>CM054116.1:54357681-64357681 GCA_028673005.1 Tanypteryx hageni
ATCAGCCTGCGTCTTATACGCCGAAAGTAACATTTTAACTGTTATCATTACTGACCCTAACGAACACACTAATTCCCAAAATGGAATAATTCGCAGTCATTTTTCGTAAAAACATTAGAACATACTTGACTAGCTGGAGTACCCGCCTTTGCCTAAAAATATTTAAAACCAACGCCAAGTGTAGTTTACGCGGCTTCCCTTTGTAGTATTAGTCATTTCCCGGAACTGTTTAACGCCATCGCCATGTTTAGTTCACGCGTTTTCCGTCCGGTTACCTAAACGAAGTTCACGCTGTTACCGCGCGATAGCACTATGCGGTTTCGTCCGGTTGCCCGGTAGTATTTAAGCCACAGCGAAGTGTAGTTCATGCGGCATCCGTACGATGACACAAACGTAGTTAATGCGGCAACCGTCTGAGAACGCCGACATTTTTGTAGCGCAGTCTACGACGCACTTATATTAAACCACATCCTTCCGAAATGTTTTTATTACCGTATACCCGACAGGTAAAATTATATATCTGTGAGAAGTTTCGTGATTCAAACCGGATGTAAAAGTATTTAAAATTAAAGATACATAAGTAGGACTGACGAATATAAAACACTTTGAAATGTGAGTGGAAAGAAAATTAAAGAAATAATATAAAAGTACATGCAAATTACTTTTTTTCACTTGTATGTTTAAAATATTTTTTCTCGCTTCTGTTTGATACAATTACAGATATCAAAGTCGGGTAGCAAAGTAGTTCACGCAACTTCCGGCCGATAGCACGAACGTAGTTCACGCGGCTGCCATCCGTGGGCACAGCGCGCTATTCACGCAATAGCTCAAGTTACCCTCGGGGTAAAATTATTTACCTATGCGAAGTTTTGTAAAGATAGCTTCAAAAGGTGTGGATTTGTATTGCTGACGAGCAAACAGAATTTCAGATTTATATATTGACATTAATAATTAATTGGCAAACAAGAAGTCCAAACCAGGACTAATGCATGCTAGTTTCACAAAGTTAAAGTCCTGAATTTATTATTTATGTTGACATTAAATGTTTCAGTATGTGTAAGTCATTCTCATGCCATAAATTCTACTTGTAGCTCATAGTTTATCAACGATAGAGAAAATTTGGAAAAACAAATTAGTCGAGCATTATCATGCTTAAAATGCAAAAAACAATGTCATGATCTGTTTCTGAAATATTTTGCATGTATATATATATATATATTAAATAAACAAATTTAATAAATGTTACTGTTTACACGCTAAAATGTTTGGATCAACTGTCCATTGCTGAAGAGTAGTCGAGCGGAAAAGAAAATAACCCATTTGTTCACTCGAAATGTTCAAGCCGAGTTCAGTAATAATCGTCTCCATGGCAGCAATACGATAAAATGCGATTTAAAACGCTAAGTTTTGGTAGAAATTAAAGAAAATACGATCAATTATCAAAATTCGGTGATAAGAATTAGAATTTATATTCTTTTCCTCTTAGAACGGTACAAACCTCGCTCCGATATCACAATATAAAGGTATTTTAAAGTATTAAAGAACGATGGATTTGAAATTTCCTATGTAAAAAAATAGGGAAAATCGTTCCTGGAAGCGAACCCGGGACTTAAATCTTCGCGAAATGAAATATAGCCCGGAGATGGACAGCACGAGCCTCATACCAAGTTTCATGAAAATCGATTGATTGGCGCAAAAGTTGTTAGCAGGGGACACACAAACAGACAGGACAATATCATAAGGCTATGATTCCTTTGGAAACCAGTCTAATAATTGTAAATAAACGCAGCAATAACTTATGCAACATGAATTCCAAAGACGCATTTTCATTATCACGATTTATTACATGTCTGCTCGCAGTAATTACAATTTCGGTGCCTTTCTGCCGTTATTCTTATGTTTTAGTTCTTAATCGGCCTTTTGAATAGCGCGTTATTGCCGCCCAACAATAATCGCGGTTGATGTGATAAAAATTTTGTAAATACCTACGATAAATAACGTTACGTGCATTGAGCTTGCAATGGCTACAAGAACAAAAATATAAACCTACACTAGTATCTATAAGCTTCGGGTGATTCAATACGCGAAAAAACGCGCGGAAACTGAGTGGCAGCATGTCATTGATGTCCACCTTCCACTGAAAAAAACAGTGAATAAAGGAAACGAGAGTAAACTTAAGCTGACATGATAAGAGATAGTCTTCGTAAGTTTGGTCTTATATGGCAACAACTAGAGCGATGGATAGTAGAAGAGAGGAAGTTTGGTATTTTTGCATCGATCAAAATCGTTATTTACTAGCCAAAAAGAATTGCAGAAGAAAAAGGGATTGTCGGGCGTACGTATCGTTATTACCTCCCCATTCCGTTTATTATTTTTTCCATTAAATTAAAATCTTATCTTGGACTTAAGTTTAAGTACTATCGGTTAAGTGTATTTGTACGTGCACCGTGTGCGGCGCAATACAACCGCTTAATTTATACAGCTGCAGAGTTCACGCAGGCCACATTTCGCTATATAAGTCTCGAAGAAATTATTTATGTTTTATATCCCTATTTATTTTACGAATTTATTTTATCTGAAACGTTATATTTAACTGTTATCACGCCGTAATATTTTCTGTAAATGTTGCCAGATACGGACTTAATCACGGCTGAAAATGATTCACGATGTGGCCCTTCCTAAATGCTTTAGAGAGGCAAAATATTTTTTTTTCCTGGAAAATGTTCTAAAAACCTGGTGGGTCTTATATGCCGAAATATACGGTATTTATATAATTTACACCATGCGAATGTTTTGAATTGTTACTTTTTTGTTTTTAACTTATTATTTATATATTAATTATGTATATATATAATTAATATAATATATTCATATTTTTTTAAACATTGAGGCAATGGTTTCCAAACAAGTTTCCGTGGCAGGTTGAATTGGCGCGACATTATGCTCTCAAAAATATTTTTAATAAAATAAATCATCAAAGATTTGTAAATTTTTCCTTTAATAATGCCGTAGTACCAAAGATTGGGTTCGGTCATCCGTAATGATGCCTATTTTATTTGAGGTTAAGTAACCGCGAAATTTTGATTATCTTTAAAATGTTGCCGTGCATTCGCAAATGTTTGGAACCAAAGCATTATGACTTTTCAACATGAAAAAATATGAGGTGTTTTAGCAAAATTTCAATGTCAAAAGCAATATGCTTTAACTCTGTTTGTGGGGTTAAGTACGTTACTGTTACATGAAGAGTGATATTGTTTTGTATAGCCAAGTTCCTGGCTGCTTCCTCTAAATGTATTCTCTATAACTTTACTGAATATTTTTGGACCAAAAGTATTAAAAATTCACCATAAATAAAGGCTTGTTTTGATAGTAAAATGTTATAAAGTGAATCAATAAAAATATTTATAAAAATACGTAATGCTTTTATTATGAAACCCTACCTTACAATGATGGCTTGGAGTTGAGGCCTTGATCATTTTATATTTTTCAATAAATCAATATAAAATAAGTTTAAAATATTCCTTCCATTTCCATAAAAAAGAATGGATTTTCGTTCGTAAAATCTTTCCTCAAAGAGAATTAAAAAAATATACCGGAACTTAAATTGAACCCCGGACTTCATCGTAGACCGGCAAGCGGTTAAGCACGGAGCTATAAAGAGCATTGATATAGCCTGTCTTAAAGAAGGGATTTGTAGGCAGCAAATGTAAGAACTAGGAAAGAGATAAGAGGGGTAGAAGAGGGGAAGCGCGGCCTTTGTTGGCCTTGAGTGACCTTGACCTAGATTTCACTTTCGTTTTCAGTGCTTTTCGGAGCAAAACGCGATTTTTCCGAATTTGACCCAGATAACGGCCAAAAACTCACTCCACTCAGGAACTTGGCCTTCATTTGCCTCGAGCAGACCCCAAAAACTCACACCCTTCAGGAATATGACCTCGAGTGAGCTTCTTCCCTCAGGTATGCCCTCGACTTCAGCTTCGCAACCTCACACAGGCCCTTAGAGGCATTCCTTCGACTGCGCCTATCATAGTATGCCCAATGGGGGATGTTGACTAACAAGCTAAATCCTCCCGGTGAAATTGGACTCTTTGAGTTTGATTTTAGTTTCATCCCCATGGTAGAGGGTCGGTTAGCGTATCCGGCTGACGACCTAATGGTCGCGGGTTCAAATCATACTTTAACTTTAGGAAGACTAATAGGTTTCAGGCTTTTTAACATGCATTTATGTATTACTACAAGTCGTTACTTGCTCTTAATAGGCTGGCAAATAGTAAAATTATATCCGAAACATTTTTCACACATTTTTTCCTAATTCTTACATTCGTGCGGTGTATTAAACCCGTTTTCATTCTCCCTGTGACCAGGATGTGCTGGGTGAAAATTATCCGAGACACCGCGAACTCGAAACCATTTCACGGGTCACGTTGGGAACGGTAAATGTATGCCGATGGTGTAATGGCTATGACGCTGGCTGCTACTCGCCCGATGCTTTACTGGGCGTCGGGCACGAATCCTGCAAAAGTAGGATTATTTTTCTGAGGTCGCCCTGCCCCCTGTTTGTGCGTGTATGAACTAAGAGAACGAGGAAACGAACATAAGAACGTAAAAATCGACACTTTCCTTTGTAAGGGAAGTTAAAAAGTTGGCCCCTTTGGTGCACTTTGTAAGAGTAGGCTAATGCCGGCACTGAGTTTCCCTCCGCCCTCCTATGTATCCTGGGTGGAAGGCATTACATCGCCACCGGTCAAATGATTGGAAATTTATTATTAATGGAAAGGTATAAGTCGAACATTATTTTCAGTAAAAATCCTATTGGTTCATTAAAAAATTTTAATTTTCACAAATATACATTCCATTCAGTAAGTTTCTGCTTACGCGTCGTAACATCTTGCGTTACACGCTCTTCAGAGAATCGTTTGGTCTTTAGGAATGTAGATCTGCAAGCTGCATACGAATCTTCATTTGGACATATATTTCGTGTTGTTCTTCATTCTCCAACGCTGAGGCATTCGAGTCGTGCCGATCAATATTATTTGATCCAAGATGCTTTGCGTGGTGTCAAGGCAACGGGTGTAGTTATCTTCGCCTCAAATCGACGGGAGAAACAGTATGACTTCAGTTCCAACAGCCGCTACTGCAATTCGCTCTGAAATAAAA
Organism: Tanypteryx hageni; assembly: GCA_028673005.1. Lineage (NCBI taxonomy): Eukaryota > Metazoa > Arthropoda > Insecta > Odonata > Petaluridae > Tanypteryx > Tanypteryx hageni. Next base: position 54,362,839 of record CM054116.1, read on the forward strand.
ATTTGATAGACAATTATAGACAGTCCGATCGATTAAATGGAGAATCTATTTTATTAATAACAGTTTATGAATATGATTTCTCTCATTGAATGAAAAAATCATTCTGGCAAATTTATATCAACGTTTATTGAAAAACTAGCGTGATTGCACGTCACTTATGACGGGTATATGCTGTTTGTGTTAAAATTACGGCACTTCCCATTATGTCTCATTTCTCATTTTCTTCCTCGCATTCTCTTCCCCCTGTCCCTTTCTGTCTCTCTCCCTTTTATTTTCCTCCCTCCTATTCTCACTCTCTCTCTCTCTCTCTCTCTCTCTCTCTCTTCCTCCCTCTACCTCCCTCTCATTCTCCATCCTTCTCTCCCTTACTTTACTCCCTCTACTTCTCTCTTCATCCCTCACATTCTCCTCCTTTCCCCCTCCTATTCTCCCTCTCTCTCCTTCTCACTCTCCTAAAAAAATGTAGCTATCTCTCTCATGGTTATATACGTATATACAAATATTAAATATAAAATTAATATTAATTTTTTCAACAGTACTGTAACACCTTTTATTTGGCCAAAATTGTTACCCACTGAAACATTACATAATGTGAAATACATATATAGTTTTTTAAGTTTCAGTCCATATAAAACATTCTTTCATTAAAATAAAATTAACGAATTTTATTTCTTCGGTTTTTAGCCAAAAATTAAAAACATAGCTTTCGCCGAAAATGTACTAAAGGTTTTGTCTACATCTGACTTATAAACACTCATTTAAGCAAAACCAATGAATAATGGAGTATTTATTTGGTTATGTGGTAGCTCAAAAACTTTTGACTCAATCGATGTTTTAGTAAGGGTGAACTCCTTAAGCCAAAAGGAGTTCACCCTTACTAAATCATCGAGTATTTATTTATTTATTTTCGTTGCCGTTGTAGTATTTATCGTAATCAAGGTATTGTTTAAACCTCTAAATAGCGTCAAAATCTCCTGAATATGTGGACAGATGACACACGAACTTACAACCTCAGAATTTCACGCCTAATTACACGAAACCGGCAACAATACAAATCACTCTGGCGACGAAAGACTTTCACGTAAAAATAAGTCAAATTTTCTTGTTAAAATCTATTTTGTGTACAGATTTAATTAAATTTTCGACGAATTTTATTCTAGTACATTTACATTCATCAAATGTTAATGCAAATATTAAATAAATGGAATATCTCCTTAACAATGCTTTCTACAAAAAATGTTCCAAACGAATGTTATAGAAAATAATATTATCCATGAAGTTAATTAGAAACAGCATTTACATTTATGAAGATTTGAAAGAGTTATTTGCTTAAAACCAAAACATGACTTGAGTTAACATCCACTTCCGGTAGAGCGATTGTCATTGAAACGTAACCAGCTCATTATTATACAATACTCTTTCTAAATGTTAGATTTGGTATTGATATGAGTGTGTTTGAGTTAGATTGCCCACAATATCCTACCACATCGAGACCGACAGACAGACACACAGACATCATCGAGAAAATAGTAAAAACGTGCTCAGGGGACCCTAAAACATGCATTTCCGTTGTAATCTCGAATTAGATTTTTTATGAAATCAATACATTCTCTATACTTGGAAAAAGTAAAAAAGTAAAATTTTCGAGTTATAATCGGTTTTCTCAGTCTACCATATATGGCGTCGGCACAAAAACACAGAAGTAGGCTATTATTGTTATAACTACAGCTACTCGTCGATCAACATGGATACGTTGCTGAAAAAACGACCTCAGTGTGGCAAACAGTGTGAACTGATGTCAGGCTTGACTCTCCGAGTCCATTGAGCCTAGAGAGGATGCACTCAAAGAGTCTATCCTGCCATCGTTATGCCGAAAGACTATATGCCGTCCACGGACAATTCTTGCTCAGTTTAGGATTTTTATTAAATTCGCAGATGTTTTATTTTTATGACTGGGCGTGAGGTAGAAGAAAAACTCGCGGAATAAGGGAATTATTGCTGTCTTTGAAAGGAGTATTTTATATATTATATTAAAATATGATGGAATGATAACCGAAGGAGGGACGGGTTATGGAGAATTTAAGGGGGAAGCATTCCTCGTCAAGTATAGGAAATATCGACTGGGTCTTTAATACAGGTTAAAAAATAAAGGAATAACCACCTAAGGATAAAAAGGGAGTAGGGGATTAAAGGCGAGAGCTGGAAACATCCTCATAAAACGCCAGTAATAGAGGTGTCCATCAACTGGAAATAACACAAAGATTAAGAATATGCCAGTACAAAAATATTAGGATAAGGAGCTGGAGAAAGTAGGGAAGAATGTAATGAATCCACATATAAAATAGGCAATATGGGTGGGCATATATTAGGAATTTTATATTGATAAATTATATGAACGAACGTAAAGAAAAGAACAAGGAGGAAAATAATGTGGAGGAAGGAGGATGTAAGAAATCCACGTGGAATAGAGAATATGGGTGTCTATAGAATAGAAATTTCATATTAACCCTCGAGCGGTCGCGCTGGTGTATAAAGTACGCCAATTTTACAAATTTCAATGTGGCAACACTGCTTTGCGTCTGGCATCTAAGAAATATTGTGTATTCCTTCAGTGTCATTTTGTCTTACAAAGGAGAAAGTTTTCGTACCTAAAAGATCTGTAGTAGCTTAATAATCGGAGTGATAATAGTATTAGTCATCCGTGGCGTACTGAACACGCCGCGCGCCTGGTCGCGTTACTCATTATTTGCTTTACCCCCGTCCTTCGAGCAGACGGATTGTATATACGAGCAAATGAATGAGTGATTTTTGTTTATGCTAAGTACGCAGCATGGTTTGTCGTGTAAATTATATTCTTTATGTTCATACTTATGTTTGTAAAGTTAGTTTCAATTTTCATTGAACTTTGAAATGATCGAGGACTCAAATAATTTGTTTATTGATTATGATAGAATAAACATCTCTATGATGAAATAGGCTAATCTTGCCTTTATTCTTAGTATATTTGTAGGTGTCATTTTACTACGTCTTGCTCTATCGTCATCTCTCTGACAGAGTGATTGAAAGAGTGATCTTTGGCATTGAGTACGTCGCACGCCTTGTCATCTAATTGCTATTTTTTATTATATGTAAATCTGTAAAGTTAAAGTTTCATTTTTTGCTGTATTTTTAAATGCTCGCAGAGTGACATACGGTAGATCACCGACTATATTGCGTTCGATTATTCGGCGTCTAATGTGCCAAAAAAGAATAAGGCAATAATAGTACTATCGACAATGCATCATGAAAAAAAATTGATGACGAAACACTTAAACACTCAATTATATTGGATTACAACATGACTAAGGGTGGAGTAGACAAAGTAGATTAAATGTGTAGCACTTACTCTGCTGCTTGTATTACTCGAAGGTAGCCATTGGCAATATTCTTCTTGCTAATGAATATAGCGGGGATAAATACGGAAATACTTTATTTTTCTAATGCTAACAAACCGAGGCAACCAAGAAGAAATTTTTCGAAGGAATTATCATTGGTATTGATGAAGCTCTATCTCACTGAAAGACCAAAAATAAATTCTCTACCGTCAGATGTGAAGATACTCCTTTCAAAATATCGAGAACCAGCGGAAAGGGAATTTATATGCCAGCACCAGGAAAGAAAAAAGCGTGACGATGTGTACTATGTGGTAGAAGAAAAAATGTGTACACAACCATTAAATGTGATTCTTGCAATCAATTGTCTTGCAAGAAACATGTCAAAGCAACATATATTAGTCAATCATGTAATGCTGAAGACAGTAATACAGATTAATAATGGAAATTTTATAATTGTTACTTAGGTTTGTGTGTTGATATATAATAACATTTTAATTGGAATATAATTTGTTTAACCAAGAACTATCAATATAGGTTGTAAGTTGTAAAACATAAAACATCATTTGATAAAAATAAACCAATGATACCATCAAACACATGAGTACTTTCGTAAAAATTACGCCGTGGACAATGTACGCTGTGCGCCCGGTCGTGTGACAAACAAGATCGCGACCGCTCGAGGGTTAATAAATAGTATGCTGGCACTATGAATAGAAAATATCGAAAATACATAGAGAGAGGAAGGTGTAATAAATCTACAAGGTGCATAGGGAATATGGTTGTCTATCGTGTAGAAAATTTACGTAGACTGATGTAGAATATTCTGCGACAAAAAAAGAAGGTAGGACTGGGAGAGGAAGGGAGATACAAGAACTTCACAGGGAAGATAGTGAATAAGAATGTCTATAGAATGGGAAATTTAAATTGATAAATAATATGCAGGTATTAAAAGACAAACAGTAGAGCGGAAGGATAGGGTGAGGAAAGGTGGATGTAAGAAAACCGCATCGAACATATGGAAATGGATGTTAAGTCTATGAAATACTATTTATTGATAAACAATATGCTGATATAGAAAAACAAAAAATATAGGCTCGGAGGTATGTGAAAAGGACGGGGAGGATCTGATGAATGAGTGATATTCTTGTATGATTGTTTTAGGGGCCTCGTGGATGACGGAATAGAAAAGGGCTGTTAGGAAAAGTTGAGGAACAGAATCAGGAATGGTGGAGTTTTTGAGGTTAGAGATAGGGATGTCGGCCAGATTTGGTCCACAGTCAGGTCCGGCGGGTTGCCAAACTTGAAGAATGCTTTTTCGTGGCTGGAGAAATACTCGTCAAGTGGCTTTGTCCGAGATTATTTTTCGCCCTCCGAGGACTGCGGCATAGAAAATTGAGGTTTCATTGTGAGTGAGACGACAGCCGCCGTATTGGAGGCACTGCAGGCACTTGGAGTATTTATGTAATATGTACACAGTTCCGGATTCTATTTTCCCGGATACCTACATTCATGAAGGTGATGTTCGTGGTAAAGGAATGGTGGCTGAAGTAAAGCGTGGAGGTGGGAAGAGAGGCGTAGCAGAAAGGATTTGAGAAAGCCTGATACATGAGTGCAGAATAAAAATACGTCATCGATATACCTCAGGCAGTACTAATAACATGTAAAGCAAGGGTCAGAGAGTGCATGGGTTTACTGCATTGTTTTTTCTTTTTATGATACTTACCTAAGTGATTTATTGTCTATATACTGTTGTAAATTCATATCTCAAATGATCCGGAAGATACACCAAAAAATGTTCTCCACTAGAAACAGTTGGAATAGGAGGGTGCGATGCGAGTGTCCATCGCGATACCTTTTATTTGGAGGTAGTGGCGCCTTCCGTTCTGTTCTCTTTCTGTTCAAATGTTTTTATTTGCAATAGACAAGTATACAAGCATGGACCTTTACATAAATAATAAATAAATAAATAAGAAAACAACACACTGTGGCTTGCATATTGCCTATTACAAAACCCTGCTATAGACTATTGCCTCTTCAGGGGGGAATTCTACTGCGTTGTATTTGTTTGTTTGCTTAACCAAGTGGTAGTACAATTCTTTATTCTTTCTCCGAGAGTTGGCGTTGCATGGCATTCGCCCGGTGACGGAAGGGAAACCCGAAAAAAACCTTCCGTAGGCAGCCGAATGGTTACTCATTGGTGATAATAAATAAATAAATTAAATCTAACATATAGTAACAGAAAGTAATAACAGTAATAACGGTCAAATAAATATATAGATAACAATAACGGTTTAAATATTAAATAACAGTGGAATAGATATGAATATAAATAAATAATTTAGAGATTTGATGAAAAAGAAAGTTGCATAACGAAACTATGAATGATGGTAACAGTGAATAAAGCTTTTTTTAAATTTTTTTGCTGGTTCGACACTGAGTAACTCGTCCCTCCTTCGTTTATCATTCCAGCATATTTTAATATAATATATAAAATACTCCTTTCAAATACAGCAATAATTCCCTTATTCCGCGAGTTTTTCTTCTACCTCACGCCCAGTCATAAAAATAAAACATCTGCGAATTTAATAAAAATCCTAAACTGAGCAAGAATTGTCCGTGGACGGCATATAGTCTTTCGGCATAACGATGGCAGGATAGACTTTTTGAGTGCATCCTCTCTAGGCTCAATGGACTCGGAGAGTCAAGCCTGACATCAGTTCACGCTGTTTGCCACACTGACGTCGTTTTTTCAGCAACGTATCCATGTCGATCGACGAGTAGCTGTAGTTATAACAATAATAGCCTACTTCTGTGTTTTTGTGCCGACGCCATATATGGTAGACTGAGAAAACCGATTATAACTCGAAAATTTTACTTTTTTACTTTTTCCAAGTATAGAGAATGTATATGACTGGGTGTTTGACACCCAGCGACCTGGATCTCGTTTGTAAAATAATCGACCGTGCTCTAGGGTTAAAGGCAAAAAGTATATTTCTTAATTACATTGTATCTGAAAGCCACAGCATTAGGAAGGCTTATATTTATTAGTAGCGATTTTTCTAGTTAATACTATCTCACTGTTTAAGCACCATTAGTACCCATTATCATAGGTTTTGTTTGATTTTTGTCACGTACGGTTGCGTTGAAACTTGTCATTGAAGTCGCTATGTTTATTGTGATTCGTGTTTTTATCCCGGTCCCTATTCTTGGTTACTCTCATATTTACATTCTCCTTAATGCAGCCTTCTCATAAGGACACAAAATACAACAATACCGAACATTTTGGAGCTGGTATTCTTCGACATAATTTTTTAATGCAGAAAAGAGAGAATTATGATTCATGGGTTTCCGTAAACAGATATCAGATGAGCGAGCGTGCATCGGGTATTTGGAACACAAGTTCATGAGTGATATTTAAGATTCAAACTTTACCATTTCTTGTCGAAGCTTGCTTCTCCAGCATGAGTCATTCCTACTGAGTATCAAACAGAAGTATGAAATAATATCAGAAAATAAAGTATAAATATCAATAACGTTTCTCTCTCTTTCTTATTTATTTCATTAAACTTTGATCCAAACAAATCTATACCGATTCAAATCTGTTTTTTGACTCATCCATTCTATGAATCTGCGTTTCAGCTGATTTTTCGTTATTGATTTGAAATGAAACCTGCATCCCAGGGAAGGAAATATTTTACTTCTGTGCTGCATGCGGTTTTTTATAGACAGATGTGGCTCCATAAACCAGCTATCGGATAAAGCACCTGGGACGTCATATTGGCTCACTACCTGAATATCCGTAGGCCCTTGTGTCTAATATATATTTACTGTGGCTGTTCTTATCTTGGGTTTTACCATGAATTAAAAAAATGTCTCTGTTGGTTAAATCAGTTTTCCATTCCCGGATCTAGCCGTTTAGTTGAACTTACTCTCATTCAGATATTTTTTCTCTCCATAACTTAGTAAATCGTAAGGATATATCTTTTTTTCTAAGTTCATAAGATAACTTATATTGTTCTGATTGACGACAGATGATAATGCGCATAATTTCTCTGAACTCATTTGTCTTTGCATTGCGAACGCGTGTATCGTATGCCTGCTCGCACACCTTGCGGAATCGAATACTTTTCCAAAGGTATAATGCAATTTGAAAAGCTAATTCTCGTAATACTCAAACGGTAATTTTCTCCCGTTTGCTTATAAAATTCTCTTGAGTTGATAGATTAGGACAAACCCGCGATGTTTTCCGCTGTCATTCATCTTTCAAACCTAAATTTACGAATCCTTCTGATGCTGTTTTATCTTCTCTTATTACTTCCTATAGCTATTTATTTTACAAATTAACTTCGTGTAAATTTCCATGAGTTGCACAACCAGTCTAAGTTTTCAGAGACGAACTGTTGGGTTTCTGCGTTGAATCTCTTTTGCGTAAAGCGAAACCTTTTGTGGTCCCCATTTATAAAATAATTAAATGCTTCCCTTCAAAGATCAGTAAGCTCTTTAGATGTGGTTTCTATTTATCCAGAGCGTGGCTTCTCATGTTTCATCACTGCATGCTCATAGCCGAATGTGGGTAAACATTAAATAGCAGGGAATGGAATTTTGATTTTTTTTAATTGACCAATAAAGTTTATCCATGTAGAGTGAAGCGAAATGATACATATAAGGAATGAGCTGTTGAAGCAGACGGTAAACGGCGTTTTTATAAATTTGTTAATAAAGATTGTTGAAATTTATATGCTAGTGGGATTAGTAAGAAATGATATAGTAACGAGGCATAATATTGAATCAATAGGCAAAATAACGAAGCCTCTAGCTTCTTCCGTTTAGGCGTAGTTAGCTCGTGAGACAGACAGACGGACAAACCGAATAAACGTGCAAATTGATGCAGAATACTGAATCTATTGACGTAAAACCATGTCCCGAGCTGCTTAGAGATTAGCGCGTCAGACAGACAAACATGCGGACCTTTACAATACACCGTGCAAAACGAGGTTGTATAATTGATCGTTTGGCGAGGAAATAAAGTATCTGTCTGCTTTCTTGATACGGTGGGACAAGCCGACTTTTTTTAAACTGCAAAAATATTTTGCAATATAAAACAAAATTAGGGAATAAACACAGAAGTATTAAATACTGGAATATCGAGCACGGACTCTCCTTGTCCATTTTTACACCTCTAGTGGGCGCCGTCGTAGGGTGATACTCGAGCATTTAATATACCAATTATGGTCCTCCTCCTAAGAGGAATGTACCTCGCCGTCTAAGAAATTGGTTCTTCTCTGGAACTTTATGGGATATCTTAGGTTTCAAACGAGCGACCGCCTCTGCACCCTCCAGACATCCTTCTCCAGATCTCCCATTATCTCCTCCAGTCTTCGCTGGCGTGGGGAACCTATTTCGTGCGCCGGACGTTAAGCCATTCGCTCCAAATGCCCCATGGTGTCTCACGCTCCGTCTCCATGGCGTTCATTCGTACGATCCCCATTGTCTCTTTGCTCCTTGCACTCGATCTCTCCCTCCTTTGTTGGTTTTTATCCTATACTATGCACGATGAAGGTGGCATCCAATTGGCAAATAACATTTTATTGAATGTTGCAGCAGCAGGAATGAGTACAACTAGTATAGTCAACTGTTTTGGCCGTTACTTTGCAGAAATCCAAAATTCATAAATACGGTAACTTAGTAAATTCCAACATTACTTTTATCATAGGGACTCGATCTAGATTTCTGCGCTTTGCATCATCATCAGGAGGGCTCAACTAGTACTGAAATTCACTGAAAATTATTGATATATTACAGCTGTTATTTTTTATGCAAATTCCAACAGTGATAGATTTTTAAACCGTTTAAGTATAACATGTGTATGTACTTTTTGGTAGATTTATTTAGAAGAAGAGAAATAAAAACACCATATTTCAATAAAAACAGTAACTTATAATATGTGGAAGTGCATTTTGCATAAATCTGAAAATCACCACGATGCTTTCTCCAGCATATTCTAGTTTTAGAGAAAATAAATATGGTTTTTTTAGCTGTTCAAATCCACTTATGCGATTGGTTTGTCTGACGCGCAAACTCCTAAACGGAAACAGACAGACACTTCCCCTTTTTTCGCTGATCGATCCAGTATTCTGTCTCGTTGTGTACGTTTCCTCGGCTTGTCCGTCTTTCTAATTTTTTAAATACTGCCAATTACTCTCTGCTTCAGGGCCTCTTCCTTACTTTCAACGATAGATGTAATAGTGAACTAAACACTATCAAGGACATCGCCAAACGAGCTGAATCTCATAGACAAAATTCTCGCCAAAAAGCTTCAGGAACAAGCAACCCAATTCATCCCTTTCCTACCCGCTATTCATAATGAAAACCCACCCGTTGGTGCAGATCGTTATCTTTCAAAGGCAATTTATAATTCAAATTTGCCAAACCTGTTCAGGCGGATTCCGTATATTTTCAGTTCTTTATTTTTTAACCTTTTCAGTAACCATGTCCTTTTTTTTGGGAACTCAGTTATAAAAATGATTAAATTCAGTGGTTATAACTCTATTAATCTTAGGAATTGCGCAAAAATCATGGAATAGACATACTACTAATTTCAATTATGAAATAAACAAATAGAAATGAGACTCATTATAGTGTCATTTGTGGAGAAGGTACTTGGATAAAAACATATCCTCAGAATTGTTGGTTCCTCATGGACGCACACATCATTGTAATTCTTCTATATAATTTTCATAGCATTGCGATAATGCATTGGAAAATACGAGATGGAAATCGTAGATAGCTCTCTAGAACCAAATGCTTCATATAATCGTATACATTTGCTTAAGGGAAAATTGAAACTGACTTTTAAAATGTTATATTTTCTTTGATTTATCTAAAGTTATTATTAAATTCATTTAGATTAGGGGTGCTCAACGTATGGAACATGCGCCACTTCTGACGCATTCGAGTCTCATTAAAGGCTCATTGTTATTCTCACAATTTATGTTACATTTTATTTTCCTACAATTTAATTATATTTGAGATTGAAGTCAATGAGCGTAGAGTTACATAATGGCATACATCGCTATATCGAATTTGTTTGTGAAGAAATTGTATGATTTGCTACTATTGAACATATGTTTATTATTAAGTAGCGCATCGACACACTCATATGGAAATTGGTGCACGACAGGAAAATGGTTGAACACCACTGAACTAGATGTAAATGGGGTGATGTACTAAAAATGGTCATACATTTTTTTTACCTCAAAGCCCACCATAACCAAAGAAAATGTTATGAATAATATTGTCACACAATAGGTAACGAACAAATAGGTTTACATGTGCGGATTCCATCCCCACTATTCGTTTTCGGAAAGAGGATATTTATTGTGAAATTAAGTTTTTTATATCAGCAAATAATGTGTGCAGTAAGTTAAATCCCTTGGCTCAATGAGGCACTTAATGTGAGCCTCAAATAAAGATGGCATTTAGGCTTATGACCTTGCTTCTGTGGCTATCAACCGGCTCCTCCTGATATGGGTCTCAAGGCCTTCTCAACCACGCCCTCCTAAAACGCTCTCGCTTGTTTTGATTACAAAGTTACACTCTCACTCTCCGCCTCTCGCACCGATATCACCGAAGCGTCGATCCATGCTGCAATCCATACGGGGCTATGGATGGGGGACAAGAATTCCATTGTCATACGTCATGTCGGTGTCCCATCCCATCACCCAGCAAGAGTAATGTCCTCTCACCCGTTCCATGAACGTTCGGATACCTACTCTAATCTGCTAAGAGAAATCATATTGATGCCCTTAAAGGGAATTATTATTTCATTAGTTAATAAATTTCTTGACATTGCACAGATTTTCATTCTTCATAATATAATTATTTTATTATGCTATATTTCTTCAATTTTTGCTATTAAATAATTTGATAAAAGGTAACATGAAAAGATATGCATACTATTGCTCTCAGACGACAATAGAGAAGACGAATATTTGGTGGATCTACCGCACCCACCACAAGTATACCGCTAGGGAGAACGTCGGCAAATTTCTCTAATTTTATTGTGGTTTAGAGCAAGCCATTATCAACAAAATAATTATAGATAATATTACTGAGTTAATTTGTAAATGACCACAGAGTACAGTGTATCACAAATAGGCGTGTTTCGTGCGATGTAATAGTTGAAACTAAACGAAATACACTCAACTTTGAACTAGTGGCACAGATAAAAATTTAGTTTGTGAGAGAAAATAATTCTACAAATTATTATCTGAGCCCTTTTTTATTGGTTTATCTGAGAGAAGCTTCGTGTAATGATAGAAGTTAATGAATAAAGGTACTGAATCAAATTTGGGTACTTTTGATCGACCCTATTTCCATCTGACGCTCGCATATTCTATGATTTGTTAAGAGTATCTCCGATCTTGGAGGAAACACTGGGACTCGGTTTTGACTGTCTACATAAAATTTATTTCTTCTCTTAAGTTGGTACTTTAATAAACGTGTGTACGTAGTAATAGTTTAATTGTTAAATTCTGCAACAAAATGGATGCTATGTAAATATTAAATTTTGGATTTACTGAACTATTTTCTAATCAGCTGCATTTAATCACATAATCAAAATTTATTTGAAATATAGGTCACATGAATTAAGTACTTGTAATGAAATCTTTACGTTTATTCCTGTGTCCTAATTGGTCATTTCTTTTTGCTCAGAAACAATGTGTGTATGCAATAAAAATTAACTTATTTACGTTCATTTCTTTGTAGTAGATAATCCAGTTCCTCTTTCTTACTAAATGCTGTGTGAACACGCAAAGGAAATTAAACGTAGTTGCATAAGTATAGATTATTATGTTTATTTCAGTTTCTATGTAGATTTCTTTCATTGGCAACAATTAAAGACACTATGCAATAATTTTTTTAAATTCTTTGTGAATTTTGACTTTCTTGTAAAAGTTTCTTGCCAACTGCTATTCCTTCAATAATAATCCAGAAGGAATATTTTATTTGACTAGTTCTACAAACGTTATTTGAAGTTTTTTTCTTTTGACGAATATTTTAGGAGATATGACGGAATGTTCGATTTTCTTGAAGTGGCACCCTTGTTTGGGTTAGATGAACCATTCATGTCATTTTCTTATTTCGTTTGCCAAATTTCATAGAAAACCGTTAGGCCGAATCCAAGAACGAATATGATTATGGATAAATGGACCAATGCATAGAAATTTAAATTTAAATGATGCAGTAAGATACTATAAGAAAGTTATTGTAAAGAATGCTTCATGATGACTTTATAAATTTATGGTAAGTCTTGAAGGAGTCTATGAAGAGGAGAATAGAAATATAATTTTATTTTAAAATCCGTTCTTCAATTATATTGAACATTTCATTTCCTACGTTAATTTTGTATTGTAAAGAAGATTTTGCTGTAAAAGATAAAAAGTTTTTCTGGTTCATTCCTTTCCAAAAGATTCCTCTTACTCCTATTTCAATGATGAGATTGCGCAAAAATGAAGAAAATATCTTTTTTCAAATATAAATGTAGTTTTTCTCTAATTGCAGGATTACACTTATATGAGAGTGGCGCGTTATATATTTATTTGTCATTTTTCCCTATTGACTTTTAGTATATACACCCTTCTTTACTTTATCTTCTTCCTCTGTCGAAAAAGGGATCAGCCATCTTATAATCCCCGACCACACATTTTTCCCTTGTGTAATCCTCCCTTTCATTCCATTCAAACATTTTGCAAATTCCTCTACGCGCAGAGTCCTCAAAATTATATATTTTTTCGATCCCCTACAGTAGTCACAGCAGCGATTATTTCCCATCCTCAAAGCGCTGAAAATTTTCTACGTTTTAGGTAATATTTGTATAAATTTCGTACTTTATTGTTTCCTTATAAAAGTTATTTATCAAAAGGTTTTTTATAACCATTATTTTTTCCTATTGCATCGCACTCTGCTCCCTTTTTTATCGACTTAGAGATTCGCCCTGCCCGAAAAGGGAGAGAGGGGAGGATGAAACTTCTTTCTTTCGTCTCCTCCCACAGATCGTCCTCGGCTTCGTATATTGCTCTCCCCTCCACATCTCCTCCCGCATCAAAGACACTCGCATCAACCACCCCGTTTCGAAATGTGCCCTCTGCGGAAATTAGCCTTGACCCATCCATATCTCGGCTGCATAACCCCTTTGTCACTTCGTCCACCCGATCATCACTCCTCCTCTCTCCTCTACTCCTTATCGTTCCCCTCTGATCCCCTCACTGACTTTGATTTCTCTCGTTCAGTCTGTGCCCTTCGCCTTCAATTATTTGTCTCATTTTCTTGTCCGGTGCCAATGTCTCACAATCTTACTTTCTGCTTAGTGGTAAGAATAAACTATTCTACATATAACACACTAAGCAAGCCTTACTTTTGTAGAATTCCATCTTATGGAAATAAAGCTATACTATGACAAAAATTCCGCTATATCATTGAGAAAACTAGACCTACGTTTCAACGTGACGTCATCATCCATTTCTTTAATGTTTGCTCTAATGAACCTAAATTAGATTATTTACGTAACTGTAAATATATGAGAAATGTAACAAAAGTATATGTGATCCGGCATTCGGGATTAATTTTGTGAATAATTTAGATTACATCCATAATGTGTGCTTCATAATTCATTTTGGAAAAGATACGTGGTTTGAAAGGAGCATTTGCGAAACGAAAACCATCTCAGAACTAAAAATGTCTTCATATGCACTGTAAACCTAATTATATCACCCCTGTCACGTTGGCGGTCATCCAAAGGCTGCCCACCTACAATCCTTGGAAAAGTTCAAGGATTAGATTCGAGACAAGTTATTTCATTCCATATTATTCATCGGCAATCTTATTCTACGTCACAAGCAAAAAATCAGTCAGCTGTTCAACCTTCACGAATGAAAATAGCACAAAGGATTCGCGTCTTTTAAAAATATGTCGCAAAATGGCAGAACAATATATTTTCGCAAAGATGCCAAAAAACTTTTTTTAAGTTTTGATGCCTAACAATGCATGGGACTCTACGCGTACTGAACCTGTAAAAGAAATAAGTTGGTGCAGACGTTGTCTTGACAACTCCGTCCGAGAATGGACTCTTCGGATCGATCCTAGAAAGAATGACAGCGTTGGCAAAAAAGCAGGGAGAGAGAAAGAGAAAGGAAAGAGGAAGGAATCTGAGAAATCGGGACGAGGATTCTTTTTATTTCGAGGATGGAGACGGAGGATGCGGAATGGAATGGAATGTTCGGTTAAAAAGGGAAAGCCCGCCAAACCTATGAAGCGGCGATCCTAGCAAGAAAGATGGCAGGCGAATGGCAAATTGCTCCGTCAGAAAGCGAGTGAAGAGCGAGAAGAGAGAGGAAGCTTCGTACGCACGTGTGAACTCCCGCTGACGGATTTCCAGCGATGCGCACAGACGGAGTTTGTGAGTAGAAAGGAAAAACGCGTTTCTTTTGGAGACGTTTCGAGCTAAGGGAAAGAAAGTTAAAGAGGGAAAGGAATTCGTGGAAAACAATATCGAGGGTGATGAGCGGAGGGGAAGGAAAGGGGAGTAGAAAACATCTGAGCAGCATACATTGCGCTCTATCGAGTCTGTACGATTCTAGTAATACACTTTAATGCCACTGGTAACGTCTATACACGTATTCAAGCGCAATTTTACTCGTGTAAACTGTGCAGTCGCCCTTACTGGGAAGAGCTTGGCGTAAAACTCGATATTATGATGTGACGGGACACTGTAATGCTTCTTTTTCAAAGTAATATAGCTTTTATATTATCACTTATTATATCAATATCCATTGATAGACCGGTTTTAAGTTTTAATCTAATTTTGTAATAAATTGACGTTTTGTGAAAACCAAATAGGCTAATACACCCTCCTTTGTTGCGCGATATGGTACGTTTCAACATAACTTTTCCTCCGAGTAAATATTTTATATACTTACATGACGAGATCCACGGGCTCCGTAACTTGAGTATCGAAGTATTTTGAAAAACCCAATGCATTGGGATTAATTTAAAATTGCCTGATATTATCGCATATTTTTATCTGATGTAGGAGTACAGTATTCCCGTAACAAAATGAAGATAATTGATTCTTATCAATTAATCTTTATTGTTCTGACTACCAAGCTTTAGGAGGTTTCGGTGTAATTTTTAGAATGGCGAAGCGGAATTTATGTAAAATTGGCATAGAAATCGACATTAAACATACTTTTATGTGCATATAAATTGATATGCACATAATGTGTTAGCACTGCTAACATATTATGTGGAAAATTGGAACCCTATAGTTTAAATAATTTCAGAATTATTAAATATTTGGTTATATTAAATGGATATAAGGAAACTGTCACACGAGTTGCATTTTTTGTTTTTGTGTAATCATATTTGCCCAGCGCTTAGTTAACATAAAAAATTAATATTTACAAAGGTTTTTAATGTCAAATTAGTATTTCGGATAAATGTTTTTTTTTTAATTTGCGATTTTCATTTTTTTCATCGCTTATTGTAACCGTATATTTTTTAAATTAAAAAAATACTATAGAAAATTACCTACAGAAAATTCCCAGATAGCATTTGTCAATTGAATTGAAATTTATAGAATCTGTTAGTTTGGAAACAACCAGAAATAAATTGCATCATAGGGAGCATTTTATATACAACATTATAATGGCATATGTTATTATAAATACATCACTATTAATTCGTAAATGACAATGAACAGCTTTTGAAAATTTCCTCAAAGGTCATGAAAGAAATGGAAGACCTTTAGAAAAACAGCCACTTTTCGATCCAAAACACCATCCAAAGAGTAAATTTTTTGATGAAATTAAAACAGTATTTTCCACGAAATATCACGCCCCGTCCGCTTAAGAATTCCCGACCGGCTTTCTTAAATCTCAATGAACTCGCTCCAAGGCAGGCGCAACATTTTTATTATAGCCAGCTTACTATCATTCGTTTATTTTTTTTTCGTTTACGGCCAACGTTTGACTCACCTTTACGCGTTGGCCATTATCTACTCTTCTCTCACGCGCTTATCTCCCTCTCCCACGCTCATTCCTCTCCCGTCAGCCATAAAACGTGACCTTAACAGTGATGTCAGAGCATTTTCCGACGAAAACGATTGTCCCGTAGGGCGATAACGATCTTATACGCTGTTATTTTACGACAGGTAATTGAACGGAGAAGTGACGTTTTGAAATGACACTAAAAGGATGATTTAAAAGAAATGACACGGATTGCTGACGCGCAAGGAAAAACGAACTTTTTTCAGTTCTATATTTAATTTCTCGATACAGAAAAATGTTATGACTCTGCCGCTATGGAAATAAATAAATTGATTATTTTGTTGGGTAGCAGGATAAAATTTTAAATGAAATGATCCGCTGATAGTAATTATTAATCTTATTTGTTTATATCTATTAGAATTACCATTTTATGGCAACGTAAAATCCACAAATCTTATAAAAATGTTAAAAAGATAATCTGAGTCATGCTCTATTAACAGATGAGAATAATATCTAATAAGTCTTTAATCTTCAGTAGCAATTAATCGACAAATAATTGCAATAAGATACCTATTGCTATTGAGGACGGCTAATTTGCTACTGAAATTCCGAAATGGCCTTCTTAACTGTTATGTTTTTACAGGCGATCCATCACTAAGATTATTGTCATTAAATGGGTTCACATGTATGATTTTCATTTAAGTTTTTGAATCCTTAAAAAAACATTCAAAAGGTTCTAATGACAAAGGAATAGGCTTCTACAGCTACAATACGTAGAAAATACGTTCCTAACTGGAATATCATTAAACCTGTTTACTAAGCCAAACCTTTTGAAGTTCCACATCATCATTTGTTAAGACTCGTTAACACTGATGACGTATTATTTGTGGGATACAAGTGTCCTATTTCGCCGGAAGGTACGCCATGACAGCTCTCCCAGCCGTCCCAGGTTAAAAGGCCCGCTGGGAAATATCCAAGCAACAAAAATGTCAGCAACGGAATTGTCCCATTTAAAATGTCCATCGCACACCGTCCGCATGTCAAGACGTCCGCCACATACAAAAGTGCGGGGTAGCGTAGAGGCGAAGGAGAGCAGTTTCTCCTCGCTGCACCACCAATAAGGATTGTCCACAAGTCGGTTTTAAAATAGAGAACAGCGGAAAAATAGCACTGCAGAGGGTTTTCAATTGAAAGCGAGAAAAATACAAGGAATTTTTATTTACTCTCGGGTCACGTGACATGAATAAAATTTTGGATTGGAATCCGCACCCCAATTACAGCGTGGTAAGGATCAGAATGGTTAGATGGTAGATCGGGAGAAAAGATCTGCACTAGAATCCTCATCTTATTCGTTTCTTACATTAATACTTCCTGTCCGCACATCGTTCTTACACTTAGGTTTATCGTTTATGCCTTGCGCGTTCGGGAAAAAATACTTGCATAACGGCGCTGGGAAAACCGACAAGAGATTCCTTATGACGTCTAATTTTATTATTTGCGTAGCCGGAGCGGATAGATACCTTTTCTTTCCTTTCCACCTATTTATTACTCTTGTAGATTATTCGAAATCGAACACTGTTTTTCAGTTACTCGCATTAATTCACCAAATTTTACATATACAATGACAAAATTAAATCAAATTTTATTATAATAGTAGCAGTACTATAAGTTGATGATTTTAACGTAGTTTAAAGTTACTTATATTGTTTTAAAAACAGTTTTCTTGAGACAACTTGATGCAAGGCAGTAGTATGGTAGACAAATAAATGAACAATTTATTTGATGCTGTATGATCAAAAAAGAACATTTGTATACCTAAAGCAATTGAGAAACAGAATAACGATTAATATTTAATGTGAAAGCATTGGATTTGAAATAGGCGATAATGCGATTTGCCATTGTAGCTAAAAATTCTCATTGTTAGAAAGGTGAACAAATGCTGATTTTTCAGCTTTCAAATTATGTTTTTATGCTAATTCGGAACGGATTAGGATTTCCTTACTAATATTAATTAATTAAACTCTATTCTCAGCATATATTACATTTAAATATCGATTCAAACAACCTTTGAACTGCAAACAAAAATATCTTGCAATAACTCCAATGATAATCAAATAAAAATGAAAAGCTCCTATAATCCAATCTACCGAGGTACAATCTTTGTGACACCATCTTAGTTACAATTTTAATCACTTTACATTCCGCGGGATTATATTTTAAAGCGAAATAAAGTGTATGTTAAGTAATTTTACTTTCTCCATATACGAATTATAGAGAAAGTATTGTTTTCATGAAAAAATCGAACTCGAGATTTCAACGGTAATACATGTTTTAAGGTTCCATGAACACGTTCCGACTAGTGTCGCGATGATGTCTGTGTGTCTGTCTGTCGGTCTGCATGTCATAGATTTTTGGGCGCTCTAACTCAGAAACTATTTGTCAGATCAACGCAAAATTTTAAAATTAACATTTTTATAAAAATTAAAATATCTGATTAATTTTTGGTAAATATCGGTCGACGGGAAGTGGGTGTTTACTCTTGTCACTTATCCGTTATTTTGAAACATTTTCTTTAATATTTGATAAATGTAAAAATGTATTAGAATAAAAGTTATAGGAATTTGTATTTTCTAAAATCTTTGTTTGATATATTTTTCCATACAAAGCATTGTTTAAGAGATATCTTATATTTTTAGCTGCCACCACCACGCCACCTACCGACGACTATTGTTAACAATTGACGCTTAGTTACGTCTTAGTAACGCTTCTTTTTCTTTTTTTAATTGTCAACCGGAAGTAAATATTGACAACGATCCCAGAGGTAACAACATGTAATTTGCCATATAAATATGGAGAAAGTCATCTGTGGCCCACATAAGTTTATTTGTTTAAATCTCATGACAGATTATTAAACATGGAAAAGACAATCGTAGATATAACTAGTGAATAAAAATAAAAAGGCAATTGCGGTCTGGGAGAGCGCAACTCACAAGGAGAGGCTACGACTTTCGGGTCACGGATTTCATTAAACGCAACAAAGTGATTCCACATACAAAATAAGGAGACCCGTTTCTTGAAGTTTCTATGAAAGGCCACTTGAGTTCGTGAAATCAGAGTCGAAAATATAAAAAAAATATCGTATGCAACATAATAGGCTGCATTGTCGAATGAAGATCCTAAATTTTATCGTAGAATTTTGCTTATCGATTGTATTTCTTAGAATTTCACGTAAATACTGGCGATTTAGCGGTTTTTATAACTCATTACGAGAGTGTTGGCATAGCAACAACTATTGTTGGAATCAGATTAGGTATAATCTAATACGTACACGCGTCATTTTCGCCGCACAAATACGCGGGTTCAACTTAATATTTCGTTCGAATGTATTTGTAGTATTTTAAAACGTTATATTATGAAATTTGAGAACACAAAGAGCTACATATCCCCGTTTACTTTAAAGCTGTTAAAGCAAATATAAGTATTAAATAAATGATTAAATGTAAAATAGGCATCGTAAGTTCTGTTTGAATCATCTCGTTTTCGATGTGGAATCACCTGATCCCGTTTCATCAAAATCCGTGACTTGAAAGTCGTAGCCGCTCCTTGTCAGCAGCAATGAGATCATATTTTCACTTTACTGGTTAAAGGTTAAATAGCACCAATAGCAATAAAAATTTTTGCTTAAAGTAGTCAAGAACCACAAGTGGTAAATTCTAAACTATGATTTCACTGTAGGGAAATCGCCAATGAGGACGGTCACTTTGCAGTCTAAACCTGAACCTCTTTTTTCTATTGGAGCGATTGAAATTATCAAAGAAAAATCCAGCCATAAGACGACATCTATGTTTTCTATCTGAAATTTCCAACGGAAGCTAACCTAATCTGTCAAAACCCATATTGACGTCAACTGAAGTTAGAGGATGCGAGAGATCCGATTTAAAATACTTTGGGACTAAAGTTCATCTAAACTCGTAACACGGACCGAATGAAGGTTTGCAAATTGGAGGGATTACTCAACCGATGGCGACGAGAACGCCTACTTATCTTACAACAAGGTCGACGCTCCAATCTCTGGATATGCCTTTTGGGACAGTGTTCCGAAATCCGATTATGGATTATGGCGTACACTCCGTCGCAATGCAAGCGTTCTCAAAGGTTGAGCTTAAGGGCATTGATAAAACCACGCTGAAAAACCACCAAGGCCAGTCAGAGACTGACGCCAGTGACCCCACGTGACCTCATTATTGCCAGCAGTGGGTGGAGGAGGATAGATGGAAAAGACCTCCATAGCAGGGGTTGTCAAACTTTTTTTCTGCGGCCAAGGGTAATGAGAAAATATATGTTGCGACCCATAAAAATTTTATTCATACATTATTACATCATCATCATCATGCTTCTGTCCGGAGACAGGTTTTAACTGAATCGCTGCCTCCATTTCTCTCTCTCCCTAGAGGCCTCTTTTATACCTCTATAAGTATTATACCCCTGCTTTATATTCTCTAATATTCCTATTCTTTTTCTCCCTCTTCCTCTTCTTCCACTAATTTTTCCTTCTAAGATCGTCCTTTGTAAACACAGTCTTCTCAATATTTGCTTTTCTTTTCCTGATTGTTTTTATTATCATCCTTTCTTCTCTCACCATTTCTAATACCTCTTCATTTCTCTTCCTCTCTGTCCACTTTACTTTCATCATTCTCCTCCATACCCACATCTCAAAAATATTTTTCCTCCTTTCTCCTTACCGTCCACGTCTCTGCACCATAAAGAGCTATGCTCCATATGTAAGATTTGGCTAATTTCTTACTTATTTCTAAATTTATTTTCTTGCTTGTGAGAAGCTCCCATTACTACATATAAATTCATAATTAGTTAATCTGCAACACGAAAAGGCGTAAATTAATTAAAAATTCGTACATTGTGCGCGAAAAGTAATATTTGATACAAAGAATATATGTGCGATGCTTGTAATCCAGTAAGGCAGAACTGAATTTACATCTTAAAAATTAATCTGCAATACAATATATTTTAACCGGAAAATGGAATCATCCAAGAAGCGCGCGTGATTTCATACCGGAAAATGAAATAATTTGTTCTTGTTCCAATGGGAATTGACACCGATTTTATTTGGAACTCATTAGATATTATTAAAAAACAGTACTTTGATGTCTAATTATGGTATTATTTACGCCAATAAATTATTTTTGAAGCTGAGGCCCAAAAATATACATGTTATTTTCGTCAATGCCTTGATATTACTAGGAAGATTGAAATAATTGATAACTACTCTGTATAATAATATAACCCTTACGGTACTAACTAACAAATTATTTATCAAAACAATATTTTGGCAATGCTATTAAAAAAATCTTATGTAGCCACTGCATGGCTTTCTTCATATCTGTAATATTTCTAAAAATTCCAAATAGGGTACATAATAATAACTATTTTAATAAACTGCAAGAAAATTTTAGACTTTATAAAGAACAGAAATAAACTCAAAGTTTTCTGATATTGAACATAACCACAAAGCTCCAACAATTAAGAAAAGAAAAAGAAGCGTTACTAAGCGTCAATTGTTAATAAAGTCAAAAAAGGGAAAAAAATTACTGACAAATAAATTTCATTCCTCTTTCACACTAGGAAGACTATGGTATTAGTTTGACGACCTTCCAAAACAAAGTGATTTTAAGACTTTCGTCTTTTAGTCGTAAGGGCAAAGAATATATGAAAAGCAATACAAGAGTTTGGGGTTAAAGAGAAGAACTAAAGATTATTACTAATGAAAAATGAAGAAATCTCCTAATTAACATAAAAATAACAAAAAGGAACTGTTCACTCGTCGGTTTAGGAGAAATAACTCCTCGCCAGGGACCTAACACTCATGAATCCCTGGGTTCATATTCTAAACTAATTTTGTGTTTTTTTCAAAGACGTTCATGAATAAACTGGCTAAAAACGGTGAAAGTTGGTTCCCAATGGCTGTCTAGTCATGATATTTGTAAAAACTTTTATTGAATAGGATAAAAGTTTGTTTCATGCAGAGTTTAGAAAGGTTAATTTATTCAACGGATATGTCGGGAAACATCTATATTAGTGGTAGATAGGTAAAGGTGGAGGCTACGGGGAAATTAATGATAAATGTAAATTTAACTCCTTAACCATAAAGTTAAAAAATTATAGATACTTAGACACTTTTTCCAGTGTCTCTAATTTTTTCAATTTACGGCTAAGGAGTTAAATTCTCATTTATCATCTATATTAGTGAGTCACTCTTCAAGAAATCTAAGTGTGGTTAGGAAAGAGAGACGTGACAACAAAAAAAATAATGCTTGGAAATCACTAAATATTAAATTTTTGGTATTATAATGAAATCTTCAGCATTTGTTTTGGTAGGATTTTATATTCGTCAACTATCCATTTAGAAAGAAGATATGTGAGGAAATCAATACATGACGCAATAGGTCTCATAGAAATTCAAGGTTTGTGGACTTAAGGTAAACAATGTAATATTGAGTTTGAGTTTTGGGCAGTTTTTTTATTTTATGGTGTCCTCGGTAGAAAAAAATCATTTTATTAAAAGGATTTCTTTTAAAAAGTGGGTAAGGTCCGTTTTCAAGTAATTGTTCGACTTTATCTAAATAATCATGATGATTCATGTCACGATGACAACGTAATTTCCTTTGTAGGCTTCTAAATAAAAAGTCTTTTAATTTTAATTTTTTGATGAATTTGTAATCGGGACTGAGAAGGTGATTTATATTGTTGTTTTTATATTATGTTCCAGTTGTATTTTTAAAACAGCTTTTACGTGATTTTTGGTAGTATATATCAGGTTTTTAATGAATGAGTCAATATCTATAATATCACCCAAGGATGTTCATTGTGATGGAGACAAAAGTTAAGTCCTTTGCGCGAGAGATTGAGTTCTTGTTTAGTAAAATTTTTTCAGAGAAGTTATGGACAGTATCGATGTTAATAATGTGCTTACGTCACTGAAGGATTTTATATTTTATGCGTGCGTGAGAAAAAGAGTGTAGAGTAATATCCCCTAAACCCGGAGTGTGTGTGAGATTGACTGTGCTAAGTCCCTGGCGTGGAGTCATTTCTTCTAAACCGGCGTGTGAGCGCTTCCTTTTTATTATTTTTATGATTATTAAGAGGTTTCTCCATTTTGCATTAGTTGTAATTAACCACAGGGCTTTGATATTACTTTCTCTTTAAACTGACGATTGGTTTCTGGAAATAAACTTTCAAGATAATTTATCCTCAGATATAAGATTATCGACAATGAAACTTCGGAAAATACGCTTTCCGTTTTCCAAGAAAATAATTAGTGAGGAAGCAGATGGTGCTTCCTCTCTACGCAAGGGTGCCGCAGTAGGTCAGTTTTTGAGAAAGGCGTAGGACAATGACAAGTGCTCTAACAGCGGGAATGGGTAGGAAATTTTATAAGGAAGGTTTTAGGCTGATTTGGTATTAACCATTTTTACCTATCGAGGAACTATAAGCTTAGTGGGTAAGGGCCTTACGACCCATTTTAAAAGTTTCGCGTTCCATACTTCGAGAAACCCTGTTCTATATCGCCAGCTCCGATTGCCTCTTATTTTCTGAGCGAGGTTGTATCTGAAACCAGAGATATATTAAAAGACTGCTCCGCAAGCTTATTTCACGGAAGCCAAAAAAAATTACATGAATTTACTCTCCTCCATTCTCTCTTTGTCTCTCCCAAAAGAGAGATCTGAATTATTAGATGTGTGGTTAGCGTGCACGGCTTCCAATCCATGTGTAAATTTTCAAGAAACAACTGAAGGTTTATTTTCTCTCCTAGCGTTTTGTAGATATCGCTGAATGTGTCAAAAAATTGGCGGAAAATCCAAAATAATCGAGGTTTTAAACGGCGGCGTTAGCATACATTATAAATAAATAAATAAATAAATATATATATATATATATATATATATATATATATATATATATAACAGCTTACGGAAAAGGAAAGGTAAAATGGATAAATGAATGTCAACAAGGTGTTGGGATGAGGAAACCCAGTGATCACTCACCAATCAGACGACTTCAGGTTGGCGAGGCCCCGGGGATGACGAAGCGACACACGTAAAAGTACACTAAAACACAGAAACATCACAAACGCAGAACCTTTCGGAACTACTCCTTCATCAGCTACAGAGAGAGACCTCATCCCAACACCTTGTTGTCATCCATATATATATATATATATATATATATATATATATATATATATATATATATATATATATACCTATTATCTACTTAGCTCCCATTCGTAATGCTATTCAAATACGTTGCACACGCGTCTTCTAGCGTTTTTCCTCTAAGTTTCTTCGCCTTTACTTTCCTTGTTCCTCCCAATCATCTCAAGTATTCGCGCATTTGGTCTCCTCAAAGGAAGAGATTATATTGATGAAATGTAATGTAGCGTTGATTGATGATTAAGTGGGCCGTTTCTGATTCCTTTGAAGGAATTTTTTACATATCCTTCCTTGAGTTTTGAACTCTCTACCATCCCTTCCTTATTTATAATTATTTTTTCCGTCAACCCCTTAGAAAATACTCCCACCTCACTCAACTTTCTTCCATTAGCCTGTCTATTTATCGCCCTTTTGTTTTAATTTCTCCCATTCCATCAACACGTCTTTCGACCTGAATTTCATGGAAAATGAACTGTATGTGGCCTGTGTCGATCAAAACAACCGCGTTTCGGTCTTTAACCAACAAATATAAAATTCAGGTCGAAAATGGTGTCCACTTTGTCCATCCATACCAATAAAAAAATTTGTTTATCATAAATTGTTGAAAGTGGGATAATGGCCAATTCTTAACAAATTTTGGTCACTAAATATTTGTGTGTAGAATTATTTTTATTGTAACTCTGTAATCTTTCACTTATCATGTTCTTAAGAGAGAAGGAAAGGGGGGTTTATTTTCAGTTTTTACTGTACGTTTTTACGACCCAAAATTTTATCTCACGCATGCACACAAAAACCCAACCGCATCTCGCGTGATGATCCTGTTTCCCTTTTTGATGCGAAGGCATAAATATCGTATTTATGCATCTCTCAAGGTCTCAAATGGAAGAATCTCGCACGCTTTTACAACGAGAACACCGGCACAGGAAAAGAGAATCCATTTTTTTGTAGTCACGGCGTCGCAGTGTCCTAACCTGCTAAAGGATCTTTGAGAGTTTATAGTGTGACGTCAAGCGGCAAAGATAAAGGAGGCGGAATCGCGTAAAATGGTGAAAAATATCGGATAGAGAGAGAAATGAAGTAGAGAAATATTTAAGCAAGGTAGGTGAATACGTTTAAAGTTTTATATCTAGAGAATACCAATTTTTTTCCGCGTGTAGGTTTTATAGAGCGTAGGACTTAAGTATCGTTTTGGAAGTAGGAAATAAACAACTTGAGATATATTCTCATCCAGAGAGAAGATAGAACGAGGCAAAATAGACGTGTGCTTTCAGTACGGCGACTTATCGCGAAGAAAATCAGTAAAGGGAGAGTATTAAATTTCGGAGCCCTGGAATACTGTGAGCAGTCAAAACTTGAATAAATTGTTGGTAATTATCTCACATCACTCATACATAATTCGAAGAAATTTAATTCTACATCCTTATAAAACCGCTGACGCAATATTAAAAATGAAATTTAGGGTAACGCCGTATTTTTTCGTGAATTTCTCACGCCGCAACATCTGCCAATAATAATCCCCTTCAAAAAGTTTTCAACAAGGGACAGCCTAAAGAAAATATGTACACATACAGCAAAAATAAATATTCGAACATGAAAATCTTTGAAACGCTTTTTCATCCTGTGAGCCTATTTTGTATTCTTTCTGTTGTTTATATTTTGAATAAAAACAACTTTCCCTTGAGATATATAAATATTATTGTGGAGAAGCAAAACGTAGTATTCGTAACAGGGAAATAATTTGTCGTGTACATGTTTTGTTTTCTTAAATAAAAGCATATCATTGGATGGTCTACCTAAGGTAAACAGAGCGGAATGAAGAATGCTACTTTTCAAAAACTGGCAATGTGAAGCCATATATTTTAAAGTTACTAAATATTCTATTTATACATTTATTTCGGTCGCTAAGACATAACTTTCTAAAAGAGAAGCGTATTTTCTGGTGGACTTTATTAGGGAATGGTTGCATGTCAAAAGGGCGAAACAATAAGGGCGAGCGTTAAAAAGGCGAAGAAAAAATGGGCGACAGTAGAAAACGAAATTAGTAAAGGAATAACAGGTACTATAAATTGGAGTGTGGCTGAAATTCCTTTCCATCCGTTGATAACCATTACATCTTCTAACAAGGAAATGATTATTTGTGAATAATCGTGGTTTCTTGGAGAAAATATGGCTACCAGTCACTGATTTTTTCATTATAGTATTTCTCAAGGCCAAGTTATAATCAGATATTATAAACATAATTAATAATTAGTATTAAATTCAATAAATCTGACGTGACTACCACATTTATTTAGAAAATGGTAAGAATATAACTCCCAGCCACAACTCAACCTGGGAAGGAAATAGCACCATTCCAATCCCCAACCACTTAGCTCGACACGGGGGGAGGAAATAGAACGCACCCAACCCCCAACTATTTAACCCATCCTCATCATTAAGCAAAAATACAACAAGCATATAAAACCACCAACTTTTCTTCCATTACTAATTTCATTTTCAACTTTCGCTCATTTTGTTTTCGCCTTTTGACGCTCGCACTTTTAACGCTCGCCCTAATTGTTTCGCCCTATTGACGTGATCCCCAATCGTATTGTTGTTTGCCGAAGACCCTGGTTCGACTCCGGTAGATAATTTCTATTTCTACATTAAATCATATTTATTGAAAAAATTTAGCTTTTTTAGTGACATGTTGCCTTGCCGACCGAGTCATTGTTAAACCTCCAGATTGTGTTGTCATCTTAATCCTTATACTATATACGTGAAAGAGAGAAAAGAATGAAGAATGGGAATTGCCTAAAATTTAATACATAAACCTCCAGAATTAATAAAGTAGCTATTTTCATTTAAAGATTTTTCAAATGTATTCCTTCCTATGTCATTGTTTGGTTACTCCTGAAATTCGTTATCAATGAAACTGCATTTATAAACACGAAGTTCAACTCAAACTTGAGATTTAATTGAAAGTACCTTTTTCAGTCAAATATGACGCTGCAGCACCTGGGAATCAAAATAATTCGCATTTCAAACAAAATGAATCTGTATAAAAAAAAGAGTTCTTTTTTGTTTTTTTTTATTAGCATTCGTTCTCCGAAACGAGAAGGAATAGGACTCCACACGAAATTTTTACCTCCGGTTCTCCAAAGACTCGTGGTAACAAACGCATTCCCTATAAATACTCGTAAAGAAACCTATAACAGCGGATGAATAATTAGGAAAGGAAGGAGATGCGTGCTAATCACGGTAAATTTTTCGAGCACTCAAGTTCGGGACGAGACGAGGAATTCCGTCGCGGCCGGCGCCCCAATAACGACTGGGAGGCAATGGGCGTGGCCCGGGGCGATGTATGGGCGCGTAAGGCGAAGAGCGAAAAGTGGAGTGCGGGTGTTGAACACGGCAGAGGGGGTCTTTGGGAGATGAATGGTGTATAAAAGGGAAGGAATAGTAGTTGGTTGGTGAGGGGGGAAGGGATGAGGTGATATTGCGCGGACAGTAGGCAGGTGATGTGGGTCGGACGATGGGTGACTTCTCAAAATCACCCCTTCACCTCAGCACAACTTTCCCTCTCCCCGCCTCCCTTATACACGCACGCATCCAAAGCGCTCTTCATAAGCCATCCCCTTTAACTTTTCCCTCTTTCCATTCATGCGGAAACGCCTTATTTAAAGTCTGCTGCCCATAGTGTTACGCATGGCGTCACGGATGTTTCATCATCGTCATCCTTTTTTATTTCAATAAAAAATTAGAAGGCATCTGACGTAAGATACATTGCAGTAGGGAAATGATACCGGCTTTTTACACAGGTCGCGGCAGAAGAGTTGCTTTTTTTTCGCAAGATCTGGTATATTACTATAGTTTTCGATAACAGTTTCGAATTAAATGAAAATTAAGGATGTGAAGGCCTAAGAAAAACCTTCGGATCCATATGAGATTATTGATTGCTACAAAATGGAATCTTGGATTTAGTTCACACAGACTGCGAAATTCACGGATGGTAGGATTCTTAAAATCCAGCCATTATCATGAAGTTACGCACTTATTCAATATAATTAAGAGAAATGAATGCATGTTTTTAAGGTATATTACTAATAAAAATATATAAACAGAATGCGCTTTAGCTTGTCTTAAGAAAAAAAAATGCTCTATATCAGGGTTTCCCAAACTTTTTCTGCAATGGAACACTTCGCAAACCTGGGAAGTTTAACGGAACACTTAGCTTATTTTTTAGGTTGGGTAATTCTACTTGTAAAAATTTAAAAAAACATTTTATTAAAACAAATTATTTATTTAGTAATTATTTTTAAATATAAAACTATAATAATATAATATGAACATAAAAATATGAATAAATAAAGCATTTAATGACTTTTATGATTTTGAATTCTTGAATTGCATATCTTCTTGATATCAGGCACAATATTGGTAAGTTGTATTCTAATATCTGGTGTGGCGTCGAGCCTGTTCCTGCACTTTGACTTCGTTGCAGCATAATAAGAAAATCCCGCTTCGCATGAATAGGCTGTAGAAAATGGAAGTAAAACAATAATAGCTTGTTTTGATAAATTGGGGTACTCTTCTGACAAACTCGCCCAGAAATCATTCAAAGGCTGATCTTTGTATTTTTGTTTCAAATCAGAGTCACTAATTAAATCAATTAGATTTTCATAGTCACTTGCGTTTAAGCCTACTGGTTTAGCTGTCACGGAAAATGGATTCCGAACCCAGGAATCGTCCTTAGTAGTTTTCGGAAAATATTGCAAAAGAGTTGATTTCAAGTTATGTAGGTGCT
Organism: Tanypteryx hageni; assembly: GCA_028673005.1. Lineage (NCBI taxonomy): Eukaryota > Metazoa > Arthropoda > Insecta > Odonata > Petaluridae > Tanypteryx > Tanypteryx hageni. The sequence continues at coordinate 54,392,273 of CM054116.1, forward strand.
CTACAAACGCCTTGGAAACTTCGTAATCTACTTTAAAATTTAATTCTTTCAAACATTCATGTAAGGCAGGAAAACAATCAAAATTATTAGATTCAACCGATGAAATCCAAAATTGTATTTTTTTATCAAAAGATGCAATTTTATCTATTGTATTAAAAACTGTAATACTTTTTCCTTGTAATGATAAGTTAACTTCATTACACTTGGTAAAAATATCTGCCAGATATGCAAGTTTTATCAACCATGAAGGATTTGTTAAAACTTCAACAAAATTTTGTACTTGTACTGAATTATTTTGTGCCTTCAAGAAGACCAATACCTCACTTCGAAGTTCATAAAGTCTTAATAGTGCCTTCCCTCTGGATAGCCATCTCACTTCAGTATGTAATAAAAGTGCTTTGTGTCCACTACCCATTTCATCGCACAAAATTTTAAATAATCTGGATTGAAGTGGTCTTGATTTTACATAGTTAATCACTTGCACGGCTTCATCCATAACATTTTTTAAATTTGTGGAAATTTTTTAGTCACCAGTGCTTGCCTATGCAAAATACAATGACTGCTGGTGGCTCTTGTAGCTACTTTCTGGATGCGTGATACAACACCTTTCATCTTTCCTACCATTGCTCGAGCACCATCTGTACAAATATCAATACACTTCTCCCAACCTATCTCTTGATTTGTAATGTAATCATTAATACGGTTAAATATATCTTCTCCTGTAGTTTGTCCATGTAAATATCCACACATGAGTAAATCTTCTTCAAAACTTTTATCATATGGGTAACGAACAAATACTAGTAGTACAGCTAGTCCTGCGACATCTGTAGATTCATCCATTTGCAATGCATATTCACTGCAAAGTCCAAGACGACGAATTAACTCTTTCTCTATGCTAGTAGAAAGATCTTTAATCCGTCGTGAAACAGTATTATTTGATATTTGTATTGCATCTATTTTTTCAGCAGCCTGTTCGTTAAGAACAAGTGACACCATGTCTTTCGCACATGGCTTAATGAGTGTCTCTCCAATCGTATGAGCTTCACCATTAAGTGCAATGCGATAGCTCACGCGATAAGATGCCTCTGTTGCATTTTCATTTTTAGCCATTGTAATCATTTGAAGTTTGGACTTTTCTAGTGAGTCACGTCGTCTCTTAAAAAATTCCATGTCTTTTCCTTTATAATCACTGTGTATCGTTCCTAAGTGCCTGCGGAGTTTTGCTGGAGCCAAAGAACTGTTTGCGAGTATTTTATGACATAAAGCACACATTGCATCAGGAGCATCCGAATTGCCAATACACGTAAATCCCAAGTTTAAATAACTTTCATCGTACTTCCGTTTTGGTCTGTTCATAGATGACACTTGTTCTTTAATATTAGATTTTGAAGAAACCACGGGTTTTCGATCATTTTCTTCTTCAATGATAGACGTATTGGATGTATCGGTAGAAGTTCTTGGCCTTCCTTTTGTCGAAGTTCCAGTTTTTAACCAAAAATCCATGGGTAGTTTTTGAATAATATTTAAATACTGTAATAAGGATAAATTTATCAACAAAAAATTTCAGTTCAAAGTCGATCAAATTTTAAGGTTAAAAAACAACACGGACTTACTTATGAAATTTCCCGCAGACCTTTCCCTCCCGAATTTATACACTGATGCCGAAGACTGTCTTTTGATGAAGAGTGGAGGAGAGCTGTGATTTCATTTTTAAGACATTTCCAAATATACAAAGATGGAAAGTGCTCTTCATTTCTACTAAAATGTCCAAGATTAGATGTGTGTTTGTTAGTAGTTCAACCGGCAGCCTAGGGAGAGCAGCACTGAGTTACGATGGTAACTTATAACTCGTGGAAACGCGCGAGTGGTTGGTACGAAGGTCCGTACATTGGTAGTGGGAACGGGGCATTATTTACACAGCGCCACTTTCGCTTAAAACACCCACACACGCGCACACATACATAAAGGCAGGAAATTTAAAATTCCTTTTCATTTATTACTTGAAGTAGATAGTAGAAGATATTTAAATATATTGCAGTGTATAAAACCTTTCCAAATTGTCGCGGAACACCTATTCAGGTTCAGCGGAACACCGGTGTTCCGCGGAACATAGTTTGGGAACCCCGGCTCTATATAGTAACACACCGTCCTAAAAGCTTTTGGTTTTTTCAAAGAAAAAGTGTGTATGCAAAAAAATGAAAACACTTGCATAAAATGCCTTAGAAACAAAATGTGTTTAATTTGAAGAAATTTTAAATGCATTTATCATCTGTAAAATAATCTGCGTTCGGAATCAGGAGAAGTACTCAGCTACGATAGAAAAGTAGTAGAATATCCTTCCGGCAATTGGGAGGCCTGGGTCCGATTCTCGGTCAGGTCAGAATTCCTTATTTGAAGTTATTCCCATTTATCATCTGATCCTGATGAATTGTATTAGCAAGGAAATTTCAAATTCTGTTTACGAACTTTAAATTGTAGCATCCAATATGTTTTTGCATAATGCTATCATCAGCGATGATTAACATTGGCATCACGCTCGATTGACTGCTTTGTTTATGCTTAAGTTTAAATTATTTTTGTCTCTGATTTATTTCTCCCACTCATGACCTTTGCGAGCACGAATCAAACATGTGACCGAAGCCAGTGCGCGTGACTGGAGCACCGTTCACTGCCGGGGAGTGGCGCAATCTGATAAATTTCTCGATTTATATTTGGGAAAGGGATGCGGTGGAGTCCTATTTTTTTATATATCCTATGTACGCGCCATATAATCCGTCCCTTCACACAAATGCCTCATTCACGCCCGAACCTTTTACGTTCACGGACGCGTGAGTCGTATTTCTCGCCTCTCGGGCAAAAGTTTTCCTAATCCCTTTACCCAAGTTGAACAAACTCCTCTCTTTCATTCTATTCCAGAAGGGAAACTTACCGAATTTCATTCGTATGAAACCAACATAGGAAGGGACCGAATTTCCCTCATATAAAGCCTTTGTTCTTAAGTTTTGGAATTTATTCGACATTCGTTTGAAGTTTCTTTCGGAAAAAAGAGATGAAATCCAATCCGAATGAGACTCGCCGCTCAGATAATCAAAACACATATGGAAATATTTTATAAAGCATGTGTTGTCACATACAGATTAAAACAAATTCATTTGTCATAAGCGCTTGCGTGAATTTTGTACGTCGAAAATACATTCGCTAGATATATTTCCATTTATTGCGACTTGAACAGTTTTCTTCTACTTTTACCTCATTCTTAAAATTAATTATTTATATTTCTTCACCAGAAAAGCGGTAGTATTAGAGCGCTTTATAGGCACGTGACGTCCGTCCGTTTGTCGTGATTTTCATCTCCCAAACCGCTGGACGGATTTTAATTTAATAAAATAGAAGTAATCCTTATTAAAATTTATAGCGTAATTTTAATTTTAAACTGCCTCCGTCAATTAGGATTTCCGATTTACATAAATACTTTGATAAACTTATACCCGTATCTCGTTAAATGACATCCGCCATGCAACAATTAAATACCATCTTTTTCTCTCCCTAGCTCTTCTATCGGTCTTGGTAGACGAGTGTTTTGAGTTTCTGCAAACGGATGCTAAAGCCGCGGGTTCGAATCTTGCATAAAACATGGATATTTGTGTTTATCTTATCAGGCTTATATGGATATGAATGTTTAAATATTACCCTCAATAAAGACGGATTATTATTATTAATACAATTATATGATCTGTAAGGTATAGTGCAGTAAAAGAGAGCGAGCTACACTGGCAAATATATAAAATATAAGCGAAGGACATTCTCCAAAGCCAGTATATAAACAACAACATTAACACCTTCATCCAAGAACTTAACTCTTTTCATAACTCCATAAACTTCACCTTCGAAATCGAATAAAATAAGTTCTTAACATTTCTTGACATTATGATCATTAATAATAATGGACGACTAGAATTTGACGTGTATAGGAAACCAACCCATACCAACAATTATATTAAGAATGACTCCAATCACCCTTACAAACAAAAGATCGCGGCTTTCAACCATATGGTACATAGACTACTGACTACACCACTAAATAAAAAACGTTTCGACAAAGAAGTGGAATATATTAAAACCGCGGCCCTGGAAAACGGGTACACATACAAAATGATTGACAACATTATTAACAAGCAATCCAAAACATTGGACAAGAAGACAAGTACTACGCTTGCTCTAAGTGACGATAGGAAGAAAAAATTTATTTCACTCCCCTTCCATCCAACCCTAAACAAAGGGCTAACAAAAATCTTTCATAACGTAAATTATACATTAACGTTTCACAATACAAATAATATTAAAAATTTATTAGGGAATCCTAAAGACAAAATACCCACATTAGAAAAATGTGGCATATATCAAGTGTTGTGCCCCACATGCGACATGTCTTACATTGGCCAAACGAAAAGAAATCTTTCCATCAGATTCAAAGAACATTTAGCGCACTACAGACATGGACGCTTTGAAAAATCTGCCGTCGCGAAACACATTTTGTAATATAACCACCCATTAGACACAAATAGCCTCAAACTGCTTAAACAAGTCCCAAATACCCAACTCGACGCAACAGAAAGCTTACACATTCATAAATACAGACACACCATGATGAATAATGAGTTAGGGGTAATAAATAGCGTTCTTTTTAAACTGACCTCTCCCCCTTTTTCTCCCATCACCTAGGTCATCTAGGTTCCCCCCCTTTTCCCCTCCCCTCCTTCTCCCCTGCCCACAAACCAGGTATAAATACACACACACAGCCCTGGACATCCACTTGATTGGGGGTGCCGGTGGTGTAGTAGTCCTAACGGACGCTGGCTGCTACTCGCCTGATGCTTGAAAAAGTCATCGGGTACGAATTCTGCGCAAGTAGGATTTTTCCAAGGTCACCCGGGCCCCTGTTTGTGTGGTTTGTGGAGACCGCGCAAATTCAGCTGTTCCGTCCTTCGGAAGAGACCTTAAGCCGTTGGCCCCCCTGGTGTTCTTCGTAAAAGCAGGCAAATGCCGGCACCGGGTTTCCCTCCTCCCTCCCCTGAGATACCCATTTGTGCTGTAAGAGAGGCGAATTGACTGGGCATTCAAACAAACAAACATCCACTTGAGAGCGTGCCACTGGTCTTGGTTTCAGTCGCCCTCTTTCAAGTCCCCCTCCCCCTTTTTTAACCGATGATGATGGTTACTTTGTGACCGAAATACGTATTGGGTTTTTATCCGGGTTCATCTGTTTTTATCCGGCCTTTTAACCGGGTTTTATCAGTTTGGCTGGCTTTGGAGAATTTCCTTCGCTTATATTTTGTAAGGTATAGATTAAAAAAGTATTCGGATAGATGACATTGTTGTTGCTGCTTTGTAGCTTTGTAATCCATAAAAACTTCAAATATATATATATATATATATATATATATATATATATATATATATATAATGATCCTATAGAAAAACGATCGTTAAGAGGATTCAGATAAGAATGTAGTCGTTAGGTGAGCTTCCACTATGCATTTGGACTGCAGGGCCCCCAATTGTTTAGCGCTAGTGGCCCCAAAATGCTTATATCGCGACACCCTTCACAATTAAACTGAGTTTTGTGGCACCTAGACATTAAAATAAGGTTGTTAGCTTAAACATCCCATCGTTTGGACGCATTTGTTGGTATTACATCAACATCGCTTTATTAGTGGAAAAGATATTGCCTTAATGATGTATCAGCATTTTCAAATCGTTTACATTTTCTGGGTTTGCATTAACAATGGGACTGAAAGAATGGCATTTCCTTACACCCAAATATGAGTTTTTTTTTAAAGGCTCACACTTCTACTCTGAAAAATCAGGTAACCGCAAGGTCCTATGGTAGTTTTGAGAATGCGTGTTTATTAGCCTTTTTGAGGTTTTTGATATTATATTTGCCCGCCTAAGGGTAGGATATTCCACGAGCCTCTCTTTACAGATAAGATCATGCTGAGAGTTCTTCGAGGACTGTTTTACGAGGTGTGAAAGAAAGCAACTTTGGTGGTCGCTAACCGTTTTGCAACACCTTCCACGCATCCAGTATCGTAAATAGTGCGGGGCAAGTGGGGTATCTGCCCATGGCGCAACTAAGTATCGGGCGCAAAAAATCTAAATGGTAAATAAATAAAGTAGAGAAGATAATTTTTTGAAGTAAAGGAGTCACATATTTAGCAGTTTGCTCCGGGCGCTAAAATAGTTGGTTACGGCGCTGCACGCATCTACCTCGTAAAGTGTATTCGTATGACAAATGTTTCTCGATTCCTTGCCAGGGATTTTTCTATAGACGGACGTTGTTGTATGCACTTTCATCACTTCTCCGTATGCACTGAACCCAATATTTTGGCAGCCTTTCCCTTAAAGTTATCCAAGAAGGATTGTTCCGCTCTCTCGCTTTTGGTTCCTTCATCCTTTGCTACAGGTTATTAAATTTCATTTTATATATAATGGTTTAAAAAAGGTGCACATAAATTAGCAATACTCACTTAAAATTGAAGAGGGATTAAGGAATAATATTTATTTCCTATTTGTTGTAAAATATTTTGCCGATCGAAAAAACACATTTTATTCAGAATTTGATGTAAGACTGTTGATCGAGCGCTACATAATTGTCTAAGTTATTTTCTCGATATATTTTATGTTAAATAAAGAGAATATTTAGTACAGTGGTGAAATATATGAATTGATAGAAAATAAAGTATTAGATAGTTCTTTTATGACGGCTAAAATATTATTGCGATAATTATATCATTAATGTTTTTATTTAATTAGTCTTTAATTGGCATCAATGAATGTCTAAAATCCTTTAAACTGAATTCATGAATTCTTTTTTTGAGAAATTTTCTAGGCAAAAGCAACAGCATATTGTTCAGATTTAATAAATGAAACGTTTTCTAGTTTTCATTAAACAATTTCATGAGGTACAGTAAAATTTACTATCTACATTCGTGATATAATATATTTGTCAACGACGCGATTGGATTAATTACACGTAATCAAAAATATCTAGATTTTGAAATACCAGTTTACGAAATTTGAGATTTAAAAATATACTAAGTTTCAGTGTGGTAGAACAACAATAATATTCTAGTGCTAATTTGAATTAATCATCAAGATTCAATTAGTGAAAGCGTGAATTAACTATAATATATTTTTCTCATACCGGTTGGTTGTCAAAATCATCACGTTTGACAAAATATGTAAAGGAAGGAGTGAAAATACAAGAACAAGAAATATACTTTCGTATTCGTACAAAGAACTTTTTTCTGCACTACGTATTTTTGTTACTTAAAGAGGTAACATTTCAAGTCAAAATATTCTTATATATATATATATATATATATATTTACTTGTACACTGTGTATAAGTCGCATTAATACGTTGTGTGCCGGATTTAGATTCCCTTAGTACTACACTCAGATCCTGGACATTTTGTCATAAATCCAGAAAGTACGCAAAATCTCGAGCCCGGCTCAAATGTGGTGATTTTCTTGGTTATTAGTCACGATTTAATGAGTAAATGATCAAATTAACCATTTAAATATATCTACTTCCTACTTTGTATAGATTTTATACGTTGTATTGTATACTTTTTTACTGTATTAAGTAAAAGAAAAAATAATATTTGAATAAATTCCTTTCGAGTGTTTTACTTTACTTTTAACAATTAAAAATTAAGAAGAGAGTTGAATAAATAAAATAAAATTTATGACTACACGATAAATTTGTTCGATTAATGTATATAAAAAGATCTAACTTCCTATATTTTTTAATAAATAATCAAAGTATCGTAAAAATAAACGTACATTTTAAGTAAAATTTTGAAATAAAAAGTAAATTTAAATAATCGAATTGAAAGGATGAAACCTGTCAGCCATATATGTCGAAAATCTATCGGGAAAATGAATGTCGATTTAAAAAAAATAAACATCAAATTCTACCAAGTAGTAATCTTATGCGTCGATATTCTTCGAAAATCTCTCGGGAAAACGAACGTCTATTTAAATCGTCGATTTTGAAAAAAATAAACGTCGAATTCTCTCAAGCCTACTTATAACAGTTGAAACGAGGCATAACGATATGCTTTTGCAATATGTGTTAATACAGCGAACAAAGCGAATTAAATTCCTCAAACAATATTATTACTGTTAATTGGGCATCGACATTTTGCTATCCATAGCAACAGAAAAGTTCCTCTTTTGTTATAATTTTTTCAACGTGTAAAGTATTTCAAAGTATTTTTCACAGTGAAAATCATTGAAAGTGTTTTAAAATTATTCAAAAGTGTAATCGCCGATAATTACTCTTGAGAACGGGAATGTAGAAAGCAATCATATTCATTATTCTGCAGGGATAAAGTCACGCTGGACACAGACATTTTTACCTAGTCTAGAGAAATTGAATGACGATAGTAGTGAACTGTAAGAGGCTAATAAAAACTAAGATGACAATGTCCATCAAAGGCCATACGTGACAAATAGTAAATAAAGTTCAGCTAAGGAAGTAACTGCTAGCGTGTCCGTTATATCACAATCCAGTACAAGTCACCAAATATTTAATTAAAATTATTAGGATTTCACATTTAAAATACAATCCATGCATGAAATATTTTGAAAGATGAAGGTGCCAATACGACTCCTTGTATAAAAAAGAGAATTTATCATAAATAATGGAAAGTAATGGACTTGTTAAGAAGAAGTGATTAATTCCGGAGATTTGAAGCCGCCCGCAAAAGAAAGTTAGGGAAGCTGACGAAGAGTAATCGCTCTTAAGAGAGATCACAATTTCGGAATAAATGTGAAAGGATGGATATTAAGTTGTTCAAGAAGACAATTTCCCTTAGGTTATTGGTGGAAAAGGGACGAAAAAGGGAATTGACGAAGATGCAATAGGTGCTTTTGCGTTAGCAGAAAGAACAGAAAACATTAAAATATTCGTAGGATGATTTGATAGCGTCTACTGAAAATCATACAAATTTATTGCCTTTATATATAATTAATAATTTATTATAATATACTATACGTGTTTGAATTTTAACTCTCTAATATAACCGTTTGCCTTGCCATGTCATAGTTCATAATTTAGTCCTATTTTACAGTTTAATATAAAAAGCAATTGTAGATATATTAATTATAAAAAACACGTAATCACTATTTTTACATTCGCTTACTGTTTAAGCCCTATCACAAGATAGGCTAAGGAATCGAACTGTATCTATAATTATTTCTCAAGAAATTGTCTGTTCTCCCCGCAATACGTATATTTTCAATTTTTCCTAAAATTCATTTTTTTAAAGATCGTGCTTCGAATTTCCCTCCTTGCGTCCATGAAATTCTTTCATCACATTATCTTACCTCAGTCTTCTATCTCTGTCAACCCCCTTCCATCTAGCACAACCACCGAATACTTCCCGTTTTTCTGAGCCTCGTTAAAATACATATATATATTTTTTTTCATTTACCTATGTTTGCCTTCTTTGGGGAAATTTAGATCCTGGTTTTCTAACACTGTCTCTTTGCTTTGACTTTCATCTGTCTCTTTCTCTTGCTACCAATTTATCTCTCTCTCTCAGCTATCGCAATCATGCAGAGACAGAGCGAGAGAGATTGATTGTCTTTTATTCGGGGCAAAAGAGAGACTGTGCAGTCCTGTCTTGCGTCTAACCTCAAATTCATTACAATTATACATACATATGCGTATGTATATATATATATACTTACAATATGTTAGACAGAAGAACGCTGGTCTTTACAATATGAAAGGTCCTAAGGAAAGGATTTACACTGTGAGAAAAAATCAATGATGAAGATTAAGTTTATCCTTGATAAAACCCAATGCAGAAAATCACCCGCCCAAAGAACGGGGTGGGAAAATCCTACGAAACCTACTCAGTAAAGCGGAGAACATGTTTACAACATATATAAACAGATATGAATGTATAAATTTCATACTGTCAACAATTCCATAATATAAAACATAAGAAAATAAAAGTAATTAAAACCAAAACAAAATATGTAGATTGAAAACAGAATCAAGATGTCATTGGATATTACACGAATAAATAGAAACAGTGAATGAAAATACAATTGCATGCATTTCATAGATAAAAAGTACCACTCATTTAAATATGAAAGTAAAATTACAGGTTGGCAAAAAATGTATAAAAAGGAGTGGAGTAGCATGGAATGGAATGGAACGTAATAGAGTGGGATAGAAAAAGCATAGCGGTGGATACAAGGATAGAGACAATGTGTAGCGATTTAAAGTGGTGGACTAAGAATGCGTGCGAATTTCTTTAACTTATATCTGAGTCCAGCCTGATTCGCCTCTTTCCTACTCACATGGGGTATATTAGAGGTATTGCAATGAATAGCCAGGAAGGGAGGAGAGAAACCAGGTGCCGGCATTTGCCTGCTCTTACGAAGAACACCAGGGGGGCAACCGCTTAACGTCCCTTCCGAATGACGGAGTGTTGATTTGAGCGCGCTCCTCATTTTCTCGTGTTCTCTTTCCTCATTGGCTCGTCCTCGTCACCTTAGTTCCAACACGCACAAATAGGGGACCGGCGCGTCCTCGTAAAAAATCCTCATAAGGATTCGAACCGGGTGTCGCTTTTTTAGCAGATCGTACGGTGGGACCAACACTCTAACCACTATATCACCGGCTCCCCCGCGCATTTCTTTCATGCAGAGTTCCGAGGCATATTTTCCGTGGGCTCAGAACAGAGATTTTGGCGGAGGATAAAGTGGCACTCAAGATGAAAATTGAAAGCAAAATGCATGTGTGACCGGGATTCTCTATGGGTCAGGGTACCTTTATTAATTCAACGCATATGCGACGTTCGTTTGTTGAAAAATGTGGCAACACTGTGCGAGAAAGTTGTTAGCGTATCTTTCTTCAGGTCCATTAGATATCGTTTTGTTTGCTTTTATTTAATTATTTTTATCGTGGCCAAGGTGAAAAGAAAAGCACATTGTCTCATAAATCTAATTTAGTACAGTAGTGCTGTAAATTACAACAATTGTTCGAAGTGTCCCACATTGGCATAACACATGTTTCTGCACGCCGAATCATTTCTGCCTGAACACTCTGCGACGTGTCGGAAGTCACTGTCGTCATGTCTGCATGGAGAAGTGCTTTCAAATAAGAAGCGTCCTTCACTTGCTCCCCAGTGTACACTCATTTGCAAAATTATTCCAGCATTTTGAATGGCAACGCTTTCACGGCAGATTGAATTTAACTTCTTAACTACGTGAATAATATATCAGTCTTTGAATATGTATTCCTGTCCTGACGCCACCTTAACCTTCAGGGTTTATTATTGTATAAAATACGGCGTATCCCAGCATCGACCGGAGTTAACAAAGATTATTCCGCGTCTTGGGCGATCGGTTGAACGTACAATCATAATTCGCCATTGTTATATAACAGCCATTCCTACATCGTAATAATAGCGAAAGCAGGCCCATAGAATTGTATTTTATCCAACTGAGGGGTTGTTTGGTGATAGCTGAAGCAACCTTGCAGCGTAATTAGGTCTAATAAGAGAGGTGCGAGTGGATTTACGAATTTCGAATAGACGGTTTCATCGGTCTTATCAAATTCCTCGGTTCAATAGTATTTGTTACATAACGGAAATAGCAAAAGTGATAAGAAACAACTCTCAAAAACAAACGAGATATATGCGTTTAAAAATGTAGAAAAACACTTTTGCAGAGTTCCTTTTCCATTACTTGCTACTTGATAGCATTCTCCATATATTCCACGTTAAATACCGACCTAAGAAGTTGGTTTGCCTGACAGAATGCATAAGATTGAAATGCGGTATATATATTTTTTAAATTGAGTTAAATTGTTTATTGCAGCCGTCATAATTTTGTTTCACTTAGTTATTATGTGAATCTAATTTTAACAAACGAGTCGTAGGTACCACCCGACACCGATGTCGCCGCCGACTCCACCACCCTGCCGTAGATAGAAAAATGAAGCTTATTTTACTTGAAGACAAAATTCAAATCCATGCTGAATTTGCGTAACAATTTTATTTTAATCATAAAAGTTTGGCATTTTTGTCGGTCTTCAACAATGAAAAGTATTAACTACCATAGCAACGACTACAATGCCATTCAATAGGATTTGATTTTCCATACTTCAAGAGCATTGATTTATTGCTTAGACTGCATTATAATTCAATTGATTTCAACCAACGACGCATATGTAGTGCAAATGAACGTGATAATTTTAAATTCATTTTTATCGGTATGATGACATCATAATCGTAACACGCGTAATATCCTAATTTTTACATACTTTTTAGTGTCAGATATAGACCATTTTCTTAATAATGATTATAGTTAATTCTTAAAAGTGCGATCTGAGCCATGAAACTAGAAATTCGAAAACTTGGACGCGAGCCAATTTAGAAATTCCGGATTTATCCCTCAATTTATGGGAAAATGAAAACAATTACCTTGTTTAAATGGTCTCTGTGTAGTTCAAATGATTTCGCGTTGGTTTATTAACGAGTTTAGATCTTAGTGCATGGTGATTTTTTAAGTGCCTGCAGTATGCAAGCACAAACCACACGTACTATAAAATTATAATATGAAAACAAATATTTTAATTATTGCTCTTGTCACGCAAATGAGTGGTGATTTAATTATGAACGAAAACAATAAATATCATATTAATTCATTCCTTTAAATAGAACATTAAACAGAGGGGACATCACTACTTATGAAGTAGGTTAGTCCCCTCCAACCCCTCCCCTAGTTACGGTCCTACCACAACATTACCAGCTTCAGATGAAAATGTGAGACAATATCTACAGAGAATAATTGTCCACAATCTGTTGAAATACTAAAATCCGATCATCCGACTAGACATTTATATAAAAAAAAAATAATTCCTACAATCTTCCGTTTGGCGAAACATTTCAGACTAAGACATTTCAAAATAATTCTTAACAAGAAAGTAAAAATGTAAATCAAGCTGTCACGTATTGTTAAAGAATTGCTAATCAAAATAAGCTAATTACTTGCATTCATTTCGGAAGATACATAGTGGAAATCTAACCCATTTGTATTTGGCAAGAAAACGTTTAATACACGTACTTCAATTTCACTGTTAATCCTAAGATTTCAGGAAAAGGTTCTTCCCGAATTTGAAAATGCTCTTTTAATGGAATACCCGCAAAATAAATATCCGTGCTTCTTGTCTACTATTTAATATTTTCGATAGTCTATACTTCGTTTAGTGAGGGCATCGTTTGTCGGATTAAAGAGGGATGCGTTTCGCTAGTGTCTGTTTGTACCATTCACATGCAGATGGAGGTCCTTGGATTTGGTAATATGTGGAACATGAATCAATAGAGTACATCGTCTACGACAAGGGCAATGCTATGATTCTGCGTTTCCGTGATTGGGTTTCTTCAGAAAAATTAAATTAGTTAGAAATGGTTAACGTAATGCTTAGCAGGAGATTATCGGAATCTGATATGAGGAATTAATACTCATGAAACAATTAACGTGCAACACCTATTTATTTTAAGGAGCAGGAGAAAAAAATAAGAATGAATAATATCCAGAGTTTCTGATAGTAGCAATATCAAGAAATCGATACATACTATCCAACCAATAATAACTAACATATTTAACTGCTACATACCTCAAGAAAAATATAACGTGCAACGGAAACGCAACCAATTAGCTTCTCGCCTACCTTATCAAAAGACAGAAAAATTTGCGCATAACCAAATCACGCTCTTTCTTAACGAAAATCAGTTTTAGATCCCTTTCAATCTGGCTTTCGTAAATCCAATAGCAACACCACTACTCTTGTAAAAATAACCGATGACATTCGCCGCGCAATGGAAAAAAGGGAAGATTCAATCTTAGTATTACTGGATTTCAATAAAGCTTTCGACTCAATAGACAAAAATGTTTTGCTCTCAAAACAGTTTGCAATAAATTTCTCGCCTTCAGCCATAAACTTGATATCTTCTTACTTAAGCGATCGTTCACAAAATGTGATTTCCATTAATTCTTCCTCTGATTGGCTTATTAAAGGGAGGGGCGTTCCACAGAGCTCAATTTTGGGTCCCCTACTATTTTCTTTGTACATAAATGACTGCTCCTTCTCCCTTAAATACTGCAATCATTACCTTTATGTATATGACTTGCAAATATATTCAAGTTTTACCGCACATGATCTCGCGAGAACCTTAAAGAATATCAATAAGGTCTTAGAAATGCTAGAGAACGGGAGCAATCAAAATTTTCTTAGTATCAATCCAGAAAAATCACAGGCTATCTTAATTGGTTACCCTAGAATACCAGCCGCTATTAATCAATCCCAAAGACTACCGATCAACATAGCAAATTCAACTATATCTTATTGTAAATTGGTAAAATATCTAAGATTGCTTATAGCTGAAAACCTCTCTTGGTCCCCACATTTTATAAATGTGTGTAAAACATTAACTCATCTCTTCTCTCACTTAGGAAGTTAAGTAGCAGAACTCCGGCTTCTCTAAAGAAGCCTCTGGTGACTTCACTCATTATTATGCATTTTGACTATGTTGATATAGCGTACCAAGATTTATCTCAAGAGTCGTCGTCAAAGAGTCAGAGAACACATAGCGCGAGCATTAGATATATTTTTTAATCTGAATAAATCAGACCACATTTCTGATTCACTCGTGAAACTAAACTGCCTAAATTTGGAGTTCCGAAGACGCCTCCACTTGCTTTCCTTACTGTACCAATTGCTTACTTCTAATAATCCACATTATCTTTCCACGGAATTCAGGAGTATTGACACTGCACATAACAGTAATACCAGAGGGAGCCTTAAACTCCTTATTTCTCATCACAGAACAGTAATTTTTAACAAGTAACCGCTTGCAGACTATGAACGAACCTCCCCAAGCAAAAAAAATATCACTCGCTCTCATCATTCAAATGGCATTGCTATCAATCTCCCTTAACCTTTAAAAGGAATAGTTAAACACGCTTAATTCTTCAATGTTTCTAAATCTTGATTTTGACAAAATATTACTTATTGTGCTTGATTTATACTTTGATTATTTTATTCATTTATTTGTTATTGTATTTTGTTCTTTTGTCTTTTTTCTCCTATATCTTGTTTAGTCATCACAATATTAAAATATATTCATTTTGTTATTTTTATGTTCATTCTATCAATGATCTATTCGTATTGCGCCAAATTTTCCCTGATGTATAGCTTTATGCTTTTCATGTATTTATCTTTTGTGCTACATTTCATTAATTGATGTCTTTAGTGAATCTAAATAAGTATTGCAGGTTTTTAACACCTCCTTCTTGTGTGGGGGTTTTCCTGCTGTGGGTTTTTACGTGGATTTCATAATTCAGCAGTCCTTGTTTTTCTCACAATATTCCACCTTTTCTTTTCCAATTCTTGTATTTTTTATTGTTAATTGTATTTACATAATGTTCTATGTATTATTGTATATGTTTCATGACGATGAGTTAGGTGAAATATGGGACATTTTAGTCTCAATCTCGCCCCAAATAAAGACCATATCAATCAATCAATCTCATTCCCTCCTGTCAATCCATTGCTCTCGATCTTTTCCTCCGTCTCCTTCTTTATCTCTTTCCTCCCGTCCTTTTCTAATTTTATACCTCCCTTACTCCCTATGTACCTTCCATTCTATATCCCTTCCTTCCTATCTCCCTCCCTATATCCTTCTCTCTATTACTCTACATCTATATAGTAGCAAAATAATCCAAACTAAATCCCGATCCCATTAGGATTACGTATTTTTGTGAAAGATAATTTAAGACAATCTATGCACTCGTATCATTCTTTATAGACGTTTCTTACAGAGGAGGAGGAGGATACAACATACATATAACATACATATAGGAGGATATAATGTTTAGGCACTTCCAGATGAGCTGGAGATTTGAAATTTTTTTCATAGGTAGGATTTTGTGCAAAACCGAATATAAAAAACGAAAATCATGAAAAAGTGCAACAATGTGGCCGCTAAAAATTCACAATTGTTTAAACAAATTTTCAAGGTTTATGTATTTTCGCATATGCTATGGAGTTGAAATTTTTTTTATAAGTAGAATTCGTAAAAAAACGAGAGAGTGATTATACAAATTTTGATATTTTAATTTGTTTGGCAGTTAAAAATTCTTAAAGTTTAAACAAATAGATAACTCTTTAGACATTACGGAATGAGCTATGGAGCTGAAATTTTCAAGTTATGTACAAAGTAGTAAACTAGCTCAAAAAACATTTCAATTTTACCATAGATGAATTTTGGCGGCCGTTAAAAATTATTTAAATTTAAACAATTAGAAAATATTATTTGACTTCTAGAAGTGCTACAACTTTAAAATTTGGCAGAAATGTGTAGCATTAGTACCCCATAATGGAGAAAGTATAAAATTCTTAAAATTGCAAAGTTTTGGGATTGTTTAAATCTATTATTTTTACATAAGGGAAAAACGAAAATCGCTCCAGAGGTGAAATATTTAGAATTAATAAAATATTTGTAATGATGAAATATGAAAAATAAATGTTTCTTTATTTTGAGATGATATGCTTGCAGAATGCAAGCACCAACTACTAGTATATTATACATTTGCGGGTTGAGACAACAATTGTTTCTCGATGTTTAACAATGTCGTGGTCGGCAAGGCAACTTCATGTTTAAAAGCCGATATTTTCGCAAAATATGTAGTTTAAACGTTTAATATGAGAGATTTCGAACGATAGGCCAAAAATGATTAATAGAATGAGAAACTTAATTAATTTCTCTAAAACTAAGTATAAATTTGACGTAAGTTCGAATGCGTTGCTTTGCAATTATCTCATTAAGTTGGTTCAAAAATTGAAAACAAATATTTCTCGAAGAACATTCCAAACACGACAACAGGCTATGTTTTTAAATATAATTGATATAAAAAAGGTATTTTAGTGTATTAGGATTACGGGGTAATCATGAGAGTCATTATAGTATTTTTCTGAATAAAAGATCGAGAGTATCTATCACGTTATTAATATGTCTTTCGTCGTTAGCAACAGAAGATTCACGGTTGAGCTGGGTTTGGTTTGGTTAGATTGGATTGGATTGGCAACCCCTTGTATTGATTCGTATTTGGTAGATCGAGTTTTATCTTCAAATGACTTTATACTAACTGAAAATGGAGAGAACTACTGCGTAATTCATTGCAATTAAAAATATCGGTAATTAAACGTACCGAAAAAGATGTTCGAGATACTGAGACTGAGCACTGAAAACCGGGACAAATTCATGAACGGATATAATATGTGAACCACGCCACATTTAGACTTGCTCAAAACGATTTGGTCAAATCGCGAAATACCCGAGCAAATCCCGAAAAAGTTCGTTTTCTAAAAATAGTTCCGGATATTCCCAAAATACCCGGGCATATCTAGATTTGCCCGGAGTAACCTAGATGTGCCCGCATTTCGGGATTTGTCCGTAACACACAAATGCACGCATACACACATTTCTTATATTTTGTACACACAATTGCTAACATTTTGGCCTTTAAAAATCCGACTTGATCAATTCTTCAGGCATTATTCACGTGTATGTGTAAGGAGTAATTTTTAAAAATTTCCAGTTCGCAGCAGTTATGAATTTTCTTAAATAATCTTTAGTCAATATTCTCCTGAGCGATAAATGCAGTTAATAAATGTATTGGATCTTTCAAAAAATAGCTAGGTCTCGCTATCCAAAGCGTAAATTGCTGCAGTATTTATCATTTGGCACTTTATCTATGAAATAAAGGATAATTTATCAATGATGTATGTTTTCTTCTTTATGTGAAAAATAATTTTTAATTTCTGATATATTTATTATGATAAGAAATTATAGTATTAGAAGAAAATTAAAACCTATATTTTTTTCTAATTTTTATGTAGAAGCCCCTCTCGTCAAATCACTCTACATTCTCTTATAAAAAAGCAAATAAATAAATAAACCTCTTAAACGGAGGAGGGGGTGTAGGAGGGGTAGACAGGATTCAACGTCTCTTCCCTGGTATTCTCCTTTCATTTTCGAAAATCTGGTCATCTTAATATAACTGTAGTTTTGATGTTCCATGCATTCAGTTATTTTTATACCCAATTTTTCTTTGTTGATTCGGTTCATTTGGACATGATACAGATTGTGTTACTACCTGGATAAAAATGTCTCCCTTATTAAAAATTTTCGTCGTAGACAACTTTTTTCTTCCTTTTTACTTTGGGATTCTTCAACTTTTTTCATCCTTTTTATTGTGGGATTCTATCGAAATGTTTTTTCTCTGCCTTCGTTAAAGTTTTCGCTGACTCTGGTGCCCATTATGCGTGCAAGTCGTTTGTGAAGCTATTTCAACCCAAAATAATGTTCCAATTATTAACATGTAAAAACATACCCTAGAAGAAAAATGAGGAGTACAACATGAGACTACACTTTGAAACAAAAAATATCCAAATTTTAACAATCAGTTCAATGGATAACCTAGAAATAAAAGAATTCTTCGTTAGCTCAGTAACTGAGAGTCCTATAAAATACAACAGAACTAATTGGGACTAAGGATGTTTCGATTAATCGAAAATTAGGATAATTAAAGAAAAGGTTAGGGCAACTGCGAGCTAAAACAATAAACAAATATTTTTTTTTCAAGTTAGCACCAAGTACAATAGTTTATTTGGAGAACGATTAGGTGCGACATTCGTGTGAAAAACTGTAGTTGGTATGCGTAATACCACACGTATTTCATGCTCCCTTTCTAAGCATGATATTATGAAAAAGTACTGCGTAAATTAATCGAGCAAATACGGTATTATTGTAAAAATAGTAACATTATAATAGGCTGAATTATTGAAGATAACTTTTGAAAAGCGGATATTTATAAAAAGCTGAAGAAGAAATTAAATAATTGAGGGATGGAAGATGTGGGTATATAGAACCTGTATATGGTTGTCAATTACTTGTAAATATAATTATCTGATGATATTGTCATAGGCGGAATCGATCTGGTACATCTTTTTAGTGGATCACAATATGCTTTATTTCCATTATGGAATCTTTTCACAAAGTGCAGCATTCCCAAGGGATTTTTGGTAATTGTAAATATATTGTCTACCAGAAAAACAAGGGAAATTCTTTTTAACCTTTGAGGTTTTCCACAGTGAATCACCGCTGTGGCGATTCTACCCAACACCATTGCATTTACCCACATCATCATTGTCATTGACACCTTTCTTTCCGGAAAGAATATCACCCATGGTGACGAACCCGTTGCAACTCTCTCATCAGTAATTTTCAACAAGTCCTTTATTGTAACTGCTTGCAGACTATGGAACGACCTTCCCCAAACAATAAAAAATTCGCACTTGCTCTCCTCATTCAAGCGACACTGCTATAAATCTCTCTTATCCTTGCAAAGGATCAGTTAAACGCCCTTAATGCTTCAATTGATTTATTTACTTTTTTATTTTTTTATAAATATCTTGATTTTGACAAAACAATATTTATTGTAAATGTTTGTATTGTACTGATTTATTTGTATTTTTTTTCTCTTCATTTTGTTCAGACTCACCAATGTTAATATCTATACATGCTGATATTTTTAAGTTTATTTTAGTCAATGATCTATTCGTGTTGTGCCATTTTTTTTCTTTTTTTATCTCTTTATGATTTTAACATTTAACATTATGTGATGCCTTTAGTGAATCTCAGTAGGTTTCGCAGGTTTTTCACACCCCCCTTCTTGTGTGGGTGTTTTCATGCAGTGGGTTTTTTTTACATGGATTCCATTACTCAGCAGTTCATATTTTTTTCCTCACAAAATCAAATCTTTTCTTTTCAAATACTTGTATTTTTATTGTTACCTGTATTTACATTGTTAATGTTTTATGTATTACTACATGTATCACGACGAGGGGTTAGGTGGAAGATGGGACTTCCTAGTCTCAATCTCGCCCCAAATAAAAACCAAATCAATCAATCAATCATGAACACTAACTTCGATTTTGTATGTGTTTGTATAATTCCTATTAAAATAATTTTAAAATATAATATATATATATATATATATAATATATATTTTAAAATAATTTTGCATTCGTCCGAAAAACCATTCTACCTCATCACCCAGCGGATTTTCTTCTACACTTCAATGATTTTCAGGAAGCTATAAAAATGTGGATAAAAATATTTTTCATTCGCTGCCTCTCCATTTTCGACGCGGAAAAAGTAAGAATATAGAATAAAAAAAGACGTTCGCTGAAGGAGATTTTTGGGTAACTCAGTAACCAACACTATTTCCAAAGGTGTCCCTCGAGTACCACAATGCCTCTAGGGAAACAAATAATACTAAAAAAATTCCAAGTCACATGTGGACCACCATATCACTAAAAATGTGGAGGAGAGAGATTGGGGACTAAGAAACCCCGCCGGCTGCCTGGGTTGCCTTGGATCCGCCCCGAAGGAGTTCGTCATAAATATGAATGGCGGAAAGGGCGGGCGGTTGAGTCGAGCGCAGCTTACGCCCTTTTGAGGATCTCAAAAAATTCCTGTCTGGGTGATATGTGGTTTTATAATAATATAGAGAATATGAACGCGTGTACATGTGCGTTTGTAGGTCCCTGAGTGTGCGCGATGTACGTGGTGACTGCAAGAAAATAAAGAAAACGTGTCCTATTGATCATTTTGCTATGCCAAACTGCATAAAATTATAAATATCTTAGTAAAATGTGGTGGATATAAACTAACCGTGAATGCAAATCAATAAAATAATTGTTGGAAGAAAAAAATATTCCTCTCCTTACCGCCAAATTTGCAAAGTAGATTTTAAAATTCTGAAGTGTTAATATTGATCCTAAAGCCAAGAGATGAAAATATAATGGAAGTGCAAATGAAAAGCATAACCATTGATTGAAAAGTAAACAGAAATCGAATAAAATACTTAAAAACAACGATAGTTATCAAATGCTTCATGGATAAGCGTTTTGATTTTTAATATTATGATAAATCATTGCATTTTCTTTCAATCCCAATTGGTAAAAAAAGTCCTTTTCTTGGTAGAAAATCAACCCTATCTCCCGTCGTGGACTAAACCAGTGGTGTCCAAACATTTCGGCTTGAGAGCTATATAACCCGTTGCTGCACTCATTGCCGGCCACATAGCTCACTCATGTCGTCTTTGCAGGTCACACCCAGTGGAAAATAGAGTTGAAGAATAATTTATCTAAACTAAAGGGTTTAATTGTGTGTCAGTATCATCTGATTTGTTAGAAATGTATTTATCTACAATGGAAAAAGATAGGTAAATTTAAATTGTTTTTATAATTTTCTATTTTTATTTTCTACACAATGTCCTTTAATTTTTTACACTCATGGTGCGCCGGATGTGGCCCGCGGGCCGTAGTTAGTGTGCCAAAAATTTCCAGCGGGACGTCCCATCGGCATGAAATGCTCTCAGCTATTTCCAGGAATCCTGAAAGTTTTTTATTTTATGTTTATTCAGAGTTCTCCTACACATTTCATTCTCATCCTAATCCCAGTATGCTTGAGTTATTGCATATTGTCGGAATCCCCTCGAAATACAATTCGATCACTTCTAATTCACAAATTCTTCGTCGTTCTTTAGAGAGGAATGGCTTCGGCATTGCGCAAGTAAGATTCATTGAGAATGACATTAGAAAGAAAAGCATTAGCCAATCGATACCAGGAGGAAATACCCGTACACGGATACAACGTTCCCTTCATATAATTCTATTCCTGTGGTGTCAGCTGCTGTTCAAAATTTTTTATTTGAACTGATAAAATATTTTAAAAATTTACAAAAAATGCGGGTGTTTCTCGTTTATTTGATAAATCTCCAAAAATTGACACGAAAGCCGTCGAAAAATGAAAAGACGAAAGCCGTTATCTCAAATTTGAAATGAAATAAAAAAATCCATTTAAAGCCATGATGGAAGAAAACGCGTTGCGTAAATATTATACCCCATAGGAAAAATCACGTGGTTTTATAGGCTTTGGGCATTCTCACGGCGTGTGCATACACGTTTCTTTGAGAGCCCAATTAAGGACCATGTACAGCCAAATTTTATGCGCGTTGGGTCACCTTTAGTTAACCCTTATATAATAAAATCCGCGGTTACTGGTATTTTTGCAAGATAATTTTTAAATTCAAAATTTAAATTATGGAATCCTATGGTTAATTACAATATTATCTCTCCTTTTTCATTTTTTTAATTTTTAAATATTATTTACTTTAATAATTCTTGGTTGTAAAAAATATCTACAATACTTTGTATGTTATTAAAACGGAAAATCTCAAAATTTCTGAATTCGAGATGGTGTTAACAAAAATTACTTCATAGTATTTTTAGCAATCCTTAATATACGCATCACGTGGCTGTAGAAGGTCACCTTTAACAGGTTCAATGGCAGCAGAATAGCTTATCGCCATTTAGAGGTAGCAGAATATGGTGATAAAAGAAAAGAATAATGATTTAAATATATAAAACTCAAGATTGTTGCATGAAAATTTTGAGTTATCAAAACAGTTTTCTGAATCATTATCGGTTTTTAATTCTGCCGGGATTAATTGCTTTTCAAACTTTGAATTAACAGAAAGTCCTCTGTTTTAGACATTTTAAAGCATATATAAAAAGATATTTCATAAACTATTAATCCTTTTTTACGCCGTAAGGGCGAAAATAAAGTTAACAAAAACGTATAAGTATGTGACCAAAATAGATACAACTGTACGTCGTTCACTATGAAATATTTTCTCCTCTAGATTAGAGCTGATATATCGCACAAGATAAAATTCTAGATTTTTCACAATTCAATTATAATTTGCAAAACTCACGAAATAGCGAGAACCATTGCCTTAGTAGGGATTGAAATGCTGGAATAGGTATGGCGATATTTTGTAATCTGCACTTCCAGCTTGGAAAAAGAAAAGATTAGAAGACGAAAAAACATTACAAAACTAATATTTCAGCCATCATAGTTGTGTTTGTTGAGAATCAAACGCGGAATTTTTTTTCATCACCATAAAAATAGCAGAAACTCCACAATTACCTTTGTAATTCACATGCTGAAAAAATATATGGCTATTTATAAGTTCCGTATTTCTAGTTATAAAGTAGTCATGCAGTGCGGGGGGAATAGAAATTATGTATAACATACAGTATATCGTCCTTCAACTGGAAATTTCATCCTTATACTAAACCCTAAAACGACTTGACTTCACACTTAAGTTTTTCTATCCCATAGTTCGACATCGTATGCAGAGTAGAATGCCCTCATTTTCCCTTTCCTTTCTCATGGTTGACTTATTACCAATGTTAATTACCTTCATTCCCTTATTAATGGTTTCTGTCACTCCCTTTACTTTCATCTTATTTTTCTCTTCGTGTCCCATCTCGCTCCACTCGACTTCAAAATCTTTTTCATTGGCCAAAATTGTGACTTTCTGTCTCCTAACGCTCTCTCTTTTAGCACCTCTTACTTTCATATAATTCCTTGCTGGCTTCACTTCAGAATCTTGACATTTTCTCAGGCATTTCTTTCCGTAATCAACTACATACTGTGTAATCCTTCATTTCCCCAATTTCTGACGCTACTTTGTTATGATCATTGCTCCTATGGTAAATATTATCGTTTTATTCAATTTATTATATTTTCTATTTATTTTTACTTTCTCCATATGTAGTATAGGAGAAAGTATTGTTTTCATGAAAAAATCGATTTCGAGATCTCTACGGAAAATCACGTTTTGAGGTCTCCTTAACACGTTTTGACCATTTCCTCGATGATGCCTGTGTGTGTTATAGAAATTTTGTGGGTGCTCTAACGGAAAAACTATTAATCAAATTGTCATGAAATTGTATATTTGACACTTTTATTCAAGGAACAAATGTTGATTAGTTTTTGGTTTTGATCTTTCAATTTTTCTCGCATTTCCTTTAAATATTTATTATCATTTAATCTATTTGTAATTTTTGGAAATATTACAGGTATGGAGAAAGTCATGTGGTGGCCACATTGGATTTTAATGATGTATTATTAGTTACTGTTATACGGTTCAATGTAATCCAACTGTACAACTCCATTATACCTCGAAAGAATGAAGCAACGTTTTTAGGGGTAACCATGGATAAAAAATTAACATGGAATTCCCACTTGCAGAAAACACTCCAGAAAGCAACCGGAATCAAGAAAGGCCTATATAGCATACTCAGCAGAAGCTCCCCAATGTCAATGAAGACCAAATGCATCCTCTACACGTCAATGATACGCCCGATACTGACCTATGCTTCTCCTGTATGGTCTTATTGCGGTAAAACCAAAATCAAGAAATTAAGAGTCTTCCAAAATAAAATGCTACGGTTAATAACTGGCGCCAGATGGTTTCAAAGAAACGATGATCTACATAAAGACCTGAAAATCCTTCCCATTCCCGACTTCCTACGGTGCCTAAACAATAAATATCTGCTCCAAATGAAAATATGCACGGACCCCCTCTTTTCCTCTCTCTGGGATTATGAATTGCCAGCAGCAGGCCCACATAAAAAACCAAAATTATCCCTTTCCGTTACCTAAATTAAATTACCTCCCTTTTCATTGTGCCGTGACTCAAGCACCGTGATTCTACACTTCAGGATTCCTAGCAGGCAATAGCGCGGCAGCGCTGGGAACTGCTCTTCGCGCCGTGGCAGGGGTGACATGACATCCATCCATCCATCCTGTAATTGAATTATGTGTTGTTTTGGAACATGTAAATAAATAAATAAATAAATAAATAAATAAATAAATAAATAAATAAATAAATAAATAAATAAATAAATAAATAAATAAATAAATAAATAAATAAATAAATAAATAAATAAATAAATAAATAAATAAATAAATAAATAATAAACAAATAAATAAATAAATAAATAAATAAATAAATTCATGAGTAAATAAATGAATAAATGCATGAGTAAATAAATGAATAAATGCATGAGTAAATGAATAAATAAATAGGCAAGTTGTATAAAAAATAAAGCAGTAATCAATCTTATACAGAACAAACACCCGATTAGTTAAGTTCTCTGAATTTTACACGAGGGTGACGATTTCAAAAGATCAATTTACTCTCACTTGGGAAAGATAAATGCCGTATTTATGTAGTAATTCTATTTTCAAATGTCAAAATTAAATAAATTTCACCAAGGGAATTATTCTCATATCCTTTTCATATCGTAAATATTGCGAATGCTCGTGGTTGTGTCAGGCGTTGTCATACAGATGGCAATATTGAAACATCTATTATTTGTAGTACACCAAGCTGATAAATATAAATTAATGGAAAGAATTGATCTGAAGATCAATATGCTCTAAGGGTGGAAATGATTTGGAAACAGGAGAAAGACTCTGCCATAACCGGGAATCGAACCCTGATCTTCTACTTGCCAGGAGGTTATTTTACCACTGACTATCCTAGCAGATTAATTCTCTCGTTTCAGAACGGGGATTTTTGTAGTTGAGCTTAAGCTATCCAAGCTAGTACCAAGCAGCCCAAAAGGATGTCCTCCAAAAGATACACTGAAGATATATCAATCTCTCTCAAATGGTGAGATTTCGGTAATTATAAATTTATGGAAAGAATTGATCCAAAGATCGCTATACTGATAAGCATAAGATATAAGGCTAGGAAAAATTGGAAACAGGAGAAAATATGCTATGATAACTCAGTGGTAGAATATCACATTTGACGTCTCAATAAATATTCATAAGGTTTTTGCTGGAATATTGCTGTTATATTTTTAAGTAACTCGTTTCCTTCCTTTGCTGATTGGTTCTGCTGAGTTCATCTACTATCATCGCGCTGGTTACTTTGAAATACAAAACCTGCACAAATATTACCCTCACTTTATCTTGTATTTGTAAAGTCATTTAAACTAGGTGAACGCTGTTGTCTAGTATGCCCCAACAAAGTCACCACTGGCAATATGCCCTTCGAATATCTCCTGCGGTGTTGATGCTTTAAACGTTATCCTGACAGTGACGCCCCTCATCATACCGTCCGCTTCACAGCCTTCTTGCCTCGATATTTCCTTTCACAGTCACCCTCTTCACCACCGAATTCCATTCCTTTCCAATTTCTCTCCTTATCAATGTCTTCCATTCTCACCGTCTCCTCCTTCACGAACCTACCACATCCTCTCCCACAACCTCCTTTTCTATCCAAATTTCTCGATTATCCTTACCCCGTCTCTCCCTCTCTCTATCCCATTCAACTCCTCCCTCGGACCATACAAATTCCCGTTCGCTCTTCTCTCCCTCTTCCACTCTTTCTTCTCCATTCGCTCCATCTTTAAATCCCACAATGCTCCACATCACTTCCATCTCCGCGATTCCTCTTTTCGCCCTAGCCTTTTACGAATTTCTTCTCCTCACATTCTGGTTGGGCCCAAGTCTCGGCCACTCTATCTCCGCAGCGCCGTTCTCCATGCCACGTACTCCCTCTTCACCCACATGCAACCCAACCGAAGTCCACAGATTACTACGTTCCAGAACACCTCCACCGAAATTGCCATTCTGCTTTCCTGGCAAACGTTTAGTTTAACTCTTGGTCGAGTGAAATTCTTTCCTAATTTATGTTCGACGGATTAATATTAGCCTGCTAAGGTTTTTTCATTTTAGCAGGGAAATATAAAAGTATTTATGAGGCATTTGAAATATAATCACTCTTATAATGCAATCATATGACCAATACGTTCTAAAATAACGCAATAGACAAAAAACACAAAATTTAAAATAATAGAAATGGAAGTATCCCTAGAGCAGTAGCAAACACCGGGTTGAGGTCATAATTTAACTAAACTTACGTAGAATGTAAGTAAGAAACGCTTTTTATATATAGAATCAATTTCGAAATTGTTTTCTAAAATAATGAAAGAAAATGTTTCATTTTTTCGAAAAACTAACAAAAATGCATATTTGTTACTCTTTCTACGCTATTTTAGTCCTTCTGGTCAAATTATAAATACTAAATGTCGAATCGGTCGAACAATTCAATTAGTTTCAGTAATTATTTAAACAAAATTATCTCATAAAATATCAATCATATCCTGATTAATTTTCATGTATTAAACCCCCTTTTGTAGCATAGCACATGGCTACTATATTTTACAAGCCATATTCTCACGATTACAATACTTTCTCTAGGTACTATAAATATAAAAATATCAAATTAAGAAAATAAACATTATCAAAACGAATAGAAACATCAACTGTATGTAAGTATGAACCGTAAGAAAGGTCGAGAACAGCATTCCAGGCTTTTGTTATAGACTCAAAAAAATGATGAAGAGAAAATGGAGATGGAGGTAAATAAACGAGAAAATCAAAGTAAATGGATAGTGTGAGAAAACGAAGATATACATTTATTTATTTATTAAAAGATACATTGCAATTAGGCCATCCTGCCATGTGGCAATAAAACATAAAGATAGACGAAATGAGGGAGAGGATAAAAGTCCATCTCCGGTTATTGCTATCTCCTCTCAATTGCTTTTGGGTAAATATTTTAGGAATTTAATGACTAAATTCGCCATACCCTAAGAAAGTGAAGAAAACAATGGAGCAGGGGACGTAGAGGTGCAGATGAGTAAACCGCGGGAGAGGGGCGGGGGCGCAAAAGATTTCACACATACACACACACATATGTATGCACACAGGGTGATATGGAAACACCTCCGAAGTTTAGCGGTTCAAAATAAAGAGAAAAGTTCATATGATTATATATCGATAAACGCACCGTTTACGAAATACAGCTCCATTTAGTCCATGCCGCTGAGTGGGAGTGCTCTCAACAATCCTATAAAGTACTAAAAATTCATAATAAATGTTCAAAAAGACCTTCTTCCGAACGTATGCACGCTTTAGTCCTTCGTCATAAGGACTTCCTGATACGCTCAAAGAGGACGGGTTGTGCTGCAACGGTTTGACAAGCATTTTTAATCCTCTGCCAAAGCTCCTCTCTTGTATGCCGATATCGTGAGAAGTTTCTGAATCGCCGTACGCCTACTGAAAAAAACGTTTTTTCGGTGGATCGCCGATTGCGAGAGACGGGTACACTAGCTCCAAGAAATATTGACAAGGGACGAGCTTGTAATCGTGCTCGCGAAATGGAGGAACGAGTTCTGAAAAGAATTAAAGACGATCCTGAGATCACCATCAGACGAATAGCAGCCGCTGTTGGTCGGAAGGAGGTCTTTTTGAAAATTTATTATGATTTTTAAGTGTTTCATAGGATTGGCGAAAAGATTAATAAAGTTACGTACCACAATACTCTCCTTTTATTCCTTCTATGATCCCAACTCCCACTCAGCGGCATGGACTAAATGGAGCTGTATCTCGTAAACGGAGCGCTTATCTATATATAATCATATGAACTTTTCTCTTTATTTTGAACCGCTTAACAAGCTTCAGAAGTTTTCGGAGGTATTTCCATTTCACCCTGTATATATGTGTGTTTAACTTCAAATTCTAGCAGTCAAGTGGCTAGGCCGCATCGTAAGCATTCATGTTTTTTTTTGGTATGTTAGCGGAAATTATGTGTCTAATAGGTATTGCATACGTCATAAACATAAGATTGGGGATGGTTTAAAGTAGAGGCACGAAAACGGTTTTCTTTGGAGGGCGGGTTTGCAGTGTTTGGAACCCGCTGCTGATATATAAGACTCAATCCAGTATTCTATTTATTCATACTATGAATGCATTTTATGAGATATGTCTGGTGTGAATCGGATATTATTGAACTCGTTTGCGTCAGATATCAATATAGATGAAACCTTTGCTCTTGAGATCACGCCATGTTCTATTTACGTAAATGACCGAATAAATCGAGGATTTGAAGTTAGTATTAAGTGTTCTTCGGTTCATATTAAAGGTTCAGATTTTGTCTCGCATGAGTTAACGATGAATTATCGGCAAAAAGGTCAGACTTATGTTAAAAAAGTAATAAAAAGCGATAAGAGTAGGGAATAAATATAGGGATGAGAACGATAAGAATGAAAGGAAAGAAGGGATGGAATGGAAAGGGGATGATAGAGGATGTGGAATGGGAAATGCGTCATTTGTGTCTTTTACGGAAAAAAAACCAGCTAACGTAAAGAAATATTTTTTGTATTATTTTTCTCTTCAGCTTGAATATGTATATATACGCCTCGCATTTCCAGTTTTTTACAGTTGGAGTGAATTTTGCCGTTGGACTATAAGTCGCGAAACACTCCATCAGGATGGAACAGGCCTTCGTTCTCATATTATTGTCAACTTACTTATTTATTTTCATCCAAGCAGGTTCGGCGGAGAAGAAGGATTGCGGTGCCATTTTGGAACCAGAGAACACAATGAACCTCACGATATCCGTCCTACGAAACTCCACCGGTGATTGGATAACACTGTTTTCCGCAGAGAAGGCCGTGGGATACTCAAAAAACGCCACTAGTCTCCAAATAAAGCAGACTGTTGTCAAGAGCGGGCAGGCCAACATCGTACGCATCAGTGGTGTCATAAGAGGTAATTTTCAGGTTAATTATGTTTTATTTTCAAGAGCATTCAGTTATGATTATAGAATTAATTTAAATTAATTCTAAACTTCCCTAAAATGGATAATTTTAAGCTTAAATTTACCTATTTATTTTGTTCTTTTTTGAAAAGGAAATATAAGGAAGATATTCAGGAAACACCCGCACACACACACACGCCTGTTTGACGTACAATTCTCTAACAAGACTGAGCCTCCTTCTTACAATAATTTTTTCAATAACAATATGTTTATGCATTCTTTTTTGTTCATTCAGATGGTGTTTCGAATAATTTTGTTGGTTTGGAGCTGCCAGGACGGAGTGAGGACACGGAAAATGCTTCCTTGAGCAACGAAACGGCACCAAGTGATATGTGAGTTATTTACTCACATATTATATATATATATATATATATATATATATATATATATATATATATATATATATATATATATATATATATATATATATATATATATATATATATACGTTTCCAATCTTGGTACTAGCACTACTTTTATAACTAATATGATTAAATTTAATTTGCAATGTATAATGTCATGGCCTCTGTTATTTTTAAATCTTCCTGCCTGTATAGAGTTGTACTAAATGCTATTAGTTCTTACTTAAGACAGAATATGTCGTATTTCAATTTTTTTGAGTATATACTCTGAAGTAATATTTGTTTATAATCGTGCACGCCAGTTCGTCACCATTATATAAGAAGAATTCTGCGTTCATATTTATCTTTGAAACCTGTGTTTTTTGATCAATTATGCATTAATTTCATTTTTTTAATTCAATGTATAATGAAATTATCTGTTATTTAGTGCAAAAATATTTATTCTAGTATCATTTTATATTTAATATAGTACTGTAAATTGTCAACAAAAATTTTTCTTTTATTAAAATCTTATAAGCAATTGTATTGATAAAAATATTATTTCCGTAAGTAATAATAATAATACTTGATCATAAATTAATAATACAATTATTATAACTCAGGATGTAATGACTTAACATTCATTTAGACAATAGGTTTCTAATGATAGGAACGGAAATTATAACAATTTCAATTTTAAGAATACTAAAATTAAGTGTTTGTATTCCTATTTAGAGAATATTGACTCACGTATACAACTCGATGATTAAATATTGTGCCCCAACAACGCAATCGGACTAGGCGTTAATCGTTTGATAAGGAGAGTTGGAAAATAATGGGATATTCTGTTGATGACGGTCGTTCGCGCATGATAGTGCAGAAAATGGATAATACTTCCTGCTATGAACATATTAACTAACAGTTCTCGATAATACGTTCATAATATGAATTTTACTGAACAAAGCCTATGTAAAATATACAACCTATGTTGAAATATTTGTATAACATAAAGTATTGTGATAATTTTCTCCTTTTTATGTTAAAAAAACTGCAAATGCGACTTTAAATGGCCGTATTTTGTTGAAAATTTAGGCTTTCCATACGTCCCATTTTGACCGAGATTGTCTCGGTTTCGAGATCTTGTCCTGGTCGGTTTGATGTTTTTTCCCGGAAAATAAATATTAGCAAAAGTCAGGGTGAGTTGTAAAAAACTGTGTTTCTGAATAAATAGTGGGACTCCTAATGTCAAATAATTTCTTTTTTGTTAAACTATAGAATTTTAAATTTAATATTGTAATGTTAATTATATTTCTGGGTTTCTTTTGATAGTATTTGATTACCCTCCCTTCTTTCCATTCCTCATCTCCCAATGTCTCTGTTAGGTTTTTTGAAAATATGGTAAGCCTATTATAATATCTTATTGGCAAATTGATAAAATTATTTAATATCTAGCAATAGAAAATACCTTTAAGATATGCAGAGTTTGTTTATATTACATTTAAGTTTATCTAACAAATAAAAACAACAAAAGGCACTTCCCGGTTTTTTATCTACAGAAATCGTTTTGTCCCGTTCTTGTCTCCTGAATATAGTATGGTAACTAATGCATAGGTAATATTTACTCAAAAAAATGCTCCTTCATCTGAGGTGGAACTTTAATGTTATTAACATTTGCTCACCTTTCTTTAATCCTCAGGAAAGAAGAGCATTCTGATGTTCTTAGATTCCACGAGAATACAGGCAGAAATATCGTTCTGATTAATTATCGTCAGACTGCGTACAGGAAAGAGTAAGTGTGATTTTCGCTAAATCTTTTTTCAAAGAACACATTCTATGCTTTAATAATTACGTTCAATGGCGAAAAAATATTACTTCTGTAGCATAAGTTATATGGAATTATATTATGTAATTCTGCGCCGGGATTTATAAAATTGAATTTTTGAACTAGTTAAATTTAAGATAGGAGCTCGGGATGAAAATAGCTCCCTGGCTTAATAATGAGGTTTATTATTTTTTAGACTAAATCACAATTCGTGCCGAATTAGCGTAGAAAACTTATTTTTAATCGGAAACAAGATGTAAATGTATACTACATAAATAATATACACAGAGATTTTAAATGTGGTCTTTATAAGAAATACGTATGAAAAAATAACGAATGATTGGGTCCTTCTTCAATTTTTAACTCGAGAACTTCTTAGTGGTAAATGAAGTCTTCTATCCAAATAAATATTTTAGTCTATGCCTCACAGATCATATAAGAGCATTGTAGAGAAATATATGAATTTTTAATTTTTGTTTGCCGATACAATCATCTTAGCGTTCGATGTAATAAAAAAATGCGATGTTTTGCTCGGTATATTCCCGAATTTTTATCTCCGAAACTATAACTAGTAATTATGCGATCTCGCGAACTTTATTTCGGTAAATGTTCTCCTCTATCCAAATAATTTTTAAATCTATATCTAACAGATCATCTAAGAGCTAAGGAGAGAAAAATAGAGTATTTAATTGTTGCTTGACGGATGCCATTTAACGAGATACGAGTATAGCTACGTCTATTTATGTGCTTATATAGAGAAGAAGTTTTAATTGAAGGATGACGTTCAAAATCACTATTGGGCGATAAATTTTAGTAAGATTAACTTCTGCATAATTTAATTAAAATCCGTCCAGCGGTTTAGGAGATGAAAGTTACGAGAGACAGACGGAAGTACGGACGGATGAGACGTGCTCATAAGATGTTATGCTTCTACCGCTCCGCTCGCCTAAAAAGGGATATCTTCAACAAAAAAGACATATCAACTACCATGGAAATGAGTGCAATGCTTTTAAATGGCGTTTACATATGATGGCGTGATAATTTTAAAACACGATATTTCGCATTAAATAAAAAACAATTTACTCCTTTCAGTTATGGGAATTGATGTTATAATACATGATATAATAGCTTCGATTTATCGCATCTAACGATAATCAGCGGATTATATTATAATGTCATTGATTTAATACTACGTGTTTAACTTATGACCACGTCATATACCTAAAACAAAATTTAGCTAAACGTGTAAAAATTAATGCCGTGCTTCGTCAAGTTTCCCGAGAAATTTTTAACGCTATCAAATTATTAAACGAGAGACTTTAAATATGGTTGACTAAACTGAGGAAACAGTAATGCCGTGTGCTTCTCCTAATAAAGGCGAAAAACCACGATGACGTTAAATGTATATATAAACCTTTTTTGTATTAATTTCTACGTAAGATGACTGTCTTAGAACATATATTTACGATCCATCGTCTCTGTAAAAGCAAAGATAAAACGTATGATAGGAGGAAAAGAAATCAAAATTACCGCTATTGGGGATATCCACTGGACACTTTCCTTCTATGAAAACAAAGCGTTTATTAGGAAAATGGAAAAGAGCTATCTGTGACGAATAAATTAACATAAATATATCTGTTTAATAAATTATTATTAAGATTACAGTTAGTGATGGCAATCACCTAAGCGGGACGACTACTCAAGCGGCAATTTCACGCAGCCAAGAGAGGTAAGGTTGCCTGTAAGCCAGCTCCTCCCACATGATTTGACAAATCTCCACCAAACATAGCATGTTAACTCTTACGGTCAGCAAAAGTAACATGGAGGTGTCAATTTTTCCTCCAGTTTTTCCATAAATCTGTTTTTTTATTTTTTTTTCTGTCTATTAATTTGATAGAGGATTAACTGTTGGTGAGTTTAGCGTCCCTTAGTCCTCCTTTAATCTTTGGATCTCACGGTGGTCACCGGATTCGACAAAATGTGGTACTGTTCTGTTAATTTTATCGAGCTGAAGGATAACTAGGTATTACTTTTTCTAGGAAGTATAAGAGTTTGAGTCCAAGTGCACATTTTTCTTAAATTATGATACTAGTGTCTAGCAAAATTCTCAGATATTCCTATCTCAATATTTTTTAAATTTCTTCCTCAAAAAGCATATAGGACCCAGGGAGAGTAAAATGTACTTATATTGCACTCACCAAAGAAATACTCATGTCTACCGAGGTAGACAAAGCACCAATTAGAAAATTTATTCGAAGACCAGATAATTACAACTTATGCATGCATACATACACACATACACACACACACACACACACAAACACACACACAGTATGTGGCGGCTATTGTGATCAGGTTTGTAAATTTCGTTTTTATTCTATTAACCGAAAATAGGAATAGTACCGTGGAGGAATTATAATATTATACATATATTATGTAAATAATGCACTTTGTTACGTATTATGTAGGAACATTTTTGCAATCAAAATAATTAATTCTATCTTTAATCTTTCTCCCTTTATAAAAGAAAGAGTTATTAAAAATCATATAATGAACTGGTTCGTCCGGATTAATGATTTACTCTAAACTATAAATCTTTATTACAGTTTGCCAAACAGTTGACAGCCAGTTTTCAGCTGCCCAGCCATCCGAATCTTGCTTTTCTCCGTGGATTCTTTTATAAATAATGCCGTCCCTCTCTTTCCATATCGTCAGTCATCTATCGGTTGCTTTATTCTCTTTTTTTAATGTTTCACCAAAATCTTTGAATTTTTGTAAAAGAATGCCTCGATTGGAGTGAGCGTTCACTGCTTGAACCAAATCAAATTATTTCCCAAAGCTGCGAGGGACAGTCAGCATCAGTCTGGACGAGGCCTAGTAGCAGGCGATGTGGTACATTTTGATATTTGAATCCGTTCTCTGAAATTTGATTCTATAAAGCGGCTGATTCTAATAAGCAGTGATCATATTAAGCGCCGTCCCTAATATATATATATATATATATATATATATATATATATATATATATATATATATATATATATTCATACACACACACACATATAATATATATATATATATATATACACATATATATAATGTAGGTATAGCTACATATTTAACTTTCTTTTCTTGTTTACAATCCGCAGTCCGTACGACCATGACACATATGCTGGTTTGTTCACCAGCCGTCCCTTGATGTACGACGAAATGTTCCAAGTAAAACTAGACAAGATAATCAACAAATGGAGCACTTATGCTCTATATATTGGCGTCACCCTACAAAAACCTTATGACATAGGGAACACCTCACTTGTAAGCCACGACGGGTAAGTTCGTCCGTAACTCCATTATTCATACTCCTGGAATAAATTTCTGCGTGGACGCTTTTGTATAGAAATGATTATTTATTTTTATATTTAATATTTAAATACAATATATCTCGAATTGTCAAAGCATTTCAATTTAATAAACAATGTTCATTCATTCATGTTTTTGTACCAGAATATTTGTTAGTATGTTAACCGACATCCTGAGTAGATTTATGCATATATAGGAAGAAATTTACAAAATAGGCATTTTAAATTACCGTTGATTTTGTGTATTTCGCTTAGAAAGTATTAATTCAATCTTTATCACTTACCAGGAACGGTACGTGGTCTCTGAGGTATAGCAATGTGGTATTGGACGAAAAAACAATCAACGGAAGTTATCCAATACATCTGAAAAATCTCTCGGTAAGTATGCATCACTTTCGTATGGTTGCAGATGGTCATAGCTTTGATTGTTATCGCTAAAATTTCATGCCGATTTAAGAATGGAGGGAGCACCCAATTAATGTGCTTTCCGGATTGTTTTTATGATATCTTAACTATAGTTTTACTTAATTTATTAAATGCATTCACATGAATAAAAGAATTGAACAATCCCTTTGAATTCAGTGTTAACCGATATGTAGTAATTGGTCAAAAATATTTCGTTTCCAAAAAGCAATAATAATTTGTTTGGCCATATGAATACAATATACAGATGGGTAATAATTGTTTTAGCTCTTACATTGAAATAATCCATAATAAATCATTAAAATTAATGATTCAGTCCAGCATGTTTGTTGAGGCCAGATAAAACCTATTTTGTCTTAGTGCTAAAATTCAGCAACCTTGATTTTGAAGTGCCCACCTATGATTTAATTTCGCATTGTATAAGACGTGAAACATCCGCATTTTCTCGAATTTCGATTCAATATTTGGGCTTTAAATGAAGCGTGTATCAACGATAACCTCACCATGAGTGTGCTGTATTCTTATGATAAAAAACGTGAAATTTCAAAGGCCGCTTAATGAATCACAGCATATAAAATTTCTACCCAACAATAAACCATAAATATATTATGGGGAAATGAATATACTCGAAATCTTATCTGATTTATTTTCAGGAAATATGAAAACGCTATTGGCGCCTGGTAATCATTTGTAGATGATCATATTCTTCTTCTAGGATTAAAAAGACAATTCCATGTTAGCTAAAATTTGGTATTTTTTAGTTAAATACTTTAATTTTTGAAATGATTAACGTTTTACGGTAAATTAATAATACATATTTGTAGACTTTCCTAATACAAATCGATAGATTATTAAATGTATAGCACTCTCTAATCCTTTCAGCTTGGAACCCGAATTGGCGTCATGAGGAAGAAGAACAGAGATCTTCACTTTTTTTTGAATGGAGTGGATAAGGGAGTTGCGGCAAAATATGTTCCTGGACCCGTTTACGGAATCTTTGATTTGGCTAACTACGGTGCCCAAATCAGCATCGTCGACTGATGCCAATAACCGTCCCAATTAATCTTTAGGTGAATAAAACGTTTGATAGAAACGCTGCCATGTATTTCGGAGCTTACACGAAGTAACTATTTGAAAAAATTAATATTTTCTGTGAAATCCCTGTATGTTTTATTAAAAATTTTTCTTTGTGTTCAACATAAAAGATTAAGGATTAATAGAAATTAAACTTTTGGTGAAAAAGAAACTCCTAACAGGTGCTGCTTTCAACCTGCCTATTACACTGAAGCCATGGATTTTGTTCATGGAGAGATTATTTTATCCATCTAACACTGGGATGAGTGTAAAATATTAATAAAATGGATTTTCAAATAACAGAACCATCGTAGTAATACAAAACTTGAAGCAACTACATAGAATGAAATTCCATTATCTCTCCGGCAATTTTCGAATACTCGTCGAAAAGGTTCAAATAGATTAATCGACAACATTTGTCGCATTTTTGCGTTAATTTGTTTTTTCACGTTAATTTGCATTGCTGCCAGTTTTGTTAAATGGCATATGATTGATTTGGATATAAATTTTGCCTCGCATCTGTCTACATATTTGGGAAATTTTGACGGCTTAAAATTTAATCAATTCATTTGTTACTATAAATAATGCAACAGTAACAAAAATAAATAAATACTTCTTTATTCAATTATATTATGCTAATGAGTGTCAGATATAGTCAGATATAGATATATGCAATGCTGAGGTTCTTAAAAATTTGTGCATTTTTTCTGCAAAAGCTGTGTAAGTATTTTATATTTTGACTAAAATCAGAAAATTTTAATTCATGAATATATTTTATTGAAACAACGTTTCACATGCAATGAAAAGTGATTTTGTTAAATGCATTCTGTATAAAAGGTTTTATATGTGTCGAAGATATATGCCAATAAATCTATTCTAATAAATTATGAATATACCGCATAACCACAAAAAAGCATATTACAGTAAATTAAACCTTAATTTGTAACATGTTAGATATGATAAAATGATATGAAGAAATATATATTCGTCTAACTGGCATCCTAAATCCTCCTAAACAATAGCAGTTAGAGACTACGGTTTTTCACTCATCGATTTAGTATTCTTTCTCGTCTACGTTTTCTTGTGGAGGTCCGGCTTCATGTATGTCTGTCTGTCACATGAGCTAACTCTAAATGAGAGCAGACAAAGGCTTCGTTTTTCGTCAAACGATTCAGTATTATTTCTCATTGTGCAGGTTTTTTGGTTTATTAGTCTTGTCCACTGACTGCCTAATTATATTTCTTGTGATTTCAGACGAATCATACTGGCATAAATACATAAATAATACCTTTATAACATAATTTTATTTGAAAAAAAAAATCAAATTAATTTTGGCTTTAATAGCTCTTTCTTTATTTATTATTACCTATTGTCTACTCAGTTTGAGTACCTAATTTTAAGAATTTCATTTTTAATCTCGCCATAAACTAAGACACGTAGTTAAAATATTCGCTCATATAGGAGAGACGATTTCCAACATCCAAATTATTCATACAATGAAAGCGATAGATGAACTACACCTGGCGTGATTAGGAAATTGTAGAACTCATTTTCATCAGTTAACAATATAAATCAACTCTTTGCTCTTGAGATCACTCCATGTTCTATTTA
The DNA here is from genome assembly GCA_028673005.1 of Tanypteryx hageni. NCBI lineage: Eukaryota > Metazoa > Arthropoda > Insecta > Odonata > Petaluridae > Tanypteryx > Tanypteryx hageni. The sequence continues at coordinate 54,430,596 of CM054116.1, forward strand.
CGCAAATTGCCAAATAATTCAAGGCTTTTACGGCGGTATTAATTTATCTTTGGTTCATAATATAGGTTCAGATTTCATATAGCAGGAGTTTACGGCGAATAATCAGTAAAAAGGTCAGGGTTATGTTAGCAAAACTAATATAAATTGAAAAGAGCGAGGAAAACTAAAGATTAGGATGAACGAGAAGGAATTACGGGATGGAGATGATGGAAGGAGAATGTGGAGAAGGAAATGCGTCATTTGTGTCTTTCACGAAAAATGATTACGTGAAGGAATGTTTTTCGTGTCGTCATCTGTGTATATATACACCTCGCATTTCTCAGTTTTGTACAATTGGAGGGAATTTTGCGATTGGACTATGAGTCGCAAAACACTCCATCATACTGCGGCAGGTCTTCGTTTTCATATTATTGTCAACTTCCATATTTATTTTCGTCCAGGCAGTTTCGGCGGAGAAAGATTGCGGTGCTGTTTTGGGACCGGAGAACGCAGTGAACCTCACGATATCCGTCCTGCACCGGTGACTGCATAAACAGTGGGATACTAAAAAAGAGCCACCAGCCTCCTATTTAAACTCGTTTGGGTCAGTTAACAATATCGATGAAACCTTTGCTTTTGAGATCACGCCCTGTTCTATTTACGTAAATGACTGAATAAATCGAGGATTTGAAGTTAGTATCAAGTGTTCTTCGGTTCATATTTAAGGTTCAGATTTTGTCTCGCATGAGTTAACGATGAATTATCGGCAAAAAGGTCAGGATTAGGTTAAAAAAGTAATATAAAGCGTCAAGAGTGGGGAATAAATATAGGGATGAGACGATAAGAATGAAAGGAAAGGAAGAATGGGATGGAAAGGTTCTTACTGCCACATGATCTAGAATGATGAAAAAATTCAGACTATTTATGATTTACAAACAGAAATAAATTGCGAAAACATGAAGTCTTTAAGTTCAAGAATCCAAGCCAAAATTTTTTTCGAGAAAATCTCATAAGATTAACATTGGAGGATTTTTTCCATAATGCAGCTTTGAAAGCATAAGACGTAAATGAGTACGTTTGCTTTTTAAAATTTCTTTAATTGTCCCATGAATTAGAAACTTGAACCATATTATGTAAAAAGAGCACAAATGTGGTTTCCTATAGTAGATTTTCCAATACTACTCGAACTGACTCAAAAAATTGCTTTGAGGACGAAAATTTTAAGTTCTTTTCGAATAAAATATTTTGTTGCCAATAACAACCAGCATTGTTGCCGTATTCATAAAATTATATTGCACCGTATTTGGAAAACGGAGGAAGGCGGGAATCTGGGGAAAAGAAAAAGTGAACGAGAGAAAAAGGAGAGAGAGATTGATTGATTTGGTCATTATTTGGGGTGAGATAACCACATAACCCCTCTTTATGAAACATATACAACAATACACAGAACATTATGTAAATACAAGTATTGAAAAAAAATATGTAACTTTGTGAGAAAAAATAGGACTGCTGAATAATGAAATCCATATAAAAACCCCACTGCAGGAAAACACCGACACAAGAAGGGTGAAAAATCTGCGAAACCTATTTAGATTAACTAAAGACATCAATAAATGTAATTTGGAACAAAGATAAATACATGAAAATCATAAATCTGTACATCAGGGAAAATTTGGCACAATACGAATAGATCATTGATGCAATGAACATATAAAAATGACAAAATGAATATATATATATATATATATATATATATATATATATATATATATATATATATATATATATATATGTATTAACATTGTTATGATTAAACAAGATAGAGAAGAAAAGAAAACAAATGAATAAAATTACAAATAAATGAAAGAAATAAAATAAAGTGTAATTCAGGCACAATAGGAATTCTTTTGTCATAATCAAGATTATGAAACAATGATGCATTAAACCACGGTGCATAGTCATGTCATACAGCCACATTAAATGAGTGCTATACTAGAGGAATCGTAAAGTAATTAATTTCTGATAATCATCAAGTATCACGATTGGGGTCGTTCAGAATAATGTCTTGTTTGTTTATTAATGGAATGTACGTGAGGTAATTGGTTATTCTCATTTAATGAACTATCATCCAACTCTTTCTACCATCTCAGAATTTAACTAAAATATATAAATAAAAATTCGAACTTTTTCAACTCCACATTTTTACTTACAGCCACGAAAAGAAGTATTCTCCCAGTAGCTGAAGAAGCTTTTCACTTTACGTTTTCTTTTGTGTATCACTTCGACTCCACAAGCGGCTCTTCAAACGAAAGTAAATGTCTACTGGGCTTCCGTATTGCCTCCCTTTTCTCTTCCTCGAGAGCGTTTGCACACACACAACATACAAACACAGGCACACACACGCACTTATCGAACCAGAAAAAGCAAGGCGCAAGAAGAACAGATTGAATACGCATTCCTTCGTTTCATTCACTTCTCTTCACCTTCCATTTCTCCACAGAATCTCATTTCCTTTCCCGTGGAGGATTCAATCTCGCAGCGCCTCACTATTTCCCGCTACGTCAAATTACATTTCAAATCTCAGGTCCACTCCCATCCCTCTTTCTCTTCTAACCTTACATCCTCTTGACGCTTCTTAGATTTTCCCGTAATATCCTACGTCGTCACCACACTTTGGCGCAACTTGCTAAACAACCAGGTGAGATGGCCGTAGAGGGAGAGAGTCCTGACCCATATCCTGTAGAGGTTAATGGGTTTTGGAGCTAACTAACCGAAGTCCAAGTTTTAGTTCTCCGACGAAAGGACCTCCCCAAAGAAGTCCCCGTTACCTTACTAAGCTCTCTAGTAGGGACTTTTGGACCGACTAATTCAAAACATAGGGGAAAGAAGGATTCCTTACCTTAATATCTTCCATATTTTTCTCTCCTTTTCATCTAGAATTACCAAAACATTATTCGTTACCCCTATAAATTTATTCCATGTCACAATTTGTACTCTTCGAGTCGTAGCTTATCTCGATTCGCATCGACGAACAAGGTAGTTATAACTGTCTATCCATTCCACGCCTGTCGATGTTATAAGGTAAACAACAAATCCTATATAATAATATAGTATTTGTTGTTGATGTCGATAAATAAACGCATGGTCTAAATGAAAATGTTTCCAGACATACAGTAATCCTGTCGCTAGTCTTGGATTGCGGAGCTATATCCTCTTAAATCTTAACACTGGAAAAGGTTAAATCATGTATTGAAATATCTTTTTTATTTGTAAGGTAAGTTTAGCATCGTAGAGAACTTTAAAATTGGGACGATTTTTTCACCTGTAAAACTTTAATCGATATATCGATGTGGTGGCCAAAAAGAGATATAACATTGAAATTTGGAGGGTGTATGTGGTTATGATGCCATTTATTACGCCGCGAAAGAAATCTTGGAAGAAATCGGAGGGTGTAAAGGAGGCCTTCAAATGTATCAAATTTTGATTCTTAGCAAAAAGATCTAGATAGAATGTTAAAAGTTTTCACCATTTTTGTAACCTTTTATACGATCCATAACACTCGAAAAGAAATATTTTTGAAAAATAAGGGAGCGTCAGGGGGATTCTATTATGGAGAAATCGGAGAATGTCAAGAGGGTCTTTATCAGTAATGCAATACATTCATAAGGCATAGGCATTTGATTAGAATCCTCACATGTGTAAGTCTATGAATGTACTTTTTTAATTATCTGATGAATACATTACTTTGTCATATAATCATTTTTATATGTTTATTGTGAATTTTATGTTTACAATTCTAAACTTAAAATTCAATTAATAAAAGGCGCTTTTACAAATTGGGTCAGCAAATAAAGCTCCCATTTTTAATTATAGTTAGATTCAATTAACAACATGAAATTTTCTCAGTGTTTATGGAAATCATTAATTTTGTAATAATTATCAGCAGAATTTCATTGATTTTACTGTTAAAAGAAATCATGCCCAAATTTGTTATAAAAATAGAAACACAACCTTCTATTAAACATGTTTTCTGTAAAAGAGATTTCTAAATCGCATAATCATCTCCAATTAGAGATTTTAGTTAACTTCGTCAATCATTTTATTTTAACGAATAGGAAGTACACGAAGACCTCGTTTTAGAGGATTAATGACGTTTTTTCAGCATTCATATAAGTTAGGAACAAAAAAACAATTCAGTACATATTTTCGTAGTTTCTGGCTCTAAAACTCACACGCGTGCACACACGCACGCACACACATGCACGCACGCACACACACACCATTTAACGTTTTTAAAGAATTGCAATGCCAGTCGTTTGGCATGAAACCATTTGGTTTAAAAACCTGAGGAGGATAAGTACATTTATATTCTTTCGTCATCTGCAAAGTTAATAGATTAAGATTAAGATAATATCCTTTATAATAAGATAATTAAAATTGGTTTTTGGAATATAACCGTCGACGTAATCGCACGATTTAGCTACAACTTCCATTCTGTTTCACAGATGGCTGTAATAGCCGTCAAGTGTCGTAGCAGTAACTTTATTGGTGTGGACAAATTGTGCCTCAACTACCCATATAGCGCACTAGCGTTACCCTTAGAGCTTAGGGGCAAGTGTGCCTTACTTTGAAGCTCATTCAATTTTACGATGTTGTGTTGGTGGCACCTTGAGTCTAGCACTCCAATGGCTCTCCAGTTGCCTCGAGAGACGAAAAATTACTTCCAAATGTACCTTCAGGATAAATAATTAGAAGTTCCATCTGGCCCTCCAACATGCGCTCAACAGAGATGGGACTCAATTCATCAGCTTCGTCTATTAAATATCTATTGCATAGCACTTATCATCATCATAGGTAGTCTGTCTGTAGACAGGTCCGTGATTATTCTTGGTTAAACCTGGTTCTCCATGTACTCATATTTTCCGCTGTCCTCTTTATATCTTGATAACTCTCTTTCCCTTTCAAATCGTCTATCAGCTGAAACCTTTTCCTATCTCTTTCCCTTTTCCTATCTAGTTTTCCTTCTAACACATCTTTAATCATACTCTCTCTCCTCAGGTAATGTTCAACCCAGTTCGCCTTTCTCTTTCTGACAGTCTGTATACTCATTCGCTTCTCTCCTATTCTTCGTAGCACTTCATCGTTTTTCATCCTATCTGTCCATTTTATCTTCAACATTCTTCTCCAAGTCCAAATTTCAAAGCTTTCCAAGTATTTGATGTAATTTTTCCTTAGCGTCCATGTTTCTGCCCCATACAATGCTATATTCTATGCGTAGCATTTTGTCAACTTCTTGCGGATATCTTCCCTTACAGATACACTATTTTGTTAATCAACATCAAATTAATTGAGAATAAAAGAGATAGGTTCGTGAGACATTTATATTGTCATATGCTTTAGAATATAATCGACCAAGTCTCTTTCATTTATTCAAATGAAATATATTGGCACTAAAGTTCTGGTGATTTTTTAAATATGAAATATTTCAACATACCGTATTTATCGGAATATAGGACAAGATACATTTCATATTTTTGCAGCTATAAAATGAAGGGTTCTCTTAAAGACGTGTGGTCAAAGAGGGCAACAGTTTGTAGTAAATGACTTCAAAAATATGATTGGATCAGAAGTGGTAATTCCATGAAAACGGTGATGAAAAAAAAAGTGCTGGGGAAAGTAAGGATTTATCTGACTGGATTTACGATGAATCTCTTGGAAAAACACTTTTAACTTATTTAGTCATTTTCATCCTTATAGTGTCTGTTACATGGTTTATATTAAATAATATATTTTTAAAATTGTTTTTTATCGGTAATTAAAATTTTGCGAATGGCTCTTCGGCTTATATATTTTTCCTTCTGTAACTACCAACTTTTGGAGAGTCGCCTTATATTCGTGTTGTCTATATTCGGAATAATACGGTATTTATTTAAAAAATCAATGAAATTCAGCGACTCTGATTCATTAACATTAGAAACGCCGACATACGATATGCTACACCATAGGGACGTCAAGGGAACAAAAATTTCCCCTGGGAGAGAATTCACCCTTTTGAAGAAAATAAACCTAGGTGTGAGGAACGGTTTAGTTAGTAGGAAAGAGGCCAATTAGTCTCCTTCAATACAACTATTGTATTATTATTCAATTCAACTATATGTGTTATATATATATTATTTAATACGACTATATTATTGCATCAGTATAAAGAGTTATCAACTGAAATATGTAAAGAAAAAATAACAAATTACTATCAGATTCAGTTCGATTTCCGTGAATAGAATAAATTCAGAAATTAACTTGCTTAATAAATGAAATGTTTTTAGTAGCTTATGTACCAATCATGCAGGTAGCACAAAGAACGATGTGAGTCTCCCTATCTATGCATTTTTTGCACGGAAATTTCCGACATGAGTTACATTTGCTCACGCTATTGTTTTTCTTCCGGTTTACTCGCGCTTGGCATTTTCGGCGTTTCATCCAACCTGAAGATGGGGTCTCCTTCGTTGGACATTTCGTGGTCTTCTTGAACTAAGAGGTTTACTGCTCTATTCCGAGCATATGCCAGACTGAGTTCCTCAGACGGCCTCAATAAAAAATATGGCCGTGATGTTTTTTTCCCTGTCACTGGTTTGTATAGAACCGAAGCGGTAAGTGCAGCTAGATCTAGTACATTGTAAAATGTATGGATATGCCATCGCCGCGAACTTGCCTTCATCGAATATTTCCGTGCCATTTGGTCCATCACATCGACGCCGTACTTAGTATTATTATAACAGACCAAAGTGTCAGGCTTCTTTTGTTGTCTGAACCGTTTGCGCGTCGGGATGCAATGTACTCAAGATAATTACATTCTTAGCCTTTTTTTCCTTGATACACTGTGTTGGTGTCTCCACTTTTCAGTAAATGACTAATGTGTAGGGGCTCTCGAATGCTCTTCAAAACGATCGGATTCTCTCGTCTTGCGAGGTTTACTGCCCCCAGCAGGCTTGTGGATTTTCCTTTAAGGGTTTCAGTCAGTCCTAATTAGGTAAAGAAGTTATCACGTGACATTTATTTCCTCATTTAGAGAGGGTTGCATCAGTTTGAGGCCGACATAATCAGTGAGTCGTTGATCACTTGGACGCAGCTCATCTTTTCCAAGATACGGAAAGGCATTCACTATGTACTTATATTCATTTTCTACGGCCACCCAAAACTTTTGCCAATACTTATCAGGCTTAGAAGTCATAAACTGGATAAATTTGCACCTAGCCTTCGTAGGAAACAACTACTTGTCTACAGATACGAACGCCTCTAGTCTGTGACAAATATGGAGTTTTTCAATAAAAATATTCCATGCATGTAACATAACAGCGAACTTATCAGCTTGCAAACGCTGAGAACGGGTGTTTTTCTCGTCGAATCTGAGAAATATCATTATTTCCCTAAAGCGTTTCTTTGACGTGGTTCGCTTATAAAACGGCAGTCCCCAGGTGTACGACCACAAGGAATCTAATTTAAGTCCTTTGGCACCAGTTGCGCCGCGATCGTACAGTATTCCAATGAATGCATTTAGCTCGTCCAGAGACATGGTCCAATCATCACTTTCAAGCTGCCTCTGAACCTCAGCATTGGTACATTTTGAATATGTCTCAGGATGGCGTGGTCGATGATAAGATTCCATGCACTGGCTATCCTCTCCTCTGTAATGTGACACAATATACAATTGTATATACAATCAGTCAAAACAGTCTCCGATATTAAATACGTGCTGACAATAGGCAGTTCTATCGCCTCACATACAATAGTGGACATTCTCTACGATTTATTTGAAAAGGGGACAGTTTTGTCCCCTCGACAGTTCTATGGTAGAATGAACGAAGCCTTTAAACTAATGAAGTAATAAAGTGAAAATCATGCATTACGGTGCATTGTTAACAGTCGCGTAAATTCAAGAAGTTTCGTAGTGATACGCAGTAAAATACGCCTCTGGAAAACTATCGAAATTGAAAATAGGATAATTTTGTCCCCTCGGCGGTTCTGGTGTTAATGAAGTTCTAATTAACCTCACAAAAACAAATAGTATTAAATAGCATTTAATCGGATGTAAATAGTGATGTAACAACTGAAACGTAATGAATTAGCTGATAGTAAAATGCAAATTGAGATTCGTGATTTTCAGTGTATTATTGGACTAGATATCACAACGAACTTCTAAGTTCACATAAAATACGTAGGTAGCATCCTTGACGGGCGAGAAAAACTTAGACTAAGTTCCGAAACAGCTTTTCGGAGGTGTATCTTGTTAATTGAGTAAAAGGGATGTGATCCTGACACATCGCAACCTTCTACACTTTAGCAGTATATACACGTTATTCATTTAAAATAATAGCGAGTCTGATGATTTACAAATTAAATGCGAGGGTAGAGTTAGAATACATGCGGATATTTTAGTAGTTCAGAGCTTAATTACAATTGTACAACACGACTACTTAACAGCGACAGCTGCACATTAATCAGCTTGGTTATATGAAATGGTTAATTGTTATATAAACATATACAAATTGTGAATCGCTTTAAATTCAATATAACGCCGTTTAGTCTATTCTCTATCTCTTCAGACGCTATCCAGAGAACTTTGCGTCCAATAATAAGCGACTTCAAAAATTAGACATTTTGAATCGCAAGCGCTGGGACATATACCGGGAGGATTTCAATATATTAGAATGCGTTTTCTTCCTCATCATAAAAGTGAACGTAAGCAAAACTTCAAGAGGATGAAGTTGATAACAATAAGAGTCGAAGACCGAATTTTACCGAAACTAATCTAAACAAAATATTGTATGAAAGAAGGTATTTGAATAACCGAAAAGAGAGAGATGAATCTTAGGAAAGAAAGAAATGTGTGCGCAAAAGGAAAAGAGAAGAAATACAAGTTCGAGATGAGAAAGGATAACTAAGACATAAGGAGTAAAGATCTTTCAGAAAACCACACTGTGGCAAAGGGATGAGTATGCGCGGGACTCTCCAATTCGTATTCCGCATACATTTTATCCTTATATCATTCTTCTTCTTCCGTATCCAAATTTTTGTCTTCTCTTAAACTGATTTACATCAGTGCGCATTCCTGGACGTCGCTACACGCCTTTTGTTTTTCTCCAGGGAAATCTTTCATTGTGTGTGCAAAAGGAAAATAGGAGATATACAAGTCCGAGATGAGAAAGACTAAGAAATAAAGATCTGTGTGGCAAAGAGAAGAGCATGCGCGGTACTCTCCAATTCCTTTTCCGCATACATTTTATCCTTCTCTCTTTCTTCTTCTTCCCTATCCAAATGTTTGTCCTCTTTTGAACTGATTTACACCAGTGCGCATTTCTGGACGTTTCCACACGCCTTTTGTCTTTATCCAGAGCAATCTTTCATTCTCTTTTAGTCTCTCTCTATTCTCATTTTCAATTTATACCTTCTTTCTTCATTGTCATCGGGACAGATGGTTGGCTGGCGTGCCTCGCTCCAAATGCTAGGGTCGCCATTTCGTATCCTCCCCAGGGCATTGCCATACGGGAAATGTTATCAAGCCCCCTTATTTATTCATTATTCACCGTTCTGATATTGAGGAGTTTGTAGTGATTTGACTTAATGAACTGAGTCGCGAAAATTATAATTTCTTATTTCATAATTTGCATTAATTCAGTCACTTCTATGGATATAATGCCATCTCGATTTTAGTCCCCGTTATCTTAAACTAGGGATTGGCACCCTTTCCTATATGGCAGGCCGCATCAGTGGTATCGAATACTTTGGTGTGCCGCATTGATAGTTGATAATGCATCGGAGGGCCGATTTAAAATTTAAGTCATAAATTATCTAAATACCCTGAGGTATAATATAAGTGAAAATGAAGTCAAAGTACGTTTTTAGGGTTAATAAGGCAATGTTATACGCTATATTGCTATTATTTGTGTTTAAAAAATACAATTTTTTTTGTTAAATTTTACGGATATATTCCTCACCATAACTTCGCATAAAATTATTTAAGGTGGTTGCCTATCCTCTTTTAAGCACTTCACGTGCTTATTTGCACTTAAAAATGTCGGTTGTTATTTAGGTTTAATCAAGGAATATTTGCATAATTAATACACAAATTTTTACATGTAAAGTTGTCTCAAACTTTTAGCGGAAGAAGTTTTTATTTATTTTCCTCATATATCCCCGACACTATTTTCGGATTAATTGCTTTTCTTGCTTTGTGTATTGATTTGGTCACTTTACTTGTGAGTGAGACATTTGTCATCAAACTACTCGTTTTCGAAAGCCTTTGAATGCTTTTTGCGAGTTAGTTAAAATAACTTATATTCACTTATATGCTTTCATCTTCTCCAACTTTCTCGCCTTCCATTCAAAATTTCTCTTTCCTCCACTTTGCATTCACTTGATCTCTCTCTCTCATTTTTATGGTCCCACTTGATCCCTATTGCTTTCCGTCTTTCCGATTTTTCCACGGTCTCATCCCTTCGCTATTGTTTCGTCGCTTGTGTCACTGCGCCTCTTTCATTCCCTTCATTTATTCTCGTCGCGCAACCTTCCACTCTCGTGCTTCTCTTTTATAGAATTTTTTCCTTTTCGCCTTTGTTTTCTTCTTCCTAATGCAACTTTTCCAAACTTTTCCAAACTTTTCAACACCGTCGCTGTAGGCTACTCTCAACTTCTACTTGCCACACTTTTCTTTTATTCTTATTATATCATATGTTCATCATCAATTTTTTTTTAATTTCTGCCCATATATAATATATGTGTATGCATCCTCTGTGTTATCATTACTCATTCAGGTTGCGCATCCAAACATTTCACTTTTATTTAGGGTTTTTTGTATTCATTATTCTATGGTTTTCGTGCGTTTTTATATTTCCCAATCCCTCTATTATAATCTGTTGATTATATCATTTCTATTTCAGATCATGTCACACCCATTTTTTCATTTAAAATAAACAATTAATTACAATTTTTTTAAATTGTGTTTGTATTTATCTTAGGTATCTACAATGGCCATAACGTGGTTATGGTAAACAAAATGTGATTTTTTTACATTGTAGCCGAAATGTTTATATGCTTTTTCATAATCTATGTATTAGAAAAACAGAAGTAATTTTTTAATTTTATTCATAAAAGCTGAGATGTTTGATTTGATTTTAGCCATAATACTAGCATGATAATTCTTTATTTAATTCCAATTTCATTATTGCAATTAATTTATATCCTTTAATATTACAATCCAGTTATGTTTGAATCCGTGGCTATTTTATTTTCATACAATTTTTGCCTTTTCGCTGCGTTACTTCCAAATTTTAAGATTATAGTTTTTTCTTCTTCAATAACTCCATCTATTTTATTTCCTATCACTCTTTTCATTCTTCTTCTCTTGTTTTCTTTAATCCCACACCTCCTATGATGAATTCTTTGCCAACTATGTTCAAAATTTCCGCGGCTTCAGAACTCTCAACATTTTATCGGCCGTTTCGAGAATTCCTTTCTATTCCTCTCCCGTTTTAGCTATTGTCGTACGAATTAGGTCCCGCTATGTTCAACCGACCAGTAGATTAGATCCCTGGGTATAATATGCAAACGACTTGCGATCTACTTGCAGAGTGTTTTATATAATAAAAAAACGTGTCTACTACATTAATATATATTTCATGTGATTTTTGGTATTTTAACGGTGTTCGATACTTTATAATTCGGCATCGATATATTGAGCAAAATCATCGATGAGTGGAAACACCAGTCGAGTATCATTAAACAATTGAGAACTCATGACAACCTCATCTGAATATAACTGCAATTTAAGCACGTGTGACGAGAGAATATGTATTCAATTACAACGTATGCTGCTGCCAAAAATCACGTTGAATCACTTTTAGAAACAGTTTCCGTTTAGGATTAAAATTAAGACCTAAAGATAAGCTATATAAATCAATTGATTAATATTACGTATATTAATTTAAATGTGTTTAATTTTGTAATAACAGCTTATTCTGATAAAGAAACTACAGAAATATCCTCTGAGACTCAAAAAAGATGCCTTCATGATTGTTTCGCAAGCATTTCAATTGTTGCACTACGATACTTTACATTCAAGATGGCATTATCTGGCTATCGAATCTCATGATAAATATTTCCAATCATTCAGATGTTGTCCATATTTCGAATCAAGAGATGAAATAAAAATTAACCATCTACGCCCATTTCAATCTCATTTGCCAGAGGCAATTTTCGTCGACGTATTTTATTGCTGTTTTTGCGAAAAGGTAAATATAAACTTTTACTCTCCGTTCCGAAGATAACTAGTGCAGAATACGTTGATAAAGCTTTCCCTTGCTTTGAGTAAAAAAATTATGTTAATGCTTACATTCATACTTAAATTTATCGGTAGATTCGAAACAATAATTCTGCTGTTGGATTGAGCTGAGCCTGGCGAAAGCTGGGCAAAAACCTCACTATATCACTATGTTAATGGACACAACTTAGCTAATTTGATCAAATAACGGCTTATGTTTATGGAATTTTACTGCATAAATTATATTAAAATAACTCTGCTCTTTTAAAAATTGTTTTTTGATAAAATCGACTAGAATGAATTTTCCTCCATTTTTCCGCGGCCTAGCTCGTTTCTTACCAGATTTAACTAGAATATTTCAAATCTTTTAGCCTCTAGAACAGCACAAGGTCGGCATACCACATGACAGACAGAATCTTATAAATCACTTATTCGTGCACGGGGCTACTAAAACGTATATATTCATTCGAATCTCAATCGATATATATATATATATATATATATATATATATATATATATATATATACACATACTTCATATGCTTTGTATACGTGAAAAAAGGCATACCGCGGCACCCCAAATCACAGAATGCCATATATTCTGTTTCATTTTTGAAGAGGACGTATAAAAATATATTGTCGCAACTCTCCGACGTGTCGTTCGTTTGATCATGAATCGCTCTTACATTCTCATTCTTCCCTTAGAGGAGTTTTCTCTCGACTGTAAAAGGAGATTTAGCACTCTGGCAGCCACAGTCTAAAGGACACCAAAATACTGAATGGGAGAGAGAATGATAGTGGTGGATGTGGAGAGAATACGTAGAAGAGGGATAAGGGGGAGGAGGGAGTATGAATATCGCTGACTCACCCACCGTCAATTCAAGCTCAAACGGTTTCCGTCGTTTCCTACTCAATTCCTCCTTTCCGTACCTTCATTGTTCCATTTCCAAGTCATATTCTTAATCCACCAGCCATCCAAAAACCTTTCCTCGCCCTTTCAACCTTCTCCCGATGCGCATATATATCTCCTCTTAACGCGCTTCTATACCTCCCAGGATTTTTTCCTAAGGACACCCTGCCTCCTATTTGTGTGTGTTATAACTAAGAAGAAGAGGACGAGCCAATGAGAAAAGAGAGAATTAGGAACGCGCTCAAATCATGCTCAAATCTACACTCAGTTCTTCGGAAGGGACGTTAAGCCGTTGGCTCCGGTGGTATTCTTCGTTAATAGCAGGCTAAACGCCGGCACCGGGTTTCTCTCCTCCCTTCCTGGTTATTCATTGCACTACATCTTAGATACCCATTACGCGCGTATGCAAGAAGCGAATCGTCTGTACTCTAAAATCAAATTAATACAATAATGAAACTTAGTTCTATTTTTCTTCATAGAAAAAGGAATGACTATCACTTTGATTGGGAAATAGGTTCCATTTATGGTACCAGTTATAAAAGCTATCCAATAAGTTTTACCAAGTTACACAATCATCCTTACATTTTACAGTCATCTGTGTAAAGAAAACAGTCACCATTGAAACATTGAGTCAAGACTAATGATAAAAACATCAAAAAGAAGTGAACCGAGAATGGAAGCTGGTGACACACCAGAAGTAATACAGGATGGCGACGAGAGAGCAATCAACGACCAATCTTTGGGATCTATTACACAAGTAGGTTCGAAGCAATTTTAATATGTTTCCACAAATTACAATATATCGCAATTTATAATTCACTTATCCATGGTTCACCTTATCAAAGTCTTTTGCGAAGTATATGTATATGGAGTCAGTTTGATTCCCTAAGCGTATCGTGGATGTATGATTTACGTGCACCGCTAAATTAGTTGTTGTAGAGCGATCATGAAGAAAACTATGTTGTTTGTCGGAAAAACTTCCACTGCAGTGAGACAACATTTTACCATAAAGAAGCTTCTCAAACACTTTTGAAAAGTTGGCAAGATAGAAATTTTAGAGAGACATATCAGAATTTAACTGATTAAAAAACTGCAACGGAAGACATGATATTTATTCCATCCCATAAATTTATTTTATTATGATTATGGCTGTTAAATGCAACGTCGGATTGCATATTTTTGCTTCGCCATCCTATTTTGCTACAGAAGAAATTGCATCACTTTATAATTTACCGTCATATTCTAATATTTTACTGCATTGATCTAAATATTAATACATTAAGTGCCGTAACAGTCACGCCCATCTCAACGAGTCATCGTATCGGTCTAGATATTATGATGAGACACTTGGTTTCTCACATTTCACGAATTACTCTGCGCCTTAAATAATGCAACCAGATCAACAAATTTGGCCCTTGTAGCATGCAACAAAACAAATATCAAGCTCCTCTTAACACGCAGACCAACATAACATGTGCCTCTTGTTACGTGCAACTCAAATAACTCTTATCCTCTTTTTTCGTGCAACCTATCTAGCTATATCCCCTTGAAATATGCAACCCAACCTCCTTTACCCCTGGTACCACGCAAACATACCAACGTATTATATCTTAGTGACTTGCAAACTTTCAAACCAACTAGTACGCAAACACAGCAGTCAGAGATTCCACAGTACCGAATTTATCGCAGCTTTATTACGAAACTATTTCTCTTTATTCGCAAACTTTCATTGAAGGGGTATCACAGTCGAAAGCCGCCTTTTCCTAAGAGTAATAGGAGAGAGTTCATTACAGTCTGCCATGGTCTCGCTCCGTCTTGTCGGTTGATTAGATGGATACATGTTCTGCGAAACATTTTTTGATATTTTCCCGTCTGTCACGAGGGAAAGGGTTAATGGTCGGCTTGGCAAGATTGGGGTTTTCTCACACTTTTTGGTAAGTAAACTGCGTTCGGCTATACGCGAAGGGAAAGAATTTATTTAGTTAGCTGCTCAAAAGCCGCCTGAAATCTAACATGAATTCCAATTTTGCAAATTGTTCTCATGATTTATGGGAGTCTTGAGAACGAACGCTATACACGTCACACGATGATATTTATGCCACTCAGAGTTTTTTAAAGATAACATATGTGCTATATTAATTATAATATTATAATATTGCGGATGTTGTTTCAGCATGCCATCTATCACACGATTTAATTAAAACCACACGAGATTTTCTTTTATTTGCTTTGCGCACGTCAGTTTTATTTGGAATCGCTATCTAAGTTTTTAATGCTTCTGCCCACTCGCTGTATTTGATCACATTCCTTTCGGCTAGAAATACCGTTTTATATGCAACAGTTCATATCTGAAATTTATTCACATAATAATAATAATACTAATAATAATAATAATAATAATAATAATAATCATTAAGAAAATAGCCTATATGTTACACTAAAATGTATGTCAACATTAAGATATATTGTGTGATAGGAATATGCCGACATCATTCGTGGCTTTTGATACATATCCGGGTTAAAAAAAATTTAAAATTATCACGTCATCATATGTATGTGTTGGCTGAAATCAAATAAATTATAATGCAGTCTAAGCATTAAAGCAATGCTCTTGGAGTATGGAAGGTAAATTCCCATTGAAAGGCATTGTAGTCTATAATGTGGTAGTTAATATTTTTCATTGTTAAAACCAAAAACTCTCTTCATAATGTAATGATTAAATCTGAATTTTTAGACAAATTAAGCATGGAGTTGAATGTTGTCTTCAAGCAAAATTATCCATAAATCAATAGTATGGTGCACGTCTCGACTTTGCATCCTAATCATATAAATATTTTAGAGTGTGTGTATGTATGTATGTACTTTATATGTTTTTACACCGTTGAAGCTATCTACTTCAAATTTTTGTGGGCCATTTTATGCTCTAAATGAAGAACATAGTCTAGGTTTGCAGAACGTGGTGTCTATTACAACTCATGGGGTCAACAAAATACTATTTCCCTAAGAATACATGGGAAATGGTGTAGAGAAACCCTAAAATGCCCTGCAGCTCTTCACTGATGTGGGTATAAATATATCTAAATATTAACTTACGGTCACCAAAAATAGCTTATTTTACGCGTGAAAGACAGTGTATTTTAAATATGTTCTTGTTTTGTCACATTATTTGCTAAATCGCTCAAAATTATCCTTTAAGCGTAAACTTTATCGGTTTAAATGAGAATTCTCCAGGTGGCAACAAAGCTACATTTGTTAATTTTGTTCCTCTTCAAAGAGAGATATTCACGAAAATATTAATGCAAAGAAAATCTAAACCTTGGCGTGTTGTGGAGGAAGAATTGTCAACGCCAATCTAAAGGGTACAAATGAATTCATGCCTAAATATAGTCTAGGAATACATTTAAAACAAGTCAAATGATTTTTAAGGATTATTAGAACATTGTTATCTCTTACGATTAACAGTGAAAGATTTATCGTAACATAAATCGATACATCTTCTTACATTTGTTTGGTAACCAATATTTTGATTATTGTTTACGTTTTTGCTAATAATATCGACATAATCCACATAATTTTATTGCTGCTTTAAAGGTATCGGTGCATCTATCGATGTGATTATTAAGTAAGACGTTAATTCATAATTAAAATCTTTACAACACAATACATAAAATAGTAAATGTTAATTTAAACATCGGAGTAATTCCTATTTTAATAAAACTGCTCTATTACGGAAAATATTCTTTGAAAAACCGTCTACCCTGATTATATGATGGATTCCCCATTGAGATACATTCATGAGAACAAGTCAGACTAAATATGTCAATGGTTTATTTAGGTGGTAGTTAAATTCATTTATAAAACTCTTCTCCGAATCACACTTTTGAGTAATATGGTGGAACGGACAGCTCTAGGTCCAGAGCAATAAACATCGTTCGATACTTAAAAGAAAACTCATTCCCGAGAGAAGCCGGGCGTTTCAACTAGTTGTAAATAATTAAATAATCCATTTTTAGATAGACTTACACTAAATCCATGCTTTTCTTATGGGGTATTGAAATGTTATACACTCTTTTCTGATTTGAAGGAACACCTACGGCTACAAAAACAATAAAGCTGCGTATTTGGTTTCTGCTCGTAAAATTTATTAATATATTAATATTCTCATGTATGTGAAAATCAAACTTGATAAATAGTTATACTATACATAAATATAAAGTAATTCATGGACTGGCGAAGCCACACATGCGCCTAAGAATTATTGCTTGACGAAGATTGTTGAGTGAAGTCAGATTGAGGAGAGCTGTGTGGCAGCTGGGCCTAAAAGTTGGTGTATTTATAATTTGTTTTTGAGAAATGTGGCTTGCGTAGTCTTGTTTATGACACCAACCTCTGTAGCTGAATGAATTTTAATAAAATTCTTAGAGCAGGTTTTTCATAGGTCGACATTTTGTGAGAATAAAGGAGAATTAACTACCATTTATTGTTGCTCTATATCGTTTATCTCTTTATAGGTTCTATTCTAGATAATGATATGCCTAACAAAACATAATTCGATTTGCGGAAATATTGAGGCTCTAGAGCTGCACAGGCAAACAGGAAGATCATGGCGAGAAACACTTTTTTGGATTCGAGGACGCCTAAAATGTGTATTTCCGTAAAAATATCGAGGTCGAATTCTTTTGCCATTGCAACGCCTTCTCCTTATACTACGCATATGAGAAAGTAAAAAGTGCTATTTGAATTTATAAAGTACTACGTTGACATTTATTTGGAGCATTCATTCATTATAATATGATCTTTAATAAATTCTCAAGAGCCTATGAAAGCCTATGAAGTCCGAGAACGAATCTAAAATTAAAATTTAACCTGGATTTATTCCTCAACTTTGGCACAAATGTAATATTCAAAAGGACTGATGCACTCTGGGGGTTACCACTAAAAAAAAATCCAAACTTTTCTGCCTGCAATACACACGGGTGAACAATTCAATCAAACTTATCTGCAATTAATTAAGTTGCAATCTATTACGTTTGACGTTGCTACTACAATAATTTCGATGCTTCACAAAAAGTGCGAAGCAAATAACGTAATTCTTTTGTCTATTTGAAGGTTTAATAAACGCTAATTCAATCGGAGGCAGTAATGCGGGCTTGGCAACACCCGGAAAGTATACGAGAAAGCGATAAAATTTCGAAATGAAATGGGTATTTCTGACAAATTCCTCCGTATAACATCTAAACATTACAAGAAGAAGATATTTTATACATTTATCGGTCGAATAAAGCACTAATGGAAAAAATTGGTTGATATCTATGTATTTTGATTTATGAAAGAATACATTTTGCATTTTGAAAAATCGAAAATCCAGCGTAAACTTATGGGAAAATATAATTGTCTCCCAGAGTCGAGTCCGGGAGTTCTAACGATTGTGAAATTTTCAGCTCGTTAGGCATAGTAGATCCGAAGATATTAAGCGAGAAATATTTGAAGGAAACGGCAGACTTCTAGCCAGCCAGACAGGTTGAGTTTTATACAGATAGAGAAAAGCAAAGATATATGTATGCATGCATTACCGTAACTAGAGTATGGCGAAGGTGGCATTTGCCATAGGCGCCGCTTACAGAAGGCCCAAATGTTCCCACAAAATCGCCAAATGTTTATTTTCCCATAAATAAATATTAATTTAGTACTCAAATATTTAAGTTAATGTTAATAAAAAGGCTAATATTCTTAATGAAAATGTAGCAAAAATCATATTCTACTTACAGGAAGTGTTTCTTTAAAATAATGCCATATCTCCCAGTTACGCCTCTGTATGTATGTATATATATATATATATATATATATATATATATATATATATATATATATATTAACTAAAGGAAAAGAAAAGGTAGTGATGAGGGTGGCAACAAATATATATATATATATATCTTCGTTATCATCATTGGTTTTTGTTTGCATGTACATTATTCAGATGAAAGTCATTTTATACCATAGACTTTGGTTAGATTAAAAATCATATATACTGATTGTGAGCCTATATAATAAATAGCGACATACCGGGTTCTTATAATAAGCCTCTGCACTGTGATAAACAACCAGAAAATTTTATAGGGTTTCCTTAGTGATCCTCGTTCTCCCCATATGAACTGAGATGCTTAGCCTTCCAGAATGTTATTTATTAATATAACATTTTGGCAGATAAGAATGAAAGGAAATTTGTGAAAACCAACTTCAAACTTTTGCAAGCAGCTCTGCAACGCGCTACCTTATTTCTGTTGTTACTTGCGATTTAATACGATATCAATTGGTAGGAATATCCACATATTGTCTAAATGACGTTTCTAATCTTTTTAAATCACTGCTCTGCGTGGATTAAAAAGTGGATTAGAGAAATATGCAAAGAAATTTTGCTCTATAAATTTATATGGAAAATATGGGTCTTTGAACGTCTACGCTCGGCTAGGGCAACAATCTCTCCTTACGCATGCGCTCAAGCGTACGTTCTTCGCACTGAGCTTCAGCATCTTTCTGCCTAAACGTAAACCCGGTCCCACCGGAATTCCACCGGGTTCATTTGCGGAGATTGGGAAAGGTCCATGAATAAAAACACCGCCGCCACCTTCGTTGGATGTTGACAGTTTCTTTTTTATTTATCCAAACCAATAAAACCATCCAATTTCGTCGCATTGCCCGAGGCGTTCCGTTTTATGTTTCGTGAACAGAAGAAACCGATTCGCATCTTTTTTCAATTTCTCTCAAATGTCTTTATATTACTTTTTCATTCTCGATATTTTCCTCGAAAAATCACCACCGCGATACTCTCCCTACAACTCTCCCCCCACCCTTCTGCCGCAAACTTCCGCTACCCTTTCCGTCTCTCCATATTTATACTTTTTCAACATCCTGTCCTCCACTTCCAAATATTCTTTTTCCACAATTTTCGCTTCTGTCACTCTTCCTTCTTTATTTCCCCGTCGCCGAATCCATTTTTTCCCTTCCTCCATCTGTTCCATCCATCTCTCATCTCTCTCAAATCCTCTCTTCGAGAACTTTTCGGTCCGATTCATATTTTTCTTATCTCCTGAAGTTTTAATTGGATAGCAAGATAAAAAAGAGATGGGGCATCGGATTTTGCGCGGGAGAGGAGAATGAAAATGAGCCGGTGGAGAAGTTGGGAGGAAGAGAGAGAGAAAAATCGGAGATAAACCCGAAATGCTGAGAGTGTATCTTGTTAGCGGGGAATCTCCAGCCTTATTTATTTTTCTCTTTCCGTTTCTTCTGTCTCCTTCCGAATATGGTGTATTTATGTAGATCCGTTCTTCTTAAAACTCGACTTTTCTAAACCTTTCTCTGCGGCTTCCAAGACCCCATGCATCGATGGTATTTTTTTCAAATTGAAAATATATTGCATGCTTTCATCTATAAAGCCTGATTTGTAATCTTTCCATAGTTTTCTACTCGAGAAGGAAGTTTCTTCTTCCTCCATCATCTCTTAGACACGTTTAAAATGCGAAACTTCCTACAAGGTAATTATGGAGAGGAGGATTTTATGCATGCAGCAACTCAACGCCACGGAAAGGTATATGCTGGCAGATAAAAGAGGATCGTAAAGGAACCAGTGTAAAAATGTTGCCGAATGATTAATAATTCAGTTCATTATATTACGCTAGAAAGAACTGAACTGCAACAGAAGTATACTTGTGCTTTGTAAATATTAAATATCAAATCACAACTAATTCCAACCCTATTGTCAAAAGAAATTGTTTGATTCGACCACAATTACATCAAATTCTGACATTTTTGGAGTAACAAAATCCACTTGCGAAGGCTCCACTTCGTGTAAAGATTCCTTTTTATAGAAATAAAACACGTATTGTAATTTCCACTAAAAGAAGGAATCTGTCGTTAGGTATACGTTTTTTACGTTCGAACTCTGCCTCGAATAGATTTTTTAATGATGGTCAATCCATTCATCCTCCTTTTTCCCGCCCACGTTTTTTCAATGGTCAAATCAACAACTTGATCGTCCAACGCACATGATTGGCATTAGGTTCCCGGTAAGAGACGAGAGATTTAATACTAATTTAGTCTTACTACACTCCAGAATCCCATTTTTAACTCCTTTAACTGACCCTTTTATCACAATAAGGCCAACGTTGAACAGTATTAGATTGAATTACCTAACTTCGAATCCCTAGATATGTGTTTAAATAATTTTAGTAGTTTCAATTAAATAGCATTCGTAAATATATGTTATGAAAATTTATATTATATGTAATAAATTAATTTATATAGTCTCATTTTTATAATATTATGTACACATTTAATATTTCAAAAAATAATCATCAGCATTAATTATTTTCTGTTACACATGCCTATAATAGTTCAACCCTCAAAAAGTCTCTCCATGTCTAAAAAACTGTAAGCTTTTCGTTTTCCTGATCTTTTCATGTAATTCTCGACTCCGAACTACGTCATTTTCAGGACCTTTTCTCTAGTGCACTGCTTATCAAAATGTTGTTCTTTCGGAGTGATAGTGTGAATGCAATCAATGTACAAGTATCTATTCTGTCCATTTTTTCCCATTTACAAATTTGAGGAACCACATTACCAAGATATACTTATCTGCCACTGTTTTTTGGTGGTTATTCATGTTTATTTTCCACATTCTCGATATATTGCGAATACTACATATTATTTATATCCGCTTCGTCATTTCGGGCGTGTCTCTGGACGTAAAAAGACACCGCTTTATTAAATGAATGGGAGGTGTACAATATCTCAGCGGTTCCCAAACCTTGAAAGTATTTGAGGATCTCCGCGGACCACTTCGTCGATATCATCATTATCTGTTTGACCATTTATTGATTTCCTTTTCAAATATAATATTTTCAACCATTAATCTATTTTCAGTGTTGAAAACCATCCTTTTCAATAAACCGGCTTTTCAAAAATAGTTAATTTTATTTGAAAAGTCAATAAATTCTAATAAGGTATTGTTAGCTTCTATCTGAGCATTGTAGCGTCGTAATTTCACGATGACATGTTTCTTGTTGATATTAATCTATAAATAAAATAAAAATTAATCATTTAAAATTTTGAATAATTTTTCGTTTTATCTTTGGTCAGTAACGTTTTATTATTATTTTTAGATATTATCAATTTTTCTGCACCTATCACCTTAATGGATCTCACGGACTACTGGTGCTCCTTCGACCACACTTTGGGTACCTCCAGCTTTTTCATCCACTATGTATAACGTAATTCGGAATGAGTTGATCAGATTTTTCCGACTGCAGTATCCTATTCTTTTTTTTACTACCTGTGTATTACTTCGACCAAAGAAAACTCCAGTCCTCTTAAGTCCCTTTCTTCGTAATAAATTCTTTGCCATGTCTGATTACTATATGTTAACAGGCTATACGTAAACAGGCTATATGCAAACAGTTTATTGTATTCATAAAACATTGTGGTTTTAGATACGGGCTCGAAGGTAACTTTCCGTTAACTTCCGTGTTGCCTGCCTCCATAAAGAAAGAGAGAGACTCGAAAGAAGGCCATTAAATGGAGAGAGAGAGAGAGAGAGAGAGGGAATTTTGAAGTCGGATATTTCGATCAACTTTTAAGGAGAGTCCTTTCGCGGAAAACTATCATAGATTTATCATATCGATACCTTCTTAACCCTCTCCCTATTTTTCCACCTTCTCCTTCATTTGATCTCTCTATCTATGCATAAATTTATCTGACTCCTGAAAACAAATCATCTTGGATGCCATTAAAACCTTAAACGAGCAATCGTAAGTGATAAATCGGATAGTGTTTCTCTCTTTCTCCGTTTATCTACGTATTCCTCTTGGATGAGATCTTTAGTCATTCATTCATCGTCTCATTTGAGAATTACGCGTCTCAGTTGCTTCAATGTTCTCCCTGCTGAGACCACCGAAAAAAGGAATCGGAGTGGTAGTGGGAGGAAACTTGCATTTATTTCTCTCAATCATTCTCACTCTCTCTATTGCTCTCCATTCAACCTTATCATACACCACAACTGCTACAATCCGCCATGGCTCTCCTCCAGCTCTAATTTATCATCTCAATTCCTTAATTATATTACCATCGCCTCCAATCCCTTTCACATATTGCTCTATGGGCCCTCCATATTCATTCAATAAAGGACTTTCGCATTCCAATAAATCATCCAGTAGTCAAGATGGTATTATCTTATTTAAGGGAATCGTGTATGTTAGGTAAATGAGTAAAGCAAGGTTGTGACAGATTGCTAGGGGAAAAATTATCTAATAGAAAAATCGGTATGGATTCGTCAACGAAGATTCCTTCAGTACATTGGAGCAGCCAGGGGGTGGCAACACACCTAAGCCCTCTTCCAAGATCGGAGTCAGTCTTAACAAAAGCAGAGGGTATTCGGGAGTCAGATGGAAATAAGGTGAATCGAAGATTTTTAAATTAGTATCAGTACGTTTATACAATAGCTTGTATCATTACACAAAGTTTCTTGCAGATTATTCATTGAACTAGTGCTCAGAAAATTATGTCTTTAAGTATTTATCCCATCCAAACTAAATTTATGGCGGCACCACTTCTTCTGTACATTAGTGTAATGCTCAATTAATTCATTAGAGTGGATTTTTGCAGAGAGTGCGAGACAAGTGAATAGATGGAGGAGAAATTTTTATGTTGTTTTCTCTATGGAATAGTTCACTCTTCTGACACATCAAAGTATGCGACGCAGGATTTCTGAAGTATCATAGAATTGTAATTTCTTGAGATAGGTGTATCATTTGTTAGGACAGAACGCGATGGAACAGTATAGGAAGTTAAGAACAGTATCCAATTAGAGGAGACGTTATTGACATAAGTCGAATCCTACTTTTTTGAGGTAGAACCTGTTGCAGTAACTTTGAAACGGATATATGCAAGCCACTAAAGGTATAAGACGAAATTTTAAAAAGGCGTGAAAAAATGTTAAATACGCAGGTATATCGATACTTCTACACTCTTTGGCTTTCGTTAATGACTTCGGGTGCAAATTCCTTGACTATAAAATGACAGGTAGCGTCATACAACTTAGTAGACGGGGGTTATCCGACGAATGTGCGTTGGCGTGTAATATTACTTCAATATTTTCTGCTATTACTAAAGAGTAAGAGATCTTACAGGCAAGTAACTTGAACTCTTTAGAGGCCGCGTACACTTTTATTTCACTCAAGTGGTCGCAAATGGTTGCTTTCCGCCTGTTGGAAGCTACACCATTGCCAAACATATTTCGACATTCACTAATGGCTTTTTTACATTAGTTGTTTATTTATACGTATTTGTTTTTATATACTAATCCTTTTAAAATAATGAAGGTGCACGCAAATATTTGAAATGTGCAGAGGGATACGACAGAAAAACAATGTTTGAATACTATAGATCGTATTCAAGTATGCGAAAATCTAACACAAATTTTTCCCCACAGAATATTTCCGCGAAAAACGGTATCGAACCAATTTGTTTCAAATTGCACGAAAATGTATAAAATACAAAATCATTAGCTGTAGTACCTGGGACCAAGATGGTTGAAAATGTAGGTTTAGGAGGGGGTGTCCCTACAGGCGTCTCACGTACATTAGCGAGAAGGATAATTCTCCTCACCTCGCAAGAATTGCTATCGCCGTGTTGATCATAAAAAATGCCGAAATTTATCCCCCATTAATATAAATTTTTAGGGTATTAAAGTGATGAGATATGTAAGTATATTAACTAAATGTTGATTTTAAGTGTGCTGTTCTGAGCTCACCCTTGTTTTTCTAATTTTGTGATCCTTTTATCGTTATCAAAAATTAGTCACAGGACATAATATCCCGAACTTTTTCTATTTCAATAATCATCATTCATAATTAAAGTAATACCGAATTTTGACTCGAGAACCCGTTCCATGTCCGATAAAAAATCTCAGTCACTGTAGAGTAACGTGTTAAATTTAGTTATTTTTAAATCAGATTAATTTAGATATTTATGAGAATAAATTTTGCAAACGACCGAAGCTGTAGCCGTTTGTGGCACAAAAGAGTAGATAACAAAGTAGTATCCGAGAAACACTGTAAATATACTTTATTTGTAATGCCATTATTTTCTCCTTTGCCTTTTCTCTCCTCTCCTCTAATCCTAATCTTTGAATAATGATTGAAGACGAGTAAGCTACCGAAACGCTACCTTTTTTATGACAATTTGGGATCTATTAAATAATTAACTGTCTCAATAATTCTAATAGAAACCAATATATCCGATTTCTTAGCAAATTCTCTTCTAACCATTCTCTGCACTTGATATCAACGAAGCCTCACATTGTAGATATCAAGCTTCGATAACTCTCTTTCCCAAACACCTCCGCTTGGGTTTAATTTCGCACGTACGCTCCCACAGACCAGAGTTCGGCAACCTTTTCCGCATGGTGGGCCACAATCGTAGTTGTGAATGCTTCGGATGTCCTCATTGGCAGTCAAGAGAGACCCGGCGGCCCGGTTGACCGTTTACGTTAGAAATTACTCATTGTCAGATATAGTGTTTTTATATTAGCAAAAATCAAGTCTAAATAAATTAATAGAGTTAAAACCTTCAGAAAATATTTGGAGACTATAATATTACTGAAAAATACGAAATTATGAATGTTAAATTTTACCGATCTCTTTTTCATCGTAGCTTCGCGGGTCGCACAAAGCGCTCCCGGGGCTGTATGCTGCCCGAAGACCGTAGGTTGCCGCCCCCTGCTTTAGATCCTTGAACCGTTCTATTTACTATCTGAAAAAGAATTTTAAGTTAATTAGAGGATTTTATTTGATGCATCAGCTCACTGAATATTCTCCGAAGGCCGCCATTGTAGTCTTTTGTGAAGACCGCAGCGGACACTGAACATTTGAAAGGACGATAATAATTTAGAAACGTCCAAGAGGAAAATAAAAAACGAGACTGTACTCCCTGAGTTTGAGAAAAATTAAGTATATTAATTGTTGATGAATTGGGGACTTATTACAGATTGATTAAAGAGCTAATGTTATTACATCTGGCAACATCGCTGGAGAAGTTATCGATGGGAAACTATGACATTCGATTAATTCATCTCTTAAGGGCAAAACTAGTGTATGAAGATAAATGTTTTAGAAGAAAATAGTTTTGTTTATGGCTGAATTGTGAAAGCAAAGGTAGACAAATGGAACCAAATTATTATTTTTACCAGGATTTGAGAATACATTTGCGCATGGATTTCAAACTCACATCAGCTCGCGGACCGCATGAATACTCTCCACCGAATCAGCGGACCGCATTAAGGCACCGTGCCAAGTGCGCGGGCCGAATACTCTCCCAGTACCCACGCCATTTCATATTCTTTGGACGTTCATCCTCCCCATCCACAGGGAATAAATCGCCTCAACCCTAGATCTCTACTTTTTTCCTGATTTTCTAATTTCACTAATTTTCATGGTTGATTTAATCCAAACGATGTTCCAAAGACAATGGAAACAATTAACCCATGTAGGATTTTTCTTTCTCTTGCTCGGAGTTAATATCTTCCTTATGTTTAATTATTCTACTTTTTCTTTACATGTCATCATTCATTTGAAGTAACTAGACATTTACACTAAAATGCAAAAAAGCAACACAGCTCGAGGAATTTCTCCATAAATAATTTCCAGTTCCCAAGTCGCAAAGAATATATTATATTATAAGAAATACAGGTAGAACCATTTTTGTTAGAAATTTAGTCTTATCAACGGAGTTATGATAAATACAACATACCGTGCTTCAATGAGAGAAATATAATGAGCGATGAACTACTTTGCCAACAATGAAATGTCTAGATGCTAACTTAAATTTTGCATATAGTACATAAAATTTAAAAAATATGATGTGTCCACCACATGACTCTCTCCATAACTGTAATATTTATAAAAATTCCAATTAGATTAAATGATACTAATATTTAAAGGAGCTGCGAGAAAAAATTAAAGACGTTACAAAGAACAGAAATGAACTCAAATCGTAGACTTCTGATATTGGATACTAGTTGAAATTACTTGGTGTTGCTCGAGTTTTTAAGTCAAGAAAAAAAATATTGAGTAAGATTTTAAAATAAAATCTAGTAATGAAACCAGGTTAATTTTTATTGGAATGCTTAATGGTATGCAATATTTCTTCTCTTCCCATATTTTCCCCAAATAAATAAAAAATTTCCCGCACCCTTTATCGGCAAATTCGGTGATAGTTTTTATCAAAAATTCATAAACAATCTATGGAATCATTTTTTTAAATATAGTTTTTTCACTCGAATTGATTTCTAGTGGAAGAAACCGCATCATATTTTGTGGTAATGATAATCAAAAACATTAAAAACTTGGGCAGGAATTGCAAGCTCTAGGGATGCAACCGGTGGAAACACGTTTGAAGATATGCTCAAATTTAGCTTAATCATAAGTTATCCTATACAAAGGCTAATTTTTTTGGTCTAATTTTTAACGTGAATACTTTAAAGTTAAAGCTCCGAAACAAAATAATTTCTTGGACTTTGAAATCGAATTTGACGGTAAAAAGTGCGATGGTATGACATGGAAAATGTTGTTATAATCTAATAGGCATAATTCCAAACTTTACCAAACGTTCCTCATTCCTTGATTACTCAAGCGATGTTTACATTAACATTTACTATTGTATGTATTGCATTGTAAAGTTTTACCATTAATATAATTACGAACTAATGTTTAATTTTCACATGGATAGATGCACCGATGCCTTTAAAGCAGCAATAAAATTATGTGTATTATGTCGATATCATTAGCAAAACCGTAAACAATAAACAAAATATTGTTTACTGAACAAATGTAAGTAGCTGTATCGATTTATGTTGCGAGAAATCTTTCAATGTTAATGGTAAAAATAGCAATCTTCTAATATTCATTCAAATCATTTGACTTGCTTTAATAGTATTCCTATACTATATTTGGGCATGAATCCATTTGTACCCTTTATGTTGGCGTTGGCTATTCTTCCTCCACGGCGTGGATTTTCCTTATATTAATCTTTACGTGGCTATCTCCCTTTGAAGAGGATAACAATTAAGAAATTTAGCTTTGTTGCCATCTGGAGAATTCTCATTTAAACCGATAACTTTTGCGCTTAAAGGATACTTACGAGTGATTATCATGTAATGTGACAAAGCATGAACAGAATTAAAATACCCAGTTTTTCGTTCGTAAAATAAGCTATTTATCGCGATCGTAAGTTAATATTTAGGTATATTTATATCCACATCAGTGAAGGGATGCAGGGATTTTTGGGGGTTCTCTACACTATTTCCCATGCATTCTTATGGAAATAGTATTTTGTTGACTGCATGAAATATAAGAAAACCCATGGTCTGTAAACCAAGGCCTTCTCTTTGCCCATAGGATGGCCCATGAAACTTTTGAATTCGATAATTCTTAGAGTGTCCAAGTTATTAGCGAACAAACATACAAACATTCTTCTTTATATATTAAAATTAGATAGTCAAGAATCTCCAGCAATTAAGAAAATAAAAAGGAGCATTACATAAACGTAACTCAGAGTAAATTGTTTACCAAAGTCGCTGGTGGGTGGTGTGATGGTGGCAACAATAAATCTAGTTTTTTAAATATCTTTCAAAAATTGCATTATATGGGAAAATATTTCTATAAAGTTTACAGAAAATTAAATGTAAAACAACTTTTATTCCAGTATTATTTTACATTGATCAAATAATAAGGCAAATATTAAAATAACGGTTGTGACAGGAGTAAACCCCCACTTCCGGTTGACTGATTTTTTCGAAGAACCAATTAGTTATTGTCCCTTTAACAAAAATGTCAAATGTAGAATTTTGCTTACACCTGATTAATAGTTTTTGAGTTATAGTAGCAACAAAATTCCGGTCACAAACAGACACGCAGACATCATCGAGAAAACAGTCAAAACGTGTATTTCCGTCGAAATCTCTAATTCGATTTTTTCATGATAACAATACTTTCTCTATACTTCGTATAGGGAAAAAGTAAAAATGTCACTCTCCCAATGACTAAAATTATCTACTATTTACTATACAGCTTGAAGTTTCGTGCAGGGATTATAACTTTCTTACCTCAATGTAATTTATTTCACTGACCGCATTTTTCATTAAAATATCTGCACTAATCCATCAATAATTTTGGATTTAATAACGCATTATTTTTATTTCGTTAGCTTTACTCTTAATGAACGATATCATCTACTTTAATCCCATCCTATCTTACACGAAGCATTGTCTTTCAAATTCCGGTCCTGGCATTCCATTTCCTTAATCTCCATTTATTCCCCTACCGCTCCTAACTTCATTCCTTTGTTTCCCCCTTTTTTTCTCGTCCGGTGCCAAGCGCCATTTCCGTCCCAGTCATCCTTTTTCTCTCAAAAAGGTTCCGGCTGATGATTCGGCGCAATTTATAGAGAGTTATTGTGCCAAAACGGAGGTAATGGAACAATGGTTACAATGGTATAATTTTTGTGCGGCTATGCATTTTGGAAAGAGGATGCGAAATTGGAGATATTTTGAAAAAATAATTTTAATCTTCAATCGCTTGCCCGCGCGATAGATAGATAGAGAGAGAGAGAGAGAGAGAGAGAGAGAGAGAGAGGGGGGGGGAGAGAAAATAGTAGAATTCACATTGGGAACTGCAAAATTCTCAATCAACGACATCCTGGAATGTGAGTTTTAGGGCCTTAATATAATAATAGGCTAGGCCATATTGGAAGGAAGGGGAAAGGAGGAGGTATTCGTTACCGAGTGAGGAGAGGGGGAGATGGAGGTGTTGGTAAAGACAGGAATCTGGGTCAATGAGACGAGGAGATGGAGTTTTGAGAGGCGCCCCATCTAAAGTCTTCCTTGCTCCAACATCTCCCTTTAGATGTAGAAGTGGAATGAAAAGGAAGTTGGCACAGTTTTGTGAGGAATCGGAGGGGTGAGGCTAGGACATTGACCCTAAAAGATAGAATATCCGTGCTTCTCATCTACTATTTAATATTTTCGATAGTCTATACTTCGTTTAGTGAGGGAATTGTTTGTCGGATTAAAGAGGGATGCGTTTTCTAGAGTCTGTTTGTACCAATAACATGCAGATGGAGTTCCTTGGATTTGGTAATATGTGGAACATGAATCAATAGAGTACATCGTCTACGACAAGGGCAAAGCTATGATTCTGCGTTACCTTGATTGGGTTTCTTCAGAAAAATTAAATTAGTTAGAAATGGTTAACGTAATGCTTAGCAGGAGATTATCGGAATCTGATATGAGGAATTAATACTCATGAAATAATTAACGTCCAACACCAATTTATTTTAAGGAGCAGGAGAAAAAAATAAGAATGAATAATGACCAGAGTTTCTGATAGTAGCAATATCAAGAAATCGATACATACTATCCAACCAATAATAACTAACTTATTTAACTGCTACATACCTCAAGAAAAATATAATGTGCAACGGAAACGCGCCTTCATAAGGCCATTACCAAAGAAATCGACTGAAATCAAAGATTTTCGCCCAATTAGCTTCTCGCCTACCTTATCAAAAGACAGAAAAATTTGCGCATAACCAAATCACGCTCTATCTTAACGAAAATCAGTTTTAGATCCCTTTCAATCTGGCTTTCGTAAATCCAATAGCAACACCACTACTCTTGTGAAAATAACCTATGACATTCGCCGCGCAATGGAAAAAAGGGAAGTTTCAATCTTAGTATTACTGGATTTCAATAAAGCTTTCGACTCAATAGACAAAAATGTTTTGCTCTCTAAACAGTTTGCAATAAATTTCTCGCATTCAGCCATAATCTTGATATCTTCTTACTTAAGCGATCGTTCACAAAATGTGATTTCCATTAATTTTTACTCTGATTGGCTTATTAATGGGAGGGGCGTTCCACAGAGCTCAAATTTGGGTCCCCTACTATTTTCTTTGTACATAAATGACTGCTCCTTCTCCCTTAAATACTGCAATCATCACCTTTATGTAGATGACTTGCAAATATATTCAAGTTTTACCGCACATGATCTCGCGAGAACCTTAAAGAATATCAATAAGGTCTTAGAAATGCTAGAGAACGGGAGCAATCAAAATTTTCTTAGTATCAATCCAGAAAAATCACAGGCTATCTTAATTGGTTACCTCACAATATCAGCCGCTATTAATCAATCCCAAAGACTACCGATCAACATAGCAAATTCAACTATATCTTATTGTAAAGTGGTAAAATATCTAAGATTGCTTATAGCTGAAAACCTCTCTTGGTCCCCACATTTTATAAATGTGTGTAAAACATTAACTCATCTCTTCTCTCACTTAGGAAGTTAAGTAGCAGAACTCCGGCTTCTCTAAAGAAGCATTTGGTAACTTCACTCATTATTCCGCATTTTGACTATGTTTATATAGCGTACCAAGATTTATCTCAAGAGTCGTCGTCAAAGAGTCAGAGAACACATAGCGCGAGCATTTGATATATTTTTTAATCTGAATAAATCAGACCACATTTCTGATTCACTCGTGAAACTAAACTGATAAAAGTTGGACTCCCGAAGACGTCTCCACATGCTTTCCTTACTTTACCAATTACTTACTTCTAATAATCCAAATTATCTTTCAACGGAATTCAGGAGTATAGACACTGTACATAACCGTAATACCACAGGGAGCCATAAACTCCTTATTCCTCATCACATAACAGTAATTTTCAACAAGTAACCGCTTGATGACTATGGAACGAACTTCACTAAACAATAAAAAAATTGCACTCGTTCTCATCATTCAAACGACACTGCTATCAATATTTCATATCCTTGCAAAGGAACAGTTAAAGCCATAAATTATGCATATTACAATTCCATTTCATATTATTAGTTTCTATTCTATAGTGAGAAAATGGACACATCTAGAGCAAATATTTTATATGCAATGTTATTGATCGCTCAATTGAAAGCTCTCCTCCGAATGATGAAATATACTTTTCAGCAGCCTAAGATAGGAAAAGATCCCGGAAATAAACATTAGACCGAACCTCATAAAACTCGATATTGTTTTAGTCGAGTCAACTTAACCGAAAAAAGTCTTTCCTCTTGATAGCTTTAAGACATTTTTGCACTTGCTAAAGTTTCCATTTGAGTATTTTGCGTGCACGAAAAATGATGGCAGAGATATGAGCCTTTACTCGCGTCTCCCGTTCCAAATCGCACCTTGAATATTCATCGTCACACCTCTCCGAAAATTTATCTCACATACTCCACAGATAAAATAGACAAAATGGTGGGCGGAGACCTTTTCCTTGTTGCACGTTGCTCATTGTATTAACGTTAGTCGCCTGCCACATGCTGAGCCGCGTGTATTCTTTTTGAAACCGAAAGAGACAGAAGTGCTTCTTGGAAGTAACGCGAGGCGATAATACAAGTAAGAAAAAGATAATTTTGCATTCAGATAAAGAGACGACGTTTATAAAACTTTTACATTCACTGTAGTGTTAAACATGGGGAAAAACAAATTAAATTGCTGTGTTTGTTAAGAATCGCTGTTTCTTAAAGGATTCCAGTCGTATTTTCCTCAAATACGTCCGCTCCCATTTAATTTGTCAGCGCTTGATCAACTATCAATGCACTGAAATTCAGCGTAACCAGAAGGAAAATTATAATCAATAAATGGAATCAGTGCGGTAACTAGGGCGGGTTAAGCGGGGCATGTGCCCCGGGCGCATCTAAAGAAGGGGCGCAAAAATTGTTAATGGGAAGTTGTGCGAGGTTGCATTGCACAAGGACACGGGCGATTTCACTGCTATACTTGTTCCAGACATTACGCACAGCAGAAACTATAAATTTCGACTGTTATTAATTAGTTTGCTGTATTAAAATCACGTAATATTAAAATATTTATACTTTCTGTATTTTAATTACATATGTAATTATGTATGCATGTAATTATATTTATAATTATATATTTAAATTATGTACAATTATAGTTAGAAATAACATCATTTACATTTTATTTTAATATATTAATTGGTTACCCGAAATCCATATAGGAAAAAATATAGGTATTAAAGAATTTTTTATGGAGAGGCGCATATTTGGTACCTTGCCCCGAGCGCTAATATAACTAATTACGGCGCTGAATGGAATACACCTAGATTACAAAGGCGCCATTTATGGAATTTACGTGCAAAGCGGTATCGAAATTTTGGAGGGTTCTCGATTTTTTATCTACGAAATTATAAGTCGTAATTATGGGACTATTCGGACTTCTTTGTGATAGATGTTATACTGTATCCAAATATTATTTTTAATCTGTACCTCACAGATCATATAAGAGCTAGGGGGAGAAAATATGGAATTCAATTGTTGCTTTACGGATGCCATTTAACGACATATGAGTAAGTTTAATAAAGTGCTAATGTAAAGTGGAAATTATTAAAACCCCTACTTGATTATAGTTTTTTGTAATCATGATTAAATAGATTTAATCTATAATATATATGAATTTTGATTCATTCGAAGAAAAGTTGACGAGTACAAAATGGGTTCACGGAAGGACAAAATACTCTTATTACACCTAAAATATTTAATTTTCTTGTTAGGTGTCGTATAAAACTATGGCCATACGACATGAGGTATCGCGTAATGCAACAATATATCATCGGATCGTTAACTTTTATTACTTCTACACCTGCACCGTCATATCGGTAGGGCAAATAAAACACCACGACTACACTTTATCTCAATCCAATATGATTCTTCCAAACAATATATTGATTGAAATGTAACACTAACACCACAAACCTAACAGCTGTACAATCGAATATGTACTGTAGAGAATCGGTGATGATGCATTTTTCGGAATAAAAAGATACAATACGTAATACTATGTATCACATTATTCCTTAAAATTGGAAACAATACGATTATTTGGAAGACGTAGGATCGCGTGTTTCTAAAAAAATAGGCAAGGATCCATTTAATGCGATTTCACTCATTTAATAATTTTCCTATTATTCATCAATGGCTTCCTAACATTCATTCCTTGAGGTTTCGGCGATAAATACCGATGAGCCATATATTTCGTGGTCAAAGAGAATGGTAATATATTGTCAAATCTAAATGTGTCGCGCTGAATATATTTGCTTATTTCGTCTTGATACGGTTAACAAAGCATTAACTACACTTTATCATACTTTATCATGTCAATATTTTCTCTTCTTTATCATATTTTACTAAAATTTTTCTCCAGTTCTCCGTTTATTTTCCAATATTCTTAGAATAACTGAGTGTGTGATGCTCAAATGCTGGTAAATTTTTAAGAGCTACAGATGGAAGAGAGAAATATCCGGAACGATAGAGAAATGGTACGGCAATCGAGAATGGTTTTAAGAAATTTTCGGGAGACTCGAACTTCCTTCAAGGGCGAAAGGAAGCTGTTTGGAAAAGGACCCATTCAGCCAGCTGGCAGCTACATAAAGAACTTTGAGTTAAAAAACGAAAGAGAAAGTAAGAGAGTGGAAAATTTATGGTGACAAAACGAAGTGGACTTCAGTTTTCTTTAAAAGCGTTGAACTGGGAGTTAGAAGGGGTTGTAAATATGTTGTTTTTGCCGATAGGATGAATAAAGAAGAGTTTGCGCTGGTGGAAAATAATGAAATAAATGTTATTGCATTTTTTCATTAAAAGTACTGTGTAAGCCAAAAATGAGGCGTCTTATTCATGGACATAATTCATTCAGTTTCAGTCAGATAAATGCGTACTCTTTAATGACTTAGATCTGATTAATTTATTGCTGGTTATGTAAAACGTTGCTTAAGCACATAATTTTATTGATTACTTGACTACATAAACTACATGATCAACCTCAACTACATAAGATAATGGTCAGTTTGGTAAGTTTTAGTTCCAAGAGTGACAAATAGTTTACCTTGTTATATTCTGAGGTTAGAATTACTCGTTCGGAGGGTCGTCTCTAGGATAACGTTACTCGGGATGATTTTGGTAACCAAGAATTTCAAAATTTCCGCAAAAAATATCTAATTCCATCTTTAATTATATGGTTAATGTGGAGGGAGATCCGCATAGGTCGATTCGCCCTGAATCACCAATTTCTATAAAGCGGCCTTGTTTGCATGTTCAATGATTTAGTAAATTTGACGCTGTAATTATCTTATGTCAATACTAGTGGGCTCCGCCCCCTGCTCGCTACCGCTTGCCTACTCCCGGCCTCCACTCGCTACAATTGCACTATCTACAATTCTGAGTTTTAAAAAACGATATTACGTTAGAGCGTCGACATATACAATGTTTTTATATTTTCGTTTTTAGTTTTACTTCCCAATACATACTTGAATTTTAACACCGTCTTGATTTAGCTCTAGACAAAGCAACGTATAACTGGCCATGACCAAACAAAGGATTATCTCCGATGAATACATAATCCAACTGAATGGAAAATTTGACCTTGAGCTATATTTAATGGTCATTGTAAAAGCAAGTCTAACAGGAATCTGTTCTATACAACATAAACGGTAGTTCGGTTGAGAGCACAATTCACTCCCTATATTCAGACTCTCTCACAAAATGTGACGGAAATCAATGACGATCATTTAACTCCAAGATAGATTCTCTCAGTAATGAGTTCTTTGGCCTCGATTGCATTGTTGGCATGGATTTGTTTACATAAACAACCCTTTTCGAGCGTCGTA
This sequence comes from Tanypteryx hageni, assembly GCA_028673005.1. Taxonomy (NCBI): domain Eukaryota; kingdom Metazoa; phylum Arthropoda; class Insecta; order Odonata; family Petaluridae; genus Tanypteryx; species Tanypteryx hageni. The sequence continues at coordinate 54,466,566 of CM054116.1, forward strand.
ACAAAATCAGCACTCGTACAATGTGCGCACATATTAATAATATTTTAATGCAGAACTAATTATTTACTAGTTTAAATGATATAATGAAGGGTATAATTAGAAACTTTATTATGAGAAAGTGCAATGTATTAGATTAGTTTCCGTAATTCCCACGCGTGCGCCAGCGTTAAATGCTTTCAAAGCGGACATGATGACAACAATCCTCAAATGTTAATCTTATGGGAATTTCCTGAATAAAAAAATATTTTGGGGATCTTGAACTTAAAAACTTCCTGTTTTGCAATTCTTTCTCTGTTTGTATGTCATGAATAATCAGTCTGAAATTTTTCAGCAATATAGCTCATGCGGAAGTAAGAAATAGTTTGTGTAACGCGCATTAGTGCGGTTATAATATGGAGAGATTAAGGCGAAATACATGTACCTAAGTGAATGCTGAATATTTGGAATTCATTTATGGAAGGTTTAACGTAAAAATACTTTTAACTCGTAATAAAAAAGTATATTTTTGATAAATTTTATCTTTTCTCTTTGCTTCATACCATGCATCTCAGTATAATGACTAACGTCCTCGATGGTGATTAATTGCAGCGTATTTATCGCGCCGTTCGTTAGCACAGATTTGGATAAGACGAGATTATAATGAAATAATTGAAAGTGACTTCATAATGGAAGAAGTTGAAACACATTAATAAGTATATATCTCAAAGCTACATGCATTTGCTGAAGAACTTGGCCGCTCAGATAATGGGCACATTAAGTTCACTAACGCTAACGCAGACGGTTTTTTGGCAATCAAATAACCATTTGAATAGTCTCCGTCTCTGATTAATGTCTTGATTTGCAAAGGACTGTGACATATTCGCCGGTCACCTACCTTTCCAAGCATGAACTCTTATGATCAATGATCACGCACGACATCTCCAAATATATGGCCCAAACGTATTCTGTGTACACGGAACGATCACATATCTATCGCATATTGTTCTCTCTCCGTTGCGACGGAGGCAACGCCCATTCTTTTTCTATGGATCTCGTGCGTCGGGTTCTTCTTCCGGCTGATTTCGGCCATTACCGTAGAGTTTTCTACGCCAGCCGCCGCGGCGAATCGCCGTGAATCACAAACAGGATTCGCTGCATAGTTCGCCCTCCCCTCCTTTCATTCATCCCCGCCTGATTTCCAGCAATTATTCCCATCAGGGCGTGCTTCCAGGACGCCTTTATATATTCCCCGCTTTTGAAATTATCCGGATGACCGTGATAGCCGCCGTGATGGTAAATCTTCGGAGCCTATAGATGTCCGTCGGAAGTTTATTCAAGAGAGCGATGCGGCTCGACGTAGGCAAATACAATTTTTCAACGCATATTAATCGAATAATTACGTAATTTCACTGCCTTTCGCAGAATACGTTTTTCTACTCGTCATTATCAGCAGGGTCGGTATTTTACTTGACAATTCTATCAGGTAAATTCCACGAAAAGAATTTACATTTTTAATATTTATTTGCAAATAAATGATTCACGTACAAAAACGCGTACACACACACGCATACGCGCATGCACGAGCACAAACACGCACACAAACACACGCATGCACGCACGCATACGGCCCGAAAAATACGATGTGTGCTGGTGCGCCTGTGCTGGAGCAAGAGGAAAGATAAAACGAGTTATGGTTAAAAGAAACACCTTACCACGTTGTTGGAGAGCCGCTAAGGTTGCCGAAGAATCACATGGAAAGACCATGATTGGGGAAATTTTCTAATATGGAAACCATCACCGGCCACGGAGAAAAGGCCACTGAAAGTTAGCGACTGACTGCGGTGGATGTACGGAACCAACTAGCTAGTATGAAGTAGCTGGAGATTGAAGAAGGTGGCAAAGAGGCCTAGGATTGGAGTATGACAAGGTCAGCAAGACCGGAAAGGGTGAATGAGTTAAAGAGGTGGATGCGGGTAAGTTCTCACTGTCGGAGTTGTGGGCGCAATGGCACGGATATCACTTACCTTGTACCATTCATGAAATTGAATATTGCAGCCATTTCTGCGAATGAGAAATAAGGAGTTTTATTACACTGTTGCGGCAGTGATTGTTAATTTTTCACGCTATCGTCTTTTTCTACCTCATTCATTATAAAAAAAATCACGTTAGGAGCCCAGTTCGATTAACCGAGTCAATAAGGAAAAACATCGATTTTCCGATTAACACTTGATCAATTGTTTTTCATGTAAGTATTCTAATTTCCTCGCTAATACCTTCTTGCAACAACAACCGTTTTGACTTCGCATCTCTCCTGCCTTTTATCAGTTTGCCAGTGATCTTCATTTTCACTTCTCTCCCATCACTGATGCCATCCTCTACGATATTTCATTGACCGTATCTCACTTTCCTTTAGCACACCTACAGCACAGATTGCATAGACCCGATCCCATGCTTCCTTCTCTCTTGACTGCTTGACGGATATCGTCCGCAGATCGCTTCCTCTCGAGCATTACACGAGTTTCCTAGCTGCACTTTTGAAGCGTTATATATATATATATATATATATATATATATATATATATATATATATATATATATATATATATATATATATGGTTGTGTGTGCCTGCCTATATGCCGACACACAGTCCCGATAATATAGTATCGCAGACAGGGAGAAATTGATTGGGAAATGGATATGTTGGTGAACGTGCGGTAGAGAGAGAGAATGAGAAGAAACGTAGATGGGAGGGAACGTAGTTTTTTGTCTTGGACGCACGTAGGAAACACAGAAAGTGCCCTTGCAAGTCGCTGAGATGGATGAAAATTGCCTCTCACAAGCAAAGGGGAGAAGGGGCGATGAACCCGCCACTGGTATTCCTCTCGAGATGAATGACTCCCGGGTTTCATTTGTTTTACTTTTAGGTCGAGCGTTATTTCGAGAACCGTGCAGTTCTTCTCCATTCTAATCTTGTCTTCGACTCCTATGTACATCACATCCCCTAATCATTCTGCCCTTTCTTCTACTCCGATCTCCACCTACGCAGACGGTAAGAAAAGACAATTCCGCAGATATGATATAAGAGAACGTATACGTTAATTTGAAAAGGTATTTTGGGCAACGAAGGGTAAAATAGGAAAATTATCAACAAAACAATAGATACATGTCTGGAGGGACTCTGAGCGGACTTCTAAAGTAAAATCGATCCCAATAAAATATAAAAAATAAATGTTCGGATAGCAACTGGATACCTACTAGTTAAAGTAAATTAACTAAAGTTTTAAACCGAAAGTTAGTTTTTATTTAATCGGCCACGTAAAACAAAAGTAAGAACATAAGGAAAGTGTCACCTCATTATTGAGGGATTTGAACTGGCTGCCACTAGAGGATCGTAGATTGAACTCAAGGCTGCGAATTCTGGAGATATATAGATCGGAATGTCTAAAAGACGAGAGTAGTAGGGAAAAGAGGAGTCTGGCCCCCCCCACCCCAACTTTTATGCAGCCGCCATCTTGGATTTATGACGTCACATCCGGTCACGTGACCAACCTGTGGCGCCACCACTCGGAGAAAGTTGGAACTAAGAACAAGTGCCGTTCGAAAAGCAATGTTGCCAAGTGAGTTTCGATATATCGAACAGATCGGTGTTGCCAAAAACAAATGAATCGCACATGCGCCCTCGAGCCGAAAATTTAAAAAGTGTAAATTTAAACGGATGCGTACAATTGAATTGGGTGGGAGCATTGTGGTTGAAAATATTTAACGAATGAAATAAGAAATGAGCAACTTTTTTATATCGAGGTTGCAGGCCCAAGGTTTGAATCACTGTTCGGACACTTAAGATAAATTAACACGAAAAGGTGTGACGGAAAAAGGAGTGAAATAAAAACATTGGTATAGGTTAACTCAAGTATTTATTGACATTTGTTTACAATTTTCAATCACATTCTGTTCTTTTAAATAATGGACACCCTCTCGAAAATTTGTCGTGCTCTTCTTTAGGATCGTCACCTTTTTCCCATGAATATATGCTCACACCACATTTACAGCATACGGTGACGTCCTCATAACCAGTAAAAATAAATCCTATATTAGCCATTTTGGTAATATTTAAAAATATCCTTTTTTTGGGAAAATCGTTAAACGTTATAAATCTATCATGTTCCCTATCTAAATTAACATTGCTCTGAAACCATTTCGTTAGTGATTCTAACAAATATTAATTTATATTTTTTTTATTACTCAACATTTATTATTAAACATCTTTTTTAACAAACTGAATTTCTCCTTTCCAGAATATATTCTTATATCTCTTCGTCGCATATATCGTTATATCTTTTCGATGGGAATTTTCTTTATTCGTTGAGTTTCCGAGGTGGTGGTATTTAATCGAGTTAAAATTTTTCCGATTGGTAACAGGTATGGGGTGATTTGAAATTAATGAAAATGAAACAACATTGAAAGGGTTGAGTAATTTTATTGAGACATGTTAATAACGAGTTCATTTTTAATTACTTTTAGAATTAAATTTCTTTTAACATTAGAATTGTTATAAAATTGTATTTCATCATGAGTTAAAATGTTGTATTTGTTAGGTAGGAAAATCTTTTTTTTTTAATCCCAGTCTTTATCTGATGTTATTACTGCCACCAACGCCTCCCCATATTTAGTTTTTATTTTCTGAAATTCTTCTATGTTATATACGATATCCTCTTCTAATGTTTCTTTTTTTATAAATGTGATTGTTTCATTTTTCATTAGAAGTTTCGTTGCAATTGCTTCCATCTAAAAAGGAAAAAGTTTGATGAGTCAATGAGTTTTTTAATATCAACAGAGCCTAATGAACTTTAAGCACTTACGTAAACTCTGAAGACATTTATCTTTAAAGCGAAATACATATAATTCTTTTTCCATTCAAGCTAGACATAATTTAGACAAATATAACGACTCACTGTAATATTCGGAGAGTGGCGGCGGCAGTAGTAGAGACGGTGAAGGTTATGAGGATTAGTCTAAAAAAGAGACCATTCATGAGCATAATGTCAAAGCTTTCTCAGAGTGAGAAGTGATTAAAAAGTTATAAATAAATGAATACTATGCTTACTCAATATCTGTTGTAACCTAGGCAGCGGAGACGGTGGCGTAGACGGTGGGGGAGACGGTGACGGTAATGGTGGTGGTTGCGGAGTTGAAAGTGTTCTAAAGAAAATAGACCATCCGCGAGAATAAAGTCAAAGCTTTCTCAGAGGGAGAAGTTATTAAAAAAATATAAAAGAAATGAATGTTATGCTTACCGAATATCTACAGCTGTTGGTGCTCTTACTCGTAGTCGAAGAGGAGTAATTTTCTACGATTATCGCGCTGCTTATATACTGAAATTGTTAGTGTATACGATACAGGAAGAGGCGAATAACCTACATACCTTGGTAAAGTCGCTTGACCTGCTTCAAGCGACTAGGAGTGGAGGGACAGAAAGCAGGTTAAGAATAATTTATCTACCATAGCCCGCATGACACAATTAAAGCGCGTAAGTGTGAGGGGAGGAAGTACGTGAATAATATATTTATCGTACCACGTACGACCTGCCTCAATCGCTTGGGTGTTGTGTAGGGAAAGTAGGTTAAAAAAAATCTACATGCCATAGCACGTATGACACACCTAAAGAGATTATGAGTGGCGGATGACCCGCCTAAAGCGCATGTGTATGTGGGTAGCATTTCACCACGTATGACCTACCTTAAATGCTGAGGTGTTGGGGTAGGAAGGCGACGTCTTATTGCGATGTATAGACCTTACACCACTATAAATACGGTGCAGAGAATACGAGAAGTCATCGGTTATTGTTCAACATTCCACGACCAACGTCAGCACGCTGATTTCAAGAGCCGTTTCCCCGAGAGGTCAACGTCGAAACGTTAAAGAATACGGCAGCTTTTTTGATTCTGGTAAGTTGAAATAATTATAATGTTAACGATAAATCGAAGAATACTAGTCGCACAGATTGTCTCTGCGACACTTACCAAAATATTCTAATGGGATGTTTCATATGGAAACCCCCTTAAAAAATTAACGGATTCGGTTTAAATTCATATTATTTGAAAAACCTTAAATAATGGTACATATAACCGAATCTCATCAAAATCCGCCGGAAAAATACCCCAAAAGAGGTCCTGTAATGTTTCAATATTACACGGCGGTCATAAGCTTTAAAGAGGTACTCCTCTGACTTCTTAGCTCCACCCATCCCCCGCCCTATCATAACCTAGTAAATCCGCCCCACCATTTTGTAGGAGGAGCATGTTAACCCCGCCCGCTATGCAGGATCGCCATTTTGTACGTGCATGTTAACTCCGTCTAATACTTGAGAAACGAGGTCACAGACGCGGAAGACAAGACGCGTAAAAAAACATCGCGATTGTATTGCAGGTAAGTAAACCTTCAGGGGCAAATTTTGTTTTTTTTCCTAATTAGGACCATTATACCTTTAGAACGGTTTTCCGTAGGAGGGCGTTTTTTCGGGTTATTTTCATCGTAGGACCCACCGTTTTCGAGATTTTTGGCAAAATCCGAAATTTTCGAACAATTTTGTTAATATCTCCGTTATTTGAAGAGATATTGGAATGGTGTAAATGCAAAGTTTGTTCATATTACAATTGCGCTTCCAATAAAAGAAATAGCTTATTTAAAAAGTTGAAAGATTTCGAGATATTTTAGACAAACTCCTTAATATTTTCTCAAGTCGCCAATTATTGGTGACTTATCAATCAACGTGAAGACGTTTCTTTCAAGAAACGCTTCACCGAGACTATAGTGTAGCATTTTCTGGAAAATACTATATTGAAAAATAGAGGATAAATATTTCAATGTCTATATGTAATTTGTACAACGTGATTCATATTTATATCTATAAATCCTTTTCAGATCTACTTTTATTTTTATTCACAACTGAACTTTTGAAGTAAGCAGATCTCCTTAATTAAAATGGATAAACCTATTTATATAGGTTTATGTGTTCTAGATTTAAGCAAAACTTTAATGTATGACTTCCACTACAGGAGAATGAAACCTAAATATGGTGACCGCTTGAAGCTATGCTACATGGACACTGACAGTTTCATATATGAAATAAAGACCGACGACTTTTACGAAGACATATCGACCGAATTAGACTTTTACGATACCTCCAACTTTCCAAAGGATCATCGATGCTATTCAAACAAAAACAAAAAAGTTATCGGAAAAATGAAGGACGAATGTGACGGGCGTATTGTTACACACTTTGTAGGATTAAGAAGCAAACTTTATTCCTATAGGATAAAAGGGGAGAAAGATAAAAAGAAAGCGAAAGGGATCACTAAAGCCGTAATTAATAAAAGCTTAAGTTTCGATGATTATGTAAATTGTTTAAGAGAAAACTCGACAGGACTTAGGAAGATGATGGTCATAAGAAGTACGAAACATGAATTATTCACCGTAGAGATGAATAAAGTAGCGTTGAATGCTATGGATGATAAGCGTTACATATGCGAGGATGGTATAAACACGTTTGCCTGGGGACATCTCAAAATTCCAAATTTAAAGAGGACGTGGGATGAAGCCTTTGAATCTGAAGGTGACACTTGAATAAAAGTTACAATTTCGGGAAATTTTCTCAGTTAGGGTTATGTCGTTGAGGTGGAAACATCCCTTTACCTGTATTTGTGCCGGTCCTAGTTGTTGTGGAAAAACAACTTTTGTGTTGAGGTTTTTAGAAAATTTACAACATTTGGTAGAAGGTGATATAGATCGTATAATTTGGTGCTGCAGCCCCGGTAGTGAGCCTGATATTGAGGGAATCGAGTTTGAAAATCAAATTCCTTCTTTCGATAACCCGAAAAGAATACCGACTCTATATGTCATCGATGATTTGATGCATGAAGCATATACTAAACAAGTTTGCGAATTATTCACGAGAGGTTCACACCATAGTAGTATCTCTGTAATACTCATAACTCAAAACGTGTTCTATCAGAGTCCTCAATCGAGAAACATATCTCTAAATTCCAAGTACATCATCGCTTTTCGCAACCCTCGCGATAGACTTCAGTTTGGTCATTTAGCGAGGCAGGTGTATCCGGAGCAATCGTCCGAGTTGGTGAGGATATATAAGGAAGTGACATCAGAACCGTACAGTTATTTGGTCCTAGATCTTTCACAAGAGACGGACGATCGTTTGCGATTCAGTACATGTATATTCCCAGATGAGATTACCACCGTATATGCGCCATCACATCTGATCGATGATGAAAAGGTTGAGATCTAACAAGCATTTGCTACACGTCTTGAAAAACGCCAAATCTAAATTGCGTAACGCGATTTTGAAAAACGTAGACGAAGAGGTAATCAAAGTCTTGTGCGAGTGCTGCTTGAACACTTTGAACGGGAATCATAAAATAAGCCCTGCCTTAAAGAAAAATCTAAGGAAGCATTGTAAAACGTTAAGAGCGCTCGGCGATAAGAAAGGGTCCTTTAAACAGAAGCGGACATTATTGATTCAGAAAGGTGGTTTCCTTCCAATGCTCATCGGTTCCATTCTCAGCGGAATTATAGGCAGTCTGATAAACAAATGAGTCTGAAAAAGATGTTACTCATCGACCCAGAAGTTCTCGACAGAGAACGATCAAAAGCACGAATATCTAAATTAGACGAAGAAATGCAAAAGGTTCTCAACAGGAAAGATCTGAGCGATGTAGATAAATGGCACCTATACAAACGTGCGTTGGATACTTATTTAAGCGTTGCGGCAGAGGAGAGAAAGCCCATTAGTATTCCGATCGTGAAAGAAAAAAGAGTTAGGAGGCAGGCGGTGAAGAGACCCCCCGGTAAGACCTTGGAATCTCTAACTAAGCGCATAAAATTAGATAGTGTAGCGTTAGATAAATCATGGGAAGGTATGATGGAGAGATTAAACCGCGCAGAGGCGTTAAGCGAAAAAATAACATCAAAGCGGGGAAGAAGCTTACCGCGTCGGGGATCTCGGGTTCGAAAACCAAAGACGCCGTGGACCCCGATAAAGTAATCGAAAGTATTTACGGTGATCCTGCAAATCCTGTGGGTTTTTCCACTGCGGATAAATTGTGGAAAGCTTTGAATAAAAAGATATCGAAAAGTAAAGTTCAAAATTGGCTGGATTCGCAGGATGCGTATACGTTGCATAGACCGTTACGAAAACGTTTTCAAAGAAACTTTTACGACGTTTCGTACATTGACGAAACGTGGCAATGCGATTTGAACGATATGCGAAATTTGAAAAAATACAATAAGGGATATGTATATATTTTGACCGTAATCGATTTGTTCTCAAAATATGCGTGGGCACTTCCGCTAAAAAGTAAAACTGGGGAAGACATCGTGGAGGCATTCAGGTTAATATTTAAGCAGAGCGGTAGAAAACCGTTAAAATTGCAAAGCGATAACGGTACCGAATTCAAGAATAGAAAATTTCAAGAATTTCTAACAAGGGAAAATATAAAGTTTTATTACACACACAATCCGGATGTTAAAGCTTCGGTTGTGGAAAGATTTAATAGAATTCTCAAGACTAAAATGTACAAATATTTCACCAAATATTCCACTTACGATTTTGTGAGCGTCTTACCGAAACTTATGAAGGGATATAACGATGGCGTTCATTCTACCATCGGAATAGCTCCTTCCCGAGTAAACGACTCAAATGCATTCGAGGTGGGGAAAAGACTGGTCGAAACACGTCTCGGAGAGAGGAAAAAAAAGAAAAAGCCGAGATTTACCGCGGGAGATTACGTAAGAATCAGCAAAGAGAGAATGCCGTTCGCTAAAGGATATACGCCAAACTATACGACCGAAGTTTTTAAAATTAAATCTATCGTTACGGGGAACATTGTTCCTACGTACGAGTTGGAAGATATGAACGGAGAGAGTATCGAAGGATACTTTTACGAACCAGAACTAAAGAGAACAATCGTATCCGAGGTCACCGAGTTTAAAATAGATAAAATATTGATGCGTAGAGGAATAGGTCGCAGTCTCGAATATTTCGTCAAGTGGAAAGGATATTCGGATTCCTTTAATTCTTGGATTAAGGCTTCGACGGTAAAACGTTTAAAATGAACGAGTTCTATCTCACCCTCCTTAGCGATAGCTCTCGCGAGTATTTCGAAGATAATGCAATAGCTCATTTTTGGACGAAATTATCTCAACGAGTGGATTTAGGAAACGGAGAATGGAGAGTGGGTTTGGCCGAATTTTCGCATCCAAGGATTCGTGATAACAGGATCCACAGGGAGGAAATGAATAGGGATAGACGACAGGTCAATATCGAAATGGATGATAGTACACCGATCACGATAGCTCCAGGAACTTATAAATCTATGAAACATATGCTAGACTCGTTACCTACTGAGAAAAGAAAACGCGCTTTGGATGTATTGAAGGAACATATGACTTGTCCTAAAGATAAAGTTCATATTGAGATTCCCGGTGATTTACCAGTTACGATCCATCCAGGAACTTACAACTCGTTAGAGGATATGTTACGATCGCTATCGGCTGATGAGAAAAGAAATTTGCTGAAATGTGATGAAAATGACTCGGATAAGTTATTGGATTTAGTCTTAGAATCGAAATCAATGATGAATGTTGAATTAAATGCAAGGTGGTCTTTAGGAACGAAGGTGATTAAGGAGATGGATAAATTAATAGGCGTCTATGTTGAAATTCCACCAGATTCATTGCTTATTGCACCTCCTGCGGGAAAATACGAATCTTTGTTGCAATATATCATCAGTATGAATTCCCAAGATTTGAATGCTCGTTTTGACGATATTTTTTTGCAACTCGTATATTTTCTCTACAAATGCGTCGACATACCTGAAGATGTGAAAATTTTAGAAAAATTTGCTAATGTACGCATCGAAATACCAGAGAATTCACCGATTAGATCACCTCCTGGCACTTACGGGTCTGCTGTTGAATTAATATCTTCGGTTTTAGAACCGAAGAAATCGGGTGAAATCGATTTCGGTGAAAGGATGATAAAAGCTATGGATAAACTCGTAAGTTTCCACGTCGAAATATTACCGAATGGCTTGGGTGTGGATTTTCCCCCAGGATCTTACAGGTCTCTGGAGGAATTTTTGCGAGTATTATATGAGGTCCGTGAAAAAAAGGATTTTTTGGGTAGCGAAGCGAAAGTCGGTGTAAGAGAAATGATGGAGAAAATAAACTATGTCATATTTGAAAATCCAAATTATTCGATAGATATCACCAAAGGAGGAGAATATAGGAAAAAGCGGGACATCGCACGCAGTACTGACACGCGATATATTTTCGTTTATACGGATTTAATCAAGCCGCAATTGGTTGGTGATTCTCTCAGCAGATGTTTGCGAATTGTCAGCGTAAACGAAGAAAGACACCATTTTTTCAATCCAGTTTACTACTTTCCCGTAGAGAAAAAAGAAATCGAGAACGTCGAAATACTACTCACAGGAAAAGATAGCAATCCATATCCTTTCTTCGGTGGAGCTACACCTTCTCTTTTAGTTTTACACTTTATAAAAGTGTTGCAATAACAAAAAAAGCAATCATTATCGTTCGAGATGTTAAAGGATGTGGATCGATATACGACGTATTACGTCAATCAATGCGGAGGAGAAATAGGTCCCGTCTACCGCGCCAGTTATCGTGTGCAGAGAGGTAGAGGATTAGGAAGCTTTCTCGCGGGTCTTTTTCGTTTCGCTAAACCACTTATACAAAGCGGTCTTAAAGCGGTAGGAAAGGAGGCGGCCAGTACGGGGGTCGGAATTCTCTCGGATTTGGGAACGAGACCAATTAAGGAAATATTGCGTAATCGATTGGGTGAGGCTGGAGCGAATTTGAAGAGAAAGGCTGAAGAAAAAATTAAAAAGATGAGTGGATCGGGTTTACGCATAAGTAAAAGACCAAAGTTAATAAAAAGGAACATCAAACGCAAAAAACTTCATTCGAGGAGAAAGAGACGTCGCGTCAATACGGACATATTTTCTTCATAACCGAGATGGAACACATGCTATCCTCGCTCGACATATTTAGTCGGCCAGCTTTGCAAACGAATATTTTAGGCAAGCGCCTCATTCCGTACAAACCGATCTCTTCCTTAGACAATCAATCGACCATCGAATTCGTAGTGAAAGATTTGGGAGAATCGTACAAAAATTTGAACAGTTTTTATTTACAAATCAGGGTGAAATTTGTCAAAGCTGATGGATCAGACTATGGGCCAGAGGACAAAATACAACCCGGGGTAGTGAATAATGTCTTGCATTCGATGATCGAGCAATGCAGCGTCTATTTAAACGGAAAGCAAGCTGCATCCTCGGAAGGTAATTATCACTATCGTAGCACTTTAGAAAATCTCCTTAGTTATGGTGCAGATGCGGCGAAGACTCATTTGGCATGCGATGGGTGGTTGCTCGATAGCGGTGAGGATATCAATAAACAAGATGACGCAAATGTAGGATTTGTTACGAGAAAAGCTAAATTTGCTAACAGTAGGGTCGTGGAGCTCTATGGTAAATTGCATGTCGACGTATTTAACCAAGAGCGTCTCTTAATTAATGGAGTCGACGTAGGTGTAAAATTAACGCTCGCAAAACCGAGTTTCTACATCAAGGAGAATGCTGCGGGTACTTCCGTGCTGAAAATTCTCGATGCTACTTTATACGTCGAGCATAACGATATAAACCCCTCAATTTTGTTGGCTCATTCCAGAGCGTTGGAGCAAAGCAACGCGATATATCCTTTCAAGCGAGTGGAAGTTAAGACGTTCACCGTCCCTCGAGGAAATCAAACGATTTCTGTAGATAACGTCATAACAGGACAGCTTCCGAACAAAATAGTTTTCAGCATGGTCGATAACGATGCGTACGTTGGAAGGAGGGACAAAAATCCGTTCGCGTTCTCTCATTATTCTTTGTCTAGTTTCTTTCTCATCGTCAACGGTGAGCGAATGCCACCGCAAGGCATTTCCACAAATTTCACCAATCAAAAATGCTAGACACAAGCATACCGTTCTATGTTTTCGGGAATCGGCGTGCATCACGGTGATAAAGGTAATCAAATAACCTTGGACATGTTCGCACATGGATATTTCATTTTAGCTTTCGATCTAACACCTGACGGTTCGGGTAACGAAGAATATGTCGGTTTGATGGATAAGGGTACCGTGAGAATCGAAGCTGGCTTCGAAAACCCGCTCGAAAAAACCATAACGTGCATCGTTTACGCGGAATACGACGCCTCTTTGGAAATAGATAAAAGTCGAAACATCATCACGAATTTTGCATAAGCGATGAACACGTTAGATATATACAACTTACTTAGTCGCGATCTACGCACGAGAAAAGTGTTTCGTGGGGTGTTTCCTTCAGATAGTTTACCCTCACCCTCGCCTGGAATCTACGTGATAAATTTAGACGCTTCTACTCGACCGGGAAGCCATTGGATCGCGGTGCACATTTTAAATAAGCAAAAGGCAGAATATTTCGATTCGTATGGTTATCCACCACTCGTCCATTCGATATCAAAATTTCTAGAACCGTTCTCTCTCGCTCGAAATTCAGTTCAACTTCAGAGCTTTCGTTCGGACGTTTGCGGGGAATTCTGTTGTCTCTATGCACTCTATAAGTCCACTGGTAAAACCCTCACCCAATACCTCAACCTATTTTCCCTCCCACAATTCAACGACTGCCGAGTCGCTCAACTCTTTTACCTAGAGTTTGGGAGCACCAGGAAAGGAAGACGTTGCCATCCTCGGTCGCAGAGTTGCTGTTCGAGAATAAATAGCACCGCTACCCGCGAAAGTCATCACTCGAGATTCTGACTCGAAACTGTCAAGATGCGGCTCATCATCGACTTCGAGTGGGGCTCGGACCGAAGAGTGAAAGAATTGGCTGCGGTGGAGGTGGATTCCGAGAGAGTCTTTTGGTGCAGCTTCCAAAGTCCGAACAAATGGATCGGTGGAGGCAGAAAGGTGAAATCGAGCAACGTTCTCCTGTGTAACGAGACATCGTTCGCAAACGGATTCATTCCCTACACCGAGCTGCTCTCCTGCCTGGAAACTATCATCAAGGACGCCACCGCCTTCTACGTCTTCGACGAGGAAAAATGTAGCTTCCTCTCTGACCTCACCGGACGCACTTTCATAAGCATGAGGAAAGATTTAGATTGCCCTTCACCGGATGACCTTTCCTTCCCCTCCATTTCCTGCTTGAATCCGTGCCACCGCTTACGCAAAAGTGACTGCGCATTAAGAAATGCGTACTGCTTATCTCATTGGCTGAAATTCCTAACCTTGAAGGTCGACGTAGATCCTTGTTCGACCAATGTCGAATGTTCCACCTCCTCACTCACTTCCGCCTCCTCCTAAAGCATATATCCTGGCATTCAACCTAGTTATCATCAGTTGTCATGCAGAAACCAGCAAGTGCAGAGTCTCCCACCCTTCCTAAACGCAGACGGGTATCTTCACGGCCACCACCATCCGGTCTGGAAACCCCCGAGAAGCGACCCTCACCTCCATTAAGTCTGCAAACATCACCCACTCCAAAATCTAACAGACAGCCGAAAACTGTGCAGAAGAAGAAGAAGAAAGTGTGTGATGCCACCCAGTTGCTACTAGAAACTGTGTTTTTCTTGAACTCTGCTAAAACAAGAATTGTCAGCATCGGTTTCGATCCCGAGAGATTCTGTGAAGTGATCGTACAGTTAACTCAAGTGAACAAGGGATCGGTTGAACTAAACTATACCGATTGGTGTGAATTTGTTACTCAAGAGAAATTAATATCTGATTATTTTAATTTGGGACAAAAAAATATTCCGCTCAAATCTCCTGTGAGTTTAGTGAATTATTTTGGAAAAAAACATGTGCTCATTAAAGGTGATCAATGCTCGGTGACCTTGAATGCTGAGGAATGGAATAATTTGTTACTATGTGTGAAATGTATAGCACTGGCTTTTGACAATCTAGACAACGAACGGATAAACGTAGACTATTTTTACGAACAGTTTATTGAAGTGGCAGGTGTAATCGGTATCGAAAACGTCGATAACTTGGAAAAGCCTGAGGGGAGCAAACTCGACTTCGAACGTTTGAGACTTGAAATTCCCTTACATTGCTCGCTATCTGATAAAATTATCGGATGAATGTGAAAGTGGTGACAGTCACTGGCATTGGGTTAAAACCGTGTAAACTGCTCATCTCTGTGTGTGTATGTGGTCGATTCGGTCCCTGGCGTTGGGTTTAATTACCTCGCAAACCGTGAGTGTGAATGATGGAGTCGGTCCCTGGCGATGGAAGTAAAACTCCCGTAAACCGTATTACATTAAAAGTCCTCCGATTGAGTAAATGTATAGTGGATTTTCAAGCGTATCTCAATAGCGGTAATCAATTCGTAGTCAGAGAACTTGCAATTTGTGATACCGATCGCAATTGCTCTCAATCGTGGGTTTTTGACTGCCCAAAGGATTTGTCACTAAAACGAGAAAACACTTGGTTAGCTCATAATCATCACAGAATTGCATTAGATGATGGGGAAGTTCATCATGAGGATTTCCAACGAGTTTTAAACAAATACATTTCAAAATATCATTTAATCTTTGTAAAGGGATTACAAAAAGTTAAATTCCTTTCCTCACTTTTGGGAGACCGAGTCATCGATCTACAAGTTTTCGGATGCCCCTCGATTAAACAACTACCATCAATGTGTAGATATTGCATGTTACCTCAACATAAAAATGGTGAAGTCATTTGTGCAACGAACAATTGTGAATCACTAAGGAAATGGTTTCAGAGCAATGTTAATTTAGATAGGGAACATGATAGATTTATAACGTTTAACGATTTTCCCAAAAAAAGGATATTTTTAAATATTACCAAAATGGCTAATATAGGATTTATTTTTACTGGTTATGAGGACGTCACCGTTTGCTGTAAATGTGGTGTGAGCATATATTCATGGGAAAAAGGTGACGATCCTAAAGAAGAGCACGACAAATTTTCGAGAGGGTGTCCATTATTTAAAAGAACAGAATGTGATTGAAAATTGTAAACAAATGTCAATAAATACTTGAGTTAACCTATACCAATGTTTTTATTTCACTCTTTTTTCCGTCACACCTTTTCGTGTTAATTTATCTTAAGTGTCCGAACAGTGATTCAAACCTTGGGCCTGCAACCTCGATATAAAAAAGTTGCTCATTTCTTATTTCATTCGTTAAATATTTTCAACCACAATGCTCCCACCCAATTCAATTGTACGCATCCGTTTAAATTTACACTTTTTAAATTTTCGGCTCGAGGGCGCATGTGCGATTCATTTGTTTTTGGCAACACCGATCTGTTCGATATATCGAAACTCACTTGACAACATTGCTTTTCGAACGGCACTTGTTCTTAGTTCCAACTTTCTCCGAGTGGTGGCGCCACAGGTTGGTCACGTGACCGGATGTGACGTCATAAATCCAAGATGGCGGCTGCATAAAAGTTGGGGTGGGGGGGGCAGACTCCTCTTTTCCCTACTACTGACGAGTTTCTAGGAATAATTGAAGCACCAACGTATATAAGTAGAAAGGACCGTGACGATAAGATACCAGAGATCGATTTTAGGACGGAATGTTATCTAGGCTCGTTATTTCCGAGGACAATGCGAGATAACAATAGATAATTTCAAAATGCGATAGAAAAGCTTTAGATAGGTTTTGGTGAATTGCATCCCCTGCCACCCACCAATCAGGTGAATTGCAGAGTAACATGTTGTAGATGTAGAAAATCTAATAATGCAACCTCTACGAAAATTCGGTCAAAGGTTTTCATAAACTAACTTGATTTTTTTTATTTTCATGTGATACTTTTGCATTTAATAAATGTTAAATGACTCTCCCTCAATTTAGGTGTCTTTATTTTACTTAGTCACGAGCAGTGGTTCGCAACTAGGGATACGAAAAAAGTATCGATACTTTACTCATAACGGTATTTTCCTTTCGATACCAAGTACTTTCGTACTCGATTCTTTTCTTTCGATTTTCTAGTGATATAGGTACTTTCGATCCGATACTTTTGTGGTATCGATACTTTTCATTCGACATAACATATGAGTAAGGTATCGATACTCTCGTTTCGATTTCAGATCCTTAGATACGAAAAAAGTATCGATACTTTACTCACATCGGTAATTTCCTTTCGATACCAAGTACTTTGTACTCGATTCTTTTCTTTCGAATTTCTAGATACATCGGTACTTTCGGCCCGATACTTTTGTGGTATCGATACTTTTCATTCGATACATCATATGATTACGGTATCGATACTTTCCTTTCGATATCGTATCCCTATTCGATACCAGTGTGTACTGGTGTACTGCGAACATTTCCCAAGTGTGCTGAGAGATTTTGAAGAGAAAATTGCAAATCTGAGCGTCTTCCACAGCATTTAGACTAGTCGAATCCAGTCTAAAGGTATCACTGCTTTGGAAGTCGCGTAAACTGTAAGCCTGGCAGCAACGTTGTCAGCAATGTCACAGTAACCGAATCCCTTGTGCATGAATCTTAGACAACTCTCAACAGCATGCTCCCCCTACGGTGACCTTCCTGGCTGTCCGCGACTCTGGCGCATTCCTTTATCAAATCAGTACAAGCCTAGATTTGTGAGTGGCATATACAACAATTTGGTGTATGTGAATATATTTCGTGAGTTTATTCTGTATAAAGTATTTTTTTAAGTGTTTTGTGTAATACCGTTGGTAGGAAACTGATATTTGTGATTTCTTCAATTGTCATTACTAAAAATTATAAAATGGACAGATATATTACAAGAAAACATAACGGTGAAAAATATGAAGAACCTATTAAGGAAAAACCCAGTACGATCGGAATCAAGCCAAGTAAGCTTTCTAAGGTTTCTCGCAAGCATATGGACAGTTATTTGAGTCTGGGCTTTTCTTGATGTGGAGATATAGATTGTCCTGTTCCAATGTTTGTGTGCGGTGAGTAACTATCGACCAAATGCAGGATTCCCAGAAAAATGAGGAGACATTTATCCACAAAACATGCACACCTTGAAGAAAAAGATTTGAACTATTTCAAAAGGTTGATGGAACTGCATTCTAAACAAGTGGGTTAAGTCGAAAAAAACATTAACCTGCCTGATAGTGTTCAAGTTGCCTCTTATCAGGTAGCAGAAATCATAGCTCAAAAAATGAACCTCCATACTATACCTGAGCCACTTATTTTGCCTGCGTGCAGTGCGATAGTTAGGACAATGCTCGTTGATGAACCGGAACAAAAAATTGCCAAAATTCTGCTTTAAATTGATACAATTCATAGAAGATTAGAAGATATGTTATCTAACAGAGAGGAAAATTATTCTAATAAGTTTAAAATGTCAGACTTTTTTCGTAAGTTGACGAGTCAACCTATCTTAGCGGCAAAGTACAACTATTAGCATTTGTTTGCTTCATTCATGAAAATGAAATAATTTGCCATTTTTGTGCTGTAGAGAACTCTCAGAAAACAAAAGAGATCAAAATATATTTGATACTTTGACTTCCTATATCCAGGAATTTGTATCGACGGTGATCCATCCATGTTATGATCTGCCAAAGGCTTCATCTCACTTGTAAAACAACAAAATCTAACTACCATTGTTTTTGCACAGGGAAGTCCTTGTTGGAAAGACATTAGGAGTTTAGTTGATGTGTGCCACGAATTAAAGTGAATATCCGAAGTGTGCAGCGAGCACCAAAAGATTGAGAACCACTGGTCTAGCGTGTTGCCTTAAAAAAAGATTCGTTAAAGGGTTCGCCATTTGATCAGTATTAATGTTCCTCTAATGCATTTATTCTTGCCACGCGTGATTCAACATAAACCATTAAAAGGCTCATGAGATGGATCCCATTTCTCCCCGAGATTGCACGCAGACAGGCACGAAATCTCACTCATCAACGCCATCTATAAATTTTTGGACGTGCGTGAAAGAAAAATTGATATTTTAAGCTCCAGACAAACGCTAACGTAAACAAATAAATGATCGCGCACTTCCTAAGTGAAATTTAATCAACATTTAGGCACAGGTTAATTTCTTATTCCACGAAAAGATTCTATAAGTTGAACTTTTGTAGGCTATAAAGAAAATATGATGGAAACACTCCCCTAAATTAATGTTTTAAAATTTAAAACAAGAAAAAATTAATTAAATAATGATTGCGTGACATCTGGTTAACATTATTGGATGAGAAGCTTTAATTGAGAGAGAGAGTCTATTTTAATACTAATCACTCGAATGGGTTTTTAATAATGTAAATAGAGTCATTAAATTTCCAAAAGGAAAAAATCAAATAATATCTCCACCTAATTAATACTAACTTTTTGACTTTCAATTTACTTTGCTTTTAACTGATTTAAATTCTGTCATCGTTAACAAGATGATGCGTAACACATGCAGCCATTTTTGTGGGATCCTACCAGTATTCCTTTGTATAATTCACTTTCAGTATTCCTTTGTATAATTCAAAGGAATACTTCAGTCGTACATTAGACAACTGATGTTATTATTCCTTTCAGTTCCCATTCAATGTTTCCAATCACGCAAACTCATGTCCATTATTTTTACTAATCCTCAGTTGATATTTTTTTTCCTTTTCAGAAATTCTCTACGACTTGTTTCCACATTTGCATCCTCCCTGATGCCAAAACATACTATTTCCTCCATAAATTCATCATTTTTTCTTCCTTTCTATCTCTCATTCGATTTCTTCTTTTTCAAGCAGTGCAGTACGAATAAATGAGAAAAGGGAATTCCAGGAAACGCACCAAAATATGTTTTAAGAAGGGTAAATTTCGAAGCTCAAATGATGTATTCATGATAAAAAGGAAACTAAGTTTGATTGAATAGTGTAAAAAATATATCTTGAAGAGAAGGATAATTTATTTATTTATATATATATAATTATACTGGATACTTATAGCGAAATAGATTGTTATTATTACTTTTTATAGCTATCTGCATATTTCTGTAGTAAAATTCGAATCCCAAGAGCGATTTCATTTCAAAACGTGGAGTTTCCTTCCCTGGATTACGGTGGCCGTAATCTGCGTACTCACCATGTATTGTGATAAAATGTCGTCCGAATGCCAATCGGCTGAATGCAAGAAATTATATAAAAATAGACACTTTGCATACATTTTTTGACGTTATTGTATGTTATAGACGCGCACAACAGAATAGTTCGAGTTCCACGGCGCATGTACATACTTTTTTCCTGTGACAATTTGACGACAAACGTCACGCCGGGACTACACTAACCTTTCGATTCAAATACTCGCATTAACACAAAGAATTGAGTCTACGTGAAAGAATATTTTTAGCATGATTTTTCCAAGTAGGATCTAAGAGGAAATTGTGCAACGATGTCATTTTTCGAAGCTTTTTTCATATAAAATAAAAAACACGCAATTCGGAAGTGAACGTCAGTGTAATAAAAACACTGAAAGAATTAAAAAGGGTGAAATTACAGATGCAAATAAAGGCGCAACTGAAATGGTATCTAAAATCCAAGGCTGTCGTTTATTCTTATTAAATTCTATGGAAATCGCAGTGATCACTTTAGGACTCATTAACTGTACTGTTAATGATTGAAATATAACAAAATAGATGTATTTCTTTGCATAAGCTTTTTCGCGAATCATTTTATTCTATCTCTGCTCTTTTCTTTTGTCCTATAAATATGAATTTTATGTAAAATGACATCTGATCATAATATATTTGCTAGTGTTTCTAAATTTAGAACTAGGGGCTCGTTGCAGTACTTCCTGCAAACATATAGGGAACTTTGAGTGAAGTGGCCCAATCCGATAGTTCCTATGACAAATTGTTACACAGGATGTTGTTAGTTGAACCACTTTTATTGCACCTCTCAAAATAATCATATAGTTCACGCCATTTTCATAACCAAAAACACAGATCTATATGATTTAGTCTAACACTTACCGGTACACAACAGGTTTTGTTTTGTTCATTATTTTTGATGGTTCAGTAAAACATATGTTCTGTGATTTATTTAATATTAAGTAATCACTATAAATGCACCGGTTACGCGTAATAGATCTTTCTTAATTATCAAAATAATTTATCACAAACATTATCATAATAGTATTTTGCATTCAAGTGCCCAATAAAATTTGCAAACGAATTTATATTTTCAATTATTTGTTTGAAATGTTAAGCAGTCCATTATTACAATGCATTGGAGTCGTTTCTGACTTCAAGTTTTTTCGCTACGTGTTTCATTTGTTTTATATTTACACGAAACTTTTTATATAAAATTTCAATCTGATATTATCCTTGATGTGTTTTTATTATTGTAAGATTAGTGCAAATGCACTTTAAAGCCCTAGTCCAACGATGCAAAAATCTGAGATCAGCAATGCCAGCAAAATTAAGAAACTCCTTTTTGAAATGTTGAAAAATTGGAGAAAATTTAAACTTAAAAGATGAGCAAACGCGAATTAAACAATAGAATTAGCGGTAAGAATAAGAATCTTCATTTATTTCTAGTGTGAAATAATGTAAATATTGAGTAAATATCTCGATCGTACATTATTTTAAAATGTTAAAGATGTCGTATTTCAGCCGATTATGTGTTAATCAAATGTAAATACGGAAACTTTCCTGATATCGTACCCATGCCTTTTCGGGAGACGACTATCCGCTTAAAACCTACAAGAGTTTGTGCCGAGTATTCAGGAAAAAGCTATGTCGAAATCGAGCCGACCATTCTCGGTTTATTTGCGTTCATACTGGGAGGTGACGTCACTCGGGACAATCTGTTTTTGTCCTCCATGCGTTTTATTGTAAACTTATTGTTAGTTCAAATGCACTTGAAGCCCGAGTCCAACAATGCAAAAATCCGAGATGATCAACGCTACCATAGCAACCTACTTTTTGAAATGTCTAAAAATCGGAGAAAATCGAATATAAACTTAAAATATGAGCAAACACGCAATAAACAACAGAATCGACGGTAAAAATAAGAATCTCAATCTTTTTCTGGGCGAAATAGTATAAATCTCGAGTAAAAGCCTCGATCGTAAGATATTTTAAAATGTTAACGACGATAGATCTACACATCGTATTCTAGGCGGTTACGTGTTAATCAAATGCAAAAACGAAAACTATAGGTGACGTCATTCGAGTCTTCAGACGCAGGCATGCAAGGACACACGCTCGGACACAGCGGTTATAATACATTAGATAATTTTAAAGATAAGTACACAACGTTATTTTAGTTTATAATAAAAACATTTTCTCATCTCATGGAATCAATATCAATCAAAAATCAAATCAATATTAAAACGTAGTAAAATATGCTGAAATGGGTAAAAACATGGAGTGAAAAATTTTACATAAATGCGGGTGTGATTTAATTTTACATGTCCTAAAAGTTATGAATACTTTAGTTTGCGAGGAAAACTTACAGTGAGGAACTGCGCATTACGTGTTAATATTAAGATTAGAACTATCTTCTATGATGATACGATGATGATTTTATCGAAATCGATCGAAGTATGAAGAAAAGATCATCTACGGATTTATGAACCTGAAATGTGTTTTTTCAATATTAAATGGCACGGTTGATACTGTACGATAGCGTCATTTAAATGATTTTAGTCTTTTATATTGCTAAAAAAATCTCCGCATGCTTTATTTACGCCACTAACTATATAGGACGAAAAATAATTCTTAGGGGATCATCATTCCGATAAAAAAGGACGGGAGAGAGAAAGAATTGAGAAGAAACGAATAAAATAAAACTTCGGTTCAAATTCAATTCCATTTTCAACCGTAAGAATGAAATTCGTCTATCTAACATGACAACATTCTCTGGCACCCAATCGAAAGAATAACAACTTTCCATCGGAGGCGGGAATCGCGGGATAACAGTATCAAATGGAAGAGAAAGGAAAACTGAGGGAATGGGAAGGAGAGGCGTGGGAATTCGCTTTTTTGAAGGGGGTGGGGAATGGGAAGGGGGACGAAAATCTGAGGTATAACGCTGGGAGAGAAGTGAAAATATAAGTGAGCGAAGGAAATATTCCCTCAGAAGAACTGCTAAGAAGTTAGAACCCGTCTTAAAGAAATGCTTTGAGGAGAAAGAAATTTGTCACATCGTAATATATTTTAAAGATTTTATTTTATACCTTGCTATTAACTTATAAAACACGGGATATGTTTGGTGGTGGATTGTCTTAAACAGGACAAATATAAGTTATAATTTCATATAATAAACTCCACAAATAATTTCTTAGGGATTATGATGAATCTCACGTGGAAACGGCAGTCAGTTTTCTCAGGATTTACAGCGTTTAGCAACTTTCGACAATTATAATCATTATTTCCCTTGATTCCCTAAATCTCTTATTCTCCATTCCCATCAGGGTAATCAGTGACGAAAATTTACTTGGTCCAAACGTGCTTATAAACTTCATTAGGATGGCGTGAAGGCAATCTAAATCAATCTCGTAGATGAAGTGAGTGTAACAAAACGCTAATCACGTCACTGTAGAACTGTTATACTGCCTGCTTCTTTTGCCTAATAATTTCATTTTTCATCGCACTAAGCACGCTAATTTGCCTTAAAGCACGTGCAAAATACTATAATTTTACATGATATTTGATCGGTGTTTTTAATTCATTTTTCATTAACTGTTTATAGCCTCTCATGTTATTATTGGCTAGAATAATAAATAAGATTCTCTTGTTGCAAAAAATGGCCAAATTTGCAAAATATTCACGAGAATGATTATCTATCGGCGTGAAGAAAAAAGCATACTTATTTGCGCCACAAAATCTACATGTTTTTTCACAGACGCCAAGCATCCCCACCAATATTTTATGCTCTCTGAATTTTCTCGTTATAACTGTCGGCTTTCGCAAATGATATCAGGAAGCTTTCATTAACGCCCTCTTTCAAAATGGAGTTCATAGAGTTACCCTCGGGGTTATTATCACATATTTGCATGATAAATACTTATTTAAAAACGAATGTATCAAAATCCCTTCATAGGAAATATTTTAGTGCTAATAAGAATGATGATTAAGGTAGGAACCAACACATTATATAGCACGAGATACATGCACGGAACTGTCCCTATATAAGTATTTCACCAAGGCAAACCAGACCAGACCAGATAAACTGACATACGTCATTAATCAAGATGTGCGCGAATGTAATCTACACTTGGTGGTGATGGAACGAGGGAAATGGAGAGAGAGATGAATTGAGTGAGAGAGGAATCGTCAGAAGTGCAAAAAAGGGAGCAAAAAATGGCGTAAAAATAAACAAGTACTACTGATGTGTCGAAATGCTCCGTCGACACCATCATCGGCCAAATAGAAGTAGGCGCTTCGTCACTTTTTTGTGCTTCGGATTTCTATAAAACGAAAAACGGATGATAAACATTCACTTTATCGGTTTCCTGATACCTTCTACCAAACAATTTCAATGAGAACGTATTAATTAGCAAAAAAGTCTATATAAAACTTCGTCCTTGTGCTTTCTTTTGCATTCTTGTTATTGCATGCACACAGGTAATAATTTTTCACCTTCACCGTTTTTCTTCACTGCGTAATACAATTATTTTATTTTTTTAAACTCCCCTTTCTCTAACGCTAGAATTCCTATTCGAATCCATATTCATCGATTTCAAACTTTTTCGATTTACATAAAACGTGGATAAATGACTTAATAGGTTGGGAAGAGGAAAGCAAGCGATTCCCGAGAGGTAGGATTTGCATGTAAAACCAGGTAGGTTTATAATTGAAAGCGATGTTATAGGACATAAAGTAATGACCCATTGCATAATAAGCCTCTTCTTGATTCGATTGAAGTAAGAAGGAAGAATTAAATCGGTTAGAATTGTGTATAAGTAATAGAAGATGCAAGAGTCAAGAAATTCTGATTTAATTTAGTCTTTTGTGCCGCAAGATCTAGGCAATATTTTTTTGCATAATATTTAGGATTTATTTTATAATACGCTTATATGATCGGTTTTCCCGTTTGTCTGATGCCATAACTCCTAAACAAAGGAAGTTGGAGACCTCGTTTTTTCGCCAATTTATTCAGCACTCAGCCTTGTTATAATATTATTTAGGAATAATCATAAATAAACTTGAACATTATTTACTAACAACTTAAAAAAACGCCATTTACTGTCTGCATCAGCAGCTTTTCCTTACTTGTTCTTTTGTAATATCGGTGAATACACCACTGTTCAACATATTTACAAATGTTTACTGCCTTCTGTCGACCAAAGGAAAATTTTGTTGCTTTCGTGTCAGATATAGTAAATGTATTAGGGGGAATACTTGTTAACTGACTGGTTAAAGGCTGTACACTTTCTGATTAACTCACCATCACATTCACTTTCTCTCTAATGGATTATGATTTCAAGCGCGTAAACAAGCTTAATGCGGTTAAGGGAAAATATTTTATCACCTTCACTTTTGGGCTGTTATATTTAAATTGATCAAATTAAACTTAATTTTATATTTTGAGTTATGTTAAAAACCAATTTTTTAAATTGTAAGTTTCAGTTGGGTGGAATGGGTGAAATTTATGCAAGACTAATTTCAGTTCATACTGGTCTGCTTTGATGAAAATCTCCATTGAATCAACGATCAGGGAGAGAATAATTAGTCTGAAAGTAAAAATTAGGTTTACTTTGCGTTTTGTATTAATGTTACAAATATGACTCTATAAAAAGAATAAGGTTTAAGAAAATAAATATTTAGGAAAATAGAATAAAAATCACTTTTGGAATAGTGTCACATCGAAGAAAATTACTAAATATCCGATATTAAAACTTTTTACGTATTTAAAAAAAAATCAGCTACCTTTACATACTATTCTTATCATAAAAGCATATAATAGTAACAATAAAATATTATACAGCAAAAATTATAATAAAAATTCTCAGACAAGTTAAAAAGTTTATTTCAGAATTACAGAACGTGATATACGTACTTATTATGAAAGGAACATTGAATGTGGAATTAAAGAAATTGTGGGTGGAGATAATTTTTTTTAGCAAAGACGAGTTGAGTATCACATGTATAAACATATACTCGGTTAAAGATAACTAGGAAAATAATTATTGCATAATAGAAATAGCGGTGATATATGTATAACAAAATCAATCAATCAATCGCTTTTTAGAGTCAGAGTAATTTTGTCACATAATGTGCAGGGTAGTTAATCGGTAAAATAGGGATATATAAAATAGATAACACAGTATATCAGTGTTTTAGGAATTTAACCTATTTTAATTGTAAACATTTAAGAAGTTCTAATATTTGTAGATGCTTGTATCACAAAATGTTTGTCACGAGTGTTTTCTTATGGTGCCTCCCGAAATTATGCGTGGTCGAACCAATATGTCTGTCCAATAATAATATTCGGAAAATAATTATTAAAGAAGTAAATTATAGTAAAAAGTGGATTCAAATGTTCTATATTATCTGTCATATATACGTTGTAAACTAATAAATATCAGTCGCTTCATTTGATCGCAGTTACGCAAGCTTCTTTTCATTATATGCATCGTAAAATTTGCATTTCTGCAAACAAAAAGTTTAAGAATTAGTTTGTATGGCTTTACGGAGGTCAAAGTTCAAGCTATTAATTCAAACAAATAATATAAAATGTGCAGAGCACAATCAGCAATACATAAGTTGATCCACTAAACCAAAATAAACGACACAAATACAACGGAAAAACGGAGAATGCAATTTAGGTCTTCAAACAACAGCTATATAACCAAAAATATTTTCAAACAACCTAAGTAATATTTTACAAGATCAGAGATAAGATCCGAATAAAATTTCTTTCAAAAACCACGCCACCAAATGGTTTCTCAACGCAGAATACCAAGCTGACTATAGCTTTAGCGCTTATGTATTTTGTTTGTCTATCCGTCTGTCCGCCCGTCCGTCTTTAGGGGCAATGTTCTGGAACCCTGGGAACTGGAGAAGACAAACCTTAAGAAGAGTTCGGCCTATATGAGTAAATATTTTGGCGAATATAGGAGCAGCTGCCGGGGAGTAATAGGTGTCTTATTTCGACCACTTTGTTTCAATTCTATCCCATAAGAAAAGCATGAAATTGGTGCAGGACATTTAAAATTTTCATTTTTAAATTATTTAAAGGTAAGATTGAGCTCTGAACAAGAACATTTCTATAACTGAAAGAATTTTTATATTTTTTTAAGTCAGAATTCAAATCCGTGACGAAAGAAAGCAAACCATTGTTTTTTAATTAAAAAAATGTAAAAGTTTTCCGGTTTTTAGCAATGAAAAATATCAACTCCTATGATAAAGAGTCCACTGCTTTTAAGTGGAAAATATATTATTATTACTTGGCATTAATATAATGATTTTAAAAGAATTTATAGCCTGTATAATTAAAGCATCAATTTCAGTTAAATATTTAATCATAATATAATGGCGTCGTAATCCTAAAAACAAGAAGTAAGCGCGTTATGTCATTTGCTCTGTAATTTTTCTCTCATTTATCTCTCGTTCGTATTAATATATCAGTAGATAATTTGTTCTATTTCGCCTATTTCTGCTAGTGTTTACAATCATATCATTCCGGCGAAAACTTTCTCCTAGAATGAACCGTAGTGACGCCATTTTTGGTGGCTCTAATCGCAAAAACATTAAGTGTAATAAAATTAAAGAAAATAGCTAACAGCGCATCGCGGGGAAGTAGACGGGAAAGGGAATTCCTTTCATTCTCTGCTCCATGTCTCACTCATCTTATTTGTGAAAAGTCTCTGTCGTCATGGCAACCTTTTGCTTTTATCATGACCACCGCACTGCCTGGCGGAAAGGGGGAGGGGAAAAGGGAGAAAATTGTGCCGTGGGTGGAAATGACGAGGGTCTGGTGAAAGTGTTCGGGTCGCTTCGCAAAGGGAACCGAAAAATAAGGAAGGGCGACGAGGAGGAGAGAGGTTTGCGGAATGAAGGGATTTGCTGGGACGGAATGAGAGAAATTGCATTTTCGCTCGTTTCATTCGGTCTTTCCTTCAGCTCTCCTCTTGCATTTCGCCGCTTCATCCACATGCCTTTGTGCCTTGCTGTGATATTTGCAACTTTGAGCTTTGGTACGAACCTTTTTGGTTTAGTATATTTTTGTGGAAACTCTTCAAGTTTCGTATTTTACTTTACACCTTAATATATTATTCTTCATAACTCAGGGATATGGAGAAATTTTTGTAAGCTTAAAACAATACAATTCGAGATTTTGATGAGTGTGCACTTTACGGAAGCTCATTTTCCGAAAAGTTCTTTTTTCAGTTTCTTCTGACGTCTTTTATCTGTAATTTCTATTATGTACAAGCTGTAGTCTGTCGTCTGCGCGCGGCCATGCGGATTCATTTTTTTTACTGATTCTGATGAAATTTTGTATTTATATATGGTACCACCAGGAATAAAGGCCCTTTTAACATGATCCATATCGCACGAAATGTATTGACAGTACGTCTTAAGAAACTAAGTGCGGAGGTTCCTCAACTTTCGCGGGGTTTTATATTCGCGGTTCCATTTATTAGCGGAAAAAGCATTTAGGTAATTTTCAATGTTCGCGGAAGGTTCTGATTCGCGCCCGCCTACCGCATCACTCGTTTTCTGGAGGCCATTAAACGCGGGGCCATTTTCTCTCAATAATAAAACTGTTATTTGGTACGTATATATTATAGGAGTAGTTAAGTTATGACGCACGCAGTGAACAAATGTTAGGGGAGATGCCTACATGATGCTATCTGCTCAATGCGTCTTTGTCTACCTTTATCTTTGTTCTCGTATAAATAACTGTTGTTACTAGAATATTTATGCATTTAACTAAAATTATTTAACCTAGGGCCAAAAATGCAGAGGGAGTGTAAATAATTTCGAAAAAAGTGTTAGTTCATTCCACCAACCTCATTTCCTCATAAGATTTTCGCGGTTTTTAAGTTCGCACTGTTTTCCAGACACGTAACCCACGTAATTATGGTGAAACCAATGAGGATAGCGTCCAGTGAAATTGTAACTTACACAATTATACGCCAAGCTACTGCTAATCACTTCCAGCTTGCAGCAGCAACATTGTTTCTATAAGTGCGAGGGAATACGTATTGAAATAACCAGTGATATTATTGTGCGGTATAGAAGCGTACGGATATGAGAGTTTGTGAAGTGCACGTCGCATAGGCTTTCTTTCCTTTAACTTATGCGTTATCGGTTTAATCATATTTCGGGCGTCATCGCGCTCGTCAAAATGTGGGCTCATTCATTTGTATTGGCTATTTTCCCCTTCACTTGGCCTCTTGTTTTCCTCTCATTATAAATTACGCAATAATTGCTGACCGCTAATTTTGATTTGTTCTCTTAATTTTGACATTTTTTGCAATTGAACGCTATCACATTTAAAATTATTTCCACATTATTGTTTTTTGTAGTCGCTGTATTTTGGCGAATTCTAACGTCTAAACCAAAGGGCCAAAATCGACCTTGACGGGACCTAGGCGGGCCACGCTATGAAAGTTTTGTAGATAAAAAATTTAAATGCACTATTGTAAATTCAGTAATTACCGTAACAACTTCTACTTGCAATTTTTATGCGGCAAAAAGGAGGTGACAAACAAATATAATTTACTTGCTCAACGGGAGATGTTGCAAAGTTTTTCCCTCGTCATTCCAATTATATCCGGCGTAATGCTGGTAGTTGCTGTTCTTAGAATGTCTCTTAAACGCTGATCCGTCAGTGCTGAACATGACGGAGATTTGTTTAATTTCATAAGAGTGAATATTTGTTCACAGATGTGATAAATATCCATAACATATTTTATTTGAATATTTTACAAAAAAGGAAAGCACCAGCTGATTTCAATCCTGTCGGGCCACACAAAATGTGTCTGCGGGCCACATTTGGCGCGCAGGCCGTATGTTGTGCGCCTCTGGTCTAAACCTTTCCGTAAAATCAACCTACCATTATCTCTACCTGTTAACTGTAACCCTTTGAAAATCAAGAACCGAGAGTCAGGATGAAATAAGTGGAAATCAGTTAAACAGAAATAACGGAAATATTTTGAGTTTATAACCCAGCTATAAGGCGTGCGCATTCCCAGACGGTTAACGTTTATTCACGGTATGGTGAGCATTATAGTTCATTTCCATTCGGAAAAATATTTTAATTTAACAGTAATAACGAGCATCTCTCATAAGTATAGCTACAGGAATTACATTCACGAAGAACACTTTAAGTAATTTTTCCCCATTTTCATCCATCGATTGAATTAGTTCACAAAGCCTCCTTTACGTATCACGCAACGTTTTCTTCAAGAGGCAATTTCGTTCTCGAGAGAACAAAAAAAAGTGACTCGAGAGTGTCTCGAATTCATTTTCCCCATTAAATTCCGGGCACTTTTCCCAAATAAATTCCCTTATTCTCCTTATCTAGTTCGACTTATTCTCTCTTTCCACTCTTCCCTTTCTCCACCATACATTCTAACGCCATTGAAATTTTCCTTTTCTCGTTTCCCTCCTTCCTGAAGAAATCTTTTCTTTTTGTCTCTCTCGCTCTTTCTTGCGCTTATCGGATCCTTCCTGGGGGGAAATGAAACGTGATTTCCTCAAAATGGTCCTTCCTCCGGCTTTTGTGTCTTCCTATCCTCCACGCGATGAGAAAAAGGGATAGCTCTTCAAGTAAAGCTGAGGGGGAATGAGGATCGTATTACCGTGGGAGTGTAGCCTGAGCGTGCACTCACGAAGATTGGTGATTGGAGGAAATTTCGTGGTGAGGGGAAGGAAGATTGGCGATAAGGTAAG
The DNA here is from genome assembly GCA_028673005.1 of Tanypteryx hageni. Classification (NCBI taxonomy): domain Eukaryota; kingdom Metazoa; phylum Arthropoda; class Insecta; order Odonata; family Petaluridae; genus Tanypteryx; species Tanypteryx hageni. Next base: position 54,497,465 of record CM054116.1, read on the forward strand.
AAGAGTTTACTACGGGAGAAAATTTAAAATTTTTCTTGAAGTCGAGAATGTGTACGTTTGCTAGTCTTTCAACAATTGACAGTTCTATGAATTCATTTTTTTTTATTTTGTGTAAGTTGAATTATAAATTCTTCGTAACGTTTTTTATTCATTCTCAATTGATCAATTTAGTGTGAAATTTTTTTCTTTACTCATAAATTTTAAACCATATCCTTTTGATTCTTATCTCAATAAACGCGCATATACTATACAAATAGTTGGTGCTTGCATTCTGCAAAATTTCATCGCACCTTGAAAACAAATTAACTTTTCATAGCGCTATTACATTATCAGAAATATTTTTTTAATTAATAAGATTTCGCCTCTGCACCGATATTCGTTCTTTCCTTAAGGAAAAAATATTGTAGTAATACAATCCCTAAAATTTGCAATTTTAATAATATTATACTTTTTATTTTGTGAGGTACTAATGCCACAATTTTCCGCCAAATTTTAAAGTTATAGCACATCTAGAATTAAAATAACATTTATTTAATTGTTAAAATAAAAAAAATAACGGCCGCAATAACAACTTCATGGAGATTTTCAAATGTTTATTTGTGATTTTCCACTGAGCTCTAAATAATTTTAAAATTGCAGCAACCTAACTCGCCCCGTAGTACCGAAACATTTATCTATATGTTTAAATCTTAAGAATTTTTAACAAAAAAATTAAAATATCAAAATTTATATATTACTTATTTATTTTTTAAATTTCTACATATAAAAAAATTTCAGCTCCGTAGCACATACGGAAATACATAAACTTGGAAAATATTTTTAAAGTTACGAACTTTTAAAGACAGTTTTTCTGAACTATTTCCAAAATTCCTTTTTCTATATAGAAGTTGCTACAAAAAGCTTGCAAAAGCTACCTACGACTTATGGTTTCTGAGATAAAAACTATTAAACTTTAATGTACAATTGGGGTAAAAGCAACCCATATAAATTAGTAATTTCAAAGTTTTTGATTTTTTAGGTTGGCTATGAGCAATATCCTATATCCTTGCAAAATTTCAGCTCCATATTCCTCTTAGATTGCTCTTAACACTGGAATAACTTTTCCCAATGCTAACTTATGGAAGATATTCTGGGGCATCTGGTGTCGAACCCAGGGTACCGTAAGCGAAACTGTAAGCTTTTCCTATTAGGTATTACGGCCATCTAGCAACACAAAATAATATTGATGATGATGTTTACATAATATGAATGATATTGAAATTTAGAGTAAGTTAACTTATATTCTTAAGGGAATAAACTTCATGTAAATAAATAAAACTGAAAATATATATTTCCGTAAATCGAATTTTCTATAACTCGAATAATTGTTGCTTTTTCTTGAGATTCGTGTTATAGAAGTTCCACTGTATTTATACAAATTAAGTCAAACTTTTTCGATAAAAAACAAATATTTACTCTAATTCGGTATGCATTTGCATTCTTCCTTTAAAAATTAAGAATCGTCTTAGGTAGTCTTTCCATAGACAGGTCCGTGATTATTCATGGTATAAATTGGGTTTTCCATATTCACCTATTTTCCGCTGTCCTCTTCATATCTTGATAACTGTATTTCCCTTTCAAATCATCTATTAGCTGAAACCTTTTCCTACCTCTTTCCCTTTTTCCATTTACTTTTCCTTCTAACACGTCTTTAATCATACTCTCTCTCCTCAGGTAATGTCCAACCCAGTTTGTCTTCCTCTTTCTAATAGTCTGTATAATCATTCGCTTCTCTCCTACTCTTCGTAACACTTCATCGTTTTTCATCCTATCTGTCCATTTTATCTTCAGCATATTCCTCCTAGTCCACATTTCAAAGCTTTCCAAGTATTTTATGTCATTTTTCCTTAGCATCCATGTTTCTGCACAGTGCAAAGCTATACTCCATACATAGCAATTATGAACTTCTTGGAGATATATTCCCTTATATTCCCCGTAAGTAGGTGTTTCTTTCTTCTGAAAGCCGGTTTTGCTTTTCATATTCTACTCCTGATCTTATCTGTACATTTTGCTTCTCTTGTAATGATGCTTCCAAGGTATTTATAGTCTGAAACTAGTTCTAAAGGCTTTCCTCCAATACTTACGTTCAGATTCTCTTCTTTGCCCGGTATTCGAATGACTTTGGATTTTTCTCTATTTTTCCAAACCGTATTTCTAATTGTTATTACTAGTCTATTTATCATTTTCTGGAGTTCTCTTCCTTTCTTGGTAGAAGAACTTGACCATCCGCGTATTTCACTGTTCTTATAAGCCTTCCTTGAATTTTGAAATCTCCTGTGCATTCTAACGATTCTTGCATTAGACTCTCTCCATATATATTGAATAGGGTGGGCGATAGGCAGCAGCCCTGTCTTACTCCTCTACCGATATTTACTCCGCAGGTGTCCAGATTCTCCAACCTGACCTTTTACAACTTGGTTCATATATAGATTACTGATCAGTCTCCTGTCTCTCCATTCTGTACCTATATCCTTTAATATCTTCATCAACATTACCCAATTTATCAAAGGCCTTCTGCCAGTCTACAAAACATACGCAGTTATCTTGACTGTACTCTATTGCCCTTTTCTGATATGATTCTAACTACCACTATAGCATCTCTTGTTCCTCGTTATTTTCTGAAACAGAATCTTCCTCTAGCATTACTTCTGCCGTTTTATCCAGCATTTTATTAAGAATCCTCGTGATGATCTTCGAAGTGTGTGACAGAAGGCTTATCGTTCTCTAGTCTTTACATTGCTTTGCCTTTGGTTTCTTCTTTAGAGGGATCATTGTTAATTCTAGAAATCCTGAGACCACTCTCCTCTGTCGTAAATGTTATTAATTAATTTCGTGGTCGATTTTAGTCCTTCTGATCCCATGATTTTCTCCAGAGTAAACTACCGTGCTCTTTTCCGTGTCGAACTGACCTTTTCCTTCCCATCTAGTTTCTCTCAGTACGATAAGGTCATCTCCATTTCTTCTCATTTAGTCTTTCATATTCTCTAGTTTTCCTGCCCATTCTCATAGTTCTTACTATTCAAGTGCCTAGAAGGGCTAAAAATATAACATTTTTCATGAAGATAGGTCGAGTTGGATAACCAACGAGAAAAATCACAAAAATGTTAATATTTAAGGTGTCTTTTTAATTCCAATGTTCCATTTCAATAACCCATAAGAAAAGCATGGGATTCAGTGCAAGGCTTTCTAAAAATTCATTTTTAAATTACATTAAATTTGGATATGATTTCGCGAAGATAATAGTTGTCTATGTGAACAAACCGGCGCTTATTTTTAAGACAGAATTCAAATACCTTTCGAATTAACGTAAATATCTGCTTTTAATCGGAAGAAAGTGTGAATTGTTTCCTTCTCAACAATGAAGAGATTTACATATTATGGCAACGATCCCAATACTTTTAAAGGGACCTGATATTATACGTTACGGTTGCAGTGATTTAACAATTGTAATGGAAATTAATGCCGTCGTAACCAATTACAGTTGTACGACCATAACTCGAATCTCAAGAAAAAGTAGTACTTATTAGAGTAATAGAAAATTCAAGTTATGGAAACATATTTTTAGTTTTTAAATATATACAGCGGGATTTCTATAATTTGAATCTCAAAGGAAAGCAACAATTATTCGAGTTACAGTAAATTTCCTTCCTTAATGACTGCATAACCTTACAGAGGTGGGAGGGTTTGTGTACTAGTATGAACCAAAGAGCTACGCTGGCGGGAGATAATTCTCCTGGTAGGACCATCCAAGCCGGAAAGGTCTGAGGGGAAGAGTCAAACTAAGAAGCAGTCTTGGTGGTTTTACATCCTCCTGTACAAGGGCAGCAGCTTGCACAGTACCTCTGTAGGTGGTGATCATGTGAATCTTTACAACTAGAGATGGGTAATCACTCTTGTGAAACTGCGATGGGGAAGGCAAGACGAAACTACCTCATTATATTTCCCATGATAGGCTGTAAAGCTGCAAATACCTCTATGGATAACTATGGGGTAAAATATTCTGGAGTTAAAATAGTCCCCTAATCTGATCTCTGGGTGGGGACTACCCTAGGGGATGCACAGAGGAAATGTAGCATTAATAAGTAGTGAGAAATTAAGAATAGGCACATGAAATGTTAGGACTATAAATTCAGGGGTAAACTAGAGAACTTAAAAAAGAAAAATGAGAAGGAATAATGTAGGTATAGTAGGTCACAGTGAAGTTCGGTGGGAAGAAATAGGCGATATAAATTCAGAAGAATTTAAGACTATTTACTCGGGAGTAGAGAAAAGGAAAGGGGAGTGGAATTATAATTAGAAAAGAGATAGCTGAGAGAATTAGCAAGGTAGTGACAGTTAATGATACATTAATAGCCGTAAATCTTCAGATGGAGCCAGTGGAAACGCTTATAATTCAAGTGTATATGCCAACAATTAATGCTGGTGACAAAGAAGTAGATGAAATGTATGAACAGATTACGGAGATATTGGAGGAGGATGGAAAAGGAAGGATCACCACCATAGTAATGGGAGACTGGAACAGTGTAGTCGGAAAGGGACAGGAAGATAACATAGTGGAAAAAACGGACTAGGAAAGAGAAATGAAATAGGGGAGAAACGTGGAATTCTCTCATAGGAATAGATTGATTGTAACTAATACATGGTTTAAGCATCACCAGCGGAGACTTTACACATGAAGAAGCCCAGGAGACCAGAGACAATAACAGATAGATTATATACTAGTAAATGAAAGATTTAAAAATAGCATTAAAATGTGAAAACACTACCAGGGGTAGATATCGATTCCGACCAAAACCTTTTGGTGAAAAATACACAATGTAGACTGAAGAGTGTTAAGAGAAGCATAAGAGTTAACAAGAAATGGAACTTAAAGGAACTCTTTAAAAAAAAGAAGGCTATCATGACTGAGCTGGAGGAAAGATTGGGGGAGAGAGCTGAAGAAAATAGGAAAAATGTAGATGAGGAGTGGAGATACATCCATAGCAACATTAAAGATGTAATGGAAAAGAAGGTAGGAAAGATAACGGGTGAAAGAAACAAAAAACCCTGGATCACAGCAGCCATGCTGCAAAAAATGGAAGAGCGGAGAAAGTGGAAGAACATAAACACTGAAGAAGGCCAAAGAAAGTACAAGGAGTTAAATAATGATTTAAGAAGGGAAACAGATAAAGCCAGAGAACAGTGGATAAATGAGAAATGCGAGGAGATTGTCGAATGTGAAAGAATTTGTAGAACAGACCTCATGTATAGCAAAGCAAGGGAACTATTCAAGAAAAAAGCAAGAAAGATAGGACGTAAAGGAATCATGAACAAAAGTGGTAAAATAGTATCGGAGCCAGACAATGTAAAGAATGTCTGGAAAGAATACATTGAGGTTCTGTATGACAAAGAAGGAAAGCCAAGAAATATTGAATTAAATGAAGAAGAGGATGTGGAAGAAGATCAGCTAGGACCAAGTATTCTCGAGTCTGAAGTTAAAAGAGCAATTGATGACATGAAAAGAAGGAAGGCTGTTGGGAGTGATGATATACCCGTGGACGTTCTTAAGCTTTTGGGGTCGAAAGCAGTTTAGCAACTAACAAAATTATTTAACCAAGTATATGATACTGACATATGGCCTGAAGATTTATTAGATGTTGTTATGGTACCACCGGAGAAAAGATCAATGCAAAAGTTATAAGGATTACCGAACTATTAGTTTAATTTCTCATACAGCTAAAGTTCTAACTAGAATAATAACCCAGAGAATTGAAGGTAAATTAGAAAAGGAGCTGCAAGATAATCAGTTTGGTTTCAGAAGAGGGAGAGGGACTGGAGATGCTATAGGATGTATGAGGATGATGATAGAAATAGCGCTAGAAGTCAATAAATATGTATTTTTGTTTTGTATATTGGGAGAAAGCATTTTACTGAGTGAAATGGGATAAAATGTTGGGTATTTTAAATAAAATAGGAATAGATTTGAAAGATAAAAGACTGCTTAAAAAAAATTTATTATTATTTATTAGAGTCAGGGTTGAAGGAGAAGAAACAGAAAGTACTTCAATAGGGAGGGGAGTGAGGCAGGGATGTCCTATTTCACCAGCGATATTTAATATTTATACAGAAACAATAACAGAAGAGGCGTTGATGGAAGAGAAAGGATTTAAGATAGGAGGTGAACGTATTTCCACCATTAAATATGCAGATGATCAGGGATTAATAGCAGAAGACGAGAAAGAACTTCAGAGGATGACAGACAGACTAATGGAGGTTGGCCAAAAATATGCAATGAAGATCAATGCCGAAAAAACGAAACTCATGGTGGTTTCAATGGAACATAAAGAATTTAATATAATGGTAAATGGCAAAAAATTGGAACAAGTAAGTAGTTTAAAATATCTTGGCAGTATTTTAGCGCAGGATAGAAGTAATATACAGGACATCAGAAGTAGGATTTCAATGGCAAAAGCAGCAATTAACGATAAGAAGGAGCTTTTGACAAGCAAGAATATAAATTTAGAAACAAGGAAGAAATTACCAAAATGCTACATATGGAGCATAGCTATTTATGGTGCAGAGACGTGGACTGTAAGGAGAAAGGAGGAAAATTTTTTAGAAAGTTTTGAGATGTGGGTATGCAGGAGGATGATGAAAGTGAAATGGACCGAGAGGAAGAGAAACGAAGAAGTATTAGAAATGGTGGGAGAAGAAAGGATGCTAATAAAAATAATCAGGAAAAGAAAAGAAAATTGGATAGGACACATATTGAGAAGATAGTGTTTACAAAGGACGATCTTAGAAGGCAAATTTAGTTGAAGAAGAGGAAGAGGGAGAAATAGAATAGGAATATTAGAGAATATAGTACTTCAGGAATATAGTACTTACAGAGTTATAAAAGAGGCTTCTAGGGAGAAAGAGAGATGGAGGCAGCGATTCAGCTAAAACCTGTCGGAAATGCATAAACCTAAGCTGTTTGTTTAAACATTTGCGAGTATTTATTGGCCCCATTGTTGAACTCTTTCAAGATTTTTGTTTTTTCTATATAGAATTTTCTACAAAATATTTGCAAAAATTCGTACCTACGACTTATATTTTCCGAGATAAAAAGTATAAAACTTTAACGTAGAAATGGGTTAAGACAACCCCTAAAAATTAGCAGTCATGAAATTTTAGATTTTTATTGTTGGTTGTTAGCCAAATCCTATAAACGTGCAAAATTTCAGCTCAGTCCTCTTAGATTGGTCTACACAGTGGAACAACCTTTTCTCATGCTAACTTATTGGAGATTTTCCGGGGCATCTGGAGTCGAACCAAGGAATCTCTAAGCAAATTCGATAACAATTCTTAATTGGTATTGCAGCCATCTAGCGATCCTCAAATTGCTTTTCTCCAACTTATCGGCAAATACCCGAACGTAATTTACAAAAATGGTGAAATGTTTTTCTTATGTGAAAAAACGCAATATTCGTAATTTCTGGCGTCGTACTCATGTCACTTAGGTAAATGGTCTCAATTATTCTGGAGGTTTCTCGATGACTTCTACAAAAGATGAAAAATTCACCTCTCTAGCTCCTGTAGTTTGGGCTGGACATAGTATCCTGCCATATATCACATATATCCTCCTCTGTTATAAGAGTCTATATATAAGAGATATATATTGCCATAATCAGCCCTTTAACATCCAATGATGGATTAGGGCCTCTCCCATATTCCTCGTTTTCCTCATCATTTGCCTTCCTCCTAATAGACCCAAAGAAGAACCTCACAATTTTTCTTCCTCGTCTGTCGATCTTCTTTTAAGTCTATTGACGCTTCTTGGGTTCTATTCGATGATGTTTGATGTCCAATTCTGATCGTTTCCTCGTGAAATATGAACTGCCCTCTACCTCTATAATCCCTTTAACCCCCTAATTACGTCGCTAGCGCCTATCTTCTTTCTTACCCAATAGTTTATTCTGCGGTCTCTGCAGGTGATATCCAAGGTATCCATGACCCTCTGCGTTATTTGTGACTTTCTTGAGTTCTGCTTCGTTGATATATCTTCTTAGAATTTGTACTCATTTGTGCATCACCTTTGCTTTATTGAGATTTATTTTAAGCACTTTCCGGTAATGCGTTCCAGTTTCTCGACGTATGCTCCAGAGTTTCCTCCAAGGAGTGTGATGTTAACAACAAAATGGAGAATGATTTTTATAAGTCATTTTATGCAAAGTCTGTTATTGTGTTCTCATTAAAAGTATTAGCGAGCACGAATAAGAATTGTTGAGGACTTGTTATTACTGGATTCCATATGAGAAATTAAGTTGCTCCCCCTTTTTCTGAGTAGGTATTACATTTGTCTTACACTTATATCAGCAAATATGTCGATTTTAAAATTATGAAACTATCAAGTCTTTGGGTTTTATTATATTATAAAATTGATAAATTAGTGAAAAATTAGGCGAATATTTTTTGTGCGTTTGTACAGAGAGGCATTGTTATGAAATATTTCATATATAATTTAACTGCTTCCGTAATTTGTGTATTCTTGTATTTTGCTAATTTTCGGTTAAAGTTAGACGGAAACGCCTTAAAGACGTTCGAAACCGAAGATGCTAGGTTGGGAATTATTAAGGTTTTCAATATAGTGTTTACTCTGTGGAAAAATAGCATCGTAAATAATCGGACATATTGATTTCGTCTGAAAAATTATCAAGAGACATGAAACGAATCAATGATGCTACATAAATGATGAAGTGGAAAGGTTTGATATCCTTCTTGTCAGCCACACACAGATCCATTTTCAACGAAAATACCACGACGTTGTTCCGTCTGATATGCCACGTACATAAACTTCCCTGCTAGGAGTTATCTCAATTTTTCCGGAAGAACTTGCCAGGCATTCATCACCTTAGCCCCTAGCGCCTAAAATATAGCAGAATGTCGTGCGCCGCTGAAGAAAACAAATCGACTCCCATTAATCACCCACATCGGCTTTTCGGGAAGAGTAATATCGTTTAAAGCGTTTCGGGATGACCCAAAACCCAGAATTCTCATCACGGAGAGGATAAGAAAGAGACTAGCTTAGGGGTCAGAAGTGCACGTGATGAAATATAGTTTCCCTGGAAAAGTTCTGCTATCTACTCGCAGAACATTGACGTGATGAAGGGGTGATTGCCGATTGAATGACATAGTTTTAATTTTTAGCGTCAATTGTTTTGTATCAAAGCCGCCAATGATTTTTCGTAGACAGTATTGTGTAAGTCACATGGCGTGCTTCTGCTTTTCATCCCCTTAACATGGCAAGCAAACTTATTTGCGAATTCATCAAGTACTGTAATGGTGTTTATGTAATCGCCAGTGGCGTAGCGGACATCCCCGCAACCCCCTTGCGGCGGGGGAGGGCCATTGCCAAAGCGGGCCCATATTTTTTTCGTGAGGCCCTTAATTTTATTCCGTTTTTCCGAGACTTTAGTTTTGTTTTGGTGGGGGGGATAACACATTTTCCGGTAAGTCACTGGTAATCGCCATTCGATTTTAAATGCAAAATCACTTTCAATGAAGTTTTAGGCTAAATCCATGAAAGGAAATTTACCATTTTATAATAATTATCAGCAAAATAAATTGTTTATATTAGAAGGCTGAACGTTATTCACATTTAACGAATCTATATCAGAATAAAATTGAAGACAAAATATGAATTTTTTCAACTATAATTTTAATTATATATGCATACCAGTACACGGAATAAACATTTTATTACAATACGGGATTGGTTTTTGCAACCTGCCATTCTTCATCAATACTATTTAATTCCAACCTTTAATAATGCAATAAAAATTTGTTTTTGTTCTAAAACCCGATTTGTTAAAGTAAAACATTTCTCCTGCTTTCCTTAAATTCTTCTAACCCAGAATATGTCTGCCTGCAGAGAACACTTTCCTTTGAGAAACATTCTTGCTTGGTATGACATCCATAAGCATACTTCACAGATTATTTCACACGAAGCAGCCTCGGCCGGACATAATTTCCGTTGAAATCCTGGGGCTAAATATCTCAATTTCCATTTATGAATATTCGTCTAAAAATCCATTTTTACCCTGAAACCAAATCATTCATATATTATCGCTACTAGATCACTACAAATGAACAAGCAAAGTGATGAAGCGCGCGAGAAAAATAACCGACTCTCATTTGCCGAGATTTATTAAAAACGCACGGTAACTTTAATCTTAATTTTTCTCGATACAAATTCATCAATCTCATTTCGAATGATTTCACTTTCGCTATCGGCTTAATAATTTGCGTAGGGAAATATCCATATTTAAACAAATGGTGAGACGCGAAGGACTATGTTCGAGTAAGTGTTCACGAGCGGCGTGGAAAATTTGATATTCTATAACGCAGTGAACTGAAGAAAGAATCGTATAATGCTGAAATCGGTAACGGTGTGATAAGAGGTCAATGGTGGGGCGTTATAATAGGAGTTATAAAGACGCAGTTAGTGAAAATCGGAGTAATGTAAGGAGATTATAAGTATTAAGACTGCTTGCGAGCGAGGCGGGCGCCTTTTCCGCAGGCGAAAACGGAAGATCGATTAGTCCACGTCGCCTCATTTGACTGATCGCTGGCATTAACCCTCGCAAGGATCGCCCAATCTCACCCGTCCCCGTTAAAATGGCCCTTCCTAGGAACTTTTACCGCTCCGCTGCCTTTATAATGCTCTCCCCTCATTCGTCCTAATTTCTTCTCGCTGTCGGGCGAACGCTCCTCTTTTGTTCGTCTCCGTTAAGAACGGCCGTGCAAAATTCACTACTCGGAAAGCATCGCGTTCCAATTCCTGTACTTATTTTGGGAACAGTTACATTTCGTCTCTTTTTGAATTCATTGCACTTGTGGGTTTTTTTCTTTGGCACTGAATAATAATATTTTCATCCAGGTCCTATTTTTACTTGGATATTTTTTCTCTACGAAAGAAAGAATTCCGATAGATGCTTAGCTTTAGACTTAGGAACCGCTTTAACCCGTGACTAGTCAGGTGGGATCAGATAGACCCATAACCACCAAGAAACTCCTCACTATTCACGTCACGATGCGTATAGTGTTTAGGTCAATAAAGCTAAGAAACTGAAACAAAACTTGCCTCTTTTTACAACTAGATGAGGTATATCTCACCAGATTACCGATTTTTCATTTATGGAGATGCACGCCGTTTTACCCAAGCCATCGTAAATTATTACTTTTAAGTAAACGAAAAACAACCGTCAAGGAATAATTTGGAGAATTATTATAACGGGATGAATTGTTACTATTAGCAAAAACGCCATTCGTCAACATTTTCGTCTTTCCGTAAATTTTAGGTTATATTTGAAATATTTTTAAAGATAATTTAAAGGCATTCTGAGAAAATACACCAAAAATTAATCTCTGGCGTAAATGGAGCAATTTTTTTTAATGTATGCGTGCTGGGATATTCGCGCATTGTATAACATCCGTTCGAAACAATACATCCTTAACTAAAACAACACGCGATTTTCTTCCAGATAAAAGAAAATCACCTGGATAAAATGCGTCCATTATTCCTCCGCATCCGCAAACAAGTCCATTTCTCTTTCCAGACAAGAATAGAAAATGTTACAGCACCCGATCACGTTCTCTCACTTAGGCACTGTCGTCCAAGTGGTGTATTAAAGAGAGACAAACCAACCTATATATATATATATATACTAGTAGAAGGTGCTTGCATTCCGCAAGCATATCATCTCACCTTGAAAAAACATTCATTTTTCAGACAGATATTTCATCATTACAAATATTTTTTAATTTTAAAGATTTCACCTCCGCAGAGATTTTCGTTTTTCTTTTATGTAAAAATAGTAGGTTAAAAGAATCTCCAAAATTTGCAATTTTAAGAATCTTACACATTCTCCAGTATGAGGTACTAATGCTACACATTTCTGCCAAGTTTTAAAGATGTAGCACTTCTAGAAATGAAATAATATTTTTCTAATTGTTTATAATTTAAACATTTTTAACGGCCGCCGCAATATATTTATGGAGAGATTCAAATGTTAATTTGTGGAAATCTACTACTCTGTAAATAACTTGAAAATTTCAGCTTCCTAGCTCATCCAGTATTACCAACATAGTTATCTATTTGTTTAAACTTATAGAATTTTTAACGGCGAAACAACTAAAAATATCAAAATTTCTATAATCCCTATTTCTTTTTTTACAAATCTTACCTCAAAAAATATTTTTAACTGGTAGCGCATTCAGAAATACAATAGCCTTGAAATGTTTTTTATAATTACGGATTTTTAGCGGCCGCACTGTTGCACTTTTTCAAGATTTTCGTTTTTTCTAGTCGGTTTTGCACAAAATCCTACCTAAGAAAACAATTTCGAATCTCCAGCTCATCTAGAAGTGCATAAACATTAGTATCCTTCTATATGTTATCATTATATATCGACGTTTCTTACAGAGGAGGAGGAGGATATAACAGATAACATATAGGAGGATACTAATGTTTAGGCACTTCCAAATGAGCTGGAGATTCGAAATTTTTTGTTATGTACGATTTTGTACAAAACCGACTAGAATAAACGAAAATCTTGAAAAAGTGCAACAATGCGGACGCTAAAAATTCGCAATTGTTTAAACAAATTTTCAAGGTTTATGTATTTCCGCATGTGCTACGGAGTAAAAAAATGAAATAGGGATCATACAAATTTTGATATTTTAATTTGTTTGGCAGTTAAAAATTTTTAAAATTTAAACAAATGGATAACTGTTTAGACATTACGGGATGAGATAGGTAACTAAAATTTTCAATGTATGTATAGAGTAATGCATTTGCACAAATAAACATTTGTATATCTCCATAAACATATTGCGGCGGCCGTTAAAAATGTTTAAATTATAAACGATTGGAAAAATATTATCTCACCTATAGAAGTACTACAACTTTAAAATTTGGCGGAAATGTGTCGCATTAATACCACATAATGGAGAAAGTTTAAAATTCTTAAAATTGCAAAGTTTTGGGATTGATTTAATCCATTATTTTTACATAAGGGAATAACGAAGATCGCTCCGGAGGTGAAATATTTAGAATTAAAAAAATATTTGTAGTGATGAAATATGAAAAATGAATGTTTTTTTATGTTGAGATGATATGCTTGCAGAATGCAAGCACCAACTACTAGTATCATTATATATAGACGTTTCTTACAGAGTAGGAGGATATAACAAACACATAGCAGGAGGATACTAATGTTTAGGCACTTTCAGATGAGCTGGAGATTCGAAATGTTTTTTTAGGTATGGTTTTTGGAAAACCGACTAGAAAAAACGAAAATCTTGGAAAAGTGCGACAATGCCGCCGCAAAAAATTAGCAATTGTTTAAACAAATTTTCAAGGTTTATGCATTTCCGGATGTGCATTGTATGGGGCAGAAACATGGACGCTAAGGAAAAATGACACCAAATACTTGGAAAGCTTTGAAATGTGGACTTGGAGGAGAATTCTGAAGAAATATTGGACGGATAGGATGAAAAACGATGAAGTGATACAAAGAGTAGGAGAGAAGCGAATGATTTTACAGACTCACAGAAAAAGGAAGGCAAATTGGGTTCGACATTACCTGAGGAGAATGAGTATTATTAAAGACGTTTTAGAAGGAAAACTAGATGGAAAAAGGAAAAGAGGTAGGAAAAGTTTTCAGCTGATAGACGATTTGAAAGGGAAAGGGTGTTATCAAGATATGAAGAGGACAGCGGAAAATAGGAGTATAAGGAGAGCCAGGTTTAACCATGAATAATCAGGGGCTTGTCTACGAACAGACTACCTATAATGATATATATATATATATATATATATATATATATATATATATATATATATATATATATAACATATACACACACATAACAAGTCTTAATTGCCGTTTCAGTTATCTAGCGCCGATTTTGCGCTCAAGGGTTTCGCTCCTTTTCCATCCTCGCCTACCAACTCAACCCTCAACACTTTCTCTTTCCCCGCTTTCTATTTCACAAATAAATACGGCCATTTCGCTCGAGGGATATTGCCCTCCAACTCCCTATCGCACGAAACAAAGGAAACAATAGGAATGGCAGACGATCGTGCTTTTTGGCTGAAAGTCCACAGAAAGATAGATAGATAGACAGAGAGAGAGAGAGAGAATCGAACATTCAACCTCCAATTATTTATTTTTTCTCTCTCCCGAAGGGAGGGGGAGTGAAGCAGTAGCGACTGAATAAAGAACTTCAAAAAGGTCCGAACGTGTTCCACCCCCAAGCTTGTCAGGGTCCTTTTTTATACTCGATTTCTACAGGCTCGTTTCCTCGCCCATTCTGCGACCTGTTCGACCACCACACTTGTCACGGTCCTTTTTTATACTCGATTTCCACAAGTTCGTTCCCTTTTCCATTCTGCGACCAGTCGCGAATTTTCTCTCGCGGCGTTTCTCTTTTCTCTCCGCGCGCGAGAATTCACATTCGCAATTTCCTACTCTAATATCCCCGCAAACCTCTCCTCCTTCCTCTCCCCAACAACGAATATTTCTATTGACTTTTTTCATGACTCGCTTCATCCTTTTAGGAACATGTTTTTTATGGCCTTAAGTGACTGACACATAAATGTGCAATTAAAATAATGTGTATTAATTAATTTCGGTTTTCTTTATGCAGTTTTAATATTTTGCGATTTGTTATTGTTGTTCTTATTTATTATAACACATGCTATAATACTTTGAAAATTCCTCTGAGTTAAATAAATTATCAAACTATCTATCCCTATCTATCCAGCCACCATTCTCTTCTCACCTTCTCCATTTCATATTATTTCATCTCTCTTTGACGCTCGTTCGAAAAAGCGCGTTCGCTTTCGCTCAGAAGGTCTGCTGATTTGCCAGAATGGGTGAGAGAGAGAGAGAGATGTTATTGCAAGTGGCACTCTTTCGCGTAGGTTATGCATCATAAAATTGGGACTGCTGGGGTGGGTATATATAATTGCGAATCTCATCAAATCACGCATGGAAAAAAATGAGAAATGGACTCGAATGTTTTGGTCAGTGCTAAGCATAATAAATGGAAGAAATGTAGGCGAGAGTTTAAAACGACAAATAGCAAAGGAGGAAATGTATAATTGGAAATTTTTGTGTTTTGAAACGATTTTTGTTGCCTATGCCATAAATAGGGCATTCTATTTGCCCATTAAGAGAAATGGTTGCCTAAGATAGTGGTCTGCAATCCAGCGTTAGCAACTTCCATTGTAAGCCTCCGTATAGCAAAGTTTGCCGAACTCTGGTCTAAGAGAATAGAGAATTGTTGGTGTTGAGTTGTTTTCACCTCATTATTGGTAGAGGGATAGCTAGGATCCTTTCTTTTTATCCTAATCCTCTTGTATGTCCACGTCTTTTTCATTTTAATTAAACATTTGAAATATGCTTTCACATATGAGTTAGTTTAAACGAATAAATATGTATTTAAAAACTTTATTTCATTCAATTTACGAGAAAATTTGTTATGGGGCTTAACAAATGCATTAGGCATTGGCCAACAATTGAACTGGAAATCAGTGATAAACAGGTTAGGGAATGGTTTAATTTACATGAATATTTCACAATGTTGACTATATTTTAAAGGAAATATTATAAAAATAAAATACTGTAAGGTAAATGTAAACGACCTGTATTTTATTTTCGCTCAGTGCTTCGTGCTTAAATAAGAAATATTATGGAAAAAGGATTTTCTTCAATTTTTGAACAATCAATCACTTTTTCTCTCTTCGGCATCCTAGAAATACATTCATGGCCATGATATATGACCAGCGCTTCCTATCCCACCCTCAGAATTCTTCCCTAATCGCCTCTCTGCTCCACTCAATCAATCCAGTCCGTGCGGCGATCGCGATCCATGTCTTTCAGTGAATGTCACCACAGCAACATAACGATTTGTTTATCAAGACGAGGGACCATCTCGATCACTCATGTGTCTCGAAATAATTCCTCAGGTATTTCGTTTCCGAAAAAATAATTCATATAGTAATTGCGTAATTTTTCAAGAACACCACCTCTAAATTTCGTAGACTTGGAAATTGTTTACAATCTATAACAGACAAATACTGGAAAATCGAACGAGTAAATGTTTTTATCTTGCGTGGAACTCCAGTTTTGATAGAAAATTTTTTAATTTATATCAGTCATTATGCTTCGTAAATCTATAATGATCTCCAAGTCATTAACAAAAATGAAATAAATTGTCCGAGTGGTGTGTATCAAAATATAATGCGCGATACTGCCTCAAAGGTTTAACGATAAGTATTTTAACTTCCTAAAATTTTAGCAAGAAAAGGATAAAACGTCAGATACACATGTTCACACCTAAGTTGGATATTATTTTAATGGACGAGAGAACTGTAGCCGGGGAATCACAAATATTTTATTTTTATCTAGTAAAAAATAATCAAATGTAGGGAATGAATCATTTTCTGCAAAAAAGAATACCTTACTCGGTTTATAATAATATAGTGTAATATATTTGCGTTATTCACGTAGCAAACGTTTAATTCTGAAGTAAAATTTTATGAATCGACTCATACTTTATACTTCCACACATGGCAATGTTGCTACGCTAACATCAATCGAATAAATCAATCTAAAAACTAATAATAGTTTTATACCCGCCCATTTTCGATGGGACACTCTCTCTATCTCTATCTCTGCCAATCCCGCGAATTTATCCAACCTCTTCCCTCACACTCTCACCTCCGAAACTAGTTCCCATATTTTTTATCTACATCGTCTCCAACATTTGCATTTGGAATTTGTCTCGGAAATGACAGGGTGGACATCGCCATCCATTCTGAACCGGAATGACATTTCCATGGATTCACGGATCTGGTCCGCCCGTCTATCCCTCCAATTCCACTTCGGTCCACCTCGCATTTTTCACACACCTCCATCTCCCTCGTAATGGCCTTCTTTCCTCTCTGGATAGCAGGATGATTTGGGTGCGCGCGAGCAACCCACGCGCCAACATCAATCAGCGTCGCCTGGACTTATTCCTCTCATCGGTCATTCAGCGCGCGTATACCAATGGTCACAAATATCAACGCAGAGTCCCTATCTTCTTATTCTACGCTACTGTTATTTAGTCTTTCATTTATTTGTCACTTGATAGTGATTGTCTCGCGCGACCTTTATACGTTGAGTCCAGTAGGGAGGAATTGACACGCACCGAAAAAATACCAGATTCGAAACTGCAAGTTAATTGCAAACAAAAGACTACCAACTAATTGTGTCATAAAGCGCACTCAACAAAATAATTTCACTTGGTCTCCTATCTCTCGATGTGAAGCTTTCATTCGATCCTAAATGGCTTTAAGCTCGAGGTAATTGATCGAAATTAAACAACCAAAATCGACTGGCATTAAGCGTTTTGCCAAAAAGAATTTACCTAGAAGTTTTTGAACTGATGAAACTTCTCAAATAATATAGGATAAATTTCCTACATTTTTTGAGGTAATAGGTTCATTTGTCTGTTTCAAATAGATTTTAAAGTCCGATCCTTCTCCTGAGTAATTGGTGAGTTTATAGATTTCCTGTGGGTCTAAAAAAAAATAATTTGCTTCTTTCAAGAAGCTAACATTAATGAAACATATATGAGAAGGAAAACTGCAATACTTTCGCCGAATAAAACATATTCCCTATTAAATCATATCATTCATGGTGCTTGCACCATCTCCATTTAGGTTAGCTGAGTTTTAAGGACAATCACAAATTGAGAAATTTACATTCAATGTTATCGTGAACTGTTTAAAAAATGAAGAGGCTGCGGAAATTATTGATAAGAATTACGGAAAACTTTAGACAAATTCAAACAAGGAGGTATCTAGAAAAAGGAAAAACGAAAAGAAATTCTGCAATTAAACTAACTTACTAAGGTTTCCGAGAGGTATTCTAACAGCATGGTATGCCAAAAACTCATACACATACAGTAGAATCAGAAAACTATGACCTGCGGTTGGAAAATTAAAAATCAAATGTATACGTTCTGACATTTTATTAGTGACATTATGGTCTCAAGATTTGTTCTCGTGAAGTTCTAACTCTTTTAAATTATTTAATCTTAATTTTTATCGATGTAAAACCGCAGAATCTCTAGCTAACTACTGATGTAAACGCAAATCCGGCCCGCCGACTTCCTAGCGATTTACAATGCGGTCCCACAATGCAATCGAAACTATAAATGTGCTCCGCCACGCAAAGAAAGTTGTCAAACTCTGACTTACAGTTTAATGTGTCCTTCGGCAGCGATAAAGACCTCGCCAACACATGCACTAGCCAACATGCCTTCAGCAGCAAAGAAACCAAAATCAGAAAAGTTTCTGCAGAAACTGTTTGGTATCCCAAAATGCGGTTAATGAAAAATAATTTAAACATAGTGTTGACCATTTTAATACTTGAATAGTAAAGATAATGACAATCAGGAGAGAATCGGGGCCTATTTCGTTTTTTTAATTAACAAAACTTTTTTATATACAATATTATTTGTGACAGTTGGTCCTTGCTTAGGACCTGCTATTATTCGAATTTTTAATGAATTTTTAATTCGGACAATTGAACATCGATATTATATTATTCCATGCGTGTGATCGAATTCACGAGCAGATTGCACATGCTCGGATTTTCATGACGTCATCGGCGTCAGTGCGAACCACAGACCGCAGATGGCACAAATAACAAAAAACGTGAGAACGCCATTTTGCCGCAGCCGAAGGCAACTCAAGAGACGGCAAAGCTGCCTTTCGATGGGGTTGGGCCGCCCTGCAGCCAGGAGCGGAGCTCCTAATCCCACATATAATTAATTGTTCATGTCCAGAAAAAGACTAATGGTTAAAAATACCAGCTTTACCAAAGGTTAGGCGTCTTGATTTATTTATCGTCATATTATATAACGTTTTGATTGGGAATTGTCTGCAATGTATTTCAAAAGGAATGAAGCATCATTTTATGTGTCATGTGTTATACGTGGAAGAATTATGTAATTCGTGCCTTAGAACCAATAATTATTTCTACCTTAACCGCATTTGGTTGAAATCCACGAACTTTCATGCGAATTCCATTGCAAAGCTCCTTTGATGTTTACAAATCGCGTCAAGGTATAACATCTGATTCGGTTTTCAATCTCATGGTATATAATGGCAGAGAAGCTGGATTCAAACAATTAAATAATTCACAAAGGATATTCCTTTGAACGTATGTCTCTTCCAATCGGTTTTACTACTTTGTGGCATTGGTTTTCTACATTCATCCAATACCAATAGCCAGTTTGAATATTCTTGATCATTTTCTGCACGCATGATAATGGTTAAAGGAATTATATTGAAACTAGCGTAACTGTCCGTTATATATAGAGGGTAGGCGTGGATTAAGTATTGAATTTAATGGACTTCCCTTTTTTTCCTCCTTTTCTCTCTTTCTCTCTCCTATTCACCTCCTTCCCATTCTCCCTCCCTCACCTTCCCTGGAAAAATCGACTTACAATCTCAATCTTGCCCTAAAAAAGAACATTGTCTATCTATCTCTCTTCCTCTCCCTCCTCTGTCTCTCTCCCGTTATCTCTCTCTTCCTCAATATCTCTCCCTCCCTCTCCTTCTATGGAAAAATAGACTTTTAAGCCTCAATATCGCCCTAATAAGGAACATTATCAATATATATCTCCATTCATCTGTCTCTCTCCCTCCCTTTTTTCTTCTTCCCTCTCTCCTTCTTATTCTCATATTAAATAATTCATAGCATGAATTCCTTACGCATATAGTACAAGGATAAAGATGACAATACAATCTCGTGATTTAACAATGACACGGTCGGCAAGGCAACATGTCGCTGAAAAGCTAAATTTTTCCAATTAAATATGATTTAAACGTAGAACTTTAGCAATGTTGTATCATACACAAGATGTGACGATAAGAATAAGAAACGTAATTTTTTGTTCTTTAAAACGGTTCAGGTTCAAAGATTGTAGGTAATTTCTTTTCAATTTCAATTTGCAAAAGAGTATAAGCGTATAAGTCCATAAATGAATTTTTACGTGTTATCTTATGGGAAATATAAATTATCTAGTGGAGTCGAACCCGAGTTTGTTTGGGCTTTTGTTTCGTAAATGGCTTTTTCTACCTATAAGTGACAAACATTCCTACCAAATTTCAATCTTCCACCTACAAGGAAAGCTTGTTAAAAATAGCATTACAATCAGTCATAAACGTAGTTATTGCAGACTGAGTAAGTGATATATATATATATATGTGTGTGTAGATGATATACTGGATTCGCTACCTTATCGAAACTAAATAATTTCATTTATTCGCGCTGTGATATCCCGTTTTAAGTTGCGCGCCTTCAATGCTCCTTTTCTAACCCTGAGGTCATTTTAATTGTTAGGCAGCTATCATCAGTGTAGATTTTCCAATATTATGTCCTATAAAAGGCTTTCATTCTTTATCATCAACAATTGGCGAATCGCTATAACCAGGCTTGTTTGCAGCCAAAACACATACCTCGTTTTGCTAACCTTTTCATGGAAAGGGAAGGTTGCGAGACACGGTGAAACAATACATCATTAAATAAAGAAAAACTCCATCGTAAACAGGAAGAGAATACTCATATTCACGGCGCAGGTTGCTGGTAAACATCGTCGCAGGACCTATGTCAAAAGGAGACACACACAGATAAATACAAATCCTTCGAAAGGCACGCAGTTTACTCTGACCATAACTAGTTTTCTGTGCGGGTGCCTTTGGAAGGATTTGTATGTTTCTGTGTGTGTCTCCTTTTTATTTATGTCCTGCGACTATGTTTACCAGCAACCTGCAGCGTGAATGTATTCTTTTTCTGTTTACGGTTAAGGAGGTTTTCTTTATTTACTATTGTAACTGTTTCATGAATCTTATTAAACATTTATAAAAAATTCAATTCCACTATATTTTTAATATTTCGATCATGAGGCATTTGGGTAGCCAATGTATCAAGAAAGCTGAACGTCGTAGCCTTGCTCCGCTTATATTTACGGGGAGCAAGCGATGCTATATTTTAATAAACAAATTATTTGTTATATTTACCATTTGCATTAACTTAGGATACGTTTTTGTTATAATCAACTTAATTGGTTAAGTTAAATATTTATATTAATGTTTCTCTATTACGGTGACAAAAGATTTACATGGAATTAGGTCGCGGGATAAAGACTAAGACTGCCCAGCAAAATACGCAGGAAATACATTGTCATCCGTTCGTGAGGCTCTGTTATGCTTCAAAACCTTCCAGGGCAAATGAACTTATCAATAAAATTACAGTCTCACAAGAGGGGGAGCAAAATGTAGCCAGAGCTTGCCAAATATTGCATCGCGAGTGATACGACAATCGCTCATTTGCTCAGAGAAAGATATGCATGTCCTCCGCTTCGTTCGGACGCTCGCACTAGATGTCGTTCGTATGCAATATCGTAAACCTTCCCATCAGAGGAACCTCCAGTTTCGATGACTCATTGACGTCCGTCCTTCTACACTGTGACGTTAATCCACCCTACAAGTTCACAGAAATAACGACTGCTCTTCCCACGTGCCTTCATCAAATAAAATCGACGTAGACATGTCGAAACTCCAGAGTAGTGTAGTGTGACAGATTGCATGAATGCTCCGCGCGATGGGCTTTCTCGCGTAATGGAACAAAGTCAATTATCTGATTCGGTGGGATTCTTTTTTGCGTATGTTCTACAGTGGAAGCCAAAGCTTTACACGCCCATCTGATATCGCAAATCTGCTTTAATTTTTCGTTGGTCGCGACATTCAAACAGTTTTGTAGTGTTCTCATACACAAAGCAAAAAGAAAAAGTATCGTGATCGTAAAATATTCGATTAAGATATTTTTGCGAATATTCAGCTTTCTGGTGTCCATGAGCCAAAAAAATCAATTTTTCTATTCCGCTTCTCTACCGTCTGTATTACGGAAAATATTTTTGTTCCAAAGCACCATGCTTGAAATAAGAACGCTGTTATTACTATGCTGCAAAAATAATCGTGTGTCTGCCCGGATGTCCGACCAGCATAGGTAAATGGTGAATTTCTACGGAACGAATGATTCCATTTCGACCAAACTTTCGCCATATATTCTAAATGACCTGCATTGTGTTCTAATATGGTCGTTCATTCCAAACACCAAGATAAGATATATAAGAAAATTGTTTTCCATTTTTTTATATCCTCTATTTAAATAAAACTGGAACGGGGGTACCATTTTTTTATTTGCATTTTAAATTTACATATAATCAAGACACGAAGTCATAACTTTAACCCGATTTCGAAGAAACAAATGACGTTTTATTTTAATAACGTCAAATGTCAAATACGGACCAAATCCGTCCAAAATTGTGTTTCCAATAACAAAATCACAAGATTTTTGAAGCGAAGATTTTTGTTGTCATTGCCATCGGATTGTTGTCGATTACTTTCTCAACTCCCGACAAAAATGAGGGACGGGAGGTTGTCGTGAGAGTTGAAGAAGAGTAAAGGGATGTGGAGAAATGGAGGATTTTTTAATACAGCTATATAGTGAAATAGCGGGGGAAAACAAGGAGCGGTGGAAAATGTATTTAGTTGCTGCAAGGCATCGTAGCTAAACGGATTGTCACACTCTATCGACATTTGAGTTTTCCTTTTCTCTTTGCTCTTCGTATGTTATTGCTTTTATCGTTTTTGCTCGTCTTCGCGGTTCTTTTTATGTTCTTATTTGTTTGTTTTTCATTATGTCATTCTCTCCTGACGTTTGATTCTTTTTTATTTTCGTTCTTCGTAGAATTAATAAAAATAAAGTTTGAGAATACGCATTTAATTTATTCTTGCCCAGATATTGTGTTAGTTTGATAATTCTGAGATTGTTTTGGTTTGAAAATCCTGCTGCAATTTATGGCTTTCCTAAAGTATAGTGTCTGTGACACACTAAATTATATTATATTTTTTATGTTTAAAAAATTGGCGATTAATTAAATTTAGTTTTGTTGATATTCAACCAAAAATTGGTTATTGTAATCATCATCAACAACATATAAAGTGAGCAAGCTACCTTTTGTGGACATTAAATGGTTGAGGAAAAAAGACGAACATTTTAAGTGAAAATTATCCGTTTTATGTAGAATAGACGATCAATGAATTACCACTAAAACATTATCTAAAAATCGCATTCAACTTAATGGAGATTTTATTGACCGACAATTTAGCTTAATCACCAAGCACATACTCGTAACTAGTCAAAACTATAAGAAAATTTAAAAGTAAATTTTTGCCTCGAATGTTTTATTGTAATAATTTATCCGTAATTGATTTTCTAAATCCTGAAGGTGGCGCTGAAGCTACGTTGTCACGGTGCTCATTTTGAAATAAAGAAGGACACCATTTTTTAGGTTTCTTATTAACCTATAATGTTTAAATTATATCGAAATCTAAAAGTATCAAAGGTAGAGAAATTCATTTATTTAGTAATCTCATTTCTTTCGCCTAGCATTCCTATACATCTAAATTCTCAAGATTTATTTTCCATCCAATGCTAAGGTTTTTTTCCATCACTTCCTTGCTTTATAATTTTCCTTGCCTTTCATTTATCAAAAATCAGCGAACACGCTTAGATTTTAAGTCATCATCGCTACAAACAAAGTTGACATATTTTCGGCACAAGTCACTTTCACTAGGAGTCACTGTTTCGTGATTGTTTAATGCTATTAGTTAATTATGGAATGTTTCATAATTTTTGAAACAATTAACTAATTTTTAATACTTGGTTTACTCTATTTACACGCATGAATAAATCATACCTATTTTTCATGTGTTAAGTTCCTATTATTCTCCATTTTTACGTTTCCTTATTTTTAACCTTCTCTCATATCTCATATATGATTACACTTCAAGATATACTCCTCTCAACCTCTTGATCTTTATAATCGTGTTTTCTCATGTGACTGATTTATGCCGTTTACACCACCACTTTACGCCTCGCACATTCTCCGCTACTTTTCTTTCTAATAATTACCACCTCCCTTCTGTTCTTTATGTCCTCAACGTTTACGTTTCTAACTTCTTAGCGTCCCCTTCGGTTCTCTCATCCCACTCCAGAGGCACGTCCGTTGGTAACAAAGGTTAAATACTCCCATTCCCGTTCCCACGGATGCAAGGGGTAACTTCGCCTAGATGTTTCCCTCAGTCCTTTAGACTAGAATTATGCTCGCAGCAAAGCGGAAAGTAGGAAAATAAAAGCTATAGGGAAGT
Source organism: Tanypteryx hageni (assembly GCA_028673005.1). Classification (NCBI taxonomy): domain Eukaryota; kingdom Metazoa; phylum Arthropoda; class Insecta; order Odonata; family Petaluridae; genus Tanypteryx; species Tanypteryx hageni. The sequence continues at coordinate 54,521,805 of CM054116.1, forward strand.
ACTGAGAGTGAGAGGGAGAGAGGAAGAATAGGAGGAGATATTATTATAGTTAGCATTTCTCCAGTCACGTTCCTGTTGTGCATGATGCCTAGTTCTTCCTACATTAAATTTTACGCTTCCTAGGCAAATGTAAGCGGAACTCATATGCAAGTGCAAGGGTAGAATTCAAATAAGTTTTGTCCTGAATTTAAGAGATGCGTTATACTCTAATTGTGAGCTCAGAAGGACCCGTGGATGCAATTCAAATCATTTGCGTCGAATCCTAGAATAGTGGAGTAGATTTCCTTAAAAATAATCTACGGTATTAATAAGCACGTATGTCAATCCTCAAACTAGCAAAATATTTTGCAACTCAATCTTAACAAGCGGGATATCAGAATTACCCAATGAAATTTCTATCGTAAAAAAATTAATTTTCATGAAAATTGGTCATTAATTCAGGTCCTTTGTTTTTAAAAGATATTTTGAGATACTGTGATGCAGAAAAGCTTGTATTGAAACAACAAAATATGCATGTAGTAATAGTTTCCTCTCGGTGTTGCAGTGTGCTAACATACCTTTTTTCAGACGTTGCATGTAAATCGCGTTTTCCTATCCTCTTCCTTTCTTCAAGTATAACATCTCTTTCTTGTATCCATTTTTGAAAGAGTTTCAGAGATTTCATCTATTGTTTACTTGGAGCGGACACTCACGTTTCCATTGTGAATAATACTTTAGAATGAATATCTATCGAATTCGTAGCTCTAATCTAAATGTACAGCATAGCTACTATAGTTGCAAGCTTGAATTCTTAGAGGAAAATTTTACTCTTTCTTTGATAAGCATTTTTCCACTTAGGCTACATTTTCTTCTCAGATAATGTACACGTTTACAGCCAAATCAAACATTGCATCGACAGTAGAAAGAATGATAGCCTAAGAGAATGATAGTGTCGGCATAGGCTATTTAGGTTGGACTGCTTAAAGAAAATCATTCAACAATATTACAATAGGCTTCAATCGAAGATAAGGTTAACGTAGTAGAAGATATAAGCATATTTATCCACATTTATGGATTCCGGTTAAAAATCGTCAATATTTCGATCATGCTTGAGATGAAATATCCAGAAAAATATCCCTCACCATTTAGGTAGCAGGAAAGTCCAAAATTAAATATTACAAGTATATAATCATCATCCTGTCCAGAGTATCTACTTTATCATATCACGAGGACATTTTGTGGGAAAAGTTTAAGCACTTGCAGAAAAATCCGATTACGTTTGAGTGAATAGGAAATTAGAAGCAGCAGAAAATATATTTCCGGATTAAGGATTAGAATTTTTTTAGGTTAATCTTATATTCTTGTGTGAAAACACGCCGGTTTGTCAGATATACACCCACTACAGTCTTCAAATAAAATACCGGAGATACTTCTTTCTTTCACACTCATACAAAGGCTCATTTTTTCCTAGAACGATAGCTGAGAAAAATAAAACTTGTGATAAAAAGTAACCTCGCGTAGGGGCGTAAACCCATACCTAATTTTGGAGTTTTCCCCTTGGTATTAATGCACCCCCTACAACACAGCCTTGCGGTGGCTTGCAGGGTAAACTGTATATGTAGATGTAGATTTTCTATATGGATACCACCTATGATCGTAGTATAGAGTGGTTTCCCATCTTTTTCATTATATTTTTGTCTGCATTTGAATCCTTCCTTGAGGCTGATTTTCGGCCTAAATTCCATACCTTCATGTCTCTGTGAATCTTGAATTTTTGCATATCATATCATTACCGATAGTAAACGATTAAACTTTCGGCCATTTACAGAAACTGTAATTTTTTCAAGCATCCGAAATTTGCATGTAGGCTTTCACATTCTCAAGCGTAGTCCAAAAATCCTACGACGTTTTACATCCGGAGCCTATTTTGCCTAAAATCATGCCGGTGAAATTATATCCCGCAATACGAATGCTTGATCGCTCTCATGCTTTAGCATGAGAAATAAAAAATAATAGAAAACGAGAACAATTCTTCCCCTAAAATATATCTACCTATCTCATCCAGCTGAAAAGACAAGTAAAAAGTACTCTAAAAAGCTCTTCGGCCAGTTCGACGACCACTTTTGACATCCCTATCCCTAAAAGGATGTATAATCATGCTTCTTAAAGCCTGGAGGAAATCGGTCCCCCGAGTCATACGGAGGAACCAAAAGATAAAAAACAAGAACTTTCGCAACACATGTGGAGCACCAGGCCATTGAATAGGGCGTGGCGCTAAGGGAGGAACTCCGGAGGGAAGAGGAGGCTCAGAATCTCGTCCTGAGGGATTCGTGACCCCATGGGTTATAAATATGAATGAGCAGAAAGAACGGAAGGTCGATTCTTGAGTCGAGATTATGTCCTTCGAAGGGTCACTAAGATTTTTTTACCGTCTTTCTTCGCTATCCCGATGGGATAAGAGCAGTTATCAAGGAACGGAGGAGGAAACGAGAGCGTCTTTTTATCTTGGGGCTTGTGAGAAAAATTAAGTTGTCTCCCATTTCATGATTTAAGTATTATACAAGCAAACGAACGCGTAGAAATAACCGAAAGTTTATGTTACTAGTTGATTCGACCTAAACAGCGAATAATACACATAACGCAGCTCTGCTTTGAGTGGTGTTAAGTGAATAGGCGCTTGTACGATTCCAGATCCACTCCTATGTTTTATATTTTTATTTGCCCATGCGTCACTAAATCCGTAGCTTGTCCGGGGAAACCGTCATAGAATAACTGGTCAGGTTGAGTATATTATTAATATTGTGAGTTACTTTACAAACAATCCTTACATCTCAATATCCTTTAATTAATGCGCAATTCAAATGATATGTCAAAATCGATATAGTATATAATACGACATGAAAAATTAAAATATGGTCTTTCATGCTTAAAATAAGCTATTTTCCGTGATCGTAAGTTGATATTTAGATATACATATTTATATCCACATCGGTGAAGGGCTGCATGGAATTTTAGGGTTGCTCCACAACATTTCCCATGCATTGTTATGGAAATAGTATTTTGTTGACCACATGGGGTTTAAGAGACCCCACGGTCTGCAAGCCTAGACCAAGTTCTTCACTTGGTCTACAGCAGGGGTGTCAAACTCACGCCGGTGCGCGGGCCGCATGAAGGTCGTCCAACGAACCCGCGTTAAAACATTGTACCAGGTCTGTGGGCCGCATACTTTTCCCAGTTCTCACACCGTTTCATATTCTTTGGACTCTCCCATTCCACAAGAAAGAAATCGCTTCAACCCTTTGATGGGGCCGTATATCCATTCATTACATAAATAGTAATAGATATGGCGTCGAGAATTATGTTCTTCGGACATGAAAGAAACATGCTTGCAGCGGGAAGAACATATTTGGTAGCCTACCTGTGCTGTATTTTTATAAATCAGAATCAGAAACAACTAAGGGAGAGTATGATAAAACAGGATGATAGGATAAAACGGAGTACTGGTTATATCTTCTAGTGAGTAGCTGCTACCTTCCTCTATTTTCTAACAAGTAAAATTCACGCGGGCCGCACTATATGTAGTTATGGTGTTACTCATTCTGCTTATAAAATTTCACAGTTTTTAAAATATTTATTTAAAGAAATATCAAATTTATAAAAAAATTAAAACATGAAATCAATTTGTTTTGTTCCACTATTGAGAAACTATAATTGAGTTAAAGGAAAATATATAACTAATAAATAATCAAATAATAAATAATCAAAAGGAAATATACAGAAGTAATAATATAATTAATGATGTAATTTATTTATTGATTGACAAAAATACATAATAGAGATTATAATATTTATTACTAAATTTTAAATAGAACTGGTCTATTACACTTTTGGCCGGAAACTTGCCATCGTTTGTCTCCAGCTAACTTCTCAAGATTTGGAGATAATGATTATGAACATACGACCTTCATTATGGCGGAAAGATTTTCATCGGTTAGTCTTGACCTGTGAGCTGTTTTATTAATTTTCATGCACGAAAACAATTGTTCGCATAAGTATGTACTTCCGAAGTAGCATAGAATTTGTGCGGCACACTTTTTAATCTCGGGGTATTTTTGTCCTAAATCAGAATATATTTTTGGAATCCCAACTTCTCTGTATTTTTCTTTAAGGATTGAGTCGTTCTGCAGATCAATGAGTTCCATTTGTAAGGAAACAGGAACTTGTATGATTTCGAAAGAAAAAATTCCCATGAAAAGAGTTCCTTCTTGAAATATTCGAAGCGCTTATTGAATTCGTCTTTAATCCTTTTAATTTTATCGCAATATTGTGAAATAGTACAATTTTGATTTTGTTTTGAACTGTTCACACGTAGTAAAGTAAGTTAGGACAGTGGTTCTCAACCGGTGTGCCGCGGCACAGTGGTGTGCCGTCAGACATGAACTGGTGTGCCGCGGAATTTTGGGAGAAGCGAGAGAGATACACTGGAAAATGGGGGCGGTGTGCCGCCATAACTTGTTTTATTTGTGTAAGTGTGTCGTGGAATGAAAATGGTTGAGAAACACTGAGTTAGGATACCAGTTTTCAGATGATTTTCCAACCGAGTCAAATTCTGCACAAAACTTGCCATTGTATCGTACATGTCCCTTATTAATTTATCTTTTCCTTGTAACTAAATGTTCAGACTGTTCATATGGTGGGTAATATCAACTAAAAATACCAAATCTTGCATCCACGCTGGATCCTTCAAAATTAATATATCTTGATCCTTCATTTCAAGAAACAATATTATTTTTATAAGCAAATAAAAGTTCTCCAAGACTTTGTGGCAAGATAACCAACGAACTTCTATGTAATAAGGAAGTCCTTCGAATCCAGACTCTAAATCCTTAAGAAACGCTGCAAATTGGCGGTGATTAAGTCTCCTGGATCGAATGAAATTTATAATTTTAGTCACACTCTCAAGCACCTTGTCCATTTTTAATATTTTAGAACAGAATTTGTTGATGAATAATGCAGTAGAATGACTTCAGTTTTGTTTTATCCGGGTAGATATCCTTCATCTTTGCTGGCAGTCTTGGTACGAGTCCTTTATCTTTACCTATCATTGCTTTGGCACCGTCAGTTGTCACAGCAACGAGCCTGTTCAAAGGAAGTTTGAATTTCTCCAAAGTGCTCCATACCGCATCAAAAAAATTCTCACCAGTGGCATTTCCGTGGATGGAGATAATTTCCAAAAGCTCTTCCGTTATCTTCATGTTTTCATAGCAACCACGAAAGAAAACCGCAAATTGTGCAACATCCTGTACATTTGTACTTTCATCAATCGCAATTGAAAAACACTGGACTGTTGCAGATACTTCTCGCAGCTGATCACTCAGGTTGTCTGCCATCTCACTTACTCTTTCTGACATTGTATTTCTCGATAAGGATATCTCGCGGAACAATTGCACTTTTTCGGAACAGATGAATTCAGCAGCCTTTATCATGCATTGTTTGACTAATGAGCCTTCTGTAAATGGTTTTGAATGTTTTGTTAGAAAATGGCTAATTTTGTAACTAGCTCTCTTTATCGATTCATTGCTTTTTTTACATTTTGTAAATACTTGTTGCTGATTTTGAAGTGAGTTCTTCAATGTTTTTAATTTTTCTTCTCTTAATTTACCTTCGAAGCATGAGTACTGTCCCTTGTGATTTGTATCATAGTGCCGTTTAATATTATATTATTTAGCCTTACTAATTGTTGCACTGCATATGATACACACAATTTTATTTTTCATCTCTAAACAGAAGTACTTCAATTCCTAAAGCGGCCGTACATTTCACACCTCCACTTGAGGTATCTTACGATCTTATCGGCCATTTTTAAATTTGTTTTTTAAAACTTTTATTACCTCTTGGATTTGTTCGGACCCCCTTTTGTCTTCTATTGTTTGGTTTTACTCTCGAGGATTATACAACTTGGTTGCGATTTACTGTTTTTTACTTTTATATAATTGACATGTCATTACATAACGATACCTCAGTTTTTACGTTTTCGACTAAGGATTTAAACCGCTTTCACAATTTGCACACCAGAATCAACAACATAGCAGCTGACCTAAAATTTTTGAAATCTTGCAGAGAAAATAAGGTCACACCTGGAGGATTTAACTTTGTTAACTTCAGCCAACCATTCACTCAACTCTTTAGAAAATCCGTATATCTACAAAAACAGAAAGAATCTCATGAATACAGATACTGATTTTAACAAAACTTTATATAAATTGACCGAACTCAACAACATTGACGCACAAAATTCTTTTCGATCCTCAAATGTTTTTCGGTCTTCGTTATAACCTTTTCCTCTAATTTCGTTGCAGTTGAACCCAGTTCACTGCCAAGGCAGGTTCTCCCCTGAAGATGTCCACTTAGTGGGCGAAATGCATAGGGCTTATCCTATAATTTTTGGCTGAAGGAGTTTTCCACCACTGATCTTTTGTTTGAGACAATTAAATTTGTTCACTTTAACTTTTTAATCAATACCTTTTATTAGTTTTCCATTCTCAAATACATACATACACTAATCCAGGAGTTTCCTTTTCCTCCACTGTAGTATCATCATATCAAATCTATAACGGGCAAAAAATGAGTTTCCGAAATTTCAGAATTAATTCAATAGTGAACGTAACGAGAAAAACTTGTTTGTATTTTGTAACTTATGAACAAGTGTATAATATGCAGAAAATTGTGTAATGATTTTTATTTTTTTAACCAACTAGCAAAAGAGACGCATAACTTGCAATTTTACATACATTAGTTTCGTTAAACTTCACCAAAAATTTAAACCATCATGTCAGAAATTGGATTCTTAGAAATCAAAACTACAGCAACATTTTAAAATATATCATTGCAAGTGAAAAAATACGAATTGAAGTAAGTGGAGAAATGAATAGCCAAAAATCTCATAATAAAATTATTTAGTACATTGATAAAGCTTATATTTTTAAAAACTTATCCCTATTGTGCACAGTTCCTTACACAAAAAATGGTCGACACAAGCTTGTTTTTATGTTTAATTCTCATGTTTACATCTTTCTACTGACGGGGTGGCGCTAAACTCGAAGTTATCGCCACCTACATTCCCTGCATCTTCCTGCCTCTTTTCTCCGTTCTGCGCTGCTCCGTCTTACAGGTTTCTCTCAGATTAATTCTATTAGCGGAGCTTTAGGAGAGTAGGGGATTAAAGTGTTTTTTGTTATTCACCAGCGGTCGCAGGTCACATTCAATGTAGGTTAGGAAGCGATTTAGAGGCTCACCATCTCCAGGAGATACCTTCCAGCCTCGCGAAACACTTCGATGGGTCCATGGTTGCTAAGAGCTAAGAGAGATCAAACGAGAGCGACGCCTTGGAGATGAGAGGAATAATCACTCACGTTGAAAAATAAGAGAAACGAAAAAACAGCATCCGGGATAGGAACGAGAAAATAGTTCTGACGGAAGTGCTTTTACTCACTGAAATTTCCCGACAAACACGAAAACAGCAAACGTATACACCTGATTTAGTGTCTGCTTAGACTTCCGAAAACATCTATCGAGGAACATGCTCAAAAATATATCTCAGCCAGCTCAGTCTGAGATTAGTTTACTGATATGATTAGAATGTTAAACGCTTAGAAATAACAATGGGAATAAAATGAACACGATGAATATTTTAGGTTACACTAGGGAAAGTTTTTTTACTTCGAGTCTTTTACAAATCAGGAGTAATTTTTAATTAAAAAATACTTAAAGAAGAGTTTCCAATTGCCAAAACCTTAGTGCAGAAATAAACTGATCAATGATTTATCAGAATGAATCAGTATCCCTCATTTTAAATAAATTCGTGAGGCTTATTGACACCTAAACTACATAGCAAATTGCAGGGCTATTTATGCCATTTTGTTTTCAGACCTTTCTTTCATGTGTTTAGAGTTAAAAAGGAACTCTAATCATGTGACACATTTAATACAAAAACGCATATGCTTTACCATTATCACTTCACCTTACCTTGCCATTGCCTTTAACACGACTTTACCTTCATTCGCGGCGAATTAAATATTTTTCTCGTCTACACAGCAAATTGTTTATTTTTTGATAAAATTTATGTTATCAATAGAGGGTAAATACTCAATCTCGCATGTCCATAGGTACATAAATAATATCTTCCAAAAAATTAAGAATAATTGTAATGGAAATTGGTACATTTATCTTTATTTTGTGGATATTGTGTCCTACGGAAGAGAAAGTGTGTAGACGCGTAAATTGGCTTTGCGTTGAAAAGGAAAGGAAGAAGTAATTATGACGGATGGTTTCACGTATTCCCTCTATAAATTATTAACCCAATTGATTATTTGCGTTAGGATATGAATGCGCCACTAATCGGGGGAAAGAACCAATAAATCGTGTTTATTCGTCCCTAAATACGAGTTTATTGAACAAAATGAAATCAAACGACTTATCGAAACCTATGACCGATGCGTGCAAAAAAACCTTTCAATTGCGGTCTATTTTAAATTTTATCGTGTTAACGAAAGATTTGCCCAATATATCAAACCTGAATATTAAACCATTTATCATTCAGCAACGCTTATTGGTAATGGATTGCAGACATCACTCAGTTAAATGAAAATAATATTCATTCGCGTTTTAAAGCTACGGAAAAATAACGAAACGTATTGGACCCGCGTTTTTTGTTCTCCCAATTGCTTATTTTTTACAAAATATAATAATTTTTGTTTGGTTTTACTGACAATATATTTATAAATAAATAACACATTCTCAAAATATTGGGCACATATATGCTACAAAGCTTAAAACCATTTTATCTCGAACGACTTTCATAATTCAGATGTTTATTTTTTATAACTCTATAGTTAGCATCGCCGTCGAAAGACTTTAGAACATTGATATAATCCAATTATCCAAATGTATACTTTTCATTTCAACATCCATATACATTGTGAACGTATACAAAACTTTTTATTCGTTGTTTTCCAAATACCATTTTACTAGAAACATTACATCTTTCTTTCATGTAGATATTATTTTGAAATATTTTGCAATTTTACACCAAAATATAGTTATTAATATATTATATAAGGTAAAATCCTCATATTTATGAGTGCTGTTTCATTGTTGATGTTACAAGTTTTCTTTGCATCTAAAGCAGTACTCCGAACCAGGTTCACCGCGGTACATTTGGAGTTAAATGTTTGGAATATATCAAATGTTCTATTATACTCGAATTATGAACACAGTAAATATATTCGCTGAAAAGTGCATTAATTTTTGTTTGAATTTTTACTCCGTTATATACTGTATTTAAGTTATTTCTTAGTTTTAGACACAGTTATATATATTATTTGCATTATGTCGTCATCCGATCGAAATACTCAAAACGATTTGAAAGTGTAGATTTTGGTCATAATTAGCCTCTTCTGTAGGTGAATGATTATTTTTTCTCACTTTTTCAAAATATTGAATTATAAAAATGTTCCTCAAAATCTCATGGATTTTCTTTTGGTGGGCGAGAACCGGAAAGTGGGCCCTGAAATTAAGGATTCCGCTAAGCACTGTTCAAAGATACGACATTGCAGATATTTATCTTGAGAATTACACAACAAACAATTGCATATCTCCATAGGTCCTAATATCTAATATATTATAACCGCTGTCTCTGCCTGCGTCCCTGCGTGCCTGCATCTGAAGCTTCGAGTGAAGTAACCTTCCGACATAAACGCAAATAAACCGAGAACGGTGTGTTTGATTTCGACGAATCTTTCGCCTGAATACTCGGCGCGAATTCATGCAGGTTATAAGTGGGTGGTCTTCTCCGGAAAAGACATGGGTCGGATATAAGGATAGTTTTCGTTTTTGTATTTGTTTAACAGGTAATCGCCTAGAATACGATGTGTAGATCTTTAGTCATTAACATTTTAAAATATCTTACGATCGAGACTTTGACTAGTAATTTATACCATTTCACGCAGAAAGAAATGGAAATTCTTATTCTTACCGTCAATTTTGTGGTTTAGGTCGTATTTTCTCATATTTTAAGTTTATATTCGATATTCTCCGATTTTTCAACATTTCAAAAAGAAGGTTGCTAGGGCAGCTGACATTGTTCACCTCGGATTTTTGCATTGTTAGACACAGACTTTCAAGTGCATTTGCACTAGGCATACAATGAAACAAACGCATTAAAGACAAAAATCGATTTAGACTCGAATGACGCCATCTTCAAGTATAAACGCAAATAGTTCTAGATCGGTCGGCTCGATTTCGACGCATCTTTCGCCTAAATACTCGGCGCGAACTCTTGCAGGTTTTATCCAGACAGTCGTTCCTCGAAAAGGCATGGGTACGATATCAGAAAAGTTTTCGTTTTTCTATTTGATAAACACATAATCTGCTAGAATACGATATGTAGGCCTTTTGTCTTTAACATTTTAAAATAATTTACGATCGAGACCTTTACTCGAAATTTTCTCTATTTCAAGTAGAAATTAATGAAGATTCTTATTCTTACTTTCTATTCGGTTGTTCAGTTCGTGTTTGCTAATCTTTTAAGTTTATATTAAATTTTCTCCGATTTGTCAACATTTCAAAAAGGAGTTTCTTAATGTTGCTGGCATTGTTGATCTAAGATATTTTCATTGTTGGACTCGCACCTTCAAGTGAATTTCCACTAATCTTACAATGAAACAAACGCATCAAGGACAAAACAGATTGAAATTTTGTGAACATTTAGTGTAAATATATAACAAATGAAACGCGTAGCGAAGAAACTTGAAGTCAGAAACGACTCCAATGCATTGTAATAAGGGACAATTTAACATTTCAAAAAGGAAGTTATTTCACGCTTACATTAAAAATATCATTTCGTTTGCAAATTTTATTTGGCAGTTTAAAGCAAATTACTCTATTATTAATATTTGTGATTAATTTCTTTTGATAATTATGCAAGATCTTTGACTCGTGAGCGGTGCATTTATAGTGATAAATTAATATTAAATAGACCACATAACGCACGATTTGCTGTACCATCAGAAATAGTGAACAAAACAAAAATTGTTGTGTACCGGTGTGTGTTAGATTAATCATGTAGGTCTGTGTTTTTGGTTATGAAAATGGTTTGAGCTATATGATTATTTTGAGAGGGGCAATAAAAGTGGTTCAACTAGTAACACTCTCGGTAACAATTTTTTGTTATAAGAACTATCGGATTGGGCCACTTCACCCAAAGCTCCCTCCACGTTTGCAGGAAGTACTGAAAAGGGGCAACCGGCCGCTAGTGTAATTTTTATCGTTAGCAATGACGCATTCGCAACGGAGGCATTTGTACTTTCTTTCCCTTTTTCGTTTTTGGTATCACAACGAGATTTTTCAATTTTTTAACCACTCGCGTATATAAATTGGCATAAGTTTCTCCATCATTGAAAACTAAAATTTATCACGACAAAGTGTTTACTAGAGGTAAACTTTATATCTAGGTTGGCCAAACTTCCTTATGATAATACTCCAAAGTTCAAGAGCCGCAAGACACATTCTGCGCACAAATATGTATGGATAGTAAAAAACTTGTATTCGAAACAATAAAGAGAGAATTAATGCCCCTTAAACATTTTCAAAACGTCTTAGTCGCACCGCATTATTGCATTCCGACGTGATAAGCCTTGATACGCACTTGACTGTAAGTAAATAAAAGCCACACGTTAAGTTAAAAGAGCCGCATGCGGTTCACGTACCGCGGTTTGGCCACCCATGCTTAATGTGATTTAAAGCGGGTAAAAATGTTTTTTTTTAATCTTTCCATTTAAAGAAGACATACATAAAATATAAAAATAATTTTAGTGAAGCACAATTAATATAACATAATATTACATAACATAATATGACATGACATGACAACATAACATAACATGCATATATATGCACATATTATTATCTGCTAAAAGATGGATATGAAATTTTATACAAATAAACCTAGCAAAGTTTGTTGAACCCCTGGCCTATTTAAATACATCTAGTATATAAAAATGAATGTGTGTAAATATGTATGTTTGTAGGTCCCATATATTTTTTTACATCGTTGAAGCTATCGATTTCAAAAGTTTCATGGGCCATCCTGTAGACCAAATAAAGATCTTGGTCTAGGCTTGCAGACCGTTATTTCGGTTTTTAAATTTATGTTCAATGATAAATTAACATTCCAGTGATTTTTTTAATTGAAAAAATGCTAGTAAATTTTCAATTGATTTAAAGAGCATACATTTTTAAAAGAAAATGTTTGCATTGACTTCCTTTTAATTCTATTTTTTATTTGCATTAAGTCATAGACTACAATTTTTATGAAACTAGCAAAGAATGTGATTCATTTAATCGTTTGTTCATTTTATAGCAAAGCTTTATCAAAGTTGGGGCCCCTACTGATGATCGAAGCTAATGTTAGTGATGAAATTCTCGACATTTCATTGGGCCAATTTTGGGATATCTTCTACCTAAATTAAAATGATTTATTTCTTGCTGATAGTTGAATGCAAAAACTAATTAATGTCTTGGGTTAGCTACCATATGAAAATATTCTTTCGTAACTAAAGATAAAGTAGCACTCTGGTCTCCGTCAGTAACAGGTGGCGCTGATATCTTCCGTTATTGGTTTTGGCATTAATCGTAAATTTCTCTGACAGCCACCACCTTCATTTGTACACATCTTGGCCTCTATCGATCGCGTCGTGTTCGCTAGCTGCGTACACTAAACCTGTAACATATTCCCATTTCGATCTGTTGAACGGATGCAATTCATCTCAAGTGGCGGGTAACGCTGTAGGAATTACAGATTTACGCATTCAAGATGAAAATGAAGGATGTCAAGAAAACGGGTGCATATATGCTGCGTTGAAATTTCTTCTAAACATCCTTTACCCGTAAGATATCGCTCTCCGATTTTAGATGCCTTGCTTTAATTATCCTCCTGGAGAAAGTATATTAGGATAATAAATTTTGAAACGGAGAGCTTCGTGCAAGTTAATAAGATCAGGAGATAGTATTTCATAAATGAATAAAATGATACTGGGCAAAATATAACCAATGCCATCCTAAACGACTAAGTTTTAAGGCGTATTTTTCGTTAATGCAAACCTATAGCAATCCTATAAACGAGATTAATATTTGGTGTCAGATTAAACATCCTATTGCTTCAATTGTTTATGAAAAACGCGTATTTCTGGAAATGACAGTGCTTAGGTAACATTTCATGACACTTAATGAAACTTTTGTTTAAACTTTCGAGAAACATCGAATTTATGGGAGAAAATTTGATTTGTTCGTTTAAGGAGAGAGGATAGTTTGACCTATAATGGCCGCTCTTGGGATTTTTGGGCAGTGGAAGATCAATGGACGCCTTGGCGGTAGCAAGTCATGGGCAAAAGCCCTTTATCCATTTCACCAGGCGGACCAAAGGCAATATAAATCCTGTTGGGAGGATGAAAAAACTGGAAAACTCTCACGAAGAAAAATATGTGAGAGTCACTGTATGTAGGCGTGCTAAGGAAAGCTTTAAACATATCAAAGTCGTATTTTCTGACTTCGCAAATATATTTCAAGCCAATATTTTGTATATAGTAAATATTTCAAGTTTTTGTTGATAATAAATTAAAAGCATCTCAGATGAATAATTCGTATAATATCAGTAATTTGTTACCGAGAGAAAATAGTATATTGTTAATTGAAGACTATAAAAATTGTCAAATATCCAGTCAAAGATATAGCTGTATGATGATAGAGAATAGAATTAAGCGCAAAAAACAATATCTTTAAGATCATACCAGAAGTAAGACAAAGGGATATGTCACCTTGCCAATTGAAATTAATGATGTATATCGACATACGCAAAATATACAAGAAATTTTAGGGATTATCTGAGAGAAGAAATTAACGGATAATAAGAGCAATAATACTGGTCTAAATGATGGAGACTGATTTACGTTCGATGGAAATGATGCTGAACTAAATAAACACTATAAATTGGGAATATTACATTAACTGAAACTAAAAATAGCGTAAATATTCACATATTCTGGATTGGAAATTAACGATCTAAATGAGTTCACTCCATAAATTGAAACCCAAAAAATATTAGTGAAAGTGTGGCTGTTTGTTCGAGAAGATTTATACATGACTTACAAAGCTTGAAACATTTTTGTGGCTTTTTTATGAGTCTTGTATAGCATTGCCATGACTTTCATGGACTTAAAGAATTTATAGTAGGGACCGTAAAGCTTCGTTCCTAAACAAATGGTGTTAAAAACGAGAAAATGAATGACCAAGAAAAAGTAGATTTCTAGTAATTGGAAATTGGAAAGTTTTTCTAGAATAAGCAAGAGAAATTTATAAGAAATATGTAATTTAGATAGCTAAAAGAGATCTCTTGCTATTTATTTAATCATTGATCTGAAAAAATATATTAAAATTATGACAAAGGTCCGAATAAAAATATAAAAAAGCAAAAAATGCTAATTATTTAATCTATATATTCTTGGAATAAATTGTAATCCGTGTGACAAATTCCTAACTGTTCTTTTAATGTTTCCTTAGGGTGTTACATGAAAATACTAGATATGAAGCTAAGGATGATAAACATTTCTCTTTATACTTGAGAACATTTTGAGACGTTCCATAGGCAAACGTTTCACAAAAAGATGGAAGAGAATATTTACCGTGAGCGGCATAGCTGATGATGGGGGATGGAGATGTGGAGATAGTTCGACAAGCTTAGGTCAGGTGTGTGCAACCTTTTTTCGATGGCGGTCTGCATAAGTATTTCCGAGTACCTCGGCGGACTGCATTTAAAGTCGCGGTTGTTTCGATGGGTCGCATTCTCAGATGATTCGATGGGTCGAGTCGGACTAGCGGTATTTTGTAACGTTAGAGTCGCGTGCGGCCATTTCGAACGGCTTGGAAAAACTTTTAGCAGTTTGCAAAATAAATTCAATGAAAACTAGCTCGCGAGAAGGTTTAGTAAAGGAATTGGTGGTCAGTAAATAAATGATCCGCGTAGCCTATGGAGCGAGTGAGCAGGCCACGCGAAACGAGGCACGGGGTTGGGCGCTATAGGCTATAACCTTCCACTTACACATTTATATTTTATTAAGTAAACTTCTTTCTTTCCAAACTAAAACTTGGTAATGCAGTTTTATCCACTATCTTAATTTTGAATTCAATAATAGCTTACGAATTCGCTCATTGAGATAAAAAATTATTCATAATATAAATATAAGTTATTAATACTGGCGAATTACCTATTAGTATTGATATTACTAACAAAAAATAAGCAGGATAGTTAATTATTTCTGGTATAATTAACTGATGTTATGTTTAATATTTCTCCATATATAACGCTGCTCTCTTTATTGCTTTGAATGAATCCATCTACTTCGTATACCACTTCACTTCGTGTTTTCTATCTCTACTTCTTTGTCAATACTGCAAGTTGGTTTAAAGTACCCAAACTGTCATTCACAGTTTGTACATAAACTCATAAACGAAGAAAATATTCTATAAATGCCTATTTTTTCAGTTGCAAAAGTAAGGATAATAAATTATATTAAAGAAAAATATTGACGTTCTCACCCAATGAGGAAAACCTCTGGAAGACCATCAAATACCGCGTCATGCCATACAAACAGCTATTGTAGATCCGCTATTGCATCAAATGTGGTCAATGCGCTTGGAAAGTATCAACATAGTCACAGAATCATTGACGCCCGCAAAGTAGAAAAAGAAGCATACATAGTTGTTTAAAGAAGTGACTACCCAAAGATTAGGCAAAAAGCCTTTTCCTGAGGGCATTTAACGGAGAGTTCAATCGAAAGTTCTTCCAGTATAAAATAAGGCCAAAAATGGACGAGTTCAGAGTTGGAAACCGGACGTTACTCCACTCCACGCTCACAAAGCAGATCCTCATTCCTTTATCCTTGCTCCTCGCCCTATCCTATCTTAACTTCTTTAAAATTTCCCTCACTCTACCAATCAGCGCAATAACATTGATTACAGCCCCACCTCCTCTTCCTAAAATAATTGAAAAGGATTATCCGCCTACTGATTTCCTCCTTCAAAAGAGAAAAGTGAGATCCGCCTGTCCTTCTCTCCCTCTGCTATTTGAAATATAGGGTCCACGTCTCTACTTAACCTCGTCTCAGGCTGAGCTACTTATATACCCTCAACATGCCTGCTGTAGGCACGGATTTTTAATAATTCGCGTGTTGTATTCAATCTGTCATTATCTTAACCGAGAATACACTGAAGGAAGGTTATTTGAAACTTCAAAAGGTGACGGGGGGAAGTTCTTGTTGAAGAGAATAGCACATTTTTTGAAGAAACCTATAACGAATCTTAGTGTATAGCTACAGCTTCTGCTGAATATTTCCTCTGCCATATCGTACACAAGGTGAGGTGATTCCTCTTTTAAACTTCATCTACCATGCTTGCAAGAACATGTTTTAAGGTCCCCTGAACACGGTTTAACTATTTTCTCGATGATGTCTGTGTGTGTGTCTGTGAGCGGGAGTTTGTGGGTGCATTATTAATCAGATCAACAATAAATATCATATCTGACTTTTTTGTTAAAGGGAAAAGACTGATTAGTTTTTAGTAAATATCGGTCAACCGGAAGTTGGTGTTTACTCTTGCCACTTATCTGTTTTTTACTTTCTCCATATACGAAGTACAAAGAAAGTATTGTTTTCATGAAAGAAAACGAATTCGACATTTCAACGTATATATACATACATTTTAACGTACTCTGATAATGTTTTCACCATTTTCACGATGATGTCTGTGACCAGGATTTTGTGGGCGCTTGAACTCAAAAACTATTAATCAAATCGGCATAAAATTTTATATTTTACATTATTGATAAAGGAAGACGTGCTGATTACTTTTTGGCAAATATCCGCCAACCAAAAGTGGGTGTTTACTCTTGTCATTTTTCCGTTTTAGGCGTTCTTTATCAGCGAAGCGGTAAAAGCGGAACGCCTTATGGGCACGTCTGGTCCGTCCGTCCGTCCATTCGTCTTAACTTTCACCTCCTATGCATCTGGACAGATTTTAATTTAATTATGTATGAGTGATTGTGATTTTCAACCAAATCGGTTTATTAGAACTTCCACTTCACATAACTACTTCAATAAACTTATACTCGTATCTCGTTAAATGGCATCCATCAAGCAACATTGAAATATCAAACTTTTATCTCCCATAGCTTATATATGATCTGTAAGGTATAGATTAAAAAGATTATTCGGATAGAGAGCAACATTTACTACAAGATAGTCCCCGATACTATAGTTTTGGGGATAAAATTCGAGAATCGCCTAATCTTTCTATACTGTTCCATACGTATTTCCCAATAAGAATTTCTTTGAAATCTGTGTATTCCATTCTTGGAGTATACTTTTCCATATTGTTATATCGATTTCGAGATTTCATCAGAAATACATGTTCTGAGGTCCTCTGAATACATTTTGACCATTTTCTCGATGATGTCTGTGTGTGACAGCTTTTTGTGGGAGCTCTAACTCAAAAGGTCTATGCGAAATTTTATATTAAACATTTTTATGGATGTCAAAAGAATTGATTAGTTTTTAGTACTAATCGGTCAGACGAACGTGGGTATTTACTCTTTTCACTTATCCGTTATTTTGAAATATTTGCTTTAATATATGATATATGTAAAAATGTACTAGAATAAATGTAGCAGGAAATTCAATTTTCTACAACCTTCGTTTTGTAACATTTTCCCATATAATGCCTTGTTTAATAAATATCTTATATTTTTAGCTGCCACAACCATGCCACCTACCAATGACTATTGTTAACAATTGACAGTTAGTTACGTTTTAGTAACGCTCCTTGTTAATTGCTTAATAGTTGGAGCTTTGTGGCTATAACCATTATCAGAAGGCTACTGTTTGTGTTCGTTTCTATTCTTTGTCTAGTCTAAAATATTTATGGAGAAAGTAATGTGGTGGCCACATCATATTTATTTTAAATACTATATACTTTAATATTTGATAAATGTAAAGATGTACTGGAAGAAAAGTTGTAGGAAAATTAATTTTCTACAACTTTTGTTTGAAATATAATCACATATAATGTATTGTTGAAGAGATATTTTAAAACACTTTGAGTTTATTTCTGTTATTTTTAAAGTTTTTAATGTTTCTCGCGGTGCCTTCAAATATTAATTGTCATTTAACCTATTTGGAATATTTAGAAATATTACGTGTATGGAGAAAGTCCTGTGGAGGCCACATCATATTTTTAGTACTTGCTTTATTATTTGTTAAATGTAAAAAATACTGGAATAGAAGTTGTAGGAAATTTAATTTTTCACAATGTATTTTTTCGAAACATTTTCCCATATAATGCATTGTTTAAGAGATATTTAAAAAAAAATATTTTGCTGCATTGCCACACCACGTACCGGCGACAATTGTTAACAATTTACGCTTAGTTACGTCTTAGTAAATCTCATTTTTATTTTCTTAATTGTTGGAGTTTCGGGGCTATATCCAATATCAGAAGGCTATGGTTTGAATATATTTCTGTTCTTTGTAGTCTTCAAATTTTTCTAGCAGATCGTTAAAATATTTATTATGATGCAACTTATTTGGAATTTTTAGAAATATTGCAGGTATGGAGAAAGTCATGTGGTAGCCACACCAGATTTTTTCAAATTAATTTTATGGCAATTAATTAGCAATTTGTACCTTCATGAAACCGATGGTTGAATGTACAACAGAATCTTTTGAATTGATTCACACGATTAATCATAAAATGTGAATCGAGTCAACTTTTCTGATTTTTGGGAGCTGATGATTTGACACATGTGAATTGATTCGAAAACGACCACCTCTAGCTTTCAGATATCCTCATTTTTTCGGTAAAAGAAAATTAAAACTCATATCCTAAGAAAGGTTTTTGCCGCCGTGGACTTCCACATCATATAATACGAGTAAGTGATCACTTGCTCCAGGAGCAAATACTTCCGAAATTATTCCAATATTCATTTTCAAACACATCTATAGCTTCAATATATTCTGGAAATATAAAGCTTCATACACTTTTGAAAAAGAATGAGGAAATTATTTTTATTCCTTGAATGCTTGATAACCAAAAAACGATATTTTCCCTTTTGGCAGCAAAATTAAATATTACAACGACGAATATGAGTCACACCGAGTTGAAATTTGTGTAGAAAGTTCAATTCGGGAAAAAGGCATGAAATTGTGTTCGATTTTAGGAGTGTCAGCTATGTACATACTTGGATTTTATTTCTTTGAAACAATGTAAGACCCGATCTCTCAACATTAAAAGATTCCATACAAGAGACTTTTGATAGCAGGTGCGGATAAAATTTTCAAGCCGAAACCTTCTTTTCAGCCGTTTAATCAGTCTAGATCAATCCCAAATTTAATAAAAGCTCAGTTAAGAAAATCTATTTATATTACTATAAGATAAACAAAACAAAATATTTTAAATTGAAATTTAAATAATCTGTAATAACGTTAATTTTAAGAAATTAGGGGTAATTTTGAAACCGAATACAGATGAAATGGTTGGTTTTTTAGTTCTCAAAACCATATCGCAACCTTCGTGATCCGCTAGGGCAGCGGTTACCAAAGGGCATCCTTTCAAGGATAAACAGAATTTAGCGGCACCACAACTTGAAAAAAGCTTCTCTATTTATATTCACTTGGGGCTCTGCTCACAGGTGCCTATAGCACACAACCCCGTGTCCGCTCCACGGACTACTCGCGTCAACCTCTCCCTCCATTCGCTTCTGGTAGGTCGGAGTTACCCGCCTTGATTTTGGCTTGCGATTCTCAGCGAAGTCGTTGGAAAAAGTACTTGTGTAGTTATTTACAGGCTAGAAATTTATTTACAGTAACAATTTTGAACTTTTTTTTTATTAATTTAGTTTAAAACGTAAATTTTTTCCCAACGCGGTCAAAATGACTGCACGAATCTTACGTTACAAAATACCGCGCGGCATCTCAAGAGTTTCAGTCCGATGCAGTCCACCAAATCATCTGAGACTATAAATGCAGCCCATCAAAACAGCCGTGACTTTGAATGAGGCACACGGAAATGCTAAAGCAGCCCACCATCGGAAAAAAGGTTGCACACACATGACTAAAGATTGTGCGAGCTAACCCCACCATTCCGTCTCCCTATCATCAACCATACTGCTCACGGTAAATATTCTCTCCCCTCTGCATCTGCTGGTGTAGCTTTTCAAAACACTATTTAAAATATAGAAACACGTCCGTTTTTGGTACATAACCAGAATTGATTAATTGGGTAAAATTAATTTCAATATGTAATGACATCAAAATTCCCAGTTTGTTGATTAACGTAACAGCGCCACTAAAAATCACCTGCTACACCCAGTTCGGGTAAGCCTGCTATATAGGATTGGGATCCACGGTTTTTATCATCCCTGTTATTTGACGGAATGAAACGGGAAAATATCTTGGGCTCTTATTCAATAACATAAGCGACACTTTCTTCAAGTAACTGCTGCCACATTAGATCCTCAGCGGCCCCAAATTGCAAAGCATTTTCTCGAGATTCTCGACTATTGAGCTACATCTGTAGGAATGGTTATGGTTAGTCTTCAAAGCAAGAGTTCTGCGACTCTCCGCTCTATTAAGAGAAAGCGATAAAACATTTGTTCAATTGTTAGTTTTCTAAACCTCAACTTGGGAATATCTCCGCGATTAATTTATGCTTAATTTTAACCATCTTCTACGGTCATTAGGAAAAATATACCAACCCAATCATGTTGCATCAGCGCTATTTTCGATGAAATATTTTGAGGAATGTACGTAATTTATTCTAGCTGTGTATGATTCGCTTTCGTAAATTTTTTCACATTAATATTTCACTCCTAAATTAAAGGAAAATAGGATTGATTGGTTGATTTTCAAGAGAGGCAATTAGTTAGAATTTTTATATTTAGTCCATGATTAATACTCAAGCATTAATTCATAATTTTCTATATTCCTTGTGGAATGGAGTATGGAATGACAAAATATATTTCTTGAAAATTAATTTTACCAAAGTTTTTATTTCAAACTCAAGCTTTTTAATTTCAGAATCCGGTGCTAAAATTTTCTTTCATCTCTTATAAGAAACATTAATAGCGATTTAACGTTATAAATTATTAATATTATCTAAATGTAATGAATTGTAGATACCTCATGGAGTTTAAGCAATAGGTGTGTGTGCATTTAATATAGGGTGTGATTTTTTTAAATAAAACAAAAATAGTAAATTTAAAAAAATCATGAGGGTGTGCAATACTGAATTGAGAAATAAATACAAAAGAAAACCAGTGAAACTAAAATTTAATTAGAATAAGCAGCGATTTGCTTAGATGGGCGTATGGCGAAAATAGAAAATTGCATACTTCCAGTTGGAACTATACCCAAACCGAAAAACAAGAGGAGAAGGCGCTTAATTGCCGAAACGTTCATCGCATGACTCGCAAAATTTATCACAGCGCGTCATCTCGTCGCCTGACCCATTTCGGATTAAACGAAATCCTAAATTTCCATGGAAATTGCGAGATGCGGTGGGAACAAACGGTTCCATAGAAACTGATAATTGTCCTAAAAGGGAATAGATCAAGCAGCACGAGGTGAAGTTGGTTGGGGCGAAACGCTAAAACCAGATAAGCGTACCCTATTTTGCGGCGACGAAACAAAAATGAGACGGAAATGTTCCGGTGTTGCGGAGAAAACATGCACACGCGATTTAAGAGTGGTACTCAGTGCGAAGGAGCGCTAATGTTTTCTTTCGGCGCAGTAAGGAAGGAGAGAGAGGGAGAAAGAGAGGTAAAGAGAGAGGGAGAAAAAGTGAGGGAGAGAGAGCGGGAGAGAGAGATTGATTGACTGATTGATTGATGTGGTCTTTATTTGGGGCGAGATTGAGACTAAGAAACCCCATCTTCCACCTAAACCCTGAGAGAGATAGAGGTAGAGAGAGAGGTAGAGAGAGAGGTAGATATAGTCGTCTGGCGAAAGATAACAATCACGTTACCTTGTGTGTTTTTCTCTTCTATCACTGAAAATTTACAAATACCCAACGATTTGATCCGTTTGCCCGCTAAAATTGGTCAAATTGCATCCTATTCTCTCTATCGAAAAGTGATTCGATGTAATTATCTTTTCAATTCCGTGATAACGATTCAGTTAAAATTAAAAAAAGCCAAACGCTCGCCGATACTTTAAAAATTATGCAGAAAAAACATGCTCGAAAAAGTTTTCAATTGAAATTAGCAACAGATGATATGTAAAATGAGTTGTTTTTATAATTTTCAATTTAAAAAAATCTAATGTTGAAAGAACATTACTTCCTCTATGCAGAGTAATGAATATCATTGCAACAGTTCTTACAAGTTGCTCTCAACACCCACGCCCTCAAGAATAAAGATCGGCAATTACACTTATGAATCGTTTTTGAACCCTTTGATTAATTTTCACACTTGCATCGCTTTTCTTCTTGTGTGATTCTTCACCTATTTTAAAATACTTTGGCACTATTAACCCGTTATTTTAACTCTATTAAAAATCCTATTTTTAGTGCATCCCTGTAGATCATAATGCATGCAGGGTAGCGGTTTTTTCTGCTTTTGAAACCTACTTCAACATCCGCATTACCACCGCAAAATATCTTAGCCGATCCTAGAGGGTTTGCGGACCCTGCCCCTTCAAACGTAAATTAATAATTAAATTTGAATGCAATGTATAGTTTTTTAAAGGAATATCTTATATATATAATGACTCAATGTCTGTCCGTCCGTCTGTCAGTCTGTCCGTCACCCCTTTTATCTCTTGAACAGTTTGTGAAAGGGAAATGCTGTAAAGGCCATTTTGTTTCTGCCAACTAGGAAACCTCGCAAAAACTATTTTTGTCTATGTAAGTTCCCCAGGTTCGACTCCAGGAGACAATTATATTTTCCATATGCTTGCGAGGTTTATTTCCTTCATTCATTAAAATACATAAATGTGGGCCGAATTTTATAAGGAGAAATGGGCCGTTATTACTATTAAACATGCAGATTTTTGACTGACTTCCGAACAGTTTTTCCGGGTACCACTAGATACTTGAATTTGTCAAAATGTTAATTTTTATAGCGTATAGTTGTTCCTTAATCATTCACCAGATTTATTTTGTTTTACGTTTACGGTGATCACAGTTGTTAGCGCCTGTATATGGCTTTCAATGATTTCATGTGCAAATAAAGATTACAATCATTTCAGTGTATCATTAAATTTCTCAAAAAACTCCACTAGTAGGTATGCTACAATAAATTTTTATTCTTATATTAAATCCTCTTATCGCTTACTTATTGGTTTATAAATGACGAAAATATATTTTATTGGCACAATTTAGCATTTATTCGACGCACCAAACCTTAGTTCTATTATTTGAAATTCTGCTCTTGATATATCATACGATACAGTGACTAACATCGTGGACCCTCATTAAACATCTGTTCGACTTGAAATTTAGCTTACCACCTACCATTCTTTAGTCATTGAATACTAACGGCAGATTAGAACTAAAAACGGAGCGTTCATTCTCTGCCGCTTTTTACTCTCACTTGTCTTAGAATCTATATTGAGAGAGGCAGTCCCTCGCAAGCTTCCTCAATCTCTCAGTTACGTGATCGTCCTAATATCAGTATATTCTTTTCACATCTCATCCTATCATTCTTCTGAAAATATATTCTGCCCTCATTCCATCTTCTGAGTAAGCCATAAGACAGGCAATTTTTAACTTCTTTCTCTTCTTGTATCCCTTTCTCGACGATTTTCCTGTATCTTATACGTCAAGGATATCTCGACCCGTGGACTTGACACTTATTTCTCCCCTTCCGAGTGACGTTAACGTGTTCTGAAAGGGGCCCTTACTCTTTCTTCCGCTCTACATTCCTTTTCCTCTCTCTCTGTCTTCTTTACCTCCTTCGCTCCCTTCCCCGTAATCGCGTCACCATGTCGAGCTTACCATACCAACTCCCGCATTCGAATGCAATTTGGTTACAGAATTATCAAGACCCTATACATTCATCAATGTCCACCGGGTGAAATACTCTCGTTCGTCACATCCACTCGTCGCATTAAAAAGGATTCATCCGAATACGATTCTCTTTACCCCGTTTTCGTCTGTTTTTCTTTACGACAGTTACTTGGAGAAGATAGAGGATTTTATTAAATCGGTGGCTAATGTGACCGCCTGGTTGTTTTGTATACATTACGTTATAACATTTGACTGAGAAAATTGTACAGCATAATTTGTTTTAAAAATTGTTATATATTTTCTTCGAGATTTATAAACCCTGGAATAAAATATTGCATGAAAATTTATCGTATAAATAATAGCTTATAAAAACGGCGTTTTCTACTAAATTTGAATGGAGTAATGAATCAGACAAAATAATTAGGGCCATTTTTATCTCTCAGGAATATGATATCATATAGTTTAAGCAACGGTATTAGTCTTTCGATTATTAACATCGCTTAAACTCATTCGTATAACATTAGTCGCGTTCAGTACAATGACATGGTCTTTCGCGTATTCTCAGACATGCGACACGAAACAAATGGATTCGCGGAAAGATAAAAGGACTACACAAGTCCCAGAAAAATTTAATAATTTTAACAGTGACATGCTATAAATTACAAGCCAATTAAAAACACTCAAATGCAAGTTTTTCACTGAGGAAAACGCTTAATTAATTAGCCTCGGAAGCTGGAGCGCATGAGGAATTGTTACTATAACTATCAAAAGTTATATTGAAATTTGTGGAGGTATTCGGAAGAGAATGACAAATGCCTCCAGCCAGGTTAGTGAAAATACTACTCACCGTTGTTATCCTTGAGGTCGCAGTGTGAATGGCGCCGGTGGAGGTTGTTCTGATGACTGTCGTTGCTTCTGAGGAAATTTCGTATCCCGCAAAAGGGATGTGCGATGCTGTCTGGTGTCGGAGTGGCTAGACGGGCGGTGGTGACGGAGTGACCTGAGTGACTGATTTTGAGGGTGGAGAAAGGTTGGCAGCTGACGCATAACTGGACGCAGCACTGGTACACCAATGACGGCGACGACGGACGTAATGAATGATAGTTGGATTGGTTCTAAATTGGAAAGGAATCTAGGGTCTGGTTAGGGTAAAGGAATGGCTGAAAAGGGGCCTCCAGGGCGACCGGGTGAAATAGAATTGATTGAAGGGATTGATTTGGTTTTATCGCCGAGGGCAGTAATGGTTTAGAAGGGAAAATGCCGAATTGTTAACTGATATGGCAGGTTAGCAAAGTGAGGAGAAAACTGAGTGCTTGGAGTGGACTTAAACAGTTATTGGGCACAGAAACTTGGGAAGCAGGTGATATGAATTGGCCGATATGGTAGGAGGTTGATTGAAAAGAGGCCAGTTAGATTAGGGAAAATGGTGGTAGAAAAGAGGCATTGAAGGAATGGCGCATGTGAAGGTTGTCCCACGGTGAGGATTATGAAGGATTCACGGCGTTGCTCTAATAGGTTGTATCAGTGGTGACCAACCCAATCTACGCCTCGTGAAGAATTTTTTGCGCAGTCCGCGAATTTCTAATAAAAAAGCAATCCGAAAAATTTAGCAAAAAAATTCGTACATTTTTATGAAAATCATTATAATTAATTGCAGAAGAATCCTGCTACAGCGAAGAACGGAAACCCACCGCTTGCCCAAAGCACTTCGGCTTCCCGATCAAAAACTTAGCAGGGGCATTAGGGGCTGAAGAAACCTCAGCCATTTCCTCCAGCATGTTCTATGAGGATGTCTGCCTCAATTCAGGTTTTGAGAGCGCTGCGAACATTTTAGACGTCATAACAGAGATCGATGACTCTCGCAACTCCCCCCCCCCCACGGGAATACTACACATACGAACGTCTACTGCGCACCCGTCGTCGAGAGGTGATAGGTTTTAAGCTTTAATTAAAAGGACCTGTTTAGCATCCATAGAGTCGCTGTCAGCCTCTTCAAATAGGCCCCAAATAAACCGGGGGAAATCACTATCGAGGTGGCTGCTCCTGGAAAAGCACAGAAAAATACAGTTCCTATTCTCAGAAATGCTAAAAAACGAATGATAGCATGCTATATTTTCAGGTTCTATGTGCCAACGTGAAGTACAACCAAACAGAAATGGAAATGGATAGAATAAGATGATCATAAGATCCTACGCAGACAGGCTTAAGCCCAAAATATTTGGAATAATTTTGAAACGAGAAAAAAATCATCTATGATCTGGAGTCGAACCGGGGCTTCCACTTGCGGATATTCTACCAGTGAACTATCGCAGCAAACTAATTCACACGTTTTATAAAAACTATTTAGACGGAGAGAAGGCTTCATTTAAGCACCGTTATACATGCGTACCTTTAAAAGTTTCTTTTTTGTTGGTTGGATGTGAAAAAACTTAATCATCGCACCGAAAATAGGCGTATAGCAAAGAAACTAAAGACTGGCGATTTCCTTATCTTAAATAAATGCTTGTTTTATTATTGTTAAGAGGTATTTTACAATGACTATAAAGTGTGTTTTTAAATTTATTCTTAATAATGAAATACTTTTAATGTATTTTTAATTTTACACTTATTCCGTATAATCCGATTTTTTAATAATTCGAGTTGGCTCTGCTTCCGTTCACGGATTATCGAGACAACTGTGCAGACGTCCCAAAGAAATAGTCCTTCAGTAGAAGAATCATAATATTTCCTTTATTTTTAATATTAACGGCAATTTCGGTTTTGAAAAAACACAAAACGAAGGTAAAAAATAAATGATAATGGTTAAGAATTAAAATAAAAACGAGAAAAAAGAAAACACAAAGTACATATTCCAAGAAGTTTAAAAAATAACAAAAATTAAAATGAAAATAGTTTTAAAAGAAAACAAAGAGAACAGCTGTTACGCGTGCTTGCAATGGAAAGTTACCTCCCCCTAACGGGACGCCTAGGCCTGGACCCTCAGCCGGGTCGTCCCTTCCCCTCACCTTTGTGTTTGTTTACGCGCCGTCCTAAAATAGGGGACACTTGAGCTTCCCTTATTACATGTTCGTCCCATTCTCCTTCCCTGCCAGCGTTTTACCAACTCCATCTGCAACTCCATAACTCCATTTGTTTCGACGTAGTACACCTTCTCGGTATACGGTATCAACATTTGCTGACACTGACCTTAGGGATCCCCAACGCGTTTCATGTCACACTACGATATTGTGTTCTGTACCGAAATACGTTTTTATGGTTATTGGGTGGTTTCTCCATTGTACTTACGTTGACATGCCTCTGAATGTAAATTTAAAAGAGCCGCATAGTAAGTTAAAAGAGCCGCGGTTTGGCCACCCCTGTAATGAAGCAATGAAAAAAAGTCAATCCATATTGTTTGTGCTGTGAATCAGATTCTCTCTCACAATAGGTTGTTATTAAGCTTTAAATAAATCATTTTCAAAAGCATTTCCATGGACAGAACATTATTGCTTCTCTGTTATCGTTCTCTAGCGCGTCGACCTCGTATCATCCGCATCATCACATCTTCTCTCTCAGTCTATCTACTCATATTATTTCGAACCGCCTTCCCTTTCCATTTCCTCTCGACGTCGACCGTAAACCAACCAGAAATCTTCGCATCCAGCCATCCTCCATTCCTCTCCCCGAACTCACTTCGCTTTGCTTTCCTTCCACTATCCACCCCATTCGCCGTCTTTCGTCATGGCTGCACATTTTTCACCCCTCTCTCTCTCTCTCTCTGCCTCACTATCAGGAGACCAACTTGGACCCTTCTCTTCCCTCTTATTCCTTTTTCATACCATACATTTGGCTTTCCCCTCTCTCTTCTCTCTCTCCGACGGGGGTAGAAAGAAACGATAAATTACAAAATACATTAGTGTTATGGCTGAAAGTTTAAATATGTCTATCTATATTATTTTAATTTTTGAATTGTTCTAAATAAAATTTTTATTTCGTTATTATAATAATTTTACTGCAGCTATGATATTATAACCATGGTATATTAATTACATGCTTACATTTTGTTGTAACATATAAAATAACTTCAGAGATAAATGCACGGACATTGCTCTCACACTAAGCAGGAATTTTTCGTAGGTTTTTCTCATCTCACATTCTTTTTGTTGGTGTTTTCCTGAATTGGGATGTTTCTGTGATAGATATGCATACTTACAATTACTCCACAAAACTCGTGAATGTTTTATAATCGCTTTTGCTCACTTATACATAAATACTCAATTGACTAATTTTCAAAAGTAAAAGAGAATAAATAGCCCTAATTATGATAATATAATGTCGCTTGTCTACATAAATACTTAAATGACTAATTTTCTAAATGTACGATAGTTCTATATCAGGAGTGGATGTAAATATGCAGCTCTTAAAATCTAATCTCTATGGTGACGTGTCGAAAATAAGAGGAGATTAAATAGCCTCAATTATGCCAATATAATGTCGCTTTTTACCCTCCTCCCCCCTATCTCGCTCGTACTCGAACTAGTGCTGCCAACATTACGGTTTTCGTCCGGAGACTCCGGTTTTTGCAGATTAACTCCTGCCTCCGGTGTCAATAACTAGTCTTCGGTTACGGGATGTCCCTTTTTCGGTCAATTTTTTCTCAAATTTTTCGTATCCCATGTGAATTCAATACGGAACGCACTTTGTCCCATATTTTTTCATGAAAAATAATATATTGGTTTCAGATACAGTGGAACATTCCTTCGGTACTCAGTCAATAAATATTTAAGAAAACAAATACGTGGCATAAAAAATAAGTCTGATTTTGTTCTCACATTATGACTTCTAAATTTCCCTCCTCTATCTGTATTTCGAATTAATCTTTTTGTATGCGTACCTTGAAGACAATTTGATCTCCTCGGACTCCGCGTTGGATTAGCTTAGGCTAAGCTAGTGAGAAAAATAAAGTTCATACCTATTAGCAATGTATTTTTGAGTGAGTTTTTTCTTTGATGGGCAATTTGTGGACAGGTGAACGCAATTGTTGGAATACATCCATGGTAAAAGCTGAATTTTGCACAAAAATTAATTGTAATATGAATTGTGAATAATTTTTACAATTAATCCGAAAACCAGAGCAAGAACCGTTATTGAAGAGTTACCAAGAAAATTTAAAATATAATTTTAAATTTGATAAAAGGTAATTTACATATAGTTACATATTGTATTTTTTGTTTAATTATTTTATTTAGTGAAAATGTTTGAATATTCAATTTACTATCCTATGCACAATACTGTGTTATTTAAAAATACTTTTTATTGTCTTTTTGTTCTATCACTTGTTTAAATATATTTTTCATATAAATACGTAATATATCTTTTTGCTCATATCTCCGTTTTTGGAATCCTCAAAAGGTTGCAGTCCTAACCCCAACGCGTCTCTTACACTTCCTTATGAATTCCAAGCTATCTGCCTGCCTTGTCTTTCCTCCTCTTCAACTATCCCTAATATACCACCCTCGCCCTTAGATTATCATTCTGCCACCACAAAAAAAAAACATTTGAATAAACTGATAAATTGGTTTCGCATACCTGTTATTGAAAACTGTGTTTCTCCAATAGCCATAAAAAGATTGGAACAATCAGTTTGGCATGAGTTACCATTCAGCTAGCATTGGTATGATTTGTATATAATATATTTAAAAAAGAACTTTTTTTATTTTGAAGCAAATCTAAAAATTATCTATGATATGGTAATCGGAGAAATATGTATTTTTAATATTTTATTTTAGCCAAAAATTAGTTTGATATTATCTTTTTAGAATCACGACAATTCTATGAAAATAAAACGTTTCCTCAATTTCTTATATATGACGTATGTATCTACTGTCACCGCAAAATGATTCAACTTAGATATTTGAACGACTATGAACGTTTGATGTACCGCTAAATCCGAAAAAGTAGTTTTTGCGATTCCGTCTGCCTATAGTCTGTCCTTCGATTACACATCATTCCTGTGGCTAAATGTTTTGACAAAATCTAACTATGAAGTTTTTACTTAAGGGCACTATCCAGAATTGAAACCTTACTTCAATAATATCGAGTATTTCATTTTTGTAGTTTTTCTCAAAATGTCAATTTACTCAAAAACGGCTAAGTGTTTTGATTAAAATAAACCCGTTTATACATATGAATTCCATAATAATACCACAAAATACTTGCCCATTACCCATTTGTGCCCAGTGACATTATGGAATATGTCCAGCTATCGCAGTTTTCACTCAATCAAAGAGACAGCACTGTTGTTACGAGAAAACATAAATACATATTAGTGACCTATTTGTATGAACTGGATGCGTGAGGAAATGAGAAAGTTTGCGCAATTTTTGTTGCGCCGACTGTTTTCAAGCGCTATGCGAAACGGCGTTGAGAAAATATTTTTCTGGGTCATATACGCCTTATACAGTTTTTAATATCAAAAGGACACGTTTTGACAGCTGATATATTTTTACTTCCGAAGTCCTTTTAACTTACAAAAGGCAATCGGCCATTGAATCCCTCATGCGTATTATCCGGCTCAGATTTGTTCACCGTCTAAGCAGAGCGGATCGAAAAACGAGGGAATTGGGCAAATTCCGTTCATCGCCATTTGAAATTGATGCGGTTCGGAGCTCCAATCTTTGCAGATTTCTCTTACTTTTTCAAAAACTACTACATATTCACGCGTTTTTCCTGGTTATTTCCCCAGTTACTCAGAACGTCTTTCCTTTAATATTTGAGACTATGACACAATAAGTAAATTACACGTTTCGACGGCAAAACTGTACGTTTTAACGATTCGCATAAAATCTCCGAACGATCGTAAAATGTCAAGTTTAACAAATTTATTACATTAAATGGGTAAATCTCTGTTGGACCAGAAACAAAAGTTGTTTATCGCCGTTTATATAGCAAAGCTGTCAGACACCGATTTCGCCAGGAGTGACGTTATTTCAGCCTGTTAGGCTTTTCTTTGTGGAGATTAAGTCCGATGGATCCGCCGCTAGGTTTACGCTTGACCCACATTACCCCTCCTCTGGGAGCAACTCAATCCCAGCCATCGCCTGGGGTCTAAAAGAGTGTATTTTTGAGGTCGCATCCCGAGGGAGAATACTTCGTCAACGCCTGCCATCTGCAATTCGGTATAATACCACAAACGGAATAAAATTTTCAGAAGATGGGGTTTGCGGTTTGAAAATGGGATTCTTTGCTTCGGATTTCTTTCAGTATCTTGGCGGAAAATTCTCGGCTAAAATCTTAAACTTAACCACACTCGGTATACGTAATGTAGACGTTATGTGCGCGAATTTATACGTAAATTCGTATCGTGAGGATAAAAAAGAGGCAAATATATATATAAAATATTCGAAATAATTAAAAGTTAAATGTTTAAATGCTATGCGAGAGAACATTTATAAAGATGTGTGCAAACAGTATGCTGACATGTTAAAATTTTAAATTTTCCTGGAATTCTGCGAAGCAAAAACAGGATTGAAAGTTAATCCTGTGTCTCGCATTCGTTTAACGAAATATAGGACTAGTTCACATAGGATAAATATTACCAGGAATTTAATTTTTCTAACGCAAAATTAAAATTTTTTCTCTTCCATTATGACTTAATCAGTCAACAATATGGAGGATGAATAGTATGTTTCCACCATGCAACTTTTTGTCTTTCACAGTCTTTGCAACAATATATATTCTGCCGTGACTATATTATTCCATAATGGTATGCATCGATTAGCGCATGGAATGTTCTCCGGAAATTCCATGCACTAACGGAATTTGCGCTAAATGAACAGTTTATTACGTATTTCTTAACCCAATTGATTTTTATTAGTCAGAAATTTTATCATCCTTACATACCGTTGTAAAGGTACGTTTTTAAATTAAATATTTACTTAATATATATTATGACCGTAGAAGATCGTTTTCTCGAAGATTCAAATTTCGAAAACATCCAAACACGAAAAAATATGATGTCAAGGAAATATTAAAATTTTTGTTGTGCACAGATTTAGGTTCTAATTAGTTTTAAATAGTAAAAAAATCGAAAATATTTTAAAACATATCTCACTCTAAGTAGTTGTAATCTTTACGTTTACATTTATTCCTTCCTACAAAACGCTTTGTGTACATTAAAGATAAATAATCGTATTCACGTCAATTTCTTCATCTTTGATAATACAGTTTCATCCGTTTACTAAATGCTGCATCCATATGAAAGGAAATTATACGTACTTTACGATCTTATTTACTTCAGTTACTATGAAGACTGTTTTCGTTGGCAACAATTAAATAACCATGCAAGAAATTGTCGAAGTTTAATGATAAACGGAAAGTTTGTTTATTTTTGTTTCTAGTAAGGTGGTACCCCCGATTGGATTATGTGAATCACTTATAACCTTCTCTAATTGCCTTTGCTTTGCCGAATGCCATGAAAATTCGTTTGGTTGAAGCCAAGAACGATCATGCGTACGGACGGACGGTAGGAAGCCAATAGGAGCACATGCACAATAAAGAAAATATTAGCACATAGGTTCACGGAGCCTCTTCGCATAATTGAAATCGAGGTTGTACGCGACAACACTAAATCACCCACGTTCGCGAGGAATCGTGCAAATTTCAAGCTATGCTATTAGCTTATATAAATAAACTAAATAATAAATAAACTCTGAAAGTTTTCTACGCGACTGGATCGATCTATTTACATGAAAACCTGCAGTTAAGATATTTATTTCCACTGTCAAGACTGGTAATCTAACAATGATCTGGTAGGTGAGATACTCAAGGAGCATATTGGTAACAAATGAATTCTGTTATAGAGAATTCCACGAGAAACAATTAACGACGTCCGGCAAGTTCCAAAACGAGACTAATTCCGCCGACCCAGGTACATTCAATTACGCGCGGAAAAAATAAACTGGAAGCAAATAGTGCCTAAACACTGCGTTTAATTCGTCAATATTATCGTTTATTTTTTGCCATAACTTGGTAAAAACATTTTTTTTGTTTGAGGAGCTGTTTGCGGCTTGAAACATTTATTATTATTTTAGAATATCTTTTATCCTAAATGGTTCAGATCCGACTATTCCGGATAAACGATCACCTACTGTATTATTTATCATTAATTTAAATTACCTTTCCGCTATTTGCTGTTAAATTTTATTTGGCAATAGAAAATAACTACTGCATCACAATTGAATTAATGACGTCAAAACTGAAGACCTTGGATAGTGATCGGCCAGCGTAAACAAAAACACGGTTAAAGAATTGTAAAAGTAGATACTAGAAACGCTTTTTTTTAGAATTTTCACGTACAACTTCGGAATATTTAACGTTTGTGCCTTTTTCTACAAACTACAGATTTAGCTATCAAATTGCGTAATTATAATATAACGTTATATTTCCATTAGAGCTTAGTATTTATAACAAAACGTAAAATCCAAAATCAATTAAAAGTTATTAAAAACATACCTCACCGTACTTAAGCAGTTATAATATGATCTTTATTAATTTTTTAAAGTAAACTGAACATATTTTCGCTTCGCTTTTAATGTTGCATCAACGTAAACAAAACGAAACTTTACTATTATACATTCTCATATAAATAGTTAAGGGTTTATTTAAAATCCTGCGAAAAGACAAACGGACGGAGGAACGCACTTCAAGATCATTTGGGTTTATGTCTGCCACTACCTAAAACAACCCTGAAAATCTTAGTTTCTCGTTGTTTCATAATTTTGCCCAAGGACGGACGAAGTAAAAACATTACCGATTTTTTTAAAATCTCTAACAAAAAACGGAACGGATCCATTATTACGTAGATTTAACTTAGGTACCAACAGCAAAATAACATAAGAATAACATAATATAAGAATGAATATTAATTAAGAAGCTTAAAATTCATTCATGAACCTAATCTAACCCACCTCAAAGTAAAAACCCAACAAAGCGAATCCATCCCTAACAGTAACGTTAACTAGTGTAAAATTTCCAATGTTTGCATCACTGCAAAAGACTCCAGAATCACAGCACACCAATGTAAAACACAATAAAAGTGAACAGCTGAAATATAAATAAAGCGAATAAACATATGTTTGCATCACTGAAAAGACTCCAGAATCACAGCACACCAATGTAAAACACAATAAAAGTGAACAGCTGAAATAAAAATAAAGCGAATAAACATATGTTTGCATCACTGCAAAAGACTCCAGAATCACAGCACACCAATGTAAAAACATAGTAAAAGTGAACAGCTGAAATATAAATAAAGCGAATAAATATAAATAACAATAAAATTGTTTTCAATTAGTGTGTAAAACATAACGGGGTATCATTGGAACAAAGAAGTGAAGGTAACTAAGAAAAAGTTAGGACTGCATTAACAGACCGTAGCCATTTAAGAACTTTATTTCATAAATAAAAATTAAGATGCCAATTGCGCTATATCGAAATTTGCGCTAAACGTATGTGCGGTAACCGAGGAATGACTGTATTCTAAATAATTTCCACGATTCGCTTATAATAGATATACTGCCGGCAGAGCGAAACATTCTTATATGGTCAACTGAATCACTATATTTAAGTACACTGGATTCCTCCTATGATGAATTGGATTAGTATCATTTGATAGAATACTTTATCATGTGTTTTTTTACTCTCCAAAAATGAACTTGCTTATTAGATACTTAGCAAAAACTTGGGAATTGTGTCATAATAGTTAGAACAATATTCTATTTTTATAAAATGGATTCTATTTAATTGTTCGAAAAATTTTCACATAGAAAGCAAACAAGACGAGGAAAATTGCCGAAATCTTTCCAATCCTCTGCTTCAGTAAGTACTTGTATATTAGGTAAACGAAACGATAGTAGTCATCTAAAACAGGTGAATGGATATGTACATTTTTAATTTTCTCATTGAACTGAAAAAAATCTATCTTCATGGATTAATTTTTACGGAAAACTTATGATGATGTCATAAAAAATACTCCATAATTTTGCTCGAAGTTGAAAACAATCGCAATCAATCTTTAATAAGTAACTTACTGATGAGTCGAATGTGGATAGTTTTAAGAATATGTTTTGAATAACCTATTTTTTCTTTTTTTTATTTTCATTGAGAATCAGTAGTAGTAGTAGTAGTAAAGGATAATAAATAATTCAATTGTTATATATGACGTTTACCTTATTAGGTGTTTATGAAAAAAATACGGATTGCTTTCGAATTTTCAAAGCTACTTTTCATCAATTTCCTTAGCTATGGCCTGTATTTTTTTTACACCATTTATATATAACTGATAAGAAAGCAATGAAATTAATAAATTTAATAACAACGACCCTTTGAGAATGAGCCAATATCAAGATTCGAACCTGTGATTCTTAAATTGATTACAAAAGTCGATGTGCATTCAAGTACCAATTATAGCTATTATAGCTATACTATCGTGGATTAAAAAGCGATCTTCTGAGTAATAAGGGTGAAGAAAAGCTATGGTAATTCTTATTTGATGTCATTCACGGATATGTCCCTGCATTTTGATTGAAGATGGACTTGGATTCGATAGGATCGCGTGAAAATTAATTTAAAGAAGAAAGGATTTAACAAAGTAATCGATTTTTTTCAAAGGAGAGCGCGTGACTCAAAAACTCTACAAAACTCGTCGACCTCATATTTTTAATTGCTTGAGAATAGTTTTCCGACGCAACTTTAATATTGCTACAAAGCACTGGCGTATCGTGCTGCTTATTTTCCCAACACGATGAAGAGGAAACACCCGAAAAATAGATTCGAGATAGTGAGATATTCTGTGCACAGAAGTTGATCTCCTTTCTTAATCGGCTAGAAAGTTATTTTAATTCCATTAAGAGGATTATCTGCTACCGGAGAAGAAGGAAGGGATTTTTGAATCTCAAATGTTAGAATAAAGGGATGGAGTGGTATTAAATAGGCTTATGTATGTAATACTATGTGTGCGGAAGGATTCACAAATGAAAAAGTAGTTCAAAACTAATTTATATAACCTCGAAACATCACCTCCCTTTCATATAAAACATAACCTTTTGAGGAACATAGCTCACAAATTTATGCGTGGCTATCTACTGAAAATAGAAATATTTAAATTTAATTTACATTAAAATAGTTTTTGGAATTATTGATGAGAAACATGGCAGTACCGTTCCATTTTTCTAAGTCATCCATGAAACTTTAAAAATATTTAACAGAATATGCCTAATGATTGCATATGGTAATAACATACGAATTTTATGTTTTCAATCATAATACTTTGAATGATTTTCAGATATAAACTCCACTTGGGAAGGCTTGATATTATGAAAACATTCCATAGTAAAAATAAAACAATTACTGTATTTTCCACTGAACAAGAATCTTATTGACCAGTGGATAAAATGCTTGTTCAGTGGAAATTACAATAACTTTTATTTCTATTTTTAGGTGTAATTTTAAATATTTATTCATCTTAAATAAAAAAATGTTGGATGAACTTAGTCCTAATTACACATTCAACGGAATTGATAAATAAACGAATGAATTAATTAATTAAGGAAATGTTAACTAAAATTAAATATGATTTTGAGAGTACTATAACTCTTTTATGCACGATAATTTCAACATAAGTAATGCTGTTGTTGGCCAGTATTTTAATAATAATTGCAAAATACGTAAATTACGCACGATAAAGCATTTGAAATAAGATTTTAATAACTGTTTTCATGTTTCATATTTCACGTTTTTTTTAAGGTAGGGGTTCACTTTTGCACCACCACCATGCTTCAATAACAATGGAATAGGCACACGTCATACTGTTCCAAGAGTTCGCTCAGTGCGTGCCATTCATCTCATGAATACTGATCATTTTAAATCATTTTATTAATATAATATCATATTCTTATAATATTTTCCAATCCAGGGCAGTTCTTAGGT
Source organism: Tanypteryx hageni (assembly GCA_028673005.1). Taxonomy (NCBI): domain Eukaryota; kingdom Metazoa; phylum Arthropoda; class Insecta; order Odonata; family Petaluridae; genus Tanypteryx; species Tanypteryx hageni. The sequence continues at coordinate 54,558,858 of CM054116.1, forward strand.
AAGAAAAATTGATATATACTTGAATCTACCAATTAGACGCATATTTTAAGTAATTTAATTTAGTCGTCCCTAAAACTTCCTTTTCCTATACAGCATACAAACAGACCTGTAACAATTTATGTTCGACTGATTTTCTGGGTTATTACCATTATTATTCGAGTTCTGGGTATTTTTATATAGATATTTTAGTTACAACTTCTTCAACTTTCTTGTAAATCGACTCATAGCATCTAGCCTAATATAAGATAAACAGTATTATAAAAGAAAATTTGTAATGTACTTTCACTAATTATCAACGTAGGATAATAATAATATTTGATATTAAGTAGCATATGAGAGCATAATAGTTGATGTTGTGGAATAACTAAATCAAATGTTGCATGATGGTTCAGATTTTGCTCTCTTACAAGTATATAATTATTTTATCATGGCTGAATAAAATCATGAAAATTTGAACCTAGATATAATTTGACAACAACAAAAACATTACTTACTTTAAAACAGCTCTGCTGTGGAAGAAAGGGTAAAATATAAAAACCAATTAATGACACCACTTTAAATAAACCATTACGCCATAGGTATCAAATTGACGAAGCCTAACTACGATCACCGAAAAAATAACGTTACCTACTCTCTATTGACGGCTAAGGAGAACTATTAATAATAGCTCTGCCTTGTTTTCAATAATGTATGTCGGCCATTATGATTCAGTCTTACAAGTTGGTGGTCCAAGTTGTGGACCGCTAAATATGAAATACATTAAAACCGTTCATAAAAATACTCTAAAATTAATATAATTTCTTTAAACGTAGGAAAATGTAGAAAACGTAATCTTCTGTTAAACTTTTTAATTTATCAAAAAACCTCTGCCAAACTTAGCATACAGAATTGTGTTTACGTTTAGGGTAATTAGCCATTCAATTGTTAAATTCTACATTAATGATTTCCTTTCGTAGAACAAGAGCCTTTGTATAGAAATGGAAAGTCATTCAACAGAGCAAAGGAAAAAAAACATTGAACAGCGACTGTAAAGGTCATCCGCTTTTGACGCTAGACCGTAGAACGACCCCCTGAAAATGGATATTGGATATAAAAGGAATCATTTTTTTAAATACTAGTTCGGGACACGGTTTTAGTTTGGTGCGGGATAGGCAAAAAAGAAACGGCAATCGTGTTTCCGCATCATTTGATGTACGTGGTTCATTCAGATACAAGTAAATAAATTTGGAATTTTTCCTCTTTTACCGGTTCAAAAAGAATCTTTTGAGGCTTTACTATTAGTCTGGCAATTTCTACGTTGCATAATTAATGAAAAATAGTACAGCATATTAGTATTCCTATAAAATATTTATCCTTATTCCATTAATTCGTTTTTTACATAATGCTCTATAAAAATGAGCCAACATATAAAAAATGTAGTTATAAGTTTCCTAATGAATTACATGATTACATTGTAAACCCATCAGACGAAATTCCCTTCCTTTGAGAAATTTAATTTATTGATATGATTTATCTCAACGACATTAAACGCGGATATAATAACTAGTTCGTATATTTTAATAGAAATGGTTTACCTGGATGCCATTTAGTAATATTCATACCTGAAAACTTTCTGAACCACATTTACTTTAAGTTATTATTGTTAGTACAATTGAATCGTTAATTTCCTTATTCTTTAGAAGTGCATTCGAAACTGTGCAACGCGGATCACTGGCATGCCGCAGTAGGAATTTTAGTGTCTGAGTAATTTTTCAGTTAAACGTCATTTACCAATGCAAATTTTTATCAATTTCATAGATTTTTATAATTTTAAATTGCTTTATTTTTTCCTTTCGCAAATTTTATAAAGGAGAGGAGGGGGTTCAAAATCAGTCACTTTTCATTCATTTTGAATTTCTCACGCATCGCTTACGTCGGTTTCTCATGCTGTGCCTTCGAGGCTTCCTGCGGCTGAGAGCCCAAAATGAAATGGAATCCGGATTTTCCCAGATCCAGTCCGATAATTTTTGAGAGCCTTTTGTCTACTGTAAGATGATATTTGTCCACTTCCTAAACCCTAGCCGAGGAATTTAATAATGCGAGAACTCCTCGAATCCTATGAATTTAAAGTGAAAGAAGTAAGCGATTCGTAAAGAAGCTGCTGATCGTTATGTACCTCGGCCCGAGTACATATCTACCCTCCCACAACTTGCGTCACAGAGAAATACATGTTTACAGGTATACCTCACGATACGCTGTTTCGCGATACTCTTTTTCTGTTTTACGCTTACTGATTCTACCTCTCGATCCGCTCACTTGATTCGGGCATACGCTCTTACAAAACCTGGGGAACGAAGAGCCTTTCTCTGCTCATTCGGAAGGTCTCAGCGCGAGCAAGGAAAAACCACTTTGTTTCATTATATAGGAGCTAATTTTAAATAGTTTTCATATTCACTTAATGTGTATACAATATTACACCGAAGAAGTAATGCAATCGACGATTTTATTTTTATGTCCAAGGTAGAGCTTCAGCGGACTACAGCCAGTTTTCAATCCGAGTACGTGGTGGTGACACATTGAATTTTTTCTAGAGTTTATACCCTTAAAAGTTTTAAATATCACAAGCAAAAACATAAAGCGGTGTATATCTCTTAATTAATTAATTAAATCGGATATAATAAAGCGTTTGAAAGTGGACAAGGACACGCTGCTACAGCTCAGTCGACTGTGAGATCTATTTGCAGAAGTGCTGAAAAAATTATAAAGTGTGCTCAGGGGGCTATTTCTTTACCATCAACTGTGCTTTGGAGGCATAATCGAAGTGAAACACTGATAGAAATGGAGCGTTTGCCCAAAATATGGATTAAAAAACAAAATATTACACCCGGTTCGTATGTTTGGCAGTAGATGTCAGCACAGTGTAATTTGCATTTTATATTGCAGTGACTGCCAAAAAATTATGTAAAGCCCTTCTGTTGGACAAACAGTGTATAAAGATAGTTTATGCAACTATTCTAAATACTTTGATGTTAATTAGAGTATTGTATAAAATACGTACGTCATATATATCGCGCGCGCTCTCCTTTCCCCTCCTATCTTTGACATTGTTTTCAAGGGATTTTTGTATTCGTTTAGCACTATTTCGCACAACAAGACCATTTTTAGGAACATATCTGTCGTGCTTACTCGAGTTTTTAATCCATTTAGGAACGCATCTCTTTTTTATAGCATTGCTCTTATGTAAAAATGTGTTTCGCGACACTCTCTGGTTGTTTGGAACGCTGCCCGAGCGTATTGCGAGGTATACCTGTGCATGATATCAGTAGGCTGAAAAATATTATTATATTATATATATGAAATTGATGGAATGATATGATCCGAAGATCCTATGCAGACAGGCATAAACTGTGAAAGTTGGAACAATTTTTGAAACGAGAAAAAAGTCTGCTAAGACCGGGAATTAGAACCCGGGTCTTCCACTTGCCGGGCGGATATTCTACCTCTGAACTATTTAATTGTTCCAACTTTCACAGCTTATGCCTGTCTGCATATGATCTTCGGATCATATCATTCCATCAATTTCATGTTTGGCAATCTCACCATTTGAGAGGGAGGAGTTTCTTTCGATGATTCTCTTAGAGGACATCTGTTGGGGCAGTTTGATACTAGCTTGGCTAGTTCCCGTCCCACCAAGGAAAACATCCGTGCTCAGAAACGAGAGAAAATGTACTGCTACGTTAGTTCATAGGTAGAATATCCGCCCGGCAAGTGGAAGACCCGGGTTCAATTCCCGGTCATAGCAGACTTTTTTCTCGTTTCAAAAATTGTTCCAATATTATATATATAATATTAAATTAATATTTCACAAAAAAATTGAAAAAGTAAGTACCAAACAGTCATCTCCAATGAAATCTCAGGAATTTTATATAAACGTCGGTTTTATTAGCGTTCTTTGAAAGGGAGGCAGCAGGGTCTGCTCTGCTATAGTAACATTGCTGTATATCAGGGGTCGGCAACCTTTTCTGCATGGCGGGCCACATTTGCGGTTGTGAATGTTTCGGAGGGCCGCATTGGGAGTCAAGAAATCCTCGGCGGGCCGGATGAGCGAATAAATCGGAAGTTTTCTAGAGATTCTGTGATTTCATATGAACGAAATCAAGTCTACGTAATTTACTAGCGTTAATACTTCACCAGAAAAGGCTTTGAGACCATAAATTTACTCAAAAAATATAAAATTGCCCATGAGAAATTTTCCCGATCACTTTTTCCTTACAGCTTTGCGGGCCGCATAAAGCGTTCTCGAGGGCCGCACGTGGCCCGCGGGCCGTAGGTTGCCGACCCCTGCTGTATATTGTATAACTTTTTTGCACCAGTTACACGTATCGTTTGTTTTTTATATGGTATTAAACATATTATTTAGCCGTGAAGAGTATATTAAAGAACTCGAGGTATTTCTCTCAGAGACCACTCCTATTAGCCCTCTATTTTCCATAGACCCTCTCAAACGGCCGGATATGTCAGAAACGTAACTGCTGTGCTTGGCGAGGGACTGCAGTAATCCCATGTTTGACCAAAATATTCTATTCCCGTATTTCCACTCAAAAATATACCTCATTTCCCTCTTGGTCCGTCAGCAAATGTTATAAATTCATAACCACTACCAGAATCGAAAGACTCGAATGGTTTATTTTACCCCTCTTTTTCCCAACGCTTTTACCCTTTTTTATTTTTTCCTCTTCTTGCATTCCACTCCCGTTTTTTTTTCTTTTATTTTTCCAGTTTTTCTTATATTTGCTCCTAAGCCTTCCACCATTCTTCTTGTGGTCTCTTCCTCCATTCGTCCGTTATTCCTCCTCCCTTTTACTTTTTTACGCACGAAATCTTTTTCTTCCTCTCTTTCGCTCTACATACATCACTCCCTCCTCCCACGTTACTCTCCGGTCCTCCCTTTCTCCACTTCCATGCGATGAGCCATGTTAGTTCTCTGAGGGCTGGGAGATATTTTTCTTCCGTCTGGTGAGGAGAGGCAAGGAAATGGTAAATAGGTGAATGAGATGAATAGGGCGGGGAGGTTAGTGAGTGGGAGGAGGCGTGTCTGTTTACCCAGGAACAATGCCTACAGGCTGCATCATTAGCAAGTGGACTCTCCCTCTCTCTCTTCATCTCTCCCTCCTCTCAAACCACTTTGCCAGTATAAGACCGCGGACCCTTTAATGTCTTTCTACGAAGGGAATGGAATGGAGGGTCTGAGATAAGTAGGAAGAGGAACATTAAAAGGCCATAACAAGCGCCTCTTTGCTAGCCTGCAATGAAGGAGCGAGCGGTTTTTAAATTCTTTTTGTGTAATCACAACATTTTTCTGGATGTAACCGAGCATGATTTAATGAGGAAAGGATTGTTTCATGCGAAAAGTTTCTTTCCCTCGCGCGCCAGACGTTGTGTAATGTTTTTCTGTCCTCTACATCTCCTTAATTTATACCAAATAAGCACTGACAGTGTAAAAATTAAGGCTTTATTCTACGTGCTTTATCAACCTAAACCTCCTCTTATCCATTATCACCAGGTTACCGTTTCATAAATGTTAAATCTTGGATTATACTATCACTTTTTTAAAAATTAACAAATTCCACTTTTTTAAATAGGTAAATAAATTGAGAATCTTCATTTTCGAATAATCAGTCGCCTTTTTTAAATAACTTGAAAGACGGTTATTTTTTACCATATTCCAGTAGTAAGATAACTTAATCCGCCTCATAGCCATTCCCATGCTTCCGTAATTTCTCTATTAAAAAATAATTTACAGCTTACTGCTGATTAGGGAATAAATAGTGATAGTGTGATGGTTTCCCGCTGCCTTCACTATCGGACACATGCAGAATGGAGGAAGAAAACCAGGTGCCGGCGTTAGACTACTGTTTATAATGAGTACCAATAAGGCCGACTGCTTTGCGTCCCTTCCAAAGGACGTAGCGCTTACTTGAACGGTCTCCTGAAACCACGCAAGTAGGAGGCCGGGCGACCTGGAAAAAATCCTTATTTTCGCAGGATATATATATAGTATGGGGTGTTTTGGGGTGGGATGCGATTATATAGCCTCTCCCACTCAAATGTCAACCTCACCTGCACGTGGTGCACCCTGCTTCACAGACGAGGCTCTGGCGTCCGAGTGACTCCCGGGATAAGGAGTCCCCCCTCTACCAAGTGCCAACGGCCTATTTAGGGGCGGATGAGAAGGTGGAGGGGTAGGGCACCCTCTTGCCCTTGGGGTGGAAAACTGCCCCTAAAGGCGGAGGAACTATTTTGATAGTCAACGGCATAGGATGGAGAAGGCAACAGGAAACCACTCCATTAAAGATCCTATTGGATATCCCGAGGGTAGCAACCATGGAAATCATGGTTGCAGCGACAAGGCTTAGCCTTTAGATGAAGAAGAAGATATATAGTATATGAAATATCAGTTCATGTTTAAAATTTTAAGATCCCCTTTCCCATAAAGCTCCTCTATTAGTCTGGAGAAATTTCTTTCCTAAAATATTTGGCGTACAGACGACAGCAAGTTACTGAGAATTTTGTCAGCTATTTTTATACCTGTTTAGCGAGCATCGGAGATTGTTTGACAGTTCGGAAGATTTTTATTTCCGGTAGGACCACCGGAATCCTCTTAAGACTTTTTCGGATCCCTACACTCGATGGAGTAACAGGCCGAATGACAGAGTGAATCGCTACCGGCTTTTATGGCGATTGCGCGCATCGAACATCCAGGGTTGCTTCGGGGAACGAAGCGTCGTTTCATATGTATGACCGATACGATAGAAAACTAACAATTATTTTTTATTTCATCCTGCTCCTCCGGAAACACATACGTGCACATATCGCTCGTTTATAATAAAAGGTATGAGCAAACATTTTGCGTAAACATCAATCGCTCACGTGATCTCCGATCGGGAAAAAATCGTGTACAACAACAACACGCTAAATTCTAAATCTCTTCCTCCAGTTAAAATTCTCTGAATTTTTAGCGAATCCTCGCTACTATCAGATAAATTATCTGAAAAATAGATGTTTTCAATTTTCCTTAGTTATTCAGAGATTTAGACAATTTTATGTAAAACGTAACCGGGTGAATCCAAATATGTTTTAACAAGGATAAGATAATGACAATGAGTCATGTAATGTTGCCACCTGGCATGAAGCCAAATTTCAACTCATTTAGTAAACAATAAACAGTAAACAATAGGATGATGAGGAATTTGGTGATACTCTGTGAGCTGAAATAATTTTTATTTGATATATCATTTTAATAACATATTCACAAAATATTTAATACAATTTATAGCGCAAAAATTTCATTAAAAATCTCTGACAAAAAGTTATCAACACATTGCTTCTGTATTCGAATTCATTTTTTAAGCTTAATTTTTAACATGGAATTAACATAGGCATTCAATTAAGGAAGTGAGTAATACGACAATTCAAGAGGACTTACTTGCTCTGAAAGGGATTTTAATTGGAGGTAGTAAAAGAATGAATTAGGAATAGCGTTTTTATCAGCTAAATAGATAATATGTTAGACCTAAGTATATGAAGGTATAGGAGAACAGTTAGGTTAATAAAAGAGTTGATCGGAAGAAATCGATTCTTTAAAATTTGAAGCTAATTTTGTATATCCAGTGGTGTTATCAATAATTTAAAAACATGAAATTACATGTATACCCAAATAATAATATTCTCTTAAAAGTTTTCTTCATTATAAATACTTTAGTATCTTTTAAAATAGAAAAAGTAATTGAGATTGAAAAATTTATATTTATAGAAAAATATCTCGTGAAAATAAAGTTTCTCATTCATTTAAGAAAATTTCTGTTTTGAATTGTGCATTAAAATTAGAATGAATATCTTCGTCTTGCATTGTTTTTCCAAACCAAGATGTCCATATAGTTCCTAATTGTTGAATATGAATTATATGGAAAAATGAAAGATGGAAAAATTTAATTTGTGTAACTGATTTATGTTTATGACTCACCCTTTTCAATAATTAAGGACAATTAAAATTGCAACTTTGTCAGATTTTGACCCAACTTAACTTTGCGGCATATATTCTCAAACATTCTCATTAATTATTATTATTTATTTGTTGCACGCACATTATTTTTAAGATGAAAGCACCCCAGCAGATGATGAATAGATAAAATCAAATATTAAGAAAAAAATATTATACTATGTTCCGTTTATTCATTCATGTCAAATGTTCCGTTAAAGAAAATTCTGCCTCCGCATTTCTTAAAAAAGTGCATTTATTTAAGCACTTCATTTAATAGATATTTCTATTACGTAATTTGCTGTTTCGGACGTATTAAAAATGTGGCTTGAGCATTTTAAACGTCGCGAAAATTTATTTAACCACATGTAATATATAATATTTCTGGTTTGAGTGCCTGATCTATTGTTTGACATAAATTTAACACTGAAGCATATGGAATTCTTGCATCATACAGAAAAACAACGTATGTTGTCCGATAACTCATCCTGCGTTACTATTACTTACCTTATTCACATCGACATTTCACACTCCTGTGATATATTGTCTTAGGTCCAGTATTGATGCTGCATCCCAATATGTGGGCTCTTTAATCTCATCCATGAATTTATCGTATATCCCCGAATATCCATATCGCAATCCCTGTTAAATATATGAAGTGAGATTTGACCTACAAAAAGTTAGTATTGTTATCCTATTTAAAAAAATATATTTTCTCTCAATAATATGCTCATTTGTTATCACAAAGCAACAAAAAATTGTATATTTTTTATCGCCTATAAGGATTCGATTACTGATATATTTTCTGTTGCTAAATAATATAAAAAATTAAAGATTTTCAGAATGACGCACCTAAAATAAAACTATGAGTATCTACTAGTTCTAAATGCGAAATGTTTGTTTTTAGGTAAATTTTGCATGTTCTTTCGCCAAAACATAATATTTGCTTCTTTTCTCATTTTAAAATGCGTCCTATAAATGACACTGATTGAATGTACGACATTTTTTAAATATAGTGACTGAAAATTTTCACCTATATTTATATACATTGATAAACGCTGCGTGTTATATATTTTATTGAGATGGCTAGGTACCGAATGCGACATGATCGATTAAAAATTAAATTCTGTTGAAATTTAATAGCACTTAGCATACATTATCCGAAATTCAGCGGTAAAACAAAGATAGCGAATGCCGTGCTCTTCGGTTATGCCGCGAGTATCGAGAATAGCGCGGCGATCCACGTCGTGACCTCTTGCGATATAACTGAGAACGCGATTATATTTACTCAATAGTTTTTACATTCAAAATTTTCATTTTTAATCTTAATTCATCAAATTTTACAAACTCGGACATAAAAAATAAATCAATATTTACTCGGTAGAGCGGATTTTTGTCAAGTTTAACGTAGAATGTAGGAGAGGGAAGAAAAGTAGACTATATTCCAAGTTTTAGCGAAAGCGACGGCGTTACGTTGCCTGAGAGCACTATAATATGCACCTAAAAACGTAAAAATAAGCGATGCAACACACAACTTCAAAATCCGCACCTCATACGTTATAACCCCAGCTCAGACACTAACTCTGAATAAACGTTAGCAAAGCCGTTTAAATGCCCAAACATGCAAAATGCAGGTCATCGAAATCGCCGCTGCCTTGTCATGCATCGCATCCTGCGCGCGTTTTTGTTTGCAACGTCCGGATTTCCAGGAAGGCTGCGTACGCGTTAAATCGCGATAAAAACGTTTCGTCGGAATCTCTCGAGCACCTCCGCTGCACTCGTTGGAGAGGAAGTTGGGTGGAAAGAGACGAAGGCTGGAATGGGATAGATAGATGGAAAGAGTGAGATAGACTGATATGAGAAAAGCCGTTTAACCGATCCCGTACTCTCTCTAATCCCCTCATCTAACGGTCTATACACCTAACTTTAATAGGCCCGTTTCTATGACCCGCGCAGCATTCGCAAATAAGAAGAACGCACTAATTGAAATTTCCCCTCCATTTCACTCGCTCCTGTATGCCGCGTCCGACTGTCTTGACTGGCCCAATTGGACGCTTCGGGCCAGGTGGCGGCAGGCTTACTCTGCAGTTCCGGGAAAAGTAATAGGTAGTGTTGACGTACTTTAAATCATTCGACAGCTTTGGTAGCAATTGGAAAGAACCGTTCACAGAAGGCATTGAATTGCGTATATCGGGAAAAATTATTTTTGCTTAAAAGGGAGTTTGATTTTTCTAGTCTGCCGTTGGGCATCAAACAAACACGAAATGAAAGATATCTCATTGAAAAGCTATTCTGTCTCCCTCGGGAGATTTTTAATCCCTCAACTTTTTGACGGGATCTACTATAAAATACGCATGATGACATTTAAAACGTTGTAGCGCACATACTAATATTAAGGCTTGTAAATGAATTTTCTTAGCTAAATAAAGTTCAAAATTTAAATGAATAATTTTAGGTAACTTTCTGCTATTAAAAGATGAATGAAATGGATTAATTAGTAAAAGTTTGAATACAGTAAAGACCAGAAATAAAAATGATGGAATCCTTTAGCACAGATGTGATTTTGCAGTGAATCATATGTAGCGTCCCAGTATATTATCAATGTCGTAGTATTAATAATTTTCCACAGTAAATTTGCCCCTCTTTAACTCAACACTATAAATTTCAACTCTTTATATTGATGGAATACAATTTACCCATTTACATAAAGAAGTATAATACAACTTAAATTATTCCTAGGTCGGAACAATCCCATTTTCGCAATTAATAGCAGCATTCAAAAGCATTTCTAATGTATAACATTTTATAAATTGTACAAAACTACAACACAAGCCTGTGTATGTGTGTGCGCGTGTGTTTGTGCATGTAAAAATTATAACCTATCTAGCTTTGTAGCTGGAAAATAAAAGTTTATATTTCAAAACTTCATGTTTGTTAATAAAAATCAAAATTTGGGCTTAAAAACAATTATATGAAACATTGCATGTATTCCTTTATTTCAGTTGATCGGGGACACTGCTTAGGGAACGGCTGATGACAAGTTATGCAGATGGATGACCCTGCAGATGGAAATTAAGTAAGTGAAAGGGACCGAGGGAATCGGCCGCCTCTACTTCCTGACTCTGCCCGTAGATCAAGTGGATCTCATAATTTATTGCTAAAAATTATGAAAATGACAGGATTCCTTCAGATTCACCCCACTATTTGCCCTTCGAACCTATGAACACAAGAAACTGGGTTTCAGTTTATTAAAATTAAATATTTGAATTGAATACCTTATTGGCTGTAAAAAAAACATGAATGTAAAATATAGCATTAAAATATATTTTAGGTACCATATTACAGCAATTTGGTAAATTCAGAAATTCATTTCTGAAAATCATATTTAGTAATCAAGAAAATTTAAAATTAAGATAATCAAAACATCTGAGTAGCTATTGTGTCAAAAATTATGTTACGATCACTAAAAATGTTACTATTATATAGGTTAAAAAATACAAAAAGTATTCCTTTCTTGGCTGCCCGATTATCTATCTACGTATGCCTTACTTGCAAGTGAGTCAATATTGGATACCAATTTATATCACGGAACAGGTTTTAATCTTGACGACATTCCTATAGTGTTTTCATTATCAATACTTTTTTTAAAAAGCGATGATTAAATTAACATATAGTATGAATATAACTCAACAAATATTTTCGGAAGGGGATGCTGTATTGCTATCTCGCTCGGACCACCAAAATTCCTCGGGTTCTCCCTGCTCGTGATTATTAAATCAACAAAGTTGCGTTTTCACTCTACTTTTTACGCCATTCTTCGTCCGTCTTTCTTCAGACTCTCTTTATTCTATCTTCCCTTTTTCTATCCTTCATTTTTCTTAAAAACTAACAATAAGAGGAGAAAAGTTTTTTTGGAAAGAGGATGATGAAAAGCTTACCTTATATCGATCGTATGTTTTTTCTCCTCTCTCGCCATTTGCCTAAGTCCTCTGTCTTTGCATTCCGATAGACAATCGTTCGATCCTCGCTATTACAATAAAGGACACACTCATTCTGTCACTGTTTGAGAGATTTTATATGTTAATTAGTATAATTTCCCTTAAAAATGACGGGTATGCATGATTAAAGAATTAAAATTTAAGCAATTCCCCTTATCCCGCTCTATTTCTCCCTCCATGTCGTACTCTCTACCTACCTCCCATTTCTTTCCTTTCTTCCTTTCATTCTCCTCTAGAAATTAGCCAAAGTAAATCCACGATTTACGGCCACCGTTTGTTGATCACTGACATCAGCACTAAAGCGAAGATGGTGGTAAATGTAGGTATGCGCATGCTCTATACCAGAGGTGAGCAACCTTCTTTACTGGCGGGCATGCAAGTGAAGATTAAGTCTGAATAACGTTTTCATGGTTAACAATTCGGTAATAACATTTTTCTATCAATATTTCCATACAATGTATGAATTTGGGTGTTAAATTTTTCGGATAGCTTTTTAATATCATGCTCTTGCGTGCCGCACAAAAACCCTTCGCGGGCCGTAGGTTCATAGAGTGAAAATTCTGTTCACTACGATCGGGGTCTGACTGTATCTCCCTCAGTCTGACAGTAACACAGATATGTAGTTGATAATTTACTGAGTTATATGCCCCTGGATCTTATACCGCCGATGTTGACGAGCGTGACACACTTGCAGACGTATCTCATTATTTAAATTGACGCAAAAAATAAAAAAATGGTCGGTTCGGTTTCGGTGAGACTATTGTTGTGTTCGGCGCGTCCACTTGCAGGATTTAAACGAGTTTTCGTCAAATGTTTGGGCATTGGTTAGATCGCAGAAGAGTTTGCTTCCAGTATTTTCTTGAATAGCTTAAATCAAGGACCGACTACAACGTGTTGATGTTAAAATAAGCCAAATATATTTTTTCAAGAAAAAAAAATTTGAATGCGTTCAAAATTAGCCTTCATAATTTTAAAAATCCGAAAAAACATCAACGATTTATCAAACAATATTATTATTGCCTTGACCACTTCACGTGAAAAAAGTGATCCTTCGAGATTTTTCTGCAGATCTATTTCCTGCAAAAACCTTGCGTTTGTTAAGTTTTTAGGTTGTAAGAATACTAAGGTATGGGACGTCAGCATTTGTCCATTTTTTAAGTTTTCTTTTGTTTATTCGATCAAAGATCGAGGAAAAACTAGTCTGGATCTGTTAGGTCCATTGGTGGGGTATGATTATAGTAATCGGCGTGTATGAATTATATGCAAGATAGAATGAGTGTGAAAGAAGTATACTTATTATAATTATTTTAAATTTGATGCTATTTCCAAGGATTTATTTAAACCATCCCTTTAATCAGGGTCTCAATATTGATTTCATTCCGGTGGAATTCAAGCAATATTTTTTTGGAAAAATAATACCATGCCCTCAAAAAATGTCAAAATAATGAACTTATTGCATGTATGACTGTCCATCTAAAACTATATACTGTAATTTTTCTAGAACAAATGAGTCTTATTAGATACTTCATATTAAGCTATAAAAGTATTTAAAGTGACAAACCGTTTGCACTAAGCATTTTAAATCTGTTATCTTTTCAAATGAGAAGCTTGCTACTGCTTCAGCACTAAATAACTTCAGAAATGAAGTTTATAGAACATCAGGCAGTACTTTCAGCAGCCATTTGTATGTAGGAAATACGTTACACGATTTTATGATGTTGTTCGTAAAAATGCAGAAATGTGCCAAATTCTGTTTAGAAATAGTTTAAAGGATCGGATTAACGCTCATAATGAAACGGAGAGATGAGACCTAAAGGGCCCTTATGGATAAAAATATCTCGGCCTTTTGCTCATTAATTATCTCCATATATTTCCTTATGATTTCCCTGCGGGCAAGTTTTGTCCCGAGTTTCCCCTCGTCTCTCTGTCTTTCCGTTCCCATTCATCTTGAAATTACTTTATCCCTGGCGGTCAATAACCAAGCGAAAGATTATAATGAAAATCCATAGAAGTGTACAAAGTCGCATCCAAAAATAATTAACTTTACTGTCAGTTGTTACGAATACTCGATGAAAACTTTTGCCGTATCTTCCGCATAATAATTTAATATAACGAATGGAAACAGTGAAAAATAATATCATAGGCATAGGTTTACCGTAAATCAAAGACAAATATTATCCATCAGTGAATCTTTTATTGCAGGAAATACTTTCTTAGATTTGCCGAATATGTTTACTTATAATCACTACCTTCGATTAAAATGATGATTACTAATAAAGTCTGAGAAATGACCAACATAAGCCTTGAAAAGCTTGGGGATGCTATTTATTTTTCATCCCTGTCATCATGGAGTTTCTTATTAAAAGAAGTAAGATACCCTTGTTAATATAAGAAAAGCATATATTCTTAAAGATTATCAGTTCTAGTTCGCCTTCCCCTTTTCGGGAGGGGAGAACCTGAACCGTTAGAATTTAGATCTTCACTAGGCCTTCCCATCCATGAAAACTTCCATCCTGTAATTTCACTAATTTGGCTACTATTTCAAGGTAATGAATTTTTGTATTTGAAGCCACCTAGTGGAAAGTTTATGAACTAGTTGGAAAATGATATCATTCGTAAATCTATAGATCAACAAGTGCTCTTCACATATCTCATAAAATAATAAAGTTTATTGATCACAGACGGACGGACAGACAGAATGATCACATGAGCATGTTTTTTTCTGTTAAGAAAACGTCTAAAAATGCGTTCCTAAAAAGTTTTTACATCGCACGAACGCCTTAAGATTTGCATAGCATAATCAGTCTTTCACGCGAAATCATCAAGGCGGGGAAAGGCTAGCTAGGGGGGAGGGGAACACGAGAAAAAATAAAAAGCTGAAGGCAAACATGATGAGGGGATAAAAGAGATAAATTGTTTGAAGGAGAAAAGGTATTTTTGGGGAGCGGTAGTTAGGGAAAGAGATCGCCAGATGTAATTCATAAACCCGAAGAGAGAAGATATGAGTACTACGGATTGATATTTCCGACGAGTAGGACAAGGACACCACGGTTCCGTTAAGATGAAAGAAAGAGGGATATTGACTGCATTAGGACATGGGCCGAATACATGTAATCTTTTTTTTCTACCACGCACACAACACTATAACCCCTTTGGTGAAATTGAAACGAGGGAGTGAGTTTCCTCCCTAAAACTTCCACCGATAAGAACCTGCGTGCTCCTTTATTTCGTATTTTAAGGATAGTTGAATGGAAAACGCCCCACAAAGCATCATCCGAAAAGTCAATTTATTTCAAAGAAAGAGAGCAAGCAGGGAGATTCTTAGAACGGGAAAGAGTGAAAGGACAAAAATGGATGAACTTTAGAACGCTATCGGCGCTATATGGTCAAAGCGGAAATTAAACTTCAAGGAATAGTGAAAATATATTAGGCAGCCGAGTTCACTTTTGGTATTCTTCGGAATGCCCAGGCCATGCAGAGAGGAAGAGAGTGGTTGCTGCATCATTTTTCATTGTTTGCTGGCAATAAAAGTAGACTTTTATGATACTGAGGATGAAGAATGAATTAAATGCAAATAAATTTATTTCAGAAAGAAAAAATAATGGTCCCTCTCTTTCCTTCTCTATCTTTTGAAATTCGCAAATAGCTAAAAAAGTAAACATAAAATTATTAAGACATCTTTATCCATTTATAATATGTAGAATGGTTTGACTAGTTATTGTATGAAGGACGAAGTATGGAGGTCGTGTTGAGGTTAAGAGTAATATATAGCGGACGGCCATAAATTAACGCCAATAAAGCCATACCTGAATGAATGAATAATGAAGTAATATACTATATATCTCTATTGATAAAATAAAATAAAATGTGTGTGTGTGTGTGGACAGCATATATCGATAACCAAGATACTTCGAGACTTAAAACTTGGTAGATTTACTAATGGGACCAAAAAGATGTGCACCCCAGGGACAGAATTTTTAATTTTGGTGGGATAGGGGTGCCATTTCCCGTATGATAACACGTAAAAATCGCTTTTTCGACTGCAGGCTTTTACTCTTTCAAAAATAAAAATCAGAATGAATTGAACAACGATCTTTGGACCTGAACCGTTTTAAAGAAAAATTAATATTGTATCTGATTCATATCGTCAAATTTTGCCTAAGATCCAAAATCGCTCATGTTATACGTTTAAATCACATTTATTTGAAAAATGTAAGCTCTTTAACGGTACGTTGCCTTGCTGACCTTGTCATTCTTAAGCAACGAGATTGTATTGTCGCCCTAATTCTTAGATTATAAATACATGTGTAATAAATACGTGCTTTGAATACATTAATACGAGAGAGAGAGAGAGAGAAGGAGAGAGAGAAGGAGAGAGAGAAGGAGAGAGAGAAGGAGAGAGAGAGAGAGAAAAAAGAAAGGAGAGTGACTAAAAAGGAGAGAGAGACAAAATTAAATGTTCCATAAACCTATTATATTTTGAAGAGATTGTGGGTTTATGCAAAATAAAATCATACTTACCGAATAGCTGCAGATTCCAATTTTCGAATAGCAATCCAACTACTAAAATTAGCCGAATGCGCTAATTTTTTTCACCGAAATATTTTATGTAAAAGGTTTAAATAATTATTTTCGTTTATTACGAGATTCATTTATTGTTGAGCGCTATTAAGATATGCATGACAGCGCACGTTAAAAATTGTTTATATATATATATATATATATATGTCCCACAGAACATGGCTTAGAAATATTCTCTGTCATGGAATGATGTAGCACAAACGGATCCACTGTACAATTAATGCTTGTGTTATAAGTTGTAAAATGTAAAATGTGTAATAATGTAAAAGAGTACTACAATTGTATGGGGAATAACATGTAGCACCCATCAGTGTCCTCAGCTAACATGATACAAAGCAATGTGTAACAATTTCTACAAGGGGCAACAAGACACTGTGGCCACATGTATATAAAAAATATTCTTTTGCATCCCTAGAGCTTGCAATTCCTGCCCAAGATTTTAATGATTTTGAGATTCATGACCACATAATATGATGCAGTTTCTTCCACTGGAAGTAAATTAGAGTGAAATAACTATATTTTAAGAGTGATCCCATCGATTTTTTATTATGATTATTTGATAAAAAATAGTCCAAATTTGTCGATTAAGAATGCGGGAAGAATTTATTTATTTTGGGAAATGATGGGAAGACGGAAATATTGCATACCATTAAGAAATACAGTAAAAATTAACTTTGTTTCATTACTTGGTTTTATTCTCAAATCTAACCCAATATTTTTGTCCAGACAAATCCCCGAGCAACGCCGGGTGCTTTCAGCTAGTATTACATAAATAAGTGATAACTTAAATGGAAAGAATTAAAATTTTAAAGTAATTTTTTAGATATGTATTAAAGCTCAGGTTTGTAAACTTTGCGTTGCGGCGTTCACCAGGTTATCTTCGAGAATATCAGGCGAGCACAAATACAATATTTCAAAAATAGGAACAACCATACATAAAATCAAACCAACGTAAAAATTAGCACATATGTTCTTTTGTGTGTTTAGAAAAAATCGGTACTATATATATATATATATATATATATATATATATATATATATATTGAATAAAATAAACTCCTATTGCTGCAAAAACAGCATTACTTCTGCGCATAAATTGTACTAATATATTTATTACGTATGTGAAAATCAAACTTAATGAATAGCTATACCATAGATAAATATCAAGTATTATGTGGATTGACACAGCCACATAGGCACTGAAGTAATAATGGTGGAGGAATATTCTTTAGAGAATTGGGGAGAACAGGGCGAAAACCTAGATACATTATAATGTCACTGGACGCTATACAGTTTTTTTTTAAATATAGCTTTATGACTCCATAATTCACAACTGAATGTATTTAAATCAAAATCGTTAAAAAAACCCAGGTCCCTAGCTTATTTCTTTTAGGATGATTTGGCACTTCAAAAAGACGGACAAATCGAACGTATAAGCGGATTTACCCCTGAATAAGCCTTAGATAAATATTTCATTTTTTATTTTTATGTGCATATTCTCCAATTTCTTTCAGCCATAAGACATTTCTCAGTGTTATTTAGTTAGCCAAAACAGTCATGATTCTTGAAATTTCACATGAATCCTATTACGTTTGGCATGTCTACAACTTCTCAGGGAGGTCACAAACTCCCGGCAAATACCTGCGAATATAACCTTGAACCGTCCTTCTTGCGTGGCAAAAGAAGTAGCGGCAACTGAGCAGTTACACATGCGTGGGAATAGCCGCAAACGCACGCAGTACTCTCACAAAACCTCTTTCAAAATGGAGTGAAACACTGTCTTTCATAACTTCTCCATTCTCAACCTAAGAGTAAGGCGCCACTCCACACCGCACTTCTAACAACCCTGGCGTGTACTAGCGCAGCCGCTGCCAATTCCCCTGCGACGCACTCCTCTCCTAGCTCTTTCACTTTTTCTCCACCTTATAAATCAAGTTTTCCGAGAGCCACCCACCCCCTTTCCAACCGCGAGAGAAGAGAAAGCGATCAAAAAAGGACCGTCACTAGAAGAACCGCGTCTCACGCCTCCGAATAAGTAGGATCCGATAAGCGGAGAAGAGGGAAAAGGGATTTCGTCGGGAAAGAACAAAAAGGGAAGAGGAAAATTTCGCCGGAGTTGGGACAGAAAGGAGAGCTTTGGGAGTTAGACCGAGGGAGAACCGTATGGAAGTTTCACTAAAGAACCGTGAGAAATTTGTCGAAAGAAACAATGGCGAGAGGTGTGTGGGCGGTTCTGATATACGCTCCGCGATGAAAATATTGGAGAAAAAGTGGAACAGTATTTTATGAGTAAAAAAATAACTAGAGTTTTTGTGATTTTTACTTTTTTGCTTTGACGTAATTATTTCAGATACTACATTTCTTGTTCATTTATTTTTAAGTCAAAAGCAATTTCAAATTTGCTAATATTTTCTGCCTCCATGTAATGCATAACCCTAAAATATCGAAGTTAATTCATGAATTCAAGCCTTTAGCTCCCTTTTAAGTTACATTATTTCTATTTAGGTCTCAACACGGCTTGTAACGTACAAGTTAATCACAATTACTTTTTACGTCTAAGGATCGAAAACATTTTAATTTTAATGCAAATAAATGAGAATATACGTTTTCAAGCTGTGCTGTCGAAGTTTTTAACGGGGTTTTAGTTAGATGGCTACTGATGGCAATTGTACTACAGAGGTTATAAATAACTTTATAATGAGAAATCAGTGACATAATTTTGATTTGATACGTGATTTTTAACAATGATAAGTGAGAATACATTTATTTTGTGGAGAGGCATGCGTGTGCTACAAGCCAACGGTGGCAGGAGAAAAGCGAGCTCATAATCATTTTTCTCGAAAGTACCTGGGTTCTAGCCTATTTGTACTTTGCTTACGAAATTTGCGGGTAATATAATGTTTTTATCCCAGAAACTATAATTTATTGTTCTATATCTATAAGTGATCTCGCTAACTATGCGGAAACAGGTTGTCCTCTATCCGAAAAAATGTTTTCATCGATATTTCGCAGATCATGGTAGAGAAACTCCTAGGCAACTGGCTCCTAAGGAACCCAACATCAAATTCCGGTACGATTTACATCCTCTTTGGGTTTGCGTTGCGACCTAACGATTTCTTGCGCAACCGAATTGTTAACACATAAGAGGGAGGAAATTTAAGGAAGGTAAATTTAAAAAATATATATAAAGCGTTCACTTACTCAATGCACGTTTTGAGGTTCGCACAATCAGATAAGTTACGATGTTACCATTATCGACGCGAGAGGATGGGTGTCCGAAACAACGATAAAGCAAATGATAAAAATCCGCCATCGGCAAACGTTTGTATCATTTCCGACTACATCCGCTGCGTGGGATATTCACAGCGGAATTGCATGCTTCATTGAAAGCACTGCGGTTTGCATATTCGTACCTCAGTAGTGAATATGCCATCTTCACCGACTCACTGTCGGCTTTATATGCAATATTCTTTGTACCTGACTCATCCTCTGGTTTAGCGGATCCGGTCATCCTTAATGGATCTAAATTCGATAGGGGTGACGGTGGTTTTAATTTTGGTAGCAGGTCACGTCCGTATTCCAGGAAATGAGGGAGCAGACAGGGCAGCAAAAATGGCTGCTAATTGATAAACTATTCCAAAGTTCATGTGGGGAACAAAAATGTATCGGAAACGATTTGTTTATCAACAACGGCAAAAAGCATGGAATGGGATTGTCTCAAACAAACTGAGGGAAATAAAACACATGGTTCGGCCATGGCAGTCCTTCTCCAGGTCGTCGCGACTCGAAAAGGTCGCCATTACAAGGCTTCGCATAGGTGGACGGACAGTTGCCCATTGCGGTGGGAGGAACCTCCAGTTTGGCAGACAGGTCATACTGCATTAACAGTGTCAAATGTGTTGCTGGAAAAATTTCTACAATCCCTATTTTGTTTTTTTACAAATTCTACCTTTAAAATATATTTCAGCTTCGTAGCATGTTCAGAAATACATAAATATTAAAAATTTGTTTAAAAAATTGGGAATTTTTAGCGGCCGAATTGTTGAACTTTATTGAGATATTCGATTTTTCTAGTCAATTTTGCACATACTTCTACATATATAAAACATTTTGGGTCTCCAGCTCATCTGGAATTGCCTAAACATTAGCATCATTCTAATATATATATATATATATATATATATATATATATATATATATAAACTTCAGGAAAAGAAAAGGTAATGATGAGGGTGGCAACAAGGTGTTAAAGGAAGCCCAGCGGACACTTACCAAGTTGGGGA
The DNA here is from genome assembly GCA_028673005.1 of Tanypteryx hageni. Taxonomy (NCBI): domain Eukaryota; kingdom Metazoa; phylum Arthropoda; class Insecta; order Odonata; family Petaluridae; genus Tanypteryx; species Tanypteryx hageni. The sequence continues at coordinate 54,579,737 of CM054116.1, forward strand.
CCAAGTTGGCAGGCTGCTGGGGGCGTCGAAGAGACACGTACAATACACGAACACAAAAAAAAACACGCAAGCTTATCGGGCCTATGCCTCTCTTCAGCGAAAGAGTAACGTAAGGTGTATATATATATACATATGGATGGCAACAAGGTGTTGGGATGAGGAAACTCAGTGAACACTCACCAATCGGACGACTTCAGGTTGGTGAGGCCCTGGGGATGTGGAAGCGACACACGTAAAAGAACACTAAAACACAGAAACATCACAAACGTAAGCTTTTATATTATTTTACCTTATCCTTTCGTGTCTGTCATCCTTTCTCCTTTACCAACTTTCCTATCGCCTTTATCTTTTATACTTCTCCTTCCACCATGAAAAATATCCGCCGTTTCCGTTATCACCTCCGCAAACATACATCATTAACTTGCCAGATTGAATTCCTCAATGGCTGCCTAGAACTAGCCCCCCCAAAGGTCTCACCGTGAGAATCCCCCTATCGGGCCTTCCCCCGGCTATCCGCTCATCATTCGCCCTTACATATTACCTTAGGTCCCTCATTATCGTCCGTCTAATCTTACGCCACTATAAATCACTCTGTAACATGCACTTTGAGAAATGTTAAATTCTCATACACGAACTCAATCATTCCCCAAACTCCACAGCTGATCTCGACGCCATTTTCCGTGGAGCTGCAGAGGATATCGCAGCCAACCGATTCAGACTCATACGCAAACTTTCCCTTATGTGCGTCCGCCACCACCAGCTCGGCCTACCTCTCCGCTTCTTCCCAGGTGGTAAGTCCGACACCCCCCCTCCCCCGCCTCTCCTCGCCCAAAAACCCTCCTTGGCCGACCTTTTGGAAATCCCCATTCCACCCCCACTACACTCTCTCAGGAGGTCTCCCTTTGCTTCAACCCGCGAACCGAGGATGCATCCCAATTCTCCGCAGGACCCCACCACCACGCATACCGCAAACCTCCTCCAGCCAGATGACGTCCTGAACCTTTACTCTCATGCTCTTAACCCCGCCGAGAATGCCCTCCTTTCCCGGGGCCTCTCCTTCTGCCCCACCATAAAATTGGACCATTTTTTCTCCTTTCCGACATACAAGCCTTCGTACGCTTACTCCGCCTCAAAGCCGCCCCACCCACATCTGTCTCCTCATCTTCCCCCGACTCACTTCCAAAATCCCTTTCTGCCTTCAAACCCCCTTCCCAATACATCCCCCCCTCTCTTCCTCCCCATTATCCCATCGAACAATATGCTAACTATATCATTCACGCAATCGCCCAGCCCAACTTTCCCGACCTCCTTGACCACCACGACAATTTGACGAAACCAGAAAGACACGCAATTTCTATGTTGAAACGCAACGACAAAATTATTATCCTCCCTGCAGACAAAGGTACCACCACCGTGGTAATGGACCGCTCGCATTACAACGACGATGCCCTCCGCCAACTATCTGACCAAACATCTTACCTTCCTCTCCCCTCCAACCCCATTGACCGCCGCTCCTCTGAAATTTCTGCATATCTGCGTTCCGTGGGAAAACAAGAAGGCCTCTCTGATTCCACCACTTCCCTAATGATCCCCTACACACCCCGGACCCCAGCCTTCTACCTTCTTCCAAAAATCCACAAACCCAACATCCCCGGCCACCCCATTGTTGCCAGCTTTAATTCTCCCACGGAACGCATCTCTGCCTATGTTGACTCCCACCTACAACCTCTCGTCCGTCAAATCCCATCCTTCATCAAAGACATGAACCACTTTCTACTACGCCTAAAATCACTCCCCCTCTCCCACTTAACACAATTATGTCCACTATAGACGTCTGCTCCCTCTACACCAACATACCTCACAACCAAGGACTGTCCACCCTGAGAAAATTACTGGACTCCAGACCACCTGACACAAGACCATCCTCCCATTTTCTAACAAAGCTGGCTGAAATGGTGCTCCAAAAAAACAACTACTCTTTCGGAGGGCGCCACTACCTACAAATAAAAGGTACCGCGATGAGCACTCGCATGGCACCCTCCTATGGCAATGTCTTCTTAGGTGAATGGGAGGAACGCTTTCTTGACCTTTCCCCCAGACCACTCCAATGGCTGAGGTATATTGACGATATTTTTCTTCTCTGGACACATGAACCCGACTCCCTACAATTCTTTTTACAACGCCTCTCATCCCACCCCACACTTTCCTTCACCCACCACTCCTCTGCCTCCAACATCACCTTCCTGGATGTCGATCTCTCCATCCGGGAAAACAAAATCCACACCAGCGTGCACCTCAAGCCTTCCAACCGCCTTCAATATCTCCAGTTCTACAGCTGCCATCCCCTCCACACAAAAACCTCTATTCCCTAAGTCCTAGCCCGACGAAGGCGGAGAATCTGCTCGGACAGGGATTCACTTTCCGAGTACTGCTCCAGGCTCGAACATGCCTTCTTACAGCGCGGATACCCGCCGGATCTGATCTGAGACCAAATCCGGCGGGCAGTCGCACCCGCCACCCCTAACTCCCACCCCAATAACCACACCACCACCGATTCCACCCTCCAACTCACCCTAACCACCCTGTATTTCCCAGGCATCCACGACATTCTGAAAAATATCCTGAAAGCCGCCCACCTTATCCTCTCATCCTCCCCTCACCAGATTCCATTTCCCAGATCACCGATGCTCTCCTTCCGCCGTCCCCCTAATCTGGCAAATATTCTTTGGAAGAAAGAACCCCCAGCACCAACGCCTCTACACCCTGCCGGATCTAACCCCTGCGGTAGACCCCGATGTCTAACATGCCCAATAAACCCCCGCTGCAACTCCTTCTCCAGTCCCACAACCAACATCACCTACCCCATAACTTCCACCACCAACTGCACCACCCGCAATATCATTTACCTCCTGAGATGTACCCAATGTCCCGCCTTTTATGTTGGCCTCACCAGAAATCCCCTCAACATCCGCATGAACGGCCACCGCAACAGCGTCATTCTCAAACGACCACTGCCGGTGGCCGTTCATGTGAACAAACATAATTTAAAGTTTAAAGCTTCTACGTTTGTGATGTTTCTGTGTTTTAGTGTTCTTTTACGTGTGTCGCTTCGACATCCCCGAGGCCTCGCCAACCTGAAGTCGTCCGATTGGTGAGTGTTCTCTGGGTTTCCTCATCCCAACACCATATATATATATATATATATATATATATATATATATATATATATATATAATAGTTGCTACAATGTTAGGATTATTTACGCTTTACCCTATGACACTCCTGCCCCCCTTCTCCGACACTGGGAACTAGCACATATCCATCTTCTCGTCTCTTTCTCTCCGCCTGGCCTCAACCTCCGCTAACCCTATTAGCCCCCTTACATTGTCTCCTTGTTACATTGTAGTTATTCGCACTTTCCCTTACCACACTCCCTCTTTATTGGCTATCCACCTCTCCTACTCCCCACCTCCTCCAATCATCAACCTTCCCACAACTCCCTGTCATTCCCCACCCAGTGTGTCACTTGCAGATACTCTTTCGCTGAAGAAGGGCATATGCCCGATAAGCTTGCGTGTGTTTTTTTGTCTTTTTGTGTTCGTGTGTTTCACGTGTCTCTTCGACTCCCCCAGCAGCCTGCCAGCTTGGTCCTCAACTTGGTAAGTGTCCGCTGGGTTTCCCTCAACACCTTGTTGCCACCCTCATCAATACTTTTTCTTTTCCTTTAGTTAATATATATATATATATATATATATATATATATATATATATATATATATATATATTAGTCAGTCTAACTGATATTTTATTTTACGAATAGTGATAGACCCTTTTACAGTCTCTCGTAATCTTTTTTTAATTTTACCAATTTATGTGGTATGGGTAAATGATGTCATCAGTTGTATCGTGTAGTATTTTTACTTGTACGTGGTATACGTAAAGTTACGGCAGTAATAACCCTAGAGGCTTCTCTGCCAGAAAATACACACACACATAAAAATCCGCCAACCATATGTATAAAAATGGAAAAGTTAAAAACTTGTATTATATATCTCCATTAATAGCACAACAATGTTCATGTTTCGATTTTTTATACTTAAATGCTTATTCTTGAATCCATTTATAGTCATAAGACCAATCCTCCAGTGAACTAGTGAACTAATGATAGGATTTCACATCCACATTTGAGAGGGAAAACCATGTGATGAGCGTGTCTCGAAATTTATTGCACAGCTAACAGCACCTTAACCATTGAATTCAATTGGCTTCCTTTTCTCGTTTATTTGACAACACCAACTACAGGCCCGGTTCCCATCTCTTACCTCCCGCAGGAGTAAAACATTGCTTAATATGCAGTGGTCCATCCACACCGACCCGATGCCATCGTTATCTATGCTAGAGCGCTGGAATTTTTCAATAATTTCTCCTCCTATAAGTCATGCTAATTAATTAGATCATCAGCCTATAAGAACAAAACCAGTGGTTGCGGTTTGGCCAATGAAATAGAGAATTCAAAAAGGAGAGACAGTAATAAATATCACGCATCAGTTCGCAAATCGGAGATATAGGAAATCGAATATTTTATAATAATATGATTTGAATTTGGTGCAGGTAAAGCTCTTTATACTATAAATAAGTTAGGACCACAATATATTTTATAAGAAATAAGTAACTTAATTATAAGTAATAGTAGTAAGCGCGGAAGAGCAAATTGAAAGTAAATCCTCGTGTCGACTTAAAATATAAATGAAATCTTTATGATATCATATTGTTTATTACTCCAGAAAAATGAATTGGATGAATACATATTAAATCGGTTATTTGGGTGCAAATGTCTACAAATGGTGTTGTTGAATCTACATGGATAGTTTATCGATACATAGATACTTCATCTGGAAATGCGGTGATCATCTTTAGACATTTCTAAGCACAATCAAACGATGAAAAAGAGAAACAAAAATCGACTTTGGTAGTGGAAGCGCTTTAACCCTCGAGCGGGCGCTGGTGTATAAAGTACGCAAATTTAACGAATTTCAATGTGGAAACGCTGCTTTGTGTCTGGCATCTAAGACACTTTGTGTATTCCTTCAGTGTCATTTTGACTTCCAAATGAGAATGTATTCTTATCGGGGTGATAATAGTATAGTCACCCGTGGCGTTCTGAATACGCCGCGCGCCTGGTCGTGTGACTCATTATTTGCTTTACCTACGTTCTTCGAGCAGACACGGCGGATTGAATATACGTGCGATTGAAAGTGATTTTTGTTTATGCTGAGTAAGCAGCATGGTTTGTCATGTAAGTTATATTCTTTGTGTTTATGCTTATGTTTGTAAAGTAACAGTTTCAATTTCCTTTGTACTTTGAATTTCTCGAGGAACCAAATATTTTGTTTATCGATTATGGTTGAATAAATATCTCTATGATGAAATAGGCTAATCTTTCCTTTATTCTTAGTATATATGTAGGTGTCAACTTACTACTTGTTGCTCTATCGTCATCTCTCTGACAGAGTGATTGAAAGAGTGATCTTTGGCATTGAGTACGTCGCACGCCTTGTCATCTAATTGCTATTTTTTTATTATATGTAAATCTGTAAAGTTAAAGTTTTAATTTTTGCTTTACTTTGAAATTCTCGCAGATTGACATACGGTAGATCACCAACTATATGGCGTTCGATTACTCGGCGTCCACCATGCCAAAAAAGAATGAGGCAGTAATAGTACTATCAATAATGCATCATGAAACAAACATTGATGACTAAACCTTTAACCCTCAATAATATTGGTCTATGACATGACTAAGGATGGAGTAAACACAGTAGATTGAATGTGTAGTACTTACTCTGTAGCTTGTATTACTCGAGGATGGCCATTGACAATATTCTTCTCGCTAATGAATATAGCGGGGATAAATGCGCAAATACTTTATTTTTCCAATGCTGACAATCCGAGGCAACCAAAAAGAAATTTTCTGAAGTAATTATCATTTGCATTGATGAAACCCCATCTCATTGAAAGAGTAAAAATAAATTCTCTACCGTCAGATGTGAAGATACTCCTTCCAAAATATCGAGAACCAGGGAATTTATATGCCAGCACCAGGGAAGAAAAAAGCGTGGATGATGTGTACTATGTGGTAAAAGAAAAAATTGATCACAATCAATAAATGCGATTCTTGCAATAAATTGTTTTGCTAGAAACATTTCAAAGCAACATATATTTGTCAATTATGTAATAATGAAGACAGTGATTCAGATTAATAATGGAAATTTTATAATTGTTACTTTCGTTTGTGTGTTGATATATAACAATATTTTTAATTGGAATATATTTTGTTTAATCAAGAACTATCATTATAAGTTGTAGTTGTAAAACATAAAACATCATTTTGATAAAAATAAACCAAAAATACAATCAAACACGTGAGTTATTTTGTAAAAATTACGCCGTGGACAAGTACGCCGCGCGCCCGGTCGTGTAACAAACAAGAGCGCGCCCGCATCAGGGTTAAATTCGATCTAATGGAGGGATAATAAAGGAACTTCTGAAAATGACATCATATGTCGAAATTTCCTATTATTACTTATATAAAATCCCAGATCTGTGAGAACACTGCCACCTGAACCTCTGGTGGCGGGACTCGAATTACTCGATGACAAACATCAGCTATAATGCTTAATTGCAGAGCACCACCGGCGGTATAAGATACGGTGGCATGTTTATAAGTCCCATTTGAGTCATGTTTTAAAGATTTACTTGGATTTACCCATTTAAAATTTTACTTTTTTCAAGGTCTACAGCAGTGGTGAGCAACCTACGGACTGCGTGCCGCATGGGGCCCTCGAGGGTGTTTTATGCGACCCTCGAAGCTACGATTAAAAGTGATTTAATACAAATTCAAATCATATATGCATCCAAGACTTTCAAATAAAAACTTATTTTGAACGCTAACATTTTTTTCGTTTTTAAGGTGAAAATCATTGATTTTTTTGGAACTTTAAAATTTGCGAAATATACTGGGATCTACTTTTCGCACCTTTTGGATGTCTTCGTACGCCATGTCCTCATGGGTTCGATTCCAGGAGTGTCAATTTTCTTCATTTTAATAACACGGGGATGAGTGTTGCATATATTTATCATTTGAGTTGTAAATTTATTTACAAAGCATAAAGGGAAGGTCGTATTTAGACGTTCCTTACTTTATGCGTGTATATTCCATTCGACTATTGTTTTTAGCGTCTTTTTTAAGAAAGAGGGAGATATTAAGGGATGTGTCTTAATTTTACTTTAGTACTTTATTTTTGTGTATCCATTATTTATGCATGTGTGTGTACACATATGCGCATCAAATAATATGTACTTACACAAACAACTTGTAGATGTGTCTATAAATCATAGTAAAATTCTTGGCCTAGCAAACACCAGTACTTAAAACAACTATATTTAAGAAACCTAAAGCCCTCATTTTTCACGAACGTAAGATACTTGAGCGACGCTTCTATTGTTTATTCTAACTTTTTACGAGTTATTTAGTGCGGGGATAAATTTTGAAGAGATTTGCTCATTTATTTTTTTCCATTTTATTCTTGCCCACCCATTAATATTTTTATCTCTTTTCCCCCTCAAAAATGAGCCCCTCGTATTTCCATTTTTCTTTCCACAGTTATTTCATCTCTTTTGAGCGAAACTAATATCGTTTATCAACGGAATCGACTGGCATTTGTTATTCTTTCTGCTTAGAAACGTGTGATGTTGACAGGAGAGTAATCTCAAATATCTGATGCTTAAAAAGGCGTAGATTCGAATTTAACTTAGGTTTATACACCTTTTTCATTAACCTTCCTTATGTGATTGTTATTTACGTTATCTAAATGAAAATATTTGAGTCATCATTACTCAGTACTAGTGCAATTACGTGTTGATTCTGAGTTATTGGTGAAATGGATGTGTCATTGCAAATTTAATATATCTCCTCCCGGAATGTTCTATACAAGGGGCGATTTCTAAGAACTTTTATTCAAGTGTTATCGTAACGTTCTATGCGTGATTTCTCTTAAAAACTTCGATCATGTGATGATATAATTAGAAATTTTTTCAAACTCCAAAGAAATATATATTCGTTTTTTTATTGATTTCACTAATAAAAAAGATTCATGAATAATCACGTAAAAATACTTGTCTCGGGTACCTCCAATTGCTACAAAAAGGCTATAAAAGCGGGTACGCATAATGGCTACAAAGCAGCCGTCTTCACCGGTAATCAACCGAAAATAGATTCTAAAGGAAAAAGTTCTTTTAGAATCTATTATCGGTGAATTGCCACTGAAGAAGACTGCTTTGTAGCCGAACCACAAAAATGTTTTTATAAACTCGTTGTGGCTATTAGCGGTATCTGAGACAAGTATTTTTTAATCGCTTGTTCTTGAATTTTTTAAGCCACAGGACAAGATCGATAATTTCCTGTTGAATTAATACAAAAGACTGCTAGTTAGTTGCCTCAGTAAATAATATATAAAAAACGTTTGTAATTTACAAAATAAGGAAAAGAATAATAAATTTTTGGTCGGAAACTAAGCCTTCCGTTAACCTTGAGGAGTAATGGTTTTTAAAATTTAAAGGAAAGTGATATAATTATGCATACCTTTAGCTAAACATCGTCCTTTTATCAAAAAAGTATGATATAGAGCAGGAGTGGCCAACCTTTTTGCGTGATTTTTTGGCTGGCCACTATACTACTACCTTTAACATCCGGTTTAAATTGACAGCTAATGCTAATTTAAATTATGCCAAAAATAAGAACTAATGTTAAAAATAATAAAAAACTTAAACAGATTTAATTAAATGACATTTAAAATATCTTTATATATAATTATCTAATCTATGACCGTCTGTCCTTCCGTCTGTCTGTCTGTCCCTCTGTCCGTCCCCCCTTTTATCTCTTCAACAGTATGTCATAGTGAAATGCTGTAAACGCCATTTTTTCTGCCAACTAGGAGACCCCGGGAAAACTATTTTCGTGTACGGAAGTGCCTCGAATTTGACTCCGGGAGACGATTATATTTTTCCATATGTTTACCAGGAACTTTGATTTTCAAGGTGCAAGGTATATTTATTTCATCCATTAAAATCGTAAATATAGACTATGTTTCTCCGTTTTTGCTTAATTCGATGGCTAAGACTATAAACTATAATATTCTTGGGATGTTTTGATGTTGAACGGAATCATTTCTAAGAAACACGCATTTTCTTTAGAAATTTGATGGCTTTTTCGTACTCTTTCCGGGTGTTGCCACATTGTTGCCTCCGATTAAATTGGCGTCTATTTAACCTTCAAATAGCCAAAATATTTGCGTTACCCACTTCGCGCTGTTTACGAAGCATCGAAATTATAGTTGTAGTAATGTCAAACATATTATATTGCAGCGTTAATAATTAAAGATTATTATTATCTAGTAAACTGCGTTTGGGCTGTAGGCATTTTTAACGATTGACTAAAAGAAAAAAATCTTCCTTCTTTATTTCAATACTGGAATGCGACCTTTTTCGTATGAGAGAGAAAATTAAAATTGCGCATATAAATTATAAAAAGAAACGACATTCAAAATATCAGTAGTCTAAACTTACAAGGAGAATGAGGTTATTATTACCTTTAAAAATGCGGATTTCTGACTGACTACGCACAAGTTTTTGCGGGTACCACTAGTTTATTAAAAAAGAAACTATTGATAAAAATACCCCAATTAACAATTTCTCAATATTAGGACTTTTTTTCGACGTTAATAAAAGAAACTGATTGTCCACCTGAGTGTCTGTTATGATAGATCTGTATTTGTTTTTAACAAAGTTCATTGTTGAAAAAGTCTTTTCACAAAAGTAGTTTGATTCAAATGTCATGCAGTTCAGGGTAGTTGTTTTTGGGAACAAATTTACAAAAATCTTATAAATCTGGAAAAGTTGGTGACCCACAAAGCTTGGGAAATTTTTCTATGAGACCTGTGTGATTCCTAATTTCAGCAATTTCCAGTTGGATTTTTCTATTTCGCTGTCCAAAATAGAGAATGAATTTATGAAGAGAGAGACGTTGTTTCTTTCAGCTTAGAAGTCTTCGGAACCGAAGCTAAACGAATCATATAGCGCTAAATAACGGAACAATACCTATTAAAGTTCAATCACAAATTATCACTTCCACATTGGAAATGTTTTAGATTTCTGAGATAAATTCCTAGAAAATAATTTCGGTTTAACCTTGAAAGGATTTACAAGTTTAAAAATTGTTGGGAATAAGCAATTCAGAGGATAAGATAAATAAGTGAATGAAAACAAATGTCAGATTTTGGTTTCACTTGAACCAAAAATATTTTTTTTCGGTTGAGTGCCTGACAGCACCGCGGGCCATACCAAATGTTGTAGCGGGCCACATTTTGGCTCGCGGGTTGCCCACCCCTGATATAGAGAGTGTTTTACGCGTGGAACCCGATTGATAACTTAGTCATTTGCAGCAAACGCACAGAAATTAGAATACCATACGCGAATTTCGTGTACAAATCAGCCGTCATCAGTGGCGATTAATTGACAGTAAATTAAATCTACTGTTGGCGAATTGCCTCTCGATGACTTCGCTGCGGCCGAAATGCGCATCTGATTTTTTCGAACTATCTAACGTTAAACTCTCGCAAGAAAATATTTCGTGATCATTAAAATGAATAAGTTCTATAGTTCTATAGATGTGGATATTGGGATATTGTTAAAGAAAGGGGGGGGGGGGCGCAATAAGAGAAGGCGGGCACAGGGCGGGTTTGGGTCAAGCAGAGAGTGATTGTAGAGAGGGTGTTATTTAAAGGAGGAAGTGGGTCCAAATTGTGGGCTAGCCGGTGTGGAATTGCGGTTAAGGGGTAGGATTCCACGAATAGGGGCGAGTAAACGGAGCAAACTTGAGTTAGCTTACGTGAACAGAGAAGGAGTTGGAACGGCGGAAGAGAGGCTTGGGAAAGATCTTTGTGGTCGGTTCAGGAAAGCTCGTAGCATATCGTCAGAATAAAGGATTAGAGGATATAACTTCAATCAATGTAGTTACTTCATTTGACTTACAGTAATTGCTGTTATACCGTATAAACATACTATTTTTATTTTTTCTAATTTTCTTCGCCCACCAGAACCAATTTTTATTGCATGTTTAATTTCCAAGGCGAGTTTTGATTCTGCCGCTTACATAAATTGGTAAAATTTAAGGTGAATCTTTTTTCAATTCTGTGGAATATTTTTCTTTTACCATATGCAAGGGTTTGTATCTGCACGAATCCTCTTCACCATGCAATTAAAAAGTAAAAAGGCTTCGAAATTTCAAATCAAAGTATATTCATTTTTAAAGTTATGCATATCGAATGCCGGTCCGTGAGCAATCACAACATATTTAATACAAGTGCTTTTACTGCCATTATTCATTGTTTGTTATACGAAATCTGAGCTTGTAAGTTTAAGGCGATTAAAATTGTGTACCCATAAGTACATGTGCCATAAAGAACTATTTCATAGTATGAGAATGGAAATGCTGCGGGATCTTGCAGAAAATTCGAGATAAAGCATACGCAAGATTGGATGCACATTTGGAAAGAAACGGAAGATTGGGTAAGGGCAATAGAAAATAAGGCGGGTAAAAAAGAGAATATCTGCGCAGAGGATAAACATGTAGCATATAGGATAGTAATCTAAACCGAAATGATGTGGGTAACATGAAAATCGTGAAATCAGATCGCATTAGAATAAAATAAAACATGCTGCAGAAGAAGACGCATTGACTTTTACGAAATTTCAACTGTCATTGACATTCATAGATTTTGAGTATCGTCAAGATCAATAAATTGCATATTTAATTTGCGAAAACGATACATGTACCAGAATAACTCGTCCGATCATCAGGTATGAATATATCGATATCAGCACGTGGATCAGTTCATTCAAAAAGTCCCTTTACTAGCGCAACATAATTTTTATGCTATGTGTGTGTTAAACGTTAAGTGTGAAATGTGTCATATTTAATAAATTAAAGCTGCCCGCTTGTAGAGAAATGGTTATATAGTCCTCTTTTTGAGAATTTTATGCGGTTAATATTACACAATAAAGAGTCGTTTTTTCAGGATAAAAACTAGTCATGTGCGAAACACTGTCTTTTAAGTCTAGGCTTGAACATCATTGCGTGTTTCACTTAAATTAGTCATACTGATATCTGCATCAAGATTAAGAGTATTTTAGGGAGACTCGAATCTAAAGAATATTGTTAATTAATGTGAAATCGTGACAAAACATTGAAACGACCTATGTATGCTGTCAGTGCAACAAAAAAGCTTAACATACTTAATATTAAACAGCACAAATAATAAAAAACTCATCTTAACTTTCAAAAGTCAACAGGGGATATATTTTATTACTTCCCTGGGCCATCGATCAGCTTTAGGGTAGGGTGCTATTTTTTACCACCTTGGTTAGCCAAGCCTCTCCTTTCCCAGTTAATCCTTCCTTATCTTTCTTTATGGGACTACCACTCCTTTCTCCGACCCACAGATGTGAAAACCAATGCTAATGATGAAGATTAAGATGATTATTTAATGTTGTTTGAAGTAGAGTTGAAAACGAGAACGAGAGAGAGAGAGAGAGTCTTCTGACTCTAAAGAGAGATGCTGTCTTTCCCAAAAATTGTATTATGGTTTCCAGAAGAATGTATGGATCTCCTGAATCGAGTCGTTCATTTTTTATCAGCGGAGCAACGCCATACATCTCCGGAACGTCCAGAGGCTCTCTTCAATTCTTGTACGTGAGTGCAAAAAGAACTACCTTTTCCATCTTTTGTCCGGTTCTTCTGTCATCGAAAACCACTCTCTTTTGCTTCTCACTTTCTCTTCCACTTTAATTTATTTTATTCTCCCTCCAAGCACGTATGCCTATCCCCCGAGTCCATTTTATCGCCATTGTTTGTGCGAGAGAGATATCTCTATAGTGTAGCCGGCAGACGGAGGTGTTTGTCTTCGAGAGTGAACAGATCTACGGGTGGTATTCATCAACTAATGAAAAGGAAGTGGAGTGGGGTTGGTTTCCTCTTTCTCTCTGTCTGTCCCTCTACCTCGATTCACGTGAGAGAGAAGTGAAAACAGAATGCATGTTGGCTAGTAAGATGACATTCAGGGAAATTGAAGGGATACGGAAATAACTGCCAGGAGGATGATTGTTGGAAAAGGAGGTGTAAGAATTGGTATCTGCCAAGAGCAGAGATTCTGAATCTGAGATTGTCGCAAGGCGTAATGGAATGAGTGAGTTTTCACAATGCATGGAATGAACGGGATGAAGAAGCATGAATTACAATATCCTAATAATATAAACAGCTTATCTTGTTGCTAAAACTGCTTAAAGTAATTCATATTTTGCAGAGTCAAAAGCCCCTAAAATTAACAAATAAAATTTAAAAGATAAAAATGCAATGCATCATGCCAAAAAGCTTGTAAAAGAAAAATTTTTAAACGTTAAAACGTTAAGTAAGATGTAAGACGTTTAGTTCATTTAAATTTAGATAAAATTGGATGAATAAAATAAAAATAAATATGGAATTTATTGGCATTATTATTTACTACGCAGTCTACTGATTGTATTTCACATTTCAACAAAAACCCTTCACAGTCCCCATATTATATGACTTATAACCTTTAATGTTAATTATATAGCACTCTATTACTCTTACAATAGATGACAATTAGTTTCGAATCCACCCTTTTTTTAACTAATACATTATTCAGATTTGAGGTTTATTCACGAGTCGGAACGTGTTTCATCTCTTAACTATTAGAATTACCCGCCGATTCTCCTTTTTCACTACAACGAAAGCAACGCCGCTTCGCAGAGACTGGCAATGCTTTCGGAATGGAGTTAAACATAGACCCTGGACGATATGGCCGGAAATGTCATTCCCCTTCGGATCCCACCTAATTGCGTAAAACACTCGATGTAGATGTATCGGAACGAGATATCGCGGTACCTGCCGTACGACTGCCTCCTACCTCTTTTGAATCGACTGCTGTCAGAAACTTCCGAGCAGCTTCAAAGATTTACCATCGCGGTGCATGCTACGGTCATCCGGAAAGAGATAACGTCCAGAGAGAGAGTGAGAGAATAAATCATGAGGCGCCGTGAAAAATGTCCCGCAGCGCTATCGTGTAGCGAGGCGGCAGGTTCTGGGGAACACTTGAGGGCGGGAGATAAAACCGGCCGCCGATACGCGGCGCTTCGTTACGACGGCTCCCGGAAAGAATAACACGGAAGTGACCGGAAGTAACCGGAGGGACAAACCGACGCACGCGACGTTCGCGGACAGAAAGAAAAAAGTTGAACAACGCTCCATTCGCGAAGAGGAAAAATATGGAAAGGAGAAAAAAAGCAAGCCTTTGTTCCCGTGACTTGATAACGGTCGACAACTTAAATGTTTGCTGTAACTGGAAATGGCAAATATTACCGTATTTTTCAGGCTAAAAGACGAATCCAGGTTTTTTTAGAAGATTTTTCAGAAAAAAATTATTTTAGTTTGCCAAAGCATTTAGGAAGGGCCACATCGTGAATCATTTCTAGCCATAATTAAGTCAATTTTTGTTTTTGTTTTCTCCATTCAAGGATAAATTTTCTGTGGGATATGGACCAAAATGACATTCCACGCGTTTAGCGTATTGAATCACCTGAATCTTATAACTAATATTGCAGGCTTATTTTTATACTCGTGTAGCCATTGCGACCGCAAAGCACCTAACGGCAGTTATGCTAGATAATTATAAAAATTTTATGACATTAATAGGAGTTCTAATATTTCGTGGCATTAAACGCACTATTTCACAGGCTTATTAGGAATTAAACATCACCAGTGCCGTAGCAAGGAAGATCGGTGCCAGGACCAAGACTAAAAAACGTCGCCCCAAAATTTATGTATGCTACATAAAATCTTTATTTGCTACTGCGTTCCATATAGTTAAATTGTAACAATTTTAGCAATATATACCGAAATGGCGATTGAAAAAGCTTTTCAAAATGTGTTTTAGCAAGATATCGACAAAAGACTCATCTCTTGGTAATACTTCGTCGCTACGGCACTGAACATTACAAAAAAAAACATCGCAAACGCACCGAAATTGTAATTACTCTGAGCGGGCAGTCATAAAACGCAATAATGAACATGCGCCGCCTGCATTCACGTTGCATAAGGTTTTACTGCATATTAGTAATGACACCACTAAATACAGTAATATTCTTACCTTCAGCCTAAAATACGAAGGCTGATTTTGGGAGTATTTTTTATGTAATAAAAAGGTGTGTTTTGTAGCCTGAAAATTACAATATTTGCGTCTCAGGAAAATATGTCGGGGATAATTAGGGAGCAAAAATTGACCAACTAGGCAAAATATTATATTCTTATAATAATTAATGTATCCTTCTGAGTGCCATGTTAGTTGTTTTTAATTATCTCGTCTAAATTTTCATTTTTATCGGTTTTCGAGTTTTTTAAGCTTAAAATTTCCTTGTTTTTCAATAACGTGAGCTTAAAAATTCACATGAAGCGATCGGGGCAATTGTGAAAATCGTAACCAGCGAAATAAATGACGTTTCTGGCGTTGGCCAATATTCTAAGTTATTAACTAAATAATCATTCAGTAGTTCAGCGTTTTTTTATCTCTTACATCTTACGTCCCACAAAACATTTTGTCAAAAACCATGGCAAACATAATCCCACCTATTCCAAGAAGTCGATTTCTACGTTATAAACATTTAAGTATTATATTAAAATTTTTTTCTAATAATTTATTTCTCAACCAGTGGGACGCAACTCACCAGTTGACAAAACACTGCGATATATCATAGCATATCATTTCAGACCATAACATAACATGGCATGGGCCGGGAATAGGATAGTAAATGAAGCTTTACTATGTTCTATACCAAATCTGGGTCACATCGGAGTATTATACCTTGAAACCACCAGACTATCTATATCACTGTGCAACCCTTCTCACCCTATACTTAATCTACATCGTTAATTACACGATAGCTAAAGAGAGCATTCTTTGTCACTGTAACTTCATGTCTATCATTGAACAAACCGGTCGCCACATATGATGATATACATTCAAATGTAAATCAAATAACTGCATTTTTAAACTATTGTAAATAACCTCTGTAGAAATCTTTTAATAATGAGAAACATAAATAAGAATATAAATAAATGGCGGACGATCGAGCAAATCTTATTAGATTTCGGCCTCTTGATTGAAAACCTATTTAATAATTCTTCCATGTTCACGATTCTAATCGTTCCCTTTGTTGCGGTTTTTCCCCTCATTTGTCCTTCACTTTGACACATGTCAACATATTGCGGCATCTAAACCTCTTTCTATTCACCAGTCTCAATTTCCCTTCTCCTTTATCCTTTTATCTCCCATATCGATATATTTTTCGCTTCCTTCTCCTCTCTATCGCACATCATTCATGCGCCTCACAATCCTTTCGTCTCTGCCAGCTGCCATGCTGGGTCTTCAGCCAAAGGGCCTCCTTTTGTCCTCAAAATGTGACCCTTACTGTCGGAGTTTCATCCAAAACTCCTCTGCCATTATTCCTAATCGCCATGGCCTTCTTCCAAACTTTCCTGATATGTATTCTTTTCTCACCCTTCACATATCCCTCAAATCGTCGCACCGTCGTTGTCTTTTTTCATTCCCAATCGGAAATAAATCGCCCTTCCTCTGTCTGCATCTGCCGCACCATTTCGTAAATCGGAGCCTTTAATTTCCGATATCTAAACATTTTCCGTTTTCGCTCATTCTCATCCGCTTCCTCGACGTTAACTTTAATTTTTGCTTTTTTCAAATATTATATCTTCATCCTGCTCGACTACGGAGTAATTTTCGTAGTGCGTCCAGTCTTTTAGTTTTCGCAATGCAACGGTACGAGAGTGAAAGAACTATTGTGGATGGCCTCTGAGAGACGTTTTGCCAATCTCGACTACGGATTCTTATTCTCGAAGCACGTGTTGTGTTCTCTGTACACTCCACTATTTTCCTAAATGGAAAACCTCTCTTTAACATTCCATAACAATTCGGACAGGGTGATTAGGCTTTAAACGGATAATCTAAAATTGCTTAGCGGTAAGAGGGTTGTAGAATACACTATTAAAGAACGGTACTGTTCTACCGCGATCAAACGAACATTTTTGGCCTACTGTGGGCGTGGCCTAATCCCTCACTCCACTTGGAACCCTCCCCTCTGGCCCTTCCTTATGGGCTTTCGCTGTCTCGGAACTTTTATAACTACGCTGCTGCAAAATATTCGCAAAACTTCGTCTAGGCAGTCAATTGTAAGCTGTGAAAACTGACAACCTAAGGAGGAGAAGGAAGGGCTAGCGGTGGGGTCAATATGACAGAGGGGAGTTATACTCCGCGGCCGAAGTTCGCGCATGTTCTTATGAATGCGACAGACATAGTCTTTCCCATCTAAGTGGCATTTCTGATCGTATTGGTGTTATGGAATTTTATTATGGGAAGCTTGTTGGCAGAGTTTTTTTTACTAAGCAACTTATCGTGAAAGTGTGTTCGTTTAGACATCGCTGATAGATATTTGTTTAATACAGTAAATTTACTTTTCAAAATCACTCTGTGAAAGGAGGATGTTTAACATGCAATATGAAAGAGTATTAAATACTGGATAAACGGATGAAAAGAATAGTTATTCCTCCTAACATTCCCTTTCCACATTTGTCCACATTTCCTCTTCCACTGCTTATTATCTACATATACTCGGCTCCGTATTTCATTCTTCATCTGAGGATGATATTACACTTCAAAATCATGCTCGCTAGTATCAAATAAAAGAGTGAAAAATAACTTAGTGTTTAATATTATTTCTGATAATGGAAGTATTGGCTCATGTTAAAACGCTGGGACCACATTGAAAACTGACCGCTGCTCAGACGACACGACACGACACGAACGCGGATTAGCCGCTTGAAACTCTAGGATTCGTCCCAAAACCACTCACTCTCAGCAATAACATTTAAAAAATTTTATGTTGTTAAATTAGCGAGAAAGCAACTCAATTGGAAACAGTTAAAGACTAGTCGTGGTAACAATTTGGCCCATTCTTTTAACATATTTGGCTACCAAGTTTGTGCTGCAACAAACCCAACCAATCCAACCCAACCAAAACAGCCAACTGAACCCAGTTCAATCAACCAACCCAACCCAGTTCAATCAACCAACCAACCCAATCCAACTTTCATATCTTAAATATTTTTCATGTTTTCAATACATCCAATCCCAGAAACTCTTCAAAGGTTGGTATTCCTGGGAGTCAATATTACACATGAGCGTGATTATCTTATTATCGTAGAATTACGTTTAAAAGACGCTCTTAATCAGCGCATTTACCCGGATTCTACGATTGAGTTACACTCTCACTAATTTAACAACATAAAATAGTTAGAATTTTATTGTAAATTATTTGGTCTGCTTGAGATCTCCTGCTTCGAGGGGGCAGGTACTTGAGTTGGGTTTAGGGACGAATCCTAGAGTTTCGAACTACTAACCCGACTTAATGACGGTCGTGCGGTCTGAGCAGTGGTCAGTTTTCAATGTGGTCCCAGCGTTTTAACATGAGTCGAAATATTCCACAAAGTAACGCCGCAAACAGTTAAGTTGATTCAACTGGTAATGGTGTGATATTATATGTCAAGGTGTTTAGTTAGAGGGATTTGAGGATTGTGTGCCTGGTAAGAAAAATATTTGGTTAATCGAATAACTTGGTATATTTCCTTGCAAAAATAGTAAAATAAATAATTATACACATTAAATATGCCAGATAGGTTTAAACATAAAATTTATTGCCCCAAAAATTGTTTTTGATGGATAACCTATTAATTTGACGAATTCGGTGAAGTGATCAAGTATGATGAAAATAGCTCAATTATAGATTTGATACTGCAAGTATGGACACAAAATAAATTTTGCACATATATTCATGAAAATATTAAAAAAAAACCCTTCAGTCTAATTCACTAAGGTGGCCGAAAATTTTGCTTCTCAACAATGAGCTCAGTAAATAATTTTGTGTTTATTTATCACACGTTTGCCTCCTAGCCTATTCAGATATACAATTAACCAAATAAAATAAACAACTTCCCAGACTAGTATAACTTCAGCATATTATTATCCCCTTGCTCTCAATTAGCGAGAAATTTAACTAAATTTAATATTTAAATAATTTATAAACTATTAAGGATGAGAAACTCACATATTATTGCTTTACAAAAGCATTGGAGATTCACGATAAAGTTAGGAATCAATTAAATAACGTCGAACGCTGTGGTAATCGAAGTAGTTATTGCATGTTTTCGTGATTTTCATTAAGTCTAGACACAGGAAGTATGGTTGGAAATAAGTTGCGTGCGTACCTTTTCACGGGGACGAAAGGTATGCGAATCGATTCTTTTGAAATGAAGTGAAAATTGAGGGCGGCGATAAAAATAGGTGGCGAACGGATCTAGAAAGCGAGAAATGAATATTAGACTCGTCACTCCGGACTTTGTAAATGGAAGTGATCTGCTGCGAGCGACGCTGGTGAATGTCAACGCTAAAGCAATAAAAAGATGATCAAATTTCAATACAATCCCTGGATCTCCTTCGTTTACTTTCGATAAAAAAGATAACGCAAACGAACTGAGGAGTTTTATAAATATTTCTGTCGATTGGTGTGAAACTTTGAATTTGGAACATTTTACGCACTGGTTCATCTGATGGATGATCTCTTTATTCAATTTACCAAATTTATTTTTAAATTATCCGCAAGTTTCATAATTTGGTCTTTCAAACTGGATTATTCGGCATCGGCAATTGAAATGGGAAAAAATATTTGGAGATGAATATTTCATTTCCATGGTGAGGTAAACGGTTAAATACATGAACCTCCCTTTCCCTGTGTTCCTATTCTCGTCTTTCAATTATTTCTACTATAAAAAGTTTTACGTGGATTTAACTCTGGAAAAAGCGAAACAAAAGAAAGTGATAAGGACGACATTTTTTCTTAATTTAAGGATGAAGAAACTCTTTCCTACTTCTGCTATGCATGTCTGTATTTTGCTATCCGCGCCACTCATTAGCAAAGAAACGTGAACCAAAATTACTAATGGAAAAAAGGATTTTGATTGGTGACGTTATGTTATGACAAAATGTCAATTCACGTAAAACTTAAGTCATCGGCATTATACTAAAAGCTTATATTTGTGCTTTGTAACATATTCAAAGAAAATATGTTGCACATTTTTTGCGTGAAACATTTCTTGCCTTTTATTTGGAAATGAAATATTTAAATTGTATAACATTTCATATGAAACATTATTTATGACATTACCAGAGTAATATTATGAAATATTTTATTCTATTCATTATTTTGAATTTTTTTATTTCCCGTCCGTTCGTCAGCGTGGACGATTTTTTGTCTATGTAATAAGTGCATGCCTACAAATGGAAAAAGTTATAAAACGCAAACAGAGAGTGATATAATGCCTTTCGAGCTATAAGTTTCTTGTTTTAACACTCGAAGTACGGACCTCGGGTCTCAGGAGACCCGAAAGATATATTTTCGAAAATATTTCTTTAAAACATTTTTGCCGAAATTGATACTTTATGTATTCCTAGTGGAACATGTTGGGAGTTTAAAATCAGTAATAAAATTATATTGTAATTTAATTAAATCATCGAAATCACGGAATGTATAAATGTGAGGGTCTTCGGGGACCCGGCTCCGTACTCTACGTCGTGTAACTTTTATATCTCTTATGACCGGGAAGATCAAAGTCCGGACAGAATTATCTCGCTCAGCACGACATTGTAATACATGTTAGTTATTATCGAAGTCTCGACGTCTCGATTTCCAGTTTTCTCCGTTATTCACATCATTCTGTTTGCCTCCCGAATCATTTTGTAATATACTTTTTATTTTTTGTGACTCTATGATTCTAAAATGGGAGAAAGAATATTTAGGCTTTGGAGTTACGTTGCTCCACAACCTGCAAGAACAAGACCCAAAAGTATAGTTCGAAATGTTAGTTAAGTTATTATGTATTAATTTCACTTCCAACTCAGATGAATCAAACTAACATAAGATTATCTGAATCAAACTAACATAAGATTATCTGAATCAAACTAACATAAGATTATCTGAATCAAACTAACTGAATTTACCTTCAAAAATAATTTTTTTGGTATTGTTAAATGTTATCTTTAAAAAAAGAAAATTATTTCATTTTTATTTATATGCGTAATTATGTATTTAATTTTGCAAATATATACCATTATTACACTATTTATTGTATAAATCATTATCCTTATTCAATTTTCGTTCATTGATTACTTGGATGTTAAATATTATTGTGAGAAAATGATTTTAGAAGCTGGGTCCTCTAGGACCCGGGTCCGGACTCGGTGTGAAACCACTTAGGTCCGTACTCCGAGTGTTAACATTGAACCGTGTTATGAATGCATTTATTTTATTAATCAAGGGATTTCAAAATTCGATATCATTTAATTATTTTACGCTGTATTTCAGACCTTTAGCTGCCTGTATTATAAAATGTTGAGAGTATTGACTTTATTAATATCACCAAACGGTAAAAAAATTATTTTCCATAAAATAGCCATAAATATTCAATTTTTTTCTTTCGGTTCAATTACATTCCTTTTGACAACTAATTATCAAGAATTGGATTATTTTAATCAATTATCCACACCTTTTCAATCGACTGATGCATTTTAATAAATTCCAGAAATTATATATTTCCTGCGGAACAGTGAAATTATAAAAGAAAGAAACCGCACACCTAATTTTTTACGATTGTCTTTAAAGAAATAAGGGCAAATAAAATGAAACTGGCGTCGACTAGTCTCCTTTTAACCTGAAACTATGTCAGTGGTATACTGGATGGGAGCTATCCCAATAGAAAATACTGAACTTTGAATTATCCCGGGAGCAATACTTCAGTATTGCGATCGGCTTTCCTCCCGTGCAGGAATAGCCAAATAAGGCAGAAGGGGTACGGTTTAGGTTTGAGTTTGAGCCTTTCTCCTATAGCTCTGTAAGTTTAAAGAGTGGGTGGCTTGGGATAGGAGGCGAGCTCCGGTGAAATCCCATTTGCCTTTCAAATAAAATGCACTGTTGACTCTTTTTTATGGCTGTGCTTGAGGTCGGGGATATTGGGCGATGCGAAATCTGAATTGTGCCGTGTGTGAGAGCGCAGTGGGACGGGTGCGATGTATGTGAAAGAGGAAAAAAGAAGTAAAAGACACGACAGATTGCCCGCGGTAAGGTCGCAGGCCGTTTGAAACGTAGCCGCGGTGGTGCTACACAAAAACTCGTGAGTTGGAACGAGCGACAGACCTTTAGGCCGTGCTCTCAAAGGGAACACCTCCAAATCGTAAAAATGCGCATTTGATTTCCAGTGTCGCCAGAGTATTGTGAGCAGAATTCACTTTATAAATATCTCACAACGATTTATTTCTTTTAAATCTCATCCAGGTGTGAGTTGGATTTTTTTTCGAAGACTATTCAGTGATGGTATGCAAAGGGCTATTCATGAGTTGCCTTCGTTTCAAAGAAGGCATATTTAAATCATATGATTTTTCATTGGCAAAATCAGCATCATCGAATCGTTCCTTTATAAATAATAGTCTAGAAAATGATAACTATTGGATAAAAGTTTGAAAGGAAAGGTTTCTAAACTTGAACCGGCATGAAATTAAAGCATTCTATTCTTACAGTTATAAGAATGGTACATAAACGACGGCGGTATTCGACGATGAGTTACAAGAATATTGTTAAATACTAGTGGAATTGATCGCCAAAATTAAAATTTAAATAGTTCAATACGTAGGCTTAATCTAAGCGTTAATTCAAAATATCAATATAAATAAACAAATCCATAGATCATTTGCAAAATTTAATGAATTTTACAAAATACGTATCTGTTTTATCATCGATGTTATAGTTTTCTAGTTCTAAGCGTTTATTGAAGCTGCGTACATAATTTTACAGACCGTTTCCTTTTGAAAACTTAACACAACACAACAATATGGTTGAAAATAAAATTATAGAGTTATTTTTCTCTACGTAAGCAAAATAAAAACTAAATTGTGTACAGCAATTAAAAAACGTAATGACGACCAATATTTACAATATAAACGAAATATAGATTTTGTTATTAAAACAAAATATAAATAATTCTAATGCAACATTTTCAAAATAGATTTTTTAATTCCAATGCAAATAAATTAATTATCTCCTACGTCACAACTCATGCAAATAACTATACTGTTGAAGAAATAGATAGATATCCGTATTTATTTGGGCGAGCGTCTATAAAATGCATTATTACGGCATTACTTTCATCTAAAAACTCTAGAAATAATATTTTAGGCCACATATTAGCTATGTATTAAAACACATGATATTGTACCATGAACATCAGTATGTAGAGAACCAGGTTTAACCAGTTAAACCAACAAAAATCACGTATCTGTCTAACAACAGATTGTCCATTGGGATATAGTGTATAAGAGGGTAGGACAGAAGGAACGTGCAACCCGTTCCCTCATAACTCTGGCGGAAACGGTTCTCACCAAATACTACTTTCCGAACTTAAAAAACAAATAAACAGCAAAGAGCAAACAGGACGCAAAGGCTTTTATTATAGCGATATAACTTATCAATTTATGTCAAAACTTAGGTTACTTTCGACGCTATTGGTGCCGCCAGACATTTTGAATTTCTAGCTACCCGTACGTTGTTCCGTATAAAGCTGTTGGAAGTATGTATGTAAATAAATCGTAATTTGTTTCGATACGATTTTTCAAATTGCCGTAACATTCTGAATCGGCGTTTTATTTCCGTAGAGTATCGTTTGTAGGGACTACGTCAAAAGTCATATCAAAAATGTACTTAGTTTCAGTTAAATGATGAACTCGCCTTTTTATATGTGGCTGCTCGGGGAATAATTCTTTCTTATTTTCTCTCAATTTTAACGATGATATTAATTTTTTAAGTTACTATAGATCGCTAGGGAACAACGTAAGAGATAACGAAAAAGGACTACCCTGAACATATAAACAATTGGAAGTTAAGGACAATATAATGTTAGGGATTTCCAATTAAAATTCTGTAACTTTAATGAATCGTTTTGCGTGGCAATGACAATAATAACATTTTTTCACAATAAATGAAAATAAAGGTTAATCATAGATCAGTAAGTGGCATTTTAGGCGTTCTTTACCAATATCTTATATTTAGGTAATTGCGGTCTCGCGGCGAACTGTCCACTGCGGCGTACCGACTGCGGTGAACTGTTCCATTTGGCCGATGGCAAACTAGACAACTGATATGTTACAGGAAATCCTCTTCAGGTTATGGTCTACCATCTTTCCTCCTTTTTCTCTTCTTCTCATTTTTCTCTTCCTCGAGAACCCATTTTCAGCACCTCCCAATTATCCGCTTCAGAGAATAACATTTCCTAACTCAGCTCCACATCCCTTTTACAAGTACTCCTCGCGGCCTTACGTTCAACCTTTCTCCCTTTCCTCTGACTCTCCTGCCGACCTATTTTCTCATTCCCATCCCATCTTCCTTCCATTCCCCTCTCCTTCTCCGGTACGTACGCCAGAGTTATTTACTTACCAAAACATCCGAGATGGAGACAGTTTTAAAGAGAAAAGGGTGGAGAAAATGAGAGAAAGACAGAAAGATAGAGAGAGCTCTTCGTACCATACCCTGACGAGTTTCCTTCGGAAATGACCACCACCGATGTTTTCATTTCACGGATAGCGCAGTTGTCACTTGTCCGACCCTTTTAACTCACTGACCCACTTTGCTCTCAGAAAGAGGGTTTTTTCTGCTGAAGAAGTCTTAAAACAACATGGGGATCCTCAAACGTTTCCATTTCTTTTTCGCAAAGTTCAATATTTGGCGTAACTGATGCTCCATTCGTAACTCGTGGGTTACTTTTCAGAGGCGCAAAGCATGGGAATGTACCGTCATCTCATGAATGAAATAATCAATCCATAGAACAACGATAACTTGCGAAATGTCAACTAAGTGATGTCGCTCTGACCATCGTGTGGTAATTATTGTAAGGTGTTCAGTTTTTAAAAATACAGTAATACCGCAATATACGCAAAATACGCGTTCCTGGAAAAGGCGCGTAAATCGAACTTCGCGTATATCGGGGCCTAAAATGCATGTATTGCATAAGAATATATATTTCATCGCGTGATTTACATGTTTTTATTAAACGTTTAAACTATATTACCAGTTTAATAGAATTGACAAATAATAACAATGAATAAAAGTTAACAATATATACTCTTGTAAATAAAAATGCTACTCCTGTAGTCTAGTGAATAAACTTGTCGCCCTCTTCATAATTATAATCTGACTGAGTGACATACGCTGATAATTCATATCCTCCACCCCCATCGATAACAGCGATTTCATCTTCTCCATTAAATTGCTTCTACGGCGACTGAGTTTGTCGCGGTTACAGGAGTTACACTTTTTCCTCATTCTATTATTGTCTTTATCTTTGCTATTGATACGCACAATTGATTCACTCGCACCCCAATCGCGTGCAACTACTGTGGGCACCTTACGACTTTTCTATGACTTACAATTTTATAGATATGCTTAGTACTTGCGTTTTATCCTTAGTACCGGCACTGACGCTGCACTTTTTGGAGCCATATTGTAAATATTTTACTTTAAAATCACTATAAATGCATAAAAATGTTGGAGGAAAGAGATATCACGCGCATCAGAGAAATGTTATACGTAGACTTCAGTTAGGTATATACTATAAACAAATGCATTTATTGGCTGAGAGCTCTGTCAAATGATGATTTCAGCTGATTTACTGTAGAAGTTGGCACTAATTTGGAATTTTTTATATTTTTTACAATTTAACTTAAATATTTTTTAGCACAAAAAATAAATACTTTATCAAGCGCGTCGCGCAATAACGAATCCGCGTATATATGGGTATTTCTGTACAAACAGCTACTGGCTCAGTAGTGATTTCGATGAAGTGCGCAAACTGTCTTTTGCTTGGAGTAGAATGTCCATCGCTCAGAAATAAATTTTTAGCCTTTATTCTTCATGATCGACGGAGTCTAACTTGAGCTATGGATAGAGAGAGAAAGAGGGAGGGGGAAGAGAAAAGAAAAAGGCAGGGGCAGCGGTTGCGAACGATGTGATAAAGTTGTTATTTAGTGATTGACTGGAGCCGTATTTGAGAGCACTCCGACTCTAGCTTTTCTTGACTGTAATAGCTCAAGTTAGCATTCATTAACTACAGCAAGACTCTACTTGTGTGTTATTCGCCGATCTTTTTATTCCGTTTCATTATTTTCCTTTACCCGTATGTAAATTGAAGTTACTTGTTTTAATTCATGCCGGTGGCGATTATTCAGCGTAGGGTAATGCCATAGAAATACATTTTATCTCCAAAGATTTTTATCTCGGCCCTTTTTTATTTAAGTGTAGTGGTTAGGACGCTGGCTGCTACTCGCCCGATGCTTGAAAAAGTCATCGGGTACGAATCCTGCGCGAGTAGGATTTTTTCTCAAGGTCACCCGGCCCCCTGTTTGCGTGGTTTGAGGAGACCGCGCAAATTCAGCTGTTCCGTCCTTCGGAAGGGACGTTAAGCCGTTGGCCCCCCTGGTGTTCTTCGTAAGAGCAGGCAAATGCCGGCACCGGGTTTCCCTCCTCCCTTCTGTGTGTGAGTCCGGTGTGGAAGGCAACGGGAAACCACCACACCGTGTATGTATATTCCCTAGTCAAAACCAATTAATTAATTAATTGGTAGGACCTGTCGCAAGACAGAACACGAATGAATGAATATCATTTTTGTACTTCCTCCGATATGAAACACTTGAAGTTGGTTAAAAATTCTTCCAATTACTGTAACTTTTTACCAAAAAGTTCCTTGATCAACGATGCAGTCTCAGTATCTTTCGCAGATCGATCCGTTCTTTTTATCTGCAATGAGGTGAAGCTCACAACCCTTTGAAAGCTGTGTAATCCGACATACTCTTACAGGCGCATTTTTTCGTCTATTTTTCTCGCAAATGGACGGTTTTTCCTCTCTCTCTCTCTCTCTGGCCTACTTACAAAAGGTCATAAACCTTACTCGTGTGGAATGTATGAAGAGTTAGGCAAGACGGAAGCGGGAACCACTCTACATTCTACATTTTTTAATCCTACCTTTCACATAGAAGATATAATTCAAACCAACCATATGGTAAAAATATAACTTTTTCTAAAGTGCAAAGTTCTGTCTCGTACCGAGGGGATAATCATAGTGCGGTGGACAGTAGACTCCTTACATTTTTGCAAAAATTCTTTAAAAGCCATTATTTTTCATTTATTATTCATACTAGAGATGACATTGTGCTTTACTAGTGTAACTTGCAAGTAGCAAGTAGTGAGAAATTAAAAATAGGCACATGGAATGTTAGGACTATGAATTCAGGGGGTAAACTAGAGAACCTAAAAAGGGAAATGAGAAGGAATAATGTAAGTATAGTAGGTCTTAGTGAAGTCCGGTGAGAAGGAGAAGGCGAGATATATTCAGACGAATTTAAGATTATTTACTCGGGAGGGGAGAAAAAGGAAAGGGGAGTGGGGATTATAATGAGAAAAGAGATAGCTGAAAGAATTAGTAAGGTAGTGACAGTTAATGACAGATTAATAGCCGTAAAACTCCAGATGGAGCCAGTGGACATGCTTATAATTCAAGTGTATATGCCAACAACTAATAGTGGCGACGACGAAGTAGATGAAATCTATGAACAGATTATGGAGATATTGGAGGATGAGGGAAAAGGAAGGATCACCACCATAGTAATGGGAGATTGGAACAGTGTAGTCGGAGAGGGACAGAAAGATAACATAGTGGGAAAATATGGACTAGGGAAGAGAAATGAAAGAGGGGATAAACTTGTGGAATTCTGCCATAGAAATAGATTAATTAATACATGGTTTAAGCATCACCAGCGAAGACTTTACACATAGGGAAGCCCAGGAGACCAGAGGCGGTACCAGATAGATTACATACTAGTCAATGAAAGATTTAGAAATAGCATTAAAAATGTGAAAACACTACCAGGGGGAGATATCGATTCTGACCACAACCTTTCGGTGACAAATATACAATGTAGACTGAAGAGCGTTAAGAGAAACATAAGAGTTAACAAGAAATGGAACTCAGAGGAACTCCTTAAAAACAAGGAGGCTATCATGACTGAGCTGGAGGAAAGGTTGGGGGAGAGAGCTGAAGAAAATAGGAAGAATGTAGATGAGGAGTGGAGATACATCCATAGCAACATTAAAGATGTAATGGAAAAGAAGGTAGGAAAGATAACGGGTGAAAGAAACAAAAAACCCTGGATCACAGCAGCCATGCTGCAAAAAATGGAAGAGCGGATAAAGTGGAAGAACATAAACACTGTAGAAGGCCAAAGAAAGTACAAGGAGTTAAATAATGCTTTAAGAAGGGAAACAGACAAAACAAGAGAACAGTGGATAAATGAAAAATGCGAGGAGATTGTCGAGTGTGAAAGAATTTGTAGAACAGACCTCATGTATAGCAAAGCAAGGGAACTATTCAAGAAAAAAGCAAGAAAGATAGGACGTAAAGGAATCATGAACAAAAGTAGTAAAATAGTATCGGAGCCAGACAATGTAAAGAATGTCTGGAAAGAATACATTGAGGTTCTGTATGACAAAGAAGGAAAGCCAAGAAATATTGAATTAAATGAAGAAGAGGATGTGGAAGAAGATCAGCTAGGACCAAGTATTCTCGAGTCTGAAGTTAAAAGAGCAATTGATGACATGAAAAGAAGGAAGGCTGTTGGGAGTGATGATATACCCGTGGACCTTCTCAAGGTTTTAGGTTCTAAAGCAGTTAAGCAACTCACAAAATTTTTTAACCAAGTATATGATACTGGCATATGGCCTGAAGATTTTTTAGATGTTGTGATGGTACCACTGGAGAAAAAGAACAATGCAAAATGTTGTAAGGATTACAGAACTATTAGTTTAATTTCTCATACAGCTAAAGTTCTAACCAGAATAATAACCAAAAGAATTGAATGTAAAATAGAAAAGGAGCTGCAAGATAATCAGTTTGGTTTTAGAAGAGGAAGGGGGACTAGAGATGCTATAGGATGTATGAGGATGATGACAGAAAGAGCGCTAGAAGTCAATAAAGGTATGTATTTTTTTGTAGATTGAGAGAAAGCTTTTGACCGAGTGAAATGGGATAAAATGCTGGGTATTTTAAACAAAATAGGAATAGATTGAAAAGATAAAAGACTGCTTAAAAACCTTTACTTTGATCAAAAGATTAGAGTCAGGGTTAAAGGAGAAGAAACAGAAAGTACTTCAATAGGGAGGGGAGTGAGGCAGGGTTGTCCTATTTCACCAGCGATATTTAATATTTATGCAGAAACAATAACAGAAGAAGCGTTGATGGAAGAGAAAGGATTTAAGATAGGAGGTGAAAGTATTACCACCATTAAATACGCAGATGATCAGGGCTTAATAGCAGAAGGCGAGAAAGAGCTTCAGAGGATGACAGACAGACTAGTGGAGGTTGGCCAACAATATGGAATGAAGATCAATACAGAAAAAACGAAAGTCATGGTGGTTTCAAAGGAACATAAAGAATTAAATATAATGGTAAATGGCCAAAAATTGGAACAAGTAACTAGTTTCAAATATCTCGGCAGTATTTTAGCACAGGATGGAAGTAGTACACAGGACATCAGAAGTAGGATTGCAATGGCAAAAGCAGCATTTAACGAGAAGAAGGAGCTTCTCACAAGCAAGAAAATAAATTTAGAAACAAGGAAGAAATTAGCAAAATGCTACATATGGAGCATAGCTCTTTATGGTGCAGAGACGTGGACGGTAAGGAGAAAGGAGGAAAAATATTTAGAAAGTTTTGAGATGTGGGTATGGAGAAGAATGATGAAAGTGAAATGGACAGAGAGGAAGAGAAACGAAGAAGTATTAGAAATGGTGGGAGAAGAAAGGACGCTAATAAAAACAATCAGGAAAAGAAAAGCAAATTGGATAGGGCATATATTGAGAAGACAGTGTTTACAACGGACGATCTTAGAGGGAAAAATTAGTGGAAGAAGAGGAAGAGGGAGAAAAAGAATAGGAATATTAGATAATATAAAGCAGGGATATAATACTTATAGAGGTATAAAAGAGGATTCTAGGGAGAGAGAGAAATGGAGGCAGCGATTCAGTTAAAACCTGTCTTCGGACAGAAGCATGATGATGATGATGATGATGAGTGTAACTTAATTCAATAACTTCTAATATAAAATTTTTTATTTACTCTGCTCTTACCATCTTATGAATATAAACTCCATATTAATTGCAATTAACGTGTATTGCTATCTACATTAAATTAGGATGCGCATTATGATATTCGTTTTTGGACAATCTAAATTCATGCATTGATTTGTGCGGTCAATGCTATAAGAAAAACGTTCGTTAATTTTAGAATAGTAGGCCTAGTCTCTACTTATTATTCATTTAATAATATATGCTATGACGGGGTTGGGAAACTACGACCCGCGGGCCCCATCAGACCAGTGGGAGCATTTTATACTGCCCGCGATGCCATCATAAAGGCTAGTCGTCAAATGCAATACAGATAATTTCATATTTGTTGGTAAAAATTAGGGACGACAAATCTTTTCTTGTGAAGTTTTCTCGCTACGTGTCATTAATTATCTATTATCACTGATATAATCCTTCGCAATCCCACAAGTAACTTCCGATGTGGAACCTAATGCGGCCCGTCGAATTATTTTCGTCTGTTAATGCGGCCCGCCTAAGTTTTTTCATCCCCGTAATAGGTGGACGATGAGGGAGAACAGGATGTGGTTGAGGATTTTTCTCTATTAATCTCGTCTCTTAACTAGTTTATCATGTGGAAGTTATTTCAATATATCGTAGCAAAAAAGAGAGATTTTGATGTTTTAATGTATATATTTTGTAGATTTTAATATAAAATAAAGCTTAAGTCAGACAAAAATGTAAGAATTTTTCGTTATATTATAATATCTAAGTGATTATAAAAAATGTTCCTTGATGTTTTTTCGGAAACTCATCTTTCTCTCGAGCTGAAAACAAAAATATTGTTCTTATTTATGAATTCGAAAAGATATTCTTAAAAATGCCTTCCAAATGCAAAATTTCAGAAAAGACGCGTTATCGTTTATAGCGAGTCAGAAATTACTGTTTACGATCAGCAGCAAAAAGAATTTTGTGTTTGTTGCCATGTTTAGTACTCATCCTAAATATTTAGTTAATGCTCTGTTTTTTTAAATGAGTATTACGTACCAAGGATTACCGTAATTTAAGTTAATTTTTAGTTTATCAAAATATAATCCGGTCTGTGTATTAATTTAAACAAATGAAAGAGTATCGTTAATACATATAAATAACGATATTAACAGTTGCCTGGTGAACTAAGGAGAATATTTCAGGCGCCGTCTATATCCGTCGTCACAGAAAGCAATGCCAAGAGGAACGGGCGGGTCTTTGTCCTTGAAAAAATATAACCCCTCCAGGCATATTCAAAACAAACGATTCCATCGGAAATTGCAGCGACATTCCAAGAAGCCTTCCGTTTTGCCTCTCAGATGGCAGCATAAGCTAGGAGAAGAAATAGTTAAGCAGGCCGATTGTTGCGCTATCTCCGGTATTGGATGTAATCCTCATCCCCGCTACCAGCTCTGAGGTCACGTTGTGTCGTTTTTGGCGTGCGCGAACACCATGCTCTCCATGCAGATCTGTAGGGGAATGAGAATCCTTCCCAAGAAGTAAGCAAAAAGCGTCGCCAAAATCTCTTCCTTGCGCCTGGCGAGAACGTGAATAGCTTTCCTGAAAGAATTTTTAGAGGTTCACGTGCACATTACAACCGGGCTCATTTTGAGGAGGGTATATGTCATGCTCATTCAAGGCGTAAAATGGCGTTCCTAGCGGCGAGTATAAGTACGCTGGAGGGATTGGAGAAGGCTAAAATGGTAAATGTTTTCTAAAAATTTATCGATTGAAGTACTATCCAATCCAGTCCAAAGAAATATCATAAATTTACTCACCCGCAATATTTTTCATAGAACGAAAGAAAAAATATATGGAGAACATTATTTGCTGCATATACGTTTATTGGTCTCCGCAAAATTTATCTGTTCGTTTCCTAAGATTCTGAAAATTATCTTTGTTTAATTTGTTTGAGGATGAGCTGTCAAATCCAAAGAAATAATCGGGTATTAAAAAATGAAAACTTCAATGTCAATATTATTGCGAAAGATACATTTAGTCTCAGAAAAGCAAGGACACTAACAAAGTTACGCCATGGGTATATTGTGCAAATACCTTCAATTTGTTATTTTATGCATAGAATTTTTCTATTTGAAAGTTAATAAAGTTCAAAAGACTTTCCACAAATGTAGAAAAGTTTTGATAATTGTGCTGCGGCAATTGAGTTATCCACAAGCGCTTTATTAGTGACAATTCCTTAGCCAGGCGAAATGCAATTTGCGTTACCATAAATGTCATTTTCAATTTTGAAACAGAATATGAATTTAGGTTGTTTTTTCCAAGAATAATAAGGCAGTCCTACTTTTTCAAGTCAGAACTTGTTTAAAGAAATCACGGATGATTCCAAACAAAAACCATAGATTAGCAGCATTACAACGAAACTAATGGAGGAGTCAATGCAGCAAATAAAATTACTGCAGAATATTCCTGCGCGTTTTACCATTTTATTTGTTATTTTAATAGAAAATTATCCTACTTGGCAAAGTGGCGATTACAGAAAGCATAGAGTATTTTTTCGAGAACTCAGCCGTTCCCCAAAAAAAGTGCCAAAATTCAATTGATCTTCAGTTTTACCTATTATTTGCAATGGATGAGTCCAGCTGAAAACAAAAGAGTAGATGTCGCCAGAAATATGCTGACAAAATGTATACGGGAAAGCGATGTTGTCTCTCGAGATAAGAAGAGGATAGGAATACGAGGATGGCGTGCTACTCGTGCAGAAAGTACAGGTGTAAGATAGATAAAATTTAAATACAAAACAAAATAATATGTCTGTAATTAAGGTAGGTACTTATTTAAATTGTTGCAAGTTTTTATACTTTTTCATTTGAAAATATATCTGCGAGAGCATCAAATTACGTAGTTGTTTTGCTTCTTTATTCTATTCCTTAAAAGTTGAAATTCTTTGATATGCACGTGCTTTGTGATGGATTATTTCTTTAATAATATAATGCAATAACTTAAAAACATCGAAAACGCATAAAACAATAAGCAACTTTCATAAAAATATTGACGTAAGACGAAAACTTTCCAGAGGTAATTAGGATTCAGGTGTCAAATACCCTGGAAGTCTGAGGTTAACTTCTTATACTGCGAAATAAAAAATAAAATAGAGAAATAGTAGAATCGCTTGAGTGAAAGTGGGTTTTGGATATAATCTTTGCCTAGAGACTGCGAGCAGAGTTTCTCAGCTAGCTTAATCCTTAAGGGCGCGTCTTTGCGGCGTTGCTATGTGAACATGCAGCGAGGATAGGAGTCAAATGCCGAAAAAGGGACAACAAATTTCATCCCTCTCCGACACTTTGGTTGTGGACCCGTTTTAACCATCGCAGCCAAAGTTTAGATAATCCGATTATTCGTAGCCGTAAAGTGAGATTGAAGCTAGTATGCTAATAAAGCAATCTGTGCACCATTAAACAACAGAGAGTTTAAATTTTTAATGCATATGCCAGTTTCGAAAAGCATGTTTTACCAGAGCCTATTTTTTTCACTGGAGCGAAGCATGTAAACGGTCTTCTGACTCCAAAAGAAAACAAAATATAAACCAAAGTAATTACATTGAATTAAAAAACAAAGTTAACGTTAATGTTAGAAATGTGTTATATTCATGATAAAGGTATCAATGTAGTGGTAAATAAGCACATTGACGAAAAATAAATTCCACATTGATGGACTACTCGCGGCAGTGGTGACGCGTGAAAATACTTGGAATTAGTCAAAGTAATTTTTTCCTGATACATTGCAAAAAATTCATATGATATTGATATAAATTCATATTTGCCGTTTAAATCCAATTTGTGTCACGTATTTCTTAAAATAGCTTTTTGAAATGGTACGAGAGAAATTTTCGCAAACGACTGATATTTTCTTTCAAATCTGAAGAGGGGAAAAATAAATGCCTCTGTTTTACAAGATGATAAACAAGACAATTTTAATATTTTTCCACACACACACACACACATATGTGTATGTATATATATATATATATATATATATATATATATATATATATATATATATATATATATATATATATATATATATATATATCACAACAAGAGAAGCAAAGTGTACGAATGAGATCAGGACTAGAAGAGGAAAAGCAAAAGCGGCTTTCCGAAGAAAGAAACACCTACTTACTGGGAATATAAAGGAAGATATCTGCAAGAAGTTCATAAAATTCTATGAGTTGAATATGGCTTTGTACGGGGCAGAAACATGAACGTTAAGGAAAAATGGCATCAAATACTTGGAAAGCTTTGAAATGTGGACTTGGAGGAGTGCTGAAGATAAAATGGACGGATAGGATGAAGAACGATGAAGTGCTACGAAGAGTAGGAGAGAAGCGAATGATTATACAGACTATTAGAAAGAGGAAGGCAAAGCGGGTTGGACGTTAACTGAGGAGAAAGAGAGTATGATTTGAGGCTTGTTAGAAGGAAAACTAGCTGGAAAAATGGAAAGAGGTAGGAAAAGGTTTCAGCTGATAGACGATCTGAAAGGGAAAGAGAGTTATCAAGATATGAAGATGACAGCGGAAAATAGGAGTATATGTAGAGCCAGGATTAACTATGAATAATCACTGACCTGTCAACGGACAAACTACCTATGATGATATACATATATTCGTTATAGTTCTTCCTCCAATTTAACGTCCTTCAATTTGGCAGTAGCAAGCTTATGATACAGATTTTAAGCAATAAAAAACGTCAATGCTTTCCTCACTGAACACACTCTCAGAAGGAAGGAGGCAAACCCGGTGCCGGCATTTGCCTACTCTTTGCGAAGAGCACCAAGGAAGCCACTGTTTAACGTCCATATTCAGGTTGTACGAAACAATACTAAGTGATACTGAATGCCATGTGATCGAGTTGTTGCATGGTGATCTCAATACGGCGGAAATATGTAAACCTCACGTATTCCCAAGGGAAAAACTACCTACTTGGCACGGTTTTGCTTTGTATGTCCCTATCCAGACACGCAAAGCAAGGGATGGCTACAAGTGCTTTTAATTTATAAAAACATTATAACATATCAGATTTAAACTATTCCACCCTGATTTACTGGATTTTTGTTCATACGAACATGGTTATTTGCACTGAATGTTCAGTAAACAGGCGTTATTTTATAAATGACATTGTTAAATATATAAATTTACCATATTTTCTATTTAAATCTATAATCGATAAATTAAATGTGCCCTATACCGTGGTATTCGAGGCCTCCCAAAACAATGCACATCATCATATGTATGAAATGCTTAGTAAAGAAATTTTAGTTGTTGTAATTTACATAATACCAGGTTTTTATTAACAATACTATTTTTAAAACTTTAATCATCGAAAATTTCAATTCATATTTTCACCTTCATAGTGAGAGATATATCCTTCAGTTTGTAATCTCTGCATTTTAGGAAAGCTCCCTCCCCTACCATGCCAAGCAGCTGCGGTAAGCATAAACAACTCACAAAACCATGCGCTTCATGTTAAGTGCAGATACCGCGAAGCCACACTCTATCTCACCGCGCAGTACGCAATACCTATTTCCACCTTCCCTTGCCTCTTCCTCCTTTAAATCTTCTCCCCACCCTCTTAGAATTCCTAGCCTTTCTTCCCCTCCCTCTCTCTCTCTCTCCTCTCCCTCTCCTTCGTTTTCCCTCACAACATTCTGCCTCCAACCTGCACATCATTCCTTTCTCACGATGTGAGAAGAATGCACAATGTCTCTCTATATAACCTCCGAGGGAGAATCGAACCCTGCGATCGCAAGTTATAATTCGTATGTTTTTGTCAGATGCCGTATCTTACACCTGATGGGCGGCAGCAAAGGTGCTAAAAACTACAAAAGCTATTTAGGTCCATTTTTAAAGTTGTAAGATGGGTATATATTTTTTCTCTTACTTTTCTCCACCTAGAGTGCAAAGGATACTATAACTGTGAACATTCTTCCACTGCTATATTTGTCATGTTCACCCTTCAAGACTATTTTCATGCGTGTAATGAAAGCGCATTCTAGGTAAACAATTTCTGTCGAAAAACTAAATTCGTAATAAACAAATTCATTAGGAAATTATTACCTTATCTCCCCCTATACAAGCAAATAAACAATTTTTAATGTTAATTTAATCTTCGCCAAATGACTTGTGATATTAATTAAAATACAATTAAATTCACCATCATTGTGATCCTCCTTGTTGATCTTTCCGAAACTATTAAAGTAATATGTTTCCTACAAATAAACAGATTCCAATTCGTGTTGCAGATTCTTTCTATCTGTATTCATAACTTAAATTACCGATTTTATATGAACTGGACTTCAATAATTCAAAGCATACAGTACTATCTCAACTTTTTTCGTAAAACTGATCCAAATTCTTCATCTCTAGATGTCTCGCGTTGTCAAGGCGAAACCGTGACACTCATTAATTAGATTTTCGTCCCAAGAATGAGTTACTTAACTCTCATTATAGCTCTAATCTATTTTATTCAAAGTAGCAGCTTTGGTTATTTTAGCTATCCGCTCTTCGATCTTTTTCATGGTATGGCTGTTCTCACAGGTCCCGTTCTTCGCTGTATTCCCTTTAAAACGGTATCCTCCCCACTCGGCATTCGGCATATCACGCGGTACAACTTCCCCGTCTATTTGTTTCCACGGTTTCATTCGCTTTCAGCAGTTCTACTTCTTCACTCCCACACACCCACACGTTACCAAACCCCTCTCCATTTCGTCTTTTCCCTCCTCCTCTTTCTCGCCACTCTTCCGTCCTTCGCATCCTTCCTCCTCTTTATTCGTCGCAGTCTTACCAACCGTCTAGTTTTGAAGTTTCCGCCGTTCAACCCCCTATACCCGTTTACGGCATTTTTTTTCCGACTCGCCTTTTACTCCGGTGAAGTTTCAAGCCACGCCTAGTGCGGCGCATTGGCTGGCTTATTTACGAGGTTATAGAGTTGGCAAAATTATCCCACGGCAACCTTGAGACGCTTTCCTAATGATTTTACGAGGAGGAATGATTTCAGGTTTTATTTTCAATATGGTGGATACGAGCTATTCTTTGGCAAATGTTATTATGCTGCGAAACAATATCCAATAATTCTTCGAATATGCTGAAAATCCACTGATTGACAGAAAATTATTGTAATTGCCTGTCAAAAATGAACTAAATGTTAAAATTTAAACAATTCCCATTCTCCCTCATTCTCCCTCCCTTTCTTTCTCTCTATCTCTCTCTCTCTCCTTCTCTTCAACCTTCCCATTTCTTTCCTCCCTCCCTTTCAGTCTACCCTCAAAAATGCCTGGCGGAA
The DNA here is from genome assembly GCA_028673005.1 of Tanypteryx hageni. NCBI lineage: Eukaryota > Metazoa > Arthropoda > Insecta > Odonata > Petaluridae > Tanypteryx > Tanypteryx hageni. The sequence continues at coordinate 54,617,497 of CM054116.1, forward strand.
TCACAAATAGATAATTATTTACAGAGTTATATCCCCGTGGATTTTATACCAACGATGGTGACAAGCTTGGCAAACTCACAGATATAGACCGTTATTTAAACATGTGTTCAGGTATGTCTGTGCGCACCCGTTTGTTTGCATGCGTGCGCGCGCTTGGGTGTTTTGGTTTGGGTTTGCATGTTGAGTTTTTTAGGTGCCTATCATCATAATATTCCATTTTTAGCGATCCACTACAGTGTTACAGCCACCTGTTATCAAAATTCACCACCGTAGCAAGCAGGCAAAGTTTAGCATTTTTTTGCAAAAAGAGACCACTGTATCAAAAGGATGGACTTGCGCTCCAGGCGAGAAAAGGAATGAGAGGGCAGAGTTCTTTTGAGGCGTACGCAGAGGCTTCTGAAAAATGATCGTCCATCTAATAACAGGTATGGCAAAGGAACGAATGAGTTAGTTGGATAGGAGTGATGAAGTGACTATTCAGGTCAAGGTATGGTAGCATGTTGTCAGGTGGACATATGCGTTGAGGAATGATTGATGTTCACATGAGCTCCCGCTGCAGGAAAAAAATATTTGCGGAAAAAATTTTATTGCTATACCTATGCTATATCTTGCAAAATATTTGTCTCAGACACGTTTTATCTTTTGTTAGGGATTTATTTATCGCGTTAGTGCCTCATCGCGTCTCTAAGTCATCACATTCGTTGCTAAAGTTCGTAGTATAATTTCGCTTTTAAAATTTAGATAATTCCCAGTAAAGCCAAATTTGAAATATACTATACCAACAACTGAAATATGCGTTGAAAAAGTAAGTAATTTGAAATATACTAATCAAACAATTGAAACAAGCGTTGAGAAATGTAAGTAAATTAATATTTTTTTCATACATTTCTTACAAACATTTTTTAACCATTATTGCATTTAAAAGAAAAGAACAACAGATTCTTGAGTAATAACATATCGCATGGCTTTAGATGAATTCATTCATTAACATCATTTTTTTCAATCTTGCTTGACACTGTCACTTATGGTACTTAAGATTGCTATTGATTATATATATATATATATATATATATATATATATATATATATATATATATATATATATATATATATATATATATATATAAAAGACGGCGATTAGTTTGGTGCATTCCAAAATTTCAGCAATGCCGTCCGGAACCTATGTTTCTTTCTACTTCTTCCGAGATCGCACCCCGCCTGAGTAAGGTCAAATGCTCGAAATTTTCTGCTGCGTTATTTTCTTATCTTGTGGCTAGTTAAAAATAAGAAAATGTCTTTCTCTCTTATTCAAGAATGAAAAATTGTCATTGCATACTATTTACTAACGCACCACTAAAAACTCCTAAATGACCAAACGAATATATATTGCCACTCTCTCAATCGGTCATTTTTATAGCTTACTTCCGTTCCTTTTTCTTTGTTAGATGATAAATATTTTCTTTTGGATCTTTTGCGCTCGAGATGTGAACTTTACCGCCAACAAATGAGAATATTCTACTTGTTTCCTTCTCTTCTTATTCTTCTATGCTATACCCAATAAGAAACATAAGCAGGAGGCTTAACGTTGGAGCAAAGAACTTACGAGTTGGAGCTGCTGAAACTCGACGATTTTCAAATGGACGAGCTGGCGAGCTTTTTTTTAAGGTAAAGCTCGGATAATCAAGCTAACCGAGCCTTTCGTAAAAATTTCAATGCGTAATAACACAACCCACATTTTTATTTCGATTATATCATTTTCTACAAAAAAAGTCTCCAGTTTTAAATCTATCAAAGCGCCAGCGCCATCCATTAGCGCAGAGTCATCTGAAAAAAAGACAAGTGATAAACCAAATAAACAAGTGAGAAGCGAAAGAAGCGCTCTACGGTTAGATTATTTGAAACGACTCCTGATCTTGTGGACGCAACCGTCATTTGCCGCGTTTCGCTGAAATGTACTCTCGTGTTTCATATTTACTATGTTAATATGGAGTAATTAAGCATAAAGAACATTAGAGAACTTCATGGTTTATAAATATGATAAGTGTTATTTTTTAGTTAATTTGATAGTTTTGGTGGTGCTTTTTTCTAAAAATAATCTTCCAACATACATACTTTTTCAGTGAGTTTATCGTGTATATCATTATTATTATGTTAGTATAAATACTATTCCTTTGCCTGACTGGTTCCCTGTCTTCCCTCGTTTTCACAAGTACGCCTCGGAAAGGGTCGGTGGCCGCCCCGGGCGGTCGCCCACTCCTAGAACCGGCCCTGGTTATTGTTTTACTTCGCAGTGGTGTGTTGTTCAAGACATCATTCCCGTCCTGCGCAGTGATGCGTAGCAGGTTTCGTTACTTAGGCTCGAGGCTCGATCTTTTTTTCATAAAAAGCTCGAGCTCGAGTCAAATGTCTATTGGCGTGTAAGATCGAACTGTTCGGCTCGAGATAGCTCGAGCCAGCATCTCTACTCCGAGTATATGCAATAGGTCGGTTTTACATGAGAACACGTTTGATTTAACTTTGAAAATTGAGTGATGACGATGCAGCCTTTGTGAAATAACTACAGGATATATAATTCATTATTTAATAAATGACTGTGAATTATGTTTCTGATAGATGTTTTTATTATTTTTATGGGTTATTAAAGCTTAAATGACATTAATGACATTAATGAACAAAAATAATTTGTCTTTTGCAAAATGACCATAATTAACAATAAATACTAGTAGATACGTCCATGACATTTACTAATCTCGATGACTTTATTCACGGAAGGCAGAATAACTATAACTAAAGCCCGCAGCAATTGTGATTTGATTTTACTAAAAACATGCACCAATTCATCTCCTAGAAATAATATATATATATATATATATATATATATATATATATATATATATATATATATATATATATTCTGATCACCTAAATTAGCAGTCGGTGTGGAATATTCCATCTAATAAGGCTTGTTAAATTTTGACACTTCAAACGTAACTAGGCTTTAATAAAATAAATACAGAATATATTTTGTCAGAAGTGGAAATAACTAAGAAAACAAAACAATATACGTCTCAATGATTGAGAAAAATCGTTACTTTCCTTTTAAAATATAAAAAAATTTGAATCTCGCTTAAGAGCACATAAATGGTAGTCTATTAAGTCCAAAAATTTTCCCAACAAACAAACACCTTTTCTATGTTATTTTATGGGCACGCCATGAAAATTTAGCACGACTTACTACCCAATGTATCTTAAAAACCGTAATACTATTTACCGCCGTATCTCGGCGCTGGGCGTAAGTAAATGCTCGTGTTTTCATAAGAAAAGTTGCGCACAGCACGAGCATTAGTGGTGAGTCGTGTATCAAACGGAGGTTTAAAATTAGCGCATGCATTGCATGCTTAATTGTCAGGAAGGAGACAGAGTTATAATTCGCCGGGGTTAAGGGGAAAGGTCCGTAGATTTTGCGAAGCGGCGCAGCATTGCGGATGGCGTAACAAAAGGTCGCAGCGAAGAATGGGATTAGGAAGAAAATATATATATATATATCGCAGGAAGCCATTCGAGAGTCGAGAAAATTGACCTACTTAAATTGCTCATAGTTAATCATTTTATGTCGTAATTAATACTACAGAATGCGGAGAATTAAATGAAGGAGAGGGGCGTGTTTCGCAGGCGTATACGAAGTATATATTCTTGTTGGATCGATCTATGCTCGCTATCTTACGTCGAAAAAAATTCTCAATTTGACAGTCACATCAATTTTCCCAAGAATTCCAAAAATCATTCTCATCATTGGTGCTTTTTCAGAATCAGAGCGAAATACATAAAATTTAATGGATTTCTTTTGACTATTTGTTAATTATATAACGATGGATGTATGGTGCTTCCTTCTAGAAGATAAATATTTTAAAATAATAGTTACTCCGTAGACGTCATGAATGTAGTCTAATAACCTATAAAACTAATTAATGCTTCTCCAAATTTTGATTTTGACAATAAATAATTGTCGGGATCACATTTCAACCGAATTCCGCAGAAGGCTATTTTTTCTCAGTTTTTAAATAATTTCATAGAGAAAATTTAAAAAGCATAAAATCATAACGTTGTATTTGTGCTAGAAGATCGATATTTGAGTTATATGTGAGAGAAACTAAAAATATTTCATAGATAAAAGGAGGCAGCATCATGGGAAATATGCAAACAACAAAGAAACTGATAACTTTTGCTAGCAAAACATGTCTATATTACCAAGCTGGATTCTGATTTTTAAAAGATACTCCACGATTTGGAATTTGAATATTGTAAAAAATAAATATAATGCTTTACATGATTAGGTCGAAAATTCATTTTATTATTCATCTTCAAATGTATCTCTGTTCGATACATTAAGTCATTTAATTACGTTTTGATTAAACGATATTGAAAACGATTCCAGTAATACCCTTCGTATATCTATAACATATGTATCGATCTCCTGCAACTATGTAACAAAAGCATACTACCGTGAGATCCTCTTCCCATACTTCATGCCTGTCCTAATAATCAGGTTTGACTGATGTCTTTTTGTTTAATTTTACTATAAGATCTACGATATGAATAAGGTACTCATTCTATATGAAATCAACAAAGTTTTATACAAACGTTAACAGAAAAATCTGTTCTCTATTGCTATATAACCGAAATAAATAATTATACTAAATAATACTAATCCGTTTATTATGTGTACCTATTAATCCATTTCAATTTACGTCAGGTGCTCCAAATACTGGATAATTTAATATCTGTCGCTTGAAAAGATGGTGCTTAATAGCAATAAGTGACATGATGACTCAACATTCGCCGAAAAATAATTGGTGGTTTACATGGCCACAGAGAATAATATAATTTTCGGAAACAGTATATTTTCGTATAAATGTTTTATATATTAATAATATCAATATTGTGCATTTCCACTTATCTTCCATTCACTTGATTAAAAAATCATACCATACAATCAGTTTCAAAGTTACTTTGAGGGAATAAAATACATAAATTGGAAAAAACAATGCTTTGCTAAATTATCCCGACTTCTGCCGATTAGTAAAATGTCAAGCAACATTAGAAGGAAATTTTTATTCTACAATAGTTGCATTTGTCGATAGCAAGGTCTACAACTAGCGCATTGGTTTATTGATGAAAAAATATCCATGTAATTTTCTTCAAGTTAGAGGACTTTGTTTTACGTGGATCGCAATTAATTTGTGTTAAAAATTAACAATTTTTATATTGAAAGAGAACAATTTTTTAATAGACCCTCGACCGTGCTGCAGAAAAAAATCGCCTTTAAAAATTAAAACGCATATATATTTAGGGAATTAAAACCTCAACTGGTCGCGCTATTTTTTTGTAAGGCTGTTAATCATACGGATACAAATGATCTCTCAATGCAAGTGTAACATTTACTTTTAAAAAGGTGAAAGTAAGCACATATGCTACAAATAATAAAGTATATTTTATAAGACTTAATATTACAAAAAAATACCTCCAATTAATTCCCATATTTTCATAGACGATACCTACAAGATAGATTAAAAATCATCATTTGTCACCATTTATTAAGGATCCTACAATGGTATTTATACAAAAATAAAGAAAGAAAAAGAAACTTGATCATATAAAGTTGCAACAGGAAACGATATTTAACTATAAATTTCAACTTTTTCGCTCCAACAGAGATAGTTCCGTAAATGGTCGCACAAATGAGTAAAAATCGCTTTGTACTAGTGACAGGAGTTGACGGTTAAAATAATATTTCTCTATAATGCACTATGTAATTCAAATAATCACGTTGAAACCGAGTCATATTAAATTTATCTCCTATCACCATTGTGTTACGTTGGTACATGACAATTGTCACTGAATTTTTACTTAATTTTGAACAGTATCAGTAGGTATACTTGTCAAAGCTGATTGAATCTATTTCAATTGATTCAATTAAGGCGTGTGGTCATTCTTAGATGCTTTAATTTTCTCGAAATAAATATTTTGTCAAGCGTTGCGGATATTGGGAGAGCTGAGAATATATGTTTAAGGTAGCAATAATGACAAAGGGAGGTTTGGAACAAAGGTTAACGTAAGGGAAACCCTATCTAATTAATGGAGGGTAGATTTTCCATTGATGAAATCATTCGCTTATTTACTTACTGCTACGGAGCAAAACAATTCATTTCAAACTCGCTCGCATTTTAGCGTATTATCTATGGCAAACCGTGTGGGATTATTTAACACGATTATCAGACGCCTGCACGTAATTGCTAACGTAAATTAAATAACTGAAATTACCATTATTAAATGTAAATTTCACATTTTATTTTTTCTTTTAATGGGCAACGCGTGGATACTTCATGAATGCTTAAATTAGATATTATTTGACGTTCTTTACAATAATTAAAAAAATGGACGCATTATGCACAGATCGTGTCCGTCCGTAAATCCGTCCGCATGTTTCATCCTCGAAATAACTCGGCGGTTGTTCATGAAGTTTGGTATTTAGGACATAAGGCAAAGAAATTAAAAAAATCTATAAATGGCTCAGTAGTCTAATCGGGAGTCCCACTTTACTTGTGACAAAAAAAGAACCTTTTCTTTATATTATCTCGTAAAATAGTACTTGTGACAAAAAAGTCTTCAAAGAAAATTTGTAGAAATAGTCAAAAAGCACATGGTTTGTTCAGTACATTTGGATCAATGCAGTGACCGATTTCAAGAAAATAAAACGAGAATGTTATAATTCACTTCAAACTAAGAGAAAATTTCCCGTGTATTTTAATTGTCGTCAATCATCGTAGAACATCTACTATAAAAAAAGTTTAATTTCCTTTCGTGCTCTGACAGCTCATATAGTAAATGAAAGGAAATGGATTGTTCACGATAAAAAATGAACTTAAATACGTTTATTTTCCTTACGTATACACATCTTTCTCAAGTGAAAAGAAAAGGATAATTTTGAGTCGATGGAATGAACGTGTATGTAAAGATCACTATAACTAATTTCAAGTGAGTTATCTTTGAAATAATTTTCAATTGTTTCATTAATGATGATTATAAAATACATCGGTAAATCAGAATTCAATTTTTCCTTGACATCGCTTCTGTTATATTGTTTTGCCTCGCCTAGACAGACTAAGTCATTTTTATGTCTTTTTTTGACATGATAACATAAATCTTAAAAAACGCCTTTGGAAACTCTGTGTACTCCGATATGGAGTACACCTTTCCATACCTATATAATAAGATATATAAACCGAATAATTATTTTATTATTATATGTTATTTATCCAAATGACAACCAAAATATAAAGCGCCGGCAATATGTGGAGTATTTAATGCTTCAAGGTGGTAATGCACGAAATAATCCTTCGGATTAAAGTAAATGGATGAAACTTTATTTAATGATATATAATTCATGATTCCCTGCAAGTCATCATATTAGTGGGTGGCAGCGAACCAAAAGTCTCTAGATTTCCTGCTTTACCTTTTCCTCCTATTATGTCTGTTGATGTGAAATATATATATATATATATATATATATATATATATATATATACACTATTTAAAGATGCTTGCATTCTGTAAGCATTTCAGATCACATTGTTTATTTTTTATTATGAAATCTCACGTACGGTGACTACGATTAGCTCTTGAGTCGTCTAAGGATGAATTTTCGATTTTTCTGCTTGGTGGTGACCAAAAACCTATATTTTGTGCCATATTTCTAGTCTTCTGCTCAACTGAAAGTGCCTAAACATTAGTATCTTCATATATGTTATATCATAAGTAATAAGCGTCAATATATAACAGATATACGATACATATGGTAGATGGTGATGTGATTGATAAAAGTAATGTAATTTCTTTTATAGGCTTAGTTTTCTCTAGTCAATTTTTTCCTATCCCCTATGCCTTGTTCCTTCTGTGTTTCCAAGCGACGGCGGATTTTCTGCTTTCTCATATAGGAAATCCACTGCTGATTCACTCTGTGAGAAAGTTCTACCACATTTTCCCTACGCCAGACTTACCCAGGAATGCAGGGGTGAATTAGTAATTTAGAAACATAGAATCACAGTCAGTATACGTTAATTTAAACCACTTACTTCATTATATGTTTTCGAAACACTGCATTAAGCTTAAACGTATTTTTATTCTATCTTGCCATTCGTAAATCTGTCACATTTAACTTTTTTCAATTATCTGAAATCGCATCTCTATTATTATGATAATCCAATCAACATTTGCAACCGCGATCTTGTTGCTTCAGTCAATACTCTACATAAAACCCATCAGTCATCTTCAGTTATTTTATGATCTTATTTTACCACATCATCCAAGCAATTCCATCATTGTTAAATTCCGCTGACCTCTCACACAATTCCGTCAGGCCTTACGCTCCGTCCAAAAATTCCATTTTTCAGCAAATAATTGCCCTCTACCGCGAGACGTAGCATTGTTATAACTTTTATCAATTCTCGGCGCAATAAAAAATCCACAAATTTTAAACATGTTTATATTTTATGAAACGCCCACATTTTAATAATAGTGAAACTCTATTTCAGGGGTGGGCAAATATTTGACGCGGCGGGCCGCATTAACAGTTTCAGCTTCTTAGGAGGGCTGCATTAACAGATGAAAATGCTTCGGCCAGCCATATTGCGGGTCATATCGGAAGTTATTTGAGATAATACGAGGGATCCTGTTATTGAAAATCAATGATAAATAATATGTTATCCCCATAGCATTACTGGAAAAGGTTTTCCGGCCATAATTCAAGCTACAAATATGACATTATCTGTATTTTATATTACAGTTTGCTTTCACAATGGCATCGTAGGCCACATAAAATGCCCTCAGGGGCCACATGTGGCCCGCGGGGTGTAGTAATCCCAACCCTTCTCTATTCCATACCTTTCTTTTAACTATGTTACGTATTTTTGTATTAGACTACATTCGTTATTACTTGATGTGCATATCAGGGAGCAAGATAGCACACAGTCGTACAGATGGCTTTTTCCAATAGAGTAATTGATATTCAGGAAATTACCAACGACCAAACGGCACTTTGAATCTAACGCTAACGTCTCCCTCAGCACATTTTCTACCATCCCCTACCAAAAAGTTTATAATTAATCAATCCTATTCAGGCATAAAGGAAAACGTTTCATTTCAAACCGTATGATAAGGAAGGGTTGGATAAAATTTTATAACCTCCTCCGCCTCCATTATTCTTCAATCCACATTCCATCACTTCAAAAGTCTTCCGCAAAAGGAATAAAGTGGTGAAAACTTAAAGGGGATGGCTTCAAAAGAACTCTTTCGAATGAGAGGAGACAGAAAGATGGAGGGGAGAAATAAAGAGGGAGAGAGAGAGGGGGAATTTTCGAGTAGTCGTTCAACTCGCACCATCGCCCCCGTATCATTCATGTGCCCTCCCTTCTACCAAGTCAATACATTTCCCTCCATCCCACCACAACTCTCTCTTTCTCTCTCTCTCTCCCCTCCCTTGTTCTCCCTCTCATTTCTTCAGGTACTTTTTGCCACCACCACCCTTCAAAAATAACCCGCCACCATTCCCGTTTCTAAATCCCCCTCCGCTCTTCGACCCTCTCCTTACCCGGCCCTATATGCCGCTCGCAGCCGCGCCTCTTGGCTCTCAGTCGGTGGTTGGTCTCCAGATGTGAAGTAGCGCTCAGGCGAGACCCGGTCGGACGCGTTCGGGAAAATTGACGTGATTAGTGCGCACGCGAATCAGATGCACATACCTGTCACTTTCCATCGTTCGCACCCTCCCCCACGATAAGGGACTCGCGCAGTTGTGAATTTTATAAAAGTGGAAGTGCCCCATGAATAAACCTTTATGCAAAAAGAAAGTTTGACTGTAATTATGGTGGACATAATAGAGGAATCGAGGCGAGCTGAGATAGGAGTGTTGAGTTGCTATTTCTCGCGTGAGGTGGGATGTGCTTATTGGGCGAAGGAAGGAAATTAACCTAAAGGACCGGAAGAGGGTGTTGCCTTCATAAACAGCGTGGCTAGCAATGTTTTTGGTCGTGGAATGGAGGGGGCACGTCGTTGATGATTTGATAGGATAATAATGGATTTATTGTCTGTGCCGAAGTGTTCATCCAACAAAATTTATTCGATTGAATTTATTTACCGCCTAACATATCAGAGATAATACATCCATGATAACAAATTTTACATCATTATTAAATTTTATTCAATCGTTAAAGTATTCCTTAATTAATCTTGCTATTTTCAATTTCATTTTAATAAAATATTCATATGTTTTTTTTTAAACTTTTGGAAAACTACTCATCATGATTTTATTTTGTTGTTGTGCTTTTGTAAGGGGAATTATTTAAAATTTCTATGAAGGATATTAATTTCATTCGTAAACATTGTCAAGAAATACTCTTCTTAGAAGCAAGAATTATGCTGCCATCGTTGTTCGGGTCTTACAATCTCAAACAAATGAACTATGATAATTTTTCCGCCACTGTTGAATCGTTAACTTTCTAACAACAATTTATCTAGTTGTGTGTGTGTATTGCAATAGAGACTGATAGAGTGATATTTTTTCACAATTCTTTCAAATAAGTCATCTTATATACTTATTGGACAACATCGATCTTACAGATAAAAGATAGCCTCAATTTCTCTAAGTGCTCCTTCACAGCTATCCTCTTAATTAAAACCATTATTGGCAATAGCTAATAAAAAAATCTATTCAATTTCTTAATTTATGAAAAAATACAGATATTTATTAAGAAAATTAAATTTCTCCAAATAGGTGGTGTCTTGTATGAAAATGTGGTGTTAGTGTTTGTGAAAAACATTGGTGGAGTCTTCGATTAGTTCAAAAGTCTAATTTGACATACCGACTTTGAAGAAAAAAGACATTCACCAAGCTGTCACTACCAGCCTAGCTCGCATGATAAAGTAGCCATTTCAGGCTTTTAACCCCACATCCTTCACAAAAAGGTAAGCTGTACCATTTTATTGTGATATTTTTTACGCTTCAAATATTCTGCGTTATGCGGGCCACCACATAAATATGTACATTAAAGTTATTTATCTATTATTCTAATATTATTTTTATCTCTCAACTTTTCTTCATTAAAGTTGTTATCTTTCCTTCAGATTAAAAATATTTATTTTCCCTGAGAAGCTACATATTTCAGCCTTAAAGGAGATAGCGTTTGCGGTTCAGCAATAATGATGTGTAAAAAGGTTTTACATTTAATGTATTCACGTATTTATGATCTTCATTTCTGAAAAGTACCCAAAATAGGGGTATTTATCACGAACGGAGATACTACTGGAATGATTTTAGCTGATATAATTTAAATTATGCTTGTTTGGACATTGTAAAGCAGATTTTTATTTTTTTAGTAGGTTGGTGGTGATAAGAGAATAAGAGGTTAAATTTTAGTTTACTAACTAACCTAAGAAACAGCCTCATATAATGAGAACTAGTTTTAGCAGCATCTAAATTTTCTTTACTCTGAGCGAGTCTCTTTTATATCATGTACTTTATCCTTAAGTTTGTAATTAAAATATTGTCTTCCTTAAGGGTTATTTTTTCTTCCTTATTGATCCCTTAACTTTTTGCTTATACCAAAGGAAAGGTTTAGAATAGCCATTCTTCCAATTAAAGTAACAAAAAAATTAGATTTTCTTTCTACCTTTATTACCTCATTGTTGTGTGTTAATTTTCCGAGGAGTTGGATTATTTCGTCCTTATTCTAATAGAATAATAAAAGCGAAAAATTTTCCTGTTTATTTCCTTTTCTGTTTATTTGCAGGAAATAATAATGTATAAAGAAAAGAATATCATTAGCCGTGAAGTAGCGAAATAATTCAGTGAACTACAGTGCTTTTTCATTTAACCTCTTTCTGACTATAGATATTAATATATGAAATAATGAAAGCGATTATGTAATATCTTCAATTGAAACTAGCACGTTTAGATACGTTAAGATATGCAACATGACTATTTTACTATGACGTTCATTTATTTGTTCCTCATAATTTATATATTTTCTGAAAATGAAATTATTTACGGAAAAAAAGATATTTATCTTTAGAAACTACGAATTCCTTTCAAAATATTTCCCCGAACAACAATTTCAAAGTTAATGAAAATCGATACAAGTTAGGTCTATTTAAAATTCAAATTTCTGTAAGCCGCTTCATCGCATTGTCAGTTAGAATTTGGAGTCTTCAACAGGGAATTATCGAGCTCGTATTATGGGTGAATAATTCAAGAACAAGTTCTTAAAAATCACTTGTCTCGGATATCTCCAATTGCTACAGCAATGCTACACAAAAAAATTTATAACCGGGTTGTAGCTATTGGAGGTACAAGAGACAAATAATTTTTTAGTGATTTTTCTTGAGTTTGATGACTTGTTTTCAGTCAATTCTCTTAACTGTTTCTATCGACAAGCTGTAAGAGTCACCTTTATCCAACAATTTAATAACCATTTAGCGCATATAAATAGTTCATTTTCATAAACAACCAAAGAAATTTTGAAACATTTTTAATATCATTGTTCGGCAAAGGGACACCACGACCTAGATAGTAATACTCAATTTAAACAAAAAGTAGCCTTATTCCATCCGTTTCTATCAAGTTAACCACAGTTTCATCGCTATATTTTTCAAGATGAATGGTGAAGACCGCGATATATATTGCAGAGTGCCACCTAATTTCCCTCTCTCTATCCTGTTCCGACCTTATTCGCGGTAACACATTCAGCCGTAGGCTTCTCCATGTTCATCGCATCCAACTTTCCCAGCAACATTAACGAAGGCGAGTAAATGTGTATGAACTCGGATGAGAAAGAAACAGAGAGAGGAGAACGTGTTTAAAATATATTCTGGTTTGCTTTTCCTTGTCAACAGAAAATTAAACAGAATGGCTTATATAAAATAGTGGTAATCAAGTCATAATGAAAAATTTCATCGTGGTTATAAGATTCTTTTGCTTATTTTTTACATATTTTTTCTGTCGTCAATGATTTATAGTAGCTATAAGGCATTTATAGAGTTGGAAATTAGATTTAAATGGTATGGCAGAAAAGTCCACTCTTTCGTAATTTGCATAAAAATAAGGCTGATGATTGACGACTAAATAACAAAGTACTGCAGTTGTGTTTTGGATAAGTTTAAAATTAACCCTAGCTCAAATAGCTCAACCGTTGATGAGTTATTTTAAATATGGGATAGGACGTCCATTCTTTGAAATACATGTGGTTTTCCAATCGAGAACTATTGCGAATGTACATTTTCAAATTTCAATCGGAAGACTATTGTTACCATTGAAATCGTAGATTTACAATATAATAATCCAAAGTGTAGTTTGTTGGTACATTGATTATTATTTGCATCCGCAATCTCGTTACATTTGTTAGCCATGTAGAGCAAATACACAGATATAATATTATTATAATAATAAATTGGTAATTTTAAAATAAATTTTTACACATGTATTTCGAATTTTGGGCATCGAAATTATTTATTTTCAAGCAACATTTTTATTTTTACTGTAAGTAATTCAAGTGACAGTCAACTTTGCATAAATGAAGATTTATAAATTCCTTAAGACTAAATAAATATTTTAAAAATTAGAAAAAACTTTGAAATTTAATAGTTTAAACCCCCATGTTTTCGTTTTTCGAGCAAATAGAAAATTACATAATAATACTCCCATTTAAATTAATACAAAATATTCAGTAAAATACCAATTGGAACGTAAAAACTATACTTTTAGGATTCCGCCAGTTAAATATAAATCAAATTTATATCACTCATTATGTTGTCGATTTTTTAAACATATATATTTGGCTTCAAACAATGACAGATAATAACTATAATTACCTATATTTTGTTTAATGGATAACTTGAAATAAGTCTATATTCGTTAGCAAAACAAACGACGACTCTCGCGCTCTCTGTCGTGGATCAAAGGTACTCTCACGCTTCCGGGAGTTCTCGGTGCAGCCTCGGTTGAATGAGAAGCGCTGTTTCACCGGTATTTCCCCTTCCTGTGGAGGCCGGAGAAAATCCAGGAGAGGCTATTTATCTACCCTAGACTCAAAAAAGTCCCGCTAATTAAGTTACAGTAAATATATAATTTTATAAAACACAATGATGGATGAAAATGTTATGAAGAGCGTAGTCCGAGTTCAGAACATCTGACAATTGATAGCATTTTTATAGATATAGGTATTATTTGCTTTCTTTGTAGTAATTTACTGTTAGATTTCTTATTTTAATACAACTGTTTATGTATGGTAAATATGCAATAGATGAAAAATTTCTGTTGGTGCAATAAGTAACGGTGAAGTGTTATTTCAAAATGAAAATGTAAAATGAAAGAAATTAAAAATCACTTTGTAAAAAATTCCACTAAAATGTTAAAATTTCCTAGACCTGATTAGTAAAATAAACATTGAGTATTTTTGGGACTATTGAAGGAATGTAATCGTAGGATATATATGCACTAAAAGAATACAAAACGAAGTAACCACTTTCTCTTTTATTACCTCTCATGTTAAATAATTAACATTTCCAAAATTATACTGCCTTAAATCTTTCTATCTCTTGTATATTTTTATCAAACTTCCGATTTCCTGTGGTGTAATTGTGAGTCGATCTCAAGATCAAGGATTAAATATGAAGGCCCTTGTATTGGCTACATTCATGGCGACATACGCAAAAGAAACAGAAGATAAAATTGAGGGGAATATTTCTATTATAGAAAAAAATGAACTGAAAATGTACTATTTCTAGTTTCATAAACAGGCAGCTTAATAAGAATATTTTTGGGAGTAAACAAGTGCATGATTTAAAGCATAAGGTATTTATAGGTAAACCCTGTGTACAACATCACTGGCACGGGTTGCAAATGGCCACAACTAAATCATCCATAACTGCCGTGGAAGTTAATTCACCGCAGAATGCAAATTCAATTCGATTAACAGTTCCTTTGTATATGCGAGTTTTATCATTATTATTTGAAGGAGCGGCTTGCTGTTATTGACAGTAAAAATTTCCATTTCACATTACATGTTTTTATTCATTATTATTCGAATGGACTATATTAAATCAAAATTAAATCACGCCATCCAAAAACGTTATGGAATTAGGAATCAAAATTAATAATGTTATATGGCACTTCCAAATGATTGGAATTTTAATACAAATAAGTCAAAAAGGAACTGTAATAGTCGATTCCAGAAGCGTTAACTTTAGAATACATCAATTTTCGAAATCTGTTAAGCAGTTGTAATATGATATTTATCCATTTTCAAAAGTAAACCGTACGTATTTACTCTTCTCATATATTGTTATAGCAGCATTAACACGACAAAACTTAATAGTTGTAATGGATCCATATAGATAGTTCATAAAGGTTAGCTTAACCCTATTAAAAATCAAACAAAGAAACGGACGGACTCCAAAATAATTTGTGCTCATAATTGTTACCAGCCAAAAATATGCCGAAAATCTTTACTTCTCGTTCCTTCAACGTTTTGCGCACGGACGGAAGGACAAAGTGAAAACTAATATGAAGTTTTCTTTCGTAGGAATACAAGCATTCGGTATGTTATTATATTATATAAATGATCGATATGTAAAAAACGGAAAAGTGAAATCAGAGACGTTAAAGCGGCGAGATTAATGGAGAGAGATGGAAAATAATCGTAAGCGACGACGTTACACATAGATGAGATGGTCTGTGAGTAAACGAAATATTTATAACGTCTCAGAAAAATGGGGATTCAAATTTGAATTGACATTTTTATACTTAGTTCTACGATTGGCACTAATTACACTACGGACTAAAACCATAAGAGAGATGGAATGAAATGCGTGCTGCTTTCGGAATCAGATTAGCCGCATTTTTCGTTTACGAGTACATGAAACCACATCCAAGCAGCCGAGTAAAATATCACTTATGTCGTGATGAAATCATAAAATGTAGGAAGGAATAACACATTCGGATATTTAGGCAGAAACGTAAAGTTCATCTAGGAGGTCTCTACGAACCGTATCCTTATAACGCATGGTCGTATAAACTTCCGGTAAAAGAATTTCCTCATAACTATTAACTAATACCGAATATCCTAGGTATAAGCCAACACATCACCCTGTCGACCTTACATAACATGTGAAAACGCGAGAATTACATTCTCTCTTCGTAGCATTGATTCTCAAAATAATCCTAAAGATTCTGTCTTACTCAAAAACTCGCGCACTCGCATTGTTCTTGGTGAAGTAATTTACGGTCTCTTTCTCTCTCGCCACATACGTTTTAAATGCAAATTAAATTTCATCAACGCAACACTGTTGCCATCAATTTTTATCGTAAAGTGATGTAAGTAAAGAAAAATGCATCGAGCATGGCACACAGTTATCAGAGAATTGAGGCAGAAATTGAACTTTTCCGCGAAAATGCCCAGTTCCTATTTTAAGTTTTGAAAACTGGCATATGTAAAAGTGGGATCAATGCGCTAGGAATTACGGCCCTTGCACTTTCAACACCGTTGATCTTTTATAGTTAGTCAGTCGTTTTGCTTCAACCAAAAAAGTGCAAACACTATGATATAAATTGTTATCACATAGTAAAATCATAGACGAAGGTTTGCCATCATACCACCGGAGGCTAATAAAATTGAGATTCTGTAAATTCTCCGACGCCATCGTTTTTATGGGTTTCCACTTGATTCGAGAAAATTCAGAAATTCAAGCGAATTCATTGAAAAAGGACATGAAAATTTGCGCACGTAAAAAAAATGTAAGAACTCGTTTTTCACTGATTTCATTCCAAGAATTCTATTGGAGCTTGATAATGCATTTCGAATAAAATTTTACGATGATCTGTAAATAAATGGATAGCATTTAAAAGTTATTCAATGCTTCCTTTTAATGGTACTTATCCGTATTCGGTGGCACACGGTTGTAACCATTTTTGCTAAACATGTTATGTTGTTTCGTGAAAACCGTTTAGTTTGAGATAATTACGCATATTATACATTTCTGTAGGCTTGTCTAAGAATTTTTATGAGATACATAAATTTTCATTATTAACTCAAACTTTCAAATGGAATCTTTTCACGTCATGTTCTTATTTAGCCATTTTATTTAATTTCAATTCTATTGTATCATACATAATGCAATATAGCTAAAATATATTACTATAGTTACAGTTTACACTGCGAAATTCCATTTATAGAAATATTAGGATAAATATTGCCTTTTTTACATAGGAATAATTTAAAATAAGGTATTATAACCCGGATATTCAACTTACCGCGCAAGTATTTTACCATTGAACTACCGCAGAAGAATAATTCTCTTGTTTTAAAATGCAGAACTTCTTTAAATATTCGCTATTTACTGTATTTTATATTATTAAAAAGTACCATGAATACATTCTCTTTCGTAATAAACTGGAAATTGATTTTAATCGTATCCTTTCTCGCTCAACTTTATATAACTAAGCTGCAGTAATTAACTTTTATGCGGTATTAATTTGAATTATTTCACTACTTACTCAATATTACAGTGTATACTGCATTGAATTTAGATTTTCACTGATAATTAACACACGTTCGGTAATTATTATTTAAACAGTATTTCCTCTACGATTATCAAAGGAATATATTGCTCTGCAAACCAATTATAACATCATATCAAATACGTAATATTATAATGTAACGTCAATGAATGCGTTGGTAAAACTGTTTTTATAATTTATCCATTACATTAAGGAAAATTCTAAATGGCGCACGCGTAAAAGACAAATAAAGTTGATTATTTTACCTCTAATTATGAAAGAGCAAAATTAATGAGGTAAATATTTGTTGCGTAAAACAACAAGTCATTGCTTGAATCTTCACACAATATAATATCCCACAGAAATAAAATTGAGAATAATTATTAGACCGCGGATTTTTAGGTTCTAAAAATTAAGTTTTAGGCGACTAAAATAGGCTCTTTAAGTAGCTTAATTAGGCTTTATAAAACGTAAAATAGGCTCTAAAAACTATTTCCAAAAACTGTGGCCAGTAAAAACAACAACATCATTTCCGTCAACTATCAACTTTAATTCACAAAAAAGGACTGAAACATGTACGCACGCAAAAATTACCAGTCAACGAAACATTATTGATTTGTGTTTTTAAAGAACATAAAAATGTTTGACTGCTATGCATTAAAACTTATTCTTATGTTTAATTTACCATGCGTTACAGAGAAAATATTATCTACATTACATATAGTAATATTGACTGAAAACACTATTCAAGTATATATTTAAGTAGTATGCAGAATGTTTCATTCGAAATTCCCATAATGAATTTGCCACCTCTTTGTGTTTATTCCACAAATTTCCCGTAGTTGGCCTCACAGTAAATAACAAGCACCTTTTCTAAGCTTTCTACCACAAAACTATGGCATTTGTCAGTTAATATCATCCTGTAAGCGGAAAAAGAACGTTCGACATCAACTGATGTGACGGGGGCAAACTTCAACTTAGGAATTTTGCACTCAACTTCACTGGATTTTCCTGCCAGTATATCTGCTACTGTACATAGACTTTGCAGACCTGAGTTCTTTTGTAGCACTTTTTCTAGTTTTGCTCTTACTTTTTCCCCGCTTCACCTGGCGCTTCCTTAATTTTTTTGTTTCACTTCATTAAGCAAAGCAGTATTTTCGTAGATGGGTTTTCCTGAGCCCTTCAATTCAGCAATGATCCACATAAGGGATGTATAGTAGGATCTAATATACACCAAATCCTTGGGAATGGAGGGATCATCCAGCGACATTTTCGCCGGCGATAAAACTCTTGTAGCCACTGACGTATTAAATAAGCTTTCAAACTTTCTACTTTATGTATTGCACTTTCACAATTTTCACGTTCACACTTCTCACCTTCACCCTCTGCGGTCTGGAGATGGACTGCAGGGTTATTCTCGTTTTCCCTTGTCACACAATATGACAATATAACGACGAGAAATTAAAGCAACATCAGATTAAACGCATTGTTACATTGTCGCATCGCGCGACAAAGGGAAACAGAATAGAGCCGCCGGATGCGTGACAGATCTGAGCTGGTGTTCGCCACCTGGTCATGACCGTGGTGTGAAGGGCATTTTCCCAACCCTCAACTGAACATTGCACAGTCAGTTTAAAAAATATGACTAGTCCCAAAATTTGCTTTTATTGTCGATTTTTTCTACAAAATTAGTCCTTTTTAGGCTTTTTTGCATAAAAATGGCAAAAATAAGCATTAACGTCGAAATAGGCATTTTTAGACATTAATGTCAAATTAGGGATTTTTAGGCACTATAAAATATTCGTTTTTGGGGTTAATTATTCATGAAATGTATATATACAATTGTATATTCAGATATCTACTCAGGAAATAAATAGGTTTTTACCTAAAGATCCGCGGTCTAATAATTATGGAAATGACCATTTAAAGAAAAATCCACTGCATTCCCTAGTTTCTGACGGAATAAAATAATGGCAATCAACTTGACGATCATAAGACCTAAAATTTTGCACTTTTACTTTAGCTCCGATAAAAGGTCCAAATATTTACATTTTATTAGCAAGATTGTAAAAATGACATTACCCGTAACAAAATCTACTATCTTATTGCATAAATAGGATTTTTTAGATTAGAATGTTATTAGTACAAATAAAATAAAACGTTATTATTTTAAATGAACCTTTTTTGCTTGATATACCTACGTTTAAGACATTTTTACCCATATGATTGCCTTAGTAACAATATATTCCTCCTCGTGCAAATTACTTACTAAGTGATTTATAATTTCCTATTTTGAAACATTAATATACTCTAAGACAATGGAGCGCAAACTTTTTTAATCGAACGCCATACAAACACGGATAAATATGCGAAGTGCCACGCAATTTATTAAAAACATATCATCAATATATAAACAATTTAAGTACTTATGGTAGGTTGAATTTCCATTAGAATGCCTTCTTTTCAATATTTTGATAATAATCTTCCTCCCTAATGATTGGACAGTTAGGTAAGCAAAATTATTCAAAAGTGAAAATTCTTCCCATCATTTCCAAACTCCTATCGAAATTCATGTATTTCAACGCCTTCCTTTCATGGTTAATCACAGCAAGTTCATTATTTGATATCCATCCGTCAGCTTTCACGCTATCATCAGAATTCTTCCTTAGATTCGTGCAGTTAGGATGAGCTATGATTTTGTCAAATAGCGTCTAATAATACACAATTTGAGTGAGTTTTCGAGATTTCTTGGTCATTATTAGTCTTTTCCTTCCATTCGTAGCCGATGGAACACCATTCTCATTTAAACTTGCTAAAAATTCGTTAGCGGGATTGTAGGTCAGAGCGATATCAAAATTCGTATAATCCTATGGTGGTCAGAGCACACTATAGGATACACCTGGAAATCTGGTCTGCTTATCCCGCCGACCCCCACATGACCGCCAAAGTACATAGTATTATGCAGATTCAGGCGTGGCGTTTTAATCTAAATTTGTATGCGAGCGGATGGTTGAAGATTGTTTTGTATCGCATTCACTCCTATCAGGCGTAAGCAGCTTGCTATGTTTGCAGACTCCCTCGCTTTATTTCCCACTTATTCTTTTCATACGAGTCTTCGCACTATCCACCTGTTCTTAAAATACTCCAAACTGTTTTTTTTTTTCAAAATACAGGGTTTCATTGACAAACTTACTTTTATTTACAAATTTCCAACTCAATTCGGAGCAGGAAACTGGGAAGAGAACACTACGCAGTAGTTGTCGTATTACAACGGGCGAAATCGTAGATCAGGCTTTTCGGCTCTCTTCACTTTTTCCTTTATTCTAGCGGCTTCGTTCTTAGTTTCCTTTCCGAATCTTAGGCCTGAGAGGAAACCCGACGTTTGCAGGAGAGAAAACAGTTTTTCCGTAGTTAGAGGGCGAGGATCACATTTCGCACGCCCAAGGTTCCGTTAACATTGTATCTCTAACATTAAAATATGAAAATTACATTGCATTCGCAGCGGGTGGGTGTGCCAATTTTCTCGTGGAATTAATAGAGCTAATCCCCTTCTCCGGCTTCTTTCCATCCTCAGACGAGTTCTGAGACTTTAAGGAACTGCGCCCTCAAACGAAGGAACCCTTCGTTCTATAAGCCAGAGAGAGCGAGAGAGAAAGGGGTGGATACCTTTAACTTGCCTCTCCCTTCTTTTCATTCTAGATTATGAGACACTCCCACTGCTTCTACTTTCGCTGTTACCTCGCACCACTCAAAAACTTCTTCCTTTATCCGCTCAGCCGCAAACTTCGTCCCATTTCTCCAGTCTTTTTCCTTTCCAACTCTCCTATCGTCGTCATCTTTTCATTATTTTTTTTCGGCGTGGACTCTTTTTGGTACAAATTATTTTTTTCTTAATGTTTCTCTCTCCCATTTAAGGTTCAAATATTCTCTCTTTCTTTTCTCTCTTTTTCGAATAACTTAATGGAAACTCTGCAAACCGCGGCTTTTATTTCAGTAATTACTTAACCTAAGGTGCTTATGATTTTATAACAGAGCCATGAATTTAAGAATTCGTAATTTCGCTATATTCACCTTTTATTCGACAACTTAGTGCGTATAGCATATGTGGATTTGGTAAGGCCGTAACACCTCGTAGCCTGATCCTGGCATTAGCTAATTTAATTAAAAGTGGATGTATTGTGTACTTCCCGTAACATTAAGTTTGCATGAAAGAAGGACTTTTAATTAATACTACTCGGAAACAAAGCGTGCTAATAGACAGCTATGTATTTAGAGGTAGGTCTTATTCTCCATTTACCATTCGTCTTTAGTTCTAACTTAATATAACACACCGCTCTCGTTCAAAGCAATTATAAATCTGTTTTCCTCTATGAGATCAAAGAGTGCATCTAAAATCTTATACTATTATTTAATCTACCCTGAGCACTATATTTAAATACACATCATAGATTATTAAGCATTGGGTATCTCACGTACGATGATGATGAGCGTCTCTCACTGCCTTTATCCGCCTCCATAGTGGCTACTGAAGCATTTAGCATCTTTCAAGATTCGTACCTTCCTTCCTCTCAACTCTCTTATCGTACGGACCAAGCAATTTTATGTAAGATTTCAAAGTTGAGCTTTCTCTCGTAAAGCTCACATCTTGTCGCCTCCTTCAACTTTCTCCCTCTCTATCTCTTAAAACCCGTCTTTATGCTTCTTTTCCTCTATAATTCAGATGGTACTGGGTTCTATGAATAATAGTTTATTATTCTTTAAAAATATGTATTACGCGTATATATCTTGATAGTTCACTCATTTCATCGTGCTTATCTGTAGGGCCAAAAGAAATGCAGGATTGCCCACAAACATTATCTCGCATTTACCAACGTCCAGCTATCTAAACCATGCATGCATATCATGATGAGATTAAAAGATATTTTGAGAAGTGTTGTATTATTAAAATCTATGATTTACGGAATCGTTTAGTTTAAACCGCATCAAGAGCTTAACGAGGTAAATCGAGTGTATCGGAATTTGACGACGAAGCAGCAGAAGTACTCCTTCTGTTTCATTACTTTCAAACACTATCTGCCTTCTTTCCCTTCCATCCCATCTACCACCGACCTCCAGCGAACTAGGGAATTCCAACAAGATTCACCATTTCCACCATGCTATTACTTGGGCAGTTCATGCCGTCACTGCTCCTAGCCTGGGCTCATGTTATTTACACCCGTCTTTGCTCAACGGCCACTACATCTTCGGGAAAAAAATATATCGTTTGTAAGCTAAGAGTAAGCAAATCTAGGAATGTTTGGTAGGTCTGACAATCAGGTAACGAGGTTGAATGTGTAAAAATTTTATTTTTGAACTGAAAGACAGTGACTGTGATCACCTTCAAAGTAATCTCCTCCCGACCGGCGCCGGCATTAGTCTACTCTTAACGAAGAGCACCAAGGGGGGCAACGACTTAACGTCCCTTCCGAAGGACGGAACGCTGACATCGCGCGGTCTCCTCGAACCACACAAACAGGGACGGGCAATCTTGGAGAAAACCTACTTTCGCAGGATTCGTGCCCGCTGCCTTTTCGAGAAGAAGGCGCACATTATAGCGTTTTGTCACGAGCGCATAAAAAATAGTCTCCTTACTTTGAAGAAAAGGTAGACACTAATGATTTTAATGAGTTATTCAATCTCTTTTGGCCAAAAATAACTTAACCTATGATTCAACATAATCAGTACAGGCCTTATAGCTAATTGATAATTTGACAGTATCCAAAAAATATACTTTTTTGATTGAAAGAAACGCCATCAATTTCGATAAATCTTTGCAGCATATTAATTTTCCTTTTAACCTGCCAAATCTAATAAAACGCAACGTTTATCCTGGGACTTCGGTGGTGGAGTGACTGATACGTTGATACTCAAGGTAGCGGCCCCGGGTTCAAATCCGGCTTAGGTAGGATTTTTCAACCTGGGATTTGAGAAACAAGCCTAAGGCGATCAACGTTTACGGACGTGACGGAAACGGACAGTGGCGGTGTAGTCCTCCGTTGACTGCACGTCAAGGAGGGGTCTATTATGATTGACGGGAGTAGTAGCGCCAACTACTGACCGTTCAATGAAACAGTGTTCTTGCAGTATGTTGCAAGTGAAAGCTGGAGTTCACAGTAAGTCCCACGTGGTCTTATCTGATTGACTAACGCGAAACAACGTGCCGGGAAAGCTAGATTTCGACTAGGTTCGTTCCGTCTCCGTCAACATCGGCGCCAACGTACGACGATCGTAATTAGTAGCATGGTTATTACACTACCCAAACTTCGGAAACACCACCGTCCGTTTCCATCACGTTGATCGTAATCCCGGCCTAAGTTAGCGTTCCGTCCTTCGGACGGGATATTTAACAGTTGGGTTCCTTGGTGATATTTGTATGTAACATTCTCAGGCATGACTTCGTGGAAGTGTATAATAATAATAATATGATTATTATTATTAATATTATTATTATTATTCACATAAACGCTACAATTAGGAGCAGGTCCCGGTGGCAGCGGGTCCCCATCACAACTCAATGCATAATACACAAATTACATATTAAAAATTGGGTTTACTTAATACAAAAATATAAGCTTTTTGATACCATTTCCTTTACACTATATAATACTTCTTAACTTCAAGTCACAGGAACTCCTGTCACAACAGCTTAGGTATTACTCAATACATAATGCATAATTGTTAATAATAAAACACAAATAGCACTATCACAAAATATATATTGTGGAAAAGTACTATTCATATTTCCCTTAATGATCTAATGCCGCCACTGAGTTTCTCTCCCCCCTTATCGGTGTTAGATTTAGGAGTTATAGCGATAATAGTCCAAGAGGCTAATTGGCAAGAGAAATAACAGATAGCAACGTTGATCCGCCAATCTTCCATCGTGTTTTTCGGGGTCACTCGTGCATGTATTGTCGTTAGCTTAGCAACTAATCTTCGATCTAGTTGCGTGTAGAATATTTTCATCCTATTATTGTCCCTCAGTAATATACATATACTCCATACTTCTATTACCTCGTATGTTTATGCGTAAGCTTAGTTGCATTCTCCAACACTGCTGCGTATAAAAATATTTGAAATATTTATTACGTATATATTTATAAAGAAGGAAGTTTGTGTATTTCTTTGTGCAATCCCTCAGTGTTGTCCAAATACGCCAAAGTTGGGTACCGTTTAAATTCGCATTTTCGAACTGCAGGCCAAAGAGTCATTCGATTTTCTCAAAAGTGGGTGGGACTTGAGGTGCGAATTTTATTCGCTTGCAGGATTTACGAGTAAAACAGTACCGAAATATTGGGTGTATCTCTCGAATTTTTAACTCGGAGGTTGTATGTCATAATAACATGTTATCACGGACATTTTTGGGCAAATGCCGTCCCTCTCGCGCCGTAACTAGGGTGGGGCAAGCGGGGCATCTTCCCTGGGCGTAAATAAAGAAGGAGCGCAAAAATTGTTAAAGGCAAGTTGTGCATGCCACAAGGACAGCGGGGGTTTCACTACTAGTTCCGGTCATTACGCATAGCAGAAACTATAAATTTCGATGATGCTATTGATGAGGTTTCTGCATTAAAATCACATATAATAACTCTTTCATATTGAAATATTTATACTTTCTGTATTAAAATTATGTTTGTATGTAATTGTATGTAATTATATTTATAATAATGTATTTAAATTATGTGCCTTTATAGTAGAAAATGATATAATATATTGTTTATTTTTATTTATGAATTGTTCTCCCTAAATACATATAGGTATTAGATAATTTTTTATGGAAGGCGCGCATATTTGGCAGTTTGCCCTGGGTGCTAATTTAAATAGTTCCAGCACTGATTCCAGGAGCATTTCATTTTTCCATTTTATTGCAGCGTATATTTTATTTGGGTTAGAAAACTACATATAATAATTGTAAAATATCGGGATTTCCACCAACGACCGTATAAAATGATAAATATTCATTTTTAATATGTTGGCTTTGAAATACGCTCAAATCGGTACATTATTTGTTTCGAATATAACTTTTACTTTTTATGAGTATAAACTTAGGTTGTCAAGGGCAACCGCATGGCTACTGATTTTGTTATATTACGTACAGTAAACTTGATTAAATGGAAAACGATAAGTTGTTCGTGAATTTGTCATCAAAAAGATTTTCTATAAAGAACAAAAATAAGATAAGTGTAGCAATAAGGTGTTGTAGGAAGCCACATGGAGAGAATGGAGAGCCGTTGGGGATGTTGAAGAGACTCGTGCAAAAACGTATTATGGTGTAAGGTTTTCGGGTAAGACCCTTCTTCAGGCACTGAGGGAAGTCAACTAATGGCTAGTGCACGTTCCGACTGCCTGAGTTGGAGGAGAGGGCGGACCCACGATCGGGGAGGGCGATGACGGCCTTCACCGTGAAATACTCACTAGGGGACCCGCGGGATCTTTGGTCTCGCTCAGTCCACTTGAGGCTGGCGTGGGAAGCATATAGCAAGCCTCTGGGAGGCTCCATGTATCTTTTAGAGAAATGTTTATTTGATATTTTCTTCATCTTTGGATGTTTTCCGTATATATTCCAAATTTCGTTTTCATTGGATAATATTATGAAATTAGCGCAATGCGCTAACGCAAATTGCGCAGTAACTATAAGAGTGATATTCTATAAAAACTAAAGAAATTTGACTCTAAGTTATTTGTACATGCACACGAAGTTTGGTACAAATCTGACAACTGAGACGGCAGTTATCGTAGAACAGACAGACAGACAAAATGCACATGGACTAAATAGGAGAGACCTCGCTTCGCTCGGCCATTTAATATGTGTCTGACGTAAGCTCGTATGATCGAACTCGGGTAGAGGGCGTTTAAATATGACGCCTTTAGTGATTCAGTTTGAAGGCATATTTTTTTAAATTCACGTCCATCCAGCAAGTTCACAAGAAGTTTATACTTCTCACTCGCGTATATTTAGGAGAATTAAAAATAACTTTCTCCATTCGCAAAATTTACGTAACAAAGGTAAAATAAAAATACAAGTGATTTACCCGCATGCGGATTGAATGTTTTTATTCTGCCCTTCAACTAATGATCATGGTCAAAGATTCAGTAAAAACTGATCAGGTATCAGTATCGCCAGAGCTTAAATTTAATAGGAGAGTTTTATGTTTATATGTTTAAATGTAGCAGGATAAGTAATTATTTTTTATAAAAACTCGCAAAGACATTTCTCTTTTTAATGCACACGTTTATATTAGATTCATATAGAAAATTTTTGTTTTCTTACGTGAGGTTTAATTGCAGCTAAAGGATATATCAGAGCCTTATGGTTAATACTAACGGCAGTGGAGAAACCTCATAAAAACCACAAAAATAATAAAAAGAGGGGATCTTTATGATTGACTTACTGAGGATGGAATATTTGATTCGGAAATGCGTATTTAGGCATTATTAAAAAGGAAGTATACTTTTGTGTTATGTGCGTGTCTGAGAAAGGGGGGCCCTGTCTTGGAGTATTTTTCCCTAAACTGATGTGCACGTGAGTATCTCCTTTTTATTATTTTTATGGTTATCTTTTTAACAATATACATTGTTTAAAGCTGGTGTTTTCGCATGATATATAATGAAACCATCTCTTTTGTCCACTAAGTGAAATGTGATCTGGCCACGAAATATACATTAGTTGTAATTTACATTTGAGTAGGAAAGCGTGTAGTTTGAAATCACTGTCATAATGTCTTGCTCCAGACAAACCCCGGATCTCACTTTAACGTTACCCTTATCAGAAATGAAGTTAAACTAAATTAAATTCCATTAAATGTTACCCAAAGTGCGACCCGCGAACAGTTTTTATGCGGCCCGCGAGAGTATGATGAAAAACCTATCCGAAAAATTTAACACAAATACATTATATGACAATGTTGATAATAAAACTTTAAATACTGAAATCTTAACCATAAAAACCTTATTTAGCCTTGATTTTCACTCATATGGCTCCTTAGAACGCATACGTAGACAACTTCCGATTTATTCTCTAATCCGGTTCGCCGAAGGATTTGAAATCGCTAATGCGGCCCGCCGAAGGATTTGCAAACGTCGATGGGACCCGCCAGTAAAAATTTTTTGGCACCACTGGTCTAGATGGTCCTTATTGATTTTACCTGTAATTATATTCACATATGATAAAAATGTTGCAAAGCACAAACATCTTTGATTCATTTCATTATCGCATTTGATGTGTTAACACTAGTACTCCGTGACTTAGCTCACCCTCTAGAACGCCCAACTGGGTCAATGTGACCCGTGCTATGAAATATCAGCTTTTATAGCCTAAAATTGCGGAAATAAAAGCGCTACATTATTTTCGTCATCTAAGCAATTATATGTTACGTTTGTATTTAGTAAAATTTTCCAAACTAATACATTCATTGTCAAAAGAAGTGTTTGTAACTGTCTGTAAATGTCTTCGTGCTTCAACATTTTTGTCTTGTAAAGTGCTAAGATAGAGGAACGTAGGTTTGAAAGCAAGGACCAGCTAAAAATTGTAATTCAATATCATTAGCTGCGATAACATGGGAGCGTTTTGACATTTCAGATTGAAGAAAATACGTTTCATTCTATACTCGGGTCAAAAGACCCGTTCGGGCGTCTGAGGTAAATATCTTTTTAATTCATGACATACTTTCATGATAAGATTAAAATCTCTGCTGGGTAAATATCTTCTAAAATGATTAAAAGTCACAAGAGGAAATTGGGTTCAAGATCATCTTACAGTAGAAAAACGTCTTCAAATTCTCCTTCGGGTCAAATTGACCCGTCCGGGCGTTCTAGTGTTAACTCTCTTAATATATTTCTCTAGCCTGTTATGTAAAAGTACAAGTAATGTAAAGCATCAATGCCTTAAGCCTATAATGTTTTGGATTGCTTGACACAGGTTAATTTTGTTAAGGTTTCATCCTCTCTCAAAATGACGTTGCTAAAGTCTTTTGGTTACAAAATGTCTTTACGTAATCATATTTGCTGTTTCTATTCAGGTACTATGAAAGGTCAAAATCCGGAACCCGTTTTGAAAATTAAGATTAGGATAATGTTCACTCTTTGGGTAGCATTACTATGTAGGCAGAATAATTTTTTATCGAATGCGAAAATTCCCCATCAACACGACTTACAACATGCATACTTTCGTTTAAATAAAATCTTACGACCAAGACTCGGCAACCTCAGGATGCCGGTGGGGCAGGTTAGAAGGCCACGACCCCCAACGGTCGCTCACGGCTAGAGCGATGGCCCCGCGACGACCACGACCCATCACCGCGCTGCTTCCCCTCCTCCTCGTGTGCGCCTCTTCCGCCCTTAACCGAACTCGACCGATCTGGACACTTGAGGAGGAAATGGGATCGAGAGTGACTCCGGAGTCGGCGGACGACGTAGGAGGGAAATTGGAGCCGGCGGGCGACGTTCCACCTTCTCAGTATCCGTTCTTCTACGAAGAAAAGGGTAAGTTTCTTCGCCTTCTTTCTGATCTTACTTTCATGTCAGTCTTTCTGAACCCAAACAGGGCTTTTTTTTGTTTCAACTTTATGGAGCGTTAAAAGGTTATCCTTCGTCCTCACGGGTAGAAAATTCTTCTTAACCTCACGACGAGAAACCCGGGTACCACCATATATTTTGTACGGAAATTCATGGAATTTTTTATTAAAACATCTGTTTGGTATTCGCTATGGTTTAAATCAGGGGTCGGCAACCTACGGCCAGCGGGACACGTGTGGCCCTCAAGAACACTTTATGCGGCCCTCAAGAACACTTTATGCTGCCCGCAAAGCTGTAATGAAAAAGTGACCAGGAAAATTTCTCAAGGGCAATTTTCTATTTTTAGAGTAAAATTATGGTCAAAAAGCTTTTTCGAGCGATGTTATAACGCTAGTAAATTATGTAGAATTGATTTCGTTCATATGAAATCGCAGAATCTCTAGAAAAAGCTAATTTATTCGCTCATCCGGCCCGCCGAGGCATTATTGACTCCTAATGCGGCCCTCCGAAGCATTCGCAACTGCAAATGCGGCCTGCCATGCAGAAAAGGTTGCCGACCCCTGGTTTAAATTGATGTATAGGATAATGAAAATGAGTTTATATCAAATTTTAGACGGTATGTATGGTTTAATTGTACCACCGCCTCTTTCAAAATATGAGTCTACCAACAAATATACTTTCTACCTCTATTTTACCCACCTAACGGCTTAAGCTGGATTAAGGATATTTAATGACTGTGCATTACCTCTGCTTGGTTTTGTGAACTGGTTTTATGGTGAGTCATATGTATACTTCATGGAATGATGTTGTACAAGGCGCATCCAGAATGTTAGAGCCAAATCGCTCTAAAAAATTCAAAAAAGTTCTAAAAAAATTTAATTTTGTAACATGTTTAGACATATTTTACACTACTTCTCTACAACGACACGACAGTGCTTGTCAGACGTCTGGATAAATATAGAACACGACTGACCACGCTTAGTCCATTTGCTCGGTGAGCATGCGTGTTATGTTCTTACTTTCTGAATGCGCCTTGTATTAGTGTCTGATGGTAGCTCGGGGTAGCATATAAATTTTGGATATTCAGTCGCATTCCAGCTGTTATATAGTTTGGTCGATATTTATTGACCGTGAATGTATTTTTGCGATTTATATTTTGATTATTTTTGTGATGTCTTAAGAAGTTTCAAGGGATCAATTCAGAAGGTAAGATTTTGATTTTTTACATTCTTTTATGAAATTATTGTGCATAGGAATAAATTTTCTGAAAAATTCTCTGTAGTATGAATTATCAACAACGTGAGTAAATTATGAACAATATGGGTAAATTATGAACGCTATTAGTAATTATGTACAATTTCAGTAAATGTTTTATAATTTTCTCTCTAGTATAAATTATGAACAACAATTGGCTATCTGTCACAGTTAGGCAATGATGACTCGGAAAGTGATGAAAAAAACGAGCGGTGGAAAGACACAGCATCTGACGACTAATGGTTGCCGCCGATAAGACAATCTGACAGAAGAGAAGATTCAGACGTTGAAGATGTTTATGCCTATTCCAGCATTCAAGTACGACGAAGATGATGACAATGAGGACGACAAGGATGATGATGACCATGGAGATCCAGCCAGCATATCCAATGAGGAAGTTATGCGCGGCAATGATGGTGCAATATGGAAACTTATACCTCCTGTAGTGTCGCAAACCCTAAGGCATAATATTATACGGCAGAGAGCAAGGCCAGTGAGGTCCACAGACATTCTTTCCGTTCGAGATACTTTCAAACGGATTCTTACTCGGGCGATATAATAATCGGAGAAAAAGGCCGATAAGCTGAGAGTGTATACTAGGAATGGAATACGGCGAATCCGAATAAACCACCAAAAGTTTGGAAGGACTGACCGCAGAAGAGTTCGACGGCTACCTTGGAATTATAATTACTGCAGGATTACGCCATTCCAATAAGGAAGACATCTACGAGCTGTGGAAATGTGATGTATATACGCCCTATCGTGCGACATTGGCAGTCAATTGATTTTGGTCTATTCAACGATTCCGGCGTTTCAACAACACGGACACAAGGGCCGAAAGATTGAAGACAAACAAAGTAGCGCCCATTTCGGAATTGTAGCTTTTACTGAATGAGAACTTGTGCTCTAATTACGTGCCGTCTGAATGCCTAACAGTCGACGGAAAATTATTTCCATTGAGAGGAAGGACCAGGTTCCCCCAGTACATGCCGGCGAAACCAACGAAATATGATATAAAAATTTGATGAGTGTGTGACGCAACAAATTCATATCCCCTCAATGGCCAAATATGCACCGGGGAATTACCGAATGGACGTGAGACGCACCAAGGTGAGCGAGTCTTAAAGGATTTTTGCTTCCGGTACAAGAACTCTGGCAGGAATATCGTAATGGATAAATTCTTCACCACACTTCCTTTGGAGCGATTGCTGATGCCATGGTAGCTCTCGCTAGTTGGTACATTGAAGAAGAATAAGCTGTACATACCATCCCATATGCAGGCCTATAAGTCGAGTGAACCGCTATCATCAGTTTTCGGATTCACTGATGACAAGATCGCCATGGTATCATATGTGCCAAAGCCGAGGAAAGCGGTTTTACTACTATCGACCACAAAAGTTTCCGGTCTAAAGAAGAAGTCAGAGATTATACAATATTATAACTCTGGAAAAGGATGCGTCGACAATATGGACAAGATGTTTTGCCACTACAGTGTCAAGCGGAAGACGAATCGGTGGCCGGTTGCAATGTTGTACAACGTTGTTGACATCGCAGCATACTTAATTTATATGAAGAATAATTCGCCGCAAACTAAGAGTCACGACCGTAGGCGAGGTTTTCTCCAAGACTTGGGGAAGCATCTTTCCGTTCTAGCCATCGAATACCGTTCAAGTTGTCCGAGAACATGCCAACACTTCGACACCATGTCCGGGATTAAATGTACACTTGGAGCTCCAATCACCCATTTTGAGCCTCAAGAGAGACAAAGCCAGCCTATGGACACATCCGGACGCCTCGTAGTCGTAAAAAATGCTACATCTACCGTTCAACAACAAAAAAGCAACGGAAAACGAGGAATGCTTGATGTGTGTGAAAACGACCAATTTGTGATGAGCACATAGAAAAAATAGAAAAATGTTATTCTTGCGTCTAGTAAGTTGTAAAAAATATTATTTTCTCTAAAATATAAAATTTTGTTTTAATTCACTTTATTTTCCCTAAAAAAATAATCCTGGCTTCATTTCGCTTCGAATTTACATAGGTTGTACAAGCGATTTCCATACAAAACACATAGTGGCACCCGGTTGAATATTCGTATAAAATATTTTGTCCCATAAATGTCAAAAATTTACTATGGCACAATTACTTTTTACACAGAAATGGTCTTTTCTTATCTAATTTTAAGATGTCAGGGAGTCCCAGCCAAAAATCTCTACTCTAAAATAAAAAAATTCAATAGAAAAGGAAATTGGTATCCTGGTACCACGTCCTGAGAATGAAGTTTAAAGGCCTTGGTAGAGGGGTGGTTAGCGTCCCTGACTCCCAATGCGGTCGCGGGTTCGAATCCTGCCGAGGGCATGATTGCATGTGTTCGTCTTTGTTAACGTTATTACGCTCATTGTTAAAGGCCGTTAATGGCTGTTTATGAGTTAATATAAAATAAATAAATAAGAAGATCCCGGTGGCACATCATTACTTCCGCGAGAAAAACTTTTCGTTTTTAAAGAAGAGGAAACGGAGAGGGAATTCCCAGAATTTATTCATCTTTGCATGTTGAAGTTTTGGATGTTTTCCGCTGGAGTGGCCATCCGGAAAATACGTATCTTTCCCTTTGCCGCTCATTTCCAATGCAGTATCAACCTCCCATTGATAATTATTGGCTTTCGGAGTTCTCAATTTCTAAGATTACGGATAATAAGTGAAACTAAAGGATTAGTTGCCACATATGAGGAGTCAGCAATTGGCAAAAAAAGGGACATGCTCTCCAATGATTTGCTCTTAGGAATCTATGCTCGCATGTTCTTTTCAGTTGAGTCAATTTAAATTGAGTCGTGATTCATGTTTCTAGTCGGTCATTTATATCTTTATAATTCTATGTATCTCATGCATCAAAGTGTTTTTATATTTACATATTAGTACATTTTCCTCAGTTAACAGATCTATTACAAGTACATGTATAAAAAGGGAAAACTTTTTCATTCCAACAAATTGGTTGCATTTAAATGTAATCAAGTCATTGCTCGAAAAGTGTGATTGATTTTGGCACTTTGGGTAAATCAGGAACTAAATATTTTTAATGGGAGGTTTTTTTTTGAAGTTGGGTAAGATGATGCTTTCTAAAGTTTGAGAGTACGCAAAGGTAATGCAGTAAGTAATTAGAATAAAATAAACATTTGAAATTTTACTTTTATACGCTTATCTTTGGAAAAAAGAGTAATGAAAGTAATAAATCTAGTGTATCGTCACGGTTTTATCAAAAATTTTCTAACCCTTAATTCCAAGTATTCCAATCCTATTTACTTCGCATAATCGACGATCAATTATATGTTTTTTCTGTATCCACTATCAAATTGAACAAAAAATTATATTATACCACACAATTACAAAATTTTGCCGTTTACGTTAATGTCAATAGTGTCGCAATTTTGTCTTCTCAGTTTTTCATAACGACAGCCATAACACTGTGTCCTATTTGATGGCATCAAGAGAGATTCTCAAAGAGACCCTGGGAAGCAATTCTCCTCCTTCGCCGCTTCTTGACGTCTTGTTCTCAAGCACATCCTTCATCACGGAGCAATTAGCCCTTACGACGGCTGCAACTCCACAACACAGGCGTGTCCTTCTGGGAAGCCTTAACGGATCCGTGTCAACCGTACCTCCGCGAAAACCTTGGCTTCCTCCCATTCATCACGATAGCTATCACCACCGTGAGACGTCACGCTTTGGTCCATACTTTGAAGAAGGAACAGAGGGCAGCAACGTCACTGCACGTCTTGGTTCGACAGTCTTATTAGATTGCAAAATTGGAATGCTTCAAGATAAGACGGTGAGATATATTTTTGTTTCAATTTAGTTTTAAAAACCTTTTATAAATCACGGATGGTGAAAATTCAAACAAATTTACTCTAATGTTATTTAATTTTGCCTCAGCTTTTAACTCGTGCTTCGTGGACTTGATGTAGGTGGTCCACGTCGGTGATTAAATAACGAAGTAAAAAGCTAAATTACGACAATGATGAAGGCAGGACCGTGATTATGGTAGAGCGTTGTCATTAGCTGGAAGCCGATAAGAGACTCCAACTATATAAATAAAATTGATAGTTTTTGATGAATATATTATGCTCCAGTTGTGGGTTCGTGACTTAACAAGGCGGAAAGTATACTCCATAAATGGAATACACAGAGATTCCAAAGGCGTTCTTAATGGGAAATATGTATGAAATGTTATCGAAAGATTGAACGATTCTCGAATTTTTATCTCCGAAACTATAAGTCATAATCATATGGTATTGGGAACTAACTTGTAGTAAATGTTGTTCTCTATACAAATAAATATTTTAATCTATACCTCACAGATCATATGAGCATGGGAGAGAAATATATGGATTTTTAATTGTTGTTTGCTGAAATTACCGTCTTCGCGATCGATGTAAACAAAATTTGCGATGTTTTGCTTGGGATTTCTCGAATTTTTATCTTAGAAGGCATAACTCGTAATTATATGGTCTTGGGGACTATCTTGTGGTAAATTCTAGTCTCTACCTGAATAAATTTTCTAAATTATACCTCACAGATCATATAAAGGCGTGGGATAGAATAACTTGGATTTCAGTTGTTGTTTGCCGAGAGAACCGCCTTAAAGTTCGATGTAAACAAAATAAGTGATGTTTTGCGCTGGATTTTCTATAATTTTTATCTCCGAAATTATAACTCGTAAGTATGTGGACTCGCGGACTTTCTTGTAGCAAATGTTGTTCTCTATCCGAATAAAGTTTTTTATCTATACCTTACAGATCATATAAGAGCCAGGGAGAGAAATGTTTGGTATTTCATTGTTGCTTGACGGTTGCAATTTAACGAGATACGAGTATAAGTTTATTAAAGTAATTATGTAAAGGGGAAGTTCAAATTGATCAATTCAGTTAAAAATAACAATTAAGCGAAAAATTTTAATAACGATCACTTATGTTGGGAATAATTTTGAAACGAGTAAATTGATCTGCTACGATAGTTCAGTGGTAGAATAACCGCCCAACAAATGGAAGACCCGGGTTTGATTCTCGCTCATAGCAGACTTTTCTCGTTTCAAAGTTATTCCTACCAATACAGCTTTTGCCTGTCTGCATTTGATCTTTCTATCGTTTTATTCCATCAACGATTACTTATACATAATTAAATTAAAATCCGTCTAGCGGTTTAGAAGATGAAAGTTACGAGTTAAAATAATTTTTCTTTTAAATGCATGCATATTTACCAAATATGTTATGTATAATCTTAATATAAATAAATAACCAAAATAGCATACTATATCCGGGTCGACTAAACACGGCTATTGCTATATCAAGGTTAAAGTTTGTCTGTTAACTATGAATTTGGAAGGTATTGGCTGAAGCGATTTCAAAGAAATTTCCTTTGTAGATAGAGTATAAAATGGCAAAACTAGATGAAAATGTTTAGAACGGATCTAAAAGAAGGACTATCACAATTTAAAGATAAAGAATTTTCTGATTTCTAAGCAAATAAATTAGTATACGATTATACTTTGGCGAATTTGACGAAAAGCACTTCTGTACAACGGGAAACCCGTGTACACCCCAACTTGTTATAGCAGTACAAATCGCATGCATAAAGCGACATACTGGGGAAGGTAGTGAAAGCACCCGCAGATCCCGCAATGCTGGAGATGGGCCGGCATACAGGGGCAACGATACACCGTTTGTATTGCATATGACTTGACTATCTTAGTGGCTCACTTGTCTATAATGGACCATCAGACGGAGGCATTTTAATTCACTTACAGGTAGGAAGTCCGTGTGTAATCGGAAATAGAGTATGTCAGCGTTTCCCCTGGGTTTAGAAACGTTTTCCGAAGGATTGAAAAAACGGAATAATTTATAAGGATTAGTTTCAATACTTTATTTTTATTTGTAGTATTTCATTAAATAAATTCAATTCTTACAAAATTTTTGGTACTAATCGTTCAGGTTTATAGTATAATCAATGTGAATCTATTCTTATCTTTCAAATTTATGAGTATACCATCAGATTTGCCCTAAATTATACATAAATTAATTAATGTATGGCTATATAAAGGATGACATTAATTTTTGTTCAAATATAATATTTATAATATTTTGAAATTAAGGTTACATTTTATATTTATTGGTAGATAAGGGGGTCGTGATAAGGTTGGTGGCTTTAATAGGGGATTTGCAAACGTATAAAGGTTGGGAATCGCTGGAGTATGCAATTCGATTGCACTAATCAACTTCTCTACCTCGCCGCTTTTATCTTTCCTCGGGCTTTCGAGTCCCCAATGGGCACCGTTATACGATACGCTTGAGGGTATAAATGGTGATAAAATGTATTTTAAAAGCATATAAAGTTTACGGCTCTAAAAACTTTAAAATTGTATACCAGTTGGAGTATTTTATGTTTCGGTCCTTTCTTACAAGTTATTATTTTAAAAAATTAAATAAAAATATCAGGATTTCATAGACGGGTTTTTTAAAATTTGCTTGACAGAGGTAACGACTATGTCTCTGTTTTAGACTTTTGACGGTCGTAGACGATATATCTTAGTGTCGTGTAAAAAACGTACCTGTGGGCGCACAGAAAAGTGTTCTTCACACGACAGCGATGATAGTTTCTCTACCTGTGGTACGGGAACTAGCCGTCGATGGAACGGGTTAGTGATTAAAAAATGAAGTTAAAAGCTAAGAGCAATCGTGATACAGGTGGTATTTTTCTCACGGCCCAAATTGGTCGAAAGCTGAAGAACGACAATGGATCAGGACTACAAAAAATAAACGTTGGTATTCCGATTTTAAATTACGTTCTCGTATATGGTCATCAAGTGCAAAGAGATGCACTGTTTTGCGTAATATTTTCCATCCATTTTCGCGAATTAGAGTTTGAAGCTTTTTATAACTTTAATAACAAGGGAGGAATGACAGAGCCAAGGTATAATTCTCAACTGTTAATGGTAAAATTTCTATTTATTTAAACTCTTTCAGTCGAGCTACCAAAACTGGCTATAATTAACATTTTTAAACGTATCAATTGAAGCAATGGCTGTGATTTCAACTTTAAATACTAAAACCTCGTGAATTTTTTCAAATAACTTACCCAATCAAGGAACTTAGAAAAAATATCAGCGCATGGCCGCTTGTTCTTCGTGAAAAATATACAAATGAGGGAAAATTGCATAGCAAAAAACATAAACTGCTTTTTTCACCAACTGCTAACGTTCCAGCAGAGTGAAATATTGCAGATGCAATGTAATTCCGGTTGTTTATATTTTTAGCAGGATGTACGTTTCAGCAATTTTTGTTCGATAACTCCCCAGCTGCTTATATTAAATCGACCAACATTTTCCATGTCTAGCTCTTATATATATTAACCTATTCTGATAATTAAACTTCTCAAAGTTGCGAGTTTCTAGAGATGTAGCCCGTAGAGTTGGACAGAAAGATGGATGGACGGAATGATAAACCAAAGCAGCCCTATAGACTGAAACATTAAAATATACAAATGAAAGTTATTCTTTAGCGCTCAAATATATATACAAACATGATACTTGTAAATATTCTTCTTTTTCATGCACAACAATTCATATTCATATGATTCTTATCTCACTCTCTCTCTCGTTTTTTAAAATACACATCCTTATTTCAGGCATACAATGATTACTTTCACAAAAAAGAAAAAGCATTTACTTGAGGTACTGAAAACCTCAAAAACCATTACAAAATAGCTCAGAACAATTGACTCCTATATACCACATTATCCTCCTCCCACTCTCTCTCTCTCTTGCAGCCATATGGACATTCTGGCCACTCAGACTTTCTCTCTCTCTGTCACTGTCTAGCTCTCTCTCTCGCTCACTCTCACGAACTGCCTCTGTATGTTCTAGGATAAGTGAAAGAGGAATTGAAGTGGACAAATCCGGAGTTCCTCCCAAAACCCGCTCTAGGTCGCCCCATTGGTCGGCTCTGCCCGCTTAACTCCATAGGATTAGTGTCTCATGAAAGCCCCAAGCCCAGAGACATCGATTTCATCCTTCTACGGATTTCCACCCCCTCCCATTCCACCTATACGTCTACTTTCCCTTTCTACTCAACCTAATCTTTCTCTTTCTTTCCTCCCGCCCTCGACGCAGTCAGGTCCGCACAATGAGTCCACAATGGTAGTCTCTCTTACTAAATGTGAAGGCGATTAAGAGGATTTAAAAAAAGAAGAAAATAGTCCCTTCTAATTAGATTATTTCCTTTTCTCTACATCAGTTCGGATTGATTACTTTTGCTTGCTTTGCCTTTAAATTTATGCCTCAGTTGCCTCGGGAAACATAAACTTCATATTACGGCGTTATTACTTCAACGAAGGATGCCTAAATCCTTCTGTCAACTTTATTAAGACATTGAATTGGAACAGATAAAGAAATAGTTGGAAATTCATTGCTGACGCTCTAAAATTGAATTAATCTTGTTGAAAATTATTTCGTGAAATGTTTTATGCATAAAAAATAACTGATCTACTAAAATAACATGATATATTGTTGGGATATCATTTTTGAAAGGTATTATAGATTTTTAGCTCAGTTAACAGCGATTCCGTAGGGCCTTGTTCATGCTACTGATGTACCTGTCTATTATTTGGACTCTGTATAATGGCAATTTTTGTAAAGTATTATTCGATCGAATGGATAAAAAGAGGGCGTCAATGTAATTAATAAGAGGAAGAACATGGAAACTCACTTTATGGGGAGGGAAACCTGAGTAAACAGGAATCAAAATTGAATTTTTATTCGGATTTAGATTTACTTCACGCTCTACAAACGTTCTGTTCGCAATAGCGCATTGAATGTTTTTTTTTAAAGCTCTTCTTCATAAATACTTTTGCATTGAGCGTCATTTAATTGATCACTACACGTCACTGCAAACTATTGCCTCGTTTAGGATGGATTTTTTCCTTACTGCTACTGGAAAAAAATACTTTCACCAAATATTTATTGTTTATACCTCTTTATTCCCACTCGGTCTACTCAATACTCTACTCAATAATTTGAGGAGAGAAAATTAGCGGGAGAGGATTGCTTGTTTGTGAAAAGAAAACAAGACCAATAAACAAATGAGAGAAATCTCAATGAACGAATAAATAGGTCGGTTTTGTTAAGGAAAACGACACCGATTGCAAACGGGATCGATTTTACATTCCGCGGAATCGTTTGTTTTTCCAAGCCAAACGTTCCAATAAAAGGAAATCAACGATGTCCCATTGTTTTAAAACTAGTAAATCATAAAAATACCAGATTTAAAATCGCTTTGGGTGATTTTATCATGCAGCCTCCTGGTTTGACTGTGCAGTTTTCTTTTATATTCTCTACTTTTCCGGCGTGTTTCTGTGTGAAACGATGAACGTTCGTTGAAAACCATTAAAAATAATATCGTGGGTACCCCTAAAATGTACGTGAACGCGTGCTATAAGAATATGAGTAAGAAGAATTTTTACCTTATAATCTCTGAAACATTCTCATTCGATGATCAGGTAACGTGGCTCCACCGAAAGGCCGATGCTATCCATTTGCTTACGGTTGGGCGACAAGCGTACAGCAGCGACTCTCGCTTCTCCCTTGCTTACCGCTATCCAAACAATTGGAGACTACAGATCGAATTCATAACGAGAAGAGACGAAGGACTCTACGAATGTCAAGTTGCCACGCATCCGGCCAGGGTCAGAAAGGTCTTTCTAAGGGTCACTGGTAAGTAAAATGGTCATTTTCTCTATTTTATTAGATTTTAAAATGATCAATGAATTTATAAACAATCGCCACGATTAAAATACCGCAAAGAGAATTTAAATTATTGCTACGAGTGTGTGTTACGAGTAAACACTTTTCCAAACCATCTGTAGATTTATGCTGAAATTTAAAATATCATAAAATAGTCGAATATGATTTAGTTCTTACTGTTTCTGCTTATAAATAACTTATTTACATGCATAAACACCGTAAATTCTCCACACATAAAGCAGCCCCATTTATCTATTTAATAGATCAAATGAAAGGGTTGGTGAAATTTGTATGCAAACAGGCGTATGATGGGCGGGAAGATTTCTGCAAAAGCCAGAGAAAAATTCTACCTTGACCGTGAATAGAACACCGTTGTTCCATTTGTTGGAGACCCGGGTTCGATTCCCGGCCTGACCTCAGCGGAGGAAATATGCAATTTTGTTGAGGGAGAATTATGCTGCCTATGTAGTTCAGTGGTTAGAATATCCATTCCGCAAGTGGAAGACCAGGGTTTGGTTTCCGATCAAGGCAGAATTTTTCACTGTTTTATCAGAAATATTCATATTTAATAGCTACTAAATCTGTTTAGAATTGCTATTTAACCATTTAAAGGGCCATTTCTACAAAATAATATAAAAATATGACCTTTTAAAGCCCTTGATATCCTGAACCAATACAAATGCGCAGATATATATTTCGGTGAAATTTGTTTTGGTAAAGAATCTGATTTCCTTAAGTGTTTCATGGGATCCCATTACACTATAAGACCAATACATTCCATAAAATCTAAGCATCATAATATATTTAAAAATATCTAGTTTCCTCCCGGTTTCTATCAGAAACAAAAATTTTTCTATCCATTTCACCTTCTGAATTTTGTCATTAAAACTACTGTATCAGATGGAATCGGCACGATTAGCGATT
Organism: Tanypteryx hageni; assembly: GCA_028673005.1. Lineage (NCBI taxonomy): Eukaryota > Metazoa > Arthropoda > Insecta > Odonata > Petaluridae > Tanypteryx > Tanypteryx hageni. The sequence goes on from CM054116.1 coordinate 54,658,617, forward strand.
TTCTCTGTGTGAACATGTGTATTTATCTCGCATATTTCGTATTAATTGTACGTATATATAAATCGATGTAATTGCTGTCAAAAATGATTCAACGATTGGTAATTTTAATGTGGCATATTTAGTATGCAGCAGTTAGCGGTTATATAATGAGGCAAACCGGTGGAGATAGACACAAAATTTGTTTAAGTGAATCTCATATTGAGGAAAACTTGTCTCTGTGGTCGTTGGAATTCTCCCCAAGTAATGAACGCTCGTGCAAACGTCATTTCTCTCCCCACCTTTAGAACGTATTCTTTATTCTGCGCACAGCCGGAGGCACCATAAAGGATAAAAATTTCTCTATCATTCTTTTGTGTGAACTGAGAGAAATGTATTCAAAACCCTGCTAAAGCTCTTAAAGTTAATTGTTTCTTGCACCACTATAGTCATTTTCTTATTAGTCAGATTACTAAAATGAAAAGAATTTACAACCAACGACACTAGTGCGTCAATATATTGGTTAGATTCTTGAATGAGGCAATTTTTCTCCGACTTTTTCAGAAATCTCCATTTGCCTATCTGCGCACAAATTTTAGCAGCACCTTCATTTGTGAGTCTAATAATTGAATAAGAAAAGGAAAATTTCAATGCGTATATAGGCGAATTAATATCACATCTTTTAAAAAATGAATGAAAGTTTCGAATTAATGATTGAATTTAAAAATTATAACATAATATTTACATGATACAATCGTCATTCTAATGATCAAAACGAACACGAGTATGAGTTTTAGAATATTTTCGCGTTCCCAGTGAATATGCTAATTAGACCACTAGACAACTAAAATTAGCAGTGTGCGGTAACGGAGGCTGCTGAATATCAGAACTGGACGTGGTGATGATTTTTAGCCTCCAGTGCATGGCCCACGGCGAAATTATTCACCTGGAAAGAACCATATAATACAGAAGCGTGCAAACCACGGACCGAAGATCGGATACGGCCCGCGAAGCTATGATGAAAAAGCAATAAAAAAAATTCGACACACAAATTCATAAATGTTTTTTTTAATAAGACTTTTGATATCGGAAAAATGCTTATTTAGACGTGAATTTCATGTAAATGGCACCTTAATACAGTGAACTCCCGATCTATCGTTTTTTGCCGGACCAAGGGAAATCGACTTTAGATGCGGAAAAACGTAAGATGCGGAAATGGAGATAATGATATTCGCACATAATAGTACCTTGTCCGGTAAATTTTAAATTATTGTACAGGACGCCCAAATGTCCTGTATTTCATCAACTGTCCCGTAAAATCCTGTATTTCATCAACTGTCCCGTAAAATCCTGTATTTTCTGAAGTGAAAGTTTTTACAAATATATTATAATAAGAAAAACATCGCAAATAAATGACATGGTGGTGATGTCCGGGATTCTGCCTTGTTGATCCGAAGTGACCTGAAGAAGCCGACTGGAACGCCGGCGAAATATTGTCCAGAAAATGGATCAACACGGCAGAATCTCGGAAATCACCACCATGTCAATAGCACGTCGTGGAAGCCTTCGTACTAATTTATCGCAAATAAATTTATATTTTCAATTGTATTCCAAATTCTTGCTCTCGTTCTTATTCTAATTAAACACGAATATGTCAGTCTTTAAAGGTAAGGGGATATTTTCTATGCATTTCTGAAACATTCAGATAAAATCAAAAGCACTCAGTACCATGGTAAGAATTGAATGATTAAAAAATGGTAATTGAAATTTTCTCTTCTCACGTCTTTAAAAGGTAGAAGTGTTACCGTTACCGAATATGAAGATTCTACTACAGTTGTAACGAAGAAAACTATCTAGATAAGTCATGAGAAAAGGTATTAGCAACTTACCTGGTTAACCTCCAATATCATACCCATAACAGGAACAAAATTAGCATGTGCACACAGCTTAATATCGAAGATCAAAACTAAATGGTGAACCCACAGCGTCGGAAGTAAGTCTTGTGCGCATGCGTCGATTGAATAAAATGTTTTTTCCGGATGGATAAAATAAGGAAAACCAAGAGATTAAGACATTAAATTGTAAAAAATTGATTGGAGAGATTTTAAGGAAAAAATCTTTAAAAGTTTTTAAAAAATGCAAGGTACATACCATATCTGTTTAGGATATGTTATTTGAAGAAAAAAGATCACTACTAATTTTGAATGACAATTACAAATGAAAACCATACAAATATAAATGATAAAATTTAGTATTTTTTGAAAAAGTCGGATATTTTACTTTGTTGCTTTCTTTCATTTGAGTGAATATCATAGAGTCCCTTTTCAAGTTTATCAGTTCCTTCAAGAAGGTGTTCCGTCCCAATACGGGACCACAAATATCTCTTGATGGTAACCAAGCCCTCCAGAGCTTGTTTAAAGCTTGGTGGTTGTTTCGTTTACATCATCATCTTCACTTTCAGGACAGTCATCATGTTGTAAATCACAAATTTCACTCACTGTTAGTAAACCACAAGTAGCAACATTATCATCAAAGGTCACAAACTCATCAAATGTCATTTCATTCAACTGCAACAGCTTCCAGTCATCATTATCGACTTCATGAAGAGCATCTTGTTCTTCATAGTCAGCAACGGCATCACGGAAGAACCCAGCTTTTCTAAAACAATTCTTTATCGTTTCAGTCTTAATGGCTTTCCAAGCTGATGTTATATAATGCATGGCCTCTAAAACTGTCAATTTCAGTACTTTTGCTGGAATCCATAATTCACTGCTTTGGATACCAGCGCCTTTCTATACTGCTGTTTCAAGCTGTGTAAAATACCTAGATCCAATGGTTGCAAATGACTTGTGAAATTTGCTGGTAAAAAAATAACTTTAACATTCCGTAGATTGGCAGTATCTTGTGGATGAGCTGCACAACGATCCACAAACAGCAACACTTTTCTCGAGGTGGAACCCATTTTTGCATCAAACTCTTGCAAATACTCCATGAATAATTTTGATGTCATCCATGCCTTGGAGTTGTTTTTATACTTACATGGGAGTGTCCTCACATTCTTGAAGCATCGCGGTTTGGCGAATTTTCCAATCACAAGTGGTTGGAGTTTTTCGCTACCGTCTGCATTGAAGCACAGCAAAACTGTCAGTCGCTCCTTGCTTTTCTTCCCTCCATGGCAAGCTTCTCCTCGAAAAGTTAAGGTTCTATCTGGTAACAAATTATAAAACAATCCTGTTTCATCGGCGTTAAAAATATCGCATGGTGCATAGTTCTTTATTTTCTCGGGTAACTCTCCTGTCATCCAATGATTCACTGATGCAAGATCTACGTTTGCACTCTCTCCTGCAATGACTTTATAAACTACACCATGACGGTTTTTAAACCTATCAAGCCATCCGCTGGATGCCGTAAAAGTAGGAAACCCCAGTTGATTTGCGATTTGTATTGCCTTTTCACGCATTATAACACCGCTAATCGGGATGTTGGTAGCTCGAGCCTGCTGAAACCACTCGAGTAACAATGCTTCCACTCTTTCGTATGGTGATGCTCGAGAGTTCTTCCTCCTTTTCGCAGCCACACCGCAGTCGTTTACAGCTTTGAGGATCGATGTTCGGTGAGCCATAATTGTGTTCAGCGATGTCACTGCCAGCCCTAATCGCCTTGCCATTTCAACACGTTTCAGATGTGGATTTCTATCTACTTCTTCGATTATTAATCTTTTTTTATCAAGAGTAATGACCTTTCTTTTTGATGCCATTAGAAATATATGGGGTGGAGTACAAAAAGTTTTAAACGGCACTGAGAGTAAAATTCTCTAAAATATTTAAAACTTCGTAAATTTACAGCTTTCAACTTACGAGGCGCAACTGTAACTAAAATAGAAATGACATAGAATGCACTGATTGTATTATGTCAATCAGACAAACGAGCAGAGTTGCAACGGTAGACGACTGAACTTGGCTTGTTGCGTACCGAAGAGGACGGCTGATAAAGAACTGCCACTGAGAAAGTTTAGATGGTGGAGACTGAGAGTAGAGATGCTACAATGTATGTAGACAAAGTTTGATGGTAATGTAATGAAAGTGAAATCTAGTAGACTCTGCATAGCCACATTTTTCTGTACATAGATTGTAACTAAGTAGGGCATACTGGAAGCAAAAGAAACACTTTTACTGACCTTATTGAGTTAATCGTAAACTATGTATAATACAAATTAACTTAATAGAGGTTGTGTTGCGTTTATGTAACTTTTCCAGTTTTCGTAATTTTTATTCTCACGTTATAAGCGGATGTAATTCTAGACGGGGAGTTGAAACTCGATACTTAGGATGCGGAAAAACGTTACAAACGATAAACTTTAGAAGCGGGAAAAGATATAATGGAAGTAAATGGAGCTCTGGCTGGGACCTCAAAATTTCGACTTAAGATGCGGAAAAACGTTAGAAGCGAAAACGTTAGAATGAGAGTTCACTGTATATAGGTAACTTCCAATTTTAACTCTAATCCGGCCCGCAGAAGAGATCGGACACCACATGTATAACATATCTCAAAGTCGGAGATGTTACGGCAAAGAGAAGTATGACACATGGAAGGAAGAGCGAGAGATAAAAAGGGCTCGAGGTACAGTGAGATGATATCGAATCGAGGGAGAGGGAGGAAGAATCAAGGGAATAGGTAAACTGTGAGAATGACAGCTTTGGGGAGCTGCGGACACACACGTTGGTGTGTGTGTGTGTGTGTGAGAGAGAGAGAGAGAGAGAGAGAACAGTTGAAGGGGCGAAACTGAAGGGATTTTGCAAAGCATGCAGCGTGTTATGCCAGTGCTGTAGGTAGCATGGAAACGGCAAAGGCGGAAGGGGCAGGGAGAAAGTGGCTAGACTAGGAACAGGAAGAGAACATGAGTGGTATAGGAAGGAGAAAGAGATTCGGTGTTTGCGGAGAGAGGGAGAAAGAAGCAGATTCCCGACTCGCCGTAATCCTCGATCTCCCCAAGCGTTCCACGCTGCCCGCTGTATTTAGGGTGACGGCAGTGGCCGAGGCATTTGCCTTAACCACTGTCGCCCAGTTATTTCATCAACCCTGGAAGAAGATTAGGCCGAAATCCCCTGGACAAATTTGTCCTCTTCAGGGCGAAGAGCTAAGTAGGACGGATGGGAATGGTGAAGTTTCAGGCGGAGTGGAGTTTTGAGGGAACCATTATGCGGAGCATCAAAGTAGTTTCGTCGATTCTTCATGTGGTTATAGGTAAACTGCTTAAGTAGACCGAACGTAATCAAATTGTTTCACTAAAAATATTCCGGGCTATCCAAATATATTAATGTGTTGAATATCATTCACTTTCTTCTCATACGTTATCGAGTTATTTTGCAATGTTCAATACGTCAAAACACAACCGATTCTCCGAGTTTATAAAATATCATTTCTTTAAATTGAGCGTCTAACTTTATCCGATCCATTACAATACTTTTATATTTAAATCAAATTTATACCTGATGATTGACTGTTCTTCGCGAACAGTTGAACAAATACCTTTAACTTAAACTTAACGATTAGAAAATATTTCGTCGATACAAAATTCGAATAATATATTATGTCACTGTTAATGAAGGATGATAAGAAAACCTTCAAGTCCCACAAGGCCAAGGACATTACAGCAAGCCAAATTTTTCTCCTTTTATTAAAATCACCATAGGAAAATACTGCTGTGAAATTACGGAGAAATTATTTAGTCTTTGTCTAGGGTGAATGTTTTATTACCTATGTCATTAAATCTTTCATAGCCTGATCACAATCTTGACTTTTATGAAAATAAGAAAGGAGTAATTTTTGAGATTGTTGTATTAAATAACTTTCTTATGCGGATCTGTAATAAATATTATTGTTTGAGAACGACTCTCATATTACGTTAATAATTATAAATAAAAATCAAATGCATAAAGCGCAAAAGCTAAGCAAGGTAGCATTTTTCTTGATTTTCAATATTGGCTTCGAGTCAAATTTAGCTAGAAATTAACTCTGCATCTTAAGAAATATCGTTTCAAAATTCCTTCGTCGAATTAATTTGCAAATTACAGCAATAATATTGGTCATTGATAATTAACCTCTCCCTTTAATTGCAACTCTCATCAAAACAATTTCCAACAGAACAAATAACGGATCTCTACCGCCTCCACCTTTCCCATTTTATGATATTTTTGCAAGATATCAAGTTCAGCAGTATTCCTCGGATATTACTTTTGATAGCGTAAAATACTTCTTGAAAAACCTACTTTTGAGAAATATTTACTAATTTTGCTAAATTTTCAAATTCTCTCAAAACACATGCTTAATAAGACGTCATTGAACAATTATTTATTCCAATTGTCACTTTGTATTGTATACACAGGTTTTTCTACATGATTCTCTAGCTTAAGTCTCATCTTCCACCTAATTATATTAGAATGATAGAGTCGCACTTTGTGAGCAGTCAGGCCGCACGCGAACCGAATGTCTCGTGCTAGCGACACTTATTCTATAGAATGACATGTTGAGAGAAACTCGCTAAAAGAATTTTAATGAATAGCCAAAGCTATACGAAATTTTGCGAAATATTTTTGGGAATACAGAGGTTTTCTTTTACATAGAAAATTTGGAGTTCACAAAATGAGAACCAGATCAACAAGTGAGGACTGTTCGAGACACTTAGGTCCATTTTACTCATTTCCTCCCACCCCAATCTGTAAAACAGCATAATTAAAATGTGTATATTTGCAAGTGTGCAGTCAAAATAGGATACGATTTTCGACTGAATAATAACTGCCTAATTTCTTTTCCGCGGACTTTTTCAGCTCCTGAGATAAAAATCATAGACGAGAACGGTCACGAGGTACTGGAACGGTACTACAAGGCTGGCAGCGAAGTGGAGCTGACGTGCATAGCCTCTCAGCTGGAGGAGGGTGACGGAGAATCCAAAGCGAGGGTTGGAGGAAACAGCAGCGTGCGTGCGACCACGCCCATCGCGGCTCGTTCTCCCAAAGGAGCGGTGGCGGCCCGAGTCCAGTGGAGACACGGAGACTCAATCATTTCACACAACAGCAGCGGAAAGGTTATTGGGTAAATGGTGGAATCGATGACAAATTGTATTCCATCGGGAAATATATGTCATCGCCGAATTTTTTTATAATTAATCTCCGACGATTTTAAATGGCGTGAAATTAATTGGAGAAAGTATGCATCGAATTTCGATTTTTTTTTCTAAGCGATGACCTAAAAGAAAATAAATAAATTTTACTATTTTTATTTTTAAAACGTATTTACAACAATAAAATTATTTATCTCGTTTGTCGATGGTAAAACATTACGTATCAAAACATCGATAACGTCAAGTTATAAATTCAAGATTGACACATGTGGTGTACCAGAGATTCTATGTTTATTTTAAAACAAGTATTTTTAATAAATCTATTTTGCGATTACAGCCTTTACTGCGAATTTTGACTTCCAGCATACTTTTAATTTTCTTCCAGTTTGTTTAACCATTCACACTCTGCCTCTGCCATTTAGGGTAAGAATTAGTGCCGGTGGACGAAAGTTATCAATGACATTGACTCTGAAGGCAGCGAGGAAGGCCGAAGGGGGCAACTACACCTGCTCGGTGGGCGGTCTATCATCTGCAACCGTCTCCATCCACATCCTGAATGGTAGGTTTTTTCCAAAGGCTCCCGGTCAGTTCCTCCCATGGGAAGAAGCCAAATTAATTATCAGCTTTCAATAAATTCAAAACAATACCTTTGATAATATATAGGAGAGCAATCGAATTGTTTTATCACAGTATATTCCGCTGTTGCTATCTACTCATCAGGAAGATTTCTTATGCTATCCATATGATGTAATTCATTGTACCAAATAATTTACTCGCACTTACCTCAATGATGTACCTCAACCCTTTCTTTTTTATCCGAACAAAATTTTCAAGCATTTTCCTGATTTAGTAAAAACCGCCTTCAAGCCCAAATCAAGTATTTCCGATATTTTGTTTAATTGCATAGGGCATAATCCAGGAATTCTGGGCTTCCTTTTTGCGGAAGAATACTCCGCGCTTTGTTACCGCACATTCTGTGGTGAACCGGAGAGCTACCAGTGATGTATGTATTTGATCCAGTAATTCATCTTGATTGCCATCAATGCTGTAAGGCAAAATGTTTATTGGATCTTGATAGATGAATGGTTAGAATGTATTCCGTCGGTTAACAAGGGTTTTGTATCCCTAGGAGGGCATGGATGCCGATGTTTTTCATTCAGCGTTACATGTAAGAATGAACTCTACAACCTAAATCTCAATCCTAAATATAGACGGATTATTATTCTTGGATTATCTTTAATTTTTCCAACATATTAGTTATGTATTGGAGCTTCTAATTTATCAACTTTATCTCAGCAATAAGGCGAGCCAGATAAATGTTTTTCTTTTACCTTTGCTTCAGAAAATATTGATTATCTTTTGATTCAATAAAATATCCAATTAATTTAAGAAAAGTGGCAGGAGGCAGAAGATGAATTTTTACTTGACCGATTTGATAACTCCTTTGAATTAAATTACGGTCATTAGGTGACAATAATGAGTAAAAACCGATATTGCCAAACAATAGTTTAATAGCGCTGTAATACTTGTTGCAAACATATTTGCCTGATAGCCTGATTTACTTCATTTGAAACCAATTTTATACGGGAGTATGAGAATGTATTCTTAAGAGTTAATGAAGACACTTCATTCACAGACACGCTGTTGCGCGTATCCCTTAAAGGTCGGCTTAACCATGGAGCACTCTTGTTAAAAGAGAAGTTTATAATGCAAATTAAGCGATAAAGCGATCTTTTAAGAGGTACTCTTTCAGAAGTTTGTAAACTGGATCTAGTTATGCGTGGTAGAAAGCTGCGTGATTTAATGGCTAAGAGGAGGACAAGACTCAACGGGTAAAAATAAATAAAAAATAACGACTGCGATAAATATTCTCCAACATTACATTTTTATATTATACATAACTCGAGAATAATTCCATTTTTAAGATAAGCAAAATGAAATGCGGCATACAAATAAAAAGTTAGTTTCTAGTATAAATATTTAGATTTAGAGTAATAACGGTAAATTGCATTGCGACATTCGATTAAATATGCGGATTATTAAGATTTTAGCAGGTTATATAGGCATAACCTGCCTCTTCCATCTCTTTCCAAGATATCTCCCAATTTATGCTTGATATCTGTATTTCTGACCTTTTTTGGATTCTTCCCATTTTGGCAACAGCGTTGAATATGTTTTGCACTCCCATTATTAATCCTCAATTCCTCAGTCCACTGCAATTTCAGTTTCTTCACAATATAACTTTGAACTTTTTCGGACTGTTTTGGTTATTCTCAGCTAAAATCTCTCTGTATCATACAGTCACATACATATTGAGTACGTCTTTCATTTCTAGGAGAACTACCAGCGGCCATTCAATATGGAAATTCTACCGTGCCTTTTGCTGCAGTCAGCTTTCTCCTGCAACTATGTGGATTAGCATTGAACTTTAACACATTCTTCCGGTGACATCCACATATTTTTCTTGGATTACTCCTATCCCTGTTAACTGAATTAAGGTAATTTCGTGCATTAAATTAAGTATTTTAGTGTTAAAATATTTAAAGAGAATTTTAAATCTTCACTTTCATTCAAAACTATCCACAAATATACAAATTCAATAGAATATATTTCGTACTTCAGTCGCTATCTGAAATTCCAAAAATTCATAATTTATGGGGTATACAACTAAAAGTTAAAACACTTTGCCGCAGATCTATAACATGTCAATTTCCGAAGTTTTTAAATGGCAATTTTTGAATAATTAATATAAAATTATATTCATAATATCGTAATCAAATTTTCTTGTAGAGACACTCCTGTATGTGATGTAAAGTACTTACTACTTTACGGAATCATTTATTTATTTATTTACCCCCATCCTCTATATTTTCAACTTTTATGAGGCCGTCACTTTGTACTGTAATTCGCATATTAAGATTTTACTTTATAAATGATGCTTCAGAATCTTTTTCAGGTACATTTTAGGATCTTTACTTAAGTATTTCTATCCTAAAACTTTTTTATCCATAAATACACTACTTCTAAAATATCAAAAGTTTCATTCTCTCTACCTTTTATGTCTTCAGAAGGTGAAAGGCACCGCCATGAATTCAACGTCGTTCAGCGAGGCAGTCTACGTAAAAAGACCGGTGTAGTTTTCGCTCCTCCTAACATGATTCAAACTTTCAACAGGACCGAGAGTGAATTCTTCCGAATCAAATTTTTTATGCTGTGTAATCGTGATGTTAATTACGCAGTTTACAAAAGTGGTACCGAATAACTAAATCAAGTTTTGAAAATTGTATAGAATGGATTTTGAATGGTGTTAACGTATTTTGAGCGATTAATTATGAACTTAAAATCATATTGCTAATCATTAGCTGAAAACAATACTTGGAGTTATTAGCTGGCTGTTTTGCCGACAAAAACTAAGAATGTTCACATTCCATGTTTTGCGCTGCTTTAAACGGTGAATTTTGAAGACACAATTTAATGAAAGAGCATTGCCAAACTATCAAGTATCTGTGAATGTAATTAGAACATGAGCGTGAACGTTTTGATATCATAATGTGAACACCATGTGCTTTTGCTCGAATGCATCAATTGGAAGGAAATGGATATCATGGTTGCCTGCCAATCTGTGAGACGGTGATACGACTTTCAAAACCTATTTTTGTATTATCATTTCCCTTAACCCCTTTTATAAAGTATTTTTAATTTATACTAATATGTGCTTATCATGCTTATACGCTGTTGCTCACTCATTTAAACTGCGTTTGATATTAAATTTCTCAAAAGTATTTTAATATCAGCATATGACAATGCGCTGTTTCATGTATCGTTGAATGTGTTAACCTAAATTAAGATGTTTTATTGATTTTACCATATTTTGTTGTAAATATCTCTTGCTTGGCATATTGATATATATCTCGACAAGTAATAAAATTACATATCTTAACTGCAATTTTTTTTTCATCATTTCCTGTTTCTCAGAATTATTAGAACAGCCTTGAAACCCTTTCCAGCATAAATTTTATTTACATCACAAGAAAATGTTATTAATAGAAATTACTAATATATTCTGGATTTTTATCATGTGTATAATTAGTCATTAAAATAAATAAAGAATATTTGTCAATTATTGTAGCACTTTACAAGAAGCTCTTCATGCTATTGATTGCATAAACATATATACACCTAAATTAACAATAATTATCGAATATTTACAGCAGAGGTCCCCAGCATAGGCCCGCGGACCACATCCGGCCCGCGCAGCGATTTCGTCCGGCCGGCATTACCTCAACTCCTTACGCATAGTCGTACACTTACCAGCAGTAAGCGACGTTTTATTCTTCGACTCTCTGGACGGAATATAATTTTAGTATAGACGTATGGCACATTACATCGAAAAAATTCTCAATAATATCTGTATCAAATTTACGCACGACCCAATCAGTCATTTGAAAGTATGTGGCCGAACATTGACATATTTAATCTCGGGTGTGCCGCGAAATTCTATTTATCTTTGAAAGGGTGCCGCGCCTTCAAAAGGGTCAGGAACCACTGTCTAGAAGATGTCTCACATTAAAGCTCCAGGTAATACTTTTTCAACCGAATATCCACACAAACAGCATATTCCTTTCTCTCTCGGCGATATGATAATATATGATGACATTTCCTTTTATTTGTTTAAAACATTTTCTCTATAATCCCCGTAATAATTAAACCAACTTCCATCTATCCTCTAATTCCATGATCCCTATACAGAAGCTCGCTTTTATATGCCTTTTCTATAAACTCTTCATGCCTGTTTTCCAAGAAACGTTCTATTATTCGAAAACTCGCTTTTGTTTAATTTTCATTTCATACTTTCACCTTTCATTTCGCTCCAAAAAATATTCTTTCATTCTATTGAGTAAATGGCATTACATCCTTATGCCTTAGTTTCGTAACGTATCCTAACAAAAAGCTATCCATCTTTAATCCAATACTATTTTAGATGCTCATCGTTGATTTATGTAGTCGTTTTCCATTTTCGCTTATAACCTCTGGCCATTCTTCCGTAGTTGGTCTCGTTCTGTAAGCAAATCGCATTATGATAATTAGCAATGAATTTGGCCTTGGTAGAAGGGCCGTTGGAATATCTACCGACAGATAAGGGTTCGAATCTCACAAAAATATGAACATATGTGCACGTCATGTTGGGTTATACATAAACATCATCCATAAAATTTTAAGTCGGATTATTATCATTATAAAGAAACAGTCTTTAATAGAGATATTGCAAGGAACGAAATCGATTAAAAAAACAGAAATTTACATGATACAAGAAGAGAAATTGAATTTCGTACCTTTTAAATTTCTAGGAGAATATGGAATAACATATGGTAATCTGCTGTTAAAAAAATAGGATATCTATATTTCTGCAAAAGACGAAGGCAAAGCAACGGGTACACAAGTATTAAGACCGTGAACACGGATTTCTAGCGATCATAAGCCCGGTGTGAGCTTGTAAAAATATTCCATAAAACGGAACCCAATTCCATCGCGCCGTAAAATACGCACCGATCCCTTCCTTACATCCTTCCCCTTAACTAAATCCACCTCCTATGGGAATTCCATCGCAGGATGGGAACGACGAAATGAACCTCAGAACACCCGGCGCCTGATTTACCTGACACGTTTATCGTTACGACGCTTTGAGGGACACGGTCTGCTTTGAGATGAGCTCTTAAGGTTTCCTGTGGAAGAATTTACGGTTTCACCTCTCCTCCCTTCACACAAAAGTACACCGGTTGTTATTAGAACGCGTTTTTACAGCGCCGGTAAGCGTCAATGAAAATGCGACGTGAAGTGGAGAAACAATTATCCCTCAACTTTTATTTTACCCGACGATTTCAGTCGTCTCCTCAAGTAATTGGAGATTCTTTGGGCCAGCTTCCGTGGAATTTTAAACGAGAATCGAAATGGCGAAATTATTACAAAACGTTCAAAAGAAACCAAACGATACAAATTCAGCTCAGTGCTGGCTAAATAAAATTGCGATTCCTTACTCATCGACTCGCTGCCCGAACAGTCGAAATTCATCGACGACGCATTCATAATATTCGACCATAACGAAGTCGCAATAACTCCGCGGCCAACACGTGCTGCATAACTACTGAAATGCACAACTTTTCGTCCGCGGCGGGCAAACATCCTATCTGCAACGAGACAATTAATTACGAGTGCCTAATGGATATGTGTAAGTGCGCACATGGAATAAAAGGGGAATAGGAGGAGGAAGAGAGACAGAGAGAGAGAGATACCAAACGGAGTCGGTCGACCCTATTTCGAATCACTTCGATTCGTGGGTGATGTTATGAATTCAGCGTACATTTTGAGGAGGAGAGACGTGGTGGCCGCGCGCATTTGCGCGGTACTTTTTTTTTGATCCGTGCGTCCGCTTTCAAATGAGAGGGAGATGACGGTGGAGAAGGAAGCGGAGGCTGTGCGCGATGGAATGAGAGAGAGAGAGAACTTCACTAGCAGAGAGGGGGTGAAGGGAGGATGCGACGGAAACCGACAAGCGACGGAACATTCTATTGAAGGGGAGAGGAGCTAGCCCGCCCCCAAAAACAGAATCGAAGCGTTATTCGCGGTCCGCGTCGACATTTCGTCCCGCGCCGCAATTCCGACCCTCCTGGCATCGCCCTTTTGTTTCCGTCCGTGGATCTACGCCTCTGCGTCAACCCCTTTTCTGCCCGCTTCCACCGATCGGATTATCATCATCGACGGCTCTGGGTTGTGAATGTCAAACGGTTTTAAATCTCTCTTTCTCTCTCTCGTGGCGTTTCGCGATTACACGAAAGAAAAAAGGACGGGGCAACGCGAAATGGCGAAGTATTTTGGTCGGACGTGGCCGCCATTGAGGTGGAGAAGTGAGGGATTTAAAAAGATTGGGGCCGTGTGGTGGTTGAGGTTGGGGAACGAGTGGTGGAGGTTGAAGTGGACAGATGAATGTTTCCAACGAAGCGGCCGCTGTTGATTGGCGGTTTCGTTTGCTCCGGGAGCGCAAAAACAGTTTAACTTTGTTATACTAGACGGATCCCAAACGGTTTGGAATTTTCTCCTCGAGAGCGATTGGACGAGGGCGAATTGCTTTTTTTCCGACTAAGATTAACGGAATAGGATGCGCGCGAGTAAATTCAAATTTTTTTTTAGAGCGAAGTATATCCATAATTCTTTAGTGATTCAATGAGGACAAAGAATAGCTGTATCCCTGTCGAAATTTGCTCGTATATGTGAGCGTATGAGCGAATAGAACTTAACCAAGACAATTGCTTGAATAATAAGCTTCTAAGAGAAATGCCTGTTATAATTTAATTTTCATGATTAACTTTTACCATTCCATAAGATGCACGATTGTGTAAATAGCAAATCTAAGAACTGTTACATTGGCCATCGATAAAAATAAAATTTTAATCCTATGAAATAACGAGAGAAGGTAACATTTATAATTGATTAATAAAATATCTTTGTTTCTGTTAGTTACTCTACCGCTCTGGATGCAGGATTAACAATTTTCAATGCGGCTTATGTATGAAATAAGTCAGTAGTGGTCCATTTAATGTCTCACTACGAACTAGGCACGTCTATGCATAGCATTATACTGCTTATCGTTCACGGTAAAAGTGTAGATTAGAATCCAGGGTATTCTACGTTTCTGTTGATGTAGCACGGAAATTGGTGTATGATATTTTATTAGCATTCAGACAAAAAATTTCTTTAGGAACCGAAAGATAACTTTTCAAATCCATATCAGTAAGATTTTTATTTACATGATTAACTTTCTAATTAGCAAACGAATATTTTATTTTCCACTGAATGCCGTAGTCAAAGAAAATAAATTTTAGTCATTATTGTTGTTTAATTGCAATTACTTTAAAAAAACAATAAGATTTCAGTAGTTTAAATAACAGTCTCTTTTGTAAATATTTTACTGTGATTAAGAACTTAAATGAATGAAAATAAATGTTCAGTTTCGCAAAAACTTTCTGTTTTGCAAACATTTCACACCGAATTTGTATGCTATTTTATCAAAATTAGCTCCGCGTATTTTAAATCAGTCTTTGCAATTGAATTTATTTGAAGCCGTGACTGATATTTAAAGAGAAATTTAGATTAATATTACCAAACGTGAGAGGGGATTACGATTTTTTTGAACTTTCCTCTTTCCAATACCATTCTTCGATCGAACCCTTTTTTCGCAGGGCCTATTTTCCATTTGTTTTCCTTTTATTCGAGTGAAGAATTATTCCTGTTGCTCAAAATGAGGTTCGATACATTTATTTTTGTTATTCCCGAAGTAGAAAGGGAAATAATGGGATGAGAGCTTTCTTTTCTTTGGATATAAATCTCTTTCATTCTTTTTCACTGCTCGGCTTGTATTTTTCATTCGTGGAAAGATTTTCCTCTGGTCGATTTTTAGCTTTAACACGAATAGATTGTATAGAAAGACAGTTTATGGAATGACAAGAATGCGACCATTATAGAGTTTGAGGAAACACTGAACAAATATCTCCATCGTTTAGATCGATTCTGAGTTCTACCAGGGGTAATGTTCTTGAATGCAATATTTACAAGCCGCATGCTACTCAATCAATAACTATTAAAAATATTCTTGTTCTACAGAAAAATTAGGTTTCATAATCATATTTTTATGCACTTTATAAAATAAATATATCTTAAAACACCAGGTTCTTAAAATAAGCTCTCTATCTAAAAATAATGTTAATAGCAGACAGTAAAAATGTGTATTGAAACACTTTGGCAACATCATTGAAAGAAATTTGAACTTTTGCCCCACAGTAAAATAAAACTGTTTATGAGATAACAGGCAATATATCAATCGCAAAAGGCTTATGCATTTTTTCTACAAGAACTGATATCAGATATCAATCTTCATAATCCAGAGTGTTAATTGAGTTTTTAAGGATAAAAGAAAGATATCACTTGATTGAAACGTAGAGAGGGTAAATGTAGCAATGATCACGATTTGACGTTAGAATCATTTTAACATTTTGCGAGCATCCAATCAAAATGTGCAGATTCAACATGATAATTGCCGCACCTCTTGCATCTCTTCGTAGACTTCGATGATTAGTAACCGAATCGTGTGAACGGACTCGAATAACAGTTCCCGCGCGCAAGAAAATAAGGCCAATTGCGTCGTGGATAAGGTCGTACTAAAACCCGCCCATTGCGGATGAATTTAAGGAAATCTCTCGAAGGATTGGTGACGTGAAGTAGAATTTAATCGGGCGTGCTTTTTTCCTCACACCCGTTCTTCATTATTTCTTCCTTGTCTCTTTCTATCTCATTCTCACTTCAACCTCTTTCTTCCTCAGTTTGGTCTGCCGCTTTGCGCTCTTCAACTCCTAGGCTCCCTATCTCTGCGATAAAATTTCTACCTCCACCCAAAACAATTTCCTTCCTGGCACAATTCTTACGGTCAGCTTGCCGTCGATGTTCTTACTCCCCGATAAAACGTGCTCGATCAGTGTTTCATCCGCGTACACCCTCGAGGCATGTGCCGCGGTGGTGACGTTATATATTAAAAGCGAAGGCAATTCGTAGAAAGCCGGCGTTTGGCAAGTTTTTCCTTCATTCGTCGGAGTGGGAGTTAGAAATGGATGGACTCTTTTCCGAAAACAATGTTGTTTTTCTTCGCGGAACGAGAGGTTTACATTATACATAGACTGACTTGGAATTCAATTGTCGAACGCGAGAAAATGAGCAAATTACGCAAAAAAAAGACTGATTAGTTTGGGCTTTTATTGATTTTTTCCATACAAAGGATATCTAAAACTTTCAATGACTAGAAATAAAAATGCAGCCATGTCGAAATGCCAATATGCATGGTAGAAGTTTCAGATTTGGATTTGACATATATCGCTTTTTGATTGTATGGAATTTCTGGCTAATCAACCTCTTGGGTTATTATAGCCACTACTCCTTCCACACGGACCAAATACACAAGGGAGGAGGTAGACCCGGTGCAGGCAACGTGCACTCCAGTCAAGACGGACTCTAGAGTACGCCTTATCTAGGCACCACGTACTCTAGAGCAGGGTTTTTCAGAGTATGGGCCGCAGCTCAATGGTGGGCCGCGAAACGTTGAAAATGGGCCGCAAGACCCTTGCTCACAAAGCTTATCGATAGGTAAAATGGTTATTACAAAATCAGTCGAATGTCTCTCTTACAAAAGGTTCCACCCATTCCCGCTGTTCGGGTACTTGTCATTGCCCTATGCCTTTCTCAAAAACTGTCCTGCTGCAGCACCCTAGCGTTGAAAGGGAGCACCATCTGCTTCCTCACTAATTATTTTCCTGGAAAATGCCAAGCGTATTTTTTGAAGTTTCATTCGCCTTGTATCTGAGGATAAATTACCTTGAAGTTATATTTCCAGAAACTAATCTTTAGTTCAAAGAGAAAGTAATATCAGAGATCTATGGTTAATTACAACTAATGGATAATGGCGAAAATTCCTAATAACCATAAAAATAATAAAAAAGAATTATTCACATGTCGGCTTAGGAGAAATTACTACTCGCCAATAACCTAGCGCAGGCAATCTCACACACACTCCTGGTTTAGGGGAAGTTACTCCATGCCAAAGACTTTTTCTCACACACGCAAAAAACATAAAATCCCTTAGTGACCATATGAAACACTTTCATGAAATCGATATTGTCAATAATTTGTCTGAAGAAACATTTACTAAACAAGAACTCAGTCTCTTGAGCAAAGAACTTAACTTTTATCTCCCTCATAAAGAATCTCCTTTGGATGATATTATTGGGATTGTTATCCGGAACGTTTATCACCTTCAATTCATCGCCAGCAATTTATCGCCACGGAAAATTCACCACCAGGAATTCACCGCCACGGAAAATTCGTCGCCATGGTAAATTTATCGCCTTGTATGAATCATGTAAACAAAGGCTGTATTAAAAATGCGTGTGCGGACTCTACGCCGAAAAAGAATATAAGGGAAAATAATCCAACTATAGCAGTTTTAATAAATACGTGTCATTTTTTTGACCGGGGACTAAATGGAAGTAATCCACATTTAAAAATAATATGGCAATTGTTTATGACAACCGAATGAGAATTTTTAAAATAATGATATGCAGAAAAAGTTAACAAAGAATAAAGGAGGGGAAAATGGGAGGAGGATGTAATGAAGAAATAGAGAAGTGTGTAGAGGGACAAGGAAGGGGGGAAGGGAAGTCTAAAAAATTATAATGAAACATAGGTAATATTGATATCAATCAACTACGAATCAAATGCTCTGCAAGATTTTCTTTTTGTCTTTCGTATAGCCAGACTCAAGTCTACTGGACAAATACCTTTCGAAATGATGGACGGGCACAAGGATCTCCTTCCAATTGAAAACCATTTTTTTCCTGTTGATATGTATTTATTTAGTTTTAAAAACAGCACAGGGGTCCCATTACATTGAAACATATAACTGTTACAAATAATATAACAATAAATAAATAACTATAATAAATACGAGACAATAATATTAACAACAATTGAAATGATCATAACAAAACAGCGCCAGAAATGAGGGAAATGTAGGATTACCTAGTAGGTAGTTGATTACCGAAAGAAGTGGGTAAGAGAACGTCAAGATTCGGACGTGAAGCCAGTAAGGGAGTCGATAAGAGAGAGAGAGCGTTGGGAGACGGAAAGTCGAAATGTTGGCAAATGAAAAAGATTTTGAAGGCGGGTGGAACGAGATGGAACACGGAGAGAAAAATAGGATGAAAGTACAGGGGAGCGATAGAAACCATTGAAGAGAGAATGAAGATAATTAAGATCTGTAATAAGACAATTATAAGAAAGGGAGGGGATGCTTAAAGAGGGTGCGATGTCGAACTATGGCGTAGAAGAACTTTATTATAAAGTCAAGCCGCTTTATGTTTGAAGGAGCAGCAGTGGACCAAATAGGAGAGCAGTAATTTAGTATGGGAGCAACACAGCCATTAAAGAATGTCTTAAGAGCTAACGGATTGGAAATTTCAGTGAATCTGTAGAGAACACCAAGTAAATACATCGCTTTTGCAGAAATTTTCTCGATGTGTTTGGAAAAATTTAATTCGGCATCAAAATCCACTCCAAGATCTTCATGTGATTGAATTATAGGAATGTGTTTACCTAGTAAACTGTAAGAGGGAGGAAAAAATGAGGATTTAAGGGTAAAGGACAAATGTTTGCTTTTAGATGGATTTATTTTAAATTTCCACTTGGAGCACCACTTCGTCAACGAGTTAAGTGCTGCATGGAGACATTGCTTGTCTTCATCGAAGCCAATCCTTTTAAAAATTTTACAGTCATCAATGTACAAAAAATTTGGCAATCATGTTGGGCAATAACCTCGACTAAATCATCAATGTAAAGACTAAATAGTAGAGGTCCCAGGACGCTACTCTGGGGCACATCGGACAAGACTGAAGTAGTGGATGAGGAGTGGCCGTTAGGTTCAACACGCTGTTTTCGGGAATCGAGATAATTTTCCAAGAGAGAGAGAAGAGGAACATGTACGTTAAATCTATTGCTTAATTTATGAATAAGTCTATGGTCAACTGTATCAAACGCCTTTGCCAGGTCAATATAGCATACATCAACCTGAAATCTTTGCTCAAAAACCAGAATGATTTTATGTTGTATGACACTAATATTCGTTAAACAAAAGCTCCTAGGTAGAAAACCATGTTGTTGAGGAAAAATATAAGGATAAGTGAAAGAGAGCAAAAGCCTGTGTATTACCTTTTCAAAGGAAGAGATTCTTGTTGTCTTGGACGTAGAATAAATATTTGTCTATGAAAAAAAGTCTGAAGAACATCACAATTTCATCCAAAAGAAACAAGTCATCATTCATGAGGAAGCAGCAAAGAAAATTATCAAGGCACAGGAAAGACAGAAGGAAGACTATAAAAAAAACACAAGCTGAAAGAGGAATTAAAAGTTGAAGACAAGGATTTGGCCTATAATTTAAGCTGAGTGGATAAGAAAAGTGGCAGAGGATTTATACCATATTACGGTTCTTATATATATATATATATATATATATATATATATATATATATATATATATATATATATATATATATATTAACTAAAGGAAAAGAAAAGGTAGTGATGAGGTCGCCGTCCTTCATCTGAAACTTACCATAGGTATTATTATTTCCCAGTTCTACCTTATGACGCTTTACCAGTTGTGTGAATCTACGAGGTGCTACGCAAAGGTTCCGGGAATTTGTGCATAAAAATTACTTACACTAAGTCCTAATTTTCATCGTCCTCTTCAAAGTAGCCTCTTGGGCTTTTATACAGCGTTTCCAGCTGTTTTCCATGATGCAAAGATTCCTTGGAAGTCCACAGGTGTGAGCGTGTTAAGTACCTCTTGCGATTCTGCCCGGATCTCCTCAATCGTGTCAAAACGTCGCCCTTTCAGCCGGAGTTTCATTTTGGGGAGCATGAAAAAGTTGCAGGGGGCGAGGTCAGGAGAGTAGGGTGGATGGGGGATGACTGTCATGTTTTTGGAAGCCAGGAACTGCCTAATAACGAGTGACGTGTGGGCGGGCGCATTGTCATGATGGAGAACCCAGTCATTGAGTCGCCACTTGTCTGGGTGTTTGCGTAGGACGTTCTCCCTTAGTTGCTTCAAAACATCGCAGTAAAACATTCCATTGACAGTTTGACCATGTGGGAGGAATTTTTTGTGGACGATCCCGTCGACGTCAAAAAAATGAACGGCATGGACTTGACATTGCTGCGAACTTGACGCGCTTTTTTCGACCGCGGTGAATTTGGCGACCTCCACTGTGACGACTGCTGCTTTGTCTCAGGGTCATAACCATAAACCCAAGATTCATCACAAGTTATGATCTTGGAGATGAAGTTAGGGGCATCTCTAACTTCTTTTTGAAGCTCCCTGCAGACAGCAACGCGATGGTCTTTCTAGTCGTTTCTCAGCAGTCTCGGAACCAATTTTGCAGCAATGCGTCTCATGTTCAAATCCCCCGACAAATGCGTTGACACGTCCCGTACGACAGTCCGACGATGTCACAAACGGTATGGATTGTTCGCCTTCGTTCTGCCAGGATAGCCTCACGCACTTTTGCAACGTATTCCGGAGTTGTGCTTGTCGATTGTCGACCAGAACGCTCATCGTCGTCGACAGACGTCCATCCGTCCTTGAAACGTTTGTACCAAAGGAACGTTTTGCTTTGGCTTAAAGTATCATCAACAAATGTTTCTTTAAGCATTCTGCGTGTTTCTGCTGCCGTTTTGCCGAGCAAATTCTTTGCTACTTAACATCAGCCATTTCAGTTCGAAACGAATTCGCAGAACCACTCAAACACGACGCTACAAAAAAGCACAGAACTTGCGAACACCTGCACTCAGCTAGCCGCCACGTTGCACACTCATTCACAGAGGATAATGCCAGCAACACTTAGCGGCGAGTGGCCGTGCTACAAGCGGTTTGCAATCGCTATTCAAATTTCCGGAACTTTTGGATATATTAAAAATTTTGTGAATCATTTTAATTGGGTAGAGTGACAAAAAATTTAACTAAAATCTTCTGATGAAAAAAGCTCTACTAAGTCCCTGAAATACAGTAAATAATTTTTTTTTTACTTTCAAGTATAATTTTTTAGTTTTATTTATAACTAAAAAATATACCTGACTTTTCTCGGGTTTTTAAATCAAGACAAAAATATTTTAAGAAAATTTTATAATAAATGACATAATTAAAGCAAGTTAAATAAGATAATTATTTAGTTATTACTATTTACCTTTTTAGATCCCGTTACGGTAAATAATACTTTGCTATGTACGACTATTGTTGTTCAGCATTTGTTATGTAATCGTTTGTGATCATAAATTCGGAGCCTCTGCCGCTGTTACATAGGTTATTTTATCGAATCAAGGCTATAGTTATTGCATAGTTATAAAAATACATTTAAGAGGATGAGGTTCTTTTCTCTAAAAAACAGACAAAAACATAAGTTTGTACCTGAAATGTTTTTTCGTGCAAAAAAGTCACGAATATAAACAATCTTATCATTAAAATATATCGTCAATATTATGGAAATACGTTTGATTTAAGCCGAGATGTAATTAAGTTGATAACATTTAAATGACCTATATTGGTAACACATCTATCGTCCCATGCATTTTAAGTGCTAGTTTTCTACGCCTTTTTCACTTATCTACATATCTACAAAAGTTTATGAAAATCAGTTGGATATATTCCGAGATCAAGATTAACGTACTATTAAAAAACTTTAATCTTTTATATACATAAGAAGCAGTGAACAATCTAGGCTTTTAAATTATTAGATTTCATTAGATATTCATTATAGCAATATATACTAGGCAATTGTCAGCATATCTGTTGGAAGAAAACTGAAAGCCAGGTAAACAAATTAAAAATTTAATCTCTTAAATCTGTACCCCTGATTTACCGCTTGAGGTAAAAAAGTGATCCACTCATCTATATTAGACGTGATCCATTCATTTATATTAGACACAAGGTTTCAATGCACAAAATTTTGTCACTGTAGGTGGTAGCGGTATATTAATTTATTCTGCACAAATAAATTCTTTAAAATGTACAGAAGATGTATTGTATAATTTAAATTTAACCCCTTTGGCCTGGAGGACGTTTATATACATCCCACGCCAGATACCAAAAATTGAAAAAAAAAATATAAAAACTAATAACTTTTCACCTCTTTATTAGGTTTTTATGAAATTTATTGAGAATTAATGCATAACATGATATTTTAAACCTATAACTTTTACGCTAGCTTGGAATAAGTAAAGACTTTTAGCAGGGAGAAGCGATTTGAAAAACCGATCGGTTGCATATTTACCGCGCAGGCCTACGAAAAAATTTTGGCGAGGTTTTCTTTGTTTGTATCATAAAAAATGCAACAAAGATATCTTCTTGAATCTATATATATATTTATATAGAAAATATAGTCACAGTGAATAGGTCACGGTAAATGTTTGTAGCCTGAAAAATGCGTACATTTCCCGGTTAATGTGCACATTTACTACCAAGTTCGGCAAATGTAAGTATAACATACTTTTACCGATTGGATTGGGGAAATGTACACATTTACCTAGAGACAGTGACGTGCCTGGGATATATGGTGCCTTTGGCAAAATTTTAGAAAACGCCTCGATTATGTAGAATATTATTTCCCTACGTTTTAATATAGTATAATAGCATTTGTATCAACAAAAACCTTAACATTGGAGTATTGAATCAATACTTATTTATAGGAAAATAAACTTTTGCCATGTTTTGCGGGAATGTTTGGGAACTCATACAACTGGCGCCTATAGAAAATGCCATATTCGCCATACACTAGTTACGGTACTGCCTAGAGACACTGGTAAATGTGGATAATCGTCGCAACACAGGCCACAACATGGCGGCGTTGCGAACATCCGTTGCAGTTTAGAAGTACGGTAAATGTGCGCTGTCCGGTAAATGTGTAAATTTCCTAATAAATGTGCACAACTAACTAAATTAGATAAACGAACTTGAACATGAAGAAAAATGTTACTCGGCCCCAACGGGTTGGGTAAGTTTGTCGAAGTGTTTTTGTTCCTCCTCACGTTCAATGTGTTCCCCCCTCGGGTTATGAAGCGTTCACCTTAATATATACCAGTGCAGCCGAACCCTCGATGATTTTTGTTTCTAAATTAACTAAATTATTAAAGTGTAGCATTTATCATTCTTACTTATTTCCGCATTGACCAAGGTACATCGGTAAAAATGCACATTTACCGGGAAATGTACTAATAATAATGATTTCTGGAAACTGAAACTTACCTTTACCCAACTTGGTGGTAAATGTGCACATTTCCCAGTAAATGCACACATTTCCCGATTACGTGCCTTTACCGTAACATATATACAATTCTTTCCCAATTTCTAGAATAAGTGTTCTTGGAAAACCAATAATCATTTTCCCCAATTAAGTATCATCTTTATATATATATATATATATATATATATATATATGTATAAAATAGTTGAAAGGCCTAGGATCCATAGTGCCTAGCACCTACGAAATCCTTAATCCGGCCCTGCAGGCGCCTTCCCGCGCTTTCATGTAATACCCAATATCATGAAATCTATTGAAGTTATTGGCATAAAGCCTACTTCAAATATAATATAATCAATTCTAAAAATTTCATTTACTGCAACTACCTCTCTACACTAATTAGGAAAAAAGTTTCCTGCAGTTCAAACTTTTCATGTCTCGACTGAAAATTTTAGATAAATGTTATCATTATTATTTTTTAAAAGGCAGTTGATAATTTTTACGTATTTTTGAATTATCTTGTCGTTATTTGAAATCATTACAGAGGTCACACAAAAAAATATCCCTTTATAATCAATAGAAGCCGAAATATGACTTTGTATGTATATTCGCTAGAAGGGAATCGCTTGGCTACGAAACACTCACAAATAAATCAGCAAATAAAAGTAATTTACAACCAGTTTCAAATATAATGCAAAATTCTACCATATAAATAAGAAACTATAATATTCAATTCCCCGTAGGATGATATACACGTAGCATGGATGGTTTAATTCTATCACCTTTTAAAATGATAATGAAAAAAGTCCTGCTCTCTGAATTCGAGGCATTCCCATGTTATTCAAATGGAAAACAAAAATAATTATTTAAACCTTTCACCCAGCTTATTCTGATATAAAATGTAGTACATTCAGCTACTTTAAGCAGCAGGATCGTTTATGAAAAATATTTATGTAAAGAGAAACGTGAAAAATTGTTTTAAAGAAATAGAGTCCATGTTGCCTGGGAGAGTACATTTTACCTGGCGACATGTTTGGGAGCGGTATACTCCAGAGTCCACCCTGCCTCTTACACCGGCATTAGCCTACTCTTTATGAAGAGCACCAAGGAGAACAACTGCTTAACGTCTCGTCCGAAAGACTTGCGCGGTCTCCTCAAATCACACAAGTATGGGACGGAATTATCCCAGGTTGAAAAATCCGACCTCCTCCAAATTTGATCCTGGGACCACTGCGTGGAAGGTTGAAGCTCTATCCACTCCGCCCCTATATTTAGTGCTGATTTAAATACTCTATTGAGCTTTCATTGAGAGGAATAAATGCATTTTTAAAATTTAATTAAAAATAAACCTGAAGGCATTAATATTATTAGACACTTATGAAGCTTAACCTTGATTAGCGGCTCGCCTATATTGGCCAAACAACTTTTTATGGAACCACTTTAAATGACATAAAAATACATCCTAATCGAGACTAATTTTTGAATTGCCGTTTTATCATAACCTGCTCCAGCACGTATGGTTTTTTATGAGAAAGTAGACACACAATCAATTAAAAAAAAATTAAACGTACATAATTTCCTTTTCCAAAGTCGCCTATTGCGTCAATTGCTTTAGTTATGAAATACTACTTTGTACTACAAGCCAAAGAAGAAATAAAGAATGCTGCCTTAAATGTGATTTTTTCGCATTACTTAGACATGGACTTCAATCCTGCCTTACCGAATATACGAATTGCGCGATACTTCGATTTCGTTAAAAAATAATAACTCCCACTTAGTTTTTCATTCCGATTCTCTTATAAATCGACTCTGTCTCCCTCTCCCTCTTTCTCTCTTTCGAAACGATTCAATTTTTCCACTAACGCGATCTCCCTTTCTCTTTCTTCCAATTTATGCTCTCAACTCTCCGCCGTCCACTCCAACTTGTCACCCGCATGGAGGGTCACCCTCCAAAAACATTTCTCTCTGCCCATTAAAAAAACGCGCATTTCTCTTTTCCTCTCTTTTGATCTCTCTCGTCCTTGCTCTGCTTCGAATGCTGCAGTTCTTGAGGATTCACAATTCGAAATTCTTATGGTTAAAGTGCTCTACAAAAATATATTCTTCGGTATCGATTTTATTCTCGCATTATCGATTTCGTGCATTTTAATTCGATATATCGTGTTAATTTCTCAGTCCCATAAAGCGCCCATCATTAAACGTCGATTATTTTGCATAGATCGCTTCTGTTTCGTAGTATTATTGTATATTTGTTCCAAGATAATCCGCTTGATAAAAATATTCCTTTAAATCAGAACGCTTTTCTCTGCACAACTGACGGAATTTTGCTTCCTTCCAGCTTCATATTCTATGTATTGTTTTATTTCGGTCACGTTTATTTTACTTTCACTAGGCGGTAATTTTTTTAAAATATGGAGAGTCACTTTCTATATTTTTTATGCGCTCCCATTTTATATCGGAATTCTTAAAATCGTTTTTATATGTCCCTAGGACAATGGGGAGTTGAAGCAGCATTAAGAAAACACTAATTGCGAAGAATTTTTAGTTTATAATAGTTAACGTGGGGCCGAAATCTCTCCTATGACCAGTTCAGACTTGAATGACGTTAGAAAGTAACGTACTCTATGATGTTGTCGCTCTCAAAAGCTTCTTTTCAGTAGGCCTTAAGGGCATGTGGAGAATAAACATTATTCTCGCTTCCCTTTGAATCACTAAAGTGCCTATACGTTTTTGCTCCGGGGTTGGATTTGACCCCACGTCCCCTAAAGTGTAACTATTTTTTCAAGGTGTTTTTTTACGCTATTTTTATTATACTTCGGTTTTGCAAATATGAGCGATCGAATCGACCGTGCAATTTTCCCTGACGTCCCTAACTTTGTTGAAGTATTAAGAAGAATTATTAGTTAAATTGATAGTGACGTGATAGGCATCAATGACCCACAGTTAATATTGTGATAGCATATTTTTCTTTCGTATTATGATTAAATTAATGAAACTCGCAAAATTGATATACATTACCTCACGGATAATTCTTACTTGTCATAGCAATATTTTGTCAATTTTTAAGATACATTCACTAAAATTTTTTGTACTATTGATGCCCTTATTTTATATTGCCATCTATCAAGATATTTGAACAAATTTAGCTGATTTTCTTACATCACATCTATAAAGAAATGAATTTACGGAGGAAATAGCATAATTTATTGCTTTCTAAATGCACAAACTGAGTTCAAATTTTAATGTATCTAAATACAAAATAGCTTTAAAGATAGAGATAAGTAACGTCATCTACTAGAAATGGACATGTCCAACGGAAGTGAAAGACCTTCCCGGTGCTGTAAAGACTTAAGACGAGAAAAGACCCGTAGGTGTGAGGGCATGAATATGCATGGAAGGTAAGGATTTTACTGGTGAGGTCAAAGTTCGCCGTAGGAGAAGTTTGTTAAGCCAATTTAATATCCTCAAGGGACATTACAGAAAAGAAAACGGACAAGAGAACTGCGTAGAGCACAAGATATTTTCCTTTGGTTATGTCCCAAGCTTCATCCAATTTTAGTTTCGTCACTTCTAAGAACGTAGGGAGGAATCTGAAATGCTTGACTGAAAACTGTGGCAAGAGGCGATTCTACGAAAGAATTACGTCACTGGGAATGAATAATTGATGAGGGAGCATGATTCAAACTAAAACTGCAAAAGTAGTTTCGTTTGGATATCTAGTGAAACTTATATTTATTGTGAATTAGCATTTCGTATAAACGGAAGATGCTGAAATGTAGCTAGTAATTTAATTGTTTTCTTTAATTCTGCAAATCTTATTAACCAAGGGCTTAGTAAATTTTTGAGAAAACGCAAAAGTTTTTATAGAAATGCCTCATTTACTAATTTTTATTACTAAATGGATATCTGGTAATATAGTTGGTATAAGTAAATATATATGTTATTAAATCGATATTTAAAGATGAAACAAATATTAAAGCTGATAAATATTAATGTAAAAATGATGATTGTTCTAAATCGACTTGTCTGCAATTAAAATTTCTGGGAGAATGTTAAAATAACGATACCAATCCTAAATTTCGGTGTAATTTAAAATTTCCATTACATTTTTCTCATATTCTTAAAGTTAATGGAGACGTCACAGCATGATTATTTATTTGAATTGTTGAAAGTTTATAAGGAGCATTCTTTTGGCAATCATTTAAACAACAGTTTGCGTTACTTCAAATTTGGATTATAAGGTTTGCCATATTAAATTTATTCCATTTGACAGATACCATAAATTACAGTGAATTACCAACAGCATCCTTAATGCACTATTCAAAATTTCGCGCCTTTGGCAAAAGAAACTATACAGTCTGTAATCAAATATATTATAAGAAGGAAATGCTCTAAACTTCTAAACGTTCGTAGTGCGGCAATCGTCTTCATTTTTAGTGCTTTTCGTCATTCCTGAATAGCACTATTATCTTCGTGATGTCCATCCGTCCGTCCGTACGCATATATCAGGGAAGAGTTGGTTAAACCCATTTCAACTAAATTTGGTACATAAATATTCACATAAATTAATGACCAAAATGGCATATTTGGACCGGATCGACAATTACAACGTTAAACTTTTCGGTAATTATAAATTTGGAAGGAATTGGCTGAACGGATTTCAATTAAATTTTGTATATAAGATTTATACAGCATACCATAATGAAATCAAAATGTTTAATGCTGGGCTAAAGAGCAGGGCTACCACAATAAAAAGTAAAATAATATTTCTTTTGCACGTAATTCTCGAGAACTGACGACATGGATTTTAACAAAATATGATGTATATAATCTTTACATAAATAAATAACAAAATTATTATATTCAAACCGGATCGAATAAACAGGGCTTCCACAGTATCAAAGTTAGAATTTATGTGTAACTATTAATTTTTAAGGTATTGCCGGAACGGAATTCAAAGATATTTCGTTTATAGGGAGAGTATAGAATGACAAAACGAAATGATTTTTTAAACGGATCAGAAAAGCAGGGTTGTCACAATATAAGGAAAAATTATTTTCTGATTTCAAAGAAAATACATTAGTATGCGAAGAAAAGCACTTCTGTACCACGGGAAACACGTGTATATCCCTAGTTGTTTAAAGGAAAACTTCGGAGAGTATTTTACATGACGAAAGACTTCGACCTTTCGGATGTTTTTATCTAATATTCCAGCAATAATCACCTGTATATATGTGTGTGTTGTAATTTAAATAGGGCTATTAGATCGCTTCACCTTGTGCTGAGGATATACAGCGAATGGAAATTTATACAGCATATAAAAGTTCGGCAATTTCAGTTTAGCTTTACTGCACGCAGAAAGAGTTTTCTCTACTCTCAGAAAGTTTCACCGTTCGAAGAATCCTAAGGATGAGGTTAGGAAATCCCGCGAACTGGCTTTAAATTTGACAAGGAATATTCATTTTGAAATTTTGTGCTCCCTATTAATATTATTTACATTTCCGCCAACTTATTAACAGTCCCATCCTAAAACGCGGCAAAAATGAGAATTATCATCCTATGAGTATTCATAGTGGAGTAGCACGATAACTTCGGCCACGTTAGAATGCTTTTCATAGACACATTATCGTTAACTCATTTTCCCCTTCAAATTGCTGAGCTGCCCATTACATTTAGACATTTCATAAATTATCTAACTAAAGAAAATTATTAATATACCTGACACTGTGGAGATGCACACATACGCACATGCATAAATACATGCGTACACACTAACATAGTAAACACTTGATCCTTCGGAATATATGTGGGGAAAGGCGTTTCTGGTTTTGGCGAAAATTTGGAAAATCGAGGGGAAAAGCAAATGGTCATACAAATTCCTGAAACAAGTTTAGAAAACTAGTTTATATTCTTTTCAGAATACATTACCTGAGAAGACAGACTAGGATACCGTGTTATACACATAAATTAGTAAAGATAAGTTCTTAACCTTTATCGTACGACATTTAAATGCCGACGTGGTTTCTCACGGCCGTATTGATTTGATGTAATATTTTTATGTTTGAGTTCTCATATCATTAGAGCTATCAAAGATAAAACCTTCAAATAAAACGTGTTTTATAGGCAAACTGTTGAGTAGATACTTGAGCATAGTCAATGGAATACGATTGTGGTCACTCACGTCCGTCCGTACATTTATCTAGGCGAATAATCTTCTTCTAAGGATTCATAGGCTCACGATATAGTCCCGTCTCTATAGGACGTTCTGTTTATGAAACGTGATAAACATCGCTCCAAATGGATGACAAGTAGTTTCAGCATTTATTTTACAGATGTCAGTGTCAAATTTATGCAGCAGAAACACAAGTTGGTATTCAAACTTTGCACATATTTTTCGAGATATATTTCCTTCTAATAAATTATTTTTTCGGCGGTATTCATGTAATACCTTATCTGAACATAAAAATGTTTGGGTAATATAAAATTATATAAATGTGTATAAGTTATAAATCACAAGGAGTAGGAAATCAATTTCTAAGGAAATGAGATATAATGTCAGAAAGCGAATCTCACGACATTTATCGCCCGTGCGTGGCTACGAACACCGAATTGCAGGTCCCCACAGATATTTTAGTATTCTTTGCTAACGGACTTATCGTTAGATTATTACATCCGTCACAATAATGGAACGAAAGAAGGACAGCCCGATACATAATCATCGATTTTCGTCTCCAGGGTAATATAAGATAAGGAGTCCTCGTGCTCATAGAGTTGAGTTTCGGTCCCTTTTCGCAATAAAAATAAAAAATAAATATAAGGGTGCGCAGCAGGGGAGCTTTCATCTTACTCCCTATTCCATATTCCACATTCCAAAGGATTTTTTTTTAATATCCCTCGAGGGCATGTGGAAGGAGGCGCAGGAGGATGGAAAAAAATGTTCGAGTGGGACAGAATGAGGTTTGGCATTGAAAGTTTGGAAGGTTGCGGCGCAGAGAGGGTTGGGCGCGAGGATATTTCGAGGGGAATAGGAACGGGGTTCGCCATCTACATATATTTTTTTGGAGAGAGGGGGAGAAAAAGGGACGAAAGGAAAAGCAGAAATACAGTTAAGGACGAGAGAGAGAGAGAGAGAACGTGTCACGCCGCTACCTGTCTTTTGTGCTGTGAGATTTATTTGCTCCACGACCGCTGTGTCCGTTATAGCTGATCCAATCTCAAGATATCGACCGCATGCGCTATTATATGGTTCAGTTCAGGTAATTTCCTCTCGATTATGGATATCGCCGGCAGGATTGCTGAAATCTTTCGTAGTCAGATGTGCAAGTAGATGCGAATGCTTTATTCATACTTACAGCGATACAAAATAAACTGCGAGATTGGTTGAATAATATACTATTCAAAATTCGGTCAAATCTATGGTTACTAGGTTCTGTTGCTACGTAATGGAATGCACGTGCATCGCTATGTGTTTAATGAGAAAAGATGAAGAGGAATGCCTTAAAGTCGTTAAAAAATTGCATTGCTTCATTCGTACACCGCTCCCCGGTTATATCGCGGGTTTCGGGGGAGAAGTTGCAAACCGAGTTATTAAAACACCACGATATGACTGATAACACGATCGTATTGTTCGATACAGCATGCGTATATATTTTTTTATTTAATTGCTGCAAAAAAAAATCTGATGTGGCCACCACATGACTTTCTCCATGACTGTAACATTTCTAATAATTCCAAATAGGTTAAATGATAATAAATATTTTAAGGAACTGTGAGAAATTTTAGACTTAACAAAGAAATAACCTTAAACCGTAGCTTTCTGATATTGGATATAGCATATCCAAAAATTAAGAAAATAAAAATGTGCGTACGTGTTTACAATAGTCGGCGGTAGCTAAAAAATATAGTTATTAAAATATCTCTTCAACGATGCATTAAATGGGAAAATATTTCGAACAATGGTTATAGAAAATGACATTTTCTACAACTTTTATTCCAGTACTTTTTTACATTTATCAAATATTAAAGATAATTGATAGTAGCTCAATAACTTTGGCCAAAACTAACAAAAGTAGAATACTCCTTTAGCCAAAACAACTAGAGGGCTGCAAACCCAATGCATTTCACCCACAAGGTGGGCATCGTCAAGGGTAGAACCTGTTTCACCAGTGACTGGAAGCCAACTGCCAGGTTGAAACGGAAAGTATTAAGAAGACGACCGAGAAACAAGCGAAACGCGGAAAGATTTTTCGGCGTGTGTGTCGTTTAAATCTGTCAATTTGTATAGGGTCTTGTTGAAATCTGTGTCTGTGTTCATAAGTGTATCGCGGTTTTTGTAAATGTGAAGGTTTTCTAACGAGTTTAGTGAGTTATTGGCTGAAGTTATCAGTGTTAAATCGTTTACGTGTATACTATGACCTGTTTCAAAGATGTGGTTGGCAACGCTTGATTTTTCAAAACGATTATATTTATAGTGAGCCATGTGTTCCTTGAAGCGTGTTATTAGTTTCCTTCTTGTTTGTCCTATGTACTTTTTGTCGCAGTGTGAGCATTGTATTTTATAAATACCGGACTTGTTCAAAGATTCTGTTCTGTCTTTTGTACTGCCCAGTAAATTTTTCAAATTAAAAGGATTTTGGTCTCCTTTGACGTCAAAAGCCTCTTCCCAAGTGTACTTCTGGAAGAAACATCCCAAATTTTAAAATCATTGTTACTAAAACAAAATTTTTCTGATGAAATTGTCCTCGAATATTTACAACTTACTAAATTATGCATGTCACAGAACGTTTTTTCATTTAAAAATGAAATTTACAAACAAACTCAAGGCACTTCTATGGGAAACCCCTTATCTCCCTTTTTAGCCAACATTTTCATGTCCTCTTTTGAAAACGATTGCAAAGAAAAATTTCATTACTTTCCAGATATATGGTTGAGGTACGTGGATGACATATTCACAATCTTTGATTTAAAGAAACAAAATGTAGATGAATTTGTTAATCAGTTAAACAACATATATCCTTCAATCAAGTTCTCTTATGAACTTCAAGAAAACAACACCTTGCCATTTTTGGACTTGCTTATCATAAATAATAGACAACACATTGAGTTTGACATTTTTAGAAAACCTACACATACTGATAACTTTATTCCTAACAACTCCTTTCACCCTATGAACCAAAAAACAGCAGTGTTTCAATTTTTAACACACAGATTATGTAACATCCCCCTCAATAAAATCAGATATGCAAAGGAACTTAAACACATAAAACAAATTGCCGCTAAACTTGGATACGATAATAATTTAATTAATAAATTAGTGAGAAAACATAACTTTAATAAAACTTTGTCCAATGCCACTTCCCTAAAATTAGACACCAAAAAAGAGGACAAATTTGTAAAATTGCCTTATTTTCCACCATTAAACAGAGGATTGAACAAAATTTTTAAACATAAGAATTATACCATAACATATACAAATCCTTTTAATTTGAAAAATTTACTGGGCAGTACAAAAGACAGAACAGAATCTTTGAACAAGTCCGGTATTTATAAAATACAATGCTCACACTGCGACAAAAAGTACATAGGACAAACAAGAAGGAAACTAATAACACGCTTCAAGGAACACATGGCTCACTATAAATATAATCGTTTTGAAAAATCAAGCTTTGCCAACCACATCTTTGAAACAGGTCATAGTATACACGTAAACGATTTAACACTGATAACTTCAGCCAATAACTCACTAAACTCGTTAGAAAACCTTCACATTTACAAAAACCGCGATACACTTATGAACACAGACACAGATTTCAACAAGACCCTATACAAATTGACAGATTTAAACGACACACACGCCGAAAAATCTTTCCGCGTTTCGCTTGTTTCTCGGTCGTCTTCTTAATACTTTCCGTTTCAACCTGGCAGTTGGCTTCCAGTCACTGGTGAAACAGGTTCTACCCCTGACGATGCCCACCTTGTGGGTGAAATGCATTGGGTTTGCAGCCCTCTAGTTGTTTTGGCTAAAGGAGTATTCTACTTTTGTTAAATATTAAAGAAATTATCTCAAAAAACGGAAAAATGACAATGGTAAACACCCACTTTCTGTTGACCGATTTTTACCAAAAACTATATAGTACTTTTCCCTATAACAAAAATGTCCAATATAAAATTTCGTGATGATCTAATTAATAGTTTTTGAGTTAGAGCACCCAAAATATCTCGAATTCGACTTTTTACTTTCTCCATATACGAAGTGTAGAGACAGTAATGTTTTCATGAAAAAAATCGAATTCGAGATTTCAACGGAAATAGATGTTTTCGTTTTCACTACTTTTCTCGATGATGTCGGTGGGTGTGTACCTGTGACAGGGATATTGTGGGTGCTCTAACCCAAAAACTATTAATTAGATTAGAGTGAAATTTTCTATTTGATATTTTTGTTAAAGGAAGACGTGCTGATTAGTTTTTGGTAGAAATCGGTCAATCGAAAGTGGGTGTTTGCTCTTGTCACTTATCCGTTTTTTTTATTATTTGCTTTAATATTTGATAAATGTAAAAACATGCACGAATAAACGATATATATTATTAAATATTCTACAACCTTTAATTGAAACAATTTCCGATAAAATACATTGTTGAAGAGATATTTTAAAAATTAAACGTTTCAGCTGCTACCACCACTACCTACCGGCGCCTATTGTAAACGCATTACGCTTCTTTTTAGTGCATTTCGCCAATGCTGAATAGCCCTATTATTTTCGTGAAGTCCGTCCGTCCGTCCGTACGCATATATCAGGGAAGAATTTGCTTAACCGATTTCAACCAAATTTGGTACATAGAATACTCACATAAATTAATGACCAAGATGGCATATTTTGACCGGATCCATTCAGCAAGCGTGCCACAATTGCAAAGTTCAACTTTTCGGTAATTGTGAATTTGGAAGTAATTGGCAAGACCGATTTCAAAATTTAGTATGGAGGAGGTGTACAAAATATAAAAACAAAATCAATATGTTTAGTGCAGATATAGAAATCAGTGCTGCCACAATAAAAGTAATGAAAAGTACTTTTTACACATGTTTGTGTTGGATTGTCTGGATAAATTTTAACTAAAGTTAATATTTATAATGTACAATTATATATAAAACCATAATAGCATACTTGCACCGTTTCAGCCAAACTGTGCTGCCTCAATTACAAATGAAACTCTTTCAGTAATTATGGATTTGGAGGGAAGTGGCTGGATGGATTTCAACTAAATTTTGCATATACGGTTTGTATAACATATCATAATGAAATCAAGAAGTTTAAAAGGAGTTAACACTTTAGCTGCGGCGGACGTCAATTGACGTCTTTTCAAAACTTCCGAAGATTGCGGAGGACGTCATTTGACGTCCTCTTAGTTTACATTCTATCTTATGCGGGAAGATGTCTTTTGACGGCTCCAGCATTGTTCCGTGGTGTTCGTCGATCTATTTAGTTCACAAAAAATCCTCTATGTGGGGTATGCGTGCATTATTTGACGAATGATAGTGAAACGCATTTTGTGTCGCTCTCACAGTTTGTAAACAAACAACCATGGCTTCACATCGATTGACAGACGGCGATATTTTGGATGAATTACGTTGTGATTGGGACGAAAGTGATAGTGATAATGAAAATGTTGACTCGGAAGACGATCCAGATTATGTTCAAGAAGAGATTGATGCTGATTCAAGTAAGTGAACCTTTTCATTTTATTACTGAACTTCACTTTTCTTGTTGGTATTTTGGATTTCAGCTGTTTGTTTTTCAGAATTAGGTATTTATTGTTCAATTTTGTTTATTATTTTCCGATTCAACTTGTTTTTATTTTATTTTAGATGACGGAAGTGATAATGTAAGTGAAAACTCTGACTCAGAACAAGAAGAACCTGCTCAAGTTCAACTTCAAATTCCCCCTAGAGGGAGACCAAGAGGACAAGGTACTGGAGCTAGAAACCGTAGAAGTGACTCACAACTTGGATGGACTTCAGTTGATCAAGTTCCAAATATTGATGTTTACACTGGTCAGTCAGGTATTTCAGATGTTACAGAGCTTGACAATAATAACTCATTGCTAGATTTCTTCGTATATTTTATTGACGATGATCTTATTCGGAACATGAAGGAGCAAACAAATTTGTACACAAGACAGAAGATTCTGAAACTTAGAAGTTTGAATCAAATTTCCCCTAAAAGTAGAATAAACTTATGGAAACCAGTGACATTAGCAGACATAAAAAAATTTATAGCTATCATTCTGCATATGAGCATTAGCGAAAAGCCACAGATCAACGATCACTGGTCGAAAAATCCTATTGTCTCTTGTAACTTCTGTCCAAATATAATGAGCCGTGATAGGTTTTTAGCCATAATGGTGAATTTTCATCTAAATGATAATACCTCGTATATAAAAAAGGGGGAGCCAGACCATGACCCTTTGCATAAAATTCGACCTTTTATTGAATCAGTTCGTTCACGTTTTCAAAATGCCTATCAACCTGCGGAAGATATTACAATTGATGAGGGAATGTGTAAATTTCGAGGCAGATTGACATTCAAGCAATATATGCCTAAAAAGCCCAGCAAATATGACATAAAAGAATACATGCTGTCAGAATCTGATTCTGGGTACATCTGGAATTTTGATGTTTACTGTGGCCAAGAAAATGTTATTGTGAATGTTGTAAAAAATCTCCTCAGTAACTTAGCTGGAAAAGGGCACACATTGTACACCAACAGGTATTACACTAGCCCTTCTCTTGCCACTGATCTAGAGAAAGAAAAAACAGGTTTAGTCGGCACTACAAGAAATAATAGAAAAGGTATGCCCATTGCTCTGAAAAATCCCAGATTGCAACGAGGAAAACTAATATTTCGGAGAAATGGTAATATTTAAGCACTATGTTGGTGATGTTTATATGATAAGTATACGACATAGGGCAGAAATGATTACCTACGCAGATAGAAGAGGAAGAGAGAGAACCAAACCAGCATGTGTTATAAATTATAACAAGAAAAAATTTGGAGTTGACCTTTCGGACCAAAGAATGTCGTATGGTGCCTTTGAGCATCGCAGCGTCAAGTGGTGGCGAAAGTTATCTTTTCACATCATACTAATGTGTGTTGCCAATGCCTGCATTTTATACACCCAAGTTATGAAGAAGAAAACTACTATCACCCAATTTATGAAGGACATATGCTATGAACTTGTTGTATTTGAGGAAGCTTCACCTCAACCCAGCACAAGCAGAACTCAACTAACCAGGCTCACAGGGAATAAGCACTTTATGGAAAAGATTCCTCCTCCCCCTGGAAATACAAGACTACAGAGAAAATGCAAAGTTTGCTCTGACAAAGGAAAAAAAGAGACAGGAAAGACTGCAAGGAAGGACATATCTTATCAATGCAGTTTATGTAAAATCCCTCTGTGCGTACAACCATGTTTCAAATTGTTTCATTCAAAAAAAAATTACAAAAGTTAGTGTTTGAGTTTTTTATTATGTAAGTGTTCCTAATTATAAATAATTTTTTCTCACATGATTTGCATTTAATTTATTTTAACATAAAAATCACCACACTCAATTATTTTTTCTTTATCAAAAAAAGCCATTTATTAGGTAAATTTTATAGCTCTTAATATTTGCTTAATATTAAAAACCTATTTATCATCAAAGAGTAGAAGATTGAAGCTTTCATTTCATGTAAGTAACATTTTTGTAGGTAATATAGTTTTTCTACCATAAATTTTTGAAAAATGCCGAAAATGGCCAGCATTGGCGGAAGGGCTGCCATTTACAGAGTACAAAGGGCAACCACAGTAAAAAGTGAAATAATATTTTTTAATCGTATTTCTAGAGAGCTGACCTCATGGATTTTAAGCAAAGATAGAATATCTAATCATCTTATAAATATATGACCAAAATATTCATTATCAAGCTGGTCGACAAAACAGGGCTACCACAATATCAAGGTTAGTATTTTCTGTAACTATTAATTTGGAAGGTATTGGTTTAACGGATTTTAAAGAAATTTCGTTTGTAGGAAGAATAGAATAGAATAGAATGGGAAAAACTAAATGAACATGTTTAGAACGAATCTAGAAAGCAGGGATACCACAATATAAGGAAAAATAATTTTCTGATTTCAAATTAAATACATTATTATACGATTATACTACGGCGAATTTGAGGAAAAGCACTTCTGTACCACGGGGAACCCGTGTGCATCCCTACTTGTTATATTCTTAATTGTTGGAGCTTCAGTGCTATATCTAATATCAGAAGGCTACAGTTTGAGTTTAATTTTGTTCTTTGTCAAGTCTAAATTATTTTCGCAGTTCTTTAAAATATTTATTATCATTATCATTATTAGAAATATTACAGGTTTGGAGAAAGTAATGTAGTGGCCACATCAGATTTTTTATGAAAACAATACTTTCTTTATACATCGTATATGGAGAAAGTAAAAATATTGGAGCAATGCAAGACATTTATTTAATCAATTAAAATGGAACAGCAGGTAATAAATTTCATTTAGATGCACTAAATTTACATGTTCCAACAAATCCCAGCTTTTTATTCTATACTGCTCAAGTAGACTTTAAAGATACAAAAAATAATTCATCACCAAAAAAAAGATTT
Organism: Tanypteryx hageni; assembly: GCA_028673005.1. Taxonomy (NCBI): domain Eukaryota; kingdom Metazoa; phylum Arthropoda; class Insecta; order Odonata; family Petaluridae; genus Tanypteryx; species Tanypteryx hageni. Next base: position 54,697,261 of record CM054116.1, read on the forward strand.
TTCTATTGCGGTGAAAGCGTAATTATAGAAAGCCACTCGTCGTTCACGCTATGAAATTACACGATAGTTGTTTAATCTTTAATTGCTCTTACAAACACGTACATAATTATTATCACTAATAACACTAGTTTAGGTGGGGGCAGCGCCATATCTATAGAAATTCAAATCAGCCTACAATGCTGTTGCCCTTAACAACGGTAGTGTTACAGAACTACATACAAACGCGCTCATTACAATTTCGTCACAGAGTTTCCACTAATATTTTATTTTACATATCCTTTTTCTCAAGTGTGTGTGTTTCCTTCATAAAAATATCGTAAATGTTTTTGACAAATGCGTATAGGTGCACCTTGATAATTTATAACGTATTTAAAGCGAGAAAACAAGCACTCTAGCTAATGTAAATGAAACAAAATGGAGATCCAGAACCACATTGGTGTTACATCCAGCAGATAAGGGTCGCAGTGAAAAGAAATTGATTGAACGATTGGCGATTGAATGATTATTTAGATATTACGCTCAACAGCTGAGAAAACATGTTGCATAGTGTCGTAATGAAATGAAATATGTTCCGTTTAGAAAGAGTTTATTTATTTTCGTAGTATTTTGACTCTTATTTATAGTTTCCAACATAAAACTTATTCCATTGCATTGATAATACCTTATTCCATTTCCTTTAACAGATCTTATCCGCCTTGCACCACAAACTTACCCCATGTAAACAATGGATACACTACCCGAAATCCTCAAGTTAAGAGGCCTTGAGTATTACCCAGTGATATAAGTACTTATAATCGGATTTTGGCTTTTATGGGCAATTACCTTATAACCAACTCTCTTTTGTTAATGCATGTACCATAAAATCCATATTATCATCTATTTTGATGTTAAATTCAGAAAACGGTAAAATGCGACCAGTATTAAATTAGTTAAACATTTCTTCAGTTAATCTCTTTACCTATCTGATGCAAGAATATCGGTTTAAATTAAAATTTCTATATGGGAATTCTGTAAATATAAAACTGAACCAAATTATTCTAATCTTTTAACATGATGATTCAAGCAAATTATATATCCTAATTTCGTTTTACCCTCTACTTGCAAAAATTGGGATTGGGTTATTTTTTATTTTTACCATCGTATTCAATACCAGTCATTTTTTGGTATACCCAAAAGTCAAAATATAAAAGGATCATTATTCCGCGATGTTTTTCAATACTTCCTTGGGTGGTGTATTAGATTTTTGATAAAGCATGCCACTTGAAGGTAGCATGGAATTATCGAAGGCAAATTATTAAATGAGTTTGCATTTGGTATTTTTCTGCAATTCTTTGGCCACGACTTAACCTTATTGTAATAAGATTAATCATTTACGCTTCTGGCTAAACTTCTGAGAATATTCGCATTAAACTTCATACCTATTTTTTTAGATAAGATTTCTGGCCATTATAAAGCTTATACAGAGTTTAAGTCCAACCTTCGACAACATGCGCAGACTTTTAGGGGAAGAAATTTCCATGAGGTCAACATTATAATGCTCGAAGCACGCGGTAGAGAAAGCGGGATTGAGGCAAGTTGTGATGGTGAACGCAACGTAACGCATGTTTGCAGAGGACGTAGTCGATGTAAATGACTAAAGAGTCCGAGTATCTTGTTAGTGATCACAAAATTTTAATATCAATACGCGTGCTAAAGATTATTTAATTTTAAAATTTTAAAATATATTGATCGAGTTTTTATGAACAATTTATAAAAGTGCAGGTTAATTGAAAAAGTGTCTACTGGATTAGGTCTTGCCGTCTTGCTCACTTAAACACTTTTTAACATTTTGCACATTTGAAGTAACTTAGATTCCCCACATGAAATTTCGCACAATTTCACCATTGCTTCAATAGATTCATATGGAATTATTGATAAAAATAAAATAAAAATTTACAAAAACATAAAACTAATTTAATTGTATTTACCCTTAAAAACTATGTAAACATAACCTCGCCGAATTTGTAATCCAATGGTATTTTATTTCATGGCATCGGAATCAAAGACTTGCTTCCAGTATGCCTGCACGATTTTTTTTTATTCTGGTAATTTTTTTTCACATGTGTCAAACTCTATTTTAATAACCGCATTAATGACACTTGACCCAATAAGAATCATAAAATAGTGGCACTCATTAATCTGCTCAACCTATCCATTCATTCAAACAATTTAACTTTCAAGTTGCTCATTCCGACAAAGTATTTAATCAGTAATATCCGGTAAAATATAGTGAGTGATTTCTGAAGCAGCAAGCAACGCCATCTCAACTGCTTTCACCCTAAAACCCGATGTCATGACACGCATCAGCGACATCCTCCTCTTCAACTCCCTCTCTTTATCTAGGCATAGGCGCGAACTCCATTCGCGTTCCTATTCAAACTCTCTTCCTTCGCGATGCATTAATAAAAAAAATACTTCGAAAGCGTAGGCAGCCGTCGGTACTCGTCGTGGAAACTCGTCTGGCGGAACATTCCGGCGCCATCTGCTGATTAAGTTGTGTGTGAGATTCCTCTTTCCATAGTACATCACACTTACTGCAGCTCACGGGAGCATCCTTCCCATTCCTAATCTATATCTTACGCCTAATTCTCTCTCTGTATCTCTCTCTCTCTCTTTTCCTCTCGTACGGAACGGCGCCTACTCTACCTAAATTCCATTATATCTCTCTCACACTCTCTATTCTTCAAACGATTCATCAGATCGCTTTTCAGCATGAATTTTCAAAATCTCACCAAGGCACATTCCTTTGCTCCATTCCATTTTACCCTCCGAATAAAAACTTCTCCACCCGGGACGTTGTCACATCCTACATCGCTTCCTTCCTCTCTCTCTCTCTGCCACGACGGTTCGCTGTTATCTTCGTGGATGTCCTTTGTTTCCTAACGTTTGCATGTGTGTACGTGTGAGACCCTGTGCGTATTTGGCTTGTGAGGGGAAAGGGAGGTTGTTGTGTTGTCAGGCAGGTAAAGGTTGGTTGCATTGATTTTCCCGGAACATGAAAAGCAGGTGCGGGGATTCGAAACAAGGCAGTATTGTCTGTCATCCGAATATCCGCGTGAAAATATTTAATTTCCCCATCTTTATTAAACGTGCAGGCTTCTTCGTGTCTCCGGAATAAAATATGTATGGTGCTGGATGATAATATTATATGAAAAAATGTTTATTGAATCTTGGTTTTACATCATGCAAAATCATCACGGGCATTATGAATATTTTTACATATCATTTTCAAATTTTTTTGTCTTAAAATTATTGACCAAATGTGCTGCTGTTTTTCTCACAAACAGAATAATTTCTAATGCATAACGAGTGACTACATCACCTCAGATAATTTTAGGATGAGATAATTCAAGAAGAACGGTCCACTTATATCAATCCTGAAATCAGCTGCTCCATCTATTCCTCTCTACGTAACATAAATTTGTGATGACTGGTTAAACAACTCTCAAGTTTTTAAGAAAACCAAGTAGATATTTTGAGTATCTGTAAAGACACAGTTCAAAACTTATGAGTTTTTGCCTTGCCTCTTCAAATATATCGTGCATTAAATATAGGAATAACATATGAAAATGATAATTCAATCCTACCCCAATTAATTACACACATTTAATGAGCACCTTTTTGGACACTTAATAATAAGAATAAACTCTGGATAAGCCCCGAATTGGTTTATTATTATCTTAAATGAAAATGATTTGAAAATATTATTGATACTGCTGTCATTGTATATCATAATATTTCTAGATGTTTTCCTTAAGCATTACTACTTTAATCCTTTAAATTATGTGAATCTTAGATGTACGTAAAAGACGAATTTCATATTAATAAGGAGGAAAAAGTGCAATTTTTAGCCTACTTTCCTGAATGTAAATGGGTTTATAGCTTCGTCGTTGTGTCTGTCTAATTTTCATAACACTTGGTGGAAATATTTTGCTACTGAAGCCAAGCTCCCTAGGATAATTTTTGTTGCGAAGAGACCAAGGTTCGATTCCAGAAATTATCTTTCATCTTTCTGTTCCCTACATGAGAAATCTGACATCCATCGTGCAGGGTAATTTTCTCTTGCTGATTAAAATATCTTAGAATTGTAATATTGGAGCGGGATTTGTACTATTCTCTGACAAAAAAATGTAAATTTTAATTTTAATCGTAGAATTAAGCTTTTTGGTCGCATTTCTTCTTATTTTGCGTATATACTGGCGTTTTTTCAGTTTTTATCACTCATTACGAGAATGTCGTTATCGCAACGACTATTGTTGGACTCGGATTCGGTATAGGCTAGTACAGTGATACTCAACCGGTGAGCCGCGACGCCCTGGTGGTCCGCAAAAAAATAGATGAGGTGGGCTACGATAATGTGAAACAAGTTAATGTTTTTTGATCGTATTTGAAATCTGTAGCAAAAGTAAAGCAAAAACTTAATATTTTATAAAAATTAATCTTTATAAACAACTAACGACAATTAAAATAAATTTCTTTATGTTATATATATAGCCCGCTACTTTTAGTGGATATTATAGAATTTTCTCCTGCTTATATATTCACCTATTGATAAATACCTGCGCCGCGATAATATTTCTATCTTTTAGGCGGGCCGCGGATAATTCCTGTAGCTTAGGAGGGCCGTGTTTTCACATAGGTTGAGAAACGCTGGTCAAGTACACACACGCGTTATTTTGGCCATATAAGTAAGCGTGATTAATTTAGTTTTTCGTTCGAATATATTTCTAATATTTTATAACGGTAAACTATGAAATTTAGGAACACAGAGAGCAACATTTATCAAATATCTTAATTGTTTGCTGATCTTTGTCTGCGAAAAACACTTCAAGTATTATTTACTAAAGAAAAGCGTTTTATTTCACAAATGAAGTAATTTGCGTTTTTTATAGAATTTCATAGATCAATTGGAATTTGTATACAGCGTTTCGTAGGGTTCACCACTACATATGACAACTACTTTCTTACCAATTCGCTGGAATTTCATTTTATTCTCACTGCAGCAGAAACAGTATGTAACCTTTAATAGAATAAAAATATTCCGTCACTATTCTATACTTGAGAAATATTTCGGGCATTTATTTAAGCGTTAACGAGCGCCACATTAACAGCTTAAAACTTTAAAGCCTCGTGAAAATTTTCACCAGTCATTACCTAAGACCAGCTATCAATTCTATCAAAACTCATATTAGCATTAAATTCCTCCACACGGCTCCCTTATTTTCACGTAAAACATTTTTTGACCACGGAGGCCGACATGCAGGCAGTGCTGCCGGTATCATTGAGTATGTTTTCATAATAATCCTGTTTTCTAAATAAAGTTAAGCTGCAGTTATGATAAACATTTGTTTGTTAACGGATATATTTGTTCATTAAAATTGGTTTGCCTGCATTGACATTTCGTTCCAATCGCTGGGTGATTCCAATTAAGAAAATACTATGATACAGGAACGAATTCTTCCCTTATATCTCCTCCCACTATACTAATGATAACTATCCGTAATGGAGAAAATTTCACTGATTATTATGATTTTCCCTTACGTTTATAAAGCTTGATGTTTTAATCTATGCGATAAGTCTGAAAGGAAATGGCACGACGTTTTCAGTAATCAGATTTTGTTATATGTCAGTCACTTAAACGCGTCCGAAATGTAAACCATTTATTTAAAACAGCTAATTAAATTACTAGATTTGTGCATGCATTTTCTCATGGAGCGACAAAAATCAAATTAATGTTCCATAATTATTAATTACAATTTTGATGATACATGCCCAATATCACAGCAATGCGTATGCTTAAGAAAAGCATGCGTGTGTGTGGGTGCACGTGCCTGTATGTGAGTTGGATGGCGAATGAGCCTCTTGAATTATTATCGCTAAGAAAAGCATGCTTACAAATTTAAAAGTATTGCATATAGAGAGGAGGTTCGTCTGTTTTCCTTTCTACAGAAACATTATCTCGAATAATTTTACATCCCAATTCATTCCAACGTGTTCCACTTTATAAATTTAATTAAATTCTACAATAAGATATAGCGTGGTTATTATTTTCGAAAATATGCTTGTAACATTCTTGAATAAAAATATGGAAAAGAATACGAATTTACAATTTGTAAGTCTTTTACATTGGTCACACACACACACACACACACAAACACATTTCAATCTTACCCATGGGCTCCGCATAAAGGAAAACGTTACAGTCTGACTCGAAGGACAAAATGATACCCGGGAAGAAAGAGACGAAGCTTGCGTAATTCTCCAACTTCGCAGCCTTTCCTGACACAAATCCTTTGGCGAGATATCTTTTATATAATTTCTGCCAGCGCAACACAGAGTACACGATTGTCATTTGTTCAGTTGTCTTTGTCCGAAAAGGGAACTGGATGAGAATCTCTTTGAACGTCATTTTTTTGAGGATTTCAAAGACGTCTCTCTGGCTCAAGAAAAAGTAAACTTTCGCGATGCTCTTGCGTGTCTTCATAGAGGTATTCACTTTGCGACGCGGTGTTTTTCAAGTTAGTTTTTGCAGTGTTTGTGATACCGGGATAAAATACGAAAGCCGGTGCCTTATGTGTTCACTCTATGGAATGGCTACTTGTAAACTGGATAGAAAATTGCGCAAACATAAAATTTATGCCATATAACTTGCTATTTTTGAGAAAACATTCTGTGATATGAGAACTGGTTTGGCTAAGTTCAAACCATGAAAATGTCTTTGATTATTTCGATGTTTTAGATCTATTCTTCAAGGAAGAATATCAATTTTCCAGTTATTTTATGTAATGTAAGCGAAGAAATTAATTGATCAAAGATCAATCGCTGTGTTTGCGAATACTTGTACAAGTTGAATATTTAAATTGATTCGAAGTTTAGTTGAATTTTACATATCAATTTTACAGTATAGGGTTCGCCTATATAATAACCATTAAAAATTGCAACTGACATTTTACGGATCTTCGCTAATTATTAAAATAAGCGAACACAACACTGGGCACAGCCACACGATTATTTGGAGATATTATACGATCTGGAATTCATTGAAAACTGTCAATATCCGTTATATTAATTTTGCCGGCTTGGTGATGACTTTTTTCGATTAAATTCGGGTCGCACCATCATTTAGCAAACCATTTTCTACAATACACGTTGATATTTTTTAATTTTTATGTGATGATAAAGTTTCAGAATCGAGCGGTACTTTTACCTAAGATATGTTTCCATCGATTTATTTTCACATTGCAAAATTATTTATTGACAGTGAGGAGTGGAATGGTACGCCATTTCAGATGAAAATATTCTCTCTTCATATTTTTACTTTTTCCTCAAAGTATTTCTCATTAATAGAGTTCGTGAGTCAAAGGTCAAAATGCAGAAGTTACACGGAAATTAAGAACCACAGAAAATGACTGTATCTAGAAAACGGACATTTAGCCATAAAATTGAACATCTGAACGTTTCGCGAAGAACCTCCCTGATGTCTTCCAATCATTCACGGCAAAATATGAAGTTTCTCTTTTTGTTAGCATATCGCGGATCCAGATGTTTCATAGCGTTTTTAGTGCCTCATACTATTTAAAGGCACTTATAAAGCATCAGAAGTACTGTAAGAAGTCGGTCTCGCTTTACTGCAGAAAAAGACAGCCAATTCTTTTAATTTTCATATTAATTTCGGTCAATTAGCGGAAGAAGAGGAAAATAGACGAAAAGAACAGGAGTATTAGAGAATTTAAAGCAGGAACATAGTACTTATTGTGGCATAAAAGAGACTTCCGGGTAGAGAGAGTGAAATGGAACCAGTGATTCAGCTGAAACCTGTCTTCGGACAGCAGCATGATGATGATGTACTTTATATGTAACATAATTTAGTATGGAGACTTACACTGTGCAGGGAATGTAATCCACCGATAATCATTCTTATGATTTGGTGAATATTAAATGAAATATCTTTTTCAAAAAGTGAACAATTCTGAAAACAAAATTTCAGGCCTCGCCGAATTAGTCATTTCATCCAAATAGAGTGAAGTATTAAACACTTTTTGGACAGGCATTTAATATATTGTTCGTATTTTAAATCATTGCATTATGTATACATTCGTTTGACGACCATATTGTGTAACAGGACACAAGAAACCAGCAGTCACTTTTCTACTTATTCTAATAAGGCGCGGTTTATAGTGGCTAGATTATACTCTCATATTCAATTCTTTTGCCTGAAGTTTTGGGATATATATATATTGTATCGAAACTCAAGCGGAAAAAAATTTATGTTTTCATACTCGTATTAACATAAAAAGAATCATTGCATGTATATATATATATATATATATATATATATATATATATACCCTATTAAAAATAAAACTTCTACAATGATATACCTCGTGACAACAACCTTTAACAAACGTCCGATTTTCACCGTGAAATTGCAGCAAAAATTTTGTTTTGGACATTATCCAATCAACGCGTGTGATGAAAATTTTTTTACTTTCAATTGCCAAAAGAGGTATAGCTCACGCATCCATTTTTTTGGAGAGGCGGAGGGGACCACGTGTCACTGCGGCAGATACATTCATTCGCGAGTGCGTGAGGACTTAAAAAATTAAAGCTGCCGCCCGTTTTAATGCGCTGACAAAATGCCACTGGGTACATGAAGGACATTTCGGAAGCAAAAAAAATGGCGGAGGAAGAAATTATTCTCTTTCGAACAGCGGAATAAATTTCGAGGAGAAAAAAATGTTAAAATAAATGAAAATAAAATTATTTCGAAACGCTTGGAAATGGAATAAACGATGCCGCAGGGAATGTGTACACGCGGATAATGCGGCGATGGGTTCAAAAAACCTCACTCGCTTGCTGTCGCATAAAACGTCCGAGCGCAAATTTAATGCTAATTATTTCGTCCTTTTTATTAATATTCGTCCTTATTTTTTTCATGCTTTTGCGTCATATTGCAGTTTGATTAATGCGAGATCGCGCGTTGCTTTTATCGGTCGAGTTTATGGACCTCCGTATTTTACGAGCGTATTGCGCGAGCTGAATTGATGCCATTTAATAGGGCGGAGGATTTTCTGACGGGCCGTATTAAATTGGTAAATAATCGCCTGAGATTTAAGAAAACCCCTTTTCCATTTTTGCTTTGGCAGCTGTGCAAAATTCACCTTGAATACTTTCAATACGGTGTCAGAGGAGATACTGAGACGTGCTGGAGGTATTTTAAGCTGAACAACTCACATGACTTAATTTCGCGTTCTTTACAATCGGTCATCGGTATTTTGTATAATTTCTCTTACTAAATTTACATGTTGTAGAAATCAGATAACATTTTTACGAACCTTTCTTCCTTGACTTTAAACAGGTTTATTTTTATCTACAAATATTTAAACTGCATTTAAAAAATTATATTCTCATGGACTCTTATAAAAAAAATTACCATCTGATATTTCGTAAATATAAATTAAGAAAAAATCCAGTACTATATCTAACAATATTTCTCTATTTTATGCATATTTTCCCATACGCGTGTTTGTTTTCATTTTAATTCAGTTTGACTGAACAATATTTGAAGCAGTATGTTCAACGAAATTAATTTGGTCTTATCTTATTTGGCGAGTTCGTTTATGTTTGAATTTCAAACGGAATTCTTTTCGGATCTCCATAGTGCATGCAGGACCAGACTTGTAATGTTTTCATAAATATTTTCTGAATGTGGCTCCGTAACGGATTCTTCCCCAGTTTACATCGGATCGGTCTTCATTTTATGCATGCGTATGATTAAAAGTATTTTATCATATAATATTGCTAAATGAACGGCGTATTTATCTTGAAAAAAATGATTTAATATATAATAATTTTATCAGAATTGCTATTAGGAGAAATATTCGGATAAAAGCAAGCATTACTTTAAATATGATGATTGGCGAATATGCAGTGACTAATTCTAACAGTATAATTTTAGAAGTGTACTATATCTTACACGGCTCAGTTTACATAGAAACATTAGAGCTGGTGTAGCGTCCGGCAGTGATAATATCTCAGGAAAATTAATCATAATTATCAGTCTGAATACATAAAATTGCATTGACTAAATATAAAAGAAAACACAACAAACGCTGAATAACGACTACAACAAATTTTAGAAACAATAACATGGACTTACTTTGGGAATGGGTAATAGATATAGATAATAATTTTTTTTTCTGTTAACTAAATCTCGTTTTTGATGTCTCCATGTTAACAGATAATAAGGAAGAGGTCATATTCTAAACAGTGGAACAAGATAATAAGAAAATATGTTTTGAAACGCAATGAGCGATAAATATACCACCGAGGACTTGCGCAAACTCGTGACCCTACTGAAGAAAGAAGGTTAGGATCCCTTTTACGTCGCTATAATAATAACAACAAAAATTCGACTGCTTTTCTCATTCTCCTTTGATTCTTTGCGATCCAAAATACCTTCATTCTGAAAGCCTTATTCTTTTACCAAAATCTTTATCACCCGGGATTCCCAACTCCTGTTCTTCATTTCGATTCATCTCTGACGCTTTCATTTCCGCCATGGTTTTCATTTGTGTTTCTGTCTCCTTTTCATTCAAGCTTAGCTCGCCTTTCTTTCCAGCTCGGACATTTTCATTGTCAAGAAAATAAAACCTTATCTCCGGAAATTGCTTCATTTAGTATAGAATATTTAAAGAAAATGAACACGCAGTGTTGCATACGAGTAGCTGTTCATAATTATTTGAATAATACAGATTCATATTTTTAAAGTGTTACGTATGCCAAAACAACATTAGTTAATAGTAACTATTTAAGTTATATTGTTTCTTTTATTTTTATAATTTAAGGTAATTTTTTCAGAGAAAATATTTTGCGTGCAGTTACGCGTGAAAGTTATGATTGGAATATCCGCTGACGAAGTTTTCCTTTTAAAGATTTTAAGGAAAGTATACTAGAATGCAAAGAGTAGAGTCATCGACTTGTCTTTCTACAAAAATATCAGTTTCAGTATAATTAGTAGCCACAGTTTAGTATCTGAGTGAATAAACGGTACTTACAATAAATCTCAATCCTACTTTCATAGTCAGAGATAATTCTCAAGTGGTGAGATATCATTAGATAATTATTGTTCCTATAAATATATTGAACGAATTTTGTAGTAATATAACCTATAAGTATTTAAGTAATTCTGCATGTTTTTATTAAATTGTAATAACTGTCTTACTTGAAACTTTCTATGCAAATTAATTTAAATTTTTGAAAAGTACTATGGGAAAAACACATTTATACGCAAATTATTTGTTATCTTAAGGTTTTGAATGACCTTCTGAAGAGCTAGATTTCATCGAGTGCCATATAAGCCAATTATTGAAGAAACACTGCTGAAAATGTGATAGTTTAATATTATAGGGGTGCTTTTTCAACATATTATACTTTGATAACAATTTTCAAATATTAATAAGTTAACTGAAAAAAGTGGGCAAATACTGGTACATACTTCTATTTCAGTTCAGTTGCTGAGCCCATTAAATGTACACAAGAGTGCATAGGAAATTATGTCATTGATATTTAGAAGGATGATTTATAATTGTATTTGTTTTCAGCTCACAATTTTTTTTGATTGCTGAATTTGACGCCGAGATCTATTCCGTAATGGATCATAAGCATAATCGATATGTTTTGGCCAACATAAGATAAAATTGAGCGGGATTCTTCCAGAGTAGTATTAATTACTAGTGTGATTAGTACTTAATAATAATAAAAAGTAGGTGTCCACTAGGTAATTCTGTTATATGTAGTGCGGTACAGAGGAAATTATTCAAATTATTGCAATTGATTTTATTACTGTTCCATTTTGTAAATTTCCTGTAGCGGCATAAATAGGAATTTATTGCGGGTGATCGGATAATTTGATGGAGTAAAAGTCCAGAAAAATCCACATTTGTTGAATTTGGACCTTAAAAATGGCATTTTCCCTAGGCAAGACTTGATTATCAAAATGTGGAATGTGGGTAATATTCCCGTATTAATCTCTTTAATTCGCAAACAACTACGCTGATTTCTCGTAAAATAGACTATATTACCCATTTCATTGATATATTGTTACTTTTTGTTAGTAAAAATCAATTGTAACCTATTCGTAAATAATTCGATTAGATTCCGGAATCTATCACAAAGAAGTACAGCTTCCAGCTTCGAAATTATGTGGAATATTATAAAATTATAATGACCCTTTACTCTTTAAACGTCTTTTAAGAAACTTTTATAATGAGTGTAAGACCTAAAATTGTAAAGAATGACTAAGACATCAATTGAAAACATAACAGGAAGATTCCTATTCCTCATGAGATACACGATACACGATAACGTAGACTTTCTACGTAGTGCTCTTAATTTTATCACAAATTAAAATAAATAACGTTCGATCAATGCATGGCACGTGCTGTTTCAATAAATATGGACACGATTAGCAATATCGAGTATTATACCAAAGCCACTTCACTGTATCGTTCATTTTAAGCCGTAATTTTAGCAATCGTACACAAAACATCATTAAAATCCGCCCAGGTTAATTTATCTGGTGTTTAATTACATAAAACTATGATAAATTTTACGGCGAAGTTAAAACAACCTTGTTTAAAAAACGGAGTATTGTTACTCTAACAAAAGAGCAATTACCGCGAAAGCCGTAGCACGTTTGAATTTCCCGTATTCTTTTTCCTCGCAAATGGCAGATCCTGGCACTTTCTATATAAATTTTAAAGACTACATGGAATAGAAATAAACTCAAACCGTAGCCTTCTGATAATGGATATACTCAGGAAGTTCCAACAATTAATAAAATAAAAAGGAGCGTTACTAAGATATAACTAAGTATAGAGTGTTTACAATAGTCGCGGTAGGTGGTGTGGTGGTTGCAGCTAAAAAATTGGGACATAAAATACCTCTTAAACAATGCATTATATGGGAAAATGTTTCGAACGAACATTGTAGAAAATTAAATTTTCTACAACTAATATTCCAATACTTTTTTGCATCCATCAATTATTAAAAATATTAAAAATCTGATGAATTTCTCCATACCTGTAATATTTCTAAAAATTCAAAATAGGTTAAATGATATTAAATATATTCAGGAACTGCGAGAAAAATTAAAGAGTTTACAAATATGGGAAATAAACTCAAATCGTTTAGCCTTCTGATATTGGATATAGCCCCAAAGTTCCAAGAATTAAGATATGTAATAAAAGGAACGTAAAGTATTTACAATAGTCGGCGGCAGGTGGTGTGGTTGTGGCAGGTAAAGGATTTAGATTTTAAAATATCTCTTTAACGATGCATTATATGGAAAAATGCTTCGAACAAAGGTTATAGAAAATTACATTTTCTACAACTTTTATACCGATAGGTACTTCTTTACATTTAGCAAATATTAAAGCAAATATTTAAAAAACGGAAAAATTACTAGAGTAAACACCCACTTTCGTTTGACCGATTTTTACCAAAAACTAATTATATATTTTCCTTATAACCAAAATGTCAAACATGAAATTTCGCTTTGATCTGACTAATAGTTTTTGAGTTAGAGCAACTACAAATTTCCGGTACAGACACGCACACACAGACATCAACGAGAAAATTGACAAAACGTGTATGGGGACCTTAAAACATGTATTTTCGTTGAAATCTCGAATTAGATTTTTTTCATTAAAAAAGCTTTTCCTATAAATCCTATATGGAGAAAGTGAAAATGTTTTAACATCTTTTTGCAATTCATGACTTTTCATACTCTTTCCGGGTGTTTCCAAGGTGATTCTCTTTGTTACCCCGATTGAATTAGTGTCTATTAAGCCTTAAATAGACGAAATATTTGTGTTATTCGCTCCGCGCTCTAAGCAGCAACGTCAAACCAAATTGATTGCACCTTTATAATTGAAGATTATTGTTATTCAGTAAAGTGCTTGTAAACTGTGGACATTTTTAACGATTGACCAAAAGAAATAAATCTTTTATCGTTAATTAAATATTGGAATGTTACCTTTTTCGTACCAGAGAAGAAACTAAAATTGTACAAATAAACTATAGAAACAAACATGAAATTCAAAAGGTCAGTTGTCTAATTTTACGAGGAGGGCTATTCTTACTTTTAATAATGCAGATTTATGACTGACCTTGGTAAAGATTATGCGGGTACCACTAGTATATTTATAAACATGAAGCAATCCGACTATATTGCCTGTAGCAATGCAAAAGGATTATTGATGACAGCATATAGCACTATCATCCCTTTTAGCCTCCATTGTATTTCAGCATATGTTTGTTAGTGTATTTATACATAAAATAGAAGACGTCGAGATTTATTTATCGAATAAAAATAGTTTAGTAAAAATTCATATAAAATAAAATTTGCTTGCATCAAAATTTAAGAATAATTAAATCACTTGCTCTTATAATGTTAAATTATTCCATAATTACAATGCAATTAAGTTTTAAATATTAAAATAATTTTTATTTTTATTGTTCACTTCTCTTTAAAATCCATTTTCACCAGCAATTTAGAAATTCCAATATGTGTAAATTAAAGAGCACGAGATTAACGAATAGCGGTTTTCATTTTCATTTTATAGGAAGAGTTATATATTTCTTTCGTAATTTTAAAAGTCCTGAAAATGTTATTACTGTTAGAAAAATTTCCTGTCATATTCTGTTTATTGCTCTGCGAATATCGACGTCTCCTTTAATTTACGTAGTTATCATCTTGGCAAAATATTAAATTTAATCATAAGAGAAAGTTGGATGAGGTAAAAATGAAAAGCTGTCTAAATATGTAAGTACATTTGTCATTATTACAGGGTATTGATCGCATAAAATTATATATGAACGTGGCTATCACTTACTACGGATTCCAATTCTAATTCGATTGTCCATATAAAAATTTCAATAATAGGACAGAGGTAATCGCCAGCAAAAAACGGTTAGTTGATTTATCGATGCATTTCTTGGTACTGAATGAAGAATAAGCTCATAATATATGGAGGTATGATGATGATGCACAATTAGCATTTTACATTTATTAATTATTATCCGCCAGCTACTGGTAGATTTGCTTACTAGTTCAGAATTCTTCGTTATCGGATGTTTGTCATATCGTCTTTGCCGTGCCTATAGTAAACCAGTATTCTACCAATACTATTTGCGTTTACATGTACTTGTGTCATCTAAGTTTGTTTCCTTTATTGAGCAGAAGCGGATTTTCGTGTTTTACTTCCAAAATGTTCATTTTCCTTGCCATTGAAGATTTCCTTTCGAGGTGCGAATAATGAGCATACCTACTGAATTGTAAAAATTCCATTTAAATCTATTTGCTGTGTCATTAGATAATTTTGTTGCAATAAGAAACAATCAGCACCGCAAGAAAAATAAACTGATGTGGGCAACACATGACTTTCTCCATATTTATATGGCAAATTACATGTTGTTAGCTCTGGGATCGTTGTCAATATTTACTTCTGGTTGACAATTAAGAAAAGGAAAATGAGCGTTACTAAGACGTAACTAAGAGTCAATTATTAACAATAGTCTTCGGTAGGTGGCGTGGTGGTGGCAGCTAAAAATATAAGATATCTCTTAAACAATGCATTATATGGAAAAATGTATCAAACAAAGGTTGTAGAAAATAAAAATTCCTACAACTTGTATTCCAAAACATTTTTACATTTATCAAATATTAAAGCAAATTTTTCAAAATAACGGATAAGTGACTAGATTTAACACCCACTTCCGGTTAACCGATTTTTACCAAAAATTAATTAGATCTTCTAACTTTTATAAAAATGTTAAATATACAATTTTGCATTGACCTGATTAATAGATTTTGAGTTAGAGAGCCGACAAAAATCTATCACATACAGACAGACAGACTGATAGACACACAGACATTATCAAGATAATAGCCAATACGTGTTCAGAAGATCTTAAAACATGTATTTCCGTTGAAATCTCGAATTCGATTTTTTTCATGAAAACAATACTTTCTCTATACTTCGTATATGGAGAAAGCAATAAACCATTCACAACAATCAGGGACAAAAGCATAAAGAATAAACTGAAGCCAATAATCGCTCTACTTAGCGTCTTATCTAATATATTATAACCGCTGTGTCGCTGCCTGCCTGCATCTGAAGCCTCGAGTGACGTCACCTCCAGGCGTGAACGCAAATAAACCATAAATTGTTGGTTCGGTTTCGACGAGTCTTCCTCTTGAATACTCGGCGCGAACTCTTGCAGGTTATAAGTAGGGTATGGACTTTTCCGGTTTTACCCGATTTTTACGAGATTTTTACCTTTTTTTAAATTTCGGGTAAAACTCGATAAAACCCTAAATTATTAGTTTTCTTTAAACACAAATATTTTTAGATTTCCTCAAAATTTCTATTCAAGAACGGTCTACTCAATTTTGACAAATAAGAGTCTTCCAGAATCGTCCCCAAAGTGAAGACGGTGTTAAGAAAAATGAAGAATCTGTGGTGAAAGCTTCTGTAGTGTAAGAATTTAGTGAATGCCATGCTGACATTTTAAAACGATTTAGTACGGGGCCTATTACTTTATATTAGCTCTTCTTTTTAAAATGATTGTGAATTCCTTTGCTGAATCTCATACCATATGACTTCAATCCCTGCTATTTGGAATCATGTGGGGAGCTATTAAGTAAAACTATAAACATCTGTTCCCGATGTTTCATCTTAGAAAAGGATTTTATCTACAAGTTCTATTACGAATTTTTTAACAGTTCCCAAGTTAATCTATTTATAGCAAGTTTCACCAAATGGTCGTCAAGTTACGGATATGTATGTATATATTTTTTATTATTTATTATTTTTATTTATATACCACTTTTGATGTCATATTACAATAAAAATAATACAATAAATTTTGAAATTTCCTTAATTTTGCTGTTGAGTACCCCAACTTTGTATTTCTGGTTCGGGGGTTTGTGGCGGATCTAACACATAAAAAAGATCCAAATTTTACCAAATGTTTCCCATTTCTTAATTACGCAAGCTATTGTATTGTTTTTCAATTAATATAATTACGCATTAACGTCTTACTTAATATTCACATGGATAGATGCACCGAAGTCTTTAAAGGAGAAATAAAATTATGTGGATTATGTCAATATTAATTAGCCAAAACGTAAACAATGAACAAAATCTTAGTTACCGAACAAATTTATGTAGATGTATCGATTTTTATTGAGATAAATCTTTCAATGTTTCTCGTAAAAGATAAAAATGGTCTAATATTCCTTAAAAATCATTTGACACTTTAAACGTATTCATAGACTATATTTAGACATGAATCCATTTGTACTCTTTATCATGGCGTTGGCTATTCTTCCTCTATGGCGCACCATGGCGCGGATTTTTCTTACATTAATCTTTTCGTGGCTATCTTCCTTTGAAGAGGACAACAAATTAAGAAATTTAGCTTTGTTTCCGACTGATAAATAATAATCTAAACCGATGAATTTCGAGCTTAATAAAAAATTTCGAGCGATTTATCATGTATTACTACAAAAAATGAAATTAAATAAAATATTCAGTTTTTTGTGCGTAAAATAAGCTATTTTCCGTGATCGCAAGTTAATATTTAGATATATTTATATATACATCAGTGAAGGGCTGCATGTCATTTTGGGGCTTCTCCACAAAATTTACCATGCATTCTTATGGAAATAGTATTTTGTAGACCCCATGGGGTATAAGAGATCCCACGGTCTGCAAACCTAGGCCAAGTTCGTCCTTTGGTCCATACGAAGGCCCATGAAACTTTTGAATTTGATAGCTTCTACGGTTTAAAAACGTGTAGAGAACGTGCATACATATGTAAAAATACATACACACATACACTAAAATATTTATAAGATACTAGAATATTTACCCAGCTTCGCAAGGGTTGCTGTTTAAATCAAATACAGAACATATTGATTACTACAATTTATATACTTAATTTAAAAATTTCATGATGATTTTTGAAATACAAATTATTATATTCCAATGCTTTTTTATAGATGATATTTCTTGCTTTTCTTTCTTTTGCTAAAACATGAAGATTGTGAGCACTTCCCACCCTTGAGGTCGCGAAATATTAATGACCCTGGGTGAAGCTGTCTGGTCTTAAACTTCAAATAAATATTTAAATTTAAATTAAATATTATACTATATTATTACACCACGTTTAAGCACGATTCACTAAATAAGAATATTTATTAAGTAACTAAGTAAATAAACCGAAACTACATTAAGTCCTTGAACTTTACCAAAGTCATTGCCGTCAAAGCATTTATCGTTAAAAATGCAAATTTAGCCAAAATTAATAGGAATAAACGTGAAATACGAGCGACTTTGAAAGTTTTAGTTTTTGTAGATATGACGGAGAAACCTTCAGATAAAATAAGACTTCTTACCTAAATGACATGAGTTCGACTCCAGAAATTACGAAAGTTGCGTTTTTTCCCATAAGAAAAGCATTGCGCCAATTTTGTAAATTAATCATGGGCACTTGCCGGTAAGCTAGAAAAATGAAATTTTCAGCGTTGCTAGATGGCCGCAATATCTATTAGGAATTATTTTGCTTACAGTGTCTTTATTTCGCTCCAGAGACCCCGGAATATCTCACATAAGTTAGCGTGGGAAAACGCAATCCAGTGTATAGAACAATTAATAAGTTTAGGAAGCTGAAATTTTGCAAGATTATAGAACTTTTCTCATAACCAACTATAAAAATCGAAAATTTTAAAATTGTAAATTTTAGGGTTTGTTTTAACCCCATTTGAACATTAAAGTTTAATAATTTTTTAGGTATTACGGGATGAGCTAGGAAGTTGCAATTTTCAAATTATTTACAAAACAGTGAATTTGCACAAATAAACATTTAAATCTCTCCATATATATATTGCAGCAACCGTTAAAAATGTTAAAATTTTAAACAATTAAAAAAATATTATTTTACTTCTAGAAGTGCTACAACTTTAAAATTTGGCTGAAATGTGTTGCATTAGTACCCCATAATGAAGAAAGTGTAAAATGTTTAAAATTGCCACATTTGGGTATTGTTTTAAACTATTATTTTTACATGTGGGAAAAACGAAAATCGCTGCGGAGGTGAAATCTTTAGAATTAATAGAATATTTATAATGATGAAATATCTGTCTGAAAAATTAATGTTTTTTCAAGGTGAATTAAATGCTTGCAGTATGCAAGCACCTTCTACTAGTATGTTATATCCTCCTCTGTAAGAAACGTCGATGTATAATGACAAGTAGTTGGTGTTTGCATGCTGCAAGCGTTTCATCTCACAATGAAAAAAATTCATTTTCAGGAAAATATTTCATAATGGGAAATAAATCTTTAATTCATAAGGTTTCTCCTCTGGAGCTATTTTCGTTTTTTTTATGGAACAATAATAGAGTACAACAATCACTAATTTTTACAATTTTAGGAATATTATAAACTTTCCACATTGGGTTAATAATGCCACACATTTCCGTCAAATTTTAAAATTGTAGCACATTTAGAAGTAAAAAACATTTATCAAATTGTTTAAAATTAAATAATTTTTAACTGCCGCTATAACAATTTCATGGATACAATGAAATTGTTAATCGTTAGTATAGAATATTCTCTAAATAACATAAAAATTTAAACTCCCTATCTCGCTAAATAGTATCTAAACATTTACCTATTTGTTTAAATTTTAAGAATTTTTAAACTGCCAAACTAATTAAAATATCAAAATTTGTATAATCCCTATTTCGTTTTTTTTTAATTCTACATATACAAAAAATTTCAACTCCGTTGCACATGCGGAAATACATAAACCTTGAAAATTTGTTTAAACAATTGCGAATTTTTAGCGGCCGCATTTTAGCACTTTTTCAAGATTTTCGTTTTTTTTAGCCAGTTTTACACAAAATCATACCTAAGAAAAAAATTTCGAACCTCCATCTAATCTAGAAGTGCCTAAACATTAGTATCCTCCCATATGTTATATGTAATTTATAGTAGTTGGTGCTTGCATTCTGCAAGCATTTCATTTGGCCCTGATAAACATTAATATTTCAGAGTGATATAGCATTATTAGCAATATTTTTTTAATTCAAAATATTTCACCTCTGCACCCAATATATATCTTTCTTTATTGAACAATATTTGATTAAAACAATGCTTAAAATTTGCAATTTTAAGAATTATATACTTTATTCAGTGTAAGGTGCTAATTCCACCCATTTTTGTTAAATTTGAAGATGTAGCACATCTAGAAGTGAAATAATATTTATTTAATTGTTTAAATTTCAAAAGTTTAATGCGGCCGCAATAACACTTTGCAGGTGCTTTTCAAATGTTTGTTAATTTAAATGCACTGAGTTTTACTTAACTTTAAAATTTCAGCTTCCTAGCTTGCCCCAATGTACTTAACATTTATCTATTAGTTTAAACTTTAAGAATTTTTAACAGCCAAGGAAATTAAAATATCAAAATTTTTATAATTTTTTATTTTGTTTTTTCACAAAATCTACCGGTAAAATTTTTTAGCTTCGTAGCACATTCGATAATATATAAACCTCAAAAATATGTTTAAACAATTGCGAATTATAGCGGTCGAATTTTTTAAAATTTTCAAAATTTTCTTTTTTTATGTATAATTTTCTACAAAATGATTTCAAAAACTTGAACCTAGAGCA
The DNA here is from genome assembly GCA_028673005.1 of Tanypteryx hageni. NCBI lineage: Eukaryota > Metazoa > Arthropoda > Insecta > Odonata > Petaluridae > Tanypteryx > Tanypteryx hageni. The sequence goes on from CM054116.1 coordinate 54,718,043, forward strand.
TATAGTTTTCAATATAAAAATTATTAAACTTTAACGTTCAAATGAAGTTAATACAACCCCTAAAAAATAACAATTTTAAAATTTTTCATTTTTGTAGTTGGTTATGAGAAAAGTTCTTATATCTTGCAGTATGTCAGCTTCCTAAACTTATTAGATTGGTATACACACTGGATTGCGTTTTCCCATGCTAACTTATGGGAGATATTCCGGGGTCTCTGGATTTGAACCCAAGAAACTGTAAGCAAAAGCAACAATAATTCCTAATAGATATTGCGGCCATTTAGCAATACTGAAAATTTCATTTTTCTAGCTTACCGGCAAGTGCCCATAATTAATTTACAAATTGGCGCAATGCTTTTCTTTCGGGAAAAAACGCAACTTTCGCAATTTCTGGAGTGGAACTCATGTCACTTAGGTAAGAAATCTCATTTTATCTGTAAGTTTCTTTATTGTATCTACAAAAACTTAAACTTTCAGCTCTCTAGATTTTGTAGTTTGGGCTGGACAGTAGTATCCTCCTATATGTTATCTCCTCCTCCTCTGTAAGAAACGTCTATATATAATGATATATATATATATACAGTCAAACTCGTTTATAACGAGCACGGTTGTAACGAGTTCACGGCTATAGTGAGCAAATGTTACCTCCAAGATAAGTTTACATGCATTTACATTCAAATATTTCACGTATATAACGAGCACGCTTCACGGATATATCGAGCAAACTTCGACCACTTCTCACTGTCTCAAACGCGGCGGCGGTCAGCCCCTTCAATCCTCATAGTGATCCAAAATATGTAATCTTGTGTTCTCGAGTCCAGCCTCTACACCCTATCCCTCGGGGAGGTTAAAGACCCTGGCGTTGTTGTTAAAAAATAATCCCTTCGTCCAAACCAAGAATTCCCAACTTGCAGGTACAGTGGTACTCGCGGAGGTCCTTTATCCTCTCCTCCCAACCAGGAGGTTGTGTTTGGAAGAGGGTAAGGGCATGTACAATGGTGCCCCCCCGTCGCTCAGCCGAATGCACCCAACACCCTTTCCCACGTAAAGATGGGAAATCCCACGTTTAATCCGTCTCCTCATTAACTCTTCCTGGAATTGGTATGCTCACAGTTTGCAAAGAAAGTTCGTAGCGTTGATCACAAAAATCAGTTGAGATTTTGCCCTTGAACGAGTAACATGTCCTTACATAAAAGGAAGTGTTTGTCTATTCGCGAAAAAGTTGATATTATTCTAGAGTTAGAACGTGGTAAAAAAATGTTGAAGTGTGTAAAAAATTTAATTTATCGTCGTCTAAGGTTTCAAACTTATGGAAAAACAAAGAAGCGATTTTATCTGCACTAGAGAACAACCTAACAACGAACAAGAAAATGAGGAAGTGTGACTTTTCCATTGCCGGACGAACGTCCTATCTACTACGCGGAAGCCCTGGCGGCGCTTATGGCCGCAGTGTACATACTTCAACTAGCTCCAAAATATTGTAACATTGTTGTGTATTCTGACAATATGGCTGTAATAGCATCATTGAATAAGGGTACAGGATTGTTGTTCAATCACGATATGTTAATAACTTTGTATGTTCTTATAATAAAGGATTTGTCACGTAGTGTGACCTGGCGGTACGTCTCGACAACCGAGAATCTGGCCGACCGTCCTTCCCGGACCATCCTACCTCCCTATGCTGCTTCGGCTGGCGATTGGTTGTCGTCAGTCGGAGTAGTATATAGGTGGGATGACGCCTGAGAAGGAGGTCGTTCAGTATCCGGATGTCGGGCGTGCCGCCAGCTCTCTAGAAACATTCTACTCCTTGTCGATAACTGTCCTGCGCACCAACATATGCAGGAGTTATCCAATGTAAAACTGGTGTTATGCCTCCAAATGCGACTTCTATTTTGCAGCCAATGGACATGGGGATAATTAAAAGTTTTAAATGCCATTTCAAGCGATTTTTTGTTCTACAGTTGATTGAAAGTATGGAAAGAGGTTTAGATGGCAACGACTCTGTATTGGATGCAATTCATTTGATGACAGGTGCATGTTTCACCTACAACGATCATAAACTGTTTTCGAAAGTTTGGTTTAATATCGGGAGAATTTTCGATTGATAACCATAACGTTGATGAAGATCAGAATGGCTTAAAGAAAATGGAATTGCGAGTTTTGACCATGTAAATGACATTGACAATTTTGTTCATGTTGATGATGATTTGATTACCAGTGGAATTCCTACGGAGAGTGAAATAATAGAGACAGTATAAAGCACAGCAGGCAGTGATGAAGACAATGTTGAATGTGTCGAAGACACAATCCTTACTCAGGATGCCGTGGAAACATTAAATGATTTTTTTGAAAACGTTGACATTTCCGATGGTGTTTTTAGTGCACTAAGTGTAATAAGAGGAAACTTAAGAGACTTCAAAGTGAAATCTATGAAACAGGCTACTATTCAAAGTTATTTTTGTAAAAAGGGGAGTGATTAAGGATGCAGCTGTGAGTAAATTTCATATGTACGTATGTTTACTTTAAATTTTCTAGTTTATTCTCATTTTTAGGTTTTTTCATAAATATACTAAATAACCTTTCAGTTTATATATTCACTTTTACTTCTTATGTCTTATTTCACCATACGTATGCATGCTTTTGCCTTCACGGATATTAAGTTTAACGGCTATAACGAGCAAAACTAAACGGTCCCGTGGCGCTCGTTATAGCCGAGTTTGACTGTATATATATATATATATATATATATATATATATATATATATATATATATATATAAGCAAATAAATGAAATCCTGTAGTTATAAAAGTCAATTTTTACGTGTTATCTTATGGGGGATAAAAAATGCGAATAACCTTTTTATAGAAAATCTGTGTGGAATTTAAACTACCCAACGGCCTTTCCCTTGATTACTACAGTAATGTTGCCAGATTTCGTTATGATACCTTTGAAGGTGTGGATTAGTATAGCATAACATATATACATCCAAACATTTATTACCGTATTATATAAAGTAAAGTAAATATAAAGCAACCTCGAATATAACGCCACCCTAAGATTTTTGGAAAGTTTTTCAAGAATAAACTAAACCTCGAATATAACGCGACCCCAAAAAGCCTTCAGCCAATTTAACGAAAGTTCCTCGTCCATCAACCCATTCTCCTACGCGTGGAAGATTACACCTGACGGTAACTTTTTCTTTGGCACCCTTTTACGATTTAAAATTACGTAGGGAGTCAGTTTTCGTCCGTCGGCCGTGACTGCAAGCATAACAGATATCCTTGATTTCTCATTTCCGGTGAATTTCAACAACTCCGATTTACCTACGACTATTTTAAAATTCATGTGATAACTTCGTCGGATTCTTCTGTTAACCTAGGATTTGGATAAACCTTTTTTCTCAACATGATCAACACCCTTTTCGTCACCCACTGTTTTAAATAACGGATGGGTAAAAACTCGCTAAGGTAGTTACAAAAAATACGCCGACGCACTTATAGCTTCAATTCAATGACTATCAAGGGATTCTCTAGTTTGAAATTATAGTGTGTGTATATATATAAAAAAAAATATATATATATATATATATATATATATATATATATATATATATATATATAAGGATGTCAACAAGGTGTTGGGATGAGGAAACCCAGTGAGCACTCACCAATCAGACGACTTCAGGTTGGCGAGGCCCCGGGGATGTCGAAGCGACACACGTAAAATAACACAAAAACACAGAAAGTTCTCTCTCTGTAGCTGAAGAAGGAGTAGTTCCGAAAGCTTAACGTTTGTGATGTTTCTGTGTTTTTGTGTTATTTTACGTGTGTCGCTTCGACATCCCCGGGGCCTCGCCAACCTGAAGTCGTCTGATTGGTGAGTGCTCACTGGGTTTCCTCATCCCAACACCTTGTTGACATCCATATATTCATTTTACCTTTCCTTTTCCGTAAATTGTTATATATATATATATATATATATATATATATATATATATATATATATATATATATATATTCAGTCAAACTCGTTTATAACGAGCACGGTTGTAACGAGGTCACGGCTATAGTGAGCAAATGCTACCTCCAAGATAAGTTTACGAGTATTTACATACAAATATTTCACGTATATAACGAGCACGCTTCACGGATATATCGAGCAAACTTCGACCACTTCTCACTGTCTCAAACGCGGTGGCGGTCAGCCCCTTCAACCCTCATAGTGACCCAAGATATGTAACCTTGTGTTCTCGAGCCCAGCCTCTACACCCTATCCCTCGGGGAGGTTAAAGACCGCGGCGTTGTTGTTAAAAAATAATCCCTTCGTCCAAACCAAGAATTCCCAACTTGCAGGTACAGTGGCACCCGCGGAGGTCCTTTGTCCTCTCCTCCCAACCCACAGCTCTTTTACAGCCAGGAGGTTGTGTTTGGAAGTGGGGTAAGGGGCTAAGGGCATGTACAATGGCGCCCGCCCCCGTCGCTCAGCCGAATGCACCCAACACCCTTTCCCACGTAAAGATGGGAAATCCCAGATTTAATCCGTCTCCTCATTAACTCTTCCTGGAATTGGTATGCTCGCAGTTTGCAAAGAAAGTTCATAGCGTTGATCACAAAAATCAGTTGAGATTTTGCCCTTGAACGAGTAACATGTCCGTACATAAAAGGAAGTGTCTGTCTATTCGCGAAAAGGTTGATATTATTCGAGATTTAGAACGTGGTGAAAAAATGTTGAAGTGTGCAAAAAATTTAATTTATCGTCGTCTAAGGTTTCAAACTTATGGAAAAACAAAGAAGCGATTTTATCTGCACTAGAGAACAACCTAACAACGAACAAGAAAATGAGGAAGTGTGACTTGGGTACTGTTGATCAAGCACTGCTGGAGTGGTTTAAGACGCAGAGAAATGCTGGTTTCCCCATTTTAAAGGTACAGGCAGATAAATTTGCAAAACAGTTAGGACATGAAAACTTCACATGCAATAATGGGTGGCTCGATCGTTTTAAAAATCGGCATAACATTGTTTATGCGAAAGTCAGTGGAGAGGCCCTGTCAGCAGATTCAAAAACGGCAAGTGAATGGGTGAAAAGTGTTTGGGAGGAGTGTCGAAAAGGTTACAGAGAAGAAGACATCTACAATGCCGACGAAACTGGACTGTTTTACAACATGATGCCCGATGCAACGTTTAAATTCAAAGGTGATAAATTTGTTTGTGGCAAAAGACCTAAGAATCGTTTAACAGTTTTAATTTGCGCAAACATTAATGGGATTGACAAAAAAACTTTTTGTTATTGGTAAGTCACAAAAGCCACGTTGTTTCAAAAATGTAAAGAAGCTTCCCGTTGAATATGCAGCTAATAAAAAGGCATGGATGACTTCCAATATTTTTCAGCAATATGTAAGTCAGTGTAACAACGAGTTACGGAGGAAAAATAGAAACATTTTACTCCTTGTCGATAACTGTCCTGCTCACCCACATATGCAGGAGTTATCCAATGTAAAACTGATGTTTTTGCCTCCAAATGCGACTTCTATTTTGCAGCCAATGGACATGGGGATAATTAAAAGTTTTAAAGGCCATTTCAAGCGATTTTTTGTTCTACAGTTGATTGAAAGGAGGGAAAGAGGTTTAGATGGCAACGTCTCTGTATTGGATGCAATTCATTTGATGACAGATGCATGGAACAATGTTTCACCTACAACGACCATAAACTGTTTTCGGAAGTCTGGTTTAATATCGGGAGAATTTTCGATTGATAACCATAACGTTGATGAAGATGATCTACCTCTGTCAGAATGGCTTAAAGAAAATGGAATTGCGAATTTTGACCATGTAAATGACATTGACAATTTTGTTCATGTTGATGATGATTTGATTACCAGTGGAATTCCTACGGAGAGTGAAATAATAGAGACAGTACAAAACACAGCAGACAGTGATGAAGACATTGTTGAATGTGTCGAAGACACAATCCCGACGTGCCAACTTACTCTCAAGCTCAGGACGCTGTGGAAACATTAAATGATTTTTTTGAAAACATTGACATTTCCGATGGTGTTTTTAGTGCAATAAGTGTAATAAGAGGAAACTTAAGAGACTTCAAAGTGAAATCTATGAAACAGGCTACCATTCAAAATTATTTTTCTAAAAAGGGAAGTGATTAAGGATGCAGCTGTGAGTAAATTTTATATGTACAAATGTTTATTTTAAATTTTCTAGTTTATTCTCATTTTTATGTTTTTCCATAAATTTACTAAATAAACTTTCTGTTTATATATTCACTTTTACTTCTTGTCTTACTTCACCATACGAATGCATGCTTTTGCCTTCACGGATATTAAGTTTAACGGCTATAACGAGCAAAACTAGACGGTCCCGTGGCGCTCGTTATATCCGAGTTTGACTGTATATATATGTACACACACTACTGACTTCAGGTCACATATATTGAGTGTGTATGCATGCAAGGATCCGCGGTGTTCTCTACAAAAAATAAAAAAATATTAAGGTTATATAATAACAAACTAGGCTGTGGAGAACTGGCCTTAACGAACACATACATGAGTTGAGGATATAACTTAGGAAAACTGGAGAAAGGGCAAAGGAAGGAATGTAATCACTAGTATTACGGCTTTGAGCGATGTCTCCAACGCTAAGGGTGGGGATAAACCTCTCTTCACCCACCGATGAAAAATCTCTCTCCCTCGACGGACTTCACTTTCATAAGTCCAAACGAGGGTTTAGTGGCGCACTCAATTGTGCGGTCCCACAAAATAAAAACAAACAAGGCAGATTGCGCCAAGGAAAGGTTAGAAGGGGACTATTTAAAAATACACAACAGGCAGTTCTTTTAGAGCCCGAAATGGGTGAATTTCAAAAATCCATCCGGATATCTCTCCTATAAGCCATGAAATCATATCTTCGTTAATTGCGTCCACATTGTATCCTGCAATGCTAAACTAGTGGGTGGCAGGAAGTGCAACGTGCCAATGAGTCTCCAACGATATTCGCTCCCAAGTTTTAGTACTACATTATGTTTCGTGTTTATCTTAGGACATAATGAGCCTCGAAATCATTTTGTATCGCAATCGATATCACACATTATGATGTCTTGATCGCAAGCTCAATTATACTTGATTAGATATTAGACTTTGGTTATATTGTATGCTGCGGTGGTATTTTTTATTAAAATATTCATGAACTAACTTACTTTTTAAATGAAAGCGACTTACTGCGTTTCACTCGAAAAACATCGACGAATTACCTAATTTAACAATAACAATTATTTCTCAGATTCAACAAGAAAAATATTTTGAAAATACCAATCAATTAAAAATTTCTATTTGATGCTTTTCGGTAAAAACAGTTTGGCCAAAGATGTTATTTTTTCATTAATGATCTTAATCTCGGTTCCATCTCCCTTTTATATCAATTCCCTAAAAACAATAGTTTACCGGTCTGTGATCACGTAGAGAAGACCAATCAGCATGGAGTTATGGGGTATAAGTATTCCTATGGTATTACGGTCGCTCTGAGGACTTATTAGTGACCAAATGGGAACTCTCAAATGCAAGTTGCGTCAAGTAAACTAAATGTGCTTTATAAAATTGGAGTCCATCTGAGGTCCTAAGGCGTAGGTACTATCACTTTCAATGGAGCGATAAAATTACATCAGAATGCAGATTAGATATCACAATTACACTGGTTAATTTAATGCAAATAACTATTCATTAATGGCTCCCGTTCTTTATCGTCTCAAAGCTGGTGCGGATCCAGAGGACTCGCTTATTCTAATGACACCAAACCAATGTCGGCTATAAGATCCAAGGCTCTAATTTTCATAATGTAACCACGTCCTCGTCTTTTACTAGTTTTTCATGCGCCTTACAGTAAATACGATCTCAAGAAGTAATATAAAGAACACATTCGTTATTAACACAAAACATTATTAGTTCTATGAAAATCAACAAAACATGCAATTACTTTAAAAAAAAGTTACTCAGAGAAGTTTTATGTAGTTTATTCTAATTCATTTAAGAAAAATTTGAAAGATTATGGAATGCTACAGAAACATATAAAAGTTTTTTCAACAGCTAAAATTAATGAAAATGTTTTTGTGGGCTTTCTTACAGCGAATATATGTACAAGTATACGCCGTAAGAATTTTTAGGACAAAGAGAAATACTGAAAACTGCATTTCAAAGTCTTTCTGCGATTCACTCAGGAATGCGCCCTTGGCAGCTTTGACACATCACTGACTTTCGCCACAAAACATTATAAAAGCGAAATGGAATGAGTGTATAAAACTATTAAAACCAATTTTTAATAATTATACACATTCTTCCAATGCATATAGGTCTTAAAACTTTGCTCTCTTTGCCTAACTTCAATTCAGTTCGACGAAGTAATTTTTGTAGTGCGATCCATAATAATAAAATAGATTAATTTCTCCATTCGATCCAGTCATCATATCATCATATGTAGTTGCTAATTTTACATTGTGAAATGATTCAATATAAAATAGTCAAATAGATACATATATAGAGAAAGTAAGTGTCAGAAAACAAATATATGCAAGAAAAATCGATGAAATTAATAAGTGTAGTTATATATTTATTACAATGAAAACTTTACAAATTAAGAAAATAATGAGTTGTGAGACTTTGGAGAAAATAGTGAGGGAAAAGTAATTTTTCTAGAGGATTTTTTGCTCGTGAAATTGCAAAATTGAAAATATATTGCCAGGAAAGTACCTAGGGAACCATTTTCTTCGACACCAGAAAAAAACTCTTTAACGAAAGTACCTAACAGACTGTGCGGAACTTTCCCTGGGTGCTTTTTATCCTTCTAGCTCTTCCCCTTTTTTCTGATCATTAAATTCGCTCTCCCTCCTATTTAATCGCGATCATTTCTCACTCATATTGTTAAATTTCCCATCAACTATTCTTCATCATTTTCCTTCCAATCATTTTCGCGTTAATCTACGGTCACTTAAATACTTTATCCAAGCTAATTACCTTTCCTTTTCCAGCTTGCCCTTACTTCTTCTCTCGCTGCATCTAAAGCTATTCCACACACTCGTTCATCAATTCCTCTTTCAAGAGTTTTCCTTATCTCTTCGGCTCTTTACAACCACTAGAATGGCTCCTTTTTCTGCACTCTCTCGATCGAGTTTCCCATTGGGATTACTTAAAAACTTGTTACCAGAGCTGTGGATAATTTCGGTTGATTCGTAAGAGTGTTCAAGCATCAGTGTTAAGATATATAAATTTTTATTAAGTGAAACTCTACTTTCCTTTATGTATAGGAGAGAATTTGCAGATTGGAAACGTGTATTATTTCTTTACTAAAATTTTGATTTGAAGAAAAACATAGCTATCTATAAAATCAATTTCTGTGGATGTCATCATTAAAATTTTGTTCAGATATAACGGTCAGTTAACAAATCCGTTGAATACTATTAAAAATCTTTACTCTTTTTATATCTCATTCAAGCTATTTCTGCGCAGTGCTCATTCTAAAGGAAATTGCATCTTTTAATTTCTAAGCAACAGTTTTATGAGAAAATAATCTTTTGAAAAAATGAAATGAGCAAAAAAATGTTTAGGTCTCGCCTAATTTATTTATATTTATTGAATAGGATTTTTTAAATTACAAAGATATATCCAATATTAATCCCAAATGTAATTTGTTGTCCATAATATTTCTCATAAAAATCTGTTAACATTCTTTAACAAAGAGTAAAGTTACGGTAATAAAGATGGAAGACAACAATGCACTCAAAATGGTTCAAAGCTGCGACCCTGCGAACTTTGGAGTAAAGCACGTCAACCACTGGCGTTAAATTATTATTATTTTTAGAAATATAAATAGGAGAAAGAACATTTTAGAAGTAACAAGGTTTGGGTAATTTTCCGACAATCAACGGCTGTATCTTTTCAGTTCCTGAAGAAATGCAATGAATAAGTGCAGTCAATCGTTGCTTTGATTCCATGACTCTTCTAGAACTATCACACTTAACGGCGAGAGTGCGATTCGGCGAAAAAATAACATCTGAACTGTTGTCATATCAGCTTTTAAATTTCTCGTTGACGCAATTCGTTCGCCTTTTCTAGCGGAACGTTATTTCCCGCAGATTAATTTTGATGCAATTCTGTACCGTTTGCGAAATCTGTTGAGCCACCCAACACTTGCTTGAGGCATGCCATGTCGGATCAGGTTTCGTAATTTGAACGCTTTTTGCCAAAAGAGTGGACCACTTACGGAAGTGTTTTTAAAGTGAGCATTTTATGGTCATTGAAAATTCTTTTCGCTTTGAAGCAAGTACTTCGTTATTCCTAGTTTATCTGCCCTTGACGAAGAGAAAATCAAAATGATTTAAAAAAGACTATTTCGTATGGAAGCTGGCCGTGACGTGGAAATATTGAGTTTCGTTATTTATTTGAGATAAAATAATACGGGTACTATTGCACCCAATTACAATATAAATTATATAATCACATACTTTATAAAAATCACAATTATTGATCATAGCTAATGAAGTTCTCTAAAATACCAAATTAAATAGAAATTAAACTAAAAAATGCAATTTCAAATTTAACAATAAAAGTATTAAGCTATAAATCACATATCTAACTAGGCAGTAAGAAATAATATATCCATTTACAATACCCAATCATCACTAATTTAATCACAAAATTAAATAATTTCTTAATATCCCTATGCGTACAATTAAAAACATAACATAATTATACTTATTTCCTACTTGCATTAGTCTATTAATTGGGGAATTAACAACATAATTTGTTCTGTAAAATTGCACTGAAAAAGTGCCATTAAAACGAGTACTATACTGTGGAACACGAAAATCAATTAAATAAATTAAATCAATGCAATCATACTCTGATCTTACTATTTTAATTAAGTTCACCAAATCAAATTGAGACCGACGAGCTTCTAAAGATGTTAAGTTAAGAAAACACATCAGTTCTTCGTAGTCAATCTCCTCTGTCGGAATATTTATTTTACGAGCTATCAGTCTTAAAAATTTGTGTTGTACTCTTTCCAATTTAGAAATATGTACTTTATATGTAGGTGACCATATTGATGTAGTAAATTCCAGCTGACCGCGCACCAAGTAACAAACTTTTAGTGCATAACAATTATAAAAATTTTGGTATTTCTGTTTATAAAACCTAGTATTTTATAAGCTTTACAAATTATACTATTAAAATGAGGAATAAAAGTTAGGTATGAATCCAAAAATACTCCTAAATCACGAACAACATTAACATTTTTCCATTTATCTTATAATCAAAACATTTTTTAACATCAATAAATAAACCATTATTTGCAAAGTAATTGCAAGGTACTTGCAAAGACTATCAATATAACTTTGTAAAACAAGTGAATTATCAAAATGTGTAATCGTCTTATAAATTTTTATATCATCTGCAAAGAGCTGAAATCTAACATTATCAAAAATATGGTAAATATCATTAATATAGATTAAGAACAATAATGGTCCTTAATGTGAACCCTGAGGAACACCAGAAGTGGCAACAAAGGTTTCAGAAAGACAATTTTTAATTTTAACAATTAGTGTCCTATTAAGCAAGTAACTATCCAATCCACAAATTTACCACCAATTCCATAACTTTTAGTTTGGCTAAACGTAAAGAGTGATCAATCTTGTTGAAAGCTTTTGCCAAATCCAAATAACTCTGGGCCACACTCTTTCGCCGAAATTTCACAAATATCCAATTTCATACTTCTGAGTTCATCTTTTAATGAAACAACAATAGCCTTCAACTTTTATAAATCATGTACATCCTGTTATCACTTTTCACAATTAATTTGAAGGCGCCGATTTTGGCCATTTAAAAGATTTAACTCTTTTCTTGTCAGAATCGAGCACGTGGAATGTTGGGGCAATTTACATTGTTCACAAAGCACTTATTTCTCCGGATTTACACTAATTTCACAAACTTGGCACTTAATCATATCATAAATGCCCATATTGAAGCTTATAGTATCACAGAATACTGTGTGTGTGTGTGTGTGTGTATGTTACATATATCCTTTGAAATAACAAGGTCCAAAACTACCATTAAGTACCAAGGGGGGACCATTTTGGTCCATACTTCACTTGTACGTTTTCACTACATATTATAAACATTAATGAAATAAAACACTTGCTATATATTTATAACTCACAAAACATTCATTTTATTTCAAAATTGCTCAATTATGTATTAATAGAGTAATTCCGTGATTGAAAACTGTGATATATTCGTATATACAAGCGTCTGACCCGATACCTGATTATCCTCCCTCCCTTATCATACTTATGCCTCATTGAGCTAGACTCTCACGCACTCAACTCCTGCGTTAGCCGAATAATAATTAGCCCATTGGAAGTTTAGGGCATTTCCCTTTTCCGTGGGAGTTTGATGCTAGCAAAAAGGACGGCACAGAGATTTGGAAAAAGGTTTATTTCAAGAGATTTATTCGGAGAAGCGTTGGTTTGGAAGTAAATGCTTGTGTAGTGATGGTTGAATAAGAGATAAGGATATTTGATGGGTGTTTGGAGGCATTTGGCAAACTCGATTCATTCTTGATAGCTTCAGCAAAAGAAAACGTCTGATGTCCATGCTTGATAAAGAGTTACGAGCACGTTTGACGAATGAATTAATAACACATAAGCAATATCGTAGGTTAAAGTTTTATCTCTACCGCTAAAAATTGGAATCGGTATCCCACACATGCAATATGGATCATGATTGTTTACACTTTTCCTGTAGGCGCTGGAAAATGTGCGAGCATCTAGTACTCATAATTTGAAAATTAAAATGAGCCACTCCAGGGGTTGAATTAAACTAATATTGGGTTAATAGATAAAAGAGATGACTAACCAATGAAATTGTTCTCAAGTTATCATGATTTCATTAATTTAAATTAAGATCTCATTATAGTTATGTATTTTTCTGGGAGATTCTTTGTCGTGATTAAACACTTAACAATAAATTTTGTCATCCTTAATACGCATTTTTATTGAGATTAAAATCCCTAATTCTCGTTTCTATTTAACTACTTTTCGCTTTAAAGAGAGTAAAAAAATAACATAAAAATGGTTCATATATTACCATTTTCTCATCCATTCTAGATCATACATTAGTACATGAATATGAATTCGTAAACGTTGAACAATAACAAGCTGAAAACTTCACGAAGGCATTGTCGTTGTGAGGAATAGATTAAGAATAGATATTGCTCCATTATTGACAATATAAATATTTATTATGAATTTTTAGAAATTCATTGATTAATGTGTCATTTAAATTCTTTATCACATTAAATCGAAGTACAAATAATATAAATGATACCGTGATTAATAGAAATTAAAGAATATGTTAGTAAATTGGCAATGGCATACCATGTTAATTTCAGGATAATGTAGCATTTAAATTAATATATAACTTGTATACAAATTAATATATAATCTTATTATATAATAATCTACGTTTATCTCTCACGCTCGACTGTGGCACCGCTATTTAAATGGAATATAAAATAGAGAGAATCGAGAATTATTTACCACAGCCTATAATGCTATTTTAAAAAACTTACCGAGTAAGTAGAAAACTGAAATTTGATAGTAATTTTTGTTTCTTATAGAAAAAGCCATTTAATAAAAAAATATTCCAAAAAGGCCTGAGTATATAATTTCTATTTTCCAAAAGAGAACACGTAAAACTCGATTTTTCGACACACAGGCTTTTTCTCTTTTGCAAATTAAAATTAAAAATAATTTACCTACAATCTTCAAACCTAGACTGTTAAAAAAAAAATTCTTATTATTATCGTCACATTTCGCCTATGACACAAAATCGTTCAACTGCCACGTTTAAATCATACTTATTGAAAATTTTAAACTTTTTAAACGATTTGTTGCCTTGTCGAGATTGTATTGAGGTCTCAATCCTTATACTATATGCGTAGGGAAAGTATCCTTGAATGTTTTAGGTGAGAGAGAAGGAGAGACAGGAAGAAAGAAAGGTGGGAGATAGGAAGATAGAGAAAGTGAGATAAAGAGAGGGAGAAAGAGGAGGGAGAGGGAGGGAGACAGAAATAAAGGGAGGACCGATAGATAGGTAATGTTTTCTATTAAGGCGAGATTGAAATTCGGAAGTATATTTTTCCAGAGAAGATAGGGGGAGAGAGAGAGAGTGAGAGAGATAAAGGGAGGGAGAAAGATGGAGACAGAATGAGATGGAGAGTTAGATAGATAATGATCATTATTAGGGCGAGATTGAGAGTAGGAAGTCTATTTTTCCAGAAAAGGAGAGAGGGGGAGAATAGGATAGAGGGGGATGGGAGAGAGGAAGAGCGAAAAGGAGGAGGAATGGGAAATAACTTAAATTTAATATTTAATCCACGCATACTCGTCATATTTGCCGGAAAATTACGCTAATATAGAAATAGACGGTCACTTATTTTGGGAGATAATAGAGATTAAAAAATATCATTAGCAGACAATTCTACGAGGATTCTGCCAGAACAACTTATACTTCGTCTATCTGCTTTTTGGTCAGGCGTTCGAATTCCGTGTGGATTCAGATGTTCAATCCATGCGTGAAAGCCTCGCTTTTCGATTCCCACCCAAATAACCACCTAGATAGATTTGAATGGATAGATCTTCGATGCGTTAATTTTGGGCGGACTAGCAATTGTAAAACTATACTCGCGGAATTATTAGCGCACTGGAGTATCTCTATTCTTATTTCTGCGTAGCTGGAACTAAAGAGTTAAATTTTGTTTAAGGACAGTTTGGATGGCGGAAATGACGTGAAAAAGATGTGACGCCGAGTTATAGCGGACTTAATCTACCGCAGGTCATTCTGTCTATCACCCAATATCTCTTTTGAACTAGGCGAATAATGCCCATCTGTATGTTTCATTGAGGGTCAACCAGCTAGCAGATTGGTATGAGAGGCAATATTTTGAACACTTGACGTCGTTAAAGGTCTTTTGAGAAGATGTTTTCTGCAGAAAAAAATCTTTGAATTGCAGGAATTGCGAATATTTGTTGCGATTGAAACGATGGGACGAATTATGAGAGGAAAAGTAGAATTTTTTATCGAATATAAGCCACATTTTCATAATCATTCAAACGTATAGATTATTTCCGGAAAGTAATAGAAAATTTTTGCATATCATGATACACTTCCCGAATAAGATATTGATATTATAATATTCCATTTACCTTAAATAGTTGATAATGGAATTAATTTAGTTTATAAAATTATTTATAATTACGTTGAAAATTAGGAAAAATCAGTAAAAATAGTTGGATTCGATCTAATAAATATTATGTAAATAGGCACAATAATAAAAACTGAATATTTTAGATTTATTTTACATTTCACTCAATCATTCCGACAACTTTTTCCTTTAGACAACTTAAATCAATTGCAATTTGTTCACACTAATTTTTAATGACAATTACCATGCTAGTATTCAGTATTTTAATTTTAAAAAGTAAAAAAAAGTCCATATGAAAATTTTATTTCTTTATGTTTCAAATCAGTCCTTTCGATAGTCAAACACGAAATACATCAATAAAAATAATGAAATACTTCCAAAGTCGATAAGACCTCTTTTTTCGTTCCGTATTGTAATCACTGAACTAAAGATAAAAAATAACCATTGACGCGGTTGAAAATTCTATCTTAGGCAAAAATATTGTTTAATTAGTTAAAACTAAGGTGAATCAAAATTTAATTTACCTGGCAGCTCCATTACTCATAAAAAGGATGGGAAACCAGATATATGTCAATTAGAAACCGCTTACGTTCACTGTCCCGAATCTCACTTGCCCGAATCTCCCTTGCCCGAATCTCATAAACCCGAATGCCAATTGTCCGACTGTCACTTACCCGAATATCATAATCCCGGATATTATTTGGATGAGACTCGGAACAGTGACACCAAACCTTATAAACTAGATTCTAAACCAGCGGTACCAAACTTTTATACATGGCTGGCCACATCGGTTGCTGCGAATCCTGCGGCAGGCCGCATTAGAGGTGCTATATGTGTGAAAATGAATTCTAAACAGAGATTTTATCTTTAAAATTTCAACATCAAAACATTTAGTATCAAAATTTTTATTATGTTGCACGAGTTTGTGCGTAAAATGTTTCGGGTTGCTTTTATATCATAGCTTGACAGGTCACACAAAAACATTTCGCGGGCCGTAGGTTGGACACCCCGTTCTAAACTATGGGTGGTTCTTTATTGATGAAACGCCCCATCCTCTTTAATCTATTGCTTTAGCAATCGTATTCCAGTCATATGGGGCTGATTCTTTTCCAAAAGTAACACCGTGCCTTAGCATCACCATTTTTAGAAATCTGATGGGTCAAGCACATTCTTTATACTGATTAGTAAATATAATTACAATAATGCTTACAAATTGCTCTCAACAACAGCGTCCTGAAGAATAATTGTCGACAATTACACTCGTTAATACTTTTTAAATCTTTGAGTAATTTTCACAATAGAAAATATTTTAAATCACTTTTAACTTTGAAAGAAGAAGTCCAAACCAGGACAGGCTTGCTTCCCAAAGTTGACGTCCCGAATTGATTATTTATTTTGACAGGAAATGGTTCAGTATAAGTTAGTCATTCCAAGGAATTCTCTTACCATAAATACCATTTGTAATTCATAGTTTATCAATGATAATTAAAAATTGGAAAACGAATTAATTAAGCATTATCAGGTTTAATATACCACTAAAAGCAATGTCAAAATCTCTTCTGACATATTTTGCATGCATTTTTTTAAATAAACGAATTTAATAAATGTTACTGTTTATACGCTGATGTGTCATGAACAACTGTCCATTGCTGAAGAGTAGTCGAGCGGAAAAGAAAATTTGTTCACTCGTCTATGCTCAAGCCTAGTTCGGTAATAACCGTATCCTGGCAATAATTTCATAAAATGCCATTTAAAACGCAAAAACGCTATGTTTTAGTAGAAATTCAAGAAAATACTATAAATTATAAACTTTTTGTACAATGAATTATAATTTACATTCTTTTCTCCTTTGAATAGTATAAATCTCGCTCCGATATCACAATTTTAAGATATTGTAATGCATTAAAGAAAACATCTCTGCACGATGGATTTCAGATTTGCTGTAAAACGAATGAGGAAAAACTCCTGGAGTCAAACCCCGGACTTCACTCTTCGCCAAATAAAATATAGCTGGAGGTAGGCCCTGGTAGCATGAGCCTCATACCAAATTTCATGAAAATCGGTCTATTGGTGCAAAAGTTGTTAGTAGATGACACACACACACAGACAAGAACATTTCATTCATTTCCTTTGGAAACTAGCCTAAAAGCGACAAGTAAACAAAATTTTAATTGGTTGCTATGGATAACAAATTATTGATTACCGTTTGCATCGATAGCCTCTTTAGTAACAAATTGATGGAATAAAGTGATCCGAAGATCCTATGCAGACAGGCATAAGCTGTAAAGTTGGGAATAATTTTGAACCGAGAAAAAAGACTGCTATGACCGGGAATCGAACCCGTGTCTTCCACTTGCCGGGAGGATATTCTACCACTGAACTATCGTAGCAGATCAATTTCCTCGTTTCTGAACGCGGATGTTTTCCTCCCGGCAAGTGGAAGACCCGGGTTCGATTCCCGGTCATAGCAGACTTTTCTCGTTTCAAAATTATTCCCATCGTTAGTAACAGTTTAAAAATGTAACCCTAATAACGGAAACAAAGCGGTCACCTGGCGACGATCAATGTATTGAAATTATTCAGACGGATAAACAAAATACATACCTCTGAAAATTCGTTATATAAAAAAAATATTTCGGACAAAACTGGTATAAAATTATATTGCCTATATATTTTATAATGAATAATATATGCGTTAATGAAATCGTAAAGGAGATAATTGACAAACATGGAAAATTAAAGAATAAACCTCAAATTCTGGTAGAAATTTTTCAGATGTAAGCTTATCGGATCTCATTCTTTTAATAATAATTATGAATACAAAATCTTGTGTACATTTGATTATTAGTCTTTGAGCTAGAGCGCCCAGAATAATCCTATTGCAAACAAGACACAAAGACATCATCGAGAAAATAGTGAAAAAAATTTTCAAGGGACCTTAAAACGACTTACGCATTTCCGTTGATATCTCGATTTTGAGTTTTTCTACAAAAAATTACTGTATATACTGCGTAAAGAGAAAGTAAAAGACAGTGGTTTTACCACCACATAATATGGATTTACCTGGAGTAGCGATGTTATGGCACACCGTCCCATGTCTCGGGTTCTTGTACTCCATCCTTTTCACTCTCGCTTAGGCGACCCTTACCGAGTGCGGTTGGTCGCCAGAGAGAAAACACTATATCCTAAATTTTTTCCGCATTTCTCGGCACACTCTCATCCAGGCCGCCTCCCTAGTAGTTCGACGCCGAAACTCGTGGGGCATCCCACGCAAGACATCCTAAAACACGGACCGTCATTGTCCCTATCCCACCCCAATCCCCGTCCCGACCCTCCCGGCGACCTCACGTCTCTTCAACCTCGAGAATCCCGGATTTAGTCCCAGTGCTGTTCGGCGAGTGCTCCGACGGGTATTGGGCGATAAACACCAGGGCGGTATTTAACGTGTCACTTGTTCAGGGAATAGGTAAAGGGAGCGGAGAGACGGGGGGAGGATGGGAACAAGTCCCAGGTTAGGATTTGGGCGAGAGAGAGATAAAGGGAAACGCGTCGGTCGAGGAATGGGATCAAGAGCTCGCGAGTGCGCGTAACGGTACAGTCGGGATGTGGGCGTTACACTTTTCGCTAGGTTTTGAATGAGTCGACGGTGAAGTAGGAACGGCAGAGAGAAGTAAACACTGCACTAATATTTTTAGAACCTATAAAAACAAAGATAACGTTACGATAAATTGAGACTGTATAAATTCTCATGGATTTTTATCTAATTCTAAGTTAGGGTTCTCAAACTCGAATTGCATGGCGGTCATACAGATAATGACGGAATTGGCAGTTACATATATCATATATATGTATACAAATAATATGTAAAATATACGCGTTACGAATTCT
The DNA here is from genome assembly GCA_028673005.1 of Tanypteryx hageni. Classification (NCBI taxonomy): domain Eukaryota; kingdom Metazoa; phylum Arthropoda; class Insecta; order Odonata; family Petaluridae; genus Tanypteryx; species Tanypteryx hageni. The sequence goes on from CM054116.1 coordinate 54,737,192, forward strand.
AAGTATTTGGCGGATCGCATTTCACAATCATTATTTGTTCAAAATCAAACGCACACTAGTTAAAATTGCTTTCATTTTAATTGGAAAGAATTTTGCAATTCTTAAAAGTTAAATTTTTGCAATGTATCATATCTACTTGTTACTTATCGATATGTCTCGCCTTCGCTATTTAGCCTACTTTCAGTAGAATGAAAGCAGTTAGTAGGACGCAGTTTCTGAACTGGTGGGACACGTGGCCCGAGCGAGCATACTTGACACCTAACGGAGTCGAACGCCGACTAATGGCACACTTGTCTCGCCTGTATTGGCAAAACACTCTCAATTTTCCCATCTCAGCCGAATAAGTGATATGCTAGGTATCTAAGGTAAAGTAAAATCGACTCGTTTACCACAAAATTTAATATTTAAGGGCAAAAAAAGAAACCAAGAAAAGAAATGATGGAACAATGCGTCAAAGTGCATGGTTAAAAACAACAAAAATACAAACCTACAGGTTTAGGGACTCTTGTCCCTCTCAAGGAACCTTTTGTCACTCACGCTAATGCAACCATTCTATTAAAAATCCTAAAATTGTTCACCTCGTAAAATGAAATATTTTGTAATTTTCGAATGTTCGCGATCGAAATGGCTGCCATTCACATTTTTTATCCTCTCAGAAAGAAGTTCAACATGAACCACGATTTCTTTCCGAAGTTTCAGAATAGAAATTTCCATTTCTGTCGTAAAGGACAAATCTAAAAGTGATTAATGTTCTCCATAAGTAGGAAAATGGATAAATAGACAAGTATTCTACAAGATAGATAGGGTTTGGATTAAATGCTAGGGTCGAGTTAATAAACCAACATCTCTTTAATTTTCAAATTTGAGGTAGGTTTATAATTTTAATAATTAATAATAATATGCTATACATATTTTTATTTTAAACTTTTCTTAAAGATTGAATGTTATAATGGACTATTTTTCAAATATCAGCGAATATTTAAATCATTGACTAATATACAGTTAATAAGTAGCTACAGGATCCAAAGAAACAGAATGTATCTTTCAGTTAAACCAATCTATCTATTACCTTTTCATTGTGCATTTCAAAATTCTCAAAATTCACGCGCAATTTGAATATATACGGTTGCAGTTGCGTCTGGTAATATGGACGGTTATTAGTCTCTACCCCCGCTCCGCCCAGGTATTACGTCGCTACACGCATTGGTTTTTGCTCGCAATTCGCGGTAAAGTCGCTGGAAATGAGAGGTACCTGTGTAAGTATTTAAATACCAACAATTCCTTTACCTAGCCTACTCGCGAGCAGTTTTTTATTTATTATATTTTTTTAAACTTGTAAAAAAATTTTCCAATGCGGTCAAATGGCCGCGAGCGACTGTTAAGGGTTAAAGACCGACGCGGCCCATCGAAACAACCGCGACTTTTAATGAGGCCTGCAGAGGCACTTTGAAATATTATTGCAGCCTGCCATCGGAAAAAGATCGCACACCCCTGTCCAAAGGATGCACAATCTATCCCCACCCTTCCATCCGCCCTATCATACTACCATACTGTCCTCGGTAAATTCCCTCCTCTATTTATGAAGCGTCTCAAAATCTTTTTAAAATATAAAACAGAAAAGAGATGTAGAGAGATGTTGAACTAAAAAAAAAAAACAAGAATTCCAATGGCCTCAAACTCCATTGAATGTTATAAGTGAATTACATTGGACACAAAAGAAATTTTATTCGTCCATGATATTTTAAGCCTAACAATTCCCGATCCATGCATTAATGCAAATCACGCCCCTCCTCTAAATCGCTCACCGCGTCATTCCCCGAATCCATCCTTCGCGGCACGTTCGCTGGGTTTAGCGAAGATTATCTAGCTACGGCCTCGACCTCAGCCTTCGCTGCCTCAGGTTGCCCATCCGCCCCAAACCCACACCCTCTTCCAGGATTTTGTAATGGTTAGGGAGCACGTTCCCCTAGCCGTGTTCCCGAAGCTCATCAGGTAGTTCGTCACAAGCTGCACGACAAATGTTTGTGTTGCTGGATGCGGCAGCGGCTTTCAAAACCATAAACAATTCGAGGTCCTGTATAAGTAAGGACCATTTATAAACAAACTTAGCCTAAAAATTTCCACTTATTCAGAAGGTGGCTATTATAAACGAAAAGATGATTACAAGAGTATATTTTTTTGTATCTTAATGTACCAAATTTTTTAATACTTATATTTTTTGATAAATGTTTTTCTTAACCTTAATCCTGTTTTAAGAAATATATCCTGATAAATAAGATTAGCCTAATTTAATTTTTGTTATGGAAAATTATTAATACTTTTAATATATATTGCATAAAAACATAAACGATAACAAATGTCTGGTTGAATATGATTTCTAATCAATAACTACACTTTAATAAATCACAAAAAGTTCTAAGATATTACGTACCTAGAAGATTTTTAGTTAAATAAAGGCAAACAACGATGAATGTAAATCCATGCACACGATAATGGCTGACGCCACGACAAATACTAAAGGAAAACCTTGTGGCATCAAAAGAATACAGTTAAGGTAAACCTGCCACTTATTGATAGTAATAATATACTATAACAAATGAAAGTCTATAAATATCCGCGCTAAATAATCCAAATACAGTGTAAATATTTGTATTAAATAACAGAGGTACTTGTAAGTACCGTTGGTACATAAATGGTTAACTCAAAAAAATCAAAACTCTGATTTATAAATTATTTTACAAAGTTATAAGAAAAAACTAAGGCTTGCAAACAGACTGTTTTTAAAAGATGATAGAAAAAATTTATATTCATAATCTTTTAAATATTATTTATATGTCTGTAACATTTTGCTCTTTGGAACAAATACATAAACGAATTTACATTTACCATATTGAAAATTGAAAATGTATCCACACTTTTAAACATAAATGACTTCTAAGAATTTCAGAACTTACTTGATCTTGTTCTGATGGCAGGAATTCTTTTATTAATACAATTAATAATATATTAATATGATTAATTGAAGAATTAATGTAATGCGAATTTATTGAATTACGTCACCATCAATTTCGTAATGTATGATATAAGAAATTTTATTTTCGAATATTACGAGTGCTCCTTATTACGAGTATTTTAATGAATGAAAATCCTTTCTATATCCTGGCTTCACACTAACTAAATTAACTCAGCATCCCGCAATTCATTATAACGATAGGTATCATTTATCGAATATGCTAATTCTTCAATGACCAAATTGCTCTAATGATTCAAATATTCCTGCAAGAGAGCCTGAAAAAGTTTACCCTAACACTCCAAAAAACGATTAGAAAACACAATGTGCTTCGCAGTTGAATCTTCCTCTTGGTAGATGCCTGTGCAGGTGATTTTCCCTAAGCTCCTCGCTTCCAAGCCTTGGGCTACGTAACGATTGCTCTCCCTTGAGAAGCGTGCTTTACTCTACAGCCACCTGAATTCTCCTACTTGACGTTTAAACTCGCACAGACGGTCGTCAGAGACCTGATGCTCGATCCCTAAAGTCTAGTGCTTACAGAAGCCTAGAGGCAAGAGATAAGAGTTCCCTATCCCATCAATCATGCAGAAGTGGCGACCATTTACATAAGGAGATTAATATTTGGCCTCTGAAGGAAACAGGGCAGCATCTGAAATTGCCAATGCCGAGCAGAAATACGTTCTTATTGGCCTTTCCCTGATAAATTGTGTGATGTCACCAATTTCAGAATTGTGGAAGTGTGTTTAGGCTCTCGCATTTTTTCACTGTGGCAGGTATTTCCCTCCTGGCCCTGTTCACCATACCCATTATTCTTTTATCCTTTGTTTAAAGCTTTTTGATCAGTTGAAGTGATGTAAATAAATTGTTTATGGTGACAATTTTTACATAATGGTTGCAGGAGACGCAGGACTATGAACTCGGAGAGACGCTGGCCCTCAGAACGCTGGTCATCCTTACCAAGGCAAGGGATAGCATTCAATAGAACAGCTAAGAAAATTTTTTGACCAAATTTTTTGTGCTATGAATTGCGTAAATGAGCATGGTTTTTTGCTTGGAAAAAGCTGCTCATCAACTGTAATGTTTGCTTCAGGTCTGCAGCTACTTTTACATTTTTCTATGAACCTGCCCCATATTTCAGAATTGAGAAAAAATTAATAGATTTTAGACGAGCTGCACGTGTTGACTTCTAAACAAGTAAGTAAGTTCACAAAACTTGTTGCGAGTTATTGCTTTCTTACGGGACAGCCCCCAATATTCGGACCATAGAGACTGGAGTTCCAAATTCTATTCCCTATTTACGCCCCGAGCGTACAGCATAGAAATAAAAGCTTTCAATTCTTCCAGCGACAGAGTCCTGGTGTAATACTGCAGCTGTCGGCGCGCTTCCATCTCTGTGCACTTCTGGATATACTTGAGCATGAAATTGTCGATAAAAAGCCGCCAAGAACTAGCCTTGCTGTCATCAACTACATTTCCCTCGCATGTGCTGTTGAACCCGGGGCCTCCCTCACAATATTTCTGCAATAACTACTATTACGCGCCATTATGTTGTACGGCTGTAGAAAAAATGTTGCAAGCTAATAGAAGACACGTTTCACACACGCAGAATGCGACAAAGCTCACAACTGACTGGCAGGAGCGAGTAAGAGAGAGGTATAGGAGAGTGACGCCGATGTAGGAGAGGGAAAGGGGAAAGAACTAGACCAGGGATCTCAAACCCGAAGCCCTCGAGATGCATACTGCTCGCGAAATAAAGTAGTTTACACTAGGCGGCCAAAAATCAAATTTCTTTCTTATAAAATATTTCAAATAAATTTACAAAATTGATGAAGTTTATTATTTCAGCCATTCTAAAGTATACGCAGTTTAATGCTCATTCAGATTAATAAAAATTCTGCAAAGGTGGGATACGAAGTATGGTATTCCTGCTGCCTATGTATGTGTTTTACGCTTCACAAAACCTAATCCTCAATGCCACAACTAGCATTTTTGCACTGAAAGGGTTTAAGTTCGCATCATAGCGTTAGGGGCGATTACTTTCTTGGGGAAGGGTAGAGTGTATGTCCTAAGAATATGATACGGTGTGAGGACTGGGAAAATTCATGGCCCGCAGACTTGGCATGGTGCCTTGGAAGGCCTTTATGCTGCCCGCGCACAGATGTGAGTTTGAGACCCCTGAACTAGACACAACATGCGAGTTCGTGGAAATGGAATTCGTCGAAAACAGTGCGGCCGTCAAATTGGCTGCTCCGGGTGTTCTAGGTAAACTCCTATTTTTATCATTAACAAGTGTTCCTGGGAAGTAAATATTTTTCAAGGAATAGTCGCCCTAAAATGATTAAAAGTCATAGTGGGGCACCGTCCTGCATTGAAAATGTCGAAACAACAGCGAAGCAAAATTTATATACCGTCAAATTAACGGTATTGGGTGTTTTAGTTTTAAATAAACAGTTGAATATAGGCTTCCGTCAAATTTATTAATCCTGGAGGAATAATATTTTCTTCTTTTGCATCAAGACAAACCCAAAGCCAATATTCAAATTTTGTTATTCGTTAAAATGATATTATTAATATAATGTAAATATAGGTACAGTAACGTCGAAAGTTTAATGTAAAGTATTCAGTTACGTTTAATAAGATATCAAATACACATGTATAAGATCTAGAAGATCTATTGTTAAGAAAATATGCAGGCTTAAATCAATTGAAGGTTTTGAAGTTTAAATGTCGAATATGGCTAGATTAACGTGTTTACAGGAATATTGATTAATTTATTTTTGAAATTTGACTCACAGGAAAGTAATATTCAGTGTTAATTTATCTGTAAAGACTCGCTTTATCTCTAAGCCTATCATAAAGTATTAAGCCTACATTTTAGTGATAAAAACTAACTTCCTTAGAAAATAGACGGAATTGTTTCCTTGTTCTTATGAAATGCACCTTATGTTACTTCTTTCCCCAACTAATTACTATGTACGTTGATTAGGCTTATGTTTCATAAAAGTGTTTTTGTGCGATTTCACTGAAAATGCAAAACATCAAAACAAAATAAAACATCGTTTTTCATTTCATGAATTATGTTCCCTTGAGGAACGTAAGCAATTTCAACCCCTGATCAGAGACGTAATACGAGGGTTCAGGCCCACGAATTGCGTGAAGGCTCCGAGCTTTTTGGGAGCCCCGAAATAATGTTTAGAAAGAAGACTCTGACTAAATTGAATGAACAAGAAATCAAAGAACGTTCACAAAGGTGTAACAGATATTTATTGACTAACTTCTCTCGTAAGCAACAAACACTGTTTTGAAAGATGAGATTGAAAACTGTATGGACACCAAGAGACCATTGAATATGATAATGATTAAATACAGACTGGCATCAATCTATAGCTATATACGTGTAATGTTTATGATATTTTTGACTGTCAAACAAAAACCTTTTTTCGAAATTAAAGTTTATAAAAAGCTACTTATGCATCTGTATGCCCATAAGTAGATTAAAATGTTTGTCGCTTCTTACAGTAGAAACTCCAGAGGCATACAAAATGAAAATCAATGGATTAATTGAGTATTTTACAGAATTAAAATGTCGAAAAATCAAAAATAAAAAATAATATATAAATAATTTCATAACTAGCTTTTATGTATATTTTAGGGAGAGGGGGAGAATCGTACATATGCCCTTGTCCTTGGAGAAATTTTCTAAATGTAGAGTCATCTATGTTTTTCTAGTTTCTTTTTCGAAATCCGATGAAGAATTTCCCATAGATACGAAGGATGTCTATCGCACACCGCTTTAGCTATGACGCATGCGAGTTCTTGCTCACACGAGCCAAAATTCACTTAACGGTCCCCGAGGGTGGGCCATATAATATTTTTGCTCCGGGTTCTCTTCTCCAGAATATGGGGCGCGGTGTCGACGGCGGGAGGCCAAGGGTATTCGGAGGGAAAGAGGCGGCGAAAGGGATGAAAGGGAGGAGGGAGTGCCGTTAGAAGTTGGCGGTGGGCGGGGACTTGGCTCGGAGGGCTAGGGAAGGCATGGAATAATGGGCGAGTGAGTGACACCGCTGTCCCAGTTTACTTCGCCGTCCGCCGTCCTAAGGGATCGCTTAGCTCGCGATCAACCAGTCATCTCGATCGTCCTCGTACGTGGAAAGGAGGAAGTGGAACGGACGTGCGGACGATTCGCGGAATGTTTACGGTATTGTAATGATGGCGGAGTACAGAGAGGGGGTACAAAGAAAGTTTTTAAGGGGAAGCGCGAAATTGCTGAGGAGGGAAATAATGCAAAATATCCCATGAGCGAGCTATACAAGCGATGAGGGTATGTGGTGTAGTTTTAACGTCAGCAAAATTCATTCTCTAATTTTAATAAAAGTAATTATGGTCCGTGTAAAATTTGTTGCCTACCGCGATTATTTATTGGGAAACTGAAACTATTTCAATGAAAAGAATATAAATATCATTTCCAGCAAATGCATTTGTGAATTGCTATGATCATATATTTTCCAGATATATAGGTATCAAAATTGGTATTTTCCGGGGCTCCATATAATTTGTCATAAGTAAGAAAAGAATGTCAAACCTGGATTAACCTTTGCGGTTAGTGTGCAAATGATGGTTGTATGCATGATAGAACTCAAATTTAAAAAACAGAGGAATATCCACAGTTGGATTTCTCGTTATATTAAACATTTATTTTACGGTGAAACGGCTAGGTTTTAAGTAACTTAATTATTAAAATGACATCAAAAAATACAATATCGAGATTAATCGATGGCTTAACATCCAGCAACTGACCTATATAACTGGCATTGCCAAAACCGGTTTAACTCTAGTAGGTGCTACTTTAATTAAAATCTTCGTAACAGTTTACTTGCTAAATAATCAGGATAATAATGAATCTCAACTATGGTCTACTAATTTATAAATCATGCCAAATTCAGAAAATAATTGGCACCATTTCATAGGCCGATGACATTTTGGTGTCCAAAAAGAGATTAAGTATTTTAAAGAAAAATAAAATTGCATATTTTTCCGAAGTGAATTCATTCTTTTCAGCTTTACTAGGTGTGTTTTTTCGGATTTCATGAGAATGGCTACGATGACATGTAATATGTGGGAGACCAGGGCAGTTGGTTGGGCTTTGGGGAGAGTTGATTAAGTAGGGTTGCTGCAGAGACGGGGCGAGATGAGGGGACTTGGCCCACTGGCTGGTGAAAGGTGCTCATCCCTTGAGGCCTGGATGATGGATCGACGTGGAATCCACTCGTCCTGTTGAGACCGGAGCGGATGTGTTCCCGCGGATTAGAGCGGGGGGTGCGAATGTAACTATGGGCTTGGAGATAAACACTCTCACCCTCACCGTTGCTATACTGCAGAGGTCGTTTTAAGAAAAACATTGCCTTTGCTTTTATAGCTTATGAATACTTTATCTTGAAGTGTACCTAAATATGTACGGTTAATAAATTTTACCTAATAGGACCATTAAAAATTGCGTCATTTGGCTGGTACATCGTATCGTATAATTGCGACCAATCACAGCATTTTCGTGTGCGATTTCTGCAGCGAAAAAAAATTTCAATATATGCGACAGTAAATTACGAGTAAACTTAAACAATACGACCTCGATGGCATTGGCCAAATGTAGAATTTATTAATGACTAATTAAATAAAAAACATGAAATTGTTCTAATCATTAGGGTAGATTGTAAGTTTTTTCAAAAGAAATTTTCCCTTCAAAATTAGCTTTAATTTCCTTTTGTTTCTTACTTGTATACCTAGCCCAGACTTGAAAATAACACTTGATTTCCTTTGTCATATCGTACCTATAAAAGAATGTAATTAAAATTGTGCACAACGCAATGAACATCAACAATCGTCTTATCGATATAAAACATTATAAGATGTCTCACAGCTACTTTACCGCATAACATAACAACGAAACACATAAATCAATTTCTCCATCAGAAATAATTAGCCCATACAATTGTTTTTTGCATTTGATAAGGTCAAAATAACCAACGAAAGCTTTATTTGTTTGTTTGATGACTAATCAACTTCTTGGATTATTATAGATTATACAACTTCTTCCTCACTTGGCACACACAGAAGAGAGGAAGGCAATCCGGTATCGGCATTAACCTACTTTTTACGAGGAGAACCAATGGGGCCAACTGCTTGACGACCTTTCCGAAGGACGAAACGCTCTCCTCAAAACACGCAATTAGGGTATGGGACGATCCCAGTTTGAAAAACCGGACCTCTACCGGATTTGAACCCGGGGCCGCTGCGTGGAAGGCCAATGCTCTATCCACTCCACCACCGCAATAACGAAAGCTTTATTGTGAACTGATAATATCTCATTGCTCATTATCTCCAAAGTTTCTCGTGTTAATTCTGAAAACGTATCAGCAAGGCACGACACGCTCTACATTCCTGGAATTTATTTAGTTCCATTAATGATAAGGTGGGCATGCGGGAGCAGTGCAGAACGCAGCATTGGCGGTGCACGGTGTTGTCTTCCCCCAGCACTTATTCGCGGGGGCGCGGCAAACCAAAAACGTGTTCTGGGGCATCTCGTACATGAGCCGATCCCTCTATTCTCCCCGTTGCTGCACGTACAGTAAATACACGCTTAAGTAGTGTGACTCCAACCACTTAAGTTCTACTTAAAACTACATGCCTCATCATAGAAGCGAATGCACAACAAATCCTATCCTCTACCAAGCTTCTGCTCTACCCTCCAAACCTCTTGCTAGATTCGTTCCCGCTGTATTTTTGTCTTCTCCCTCAAACTATACATTCTTCCACCTCACGCTAACCCTCTCCCTATCCCCTCCCTTCAGACTCCATCCCTCACACGCAAAGCCGCTCGTCGTGCTTCTCGCATGAAAAATGGAAGATTCTGAGAAAGGTCAGACGTGACCGTTTTTTTTAGAAGGATAATTAGAGAAGTGATTTCAGAGCCGACGAAACTGTTGAATTATATATAGGTAAGGTGTTTGTTCCTTGTTGAAAGAACGCCCAGATATTTGAGCTGGATCGATCCCCGGACATAATCATTGCTTGCTGGTATTGCCATTATTTATTTATTCTGGAGAAACGATAGTTAGCGGTAGGAAACTTATATCAACATTTTTTAATTAGTTACATCACATATCCTCAACCAATGCGGATAACATTTTACCTTACACGATAGTATCAATGACCAATATTGATTGAGCTCAAGGAAGTACACATATATAAAATAACATAAAACTATTCTGCTGAAATAATTGGCGCTTAAGTTTATATTTCAGTTATGTTCGTGATTATTCATGGCTAAATGCAAAAAAAACTGATTAGCGTTTTATTAAATATATAATAGCTCTAATTAAACCTTGTTATTTCAAATTCTTATTAATGATTATTTTTATTGATAGAATATATTAAATTAGTGCAAATATTTCAAGTAACTCATAACAAAAAAGTCACTGATGATGATGTTAATGATTCATTTTAATTCATGATAAACATGTTGTACATAAAGAGTATAGATGAAATAAAACGATAATTTGTTATTTTATTCAACAAGAAGTCTGAATTTATACCATTACCTAAAAATCTTATCACAACTGTCAAACTCTTCAAAAATTCTAAAACAAATTTAAAATTGGTATTATTTTTAATCGTAATTTGTAGATGTTCTGCAAGGAAATATACGAGTACATTTGCAAATCATGTATAATTTGCGTGAAAGCTGAAATTATTCACAAATATTGAACGCAAGAAATCTCACTCAAATAACATATTATTTTTTTAAATCAAAATTTGGCTTTTAAATATATTTTTCTTTAATGTCAGAGGAATTTTCAGAATGTAAATTACTAAAAAATATGAGCATATGAGTCTACAGAAATTTGACAGGCATCCATGTAGCCAACAGGTGGAAAACACATATATATGATATCATATGATATAAATCGTACATTAATTAAATTTCCTTGCGTATATCCCTCTTCGGCATTATATTTTCTCTGCAAAGATTTGGTCTATTGGTTTGGATATGGAAAACAAGTTTAAACCACATCCATGAATGTCAAAATTTATATTAATAACTGCAAGAAAAATGATACGCTAATTTCTTAATTGTCCTAGACGGAGAAGATCTTACGAAAAATTCATCGACCACAATTCATCAAAAAACAATTCATCGACCACAATTCATCGAACCACAACTCATCGAATGTATTATTCATCGAAAAATATACGTAAGAATAAATATAAGTAATAATAAACCTTGACCGTTTAAGAAGGCGTGGGTATGGGGAGGAAATAATGAAGATTAAATATTGCAAAACGAAATACTGTCATCATTGATGTCTTTTCACTGCAAATAACTCGTACATAAATCAGAAACAACATATAAACAAATGAAGCTCACGAGTTGAGGTAGGGGAAGGAAATGGGGAAGGTAAACATTTAAAAACAAAATACTGGCATCATTGGTGTCTTTAGACGACCAATAAATCGTAAATACATATTAAACAATGAATAAACAATATGATCTCACGGAGGTGGAGGCTAGGGGAGGAAATGGGGAAGGCTAAATATTTCAGAACAAAATACTAGCATCATGGATGTCTTCCGAATCCAAGTAACTCGTAGACGAACAATAAACAATAAATAAACAAATTAAGCTCACGGGGATGGGAAAAGAGAGGGTTAAATATTTTATAAATAAATACTGACATCATGGATGTTTTTCGAATGCAAATAACTCGTAGATGGATAATAAACAATAAAGTAACAAATTAAACTCATGGGGAGGGGGAAGGGGGAGATAAAAGGGAGGTGATAGTTAAGGAGTATGGCAGAGGTGATGTGAACGAAATATGGGGATTTTACGATAATATTATTTGTGAATGAATTTAATTTATTTAAAATGGAAAAGAAAATAGAGGCATTACTTACACAAACATGAATTTTCGGGCACCCGATGGAAACGTCGCTTTATTCCGCTGGGAAATATTTATTTAAGATCATTATCTGAATCAATGAAAATACAATTTATTAGTTCTAGCCGTGAGGAATGCCATTCTGGCTAACATTAGTTTATTTCCCTCAGTGTTAGAAATAAAAAATTGCGGTTGCACATTACAGTCCACAGAATGGATCTTTGGCCTGTAATATTGTTGAAAGCATGATTTTGGAAAAGAAATTTGTTACTATTTACGTGGTGTTGCTTATAACTTATGTTATTAAAGAGACATAAACAACTAATATGGGCTACCACAATAGTAAGGTTAGAATTTTTCTGTAAATATGATTTTAGTAGGTGTTTGCTGAACGGATTTCAAAGAAATTTCGTTTGTAGGGCGAGTATAGAATGGAAAAATGAATGTTTAGAATGGATCAAAAAAGCAGAGCTATCACAATATAAGGAATACTAATTTTCTGATTTCGAACCAAATACATTAGTATACGTTCATATTACGTAGTATTTGACGAAAAGCACTTCTGTACCACGTAAAACCTGCGTACACCCCTACTTGCTATATATGAAAATTGTATTTATAGGAAAGTAGGCGGATTAGTTCTTTCCAGAAATACTCGTTTCGTTTTAAAATGTTTAACCTTCCCCCTTTTCTACCCCCGTGAGCTTAATTTGTTTTTTTTTTTTATTATTGATCTACGAGTTAAGTAAATTCAGAAGACATCCATGATACTAGCATTTTGTTTTGAAAGGTTTAACCTTCACCATTTCCTCTCCCTACCTCAACTCGTGAGCTTAATTTGTTTATGTACTGTTTTTAATTCATGTACGAGTTATTTGCAGTGAAAAGATTCCATGATGACAGTATTTAGTTTTGTTATATTAATTTTCCTTATTTCCTTCCCATACCCACGCCTTATTTAACTGTAATGGTATATTCTTACTTATTATTTTTGCAATTGTCACAATCAGTCTAAAGACGTCCATGTTGCCAACATTCTGTTCATATTACTTCCGTTCTTCGCCGTCCCCCATCTCCATAAGGTGAATTGGAAATTTCGATGAATAATACATTCGATGAATTATGCTTCGGTGAATTTACATTTCGATGAATTGTGTTTCGATGAATTGTGTTTTGGTGAATTGCTTTTTCGATGAACTGCTTTTTCGATGAGTTGTGATTCGGTGATTGTGGATGATGAATTGCATTTCGATGAATTGTGGTCTAGAAAATATTCTATGTCACATGATTCAGAAACATAATCATGGATTAATGAATAAGAGGGGGATACAGAATCAATTAACGTGTGATGGGGATATTTTGCATTTTAAATATATTTGTCTCGTCCTTTAATTACTTTTTGAAGTGCAACAATTGGAATAAATATGATCCGCTCTGGAGTTATAGCGAGATAACAAGCAGCTAGTCCAAAACTTAATTGTGGAAACTTAATCTGAAAGGACCTAAATATCACTGAAATCTTGAAGGAGAATTCTAGAGAAGATGTACTAATTTTTGTCTAATTTACTTAGCAAGATAGAAGTCTAAAGAACTATAAAATGACTGATTTAATTTAGGTCGATTCAAATTAATGAATGTACGTATATATATAAGACGCTTTTACTTCCATTGCAATAAACAAGTTGGTATTTTCTCTGAGAACATATGCGTAGGAAAACTAAATATTCCTTTGACAAATTTCAAACATGGCTCCAATATGTTCAATACTGAGCGAATAATTTTTACAATCAATCGTTTTCTCCCAATAAATTCACTTAATTTAAAAGCAATTATTTTGGCATAATAATCAGTAAAACTGTAAGTTCCAACATATATAGAATATTTTTTTCTTAAATTACAAACATACTTGATATATCGACTCATCTAAAATCCGTCAAAATTTGAGGCTTCTGTAACAATTAAATTACAGCAAGTGTTCTCATTATACAAAAATGTTCTTTCAAGAAATACAAATAAAATATCGCATTTAATTAATGAAACAGTCTTTCCAAATCAAATATGCATCATTCTAAATTACGAACGAAGATATTAACATGCGAGACTTTTGATCTACAAAGAACTGACGCGTAATTACTTTAATGCGGCACACGCATAGAATCAAAACTTCATCTAAAAAAACAATAAGTGAAATTCTATTCGCGGGTTTCACATTAAAAACTGCATAAAGTCTTTTACGCGTGAGATTTAAACGAAGGATTGTGATTTTTTCCAATAATCAAAATTACGCAGCAGCAATACAAAAAATTGCAGTATCTCTCCATATCGGAACGTTCTACATTAATTTCGGGATTCGCCAGAGATAATTGAGGGAGGCATGTTAATATGCATGATCAAAACAAGACAAAACTCAACTGGGTCACGAGGTTGAACGTGGGTCCTTTATTAAGATACGCAGAGGTTTTAAAACTTCGTGAATATCATTCATTTTTTAAGAACATCTTTTGCACGGCAAAGTCCTTTAAATTCTTCTTCGGTGATTTCCCAGGTTTTTCATCACCACCTATCTGGGACCAATACACTGCCCTTCATATCTTAGATGCCTTACTCGTTCACTTCAAAGAGAAGACCGTCGGAAGCTTCAGGCGACGGAGCGACCTTTGACAGGGAATGAATGGTCTATGCAGTCAATTTCTCCAGAAGGAGTCATGAGTCAAAGTTCATTCCATCCTTTTTATTTTCCTTCTAATCCGTTGAATCAATATGTCGCTCAACGTTTTTGTAAGGCATATTAATTCCGAGACCACTAACAAAGCGAGCAATAAAAATCTCTAAAAAATAACCTTTGCCGCACCTAAGAGTTTTATATTGAAGACCAGCTCAAATATTTTGTGATATTTTTTGTAAGTCACCATCCATGCCGTTTTTATCAATGTTTATAATTCATATCCTCAATGCAAATCGTAAATTTTCCTTCTTTATGTGACAGGTATTTATTAAAAAGGCGAGGCACTTGCATGCACCTCATTTTAATTCAAACAAACAAAAAATTATATACTGCATTTGTGGTTCGTCAATTAGTTGGATTGGATGAAAGAATGTTTTAGATTGTAATAAATCTTAAATGATGACTGTAGAAGCGCTATAGAAAATATAAAATTCCTCAAATATTAATTCGATTTGCGCCAGTTACTCTAATTAATTCCAATATATGCAGTTTCCCAGGACTAATTACTGTGTGTTGTTGTAATGACAAAACTACTAACGAGATCAACAGATAGATTGGGGAAGCAAGGGTGCTTATTTCGATAATGACGTCATCTAGAGGAGTGTGTTTGCTCTAGGAATTACAAACTCACTTATCTGTTCTCAGCCCACGTTTTCGTAGAAGTTCCATTTCCTGCTTACACGATTCTGTTCCAAGTAATTCAGCATAAACGTCATTTGGTACATGTTATTCTTACTAGGATTTACTTTGTAAAAATATGGTTTAGTGCACAATTTCACCTTCTTTGGCGATGATCTCCTCTGTGAAATTTTTATATTCATCCTAAGGTTATTAAACGTAAACCGATAATTATTACTCCTATGGATTTCATTTAAATGTTAAATAATATTCTCAGAGTCATATAAAACAACCGACACCCTCCTATCAAAATATTTACAAGTTATCATAACATTTGCTCCATATGTTAAAAAAATAATCGTTCCTCTCACCTTCTTTATTTACGAATAAATAATTACCTTCTAATATTATGATAAAAATTTATTTATTATTATTTTTGATAGTATATTTATTGATATACGAATTCAAGAGAATTAACGGAATATGTTTTTACGATATTTTGCCATGAAATATTTATTCAACTGCTAATTTTGCGACAACACCTTCGAAAGTATTTATTAAATATTGAGTGATAAAATTCACGGATGTGTCTGCAAATAATAATTGGTTCCAAAAATTTATTATTTTATTTCAGAAAAAATTCCTGTTAAGCAGTTGGATCACATAAGAAATTTATTAAATGACTATTTAATGCCCTTACGTTAAATTTTATTCTTCTAGTAGAGTTAATAGGTTAAAAAATTTTATAATACCTTGCTCATTTTTTCTGGATCTAGCGGAGTGGCATTGGATGGAAAAAATTTAAGGATATCGTATCATTAATGAATCTAGTGAATACTCTTGCTGAAAATACGGGCCGGATCAAATCACTGCGCGGACCGAATGTGGCCCGCGGGCCGTAGTTTGGGGACCCCTGATTTAGAGCGAATTATATATCTGGTACGGAATAGATTATATTTCTAAAAGCATGAAAATTAGCTCCTCCTTTTGCATAATTCCGTTGGAATAATATATTGCTAAGATTATCTTTATATTATTATAAAATAGCAATTTCCACTCATTCAATTGGAGAATATTCACAGCATTGAAATTCTCTCAACATATGCTCATTCAAGGAATATATGAAACGAGTGATATATATGTGTCGAATATGGCATATCAATGGTACATACATTAAGAGCACAAGAATGAAGCTCTTTATTGGATAGAAATGGCATAGACTTAGAGTTGACGTGGTCATAATGGGTGGCCTCAATACGGTCAATTACGATTTCTCCCATTGATAAATAAATGGCATGTGAAAAAATAGAATGTTATTCTAAAATATTGCCTAAAATGCAATTGTTTCTAAATAAAAAAATACATACTAAATGATTATTTAGTTAATAATATGTATTTAAATTTTAGGCAAATATAAATAGAGATATATGGCTGGATAACTAGTGTACAATTGCTTCCAAAAATAATGAAAGCTAATTTACTGGATCAATTAATTCAAAGAGTCGAGCGATAAAACACCGCCTTTTTCGGAAGGTTGAACTTCAGCAAAACTGTGTATATAGTAGCCACGGAAGTTTTAGCTTCCCAAAGTGGAATATTTGACTGTACCCATCTTTCAGATTTCAACCAAAATTAACTTATATATTATATGTCTCGTACTGAAAAATAGAAATACGAGTTGAATCACGATATTTCACATTTCGAGATTATACATGGAGTAACGCCATTTTTTTAAATTGCACCTTTTAACATGGCAAAAATACATTATGGAGAATACTTTATCTTACCTGATTATATTTTGTTTCACATGACTTTATGCACTGAAATGACCATAATTATGAATCGGTCAAAATTTAAGTTCAAATTATTTTGCATTTTAATATAATCGTTCTTGCTGTTTGCATGGTTATCTAATGCAGTGGTTCTCAATGGGGGCCATATGGCCCCCCAGAGGGCCACAGCCTATTTCTGAGGGGCCATGAGTAAAATACCTAAATTGGGGGGCCACCAAAGCTTCTTTGAGGGCCACGAAAAGTTCGACTCTGTGTGAAAGTTGTCTTAAGTCAAAGCTAATAACGCGTACTAATAAATATATTAATAATGCGTACTATTCATTATATTCTGATTCAAATGATCATGTTTAGACTGACATAACAACTGTTATTGAAATGCCATGAAAATGTACGAATGTATTACAATATACATAAATACTTTCTTATTTCATTATAGTTAGGAAATAACTACATTTAACTCCAACTGTTAGCCCACAATTACGTGACTGAGAAAACTCTCCACTACATCTTCCTTTCCTCCCCTCCATGCCGTAGCTACAAAATGTTATTCTTAAGCTTTCATTCAGTGGATTTCACCTGAATACGACAGCTATTAATTTGAAATACGCTTTCCTAATATAAGACAGAACAGGTTCATCAACGTTGTAAACAGGGAGTGTGAATGCCGAAAGATTGAAGAAACAGAGAGTGGAATGCACTTAATATATTTATATATATTCTATATATCAGTCATTAACTGCTGATACATTCCGATAACCAACAATTTTATTTTTGTCAAAATTAACGGGACTTTACAGAAAACAAAAACATCATTTTCCGAACCATTTTCAAATTTGTTTTCAATGGCTAACCAAGGTAATATTATCACGCATTTGTTAATTCTTATTACGATTTTAATTAAATATTGCTTACCGTACTTTCAGTTTTTCTTAGTTATTATTACTAACTATAAGTTGTGATTTAAAATAAATATATTTGAATAAAATTATTAATATTAAAAATTATCGCTTTTATATTTAGAATTTGTAGGGATTTGCATAAAACAAAGACATCTGCTCGTGAAGCCAATCTCAGAAAATTCAGGCATTTAATTTAAACAAATTTAAAGAGTCTAACATTGATTGTTAGAGGAATATTGTAATCAGACGACGCCATACTGGAATTTATGTATTTGGTGAGTAGCTGTTTTGGCTGATAATCTTCCTGATATTATTTCTTCTGTTACTCCCAACTCTTTACTGTTATGATGCCGGTCCGCGGCCATTTATTTCCCGGTTCAATCTACTTAAATTCTATTTATAAGTCTATAGTAATACATTTGTATTGTTGATAAATATTCTTTCATTTTGATTTGTTTTTATTTTTTAATATCAGATTACCCATGGCCAATATAGCGAAGAAAAAAATGCAGGCAATATTCCATTGAGTACCTTTCCAATGGTTTTATTCCATCACCACAGGACAGAACAATGCCACTGTGTCTAATATGCATGACTACACTTTCAAATGAAAGCATGCGGCCATGCAAGCTACGGAAGCATTTGGAGATAATGCACAAGGACAAAAATGACAAATCACGAGATTACTTTAAAAAAACTGCGTGATAATTTCCAAACAAGGGCAACATTAAAACAAATATTTAGTGAAAGAGCAGCTAAAGTAGACAAAGGTTTATTTGCATCCTATGAGATTTCCAAGTTAATTGCAAAATCTGGTAATCTACATAATATTGGCGAATCATTGATTTTGTCTGCAGTGTCTGTTGTGATTTTAACTGTTGTGTATCAGAGCGCACATGAAATTACTCAGGCCATCCCTTTGAGCAACTCATCAGTATCGAGACGTATTGATGAAATGGCAGATGATGTGGATAAACAACTAGTTGCACAACTACAAGTTAAGAAGTTTGCCCTGCAAATCGATGAATCCACTTTAATGGGTAATGAAGCCCTTCTAATGACATATTTTAGGTTTTTGAATGATGATCAGCTCAGTGAGGAAATGCTCTTTGCCCAAAAGCTTAAGACAGACACCAAAGGTGAGACAATTTTTGAAGAAGTTAAGAGTTATTTCAAGGAAAACAACATTCCACTAGAAAATATAATAGCTTGTGCAACTGACAGTGCTACTTCGATGGTAGGTAGATACAGAGGATTCATTGCTCATTTAAAAAATGCTGTGCCTGAAGTTTTTGCATACACTGTGTGGTTCACCGTCAACATTTGGTTGGAAAAAACTTGGGAGGACGTTTGCATGATGCGCTTACTATTGTAATAAAGGCTGTCAACTTTATCATAACAAGTGCACTTCAAGATCGTCTTTTTCGACACATTTGTGAGGAAAATGAAGAAGATTTTGAATGCCTACTAATGCATACAGAGGTCCGATGGCTATCAAAAGGTAATTGTCTTCGGCGTTTTGCTGAACTTGGGGACAGTGTTGTACCATTTCTTAGTGATAAGCATCTTGGAGAACAGATCGTTTCTTCTAAATATGACTATTTTATCTATCTGATATATTTGAAAAGCTGAATTTGTTGAACAAACAGTTAAAGGAAAGAATTGTAATCTTATGTCTTGCAAAGAGGCCATTACTGCTTTCCTTGGAAAACTCAAGTAATTTTGGAGTAATATTGGACGTCGTGAGTTCATACAATTTCCATCACTGGCCACTCTTGACATAGAAATTGAAGATTATGATATTGCTGTATATGTTGAGCATTTGAAGAATTTGTACAGTGATATGCAATGCCGGTTCAGCGACTTTCTAGAGATGAATATTCCAGATTGGGTGGTGAATCCGTTTGGTGTAAATGCGGTTGATGTGAACACCACATTACAAGAATGTCTGGTTGAGTTGCAGAGTGATATAACAGCTCAAGCTTGATTCAAAAACGGCAAACAGAATTTCTGGATAAGTAGTGAAATTGCAAATAAGTTTACACAACTCTGGGAGAAGGCAAAGTTGTTTTTTATCATATTTCCCACTTCTTATTTGGTTGAATCTGCGTTTAGTCGAGTTCTTCACCTGCAATCCAAAACTCGTAACCGTCTTGATATTGTAACGAGAGATGATCTTCGATTATCTCTAACATCTCTGCAACCAGAAATTCAAAAGCTTGCTAGTTTTCATCAGCCGCAAGGATCTCACTAAATAAAGTGACAATAAAATTATGGAAATATTTTTTGTTAGGAGCATATTTCATATGTATATTATAAATAAACAATAATTATATTATAAACAGGGATTATTTTTTATAAATAAACAGTGCGGTTGATCAAGTATCTTTTTTACCAACTAACGGCGACTATGAGGGGTGGGGGCCACAGAAGTAAATGAAAATCTGAAGTGGGCCACGAGCAAAAAAAAGGTTGAGAAACACTGATCTATAAATTTCTCCAATCCTTATGGATCAGAACAAGAATCAATACCATATGGAAAAAGAATGAAGGTCTTCACTTTTCCTGAATGGAATAGTTATAGGAATAGTGGTGAAAGGGACCCGTTTAAGATATTTTTGATTTGAACAATTACTATACTCAATTCAGAATCGTTTATTGATGTAAAAACTTTATAATAATTCATCGTAAAGTATATGACATTTATCAAATGAATTTATGATATAGGAAAACTTAGGGTACTCATCTTAGCCCATGTGAATCAACTGCTATAATTAAAGTAATGAACTTTTTAAAAATGAACTTTAGATGTTAAAATCATGAAATTACCTCATAATCGACGCATCAAATAGTTTATCAAAAGTAATTCCATTGATAGGAATGTATGATGATACAAATTATAAAGGTAATGCGTAAATCGTATTAATATACAAACTTATTATGAAATTAATTTGAACTTAGAACAAATACTGAAGAAATAAGTTCATTATCATTCTCCAGAATAAGCGAGAAAAATAGCTCTGTCAGGTAAAACAGCAACTGATAATCTTCCCGCTCCAGTGATTCGACGACATGATAGAGGTTATCTTCATTTATGTACCTAGAAACATCATTTTTCATACTCGCAACCGTACTGTCACTGCCGCTCACATCAGTTACCATCATTCCTAAATATATAACGCAAATTAGCCCCATCCGAATTAGTTTACAATATTACCAGTGCCAAACAATGAAACATTATGTACATACTTTATGTGCATACTTTATGTATAAAATTTTTGGTGACTGCTAACGTTAAACAAGCTTTCATACGTATATATATATATATATATATATATATATATATATATATATATATATATATATATATGGGACACACAATAGTTAGGCTTATTCGCTCTTTACGTAGATGAATTACCCTAATTATATACCAGCTTGAACAAATCTTTGATTTATTTAAGTAACTTTTTTCGCGGAACCCATACAATCAGTTACGGTAACCCAAAAACCTGAAACACTGCCGTAGATTATGCAGTTATGACATTATATTGCCTCTGAGAGTCTATCAGTCTTATCATTGCCGAGTATCACCCCGCGTTTTAACCATTATAACGGGCGGATTTTCTTCTTGTAGTGATAGAGGTAGATGCACATTATTTCTGCGTTCATTAGCTCCAAATCAAAATTACACAGCGTCCATTTACCGGAGAATATTACTTTTCAAATAGCGCTTGGATAATTTGAAAAAAATGAAAGCAGTTGGGTTCGAATCCGGGCCTACGCTGTAGGAGCCTGGCTCAATATCCGTTCCGCCGTACCCGTTCTTATGAAAAAATCGACAATGAAGCCTATTAAGCTGTACGCGATATTTTATATTCGATTTTTATATTTTCGACGCTGGTTTCTCGAGCCCAAGGGCCCATTCACAAAAACTTCCAGACATGGGTCTCCTTATTTTCGATGTAGAATCACCTGGTCGCGTTTCATCAAAATATGTGACACGAAGCTCGTACACTCTCGTTGTAAGTGTAATCCCATTTACACTAAAGATGAGACAGTAAAATTTCCCAACTTCAGATAAATAATTGTTGGAGAAAATCAGACCTTTTGCCGCATCATGAAAATGTTTAAAGTTAGAATAGTATTCTTTAAAGATAGGAATGTTTATATTATATATCCTAAAAGCTTGGGATGCGCCATATTTACTAGTGAAGCAATAAAGTAGTTTAGGGAGCCCTAAATTCGAGGTACTACTTCTACGAGGTTAGGTCTATACTCAATATGTTTGCCGCATCGAATTCCAACTCGAAACTTATAGTGACTTACCAAATCTCGTACCATAATCTTAAAAAGATTTAATTCTCCCCTTAAATTATGAAAATTCTGGAAATACTTCCGTTTTTTTATCAATAGTTTATCACTGTGTGAGGATTTTTAATTGCCTCTGAAACAACACCCCGATATCTTCTTAAATCAAGAGTGCTACCACTATAATGCATGGTTTAACTGTTAACCTAATAAATTAAATAATTAGTCAAGTAGAACTGCTATTCTGGTCAAATAACTGTACGAAATGTAAAAGTGGTTAAATAGATAAAATTAGGCATCAATGTCGGTGGAAGCTTTGAAAACGGATTAACCGATATTTCTGTAACGAAACTAATATTTTACCAGAAATTTCTATCTGACAGAACAATAAAATAATACAAGGGAAGTTATTGAATGGAAATTACACATCAAAGACCATCCGGATAAAGTTATACGGTTCGTAAGATTAAAAGAATGCGTTAGCAATCTTTACACTTACAAGAATAAATCTTACTTACATGTATCTTTAAACTTCACTACCGGAGAGAGGTATATTAACTCACCTTCGTTGGCGGTAGGAGCGAAATTACATGAAACGTTACGTAAACTATCGATGTGCAGAGTATTAGTGCTGTGGAATGGAGGTGGCGTAGAGTTCCGTTGTCGTCGATGGGCCTCTATTTTCGACCAGCGCAACGGAAGATTGCCGGGTAGTCTCTATCCTTTTCAGACTGGTGAACAAATGCCACCGCCAAACCAAGGGAAGACCTTAGGAAATGTCTGACAGGTGGCACCAGCATCAGGAATCATGGTGCGCTCTGGTGGCTATCTTGCATGAACACTTTTCACGCTTAAGCATCGATTTCATTTCGCTATGTACCTTTTCAGGTATGAATGGCTATTACTAGCAATGAATCTTGTTGTACTTAACCCAATTATTCAGGCCAAAGTTCACTACATACGCAAATGTTATAATTATGGTTTCAGCCCGAGATTATGTACGGTACTATGCAGGAACCAAATTAAGTAGAAGAATGGACAGAAAACACTAGAAACGCAATTTTCATGTAGGGTTAAAGTGAGAGGTTCTCGGGAGAGGATTGACTCTTTTTTATGTTCCGAAAATATTTCCGAGCTCGGGTCCTCGGAGAGTATTTTCATTTCTTCTCAAGGATGATGAGAAACACTTTCCACAAGCACGTGTTAGGTTCAATTATAAATCCAATTTTATATGAATTTTTTATTACCCATCTGTACATTTAGTATATTTTTTTGTTACATTGACTGTTATTTCAAATTGAAACTAATGATTTCTTATAAAACATTCTCTATAAATGAAAGAAATGTAAGTCATATTGCCTTCTATATGCATCTTTATTTTTCTATAATATATGTAACCTTTATTTGTTTTGATATGACTCAGAATGACTTCCAATTTTTCTTAGCATCATCAATCGACAATGGAGACTTGTTCAGCGAAGTGGCTCAAATCAAAAATTCCATATACAGGTCCAGGGATACCTTTTGCGGCTATACCCTTATCCACACCATTTAAGAAAAAATGCAGATCTCCATTCTTCTTCCTCATGACGCCTATGCGAGTTCCGACCTAAAAGATTACGGTAATGTAAAAGTTTAGATTACCTTACATGATAAATTAACAATATTTTTAAATTTTTATGCTACTTTAACAATAAAATTTTAGTAATAGTGCATGTAAATCTATGACAGTGGTTTGAAAAACATGAAAGAAAACATGGTAAGATAAAATTTGTCGATTCGGAATTTCAACGACTATGTGGCAAAGAGGACTAAGAATAATTTAGACAATTATAATGGAAATCTATTACAAAGCAGAGTATAGTTATCTCGAAATCTATGAATTGCCTCTTTCGAGGTATTTAGGAATTCCAATGCAACAAAAGGCATTTGAAATTTATATTTTTTGTTCATTTTAGCACTATTGTTTTTTTGTGCATATGAGTATCCAACTGTTTGCTCATTATTGCCATATAACAAAGAATGCTGTAAAAATATTTTGCTAAATTTAAAAAGATCTCATTTACTGTTTATTGTTAAGGGAATCAAAGGTGTTTTGATACTTTAAGAGATAAATCAGCCAATCCAGATAAAATCTCCAAGTTTGCTCATTTAGAATGATCACGGTCTTTCTCCACTATGAGCAGACTTCGGGGCTGTATTGCAACTGGGCAGCGGAAGAATAAAATATTCCGTTCTCTACTTACCGGGAGGTATTCGAGGCTCATTGGATAGCTGCTCTTGATTGTCTTTCCGTCCAAATTTACTTGACTGTATCTCAAAGACCACGTACCATCACTGTTCATCAAAATTTTAAAAATTACTTTCTGACCGAAACAGGCAAATCCCAAAATAAATACAACTAGAAATTTCGCTTTTTTCACAAAATTTTGTGAATATAATAGTAAATTCAATTTCTTTATATAATATAATTTTGGAGGCGGTGACGCCTCCTGGTTCAACATAGAGTCATTGACCTTCATCGCGGATTCTCAGACTTCTGCATGAGGTCTGCATCTGTCTCCCGCAGTGATTTTGTCCGACCCGGGATACCCCAAATCAATGAATTTTGAGGCATTTATATAACTATCAGAGTCTTTTGGTGTTTTACTTACAACTTACACTTGAAATATGAAAAGTATTTTGAGTACTTTGATATTAAATGTCTTTTCTGTTCAAACATCGACGACCGTTTTCTTCTATTAAATTATAGAATTTTATCAACAGAGCAAACCATTCCGGTTTTAGCCTCAGGTAGGACGTTTATTGAGTACTTAAGCTGTTAAAATAAATATTTCATATAATTAGGTTTTTAATGCAATCTACAATCTACACAATAACTTTCTTGCAGTAGCTATGTATTTTTAGAACGATTTACAGATCAAATATCTATGCATTGAAACTCTACTGAGTGACTATTATTAATCGTCGGGTGCCCCATATCAAATATAAGATAATTTTTCCAAGTAACTGAATAAAATAACTAGTATCAAGGCGCACCTCAGGCAGTCCAATTTTGATATACTAAATAGTTGCAATTTTGTCGTATTTCCATTCTATAGAATGTTCTATCCATGCCAGATGAAAAAATATAGAGTGAAATATATGACAAGTTTGATTGTTTTAAATTGTTATTATTGTGATGTTAATAACAATAATGGCCCGTCTTATAGGCAAAGCAACAAAATATATGAATAATGACAATGTAGCTTCAGAGTTGAAAAAAGAGAGTTATGTGTTTTTCCTTCGTAATAGAAATGGAATTGTGTTCTGAACCTAACATTTTTTTCTTTCATATTATCTAACTAGCAGCTTTTAAAACCAAGCAACACCTTCACCATCAAAAACAAAATTTTTCCAATACACTCAGGAGTTGTCAACCGAACTCTCGAGAATTGAATGTCTTCAGAACGAACTTAATAAGTATTAATCTATCTCATTGTTCTTTCTCAAAATAGTGCCGTGTGCTGATGGACATATTTCATACTCACCATCATCATAAGTAGTCATTCCGCAGACATGTCCGTGATTATTCATGGTTAAACCTGGTTCTCCATATACTACTATTTTTCTCTTTTCTCTTTATATCTTGATAACTCTCTTTCCCATTCAAATCGTCTATCAGCTGAAACCTTTTCCTACCTCTTTCCCTTTCCCCATCTAGTTTTCCTTCTAACACGTCTTTAATCATACTCTATCCTCAGGTAATGTCCAACCCAGTTTGCCTTCCTAATTCTAATAGTCTGTATAATCATTCGCTTCTTTCCTACTCTTCGTAGCACTTCATCGTTTTTCATCTTATCTTTCCATTTTATCTTCAGCATTCTCCTTTTGATGCTAGTTTCTCTTTATTAATTTAAACTTTATACCTTGCAGTTTTGCAAGGCCTGTGGCAGCGGTTGGATAGCGCAGAACCATTTCTAAATGGTGTTGATATTATTCCTGCTGGCACTTAAGTTTACTTTAGGAAAGATCGACGAAAAGTATATCTCTAATCTCAATTAACTTTCTCCTATGCTGGAACCGTATTGATCTGTCGGAATCTTCAACTATTATCTACGTCATTAGACATATTCTTGTTTGTAAACCAAATCTTTGATCTCTCTCACTTACATTTTAGGGCAAGGAGGCTGGTTGGCCGAGCGAAGCGAGGTCTCTACTTTTAAGTCCCTGTGCATTTTGTGTTTGTATACTTGTCTGTTCTACGATAACTGCTCTCTCGGTTGTCTGACTTTCAGAAAAGTTCAAATAACTTAGAGTCGACTGCCTATAAGTTTTCTAGAACACCACCTTTATAGTTTCTGCGCAATTTGCGTTCGCGCATTGCGGTAATTTCTAAATCTTATCCAATCAGCCGATGAAGAAAACGTAAAATAAAATTTTTTCAAAAATGTACATGGAGCCTCCCGGAGGCGCGCAATTTGCGTTCGCCCGGTCTCTCCTGTTGAGTCCCTATGCACTTTATCTGTTTATCTGTTTTTCTATTCTACTACAACTGCTGTCTCAACGAGGAAACAAGGCCCAGGTTCATTTGCCTGTAGTAACTTATTGTGTGTGATTCCTAGATTTACATTTCTTTCGTGCATATTTTACTGCTGAGAGTAGCGCTTTCAATTCTATTCAAATTCTACAGCCGCACTGTCTGAAGTGCAGGAGAACTATGAATACGATAATAATATTGAACATTTGATTACCCACCACCAGCCCTAAGTTGTCTGAGCGATGCTAAAGATCCCGCGGATCTCCTAATGTTATTTATACTATATAGTTGTAATTTTTAGCACTTTAAAAAATCGCCTATGTATTCTGTTTATCCGTCCGTCTGTCCGTAACAAAATAACTCAAAGTAGTTTGTCTATGGAGTTAAATGGGAGAATGAGGAATAAGCTTATAATTCAAAATGATTTCATTTTTTTCCGTTAAATTTTCAGGAATTACTTAGCTGCGCAACTTTTATATTTTAAACACCTTTACGTCAACATTGAAGTCATGTACATTTGGAATCGATTTTCGATGAATTTTAACTGAAGACGGCTGCTTTGTATCCGAAATGCGCATATGGTTTTCTAACTTTGTTGTTGCTATTGGAGATACCTAATGCAAGTACATTTTTAATTGAAGACATGGTTTCCATTTCAGGAGAGTTTATTTTATTCGTTTGTTTAACACTGGGATGAGTGTAGAACATTAATCATTTGCATTATAAAAGTAATTAAAATTATCTAATCAGATCCAAACATAACTACAAACTTCTAAAGAAAATAAATTCTATTTTAATGCAGACGGTTTTGGAATATGCGTCGTATTGACCAATAAACAAGTGGTCAACGCCTAAATTTGGCGTATTCTGGCGTGGAAATCATTAATCGTCAAGGTGATTGGTTTAATTTTGTAGATTTATTTGGAAAAAACTTCTCGTCGCATCAATTAACATACTCACAGCATTTCGACAAATCGCTTATACATTTGGTTTATTAGTCCATCTGCCTGCGTACAAAATATCTGAAAAAGGACGCAAGTGACAAACGCCGATATTTCAGGATATACAGTGCTAATGTAGAGCTACTTATGCTATATAGGCGGTAGGTCTAGGATCAGCTGCTGGGAGATACTTGGATAAAATTGCTAAAAATCATATTGTGCCAATAATGTAGGCAACTACCAAAAATAACAGTCGATGAAACAAATCTGATGTGGCCACCACATAACTTTTTTTATACCTGTAGTATTTCTAAAAATTTCAATTAGGTTAAATGATAATTAATATTTAAAGAAATGCGAGATAAGTTGAAACACCTTGCTAAGAACAGACAAACTCATTCCGAAGCTTTCTGATATTGGATATAGCCACGAAGAACCAAAAAGAGACATAAGGATGAGTACGGCAGAGGAAATTTCTCCAACCAACCAATTGATTTACTAATTGGTAACTAAACGTAAACAAAAGTGTTCGTGGTGTAGCGATGGTAGCTAAGAAAGATTTTTATTAAATGTCTCTTAATCATTGCGTCATACGGGAGAATGTTTCGAACAAAAGTTGTAATAAATTAAAATTTCTACAATGTTTAATCCAGTATTTTTTACGCTGATCAAGTATTAAAGCAAATATTCGAAAAAAAGAAGTTGACAAAAGTATACACCCAAATTTTATTGACCGATTTAAAAAAAATAATAAATTATTTGGCTCCCTCCCTCCAATAAAAATGTCAAATTAAAAATTTCACATTGATCTACTTTCAAAAAATATAATCGGCAGGCGCAATATTTTGGCAACAATTTTTGGAAGAGGAATATTGCAATAACAATTGAGCTCACCTGTAGTCAGTAATATAAATTTTCTCGATGTCTTGCGGTTTTCTTAAGGTGACGCCTGGAAACACACCAGAATTGTTCCATTTGTTTATTACCTTATCGATTTGAACTTGGAACATTTCATCGTCCAGCAGTGGACGGTTAGTTATTAAACCAGCATTGTACTGAAGTTCGTGTGGACTGAAGAATAAATATATAAGAATAAGATATTTTCTGTATGAGCTTAGGAGCCTATGGATGTTTAAAATGACAGAGGCATATGAGAATGAATACGGTTTAGAGAAAATAAAGGAATTTATACAATTATTTTATTTATTTACCATAAATTGTCGAAATCAATAAAAATTAATATTGCATACTGTCACTCCCTCATTAGAGTATATTGTATTAATGGTGAGGTAAAATAGGAATTAAATTTTCATATTCTTGTTAGTAGTGAAAAATATACAAATTACTTCAATTGGCTTTATTTTTTTAAAATATGATAGAATGAATACATTGCAAACGTAATATACATGATAGTCATACTTACGATTCCCTGTACGCAGCCCGGCGATTATTAATCAAGACGATTTTCTTTCCTGTCTTCTCGTCAAATCTAAGTACACCAGGGTCTTCGCTGCAAATTTGAACAAATTTGTCTAGTTAAGAATAAGCTAATGATATCCAATTAAAATAAAAATTTATTTAAAGAAATTAAAACATAACCATTGAGAAATCACGCATTATTTCTTCAAGATATGGTTCACTTAACCCTGCAGTGCTCGCGCGGCATAATATTGTAATCCATCATCAGTTATTGCGTCATCTAAACAGAGCCTCTAGTGGTTCAACCTTGAATCTTCGTCTATTTTCTGAAACAGTATGGCACGGGGTACGGACGTGTTCGCATGATATAAAAAGTTTTTTCGCTGTCTTCTTTTTTATTGTTTGTGGCGAGTAATAACGTCAGTTCATTTATCAACTAAGTTAAAGAGGTTTTCTGTGAATTTTCATAAATAATATTGTTCATTTTTGGAGGGTTTCTTTTATAATATTTTCGTTGTTTTTCATAATATTTTAGATCGAAAAATGACAAACTTAGCCTCGTGAGTACAATAAAAAAAGAGGTAAATTCCACCCCAGTTTACAAATACTCAAAAAATTAAATTAATAGCACTATGTTTGGTTTCACTAAGTACTGTACATTAATTTCCTATGCCCCAAAAAAGAGTAAATCTGTGATGGCTATATCGCTTATACACCACGATAAAGCAATCGATGTTGAAACCTGAAGTGATAACGCTCTACGATAGAACCAAATGTGCAGTAGATTTCCTTGACCAATTGTGTGCTGCTTATTACGTGTCAAGAAATTCGCGACGCTGGCTTCTGACAGCATTTTTTGATTTATTGTCCAAGCGAAGCGAGGTCGCTCCTGTTGAGTGACTGTGCATTTTGTCTGTTTGTTTTTTCTACGATAACTGCTGTCCTAGTTTTCTTGTTTTCACCAAACTTCGTGTGCATGCATAAATAACTTAAGAGTCGACTGTCTATAGTTTTTCTAGAACAACGCCCTTATAGCTCCTGCGTAATTCGCATTGGAGCATTGCGCTAATTTACAAATCGTACCCAATCAAAACGAAATTTAGCGTACACACATAAAACATCAATCAATAAAGAAAGCATCAAATAAAAATGTCATCAAAATGTACAGGAAGCCTCCCAGAGGCGCGCAATTTCCGTTCGCACAGTCTCTCCTGTTGAGTCTTTGTGCACTCATTTTATTTTTTTGTCTGTTCTATAACTGCTGTCTCGGTTTATTTATTTTCACCAAACTTCGTGTGCATGTCTAAATAACTTAGAGTCGACTCTCTATAGTTTTCTAGAACACCAGCCTTATAATCAGGGCCGGCTAAGGGAGGGAAGGGGGTGCAGCGGATGCAAGGCATCTGGGCCCCAAGGGGGGGTCCCCAAACGTTGAGTATAAACAATATATTTACATTTTTAAACAAATTTTTACATTTTTATTACAATAATTATCATTATAATTACTTTATAATTATAAGTACATGTTCTCTCTAAGCTGTAACATTGGGCAGGTTTTTTTGGCATGGAGGTGCCCCAAAAACTTCTTTGCACTTGACCGGCCATGCTTATAGTTTATGCGCAATTTGCGTTCGCGCATTGCGCTAATTTCCAAATCTCATTCCAATCAAAACGAAATTTAGCATACTAACAAAAAATATCAACCGATGAAGAAAACATCTAATAAAAATGTCTCTGAAATGTACTGGGAGCCTCCCCGAGGCGCGCAATTTGCGTTCGCGCGCTCTTTTCTGTTGAGTCCCTGTGCACCGTATTTTTTTCTGTTCTACGATAACTGCTGTCTCGGTTTTTCATTTTCACCAGACTACCTGTGAGCATGTTCAAAATTAGAGTTGATTGCCTATAGTTTTTCTGGAACACCACCCTTACAGTTCCTGCGAAATTTGCGTCCGCGTATTGTTCTAATTTCCAAATCTTATCCAATGCAAACGAAATTTAACATATATACGGAAAACATCAACCGATGAAGAAAACTTCATATAAAAATGTCTCTAAAATGTACAGGGAGCCTCCCAGATGCGCGCAATTTGCGTTCGCGCGGTCTCTCCTGCTGAGTCACTATACACTATATCTGTTTATTTGTTTGTCTGTTCAACTGCTGTCTCAACGTGGAAACAAGACTCAGATTAATTTGTCATTAATTCCTTATTTGATGCGTTTCTTAGACTTACATTTCCTTCATGGATATATTTCTACTGAGGGCAGCGCTTTCAATTCCATTCAAATTTAACATCCCCACTGTATAAAGTGAAGGAGAACTATAAAGATGATAATAATTTTGAACATGTGATTGCCCTCCCCCCCCATCAACCCTAAGTGGTTTGAGCGAGGCCGAAGACACCGTGGATTCCCTAGTTGAATATTGTTGGCATCAATTCCTTGGCTATCTGCAGAAAAAATCACAACTGTGATAAAATTCTGAGGTCACTTCATAAGAACATTAGCTCTTTGACCTGATTACACCTCTAATCTGGGGATGAATTACTAAACATTCGATTCCTGCTGAAATAAAACGACGAGGGAAGTTATTTCTTGAAGATGTGTTACCAGAGGAAAGGACACGACCAGAAGGAATCGGCAGATGCTGTATGTGTTGCAGAGCAAGAAACAAAACTAGAAGGAAATCATGCTTCATGTGTCTGAAGTGCGTTTGCCCTGGCCATACAGACACTGTATGTTTGAGTTGCATTAACGAGAGGTGTATCCTGGATGTTGAAAACAGCCATGAGGTAGATAAGTGAAATAATATGCGACGCCGAAGTGAATTAAGGTTGATGGTGGTTCTAAAATTTCAGAAAATGTAAACACATCTTGAAAAAATTGATGTATTTTCTATTTATCAAGTAAAGAAATTTATATTATATTTCTATTATTATAGTAAATAGTATGTATCATTACTGACTCCCAATATTTTCAGATATTTATATTTATTCTTATAATAAAAATTTGGATTACTATTGTAATCCACGCGAGTACTGACGTTGGAAAATAACGCGTAAGCACTGCAGGGTTAATGTAGTACTCTCAGCAACAGCGGCGTATGGGTATGGCAAAGGTGGCAGTAGCGATAGGAGCCTGCAGAAGGCTCCACACATTCTCTCAAAAGAAGCAAAAAATTTATTTTCCAATAAACAAGTGTTAATTTAATACTTAAATGCAAAATTTATACGTATTTAAGAAATTGCTAATATACTCCATAAAGACGTATGGAAAAAGTATATACTACACAAATTAAGTATATCATAAACTTTTGCCATACGTACGTACATACGTTCCTGCCCAACCATGTTGGAAGATAAACTAAAACAGTGCTATACCACATCTTTTAATCAATATATACAATAATATATAAAACACGTATTTTGCTTGAATCTATGTGTTTTATATCATAAGTAATGCCAAGTTCATTTCATTGAATCCCAGGATGCTTTTCTTCCGTACACATTTACAAAGGTTGGGTGAATTAGTCCCAATTGTAAAATATTATGTTATTCTTATGAAAAACGTGCTGTAATTCTTAGGTACTTTAACTTTCAGCATGTTAACCTATTATCTTCGACCTGTGTCCGTCCGTACGTATATTCGTTCTCGCCTTCTTAAACTTTTACATTATGGACTTCTTAGCAAAGGAAGCGAAACATTATACAAATGGTTAATATAACCTACACTAACTTTTTTATATTTCGTCATATATTAGGCATAACAAAAATTTCCTGAATTAAATTTGTAAAACTATTTCAATAGAATATTTTTCTCTGTTGCATTTTTATCGAACTAGTAACAGTTTTCAAGAAAATCTTACAAAAATGCCTTAATTCATTTTGAACTAGAAAATTTATTGCACCTATTTTATAATATTGATTGTTTAATCCTTTAAATTCATTAAAATGATTGAATGCATAGTTCATTTTACATTTTGAATTTTACACATTTTGAAGACTGAATATGAGGTGTTATATACATTCGGGAGTGTCGTTGGTGTAGTGGTAAGGGAGTTGGCTTACAACGATAAACTAAACGGCCCGGGCACGAATCCTGCGAAAGTGGGATTTTTCGATCGTCCCCCAGTTCGAGGAGATCGAGAATAAAGTCAACAATCTGTCCTTCGGAAGGGACGTTAAACAGTTGGTCCCCTTGGTGCTATACGCAAAGAGTAGGCAACTGCTGGCACCGTGTTTCTCTCCGTCATTCTGTGTGTCTGGTGTGGAAGGCAACGGGAAACCACCACACCGTGTATGTATAATCCCTATTCAAAACAAATCAGTGAATTGGTAGGACTTGTCGTATGACAACACTAGAATGACTGATGAATATGCATTCAGGTATTTATTCCAGATATGTTCGCATATAATACTGCAAGAAGTCGTGAATAGTCAATAGTTTCTCATTGTTAAAAAGAGAAGAATAACATTTAATAAAGAGAAAATTAAAGAATGATTAAGTATAATTGTAAGATATTTTAGCTATTAATAGAGACAAGTCTTTTACAGGAATAAAAATGAAACGTTTCGGATATTGCGGCTCCGCTATTTCACGAAATTAAAATTTAAATATCTTAAATACGACTTAGCTAATATCAAGTGGCAAATAACTACCCATCTGGGAAAGGATCTAATTTTATTGATTAAAAAGTATCCAGAAATGTAGAAGTGCTCAAGCTTAGCGGAAACAGTAAGAAACACCAATATCAACACTGCTAATATGTTACACTCGATATAAAAAGTGCATCTTACAAGATCTTAGGAAATTATCTAGTTCAAAATAAATGAGGTATATGCTAGGTTCATTAAATTTCAACCAGTATTATGCATATTCTCACCAATCGCACAATGCCGTTTTGTTGATCAGGTTATCTTTATCCTCTTGGCCGTTCCGACCAGGGACCCTCACGTCGAGATAACTTTCCGAGTGGACATCTAAAAATATGTCAATTAAAGAAATATAATTACATTATGAAAAATATTTTCTCAAGAAATCTGTTGCTTAGTTATTTGGATTTCTTAATCAAAAATCCTTCGTATAAGCTGAATATCCAAGGATTACTATATAATTATATACGTGTAGAGATGCTGATAAATATTAACAATTAAAGAAACGATGTATATATAATTCAGTTGAATATCTAAGGTTATTTCCATTAAATGTAAAATTAAAATTAATAGGTATGTTACCTCTTATGATGCCGGTGATTCGTATGATGTTTGTATGCCCTCTTTTGTGTACGGTCTGCCTTATGTCGAGGATCGCTCCGTTATTCGAGTAAGCAACTGCTTTCTCAGCGGAGAATCGGGTTACCCAGTCATCACTTGAGTTTCGAATTACAGATACCGTGAAATTAATTGCGCTTTGAGGTTCCAGATCGTCACAGCAATCCTTTTTTTCTGCTGAACCCACTTGGAGAAAGAATACATTCAAAGTCGTCAATAAGAAAAGAATAGATATCTGCTGCATATTGGCAGGGTTTTCCACGACGTCTGACTAGTCAAGAGAGTGATCCAATGTGGCGAAGCTTTGAAATGCGAGGCTTTTATGTGTACAAGATCTCAGGAAAAGACAAAAAAAGACCGCTGCTTTACGTAAGTATTCTTTTAGCGCCGGAAAAACAAATGACGCACGTCCCACTGCTCGCTCTCTGACCATTGGCCTCGCCCTGTCGTTTTACTCCTTCTATACCATTTACTGTGGTCGATATGTATATTTATTTCAAAATTAATCCTGACCTTTACTCCGGTAATATATCTTTGTCAGAGGAGACGAGTAATAAACAAATTTGAACCAAAGATAGCTTGATATTTCATTAATTTATTTAATGAAATTCAGTCTGACGTCATTTTCATATAGACAGGTTCATAAGATATCCTAATTACAGCTTACAGGCTTCCAATTTCGCATGCATCTCACGAGGACATTTAAAGTTTGTGGCGCAATTGTGTGCGAATTACTGTCCAGTTTTTGTAATTGTTACCGAATAAATTCGATGACAACAACAAGATCGGACAGGAGACACTAAATATGGATGCAAGATTAATAATTTTTTTTTCAAATTTACTATTTCTCTACACTCGTTCATTATGTTCGCCACAGGTTCTTCTTTTTCCTTCTAGTTTTTCGCCTATTCGAACTCGTTTATATTTTCTCCTTTCATTCTGACTTTTCTTGGTCTATGTTCATATTCCACTTTTCTCCATCCTTATTTATTTTCTCCTTGTTCTCTCCCTCACGTTCTTTTCTTCCGACATCGTTTATATCCATTCTATGTTCTAGTCCTTTCTCCATTTTACTTTTATTAATTTATTTTCTCCACACTTTCTATTTGTTATCCTCAATTCCTCTACCTTTCTCCTTATGTATCTTTACTTCCTATTAAAAGTTCCGTTGGTTCCGGTATTTTCCCCAAATTCTCCTAAGTGTGACTTTTCAAATCACTCTTACGCATGCCCTTTCCAGTATTATATGAGTCAGCAACCAATAGGGGCTCTATAATTATTGAGGTGAACTTACCTTTAAACAGCAATTACATTTCCAACCTTATTATTTGCAATTGTATTATTTTCGTGTGTGGTAATATGAAGGTGAAAAGTATGCTATGAGATAAGTATTGGAAAAAAGACGTTGAAAATGAAATTATCTCTTCAACATATGTAAATTACTACAATGTATAGTTAAAACAGCAGAATTTAAATTAATATCAGTTTAATTTATTGTTTTAGTAAAACATTAAATAATTCGTTATCTTCTACAACATATTTCCTCAAAAACGTTTCAAAACTTCCTCAATTTTAATTTTTATATTTGCCTTCATTTACACAATATTTATATAGCGTGCAAAATTATATAATTATATTTTTCGGCGCTGTTCACTTCCAGCGTGAGCGACTATTACCTTCAGTCAATCTGTTCGTCCGTATATCCTTCCACATGTTCGTTCTCAGCTTTTACCGAACGGATTTTCATGAATAATTAAGACTTATTGCCAATGTAAATAAGAATATGGCATAAATGATTAAAAGTCAATCAGAGGTACCACTTTACTGCAGATAATAAACGAACTTTTCCTCATATTTCGTAAAATATTGGTTACATCAAAATAGCTTTCATACAAAACTTCTAGATCTAAAGAGGTAGAGTATTTCTTTTTCTTTACATTTTTATCGTATATGTAAACATTATCAAAAAAATCAAACAATAATGTCGTAATTCGAGTTGAACTTGATAGAAAAATTCATGCACAGCTACCTCAATGTTGTCAAAGTAAACAACATAATTGATTACTGAAGTTAAAAATCTTATGTGGCCACCACATGACTTTTTCCGTACCTTTAATATTTCAAAAAAATTCCAAATAGGTTACATAATAATAAATATTTTAAGAAACTGCGAAAAAATTTTAGACGACAAATAATAGAAATAAACCCAAACCATAGCCTTCCGATATTCGATATAGCCACGAAGTTCCAACAATTAAGAAAAGAAAAAGGAGCGATACTAAGACGTAACTAAGCGTCAATTGTTAACAATAGTCGTAGGTAAGAGGCATGGTGGTGGCAGCTAAAAAAATAAGATATCTCTTAAAGAATGCATTATATGGAAAAATATTTCGAACAATGGTTGTAAAAAATTAAATTTCCTACAAATTTTATTCCAGTATTTTTTTAAATATAACAAATATTAAAGCAAATGTCTCAAAATAACGGACACACACACACAGACATGCCGAGAAAATAGTCAAAACATGTTCAGGGTACCTCAAAACGTGTATTTCCGTTGAAATCTCGAAATCGATTTTTTTCATGAAAACAATATATTCCCCTATACTACCTATGGAGAAAGCGATAATATCTGCAATACAAAAAATAAATTAAATTCCTTACGCGTGCATGAAAAATTTTGTGCGTAGGTTTTAGGCTTAATTTCATTCTTTTAACGTTAGCCGTTTTGAAGATATGGCGATTTTTCCGCGAACACCCATTTTCCTACTCTACTTATGACGTTCGGCGGGCAGCGGGAGGGGTGAGTGAAAGAGGGGCGGGCTGTGGGAGGGGTGAGTGAAAGAGTGGCGGGTACAATCACGAACCGCACCCGGGATAATAGAAAACCTAAGGTATTTCCACAAGTGCTACAGAGCTGAAATTGGGAAGAAAGATTGATAATTGGGCACCGTTTCGGGGAAAGATATGAAACTCCAGAAAAGTTATATTTAAGTGGTATTTTTGGCCGCAATGTCCAATTCTAAGCACCCATAAGAAAAGCATTGAAAACGGTGCATGGTTATACAAAATTGTTTTTTTTTTTTTAAATTAAGATACAAAGTCGAGACATGCACCGTACTGTGGATGAAAGAATGAACTGAAAATTGTTAACATGTGTAGTCTATTACAAAAATATTTTTACTTGCAAACAGTTGACATTTTGAACATTTTATAATCGTTTGAAAGGGACATATAAACAGGACGCCCTTTTTTCCTTGAAAAAAATCCCTCAGGTTATTTTGTTGGTTTGATTGTCGCGGATTCGAATAATTGGCAAGACTAGCTGTAATAGACGTATGCAGCGTTTCAATATGCGCACGTTGCTTATGGTGTTTTTTCATCGGGTTCAGTAATAAAGGTTTTAAAAAATTCTATATTTATATGGAAAGCCATTGTATTAAATAAAATGTTAGAATTCATTTCAATAATTTTGAATAATCCGAAAAAATATTGGGGCTACCTTCTTGCTCTTCTTGAAAGCACATAGTTTGTGCACTTTCGAAAATTTGTATCAGCTCTCCCTTTTGTAATACATTGGGCCATTGACTTTTCTGGTTTTTGAATGTCTTCGTCGATGATAGATTCGTGATACATTGTAGATATCAATATTAAGCATTTGTTTCTTTTTGGTATACATGAAACCTGAGTTATATTATTTGGGAAACTGCTCGAAAAGAACTGCCTATTTTACGTTTTTAAACTTCCGCCCTAACGCTTCCTTGGCGTAATCCGGCTTGTTTTGTTTTGGTTTTGCGGGACTATACGATATAGGGCGCCACAAAACACTCGTTTTGACCGGTGAAAGAGAAGTCCGGCGGAAGGGAGACAGAGATTTCAACGTCGGGTGAAGACGGGTCTACTTCCGGACTTCGAGACATCGCCCAAAACCGCAATACATGTAAGCAAAATTCTTCCTTTCCTTTCCCTTTCCTTCCTATTCTCTAATTCATATCCATAATTCGCGTATGTACTTGTGAGCTAGTCATCCTGCATAAGCTACTCATTCAGTTCTTTTATTCTCCACCAAGCTCCTCTCTTGTTTTTAGTTACGTTCTTATCTCAAAATCTTCCTTGTTCCTCTAGTATGTTTGTTATACGTTCTTTGCACTAAGTGAACTCATGTAGGTAGGGATACGAAAAAAGTTTCGATACTTTACTCACATCGGTAATTTCCTTTCGGTACCAAGTACTTTTGTACTCGATTCTTTTCTTTCGATTTTCTAGTGACATCGGTACTTTCGACCCGATACTTTTGTGGTATCGATACTTTTCATTCGATACATCATATGATTAAGGTATTGATACTTTCGTTTCGACATCGTATCCCTACATGTAGGGGAGGTCGCTTCCGTCCGTCCGCATGTTAAAACTCGGGAACTCTTGGACGTATTTTGATGAAATTTGATATTGGGGAGTTTTGCTAAAATTGGACGACCAATTCTAATTTCGGTCAAAATAGAACAATAATTACGACCACTTTACATAATGAAGTGCATGTAGTTTACAATGTTCCTGTTTCACCTGGCGGATTAGGATGAAATTTGGTATTGGGGAGTTTTGGTGAAATTGGTCCACCAATTCCAATTTTGTAAAAATCGGACAACAATTACGGCCACTTTTTATGACGACCTACATGTAATTAACAATTTTCCTGTTTCAGCTCGGGATCCGCATGAGGTATTTTGATGAAATTTTGTGTTGGGGAGTTTTGCTATAATGTGTCGACCGATTCCAATGTTGGTTAATATCGGACAATAATTGCGAGTACTTTTTATGAAAACCTACATGTATTTCACAATGAATCTCGCTTGTTGTTAAATACACATTGGGGCGAAAAATATTGAGAACATTGTGAAATCTCAAAAAACGAATTTGAAAATTCTGTGTGCTCCGTTACGGAGTACACATTTTCAATTTTGTTGTATTAGTTTCACTCCTGCACCAAGTAACGCAGTTGACTCCATTTCTTGTATAGCTGTCTATTCAAATCCGACAGAACCGCCAAAAGAATTTTCGCATTCGTTCGAAGGTTCCGAGTCGTTCGGCCAAGGTCGACCAACATAAACTGGCCATTACTGATAAAGATCTACGTACTTGCTGTCAAGAGTATAGCAAGCCCCGCATAGTTGCTCTCTAGTGAAAATGGGAGACAATATGAATTTCCCCCGGAGAATACTTACCACGCCGTTAACACTGCACACGACGCGCGACGTCTGTTAGACTCCATCGAATTTTAATTCATTAGTAGAAGCGAACCTATAGTCCAAGGGCATAGAAGGTTTATCTACCTTTAAAGAAAAATATGTTCTTGTATGCAATGCCAATAGATCTGGCTCAGTCTCTTTTGTTCGCTTGTAAGAATAGTATCTCTTTTAGCACCATTCTTCCCGCGCATCTCAGACGCCATGCGACCTTTCCCGTCACTAATGGGTAAATTATTTTACTCAATGTTTGCTGTTATAATTTGTATTTTTCGTTGACTTATGCTATATTTTTATTACTAGAAATTTGAAAAATGGCTAAACAAACAACAACCTCGTGGTTGAGAACACTGTGCAGTTATCGCATCAGTGGCTTTACGGTATAAAAATATTTGCTCTGGTGGATGCTCGAAAGTGTTATACTGCTAATCTTGAAATATAAACTGGTAAACAGCCTGAAAGCCAATTTGAAAAAAACAATACACCCAGAGGTATCAAACGTTTTAGGTCCATAATTTCAAGGGCAGAACTGAATATCATTACCAGTGGCTTTTTTTTAATTCGGTTATATTTTCCCTGTTATCTTTCTTCCCCCTGAGATATTTGTAAAACTTATTGGCATTGTCATTGGAAAGTGCAATGGATAAATATGTTTCCTTGGCTCGTTTTTTTCCCTATTAAGTTCCTAACTAAGTCATTATATTTATGTAGGAATTCTCTGCTTTCTTTTCGTAGTACATATGTTTGCTTTTCTCTTCAAAATTTTAATCTTCCGATTATAAAATTCCGGATCGTTATTGATTTAAGGATCTTTTTTGGGATAAAGGAGTTGAAGTCTTCGGCCACTATAATCTTAAGCGATTCCCAAATGTCTTCTACGTATTTTTCTTTCTCCGCCCATTCAGTGAATTTGTTCCTTAAAAATGTTTGCAATCTCTTTGAGTCCCCACGCTTATATTGCCACACACTCTTTCTTTCCTTCGGGTTAGGGCGTTGATTTTTATCCCATTCTAAATTAAAACATACGGCGGCGAGGTCACTTATTCCCGGAAACACATCCACAGAAGCAAAACAGTTGTTTGGCCTCATAAGAAAGACATCAAGAATATTTTCCTCCGTGTTGGTTTGTTTACGACCTGCGTGAACACCTCCTCGTATATGAGGAAGTCAACCAGGACCTGAAACTTTCCACCTCCTGTCGTGCCACAAGACCATTTGATTTCTGGAAGGTTCAGATCTCACGCTATCAAGAAATGATCAACTGGGTTTTCCGAACAAACGTTTGTAAGGAACTCCAATGGATACATACCTTCGCTAGGACTTTTATACAAAGCAATGTCCTTTAATATTTTTCGTTTGTGTGGGTCAAATATCGTTACTTTATCTCGCAATCGTATTTCGTCCAGTCCAATACACTGTTTATATTAATATTTACTCAAATAAATATACCCCCTACACGACCTTCACGATCTCTCCCGTAAATAGTAAGATTTGGTGGAAAAATCTCATTTGTCATGATATCTTCACTAAGCCAAGATTCTGTGCCAATTATGATTTCGGGTTTGCATGCCTCTATTGTTGTTTATAATACTTCCGCAGTTAACCTGTAGAACGTTTAAGCCGTTACCAGTATAATCTCCATAGTTTGAGTGGACAATCTCCAAATTTGAAGAAACACCTCTGGGATCCTGTACAAGTTTCCCTCTAACTTCCGTACAACATTATTCAATAGGTTGGAAAGAACAAATGACCCTCTCCGATTTAGATGTACACCATCACGACCTATCCTCAATCCAACAGTTCGGATCAACAAATAACAAGCCTTTTTGCGCACATACCCACTCAAGTCCTTCGTTTATGCAGTCTATTTTCTTGTAACTTACATTCCTCCTGCGGATTATTCCACTTAAAACAATTTTTGCAGATTTATACTTTTTTCTGGCTGCACTACACCAATCCTACAAAAAGTCAATTAAAAGGTCATTCGTTTTAACTCTTTTGACATCGTTGGTTCCTACATGGATTATCACTGTCTTTCCAACACCATGTTCTCTATTTTTCTATCCAGTTGCTCCGTCCTTATTCCGGGAAAACACTGAACATCCGCACCGTCACTACCGCAATGTTTACCAATAAAACGTATCACAGATTCACCGATTATTTTCACTTTGGATCTCGTCGAATCTTTTGTGTTCCGCTTGCTCTTTTCTGGATTGTTCATTTCTTTTTTAGAGTTATTATTTCTCTCCTCAGTGTCCTTCTCCGAGTCTTTGCATCCTATCCTTCCGTCTCTATTCTTCTTTTTACTCTCCCTTTGCTGTTTACTATTAGCTAACTTTCGTCTCAGCTCCTCACCCTCTGCGGTAAGTCCGATTATTTTTGCCTTCGCCTCCTCCAATTCCGCCAAAAGCTTCGCAAATATTTCATCTTCCTCTTTCAATAAACGCTGGTCCTTCCGAGATCTACACTCACTGCACTTCCAGTGTTCCTTCGAGCAATCATCCACTTTGCCTTTTGGTACAGTTGGAATGATACCAACTATCGCATACTCCACACTGCACACCCTTCTTTAGCCTTTTTCAACAAAAAGGTACACTTCACCTCGATCGCTTCGATCTTTCCCATTTCGCCCACGGGTCATACGGTTACTTTCCCTTTGCCTATTCTTTGCGCGGAAGCGTGGGGAGGAACGCGTCCGTCCGCTTCGGCTTTCACTGACTGAATGAACGAATAAAATTCAATAATGACTCCTTTCTAAATGATCCCAATTCATAATACACATACATTAAATTCACTTTCTAAATAGAAAGATAAACATTTAACATTAGCCATATTCCGCAAACAAACGTATGAATTCCTTCCGAATTACTCGCAACATTGCAAAAGCCAAAAATAGCAGGATAGAGTTCCATCGTGTGCTGGTTACTTCGCTTGCAACACAGCAACTCTGAGTTCCAGTAAAACGATAATTAAAAAAACTATAAGAAATGCTTTTTCTTAATAAAATTATGAATGATTTAATGATGAAACAGCGACATAAATCAAATGTTCAGAGTTCAACAAACTTAAAAATTCCGCCCCTCCCAAAAAATAAAACGGCATTTCTTTTCACCGCATACAAGGGACCTTAAGAATATTTTCCGAGATTCCGGTTGAATAATTGTTTTTGTCCCAAAATCTCCGTCATTTGTTATAAAACCTAAAAGACTCAATCTGGGTTCATGAAAAATCAGACATTTATATAATCAATGGCGAAAGGGTGGCAAAATTTATATTTGTCAAACAAAACGAAAGACTAGATTCAAAGAGCATACATCATATTTAACCCTTAATGTACCAAATTTTGAAAATGTTAGATTTCCTGATTGTCATTTTATCATATGCCAAACATAGTTTAAGTTAATAATTTGTGAATGGTTAAATGAGGCCATCTATCCGTGACAAGGCTATAGTATAACGAATAAGGACTTCTAAGTAAGGTCAGTCTATAAGCGTATTCGGAAGCAATATATGCTATCTAAATGGGTGGTAATACTAATTAGCGTTGGTACATAAACGGTTAAACGTGAGAAATTTGAAAAAATCCTGCTTTGCAACTCAAATTTTTCACACCTCACATTCCATTTACTTGTAAAATCTTAAACTCATAAATGTCGGGCAAGCTAGTGAACGAGGTAGCTTATTTAGGCAGGAATCCTATATGTTTCTGAAGGCAGAAAAATGAGGATAAGATTCTCGAGATCTACTTTAGAACGGATTGATAAAAAGGAGCTTGTTATCAATTTATACATATAATCAACATTAACTGTGAGTATAATTAGCTTTGCTTTCTTTAGGAAAAACTTTAGCTGTATTTGTAAGATTCACGAAGAATTGTTTATTACTAATATAAATCGGAGTTTCAATATTCCCGATTCAAAGATGAGCATTGCGCTACTAGAACTGTTGTTCTATATTGAGTACTCCGGCTCGGTATGCACATGTGTACTCTTACTTGCATCTATTCTGCCTGCACGCAGCAGAGCTTTAGCGATAACAATAATGTTTTATCCTCTCTACTCGAAGATGATGGGGATCATGTTCACAGGCACTTGTTAAGTTAACTATAAATTTAATATTGCGTAAGTTTTTTAATACCAATTTGTTCATTTAGTGCATTATCATGTTACATTAGGCGTAATTATAAATTGAAACGGCAATTATTTCTTATACAAAATTTCTTTTCAACTGCCAATGACACATATTTAACTCATAAAATGCTACATGATGCTTCATTATTACATATAATAGTGCATATAATTTATTTTGATGTGATTCAGGAATAATTAAAATTATTCTTGGCTTTAATAAACGATGGTGACTTGTTCAGCGAAGTGGGTCAAATCAAAGACTCCATATACAGGTCCTGGTACATCTCTTGCAGCGACACCCTTATCGACACCATTTTTAAAAAAATGTAGGTCTCCGTTCTTCTTTCTCATTACTCCTATGCGGTTTCCCACCTGAAAAGATAAAATAATATGTAAATACAAATAAATGGCATAATATATTACCAAAGGTTTTTAACTTGTGTCATTTTAACAATAAAAATTTACTTATAGTGTAAATTAATCCATTACCGTAATTTCACTCATTTAAAAGAAAATATGACATGATAATAACATAGATTGGTTCCCCATTTAACGAGTATTTGTCAAAGAGGGAAATGAAGAATCTATGCAATTAGAAGTAAAACATATAACAAATCAGGGTATAGTTATCTCAAAATACACTATTCACCACTTTCCAGCTGTTTAGAAATTGCCATACAACACAAAATATTGCTTCATCATTTTTGCTGAATGTGAGTCAGCAAAAA
Source organism: Tanypteryx hageni (assembly GCA_028673005.1). NCBI lineage: Eukaryota > Metazoa > Arthropoda > Insecta > Odonata > Petaluridae > Tanypteryx > Tanypteryx hageni. The sequence continues at coordinate 54,781,728 of CM054116.1, forward strand.
TTCTGTGTGCTTCTTGCTGTATTGCCATCCAAAGATCCTCCAATGTTTGCGGTTTCTGACCGTAAACTTTATCTTTCAAGTATCCCCATGCAAAAATATCTAAAGGAGTGAGGTCTAGAGACCTTGGAGGGCATTCAAAAGCACTCCCCCTGCGGTCTATCCATTGCTCAGGAAATTCATTGTTCAGGTACTCCCGCACAGTTGTATGAAAATGTGGGAGTACACCATCCTGTTGAAAATACACCAATGTATCCGGAAACATGTTTCTGATATTAGGTACTGCATGATTTTTTTACATATCAAGGTAACTTTCTCCATTAACAGTGCCATTGAATCTGTAAGGTCCGATTATTCCACGAGAGGAGCGTCCCATCCACACAGTAAAACCTGGTAGATTGACATCTTTCTCCAATGTGAAGTGTGGATTTTTACCTGCCCAGTAAACGCAGTTATGACGATTCACAAGGCCATTCAGCTTGAACGTGGCTTCGTCTGACCATACAATTGAATCTTTTAAAGCATCGATTTCACCATTTTTTCGAATGTACCAACCACAAAATTGTGTTCGTCAATCTGGATCATCTTCTTAGATTAAATGCAGTAATCGAGGTATAAATGCCTTCAATTTTATGTCCTTTAGGATTCTAAAAACACTTGTATGGCTCAATTGTAGCTCACGTGAACACTGTCTTGTAGACTTCCTTGGGGAGTGGGTAATTGCACCTCTGTCAGCTTCAACATTTTCGATATTTCTTTACGTTCTTTTTCGCCCACAGCATGTCTTGTTGATATTGTTCACATTTCCATGTTCCTCAAATTTATCACGCAGACGTAATCGTTAGACGAGTTGGTGCTTTTGTTCCATATTTTCTTTCCCATGCACGCTGAACATATGTGACGTTTTCAAATTTCCAATGCCATTTTAGAATTAACTTTCTCCCATTGAAACTCATCTGCATGTTCTCTGTCGTTTCCATGGATATTTGTAAATAATCAAACATTGTTAAAAAATTAATTTAATATGCTTTAAAATAAAAGAAAAATTGTGCAAATCGTATATTTGGTTCACGAAATATAAATTTTTAAATTGTGTATACATAATTTTGAAACACCCTGTATATAAATTACACCGGAAATCTAAAGGAAGTTCCTTGAGTTCGTCATTATATCTTTCGACTATTCAAACTTCAACGAAGGTTTTCATCTCCCGAAACTATCGAATTTTACCTACCAAGTCACATATTCCAGACTGCGTTACGCCTAAGACGTACATTGAATATCTTATCTGTTAAAATAATTACAATATCTTAGATCAATCAGTTTATTTATGCGATCTATATGTGTAAAATTAGTTAGCCAAGAAATTACATTTCAACGTATATATATGAGTATTACGCATGTTTTCATGAAGGAAATTTTTTAAGAAAGAATTACAAATCAAACATGAAATCTCTTTCGCGTAACTATTCTCACTCGCTAAGTGCCCCATATCAAATAAAAGGTAATTTTGCTAGGTATCTGTATAATATAACTAGTATCAAGGCAAAAAATTTACAGGAAAATTCCAATATTCTGAACAGTTATATTTTTATTCTATCTCTAGTCAGTTGCATCATATATCCAAGTCAGATAAAAGACATGACGGACCTCTAATCCACTGAAAATAAAGGAAGTAATAATGATTTAGCTTCACAGGTGAAAGGAAGCATATTATAGGGAAATTTGATAATTTTTATTGGTATTAGGCGTTCCTGATTCAAACAATATTCTATCTTTCATATCTTCTACTTTCTAACATTTGAAACGAAACAAACATCTTTGCCATCATTATACGTTTTCTCTGATACAACAAATCTTAGTCGCTCGATCTCTTAAGGAATGAAAACCATTACAACAAACAAAAGCAGTGTTACATAATTTTTCAGGATTATCACTTGTGCTGATATTGTTTTTTTTTATTAGTTTTATTTTTTCAATTTACAATTTATACCCTGCAGTCCGCCAAAGCGTCTGGCAGTGTTTGGACAGCGCAGGCATACTTCTAATGTGTAGGTGTTGATGTAATTCATGTTGACACTTGTGATCATTTAGGGAAAATAGGACGAAAATATATCTCAATAATCTCCATGAGCTTTCTCTTATGCTGGGGCCGTGGTAGTCTCTCTGAATCTTTAATCGGTATCACTTTACTAGACTAGACTTCACTAGACAACCTCATTTTTAAGCCGAAGAGGCTCATTGATTGTTTGACTGTTACTCTTTTTGGCTAAATTAACCTTTTGGATTATTATAGCAATAATTTCTTCCACACCAAACACACACTAGAGAGTAGGAAAACCAGGTTTTGAGCAACAGGGTGGCCAACTGCTAAACGATTGAATTATATAGTTGTAATTTTTATATTTTTGTATACCTTTTAGGCTAACTGCTAGTATAATATAAGCTTGCCCTTTAATGCGTTTAGATGAATCGAAAAAGAATAATAAATAAATAAGCTTGTAACGTGAAAGGGCGTATTTACAGAGTAAAAAAATAAAATTTGCTGGCGAAATATTTTCGCAGCATCTTTTGGAAGACGAATAATGCAATTAAGAAGGATCTTACCTGTTGCCAACTATAAAGAAAGTCTAAAAATCTGGTGGTGGTCTTTCTGTGACGCCTACAAACACACCAGAACTGTTCCATTTGTTTATTACATTATCCAGTTGAACTTGGAACATTTCACCGTCCAGCAATGGACAATTAGTGATCTAACCACCATCACACGGAACTTCGTATGGACTGAAATATATAAAAATGCAAAAATTAGGTATCATGCGCGCGAGTTTAGGACTCGTCGAATGTTTAAGATCCGGGAGCCATAAAGGAATGAATATGGTTTAGGGAGAAGACACGAATCCATACAATTTCCTCGTGAGTTTTCGTCAATGATCGAAATCAATGAAAACGGACAATGCATATCCTAACTCCTTCATTGGAGTAGGTATATTTTATTGAGAGTGAAGTTAAATTGGGAATGAAAAGAAATTAAATTGTGAAAACATTGCTGGTAGCGGCTTATATTTAAATGACTTGCATTGGATGCAATTTTATAAGTATATGATAATTTAAATATATTATAAACGTAATATGAATGCTAGTCAAACTTACCTTTTTCTGAACGCAGTCCGACGATTATTAATCAAGGCGATACTTTTTCCTCTCCTCTCACTGAATCTAAGTACACCAGGCTTATCATTTCCGCTGAAAATTTTAAAAAAGTTGTGTAGGTAAAAACAAACAATTGCTTTCCAATTCATATCAATTCACTTTAAAGAAATCCTTAAGATATCTTTCTTCAAGATACGGGACGTTTAATGTAGTTCCTTGCATATAGAATAATAAATAGCTCTATATCAAATTATTTAATAGTAATAAAGATACGTATTTTGCATTAATCTATTTTGTTGTATGGCATAATCAATGCTCAGTTACTTTCCATTAGCCCTAGAATGCATTTCCTCGCCTATGTACACATTTGCAAAAGCGAGGTGTAAAAGACCCAATAGTATAACCTTATGTTTTTCTTATAAAACACGCATCTTGAATTCTAAGACACATTTTTCGTAACAGTGAAAAATCCTATTAGTTTCGGTCTATCCGTACGTCAGTACACTTGCTCGTACTCGACTTCTACCAATAGATTTTCATAAAATTTCGTATTACGGATCGATGGGCAATGGCAATAATAATCATATAAATAGATCACATAATCTATCCAGGGATGCCACTATACTAGAAATAAAATAACGTATTTTCGCTATATTTTGTAATAAATTATGCATAGCAAGGTTTTCAAGTAATATTTTCAGAACTAATTAAATAGAATATCTTTTTTCGTCACATTTTTAACGACCGAGTAGCCGCGTTCAAGAAAATCGAAAAAGAATATTCTAATTCAATTTGATATCAGAAAATTTCTCGCATCCATTTTATAACACTGTGATAAATTTTTATGCGAAAAATCACGATTCTGCAATACAAATGCCTTCAAAAACGAAATACTTACTGCTAAGCATGTATTAAACGTGGCAAGCAAAATAACCTCCATAGACGAATTGGCATACTTGTTTTTGGTAATTTCTGAAAATCAAATATTGAAGAAGTCTTCAAGTGGCTGGTATTCAATTACAAATTTGAGGCATATCAAAAACTACCACAGACCAATATCTTTAAAAACATTGAAGATAAACAAATTCTGTCTATGTTTGGTTGAAAAACGTCCCACGCATACTTTCTAGGGTAAATATACAGGGTGTTTCACTACCGGTCTGCCATACTTCAGGAGGTGAATGGGGAGGTAAGTTTGAGTAAAAAATGTAAATACAACATTAGTCCTATTTCCTACCGTTGAGGAACAATGGACTTTTTAATATTTACAATGCTGTAACGGCAACACTGGTGACGGTTTGAGTTGCATTGTAATCACCACTGATTCTCAGTTGTTTCCTGCCTCACATGCTTCTAATCCATGCTCAGTGTTACATGTGACACTGTTGCGATAAGTTCAAAATCGTAGTTCCGCCTTGCATTTTATCACAAAATGAATCAACTGTTCACTCCCAGTAAATACGCTGACATCCATTACATTTATGGATTCTGTGATGATAAGAGCAGGGCGGCAGTTGAAGATTGTCGCAGATGTTTTCCGAACCGCCGAATTTGATCGAGATGGAATTAACAATACACGAAATTCCCACATGTGGTTCACCAATAATCCTTACGGGGCCATTGAAAGCAACTTCCAATGTCGACCCTCAGTTAATGTTTGGTGTGCCCTGTTTCGAAATTTGGTGATTTGACCATTCTTTTTGGAACAACATTTAAATGCTGCTAATTATCTAAAATTCCTGACGATTGAATTGCCACTTTTAATGGAAGACGTGCCTCTGGAGACATGGCACAGGATGTTCATTCAGCAGGATGGGGCGCCTCCACATTTTGGTCGTCAAGTTGCGGAATACTTTTATCAGCATTACAGGAATCTGTGTATTGGTCGTGGTTGTCCAGTACCTTGGCCACTGAGATCTCCGGACCTAACCCTGCATGATTTCTTTTTGTTGGGTCTTTTGAAAGAGATGGTCCACAAAACCAAAGTACAAATGAGAGGGAAACTATTGAGTCACATTATGAATGCCACTGCATACATACAAGACCACCTTGAAATTACACAACGGGCAGTAAACTCTTGTTTGGATGGAGCAAGACTGCATTGAAAACCGTGGTGGACATTTTGAACAGTTAACATAAGGTGTATCTCGAAACATACCAATAAATTCATGATTAATACTAACGTTTATCTTCTCCTGCACGCACCTATAATCATCCATAGTTCCTTATTGGTTGAAAATAGGACCAATGTTGCATAAACTTTTTTACTCGAATTTACCTCCCAAATCAACTTCCAAAAATATGGCAGACCGGCCATGAAACCCAGTATATTTCAAAATTTTCAAAAATTTCTACGAGTAGCATGTGAATACTCGAAAAAAGACCAAGTAAAAAAGCAAGATACATTTCAACTTACGCAACGAATTTTAAAATTTATTTAAAGCAGAATACGAAGTGTTATATATATATATATATATATATATATATATATATATATATATATATATATATATTTAGATATTCATTCAAGATAATATCGTATAAAGTACTGCACAAAGGCAATATAGTGTCAAGAGTTCTCATTGTCGAAGTGAGAAGAGTAATCTTTAGTGAGTTAATAAATTAAAGAGCGATTCGATATAACTTGAATGAATTTTACTAATAATATGTATCTATAATATTTACAGGTACATAAAGTTATCGTTTCCTAATGGTACGGTTTCTATATCATTTGCTACAATTCAAATAATAATATACTAATTTCTTCGTATTTCAGCACAAATGGAGAATATTTAAGGGGAAATTTCCGTTCACTTATTATGAAGAATAATTCATCAGACAAAGAGAAGACCTCAAGCATATGTTAGTGGAAATGGAAATACAGACGTATTTAATTATTATCAATTTCTCATTTTCGATATAAAGAGCACAACATAAATGTCTTAAGAAAGTATGTACATCTAAATGAATGTGATACACTATAGGTGTACAAAAATTCAATTACTATGACGCTTATTCTCACCTATCAGTTAATGTAGTTTTGTTGTTCGTGCATTTTTCATCCTCTTGACCATCCCGTTCCGGTATCACCACGTCGACATAACTTTCCGAGTATGCATCTAAATTAAAAATATGTAAATACACCGTACATAATATTTTTACAATATATTTGTGACTTTGTTGTCTGGGTACCTCATTCACGATAAGTTTTATATAATTCGAATACACAGGCATTACATTTTAATTATATAGAAGTCGAGATGCCGTTGAACATTCACACTTTCAAGAAAATTATACATAAAAAGGCCTGATGACAATCTAAGATAAATGCCATTATATGAGCCGTTTTCTTTGAAAGTGGTGTGTCCATTTTTGACAAAAAGTTAGTTAATGATAACAATGAATGCAATCTGCTATGACGTTTTATCTGTAAACAGTTCCCAAAAAAAGCCTTCAAAATTTCTATCATTTTGTCAATATACATTTACGTAGTTAATGAAATTACAAATATAATTACTTTGAAAGTGGTGTAAGTCCACTTTCCGCAAAGACATAATATTTAGTTCAAAAATTATAGGAGTACCTACTACATAATTTCTCTACTTCATTTTTCTATGTGTGGCGACACTGTTAATGACTTGACAACAATTACAAACTGTTAATTTCATAACAAATGCGAATTTTATATTATATAATATTCAAAATGGATAATGTCTCCTTATAATCGGACAGTGATTCAGGTAGGTATTTATAAAATAAACCCTTATTTTGATACATTTCCTTCTACATTTTAGTAATTTTATTATTTTATAGAAATCATCCCAATGAATAGAAACAAAAAAAGAATCTTGGAATCAGATTCTGATGAAAACAATACATATTTAAATAAAAATGTGAAAAGAAAGAGAATCTTACAACCTAGTTCGACTTCGGATGAGAATGCTATTTCAGATGACGATGAGTCAGATTCTACAAAAGAGAACAATAATGTAAATACGCAGAAGAACAGAAAAATAAAGCGCAATAGCGGACAAAAATATTACACAAATACATGTAAAATTGTTCCAGCCAAAAAATTTGAAAATATAATGTGCAATTGCTCAAAAAATTGCCGAACTCTTGTTAGTTAAGCTGATCGCAAAGAAAATTTTGCCACATTTTGGAACCTGGCAGATTTTAATAAACAGAATATATTTCTCTCCAGAGCTGTTCAATGGTATAATGTAAAAAGAAGACGCCAAAGAAATTATAAGGGAACACAAAGAAAATTAGCATATAAATATTATTTAACTGTTCCAGCTGGGAAAATTTTGGTTTGCAAAAACTTTTTTGTAAATACTTTTAAAATATCTATAGGGCGAATAGATCGAATTTTAAAATTTAAAGATAATGAATGGGATATGCGTGGGCACACGCCAGGATCCTCTAGAAAAACTTCAGATCTCCAAATAAAATTTATAAAGGAGCACATCCAAAGCTTTCCGGAGTACGAGAGCCATTATACCCGATCGCATAATCCTAAACGAAGATATTTAGACCCTGAGTTGAACGTCAAGAAAATGAATGAGTTATATTTACAAAAGTTTGAAGAAAGTAATATTTATCCAGTTAAAGAAGTTACCTATAGGAGAATTTTTAAAAAAGAATTCAAGTTACATTTTCACCAACCGCGGAAAGACACATGTCAAAAATGTGATTTTCTAAATTTGAAAAAAAAAACATCATGTAACAATGCTGAAAATGCAAGCATCACAGAAGAACACGATGTTCACTTAAAAAACGCTGAATTAGCAAGAAAATGTATGCAAGAAGATAAGATTTCAGCATCGCAATATCCAGATAGATATTTCGCTTTTTCTTTTGACTTGCCGAAGGCATTACCCTATCGAAAGTTGTCAGTATCCATTGCATATTATAAACGTAATATGTATGTTTTAAATGAGGGATTTCACAATTTTCATGATGATAACGTTAGTATGTATGCATGGGACGAAACTATTGCATCTAGGGGTGCCCAAGAAATTGCTTCGTGTTGTTTGATGCATTTGGAAAATGTAACCACGCAACAACATGTAATAGCCTACAGCGATATGTGCACTGGGAAAAATAGGAATTTAAAATTGGCTTTAATGTGGCTTAAAGTTGTGCAGTCTTCCCAAAATACCATAGAAATTATTGATCATAAATTTTTATATTCTGGACATTCTTATCTACCAAATGAAGCCGATTTTGGATCTATCGAGTCGTCCATAAGAAAAAAAAATTACTGTATATTCCTACAGATTATTATACCATCATACAACAATGCCGAAAACATAAAAAATTTATTTTACATGAAATGAAACGAGATGATTTTGTTTCGACGAAACCACTAGAAAATGCAATTCTAAGAAGACGAAAAAATACTAATGGTGAAGAGGTAAATTGGCTGAAGATATGTTGGATAAGGGTTTTAAAAAACAAACCATATACAATGCTGTATAAAACTTCATTTGATGAAAATGCGGAGTTTAAAACCCTAGATTTATCCCCCAGACGAGGAAGACCACGAAAATTTGAAAATATAATACTAGCATCTTTATATCATCATGCCAGGCTCATCACATCCAAAAAATTCAACGATATGTTGGATCTATTACCTTATATTCCTCCAATACACCATGACTATTTTCAAAAACTTTCTCATAATAAAAAAAGGCACATATTAATATAAAGTTGTAATTAAAGTAATTTAAATGGCATTAACTGAAGAGATATTGTAATAAAGCCTTTTTATTTTTTGGGGGGCGTGCTTGTGAGAGTAATCTGTTTTTTCAAAGAAAGACTGCGCTTGTGTTTGTGTAAAATATTCTCTATCATCTGAGGGTCGTAACCATTGATTTTAGCGCATTTTTTGATATATTTTAATTCTGTGAGGAAATCAACTTCAGAAAGAGGAATCTGTAAGAGTCTATGTACCATTGAGTGGAATGGTGCTAATTTTTGTGAAATATGGTGGTTGGAATCAGAGGGAATGTACGTGTCTGTGTGTGTGGGTTTGCGGTAAATCCCGAACTTGATTTGGTTGTTTTCTCTTTTTACGAGAAGGTCAAGAAATGGCAATGTATTTTGTTTTTCAACTTCATGTGTAAATTTAATGGAAGGATATTGATCGTTTAGTTGCTGTAGAAAATCAGTTATGTTATTATTGGTGGTATCGAAAATCGCGAAAATATCGTCAACGTATCTTAGCCATAAGCGTGGGAAGTATTTGAAAGTGTTTTTGCATTGTTTCTCGAAGTTAACCATGAATAGGTTGGCTAAGAAAGGTGAAAGGGAGTTTCCCATTGTTGTACCGTAGTTTTGTTGGTAGAACTTGTTGTTAACTTGAAAGAAATTTTGGTTCATGCATAAGCGTGTTAGTCTTACTAATTCATCTACTGTTTTTAATGGTAAGTTTTGATCGGTGAGTCATTCTTCGAGGAATTGTAATGTTTCACTGATGGGAACGCTAGGAAAGAGAGAAGAAACATCAAAAGAAACTAAAATTTCACTGTCCTGTAGTATTATGTCTTTAACTTCGTTAATGAAATGAGGACTGTTTTTTATATTTGAATCATGTTTGATAGGAAATTGTTTAAATTGGTCATTAAGCCAACGTGAAATTTTATATGTCGGGCTGTTCATAGACGAAACAATGGGTCTGAGGGGAATGCCGTCTTTGTGGATTTTGGGTAAGCAATACATCCTAGGAACTCTGGGGTTTGAGGTGTGAAGTTGGAGGCTGAGTTGTTTCGTGATGAGTGTGGTGCATGTTTTAACAATTTTGGTGGTTTCTGATATCATTTCATTGATTGGATTTTTTAGTATGTTTGTGTACGGCCCTTCATTTAGCATTTGCTCAACTTTGTCGAAGTATTGGTCTTTTTGCATTATGACTACAGTGTTCCCTTTGTCTGCCTTTAGATAAAAACAATTTTTATTATTAAGAGACTTGATTGTGTTGTGTTCGGAATGTTTATGTTGTTTTTTATTCGTTTTTTTGGCAATGTTTTCTGTTATCTGCGATAATGCGGTGGATCTGATGATATTTTTGCAGTTATTTGATAGGGTTTTAATAGAAGATTCAATGTCTGCCACAATGTCATCCATAGGTGGGTTTTTATATGGAAGTGCGTATTTAAGTCCTTTTCCGAGTAGGGAGAGTTCTTCGTTGGTGAAGGTCGTATCTGTAAGGTTTATTACATTGTCTTGGTTTTGTTTGGAATTGCAGGAAGTGTTTTTCTGGTTATTTTTTGTGAGAAAGTAGTTTTTTTTGCGAAGTCTGTCAGTTTTATTTTGGACTTTTTGTTGTATCACGGATTGAATTTTGTCCAGATGATCGTCCCATATGGGAACTTCGAAACCGGATAAATTTTTGGTAATTTTTAGGTGCAAATCGTACGCTTCTAACTCAAGAGAGGATCGTTTTCTATAAAAGTTTTTGATTTCTAAGTCTAACCATTTTTTCTTGGCGAAGAGGATAGCTTTTGAAGCAATGGGATTTGTGGTTTTTGGAAAAATGTTAGTGAAATTCGGAAAGATATTTAGTTTGCGGCAATCTTTGAGAAATTTTATATCTGCGCCAATAGTGTGGATATGAGTTTTGATTTTATGGAAACGGTTTAACTCCTTAGGCTGGAAAGCCATACTTAACGTTAAAAAAGGAATTGGAGACTACGGTGTACAGATTGGAAATAAAATTTAAAACTCCTGAACCGTAAATTAACCCAGAGAGCACTCACACGTCAATAAGAAAAATTAAATTATGCTTACAAGTTTGCAGGACGATGATGGCCTACAGGGACCTGTTGTCTAAAACTAGCCTAAAAAGAAAAATAAAAAGAAAAACACACACGCACAAGCACTCTGGAAATCTCTAGATTCGTATTTCGGGAGCTATGCTCCCATCTTCAGTAGCTGAAGTCGTATGAATTGTTTGTGTTTGGTCTTGTGTATTTATGTGTTCCGGGTAAAAGTGAAAGGAGGGCAGAGGGGTGGGGGAATTCTTAACGGTTAGCAAGTAGAGGGGTGAGTAAGGGATAGGTCCGCGGTCGTTATTCATAACCGTCTCTTTGAATTTGTTTATGAAAATACTCTCGTAAGCGTCTAGTTTCCAGTCGGTTTGTGTTGATTTTAAGAGAGACATGTTTTCGATTTTAATAATTATTAATAATTATTACTTGATAAATAATAAATCATACAAGTGGTATACGGTATGATCACGTTTCCTACGGACATTTTCATAAAATATGCTGATTATAGCTTACAGACTTCACATTTCGCATGCATTTCATGAGTAAAATAAAAAATTTCCACCATAGTACGCTAATAATTATCATGTGTTTGAAGATTTTAAGAAATAAATTCGAAGATACTAGATTTGACGAATGTCCTCCATTTTCCTCCATTTGGTCGTTTATTCAGTCTCGTTTTATCTCTTCTCTTTTCTTTCTAGCTTTCCTCACTCGTCTTATCATTCCTCTTTCCTCCCCATATTTCTCCTCCTCTTCATCTCTCCCCCACGTTCTCTTCATCTAACCACATTTTTATGCTTTCTATTTTCTACTCCATTCGCTATTTCCACATTTTATATGCTTCTTTCTCCCGCACTTCCTTCCTCTTTTCCTAACTTAAGATACGTCCAGACGATGCCTTTTTCAAACATTTTTCGCATGCAGGCAGCGCATGCAGCGACGCACGCAGCGGATGTGTTAAGCGCATACGCTATTTTGTTGAAACTAGCAGCGCATGCAACAACGTGCGCAGAGGATGTGTCAAGCGCATGCGCTATTTTGTTGAAACTAGCTGCGCATGCAACAACGCAAGCTTTCCCACCTCAAGTGGGTGACTCGTGCGTCATTCGCAACATTGACCTCGTTCCATGCGGTACATATGCGTTTGACAAAAGAGTGCTCTTTGGTTTTTTTGTGTTTTCGCTTGATTATTTTGTCAAAATCTCGTTCGACAGTAAAGAAGTGAATTTAAATTTCATTGAGGACTATATGTCGTTCTATGTGCTTTTAAAACCCGACGGGAAAGGCTACTGCAACAAACAACGTAGGGCGCACTGCAGGAACTTAGTGCAAAATATGGAATTTGTGTAAAAATAAAATTAAAAGCATTAGATCTTACTTTCGTAAAGAACATCAGAAGGCTTGAAAGAAAAAGTGTCAGTGGGAGCTTCCTGTTTCTGGCAAAAGGGAAGATGAAGCCTATGAATTCATGAAAACTGTTAGTCAAAATATGAAAAATGTAGATGACTATTCTGTTTTCGGTTCATAAAATTAGGAAACAGCGCACTGATTGACAGCTATTACTCAAAATCAAATAAGTAATATATTATTTTAACTGGAAATATCGGGCGAAAATGAAGGGAATTTATTTTCGTCTGGATCGTCATCTGCAGCAGTTACTCCAGATCGCCTTTTGGTGCCACCTGCACCTGAACCACCTCCAGTCAGACTATCATCAAAATTCACACCAATGCATTATTCTGACTGTGAAGCATTAGATTCTGATGTAAATGATTTTTTTTGTTTAAAAAAATAAAATATTATAAAAATATAACGCAAAGGGTAGCTAGTAGTAGATAGCTTAAACTTGTGTACGAGTCTCCTGTTGCCAGATAACTAAGTGCTAAATCGGCAGGTATGGCTTCTCGCATAATTGTGCCATTTATGGTGATTCTTATTTGAATCATTTCCAACAGCAGATAGAAATCTTTTGGTGACATTCTAATGAAATTCATAAATAAGGAATCACCATCATCTTGCATTTATAGCAACATTGTATTTTTGTTCCGTTTAAAATACTCCATTCACAATCACTTCTGCATCTTTTTCTTCTGCCTCTGCTTTGAAATTCAATAGGCCGCACAGACTTTCGCACAAACAAGTGAACCCAACGACATCTCGGACCTAGGTGGAAATTCGAGGCAACGTGTGGACAGTTGACGTACGTGCAATATGTTGTTCATGCATCTTTCAATTCGCTGAATGCGTTTTTTACACCACATTGCATGGAAAGATGCATCGACTGGACGTATCTTTATGTACTGTTTCCGTGTGTGTGTGTTGCATGGTAATACGAAGTTGTTAATACATGTGCTGCGAGATAGATTTAAGGGAAATTAACGGTGGAGGAGTAACGATATTAAATAACTGAATGACGAAAAATAAATCATCTACTCATAATAAGGTTATATCTTTTATTTCGAGTGATAGTTAAAATATTATCTGAAGTTGAATATATCTCCCAAATATTATACACGTATTCTAGTAAAATGAGAATATGCCATTTTCAATATAACTACTTCTTACTTAAGTTTTTAATTCTCAAAATCTTTATGATGCAAATACAGAAGACTCATTTGCGAAAGAGCATAACAAATCAAGCATCACCTTTTGACAGCCAATACCATATCAGATTTTCCACCGACAGAGAACATCTGTATGGTGTCTGTGATGGATTCTCAAAATACATTTCCTTTAAGCATTCAAGTGTTTCTTTAACAATATGGCGCTTGCATTACCTTGCTGCGGAATAAATCTCGTTTTTAGTCTTCTGCGTATTTGCAAAAGAATTGCTCCAATCGCAATGTCGTGAAGAAGTTCACCGAATGAAGCATTTGTGATAGACAAAACCTGCATTTACGTCCGCAGTCAACAATTGAAATATATTGATATATTTCAAATTAAATGAAATAAGCACCATAACGAATAAAATACTATAGGTTTCTTGTTGAAATTCATAAAACACAGATAAATGGTTGCAATATCGGTACTGGAAGTAATTGTTAAAAGTGTAGAGAATATCTGCATTTGAAATAGAGCGCTAAATATCATTTAAATGTCTAATTTACAGAAAATACGGGTCACCAAGTTAGCAATGGAATTTTTTGTGAACAGTATGAAAATAAATCTAAATACAAAGTAAAAATACTGAGAGTCAACGAAAACGCAGAATGCTTCGATTGAAGTTCATTCATCGACATAATAGGTAAACGAGACACCAAGTGAGAAATGAAGAAGCTAAATGAAGAGGCATAGTTTTATCTAGCTGGGTATATTCCACATATATTGTAATCATTCATTTTCGTAATTCAAAGATAACTAGCTCGCATTATTTCCTTATCTCTATCCGAAAAACAAAAAGGCACAGTGGAAGAGGTAAAAGGATATTTTTTATATTTTAAACTCCTTTACAACACATTTTTAGTATATTCTGTAATAAAATAAGTGACGCAAGATGTCACCCTATACTCCATGGCTGTGTGAAATCCCATCGCCTCTGTTTCGTAATGGCGTTCATTTTGGATATTATCCCAAACAATGACGCGTACTCAATCAAAACTGAATATAATAGTGAGGCATATGGCAGATCCTCCTTCTAATGAATTCGCTTTGGAGGTAAAATTCGTGGAATTAGAGGATGGAGAAAAAGAAAGAGATTTAACAGACGAGAGGTTTCTGCGTCCCAATTCACTAGAAGGGTGGAATTTCAGCGAAAAAGGCATTTATGGTGGTTTTGATTTCGCTCAGCTCAACATTAAGTAGAATGCCTCTCCAGTTATATGAGGTCATATTAGTCACCTAAGACATTCTTTTTACATAAATTTGAGTTGATATGCTTCCGAATCTGAAACAACCGGTGCAGATAGACCCATATTTATAAACGGCAAGACCTAATTGTCTTACTACTTGAGCATTTATAGGCCTACAAAGGCTTTCTCCGTTTTTTTATGACGAAAGACAAATATGACGTCGAGAGAAATCATAACTGTTCATTTCTACAGTACACACGAATAAGCAAATGGCTAGATATATCTTTAATTGAATAATAAATAAGTACGTTGATCACGCTTTCATATCAAAAATACAAAGCTGTTTTTTCCTGCTAAATGCCGACAACTAAGGCGACTCTCCTCTGTCTCCCATTTTCCATCCCTCTTCTGCCTCTTTACAGAAGTCATCAAAGATAGCCGCGTCGTAATTTTTAACCACGACTGAGCAAAACCGCGAACGTCAATGCCGAAGTTGGTCGTTCCCATCTTATTATACACGTAGACGTGAGGTGAGAGTTTGACGGCTTCAGTCGCTTTAGTTTTTTTACGACCTGCTGATTTCCTCTTGCCTACGCGCAATGGGTATCTGAGAGGTAGCTCAACGAACAGCTGGTCAGTTTAAAAATTTTAGGGAAAAAAGTAACTTCCCGTTATTATCATGGTCGATACCGCTTTAGTTCTGTTGCTACGTATTATTAACATAATTGGCAGTGAATTGCCAAGCACACAGAGTTAATTTCGGGGCAAAGTGTGTAGTGAGACCAAACGTATAAACGTATAAGAGAGAAAGTTTGTGCAATGTATATTGCGCCGTTTACTATTCTTCAGCCCATACAAACTGCAGCACGATGCTGCTTTTTTCACTAACCGTCCGTTGCTAATTGAAAACCGTACACTGAGATGAAAGGGGCGACATCTTTCGCTCTGTATAGAGGTTCGTGCATGATGTGCTGAATCGTGGAAAAGTCGATGATTATTCCTGTCGCACGTATCTTGGAAATTGTATCATCGCGTTTTCCTCTTCGTCACTCCGATGGCAAATCACTCCGACATTTGCATGCCGGAATTAATCTCAATTCGATTGAATGCAGTTATTTGCATGTTTGGCAATCAAAATGCGCGACAACGCATCACGGACACCATCACATAACGCATGCACCATTTGCTTTAACGATCAAGTCAGATGAATTTTACCGTGATGATATTACAGGATTTTGACAATCGTTATCTGTAACCGAGTGAAAAATTGCTCCTAAGAAGCACGTTAATGTGCATTGAAAGGGAACTAAAAAATTAGCACGATGAAATTAACCAGTCCTTGATGGAGGAATTATCATATTATTGTTCAGTGCATATAAAAAATATTTATTACAAAATTCTTCAAAAGCGCTCCATGAAAAAAACATATAAGTATTGTACATTAACAAAAATCGAAGAACTATCTTTGATTTTACTCTTCAAATTTCTCAAAAAATATCTTGCACATGCGGACTAATTCGTAGTCTTATCGCAAGTTAAAATTTTCTTTCCTATGTATCTCATTCTGGCAGAGACTAGTTAGCACACAGCTTCCTCAATAGCATAAATATTAATATTATTAAAATAGGTCAACTAGGCACGGACGCGCGTAGAACCGCTGCTAATAAAGACTGGATATCGCTTTTGACATAACCAGGAACAATTTTTTAAACCGAGGATACCCGAAGCCGCGGTTTGCAAGAACGTTGTTGGCGAGGGACAACTTTATTATAATTTATTCCGCTTATTAATATGATAGTTAACTCGAGTGTTTCTCAACATTTTTGAAGCCGCAGACGCCATTTGAAGTACCACAATTTTTTGGACTCCATCATGATAAATTCATACGTTTCATACACTCCCATTTTTTGCTGCTTGTACTCGCAATACCTCTGGAATCCTATTACATTGAAATTCCAAAATTTTAGAATAAGGCTATATGAGCGTTAGGCATGGTGTGTGTGTGTATATATATATATATATATATATATATATATATATATATATATATATATATATATATATATGAATCGCTAAAAGTACTTGCTGCTACAATGTAGGTAACCAGCAATACATCGTGTCTGTGATTCTTTTCTCCACTGTAAATACTTATAGTAGTCGGGCAAATATAAGAAAAATGAATATGTGCATCATCTTTTACTATGTGAAAATCCATGTATATGTATGTTCAATAAATATAATAAAGTTTATTTTGAATCTGAAATCTGAATCTGAAAAAGCGCAATTATTCTCTCACTTGTTAAACCTGTAACGGTGGAGTTCAAACCATTCCGTAATCTGCGATGGACAGAGTTAAATGCCCAGAATTTTGCTTAATTTCCATAACATAGTATTATCACGTATTACTCAAGAACTATAGATGACTCTAAAATTCCTGTAAGAAGCACTTGATAGAAAGATCTGTGAAATCGAGACGCTGATTGTGATATAGATTTAAAAAGATTTCATTTAAATATTATGATAACAAACCCTAATTTTAGCCAAAAATATCATAACTTAATTGAATAAACGATAAAATCTGATGTAACAACCACATGACTATCTCCATACCTGTAATATTTTTAAAAATTCCAAATAGGTTACATAATAATAAATATTTTAAGAAACTGCGAGAAAATTTTAGACATTACAAAGAACAGACATAAACTCAAACCATAGCTTTCTGATAGTTGATATAGCCGCAAAGCTCCAACAATCAATAAAATAAAAAGGAGCGTCACTAACAATAAGACGTAACTAATCGTCAATTGTTAACAATAGTCGCCGGTAGGTGGTGGCAGCTAAAAAATTAGTTTTGAAAATATCTCTTAAACAATGCATTATATGGGAAAATATTTCAATCAAAGGTTGTAGAAAATTAGATTTCCTACACCTTTTATTCAAATATATTTTTACATACATTAAATATTAAAGCAAATATTTAAAAAATACCGGATAAGTGACAAGAGTAAAAACCAGAGGTGGGACGAATCCAAAATTCTCTCGAATCCGAATCCTAAAAGGTTCTCGAATCCTTCCTATAAGAATAATAATAAGAAGGAGAAAAACTTTTATTTAATATTAACAGTTTTTAACTAAAGCAAAATTTAAAATCTGAGTTTAATGAAAAATAAATTTAAGAATACAGTTTTTTAAAATGCACCTATATAAATTAAACAGATACAAATGAAATTTTGTTAATAAAGTACATAATTTAAACTCTTGAATCTTGAGGTTCATTTTCTCAACATAATTCCACAAAAATGTTTGAGTATCAGTTCAAATTTTTTACATTTTTCCAAAACCTTTTTAAATCAAAGCAAGTGTAGAGGGGGAGGATTATTTCAAGAGTTAACATAGATAAACACTAAACATGGAACACTAAATTCTCTCCAGAAAATTAAGAAAAATCAAAAACCTGTTTATTTTAAGAGTTCATAAAAGTATTGGACACTGAAAACTTTTAGGACAATCTAAAAGAGCAGAAATCTTCAATGGAGATTTTTATTTAAGAAAACTAGCATTCGAACTCGCTCTGGGTTGCCACGAGGTAATATTGGTGATCCGGGTACCACTGAAATTGCAACAATCGCGTTCTTTTTTAATGAACGCTTCAAATGGACGTCAATAAAACTAATCTTTCCAAAGTTTTGAGTTAAAATGTTTAACGGTTCTTTAGGTTAAGATTCGAATGAAAAAAAAGCGCGAAGATTCGAGTTTTCGAATTTCGAATCTTTTTCAAGATCACTAAATAACGGAAATAGGTATTTCAAAATCCACCCTGTTGTCGACATTTCCTTCATTTAATTTTCTTTTTATCCTGTATTTCGCATGTCTTGAGGCCCATACGCATTTATGGAGATATGGAGTGGAGTGAATAAAAATTAAGCAAATGTTTTAAGCAAACAGTAAAAGCATTTGCTTCATATTTAGTGAATAAAAGTTTGTTTTTTCTTATAAGCATTTGCTACTCAGTTTTTAGTAAATGCTTAAATTTTACGGAAGAAAGCTCTTTGCAACTCTTCACTTGTTTTTGTCTACATTTAAAGTTTTGCATAGTTGAATTTCAAACTAAAAACACAAATATATTGGGTAATATTTTTTTAAAAGTTAATTAATAATTTTTTTAACTTTTATAGCTGGATTCGTTAATATCACAAATCATGGGTTCATTTTTATTCAATTAGTTATAGTAATTTTATCCAGTCATTTACCTTGATAATGATTTTGGAAGCAACAAATTTTACTGTCATACATACAGCTGTGCGTTGTATGTGGTGTTCTACCCCGACTCCTATTTGAAATCCGGGATCACTTAAGTACCTTAAAAATATTTCTATCTTCTGTTTGGAAGACAGATTTGAAATATATGTACTTAACATTTTCGTCAGAGAAAGGATATAATTTTTTATAACCGTTGGTTGTTGAAAAATTTCTCGTATTTTTTAACCTTTCGTGTCACCATAAGTTACCATACTTATATTTAGGATCAATTATCATGAAAATAGAGTACTTAGAAATATCTTAGAAATCCCTTTACCTCACTTAAAAAAGTTTAAGCGTAAGCTTAAAGAATTAAGCAATAGCTCGGTTTTATTCACACAATTTTAAGCAAATGCTTAAGAAAAATCCTAAACATAAGCAAATGCTTATTCTTTCTAGAAAAATCAAATATTATTTTTTTATTCACCCCAAATTAAGCATTTGCTTAAAAAGTGATAGAAATCTTAAGCATAAGCATTTGCTTATTTTTTATTCACTCGACCCTTGGTTCTCATTTTGGGATGACAGTCACCAAGTCTGATGCATAACAGCAATTCTTAAAGTTGAATAAAGCATTTTCTCAGATCGGCATACTAAGTAAATATGTGTTGTTAAAATGCATGGAAGTTGTTGTGAACCCATACCCAGCCATTAAAGATTAATGTTACATAAGAATTGTGTAAATTTTTTATACTTCCAATTTTCTATTATCAAAACATTGTATCTCTTATTGTTATCTTCCGTATTTTAGATAATTTCCAACGCATCGAACGCTTTATATTTTTTCCTTTCCTGTCAACGATCGTTAAATATTTTAAATGAGGTTATCCTCTATCGGAGGCTTTCGCAGCGATGATGTTCGATGCTGGTGCGGGTTTTCGGTTTCAGCTGCGTCCGGAACATGATAGGGTCGACGATGGTGCAGAATAGCACGCCCTAAGCGACTTAAGGTCTAACCAGAATATTCTCACCCTATCGGCTGACAAAGGAAACACCACGTCAATAATCGCAAAAGCTGACTACAAAGAAAACATCGCTAAACTATTATATGATACTACGTATGTATCAAGAATGAGCTCAGGGTCAACCCTGTTGAATTGACTCACCGAGAAAAAGAAAGAACCTTCACTTCCACAAATTTATTTGGCACGACCGGTTTCATTGCGATCATTGCCACATCAGGTGATAAATTATAAAGATCATTCCATATATATATATGTTTATATATATATATATATATATATATATATATATATATATATATATATATATATATATATATAGGGAAAAAAGGGGGGGAGGGAGACAGAAGGGGTTTAACAGAAAACGAATGGAAGGTAATTAAAGAAACGGTTAGGAAGGGGTTGGTAAAGGAAGGCGGAAGCAAAATAAAGTTACAAAATGTTACAAAATGTTACAAATATTACAAAAATTTGGTTAAAGGGCCAAAGACAACAAAGATACAAAGTATTTATAAAATGTTCGGTAAGCTCAATAGAGGAGAATGATTGTGGAAAAGGTATTCATCTAAGAGAAGCGAGACTTCACAAATAATTATCTCTAGTTGTTCAAGAGCATCCAATTTGCGACCTTTAAAATGGAGGAATTTAAGGTTGAAGGAACTGTGATGATGGAGGTTTAAAAGAAGATTTTCAAATTGAGAATTCAAACTTTAAACCTCAATCATCACAGTTCCTTCAACCCTAAATTCCTCCACTTTGAAATTAAAGGTCGCAAATTGGATTCTCTTGAACAGCTAGAGATAATTATTTGTGAAGTCTCGCTTCTCTTAGATGAATACATTTTCCAAAACCATTCCCCTATATTAAGCTTACCGAATATTTTGTAAATACTTTCATCATTGTTGTCTTTGACCGCTTTACCAAGTTTTTGTAATATTTGTAACATTTTGTAACTTTATTTTATTTCCTTTTCCTAACCGTTTTTTTTAAATTCCCTTCCATTCGTTTTCTGTGTAATCCCTCCTGTCTCCTTCCTTCCCCCCTTTTTTCCCTATATGTATGGAACGATTTTTACCATGGATTGGGATTGGGATAATTTATCACCTATATCGTAGTGAAACCGGTCGTGCCAAAAAAATTTTGGAAGTGACAAAGTTCTTTGATCCTACATATGCTTTACTCAAGCGATATACAACTTCAAAAATAAAGCGGCAAACAATGAATCTCATTAAGAACGCCTCCATACCAAAAGAGGAACAAAGGAGGTTACTGCCGTCAGCATCTAGACCACCACGTCTCTATGGTCTTCCTAAGATCCGTAAGGAAGGGATTATTCTTCGGTAGATTGTTAGTTCCATTGGTTATCCAACTTATCAATTGGCTCGTCATATTGCCCACCATCTCCGTCCATATGTTGGCGAAACGAACTCCTTCATAAAAAAATCAGCGGAATTCATCCGTAAGCTGATACAACTGACGGTGACTGAAATGGATATCCTCGTCAGCTTTGATCTCGTATCGTTATTTACCAATGTGCCTATCAAGGAATCAATAGAAATACTACGAAAATTGAATAACTTTGGCCTTCCACGGGACTTTTATGAACTCGCGGAATTCTGCTTAAGAAGTATTTATTTTCTCTGGAATGGAAAGTTTTACGAACAGAAAGATGGTGCTGAGCCCCCTCTCACCCGTGATGGCCAAACTGTTCATGGAGTAATTTGAGGAAAACGGCCGATACGTCGACGACACATTTGTCATTTGGCCCCACGGAAGTGAGACTCTCAGCAATTTTAAAGATGAGTTGAATAACATCCTCCGATCAATCCAATTCACGATGGAGATCGAGAAGAATGGTTGATTACCGTTCCTGGGCGTGCTGGTGAGGATAGGTCCGAATGGCGAAGTAAATTACGCTGTTTACCGGAAGAAAGCGTATAGGGACCGGTATCTTCACGCGGCCTCTCACCACCATCCACAGCAGAAGGCCTCGCTCATCAAGACCCTCATCCATCGGGCAAAGTTAGTGTCCGATCCTGCTTCGTTAAGGGCGGAGAAATCCCACGTAACCAGAGCTCTTATGTAGCCGCATAGCTCCAACAATTAAGAAAAGAAAAAGCAGGGTTACTAAGACGTAACTAAGCGTCAATTGTTAACAACAGTCGTCGGCAGGTGGCACCTAAAAATATAAGATATCTCTTAAACAATGCAATATATGGAAAAATGTTTCAAAGGTTGTAGAAAATTAAATTTATTTTTTTGCATTTATCAAATATTAAAGCAAATATTTCAAAATAACGGATAAGTGACAAGAATAAACACCCACTTCCGTTTGACCGATTTTTACCAAAAATTAATCAGTTCTTACGATTTTTATAAAAATGTTAAATATAAAATTAATTAATAGTTTTTGAGTTCGAGCACCTACAAAAAGCTATCACATAGACACACATACAGAAATCATCGAGAAAATTGTCAAAACGTGTTCAGGGGAACGAGTATTTCCGTTGAAATCTCGAAGTCGATTTTTTTTATGAATGCAATACTTTCTCCTATACTACGTATATGGAGAAAGTAAAAAAGGATGTGACAAGAGCAAACACCCACTTCCGATCTTTACCAAAAACTAATCAGTACTTTTGCCTTTAACAAAAATGTGAAATATAATCTTTCGCATTGAACTGATTAATAGTTTTTGAGTTGGAGCACCCACAATAAACTCACATACACACACACGCACGCACAGTCGGTCAATAAAATGTTCAAAACGTGTTCAGAGGACCTTAAAACATGTATTTACGTTGAAATCTCGAATTTCTCTATACTTCGTATATGGAGAAAGTAAAACTCAAAGCGTCGTGTCGAACTTTCCGTTGCTAAGTAGTATACATTGGTCGAGGCACTGGCATTTATAAATATATATCTTCTCATTTCCTCGCTGCGTCCCAGCTTCGAATTCTTTGTCACCCCAAGTCAATGTCGGATCGATACCTTCGTTCCACGATAATATCAGCTTCCTGCTGCAGAGAACGAAAATAGCTACGCAATTAGGCTGCCATCGATGTTCGAAAACACATAAATCAAAACGCCATCAATAACGGAGACCTGTCAAAACGCGACACCCTATGGTGCTTTTATGAAAAACTGTTTGATTTTACGTGTTCTAATACCCAAAAATAGATATCAGATAGGCATTGTCGTAAAAAATAATCGACAATTAACATATGCATAATGAATGTTTGCTTCAGAATTTAATTGATTTATGGAGAGTTATGCTGTTCGAGTACCACGATTAAGGGCCTATTACTCATGCATGGCTCGTAAAATTACTCAAATCCTTTCGCGAATAAATGTTTTGCCTGCAAAGATGATGTACGGTACCGATTAAAATAGCCGTTTTTTCTCATTTCACTGATAATCTGTTCGGCTAAATAGGTCACGGTACTTTATCTTATTCTATTAATTTCTGATTTTATTTGAATAAGTTATTTTTTTAACCTTCGGCGAGGTTTACCTAAATCTGATAAAGTTAAATATTAATGGATGATTAAAAAGGCCCATTTTATGATTTGGCATATGATATATTACAACTTAACCCTCGCAGAATGACTGGAGAATAGTTACATCTTGGATGACTGGGCTCTTTTTTCACCCCAGTTACATAATTGTTATTTTTATCGCCAAATTATTTTTTTATAAGCATATTAATAGTAATATTCACTAAACAATCATTATTCGAATAAAATAACTGTGAAAACATTAAATTTTTCTTAATGCAGTCTACAAATAATAGAATTTTCTTTGTAGTACAGGTATATTTAGTACAGTCCAAATATTTATATAAATTTCCTAAATGTGCCCACGGAGACAAATTATAAAAAATATTGACTAAATAAGTTGTAGTTACAACTAGGAGGCGGTCAAAAACAAAATGTTATCTACAAATATTGTGTCACTTCTTGGCTTACTGGGGTCAAGTGTGACACCATAAGATATATTTATTAATTTTCAGGCATTTTTCTAAAGTTTAAGTATGAAATTCATCCCAAAGGTGCTTGATAGATTGATGAAAAAATTCCTGAATTTTCAAACAAATATTCCAAAAAATATAACGTATTTACCAATTTACGAAAGTTGGGGTCAAAAATGACCCCAATCATCCAGCGAGGGTTACCATGCTAATTTTTTAATGTTTTATCAGGTCTTTTTCACTAAGCATTGCAATTTTGTCCCAGCTATATCTATAGAGAATTTACATAATAATCCTATTTCTGGTGACGCACAAATTGAGCATTATATAACACATTTGTTACTTAACAAGTGATTTTTTCTGGTAAAATATAGCCGATAAACCCAATATAATTTTAAGTAGCGGGTTCTATTTTCAAAGTCACTATTTACAAGACGCAAATCGAATTTATATATTTATGCGTTTTTTAAAACTCGCAGTGAACAATAAATGCTTCATATTGCAAATGAAGTGCATTCTAAATTCATCTTACGTTTTACTGCTAACTTTGCTGAATTATGTTAAAGAACAAAAATCGTACTCAGATAGAGAAATGCGGTGGATGCCGCTAAAAATTATTACGGTCTTTTGCCGGTTATCGTACTCAAATAATGAGTTCCAAAACAAACTTCATTGTCAATAAAAAATTTCCAAATAATTCAATATTATCCTTCGTTTTTTGAGATAATATTTATATCGCACCTTAAAAGAAGGATTTGGTTAATAAGAAACTTTCCAAATATTTTGTGAAAACGCTATGTAGAGAACTATTCCACAAAAGTGTATGAAGCCCGCACACTACGAAAAAGCCTATGAGTTTCGTAGCTCACGTATTTGCATTTAATTTCCAAAGGGAATTTTCGTGAAATACCATCTAATCGTAAGTGAAAATGTCCCTGTAACGTAAAACGTAAAAAAAGAAGAAAGAAAAAAGTCAATGCTTATGTTAATTATACCAATTGTAATTTCAGTTATAAAGAAGCGGTGCTAAGACTACGTTTTAAAAGTTTTATATAAATTTGAACAAAACTATAAATTTTTAATTGAGCGTCAATGCAAAAAATATGTGCATAGTGGATGCTAGGGAGGCACCAGGAACACATCTGGAAATGTCACTACTGAGAATCTTTAGAAATGTAATTGTTATACTTAACCTCTACAACATTACAAATGTGAATAGCTTTTCTTTTCCCGATTCCATTAGAATTATTACGTCATCAATGTTTAACATCACGCTTTTTTACCTTTCTGCGTAATCAATGAATCCTCCTAACATTTATCGCATTTCATAATAAAAATATTTCAATTATTACCTGTGACATCAATCTCATTTACGATTACTCTTAGATGGCTTGGGTTTTCCTTCATTGAAAAATTAAGTTTCTGTTTAATTTTAAGGATGCGTTCCTTTGCCAATCCATACACTTCTCTTGCGTTTTCCGCAAAAAAAAAACATTTTTTGCTCTGCCCTTTCTTGACTGCTGCAATTCTCATTTTTCTGAACTAATATTTGTCGAATTTTCATGAGCTGAAGCTATGACCGAAATCTTGAAATACGGCTCTGTGAACGCAGCCTGCTGCTGGAACACGCTGGTGGAAAATGTACGCATGAAATGTTTATAAACATGTTCTCATAAAAACAATCTTCGGAAACTCAATTTTTCGCCGTTGACATGTCGAGCGAAAAAAGCTATCATATCGCAGTCTCGAATCGATAATTTTTCATAATTGTTTCTATTTTATTTACTCTTTTCTTTTAGGTTTCCGATGTTGTTATAGATGAAGAACTACGACGCTTCCTTACCTTCTTTTCAAATTTAGACATTGCTTTTATCCCACGCTCCAGGATAGCCCACCCTCCTATACCGCACCCTTTTCAAGATGTGACAGGTAGTTTCTTCATTTCCCAAAAATGTCATTTTCCGAAAGCTTTCCTTCTAATCATCCATGATGCGGCTATCATATTCAGAAGGCCTTTTATATATACAAGATAAAGTATTCCATCTAAATATGCCGTGATTATCAGTCTATATTTCTTCTTTATTTTCCAGTCTTTTAAAAGATATCCTCTTTTAAATTGTTAACCATTGGTTCTCGATTACATATATTTAAAAAGAATAATTTTATTTGTAGTGTTACATGTAAATGTTAAAAACTTAAATAGGATTTTAATAGATGTGATAATAGCATTGGGAACTTCGTCAAAGGAGTCTTAGCGCGAGGTATTGCTCGTTTGTTTAGTAGTGGCATTCGGCGACGCGTGAGAGGGGAAGGGAAAGACTTGGTTGGGGAACCTTTAAGGGAAAGTCGACGTCATAGCCATGCGCAGTAGCACATTTTGGATTCCGACTAATAGTCCGGAGAATAGGTCACGCAGCTTTTGCCCACGGCTACAATGCTCGCCGAGAGCCCTGAGTTCTGATTGGCTATTTACTTAGTACTATCAAACTCAACGTACATCGTGCTTACGAGGTTTTCGCGATAGTCAATTGTTTACGGAAAGCCCCAAGTGCGGCTTTACTGTAGATTGGTGACTTTCGCTCCCTATTGTCGGTCGTGGCTGCCAAGGGAAGGATACAAATCCCTTCTTGTCACTTGGTAGTCTCCGAACTGCCTGAACTAGCCTTCTGAGGCTAGTTCTCGCTTGGGTTGTGGCCCTGAAAAGGGCCTCTACCATATAATCGGCCATCATGGCCATTGACCTAACTGGGTTTGCGGTGTTGGCTGCCCTTAAAGAAGGGGGCCTCCAAGTCTCACGGTCGTGTCCGCATACCGGCTCGTCACTAGGGACTCGGGCTCTGCCGGAAAAATCTATTGACTGCCCGAGCGGGCTTACTGGTACGGCTGCCCTTGATGAAGGGAGCCTCCGAATGGACCGGGTCGAGCCGCCCAGCGGCTTCGGGAAAGTCACCCCCCAAAGGCTAAAGGATCTAGCTAGATCGGCTTCAGATGCTGCCGCCCTGGAGACCGAAGAAGCTGATCCCAAGGCTAAGCGGGGAAATATTGCACAAGCGTCCACTGGAGGAGTGCAAATGTCGAGTTCTGTTCCCCTTCTGGCAGAGGGTCATGTTGCCGTCATCGGCGCCTCTGTCCCCCTGAGTAGTGTGGAGGATGTCCTGCCCTCCTCTGCATCGGGCTTGGGGGAAACGGGGGCCTCGAGTGTGGCGACGGAAAACGGCCCTTTGCAGGGCCATAAATCCGCAGCCCCAGAGGCGATGGAAGCGACGGAGGGTACCCGTGGCAAAAGAAAAATAGCAGTAACGAAGGACGTCGGCCCCGCCGACGCCTCGTTAGCCGACCGCTCGGCATCTATCCTCGCCTCGTCCGACGAGGTTAGCCACGACCATGAGGGAGGGTTCACGGAGGTTTCCCGCCGCAGGGCGAAGAGGAAGAAGACTTCTTTAAATGCTAACGGCGGGGCAGGTGGAAAGGCCCACAAGAAAAGTCAAGCCGGAAATTCCGGCAAAGAAGCGAGGACACGATTGCGCGTATCACCGATAGTGGTATACGGCATCGTGTCTCATAAGGTCATCGCCAATGAGCTGAGCAAGGTCATTGGCGATGACTATGAGCTGGAGGTGCGTCGGGCCTCCACCAGTGTGGTGGTCCATTCGGCGGACCACCACAGAGCAGCAACCAAGGTGCTGGATAATGCTGGCGTCCAGTACCACACCCAACTCCTGGAGTCGGTGCAGGGGATGCGCCTTCTCCTGAAGGAAGTTGGGCAGGGATATACGCCCGAGGACGTGTCGGTGGCCCTGACCGCGAAGGGGTTCGTGGTCAGGAACGTCTGACAGATGACAGCGATAGAGAACGGCAAATGAGTCCTCATCGGCCGCTTCGTTGTCAACGTGGAGAGGATTCCCAGAGCTCCTTTCCCAAATGAAATCAAAAAGGTGTGCCGGTGCTCGATTTAAGTCGAGCACTTCCGCGGCAGCTGCGGACCGCTGACATGTTTCATCTGTCAGCGGTTCGGCCACATGTCGTATGCGTGCCGATGCGACACAAGATGCTTCATGTGTTCGGGTCCGCATAAGGGAGCTGATTGCCCCAAGCAACCCGACGATACGGCCAAATGCGCAAATTGCGAGGGGGACCACCCGTCCTCGTTTAAGGAATGCCCCGCATACCTTAAGGCGGTTGAAAGGCATGAGGAGGGCCAGCAGAAGAAGGTGCCGAAATCGGCACCCAAATCTGCACCCAAATCTGCACCGGCCCTCATTAAGGCCAAGTCAGATCCCGCGGCGAAGACGACCGCCACGCGGTCTTACTCCACCGCGGTTAAGGGTCCGACTCTCTCGACCCCCGTCTCTGTGCAGGTTCAGCGGCCCGCTGCTGTACCTGCCCCAGCTCCCGCCCCTTCTTCTTCGGGGTCGCCCTCCGTGGCGCCCCCTGTCGACGCTCTTGCCGTACAACGGAAGCAAGCGGCTCCTTCTCCCAAGACATTCCTAAGGAAGCAAAGGAGGAGGGCCGCCCAAGAATTGGCTTTAAGGGGGAAGCAGATGGCCGAATCGGTCATGGAAGTGGAGAGTGTGGCCGTTGCAGACGGCCCCGCCACGACCACGACCCCCATGGCCGAACCTACCAAAAGGGCTGCCGCAAGGACGGTACTCACAGTCCCTACTGCAGAAGTGGTGATCCCGCCTGAGGGTGCCGCACCAGCAAAGACTCGTCTGCCACGTGAAGTCGAGCCAGAGGTAGCTGGGTCCGAGGTGGACCCAGACTTCTGGACCACGGTGGCCATGATTTGCAGGTCGTTGAGGAGATACATCTCCTCAACTTCCGGACAAGTCCTCCTATCGCTGCTGGAGGAGTTGGTGAAGGAGCGCTCCTCGTCATCTAATAATGGCGACTAGATGGTGCACCATCATAATGCAATGGAACGCACGGGGAGTCAAGGAGAAGACAGAGGAACCACGTGCGTTCCTGAAAGATAAGAACGCCATCGTGGCCGCAGTCAATCAGACCCACCTCCGCCCATCGGACTCCTGGAAGGTACCCGGCTGGTTGATCTACCGTGCCGACAGGCTCGGCCAGCCGACCAGGGGTCAGGGGCGAATTGGGTCTGCATTATTGATCCATCGATCTGTAAGGCATCATCCGTGTCGGGAGCAATCATCCAGGTCGATGGAGGCCTTGTCTGCCGACGTTCTGACCGATTCCGGGTGGATCAGGGTCTCCTCGGCATACTATCCGCCGGGGAGGGCGTGGGACCCCGAAGAGGTCTTGGATGTCTTCGGAGACGGCTTCCCTTCAATTGTCATCGGTGACCTGAATGCCAAGAATTCCAGCTGGCATTCGAGGGTCGCCAATCTGAGGGGCACAAGACTTCGGGACTTGGCAGACGAGGAGGGGCTGACTGTGTTGTCCCCCACGGAACCGACATTCCTGCCTTCCAGGGATGTCCTCGACGTTGATGTCGTCAACAACGTCAGGGCATCCCTGAGCATGCATTCACTCTGTAATTTGTCCTCTGTCCACAATCCGACCCTGCTGCTTCTGGGGAATTTGCCGGTGCGAGTCCCACCATCGCAGCGTCTGGACCTCGCGGGGGCAAACTGGCAGTATTTCCGTGAATTCATCGCGGAAAAGCTGCCGGTCGTGCCGACTCAGCCTGAGACGAGGGATGAGGCAGACCGGATGGTCGACCTCATCACCTCCACCGTCGAACAGGACATGGACGCTGCGGTGCCTGAGGTGGTTATCACCCTGGCTGTCCGCATCGCCTTGCCTCGAGTCGTCCGGGAGACCATCAACCTGCGAAACAGCGTCCGACGGCTGTGGCAGCACCATCGCACGCTGGGTCTCAGGCTCCAGCTGGATGGTCTGACCAAGACCGTCAGGCGCATGTTGTGGGACGTGCCCTCTGAAGTGTGGGAGAATCATCTCCGCACCCTCAGCCTGGAGGACCATTCGGTCTGGAAGACCTGTTCGAGGCTGTGCGGACCTCAGCTGCGCGATCCCCTTATTGTTCAGGGGGGCTGCGTCGCGAGTTCCCCAGAAGAGAAGGCCGGATTGATGGCAGAATACCTCGAGGGGGTGTTCTGTCCCAATCCGGCCACTGCAGAGTCGGATGCGGTGGAAGAGGACATCACATCGGTGCTGGATTCGCTGGATCGGGATCCCCTGACGGAGGCGGAGCTTCCTCGATTCACAAGCAGCAAGGTCGTGGCACTAGTTGTCGTCTCGGGTTGAGGAGTGCTCCGGGGGACGACGGTATTCCCAACGTCGTCCTGAGGCATGTCCCCGTCGCAGCGATAGAATTCCTGACCGCCGTATACAACGGCTGCGTCAGGATTCCATACTTCCCGTCTGCCTGGAAAAGGGCAAAGATCGTGTGTATCCCAAAGAAGCCAAGGACGGAGGTTAGTCCTGGAGGCATACGGCCAATCTCGCTCCTGGCTGGCTTCGGGAAGATCTTTGAGCGTCTGCTCCGGAAGCCACTGGACGTCATCCTCTGGGAAAGGAATGTTCTCCCGGACGAACAGTTCGGCTTCCGCGAGGGGCACTCCACCAGCCAACACCTGGGTAGAGTAACCGACTTTGTCACCGACGCCTTCAACAGGAAGCAGGCGGTCGCGGGGCCCTTCTTTGATATTTGGAAAGCCTTCGACCGCTTGTGGCACTGTGCGCTCCTGTTGAAGATGGTTCCACTCCAGATGCCCGTCTGGTTCGTGCGACTTGTGCAGTCGTACCTACAGGGTAGGACATTCCGGGTGTTCTGGCTCCAGGTCGGATCGGGACTGCGGCGAATCTGTGCCGGTGTCCCGCAGGGGTACGTCCTGGGGCCAATCCTTTTCAACGTTTACACCCACGACCCCCCTAGGGAGTTTGGGTGGAACACAGTCCTCGCCTTGTACGCGGTGCTTCTGTCGCGTTCGACCAAGAAGTATGCGGCAGTTGAGAATCTGCAGTGCGCATTGCGGTCAACCCTTCCAAGACAGGAGCGGTCATCTTCCACCCTGGATGGGGAGCGCCGCCTGGAGTCGACCTGTCGGTGATGGCGGAGGTAATCCCCTGGAGCCAAGAGGTCACATACCTTGGCGTCGTGTTGGACCGGAGGCTTCTTTGGAAGCCTCAGGTAGAAAGCGTCTGCCGCAAGGCACTCGGAGCCCTGATGAGACTTCGTCCCATCCTCAGCTCGCGTGTCTTGTCGGCCGACACACGGAAACGCCTATACCTGAGCTGCGTAAGGCCTGTCATGACCTACGCAGCTCAGGTTTATTCCGGAGTGTAAAAGACCTCCCTACACAGGTTCCAGGTCGTGCAAAACATCGCACTCCGGCTGATACTCGGTCGTACCCGATACGAAAGTGTCACAAAGGCGGGAACGTGGAATCACTGGACATCCTCTTGCCAAGGATGTCCAGGGAATTCTACACGAAGGCGGCAGCCTCCCAGCACCGAGAGGTGAATGCGCTCGGCGAGATCCGGACTAGGTGGCGGGATCGCTATAAGCGACCCATCGTTAGCCTGGACTCGCAGGAATCCCACCCTCCCAATACGCATCCTCGCTTGGAGTGAGGGACACTCTTAGTTGCCCTACCTTAGTGGCAAATCGTTTATCAAGCTCGTATTTTCAGCACAGCTCACCATTAAAAGCAACGCTTGTAATGGTACCCGCCAGTACACGTAATAATGTACTGGATCATACACAGCAGTCCCAATCCATAGCTAAACATGGGCTCCCCTATAGGCGGTCCCTCCTCAAGGAAGGACTCGTCCTTCCGAGAGAGTGCCTTCTGCTCACCACAACCACTAAACAAACACACTATATCGATGGCAAGACGTCGAATCCAAATGGAGTAAATATAATCGCTGATTATTTAAGAAATAGCGAGTTTGTCTTCATTATAAATCTGAAGCTTTCAACGAAATGTTTACCGTTGCAGAATATAGCGATGCTAGGATGTTTAAACTCTGTTATGCCATAAGAAATAGGGTAAGATCAGAGGTGGGTAACTTTTTCTACATGGCGTGCAACATTGGTGATTGGGAATCTTTCGGCGGGCTGGAATGTAATATTTCAGAAAATATAAATTAGTATGTTCAATTTTACGGATCGATCATTTGTTCGCGGGCCACATAAAGTGCTCTCGAGGGCCGCAAATAGCCCGCAGGCCGTAGGCTGCCCACCTCTGGGTTAGGTTCATACATTCAAGAATGAAGCTCTTACGGTTGATAACAAAATGATAAAATTACTCTATCCAATTGCCATAAAAATGTTTGATAAATTCAAATATATATTTAGGCTACAAATCAAACGCTATCACTGGCGAATGTACCAAAGTACATACATCCATTTTGTAAAAATGATCCTAGCCACCGATGAGTGGCATGGACATATTCCCTTCCAACTTTACATGGCTATTGGAAAGAAATAGTTTGTTAATTTGATGCCCGGAAGGATTTATTTTTTTAATGTGCTATTATGCTCAGAATTTCTTCCATAAAATAATTATACTATTTATAGGCTGACAGTGAAGTTATCCTTTCAGATTTCTCTAGCAAGAATGGATCTTTAAAAAATATAAAAGTTACATGATCTATTTAGTGAGTTTGTTTAACAGCAGCACTTGTTTTGGATAGTTTCTGGGCCATAACAACTATTTCATAAGTGCAAGTGTTACCTAGAACAAGTAAAGTGAATCATTCGTCATATAGTTTTAGATGTTAACCGTTGCTTCTGCCACAAAATAAATATTTTCCATGTCATTTCTTGCGTGGGGAAATTTCCACACAGGCATTTAACATGTTAAAAAATTCGAACTTGGCAGGATTTGGACTCGAGACCGCTGCGTGGAAGGCCAAAATTTAGCTACTCCGCTACGGCAATTCCTTTAGGAATGACATAGGTGGATTATTTCCACAAATCAAAAATAGATATACCTACCCCATATTAAATGCTAAAAAGCAGATATGCCGCAAAAAACTTTGGCCGTAGAATGGTTTTTCGCAAAAATTCTTGCTCTGGTTAACATTTCACTACTTTAACCTTGCCTTTATCCGTACCTGACCCTGTTTCCATCAATCTGTCTGCCTTTCTTAATACGCTGAATTCCCGGAAATCCTCTTCTTTCTCGTTTTCCTCCCTATCCCCAAATACCTATAGCCAAGAAACTCCTACCCCCTGCTAACCAGCTCCTCTTTTTCACTGCATGCTTGAAATTTCCTCCGGCGCTCTTCCCAATCGCTTTCTCCCCTCCAATTTATGTCCTCTTTAATCCTTCCTCGTTCTTCAGAATTGCCTTACCTCTCGAGAACGTCTGGCTTAATCTATTTGCCTGCCGAGGAGAGATTCGAATTATTTCCCAATTTATCTCGTGGAGTGAAATCGAGAGATGGAAATAAAAAGAGTTTTCCGCATGTCTGAAAAAAACGTCTCTCATGAGGATCTGAGCTCATTTCTCGCGCCAAGTTACTTTTTGCCCTTCAGATTATTTAGTATTTCTTTTACTGCTATACAGATAAAAAAACCATCAGGGGTAACAAGATTGATTTATGATGTTTATTTTTTTAGGTTCAATATTTTTCAACACAAGTCTTTATAGTTGTTGATTTTTCAATATATATATATATATATCCGGAATTGCTCGGTGTAAGATTTGAGAATAAAACCAAGTAATGAATCCAAGTTCATTTCTATTGTAACGTTTAATGGTATTGCAATTTCTTGTCTTCCAATCATTTCCTCAAATAAATATATTTTTCCCGCATTCTTTATCGACAAATTTGGTGACTGTATTTTTACATTCTCATATACGTAGTATATTGAGAAAGTGATGTTATTGTGAAAAAATTCGACTTCGAGATTTTGATGGAAAAGCACGTTTAGGTGTCCCACAGTCCATAAAAGTGGGTTTCTCCATGCCGTCTGTCTGTCGGTCTGTTCGATGTTTTAGGGCCTAAACTCGTACATGAAATCGAATGATATATCGTATTTTTGCAATATATCATCTTTTGTAGACCTTTTTTCACAAAAAAGATATTGCTCAAAAACTAAGGGTAGTTTACTCTTGGCGATTTTTAGAAAATTTGATTGACTCAAAAATGACCATAGATAATTTGATTAAAATCAATCCAACTGTAGAGACTGATGTCGCAAATAATACTACGAAAGTCATATACTTTTTAAAATCATTATATGGCGTCCAGTAGCATTAAATATACGCTACGCTACCTTACATTATGACCTCACGCCTCCGCCGCGACCCACTAAAAATCTTATTACAGCTTAAACGGTTAAACTGAATAGAATGATATCTCACATTTGTGGACAATATCATTCATAGTAGACACTCTGAAGAGATGAACGATATTGCGAACATTTAATAATATTTTATTCTTGGATATTTTGAAACAAAATTCGATTTACTCAGAAATGGCTATAAAGATAAGTCATATGGCCCTAAAAACTACCAAATATCGACCAATGGGGTTAAAAAATACACTAAACTACGGTTAACTTTGATTTATAAGCGTTTTTCTTTTCTAAACGTACACAGTCAACCAAACGTATATACATACGTGTATGAGCAAGTTTGTGCAAGGTATATTGCGCCGTATATTCATCAAATAATTAATAAACAATCGATGGGATCACTTTTAAAATATAGTTATTTCACTCAAATTCATTTCCAGTGGAAGAAGCTGCATCATATTATATGGTCATGAATCTCAAAAACATTAAAATATTGGGCAGAAATTGCAAGCTCGAGGAATGTAACCGGTGGAAACATTTTTGAAGATGTAGTCAAATTTAGCTTAACCACGCGTTATCTTATTCAAAGGCTGATTTTGTGAGTCTAATTTGTCACGTGAATATTTTAAAGTCAAAACTACGAAACAAAATGACTTTCCAGACTTTGAAATCGAATTTGGCGATTAAAGGTGCGTTAGTCTGTCATGGAAAGTGTTACTATAATCTAATAAGTATAATTTGTTAAATTGATGGATACAAATATTCAGTTAAAGAGAAAGCAAAGTGTACATATAGGTATTTAAGGAAGGAAGAAGTTAAAGATTATATTTTGTTTGAAATTAAAGAATTTTTATAGAAGTTTTCTTATTGTAACTTCTCTGATATCTTTCACTTTCTTTGTTCTTGAAGTCGTAAATCCCTTTGATCATTACATTCCTTTGCTCTTGAACTCGTCTGTCTCAGTATTTCTTCTTCATGTCTTAAATTCCTTTGGTGGTAGTTTTTGTTGCTCTGACGTTCGCCTGTCTCACTCTTTGCTCTTCAAGTCTTTTATTTCTTTAGTCGACATTTTCTGCTGCTCTGGTGAGAATCATTGGTTTGGAAATGATCTTATTGAAATATTCCGCTTCTTTTAAGCATATAAATATTTTTTATAGTCATTTTTATTGTTGAGTAACACAACAACCAAAAATGTATAATCCTAAACTTTGACTTAGTAAGTACAGAATCTTACCTTCCGTGCAATTATCCCAAAAGCACTAAATATGTTCCTTAATAGATGTTGCACTCACTTATACGATAAAGACGTACACAAAAAAGGAATCCTACATCAAACGATAACCGAAGTATTCTTCATGGTTAACCAAAACAATGTTGTCCGAAATAATTATCAAATAATAAAACTCAAAATACTTTAATATTGCAAAAGGTTATAGACAAATATGTCAAGCAATAAATACTGATTATTTATCATATTACCATTTTAATATATAGGTAATATGCGAAAGTATATCTTAAAAAGTAAATAACATAAATATGAACGTAAAGAGTGAATAAGTAAACAAATATGAACGTGTGTAGTATTGCATATCTTAATGGTGTTCAACAAAAAATGAATCCCGTAATAAACTAAAATAATTATTTAAACCTTTTACAACAAAATATTACGGCGTAAAAATTCGCGCATTCGGCTAATTTTATTGGTTGGATTGATATTAAAAATTTGGAATCTGCAAATATTCGGGAAGTATGACTTTATTTTGCACAAACACACAATCTCTTTAAAATATATAATAGATTTATGGAACATTTAATTTTGTCTCTCTCTCTCTCCTTTCTTTCTTCCTCTCTTTCCTTCTATGTCTCGAATTAAAGCACTAAAAGCACGCTTTCCTTACGCATAGAGGATAAGGATTAAGGCGGAAAATAAATCTCCAGGTTTAACAATGACACGGTCGGAAAGGCAATATATCGATAAAAATCTTAAAATTTTCAAATAAATGTGATTTAAACGTATATCTTGAGCGATTTCGAATCGTAGACGAAAACTGGCGTTAAGAATAAGTAAACGACATTAATTTTTATCTAAAACGGTCTAGGTTCTAAGATCGTACGTCAGTATTTTCTAATTTTAATTTCCTAAAGAATAAAAGCCTGCAAGTCGGAAAATCGAATTTTACGTGTTATATTATGGGAAATGGCAACCCCTCCACTTTCCCCATTTCAACAAAAACCAAAATTCGGGCTCCGAGGCGCATATCTTCAGGGTCCCATTATGACGAAGGTCTTGGGCTTGAAAAGCTTACATTATTTTTGTGCGTGTTATTTTATGTTAATTTACGAGTGTTTCTTTGACGCCCCCAGCAGCTTGCTAACTCCTCAAATTGGTAAACGTCCACTGGGCTTCCTACAACATCTTGTTGCCACCCTCATCACTACCTTTCCTTTTTCTTAAGTTTATATATACATATATATATATATGGATGTCAACAAGGTGTTGGGATGAGGAAACCCAGTGAGCACTCACCAATCAGACGACTTCAGGTTGGCGAGGCCCCGGGGATGTCGAAGCGACACACGTAAAATAACACAAAAACACAGAAACATCACAAACGTAAAGCTTTCGGAACTACTCCTTCTTCAGCAACAGAGAGAGAACTGATGGCGGTGACACTGGGTGGAGGCATGGGGGTGGAAGGGTAGTGCGGAAAGATCGAGGATTGGAGGAAACGGAGGGGGTTGGGGATGGGTAGGGTGTTGGAAGAAGACAGAAAGGGTGTGAAAAGCTATCGAAGGTTGAGGCCTGGGGGAGTGAAGGAGTTTAGGAGATGGATATGCGAAAGCTCCCACTGACGGAGTTGGGGAGCCGAAGCATTGTCGGGGAGAGCGCGAATGACTCTCACTGTGAAGCAGTTGTTGAACTTTAAATTATGGTTGTTCGCATGAACGGCCACCGGCAGCGGTCGTTTGAGAATGACGCTGTTGCGGTGGCCATTCATGCGGATGTTGAGGGGGGGAGGGATGGCGCCCTCCTATGCCAATGCCTTCTTAGGTGAATGGGAGGAACGCTTTCTTGACGTTTCCCCCAGACCACTCCTATGGCTGAGGTATATTGACGATATTTTTCTTCTCTGGACACATGGACCCGACTCGCTACAATCCTTTTTACAACGCCTCTCATCCCACCCCACGCTTTCCTTCACCCACCACTTCTCTGCCTCCAACATCACCTTCCTGGATGTCGATCTCTCCATCCGGGAAAACAAAATCCACACCAGCGTGCACCTCAAGCCTTCCAACCGCCTTCAATATCTCCAGTTCAACAGCTGTCATCCCCTCCACACCAAAACCTCTATTCCCTATGCCCTAGCCCGACGAGGGCGGAGAATTTGCTCGGACAGAGATTCCCTGTCCGAGTACTGCTCCACCCTCGAACATGCCTTCTTACAGCGCGGATACCCGCCGGATCTGATCCGAGACCAAATCCGGCGGGCAGTCGCACCCGCCACCCCTAACTCCCACCTCAATACCCACACCACCACCGATTCCACCCTCCAACTCACCCTAACCACCCTGTATTTTCCCGGCATCCACGACATTCTGAAAAACATCCTGAAAGCCGCCCACCTTATCCTCTCATCCTCCCCTCACCAGATCCCATTTCCCAGACCACCGATGCTCTCCTTCCGCCGTCCCCCTAATCTGGCAAATATTCTATGGAAGAAAGAACCCCCAGCAACCACGCCTTTACACCCTGCCGGATCTTACCCCTGCGGTAGACCCCGATGTCTAACATGCCCAATAAACCCCCCCTGCAACTCCTTCTCCAGTCCCACAACCAACATCACCTACCCCATAACTTCCACCACCAACTGCACCACCCGCAATATCATTTACCTCCTGAGATGCACCCAATGTCCCGCCTTTTATGTTGGCCTCACCAGCAATCCCCTCAACATCCGAATGAATGGCCACCGCAACAGCGTCATTCTCAAACGACCGCTGCCGGTGGCCGTTCATGCGAACAAACATAATTTAAAGTTCAACAACTGCTTCACAGTGAGAGTCATTCGCGCTCTCCCCGACAATGCTTCGGCTCCCCAACTCCGTCAGTGGGAGCTTTCGCATATCCATCTCCTAAACTCCTTCACTCCCCCAGGCCTCAACCTTGGATAGCTTTTCACACCCTTTCTGTCTTCTTCCAACACCCTACCCATCCCCAACCCCCTCCGTTTCCTCCAATCCTCGACCTTTCCGCACTACCCTTCCACCCCCATGCCTCCACCCAGTGTCACCGCCATCAGTTCTCTCTCTGTTGCTGAAGAAGGAGTAGTTCCGAAAGCTTTACGTTTGTGATGTTTCTGTGTTTTTGTGTTATTTTACGTGTGTCGCTTCGACATCCCCGGGGCCTCGCCAACCTGAAGTCGTCTGATTGGTGAGTGCTCACTGGGTTTCCTCATCCCAACACCTTGTTGACATCCATATATTCATTTTACCTTTCCTTTTCCGTAAGTTGTCATATATATATATATATATATATATATATATACACACACACACACACACACACATATATATATATATATATATATATATATATATACACACTAGCTGAAAAGCCAGGTTTCGCTCGGGAAAGTTTTCTTTTAAGTAGCAAACGATTTTTTTATTTATTCTTTTTATTGATATACCACTTTTGATGTCATATTACAACAAAAATAATTTAATAAATTCTGAAATTTACTTACTTTTGCTTTTGGGTACCTACTCCCACTTTATCAAATGTTCCCCATTCCTTAATTACGAAAACGATGTTTACATTAACATTAACTATTTTGTATTTTAATGTAAAGTTTTACCATTAATATAATTATGGATTAACGTCTTACTTATTATTCACATGGATAGATGCACCGAAGCCGTTAAAGCAGCGATAAAATTATGTGGATTATGTCAATACTATTAGCCAAAACGTAAACAATATCTTGGTTACCGAACAAAAGTAAGTAAATGTATCGATTTATGTTGCAATACATCTTTCAATGCTAATTGTAGTAGATGATAATGTCCTAATATTCCTTAAATATTATTTGACTCATTTAAAAAGTATTCATAGAGTTTATTTAGGCATGAATCCGTTCGTACCCTTTATCTTGGCGTTGGCTATTCTTCCTCTACGGCGCGCCATGGCGTGGATTTTCCTTGCATTAATCTTTACGTGGCTATCTCCTTTTAAAGAGGACAACAATT
Organism: Tanypteryx hageni; assembly: GCA_028673005.1. Lineage (NCBI taxonomy): Eukaryota > Metazoa > Arthropoda > Insecta > Odonata > Petaluridae > Tanypteryx > Tanypteryx hageni. The sequence continues at coordinate 54,821,165 of CM054116.1, forward strand.
AAGATATTTAGTTTTGTTGCCGCCTGGAAAATGTTAATAAAATTTCCGCTTAAAGGATAATTTCGAGGGATTTAACATGTAATACGACATAACATGAACAGAATTAAAATATTCAGTCTTTTATACGTAAAAGAAGCCATTTCCCATTGTAAGTTAATATTTAAATATATTTATGTCACGGTAAATGTGTTAATGCTTGTTATAAATTAACGTAATTATTAAATTGTAACATTTTTCATCCTTACTTATATTCACATTTACCTAGGCACATCAGTAAAAGTGCACATTTACCGGGAAATGTACGGATAATACGTATTTCTGGAAACTTAAACTTAAATTTACCGAAGTTGGTGGCAAATGTGCACATTTACCGATAAATGTAAACATTTCCCGATTGTGTACCTTTACCGTAACATTTATATCCACATCACTGAAGGTCTCACTGGCATTTCGGAGCTTCTCCACACTATTTCCCATGCATTCTTATGAAAATATTATTTTGTTGACCCCTTGAGTATAAGAGACCCCACGGTCTGAAAACCTATACCAAGTTCAACCTTTGGTCCATAGGATGGGCCATGAAGTTTTTCAATTCGATAGCTCAAACGGTTTAAAAAACTTGTACAGAACATGCATACATATGTATAATACATACACACATGCATTAAAATATTTATAAGATACTAGAAGATTTACCCAGCTTCGCACGGTTTGATGTTTAAAACAAATACAGTACATATTTTAATATTAAATGAACATAAAAACAAACATGTATACACACATTCAATTTCATATATATATATATATATATATATATATATATATATATATATATCACATCATAGGTAGTCTGTCCGTAGACAGGTCTGTTCGTGGTTAAATCTGGTGCTCCATATACTCCTATTTTCCGCTGTCCTCTTCATATCTTAATAACTCACTTTCCCTTTCAAATCGTGTATTAGCTAAAACCTTGTCCTATCTCTTCCTCTTTTTCCATCTAGTTTTTTTCTTCTAACACGTCTGATCTATTAAACAATATATAATTAACTTGTAATTTGTATATATTTTACTGTAATTTTTATGTAATTTAATTTCTTTTCGCATGTAAATATTGTAATTACTTATATGATGAAAGGGTTAAATATAAGAAGTGGCTATATAGTCTCAATTTCGCCCTAAATAAATTTGTCTGTCTGTCTGTCTTTAATCATACTCTCTCTCCTCAGGTAATGTCCAACCCAGTGTGTATTTCTCTTTCTAATAGTCGGTATAATCATTCACTTCTCTCCTACTTTTCGTAGCACTTCATCGTTTTTCATCCTATTAGTCCATTTTATCTTGTGGATATATATACATATATATATACACACCGGGTGTTTCAAAATTATGTATACACAATTTAAAATTTATATTTCGTGAACCAAATATACAATTTTTCTTTTATTTTAAAGTAAAATAAATAAATTATGTTAACAATTTTTGATTATTTACAAATATCCATGGAAACGATGGAGAACATGCAGATGAGTTTCAATGAGAGAAAGTTAATTCTAAAATGGGATTGGAAATTTGAAAAGGTCACATATGTTCAGCGTGCATGGAAAAGAAAATATGGAACAAAAAAACCAACTCATATAACGATTTCCCGTCTGCGTGATAAATTTGAGGAACATAGAACTGTGAACAATATCAACAAGACATGCTGGCTGCGGAAAAAAAACGTCAAGAAGTATCGAAAATGTTGAAGCTGCCAGAGATGCAATTACCCGGTCCCCAAGGAAGTCTACAAGACAGTGTTAACGTGAGCTACAATTGAGCCATACAAGTGTTTTTAAAATCCTAAAGGACATAAAATTGAACTCGATTTCTGCATTCAATCCAAGAAGATGATCCAGATCGACGAACACAATTTTGTTGATGGTACATTCGAAAAAATGATGGAATCGATGCTGAATGGCCATGTGAATCGTCATAACTGCGTTTACTGGGCAGGTAAAAAACCACACTTCACATTGGAGAAAGATGTCAATCTACCAGGTTTTACTGTGTGGATGGGACTCTCCTCTCGTGGAATAATCGGACCTTACAGATTCAATGATACTGTTAATGGAGAAAGTTACCTTGATATGTTAAAACATTATGCAGTACCTAATATCAAAAACATGTTTCCGGATACATTGGTGTATTTTCAACAGGATAGTGCACCCCCACATTGTCATACAACAGTGCGGGAGTACCTGAACAATGAATATCCTGAGCAATGGATAGGTCGCAGGGGGAGTGCTTTTGAATACACTCCAAGGTCTCCAGATCTCACTCCTTTAGATTTTGCATGGGGACACTTGAAATATAAATTTTACAGTCAGAAACCGCAAACATTGGAGGATCTGTATATGGCTATACAGCAAGAAGCACACAAAATTTCTAATTACTTCTGCACTGTAGTATGTAATTCTGTTAAAGAGAGATGTCACTTATGTATCAGTGCTGGTGGTGGACATTTTGAACATCTTACTTGAGTTTTGTTCATTGCAAACATTATTATGCATTTAAGCTTTAAAATAAAAGAATAATTGTGAAAATTGTATATTTGGTTCACAAAATGTATATTTTTAAATTGTGTGTAAATGATTTTGAAACACCGGTATATATATATATATATATATATATATATATATATATATATATATATATATATATATATATATAATATGCTTTTCAATAATAAAATTTTAATGCGTTAAAAGTTACATTGTGCGATATTTAAACATTTAATTGCATCAGTGTGACGGACTCATATTTGTTTTCCTCTTTAACTTCTTCATCCTCTTCTTCGTCCAAGATCGGTGTTGTCTGAATTATTTTCTCATCGTTCAGTATATGGTATCCAGGATCGTCTACATCACAATTCAATCATGCATTTACATCTTCTTCATCACATTCAGTGCATAAATACATTTGTATAACATCTTCAGTGACTTTGTTTACGAGGATTCCATCAGTGTCACGATTAGCTGATCTTTCTGAGGTTCATTTGAAGATGTTGTTTCATTATAATTTTAACCAGAATTCCAACTTTCTGCTAATATGTAACAACACGTTTTAGGTTAATTAAAAAATTTTTAAAGAGACCACATCATTATCGTCTGCTAATAAGATTCGCCGAAGAAGATTCTTTCGATAGTGTTTTAATGTTTCCATCGCACCCTGCTCCATCGGTTGTATCACAGACGTGACATTTGGGGGAAGAAATTTAGCCATAAACATTACGTCGATGTGATATAAGTAATCAATGGTGTTATCCGATAATAATAACTTTCTTCCTTTTTCCGATTGAAATCGGATATGTTTTAACTTCAGTTTCAGTTTTTTCGTAACATTCCAAGAAATATTTTCCGTGCCAACCTAGACTCTCCATTTAATTTTTAATGAAAAAATTATGCTTTTTGACACAACTAAGGGCCAGATATCGACGGCCTAAAAGATTGCTTTTGAAGGAACCACATGTAGACAGCTTCTTCAACGTTTTCGTTTTGAGGTTTCTTCATCACTTTACGCGCTGAACTACTATGTTGATTTTCCAGGCAATAAGTGAATTTCAAAATGATTCCACCATTCTTCTTTGTGTCGAAATTTTCGACGTACCTACTACATATTTTTCCGCCAAGTTACGTCCTGATTCTCCCTTTTTCAAGGCACCAATTATTGCCAATTTTTTCTTTTAACGACAACACAACACGTTTTCGTTACGACGACATTTTTAATGACGATGATATTTTTACGAATTCTTTAAATAACTCTAATAAATAAAGGAACTAATGTACTAGTTATGAACTAAATTAATATATTTATTTAACTATTTTACTTCTCCTTGCTAAATGATCTCTCGTTGGCGTTTAATATTATTAAAAATTGACTTGCAGTAGGATAAAATTCAACTTGCTGATAGTAGTACCATTTGATGATATAAAAGTTGCGTCCGGGTAATCGGGTATCCTGATAATTGGGGTCCGGTTAAAAGAGTCTATACTGTACAAATGCTATATAAATCGAGTTCCGATTATCCGAAACATTTTGGACCTAGAGTGATAAGGATAAACGAGAATTAAATTATTGGACGTGTTAAATCAATTGACACATGTACATAAATATTAAAAAGAAGATAGGGGCGTCGAATATTTTTTCAGAAAAGTCTTTATCCTGTAAAGAAGCAGGTAACGCACAAAGTTAGCGAGTTCCTCTCGAATAGGTACAGCTAAAATTTATTCTTTTGTGATTTTCAAAACAAAAACTTTTTAATCCGAAGTATTCTAATGTAAGGCTCTAATTTCTAGGCTTCAGAAAAATTATCATACGTAATCCTATTTTGTAACTAATCAGGATAATTGGAAATTCAATAACTGAGTTACGGATTATTGGAATTCCACTCTGTCTACGTAGAGTTTGTAATAGTCTGATCAATTTTTATAAATTTTCGGTCATGACAGGCGTAAGAATTAATTGAAATTATTCTATGAAATTTTATTTATTAGTTTTTAGTTTCTTGTGTGTAAAATTTGTACAAATTTAAGGCTCCTTATTACAGAATAGACATGTTAAAGGCATAGCTGTATTTCCTAAATTCAACGAAAGAATATCAAATGGATTAACTTTTTCGTTTTACGGATTTAAAAAAATCTTCTTCTGTGCAAGCTAAACAGAGTTAATCGTAAAACCTAATCATTGCTAATCCCACAATGAGTTTTTATATGAAATTTTAAAAAAAATAAATTTCAAATTTTATCTATAAAGGCTTGAATTTTTCATGACTCACTGGAACGTAAAGCTTCTTCTTTCTGCGGTTGATATTCTCCAGATAAAACACAGTTAATTTTATTTTAGAGACAAATTAAGGCGAGACGGAGTTTACTCTTCTTGATTGCAATTTTACCGCCAAAATTCAACGAAATCAACGATCCGTCAAGGTTTTTGGGCCAATCGCCAGATATTTTTTTATTCGCCCGTTTGTTTGAACTGTCCTACTTCGTCATTCCATCTCGTTGAAAGTGAAAGTCGTTTTTGTTGAAGCGAAATAACGAACGGAGGAATTATCTTGAAAACCCTTGAGCTTTCTCTAGGTAAATAATTAATTCCAACCACTGAGCGATGAAATTTAAGCGTCGAAAAACAAACTAGAGAGGAATGTGTATTTAATCGACCTTTTGTTCAATATACTCAGGTTTGGTTAGCTATGTAATACATCGTGAGAGTCTACTGGAAAATTACATCATCCATTTTAGAGGCAAATGTCGTGACCAATAATTGAAGATTACTCAAACGTAGAGATTAACGAAAAACAGAAATTCATTCTGAAATCAAATTCATGCGTTGACCTAATAAAACTTCTTATAAAACCTGAAATATACTATATTTCTATTGCTGTATGCAAATAATGGTCGCGCATTTAATGGAAAAAGATGCTGCAGGTGAGTGATTTTGTTTGACAAGTTATATTGATCTTACGTGCCGCTATGGCAGTAAATTATAACTTAATGTTTTAATTTTAAAGAGAATTTCACTTTTTAACGAGTTCAACCCCATTTTCAAGAATATGCTAGACGAATCAGCAAAGTACAACAAGTTCCGTTATGGCAGAAGTGAACAATAAAAACGAAGTTTCAATGTAAATAATTGGGAAAATTAATTTGGAAGAAGCATTGGAAATGGTATGATGTAGTTTTTGCGCGAGTTTTGTTTTTAAAAGAATACTCTCCATTTAAATGTAATAACTTAGTAATTTTGACCATATAAATAATATTTTTAGGAAAATATTGATCACTGTCATATGTGATTCTGTAAATATGTTTTATATTTCACTGACAACGCCCTCGGAAATAGTTTTGTTTCTCCTATTTACATGTGCGTTGTGATGAGACGACAGCGCTCCAGCATTTATTCATGCTTTTTCAAAGGTCGAGGCAATGCTGGTTAGTGTCATTCCCCGGATCTACGATCACTAACGCTTGTTATATGACTTATTACCCAGTGAACTCAAATGAATGACTTTTTACTCAATGGTGACTGAATTTCAGTAAAAATGTACTTCAAATACAAATTGTATTTTTTTCAACGCAGAAGTCGTACATACGCAATAACGAGAAGATAACTTAGATATTTTTAAATTTGGTAAATTTACAAATGAGATATTAGCCTCCAATCTTACTTCTATTTCCTTTTTCCGTAGATCTATATAAAAAATATAATGGTTCCCTATGTCTTTGTTATTGGTTACACTTTCCATGCGGTAAAAACTTTGAACTCCATTACTTTTGGAGGCTCGTATTTTCCATTCCTCTCACTGATTATTAAATTTTACATTGTGTCTGTTTCATAATCATATTAAAACAGGCTCTCGATACCATAGGATTCGGTCAGGAGGTGGTATCACGCTTTTGTAATCGTTTTCTCTTCGTCTGGAAAACCCCGTACCCTCCTCTGGAGAAACAAACAATAGCAGAATCTGGTCTTATTAATCCTCTTTGGAACGGCCCCTCCGTCCTGTTTCATTTTTTTTTTTCATTTTGCCAGTTTTAAAGCGCGGCCACATCCCTCAGAGCCATGTTTTGACAGCGCAAGGGCTTACTCCATGGCCGCAAGCGGCATTTAGCTCAAACAGGGATTTATAAAGAAAATTGGAGCAATGGAGGAAATAAACGGAGAAGCGGCAAGTGAAAAGGAATGATAAAACGGTGCAGAGGGAGTTATTATAATACGTTTTACTGATTACAGAACTTGATTAAAGGGTCGAGGTCGCCGCTGTGGAGAAAAGAATACACTACAATGGATGAGGTGAGATGTAAAAAGATGTATCTTGCCCAAAACGTTGATGCATTAGCTGTTGATCACATAAAAACTATATTATTTGGAATGATAGATTGCTAGAAAGTTGATCAGATGAATTGTTTATAATGGAAACGGCAGTTGACATTACGAAATTTGTTTTTTTTTCTTAAATCAACAAATTATGAATCGTTAATGTGAGATACGATGCCAGTATTACTTAAAAATAACTGAAAAATATAAAATTATAAAGACCATTAAAAATAAATGACATAATATTTTAGAATCATAGTGTTCATTAATGTAATCCAAAACGTTAAACTTTATCATTTTTAATTGTTCCTTATAAAACATCAAAATTAAAAAAGAAAAATCTCTCTGACAGCATATGAAACATTGACCTAGATAGCTTGGTTCAAGATACACGCTTACAATACATATATTTTAGTATAAATTTGTAACAAAACGATAGTTAATTCGGTTATATATTACGGACATAATAAAGCGTAATCAGAAAATCACATGCACGTTTAGCCCTCAAAAAATCTGTAGAAACTAGGTAAATTAATTTTCACGTTCTCATCTACATTTCACATTTTATAAAACACTAGCTACTTATTGTAGCGTTGCTTGTGGCATAAATAAAATCTTTGTCTCGTATTCCAAAAGCAATTGCAGGAAAATTACATTTCATTCATTCAGGCGTTCGTTGTTTCAAGTATCGAACTTCTGCGATAATTCTATGAAGTTTTAATATGAAAATGATAAATGTGCTACACACAGAGAGACGGGGCAAGGGCTAGCTTAGCAAGGAAACCACCTAGGGCACAGCACGATTAGGGTAACAACGATTGATAATTTGAACTTTTAGGTGCAATGTTATGTATTAAAACACATTTTATTTCACGTCTACGTTGTTAATAATCTATTATTTTAAGGGGTAAAATTGTATACTGTATACTTTCATTAGGAGGGGGCACAATTTTCAAATTCCTAAGGAGTAAAAATATCTTTTCCCTGCTCTGGCTAAATTCATCCCCGTGTTTATCAAATGGAGAAAAAGAACGTTTCTTGAATCGAAGCCAAGACGTCAATGAAAGTAAGCATATGATATAAAAGCTGCGCAGCCAAGTAATTCCTGAATGTTTGATAGAATAATAATGAAAAAACTTCTACTAATGAGCAGTTTACTCATTCTCCCATTTATCACCATAGACACGTTACAGACTGAAAAAATGAAATCTTTTACAGCATGAGAACTATTTAGCGAGGATAAAAACAGGTCTCAAATTAAATCACTGCAAAAATTTTTAAAATTTTCGAGGTACCCAATTCAATGTGCACATTAATAACCATCCGCAAATGTTGGAGTAATAAATAATTGGTCGATGGCTCCAAATGTTTTGGCAGATATAACTGAATAATTTCTATCATGATGAATTTTAAAACTCCGTTTTTGCGTCTCAATTGGGTTAACCTGAATTCCCGTTTGATCTCGCCTCTCGCTCTTTCGCGAGAATATTCACGAGGACGCGAGGGATCGAAATCGCAGCAAACGTCCATGTTTTCTGCTCTTGAAAGGCGATAACTTTCCCTCAAATCCTTTTGGTGGCAGCCCTTTATCAAAACGGCGCCTGCAAGCAAACACAAACATAATCTTCGCTCACAATGACCCTGAATCTCTCTCTCTACCACAAATCCCCTTCCCCTCCGAATCCCGTCCATTATTATCTCGCCGATGCGAAACATTAAGTCAGTCACGCAATCTACCAGATGCCACGCCGCGTCCCAGATGTCGCACATATATCAAACGCGTCCTCTCAATTGAACAAAATGTAAATCAGCCAAAAATATTAAGGCTAGGTAACTTTACTAGAGTGTTTGTTCCGCATTGTTTACCGATTTATCATCAAGGCATCAAACGGCATAAAATACGATTTTATACTTATCATGATACGAATCATGATATTCAATGAAACCGCAGCCCTTGCACTGCTGCGCTAATGAATTCCAGATAGAAATTATAACTTCATTTACACTCCCTAATGTTTAAACAGAAGGAAAGTGATTACCACCAGGTGTTTTACTGACGCACAGTTTTGCCCCACAAAATATAATTTTATGCTTTTTATAAAGGTACAATTTGAAAGGAAAAATAAAGGAAATTCTTTTGTAGCGTGATAGAAATATATATAAATTATTATTTTTTATTCTATCCCGTAATTGGTGTCCAAGAAGGATAGGGTTAATTGATACTTATGATAAGCAATATTTTGTGAGTTTTGCTACGCACCAATATTTGAAGAAGTAAAATGCAAATGATGAATATTAGATCATATTTTTTAGCTCTTTCTGTCCCTCTGTGCATTTGTTCCATCAATTAAATTGAAATAGTTAGTAAACGTTAAGCGGCATAAGACTCAAATTTGCTTGATCTATGATACCGTTTATAACGTTGTCAATTATTTTTGGGAGTTCTTTACGAAAAGTAAATGAAGAACGATTTGTGGTCCCGTCGTGTCTGTCCGTCTTTTCGTCCGCATATTTCATCTTAGTAACTACTGAGTGAATGTTCACTAAATTGGGTATTTAGGACACAAGGACAAAGAAAATTATATAAATGGTTTACGTAGCTTAATTGGAAGTGCCACTTTACCGGTGACAAAAAATGAACTTTTCTTTATATCTCATAAAATATTACTTATAAGTAAAGAGCCTTCAAACAAATTTGCCAAACAGTTAATAGCATGTGATTTGTTTAGTACTTTTTATCGAAGGAGTAGCGGATTTCAAGAAAATCCAATGAGAATGTAGTAATTCACTTTGAACTTGAAAATTTTCTCGCGTTTTTATCTGTTGTCAACTAAAACAATCTTCGTGTCGACCGAGGTAATCAATATCTGCTGTAAATAACTGATTAATGTAATTTTTATGGGTTATTTGCACGATGTGAACGTATATGGGGGAGGTCGTTTCCATCCCTCCGTCCGCATGTTAAAACTCGGAAACCGTAGGACATAAGAGTATTTTAGTATTTTAGTGAAATTTGGTATTAAGGAGTTTTGCTATACTTGGTCGACCAATTCTAATTTTGGTTAAATCGGAAAACATTTACAACCACTTTACATGATGACTTACACGTAGTGTACAAAGTTCCTCTTTTTCAACTCGGTAACCGCTGGACATATTTTGATGAAATTTGGTATTGGGGAGTTTCAGTAAAATAGGTCGACCAATTCCCATTTTTGTTAAAATCGGAAAAAATACGACTAGTTTAAATAAACGCATACATGTGGTTTACAATGTCCTTGTTTCAACTCGGCAAAAGCAGGACCTATTTTGATGAAATTTGGTGTAAAGGAGTTCTACTATAATTTGTTGACCGATTACAATTTTGGTTAATATCGGACAATAATAACGAGAACTTTATATTAAGGCAAATGTATTTTACAACGTACCACGCAGCTTCTCGTTAAATACTCATCTGAGCGAAAAATATTGAGAACATTGTGAAATCCCAAAGAACGCATTTGGAAACTATGTGTACTACATGGAGTACACCTTTCCAATCTTGTCTTTCGTACGCACGCAACATTTGATAAATTAAGGGAAATCGATTATCTACGACGAAGAAGTGAATGCAAATATGTCTATTTTCTTTACATATACACAGCGTTCGTAAGTGAAAGGAAATGGGTAATTTACGACGAAAGAATGAACGTGAATATAAAGATGATATTACAACTATTCGAGTGAGGTATGTTTTAATTAATTTTCAATTGTTTTATTAATCACAACCGATTTGGAAATTGAGTGAATCAGTGAATCATAAATTCGATAGCTATTTCCTTGACATCACTACTGGCATGTCATTTTTCAGTTCATAGACATTATACTAAACCATCAATATTTATATTTTTGGCATGATTGCATAAATCGTAAATAAAACGTCTCTGCTTCGCATGATGAGTGAATCATTCCTTTTTCGTTATTTGTGGAAATCGGTGGGTATTAGGGGATATTTTCAAAAATTTCAAGTTGACTCTTATCAAATGGTTATGAATATAAAGTTTAAATTCTTCAATATTTGTGTTACCCTTTAATGCCATTAATAACTCATCAGAAGGGATTTTTTCCAACCGGCTGTGAGTCCCTTAACAATTTTCAAATTAAGATTTTAATTAAAGGACTACAGATAGAAAGTTCATTTTTGTATATATCATTGAGTAAATTAAGTCATGTGATATAGTTATCTTAATAAATTTATAAAGAATTTTAGGTTTACACTTCTAAACGCACATCTATAAATGAAACACTTTTTTCATATGGCGCCAATGTTCCAAAAATTGAACGAACCTTGAACAAGAGAGAGTGGAGAATTTTTTTAAATTCCTCTCACAATCGGTGATATTCTACTAAAAAGTGAGAGATGCTTGTTTGTGTGCGTGCAAGTGCGTGTTCCTGTGTATATGTATGTATAAACAGGATTTATTGAATCCAATGGAAATCCCAAATTTTAGACCGAATATGTATTCATCTATTTGGTAATATAAACATTATACGCTTTCATTGTAACTGGATCCACTTAAATAGGCCGGAAAACATTAAAAAACCTTCAAAACTGTTGCGACAATCAAATCGGTGAACTGAATACGCTAAAGACTGGTTGAGGTTGCCTCTACCGCACATTTGAGGTAAAGTTAACTCACAGTTGTTGAAAGCCGTTTCCAGTCACTGCTAACTGATTTTCCTTCAGTCAAATCCTTTTATGTTTATTCTGTCATGAGGAGAAGCGAGTTCTCCATCAAAGAACTCCATAACCGCAAAGTAATCATATGCGACCGTTTGTAGTGTTCTTGCGCGCATATACAAAACGAAAGGCACAGAGGAACTATAAAACAAACATGGACCCACTGATAATTTTCCGATCGGATAATTTTGATCTGCATCACTTAAGAATAAAAAATCGCCGAGCCGAACCAAATGTGCGGTAGGAGGAAAGCTTAGGCCAATTACAATTATTTGCTAAAATATAACATAAGCTTAATTAGTACTCTGGGACTCATTCAGCCAGCTCATGGGCATTGTTCGTAAATGAGATTTCAACTCTTATTTGTCAAACGTTACATTAGAGTTAAATCCATAATAACAAAATATTTATAGTAGGAGGTATGTATTATTGATAGGACGTGCAAGTTCGAGTTTGCTATATAATAGTGATCCTCTTCTCAGTTTTTGGAAAATAAATGTTTATCAAAATCTTTCCACGTATAATATATCACCTTCCCAACGTTGCCTTCCTCAAATATAAAAATCCCATCTGTTTTGGAACATTTTGGATTCCTTTTCCGGTAGTAAACAAACGTCAGTTGTACTAGAAAAACCGCAATTTCTAAATTGAAAACCGAGTTATCCGTTAAAAGTTGCGGAAAGACTCACTAAATAGAGGGAAAAATTGTAGAATCGTTATTAAATTATTTTTTTATTTGTCATTTATTATATCTCCTTTTTCTACTGGGCTCAACGCGCAATTCACTGTATTATGGAATAAATATCAACCAAAATAATATTTATTTATTTCTTAATAAGGCGAGGTTGAGGCCATATGGCCCCTTCTTCCACCTAACCATTATGATACACAATATGATAAATTTAAATGTACAGAATTCAATACAAATCAATATGAAATTGATGGAATGATATGATCCGAAGATCCTATGCAGACAATATCAATATCAATATCAATATAGTGAAATGAAAATCATTTCAAGATATTCATAAATAATAAAAAAATAAGAAGAGTACAGCACAAATATACACAAAGTAAAATAATAAAAAGCATCATCATTGCCCTGTTTGCTGATGGATATAGTGATGTGCTGATATTTAAATGAAGGATAGAAGGAAAAATACAGAGGAAAATATTACATTTTTATGAGGACCTAATGCTGGCTATGTGTTTAGCACAATGATTCTTAAATTGGTTAATACCATTGACAGAGTAAAAGTGAAAGGGGAGAGAGTTCCAAAGATTGCAGGCGGTAACGGTGAAGGATTTATTATAGAAACCGCTACGATGAGTGGGAATAAGTAGTTTGGATGATCCTCGGGTATTCAGGGAGTGGCCAGAATTAAGGGGTTTGAAGTTGTAGCTTAGGTATTTAGGCGAGGAAGAGGTGAGGATACTTCTTAGTTGCGTTAGGATATGCATCTTCCTACGTTCTTCCAAGAACAGCCAGCCCAATTCTTTGAATGCGTTTGTTATATGTGAACTTTTGCTCATATTAAAAATGTATCTAACACAAGAGTTATGTGTCTTCTGGAGTTTTGGTAACAAATCTTGTTTTAGATCTAGAAAAACGGAATCACAATAATCGAAATGAGGAATTACAAGCGAATTTATATATATTCCCCCCTCAATCAATTCAGTCATAGACTCGACCCACTGATATATTAATAAATTAATTCATCCGCGCCATGAGTTTTCAATCATAAGCCTGCCAATTCTAGCTCGCCATAACGGTTTCACGAAGTACAGATCTATTGAAAGCTTATGGTACCTAAATGCGCGAAGAGTCACGTGATGTAGGGGAAGGTGGCTGTGGAGGGGAAAAGCTTAACACGTTCGCGAAGACGGGACCCACCGGTGGGTCCCGGCTGTACGCGCCCGTAGGCGTTGGGACCCAGCGGTGGGTCCCCGGCATATGCGCCCGCAACTGCCGGACACATCGATGGGTCCCTCTCCATAACTTTATCTTACATTTTTTTCTTTTGACGCCTATGCTGACGGATTCTATATTTAGTTTACGCTCTTAGGAGGATATATACTGCACACGAATATTTAGTTAATGAAATTTTACCATGAAAAAAATATTTTATTTGATTTCGCTGAACCATCCATGAAAAATCGGGGAATTGCAATAGAAAATAATATCATACATTTTAGTTTGAAAATGTATTTATTATCAATAAATGGTTTAGTTTAAAATTACTATTCAAGATAAATCTAAGATTTTATTTTACGAGTAGTAATAATACAAATATTATATCTTTATGAATATAAACGTAAAACTTTAATATTTCTGAAGAAAAATAGCTAGGAAATAATAGTTTATTATAATAAAATATGTTGGAAGTTAAATTTACAAACATTACTTATGTTTTTCATTGAAACAGTCTAAACATATCGTCAGCTGCCCATCGCACTCTTTGCAGAATGTTTTTACTTTTTTCGCTTTCGCTTTCGCAACACTCACTCCTTTATTCCTACGATGTTTTTCATAGCAGCGATACATCTCTTTCTACAATCTCTGGCTAACCCTTGATATGTTCCTAGCCTATGCACTACTTTCTTCTTGGTCTTCCTAGCTTTATCACCACCACCACCAACAGCACCACAGCTTTCACCATTATCTCGAGTAAGCCCGTAAATAATATTTTCGCTAAAAGTGAGCATGTCCATTTTTTTCACATTCCCTCCGTATTTGTTATAAATCACTCATGCATTCACCACACACCTTCCAAGAAGTTGTTCTATTGCTACCTTTTTATATCACTTCATCGTTCTTCTTATGCAGTTATGATAAGAGGACTTGGTCGGAAACATCAACACCCTTTTTGGCAAAATTATAATTCATCACAGAAGATGGCTTCATTTTTTTCACCTTTCCATGACTTAGACGCTGATGGAACTAGAATGTCCGTATGTGCTGGATCCGAAGAAATCATAAGCACTGGTCTCTTATCTTGACATTTCATCACTCTTACACCATTCTTTTCCTTCACGAAAATCTCTCCACTTTTCAGGTTTTGCGCATACCTCTTTTGGATTTCACCGTCTATTTTGTCTTAGTGTTCCACAGACATAGGTCTTTTTCTTTAGTAACTCTTCACAGAGAGATACACTTGCATAAAAATTATCTATATACAAAGCCCTACCTTCGTTCAAAATTCCCGCAGTCAACTCCAGCACCAATTTTTCGGCGTGTCCTTTCCCACTTCCATCTGGGTTTTCATTTTTTCCCGTGTAAATCTTCAAGTAATAAGTATAAGCCTCAGGTGTGCAGTTTGTAGCACTTCACACCATACTTATTTGCTTTTCCAGGGAGATTCTGACGAAATATCAATCTGCCTCTCCAGGGTACAATTGATTCATCAATGACGATTTTTTACCAGGAGTAATTGTAGACTGAAATTTTCTGCAAATCAAATAAGCATTGGCTTGATTTTGGACAATCTACTTTCAGTTGTATCAACACAATTATCATTGAAATGAAAGCACTTCAGAAGCATCTCAAACTGATCATGTTTCATAGTGTTTCGTATGAAGTCGTTCCGGTATAAAGGTTTTTAGGACCAATAAAAACGCATTTTAGGTAGCTGGTTTACATCATAGCCATCAGAACCGATATGAAACCTTCAGATTCTGATGAGGATAAATCACTTTCTACTTCTGATGGCTTGTAGGAAAATTTAGAGTCAAGGTAACTTGATATTGAAATGTCAGAATCAGGCATGGTATAGAAAAAAAGGAACTTTAGATAGAGAACAACGAGAACACAATGTGACTGTGGAGAATGACTGATTACCCAATGCGTATATACCCTCACCCCCGCGTAGCTCGCTTTAGAGAATGGACTCTTCCATGCTGAATTCGTGTTTGTGCGCAGGTGCCTTAAGCTTTCAATAGATCTGCACTGCTTCTCAAATTCATCGGTTGTCTGGACAATTCCGAAACCTTTTAAAGGCTTTCTCTTCGTCGAGCTCTGTCGACTTGCAAGTTCAATGGACGCTATTTCTTTTCGATTTCAAAATCATGGAAATAGAATTCTTTAAATTTTTTTCTTCACAACTTCCTCCCCCGCACTTTTTTCCATGGAATTAATCCGGGCTTCCTTTTATTTTGATTCGCCGCGTCGGCTGACTACGTGGTTCAGACCCTTATCGAATCCTCCTTCTTTTCTCTTCTCGCCTATCCAAACCCCCTATCTCACTCAATAATTCTCCTTCAGTATTCGCGTCACGCCCGATGCATAAATCCGCTTCGACAAACCGTCGATCTCGTCCAATAACTGCCCGAAAAGCTGTCTTTCTACTACCAGAATCCAAATGAAAGTTGCCCTCCAAACCTTCTATCCTGACGCTATCTGGCTAAGGGAAGATCCGAGCTGATAAGGCTGACACGAGAAGAAGATGAACGTCCTTTAATCTTCTGATAATAAAAGGGAATACGGTTTCGTGTCACGCGCAATTAGCTGATTATGCACGGCGCATTCACATTACATCCGCTGATGGTTCTGCACAAAACAGTCACCCATTTAGTTTTGAATAACGGACGAAAATAAACGTGGAGGACTTTAAGGATTTACGTAGCCATTAAATTAATGCTGTAAAGAATGAGCAACATTGCCATTTCAGGTGATGAAGATTCGGAAAATCTAACGTGGCTACAAACATTCATAATGATTGACCTTTACAAATTGACAGTTGTAAAAAATCATACCAGAAATCCAGGTTATTATTATGAATGAAAGCATTGTTTGAAAGAATGTCAAGGTTTCAATGCGTACATTCTCAATTTTTGCATTCTAAACTAAAAATTTCAGTCTCGACTCCATTTGCCCAATCGGTGAAGTATTTTTAAGATCCCCCAAAGTGATTGCGTTTCCATTCCTCTTTTTTATCAAACAGTACCTTTTAATCAGATCATCTTCTCAAAGGATTCTATCAGAATTATAAGAAAAAACAATAAGATGAAAAATATGAGAACAGCTGCTAGTGAGAAAAAAAATCTTCATTACAATTTCTTGTGGAATTGATTATAGGATTTGTAATGCAATCTGGAATTTTTTATTATAAGTTCAGTAATAAATGCATTCACGACAAATATTTTCCTAACTATCGTGACTATTTTTCAAAGAAACTTACATTTAATAACGAAGAAAATTTCAACACACATTTGGAGGATATTTTCCAAATCAATTTATTTGGAGAGAGGCGACATCATACTTGCAATAAAAAGATTTATAACCTTTTCGTAAATTAATGATCGATTTGTCGCAAATTAACAATCTATATACATCAATGAAAAAAAATTTATTCATAATCTCCAAATCATTCTTGACAGATAATTGGAATTTCCTTACCATTAATTTCTGAGTGTTTGTGCCACCAAAAAGTGAATTATAAATCTAAGATTTGGTTGCCAAGAGAGCGAGAGTAGGATAAATGGGAAACTAATCAAATGTTTATTAGAGAGCTTAATCCAGGGATGGCTAGTACAACCAAATCTCGGAATCGCATATGATATTCCTTGAAAAGTTCAAGATTCGCAAAACTCACCTTGTAACGAGACCAGACCGATAGCGGACTTTGCTCTTCATTTTATTTTGTTATTGCGCGCAGCCAACAGGGTGCGCGTCAGTTCTCTCTTCTCTTGTGGAAGCTTACGTAGTGTAGTGTGCGCCCCAGGCGATTAAAGGTGTTTGTGTTTTTACGCGTAACTTTCATTTGTGCCCTTTCCTCTCCGAGAAACCCTAGCCCGTCACAAATGGCGCCCAACTCGCGGCTCGGGAGCAGATAAAATTGTGCAAAGGAATATATGCGTTTTAAACACTCATCAGATCTGAGCATCGGATTCCGGAAGCAGCGCAACCAATTCCGTGTTGTGTATAGATACCTCCTCACTTAGTGCCATATACAGCGAAATTAAGTGCGATACTTGTGTCCGCAAATTTCAAATTTGTATTTTGGCCATAATTAGTGTGTGCTGTCTATTTCCTGCGTTGTAGTGCTATACATCCTGCCACGTGGTTTTCTTAAGTATCCTTCCGCGAAGCGATACTTCTTCGCCTACTTCCACCTACAGTGAAATTTAGTGTCATACGTGTTTCCGTAAATTTTAAATTTGTATTTTTGGCCATAATTAGTGTGTGCTGTTTATTTTCTACGTGTTAGTGCTATAGATCCTGCCACGTGGTTTTTTTATGTATCCTTCCGCGAAGCGGTACTTCTTCGCCTACTTCCACCTACAGTGAAATTTAGTGCGATACGTGTGTCCGTAAATTTCTTATTTCCACGTGATATTATTCGCTCGCTGCGAAAATATTTGTCCTTTCGCGCTGCAACAATTAACTGTCCTTCAGCGCTGCGGCATTGTGTTCTTCCGCGTGGCCAAATTGTGTTACTCGCGGCCATATTGCTTTTTTGGCCAAACTGCGTTCTTCCACGTGGTTGTTACTTTGTGCGGCCATATTGCTTTTTCCGCGCTGCGACCTTGGGCCTTGCCGCCTAGCGAATTTTTCCGTATTTCCGCTGAGTGATATTGTTTCCTGCGTGGATTAGTTTAGAAATAGCTACCATGCCTAAATCTAAATCATTACCCACGGAAGGGAAGAGTGAATCTCCGCCAGCCTTGACGTTATCAAACGAACAATTTCAGGCGCTGATTGCGCAAATTACGGACTCGGCAAGAATGACTGTTCTTGATAGGCAATTGACGAGCCCCGTCCTTGTTACACCAAGTAGCGGCAATTTTTCTAAATGTACTTCTCGATTTAACGGCAGTGCTTCGTCTGATGTTGACGCATTCTTGGACTCGGTTTTGACCTTTAAGGATTGCGCAAATGTCAGCGAAGAAAATGCATTACGTGGTGTCTCAATGCTTCTGGAAGGCATTGCTGCGACATGGTGGCAGGGTATAAAGAGAGATATTTCGGACTGGGACGGTGCCGTGTGCGCGTTTCGAGACGCGTTCTCTCGCAAATTGCCGCCTCATCTCGTCTTCAGAGAGATTTTTGCACGTGAGCAACACGAAAATGAAACATGCGAGATTTTTGTATGCCACATTCGTGCCCTCTTGTCACAATTACCGTATACCTTGCCAGAACGCGCGCAATTAGATATTGTATACGGGTTAATGAATAGAAAAGTTAGGAAAAGACTTTCACCTAGCGATTTCGACTCATTCAAGAGTCTTTTGCAACGTGCAAAAGACATTGAACACTCACAGCGTGAGGTTCTGCGACCATCAAAGGATGTCAGTAGTAATAAAGGTAGAGACCGACCGGAGAAGAAACAGCGTCCGAGGTGCAGTTATTGTAAATATTTCGGCCACGTTGAATCAGATTGCAGGAAAGCAAAGGCAACTAAGGGTGATGTTGCACAATCAGTAAAATCATCACCCCATACCCCAAAATCTGATTCGCCAAAACCACAAATAACGTGTTTTGGGTGCGGTGCCCCAGGTTACGTCAGAAGCAACTGTCCTAACTGTGCGCCTCCCATGAAAACTGAAAGTACGATTGTCTCATCCTTCAATTTTACGCAGTCAACCTTCTCTATTGATGATGGTTCATCGCGACCAATGCTCCCGGTCCAGATTTTAGGACTGGATGGTCTAGCTTGTCTTGACACTGGCTCCCAAAGAAGTATAGCCGGTGCACAGCTTTATCATATATTAATTTCTCGAGGGCGTCCGTTCAGCGAGACTTCCCTGGACATGAAGTTAGCTGATGGAAAAACGCATCGCGTATTAGCCAGGAGTTTTTCTGTGGAAATTTCTGTCGTCAACCGTACGATCCTCACGACCTTGATCGCAATTCCGGACCATCCGGAGAGCCGGATGCTACTTGGCATAGATTTTATCCGAAGTGCTGGCATGGTTCTGGATCTTCCCGGACATGAATGGTTCTTCAAGGAAGATCCCAGTAGCCGCCACGGTTTTGTACGAGAAGAAGATATTGGTACATCTGTACCTGTGAGCAACGTCCACGTCAGCAACCTGCCATATGTGCTCCGAACAGACGCAAGCGCTTACGCTTTGGGAGCGGTTCTACTCCAGGGGGAGCTTCCAGACCAACGCCCCGTCGAGTATGCGAGCAGACTGCTGACTCCCTTTGTCGCCACTCATGGTGCCCCTGATCCGTGTCTATTACGACCGCTGCGGAAACGAGGCCGTCCACGGCAACAGCAATCAGCTTCCAGGACATCGGTGCCTTCCACGTCATCGGTGTCTTCTACATCATCGGCGCCTTCCAGGACATCGTTCCCTTCCAGGACATCGGTGCCTTTCCTGACATCGGTGCCTTCCACGCCATCGGTGTCATCTACATCATCGGTGCCTTTCCGGACA
This sequence comes from Tanypteryx hageni, assembly GCA_028673005.1. Lineage (NCBI taxonomy): Eukaryota > Metazoa > Arthropoda > Insecta > Odonata > Petaluridae > Tanypteryx > Tanypteryx hageni. The sequence goes on from CM054116.1 coordinate 54,841,116, forward strand.
TCGGTGCCTTTCACGCCATCGGTGTCTTCTACATCATCGGCGCCTTTCAGGACATCATTCCCTTCCAGGACATCAGTGCCTTCCAGGACATCGGTGACTTCCAGGACATTGGTGCCTTCTACTTCATCGGTGGCTTCCCACATACCTGCGCTACCTACTAGGATGCAGCCACCTAGGAGATGCCGCCAGTGGCAGACCTTGTAGAATTGCATTCGAGGTCGTACATGCAATTCTAAGGGGGAGGATGTAACGAGACCAGACCGATAGCGGACTTTGCTCTTCATTTTATTTTGTTATTGCGCGCAGCCAACAGGGTGCGCGTCAGTTCTCTCTTCTCTTGTGGAAGCTTACGTAGTGTAGTGTGCGCCCCAGGCGATTAAAGGTGTTTGTGTTTTTACGCGTAACTTTCATTTGTGCCCTTTCCTCTCCGAGAAACCCTAGCCCGTCACAACCTTACCTTTACAACTATATATGCAGCTAACTGAAATACATTTAAGAGAATTCAGAGAAAGAATGTGTTGCCGCTAGGTTTTATTTATTTATTTAATAAAAGAAGTTGCAAGTTGGTCGGCAGACCACAACCGAGGTACTTGATAATATAGTCACAAATCAAACTATATAATATAAAACATGCATCAAATTCCAAACAAAAACTGCTAACATATGTTTACACAAATAATTTGGAAGAGAGCCTCTTTTGTTATAACTCGAATTATATATATATATATATATATATATATATATATATATATATATATATATATATATATATATATATATATATATATATATATTATTTATTTATATAGAAAATGCATTTCGGGCATATATATCGAATCTTTTCATCGTATAATTAACGTTTGATGTAAGCTAAATCTTGATGAAAACTGTATCATCAATCAAAATAATTTATCAACCAACATATTTTGCAACACACTAATTATCGTGTTGTTCATTTTCGTGTGGTTTGGTTGTGAAAAGCCTTGCCAAGTCACTAAAAGGATTCTAGTTTCTTTTTACGGAAGAGGAACTGAGTCGCATGCTGCTTTCAACCAGCGGTTCGACAACCCCTGAGCTACTGTCCTTATAAAAAGTCTAGACACCCGAATTTGAGACCGTATATCTCGAAAACAACCGTAACGATTTTATTGGGGTGAAAAGTAGCGGTTATATAATTTTGTTCTACGTTAAATTAACGTACATCTTAAATTATTAGTCTGTTTAAATATTTTATATTGGGCTTAATTTGAAGAAAAACATTGTTTTTAGACCTGGAAATCCGATAAGACCAATTTAAATGTCTACATCTCAGAAACCCTACCGTTTATCAACTTGAAATTTTAATAGCACTTACCTAAAACTATTATAAATAAGTATCTGGAAGCGTTATTTTATAACTGCAACATTAATGCCCCATTTTGTTACATTTCTAAAATTCGGCTTCTTCGTGATATACAGTCTCAAACTCGGGTGGCTAAACTTTTTGCAAGGACAGTAGTTAGACGCACTGCACTATCGTACTATTCAAATTTATATAATTATTTCCAAAAATGAATAACCTAACATTCTTTATATGGCTGAAATCTAATTGGTAATCAACTGAACCCCAAATTCCGCAAAACGAAAGGAATAGAAGATTAACATAGCAGATACAAGGTGGATTTCTTCTATGTTTATTCAAATTATTTAGTTTTGATGATCTACGAATTGCTAAAGAGTATGAATTCCTTGTGCCTACATAAGTAGTTTTTTCAAGTTTCTATGTATTTGTAGTATATGAGGTATTTATTTTTCCTGCTTGGGACGAATGGCTGTAAATTAAAGATTATACATAATTCATTTTGATACTCGTCTTATAAGACAAGTAAATTTTATTTGAGATGGTATTTGGAATCTAATTTGCGATTTGATTTCGCATAAAAATCATCATTTCTATATTTTATGTATGGAAGAATTTGATTTAGTCTCTTTGTGTGCTTCCGTATTTATTTGATGCGACTCTATGGAATATTCAAATTCTATATATATGTACTTCAAAAAGTAGCGTTCAACAAGACCACCAATAAATTCGATAACTGATGAGATGAAGAGTTATAATGGAACCAGTAATTTTTTATTTGTTGAGAAAGAAATGTTTTTGAGTAAACATTTGCACTATAGAGGGAGAAAATTTTCCATGCACAAATTATTATGAAAATTGAAATGGAATTTTATTTAGAATGTAATCGAAGACAGCGTATTTTTCAATCATCGACATAATAATGAGCAGCTATTTTGCTTTAAAATGACTTTAACGGATCAGACGAACATAAACTTTGCTGATGCATGCCCACGTGCTGTTAACAAAATTAATGCATTGCAATATATTTCATCTTGACATGTATCGATGGAAGCTTTTGTTAATATTGAAAACGCCCAAACTTTTAATGGGTATTAATTGATGTTGCACATGATAATATGGAGTGAAAAATTGCGCATCGTAAAAATAATATTTTATTCAATTATTCTGAATTAATCTAAATACATTATTTATGCATTTAACGAAGTTTAACTATTCGCGATTAAGTCTTAAGAGGGATTTTTTCTCTTTATTATATGAAAGATACTAACAGCAAATTACAAACATTTTGCATCTGATATAAGCAACAATCGATATTTCATATTATATCACCAGCTAATTACGCGGGCTTTGCCCTGAGCTTTCAGTTTCAAAATTTTCATCCTCATTTCACTCGCTAATATTTTCATTCAAACTCAAGGTACTCTCGTTAGGTGACCGATATTCTCCATTAATTGGTATGTACAAATGAAAACAAATGAAATATAGATTCAAATTTGATATTTTTCTAAGAATATTTAAAATAACGTATATAATTTTACAAAAATTAACACGGACCCCTAATTAGGTTATGATTTGTGTGGCACTTTCCTCCCAGGAAAAACAAAATTCTGGCGCCCATCTTCAAGGTCTCTTTAGTAAGCGTACCATGTTTTAAGTCAAGTTTCTTATTTTTGAGTAATGCTGTAGGATATGTTTTTTGTGACACCCCGGTCTCCTTCCTCCTCCCTCAAAATCATAATAAGGGCACTGAGGTGCACATCCTAAAGTTCTCATTAGTAAGTTTACTAAGTTTTAAATCTCTAAGTTTTTTGGTTTTTCAGAAATGCTGCAGGATATTTTGTGTATATCACCTCCACCCCCACCACTATAAAAATAAAAATTCTGGCACAAAGGTGCACATGATCTCATTAGTAAGTGTGCCAAGTTTTAAGTGTCGAAAATTCTTGGTTTTTTGGAAATGCTGTAGGATAATATTTGTATGGCACCCTCTTCCACTTCCCCCATCTCCCAATAAATTCAAATTCAGGCACCAAGGTTCACATATTCTAGGTCTCTTTAATAATAAATAATAAATTTGGCACCAAAGTGTATGTCCCTAAGATTTCGTTAGTATGTATACCAAGTTGAAGGACTCTAGGTTTCATGGTTTTTGAGAAATACTGTAGGATATGATATGTATGGCACCCTTCTCTCCTTTTCCCATCCCCCCATGAATTCAAATTCTGGCGCCAATGTTCAAATCCTCTAGGTCTCTTTAGTAAGTGTATCAAGCTAAAAGTCACATTGATTTCTTGGTTTTCGAAAAATACTGTAGGATGTTTTTTATGGCACCTCCCTCCACTTACCTCCCCAACCAACAAAATCAATGTTCTGGTCACGAGGTGCACATCCTCATGTTCCTATTCGTAAGTGTACCAAGTTTTAAGTCTCTTTGTATTCGAAATATGCTGCCCACACACATTGCCATTATTAATATAGATTAACAATTTTGATGCAATATTGATGGTATCTTCGAAAAAATGCTGACGAAAATATTTTTTCCGAGTTTTGAAATATGTATATCCAGGAGTCTTTCTTGCCCAAATCTGATGTCTTTGATAAACAGTAGCAGATTATTTTATATTAGCTGAAATACTGATACATGCTATGCTGTAAGTATAGTTTTGGATGAATTAAAGCGATTAAAAATGTAAAATTAACATTATATTTACTGGAAATTTTTATTTATTTTTCATAAACTGCGCTTTTTCAAGATTTAAAATTATCATAACTGATCGAGTAAACTAATTATAAAACTCGCGTCGATATTATATTGATTAATGGGATTAATTAAAAATTTCATCTGATAACATTTATTTGCATTTCAAATTGATTGAAAACCACTCGCTTAATTAAACATACGGAAAGAAGTTCGCATTTTCCTTCTGACAGTGGCAAGGTTTTTATTTGGAGTTCCCTTTCACGATAATTCCATCCCTTCTCTTAAATCATCCCTTTCATTCTGAGAGAACCTTTTCCCCCCTACTTCACTCAGCTCAAAATTCTTTTTCCTAGCTGTCCTCTCGGGTGACCGGTATTTTCTGATCTCGGGTTTGGGAAATGCGTTCTATTCTACAAAAATACTCAAATTTCACTTCCCTAGTTTTTCTATCAAACAATCACAGATACATAGAACAGAAAGTGAGTACATAATTTCCTTCCTCCTATCCATGTCTAAATGCTTTTCTACCTCTCTCCCATACACACACACACACAGATATTATCATCATCATCATAGATTATCGGGTCGAAGGAAAGCCCTTATTCTTGGTTACTGGAGTAATTGCCCGCCAAATACGACGGGTATGCGTGGAATTAGTATTAAATTTAAGGAACTTCCCATTCATCCTCGTTTTCTCTCTTCCCCTCTCTCATGCTCCTCCCTCCAATCCTCCCTCCATTCCTCCTTATATGTACCTTCCATTCTATATCCCTTCCTTCCAATCTCCCTCCCCACATCCCCCTCTCTAATACTCTACATCTATATAGTCATTTAAATAATCAAAAGAATTCAAACTAAATCCCAGTCCCATTAGAATTACGTAATTTTGCGAAATATCCTACGATAATTTAAGGCAATCTATGCACTCGTATATATTACACGTATGTGGGTTGAGACAACAATTAATTCTCGATGTTTAACCATGACGTGGTCGGCAAGGCAACATACCGTTTTAAAGCAGATATTTTCCCAAAATATGTGATTTAAATGTTTAATATGAGACATTTCAAAAGGTAGGAGGAAAAAGATGAATAGAATAAGAAACGTCATTAATTTTCCTAAGACATAGTTTAAGTTTGAAGTTCATACGTCAATTCTTTATAATTTTAATTTCCAAAAGAATAAAATTCTGCACTTTAAAAAGTCGCTTTTAACGTGTCATCTTAAGGGAAATGGAAATCGCCCCCCTGGAGTCGAACCCATGTTTTTTTTCATATATTTTTAATTTTTATATTTGAATCAAATATTTCTGCGAAATTTCAACCTTCCACCTAATCAGCAGTTTGTTAAAAACGCGTTAAAACGTGCCATTGATGACGTCGGCGTTGCGATGACGGATCACCGAAACTATATGTTTAATATCTGCTTCACTACATACTGCTGCTTTCCGCAATCTCCATCATGTATTCCTAGCTCTCTTCCCCTTTCAACTTGTTCATCAACTGGAACCTTTTCCTACCAATTTCTCTTTCTTTTCAGTATTCCTTCTAACACGTCTTTAATCACGGAATGCGACAGTCCGATTCGGTGACATATAATTCGGCGGTACAGATTCGGCGACGGGGCGAAGGGGGACTGTCATATATCGGTAATTACAGAAATTTTAATGAATTTGTAATGTATTGGTATAGGCAAATATAAAGTTTTTTGTTAAATTTTTAACAGATATTTATAAAAAAGCTTTTTAAAACGGACAAGTGAATGCCAAACCCGATCACGTCCGATTGGTAGCCGAAGTTTGCCGAGTGTTTAGTGACGTCAGTGCATGCCACAAGCATGTTAGCCGATGCTAGCCGTGCTTGAAGCTATTTTGCCGATATAGAAGTAGTAGCTTGAAAAACATAATTCTGTTGTTTTGCTCTATACGCCATCTTAGAAGATGTATTGGTAGAAGTACTGCATCTTCCTGCATTTATTTTACCTTGTGTTTTGCAAAATGGCATATGAAGGGTTTTGATCTGATCTGATAATTTACACAACGTTGATTTGTATCTGATTTTGAAGTACATTGGAAGTGGTAGGAAGCAATATTCAGGTTTTGAGATTCGTGGAGTGAAGGCGGACAGATGTGTATTACATTTAATTGATAAAATAAGTTTGAATGTAGCGCTTTTATTTTCAGTTATCGTAATAGTACTATTATTTCGACTGAAACGCAGAAGATATCTAAAATATAGATTGACGTCTTAAAATAACTTCCCCATATTAAATGAATAAAACAACTCTAGTTTTAACTAATATTATAGAATATTTATTTATGTATTGTTTTCTATGCTGTCCTAGTATCTAGTAAGTAAAATATAGTTACATAAGTATACAAAAGGTAATGGACGAGGCCGAGACTTAGTGGAATTCCACAATAAAATAACATGAACAATGATAAATAGTATTTTCAATTTATATTAAACATTTGCTAATTTCCTCAAAATATATGAAGTGAAACACGACCGGTTTCGGTAAATATTCACCATCATCTGCCTTTACAGAATCATCAGGTCAAATATTGACAAATATTATACAAAATTAATGTTAATAAACTTAGTTTCCGTGTGTCTTGTCTATAGTAAATGTGGTGAAGTTTGTTGTTTTAAGTGTCTATCTGCCTAAGTTATTACCTATGATTGTGAAAAGCAAAACTGTAGAAGTGTTTGTCATAACTGCATGTCTCTTTTGTATATGTCGCGACTTCCATTGTTGCTTTTATGGCTTTTTTATCCCTTCGAGGTCAATGAGGAAAGACTATCTTAGTAATGCTGTTGGATATTTTAAATTGAAGCGAAAAGGAAAAATTTTTATTGTTAAAGGCCAGATTTGCCCTGAACACAGAATAATATAAAGAGGTTATTAAGTGAGTGTAGATGTAGATGAAGAAGAAGATTTAGTCACGTCTGTGGAGCGTCATGACTGCCTTTATTTAGCAAAACGTGGTCCTTCAAATTACCATGCTGTTGTGGATACTCGGGGAACAAATTTATTAAAATATTTAAATTACAGAATATTTAACATTTGTAAAAGTATTTTATTAAAAACTTGATATTTATTCCATTTTGAGGATGAGTGTATTCGTCAATATCAGTATTGGGAACAGTAGTAATCTTAGTTTCAGTGTATAAGACGCAGGCTGATTTTGGAAGTAATTTTTCTGGAAAAGGTACGTCTGATATATATATATATATATATATATATATATATATATATATATATATATATATATATATATAGTAGAGCCCTATGAATCACAAAATGTTTTCGAATCAAATCTATTGTGCATTTATAGGTTATAAAAATTGAATTACATTTTAATTCAAACAGATAATGATTTAGAAATTTAGAGTGCTTTTACACACAATTTTTAATTAGTATAAAAATAAGTATTTGTAAAAACAAAGAACAATGTTATTATTTCTACGAAAATAATAAATAATGTACTTGAACCTCAGGATGACGAATCAAGAATAATACGCGAGGATTTTCCTCAAGGTCCACATTACAAAAGATGTCTCAAGTTTATAATATTTTCTAACCAAGTTACTTAACCTAATCGCCTACAATTACAACCAAGCATATTAATATGTACCATCAAATATTATTACACCTAAAAATGTAATCACTCTAAATAGAATTGCCCATTCCACATGAAATTCAAAATTTAAAATAACTAGCATGCAATACACCTTAAACAAGTCTTATAGCAAAGTGAAGCCTGACAATATTACCAAATTCAACTCTATATAATCCATTTCAATTAAATTACACCCTTGGCGCTGACCTTATTCTATCTTCACAGGAATGCTTGTAGAGAGGCAAATTTGTCGTAACCATGTTTGTTAAAAAATTTGCAAGTAGTGGGCGCGACAATCTCGGATTTAAAAATCCGATCTCCGCCTGATTAGAACCCAAGCCCACTGCGTGGAAGCCACTCCACTACCGAAACCTCCTATTTCGAAGCTGATTTAGAGTTTATATAGCACCTTGCTTATCACCGAATATCACAAAAACCCAATTTCATTTTCTTAGAAATAGCAAATCCTAAAAAATGGTATTCTGTAAAAAAAGGATTTAATTTTTTTTTCGGAGTTATTCCTTCATCAGCTACAGAGAGAGAACACGTTTGTGATGTTTCTGCTTTTTAGTGTTCTTTTACGTGTGTCGCTTCGACATCCCCGGGGCCTCGCCAACCTGAAGTCGTCCGATTGGTGAGTGTTCACTGGGTTTCCTCATCCCAACACCTTGTTGCCATCTATATATATATATATATATATATATATATATATATATATATATATATATATATATATATATATATATATATAACATATTTGTGTCCCGAAATTCGTAAATCACCCGTTCACGCGATTTCAAAGGAGTAAAAGGGTGAGGCATTTTGGAATAGAAATGCGGTGACGGAAAGCCGTATGTTGTGGGATGGTGTTGGTTTGCTGTAGAATAATGCCCGGCTTTCGGAGTCAGCCAAAGGAGGGACCTGTCATTGGCAGGATTGGAAGATCGATCGTTGAGCGGAGCCTAATTTGACCGATTGCCTATGTTAACCGTAAAGAGGCTCTCTCTCTATTAAGTCCGAAGGCACGTTAACCCCGTAGCCTTTCCATCTCGGATTCCCAAATGAGATCTTCATTCATTCTAATTTGATTGAAGCTGTAAGTTAGAACCACACAAGTCACGTTTTGGATCGATTTTACGCACATAAGTATACGCAATACATTCCATATTAAATCGCAGTTTCCACCTATTATCTTAAGATTACATTGATTTTTTAACGGTACTTATGGATTTCTGAAGGTCGGAGTTTTATTTATTCAAGAAAAACCTTTTTACTAGTAGGCAATTTGTCAGTTTGCTCTTGATGACAATGGGTCATCTGATATACTTGAGAATATTAAATTCTAATATTAGGTCTGCACGTGAGGATGTAGTCTAGATCGCGTTTCTTTTAAAATGAAACTGAAACCGTTCTCTGAATCAGTTAGCCTTTATTATTAATTATAGGTGCACAACCTTTTTATGTGGCGGGCCGCATCGGTGGTTACGAGTCGTTCGGCGGGCCGCACTGGAAGTTGCCAATTCTTTTGCAGGCCGGATTAGAGATTACATTTTAAGTTACCTATATATTCTGAGATGCCATACAAATGTAAAACAATTTTAAATAAAGTTTATAAGTTAACATTTCATCATTAAAATTATCACAATCAAAATTTTCATAAAATGTATAAATTTGTGTTTAAAATTTTTCGAATTGCTTTTCCGACCGCAGAGAAACCCTTCGTTGGCCGCATTCGGCCCGCGGACCGTAGTTTGACCACCACTGAAATAAAAAATAACACGATATGTAACAATTAAAGTTACATATAGAGATAAATTCATTATCACTATAAGTTACTCGCCAATTTTTCCCTTTTATAGAGTTAAGGAAAATTACATGCATAAATATCGTACGACATAATTCTTCCTTCCGGTAGGTTTTAAGTACACTCAACCAAATCTGTCCTATCCAACGCCTTCCTCTTCAAGTTCTCATACCCAATTCCTTCTTTTGATGCATCTTACCTCTTCCTAATTCTTTGCCTCTTTCGTAACATTCTTATATGACCTCTTTCAAGGAAATTAACGAATCGTTATACATATATACACATATTATGCATATTATTATTCTATATTCATAACTACGCTATTTTTCAATTTTTTCTTTCGCCAAATAGCATTCAAATATTATATGAGTTATCATAAACATGGAGTAATTAAATTGTTCAAATAATGCGCAATTTAACTCAACATATAAAATAACATATAATGATGAGAAATTCTAACAAATTTCGGCTCCGTTTTTATTTAAGTTGCTCTTACGTTAACAGACTTCACAATAAACCTTTAAATAAAATACCCCTTTGCAAATACCGCACCCTTCAAAAACAGTTGCTCTCGACAAATCCAAAGAGGTGAAATTATACTATTAAGACCATGTACGTACTACACGTTAAATCTGTAACGGCATCTCGCAAAAGTAAACAATTTAACGGGCAGTGGAATAATGGAACTAATGTGTTTTTCTTCCGTCTCTATATAGTCAATTATTTCTTTACAGACGAATTATTCGTATTCATTTTCCGTAGCGAATGCATAATTCATTTTATTGCCGGAATTACAAGGCTTTCCAACATCATCTGCTTTTTTCATTCGTTTCGCTGCGGCGATTTTTTTCAGGACCTTAATCGCTCTTGCGGGCCTCTTGACCGGGTTGTTGATTGGTCGACACTAACTTGCTCATTTCGATCACGTATTCCTCCTAACTCATTCTCTCTCTCTCTCAGTTTCCTTCCTCAATCACGTCCCATACACTCAATCTCAAACTATGTTTTATCGCCTTACTTCCAGCTTTCCCATCTTTATTTCCTCCTTCCTCGAATTAATTGCCTCGAGATTGAATTAAATTTCGCGCTATCTCAGATTTCTGCATTCCTTCTCTCGTTTAAAGGGCATCCATCTCGATGAATTAGGCCGGTGTAATGGAGGGGGCCGAATGATTTTAGCATTCTACGAGCAAACTTTTAGACTTTTTACCAAGCAAAAATCGACATGAGATGTGTTGTGATTTTGCAATTGACATGCGGTATCTGAATGTTTTAGAAATTGTAGTGAAAATTCGCTGTACATATTAACTTACCATTTTTTTACGATTCTTGTCGCTAGATGTACTTCAAATTTTACGTGCAGGCAAATTTTTTCGCCGACTAAAATATTTTCCGTCGATGACGCAGAAAAGCTGTTGCAATTCATTTATACTCTCGTATTGCAGAAAACGGGTCATTCCGTCGGCAACGTGGAAAACACGTACTTGCAAATTCTGCAATTCCGCATCGGGAAATTCGTGGAAAAGTTTTCATGAATTCTTCTGCCGATCCTCGATTGAAATGGGAAACGCTCGCGAATCTAGTTTGTGGAGCGATCTGCCCGGAATGCTGGCGTTAATTTGGTTTTAGATTGCACGAATATTGGAGGGAAAAAATGAAGCCTGGGTAATTGAAATCGGAACTGGGGTTGCATCGCGCAGTGAAAAATAGAGGCATTCGTGGTAAATTATACGACCATGCACTCATCTAATTGCTAGTTCACGTGAACACTTTTATTTATCTCTCTCTTTCTCTCTCTTTCTCTCCCCCTCTCTTAACGGTGTTATATCGCTGCGGTTCTATTCGTTGGATTTCAATCCCGTCACGAATCAAAGCGCGTTGGGGGAAATTCCTGTCACGAAGTAATCCAAGCGTAGATATAGGAAAGGTCGCTTTAAGATTCGTCAAGGAAATTCATTGCGTAAATATGCAATGAATAGTTTGAAATTCTATTCGAGCAGCGGCGGGGAACTCCAATATCAACACTCACGTGCGAGAATGTATCCTATATGGTTTCATCTATCGCAAATAAATGTGATACTGACTCTTTGTAGAAATATCACATAGAAAAAATTGTTAATACTATTACATTACTGGTTTATACCTACCACATGCTATAATGACCACAGTAACTGAAAATCACAGCGAAATAGTTGTTCTCCCGGCATTATAGTTAACTTCTTCTGCCCGAACACGTGTTTGCAGTTTTAATGAGCACGCTTCCCCCCCCCCCCCCCCACTACCCACAGATAATCCTTTTCCTGGTCATATTGTGTTTATCTTTTTATTTTTCGTTTTCTTTTAATTATAACGTTTGAATTACTATTATCACGGTAGCATTATTATTTTCTATAAAATAATTCTAGTTTCTTTTTAATCAATCAAATAGGTACTCAATAGAGGTATTCACCATTACCAGGGTTATGTTTTGGGAAGTCATCAAGTCCTATAATATATCAGCATAAAGGTTGATCATTCGCGAAATATACCGAGTGCTGAGATACATCTACTCCCTCTCTGTGTCCTTTCCAGCAACATTTCCTGGAGTAACTAAAAATCTCCATTTCTTCTCCGCTTTTCCATCATCCAAATCCCTTGACGACGGGCGACGATGAAACCGCTTTAACCATCCAGTCACGTCCCTCGTTGACCATTTTCCTTCGTTGGTGGTCGCGGTGATTGCAGAGACCTGCGAGGGTTTGGCGCGAAACCAAGAGGCGCGCGCGTGTGTTGTGTGAGAGAGGTCCTGCGATGGGTTAATCCATCAAGTAGGAGGACACCGGGTAAGGTGTTGATTGAGTCCCTGTTGAGTCACGTCTGTGGTAAAATGAATTGCCATGGCGGGATGAAAGGATAATTAGGGAGAAAGAAAAAAGGAAAAAGCGAGTGAGGTAATATGATGGGAGGAATCTGGAGGTTTATAATTAGGACTAGAGAAAAATATGAAACGATTATCTGAGTCAGGGAACTATAGTAGAAACGTGGTGGTTCTATGCATTTTGAATTCCTTGATCTATTGTAGTATGTGTATAAATTATGTTCTCATTTGCTGAAATTCATCTTCGGCTGAATATGAGAAAAGATAATGCTTATGCCTATACTATTTTACTTTCATTTTTAATATACCGAATTCACCCGAATGGAAGATTAATTCTTATTTAAGACAATTCCCAAAAATGAGGGTATGCGAATATTGTATTTAAGTCAAATAATTCCTACGCACTTATTTATTAGAAAATCAAACATTTCTTTTGATATTGAAAATTACTTACTAACTTAAAAGCCCGATATAGGACAGGAGTGAATGAATTATCTTCATCATACAAACAGAGTGCAGCCATGGGTGAATTACAAATGGAACCGTAGACAAACAAAACCCTTTAGGCTATTTTAACCCTAGATCACATGGGCCTTAAACTTTGCGTTAATGCATGACCCGGGCCTGTCAGCCCCGGATTTGTTTTGCTTAGTAAATAATGATTTTTTCACCTACTGCGGCACTTATAATCTGTAAATATAATCTGCTGAGCTGTTATACACAGAGGTAACGCTAGGTAACGCCTACATTTAATTATTAAACTATGCTTGAATGATAATAAATATTAATTGCAAATGACATGGCATTTAAAAAATGTAAATGTCATACATAACTAGTTAACAGTTTTACATGTATGCACACAGTGATCTTAAATTTAAATGCAGTCATTACACACTGTTGGAATGTGTTCTTTGCTATCATTCATTCCACATTTTGGACAGATTACAGATGATTTTCTATCTTTATTAGAAATACACTTGAAACAACGTTTTCGTTTTGCCGGCCCATCACCAGACTGGGGTCCTGTTTGCTGTAGTTCGACTCCGCAAAGAATCATAGTCTCCACAATGTTTTTCTGCAAGCCAGAAATGCAATTCCTATACAGAATTTGTGGCAAAATTAGTTGTTAGCCATATCTTTGAGAAAAATTCTTCTTCTATGTTTTACATTTTCATGATATTATGTATGTTGTGAAAGAAATATATTACATTCATTGATACATGCAACATCCAAAAAGTTCACAAAAAGCGAATGGCCACCTTCGAGTTTGACGTTTAGTAGTACAGGTTCTGGCCATCTGGTCGAGGGTGTCCTCACCTCCCTCTGTTGCGTTGCAATATTTTATTATCATCATCATCATAGGTAGTCTGTCCGTAGACAGGTCCGTGATTATTCTTGGTTAAACCTGGTTCTCCATATACTCCTATTTTCCGCTGTCCTCTTTATATCTTGATAACTCTCTTTCGCTTTCAAATCGCCTATCAGCTGAAATCTTTTCCTACCTCTTTCCATTTTCCCATCTAGTTTTCCTTCTAACACGTCTTTAATCATACTCTCTCTCCTCAGGTAATGTCCAACCCAGTTAGCCTTCCTCTTTCTGATAGTCTGTATAATCATTCGCTTCTCTCCTATTCTTCGTAGCACTTCATCGTTTTTCATCCTATCTGTCCATTTTATCTTCAGCATTCTCCTCCAAGTCCACATTTCAAAGCTTTCCAAGTATTTGGTGTCATTCTTCCTTAGCGTCCATGTTTCTGCCCCAGAAAATGCTATGCTCCATACGTAGCATTTTATCAACTTCTTGCGGATATCTTCCCTTATATTCCCTGTAAGTAGTTGTTTCTTTCTCCTGAAAGCCGCTTTTGCTTTTCCACTTCTAGTTTTGACCTCATTTGTACATTTTTGCCTCTCGTGTTATGATACTTCCAAGGTATTTATATTCTGAAACTTGTTCTAATGCCTTTCCCCCAATAGTTATGTTCAGATTCTCTTCTTTACCCGATATTCGAATGACCTTGGATTTTTCTGTATTTATTTCCATACCATAATTTCTACCTGTTATCACTAGTCTATTTATCATTTTTTGTAGCTCCTCTTCCTTTCTTGCTAGAAGTACTTGATCATCTGCGTATTTCACTGTTCTTATAATCCTTCCTCCAATTTTGAAATCCCCTGTGCCTTCTAAAGCTTCTTGCATTAGACTTTCTCCATATATATTGAATAGGGTTGGCGAAAGGCAGCAGCCTTGTCTTACTCCTCTACCGATATTTATTCCGCAGGTGACCACATTCTCAAACCTGACCTTTACAACTTGATTCACATATAGATTCTTAATCAGTCTCCTGTCTTTCCAGTCTACACCTATATTCTTTAATATCTTCATCAACTTTACCCAATTTACTCTATCAAAGGCCTTCTGCCAGTCTACGAAACATGCGCAGATATCTTGACTGTATTCTATTGCCCTTTCTGATATGATTCTAACTACTCCTATAGCATCTCTAGTTCCTCGTCCTTTTCTGAAACCGAATTGATCTTCCCCTATTATTTCTTCTGCCTTTTTCTCCAGCCTTTTATTAAGAATCCTCGTGATGATCTTCGATGTGTGTGACAGAAGGCTTATAGTTCTGTAATCTTTACACTGCATTGCCTTTGGCTTCTTCTTTAGAGTGATCATTGTTACTTCTAGGAAATCCTGAGGCCACTCTCCCGTGTCGTAAATCTTATTAATTAATTTCGTGATCGCTTTTAGTCCTTCTGATCCTATGACTTTAAGTATCTCAGCCGGTATTCCATCGCTGCCCGTGGCTTTCTCCTTCTTTAGTTCCACTATCGCCTTTTCTACTTCGCTCTCCATAATACTTGGTCCTAAGTTGTCTTCTTCAATGTTTTCCTCATTTTCCAGTTCTATTTTTGCCGCTCCTGCCTGTTTGCTGCATAATTCCTTAATGTATTTTTCCCATACCTGTGCTACATCCTTTGTTTCTGAGACTATCTTCCCATCCGTATTCATAATTCCTTTACCACAAATTTCATTAGACTTCTTATCTTCTAATTCCAGTGCCCTAGCGTACATCATATCGTACCGTCCTAACTTCTCCATTTGTTCTATTTCATCACATTTTCCTTTTATCCAATTTTCTCTAGCTTTATCTGTTACCCTTCTCAACTCATTGTTTATACGCCCATAGTTGGCTCTACCTTCTTCACTGTTAACGTTTTTCCATTTTCGTCTCTCATATCTGTTGGTAAACATTCCTTGTACGTTTGTCGTCAAAACGAATAATTTGTCTTATTAGTTTTGAAATGTTTGTTGGCTTGCAAGCTCGTTATTGTGGGTTTGTATCACTCGAGGATAAAATGTGTCTATTGGAAACATCCCAATAGCATTCCACTCCAACAAAAATAACGAATCAAAAAAACAGTAAGTTTGACTAAAGTTACTTCTTTCCATGTGTAGCCATTTTCATTTGCAATACGACTTCCTTCTTTATTTTTACACATCAGAATTTTGTGTACAATATTTTTGGTAACAAACAGTTCAAAAGCACTTTTTGATCGCTTGTTGCTACATTTTGGGCAGGTCCTTCAGCGAATCTTATTATATTTCGGCTCTGTGTCTGTGAAGTTGCAGGTAAATCATTTTTCTGTTCCAATCCCGATTTAGCTACTCGATCACTCGATGATGGTGAAACTGTAACAAGCTTTTGATGGTCTGCTTGCTGTGATGGGTGATTCAATGGAGGGCAACTGTTGTCATCAGCCTCACTATCAGTTGAGGGTTCCGAAACTTTAGATGGCAAATATGTGATTTCGTCGGCGATATCGCACAGAAGTTGACACTGATCAGGTTCACCTTCATTTTCATCATGCAACATGGCTGACAAAATGTCATCATCATTCAATGGCCTAGCAGCCATTCTCAACCTGCAATAAACACATTTACTAGGCACACATTTATATAGACCCATAGTAGGAAACTCGTGCAAAGATTAATAAGTAACTTGTACATAACCTCTGTCACAAAAAGTATGAAAAGGTGATGCATAGGCAATGTTAATTTTGGTAGTACACTAAAAGAGATAAAGTCATGATGAATAAATACAACATACATACTTCAACAAACAATATGCATGCTGTTATGAAGATGCAAAAAAATATGATCAGTTACTTATAATTCCGACTAGTAACAGCATTAAGCAGTAAACACTGTAGGTATACACGCAGAAGTGCGATGTTGCCTCCTTCAACACTACTGAACAGGTTTACCAACGTAGAAGTTGCTCATTGCAAGTGGGGTAGTGTTAAATAATGATTTTTGAAAAAGATATCATTTGATTATTATAGAAAATAATTATAAATAATGTACTATGAATTTGCAGTGGAAGATTTCAGAGGCTGGCAGTTTCCAAATACTACTACTTTAAAATAAATCCAAAGTATAAATAGTTGCCGGGCCTCAGAGGTCCGGGATATGCTTTCTAGGGTTAAATAAAATATAAACTATTAACTTTACAGGTTGAAGATGATTAAAACCCTTTTACAATTTTACATGAGTCGTTTCAATCAACAATTATTTTAATGTTCACAACTGAATAAAAACATTTTAGGTCACATAACAAATAATCTAGTCCTATATTTCAGTGCAATTTGAATATTTTTTTAACGGTTAAATTATGAAATTATATTCGTTTAGTCACTCTATCTTTCGAGTCCTGAATTTGAGAATAGTCTAATTGTTTTGAACTTGGAACAACTTCAACAACCTTTATTGGAAACTATAACTGTAAAGTTTCTGGTTGTCTTCTAAGTGTACTTTTTTGGAAGTTATTATTTCGCTCTGAAATTCTCCTTATCTTCACACAGTCTTTCAGGCTTTCCCGGATTACTGCAAAACGTGGGGAGAAAACAATTTCCTCTTATCTCGCCTTAACATCCATTGTTCTGAGATGTAAATTCCGGATGAATGGTATGACTGGCGCGAATCACTCCTAAATTCCTCTTTAACAATGAAGAGAGATCATTCCTTACCCGGCGTAGTATTTTTCATACTTACTTTCTCTTTTATTCCATCCATTTATCATCTCCTCTTGAAATGCGCACCTGACATACCTATTCGTTCTATTATGCTATGTCGTGATTCTGGCAGCAGGGCATTTTATCTGCTTCGCGGCAAACCGTATCGGATTTCTTCGGTCCGTTTATCTTTCATCTCGACCTTTGTCTTCTCGACCCTTTTTTCTTTCTCTCCCAATTTGCCATTTTCCTATCTCCTGTCTACGTTACGCTGTCTGTCGCAAATACCTTTTCCTCTCCGGGCGAAGAACGATATTGTTTTTTCACGACCAAATTTCGGTCTATTGTCTGAGATTCCATAGGAAGCATTTTGCACTCATTTCAAATTCATAGTCCATTGCCTTTCTATCTACCGTAAAAAAATATATTTAATTCAACCATTTTTGTTGTTATTTAGATGCGCAAGCGAGGTTTGTGTAATGATAAACACGCAGATGAGGAAGAGGATAAGTAAAATCAGGTATGGGTGGCTACTTGGTGTGTAGAAATCCTAATGAAAACTTACCGGTTGGAGTGCCGACGGGGACATCGAAGAGAAACACGCATGTTGGAAGCTTTTCGGATATGGCCCTTCTTCAGTCACATAGAGAAGGCAACTTCTTCAGCTGTGTCTCTCCGACATCCCCAGAGGATCTCCAAACGGTGTGTCCACTTGACATCCTACAAAATCTACTTGCAACCCATGTGTGTGCGTGTGTGTGTTTGTGTGTGTGTGTTTGTGTGTGTGTACTTGCGTGCGTGCGTGCCTGCCTGCGCAATAGTATAGCCTACGTGCCCGCATGCCTGCATGTTTATGTATAATAATTTTTTGCCCAATCTGTTAAAATCATATACAATATTAATGCTGAACGGTAATAATTGTAACAAATTCTACTTACTACTGCGATTCTAATTCGTCTCATGTTAGAAAAATGAATAGGCGTGTGTATTTATTTTTTCTTAACTAATTTTGCAAAGAAATTATGTTCAAATTAAACTTATTATTACTTATTAAATTTATTCAAATATAAATTTCATGATTTTTCTGGTTAATCTAAATATTAATGCAAAAATTTACATTGACATATTTCTGCATTTAATTATCCAACTATTGGTCTTCACGCAATTTGATGGATGAAGCAACACAATTGGTTGTTTGAAATTGATACTTAGATAGTAATAAAGACACGCAATCTGTATTGGATAATTATTCTTCGCAAATTATTTAAAATACTCTCCACATATTTTATCGCACTTTATCACAAATACATACCTTAATTCACTTTAGAATTCGTTATCAAGGGACTAAAATGCTGTCTATTTTTCTTAGTGATTCATCGCAAATTTAAATTAAGTATATTGACGCAATGCATTTTGGAAATGAAGTGAAATGGATCAGGAGCAGAATTAGTATGTGTTCACTAGGGAAACAAGCGCAATCAACGTGAAATTTATTTTCGGAAAACTATTCGTGGCAGTCTTTCCTCAAAATAAATACTAAGGATATAAATGCTACAAGAGAGTCAATCACTTCTAAAGCACTGGAGTGGAATTTCAGATAAATTCGTTGCACTGATTGTACCATTTGAGTGAACTCCTCGATAGAATTCATTCCATTCAACTCATTGTCAGGCTCCTTTGCAGAAAAAATACGTGTTTATTCATTAGCTAGGATACGGAAAAATTAAAACCAATCTCAAACATTGGCGTGAAAACGATCCAAACAATTTCTCCAATTGTGGAATTTGCACTCTATTTTGCATTCCACTGTGGGTAATCGGCCGCGTCTGCTGAATGCGTAAGCATTAAACTGAACGTTTTCAAACATTCCTTGGCACATCGTAACACTTTCAAATGATTAACAGCATATGTGCAGAATATAGAGGTAACATAAAATAATAATTAACAGCCAACAAAATAAACACATCGTTCATTTTTGATCGAACTTCAGAGAAAGTTTATATTTGTTATATAGGCGAAATATGAGTCATAATAAATATTTTAATAAAAATCTCAAAAAAGATCTATAAATCACTTTTAAATTTTATTTCTCAAAAATTAATACTGAAAAATAAGTTATTTCACGCACTGTCAAATTGCTAAAACAGATACATAAAAGGAAATCGCCATGACCGGAAGTTATTCGTTATAAATTTTCTCTGTTTAACTGATATTTAATACGTACCTATACATAAAACAGTAAATTTCTTGCTAAGACCATAAGAGAAAATATCATTCAACGCTAATTATTTTATGGTATTTATTAATACCATTTAACATGCATTCGTTTCTCTTTGAAAATATAAATTTAGTAACGATAACTTTTAAAAACATTCGAATCGGGTAGTTGACTTCCGATTCCACCATTCCGTTTTCTACCTTCAGGTATGTTATTCTTATTCTTTGTTGCAATTCATCCAAATGACTTCATCTACGACCTCTACATACTTCACGACTTCCGTCAGTTTAGCGGTGTTCTAATCGCCATTTCAATCGACCTGCCTTAGCGCTCCCGCGAAACCCATAAGCAGACGTCCTCATCCTTTTGAACTCTCTCCCTCTCATCTTCCACGTCTTTCTACATCTACCTATTCATTTTTCTGAGGCATATGCTGGGGTATTACTTCCATCCCAGACCGTGTGGCGGTTTTCCGTTTCCAGTTACAGTACCTCCAACCTCTACTTCAATAATTCCCTTTCCTCCGGAGATATATATTTATATCACTCTCTCTCCCCCTCTACTTATCAATCTCTCTCCATCCAGTCTTCCCTTTCTATCATTCATCGTCCCTGTGAGAATCTCGTGACCGAAGCACGCACATAGGGTTGCCAACTCGTGAGGAGTTGATTCCGGGAGATTTCCGCTCCATGAGTAGGAAATTTCGAGAGAATCCGAGAGAAGTTACTCAAAGGTAAAAACCTCTTATGCGAACCATGAAACTTGTATACTTATATTGATGAGAAAACATAACGAATAGTTAATCTTAAATTTATCTTTTACTTTCTCCATATACGTAGTGAAGAGAAAATATTGTTTTCGTAAAAAAATCGAGTTCGAGATTTGAACGGAAATACACGGTCCCCTGAACACGTCTAGTCTATTTTCTCAATGATGTCGGTGTGTATATGTGTGATAGTTTTTTTCTGAGCGCTCAAACTCATAAAATAATGGTCAGAGTAACACAAAAATTCATATTTGTAATTTTTATTTTATATATATATTTATATACGTTTTGGCTGAAATCGGTTAACGGTAATTGGATGTTTACTCTTGTCATTGTTTCGTTTTCGGATAATAACTATTAAAAATCGTCATTAATATAGATGTTACTTATTATAAACGTTATATATAATATTATTCTCTAACATTTTGGTATTTAACAAATTTTTGTAGAATGTATTATTTAGAAGATTTTTTTTCGTAATTTCCGAAAAAACAGGGTAACACATCGGGTAAATAAGATATAACAGAATTTAACGGGAAAGGAAAGGGTTCAACATTTAGCATTCTAAAAATATTTACAATTTGGCGCTTGAAACATAAAACGCACGAAGCAATGGTATTTCACTTTCCTATCATCAATTTTTTAATCCGTTTCAGTTCTTGCTACAAATTCTTTTTAAACGCGGAAATTCGACGTTATTTTTTGGTGACAAATTTAGTTCGTCATGATTAATTGCATTGTTGCGGATTTCTTTTCTCTTTTACGTAATTCTCTTATATCTGATTATCCTACTTTATAAAGTAATTAATATTAATTATAATACTGTTATAATTAAATAATATAATAATTAATACGGTATACCTATGGATAAAGTCAGATTTGTATAGCACTGTTCAGACGCTAGCGAACCATCCATATTCAATCAATGGAAATATAAAGGTGCATGTGACCCACTCGACCCCTTGGTAATGTTGCAAGCCCTTCAACAAGGATGGTTATGTTCAAATATGAAACCCGCATGGCGATCACCTTGTTTTTGGTGAAAACGGGAGAAAAAGACCCCAATCCGGGAGTCGGGATAAATTCTGGAACCTTGCCCTATTCCGGGAGACTCCCGGCGAATCCGGGAGGGCTGGCAACCCTACACGCACACAGCGTAGGAACTCCTCGTCAGCCCTTATATCAACTTTAAAGCAAAAGTTTGGGAAAGCGCAAATAAATCCCATCACTACTGTTGATGCGTTTCGAGGCGTTCATTATTATTTCATTTTTTGCGATTGTCTATATCATTCCTTTCCACACGTGCTCGGTGATTATGAAACATGATTTGAAACTTCTTGAGGTTGCATTTTTTGGCGTTCTTTACTAGTGATGTGGTAGTAGCCTTACGGGCAGATCCCCCCCTTCAGTCCATCCGCATATTTAATCTTCATAACTGCTGGGAGGATTTTAATTGAATTGAACATTAGTGATCCTTATTAAAATTCATCGATAAATTTTGATTTTGAGCTCCGTCCGTCAATTATACTTCCACTTTATATAAGTATTTAAATAAAGTTATACTCGTATCTCGTTAAGGTCATCCATCAAACAATAATGAACTGTCATACCTTTTTCTCCCAATCTCTTATATGATGTGTCATTTATACGAATAGATTAAAAAATATATTCGGATAAAACACAACATTTACCAAAAACATTTTCTGGGACAACATAATTATGATTTCAAGTTTTGGAGATAAAAGTTTGAAAAAATCCCATGCCTAATATCACATATTTTGTTTACATCTACGGCAATTGCTACAAATACGGCTATTACTACGGCAATTCTATCGAAAAATAACAATTAAAATACCATATTTTCTCTAACAAGCTCTTATATGACCTATGAAATATAGAATAAAAAATATATTCGAATAAAGACTAATATTTACAACAAAAAAGTCCACGATATCATATAATTACGGTATATAATTTAAAAACCGCTCAAACTTTCGATACCGTTTCATAAGCATTTCCCATAATTAATGGATTTGCATTCCATTTACCGAGTATATTTTTAGCTTACATTTTAGAATGGAAATAGGCTTATAGTTTTGTTGTTATGTCTGTCTGTCTGTCCGTCCTCCCCTATTAGTTTTTGAACCAATACCGATTTCCATGACATTTGTTAGAAATCTCTTGCTACTGAGGCCGAACTCCCGAGGATAATTTAAGTTGCGAAGATTGAAAATCATGGGTTCGATTTTTGAAACTATCCTTCCCATTTGATTTACATGGGAAATCTCAAATCCATCGTGCAGAATAATATTCCCTTGCGCATTAAAATATCTTAGAATTGTAATATCAGAGCGGGATATGTACTACTCTCTGAGGAAAGGAACGAAGATTCTAATTATTATCGTAGAAATTTGCTTATTGATTTAGTTAGTTGAATTTCGCTTAAATACTGGAATTTTTGCAGATTTTATCACTCATTACTAGAGTGTTACCATCGCAACGACTGCCAAATTTTTGGACACGGATTCGGTATAGTCTAGTACAGCAGTTCTCAACTGGTGTGTCACGACACAAAGGTGAGTCGCGAAGAGACGGGAGATGTGTCGCCAAAAGTTTTAATAACGGGTTGCAAAATATAAAGTAAAATTTGCTAAGCAAAGTTTTCACCTCTTCGTCATTACAAACTGTTCTTTCCTTTTTTTCGACGGATTGTAGCGTGCAGCGCGTCGCGCACGGTAGCGTCGATCGCCTTGTGTCGCGACGGAATAAGGTTGAGAACCGCTGGTCTAGTGCATGCACGCGCTATGTCTGCCAAACAAATTTCCCTGAAGAATTTAATTTTCCGTTCGAATGTATTTGTAATATTTCATAACGGATAATTATGAAATTTTGGAGCACAAATAGCGACTCATCTGCGGTGATTTTAAAGCTATTAAAGCCAAAATAAGTGTTAAATAAATAATTATGTGGAAAGTAGGCGTCATTAAATTCCGTTTGGATCATCTTGTTCCCTCTTGTTCATTTTAATTTGCAATAAGAGCGAGAGTTAGTGCATTGTTGACAAAATATTTCTTTATAACTAAGTGTCCTATAATAATACTGTTCATAAATGTGACATAACAAATTATATCTGTTTTAAGTTGAAAGCATTATTATCTTTGAATGGAAATTTGACAATGTTTTAAGATTTTCATATTAAAAAGTATTTTTTTAAAAATAGGCACCTTTAAAGATCAAAACTCCTCAAAAAATAATTCACAATAAATAGGTTTTAAAAGCTGAAATGAATTAGAGAAAAATGGTTGTTCAAGAAATAAGCATAATGTCAGTCATAATAAGAGATATTCAATATCTTGTGTTTTTCTGCATTTCATCAAATGGAGCTGGCTCACATCTAGTGACCTTTTTTCTTTTAAAATAGATCTGACGGACAAATGTCGGCATTTACACACGCAATGTGAGTCAACTGTAGTATTAATGCGTTTATTTTATATAAAAGCATGAAAGCAATACTAAATTTATTTCCAATGTATATTTATGACTCTGGGTTGGCCTCGCAAGTTATTCGTGTATATAGTTGTGTTTCACCTTTGTATGACACGATTGTGCAACATAAAATTATAACGTCTTTTTCCCCAAATAAAAACACTTAAAAGGAGCTCCAAAGTAAGGAAAGTGCGAGAAACAGAAATTGTATGCGACAAAAGAAGTTTACAAGGAAACTGGAGGAAGTCCTCGCCAAGATGTGAGCGAAATGGTAAATGCCTTCCTATTTTTCTTGAAAGAGTTCGAAGGGAAAGAGAGCATCAATCGAAAGGCACTCACCGGCCATTTCAGCAGCGCAAACGTTGTATGTAAAAAATGTAACGAGTAGAAAGAAAAGGTTAAAACAAATGTTTGGGCGACAAGTCTTTCACTACCAATAAAAAAAGGTCAGAGGAAGGCCAAACGAACCTGTGATGTCGTATTTCTTTGTCTGCATAGATAAAAATGGAATGCATTGAATGAGCTCAGTATTTTCCTTTTACTTTCCTTTCTGGCGGAGGATGTGAAAAAGGCATTATGGCCGGGAGTTTCAATTTTCATGTCCACACATGTTACCCATTGTTCGTATAAGATGGCGCCCATTCCGTCTCGCCTTTATTTTCCCGGCACAATGTCCTGGCCCTGTTATTTTTCCACTGTCTGAATCCTGTTATAATAATGTTGTTTGGGAATAAAAGTTTTGTTTGATATCTTTGGGAGTTGCATCTGTTACTGTCTATCATTTCTCTTCCAATTTTCGTCTTCGTTTCTCCATATCTTGTCTGTATCTTTGTGCATATATTCAGGAAAAATTTTCACGTCATATTTAGCATATTTTGCTACTTAATTTTGTGTAGGAAATGTTTTCACTTGCATCATTTTTTGCATATTTTGTTACTTTATCTTTAGGGAATGGATTTTTCGGGTTTAAAAAAATATTTCATTAGGAGGATAAATATCGGGTTTTATTATTTTCCTTTTCATTCGGGTTAAAATCTAATTTGAATAAGTTACAGATTTTTCGAGGTTTTAAAAAAAGTTCAATCTCGGGTAGTTTTCAGATTTTATTATTTTGTAATGTGGACAAAATGATTTTTAAATAAAAATCTTGTTTAAAAATTTAAAAGTTTTATCAACAATCAAAACTTTTTACTATACCTTAAATATGATTGAGAGAGTGATGATCTTGTGTTAAACGCCTCCAGGTGGGGAGGGACACCTCGCAGGCTGCACAAACATCTTGCTTCCCGTTCAACTTCTTTTGAAAACACACCAGATATTAGTGAAATAATTGTTCTTTCGTAGTGGTTCCAACTAAAAGACACTTGGGCTCTTTTTTCATCATCCTATCAAATATCTAACAGCGACTAGCTAAGGCGCATCCTTGACTATTAGTGGCGCGAGTATAACAAGGATATTCTGATTGTGTTACAAAGTATGCTTTCGAATAAATTGTTTACAAAGAGAGTAAACAGACTGTTTACGAACATCTCGGACTGCACTCAAGCGCCAGAATAGAAATTCTGTGACCAAATCTAAAGAACTTGTGTTTAAAGAAATCTAATAATTTTGGATTTTTTCGGGTTTTACCCGAAATATAAAAAAGTCAATCGAAGGGTAAAAATCAGGTAAAACCCGAAAAATCCATACCCTGGATAAATTATCATGTGTCTTTCCTCAGAATTTATCTATGATACTCCAATTCTCATGTTTTTTAAGCTGTTGCCATTTGTATTTAATGCAGCGTTAGTAATGAAATTTCATGAGCAGTTACATGATTAAAGCTGTGACGCAGATCACACGAAGCGCAAAAATAAACAAAAGTTCTAAATCGATAAAAGGTGAGCTATTAAGCTTTTAAAATTTTATCTAGCTCGGGTAAATTTCGTATCATCCGCATAATCACGATCCTAGTGTTATGTTAGATGCACCCATAAACGGTTGAGAAAATAAGATTTTCGTGTAATCTTCAAAGTAATTATTCCTGCATACGAATCTTCTTACCATTAGTTGATCTCGATAACAATCCTAAAAGTATAAGAAGTTTAAACTAGCGGTCTGAGGAAGATCTGGAGAATGTGTAATTCTTGAATATGTTGACGTACTAACTAGCTTACGAGCCTAAAGTTATGATTTGCTTAATCTCTTGCTAAAAATATTCTTCTTAATGCCCATTTTTAACGCTATTTTTTGCCATGAAGTTGTTTAAAGTGGAAAAATATTTTTTTAGTAATTATGAACAAAAATATTATGTAATAATGAAAACAATCTTTTATTAATACTAGTAACCCTTAAAAGCAGTTTCCACTTGCTTTTAAATTTTATAAGAGAAATAGATTTCTTAAGGGAACGTTCGTCCCACTTTGAAGAGGGAGAGGAGAAGCAGTATTTTTCTGACCGAATTTATACATTATGTATATTGTTTTGGCAAATAAGAAAATTATTTTCGAAATTTTTATTGATAGAATTAGATAAGAAATGAGTGTTTTTAAATATTCAATAGTTTAAATTAAGATAAAGCCTATTTAAATAAAATGTTGCCAATAGTAGTAATGTCAGGTTAGTCTGCAAAAGTAAAACGTAGATTATCTCCTTTAGTTACTCTGGACTCGGTGACAAAAAACACTTCATTCCACCTCTTTCCGGAGTTTGGCCTTGAGACTTATTGATGGTGATCCCAAACGCCGCTCTCACTGGAAACTGACGTCTCTGCCACTCAAAAGGAAAAACGGTGGAGGTAGGTTGAAGAGTGATACGTGGAAATAAAGCAATTGATAGCATTGGACTCGTTGTCATAGTAGTTAATATTTTTCATTGTTAGAAAACTGAAAATATACCCTTATTTTCTTATTAAAAATACAATTTTACGCCGATTCTTCCTGGATTCGAATTCTCTCTTTTAAAAAACAAACTACATTTATTCATCCAGAGAACGGTGTATGTCCCGACTTCGTATCTTAGTTGTAACTAATTAATAAAAGAAAATTTATAAAGCCCTGCGCCGTTTTTCTTATGGGTATTTAAAATTGGACATTGGGGTCAAAAACGCCACTTAAATATAAATTATTCTGGAGTTTCGGATTTTTTTCATAGGTTGTACCCCATGACCTATCTTCCATCCAAATAATAGCTCTGTAGCCATTCAAGAAGTACCTTTTATTTAGGTTTTAATCCTGTATTTTGAAGCGTTACGTGACGAAGAAAGTTGTACAATTTATTATATAGATTACATTTAAGTAATATCGGTGCTTATTGACGTCATTGTGTAATTACTATTAAAAATAATTTTCATCTATTAGATTTTTAGTATAATTTACATTGGAGTAGGTCGCCAAAAGAAGGTTGCCTAGGGCGCCAAACTGCCCTGCGGAGAACGAGGTTGCAGATCCTATCAGGAATCTCGCATATTTCGGAAGACACGATAATAAGGATAAGATTCGCGAGATCTATTGTGGAACAGAGCGATGCAAAGGATCGTCCTTCTCCAGGACAATTAGGGATTACAACAGAAAATCAATAAATGGGAATCACCAGGGAAGCGTTTGGTGCATTGCTCCCCCTGCCATCCACCATTAAGGTGCTTTGAAGGGTATGGTGTCGATGTTACTTGAATATAACTCCTACCCTCAGTTATTTGATACCCTTTCACTCTGAGTACCGCATTCATTTGAAACGACGATCGATAAATTGTAGCGCCGTTTTAAAATGGTCCGATCGTCAAAAATCCAGAACCCTAAAGGGAATTTATCTAATTTCAGACGTTTTATTTCACGAAACTCAAAATGATTAGTTATGGGTAAAATTCAATATAAGTGCTTTTTTCGGATTTTCCACACTCAATTGCTTTCTAAAGTAAGTTAACGCATTAAAAATTCTTCATGGGACACATTACTTTCGTTTCACTTATAATACGGTACCAATTCGGTTATTCTTCGTTAAGGTCGACTAATCTGACTTAACTGGCGAGTTTGTACATATTTTTTCCGATCAAGCCAAGGTGGTATCGCTTCGGAAACATTCTTCATCGGTTACCATAGAGCGCGTTCGAAAGCCACAAGGCTCTAATTCCACGGATCATAGGAACAGTAACCCTCCACGCATGCTCTCTCTTCCAATTCGATCTTTCTTTTTGGAACCCTAATTTCCCTGCCGGAAACATGTCGGTGGAGGGCTTGCAGAGGACCTTGTGCACAATGGCGGTTTGGAGAACTTAATTACTGGAAAATCGTGCTGGAAATACTCGAGGTAAGGAGGAATTCCTGTATGGAGGTTATTGGCTTGGGGGTTTTGGAGCGTGGAGTGCCCTTGCGTGAATGGCAAACCCTTGCTCTATCGGACCACGGGGCGATAACGTTTTTCGTTTGTTCTCTCCAAAATATCCTTTTATAATTGCACCACTCAACGCTTAGTGAGATAGAGACAGGAATTAGGACTCTCAGAATTTTATATAGATATACGTGCACCCACAAAAATCGCCCCCGTAGCTATTTTCAACTAATTCTTGTTAAAAGTCACTCTAAAATTTATAATATAATGAAATTATTTCTCTATGTAATTGTATATTTTCCGAAAAACTTTCCTTTTCATAGCAAGATCATCTTGAGTTTAAACGAATTGTTTGTGCGTGATCTATTGGGATTACTTACACATTCATTTCTGCAAACAGTTTTGCTACAACGATTACTCTCAAGGTGCCATTACTGAACTAATTATCATTGAAAAATAGTTCATTTTGTTGCTCTCTGTTTCTCCACAATCTTGCAAATTATACACTTCTGTTCGACACAGTATTTCACATTGCACTAATGTTATATTTTCCTTCGGAGTGCGCAATAGCCAGTAAGTTAACGCGGCTTTGAATGTGATCATATCAATGAATTCTCGGAATTTTATCCATGGACAGTGTATCTTGGTTAACTTAAAATATATGTTATGAATTATCTTTCGTTTAATTCTTATGCTACCTATGTATATTCTTGCTCTAGGAGAATGGGAACATAATCCAAAAGCTCGCTTGATGCAATTAATCATAAGAGAGTGATTTAATGCCTTTGCTGACAACTATTCTGTTTCATGAATAAAATTTGTAATGCACTCCACGTTCACCATCTAAATTGCATATATTTTATTTTTTGGGCCGTATTTGCATGCTGTGTGTTTTGTATGTCTTCGCATATATTTCCATTTCATAACTGTAAAGGAAAAAGTGGCAAAGCAATTAATCAGATAGATTTAAATGCAAACAGTGCCGTTTCATTCCTGTAATGTATCATTTCAAAAGGCGTTCTTAAATAAAAACTTTTCGCAGTTTCTCATAATGATAACTTAATCGGCCAGACTTGATTATTTCTATTCAGCGATGATGGATGTTACTGTTTTTCAGTTTTTGACTGCCATTATTTTAGCAATACACGTTAGACCACAGACAAAGTAAGTTCATCTTTCAAGACCATTTGGAATATATTTTTACGCATTCTTCTTGTAAGAAATTGTTAAAGTAACTTCTTCAGACCCCATTTCTGTTGCTTTACTGCTGTTATTATTCACGATAGATTGCTAAAATATATTATTCCCGCGGTTCCGAATTCCAAATGGATGCCACTGAAATGTATTTTTAAGTTGAAAAATTATTTTTCGAGTTTTTTTCGCGATTTTTTGGGCAAAACAAATGATATTTTTCAAGTATATGGTGTATTAACTCCGATGCTCAATTACTCTATACTTGATCAACCCACTATTCTATGACATGTGTAGGTTATGTGTCTTTTTTAATTCGTGCGCAATAATTGTTTTAATTATTTATGGCGGTCTTTTATCATATGCTATGTATATCTTAAAGGAGATATTTCCCATTAAATCTCAACTTCAGCCATTTATTCTGTTGTTACTTCCCAGTTCAGGTATATATCAGTCATTTACGGAATATACATCAGGGTATAAGTATATTTTGATCTTGAAATTACATGGAAACCAACTCTCCAATTTTAGAACAGCATAAATCATTATAACTAGTGAAAAAGATCTAACCATTGTTACGTAAATTGTATTTAGTGAAAGAGTCGATTTTGCCGCAATGAATCTATATTTATTGATGCTGTTCACGTCTCAAATATAGAATCGAAGCATTACTATAAAATACATTTCTCCCCAAGTCATACATAGTGGTTTGTAATACCCTTTTCTTATAAAAATAACTGGATTAAAAAGTCGTTATGTTCGATAATAACGCAAAATTTTTCTATTTTTAATATCAGTCATATTATAATTCTTTCCCTGGAAAGAGACACCGTCGTCAAAGTATTTCCATCTTAATTTTGCGGGTCACATTAGAGAAGATAAAACGTTGATTTGCATTAAAATGGTAATTTGTTGATGATGTAGATAAAAGATTCCCTCTCAAATCGTGAGAATTTCGCTCCTTGACAAGGCCGCGAGTGGGGAATTCACATTTGGAATATTCCTTATCTAATGGTGGAATGTGGGTTGGATTCCCGAAAAGTGGGAAAAAAACAGAAAAATATAATCAAATAAAAAATACGGAAAGTAAACTGCCCAAAATTAAAAAAATTGGGGGATAAGAAATATATCATAAAGAGAGAAAAATTGAAAAAAACGACCTAAATATGAGCTCACAAGCTGCGTATAAACGTAAGAACCATTATGTTCCCGGCTAGTCAAGTTAACTGCCTACCCGCGACACCCTCCCCTACCTTACCCTTCTGTCCCTGATGGGAGGCGCGATAAGTTGAGCTGGTTGAAGCCAGCCTGGCCAAGACCACGTATATTAATTGTAAGATAAAGGTGGTCTTGGCCTGGCCGAGAAGGCCTTTCTTTGTTTTGTTTTTGTTTCGCTACGATTTTATTTACTTGCCATCGAAGCAAGAAAGTTGAAGTTTCTCATAACGCGCTGCCCTTCAATGCCTAATTCGGGTTTTTACCAACTCTGCTAGTGAATTATGTTTTCCACTCGCCTCAGCCACAAGTATTCTAGGAATACGCTATCCGCACAAACTTGCACTGACACAAAGCTCGCAAAACATTAAATCCGAAAGACTTGGAATGCTGCCGGTGTGTGAATGCCTCGAGCGCGCGGCCACTTAAAGATCAGGGTGAGGGTTCCCTAACCATCCAAGGACCTATAACTGATGTACAAAGTTGTAGAAACCAGCATGGGTTTACACCTAAAATCCCCCAGTGCGTTGGTGCAGAAAGGTAAAGCCTTTCGCGATGCTGAACCCAGGCGCCGCTTTTCCCGTTTACTTATGTAGGTTATCGGTGGCATCCTTTTCCAAAATAAATATGTCATCAGAATTGAATATCAGGTGGGGGTGGTAATCATTATTTTCAATTATCCATAAATATTCTTCCTGGTACCGCTCTGCAGCTTGGTGGTCAGCAGACGCACTCTCATGAGGTTGTGCAGATTTGAATGTTTTCTAAACTTGTCAAACCAACCAGCACCAAATTTATAGTCCTATGATGGTACTCCTTCCTTCTCAGGAACCGTTTCGTGGATTCGCTGCGTCTTCTCCCGAATCACGGCGCCATTGAGAGCCGCTCCCATTTATGTTTGCTTCTCAATCCAGGTGTTCAATAACCTCTGTCTTATTCTGCTGCCCTTATTCTTACTCCTTATGGAACCACTAGTAATAGCATCAACTGTATCATCAGTTTCAGTGGATTCCTTGTTCTTTCGAATGACACTAATAGTCGATTCATTCACTCTAAATTCGCGTGCCAAGTCCACCAATCCCTGACGTGCTCTAAGTTTATCCAACTATTTCTTCTTCATAAGTGCTATTGATTCACTCTTTGCCTTCTTCTCATTTCCAGCATCACTAGCCTTTCTCTTGGATTCCATAGTGAATGATTAAAAAATGGGGGGGATGGTTGAATGTTCATAAAACAACGCAAATTTCTTGCAATATGTGTTGCATCATAGTGAATAACGGTACACAGGATTCTCCAAAAACCAACCTCCAACTCGGCTCCACTGCCCAGAATAACCACACTGAGGAATGTAAAATAATCAGCCATTGTCTCCTACTAAGTTAGTCATTTCAGCAATCGCCTTACCAATATGATATTTCAAAGAAATTCTTTCCTCTTTCTGATGTCTGCCTTAGGAGTATTAAGAAAAAAATAAGTGAATATTTGAGGCGCCGGAGACTGCGCGCCAAATTAAAATATCGCAAAATTTTAGATTTTTATCTCCGTCTTCTCCGTGTTGCCTGAAAATGGACAGCTTTGCAAGAAAATTGGTGTAAAAATGAAATCCGCGCAATACTGAAAACGCTCTGCGTGAATCCGCCATGTGTGAGTTTTAACTGTAGTATTTTTAAAGATTCTTTTTAACATCAGTTTTGAATGAGTTGGCAATCTTTTTAAAGCCTTATACTAACTGTTTTGTTTTTTCATCGAAGTTTATTGTAAGAAATAAAGTAAAATTATTTAAAATATCACTGATCCAAATAGTGTTCCAAATTCACCCGATAAAATTGTATTAGATTTAGGAAATAAAAAATCAAAAGAAAAACGTTATTTATTGGCATATTTTATTTCCATAATATTGAAAATAATAATAATATTTTGTTTATAATAACGTATTTTCATTATATATAAAATAGTAGTGTGAATTATCAAAATGCATTATGGAAACTCTTCGAAGTAACTTGAAATTTTGGCTTCATGGCGTTCCCTATCCCCGATATTCATTCAAGAAATTCAGCTCTGGACAAAGAAATACAAAATGGTTTTTAGAAAAAGTTTTATGATAAATTCGAAAAATTTGCATCGAGTTAACTAAACAAGCGGATGACAACAATCCGATGTCGACGAGATGATATTTTCCTTCAAGACATGACCTCTGATCCGCGGACGGCACAACTGCTGGATCGTAGAGTTTGATGTTCATTCGGAAGATAGGGATGTAGGTCAAGCGGAATCTGTGGATTTGCTTTGTCTATTTGAAGTCGCGACCAAACTAAGACCAGGAAACTTTCCGCTTCCTCTAGATATCTCTCACGGAGAACGCTCAGACATTAAATTGTGTTATGGATATTTGAATATTTTATTTTTGCCGCTATTCCATAAGCAAAGAAAAAAGATTTAAATTAATGGAAGCAACTATTTTCAATCGCGAATGAACACCTCAAAATTATTATCTGTGCTTTGCATGTTCAATATTAAGCTATTAAAAAGCGGCTGCTGAGTTTTGATTCAAAAAGTGACAAAAAATCAGATGTTTTTTATTCAACAAATAGGATAAATTTAGGCTACCAGAAAGTTTTATTTAATGATAAGAGTATAACTCGGCTTTTTATTTTAAGATTTTGAAAAACCGTCTTACTGATAGTTGTCATCTCGATAAACTTTTACTAATAACCATTATTTTTTTCAACAATGCCGCTGATATTATCTTTCTATGATGCCATACCGAACATTAATTTTGGTAATATGACCGTTAAACGTTTTTCTAAATAGCATGGAATGTTATATGTACTTGGTGTTACTAACGCAAGAAAATTTATTTTTCTAAAGTATCTTTTCAGTCATATAAAAGAATAAAAGATTTCGATTGATGGGAACACTCCTTAAAATTCTCTTCCAAATTGCCAAGTTCGTTTCATTTAAAATTGCTGGAAAAATAAAAAATATTCATCATTTGTCAAATTCTTGCCTCCAAATGGTTGCATTTTTACTTTCTTATTTAGTATATTGAGAAAGTATTGTAATCATGAAAAACTTCGACTTCGAGATTTTGATGGAAATACACGTTTTAAGTGTCCCTTAGTCCATGAAATTGGTTTTCGCCATGCCGTCTGTCTGTCGGTCTGTTTTATGTTGTAGGACCCAAATGCGTACATGAAATCGAATGATTTTCTCGTAGTTTTGCAATATATCATCTTTTGCAGCCTTTTTTTCATAAAAATTATATTGCACAAAAATAAAGGGTAGTTTACTTGGTTAAAATCAATCCAATTGTAGAGCCTAATGTCACAAATAATACTGCGTAAGCAATATGTCGCTTGAAATCACTGTATGGCGTCCAGAGACATTAAAATATACGATAAGCTATCTTAACCTAATCCTTATGACGTCATGCCTCCACCGCGATCCATTCAAACTCTTACTACAGCCTTACGGTTAAGCTAATTATATAAATTATATCTCATATTTATGGATAATATCATTCATAAAAGACATTCTAAAGGGATAAAAGATATTGCGTAACAATTAAGGGTACGTTATTCTTGGATATTTTGAAACAAAATTCGATATCCTCAAAAATGTCTATAAAGATTTCGATTAAAATCCTTTCAAACGTACAGCCTGATGTCGCAAATAATACTAAGCCATTAACCCTAAAAAGTTACTATTTATCGTCCAGTGATATTATTTCTGTACAAGACGCTCAGCGCACGCGTCAGAGTGTAGTGAGACCAAACGTATATGCGTATATGAGAAAGTTTGTGCAATGTATATTGCGCTGTTTATTTATTATTATGCCCCCGTTACGGAATAAGAAATATTTTAGAGCTTATCTCCATGTTCGTTCTAATACTTTAGAACTTTAGGGTAACCAATATTATTCCATATTGAAGAAGTGCATTCGCCGAGTTTAACTATGAGGGATATTGTTGCAGTTAACATACTATAACGATTTTATCACCCTCACATCTAGTGCTGCAACTACTTCATCACTTCATTTTTTCTCACCCAAGCCAGCACAATAAAATGGTGTTGCTCTGCCGAGTTGAGCACCTTCTTTTTCCTCCTTCAATCTAGAAAAAGGAGTCAGTCGTTGGATGGAAAAATCTCGAACATTCCGAGAAAGTATTCAAAGACCGCTGATCCTTTGTGAAGAGATCGGCACAATGCTTCTGCCAAATCACTCAGTCGTTGCTGCTCGCTGGTCCCTTTTACTTTTATAAATATCTGCATGATCCCACTGTTTCTTAATCAACTGAGAGCTTGTACCGTCCGATGAACTGGCAAAAATCCGGAGGAGTTGGGTTGAGTGGTAGATCCTTTTCGTAGGACAAAGCACCAACCCTTAAAATGCCAGTAATAAAGTACTTTTGAGAATTATCAATAAAATCATTTTTCTCTTTTTATCTATGTGTTTCGTTCATATCGTTGTTTTTCACTTCCGGTTGAGAAACATAACCTTGTTTTTTAGCCCACTTCCACGAAAGTAAAACAGGGTCAAAATCGATTCTTATATGCCATGCCACTCTGCCTTCTACTACAATTTACCATACGCAAAATCGTTATTCTTTTTAAGTCATGCAAATAACTGCTTTTCGTTCCTCTGCGAAAATAATTGTATTCTTTTTTCATCATTACTTTAATAATACTTAATAGGTTAAATAAATAAATTATATGTACGGGGATTAATGGAACTAATGAACATGGTATCTACGTACTTACCTGAAAAACGAAATTGATGTTCTTTATCCTATAAATCTACCAACTGTTGTCATAGTTTAAAAATTGATCCCCTAGACAAGAGGTTTTCAACTGTGGGTACGCGTACTTTTCGAGATGCATGCTTCGTTTTAAAGGGGTACTCGAAATATTAAGGATTATAATTTTTATTCTAACAGCAGTTCTCATCCGTGACTTCCAAATCAAATGCCATAAAACTATGTAGGGATGTTTTTGCAAACGAGGTTGAATTCGGATAGAAAAATCTCCCTTTTATCACGGTAATTAAACTATTGAATTCGGTAAGTATGTTTCTTTTCCTCGCAAAATTCGCGCACGGTAACTAATCATATTAAAAATAGAAATTTATAACACAGAATTTATTATCGATACCCATTTATAAACGTCAATAATGTATTTTAATACAAATTATTTGTTCATAAAATTTTGTTTTTCGTTGTGGTTTACCTCACTGCTTAAAAAGCTAGAAGACTTCTGCTCTATATAATGCTTTGTAAGATTACGTCCTTTATTTCTTAATATTATTAAGACTTAAAAAAAGATTTATCCTGTATATTAAAGATAGACCGTCATCCGTGTGTTACACTTCGCTGGCGTCATTACCTCTGGTTGGCATTTTTAACCTCTTTTCACAAACTTCCCTGTTAAGTAGAATATTGAAATTTGGTAGGAATGCTTGACTCAAAATATTAAAAAGGCTACAAAGAAAAAATGTAGAAAAAAAAACTTGGGTTTGATTCCAGAGTATAATTTCTTTTTCCATAAAATAACACGTAAATATCGTCCATTTGAAGTGCAGGTTTTTCTTAGTTAGGAAATTAAAATTAGAATAAATTGACTTACGACCTTTTGATTCAAGTGAAAATATTTTGAGATTTCTTATTCTATTCATATTTTTTCACTTTCAGTTAGAAATCTCTCATGTTAATCGTTTGAATGATAGATTTTGTAAACACCTTGGCAACCAATTACATTGTTAAAACTCGAAATCCTATAACTATTTCAATCCTTTTGGCGTGCTATGAATGCTTTTTAATACGAGAGAGAGAAGGAGGGTGAGGAAAATGACGTTCATAGCAACCAATGTTAAAAACATTCGTTGCGTTATTTACGAGAAAAAATACATCTGAATGTAGAGCATTAATCATTGGCATATTCAAATTACTTAGCACCATCGTAAGATTTTGAGACTTGAAGCAACGAACGCCTAAAAGAACGAAAGTTTGTTTTCCTGGCATTCAAAGAAATCCAAGATATATTTTTCCTCATTTTTTTATTTCATATATTATTTTCCCGTTGAATTTCTATCTCCCTAGTAAGTATTTAATCTCTAACAATCTCAAGTCTCTGTGACACATCTACATCTTAATGTCGCATTTTTTCTTTTTTAATGATGAGTAATTGCTTTTCACATGCCCACCCCACTAACAAGACTGGTAAAACAATTTAAAAGCAATAGACTCGATTCCGTTGTATCAAAATTACTTACTGAAAATTACCGTTTATTCTAGTAACAAACACATTTTTAAGCTAATTCGATATGGGTTAGGATTCTCACTTCGAGAAAATATACTTCCATCTTTTGGCTGCACTGCTGTTCTACCCTCAAGCGGCATCGCCAAATATTCTAACACCAGCGGCAGCACGGAGCAAAACTACTACCAAACATATTTACTGTGAATATGTTGACGTATAAAAACAGACCAGATCATATAAAATGGTAAAAAGCATCAGATTCCTCTTTTACTGTTCTTTCTTTTCCTTTTGGCCCAGGAAAATATTTTCTTGGTTTTTGAATTGCTAAAATAAGTAATTTTTCGCCACCTTGTAATTTTGTCTCGCTCGATAAGAAACTTGCCATTCTCTGACTTGTTTTCATTATCAAACAATTCACTTACTTTTTCTCTTCATCAGACGCAGAATCTTGTCCTGCGTCAGTCTCTTCCTCAAATAGTTCCCGCATAACTTTTTCGTATCATTCCGATTTTATAATTTCCCTATTATTCCCAGACTAACAAATGGGTTTCAAATCATGTGAAAGTATACTGCATTCAATATAACACAAGCAGAAAATGTTTGTGTGCACAAATACCCAAAACATTCTAAAATATTGCAACAAAAATTTACTTAAATAACTGGTAGATCTGGAACAGTTTTGAATCTATTTCTTAGCCTTCCGATTTTATAATTGTTATATTTATCCCAAATATACAAATGGATTTAAAATCATGTAAAAGTGTACTACATGCAATATTAACACAAACAAAATCTTTTTGTCGACACAAATAGCCGCAAGCGTAATAAAACATGGTAACTAAAATTTTCTTACATGAGTGGCAGCGTCGGAGCAATTTGGAAATAAATATGACTTATTACACTGAAAGCAGAAACGGAGAGATCTACTAATGATGTCAGACAAAACTAACTTGTTTACCAAGGCCTGTTCGAGGAATAGCTTGAAGGATTTCTCACAAAGCATCTTCTTGTATTAGCCGAGAGAAAATATGTATTTGTGGTAGTATAAATGCACCAGAACTGCCGAGTTCATAGCATAATTTTTAATTTAAGAAAGGAAACTTGTGGAAACAATTGGCTAAAAAATATTATTCATTTTGGGTAAAATATCTTTTTAATTCATTCCATATCTCAAGGATTTCAGATTTTTCTAATGCGTTCATATTTATATCTTCGTAATTGCCAAATTCCAAACAACCACCAATTGTTCAAAGATTTTAAATAAAAATACATAAATATATTGAGTATGCGATGTTTCTCAAATAAGACGACAACGCCGTTAAGAAGTAATCTTCTTGATGCAAAGAGTCATTATTGGCCTAAGGAGTAAGACAAGTACTTTTGGTTCCCCCGCGCATAGTTTATTAGGGAAAATGAAATGAAACAGTAAAAGTATTTCCTTCTTTATTTTCTACTATCTAAGACCTTAGCAAAAATATTGCCTAAAGTCAGGAGCATAGCAAACTTACCGTTTGGTGTATACTCTTCTCTCACCTCACAAAGGTAAGCGAGGAGCTGAGAACTCTGCTGTCTTAACCCAATTAGACTCCGCTAGTCATTCAATTAACTTCGAGGAAGTCTTTTCCTTCGTTTCCAAAACTCTCAGAAGCTTCAGTGTCCCCAAACTCTGAAAGACTCATTGTCTCTCTCTCTATGCCTCCTCGCCTACACTTCATCTCCTTTTCTGTTTCTCTCTCGCTAACTCTTAGTTTGTTCCAGTTATATCACCTTTGTTCGTTCGTAACCCATTGATTTTCCATTTTGAATTGTTTCCATCCCAAATTCTCACAATTTCCTATAAATGAATTATTCTTGTTGTATTGTAGCCCATTCACACATTTATTTCCTGCATCTTTTTTAAGATCCAAAAAGAACATCTTTCATATTTATATAGATACAAGTTCATTTAATGATCACAATTTTTGTAAGTTTGGGCGAAAAATAAGAACTATCCATTCCTTCCCTTTTGTAATTTAATTCGTTTATGCTTATTTTTTATTGTCATATTTCTTTTTCTGCTTTTCTTCTCAATTGGAAAATCTATTTCAGTCATACCTCGATGTATCGCTCCTCTATACAGTACCACCCCCGCATACCACCCACGAATCGTTGTTGAACGGATAATCCATAATATGATTACATAGACCAAGCATACACCTCGATTTACCGCCCCCCCCCCCCCGCTTTGCATATCTACATCAAATTAGGCTGAGTAAACGAATGATTTAAAATGAAAGGTATTAAATTATAGCTTTATGGAGTAAAAAACTATGAATGATCAGGCATAGTAATCACAAAGAATATTTTGGCCACCACAAGACTTTTTCCATACCTGTAATATTTTTAAAAATTCTGAATAGGTCAAATGATAATAAATATTTTAATGAACTGCGAGAAAATTTTGAAGACACTGCAAAGAACAGAAATCAACTCAAACCGTGGCCTTCTGATATTCAAGATAGCTCCAACAATTGAGAAAATATAAATGAGCGTAAAGTGCTTACAATAGTAACCGGTAGGTGGTGTAGTTGTGGCAGATAAAAAATTTAGTTTTTAAAATATCTCTTCAATAATGCATTATATTAGAAAATGTTTCGAATAAAGGTTGTAGAAAAGTAAATTTCCTACGACTTTTATTCCAGTATTGTTTTACATTCATCAAATATTAAAGCAAATATTAAATAAATGGAATATCTCTTTAACAATGCGCTCTACGAAAATATATTTTAAACAAAAGTTATAGAGAATATTATATATGAAGTTTATAATAAACAACATTATGAAGATTTAAAAGAGTTATTTACCAAAAACCAAAACGGCTTGAGTAAACATCCACTTCTGTGAAGCAATTGTTGCCAAAACAATCAGATCTTTATGATATAGGACTCTTTCTAAATATAAGATTTGGTATTGATATGAGCGTAAGTTTATGAGTTAGAACGCCTACAAAATTCTATCACATACAGACCGACAGACAGACACACAAACATCATCGATAAAATAGTACCTTAAAACATGAATTTCCGTTGAAATCTCGAATTCGATTTTTTCATGAATACAATACTTTCTCAATGCGTATATGGAGAAAATAAAAATCCTACTGCAGGGCAACGGCCACGAAGGAAGAGGAGTGAGCAAAAACCTGCGGAAATCCCGCGCATAGAATAAATAAATATACAAATATTTACATACAATCATATCTTCAAACAATTCAGATGATGCATAAAGAGGCTCTGGAGACTTAGACCCACGGATCCACGCATGCAGTAGATGCTGCGCCGGGCGATGTCAGCGGGCAATGCCAAACAAGAAGTCAGCTTAGGCGGCGAAGACTAAACAAGTGGCCACTAAAAGAGTGTGTTGGGTATATGCAGCAATGGGCAAAACCAGAGGGCAATATACGCCTGTGAGGCCGTATTGAATGAGAAAATAGTAGCATCCGGTAAAACGGAGCGAAGAGCATACACGTCCGATCCACAAAAATGTTTACCATTCCTCTCCCTCATTTTTGCGTTTATATTTCGAATTCTCATATGTACCCAGATGTATTTAACATTTAAAAAAGACGCAACATAATTTAACCATGAACAGTTTTTTCATTAAGTATGAAATTTTTATTTTAATAAATAATGAAATTTTTTACGCTTAAGTTCATAATTTTCAAATGAAATAACTTCCAATATGGATCATTTAAAACCATCAGTTTTCTTTTCTCAGGCGTTTTTATTTTATAAAACATAACCGTGTATTTATCAGAAGACAGATACATAAATATATCACGAAATATTACATAAATATATAAAAACACAGAAAGCAAAAGAACAAGTATTTGTATGACATTATGAACGTTTGGAAGAAAATAAAAAATATACGCAGCATTCATTTGATTCTGGAAAAATCAAAATGTTTAATTCATAAAATAATATTTTGAAGCGTAAATGAATTGCGTTGTTTTCGTATTCACACTTTTTACATTGTTCAATTGAGGAGAAGCTAAAATAAGTTTTGCGCTTCAATAAAAACTAATTTAAATTCTGCGACACTTTGGTCACTCTCACTGCCACCACCGCAAAAAAAGAATAATCGATATACTACTTCAAACTCGTTTTCTCTCTTTTACTCTCCCTTCCCATTTCTCTCTCACTTTCCAAATGAGAAGTCCTCCATTTATTTCTAGAACGCGACCCATAAAATGCACGGT
This sequence comes from Tanypteryx hageni, assembly GCA_028673005.1. Classification (NCBI taxonomy): domain Eukaryota; kingdom Metazoa; phylum Arthropoda; class Insecta; order Odonata; family Petaluridae; genus Tanypteryx; species Tanypteryx hageni. The sequence goes on from CM054116.1 coordinate 54,882,134, forward strand.
GGTTTTATTTTTAAAGCATTCCCATGGCCTAGGTTTCGCTTGGAAATTAGAGTGGGAGAGATCAACCAAGATGCACCATGCGCGAGCGGACTTTTCCCGCGTCCTTAAAGCGTGTTTGTCCGTAGCCTGGAATTCGCGCCGCTCAGAACTAATGCGGCGGCGGGCGTCAAATGAGATCCCTTTAGGAACAGTGACCTCAAAGCGCAGTTTTTCGAGAGGAAGGCGATGGGAGAATGGAGGACGAAGATGCCAGAGGGGGCGAAAACGCCGCCTGTCGTAATCCTTCCCTCACAACCCCTTCCCGTCGTTGCCCAACTTCGCCAAACTTTAAGACATACCTTCCACGAAAGCAGTGCAAACCTTAGCAATTGTTTGTACACTAACGTGGTTACTTGCTACAAAGGCCGAAAAGTAAATCTAATTAGGGCTCCGGAGGTTGCGTCCCTTGTCGGAAACGTAGAGATGAAGAGTTTTTCTAAAGACCGAAGTCCGTCAAAAACAAATATCGGCTATTTGTGCCCCGCGGATTTAATACGAAAATTAACCAAAATTAATTCTCGGCTATCAAAACGTATTTTTCAACGAATTCCTATAAAAATGATAATTATCCGGATTTATATGATATAATCGAGAGAAAACTTCGGTTTCCGTCAGATAAGTTAAATATTCAAATGTATTCATTATGGATATGAGAGAAATGTATGGGAAGATAATTTTAGATATGAAGAGACAGAGAAGTCAAAGGAGAGAACTTTTTGTGTATGTCAATGTTTCTTTTTTGTTTTATTATTTAAACATAAAAAACCGAAATATGGAGTTACACGCTGTGGAGGTAATATAAAAACTTCCAGCAAATTCGTATTTCTTGTGGTAATAACATGAGCCCATTAAAAAGGAAAACGGTTTAAAATGTTCTTCTACCTAAGAGTTTACTCTTTTATTCGAACTTCCATTCCTAGAATTCATTATGAGAAAACTTCTCTAGACAATTTTAGGCATAATTTTGGCTTCAAATAAAATGATTGTATTAAAGGGAAACCATAATTACGAGAAGAAGAAAACTGTTAATTTTTTTTAAAGAAGTCCTTCCTCATCTCTTCAGTGAACGAAAACGAACGAGAAGAGATAATTAGTGCGAGAGAGAGAGAATGAGGAGAGGAAAATGAAATTGGGATTAAAAGGAGAGGGAGATATAGGGTAGAATGGAATAAAGAGGGGAAAAGGGTTTAGTGAGAGTAAATGAAAACGGAGATAGGTGGGGTGGGGCAGAGAGGCAGCGGCGAAATGAGACTAGATGGAAGGAAAAGAAGACTTGAACTAAAAGAGCGTCCTCTGTACGTGTGTGTGCGTGCGTGGGAATAAAAAAAATAAATGCTTAAGTTGATGGTGGTTGAGGGTTGAAGGGAAAGTTCTGCCAAGCAGGATGAGTGCGGATAAGAGTTCAGACCTACCGGAAAACCACTCCGGAGGGACTCCGGAGAAAAGAGATCGGGCAAGTAAGGCCTCCGGGACTCTTCGGAAGTATTCCCTTCCCTCTCGATCTTTTTCTGTTTCGTCTCTCTCTCTCTCTCTATCTATCTCTCTTCCTCTGTCGGAGTCCCCTTTCTAACGTCGTCCTTTTCTCTTTTTCTACCCCACTTCTTTTATTGACTCCTTCTAGTGTTCTTGTCGCCAACCAACTATTGGTCTTTCCCGTCTCTATCTCTTCGTCTTCCGTTCCTTCTTTTCCTGGGACCCGAGCTGCCCCAATCACTGTATTGTCTTGTTTTTAATGCGGTTCTTTTTGTTTCATTATTGTCTAACGTTGGCGGGATTCGATGGGGATGTTCCAATTGCGGCATTTACTGTTCTCTTTGTGTTGCTCTTCGGTTTTTATTATATTCATGAATTCAGAAATGAAATGCCGAGCTCATCCATTTCACAGAACCTATAGACGATGACTTAAACTCAAAATAGAAAACAGTTGGAAAATAATGTGTATTTAGGCAAAGAAGCGATTGCCATCACTGATGGTCCACCGACCGTTGATTATGGGACGTTGGTTCCAGATCGGTGATTCGCGAACGCATTGTTGGTTGGCGAAATGCTCCAAGGGTTTCGACGTAACATATGCATAATATTTTTTATTTGTTCTTTTTAAAGGAATGTGGTGGTGCATATGATATAATCCGATGATTTATACACGGATACATACTCTCTTTTCCCGCAATTTTGGCGAATAACAACAGCATAGGAATTAAATACCAATATTTTTGTCTACTTGGCCGATATATAATTAACAAAGCACGTTATTTATTCCACATAATTTTAAAACAGCATTTCTTTTTTATCCCTAGACTACTAACCTTTCGTCAGTCAGACTACTCTAGTTGCAGCGAAAGGACTTTTAACACAGTTCCGAGTAAAGTTTGGGGTTTCGTGTTTGTTTACCCTAATACAGCATTGGGTTAGATTTGAGAAAATAATGACTTGTTACGCAACCTACTTCTTTTAGTTGTCAGTCGCCTCATGGATGAATGTTTAGTAAGTGCGTCAGCTTCTCAGCTCATCCATTAAAAGTCATGATTACAGACATTCTTCATTTACCTCGCTTTGGAGAACAACCTGGACCTGCACAACTTAAAAAAAAATCTGTGCTATTTCCCCCTCCCCCCCGCCCCCAAGATAAGAAGAATGACGGGGTTTTATTATCGGCATTGTTCAAGAGCGATATGTGGCGATCACCGAGCGAACATTTGTTTTGAATGCAATAATCTTGCATATTATTTAATATATTATCTTAAGATATTATCACACCATTTTATAAAATATAATGTAAGAGTTTATAAAAATTTTATCGGAAAAAAATTTTTTGAGAAAAGTAGTCTAATAGACGAATGTTTATTATTAATTTCCCACCTTGACCATGTTTAGTAGCCTAAGGTTAAATACACAAAAATCCAGAAAAGGTACACTCTCACTAGGCAAAGGCATAGGAATCAGGCAATTTGAACTTCCAGTTGTGTTTCGTTTAGTTTGTTATCTCTTCATATTCGTATTATAAAATCCAAGATATTTAAAATAAAAAACGAAAATACGCATTTACTTTCACCTGTTATGAAAATTATTTGTATTAATTTCAGCTATATTAATGATTGATTATTAATGATGCCCATGATATCTTACCCGGTATTATTATTAAGTGTACGGATGAGATATGCTGCAGTACGATATAAAGTGCAAGAAAGCAATTTGGTTGGTTGACTGCATATGGATGGCCAGTTACCGCAATCGACAGAGAAAGGCGTTCTACCTTATTTTCCCAGTAAGTTTCTTTATAGATATAATGGCATGAAAAAAACCTGTTTTCAATCCACGGCTAAAGCCATTCTTCCTCCTTCCTCCCCCAAATATTTCCTTCTAACCTAATCTTATTATACGGAGGATCATGCCCTGTAATAAGGCCACGCAGCAATCGCTTGTTCTACCGCCCCGCGAGAGACCAAATCCCATTGCCGCACCCGCCACATAGCTGCGAGGGCTACAAGGCCGTCGAGAGTCGTAAGTCAGCAAGTCTAAAAAGGGGTTTTGCTTCTAATGGGCCGCTGGATAGAATTTCGAATGGGTTCGTTCCGATTATACTGGGAAAACCACGATGGAAGTGGTCTCTCCACCAAACCTTCCCAAAAATTCCAACACTCTTATGGGAATGCAAGAATTGGGAGACGAACTCAAAGAAAACATTTCAGCACGAAACAGGTGCAGTAAACTAATGGCGAACACTATCGGGCGGCCAGGGTGAATGTTCAGAACCCTCGTCCTACCTATTTCGGGCTATCAACTCCCGGATTACTGTCTCCTGTGGTGAGGGTTCCCGATAGAATGGGCTATTCGATCAAATCGGTGACATATTGACAAACGTCCAAACCAACCAAAGTTTTTCGTGCGGCCGGAAGACGTTCCAATCACTCTGATGTTTGATCTATCAGATGCTCCTCGAAATCCGTCAGCAGAGGACCTAAAAATCGCTTAGTGTGTGTACTAGACCCGTGTGAAATTCCGTTCTTAAGATATTACTGATTATAAATATACTTGCTCCTTCAGTCCTTTTAAGGTATGGTACATAAACGTGATATTTCTGACGAAGCTATATAATAGCATTAGCCTTAAAAAGCAACAGATCCCACCTAAAAAAGCTACCGTGGGATGCACGCAAACGCAATGCCTCTATGAGATCAGAGTATAAAGACGCGTAAGGTTCTTTGAACAGTTTTCAGCCATCGGAGTTGCCCTGGTTGGTATAGAATTTTGTAATAATGAACAAGTTTACCACTAGAGAGCGCCTCATTCCCTGATACTGGTCCCACCTGACAGACTAATTTAGGTCTGACGGTTGCACCTGTTCACTAGTCCGGAGAGGATAGACACAATCTGGCTGGCTCCCGTTATGTGGGACGTGAATAGTGGACCTTTTATAACACAGGCATTGGACAAATCAATAGTTTAAGCAGGGTTTCTTCAAATTTATATTCTACAGCTGATAATGGTGAGTAACTTGACCTATCTCCGGTGGTAAAGTTTATAGATAGTAACACTGATCATTAAAATATGCTGGAAAAATATTTTACGGAACAATTTTAAAATAAACGTAATCTGCTATAAATATGCATATTGTTTTCATAGTGTCCTTCAGTCAATCAGTTTGACATCAGGACCATTTTGGTACCATTTTTTCGTCATTTTGAGATGAAGGCCAAAGAAGCATTCTTTTTCTCCAAAATACCTGCGTTCGTGCCTAGGCACAATTTTATTTTTGCTTATGGAATATACATCATACATACATCTTATGGAATATATATTCATCATATTTATATAGTTTTGTGGATTTTTTCAATTCAAGCGATGTCCTTTATGCTAATATTTTTGGTACCTTACAGATCATGTAACACCTAGGATCAGGAAAATCTTTTTTTAATTGTTGTCAGCCAAAGAACTTTCGTGAGAACCGTTCTTACAAGGTAAATTTTACTTTTTTTGGCTACCAAGAGCACATGTTCACCGTAAATAAAACGAGAAATTGTGGTGGCGGAGTAGTTAGAGCGTTATCCTTCCACGCAGCGGTCCCAGGTTTGAATCCAACAGAGGTCGGATTTTTCCACCTGGGATCGCCCGCTCTCTACTTGTGTGATTTGATGAGGCCGCGCAAGTCAGCCCTTCGTCCTTACGAAGGGACGTTAAGCAGTTTGCCCGCTTGGTGCTATTTGTAAAGTGTAGGCAAATGCCGGCACCGAGTTTTTTGTTGCGAAATTTATTTAAAAAATCACGTGACAGGGAGGCAATATTCTTAATATTCTTCATCACATTCATTATAAAAATCAAGTTTTACGATTGCATCTGTTAGAAAGACAAATTAATAAAATACATATACTACTACATGACGATCAGATTAAAATTAAATGAATGTGTTTTTTCATTTTACAAGAAACATGAATATAAGCAGAATCATTTGACATTTTTATAATTGATGTTCTCGATATTTAATTTTTAAATTATCATTCCCATTTTAAAAATTTATATAGTATACCATTTTAGAATAAGCGGTTATCTTATTCATGTAAAGCCTAAGTATCTAATTCTAAGATTACTCATAGCTACTACTTCTACATTTATGAAAACCATATCACAAGAGGTTTCCTATATCAATTCCTATATAAGGAAGGTTTAAACAAATCCATTTAAACTATAATTGAAAACGGTTTCATGATACTCATTTGATAAATTAGCAGAGATGCATCAAAATATTTTACTAGTTATGAAATTTTGACCTTAGATAAATATTTGTTAGCTTATGCAGTTATAAAGCATCGAAGACTCTCCAATCGTACATCGAAATCAAACAAAAAATCGAATATTAAAAACGATCGCGTTTATTGCAATACATGTGAAGACCAAATTTATGCAGCAATTTGGTCTTTCACACGGAATGTTGATTTTTAGGATTAAAATTTGAATGCAATAAAGTCTCTGAATATTTTTTCTGAGGGGTACACAACATACTATGTCAGCAGCAATTAATTTCATCACGATCATACACTCGTTTTCAGTATTCTTCTCAAATATTTGCACGAAATATTTTAAATGGATTGCACATTTATTTAAATGAAAACGATTTCTAACCGGATCGTTAAAAATAAATTTTTAAATCTTTTTTTCTCTCCCTTATCTATTCCCTCCACTCAAAAGCAAATTCAAGCGAGCGAACGGCCATGAAAGAAATTCCGAATATCAAATATACGAAAAATTTCAAATAAATTAAGTCAATACAGATGTCGAAATTGGCCGGCTAAGTAAATGTTAAAGGGATTGAAAAGGGCACGTTTTAAAGATCGCAAACATTCTGGCTACGATTGAACTGGAATTAGCCTGAATGCTTTTTATAAATAAACCCAGCATTTAGGATGATATAATGAGGCATAACGCAGGATACTTGCATTAAAGATGAAGTATTCTTCGATATGAAATACTTCGGTGTGAATTAAAATTAACACCATTTCGTGAAAGCGCACTGATGAACAATTTCGATTTTAGCGGATTTTCCCGCGTGAATCCACTTAAAATTCACCCTTCTCACTAAACCTTTGAACATCGCGCATTCCTGCAAAGATATCACACGCGGAACATTTCCCAAACATATTTTATTCGATGGAAAATTTTCACCATCCTTCGGCGGTCGGGAGGGTAACATACGGTGCTAATGGTACCATTTACATCTAAATATCAACCCTATCTTTTTTATGAGCGTGCTGAAAAAGAAGGAAAGGTCCCTTTTTTTTGTCTACGGTCGGAGCGAGCTTGTCACCGGGGAGAGCACCCCGTCCCCGGAGCAAGTACGACACGAAAATTCGGAGAGGTTGCAAATGCGCGGCACACATACACACACTAACGCAGACCATTATTACTAACCCGTACTTGCCCTTTAAAAAGTCGCGCCACCGTCTCCCATTCCCCCCCCCCCCCCCCTTACTCATCGACCCACACATCTCTCTCTCCTACCTCCCCCTTCTCACTTTACACTCCATTTTAACCCTCGCCCACCCACTCGCAAAACATCCTGCGTCCGAAATTCGTCGCTTGCTACACGAGGGAGCCACGTGAGTGTCCTGAGCGACAAGCGGCGGATTGTATCTTTTCGGATGACGTGCTCGTGGGAATACGAAGAGGGTTTAAAGACGTGTGCGCGGAGGATAGCAGTTGCTGGGAGTGAGAGAGAGAGGGTGATGCCGAGAAATTCCGGTGGAAGCGCTCGCAGGCGTATATGTGGAGATGTACGAGGGTGCGAGATTTCGTTGGTCCCGGAGAATTAAAAGGACCTGCGTCGGCTTGCGGTTGTTCCCCTGGCGTGTCCGCATTACTCGGTCTAGTGGGTTTTATGTGGACTCGCCCGGGAGCAGGGACCCGTAGTTGAAATGATAACGGAAGAAAAAAAACGCTAGGGGAAAGGGAAAACTTGGCACAGTCGGGTAGGAAATGAAAGAGCACATTTTAAACACATTTTTTTGCTCTTGGAGAATTTCGTCGCCGTATATAAATTTTCGAGCCTACTTTACTGCTAGAGATTTGACGATTTTTAAAAGTGAGATTTTATTTTTTTTAGAGGTTATTACCTGCTTGTGTACTGCGGATGTTTTTGGAAAACTAAAACGACTGGAATTATTCTTTCTGTAAATCAGCGGTGCGAATTCGGAATTGCCGAATTATGCTCCCTCCACGTGTGCCATGTGAAACAATGCTTCTTTGTCAGTTTGCTATGAGAAGGAAAAGACGGACAGATAGAGAGACATATAAATTGATAAATTAATTGCTGTAGACGATTATTTGTTTTAATAGAAAGGGGTCCAAATTGTATCTTCTGTATTTGAATTTTATAAAATTAAAATATAAGTGGTAGGCGAAATGGAAATAATAGGGTAAAATCACTCGATCAGAACAGCCACTGCATTGTAAACTGAAAATGAACTTCATTCTGTGATTCGTAAAATAATCATTCTAGGAAATAATAAATTGTCAGAGACTATGGATCAAAACGGGATAAACATTTCCTGGAACGCTTTTACATTGAGTCCTGTTTTCTGAATAAATAACAACCTGAAATTTTAAATATGATATCTGTATCATGCAGATGCATTCATTTTGGCGTAGTTTGAGGATTTTAATGAAATACAAAACAAAAATGGAAACCTGAGTCGTGAAAATTTTATACCTATACGAGCTGTATCACAATCAGAGCCACCACACGATTGCACAAAAAAATTGAAAATACATCTCCGTAATCCTATGATGGAGCATTATTAAATACGGCAGATCGTAATATTTTTGCATACTCTGAGATTATACTAAATATAAAGAGCTTATCGAGAAAACCTGAATACAATTCTCAGTTATCAAGGAATAAATGGACCTTATTTATGTAAAGTTTCTTGAAATAAATAATCCTAATATTTATTTATTGATTTTCTGCACGTTTTTTTCATTAACGACCTAATGTTTTTCGCTCTGTTTGTCTGTCACTCTGTGAAATCAACTATATTAAAATAGAAAGTAAACGGTATGAGACTTTAGACCTAAATATGCATAGTGTATGATGCCATTTATTTTTCTTTATAATTGAGTTTTGAAAAAAATACATGCGTAGGGGCCTATTAATTTTTTCAGATATCTCCGAAGGTATAAAAGAAGGAAATCTGAAACATTGAGCGTACAATTTTGCATTGATGCGATTTCCAAACGATGACATACTAAACGAATATGTGGCAGTATAACAATATATAAATATGATGGTAAATGTATATTATATTGCATATTATAGGTGATCTAGTTCCAATTTTTCCTATTCGTCAATTACGTTAACGAGAAAAATTACCATAGCGAAATAAAACACAAAATATTACCAAATTTAATAACAAGGAAAAAGCGCTATTTTCCAGGTTCATGAATTACACTGTACTCATTTTGTTTTTAATATGTTGGCTCTCGTTGAAATTTTGATATTAATAATAATGACTTAATTCCCTTATTCCGTTCTTAAAAGGTACAAAATTATCAGTTTATGTTGGGGAAATATAAACAATTAATCCTTCATCCATTTACAAGAGGAGAGTTAAAAAACGTCTACAATTATAGCGGATTTAGAGTAATGTGGTCAGTTAGTAGGATCTCTAGCAGACTTTGGGGGAAATATTGGATAAATATTGCAGCCCCTTTTATCTTAAAAGAACACACTGGATTTAAAGCAGAAAAATAATGCTTATATAATATATATAACATAAAAGATGTGAGTTAAATATAATGCACTACATATGTTTTTTATCAATTTTGAAAAGTGTATGACATTGTTCCAACATGTAAGCTGCGGGAACCACTGAGGTGAATGGGAGTGGAGGACGGTACTATTAAAATCGCGGAGAGTATGTATCAGAGGTGTGGAAGGGTTTCGGAAGAATATGAAATATCCCAAAGTTTAAGGCAAAAATGTAGGGTCTCCAAGTCTTTTCAAAATGTATTTGTAAAGGAATGGGAGTTTCAATTGGTGATCACATGGTGCACTTCTTACTCTTCGAGGATGAACATAAGATTATGGCTCAAGATAGATAAGATTTCAATAGAGAGATATGAAAGTTGGGATGTAAAGATTAATCTTGAAAACAAACAATGTTTATTATGCTTAGATAAAATCAGAGAGACTTTGTGCATGATGTAGACACCATCAAGTAGATTGATAAATTTAAATAACTCTGACCCATAATAAGCAAATCTATAATGTTTGAAGAAAAAGTTTCAAATAGGATTAATAAGCTTTGAGGTGTAGTGATGATAAATGGTGTATTATGGGGTCGGGAAGTCACAAAGGAGGAGAAAATACCATGAAAATTATTTTGAGTTATGGATGCGAGAGTTTGGTATTAAATGTAAGAGAGAGAGAGAGAGAAGCAACGAATTCGAACAGAAGAAATATCTTTTTGTAGATGTAGTCCTAGGGTCACGCGTCTCCATCATCTCAGAAATGTATTCGATCGGAAATGAATGTTGAAGAATCATTTATCGATAGGATGGTACGGCCATGAGCAAAACCAGAGGAGAAACTCCTGAAAAGGGGTTTAAAGCAGCCATCTCCAGGGAGACGACGAATGGGCGGACCCCATAAAATATGGGGAGGAGGAACTGCTAGAGCCATGAATGGGAGGAGGATTAAGGATGGGCGATTGAATGAGAGAAACAACTGGCGACTGTGAATAGGAAAGAGCAGGTGGCATAGGCTATAGAGACATTCCTAAGTCTTCAAGTACGATAAGAAAAATTGTCATGGAATAAGGAGAGAAAATTCGCAATGAAGTACCCAACGAGATATCACAGTGTAAACCTCGCGATGAAGCATTTAGCATAAAATTTGGTGAGTGGACATCTGTCCAGAATCGCCGCTACATAAACATTAATATCCACGCAAGTGATAATAAATTTTGGAATCTTGGTTTATGTCATGTTCATGGCTCTATGCAAACTGACAGATGTTTAACACTTCTTCAATGTAAAATGAATGAATTTGGTATTTCTTTTAGAAGTATTGTTTCAATTACAACAGATGGAGCTTTGTTAATGAAGAAAGTAGGAAAATTAATCAATGCAAATCACCAATTATGTTTAGCCCATGGCATACAATTTAGCCGTAATCAAAGTTCATTGCAATATAAATAATTTACAAGAAAATGATGATGAACAGTAAAAAAATGCTATTGAATTATTTGATACGGAGGATTGTGATTCTGAGGACAAAGAAGAATCTCAAATTCATGTTTTTGATGCATTAGAGGTACTGTATGACAAATCCTCAGTTAAACACTATACAAAACGTACAGCTGAGTTCAGTGATATCAAAGATACGAAAAGCGGTAAAAATGTTCCGCAGATCAACAATAAAAAATCATGATATACTCCAATAACATGTAAAGGAGGAATTTGGCAAGGAACATTCATTGGTATTGGACTCGAAAACTAGATTAAATAGTTTGTTGGCCATGTTGGAGCGCTTCTAAATGGTCAAAAATTGTATTAGAAAGAGTCTCATAGATACAAAATCAGATTTCAGTTTTAAAGAAAATTAGGTTGCTGTAGAGGCACTATGCTGCGAAAATGCAGATCTGTATATCGCTGATGTAACGTTCAAATTTATGCTCGATGAACTAACAAATCAAAACACATTTTTAACCAATGAACTTAAAGAAGCATTGATTAACCGTATAAAGGAAAGACGAACAATTTATTCTGATGTTCTACAGAACATTTATGATCCCAAGAAATCGAACGATGAAGATTACGGAACTTTTAATAAAACCAGCACATCCACAATAATGAAGATAATTGGGAGGTTAGTCGAACGCGTTTATAATAAAGAGGAAACAGATAATACAACTGAATCAACTGAAGTCGTTGATTCCGATTCCAAGAATGTTGCAACTTCAGTTCCTTCGACATCGGCTGCGTTGTCGATGAAGGAGAAACTTCAACTGGCGATAAAGAAAAAAACTGATGTAGTCAATGAAGATCTAATACAAAAACAAAAAAATTTAATGTGGCCACCACATGACTTTCTCCATATATGTAATAAATCTAAAAATTCCAAGTAGGATACATAATAATAAATATTTTAAGAAACAGAATTTTAGACTTTACTAAGAAAATCCTCATCATCATGCTTCTGTCCGAAGACAGGTTTTAACTGAATCGCTGCCTCCATTTCTCTCTCTACCTAGAAGCCTCTTTTATACCTCTATTAATATTATATCCCTGCTTTATATTATCTAATATTCCTATTCTTTTTCTCCCTCTTCCTCTTCTTCCACTAATTTTTCCTTCTAAGATCGTCCTTTGTAAACACTGTCTTCTCAATATATGACCTATCCAATTTGCTTTTCTTTTCCTGATTGTTTTTATTAGCATCCTATCTTCTCCCACCATTTATAATACTTCCTCATTTCTCTTCCTCTCTGTCCATTTCACTTTCATCATTCTCCTTAATACCCACATCTCAAAACTTTCAAAATATTTTTCCTCCTTTCTCCTTACCGTCCACGTCTCTGCACCATAAAGAGCTATGCTCCATATGTAGCATTTTGCTAATTTCTTCCTTGTTTCTAAATTTATTTTTTTGCTTGTGAGAAGCTCCTTCTTCTCGTTAAATGCTGCTTTTGCCATTGCAATCCTACTTCTGATGTCCTGTGTACTACTTCCATCTTGCGCTAAAAAACTGCCAAGATATTTGAAACTACATACTTGTTCCAATTTTTGTCCATTTATATTTATATTTAATTCTTTATGTTCTTTTGAAACCACCATGACTTTCGTTTTTTCAGCATTGATCTTCATTCCATATTGTTGGCCAACCTCCACTAGTCTGTCTGTCATCCTCTGAAGCTCTTTCTCGTCTTCTGCTATTAATCCCTGATCATCTGCATATTTAATGGTGGTAATACTTTCACCTCCTATCTTAAATCCTTTCTCTTCCATCAAAGCTTCTTCTGTTATTGTTTCTGTATAAATATTTAATATCGCTGGTGAAATAGGACATCCCTGCCTCACTCCCCTCCCTATTGAAGTATTTTCTGTTTCTTCTCCTTTAACCCTGACTCTAATCTTTTGATCAAAGTAAAGGTTTTTAAGCAGTCTTTTATCTTTCCAATCTATTATTATTTTGTTTAAAATACCCAGAATTGTATCCCATTTCACTCGTTCCAAAGCTTTCTTCCAATCTACAAAACAAAAATACATACCTTTATTGACTTTTAGCGCTCTTTCTATCATCATCCTCATACATCCTATAGCATCTCTAGTCCCCCTTCCTCTTCTGAACCAAACTGATTATCTTGCAGCTCCTTTTCTATTTTACATTCAATTCTTTTGGTTATTTTTCTGGTTAGAACTTTAGCTGCATGAGAAATTAAACTTATAGTTCTGTAATCATTACAACATTTTGCATTGTTCTTTTTCTCCAGTGGTACCATCAGAACATCTAAAAATCTTCAGGCCATATGCCAGTATCATATAATTGGTTAAAGAATTTTGTGAGTTGCTTAAATGCTTTCGAACCCAAAATCTTAAGAACGTCCGCTGGTATATCATCACTCCCAACAGCCTTCCTTCTTTTCATGTCATCAATTGCTCTTTTAACTTCAGACTCGAGAATACTTGGTCCTAGCTGATCTTTTTTCACATCCTCTTTTTCATTTAATTCAATATTTCTTGCCTTTCCTTCTTTTTCATACAGCACCTCAATGTATTCTTTCCAGATATTCTTTACATTGTCTGGTTCCGAGACTATTTTACCACTTTTGTTCATGATTCCTTTACGTTCTATCTTTCTTGCCTTTTTCTTGAATAGTTCCCTAGCTTTGCTATACATGAGGTCTGTTCTACAAATTCTTTCACACTCGACAATCTCCTCACATTTCTCATTTATCCACTGTTCTCTGGCTTTATCTGTTTCCCTTCTTAAAGCATTATTTAACTCCTCCTACTTTCTTTGGCCTTCTTCAGTGTTTATGTTCTTCCACTTTCTCCGCTCTTCCATTTTTGCAGCATGGCTGCTGTGATCCAGTGTTTTTGTTTCTTTCTCCCGTTACCTTTCCTACCTTCTTTTCCATTACCTCTTTAATGTAGCTATGCATGTATCTCCACTCCTCATCTACATTCTTCCTATTTTCTTCAGCTCTCTCCCCCAACCTTTCCTCTAGCTCAGTCATGATAGCCTCCTTGTTTTTAAGGAGTTCCTTTAAGTTCCATTTCTTGTTAATTCTTATGTTTCTCTTAACGCTCTTCAGTCTACATTGTGTATTTGCCACCAAAAGGTTGTGGCCGGAATCGATATCTGCCCCTTATAGGGTTTTCACATTTTTAATGCTATTTTTAAATCTTTCATTGATTAGTATGTAATCTATCTAGTATCGTCTCTGGTCTACTGGGCTTCTCCATGTGTAAAGTCTCCGCTGGTGATGCTTAAACCATGTATTAATTACAATCAATCTATTTCTATGGCAGAATTCTACAAGTTTATCCCCTCTTTCGTTTCTCTTCCTTAGTCCATATTTTCCCGCTATGTTATCTTCCCGTCCCTCTCCGACTACACTGTTCCAGTCTCCCATTTCTATGGTAGTGATCCTTCCTTTTCCCTCCTCCTCCAATATCTCCATAATCTGTTCATACATTTCATCTACTTCGTCGTCGTCAGCATTAGTTGTTGGCATATACACTTGAATTATAAGCATTTCCACTGGCTCCATCCGAAGTTTTACGGCTATTAATCTATCATTAACTGTCACTACCTTGCTAATTCTTTCAGGTAACTCTTTTCTCATTATAATCTCCACTCCCCTTTCCTTTTTCTCTCCTCCCGAGTAAATAATCTTAAATTCGCCTGAATTTATCTCGCCTTCTCCTTCCCACCGAAATTCACTAAGACCTACTATACCTACATTATTCCTTCTCATTTCCCTTTTTAAGTTCTCTAGTTTACCCCCTGAATTCATAGTCCTAACATTCCATGTGCCTATTCTTAATTTCTCACTACTTACTTTCTTATTAATGTTACATTTCCTCTGTGTATCACCTAGGGTAGTTCCCACCCGGAGATTCGATTGGGGGACTATTTTACCTCTGGAATATTTTACCCCAGAAAGATCCATAGAGTTATTTGCAGCTTTTCAGCCTATCATGGGAAATATAATGAGGTAGTTTCCCCTTGCTTTCCTCATCGTAGTTTCACAGAGTGATTACCCATCTGTAGCTGTTCAGATCCGCATGATCACCACCTACAGAGGTACTGTGCAAGCTGCTGCCCTTTCACAGGTGGATGTATAACCCCCAAGACTGCTTCTTAGTCTGACTCTTCCCCTCAGACCTTTCCGGCTTGGATGGTCCTACCAGGAGAATTATCTCCCGCCGGCATAGCTCTTTGGTTCGTAAGAGTACACAAACCCTTCCACCTCTGTAAGGTCATTCAGTCCTTAGGGAGGGTCAAAAAAATTATTAAACTCAAACCATAGCTTTCTGATATTGGATATAGCCAAAAAGCTCCAACAATTACGAAAAAAAAGGAGCATTACTTAGACGTAACTAAGCGACAATTGTTAACAATAATCGTCGGTGGGTGGCGTGATGGTGGCAGCTAAAAATATAAGATATCTCTTAAACAATACATCATATGGAAAAATGTTTCAAACATACGTTGTAGAAAATTAAATTTCCTACAACAATCATTCTAGTAAATTTTTACATTTATCAAATATTAAAGCAAATACTTCAAAATAACGGATAAGTGGCAAAAGTAAACACCCACTTTTGGTTGACCGATTTTTACCAAAAACTAATCAGTTCTTTTAACTATTATAAAAATGTTAAATATAAAATTTTGCGATGACTTGAGTAATAGTTTTTGAGTTAGAGCAACCATAAAAAGCTATCACACACACATAGACATCATCGAGAAAATGGTCAAAACGTGTTCAGGGGACCTCAAAACGTGAATATCCGTTGAAATCTCGAAGTGAATTTTTTTCATGAATACAATACATTCCCCTATACTACGTGTATGGAGAAAGTAAAGTAAAAAGTATCAGCGGCAATAAGTTTTGTTTTTAAATAAAATTTTAGAGTTAATTTGATGTTTATAATCCAAGGTTTATTTACGATTTTTACTTTCTCCATATATGTGGTATTGTATTCATGAAAAAAATTGACTTCGAGATTGTTGTAGGAAATTTAATTTTCTATAACCTATGTTTGAAACATTTTTCCATATAATGTATTGTTTAAGAGATATCTTATATATATCTAGCTGCCACTACCACGCCACCCACCGACAACTATTGTTAACAATTGTCGCTTAGTTACGTCTTAGTAACACTCCTTTTTCTTTTCTTAATTGTTGGAGCTTTTTGGCTATATCCAATATCAGAAAGCTATGGTTTGAGTTTGATTATTTTCTTTGTTAAGTCTAAAATTCTCTGTTTCTTAAAATATTTATTATTATGTAACTTATTTGGAATTTTTAGAAGTATTACAGATAAGGAGAAAGTCATGTGGTGGCCACATCAGATTTTTCCTTCAAGTACTTAGCGATTTTTGTTAAAAGTTTAAGTTGTGTTTTCCTTCAAGTACTTATCTTGAGAGTTTATATTCGAAGGTTAATATACGATTTTTGCTTAAAGTTGGTATTATGTTTACCCCAAAGTATTTATCTTTAGAGTTTATTTCATGTTTATTTAATCAAAGGTTTATTCACGATTTTGTTTAAAGTTTATCTTATATTTTCCTTAAAGGACTTATCTTGAAATAATTTTTTTATCTGGCAATAATAAAGGGCTACTTCTGTCTTTTTGTTCCTATGTGGCTCCCTCTGTCACGCTATAAAAATGCGAATAGCTCAAAAAATATTGAAATATATTTTTGAAATTTGGCAGGAATGCTAGATTTGCATATTTTAAGGTGATGACGAAAAATAATCCCGAAAAAGGTATTAGAGCCGACAGTATTTCCCATATGATAACACGTAAAAATCGACTTTTTGACATGCAGGCTTTTATTCTTTTGGTGATCTAAATTAGAAAAAAAGAACCTATGATATTTGGATCTAGCACATTTAAAGAAAAAAACTGACGTTTCTTATTCTGTTCATCTTTCTCCGCCTACAGTTCGAAATTTCTCATGTTAAACTTTTAATTCAAATATTTTGGGGAAATCTTGGCATTTGATTGGGATGTTGCCTTACCAACCAATTATATTGGGAATAATTTTGAAACGAGAAAAAAGTCTGCTATGACCGGGAATCGAACCCGGGTCTTCCACTTTCCGGGCGGATATTCTACCACTGAACTATCGTAGCAGATCAATTTTCTCGTTTCTGAACGCGGATGTTTTCTTGGTTGGGACGGAACTAGCCAAGCTAGTATCAAACGGCCCCAACGGATGTCCTCGAGGAGATACATCGAAGAAAACTCCTCCCTCTCAAATGGTGAGATTGCCAAGCAAGAACTTGATGGAATAAACCGATCCGAAGATCCTATGCAGACAGACATAAGCTGTAAAGTTGGGAATAATTTTGAAACGGGAAAAAAGTCTGCTATGACCGGGAATCGAACCCGGGTCTAGAATATCCGCCCGGCAAGTGGAAGACCAGGGTTTGGGTCTCGGTCATAAGACTTTTTTCTCGTTTCAAAATTATTCCCAACTATACAGCTTATGCCTGTCTGCATATGATCTTCGAAACGGTTTATTCAACCAATTATATTGTTAACCTCGAAATCCTATTGTTATTTCAATCCTTATGGGTGAAAGCGTGCTTTGAATGCTCTTACAATTAGTACGAGAGAGAGAGAGAGAGGAGAGAAAAATTATTTTCATAGCAACCAATGTAAACAACATTCGTTGGGTTATTTACGAGTATTACATTTGAATGTAGAAAATTAATCATTCGCATATTAAAATTAGGCACTTAGAATCATCGTAGGAGTTCGAAACTTGAAACAACAAATGTCTAAAAGAACGAAAGTTTGTTTTCTTGTCATCCAAATAAAGTCAAGTTACATTTATGTTCATTTTTTATTTCACAAAAACTTTCCCGTTGAATTTCAACGGGCATCTCCCTAGTTTATTTATATTTATCGTTTTATTTTAAAATTAATCATTTTTTGAAAATGTCGAAAGTTAGAGATAAATTACGGGTAAACCGGTATTTATGAAACATTTACCGAATTAGCGGTAATTGAAAAAGTCGGTAAATTTGCAATCCCTAGTCGCACACTCTATGCTTTTATTGAGATTATCTCCGATATCGGGGGGGAGAGGATGCCCGGTTGCCACCCCCCTTACCGCACCCCGCGCCATTGCTTCGCCAGCATCAATTTATTAGGGGAAAGATTATTGCCTCTGTGACTTATCAACATTTCCATATCCTCTATTTATTTATTCAAGGACATTTTCGCAGCAACCTCGTTGGGAAATAATGACGTAAACAATTCACCTTCAGATACAGAGATTTTCTTTCGTCAATCTGCCGTATCGCTCAATAAACAAAATTATCAACGCTGCTTGCAATCAGTAAAATTAGTACAATTTATTCCGTGGGATTATATGAGGCTAGTTATTCATAAATTAATAATTCTCTTTAGTTTCTTAACAACCTTATAATTTGAAGTAATCTTTTTTCTTGAAACTGCTAATTATAATGCTTCGTAACATGAAGTCTCGTAACTACAAGAAATCATTTGATAACTTTCTGTATACAAACATCCACTCCGCCAAAGTTTCCTAAATGTTAAATCCGTCTTTAACATCAAAGAAGTTTCGTCCCAATTGCCACCTAACTCCCGCTAATAGAAGCTTCCTAACGTACTTTATTCAGTTCCACCTTTTAATTATTTATCCCATATTGCAAGAGGGAAACATCGTAAATTCTCTTTTGTCCTAGTAGTCCACGGTCAATGAAGCACTGTGGTCAAGCGGCTTCCGTGAAGCCGTTAGCTCGGACTGTGTATAAATAGTGGATGAGAGGGACAAATGACGTTCATTAATTTCAAATGAGATTACTATCCCAATCCCGCAGTAGTCGTCCAGGGATGTACTTTCGTAAATCTTTTGTACGATTAAATGCACATTCAGGTAAATGAGACGAGTCGAAAGCTTTGGTATCTTTACACTAATATGCCAATTGCAAAATTTTTACATAAAATTTCTGCAGAAAAATGTCAATTATTGTTTGTAAAATTTAAAAAATTATGTTTATGAGACATTTTGTCATTGAAATACAACCTCAAGTAGCGGTTATGGGATCATTTTTACCATTCCTAAAATTTGTATGCATTATTTGATTGGAAATTTGAATAATATAATTCCATTATAATTTTAAACACCAGGGCTCCAACATCACAGCAATATATTTTTTATCTCTACGGCAATAGATTGAAAAAAGGTTGTAACATCGTTTTTGTTAAGCGCCAAGTAATAATTTGCCATGGCTGTAAATGTTCAACAGTATATGGCCAATATTCCAGTGAACAAATTTTTACCATCTAAAATTATTATTAAATGATAATATAAACATAATACAAAACATTAGTTCTTAAGTTCTATAAAAATTAATATTTTTTATTAATGAATAATGCAAAATATTATAAAGCGTGTTGCATAATGACCGTATCATTATTTCTTTCACATAATTTACAGAGAAACAATAAAATAACCTCTCATTTAGTATCGTTATTTTTTCACTCTTAACCCCTAAGAAATTTACGCTTACAAAGCAGTGCACGAAGAGAAGAGGATAAGGTCGTTTTAATCCCTAGTTCAAAGGGGATTATTCTTTTAGAGGAACAGGAATTTTTAGCGTGTTTTTTAAGGCTAGCAGTTTTGCCGCAAATAGGGGTCATCAGGTCATTGTCACTGCAGTTTCCGCTACGTCGTCTTTATTGACCCATAGAGCCTCATTGGATTTTTCTCTCTAGCGTGTCTCCTGTATGAGGTAAAAATTTACGTTTTATGGCTATAGGTCGATAAAAATCACGTTTTGTGGATCATTTTATCAATATGATAATATGCATGGTATGGGAATATTATCGGCGCGACTAAAAATGATAAATGTACTGAGATTAAACTTACCGTTTTTTTAACACGTGAAACTTTTTTACCTGAATTATTGCATATCAACGTTACTTCGAAGAAGTATACCAATATAGCCGGCCATTATTTTGTATTCTTAATTCTCAGTCAAGTATATAGTACACTGTTTCATAGTGATAAATTCATTTTTTAATGGAAATGAAAGTAAATAGTTAATGAAGTTTAATCTTTTTAATATATATATATATATATATATATATATATATAGAGAAAGAGAGAACTTAAGTAAATAATGCCGACTGAGGCTTGCTAAAACAGAGTAATTAACAATATTATGTGTTACACTTTTGGAGTAAACCTAACTTATTCAACATGAAAATGCGCCAGAACTCAAGTGATACCATTTTTAAAGGAAGAATACATCCGTTAAATTTGAAGCATAATATATTCTAATGCAAATAAAAATTTGAAATAAACTCTTATAAATTACTCTGTTGAGATTTGAACGGCTTAGTACACCCATAATCGTCGGAAAAACCAAGGAAGAGTTTTCTTGAATAGATAAGCTATCTAACTTTTAATATACGAGTTGTCGGTGTTTGCGTACTGCAAAAATCACCATACACCAATATATAAACTCGTAAATAAACCAACGCGATCTCCAGAGAAGCTATTGTTAATAAATATGAATCACACTAAAAATATCAATAATAATATAGAAATATATGAAATATTTTGTGTTAGGATTAAGATGTTACCATATGTTTACCTAGTCCGTACACATTGACAATATTATGTAATATAGTCCATTGATTCCCATTAAAAGCACTAAATCAATTCTCTTGAAGTATGGAAAATCAATTCCCGTTGAAAGACATTGGAGTCGTTGCTATGGGAGTAATTAATTTTCATTGTTGAAAGCCGAAAAACTTTTCATAATTTTATGATTGAAATGAAATTTTTATGCATATTTTGCATGGATTTGAGTTTTGTCTTCAAGAGAAATATACCTAATTCTTTCAGCCACAGTACGGGGCGAATTTTTATCTTAATTGTAAACAAATATAAAAAAACATTCTACCTATCCCTGCACCGTTTTCAATGATTTTTATTGGTGTTTAAAATTGGACTTTTGGGTCAAAATTACCACTTGAATATAACTTTTTTTAATTTCTAATTTTTCCTAGAGGTTGTACCCAGTGACCTGTTCTCATGCCAAATTTCAGCTCTATAGTACTTTTAGAAGTAACTTTGGTTTTATATCATATATCCTATATCCTATATACGTATTTAAAAAGCAGATATTTTTGAAGTTTTAATCCGATATTCTTATGTGTTTTTTTTCTTATAATTATTGGCTTAAATTTTCATATTTGATTTTTTTTTACTTGAGAGGTTTTATATATTTTTATTCCTTTTTTGTAAGACAGTAATTGCATCAATACAAATTTATAATAATAACGATATGTTTTGTGAGGCAGAATGGTTTATCTGAGTGACTTTTAGTGTTTTGTTTGTTTCTGTAAACTCGAATATATTGGACCGAAGAAAAAGAATATAAGAGGTGTACTTCCGTATAAGCATCCGCCAAAGGCTTCCGGTGATCCATTATTTATTCTCCACCCTATTCCCCGTAGCTTTCTAAGTAAAAGAGCATTTCGATAGAAATGAAAAATAAATATGATTAAAAGTGTAAATAAAATAATAAATTTCCAAATTAAAATTCCGATTCAAATCAACAAGAACTGAATAGCTTATTTAATCACATTTCCATGCCGTTTCAAATGCAGCAAAAAGTAGGTATGCATCAATGTTCTATGAAAATTCAATTTATAGTTTACAATCACAGGAAGGTGGTGCTCGTGTGCTACCGTGTAATTTTAGTTACGAGACTGGAGTAATTTATTTTTAAAGAATTAAATTCAGATAAAAATATTCCAAAGTAAGAAGACATTTTATAATAAAATATTATTTAAACTGCATTTGTCGTTTGCTACTTTGGTATAATTAAACATTTGCAAACTCTAATGGATTGGTAAATATTGACTGAAACAACACCTTTGTTAGACATCAATTCCGACTATCTCCATTTTAAATGGTTTAAAGCTTTAGACGCAGTTTCAGATTAAGTGACTAATTTTTTACAATCTGATAATTTATTGAATCACCAAAATAATAGTTCTAAAATATCTCGGGCTCTTACGCGGCAATATAAAAACTGGTGCATTCCAGAGAAAACACTTTTTAAAATCAATGTGAAATCCATGAAACAACAAGAATGCTATTAATGAGAGTGATTCTACAGATGTGGAACTTTTTAAGCCATAGTATGATTAATTGACATACAACGAAGAAATTTATTTAGAGAGTGAGAAGTCGAGATGAGGATAATTGATTTATGTTGACTTAGAAAATGGTATGTTATTGGGATCTACTTACTTCGAGTCGGTATAGTCCGACCCAGAATATGTGGCAAACACAACTGAGATGTGTGAACTTAACTTATCAGTTTCCGCCTAAAAGTTTTCTTTGTATCTTTCGTCTCCACGCATTCATGCTGCTTTCCCTGTATTCATTCACTCTACTTAAATAATTGTAACTCAATCATCTCTTCAATAATTTTTCTGGTTCAAGGAAATATTTAACGGTATAACCGTACCACATATTCGAAGAAGAAAAATTTGCAACTCACTCTGTATAACTCGAAATATTGATGCACGATTCGAATAGTACCAAATGGCATTTTCTGCACTATTGCATGGCATTACAAAATGAAAAAAACTACATTTAAAATCAGGGATTTATAAAAATTAGTTCCTTTGAGATGTGTTTTATATATTTTATCTCCATCATTACAAAAAGTAAAAATCTGATCTGGCCAGCACATGACTTTCTCAATACCTGTAATATTTCTTAAAATTCCACATAGGTTACACAATAATAAATATTTGAAGAAACAGCGAAAAAAATTTAGACTTTACAAAAATAAACTCAAACCATAGCCTTCTGATATCTTAAAAATTATATTTTTAGCGGCCGCCACCTACCGTCAACTATTGAGTTAACAATTGACGCTTAGTTACGTCTTAGTAACGCCCCTTTTTATTTTCTTAATTGTTCGAGCTTTGTGGCTATATCAATTATCAGAAGGCTATGGATTGAGTATATTTCTGTTCTTTTTAAAGTAAAATTTACTCTTTTTCTTAAAATATTTTTATTGTGTATCCTATCCGGAATTTTATGAAATATTACAGGTATGAAGAAAGTCATGTGGTGGCCACATCAGATTTTTTATGAAAACAATACTTTCCCCTATACTACGCATGGAGAAAGTAAAAATGAATTCTAATTATATTGCTCAATACATCAGAGATATTTTTGTTTTCCCTTGTGATTCTTAAAAATTTTTCTTTATGCACATTGTAAAATGTTACAGGAGAAAGTTATCGTATACAATCTCCAAGCTGTGGTAAATTTTCGTGAAAGAATTCGGTTATAACGTAGTAATTTATCAATGTTTCTCAACTTAAAAATTTTGTACTTTGTAGACAGAAATTTTCTAATTAGGGACGCAATTTATTTCAATTCGAGTGATTTAGATCCCTGTTAATAATAACCCTCGCGGTACGCGATTTTAAACAAATTTTCACAATTAGCTTCCATTGAAATATTAATGGCCCGACTTTCTCATTCATCTTTCACTCATTCATCGCGGATATAACGACATCAAACATTTCACGCCTTTTCCGCCATTTTTCTCCGTCCGTCCGTTTTTCTCTCCCTTTACCGTTCCGGGAGTTGCAATTAGGAGTCGTAATTGTCCCATTGACATTCAGTTCGCGGAGAAGCAGAAGAAATCAAGCCCCGACTTGAATAAACTTCGGGTGGTTGGAGAAGACGGAGGAAAGACAAGGGTACGCTTTCTCCGAGGGGTTGAAGTCTTTAAGTGGCGAATGGAAGGAAAGAGGAGGGGGAAGATGGAAAGAGGGGGATGTGGCGACAGGGCTAGCGTGCCTTAAGAGTGGAAACCAAAGATAATTGGGAGCTGAAATGGTCGGGAGACACTACGCGTGTGAGGTAGGCTTATTTAATTTGTGTCAAATTATGTTTTTTTTAAATACTGTTCTCGGTTTTATTTTCCTTAACGTCATTATGAGACTTGCTTTCGGGCTAAACTTTTTGGCAACTTTAATTGCTGCCACATTTCTCTAAAACACTTTTTAATACTCCGCTTAACTTAAGTTTGAAATTACCGCGCTGGGCTGAACAATAAATGCCCTCTTAAAAGTGAGATTATGGATTAAAAGGATTATTATTGGGTTTGTATTAAAAGTGATTGTAATTAATTAATTGTCAACTTTTGACAGAACTGAATCACAAATGCAAGTCATTGGAGATCTGGTAATTACATTTCTTGGCCAAGTTGCGTTCATTTTAAGAGGCCCAATTTCTATTCGCTTTGTATTAAAAAAAAAAATTTAAATTGATTGAAATCTACCTTACTTTCTTTAAAACATATATTCGAGTAATATTTACAATCGCAGTATCCCTGATTCTGGTGTATAACAAATATAGGGTTGAAGTTAATACAGAAATTCTTATATTCTTATATATACACGGCAAAATTTCGATTCTCTTTATTATAATTTTCGATTTAACGCTGAAGTCATATATGGACTTCACATTCTACTAAATGATGCAAGTTTTAATAATTACATAATTTTCAATTATTTAAACCAATTATTTTATTCAGAATATCACTCCACCGAAATTTTTACGCAGCCCAAGTCCGTTTTTATCATTAAAGTTATTCTTTTTTATAATGCAGATTAAAAGCACCAAGTAAAGTCTTTCAACCACAAGGACCTCCCTAAAGATTAACTTAGTTTTAATGTGACCTAGTTTAGAAAGCTACCATGTGTCCCACTGGTATGAAAACTAAACTGCATCTCAGTGGGAAACCAAATTACTTTTCGTTCCTTTTTAAGATAAGCTGTTCAAAATTAAGCTCCTTTTAAGCCACTTTGTTTAGTCGCAGCAATATAGAACATTTTCTACATATAAACAACAAGTTCGTAAATTATATAAAATTGAGAAAGAATTAATGTGGAGGTTATCCTGTAATCCTATTATTTACTTAATTTTCAAACTTCAAAATCCATTTCTATCACGCAGGCCATTAAATGTCAAGTTTGTGAGGTTAGCAGTCATTCATTAAAAAGGAGAATATTTTAATCGGTGGGGAAATCTCGATTGTAAATGATGTTGCTAACATCAAAACCTTATTTATATATGTTTAATTAAATTTAAATGAACTGCTATCGCCTGTAAAACATTCTATGCACGCATTTATTTTTAATGTTGGTAATTAGAGTACTACGGGTTTTTCATGAGATATGCATGCAATTTAAAACCCAATGATATTTTATTTAGAATGTTGAATAAACGGAATGCATATATTTCTTTTTTATTTATCAATTTTTTTTTTAACATAAATTATACGGTAGTATAATGTTTTCCCATACATGGAAACATAAAGTAAATTAACTGTTCGCGTTTCAATGCATTATATAAAGAAATTAAAATATGCTTACTTTGAAATAACGGGAAAAATGTATTTATATATTTATATTCATGCCCATCTTACAGACAAATATTATCTTTGCGCATAACCCACCTACCTAAGCGCCACGCAATAAATAATTATTATATATGCATTAATCGATTATTTGATTGTTATGCGTAGAATGATTTATTTTTCCAAAACGGAAAACGCTTTTGTTTTAAGCCTAAGCCGAAGTTCCCATTCGGCACAGTAGTTACGCGACTATGGGCGTCGGTGTTCTAAAAGTGAGATAAGATTTTGTTCATGGATTTAGAAATACTATTATATAAGTTAGATTAAATATTGGACAAAACCAAAGCCACCGCGAATAAATACTTAAATCTTTGATTATATTCCAATCATTTTCATATTTTACTGAATAAGGCAATGTATGCCATAGGCAAGGAGGACAGCGCTAAAGATGCTGCGCTCATTGTTCGTGAGGAGTTGATTCCGGAAGATTTCCGCTGCATGAGTAGGAAATTTCGGGAGAATCCAGGAGAAGTCTCACAAAAGTAAAAAAACGCTTAAGCGAACCATGAAATTTGTATACTTTCATTGATGAGAAAACATCACGAATAGTTAATCTTAACTTTATCTTTTATTTTCTCCTTATACGTAGTAGAGAGAAAGTATTGTTTTCGTGAAAAAATCGAGTTTGGGAACGGAAACGCACGGTCCCCTGAACACTTTTTGACTGTTTTCTTAATGATGTCAGTGTGTATAATTGAGTTTAGTTTTAGTTTTTTTTTCTGAGCGCTCTAACTCTAATGGACAGAGCAACACAAATTTTTATATTTGTAATTTTTATTATAATTTTTGGCTGAAATCGGTTAACGGGAATTGTTTCGTTTTTCGCAAATAACTATTTCAAATCTTCATAAATATAGATGTTACTTATTGCAAACGGTATATAAACATTATTCTCTAAAATTATTATATTTAACAATTTTTTGTGTAACGTATGGTTTAGAAGATATTTTTTTTTTTCATAATTGACTTCTAAACAGGGTAACACGACCTACGAACTTGGCACTTGAAACATAGGACGCATGGAATCAATGATATTTAACTTTCCTTCCTATCATCGATTTTTGAATTCGTATCGGTTCTTACTATAAATTCGCATTGAACGCGGAAATTCGTCGTTATTTTCTGGTGAAAATTTTTGTTCTTCACGTTGAGTTGCATTGTTGCTGATTTATTTTCTCTTTTAATTCTCTTGTCTGATTCCACTACTAGAATGTCCTTTATAGACTAATTAATATATAATTATAATACTATTACAATAAAATAATATAATAATTAGTACGGTATACTTGTGGAGAAAGTCAAATTGTTATATTACTTTATAGACGCTAGTCAACCCTCCATATTCAATCAATGTAAATATGAAGGCGCATGAGACCCACCCTGCCGGACTCTTGATGTTCTTCAACAGCATGGTTACGGTCAAAAATGCAACCCGCATGGCGATCACCTTGTTAAAGTGAAAACGGGAGAGAAAATGTCTCAATCCGGGAGTCGGGAGAATTTCTGGAATCTTGCCCTATTCCGGGAGAGTCCCGGCAAATCCGGGAGGGTTGGCAACCCTATTAGTGGCGCGTGAATCGTTAATCCGGCTCTGATTAAGGGTGCTTTCAGAACAATTTTTCAGTTTATAGTTAATGCGGTTATAAGGAGAGCCTTGATTTATCAGGCACTGAAGAAACTCTTCTTTCTTCACGGTGAATAATAAGAGTATTAATACTATAATTCGCGTATCGTATTTTTAAATCTCGCAGTTCGTTGTGGCTCCGACGTCAGAATTAATCAATATTCTCAAGAAACCGTGAAGCTTCTTTGGAACCTGCATTGACGTTGTTTGCAGATTCACACAATTTTGCTCAAACGAAGTATTTACGGAAGAATTTCAAAGCATTTTGTATGTTTATAAAATATGGCCAAGTATATTAAAAAATAGCGTGCGAGGGAGTACTGTAACTATAACAATCGTAGACAAAATGAATTTCGATAAGCTTTTTTATGAAGAACATATGTAATATTTTATTTATTATTTGGTAGTACTTTACTTCTATAGATTTAAATAATACAAAACAGAAAATTCTGAAATTCTGTTGAACGTAAATTCATTTCTTAGTGCCGAAAGATATCCAATGAAACGCAATTACTCAATAGTAACTTTATCTGATATTAATTTCAGTTACCCTCAACAGCGTTACTCATAGAGCATCCAATCTCGTTCTCCTGACTATATAGCTTCTTTCATCCACATTTTGCCTTTCGTTTATTGAGAGTGTGGTCTTCTGAGGTTCCTGCCTTACGTGGAGTCGAGTATTTTGGATCCAAGTAATAATATCCTTCATCTCTCGCCCTTGCTCTTACCACATTGCACACTTCTCACTCACACGTCTTTTTAAATCCTCTGTCCTATTCACCAGTTTCGTATTTGTACTTTACCTCGAAGAACAGTTTTTTTTCCTGTCAAATTATGCTTTTTGTAAATGAAATTGTGGAATAATGGATAACACCGAGGACTCTCTTCTCAGTATTCTATGTAACATACTCTATGGCATATTATCATCCAAAGCTTCGTGTGCTAAACGTAAACAAAGCTATCCCCACTCATATCATACCAATTTTCCCTATTTCTTCTGCATCCTGATTCTATGTTAATACTTCTTTATTTCATTTAATATGGAGTTCCACCAAATAAAGGCTTCGCCCGTCGATACTACGTTACTCGACTATAGTGGAATAATATTTATGCGAATAGAATTATTGCGTCAATCGAAAGTGTATTTTTTTAAATACAACATTAAACTAATTATCTCCTTTCTTATTCTTTCAACAGTCGTACGTCCTGTTAATACGGTAATTACGCTGAATTCAGTTAGCAATTAATTATAAAGTTAACACAAATATAAATATCGTCCTCCGTGAAAACGGATAACGAATTCGCTTATTTCTCATATACATATCTGCAATATGGTTTTAGATTTTGAGTTGTTCATTATCTTATTAGTTTTTTTTTTGCTTCACGTATTCATTCCTACATTCTCAACAGATGAATTTCTTCCTTTGTGGGATTCAACTTCGTGCTTTTTCTTTATTTCAAATACAAAACAGCATTCCTTTGTTATTTACTTTTCTATTCCTCTCTCTCTCTCTCTCTCTCCCTCCCTATTCCAATATTTTTTTCGGATCCTCCATCCCCCTCTCCTCTCCTCCACATCCAATTTGAATCCAAAGGCTGAGGCACTGTAAGAAGTCTCGCTCGTCCTCCAACCGACACGCACACACATCCACTCTCCTATCGGTAGATACAGGTTTCAGAGGGTTCGAAGAATGTCGCGGGGATGCCGTATCGAGAATTTGGTGGGAGAAAAGCCAGTTGTTAGGTGCGGGAAAGTAAGTTCGGTGTTGCGGAAGGAGCAAGAGCGACTGCCAAGATGTGATGGAGATAGAGGCTGTCGGAGTAAAGATCACGGATGGACGCCCTCTGCATTGAAAGTCTGCTCCTGTATCCCGTCTCTCAAGGAGAAATTGGAGGCTTGAATGGCGGAGGGAGAGAGGGGGAGGGCGAAGGCGGTCCTCGGAGTTCAAGATCCTACGAGAGCCTTTGCAGCGTAGCTGTGACAAGATATTGTGTCACCGGAGTCGTAATTCCTCTTGGGGTCTGGTCTCCGTCCCCAATTTGTTTTCTCTCCGAAAATGGAAATGCAGAGGCGACGTAAGGTACGCGATTGTTATAAAATGAAAAGAGAAGAAAAATAACGAGAAAAGGTAATGGAAGTAATTTCAGTCAAGGAAGAAGGGAAATCCTTCTCTCAGTGAGACGAGTCTAGTTCAGAACATTCCGCACTTAATTATTAGGGCAGGTATTGGTTAATGGTGGGGTAACAAATTAAGGAACAGCAAAATTGTAATCTGATAATTATATTAACGGTATTAATATATACAATTATTGCGTATGAGCCAGTATATCTAGATGTAAAACCATTGTGTTTTATTTTTATTTTTTTTTAATGCATCGAATAATTTTTGAAACCTTCTTAAATGAGGCAGAATATTTTTATCACTGATATAACTACATTACTTTCAGATTCGTCAATAATTTTTTCGACATTTTTACCTTTATCGCGAACGAGAATTCTATATTTTTTATACTTTTCGACAGGACGAGAAGGAAAAGAGATACGAAATTCTCAAGAATTTAACATTGCGTCCTTGCTTCCTCACGTCTTAAAATTGATAAAAGCACGGTCGTATGCGGAGAGATATTAAAATACTTTCTATTCTCCAACGTTTCCTCACAGACCGCGTTCCTCCTTGTTTTCCGGGCTTTGAAATACGAAGCGCCGCACGCCTGAAGAGGGATGAAAAGGATTGCAAAGAGCGCTGAATTGGAACATGTGGGAAAAAGAGAATGGGGGTAATGGGGAGGAGAGAAAGGAGGAGGCGGTGCAGGAGAGAAAAGGTCATGAGTCGATGATGGCGTCAGGACGCATGGAAGAGCAGGAGTGCCCCAGTTTGCCGACTGCAGCGTCCTCGGGTGAGTTCTGCCTCCGCCCGCGGTCATCCTGGCCACTTGGCTTTCGTTTGCAGGGCGAGAGGACGTGGACAAAAGGAAAGAGGATGGGGAGTGGGACGGTATTGAAACGGCGAGTGATCCTCGAGAGAGGTAGCTACGAATGGAGATAGCATGAACGAAAAGAGGAAGATTTTTTTTCAAAACAAACGGTACAGAACGTATACAAGATCCTTTGCGGACTATTGAGTAAGAGCCAATAAGTGACATTTTTACTTTTTTTGTGAGAAACTGAAAAAATTTATAACGTCGCAGATGAAGTGTTGCATGCACAGGTTAACGAGTTTCCATTCGTTTGAGTGATGCGATAATTGTCACGGGTGATTTACAGCGTGACTCTGAAGCAGTATTCTAAAATATCTTATTTTATTTATGAGTGGGAATAAAAATAATTCTTCATAGACACCAATGCTCTTGTTAGTTTAAATCAATTCATAAGTTTTTGAATAAATAGATGAAAAATTAATAAATTTTAAACAAATATTTCTAGTGTATAAGTGCATAAAATCTTTATTTTGCTGGATAAGATGCATTATATTTACTTTGAGAGAGCAGTAGAAGTGACATTTAAATCTTAGTTAATGATGAGGATAAAATAAATTTTACCATCATTTAAATATTGTATGAAGTGTATATATTTTAAGACGAAAATAGCTCGGTAAACTTTTATTTGTTGGAGTTTTAATTTATAAAGAAAAAGGAAAGAAAAAAATCGCTCTAAGCTTAAATAATTGCAAATTGATAAGGAAATCTAGGTCGCACTGTAAAGAATTTTCTTATCGTATTTTAAAAGTGTGGAAAAATTTTTACTTCATTTTATTTCGGAAAATTTACTGATTAAACTTATGAACTTATATACTTGTATTTTTAGGGTAAATTTGGAATGCTTGTGTATACTGATATCAAAATGTGCATTGCAAGAATAGAAAAACCTGTCGTGTAAAAGCGTACCATTGAAACGACTTCACATTTAAATTAGTTTCTGAGTAAGTGACGAATAAGCCTTTTCTGCTTCTATTCTACTATGGCATGAAAAAAAGTGGTTCTTACAATGACATATGAGGTAAATAAATCTGCTAATGAATTATGTTTGCGAATGAATTAACTTAACTGTGTTCACTAAGCTTTCAACGGCATCAATATGACATTTCTCATTTTTTTTATTATATATTGGGGGATAACGGTATATTCTTTCTTTCTCATTTTCCTGGCATACCATCTTTTTCCATCCTGAGAAACGAATATAGTTCAGATCTATTTTGCCATGTATTCATAACCACAATATAAGAATTGTATATTCGAATGTGACGCGCTTAAAATTTAAAGGTGTCTAATTTCCTCTCATACGATTGCCATTTCATAAAGGAGTCAAACGCTGTGGCAAATAAACCTAAACGAGCAGCAATAATTCCTACAAAGGATGCTCAAAGATGGCTTGTTAAGAATTCTGATAGAATCTCACGCTCTCCCGCTGGCACATATCTTGCATTTAAAATGTGGTTGACAGTGCTCGGACCTGCAAACACTATTAACGCGCATGACCTGGATCGTCATAGGTGTGTCGTACTAAAACATACCCTCTGCTGAAAGAAATGGATGGAAATAATTCCATTTCTAGATAAAAAGAGCAAACACTGAAAAACAGATCGACGTGCTTGTTCATTCTTTGCAATATTTAAAAAATGTACGAATGATTAAAAGGTAAAGAATTTAGAGTGAAAAACCTTTCCAAAGGATTATTTTTTTTGTTGTGCTGTCATACGTCATCAGTGGATATTTTTTCGATTCTTCTCAATAGAAACCGTCCATTTCAAGTGATTTCCCGGTTACGATGAAAGAATTGGACTATATTTATAAATTAAACGCTAAGAAAAATAACCAAATACCATGGAAGGACCCTAGCTTTTAAGCAGCGTTTCCAATTAACGATAACACTTGGAGTAAACCTGGGACTTGATTCCGTATGCCCGTTGTGGAAATCCTCGTCACGTAGGAGAATGGCTTCCGGTTTTTTGGTAGTTGCGGAGGTGGAAAGAGTTATTGCGGAGGAGACGTTGAATAGCGAGAGAGAGAGGGTGTGTGTGAGGTAGAGAGAGAGAGAGAGAGGTGAAAAGGAACAGGAAGGAAGCGTTTTCGGGGCCTCATGGGAGAGAAACAGATAAAGTCGCGAAAAGTCTTAGGGGAGACGTCACGGTGGCGCCATTTTGAACGGAGACGTAAAAAAATTCTGACCGAATGGGCGTGGCAATTCAAGATTTATGGTGCCATCTTGCTGGTGTCTTTTTTATCACGGAAAGGTTTTGAAGCGGAGGGAACCAACTAAAAGCGAAAAGAGCGAAACTTGATTCGAGATGAATTTTTAAAATACGCCATGATTTCTTCTCTAGAGTTATATATTGATATGTGCGAAGTAATACGAATTCCTTTAGTCTTAAAGAAGAAGTATGCACCGAAAGAATGCTCTGGTGGAGAAGATGCATTTTTTTGCTAAGGTTTTACTAAAATCTTAGTGCGAATGATGATATTTTTGAGGTCTCAAACAGGGGGCACGTGGACCGCAAGCGGCCTAATAAATCAAAAAGTTTGGTATTAATTTTATTTTGATTATATTGTAAGGGAAACAGATTCCGTGGAGGGCACAATTATAGGGCAAAAAAGGGATAAGAAAAAAACAGAAATATATGACAATTTGTTATTAACTAAAATTAACTTAATTAACTAAATTTGGGAATGATCCTATAATATTTCAACAAAATGCGTATTATCATCTTTATTACATAAGACCTGCCAAATAATATAGAGGTTTCCCTCTCTTTATGCGAGGGTTACTTTCCAGAAAAGTGACGCATAAAGCGAATTCGCATAAACAGAACCCATATTTACATGTAAAAGATAGGGATACGTTCCACAAGCAATCCTATCTCCCCTCCAAGTTGCTCATCTTTCGCTCCATAACGACTTCTTATTCGCTAAATACAAACTTAAAACAATTAAAACTGTAAATTATACTCGCCAATAAAAGGAAGCAGACGAGCATAAGTGGTAACTGTTGTGGGTGACATAATAGTGGAGGTTTCAAGTGTTGGAGAGTTGTCTTGGCTCAACGCAAGTTCCGCGGGGAAGGAGACAAAACTACTCAAGTGTACTCAAACAGTATCACAATAAATCTCCGTTTCATCTCCACTCTACAATATCCTCTCCAATCTAATCTCTTTTACTGTAGTACTAACACGCACAGTAGAAGAGACAATGAGAGACTGAATGGTTGCCTTGTGGTGTAGTGGAGAACTTTATTTCATTTGTATTGCACTGGCCACGTTACCGCATAAGAGCGAATCAAAGACGCATAAAAAGAAATTCCGGCAGCAATAAAATTTTCACATAATAGCGAATTTGCATAAAGCGAACCCGCATATAGAGAGGGAATCCTGTATATTAAAATTATCACATGCGTCCCTCAATATATTTTAAAGTATTCAATTTGCCTCCATGCAATTTGAGTTTAAGACCTCTGAATTAAAAGAAACAACCCAATTTAGCACATATTCGTCAGTAATTTGTTGTTATAATTCCAAAACTGATTGTTGCCAAGAAATAAGTTTTAAATATTGGTGAATCAGTTCTATTAAGCATGCACAATTGCGTGGGTGTGTTACTTATTTCTTTTTCAATTTTAACATTCAACGTATGCATACAACTTATTTGGGATTATGATGTCATAAAAACAGTTTTGGATTTTCCCCTTTCCTGTATCTATGAAAAAAGGAAATTTAGCTGTGTTTGGATCATTATGAATTGCATTTGGCTAAAGACATAAATTAAATATAAAATTAATAGTGGATGTATCACGAACAATCCACCCTCACAAAAATTTAATTCTTAAAAATTAGAAGCTTTATTTTTGTTTTATAACGCAAGTTAAGTAGTTTTCATCTGTAGAGGATCAGGTAAATCAATTCCATCGAAATTATCGTTACTTAACATCAGCTTTGACTCCAGTTCAGCAAATTACATGAATATTACTTTTGGTGGAGACTACAGAATTTTAAGGATAGTAGTCTATTTCTTATATTCGCTTATGCAGAATCGTATAATAAGTAGGTACTAATAAAATTTTGGTGCAAATAAATATGGTTGTTTACGCGAATTTCATTTTATAACTTGTAGAAAATACAATCACATAAAGTAAAAACGTTGTAACGTTTAGTTTTTAGTGATTCTCCTTTCTTATTGATAAAAATTTTCATGACAGTAAATAGCTCGCAATATTCGAATAGACGTTAATTACTCATTTTGAATCAAGAGGTCGCGATTTAGCATAAAGTATAAAGAGTTAGAGCCAGCTGAAGAATCGATTGGCAGAATGTAATTTAAGGACATTTCCTTATTAAAATTTTCCTTACTTTCATGATCGGAACGATACCGAATTCAAAGTTTTTATTGCTTTCGGCTATATGACTCAAGCCGTCTTCAATCCAATATCTTGCGGCCCAAATGCGCCAACGTTATCCGACTATGGGCACTTCACCTTCAGAGAGGAGTCTAACTACGGCGGCAGGAAGTTTCCTGGTTTTTCGCCACTTAACTTTCTTCCTTCGACGAGCGAGGTCCGAATAGGTTGCTCCGCATAAATAAGATCACAAGGGTAAAGGAAGGGATGAGATCTTTCCCTAGTCACGTTGCTTTTTTTTTCGTGAAAACATAGTCGAAAGAATGCCGAAAAGAAGGAATGTTTTTCGCGTTGGTATTTTACCGCCACCTTTAGTCGCAAGGAGATAAAGTTAAAAATTCAGAGGAACGGACTTAAGGCTCCGTTTTCTTCAATTCACTCTTTGCATCCTAATCGAAAGCATGTTTTTAGATGGATAATAATTAAAAATTAATTAAATGTATAAACAATGTACCAGGAGTACCTACATCGTTGTGAAAAAGGTATATTTCTCGCGCTCAAATAATGACATGGTTGGATAAAATCAAAA
Organism: Tanypteryx hageni; assembly: GCA_028673005.1. Lineage (NCBI taxonomy): Eukaryota > Metazoa > Arthropoda > Insecta > Odonata > Petaluridae > Tanypteryx > Tanypteryx hageni. Next base: position 54,916,947 of record CM054116.1, read on the forward strand.
TGCTGAAAATTTATACTGCCATTAAATACGTCTCTCTATATTATAAAATCGTAATGATCACCGTCATGTTGCGTAACGATCTAATTTTGTGAATAACTTGATTATAAATTAACATGAAAGCCAGAAATTCCTCAGGATTTCAGTGTTAATATCTACGTTATGACTGAAAATAATTTCGAATGAGGTCACGGGTTTGACTCCAGTAGATGAATGTCATTTTCCATAAGAGAACACGGAAAAATCACCTTTTTGGTGTTAAAGATTTCATCTTCTTTTACTCTTTAAAATATCTTAAATTTATCGACAATAAATTAATCTGAAACACGCCACAATGAATGAGAAATCTTATTCTTATCGTTGAATACTCAATCTTATGCGAATTCGCTCATATTTTGAATTTATACTCGAGTTGTGGTAAATTTTTTAACATTTCAATACTAAGATGCCATTGTTACGGGCATTGTTTTTCCCGGTAATTTCAGTTTATATGCACTTATATAGTCTTAAAAATCGAAAATAAGATTAAAACTTGCTCGAAATGACCGAAAATATGAATTAAATACAAATAAATCGGCTCCAGTATTCATGTTATGTATATTTTTTATCTGTATTACTAAAATCCTATTTCTGGTTGTCTCTCTATTTCTCTCTCCCTCTCTCTCTCTCTCTCTCTCTCTCTTTAACGTTCTATACCTCAGCCATTTTTAATCTCCTTGAATTTCAGCTCACTTTTTTATCGAGTTATTAAAATAATTTTCTTAATTTGTTATTTAAATCCAAACATACATCCCAAATAAATATATTCGTTAAACTCACGTCACATCAGAGTGTGAAAATACAAATAACTAGGGAAATGATAGTAGAGCAGAAATCAAATTTTAAAAAATGTAGTTTATAGTGAAGTGTGAAATAAAATGTCATTTAAATTTATCATTTTGTAAATTTGTTATTATAAACCAAATTTACATTCCGTATAAAATACCAATAGCTATTCAATTAATTCCATATTCAAATAATGTTCACTTGAAACGAATTTAAATCCAATAGATCATGGTAGGAACGAAGGAACAGCGAGCAAATGGGAAGAGGGTTGGCGAGCGTCAGCGAGCAGTGGGCTTTCCCCCTAGTATACACATAATGTCATAGGCAAAATTTATTAGTAATTAACGAGCTTACCTAACAATACCGATGAACAGGCAGATCACGAAACTAAATTATTGAGGAATTAGTAATAGTGGTAACTTTCCATCGGATTTGAACATGTTTGAATCAACTCAGAATGACGTTAATCAAATAATTTTTATAAGAATATATATCTTTGAGTATTTGTGGTGTTGTTAAGGAAGCATTTGCCGAGGAAATTTATTTGTAAAATTTACTTGGAAATAAACCTTATCCACCATAAGTTGCCGCGTAACAAAAACAAAACTAATAGGAATAAAAGTCATTTTTTCAAATTCAACTAATTCGTTCTTTTATCAGAATAAGAGCAGAGAAAAGAGAGATGGACTCTGTCGACTCTCACTGCCTGGTCATTGCACATATTTGAGTTTTCAAGTATCCTAATATTCAGATTCAAAGTCATGGCTTCGACTTTTATGAACCAAAAAGAGAAGATTTTACTTTTCTGCAAGAGAACGCTTAGACCTTTAGCGGTAATATATTTAGAATCGGATAAAACGTCGACTATTCAATCCCCCAATCTTTGCATTTTCTCGCATAATCATTATTCTCATGCATTCAGTAGACTACGCTAATATACACCTATTTTCTATCCAAGAAATTCATGTTGCAGTGATTTATGGAGTGAGTTTTACAGTAAAAAATGAAAGTAAAGAAAAATGAACACATTTTTGACTAAACTGTAGGAGGATTTAATCGGTTACGCTGGAAATATTAAAAATTCCATCCATTTAATGCATTTCTTATATTAAAGTTGTGACTGGTTATTAACCGCTGTTGAAATTATTAACTTTGTAACTCATGATATATTTAAAAGAGGGTTGGCAAAAACCAAAGCTTCGGTAATTTCCCTGTTCCACTGCGGGCTCTACGCTATTATTCCTCCTTTCTTCTTCACTGATTCATAAATTTAATTAAAGTTAAGCAACCTCTTTAACAGTACAGCAACTTGTGATCTGTCTAATAATTATCATAGGATTAAATACATTTATGAGTAATTCCTGGTTTTTCAGTGCATTCAATTTACTTATGAAAGTGCAAATTTTACAACGTATCAGAGTTTAAAATGTAGCTGATTTGTTGAAAATAAGCAATCAACTTGTATTTTATTCCTAAGGGCCTCATTCTCATGGGAGCACATCCACGGAGGATTTCAGGAGAAAAACCGGTGAGCCAGACCAACTTATTGATTTCGAATCTATCATCAGGAGCCCGAATTCGCTCCGCCTCAATTCCATTCCGAAGAACGAGGCTTTTCCCACCTTTGAATTGGAATCGTGGCACTCTTGGCCCTTTGCCCTTTTCCCCTAACCCTCTCACAATTCTTCCCGCCAGAGATATCAATTCAGCTCTCTTTATAAAGATTTCCTCCGGGTCCGCGTTCATCTCCTTCCCAAAATTATAAGTAAAAATTGATGAATTTTCAAGTCCATTCTAAACAGACCATTCCTCCAGATGGTAAAGAATATAAGTTTGGAAGATTCTCTTTCTAATTTAAAAAAATGTGAATCACGTGGTAAAAATATATTAGGTCTAGCATTTCTTAATCACACCATTAGATGACTTTTATTCCAATTATGTCTTTGATAATGGCATTTTAAACTAAATATTAATAAATAGTTAAAAATACTTCATAAAAGCCTTCATAAATTATGCACAATAGAAATTCTATTTATACTCACTATGACCAATGAGTTTGCTTTAATATCCAACAATGTAGATGAGGAGGGTCATCCATACCTTCTAGTGAAATATAATAAATTCTATTTTTAAAATGCCAAATACAAATTAATTACAGATAATTTTGTAAGGAACGATTCAAAATTTTAGACATTCATCGGGAAAATTATCAAAACGAAGTTCATATAATTCGAATGTCATTGACAGATATTATCTATGCTGCATATGAAATTTAATTTGATAGTTTAAATTCGGAAAACTATTGGTATCAATTATATGAGCCAGGCAATTCCTTAAAAGTGATCCTAGACCTTGGATCACTGTTTAATATAAGATATTTTATTTGTCCTTTATATTGTTCAAAAATGCATTTATTAGGAAACGTTTTCCGAAAGATATCGGTCAAAATTAACTGACCGTCATGAAATGTTCATTTACGTGCATTTCTCAGTTCATTTAAACCCTTTTTATACCTCTACAGCTGCCTTTCTCGAGATCCTATAACTTTATTTTCTTGTCAGGGCCCTTTCGTTCTCCTTTTAAAAATCGCCATCCGCCCCATTTCTGCTCCTTTCATTTCATTCCAAACTCTCCTTTCTGCCTCCCTCCATCTCCATTCCGCATCCTTCCAATATCAATACCCTCCCTATACAGCCATTTACCTACCCTGTTCAATACAAGCCCTTTCATCCGGTCCCTCTTAACCTCTTTATCCTTCCAGGATTCTTCGGTCATCTCTCTCTCTCTCTTCCTCATTTCCTATCTCACTCTCTGTAATTCCCTGCTCCCAGCATTCCCAAAAAGTCAACTTTTTTTCCGGTTCCCTGCCACTCCCTCTAGCCCCCTTCCACTGTCACCTCCCCTGCCACTACGGGACTTTTTCGATTGTGCAATCTTCTTCCCTTTTATCTCTATCGCGGTTAAATTCGAATGATGCTCGACTACCTAACCATCAACTATTTTCCTGAAGGGAAAAGCGTGCAAATTTCCGTTCATTTGAAAGGGAGTTTTTTCTGTTTCCCAAGCATTTCTTACAGATTTTATTTAACATTTATGTCAGTCTGTCATATCATCTGAATGCGCTCATTATTTGCAAAGTGCTCGGAAAATATTTGTTCTGTTTAATTATTTTTTCATCCAGCACTTTGCATCTTTAATCACTCGACAAATTTCCAAATCTTTTGATAATTTCACCACTTAATATATATCTTCAGGTAGTTTCATCTGGAACAAATAATGCCTTATAAATAGGTGAATTCTTAGAAGAAATTAAAGCTAAAAAATTATATCGATTTCATTTACTAAAGTACCATTTAGAGTAGCAAATAAACAAAAAAACTCCTGCACCGTAATAAGGAAGAGAATACTCACACGCTGCAGCTAGCTGGTAAACGCCGTCGCAGCACCTAAGTCAAAAGGAGACACACGCACACGCAGAATCATACTAAAGCTACTCACACAGTAAACTCTAACCAAAAATTAAAACTAGACACCGATGTTTCGACAGCTAAGCTGTCTCAGTAGCTGTCGAAACATCGGTGTCTAGTTTTAATTTTTGATTCGAGTTTACTGTGTGAGTGGCTTTTGTATGTTTCTGCGTGTTCGTATGTCTCCTTTTGACTGAGGACCAGCGACGGTGTTTACCAACAACATGCTGCGCATTCTTCCTTTTTACGGTGAAGGAGTTTTTGTTTATTTACTATTCTATTAATTCACCTTATCTCGCAACGCCCCCTTTTCATATGCCATTAAGAGGATAAATATAACAGGAAGAAAATTCGAGTTAACGTACGTTATCGAATACTCAAGAGTTGGCCGAATCCAATTTTATATCGACTCCACCGTTATTGAAGTTTCTTTTTCAAGGGTGAGTCCACAAAGAAAATAAATAACTGCATCTGACATTTTCATATCCATATTTGAGAAATATTTTCTTTTCCATTACACGTATTTTTCCAAGTTTTCTCAATTTAACCATTCGCTTTCGCATCCCTTCTTCAGACTTTGGCACCATTAACGCTCCCTTTCATCGTAGGCCCACGCACGAGCATGAAATATTCCCCAGTGGCACTCGCATCCCTGCGGAAAGAGAAAGAAGGAAGAGAAGAGCGCGCCCTTTGAACTAAAAGAGCATCTTGTTTCAGACAAATCCCCAGTTAGGGAACCTCTTGCGTCCGAGCCGCTTCCATAATCCCAATTCACCTGAGCCCCATCTTTCCCAAAAGAAGAACCCTTTCCCTTCCTTTCGTTGGGAAGCGTGAGGAAGGGTAGAAGGTAGGGTGAGGGCTGGGGTGATTGGTTTTCGCAGAAGCGAAATAAAAAAATACTTCTCTTCCCCCCACCTTAAAGAAAAAGTGCTTATCGATACATTTTTTCCCATCTCGACCGGGAAGAGGGTACTAAAATTCCTGGCATGTTCAACGTTTTACCGCGGACGAATGCCATTTTGTTTGCTTAACGAAGTCTTGGGAATAGGGAAGTTCGAAAAAATAGCCTTGGGTTTAAGAAGGTCAAGTAATTGTAACCACTTATTGGCCAATTTATCGACAAACTTTCCATTTATAAGAGTTCTTATAGATTTGATTTTTCGTCATATAGAATCATGCAGTTCTCCAAAATTCATCTTCCATTTAAGTTATAAGTTACTGTACGATAAAAAATAGGAAACTTTGGTTATACCGTAAGTTACCTCACAGTTTTTTAATGAGTTAAAGCGTTTTAATGTCAATTTTAATATTTGGCAAATCAATTTTTTTTAACGTTGAACGTTTCGAAAACGGTGTGTAAAAATCCACAAAAGTATGTTGATTTGGAGTCGTGTTACTTTCTATAAGAGATTTAGTTTGACAGATTGTCTTTATTAAATGGATATATATTTAATTATCCGTAATACAGGCTAGCTGCATTGAGTTCTCTTATCTTCATATTTCACCCAGCTATTATGGATTCCTTCTATCCATTCTGTCACGCAACTTTTCTACCAAATTCATTTAGGATTTTATCTTTAATGCAGTTTAATGCTTATTTCTGGTCATTCAGAACCTTACTACTAGAAGATTACATTATCATTTGGGTAAGTAGATGGTTTTAAATTTCAAGCTAGAAACACATTGATCTTCAAAGAGTTAAATAATTATTCGTTTTTTTATATATATTGTTTCAAAGAAACCCTTTTCTAAAGCAAATAAAACTCAAATTGCATAGTGGCCGAATGGATAGTTTTGGAAATATATGGTGGACCTCAAAGAATATTTTCAATATATAAGGCGCGGAAGATGTCATATAAATGTTCCTAGGCATCTCGTTGATACTAGAAAACACCTCCCTCTAAATGGCATGTATTTTAAATGACAATAAATTATACTATAATTTCTAATTATTCAACCAGATTATTTTATTTCTATTCTTATTACCCCCTTTTTGTCTCCTGTACGCTTTCTGTTCTCCGTACTTGCAGCAAAATAAAATTAACGAAAAAGTCGTACTTGTTAACAGTTTCATAGAAAATTTGGCTATTAACGAATAAATGAATAATTTTTTAAACGAGAAATAATCTACTATGACCGGAGTAAACCCCTCCCATCCCTTCATTTCGCTCTCATTTAAATTACCTGCAGAATATGAAACCTTTTCAGATTGCATCACATTCTGATAATGAGAGCTTGGCTCTTGAAACGCGTGTTTAGGCATTAAAAAGTGCAATATTAAAAAAGTGTCCAGCTATTCCTTTCTTTTTTATATAATTTTATTTTTATTTCTTATTTTTATTTTTTCATTTTTTTATTTTTCAATCGTGTGTGTCAGTACCGTGTATGTGTTATTGCGTCGATAAGCTGCGTTGCGCTCAGGAAGCGCTTGACTATTTTGTTGGAGTGTGTAACTCCCTCCCTGAAAACTGAGCGTTAATTTCTTTCTTTTATTTTTATTTGACCTTCCTTTTATTTCTACCTTTCTCTCTACCTTTGTGAGACACTCTATTTATTAAATTATGGAATAGGAGTTGATTCCTTTCTATATAGAATCTTCGCCGTAGTCTTCACTAAATATTAATATACCGGTACCCGAAATATTTACTCGCCGACTGCAGCTTTAGTTACTTGTTATTCCATTTAAAAGAATTCCATATTTTTTGGAAAGCTACATTTTGTAATATTACGAAACTTCTAGCAATGTTTATTACATTTGTTCGCATTAGTATTAGTCTTTGCTCTCGGCAGTTCTATTGGTTAAGAAAAGGTGTCATTAACATGAGTACCTCGGGTAGCCTTAAGTTCGATTCAAATTTACTGCCACACTCTTGTGACGATTGACTGTCAAATTATAATGCAATAAATGTGACAGATATTTATATAATCGAGAGTAAAGTGACTAGGTTATAATTAGATCATTTTAACTGGAAAGGACTTTTTATTGCTCAGAGAATATCCTTTTGAATTTTGAACTTTTAAATGGACTTCTTGAAGCTAATTTGCAATATATGGAAATCTCTAGCGCCGGCCGTCCCTCATCGGAAGGACTCCTTTATTGGAAAATAAATATAAGCATTTTGTGAAGAAAGAAAGTAGATAGGAAACACTTTCTATAACGAGGAAGAAGCATTAGGTTTGCGTATGGAAAATTATTTCAAGTTTGGAAGTGAATTCGGAAAAAAGGAAGTAAGCCTTAAAACAAATGTTACGCAAATGGAGGCTGGGCTCATCAGCTTATGTGAATAATGAAAAGTTCGTCCAGTTCTTTTATATAGTTCGCTGGATTTAATTATTTAAAGATAAGCAAAATTAAAATCGACGGATGAAGCCTAGACTTTGTGGAACTCCATAATAAATGAGGAGAGAATCACTTTGTAAAACTTCCACTGTATTACAGAAATCCAAAAGCGACTGTTTCAACAGATATCTAATAATCATCAGGTATGGGAGCAAGGAGAAACAAATATATATGGAAAAATAACGAAGTGGGGAAGTGAAAAGAACAGAAGGGGGTCAATGAATCGACAGGGCGAGAGGGAGGAAAAGATTAAGTTGAGGTATAGGGGATTTTACGACCATAGGAAGGGGTGAACCTTCTCGTCCTGGTTTATATTTATAATATTATATTCTCGGCCAACGCATAGTAACGATTATACTTTACATTCCATTAGGTTTATTATCGATCTATTTCTAAAACTTTTCTAAGAGATGCTATGCTATTTTAATTGATACGTCTAAAGCGCTAGTTTTATTTAACCCTTAAATGCTACACTATGGGTGAAAAAACATCCAGAGCAGTCGTGTTTACTTATAGCTCAAGAATGTACGGAGTGAACGTCGTCTCCGCTACGTGTTCTCCTACTGTGGTCACTTTGCTTTTAGACCATGGTCATAGCGTGTCGTTATCTCAGAGATATTTCTATAGAGGATATCAAGGCATTTTTGGGGGATTTTATATATTACCTCTGCGAAAAAATATAATCATATTGATACAAAGTATATTCGGTGAAGTGCACATCGTGCAAGCTGTTTGTGGTCAACATCGCAATATAATCTGTGAAAACTGTATTATAAATAGATCAGAAGATGAAGTGATTTTTAATATTTTTTGTTAAAATTCATTTTGTATCATTACCAGTTTTACTCTACTTATGTGTGGAGTACAAGATATGAAAATTTCTTATAAAATCATCGGTATTTGTTAAAAACATTTATCCATTCTAAATTCGTATACGAAATCTACCGGGTGAAAATTCATCCATGTGTGGTAAAAGCGTGATTTTTAGAAGTGTAATATTTAAGGGTTAAGCAATATTAGCCTGACTTATAATATTAATTCCTTGATCTTTTGAGGAGCGTATCTTTTAAATGGAAAAATCACAAATGGTAACCTTTCCATCCGGTCTGGATGCATGTATTTGGTGATTTATTGCATTTCAATGAAATTTGTACATTCTTAGTGCCACGCCTTACCTGGCAGGTTTAGCCAGAAGTGTCACGGCTATTTTTGCTATTTTGCTATACTTTAGTTAAAACACCATATACAGATTGTTTCTTAATATTTTTCTCTGGTTTTTCCAAAATTTGTAGAAATAACTTGAATTTAAAAGGAAATATTATCTATTTTGAATATCACATTTATTGTTCTCTTAAAAAATTTGTTTTCATTTTAAATTTTTTAAATAAAAAATATATTTATAAAGAAAGAAAATTATTTAATCTCACTGTTAATGTTATTAAATATTTATACAGGAAATTAAGTAAGAAATTCATTTAAAAAGATTCACACATCTATAAAATAAACAATTAATGGTCGAGTTTTTATTAGAATGCGGCTTTCTCAATTAAGAGAAAATGTAGTAGGTACAGGCATTCCGGGTCATTAAGATTTTTTTTTTAATTTTAGCATTTGTTTCATTAAATACACATTTAATACACACTATACGAGATCTTCGCACTAGTCCACCATCTTTTCTACTGCAAAACACACATTGATGATGCTAGATGTTAACTGCAATCTAGTAATTCTTTTATCTGGATTAATTTCTTTATTTATAATATACGCATTTAGAACCATGCGCGCAAAAACACTGAAAACCAACTTTTTCCAATATTTCAAAGTGCGTCTTTCGTCCAGATACGAATACACCAGCATATCTGATATATCCACCCCACCCATATATTTATTGTGACATTTACCATTTCTGGTCATCGAGTTTCTTTACATAAGCCATGTCATATCCTACTCACAGTTTTGCTTTCTGCCACAGAATGTGTAGATAACAATAGAACAGGTTATTGGGGGATTTCTTTTCTCTATATCCAAGAAAAGAAGTTCATCACTTCTAAAATATTTGTTTTGTTTCCTGAACAAGCATGTTCTAAAGACTATGGGTGAAAAAAATATCGAAAAGATTGAATCAACAACCGCACGAACATCTTAATCAGCATCTTCTACAGCACTTACATCACTCTATACCAACTGGTTTCTTTTTTCTATCAGATACTTCACTTGAGTCAGAGTCAGACTCTTTTCCACCGTGTTTTTCCGATCTCTGTGCATCACCTTCTTTTTCCAAATAATCGTCATCGTAACTTAACGTGTAAATACAATTCAACAATTCATCATCATCCCCGAACCTCAAATATATCCTTAGATGAAGAGGCCATCGTGAAGTACGAGGGATACGAAATATTATTTTGAACTTTCACAAAATGAGGCCGCGGCCACACTGGAAGCGTATTCTCGCGTGGACCACTTACGGTCACGTTCATACGCACGAAAACCAAAAAATTTCTTTTTCAACAATTAAAATTATTACAGTGACCGATATTTGGTAGCTATTATATCGCTTGCCTTTGCTTCATTTAACCATGTGTTTGTTCCGCCTAGGAATTAATTGCCACTTCTTTCAATGGAAGTTGCTAGCGGTGTTAAAAAAAACAATAATCGTGATGTCAGCAGATTCATAGAATGTCAAAACATATTAGAAGGAGCTGAGTGAAAAACATTCGCTTATCTTTGCACTTAGCAAAATGCCGATTCATCTGACGCTATCATTAACTTGGCGCGAATACAAGCATATGAAATGAATTAACTTAAACTTACATCACTAGGTAAACAAAAAAATGCTGCATGCTTGAAAGCCACGTAATATCTTCTCTATTTAGATGCTATTACTATCTCTCTTTGATTAATATTAAATGAACAGCGTCGATTTATAACATGTTTTGCATAACAACGGTTATATCGTCGTTGGCAATTCTGGCTTGGGAAACAACGATATAATCGTTGTATGGCACTGAGAAGGGGATGGCCGTTATAATGAGTTACGATCATCCTCGGAATGCATTCCCCTCTTCATCTAATATTTCTCCATGAAATACCATAATTACAATATATTCAAAAAAGAATTTTTATTACACCATCAGTGAAATATATGTTGCAGAAAATGAGCCCATTTCAACTTCCACGATATATTTTTTCATTTCAATCATGAAAACGATACACTACTATAAAATTTCCAGCTTCACAATGTTTATATTCCATATAAATAACTTGGTTTACATAGAACAAATCTTTCTCATTTTTCCTCTGTTGTTTAATTTTTTTATTAATGAGCTCGAATGAATTTTAACTACGCACAGCATTAATAAATGTTATCGAGCTCGAGTTACGTATGTTATTCAAACGATGAATTAAATAGCTAAAACATACGTAAGAATTTGGGCACGTGAATTACAGCTAGAAAGTAGCAGCCATTAGTGGAAGTTGAATTTCAAAAATGCATTCTAGAATCTACTTTCGGCCAATCAACAATGCAGATAGGTGCTTTGAAGCTAAACTTCAAATACAGTTTTCCAGCATTTTTGCCTCTTGCAGCTGCTTAATTTTTATGTTTGCACAGCATGTGAACAAAGTAATTTTTATTTATAATTTCTACGAATCGATGTCAATTGCGCAACACTTGTAAAACTGAAATTATTGCATCAGTTGAAAATGTTTCTTTAGCAACAGCAGTATATTTTAATCCATTAAGCAACACAAGCATTTAAATAGCTTACTAGGACTGCCAATTTTAATTAAATTGAAAATCCGCAAGGAAATGTTTTATTTGAGGCTCAACAATCAATCATTGGCCCATTTCAAGAAATTAAATTATAGATATCTGCAATTTAGTACTGTATTATAAAAATTTTGTAATAAATGTTGAATTTAAAATAAAATTATAATTGCCTCATTCATTGCGTCATGCCACAACGGCTGAAAACAATGAAAAATAATTAAGATCTCAAATAATAAACTGGATGAGATTATAGCAGATAACTTATGTTATGCTTCTAGGTAATATTTTCCTATTTTTTTTTATTTTGCGTCTAAGATACCTAAAATACCGATTAGTAAATAAAATTCAGCTATTTGAAACGAAAAAAATTATTGCTATATTTTTTTTCATTCGACTGATACACATCAAACGTATCATTTCAAATTAAATAAATATGTACTGCCTTGTCAATTTTAACGCATAGTTAATATGAACATAGTTTAACTTATTTCTTTGGTTACAGATTTCTACCTTAAAGGCTTCCGTTATGACATGAGCTTAAATAAATTGTGTCAGCACGGGTAATCTCGCTTTCCAACCGACGGCTTTTATGATACCCCTTCCTTTTTCCCCCACGTAGTGTACGTCTCTCCGAAATATAGGTGAAAACACCTTTGCTCAACCAAAGAATAAGTGACTATTTTCATTCCGAAAAGCAAGTGCAGTCTAGGGAATAACAGGAGAGTAGGAGGAGGTCTTAGAAATCCATTATCTCCGTCGCCTTTTCCTCCAACAGTCTAACCCTCATTCGTAATTCCCATGACCCAGACCAGTCACCGTCGCCTCGCCCCCCCCCCCCCATCGCCCCCTCCTCTCTCCCGCGCCTATATATCGCCCTCAACCGCCCTCCAAACTCCCAGTCAGAAGTCGGAGCTTGCCCGTGAAACGAGTCTCCTTCCTCTTGCATACTCTGCTCGATAAAAAAACATTTATAAACATATATATATATTCAACATATAGTTTCTGATCTCGGCGGCTTGAACACTTGCCATTCATCTACTGCTGGTGTTTACAGTGTCGAAGATTTATCACGCGCGGTACCCTGGCGTTGCTTGGTGCCGTATGCATCAAACGGGCATGGACTGAGAAGAGAGAGAGTGTGTGTGCAGCTATCGATTTTGAAATTCGTCGCGATTACCTCAAAAGCTTGAAGAGGAACTGAATTTTTGGACACTATCGAACACGCGATACTGAATCGAAACGGTGACAGTGACGAACGTTTCAATTGCTTTCGCTCAGAATATTGTTTTTCAATGTCCTTGCTCGTGAATTCCATTAGAAACATACCGGAGTAGGAATTTGAAGGTTTTGGTTGTAGTTTCTTGAATTTGTGTGAGTGTGTTTGTGTGCATGGATGTCTGCTTCGGAATCTGTCTTTATTTCGAACTTATGTATTTTATTCATTCTGCGAAATGCGTCACGCACTGTTTTATTTTGTGATCGATCGTTTCAGTTGAATTAAAAAAGAAGTGTCATGAAGTTCCAAAAGAGAAAAGGAAAACTCTTGAAATTTTTCAGTAAATGTTTATGTTTCAAAAAGGTATGCTCGAGTGATAAAATATTTCTACTCTCACATAAATGATGTCAACGTTGGCTCGAAACATGGTATCTTATTGATGTCATATTGTGAGAACTATGAAAATGTGCAATACAACTGATTTGATGTAACATCCGTGTCATGTTATTTCGACCCCCAGACTACGAGTTGTTTTTATGTCCACTTTCAATGAACTAAACCTGCTGCCTTAAAGATAATTTTTCAGGTAGTGAATTTGTCTGCGAAAATATAGAACAATGTTATATGCAGATTAAAGGCATTTAACTTTTGTAACTACTACTAAATAGCAATGAGATAGCTCTATTTTTGTCGTCCTTTAAATTGTTTAATAGCTCAAAAAAATTAAAAGGAAATAAAATGTTTACACTCGATGCGAATTTTATTTTTAAGTTTGCGCTAAGGTAGCCTTCATTAAATTCATAGCAAAAATTTTAATTTTTCTTTCAAAAATTTAAGTTTAGTATACAAAACTTTCTATCCTCACAAATTGGTTCCATTGTGGATGACATATATTAATGTGACACTTAAAAATCAGGTTTAACAACAGATTAATGGGGGAACCAAAGGAAAGTATATTCGGCTCATCTGCGGAGCATAAACCACCATTGAAGCGAATTCCTCCAAAAGGTAAGATATTTTTTAATCAAGTCATATTTTTTAAAAACTTTTTGACATGATTTAATGTTATTTGTAAATCCTCAGTCATATATCGTGATTCCCACGAATTAATCATTCATTAATTAAAGAACACTCGTTCATAGATATTTCGAAATATTCTCACTTTAATGATGTCTGCATCATCCAAATCTATAACGAATGTAGACGCTACATGACGCGAGTTGACGAATGCATATGCCATCGAGACTTTATGGGTTAAAATATTTCGTGACTCTAAAATGAAAATATATTATAAATACGGGTACACCCAAATAGATTTATCGACTGAATACCCATCTTTATTCCTCTTATATATGCATTACTTTATTATTAAAAATTAATTCAAATAACATAACATGTTATATACCTATGTCCACAATAAATAAATGATTTATTGTAGGATGTAGAGATTTTTTCTTTGGAATCATACAACAAAAGCATGAAAAATGCTTTGCTATCTCAGAAAATATTGTTTCGGATTATCAAGTTTACTTTGCATTATTATAGCTTAACCTTCTTATTAAAATATGAATCTGACCTAATATATCTCCTGTTCAATTTTCTAGTTATTATAAAAACTTTCGATTTTACTACGCTATCAAGGTTGATATTTTTGCGCATTTATACATAAGTATAACTAGCCTATTTGTTGATCAGTTCGATATAACGCAATTAAATATGAGAAATTAAAAAATAATACTTACGATATGTTAGATATCTCCTGCAGTGATAGACACCAAGGTTTAAAAAAAACATTTAATTACTTAATGTAAAATATATCTCTACATCCATTTTCCAATTATACCTATTTTGTTATTTATGCTGCTACATCTCCGTCATAATTACACTTCGGAATAAATGTACACTTTAAAAGATGTTTTAGCAGTTTCTTGGAAAGTTATATACAGCCATAACAGCACCGTTTCCTATATTTAATGTGCATTTCATTTCATTTAAAGGAGCTAGATACTTTGTAAGCGTTCAATTTTAAAGTTCAGAATCACCCTGGTTACAAATCTGTAATGCATACAGTTCGGAATTCTGGAATAATTACTGCTTCATAATAACTACTTATTTCTGCAGTAAATATAATGCAATATTCTATATAAAAATATATTACAGATTCTTATTCCTTCTCCGTTAATAAATAAGTGCAGTGTGTATAACACACACCCGCATTTTAAATGCATAAGAAATATCAACGCTTCGTGCATCCAGCATCAGACAAAAGAACAAAATACACGAGCTAGATTTTCCTAACAACATAAATGGATAACAAGAAAACATTTAACAATGCTTAGTTTCCCACTAGTACTAGAGGCTTTGTTAGATTGTTATCCTACGTACGTTTTACGCACAGTGAACCAGCTAACTACGCATTCCCATCATAAAAAACGGCCAAATATTACACATTAACGAGCTCTATTTATAACAAAACATTTTGAACCTATAACCTGCCTAGCGTTGAAAGGCAAAGTTGCGTACTAAAACAATACTCGTTTTCGCCCTCGCTTCTGGTCACGTGACGGGGTCGTCTGATGTCAGGTGACTAGCTTGGATGGTTATGCGTGGGAATGCAAACAGGCTAATGAACATTCCATAAACACACCCTCTTGATTGTGCGCGCGCCGTCGCGGTGTCTATTGTTGCCTCGAGAAGGGTAAGTACGGGTCATGGCTAAAATTTAATGCGCCTTCCTGATACGCATCTGTTTCTGGATATTCTGTGTTGCGGTATGAGGGCACCGCGATGTTTTTAGGTTTGTTGATACGAGACAACTGAGCTAGAGAGTTGCCTCAAATTTTCATCAATCCAATTAATTTTCCGAAAATCACAGCATTTAAGAAAATGGCATTTAATGTGATAGTTAAAGTATTTTAAGTTTTTATCTATGGTAAGTCTACCGTATTTCAATTGATGTCGTATGTGTAATTATCCGAATTTTGAACTCAATCATGGCGACTATTATTATAGTGGAAGCTGCGAAATGCTCTCGAATTCTCAAATCTTCAGAGGGTATAGTTCGAGCACCGCGTTTATTTTTATAGTAATTTATAGGGAAAAAATCTTTGTCAAGCCGTCGGTGTTCGGATGAGTTTGGAATCTTTTGATGAATATAGTTACCTGAGATCGGCAAGTTTCGCCAGAATCAATTCATTATTTTAAATATAGGATGTCATTATAAGGGATTAATAAATAAATCGATATCGCATAATGGCTAGAATGAAATTGTTTCTAAAATTTTTATGGATATTGGGGCTAATTTTACCAATTCAAAGGGTGTGAAAAGTTAACAAAGTTGCGTTAAGTAGTTATGGTGCTTAGTTATTTAAATAGAATTAAATGCCAATATAAATTCCAGTGAATAAAGTAATTTGGAAAATTGCAATTAGAAACAATATATTCCAAAATATATACTTTATCATTTCATTAAAGCTAATATATTACTATTTTAATGTCATTTTACAGGTACGAAAATGAAATTAATCATTCAAAATTAAATCGGCGATCAAATCCGCATTATTATGAATAAAATATGGGTATAATGATTTTAAAAGATATTTTCGCGGTTTTTATCAATTTAATAAATGAGGCGCCATGTAAACGTAATTCCTGCATTAACCCGATAGTACTCGCGCACATTTTTGTAACTTAAGTGGCCGCGCGGGGTGTCTCTGACACCCCACGGATATTTTTTTATTTAAAAGATTATTAATCGTCGATTTTCAATAAAAATTTCATTTTATATATGTATTGATGTATTTTTGATCAATTGAAATTAATTTTATGATGTCAATTATTTGACAAAACCGGGGAGAAAAATAAAAATTTTGGAAAATACGTTTTTTATTGCTTTTATGAAAATTTACATTTTGTAATCAGTAAATTAGCTGTCCAATAGCGATCCCAGATCATAAAAAACACCATCAACGACAAAAATAGTAACAATAATTTTACAATAAAACGTATAAACCACTCGTAAAACCAAAAACACTGAGATTTCCGCACAACGCTCTGTCGTACCATCTAAGAAAAACGTCCTAACTCATAGACTAACCATAGGATATTAGTTTTTTAGGCGAAAATGGTTTAAGTTACGTACCTCTCCAGCTACTGAAGAGTGGGAGTCATAAAACCTAATAGTAAAGGAACCCTGTCATATAGCATAGGGCTGGGGTGTCTATAGCACCCCGTGAGACCACTCCCGGTTTAATCACATATGCGTAGTAAAGGCGTACTTTTAATTACTTAATATTCGCTAAATATTAATTATTCGCTTAATTAACCGTAAATTCTTTTATTCTATCATTCGTCTTAATGACGCTATAAAGTTATCAATGGTTTCTCTGAAGATAGAATGATATATATCCTGCTTTAGCTGAAGCTAAATAACCAATGTGAAATAGACTTTGAACGAATTTAGGGCACTTAAACAAATTTTAAACGTGGGGTTAATTTACAGACGTTGCTATGAATACATGGAAAGGTTTAGAGGAAGTCTTCTAGGAAGGAACAGAATGAGGAAGGGAATGACGAAAGAGGTAAACATTGAAAGAGAAGCAGAAAATGCGGGAGAGGAAAAGAGAAAGGAGTTTTTGCAATTTCTTACGCACAAAATGGACAATTTTAGTTTTTTGCTCACAGATTCTATTGATATGAAATTTTGTTTCAAATTAAAATAACATTTATATGCAGAAAAAATAATTTATTTAATATTATTAATTTAATATTTATTTATTCCTATAATTGTTTTTGGGACAATTGCTATCCTATTTTTATCATATGGAAACAAATAAGCCGTTGACTTTTAATAAATATTGTGATTAATTCAATTAACAATTTTTCTTTGACTACTAAAAAGTTAAATTTATATTAAAACAATTTAAATATAAACAATAATTTCAGTGTAATACCAGTAATTAATTTGTAGAACAATCGTAACCCTTTCAATTTTTTATATACTTTTACATAATAACGACTAAGTTGTTGACATATTTTCGTTATTTTCATTATTCAAATATTCAGTTGGTATCTTTTACTATTTAGGAGGAAAATCACTCGGTTATAATTATGATTTGATTTGTTTGTGTAACAAAAAGTTTGTTCTATTAATATTGATTTTATTATTACAAATATACAGTTCTTTGAATATAACTATTTCTGGGGCAATAATAGCCCTTTCGGAAGAAGAAATCAGTAGTTATCTCATCAGAACCGAAACACAAGCATCTTAAGACATCGATCAACGAAAGGCAAGAAGAAGATATATTACAGAGAATTTGACATAGAGAGCAGACCAAGAAACGGAAGGGGAAAAACTTTAAATGTGTGAATAAATTATTTCAAATAATTACAAGTACGAGAATTTAATTTAAATAACTAATAGAATACATTCAAATATAAACTTATTTTTACAAAAAAATCTCAATTAAAAGCTGTCTATAATTTCTTTTTTTTTCAATACAGTATTGTTAAAAGATACTGCTTATTTAATGCACATAAAGCATTTATTTTCAATTACAGTTATGATTGGATTTTCACTCTTTAAAGTTCAAGAATCACGGTATTCCTACACAATGTGGCCCTCATGTACACAGCCAACACAAATGATTTGGTTTTTCACCTGTGCATGTACCGCATACAGGTTTCTTGCATCGAGCATAGTTTTATTGCTGTTGCACTTGCCAATTTGGCACTTGCGGTGGACTCCACTTCATCTATTTCTAGTGTATCGTGCAAAATGTTACTATCACGGGTCTTCATGTATTCCACTCGAAGCTCTTCATACGGCTTGAGAATAACATTGTCAGTGACGTGTTTGTATAATAACCAAGCGTTTATTGCAGTCAGGTCTAGTATATTGAAAAAAAAAACAGGAAGAGGCCATCGCCGAGACCCTGACTTTACAGAGTACATTCGACCACGACAGCGGCCTCGTTTTTGCACTTGATTACACACAGCACCATGCGGCATCACGGAGAAATCAATGATATCGTCGTCTTCATCTTCCTCATGAAGCACAATATTGTCTGTCTCTGAGACCGAATCGTTCACATTTCTATGTGGTACATATTATCAGAATTCACAGGATCTCCCGATTCATTTTCAAGAATGTCCCACAAACATTTCAAAATCTCTTCATCTGTGAGACATTGACGTCGCGTATTGTTCTTTTAGTTGGTATTCATTCCGGTTAACTGATATTATATAATTCGATATACACCACAAAACAACGCAATAATAAAAATAAAAATATGTTTATCAGTACAATACGCGTAGTACTTTCGATCTGTCCGCTAGAAAACAATAAACCGAGCTGGCGTAGAGAACATTACTATTATCGACAGGCTCACAATCAAACGTATAGCGGGGCTGCATTGTTGCCATCTGTCACTTCAAGGTCATGCGCTACTGGCCGAAAAGAGAGTAGCTATAGGTATGCCGCAGCAGAGCCGTCTCTAAGACTCGCGGGGCCCCGGGCGAGAGGGTTACCGCGGGGCCCCTTATTTATACAAATCAAATTTCTCATTTAATTACAATTTTATTATTGTTTTCAAGTTTATGTTAGTTTTTCTCCTAAAATACAGTAGGTGAAATATATTTTTAAAACCGTTATATATTACATATTTATTTATTTTTATTTAGTACATAATTGGAAATTAATGAGAAAAGTATACAAATATATATGAACAGTATACGAGTAAACGAGCACCTACGTCCTCTTTTCGAGACAATTTCTCGAATACAATTTCTACTATAGCTCCTCATAGGCGCGGGGCCCTGGGCGACTGCCCACCCAGCCGTCCGCAGACAAGAACGCGCGGATTTCGGCCGCGCACAGAGGGGAAGTTCCCTCGGTCATCTTGACTTCCCCAACCCCACTACTAGCCCATCTTTCTCTTCCTTAGGTTGTCAGTTCTCACAATTTACAGTTGTTGCCTAGACGAAGTTTTGCGAATAATTGGCAACAGTGTAGTTAGAATAGGACCGTGACGTTGATAGCCCGTGCGGTATGGAACGGCGAGAGGGAAGGGTTCCAAGTGAAACGAGAGATTAGACTACACCCACTGTACACCGAAAATGTTCTTTTGATCGCGGTTGAGCTATAGGTCGCTTTTGCAGCTATAATTAATTGTTTTTGAAAGAACAACTCTTAGGTATGAGTTTCTTTGAAATAACACAACGTGGTTGTGTGTACATCTGTGAAAGGTCATTTTGACCCATTCCGTAATTCTAGGTAACCATACTCATATCTGCGAATGTAGATAAGCTACGGAGTTAAAACTCTGTATTTATGAAGTGAGAATCTATTCAGGAAAAGTCATAAAAGAAAAATAAATTTGTAAAAAACATAAAGCTTTCATGGCCGTCAAAAATCACGCAATGGTCAAAATGACCCCTTCCGCAACTCTAGTGTTAAATTAATTCAACTGTGCGGTGATTCTGATGCAAATTAGTACAAACCCCGAAAGAAAGATGTCGCTATTAGAGTAATGAAGGATGGTTTATCGATATTATAACTTCAAAGTAAACTAAAAGTCTTACCGAAACATGGAATGTTTTTCCCTGGGTTATATTCCAATAATCCAGAAAGGATTTGAAAATATTTACAGATAGAGAAATATTTAACACCATTGTGCAACCTATACAATAATAGCAAAAAGAGTTTGGCTATTGCTTTAGAGTCGTAAATAATCCAGCGATCTTATCTGATGAGGTCGTAATAAAAGACTCATCTTTTGGTTTCCGCAAGCATTTGACATGCTGACTTATCACAAAATGATATAGAGAGTCGATCTACCCTTTATCGCAGAAATACATCATATCCTGGTTTAGACTGCAGAAACGCGGGCTCTATTTCAAATCCTGTCGATGATATCTCGTTAATGAAATCAGTGCCTGCCGATCGTTTGATATGGGTAAAAATGCTGAAAAGAATTTTGAAGGGTTTGCCTGGAAGAGGAGAAAGAAAGAAAGAAAAACGTCTCGATTGGCGATGGTGACTAGCCATTTTACAATTTGTTAAATTATAGAGTCTATTTTACAATAACGATATAAGTTACAAAAATTGGCGATATTTTAAAAAGTATAAATACAATAAAATTTTTTTACAATTAATAATTTTAAAATAGGCCTGATAGAATTAAATTTCAATAAGAGTAATGATTGAAGATGTGAAGAAAAATATTAGGGTACATCATATACATAAACGGTTCAATGTGAGTCAGCATGTGTAATTATTGAAGTAGGTACCATTTAATGCTGGGAAATAAATATCTATGTCATACAGTACATAAAAATTTGTTTAAATCCAACGTCTACTATATATAGTTTTCGTAGTGTCCGTCGGTCTGTCATTCGTTAAAAATAAATTGTGCATCCAGTCACGGTCTTTTACGAAATGGTCCTAACTTCGGTACTATTTTGCTCGTCTTTTCGAGACGAAGGAGAAAGAGGCATTATTTTCCCCTCAAGTGTAATTTTTATTTTTATTACGGAATTTGCGAGCAAAAGATTCTCGGGACTTTCTCGAGTTTTTATCTCCGGATCTATATATTGAAATGATGTGTTCTTGCAAACTTTTTTTCGGCAAATGATTTCCTCTTCCCGAATACATTTATAACTGGTACATTACAGATCATATAAAAGGTAGAGACGGAAAAATTTTGTTTAATTGTCCACCAAAAAAATCGTCATGACAACCTTCGTAAACCAGGTACGATATGATTTGTTTGGCTTCCCTCAAAAAAGAGTCGTCGTAAATAATACGTGAAATCGAATATTGAAACTGATTAGACTGTCTTTTATTTTTAGTTAACTTTCGTTATGTTATTAAATTTTTAGTAAATATTGTTGTATTTCTTTTTTAAACTCCGAAATTTTTCTTTTAGTTGGGCTTTGCAATTAGAAAAATGTAAATTTAATGTGCCTTTTTTTGTTTGTTCAGTTTTTTATTTAATATTTAATTCGTCTGAGCTCATTTGCCTTGCACATGAGAAAAAGTATATAGTTGAACACAAAACCCTTAACAATCGATTATTATAGATTTATATATAATATGTCCAGAAATGTTTTAAATTTATACGAGATTAAGTGCTACATTCCGACAGTGTAAGAAATAAATTCTAATTTTTTTGAGATTGCTTATTATATTTTCTACTACATCATTGGTATGTTTTTTCGTGCACATTATTCAGTTCAAACTCATTTTATATCATAATTTTTGAATGTCTTTAAACACTGTACGTACTGACACTTTATTATAATCAGCGACATACCGGATACTTGCAATGCCCCTCCGCCAATTTAGTCAACAACCAACAATTTTTATTGGCCCCCCATAGTGACCCTCTTCGTCCACCTATGAATTCAGACGCCGAGATTTTACTAATACCTCACTGATTATCAAATATTTTTGGCTGTTAATGAATGTAACGAAATATTTGCAAACCAATTTCAACTATTGTAAGCAGCGCTGAAACGGGCAGACTAGTATTAATTTAAAATGACATAAAAATTAGGATTACAAAAGATGATTTCATTAGCAGTGAGCATACGTTTAGAAAAATAATAATATGAGTGATGCAAAACAAAAGATTCAAGCTTCCTTTATTTAGAAATGTGCTGAAACTGCTATGTCCGTTTGAGGATCACGATCAGGAATGATGTGAATATGAAACAAATTTGTCACATTGACATATTCTCCGTGCAACTTCTAAGCAGTTGTAAAGACATGAGAGTTATTTGTGTCACTAGGAGCAATCCTGGAGCAATATTTGCTTGTTTTTGCTGTTTGTTTTCTCTGAGGTGGAATGGTGCATTCCGGAAATCCTTAAGACCTAGAGACCTGAATCCAGGGTAATGCATGTCGCCTCCTAAATGGCGCGACAAATTTCAGTCGGTCTCTGCAGTAGTTAGAAATATTTTCGAACCCTACGGAGTCAGATTCATCTCCAGACTTAATGTTCAAAGTTTAATTAGCATGTTTAGCTTTAGAAAATTAAAGTTAAATAAAGGTAGCTACGGCAGTCATTAAAAATTTAGATAAATTATATTCGCATTTATTACAGGAAAGCTATATCATGAATGATGAATCGAATGTTCGTTATAAAGTTATTTTCCCGGAAAAAAATTCCTTAAATGTTAAAAGTTACTTTTTTTAACGCTGTATAATAACATATTTAAGCACCTTTAAACAAAATTATATATCAATTCAGGGGCGTAATAGTTAAATTTTCCATCTAGCTAAAATAAATAGTTTGAAGAATGAAGTCTGATTTCATCGCAACTTATTAAAAATATTTCATCAAAATATTATATCATCACTTTAGTATTGATTTAAAATCTCAATAGATTAAACTAGGACCAGCAGAACCATAATTCGTGGATACTAAGCTCTTCGCGAAATATCTCGAAGTTGCCAGCGAAAGATTTATAAACCCATTAAGTTATCTGATAAAACTGGAACTCGAATTTCACTATCAGATTTCAAAGAAATGGACAAATTTATTTTATTTTGTGAGAACAATTTTATGCTTTGATTTCATTTTTTTAAAGTCAGGACGAAACATCTATCACGGATCTCGCCGAATAATTTCTAGTTTTTTTTTCAGTAAGGATATACCTAAGAGCAATTAATTTTCTAGTCTTTTCACAGATCTTTCCTCTTTTTAAATTACCGCATTCTTCGAAACCGTTGGTGATAGCTTAATTGAAGTTTTGCAGAAAATTAATATCCTGCATTAAGTGAGCTAAGTTTTTTTTGCGAATTAAATTTTATTTATTAGCTACCAGCGCTTAAAAAGTAGGGCTGGCCTGAAAAAGAACCAACTACCTTCGGCCCTTGTGTGGAATAGTCTTTATTATGCATTTATATACGCCAAGGATCTAGATGAATAATTAAAAAATGTTTGTACCTTTTGAAATAAGTGTGGGTAGGACAATAACGTTTCCAAAGGGATTAATGTATTTCTTACTTTCTGACCCACACGGTCGGAATAATTCCGTTTTTCTTGCAGTCTTTGAACTGAAGTTTGCTGCTGTGTGTAAATCTTGATGCAGGCACTAATTGACTGAGGTTGAGGACGGAATGCAAAGCGCTGGTAGCTAGAGAATAAAATAAGAAAATAAAATAAAAACCTTAATTGTGTGAATAATTCATACGAGGAAAATAGCTGGAGCTTTAAGCAAGAAACAGGTCTGAAGTAATGATAACAGCTTTTATGTTAGGTTAAGATTTAATGTCGACAATTAAAATTACACACATGCAACGGAAATTATTAATTAAAATTAAAAGTGATTTTTCATTCTGCTAACACTTTCAATTATTTATTAATCCTTCGTCATTACTTCATTAATAAAAGTTATCCTATTATTTTTTAATATCTTCTTTGATCTAACTCTGATCATGTGAAAAATCAATTAGAGAACGGTGATTCGACTTTTGCTTGAAATTGCCAATTTGTCAATTTTTCACGAAGTTTTATTTTTTTAGTGTTTGTAATATAATATAACATTAAGAAATATTATTACAAATTGATATTTATTTTTATAAACCATTTCTACAAATGATAAATTTTATTCCCTTTTTGTATTGAGATGCATGCAAAAATATTTTATAATGAATAAATTAATTAATACTTTTCATTCATCTGCAAGAATATTATTTATATCGTAGTATTTCGTTTTTGTTGACTAAGCCACGCAAGCAAAAATAAAAATTTCAAAAATTTTCTGGGCCAAATTAAATGCAATACACCAGTCTCGATAATCCGAGGTAAACGGGACCAAAGCAAACTCGGATTATAGGGACTGATTAAATATAAAGCTGTAAAAATACAAAATATATGTAGTTAGATATATTTATTACTAAAAACAAAATATAATCGTCTTTATGAAATAACTCAATAATAAAACATATACATAATAAATTATTCTTTCTTTGCCATACATCTTTTTTCGCTACGTTGTATCGGAGAACACGACCTCGGATTAAGCTGAGCTCGGAGTAGCGAAACTATACTTTGCTAATGTACCTTATTTAACCTGCCTTGTGCGTTTCGTAAATTATTTATTCAAACCCAACCCTGCTCAAAAATAAAAAGTAAAACCATCTTTTCCCATCCTCTCCGAAACCAACCTAATTACTAGTTTTTTTTTGAGAATTACGATAATAATTTACCGTGACCGATATGATTTGTACTTATATATTGTAAAATATTAACAGAATTCAATGATGGAGCGATTAAATCTTTACATTTCCTGATCTTATGCAATCCCCTCTGGTCCATAGTATAGATTTTGCGCCTCTCTAGCGCGGAAGTAATTGGTAATGTGAAAATTTGATACGAAGAAACATCGGGTGAATTTACTGATAGATGGCGAGATAAAATATAATCGAGTTAATTGTAAATTTAAGTCGGGTTTAGTCCGTAAATTGACACTGGATATTGAGCACATGCGTTGCACTTACACGGCTAAGCTGGGCCCAGATCTTTAGATCATGAATATTTCACGACTTTCGGCGTTTCCGCTTTCACTCCGTTAACCTCTGAACCTCATCTGCTCCCCCAAATTTCCGTCTTCTTTCCCGTTTCTGCCCTACCGACCTTTCCTCCGTTTCACTCGTCGTGGATTCGCTATATCTCTTATAAACTTGTTACAAGAGAGCCTCGTAACGAACATCTTTTTTTCTTGCAAAATATTTAATAAAACACGATGGTGATAATTAAAACAAAATGGAAAATTATACTCCATAAATGAAATAGCACACAGAGATTTTAAAGTCGGTCTTTATGGGAAATACTTATGAAACGGTTTCGAAGGATTGGACAATTCTCGAATTTTTATCTCCGATACTATAAGTCTTAATTATATCGTCTCAGGTACTATTTTGTAATAAACGTTGTTCTATATCCCCATAAATTTTTTAAATCTGTACTTCACAGAAGGGCATGGGAGAGACATATATGGATTTTTAGTTGTTTTTTGTTGAGAAAACCGTCTTCGAGATCAATGTAAACAAAATATGTGATGTTCTACTCGGAATTTTTTTTCTCCGAAGCCATAACATGTAATTATGTGGTCTTGCGGACTGTATTGTTGTAAATGTTGTCCTCTATCCGAATAAATGTTTCAAACTATACCTTATAGATCACATAAGGTACTGGGGTAGAAAAACAGATTTTAATTGTTGTTTGACGAAAGAACCGTCTTAGAGATCGATGTAAACAAAATATACGATGTTTTGCGCGGGATTTTCTACAATTTCTATCTCCGAAACTATAATTCGTAAGTATGTGGTCTATCGGACTTTCCTGTAGTCAATGTTATTCTCTATCCAAATTAATTTTTTAATATGTACTTGACAGATTATATAAGAGCTAAGGAGAGAAAAGTTTGGTATTTCATTGTTGCTTGATGGATGCCGTTTAACGAGATACGAATACAAGTTTATTCAAGTAATTATGTAAAGTGGAAGTTGCAATTGACAGATTAAGTTAAAAGTTACAATTGGGCGATAAATTTTAATAACAATCATTCAAACTTAATTTAATTAAAATCCGCCAAGCGGTTTAGGAGATTAAAGCTACGACGGACGGATGGACGGACCAGACGTGCCCATAAGGCGTTCCGCTATTACCGCTTCGCTGGTAAAAAGCGCCGAAAAACGGTGTCCCTAGGTGGCTAATTTTCATAATTAAAAGAAAAACTTCTCTTAACATAAACAAATTATTTATCTGATATAATTGTTGTTTAAAACATAAGAGAGAAAAATATCTTCTTGAAATTTGCCAGAAAAATACTTTAAGAAACGCTTCTAACATATTCCTGATTTTTGCTGCTATAATGAATAGATTTATCCCTAAAGATGTTTCATTTTGTAGGTTAAACTCATGGAAGTTATATATCAAGCACATGATTGCCCGTTTTACTTGTATTTGGCACGTAAACTTGAACGAAATCTCGTCCAAGATTGCCTCAATAAGGAAGGGGTTTACTGTCGAGATTTCCTTAGATACGCAATATTCTTGACGAGTCACGAGAAAATTGGTCGTTTAGCGTCCCTCTTAATCCGTTTAAATTTTATTTCCCAGTTTTGCTAACGATGTTATTTCCAGGCGAATTTCCAGTAATTGCGAAAACTTTCCTTAGATAAATGTTTCTTGTAATAGCATTCTTTACTACATTCATATTTTAAATTTATGTGATAAAAACACGGCAAAAATTCATGCAATATCGTTTATGCTTCTAAAAATTTTGTGTTGAGTAGACTAACACACTGTCATAAATTATGCACTTTGTGGTACCTAATTAAAAATATACGATATAAAATCTAAACAAATATTTTCATAGCATTGTTAAGATTAATTTATGATAATATTATCCTTAAACGATTATTATATAAATATTATTTAATTAAGGGCTTCTATATATATATTTAAAAATTTCAAACGATTTTTTTCTCATTTGTAAATATTCATGTACGTCATTTAAAAACTAAATAAATCACATGAAGATCAAAACGAAAAATGCAGGAATGAACGACGTAATGAAAAATGGAAATTCAAATGTCGAGCGCATAGATCGCAACAAGTGCTAAATGGAAATTAACTATCAATGAACCCAATATCTGCAGGACACAAATATAAGCAAGCTTTTCAGATTCGGAGAGCGTGACGGGATCAATGGGTCTCAAAACCGCATTTTGAAGCCTTTACCCAGATCTCTCATCTGACTCTATTCGACTGACACGTTTAATCTCTGTATAATGCCATTAATTTTGGAAGATCATCGGTGCTTCGCTAATCATTGAAGAGTGTGTGATCCCCGAGACACGTGTCGTTTTAACACTTGGCGCACGTCGTTTCTGAAGGAATGAAGCACTTCGTTTGACGCGTGCATCCCGTATTATAAGCATATTAGCGTTTAGTGACGAATGATATAAAGTGCCTACAATTAAAATTTTCAATGCTTAAGCTCGATAGCACTAACTATTGGTGACGTTCTTACATCACAAAATAGCCATTTTTAAGGTTTACGAAGAATCTGTAGTCAAATTGGCAATAGAATATTATGTCCATAATCAAAGAAACATTTTCGTATAGCCAGTAAATTATTAGTTACCTTTCAATGAGAAATATTTTTAGCCTACTTTCCAGAATGGTAATAGGCTTATAGTTTCATCGTTGTGTCTGACTGCCTGTGTGTCTGTCCGTCTGTCTGTCTCTCCCTATTAACTTTTGAACCAATAGACCGATCTCTTGCTACTGGAGCCGAGCTCCCGAGGATAGATTTTGTTGCGAAAATTGAAAGTTCAAAGTTCGATTCCAAGAACTATCTTTCCCATTTGATATACATTGAAAATCTAAAATCCATCGTGTAGGATAATTTTCTCTCGTACAATAAAATATCTTAGAATTGTAATATCGGAGCGGTATTTGTACTGTACTCTGAAAAAAGGAATGAAAATTCTAATTTTTATCATAGAATTGTGCTTATAGATCGTTTTGGCAGTTTTTATCACTCATTACGAGAGTGTTGGACTCGGATTCAATATAGCCTAGTACACACAAGCGTTATTTTTGCCACACAAATACGCGTGATCAATTTAGCTTTCCGTTTGAATGTATTTGTAATAATTTATAGCGCTAAATTATTAAAATTGGAGAAAGAGGAGCATATCCGCGGTGGTTTTAAAGCTAGTACTGAAGACAATATAAGTATTAAAATAAATGATTAAATGGAAAGTAGGCATCATAAGTTTTGTTTGGATCATCTTGTTCTTATATATTTCGGAAATTTGGCAATGTTTCTACCACTAAGTTTCTGTTTGCAGAATTTGTTATGGAGCAGACTTGAGAAAAATTGGAAGTCAAGAGTACAAAGCAATATGGAGAACTAATTTACTTAAGTATCAATGAGTGATTTATTTCAATGATCAAAAATTCTTATAAAGTCTTGTTGCACATATCTTCTGCCACTTCAAATATCTGTGAATACGTTTCTTTTAAGAAAAATCACTAAGAAGTGAGTTTTATAATTGCTTAACTCTTGCGCTCCGTTAAGTTTCACCTTAATTTATATATATTTTTTAAACATTTCACGCCTCCATCTCCTCACACTCCATTTCTTTTTGAACTACTTAGAAGGCGATTAAGTTAGAGGCTGCAGCGTTTTCTCTCCACTTTCCCATATTTCCATATCTTTCCCTTAATATTAGCTTCTCTTTTCTGGATATAACTGCTATTTCCGGCGAATAATTAGTCAACCAGACCTTATAAAATTATCGCGCCGATATTCATTCACCTGCTGTTTCCGACTGACTCCCTATGAATCTTTTTAATTTTCAGAATGCGGAGATGTGTGTTCACGGTTTACTGATTACAGCTACTGATATATATGACTTTCACCGCCCATTATCTTGCTTTCGCTTCCACGAAATGTAATTACGGTATTCATCAGTTCCTGGATTTTCATTGCAAGATAGGTCTGATCGATGTGATCAACTCCGCTCTTTCCTTTAGCTCTAGATTATAAGGAAAGATTGAAAGCTTTTGCAGGAATTCACCAATGATATATGTTGGTTTTGTTTTTACATTAGGGAAATATCGCTAAATATCTGCTCAAAACCATTAAACTCTTAAGACTTACTTTTAATCCTAGTCAAATACTTAGGAAAGTGTAATATCATCAATTTATTGTTCTATCATTTTATATCTCTCTGCATTATTTGCTACTAATCCTCCGAAATACTTATTTTACTTTATAAATTGTTCATTTAGCTTATATTATTATAAAAATTTATATTATTTTAAATTTCAACTAATCTAATACTTCAAGTGAATTATTATTTGAAATAATAATAATATTTGCATAGGATCTTTAGATCATATTATTCCATCAATTTGTGATTTATGATTGTTATATGTGATTCTATTTGATTTGAAGTACATGTACCCTGTTAGTTATAATGATTTCCAGATAATTTAAGATATTTATTAGCGATCCCAAATTTAACTCAGCTGACTCCCATATTTAGAGAACAATATAACAACGTAGATTTCTTATTTTTGTGTGTGTGTAACCTTAGGTTACGATCAAACACCGATCCATAGCTTTTAATATTACTTCGCTAATTACATTAGTTTATAACGTAAAACATACAAACATTCACGTTTACAAACATTTATTTTTTAAATGCATCAATAGATCAATACTACCACATAACAACTTTTATCAGTTCGTAATTCATGAGCTTTTGCGGCACGGACTGGCGCCTGCAATTGATGTATCATGTGAGACAACGAGAGTTCAAATGTCCAGGTAATTCCAATTGAATGGCCCGCTTAAATTCTGAATGGACTCAGTGGTACGATTGCGACATGAACCCAGCGAATTTACATTAATTTTGATGTCGGGAATGGCGATCGCCGTGAATGGAAAAAGCATTGCATGAATATGCATGCGTAGCACTCGAATGTCTAAGGCCGGATGATAAATGACCATCCTGCTGCGGCCTGTGGAAATGAGTATTTGAAAAACGTAAATCGTTCCCACCCTGAATATGAGTTTTTTGTAAATTTAGATTTAAATTGTGTAGTGATTTTGTGATTATTCGAATAAAATACAGAGCATGCTTGGTCATTTTGTAAAAATAAATTTAATTTAAATTTAAATTATGAGTTTATCCATAATCTATATAAATTACTGCTCATTACGACCATGTGAGCAAGATAAAACCTTTAAACCCAGATTAACAATTCCACGGATCGATAAGGTACATATGCAACTTTTGTCTTTTTGGGTTGAAATATATATACTGAAACATTTATCTAGCTATTCAATACGGTAGGAAAATTTTGCACTCTACTTTATATGGTCAATATATATTCTTCTAAGTAACCCCTCAGTTTATATATGTCAGCAAAAAAGATAATAATGACAAGTGATTTAGGGGTCCGCCCGTTTGCCGTTTGCCATTCAGCAGGATTTAAATAAAACTCTTTATGAAGTATCTATACGAGTCCGTTACTATGGTAAAGTTTCTTTTTGTTTAAGTATCTATGACAGTAAAATCGAAGCCTACATATGTTCATTTAACTTTTGGAAAGGGATATATCATATCACAACTGTTTAACTGAGATGAGACATGCTTTAAATAAGATTCAATTGATTTTGGTTTTTACGTTTTGTGGGAGAGGAAGAAATGATCTAAATTCCAAAAATGTACGTGAACATTCTAAAAAAATGCGCTTTTGAAATCTGCTTTTGCAGTTTTTTTAAGCATGTTTAACGTTGGCTTTAATTAACTAAATGCTTTTTATATCCTGTTTGCAAATTACTTTTAAATAAATTTTAAACGTGATATTTTTTTAGAATAATATTAGTTAAACTTCAATAGATTATCAAGGTACTCTTTCAAGATTTCATGAGTAGTCTGGTGTTGCAGATAATCGGAATAATAGAAAGGACAGATTTATCCCTTACTTATTATCACATGCGAAAAAACTGAACTTACAGGATGATAGTAAAGTATGTTTATATGCGTGGGAGCATATACCCAATTATAGATTCTTGGAATGTGAAGAAGAAAAACCACATAAATTTTCGTTAAATTTATTGTGCACAATGGACTCTCGTCTTTGCTAAAAGATAATCTAACGATGTATCAAACCACGATAAGATCAACTCAGTGGTGGATTTGAAGTTATAAAACTGAATGAAGTCGGTTCTGGTCCTAAAAGCCTTCGATATACGGGATGTTTAGTTTTATCTTAAATATACTCTAAAGCAGTGCTACGTAACCGGTGAGATGCAGTATAATTGTGGTAGAAGATTTTCACCGTGTTTTATCAAGCTAATTGTAAGACCACGGAATAGAAATTCCTTCAAAATTAATACTTTATGATTGAATTTGTTACTTTATCTTGGTTACTTGAAACCGAAACAAAGTTATTTCTAAATAGGAGATTTAGTATTTTTATCATTGCATTATTTCTTAATCTATCCAAAATATTCAAAATTATTTTAGGCGGAGTTTTTAGCCTCAATTTTCTACATTTATCTGGGAATGTGATTATTATTATTGCTATTATCTTTCTCTCGCTGAGGACTTAAAAGGTAAAATGTTCCAAAAAGACTCATGGAATTCGATTCGGAGGGAAACTATCTCCTAATAATGCCGTGAAACAAAAAGGTCAAAGGAACAAAAATGTCAAAGAAATGAAAACTTCAGCACAGATACGGAAATACTCTTTGTTTTCCCATCATCGCTTTGTCAAATACAGCTCGCTTATTCTATTGAATTTGCGATTACTTCTTTACGTATATTTAACGCACCTCAATAAAACCCAATAAAAACACATATATTTTCCACAACATTCTGTGTCAACGTTACGGTGGGTGCATGAGAGATTAAAAGCTTTAGTTATTTATACCTCAAATAGCGTGAACGACATTCTATTTGTATGACGTGCTGCTCTCTAGTTTTAAAGGAACATATATTTTCAGTTAATTGCAGGATGAATATGATATATAGCTCGGGCGTTTACTTTTGTGAGTGACTTTTAGGCTATCGGCGCTGAATTTGTCCATTTAATAAACGCTTAAAAGCTTAGTTTAACTACAATGCAATATTTGAAATTTAAAATTGTTTAAGGTATTAATGCGATGGAATTAAATGTGCATTGTTAATATCCAGCTTTTCATTTTCGTTATTTAACGTTTCATTAAGCATTTAACCATACAAAAACTATATCTTATCATTTATTAATGGATTAATATCTGATTAGTTACTTTAGCATATTTTCAAGCATTGCTATTGATAATGTTTTTATGACTGCCAAGAGAATAAAATAGGTCAAAATAAAACTTACATCAAAGTAGAAGTGATCAATTTGCTTCAATTTGAAATACTAAACAAAATACTTTGTTATTAAATAAAACAGAGAGCTCTTAAGCAACGTTATCATCAATCATTGTTACAACTATTGGGTTGAGCATAAAACTGCTGGGAAAACATATCCGCAATTCGGTGGCAAATAACCGGACGATGTAAACATTACTGCTTTGTAATTGAAATGCGCATTTAACTTTTCCAACAATTTTGTGTATTTTGGAGGTCTTTTCTTCGTAAGTTAGATTACAGCAATGTTTAATGTTCGTAATCATCATTTTATGCAATATATTTTAGTAGTTATTATTTTCACAGCAATACATGACCTAAATGGGTTGAATTACATTTCAAAACAAGTCAATTTTACCGAATTTTAACTGATGAAGATCGATTATTGACATAATTTAAATGAATCCTTTATTGTTTATCTATTTGCATTGAACGCAACTGCGCGCATATTCTACTGAATCCTAATTATGACCCAAATTTTATTTTATTTTGCTTCGTAGAGAGGGCCTCCAATGAAAATTGGAAAGATATGAATATCAGTTTACTTTGTTAATTTTGACACCGTTCATTATTTTGTAGTTAGGTTGTATGATAATGCAATATTATTATTTGATTCTCCTTCAAAGATGGTTATAATATCCCTTACTTAAGAGAATTTCGAAATTTCAATTAATATTATGTTCATTTTGTCACACATCATTTAGTGCTTTCATTTATTGTAGCTCTGTCACATTCTACTAGAAGCTTAAAAGCATCTTGAGATATGGAAAAAAGATATTCTACGGATAAGGTTGTGTATATAATAATTGCTTGGTTAGCTTAATATTATTATTTATAGGAATTTCGTGGCTTTCAGGTAGTTGGAAATATTAGTGCAAAAGGTCAGAATATTCATGCACGGATGGTTTTTTATATGCACGATAACTGATTTATCTTGAAATGTTGTTATTGCTTAATATTTATAGTAGAGTGTATGTACTTTTGTTAAATTTAATATTCTATTGAATTTTAACATTTCGTAGATTTTTTACTATATAAAATATATTATGTATTATTCTGAGTATGAACTCACCACAGTAAGCAAAATTAATAGTGGATATATGTTGGTCTAAGATATCGAGTTCTCTCACAAGGGCATGACTGTGAGATCTGACCATGCTAAATAAGTCCAGTGGCTAGCTGTCTTCCGCCGAAGACAAATTACTAGCTCCAGTAAAAACTATCTCACAGAGAAAATTTGGTAAAATGCCAAACTGGTAACCTAAAAACGAGTGTCTGCTCCTACCAGCAAATAGTTTAAATATTCCTTTTATGTAATGGAAGATCATACTACTTCATCGTTGATACCATTCAACGAGGATTTTGTTATTTTAATTTAATTTATTTTTGAAAAGCTCATAAATCTAAAACATCGCGATTTTTACTTTCTCCATATACGTAGTATAGGGGAAAGTTAATGTATTCTTGAAAAAAATCGACCTCGACATTTCAACGGAAATATATGTTTTGAGGTCCCCTGAACACGTTTTTACCATTATCTCGATGATGTCTGCGTGTGTGTATGTTATAGTTTTTTTGTGGGTGCTCGAACTCAAAAACTATTAATCAGGTCAACGCAAATTTTTATATTTAAAATCTTTATAAAAGTCAGAAGAACTGATTAGTTTTTGGAAGTAATTGGTCTTGTAACTTCTCCGTTATTTTGAAGTATTGGCTTTAATGTTTGATAAATGTAAAAATGTACTGGAATAAAAGTTGTAGGTAATTTAATCTTCTACAACCTTTGTTTGAAACATGTTTCCATATAATGCATTTTTTAAGAGATATCTTATATTTTACCTGCCACCACCACGCCACCGACGACTATTATTAACAATTGACGGTTAGCTACGTCTTAGTAACGCTCCATTTTCCTTTCTTAATTGTTGGAGCTTTGTGGCTATATCCAATAGCAGAAGACTATGGTCGGAGTTAATTTCTGTTATATGTAAAGTCAAAAAATTTCTCGCAGTTTCTTATATATTTATTATTATCTAACCAATTTGGAATTTTTAGAAATATTACAGATATGGAGAAAATCATGTGGTGGCCACATCAGATTTTTTACAATGAGCAAAGGAAGATTAACAAAGAAGAACAACAGTTCACGTGGCAGGGTTCAATCCTTATCATGGGGCAGGACTGCATATATGTTGTTCAACCGAATTAGACATTGCAAATAAGACAACAACAATCAAGTGCAACTTTTGAATTTTTAATTAAATAAATTTAGAGTTCTGTTGAATAATTTTCTCAAGCAGAAAAATCAGTAATTATTTCAGTTATTTGAAAAGGAACTGTCAAATTAACGAACGTGAGCTCTTTAATTTAAAAATAAAAATTTCGTCTTCTCACGGCAATAAGAAAATTAACTTAAAATCGAATTAACTGCATTCATCAATTTGTTGCATCTTCCCAAGTAAGTACGTATGAAAATTCGCGCACAGTTCTCGAATATCACCACTTATGAACAAGTTAAATACTTAGAGGAAAATAAATATATTTTTTTTATTTTAATCTAACAATGTACAATTTATGTCGAAGTTATTATTTACAATTTCTAAATTTCAAATAAAATTTTATTCACTCCATTATTTCATTTTAATTCGAAGTTCAGCTACTAAATTCTTTCAAAGTTTTTTTTAATATAACGTCTTCGCTTTGACCTCAAATATGAGGCTTTATGTGATAATATACTGCACATTACCTGATGAAACCTATTTTTGAAAGGATAGCTAGATAAAAAAATAATAGAATTTATAGTTACCGGTCAATTTATCTACACAGAAGCGGCATTACCGTAAGGCAAACTAGGCGACCGCCTACGGCCACGCATCTGCAAGGGCCTCGCGCAATACAGCTATAAAGGTGGACTTTTTTTAGCCTTGCGACATTGCGCGATTTCTTAAACTTCGTGCATGAGCCTGGTTTTTTGTTAGAATGAAATAATGTAACTTTTTCTGAATTTACGATACGACGGCTAACAATAAGTAATGCTTGACTGTGGCGCCGGATAAAAATAATAAGTAATACTTGACTGTGGCGCCGTTGAGTAATGGGCACTTATAGAGCGGTAGGTATAAGAACTATGCCGTTTTGCCGTAAACAATTGCTAAACTATTGCCATAAACAATTTTGCCTAAATAAGGTTCAATATAAAGTTTAAATTTAAGTTTAAACTTAATGTAAGGTTTAACCAAGAATAATCTACTACCAATGATGATGAAGATGATCAAGTTTAAAGCTTTTAAAAGTGCACGTTTCTAACGTTCAATGAGAGTATTTTTGTACAGTTGATCTAATAGATTATTACAAGTATTACATTATTAAGGTAAGTGAAGTAATGAACACATATTAAATAAGTATGAGTGAATGAAACTATTTTATGAACATATGTGCCATGCTAGTTTCATGAGCGTTTTGTGGATCGTGAGTAATCCAATAGCCAGAGTTATTAAACTTTATTTATAAAGGACTTTCAATTCCAAAAATCATTATTTACTTCCGCTATAATTAACACTGTAGTAGTAATTATTGATAGGGCACTTAGTAAGCAACATAGGTCAATTGAAAAGTGAATTACCTGTAGTTAGTGACTAATAATAATATAATAAGGTTATACCCATAGCAAAAATGGAAGAGAACGCGACAAAGGCAGTTGCTGTATATGATCCAGTACATGTGTTTGTACTGGCAGGTACCATTACCAGATTTGCTTTTAATGGTGATATTAGCGGTAAAAACTAGCTCTTTTGACGATTGGCCACTATTTGAGGGAAACTAAAATTTTCCTCACTACAAACAAGGCCGCTTGTTTGGAGGGAGAGATTCCTGCGAGTCTAGGCTGGCGATGGGGCACTTATAGAGGCCCCACCACCTAGCCCGGATCTCGCCGAGAGCATTCACCTCTCGGTGTTGGGAGGCTGCCGCCTTCGCGTAGAATTCCCTAGACATCCTTGGCAAGAGGAGGTCCAATGATTCCACGCTCCCGTCTTCGTGCAACCGGCTGACACATTCGTATCGGTTACGACCGAGTATCAGCCGGAGTGCGATAATCTGCACGACCTGGACCCTGTAAAGGGAGGTCTTGGACACTCCGGACCAAACAGGAGCTGCGTAGGTCAGGATAGGCCGTACGCAGCTCAGGTATAGGCGTCTCCGTGTGTCGGCCGACAAGGCACGGGAGCTGAGGATGGGACGAAGTCTCATCAGAGCCCCGAGTGCCTTGCGGCAGACGCTTTCTACCTGAGACTTCAAAAGAAGCCTCCGGTCCAACACGACGCCAATGTATATGACCTCTTGGCTCCAGGGGATTACCTCCATCACCGACAGGTCGACTCCAGGCGGCGCTCCACTTCCAGGGTGGAAGATGACCGCACCTGTCTTGGAAGGGTTGACCGCAATGCGCCATCGACGATACCAGGTGGCCAGATCGTCGACGGCGCACTGCAGATTCTCAACTGCCGCGTACTTCTTGGTCGAACATGATCTTTGCCCTTTTCCACGTAGACGGGAAGTATGGAATCCTGACGCAGCCGTTGTATACGGTGGTCAGCAATTCTATCGCTGCGACGGGGACCTGCCTCATGACGTCGTTGGGAATACCGTCGTCCCCCGGAGCCCTTCTCAACCCGAGACGGCGAACTAGTTCCACGACCTCGCCGCTCGTGAATCGAGGAAGCTCCGCCTCCGGCATGGGATCCCGATCCAGGGAACTTAGCACCGCTTCGATGTCCTCTTCCACCGCATCCGACTCTGCAGTGGCCGGATTGGGACAGAACACCCCCTCGAGGTATTCTGCCATCAATCCGGCCTTCTCCTCTGGGGAACTTGCGACGCAATCCCCCTGGACAATAAGGGGATCGCGCCGCTGAGGTCCGCACAGCCTCGAACAGGTCTTCCAGACCGAATGGTCCTCCAGGATGAGGGTGCGGAGATGATTTTCCACACGTCAGAGCGCACGTCTTGCAACATGCGCCTGACGGTCCTGGTCAGACCATACAGCTGCGGCTGAGCCCCAGAGTCCTATGGCGCTGCCACCGCCGTCGGACGCTGTTTCGCCGGGTGATGGTCTCCCGGACGACTCGAGGCAGGGCGACGCGGACAGCCCGGGCGTTAACCACATTAGGCACCGCAGCATCCATGGCCTGTTGGGCGGTGGAGGTGATGAGGTCGACAATCCGGTCTGCCTCATCCCTCGTCTCAGGCTGAGTCGGCACGACCGGCAGCCTTTCCGCGATGAATTCACGCAAGTACTGCCAGTCGGCCCTCGCGAGGTCCAGATGCTGCGGTGGTGGGACTTGCTCCGGCGAGTTCCAAAGAAGCAGCAGGGTCGGATTGTTGTCAGAGGACAAATCATAGAGTGAATGCATGCTCAGGGATGCCCTGACGTTGTTGACGACAGCAACGTCGAGGACATCCCCGGAAGGCAGGAATGTTGGATCCGTGGGGGGCAACACAGTCAGCCCCTCCTAGTCTGCCAAGTCCCGCAGTCTTGTGCCCCTCGGTTTGGTGACCCTCGAATGCCAGCTGGCATGCTTGTCATTCAGGTCGCCGATGACAATTGAGGGGCAGACGTCTCCGACGAGATCCATGACCTCGCCCGGTTCCCACGCCCTACTAGGCGGATAGTACGCCGAGGAGACCCTGATCCACCCGGAGTCGGTCAGCAAGTCGGCAGGCACGGCCTGCATCGACCTGTATGATCGACCGATGTATCTCCTCAACGACCTGCAAATTATGGCCACCGTGGACCAGAAGTCTGGGTCCTCCTCGGACCCAGCTACATCTTGCTCGACTTCACGTGGCAGACGAGTCTTACCTGGTGCAGCACCCTCAGGCGGGATCACCACTTCCGCAGTAGGGACGGTGGGGACCGTCCTCGCGGCAGCCTTTCTTATTGGTTCAGCCATGGGTGTCGTGGTCGTGGCGGGGCCGTCTGCAACGGCCACACTCTCCACTTCCATGACCGATTCGGCCATCTGCTTCCCCCTTAAAGCCAATTCTTGGGCGGCCCTCCTCCTTTGCTTCCTTAGGAAGGTCTTGGAGGGAAGAGCCGCTTGCTCCCGTTGTTCAGGGAGAGCGTCAACAGGGGGCGCCACGGAGGGCGACCCCGAAGAAGAGGGGGCAGGAGCTGGGGCAGATTCATCAGCGGGCCGCTGAACCTGCACAGAGACGGGGGCCGAGGGAGTCGGACCCTTAACCGCGGTGGAGTAGGACCGCGTAGCAGTCGCCTTTGCCGCGGGAGCAGACTTGGCCTTAATGTGGGCCGGTGCAGATTTGGGTGCAGATTTGGGTGCCGATTTCGGCACCTTATTCTACTAGCCCTCCTCATACCTTTCAAGCGCCTCAAGGAATGCAGGGCATTCCTTGAACGAGTACGGGTGATCGCCCTCGCCATTAGCGCATTTGGCCGGATCGTCGGGTTCCTTGGGACAATCAGTTCCCTTATGCGGACCCGCACACTTGAAACATCATGTGTCGCATCGGCACGCATGCGACATATGGCCGAACCGCTGACAGTTGAAACATGTCAGCGGTCCGCGGCTGACGCGGAAGTGCTCGACCTGAATCGAGCACCGGCACACCTTTTTGATTGAATTTGGGAGAGGAGCTCTGCGAGTCCTCTCCACGTTGACAACGAAGCGGCCGATGAGGACTCTTTTGCCGTCCTCCATCGCTGTCATCTGTCGGACGTTCCTGACCACGAACCCCTTCGCGGTCAGGTCCGCCGACACGTCCTCTGCCGTATATCCCCGCCCAACTCCGTTCAGGAGAAGGCGCATCCCCTGCACCGACTCCAGGAGTTGGGTATGATACTGGACGCCAGCGTCGTCCAGCACCTTGGTTGCAGCTCTGTGGTGTTCCGCCGAATGGACCACCACTCTGGTGCAGGCTCGACGGACCTCCGCCTCATAGTCATAGCCAATGACCTTACTCAGCTCATTGACGAGGTCCTTATGAGACACGATGCCGTATACCACTATCTGTGATACGTGCAATCGTGTCCTCGCTCCTTTGCCGGAATTTCCGGCCTGACCTTTCTTTTGGGCCTTTCCACCGGCTCCGTCGTTAGCATTTGAGGAAGTCTTCTTCCTCTTTGCCCTGCGGCGGGTAACCTCCGTGAACCCTCCCTCGTGGTCGTGGCTATCCTCGTCGGACGAGGCGAGGATAGATGCCGAGCGGTCGGCTAGCGAGGCGTCGGCAGGGCCGACGTCATTCTTGCCAGCAATTTTTCGTTTGCAACGGGTACCCTCCGTGGCTTCCATCGCCTCTGGGGCTGCGGATTTATGGCCCAGCATCTGAGCCGATCTAACTAGATCCTTTAGCCCTTGCGGGGTGACTTTCCGGAAGCCGCTGGGCGGCTCGACCCGGTCGATTAGGAGGCTCCCTTCAACAAGGGCAGCCGAACATGTAAGCCCGCTCGGGCAGTCAATAGATTTTTCCGGCCGAGCCGGAGTCCCTAGTGACGAGCCGCTATGCGGACACGACCGGGAGACTTGGAGGCCCCATTCTTTAAGGGCAGCCAACACCGCAGACCTAGTTAGGTCAATGGCCATGATGGCCGAAGATATGGTGGAGGTCCTTTTCAGGGCCACAAACCAGCGAGAACTAGCCTCAGAAGGCTAGTTCAGGCAGTTCGAAGACTGCCAAGTGAAAAAAAGGGACTAGTTAGCCTTCTCTTGGCAGCCACGACCAAAAAAGCGGAGCGAAATTCACCAATCTACAGAAAAGTCGCACTTGGGGCTTTCCGTAAACAATTGACTATCGCGAAAACCTCGTTAGCACGATGTGCGTTGAGTTTGATAGTACTAAGTAAATAGCCTATCAGAACTCATGGCTCTCGGCGAGCATGCGACAAGGGCAGAAAATTTGAATCAGGTTATGCAAAAAGACAAAAGCGGGCGACTTTGGAAGAATGCAAGGAACTGTTATGTGGTTCAGTGCTGAAATATTCAACGACGGAAAAAGTTAATCAGTCTGAATGTGCAGTTGAGAATGAAAACGAAGATGCGGGAAATGGCTTGGCCCAGGGAGAAGATTCTCAAAGCACATCCGTACACTGTGAGTATAATAATGCTCTGATAGATACATCTGGTGAAGTTTCTACAAAAAATCAGCATGGTTCTGTTAACGTTAATACATTAAAATCAGGTGATCTTAGCAAAACATATAAATGTATTAGTTACGATCTCGGTGAATGGAATTTTCCAATACAGGATATAATTAGAGTAAATTATATTCTCGAAGAAGCGATTCAAGAATAAAATCTAACTTTTCCAGTGCATGATAAAAACAGGCGTTTCACCTCATCCCATTACATTAGAATTTTAAGCAACAAGGAAAAACATGATAGGTGTTGGTTGGTTTACTCTTCAAGCAAAAATAGTATTTTTCGCCTGTCGTATATTCTCATCTTCAAGTGGAGCGTTAGTATCTCACGGCTTCAATGATTGGAAGAACCTCAGTAGTCTTCTCAAGTCTCTCGGGAACAGCTCAGATCACGTAGAGTGTCTTGAAATGGTTGGAATAAGAAAAGCGGCTGAAATGAGGGAAGACTATTTATACAGCGATTCAAAATCAAATACAGCAGGAAAAGTAACGCCCGTGTGATGTTTTGGAAAGACTGTTGGCCATAATTCAGTATTTAGCGTCGCATAACATGGCATTTAGAGGACATTGGGATTGTTTATAATAGATAAGAAGTGGAAACTCTTTCGATCTGGTTAAAGATACTGCAAATTTTGATCCTGTTCTTCGAGAACACTTACAACACATATAAGCTATGTGTGTGTGTTTATTGGCGCACCAACAGTTAGAGTTATAGGCGCCAGCATAGAAGCTAATAGTCTTCATAATCATTATTTGGTAAAAAAAAATAAAAATGAGTTAATAGCACTGTTGGCCAAACATTAAACTTGGAATTATTCAAAAGGTACAGCAAGCAAAATATTATTTAATAATTTTGGACTGTACAAGAGACGTATATCACACCGAACAAAGGACAATGATATTGCGTCACGTTGATGAGAAGTCGGGAGACATTGGGGAACATTTTTTTGGATTTACACCTATATAAAAAACTTCAGCTGAATAATTAACAAATTGCGTACTTTCAGAAATCAACAACCTAGGACGACAAGGATACGATAATGGAGCTAATATGGGAGGATAAAAAAGTGGTGTAAAAAGAAGAATACTAATCCTTTGGCCTTCTTTACACCTTGCGGATATCACAGTTGGTATTTAGTGCTTGGTGATCATCAGCGTCTTGTACGAAGCCAAGATTATTTTTTTGTGATTCGCAAAGACTTTATACGTTATTTTCTGGTTCATCCAATAGGTGGAATGTGTTATAAGAAAGAGTACATATTACTGTCAAGCCTTTGGCCGAAACCAGATGGGACTGCAGAGTGGAGAGTGTAAAGGTAGTCCGATTCCAATTAAAAGATATTGCCGATTGCCTATAAAAACTGTCAGAAGTAAGCAGCGATCCTACATTTTGAAGTAAAGTTAGTTGGATACAAGATGAAATTTCGTCGTAGGGGTATGTACTTTCGTTAGAAGTGTGGTACGATATCTTTGTAAAAATATACCAGATTAGTAAAGTATGGCAAAAGTGTAATATGCAGTTGGACACGGCATTGAAACATTTTGAGGAATTTCTATGCTGGTTAGATGATTATCGATGAAACGGATTTGACTCTGCTCTAATAACTGTCAATAAAATAGCTGATGAAATGAACATTCCGAGGTAATTTAAACAAATTAGGCTACGTAAGAAGAAAATACATTTTGATTACGAGTGTCCAGACAAAATTAGTGCTAACCCTGCAGACGTTTTCAGAACTGAATATTTGAATGTCATCGTCGACATGATTCGTGCAAGTGCTAGACCTATATCTGAAGGGTTAAAAACCTTCTTTACCGATTCTGAATTTCTCTAAAATATTTCATCTTTAAAGAACAAGTCCGATGAAGAACTTTTACAGGGTTGTAAAGAACTACAAGTGTTACTTACGGTGTCTGAGTCGTTCGACTCCGATATAAATGGCGAAGAATTATTTGTGGAACTAAGAATGCTTACCAGGATTTATATATGTGTGTGTGTGTGTGTGAGAGAGAGGGGGGGGGGAGTGTGTGTGTGAGAGAGAGAGAGGGGCGGGCGTGCTCGTGTGTGTGTGTGTGTGTGTGTGTTAGGCGCTAGTGACGACGGCGAGGAGGAAGTCCAGACGGAACACCGAGAGACAGACGGATTTGACCTGGTGTACCTATTTGTGAAAATAAAGTCTATTTGTACCGAGAGCGCTGCATCTGCGTCTTTGAAGCCCCTTTCCGCTGCTAACACACACACTTTTTTGTGCGTGTTTTCTGGCTCTTCGATAACCCCAGCAGCCTGCCAACTTGGTACTCAACTTCGTAAGGGTCCGCTGGGTTTCCTTCAACACCTTGTTGCCACCCTCATCACTACCTTTTTTTTCCTTAAGGTTAAATATATATATATATATATATATATATATATATATATATATATATATATATATATATATATATACGTATACATAGAGGCAGTCCTACTTACGTACATAATGCGTTCCTGAAAATGTGTACGAAAGTCCAATAATAGACTTACATGTAATAAGGGGAGTTCCGTTTCCAGATTTCTTTTACCCCTGAGTGTTATACAAGGTATTCATGATTATTTAAAACATTAAAAACAGTAACCTTTTTCGACCGGATATAAATGCCTGACCGTAGGTTCTATTTGCCGGATTTATTCTGGGATATTTAAAAAATATTTTCTTACATTCTATAAAAATAGCTTAACTTTTATTCTTTTGGAAATTAAAATTAGCTAAGAATTGACGTAGGGACTTCGAATTTAACCTCTATTTAAAAACATAAATGAAATTTTTTATTCTAATAATCTTTTTCCGCCTGCCTTACAAAATCACTAATATTAAACATTTAAATCACATATTTTGGGAAATTTTCGATTATTAAACCACGTCATTGTTAAACTTCGGGAATCAATTGTAGTCTCAACCCGCATACGTGTAATATATAGGAGTGCATAGTTTGCCTTAAATTATCGCAGGATTTTTCGCGAAAGTACGAAATCCTAATGGAACTAAGATTTAGTTGGGATTCTTTTGCTTGCCCAAATGACTTTATAGATGTAGAGTAAGAGAGAGGGGGATTTGATCTTATATATATATATATATCCTACATGGGTACATCCGGATCACTCCACGTAAATTCAAATTTTCCAATTTCTCTTATGCGGTCCACGACAAACGTAGCCCAGCTCTCATCTTACATCCTCCAAACGCTTATCCGCTCCTTGATGAGATTTTCCAATCTCTTCCATATCCAAGCTATTCTTCCTACTCCCACTCGCCGTATTCTATCACAATCACGTCCCAAGACGCTTAGCACAGCATCCGTTGAATATGGCGGATCGATGCCGCGTTATCTCAAAGAAATGTTGTCGTGAAATTGTTCGTGTTGAAACTGCTCGAAAGAAATGTTGTCGTGAAAAGGTTTCTTGATTGCTTCCATTCGAGCTTTCGCCGAAATTCATATCCAGAGAATTCAATCTCAATGATTGCAGAAAATTTTGAAATGAAGTATATTATTTTATAGTGCCGGAGGCATTTCAGAAAACCATTCGAACGAAATACCGTTCATTTCTAAAGTTCGTTTTCTATGTTTTTGCCCATACGACTGACACAAAAAATATCATTTTGTCATCCCGTTTCACATATATAACAATTGTTCACAGCACTTCGAAAGTACATAAGATAGTACTTTCATCTATCTGCAAAGCAGCGCATATCTAGTTACAATGCCAAGTAAAAGGGATTCATTCCCAGTTCATGGGCATTAGAACATTTGCGTGCGGATGAGCACCGAATGAGAAATGAATATTGTAATGAACCTCGAAATTATACTCTCTAAAACCGAATGGCAGCGGGTCGAAATTGTTCAACTCTTTGGGATGTTAAGTTTCTGAATTTGGCCGCTATGTTAACGGTGAGCTGCCTTAGTTCACAT
The DNA here is from genome assembly GCA_028673005.1 of Tanypteryx hageni. Lineage (NCBI taxonomy): Eukaryota > Metazoa > Arthropoda > Insecta > Odonata > Petaluridae > Tanypteryx > Tanypteryx hageni. The sequence continues at coordinate 54,961,602 of CM054116.1, forward strand.
GCATTTTCTTGTTTCTCTGTTCGAATGAATTTTAATACTTTCTCAAATGTGAAATCAAGATATTCAATTGTTCGATATCCGAATTTCACGCCCACGTCGTCACCGTTTCTCTCTACCTCTTAAAAAATAAATGCTTTTGAGCAGTGATTTATATATTACTTGGATTAAATCTAAGGTGTTATTATTTAACTTTTATAAGTGCTGTAATAATTATAAATAGACACTATAAATATAGAATTAAATCAGAAATATTCAAAGAAAAACTGTTTTCATAAGGTGTAATTACATTTACTAGACTCAATCTTACTAGATGTTGAAAAATAACAACTCTTTCGCCTTCTTCTTGTAATCTACAATGAGTTTCTTTGTATATATGCATCAAAAAAGTAATATTTTTAAACTATCGCTAAATTGTTACCATGTTACGCTTCTCAGATGAATACGGAGTTTTTTAATTAGAATTACAATTCTTGATCTCACAAATACAAGCAATAATATAAAAATGAATTTTTAGAAAATAATTAAATATAGATAATGACGCAATATGGATTAACTTAATTTTATTTTCAATAAATTAGGTTACATTATTTAAAATATTTACAATTAACTTGTTGGAAGCACATATATTCATTCAGCATTTGTTTATTCATACTTAATTCGGCTGTCACGGGAGTATATTCACTTATCATTGATAGGAAAATATTTATTTGCATAATTTTTATTTATATATATATAGTACCTCCACAGTTTACTGAATAATATTTCGTAGGACTTACAAAGGTGTATTCCGAAGAAATATTCAAATCAATTATAATTGCCAACAATTAGTTACTAAAACAAAATCAGTTCTAAAAAGTACACTGAATAATATTTCGTACGACTTACACTAGTGTAGGTATTCCGAAGAAATTTTCAAGTCCATGAGAATTGCCAACAATAAGTTCCTAATTACTAAATCTATCTTCTAACTCACCAACAGATGGCAGATAATATGTTGCGTTTACATTAATATGAAAAAGGGAATTATATCGTATTTTATGTTAGTTTTGCATTGAAATGCGTGTCATGGATAATATTTTTATAATCCATTCTTTTAGAATTATGGTATCGGCAGCACAAATTGTTTGCATAATAACTTAATATTAAAAGAAGGCTTACAAAATAATATTCCACTAAGCTACAACTATAAATAGACGATCGTGATTGCCCATCAAATATGACGGGTATGCGTGCATTAAGTATTAAATTTGAGGCACTTCCAATTCTTCATCCTTTTCTCTTTTCCTCTCTCCCAAACCTCCTCCCTTTCATTCTCCCGCCCTCTCCCCCTCTTTCTTTCTTTAAAAAAATAGACTTCCTAGTCTCAATCTCGCACTAATAAAAGATCATTATCTATCTATTTCACTCTGTACTCTTCACCCTTCTTCTGTCTCCCTCCCTTTTTCTCCCTTTATCTCTATCTCACTCTCTCTCATCCTCACACTCTTCCTCGCTCACCTCTTTCCTCCTCTAGAAAAATGGGCATCCTAGTATCATTCTCGATCTAATCAAGACCATTATGTATTTATTTCTCTCTCCTTCTGTCTCCTTCCCTTTCTCCGTCTCTCTGACTCTCCCTCTCTCCCCCACTGTCTTTCTCCTTCTTTCATTATTTCTCTATCTCCTCTTTAACGTAATAAATCATTCAAAACCCGCTTTAGTATAAGGCATGAGACAAAAATACAATCCCGAGGTTTAACAATGTCACGGTCGGCAAGGCAACATATCGTTAAAAATCTGATGTGGTCACCACATAACTTTCTCCATATCTGTAATAATTCGAAAAATTCCAAATATGTTACATATTAATAAATATTTTAAGAAACTAGGAGAAATGTTTTGACTTTACAAATAAGAGAAATAAACTCCAACCATAGCCTTCTGATATTAGATATAGCCACAAAGCTCCAACAATTAAGAAAAGGAAAGGGAGCGTTACTAAGACGTAACTAAGAGTAAATTGTTAATAATAGTCTTCGGTAGGTGGCGTGGTGGTGTTAGCTAAAAATATATCTCATCAACAATGCATTATATGAGAAAATATATCAAAGGTAATAGAAAATGAAATTTCCTACAGCTTTTATTACAGTATATTTTTACATTTATCGAATATTAAAGCAAATGTTTTAAAATAAGGGATAAGTGACGAGGGTAATGCAGCATTTTCCTACTTTTGACGGTTTTTCGAGTTCCCCATAAGTTTTTCGTGTTCGCCAGAAGTTTTTGTGTTCGAACTCTTTCCAATGGCGAACTCCAGCAAATGACGACCCCTGCGTGCGACGCGCCCTTTTTCGTGGGAATCCTGCTTTTATAGCAACAGAGCCCGGAAGAGGACACTAGTAGATCGCGGGTAGAACCAATTAGCGTTCGCGAGTGGAACGCAATCTACCGGCACCTGACTGCAAACGGCGTTAGTTGCAAGCCGACAACGTCGCCATGAGCGGAAGCAGTGAAGGAGAAGGGAAGAGAGAGAGCGAAGACGGCGGAGCGAACGCAGCTGTGGGAAAGGTGATCTGCGAGTCGAACTCTTTTGCATATCATTGGGGATTCAGGTGGACATTTCTAATAAGTATTGTACTATATTTGCGCTTTGTATTATGGCACTGCCATATAATTGTTAGTACATTTCGTGACATTTATCCAGTGTATGCTATTTGATTTGTGGTCGGCCGCAGCAGTGTCTCCGAGGGTATCGTATCGTTTAACTATTTTACTGAACTTTTAGTATTACGAGAGAATAATGTAAAATGAGACAGTTTCGTCTCAGTAAACACCAAGTTTCGGTTGACTGATATTTACCAAAATCTAATCAATTCTTGAGACTTTTATAAAAATGTTAAATATAAAATTTCGCATTGATTTTATTAGTAGTTTTTGAGTTACAGCACCCACAAAAAAGCTGTCACGTACACACACACACACACACACACACACGCAAAGACATAATCGATAAAATGGTCAAAACTTGTTCAGGAGACCTCAAAACGTATTTTCGTTGGAATCCCGATATAGATTTTGGCGTGAAAATAATACTTTCCCCTATACTACGCATAGAGAAAGTAAAAACGGATGTGACAAGAGTAAACACCAACTTCCGGTTAACCTATTTTTACAAAAACTAATCAGCAAGTTTTCCTTTAACAAAAATATCAAATATACAATTTCACGCTGATCTGATTAATCTTTTTTTGAGTTAGAGCAGTCACAAAATCCCGGTAACAGACACACACACAGGCACACAAACCCACAGACATCATCGACAAAATAGCCAAAACGTGTTCAGGAGGCCTTAAAACATCTGCCAGTATCTTATATTTAGGACTGCCCCGAACAGTTAAAGATAGTGTATCCGTTTGGGAAGATTCATTTTGATATTCTGTCTCCGTGACAGTGTCATGGACTGGGTCAAGATTTATCTCATCTGCACCGTTTGCAGACGGAACAAAGTCGAAGTCCTGGAATACATCCCGATCTACAGGTCATATGCTAGTTAAGGGGAATCCAGCAAAACCATTCCCAACTGTAGCGGATTTCCCATACTCTTCATCTAGATGTTTGCTAATAGTGAATTGAGTTATGCTGCATTAAGGATTGGACCGCATTCATTTGTGAGAGGCCTGGTTGAAGTATACAGATGGAGGTCTGAAAAACAATACGTCTATGGGCTGGAGACGGTGTGTTGTATGCATTGACAAAGAGAACATTGTAACTCCGTTCTCTCTCTAAAGGTTGATGGCCCCTAGGATTTTTGTGTGAGTGGCGTCTCCATCAAGATTGCGGAGAACCTTCTTCTCCATTGTCAGCTTCACCGAAGCAATAAAATATTCCGGCAACGTGAAGAATACTTCGGACGTTATCCACCCACTCTCTGTACACGTAAACTGAGACCCTGGTGGAAAGCCTCTCTTCAGTTCATCTTTCACCCTCATTCTTTTGAAGACCAACATGAGAAGTCCAAAATTTCGCGATTCGCGTTATTGATTCCCCTTTCTCCACTTGTGATAGCTCCAACATGGTATTTACCTTTGCGGGACAGTATTTTTTGAGGTTTTTGAACTGTAGAAAGTTGAGTTTCATCCATGTTGTAGATGAGGGACGCATCAATGTTGTTCTTCGTGAGGATATCAAAGAATCAATTTACTCGTTTCTTGCAGAATCCCCGAGCTCTTGAAATTGATGCGGCCTCCGGTTGCCGCAAGGAAACTCCAGGATGCCGGCCAGTCATGCCCGACTCCTTGTAGAAACGTTGCTGAATATCATTTGCTTCAGTAACTTGGTATGCTAGGCGTCGTAGATCGTTCGTGGTAAATCCGAAGAAAGATTCTTTTCAAGACAAAACTTGTTGAACCGAATCATCTTTCAGCTCTTTAGGAAGAGCACACTTTCGCCCAAAATTTTGTATATTCTCTGTTGTATTTTGTGATTCCCATTTATTCTGCTTTAAAGCGTTGCCTCTGGAACACTGTAAGTGCGTACTGCTTAATTTAGGCCCATGTCACCATTCCTAAATGCGTGCAGTCCTCTCTATGTTCTCAACCTCCCAATCTCCATACTGTCGTTTAGGAGTAGTCTGGAAAGAGTTAACCTGCATTAACCTCTTATGTAGGACTACCTGCTACACCAAAGTTACGCCAATTGACAATTCTACTGCTCAATAATATAGCCATTGTACTCATGGAAAAATGCCCGATTTTCATTTTTAGGCCTAATGAATGGTACTAAAATGGTAAATTAATCATATCATCTAGGGCTATTCGGTTGTTTGTGCACGTCATTAAATGGCCGTCTAATATAAAACTAACGAAACGGTCCAATAAAGGAAAAAACGCCATTTTTGTTCAGTTTCCGGTAACACGGAGATGAAGCACAGCCTAAAACACAATTACTATGATTTACTCGTGAAATGTCATATTAAATATTATGCAAGTTTAACTTTAGCTTTTCAAGACAAACCTACTACTGCATCACCTCCTTGGCCTAAATCAGTTTTTGGATGACTGGTATGCAATGCAACATATGGCTCCGCATAAATGATGTAGCCCATTGGATCCAAAGTTTAAATCAAAATATAATAAGGCTTTCCCTAACAAATTGCACTGAACCATACCGACCATAATATGGAATCATCAATTGATCAATAGAGAATTTTTCTCCTGGCAAAATTGATGCTGCCTCACTCTCAAGATAGCTCGCGAAAGATGGGTAGGGTCTTGTGTGAATTCGATGTCTAAAACATGACAATCCTTATCGGTTGCAGCCTCAGATCCTTCTAACGGAGGGCAATGACTCGTTTTTGTTGAGAATTCCTCGTCTGAATTTTTTAAAGTTATTTCGTTGTGTATATAGGCTCATAGGTTTTATGTTAAAATTGTTGAATTAAAGAAATAGTTTGTGAACAACTTGGCTAGCGAATAACCATATCAAAATCTAAATTCAAGCTATAAAGAGAGAAAGAAAAATCATTGATCCATAATTCCCTATATTAATCATTCCTATATTATAAAAAAGTTACCCAAAAAGGCTTTGAATCGGAGGAAATCTTATTTAGCAGAGCCAAGGTCTTCTGCCAGAATTAATTTACTTAAAAATGGAAATTCATCGAAATTACGTGCTAAATTCCATCTCCTTCACCTTCCCCTTCCTCTCTCTCTCTCTCACTCTTTCTCTTTCTCTGGATGTCTTTCTTTATCTCTCGCGCGCTCTCCAACTATATCTCTCAACGTAACCCCATTCTCAAAAATCTTGTTTCGACAAACGTTCAGAATCTCTCTCCTCCTTTTTCCTTTGCCTTAATAGAAACGTCACTCCAGTCATCGTAATAGGAAAAATCGAAGAAAACACAACCGAGCCTGCCACTTCCCTCAAGCTGTTCTTCCATCTCTCACAGCTTCCTCAAGATGAAATTAAATCACGAGTGGGGCAGAAGGAGTGAACGGGAAAAATACCATCTAACCGCAAATGTCAAACAAAGAACGTTTTTTCTACCTTTATTTCCTTTATAACACACGTCAGGCACTCGGTTCGAACATTACTTTTTCCTCTCTTTGATGGATGACTTGGATCTCGTTTTATTTCTCTCGACGTCTATTTCTATCTATTTTGGTCATTCAAACCTTTCTACTCAAAACTGCTTAGTATTTAATTCCGAAATGGGCAAGGAATAAACTTCATTTAAAAAATTTAACCGTGTTGTGTGAAATTTTAAATTCTGCAGTTATAAATCTTTCATTGAATACACTGACAGCAAACCAGAATATCGAAAATTGAAAGTACAGCAATGATGCATTTAAATTTTTATCAAATTAAACAATGAGTTCTGAAGATTCTAATTCGATTGCTAATACTTCAGAGAACGAGCCACAAATATTCCCATTCAATTAGGATGCAGGCATTGGAAAATAGTTCGTATACCATTGCATTAGATTTTTATGCGTTCTTTCCTCTTTTTCTTTACTAAGCGAATGTCGCGCTGTACAACCCTTTCAACTTTTATTGACCCTTATAATCGATTCAAGGGAAAACCCTTCCAATCTCCAAATTACGTTCCAGTCATTATCATGCTTTCCTGATTTTCGGTCTTTCTTGTTCTACGCATAGCATATATCCCCTAGAATTTCTACGCTTGTTTTTTGCTGGTACTCGTGGCAGCAAGATCCGTTGATCGTCTATGGGATTAATGTAGGGACATAGGGAATAAAATATGAGGTAGTTTCGGAAATTAATTTTCTAAGCCACATTTACTTTGCTGAACGATTTGATTCTCACTTTCGTTCTCTTTGTATGCGTGAATATCGATTAAAGTCTTCAATATTGTCCAAAAAAATTTAAAATAATATACAACTTCACTTACAGGATAATTAAATATATTCAGCTGAAACAAATATTTTTAATGACAAAAATCAAGCAGTGTTCTATTTTATAATTGTAACTATTATATATATATATATATATATATATATATATATATATATATATATATATATATATATATATATAATTCTATACCCGAAGATAAATTTCCAAGGAGGCTTTTTCATTGGAATGTCAAAAAATACAATATTCAATTATTTTTAAATCAAAATCATCCTGTTACTAAGCATGCTAAAAGTTTTATAATTCAACTGAAATTTTGATTAAATGGCAATAACATAGAAAATTAAATATGTTGTTAAATTAAAAGTCGCTAGGCATCCATTAAGTATAAACAATGAAGTGAAGTGACTACTGCTCAAACCGCTCAATGTGTTGCCATTGTGGTTATTATCGAAAATGTGTTAATCAGGTTTATAGAGATCTTACAACGTTCACCGGGAAACAGTAAATTAATTTTAACCAATTTACATTCACATTAATGACATAAAATTATAGTTTTTTGAAAGGTGGTTTGTTCATCAATGAATTAAATATATTGAAAACAATGCAAAGAGAATAATTCCAAATTATTCAGAAAGCGTCCTTTTCTCCATTATATAATTACCCATATCTGCCTTCCTAAATGCTGGAAAAATCTCTACGGTCACCACACGGGTAAACTTCTCGATTCGAATGGGGATTGGCCAATATAAGTCATAAATAGATTCCAGTCATTTGGCTGCTTCAAGGAAAAATCAATTCGAATGGAAGGGTTAGAGAGTGGGAGAGAGAAAAGGGGATGGAATGTTGGTTTGTGAAGAGTAAGAGTAATGAAGAGAAGAAAAGAGAGAGGTAGTCTGTAAGGTTCTGCTTGGTGGTCTGGTAAAAGGAAAGGAGGAGGTCGAGGACTTCGGGAAAGATGGATTACGGGATGCCGCGAAGAGCTTTACCTTCCACGGTCTTTCATTCTTATCGCTTCCTTCGTCTTCGTGAAAGACAGTAATAATGGAGAGAGAGACTAAATAGAATAAGAGGATAATGTAATCAAAGTGTAGGTAAAATACGGGCGCGTAACTGTAGAAAAATAACAACTATAAAAATATTAAGCATGAAAATACACAAGTTTCACATTTTCTCATAAACTATTCTTCAAGAATGTCACCTCAAACACGAAATAATTAACAGGAATCGATAATTAAATGCTCACCGAATAATAAAACGTACCTATATTTCAAGGAATCAAATTTAATTTGGTTGAATTTTTATATTCTTCTATATCACTCCTATAGTATAAATTGGGGTAATTCTTTTCAATGTAATGTTTCTCTAAATCATTTATTTTGTATTAAATTCAATATTTTTTAACCTATGGAAAATTGCGTAAATTTCTATGCGCTAAATATTTTATTTTGGTTTTAAGGATTCTATGAACTTGTCAAGGGACTCTCAACTCGGCAATCTATATTTCGAAAGATAAATTAACGGTAGAGTCCCGCAACTTTTTTCTTTGATGTCTGATGCTGATCCGTAAAAGAACAAAGTCAAGTGCTTTCTCCTAGCTCTCTCGCTTATCCCTGTGTGCTGTCACCCCTTCCAAAGGAGGCCTCGATAGATCTTCTCTCAGCGTAATTAATAACAATCCTAGAGAGTAATTATGTTTGATAGGGATGCACAACCTGTCGTTTCTAAAGGTGGCGTTACTCGATAGTTCTTCCCATTAACTTTTAAGTCTAAAGGAAATTATAAATACGCAGGTTTTCACTATCCATCCCAATGTTTTTCGCAGCTATGTCCACCGCATTAAAACTGTCAACATTTCTCGAGCAGGCTTGTGCTTTTTTGATATATCAAAATTTACAATATTTGTAATTACATTCACTTGGCCACACTAAAGACAAATATAGACGGAATAGTTAAACTTGATTAAATTAAAATACGATGTGAGTTCGAGAAAATTTAGGAAGTATTTTAATATTTTTATCCCCGTTAAGCTCAAATTCTTTTCACTATTGAATAATCGATCTCGTTTTATGGCTGAAAACCAATTTTTAAAAACCATTTTCGAAGGTTCGTTAAATAACAATAGTGACGCTTTAAAAAACAGATAAATTTTTTAGTGCGCTGGACAACACTTGTTACAGGATGGGCCGCATCGGTGATTCTAAAGACCTCGGTGGGCTGCATTGAAAGTTAGCAATATTTGGTACAATAATACAATAATATTGATTCACATTTCAATGTAGAGTGTAATTAAGATAGAGTTGTTCAAAGAAAAGCTAATTATCTATTTTTAAATACAACAATTTAGATGTTAATATTACAATAAGTACCATACAATATATAATTACATAAATATTTTGAAGACGACAAATATGTACAAACAGTAACATTTAACAGGAGTAAGAGTACCTCAAATGCACGACTGCCGGGCGATCCTTCCTGGATAAGGTTTAGAAAAAGACTACCGGAATGTAAGGGTTCAATGCATATAGAGAAGAGACAACAGTTGATGGGGACATTAACCTCCAACTCGAAGCAAAATCCAAGTTAAGATTCGTGAAACATTTTTACACGGAACACTCCAAGGGGTAGGTTCAGGGGGAGGGTACCAAGAGGATTAGCGGCCGTCTTCAAAGTGCCATTAAGTTCCTTTCCACTACCCTCGTTTAACAGGGTTCTGGGAAACCTCAGCAGGACATATCCTTGACCCTCTCTCTATGTATTGAGATGCCCATGGAAAATCCCACCATTGAACCGACATATCATCACACAGATGCATCTCTCCAAAGGCTTAGGAGCATGTATTCTCAGTAAAACCATTAGACTTTGCCTAATTGGGTGTTGGAAAGATGAGGATTTAAAAAAGACTCATATTAAAGCATAAGGAAAAATCCTTCTTTCGCTCCCACTGTTTATGCGAACCGAAAAAATGGAACGAAATAAATAAAGGTTTTCAGTTTCGGTTCGGGTTCAGTAATATATATTTTTTCTGTTCGGGTTTGGTTTCACTCCAGCTAAAATAACTTTTATTTGTTGTTTCGGTTTTCGGTTCGGTTCCGGTTTGATGCCTGGTTCTTCGTGCAGCAATTACACGCGGGAAATTCGTCGCAAGAAGAATTCGTCGCATTATAAATTCGTTGTAAGACAAATTCGTCACAAGACAAATTCGACGCAAGGCAAATTCTTCGCATGGCAAATTCATCGCATGGAAAATTCGTTGCATGACAAATTCGTCGCAAATTCAGGATTCGTTGAGGAAATAGGAAATCTGTTTCTTCATCAAGCCTGCGATCCACCATATTTGCATGACGATGCCTTGTAATTTCCGAATAAATTATGGAACTCCTCTGCAGATTATTCACAACAATTATCCTAATAAAAACTTCTGAAAATATAATTGATGAAATCTTCGTATCTTATATTTAGGATAACAATTAAAGGCATTATTCCTCTTGCCACTTTGGGTATGAGGCTTTCTATACGTGTTTTAACAAACTTCCCGTCTATGTAGAGGATTTAGATTTGGCAGTAATCCAGCGCGTCATCGCGCTATTATATAATAATCAATATCGTGAAAACTACAACCTTCTTCAAGTATACACATAAACTAATCTAATAATTTCATTCTCTAAACCAATTAGGAAAAACGTTTCCAGCAGGTTAATATATTTATATCTCGACTGAGAATTTTAGATAAATGTACATTCCATCGGATTTATTATAGAAGTCACGTAAATAATTGTCCCTTTTTATCCAATAGAAGCCGAAATATTACGTATGTATAAGGAAGGAAAATATACGCAGAATAAAAAATAGACTAAATTTTTATTATTATTAAGGTATTGGTAATTTTTCAGAATAATCAAATCAATCAAATTTAACATAAAATTTACTATAAGATAACGTTAGAATTTTAATCTGTCGTATATATATAAAGATTCGTTTACTCACATTCGTATGAGCCGCACTGAGACTTCATTGCGAGTGTTATAACAGCATGCGAGTTTAGATTTGGCAGTAATACTTTAGTCACGCATTAGAAGTCAATGACAAAAAAATCTCGAAAAAGTCTTTAGTTCTAATCCAGAAACGTTCCTTCTCTGTCTGATTAACTAAGTGATCATACCATCCAAGCCTATTTTCGATAAAATTTTAAAATATCTGTAAATTGAGATATCGACGCGCGATTTTCGCATTTTTTAGGAGAAAAGTGTGAAGATTAGTTTTCTTATTGTGAAAAGTAAAATATTAGAAATAGCTAAATACGTTTAAATAATATATTTTGGAGAATATTGGCATTTTATTGGGATACTAGCAGAAAAGCCCGTCAAACATTACGGGTTCAAATCAATCAAAAACTGAATTTCAATTTTTAACGGTAAATAAGTTATATTAAATATCACCATTTATATAGATTTTATTTCTCACAGTAATCGGTTGTCATGATACATTTTGAGGTAAGGGAGTGGAAGGCATTTAGCTTTGAGACAACAATTTCAGCTCAAGTTTTGACAGTTATTAAGCTATGTTATAATGAACGAATGGAAATGGAAAAAAACAGACATGTTTGAGTGAGAAGAGTAGTATATACCAAGAAAGTATTTCCAGATATTTTTATAGCATATGAAAAACAAAGTCGGACGAAACTTTATCTGCATCTTGGACGGCGGGACATCTCAGTGAGCCAATGCGCGACTCGAGTTTTCACTATTCAAATCGTGACATTGAAAATTACAAAAAAATATTTCCTATTTCCTTAACGGTTCCTGAATTTGCGACCAGTTTTGACATCCGACGAATTTGACATGCGACGAATTTAACATGCGCCGAATTTGACATGCGACGAATTTGACATGCGACGAATTTGACATGCGAAGAATTTGACACGCAACAAATCGCCGCGGAACCGTGAAAATCGAGTCTAAATAAGAACGTTAGGGTTAAAATTTCAAAATTAAAGAATTTATTACCATAATTTCGCCAGAAAGATGAATTTTTGTAAGCTAAATTTTACGGATTGCTTTTTCAACAAGCCTTCGCGGGCAGCATAAAATGCTCTCGGAAGTTCAAGCGGAAAATTATAGCGAAAATTTTCCAATAGTAAAACAAAACCCCTATTTAGAATAACATGTATTTTATATTAGGCTTAGAATATTAGTAGCCATTTTTATTCCATGCACGCAGATATATAAGTAATGATTTACCAAACTTTTTCTATACCCTATGGCTACATTTAATGCGCTTAAAAATATCGAAATCACTATACTCGTTTCCATTAAAATTTTACTATTTTTGCTTGGACTAGGAATGTTATTTCAAATTCTTATGAAGCAAGAGAGATCAGGTTTCTAATTTCGGACGCAACAAAGAGCTGAAGTTGTTTATAATGATCATAAAAATACCTTGAATAGCGAAATGTTGAAATCAGCAAACTTCTTTGTTGAAATAGAAGTCATACTTCGTTTCAATGCAAATTTTTGTACTTAAGTATTAACGGTACTACCTGAGGAGCCATTACGTATTAACGGAACTACGTTACGCATTTACCTAATGATCTGTACAAATAAACAATTTATTTATCCAGATGATGTATTTATTGTTGGAAGAAACCCTTCTTTCATTTGTTCAATTCTTATGTCTATTAAACGTGAGAAAAAATGACAATATGGGATTTACCAAATATAGAGAAGGTAGCAGTAAAATTCCTTCAACATCATGGTGTATTACCGAGTGAAAGAAAATGTTGGAAAAGCATTTAGCGGTACTGTACTTTGGCAATTGAATCTTCTGGAAATCAAAGGTTAAGAATTGACAGGTGAGAGTAAATATACGGATTGGAAATTGGTTTGAAAATACCCAACCCAAACCAACAAATTAAAACTTCAGTCTGTATTGTTGCTTTGTTTATAGATACTAGGTAAGAATATAAGAGTCTCTTTCGGAGGTTTAAGGGGGCGGTAGCCCCCTTTCAAAAAATCTTTATTTATCGCAAAAAGTTTATTAGATTTTAACGTCGTTATTCTATATTACAGAGAATAACAAAGACATTTTTTTAAAGGGTGTTACCGCCCCCTTAAACCTCCGTTATTATCTTCGGAATATCCTGTAGTTCGAGGTAGTTCAGTTATAGTTCGGTAGTACCGTTAATATGTAAGTACCCAAATTTTATTCGAAAAACGTTATAAATCTATATTTATTTTGACCGTGTGTCTTCAAACTTTTCAGATATTCGAGGAAAGTGCTGAAAAATGCTATTCCAGTAGTGACGCCAAGGTAATATCAACATTTTTATTCACCGATTTATTTCCTAATCAGTTTCAATTAATAAAACAACCAACAATTAGGTTCGTATGAAGAAATTACCCCCAACATTTCCTGAGGGGAGATTCTTCAGGCGGAGGGGGTTGGGGAGTGGATTCTTCAGGTGGAGCGCGCTGGGGGGAGAGATTCTTCAGGTGGAGTGTTCTAAACCACAACAACTTAATCCAACCCGGAGGAAAATGGAACTAACCCAACCCTCAAACACTTGAAACAACCCGGGGGAGGAAATTGAAACAAATCCCACCCAAAATCACATAACCCAACACGGGGTAGGACAATAGAACGAACCCAAACCCCCATTACTTAACCCGGGGGAGGAAATTGGAACAAACCCAACCTACAATCACATAACTCAACCAGGGGTAGGAAAAAGTAGGAATGTAGGAAATGGAATGAGCCCAACCCCCATACACTTAACCCAACCCGGGGGAGGAAATATAACGACCAACACCGAACCACTTAACCCAACCTGGGCGTTAAAAATTTCGGATTACATGAAGAATCTCTCTCCCACGGCACTACCTGGGGGATATTTTTCAGATGGAGCCGGCTGGGGAGAGATTCATCAGGTGGAGCGCGCTGAGGAGAGATTCTTCAGGTGGATTAACTGGGGAGAAGATTCTTCAGGTGATCCAACAGTTATTTAAAACATGTCTCACTCGAATAGTTGTAATATAATCTTTACGTTCACGTTCATTCCTTCTTCGTCAAGTACCCATTTCTTTTCCCTTACAAACGCTGTGTATACGTTAAGAAAATAGACGTATTTACGTTCATTTCTTCGTCGTAGATAATCTATTTATCTTCATTTACCAAATGTTGCGTGCGCACAAAATAAAACTTAAGGTAATTAGGTATTTACCGCAGATATTGTTTACATCAGTTGCCACAAAGGTTTTTTTTGTTGAGAACAATTAAGAAACACGGGAATTATTTTCGATGTTCAAAGTGAATTACGATCTTCTTGTTTGATTTTCTTTAAATCGGCTACTACTTCAACAAAAATATACGAAACAAAACATGCTATTTTTTAAGTTCCGCAAATTTTGTTCGAAAAGGTTTTTGTTATAAGTAATATTACGAGATATAAAAAAGTTCATTTTTTGTCACCAGTAAAGTGGCACTCCCGATTAAGCTGCGCGAACCATTTCTATAATTATCTTATTTCCTTTGATCTTATGTTCTAAATACCAAATTTCATGAATATCCGCCCAAAAGTTTTGCAGATAAAACATGCGGACATACGGACGGACACGACATGACGATAAGGCGTTCTCTTTTACTTCTTATATACAACGCCTAATAATCCTTCCATTACTGTCTGTTGGAAGGAGAGCTGGAATATAATCCAGTTTAATTTGTAGAAAATGTTTTGAATCACAGACAGCTACGGTCATTAATTGCTTATACGTTGGCTCAATATATCGCAGAAGTTATTAGAGCCTTCTGCACATACAATGATCGAGTAAAACTTAGGCCATGGAAATGAGAGCTTTAAAAATCCCAAATAATAAGAAAGCTTAAGTCCCTTTTTTTCTTTCCTTCTCCCTCTCTCTCTCCCTCCCTCTCTGCCTCTCTTTTGTCTCAATTCCCCCTCTCTCATTCCCTCCTGTCCCAATTCATAGCTCTCCTTCTTTTTCTCCGTCTCCTTCTTAATCTCTTTCCTTCCGTCCTATTCTAAGTCTATACCTCCCTTACTCTCTATGTACTTTCCATTCTGTATTCTTTCCTTCCGCTTTCTCTCCACACATCCCCTTTTCTTTTACTCTACATCTACCTAGTCGTTTATATAAGCAAAATAATCCAACCTAAATCCCAATCCCATTAGAAATACGTATTTTCGCTAAAAATCCTACGATAATTTAAGGCAATCTATGCACTCGTATTCACTACGCGTATGCGGGTTGTGACCACAATTGACTCTCGAAGTTTAACAATGATGTAGTCAGCAAGGCAACGTCCCGTTTAAAAGCCTATATTTTTCCAAATAACGGAAATTTTTAAAATCGGTCTAAAATTTCTTGGAAAATTTAACTGCAAATTGTTTTTTTCTCAATTTTGCTGCGAAATAATACCTATTGCAAAATAAATCAGGTCTAAAGCTTGTTTAGTCTTCGAGTTATTCAAGTTCAAAAAGCGTTCCGGACAGGGGGACATAAGCAAATTATTATATAGCGACTATGAATTTCAAATGATATTTATGGTATGAGAATTCATTGGAATGACTAACACATACTGAAACATATACTGAAACATAAATATATAAATACATAAATATATGTAATCAATTCTTGGATGTCAGCTTTGGGAAACCTGTCTGCATTAGCCCTGGTTTGGTCTTCTTGTTTGAAAATAAAACAATAATTTCCTCCTAATGTTCCTTTCCTGGGGAGTAATGAAAAAATGTTTCGAAGTAGAACACCATTGTCACTGTCTTGTTATCGTACTTAATTGTGGCATTCTCGGTCAAGCCCATATCACTGCTTACATTTTTCATCGGTAAAGAAAAACTATTGAATACCGAAAACGGTCGGTTATTAAACTTTTTAGTGGAAATTTACAATTTTCATTTTTCATTTACTTTAAAGAAGTTACAGCAGTTTCACAAAACATTACAGCTTACGCTTTGAACGCTAAATTATTCTTTTCATTTTAATAGGTGTACATACTTTCAAATTCTTACATAATTACTTCATGCACTTGTTCACAGTAGTTGAAAAAACATTCTTATATGTTCACACAAACTGTTTATTGATAGATTACTTTATTTAATACAATTTAGAGAATTACGATCACAATACAACTTCAAGATGATATTCTAAACAGTTAATATTAATCGTAGCTGGACGGAAACTTTTTTTTTTCAACACTAGCCACGATTTACGAAGTTCATGCTTATAGCATTTGGCAGTTCAGCATATTTTGGTGTCATTGGGATTTATAAAGATTGTAAAATTGAAAATCTTCCCAAGGAAACACTTTTATTAATATTTGTACGATTGCAACCGGCATTGCCAATACATAAACAAATAATACTGCTATAGAAATGATATGCCGCAAACCAGCATGAGTGTAAGCTTAATTATATGAATCTGGGTAAAGCGGTCAAGGATGGTAGCTTTTAGCTTTAAATTTTATTCAGGAAGACAAACACTGACTTGAATAGCTTTAGTATTCGTACATGAGATACGAACTTCAAATTTTGGAGAATGTGAGAATGGAATAGCATCCATCGATTCCTCCGCCATCAAGCGTCGAGGCAGCGTTTCTCAGGGTATGCTCTTGGATACTTCTCTAGCCTGCTGGTTTTCTTTATGCACTCAACTTGCCACTTGTCTATTTACTTCTTACGGTGTGCATAGTGGAGACGTCAAAATTATTCACTCAGGCGCTCTTTCTTAACGTAAACATTTATGATCTCGTTTAAGATGATGCTGACGAGAGGATAATGTTGCTCTATAGAAAAATTTATTACAGGTTTTTTGCTAAGGCCGACGACAAAATATAATCTGCGTCTCGGGTTTTGCTAACTCTTTAAAAAGTATCCTATATAGATAAACATTCTTTGGGCACGTTTAAATTTGGCCTCAAAATGGAATCATTATGAGAGTAGATCAATCTAAGAAAGAGTCCTGATCTATTGACATAAGTACCAAGAACAGACATTTGAACAAATTAGCATTATAGTCCAACATTTAAAAAACTGTATTGAAAATTTTGAATATTTTCCCGGTATCTCCTATCGGCTTTAGGTCTAAGGCAAATTTAGAGAAATTATATCAAACCAAGAAAAACATATCTTGGATATCTTTAACGCCACCACGACATGTACTCGTGAAATCGAATATCATTTTAAAAATTTAATCATTTATACTTGATGCAATCCTTGTATTTTAATATTATGACTGCCATGACGTGGATGCGGTAATATCCCTTGAGGAATAATGAGATATTGGCTTGATTGGATAATAAATCGAAGTTTTGATAGGGAAAGTTCCATTGAGTATTAATCAAAGAGTAATTGCCTTGAAAAATAACGAAGTTACAAGCCTCAATGAAATAAGGTGCGCTGGTTTGATATACCCATCCATAGAAAAATATAATTTATGTCAACTGCAAAAGCCTAAATCATTATTATTATAAGTTGGTAGAAATGAACGACATACGTAATTAGCGATTATCATGATCTTTAATTCATATTCTTTGAAACTTAATTTCAAGATACTCATTTATGGTTGTGGCGTCGAATTCTCATACTCCATAACTGATTGCTGGGACTTTATTAAATAATTTATTATTCTTTACAAATATAAATCCCAAAATAAGCACTTGGGTATAAAAAATTGAGAAACTAAATACTTGTGTTCTATACCTCCAGTAGCCATAATAAGGTTATAAAAAGCTAGATACATATACACGGCTACAAAGCAGCTGTCTTCAGTGGTGTTTCATCAAAAGTAAATTTAAAAGAATCCGCTTTCAACTTTTGAAACTTAAGGGCTTATTCT
Organism: Tanypteryx hageni; assembly: GCA_028673005.1. NCBI lineage: Eukaryota > Metazoa > Arthropoda > Insecta > Odonata > Petaluridae > Tanypteryx > Tanypteryx hageni. Next base: position 54,979,322 of record CM054116.1, read on the forward strand.
GGAACTTATTCCCAGCCATAAGACGAACTCGGCAATTCTCTAATGAATTACATCATAATCATATTTGATTAATATCGTTGAAACGTCTGCTAATCTTTAATAAAAATATATTACTTTAGATCTAACCTAATGCAGGACCAGTTTTTATGTCTTCAGGATGATGTTATTTTATTACCGAAATAGGAATTTTTATCTGAAATATAGAGAAATTTTTATCATGTAATATTCATGTATACCTGGAAATAATTTTCCTTTCATTCCTACTGTTAATTCAGTTTATATTTACTTACAGACATTCCATGGTATTTAGAGAGACGATAAGTATATAACCATTTGAATTTAAGGACGTCACCACTGACATGAGAATCACTTTATTTATAAGGCAAATTATCATTTCTCCGAGATAGTTAATTTATTATTTCTCGAGTTAAGGAAGATAAAAAAGAAACCATCGAATCCGTTTTATTTAAGACCTTTGACGGCAATAGAGAGATAAGGAGAGAATGAGAAAGAAAGATTAAGGAGGCGGAAGTGTGTAATGGTGCGTGAGAAGGGATGGGCTCGGAAAGACTGAATGAAAAATGGAGAGAAAAAACACTTCCAAGGCATACGAAAGATTCGGCGGCTACAGGATCTTATCCTTATCTCTCTTCACGACCCAAAAAAGAGGAAACCCTTACGAAGCGTAATTCTTAAAAAGGATGAAACCCATTTTTTCCCTTCCTAGGTTACTAAGAGGGTTTGCCGAGTTTGCGCGTTCATTATACCGGTTCCTCATCTTCCGCCTTACCATTGCCCGGATCGTTTAAAGTAAGCTACATCGAGCGGAGGCGCATTTAGGTCGCAAGCAATCTCGAAAGCTTCTAAATGAGCAGCACGGCGAAGGCTAGAGAAGTAAAAACGCGCTCGCGCGCGCAGGTGTGTGTTTGTGCGTGCGTGTGCGTGCGTGTGCGTGCGTGTGCGCGCGTGCGTGCGTGCGTGTGCGTGCGTGTGCGTGCGTGTGCGTGCGTGTGCGTGCGTGCGAGCGTGCGTGTGTGTGTGTATGGCGGATCGTGTGATATGAAAAATATATGAGAAAGTGTGAGAGAAATGTAGGGTAGATACGGATTAAGATACGAAGTATTGCATGATAAGAAACCTTACCCGGCAGCGCGACATTTATTTTCCTATCTAAATGAAGGGATCAGAAATAAAGTAGAACGCGATTTTAGCCCTCGATGTCATATTACATAAAAAATACTGAACGCCAAGCTAATGATGTTTTGATATAAAAAAGCAAAAATGAAAGGGTCCCGATAAGATTATTCCTATTACTTAATAGATAAATTTTAGAAAATTTTTACGGCCAAACTGGCGTTTCAATGATAAAATTCCTTAGTGGTTACAAAAACAAATAGGGCATATAGCAGAGGCGGCTCTTTTAACTTAACGTGTTGCTCTTATTAATTTACAGGTAAGTGTGTATCAAGCCTTATCGCGTCAGAATGCGATAACGCTGTGCGAATAAGACCTTTTGGGGATGCTTAATAGGCATGCGGTCTCTCTGTATTGCATCAAATACAAGTTATGCTTACTGTTCATACAGATTTTTGTGCAGAATGCGTGTCTTGCGGCTCTCAAACTTAGGAGGGTAAGCAGGCTTGGTCACCGCTGGCATATAGTTTCGCTTTCCAACTGTTTCGCATGCCCATTCCTTGCTTCTCCAAATGTGGTTGGGTAAATGTCAGGATAAGAAGTCGCTTGAATTTATTTGAGAGTAGCTTGTAGAAAAAATTTAAAGGAATACGAAAGTACGCAAATTCCAAAAGCGCAGCTTTCAGAATTTTTACGTAAATTTTCGAAATCTTCGACCTCTTTTTCCTCCTTTCCCACAAAACGTAAGACCCAAAATCAAACAAAAGTTATTTAAAACATACATGACCGCAGTTAAACGGTTGTTATGCAATCTTTGTCCCTATTTGAAGGTAAATTGATCGTATTTATGCTTCGGTTTTAATCTTGTATCAACTTAAAACAAAACTTGACCAGATTAACGAACCCGTATTGCAGCGAACTATAATTTTCGGTGCAAAAACATCCACTGATGTGCTAAATGCTAATGACAAACTATAAATAGAACATAGAAATATAGACATATAACAATCCAACAGTTGAATTTGAATAGATTTAAGTAATACCACAAAACACAATACACCTCGTAGGTGAAGGCGATTCGAAACGAAACTTAGTTAAAGTCAGTTAAATCACATCCAATAGTTACTATCCTCTTCCGGCTCCCGGTAGGTCAATGTCCACTCCACACAATGTTTTCCTGCCGGTTAGGATGGGACTCTAGAGTGGGACACCTGCGTCGACTTCACTCGTTGCTCTCCTGTGCGTCTCGTCGCTCGGAAGGCCACTATCGGAATGGACTGTCACGTGACGCCGGTGGTGAAGGAGGGAGGTAATGACGTCAGGCGGGTAATTCGAAATGGTCGAATTATTCCCGGTAATTGGTCGCTTTTCCACTGTTCTTGCATAACCATGGGAAAGAGGGAAGGTTAAAGAGGCGAGGGGTAATTAGGGTATATAAAGCAGAGAGGCACCACGGGAGGGCGTGTCGACCGTGGCGTGGCGTCCGTGGGCGTGGTGTTCAGTCTGGCGATATCACGAATATATGCTATCGTATAAGTGCGGGAGTAAAGGGGGGGAGGAAAAAATCGCCACAGTATAGATGGTCCATATATCCTGCTAAAGGCAAACGGACCCCAAAATCAGTAGGATTCAGGTCCGTCACCAGCCAAAACTATCCTGAAAATCTTAGCTTCCGTGTTTTTCTCGTTAATTCAAAATTTTGAGCACGGTCGGACGGGGCAAAAAACTCACTGAATTGGTGATATTTCATATTCTTTGCATTGGAATATAAAATTTCGGCTTTAAATTCCTTGTAGATGCTTTCCCACTACGTCTTTCTGTCCTCGTTGGGGGTGGTTTTCTCATTACTGTTTTAGATAACTTTCGGTTGTGATCCTTTATGCACAGATCCAAAATAATTTTAGAGCATCAGCTGACGTAAGAAAAGAAATAAAAAGTCTGAATTCACACTTATCTTGCTTCCATATCATTCCAACGCTGCTTATTGAAAATTTTTATTTAGAACATGTGAAATTATACCTAGGCCATTGACTACATTCATTTGGATTAGTACACAAAAACGGAATGGAATTTTCCAGCTAACTCGTCGTCGGCCGCAAATACTGAAGCCATACAAAATGAATGGATGTGACGAATCTATGACTCCTGTTTTCCGAGCGAATAATTGACGCGATATGAAGACTCCCGTTCGCAAATGACCAATTTCGGTAAATCGCGCTGTTCCTTGTATCCCAAATTCATATCCCACATAATCTAATTTAGGTTATTTTCCGTGCCGCCTGCTACCAACCCGCTCAACCTTATTTCGATCGAATTAAACCTTTTGCATCCTGCGAGCGCCTAGCATTAACGAGAAATTAATTAGAGTGCTAGAAAATAGGAGACTGAGGCGACGGCTCGGTAAATAGATTTCAATAATGCCATTTTCTCATTAGCTTCTAAAGCGAAGCCGGTGTATTCCTGTACTTTCAAAACGAATTATAGAGGGTAAACGGGTTTGTTTGTTGGCACGAAATCATGTAACCAGAGATGAGTAACCAAGCTAATGGAAATTCACACTTCCATCCTAGAAATTAAATGCGACCATCGCTCTGGCTCTCCGTCTCTAACATGACGCGCGACATTTGACGAAATTTGCGATCGATTCTTTCCGTTAATGACTATAAAGTTTAATCGATTCGTATCGAATCGTTCCTTGGATTTCGTCTTTTATATAATTCAATGATATGAACAACGAGCGAACGTTTTTCGGATGAAATAGAAAAATTTGGAATCTTTAACAATTCGGGTATTAAATTGCTGTCGTGGCGAAAACAATAATATTAAACTTTAATTAATAGCAAAATTATTGTAAAATCTTTTATTTTATGCTTTCAGTGGCCTCTGACTACTTTCATATGAATTGTTTAGTTTGAAGTATATTTCCAATACATTTGATATTAATAAAGAACCAATTTTAAAAATTATTTAATTTCAGTTGATTAGAGGGTTTACCATTTTAATAAGACTTATGCTCAATAGTAATGAATAAAATTTTTTAGGATCGGGAAATACATAATATTTAATTATGATAAAGAATATTGTCCCGTACCGCCGCAACCTCACCGTAAATCGCGTTTCCCAACGCGTTCTCTCTTCGCTTTTACCAGCGCGCTCGTAATCTCTTGATCACTCACGGCGTTTGAACAACCGAACTGTCTCTCGCTCCCGCTATAACTAAAAGACGTTAAATATTATTTCGTGAACGTCATATCTCAACGTCACGTGTAATATACTTTATATATTAGTTTTTAATATTTATTTTATTTTGCATTTGAATAGAAATACTTGTCAAAATTGAAACGTTTTCTTCTAAAACTACTTGCACCTGCTTAAGTGGAATTAAAATAATTACGTTCGATAAGCAAAATTCTATGGTAAAAATTGAAACCATTATTTCTTTTCGCAGAAAATAATACAAATCTCGTGTCAATATTACAATTCCCTTCTTTTAACACTTAAAGAAAAAGACACTGCATGGTGGATTTCACATTTCTTATGTAAACTGAATGAGAGGAAAATTTCTGAAATCGAACTCGCGCCTTCAAATATCAGAAAAAACTTTCCTCGGCAGGTCGTCCCCAGTGGTCAAAGATACCCACCAAATACCATGAAAATCAGCCAATCGGTTCAAAAGTGGACAGAAAGATTGAACGACGAAACAATAAGTTCCATTATGGAAAGTACGGTGAAATGCACAATTCAATGCTTTTTCAGAGCATTATTTTGATGCTAGCTTTGAGAACTATAATGACCAAAATTGTCCTTATTTACAGCAAGAACAAGAAATATGAAAATGTTTAAATGAAATGTAGGAATGGGAAGAAAGATAGAGGAAATGGACAGGGGAAGAGAGAGAGGTGGAAGGAGAGCATGGGGATGGAAACAGACAAGTGTGATGTAAACTGAGGGAGAAGTAATGCTGCAGAAGGACGTGTGGGTTAGAGAGAAATGGAAAACCAGCAGAAGCGTAAAAGTTTTGGCATTGTATGCGGTTTCATAAAATATAATTAAATTAAAAAATTACTAAAACTTATGGGCACTAGTTTGCAAATAAGGGATAATAAAGTAAAATAACATTTCATTAGGCGCTGGTGAGTTTATTCTAATTCATTATAAAATCAGATACTCCCTTCCTATGCAGATGGTGGGCAATCGAACCCAGTACTCAATGGTATATAAAACGGCATTTTAAAAATATAATGACAAAGAAAGCCGCCATACTAAATTACTTGACCTTCATTAATACTAAACTAAATATAAACTACAAATATGCATGCAAATGAGACTATTTCAACACTGAATGAACTTCATTTTTCTTACGGCTGTCAAAAAGTCTCCCTGTGATCGTCTTCTGTAATTTGATATAAACTGAAATTGTATTAAGCTCTGATTAGTCTTATTTTCCAGGGAACAATAACTATGCACTGTTACTATTAACGTCTCACAATAATAATTACCCAAAGAACAATCGGCAGTGGTCAGGATAGCGTTTCTTACTCGATAAGGCGGCAAAACTGGCCCAGCGGGGGACAAGCAAGACCGAGGAAAGGGATTTTAGGCCACTTTCCCTGGGACTAATGCCACTAGAAGATAACTCTTTACCGTCTGGTAACGAAATAACGAAATTTATTTTTTCGTTTTCGTTACGTTTTCCGTTACATATATTTGAAAAATTTCGTTGATGTTTTTGTTACGTTAACCCAAAATAATTTCGTTGCGTTACGCGTAACGTTTTCAGCACTGATTTATTGTTCTACATTTTTTAAGGTATAGACGATAAAGGTATGCTCAGCGCGGTCCCATTCACATTACCAGTTCTAAATATTTTTTGCCTCTTTTCTGACCTAGCCCAAACTACGGCTCTATTTGTTGCGTAAAAATTCTTTATTTTTCCACCTCTCATGGTAACGGTCTCTCCTTGGGCTAAAGAACTTCATGAACCATACTTTACGGAGACCGAAGTTTTTCAATGTAGCCTTACGACGTATTAAAATTTCGGACGGATTAATCACTTAGAAGAAATAAAAAAAACCATGTCGCCACCTGCGGCGAAGTTAGTTAACCGAGTTTTCTCCAAATCCGGATTTAATGTCAAAACTTCTTACAGAGAGAAAGAGAGGGAGAGAGAGAGAGGAGAGGGAAGCCGATTTGGGTGACAGATTCCACTGGGAGAAAGAGGCGGTGGGTAGGAAGATAGAGCGGGAGGTTTTTTTCCTCGGAGGATTCTTCGGTTTTTGGGATGAAAAGGAAGACTGGAGACAGAGGGGCATAAAGTGAGGGACCGATGAGATGAGAGAAAAACAAACTCTTTGCCAAGGGGAATTACTGCCTTCAGGGATATTTTACGTGGGCCACTGATTAATCGAACAGACTTGCTCGCATTTTTAATTCGTTCAATTTTTCTTTTGTTTTTTCCCTCAGCGTAGTTAAATACAAAATCCAAACTTATTCACCGGTTCTGAGGAGGAAATCTAGAGGTTTTGATGAAGGAATATTCCATTTATGTGAGAGATAGAGAAACTACGAAGAAGGAATGTGAAGAGATTCGTTTAACTCTTATCGTTCTGATGCTTACATTTTGAGTAAAAAAATGAATTCTAAATTGAGAAAAATATGAACTGATATAATGGTTGTAATAGTTAGTGTTATCTGTAACTGCAGTTCGTATGGATTTTATGCTTCTCGAGTGATCATGTATTCCACGATTTGACGGCTAAGAGAAATTCAGCATTTCTTTTCAGACCATCTTATATCATTAATTACATCCAAAATGTTATTACGAATTACACAATTCACATATTCCATTCATTAATAATCAAAACATACACATTAATAATGTGAATACTGTTAATAATTGAAGTACCTATGAATCTACCCACACCCATGGCGGATAACGCATATTTTCCGAGTGGAAAATAAATATAACTTGAAATTCGAGGATCCGAAAGAAAACCCTACATTTCCAAGTCTTACTTTCCTCGGGTAATCATTCTTTTATATTCCACAAATAATATAAAAGAAAGCACCCTTTTCCTTTAATTGTGACGTATTATGCCCGCTTGCTTTGAATGCCTCTAACTACCGCTCGTTTGATGGTATATTCTCATCGCAGGGCTTAATAAAAAATCACCTGCAGCGTCGGCTAAATTAAAAAAGTGTTTTCCTTGTGGAAACGGAACTCAGATTAATCCATCAACCGTATCCACGCTGCGTCAGTGTGGATGACCAACTTTTTTAATTAGTTTCCTCGGCTTCGTAAACCCGAAAATATCCCATGTCTAACTTCAAATTAAATTGATAGACAAACGATCCTTGCAATTCCAGCATGCAGATCGTTCATCCCTCGGTTTTTGTAGCCGTTGCTATTGGAGACGAACGTTTATTTTTTCTAGAACGCTCTCCCTATAAACCTATATCCAATCAGTCCTCATCTCCATCATTTGATCGAAATTCGAACGAAAACCATTTTTGCAAACAACCAGGAAGATAATCTATCAATTGTATTCTTAAAACCGCAATCGTTTTTTATGAGCCATGAGAAGTCATCAACAATACTTCGGAAAAATAGATTAATATGATCAATGGTTTATGAGAGTCTATTCACAAATAAAGAATGAGAAAAATAATTCTATAAATAGCCAGTTATTACATTAGATGTTTATTATTTTAAATGGAATCCTGTAATTCTCAATTAATTTTTCAGTCCTGCACTGCTATCATTTCGTCGCTTGAGTGGGTTCATATATATCTGCAATAAGCCCAATTTTCTTTCAATATCGGTATGAAAACTTTGGCAATTCCCGTTTGCTTTAAGCACTTCTTGTAAGATAAAATTCCATTATTTAAACAGTTTTTCTTATACTTTAACTCAAATGTATCCTTTCTATATAGCTATATATATAGGGTGACCAGACGTCCCGAAAATTCCGTGACATTCCCAAATTTTGACTTAGCGTCCCGTTGTTCCAATAAAGTTCTCCGGGTTACCCATTTGTCCCGGGTTTTCGTTTCTGCCTTACGAAATATCCTCGCCCCAAAAATTTCATATATGTGCTAATCTGAAAAATACAAACTTTATTAAATCTTGCTACGATTGGTGGTATTCCTATTTTTCGGCATTGAAATTCAAGAGCAGACCACGCAGATGAAGAAAATGTGTCTTTTGGTTTGTGTTTCAGATATATAATACACATTTCAAAGAATGTTTCGAAAATAAATTATTTATGATCTGACAACCAAAACAGCCTTGACGTTAAAACAATATATTGCGTGTTTAAATTAAATATGAATTTTCAAGTTTTTTCCGATAATTAAAAATTATAAAAATTTGAATGAGACTGACAGGCGTTGTTCAAAAAATTTATTAAAAAATTATATAAATTTATATAAAATTAAATAAGCTATATAGTGTTATTTTATTATCTATGCCACTTATATATATTTAACATTATTATTTGTTCTTAAAGTAGCTGTTACCTATAAATCGTGATATATTGTGTTGTAAGATTTTTTTCATGTTCATAAATTGAAATTATTTGTTAATACATTGAACGAAATTGTGCTCTGTTCTTCAAATCAGTGGTGGCCTTATGGGATAGCAAACGGGGACTCCAAACTTTAGGGCCCCCCAAAATCTGAAATTTTTATTGGGCTAAGAAATTAATATGGGTTTTAACTACTACCTAATGGAACCTTTTAAAAAACTAAGGTTTAGCGTCCAGAGAAGGTGGTGTTTTTCATCCATTTCTGTAATAGAAGAGGACATTCAATGTTGTAAGGTGTACAACTCAGTTAGTCCTTCATCATCGTAAATACTTCAATCCGAGAATGTAAAATTATACTTGCTTGGTAGCCTAGTTGATTAAAGCAACTGATTGAAGGGCGAAAGACTCGAGTTTGATTCCCGATATAGTTCAGTATTTTTCTACTTCTCTAAGTTGAAATGTCAGGAGGTTTACACCATCTAGCTTCTTCAAAATTCTCAAGAATGGAGATAGATAGTGGCTTGTATACTCTGTTTAATGTATTTGATGTAAATTGTTAAATCATAAGTTGAGTCTAGTCTGCTACATTTTTCTGGTAGGCTGCATGACTAGAAAATATTAGTCTTAAATATACACTACACAGGGGATAGTTGGAAGAGGGGGGCGATTTAGTCTCAATCTTTCCCTGATAAAGACGTTATTTAATTCAATTCACATCAGATGTACGGAAGTGTTGTATAAAGCAGTGGCATGAGTTGAAAGGAAGGCTAATTTCAAAAGCAACTGTTGATGCATTAAAGCTGTGTCAATTGCAGCTGAAGATTGACCGCTTGAGAAAAATACTTCATCATCGGCAGAGAAAAATCGCGCGGCCCGGTTCAAAGTGTGCGCGGGGAGCCTCCTTAGCGTGAAAAATTTTTAATACATGCATAATACATAATACATAAAGTGACCTCTCTCACTATTGCAGTGTTCGATGTTTTTTCCATTTTTGAAATGTATGTATTTAAATATGCAACAAACATTTTTAAGGAATATCGGACCTCTTAAAGCGCTTTGGAACCACCATCAAATGTACAATATTCGCATAACATTTTAAAGTTTTCACGTACAAGCTAACAAAATTGTTGTCTTCAATTTAAATTCTCTAACACGTTTAGTTCTTAGAGCGTAATGAGATGATTCACATCAATTTTCAGCATTTCTATCATAAAAGAAAGGCGTCTGTAGTGCAATACGCAACTCAAAAATACTTAAAATAAATATTTGGAGACGCGCTATCACCTAGCTGAAGCGGTTTCATTTACGTAAGCCAGAGAAATGCGACACGCACCCTATTCGGATTCACTTGCTCCGCAAAATATTCCTTTTTTGTACCTCTCGGCTACTATAAATTCCTTTAAATATACGACTTGCGGACTCTCTCCGCGACTCTCGTTTAGCAAGTATTTCTGAAATCCCCCTCCTGCAGTTCTCTTATTCCGTACACTCCAACCCTCTCGCCACCTTTCTCTGTCCTGCTACAATTTTGGACCCGCTGCATTTCCCGCTCGCTCTCTCCACCCCTCCAAACTCCCCATTCTCACTTCTACCCAACAGCACACTTCCCCATTTTCTTTCCTCTTCACCGAGCCTTATTTTTTTCCCTCTCAATTTTTGTGCTACCAGAGACCTCTGCTTCCCACTTCACATCCCTTCGCTGGCAGCGAGAGCTTGCTCCAACCGCCCTCGAGAAACTCCCTCCTACTCTCCACATTCCCTTTCCTCTCCCCCTTCTTCCTCCATTCCCCTTCTTCCTCCCTTCCACTTTTTCCTCCCTCCCCCTTCTTCTTCCCTCCCCCTTCTTCTTTCCCCCCCTTCTTCCTCCATTCCCCTTCTTCTTCCCTCCCCCTTCTTCCCTCCATTACCTTTCTTTCTTCCTCCACCTTCTTCCTCCCTCCGACCTCCTTTCCCGTCTTCTCTTTCTTCTCGCTATCTTCTTCCTTTCACTCTCTCATTCGCCACCTCTCTCAATTTCCCTTACCTCTTTCGATGTTTCTATTTGTTCTCAGCCTTCTCATTCTTTCGCCATTCGCCCCTCCCATCTCCCGTCTTCACTTTCACACTATCTCTTTCTATTCTCCATTATTCCTCTTCTTCTTTTCTCTCCAAGACCCCATACACACATTTTCTCTCTCTCTCTTTCTCCCTCCCCTCTACCTCCAATCCAATACTTCTCTACCTCATCCTTCCGTTCTCCTCTTTCACTCAGAGAGCCATGTCTTTAACCAGACCATCCACGAAGGCACTCCTTGAAAAACGAGATCCCCCTTTTTTCCCAACCATCCCATTACCCTCTACCTACTCGTTCCATCCACTTCCCTCCATTTTCTCTCTCTCTCTGACTGTCTCTCTGACACGCACACACACATTCCCTCTCGATACGGCATTCCGTTGTTCTCCCATCCTATCTTTTTTCGCATTCATTCGCTACCTCGATATTTTTCCTTCACTTTTTACTTCTTTTTCCTCCAAGCATTTGTGATCCGCTACATCTCTCTTCCTCCCACGCTTTTATCTGTCCATATGTCTATGCAGGATCACTTTCCATGCACGAATTGCATGGTTATCTCGAATGTTTTTGATAAGCCCTGTATATTCGATCGGCTTGTGTTACTGCGCGATCTCTTTCACCCACGGACTTACATGCTATTCGCCTCTTACTCTCTGAATTTACTTGTTATCAATATAGCTGTGTGCAAAAGAGTAAAAGTCTGTAAGTCGAAAAATCGATTTTTACGTGTTATCTTATGGGAAATAGAAATTATCTACTGGAGTCGAACCCGGGTCTTTCTGCAGGCGTAGCAAGAGAAATATATATATAGATTTAGTCCGATCTGTTGGATACTTCGTGACAAAAAAGGAAACTCAGAAAGCTATTCGCATTAGAATCAATCCGTATGGGAATATATTTTGTCCATGGCCATCTTTATGTGGCTCCGTTCCGATTTAGGTACCACACGACACATTAAATTTAGTAATGCTGGTTACCTTGCAAATACAATTAAAAAATTACTTTTCCGCTGAGATTCTGTTATTACAGACTAACCAATCTCTTCGACACTTTGTGCTGAAAACGTTGAACAGGAAGCTGATGACAGTGCAGTTTAGTTTTTTTCATAGTCACTATGTACTTAGGCGATTTTCGAACGAAGTCTGTAGCATTTGTTGATATAAATCAATAAATGCAGATAGGAATGTTAATTATAATTCTATTGTATATTTTGTCGTTTCAAAATTTTTTTAACTTTTAGGCCGACCTTTAAACCCTGGAATGAGAGCTTCAGAAAACTCTACATTGAAGACAACCGAAGGGGCGTAGGTAATAATGATATGCATCAGCAAATGTCGAATGCCATGCTTAATAATCGATGCTAACGCCTAACACCTTTACCTTATAGTATTGTCATAATCGTTGCAAATCATATTATTTTGGTAGCTTAGTTGGTGAATGTATCGCCCGGCAAGTTTATAATCTAGGTTCAAATCTAGGCCAAGTTCAGCATTTTTCCCCTTCTCTCTTATAAAATTTATGTGTGGGATATGTGATTCCATTCTTGTAAAAATTAATTAATTACAAACTTTTATCCTTCCATTATAAAAAAGCTCACATCATTCTGTCATTCGCTGTGTATGAGTGTATGAACTAATACAAATAACTCAAGAGCGGTCTATTCGAAATCGATGAATCTTTCGCCAGGTACACGGTAGGTCCTCTCATCTCATAATCATTGTAAAAATTCAGAAGTTGAGACAAAAACGCAAAAAAAATGAAAATTTATTTTTCTTTCGTCTATTTTCAAATACGCTTACTTGTATTTGTTTTAAACACGACAATTTCTTGTTATTTGAGGTGAAAAATTTTATCATCAAGGTTACTCGCATAACTACTGACTTCGCGAAATAACGTATTTTAAATTTGATTAAACGATACAATAAGAAAAGCGGGAATTTGTGGACAACTGGAATTTAGCCAAATAAAACTCAACTTACGTTAGAGCTTAAATATATAAACATTCAGAATTGTGAATATTATATTTTAAAAGAAAATTGAAAATCAAATTTCAATAAAAACATCCTAAATTAAACTAACAGATGAAGAAGTACAAATTGATATATTGTTGAAGGATATTCTCTAGGTGGGAGGGAAAGAGGGGGAGAAAGTACGATGGAGGTACAATGGGGAGAAGGTGGAGATGGTGATAGAGAAAGGAATGGAATGAAAGCGCGAGGGAGGGGGTTGCTGGGATTGGAAGGTTAGACTATAGTTTTTTACTATAAGAGAGATATTAATGATTTTCTACAAGAAGAAATATTTTTACTAATGAAAGCTTTTACAGAAAAGCAATATTGATAAAATGAATTCATTACAGTAACTAAATTTTCTCTGCAAAAACTTATGCAATGAGATCTTTTCCAGCCAAATAAGCGCCGATTTTTAACTATTTCACTAAGAGAAAGCTCTACTTAACGTTCTTTTAGCAAATAAAAGCGGTTGATGAATTGTTTACGTTCGTCTATGCGCAAAAAGAGAGTCTATACCTACTTCAAGTTATGTCTATCCAAACCTATGGAGCCAAAATTGACGATTTCCATGAAATTATAAACATAAGAATATCGCTAAAATCCAAGCGCTCACAGATCGAATGAAGCTAGGTTATAAGGCAGTGTTTTTCAACCTTTTTTGAGTGGCGGAACACTTTGGATGGAGAAAAATTGGCGGAACACCTACATACTTACGCATACATCGGCAGAACACCTATATACATACGCATATATATTTCACATGGCTGTGGGAATGCGCATGCGTACTGCAGCATGTTAAAAGTTGTAACCTGCTACTTTCCGCTTCCCCCATAGATTGACTTACAATGTGAGAGCCAAATTAAAATTCCTTGTTTATATTTTTAAATTCAATAAGAAATATAAATTTATAGAAAAATTATTGTGCTGTAAAATTTCGCGGAACACTTAGGCAATTACAGCGGAGCACCGGTTGAAAGTTACTGCTATAAGTTGTAAGTAATTGTTCGTCATTTTAACTGTATATTGTTTAAAACATTCATTGTAATCATGCAATTTTTATGTTGTGTCGTAACTATAATTAATGCAGAATATAACTGCGCATTCAGCTACATCAAATCTTATCACATAAGCAGTTCGAACGCATTATTTAAACAGTAATTCGCGGGTCCCAAAAATATATTTGCATGCGGGCCCACAAAGGTATATCGCCGGCCCTATGGTGACGCCTTAAAGTTATTCGTTTATTTTGATAATGATGAGGACTCGAATAAAACAGAGATCAATTAGAATGAAATGTAGACAGGCAAATATTAAAATAGGGAATAGATTTTTAGATACAGGTGGCAGTGTATCAGATATATCCCGTACAAATTAAAAATATCGAGGTGTGGTGAATGGGGCCAGTAAGGTTTGAAGGCAGTAGCCCCTGATCCACAGCAATGAAAGCGAACTTTCTGCTCTGGTGAATACAGAATTTCTTGGCTGAGAATGAGAGGATTGGAAGAGCAGCGATAAGGATGTTATTGACGACCTCGAGGGGTTTGGGCAGTTGACTTTGGCAAGTGTGAGAGGATTGCATGTCGGAGCGAGAGAAGGGGAAGTTGGGGTAGTAGTTTAAAGGGTTGCTCCATTTTATTTCGCAAGGGGCGTTTGAATGGTATGCGCTGCCGTGAAGGCCTGAAGTGGGAGAAAGATTGGAAAAGGCTAACGGTGAGTTCTAAGTTCGCAACGGGTGATGTTTTGTGGTCGGGGAATTCCATTTTCTGTACGAAGTAAATAGTTGAATTTTGGAGTGGAAAGGCACAGTGTAGAGTAAATTTTAGTACCTCGCGGTTGTGACCGTGGGAGGGAAGATTGACGATATCGTCTCCTGCGGTAGCGTGCAGGAAAGAGGAGGGAGTTATGGAATGACGAGACCTGTTTGTTAGCGTGAGGTAGTAGAGGTGATGATTCAAAGCTGTTAGCGAGAGAAACCTTCCGTGCAAGGGAGAGCGGAGGAGGGATGTTTTTTTTCCCCCTCCCTCGAAGTGAGGCATGACGGGTAACGGAAGGCTCATATGGTGTTGATTGACAGAGTTTACTCCGCAGTTTTGCGTGGTGGAACGTCGTCCAGCGGGTAATGCTCGGCATTACACTATTCGCTGTTGCACTGGATTTTGGCGAGTTTCTTATTTTCCTTACTGCCTTGTGATGAAAGGAGATTAATTTTTCATAGCGCTGATGGGCTAAGAAATAGAATTATGGAAAGTTAAACTTACAGTTTTGGGCGAAAACTATTTGCCAGAATCGGAGAAGGGGGGGGGGGGACTAGTTCTCTGATATGGATGCTAATAATCTGAGTGTATCGAATCGTTAAGTGATTTTTATGCAATTAATCTTAAATGCAAGCGATGCGAATTTCTGCAGCACGTGATGGATTTTGTGATTGTCTTGTATCACAAAGAGAGAGGTTAGAGAGAAATCTATGGAGGATATGATATATTTTTATAGAATTGAAGAGTTTTGTAAAAAAACACTTGAAATCTGATATAAGTAAATGGCGTTAAATGGAGAGCTGGATGTATAGACCAATGGAATAATATTATTTATCGGTGTGGACAAGACGTTGGATTTTATAGCAGAACTCCGAACGCAAGTTATCTTAAAGTCCAATTATCCGAACCAAATTTTAAACCACTGCTCTCCAGCATATCTCTTACCCATTAACGCTGCGACATTCGTATTTATTTCACCGCCTTGAAAAAAACATCCTTTCGATAATCCTGCATTCGGGATCCCCTCATTGCCTTAAAAAATCCTTCAACACCTGAATGTTATTCTTAGAATAAATAATGTCACAATGTGCTCCGCAGACTTTGGCATTAATCTCCTTAGTGGAACGACACATGTTCAAATGTTATAAATGCCAGTATTTGTGATGGTCCTTCCCTTGAGGAGAGTAGTGCAAATTTTATGGCCCTGGTGATGGCTCGAAAGCCATTTTAGAGAAATTTGTCGTAGTTTTTCAACGTCTTTCTTGGTCATCAGACTTGCGTACTACCTAAGCTTTTTTCATACAGATCCGCTTTTCAGCAGTTAGCTTTGTTTTTGGCATATCATAATGTAAGTTATCATTTTCATAATGATACCGTATTTTCTTGAGCAATTCACGCACTTGCCTCTCAAAATATCCTAACTATAAATTAGGCGGGAGAAATACGCGTGGTATTACTCCTACCGACAAGTAGCGGAAACTTTCTTACGTGCACTAAACCTATTTGTAACACAGATTTACAACTGCGCTTTGCGATACCTTGAAAACTAAAATCATGTGTTTCTTTTTTCAAGTGTCCGAATTTTTTATTGCACGAGCCACCCTTGGTCCCAAGCGGTTCGGTTAGTCGGAATTCTACTGTACTGATTTAGAAATCAGTACAGTAGAATTCCTACACATCTTTATCCTGAGTTTGTCTCTCACATTATGTAGGAAAGATTTACGGAAATTTGTGGCACTAAAATTTGACCTTCACTACTTCCCGATTATGACGCGGTTTCGGAGTAAGATTCCCCGTCATAACCGAGCACACGATCGAATTGTCTAATAAAGCAATACAACTCCTCTACTTTTTAAATGACTAAGAAAGGCTTAACACTCGGAGTACGGACCTCGGGTCTCAGGAGACCCGAAAGGTATATTTTCGAAAATATTTCTTTAAAAAAATTTTTGCCGAAATTTATACTTTATGTATTCCTAGTGGAACATGTTGGGAGTTTAAAATCAGTAATAAAATTATATTGTAATTTAATTAAGTCATCGAAATCACGGAATGTAGAAATGTGAGGGTCTTCGGGGACCCGGCTCCATACTCTACGTCGTGTAACTTTTATATCTCTTATGACCGGGCAGATCAAAGTCCGGACAAAATTAGCTCGCTCAGCACGACATTGTAATACATGTTAGTTATTATCGAAGTCTCGACGTCTCGATTTCCAGTTTTCTCTTGTGTCTCCGTTATTCACATCGTTCTGTTTGCCTCCCGAATCATTTTGTAATATACTTTTTATTTTTTGTGACTCTATGATTCTAAAATGGGAGATAGAATATTTAGGCTTTGGAGTTACGTTGCTCCACAACCTGCAAGAACAAGACCCGAAAATATAGTTCGAAATATTAGTTAAGTTATTATGTATTAATTTCACTTCCAACTCAGATGAATCAAACTAACATAAGATTAACTGAATCAAACTAACTGAATTTACCTTCAAAAATAAATTTTTTGGTATTGTTAAATATTATTCTTAAAAAAAGAAAAATATTTCATTTTTATTTATATGCGTAATTATATATTTAATTTTGCAAATATATACCATTATTACACTATTTATTGTATAAATCATTATCCTTATTCAATTTTCATTCATTGATTACTTGGATGTTAAATATTATTGTGAGAAAATGATTTTAGAAGCTGGGTCCTCTAGAACCCGGGTCCGGACTCGGTGTGAAACTACTTAGGTCCGTATTCCGAGTGTTAACTTCGTGGAATTCCATTTCAAGAAAAAAAACGTATAACTTGGAAAAATTCCACTTGGAGTGTTTTCAATTTTTCGTTCAATCTCCTTTTGTTTATCTTTTAAATTTCTTTAATTGATACAAACAGACAAATGTGAATAATATTAAGCCGGTATTAGAAATTACATTTATCAGTACTTTTAAATGTCAGTACATTTTTTTACTTTCTTATATACGTAGTATATTGAAAAAGTATTGTAATCGTGAAAAAATTCGACTTTAAGATTTTGATGGAAATATACGTTTTAGATGTCCCTGAATCCAAAAAGTGGTTTTCGCCATCCCTAGGGCCCAAACTCGTACATTAAATTGAATGATATCTCGTATTTATGCAATATATCATCTTTTACAGACCTTTTTTTAAATAATATTCCACCAAAATATAGGGTAGTTATTTTTGGCGATTTTTAGAAAATTTTGATTTACTAAAAAATGGTTCAATAGAATTTAATTAAAATCAATCCGGTTGTAGATCTTGATGTTTAAAATAATACTGAGTAAGCCATATATCTCAAAACATCATCATTTGGCGTCCAGTGACATTACAATTTACGCTAAGCTACCATACCTAAGACCTATGACGTCACACCGCCGCGATCCACTCATAACCTTACTACAGCCTTACGGTTAAACTAAATCGAATGATATCTCATATTTATGGATAATATCCGTCATAAAAGACTTTCTGAAGAGATGAACAATATTGCGCAACAATGGTACTATATTCTTGGATATTTCGAAAAATAAATTCGATTTACTCAAATATGGCTATAAGGATTTTGATTAAAATCAATCCAATCATACAGTCTGATGTCACAAATAGTACTAACTAAGCCATATATCCCAAAAAATTAATAATATTGATCAGTGTCATTAAAATATACGCTAAACTACGGTTAACTTTGAAATATTTTCTTTTACAAGCGTACTCAGTGGATCAAATGTATACAAGTATATGAGAAAGTCTGTGCAATGTATATTGCGCCGTTTATTTATTTTCTTTAGTGCTTTAACAATACACAGGACTTTTCTACCCAAGATACGCGAAGGAATGAAGACCCGGGTTATAACCGACTGCGTTTTAACCAGGAAGTGGTGTCTATTTAGACTGAATTAACTACATTTAGGCCAGAAGTCCCTGGTTAAACTTTGGCAGTTATTATAATAATTTGCCCAGGTAAAATTTTATTTGCTGCAGGACTAGTCAAACTCATCCTGTTGAATTTTTGAGGTTTAGTATGAAACTTTAAATTTTCTCTTCGAGAAAATTCAATTCCGCCGTCTCTTATAATAGATTTCATAGTGTGTGTACCCAAGGACTACGATATGGGCCATGCGGTGCCTTTGTTTGCGGCTTTCTTTTCATCATCAATATCCCTCCTCTTTTACCTTGTCTGCCAATGACGATTTCATCGTCTCCCTAGTAACGAGCTTTTCCAGTTTTTTCACTTTCGCGTCACTCCATTGTATTTCACAGGACGTGTTCATTTGATTTATTTGATGTACAAGCTGCAAGGAAAGGAAGTTGCTTACGTTATCGTTAATGTAACCTCTTCTCTTATAGCGTAAAGTGAGGAGAGATGACAGGGGTAGGAGAGATAACGCATCAGTTTACATAGTCATAGAGAGGGGGCAGCAACGGCGGTCAGTGCAATGTGAACAGTGAAGGAGAAAGTACTAGTTGACAAATTCATTCTTTATTTTGCTGTTTTTTAGGTGATTTACATAAGAATTTCATTCACAGCTGTTGTTGGTAAGGGCCTGAATTTTCATATATCACATCTATTATATTCATTTTACATGTTATGGCATGCATCGGTGTAATCTATAAGTACATTCCAATTAAATTTAAGGTCGACAATAAAGAGGCACCGAACGATCAGGTGCTGAGTCGTCATGGACATTATTCAGGGATATAATGCTAGATGGCATCGGTGAGTACATTCCAATTAAATTGAAGGTCGACAATAAAGAGCCACGTTGGTACAGTAAGCAAGTTAGGAGTGCGTTTAGACGTCAGAGGATAAGCCACGCGAAAATAAAAAATATGCCGACTACATCGTCTGATGAGTATAAGGAATAAGGTATGAAATAATTATTTGAAGGTGGACCTTAAAGCGTTTTGGTCCTATGTGAGAGATTTCCAAGGTAGAGGCCCTACCATACCTTCCCTGCGTAATGACCCAGGTGCCGTTATCCATGATAGCATAGAGAAAGCCAACCTGTTCGTTCATTTTGTGAAAGCATTTACAGTCGTCAACGACAATTGCTTACATTATGCACCTGTTATAAGGAGCGACCTGATGGACGACATAGTATTTTCTGAGGTGGGAAAAGCAAGGCAATTAATTTTCATCAGACCTAAAAAATCCACTGGAAAACAAGGGACCTATTGTGCACTGCAACCCCTCCCATCCACCAAAATGGTGACTTGCAGGGTATCATGTAGATGTAGATGCATGTTTATCGCGGATATAACGAAAAATTTGTTTTCTGTAGATGAGTTAGGGTAGGTGGACATGTGGCATTATTATTTGTATATTGTTCCGGCATGTTTTGACCGGAGGAGAAGGATGCGTCATCAATCCCAATATTTTAGGAGAGACGGCCGCATATTTTGTAATAAATATGAAATATAAAAAATTGTGGTATCTTAAGTAGACTTTGCTTTTCGGTTTACCAGCCCGTATATTCCCATTAGCCATCTCTCCTATCCATAGTGCCTACTCTAGAGGAGAGATGGCAAAAAACGGGGTGTTGAAAAATAGCTTAAAATCATATTTGAAGCCTCTTTAAAAACTATTTCTATTTTCCTAATGTAACTAATAACCGTAGAATTCATTATCAGCGATCTCATGGTTTCTCGTCTATTCTAAAATCTAAAATTTTTTGTTGAATTGTGCGTCCTCTCACCTCGCTTTACCCTATTTGTCACAGAATTTTCGTCCAAGGTAGGAAAGTTAGATTTGCGAGGTTTTAAATAAAAAAAAATCAACTTGCCGATTTCCCACTGTGTGTTATCGAAAACTTGATTTACATCAAGGTCATTCTTAGGATTCGGATTAGTGACGTTCACATTCTTTGCGCCATGGGCTGTGCCAAAGTCATGGTACTCGAAAGTAAATTTTTCGCACAATATCTATTTTAAAATGTAATTGCTGAGATTTGAAGGAGCGTTTACTTGAATATTCCTACAATTGCAGAAGTATTGAAGCCAGATTAAGTTTTTCTTAATAAAATTGGGTTTTTATAAAATAAAGAGCTAAATATAATTTCTTTATGTCCGCTTGGACAATATGTGTTTTTTAGAATCCTAGAATGTACGAAACATATATATGCACAATTTTCACATTTGGTACTTTTTTCTAATGTATTTATATTTTTCACCAGCGGTCAAAATGTTTTACTCGTGATAACCCTTTCATAACTTTACCTTAACGTAATATTTATTTACCCTTTCAATAAAAAGCTTGTCAAAACATAACTAATTGTTATAATCAATCTTAATATCTTTTTCCTAAAATAACACGTTTCTGCAAGTAGTAAGTAACTATTTTTATTTTATTTTTTGTTAATGAAAATACGTTTATAAAGCGCTCCTTTTGAATCATTTAACGATAACAATATATTCGAAGAGAAACAGATCTCATAATGACCACAATAAATTCCTTTGATATCCATAGTCATTCCGTCGCGCACGCCTAATTCAACCACAGCAAAAAAAAACATTCGTAAATTATTAAATAAATCATAAAACTAAATCTAAAGTAATAAATCAAGATATTTGTGAGATTTTCTCTGAATGACAAGGATACTGGCATTAAAACTGAGATAGATTGCACCGAAAGTCAAATAAACCCGTCTTTCATCTTTCATCCCTGAGAGTTTGCGGTGACATCTCCGAAATTTCCATCACGCCGCGCTTCGCTGGTGACGTAATAAGGCTCGGAATATTCGGCCCCCGAGCGACCCTTTCTCGGGGAACGAGGGAAGAAAAGGATTCAGTGTAGGTGGGAAGAGGATTCAGGAAATCACCCTGCTATCTCTAGTCTCGCCCTATCCGCGACCTGCTACTGCGCTCGCACCCTTCCCAATATGCAAAGTGAATCTAGGGTCTACGTCATGACAACGAGGGACGCGAGCCCGGCCCCCACGACAGCTTTCTTGAGTGATGGTGCCTATCGCAGCGGAGCAAATACCACTGTCTCTTAGCTGCCGAACCCACGATGAAATTCTTGTGCACACCTAAACTTGTATGCTGTTGAAGATGATGGAAATTCCGCGAGGAAGGGGAAGGGAAACGAAGTTTATTTCATAACAGAGAAAATAAGGGAACGGAAAAAATGTCGGCCGAACAGAAACTATATAAGCGCTGAAATGTAGAGTGATTTTGTTCCGAGGCATTGAGAGATAATAAGATATGAGCGCATAAGAACTGAATGCACGCTTTCTATTGAACTTGAAAATTCTCACCGACTAATATAAAAATGCGAAAAATATTTTCCAATCTTTGAAATTTAATACGCAGAAAAGTATAAATTTCAAAGTGTTCTAAGAGTTGATGTGTCATTAGTACATCAGAATGGCAATTTGTGTTATTTAAAAAATAAAATCATCAATTTTCTCATTACGGACTCATTTATCCTTTTAATTTGACCTAAATACGCGGCAATGGCGGGGACTATTTCCTGTTTTCCTCTAAAAAGAATGTTTAACACCCCAGTACTCAAATTCGTGAAGAAGCACTAAGTATCACAAATTGAAAAATTAAGTAATTATCTTAGGTAACTCCAATAGCCATACAATGGTTAGGTTTGCTTATTGTTGGATTTTTTTAGTCATAAGACGAGCTTGATAATTCTCTATACAGCGGTTTTCCAGTTTTGTGTGCAACCTTCGTCCCACCAACAATTTGGTTTAAAACGATACCATTAATAAAATCATCATCGGTAATTCACAATTCAATTCTAATTAAAAAAATCCACGTTATTCCTTCCTATATAAATGATAAACCCGCCGAGATGAACCGACGTCAGTATGCATTAACTTCGGTGTTAGCGAAACAGTTGGCACGGGAGATCCTTAACCGCGGATCGCTTAGGTATATATCAAAAGACGTCGTCGGTCTCATTTCTTTCCGAGACCCGTCGCATTTGCCGGAGGAAACAGCCCGATAAAAGTAAACTGGAAATAATGGGAAAGCAGGCGAGAATAAAAAAATTAAGAGGGAAGGGAAAAAAGCTCCCCGAATGGAACGAGAGCTCGTGGAAAAAAGGGAAGAATAATTACTATGTAACGAAAGTTGAAAGTTTACTGGACTACTCTTCGCATCTCTTCGAAGTATTTCCTCCGTTTTCAAAATCCTCCTCCCATAATGCACGTTCCTCTAACTCCGGCGGAAACGCCTCTCGTCTCTCCCTCACATCCCCCCTTCCTTCTCTCCCATCCCACCCTACTCTCCTTCCCTATCCTCCTTCCCTCCCCTCTTTTCCTACTCGCTGAGAAAAATTAACAGTCCTTAACGATGAACTTTTTTCTCTTTTCTTTCTCTCTCCACCTCTCTCTCCCTCTTTCTACAATCGGCCACCATCCGCCCTCACCTCCTTTCAGTCCTTCGTTTGCTATACCTTAAATACCTTTTCAAACCCCTCTTTTTCATCTGAGAAGTTAAGTAAACATCTCGACCCTTTACTCTCTGAATTTAATTTTTGTTTCCCTTTTTTATAGAATCCGAATTACGTCTAAGAAACGCTATTGACGGATAAGCGTAACGCTTTTTAGGTTTAAGCATTCCTTTATCAATATATAAGTTTTTTATATATCGAACTGAATTTAATTGTTATAAATACATTTTTGGATATTTGAAGTGTCTTAATTTCGCTTATTAGTCAAAAGGCTGGAATTCCTCAATATTTTTGCATTAGTTTGCCATACACATCAATTCTACGGGAAATATAGCTGAGGGTGTTCGTGTGTTTGGTAAAATAAAATGAATTTGATATAAAATCAGTGTATGCTTAGAAATTCTCAATAAACCTACAAAAAGAATTTTTCTCTCTCCAATTTACTCAAAATTGTGCAAAAAAGGTATTTCCTAGGAATAAAAATATCGCAAAATTTTTATGACAGATATCGACTGGTTATTCACCAAAATTTAAAATGGTGTGGAGGGGAGTTAAATGTTTAAGCAGAAAATTCCCATTCCTCGGAAATCTCCCGAAACTTATTAGCAATCAACCTCAGCGCGGAACGAACGACATCTTTCTTTTCCGGTTCGATTTTCCTCCTTAGGTATAATCAAATTTTACGCCCTCCGGAATCCATCGCTCTTCATTTTCCTATACATATATTTACGTATCCAAGGCCGTTCCGAAATCATTCAGTCTGTCGCGGCAGCGCCGACCATCAAGAAGATTCACTCCATTTTCGAAACTCCTTCCCGAAAACCCTCCCACTTCCTTTCATCCCTTTTTGTCGTTTCTCACTATTTTTCCATTTGATATTTTATACCCAGTTTCGCAATTTTCCCCTTTCATCCACGTTTTCCCTTCTTTTATTTCTCCTCTTCCATTCTTTCGCCAGTTCCTATTTTTCTGTCTCTTTTTCGCTTATCATTCCGTTACCTTTTCTCTCGACAGAGCCTCGGGACGGAAAAAATGAGGTGGTTGGGTGAAGGAGGGTGATTTGAGGAAGGAAGGGGGAGTAGTAAAGAGAGGGGTGGTATAAAAATCTCTGGAATATTGCCAGCTGCTTGCTATTGGAGTACCGCAAAAGCCCTTTTCCGTACGACCTTCAGGAACGTCCCTTAGAATAAAAAAATTCCCATCTAATATTTATGGCATTATATATGAAGCCCACTAACTCTTTCTCTCTCTCTCTCTTTCTCTTCATCCTTGTTTCTCACTTCCTTTGCGTCAACATCCCGCAATTTCTACTTCGATATAACCATACACAGCGCTAGAGTCTCCAATTGCCATTTGATATTTTTAGCTTTTTTCATTAATCCGGCTTTCCGCTTCGATTTAAAAGAAAATATTCCCTGAGTACCGATACATATTTATATCTTTTATTAAATTTTGTAAACAAGGGTGATGCTCACAAAATGACTTCGTTTAATGTGATATTGTTGTAGTTTCGTTGATAACATGTGTATTTTTATTAAATTAGGAAGTACAGCGTATTTATAGATAGAAATGAATTCAATCAAATTCTTCTATTTGCTAAAATTCCTCGATTATTAATAAATTATAGTTTTTGTAAATTCGTTTTATTTTTTCATGTCACACCATTTTTATTCCCAATTTCATAGCGTGGAAGATATTTTTGCTGCAACTTCTTTCATGATTTTAATTTTTCAAACATTTTATCACTTATTTTGGACATATTCAACAAAAGATTATCATTGCCCAATTTTTCATTCGATCCTTAGGTCATCTATTATTTTTTATATGCACCTAGAGTAATTCGGTGTCGTAGAGAGAAAATTTGATCCATTCTGCATTATTTTCTAATTATTAATTTTTAATATCATATTTATCCTGAAAAAACACCTTGTTCATTCATAACTTTTAAGACGCATTATATTCTATAACAGTGGGACTATGGTGCTTATAATTACAGTTATTATGCATATGCGTAATAAATGGTCAGTTCAGAAGTTTTGGTAAAAATAAGAGATAAAATGAAGAAGCTCCTATGCTCACGGTCTGTTAACCTTAAATATAAAAACTGAAACACATTCGGAAAGGAAATACATGTTTTGTATAAAAAATAACTTCATCCTCCTCATTTTTTACAATCATTGGCCTTTTTACAAGACGGAAATGACTCATCAGATTAAAGGCAATTAGCTAAAGAACGGAAGGGTGAATTTTTCTTCCTCTGCAAAATGAAATTAAATATGAATCAATGGATTCGTGAATTTTATCCCTTTTACCCCTGTAGGATTTCACCGTGTTATCGAAACCATCTTATCTTTAGTCGTTATTCCAATGATATTCCATCAACCACTTAACTTTCTCAAAACTTAATTTCTCTTAGTTTTCCTTATCGGACTTGCTTTTGCTTGAATCTCTTTCATCTCATCCTCTGCAATTCATTTCCTTTCTTTTTCAGTCCTATTCACATGAACAGAGCCTATTCCGAGAACCCTTGGGTCTAGTGACACAAAGGGGAGTTTTTCCTTGGACATAGCATGAGATATTCTGTTTGAGGAGACGCGATACCGATTACGAGATGTGATCCTCCAAATAAGAAATAAAATAAAGTGCATTCATATTCAAGACTGAGGTGGAAAAATTAGAGCAAAAATAAACCCAAAAATTATTATATTAAATGAAGTTTTATTGAGTAACGGGTTGCCATTAGGGCAGGGGTCCCCAAACTACGGCCCGCGGGCTACATCCGGCCCGTGCAGTGATTTGATCCGGCCCGCCTTAGCAGCAAGAGTATTCATTAGATACCGTTTATGTTATCTAAACGACATTTTCCAAGTAATTGGGTAAAATCTGCTTTTAATATAAGCGAATTGCATGTTACAGAATCGAAAAAATTCTCAAAATTTGCTCTTTGAAATTTTCACACGGACCGATCAGTCATTTTAAATGCCGAATGTGGCCCGCACAGTGGATCATGAAGCCTCATGTGGCCCTTTCACTGAAAAATTTGGTGACCCCTGGACTAGAAAATTAGAGCATAACATAAAAATGTGACACTTGGATCTCAAGGGCAAAGATTTTTTCCGTCCGTGCGTGATTCCCCGTGGTGGCGATGAGATAACACATTAGTGGATGCCTCGCTAGTGCGTGCCGTAGTTAACTAATGCGGCAACTTTTGTTGTTTCATGTATATAGAAAATACGTCAGGTTTCACGATAAATAAAATTCGTTGTACGTGGTTATTTTAGAGTTCTATATACCTTATTTTGTTCTCATAATCTACGTAAGCTACCGTAAGGGATATATGGCAAGTTGACTCTACTGAATAGTTCCAATATATTTAGCAATAAAAATATTTCGGTATTTTATTGTTTAAATGAAATGTATGTATTGATTTTTAAGGCAATCGGAATAATCGTCTCGAATTCCTTGCATTTAATTACGCTTTTCGAACAAAAACGACGAATTTTCCTTCTAAAATTAAATAAAATATATTTTTTTAATTGATACACTCAGCTTGCCTTATTGAAGAAAAATCTAGTTACTACGAATCAATATAATAATTTCATAAATAGTTTGCTTACTCAGAGTTAAATATGTATTCATCTGCGTTTTTGTCTACTGTAGTAGTTGGTAGGCGAGGGACCTCCTAAGACCATGAAACCGCTTCAAAAATGGGTTGTCCATTTAAACGAGAGAGAGACGTGCATTGGTTTTACTGTCATTTGGTGTATATATCGCGCGAAAATATTATAAAAGCTTCAAAGAACACGTAAAGGAATAAATACCTGTCACCCATACGATAAAGGTGAAAGATGTAAGAACATTTGGAGAGTTATTGCCAAGGGTGAGACATGGTGTGAGATAAAAATGTATTTCTTCTAGGAACTGGAGATGATCCGAGGTTAGGTATAATAAAAATAGCCATTGTAAGGGATCCTGCGGCGTGAAAGTAGGTGACGTTATCTGGGGATAGGGCCGGACGGATAAAATGAACTCGCGGATAGGTTTATGGATCCTTCGAAGGATCCGTAAGAGAAATCGTCACATTATATCCTTCTCTTGAAAAGTAGGCCATGCTACGGAGCAATAGGCCGGTTTGAGGACGCTCGCCCTCTCCCATCCTATGACCCCCCTCTCCTCCCCCTTCTCCTTCCCCCCTCACCTTATCCCCTCTACCCCCCCCCCTCTACCACCAGAAGATGATAGAAAGCCGAGTCATCGTCATTTGCCATTAAAACGCCGTTCTCTAAAAAATAAATTAGCTTACAAGCTATCTTCCCTCCGCCATATATAAACAGAGATTTAATAAATTCGATGAGAATTTATCGGTAAAACCGAAGTAAAATACATGCATGCATACTTGCATGCAAAATATGAGGCTGAAATCGTTTTACTTTCCTTAGCAATAAAAAAATGTCAGTGCATCGCTTGAGATAAAGCAGATAAATGGTTCCATTGGAAATTGAAAGTTATAAATTTTAATATTAAAAATACCGAGGATAATATATTAAGTTTTAATGGCTCAGCTAGAATTTTAATTTCTTTGATTAAATTTAGCAATAGAATTTTAGTCATCATCAATAATCTTCAATTAGATCATATGTGAGTATCATGCAGCCGGAGATAGTAAATTTACCATTTCTAGTAGAGTTATTCATTGCAAGTTTCAACGATATTAGTGCCATTTTTTTCAAAGTTAACTAGATTTTAATTTAATTTCATAGTTTCATTTTTGTTGCTACCTCTTAGCTAATGGTGACTAATATGTATATTTCATAATAGTAATATTCCTTGCATATTATTTCAAAGCAATTTTCAGTTTAAATTTACATTCGCACAAAATCTTTAGTTTATTTTTATTAATAATCAAGTTAACTCTTAAAATCATAAAACGGTTGAAAAATTAATAAAGGCGCTGTGTTTACAAAGCTAATCAATGGCGACCATACTATCAATTGTTCTTAAATCTGGGAGCAAAATGCGAATGTTTTGTACCTCTTTGGAGTTATTTTCATTGTGATCTATATTCTTGCTAACAATTGAGCTCAATATTTAGTATGTGGAATGGTCCCACTCGGACATACTTTTATTTATACGTTAATTCTTAAACATTAAACTCACACAGCAGCCGTCTTCAGTGGTAATTCGCTGATTGATAAATTTGTTGAATGACTACTGACAACAGCTTCTTTGCTGCCAAAACACGTTTATAGATTTATCATCCATTTATGGATTTTCAGTTGGATTCCAGCTGAAGTTAGAGCTCGACAATTAATAGGAACTACTTTATTCTTATTATATTCACATAGCATTCCAACTCTATAGAAAGGTACATTCTATCTGGTTACTCACGTATGATCAAAGAAACTCCTGGAATCTTTCAGTACCTATTATCAGTATAGGTAATTTCACTCCAATGCAAAAGTTTTTGTCGATAGATTATTTAAATTCAATTTGAAATGTTTATAACATATTGTTTATTTACCTCACCTTTTTATTTAATTATCATGTACAATTCAGTTTAAAAAATAAATATAAATTATTTTGAAACTTTTTGGTATTTAATGGATATTTTTATAGAAATATCCCCATGTCCCGCTTTTGAAATATTATTTGGACAAGGACTTTGGGCTAGAGACTTATTTGATTTTCATTCTAATCAATTTTCCACAATTTGACCCAGAAAATTTGATTTCAAAGCGTTTATTTTCCGTCCCTTTTCGCATACATGTATTCATGTGATTGTAAAAATAAAAGCTTCCATTCGCACAGTTTATCAAGAAAACTAGGCATGAGCTTATGCAAAAAAAATTTCCCGAGGCAACTTTCGTATTTCATTCCATACAACCGAATTCGTCAAAAAAATTCTAAACATCAGATAACGATAAAATAAAATAACCTGGAAATGACGAACACTATGGTTTGCCGTAACTCATATTACGTCAGTGCCTTTTTTTCTAACAGCATTTCATTTCTCCCAAGGCCTACCCTTGTATCCAACCTCTTCCCACTCCCTGACTATTCTCCTCTCCTCTCTTCAACCCTAAGGGTTAAATGTAAGAATGGACCTTATGGTCCAAATCTCGCCCGAATAAAAACGATTATCTATCTATCTCCAATTTTACCCGGTCGCAACCTACTTCATGGAGCAACGGTAATTTGTGGCCCTTGAGCCGGGAAGGCCCATTAATGGGCTCTCGCTCAAACGGACGTCTAGACTGTCTGAGGGTCTATCCGCGCAGATGAGAATTTCTTTCTTTAGTATTTCGATTTTTTTAAAGCTAGATTTTTAACGTCGGTTGTCTTTTAGTGGATTCACGTTAATGAATTTCATCCGTCGAAAAGTTTTGAATAAAAACGGCAATTGGATATTTTATGGCTGGTGTTAATACAATAATCGCTCGCATTGATTTTCCTATAGCATTGAAAAGTATGCATGGATATGTGTAGTACATGTACATGTATGTGTACGTGCGCACACGCGTGTTTGTAGTGTGAGGAAGTATAGGCATAAAAATCCCAAATAATGGAAGAAACTGAATTCTAAAGATTAGGATATTTAATTCAAACAAAATGAGATATTTTAAGACGGAATTATTAAAAACGCTGCAATAAATAAAACTTAAATTAATGATAACTGGGAAATATTTGGATGAATTCTAAAAGGCAAGCAAAATGGCAAATTGTTCGGAGCTTCGGTAAAAGTAAAGACTTAAATCGTTTGGAAGTATGTCGTGTTTTTAACAAGAGCGGTAAGAAGTAAAATTACGAAGATGGAAAAGGTACGCCTTTGAAAAGTTTACCGTAAATACTCGTTTGCAAGATGCAAGTCGATGGATTCATAACTGTGATGCTTTCTACTTAGAAATACATTTTTTTCCAAAATCGAAAGAGAAACAATTTATATGTATATATCACAAGAGATGTATTTTAATATCATGCAAACCTTTCAATCAAAAAATAGCGCACGCGGATAAGATATAACGCTATAATCCTTGTCAAGAATGAGGAAGATTTTTAGCGGATTCCTCTGAAATTCTTCTTCCCTAAGGTTTTCGAAAACCCTGTTATTGCCCTGGCCAAAATTCCAGCCCATTCATTCCGATATATTATGTGATCAAGATATGGGAATTCTCATCCCCTAAATAGGTGTGATTGCATCGACTAACCTTTACAAATACTTCAGACGAATGGTTATAAACTTTCAATAGTTAAATATACAGGGAAAACTGCAAATTCACACCTCCGATCGGGATCATCATCGCTAAATTAAAATGAGACAAATGAATGTCTCATGGTTGCTATCTGGTATTGTCGGATTCCCACGGAACACAAATATTGGCCAATTTCCATGATAGACTGTCGCTTCTTGTTTATTTTCTTGATGAACCTATCAACAGCTGCAAGGAAAATCATTTGCTTAACCCCACTCCGAAAGGACGCATGTTAAATGTTTATCGAGAGCACTTAACGTACAGAGTCAATAATGTCCGTGGTTATGGACATTGATGGGCCATAATGCATCAAAAATTAATGCGAAAGTTCAGGCAAAGATTGTTTAATCAATATTTTGTGTTATTTCTTATATTAGCAGGTGAAAGCTTTCATTCAGGGTTCAGAAAAATTTTGTCATACATAAAATTCTCCTTAACAACATCAACTGAAACACACATAAATGGTCGATACAAAACTGCGTGCATATCGTTTCACCACTGTCCTTGATCGCCAATCGGTTTATTTTCACTTATGTGGTAATCGCCGCACAATTTCCGATGGTAGAGTATTATCTTCAGTTATTTTTAACGACATTGACAGTCTTCAGTAGATCGTTAATGTCTTGTAAATGCTCTGCCGACCATTTCCACTCACATCGCAATGATCACTCCAGTGACTTCGTCCATATAGCAGTTTCTTTTATTTATAATAGCGCTAAGTAATTTTTAAACGGGAAAAAAATCTGCTATGATCGGGAATCGAACCCTGGCCTTCCACTTGCTGGGCGGATATTCTACCACTGAACTACCATAGCAGATCTGCTACGGTAGTTTAGTGGTAGAATATCCGCAAGGCAAGTGGAAGACCCGGGTTCGATTCCTGAAAATAGAAGAATTTTTTCAAGCTTCAAAATTATTTCCCAAAAGTACAGCTTATGCCTATCTGCATAGGATCTTTAGATCATATTATCTCATCAGCAGTGCTAAGGGTAAAAGTTGCACAAACGAGAAACTAAAATAAGATCAACCTTTTGAAAAACAGTAATAGAGATACTGATAGTGATAACTTACAAAGAGAGAAACGTTCCAAAGTATCAACCTCGGCACGGTTAAATTTTGTTTTTTCATATAATTTATCCAAATAAAAACCTTGAAAAATCACGTCAATATAATCTCAATTTTAACACATTTTTTAAAAGCTAATGTGATCACCGTCAGTGGAAAATTACTTTTTTCAATCAAGATATATTCGAAAGATTTCTTTTGAATCAGATAGCTCTTGCCAATCAATTAAATTTCCATAGATTGAATATTCCATGTATTTCATATATGTTCCGTTAATTGGCTTCAAAGTAGGAAAATTCAAAATTTTGAAATGGTACTGTACTCAACTACGGAAGCTACAAGAGTGAGGTTTTCACAAATGGGAATTTCTAGTGGGAACCTATTTACCCTCCCCTCAAACAAAGGATGCAGACGGAAACCCTGAAAGTTTGTAGGTAAACGTGCTTTCACGTCTTGTTTTGGCTAAGGAATCATACTTGTTTGTGATTGTAGAAGCTTCTATGTCAGGAATAACTTGATACACTTTTACTATCATATTACTTATTACATATTTTACTATCCACTATTTTACTATATGCCTCACATGATACGTCATCCTCGATTGAAGAAATAAATACAGAACCAAAGGTTCCTGGACGATAAATGAACCTATCCAAGTCGTCGTAAGCATAGGTATATTAAAATAGTGGTAAATCACAGTGTATAGAGCCATTTGTGATAATGGAAATATTCCACAATTTACGACTAAAAGAGAGAATTTTTTATTAAATGATTTATTTAAATAATTAAAAATCCATCCTTGACTGATTTTTGGTTGGATATGAGTAAAATATCTAAATGCTATACAAACAGATACGTGTGCAACATTTCAGGTTAGTATTCCAGCAGCATTCGTATATATCTGAAAATTACAGGACATTTGAGCTTAACCCTCAACACTAAAACCCATTCCACACCTTTGGGCACAGACATTTAAATTGAGAACATTTTTTACTAAATTAAATTCGCTGATGCGTCACATACTATTGAACCAGCCTCCGTAAAATGCTTCTCAATATCTTGGTAGGTAGATATATGTGGTTGAGAAATTCAAAATTTTACCTACGTCTAATCTTTTCCTCCCGTAACTTCATTTCTACAGATAGGGTTCTATGCCCTTCTCTCATCGATATGAAAAGATGCGAATTGATTAAAAAATAGGAATTAGATAATTGAGAGTTGCCTTCATTGTAATTAGAAAAACTATCGGATTATGAGTTCATCGATTGAGTTCCTGTACTCTTTCCAAAGGTTTCCCATTAAGTGAAATGATTTGCTTTTTTGTAAGTTGGTTTGAAATGGTGAAAAAATTAATCAGTATCGTGTTTTTTTAGAGACTATCGATTTAAAACATTCAATATATGGTTATTAAACTCTTATCTCTTCTGATTGCAAAAAGACGTATTTTTCTTGATATGAACAGCATATTTTGCGCATAATAAAATCTTCAATTTGGGATTAATGGCATAAATTGTTCATCTATTAAAAATATTACTTTTGTATTTTTATCTGACGACTCATTTAAACCATATTTCTAGATTGCCATTTCGATTTCGCATTCTGGCCTAATAAGTTGATTGCTTTACTTTCTTTATTTCTAAACCTATGGATTACATTGAAATTGAAATAATCGTGTTTGAGCGCTATGTTATTACATTAAACGTCCATTTAAATAAACTATCGCAAATAAAATTAAACAATTCATGACAGATTTAAGTTGTACTATTTAGTACACATTTTCAAAGGATTAACTCAATAAGCACGGATTTTACAAGTAATGCCACGAATGTGACCCAAATGTTTATTATTTTATTATACGTCAACTAAGAAACCCGTTTTCAAGTAACTGCAAATATTTCCAATTTTTAAACACTTTTAAATTACATTAATATTGCTC
Organism: Tanypteryx hageni; assembly: GCA_028673005.1. NCBI lineage: Eukaryota > Metazoa > Arthropoda > Insecta > Odonata > Petaluridae > Tanypteryx > Tanypteryx hageni. Next base: position 55,012,474 of record CM054116.1, read on the forward strand.
TGCATGCAACGGAACATGGTTCCATGAAATTTAATTTGCGTGAATTCATTTCCAAGGAAAATGTTTTAATAAGCTCCCAACTCCTATTGCACGACAAAATCTGTAAACAAGTCCATGCGTTTAGAAATACTTTTTTGATTGATTTTGTGAGCTAGGAAAAAAGTCATTCCCATTCAGTTATTTTTTCCAGTGAATAAACGTTTGTTTTGGACTTCAAAATAGATTGCGAAACAAGATTCCTGAATTAGTAATTATAATGCTTCTAGTTTAATTGATTTTTCTCATATTTTAACATTTTTATTTTTGAGTAAGAGCCAATATAAAATTTAATTAGAAAGACAATCGTTGGTATTCCTAAAAGGTCGATTAATTAATTTCATTTTGCATTTATTTTTGTTCTTTTTGTTAAGAGTCTAATTTCAGGGATTTTACATTAATATATACGCTGTCCGGGAATGCAATGAGAATTAAAGCATTTTTTTACATTATATATGTATTTCACATTTTACAAACGCATAGCAGGACGAGGATAAATTAATTCTTGGTCAAGTTTACTCTAAAGAATTATTATGCTAGCCTAAACATCGTCTTTTTTTTAACTTTTGGAAAATCCCGAATCACGATTCTCGACAAAAATTAAAACGCTAAATGCAGCTCCAAAGCAATATATTTAAGCATAGAGTGAAGAAAATATAGAAATTGAATTGAATGATAAGCATTGACCCAAACGGACCAACTAACTTATACATATGTGCGCATGCAGACGCGTACCCATATGATTTAAATGTGTACATTGTTTACGAAACCCCGGAGTGCTTTCTATAATTACTTATTCATTCATGAAATGTGGTTAGTGTCACGATGATTAAAATTGCTTCTCTTTCGTTCAGTTTTTTATTCATCTTGGAAAGCAGTCCCAAAATTACATTTTTTCTCATACGAGGCCAAAACTTCCTCGCCTTTCCTCCTTCTTGCATTTCCCTACAAAAGGCTTTGACTGGTACAAAACAGTCATTCACGAATTCACTGGCTCAAAACAACAGCAAACAGAAAATGACCATTTCGTACGGAGATAAATTAGGTCACGTGTCCACGACTAAGAGTTTAAATCGGCGATATGTTCTCAGAAATTAATGTAATTAAAGAAGTGACTGAGAGTAATGACGGAGTTCAAAATTAAAGCATTGTTTTGTTCGTATTAAAAAACAACAGTATTTAGAAATTTTTCATAACGTATCCTACGTGATGAATTATAACGTTTTGACGGTGACCATACATGCGTTAATTTTATTGCCTTACTTCCATTTGTTAACATTGCGTGAACAAAATTATTGCTCATGTCTTTCGATATTTCATTTTGTTGGTCGTTGCCTATTGGATATAACTAGCAGAAATTCTTTAACTGCCGTGAAATGTTTTGCAAAACAGAGTAGCACAAAAATTCCCAATTCCCAATTGTTTGATCTTTTTATAATAATAAGAAACTAACCTGCAATATATTAGCGACAAACGTGAGTAGACTTTTCATTTCTGTACTCAGTACTGCCAGGGTTATTCAAAAATTAAATTTACAAGATTAATTATGAATGAAATTTGAATGTATGTACTTATGCAAAATCCCGTCAATTGAGGGGCTGCAGTTATGTCAGCAGTAGAAGTAGTAGTTCAGCCTCTATACGCAGTCCAATATTTGACTCTGTTATGATACCAAAAAATTTGAAATGTCCAGTATATGACCCTCTCCATGCAGAGTAGTGAATATGATTACTGTCGACATAAGCATCCTCAAGAATAATTGTCGGCAATTACAATTGTGAATAATTTTTACACTCAAATGTAGGAAAAATGGGTATCTGGTATAGATACAGGGGCAAATTTCTAATATATTTGATTTTTCTAGTTCATAGCTTTTGGTTTTCTATGCGTTTAAAATGTTTCAGTGATATATTTAAAATAAAAATGCAAAACGCCGCGAGGGACAGAAATTGGGGAATAATTATATATTACTACGATACCTATGTGTAAATCCATACATGCTGAATGTTTAAGATATTTCTCAAAATTAAAATGTAACAATTGAGTGATCTCAAGAAGTGTTAGTGGATAAATTTGTTAAAACAACGCATAATTAGTCCATTTCCAACATTATCCCGTATTTTCTTCCGATGTATAGTTTTGATAAAAGTTAACGATTAATTCAACAGAAAAGAAAAAATCCATTGATACAGAGTGAGAGCGAGTTCAAAAGTATAAAAATAGAAAACAGCTGGAATGTCCTTGACCGAGATACGCTTTCAATCGACTAAACAAAAGTAACACGCCCCGAAAAATGTAAAGAAACGGAAATGGTTTCAACTGTGAATATATCATATCAGTAGAGAGCGGAATCATTTTAGGTGAATTCCATCATGCATTATATGCAAAAATTGTGCATTTTATAGGAGTTATTTCAACATAAGTAAACATTTTGAGCAGGCGATTGTGTGTGGAAAATGGCTCAACGAAAATAAAGAATTGCACATAACCTCCAGAAATGCGTTCCAATAATCGAATGACTGAGTGATAGAGAAAAAGACATAATAGCTACTGATGGCATAATATGATTATAAAAATGAAATTTTTATTGATCGCAGATTAGGATCTGGGCCCTTCTATCAGTAACGTTGGAAATGGAATGGGCACGTTACGTCAGACAAATGGATCAGAAGTTTCAGCGTGAGCGGAGATACAAGGGTCCTTCTCTGACGCTATGAAACGCGACTAATAAACGAATGTAATGGAAGATGAAAGGGAAACACTCTTCGGTAATTACAAAACACGTGGCGTCGTAGATCATTTTTGAAGTATCAAATTTATATCGAATCGATTTTCATAAATGTCTTGTAAATATTTCTTTAGCTAATAGAATTGTAGGGAATCTATCATTTCTTCATATGACAGTTGCTGAGATACACGTTAAAAGAGAGTTACCTCGTTTCCTGAGTTACGTCAATATCGTACTTTATACAAATATGTCTCCATTTAATTTTTACTGACCAAATTTCAGTTCTGGCTCACAAATCACAGCTGTATAATAAAAAGCCACCGCGATAAAAAGCATTCAGAACCATTCACGACGGAAAGAGTAGATCTTAAGCTTTTATGATATATGATATAATCTCTCACTCTCCGTTTATTCATGGAATTTATCGAGCTGAACATAAAAGATTAGATATATTCATTCAGATCGTTGCGTAATAATTGGATTCGACTATATGAGCGCGTGAAAAAAAACTGCGGATGTCGGTCTTTTCGTCGAAAAAAAAGTGGAAGACGCCTTTCAAAGCTTGATATCCTTCGATGAAGGACCACTCCAACGCAGTTGACAAAAACTGAATGCAAAAAAATAAACCGATTGGATGGAGGATGATAATTGCGTCCATTTTTTTTAACGGAAACCGAATGATTTTTTCCCGACAAAAGATTATAGGAGGACAAATTAACGACATCCGCGGCGAAAAGTGAGCGTGCGCATGAAAATCGATTAAAATATTCGCGCACGCCCGGATACGTGCTCCTTCCACACTTCCCCCCCTCTCTCTTCCCTTCTTCTTCCGGTCCGGTTACACGATTATCAATTACTATGGTCGTTCCTCCCTCCGAAACTAATCCCCTTCCATCCACTCCCATTTCCTCGTCCTCCTCTTTTCCCCATTTTCTCACCCCTCCCCCCCACTAAACTCTCGCCCCCTTTTCCTTCGAATTTTTTCCGGCTCTCGCTTCCATACGACGGTTGATTAATGAGAAATCATAAATATTTTCGACCCTGAAAGCGCCAATTTAATGGACCAACGAATTTCGTCCCCTTCTGCGCCCCATTCTCTTTTTCACACACACACGTTAACACACACACACACACCTTCGATTCAGTTACGCGAATTCATTTGGATGGGAGAGACCCCTTCTTTTTTCTAATTCTGATAGGCTGCAAAATGGTAATCGGGATTAATTTTTTCGCAGGTTCGCGCGGTCGTCGGCTCTGCCTGCTCGCTTCCCGCGATGAATGCGAAGGAAATCAAATATTCTGTCACGCGGAGGCGAAAGCTGCGTTGATTTAAGTCTCGAATACATCCGGATGAGGGGATTGTTAATTTTTAGCGAGCGAGATAAAAAAAGCATGGAATTTTTTCCTCCGAATAATTTTTTTCCTTCGAATGCGGAATTTATAATCGTGATCCACTCCCCTCCTTCCATTCCGCTCCCACCATTGAGTGTTCGTTTTTGCATCAGTCCGTCGATAATTTTTTGAGCAGTCTCTGGATCAATCTTTCTTTCCGTTCATCCGCGTGCCCACTTGAAACAATAAAAAATATAGAATCAATATCACTCCACATTTTGCCTGAAACGCCTTTCGGCCGGCACTTTTTTTTCATCCCAGTCCATATTAATTGGTTGGCTTCCCGCGGTGACGTTTTCCTTCTTTGCCTCTCCCTGACTGATTGATTGCTTTTGGAGATTATTTTTCAAACATTTTTGCCTCTGCATGCCACCGAAAAAGTAGATAATTTCCGAGTTCTCACTTTGATTCGTGCTGGATGTTTATTCTGTCTAATCTCGTCAACGTAATTTTAAATCGTATTGCGTGATAACTTCGATATCTAGTGTCACGCGAAGATAGGAGTTATAATTTCCATATTTGCGTAATGAAGTATTTTTTCTCATGTACCACGCAAACATAAACTCGCTGTTTATCTTAGGTATTATCGATATATATTTTAATGAGATGTTGTTTTTTAAAGTGTGTAATCTGTCACAATGTCGATTATTTATTTTTTATATTTTTTATATTAGCTCATATACAGCCGTTAACGGCCTTTAACAATGAGCGTAATAACGTTAACAAAGACGAACACACGGAACCATGCCCTCGGCAGGATCCGAACCCGCGACCCTATCATTGGGAGCCAAACACGCTAACCACCCCTCTATCAAGGCCGGTGATTATGCAATAACTTAATTCTAAAACATCTCATAAATGTGTAAAGTGCCAAATTCTCTATATGACACTCGAGTATATTGTTGATGTAATGAAGTAATAATGAAAATGTAGATGTTTCTCGTATATATCACCTGTATAAAGATTACGAATTAGTAACACAGTACCAAATTTGATGCCCGACGATTAATTTATGAGAGTTTTCTCAATTATTTGGTTTAAAAACTTCAAATTTTGCGTCCTATATTATCCTTGACTACATGCATTTATTTTTCGCTGATTTGTTCAATATTTTGAAGTGGTTAAGCTGTTTTAGTGGAAAGTCTGAAACTTGATTTCGTTGGCAGTCTTCTTTTAAGCCTCTTATCGAATCCGATACATTTAAAAAATTCGTTTATGACGTCAAATCAAATTCCAATGTTGCTTTCGGCCCCTTTTGTGTATTTCCAAACTCCTTCGTTTCTCGAAACACCTATTTACCTCTCTCTCTCTCTCTGTTTCTCTTCCCGTCTGCCTTCCCTCACCAATTATTTTCCATCCCACTTCCACCGTTTCGATCATTTTGTCTTCCTCCGTTCCCCCCTTCCCCTCCCTAATCTCCCTTAAGCCGGACCCCTTTTCTTCTTTTGTTACCCTCGCAGAGATAAGGCACTCGGCCAGCACCTCCCAATTACCCGCTCCGACGAGTTACATTTCCGGGCTTGCCTCTCCCGCATTTACAGCCAACCACCCATTCACTGGCCCCTTAGCTGCCTAACTCCGCTTCTTCTTCCCGCATTCCCTTCTCCTTCCGCTCTCTCTCTCTCTCTGCCTCCTTCCCATTCCGCATCCTCTTCGAGCGCTAGACTTCTCTCCATCCGTTTTCCCCCATCTCCCATTCCTTAATACATCAATTGGGTGGGTAGCACTCTGGCTCTACGCCCGCTCCTAAAGGTAACGCCACCATTCTCGGTCTCGCATAGGCTCTCGGATCCATAAAGAGTCACTTGGACTCCGTCTTAGAGCACGGGTCGTTCACGCCGCAGTTTCCAATAGGAAAGGGGGTAGAAGCGGGGAGACTGCACTCCCCTCGATTCTCCTGCAGCCCACAGTTAGTGGCACGTCGTACGTTGCCTTGGTTCACGGTCTGGAGCGCCTATTCGTTTTGACGGGATCTCATTGTTGTCGCCCCGTCCGCCGCGAAATCGGGAATGGATCTTTGTTTATGGGGACTGCTCGTTTCCTCGGCACGTTGGATTCGAGATTAAGCTGGATTTATTGAGAGGGATATGCGAGAACGAGAAATCGAGAACGAGAGGATGAGAGGGATGTGGTTTCGTTAAGATTTACTGCCACCGCTCAAAGAGCTGTTTAATGGCGTATGTTTTAATCAGGGAGATCTCTTAATACTGAGAATTTTAATTATATTTGAGGTCAATGTTTTACGGGTTTTGTTTATATGTGGAAAATAATGATATAAACTCTTTCGTGGAAACGGGAATTAGTACTTGTAATTTTATTCAATTGAAATTATTGAATCAGTGTCGGAAATATTCAACATTTTTTAGCCAAGGTATAGGACACGGCACATCTTAGAGAATGTGGGCGTAAAGTTTTGATTTAAATCTATCGATTTTATTTTCTGAGTTATGGATCCAATACTACTTTATTTTAAATCCCTAGATAATTTTCGGGCTCTTCTTATTGCTAAAAACAAATTTAAAAGCAAGCTCCTAAAAGTCGTATATAGGTTACCTTTCATATTTTGCATGGCTATTGGAGAAACCTGTAATAAGTACTTATTTTTTAATTTTGATTTTTTTACTGCTTATTTTTTGTTTACTAATTAATTTTAATAAAACCTCGAGGTTAGAATTCAAATTTATTTTAAATTGCAAAGATATTATTTCTATTTCATTTAATTGTGTTATTTGCGATTTGCGAGCATCATTATCCAGATTTTCACCATAATAATCACTTTGTTTGAGTCAACTTAGAATAAATTTGCTTAGCGTTAGTAGATCATATATATTACATAAATAAATGTTGTTAAAATAAATCAATAATAAATTGTAAATTAAGTGGAATCAATAGGATTCCCGAAAACTTTGCATATTTTATTTTTCTGCGTTGATCAACAGATCAGACCCTTCCATTCTTCACCTGTAGCAATGATTTCACGCTTTTAAATGTTTTATTTTTAATTTCTTCATTTTTATTTCCATCATGTAGTTAGGTTGCCTTTTATCAAAAGATGATAGCTTGGTTGAAATTGGAGCAATCTTTTCAGAGCTATGAATGACACTTTATTACACATTATCTCATGTAATTGCTGATATAAAAATAGCCACCCTGGTCCAATAAATTCAATCGTAGGCAATAGCGATAAGCATTTCCAACTCTTTGCGAGATAAGGAGAATGATCTATTAAACGAGAATGGTCTACTAAACATTAGTCACGCTGTAGCGTTTTTAAATTGCATTCCTATTTTTAAGAAATTAAGGCTGTCATTTATAACTCTAAACTAGTTTTTTATCAACAGCGAATTCGTAATTTTCAAATACAATTTTATATAATCACAAAAACTTTCACTACATTATTGAGTTGACTTTTCTGAGGGGACGAAGGCCATAATCAGTCATGATATACAATTTTTGAAGAATTTGAGATATTTATGAATAATTTTTACTTTTATGCTACCAACATTTTAATTGCGAATTTTTTCGTCCAAAAAAAACCTCACCTATATAAATTTAAACCTTCCTTCAGGTAACGTAGCCTCATGCACTGTCACTACCGAAAGAATGAGGCGCTAAGCTTCCATCCGCGCCCGGTAGGATCGCCACAGTTAACGCTCGTCTAATTAAAAAGGCATAAAAAATGCTCCTCCACATGCAGATGGGATAGCCAGTGTTCGAAAAAAATGTTTCTGTGCGCATCCTTTTATCTCCGTTCCTTCGTAAGGTGAAAAGGATCCCTAATGCAAACGTGTTTGTCCCCTGCCAACTAGATTACGTTCCTCTTTTCTCCGTTCTTAATTCCGAGATAACCATTCTCCGCTTCCTTCGCCCCGGACGCTTTTCGTGTCCTTCTCTTACGTTTCTCTCCTCCCGAAAAGGAGAGATCTTCCTTGAAAAAGTGCCATCTTCTTTCCTTTCCGCATTCTAACTCCTCTTCTATTATCCTTATCATCGAATCATTCCAGGAGCTTATCTCCGTGATGTATTTTTACCTATGGAGCAACGTTAAAATAAAAAAAACCAGCTCTTCTGTCAGCCCACCTTCCCTTGTATCAAATATCTCTCTCGCGTTTGTCTTTTGTTATTTCTACACCGAAAGAACGTGGCGGATAAAAGTTTCAAGCGCGAATTTTCTGAGGTCTTGGGGGGGAATCGTGTGTGTGTCCTGAGTGTGTGTGTTGGAGAGGACGTATGTTTGAACCTTGGGAAGGGGGGCAGATGTGCTTGCTCTGGAGCTTTGCCCCTGGGTTTGGTCGTTAACACACGATCTTCTCTGGCTCTCTACGCCCTTTCCTCTCTCCTACACTCTTCACTCCTCCACTGCACCTCCCTTTCTTTTTCTCTCTTTAACTCTTCCATCTCTATATCACCTTATTCCATTTTCTCCCTCTATCTCTGTTTCGCTCGACCATCCCTCATTCCTTTGATCCAGATGGCTCTTTCACGTCTTTCACAAAGGAGCAAGTTAGTGAGCGCGCGTTGGCGAGACGCGAGAGCGAGCGGCATTAACCTCTGGTAACGCGCTCGAATTCTTTCTTTGTCCTCTTGGATCGCGGGAAGGATCGTGGGGCTCATTTTTTACGTATCGACCGCGTCCTATGATTAAATGTGTCCGATGCAAATGCCGTCAAAATGGGTCCGTAAAGAATCTTAACTGGAATATCTAAAAACAAAAAATGAACAATATGCGGACGAATTGAGTTTGCGTTGTAGGCAATGGACTCGAGCCTTCAAGTCCACGAGCAGGAGGTTGAGTTGCTATCTTCCCGGATATTTCCTTGTAATACTCTTACGTGATAGCTTAACGTCATATTACACGTTCATTGCGGGAACTGTAAAGTAGAACACGTTCCAGCTATCTCAAAATTTATTAATTCCTGTATGCATTTTCAGGCTATTATTTGTAATGCTTATTTATCTTGTTAGAATCTCTGTTGTTTGAATTAATATAATCAAATAATAATTCGTAAATTAGTAAATAAGGTCACATTTTACTCAAGTTTATACAGATATAAAATTAAATTTTTTTTTATTATTCCTACTCAATGTTTCAAATATTTATAATCCAAATAACACCATTAAAACTGTAAAAATTACTCATGAAATGCATTATTATTTTGAGAGCGAAATATATTTCTTTTAGTGACGGTTTTCTAGCTTCCTCAATCTCCAATATTTCCATATATTTCATCCCTTATATAGGAAAATCATATCGGCGACTCAATTTTCGTAACCATTCTTTTTAGTAAACAAGTGATAATATACAAATTATTTTTTATAAATAACTTTTATATAAATATTATCTTTATGCGCATTAACTAAATTTTATTTACACTAGCTTAGGTTTTATAATTCATATTGAACTTTGGTGAAGCTTGAAGTCTTTTTAGTTATGACAAAGCACTTTGGTGACATGACTTTGTTGCTCTCCATTTTCGAGATCTTCAACCCAGACTCACAAGAGAAATCGTCACCTAGAGTTGACCAGGATGAATTAAACATATAACTTATAATCAAATTTTATAAGGAGCATCTTAATTACATATTTATAAATTTAAAATATATTGATCCAAATCTTAATATCAGTGGTCACGGTTGTAATTTCGCGATATAATTCTAATTTTTCGTAAAATCCAGTGCAATGTAAGTAATTTTGCTAAATCAGCAAGGATGAGGTTCCTCCTAACAAAGAAAAATTCTCTTCTAAAAAATTGCAATATTCTGTTTTTAAAAAAATCTGTGCATCAAATCGACACATTTAAAAATCGAGGGTAGGAAAATGAATTTTCATTCTTGTAGGCGTTCTTCGTTTGAAGTTGTACGATAGTTTTCAGTGACTTTAAAGTGCAAATCTAAATTTTACTGCACCAATTCCCACGTTATTCAAATGCAGAATAAACGGTTCTGGAATCGAAATCAGATCCGTGTATTGCACTGTGATTATCTTTAAGCCGCCTTTAGTGTCGGCCTATTTAATACTGAAAGAATGATTGAAATACATTTAGCCGTTTTAAAACTGTTTGACATTATTTGATATTTGAATGCCGTAATACAAGAGCAGAAAAATACAAACTATCAAATAGAAGTCAATATAAAAGTAAATGAAACAAGTTAACAAAGAGCTACAAAGCAGATTCCAAAAGCGCTTTTTTATGAATTATCCCATAAATTTTTGGAATCTTCGACCTTACCAAAGTATTTCAATGAAGAATTTACACTACATTAAATAAACACAAAGAACTTTATGTAAATAAATAAATATAAACAAATAAAACAATTATTAATCTTATCATGATAAAAAATGTAACGTATATACGTGATTCAACAAACTTCAGATTTGGCGATCACACTGCGTCATAATAATGTAACCCTATATTTTCATTAGAAGCTTAGCATTAAAAACAAAACTTAAAACACAAATTCAATCAAAAGTAATGTAAAACATACCTTACTGCAGTTAATCAGTTTAAATATGATCTTTATCACTTTTTGAAAGTATAGTGAACATATTTACTCCCCACTTTTATTGTTGTAACAACGCAAACTAAATTAAACTTGATTATACTAACGTATCAGTATAGATAGCTCATGAGGGGTTTTCAAAATCGTACTAAATAGACGGACGCACTCCAAAATCAGTACGGTTCCTTTCTGTTTCCAGCCAGAACTACCATAAAAATCTAAGCTTCTCAGATATTCTCCTAGTTTAAAATTTTGTGCCAAGTTGTACGAAGTGAAAAAATAAGCGATTTTTGTAAACAAAACCAATATAATTTAATCGTTATTGATGTTTATAATGCATAATATTACAAGCATAAAATGGGCAGCTAAGTGAAAATCCATATTTTTAAAGGTTTATAGGAAGTTAATAATTTTATTAAAGAAAAACAGTTATGTGAAACAGCGGTCTTACTGATTGTTTTGATAAGTGTAATTTTCACCTCGAAATGTTTGATGAAATCGGCAAAAATCTAGAAAGAACAAGGCGATTAATAATGAAAAGCTCAAAGAGATAAGTCAAAAAATAGTCCATGCAATTATTTTACGTGAAATACCGATATTGTCCGCAGTCGAAAAATATTTCGTCTGATTTGCACCAATCTATTTCTTAGCCCGCCTTTGGTTGCGCTGTATTTTGTGACGCCGTTGGTCGTGGGTGAGGGCCGCGCTCACCCAAATTATTGTTCCTTTCTTGCGGTAAAAATAATTATTTGTGATATCATTTAAGCTTTATCTTCCACAATTTCGTGTCCTTAATAAATGTGGAACGCCTTATGGGCACGTTTCGTCCGTCCGTCCGTCCGCCTGCGTGATTTTAATCTCATGAACCACTGCACGGATTTTAATTGAAATCAGTACGAATTAACCTTATTAAAATTATTTATCCTCCAATTGTGACTTTTAACTGCATCCGTTAATTATAACTTTCACTTTATATAAGAAATAAACCTATACTTGTATCTCGTTAAATAGCATCCGTGAAGCAACAATTAAATATCATATTTTTCTCTCCCTCGCTCTTATATGATCCGTGAGGTATAGATTAAAGAGTTTGTTCGGATAGTGGACAACATTTACCACCAAAGTGCCTGTGGGACCACATAATTACGACTTATAGTTTCGGAAATAAAATTAGAGAAAATCCCATGTATAACATCGCATATTTTGTTTGCATTGGTACATGCAACGATTCTATCGGCAAACAGTAAACTATATTTTTCTCTTCCAAGGTCTTATATTATTTGTGAAGTATAGATTTCAAAATGTATTTGGATAGAGGAAACCATTTACTAAAAGTCCGCTTTGATACCGTTTTATACGCATTGGCCATAAAGATCACCTTTGAAATCTCTGTGAATTCATGGATTATAATTTTTGATCTTGTTAGATCTGTACTAACACACTAAAAACTACCGTGTTTTATCAAATTCACGCCAGGGAGATGTTATAACGTTCTTCAAACATAAACCAATCCCCGAGTCATAACGGCTAGAGAATTCATAGTCCACGTAAAAAAAAGGAATTCTGCTCGCGTATCTCCGCAACAGCTCAGATACGATTCCTCAGTGGTATCAGTTGCGTGAAGCTGCGTTTGTGCGCACCATTTTGACCCTTCCTCTCCCTCCTCCTTCCTGGACCCTTCCCCGACGGGCATTTAGGAGTTCGGCCTTTTCCTTTTATATTCTTACCGCGTCGCCGCACCTCTCCGTGTTTGCAGCAGATCTCCCGCTTTGAGAGTTCTCTTTGGCGGCGTCCTCCCAGACTCCCTAGCGCCAACTAATGGAAATTTCCCCTGCGGGCTCATACTCCGGGCAATGTTAAAGCGACGGTCTAGCGCACACGGGCACTCGCGGCCTCAGTAAACTTTCTCGTGCTTGACGGACTCCGAATGGGGCACACGACGCGCGGAAGGATAGAGGAAGAAGGGGTTGGTAGAAGGGGGGGGGCGTGCGGCGGTTGGTCACCGTACTAACTTTTCGGGGTGTAGCAATTATGTACGTTTGATGAAGTTTTGGACACACATCTCGGATTAAATTTACGGAGAGAGAGGGAGAGAGAGTGAGAAAGTGATTAGGGCCTAAAGATGGTATAGAGAGTGTGAGTGACGGCCTGAAGATTAAATTAATGTAAAAGATGTCGAGGAAAAATATTTGTGGCAGTGCTTGGACGCTCATGGCTTCCTAATTTTTGATTTACCGAGAGCAGCTAAACATGTGTCTTAAATTATTTGTTTTTTCCAAAAATCGACCACATTCTATGCGTTTGTACTTAGCCAATTTGTCTGTCCCTTTGTTACTTCTTATATAAGCTTCGTTATTTTGTAGCGTAATGTATATTCCAGAGCGTCGAACCGGAACCGAACCGAAAACAACCGTTATTTTAACTAAAGTGAAACCGATCCAAAACAGAAAAAAAATATTTTTATGAACCCGAACCGAAACCGATAACCGTTAATTATTTCTTTCTATTTTTTTGGTTCGTATAAACAGTGGGAACGAAAGCAGGGTTTTTCCTTTTGCTTTAGTATGAGTATTTTTTGAAAGCCTCCCTTTTCAACTCCGAATAAGGCAAAGGCTAATAGTTTTCTTGAGAATACATTCTCCTAAACCTTTGGAGAGATGCGTCTTTGTGATAATATCTGTCCCTTCAATGGTGGGATTTTCCATGGGCATCTCATTACATAGAGGGTCAAGGACACGTCCTGCTGAAGTTTCCCAGAACCCTGTTATAAGAGGCTAGTGGTACTTTGAAGACAGCCGCTATTCGTCTTGATACCCTACCCCTGAGCCTACGCCGTGGAGTGTTCTGGGTAAAAATGTTTCACTATTCTTATAACTTAGATTTTGCTTAAAGTTGGAGGTTATTGTCCCCATAATCTGTAAACCCCTCTCCATGTGTATTTTATATTCTGGTAGTCTTTCTCTAAAACTTATCCAGGAAGGATCGCACCGCAGTCGTGCTTTTGAGTTATTCTTACTTCTGTTAAATGTTGCTGTGTGTAAATATTAGTCATCTTAAGAAAATTTATGTAATTATGTACTGTATGGTATTTGTAATATTAACATCTAAGTTATTGTATTTAAAAATAGTTAAGTAGCTCTTCTTTGAACAACTCTCTAAGAATTATATTCTACATTCAAATGTGAATAAATATTATAGTACCTATTCAAGTACGTCCATGAATACTATTGGAGTAAATTGATTATGATAATGAGAATATCTGCTTACATTGGAATTTGGAATATTGGAAATGTAAAATCAAATAAATATGGGCTTTTGAAAGAATAACAACTGTTTTACATCAAATTAAAGACTAAAAAATAATATTTTTAATAGCTTTTATACGCGCTAAAAAGGAAAAAAATAAATTTTAAATTCTTATAGAACAGAATTAGACAAATTAAATAATATAAGAAGGAGAATTCATACAATGACTTACTGTTCGTTACATTGCGCGATGTTACGTGCAGATGTCTATTTTAGTTTTCTTGACTTTCGATAGTGAAGACGTATTCTGTTTAAATAAAAATAACATTAATGAATAAAGATTATTTTGGAATTCTCCTGAAATTTTCCCCAAAATATTCAGTCGGAGCGAAAAAACCGGTTCGAATCGGTTCAATGTTGCTGGAGCGGAACCGAACCGAAATTATTTGTTTTGTGTGAACTGGAACGTAAACAGGAGCGAAAACAATTTCGGTTCGATGCCCTGGTATATTCCTGATCATTGGCTAGCCTTCTAACTACAGATGGTAGATTGATATTCGATTCAGTGATGAATGGATTCATTCGTTTAGATTTATCAGAAATGTTGAATCGATTCAATTGCTAAGATTAATTGATTGAATCAATTTAATGATTCAATTTATAGATTTTTCAAATAATATTTAAGAAAAATCAACGAAATATTATAGAAATCTGTTTGTCTATGACATAATATAATTCGATAAATTTTTCTCATGTTTTCAAAATGTATAATTTTGTTTACATTGCAACTCTGCATTGCCACCAGTTGTCAAACAACAGTAAATTAACTTTCTAGGAAGTTTTGAATTGATTTAAATTCAATTTTTTTCTATGCCATTACATTTGCACGCATCTGAATATGATAAAAAGGTTACGTCGATTGGCTGGCTTGTCCGTCACTCTCAGCAGTCAAGTCAGATCGGGAGAGACGGACGTCCCCTGGCGTTTTCACAATGTAATCGCAAATATTTGTTCTCCATGCTGTCAATTTCTCAACCGAGCTGTTCATCATGAATGAAATTGTTTTCTACGACGGGTTTGTTAATTTTAGGCTGTATTTGGTGTAATTATAGTAGTTTAGTAATAAAATATTCTGAAGAAAGCGACTTAAAAAGCTTGAAAACATCCTTTCTTTATCGAAAAACTACTCTACTAAAAAACTGGACCGTACGAAGAGTAATCATCTGTGCTTAGTAAGTACAGGAATTTAATAAGCACTTCTTGCAAAGTGAAAGCTCCCGCATTACTCACGTTATATTTGGTAACACATATTTAGTGAGAAAATAAAAAAATGTCACAAATTTGAGACGAACGCTACTAGTTTCATTAAAAAAGTGCTTACAGTAAGTTACTACGTTAGTCGTCGGTTGTTGGCGTTGGATTATTATAGCCACAAATATTCCACGAAGAACACACACAACAAAGGAGGGAAACCCGGTTCCGGCATTAGTCTACCCTTAACGAATTGCACCAAGAAGGCCAACTGCTTAACATCCCTTCCGCGGTCTCCACAAACCACACAAGTAGGGAACGGGACAATCCCAGGTTGAAAAATTTGTAACATTACACATTTTGTAAATATCTTGATAGCCACATAATGTTGGCGACTTTTGCAGATTATATGTAACATTCTTACGGAAATTCATAAAAAAAAAATATTAAAAGTATGTTGAAAAATTGCGAAATTAAATTCTATAAGTGAGATTTATTCAATTTACAATTATCTTGCTTCAGGATTCTCTGATTTGTGATAATTTATTAGGATAAATTCACTCGGTAGATCAAAACGCTGAAAGTTATACCACAAATTTCCAATTGAATGACTATGAAACAGAAAAAGGTATTTTTAAGTCTAATTCGATATCTTCTGATAATCCCAAGTATAAAATTTGAAATATTATAGATGTATGTAGGGTAAAAGGTTTATTTTTTTATGAAATAAAACTCTCTGCCTTTGGGATTGTGCGTTTAAAATCGGGAAACATATATAAAGTTCTCCCAGAAAAAATTGTATGCCCTAAAATAACACAATTAAAAACAAAGCGAACACAAAGTTTAAGCTCACTGGGAGACTATGCAAAACCCTTTACAAGGTCACCTTATACCGACCGAAAGGCCGTCTAGAAAAGGGATTTCTCGGAATGCGCAGAAAAGAATTATTTAGTATGGTAATTAAAACGAACTGGAGGAAAAAATCTTCTATTAACTTTTCCTGTGTGATACGTTTCAGCTCGGGCATTCCTATAAGGCGCGCGAGAAGAAACTAAAGGAATGTATCCTTTTTTGCGCATTCTAATTGAATGCGGCAGTTACTTCACCAATGTTGCTAATGAAAAAATTCACCTGGATCGTTGAATGGAAATTGCGATTAAAGAGAAATGGACCCTCCTAAAGATAGGAACAGTTCTCTCCTCAGCTCTCCAAGGAAATCAATTCCGCTCCTCATTTAAAGCTAAAGACGGGGAAGGGAATTGTTCATGCAAGGGAGTCAAGTGAGAGAGAGAGTGTGTGAGAGAGAGAGGGTGTCAGAGAGAGAGAGCGTGAGAGAGAGAGAGGGCGTGAGAGATAGGGCGTGAGAGAGAGAGGGTGTGAGATAGAGAGAAAGTGTGTGAGAGGATGAGGGTGTGAGAGAGGGCGTGGGTGGGAGAGAGGGCGTGAGAGAGAGGATGTGAGAGGAAGGGTGTGAGAGAGAGGGTGTGAGAGAGAGAGGGTGGGTGAGAGAGAGAGGGTGGGTGAGAGAGAGGGTGTTAGAGAGAGAGAGGGTGTGAGAGACAGAGCGGCTGTGAGAGAGAGAGGGTGTGCGAGAGAGAGGGTGGGTGAGAGAGAGGGTGTTAGAGAGAGAGCGGCTGTGAGAGAGAGAGGGCGTGAGAGATAGGGCGTGAGAGAGAGAGTGTGTGAGATAGAGAGAAAGTGTGTGAGAGAGTGAGGGTGTGAGAGAGGGCGTGGGTGGGAGAGAGGGCGTGAGAGAGAGGATGTGAGAGGAAGGGTGTGAGAGAGAGGGTGTGAGAGAGACAGGGTGGGTGAGAGAGAGGGTGTTAGAGAGAGAGGGTGTGAGAGAGAGAGGGTGGGTGAGAGAGAGGGTGTGAGAGAGAGAGGGCGTGAGAGATAGGGCGTGAGAGAGAGGATGTGAGAGGAAGGCTGTGAGAGATAGATAGATAGATAGACAATCGTCTTTATTCGGGCGAAGGGAAGGGAAGGGAATTGTTCATGCAAGGGAGTCAAGTGAGAGAGAGAGGGTGTGAGAGAGAGAGGGTGGGTGAGAGAGAGGGTGTTAGAGAGAGAACGGCTGAGAGAGAGAGAGGGTGAGAGACAGAGGGTGTTAGAGAGAGCGGATGTGAGAGAGAGGGTGTGTGAGAGAGAGAGGGTGTGTGAGAGGGAGGTAAAGGGAGACGGTGGTAGTGAAATGAGAGCCTCAGCGGAAGTGAGAAGAGTGGAATGGCATGGGGTACCCGATTCTCAGTTATACGTCCTATATGGAAACTAGTGCCTGCCCACTTTTTAATTTGGAGTACCGAGAAAATAAGAATCCGAATTAAAAATCGGGTGCCGACATATTGAGGGAAAGATTATGGAGAATGCCTGTGATACGGTTGGCCTAAAGTTTCAGTCCGCTAGACAATAAGAATGACATAATGACATTAAACGAAATAAACTCCGCATATGATATGGACATATGATATGCACTGGTGGTGTAGTGGTTAGCGTGTCGGCTTTCTATTGCAAAGTTCGGGGGTTCAAACCCCTCGAATGGAGGTTTTATTTATAAAAAAAACTATCATCAGTGCCTGGCAGTAGGCAGCAGTACTGTCAGTATGGTATAGAGCCGAAAACAAATGATGTTGGTTGGGTCTATATCCAATACAGCTGTAGGCGTGATCAGGACGATTTGAACGGCTACAGTACTGCGATGTGGAAAGCAAGAGGGAAACTACCACATTACAATCCCTAGTAAAGATTATATGGTTGGACAATATGAGTTCTCTCGAGGTAAAACAATCCGGAGGTAAAATAGTCCCCCAATCGGATCTCCGGGCGGGGACTGCCTTGAGGAAAACATTTGTCGAAAGTAAATTACGAATAGGGACTTGGAACGTAAGAACTATGAGAAAGGCAGGAAAGCTAGAGAACTTGAAAGAAGAAATGAGAAGAAATAGAGTTGACATTATAGGGCTAAGCGAAACTAGATGGGAGAGAGAAGGACAGTTCGACTCGGAAGAATTCACGGTAGTTTATTCTGGAGGAAATAGTGGGGAAAGGGGAGTAGCTCTGGTACTTAGGAAAGATATGATGAAAAGCGTGACAAAGATAATAGCAACGAACGATAGACTGATGGCAATAAAGCTAAAAAAAGCAGTCCCAGTGGACATGCTGATAATCCAGGTATATATGCCAACGTCAGCTCATGACGATGAAGAAATAGATGAGATCTATGAGCAAATTAATGAAATTTACGAAGAAGACGGAAGAGGAAAGGTAAACTGCATAATAATGGGAGATTGGAACAGCATAGTCGGAGAAGGACAGGAAGAAAATGTTGTCGGGCAATACGGACTTGGGAAGAGAAATCGAGGAGGGGAGAAACTCGTAGAATTCTGCATCAATAATGACCTTGTAGTGACTAATACATGGTTCAAAAACCATAAACGAAGGTTATACACATGGAAAAGCCCAGGAGACAGAATGAGATGCCAAATAGATTACATCCTTGTAAAACAAAGATTTAGGAACAGCATAAAGAACGCCAAGGCATTGCAAGGAGCAGACATTGATTCAGATCACACCCTTCTAATACTTGACGTGAGTACAAAGCTCAAACAAATAAGAAAAAACGAGAAGAGAAAGACAGACCTGGGACCTACAAAAACTGAAAGAAAGGCAGGATGTAGTCAGCATGAAGTTGGAAGATAACCTAAGAAAGTTGGAAAACAAACCGAAGACCGTCGATATAGAATGGGATGAAATTAAAACCAGTATCAAGGATACCTTGGATAAAGAGATTGGAAAACAAGAGAAGAAAATCAGAAAACCATGGATCACGAAGGAAATGCTGGAGAAAATGGATGAGAGACGAAAATGGAAAAACGTTAACAGTGAAGAAGGTAGAGCCAACTATAGGCGTATAAACAATGAGTTGAGAAGGGTAACAGAGAAAGCTAGAGAAAATTGGATAAAAGGAAAATGTGATGAAATAGAACAAATGGAGAAATTAGGACGGTACGATATGATGTACGCTAGGGCACTGGAATTAGAAGATAAGAAGTCTAATGGAATTTGTGGTAAAGGAATTATGAATACGGATGGGAAGATAGTCTCAGAAACAAAGGATGTAGCACAGGTATGGGAAGAATACATTAAGGAATTATACAGCAAACAGACAGGAGCGGCAAAAATAGAACTGGAAAATGAGGAAAACATTGAAGAAGATAACTTAGGACCAAGTATTATGGAGAGCGAAGTAGAAAAAGCGATAGTGGAACTTAAGAAGGGGAAAGCCACGGGCAGCGATGGAATACCGGCTGAGATACTTAAAGTCATAGGATCAGAAGGACTAAAAGCGATCACGAAATTAATTAATAAGATTTACGACACGGGAGAGTGGCCTCAGGATTTCCTAGAAGTAACAATGATCCCTCTAAAGAAGAAGCCAAAGGCAATGCAGTGTAAAGATTACAGAACTATAAGCCTTCTGTCCCACACATCGAAGATCATCACGAGGATTCTTAATAAAAGGATGGAGAAAAAGGCAGAAGAAATAATAGGGGAAGATCAATTCGGTTTCAGAAAAGGACGAGGAACTAGAGATGCTATAGGAGTAGTTAGAATCATATCAGAAAGGGCAATAGAATACAGTCAAGATATCTGCGCATGTTTCGTAGACTGGCAGAAGGCCTTTGATAGAGTAAATAGGGTAAAGTTGATGAAGATATTAAAGGATATAGGTGTAGACTGGAAAGACAGGAGACTGATTAGGAATCTATATGAGAATCAAGTTGTAAAGGTCAGGTTTGAGAATGTGGACACCTGCGGAATAAATATCGGTAGAGGAGTAAGACAAGGCTGCTGCCTATCGCCAACCCTATTCAATATATATGGAGAAAGTCTAATGCAAGAAGCTTTAGAAGGCACAGGGGATTTCAAAATTGGAGGAAGGTTTATAAGAACAGTAAAATACGCAGATGATCAAGTACTTCTAGCAAGAAAGGAAGAGGAGCTACAAAAAATGATAAATAGACTAGTGATAACAGGTAGAAAATATGGTATGGAAATAAATACAGAAAAATCCAAGGTCATTCGAATATCGGGTAAAGAAGAGAATCTGAACATAACTATTGGGGGAAAGCCATTAGAACAAGTTTCAGAATATAAATACCTTGGAAGTATCATAACACGAGAGGCAAAATGTATGGATGAGATCAAAACTAGAATAGGAAAAGCAAAAGCGGCTTTCAGGAGAAAGAAACAACTACTTACAGGGAATATAAGGGAAGATATCCGCAAGAAGTTGATAAAATGCTACGTATGGAGTATAGCATTGTATGGGGCAGAAACATGGACGCTAAGGAAAAATGACATCAAATACTTGGAAAGCTTTGAAATGTGGACTTGGAGGAGAATGCTGAAGATAAAATGGACAGATAGGATGAAAAACGATGAAGTGCTACGAAGAATAGGAGAGAAGCGAATGATTATACAGACTATCAGAAAGAGGAAGGCTAACTGGGTTGGACATTACCTGAGGAGAGAGAGTATGATTAAAGACGTGTTAGAAGGAAAACTAGATGGGAAAAGGGAAAGAGGTAGGAAAAGGTTTCAGCTGATAGACGATTTGAAAGGGAAAGAGAGTTATCAAGATATAAAGAGGACAGCGGAAAATAGGAGTATATGGAGAACCAGGTTTAACCATGAATAATCACGGACCTGTCTACGGACAGACTACCTATGATGATGATGATATGGATCACTGCATAGAGAACATGAGTAATTTTGGATGTAATTGAGAGCATTTTAAGTAAATCCGTTAACATTAATATTTGAGAAATACTATAATCATTAACACTTTTTTGAGATTCAATTTTAATTTACAACGCCTAAAGTTGGCGAAAATTATTAAAATGCCTTTGCTCTCCAGATGATATATATGCCCTACGTTTTCATTGATAATACTTCAGCTTGAACCAGAATAGTACGAGATTCAATCATATTCCATCAATTAAAAACCCTTGCGACATCAAAAATACTTGGCGCACTTTTAAATGTATGAAAGCACGATCTTTGCTTGAATAAATTAATAATGCTCATACAAACTACACCAATACTTTCATTATTTTAGATTACGTGAAATGTATAAAGATATACATGAATTGTATATTTACGTGGATAATCTGAGATAAAAGATATTTAGCGCTAAAAACAATCCTTTCCAAAAAAATTTAAATGTCTATGTGGAACGGATACTTTTATATTCAAAGGAGGATTATCGAACTCATCCTATGGATATAATCCAATTGAAATTATATATGTCGCATATGGTCGTTTTGAGGATGTCTTCTATAAACAAAAGTTATAAACAATTTTTTCAACCATGGCTGACACCGCTTGTAAAACCAAACATGGATAAATTACTTTGGTTTCTCATTTAAATATGTACAATCATAAGTTTAAAAATCTCTAATCTTAACCCATAGTTTATTCACTAGAGAACTACCGAGCTCGTCTTATGTCTGAAATGTTAAAATACTTGTCTTAGGTGTCTCCAATAACCACACCAAGATTAATTTTTTCGTTACCTTAGATTAAATTCCTCGTTCATGAGATCATGGCAGTTTTCATCCTAAAATATTCTACTTCCTTCCTACTTTCAGAATATTTCCGTTTATATTTTCCAGCCGTCGTCAGCTCCATGTTTCTTCTTCTATTAGAAATCACAAGATTAGAAATAGTAGAACACGGAGTTTCCAAGGTGTTTTTTTATGATTTACTTTATCGTGTCAATAAAAGATAAATATGTATTAGGAGCTTAGTCTAGTTAGTGAAAGCACTGCGAAACGATATATCAGAATTGATGTCCAAGAAATGTTATATTTGTGATTTGCTGATTTAGTTTATAAGCATTGGTAAGTAATTAGGAAAACATTATAAATTATGCGAAACTTGAAATTAGCAGTGGTTACCTTTACGTTAACTTTCATTCCTTAGGCGTAAAATACCCATTTATTTTCACTTACAAAAACTTTGTATACGTTAAGAAAATGAACGAATGTAAATTCATTTCTTCGTTGCGGATAATCCATATCCTTTTATTCACTGTATGCTGTAGGGGCACGAAGATTGTTTTCTTTCACAGCAATGAAAAACGTTTTAAATGAATTATCTGATTCTCGTTTGATTTTCTTGAAAACGCCTAACCCCTTCAATAAAAATATAGCTGACAAAACATATAGAATATGCCTAGTTCTACAAATTTTGTTTGAAGGCCTATTTGATGTAAGTAATATTTTACGAGATATGGTTGCAAGTTCATTTTCTGTTGAATTTTTTTTCATAAGTAGAATTCGTAAAAAAAACGAAATAGGGATTATACAAATTTTGATAATTTAATTTGTTTGGCAGTTAAAAATTTGTAAAGTTTAAACAAATAGATAACTGTTTAGATATTACGGGATAAGCTAGGGAGCTTAAATTTTCAAGTTATGTACAAAGTAGTGCATTTACACAAATAAACATTTGAATCTCTCCATAAACATGTTGCGGCGGCCGTTAAAAATGTTTAAAATTTAAACAATTGGAAAAATATTATTTCACTTCTAGAAGTGCTACAACTTTAAAATTTGGCAGAAATGCGTAGCATTAGTACCCCATAATGGAAATAGTATAAAATTCTTAAAATGCAAAGTTTTCGGATTGTTTTAAACTATTATTTTTTACATAAGGGAAAAACGAAAATCTCTGCGGAGGTGAAATATTTAGAATTAAAAAAATATTTGTAATGATGAAATATAAAAAATGAATGTTTTTTATGTTGAGATGATATGCTTGCAGAATGCAAGCACCAACTACTAGTACGTAATATATTGAGAAAGTATTAAATGTTGAAACAACTAGACTTCTAGATTTTGACGGAAATTCACGTTTTAGGTGTCCCTGAGTCCATAAAATTGGTTTTAGCCATGCCACCTGTCGGTCTCAAATGCTGTCTATTTAAAATTCAATATTTTTCTCTTAACACCACGCGCTTATTAGTGTGAGGTGATGGATATGAGAGGTTGATGGTGTCAGTCACTTTGGTTTTGTTGCTACATATTATTAACGTCATTGGCTGTGAATTGCCAATCACACAGAGTTAGTTTTGGGAAAAAGAGTGTAGTGAAACCAAATGTTTATACGTATATGAGAACGTTTGTGCAATTTATATTGCGCCGTTTATTTTTTAAATGATATTATTGAATTGTTACTGTGTCAGTGAATTCTATCACGCTTACAAAGATTTTAGTAATAGGAGTTACGAAGCAACATGTTCTGGAAAAATTTGATTGGTGGGCGGAATAGACCATCGAGGGCTGTGGTATCGTTCCATAAGAATGCTATCTCTCTCCAACCTCTGAAGAATTTTTTCTCCAACTTCTCTCTAGTAACAATGTTACTGCGCAATAGTTTTGGAATAAAAATAGAATTGTTAAATGCGCAGATAAACACGGCGACCCAAGCCACTCATATTTAAATTTTAATAGGAAGGTGGGGATTATGATGAGAAAATATTTGCATAGGTGTGCGAGCTGTAAAATTTTACCCAAATATATTAAACGACGCTGTCAGAAATAATAAGTATGCAGTTGACGCGTTATATGATGGTTAATGGCAATCAGTTACAATACCGTTTCCAAAATGTCATTTAGAATGTTTCCTAGCAAACTATATGATATTTGGTATATGACATTCCAAATTTTAAAATCATTCCAGTTGGAAATTTTTAAACGTATTACATTATTGATATGGTGGTGAAGAAGCCGACTGGAACGCCAGCGAAATATTGTCCAGGAAATGGATCAACACGGCAGAATCCCGGAAATCACCACCATGTCAACAGCACGCCGTGGAAGCCTTCGTACTAATGTATTACATTATTAAAATTACCATAATATCATTTACTTTGACTGAATCATAACTTCAATAATATTCGCAAAATATTTGGTTATACAATCCAGAAACTAAATTGACAGCAATTTATAAGAGACTTTTTACGACGCACACGATAGTTTATGAGAAACTTCGTCTAAATTATAGCTTTAAACGTTGTGTATGTGTATATTATCAGAAACAAAGACTTCTGATAAATTGATTTTATTTATCCCATTTTGATGTATTCACGCCGGTGAACCATGCGTAAATATTGTTTATTTTAATACAACGAAAGTTGATTGAATTCAATTAATTAATTTAGATGGCCATTCAGTTCACTTCGCCATTCGACACGAAAGGTTTATCTTTATGCTTAAAAACATATTTTACTTGCATGGTACACGTAAAATCTGGTATGACTCATTAATGTGACTAAAAACCTTTAGTAGAAAATAGAAGTAGTAAGCTCGTAATCTTTATCCCAATTACCGGAAATGATAATGTTGGAAAATTAATACATGGCCTGCTCCTCACTTGTACGAGAGGTAGCGACGACATGAAATTGTATCTGTAAAATGAATCGTTAATTTTAGTTAGCGATTCCAAATTAAATTTCATATTTTGACGCACGGTAGTGATGCAACATGACAAAATTACACCTTTGCATGAGTGCTTATCTTATTCCGAAGACGGGTCAAAATGAGCGAGGATTTTACTCCGCGTTACGTACTTAACACGACGCGACGCAGCGCAATCCCTTATCCGCACGGAAGCATTTCCTTGTTAACACTCGAGTTCACCGGGAGGCATATCCAAGCGACATCGCCGCCACTTCTCGCCCGGTTATCCGGGAAGTGTGAGCTGGGCGGCGCTTTTCGCGCGAACACGTCCCTTTTTATGAACACGCGTCAGAGACGGGCACCCAACTCCTCATCGCCCAAACAACCTCCCACGGTTGCGCATCAAAACGCGGATAAGAGTCCCCACACGCTACACCGTCGCAAAAAACAAGGACCGTTCCCGGGTCCTGACATTTACTAAACCAACCTCGGCCTAGCATGGTTCTTTCGCTATCTCGACGAATTTGGCGCAAGGGGAAATGTCGCGATAGCCCGCAGCCCCTCCAGCAAGGTAATAATCGAAGGATATGTGGAAAAGATATGCTTTGAGCCCATAAAGAGGTGTAGGCGGCGAAGGTATGCGCGAGTGAAGATTTATGAACTCGGCAGAATGCGGGTCAAGGGTTTGATGTTTTGACAAGTACATTTTTCACGTTCTTGCGCTTGATTGACGATCTTGGGTAATACTGAGAGCTCAAGAGGTCGTTCCTCTATTCAGAAAGTGATGAAAATGGATGGGATCGAAGTATTACATTAAATAGCAACGCTCTATTCCAGTGAAACACGGTTGAAAACTTTAGGTTTGCACAATAAATGTTTTATAAACATTATTTTCTTAAGCCTATGTAATCTTGATTAGTGACATTAATTCATTAATTACATTCTCTCGTTATAGTTTTTTTAACTATTAAAACAGGATTGTACCCAAGCGATGCATAGAGGGTAGATCGATAAATTTGGAATGCTTTCTGTGGTTTTAAGGGCAGCTATAATTCTTTCATTTCGCTTGAAACTCTTGTGATAGCTATAACACTTAAAATTGAAGTTCTTTTGCTTATTTGTAATGGAACGTAAAATGCGAAAGGAAGATAAAGTGTATTTAAGATGTTATCTGTTTGACGGAAGAAATGCTCCGTGAGAATGTCAGCTGTGATATATATATATATTTTTTTTAACCCAGTAAATTACTCCTGGTGAAAGAGATTCATTCAAGAGTATCACAGATAAAAGCTGCGGTATTTATCTATCCTAAGAATAATGTGCACGTTGCATGTCGATTTACTTGATTGACGAAAGCAATTCTTGTTTTCATTATTTTACAAATAAATATTTTATAAAAATAATAGCACAGTCCAACTCATGACGTGTTAAAATTACGTTCAGCAATTAAAATTAACTGCAAGACATAAATCTTGTGTTAAAAAGTGTGAAGTTTGAATCGGATTACTTCATTTCATCGGTAAATAGATGCAAACATGAAAGAGGTGGCGAGGTATTTTGTTAAGATGAGGAACAGACAGTATTTACACGAACTCCCGTTATTTACTTGTAATATCCTTGCTGCATTGTAGAATAACACAGTGGCGTAGGGATTGAGGTTGGTAAGATGGATGGAGCATTTCAAGAGAACGTATGTTTCATATTCAAAAGGTAAGAAAGTGGAGGTCTTTCAAGCTCTTTTACGATAAGTGCCCAATAAGCCTGAGGCATGGTTTTATCTTCACAAGATCTCTCTCTGTATGCAATGGTAAGAATAGAGTGCAGAAAGGCAACAGACACACTTTAAAACTAGGTCAAACGTCTAAGGCTTTTTCCGTGTTCATATACGGAATTTCCTTTGGAACTTTACGGTTCCTTGATAAAGTTTCATTAGTTTTTATTAGTCAAAGAATCATAAAGTCCACGTCGAATTTTTCCTTAGATACATATTTTTTAAACTTAATTTTCAACCATTGTTTCTTTATATGTATCTAATATTCTTGCAGCCTAAAATAAAATGTTAATGTTGAGGCTGTACTTTTGGATCACCAGAACCAATTTGTATACCCATTTTCACCTGCATGCAATATTTCTCCACCACATCGTCACGCTGGAAAATAGCGTAGCATAATGATAGTATCATATTTAGCATGTACAAAAAACATTGACTAGACAAAGAAAAAGCCGCTATAAGATAAGGCCTAATATTTGAGCAATTCAGGATGCTTTCTGTGATGGCACTATTGATACATACCTATACAAAAGACTCTCTACAAGAGACAGCACAGATATAGTGAGAGGCTACAACTTGGATAAGAAACTATAGTGGGACGTGAATATTATTAATCAAATTAATCCCTGGAGAGTATATTTATTTTAATTCGTTAATTCAAACGAATAATCTAACATTTTGGAAAACGAATAAAACAAACTAAATACAGGCGTCCATCGATTAACATGGTACTTGAGTTCTATTTAACCCGGTTGAATAAATGCAATCGGTTTTAATTAACACGGTTTGAGACATAGTTTAACACGTTTTTTTTTGCTTTTTCATTTCTAACTCCAAAAATAAGCAAACTCCAGAGTAAATGTCATTTTTATTAAGAATTTAACTGTGGTTTGAATTTTAAATAAGAGGTTGCATGTAATTTTTGTTA
Organism: Tanypteryx hageni; assembly: GCA_028673005.1. NCBI lineage: Eukaryota > Metazoa > Arthropoda > Insecta > Odonata > Petaluridae > Tanypteryx > Tanypteryx hageni. The sequence goes on from CM054116.1 coordinate 55,039,791, forward strand.
CCGTGCAAAATGCATAATCAAAGTTTTACTAAAACGTATTTGATAAGTTGAAATTTTATTATACCGCACAGAATAAAAATTATAATAAAACTAAAAATTTCGCATAAAAGGAAATAATCAAGGCAAAGTTGCATTGACTTGTATTCAGAATCGGATTTACCTTAAGGCAAGGGTAGGCACTGTCTAAGAGCGCAGACGATTGAGAGTACGCGATAATATCCCGCGGCAAGGGTTTCAGTTTCGTTTTCTCAAATTTTTATACAGGATACGAATCTGATAGTAAACTAAGCAGGCGGCAACAAGGGAGATTAATGTAAGGTTAGGCGCGTTAATAGTGGATATTCGATTCCTGAGGTTATGAATGATAAGAATTATTAGAGTGAAACTGAGAGCGTATGAGACGAAGTCTGTAACAAAAAAGTGAGACTTGGTTTCTATTGCAAAATGTAACTTGGATAACAAAATAGCAAACAAAATTTTATTTTTTCTTCAGCCAAGAAATGGAAAAGAATAGCATTCGAAAACAAAATAAATCAATTCCATAACATTTTTTACGATTCCATTTTTGAATCAATGGTTTTAATTTTTGTTTTGAATTCATAGATTTTATTTTTTGTTGGAGCTTATTATACACTTAAAAAATGCATCTATGAAAATAACGTGAAACTTTGAACTAAAGATGAGTGTCCAAATAAAATAGATATTGCTACTTAAAAAATATGCGTAAACAAAAAAAGCAAAATTTTCTTTTCCCAAAAACGTCATTTTTTGGAACTGACCTCCCCATTTTGTGTGGATTCTTATATAACACGGTTTAAATTACACGATGTTTTCGCGGAACCAAACTTTCGTGCCCTTTAGATTGCAGAATGCGTATACTACTAATTCGCTATGTTAAGGGAAATACAAATAAAGTATTAGTGTATCATTTAGGAAAGAGATCGGCCCCGAGAGCGCTTCATGTGGCACTCAATGCTGTATTAAGTGCCTGGTAATATTTAATATAGACAATTTCACATTTTTTCGTGAACTTATACTCTCAATATATTTTCTGGTGAAGTCTTAACGCTAATAAATTATCTAGACTTGATTTTTAGTAATATGAGACCACGGAATCCCTAGGCAACTTCCGATGTAAACGCTCATTTGACCCGAGGAATTCCAAGTGAGTTACAATGCGGCCTTCCTAAGCAGTCACAACTAAGAATGTGTCCCGTAATGCAGAAAAATTTTCCGACCCTAATTTAGAATGTAAAAAGTTAATACCAAAGTATATTAATATAAAGATTGATCAATTCGTAAAATATTTGTTAGGTGTGGGGTTCGAACCCACGCTCCCTTCTGGGAACCAGAACTTAAGTCTGGCGCCTTAGACCGCTCGGCCAACCTAACCTGTTGCGATGCACTGGGATTTTTGTGCTCATAGAAAAATGGACTTTCTTATGCCGAAGGCGATTTTAAAATAATAAAATTTGATTATTGAAAAATTCAGGCAAATTATATTGGTAACCATTTTTTATTTTTATTATTTTTCAATAGCTATTTATGTATACAATTTTATTTCATAGAAGCATTTTGTTGTTGGTTTCTGGTCATTGACGTGATGTTATTTGAATTAGTGTGTCTGGTTATCATTTTTTTATTTTCCATGGGCAAAATTTGAAATTCTTTATTTTATTTCTCTAGATTTTATCACTAACAAATATTTCATATCATATCTCTAAACGGAATTCTCCTTTGTGCCGTTCTGGTGTCTGAACACACAAACGTAAGGATAAATGTTTGAACGTCAACATAATTTGACGTTGAAAATGGAATTGGAGACTACGGTGTACAGAATGGAATTAAAATTTAAAACTCCTGAACCGTAAATTAACCCAGAGAGCATTCACACGTCAATAAGAAAAAAAGGAAAATTAAAATTATACTTACAAGTTTGCAGGACGGTGATGGCCTATAGGGACCTGTTGTCAAAAACTAGCCTAAAATGAAGAAAAGGAAAACACACGCATAATTTACGGTTCAGGAGTTTTAAATTTTAATTTCGTCAAGATAATTTGGCAAATAATATTCTTGCCAATCCATCATTAACTCCGTCACTATTCCATGCATGATATTTTCGAAGTTAAGTGGAATCACTTTCAGCGAAGAGTTTTTTCCATGAGAACTAATATATGTACTTACAAACTAGATTCCATCCGCGTTAAGTGGGATAAGGTTCCGAATAATTGACTTTAACTGTAAGTCTCTGGGAATATTTAATATCAATGTTTCTCAACCGCTTTTTGTGAACGAAATCCTTTATAAACTGGACACCGCATCGTTGAACCTCATGATGCTCATCACACGAAAACATCGAAGGAATATATTATAATAACAATGTAAACAAACCATACAAGCAGGGATCAAATACTTATACATTATTTGAAAGGGAAAATTATTGGATACGAATTTATATCGAGCAACAGTAGGGCATCTAGATAAAATTCACGTTTTCCTTAATTATGAATTATTTTACAACGGAATTAGGAAATTAACAGTTTTATTAAGAATATCTTAGCAAACATTTACGAAAGGGAGGGCACGGGGCGCGGTTTCTCGCCTCGGGCACCAAAATAATTCAGGTCACCCCCGCATAAAGAAAAACATTACAATTTGATAAAAAAAATTACAAATTTGTGATGGAATTAATTAATTAATGACTGGATTGCTGCTGCTTTTCATTAATAATAACCTTAAACCAATGGATAAATTTACAACGTTCAGGTTGTTCTGAGACTGTTCCGCGTTTAGGATTTTAGTTGTGTGAGAGAAGAAAATCACTTTTCACCAAGATAGTTGTTCGGGAACTGAACGGGGGTTTTGATGGCCTCTTCAAAAATTATAGAAGTATCACTTATTGTAAACAAGGATACTCAAATCTTTCCTCTGTCACAATTGAATATGTGAAAGAAGTTCTTAAAAATTACATCAGTGTGGAGTTCTAAGAGAGGATCCGTAAGCTCTGGGCTTTTCTGCATCGAAAGCTTCTTTGTAAAAATGGGTCCAGAATCCAATGCCTTTATTCCATATTGGTGACTTGTTTCATGAGAAAAGTACCGTAATAGCTCGTGCATCGCGACCACCTTTTTTCCCAAAATGTCACTGCGCTTCTTACATGTGGATTTCTGAACAGGTTATATACATTGAGAGTGTCGATATTAAATTCACTGCAACACGCTTGCATCTACGTTTATACTCGAAGAAGACGAAGGATTCTACGAATTTTACCCTCGAACCTTGTTTCAGTGAAGGAGATTTTTTTAATCCCAGATGTCAACTTATTCCGGCACGAATTTATTTTATCCCACCGAACTGGCCGAAAATAGAGATACGCCTAGTGCACGAGGAAATACGGTGTTTCGCAAAATTCTCTTAGATGAATTTCAAATGAGTGGACACGAGTTATTTCATCCCTTGAAAAGCATCACCATAAGCGTCGGGAAGGACCTGTTGTAGAATATGGAAGCTGCTCCAAGCTCCACTTGGTCTTTCTAAAATTTCAGCTTCAACATGAATGCCTCCATTTTGCTATGTTGAATGAAGACATCAGCCTCACCACCCTGTAGGCTCGGGTTCAAATAATTCAATTGATCGAACGCAGGTGCCAGGCACGCTAATTTCTCTATCCAGTGAGGATCCGAGAAAATATATGCTTTGTCATCCTCCTCCTTAGATAGGTAAAGGTGGACACTACGGCGAAAATGATGCTAAATGAGAAATAGGTTTGTGAATCTGTACGACCTCAACAGGGACATAATAGGCAACGCTCACACGCGCACACGTACACATCAAGAGGTAAGAAAAGGAAAAAGGATAGGAAATAATGCTAGGTTTACGGGAAATTAAACCGCGCCAGGGACATAGTATCGCACCCAGTTGCCTGTAGGTTTATGAGCCTGTCTCCTGTGTCACTAAATTTTGAACTTTACGGTTAAGGAGTTAGATTTCTAATTTAACATCCTCCTCCTTAGTCAAAAACACTAGACTTTCTTCTCTCAATTGTAGCACCCTATTGAGAACTCCTCTCGACAGCCAACCTCTGAATGAACAAGATTTACGATTATGCAATCATGTCAAAAAAGATAAATATTAATGGCCTAGTATAATGTTTAAGAACTGGTATGCAAAATGAATATCGAATTTTTGATTCGCCGATTTATTTTCTAAACGGCTGTACATACTTAATTTATTGATCGACAATTATTTAAAACATTCCTCACTCGAATAGTAGTAATATAATCTTTATGTTCACGTTAATTCCTTTGTCGTAAATTAACCCATTTATTTTCACTTATAAACGCTGTGTATACGTAAAGAAAATAGAAGTATTTACGTTCATTTGTTCCCCAACAACGCTGTTGCCAGTGTTTCCAAGCGCTAAGCCAGTCTAAAGTGACGTTGTAAGACGTGATGTACAGTGTAAATGATACAAATTTTATGTAGTAGTAATCGCCTCAACACCGTAAAAACACATAATAATTTCAGGGAAACATTTGTTATATACCAGCTGCAATGCCTATAATATCTGTTGTATTACCACTCAATTGATATTATTATAATATAACATAATAATAATGATTACAATGAGGAGCAAGGTTTTTGGTTCCGAAAAAAATAGTTGGTCCTGATGCAGTTTGTAACGCAGATTACGAATCTGTTTTTAAAATTTTTCCTATCACGTATATATTTTGAGATATGACACTTCCAATTATAGCGAACAAACCCTGGAAAGAACATATTTTATACACAATAATATTCAATATAAAATAAATTGATTTTGCTACCATTTTTTGTTTTCACAACACATCTTGAACGTGGTAAAGAAGTATGTATGTCTCCTAAATGTGCTAATGCGGCTGACAATTTGTGTTATGTTTGCTGAGAATTTACTATGAAACATAAGAGAAGGTGCTTTACTCCTCTTATCAAAGAAGCTTATCAATTTTACATTGGATGCAAGGTAGGAGACCAATATAAACAATGGACACCCCATATTTGTTGCGTTTCTTGTGCAAACCGTATCCGGCAGTGGATGAAAGGCGCCCGTCCTATGAATTTCGCAATCCCTATGATCTGGAAGGAACAATAAAATCACGCAAATGACTGCTATTTTCGCACGACTAAAATGATTCTCTGCCAAAACAAAAACATATTCTTTATCCTAATGTGCCATCAGCAATACAACCTGTCACACATGATCCTTCCTGTTCCTGTTCTCAGGACCACATTGTTCACGATTGGCCACTAGACAATTAGTGTAAGTCAAAAAACGTACATACAAGCTTTGTTGCATTACAAAATATTTATTTACCCCCTTTATATATCAATTTAGGACTCATGAAGAATTTCGTAAAAAGTATGGGTCAAAATGCCAGAGGATTTCTACATTTTAAGGAAAATCTTTACAGAAATCACAAAAACAAAGATTAAAGAAAGAACATTTGTGGATACCTAAATACGTGAACTCATTAACGATGGTGGATTCGATACAGTGTTAGAAGGAAAAGAAAATGGGCATGTCTCAAAGCAGTTGTCATGAGCTTTTTAGGAAACAACAAAGAACGAAACTATGAAGACTTTGTTAATAAAATGCTGGAAGCAAACCATAGCATGGGGTGTAACATGTCACTTAAAATACATTCCCTTTTCTCTCATCAGGAATTCTTTCCTGAGAATTTTGGAGCTGTGAGTGACGAGCGGTTCCATCAGGATATACCAACGTTGGAAAAACGATACCAAGGCAGATGGAACATTAATATTCTTGCTGATTATTGTTGGTTATTAATTAGGAAAGTTCCTGGTACATAACACAAAAGAAAATTTTTTGCTAAATGTTTAACCTAGCATGTATTTACATGTATTTTGCTAAGTTTGTATGACTAAAACACAATATGGTCTTCTAATATAAAAATTCGATTTTCTCCTTATCTAGACGTGCCACACAAATTTTGACTACAGATTCAAACTCAGCTGGCCAAAATCATTTAAGATAATCTCATTATATGCAAGTATTAGACAAAAAGTTTCAATTTGTTCTCCAGTGTTATTTTTTATTTATAGATTAGACACTATTCTGAACATAAACTACATCACAAATGCAGAATATGAGCTAACTTAATTAGAAAGTGATTGTACATTTCCAGACCGCATGCTTGTGGAAGTGTAATAGAAGTCGCATGCAGATTCCTTCATTTCAGACCTCTCCTCTTATATTTTTCCTCACTTCAAAAATGAAAGTATAATTCAAAATCAAATCGCGGAGTAAATATGTTGGTTGGTTGGTAATATTGCGGCGTTGTCTTTCAACAGCAAAGAACTTCGCTCATTACAATGTTAAAATACAATCTGGAACCCTATGAAGAACTTCTGTCATTACAATGTTAAAAGACAATCTGCAACGCTATAGTTATCTTAATTTTTTCTTCCAAACAAATTATCATTGAAGACCTGTATAGAAAGCAGTCTTGAAATGTATACGACTAAAATGATGCTCCTCTACGCCAATGTTTGAGCTTATTCATTACTATTAAAAAGTGTTACGAATAAATTATGTAATATGATTCCCAATATACATTGCTATTTGTCAGGTAGTTATAAAACATTGATAGGAATTATTCTGAGCATATTTTCACATGTAGTATATTATTCGCTCTCATATTGCGTTATCAGTTAATTTTGTGATCGAATCCGAGCATCAGAGCTATCGTTCATTCAAAAAAACATTAGCAAGTTATTTTTATCCGAACTTCGTCAACTTATCTCCTCGAATAAACTTTTGCGCGACCCGGAATGAATTTTAGTTTACCGTCATTTCACATAGAATTTAACCTCCTGAGGTAAATTCACGCTGGAGCAAACCCAGGTTGACCTAAATATTGAGCAGGAGCAGGTGCACCTCGCAGCCGCATTATCAAAACCTCGCCATCATTCGTTCGCGCGCGAATCCAAGAAGGCGTTCTGCATCTAGCTACAGCGCTCACTCTCATTCCAAAGCGTCAATATCGGCCGTTATGCAACATTGAGCATTTTCATGGTTCTTTCGACCATACTCTTCTTAGCATATCCTAACCTACAGAATCAAGCGCGCGTATGTTTTTACGAATGCACGCGAAACATGTTTCCGGAAATGCGCGATTTCCGTTTTTACTAGACTTTCTCGTATTGAAATGACGGGTGGATGCATTGTGCCATTTTCCTCCCTATTCACATCGATGGCATGGGATATTTTTACCCCGCCTCTCACCCCATCCCGATTTCCATGCGAATGGCGCTCTTTAATATGCCGTTCCATGTGAACGAGTTGCTTCCAGGCAGGAAGGTCGCGCAGCGATGGGAATAAAAATTGCGACCGCCATCATCTTTCCCCATCTTAACATCTGCGCCGTTGGTACAAAGCTTTTTACCTTTATGGATATTTCCGTTGTGGCGAAAATCCGAGAACGCCGACCTTATTTTCATGGAGAGTAGGCCGTCACCGAATTCAGCAAGTGAACCTCATATTGCTCGAAGGATCCTTCCTCATAATTGCATCTATTTTGCTTAAAATAATGAATGTGTTCGTTGGTCTGTTATTGTTTTTATCGTAATATATTATGATTTATTTCACGCAATGTTCCATCACCCTTGCATGAGTGGTAAAATACCGGGGGGAATTTAAGTTCTCTCTGATGCCTTCAACAAATAGATCACAGATTATAAATTCTGTGCTTATTAAACGCCTTTCATTATATTGAATCTTGCTGACATGGTCTGTGGTAATCTTTTTCTATCTTTCTTCGCATGCGCGCCGATTATGAACACGCCGGACCATTAGTGCTGAAACACAAGACTCTTAATTATATCCAAATTTCAAATTTGACATGAAGCGCCATACCCAAAGAAATAGATGATGTAACTTTGATTAAAATTCTCAGTTACCATGCCAAAAATAATAGTTATTAAATACCGGAATTTGAATGAGCAAATGAAAATTTCTGTAGAAATATTTTCTCGTCGTTTCCAATAGTTAATGCCCATCACAAATTAACCAAATCCATTTCTCAATTTTAATCGCTCCATTTGCAGATTGATGCTAAAAACAGCGTTTTCTGTTATAATATGGCAAGATATGGTAATTTATACTATCATCATCTAGTGAGACATGGATGAGCAAGATCTATAGACTGTTTAACTAAATTCGTAGAATATTTTAATTTTATTTTTCAACATAGCCTTCAAGAATAAGCACTTGAGAAATACTTGTCTCGGAATTCTTGTACAGTATACTTTTAGTGAAATTTCAATGAAAAGTTTAATGATGCGTTACTTTATGGACTTGAACACAATATGTTTAGTTTCTGGTCAGTTTATTATGTGGATGCAACAAACAAGACTATACATAGGTTTTATTTCAATATTTAAAGCCTATAAACGGTTTTATTTATCATTCCATTAATCTATAATGAAAAAATATCCCGCAGCACGTGATCTAACCTCGGAGTTGGTACGATTTTCTGAGACAAAGAGTCTCGTCAAGCACTGACGTTTTTCACACATCGATTACAAGTTTAACGATCAGTTGCCCTTCCATAAATCAACTGGTTGGTTAGATTAAATATTGTCCTGGTAGTTAGCCTTCTTTCACATAACCATGAAGGTCAGCGACTGCAAGGTTTATTTTCTTTTACTAACGCACGCTTGTAGTGCCACTTTATTCCCTACAGCGTCTAATGTCCGCTAGCAGCGCCACTTTAAATTGAACCACTACAACTACGTCGAGAAGACCTTAGCCGGTCAACAAAAAAAACTCAATATCTCGCCAACGGTTTGACCTATTTCAATTTTATAATTTTCCTGCAAATTTGCAGGTCAAGACGTTCACTTTGATTCATCTCACGTTAAGGTGGATGTTACCTTCGCTTTAAAAACCTCATTTTTTGCGCTATTAATATATCGATTATCAGCTTCATAAATTGAAAATTAGTCTATTAAGAAAAATATTTAATTTTGCTGATTTGAGTAAGACAAGTTGAGCAGAGAATCAACTTTTTCCCCGTATTTTACCTCGACAAAACGTCTACTCTTGTCGTGCTAAGCAATTGTACTAAAAATCACGAAGGTTTTCAACGGGACCGCTAAGTCGACCATGACGTGCATTTGTTTTGTACTCCTTTCCCCGTATTCCTTTGCAATTCTCATTGCCATTAATTCGCAATATGCAAGTTACTAATTTTTCAGACTTGTGCATTTAAGTAAGTTTCATCATCTCTTTTAAGAGTGAATAGACACAATATACTCAAAACGTTTGCTAGCTAATCAGCCAATGCAATAATTCTATAATGATAAAAATGCTTTTATTAACAATGGGGGAAGGAAAGATATAATAAATTCACTGGAATATTATTTTTCTCCTTGTCTGTCACGTTCCAGAAAATTGGCATTTTCGCAGATATTAAATACCTTTGCTTGCATTAATAAAATACTCGCAAAAGGAAACGGTCCTTAATTGTACAGTTAAAGCGCAAAATAAATTACAAACGGATGATTAGTCAATTCAAGTGGTTTGTTTTGCATTTTAGATTGTTGCCCACGTCATAGTCGTTTACAAACTGATAGTGAGGATAATTATGAAGAAATTGCTGGCAATGGATGTGACGTAATGGTCGCGTCAAACAATCCTAGTGATTCACTTCCTGCATGGCGATACGTTCATGTAATTCTAAGTCAAATCGCTGAGCACAATAGCGGACTTGTTAATTAAACTATAGGAAATGGATCAAATAGCACTCGGAATTAAGTAGTCCCTTTAGCAATATTTCCATGGAAACCTCTCATCTGCACTGTTCTATTCAGAACAAAAACATCCTCAAAGCCAGCACGCATTGTATATATGTACTATTTTGATAGTGCTGGAAAAAAGCAAAAACTTAATGGCATCGATTTTACGAAATATACTTGGAAATACGCATCATTGGAACAATTAGATACACAACATAAGAATAATTACATTGGTTTAATCTCAATTTTACAAGTACTTGACTATCCTTTTTAAATAGCGCATTGTATCGCGCAAATAATCAAAAAGAGACAAATTAAAGTGAAGACATGAGATATTCGGTAGTTTATCGAACTCAACCCTTAAAATATTTGGGAATACATACAAATGTCTCACGAAGAGCATGTTATTGATGTCTCTTATTTATTACCCTGAAAATTTCCGTATCATTAATAAAAATGTTTTAAATTGGATATTAACTTGTGGAAGTTTCGGCAATTAGAAGTAAATACGTTCATAAAACGTTTTAATATTTTTAAATTGCTACTTTCTCTATACACTTCAAAGTTTCTCTTTTGTATTTATTTAGGCATTAAACATTGAATGCTGACTATTAATATAATTGTTTAACAATTATTACATACAAAGAAAATTAAGGGAAAAACAGCTCTTAATTGCATGGTCATTTAAAATGAGAAAAACCTTATCCACACCCTTTCATATTTACTTAGCAGTTTTCCTGCTCTTGAATCCTTAAACAGCGTATCGACTTAACAAAGCGGCACTGGATACCATTTCTTTCTGTTGACCTTCCGGATGGAATGGGTAGTCATTATAGCATTTTCATTCCCGGAATGATAAATGGAACACAAAATGGACGTGTTTAATTATGAAATGGAGTTGTCCCTCTGCCGTATAGGGTTTCTCACATCTGACCTTTACTCTTCACTGTTATTGAACCAGAGTCATGGAAATTTGGTAGCAGAGAGTGATCGTAAAGCATTACCACATTTTAGCAGCCAATAGTTTGAATTGAAGTGTCAATGAAAGATAATACTTGACCTTTCTCCATGTCTCGTTTTCCTGCAATATATTTCATTTTAAGCACTAACTCATCGCTGAGCTGCATTTTTTAGTCCTATCTGAATTTTAGATGATGCTTGTGTGGAAGAACGTTGTCGCTATGATACCTTTAGATCAATAACAGCACCATAGCTTGAATTGTATTAATAATTACTCTGGTGTATTTTTAAAAGCGCTGGCAGACGAAGAAAAAAGATGTTACATTTTTCGTTACAGGCAAAAAATCGATTTCGTTTTTCGCTTCGCTAAAATCTACATTTCGTTTTCCGTTGCATTTAACGTTATAACGAAATAATTCGGTAAAAATATTGAAGTGCAGTTACTCTTTTTTTTTTTTTGTTTAGAGGTTACGTATCAACCTTAAAGACGTGATCCTCATTTAGAATACTAATTTATAGGCACTTCTTAATGTATGCTGCATATCAGAAACGTTTTTAAGATTTCAAATTATTTGGCACATTTTTCGTTTTTGATGGTCATGTATGATAATTCGGATTTTTATATTCAAGTTAATAAACTTAATACATATTTAAGACTAAACTATTGGTGTTGTAACGGTTATGCCTTATATTAGAATTTCTTATAGGTAACATAAAAAGTACACTGAGAACCCAGGGACTCGTAATAAAAGATAATAAAAGGAACCCGTCGGTCGGTTGCACCGATTGTAACTCGGAGTATATGCTCTTGCTAAAGAACTAAAATTTGTTAGAATGATCGGTCATCAAATAAAATAAGGAGGATTATCCAAATTCCTATATTTGTCCTCTTTAGGCCTCATTTTTGATGTCGTTCTTTCTTTTCATAAGAAATAAATGGAAATCATGCATGGGTTTACAATCTTACATTTCAAGATTAGTTAGAATTGAGATATTAACCCGGGAATAGGTTGGTTTGTATATATATATATATATATATATATATATATATATATATATATATATATATATATATATATATATTGTTTTTAGGACGAGATTGGAAACCACTCCAAATTATCATGAATGAAGGTAATTTTTTGGATAAAATAGAAATGTTGGAATCTTTAACAATGTGGGTAATCGATTGCTGTCATGAAGAAAAGAATACTATTAAATTTTAATTAATAGCAAAATTATTGAATTAAATCTTTAATTTAATGCTTTCAGTGGAATTTGACTATGTTCATATTAATATTTTGGTTGGACTCTGTTTCCAACGAAGTCGATAGCAAGAATTCCAAACCAGGACTAATGCAGACTGGTTTCCCAAAGTTAACCTCTCGAATTCATTACTAATATTTAAAGGAAATATTTTAGTATGTGTTAGTCATTCCAAGCAACTCTCATACCATAAATACCATTTGTAATTCATAGTTTATTAATGATAGAGAAAAATTGGAAAACAAATTAATAGGGCATTATTAGGTTTAACATACTAAAAATAATGCCAAATCTCTTTCTAACACATTTTGCATGTATTTTTAAATCGACGAATTTAATAAAGGCTACTGTTTATACGGTCTGGATTAACTGTCCATTGCTGAGGAGTAGTCGAGCGGAAATGAAAATTACCCGTTTGTTCATTCGCCTACGCTCAAACCGAGCTCGGTAATAATCTTCTCCATGGCCAAAATCAGATAAAACGGGATTTAAAACGCAAAATCTCTGTTTTAGAAGAAATTTAAGAAAATACGATCTATTATCATATTTTGGTGATAGAAATTAGAATCTACATTATTTTCCCCTTAGAACAGTACAAATCTCGCTACGATATCACAACTTTAGGATATTTTAAAGTATTAAAGGAAACATCTCTGTACGGTGAGTATGAGATTTCCTATATAAAACAAATAGGGAAAAAACGTTCCTGGAATCAAACTCGAAACTTCAATATTCGCCAAATAAAATATAGCCCGGAGGTGGGCCCTGGCAGCATGAGCCTCATACTAAGTTTCTTGAAATTCGGCCCATTGATGTAAAAGTTGTTAGTAGGGGGCACAAACATACATACATACATACATACATACATACATATATATATATATATATATATATATATATATATATATATATATATATATATATATATATACACACACACACACACAGGACCATTTCATTTCATTTTGGAAACCAGCCTAAAAATGAAGAACCGATTTAAAAAATTCTTTAATTTCCGTTGATTAGAGGGTTTATCATTTTGATAAGACTTATGCCCGATAGTTATGAATTAAAATTTTTAGGATCGGAAAATACATAATATTTAATGATTAAAAAGGATATTGTCGCGTACATCCGCAACCTCACCGTAAATCGCGAATTCCAATGCGATCTCTCTTCGCTTTCACCAGCGCGCTCGTAATCTCTTGATCACTGACCGCGTTTAAACAACGGAACTGTCTCTCTCGCTCCCGCTATAATTAAAAGACGTTCAATATTGTGTCGCGAAAGCCATATCTCAACGTCACGTGCGATATACTTTATATATTAGTTTTTAATACTTCTTTTATTTTGCATTAGAATAGAAATGCATGTTAAAACATTTTCTTCTAAAATAGTTAGCTCCTACTTGCACTCGCTTGCGTGGAATTTAAATAAGTACGTTCGATAAGCAAAATTCTCCTATAAAATTGAAATCTTTATTAGTTTCGAAGAAAATAGCACAAATTCCGCGAAAATAGTACGATTTCCTATTTTTAACACTCAAAGAAAAAGGCACTGCATGGTGGATTTCGCAATTCCCTGAAGATGACGACAGAGGTAGTCGTCGAAACGTCGGCGGAGATAATCGATACGACCCGGCTCGCCACCCGAGAACGCATCACCCATTGTATGTGATTTCACAAAATAGAATTAAATTAAAAAGTATATTAAAATTTATGGGCACTAGTTTGCGAATAAAGGATAGGAAAGTAAAATAATATTACAATAGACGCTGCTGAGTTTATCCTAATTAATTATAAAATCAGGTACTCTCTTTCTAGTTGTCTTCAGAATAGAACACAGTATCCAATGGTATATAAAACGGCATTTTAAAAAATATAATGACAAAGAAAACCGCCGCACTACATTACTTGACCATCATTAATACCAAACAAATTATAAGCTTGGAATACGTATGAAAATAGGACTTGTTCAATATTGAATGAACTTCGTTTCTCTTAACGGGTGTCAAGAAGTCTTCCTGTGATCATCTTCGGTAATTTTAAATAAACTGAAATTGTTAATTAGTCTTCGTTTCCAGGGAACAATAACTATATACTGTTATTATAAACGTCTCATAATAATAATAATAGATATGAAGCAGTATAGAACTCTAACGAACGATGACAACACGCTAGAATTTTCGATTCACTGCGACCTTTCTCAAATACCTTGTCATGTTAGACTGACAAACAGTGGATAGAATTCGAGATTGGAGGGTATGATGGGATTGGAACTTGAAGAGCATCGACCTTTAAAAGAGGAAAAACCCACTCCGATGTAATATCTAAAGGAATGTTTTCGAAGTACGAGGCACTGTGGCTGAGGATAGATGGTAGAGGTCCTTAACTACAAGCGGCACATTTATTGAAGATTCCTACCTCATCCTCCAGGCTCCTTATCTCCTGCTTCCTGGAGAAGGATCATCACCAGGGAACTATTCCTTTTTACAAATGGAAGGAAAACCAAAAGGACAATCGGTAGTGAACAGGATAGCGTTTCTTTCGCGAGTAGGTGGCAAAACTGGTGCAGCGGGGGGCAAAAAAACCGGGGAAAGAGATTTTAGGCCACTTTTCCATGCTTAAGACACGCCGGCTGGGACGAAAGCTACTAGAACATAATCCTTTACTCTCTGTTAACGAAATTTATTTTTTCGTTTTTGTTACGTTTTCCGATATAGCTATTTGAAAATTTTCGTTAACGTTTTTCGTTACGTTTTCCGATATAGCTATTTGAAAATTTTCGTTAATGTTTTTCGTTACGTTAATCCAAAAAATTCCGTTATTTCGTTACGTTATGCGTAACGTTTTCCAGCACTGATATTTAATAATGCGCAATTGTTTAGTATAGGTTTATATTACCAAAATGATCAACTTATATTAAAACAAAATCGCCGTTTGTATTTCAAATGTTTTGTAATCTTAGATTAAACACAATAGCCCATTAATTTATTTTAAAAACGGAAAATAAGCTCCGACTTTTGTTAGAATGCTGTCTACGGGGAACGAAACCGGAATGAAGCCCTGACGAAAATCGCCAGCTGCTCAAATAATGAGCGAGGAGTGGGTAAAACTTGATAGAATAAATGTTTAGGTTGTTTGGCGATGGGAAAGGAAAGAGATGGAGTTTATGGTTTGAAAACGGAGAATCATTGCTGAAGAGTGATCGAGAGAGGGAGAGTAAATTGCGTGGGAAGGTTATAGACGGAGAAGGCTACGGCTAATCGCAGCTTTTAGAGAAAAACAAAGAAGGATATAAGAGAATTATTCATCCTTTATAGGAGTGGATTTAATTGGAACTTCGTTGGCTGTCGCAAATTGCGTATTTTTTGAGTGACGAGGTGTTTTTAAGCGTTGCAGCACATTCAATTTGAAACCACAACTAGGGCTTCTAATCAACCGGCATTTTCACTACCAGGGGTTACGGTTCAAGTTACATCAGATAACCGATTAACCGGTAATTAACCTGTAAAAATAAACTATATATACGGTAATATACGGCTAGCCCTCTTTCGTACTATCGATTGCGAATCTCGGTCGTGAATTTACGACGATTCCGTTACATTCTGCATATGTAAAAATTCATAAAAAGCGACACTGTAGCTTACATTATTCCGTGAGATTCTTTCCAAATACTTCGATTTTAATTGTAACTAACTGCCTAGACATCATGGCGAGCAGAATGCCTCTCCTGCAGTGTTGACAGACGTATCACATATATGATAACATATTTTCCTCTTATGTACTATGTATCGTATTGACTTGGATGTGGTACTAAAATGTTCAAATATTTCGGAACTCGGACTCCATGGTACTAGTTTTGTCAAATTGAAAAAAAAATATATTTTAAGGGAATTGCTCCCTAAACATGTCGGCCGTGATTTCCAGCTAATTAGATCTCGCTTCCTTGGTTCCTTTTGTTTTCCATTCCCTCTTCTACCTCCACCAACCACAACCACCACCAAAGGAAATGTGAACGATTTCACTGTACCCTGCACTAGTTAGCCGAATTGATTTTTATAGTTATTCACTTTAAACAATTTGTTTACCTTTAATTTGTCATTGCGATTTTGGGAAGAATCTTTCTCGTATCCAGAAGACGGTTAATCGGACGAAATTACCCGGTTAATGAATTGTGAGAACAGTCAACGATTAACCGGATACGGTAATAACCGGTCTGGAAGCCCTAACCACAGCGGAGTTAAATAAAAAAATGTCTGTGTTCATCGAGTAGTAGACAATCCGATACTTGTGTTACCAAGGATGAATACATCCAAATTTTTAGACGTAAATGCCAGGGTTTGATTCTCGCGAATGTTTTATTCTACTCCTACTTCGTGCTTTTTAGCGCTTTTTTCCTAAAACATCGCTGGTGTATTCAGCTCCAAATAAGGTTTAATTTTACGAAAATATTTTAGCGTATCTGGCACTGACTTTAATTTCCAAATATAGCTTATACGCAAAACAAATATTTCATTGAAACTCTTGCGTACTTTCAAGAAGAGGAATGTCTACTGCATTTACGGATATCAGAACAGGGTCATTGTAATAAATAAATATTGAGTTTTTGAAGAAATGCGGTGCCGATGTTATGAGACCCTTCATGATATTAACAAGAGCTCGGTCTCATTTACCGAATATTCATATTCGAAGATAATGATTTTTATCCTATTTATTTAATAACTGCAATTAACAAAAAATCGATACGTCATTATTACACCTGTCTACGGCCAATAAATCTTTGCACATTATTTGAAAGTAGGCTTTGCTGTAAAACATTTAACAGATTCACGGCAGAATGGAAAAATATAATATTCATCATAATCTTTGATATGTTAAATATTTTATTGTTTGGGCTTCAGAAAAAATCTCGTATATTAAAAATATAATATCATTTAAGCCTACCTATTTTCATTTTTTATGCCATTATTTTATGCGTTAGAGATTATTTATTATTTTTGCGCACATATAAAGTATTTCAATTGCGTTTATATTGAGATGAAAGAAAAAACAAGAAATAAATTATTCCGCCATGACTCAACCTCATTACATATAATTTGCGTACATAAAATGTGTTATGAATTTTGTATTAGTTTCATACCATGTACCATTGTCATGTATTATTATACCATGCACTAATATAGTTTATCTCACCAATTTGTGATAGTTTTTTTAAAACATGCAGACAGTTCATAACATACCATCCAAGATTAGAGTCCAAGCATTGATTAATAAAAATAATTTAGAAAAATAGAACCTCCAGAGGCCTTTGTATTTAGAAACTTCCTGCTTAAATCTCACGGTCGTCCGCATTACCGTTTAAGAGGAAGTGCTACTAACGTTGAAAGGATTGCAACTAGCAATTGTCTCACTTACAAATCCTTTCTAATGGCTCCAAGCACTCTGCTCACTCTCTTCCACCGAGGGGATTCTCTGAAATTGCAGTTTGTGCCCCACTTCCCATAGAAGACACCTCCAGAAGCTTGTGCTATGAGCCAAATTACACTTAGGAGACCAGAACAATTGCTGAACGTCCACTGAAGAACATTCGCAAGAACGTATTTGATGGCACGAGCATTTACCTTCTACATAACTTTTCATTTGAGAACATAAACCGCGTATTGGGCGACAGAATCTAAAATGTTCTTAAATAACCTCTTGCGGACCAAGAAAAAATATGTAGTAATAGTAGTTAGTAGTTAGTAGTTATTTAAGATGTAAATTTTATAACTCGTTTCAATGTGGTACTGAATATTCCTCCAATGTAAATATTGATACGGGAATTTTTCCGATTTATTTTTATTTAACGTGATATTTAGAATGCTTTTAAATATAAGTAAGAAAGGTAAAAATGGTAATTTGGAGTTATTGTGTTTCATGCAAAACGATTTTTAAATTAAATAAAATCAAATTAAAACATCCTAGTGTCGATAACACGATTTTCAAGCTCTCTCGCACACAGACTAAAAAATACCTATATGTATAAAGACATGCAAGTTAATGTGCCACCAAAATACCGTTATAATTAAATCATTTGTCTTCTGAAGCAGTGCTCTGCAACCGGTATGCCGGTGCGCCGCGACATACTACTTGGTGTGCCGTGGTAGGATTCCGAGTTATAAGGAAGGAAAAAATGCTGTTTAACTCTACTCAAGTTAATTCAACAGGGACTTTATTGGCCGTAGAAAGCGATACTTTACGCTATTTCTGTTACTTGAAACCGAAACACTGTTGCTTTACAAATGTTATCATTGAATCATTTCGTAGTCCTGAGTAAATTTTTAAACGGTTTCAAAGATGTAAATTTTAAGCAATGATATCACGTATCTGCGAGGGAAAGGCGTAACTTTAATGTATTTTTATTGACAACAGGGTGATAAAAGTATTCCACATTGATGAAATTTGGTTCAGTGTGCCACGAAGTTCGAGTGAACCTGAAAGTATGCCGTGGAATTTAAACGGTTAAGAGCATTATTCTAGAAGATATTAATCCATCGTAATTTAGTCGCAAGATATTCGTAGCTTAAATGGTTCACAATTCCTATTTCCATATGACATTACCCGCTTCCGATACCTTATTGTATATATGGAGTATCATTATAGGCTTTCCGTTCCATTGTACGTGCGCACCGTAACAGGGCATTTATGAACGCTTACCTATATTAAGTTAGTAATTTTATAGTGTTTAACATTTGATAGGGGATGATCAGCTGTGCGAAACTATATGTACATCCGCCAGTTGCCGTCATGAAGAGAACGAGAAGAGTTATCGAAGTAAATTTTCGCTCAGTATCCGCTTATGATTCATCTATTTTCATATGTATCAATTAGTGAGATTTCCCACGAGATTTAATAATATATTAGATTTATTTGTTACTAATCTTCCTGAGCGTATGAATAGAGTATCTGATGCTGAGGGAATAAGCGATCACAAGGCAGTGTACGTGGAATTTCAGTTAATTATTGAGAAACAGGTTAAGGCCAAAAGAAAACTTTATGTATTCGCCAAAGCCGATTTCACAAGATTTAGGTCTTTTCTGCGAAATAAATATACTAATTTCTGCAATTTAACCGATAGTGCAGACGCGGAGGAATCCTGGTGCATGTTCAGAGATATGATGCGAGAGTGTACAGATAAATTTATTCCGAGCAAACTGAAGCGTGATAGTGCAGAGCCTAGATGGTACAATCAGGAAGTAAGAAGCGCTCTCCGACGTCAAAGAAAACTCCACTCTCGCGTAAATAACACATCCTCAACAGCTACGGTCGAACAGATTGCAATAATAAGGCATCAATACAAGGAGGCGCGCTCCATAGCCAGAGTAGCAATGCGTAATGCGTTTCACAATTATAAAAAGAAGGTTTTACAGGAAAACTTGAAAGAGAACCCAAAAGCATTTTGGTCTTACGTCAGGGAAGTTCAAGGTAGGGGCCCCACTATTGCGTCACTGCGGTCGGAAACGGGAAACGTAGTTCACGATAGTATGGATAAAGCAAACCTATTAAATCATCACTTTCAGAAAGATTTTACTCGTGATGACGATGAATGTGAAACCCCTATTCCTATGCGTCAGGGCGATTCGATGGAAGATTTGGTATTTTCGGAAAATGGCATCGCGCTCCAACTTCATTCAATTAAGCCAAATAAATCTCCTGGACCGGAGGAAATTCCCGCGCGTGTAATGAAAGAATTAGCTGCTGAAATCGCGCCGTATTTGAAAATTATATTCGAGAAATCCATTAGAGAAGGAGTAGTTCCTAAAGATTGGAAGGTGGCACATGTTACGCCCATCCATAAGAGTGGCGACAGAGAGAACCCCGAAAATTATAGGCCGATATCCTTAACTTCATTATCGTGCAAGATACTTGAGCACATAGTCTTTAGCTCTGTAATGCGCTATTTAGATAGTCATTCATTGCTTAGCGGATGCCAACACGGATTCCGGAGAGGTAGATCATGCGAAACGCAGCTCGGCCTGTTCGTGGACGATTTGTTGCGATGCGGAGAGAAAAATACTCAGGTCAATGCCATATTCATTGATTTCAGGAAGGCGTTCGATAAAGTATCTCATAGGAAATTAATTACGAAGTTAGGACAATGTGGTATCAATTCGAAAGTTGTCGGTTGGGTGAGAGACTTCCTCTCGAATAGGGAACAGATAGTTGTCATCGATGGGAAATACTCGTCCCCCGTTAAAGTTGCTTCGGGTGTTCCTCAGGGAAGTGTATTGGGCCCTCTGCTCTTCTTAATCTATGTAAATGATATGTGCTCGGTTGTTCGTAGTAAAATTAGGCTTTTCGCCGATGACACCGTTCTATATAAAGAAATAAAAAATCAGGAGGACCATCAGTCTCTGTGTGAAGACTTAAGAGCCATTTCAGCGTGGTGCAAAGAATGGCAAATCGAAATTAATTATACTAAATGTGCCGCAGTCACGTTCTGGAAAAGTAAGAACAAAGATTTAGGTTTCGAATATAAAATAGATGAAATGAGTATTCGACAAGCTGAGTATGTAAAATATTTAGGAGTAACCATTTGTCGAGATCTTTCGTGGGACATGCACATTCGTCGAGTTATAGGCGCGGCCAACAAGAAACTGGCATTCATAGGTAGAATAGTACGGAACACTACAGAGAAAGTACGCGAAACATGCTACTTATCACTGGTAAGACCACAAGTGGAATACGCAGCGAGCATATGGGATCCGTACGAGAAGGGACACATAATTCAACTAGAAAGAGTACAGCGCAGAGCAGCCAGATTTGTAAAACAAAAGTACGAACATAAGGAAAGCGTCACCTCTTTATTGAGCGATTTGAACTGGGTATCACTGGAGGACCGTAGATTGCACTCAAGGTTGAAACTTCTAGAGAAATATAGGTCAGAATGTCTAAAAGAGGAGGTAGTGGGAATAATTGTGGCACCGACGTATATAGGTAGAAATGATCGAGACGATAAAATACGTGAGATCGATTGTAGGACGGAGCGTTATCTAGGCTCGTTCTTTCCGAGGACAATAAGAGATCACAATAGGAAATTTCGAATTGCGTTAGACAATCTTTAGGTAGGATTTGGTGCATTGCACCCCCTGCCACCCACCAACTTGGTGAATTGCAGGGTAACTTGTAGATGTAGATGTAGATATGGCTGTTGGAAGGAAAATTTTCGTGGTCCTAATTCCGCTCATTGAAAAAACTGGTCCGTAGATGAGGGAATTTGTAAAAGATATCAAAGAGATATATTTAATAAAGCAGGTTCGTGTTAAAACGTTGGAACCAAATTGAAAACTGACCTCTGCTGACCGTCATCAACTCGGAATAGCCGTTCGAAACTCGAGGATTCGTCCCTAAACCGAGCTCAGGTACCTACCTTCTCGCAGTAGGGGATCTCTAGACGACCAAATCATTTGCAATAAAATTTCAACTGTTTTATGCTTTTAAATTAATAAGAAAGTAACTCAAGCGTCGAATCTGGGTAAATGCGCTGATTAAGAGCGTCTATAAAACGTAATTCTGCGATAAATAATAAGATATTTACACTCTCATGTAATCTTGACGCCAAGGAATATGGGCAGCATAAAATTGGCCCAATTTAATCACTTCTCCGAATGTTGTTGACAATTGTCGCCTAATCCTCTATATAAATTGGACCCCAAACTTGGTCGTTCAAAGTACGAAACTGGGCCAACGCAACATGTTTACACAACACACATACCTATCCATTATGTGTCTTAACGTATATATCGTATTGATCATGGCAGAAGTATCAGTTACTGAAAGTGAGCTAGGGAAAACGCTGTTATTGTTTGGCCATACATCAATTTGTCACTCGCTATTGCTTGTAATCCCAAGGGTCGAAGCTCGATTAGTCAGTTGTTCACCCCAAGCAGTACATCTCGATCCGTCACTTGACATTAAAGTCATGTCAATTAAGGTCGTTTCGTACGAAGGTGGTTCAGGTGTCATTGTTAAGTAGTGCAAGTATGTAAAATATTCTACGAGAAAAACGGTGAAAATATATGCTATATTAAGATGAACGCTATCCAACCCGAGGGGGGAACACAGTGAACGTAAGAACCAAAATCACCTCAGCTAACTTACCAACCCGGTGGGGCCGAGTAAAATATTTCTTCATCTTCAAATTTCCTTCCCTGGCCCGACCGAGTTGCATTTCTTTCTACAAGTCGAGGGCCCCTGTTTCTCCCAAGAATTTTTCCGACTAGAGACCAAAGTCGTCCAAACCCCATTTTTTACCTGCATCTTCTGGGACCCAATTTAGTTGCCGGATTATTGGCTGAATCAGATTATGGGCCCAATTTAGTTTCGCCCAGAAATACCAACGTTTATATAGGTTCTGAGACGCGATTGTCTTGAAAACATGAAAAATATGTGTATTATATGGAAGTTGGGTTGTGATAGTTGGTTGATTGATTGAACTGGGTTGGTTGGGTTGGGTTGACTTGGTTTGGTTGGGTTAGATTTGGTTGGGTTGGGTATAGGACGGTATTACGACCAGTATTTAACTGTTCCCAATACAATTCTGTCCCAGAAAGTCTTAAAAGTTTGGTATTTCTGGACGTCAAGATTACATGTGAGCATGAATATCTTATTATTTATCGTAGAATTACGTTTAAAGCATTTACCCGGATTAGACGCTTGAGTTACTTTCTAACTAATTTAACAAAATAAAACAGTTAAAATTTTATTGCAAATGATTCGCTGGGCTAGAGATCCCCTGCTGCTTAGGCGGCTGATACCTGAGCTCATTTTCGGGACGAATCCTCGAGTTTCGAACGGTTAATCCGAGTTAATGACTGTCCTAAGGTCTGAGCAACGGTCAGTTTTCAGTATAGTTCTAGCGTTTTAACATGAGCCGTTCAGCATAGTTATGTGTCATGGTAACATGGAATAAATATTATTTCCATTCATGCAAATCTATTTTTAATAGCGCAATTATTGTAACAACAAATATTAACTTCCATATGTATCCTATTATTTCCCATGCCTTTGAAAGTGTTCTATGGCTCCTATTTATTTATATCCTATGACTAACCGCTTTTGTGGTTGACATTGGATTTATGGAACTCGCCGGTTAAAAGGTGAATTGCTGAAGAAGTTGTAAGAGAGAGAGAGTGGAAAAGGATATATTTGCATTTGACTTTGTTCAAAGGTTGTTTAACACTAGAACCGCCGATGGGACTTTTTTGTCCCATTTCAAAATTCAAGTTTCTCCCGGCACTCGAATTTTCCTCGGAAGTATTTGAAAATTTCTGGCTTTTAATCATTATGAACAAAGACCACCCTGCCAAAATTTCTCTTATATCAGATCCGTAGTTATTGAGAAAATTCATGATTTACCTAAAACCGCCACCGGGACATTTTTGTCCCCTATGGTAAAACACCAAAGCTCTAGGAGTATTTCGGGCTAAGTTGCAGCTCTCTCGACTTAGTTTACTATGTTTAGGTGTTCTATGAGTCTCAAATGTCCTCCTGCCCTTCCCCCTCCCCCATCCACCCTCAAGCCACGTGACTAGGCGTCTACCGTGCACGTCAGGACTTGCGATAACTTCTTCACATCACTTTCTTTAGCAGAATATTTGAAGGCACATAGAACGAGTTAAGTTGGAACAATCAACAAAAATAGAAAGGAAATACGTGAATGTATGAAGAAAGCCCAGGAAACGCTTTACAAAACCGTGGCTTTCAAAAACGGTTACATTACAGTTACTGTGTATCAGGGAAAGAAGAATAAGAATGTGATAGTATTGAGTTCGTTGCACCCACATGTGCAAACTGGAACAGGCGCAAAGTTGAAGTCTGAGACTGTCTGCTTTTATAATGAAACCAAATACGGAGTAGACGTGGTAGATCAAATGGCCCGCAAGTACTCAGTGAAAGCTGGGAACCGGAGGTGGCCTATTCACACCTTCTACAATATTTTAGATTTGGCAGCAATCAATGCTTGGGTCTTATACAAAGCAGTTACAAAAGAGAAAATTTCAAGGCGAGATTTCATTCTTCAACTCGGAGAGGAACTTGCCAAAGAGTACACTGAATTCAGGAGGCACAACCCAGCTCAAGTGGAATCCTCCGAAACAAGCAGGTCCCGTCGACGCTGCCAAATGCGAGAAAATTGCAATGAGGGAAAAGGTGCCTATAAATGTGCAGCATGTAAAAAAACTATGTGCAAAAAATGTACTATTACGTACGTTTGTGCATCATGCAAACCTGACTCAGATGATAAAAATGATGATTAGAGTTACTTACCATGACTGTACCTGGTAATTTTAGTTGACTTTTGATCTTGCCTGTACCTTTTGATCATTGTAACATAATCATTAGATTACTGTACACTTTTTCTGACCATTACTTACCCGATTTCCAATAATGTTAATTTTTACTTCAATATTTTTTATCTTCATTTTACAAGAATTTTAGAAGACTAAGAGCTTTACTTGTTTGTACAGTTTTATTTTTACGCTGGAGGTTTTTTTTATTCATTGTTCACGTAGTTGAATGTAAGGTTTATGTATCTCATCGATGTGTACTTAAAAGTGTGATATATTGCTTTAAAAAGTTGGGCTATGGTGATTACAAATATAATTTTTATTCATCCAAAATTGCCAATCCATGCATTGTTAATGTAATAACTTTTAAGTTTAATGATACACTGTCGTATTTCAATAAAGTGTGGCTTATATCAGGAAAAAGGCATGGCCAACTAATTTTTCAGCCATTCACAACAACAAAAAAGAATCTACGCCAAAAAGAGTAACTAAACCATATGGGCCATTTTTGTCCAACTGGCGGTTCTAGGGTGTACGAGAAGTCCGGCGGTTCTAGTGTTAAATAACTCAAGTAATTCGAATTTGAATCACCGTGCAGATTAATAAGAAATTATTCTGAAGTGAGTCCATCTTGAGATCCTCTCCATACGATGCAAAATGAGTATGGGTGATCCGATTAAATATATAACATTTAACTATAAAATACTACGAATTTTTTTTACTTTCTCCAAATACGGACTATAGAGCAAGTATTGTTTTCATGAAAAGAATCTAACTCGAGATTTCAATTGAAATACATGTTTTAAGGTCCCCTGAACATGTTTTGACTATTTTCTCGATGATGTCTGTGTTTATCTGTCTGTCTGTATGTGATAGGATTTTGTGGACGCTCTAACTCAAAAACTTACACCTTTATCAATGCCAAATTTAATATTTAGAAAGACTACTATATTATGAAGTGCTGGTTAGGTGTTTGCTATAATCGCTCAACCGTAAGTAAATGCTTACTCTAGTCATATTTTGGTTTTTGGCAAATAACTCTTTTAAATCCTCAAAAATGTAAATGTTGTTTATCATAAATTTTCTCTAACCTTTGCTTAAAATATTCTTCCGTAGAACGCATTGTTAAGATATTCTATATATTTAATATTTGCTTTAATATTTGATGAATTTAATACTGGAATTAGAAACTGGAATAAAAATCGTAGTAAATTTAATTTTCTATTACCTTTATTCGAAACATTTTTCCATGTAAGGCATTGTTGAAGAGATATTTTTAAAACTAAATTTTTATCTGCCACAACTACGCCACCTACAAGTGACTTTTGTAAACACTTCACGACCATTTTTATTTTCTTAATTGTTAGAGATCCAATATCAGAAGGCTACGGTTTTGGTTTATTTCTGTTCTTTGTAGAGTCCTAAATTTTTTCTCGCAGTTTCATAAATATATATTATCATTTAACCTATTTGGAATTCGTAGAAATATTACAGGTATGGAGAAAGTCATGTTGGCCACATCAGATTTTTTAGTTTACCATACTTTCCATACGGTGGCGTATCGGAAACTTGGTTGCCCCCTCCCCTCCAACCCACTACCCCGCCAAAAAAAATTTTAATTCCCGAAAAGAAATTTTAAGCACTCACAAAAAATTTGGACCCCCTCTGGCCATGGGCCCTCCCACGGCACTGGGGTTGTAGGGTTTCCGGTACGCCACTGTTTGGGTATAATGGTACCCTTCCTTTGTACTGTAGTGTTCCATTTCATTGTGTTATACTGTGTGTGAAAGATGTCTCGATTTTATTAAAATATAATAGATAAATTGGCTGGATTTTTTAGTGATGAAACTTTAAGGAGGCCTAATTTAAAACGTTTAATGATTAATTAAATATTTCAATAGTCTTCTACAAAAAAACGAAGTAAATGATAGACATTATAAATTATCGATGAAGTTAAATTCAGCCATAGCTTTATAGATTTAGATTATATCCAATAATTAGTTCTCTACCGCGCCTGCGTACTAACAGGTTCATTCCAGCTGTTTTCAGATTTGCTAGTGAGCGTAATTAACAAATTTAACTCTATCTAAGAACATATATTTTAGCCAATAGTTATTAGTTAAAATGAAGTCAGCGTCGCAAACGAAGGGTGGAGACACAATTTGGCAGCGCTATCTTTAAACGAAACAAGTTCGCATCGTAATGCGAGAAGAAGAAATTGAATGTGAACGGAAAGAACAAAAAAGGAAATGGGATAAATGGAAGCTGAAGACTATGTATCCTTTTGCGGGAAAGAAGGCGTTTGAGTCGATTCCGAAAACGTGGGTTATATCCAAAGAGATAACCGGATTCTGCTCTAATGGAAAGAGGTGCTAATAACTAACCCTCCCCTTTCCTCCTTCATCGCCGAACTCCACCATCCTCGCCTTTATCTTGCGCCCGCCACTTCGGAATCGCCATCTGCGAAAAGTTATTATTTCGCGGTCTCATATTTGTCTTACAGATGCATCATAAAGGACTAGAAGATGAATGGTTTTTTCATTTAGGGAATAGGCATACAAAAAGTTACGCTAGTGCTTCTGAACATATCCCCTTTAAGCAATTAAAATTTTCAATTTATATCAAGGGGAGTTTTTTCCATTACTCTTCAAGAAAGCCATACATATCAATTATAACGCCCACGGCTGAAGTTTTACCGCGCCAAAAAAATCATCCTTTTCCACTCGACCTGAACGAAAAATCCTGAAACGTGTTTGAAGTAACGCGCGTAAAGAGAGAGAGAGAAAGCAAAAGTGAAGCTTTCCCCTTTAAAATGGAGAACACAACCAGAGAAACCTGAGAAAGACGGAGATAACGAA
Organism: Tanypteryx hageni; assembly: GCA_028673005.1. Classification (NCBI taxonomy): domain Eukaryota; kingdom Metazoa; phylum Arthropoda; class Insecta; order Odonata; family Petaluridae; genus Tanypteryx; species Tanypteryx hageni. The sequence goes on from CM054116.1 coordinate 55,066,998, forward strand.
GCAGCTTCTATACGAACGTAGGGAGAGGATAGATAAGGAAAAAAAGAGAAATTAAAGGATGGAAGAGAAGGAGAATGAGGGCGCCAGAAAGAGAGAGAGAGAGAGAAAGGCAAAAAGTAACGCCTAACGGATCGAAAGGAACGTAAAAAAAAGTTCTCTAGGCGTGGCATCGGTGAGTAGGAGGAGTAAAAGCCCTTTAATCTTTACTATGGAAGGGAGTGAAAGGAAGAGGTGGAGAGAGCAAGAGATACGGGGAGAGAGAGAGAGGGAGGGCGGGAGTGAGTGAGACAGAAAGAGAAAAAATGGATAAGGCACCCTAGGGAGGCCAAAGTGTATGAGAATGAGTGAGTACGCGAATGTGTTTTGAGGGAGAAAAGAGAGGGAATTGGATAGCGAGACGACGTGATGGAAGCAGAAGGTTAGGCGGGAAAAGAGAGTAAAGTTTAACACGCACCCACACACAAACCGAAGGGTTGGAAGGGGAAGAGAAAAATAGGCGCCGTCTCGGTGTGGGATGAGATGGTAATAGATTTTTCCCTCGTAAAATAGGAAGTAACCATAAGGAAGAAAGGCCAAAGTCTTAGATATGGGAAGGAAGACGCATTCGATTCGAATGAGAATGAAAGAGGGAAAGGGGTTTAAAGAGAGAACAGGGAGCGAAAAGTGAGGAGAAAAAGAGGCGGAATTGGTGGAAAGAGCGATGGGCAGATATCTGACGGGATAGAATCGAGAGATGGTCTGAGCCGTTCTCTGGAGACGGCATCACTCTTCATTGCCTTCCGACGGTACGCCGCAAGATGAGAGATCCGTGGAGAACACCGGGACATTGGAACTTCCAAAAAAAAGGAGTAGGTGGAAAGAGAGGTGAGGAAGGTAACGCAGAATATGGTATCAAATTGTACCGATTCGGGGATCATATTTAGGTGGAGAGAGGGAGGGAGAGTAATGGATATAAAACAATGTGACAGGATAGAGAATAGAGGAGGGAACGGTGAAGATTTATGGTGAGGGTCCTTTTTATGGATACGTCACCACGCAGCCAGCTGTCGTCGGACCATCTCGAACAAACCCCTGATGGATGGGAGATTCCGGTTTGTTTTTTTTTGTTGCCATCGATCGGAAGTACATAGCAGACTTCGCATTTTGCTTTTGTTTAGGAAGATGGAGCAACGATGTCAGAGAATACCCACGTTGCTTTTCGTGATGGTTCTATCTCCTTATTGTTTAATCAAAATATTTTTTCTCTATGGGTTGTAATGAATGATTGTGCATTAATTCGCTGCTTATTGCTATTATTTTTTCTATCGATGTGTCTTTTAACGCTAAGAGCTTGGCTTGTGTTTCTGCTCATTCAAAATAATTTTTATCGGTTGACAAAGTGTATATAGTTAAAATTTTTAGCCTTTAATATTCCGAATTTTAGAAGATTGGTGAAAGAGATTTCGATTATTATGGTACCATAATCTGGAACATCTAGATTACTCCTCTATTAATGGTTTGCTTGCATGGCTCTCGGCTCATTTATAGTGTTTTTACTGTATTACTTTAATGATAAAATGTATAAAATCAACGAAATATTATACCTACTTGCAGCGAGTAATAGGATGTCATTGATCCAAAAAGTATTATTACATTACGAAGCATAAGGTCAACAATACTGATGACGCGTACTACTCTTAGTCAAAATTATCAAGACATTATTTTTAACTTTAATAATTCCATAATAATAACTCTTTATTCACTCAAGCCACCTTATCGGGAACCAGTTAGACATGCGCCGAGATTATTAAATGGAATAAAAATGTTTACCAAAAGTTAAGTTCATAAATATTTTTAAAAATGCGATTGTTAATGTTTCCATCGAAACGTTTGGAGCAACCACAGAGGCCACATCGAATCCAGCGTCACTGAAGCGATGGCGACGAAATGGCAAATCGGACGCTTTTAATAAATTAGATCTCGAACACAATTTTGCAATCTTGCAACTCAAAGAGCCGTCGCTTTTGCCGGAGAGCTATTTGTCTTTCGCTTTTTTTTCAGATCCCTTTTTCCGCCCAGGCGACTTTCGTTCAAACACATCATCCCGTGGACATGTAGAGCGAGTCCGTCTCGGAGCGTACGTCTCGCATGGTAAGTCGATCTATTTTTCAGTCTTTATAGCCGAAGACAAAAGGGAATGGGATATAAGCAAGCGATGGAGGAGGACGAATTTAGAATTCCCTCAGTCCTCTTGATTACCTTGCTCGTTTTTTTTCACTCATTATTCCATAACGCGTTTTAGCGACAGAAATTGCCATATTGCCGCCGTATTTTTTCCACTCTTGGAATAGATTTTCATTTTTCTCCACGTTAAGTTTCTAATGCTCAAAGAAAAATATCATTGGCAGAAACTACCGTCGCGAATTTTCTTTATATATATATACTTGAGGATAAGGAAAGGTAGTGATGACGGCGGCATAATTTTAAATTATCGGATTAGTTATGAATGGTGGCAAAAATTAACGTTCTTCTCCTATTGCTATTTTTGAGGTATTAATTTTATTTCAAACTTTTAAACTTCATATTGACTTATTCAATCGCGATAAATTTCAAAAATACACGATAAAAATTTATCAAAGTACATGAAAGTTCTTCCACTTTCTTTCACTCCTAAAAGCTGAAATTGAAAATAATTGAAATCTGGGCCTTCTAAATGTTCGTTGGACGAATTTTTGGCATACCCCCGCCACAAGAAACGTTTAAAACTTATCTTCATAAAGTAGGAATCCGTTTAGATTTCTGTATTTCTACAAATCATTCGATCCGAGTTTCTAGACACTCGATTCACGTGACAATCAACACTGTTGATCGATTAGTTTAGGCGGCCAGGTTTCCGAAGCTTTTTGCCTTTTTTATTATCATTTTTAAATTCCTACACTTCCTCTCTGATTTCTCTTAGATTTATCTCTCCCCTTCCGTTTCTATTCTCTCTCAGGCATTTCCCTGAAATCTTCCTTTTTCCTTCTTTGTCTCTGATAATCAAAAAGCCATAATTCTGGTTCTTACGCCAAAACGATTCTACCTGTCAGAACATCAGAAGATATGGGAGCTATTCTTTTTTAATATAAAGGGGTGTTATCCCAATTCGATTTTATTCACCTGTTGTTCCTGGAATATCTGAAGCCTGAGAAGGGAAAATCTTCTTTTAATCTTGTTTATTTTTACTTATAATGAAAGACAACACACTTTTCTTTACATGGGAGCGATTGTTCCTTTGTTAAAGATTTTAATCGATTAATCCTTTCCAAATAACGTAAAGATAATTAAAGTTACTGATTGTTTAATCTAAATATCAATGAAGTTATTCAAATTAATAGTTTTTTTCATTTTGATATAAATATAAATGATATTTAACCACAAGAAAATACGGTATACACAGTATGTTCATAAAGTCATTTTGCACTTCCAAAAATGAATAACTTTTGATGCATAGAAGATAAATACTATTAAATACTATTAAATTAATTAATACTATTATATATATATATATATATATATATATAATTATACTATTAATACTATTAAAGCAAAATTACCTTAGTTTTACTTATTTTAGAACATTTAAGCGACAATTGAAAGAATTATTAATAATGTTGTCTTTTTTCAGAACTTGTAAATAATTAAAGATTTTAACGGTAGAGGAAAATATTAACTGCGTAATAGGGCTAGCAGAAGTAAAGCGCATAACAGCTATGAGAAGAAGATTCACTGCTCAATAAAGTGCTCAATATGCAATACTATGCGCTTGAATACTACTATCCATAGCAAAGAGTAATGTTTTTCCTCCACTGTCGTCATTCCAAATCACGATCAAGATCCAAAAAAGACAAAATTTTCCCATATCTTTACACAGCAATATCGATTTTTCAAGGTGCAAGGATTCTTTCTTTCTTTAATTAAAATACATAAACATGGACCGAATCCTCCGTTTTAGCTTTATTTGAAGGGTTAAATGTAAAATATCTTATTCTTGCGATGTTTAAATGTTACACGGAAGAATTTTTTAGAAAAACGAGTTATTTTTCTAAATCTTATGACTATTTCGTACTCTTTCCGGGTGTTGCAAAGTTGGCCCGCATTGTTGCCTCCGATTGAATTAGCGTCTATTAAGCATTCAAATAGACAAAATAATTGCGTTATTCACTTCGAGCTTTTATGATGCATCAACATTAAATTTGTACCAACGTCAAACTTGATAGGTCACAACGCTAATGATTGCAGATTATTGTAATTCAGTGAACTGCGTGTGGGCTTGGGGCATTTTTAACGATTGACCAAAAGAAAAAATCTTTTTTCTTTATTTCAATACTGGAATGTTACATTTTCCGTAAGGGAGAAGCAATTAAAATTGCACATATGAATTATAAAAACAGACATGAAATTCAAAGGTCAGTTGTCTAATTTTTTAAGGAGAAATTGGCTATTAATACTTTTAAACATGCAGATTTCTGACTGACTTCGCAAAAGTTTTTGCGGTTACCACTAGTGGAAATTATTTATTTGCTAAGGTGGTATTTTTGATGGGTTACTGAGAAATTAAATATTTACATTATACCATGTATTGTAATAGAAAGCGAATGTTAATTTCGTATTCTCAGCACGAGTAGCAGATGGTTTCGGGAAAATTTCATAAATTTCAGTTTTTTTTTTCTAGCATCGCATTTTAACATTTACATATATACGTATATGTATGTTTTACACAACTTCTACTGCGTAAAATTTATTTCTCTATGATTTTGCTAAAATACTTTAATTATTGCCTTGAAAAGTTATCAAAATTATAGCTTCAGCGTTTTCTCTTGAAAACTCAAATCCACAAGGATTTTTAAAAATCAATTTTGCGGTTCAGAAGATTGAAAAAATTTGGGCAACCACAAGCAGCTAGAGGATTTCATGAGAGTTCTAAGGGAATCTTGAGAGTTCAGTCACAAAAAGCCACTCTTGCGGAACTAATTTCTTCATTTCTTCCGAAAGAATATCCCTTCTATGTTCGACGTAAACTTCATCTAAATTTTTCTCTTCTTATCTGCTGCCGCAAGTCGACGACCCTCTCTCGAACTAGGTAAAGCGAGGAAAATGAATACTTATAGAGCTGTTTTAGATGATTAATAATCCGAAACTTTTAATTGTTTCCATTCGAGGCCTTTCATATTTACATCGTGCTTAGTTAGGCATGATTAATCCTGGAATTTAAAACAAAATGGACAGAAAATAATTGCTGATTAAAGCGTATTATTTTAACGCGAATATCGCCAAATTATCCTTTAATTTCACAAGAATCTTTATATGTATTAGACGTAAACTATTAACAGTGGTGAAAAGAGAATAAAATGGTGATGCATAAGCCAATAATAGCGGGTTGGAGGATTAAAGATTGACCAAGAATGGAGGTGTGATGGTTGTCCAAAGTTAAATTGTATAGAAAATATTTATTTAGATAATGACCAAGTGGGATTTGGAGAATGAGATGCCCGTTATCTAGTTCGTATTTAATATACAAGGTACAAAATGTCCAACTGCTACAGTATTTTTGTATGAAAATTTCAAATTTTATGTTTAGGATATCAGCAATTTCTCGCATATACTCAAGAAAACTATTATAGTTAGTAGTAATGAATTTGTAAGTTATCTTCAATGTTACTTGAGTTTGGTTTTAATTGAAAATATTTCATGATAAAATATTGTTAATAATGCAATTAAGAGTTTTAATTTTACAAAATTTGTAGAGTATATTAGTATATATATATATAGGTTTCTGTTGTAACTAGAAGAATTATATCAATATTGAGTCATTTATGTTTAATAATTTGCAATACCACCTAAGTTTCACTATTCATAAATTTGTAACGCCATGGTTCAAACTACTATACTAACGCATAACAGAAATCAAGACATTAATGGTTAGTTAAAAGTTGTTTCACTTAATTATCCTTTTTTAAGACCATCGCATCTTTTATTAAGTTTTTCGTTGTTTAGATTTCAGTTGGTTAGAATGAAATTTAACGACCGTTTTTTTTTTAATATAATAGATAAAACTTTTATTTCTTATTCCAAGGCACTTGTCGCAATTATAATAATGCATTTACCTGAGAACTCTAATTATGCTAATTCAGAAAAAATAATCCATGTTACAACCATATAATTTTATACAGAATCATATCATCATATTTAAATCTTTATTTTTCTCATAATTTTAGTAGTAAGAATTAAAAAAATTATTAAGGAATGGTGGGACATCTTTTCTAATCTTAATTAAATAACGTTTCATTCCATCGCGTCTCTATCATATAATTGCAGCAACTAACAGCTTTGTATACATTATCGTACTCCATTGAATAACCATTTTATTTTGCTTAGTACTAATTGACTTGAATGTAAAGGTGTGATTTGCTATTCAACAAAACGTAATAATGTTTTCATCTCATTTTCTAAGTATGGTTAAAAGTTTATATATTCGTTTAATTGTCATAAGACTTCCAAGTCGTTTACGCACACTGCAGTTCTCGTTTTACGCAAAAAAAATTCAATGCAAAAGCAAAATATTTTAAATAATCAGAAACTGGACTACAATTTTTGACAATGTGATTTATATTTACTGACTCCTGTATCCATATGTTTTTTCCTCAAACACCATTTTATATACTGAGCAATTTCAAATTATTTTGAAAGGCGTATCGTTTCTTTCGCCAGCAATATGATATCAATTGCTTGAATACTGCTACCACAGAAAATTTCTCGAATGATCTTCCAATTCAGCCAATAACATTGTGGCATCTCATATTCCGCTCGACTGAATTTCAACCAATATCTTCATCTCGTCCATATAACCCTGAACAGTGTTCAGGACGGAGTTACAAGTGGGTCACTACTGAGATCTGAGCTTATATACTATGGCGGTGCATCGGACGTAGGAAAATAATTCAACCTTGAGAGTAGCCGGAACACTGGGAACGGGCCTCAGGAAATTGCTGACCCTGCTCCACCTACACCGTTAACCCTCGGAGCTATCCAATTCCGGATCGAACGGCGTCCTTTAAGGAACCAAGGTTAATGGAATCTATTGGAGGGAAATCGATTCCCTGCACCATACAAATCCTTAATTGGTTCCATTCTATCTAGACTCTGAATCTTCTGACTTCTGTCCTTTCCCCTATTATCTCATCCTCCTTACGAACATCTCGACAGATGCATCGTACACCGCCTTCATGAAACGTCGTCCTCTGGGGTATTAAAGATGATCGACTTTTATAAGTCGAAAGACTGCGAAATGCGTTATTGTGGAAGTAATTGGTAGAATTTTTGAGAGTCCCTTAAAAAGAAAGGTTACGATATTTTCCAAATATTACGCCTTAAAGAAAAACTGCTGAGTTAGCCTTACTTTCATACATTGTTTTTAAACGACATTAAATTAAACCGACTTTAGTCAGTCATAATGTTTATTTATTGTATTTTTATTAAAAACTGAACAGTCAACATGACTTATTACAAATATATTTTAACTTTCTTATCATTTCAATTTTTACGCACCTAAATACTTGGCATGTTTTACGAAAGCTTTGTTTGATAGTAGTAAATATTATAAAGAAAAGTTAAGTAGTTTTAAAATCCATCTTATTTTATTCCCAGTACTTTTCCTTAACGCGTTATAGGAATATATTAATCAATAACGTTTTAGGTTTATCGATAGAACCTAGTTAACAAAGTTTAAATTTGAAATGGTTTTCTTTAAGAATAATTCAGCATCTCAAAAAATTGATTTAGAGAGTGCAAGATAGAAGCTTACTATGTAGTAATGGACCCCCAATGCTCAAAACTTCGCAACATACCATTCCGAGGATAATATCCTTATCTGGTGAGCATGCCATTATGATCTTGGCAAGATCTGCGTACATATAGACCATCGGTGAACGTAAAACACGTCTGCGGCCTCGAATAAAATTTGTAATTTCACGATTCCAAGAGCGCGATGGGACCGATGAAAACTCCTTCACCATTTCAGTTCCGAAGGATAATGTTCAATTAAAAAGTTTAAACGTGCAATTTAGCCTCCACAGTCTCTTAAAAACGCACACCAAAACTTATTCTTCAGCAATCGCCCGCACGTGCGAGCATATGCAAATTAATATGACCGAATATTTTTCACTATTGCAAAAAACGTTTCTACAAAAGTCTCTCGTATTAATGCTTCTCTCCCTTTTTTATGACAAAGTGAATAACTCGATATTTCTTACGTAAAACTAATATTGATATCAGAATGAAGTGATTATCGAATTTTGTCAACTTAAAATAGATTAATTACTAGCTGAAACACCCGGCTTTGCTCGGGAAAGTTTTCTTTTAAGTTGCAAACGATTTTTATTATTTATTAACTGTGGTAGCTCTGCTCTTAAGCTCCACTTTAAAAATCTTGATTTCATCATGGTATTTTGTAAAACTCATATATATATAATTTAGTTGACATCCGTTTAGCCAATACCTTCCAAATCCATAATTACTGAAAGAGTTTAATTTGTAATTGTGGCACACCTGTTCAGTCGATCCTGACCAAATATGTTATTATGGTTTTATATATACATATGTGTACATAATAAATATTATAATTTGATTAAAATCGATGAGGCCAATTCAACAGAAACACTTGTAAAAAAATTTATAACTTTTATTTTGGCAGTCCTGCTTTCTATATCTAACCTAAAAATCTTAATTTTTTTTTTTTACGTTGCACAACTATTTCATACAAAACTTCGTTGAAATCGGTTAAGCCAATTCCTTCCAAATTCATCATTACCGTTTATCTTTGCAATTGTGGCACACCTACTTAGTTAATCTGGCCAAAATCTGTTATTTTGGTCATAAATGTATGTGAAGATTCCATGTACCAAATTTGGTTGAAATCGGTTCGGCCAATTCCTTCCAAAAGCATAACTACAGAAAAGTTTATTTTGCAATTGTGGTACCCCTTCTTGGTCGATCCGGTCTAAATATGCCATTTTGATCATGTATTTATGTGAAGATTCTATGTACCTACCAAATTTGGTTGAAATTGGTTCAGCCAGTTCTTCCATGATATATGCGTAAGGGCGGACGGACATCGCCGAAATTTGGACCGACCGTTCCATGGGGACCCATCGAAATCAGCCCTTACATTACGATCCTTGACCCCGTAGACCGATTTTATCCATTTTCGGTTGGAAAATTTGTCTCATCAAAACAATGATATTAGTAGAGAATTCATCAAAATCGGTAAATTGGTTGCTGGGATATCTTTTAAAAAACCGACATTTGGACCAACAATGGGAACCCTCGGGCCCCCGTGGGCCTTTGAATTATTTTTGAAAATCTAACTCTCAGAATCAACCTAAAGCTGCTGCCAAATTTTGGAGCTCCTATGATTATTTTCTGAATAGTTATGACTACCACAGACACACACATAGACAGCTTCTTTTATTATTATAGATACATATTTAAGAATTATTTTTTTCCGGATTATCCATATCATATAATAATCCTGCATGCGTTATCCACATTTACAAATAGGTTAAGAGGAGTACTAAACTAGCTTGACTATGTGACATATATTTAACAGACCAGCACTTATGCAGTAGCTGAAACGAAGGAAAAGAATTAGAGGTCAAACTAAAGCAAACCTTCACGTCTTAGAAAAATGTCCGCATTGCGAACATCTTCAAGAGGTAACTCATTGTTATCTCTGGAAGACACAGAAAGAGAAGTATCCTTACCCACGCAAACTCTTTTCTATGCTCCACATGCATTTAGATATACGACCTCTCAAGAAGTAAGATGAGTTTTGCGCATTTGACTTTATTTGCCTGCCACTAGGTATCGGTAAGAGACGAAACACGTCTTCGCCAATGTCGCGGACGAGTAGAGAGGCGTTACAGATGGAAGGATAAAATCAGAGTTGGCGCTTTGACGGACAGATTGACATATAAATGAGAAAGATGAACTGAAACTAATTGAATATTAAAAGAATTACGTAATAGTTGAGATAAAATATGTTAATGACAAAGTGAACTTTAAAAGGATAATCTTTGCATCATGTGAACAAAATAAGAATCGCTACTCTTATTTTATCTATTTACCTCTTCCATGCTTATCGTTTCATCAAACTTATAAATAAAGTAATCACTTGTTTTCATTAAGGACCAGTTACATGCATCACACTATAAAGTATTTTTTCCATAACCGTCATTCTTGTGCATTAATACCAGGATATTATTTTCCACCTTTTAACTTTAACGATATTGGATTGGATTCTGCCTTCGGTAAAAAGAACGCAATATTCAATTTTAAAATTCAAAAAGTGACGAAAATCGAAAACTTTATTTCTCTCTTTATTATTTTTTTACTTCTTTCCGAATGCGAAAGTGTTACTTTTTTGTACAAAACCTGTCCTTTTTCGATATACATTAATCTTAACTTCCTAGGAATTAAGGATCAGATATGTGTTTTCTCCATTTATCACCCGCGAGAGAAAAGGCACTACGGCCATGCACTCCGTCACCGAAGGACCAGATGATGTTAACATCTATTCCGGAAAGTGCACCCTCATTCAAGCAAAGGGAGAGGCGATAAGAGCATTAACGCTGCTCATATTCGAACTCAAGGAGATATAACCTGAAAAAGAGAACCTATGAAAATAACAACATGTTTAGATGCATATTTTTCAGATCTCTATCTCAAAAGAAACTAATAATCTATGGAACCAATTTTCCGATATTAATGGCCGTGCAAATTCATTATTACTTCAATGTAGTAGTTCGTGATTCAACGAACAACCTTGATATTCATTAAAAGTTTCGCAATGCTATACTGATAAAATACTATATAAATATATCATAAATTTAAATACTTATAATTTATTGCTTTCCATATTTATTATTTATATTATTGTGACCGCGGTGAATTATGAACGTTTTGCTTTTAATATTAATGTAAAAAGTTATATTTTGTTTTGAATGCATGCTAAATTGTGTTCTTCAATAATGAAATATTTTCGGAGTTGTTATGATAGTTAAATGAAATAAAAGAATTTATGACTTCCTCCTACACCAATTAATATTTTATTTGAAATATTTATAAAACACAGAGCACAGTCAAAGTAACGATGCATGAGATACATTTAAGACAGTAATTCAGTTTAGAATCAAAAATCATAACTTGTTTGAATCATTTAAACTGTTTAACTGATAATGAAGATGGAATAGGAGTTGACAATGTCCAAATTCAAAATGCTGTATCTCAGCTTTTATACATTAACAGGCTAGTTTCATACGAAAAAGGAGAGTATTATCACGTGTTGGGATTACGGTTAATTTGAGCTGAAACTAAAATATTAATTATAAAGTTCCTTGAGCTTTAATGTATAGTATTTAATTTATTTTTCTGAAGTACAAGAGAAGTAATATTTAGTATATCAGTGATTCCCAATCGTCGTGCGGTGACACAGCCGTGTATCATCAGACAAAGCTCGTCACGGTTTTCAGTGCTATATCTCAGTGTCCAGAAAAAGTCTTTCTTCCCATTAATTTCCTGATCATTACTTGACTATTGCTTGAATTTGTGAAATTGTTTCCTATTCTCTGATCGAAATCATAACCAAGCTATGAAACAATTATTCAAATGACATATAAATGATCAAAAGACTAAAAGTAGCACATTTTCTTATTTTGTGTGCCCTTTTCAGACATGAAAACGCATTCGCGGATTTTTGAGACAGTCTCACGTTTGACTGTAAAACTCTAGGAATATTTCAATATTAGCTCAACAGCAACTTACCGTATCGATGATGGATTGCAGTAATAAAATTTAATTTGGTAACATTCCCTTGGGCACATTCTGGTTGACTGTTGCAAACGAATATCCAGTAGTCTCAGATAATGTAATATTAATTTTGAGCCACTTTCAACTACCTTTATGTGTAAGTTAAGTTTTTCAAATTTTATTTGCATATAAAAGAAAAATAGAACGTCCTAGAGCGATTGAGTAAGAGCTCTGAATTTTACTCTCTGCAACTCCTGTCGTGATAATATGACTGCGTACATAAAGACAAGCTCGGACTTCACATTGAAAGTGTTTGTGTGTATATGGGGAAGGGCTTGGTAGAGGGTCAGTTAGCCGCCATTATTTTAACCTTCTCATATTCGTAGTGTATAGGCACATTTCTGTGGTCCGCGATATAAGCTAGTTAAGACTAGACGGCCAAAACTGAAATTTATCTCTTATAAAATCTAATAATTTTAAGAAGTATGCTAAATCAGCATTTTAAAAATATACGCAGATTATTGTTCGTTCCGTATAACAGTTCTGCACAAGTGGGTTACTAAGTATGTTGTTCTAGTTACCAGCGTGTTTCATGCCTGTCAGAATAAAATAAACCTCGACGCCGAATCGAGCAGTTTTTTAATGAATGGGTTTTAGGCCGCATCACATGGGTTGGGGCGATTTCTTCCCTGTGAAATGTACGTACTACAAAGAATGTGAAATCACGTGAGGACTGGGAAAGTATACTTCCCACGGACTTCGTACGGTGCCTTAATGCGGCCCGCGGGTTCGGTGGAGGGCCTCCATGCGGCCCGCGAAACGACGTGAGTTTGGACCCCAGCTCAACAAAATTAAAATATTTTTCGAATTTAGGCAAAATATTATTTGTAATAAAAACTATGAATATATTTATGATATAGCTCAAATATGAAGGGTGGGTCTATTCTTGTTGATTTTCATAGAATGTCGATTTCTTCAAAAATTTCTCAAACGATATTTTGATTCAAATTTAATGGGTCATAAACAATACTGCATAAGTCATATTTCTCAAAAATACCTATATATATCGTTCAGTGACATTAAAACATAGTTTTTTTACGCCCTGCTATTACCCATTTCTCCCCAGGTTTTTCAACAATGCTTCAGCCCGTATGTGCCTTCCTCTATATGTAAATACGTGATATTTATATCTGGTATGACTATATTATATTTTCACATAATTCACGTAATCAATATATCAATGCCATTTACGTGCACAAGACATTATCCGCGGTTTCGTTGTTTTTATAGCAGTAAGAGTTCCTTCCAATCAGGAAAGAGTGTAATGATGCCTGATGCATACGTGGTATATAAAAAAGTTTATGCAATGTATATTGTATCGATTTTTTGTTTGTGTATCTGTACCGTGGAATAAAATACGTTGGAAAACACCGCATTATATTATTTCTGGACGCAAATCAGGGAAAAAATTAAATTCTCAAATTAAAAACAAATCATTTTGGAGCAACTATAAGTTATTTCAATTAGTCAACGTGAAATGGCTATTTTATAGTAGCTCAAGAAGGATATTTTAAATTACAAATCAAAAGATAATATGCTATACAAAATTTCTGTTTGTTTGATACCTTAAAAACCGCTATTTTTTAATTGGCTTAAAATCAGATTCTTTGCATCCACATTATCGATATAAGAAAGTCTCACCCAATCTAATAGGAGGAGTGAATTTTAAATGTTTTAATGTGATGACAGAAAATGTATTGACGAAGTGGTGAATATGTTTTCCTATTTTTGAAATTCAACCCTGCCTCATCATTTAGCTGCATTTACGCTTCTGAAATCGTATACTACACTATCTATTAATTAATATTATTTCTCTAATAGCTATTGCTAAAGACATCGATATATGTTAGTGGCATATTGTTTTATTTTTTAAGAGTTGGGTTGTAATTCTTCTCGGTTAGACTATGGTCGTAAAAATTAGCTAATAATTAATACACGTTTATACGAAGAATACCTTATCACCCTTAGAAAATATTTCTTGATAACATAAATTCAACCTCGGCGTACCTCACATCGTTAAAACAAGCAAAAAATATTTAGACACATTGCAGTTCTTAAAAACTCGTTTAAATTGTACTATCATTGATAGAATTCCGCAAATATCATTTTTAAGTTTAAATCGATCATCCTTGTTACACACGTATTTTTTTTTGACTGATTCATTAATTAATACTTTTGCCTGGAAAAATAATTTTGTGCGACATTTTGAAATTAATATATCAATATATAAATATCAATCAAAAGGATAAAATAAGTTATATTAGAAGTTCATAGTGTATATAAGTTTATAACACGGTGAGAATCATTTCTGAAAGTAAAATAGAACTTATGATTTAGCATTTTGTATTTCTGACAAGCATTCTACATCTCCATGATACCCTGCAAGTCATCTTTTTGGTGGATGGCAGGGGGTGCAGTGCACCAAAGGTCCATAATTATCCTACGATATCTTTTCCTATTAAATTCTCTTATCTTCCTAGGGGAAAACGATCCTCTATATTGCTCCGTTCTACAGTCGATCTCGCGAATCTTATCCTCACTGTCCTGCTTTCCGAGATATGTCTGGCTTCTGATAAGTCCTACCACCTCATTCGCTATTCCCTCCGACATAAATTTTACCAGTAGTTTAAATCTAGCCTGCAGACTACGTTCCTCTAACGATGTTCATTTCAAGGTTTCTATTAATTATGTTACGGTTTGTTTACAATCGTAATTTCTCTTCATAAATCTAGCTGCCCCGAGCTGAACATTTTCTATCTCGTTAGTGAGTCCCTATTAAAGCCAGCTTTTTGTTAGCGGCACCAATCAATCGGCGAATGTGAGTGTCTCACGAGAGATCACGATGAAACGTGACTCCAAGATATTTAATCGTGTCTGGAACTGGAATCTCTACTTCGTCCAACGAATAATTAACATCCAACGAGATATTCTTGGTTTACCAGAAATTGATGACGCAGCTTTTATTTTGGCTGATCTCTAACTGCCATTCCTTACACCATGCAGAAATAACTTCTAGATCATTTTGGCGATATTGATGGTCTTCCGGATTGATTATTTCTCTATAAATGACGGTGTCACCCGCGAAAACCTAATTTTACTTCTGACTACTGAGCTGATATCGTTTATATAAATTAGAAATAATAATGGACGAATTAAACTACCCTGTGGAATGTTAGAGACAACCTCCACTAACTTCGAAGATTTCCCATCTAAAACAACTTTCTTCTTCCCATGATTTAAAAATTCACGGATCCAACCAACAATTTTGGTATTAACGCCTAGGGCTGCAAATTTCGTAATTAACTTCCTGTGAGGTACCTTATCAAAGGCTTTCCTAAAATCTAAGAAGATGGCATCGCCCTGCCTATTATTTTCTCCGCTTCTCAGTATATAATTCACAAAAAGACCGAGCTGAATATCGCAAGATCTACCATTCCTGAAGCCGTATTTACAATCATATAACAATGAATTACTATCAAGAAATCGCATTATGTTGCTAACGAGTATGTGCTCGAGAATACTGCACAATATCGAAGTTAAGGAAATCGGCCTGTAATTTTCTGGGTTCTCCTTGTCACCGCCCTTATGAATTGGGGATAACTTCAGACTTTCTAGAAAACTTCAGACTAGAAATTTTCTATATATGCAGTTCATCAAGTTTCTGGAAATAAGCATTCAGTTTTACTTCCAGCACGTCTCTTGAAAAGATTCATTCTAAACTATTTAACCATCTCCATGCAAATCGCTATAGAGCATTCGAAATCGTGTAAGTTTGGCTTGTCGCCTGCGAACCCCTTCTAATTAATCTATAAAGTGTCCTACATGAAAACGACTTTCTGTTTCATTTCCTGAAACCCATCTCCTTCACCGTTTTCAAACTCTCTCTCTCTCTCCCTCCTGTCTTTCTCCAAACTAATC
This sequence comes from Tanypteryx hageni, assembly GCA_028673005.1. Taxonomy (NCBI): domain Eukaryota; kingdom Metazoa; phylum Arthropoda; class Insecta; order Odonata; family Petaluridae; genus Tanypteryx; species Tanypteryx hageni. The sequence continues at coordinate 55,082,799 of CM054116.1, forward strand.
CATTCATTACGAAGCAATCGTCTTCTCTACGTTCCTTTCTCACGCCCTACCTGTTTCTGCCGACTCCACCCTTTCTCTGTTACCCGAACACACGCTAGAAATCGCTTAAGGTGCGTTTCCGTTTTCTCGTTCCCTCTCAAGATGTCTACGGAGATAGCTTTTCCCTTTAAAACCTGTTTTGATGAGAGTAAGAGGGATAGAGTTGGAGAGAGAAATACAAGAGGTGAAGTTCCTTTCGCTTCCTCGCCCTGAAACGATTCCACGATCAACGGAATACTTTTGGGGTTATCCACAGAAATCCAACTCCCTCTCAGAAACCCTGCGTTTTACCGCTTCAATCTAGTGACTCGCACAATTTCCACCTCTCCCGTTTTAAGACTTCCTTTCACTTTCTTTCTACCTCTCCAACAAAAGAAGTTGGATTAAATTCAAGATCGTCATAATATTTGCAAGTTTAAAGGGACTTGGCTCTTTAATTTAAACTATCGCGTTTATCATTTGCCATCATGCGATGAGCCCTGCTTATGTTCTTAATACGGGAGTAACATTGTGAGCGAAAACGTACTTTTGAATTTTACAGAATTTTTCATTTCATCATTTTACACACACACACACATATAAAATCATTTATTATTTATTTATTTATCACTGTTTTTTCTGCAACATGCGAAAGATAAAATAAATTTATAGGAATAAAATCTAGTACATATAATAAATCGATAGAAATATATTAAAGTATATATTCTAATTTTCTTTATAAACAACAGTTAAAGTTTCTGTATTTTTGCTTTATTATACTTAGTTTGCTGCTAAATTCCTCTTTCAAAGAAAAAGGAGTTTTTTATTCTTCAAACTATGTTTATGTGCAAATAGAAATAGGTGCCTTTGTACGTATGTATGTAAACTAGTGAGTCAATGCAAACTTTTGCATATGTATCCGCGTGCTTCTATTGTTTTTGTGTTACTACCGACTATTTTTGTTTACCTATTTAAAATGATTTAGATACTTCCACGACATATGATATTAGACGGCAAATTGATATTTAAAATAATCATTTCTCGTCATACTTGTGCTAAGTAAAAAAATTTTACATAAGCATTAAGTCATTATTCTGTTGTCAGAGAAACGCATTTGGTTGGTAGTTTACTGTTCATTTAAAAAAATCGCACAAATATAGTCTAGTGACTTCCACAAATTTATTCAAAAAATGTGGACATAAATCCTAGGACGAGATTTTTCTCTCCGGCGAATTCAATCCGAAGTACTAAAACTTAACATTGAGCAAGTTCGTCTACTCCGCCAGGACGTAGGCTCGTTCCTTCCCTTGACGAAAGACCATCCTCGTCTTTACATCCATTTGGGATAACATTATCCTAGGCTCGCGTAGAGGAAGACGCTTGCGACGAAGATGTGTGTGTGTTTGTGGGACAAAGGCGTTTTCATGCAGGGTACATCTTGAGGAGGAAGGGTCTTTAGGAAATGCATTTGGGTCGGCTTTTAAATGGGAGTCGCGGAAAGAGGCTGGAATGTTAAGTGCGGGAAGGACGAATGAATTGGTGTGTTTGTGAGTGTGTGGGCATGGCAGAGCGATGGTGAAAGGAAAAGCCCGCGTACGTTACGTGATGAGGAGGAGGTCGATGAGAAGCCGTGCGGGGAAAGGGAAGGCGAAGGTCGGAATTTCGGAGAAGTTTCCGGGCTAGAGGAGAGAGGGGCGGGGAAGAGATATTTTGGAGGAAGAGGATTACGGAGATGCGCAGGAATGGAAAGTAATGGCTGCGCAAATATTGATCTCGTGCGGGATGATAAATAATTCAAATGTTTAACATTTACTCAAGTTATAAATATACCATAGACGTGTAGAAGAAAAAATAGTTTACTAAGAACATGAACCGTTAATAAAACGTAACGTCGTGTAGTTCCTTATTTTAAATGGCGCGTTTATTTAAGAACATTCTTGGTTTTCAAATGCTGCAATAGGACATACATATTTTAGGTAAGCACGAAATCCGAGATAGAAGGTTATACACATTGTTATAATCAAATTCTCTGCATTGCTCTGCCCTATGAAAGTTTAATTTCTGGATCAGAACAATTTAAACAAACATAAGTTTATTTAATCGAATTTCTCTCCCGGTTTCAGTAATATAATAATAATAAATATTTCTAATACCAGAATTCGAAACAAAAACTTTTCGATTTGAAATTTATTTTAAATTCCAATGATTACCTTAAATTCCAATCGGGACCTTTAAAGCATATACGGTTAGACTAAAAGTGATTACCTATACATTAATTATATAGTTATTTGTTTTATAATCCTATTCAGCTGAAATTAAGAGTCACGCTTTGCCGAATAAAAATTAGCTGTCAGAAAATTTTATTTCTTTTTCATTATTTTTTGCATCTTGGATAAGGGCATCAGGTTAATATAGAAAATGAAAATATTAATGTTATTATAATATCTAAATTATATATTGTGCAAAATATAAATTTTGTGACAAATTGAATTAATTATATACGTATGTATAAATTATGAATTAATATTCAGACAATAAATGTGTGTACGAATACAAAGGCAGAAATAAGGACCTTAATCAGGACAGTACTTCATGGAGTTTCGTTTTCCTAAGAATTAGTGGTTTCGGATACATAGATTAATACTTTCAACATAGTTTATTCTTTTGGAAAAATCCTCTGTTGACTACCATAATCCTATGGTTTTGGCATTGTTCTTGGTTTTAGGTAACTTCATATGGAAACATCGACTCGCCTCTGAGCGGCATGATTTCTGTCAAGTCCTCGTATAAATAAAACGCCGATTTCACTATATGAAATACAGCGATTAATATTTTATTAGACAAATTCCATACTAATGTGGATTCTATTAAAATATTTATCCTCTAAATTCTCTAAATTCATCGCGCAGTGTTTTCTCGAATCTAAAAACGATAAGAATATCCTCTAAAGATAAAATTCCTAATCACTTTGATTAAAATTTTACAACCGATGAAGAGAAAAATGTGATATGATTCCGGTCGAATAATCGATTAAGTGTGGAGTTTTTCCTTTTGCCTCTGCCGAAAAAAACTCATCTCTGTGGTTGGGGCGTGTGTTCCATCTCGTCCTACTATCTCCTTTAACCCTTTAACGCTGGAGTTATTTTTTCGATTTTATTCATATTTAAAATTATAGGTTCTAATTATATGTAAACGTTAAAACTAGGGGCCCGTGTTGCAGTACATCCTGTAAACATCTAGAGACCCTTACGTGAAGTGACCCAATGCAATAGTTCCTAGGACAAAAAATTGTTTCAATGAGTGTTATTAGTTGAACCACTTTCATTGCCCCACTTCAAATAATTATATGGCTCACACCATTTTCATAACCAAAAGCACATACCTACATGATTTATACTACCGATACACAGTATTTTTTGTTTTGTTCACCATTTCTGATGGTACAGTTTATCATATGTTCTGTGGTTTGTTTAATATTAAGTAATCAATGCACCGGCCACGCGTCAGTATCGAAGGAAATTAATCAAAAACATTATCAATACAGTAATTTGCTTAAACTGCACAATAAAACTTGCTAACGAAAAGATATTTTCAATGCATACGTGAAATATCTTTCTATTTGAAATGTAAAGTTATCCGTTATTACAATGCATTATCGTTTATTTTCTTCGCTTCGTATTCCATTTGTTTTATATTTACACGAAACTTTTCACATAAATTTTCAATCGGTTATTGTCCTTGATGAGTGTGTATCATTGTAGGCTTAGTACAAGTGCACTTGTATGCCCGAGTGTAAAAATGCAAAAATCCGAGGTCAACAGTTGAAATGTTGAAAAATCGAAGAAAATCGAATATAAATTTAAAATATGAGCAAACACGAATTAAACAACAAAATCAAAAGTAAGAATAAGAATTGTCATTTCTTTTTACGTGAAACAGTGGAAATCTCGAGTCAAAGTCTCGATTGTAAGATATTTTAAAATGTTATAGGCTGAAGGTCTGCGGATGGTATTCTAGACGATTATGTGATAATCAAATGCAAAAGCGAAAACTTTCCTGATATCGTACCCCTTCCTTTTCTGGAGACAACTACCGGCTTAAATCCTGCGAGAGTTTGCGCCGAGTATTCAGGCGAAAGATTTGTCGAAATCGAGCCGACCGTTCTTGATTTATTTGCGTTTATACTGGGAGTTGACGTCACTCGAGGATTAAGCTGCTTTTGTCCTTCATGCGTTTTAATGAGAGTTTAATGCAAATGCCCTTGAAGTCCGAGTCTAACAATGCAAAAATCCGAGATGAACAATGCCGGCTACCCTAACAAACTCCTTTTTTGAAATGTAGAAAAACTCCAGAAAGTCCAATATAAACTTCAAAAATAAACAAACACGAATTAAACAACAGAATCTTCATTTTTTTCTGCGTGAAATGGTGTAAATCTCGAGTCAGAGTCTCGGTCGTAAGTTATTTTTAAATGTTAAAGAATAAAGGTCTACACATCGTATTTTAGTTCGGGCCGAGTAGTCAGGCGAAAGATTTTTCGAAATCGAACTGGCCGTTCCCAGTTTATTTGCGTTCATGCCGGAAGGCTTCAGACGCAGGCAGGCATTGACGCACGCAGAGATGCAGGCAGAGACACAGCGGTTATAACATATTTGATCACAAGAACATATCTGCAACGGTTCTCGAAAAAAGTGCGAGTTCATATGATCACGCTAGGCGGATCCATTAGCAATTCTATCCCTATCATCTTACCCATTCTTTCCAAGGTAACGCCGAATGACAAGCAATTACATCATGTTATCTCTAGAATTTAATAATAAAAGTCAATATTTAGCATATTATATTTATTTAACAGATATAATTTCATAATTTTTAATAGAAACAAATTTTATAATACAAAAATAAACTATTAGGCAAAGTAATGATTAACGTGTATGAAATTTCGTAAAGCATGTAAAATTCAAAATGTGCGCACAGTACCTTTCACTAGCACAACAGCGTCTGTTTCCTGACATTATCAAATATTTGGAAACTCCATCAAGGCGGATTTCGTCAATGACTCGGACCTGCAAAGTCATTGACGGTCGTCCAGTTGCAATAGGAGGATTTTTATACCGAGTTTGATAGATTTGAACTATGCTACGATGAAAGTCTAATTGTGAGGCATCAGTCCCTGACTTTTTATGAAGAATCCAAGCATCTTGTAAACACACGTCTACTAACCACGTAAATAAACACTATCACCATATTCCCTCTCGAATTCCAATCCTATGATAAAACACATTCACATCCATTCTGTCTGGTCCTCCCTTATATATATATATAAAGAGAAAAGTTCATATGACTATATATCGATAAACGCACCGTTTACGAGATACAGCTCCATTTACTCCCTTCCGCTGCTCCATGCTTGGAGTCATAGAAGGAAATAGGAGCAGCATTGTAGTGTGTAACTTTATTAATGTTCTCAGCAATTCTATGAAGTACTTAAAAATCATAATAAATGTTCAAAAATACCTCCTTCCGAACGTATGCACGCTTTTGTCCACTGGTTCTCAACCTTTTCGTGTTCGCGTCACCCTTTCTTCAATGTCGTAATTTTCGCGTCATCCCTTATAACATATGCACAGGTAATAGGGTTTACCAAGGGAATTATCAGTGAAGACAATGAGAAAGATATGAATCGTATGCATAGTTTTGACGCAATATCAATCTACACCACGAAACTCATGAAGTTAATAATAAATAAAATCACTTGATTAAACGACCTCGAAAAACAAAATATAATGATTTTCTTGACTATATAAAATTATTTTTAATATAATTATGCCACTTATAACAAGGAAGCATATTCAAATAAAATATTTTACCAAGGGCATGATCTTACAACCACTCATTGATACATAAATTCATAAAAATAGACATCAAAATACACATCTACGTACAATTAATTCCTTTAAAATACATATGTAGATGACTTATTATTAGGCCTCGACAAAATAATACCAGCATAAAATAGTATCCTCAAAGAAAAATAGGGCACTACATCAAAAGATTACATTTAAAGTATTTGAATATATTAAGCAAAGAAAAAATAGTCTAATATTAAGTATTACTATTTATAAAATCAAACTTTAAATAAAAAACTAAAAGTATATTTATATAATAAACAAAAGTTATCATATATTATTAAACAAAGAAATAGTTTTACTATTTTAATGCGATAATTGTGACTGATGCTCTTTACAAATTTCGCTGATTCTGGGACGGATTGAGGAAATAGAAAGTCTTTCTTCATCCAAAGATAAAAGTCGTTCTCTCTTGTTATTTTTCAGCAACGTAAGTGTGGAGAAACCCTGTTCGCATAAATAAGATGTCGGAAAATTTAGTAAAATTCCAATCGCTTTTTTTGAGATGCTTGGATATTTTTTGGAAATTTTGATCCAAAAATTATTTAATGGCAGAGATTCGAATTGCATTATGAATGTTCTGTCGTTTTTGATTTCAATAAACTCCTCTTCCAGAAGGCTGAATCTAGTATCACATGAATTTACTGCAAAAGGATTTCTAACCCAGTCATATTGGGAAATTTCTAAATTAGAAAAATAATGTTTTATTTTGAGTTACAAAGCTTGCAAATGGTCTATTATGAAGTTCACTACTTTTTCTTTGCCATTTGAGATTGCTGTTAGAGGAAACATTTCAAGGCCTCCTTTTTTAAGTCGTTCCTCCCAAAATTTCAATTTACCCATAAATGTATTCATTTTGTCTGTTGTCGATAAAAGATTTTCATTGGGGCCTTGCATTGACATATTGATTTTGTTTAGTTGTTGAAAAATAACTGCAAGATAAACCACTCGGACACACCAATAATCGCTGCTTAACCTATCAATAAATTTGAAGTTTTCCTGGGTGAAAAACGTCAACAACTCATCTTTTAGTCCATAAAATCGGACCAAAACCTTACCTATTGAAAGCCATCTTATTTCTGTATGAAAAATTAGAGTTTCTACATCTACATACATATTACCCTGCAAGTCACCTTGACGGTGGATGGCAGGGGGTGCCGCGCACCAAATTCCTAACTAATTATTATTCACTGTTATCTATTGTGGTCACGTATTGTCCTAGGGAAAAAGGACTCCTTATACCTCTCCGTCCTACTATCTATTTCGCGAATCTTGTCGTCATTATCCCTCCGTCCGATATACGTTGGTTGTCGAATAATATCCTTCATTTCATTTACGAATATCTCCGACCTATATTTATCTAGAAGTTTAAGTCTCGCCTGTAATCTACGATCTTTCAACGATGGCCAACTCAACTCATCAATGAGTAACGTAACGCTCTGTTTTTTATCGTAATTCTTTTTCACGAATCTAGCTGCTCGCCGCTGTATTTTTTCTAAATCCTTTATGAGTCCCCTCTGATATGGATCCCAAACCGCTGCTGCGTATTCCATTTGAGGTCTAACCAACGATAAATAACAGGATTCTCTCATCTTTTCCGTGCTTTTCCTGACTATCCTACGCACAAAAGCCAACTTCTTATTTGCCGCACCTATCACTCGTCTTATGTGGGTGTCCCAAGACAGGTCACGATTCAAGGTTACCCCGAGGTATTTCACGGATTCCGAAACAGGAATGATCTCACCATCTATCGAGTAGGTAAACACGGACGATGGGCTTCTAGATTTCCAAAAGTTTAGAACGTTACTCTTTTTCTGATTGATTTCTAGCTGCCATTCCTTGCACCAAACAGATAACGCATCCAGATCATCCTGAAGCTGACGATGGTCGCTAGGACCACTAATTTCTCTATAGACTACGGTGTCATCCGCAAAAAGCCTGATATTACTTTTTACAACTGAGCTGATGTCGTTTATATAAAGCAAGAAAAGCATAGGTCCGATCACACTACCCTGCGGCACTCCAGAGACTACATCTGCCACACTCGAGGACTTACCATCGATGACTACTTTTTGTTTTCTATTCCAAAGGAAAGCGCGAACCCAGTTAATGACTTTAACATTAACGCCAAGATTTCCCAATTTTAATAACAACTTACGGTGGGGAACCTTGTCAAAAGCTTTTCTAAAATCAAGGAACACTGCATCGACCTGCTTATTATTTTCGCCGCATGATAAAACATCATTCACAAACAGACCGAGTTGGGTGTCACAGGATCTACCTTTTCTGAAGCCATGTTGACAGCTGACTAATAGCGATCTACTCTCAAGATAACGCATTGTGTTGCTAACAATAATGTGCTCCAAAATCTTACATGATAATGATGTTAGAGAAATCGGCCTATAATTTTCGGGGTTTTCTTTGTCACCTCCCTTATGAATGGGTGTGACGTGTGCTAGTTTCCAATCATCAGGAACCTCACAGAGGGTAAGAGATTTCTCGAAAACTATCCGAAGGAAGGGAGCTATATCTTCTGCTAGTTCTTTCAATACACGCGCGGGAATTCCTTCTGGTCCAGGATTTTTGTTGGGCTTTATCGCACTCAGTTGCTTCGCTATTCCTGCCTCAGAGATTTTAATATTATCCATCCGAGTACATCCATCGGGAATAAGATTATCTTTAAGTATATTTCCACCTGCCGTGAACGCCTTCGCGAAGTAAACGTTTAGTAGATTAGCTTTATCCTCCCCATCGTGAAGGATGTCTCCGGAATCACATCGCAAGGAGGGTATTGAAGGACCCACTCCCTTGACTTCTCTTACATAGGACCAGAACGCTTTTGGATCCTCCTTCAATTTTGTATTTAATACCTCATTCCGGAAGGTGTTAAATGCGTTACGCATGGTTTTTCTCGCTAGTACGCGGGCACTGTTATACTCATGGACTATAGCTGTGCGATACTCATCGGAAGCGGTGGTAGGTATGTTTTTCAATTTTGCGTGGCTACGCCTCTGTCGTCTTAAGGCAATCCTGACTTCCTTATTAAACCAACGAGGTTCTTTCTTATCAGATTTTAACTTACTGGGGATAAATCTATTGATACCTCTTCCTAGTATATTCTTAAATAATAACCATGATGGCTCCATACCTAATCGTTCTGTCTTTACACGATAACTGACAAAGGTACTTTTGAGATGTAAGCTGAAACTTTTAAAGTCGGCCTTGGCGAAAGCGTATACATTCCGAAGAGGCTTAGGATGTCTTTTGAGCTTTAATTCGCACTCCGCATACACAGCTCGATGGTCGCTAAGTCCCTCCTCTGTGGATACCTTAGTTATCCTATGCGGGATGTTAGAAGCAAGCAAGTCGAGAACATTGCCCGAACGCGTGGCTTTTTGTACCATCTGGATTAAGGAATATTCATGAAACGTGTCAATTAAGGCTTCACACGATTCGCGTTCTTTACCTCCCGTAACGAAACATAGGTTTTCCCAATCGATTGACGGTAAGTTAAAATCGCCTCCAATTATCACGTAACCGTCGTTCATAATAGATCTAAGCTCGGCTAATTGCCTCTCTAAACTTAAAATATAATCAACTTTGGCATTAGGTGGTCTGTAAAATGAGCATAAATATATCTTTTTCGAATTATCCTTACCTAGGCGGCACCACACGCTCTCGGTCGTTTCATCGATAATAGGGATCTGACAACTATCGTACTTTTCACTTATTGCCAAAAATACTCCGCCACCTATTCTATTGGCGCGGTCTTTTCTGTATACTCTATAGCTTTTCGGAAAAATTTCTTGGCTAGCGATATCTTCAGTGAGCCAACTTTCCGTACCTATAACTACATCCGCATGCAACGGGCGAATTACGTGTTCGAGTTCGGCAGACTTCCTACGAATGCTGCGGCAGTTTAAAACTATAATATTTAATTTCTCGTTATCGCCCGAAGCATTAACTGCTCTATTACGGCTTTCGCAGGTGGACTCTCTCACTTTGCGACCAGAAACTGTATTACACTCGATGCCCCTATGAAATCTCCTAATACGCCTACACCCTACCCTACTCTCTAATCTAAAAAAGACCTACCATGGTCGAAGATCCTACACGCTACACTCTGTGAAGCCTCGGTCGTGTAATGAACTCCAGAGCCGTTTAGGGGTACCCTACACGATCCGAGAACCGGCCGGAGATCAACAAAGTCGACTCCCATGCCCACACAGAAATTCCATAGCCTTTGGTTTAGCCCCGCCACGCGGCTCCAAACCTCCGAACCACAGTCAATCCGCGGGACAATACTACAAATGGTGAGCCGCACATCAGAACCCGACTCCTCTCGGACACGAGTGACCTCGGCGACCAAGTCCTCAAAAGAACTTAGAATCTCCTCGGACCCGCGCTTCGAGGCGTCGTTAGTCCCAACATGGACCACCATCCGCAGCCTAGAGCAACCCGTTGACTCCACCGACTCCCGTACCGCCCTCGTCACTTGGGGGACCGTTCCTCCTGGTATACACCTGGAGAACACCCGCTCAGCCACTCCCTCCCGGCGGGCCCGAGTTAGCAAGGGAGCCATAACACGCCGGACATTAGAACTACCTATTACTAGGAGCCCTCCCTTCCCACCCCGACTTCCCATAGATCCAGCCTCCGCCAAAGAGACGGGAGCGGATGCGAGAGCATCGGCCGAAGTGTCGTCCTCCGACAACGCCGCGAACCGATTGCAAACTGGAAGAGGGTCTGCCGAGGCATTCCCAGCTCCCAGCCTTCGCAGGACCACCCCACGATCCCCCCGGTTGGAGACCACTCTCCAATCGTTGGGTTTCAGGATTGGAGCGACCCCAGCCCCCGAAGAGGTCCCACAAACACCCTCGATCACACCACCGACTTTCGCACTCGAGCGCACCCGAGTCGCCATCATGGCGCGGTGAGTTCTCGGGGATGGATGCGTTCTCCCAACACGAACAAGGGCCGACTCCGCTCTTGCCACCCTCCGACGGAGGTCCGTAACCTCTCTTACCAGCTCCGTGATTCGAGACCTCATTCCCTCGAAATCAGCGTCGCATAGAAAGGAGGAAACGGGAATCCTAGGTGAAGCCATCCTAAACACTAATCTGTACTAGCTACGAATTAAATTAAACTTCAAGCTAAGGTTATACTAAGTGACTAACTAATTCGCGGACTTAAGGTCTACGCTAGAGAGGAACGCAGGTAAAAAGTGAAAGGGAAACGCTGACTCACCGCACAAACAACGTTAGCGAACAGGCAAGATATACACACAAGCAAGCGTTAAAACAATTTAAATTAGTACACCAACAGCGATAATCAAGTTAAAACAAGTTAAGTTAGTACACAAACAGCGTAGAGTTCTTACAGAAACAATTACTACCTGAATATGAGTTTTTTTAAAGCAAGTGCTAGAAAAATACTACTGAAAAATGACGATATTAGAATTAAGAGATACTACAATAAACAATATAAATAAATGTTAGTTCTACTTATCAGTACGGTTACTTCGACTCTACTTCTACTGCTACACAACGATACAGCTACGGAAGGACAGCTGCTACAGCTACTCTACAGCTACTGCTATTAAAGCGCCGGTCACCCGCAGGTCAGAAGCTCTTGCAGGAGGAAGTGAAAGGCACGTCCTTACCCTTCGACAGCCAGGCACTAACTGTTACATGTTTTGATTCCATTGCTTCACATAATTTTGTAAAAATAGGAGATTTAATGGCCGACTTTTGATGAAATTTACCATCTGAACGACATCATCAAGAACAGTTTTTACTTCTGAATCTAATGTTTTTGCAACGAGCGCCTCTCTGTGGAGAAAGCAATAGGTTGTTATTATATTTGGATTAATTTTCTTAATAAGAGCAATGAATCCTTTCTGGGTCCCTTCCATATTTGGAGCACCATCTGTACAAATTACTGCGCATGAAATCCAAGATAAATTACATTTTTTATGTACGTATCAATTGCATCGAAAATGTCTTGTCTCTTTTTAGATCCCTGGATTTCTCTGCAGCAAATAAATTGTTCTATTTTTTCAATTTCATTAACAAATCTAATAAAAGCCAGTACAAGACATTTACCGCTTATATCAGTAGACTCGTTGACTTGAATTGCGAAACGTCTATCACTTACCATTTCTGTGACATGTTTTTCTATATCATTTGACATATTACTAATACGTCTCCTAACCGTATCGTTAGAAAGAGGTATTTTATCTATTTCTTTGGCAGAATCATCACCTAACATAATTCTAACTATTTATTTACAGGCAGGAATTATTAAAGTATCTCCAACTGTATGAGGCTTTTTTTGTTTCGCAATTAACTCTGACACAATATAACTTGCTTCCAGGGCTTTATCAGAAGTTGAAAAGTTTTTCACAAAACTTGTTCACTGTTTACTTTGATCTTTCAAAATTCTTTTCAAATATTCTATGCTTTTGTCTTGCAAGTGCTCATGTTTTGATAAGAAATGCCGCTTTAGTCTGCTAGGAACCATAGTCATTGCATAACTTGTATCCGCAGATAATGCACATAGGTATTGGATTATCCTCATCTCCGGACCAGGTAAAACCCAAACCTAGGTAAGAGTCACTGTATTGTCTACGTTTGATTTTAGAAGATATCTTAGGAGACACATTTGAATGTATTGTCGTCACTGTTTCATCTAATTTCGTTTTCTCCACTACAAATTTGTCTATTTTAATGAGGGTAAAATATATCCCAGATTAATAATTCTCGGAAAACTGCAAGAAACAATGGAAAGGTATACTCATTGAATAAATCAATAAATTAAATACTACAAATTAATAAACTTTAACTACCGATAAAAAACTTACTCTAATGTTCTCAAATAAATTCTGAGTTTGAGATTTCTTTTGGAAGGTGTAAGAATGATTGAAAATCAAAACTGGTGACGGAAAATATTATCATACCAGCATACATAAAAATATGTTAAATAGTATTGAACGTATACCACTGGGACTCGAGCAAGGCAATGAAGCGCATTGGAAAATGGAGTTAAATTAAAGCATATTAGATGTAATAACCTTACATTTAAAAAAATCGAAAACCCACTTTGAATCACGATGAAATAGACATATTCTCTTAAGAATCGGATGTTCAGTAAGATAAAAAAGAAAGCCACTTATCGACGAAATAAAGCTGGAATTTTCTTGTACTGCAACTTTTAACACTAGGTTCAGATTCATGGAAAAAATCTATGCAGAACGTTTCAATGCTGGTTAACACAACTCCACGCGCCGAAGTAAAAATAAATACCCCCGTATCGAAAAATCAGAGAATATACTCGACCGAAGAAGTCATTACTTTGTTGCACTCTATATCAAAACAAAGTAGTAACAGCAATACTCTGCAGAAACTGACCAATTGTGTTCAATTTGTTAGAACATCACCAAATATTTTCTGTTAGTATTCGGACAAAATGAACACAATAAGTCTGTTTCTACACAATATTGTAGGTACTTAATAAGTTCCAAAATCAGAGATAATATCCCGCGAATAAATTCTTGGAACAAGAATGGGGAAAAACGGCTGTAAGGGAGAAATGAAGAACAAGATTATCGCCATCGAGGGAAGACCACCTGGAAGTTTTGCGTCACCCCTACATAACTCCCGTCCAAGGTGACGAGTCACCCCGGTTGAGAAACGCTGCTTTGGTCCTTCGTCTTAAGGACTTTCTGATACGCTCAAAGAGGGAAGGTTGTGCTGCAACGGTTTGACAAGCATTTTGAATCCTCTGCCAAACCTCCTCTCTTGTGTTGACGTATTCAGCATAAACCATGGTCTTCAGGGTTCCCCAAATATATTTCTCAATTTATCAATTTGAATTTCTCTATTAGTTAATTAAATATTATTTTTATATTATTATTTTAATTGCATTTTAATGACAGAATGAGTAAAACAAACGAAAGAAATTATATGTTAAGATATGCTAAATAATGTATTATTCCCAGATTGTTTTTTCCGTTTAAAATTTCTATTCATATTTATTTAATTTTATACATTTTTACCACATGCTCTCTGAAAAAGTCGAAGGCAATGACCTACCTTCACAAAATCTTTTGAACTTTGTTCTTAAATGATACCATTTAATTTTAATTTAATATATTCTAAATTACACCGAAACATTCTGAAATAATGTTAATATGCAATCAGTATTTCCTTTAAAATCTATCTTAATAGAAAGTTTTAATTTATTTAGCACTATGTCATCCGTTAACCGAACCTTTACGATAATCACGAGTGAAGGCCAGCATAATTTTTATGGAGCATGTGGAAATATTGTTGGTTATCGAAGTGGCATGCCACGACTCAAAAAATTCATAAATAACGCGTCGATATGTCTCCCCGATTTAACGCCTCGCGAATAATTCGGTTATGAAATTGTGAGCTTCTTATCATATTGTAGCCGCAGGCGAAAGTGGTTTTCAGTTCTCCATTAAACACAAACCAAATCGCATTACTTATTGAGACTATAAAAGAAACTTCCCTCTTGTCACAATGCGAAAAGAGTAAGAAAAAATACTTTCGTCCTGAGGACACCAAAGCTCTTCCTTCCCTCGGTCTCAAATCTTGTGACCTTCTCAGCAATCGGCAAAAAATAAAGACGAGAATAAAAAGAGGTAGGAAAAGTAAAGAAGAAGAAAGATGAAGGCAGGCATCAACTTCCTCACATCTGTCGAAAACGGAGATTCTCTCTATTATATTCGCTTTCGCTCCGCCAGTCCTTTTACCTTCATGTCACCCTCTCCTTCTGCCCTCAACATTCTCTATCCTCTCCCTATCACCTTCTTATCGCAGACCTCTCAGTCCTCCCCCTGCTACTTTTATCTCACAGAGGACACAATCGCACGGGGACACAAACACAGTTGTCTTTCCTTCCAGCGCGAAAAAATCATCTATGGTTATCATATTTTGTATCCATGCGACTATTGTGTCCAATTGTCTTGTTACTTTAAGGAAGAATTGCAGATTTCTTTGCATCAGTTTAATTAAATAGAGGTTATTTAAGTAAAACTTGCTTAGATTTTAAAAAAATCTAGTTAAAGATTACAGAGTCCTCATATTCTTGATATAAATTAATACTTGGAAATTCAAACTTGGAAAAGGTAACACAAAAAAATCATTATTTACTTAGAACTACAATTACCGCGATAAATCCAAATTATTTGAAGCGAATATTCGCATATCTTTCATTTCTTTTGTCGATATAAGAGAGCTTAAACATTTCTCCCTGGAGATTTGATAGAGAACGCTGGTAAGAGAGAAAGAACAATAAGGAAGGATAAGCCGAAGATTGGAGGGATTTTTTACCAAGACGTAGAATTAATTTTTAAAGGACGGTATGGCGGCAAGAAGGAAGAAGGAAGATACGAGTTGAGACATAAAAATGAGAAAAAAATTGATAGCTATTTTTCATTGGACTTAATTAACAATATATTTACTATCCATTTTACGGTGTAGTTGGTCAAATAAAAATGATTTTGTTTATCGATGCACTCGTTGCGTTGTAATCAACTTTCTACTCATAATTATTTGGTGTTATAAATATAGCTCATTTACATTTATACATTCAAATGTTTACGGTGAGGATATACGGAAGAGTTTCACATGGAAAACATGGGAAAAAATTTAATTCGATTTATTTTAATGTTTATAAAAATATTTTGGTAACGTACGGCAATTAGCTTCTATAAAAGTAAAGAACTTGTTATTTGGGGAGGGGAAATTTAGCACGGTTCAACGCATGTGATTACCTTTCGGCATGGATAAGGAATGAGTGAAAATATTATTATTATGTTAATTCGCCTTTTATGTTGTCATAATTTCAATCGGGTTTCCTCTTCAACATACGTTATTGTTCACAGAGAAACAAGAGCGTCCCTTTATTTAAATGCCTTGACATCTTTGGTTTTGCTACACCACTCTCATTTCAATTTTGTCCCTTTTCCCCTTCCATTGAACGCTCTTGGGGATTCCTAAAATCTTCGCAGTAAGTGGCTTTGGCCGAGGGGATCCCTCTCCTCTCTCAAGGCGGGACTGTTTAAGTGACGTTCCCCCTTCATCTCTGTTCCACCTACGCCCCCCCCCCATCCCCAACACCCACTTGTATTGCGGTCCGCATAAGGGTAGCTGAGTTTCCCGTCGGCCACCCTTCCACGCTCTCCTTCCATCTCTCGCTCTCTCTCTCTTTCTGCCTACTCAAGTTAGATAGAATTAGATGGACTTTGATCGGGACTTAGAGGGGTGGGGAGTTGACGTGGGTCCAGATGGGTTTCCTCTTAGGAGGTATAAGCAACCCCGTTTGACATGAGAGCATTAGAATTTGAAACGATGCTCTTCAATCTCCTTTGTACATGTCGGAACAACTCCATTAATTGGAGCCCTTTCATAAAGACTCTGCGGTGTGTTTCATATCCTTGTTTTTTTCTTAATGTTGCTCGCGATAATAAGGATAACTGCCCTTGACTTTTCTTTTGTAGTGTATGAAGGTAGGCGGTAGTGTAGGCCTGACAGCCTTTCCTTCAAATTTCTCTTTTTATACATTCTCCCGATGTTTGGGCATTTTATGTAAGTTGTTCCAGCTCTTTGTAACCGAAATTATTAATTTAGAAACCTATAATTAATTCAGGTGACATATGATTATATAAATAAACCTGCTTGTTTACTCGTTCTATAACATTTCATATTAACCCCCTCATCACTGCATTGATGTAATTTTGTCAGCTATAAAAGTTAAAGTGTATTAAACAATTCTTTTATTTTATGCCCATAAATATTTATTGCTAGGGAAATCACTTCTTATTTTCTTTGAAATATTAAAATAGAAAATTTTCCAAAGGATAATAGTTAAAACAACTGCATGCCTTGAAATTGCATTCACATTAATATAAAACATTACTTTAATAAAGTTTTAATTATGTGACTATATTAGTCGCTTCCAAAGCCACGCATATACTTGTAGCTTTAGGGAAAAAAGTTTCAAGATATTTTAGGAAATAACACGTAAAGCCAAAAGTAGAGTTAGATCGCAACAAAGCCCATTCAGATCATTTCATAAATCCAAAATAAACCTTTTGATTTTCGCCCTTAATTTTCGCTTACTCGGAGAAGTTTTCTCACACCGATGGCGATGAGCGTTCGCCCGAAACTCGCTTCATTTTGCCGCCGCTCTCTCAATGCGCCTTCCCGTAGGCCAACCCGCCTCCGACTGCCCGTGCTCCCATTCAGGAGAAACAGGGAAGCACATAAGGCTGCCCCTTCTCTTTCTCCCTCACCTTCCCGTCCACGAGAAAGTCGGCGAGTTCTTGCCCAAAAAGGCCTTTTCCCAATCACATTTCCTCGAAAATATAAAAAATTTCGCTTTTCATGCCATGCCCCGCGCAGTTTTGTTCACGTGGCCTCCGGGAAATTTCTCCGTCTCTTTTCTCGCCGTCATACTCCGCATCGGGATTGTTTCCATTTTTTCCTTTGCCTTTTTGGATTCCTTTTGGGAAAAGTATAAACCGTCAGAAGATATCTTCCTCTTCTGGTTCTTTTTTTCCCCTCAGAAATAGAGGCTTCCCAACCCGGTCGTATGTTTGACGCTCTTACCCATCAGCTTTTAATTAGAGCAGAGAAAATATTGGAGCTCCGAAAGATACACCAAGATAAAAAAAGGCACGGGTTTTATTAATTCTAGGCATACTATTGGAAGGCGTGCTTTTTCAGTTTTCATTTTCCTTATTTAGAATCTCATTTTGTATTCGCAGTGGGTTGAATGATTTGTATACGAGATTCTTAGTGAAAATTCAAGGGACTATATTTTCATCGTATCACATAAATAGATGTACTGCTGAGTCAAAAACTTACTTTTATCTGTCTCAATGATTTTAATGCTTAGAACTAAATGAAACATATTAATGTAAATATGTAATGTATGAAAAATACATTTCTCTCTTCCTTACTCTCATGTTTTAGCATAAGATATTTTCATAGAAGAAACAGCGAGAAAATTATTTATGATTTACAGTAATGTTGCAATCAAAAACACAGATTTAGTGAATAATATAAATAATTTATTATAAAATGATTGGATTAGGATTTAATTATGGAGGACGTTAAATGTTAATGCGACCCTTAGGGAATGAGGAAGTTAGGCTGAACGTGAACATTTCTTTAAAACGAAGATAAGTGATGTGGTAACCACGATCAGTTTTTCAGGTAAAGGTGAACAAATTTATAAAATTCTCGAGAAATATTGCTGTAAAACTGTCTGAACAGTTGTATCTCCCTATTCGATATAAATTAAAACGCAACTTCACAAATAAATAATTGCAACAAATTAAAAAATTGATATAGTATAAAAGAATATTATGAAAAGAAACCTATCATTTTACTTCGTATGCCCTAAAACAATATATTATGTATAATTTTGTTTTCTATTTTTAAGCCCGATCAAAGAAACCGAAATTTTCATTTTTTGCCTTTTGCATAATCATGTCTTCCTGATGAACGCTTGAAGTCACGTTAACGAAAAAAACTACAATAAAGAGTCTTCTCTATTAGTTCAATATAAAAGGCATTGTTTAAATTTTATAAGGGTAAGCATAAGAAGACTGAAAATGTAGCAGAAATGATAAATTCGCTAGGTTGGGAATCATTGGAAAATGGAAGGAAACTAAATATGCTATGTTGGATATTTAAAATATTAAATAAGGAAGGGGCATGGGAAAATTTATTAATTGGGATAGAGAAACCTAAGTACATCGGGAAATATAACCATAGATACAAACTAAATATAGGCCACAAAAAACTGACGTCGCCAATAAGTCCTTCCTAAATCGAGTAATTTGTAAGTGGAATGAGTTATCTGAGGAAATCTTTAAGCCCTTTCCTAAATCGGTCAAACAATTTAAGGAAAATGTGCATGTTTTTAGGAAGGTGACGATGGAGCCGAAGGAAGTAGGGTAAATGCTTGGTGGGGTGAAGTAAGGTGGGGACTTCGTGGGCCCCGGGACCGCTACGGTAGCCGTGAAGGCCTACCATGAACCTCGAAAACTTCGGCTCCGAAGTTACAGGCTATTGATGCATAGTTGAAAAAGTAATATGATTATTAATTGAATAATTTTTAAAATGATTGTGGTTATTTGGACAAGTGCGTATGGGCACGATAGATGTTTTAATACGTTTACGATTCTTTTATAAATTGGGTTTCACATTATATTTTAAATACATGACTATAATTGATGTAGCGTTGCCACCTGGCCAGTAGCCAACCTACCACGGTTGTAAATAAATAAATAAGAGACGGAACTCGATTAAACGCACTGATGGCCGGTTAAACGGGGAGGTAGGGCACAAGCCTAAAATAGATTCTGCAAGCAGTTAATATCCATTTTCCATTACCAAGAGACCCGTGAACTTTCGATACCATCTTACTGGGCACAAAGTAAACAGTATAAGACTAGCTCGCCTCATGAGACAAAGAAACCATAATTTTCATCCCATTTTTCTAGTCATTCCACTTACTCTTTATGCGCCGTTCCTTTGTAAGGGTCATTTCACTACATCCCTCTCTAATAAATTTCGGAATACAGTCAAACCCCGTTTAACGCTGGGGATACGTTCCTGAAAAGGAGAGCGCTAAATGAATCCGCGTTATGCTGGGTCATTTTGGTACAATACTTGCGGAGATGCGTTCCTAAAATCGCAATTAATTGCCTATTTTCAAAATATTAGTACAGCCACTCTTCTCTCCGATACTCTAAACGGTACTGTAAATAATTAACCCTTAACCTTCCAGTACACGCGCTTGGTCTGTGAGACCAAGCCCGCCTTATATCGAACCGCAAAATGTGTGTGTTGAAATCACATTCTTCTGTGACTCAGTACCTTTCTATAATCCATTTTTCACTGCCATACATCAAGGTCAGTCTGATTTGAGCTCTCCTTCCTTGTGTACTTAGGTCAAAAACTGTTTGGTGGTCTGACAGACCCCCTGCGTGCACTCGCGTCTATAATTCTCTATCCAATTGTTTTCGATATCAGTTTTTTAATGTTGTTATGCCAATTTAATGGCTGTTATTCGTACCAGGAAAATTTATTATTGTTCTTATAGATAATAAAAGTAAGCAACGCTGGTTGGCATAGTAAGAAAAAACAAGAGGCAAATTCTTCTCGAATTTTTTTCTACGAGGGATAGGGAAGAGAAATCCTCAATGTTTGGTTTTCAAGAGAATTTCACCTTGGTCTCCTCCATTCCTAAGAAGGTGAAATATGTTTTATTGCTTTCAGCTATGCACCATGAAGAAAAAATCTATGCTGACACCGGAAATGAAAACAAAAACGAAATAATTACTTCCTATAACGGCACAAAAGGTGGAGTCGATGTTGTTGATAAAATGAGTACAACGTACAACGGTGCATGAAACACTAGGAGATGGCCGACGGTTATATTCTACAGCCTATTGAATACCGGAGCTATAAACGCGAGAGTACTTTATCTTGGTAATGAACAAGAACAAAAATTTCGACGAGATTTTTTTGAGGGAATTGTTGCTTGCCCTAGTAAATGAGCACCTAACATGGAAATCACTCAATAACACCATTTATAATGAAATAAGGAGGAAAATTAGTAATATGATTGGATCAGGCCTGCAGACAACAGCGCAAGAACTACCTACGACTTCACGTGGTTGATGCGGAGACTGCGTAGGCAGGAACATAAAGGAGTTCATCTGTTTGGAACATTTTAATACAGTGCGCGGTGTTATGAAAATATCGAAGATTAATCCTGCAATTTCCACTGATAATTAAAAATTAAATTGAATATGCTTTCAAGTGTGAATCCAAAGAAAGAACATTTTGGTTGCTTCTATAATAAACATTCATTTTTAACAGAAAAACAATTGTAATGCTGATTAATTTTTTCGAACTTTTACTACAAATATACATCTTCATAAAATAATCAAGTTTGTCTTAATTTATCCTGATTAACTAGAAATTTCACATAAAAAATAACGAGGGGTCTGTCAGGCCCGCTGCGTGCACTGGTGGAAGAAAAATAGACGCGTGTACTGGAGGGTTAAATGCGCAATGTGGCAGATCTGCTACATACCGAAAATCCTTCAATATAGTAACTGTCGCAAGTTTTTTGTCATTTTCTCGCACTGTTACAGATTTCACACATTTTTCCCTTATTATCAGCGCCCATTACCATCAATAAGTGTCCAATTTCGTGAGATATGTTAACAGAATAATAGATTACTCTCGAGTCTGAGAACGTGGTGTTTCTGCTGTAGTTCGTTTGATGATTTCGGAAGTTGTTTTCAATTATTTTGACTGAAATTTTTCTGCTACATACCAAAAATGTGAAATCAAATCCCGTTCTGAAATTTTTTATTATTTTTCCATTGAGTAACACTTAGTACTAAAAAGTTAAATATGAAATTTGGTGATGTTCTGATAATTAGTATTTGAATGAGAGCAACCAAAAAACCTTTGGAGAAAGTAAAAATTGGTTCGATAACAATGAGCGTTATTACGAATCAGCGTCATACGGGGCAGCGTGAAACGGGGTGTTACTCTATATCTTTCTAAATGTTCCCGCGGCAACAAGTGCTAGTAATAATATTTTATATGTTGTCAATTCTATAATGTTTGATTCCTCATACATATATTTCTTTGAGTGTAACGTAAACATTCAAAGTTATACATGACGAATGATTAGAGAATCCTCTCGTGCGTGAAGTTCTGCCTAAATTTTATTAGCTTTGTTTAAGCGATTTTATTTTCGCGGAATGCAAGATTTCGTTGGGAAAAAACAAAAAATACACTAGTGAACTATTGAGGGGGGCCTGCGTCTACTTTTCTTCGCCCCACTTGCCGGTGTATATTCCCGCAACGTCTTCCTCTTTGACAGACACGCCACTCCATTTCCCTCACTTCATGGGACTCCTTTAATGAGAAGCTGAGTCAACAACCTCAAGACGCAAATATTTGCCGAGGAAGAAGTTTACAAGCAGAACCATTTTGTGGTCCAGTGCTCTGAAATGACGTCATCTGCGGTTACTCCATTTTAACATTTGATTACTTATTAAGTTAATTTCGAGGAATTTATATTTAGCACCTGAAAGTTCGCCGTTTGATTTTTCTAAGCATTGAAAACCATAGAAAAGGGCAAAAATAGCAGAGGCTATTTACTTAATGCAAACAAATTTCAATCTTGAAATGTTATTGATGATCTTATGTTACCGCTTACTTATTTCTAGAGTCAAGGACCTTTTTATTCAGATACATAAAATAAAACAGTGGGAATAAAAGGTCTTTTTTGTTGGCATAAAATGAAGACTCTCGGCAGGAGAAAAGATTAGACATCACCAAGGATATTTTGAGCAAAAGAGGAATGTCTGAGCGCTGTGACTTGCGTTATAAATGAATGAGATTGAAGAACAAAAGCAGAATGGAGAGCGTCACACTGAGAAAGTTGAGCCGCTTGTGGATTTTTATATGGAAATAAGAAATTTGATGAAGCATATAAATATAAAGTCCGTCTGTGACAAAAAAATATTTTAAAAATGGATGTACGTACTTTTCAAATGATTTTAAATAATATTATAATTGAAGACATTGTTCATGATTTTGGAGAAAAATTTTCCGGACATGATCCTAAATGTATTCTCATATAAAGTTATTCTTAACAATAATGTAAGCACTTCTCGGTATCCTTGATTATTCATTGAAAGCATTACAATAAAAAACCCTATAGAAATAATGGGATATTTAACAAAACATTTATAAAGAAAGAATTCAACTCCTATGCAGGGATTTAATAAATAATAAAAACAAATGTTTTAATTTTAGCAATTAAATTACGGCATGGGTGTTGATTCCTTTCTTTATTTTATCTTCGACCTATTCTCCACTCCTTATTTAATGAAACGAAACATTTGTTTCCTACGCGAGAGAAAATATATATTAATTCCATTCGAGAAAAAAATAAAAAGCTCACGGATGGTAAATATTTCTTCGATATCAATTTTCCCTCTGCTATGCTCATCTTCATTTTCTCACATCTCTTCGTTTTGATCCACTATATGCAATCCAAATTTTCTCCACAGGATAAGACATCCTGTATCGATCAAACGCAAATCTCTACCTTGCAGCGTCACAATTATGAAAATTACTAACATATTTCATCAAAATGCAATCAACTCCTGTCTTTTCAGTACCCTTAAAAAGGTTGAGACAACTTTTTGTGAACTGCTGGTGAGGCGTATATGATTTAATCATGAGGTGAACGTGATATTAATTAATTTTTAAATTATTTACAATAACGCAAAAATCGTTTAATAAAACCGTGAATGTATCCTATATCATACCGTTCAGTAGATTGATTTCCTTTAATATTATTGCAATTGTTAAGGAAAGAAAATAGAACCAGTCAATACGTTTGTCTCACGAAATTACTGATCTGTATTCAAGCGCACCGCGAAGACTAAATACAAATCCGATTGCTTATGCAAACGTGATTTTTGAAAAAGCGAGATTTTTATGGAAAGAAAGAGAAGTCTTACTGCAAAAAAGCGTGTAAAAATGGCGAAAAAAATAAGTTTTTCATCTCCGCTTCGGTATTCGGGAGGGGTTAAAACTTACGCTGTTTCTCACGGCAAAATAAAAGTTTGCACGATTCATGGCTATTAATTTTCGTCTCCTTCTCCGCTGGAGCCCGGCCAAGTTGGATATCCCGAACCATTCCTTTCCTCGCATTTTCGCCGTCCCTCCCACACTACGACTCTCACCAGTCCACTCTGCTCCCATTTCCTACATCCTGCTCAACCTTTTTCCGCCCTCCCTCTCTCGCAGAGGCCCTGCCCTATCCCCCCTCCCTATACCCCCTTCCTCCCCCTTCTATCTCACTAATTTCACTCCTCCCCTTCCACCGACCGCAACCCGTTCCAAATCCCGCAACACACCCTCTCTCTCTCTCCCTTTAACTCGCCGTCACCTCACTCCGAAGCATTCTGTTACTTGATCTCTCTCAGCTTATCTGCTACTCTTACCACGCAAAAATCTTCATTCCGTGACCCTTCTCCCTCTCTCTCCCCCCCCCCCCCACTCCACCTTCACCGCACACAAACGTACCTCGTCCTTCTTGCAGGCAATCCCTTAAATCCCCTTCCACTTTCCCTGTCCCTTAACCCCCTTTCCCTTAAATATTCCCTAGTTGAACCCCTTTGGGCCGCCTGGCGCTATGCATTCGCCGACTCTGATGACCCCTAACTCCTGCCTCAATTTGTCTCGTGGAATTGAATCGGAGAAGAGAGCAAGGCATCTTAGACCGTTCAACACGTCCGCAGAGACCGCGCCGCTAGAGATGCTCACCCTCTCTCTCTCTCTCTCTTTCTTCTCTCACACGCGCGTGCTCTCTCCCTTTCTATTTATCAGTGTCGACCGAATCGGAATTCCAACTCGTCCAATTATTTGACGAGGAAAAATGAAAAATTTAAAATAATTCTTTACTAATACGCATAATAGGCATGTTCGCAGCCATTTGGAATAGCAGATTTCATTATTTTTTACCGCTATTGAACTTAATTATACCAAACATTCATACTCACGTGGCGTTTGCGAAAATTTACACCGCCGGAAAACGGCACGAAGTAGTAGCGAAAAAGATTTGCTTCCTCGAGGATTATTTGAATATTATAAATCAAGCCATTCACTAAAATATTCTATTAAAAATACTAGATTTGTAAACTACATAACGCAAATTGCGCCTTTTTTCTTATTTGTTGCTTATAATTCCTTCCGTTTTACTGTAAGAGAATAACGAAGTTTCTCGGACATTGCAGAATAGATTTTCTCTGTAATACTTAGGTTGTGTGTGTGTGTGTATTTGTAGCGATTTCTATGACCAAGGTGCTGAAGCCAACTTTTTGGAACTCGATGATATACCACGCGTGAATATTGCTCCAATAAAGAGATAAATTATGATGTGAATCAATACCAGTGACTTGAAAAACATTTTTACTGCATCGCAAAAATATGAGAAGTAGTCTTAGTCTTTCTTCGATTCAGATATTGCATTCTTAGATTGTCAATGGTCGATCATTTTTTTAGATGCTAACAAAGTGTGAACCACTTTCTCTTAAAACATTTAAAACAACAAATTTATTTTTAAATGCCCTTCGCTTTCTAGTTTTAAAAATTGAATTCATAATTTTTAGTTTAACCTGAATCATACGGAGTTATATTCTAATCAAATTCACATAATATTATTGTAATACAGTTAAAACTCGTTTTGAATGGAGTGTTTTATAAGGTGTAGTTTGCTGAAAAAATTATTAGGCTTCATTAATTTAACTATGTGAGACAGCGAAAATTGGTTTTTATGAGCGAATAGATTCACTATGACCTTTTGCTATAACGGGTGCTTTAAAATACTTTATGCTTCTACGTAAATTATAATAGGTGAACAAGTTTCCACATACACTGCAGTGATGGAAACTTCGAATATTATCAGCTTAAAATGACTAAACCCATATGCAGACTATACCGTCTTACCAGAGTATGTACGATTGTACACAGTCTCGTTCTGAAGCATCTTGCCGTCTATTTAAGTAGAATTCTCACGCATAAAAATATTCCTGAAACAATTTTGAGAAAATTTCTGCTAGAAAAGTGAAATTGGCCTTTTATATTTCTGTATAATGTTTTTTAATACCTCCATATATCTAGAGAAAATTATGGTGGTCGTGAGTCTATTTTTACGTAGAATTTGTGCGTGCTCCCCTACGCCATAAATCTTCCGCTAAGGTGATTTCTGGTTAAATATTCTGCCTCTATCTCTTGATCTATTTGTTTGTCTATTAGTTCTACTTCTGTTTTACTGTGAACTCTGTGTTCTGTCATCAACTTAGGGTTTGCTCCGAGGCTTTTCAGTTGTCTGTAGTAGCTTCGTAGTGCATTATCACTCATGTTTCCAACACAATTTTAATGCTGAGCGCAGTAAACAAATGTAATTTCAAAGTCGAGCGGCTCTCATGAAAAGTTTTAATCCTTCTCTTCTGTTACAACCACAGGCATTGTAAAGTACTTGCGGCGCTAAGTGCATTTAAATATGTGACATGAGCTAACTTATTTATAAAAAGTTTATTATTTTATAACATTTTGTTTTTATTGACATTTAATTTACCTTTAAAATTATAAATCTAGAAGAGTAGACAAATCTTAACATCTTCTTTCGCCATATATTTTGGTTGATTACAAAACCGCCCGTGTATTAATCACGATGCAAAAAGATGAGAGAATAATACTATCACAATCACGAGAGACGCAGTTCACGGAGTTCTCCATAAAAGTGTTTGCATTGATTACAAAACCGCCCGTGTATTAATCACGATGCAAAAAGATGAGAGAATAATACTATCACAATCACGAGAGACGCAGTTCACGGAGTTCTCCATAAAAGTGTTTGGAATTAATTATCATTTACCCCGTGTGTATTTATTTCTCTCAAAGTCAAAGGTAGTACATCTAGGACAATAGCTATAATTCATTGGCTTCTTCGCCGACGAGCATAAATTTTAATACAACGTAATCCTGAGATGAAAGACAAAAGATACCTAAATTTAAAATCTCAAATACATACCTCAATATTGAAGGCTCGTTTAATTTTAACTTTTAGAAAATTAACTATAATATTCGTGAAATAAATGAATCTGGACCAATGGAATTAATTTCCATTAAAGTGCTACATTTTTTTATATTTATGATCTCGATCGAGTTTTTAAATACCCTTTTTGTTTTATAACGATTCTAATGATCCTTCTTGGCACAATACCGACTTTTTGACAGTCAAAATATTATGCACGAATAACTTCCTCAAACAGTAGAAGAGAAGGGGAAAAAACGAAAATGCTAAAAACGATCAAAAGAAAAATAATAGCTGGGGAACTGCGCTCAAAATACCAATGGAAAGATTAGTCACGTGATCGAAGATGAAGCCAAATCGCTAAACGTTGGCCACGACACGCCAAAGAGCTCTTTCCTCCCTTGTTTTCCTTCTCCGACTCGTTTCTCACTTACTTTTGCTCTCTTACTCCCTCATTTTTCTCGCGTTCAACTAATTAAGCCATCTCACTTTCTCTTTCGCGGCGTCATGTTTGTCTCCCTCGGAAAATGGGATTTTCGGATCATCCTTTCGTGTACTGGGAAAAAGGTTTTTACTATTTTCCCATCTCTAACACGGCGCATCGGATGAAAGGATTTCACGTTTTCTTTCGGCACTTACCATTTTAGTTCTTTTTAGTGTCCAAAATCGAAGTTAGCGTAACTTCTCTCTTAGGTTTTGTTATCATTGCCAACTTTGACGTATATACATTGATTACGTGATGTCGTGCAACACTGTCTCAGTATCATAATGTGAAAGAGATTGAGTAATTTTTAGACAAAAGAAGATGGATTTGATTATTTTTGCATTCACGATAAATAACTTTCTGTTTATTAAAGCCGGAAATGCACTTGTCCTGGATTATATATTTAGGTTAAATCTTTTTTCTTTCAGCTCAAAATTAATTCCGCGGTAAGAAAACCTAATGCGGCATATTGATCATTTGCTTCTAGAATTCAAATGAAATACACGTGTAGGTGAAACATGAAAAGACTAGTCATTAAAAATACATTATACAATGCTTAGGAGATAATGGAGGACAATTATTTCTGTAAGGTTATTCCAAAATATGGTATTTCATTACCGCGATATGAATTTATTAAATGTTTGCCTTGATACTATATGAATTGTTAGTATAATATCAAGAAAGGAAGTAAAAATCAGAGAAAACATAAACGGCATATATTTTCAAAGTTATTATATATTGCGATTCAGCTCCAGCACAAACCTTTTAGATAGTACACATCAGGGGTGAAATCTCCTGTCTTAAAATAAAAAAATAGCACAAACCTCGATTTATATTTATTCGTAAGATGGGTCTGCCATATAAGGAGAATAATAATTCTCTAATAATATCCTAGATAAGTATCAGAACATGATAGTGGAAAATTATAATCAAATTCTGTTTACACGCTTTATGAATTCCGTTTAATTTATGATAATGAAATAAGAGCTCGTATTACATTTTTCAGGGAAATTAAACCAATCATTTGATCCTTATTTTTTAATTCGAAACAACATTTTCCAGCAAAATTTCATACTCCAGCGACACATTAAAGCAAAACGTTCTATCATTTTTTTAGATTCAAATTATTTTATAACGCAAGATATATTCAACGGTGAATTATCGAACGCGTCTTAGTCATATCCTTGAATTTTGCATATGTCGTCCAGTTGAGAAGTATGCTAATACATACATATATATGTCACGGTAAATGTGCGTAGTCCGGTATATGTGTTCATTTCCCGGTAAATGTACACATTTACCACCAAGTTCGGTAGATGTAAGTATAACATACTTTTACCGATTGGATTGGGGAAATGTACACATTTACCTAGAGACACTGGTAAATGTGGATAAACGTCGCAACACAGGCCACAACATGGAGGCGTCGCGAACATCTGTTGCAGTTTAGAAGTACGGTAAATGCGCCTTGTCCGGTAAATGTGTAAATTTCCTGGTTAATGTACACAACTAACTGAACTAAATTTGAACATGAAGGAAAATTTTACTCGGCCCGACCGAGTTGGGTAAGTTAGTCGAAGTGTTTTTGGATCCTCCTCACGTTCACTGTGTTCTACCCTCGGGTTGGGAACAGTTCACATTAATATACACCCGTGGATCCGAGCCCTTGATGATTTTTGTTATAAATAAACGTAATTATTCTCAATCTTACTTATTTCCACATTTACCAAGGTACATCGGTAAAAGTGCACATTTATCGGAAAATGTACGGATAATACATATTTCTGGAAACTTAAACCTACATTTACCGAGCTTTGTGGTAAATGTGGACGTTTACCGGTAAATGCATGCATTTTCCGATTAAGTACCTTTACCGTAACAAATACATAATTCAACTTTAATGTGCACATTATAAACCTACAGATAAAATAGAGCTATCATTTATTTCAAATGTAATGCTGTACGTATATTTAAGCAGAAAACTGTAATATTTTTCACATATAATTCGGTTATCATGAACTCGTTCAGCAAGATCACATGATTATATTATTTCTTGGAGTTCGTGTTAACGGGGATTTACTGTAATCACTTGTGTTATCTACATCTACATCTCCATCTACATGTTACCCTGCAATTCACCTAATTGGTGGGTGACAGGGGGTTTTTATTCTTAAGTGTCTATTTTTCGAACGCGTCATGTAAATACGAGTTTTCTCTCAGGCGAGTGATGAGCACAAGGAAGATCGAAGACGATAAATATATCATTTCTGAAAGCTTTATCCGAATTGTAAAGAAAAAATACAATTAGCTGACATGTCATTACTGTTTATTTTTGTGCTCTTCAAGCGGGGTAGATAGGGAGACTAACGTTTATAACTTACTCATGCATGTTCACGTGCATTACCAATCTATTTCCTCATCCAACTTATTGATGGATAATACCTGAAGATTCAAAATCTTATTAAAACGCACTTTTTCTTTCTGGGGATAATCAATCGTTTATTTATATGCCATTCAACGCCTATTTGGCTCGATTAAGCATGCAAAGACGAAACCTATACAGAGCTATAAAATAAATACAGAAAAAGCCTTATAAGACATAACTAAGTATTTAGATTAATGCCAAAATTACTCCGAAATTTTAAAGCCACAGATGAAGGACAACGATTCTAATTCAAAAGCTCCAATTTCGTGTTAGAACGTCGAGACTACGGGAGAGTTATTGTCGGAACAGGTCTCATTCTTCTCCCTCTCTCTCTCTCTTGTCTCCTCAGCCCTGCTGTAACCGTCTCACGTCAACTGCCACTAGCACGCACACGACCTTCATCCCTTGTTCCTTCCGACATTGTTTCGCATTCCCTTCTCCGCTGCATTCTGTACTCCTCAAAACGCCATCTATTTCTTCTACGCAGAGTGTTTCTGAATCGGCCTTCTGTGACTGTCGTCAACGAAATATTGGTAGGAGGCTGCCATGGCCAGAAATGAAACCTGGAATGGCGGAAACGGGAGAGAAAACATCGCAAAAATCAATTCGCCGGAGAATAAGTTATTGCGGAGAAGGAGGTTGAGGAGCCGAAATAAGAATCCGGTTTACAGTATCGTTTTGTTCTCGTGAGTCATCTTAAACGTCCACCATGTATATTGTCTCGTAGTCAATGAGTCCTAAGTAGGCAGCGTCCGCATTATTATTTACATACTTTCTCCGAGAAACGTGAAAAATATTGCATGGCGTTATTATCCAAAATTGTCCATCCTTAAATATTCTGAGTTCCTTATATAGCAGGGAGGGGGGGCAAACCACGGCTCTCGAGTCACATGTGGCTCCTTTAACTTGATATTCAGCTATTTTAAATTGCTATTCAGAGGCGTGTCAGCGCTTTTCACTAGAGAGCACGATGAAGTAGTGCGACTTGAGACGTGTCGGGGATGCCTAAGGGACCTGCATTATATTTGAATGGCTTCAGATACAGATTATGTATTACTCTTCGTTAATTTATGAGCACAGATTGTGTCATGTGGCTCTTGAACTTCTGAAGATTATCGCATGCGACTCCGAGGGTATTGATACTATCAAACTAAAAATAAACAACTATTACGTGATTTAACTACGCTCAAATGTGTTTAATTTTCCATCCTCGAAAGAAATTGATAAAATCCCGCATTTAAAAATGAGTCATTTGAGATTGTCGCGTTCGAGAAGTAGCAGTCTTTTCGTCTCCGGCATATTTTCGCCCTTTATATCGGAGAAGGCCGATTGCCTCCCGAAACACATGCCGCCCGATGAAACTCTCTCCCACTGTCTCATCCCTTGCTCCTTCAGTCGTGATCAGAATTCTCACGGAATTCGCCTCCTCTCCCTCCGATCGTTGGAAGCGTTCCATTTTCCCTCCAACTCGATATCTTTGTTTACTTTCCCTTTCTTTCGCTTATTCTCTCCCCCTGGAACGGAATCTTTTGCTCTTTTTCCCTCGGACGTCTTTTTTGCAGGAAAATGCGCGAGAGACACTCCGTGGCTTATAAGAGGATCGCCCATCACGAAAGCCGCGCAAAATTCTCGTATTGACTTTATCGTGGCAAGCGCTTTCTCTTTCCACGAAATACTCTCAAGACCTGAAAGAAATCCACGGAAATGTTATTCACCTTTTCACTTCTTTCCCTTTCCTCTTCTCCTTCGCATTCTCACGCATTTCCACCTGGTCAACGCTCTGAATTTGGTCTTACTATCTTCAATGAGAATTTCCGATTTCTTTTCATTTATTCGGATGGTTTTCAAATTTTATCTACATTTTCTTACTCGTAATATTGATGCTTTCCGTCATAAATACTTGAAATGCAAGTTAAGAAGTTACGATTTGCTTTCATATAAACGTCCATTACTGACATAATCAACTTTCTGAAGAATCCCATTTATTTTTTTCCTCTCTTGATTACTTTGTTTTAGACGGCGTGTTGCGATTAACAGTTTCCGTTGAATGTGTCTGGATCAGGATATTGAAATTAAAAGTGTAGTATCTCGAATTTAAAATAATTTTTATAGTGAAATAATTGTAATTTCTTTCTTTTTTAAACTTTTACATTACATAGACATATATAACTTGTACTTTACACATATTTTATCAAATTTCCGAGAATATAATAAATTTTGTTTGTTTTTATACTCCCACCGCCTCATGGATTATTTGGCTTGGTTCTCATATTTAAAGACCGCTTGCGCCATAGCGGTGTGTGTTAACGATCAATAATTTTAAAGCAAATAAAGCCAAATATGGAAACAGCTTCCTGAACGCAGTCTCTTCCCATATTTCAATTTTTAAAGGATAGTTCTCACATTGTATGCATGACTTACATCATCTTCCCTAACATTTACGACAAATAAGTCTCGATCATCATGTGATCAACAGATAATTTTCTTTAATAGAGCTCATTTTGGCGAGTATTATTTCATTCTAAGCATTGTAATAAGCATATTATTTTTCCCAGCGCATATGAAACATCAATAAATACTAAACGCCGAAAGCATATATTATAATTTATGTATTTCTTTCTGGGCACAGAATTACATATTACCGCAATTTCCAAAGTACAAAAACATTGCATTTATTGGAGCGTGATTTTATAGATTACGAAAATCAAATGACTCATTGTAAATACGTTAACAATTCAATTGTATTTCTTTCTCAAATTGAATTTCTAGCTCTTAACCTTAAAAGTGACGACTTTGTGTAGCCAGTAGCTGATGTTAAAATGACGATTTTCTTTTTTAAGTATGTTTTTTTTAATATAATCGCGCAATAGGGCGCAGAGTAAAATCTCTGTGCGAGTCACTTTGGGCACGCCTACCATAGGTTGCCGACTTCAGTTATAGGCATGGGAAAGGAAGTTAGTTTGAATAAGTCTCACGTGAGTTCTTAAACAGCCGAATACCGCACGCGAGCCGCAGGTATCTTGACGATTACGCCCAAACACCAAACTTTGTAAACATTTTCTCACAATGCTTATATTCAAATAAAGTACCATGTTTTATTTTCTAGTGAAACCTACGTTCTTTCATTCTATTGCCTAATTTTACAATGCATGTAAAAACACTTGAAAAATTCTCTCCATGGGCCGAAATTATATCCACGGAAAATTGTTGCGCTTCCAAGGATTGGAAAAGGTTGTGACTCTAAATGTCACGGCGACGTTAAATAATAGCAACGTTTTCTTATTCCCTCTTTAAACTTGCTAAACTGGGATCCAAGGTTCCATAGTTCGTTGTGGAGGACTATTTAAGTATTTATGAGACACGATCCACTCTCTCTTCCTCTCTCCCTTCTTTCCCTCTGCAATTTCCTTCCGTTTCGCCCAGTCGCAAGAAATGCTTGCTAAGCAAATATTGCCACATTTAGTGGTGTTTTATTTATGACATTCCGTCAATGCTTGAGCTCCCCTTACTTCCGATTAAAAAAGAGTGTTTGCGGAATAATTTACCGAATTTTCGCATCCTTTTGAATTTTGCAGATGAGAACGAGATGTTCGTTTGTCCTTTTTCAGTTTGCTTTGACATCAAAGTTAGTTGAGTATATAATGTAATAAAAAGCAAGGCTACCTTCTAAATGGAAATATTTGCACGTAAACCCACCCTTATTCCACTAAGTCGTCCGCTGGCACACTTATTTTGCTTCAGTTCTGGGGTATTTGTTCTCCTCGATGCATCGATTAGGTTGCTTTCAGTTTTTAATTAGATTCTATTTAGAATGAAGAGCCGAGGAAAATGTTTTGTTTGTTCACCACCTCGTCCTCATTCTATAAAGAAGCTGGACCCAAAGTCAATTACCTACTCACTTCAAGGAGGAATGATTTTAAAAGAGACGTAAATAATTTCCCCGATCTTTCTTTGTTCATTCGTCTCAATATAATGGAAGTATTCCTACAATTTCTCACTACTTTCTTAAAAAAATAAACGCTTGAGTAAAAAGAATACCTCAAGACTGAAATAGTGGAATGGATCTGAATCGCAGAGTTGAAAAGTCATCATCATAATGTTTTTTTTTTGTGAAATAATGCGATAAACCTTAAACAAATTTTTAAGCACGAGCTCCCGAACACTTAGGAACCTATTTATAAGTCCGTGATGAATTGTGAGGAATACAGCGATCCGTCCAAGGATTCGGCCCTTCCTTAAAGATGTCAAAAACCTTCCTGGTACAATGTTTGATTCACTCATTGATCTTCTGAGACAAATTTGGAGTGAAAAAACCTTCAATATCGAATAAAACGGTTGTCTTTATCCTTGATTTCATATATCGCGCCTTTCTGGCCATAGCGGGTCATGAATTATCAATAGAAGACTAAACGTCTCTGCATTGTACTGAAAGACCCATGGATCAGGAACTTTCAACCTCTTGAATTCCTTGGTTGAGATCAGAGCAAATGTCCTCCCATTACCTTTTTTGCTCATCGGTTAATGCTTCTGGAAATTATTGTATGATTACGGCAAAAAGCCTGCTAAGGAAAATTGTTACAGCAAAAATAATGGAACCCGGTCGAAGGGCCGACAACATCAATATGCAGAAATAGATAAATCATTAACTTAATTATACAGGCTGACACATTGGATAGAAGATATATCAGGATACAACTAATAAAATGTATTGAAATTAAAAATATGGCTCCATTAATATATTATTTTATAGTATGGGCTGGTTGGGTCATGATTACTTACACAAGTCCCAAATAAATTTGTATAAAATTTTAAAGTATAAATAATTAAATTGAAAAAAGTGAAGTGCTTAAGACAATTATCTAGATCGTTAAAAAGTAACTCTGATGCGATGATCTAAAGAGATAAAGAAAATTTTTACTTTACGGCTTTTACTAAAATTATCTAATTAATTTGTTATTATTCTTATAAATATTATAATTAAAACAATATGAGAAGCAACCGAAGAGCGTAGTAAATATTTCGGCCTTTTCATATTGTCGTCGCTTCGGTACTTTCGGCCCTTCATCATTTTGGCCCTATAATATGGTCGGCCATATTCCCCTTGTCGGCTCTATGCCCCTTGTCGGCTCTATGCTCCTTGTCGGCTTTATGTTCCTTGTCGGCTCTATGCCCCTTGTCGGCCCTATGCCCCTTGTCGGCCCTATGCCCCTTGTCGGCTCTATGCCCCTTGTCGGCTCTATGCCCCTTGTCGGTTCTATGCTCCTTTCGGCTCTATGCCTCTTGTCGGCTTTATTCTACTTGTCGGCCCTATGCCCATTGTTGGCTCTATGCCCCTTGTCGGTCATATGCCCTTTGTCTGCCCTTCCGTCGATTAGGCTCTTCGGCGTACTTCGGCTCTTTAACTGTCTGCTCTTCGACCCTGACTCAATAATAAGACATAACACAAGGTTACGACCACATATAAAACCGAAATCATAAGAGTCAGAGGCAAGTTTTCCAGTTCCGCCAACAATCCATTGTTATTACAAAGGCCAGTTCGTCGAACTATTGAGTAACAACTTTTAGGCCTTTTACGCTCTTGATAGAACGTATTTAGTCTGCATTGGTCGAGACGGAAATCACTAACAATGTCAACATCCGGGTATGCACCCCGTATTACCCTTTTACAGGATGATATCTGAACATTTGCAAGATGGATACTGAACAAAATTGAGATTAGAACAGGAATAGTATGACGGTTTCTAGACATGTTATAACCATGATATAACCGATCTTGTCGTCGTCATAGTTTCATATTTTCCCCAAAGAATAATCATAATCTCATGCTAAATTCACAGAACTTAACATAAGCTGGGTAAGTAATGAAATCTGATAACCATTAATATGTTGAAGAATGGCCAGGGTATGGGAAGTAGGAGAGAATCCATCTAATGAAAGTCTCTTAGGCTGCTTTTTTAACCAGTGAAAACGAGGTATTAATGTTTAACAAAACTCATCACAGCTACTCACAGGCATTTTGTTTCCCCTTCAGATTCTTCAGATTCAGTGTTTCGAAATCAGCAGCGAGATTGAATTTTTTACTAGGATATTTCCTCAAGAACTAGATACTTGAAATATCGTCGATATATTAACGTATCCTTTTCTTGAGGTTTTCAATATTTAATCTTACGATCCTATAATCTATGAGCGACGAACAACTTGATTTTTCTGTTTATTTTATTGGATGAAAAAATGTTCAAATCAAAATCCTCAACATTGATATAGTTCTTCTCTTCTTACGCTTGCATCTATCCGAAAATTGACATCTAGAACGCTTTGCGACATTCCGTATCCGACTAGTGGAAACCTTAGCTCTCCAGAAAAATGCCTTCGTAAGGGGTTTCGTGGTTTCTGCTAAAAAGGAGTTTTTCAGTGTAGGGAGCCGGGCAAAAAAATTGAAACAGTTCCCTTATTTTTTCATTCTCCCGTGGGAAAAACAATTTACCGGCAATGGATGGGAACTAAACTCGCTGCCTACGTTTCACCACGAGCAAGTCCCCTGTAAGAATTGCACTCAGGGGAGGTATAAAAGCGTTCTATTGCCTCACGCGACTGTAACATATTCTCAGGACCGTAAACTGTCCTCAGTACAGTCGCCCGCTTCGGTGAATAGTCGATTATGTGAAACTCGAGGTGATAAGTGTTTTTAGCTTTCCTTAGAAAATACTGTTTGTTATGCCACAGTTTGATTTCGGCGGACGAAATAAAATGGTGCAATGCACCATCCATATGGAAATGATGGATCATCAACATTATCGTTACACATTTATAATTTTTCCCTAGATACAGTAAGTTGTAATTCACTATATTACCATAGCCAATGTTGTTCAAATAAGTTCTAGACCGATGGTACTCAACTCGTTACCTGCCATGTTCTTCGTTAAGAGTAGGCTAATGCCGGCACCGGGTTTCCTCCCTCCCTTGTGATTGTGTTCGGTGTGGAAGGAGTTATGGCTATAATAATCCAAGAGGCTGAATAGCCAAAAATACATACACACACTCGTTACCTGTCATGCGCCATTTTCTCTGTGGCCAAATTTCCATGCGCCACTTAATTTTTTTGTGCAATAAACGTATGTTGCCGGCCTTGGTAGAGGGGTGGTTAGCGTGTCTAGCTCCCACTGCCAGCGTCGCGGGTTCGAATCCCGCCGAGGGCATGGACGTATATGCTTGTTGTGTATCTATTATAACACATGTAATTTGGAGAAATCTGTTTGTGTTAAATAAATGATTATGATTATGATTATATGTAATACCTGATAAAATATCTAACCTTTTACTCACAGACAAATCCGATATGGCGAAGCGTAATGAAACCGTTGCTTTTAATCCCAGATATAATTTAATTGTTAAAAATAAAATGTTTATGTAAATAGTTTGAAATATGGCGGACGCACTATAGATTGAGCACCCTTTCTCTGCAATTCACCAAAAAGGTGACTTGCGGGTATCGTGTAGATGTAGGCATAGGTATTGGATATCTTCTTGTTTGTTTAGTTTTAAATAACTTATAAACGGCACAGTGAAACAATTAAAGCGAGAAAACTCAAATTATGATATATGAGGACTTACAATCATGCTCACCCTGCAACTATGGGACGGGAGAGAAGATACGGCAACCACCCTTCCACTGGGATTGGTGGGATATATTTTATCATCATCATCATAGGTAGTCTGTCCGTAGACAGGTCCGTGATTATTCATGGTTAAACCTGGTTCTCCATATACTCCTATTTTCCGCTGTCCTCTTTATATCTTGATAACTCTCTTTCCCTTTCAGATCGTCTATCAGCTGAAACCTTTTCCTACCTCTTTCCCTTTTCCCATCTAGTTTTCCTTCTAACACGTCTTTAATCATACTCTCTCTCCTCAGGTAATGTCCAACCCAGTTAGCCTTCCTCTTTCTGATAGTCTGTATAATCATTCGCTTCTCTCCTATTCTTCGTAGCACTTCATCGTTTTTCATCCTATCTGTCCATTTTATCTTCAGCATTCTCCTCCAAGTCCACATTTCAAAGCTTTCCAAGTATTTTATGTCATTTTTCCTTAGCGTCCATGTTTCTGCCCCATACAATGCTATACTCCATACGTAGCATTTTATCAACTTCTTGCG
This sequence comes from Tanypteryx hageni, assembly GCA_028673005.1. NCBI lineage: Eukaryota > Metazoa > Arthropoda > Insecta > Odonata > Petaluridae > Tanypteryx > Tanypteryx hageni. The sequence goes on from CM054116.1 coordinate 55,120,469, forward strand.
GATATCTTCCCTTATATTCCCTGTAAGTAGTTGTTTCATTCTCCTGAAAGCCGCTTTTGCTTTTCCTATTCTAGTTTTGATCTCATCCGTACATTTTGCCTCTCGTGTTATGATACTTCCAAGATATTTATATTCTGAAACTTGTTCTAATGGCTTTCCCCCAATAGTTATGTTCAGATTCTCTTCTTTACCCGATATTCGAATGACCTTGGATTTTTCTGTATTTATTTCCATACCATATTTTCTACCTGTTATCACTAGTCTATTTATCATTTTTTGTAGCTCCTCTTCCTTTCTTGCTAGAAGTACTTGATCATCTGCGTATTTCACTGTTCTTATAATCCTTCCTCCAATTTTGAAATCCCCTGTGCCTTCTAAAGCTTCTTGCATTAGACTTTCTCCATATATATTGAATAGGGTTGGCGATAGGCAGCAGCCTTGTCTTACTCCTCTACCGATATTTATTCCGCAGGTGTCCACATTCTCAAACCTGACCTTTACAACTTGATTCTCATATAGATTCCTAATCAGTCTCCTGTCTTTCCAGTCTACACCTATATCCTTTAATATCTTCATCAACTTTACCCAATTTACTCTATCAAAGGCCTTCTGACAGTCTACGAAACATGCGCAGATATCTTGACTGTATTCTATTGCCCTTTCTGATATGATTCTAACTACTCCTATAGCATCTCTAGTTCCTCGTCCTTTTCTGAAAACGAATTGATCTTCCCCTATTATTTCTTCTGCCCTTTTCTCCAGCCTTTTATTAAGAATCCTCGTGATGATCTTCGATGTGTGTGACAGAAGGCTTATAGTTCTGTAATCTTTACACTGCATTGCCTTTGGCTTCTTCTTTAGAGGGATCATTGTTACTTCTAGGAAATCCTGAGGCCACTCTCCCGTGTCGTAAATCTTATTAATTAATTTCGTGATCGCTTTTAGTCCTTCTGATCCTATGACTTTAAGTATCTCAGCCGGTATTCCATCGCTGCCCGTGGCTTTCCCCTTCTTTAGTTCCACTATCGCTTTTTCTACTTCGCTCTCCATAATACTTGGTCCTAAGTTATCTTCTTCAATGTTTTCCTCATTTTCCAGTTCTATTTTTGCCGCTCCTGTCTGTTTGCTGTATAATTCCTTAATGTATTCTTCCCATACCTGTGCTACATCCTTTGTTTCTGAGACTATCTTCCCATCCGTATTCATAATTCCTTTACCACAAATTCCATTAGACTTCTTATCTTCTAATTCCAGTGCCCTAGCGTACATCATATCGTACCGTCCTAATTTCTCCATTTGTTCTATTTCATCACATTTTCCTTTTAGCCAATTTTCTCTAGCTTTATCTGTTACCCTTCTCAACTCATTGTTTATACGCCTATAGTTGGCTCTACCTTCTTCACTGTTAACGTTTTTCCATTTTCGTCTCTCATCCATTTTCTCCAGCATTTCCTTCGTGATCCATGGTTTTCTGATTTTCTTCTCTTGTTTTCCAATCTCTTTATCCAAGGTATCCTTGATACTGGTTTTAATTTCATCCCATTCTATATCGACGGTCTTCGGTTTGTTTTCCAACTTTCTTAGGTTATCTTCCAACTTCATGCTGACTACATCCTGCCTTTCTTTCAGTTTTTCTAGGTCCCAGGTCTGTCTTTCTCTTCTCGTTTTTCTTATTTGTTTGAGCTTTGTACTCACGTCAAGTATTAGAAGGCTGTGATCTGAATCAATGTCTGCTCCTTGCAATGCCTTGGCGTTCTTTATGCTGTTCCTAAATCTTTGTTTTACAAGGATGTAATCTATTTGGCATCTCATTCTATCTCCTGGGCTTTTCCATGTGTATAACCTTCGTTTATGGTTTTTGAACCATGTATTAGTCACTACAAGGTCATTATTGATGCAGAATTCTACGAGTTTCTCCCCTCCTCGATTTCTCTTCCCAAGTCCGTATTGCCCGACAACATTTTCTTCCTGTCCTTCTCCGACTATGCTGTTCCAATCTCCCATTATTATGCAGTTTACCTTTCCTCTTCCGTCTTCTTCGTAAATTTCATTAATTTGCTCATAGATCTCATCTATTTCTTCATCGTCATGAGCTGACGTTGGCATATATACCTGGATTATCAGCATGTCCACTGGGACTGCTTTTAGCTTTATTGCCATCAGTCTATCGTTCGTTGCTATTATCTTTGTCACGCTTTTCATCATATCATTCCTAAGTACCAGAGCTACTCCCCTTTCCCCACTATTTCCTCCAGAATAAACTACCGTGAATTCTTCCGAGTCGAACTGTCCTTCTCCCTCCCATCTAGTTTCGCTTAGCCCTATAATGTCAACTCTATTTCTTCTCATTTCTTCTTTCAAGTTCTCTAACTTTCCTGCCTTTCTCATAGTTCTTACGTTCCAAGTCCCTATTCGTAATTTACTTTCGACAAATGTTTTCCTCAAGGCAATCCCCGCCCGGAGATCCGATTGGGGGACTATTTTACCTCCGGATTGTTTTACCTCGAGAGAACTCATATTGTCCAACCATATAATCTTTACTAGGGATTGTAATGTGGTAGTTTCCCTCTTGCTTTCCACATCGCAGTACTGTAGCCGTTCAAATCGTCCTGATCACGCCTACAGCTGTATTGGATATAGACCCAACCAACATCATTTGTTTTCGGCTCTATACCATACTGACAGTACTGCTGCCTACTGCCAGGCACTGATGATAGTTTTTTTTTTATTTTTTTTTTTATTTTTTTATTTTATATCAAACCCTATTTTACACTGCTTGAATTTTAGAAGACAATAGTAATCGTCTTTGATATAGTGTTTGGCTGAGTAACAACATGAGAAAATTGTTTATCTCATTATAAGACCACTCCTTATATTGACATAACTAACTTCTCTGAAAATTTTCCTAATTTTTTGTGCGATTTCAATGATTACCGTTTTGAGGTGTAATCCCTAGCAAGATAATATTCACTGTTAGTACTGACCGGCAGTGGTTGTCGATATCGTTTTTCATTTTTCAATACGTAGTATATACTATTAATAAGTTGATACGTATAAGTATTATTCATTTTTCATATTCCAAATATTTTTAAGGAAATTTCTGACATTTTTAGTTTTAATAAAACATAGGTGTACCCTTTAGCTGTAGAATACATCCACTCAATAGGCGTAGACTTAATGGTTTTTAAATATGTTTATTATATTGACATTGCCCTCTGTTCGTTTTTTACATGTATACAATAGAATCACAGCCAACGTTTGTAAAAATCTCGGCAATCAAGGCTCCATGATCAGTATATATATTTTGGGTCTACAAACCAAAGATTGGGCTGTGGAGTAATAAACTATGATTTTAATGAGAAGAATAGCATTATTTTAAATAAAGCAACTTAAAAGAAAAATTTGAACTTATAGAATTTATGCTCATAAGTATTTTTTTATAAAATAGAAGTTAGCATAAATTATCTCCGTGAATGATATGGATTATACTACATGTAGCCTAACTACCTAAACCATTTGGGTTAACTTACATGCTAACTCAGTTCATGAGTGAGCAATCTATTTCCTGCATCATCGACCATTACGTAGTGGAAGACATAGTTAACGAGTGCGGTGATTTTAGACCGCAGAAACTATTATGGCATTACAAATTTAGGAATGTGCGTGACGTTCATGTAAATAAATTAAATATTTTATAGTAAACAGTTAATTAAGCAGGGATCAAAGGAAGTTAGCACAAGAGGAACCAGGAATATTCAGCACGCAAAATTATCCTCCCTGGTGCTACATAACTTCAGAGAAACTAGCAAAGCAATTAACCTAAAAATGAGCGCCTTGAGTACCTGCAATAACACCAAGCATTTAAGGAGCATCTCCAATCATTGCTAGGAAAGTATTCCATTTTGTACCTTCCCATAAACTTACTTAGGCCGCACCTGTCTGTTTCCGCCTGTGACCTTATCTTCTTAGGAAAAATCAGAAGCCTGTGTTATTACTCAAATATATGATGATGAATAAGGTAAATGTTTTTTAATAATTCGTCTTTAACCTATACCGATGATTATTTGGGAATATGATTTGTATCGGTAAAACGATACGAAGGAATTCAATAATTTTTTACAAACAGGCGGAAACAGACAGGTGTGGCCTAAGTAAATTTATGGGAAGGTACTAAATGGAATACTTTCCTAACAATGATTGGAGATGCTCCTTAAATGCTTGGTGTTATTGCAGGTACCCAAGGCGCTCATTTTTAGGTTAATTGCTTTGCTAGTTTCTCTGAAGTTATGGTTCTATCCGTTTATAGCACATCTCAATTCAAAAGGCTTAAACATTAGAGTTTAATTTCTTTTCGAATTTTATATAAAATGAGCACAAAGATTATATCGGATTTTAAGAGAAGTATTAAGTAGCAGCCCGTTGTACAGAATAAGATGAATCGAAAATACCAATGAAATGGCGAGAGACAGTATTTGCGAAATGGCGAAAAGTTTCTCAAAGAGTTTCTTCCGTTTTATTAAACGATGAAAAGACGATAAGCTTCTATTTGCACGACGGTATTTTATATAATTCATTTTAAATTATTTCCTTGCAAAAACTTAGATTACATTCTCTTTTGAGTGAAACCGTGTACTTGTTTTAATTTTTCTAAGTTATCAGAACAAAGTCAGAATGGACAAAAAACGGTAAATTTTAGGACTACGGTGTACCAACCTCATTAAAAAATATTTGAAAGGAATATTAATAAATCATGTAGATTATATATGTGGTCATTAAATAATGTGTGCAGCTAAATATCAAGTTCTGTAGCGCATACAAGATTGGATTTTTTTTTAAACTTATACGAGATGCTACATGCATTTATATAGTGATTAAATAAATATATTTATATTAGGTACATAAAAATGCACGGAGCATAACTAGTACGTATATGCCCGCCACTGATTGAAAATTGTGAATAAGACAATAATTGCATCTTATTTCTTAATCAATCATTCATCATTTAGCCAATTTAATCTATCGTATATTTCCCGTGGGTCACACTGTTCCTGTTAACGGAACGGCTCGATTACCGGGGTTCTAATTTCTTAATATATCTATAAAAGAGAAATGGTATGATTTCTAAATTTACATTTAAATAATTCTGAATACATGTCTTATCCACGAAACTTTATTATGTATGCACTAGAGAAAACCAAAAACCTTTTATCTAAAAATAGCATGACTCCCAAATTAATTTTTAAAATTAGTTCTTAAGCCAAAAACCAAGATTTTTAATCTTAAATAATGTTAAGTTTATTTTACAACGCTATTTATTACACTTTTCCGTATAGAAACTCTTTGCAGCTAGTCAATAACCAGCTGATAGCTGATAGTAAATATCCTTAATCCAATTACTTTTGGTATTATCCTATTATAAGCCTTTTAAAGATAGTCCTAATAATAGATCTCTTCTAGGTTGCTTTTAAACATTACAAAACAAATAAACGCTGCAAGGTAGATATTCTTCTTCTACTGCTAGTTGTGAATAAAGTGTTTCTTTATGAAACCAGAAAACATAATATATTCGATTTCTATAGCACAAACAGAGATTATGAAAATTATCTAAAATGGGCAAATTAATACAATTCTTTCTGAAAACATAAACTTTATCTAATAATTACAGTGTATTTCAATTTTTATTTATGCCTGCATGAATATGTATCGCAGCGAACTGATGTGAATTTCTATATATCTTAGATCGTGCCTTACTGGCTTTAATTTTGGAAGAATTATTTAGGGAATTGAATCGTGGGCACTTATTACATTTTCCTACAAATCTTGATAGAAAAATACACCATTACCGTGAAATCGTCCGTACTATGATGGCGCGGCTGTATAAAAAAACTGACTGTACGCTGTCTCGCAAACTACATTGTTAATCTTGGCGTCCATTTCTATTAATCTTAACAAAAAATACCTCTAGGTTTTCTGTCATCTTCTCCCTTCGGATAAAACTTTTTCATTTCCCCTACTCATACGACTAATTCTTTCCCACATCTTCGATTTTACCTGACTAAGCCAAAGAAACTCAATCACCAAGTTGGAAATAGTAGATTAGATTGAGGAGGACAAGGAAAAGGGAAAGAGTTGGAATGTGACGAGATATATTTTTCAGGCCCATGGGGATCCATCGCGTTTATCCTTTCCTTCTCCTTTAAGAAAGAAAGTTTCTTTAGCTTGTTATCACTTCAAAATCTCAGTCGATACTCTGTGGAATTTTATAAATATATTTCTTTCTTACCAATCACTTGTTTTTCTCGGTATTACGTTTTAAGGCGTCTTAAAAAAGGCGGCACAACAGCGTTCTTGGGTTAGCTAATTATTTGCTGCTTTAACTAAATTTCTCCGGTGATCTTAACAGAGAGGAATACATATTTCTATTAAAATTGCTATTTGTATTCCTATCATTACGACATTATTTTAAATTTATTTTGAAATCCAGGTATACAAGAAAATCAAGTTTAACAAGTCCCTTCAGCGTAGGTAATACGATATAATATACCTACTTGCAAGATGATGCGAAAACACTGGTTTTATTAAGTCCCTAGGAAAATTTTTATGTTCCTAAAAGAATATATATGCTCTTTTAATGCTTTACGGTGATGTGGTCGGAGTTATTGATATTTTATTCTGTCCGTAGACAGGTCCGTGATTATTATTGTGTTAACCTGGTTTTCCACTTACACCTGCTTACTGAAATCTTCATTTATTGCTGGCTCTCTTCTCTTTTAGTCGTTCTTCAGCAGAAACTTTTCCCTTCAAAAATGTCTTTAATTATCCTCTCTTCTCAGGTAATGTCCGATTCAGTTCGCAATCCTCTTTCTTATAATTATTTTTAAAGAGAAAATCCTTGCAGTTTTAATCTTCATTAAGCAGCAACATTTCAAAATAACAATTTTTTAAATATAAAAAGTCGATGATGCGTACGCAGATATAATGTTCAATTTGGAATTTTCTTATTATTATAAGACAACCCTTCAAAGTATTTTCTAAAGTTCCAAACGAAAATTTCTTTTGCAAATAAGATCTGAATTATTTTTATATAAACTCTCGTTCGACGAAAATCTATACCGAAAACAGTTGGGATAATTGAATAAAACAGTGATCGCCTATACTAGCGTTTGTAGGAATTGAAAAATAAATTGTATTGACAGTAAATTTTATTATCACGTATTTTTTCATGAAATTCTCATTATTTAATTTTCAAAATTCCATTTTATATAAAATTTTCAGGAAGGATAATTTAAAAGCCGTATTGAGAAAGAAACAAAAATAGTTGCCGAATTTTCGTTTCTAAACTTGAATGTCAATGAAGTTTATATTTTCTAAAATTATGAAATGTACTCCCTAGATTATTCTGTCGACCTGTTTCACACTTCATTATAGTGGCGTTTATAAAAATTATAAAGGAATCGGAAATAAAGTATGTAATTCCTTTTTCTAATCTTGAGAACGGTCATTGTTTCAGCAACAAACCATAGTAAAACATTCAGTAAATTTTTATCATCAACAATAATACTTGATTCATTAACCAAAGAAATATCGCGCTTATTATACCAACGATTTTGGTCCCTCCGGGTCACCATGACTCGAAAATTAAATTAAAAATTTTCAACGAATAACTTAATATGTATAATTTTTCATCAAAAGCTTAAAATCTGGTCCTGTTAATCCCATATTATTTACTGAAAAACATATTTGAAGATTTAAAATAATTAAATTGTTTAAAAAATAAATACTGAAAACGGTGCTATAAATATCGTATCTATAAAAAACTTTTAATTTAAAATTTAACTGTAAAATTCTGTATGGTATACTGTAATTATACACAAATTGCACATGTAAATACAACCTTATTTTACAATTATCAAAACTCAGCGCATAGAAGTTTGCCGTGATTACCGCATACATGTTGTCGACAAATTGGGCGTGTCGTAGGGCTTGGTATCTTTGTTATTAGTAAAAATTTCTCGATTTTCTTTTGTGTGATTGTTGTTCACTTGGCGTTGAGTCATGAATGTTTTCGGAACTATCTCTGATGTATCAGTTTTTTTCCTTACTTGTTTATCGGTTAAGCAAATCATAATGATCCCCACAAGCCATCATATTTTCCACGTAATAAAACATTGCTTAGCCTGTCTCTAAACATTTTTGATAGCAAACACTGGAATATCTATTTTTGTTATCTTAATCTTCCCCTTATACATGTTTACCTGTTCTTTGATATTTCGCAGTTCATCTGTTTCAATAAAAGTTAAGAAATGAACCATTCAAACAGAGTCCAAGGCTTTTGAACCTGAGGCAGCGAAACCCGTTATAATCTCCTCTCGGATTTCCGTCTCATGCCCGAAATCACGTCTTTCAATTTCATCCTTCCGCATATTTAAACACGCGGAGTCTTCTTTTCGCCATCTTCTTCATCTCCTTAGAGATCCTGAGAAATGCCCATCTCCGCTTCTTTTCCGTTTAGCTTCGCTCACGTGAGACGTTAAGCATTTTCCCACTTTCGTAGATAGCGCTGGGAAACCATTCTTCTCATCTTCGCAATTAATTTCAAATCCCCGCTATGTTTAGCGATTTCTTTCCCGGTCACGTGTTTCCATCAACCCAGAAAGATAGATCCTCAAATATTCTGATTTAATTTTAGTTAAAAGCTATGCTTTGAAGTATTCAGCGCGCGCTCCTTAATTCTTTATCTCGGAACTGAATATATAAGAGCATTTAAGGGATCTCCGCTACACATAAAAGATCATTCGAACCGAAAGAAATTGCTTAAAGGAAATCAAAGTGGTATCTTTTTGCGCTCTTTGAAACGTCAGTTATTTGCCTTGCCTTCCGGAAAACATAGCTTCTTAGTTATTTTTCACTCGGTTCAAAAATGATTTCGGATATCTTTCGAAAAATGCAAATAAAAATGTATACTTATATTAAAGACTGGAATTTTAGAAATGTTATCTTAATAACTCATTTAAATTATGTAATTTCTTGAAATTTGTAAAAGCGTCGATTAAATAACTGTCCGTCAGGCAGCCAGAGATGAATTAGCGTGTATAATCGACTGAAACTGCCGTTAGGTACTTTTTAGAAATCCAAGTAAGGTAATAATAACTTAGTAAATTTTTACAATGCTTTGAAGAGAAGGACAATTATTTCTAGAGATTCTCAATGAGAATCTCATAGGATATTTTCCTTAAAAGAAATTTTGGGAGGAGTCGAAAGTGGAAGTCATTTGCGTCATTGTATTTAACTGATGGATGTCGTTGAAGTGGATACAATAGGATTGAGAAGAATTTCGGGTTTCTGGGTGAATGACCTAGATTATCTTTGGATTTTACTAAGAAAGTTTACGTTGACTGAAGCGAAAAGAGACAAAAAGCCCCTAGTGAAATAAAACTGAATTTAATATTTCACTGCTAGAGAGGGAAACGTTCTGTATTTTAAAATATTATGCTTAAAGGTCTCTTCATTATATTTTATGAAAATCATTAATATATTTCGATGGGTCCGCTGTTATTTAAATAATAATAATTAAATTGCTATATAGATCTAAAGTAAAGGTAATTGGATTAGATTTCAGAGGATGTTTACTCTCCCAAAAGCCCTAAATTGTTAAAATTTGCAGAAAGCGTTTTTGAAGCTGTGGTAACGTACATCAATAACATCGAATTTCAAAACAATGTCCGTTCTACAATGGTAGAAAGAGCGGTACGCCAAATCACCCTTTTTGCAATCAGCGTAATGGAACGCCTAGAATTGACGAGAATTTTAACTGACGCTGAATGACTTAAAATTGATTTTAAGTATTTATTGATAGACTTATTTTTCAGGTTAAATCGAAATATCTTTAAAAAAGCATTTACTCTATTCGACTGCTAAAACTCGCACATAAATACGTTTATATTGGCTGCCGCAAAAATTAAATTCCTTTCAAGTCGGCTAGAAAATTGGCTTTGGATCCGATAAAACGCAACTTTTGTAACAATACAAAAGTTCAGTTACCACTACTACCTTATGCATTTTGCCTCATTTTATTAATGAAACCTCTTTTGGCGACACAGGTGGTGGTAGGCTCCTGTAGGTCACATGTAGGCGAATATCTGTCCATTACGATTTTTCTAGTGCTTATAAAAAGAAATTAAAATCTGAAAATTTTTACGGGCATTAGTATGATAAGGCGCAAAATAATAGATAATGCCTTTAAATGTACTGAGTTAGATTCTAGACTTGTACAAATTAAACCGAGTGTAGCGTAGCGCATTTGTAATTTTCTTTAAAAAATATTAATACTTATAGAAACTTGGATCTGCATCTGGCATCTTTATAGCAAAACTTATAAAGATACCTTTTATCTTTTAAAAGGATTTTAATACCTGAAAGTAAACTTGAAAATTTGAAATGTGAAAAAAGTTCTTTTTTACTCTTAAACATTGAGGCCAATATCCCTGATAACTTCACTAATTTCTCTCCCATGTAACTATTGTTTATATGGATGGCTGATTTTGCTGAATATTCTTCAAAATAATTTTATTTAATTTAAAATTCGTGTTAACCCGTTGCTATGGAAATTCGGTGAGGATGAAACTTTTTTGAACTCACGGCTACTTCGTTGTCTAATTTTGTCCTTAATTAAAAATACTCAGAAAAAGTCTCCAACAATCATGAGCTAAAATAAAGTAAAGTAATTCTCTCTTACAGAATTATTATTATTATTTTTTAAATGCTGTTTATGCCAATATCGTAGGTATGCGATGGATTTTTTATCGGTCATCAAATTAATTAAATCTCTTCCGCTTCTGTGACGACGAGCAAAGTAAAAATAGTTATCTTTTTCAGAAATTCAGCAGCCCATTAAGATTTGACATTTCATCCTACATTTTTGTCCACAAAATCTGTGCTTTGTTAAAATGTATTCATAGTTTTCATGACGCAGATACCGATGCTGCAAATTCTCCCTGGAGAATCCATTGTACGGTTCAGTTAAATTTTACCACTAGGAATACCTTTGCAAAAATAATCTCTTCGTGTACATTTTGTACGTTCATTGTCTGGCAGTTTTCATAGCACAGATTCCCGCGATGAAATTTGCCCCTTGTGCACTGAATGGCATGGTCAAATCTTTTAGACAAGATGGATAGAGGGACAAAACGTTATAATTCAAAGAAAACTTTATTTAATATTTCATATTTTGCGGTTTTAACGCATTTCGCTGTATTTGGCTTTGGATGTTTAAAAGGGATTTTAACCTCGTTAAAACAACTAGAGAGCTATATTTACGACCAACGCGGGCGTTTCTATTTCTTTATCTTTTTTAATATTTAGGAGTTCTTCCTTCTTTATGCTATCCCGCCATTTAACACTAGAAACGACGAGTATGAATGTTTTGGTACTAAACACTCTGTACCCAAGTGTTCAAACATGCGGAGGTGAGAAGAAGCTTACCGAAACCATATAATTCTACAACGCTACTAAGTTTTGTGCGGACATAGTGGGCCAAGGGCTCGTTAATCCTCTGTGAGGCCTGCAACTCGCAGTTGGACTGTACACGCTATTACAACGTTCTTGACCTGGCAGCAATCAACGCCTGAGTCATCTACAAAGATGTCACTGGAATAATGATCCCTCGACACAAGTTCATTCTCCAACTAGTAGAAGAGCTAAGGGCAGAGTACATGAAACCTCGGCCCCGACGCTGCGTGCCCTCAGAAAATGAGCCTCAGCTCAAAGGTGAATGTAAGCGACGCCAATGTCAAATGCTCTCTAAGAGGAAGAGGAACAAAACCGTTGACACTTGTTCTGTTTGCAACAAGGCAGTTTGTGGCAAATGTTCAACCAAGATTGCCAAAGAAGACATTTAAATAAACTGATTTCCAAATAATTGAAGGTTAGGACTATGCTTTTCATTTTAACAGATTTTATATAAATATTTTTCTTCTTATGACAAGTAGCAATGTTCTGCACCCATGTAGAGAACTGCCATCTGCAAGAATTTAATCTGATTTGAAAATCGGTTACCTTCTATTTCTAATGCATAATTTTAAAAAAATGTTAACGATGGTTTTTTTGATCAAAATAAAAAATATTAACAATATTATCATTATTTGTTTCTCTAAAAAAACATGCATCCACGAACATATAAGAACTCCTTCCAGTCGATATCTGCCTCTCAGAAACATGCTAAACAGCTATTTATTTCTATCGGTCAAAATGACCGCTCGTGGCCCTTATAGATATGCAGGTGGACACGGCCCTTCTAGTGTTAAATCCGAATGTTGTAAAAATTCAACCACAAAACTGTTGTTTCTCACAATCAACCTTAAGTAAATCAAAATTCGGAACTGCTATTTGCAACCGTAAAACGCATCTGGTTTTCGCAATAGTTGTTGTTGGATGTTATTGTCATTATTAGCGATATGTTTTCCAAATTAAAGTGAAAATATTTTCTATATTAAAAATCAAATTATGTAATAAATTTCAGTTCATTCTGCTTCAAAGAGATCAGTTATATTAACTGCATAAGCATTTATGCCAATTCGCGCATTAGGATTTAAAAACTTCCATTTGAATTTTGTATATTTTCAATAACGTATGACGAATCTAAAAAAGAAAATAAATTAATAACTTATTTTGTTGCTTAAACCGTGATTAATATATTTAAAATAAATGCAAATAGTTTTCAATGTAATCGATTATACTAGACATCCCTGACAAATTTTTTACAAGGATTCTTAAAAATCCAAAAGTACAGGTGGTTTAAAAAATGTATCCTTTCATAAAGAACATTTTTGTTATTGTCAATTAAAATATATTCAAGTATAAACAGCGTTTTCTTTGAAAATATATAAGTGCGCATCAGAGCGAGTTATTTGCCAAAAATAAAGCTTTTTTATAGTATTTTATATCTTATTACTTCATTATCTACTTTATACTCTATTCGTAGAAGTTTCATTGCTCTATGTGAAATATATTGGCAGTATCACATTTTTTACAGAAAATCTTATTTTTATTTTATAAGAGTTATTTTTGATTTATTCCATGAGAAGTTAACTTGAGTTTAATATTTGGGAATTAAAATTATGCTTATGCTACAAAAATTGTAAAAATTTTTGAAAACTATGCTTAAATTGTTAAGTCAGTGGACAAAACAATGTGCTAGCCATTTTAAATGTTAAATACCCTCCTGTTTAAGTTTAAATTTAGCTATTAATATAGTTCCATTACATATAATAAGAGTAAAATATATTTCAATATTTTTTGTTTTTTCTTCACTTCATTCAAGCATAACTTCTCCGATCCGTTATTTAGCGAAATCAACATTATAGTCTCACGTAAATGAACACTGAAGCAACCAAATTAATTGATTTCTCGGTCGAAATAGAAAAATGATGAAGTAACCTTTTTTTAAGGTGTTACGTCGCCATAATCTGCACCTGTGTGGACTGGCATAAGAATTTCGGAAACATGTATGTATTTGCTTGACTTCTTACAACTTTATCGACCATTATCTTCCCTTCAGTGCGAAGGACTTGGGTTTTTTCTCGTCGCTACTCCGCTTATCTTTATTGGATTTCTTGTTCTCAGACAAACAAACAGAATCGTTACCAGTCTTGCGAACGCTTCCAACTCCGTGTCAACCTATTCTGGTAACTTTGCCAGCACATGTTCCAGAAGAAATGAACTCCGCGCATACGGTGTCTGATTTACCTGATGCTTTCATTTCCTTCGTCTTAGATAGAATTCATGGCACCACCCACTTCCTGTGCTGCAAGAGATTTTCTCTAGATTTCCGCAGCACTCTCGCACAAACGACTTTTCTCTTACGAGATCGTGATAATGCAAAACCGTGTCTCTGCCATTCGATAGCACCTGAGCTGACGCTCCAATAAATTTACGAATAAGGTTCTGTATTTCATTGCCATGCTACGAAGTAGCAGAATCAAAACTCGTTCTCCATGGGAAGGCAACGTAGTTCTTATTAAAAACTAATCCAACTCCCAAAAAATGCCGTTTCTGGAAATGACGCTTCCTGAAACACACATAGAAGGCTTTGACTTGCTAGAAAAATGTTACGACGCTATAGAGAATCGCGAACAACATAAAGTGTAATCAAGGTACGGAGACTGGATGCCAAGATTCATATAACAAGGCATGCAAGTGAAACTGTCGAACAAAGTAGAAGTCGAACAGACGATCATTTATATTCTATACGGTGCACAAGAAGGAAATTGTGGGCGCATGGATATAATTAGTAATTTTTGTAATTCTTTCAATTTTTCTGCTGAAAAAACATCAAATGGAAAGTTAACCAGTTTCTGCAATAAAGAAAATGTTCCACCTACGATACAAACACCATATACTTCTTAACTTAGAGATTTAAACTCAATTATTGCTAACCCATAAAATAAAAAATTAAAAAAGTGTAGAAGGTATTACATCAGCTCCGTAGCTTTTGCATCGATGTATGCTTAAACTATGTTCCTGGAAGAAATACTTCTATTTGCGTTCACGATCGAATTTTCATGCGACCTCTCACCTACACTGAGCCAAAAAAATGTGATCAGCTGTAAGCTTTAGATTCAAGGCAGGCAAATCAAGAATGGATGAATTTTGATTTAAATTTTGGATGCGATGCAATTGTAATAAGCATTATAGACACAATTATCAGAGAAAATGTTTTAACAGATAATAAAAACACTGAGCGAAATGAATAATACTTGAAGATAGACGAAGATCAGTATTAAATGCTCAATTTCTACCACAAGTTAGATCTCAGAAGTGATTGAAGAGGTTTCAATTAGTCAAATGTTCGAGGAAACAGCAATGATTTTTTACTAATTACAATGCACATTTGCCTTTTATACTGAAAATACGTCAATTTCCTATGATAACAGCATTTGATATAACAATAAACAAGAGCCAGTGGCAGGCATTTGATAATATTGACTTATTTTCCCAGAACCTGTGTTTACTCATAGACAACTATGTTCTCTATTTTGGTTTAAGAAGATCCCGATATAGATCCTAAGCTACGATAATTTCAACAGAAAACAATTGAATATTAGAACAAAAACGTGATAATAGTTTTAGTTAAAATGAACTATATAAAAATTACTGAATGCTTAATAAAGATGAAACAAAATACATAGTGTTTTTACTCGAAATATTTCTCTTTCTGGAAAATATATTCAAATTGATTCTTTGTTTTTCTCACTGCAAATAAAATGTTATTCTACGTGTTTCTATGCAAATTCTGTTTCGGTTAAATATTGCGTTTTGGATCCAAAAGGAGTGTCTAATCATTTTTACAGGCGATATGATAGTTTATTCATAGTAAAATGAAATATTTATGTCAGCTTATGTTTGAAACCAATAGTTGGCGTTTATTCACGCCACATGCTGCTATACTGCTTCACGTGGTACATGGATTTTCGAAATTCTCATTTGAAATGATTATTTCAACTGTTGATGGCGTAATTATGTGGAATAATTCCATAATATGAAATCAAACAATGTAATTCCCCATTATTTTTCCTTATATTTTAACACAAAAAAATAATTCAAACAAAGGACAACATTTGCCGCAAAAAAATTCCGCGAGACCGCTTAATTACGACTTAGTTTTGGAGATAAAAATTCGAGAAAATCCCGAGCATAACATTACATATTTTGATTACATCGATCACCACAACGATTCTATAGGCAAACAAAAATTTAAAATCCGTATTTTTTCTCCTTAACTGTTATTTGATTTCTGAGGTATATATTAAAAAAATTATTCGATTATTGGGCAACATTTACCGCAAAATGTTCGCGATACAATATAATTACAATTTATTTTAGATTCTGAGATTAAAATTTAAGACAACCATCTTACAATACTGTTTTATACGTATTTCCATCTTAAGAAAGCCTTTTAAAACTGTGTTCCATTTGTGTAGCATACTTTTCCTTTTTTACCTTTATAGACAAATAACTGGTCGATCGCGTGCCATGAAGATATATCGGATGGTTTTATAATAATAAAACCATGAATTCATACGAGTGCGGACAATTAAGTTAATGTTCGTGAGAAAAGTCATTGACGAGACCGTAGTCTATCGTTTTATTCCAACATTTCTTTATTTCCACGAATAGATCCGCGGTCATTTTACAGTATCTGATTTTATAAACTGCGAACATAATAATCGAAACCGGATTTTTGGCCAAAGACCATAGAAAGAGTAATTGGTTCCTTGCGTGATTGTATTTAGCGTTGATCTGCAAACCGAAACAGAGTCAAATTTGAAATTTTTTGCACCACAAAAATACCCAGAATATGAGATTGCTCCTAGAGTTAAATGTGGAGATGAAAATTGAAGACATAGGGAGATAGCGATAATTCCCAAGAAATGAAGAAGAGAAACCCATATACGTATTTTGTAACACTGGCGGAATTACCCGTTGAACATCAACGTGACTTTGTAGTGTGATTAAAATATAACTTCTGAGGTGTGTAGAAACTTACACACACACACACATACACACATATATATATATATATATATATATATATATATATATATATATATATATATATATATATATATAGTAAATGTAATTGTTTGATCAATTTATAAATTTCTGACAATCATTTGAATTCTCCCAGAAAATGGAGCGCTTGAAATTTATTACATTCTGGCATCAATATGCGACTTGATTTGCCACTTTTTGGCTCCGTTATTCTTTCTCTTTGTATGTTTACTGAATAATAATATTCTTCAATTATTAACGTTGCAATCTATTAAGTTTTACGTTGTACGAAGCAAATAACACGCTAATTTATCGGAGGAAACAATGAGGTTCGCCTTGGCAACACCCGGAAAGAGTACGAAAAAGTCATAAAATTTCGAAAAGAAATGCGTGTTTCTGGCAAATTCTTTCGTGTAACATCTAAAAATTGCAAGAATAAGATATTTTATAGTTTTAGGTCGAAAAAACAAAAATAGAGAAATCCGGTCCATAATTACATATTTTAATGAATGAAGAAAATTAACCCTGCACCTTGAAAAATCGAAAATCCCGTGTAAACTTATGGGAAAATATAATTGTCTCCCGGAGTCGAATCCGGGACTTTTTCCGGGATATTTGATTTTTCTAGAGACTACCTCATGGGAGTTTAACGATTTTGAAAGTTTCAGCTCCTAACTCCATTGGGAAATGTCCAAAAAATACCGGGACAGACAGACAGACGGAAACTTGAGAATTATTATATAAGGATGATAATCGAATGCGCCACAACAATTATAAATCTTAATGTTATGGAAACGACTCCAAAAGCTTCAATGATGTATTGCTTTTAAATTGAAAATTGGACGGGGAAAGGGAATTCAGGAGAAAAGCGTGTATGTACACGCTCACAGCGTCTACCGAATAAACCGAAGTTTATTACCGTTTTATTCTTCATTTTTTCTTTTCTTAAAGGTATCCGGTTTGAACCCAGGAGCATTTTTTCCTTCGTTTATGGAATTTGGTTTAAAAACATTCTCGCGACTTCCTAGAATTTTTATCTCTCTTGGCAACTATTTCATGGCAAATTTTGTCTTCTAATCACATATATTTTAGTCGATATCTCACAGATAATTTTACATCGAGTGAGGAAATTAATTATTTAAATTTTTGTTCACCCAAACAATCTTATTCGCAACCGGTCTTGTCATTTCTTGCAAGTGAAACTAAAACGGGCGGACGCCTAATAATTTTTAAATCTCATATGTATTCACTTTGTCCGTCAATCCCAACGCAAAGCTATAATTTTTAGGAGAGTTTTAACTGGTTGCAGACAAAAATCCTGTTGATTTAGGGGTCCACTCGTGTGTCTGTTCGTCTTGTAGCAAGATTTAAAAAATATATGAACTATTTATACAACTTCGTTACTATGGTTTCGTTTTGTTTACATAGATACAAGAGTAAATACGTTCAATTTACTTTCGAAAAGGGATAAAGATCATATAATAACTGCTTAACTACGGTTAGGTAGGTTTTTAAAAACTTTTGATTGATTTTTTGTTTTACGTTTTGGAGGAAGAAGAGGTCGAAGATTTCGAAAATTTACGTGAACATTTCTTATAATTTCTCCTGAAATCTGCCTTTGCATTTCTTTCTTAATTTGTGAAGAATTGAAATTACTCTTCGTTATATAAGCAGAAAATAATGAAAATACTCTTAGTTTTAGTTGAGATGGCTGAAGGATTTTTTACTTCTAATCTGGTAGAGAATGACCTAGCAAAATAAACATTCTTATTAGGGATAATGTTATAAATTCCATCTCTAGCAAAAAGTATTTTATAGACATACATAAATACTGACAATTTAATTTTACACAGATATGCAAAAATATCAATCGTATAAGCATATTCATGAAAATAACTCGAAAAGTATGAATTGGAAAATTTTCAGCCGTGAGTGCATTTTTTCCTAAATGCAGCCTCACGGTAAAGGACTTTATCACTTAACTAGAGGACTAATAATCCGCAAGCATACTGCTCCGCTACCTATAATCCGAAACGGCAATTGACATTGACATGGTTGTAAGTGGAAAAAGGGGGACGGTAAAAAATGTATGCGAATATTCAACACAGGATATAAATGCTTGATTCCACATACATGAAAATTTACTTAATTTATAATTAAATAATTCATAATGATAATAACTTTCGAGAGAGCAAAAAGCGATGTCAGTATATTTTACTATGACAAGGCCAGCTGCTATAGATTGTAATCGTCTTATTACCTCCTCATTACGTAAACTCATGTGATTAAGATATGAAACTGATGGAATCGTGTATATTCATCGATGGTTGGAAATACATAAAACTGAAACTGGGATTGCGATGGTAGAGTGGCTAGAGCGTCGACCTTCTACGCACACGGGTTCAAATCTGGCGGAGGTCGGATTTTTCAACCTGGGATCGTCACGTGCCACACTTTATTGGAGACCGCGCAAGGCAGCGCTCCGTCCTTCGGAAGAGACGTTAAGTAGTTGACCCCCCTCGGTGCTCTTCCTATAGATTAGGCTAATACCGGCACCGGATTTTACTCCTCTATTCTGTGTGTCCGTTGTGGAAGGAGATATGGCTTTAATAATCCAAAAGGCTGATTAGCCAGAAAAACAAAATTGAAACTATGCTTTAGTTTGAAGCCAGTTCAACCATCTTATCTTTTCTAATATTTCAGAAATGGATCAAGTAACAAAGATATTGGGACATGGCAAGCGTTTGAAGTTAATTCTAACAAAAATGCAATACTCCATTACGTAACAAGTGGAGCGACGTCAATAAGAAGATGGTTTGCTCGTGACATGCGCCACAACCAGTCTGTATCAGTCGCTCGGTTCTGTGAATTGAGTTGTGAGGGAAGCTGATTGGCTCCTATAAATCTATTGAAGGAGGTGAGGATAGGACCTGGATGAGTAAATAGAGAGGAAGGAAAACAATGCTAACGTTGGGTTTTGTACCTAGGCAATAATAACGCTGACAGATGGTGATTTAGCATTATGTACAGTATCATAGGTTGCAATTACTTCCATTCCTACTTCAATGTCGAATTCATTGTTCGAATACACTCATATTTATATGCAATACTGAAATTCAGTTAATTTATATGTTCTATAATCAAAAGAGTAAAAATATTTGTGTCGCTAAATCAAAAACCGTTTTAGAGATTCAACTAAAACAATTTTGCGAACGAAAATCGTTTACAAAATTCCTCCACGCACTGTATTGGCAGCGGTCATATTGTTACTCATTGGTATCATAAATATATATTTAATAAAATCTTAATTTCTCGAGATAACGAAAACTGATTCTAATTAAATAATAATTATGTAAGCAAAGCACGTTATAATTTTGCTTGTCATGGGGTACATTTATTCTTAAAATTGATTACAATTGTTATAATTTTTACTCATTAATCTCTGAATTCATGAACCTTGTCCATATAAATATTTATTAAACCTTCAATGCGATCATAATTTGCAAAGCCCTTTTTTGCGAGCGAGCTAATGAAATCAATTTGCATAAAATTCAAACAAAACAGTTATGATTTCGTCCTCGGTTTTTTTATGATTTCATGAGTGAAATTTTTAGCGCACTCGAACAAGGATTAATCGGTAAAACAAATAAAGCTGACGCTAAACGTGAAATATGCCGCAATTAAGCGTGCATCGGAGCGGATGCATATACGTAACTTGTTAGGATGCAAGCATGAAACCTCTCCATGCGATGGCGCCCAATCGCTGCCATGTGGCCGCTTGATTTAAGATAATGTCTTCAATTCAACCTCCGCAGGCGATCCGCCGCACCGCGAAAACCTCTCGCCGCCCTCATAAAACTATTAAAATTTATGCTCCGAGATTTCATTACTGTCTTCTCTCGTCCTCCGTTTATTTATTTCCAACCGAAGGGCATTCATTTTTACCTCTCGAGGCAAAGTGGCTGGATTAAGGTGTTATTGAGAAAATATCTGGAAATTTACCATCGCGATTCCGGCAAATACACGGAAAGGTTGCACAGGGAGGTTTAAACAATCGTTCATATCGAACTCATTTCATTTACCCAATACAATTGGATATCTCGAAGAGCATTTTACAAAATAATCGTCCTTGAACGATTAGGTATCTAAAAATCTGCTTTTATGTGAAACACGCCAAAGAAATAGAAAAAATAAAAAGTACCTGTTATCGTCACGTAAGATATAACGACGAATGTAAAAAGGACGCATGATGATGATAGGTACTGGCGAACAAAACATGCGAATTAATTGAGAGAAATGACTCAACTTTGGGAATAATTTTGAAACGAGAAAGAATTTTGCTATGACCGGGAATCGAACCCGGGTCTTCCACTTGCCGGGCGGATATTCCACCACTGAACTATCGTAGCAGATCAATTTTCTCGTTTCTTAACGCTGATGTTTTCTCAACTTTGGTCATAAAAAAAAGCAATTGACGGCAAGCCAAAAGAATAGTTTTTGAGAATGCTAGATTTTTTATGAGAGAATCCGGTTGACCTCTTACAGTGACATCAGTGACGCGGCTAGGATTTAGCGGTTCCCCGGGATAGATTTTTTCAAGGCCTTCACATTCAATCTCTTGCGGGTACCCTCTAAAGCGCGGCCCCACGGGCTTCCCACAGACTGCCCGGGCGATAGCTGCGCAACTGAGTCACATCGATTTTAACAAACCGCCTCACACTTCTCCATGTTGACACAACAATCCCAGTTTCTTCAGTATTGAATTTCTCGATTACAACTAATAGAAAGTCATGATTTCATTTCAAAATCGTGAAAATTTTATTGCGTCAAATGGATGACATACTAATGACGTTGGCTACAGCGGGATGCGGGTTTAGGTAAAAAGGATACTTTCGCTTAATGAAAAAATCGATAATTATTTATCTTTTGTTATGGTGCATGCGATGTTCGCGAAATTTCGTGATCTTAAACAGCTTCGCCGAAGATATTCTTGGGGCACAACCGATTTTTTTAAAGTAGGAATTTATGAGAAGATTGAAATAAACGGAATCCTCCATGTATATATATATATATATATATATATATATATATATATATATATATATATATAGTCGTGATCCTAGCTTATGTAAACAGGTAAACAGGTTCTCAGATGGCGGCGGCGAAGGCGCTCTCTTACGACAGCATCCTGAGTGATGGTGTCAACCAGAATGACGCAAACATCGCTATCACTTCCATGCCACTCTCTCGAAGACTTTCTCAAAACCAACTATACTGCTTGATTGAAGACCATAGTAACACAGCGGTCGGATACGGATGCATCAATAACGATCAATTTTGTTTGAAATAGCTCTTCGAGCCTAGCTATAAAAGATTGTAAATCCTTAACGGAATATTAATTTCGTCCACGAAGCATAGCAAATTATTCGATAGAGAATCCGAAGATTATTGCTTTTAAATAAAAAATATTATATATTAGTTATAAAATGCTCACGCTTTTAGGATAATGGTTCTTAAACTTTTTTATTTTAGGGTCATTAGTAACTGCAGTATCATAAATCAAGTTTTTTTCAATAAAAATAACAAAGAAAAAACTTAATAATTTATTTTCTATTTACTTTAATTTTTAGCAAAAAAAATTATATTAAAAGATTTTTCACAGTTAAAAATAATTTCTTATCTAATTATACATTAAATTCTACGGAGTTAAGACACTGTAAAGGTTGGCAAAATTTTGATCGAAGGCCGTGTTTGATTTCCCGTACTAACTAGGAAAACAAATCGTTTGTTCATAAACTATAATTTTGTGCTACATAAAATTAATATGTGGTATTTAGCATACTTTGTATATTTTTCGATGCACCAAAAATATTCTAAAACTACTCCCTTTAAAAATCGCGTATAAACAATAAATAAATAAATAAATGTTAACAATCGGAAAGAAAAATAGCCCACTTCGTCATGCAGGATGATTTTTTTTCGTGCCACCCTTAACATTTTTTCTGTGTGAACGATGTTTTTGGTAACAAAGTTTCAGGAATCTGCTTGTCGATTTTCCTGAAAAATATTTTCCGATAGAGTAAATAAAACTATACGCGGCTGTGTTTAGATTGAAATGCTTAAATTCAGTAATATATCCAAATATTTATGAAAAGGAAGAATTTTATCAATTTTTCAATATTCCGCGTAAACATATTATGATTCCCAGATGCGTATTTACTACATTCTATTTTTAAATGTTACTAATAACTGATTTTTTAAATTTCATTTTGATTCTGAACGAATATTATGTTTATTATTATTATTTACTACAACTTTACGCAAAATTTAAATGAAAAAGAAACTTGTAAATTTCCACTAACAATATTGTTAGTGGAAATTTACAAGTTTCTTTTTAATTTAAATGAAATCTTTCCACAAAGTGAAGCCTTTTTAAGTGTATTTTGCTTTTAGGGAAAATATTTTCTCACATTTCCCAAGCAAAAGATATAATATATCTTCGTATCATTCGCAGAAAACTACGTATTGAATGAAAACATTGAAGCCACTTCTTTAAGGCTTTCATTCGCACTTTTTGTAAGTTACTTACCCTCACCAATAACTCCTTTTCTAGCCTGGCCCTCTCTTCCTTAAGTGGAATTTCCTCTAAAATTAACAGCAAGTACGTTTCAGAGAGAATTGAGCACTTGAAATTCTTCATCGTCATACGCGACCTATTTATTCGTATTTGGGGCCATTCCAAGTTGAGATAAGACGATAGGCCAGTTATCTCCTGTATGCATATGAACATATGCACTCGAAGCACTGCTCAGCGTAATCGAATGCTTTCTAAGTAATCAGATTTCCCCTTTCAGTAGACTGTAAGTTTTTAAAAATTCTAATTACCTGGCGAGTTTTGGCTGTATGAAAAATTATTTTCTTCGGCGTTTTCCATGCTGATTCGAAATTAAGTCCATTGACTATTTTTTTCCGAAACATTTATTGCGCTGAGGGCCACTTCTATCTATCAAATTTTATCTTATATTCAACATTTTCCCATAATTAAGTGCTAGTTCAAATAATCGTGTAAATATTGAATTCCATGAATTGAATACATTTATGAATACGAAACTAAATAATAAAATTAGTTATAATGCTTCATTTATCAAAGATGACGCATTTTATGCATTTAACGAAAGAGTAAACTCATCAAAATTAGTTTAACACTGTACCTTTCATTCTAATATATGATATCTTAGAAACGGATGGTTTTACTTGAAGGAAAGAATAATTGCCGCACCTTGAAATTTGGAACTCTACCAAAGTTCCTTTCGCAGTGTCTCTCTATTCACGTGATCGAGCATTCTCTTCCTAACTCCACCCATAAGTTTCCAAAAGGAGAGGGCCATTCGTAGGAGCCCATCAACTTCCAACGCCCTCTCTCCGTGTTGCCCGCCCCACTTTCTTCGCAACGCTTTCTTGTACAACATCGGCAGTCATATCTCATCCCCGCTGCTGTCCAACCTTTCTCACATTATTCTACGCTTTGGAGCGCTATTCCTTTAAAACGTCTTCATTCATTTCCCAGCAACGCACCAACTTCTCAGCTGCTCTCGCATATATCTAAAATTATGTGCATCGAGGAATACATGGCTGCTCGGCTCCATTTTGAGTCGTTGGGAGTATGCAATTAACACGAGAGGCTGCTTCATATGAAAAATTTACGATTTATACTTAAAGTCATATAATGGAATAATCTTAATGGAGTAATTTCTGACCTTTGTTATTTCAGCTTCCTTCGGAACTGTAGAAACTTTTGGTGAACTGTTGGCTACATTGTCTAACCCATAATTATTTTACACTATAATAAAAATTAAAAATATAATAGGTGTTTTTATGCAGTCATCACTAAACCAATTCTTTTATATAGCATTATATATATATATATATATATATATATATATATATATATACATAAATGCTTACGGAAGAGGAAAGGTAAATGGAATAAATGGATGGCAACAAGTTGTTGGGATAAGGAAGCCCAGTGAGCACTCACCAATAAGATGACTGCAGAAGTGACACACACAAAACAAACAAAAAAACAAAAACACTAAAGCTTTCGGGAGTGATCCCTTCGTCAGAACGTATATATAATTATATATATCTATATATAGACGTTCCTTACAGAGGAGGATATAACATACATATAATAGATATATAGGAGGATACTAGAGTTTAGGCACTTCCAGATGAACTGGAGATTCGAAATTTTTTTCTTTAGTAGGATTTTGTGCAAAACCGACTAGTACATACGAAAATCTTGAAAATTTTCAACAATGCGGCCGCTTAAAATTCGCAATTGTTTAAACAAATATTCAAGGTTTACGTATTTCCGAATGTGCTACGAAGCTGAAATTTTTTAAAGAGGTAGGATATGTAAAATATTGAAACAGAGATTATACAAATTTTGATATTTTAATTTGTTTGGCAGTGAAAAATTCTTAAAGTTTAAACAAATGGGTATATGTTTAGATACTACAACGTGAGTTAGAGAGCTGAAAATTTTCAGTCATTTAGAGATTAGTCTATGTAAGCGAATAAACATTTCAATGTATCCATGGAATTATTATTGCGGCCGTTAAAAAGTATTTAAATTTAAACAATTAGATAAATCTTATTTCACTTCTAAATGTGCTACAAATTTAAAATATGGCAAAAGTGTGTGGCATTATTAATCCAATGTGGAAAAGTATAATTTTCCTAAAATCGCAAAAATTAGCAATTGTTTTACTCCGTTATTGCTCCATAAGGAAAAAATGAAAATCGGTCCCGAGGAGAAATCTTTTGACTTAAAGAAATATTTCCCATGATGAAATATCTCTCTGAAAAATTAATGTTTTTTCAAGGTGATATGAGATGCTTGCAGTATGCAAGCACCTTCTACTAGTATATATATTGTTCCATAAACACCCTTGCTCAAAACCTTTTTGCCTTATAACTGTAAAATTGCAAATTTCAACAACAAAAATTAAAAAAAAAGGTCTTGTAAGACATCCGGATCGTAAAATGGGAATATTTCAAATTTAACTTTCTCGATTGCTTCGATATGATACTACAGACGAGTTTTCGTCGTAATAGTATTGGTAAAATACTTTTCGTTACAGATCAACAGAGCTTTTTGGATCCGGAAGTCGGTCGGTTGTTTTTTTTTTTAAGGCAGCAATCGGTCAAAAGACAGGAAAAAATTTTATCGGGAGAACAACGGGATACGTTTTGCACATGGTGGTTGGTGCGGAAGAAGAGAACATGATCGCTGTTTATGTTTTTCAAGTGTGAACATGTGTTTTATAAGAAATAAGAGCATCGAAATTTATTCGTTGTATATTTTTTTTAAACGTCGGAATAAATTCCGGCCTTGTGGAGTTGTAAAAAATCTAGTTTTCCAAATTCGTAATTTTGCCGCATCTGCTGAAAGCATCTAACTTGAATGGTGGAGGTCTGGGTCTATCGAAACACGATGCTTTCTATCTGCGCGAATAAACGCTGCGTTTGCTGCGAAAATTCTGCCTTCATTTCACTCGACGATCGACGTTCGATTTAGGTATAGAATATATTTTTTCGTCTCTTCGTCCAACATTTCTTGTTTTCGATGATAAAATCTCGTACATTTAAATAAACAATTTCAGTCAGCATGTTACGTCTACACCTACATTTTTCAAGTGGAAAAATAGAATGGTATGCATATATATATATATATATATATATATATATATATATATATATATATACACACGAGTACTACGATTATTTACTGTTGAAGCATATGTAACTTTATCCTTTATTGGTTTTCATGTTTTATCGTCTGGTAATGATAACTTCGGTACCATATAAATTTTAACATACAGATGAATATTTTATATTCTGTATCACATAGCTGGTTAAGCGTTTATTCAAAATAACATCTCATATGCCAATAACAAATTGGAATTTTCTACTCAAAATTGACCGATCAAGAGTTGAATGTCAATATAATCCTGATCAACTTAATTTTAATCAATGGCGAAAATCAATTTAAAAATTTTTTCAAGTTTGATAGGTTTAATTTTAATTCAAACGTAAATTTTACATATGAATGAAGAAAAAACATACTATAACTAATTATTCCTTATTAGTTTCAAAAAAATTCTTTTTCAGTTTCGTATGAAATGGTCTAATCCTATTATATTATTGATACTTTAAGAATAGTTTTTTTGTGTCTGACGGGGAAAGCGGAGAGGGTGCAGGGGGTATTGTTTGAGTGGGCTAGGTTGTGTGTGCTGGATTACAAAGGACAGAACCTAACAGAAGTACTTAAGACCAGCAAATGTGGATTGAGCTCTGACTAAACCCTCCCCATTTCTCTTGGGACGTATGTTGAGAATAAAGAGTTTCAACGCGTATAAACGACAAAATATAAATCAAGTTTTATCGTTGGTTGATCACAATAACTTTGGCTCAGATTATTAGATGTAAAGTACTCCTTTAGCCAAACAATTATATTATAATTGTTTGACTAAAGGAGTACTTTACATCTAATAAATCTAGTTAATAACAAATTTTCTGTGAGACGGTACTAAAACATAACATTTCAATAAAAATCGATTAATAAACAAGAATCTTACTGAGGAAATTTGATGAAAATCGCGGATTTGTTAAATGGATGAATTAGTAAGGGTGAGGTAGATTGTATTTTCTTTGAATAATTTTGTTTAATCCGATGGTTTTTATGCCCGCATTTCGCTAATTATGGTTTTTCTTATACGTAAATTTCAAATTAAAAATTTCTTTTATTGCCCTTTTTGGTATTTAGCCACGTTTTGTACATTAACTCGTTTATAAATCTAAAAATACAGTAAGTAATATATATTCGAACAATAATTTAAATACAGATCTCTAGCAATTCCATTGCGTTACATGTAATTGCACATAATAATGTGATGCGACGTTTAAAGGAAATTAAGGGATTCCTTTATTTAGGAGTCAATGGAATTAAGTCTGGACAATTGAATTTCCAAGATTTGAGAATGAACTGTTCAAGCGGAAATTGTTGGTTGTGGGATATTATTCTTTTGCGATAAGAATTTCACATAAAAGTTTCTCAGTGACAATATTTACATTAATTCTCTTCGAGGGGAAATCGAATATAAATGAAGCATTTGATTAGTGTGCCATAAATAAAAGGAAGATTTTCATGTTTACAAAACTAGTTTTCTTCAAATTAGAAAAAATCGAACAGCATTTTACCGCCCTGCCTAAAGCTTTATAATTTTTTACCGCGAGTACCCCATTTGAATTCTCGTTCCCCGGGATCTCTTGGCCTATATTGGCTAACTGCGAGCCCATACTGATCCAAATAACTTCAATATCGAAAGAAAAACCTGGTTAAATTGATTTTGTTCATCACTCGGAAATGTTTTTCCTAGATTTTTCGCGAGGAATGCGTGATTTTCGAGTTATTTTACGGGAGTGCGCTAAGAGAGCATGGGAAATACAGAACCGTCGGGTCACATAATCCGAGCCACTTAGCCGATAAGGAAAACCTTCAAGATGTCAAAGAAACTGGGTCCCGAGCCTTTCCTCCAGATGTTCACCTGAGATTGCGGACAAGAACTTCACCTAAGAAAGAGCGCTTTTATTCATTCCAAGTCCTTAGGTTTTTTCATTCCCCTAGCCGGCGTTGCGTAGCGCGCGGCCATTTCTCCCATCTTTCCGACGATTCGCGATCGATTTTCTCCTACACAAAGGAGCAACCCTCTCCTGCCATACCCTAAAACCTTCTTTAACCCACATCCAATTTCGTAACCACAAATCACCTCCGTTCAAGTTCAGTTTTTTTTTCTCCTTTCCGGTCGCCCGGATATCAATCTCGCCTCATGCTTCCTTTCCGCGCCTCCTTTGATAGAATTCATTTCAATATCGTTTCCTCATTTTGGATTTGTTTATTTTTTCCTTCACGCTTCGAGGGAAATGTTCGTGAGCTCAGGTGCTCCGGAAACCCGATTTCCTTTTTGACTCGGACGCGTGTCATATCCGGTCCGTTTTGCTTCCTTTAAAATCATTCTTCAATTTCAATTCTGCAGCTGCTCGACCGGTTTTTTTCCGAATTCAGTGCAGTCGTTGACTTCAATGGTTGTGTTATTCCACGACAAAATTTGTCACTGTCTTAACACATTTTAAATCACCTCAATAAAAAATATTTTCACCATCTAAATTATGTTTTCAGTTACGTATTAGGCTTGAAATGTCTAGTGCATATGATAGAAATCTATATTTTTATTAAATACGACATTTGTTGCAAGCAATTTTCTACTTCCCTTATCTTAATCAATAAATTCAATAGAGAATCATCAATCTCGTCTTATGAAAACAAATAAGCACTGGAATAAGCACTTAATCATTGAAATTTGAAAAATCAATTAAAAATTAAGCAATGGATATTGGAGATACCTAAGAAAATTTTTCAGTTTTCGATACTTGTGCTTATTTTGGGTTAATCTATAATTGACAAACATTTCACCACCGAATGATCACAAGCAAACTCTTATCATTCCACGTAAATTTTATAAATAGTTGAAAATGTTTTAGCACAATATTCTGAGAAAAGACGAATGTTTAATAACAAGGGTTTTTTCAGAATGTTAATTTTATTGTATCCTAATAAATATCTTTATCTGTATGCAGATAGGCATAATCTGTAATTTTGGGAATAATTTTGAAACGGGAAAAATTCTACTATGACACCCGCGTTCAGAAATGGGGAAAATTTTCTGCTACGGAGGTTCAGTGGTATAATATCCGCCCGGCAAGTAGAAGATTCTGTTTCGATTCCCGGCCATTGCAGAATTTTTTCCTGTTTCAAATTTATCCCCAAAATTACAGCTTATGCCTATCTATAAAGGATCTTTAGATCATATTATTCAGTCAATTCCTAGCTTTGGCAATCTCACCATTTGAGAGGGAGGGGTTTTCTTCGACGTATCTCTTGGAAGATGACCGTTGAAGCTGGTTGATACTAGCTTGGCCAGCCCGGATCAAACTAAGAAAAACATCCGCGTTCAGAAACTGAGAATGATATCTGCTACGGAAGTTCAGTTGTAGAATATCCGCCTGGCAAGTTCAAGATCCAGGTTCGATTCCCGCTCATAGCAGAATTTTTTCGTTTCAAAATTATTCTCAATATTATTTCATACTAACCATACTTGTATACATAAGTTTTATCTACACCTACATCTACATGATACCCTTCAAGTCAACTTTTTGGTGGATGGCAGGAGGTGCAGTGCACCAAGGGTCCATAATTTTCCTAAGATATCTTTTCCTATTAAATTCTCTTATCTTCCTAGGGGAAAACGATCCTCTATATTGCTCCGTTCTACAGTCGATCTCGCGAATCTTATGCTCACTGTCCTGCCTTCCGAGATAAATCGGGCTTCTGATAAGTCCTACTACGTCATTCGCTAGTCCCTCCGACATACATTTTACCAGTAGTTTAAATCTGGCCTCCAGGCTACGTTCCTCTGACGATGTCCGTTTCAGATTTTGTATTAATGATGTTACGCCTTGTTTACTATCGTAATTCCTCTTTACAAATCTAGCTGCCCTGCGCTGGACCTTTTCCATCTCGTTGGTGAGTCCTTTTTTGTAGAGATCCCACACAGTTGAAGCATATTCGACGTGCGGTCGAACCAATGATAAATAACATAATTCTTTCACTTTTTCGGAGCTATTTCGAAATATTCTCCCTATAAAGGCCAGCTTTTTATTAGCGGCACCTATCAATCGGCGAATGTGTGTGTCCCACGAGAGATCACGATGGATCGTGACTCCGATATATTTAATCGAGTTGAAACTGGAGTCTCTACTCTGTCCAACGAATAATTAACATCCAACGAGATACTCTTGGTTCTCCAGAAATTGATGACGCAGCTTTTCTTTTGGTTGATCTCTAACTGCCATTCCTTACACCATACAGAAATAGCTTCTAGATAATTTTGGAGATACTGATGGTCTTCCGGATTGATTATTTCTCTAAAACTGACGGTGTCGTCCGCGAAAAGCTTAATTATACTTCTGACAACTGAGCTGATATCGTTTATATAAATTAGAAATAACAACGGACCAATTACACTACCCTGCGGAACGCCAGAGACAATCTCCACTAAGTTCTAAGATTTCCCATCTATAACAACCTCCTGTTTCCTATGATTTAAAAATTCACGGATCCAAATAACAACTTTAGAATTAACGCATAAGGTTTCTAATTTCGTAATTAACTTCCACAAAATCTAAGAAGATAGCATTCTGCATTAATAAAATATTTTTGAAAATCCGCAATTTATTGTCTAACACGAAAACTCTTTCCTCACTCGTATGCAATTTTTCTATTTATCAAATCGTGAATTTGCCAATTACGAAACTGAGGAACTTAAAGGGAAGTCTCCATTTTCGAAATCTTCAACGTGCCATTTTAATAGGTGGCTGCCAAAACAATTTAATTGCCTATGAATTGTTCTTAGCAATTGTCTAGCTATTACAACTGCATTAATTCTATATCACAAATGAATGAGTGATTTGCTCAAGTAATATTTCATTCAAGCTCTGAAATGGATTTTTAATCTGCTGTTAAAACGCAGACACTACATATTTTTTCTTAAAAACTACCATTTATTTGGTGGTATTATGATCTTTCCATTATGTAATCTACATTTTATTTATTATCTGCATTGACCGAATACTGTTTTAAGAGATGTACTTATGGGTTGATGACTTTTTTCTTAAGAAAATGGAGCGGTAATTATTAGTCATGGAGAGTAGAGCATCAGAAAAACATTTTCTCTTTAGAATCGACATTTGTAGCGGAAAAATGGTCTTAAATGTTTTTCTCCTTCACGGGAAGTATCAAAAGAACGATTTGTATGATTTAACGAAGCAAATTTTTTTTTCTTTCTCTGGCGCTAACGCTGAGAGCATTTACTCATGC
Organism: Tanypteryx hageni; assembly: GCA_028673005.1. NCBI lineage: Eukaryota > Metazoa > Arthropoda > Insecta > Odonata > Petaluridae > Tanypteryx > Tanypteryx hageni. The sequence goes on from CM054116.1 coordinate 55,152,018, forward strand.
TAGAAGAATAAATACTCTAACTTGTTTCTACATCAAAATTACATCTTCCTTCTGAAAGATAATTTGTCTAGAAAGTTTACTCTGTAATTATTTCTCGGTGAGTCCAGTCAAAAGTCTTTTAATGTTGACTGATTGAAGTAAGCAGATCATGACTTGCCTCGTTCAAAAATATTTATCAAATCCAGCGATTCCATTCTTTAAATATTTATGCACATAATAGAAACTTTGCCATTGTGAATGTTCGATTAAATATTAATTATGCATCGGCCTCTAATATTTGATTAGTTTTTCATCCTTCGCAAAACGTTAAATGATGGCGTGCAACTGATCCACTAAAGAAGAATTAACAATTAGCACGAGTAAAATAAAACACTTCTCAATGTCCGCTCATCGTTGAAATTAAATCATAAATTACTCAAATGTACCTCTTTTTTATTGGATAAAATTATTATAGTATATTCCATTCACGATACTCACCAAACGAAAGACGATAAAATTTCATGCTAATATTGTTGATATTTTTATTTTCAACTTGATACGTGTGCGGAATGTGCCATAGAATAAGGGAATCTCATAGATATAACTCAGCTGTGCCTAACATAATTGATTTTCTGAGATAAAATCCGTGGAGAAATTTATTTTTATAGCCCACATACATATTGAATATCTATAATTATATTGAATATTTATTCTAAAATTGTATTTAAATCTAATAGTTATAAATATTATACAATGACTTTAGGAAATAAAGGAATATATTGGCTATACCATATAGATGTGCCGTAGCGTTACCATATACTAACTCAATTTTGTAGATTAATATAGTGTCTGATATGCATGATATCTAGTGGTCAATTTACATTTCCAAAGAATATATCACCTATCGGGTATCATTTTTAAATAATTCATAACACGATAGCCATAGTTCTCAAAATTGAACATTAAAAATCGAGTGGAGATATTTAAATTTTTCCATATTCCGTAATGGGCTAAACATTTATTCAAGCTCGATTAATAAATTTACAATAAAAATAATGGATTGCTCACGGCACATGTACAGAGTAAATAAACACCGTTTGGATTTCGTATAAATATATCCTCTATACACCGAGATTCATTTAAGAGAATTATCTCTTCTGGAAAACAAAATACTGAATAATATATTTGTACGTTCCTCTCATTCCAATCTCTCTTCAAATGAGTTATCGTTGTTTTCTTTTATCCATGCAAAATTTCGTGTATTTATTACTATGGGAAGTTTAAACGCGCGGGATTTTCAGTTTTTTGTTTATTAAAAACTATACACACGCAAGGAAAACACGGTAATAAAAATTGGTCAATAAAAGACACCCGTTTATAGCAAATAAATTCCATTTCCCTGCGAAAACATAGATATGGTAATCTTATTAACAAAAAAACTAGCTATTGGAAACCTCGGCATTGCACACCGTGAAAATGTAAGCCCTTTTAAGTAGAGGTTTAGCTTAATACGCGTTTATGTGGGCGTGATAACTTTGCTTTTGAAATAAAATAATAAATTCCTCAGAGCATTCTTTGTGATTCGCACATCATTAAATTCAACGGAGCGCTCAGAGAGAATTTTCTCTTTGCAGTCATTTCGTCCATTGTTTAATTATTTTCGAATCCAGATTATCGTTTTGTACTTTTTTGCCCTAAAGCACCACAGTTTCGGGTCAACTACGAGAGCAATCGACAAGGGAATATCTTGATCCGCACCGTTAAGATCCCTTTTCCAATAAACCACCGCGGCGCCGTCGACCTTGAAATTATTGGTCCTAATCCCTTCACGCCGGTTCTCGTTTATTTTTTTTGCAGATTCGTTCTGCAGACGCGATTTTATTGAAGATCTGGAAATTTAAAATACTCGATCGCCTTCCATAACCTACTTTAAGCTTATACATAACCTATTTAAATGCACGATTTACGCTTATCAATTTAAAAAATCTATGAACGCAAAAGCTCGAGAGACGCGGATGAGGCCATACTAAATCTTAGTAAGCTCTACAGGAGAAAATCTGCCGTCCTCTTCTGTACGTTGCTCTTATGCATGAAAAAATTATAATTACTTATAAAAACACTTTTTAATGGTTTTCAGAAGTGGCGATGTTTAAATTTAATTGGCACTCCCTCCTAACCAACCTTATAAACCAATTAAGCTAACAAGCCAGTCTAATTCTCCATTTTCGAATTGAGGTATTAATTAATAAATTAAAGATAAATAAAAATGATTATTTCATAATAATAATTAAATATTTATTAATGAGACTGTCTTGATATCTTATTTGGTTAAAGCACCGGCACGGATAGTGGGAGATCCTGGTTCGATTCCAGGTAAAATTATGAATTTTTCTTCTTCCCTAAGTCGACATTTGTGAGTTTACACACAAAACTATATTGATCTACGTGCTATCTACTTATAAACTACTCCCTATATTTCCTATGCGGAGGCAAAACATTATCGAGATCCTTCATGACTTTTTGATGCAAGATTCACCTAAGTCAGGGTCTTTCAAAGTATGGGCCGCGGACTAATGATGGGCCGCGGATATCTTCCTAAGGGCCGCGAGGTCCTCGTTCAAAGACTTTCCATACGCTTCGAAAGATTAAATGGTCATCACAATGTAAACCGAATATTTTTCTTACAAAGTTTTCCTCAGAATCCCGCTGCTAGACCCCTTGTCCCTAGTGTGCCCCTTTTCCTCTGAAACTGACTAGCAACTGCACATTTGCACAGCAGGGGATCCATACCCTTCTCTTTTTTTTAATCGGTGATACCGCATTACACTTTCCTACCTATAGCCATCTGCACTAATATTTTTTTAGATAATGCAAAACGTATTTTCCAAAGTTCTCTTCTCAAAACCCCCATACCTAGAGATAAATCGCCTTAATTTTATTTTCAGAGCTTTTTAATATCTTCTCCTTCTCCTTCATTCACTGCTTTAATAGTTTTACTAGAATAGTACAGATATGTCTTACAATTAGTTCCCTTTGAAAGGTCGTCGAACCAACATAGTATACTTATTCGTGTGGAGGAAAGTGATTTTTCAGTATTTTATAAACAGCGGTAGCACATAAACAGTATCTGAAATGCCAGAGGTAATTATTTTTTATATTAAATTATTACGAAATGAAAAGCTTTTTGCCATATTTCAATTCCCGACAAAATTTATAGCTAAGGGTTAAACACAATAGAGATTCATCCTCTGATACCACTCTTAAAAATTTCTCTTTTCTTCCCTCTCCTGGATTTCCTCACATTTATTTCCAAATAATGCGGTATTACTCTCTTACAATTACTGTATTACCGCTGGACTTCAGACCATGAAATGTGCTTGCTTATGTAAAGAAGGAATACCATTGATTCGTCAGTAGATTTTTCTATTGGGTCATCTGCATAAAGTGAACTCATCCGGAAACGAAGATGTAATTATTTTAGTTTTTTCTGCATTCTATTAAATCTATCATATAATTTTAGCTGGGTTGTTTCATCCATGACAGGATTTGTATTTTTCTCACAGAATGTACTAATTTATTGTTAATCCATTGAATGAAAATCTTTCATAAATTTCGGTTTCATATATTTTAGTCGCAAATTTATAAGTGGATACAATTTTTTTTTAATTTTTTTGTCAGCTGCGTGGCATTTTATTACTCGGTAGAGATAGAACTCCATCCATAGCAGAGTATACATAGAATTGGAGAATTAAATCTGCAGTGTATGTAGAGTGAATTGTGAAGGATTGACTTCCACTATGTGCTGACGAATTGCTCCTGTTATGTTTCACTTTTCATATCAGCATCAGTTTGTTAAACTAAATAATTATTGTTTTAGCTTTAAGCTGTTGTAATTGTAAAAATTCCGAAATGTCTTGGCGCTCTTGATAAAGAGTAGACTAATGTCGGCACCGGGTTTCCCTCCTTCCTTCTGTATGTGTCCGGTGTTGATGGATTTATGGATATAATAGCCCAATAGACTGATTAGCAAGAAATACAATCAAACAAACAATTCTTATTCTTGAGCAGAGGTTCCCATCATCAATCTGACGGAATTATTCTATTATGATTGAACTCGTGCTCGTGATTTTCCATGCAATTGTAATGGCAGAGAAGCTTTAAAAATATATTGCAATGAAAATATAACCGGCTAACTGTGCTCATTTATGAAAATAAAAACTGCTTTTTTGCATAAATTAACGGCAACTAAAATAATATCAGATTAATTCTCTCTTGGGTTTCATCGATCAAAAAGACCGCAAAATACCTCCAAACATATGAATGAATGAATTTTGTGTAGTTTTATGGTAAAATCATGCAAGCTATTTTGTATAAAACCAAAGAATATTTCAATTTCTTTCAAGGCCGAAATGTGTAATCAATATACGATATTCATTCAAGTATAGAGAAGGAATAGAACATTTTAAATAAAATCGCTTGCTTGGTTTGGCAAGCCATCACCTAAAATTACTTACGAGGTACTTACTGATCTATGACAATAGGTTATCAACCATATTTTGGACGAAATTTTATACTATATCTTTAGATTGATGAAATTTTTCCAAAGAAGTAACGTTAAATATATTTTCTCTTAAAATTCAACCGATGATCTCTGAAATAAACATTCTATCAGTAATATTTTGAATGTATTTACATTTTATCAATCATACTTATATCAAAATTTTTATTGCAGTCATCGTCGAAAGGTTCTTAAAATATTTCTTAGCTTCCGCCGTATATAATATATAACCCACGCAATGTCACTTTATGAATAACATTGGATAAAATGATGCTCTATGTGGAAACTTAAATCCGACTAAAGGCAAACTTGTCTTTTGCACTTAAATCCTCGCCTTTTCCTTCCTCCTGAAGTTTACTTAAACCCCTTCGTACAGTTCAGCGTCGTAACGACCTTGGAGTGTTTTTTTATTCTGAATTAACTTTTACCAACGTAATGAGAAGATTTCAGCAAAGTCTTTATTTGATTTTCTGTGCAGATATACCGAAATTTTAAATCTCGTTGCTCTGAAGTCCTTATTCAATGGGCTGTTGGGCTGTTCGGTTCCAATACTTACACTGTTTCCCAAGTTATTTTGAACTCCAGAAAATGGAAGAAGAATAATTGATGCTTATCTAGGAGAGAAAAGCGCAAAAAAAATTCTGAATTTATAGGAGTTAAAAGAACACTTTTCACGTAGTCATTAAAAAATGTCAACAAAAGGCTTGATTGAAAAATCTTGAAGTTGTAGCCAGAGAAAAATAAATTAAACCAAGAGTTTCGACCACTTGTTAAATAATATAAAGACGAATCTGCAGAATGTCTCAAAAAATCGCATAAAGGTGTGAGGAATAGAATTAAAATATAATTGGACGATTAGTAAATGATATTCAATAAACTATTAATCAAGGACATCTGATCCTAGAGACATGGAGTGATCAAATGCATTGAAGAATGATGTCCCTATGCTCGTTAGTTTATAGAATTCACATATCAATTTTCTGAGAATGATATTCTTGTTGACGAAATTGTTTTCACCGTTTCCATTACGGCTGGAAAAGGTCTATCATCATGTAGAGTACGCGTCATATAGGTAAACTTTAATATTAGGTCATGCGCTGCGCAATGAACCGAGAAAAAAAAACCTTCTTATTCAGCTCAAACAGTGTCTTTCAACAGAAACCCTTTTAGTTCATATCTTGAAATTTTAGGACGAATATTTGGAGAGAATCAAATAAAATAATTGATGGACTAGGACAAGGGCGGCCAACCTGAGCCTGAGCAGGAACCACAATACTGCAATCCACATCACCGAAGAGCTACAGTAACATGTAATGAACTGATAAAAAATACTTAACATATAATGTAGCTAAAATAAAAACAAATTTATTTATTTGGTGGGACTTCCGATAATCTTAGAATACAACAATTCCATTACACATTATGATCGGAAAATTACTGTGTATATATAAGAAAGCTAATGTTTTCAAGAACCGCATATCAACTCTCAAAGAGCCGCATGCGGCTCCGGAGCCTCCGGAGGACGAGGAGCTCTGCCTCAGTGCCCTTATGGAGCCCAACCCCATCTGACGAGGCTAGCTTAGCTAGCCTTTTATTTTTCTACTATTTAATTAATTTTTCATGATATTAATTATTACTTTAAATATAAAATACATTTCCATTATTTGTTTTACGCCATTAATTAAATGCATTAATGCAGTTTTTTAAATAGTAAAGAGGTATTTCGCGTGTTGTGATTATGATGTCATCATATTTTTCCTTCGTTTTTTGAAATCAAAGGTATCATAATTTAGTCTTTATTCTTATTACAAGCATTAAATCGATGTCATCACGTTATTATTTTTTATTTCTTTTCAACAATTATAGAAAGTTTATTTATTAAAGGAGGAACCTTTGTTGATGAATACCAAACAAATCTCAGCGCATCTGCTGTCTTTCGTAAACACTGGAAAAACCTGAAACGTTTTATATGCACTAAAAGCTAAAAAAAAAAGCGGAAATAATTATGGGCACAAAATTTGTGTAGCTTAAAGTATAAAAAATAAATATTAATTTAGTCTGTGCAATTTTTATATATATCACGCTGAGAGAGAGAAATATATTTTGAGGAGAGAGTGAAAAGATGAAAGGGGAGAAGAATGATAGGGAGAGAGGAGGAAAGTGGAAGAAGGGAGGATTGAAGGGAAAAATAGAGGAGAAAAGAAGGGAGAAAGGGAAGAGAATGAGAGTGAGAAAGAGAGGAGGAATAGGATGTGCCTTAATTTGAATATTTTATTAATGTATTCCCGCCATTTTTGACGCAATTAAACTAGCTTTAATATATTATTTAATAACAATTAGTGCTTCTTTATATACTGGATTAAGAGTAAATATCGTAGAATTACAAAAATGTTGGATAACGGCGAATGTTCACGAAGCTTAAATGCGATTAGTGGAATTTGAACCAATTGATGAGCGTCGTGCGCCCGACGATGAGCTAATTTATACTATACATCATACTCCATTCCATAAAACTGAAAGTGTATGAACTCTGTTGTTAGATAGTGGGCAAAAAATACTATATTTTTGAATCCCTACAGTTATGCTAAATGGAAAGAATCAGTAAGGTGTAAGTAAAACATCTGAAAATTAATTGGTTTTTCGTAAGTGATGTTTCCTACGAAATAAACCATTGTCAATATGTAATGGGTAATTGTCAAGATTAAATCAAATTTTAACATAATAGAATGACTCATTGTGAAAATAGAATGAGTCATTGTCAAAACACCATGAATACTGCCCTCCAATTTGGTTCACTGTTGCTCATTAAGCGATTTGATTCCACATTAGTGTTTTTTCTACGCCGTAGTCCTGCGGGGCACACTCTTTAAGTATCTATCCCCCATTTTCCTCATAGACGACTTATTACCAGTCTTCATCACCTTCACACTCTAATCCCACTCCACTTTACTTTCAACCCATTTTCCCTTTGTGGTCCTTCTCGCTCCACTCGACTTTAGATCTTATTCGTTTGCCGATATTTCGACTTTGATCCTCCAAATGCTCTCTCCCTCTCTATCTCTCTCTCACTCACTTATCGACCCCATCTACCTAATTCCTTATTGGTCACTCTTCCGAATCTTCACATTTTTTGCCTATTTTCTTCCACAATCAACTATCTACATGCAGTGGTTCCCAACCTTTTCTTAGATGCGGCACACTTTCAAAATTCAAAATTTCGCTACACCCCAGCCTGGAAAGGTTTCCATATTTCTACATACGAGTATTACAACCTTTGGATTTATCCATTTGTTGTTATAACACCATATTCAATATAATAAAGAAAAACTCTTGCCTTAGTTAGCTATAAATACATCCAAATCGTTGAATTATTTTCTTAGATTAAGTTTTTCGCGGCACCCCTAAAAAGCTGACACGGCGCCTCTGTGTGCCGTGGCACCCAGTCTGGGAGCCACTAATCTACTATATAACGTTTTCGTTCCCAGACTGTTTTGTTATGATCATTTGTTTTCTCGTTGATGATATTGTGGTTTTGTGATGCTTATTATATTGTTAATTTCACATCATTTTTATATTTAATATATTGCAGTTTTACGTTCTAACATAGTTTGGCCAGCGTGTTGTTTTAGGGACTCGATAAATAAATATCCAACCAAAATGCGTTCGTTCATCTCCCAGTCATACGCACTGCACCCACACTCAGCCTTCCAAATTGCGTTCCTTTTAAATCCCTTTTCTCCTCTCGAACGCCATTGTTCCATCTCTACTCCTCCCATTCAATCCCGCCTCCTAAAAGAATTCTTAATACATTCGACACACCCCGTCACTCGGGTCTCGCGAGTTTCTTCGTCTAGATCGCTCTGCTCCATCTGGCGCTGCCACGTGAGAGGCGCGCCTTGTCTCAGCCTCCGTATCCTTGGATCCTAACACGTGCCGAATTTCCTAACATTCTCTCGGCGTTGACAAGGTCTTATCGCCCGCCCACCTCCTTCCTCTCTTCCTGCGCCTTCTCCGTAATTGTTAGAAATAACTCGACACACAATTCGTTCTCCCCCGAATCCACCTCTTCTATGAGGGCTTCAAAATCCCAACATACCGTTTCTTCTCCACAATAAAACTTTTGTCGTCTCCAGAGGAATTCAGGAAATATTTTTGGGAGACAAAGGAATCTAAAGTGCAAGAGATGCACAGTGCCATTACCCTATAAACGTTAATAGGCACCTCTCTCACTAAAACTAAACATTTTCGCTATAGTTGAAAATTTTTTGTTTAACATGTTGGTTTTATAAGCACATCGTGTTATGTCACTGTCAAATTACGTTATCACTTTGGTTTATTGGTACATTTCGGTGATAATCAACTGAAGCAAGCCGACTTATATTAGCTCAATATGTCTTTTCTTGTTCTGTAATAATTTTATTTCGTCTTTTTTGTAAGAGTAGTATTTAGCTAATTTTAATAGTAGCTTATATTTCTAAGAGTATTCTACTCTTAGAAGAATACCTTCTAATATTAAATTGTATAACATTCCACGTATAAAATTAAAATTTCATCGATGTCTTGATTGTCTCTCTCATTTTGGGGGTCACGATACCGCGATAGTTTACATCACACTATGACTTCTATCTAGACTATTACATTTCCTTCCTTTGTTTTCGCTGCAGGAGGACAATGGAAATTTTCAATTTCCTCTTTATCCAAGGACCAACCTTGGCGAGCCATAATTTTAAAAAGTATATCGTTCGATTAACAGTTATGACCTGTACGACTTTCGGTTGAAGGAATGACGCTAGGCGTATATGGAATTTTTAATTAAACTGATGTATTAACTTCTCTCTTCATATACAGGCTTTAATTTTTAAATAAATCCGTCTAAATTAAGGTTAAATTTGACATTCCCATAGTGAGCGTGGAGTTTGCTGGAATACTATTTCAATACTGTGATACGTTGGTCTGAGAAATAGATAAATCCTTGAATTCCAATTTAGCGAGTAGGCAAAATTACGCTATCGTTAAATATTGCTTGACGCTGTAAAACTACCCAAATATAATAAAGTTTCAGCATTTATTACGAGCGTCTCAAATAGCTACAACATTTCATAGAATTTATATTTATCATAGTATTTTATTCTATGCCAAATTTTATATTATTTCAATATACTTATCGAAATGTTTTTATGTGAATAGATACAAACAACTCGACCAGAAAATGAAAACTACATATAAATTATTTCTCATTTCAGTAGTAAATCATAAAACCTTGCATGCACTTGTATTCAACAAACGCGATAAATATATTTATTGAATTGTAAAATGATATTTAAGATCAGATGCACGGATACTGCTTCAAAATATTATTTAAAATCTTTAAGGTGAATTTTTGACTTGACTCAGTTTGAAAAAGAACCATTTGGCATAGAATGGCCAGAAATATTCAGGACACATTACATGAACAATAATTTATCTTCGTCATGCGGCTAGGTAACAAACCCGATTATCGTACATTCGTATATTTAAGTATTCCTTACTTCCGATAATCAAGTCAAACGATTGGTGCACTTTGGAGCGAATACAATTTTTAAATCACAATTTTTCATTAAATGTTTTTTGAATGCTAACAACCCGAGCGATCATTATGGTTGCAGTAACGTATATTCTCATGCGATTACAAAACCTGAAGGAGAACTCGGAAAAATATCACCGAAAAATAGATGAGGAAATAAATTCAAGTACGCTCGTAAGCACTCAGTAAAAAATCCACATTTTTGCGCAGTGAAAAATGCATGGATCTTTCGGCATGGTCTGGATGGTAATGTAAAAGCGTGGATGGCGTTATTGTCCCTTTTTAAAAGGAAAAAATATCGTAACCCATGGAGCATCGATACCTAAAAATACGTTATTCGACTTCCAATCTCGGCGCGGACGGTAGGAACTGCAATAGGACCAAAAAATCCTCCGGTGATTTAGATGACTGACGCGCCTCCTATATTTACTGCGGATCGAAAGAAATCCGTGCTATTACTGCGAAAACTGTCATGGTAAAATATAATGGACGACGCTGGTGAAATGATGCCCTACCGCTATCATGGGGCAAAAGAAAATGAGTCCAAGTGTCGCTTATTCATTTTTAATAAGGTAACGCAATTACATACGAGCGAATGTTACTCAATGAAAATTGCCTTTACCATTCTGAGCTCGAAATTAGCAATGCGAAATACTGGTGTTCTGAAATGCAAAAGCGCAATGAGCCTGACATGAGGAAACTATTTTTGAGAAATTATAACTGATTCTAAGCAGATGACGGGCGAAAATGCCAATTTAGCATGAAACTGTTTATCAAAGGAAACGTTTTGTGAATTTGGAAGAAAATATTTTAAAATTTCATTACAAATGTATAATATTTTTTTCAAAAATCCGGTTAATTTTTCTAACTTTTAACATGAATGATTGTGCAATATCCTGAAATTTCAATTCGTCTTATTTCAATCTATCAACAAATTCAATTATCGCAAGTAACATGAGAATTTGAGTCCAAAATTTAAAAAATGAAAGGGAAAACTGGAAAACCTTAACTGAATTTTTAAATCAATTATTTAAAAGAAACATTTTATGAATATTACAATAACTATTTCGGAAACGATTATTTGGACTTGTATAAATATTTACTCAAAAAGAAGTATTTTTTAAATACTTACCCATTTTAATCTATTTGAGATGCCTGCTTTCTGTCGGTTACAGAAACATTTTTATGTTTACGATCTATATAAGAGAGTGACGCATATAGCGGAAGTTGTCGTTGGATGCGTGATACTGCAATACGCACCAAGCATCAGCATAGTAACTCTCCCTGTAACGGTTTTCCACTAAAATTTTATTATTTCCTCCGTACTTCAGAATAGTAATACTTTTCACTCAGAGAAGTAAGACGTGGAAACATTAGGACAACATTCTGGGGACATTTGAAATAAAATTTTGCTAAAGTATACTTTCGCATAATGTTTAAAACGCTTTTCGCAACAAATCAAAAAGTAGGTCATCGGATAAAAATACAGCAATTTCGCTACGCTACCTGTCTTCATGCTTTTCAAATTTACCCTCCTTCTCGCCGACTGTCTTATCTTGCACACTCTACCGGCTTACGCTTTCGACGCTAATTAATAAGCATTTGATATCACTTTATTTTTTGTATTGTAAGATTTTATTTATTATTTATTTATTTTTATGCTATTATCTCTTTCTATGATTTTTTTATCTTGCATCATAGTGGATAGTGACGTTTATTAATTTTCCTTGAAACCATGATACAAATTAATTTCATTTCCTCCTTTAAGCTCTGTTATGGTAATAGGTATAATCCTGGATATCTCGCCATTTTCTTTTGAATTTAAAAAAGTCGCATAAGTCGATTAATCAAAGAACAATAACCGCTACTGTTGTAGTATGGAAAAGATTTAACTTTCCGCGTCTGTCTTTACACCAGAACGTTTATGATTTCTTTAAAGACGCTCATATGTAGTTGAAAAAATATATCTGCTTCGATTTTTACGGCGTAGCCCATGCGCTGCTGAACGCATAATTTTTGTTCAGAGGCGCAGATGTTTGTTCATTCGGCATGATTTAGCACAATAAATTTAAATCCCGTGTCGTAATTACTTCAATTTTCTTATTAGTGACGCTGAAAATCAAAAATAATTCTTTTTTCCTATACAAACATACATCGTCAAAAATCGTATACTGAAGACGCATTATATCAGTAGAATTATCATCTGTTCGGCTTCAATAAGAAGTTACTTTTATCCAGAGCCGGGACAGGATACTTATGCAAGTTTTTAAAATTGCGCCTCTATCTTAATGAAAGTGTACAGTATACAATTTCTTTCTCTCAAAGCAATAGTATGTTAGAAATTTAGTAGTAAAATAAAATGTTTTCAGAACTTGACACTTAAAAGTTCAAATGGCAATCGTGGCTCTCCTAAACGTGCTGCGTACTAGGCGGTCACCTCGCTCACCTAGCCTTTGTCCAGGCTCTGCCTTAATCTGCCATATAAGTCTACCTAGATGACGTCACTTTACTCTGCATCACGTCACGTGACTTGTCAACTTTTGTAAATAAATTTTAATAAGATAAAATTCCAATCACCAGAACCGAAGAAATTTACAGCTTTCTAAACATAAATACCTCAGCCCACCTAAAATTCATTCATTTTTAAGTAATATGAGATTTTTTGAAAAATACTTAAGTAGAGAAAAATCTCCTACTATACGACAGACTCCAAGTATGACAACAACATCTACTGACTACTACAGAAAATAATTTCTTAAATTCGTTTTTTCTGGTGAATACAAAAGGGATTGAGATTGGAAGATTTAATGAATAAATCAATCCGTCTGTTCAGTGATGTCATCCGTAATAAAAGGTGCAATATAGCATTCTGAAGTTTTCAAAATCGATGGCTATAATAATCCAAGAGATTGAATAGCCCAAAATACACACGCTCAAAATCGACGGAAATAATTAATCCGACGGTCACATGCTGCTAGGCATAAGCTGTAAGTTTGGGAATAATTTGGAAAAGGGAGAAAAATCCTGCCATGATCGGGCATCGAATCTAATTGCCGGGCTGATATTCTACCACTGAACTATCCTAGCAGATTAATTCTTCCGTTTCTGAAAGGAGATTTTTCTCATTTGTATCTGGGCTAGCAAAGTCCCAACGGATGTCCACCAAGAGTTATAATAAACTATCTTCTGTTATGTCGCATAAAGTTCGAATATTTTTAAATCGACTAAAAAGATTTTGCTATAAAAAATTAATAAAATTACAATGTAATGTTTGGCAGCAAAGGAGAGATTTAGCATGGTTGAATATTCTGAAATTACTGACTAAGCGGCGGAATACTGACGATTATTTTAAAAGCGCGCTCATTATTGTTTCTCTCTGTTAAACTTATTAAGACATTCTTAAGAAAAAAGTTTCTAATTAAATGATTATTGCACATTGCTCTAGTCAATAGCAAACCCCTGAGAACGTCATCCTATCTCCGTGTTTTGCGGTCACTATATTTTACATAATCACCTCCAAAAACCGCGCCGCGAGGTAATCTCCATAATCCACCCACGCATAAGAGAGGTCCTCTTTCTATGGCACCCGACTACCAGACAGTATTCCACCCGAAAATGTTGATGGTCCCGGAACGGCGCTGTCTTATCTACACCGCGTTTGGCGCGGAAGTTCGTTCTATCAAAATATCGGAATTCTGCATTCGCTGGTTGATAGGCTTCATCTTTCCCCTCGGTTGTCAGGATTGCAATATTTAGTGATTAACCGAGATCGCGCAGCAGTATAGATTCAGTTTACGTCTTGTATTTAATTTACGTAAATATACACGGAAGCCTACCAAAAAATATTGTTTTTTATGAATTTATAATTTGGCTTGAGGATACCATTATGTTCAAGCATTGATTGCTTGAATCTCGATTAAGCTGTATGTATAACATATGTTGAATTTTTTTCCTGTGGAGTGTGTATTTCTAGATGGCTCAATTAAATATTCGATCTTCGAACTGACGAAATAAAAAACTAATAAAATTAACCTGGAAAATCATATTTTTTAATTAATTCTCCTTTCGTTAATATTTTCAAAGGCACTAACAGGAGCGCTATAGACACATGTCGTTTCAAATATTACTAGAGTTGCCCGTATACCTCTTAAATTATTTCTTTAATTATTCACCTACGATAGCTATAGGATTACTATACATTTTTTAAGTCAGTTATCTTCCAAACTTCCTACTATCTACGTTCCCCTAATCATTATTTTTAATTCTCGCGTTCACCCTGTTCCGATTACGAGAGGCTCGCTCAATTCGCATGCCTATATGCCCGTCCTCCTATCGTAATTTATGGTAATATCGTTTGGCGAAGGTTTGCCAGTGGATGCGTGGAAACGTTCCATATTGCCGCTGCGTTCTCCTCTCTCAGGGAAGGAAAACTGCCTCAGGGATACGCGACGTACGTAACGGGGAAGGAAAACGTGTTTGGATGACCTCATCACGCTACCTGATCTAAATCATTACAGCCTTAAATCAACGAGTTATTTTTCGACGTCCACTGCTCCTGGATCTGATTCCATCTTGATGGATATTATCTGAGCGTGTGTTGCTCTCATCAACGCCCATTACCGCTTCGGATAAAACTTCGCAGACTCAATATGTGACTTTGGCGATCGATATTTAAAACATCGCGGAGTTTTAATAACCTGCGACGTCAGCTTTTTGAGCTCATTATTTTCCACAGAGGAAAATAGGGTCGAGACGTTTTATAAAACCTCTTCCATTTAGTTAAACGTGTAATGAAAATTGAAATCGTAAAAAATGAACCCTTTTTCGGACTTGTATTTTTTATTGCCAATAAATGTCAAATATCAATAATAAATGAAGTTCTATAATTCAATTTTTCTCTTATTCTTTTAGGAATTAGTGTATTGGAAATATATCTAGGATTAAAAGTTTTGAAAATAATTTTCTGGTGCATAAATTAGATTTTATTCATGGAAAAACGTGTAAAAGTAATTTTAAACCCATATGCAATCTACCACTATAAAATTAAAGAAAAATATTCATCGTGACTTAAAAGCATTTCAAAATCATGAATTGGTAGTTTTTGCATAGTGTTTACTGTTTATATTCAAAATATAGTGAAATTTATATTTTAGTATTCAGGACAGTATTGCAAAAATTTGCCACACGGCGTGGAAAAAAACAAATGCTGCCAAAGATCAATAGACAGAGTTATATGTTGCAGGTGCCATCTGAAATGCCATTTATACGAAAAGTCTCCCCTCTACCTAACCGCATCCCGCATCCCAGCTACATTGACGAATCATCATCCGCTCAAGAATTTTAATTTGGATCAGCGGCATTGATTTCATCTAAAAGGAAAGAAATTATATTCGAATCGTATTATATAATAAGCTACGATTGTCCCTTACGATCTATTGTGGCGCCGCCCTTAAAAAGGATTTACAAAAGAGTGGGAGAATCGAGAACTATTTGCAACTTACTGTAATGCTATTTTAACAGACTTTCCTAGTAGGCAGGAAATTAAAATTTGCGAAGAATGTTTGAAAGCGATTAACGAAAAATTCTCAAAAAATACTCGGGTTTGACTTAAGTAGATAGTTTCTATTTACCATAAGATCACACGTCAAAATCGATTTTTCGACTTACAGGCTTTTACACTCTTGCAAATAAAATTTAGAAATAATTGATCTACGATTTTCGGACCTAGATCGTTTTAAAGAATAAATAAAGTTTCTTATTCGTATCGTCATATTTTAAACGGCTCAGGTTCTACGTTTAAATCATATTTAATGGAAAGATTTAAGCTTTTTAACGATATGTTGCCTTGCCAACCGTTTCATTATTAAACATTGAGATTCTATTGTCGTCTCAACCCTTATACAATATACGTAAGGAAATGTAGCCGAAATGTAGAGGACGTAATGACCTAAAATAGAGCCATCTAAACCAAACAAATCTGGGTAAAATATTACTTCCTTAATAGAGGTGTTTCTGACTGGAATAACTTGTCTTCAGCGATATTTGAGCCCATTCTCACTTATTTTGATCTCTTTAGAGATAAAATTAATCGCCTCGTAAAATAGAGGCTATTTTCTGTATCTTTTCTGCATATACCGTAAGAATAAATAGCGATGGAGTTGGGCAGACGTAGAGGAATGCTTGGTAGGGTGTTATACGGTGGAGACTTCGAGGGCTCAGTGACCGCTACGGTAGCCGTGATGGCTTACCTTGAACATGTAAAACCCTCAACTCCGGAGGTTTATGGTGTAGATGTCCTTTTTATGGCTGTATTTCCTTTACTGTATTATAGCTGAGCCGGCCAGAGTTAGCACTTGTCTGCTCGGAATAAGCCAAATGCCAACTCCAGAGGGAGAGAGCTTTAGCCAATGAGAAAGCGTAAAGAGCGAGCCGTTACCATGGCAACGGTGCGCTGTTGTCATTTTCTCTTAACCCTCGTGTTTTGCTAGTCCCACACGCGTAATGAACGGTGACACAGCAGGTTGGGCTAAATCGATGGTCGTAACAGCGTTTGGCACCAACGCCTTGGGTAGTCAACCAGCTCTTCAGATACCAACTCTGGCCGGCTCGACTATATCTACTTGCTTTGTTTCACGTCATATAGTTTCCATCATTGTACTGATCTAGCTACCAGGCCTAGAGCCTAACTGCATTGTAAATTAAATAAATAAAAACTTAAATTTTTATCAGGATAGTAGCACACAGGAAAGTCTGTAGGAACGTTTTTCTACCGTTCCGTTAACACGGCACACCTAAACAAAAAGAAAATTTCCACGGTCCACCTATATATCAATATGTCTATATAGGCATGAGAAAATTATATAGACTAAAAGTAGCATAGTTATTATTTATTAAAATATTCATTAATTGTTTATTGTTAGAGCTGCTTATACAAAATACTGCGTTTTCACCGTACTTTTGGGACAATTTTAAATATCGTTAACCGATCTAAAAATTTTCGCGGCCAACCTCAAATGCTTTAGCGGTTGAGATACGCCTGTCTAGAGTGCATTTCAAGAGTATGCGACTGTAGTTGGGTAACATAGCGGTGAGAAATATTTTTTATCTCTCGAGGACTAAAGTCGATTGATACACTCAGCAAGAAAAAATTAAATCGACTTCAGTGGATCGCCGCACTGTAAGGGTTATATTACCTTTTTCTTACTTTTCTTTGGCAAAGAAAGACAAGGCGTTAAACACTAAAGAGGGTTTGCACAATGATTCGAATCACTCCGTTTATTTAGACCAACCACGTATTCTCGGTTGAGGAGGAATTTGCGCATATTCCCCATTCCACATCTTTCATAATTTCGAGCATATTTATTCGATTAAATCATCTCGTTCTATCTATATCAGCACAGTTTCATTAGATGCGAATTGATAATAATCTTTTGGGGGGTTCATTTGTTATTACTTTACCTTTAGCGCTTAAATGCTAATGACGGTTCCGAATCCATACGGTAAAGCGAGGAAAGACGACGCAAAATTCAACAACATAATCTTAGATTTAAGAATAAGTGAGAAATAATGAGATTGCTGGCAATAATGCCTTCTACAGCTATTAGTTATATTAGGAAAAATGGAAATAGTTTTTAAAATGGCTTCAAATATGATTTTAAGCGATTTTTCAAAACCCCGTTTTTTTGTCATATATCTTCCTAGGATAGGTAAGAAGACGCATTATGAGTAGGAGAGATCGCCTATGGATATATACATTTTGGTAAACCAAAACAAGATCTACTTAAGATATCACAATTTTTTATATTTTTTATTTTAAAGGTATCGACATAGACGTAAATAATAAGTTCAAAAATGTAAAAATGATAGGTAACTTTTAAAAAATTGGTTCCTTTGTTACCAGCAAGGAGCAACACATCCCCTCCAAAAGTTCAGAAAATACACAAAAATGAACAGTAATTCAAATTAATAAGACTGCAAGAATGTAAAAGACATTATAAAGTAATATTCTCTAGAAAATCAAATAGTGTAAATGAAATATAGTGAATATTGGTTACAAAAATCGGAAGGTTCAAAGAGAAAACCTAACAAACGTAAGCAATAAAATGAACTTATTTCACTTGTTTTTTCATTTCTCTTTTCATTTCTACCACACAAAGCACACATGTCAGAGTAGATAGAACAGGTATCGTGTGACCATCTGCCACTAACTTTACACTTGATCCAATCTGATGTAGACTGAGTGTTACAGTAAAGTTCAAGACACTCAACACATATATGTTGCAGTCTTCAGATTGATCATCATCCTATGTCGATGACGGCTGAAAATACAAACGGCATTTTGACCCCTTTCCCCGCTTAACAATTTTCTTAGGTGATCCAGTTTGTTTGTTTTTATTGATTTTCCTCTCTTTTACTTTTTCAGTCTTTTTTTAAGCATTCCTGTAACAACGATAGCAATTTTTCTTTCTTCCTGCTTTCGTCATCATTCTTCTGTGCTTGGATACTATTTTTCTTCTTCTTTTCTGAGATGTACGCTTAATCGATAATGTTAGCAGCAGATTGCTTCTGCAAGAAGATACTTTATATTTTATTATTATACTATCAATTGTTTACGAGATACATACTTTTACTCAGAAATAGGCAAAAAAATTAACACAGCTATGTAAATACGGCAGCCAGGCCCTGCAGGCGTCATTTAAATCCGGCGTTTAAAGGTTAACTACTTACCTGAGAAAGTAAAACAGCGTCTTCTATCATCCCTCTGCGAGCGGTCGTCTCTCTTAAAATGTAAGAATAGATGACGCATCCTTCTCCTCCAGAGAAAACATGGCGGAACAATATACAAGTAATAATGCCACGTGTCCACCTACACAAATTCATCTACAGAAAATAAGTTTTTCATTATTGCCACGATAAACATGCGAAATAAAAATAATAGAAATGATATATGAATATTCAGGCATTTACCAACAACAGCTGTGAATGAAATTCGTTTTTAAATCACACAAAAAAACTGAACATTAAAGTATGAATTTGTCAACTTCTACTTTCTACTTCACTATTCACACTACACTGACCACCGTTGTTGCCCAGTCTATGACTATGGAAGCTAGAGAGCTGCGTCATGTCTCTCACCCTGTCATCTCTCCTCGCTTTACCCTACAGTATTTCACATATTTTTCATTCATTTCACTTTCAGTAGATGAATAAATCTTTTTTCACATATAATTGGCTCGTAAATAACCTATAAAATGTAAAGGGAAATTTGAGATGCATGCATGCACAAGTATATTAACACACATGAATACGTAAATAAATACCTGTGTGTCTGTTTGTGAGGGTGTTTATATCAGGGGCGCTTTTAACGTGGGTACAACCGGTGCAGCACACCGATGGGCATATTACGCGTCACAAAGCAATGCAAACCCCTTAGATAGAAAATTGCACCGATTAATTTGAAGTCCTAAAAGTTTACATCGTTTACATAGCGAGGCGGAGAGGAAACCTTTCTCGTGAATTTTTTAAAAAAACCTGTTAATTTCTTAATGTTGCCATGGAAATTACCGAAAAAGTATAAATAATTTTGTATTATTTCGGCTAAATATCCAAGTTTCCTATTTCCTTCTCTTATAAAAATTGGATTCCACAAAAACGCGTTCGCGTAAGAAACTTTTTGCATATTCTCCTAAACGTGAAATATTTACTGCGAAAACACGGAGGTGAAGCTAGACGCTGTAACCCGTCAAGTTTCGCAATTCGACAAATTTTTGCCACATCAGATACGAGCAAACCGTTGGAGTAACATGCTCTACTGCAAACTTTAATGAGCTCGGCAATCACAGCGTACGTGAGCAACTTGCTGTTACTATGAAATTTGGATGAGCCAATACCGCGCTAAAACCTGATCCGAAGACTCGCATGAACAAATCGAGCCAAAATATTCAAATCAACGTTGCTTCCTGAAAAACCTTTGCGAGGTTTCTGTCTAAAACTTCTAAAACTCTAAAAGCCAAGTTTGCGGATTTAATTCCTGAATCTCGAGCGTTCAACTTATATTTATATATATTTTTTTATTCGTCCCGTGATTTGAGCGAGAGGAACACACTGGAAGGCAACAAACCGCAGAAACCTAGAGCGTAGCGTTCCTCAAAAGCTATTTTCAAGCCTTTCGTTTATTTTTTATTACCTCTCAAGATCTAAAAGTTTTATGCGATGAAATACATTTGTCCCGCTAAAGGACAAGTCATGTGGAGAGTCAAAGATGCTTATACAACCTCTCGAAATAGGCGGCGGTAGAACCCGGCAGGGCAAAAACGTGACGCTTGAAACAGTGGTATTTTTATGCTTGAAAGAGAACCAAGTGCCTACTTTTCTTTCGGTCGCCTTCCCTCTCAGGGTTTTGTTTTCGTTCTTCACTTTGTTGCAGCCCATCTGCAATGGTTTATTTGAATACGAGGCGAAGGAGCCTTTCCTTTGTTTACTCGCTTTTTCGCGAAGGAAACGACTGGGTCGTTTTGAGTTCCAGCGAAATAAAAAAGATACGCTGCAAATATTTTCTCCAAAGTTCAAAGGTGAACGTGTAGTATGATACCAACATTTCCGATGTTGAGAGAAGGAAGAAAGTGCACTTGAATATTTTTTGCATCTTTATCAATAACGATGGCTTCCAATGGGGCCCAGAAACTTCACATGTGAGAATGACGATGTGGGCACGTAAGGGTTGAGGCCGCCATCGCCTCATTCGTCTAATTGAATACGCCTCCGCCTCCTCGAGACCTTTCTTTTGATTATTCGAACGACCTAAACTGCAGAGTCAATTGAAAATATATATGAGTTAAATAGTGCATCCAGAGCCGAGCGACCGCACCAATTTCCCTATTCCCTTCTCTTAAAGTTGCTGTAATACGAGCCACGTTATGAGAGTTTTTTGCCACTACTGGGAAATATCCTTGTACTTCGGAAACATTAAAAGAAATTCGATGCTACCGGAAACATTATGCGCTGATATGTTATGTTTCATAGTTATGAAGTAGAGAACTCAAGCTTACGATATATGTGGGATCGGTCTTGCGATTGTCTCCTCATTTCACTTCTACAATCATGTAGTTACACAGAAGAGGAGAACTTGTTTTAGGGTTTCAATCAAGTAGAAAATTGTATCACCCTATCTTGAATTCGGACTCAGAAAGTCGTTCAAAGAAACTATCACGATCAGACGCGGAGTGTGCGATCTCAGAAATGGCGTCGTTGCGCCAAGATATGTACATCTTGATGTTTTACGGGGAATTTTTTAAGAGGTGTTACGAACGGCGCGTAAAACATATTCTCGAATGTGATACGCCAACAGGCCTTGTTCAGAGAAGTGCCATAAAATGCTTGCGGAAACGGTTTTATGGGCACTAACTGTTCTACAGTTCAAGTAAATAGCTCGAGTGGCGTCTTGGTCACGTAAGAGTTGTGATTTTTAAAGCGCGAGCCGAGCAAAGATAGAATTTCCTGAGAGGGGAGAGATGTCTTGCAAAAAATCCGTGTTGAAAATAGAGATACAATAGTACATAGACATCCAATATTAAAATAAAATACAATAGGATTACTACAATGATCGATATCATTGTCTTAATTATAAATAAATTAAGTGTAAGAACTTGGAGGAATTAAAACCCAATTGACGAAAAAATAATACCACATAGCCATATTTCCTTTGAATCTTTCGTATGTCTTATAAAATCAGAGAATTGCAATATTAATAAACATGTAATATTAGTTATTCAAGTTAATCCTTAGCAAAGAAACTTGGCAAAAATGGGATTTAAAAAATCTTAATTTCCAGTGGAATTTAAAAAAACATACTTTTACAGTTTGATGAAACATCGCAATAACGAAAGATAATTAGGAAAATATCTCTTATACTATGAAGAAAACTAACCAAACATAGGATTCATTTACAAATGCAATATTTATATCATAAACGTCTTTTAAATTTTTACACTTTAAATGGTAACTTAAACTCACACTATTTAGTTATGGTTTTAATTGGCGGAGCTTTCGATTAGTTATATCTAACTTATGTCAGCTCGGGCAATTACTCCTATCTCCACGCATCTTATATTCTTAATCTCGCCTCGAAGCTATCACGGTGTAACACCTTCGGCCGTTCGGGAACAAGAAAAAAATAGAGATAACTCAAGATTTCTGCCCGAAAACGCGAATCGAGATACATTTATTAAGTAGGCTTCCCTACCTTTTCCTCTCTCTTCCTTAAGTAACCCTTTATCTTTTGGTCCTTTCTCTCTATATATCCTCCTCCTCCCTCTCGTACTCATAGTTTCGCCAGAAATTGGAACCGCTTCCAAAAGTGGGACGCCAGACATATGCCGCAGATGAGTCAAAAGGAAGGTATCGGATTGTGGCAAGCCGCCGCCGTAAAATCCCCGGAAATCTTCTCCACCGTTTCACGTCCTCCCAGTCCGACAAAACTCTGCATGAATACTCCACCACCTGCAAAGATAAGGACATGTTCATTGCTTTCTCTTCTGGAAGGACTCCAAGAAGTACAGGTAATGATGAGGGAGGAGAATTTCAGGTGTAGGCCGCAGTCAGCTTAGACGACGTCGCTGTACGAGCGGAATGGTATCGATTTTGGCCTGACATGGTCTACAATCATGCTCCAAATTTCCTTCCGTCTCGAGGCACGGCGAGAACAAGGTACTTGTGCATCGCTTGCGTAAATGTTCCTTCTCTTTCAAGTTTGTTTTATTTTTCGGATTGAATGCGATATAGAGTTTTTTTCGCTTGCTCTAAATGGACAGATGGATTGGGACTAATTTTTCAGAAGTTTATATCGCAGTTCATAATTATGTAACTAACTCAGAAATACAAAAATAGTGAATATTGCCTAATCACAGCGCTGGTGCTATAAAATAAATACAATTTAGAGTAACCTTAATGTATTTATAAAATTTTCAGCTTTGCTGCTACTTTGGGCAACAGGAATACTGGGTAGCTAACAAAAGTTTTACTCAAATGAAATATAGCTCTAATCAAATAAAGCAATACCTCACCGTATTATATGTATATGTAATCCTGTATGTGTAAATTTATATACTAATGTTTATGTACACATACATATACACAGGGCTATCTCTAGGATCCTCGGGAGCCCCCTCTGCCCTACACCTTGCTTATAACAAACATCTAGAGCGTTTATTCACGTTCTAAGCAAGTTACGTCTTTCTACTAACTAAGAGTAGTAAGCAGGGGCGGACTGCCGATACTAAACCGGCCCGAGCGACTGTGCCATCGGCCCGATTTTTTTCTAATACATTTTAATCACTGTAAGAATTCATTGTCTCATCGATAAAAATGCAGATGAAAACACGTTGAATAGTGTCTCTCAACTTATTTAATAAAAATAATAAAATTTGTTTTTAAAAGGGCCATTGCATTTAAACCAATTATTATAGTAATACACAATACTATAATTAAATTTTATGCCCGCCCAATCGACCGTATTACTAGTCCGCCCCTAGTAGTAAGTAAGAGTAGTTGGTAAGTTAACTACAAGCACGGAACCTCGTAGACGCGGTACCACCCCTAGGTGAGGGACCTTGGGTGACTGCCCTCCCAGTCCACCCTAAAGACGGCTATGCATACACATATACACAGACATACATTCACATTCACATATGCAGAGTGCTTTTTCTAAAAAAAAGTTAAACGGTACGTTTATCAAATTAGTGTATCAGTTATAGTGTGGAATATAAAATATTAACCAGACGCGTACCGGCTCGTACCGGCCGAAAAAAGCCCTGCATATACATATATAATTATTTATGCATATATGTATGTGCAGGGCTTTTATACATACAAACACACATACCACAACATTTGCTCAATCGTAAGTTTTGCACCCAAAATTCGCGATAGATATTAAGGATTTTCATTTTACTTCTGCACATAGAATTCTCTCTGCAACAATACTAGTGGCGTAGCCACTGAAGATTTAGCCATACCTGTTATTTTACGTAATAATGCAGCAACACTCTATTCAGTATTTTACGTTATATCGTTATCAGAGAGAACTATGAAATCTACTGTAAATCTATTTTTATGTAAACAACGTCAATTTTTTTCATCTTTAGTTATTGCATATCCCGGCGCGCGATCAACCGTTGATCGGAATTCATTTTTGCTAGTAATTGCTTAAAACAAGCCGGTCTTGGTAGAGGGGTGGTTAGCGTGTCTGTCTCCCAATGCCGAGGGCATGGTTCTATGTGTTCATCTTTGTTAAAGTCATTACGCTCATTGTAAAAGGCCGATAACGGCTGTTTATGAGCTAAAATAAATAAAAAATAAAAGGTATGAAAATGAATTTTTGTAACCAACTTTTATATATTTAATACTTTAATATGAATAAACTCTATAATATAATTATGATAACCTACCCGCTTGCATGGGCGTAAAATATTTCAAAAGTGTCTACCAGCTACCAGTGATGTGGAATTGTCTCTATTTAAACCGCCGCTTCAAACTTCCGTTCTAAAATTGACTGTTAGAAACAAAATTCCTGTGTATAATATATTGTTTTACCATGCTTGATAATGAAAAACATTCGATGACAGAGTGAAAATTATCCCAATGTATACGACACCTCTTCTGTGAACTTTTTAATTTTTTGGCCACCCCTATCAATTTGAAATTCAACATCAAAATTTCACTCGACTACCCTCCCCCGAGTAACTTTTAATTTCCATGCTTTCGACCTAATGTTTAAAGTAGAACTCGAAAACTGGAGATGAATTTTCAAAAACTTAAAGCGTGAGGTCGACACGGTCGCAGATAAAAATACTCGGAAACGTTGTTTCCGCTACAGCGTTTTCGCGCGTGACACGGCTCTGTAATATACAACCGCGAGCCGCTTGCTCCGCGACTCTTGCAACGGAAGTAGAACAACGCTTACGCTTATGTTGAAAACGCCTTGGAAACTGAGACAGAGAGAGAAGAAAAAAATGTCTCGACGCCGAGTCTCGATTGTTGGAAAATAAAAGCCGTTGTAGCTGTGCCTTCAAAACTCTTCGAAAAAGTTTTCTTCTCGCCTCGTCGTTGTTATTTTTCCCGCTTGTCGATGAAGAATTCAGCTTTAATGGGGAATCGATGGCTCCATGTTCCCGAGTGCATGTGAACCTTCCCGTAGTTGCTTCCTCGCACCATTTCTCTCCCTCTCCCCCTTTATTTCCCCTCCCCACTTCACTCTCTCTCTCTCTATCCCTCTCTCCCTCTCTATCCCTCTCTGTCTCTCCCTCTTTCTCTCTCCCTCTCTCTCTCCATCTCTCTCTCTCCATCTATCTCTCTCTCTCTCTCTCTCTCTCTCTCTCTCTCTCTCTCTCTCTCTCTCTCTCTCTCTCTCTCTCTCTCTCTCTCTCTCTCTCTCTCTCTCTCTCTCCTCTCTCACCGCTCCATCCTCCCGAAAAGTTATCCCTTCGTTCGTCACTTCCTCTCCATCTCTCCTCTCCCCCTCCCATCTCCACTCCGGAATACCAAGGTTTCGTTTTTCTTCTTCTATTATAACTTTTCCAGTGTTCGACGAAATTCTACGAACCGGACATCGGTATATCTATGGGAATGGGAGATACTGGAATCCTTCGTTACGAATTGTTTGGTAAGTTTCGGGCGATATCACGGCTCCCCGAGATTCTTGCCTCGTCTAAATTTTTTACCTCTGCCTGTATGCTAGAATTGCTTTTTCGGTTATAAATACGCAATCGATTCAATCTCTCTCTACAGTGGATGTCTCTTAGTTCTTGGAGCCCTTAACAAGAGTCATTTGGGTCCTCTTCGGCTATAAGCGAGTCGGGCATTTCTGTTTTAAATTTATAACCATCTAAATTACATGTTACCTTGAAATTCACCTAACTGGTGGGTTGCAGGTGGTGCAACGCACCAAAACCTACCTAAAGATTGTCTATCGCTGGTTGAAATTTTCTATTGTGATCTCGTATTGCCCTCGGAAAGAACGAGTCTAGATAATGCTCCGTCCTACAATCGATCTCACGTATCTTATCGCCATGGTCGTTTCTACCTTTATACGTTGGTGCTTCAATTATTCCTACAACCTCGTGTTTAGATATTCCGATCTATATTTCTCCAGAAACCGCCACCATGAGTTCAATCTACGATCCTCCAGTAGTACCCAGTTTAAATCCCTCAATAATGAGGTGACGCTTTCCTTATGTTTGTACATTTGTTTTACGAAATCTGGCTGCTTTGCGCTGCACTCTTTCTAATTGAGTTATGTGACCCTTCTCATACGGATCCCATATGCATGAGGCGTATTCCAATTGTGGTCTAACCAGTGATAAGTAACATGTTTCACGTACTTTTTCTGTAGTGTTCAGTACTATTGTACATATGAACGCCAGTTTCTTGTTGGCCGCGCCTGTAGCTCGACGAATGTCCCACGAAAGATCTCGACAAATGGTTACTCCTAAATATTTTACATACTCGGCTGCTTGATTATTTATTCCATTTATTTTATACTCGAAACCTACTTCTATGTTCTTACTTTTCCAGAACGTAACTGCGGCATATTTAGTGTAATTAATTTTAATTTGCCAATATTTGAAATGACATTTAAGTCTTCAGGCAGCGACTGATGGTCCTCCTGGTTTTTTATTTCTTTATATAGAACGGTATAATCGTCAAAAAGTCTAATTTTACTGCAAACTACCAAGCGGATATCGTTCATATAAATTAAGAATAGTAGAGGGCCCAATACACTTCCCTGAGGAACACCCGACTATAACGGGGGACGAGTATTTCCCATCGATGACAACTATCTGTTCTATATTCGAGAGGAAGTCTCTCACCCAACTGACAACATTTGGATTGATATCATATTGTCCTAACTTCGCAATTAATTTCTTATGAGATACTTTATGAAACACCTTCCTGCCAATATTCACAGCACCTTACTACGTTTTGCCTGGATTTTACGCTACAGGCAGAAATGAGTCAGAAACCTGTGGTAATGGCCAAGTCTCTGGTTATGACTCAGAAGGCTCCCACGGTGACACTAATACACAAATTGGTTAGTTGTTTGGGAATGCTTTCTCAGTCACAGTATTGCTGCTCCAAGGTGCACTTCAGTGAAGACGATATGTCTCCCCGGGAACGATTTTCTGAGCAGGAGATTAGAATGATTTTGAGCACAATATGTTTTTTTCGGCTTGAAGGCGAAAGACGTGGTAAAAAGCGTTACCCTGTGTAACAATATGTGTCCGAGTTCCTTGGAATTAGTTTAGGATAGTGAAAAAGATTGGTGCAAAAAATAGAGAAAGTTTTAAAGAGAATTCGAGCGGTAATACACCTCCTCCGGCTAAGAAGCAATTTAAAACAAATATTAGTGGCCGTCCTAAAATTTATGTTGGTCATTTTACTATCGGTGTGGTTCGGCGAACTATTCATGATTTTTATTTAAGAAAAATATTTCCGACGGTAGAGAAAGTGCGTCAGAAACTTGAATAATCAATGGCAGACTTTCCGAATATGAGAAAGACCACGCTGCGAAGATTTATGATTGATCTTGGATTTTAATTCAAGAGAATGAACAAGAAACCTATCCTTACGGAATCGGTGAGTGTAGCGGCTACTCGTTATAATTTTCTGAGGAATATTCGCCACCTTAGGGATAACTGATACAAAATATTTTACATGGATGACACTTGGTGCGACCATAACAACTCTGTTCGTTACGCGTGGCAGGAAAACGTTATTACAGCCCTCCAAAGTGACCAAAACAGTTATGATTTATATCGTGGATACATTCAGGAGATTGATGAGTGGCGAGATGGATTTAAAACCCCATCCAGTGCAGGAAGACGAGTAATTATTTTGCATATTGAAAGTGAAGATGGTTTTTTAGAAGGGGCGCAACTATGTTTTGTCGGCCGGAAGAGAAGTTCAGATTACCACAGGGAAATGAATGCCAAACACTTCGAGGAATGGTTCCGAAGTGTTTTAAATCTTCTTCCGCAGAAGTCGGCAGTGGTCATTGATCAGGCGCCGTACCATACCATGCTGGACCCCGATACCAAGAATCCTACATTGGGTTGGAAGAAGCCTGAAATTATCGGGTGGCTGAACAAAAGAAATATTGAAGTGCCAATGGAAGCGCCCAATTTCGAAAGCCTAACGAAAGCATCCCTCATAAACTACGCAAAGCCCTTCTTCGGAAAGCAGCAAAAAAAATTGGACCTCCTGACCAGAGAACTCCGGCCGGATGTGGAATTGATTTGGATTCCAGTCGCTCATTGTGAGCTGAACGCAATAAAATTGATTTGGGCCTTTGAAAAAATTAAATTACAGAAGTTAACATTGCCAATGCAGTTGAGAAGGGAAACAGCGTCAATGTTATCTACGACCTTTGCAAAGAGGCTCTGCGTCCAGTCACTCCGGATTTATGGAAAAAATGCGTGCAACACACTCATAAAATCGAAGAACATTACTGGGAGAAAGATCACTTAACAGAAAAAATAACCGAAATTCAACCCTTTATTGTAGATTTGCAAAGCTCGGACTCAGACGCATCACTTGAAGATTATGACGACGGTTGATCGGATTTTGATTAATTTCTCTGTGAGTTATGGTGAAATCGTACCTTTCATTTTGTTAATGCAATAAAATGTGGCTGCAGCTAAGCGACAAGCCGAATCTTTCACGGTGATAATCTTAATGTCTAAGTTAAACGCGTGCAATTTCTGCGCAAGAGAGAAAGACGACAGACTGGGTTGCGTGCCTCCAAGCCGCATACTTGTGGAGAAAACACGGTCTCATAAATTGAATAAAACACCGTAAATGAATACAGGTAAAACTTTTAGATTAGGCACACGTAATAAAAAGACTACAACACACGCGCTATTAAAATTTTCTTGCATTTGAACATCCCGTTCTTTTATTACAGACCGTCAAAGTGACGCCAGCCGCCGGAACGCCCAAAAAAGGGGGCCGTTTTTCATTCTCAATCTAAAAACATGCCTTAGAAATCTTTCTAAAAATTCTGTATCATCTGAATTAAGCGTAGAAAAAATTTATCTACACGCTGATATGCCTTGCACGAAAATTCCATTAGCCGTTTTTGAGCTATTAAGCCGTAAACTCGAGTCTACATACTTTTGGCGTGGACAGTAGATCAGCGATTCCCAAACTATTGTACGCGTACCACCAGTGTTACGCAAAGATTCTGCCAGTAGTACGCTAGTGTAATGTCAGCATTTACCCATGGAACTGCACAATGAGTGACCACAGAGAGGGACGGACTATTGCCCGCACAGTTCGGACGCATCCTCTGCACCGCTCATGGCCCACAGTCTACTGTCGACGTATCGTTATCTATTTTCGTTTTCACTTTGCTATTTTAAACAAAATTATTCTGTACTGAATTAGGCGAGAAACTCGTTTGTTTCAATTTATTCCATTCCTGAAAATATGAACGTGAGGGAAAAATACCAGCTCAATATCCCACTCTTTCTGACATAGCGTTGGAAATTCTAATCCCATTCTGCACGACTTATCTATGAGAAACGGGGGTTTCTACTATGTTGGTAATTAAAAACAAAAATCGAACAAGAATGAATCTCGAACCGGACCTTCTCTGGAAGTTAACTAACATCGAACCAAATATCAAAATACCATATACATATATCCAAGCTCATCCATTAAATTGATTGATTTTCTTTGTATTTTAAGTATGATAAATGCGAGAAAATAAATAATTTTTCAGTACAACCTATTTTATCTGCGTACTTTATATTATTTTGAAAATGCCTCTTTCGTTAGTAAAGAAAATTTTTTAAGTTCATACTTACTCTGTAGTACGAAGAAATTTTGCCACATTTTCGGTGGTACGCGAAAAGAAAAGTTTGGGAACCGCTGCTCTAGATAATAAATAGTTTCCACGCTCGTATTTGGTGATCTATAAAAAGCGCATATATTTACTGTTTTAAAGTCCCTCCCTTTCACATTACACTAAACACTTTCGACTTCGTCGTCATTAATCTCTATTGGGTAACTTTCGTATTTATTGCTAACTCCTATAAAGACTCCACCTCCCTACCGGATACATCGATCTTTTCTAAAAACGCTATAGTCACGAGGAAAGATCTCCTGCCTGGCTATGTCCGCCGTTAGCCAACTTTCTGTACCTATCACTACGTTAGCTCGCAGTAGTAGTACAAGTTCGGCCTCCTTCCTGCGAATGCTGAGACAGTTAACCGTGATGAATTTTAGTTTATCTATTATTACTACGTAACTATGCCTTGCGCGCTACTGAATTATTATTATTATTTAATGCCTACTTGTCTTTCCTATTACGTCGACTATATCTACGCTTAGAATGTATTCTACTGTTAATTAACATCGCGTTTATATCGGTATGACGGTCGGACGTATTACTACTATTGACGTGCATCTCAACGCTTGCTGAATGATTACAATTCATTAAATCTAACCTGAAAAAGCCCTAGCATGCTCAAACACCCTACGCGCTATCGCCTCAGCAGCCTCGGCAGTGTAATGCATCGTTTAGGGATGCCCTACATGAGTTCAGGACCGACAGGTCAATGAAGTCCACTCCATTGCCCCTACAGAAGTCCCACAGCCTACGGTTCAGCCCAACCACTCGGCTCCTAACCATAACACCGCAGTCCGTCGGAGAAACAATGCTACAGGTAGTAAGCCGCACATTAGCACCTGACTCCTCTCGGACACAAGCAACCTCAGTAGCCAAGTCCTTAAAAGAACTGAAGCTGCAATGAATATATCTTAGTGCAGTACTCATAATAATACATTGCCAGTATAATTTGAGGAACTTCCTTCCGAAAACTTACCCCATAAAATTTTGAAAAATATTGGGCCTCCCTCACATGTGAGGCCCTGGTCGATTGTCGCCTTTGCCAATCCTTAAGGCTGCATTTGCTCCCTAATAAAATATTTACACGAATCATCGTAAACTATATCCTGCATAGATAAAAATTATGACGGATAATGATACGCAAAGCATTCCTTAAATGCAGCAACACCAAGAGTTCTACTACCTCTCGTTCCTAAAGAGTAGGCTACTGACAGCACCAGGTTTCCCTCCTCCCTTGTATGTGTGTTCATTGTGGAAGGAGTTATGGCTATAATAATCCAAAAGGTTGACTAACCACTAATACAAACCAATAACAATCTTCGGTGTTTTCGGACCTCTCTATTGGCATGTAAATTATATATATATATATATATATATATATATATATATAATTATAAAATTATATATATCATTATATATAGACGTTCCTTACAGAGGAGGAGGAGGATATAACATACTAGTAGTTGGTGCTTGCATACTGCAAGCACTTCATCTCACCTTGAAAAAACCTTCATTTTTCAGACAGACATTTCACCATTACAAATATTCTTTTAATTCTAAAGATTTCACCTCAGCAGCGATTTTCGTTTTTCCCCACATGTAAAAATAATAGTTTAAAACAATCCCCAAATGTTGCAATTTTAAAACTTTACACTTTCTCAATTATGGGGTACTAATGCTACACATTTTAGCCTAATTTCAAAGCTGTAGCACTTCTATAAGTAAAATAATATTTTTCTAATTGTTTAAATTTAAATAATTTTTAACGGCCGCCGCAATTAATATATGGTAAAATTGAAATGTTTATTTGTGCAAATTTACTATTTTCTAAATAATTTGAAAATTTCAGCTTCCTAGCTCATTCCGTAGTACCTAAACAGTTATCTATTTGTTTAAACTTTAAGAATTTTTAACTGCCAAACAAATTAAAATATCAAAATTTGTATAATCTCTATTTCGTTTTTTTAAGAATTCTAATTACAAAAAAAATTTCAAATCCGTAGCACATGCGGAAATACATAAACCATGAAAATTTGTTTAAACAATTACGAATTTTTAGCGGCCGCATTGTTGCACTTTTTCAAGATTTTCGTTCTTTTTAGTCGGTTTTGCATAAAATCCTACCTAAGAAAAAATTTTCGAATCTCCAGCTCATCTTGAAGTGCGTAAACATTAGTATCCTCCTATATGTTATATATATATATATATATATATATATATATATATATATATATATATATATATCATTATATATCGACGACTCTTACAGAGGAGGATATCATTCTATATAGACGTTCCTTACAGAGGAGGAGGAGCATATAACATACTAGTAGTTGGCGCTTGCATACTACAAGCATTTCATCTAACCTTGAAAAAACATTCATTTTTCAGAAAGACATTTCATCATCACAAATATTCTTTTAATTCTAAACATTTCACTACCGCAGCGATTTTCGTTTTTCCCACATGTGAAAATAATAGTTTAAAACAATCCTCAAATTTTGAAATTTTAAAATTTTTACACTATCTTCATTATGGGGTACTATTGCTACATATTTTAGCCAATTTTTAAAGTTGTAGCACTTCTAGAAGTAAATTAATATTTTTTAATTGTTTAAATTTAAATAATTTCTAACGGCCGTTGCAATTCATTTATGGTAAAATTGAAATGTTTATTTGTGCAAATAGACAACTTTGTAAAAAATGTTAAATTTCAGCTTCCTAGCTCATCCCGTAGTACCTAAACAGTTATCTATTTGTTTAAACTTTTAAGAATTTTTAACTGCCAAACAAATTTAAATATCAAAATTTGTATAATCCCTATTTCGTTTTTTTAAGAATTCTACTTACAAAAAAAAATTCAACTCCGTAGAACATTCGGAAATACATAAACCATGAAAATTTGTTTAAACAATTGCGAATTTTTATCGGCCGCATTGTTGCGCTTTTTCAAGATTTTCGTTTTTCTAGTTGGTTTTGCACAAAATCCTACCTAAGAAAAAATTTCGAACATGGATTTAAATTTCAAGTCGGAAATAGACTGGTACATTCTACTGTTTCGATATGATTCACTGATGTCAGGGGCATTATTATAGAAGGCATACTCGTGGAAACGCCATATACTTTCAAATAATGATTATAATTCATAAATAATTTTTTTTATATAAATTTTGAAAAAATATAGCAGGATTTTCTTATACAGGAAAACATGCAACTTTATAAAATAAAGCAAAAAGATATTTTCAATGAAATTCATGCATTGAATAATTTATTTTTATTATAATAACTAACTAATTTGTAAGTTGAGTAGATAGTGAATGAGTAAAAAAATATCGCGTGGCAAAGTATACGATTTCGAACTTTAGTAACATGTAATGAAAATATTATCTCATTATTTAAAGGAGACTCTTGCAGGAATAGTGTTTCTCATAATGTCAGAGATTTGTTTAGATAAATTGAGTAAAATTGAAAACAATAAGCTAAGTGAAAATTTTTTATCAAAGTTAATTCCAGTACGGCATTGAAAGATCATAAATAACATTGTTTCGTAAAAAATCACAAGCAAAAATATATTTAAGTTATAATCTAATTTTTTTAAATTTATTTTATTGGTACTTATTTATATAAATTTAATTTAATAAACACGTCATTAAAATAAATAATAATTAAATATATTTTTATTTCGATAGTGTTTTTTTTATTTATTCAACTGCGAAATGTCAAAAAATTAATTTCATACTTCAGCTGTAGCGCCTATTCGGATAAATTATTTTATTTCCTCTCTCTGTATCAATATTCATATTACTCAAATAATTTATCCTCGATGCAGTTTTGTTTTCGCGTTTAGAAAGACAACTTCCACGCAGCATTAAATCCGGCTATTCATGTTCAGCTTTTCTATTTCGTATACGCTCTTTATATTTCCTTTGCATTAAAAGTAATACCTTAAAAAAAACGCAAGCGATCCTTCATCCCGAGGTGACATCCCTCTTTCCTCTTCACGACCTACGGATCCTCGTCTAGGTCAATTCACACACCCCCCTCCCCTCCCCTCCCTCCCCCTCCCCCCAACTTGCACCAGATACGCAGGCCGTTGCCACTCAGCAATCAACATATAATATCTCGGACGTGTCGCGGCGCATTCGCGGAGGAAATCGTCAGAATCGGAGCGTGACGGAGGAAGAGAGAAAGAAGGATCAGGGGGAATCATGTGGGTAGAATTTGCGGGAAATAAAGGAAGGACGGTGCAAGACGTGGACGATTAAGCGGCGAGAAGCAGCAGAGCGAGAGAGGGGAGAGAGTTGTAGAGTGGTGCCTTGAAGATGTTCACATTACGCGGTCGGGTGGTTTCATATATATGTGGGACCAAACATGCACGCGAGGAAAGAGAGAAAGGGTTGTTAAAAAAAATAAATGAGGAGGATGGAAAATGCGAAGTGTGGCGAAATTCAGCGTCGTGCTGAGGAATAATGAATGGAATAGAGATGAATAACGTCAGTGCTTTTAATCCTCGGCGAGAAAGAGTGTGAGGGATATCAGTTTAAAACAGCGATGGCGGAGAAACGCATAAGTTTTTCTTTTGCTACTCTTTTAGCGTCGTCATATAGTTTAATAAAAATGATTCGCCTTATGATGGTGAGTTAATATATTATGGAGAATGCCGCTCAATCACAACAGACAAAATAAATAATTATGATTTAAAGAATAATTTTGAAAAGAGAAAAAAGTCTGCTATGACCGGGAATCAAACCCGGAACTTCCACTTGGAAGTGGAAGACCCGGGTTCGATTCCCGGTCGTAGCAGACTTCTTTTTCTCGTTTCAAAATTTTTCCCAACATTACAGCTTATGCCTGTCTGCGTAGGATCTTCAGATCGCTTTATTCCATCAATTTCATGATTTAAAGAGTTTGAGGTTTTCCTTCAGCTTTCATTTAAAAAAAACATTCTTATTTTATCTGTGTTATCATTATTCCGCGGAAATATTTCGAGTCGCTACGCGTGAAACACCTCGTCACACTATTATGCTTCAAAAATTTTTATAGTGTTAGTTTATTTTGTTTTGTTCGATGTAAACGTCCTTACCGTTTATTTAATTTGTAATTACACAGGATAGTCTGAAATATATTATTAAAATTCACAGGAGGTAATTTAATTCCGTAAACGGAAATGTAAGCAGGTATTTGGTGCGTGTGTATATATAATTTGACCAACATAGGCCAAAAAGTCGAGTAGATAAATTCTACTGTGCTGCGATTTTACGAACATTTCAGGAAATGTTTAGAACTAGACACGAGCAAGGTGTAATTCAGTATTCTATAACGAGAGCACACCAAGAAATAGATCGTCTCCGATGGTTCCTATTGGACGGTCCATGTTTTTGCAGAATATGGAAGGATAGCCGGTAACGACCGGAACTGCAGGTGAATGGCGCGTGACTGATCACGCGTTTAATCGATGCGTGATGAGCATGGTTTATCGTTGTGGTGCAATCAGTCACGGAGAGCGAGATATATCAGATAGGAGGTGAAGCGATTTCCGGAATAAGTAAGGAGATCATTCATCGCTATGGAAACGCCAAAACACTCGTCACGTTGACTAAACTGCGTGAAAGCTTGAGGATTTGCGATTCATTCATTCAATACAAGTGAAGGAAAATGGCTTCCGCGGAGTCATATATATATATATATATATATATATATATATATATATATATATATATATATATAGGTATTTTTGTTTTAAATGCCAATGCCAATTCATTTCTTAGTACGACACTGAAATAAAGTAGTGATTATTCGTATTAATGTACGTCTCCTACGCGATATCAAACTGTTTGTGCACATTTTTCTGTGAAGATATTCTGTTATATGATCACCTTATAACAAATAAAATATTTCTCACTCTTAATACACATTGTTATGCATGTAAACTGGAGCGGGAACTGAAAACGTATCTTTGGGATAATGTTTGCTTTTTCCGAGAATAGGTAAGGTGATTATTTTTGTAGTAGTGATCATACATCCATCAAACTAAAAACTGCCAGGTTTTCATGGCCATAAACTTACGGCTCGTCCAGTTCTGCTTTGATAGGCTTCTAAGCGATGATATTATTGAGGATGTCCTGTTATACACAGACTTACGATGGTTAGTTTTTTTATCTTGCCGGGTACTCGAATGAGAAATAAATTTCGCAGGATGTGATCGCCATTAAATTCTAACTTTAATACGTTCGTTTCTTTGTGCCGATTTTGCATGCAAAATGTTCTCACTAAAATTGTGAGTCAGATGTAAATTTTATGTTCGGCCATAACCGGCGATGCTTGCAACTTTCCGTCCCCAATCTGTCAGCAAATTTGGAACAAGGACATAGTTGCCGTCGAGGGTGCTTTAGAGATTTATCCGTGATTTTTCAAGGTTACCGTGACAAAAAAGGCGTACTGAAGCAAAAAATGCGCCTGTTCATAAGGGAGTAACTCAATATTCCCCTCTCAGTCCTCTCCGCCAAAGTCAATAAAACCAATTTGATGAAGAAAAAAATGGTCCAATCCAACAGATAGATGAAATTGTTGCAAATGTATTTGGACATCGAAGGATGACAAAGAATAAGATTTTCCATATGACTGAAATTTATTATTCGCGAGTGTGTTTTCTTATGTACGCATGGACTTATTCAAACGTATCGGCGGATCCATAGTTGAGACAGATGGAAAATTCTGCTGTCGTAGATCCTTGGTTCATAAGATTGAATTTAGTTTTCAGTGTGTTTGTGGCTTTTGTATATTTCTTAATCTTTTACATACTTGGGTTCAAGTTTGTTTCGCATGATATAATTTTACCATTAATGCTCTTGAAATGCATACTCACGCGGAATTTAGCACTTACTGTTATATTTATAAAACAATCAATAAATATCCAACGTGTGTGCTGAAATTAAGTTGAGAAAATTTGTATGGTAATGAAAGACATTCTTCGTCATCCCAGGGACAATATATATTTTATGCTTTTATCGATATGATTTATTTTAAATTTACATGCGTGGAATATCCAATCCAATAATCTATATTTCCGAATTACATATGCTTTTTGAGTGTAAATTTTATCGCTGAGTTAAACCTAGGTTGCATGGCTCAGATTATGGTCACACTTTTATATGTAGGGTAAAGAAGACACACTAGTAAAATTGTATTATTTATCTCATAAATTAACGCATATTACTTTATAGCAAAAACCATTTATTTATCATTTTATATATTACGCATTTATTATACATGTCTTCATCCTCATAGGTGGTTTGTCAGTAGACAGTTTCGTAATTATTCTTGGTCAAACCTGGTTCTCCACATACTCCTGCTTTTTGCAATCTTCTTCATATCATGGTAGCTCTCTTTCCCTTTCAAATCGTTTACCAGCTGAAACATTTCCCTACACCTTTCTCTTTTTTCTTCCAGTTTTCCTTCCAATACGCCTTTAATCATGCTCTCTTGCATATTATCCTATCCATTTCACCCTCTTCTTTCTTATATCCTGTGTAATCACACTTTTTTCTTGTTATTCTTAGTGTTTCTATGTTTTCCATCCTATCTGTCCATTTCATCTTCAACATTCTTCTTCATGTCCACATTTCCAAGCTTTCCAAATATTTTATATATTTTTTTCCTGAGTCTCCATGTTTCTGCGTCATAAAAGCTATGCTATATGCACAGCATTATGTCAATTACTTATGTATAACCTTCTATATTTTTTCCGTCAGTAGGAGTTAGTTTCTTCTATAAAATACTTTAATTTTCACTATTTTGGTCCTTATTTCATCGGTGCATTGTGTTCCTTTTATGATTCTCCCAAGATATTTATAGCCTAAAACTTGCAATCAAGGCCTTTATCTCTTGCAATTTTTCTTAACAAATTCTCTTGGCGTTTAATCTCTCCGCATCTAAAAATTGATAGACGGACATGTAAGTTGTCGTTTCCGTTTTCTTGGTCAGATTCGAAGTTTTTATTCTTTCTCAATCCATTCAGCAAATCATTATTCAGTGTCTCCAGACAAAAAATCTATTTCTTGGCCCCTTTGCGGTTTGCATGTTGGAATTTTGATCCTCATGAATTTTTGTAAACTACCAATGGGCGCTTGAAAAATTACATCCTTTCTATAATATTCTTTGTCTAATTCTCATCCTTTGACATCAAAACATGGTCATCCAATGCCTTAAGAACACGAGTAATTTTTCCGCTAAATATATGAAATAGAATGAAAACATGGCGGATGAAAAACATCCCATCGATGCAAATGTGCAGAGCTCATCGTTTTATTTTAATTCTTAAGAGAGATTATGACAATTATTACGAATTACTGGTGTTAGGAAGGGGGCGCCTGAGACGTGCCTAAGAACACAACGATATCTTTAAGAACTTCAATAATGAGGTAATTTTTACATGCGGTTGGATAAAAAATACTGCTGTTCTGCATCCTACGGTTAATGCTAGCCAAATCTGGATAAATATGTTTTAAATGTCTGTTCAAGTTGGTGCACAATACATCCATTACTTTTATCTTCGTCATTTGCGTTTTTGTTCTCTTTGTCGGCAGACGAGATGCATGAGTTTTGTCGTACATCATTAAAACGCCAGCACTAATTCAAGAAATATATCGTGAAGGATATTATGTTGCATTTATCTTATACAATAGATCTCCTTGTTTTTATCTCACTGTTTCCCGCAATGATGCTAAATGGATCCATCCTAAGATTTCAGCCGCGGGCAGAAAGCAGCGTGCGGGATATCGGTATATACATAAGGAGGTGACTGTTGCATATGTAAAAGGCAAGGGAGGAGGAGCTGAAGTCTCATGTTCTTTCAAGATATTTACCCGATGAGCCCGCGGAAAATAAGAAATTTTCCCATCACTCCCACGTATTTTTCGCTTCTGTGATGTTTTCTAATAGAAAGAGCTTAAGGGAAACCAGATCAAACGTTCCATGGAAACCATTCCGTCGTTTACTTTAACTGCTTTGGATATTGTATAAATTTTATGTTTTATCATTGTGTATAATTATATAGATGCTCGGAATAGTATAAGCAGAGATAATAGTTTATTATATTTCCATGTAGCAATTAATGAAAGTTTTAACGATGGATCTAAATTTTTCACAAATTTGTTTTATGAACCGAATTAAAAATTAAAGTGATGCATTTATGAAAGTAAATAGGTCTTCATATATTATTATGTATTTTCCATAGATTAGCATAATTTATTTCGTTTTCCTTCTAGCCATTACCGAGATGAATAATTTTTATTAACACTACTTCTCTCAGTATCTTTCCTATGAATATATATTTGAATATATCAGTGCGTAAAATTCATTATAAAATAGTGCTTTATGAGGAATCACTTTAGCAATTTTTAAAAGAACATAAAAATATTTTTCCCTTAATATAAGAGCGAGTATCCGCCAGTTATACGGCGATTTTCGTAGAAAAAACAGCTGAAGCAACACTTAATTTGTTAAAATTTCGTCGTCGTCGTCGGTATTTGGTTTCCACCTTTAACCTTTCGATCATACCGAACCAATAAACATAAGATGTGGCTATTTAAATGATATTGATGTTTCACCTCATTTGTTCACCATATGATGCCACGGAATATCCGTTAAAACACAATAATTTATAATGTATTTTTCGGGAAAAGCAACAACCCTTATAACACTATTTCTCATGCTCATTTCTCTCTTCTCTTCGTGATATTGAGACCTTCCGATAGTAAAATTTTCAGAACGAAAAAGAAAACCCTTGGGTAAAGCATTCTCTATGCTAAAATTAATTATGCGACAAACGCTGTACGAGTGTCACGAAAAAAATATCTCCTTCGTCGGTCTCGCAGAACACGAAAGAGTCCTCATCCAAAACTCAGTAATATTTAAACTACAACTTACTCTCAGGAAGCAACATATCTGGAATGCATCATTCAATTCACGGCCGCTTGTCACATGCCAGTTTTTTCGTGTTGCTTCCCTCTCGGCTAAAAATAAATAAAACATTTTCATTCCCTCCCTCATCACTACGGCAACGCAGCCGTCATCCCGCCACGGATTTTTATCAATATATAATTTTTTCCTCTGCTACACCGGCGGTGAAATCAAACTCCCGTGTCGCTGGTTACGACAAACAGGAGCAAAAAATATACACATCCAAGCCATTAAAAACGAATTATTTTGGGGGATTGGAGGCGCCACCCCAATGCTCGTCCCGATCATTAAAACGGCTCCGGGAATTCTCCCGCGATTTTCACGCTTTTGCGCCGATTCCGACAGTTTTTCGGCGTTTTCTTTTTCCGGGTAACACAATACCCTTTCAGCTCGATTCCGCGTTTCCATGGTGTCAGATGCAATTTGGTGCATTCGATATCCCATCTCTTTGGAATCGTTCTCTTAACCCTCCACCCTATACCGCACCCTCGTACTACCTCTCTCACTCTCCCTCTATTTAGGCTGACCGTAATGACACCTGTCTACTCCCCGTTGAACCCTCGATTTCCCATCTGCATCCTCTCACCCTAGAAACTACCAATGTAGCTGCTTCCTTCCTCATCCTGGTATAAACGCTCCAAATCCCGCAGTTGAATCAGAATTGAAACGCAGAAAAATTCGGTGCAGTTGCACGGTCATCCGATGTTCGGTGGAACGTATGCATCGTTAGGTTTTTTTTAGATTTTTCTCTCTGAAAATTCCCCGGTCTTATTTGCTGCAAAGTTTACAATATCCTGCGAATAATGAGGCCATTAATATTATCCGACACTCAAGAACACATGCGGGTCATGGTCCTATTATCATCATACTTTTATTGATATTGTTCCAATCAATGTATAGCTCTCAGTAAATATAGTCTTATAGACGATTTTAATGATAATAAAGTGATATATCGTCCCGTTTCCTTGTTAAAGACTAAATTTTATCTTTATTTTTCTCAAATCGACATGAATCGATGCAGTGTTCTATCATGTTGACCTACTGAGGATCTTTGGAAGAATAAATGTGACGCAAGTATAATGAAGAGGGGCGGCCCGAGGAATATTGGCGCCCATTGCGAGACAGCACTCCAGCGTCCCCCTCCGTTAATGTTTGTTTGGATATTTACAAAGTACATGTTAATTTATTCATAGCTCTGTAAAAATTATTCATAATGATAAATTAAAAGGAATGCCATCAAGATTCCAGCCTGTTCCCCAATATAAATTGGCATCCAATATTTTTTCACTTGCAAGTAATGCATAGATAAATGATCGTGATAGCGCCCCCAGAACTTTGGCGCCCCGGGCAGCCGCTTGACTCCCCCGTAGCTCGGGCCCGCCCTGATAATGAAGTCAGAATTGATCACATTTCCATTTCCATTGTTAGAAAAAAAAATTATCAAAGACACTCCTTTCTATAACACTTTACAATCTTCCTATTTCAATGTTAATTCAAAATTAGATAGATAATTGATAAAACTTATGAGCTATATTTACTATAATATTTATAGCTTACTTGAAATTGCCATTAAATTATATTGGCAGGTAAATCAAAGGCTGGTCATTTTTCAACAGTCACACTTTTATTTAAAAAGCGTTTTGACGGGAGATATCATTTATAAGTGGGAATGAAGGTTTCAATCGTAAGTAATATCAACGCATCCTATTGGTACCACCTGATCGATTGACTGTTTGGTGAGATAATGCAATTTACAGGCATGAATTTTCCAAAGACCGTTTCATCAAGGTGGAAAGTCATGAGTTTCAATTGAAAGCTGCCGCTTGCCAAGGCTGGATTGATTGGCACGAATGATATGGCAGGGTTGTACGGAATTAACAGATTTGCGGCGAATTGTATTCAACTCCGTTGCTTGCCGCAGTGTGAAAGGAATTATGTTCCTACTAAGTGAAAGGTCCATGCATCATATTAAATATTTCAACGCGAAATTGCAGTGGTATGTGCTGTTATAGGTTTTTTGATGATAAAAATTGCATTTTTATTAGGAAAAAAGCATCCTGCATTTCTGTTAATGAATTATTTTAATTTTTGTATATATTCAATGCCTGGGCGACTGCTTTTCTTTATTAAAAATTTTCTTTTGGTGGTAGTACAATAAAAAGATTCGTTCGAAGACTTTCGTGGTGTTGTTGACTTGAGGGCTTCATTTTTCGGGTGGTCACCACGTTGTTCAATTTGTGGATTGACCAACAAATTAACCAACGTGTTGACCACTCGAAAAATGAAGCCCTCAAATAAAAAGATTATTGAGAAATGCTTTTAGCCCAATTATAATTCAACTTCCTCCTACAGAGAGCATTTAAATGAAGATATTACTTACAATAATTTGATTTACTTTATAAACTCCCATTCAGTCTCGCAATTATTATCATATTTTATACCACTTTGCCTAAAATTATAAGGTAAAAACTGTATTACTATCTTGAACAAAAATTATGCTTAACACATTCGACATACGGATAGCTGAATCTTTCAACGAACTCGTTATATCACCGCAGTGTTTTCCAATGTATGATGAGAATAATAAGACTCGTAATCCTTTTAATGTTTCACATCATCGCATAAATTTACCATTTATGCATATTTCAGTGGCTGTCTGACATTTTAAATTTATTGGTTTTAAGTAAAATCAAGTAGGTAAATTTCACGATAAAATTACATTTTAATTAATATTTTTAAATCATTCCTATTACATTTCCTATCTTGCCTTTAGCCATCATATATTATTACGGCCCCAATTTTGTCGTTCATTTTATAGGTGTCAGACTGGTTATGTCAGGTGAAGATTATCCTATGAAATTCTACCCAATAACCCTCTGTCCATTCTAACCCCAATTATGCCCACCCCATATCCTTTTACCGTTAGCATGGA
Source organism: Tanypteryx hageni (assembly GCA_028673005.1). Taxonomy (NCBI): domain Eukaryota; kingdom Metazoa; phylum Arthropoda; class Insecta; order Odonata; family Petaluridae; genus Tanypteryx; species Tanypteryx hageni. The sequence continues at coordinate 55,194,916 of CM054116.1, forward strand.
TCGTGATGGGAAGGATCAGGTTACCACTTCCATTAGCAGTGGCCGAAGGCACTCAAATTCATTTCCATTAAACTACAAAAATCTGATGTGGCCACCACATGACTTTTTCCATACCTGTATTATTTCTAAGAATTCCAAATAGGTTAAATGATAATAAATATTTTAAGAAACTGCCAGAAAAATTCAAAGACTAGAAAGAACAGAAATAAACTTATATAAACTGATAGTGGATATAGCTACGAAGCTCCAACAAATAATAAAATAAAAAGGAGCGTTTAAACGACGTAAGCGTCAAGTGTTTCGACGAGTTATAGGCACGGCCAACAATAAATTGGCTTTCATAGGTAGAATAGTACGGAACACTACAGAAAAAGTACGTGAAACATGTTGCTTATCAGTGGTTAGACCACAAGTGGAATACGCCTTATGCATATTGGATCCGTACGAGAAGGTACATATAATTCAATTAGAAAAAGTGCAGCGCAGACCAGTCAGATTCGTAAAACACAAATACGAGCATAAGGAAAGCGTCACCTCATTATTAAGGGATTTTAACTGGGTACCACTGAAGAATCGTAGATTGAACTCAAGGTTGAGACTTCTGGAGGAATATAGATCGGAATGACTTAAACACGAGGTTGTAGGAATAATTGAAGCACCAACATTTATAGGCAGAAACGACCGTGACGATAAGATACGTGAGATCGATTGTAGGACGGAGCGTTATCTAGGCTCGTTCTTTCCGAGGACAATACGAGATCACAATAGAAGATTTCAACCTGCGATAGACAATCTTTAGGTAGATTTTGGTGCATTGCACACCCTGCCACCCACCATTTAGGTGAATTGCAGTGTAACATGTAGATGTTACAATAGTCGACGGTAGTTGATGTGGTGGTGGCAGCTAAAACATTATATAAGAAAAGGTTTCAAACAAAGGTTGTAGATAATTAAATTTCCTACAACATTTATTCCAGTACTTTTTCACTTTTATCAAATATTAAAGCAAATATTTCAAAATAATGGATCAGTGACAAGAGTAAACACTCACATTTGGTTGACCGATATTTACCAAAAACTAATCAGCTCGTAATTTTAACAGAAATGTTAAATATTAAATTTCGTGTTGATCTGATGATTAACAGTTTTTGAGTTAGAGCACCCGCAAAATTCCAATCACACAAAAACACACACAGAAAAATGGTTAAAACGTTTTCTGTGGACCGCAAAACGTTTTCTTGGGACCTCAATACGTTTTATTCTTTATAAATCTCGAAATGGATTTTTTCATGAAAACAATACTCTCCCCTATACTACGTGCGGAGAAAGTAAAAATTGCGTTCATTATGTACGCAAAGATGACAAAAATATATTCAAAAAGAAATTCTTCAACCTCATTTAAAGGAAGCATTATTTTACCGTCTGAGAAACTTGGAATTATTTTTGTAACTCTTAAAAATGAATATATAATTTGCGTTATTAAAACTCGCAGATGTGTGTAAATTCAGATTTAAAAAGAAATTCTTACAGATAAATTTCGACTTTATAAAAGAATTTGATCAAAAATGAGATATTTAACTGGCCTTAAATGCTGGATTCCAGTTTTAGATCGGCAGCCAGCACAAATTTGGAATTTCTAGATTTGGCCGATGTGAGCATTTGATTTCCTATAGGACATATTTTGGTATAGTCTCGATTGTCAAATAATGTATACGCCTGTATTTGGTCTCATAATCAAATTACTTACGTATCCATTGAATAACTACTTGAATTGCTAAATATAGTATTAAATTCGTCGATTTGAAGGAAATATATTTTCATTATTCACAATAATCTGCTATTTTTAATATTATAAATTTGTAAAAGAGTATATTATTGTCAAAACTAGATTGTTCATGAAATACAAGTATTTTAAGAGAAGAATTAAAAAATAATACGTAACAGTTAGGTGATGTCGATCACAGATGTTTTGTGGCTGAATTTAGTCGTCTAAACAAGGGGTTTTCAAACTTTTTTCTCTGCAGCACAGTAGAATTAGAAAATTTATGTTGCGGCCCACAAAAATATTTGTTCATAATTACAACGTCCTCCTCCTCGCTAGATAGTCTGTCCGTAGACAGGTCCGTGATTATTCATGGTTAAACCTGGTTCTCCATATACTCCTATTTTCCGCTGTCCTCTTCATATCGTGATAACTCTCTTTCCCTTTCAAATAGTCTATCAGCTGAAACATTTTCCTACCTCTACGTTTTCCTTCTAACACGTCTTTAATCATACTCTCTCTCCTCAGGTAATGTCCAAACCAGTTTGCCTTTCTCTCTCTAATAGTCTGAATAATCATTCGCTTCTCTCCTACTCTTCTTAGCACTTCATCGTTTTACATCCTATCTGTTCATTTTATCTTCAGCATTCTCCTCCAAATCCACATTTTAGAGCTTTCCAAGTATTTGATGTCATTTTTCCTTCTACATCTACATCTACATTATACCCTGCAAGTCACCTTTTTGGTGGATGGCAGGGGGTGCAGTGCACCAAGGGTCCATAGTTTTCCTACGTTATCTTTTTCTATTATGGTCTCTTATCGTCCTAGGGAAAAACGATCCTCTATATCGCTCCGTTCTACAGTCGATCTCGCGAATCTTATCCTCACTGTCCTGCCTTCCGAGATACGTCGGGCTTCTGATAAGTCCCACTACCTCATTCGCTAGTCCCTCCGACATAAATTTTTCCAGTAGTTTAATTCTAGGCTGCAGCCTACGTTCCTCTAACGATGTCCATTTCAGATTTTCTATTAATGATGTTACGCTTTGTTTACTATCGTAATTCCTCTTTACAAATCTAGCTGCCCTGCGCTGAACCTTTTCTATCTCGTTAGTGAGTCCCTTTTCGTAAGGATCCCACGCAGCTGAAGCATATTCGACCTGCGCTCGAACCAAGGATAAATAACATAATTCTTTCACTTTTTCGGAGCTATTTCAAACTATTCTCCCTATAAAGGCCAGCTTTTTGTTAGCGGCACCTATCAATCGGCGAATGTGGGTGTCCCACGAGAGATCACGATGGATCGTGATTCCGAGGTATTTAATCGAGTCTGAAACTGGAATCTCTACTCCGTCCAACGAATAATTATTATTCAACGAGATACTCTTAATTCTCCAGAAGTTGATAACGCAGCTTTTCTTTTGGTTTATCTCTAACTGCCTATCCTTAGCATCCATGTTTCTGCCCCGTACAAAACTATACTCCATACATAGAATTTTATCAACTTCTTTCGGATATCTTCCCTTATATTCCCCGTAAGTAGGTGTTACTTTCTTCTGAAAGCCGCTTTTGCTTTTCCTATTCTAGTCCTGGTCTCATCCGTACATTATGCTTCTCTTGTTATGATGCTTCCAAGGTATTTATTGTCTGAAACTAGTTCTAAAGGCTTTAATCCAATACTTATGTTCAGATTCTCTTCTTTGCCCGATATTTGAATGACCTTGGACTTTTCTGTATTTTTTCCATACCGTATTTTCTACCTACTCCTGTAGTTCCTCTTCCTTTCTTGCTACAAGTACTTGATTATCCGCGCATTTTACTGTTCTTATAATCATTTCTCCAATGTTGAAATATCCTGTGCCTTCTATCGCTTCTTGCATTAGGCTTTCTCCATATATATTGAATATAGTTGGCGATAGGCAGCAGCCTTGTCTTACTCCTCTGCCGATATTTACTCCGCAGGTGTCCGCATTCTCCAACCTGACCTTTACAATTTGATTCACACATAGATTCCTGGTCAGTCTCCTGTCTTTCCAGTCTATACCTATATCCTTTAATATCTTCATCAACATTACCCAATTTACTCTATCATACGCAGATATCTTGATTGCACTCTATTGCCCTTTCTGATATGATTCTAGCTACATTTATAGCATCTCTAGTTCCTCGTTCTTTTCTGAAACCGAGTTGATCTTCCCCTAGCATTTCTTCTGTCCTTTTTTCCAGCTTTTTATTAGGAATCCTCGTGATGATCTTCGAAGTGTGTGACAGAAGGCTTATCGTTCTGTAGTCTTTACACTGTATTGCCTTTGACTTCTTTTTTAGAGGGATCATTGTCACTTCTAGGAAATCCTGAGGCCATTCTCCCGTGTTGTAAATCTTATTAATTAATTTCGTGATCGCTTTTAGTCCTTCCGATACCATGACTTTAAGTACTTCAGCCGGTATTCCATCGCTGCCTGTGGAAAATTACGACATGTAATTCATAATTAGTGAATCTGAGACACGAAATAGCGGAAATTAATTGAATCTTTCGTACATAGTGTACAAAAAGTAATATTTCATGCAAAGACTATATGTGCGCTTCATGTAAACCAGAAATGCTGAACTGAATTTACATCTAAAAACGAATTTGCATGTCATTAAATATAGTATATTTAACCCAGAAAATGGAATCATCCAAGCAGCGCGCGAAATTTAACACCAGAAAAATTAAATAATTGGTTACTTTTCCAATAATAATTGACATCGATTTTATTTGGAAATCACTATATATTAATAAAAACAGTATTTTACTGCATAATGACCGCACTATTTACGTCAATAAATTATTTTTAAAGCTGAGGCGCAAAAATATGCTAGAAATTTTTCTCATTGCCTTGATATTACTAAAATGATTGAAATAATCCATAACTACTTTGTATAATAAAATAACCCTTATGGTATTAACTGTATAGTTAGGCAATGCTATTCGAAAAATGAGTTATAAATTGCGCAAGAAAAATAAAAATTCTTTTTATCTTATCGCAACGTAAGGTTGGAAATTACATGATGGAGAAAAATATCTGGCAAATATGGAAGAATATAAAGAATTACCACTTGGATTTCAGATGCTGTATTTGCGCGCAGATGGTTCTCCGTTCTTGTCACCAAAGTAAAACTTTTTCTGACAAATCACATTTCTTCCTCTTTTCACACGAGGAAGCAGACCAGGAGTGACCCAACCTACTTGCCCACAGAGCCACATATGATGATTTTCAGAAGTTCGAGAACCGCATGGCACATCCTGCGCTCATAAATTTACGAACAGTAGAACATAATCTGTATCCGAAGCAATTCGGATATAATGAATGTACATTAGGCATCCCAAACCCGTCTTAAGTCACATTATTTCATTGTGTTCTGTAGAGAAAACGTTGACACGCCACTGAATGGAAATTTAAAAGAGCCGCATACTAGGATAAAAGAACCGCATGCTGCTCGCGAGCCGCGTTTTGGCCACGTCTGAAGCAGACTATGGTATTAGCTTGACGACCTCCCAAAACAATGTGATTTTAAGACTTTCGTCTTACAGTCGTAACTAAAAAAACTATGAAAGACAATGCAGGAGGTTGAGGTAAAAGAGAATCACTAAGGATTGGAGAAACTTCCTAATATCCACTAAAATAATAAAAAGGAACTGCTCACACGCCAGTTTAGGAGATACTACTCCACGCCAGGGACCTACCAATAATGCAATCTCACAAACTCTCCGGGTTCCTATTGTAAACTAATAGTGTGTTCTTGTTCAAAGAAGTTCATGAATAAATTGGCCAAAAAGGTGAAAATGAGTTCCCAATGGATGTCCAATCATGATGTTTGCAACAATTTTTATTAAATAGGAAAAAAGATTGTTTCATGCCGTGTTAGGAAAGGTTATTTTATTGAACGGATATATCGGGGGAAACACCTATATTAGTGAGCCAGTCTTCGAGGAAACTAAGTGTAGTATTTATTAGGAAAGAGAGACGCGACATCAAAAGAAACTAACGCTTGGAAATCACCAAGTATTGTTTTTTTGGCATTTTCAATGAAATCTCCAGCATTTTTAGGTTGGTTTTTAAATTCGTCAACTATCCATTTAGAAAGGAGATAAGTGTGAAAATCAATACTTGACACAATAGTTACCATAGAAATTCCAGGTGCTTGAACTTAGGTAAATAATGTAATAATGAGATGGCAGGATTTGAAACCGTAATCTTATAACGCAAGAGTTTTGGGCACTTTTTTTATGGTGTCTTTGGTAGAAACAAGATTATCCAAACAGAACTTATGATGCTTACTTTCCAATTAATCATTTATTTAAAACTTATATTAGCTTTTAAAGATTTAATGTCATCGTGGATATTTAGCTCTTTGTGTTCCCAAATTTCATAATTAGCGTTATAAAATACTGCAAATACATTCGAACGGAATATTAAATTGATCACGCGTATTTATGCGGCAAAAATAACGCGCGCACGTATTAGAATATATCGAATCTGAGTCCAACAATAGTTGTTGCTATGGAAACTCTCGTAATGAGTGATAGAAACTGCAAAATCGCCAGTATTTACGCTTAATTCTAAGAAATACCATCGATAAGCAAAGTTATACGTCAAAAATTAGAATTTTCATTTCTTTCTTCAATGAATAGTACAAACTTTGCTCCAATATTACAATTCTAAGATATTTTAATCTGGAAGAAAAAATTACCCTGCACGATGGATTTCATATTTCCCATGTAAATCAAATGGGAAACATAGTTCCATGAATTGAACCCGGGACTTCAATCTTCGCAACAGAAATTACCCTTGTGAGCTTGACCCATGTAGCAAGAGATTTTCAAGTTTCATGAAAATCGGTCTATTGGTTCAAAAGTTAATAGGGGAGGACGGAGAGACAGACACAACGACAACACTATAAGCCTATTTCCATTCTGGAAAGTAGGCTAAAAATTTTTTTAATAAGATGATTTCTTGTGAGAAGTGAGTAAGGTCGGTTTTCAAATAATTGTTCAACTTTTTCAAAATAATCATGCTGATTAATAACCAGATGACAACGGAATTTCCTTTATCGGCTTTTAAATAAAAAGTCTATTAATTTTAAATTTTTGATGAGTTTGTAATCGGGACTGAGAAGATGATTTATGCTGTGGTTTTTATAATATATTCCAGTTGTATTTTTCAAGCAGCTCTTACGTGATTTTGGTAGTATCATTCAGGTATTTAATGGATGATTCACTGCCTATAAATAATATCATCCAAAGGAGGTTCTTTGTGAGGATGACAAAAGTTAAGTCCATTGCTCAAGACATTGAGTTCTTGTTTAGTAAATGTTTCTTCAGGCAAGTCATGGACAATATCAAAGTGTTTCATGTGGTCACTAAAGGATTTTATGTTTTGTGCGTGTGTGAGAAAAAGTCATTGGCATGGAGTACTTTCCCCCAAACCCGGACTGTGCGTGAGATTGAGTGTGCTAGTTCCTGGCGTGGTATGATTTATCCTAAACCGGCGTGTGAGTCCTTCCTTTATATTATTTTTATGCCTATTACAAGGATTCTCCATTTTGGATTAGTTGTAATTAACCATTGGGCTCTGATAATATTTTCTCTTTGAACTAACAATCGGTTTCTGGAAATATACCTTCAAGACAATTTATCCTCGGATGTTAGATTATCGAGAACAAAAATTCGGAAAATACACTTTGCATTTTCCAGGAAAATAATTAGTGAGGAAGCAGATAGTTTTCCCTTGCTACGCGAGTGTGTTTCAGTAGGACAGTTTTTGAGAAATGCGTAGGAAAATGACAAGTGCTCTAACAACGGAAATGGGTGGTAAATTTTGTAAGGAAGGTAATAAACATTTTACCTATCGAGGCACTATAAGCTTTGTGAGCAAGGGCCTTGCGGCCCATTTTCAACATTCGCGATCCACCATTGGGCCGCGGCCCATAATTTGAAAAACCCTGGTCTAAACGACTATACTATTATTTATACAAAAACTGTTTTGAAATATGTTCTTCAAATATTATCTTCATATCAAACAGATTTTCCGCATGCGTCCAATTTAAACGGTTTGACGTTAAATTTTCAAGAAAACTTAGCAATAAATATTTCCGTTCTCATAGTGTCTATGCGAATCTAAGTTATCATAAAAATCATTATACTTGACTTTAGAATCTATTTATGTGTTGTACGAAACTTCTCAATTAACATGCGAGAGTTTTTGATCTATAATTGCCAAGAAGAGGCTTATATTTACCTAACCTCTCGCTATTCAATACTCAGTCTCGCTGTTTCCATCTGCGATAATCAAAAAGAATTTGTAGCATATTAAAGTTAATTATGTATGGTATAAGTTGCAAACATTGGAACAAATTAGAAAAAATCCACACAACCTTACTGCGGCAAATCCCATCCAGATATCTAACGTTTTAGTAGCTCCAAAGTATTAAGCTACAAAACTAAAGCAAAGAAAAATATTTTTTATTTTGAATCGTTCGATGTACCGTTACTGTTGGTTTTTTATCCAGACCAGATCCAATGGATTAACTTATATCAACCGATGGCACTCGGCGTTCAAATTGCCAAAAAAGCGGAATATTTTCAAACAAAGATGTTACTTAATTTTTCTATGTCATACTCTTCAAGGAATTATAAGTATAAAAATGATTCAAGACTGACAATTCTATCTTTTTCCCCAACTCATTTGCATTTCCAATGATTTACGGCTTCTTATAATTTAGATCATTCAAATCGTACCTGATATAAAAGTTTTTCAAAAGTTTCTTTGGTTTTTTCTTGTAAAAAATATCACGCACAAACTTTGTTTACTTTCTCTCAATTCCTAAAAACTAAATTATTAAACGATCACCACCTTTCGAAAAGTTTATAATTTCTATCACTCAGTTCCGAAATTCTAGAAAAAATATATTTTGCTTCTCTGCAGCAGCAGCGTTCGAGACGAGACTCCAGCAACCCTCTGGATATTTTGATTGATTGTATGAAATCTAGTACAAAGCGGTTTTTTGTTGATTCTTTTTTTTTAACATGGCCTTTACACTTTTTCCTTCTCTTGTATCCCTCGTTCGTTTTTTCTGTTGCTGAAGCCAAAACCTGCGAGCATGTTCCTGAACAGTCATCGATGATTGAATACTTAATAATTCAATATTCCTGCTCGTCAAATCTGACAAATTCAAATCGCAGATATTGCGAGGTTATGACGCATTTTTCGTGTTTGAATCCACCAGAAAAAGATTATTTGGCTATTTAAATGGATTTATTATGTACTACTGCCAATTTCAGCAATTCATTTTAATTGCATATTATAATTTAAATTCACTCATCAACTGTATCGTTTATTAATAATGAAAAAAAATCAAATAAAAAGATCTCAAAAAATTTTAAGAATTTAAAAGGGTTTTTAACATTGATTGCTTTAAAATAAATCAAATCTTTTGCGGCAAAATTTGGCGGTATAAATAGTTTCATAGTATCAATGCTTCATATCTTTTTGGTAACCATAAGCAATTTTTGTCTGTTGAGGTATTTGGATTAAGACTATTTTCAAACGCTGTATTTCTGTTTTCTTATTTTATATTTATAAACTTCGATATATGTCTTTGTTTTCTGCCCAGATAAAAGTTAATTTTACAAAGAGTTTCATGAGAACTTCAGATAACTACCTATTACAACTAATTCAAATCCAATGCATGAGCTTAAAAAAGGTTCATTTTATGGTAGTAGGAATTCAATTAAAACTAAAAACTTATTTTGCTACGGTAAATGAAACGGATATATTCATGGTAACTATTGAACCTTGCGCATAAAGCAGTTTCTTTGAAATAGCTTAAAGAGGAATTTTTTTCTCTAAGCGCATTGGACAATCGTGCTACCGGAGACAAAAGATGAGAGGAATGCGAGGCCTGAGGCTATGTATGGTTCTTTTTTCCTTCTTTACCATTTTAACCACACGAGGATGCTAGAGATCAAAGGATATCCCTTCGAGGAATTTTGCTTCTTCATTGGCGTCGTCCTAGCTACTTCCCATGAATTCGCGCCTTAACTTAATTCCTTCTACCCCCAAAAGGGCTAGGTTCTTAGAGGAAGGATTGTCGTAAGAGCGGCGGATCGAAAGGGTGGAAGGATTAAATGGACATGTCGCACTAAAACGATGAGTTGTAATTAAAAGATGAATTATACTCCTTACGATGCTCTTAATTAATATTTCCTGTTTGCATCGCTGCATAAAAATTTCTTCTGAAACTTTGTCGGGGGTGCCGGTGGTGTAGGGGTTATGACGCTGGCTGATCGAAAATGCAGCGGGCACGAATCCTTGGAAGGGACGTTAAACCGTTGGCCTCCTTGGTGCTCTTCGTTAAGAGTGGGCTAATGCCTGCACCGAGTTTCCCTCTTCCCTTCTGCGTGTACATATGTCCATTTGATGATAGTGCAAAATGACCATAGCCATCGATGCACTTAAATAATATATTACTACTATTATTTTATTGTCCTCCAAATGTGCGAAAGAACCTTTATTCTACGTTAATTAAAAAGCCTCAAGTTCCATGAAGTGCACACACGAAGATTTCACAACCAATATCTTTGTTACACATAAGGAGATAATCATTGCAGCTTGATATATATATATATATTGTAACCGCTCTAATGTGCGTTACGCGAACTATTACTTACTTTTGCATGAGATAGAAGGCTAAAAAATTCAGACTAATTATTCATGACTTACAGAAGTAAAATTGCAAAAATAGGAAATTTAAAAAAAACGGGAAGTTTTTTAAAAATTTTATTCGAGAAATCCCCATAAGATTAACATTGGAGGATTGTTGCCTTCATGTCCGCTTTGTAAGCATAATAAGTAAATTAGTGTAAGACATCTTTCGTTTACTTTATAAAATTACTTATAATTGTAGAAATTAGAAACTTGAAACATAGTACGTGCAAAAAAATGCAAATTTATTTTCCAACAGTATATTTTCAAATACGATTCGAATTGACTCAGAAATTGTTTTGAAGACGAAAATTTTATGATTTTCATGAATAAAATATTTCGTTGCCAAGGACAACCAGCATTTTTGTCGTACTCATAAAATTACATGGGACCCCGTTGGGAAAACGGAGGAAGGCGGGAGTCTGGGTAAAAGATAGTGTGAAAGAGAGAAGGAAGAAGAGAAGAAAAAAAGAGAGAAAGGGGTGGGAGAGAGGGAGAGGATGAGGGGGAGCGGAAGTTTGGGAAAGCGGGAGGTACATATATAAGGAAGTAGAGGAAGGCAGAGAGAGGGAGAGAGGGAGGGGAATAGGAAGAAGGGAGAGAGAAGCCTGAAAATAGAGTTAAATATAATTCTCTAACTTAAATATATGCTGACATGAGGGGGTTCAGGGTTGACACGGGCAGCAGACGAATTCAGCACGCGGAGCATGGCACGAGGTTGACGCGCGTAGGGGTGGAGCCCCTAATATGTGTGAGTGTATATATATATATATATATATATATATATATATATATATATATATATATATATATATATATATATATATATCATTATAAAAAGCTAATTATTACATATATAGGTTATGCGATATATCCTATAAAACCTTAGGTACTTCTAGAAGAGCTACAGAGCTGAACTTTGGAAGGCATATAGGTCATTGGGTACTTACGACCTATGGAAAAATTATAAAATTACAGAAAATGTTATATATATAAGGGGTGTTTTTGACCCCAATGTTCAATTGTACCACCCATAAGAAAATCATTGAAAACGGTGCAGTGTTATATTAAATTGCTTTTTTAAATTATTTACAATTAAGATAAAAAGTCTGGACATGCACCCTACTGTGGAAGAAACAATGAAGTTTTTTTAAAAGATGGAATTCAAATCCATGCTGAATTTGCGTAAAATTTTGATTTTAATAATAAAATTATGAAAGGCTTTTCGGTTTTCAACAATGAAAAATATTAACTGCCATAGCAACGATCTCAGTCTTTCAATAGGAATGTGTTTTCCATAGAGCATTGGAATTCCATAGCATTGATTTAATGTTTAGAATGCATTATAATCCATTTTATTTCAGCCATCGACGTATACATATGATGACGTGATAATTTTAAATTATTTATCCGGAACGTACTAAAATGCATGGATGATGATGCCATAATCCTAACATAAAAAATATCCTCATTTTTACTTAACTTTTAGTGTTGCTATAGTCTTAATGATAATTATAGTTATTTCCAAAACAGGGCTATCTAAGCCATGAAACCTAAAATTCGAAAATTTGGATGTGAGTCCGTTGCCAGAGAACGTAAAAATTCTTGATAAATGGTTTAATTTTACAGAAAGTGAAAATTATCGCCTTATATATTATGATGCCATGTATTTTAAACTAAGACGTAAACATAGGATGACGTCATTATGCTAAAAAAATTTAGTAAAACGTGAATATGGTTTTTAATGCTGTTTCGTAGTCTTTCGAGGAATTTTAACCCTTTTCAATTGTTAAGTATAATGGCGATATACCTATTTCGCGATTTTTTTATCAAAATACGCGCTAAAGTCACGGATGATGATGCCATATTGTTAACAAAAAATTTCCCAATTTTTCCATAAATTTAATGTATAGGGTATTATCTTAATGATGATTATTCCTACTGCTCATGCAGGGCGATATGAGACACAAAACTTGAAAGAACCGATTTACAGAGAATTTGGAAATTACGGATAGTTGCCTTATACGCGGAAAAATTATAAATTTTCTGCTATAAATCGTGGAATTTATTATCTAATACATACACGCCCTTGCGGTGGCTTGCAGGGTAAACTGTAGATGTATAGACAAAATAATTGCGTTATCTGCTTCGCGCTGTTTATGAAGCATCGAAATTATAGTTGTAGTAACGTCAAACTTAATAGATTGTAACGTTAATAATTAAAGATTATTATTATTCAGTAAACTGAGTGTGCACTGTGGTCCTTTTTAACGATTGACCAAAATAAAAAAATCTTTTCTTTATTTCAATATGAACTGGAATGTGACCTTTTTCATATGGAAGAGACAATTAAAATTGCACAGGCAGGAATACTAAATTCGCATATTTTAAGGTGACGATGAAAAGAAATATCGAAAAATGTTCTGTATTCGTATCCAAGGAAGAAATTTCCATTTCCCATAAAATAACACCCAAAAACCGACTTTTCGACGTGTAGGCTATTATTCTTTTTGAGACCTAAATTATAAAGATATAACCTACAATCTTCAAATCTGAACCATTCTAAAGAAATAAATATAAAGTATCTTATTCTTTTCATCATTTTTCGCCTACAATCCGAAATTCCTCATGTTAAAAGTTTAATTCATTTATTTTGGGGAAATCTTGCCATTTTAACAGGATGTTGCCTTGCCAACCAATTACATTGTTAAACCTAGTAATTTCATTGTTATTTCAATCCTTATGGATGAAATCATACTTTGAATGACAAGAGTGCACATTTTTACGAGTCGTTAGGAAGTGATATTGGGCACAAACTGAGATGACATGAGTAAGCCCCCATATTCGGTTTACCACACGAACAGTCTAGTTAAAACATCAAGCATCAAAATAAATGGAAATAATTATAATTTTAGGATTGCATCGTGGATTGTGCACAACCAACTACATAAATGCCAAATTTCAGCTTTCCGTCTCGTCTGCGTCCGCGGAGTGATGTCTCCGTTTGGTCAATCTCCTTAACAACGCGCTTCAAGAAAAAAATTCAAACGAATGTATAATATTCAACTTTTACTGATCAATCATAGACATATTATTTCATCCCAACAAAAATTTGCAAAGCTGATAAATTACAAAAATAATCTCCTGCTTCCATTGGACTTCTTACAGCCAAAAACCAATTTTCGCTTTAAAATTTAATAAAAATTCCGAATATAGAATTTTCAGTTGATCGTATAATATTTCCAGTATAAATACTTACAATGATGAATGTATTGATATTGGTGTATTTAAATAAAATTAAAAGATTATAATAACAGGATTCTACAGGATATTTTGATGCTAGAAACACGATATTGAAAATAAATAGGTTGAATCCATGACCTATGCTATAAAAATATGCGAAAAATAGGAACAAACTGAAGGATGGAAATTTTTTTACTATACAAGGAAACAACTTAAAATTAATATTTTGTCTTTTTTTCATTTTCTCATATGTTAAATTGAATTAAAAGCCAATTTAAAGTATCAATTTTTTACATTATTGATACTGTTTACAAGCTCATTTTTGGACCAACGTTATGTAATAAATTTTTACTTAAAAATAGTAATGGAACTGAAGTAATATATTTACAATAAAAATATACAATAATATTTACAAAACAACTACTTTATATTATTTTACAATTTTGTCCATTGTAATCAACAAAATATCTTCTAATAATTCTGAATACTAATTAGCTCTTTTGCCAGAGAATATCCACTTAAGCATAGAGAATACTCTCTCTACCACACCTGGGTTGCAGGAACTGCTAAAACAATTTTTATATTTCTTATACTGCACATTATATGATGATGGGTTATTATAGTTGAGAAATGGAATCCGACATTCGTTTTGTTTCATTAAAGTGCGTAATCACCTAAAAGTATTTTAAAGTGTACAGTAAGTCGACCATACTTTCATTATATGATGGCATTTACGTGTTGGCGAAATGAACCAAATATCCCATAACCTTTATGTTACACGCGTTGAATGCGCAGATATAGACTTCGTTATCGTTTAATCGGAAAATCGATTTTATTAATGGCTCACATTTTTCGTGCCATTAATACTCAAAGAATCTCGATAATTCTCGAGAGATGGTAGCCATCACTCTGTGTAATTCTCCTACGATTCTGTGGCATTCATCTATAATGTTAAATCTCTATTGTACGCGCGTGCGTACGTGAAGCATGCGAATAACTCGATAAAGTATCAAGACGCATTATTGAAATTTTGCAGAAATGCTCGATTCACATATTTTGAGGTATTTAACGATGGAAAAAATCTCGACAAATTTCTGGGCTCGACTCCAAGGAAGATATTTCCATTTCCCATAAAATAACACGTAGACATCGACTTTTTGACGGTCAGGCTTTTATTATTTTGAGATCTAATTTCTCTTCCTTTCAAATTCGTTATCAATAAGCACCTTCCCATTAATAGGTATTTTTCTTCACGCTTCTTTCAACTAAAGCTTAAATGTTCCCACAGATGTTTCTGCGCTCCACCTTAAGCATGGAAAATACTCTCTCTACCACACCTGGGTTGGAGGAACTGCTAAAACAATTTTTGCTAATTGCTGAAGTGTTTTATCTTGTCTTCCAGTATTTGAAAATGTTTTCTTTGGTAGAAATTCTCTTAACTTTTTCAAAATCAATTAATAAAATGGAAATATCATCTTTTCCGTCTAACTTCTGAGTTTCTTCTAGGTATTGCTCTTACAAGTCATTTCTTCCCGTTTCAAATGTTTATCCTTTTACCCCATCGATCCGATCGCTTCATACGGTAACCCACCCGCTGAACCGCAACCGGTATCGCTCGCAACCTATTCTCTAGTCGCCCTTAAACGCTTCCGCTTCTTCGGCATGCATCCCTGAACTGGCTAGGACGAACTTTACCTTCTATTGCATGGCCACTCATAGAGTCGTCACGTCATAGAAGCAAAACGCCCTTCGCTCCGTTTTTGTTAGTTTTAATCCCACTCCGAACATGTAGCGCTCTCTTCCTGCAGCCAGTTCACAAAACCCCGGAACACTTGACAAACCCTTCATATCTCTTCACGGCTACTGCACACAATCCCTCACGTCCTCACCTCGCATTCTCCTCTGCCAGGGAGAAGAACTAGTGGCCCGAATGACTGCGAGAGAAGTGCCCCCTTTACCTGAGGACGTTGCAGTCGGTAAACTGGGGCAGGGAGCAGTCTCTTCCTTTTGGTCCCATCGATGTCGTGGCGTCCCTCGACACACTACCTCCCCCCTCCCCTCCCTCATCCTCCTCCCGACTCCCTCTATACATAGTTCCCTATCGAGATTCTTCCTTCGACCCTCTCTGTATCTCCGCTCTCACGATGGTCTTATCCACTCGCTCCGTTATGACCTGAAGACATTTCGGGGCGAAATATGTCCGAAAGCCTTGAAACGGCGCTCTCGTAGCCCGTCTTTATTCTCATTCCTGGCGCGAAAGCGTAGCGCCTTATCTCTCGCGTAGGTTAAAAAATTATAGAATTGGTCTCTGTATACAGCAGCACTTTTGGTAACATTTGATTTATGCTCGTATCATTCTAGATAACGTGGCGTGTTTAATCGTGGTATTTTTCAGTGTCAAATTATTTTTTATGGTTCAAAGCAGTTCTAATAGTACCATGCACTGGAATAGTATCCAATTTGATGATGATTAATTTCATGGCTATAAAACATAGTTACCTTTTTTAAATTTATAATACCTGCACTGCAACTAAAATAATAAGATTATTAATATTTGCCGCGATATCTTCCATCGTTATGCGATTGAATGTTTATGATATGAGAAAATTTTCATTAATATTGAAAGAAAATTTCTCAACACGAGATACTCCTTTTTGAATCAAAGTTTAAGGTAATTAAAATTCTCAAAATAGAAATCTGAATAAAAAAGAATAACAATTCCCATTGAGATAGACTAATCATATAAATTATATCATCGGGTGCATGACGGAATAAGTGATCAATTCATATTAATGTTTGTTTAAGGAATCATTACATACCATAAATAAAATTATGCATCCATAAACTACGGATTTCTCCACGAATAATCACAACTTCAATTGTGTTGAGATATAAATTACACGATTTAATTAAAATTTTCATTTTAATAGATTCCGTAGTAATTTTACTTATGCTATTCTCCGCCGGGAAATATTTTCTGTGCAACAAATGGCAAATTATTGACATAAACTACCGCAGTTTTTGTGAATCATAACACATCTGGAGTACATAACTTTTGCTTTCAAAATTTAGTGTAAACAAATATGATGGATAATATTGGAATCCCCATTGATGTCTACTTGAAAGCTTCATTGAAATAAGTCTTTACAACTGCACTCATGTATTAAAATTTTCTTTTTTAACTAATGGCATATCTCATAAACTAAACCGAAAAATATACATTAGTTTTTCTTAATAGTTGTCAACAAAATTTGACAATAACTTCCATCGCGAAGCCTATGGTTATATCAACCATAATGTTATAAAGTGGCATTTACACGCCCGGATTGAAAATTATATTATTTTTTCTCACTTTTACTAATGAAAATATTTTTGTCATTTAGAAACATCCCATTCCAATATTATAGAATCTGGGCTGAATAAAATAAACATTATAGTAATCGATATTAGAATGCATTTTAATGCAAATTGTGCAAATAATTCGATTCCAATGTTAAAAACCATTCAAATTTGTCTAGTGATTTATTATTTGTTGGCAGTCAAAGGGGAGAAACTTTTTTCTTGTATCTATATTCAGGAGATACAGAATCTAATGCCTCGAAGAGGAATCATGCAACACGTATAGATTCATTTTCAAGATGATTATAACCTATTGGGTTTTTGATAAAGAAACATGCGAATTTTGTCACGCTTAAATCAATGCATGAGCGATATGCTCTAATGAATTTAATCGGATTTTAGCTGAGTATTTTTCATTGATTTCTCAGTTTCCTTTTTTTGTGCGAAATAGAGTGGGTGATGATTTGAATGGAAGGACTAGAGAAGTATGGCCAAATGATGCCTCCTTTCGACGCAGCTATTATAATAATCAAAGCGGTTGATTAACCAAAATACACATACAATTTCAACGCAGCGAGAGGTATATTTACTAAAACCTTTATGATATTTTTCGCAATTAATTCTTTTTGTGCCATCATAGGGCAATTTTAGGAAGTTGCGCCATTTAGCAAGATCGTAATTGATTCGACAATCCTTAGCCAAGAAAACAGCTCACAAACGAACCTTTAACTCTCCCAAAACGAGGTAAATAGATTGAAAGCGGAGTCTTAAAATTAACTCCTTTGTCTCCTCTCAATGAAGTTAAATCTTTTAAATTTTTAATAAAACAGCCGCATTGTCTCGTGCACTTCCAAGCGATAGGCTTCCATTTTCTAGTCTCTGAATATTACTCTCGGACGGATGCTTCGCAATGGTATTATCTGGCGTTTAGCTTAAAAAAGTACATGCTAAAACCAACATGACCACCTGCAGTACCAACCTATTTAGAGGGAGCTTTTTGATCCTAACAATGCAACCGACACTGCCGCACCGTGTGTGTACAAGAGCAGGGAAATTGCTACACATAAAGCCGCGGTGGACTAGATACCGTTAAGCTCTGCCTGCATGTGATGAAAAATCCCTTGCACCGCACATGTAACTACTTCCACGAAATTTGAAACTTCGTTGGAGACTGGTTTGTCTCACACTTGACCTAATTCCCACGCACGGCTTTCTTAACAGAGACCAAAACGCTCAACAAGAAATCTTAAGGGGCTCACGTTTATTTTTTTAAAAATAATCGTCAAGAGATTGTATATCGTTGAAGTTGGAGCAATGATGTAATGGTAACTACTAAAAGAGTTATCTCCGTTAAGCAATTTCAAGTTCATAATGATTAAGGACATTTAGTTTACGCGCCATCAATTCTACCAAAAATAGTCACTTATTAAAAGTCTATCGAAGAACTCATGTGTCATATGTAAAACGGCATACCGATGTTCGGTTTCAAGGCAAAGTGATGTGGTAGCTATTATAATAATTGTTAAATATTTGATTTCACATAGAATCAACTTGGAAACAGAGTTATAAAAAAAATGGATTTTAATGTTAAAATACAATACTCTACTAATTGGTTTTCAAACATCACAGACATTTCGAAAAATTTAATATACATAATTCTACCATATTTAATTTATTTTCATAAATATTTACATTAAAATACTGTTTCATTCAGAAATACTGTGTTGGTGTAGATAAAGTTATATTTTTGTATGTACGAAATATATTTTGATACTTCGTAGTTATTAAGGAACCAAAGTTAAAAGTTTGACGAAAAAGGCCAAATTTTATGTTTAAATTTCTGCGCCGTGTTTATATGTCTGGAATTTTGTTATTCCAGCATTGATGTGTTTATCGAGGTATGAGCAAAAGTCTTACTTAACGTATAAGTTAATCAAAGATGGCTCGTGTGGTGATAATTCTGGAAACCAAAAGCCAATGGGTTGGGAAAGTCCGATGAGCTGGGCTTTGAGTGTGTCGATTAAGTGGATGGGCGAGGGTTGCTCCACAGAAGGAATAGATTGGTTTGCCATCTGGCGAGAAGAGCTCATCCCGAAGAGTCTAGGTGAAGGATAGGAACGGAATCCACTGACCCCGAGAAAGGCGATTGATTCTGTTGCCATGGAGACTGGCAGACGTAGAGAAAAACGCCGCCAGCCGATAGAAACTATCTACAACATAGATCAAAATTCTGAATATTGTGCAGACAAAAATTATTTTCAGACACATGAAGCTCACCTACAATGAACCAATAAATGCCCAAACAATTTTCAGTGCATTTTGTTTTATCGTCCAAAACGGAAAATTGCACCTTCATTCATTCGCACTCACTGTTTTTAGAATTTTGTGGGCAATTAGAAAATACTATTTCAACTGATGCAATACAAAAAATATATTTTCTAATGGACAATAATAAAATTTTAATTTTTAGGTATTTTAGTTAATTTAGTTTTCTTTGTAATTTATCATAGCGGTTTTCAAACTGCGAATATTTTTCTATTTTAAACAAAATTTATACACATAGCCAAATTATAATGTATGTAACTCAGTATTTCCCCATATTTGTGTTTTCAATTTAGCTTAAAAAGGGCATTGCTGTAAAACATGGGCATAATTGACATCATTAAAAGAAATTATTGGAACTCGATTCATATGCCTTATATCAAAATTTTCTATTGCCCGTTTCATATATGCTTATAAAAAGTATTTCAAGTAAAAGCGCCACAAGAACTTGGCTAATGTAAATTTAAGTAATTTTCACAATGAAAATTCTCATGTAATATTTCAATATATGAATTTATAATCTTGCATTTATATTAGTGAGTTTAAAATTAACTTACAACAAAAATTAAAGTCAGTGATTAATAAATTAATTAACCCTTGCATTAAAAAAACGTAATTTAGCTATAAACATGAACGTGTAATTTATTGCATCTTCGGTTTGCACTCATTATTTCAATCAACCATTGGCTTATCATCCATTTATGTTTTTAAGCACATACTTCTTTATCTTCTCTCTCAGACCAGTAGGGCCCAACCTTTTTACATGGCGGGCCGCATTCGTAGTTGTGAATGCAACGGAGGGCCGCATTGTAAGTCACGAGAGCTTCAGCGAGCTGGATGAATGTTTGCATTAGAAGTTGCCAAGGGATTCTGTGGTCTCATATCAGCGAAATTCAAGTCTAAATAAATTACTAGTGTTAAAGCTCCTCCGGAAAAGGTTTTGAGAGGATAATTATTATGAAAATGTTTATTTTCTACTTTTACCGATCACCTTTTTCATCATTGGTTCGCGGATCGCATAGCGTGCTCTCGGGAGCCGCATTTGACCCGAGGGGGCTGCGGGTTGTGGACCTCTGCTCTGTACTCAAATGTACGGCATCATTTCAACAGGAATCGGGAAAAATATGTCAAATGCAATACTTTCTTGTATTATTTCCATAAATAGTTTTAAACGACATCAACGGTGGTTCGACCCTATTACCGTTACAAATAAATAGGCAGCCGTAGCATATATGAGGCGCTGTTTCCTTTAAGAGATTCAATGTCTGACATTTCCATTTTGGTTTCAAATATGTTGACTGCTCTATTGTATCATTATGATTAGGCTACACAGTTGCCTCATTCTTTTATTTTCTAAATATGGAGAAATTCTAACATAGGATGAAAGAGATGATATTTTCAAAATTTTAGCAAAAGTTGCACTTACTTAACCCTCTACTTTCCTTGCAGTATCTTTTAAATTAACCTATAACTGGTCAATTGGGGTCAGAGTGACATCTAACCACCAAAAAAACACTCTAAACACCAGAATGGGGTTTTTGTTTAACGTCAATATAATTTAGAAAGTGCAAAAACAATAAACCTATTTTTACGCCTTCATGAAGTCTACCTTAGCAGCTTACCGGTTTTTTATAGTTTATAGTCATGTTTTCTATTAAAAAATTAGAAAAATACATTGTGGGATCACTTAGATCTCACTAGATCAGTTACGTAATACCAGCATCACACGTGCAGCAATAGGGTATAATTGTGTTCTTGGCTAAAGTTTTTTGGAGATTTCATATTTTAATTGCAGTGTGACAGCGCTGGTTGAGAGATTTTAACGTTATAATACGTTTTCATCCCTTTCTTTTGTATAAATACCAATTATCAACTGTCTTGCAAATGTGTGAGACAGAAAAATCCTGCCAGATCCTTAAAAGAGGACGAAAATTGAGAAGCGAAAAAAAAAAACAAAAAAATGCCGCTGTTTCTTTCAAGCAACACTCCTAAAACGCAGGAAAAAAAATTTTCCCATTTTCTCTCTGTTCCACATCTCGCTACTTCCATAGCTGATTAACTCAACTGAACCGAAAATGTATTTATTCTCTTATCAGTACAATATTGAAGTAAAGAAAGTGTTACTTAGAAGATTGCGACTTGATAAACGTAGGATTACCTTCCTTAATGTTGACAAAAGGTATATGGTAAGAATTGTACTTACGTACTTCGTTACAAAAATTAAAATTTTTTAACTGAAAAAACCGCGAAAAACTAAAAAAACTTCTCAAATTGTTGCCGCGTCCTGTAAATTTTGATTAAGTCCATGGTCTTATTTCCGATTAATACATTCCAACTACAGCTTTTTTTGCAGAAACGAGGAAAAATTCGCGGAAAAGAAAACTCGAACGCGAGTTCTAATAATAATAAATATCGCAGGCACAAAACCTTTTCATAAGGAAAAAAGGACCAAGTTCTCTAAACCCCACCCCATCGAAATCCGAATAAAAGCGCGACGAAAATAAAGATAACCGATAAATATGGCTAAGCGTTATTTGGGAAAAGATAAATATTCGCCATAAAACACATATAAAGGCATTAACCCAATTCTGGACACGTATTCCGCGGAACACACCGCACCGCCCCAAAAGCGTGTATTTTATTCTACCCATAAAGTAAAATGTGCGGGCGCATCGGGCACATGGCACAGTACAAGGTTCTCTGTCTCTCTCTCTATCCCCCTTTCTTCCCTCTGCCTTCGCCCTATCTCTTCCTTTCTCTCTCTCTCTCCCTCGCTCTCTCTCCCTCTCCTCTCTCTCTCCTCTCTCTCTCTCTCTCATCTCTCTCTCTCTTTCACTTATCCTTCCTCTCCTAGGGCACCTATTCACGAGTAGGTGGAACGACTGAACGCGTGCTTAAAAGTAACGTGTCTGGTCGGGATTCTTTTCCCCTTCACACGCGGCATCATCTCCTACGCGACCAGGACTTTTCGTCTTAAAAGCTTGGTTCTTTTTTTCGAAATTGCGCTCCTCGTATAATAGCCGCGAGAAAACCATATTGCTCTAGGTTTATTTTTTCGGGGTTTATTTTTCCTTCGATCGCATTTCTCTCCCTTCCCCTCTCCCACCCCTCCCCTCTCTCCCCTCCCCTCTCCCACCCCTCCCCTCTCCCGCCCCTCTCCCACCCCTCCCCTCTCCAACCACTCCCCTCTCCGCCCCCCTCCCCTCTCCCCACCCCTCTCCCACCCCTCCCCTCTCCCCTCCCCTCTCCCACCCCTCCCCTCTCCTCCCCCTCCCCCTCCCCTCTCTCCCGTCCCTCTCCCACCCCTCCCCTCTCCCACCACTCCCCTCTCTCCCGCCCCTCTTCCACCTCTCCCCCTCTCCCACCCCTCCCCTCTCCCACCACTCCCCTCTCCCGCCCCTCTTCCACCTCTCCCCTCTCCCACCACTCCCCTCTCCTACCCCTCTCTCACCCCTCCCCTCATCCCACCACTCCCCTCTCCCGACCCTCCCCTCCCCACCCCCCCTCCCCCTCTCCCCTCCCCTCTCCCGCCCCTCCCCCACCCCTCCTCCTCTCCCACCACTCCTCTCTCCTGCCCCTCCCCGTCTCTCTCTATCTTATGGTCCAGTTCTGTCCCACCCATTTCAAAGTGCACCATGCGAGTCACGAAGGAGAAGGGGTGAGATTCGAATTATGGCCAAATTTGAATTTTAAAAAAAGGCGCCAATGGGTTTATGCTATCAAAAATACGGATGTGAATAATTTTTCAGTTCAATTAAGCAAGAATTGTTTTCTTTTTAAAGAAAAAGCATTCTGCTAAAACATGCCTCTTTTTAAGAGGACGGCTTTGGCGAGGATATTTTTTACAAGGGAGAATTATATGCCGCCATTTATTATCGTTGCGTCACATTTTCATCGTCGATATCTCCCATGCGAGTCACCTCTCGTTCGATAAAAATTGAAAATATGTTTCTATAGTTCGGGAGGCATGCTTTATGTCTTTCTTTAATATAAATAAAACACCAGTTCAAAGTACGCGAGTTTCAACGTTAATTAAAAAATGAAGAAGTACTACTCTTTTATCACTCGAGGCTTGACTGGAGTAATATAGATTTTGTGTATTAGAAGCTGAAATGTTTTCGTCAACGGGTCAAAAGGAAAAAGATGAACGTTAAAGGAAATTGAAAATTCTCTTCGAAAAATGGAATGAAATGTGACACTGACTTCCATAATGGTAGATTCCATAAAAATACTGAAAACCATTAATAGTCTACTCCACAATAGATAAAGTCTGCACATTAATCTAACTTGATTACATAAATCTGGAACACAATGATATTTGTTAATATTATTTATCGAAGCGCCTGTATGCTCAGTAGTACGCGTCCGTCATTATGTATCCTATTCGCCAATCACCCCTGTTATCGTGCACAAAAGGGTTACGCAAGACCCTAAGTGCCTGCGAATGGTTTTATCAAGAATTACTACCTCCACGCGCGGTCCCCGGAAAACCCGCCATTACCAATCAGCATAATGGATTAACAAAATCCTCCACACCGTTTTCGGACGATGATTCTTCGTAAAAGCATTTCCGGGAGGAATTTGAGAGCCCAAGTATGGGTAGGAACGGTTCCACGGAGAGACAAAGCGGGCGGGAGGTCATTGTCGACCCAAACAGTTTTCGCGTCTCTCTCTCACGCGAGCTCTCTGCTCATTCGAACTGCCTATTATGCACTGCGCCGTGAAAATAGGCGACCCGGCGCTCTTTCCCACATTGCGGGCCGTGCCGCGGGGGTTTCGCGGCACGCGAGCGAAAGATGTATCCAGTCAACACCACCAGGCGACGTTGCCGCTTCGCTCGGACGCAGTAATCATTGTAATGCACTGGAACGGGCTCTAAGAGGCGGACATCAAAAGGTGGAAATGAAATCCGTTGATAATGGCCAGCAAATATGTGTCAAAAATGTCGATGAACCTCCCCGACTATAAGGGAGAATGGGCTTTTCTAAGTAATGACGAAATCATGACGATTGTGTTTTAAGATTTGAAACCGAAACGTTGTTTACGTTTTCGTTTCGATTGATTCATTGTGAATTAGAACTTCGATCGTTTATAAATAGATTTCTGAAAACAATTAAAGTCGCGCAAATACTAGATCAAGTAAAAGACATTTTGTTAAAGTCGAGTTTAAAAAATCTGGCAGACACAACATCCAACTGACGACTAAGAATTAAAAAAAATCCAATTTGATGGATTATTTTGCCTCATTCCCTGATAAATCAAATCAATACTCGCATATATGTCCCGAAATGTTTCTTAAATATTAGCTGGTTACTTGATTTGCGCGGACGCGTGTATTAATTGCTCAGAATAAGCACCGTGAAGCAAAAAATGTGAAATGGATCGGAAAGCTTTTGGCCAGAAATTAAGTCGTCTTTCTGGGAATTATCAAATCAACGATCCTTTGAACAGAAACTAAGCTTGCGGAAATTAAGCCAGTAGGTTTATGTGAAGCCTAACGAGATATAAATCTGCTTCCTTTGACGAAAAGCGCATGCTCATTTAGCGTGATGTTTACGAGCGCAAAAAGTCCAGCAGCAGCTACATTCAGACCTAAATAAATTCTACTAGTTTAGTAATCCTTTTTCGAGGATTGTTTGGGGAACAAAATGGGTTAACATAATTCGGTCCTTAATTTTTTAAGTTGATAAGTTCTACGTTAGATATCACGGAAAAATAATTCCTTGGATGTGCTATAATTAAAAATAAGATAAGTTTATTTGTTTTAAATTTACATTCAGGTTTTTTATTTTGGCAGCGTTTCCAAATTCTTGTATCAAATACCTTCTACCATTGTTCACCCATAATTTTTAATTTCTTCATTTTTACTGATAACTTAATTTTTCTGATAGGTGTATAATCAGTTTCCCTCCATCCTAATAGAATTGTAAACTTTTCTTTTCATGTAATTTTCTCTATTGACTATCTGAAAAGTACAACATTAATAAAATAATATTTCTATTCCAAAATTGGTCTTTTCTATGCGTGAACCACGGCTAAGGTAAAGACGCTTAAAATCAATATGTATACGGTGCTGCAATGCACATCTATTACATAACCTGCATCACCCACTAAAATTATTTATCCATGAAAATCCATCAGCAACTAAAACCATAATGAAATTTAAACTAAATGATTCTGTTAGAGTAAATATTCATAAAAACAGGCAGTTTTTAGAAAATTAACATTCTTAAAATTTGTGCAAATAGGAACACAGCGAATACAAATAAATAATAAACAAAAATAAACAAATAAAATTTATATAAAATGCCTAGCTTTCTATACGCAAATTTAATGAAACTAAATTGCATGAAAATCTATAAATATACCATAGAACATCTTCAGTGTCTAATTTTCTCGGCTAAATCCATCGATCAAATTCTAGAGAACCATTTAGTACATGTCCGCTTTCAAGTTTTTGAGTTTTCATACGCCCACTAAATAATAACACAAAAAACATCTCACATAAACTTGTTATCTTTCTCGAAAGTTAAGGCAGCAAAATTTCCTCAGAAAAAATCTTCATTCTATGCAAGCAATCTAGGATTTGTTAAGTGCAGCCAACTAAAAATTTACTCCTAATTTACGCATACACAAATCTATCTTGAGTCCTGAGAGCGGAATAAAAAACATCGATTCTGGGAGATATAGGTACAGGATCTTACAATCGTCTTACACTCGAATCTATGTTCTAACTAGCTCCCAGTAAATGAAACTTAAATGTGTGGTCCACGCTTTGAATTCTCACGGCTCGCTCTTGAAACTAATACCAAAAATTAAGCATAGGAAGTGAAAATATCCAAGGAGCTTAAGAGGCACTGGATTTAGAGATGGCTGAACGGAATCGGGGCAAATGCGTAAGATCGCACAGCAATAATTGAAAGCAGTGGAATTTACTTTGAGATGGCAAATAATAAAAGGCATTTTTTTCATGAGGAGATTGTCCTTTTTCTCTAATAATTTCCGTCCATAAATCATTAACATCGCTATAAAGTTACAAAAAATCAAGTCATTTAATAATTATATTTATTTTCGGTTGAAGTAAAATTAAAGCGAAAGCAGTCGCAGCTCAAAGTATTTGCGATATTGAGAGGGGGGGGCGGCGCCGGCATTGACTGAAAAGACCATAATAAAACAAAAACTCGGCATTTTACAAATAAAAATTGAACAAATCCGCGAATACAGACGAGGCTAAATTTAATTAAAAGTTGTTTTAAAAAAACCCCTAACATAAAAGCATTCGTAAAAGCAAGTCAGCTAGCGGAAGATTCCAACGCGTACATCCACTCTTACAAACACGCCCTCTGGAACTTGTAAAGCAGCCGTCTCCTCCGGGAGACGAAAGTTCTTCCTCCTCCCAAACAGGATCTTATCCTAGGAACGGGCTAGTTCCGCGGAGGTTGAAGTGCTCGCGGAAATGAGATGAACGGTATAAAACAATTCACCAAGAGTTTCTTAGTCTCTTCTTTCTCTTAAAGCACATGATGACAGGACCACGGGAAAGAGTCGACGCTTGTATTAACCCTAGAACTACCGGGGGGGGGGGGTGACCTCCAAGGCCCACAACTTATTTTCCGTATGTTTCTCTTTTATATAAACAAAGGAAAAGTCTGGATATTTTAATACATTGTGCAGAGGCTTATTTAAAATAATTACCCAAAGGTTCTCATCAATGTATGTATATTTCAATTTTCTGCAAATTATTTAGTCATTGGCTGCATGCCTAATTTACAGGGCACCATATGTGTGGAATGCACAGCGTACAGTGCGTTATTTGTTTTAACTGTTATGTCAGATGAATAAGTTTAAATCATTTTTCTAATCAATTTGTTATTATTTCTGGAAATACAATCTTACTACAATATTAGTCTGATCTTGAAAACATAATGAGGAAGAATGTAAAAGAATTGTTCTAATGTAAGTATTTGTCTTTAGGTACTTAAAATTGTAAGAAATACTAAAATTGTATATCTGTATTCCAATGATGTTTTTAAATGTAACTACATATTCGATGGGATGTGTCACCAGTTGTGTCCACGAAAACTGATAAATACATATCCGTCGCTCTTCGGATTCGTATTGCACATAATTGAGACATCAGAAAATCGAATCGAATATCATTGTACTTTATTCATTCGCAATTTTTAGGTTCATTATTATACACGCTGTATTAATTTGCAATATTAAAGTCTTTTCTTTTTCAATTAACCAACCTATTGGAATTAAATTAGTTTTAGTTTGCTGATGGCACATGTTTTACTGCATAGCTACGTTTCTACAAGTTAATATTACTGTTGTATGGTTAATTATAAGAAAGATTTCATAGCGGTCTATCTTTACTCTTCAATATCATCCGTAATAGCCTATTTCCCGAGGTTTAAGTAATAGAAAGTTTGAAGGGTACACCCATCTCTCGCTTTTCTTGGTGGATACATCCCTGGATAAGACAGTGTAAAGGAAAACCGTGCAAAGTGGGATAGGCTTTGCAATAATAATACGCGAGATTAAATTTGAGCGCGTCCTAACCTCAGTATACATCTATTAAGTGACAATGCATTCTATATTAATCCCTTTACTCTTTTTTATAACTCCCTGAGTCGAACCGAAACATAATATGCTTTTTAATGCTTCCAAAATATTGCCGCAATTCGTGGTATATATATATATAGATTATAAGTATGGTATGGATATTTCGGGTTTTACCCGATTTTTACCCTCCGATTGCCTTTAATTATTTCGGGTAAAACCCGAAATTATTAATTTTTACCTTTAAACAATTTCTTTTATATTTGGTCACAGAATATCTATTCTGGCACCTCAGCACTTGAGTGCAGTCATAAATGTCTGTGATGTCTTTTTGTTCTCTTTGTAAGCTTCGTAAGCTTACCTTGTAACACAGTCTTAATCACCTTGGTTTTCTCGCGCCACGAATAATCAAGGACCCCGCCTTAGCTAGTCGCTGTCAGATCTCTGAATCTTTGATGGGATAAGGAAAAAAACCGAAGTGTCTCTTAATTGAAAACAATACGTAAGAATAATTATTTCACTAATATCTGGTGTGTTTTCAAAAGGAGTAGAAGCAAGAAGCAAGATATTTGTGCAGCCTGCGATGCGTTCCTCTCCACTTGAAGGTGTTTAACACAAGATATCACACTCTCAAACATACTTAAGGTATAGTAAAAAGTTTTGATTCTGATAAAACGTCAAATTTTAAACAAGATTTTTATTTAAAAATCATTTTATCCAAATTACAAAATAGTAAAACCCGAAAATTACCCGAGATTGGATCTATTTTTAAAACCTAGAAAAATCTTTAACTAATTTATAGCCGATTTTAACCCGAATGAAAAGGAAAATAATAAAACCCGATATTTACCCTCCGAATAACATTTTTTAACCCGAAAAATCCATACCCTATTTATAAGGTAACCGTGCTAAACCAAAAACGTGCAATTCTAGGGATGGGTGCAATTCTCGAATAATGTTGAATGCTATTGATTTGGTATTCGTCCTTTTCACGGTTGGCGCGATTCAGTTTGAAAGTCATAACTTTTTGTCTAATTGTCGTACATTCAAATAGACATCGTGGTATGAACATGTGTCAAAGAAGTGAAGAATTATTTTGCGTGTTTTATTCTTCTAATTCAAAAATGCAAAAAATCGCCCATGCGAATTTGACATGATGCTGCATCTGTTTCTCTAATAGCGGACATAATGCAGGGAAAATTTATGATAACATTTTTTATGCGAAACACAAAGCTATGCCGTCACGGATACCCTGCCGATGTCATCAGTACGGCACAGTTCCGAAGCAATAACTAAGCGGAGAGAATATATTCGTTATTTTTCATTTAGAAGCTTGCACCAGAACTAGGCTTCGTTTGTCGCATTGAAATTCTCACTGCATGCTTTTCGATGGCAACAGAGTTTGTTTTGCGAGAGCTAATTAGTATGGAACTCGTTAATATGCATGATCAAGAGAAAAAGCATGCAACGAGGTCAAGGGCTTTTCGACGAAGTGTTGAGGATCGTTATTAAAACACGTGGCAGATGGCACGGCAATTCGTTATCGCGTGACACTCGCGATTTGGATGCATTTGTCCTTTTGATTCTACACCTTCTTATTTTGCGTCTACGTAACGAGTTTCTCCCTGGTCTTCCTAGGTTGCTGTAAACGCCCTCTCTTCATCTCTCTCCATCCCTCCTTCTCTCTCTTTCCCTCTCCCTCTCTCTCTCTCTCTCCATCCCTCCCTCTCTCTCACTCCTTAAGAATTTTTGTATGGAATTTTTGTTCAAATTTAGTAGTTGAAATTTTATGGATAACAAAAAGATTTTGTATTTTAGTCTAGTCTAGAAGTGCCAAAACCAGAAAATGCTTGAAATATTGGTTTTTATTCTCCAAATCTATATAAAGCTGATAGCAACAGGAGAGTGAAATATGAATTTTCGTTTTTCCACAACCTCCACGGGATTTCTATCACCAATTTCAAACTAATACGTCTATATTTTAATGTACCATTATTGCTTTGGGTGTTTAAATTTACTCGCTATTTTCGACGTTGCTTCTTCATCAAATATTAGACCAATTTTTTTATATACTATTCAAAGGATTATTTTATCATTTACTATTGCCGTTTTCTGGAATAATTATACGTATATAATTAATTTTAATTTTTAAGTGCATGTCTCATTGTTCCAAAATTCCATAGATACAAAACTTTTCGTTACCGCTGCCGAGCCAAAATTATAAATTTTCTGACTAACGAAATTTTTTCCGAAAAATTCAATTAGCGCTCCATTGTTTCTTACATAAAGCATTAATTGCTCCCAGTAGCACCACTAAGTATACATACTACTGTCGTTCGCACGCCTCTGCCCCACAGTCTTCCTATCCCTAAAACGTTCTCTGTCCGGCGCCGCTCACCACCCACCCGCACGCTCGCGCAACAATACCCTCAAATCCAATTGCATTCCAGCGTGCTATTAACTTCCTTCCATTACAGCTGGATACTGAACACTCCCTTCAGGAATCTGTCATTCACCTATCATTCCCAATAACTCCACCTCCGAACAACCGCCTTCCCTCTTCACCCCTTCCACTTTTCCACTCCTACGCACCGCCGACGCATTTCAGCTCCTCCTGTAATCCTATTTGGGCGAACTCTCTTTAATCCCTTTCAGTTTTGCTCTCAATATCTAAATAAGTTGGAACGGGCCACAAGCCGATATAACCAATCTGGCAGTCCGTTCCTATTAACTTGAAATTAACCGACTCCCTTTTTTTGCGTAATTTTGTGGGCGGAATGTTCAAGTTTAGGGATCCTAATTGAACGCCTTTTCAAATTCTGACGTTCTATTTAAGCCTATCACTGCTTTGCCAGTTATGTTCCATACCTTGGAAATCTAATTCGCGTCATGTCTGCCTTTTTTGCACTTTACAACATTTATATCATTTGAGGATGATTGGGATGTTGAATTTATCGTTTCCTGAATAATAGAAAGATATGCCTGTGAAATACCCTCCTTTTTACTGTATAGTTAATCTATATATTTAGTTTTTAGTAAATACTTCGAACTGGTCATTTTTAGTAGTTCAAATTTATTTATAACAAAGAAGTTCATTATAGACTAATAGTTTTACCACCGTTTCCTAGGTAAGATTATAAGATATGTTTCCGTGCTACCAAATAGTAATGAAAAACTTCATAATGACAAGAAATATTGTTGCAAATATTTTACGCGACAGGCAGTCTAACTAGATTATTCTTAATAAATAACCTATTTTTCAAATTTCAAGTGGAAATAGACTAATGTGATTAAATTTTTATTAAGCTAGAAAATATATGTTAAGAAGAACTAGGCATCTATGCAACCTATAGACACGAAATTATGTATTACTCCATGATAACTGCTATAACTTTTTACAATATATATTTTTTTAATTGTTCTAAATTCATAATCCCTTATTGGAGCATTGATATAATATGGGAATAGTAAAAATTACAAATTAACTGAAAAGATGAATTTGTTTACCTATCTATTTTACTCGCGTCGTCTTCATTTCGTATATTATAACTAAAGCAATGGAAAGTTCAACGTCTGCGCTGTTTCCCAGGCAATTATGGAAATTGTTTGTTGTTTTTGGACAGTGAGTCGGTTTTACAACTGCTCACTTTAACTAGACAATGACTATTTATAAATTGAAAACAATTCATTGAAACTATCTTCTTCAATAAAAATATTCATTTTCTGAAATATAAAATGGCAGGTATAAACTGATGATATGGCTATCCTGCTGAAACAGTCGCTTGATAATTGTTTCTCCTCTAAGTAAGGTATACTCACACAAGGTCATATTGAAATTAATCCAGTAATTGCCCAATTGATTAATTAGAAATTTGGATTCTAAATACTGCCGTAGTATTTTGAGATTTTTTAAAAGAGATGTTGCAGTATCCATCAATCCATTACTTTACAACTATTGGATTAATTTGCATTATTTTCTCTTTGTCGATCTCTTTGAGATTTTTCATCGAAATCTTTTACAAAGTAAATTTTATGATATCGTAAGTTGTTAAGACTTTGATATTACGATTTTTAGAAATAATTTTATCGCTCTTCCCAGAGAGATAAGCACCGATTGTTCATTTCGTGTCTCTGTTTTTCTCTGGAGTTTATAAGGGATGGCAGACTGAGATTGATAAAATGGCAAAATTTTAATATATGCACTGAATTTGTAAATATTAGAGAAAATTAACCTTATTCTGCCTCTACTTACAGATCTATAATTGCAAGTGATCCACAAAGTTACTGAATCTCTATTGATAACTATAAAAATAGAAATAGAATAGAATAGAAATAGAATGGGAAATGTCAAAATTAAATCAGCTGTTGAAAAAATAAGATAGATAATTGCCAGAAAAGCTCGAAAAAAAAGAGCAAAATAAAACCCTAAAAGTATTATATATTTTATTGAGTTATGATCTATTATTATTGGTAATTTCTTTAAAGCATTTTGCGAACATAAATTAAGTGTATACGATATGCCCATTAAAATCGTCTTAGCGGTATTGTAAA
This sequence comes from Tanypteryx hageni, assembly GCA_028673005.1. Lineage (NCBI taxonomy): Eukaryota > Metazoa > Arthropoda > Insecta > Odonata > Petaluridae > Tanypteryx > Tanypteryx hageni. The sequence goes on from CM054116.1 coordinate 55,227,444, forward strand.
TTATTATTTATTTAAACACGAGACAGTTGTGTTGAAGGAATGAACCTTCGCCTAAGAAATGAGCACAATTGCTTCTAACGTTCCTATGACATGCAACCAATCCTTTTTTCATTCTAATTTTAGCGAGTATTTATACTTTTTATCTAGAAGAGAGATTAAAGCGCCACTGCAGAGGACGTATCGAAGCATTTCAAAATCGAAGACCATAAATTCAGCGCCTTTCCAGCAATTTCACTGCTCATTTAAGTCACCTGATGAAATTATTTTGGCCAAATTACTTGGGATTGGGATCGCCGTTACGTCATTTTTAAGAGACTGTGATTTATGGATGGACCTTTGAACATCGATCGTCCATTCTTGCGTGTTTGAATTATGATTCCCGTTTAAAATCTTTTCGTTTCGAATCGTTATGATTGCGGTCTATTTTTAGGATATACCTACTGCTAGAAATACGGACTATAATACGTAAAATGTTATTAATATTTCTTATTTTTTGCCAATATTTTTGGCATGCAGAAATGAATGGTAAGCAGAAATGAAAAGGAATGGAAACCTCGCACAGCTGTTTGGTAAATAATTTATAGTAATGGTGGTTTCACGACCCGATATGACTATGATAATAATTTTTTATAGTTTATATGATTATTGCATCATGACTGAAAATGTGATACCACGTAAGTAATAATAAGTTGCATTTTCTGAAGACGGCTAACCCTTTGAGAAAAATGTATCTACTTGGCAAGAAATATTCCATTTAACTGGTTCTACAAATTTTATTTTTAGACTATTTTAGTGCGACTAATATTTTACGAAATATGTCAGGAAATTCACATTTTACTCATGGTAAAGTGTCACTTCTGATTAGGATATTTAAACGATTAATATAATTTTCTTATTGTCTTTGCCCAGAAGGTATTAGCACAAAATTTCATGAAGAGGCATGTAAAACACAAAAAAACATAAGCTTTTCGGGCATGTGCCCCTCGTCAGCGATGAAGAGAGACTAACTGAAGGTAAGTGACACACTGGATGGAGAATGGCAGGGTTATGTGAGAAGGTTGATGATTGGAGAAGACGGGGAAGAGGAAGGGATGGCCAATAAGGAGGGAGTGTTGTAAGGTAAGGCGCAAATATCTACATGGTAACTTAGAAGACATTGTGGGCATTGTCGGATGGCCAATATGGTTAGCGGAGGTTAAGAAAGAGTGAAGAAGATGTATATGGGCTAATTCCCATTGTCGGAGAAAGGAGACATGGGTGTTATCGGGTAAAGCGCGAATAGCCCTGCCATTGTAGCAACTATTGAAGGAGACATTGTGGGCATTGGCGTGTGATACAACTGGGAGTGGGCGTCTGAGATTTACGCTATTCCGGTGACTGTTCATACGGGTGTTTAACGGGTTGCTGGTGAGGTCAACGTAAATCGCGGGACATAGGGAGCATATGATGAGGTAAATTAGGTTACGGGTGGTGCAGTTACTTCTAGAGGTGATGAGGTAGGTGATGTTGATGGAGAGACTGGAGAAAGAAGATGAGGACAGGTGGATAGGGCAAGTGAGGTAGCGAGGTGTGCCGCAGGGATGAGAATCTATAGCAAGAGGCGTGTTGGATGTGAGAAGTTCCTTAATCCACAAGATATTTCCCAAATTGGGGGACCGGCGGAAGGAGAGGAGCGGGGGATTGGTAAAGAGGTTCGTAAAGAGTGACTGGGGGGAGGTAGAGGTAAGAATAGGGTGTGCAGCATGGAGAATTGTTTTGAAGGCCTCGTGGATACCAGGATGGAAAAATGTGGTTAGGGTGAGTGGATGGGAGAAAGCAGGGATAGTGCGTTTGTAAGTATGGGATCTAAAGGTTGTAGGCGTGATCGCCCAATGGATTTGTGTTTACATATATACACGCGCGCGCAAAAATAATTTCGAGAGCGTGTTCTCCAAGCTGTACGTCCGAAAAAATGTAGTTTGAAATATCAACACAGTTTCCAAATTAAGATGTGTGTTCGTTCCGCTCGATCGAACAACCACATCGCTAGTCTTCTTTTATTGGGTTCCCACCTACACAGATGGAAACACATACATACTTGACCTAGCGCGTATACTCTTTGACCCAATTGTAAGAAGCATGGTGTGTAAACATTGGCCTAAATGGCGCGGAGTTGTGAGTAGGCGAACAGAAAAGTTTAATCAAAGTTACACGGAAGAACTCCTTCGAAGAGAAATAATATTATTTCGCCCCACGCTCCCGCTACATGAGAGTACGTCAATAAATTCGCTCGTCTTTTTTATCGACTCCAAAATCCCAAATTTTGAGATTTTTCACAACCCAACCCAAAAAGAGTTTCTTGGAGATTCTTCCTTTTCCCATCTCAATTAATGTGGAAATGGTAAATGCATCTCAAGAAAACTAGCATGCACATATCTTCAAACGAAGGAATTTATCAAGAGAAAAATAATACGACCAGCGGATTCTGCTCGTTCAGACTTAGCGTTGTGATAAGTGGGCCATGAATGTTAGAATAGTTTAGTGCAGGGGATCCCAACGCGGTGTCCGCGGGCGCGATGGCGCCCGCCAAGGTTTGTTCACATGTACTCCCAAAAACTTTTAGCTCTTTTGACTTCTAGTTTTGATCGTCCACAGAATCTAGAAAGTCCTTATCTCAAAATTAATAATATAATAATAGTAAATGTATGTATATATAATAAATCTATGCAAGTATGAATTTGTCAAAAAAGTATCGTAGCTTATTTATGTAAAGTCTTAAATTAATCTCATAATTTAATTTTTATTTATTGTAAAATAAAATTGTTGATATTTTCTATACTCAGTATTTTTAAGTTTAATAAAAAATTGTTCTTAAGAGTAAAATTAATGTTACTACTAACAATATTTAATATATATATATATGTCATTATATATAGACGTTATATATATATATATATATATATATATATATATATATATATATATATATATATATATATATAGCTATGAGCTGAGCTATAAGTGTTGAGAGGGAGAGGGATAAGAGGGTAAAAAATCTGCGCCCGCCACTTTCGCTTTTAAGTAAAAGGCACCCTTGCCAACATAAAGGTTGGGAACACCTCGTCTAGTGCTTCAACGCAACGGAGAGGATTACGGTGGAAGAAATGTTAGGGATCGACCGAAGATAAACCACCGAACAATTTACTGGTCACGAAAGCAAAAAAGTTCTGCAACGTAATTAAGGAGTGAAAGCAATGAGGCGATAGTGCGATGGTCTCATTGCAAGAAGAATTAATAGGTGTTGGAAATCTAGCATTATCGAATGGATTCCAACGAACATAAAGAAAAGACGACCAAAAGATAGTTGAGATACGGAAACTGTGAAATTCTCAAGGCCAACTCAGAGGAGAGAAGCAAATGGTAGGAGAAATTGGAAGAGTTTGGAGGAGAGATGCACGACATACAAACGCACGTTCACACACACACATATGCAAGATGCCCCTATAAATATATGCATAAAATATTCACCTGTGTATTTACTTGAAAACATCAATTACGGCACATTGTTTCAGCATTCACTTTAAGGTCGCACCAAATCAAAAATGTCCATTATCAGAATCAATGCATTGTTGTCAACGACGCACTGCAGAGTGACACATTTGTGCACACGTTACTGATAAAAATGCCAACGAAAGCTAATTCAATCTCATGGCATTCTTTGTATCGTAATTTTAATAACAATCGTTGCTACAGAGTTTCCTAACGCCAAGGAAAAGAGATTCCAGTCACCAGTAAATTCCCTACCTCCCAAAATGACATCAGTGTATGCCGGGACCATCGTCACAAAATATTTAACCATTTCAAAGGCCTCTTTTCTCCCCATGCGATTGTACGTGCAAACGTTTTGAGAAACATTGCAAACAATAGACAAACGGGACTGGAATAATCCGTCTCATTACGTAGCGCACTATAATTTCCCATCTGGGAGAGATTTGCGCGAACTCGCGCAGAACAAGGAAGCATCGTTATATTAAACGCGATTAAATACCTTTCCGTTAGAAGATAGTAGGAATACGCATTAAAAAGACCCTTCCCCTCGATGAAAATTGGTAGTCCCAATAAAATAAAAACTATTATTTTTCAGATCCGATATAATTGTCGTATAGCTATTGTTTCCGCAAGACTCTTTATTTGGCTTTTTTCAAACAAACAATTCCCATACACCGCCATAAATATCGAGTTCTATTCATTCTTTTATTAGTATAGCGTGTCCGATTGTTGAATACCGGGAGAGTTATCCAGAATGGCGAACGAAAAAAATACCTAGAAAGCCGGAAACACACGCAATATGTATCTCGTTTTTTGTCGGTTGAATTTTGAAACGATTCAATCGTTCCTTTATGTCTAACATCGATGCTGCAGATATCCGCGACGGAACGGAAAATTTTTTCGGGATAAACTCTCTGTATATTTTTTACAATTTCTAACGCTATTTTTTCATTGCTATTTTTCGAATCGATATAAATGCTTTAGGGAACCGAATTAATATCAACTTATTTCGATATTTTTAACATTCTCATTCTTTGGCCTACCAATAATAAAATTTCATATTAATACTAGCGAATTTGCGAATTTGTTATTAGTTTATCGCACCATCTTTTGAAGCAGCATTAACCCTTGAACCCGGAGCATGAGAAACTTAGTTACCGAGGAGTATGGGTAACTATTACCCCAACGTTTCTAAATATTTTTTGGTAACAATAATTCAAAACGTTTTTCTAGCATTTCTTTATTATTGTTGACTTCATATGCATAATTTATGATGGTTATTTTTTAGATGGATTAGAGAAAATTCAAGAAATAAATTTTAAAGTAGAAATTTATTATATTTACATTATAATACACACAATATAATATTCTACTTAGCCACATATTATTTCAAATATTGTCTAAACAGTTAATACACACTTTTGTGGAACATTCCAAACACATAGGAATACCGCACATCAAACACGAGTAGTTTTTCTTTGTTTTTTAGTAAGTTCAGTTCCTATAGGTCGTCCCTTTTTCTAATTTGTCTTTTTTTACTTCTGTCCTATTTACTTTTCTTTTTGGAGCTCTACGTAAAATTTTACTTATTTTGCCTTGTACGTCCGGTCGAAATTTATGGTTCTTGACCCTTTTTCATCTGAGGACGGACGAGGTATAGCGCGAGTTGTTCAATGAATTTGAATCTCGATATTTCATCTGTCCTTTTAGAATGTAAATATAATGTGTAAGCATTATTGGATGTAATGTCAACTATTTTATAAAATATTGTTAGCGGCCAGCGTCTGGTTCTTTAACTACCGCAATAGTTATAGGTAACATTTATCCTTAGATCTTGGGAAAATTGTTTTTAAAATACTCGTAGTAAAAATTCACAAAAAATGAAGTTTTGTGTGACCTTGGCCAACAATAGCTAGAAACATACTAAGATTTTCAAAGAATACCTGCCAAGGAAAGGAGGAGAAGGCTGAAAATAGATATAGCGGCAAAATATACCCAATTCGGGGTTTAGGGGTTAATTTCTAAGAATGATCTAATATCTACCTCAAATAGGATAATCATTGAATCAATGACTAAATGCTAAGAAAAACTAGCAAAATTGGAAACATAAGCAATAGATATTTTTCTATAGCATTCGTGTACACACTGTTCTTTCAACTATAGTCGTCCTATTATTTTTACTGTTTTAATCATAGTTTGTATTTAGCTGCGAAGAGCTCATTTTGGGGATCAGAATATTTTTTTGGGAATACTACCATACGAATAATTCGGTCTCAATAGTTCTGCCTTATGATTATGATTTGGATTTGGTGGCATAAAATTTAACATTCTATCAGATAATTAGGCATTAATTTCCTATTGATATTAAAAAATAAGTTAAATCCTTGTTGCTCCAATCTGTACGAACAAAATAGAAATTGACAAGTATTTGTAATGAATCATAGACATCCAATACCTTTATTTCTCCATTACTGTTTTGGCCATAATTTATTAATTGATGCTACTGTTGAAATAACTAAGGTATAGATGACATAGTTTGCTCGACATTACTTCAAACTTATGAATAACCGAGCATTGGTGGTTTATGGTAAACACATTTGAATTATGCTTTTAAATACAATTTCTGTAAATATGAGAATGGTTATTCCGTGACAGTTTTCATAATCATAATATTAGTAGCTGCATTTTAACGTTGCAACACCAGAAATCATACTGATAACAAAATCTCTCCCTGTTAGACAACAAATATGAATCCTTATCTGCGATTTGGAAGTAAGTAAGCTACCTAAAATTTCACATAATGGTTTCCTAACTAACTCCGCGTCATACACACAAAACCATCGGCTATTTCCTTCACGACGAAAGCCCAACTCCTCACGTCAATGCATATTTATCCATTTTTTGCGTCCCGGCTATTGGTGCGGAGGGAAAAAAGACGCAATATCTTGACGGGTTTCAGCTGTAGCTTTTTCTAATAACGATATTCGACGGAGTCCCCCTAAAGATTTCCCTTTTATGCTCTTTCATCCGGCTCTCGCCGAAGATGATGGAAGTTGGGTTATTGACTTGAGATTCTCCGCCTAATATTCTTCGGGGAAGAAAGGGGAAGGGGGTGCGTCGGGCGCGTTGGGCCGGAAGGATAAGGGAGAATCACTCAACAGGCGTGGGAAGGAGCGTAAAAAAGTTTGAACGAGTCGGCCAAATTCTTCGCTTCATAAGATCTCCTTCCCCGCAACCCGCTCCCCACTTCCCCAGTTGTTGGAACCCATTCCAGCCATATCCTTCGATAGGCCGACCTGGTTCGTCTTTATCCCCTTTTTCATTTCGATCTCTTTCCCTTCCCACCTTTCTCCATCCTTATGCATGGTCCATAACCTCTTACATTGCTCTACTATTCTTCCTAGCTTCGGAGCCTCATAGGGTAATGAAAATTCCTCGTCGATCCATGCTCCTCAGGGCTAAGGAAAAAATTCAAAATATTGCATATAATAAAACTGCTGGTGAGATTTGATACTGACACGGAGTCTATGAATATGAAAATTACAAGAAACATTTATTTATGTCTAAATATTTTCACAGCATTATTTCGAAGTAGCGTAAATATATTGAAATGATTTTATAGCCTAATTTTTCAATCCATTTTAATTTTATTTCAGTTATCAGAACCATGAAAAATATTTAAATATTATCAATAAATTATCGGCAAGGTCTACTGAAAATTTAATTACTCGAAATAAGTGTTAATTGGTTTGCTATCTAAATTTATCACGGGGAAGTTTATAATTTTCTAATGAATAGGTTTTTTTCTAACTTCACTATGATTTGCTATTCGGTATTTCTTTAATGTGTGGAAATTAAAATCAAAGAAAAAATTTTAACTACCACAGCGTGGCAACTGAAAATTCATATTCCAATTAACTTCATTTTCCCGCCTAAGGATACTTGCATTGGTTTACTTTTGGGGATTGGGCATATCCATCCTTGCACTTCTTTCAAATATCTCCTTAATCCAGTGAAATCGCCATAGTTTAAATAAACACGACGTTCTTCTTAAGCCATTCGCCCAACATTTACATTTAGCGACGCAGGACTAACTCTCGCTTGATTAATCGCGTCGGGAATCAACGGCGAGCTTAGTTTGAGAAGCCTACGTTAACTTCGTGGGGGCGAATCCTACGTCCGTGGCCACTAACGAGGGACAGCAACGAACAACGGAAAACTAGACCGTTGCAACGGCCTAGTTTTCCGTTGTTGCATTAAATTCATCGACTCACCTTTTGATTTTCGTCTTGTCCCAGGACTTAAATGGCGCTATCCGCCAGAGAGACTTCTCGGCATATCTTCCCCCCTACGCATAGTATTATTTATTCCTATTTCTGATGATATAATTCTTGTTGATCAATTCTCTGCCCTCCCTTTTAGTATTCATCACATATAATTTTTTGAGAAATAATCCCCGCCAGATAAAAAGTTTCTGCTTTCTTCAATAACAACCACTTTTTGACGAAAGATCATCTTTACAGAAGGATTTTTCTGTTTCTTCGGTAGTTCGTCGTTTGTGGGCTAAAATAAAACGGATTATTTCCCCTCGACTAGTTTTTGAAAGGCGCTGCAGCCCCTACACTTTGAGCTGCTATGAAACAAGCTATTTTGGCTTTTTGAGCTACATTCCTCTCTCTCTTTAACGAAGCAAATCCTCAATTAGCTGTGTGCGTCGGGTAAACCAAACCTTTCCTTTTTCCTTTTTAGCAGTCTGCAAACAAGCCTTTTTTACTAGGTGGAGCCCGCATACTTGCAGTGGATATCAAACGGATCAAGGCCTAAAAACATTACTAAACTGGTCTTGGCCTTCCAATGAATTATTGTTATGATGATTTCGTTTATGGTTTTTGAGTTTGTCAGATTAACGAGTAGATTCTGAGTGGATTTCAAATATTTTTATAATTTTCAGTATTTATTAGCTTGATTAGTTTGGGCGGATTTCTTGTAAATACTAATTTGATCGGTATACTAATACCTATACGGAATATATTAATGTCCGAGAAAAGTCCAAGAAGACTTTTAATAAACTATCTCGGTGGCGACTTCTGCCAATAAGGGCGAGGTTCTTTTATAACCCGAAAAAATAACATTGGTAAGTAAATCAGTGATTTTTATGGCCAACTTGTTAAAATTTCGAATGAATTACATTAAAATAACTCAGTAATGTTGTCAAATCAAGTAAATTTTTTAAGACGACAATATTTATTTCAGTGTTGAAGATTCTATGGCCCTAAAATACAATGATGAAGAGCCTATCTTTATATACGATTAATTTTGGTTTATCTGTATTAAATGAAGTCCATGTCAAATTGATAAAAATACTTAAGGAATGTAATTTTTATCAGCTTATCATACGCCATGCCTTCATTAAGGTCAACTGAATTTTATCCCTTAGAATCTATGGAATTTACATTTTCAGACTTCGATTTTAAGGAATACAACTCCACTGACAACGCAAACAGCCAAATGACACTCATGAGACTCGGAATAGAGCTGTAGTTTTGTGGTTTAACTCCCAAGTGAAACATTTAGACAACTGGGTATTGGTCGATGAAATTAATTCGCCTCTTAGAAATTAATTTCATTGCTTATTTATATTTTTTAAACAATTCAGTCGACAAATCATTATATGGTGAAATAAATTTATGTAAGTTACATGGATAAGCCTTTCCTCTCGATATTATTTCGTCTGAATATCATATTTATACAAATGTACTTAAATTGGATATTTTTTCCATCCAAGTATAAGCACATGCCATTATTCCTTTTCCTGTTTGCAGAAACATATTGACGAAGAGGTCATCGCAAAGAATTGTATAGAGTCACTCTCAAGAGATATATAAAAATTAGACAGATGCCTTATTATCATCTATTATAGTTGTAAATGAAATTATGTATTTTAAAAGTTGAGAATAATATATTTTTTTAAATTTCTTACTATTTATCATACCATTGCGTTCGAGACAAATTCTTTATGTCAGGCTTTAAATCTGAATCTGTACTGGCTATGTTAGTTTTTCTTGTAACGATGATGGATATAGACGTCAAAAGAGAAAAGCTTCGCATTAAATGAGAGATAATGAAGGAATGCCATGTTTACAAGTGAATTACTTGTACTAACCACGAATGCCTGCAGAATTTGTTGAATATAAGTAGTCAAGGTTAAAGTAAAGCGATGATAGACTGAATTGAAAAATAAAGTTATTATTGTTAGAAGGGAAAGCAAGGATGTAAGACGAAACGGGTGAAAAAATCCTAGTGACAACGGATTTAAAACGTATCAAGACGAACATGGAAATGAAAGTAGACAATTTTAAATAACGTGAAAATGTGTAAACAAAAGGAAAACAAGTTAGAGAAGATTTGCAGAAAAAATTACATAAGGCGATTTTGTCACCGACTGCTGTCATTCAATTGGAGTAGTGTCGCAGATGCCAATGTATTGTTGGTTGCCAACATTCATCGCAGTATGTACATTAATGCGTTTTTTCTATGATTCTCCAGTAGCTAATCCACCAAATAATTTTTACCATGTCTAGCTCTCGCATTGATCAGCCTATCTTAAAACGTCGGCTTCTCTAGATGAAAGGTTTCCAGAGATGTATCTCATACAGATAGATAAACAGACGGACGGACGGGCAGAAAAACCAAATAAGTAAGCGATTTTTTTAGACGAAAGCGCTAATGAAAAACCCTGTAGCTACCATAAATACTAGATAAGAAAGTGTGGTATAGTTATTCGGATTTTTAGTTGTTATCATTCATTATCTTTATTGTAATAATTTTAATATTGTTAATTTTACGAGACAATATTATTTAAATTTATATTGTAATAGTTTGTACTGAATTTCAGACATTGTCTCTCATTACGTATTACGCATTAAAATACTTCCAGATAATTCTCAGATCTCGCTATTTGTTAAGTAACAAGTACAAATGTACTACTTTTTGTGATGGCCATAAATTAAGTGCGATATTTTCAAGAAAGTTTGAGCTGGCATATAAAACCACGTGACAGTTATAGTGTAATTCATGAGTGATTAAGGATTGAGTTCTCAAATATCTCACATAAAATTCATATAATGTTGAATAACCTAACATGGCACATGATGCAATGCATGCTTTGCTCGAAAAACAATGTTCAAAATTATACTTAAAAATATAAAATTCCAGTCCGGCGAATTTTAATAAAACTCTTGGAGATAAAAATATTAAAATGCTTATTAAAAATTAGTAGGTAAAATGCATTCATAAAAAATACATACATACATAACAAATTTCCTATTGCGTCGAAAATAATTTCATCTATTATTGATATTATTAATAATAATTTATGGATGCTTAGTCTAATTTTAAAAATAGTAATAAAATAAGGTAAATTCGGTAACATTTACACTAATTCATCAGTTCAATATTTTTGTCCTGCTCTACTATAAGATCTACGTATATTCCGGCATGTGTATCCATGCATATAAAAAACTTCATTTACCTCCATTCCACTTCATCACGGAAGTTGGAATTTTATGACATAAATTTGCCTTACAATAGTTATTTTACTTTAAAATCCCATATAAGATTTTCAAAGAGAATAATGATTGAGTACGTTGTTCAATATAATACACTAACTGAAGCACACGGCGTCGCTCGGAAAAAAGTTTTCTTTTGAGTAGCAAACTGTTTTTATTGTGTATTGTATTGTAAAGTGTCACCGTTAGTATAATTACATATTAAGGTCTTCCTTAATATTCAAATGAATAGATGCACCAAAGCCTTTCAAGCAGCAATAAAATTATGTGGATTATGTCAATACTATTAGCCAAAACGTAAACAATATACAACATCTTGATTACCGAACAAATTAGATAGTAGATGTATCGATTTATGTTGAGAGAAATCTTTCAATATTAATGGTAAAAGATGACGATGTTCTAATATTCCTTAAAAATTATTTGACTCACTTTAAAAGAATTCATAGATTATATTTTGGCGTGAATCCATTTGTACCCTTTATCTGTGCGTTGGCTATTCTTCCTCTACAGCAAGCCACGGCGTGGTTTTCCTTTGCATTAATCTTTAAGTGGCAATCTACCTTTCAAGAGGAAAACAATTAGGAAATTTAGCTTTGTTGCGGCCTGAAAAATGGTTATCTAATCCGATAAATTTTGCGCTATAAGGAATATTTTGAACGACAAAACATGAACAAAATTAAGATATTTAGTTTTTTATGCGTAAAATAAGTCATTTCTTGTGATCTTAAATAACTATTTAGGTATATTTATATCCACATCAGTGAAGGGCTGCATAGCATTTTGGGGTTTCTCCACACCATTTCCCATGTATTCTTATGGAAAAATTCTATTTTGTTGACCCCATGGGGTATAAGAGACCCCATGGTCTGCAAACCTAGGGAAAGTTCTTTCTTTGGTCCATAGGATGGCCCATGAAACTTTTGAATCCGATAGCTTCAACCGTCTAAAAACGTATAAAGAACATACATACATACATACACACACTCTAAAATATTTAAAATATAAGCAAAAAATAACTGACAAACATAGGGATTCATTAATATAGCTTATAAATTATAATCTAAGGCTTAGATTTATAAATAAAATAGAGAAAAGAAAAGAGAAACTTGAGAAAGAGAAAAAGTACAATGTTCTGTGATTGGTTGAGGGTAGGCTGTCCTTTGATTGAAGTTGGTCTTCTTGCAAAGCAACCCTTTGGGGTTTAGGGAGATGACCCTGGGACGACCAGGGTCAGTTACGACTCGCTGGTCACAAGTCTCACAATCAGTCTCTGCTTTTGTACGTTTGTTTGCGACTTCTGAGTATCCCTGTGGGAAAAGGTGAGTTAAAACCGTTATAAATTGCATGCAAAGCGACAAAACTTTGGGTCAGTAACATTTATATTTCTTTTACTTTTTAATCTTAAACACTTCAATGCTTAAAAGTTGCTCGAATTTTATTCATGATTTATTTATTTGTTGATACCTGATTTAAAATCAAAACAAACTAGAGTTTACATACGATTTTTTCGACGTCTATAGTATTCTGCTGCAATGTCTAATTTTAAGGACGGTTAATAGGATTTGGAATAAAACCTAATTAAATTTGATGTAAATTACCGTGAGCAGAAAGTGTGCTTTTGATCATTTTAAAACTTAAAGCTCGTTGTATCATATTTTCACCATGATAGATTAACTTTTCTATAGGAAAGCAATTCAAACATTCATTCCTTTATTAGATCTATAGTTGATTCAGCGTACCGGAACTTATTGTTTAGATAATATGACCTTAAGAGTAGCCCAAGTATTTAATCCGAATTTTGCTTCCTTATGAACTTTCTCGGCTTTAACTGAGGTAGTTCCCGAACCACCCGCTCCGCCGCCTTTTACGGCAAACGTAACATGACGCGCCAAATTCACATTATTTAAAATTTATTGAGAATATCTGCGATGCTGTGCTAAGACAAAAACCTCTCTAAATTGCGATAAAATTCGTATAAACCACAGCGACCTCGTGTTTGAATAATTTCGTGGGTTTCATAAATGATGGAAATGCGTCTACTGTGGTAAAAATTAAAGGTGAAGAGCATTTCGATTTCAACATTGATTTCTTATAATGCTACCGGTTATCATATTCATAACTAGCGTAATTGCCCGTCAGATATGACGGGTATGCGTGGATTAAGTATTAAATATAAGTAACTTCCCATTCTTCCTCCTTTTCTCTCTTCTTCTCTCCCATCCTCCCTCCCTCCCATCCTCCCTCCCTCCCTCTCCTTTCTCTCACCTTCTCTGGAAAAATAAACTAATTCTATACCACCCTTACTTTCTATGTACTCTCCATTCTATATCCCTTCCTTACTAGCTCCATCCCCACATCCCCCTCTTTCTTACTCTACATCTATAGTCGTTTATATAAGCAAAAGAATCCAAACTAAATCCCAGTTCCATTAGAATTACGTAATTTCGCGATATACCCTATGATAATTTAAGGCAATCTATGCACTCATATATATTACACGTATGCGGGTTGAGACAACATTTGATTCTCGAAATTTAACAATGACGTGGTCGGCAAGACATCATTCCGTTCAAAAGCCGATATTTTCCAAAAATATGTGATTTAAATGTTATAACATGAGAGATTTCGAACGGTAGGTGGAAAAAGATGAATAGAATAAAAAAGTTCATAATATTCCTAAAACATAGTTCATATTTGAATTATTTCTAATTTAAATTTCCAAAAGAATAAAAGCCTGCACTTTAAAAAGTCGCTTTTTACGTGTTATCTTACGGAAAATGGAAGTCGAACCAGTCTTTTTTCGTATTTTTTTCGTCATTCAATTTTTATATCTAAATTAAATATTCCTGCGAAATTTAAATCTTCCGCCTAATCGGGAAGTTTGTTAAAAACGCGTTAAAACGTGCCATTGATGACGTCATCGTTACAATGACAGATCACAGAAACTATATTTATAATTTGCGCACAAAGGGGTAAACGGTGAAATATTTTACACATAATGAGCTATACTGAACCTGAACTTTATGAGTCATGTATCCATGAATTTTTCTGCCATAAGTAAATAATCGCAACAAAATTTTCATATTAAAGTTACTCAACAAACGATTTTATTCAAACTCAACACCAAACCACGCAAGAAAAAATAACCGACTACAGTTGCGTAATGGGTTTATCCCTCTCTCTCTCAAACACACACATTTGAGAGTTCGCTACGGAAAGCTTTTTCTCACATCCCGAAGCTCCACGGAAGAGACCCTCCATAACCACCTCAACAGCACATTTTTTCTATGCCTCACTCACCGGGGCCTGGCGAGATGCTCTAAAAAATAAACGCCAAGACTCTCCGTTCGAAGCAACTCCCGAGTTGTACCTTGACTTGCGTTCGGATCCTAACGGCATAAGGCGTTTCTCCTTTTTACCTCTATCTCTCTCTCCCTCTCTCTCTCTCCCTCTCCACACGAGTCCCACATCACCTCACCCTCGAATCCACGGTTGAAAAAAGGGAAAGAAAACGTACGTGACCTTCGGTGTCAAAAAGTACCAGGTAACCCACAAAGATTCTAGGCGAGGTACGAAGAGGTCCTCTTCTCTCACCTCCGAAAAAAATAAAGTCCCTCATTCCCTTGTTCTTGCGGCCCGCGCAAGGGCCGGCCTCCCGACCTCTCCTTCCCTAACTCTCATTCTCCTTTCATTCCGTAGTTCCCTCTTCCCTCAACCCCTTTCTCTCAGCACCTTACTACCCACAGCTTCCTCTCTCTCTCTCGCTCTCGCTCTCTCCCTCTCTCCCCCTCTCTCCCCCCTCTCTCCCTCTCTCTCTTCCTCCCTCCCAGTCGCTTCCCTTCCCCCATCGACTCCGCCGCCTTTCCCCTCCCGCGCCTATATATCCCTCCCAGCCGCGCCTCCAATCCCACCAGTCTGGAGTCGGTGCTCGGGCTGCGACGTGACGGCCATCAAAGCTTGAAGATTCCACTCGGAAAATTTAACGCGACGCAACCGGAGGTTTCGCGGGTACCTAGACAAGACAGTAGAATAAAAAAGAAAAACTTGGACTTGTTTTCGTTCCACGGATCCGTGACTTTCTTTTTTAATTCGCCGTGTGTGTGGACTATGAATTCGGACGGATGGATCGCGGCGCGGACCGGTTCGCCCTCAAGAAGCGGCATCGGACTTTGTTGAACAAGTGCGGGAAAAGAGACGGTATGGTGTGAACCGCCGCTGCTAGGACTGGAGGGAAAGAGAGATAGAGGAGAGGACGTGTTTGTTTGTGTGTGTGTGTGGTTACTATTTGCGCGTAGGGAAGGAGGAATGTGACGTGGGTCTGTTCCCCGACGGGAGAAGTTTTTTTCCGTGGGTTGCGCGCCGGACCTTACGGTTGTCGTATTTGTTGCTGGATTTTGTGACCGCCAAGTGATATTTTGACGAGTGATTAATTGAATCGCATCATTGTTGGGTGATTTGTCATTTCTGTCGGATTTTGTGAACATTATTTTCCTGCTCACTCTTAGTTAAAATATTTTAGATGCCGCATTGAGGCAATCTTCGTTTTTTGTCGGAATTTTCTTCAGTGAATAAATTTTAGTAAGATCAAAAACGAAGATTTGATGAGAAGAAAGAAGAAAAAGTAAAGATTAGCTTCAATTAATAAGAAAAACATACTTAACGGTGAATCCTTTTGATGAATATCTCATTACTCTTGGCCTGCGATTCTTCATTAAAAAAACTCGGTAGTATATCATTAAGGAGTTGAAAAATGTTAGAGGGACCCTCTTAGTTTCTATCTTAGTCAACAAAAAAACTGACATTTGTGTATTTAAATAATGAGTAAGATTTCTAAGTATTTTTAGGAAGAGATCTCCAGCGATGTGATAATTCTGGACTTCATTTGGGGAACAACCCTTTCCCTGGCATCTCACTTATGTTTGCTTAAGACTTTCTTGCTGTGCAAAGAAAGACATTCGCCTAGCCCCGTTTGCAGTGAAAACCTTCGCTCTTACTGTCCAAACCAATCCACAGCGAAACGAAAGGATGAAACTCTCCGCCTTTCTTCGACCCACGTAGAATATTTCCTTCGTTTACTTAATTTTTTCCTGCATTCCTTCATGCGACTTTTTTCAATTTTTTAACGTATCCTTCGTCTGTTGTTTTCTTTTGTCGGAGCGATACCTTCTTCGATCGAAGGAGAACGTTCTATTTGAATGAGGGACCCTATGCATGGGGCATGTTGATGAGCGAAATTGTGGTGTGTGAGGAAAAATTCCTCACAATGGCATCGATTCGTAGCAAGAGAAAAAATTGAGCCATTGCTGCATACGGCCCGAGCCAAAGAGAACTGACTCCGGAGCAGTCTGCCCGTTGGGCCGGCTGCCGCTTGTAGCTGAAGCACCCAAAACGCTCCTGGAACCCATAAGGTGAGACTTTTCTTTAAATTTGCTGAAGATTGCATGCTGCCAGGAGAGTTTTGTATTCGAAAAAGCGGAGATGATATTTATTTTCTCGTAAAACCATATAATTAAGTAATTTTCTTTGATATAAAATGGAGAATATATATATATATATATATATATATATATATATATATATATATAATGTACACACAAATAACTGATTCATAAAATTAGGGCCCATAAGAGCTATAATATAATATCGAAGGGGGTCCCGATTTTATGAATTACGGTGTATACATTTCGGGGTATGTACCGCCGATACGCTTAAGTTAGTGTGAGTGAACGTGATTTTCATAATGAAATGTGGAATTGATTGTAAGCGATACCTAATATCTGAAGGGAAAAATTCGAAAGAGGCAAGTTTCTTTGAGCTCGACTCCGAGTGACAGTTTTCCTTTGGTCTTTTGAATTGTAACTCAGGCCTAACATCTTTATTATTTAATGAGTTGTTTTACGTATTCTTCATCGTTGACGTTTCTTTGATCTTATTTAAAAATACTTCTGGGCAGAATGTGGTTTTATCTTCCTCTCTGATGTCAGGAATAGCAGTATTCAATATCAAACACCACATTATCACTCGCAAACTAATGATTCACAGAATATACTATAATTTTTGCAATTTATTCCGCTGCGGCCTTTTACAAAGTCACAGCGTCATTAGGGAAGTTAAAACTAATGGGTTATTTGATTGTATCTTGAATCTGTATATATTTTCATGTTTTCATTTTAATTCCTATATATCTTGTAGTGTAAAATTTAAAACTAAAATTAAATTTTTTTTATTAAATTCAATCTCATGTTTGGCATCATATAAAATGTTCCGTCATTATACTTTATTATTGAATCATATAGGAATTGATGTGTAATAAGCGATAGAATTTCAGTTTTTCAAATTCAAATTATATTACGATGAGCTAAACTAATTTGCTCTCCTCAGTCTATGCATGTTTTATCATTCTTTAAATTAAAAATCCAACAGAAATAAGCGATTGAAATTGATTTAAAAATTTATATACATTTACTGATATACATTAAATTTTAATTTTCTTATTTGTTATGATGCGTTCTCATAAAATGCATGAAATTAAATTATCTCTATTTTGTCTTTGATATTCTCCATATTCACCGTTCATCGTGAATTAGGGCCATTTCTAATCAATTACGAAAATAAAATATACAGAGAATAGAAAATCTCAAATTAGAAAAAGGTGTTCAATTCAATTTATTAAGGCAAATTGGTGAAACTCCTCTATTAGAAGTAATTTGTAGAGTATCGCAAGAAAAATCAGCATTTAATGTTAATATAACGTATTATCAAGGGAATATATATTAAAAACCTTGGTTAATATTGCATCATCTTATGAATAGTAGTATTATATTTGAGTTTATAATATTTATCTATTAAAATTCAGATATTATAAATAATTCATTCATATTTTACTACATGAGGGGAAAAACTCATTTTTTTTAAGTATAGTAAAAAACTGTAAAATGAAGGAGAGCGATTGAGTATTTAATATATAGTGTAGTGACGATTTATTTGCTCGTGCATTATTAACGCTCTACATAAAAATCATAAAGAAAATAATCGACGGAGTATGCGTGACCACTGCTAAAAGTGAGGTCAGTTCCGAGAGAATTTTGCTACATTATCGACCGTAAACTTAGTTGCAGCTGTACTGGTTTTAACCTAACAAGGATTATGTCAAATTCCACTGAATCGACAATTTCAAGTTTCTAGGGTGTACAAATGACACAAACTACACAAAATAACTTTCGAGGCTATTGGTGGAAAATTTTAATTTCTTGCTTTTAAACTTCATTTTTTACTGGTTAAGGTGGAGTTAAAAGTAATGATATAATTATAAAGATTCTATTTTTAATGTGGTTAAAAAATGAAAAAAAAAATATTTATTACTTTAATTTTTCATTCCGTTTGTTTGACTGAAATATTTTTATTAGAGACGAGAGGATAATAAACCTTAATATCCTCAAATGGTAATTATTATTATGTAAGAATATAAGATACCTCTACATCCTTAACTCATGAATATTATAACTATTCGCAAAGTTCAGTCATATTATAATACACGATGTTTTTGAGTGCCTGAAATTTTTCCATTATTATGTAGCTGTTATAAAAAATATATACTCTATCATTAAAATATACAATTTTCCGTAGATATAAGGGAAGAATTCAGAGGGAGATATCATGCGCTCTAATATTCCTTAATTGAGGAAAGCGAAACTACGCAGAGAATGTTAAAATTTCGGTAAAACGTTGAATGTGAATATAAATAAGAAAATTGCCAAATTCAACAACAAAATGTCATCCGGTTTCAAACATTTCTGTTTGCCTTCGGCTTTACGAAAATAAAACGTTAGCAGCCACAACCGAAAATTCCCATTCCGCATAATTTTTGTTTACGCGACAGAAGTCATGAGCCGTTGTTTCCGTTTGTTTTGGAGCTTTCATATGCATTATGAAATCGGCTTGACAATTAGATCTCGTCCCCCCTATTACAAAACGCTGCATAAAATTAGCATCGGCGCCATCCTAGAACCGCGACACTCGGCGCGTTCCACCCGCCACCCCCAGAAAAGGTTGCCCATTTCGGGCGTTCGGCTTGGTTTTTTTTACAAAACCCCTCTCACCCTTCCCCCTGGATTTCGGGCAGTGTTTGTTCTTCAAGTTTCCCGAACGTTGCCCGCGTAATAAATTCGGCGAGAAGTTGACCGTGGGAGCGGCATAGGATCTTAATTTCGGCGGAAACAGTACCGGGAGAGCCAGAATACACCCCGTCCACCCTTCCTCCAACGCCACCCCTCTTAAAAAACCTCCCCTTTTGCGGAACAGTCCGGCGACTTCCCTTTAGGACCTCCAAGGGGTTCGGAGGACTATTCATGCAAATGACGATCGGGTCAGGAGGAAGAAGAAGAGGAGAGCTGAGAGGAAGGAGGAATGCAAATCGTCCTGACCCGTTCCGTTTGCCGTAGCTGCCGCCATTTGCCGCTTCTCCCTCTCTCTCTCTCTCTCTCGCTCGCTCTCACCCGCTAACAAAAGCCCTCTGCCGGAGATGGAGGAGACATTCGCCGCCAACCCGCGTGCCCGACCCCCGCCTCCACTCCACAGTTTCCCGTCCGGCGGAGGACAAACCCATGGCGTTGGATGGAGAAAGGGAGGAAGAGTGAGAGAGAGAGAGAGAGAGAGATAGAGAGAGATGGAGTGGGAGGGATGCGGGGAGAGAAGGACCGTCGACACCGCGGGCGGTAGGATGAGCGGATGACGCCATTCATTGCGCGCCTGCTCCCATGAGCCTTATATGTATATTTATTTTTTTTTTACAAAGGCCGTTTTTCGCCGGAATTTTTTTTTCGCCAATTCGTCCTCTCCCAGTCCGCGTGGCGTTTAATTGCGTTCTGTGTCGCTTCTCCGTCATTATTATTTTTTTCGTTCCGGTTAATTTGAACGGAAGCGACAATCCCATTATCAGGGTTACGAAGATTTTTTTTCGTTCTGTCGTATTTTTTTCTCCCCCTCTCCCGTTGCCTGCGCTCGAAAACAATTCCGCGAGGCAAGGTGGAATGGTATGTTGTTTTTTTATTTGCGGTTTTTTTTTCTAAATAACGGGAAAAGAGAGATGGATGTGAGTGTAGCAAGTCGATAAAAAACGAGTAAAGATAAACACCATCTTCTGAGAGAATGATACGAGCCTTTCAAGTTATGGCGGAAACCAATTTTTTAAAAGAGTATTTAACGGAATTTCGTTTAATATTCTACCTCAGCTTATTTTTAATCAAATAAATTTTTCCTGTGGCTTGAGTAATAAATGAAATTGAAACAAATCCGCATTTTTGCTAAAAATTAAACCCGATTTGAATTTTATATTTTTTTATGTTTTGAACAAGAAAATGCACAAAGATAAAGCTTTAAATAATTAAGAAAATCATCCTGATCGATCGATTAAATACAGTTACATCAATATACTGCTAATGGGTCAAATCGTTTGGTATTAATAACATTAAAATCTCTGCCGACCTTAGGACTTGAGCGGCAAAGAAAGACATTCTCTCCACGTAAAAATGGTGTTCTATAATAATACCGCATTTTTGCTGTTACTCTTTGAGTTCGCCAAATCTTCTTTTCGAAACAAAGCATTCATATTTAATTATTTAATTTTATGCCGTGACATTGCGTTCTGCAGGAAATAATAGACGCGGGAAAACTTTAATGAATAATGAGCGAGAAAAAATACATGCAAGCTATACAATAAGTTATTTGTGTAAATTTTGCCCAAAATTCCTTCTTCACGATAGACTGAGTTCAAAGGTACTTTAAATTATTTTTATTTACTCTATGTTAATACGTTACTGCCAATATAATATAATTTACATAAATGTTTTCTTTTTTCGCTCAGAGAAACCTGAGGTACTAGCTTCGTAATGCTTCAACCCTTAACATTTTGCTTTTCTTCGTTTGTCTAATATTTTTTTCCTTGTTAAATAGAATTAACTCCTTGACCGTAAAATTCAAAATTAGAGATACACAGAGAAAAATGGGGGAGGAAAGGCAAGAATAGGCAGAAGAGAATAAAAATTATAAACTTACAGGTTTAGGGGTTGTTACTCCACGCCAGGGACCTGATGTCACTCGCACATTCACTCACTCAATCGCACAAGCATTAATCCTAAAGGTGGAAAGGAAACGGGACCGAGTTTGATAGAAATTACTCTGCGCCAGAGACCCAAAAAAATCACACCGTTGCTAGAAGGTTTGTGAGTCAGTACGACCGCGACAGAGACCTACTAAGCAACCAAAAACACACGCTCACGTACACGCCAAGAGGTACTTATTTAATTTTTTCCTTGAGTTATAATTAATGAATTTCGATCGGTATAGATATTCGTCACGTTGCTAAGCCTCCTTCGTATCCCAATTCCTGAACTGAAAAAGACGTAGTTAATGAAGTACGAGGCGTAGAAAGACATGGTAGCATAAGTTAGTTTCATCACTTTTTTTCCCTTGGTTCATTCGTCACCCAGTTTCATCTGTATATACACGCCCGGTAGATTGTTGTTCGCTCCATGGTGACAGCGCGAGAGCGAGAGATAGAGGCATTGAACGGGGAAAGGGAGGGAAAGCGTTGAGGGCAGCGCGTGTGTGTGGCTGGGTTTGGCAGGGGAAGGTGGAGGAAGATGGATAGCGGCGGCATTACACATCACGTGACCTTGTCTCATATGCGCTGTTTGGAAGGGCTACATAGCAAACGAAGAGAGAGAAAATACATACTAAGAGAAAGAAGTGTGTCTACGTTAGTAACGAGGAGGAGATTACAAATACGCAACTTTTAAACGCGAAAACAAAAATGATTTTTTCCAACCCTTTAGTGCAGGGGTCCCCAAAATAAAAAACCATGTTTCAAAATTTTAAATATTTTATTCTATAATTAACTAAGCATACATGCATATATATCTATAAGTAAACGTGAATAAATGTAAGAAAAATTCTAATGCGAATAATGCGCCTGTTTTTAAATTGGAAACACTGATTTTATGATGTTTATGAAGTTTAATAAAATTTTCGCGGGCCGTAGTTTGGGGACACCTGCTTTAGTGGAATGTGGCGGAAATTTTTACGTTTTAAAACTGGCCCCATCGATTGCGTTGTCGAAGTTTTGGTTGGAGGGTATGTGCGTGCGCATTGGGGTGTGTGCGTGCGTATTTGTCCGTCTGTTGCTTAGAGCAGTGGTTCCTGACCCTTTTGTAGGCCGGCACCCTTTCAAAGATAAACAGAATTTCGCAGCACCCCAGCCTTCAAGCATTGTTTTAACATTTTCACAAACGAGTATTAAAATCTGTGGACACATCTATTTGTTGGTATACACCAAAATGCATTTGTTAGAGATAAAATTAATGCCCTAGTTATCTGTAAAACACTCCAATTCGTTGATTTATTTACAAAACTAGTTTTATCGCGGCACCACTAAAAACCAGCTGCGGCGCCACAACATGTCGCGGCACCCAGGTATGGAACCACAGACTTAGAGCATAGTCAATTTTGATATTTCAGGTACAAGAATTTAAAAAAATAATTGTTTTAGGTATTTCCAATAGCCACAACAAGGTTATATAAAAAAAAGATGCGCATTTCGGCTACAAAGCAGCCGTCTTCAGTGGTAATTGGCCGTAAATTGATTATAATGCCCAATGATGACGGCTGCTTTGTAGCCAAAATGCGCATCTGGTTTTTATAACCTTGTCTTGGCTATTGGAGATACCTGAGACAAGTATTTTTTAAATTCTTGTTCCTGAATTTCAGCCATAGGGCGAGCTCTTTAGTTTCCTGTTGAATTAAATTTGATAGTGCTAAATTAGAGGCAAATTTCAGGCATCGGAATATTTTTAAGAAATTAACGCTGAAATACTTTATAAACCTCATAATGAATTTATTCAAAATCGATGTATTTTAAACCTAATTGATACTTCTTAGATATGACGAAAACTGCTTCTGATACAAAATCCAAAAAGGATGCTATGCATGTGCTATCCGCAAATCCAAAAATAGTAAATTCTCATATATTTGCCTCTGGCGTGAACTTGTGTGAAACAGTATTGTTTTAACTAATAGTTCTTCTTTCCGTGTGCCACACCTCATTACCGCTAACAAAGACTGGATAATCCGAATCACGGGCGAGGCAGTCATTATGTAGAGAAAATGAGATGTTTCAGATAACTCGATACTGCCATGAAATTACTGTTGAACTAAGTAAGTGCCGTGAATCATCCTCCCATAATATTATCGGAATTTTCACGTGCAGACAGTTATAAAATGGATGCGCTAAATGAAGCCATTCCTCCCTGGATGGAAGCACGCGGTGGGTTAAATTGAAGTCGAAAAAGCGTCGTAAGAGGTCGGAACGTAAAAAAATGCATCTATCGAGATGGTAATGGCTTGACCGCATAATCTCGCATCTAGGCAGGAGAATGATGGATGGCGCAAACATGAAGTGGTGTGTTTAACCCAAGTTCCAGGGCTTGTCGGTTTGACCGCAAGACATCAACAGATTGCCGCGAGATCTGCAAAATGTCAGCTGACGGGGCTGTATTTCATTGCATTTCTTCGCAGCACGCTGAAAGCCGTTCCGTACAGCCACCTTCCCATCTTAATGTTGACATTCATTTTAGTTCCTTTTCATAAATGTAAAAAAAACAAGCTATTGTTATCGCTTTTTCGTCCGTCCGTCTGTAGAAATTCAACTTTTTTGGTGTAAGAGATTGATGAATTAGTCTTCTTTGGTTGATAAGGAACTAATAAAACATTACGAATCGCATTTTATTTCATTAGTATGATTTTTTTCCGTTAGAGGGCGCTAAATTTGGAAAATGATCAACCTTTAAACTAATAAAGATGAATTATCAACCTATCTTATGTAGGATTCCACGACCAAATTGAAAAGATACGAGAAATTATTTGTAGGACGGATGCATGATAGGGATCTTTTTTTCTAGGACAATCAAGGATCATAACAGGAAAATAACATGATAGGTAGGTGATCTTTTCTCCCTGCCACACACCAATTTTGTTGGCTTGCACGATATTATTAAGATTCATAATATTGTGAGCAGGAAATTTACGCTATAAATTTGATTTTTGGGCGGTAGTGCGTGGTTGGTGATTTAATAAATGGTACATTGAAATTTACGGAATTAAGTATATTCCAGCGAAGTTTTATAGGTATTTTAGAAGAATGTTAATTTTCTTAAAAAACGAGCATTCCATATGTGCCAGAAGCAATTGGATATTTTTGTGTTTGTCCATTTCACGAAGTCGTAAAAAAAAACGTTTCCCAAAATCCATGCATCTGCAACTCCATCTAAAATCAGCCGACATTAATGCGACCAGTTTATCTCTTCCCCATATCTCAATAGATATAAAATGAAATATTTCTTACAAAAATTATAAATATCTACCTTATTTACGGAAAAGCTAATTTTTTCTAAATATGCCCCTAGGTAAAATTAAATGATAAAATATAAATATTGCGTCTTCCTACCCCCTCCCCTCACAAACTTTTCCCAACCCCCAGTTTGGGAACTACTAGTATAAATTTCATTACATCAGTAATGTTTCCCTTATAATCCTACAACTACTATGAACGTCTAATATAAATTATTTTACCCTTTTGATTGAAAAAAATAATTATTTAACAACGTCGAACAGTATTAATTCCCGGTGAAAAGGAGAAGTAGGTACATAAATAAAGGCATGAAAGGTAAAAGCGAAAAATTACTCTCTAAACCACCGTCAGTCTACGTCCGATAGTCATTTTCATTTAAATAAACGGGGAAAAAGACACACTTGCAGTCAAATCAGTGCGCTAAAAGTGACTGAGATCAGACTGACTACTGCTAACAGCTCATTTCCATTACTCACGTTCATATATATCTAGACTTCTTCATCAACCCAAATGTCCCCTCTCCATATCCCCAAGATCCATGTTTTACCGTATCTTTCAATCCATCAACTCTCTATCGTCACTCAATCCCTACCTCGACCTGTTTTCATCACTTCACTCATACAGCTCCGCAATAACGAGAAACTAACCAGTAGTCCTTCTCAGCCCATTTCCATCATCATTTCATCTTATACTTCATTTCATTTCTCATTTTTGTTTGTTATTGTTAACAATTTGTTACAATATCCGATGTAAATGGCCAAACCTGGCTGTTTTTGGATAATTCTTTATAAATAAATAAACTCGTTTCTGTAAAAATTGAATTTTTTGCGTGTAAATAAATGTTTGTAGTCCATTGACAATTATAGTTTATAATTTTTTCCATATATGGCGAGAAAGAGCAATTATTTGATGAGCTCAAACTTGACAATATTGTGCAAAATATACATTGCAACGAGAATTTTTCACAGCTAAATCTTGGAAAAATTCTGGTTTTTTTGTATTTGATGTGAATTTTTTAGCTAATTCTGAACATATACGTCTTTTTCAATGAAAAATTATTTTTTTAAGTTGACACGTTCGAATCCCGAGCTCGCATCTCGATTTAACAATTTTTAATGTAAACGAAATATATGCTGCATTGGTTCACATGCCAATCAAATGGAAAATGTAAACTATTCTGGAAACGAACACATGCCCTTCCCATTAACGATGACCAGTTTAAAACCTGCAATTGGGTCTGTTGAGTATCTGGTGAATAATTTATCGAAATCTAACTTATAGTTCTTCAGTTATTCGCATTAATTCATAAAGTCTTACACACAGGATGTCAGAATGAGATTTGCTTTTATCATAATGGAAATAAACACACGAATGCATGCATGCATTTGAGAATACACCGATATCTCACCGTCATAGTAGCAAGCAAAAATAATCAATACATCATATCCGACTGATCTATATCCGGTACATTTTATATTTACTACGGCTCTAGCTGCGACGGCATAAGATTTCCTCAGGATCTGGTCTCCTGAACTCCATGAAATGGCGCGGTTAAAATTGAATCCTTCCTGCCTACTCAAGTCGGTACGCTTGTCCTATTCAACCGAAAAATATCGGTCACTCGACTTTCTATTGCAACCATAAGCTCTGTGGTCAAGCGAGCAGAAAAAACCTGGTGGTAGTAGTAGTTGAAGGAATAGAAGGCGAGCTATAAGGATTCTTTTTTTTCCTTTCTTCGAGCAAGGATAAGAAGTCGCTCCTCTACATCGGCGGAGTAAATAAAAAAGAAAATTGAGATTCCTTCCCCCCTCGGAGAAAATCCGTCCATTTTAAAGCTTCCGTATATATTTTTTTAACGCTGCGGAAAAAGGAACGGCGAACAAAGGACAGTAGTACGTGTATGTAGTCGGTCGCTCGGAGGGGGGCTATCTCCCAGAATGGAGGAGAGAAAGATACTCCCCGGATTCTTCTCCTCTGACCTCCTTACATCCTTAAACGCAGAGAGAGAGAGGGAAGATGTGAAGGCTACGGTGGTAAAATGGGCGTGGCGGGTGGTCTTGTAATATTGGCCCGTTGCCTCTTCCTTTAGCGCCCTCCTTCCTCCCACCTTTTGACCTGAGAGAACCACAGCGCTTAAGCCTAGGCGATTTTTTCTTTCACTTCCGCCGCCTCATAAAGAATTTTGGACTCCAGCAAAAAATAAATTATTATTTCGGACCGATAAAAAGGAATTTTGGAGGCCTCCCTTTACAAAGTGATTCGACTCTATTGAATAATTTATCTGTCAAATGAATTGCGGATTGTTTAATATTACCTTCCCAAGAACACATTCTTTTGATCCATAAAATACTCTAATTATCATATTGAACGAAAACGTTTTGTCCGTGTTAATTCTGTCTGCTTAAAACTTAGAGAGGATCCTCTGTGAAAATGATTTTTTCCTCATCCGTTCTTTTCACTGTTTTCTATTTGCTATCGCACTCCTTCGTATTTAATATTCAGCCATCCTATTCACCTCAACTTAATTTTTTAAATGCATATTCTGTCTCTCGTCCTATCCATTTATTTATCTTGTGTATATATATATATATATATATATATATATATATATATATATATATATATATATATATATAATGTGTTTAACGTGTCTCTTCGACGCCCCAAGCAGCCTGCCAACTTGGTCCCCAACTTTGTAAGTGTCCGCTGGACTTCCCTCAACACCTTGTTGCCACCCTCATCACTACCTTTTCTTTTCCTTAAGTTAATATGTGTGTGTGTATGTGTATGTGTATATATATATATATATATATATATATATGACACACTCATAGTGTGACTCGAGACGTGTTTGGGATGCCTAATGGACATGCATTATATCCGAATTGCTTTGGATACAGGTTATGTTTTACTTTTCTTAAATTTATAAGCGCAGAATATGTCATGCGGCTCTCAAGCTTCTGGAAATCATCGTATGCTGCTCCGAGGGCAAGTAGATTAGGCCACCCCTGATATATATCCTTCCCTCTCTCTCTCCGAGGCACTTGACGTTTCCCTTTGTTGCAGCGCAGGCGCACTCAGAAGCGTGACCCATCCAACAAGATATTCTCTATTCCAAAGCGGCCGCATTGGGAACTAGAGCTGGAGGAGGTGCGTGTAGTCGAGGGATTTAAGTAAGAATGGAATGGAGATGAGCGGTTTCCGTGGGAGGTCGCCGTTGCAGGATTGACCCAAAGCTTGGATTCCGGCAGGTTTCCTTTCTGATGTACTAATGCCCTTAATATCTCAGGAGAAATGGAACAATCAAGTGGCTATGCGTGATATACGCTACGTTTAAAACTTTATTATAGAGTGTAGGAGAGTGCGTATTTATTTAAAAAAATATATAATGCAGCATGTTAAAGAACGTTAACGTTGTTTTCTCCCTTTCCACGCCAATTGTATTTTCTCAGAAAGTAGAAGGAAAGCGGAGCAGATGAAAGAAGGATATCAGATGAATACGACCAAGAGAATCTATAGATCTACAAAAGTGCTTCGAAACATCTATTTTAGGTTAACAAATACACCCTTCAATTAATTTATAACTCGATATAAAACCGATTATAATTAATCAAACAGAGAGAAACGTTTAAAATCATTTCTTATCATCTCATCTGAAATTGTGCGTAAATTAATTTTCTTTGCTTTCCGACGCAACTTCTCTATCATTTAACCGCTTGGTCCAAAGAGTATCAAAAGCGGGTGATTCCCCGTAACGCGAGCTCATCGCTAGAATTCATTTTTTCTAGAATCCGCAATAAGTACGTGTGTGATTTGTGAAAGAGAGGAAAAAAATACCTCTTTCGCAATTTCACCCGTGGTGTGCCAATTTCGCACGTTGCTGATCACTCCGGAAAATAAATAGCCTCTCCATACCATCTCCGGTTAAAGGTGTAAGTTATTACTCGTAGATATATAGAGCAAAAGAAGCCGACCTTCGGGAGAGATACGCTAGTGACGCGGGCCGGTCCTAAATCATTACTTGTGTGTTTTGGACTGCTGGGCGAGAGAGAGAGAACCTCCGCGGTGCGACCCAATTTCTGAGCGATTTAAAAGAGCACATCGCAGAAAATAGCTCACAATCAGTACTGGTGTATCGAATATAATTTTCATGCTCGTTCAACCGATTGCGTCATTATTTTACATTTTTGTATCCCTTATCATTACGATGAACTTAAGCGTGCGCATTTTTATTTTTAATGATTCATGATGTAGAGGTTATTAGCCTGCTTTCCAAATAATGGAAAGTAGTCTAATGAGATCGCCTCGCTGTCCGTGTGTGCGTGTGTTTGTGTGTGTGTGTCCCACTAATACCTTCTTCGTGAATGGGACGATTTTTCGTGAAACTTAGTGTAAGGCTAGTAGTGCTCTCGGAGACTACCCACGGGGCATAATTTATATTCCGAATTTACAGGTCCCGAGTTCTATTGCAGGGGAGTTCTTTCCCAATTTGATTTACATGGTTAATCCAAAATCCCTCGCGCAGAGTGTTTTTCTTTTTCATTTTAAAATATTTTATGATTATGACGTCGGAGTGGGAGTTGTACTGTTCCAAGGGAAAAAAGTGAAGATTCTTATTCTTAACACACAATTTTGATTTTCGATCGTATTTGTTTCAATTTCTCTCAAAAACTTTCGTTTAGGCGTTTTAAAGGCCATTTTTAGTGCTTTTCGTCATTGCTGAAAAGAAATATATTATCTTCGTCATGTCCGTCTGTCCGTGCCCATGTATCAGGGAAGAATTGGCTGAACCGATTTCAACCAAATTTGGTATATAGAATACCCACATAAATTAATGACCAAATTGGAATATTTGGATCGGATCGACTAAGCAGGGGTACCACAATTGCAAAGTTTAACTTTTCGTTAATGTGAATTTGGAAGGAATTGGCAGAACTGATTTCAGTGAAATTTTGTATGAAGGAGGGGTGTAACATAAAAAAACAAAATCAATATGTTCTGTATAGATATGAAAATCAGGGCTGCCACAATCAATAAATATTTTGTTCTTACAAGTATTTGTGTCTTAATCAATTTTAACGAAATTTAGGATTTATAATGTACACATGTATACTAAACCATAACAGCTTATTTGGACGGGATCAGCCAAACAGTAGTGCCACAATTGCAAATAAAACTGTTTCAGTAATAATGGATTTGGAGGGAATTGGCTGGACGGATTTCAACTAAATTTTGCATATAAGATTTGTACAACATATCATAATGAAATCAAAATGTTTAAAGCGGAGCTAAAGAGCAGGGCTACCACAGTAAAAGGTTCAATATTTCTTTTACACGTATTTCTAGAGGACTGACCTTATGGATTTTAAACAAATGTGTTTTATATAATCTTCACAAAATAAATAACAAAAATATCATATTTCAACCGGGTTGACTAAACAGGGAAACCACAATATCAAGGTTAGAATTTTTCTGTAACTATCAATTTGGAAGGTATTGGCTGAACGAAAGAAATTTCGTTCGTAGGGAGGGTATAGAAAGGCAAAACGAGAAGTATATGCTTAGAAGGAATAAATAAAGCAGGGCTACCACAATATAAGGAAAAATTATTTTCTGATTTAAAAGCAAATAAATTAGTATACGATTATACTACGGCGAATTCGACGAAAGGCACTTCTGTACCACGGGAAACCCGTGTGCACTCCTACTTGTTTCGATTTGCTGAGGATTATTACCGAACCCGGCTAGAGCATAACCGAGTGCACATTCCAGCCGTGTTTCGATTCATAGCAATCGAAGTAACAAGCTAACCCAAAGGTCACGGGCTCGATTCCCGCCCAGGGCATGGGTTTTGTGATTGTCTAAGGATTTTTCTGAATAGAATATTCAACGGTGCGAAATAACCTTAGCCGTCCATACACATAAAAATAAAATTACTGCTACTAATAACACGAAAAATTGTTAATTTTGAAGGTTGTATTTATGTATTAAAATTGTATTGAAATGAAAATAGGCGGATTAGTTCTTTCAAAAACTACTTTATTCGATAAGTTCTAAATTAAAGTGAAAGAAATTATTTATATAAAAAATTCGCCTTTTTACGTTGAACTACTACATATCTACAACGACATATCTTAGCTACATTTCAAATAAAATGATCCTCTAATTTACTTCCGTCATTTAGCAACATATTCTTATTGTCATGAATCCATTAAAGGATTATTCACGCATATCATAATTTTGTATGTATAACTGCCCGCTTTCTTTCTTTATTCTGTTCATATTTATAATGGACAACTTCCGATAAATTTCTATTTCCCACACACCAAGTTCGTAAGTGCACATAATATATCCTCGTGAAAGGCAGTGATTATGAAGATGGTCGAAACTTTGAAATAATATCCAGTAAAAACTTTTAACGGAGAAGAGTTCAAGTTTATAAAGAACTATACGTTTGCTTTTTGATGGGGAGTTGGATCCTCCGAACTCCAGTTGGTATTGAAACAAGACTTTTTCGTCTTAAGTCATTTCTCTGAATGTCTTCCTCTGTTGTATAATTTAGAGAAAAATGACATTTTCCGCGTGCTGGAAAATTTCGGGTCGTTCACAGGAAACTTGGCGCAGTCGATTGAATCAGGAAGGAGAACTCAAACGTTTTGAATTTTCACGTTCAATTCCAAAAATCGTACCCTTTTTCCGGGCCAATTTTTTCCTTCCGATTGGGTCCACCAACCGATGCATTTACCTCTTATCTTGCGACACTGCCTCATACGCTTTTTCATTTCATGCCTTTCATATTTACCCGTAAAAATATCTTATCTCGCATATTTAATAGAATTTGGTGTTCAATTTCGCTCGTATCTGCCATGTACTTCTTTATGAAAGATGGAGTTTGCATGCAAAGGAACGAATTGTGTAGTTATAAGGTGCAAAAACGTACTTGGCAAATGGTTTTTTGATCTCCAAAGCTTATCTTTACTTCGCTCTTTTTGTTCTGAGATCGATTAGGCCTTTTTTATCGATGCATTGTGCTTGACGCGAAATGAAGATCGCGAATTGAATATTAACACGGAGATTTTTTTACGCTAGTCGAGAGCGAAAGTGAAAGTGCGGTGAAATATATTCCTCGCGGGTGGATTCTGGGGTAATATTTACGTAGGAAAATATTTTGAACTGCGTCATGCGGGTTTTCGCTGGAGGAAAGAGACAGATCGAGATGGAAAGTTTTAAGCCATGAATA
The DNA here is from genome assembly GCA_028673005.1 of Tanypteryx hageni. Lineage (NCBI taxonomy): Eukaryota > Metazoa > Arthropoda > Insecta > Odonata > Petaluridae > Tanypteryx > Tanypteryx hageni. The sequence continues at coordinate 55,259,185 of CM054116.1, forward strand.
GAGAAGGGTGATTCCCGGATAAGGCGTCTCCTCCGATTATGCCGGCAGAAACGCAAATTGAGCAGTTAAAATACCTGACTTTTTGCTCAATTCGGAATCATTCGTTTTCCTCGTTAAAAAAAGCACAGCTTTTAAACTTTTGTATCAATTACATCGGTTCAAAATGTTCTCACTTAAAACTTATGTAAAGTTCTTTTAAACTGAACTTGAAACAAAAAAAATAAAATCTCTTATTCGGCAAAGCTTGGAATAAGCTCATGGTTATGATAATTTTACGCAATTCTTGGGAATTTTTTTTTATAACTTGAAGCTTATTCCCAGCTGTAACGAAAAACTTAATTAAAATATCGCAGAGTATATGTAATTCCTATCCCTTCACCAAATTAAATTTTGCTCCTGCAAATTGAGGTGGTCTACCAATGGTTTCATGTTGTCTTTTTAACGACGCTAGAAAAAGATCTGTAAATTTGAAGAATTAAAACCTTTTCTCTTTGAAATTGTTCTCCAAATTATTCAAACGGCATAAACTATTTCACCGTAGTAGCATGAATATTAGTTTCGAAAAATTACTCTATATACCTTGACCAATAACTGATGTTTAAAGTAATAAAACATTAATTGTTTTCATTTTTAAAATTTTCGCAACAAGGTGGAATAAATTCACCGTTTTGAATGTGAAATTTAATTTTATTACGCCCACCTCTAGTTGTAGGCAGTGTGTAATAAATTTATTGATTATCACTCCGTTATTACACGCAATACGCCTGAAATTACGTTTAAAGTTCAAGTTATTTAAGATATAAAACTTATGCAATAAATTTCCCCTTTTAAATGTGCATGTTAAAGCTATATGTGACATGGTTTTATGCGTCGATTATTTCGAGCAAGAAAATACACTCAAATAGCGAATATGTATTGATCTTTAGCAACTAGATTTAGCACGGATTTGTATTTTTAATCATGAAAAATAGCAACCATATTAAATACACTCGAATTTTGTGAATTTTTTCGAGAAAACCTTTTGAGTTGCTAAGTATAATTAATTTATGACTATCAGTCGCGACATTACAGTGATTCCCATCCTCATCATCTTCTCAATAAAAATGATCTTTTATTTTCCCTCTCGGAAGAGATTAAATTGAATTGTATAATAAGTTTCCCCACATTGCCGATGAAAAACGCCGAATTAAGAGCCTTCCCTCAGCCTTTACGGTTAAAACTCGAGACACAATAACGTCTTCCAAAATACGAACGGAATAAGGTTTTTTCTCAATCCATCGATATCGAAATGAAAATTCCAGAACGAAATAGCAATAGCAATAATTGCAGCGAAGGAATGCTTTCGGATCTCCCTCCCTCTGAGATAAATATTCCCGAATTCGTTTCCAATCACTCAGCTCGCTCTATCCTTTTGTTCTCCCACGCGTTTGCTTTTGCCTCTTCTTAATTTAAAACTCTTTCATCTTCAGTAAAAAAATCCTTGAGAAAATGAGAGAGAGAAAGGGAGAGAAAAAATTCTTGGAACATTTTATCTTTTATTTTAATGACCACAATGGGTTCTTACCTAAAAGAAATAATTTTTAACGAGTGCCCTATCTCTTATTTAAGGAATACGATTACGAGACCGTTATTCAAATAAATTTTGCGCACTGGTCGAATCCAAATGAAAGAGATCGGTTCACCCATCCGAGTTGAACTGAGTTTGGGAAGAAAATCGCGATCCTTCGGCATGTATAATTAAGTTTTAATTACTCCGTTTTTGGGAAAAATAAGGGGTGTTGAAAGTTTTCGTATCACTCTTAATTTTGCTATTCAGTCGATTTTGTTTGTCCTGGCAAAAGTATACGGAACTGCTTGAACCCGCCTTTTGTAATTTGTCGAACTGGTTGCTTGTCGGCGCATTCAAGCGTTAAAATGATTAATTCAAATTATTTGAAATTTTTTTCTTCTCCCTTGGTTCTTTGTTCCTCAACTCGTCCATTCCATTCCATGCATAACATTTATCAGCCGAATCGTACACAATCTTTCTCTCTCCATTTGAGAGACAAAGATTTTTCTGAGGGCACAATCTCGGGAAGCTCTTTTCGCTAGTCGCTTGTTCTTCTCTTCTTCTTCCGCGGAGAAATTTTTAATTAGAATGGACGACATTAGTGGAACTGTGTCGTGGAATCCCAGCGGCTAGTCAAGGGAAAACAAGAAAATAATCAAATTAAATAACATTTTTTTATCTCAAAGAGTTGGCTTACCAATAAGAAGCGTCAGTTCTAATTCCGCCGATGCCAAACTCCGAATGCTGCGGTCACTGCGTCATTAGTGTAGTTTTCCTCAACCCAACCCTCCTCCTCCCCCAGTCCCTTAGGCCACACCCTTTCCACCACTCTTGTGCCAAAACTACCCGGTAGTTTTTTATTTTCCCCCTTTTTTTCTCCCCGTGTCCCTAGCAGGAAAGCAAAACTTCATTGCAAAAGGTTTCGTCATGTATTTATTCTATGCGCGATTCAGCACCTCTGGTGTTTTTTATGCACCCCGTCTGGTTTAACTTTTTATCGCACGGTCACTTAATTCAGTTGCGTAATTTGATTTTAGCCCACTCCGGTTTTAATCGGGTGTTTGGATTTCTGTTTCTCTTATATAAAGAGAAAAGTTTTGGGCAAAAAAATGAAGGAATCCAGATTCACGAATTTAAAAATAGCGGAATTTTACTGCCATTTGTAATAAAATATATTTTGTTCAGTCACTGCTCAGCCTTGAATTGTTGCCAAATCAAAATAGTTTCAAATGTTATTTCTCCTCGTGAGGGCTTATGAAAATTTTAATGTATATGAGAAATGCGGTCAAGAGTAAGACAAACAATCTGTGGGCTTTATAATGAATCTTCTGCTATCTTTTCTTTCCCCTATGCTCTCCGAAAATCTTTCTTTGTTTCCTCCCCATTATTCATCCAGTCGAGGATAAATAATGTAATTATAGCAGTGCAGTGGCTGGGGGAGGTCACTAATTTACTGTGGTCGGGAGCTGTTGGGTTGTAATGGAAGTACAGTTTGCGGGAGTCAGAACAGTGGAAATGGAGGGTACGCCGTCTTGTTTGGCTGCCTGGCGGATTCGTTAACGGATGAAGATTTAAATTCAGGGAACTGCTAGGTAATATAAACCCGAGGAAAATAAAGCTAATTCTTGTAAAAATGTACATTTGTTTGCTGAAAATCATGTTCAATCAACGTGTTCGCATCCCTTGTCGATGGAGGTTTTTATGTTGATTGTTACCACTTTTCCGGGTCGAGAAAGCTAGCACTATATTTACTTATTAACATTGTCATTATTTTTATTATAACACCAGATTTATGTTAACCGTGTTACTATATGCTATATCGCGGATTATACTTATATTTTCACAGATTTTTTCGAAAATTTATTTTGTAATTTTAAATTTAAAAATTTAACGGAGGTTTATTTTCTTTAAATTGTTTTGTTTTTCACCTCAGTCGCCCAATCAATTTACAAGGATACTTTCATAAAATATTTTAATATTAGACACTGAATTTCATGCTCATCTTTTGTCAAAATATTTCAATGAATAGTTAAATATTACATCAATTTTATTCTTTTATCCTCTCAAAATAAATTCTATTTCATTGATAAGGCATTTCATCACAGATTCTTTTAGCTTTAATTCTCCTCGCGGCTAAAGATTTTGATGCAGCTTTATGAGGTAAGTGAAGAAATTCGAGGGCTTTTGAGAACATTTACTTATGGAGATGGATGGCAAGATTGCTTACGTAAGCTTTGTAATACTGCTACTCCTTGGTACCTTATAATGAAAAATGAGTATTTCATGCATGCTTCAAACTCAAACTTCTTTTTAATTTTTAAATTTCTCCGAGCTCAATACACTCTTTCGAACATGTATAGCATTCGTTTTTGCTTTTCCTGGTTTCTGAGTTATATAAGGAGAAGATAATGAGTGATTGATACCAAATAAATCACTTTTCCAGTGTATATTAGCTGCCATTTTTTAAAAAATCATCCAGGGATAGGGGCGACATTTCCATTCTTGCTATAGTCCCTTCGAATGTTCTGACGTCTTGAAAAAGACATTCTTATACTGAAATAGTTATAATAAATCAATGCAAACGGTTCAGATTAGCGAATATCGACGACACAGGATAAAATATGCAAAATTGTTAACTTTTTGTTGCTTGGTGGCAATTGCATTAGAACTTCTTCGTAAAACCTTTTGCCACTATACGAAGATATCCAAACGAGCCTAATCACTGGAAGTTTTTAGCATAATCTTGCCTCAATAATAATAATAAGTTTGAAAGCCGTTTTAAGGGATAATTCTTCCTATTGATGCAATTAACTTAGAATTTTTTTAATTTTACTTATTATAAAAAATATGAAACGCATCCTTTGAGGAACCTCTAATAGAAAGCATTTCAAGAGACCCAATATTTTATTACGTTTTCCAGGAAAAAAATGCACCGTAATTCCTTCCTACTTCATTCTCTTTTCAGTATTAGGATATAGACGTGAGTAATTAACTTTTGAAATAATTCTCAAATTCATTCAAATAGGGGTTTTCCTGTTTATTTCTGTATTCATGCCCATTCCAGCCGCATGCATAGAGTGCTATAAATAAAGTCCTCTCTACACTCAAACAATAGTTTCAAGACTAAAATATATTATAAAAATTGCTTTGAGGTATTTTGAATAAAAAATGGCTCTCGTAATTCCGTTTTGAAAAATGAAAGCATTATTCCCTATTTTATAATCCGTTGTTTTTTCTATAAATTTCTTTGGGAAAATTCTTCATTTCGGCTGTTATGAATCCGATCCGCATCGCAAAAAAATTATTTTGATCAATTTCCTATAAAATTAGATACACACGCAAATTTTCCTTTACAATCAATCTTAAAGCATGACTTATCTCTTTCAAGAGTTACCGGTGCAAGTAAGATTTTGGCGAAAGGATATTTGGCATTTGTTGGAACGAAAAAATAAATTCTGTCTTGTTTCTGGCATAAGATCTCGCGTAATGCTTTTTGTAAGACTTCTATAATCGGTTTCGGAAGCAAGTCATTTCCGACTCGATTATTTCTTGCCCGAATAGGAGTAATCTTCCAGCGGCCTTTTAAGAAAATTGAGTTCTAAGTAAAATTTTTCGTTTCAATAAACGTTTTAGTAGTAAACGTTACATTCGATCGTATGCCATCATACACGTTCGTATTTAATTTTCTTCATAACTAATGATAATTTGTGAAAAATATTTTTTTTTGACACTTTGTGTTCCCGTGCTTTTCTAGTTTATGACGTCATTCAATTACCTACAGGTAAATATCAGCTTCTTCACTCAACGAAAAGATGCTTAAAGATAGTCACTATGGCATCTATTTCTCAATTTCTGCAATTCAGATTTACATTAAATGGAATGAGGAATTACGTGTGAAGCGTAATTTCTTTAGGCTCTTAACAAAGAAGATATCGCAGCGTATTTATGAAATAAATTGACCATGGTTACAAACCGCTGTGTATGTCTTAGTTCCTGATTTTTTCTTTGTTTAGAGAGTCGGATAAATATTTGTTATCATTGTGAATCGCATTAATGTTTATTTTGCATGAAGATTTTTCATCTTGGTATTAACTGATAAACTGCAATAAGTTTCTGATATAAAATTTAGTACACATTTTTAGAATAGCCTAATGATCATATTTATTATTTTCCTAAAAATTGGATTTTATCATTTAATGAATATATAATTTCCTGTCATTTTACTCATGGCGGCGCCTCTATCCGTATTTCTGTATAACAGGATTCTCAAACTAAAGTCGGAGCGCGGGCCGTATGTAGGCCCTCCACCGAACCCGCGGATTTCATTAAGGCACCGTACCAAGTCCAGAGGCCGCATATTTACCCATTCCTCACATGATTTTATATTATTTGGACATTCACTTTCCCAACCCTATGATGCGTCCTTAAACCTATTAATTCCAAAATTGGTAATAGATTCGGCGTCGAGGGTTGGGTTCTTCGGGCACACAAGAAACACGTTTGCAGCGGGAAGAACATACTTTATGTCCCACCTTTGCAGAATTTTTATAAATCGGAATGAGAAATAAACTACGTATATTTTTAAAGTGCTGATTTAACATACTTCTTAAATTTCTTAGATTTACGTGAAATATTTTATAAGAAATAAATTTGAGTGTTGGCCCTTCAGTGTATACTAGCTTACTTTGCGGGCCGCAGAAATGTACCGCGGGGGCCGCGAATTTGAAACCCCTGGTCTATAACATATAATACATACCGTTACTCAGCCGTTTCGCAGCCTTTTCATCGAAAGCTCTTTCTGTTCTACATTATAAACTATTAGTAGAGAATATCTGCAAAAATGCATAAAATATATGTTAGTTCTCCTTTCTCCTCAGCCGACCTTCTCAAACGTTTCTAGAGCTTTCGATGCTTCATTATTGTTTAAAAGTATGAATAACTTTACATTTTTTAAACATTTACATGCCCCCAACTGAACTCTAACGTCTCTCCCTCCCAAAGCAGAGGGGCCTCAGTCATTTCACCCGTGGGCCGTATACAGTCCGCAAGTTAAAAACATGCAGCCCTCTCATTACTTCGACCCTGCTAAAAGTACGGGAAAGGCACACCGTGGACAAGAAGATTAAATGTGTGGCGTAGGATTAGGATAAATATAAAAAAAAATTTGTACTTGGGAATAGCATTTTATTTTTAAGTTGAGATATATGACATCCTTAGCGGAGTATTTAATTTAACATAAAATGCTGTTACATGCGACCAACTGAGTATTTCAAAATTATGTATTTGTCCCGAATAAAATTCGATTTTAAGACCCTTGTCCTAGAACATTAATTTGTTTCGTGCTTTTCTTAAAAAGTTATTATTTATAAGGTTTATATAGATTAAAATAAACGCGTTATTAATCTCAGTTTAATACATATATTTATGAGGGGAATACTGTTACTGCTAAATTATATTTTAATAAATTTACTAACGGTTAGTGATGGAAGAAGAGCTATTGCAGTATAACAATGTAAAATCAACCTTTAAATCTTAAATAAACAGAAAATAGTAATTAAGTAGCTCAACTCAAATTGTATATTTCACATAATTATAAAATAAATTTTTATTCCACCTTTGAAGATAATGAAATTTTACTTATTTTTCCATTCCGAGCAAAGCTAATTCTATATATTAAAAACTGTGGAAATACTTGGGTCGTGGTATCCTGTGACCGAGGTTGTATCTCTGTTGCCAAGGACTGCTACTAACCCCATTGGTGTATTTCACTAGGGATACACAACACAGCACCCCGTCAGTCGGAAGGAGCTTTAAGCCGTGCGACCCCATGATGCCTTTTCCCTAAGGTAGACCTTCCCCGGATCCGAGTTTATTCTCTTCTTTGGGACATGGGCAGGCTATGCGTGAAAATGTATGGACTTTCGAGGTTTTTCCTTGGGGAATCTTTGTCTCTTTTCCAAATGAATAGTTTTACCATTACAAGTTAATCTGCTTTTATGACACGATATGAGCAGAATAAATAACTAATCGTTGACCAAAAAAATTTAGCATCTATTTATACGTCACCGCGATACAATTGCTAATGTCTTTTGATACGAATGGTATTCTAACAAGCATCAATGACCACTTTCAATTATCATCATCATAGTGATCCGTCCGTAAGACAGGTCCGTGATTATTCTAGATTAAATTACAATTTACAATTTACAAATATTCCTATTTTCCGCAATATTCTTAATACCTCTTTGCCTTTCAAGTCGTCTTTATCTGAAATCTTTTCCTACCTTTTTCTGTTTTTCCCTTTAGTTTTCCTACTAGCACGATTTGAATAATGCTCTCTCTTCAGGTAATGCCCGATCCAGTTCCCCTTCCTCCTTCTTATGGTTCTTATTGTAAAATCATTCGCTTCTCTCCTATTCTTCTTACTCCTCCCTCGTTTTTTCAGTCTATCCATCCATTTTATCTTCAGCATTTTTCTCCAGGCCTACATTTAAAAACTTTCCAAGTATTTATATCATATTCCTTAGTAGTAGTAGTAATTTATTTTTAAGTGCTTCGACTACTAGAGTCATTTTGCAGTATCATCAACTGAACACACACACAGAAGGGAGGAGAAAAACCCGGTGCCGGCATTCATATTTCTTAGTGTCCATGTTTCAGCTCCATACAAGGCGATATTCCATGCATAGCATTTTATCAATTATATAAATATTTTAAATGGCTCTTTTTATCCATGTAACTCAAATCATTTTGCATCATAAGGGATAGGTATTTTTTCTGCTTAATTTGTAAAACTGTAAAGATGTTAATGCTATAATTTAGTTGACTGTCAGATCTACGCGCACGTATTTTAGCTGACGCTTCTTGATTTATGAATGATCAACGCCTTGGATAATGCGGCACTTTCCCATGGCGTTTGTGAAAATAATTACAAGGATAAAATAAATTATTTGATGTAGAAATTGAAGAGGCTCACTGAGATACATTGATTCTTTCGAACATTTCATTAAATGTATTTTGTTCAATTTTGTGCATCCTATATTTTAATTTAGTTGTCTATTAACTCTATTTATATTTTATAAATGATACTTATTATATAGTATATTCATTCATTTCCTCATTATTGCTTTACGAAGAGATTATTTTAAATTAAGCCTTGCAGCAAAAATCTTGATAATGGAAATAAAAAATTCAAGCTAATACAAAGAGAGACCTAAAAGCAGAGAGACCATGATCCTCAAAAACGACACTTAACAGTTAAAAGACTACGCAAGAGAAAAACATCGGAAATTAAATAGGCAAGAGAAAAGGCAGGAACCACCTCGCAGGCAATTTTCGCATAAGGAACAAAAGTAACGAAGGAAAAGAGGCAAACGAAGAGAAGAGCCACTTTCAACGGAAAAAATTTTCAGATAAAGAGCCCTCCACACCCCGCATTACCTCGGTTTTCCGATAGTTGCAGCGCCTTCGAGGTCTCGGATATGAACTTCGCAGAACGTTCGCGAAATAAGAGATTTTATGAAAAAAAACTCCCACTTTGTTTTCGCGTTGCGTAGAGACACGATTAAATTTGTGGGATTCTATCTAGTCCCCCAAAAACTCATTTTGGAGTAGCAATTTCTGTCTGTGGAGACAAAAGAGGAGAAGGGGAGAGAGGAAGGGATGGAGAGGGAGAGAGAGGAGGGGCAGGAATCGGCGGTTGTTTCTGCAAGATCGAAAGAAGGAAACGGGTTTTGGCGGAGTTTGGGGGCGAAGTGGTCTAACCAAAACTCGCAGTTCTCACGCCATAAAAATGTACGGTAATTTTCGACTCTGCGGCTTCAGTGGATAGCTCCATTCCACTGCAACGCCTCCTACTCCTCCTCCTAACCCACACGTCCCCAGGTCTCCTCCACTCTCATTCCACCTCCCACTCTCCTCTCCGCACTTAACTCCTCGTACTCCTCATTTCTTCTTATAACCTCAATATATCCGCCATAGAAACTGCAGAATCATTCCTCCTACTACATCGCATTGTCTAGGTGGAGGACGTATGCACCGGCGCTATCCGCGGCCTCCTTTTACCACTTCTCTTCGATTATAAATTTTCCAGAGCCATTCCTTGAAACTATCTCCGTTCTCCGCAGTTTGGACGATAGTAAATCTCATCTTTAAGCCTTTGTAGAGCCAATGAGGAAAAATGGCGTTTGGAAGCGGAGTAAGTTTCAAAAGCAGCCATTAATCCCGTTTTCCTTGGTATATCAGACCGGTTTGAATATCAAAAAAATAAAATCTCGGGGAGAAAGATTATTAAAAATTCAGTTTTTTTACCTAAAGCGTTGGCAATTAAGTGAAAATGGTAAGTTTCCTTCGCTTATGGAATTAGTCTCTTAATAAAGATTTTATTTATTTTTATACTATGGATTACTATGTCTATACAATCGGTAGTACTTATGTTTTCGGTCTAGTTCAGGCAAGATTCCTATTTTCGTTACTGTCCAATAGTCATACAAGGTGGAACCAAAAGTTATGTGTCTGTTGAAAGGACCAAGAATGATCGTTTATGCATCGCACGCTGAAATTAAAAAATGACAAATGGCTACAAATGCTATTTTAAAGGATTAATTGAACTCATATACTATTTAGTAGCTTAAGAAAGGAGCAAAATGTTTTAAAGTAGTGATAGATTTGAATAATGACTATTGATAACGGATTAATCGAGGCTTCAAGATGAACAGCTAAGCTCTTTTGGCTTAGTTATTATTCACATTTATCTCTTTCTGCCTTTAACACGTGAGATCCTCCACCTTACACGATCAATCCAGATGATATCAAACTCGGGCCTTAAAACATTCCAGAATAACGTCGCATATTTACTTTCAGTGGCCAATATATCGTTAATTGCTTGTGGCTACATATTTTTACAAAATTTATGCAGAAGAAATTGTTCTAAATTTCAGTTCTTTTGTCGTTTTACGTAAAAAGTAACAGAAGTGCCATTAAGTTGTTCAGAAAATCCTATTATACATAGATTTATATTGCCAGTAAGTATTTTTGTTCCGAAAATTTCGATATTTTTGCAGTTACCCAATACGGTGACATAAATAAGATTAATTTATTTCTAGCAAATCCAGATTAGCCCCTCGATGCCTATCTGGACTGCATAAGATTAATGCAGTAGTATTTATCAAGAGCTAGAACACTCAAAATTATGTGAGTGGTACCTAAAGGGAATGCTTCCAAAGGAGATAAGAGGAGACAACTAAATAATGATGGGAAAGCTCTTTCGGGAAAAAACGAATGACCTCGCTCCTGCGTTTGGCATTATTACAAAATTACTGAAACCGCACCAAAGTCGTCATTTGTTTTACGAGTGCATCCATGCCATATTTATCTAGCGGTACGGGCGATCTTTTTTTGTAAAACTTTGCGCATAATCTAGGGAAAATAGCCAAATTACTCCGTATAACGCTTTTTTAAGTTTCATGAAACGGTTTTTGGAATGCTGTGCCGTAATCAACGTTATTCTTAAAAGCCAAGATAAATTTTCCCGAGTGACTACTTCATTAAACGTTGTAATAGCAATAAAAAATCATCGAACGATTCGTTCATCCTTGCATTCAGCAGGCTTGACGATAGACAAAATTGCGCCACATTTCGAAACTTTTTTGTTCGATTTCCAACAGTAAAATTTACACCTGATTCTCTGACAGAACCAAGAACATTGCAAACATTTTGAAGCTGAATTTCACGGAATTTCTGTTTTTATTAAAGTTTGACGGGATGTTGGATCGATTTTTCCCGCGAATTCTTATTCTAGAATAAGTTTTTTGTGCGTTATCGGAACACGGTGCTGGCCTCTCAAGAGTGAAATCAGCTCAGCAGGGATTTCAGAATTGGTTTGTTCCCCATGGTGGCGTCAGGTGAGAAAAGGGTGAAGGGTCCAGAGCCGTATAAAAGGTCTCCCCTGATCCATTTCACCTTTACTCACGGAACCTTCTGCCCTCTGACCCTTCTATTCATCCTATCTAGAAGCAGGCACGCCTTCTTACCTGCCTGCGAAAAATTCTTTCTCTGGGCTTGGTAATATCTAATGAGGCCACATACGAAATACTGGGCGCCACAACAATAAAGGAATTTATTAAGACAACAGCACAGCGTTTCTTCAGAGGGCTGGAGAATAAAACATCCGAAACTCCGCGAAATTGGAGAGCATCGTCCCCAACCATGGGATAGGCGCATGAGGCCAATTTCTGCAACGGAAAATGAGAAGGTCCTCCCTCCCAAAAGAAGGAGGAGCACTTAACGGACTCCGGATAGCCCACTCCGTCCGGTGGAACATATGGTAAAAACCACCACCGCAGACAAGCAAAAGCCGACCGGCTACCTTAGTCATCAAGGAATTAAACACGGTGTTGCCAGTCACGCCTTCTTATCTCCGACCCTGGGACGTTCCTTTCTCGCGCCCAATCGAATCGCTCTCAAAATAGCTTCGGTTAAAGGGATCGGTTATTTTGTTTCTTTTTTCGCGAACACACGAAGTTTAAATTAGCCTTCCGGTAAAATGTTTTCGTATTCACACGTTAATCATCATTATTGGTAGTCTGTCCGTAGACAGGCCCCTGATTATTCTTGGTTGAATCTGGTTCTGTACATACTCCTATTTTCTGCAGTCTTCTTCATGTCCTGATAGTTCTGATTCCTTTTAAGTCGTCTATCGGCTGAAATCTTATACTTCTTTCTATTTTTCCTTCCAGTTTTCCTTCTTAACACTTCTTTATTGGTGCTCTCTCTCTCTCTCTCAAGTAATGTCCGATCCAGTTCGCCTTCCTCTTTCTTATAATCGGTACATTCATTTGCTTCTCTTCTACTCTCCTTAGTACTTTCTTGTTTTTCATCCCAGCTGTCCATTTTATCTTCAGGATTCTTCTCCGTGACCACATTTTAAAGCCTTCTACGTGTTTTGTAACATTACACACTAAACCACTAAATAAAAAAGTGTTTCCATTTATACATGATATTATTTACAAGATATTAAATGGCGAATTTAAAATATAAATGCGGGCCATTTTCTTTTGGGATTGAGTATACCGACTCGAGGATGACATTTATTGTTAATAATGTTGGTCCTCTGTGGCTAAAAATATTTAGAGGAAATGATACGTTGTGTCTTTGATGTAAGTAACTATATTACCACTATAGATATTTCCGATAATCATAGAAATGTTATCAAAACCAGGTGCGCTTTACGGCGGCAAATCAGTCGTCATCAGTGGTGATTCACTCACTAGAATTCTCCATTGAAGCAAGCAATTAAAAAAAATTATTTGCTCTACTAATTATGTCAGTCCTATAGAATATTTCAACAATAAAGGTCACTATCATGATAAATCATTCAGGTGCGTATTTTCAGGTTTAGATATTGTTTTAATGGCGATGGCCGTCTCTAATGCAAACTACCTTTACTCCAATGGCTTTTATCTGACGCATTAACACATCTAGGATACAAATATTGTTAAACGTCGCGATAAAGAAAGCCGATCCCCTCGACGCTTCCTGCGCATTCAGAAAAATCCACGCACGAACGCAGGTAGAGTGATTGGAAGTGTGTATTTACTGCTTTGAAAGACAATAGGCGCACGTCAAACAAGCTTGAAAACCACTCAAGCCACAACTTCCGGATGTTTTCTTTTAGAGAGTAACAACGGGATGTTTGCAGCTTCACTTCAGCATAAATGAGCAGATGATGGCTTTTGAGTGGCGCTCTAGAGGTAGAAAAATGGAGGGAAGAGAGAGGGGAAGGGGAGATATGAATGAAACGATAAAGTGGAATCAGCGTGAGAGCCGGAATGAGTAGGTGAATTATCTCCGATAGCAATGAATGCAATATATATCTCGCTCTCCTATTATGTAAAAAAGTTCACTCAATCTTGCGGAATTTATAGTTTTATGTGAATAATAAAGTGACGAAGTAAACACATTAAGGTTAGGGCATATGAAAGGAATGGGATATAAAATGAAGGAAATTTATAGGTATTTAAAAGTACTCTTTAAAAACGACAGCAAAGGTGAAAGAATGGAAGAATGAGGCAAAATACTTAGAGAGGCACCTGTTCAGCATACATCCAGGGGCGGATTTATCGGAGGGCGTTCCGGGCTGCTACCCACGGCTCCCATATTTTAAGGGGCCCCAAAAATGGTTATGAAAAATTCGTCGGAAAATTAATAAAATGAGATATAATGACGTTACTAAAGAATAAATGCTATGTTGTGAGATACGCTTACCGGTGTCAATTTTTGGATCATTGCTATCGTATTTTGATGTGAGACAAAGCAATTTTTGATGCACATCGTAACAAATAGGACATTGGGAGACGTTAACATGAATACCGGCATATAGTCCCCAAATTTCAAATGCATGCAGAAGTTAGTGAGAAGAGACACTCGCACGAGCGCGCGCACACATACATTCTGCCTTATGAGTATGCTTGGTAGAATTCGAAATTTATTTTTTTAATCGAAGATTTAAATCGGTTTATTTTCCTGAGAGAGCTTCGACGAATACCGACGCTTAAAATTACTACTTGCATATATGGCTGGCAGCGTTCAGACTTTCAATTTGATAATTTAAATTTACTTTTTTTCAAAATTCTATTTCAAATTTACGTTTATTTTATAACACTGATTTTTTTTATTTAAAATTTCATAGGAAGATAAATACCTATGTAAAATCGCAATAATATTTTAGCCGTCAAAAAAGAACTATCTAATACCTTACTTTGTATCATTTGATACATTTCATCGCTGTACTAAATAATCTCTTTATTTAACATGAAATATATAGAGAGAAAAATTAGACTTAATTATTCAACTCTCGATCAACAGTCTTACCTCAAATCCTGATTAATATGTGTTTTTCCAATCGGCAAAATATTTTACAACAAATATCAAATAAATATTAATACTTAATCCCGCTTCAAATTTAAATAACGATTGCTAATTTATGTCCACCTTTGATTGGATTCAGTGCAAACGGAGAAGGGGTGAAAGTGCATGAAACAACGTCCATCTATAGGAAAAACCCTAGCAAGGAATCAAAAAATATTTTTTCCAGGAATACACTCCACGGGTAGATGCGTGGAAGGGGTAGCAAAGCGACCACCGAAGTTCCTTTCTTCCAAACCTCGTTTACAGGACTCGCGGAACTCTCAGCAGGACATATTGATGACCTTATCTGTATAGAGAGGGTCGTGGAATATCCTGCCATTAGGTCGGAAAATATAATCTGAAAAACCTCAAAAGGGCTAAGAAACGTGTTCTCGAAACTACTCTAGGACCTTGGGATTACCTGATTCTTCAGAGTAGAAGCGTGAACTTTTCAAAAAGACGAGTGTAAGGAAATGCCCTACTTTCAGTCCCACTGTTAAAGCTGGTTCACACTGGAGGGACGGTCGCATTTGGGACATATTAGACGGAATATAAAAATCATATTTTCAATGGGGATCCTATGGAGAAGTCCCAAATCCGTTCACACTTGTAGGGGACGATCTCGGCACGAACCCCTTGGGTCGCTCGAGGCGGCAACTTTTGTCCCAAGCCCCTTCGAGTCCTAGCCTTTTCGATTACTATCGGCAATCCTAGGTGACATTTGAAGTGAGCTTGAATCTTTCTGCTAGTTAGAGGCATCCATAAAAACTACGTCACGCTGTATGTGGGGGCTGGAATGCGACCGTGCCGCACCCAAAGCCTAACCTACAAGTGTGAATTGTCTCCGCAGAAATGGTCCTATCCCTAATAGCGCCCTCACCGAATGTCCCTCTAGTGCAGGGATGGCAAATGGTTTTTGTTTCGCGTGCCAAGAAAGTCTTGTGAATCATCGGAGTTCGCGTGCCACTAGTTTACTCCTTCTATAAGGAACTTCGTATTTAATAGACAAAATACAAGCTTATGAGTGCCAAGTAAAATCGCCCGCGTGCCACGCATTTGCCATCCCTGCTCTATTGTGAACAAGCCTTCAATGCAAGCCCAGAAAAGAAACTTAGGTAGGAAATAATATTGCGAAAAATTAAACAGAAACGACTTTAATATTATAATTCAGAGTAGGTTTTTGGACGCATACTTTTCCATCTTGTTGGAAAATCGACCCTCATCGACGACTATTCATTTCCGTCGATTTTGAAATTTTAAAAAAATCGACCTTTTTTGAATCCTACCAAGCATACTTACGAGTAATTAATTCCACTCCAAGGACCACATCACACCAAGCTTAGGTATAATGAATATTAATTCATACGAGGGACAAAATTTTCAATCAAACGCTGTATCAGTCAAACATTCACTTTTTTAAGACCAACGAATTTACAACGTCGTCGTGCAATCAGTAGGTTGTAAGTATTCAATAGTTTCTAATTACCCCATAAATCAGTATGTGTTTGTGCGTGTGTGTTTCGAGCATCTGGTTGTTTTCTTACCCATTTTCTTGCCTAATCTATTAGCCCTTATTGGCGAATAGGTGTTTACAGTGGCGCAACCAAGGAGCCCCCCTCCATTTGCTTTC
This sequence comes from Tanypteryx hageni, assembly GCA_028673005.1. NCBI lineage: Eukaryota > Metazoa > Arthropoda > Insecta > Odonata > Petaluridae > Tanypteryx > Tanypteryx hageni. Next base: position 55,275,270 of record CM054116.1, read on the forward strand.
TCACATCCAATATGACAAATAATTTGAGCTGCGACTGCTTTCGTATAAATTTCAACTTTAAATCTAAAATAAATATGTGTATTAAAAGAATTTTAATTTTATAGCGATATTTATGGGTTACTATTGAAAGTTACCTATTAAATAAAAATAAGGGGGTAAGCTCCCATTGAAAAAATTCCTTTTATTATTTGCCACCCCCAATGTAAATTCCGGACTGCAGCACTGGGCGTATACCTCAATATTTAATATTGATGCACATCGTAGGCTTACTCAGTTTATATTCTCAAAGGGAGAAAATAGGCCAAAAGATATGGGTATATGATTGGAATATTGATTAAAGAAAAAATAACCTCGAAAATATGATTTGCGGAAAATGCTATGAAAATTAAGGGGATATTCACAGGAAAAAATAACCTTGGGAAATGTTGTTTTTAATGTTGAGATAATAGTACTACTTGAGCATCGGAGTGCAGTCTTTGTGGCTACCTGCTTGAAATGTATGCTGGGAAAAATAGCAAGAGAGAAACGACTGCGGAGATAGATAAAAGAAGCAAAAAATTAAAACAGAAAACTAGGCGAAAATGCATTGCAAAAATTAAGAATATGAGAAAAGGTTTCTTTGATTTAGACGATTATTTTTTATCTCTGGGCATGGAAATGCACTCCCTTTAACAACCTGCTATAATTGCGTGGAACGGCTAATGTAAGATTCAAAAGGGAGAAAAAAGCTCCAGTGAATGAAAAACAGGAAAGGAGAGTAGAATAATAAAAAAGTGTCGAGTTTCTGAGTAGACGAAGAAATGGAATGGGGGAAACTTTTTTAAGGTTGGTACATAAATATGTTTGGAAAACCAAATTGCTTTTTGAATAGAAATAGAAATCAGAATCTAATAAAGGTGGATTTTCGAATTTCCTGAAAATAGTTAAATAATTCAAATGTCTTCTACATTTTCAAACATTTTATCATAACAGGTCATTTGGTCTAGATAGATAGATAAAATATCCAAATATAGAAATGGTCCAACCAGACATTTGGTCCATTAACACACAAGTGTTCAGTCAAAATGGTTCAAAAATGAAAAAGGTTAAAAATTAAATAAATCCAACAATCCTTCCAATTGTAATGTACGTGATCAATTTCTTGTGCAGGTCAATAACTACAAGTAGGTAGTTAGTGTAAGTGATATACAAATAGTTAGGCTTGGTAGTTTTCGGCGTTTATTTTCCTTAAAAATCGGTGACAAAAATCGATGTTTGTTTTCCCTAAAAATCGGCGACGAATAACGAAGATTATATTAATACATTTTACTAGGCGTTTTAGTTTTCAATTTTTATATTTCTTTAAAAAAGCGATCACTAATATCGACGTTTATTTTAATAAATTTTATCGATTTCTATATCTAGAAAAGTTTTATAAATCGAATTCCTTCTAATTCAATTTAACTCTGTGTAAATAAAAATTAGGCTTCTTGTATGCTGCCTTGTTTGTTGTAATCTATATTTTGGTGAATGTGTTGTTGGACTTTGATCACCAACATGGAAGTTAATTTTTCGGAATATCGGAAATTAATTTTACTGGTTAATTCACGCCCCTTTATTCACTAAATCGTGATAGTTCGCCGAAAATTAATGTTACGTGAATATAATGTACAACATAATGTATGAATGAATATTGTGATTTAAAAAATCTTACCTTGTTGAGTAACAAACGACTATGAATGCAGAAAAAAGCTCAGAGTGCATATACGGAACGGTGATTTATCGACAGTAATACAAAAGAAAATTAAGCACGGGGAACACTCTCGGAGGAAGTATTATATAAACTTTATGACCGGATGCTATTGAAAAATTCCATAAGGACATCTGGCGATCGGTAGTCATCTTTCATTTTGGGAAAACCTTTCTTTTCGCCTCTTGGAGAAGGTCGGCAGAAAGACAAGAAAGACAAAATCGACGTATCCCGTCTTTTCAGTAAATGGAGTCCAAAGTGCGTAGGGATTATCGGATGCGGTCTAGGGTAAAGACAGAGAGTGATAAACTGATCATATTGTTTTGTCCCTTAACTTTGGCTTTAGATCCCGTGGTAGTGACATAAGCGACATTAAAAAGGAAAGTGTAATGAATTCCGAATTTCGTGTGGCCGTTCGGCATGACAACTTCTCTTCCGTTTCAGATATTTGGTGGTAAAATATACCAAGTTTGAATGTAACAAAGCAAATTTTAAAATCATGATGCATAATTTCGTAGAAAATTTAGTTGTGAAAAATGGACACTTAACGATTATAAATCATTTTCGTCGAATTTAAAGTTATTTGAAATTCTTCTACCTCTACCTCGCCTACCCCTTGGCGTAGTTTACTAGTTAATCCATCTTTTCGCCAGTGGTTTCTGCAATGAGGTCGAACATCACTACAAAATCCACCAAAGGTTCAAACGGCAGACCAAGTAGCATCGATGCGTCCTTGTTGATTGAGCTTCCACGTCTTGCTTAATCCTTTTGTAGGCCTAATGACACAATTTTGTGCCAGATTGCTTGGGAAAAATGAAAAAGATGTCCTTTTAAATTCGCAAGCGGAAATAACTCTATTGCAACATTTCTATTTGCAAGTTCAATATCCATTATGGAAGTGTTTGGATGGAGGTCTATGTTTATTCTCCCAGCAAAAACTCTGTGATAGATATATCTGTAAGTATTTTCATTTTTCCTAGCTATCAGAGCAAATACGAACGGTAGATAATGTCTCATAACTATGACGTGTATTGTAACTATCTAAAGAATTAGCGTTGCCAAAGTTTTAAATGTGCCATCGCGAAAAAATTTATATGACAGCCGAAAATCTCCAATTTTTTGTTGTTTTCAAAATGAGGATTCGATCTTTATCCTCAGCACTTGAATCATGGATCAGAAACCTTTCACTAGTCTTCGTCACTTGAGAGATTCCAGTAATTACGATTGTTGCTAAAGTAGTGGGATTTACTGGTCTGTTTCTGGTTAGTATTATGTCATTCTGCCTCTTTAAAGTATTCATTTCGGGCAGCATAAGAAGAACTTCTTCTTTCTGCACATCTCCGACAGACATGCGATTTGCTTGTGCCGGTGGAGTATTTGGGTTTTCTTCTGTTTGTCGCTTTAATTCGTTTACTACATTACTTACTTCGCCTTCAACCCCAGCACTATACAGATGGGCATCTGCGCCATCCTTAATTATCGTTATGTTAATCAGATCCGCTCCGGTGTAGCATCATGCATTAGAAATTCTTCTCTCTTTACACCATCAATTCCTTGTTATTCGATCTTTATGGAAGGAATTTTAGTGATAACAATAATGATTTAAATGGATAATCGGTTTGTTCTTTTGTAAAAATATTGCTTCTACCATATTTTAAGGGGTTTACTATAATTTGGTGAAGTTTTAGGTCAGATTATTGCAGTTATAAGTAAATCAATCAATAAGCAACATGCAACGATACCATACATTGTTATGAAATACCACTCCATTGATACGCCAGTGGACGAAATATGTTGTACGACCTTAAAGGTTTTACCATAAATCGATTGGACTATAAAGACTAGACAAATATGACAATTTGATCTTCTACTGTGGACAATTTAGACTGGACCAAATCACGTGGAAGAAATTGTAGACTGGACCTTTAGGATTGGACCAAGTGTCCGATATCCCTTTTTGTAAACTATTTCGAATTCGATATTTAGCACTAGAGAAGAAATTCTTATCCTTAAGAGTCGGTTTAAAGGCTAAAACGTTTCTATAGAGCGAAAATGTAGCTTTTGAATCACAGAAAATGGCCTGCTTCTAGAAACGCACTATTCGTTAAGTTTCAGGATAGACCTCCTTAATTCAAAAACCATTTTCTCAATCCTGCGTTATTTTTGTCGTTATTTTGAACGGATTCGCCGACATTTCGAACAACCTAAAGCGGAAAGCCAGGATCCGTGGCAGCAAAAATATAACCGTGCAAATTAAGGACAAAGCGTTTCGACGTCGCTGAAACTCCTAAAAAAATATATATTCCGCCCAGCAAACAAAGAAATCTAAAGCGCACCAATACTGGTGTCTTCGTATATTTTACGTACACTGGCGTTGAGTTCTGTTGTTCCATCGACCGTGCGACGCCGTAATCATGAGCTTCCTGCACGCTTCTTTTGTCTCCGAACTTTTTCATGCATATTTCCTACATGTGAACCACTCTCTCTCTCTGTCCGTTTTTTCTTTCATTTCACGATGTGTCCACGGTGTGTCTATAGGGTTAAATCCCCGCGAGGTGAAGATATCGTGCGGTAATCCCATCTCTGTTTCCGGGACGCGTGGAAAAGAGGTTAGGGTTTTGTGGAAGGTGAGAGGGTAGGGCTGCTGGTGCTGACTGAAGAATGGGTGTGGTGTGGTGAAGGGGAAAAAAGAGAGAGAGGTAGTTGGAGATAGAGAGGTTGGAGGGATTGGATGGAGAGGAGAGGATATGCCTAATATCACAGAGACAGACAGACAGACAAACGACTTTATTTAGGGCGAAATTGAGACTATATAGTCCCTTCTTACATTTAACCCTTTCGTCATATAAGTAATTACAATATTTACATATTAAAAGAAATTAAGTTACATAAATGTTGCAGTAAAATATAAACAAATTACAAGTAAATTATATATTGGTTAATAGATTACACAGTATTACCAAAGAATATTGTTAGTTTTGTAGGTCGAAAAAAAACTGTGTATCGGCTATATTTTAGCATAGAAAAAATTTACCACTGCGGAAAACACCTACGAAGAGAAGAGAGGTGTAAAAAACCGCGAAAAATTCCTAAATAGTTCAGTGAAAGAGGAAAAAAAGAACAACAATAATTTGAGAAAAGGAGAAAAAATCATATATAAATACACACGAGGGGACGAGACGAGAGGGAGAGAGAGAGGAGGAGAGAGAGGAAGAAAGTCAGAGAGTAAGGGAGAGAGATATGGATAGAGGAACCCTCTGAAACTCCACCGGAAGCCCTAAAGATGCGTGATTACTGAACCATGGCAATTTTTTAAAATCGTGGAGCAATTCGAACACCTAGCACTCTTCCCTTTAAGAAGCGAGACGATCGATGCGTTTTCTTCCTCCCGACCTTTTTCCTTGCGCATCGCTGTTTACCTCGTTCGATTGAAGTGTGCATCGACGCATTCTCGGCACAAAAACTACCATGTGTCCATTCGATCGAGCTTACCGTTATGAATTAGACTGTTAATATCGACGGAGATATTTCCCGTTTAAGGTTTCGTTTTATCAATCGTGCAAATCGTGATTACATTTATTCTGTAAATTGACTTCAGCTTGGAAAACAGTTTAGCTTTCCCGCCGTCCATTTATAGAGCCTGCGGATAGAGCACGTAGTTTCAGAGCGATGACTTAAAGAGAAATTAGGTTAATTTCGTAACAAAATTGTTTTATAGCTGCCATCGTTAAGAAAGAGTTTAATTTGAAAAATTGTTAAAGCCTGCAAATTTAAAAATCGTTAAGTAATTATAGAAGGTTTTTGCCGTTAAATACAATATCATTGCCGTCTCTAGACGTATATGCACACACGAGGCGACTATTCTTCCTATAGCTTCCAATCCGTGCCCCTCCCATACAATCATTATAATGGCGCAGAAACAGCTGGAAACGTTACCGTTGGCTCAATTCGCTAGTGCCATATATATTTATTGCTCTTAACTTCTATACACGGAGCGCGATTCCTTGAATCGCTTCAGCGAAAGGCCGTCGTGGGCCCAATTAGGATTTATTTTTTGTTAGCCCCAGCAGTAAGCGCAGTTATCATAACAATGATTCTCAATAACGTTGTGGAATAACCAGAAGTCATTTCGAACGAAATCTGAGCCAAAGATCAGTTCTTTCTCACTTTTAATTTATGTTCGTTTTATTTAAAAGCATTATGTATATATTTGTATATATATATGTATATTATATATGTGTGTGTGTATATATATATTCTCGTTCAACGAACGACATGCGTTCCTGAAAAGCGTTCGTAGAACGAAAATTCGTTGAACGATCGTTATTTTTCCGTTGATATCCCCGTTAAAACTTTAGATGCGTTCCAGACAAAACATTTTTATTCTTGAATTTATAAGAATTTATAATTCTTAGCTATTAAAATATCTGTCAAAGCAAGTACAATAGTGGGTCAACTAGAGAGCCGGAGCAACAAAACACGAGCATATATATATATATATATCATCATCATCATAGGTAGTCTGTCCGTAGACAGGTCCGTGATTATTCATGGTTAAACCTGGTTCTCCATATACTCCTATTTTCCGCTGTCCTCTTCATATCTTGATAACTCTCTTTCCCTTTCAAATCGTCTATCAGCTGAAACCTTTTCCTGCCTCTTTCCCTTTTCCCATCTAGTTTTCCTTCTAACACGTCTTTAATCATACTCTCTCTCCTCAGGTAATGTCCAACCCAGTTAGCCTTCCTCTTTCTAATAGTCTGTATAATCATTCGCTTCTCTCCTATTCTTCGTAGCACTTCATCGTTTTTCATCCTATCTGTCCATTTTATCTTCAGCATTCTCCTCCAAGTCCACATTTCAAAGCTTTCCAAGTATTTGATGTCATTTTTCCTTAGCGTCCATGTTTCTGCCCCATACAATGCTATACTCCATACGTAGCATTTTATCAACTTCTTGCGGATATCTTCCCTTATATTCCCTGTAAGTAGTTGTTTCTTTCTCCTGAAAGCCGCTTTTGCTTTTCCTATTCTAGTTTTGATCTCATCCGTACATTTTGCCTCTCGTGTTATGATACTTCCAAGGTATTTATATTCTGAAACTTGTTCTAATGGCTTTCCCCCAATAGTTATGTTCAGATTCTCTTCTTTACCCGATATTCGAATGACCTTGGATTTTTCTGTATTTATTTCCATACCGTATTTTCTACCTGTTATCACTAGTCTATTTACCATTTTTTGTAGCTCCTCTTCCTTTCTTGCTAGAAGTACTTGATCATCTGCGTATTTTACTGTTCTTAAAATCCTTCCTCCAATTTTGAAATCCCCTGTGCCTTCTAAAGCTTCTTGCATTAGACTTTCTCCATATATATTGAATAGGGTTGGCGATAGGCAGCAGCCTTGTCTTACTCCTCTACCGATATTTATTCCGCAGGTGTCCACATTCTCAAACCTGACCTTTACAACTTGATTCTCATATAGATTCCTAATCAGTCTCCTGTCTTTCCAGTCTACACCTATATCCTTTAATATCTTCATCAACTTGACCCAATTTACTCTATCAAAGGCCTTCTGCCAGTCTACGAAACATGCGCAGATATCTTGACTGTATTCTATTGCCCTTTCTGATATGATTCTAACTACTCCTATAGCATCTCTAGTTCCTCGTCCTTTTCTGAAACCGAATTGATCTTCCCCTATTATTTCTTCTGCCTTTTTCTCCAGCCTTTTATTAAGAATCCTCGTGATGATCTTCGATGTGTGTGACAGAAGGCTTATCGTTCTGTAATCTTTACACTGCATTGCCTTTGGCTTCTTCTTTAGAGGGATCATTGTTACTTCTAGGAAATCCTGAGGCCACTCTCCCGTGTCGTAAATCTTATTAATTAATTTCGTGATCGCTTTTAGTCCTTCTGATCCTATGACTTTAAGTATCTCAGCCGGTATTCCATCGCTGCCCGTGGCTTTCCCCTTCTTTAGTTCCACTATCGCCTTTTCTACTTCGCTCTCCATAATACTTGGTCCCAAGTTGTCTTCTTCAATGTTTTCCTCATTTTCCAGTTCTATTTTTGCCGCTCCTGCCTGTTTGCTGTATAATTCCTTAATGTATTCTTCCCATACCTGTGCTACATCCTTTGTTTCTGAGACTATCTTCCCATCCGTATTCATAATTCCTTTACCACAAATTCCATTAGACTTCTTATCTTCTAATTCCAGTGCCCTAGCGTACATCATATCGTACCGTCCTAACTTCTCCATCTGTTCTATTTCTTCGCATTTTCCTTTTATCCAATTTTCTCTAGCTTTATCTGTTACCCTTCTCAACTCATTGTTTATACGCCTATAGTTGGCTCTACCTTCTTCACTGTTAACGTTTTTCCATTTTCGTCTCTCATCCATTTTCTCCAGCATTTCCTTCGTGATCCATGGTTTTCTGATTTTCTTCTCTTGTTTTCCAATCTCTTTATCCAAGGTATCCTTGATACTGGTTTTAATTTCATCCCATTCTATATCAACGGTCTTCGGTTTGTTTTCCAACTTTCTTAGGTTTTCTTCCAACTTCATGCTGACTACATCCTGCCTTCCTTTCAGTTTTTCTAGGTCCCAGGTCTGTCTTTCTCTTCTCGTTTTTCTTATTTGTTTGAGCTCTGTATTCACGTCAATTATTAGAAGGCTGTGATCTGAATCAATGTCTGCTCCTTGCAATGCCTTGGCGTTCTTTATGCTGTTCCTGAATCTTTGTTTTACAAGGATGTAATCTATTTGGCATCTCATTCTATCTCCTGGGCTTTTCCATGTGTATAACCTTCGTTTATGGTTCTTGAACCATGTATTAGTCACTACAAGGTCATTATTGATGCAGAATTCTACGAGTTTCTCCCCTCCTCGATTTCTCTTCCCAAGTCCGTATTGCCCGACAACATTTTCTTCCTGTCCTTCTCCGACTATGCTGTTCCAATCTCCCATTATTATGCAGTTTACCTTTCCTCTTCCGTCTTCTTCGTAAATTTCATTAATTTGCTCATAGATCTCATCTATTTCTTCATCGTCATGAGCTGACGTTGGCATATATACCTGGATTATCAGCATGTCCACTGGGACTGCTTTTAGCTTTATTGCCATCAGTCTATCGTTCGTTGCTATTATCTTTGTCACGCTTTTCATCATATCTTTCCTAAGTACCAGAGCTACTCCCCTTTCCCCACTATTTCCTCCAGAATAAACTACCGTGAATTCTTCCGAGTCGAACTGTCCTTCTCCCTCCCATCTAGTTTCGCTTAGCCCTATAATGTCAACTCTATTTCTTCTCATTTCTTCTTTCAAGTTCTCTAGCTTTCCTGCCTTTCTCATAGTTCTTACGTTCCAAGTCCCTATTCGTAATTTACTTTCGACAAATGTTTTCCTCAAGGCAGTCCCCGCCCGGAGATCCGATTGGGGGACTATTTTACCTCCGGATTGTTTTACCTCGAGAGAACTCATATTGTCCAACCATATAATCTTTACTAGGGATTGTAATGTGGTAGTTTCCCTCTTGCTTTCCACATCGCAGTACTGTAGCCGTTCAAATCGTCCTGATCACGCCTACAGCTGTATTGGATATAGACCCAACCAACATCATTTGTTTTCGGCTCTATACCATACTGACAGTACTGCTGCCTACTGCCAGGCACTGATGATAGTTTTTTTTTTTTTTTTAAATAAAACCTCCATTCGAGGGGTTTGAACCCCCGAACTTTGCAATAGAAAGCCGACACGCTAACCATTACACCACCAGTGCATTTTATATATATATATATATATATATATATATATATATATATATATATATATATATATATATATATATAACAGCTTACGGAAAAGGAAAGGTAAAATGGATATATGGATGGCAACAAGATGTTGGGATGAGGAAGCCCAGTGAACACTCACCAATCGGACGACTTCAGGTTGGCGAGGCCCTGGGGATGTCGAAGCGACACACGTTCTCTCTCTGTAGCTGATGAAGGAATAACTCCGAAAGCTTCTACGCTTGTGATGATTCTGTGTTGTTTTAGTGTTCTTTTACGTGTGCCGCTTCGGCATCCCCAGGGCCTCGCAAAGCTGAAGTCGTCCGATTGGTGAGTGTTCGCTGGGCTTCCTCATCCCAACATCTTGTTGCCATATATATATATATATATATATATATATATATATATATATATATATATATATATATATATTACATTTTCGATGTTTCATTTTATATAATTAACCTAAGTTTTTGCTTGTTCTGGGTAACTTGCACTAAACGTTAGAATAATTTCTCTTTCGTCTACGCCCTTAGATGGTGTATCTGAAAATTGTTTCCGCCAATTATTCCACTATCCTTTGCATATTTAATCTTTTTAAAATTTTTAAAAATATTTTAGAGCTTAATAAATTGTTGACAATTTTTATATAGAATTCTACACAAAAATGCATGCTCATTTATTTATTATTTATTCCTTCTTGTTGTAGGTCTAAAAGGAAACTCCTTTGCTCCGTAGCATTGGAATCGGAGAAGAAATTCTTGAGAATTTAATGAGGTAAGTTTCATTTTATATTTCATTTTGCTAAAATCAGATGATAGCAATAAATTAAATTTAAATTAATTTAACAAAAACCAATTAACCATTAATTTTTTCCGTTACGTATCCATACATAATCTAATCATATTTAGGTATTAATTGTCAATACAATATAAGGAATTACATGAAAGGGTTTTCATAAATTTTGATTAAAACTTTCGATATGCTATAGAGTATCAAAAACTTGAAGAGTCTATCTAGGAATTTGTATATGTTGTAAAGCTCCTGTAAAGTCATCTTCTTCGTAAAAATCAGCCATTTCGAAAATCGACCTAAATTTCATTCCTGGGTAACCGTTATCTCCTGTTGAAATTATTCTCACATGGTTTCATGTCGACGAGTAAAAAAACCGCGCCAGGACAAAAAAGGAGATCCGAGCGAGGATTTAGTATTTGGAAAACCCACATTCACCAAGACACGCCCGTGTTTTATGTAGCTCTAATTTTTTTTCTTCGACCCTACCCTAGAATCCACAGGATCCTTCGCCCTTTTTCTCCCTCGTCCTCCGTAGTAATACAAAACCGTCCCTTCCACCCTTATTGCCCATATCAATCCTATCTATTTCCCATCCCTTCTCCTACTTCTTCACTATCTCTACGCCAAGTCCCTCCCGGTCATCTATATATCTCCTCTTTCTGTGCATACCCCAGTAGTAAATCCCTTCCCGCAACTGGGGAGAAAAAACTCTCACTACTTGCTCCTCTCAATCTAGGATCTTTCTTTTTCGGTAGTGAGGAGGAAGAGAGATCCGTATTGATTCTGGGAGTCTACCAAGTGAATGACCTTTTGACCCAAGAGAAAAGAATGCGAAGATTGTTCAGAGGATATGGAAATATAGAAAAGTGCAAACAGAAGTGCGTTCACTCGCGCGCCGAGGAGCACGATTACTTATTTTGATAGGGTCAGAAAAAAGGATGGAATAATGCATGAATGCAGGGAAAGGGAAAATCAATGGAAAGGATGAGGTTAATGTCAGAGATATTTTGAAGGATGTGTATATTGCTCGCATGCATTCTAATTTCGTCTTGCAATAACATTATAAATCTATATCAAATCGATAAATAACTTGATTCTTCAAAATACCTAACTACAATCCGATAACAGCGCCTCTTTAGAAGAAACACTATACATGGTCCACCGTTAGTCAAAAACGTCTCAGATATTGCAGCAGGTGTGAAAACGTCGGTGTGGCTTTCGCGTTGAGTAATTTTCTTACTTTGATGTGAGAAATTCGGGATTTTTTTTAATCCTAGAAGGTTCCAGGCATAGAAATAAATCTTTAAATGGCCGATGCTCGTGATCACGCTTATGAAAAGCCCTACACGTAACTCGCTGATTTTACTACAGTGCCTTAACTTGCACCGCTCATGCAGTAATTGACTTCCCGAAAAACAATGGCTGGGTCATGTACAAACTTCCTCGTAGCCGGGACTGAGTTTGGGGTGAATAGCGATTGTATTGGCTGTTGAAAATACGTCTTGCTTATAAAAGATTCTCTAAGATTTCTCTATCAGGAAAATGCTAACTAAAATTCATAAAATCTCATGTGTCGTCTGGAAATTTCTATTGATATGTACTAATAAGCAGGAATGAACGCTTAAATTTAATCATGGAGAATGTTTAATGGTGCGGTGTTATCTTTATTTTACCAAAGTTATAAAAATAAAAATAATGGTATGTTGTTCCCTAACTTTAGGATCCCGCCACATTAATGTATTCTCCTTCGCACTTAAAATGACGTGTTTTGCTACTTCGTGTTAATTTATACGCTTTAGAAAACTATTGCTCTTATATTTCCATTAATCATGATTTTTGTAGATTCATAATAAAACCATGCCACTATATAAAGGGTGTGTGTGTGTGTGTGTGTGTGTGTATTTCTGGCTAATCAATCTCTTGGATTATTGTAACACTATATAAAGGGTAATCAAATCTTTTCACTGGGAAAGAGAAAGTAAAAAGTCTTTAAAAATTAAACTCGCAACAAAAATATTGTATTATTTGCCAAGTAAATCTGAATGGAATTTTGCTGTATAGTTTTTTGTTGAAGAAGACTTTCATTTTAGGCCAACGCTATTAAGCTTCAAACATTTCCATCACACCCGTCACACGCACGAATGAACGCCAAATTTCATTTCGTTTAACTCTTGTGTAAAATATAGCAAAACCTGCAATCCATAAATAATATATTTCGAAAGGAAAGAACGAGTTATGAAGGCAGTTTATTCATTTCATCCCATTCCATCTATCAAATCAACCTATGTCATTGTAGCGTTGAGTTACTCTGAGTAATTTTCAAAAGTTTTGTGTAAAGGCTGAGATATTTCATTAAAATAAATAAATAAAAATAGAAATATTGTGTGTATCCGGAATAAAAATTAAATATTAAAATCAAGTGATGGGTTTTGGCTTTGCCATCAAAATATTCGTTCAAAAAGGTAGTAAATGCCTGATGCGTACATCCATTTTGCAACAGTTAGTGATGTGATCGAATGACTCTGTAAAAGATATACATCACACGATAGACGATCATTGACCTCGTCGTAATCCATCCGCATCGCTTTAAAAGAATCATAATACTGGTAATACAAACGTGTTCGATCTTCTTGCTTACAGATCAAAGTAAACAAAAATCGTTCCTTCACTATTACATCTCTTTTCTTGACGTAATTTTCCCGTCGATTACGAGCCTAAAAATCTGTCATCTCTCCCATTGGAGACGTTACCGCATGAAAAGATCAAAAAAATAATTTTTCCGACTTAAAATCTAGATTATTCATTCACCTGTTGTTTCAAAACGTTCTGATTCCCTGCAAAGCCAAAAAAATGAAGTTTCCTTTTCCTTAATAAATCTACCCAGAGCATCGCAAATCCCCAATGGAACGATGAAAGACAAGCTTTCCTTTTTAACTAATGAAGAACTTGAATAATTTCCTTTGCTGTAAGAAATCAAAGAGAGTGATAAAGGGTGTGCTAATCTTAAAATCGAAAATTTTCTCAGGATAACGAATCTGACGTATCTCAGCTGTTATTTTGTTGAAAATGGAATTCGATCTGAGACGATTTGAAATGGAAAATACGGGAATTTACTAATATTACTATTACATTCTGCCTAGTTAAAACACGAAAGAATTCTTGAGCTCATTTTATCGCTAGATTCGATTTGGATAACCATATTTATCAAATGTCCATTCAAAGATGGAAAATCATCGGTGGTGATAAAGGATCTACAATGGCTGAATCACTGCTGATGACGGCTGCTCTTTAATTGTAGTGCGCATTTTGTTATTGCAACCATTTCATCTAATTTTAAATCCTTCCAATCTTAAGTTTAATAAATTCCTAAAGTGATGTTAAATATATGTACATATGTTATTTCGTGTCAAAAATTGGCGAAGATATATAAAATCGTGTTCTCATCTTTAATTACCTGGTTATTAACATTCGAGACAGGCTAAAGAAATAACGGACGAAAAGTAGAGGTAGTGATGATGATATGGATGTAAAGAGAAAGCGATAGATTGAAATAATTACAGGAATCCCATTGGATGAATTATAATGAGACTCAAAACATCTGTGGTTAAGTAATGGTGGAAACAGAAAGGAGTTAAACAAAACAGAGCGGTATTTAGGCAAACGTATGGATATATAAAATTCAAGTGACGTTGAAATGTTACTGAAAATAAACAATAAAAAACAAGAAATTGATGGAATGGAACGATCCAAAGATCCTATGCAGATAGGCATAAGCTGTAAATTTGGGGCAATTTGATACTAGCTTGGCTAGTTCCGTCCCAACCATGAAAACATCCGCGATCAGAAACGAGAAAATTGATCTACTACGATAGTTCAGTGGTGGAATATCCGCCCGGCAAGTGAAAGTTTCGGTTCTCGGTCATAGCAGACGTTTTTTTCTCGTTTCAAAAATGTTCTCAATAAAAACAACTTAAAAAATAAACCTGCTCCTGAATAATGTTGTTCGATACAATTTTCATTCAAAATACTATAAAGTAATAAAAAAATTTTAGTTGTTTTGAAACGTTTACTGAAATTTTATGATTGTTCAACAGCCATTATCGATTAGAAAAATCTGGTATCACTCATTCGTAAAACAATTAACTTCTACTGAAAAAAAATTCTGCGTTGTTTACTCATAATTAATTAGGAATAGCCATGTGTGTTTTCCAATATATTTTACACCTTCTTAATTAGAATATGTGCTTATATTAAATTAAATACATAATTTATTTTATTAGTATTTAAATAGTGTTATTAATATTATAAATTAAGAGCAGCATCGAAGATGTAAAAAATCCACGTGTCCGTAATCAACTGAAAATATTATAATCCACAAATGAGACGGGTAAAATTCCTTTTTATCACTTTTGGTAAATACACTGAGTTTTTTTACTTCTTCAATAAAATGGATGAAATCAACAACAACTACTTGAATTACGTTACAAAGAAATTTAATCGTATTTTTTTAAGTACGAGCATGGACCCATTGAATTTCACTGCGATGAAAATTATGGTCATGATCAAAATTAACGAACAAAAGACTCTCCATTCATTCACCCGATTTGTAAGAGTAATGATTTAATTATTAATCCCCCTGAAGGGTATTTAATTAAAATTTCATTGTACGTGCCTTTCATTAGTTCGCAGTGGTCGGCCGATTTTACGATTTCATCCAGATGATATAGCCACGAAACTCCAACTCCACAAATTTTCTATTACACAGACATGCAAATATCATCGAGAAAATGATCAATACATATTCAGGGGACCTCAAAACATGTATTTCCCATGAAATCTTGAAATTTATTTTTTCACGAAAACAATACTTCTGCTATACTACGTATGGAGAAAGTAAAAAGAATATTTTACGGTTATTAACTATGGGAAATATCAAGTGCCATGGCACAGATTTTAAATGGGAAATATATTATTACATAGCATTTATATAATGCTTTTAAATGGATTTATGTACTAAATTATAAGGCCGTTGATTTTAACCATAAATGTAATCTTATGATGACGTCATAATCCTAAAAAAGCGCCTTATATACTAATATGCTCTGAAATTCTTCCTTCACTTGTTGAAAATAATATTATTGGTTACAAAAACGCAGGAGTCGGCGAATTACGTCCCGCGAAGGCATTATATATGAGGCTTGCAAAGCCTTGAAATGAAAACGATTCGTGAAATTTAACACAAAATTCCATATTATCGAAACAATCGTCGCTAAACAATGAATGATCAAGTTTTGACTCTATGAATTCTTTGGTTATGTTTCTCAGTTTTACAATGCCACAGAATAACTTCAGTAACATCCAATGTCAATTTTTATCTTTCCTGTTGAAATAATCGAAACTAAGACCCGCCGTGTGCAAAAGGTTTTCCACATTGGCACTAAGTTATATTTCGTGCGACAATTCAAACTAGGCCATCTCCGATGTGCCAATTTCAAAATAAATTCAATCATGGTTAAAAAAATGCACAAGATTAATCAGTCAGCTCTATACCTCCTGGTTTTCCAGATGAATTTTTTAGTTTGAAAGCAAGATTCGCGAAATATAATTATCAAAATCTGTTGTTATCTTATCGCCATTCATATACAAAATGTGATGTTAATTAAACAATAAAATATAGCTTATAGAAATAATAGATATACAGCATAAAACAAATCGTGCAGTGTAGTGCTGAAATCTATTGTTATCTCTTTGATATTGGTATGCAAAATATTACGTTAATTAAAGCGGAAAATATAAGTTAAAGAAACAATCGGTATTTCACAGAAGCATTGCGCCTTCGAAAAAATCCATCTCCTTAATTATTTTTTTAATATGGGCTAGATTCGGCAGATATTCGAAATATCCTTCTTTCACAGAAGGAGAGTTATTCTGTCATAGATAATGATATCACGGCCACTCGAAAGCGATACTGTAAATCATCGATCCAGCGATTCACCCAAAACAACAAAATCCACAAGTCAGTTTATCTTTCATTTGAGTATTTTGAGGTATTCTGTAATTACTTCAGCTATCACATTCCTGGCTTCTCCGCTAATTTCTGTGATGATATGAAAATATTTTCTAAAGCTAGAATCTCACATATACAGCAAATTTTTCCCCTACGCTTTTTTCGTCATTGCGCAATCATCGCATCAGCGCGATACGACATGATATTTTACCGGGGCAATCCAGCGCGAACTTCAGTGGCGGAATTCCAAAATACATTTTTTCGCCCTAACGGGACCCCTCCCATCCAGTCCCATTGGTCGAAACGCAACACAAAATAGCATGCCATAGCATTAATTCAAAATTCTCATTCTTCCTTTCTGACTTTTTTATTTTTGGGCTGCCATAAATAACGCCCTGCTTGAGCAGCAGTTGAGCCAACATCTACACTTGATTTTTGGTCCGACTTCCATTTATTAAATAAAATGAAACGCACCGGGTGCGAGATGGGGGACGGAAGAAGAAATGAAAGGAATTTTGGGAATCCAAAAAAATAAAAACGCAACTGCCGAAGTTAATTTGGAGTTGTTGCCGCGGAATTTCACCAATGAAATCTAATTCCTTCTGTCTGGATTTCGCTTTGAAGAGGTCGATCTTTCGCTTCATCTATCTCTCTCTATATCTTTCTTGTTGTTTCTCGCATTTATTCCGCTGTTCCTCTTTCTCTTCTAATAGAGCCTCCTTTCCCATAAAAAGCGACGGTTGCCCATTTTGCAGCTCCTTTCAAAATTTTCTTATTATTATCCTATTTCACTTTCGAATTGCGCTCGCTTCATAGTAACAAAGACAACGTGAATTCGTTTATACACGAATAAATAAATGTGATGCCTATTTTCCAAACTGATGAAATTTCGCTATACACCTTACTGAATTAGGTGCGTGCCGCAATGTATATTATGTATATTACGTGCGAAAGCTTAGAGACTATACGTATGCGTGATTATTTCAGTCAAGTAATAGATTTTCGCAACGCAGTTTTTCCCAACGAAGTCTTTACCAAGATTCTAGCTCAACTGAATATACTAACTAAAATAAACTCCGAAAATAATTACAGTTATTGAATGAATTAACATTTTTTATTATTACATCGTTTTAATATCTTGCTGATAGATAAACATAAATAATTCATAATTCTATAGATTGGAATAAGAGAGATGAATTAAACATCATTACATATGCTGATAAGCATGAATTCTTTTTATGCTGTCTACTCAAAAGATATTAAAATATTCTTAATTGATTAATATTTCCTCGCACTGGTACTTGTTTAATTAGAATTTTAAATTATTATTTATCCTGTTGGTATGTAAATCAAATCATTCCTTCAACGCTGAATTTCTCGAGTTTCCATCTCCTTTGAGAATAACTGTGCATCCTCCATAAGGCTTGTTCAGATACTTCTGGACAGAAAATCTAAAATTTTGATATAAGGGCAAACGTTCCATTTGCGAGTAGTTGGTTACATGCCAAATAGGTCACCTTACAAACATCATCGTACTCATCAAATTC
This sequence comes from Tanypteryx hageni, assembly GCA_028673005.1. NCBI lineage: Eukaryota > Metazoa > Arthropoda > Insecta > Odonata > Petaluridae > Tanypteryx > Tanypteryx hageni. Next base: position 55,293,134 of record CM054116.1, read on the forward strand.
TCCTGATAAGTTAGCTTCTCCTCTCTTCCAACGTAGTTTAGTTGATATATTTCAAACGCATCTATTCTAAGATGATCAATTTGTCGTTCTCTATTCCTCGAACTGAATAAGTCAGAGGAAAACGAGAGAAAAATTTCACTGCAAAAACTTTTGCCTTCTTTTCTCTTTCATGTTTAATCGAATCCAACCGTATAAATGCTGCAATAGTTAATTACAGGATTTCAAAATTTCAATCTGAACTGTTTTAAGGGACTCTTTGGATTTCTTATGTATGGACTGAAACACTTTTTTTTCAAAAATAAAGAAATACAACAATGCTTCCATAAATTTTCGGATACCAATGGTAGAAAATTATTGTATCCCTTATTATATGTTAACCGATTGCACATCGAGTCAGGAAATAGAGGCACGAAATCATCATTTCACCTGTTCATGTCTGTCTCGATGGAGGCATTTGTATTCGACTCTAAGAGCGACGGTTAATGTATATGTCATGCCAAAGACTTAGTATTTCCTTATTTGGGTCACCTCAGTAATCAATGAGATATAAAAATGATGAAATATGGGGCTAAGCCGCATGCCACTAATTCCTTCTGCTTTGATGGTCTGGAACATTAAGCTTTCGGACGCTTTGAGACTCCCGCAAATTAGCCATGACGGCATCTGGACTCTTCCCTTAAGAAGGCTGGAATTTACTTTTAAGTGGGTCAAAACCGCTCCTTGAAACTCTTGAGCCATAAGGAATAAACGGAGGTAACGATGGAGAGGGAGAGGGGGAGGAGAGACAGAGAGGATGTGAGGAAGAATGGAGAGAGGGTCGGAGATGGTCAGCCTCGGGAGAGTTAACAGGAAGCTGGGAGAAATAAGGACACCGGATATTGCCGGCCTTTTCATCCGTCTCCTCCGCCTTCGTTAACCTTTATGCCCGAAGATCCTCAATCCGAGACAAAACGAAGGCTCGGGAGGACACACACTATGAAACGAGCTTTCGACGGTACGGTGTCGGAAGTAGAAAATCTTAAATTGCCTCCATTGCTCAACGTTTCGGCTACCGTGCCCAGGGTTCCAATCTCTGACGAAGATGGTGCACTCTTCTCGCATGAGGTACCGTAGGAGCGTTTAAAATTAATCGATATATGGCATCCGTATATGCTCCTGTGAAACTCATCTCTCTTCTCTGGAATTTTTATCTTGCTGCGGGTGCGATGTCATTATGCGGTTTTACTGTCGGCTTAAGTTTGTGACAGTAACTCTGATTGTCTGTTTAAACGAGGATAATTGATAGTTTTGAGAAAATGTAAGGTATATTTTTACAGGCTACCTTTAAAGCGTTTCTTTTGACTTAAAAGCATTATTTCAAAATATTTTTTAAGAAACATGTGAGCTTAAATTTGAAAATATTGTTAGGAAAACAAGCCATGGAATCATCTCGTGAACGAGAATATATTTTAAATGATGAGAAATGAAATATACTAAACTTTGAAATCAATTTCCTCACTACCCATGGACTTCAATTAATTAATAGATTGACAAGAATTGAAAAAAATTCTCATTAACGCGCCATAGGAATATTTACTGCTATTTTTAGGCATATATCTCTCACAGCATAGAAATATCTTAAAATTATATTGTCTAATATTTTCTGATAGCAATTTTATTGCCGTAAAAACTACTCTTGGTTTTAATCCGCGGATAATCATCTTCCTGCTTAACTTTTATTGAGACAATTTCTAGTGTAGTATTTATTGAAGCGCGTGACGATTTTTCTTACAAACGAAACAGGATGAATCTAGAAAGGTGAGTTAAGTTGACGGGACAATCAACTCAAAAACTTGCGTTCAGTACGATGAAAGCCATATTTATACATTGGCATTATTAACTTGTAAGCAGCCAATTGCGTTTGGCAGGGAAATGTATCTCATGTCATAATCTTAACCAAAAGACATTTATGGTCACGGATAGATTCCAATGTTATTTATGATTATTCAACAATTGAATAAGGATTACTTGTTGAAATAAGGTAAGCGATGTTCCTACAGAATACGCTTAAATATAAAGTGCATAGAATGAGAGTCGAAGTTCCTCAGTCGCATCGATTTAACTTCTGTTTTAATTTCTTATCTGATGCGTGACTCGTCATTTTTCCAAAATTTTTATTTTTAACAACAGACGAGAACCTCAACGCAATCTCAGGAGCCTATACTTTGAAAGAATAAAAATTTAGTATCATAAATTTCGCCATTGAAATATTTCATTTCATTACGAGTGTAATTATTAGTTGGTTAAACTACATTATTCACTAATATATCCTGATGTTATCCGAAAAATATAAAAGCCTATAATAAGACAAATATAAAGTATGTAACCGCGTAATAATTTCTTATAATATCATTTCTTTCATCTTATCTTATTAATTTAAATGGAATCTATCCAACAAAATTGGTATAATCGATGCTGCAAATGTCATTCTCGATTCTTTTTTTAATCTCCTGAATAAAAATGAGGGTGCCCCGAAAAAAAAACGAATTCGGCGAATGAAAATCTGTAAGTAAATGAACTTTTTTAAATTGTATTTCTAGTCTCTAGAAAAAAATACAGGCATTAATGGCGGAGCAGTCCAGAGATTTTCATTACAAAGCTGGAGAAAAACATACATTCGTCCAATACATCCCGTTATTTTTTCTTAATTTTTCTTCGATCGAACTCTCGATATTTCTACTTTCCCGCTTAATTTCCCTTACAAGCTTTGATTCTGCATTATTTATTCAAACGTCTATTTGAAAAAAAAGAGGATCGAGATTGAGACCTTTTCGTTTAAATTTCTGGGAGCGAGACTTAATTTCTTTAATTCGCGAAAAGATCGATCGCGGCGAATGGAAACGCCGGCACTTTTTATTTTATCCTTTCCTCTTTTTTTGGGAGAGCCGAATTGGAAATTCTATCTCAGCAGCCCAGTTCGTGAAAAAAGAAGGTGGCCGTAGTCGTAAAGGGAGATAGTAAGGCATTTACGAGAAGAGGCAACGAGGGAGGTGCGGAGGGGGGGAGCAGGGGAGGGAGGAAAGTTGGGGGCGGGTGTGGCAGAGAGGGGTCGTAGGGACAGGTAACGGGAAGATCGTAGAGAGCCGAGAAAAAATGGCAAGGGATGAAATAGGGAAGTAATAGCTGAATGACAGGAAAGGAGGAGGAGCGAGAGGGAGGTCGGACGAGTCCCGAGGCTTCTTAATGAGCAATGCGACCCCCCGCTAAGGTCTTAGAAGATGTTCGGAACTATAAGACGAGAAAGATGGAAGGGCAGGAGCGGCGGGGAAAGGTGGATTTTCAGAGGAGAGCAAAAGCTGTGCAGAGGTTTTGGAAGTGTGCGGTCGTGCCCCGAATAGTAAACTGTCCTTAAAACTATAAAGCCCGGCCTTCTGAATGTTGCAGGAAATGTCCTGTAGGTGGCTCGATGGGAGACTAGGGCCGTTATAGTTGTCTCGATGGTCGCGGAGAAGGGAAAGTATGAAGAGGAACTGCAAGGTTTAAAGGTGTATGTTACGCTTTTCTGGAAATTGCGCGATTTTGAAGGCATTAGTGGTATGTATGAATTGAATGTGTAGAAAAAGACTCGGAGATATTCCATTTAATTTCCTCGAGAATGTTAAAAAATTATGCTTGGAGCGATGTCGTTTTAATGGTAGGGACGATTTCTAAGATAATGGAAGTAATCTTAGAATTTACTATTAATTTCAGTCCAGTCACGTTGTAAACATTAAAAATAACTGCGGTTGCTGATAGTAGAATAGAAGCGCGCATGTAACGGTACTAAACTAGTTTTTACCGATAACACAAGTGTACTGAAACCGCCAAATTTATTTCATATTTAGACTTTTTTCCATTTTGCTTATTACCAAAGTCCAAAATGAATTATTCTATGCAATTGTCGAGGTTAAAAGGATAAATATACAATATCTACTAAAAATCAGTAAGACGAGAAATTTTATTATTGTCGTTAATAGAGATATTTAGCACCGATAGTCCTAGGATTGAAGATAGATATATATGGATATACAAATGGATAAATTATACTGAATATCGAATAAAATATTTCGTTAAACATGGTTTCAATCCTTAAAATATAACAGAGTTTAACTTTCGTAGAAATCAGTTTGTTTTCGATTTTCGTTGTTTTTTCCGAGATTATCGATCGAGGACATCCATATGAAATGTTAACTAATAATGAACATTATCTCTTATTTATTATAACACATTCCGTAGCATAAACTTATTCCAAATTTTAATTTAAGACAAAATAACGGTTTGTTAAATTTTAGTTCTATTTAAATTTTATAAATACTTCTTTGTTAAACATTACATAATTTTATTGTCCCTAACAATCTTCATTGTTATCTTAAAATAAAATGGTAAAAACTTCTTTAATATGTGCAAAACTAAATCATTGCTCATGTCCCTGTTGGCTGAAATATATTGAAATGGCTTAGGAACATTGCACTCTTCTCATAGATAAGTATTAAGTTAAACAGCGCCTTTTAAATAGGTCAGGCGTTAACCGCTACCAAGAAGACGATTAGCATCTCACATGATTCATCATGTTGTATGGATGGACACTCTTTTTAGCTCTGTTTACATTGTACATTTTATCCGATGAAATTTGTTTTTTTTTAAATAGGGTTATTTCTTCCTCCTTATTTTTAAAAGAAAAAATCAAAATATTATAAAGGAAATAGAAGACAATCTCTAAAGGACTTAAAAACCAAAATCTATTATTTATCGATTGCAATAAAACGTCACATCTTAAATCGTGATTTATAAATATATAAATTGGGGCGTGTTATTCGTAATTATAGCTAGTAATTGAAATGGACCGAAAATGGCGTTCTTAATATATAAGAAAATATACACATATACATACATTTAATACACACACACCTATTCGTATACATGCATTTACAAACAAAATAATTGTATATTTTGACAACAAATACTAGTATAATGAATTAACTGAGCGTCTTAGGAGAAGAGGGTGTGCGCCTATATTAAAATTTAGGAACACGAGAGATAGAGATGGAATGAATGGGTTAAGTGGTCCACAGCGAGCATATAATGTTCAGAATCCCATATGAATGGCGTAAGATGGTGATGATGGAGTAAGGAATGTCTCATGGGACGGTATTTTCATGACTTGCTAATAGGATTTCTGCGTAACTAATTATTATTATTCACATAAACGCTACAATTGGGAGCAGGTCCCGGTGGCAGCGGGTCCCCATCACAACTCAATGCATAGTACCCAAATTACATAACAAAAATTGGGTTAACTTAATACAAAAATATAACCTTTTTTGATACTATTTCCTATACACTATATACTACTTCTTAACTTCAAGTCACAGGAACTATCGTCACAACAGCTTAGGTACCACTCAACACATAATACCCAAATTACATAACAAAAATTGGGTTAACTTAATACAAAAATATAACCTTTTTTGATACTATTTCCTATACACTATATACTACTTCTTAACTTCAAGTCACAGAAACTATCGCCACAACAGCTTAGGTACCACTCAACACATAATACCCAAATTACATAACAAAAATTGGGTTAACTTAATACAAAAATATAACCTTTTTTGATACTATTTCCTATACACTATATACTACTTCTTAACTTCAAGTCACAGGAACTATCGTCACAACAGCTTAGGTACCACTCAACACATAATACCCAAATTACATAATAAAAATTGAATGTACTTAATACAAAAATATAACCTTTTTTGATACTATTTCCTATACACTATATAAAACTTCTTGACTTCAAGTCACAGGAACTCTCGTCACAGCAGCTTAGCTACAAACTTCAACATGTTTCATTTGTTATTTGTCCATATAATTACAAAAATTTAAAATAAGTAAATAATCTTCTTCGTGAATTTTAAAAAAGTCTACCCTAATTTGACATTAGATAGTTATTTGGAGTATTGTGATCAAGTTCTAACCCTACTATGTTTATTTACAATAATTAACTCCGCTTGGTGGCGCAAGTCCTATAAAAAAGAAAAAATACTAACCTACAAATACTCATATTAAATATTAAATACTAATGTTTTTGACAATTTTACTTTTAAATGCTTTCTCGGTTTGAGGAAAGGGCATAAGAAGTTCTTCAGGTAAATCATTCCAGTCCAATGCTGTTCCGTTGAAAAATGAATATTTACCAACATCTTTTCTTCGAACGTTTGTGCGAACTTTACACGAGTGATTATTTTTACCTTTAAATGTAAATGCTGTAGTTTATGCGAGAGTGTCTTATCACCGTTGATGTTCGGCTAATTTTGAGATAATGAGAGAGCATACGACCACTCTGGGTGACAAAAGAGTAGATCTATAGTAGAAGAGCGTTTTGCATTTTATATCGATATAACAAGTATTATTCTTTTGTAGATTAGTAAGGATTTTATAATTCGACTAGCATAATTTCCCGTCAAATATGACGGGATTGTATTCAAGTATTCCAAACATATTTGAGTTCGATATGAAAAATCAGTAGGATATGCTATGATTTGGTTTGGTTTTCATGCACAATGAAATCACTGTTTTTTAAAGTTATATTTGTTCTAATGATATTGTTTAAATAATTATTATCAGAAAGGCCGAATGATTATCCAAATATTTTCAGAAAACAAGAGGAAAATCGAAACAATAAGATAAAATGCATAAAGAATTTGCAGAAATTTGTTTGAAATATTTGAGCAAATTTTAAGTTATTATGCGTTCTTTGCACGAAGTGCACAAAGTGAACGCATATAGGGGAGTTTGTTTTCGTCCGTCCGTCCGCATGTTAAAACTCGGAAGCCGATGGATGTATTTTTATGAAATTTGGTATTGGGTAGTTTTGCTAAAATTGGTCGGCCGATTACAATTTTGGTTAAAATCGAACAACAATTACGACCACTTTACATGACCGTCGGGTAGTTTACAATGTTCCTTTGTTTCAACTCTGGAACCGCTGGACGTATTTTGATGAAATTTGGTACTGGGGAATTTTGCTAAAATTTGTCGACCGATTCCAATTTTGGTTAAAATCGGACAATAATAACAAATTTACATAAGGACAAATATGTACATATTTTACAACGTAGTACCTTTGTGAACATTATGAAATCCCAAAGAACGCATCTGCAAACTCTGTGTACTCCGACATGGAGTACACCTTCCCAATCTTGTTTAAAACGTATAGAATTTAACTTAATAATTGAATTATTTTTCTCTCATTAACGCTAAAAACAGGATAAAATGTGAATTAAGTCGATTTACCGTCAAAAGAAAAATGTGAAGTAACTTACTATGAATTATATACTTACATGAACTGCAATGAGTTTTAACTATATTTTAAGATGGCAGTTTTTTTAAAAACGTATGGTAGGTTTGAATTTTTTCTGGAAATTGGCTTTATTTAAAGAAATTTCAATAAAAGTCATAAAAAGTTATTTTGTAAATCCTATTAGAAATTCGGTTCGAAATATTTGCTGTATCATCATTTACAGAAATCCATTGAAAATTATGTTACCTCTATTTAGTATGTAGTATGAATTACCACTATTTGGCAGTGGCGCATGAGTCGATAGCATAAAGTTTTTTATAATCAATTATAATTTACTAGCTGAAATTATCCGTCGTTGCTCGGGATTTAAAGTAAAAAAACAGATTCACTATGATTTGAGAATATAACCTAACAATGAAACCGGGCTAATTTTTATTGTACTGCTTAATGGTATGCGATATTTCTTGTCTTCATATCTTTTGCCCAAATAAATTAATTTTTCCTGCATCCTTTATCGATAAATTTGGTGACTGTATTTTTTATCAAATAATCATAATAAACAATAAATAAAATCACCTTTAAAATATAGTTATTTCACTCAAATTCAGTTCCAGTGGAAGAAACTGCATGATTTTAAGTGGTCATGAATCTCAAAAACATTATATACTTGAGCAGGAATTGCAAGCAATAGGGATTCAACCTGTGGAAACATGTTTGAAGATATATTAAAATTTAGCTTAACCGTAAGTTATCCCAAGCGAAGGCTAATTTTGTGAGTCTAATAAGTCACGTGAATTTTTTAAAGGCATATGTACAAAACAAAATGAGTTCCCGGACTTTGAAACCGAGTTTGGCGATAAAAAGTGTTGGTATCGCATGGAAAGTGTTATTATAATCTAATAAGTATAATTGACTTAATTGACGCATACAAATGTTCAGTTGAAAGGAAAGCAAAATGTAGATAAAGATGTTTAAGGTAGGTAGAGTTACCGATTGTAAATGTTGGTGTAAATTAAACAATTGTCATAGAAGTTTTCTCATTTTACCTTCTGATTTATCTTTCAATTTATTCCTTTTCAATGTTAATGAACAACATATTTTGCTGTCTACTAAGTACAAAGAATATGCAGAATACAGAAATTGTTTTTAGAGAACGAAAGCACGCTTTAGTCCAGCAAGGCGTAAGGTAGCAATTACGAAACCTGCCTGGTTTAGTCACGGTTGCTTAAGGCTTTAAAAAGAACGGAATTATAGAACCGGAAAATTTTTCGGCCCAGCCATTTTCTGGATAGAAAATTTAATTACATTTTTATTGACATAGGATGAAGCTTTCGTCGGATATAACTTTACCTTCCTTGAGCATTGTAATATTAATATAATATATTCATTAAATAATTTATGCCATGGAACTTATCATCAGGACCGTTTTATCCATTAGGCGCAATAGGCACAGTGCCTAGGACCTACGAGCTTTTCAAGGGCCTACCAAATTGTTTGAGACCTAAAAAAAAATTTGCCGACTCAAAAATATGAAAAGGAAATTGCAAAATCAAAATTAATTTCATTTAAATGTCTTTACATAACTTGACGTGCCAACACTTAATTAACTTCTAAATCCAAAATAATAACGTTTTAGAGAAATGTTTTTATAGTAAACAAAATTAACAAATCTTGACAAAACTCAAATTAATTTAACTTTGCTACTCTTTTTGTTAGCAAAATAACGTCTTTGAATGTCATTCCTCGCATTATATCACTTTCAATTGAAAGTAATGCAATGGAGGATAGTCGTTTCTCCAGACTCATGTTTTTTCTTATATCTTTCAGACATTTTTTCAGCTAAAGATAAAAGATATCTGCAAATTAAATTGAATTTAGAATAAATATATCAAACAAACAATGACGAGTTATATTTTGTCGACATCAGTAAATTTAAGAATCGGTTTTTGTTAAGAGATATTTATGTATGTTACGTTAGGTTATAAATATGGTTAATATATAGATATACCGAATTAAATAGATGAGAAATAAAATTTGTTTAAAATAAAAAAATGAGGTAAACAATATTAAAATGAAACTCGAAGTGGTAGGTACATGACTTTTGTGCGTAGGTCAGTTATGAATGAATAATCGAATTAAACTTTAGTTACAATTTAACAATACGTACTCAATAAAATCGGCCGTTAACATACCACTTGTAGTTGTATAAATTTGCACTGTATTTTGTATTGTTATCAACAACTTATGAACACTTTCAAATTCAATTTATTAAGGTAACGGCTAGCAATCTTGTAAGAAAAGATTTGTACTGCACATGCATCACATAAATGAGTAAATCACAAAATGCACTAGTTCATGTTACAGCGACGCTATTGCGCGTGCGCGTCCAGTATGACGTGGTATGAATCATCGCTACGGCTCATAATAAATAATGTAATATTATTAAAACTGAAATTTCATAAACATTTTGCTCTTGATGCTTGAATAAGTGTTGAAGTTTTGTTGAAATAATTTCAAAAGCAAAATTATAAAAATGTTTTAGAATTTCTTTAACACGAAAAAATTAGATTTAACGTGGGTGCATTTTAATATGCTTGATATGATGCGGAGTGGAGCCTCCGAATGCAAGAGTGTCCAGGGACTACTAAGGTCTTAAAACGGCCCTGCGTAGCATACATTCTTAATATACATAAATACTTGCTTTAATCTCTAATATTAAACTCTCATGAATTTATTAACTAGGACGAATTAGAACCTCGTAATGTAGTTAAAAAAGATTTCAATCACTGCAGGTACATATCCTAAATTAAAAGAAATTACGGTTTCAGCGCAAAGATATGTAACGGCTTCTCATAACAGATGCTTTTTGGAGCCACCAGAATAGGTATGCTGCATTGAAATATTACGTCATTTGGATAAATATCAGAAGAGAATATTTTTTTAACGTGGAAAAATGACGAACTTATTCACCGAGGCGGAATGTCACTTTTGAGTGAATTTTCAGTGTAATATCCTAAGAATTTTTCAATACCGTATCAACATCTTTAGAAGAATGTATGAGTAGTATTTTTTTACCACCTCTATCAAACAACCAGTGCGTTACCATTTCACGAGTATTTTTATCCCTGGTTGAATGCGATAGAGAAGGCAGTCACAAAGAACGTAGTGGAACGTTGAAATTGGTCTTTTAAGTTAATGACTAGGTTTATTTTAGGGAGAAAGGAGAGAAATAATACTGAATATTCTTATCTTGACCTAAGTCTCAAGGGTGTTCTTACCATCTCCGCACGACCTCTAATTTTATCCGGAGAATTCTGCGTTCATCAGTGCGCGAGTTAAATGCTCGTTTGTTGAAAAAAAACTGAGCCAAGAGGGCTAGGTGGTCATTTTTTCTTTCATCCATCGTTCATAAAAATACGACAAAGATAACAGAGGAAAGCAGAGTAAAGGTAATTCTACACGTCAGATTTTCCTCATTTCAAGGCCACTGCAAAGATACATCATCGATTTTGCGTCGACCTCGCACAGGCAAAATTCTGCAGCCTCAGACTTCCCGCGGTGATATTTTTTATGCAAGAGCTCATGTCCCATTGTTAGTTGTTACCCTCAGGGAAACAACTGGTTGAGCACTCTTGTTTTAACGTGTCGTCAGCACGTCCGGAGGATTGTTCGCGGCGGTGACTGAGTGGACGGTGGAGCTAAGTAGGCGTTTGATGACGATAAAAAAAGTCTCTCTGACACGGGAGATGATCGTGTCTTCCTAACAAAGAAGACTCGGTTTTTGTTCCTATCCTTCTCGTCGGGAAGGAATTTCTACCACCCATCTGCTTTTTATTAACGTTCGGTCGTTTACGCACTCAAGAGTCACCTTGATACTTTCAAAACTAAACTAGTAAAAGAGAAGATGAACTGCAGGTGTTTTGGGTTAAACACCGTTCGGGTTTATTGGGAGTTGATTAAATATTCATGTTGTAAAAGTAACTTTGGATGGTAAAAAATAAAAATTAAGGAAGTTTTTTATTTTGTGGGCATATTTAATACTATATACTATATTCATTCACAATATACAATCGATCGTCAATTAGTGAGTAGGAAAAAGATTCAACGCCTTTGCATGATATATTAGATGGTCACCTTTGAGCACGGTCATTTGCCATTCATTTTGACAGTTTGTCATTTTGAGATATTTAAATTTTAAATAACCTGCAGATGGCCATTTTATGAAATCCTTGACTGAAATGTTAATGGTTATGGCATCTCACTCGAATAAGATACTTTTGTATTAGTGATCTGAAACTGTGACTATTTTTCCTAACTAGGGTTTTTTTGTGAATCGCCATCTCACTGACGACAATGGTAGAATATCCGCCCGGCAAGTAAAAGACCCGGGCTCGATTCCCGGTCATAGCAGACTTTTTTCTCGTTTCAAAATTATTCCCACCTGAATGTAATTCATCGCATATAATATTGATAATTTTTATGTTAACAATAAACTGATATTAAACTATGTTATGATAGAAATAGCGTTTCCAAAGCGTGAAACAGAAACCGTTAGAAGTAATAGTTGAAATATCAGTTGAATACGAACCGGCTTATTTTTTCCCTCCAAAGACAAAGTGAACCCTCCTTGTGAGTAATTTAGATGATATTTTATAAACTTTTAACACTCGCATGTTAGTCCACATTACATTCTCGTGTTATACCATAAGCCATATTTCGTTATTTTTGCGCAAATCACCACCTCGCTTATGAAGCTTATGCCTATGATCAACGGCATTGCTTAAAAATTTGCTTATCCTCTGTAAGACATTTTTTTAACGTTTATCTGCTTACTTCAGCCAGTGCCATGATTATTCGTCTATTTTTCTCGTTAACTTTATCAACGACTTTCACTTTCCATCCTTTCCGCATCCCTTCTCTCTTGGTTTAACTTATGCTATCATCATCCTTATCTATATACACACATAAATGGGGAGTAATGGTAGCGTGAATTCTTTTTTAAGCACATAGCGTTGCGATAACCCTCAGTTTTATATATCATCATCATCATAGGTAGTCTGTCCGTAGACAGGTCCGTGATTATTCATGGTTAAACCTGGTTTTCCATATACTCCTATTTTCCGCTGTCCTCTTCATATCTTGATAACTCTCTTTCCCTTTCAAATCGTCTATCAGCTGAAACCTTTTCCTGCCTCTTTCCCTTTTCCCATCTAGTTTTCCTTCTAACACGTCTTTAATCATACTCTCTCTCCTCAGGTAATGTCCAACCCAGTTAGCCTTCCTCTTTCTAATAGTCTGTATAATCATTCGCTTCTCTCCTATTCTTCGTAGCACTTCATCATTTTTCATCCTATCTGTCCATTTTATCTTCAGCATTCTCCTCCAAGTCCACATTTCAAAGCTTTCCAAGTATTTGATGTCATTTTTCCTTAGCGTCCATGTTTCTGCCCCATACAACGCTATACTCCATACGTAGCATTTTATCAACTTCTTGCGGATATCTTCCCTTATATTCCCTGTAAGTAGTTGTTTCTTTCTCCTGAAAGCCGCTTTTGCTTTTCCTATTCTAGTTTTGATCTCATCCGTACATTTTGCCTCTCGTGTTATGATACTTCCAAGGTATTTATATTCTGAAACTTGTTCTAATGGCTTTCCCCCAATAGTTATGTTCAGATTCTCTTCTTTACCCGATATTTGAATGACCTTGGATTTTTCTGTATTTATTTCCATACCGTATTTTCTACCTGTTATCACTAGTCTATTTACCATTTTTTGTAGCTCCTCTTCCTTTCTTGCTAGAAGTACTTGATCATCTGCGTATTTCACTGTTCTTATAATCCTTCCTCCAATTTTGAAATCCCCTGTGCCTTCTAAAGCTTCTTGCATTAGACTTTCTCCATATATATTGAATAGGGTTGGCGATAGGCAGCAGCCTTGTCTTACTCCTCTACCGATATTTATTCCGCAGGTGTCCACATTCTCAAACCTGACCTTTACAACTTGATTCTCATATAGATTCCTAATCAGTCTCCTGTCTTTCCAGTCTACACCTATATCCTTTAATATCTTCATCAACTTGACCCAATTTACTCTATCAAAGGCCTTCTGCCAGTCTACGAAACATGCGCAGATATCTTGACTGTATTCTATTGCCCTTTCTGATATGATTCTAACTACTCCTATAGCATCTCTAGTTCCTCGTCCTTTTCTGAAACCGAATTGATCTTCCCCTATTATTTCTTCTGCCTTTTTCTCCAGCCTTTTATTAAGAATCCTCGTGATGATCTTCGATGTGTGTGACAGAAGGCTTATAGTTCTGTAATCTTTACACTGCATTGCTTTTGGCTTCTTCTTTAGAGGGATCATTGTTACTTCTAGGAAATCCTGAGGCCACTCTCCCGTGTCGTAAATCTTATTAATTAATTTCGTGATCGCTTTTAGTCCTTCTGATCCTATGACTTTAAGTATCTCAGCCGGTATTCCATCGCTGCCCGTGGCTTTCCCCTTCTTTAGTTCCACTATCGCCTTTTCTACTTCGCTCTCCATAATACTTGGTCCCAAGTTGTCTTCTTCAATGTTTTCCTCATTTTCCAGTTGTATTTTTGCCGCTCCTGCCTGTTTGCTGTATAATTCCTTAATGTATTCTTCCCATACCTGTGCTACATCCTTTGTTTCTGAGACTATCTTCCCATCTGTATTCATAATTCCTTTACCACAAATTCCATTAGACTTCTTATCTTCTAATTCCAGTGCCCTAGCGTACATCATATCGTACCGTCCTAACTTCTCCATCTGTTCTATTTCATCGCATTTTCCTTTTATCCAATTTTCTCTAGCTTTATCTGTTACCATTCTCACCTCATTGTTTATACGCCTATAGTTGGCTCTACCTTCTTCACTGTTAACGTTTTTCCATTTTCGTCTCTCATCCATTTTCTCCAGCATTTCCTTCGTGATCCATGGTTTTCTGATTTTCTTCTCTTGTTTTCCAATCTCTTTATCCAAGGTATCCTTGATACTGGTTTTAATTTCATCCCATTCTATATCAACGGTCTTCGGTTTGTTTTCCAACTTTCTTAGGTTATCTTCCAACTTCATGCTGACTACATCCTGCCTTTCTTTCAGTTTTTCTAGGTCCCAGGTCTGTCTTTCTCTTCTCGTTTTTCTTATCTGTTTGAGCTTTGTATTCACGTCAAGTATTAGAAGGCTGTGATCTGAATCAATGTCTGCTCCTTGCAATGCCTTGGCGTTCTTTATGCTGTTCCTGAATCTTTGTTTTACAAGGATGTAATCTATTTGGCATCTCATTCTATCTCCTGGGCTTTTCCATGTGTATAACCTTCGTTTATGGTTTTTGAACCATGTATTAGTCACTACAAGGTCATTATTGATGCAGAATTCTACGAGTTTCTCCCCTCCTCGATTTCTCTTCCCAAGTCCGTATTGCCCGACAACATTTTCTTCCTGTCCTTCTCCGACTATGCTGTTCCAATCTCCCATTATTATGCAGTTTACCTTTCCTCTTCCGTCTTCTTCGTAAATTTCATTAATTTGCTCATAGATCTCATCTATTTCTTCATCGTTATGAGCTGACGTTGGCATATATACCTGGATTATCAGCATGTCCACTGGGACTGCTTTTAGCTTTATTGCCATCAGTCTATCGTTCGTTGCTATTATCTTTGTCACGCTTTTCATCATATCTTTCCTAAGTACCAGAGCTACTCCCCTTTCCCCACTATTTCCTCCAGAATAAACTACCGTGAATTCTTCCGAGTCGAACTGTCCTTCTCCCTCCCATCTAGTTTCGCTTAGCCCTATAATGTCAACTCTATTTCTTCTCATTTCTTCTTTCAAGTTCTCTAGCTTTCCTGCCTTTCTCATAGTTCTTACGTTCCAAGTCCCTATTCGTAATTTACTTTCGACAAATGTTTTATATATATATATATATATATATATGCCTTGTCTATTTTAATTGTCCTTAGAACATTTTCTTCCTCTCTACAATGCATATTGAAACGAAAGTGAAATATCCACGGATTAAATACTCCTTTTTATGACCGCAGTATAATTTCATTTCTCTGTTCATACATAGTGATCTATATTTTTGCGCGTGGAGGACCTCTTCGTTTAAAGACAATAATTATCAAAGCCGTAAACTTTCCAATATACTTGACTGCATATTTTTAATAATAACGCATCACCTGCTAAAATTTCAAACTCATTAATTTTTACTAACCTGTAGTTAATCTTTAACTAGTAAGTTATGATCAATTCTTAGGTGCGATCTGCCAGACCCTTATAGCTTCTTTTATTATTTATTCACTATGTCTGCAATTGGATTTTCCGTGTTCAATTATCTTCCATTAGGGCTGAGGTGATAAAAAAAAACTAAAAATTCACTTTTCATTTAAACTATCCAAAAATAATGAGACGTGGTAATTTTAAATTATACCTTTGATGGTGTTACACAATCTGCACCTCGGTACCTTAAGGTTAAAATAAAAAATTCCCTTGAATATTTACTAGCTGGTATTTTCAAATGTTCTTTTACTGCTAAACAAAAGTGATGCTATCTTTCAAAAACAAATGTCACTTAAAAATCAAGTTTGACATAATAAATAATCGCCTTTTACTAAAACCTGTAATGTCTATAAAAAAAATCACCTTTTCCGCACCGAATAATTCTTCCATTTAGATATTCTACCTAGGTAATCGTCCAACCCGATCACTGCGAACCAAACATCCCCTTATTATTTTTCTCTGCGATCTATCCCTCCTCCACAGAACTTATTCCCTTATGTATTTTTCCCCGGGAAACACGCTCAAAATCGCTTTAAGGTACGTAGCTCGTTTTCGCGCCGCTGGATGTCTCAGGAGATAAGTTCGCTCTTAATGCCTTCCCGCTGCAAGAAAAGGGAAGGAGTAGATAGCAATGGGGAGAAGGGCCTTTCGCCCCCGGGAAGACCCAAACTCTCTTCCCTCGGAGCGAACCTGCGGAAAACGGAATCGAATGCCGTCAGAATACTACATACACACACGAACCAAACTAACCCCACCTTCAGCCGCTCTTTTCCTAATAACCGCCCTTAACTCCCCCCACCATTCAACTCCCCTTTCAACTTCTTACCTTTCCGCTATCATCTTCGTTCTGTACCCATTTTCTACTCCTTCCTTCGTCCTTCACTTCCTCCGTCTACGTTCGAAAAGCTTCTCTGCCGCCATTCCATTCCGGGAGGAATGTCCTTTTGAAGTTTGAGGAAAGAGAGAGACAGTGAGAGAGAAACCAGCTGAGGAAATCGGTACTGCGATCGACAAGGAGTTTTCCTGGTGGTGGAGAAATTCCATGGAAGCCGCCTCTTTGAAATGGGAATTTAGAATGGAAGGTCTCTGAGGAAAATTTGCTGCCGCGATAACGATTGTATAACCTTCTTAACAACCGCTCAGGTGACGAGGGGTCAGAAGGAACAATCGTCTCTCACGCCCTAATGCACAAGTATAATGCATGTCAGTACTTTCAATTCAAGCTGAAATTCTGGCAACGGATCACCTTCACAATCAGTATAATATTCATTTGTAAGATTTTTTACTCCCGCCAATTATTTTCAATAGTAAGTATATAGTATTTGATATTGCTATGTCTCCTAAACCCTAGAGATGTTACTTCAAATATCTATTTCTTTCTTTTGCGTTATAAGCATCGGCTGAATAATAGCCAAAATGCCGTTCCGATCCAGGGATATAGAAATTAATTTCTTCTCATATATTCGAACATCCTACACGTCTGTACTTTTCGCTATATATCAATCTCATCTCCAGCGCCAATACTTGAGCCACTGAATTTTACATATAATCCAAGCAAATCTTTTTTGCTTTATTCTTATGTGCACGAATTGGCCCGTTAAAACTGAAAATGGCTAAAAATGCAATTTCCGCCGTTTATTATATTTATAATATATGCCATGACCGCATTAAAATATTTTTATGCATATTATTTATAGACTAATCGATAATTGACTTATTACCAGTATTCGAAAAAATGCCGAATAAAAGGTTTCCAAATGGACTTCACGCTATGCATTCACTTATGTTTTATTTTAAGAAAAATCATAATTTAGCATATTTTAAATAAATTGCAAAAGCGGTTTAACTATATTACATGGAAACAAAAAATTACAAGTGCTGGAATACGAGGCTCGTATTATCTATAGTAAGTCCCTTATTTTGCGGTTTTATCACGTTACAAAAATCAGTTATCTTTACGTTTACTCACTCAAAATCTTTTTGCGTTTCATTCTAGCATAATAGTAAATTTAACTTGATTCCATTTCAGAAGGATCAGGTTATTTTAGTTTGGGGCTATACTTCACAATTATATGTATCAAAGCTTCTTATTCTAAATAACTTTTAGCTGATTTTTTACTCTTGTAGAGGAGCCCCGACTGAACGATACGTTGAAACTCCTAGAGAAGTTTAGATAAGAAACCTTAGCTGAGGAAGTACGCGGCTTAACTGAAGCACCTATTTGCATAGCAAGGGTATACCGCAATGATAAAATAGGTAAGGTTGACCGCAGAAATTAGCGATATCGACGCATTTTTTCCTAGAACAATTAGAGATCATAACCGAATATTCAGGCCTGAAAGTGAGATTTTCTAGACTCTGGTTCCTTGCACCCCCTGCCATCCCCACCCTGCCATCTCCCCGCCCCTTGCCATCCCCTCCCTTGCCATCCCTTCCCCCTGCCACCCCCCCCCCCCTGCCGGGTGTATTTTTTAATATTACACAGATGTAAATTTAACTTCGAAACGTTTTTTAAATCTAAAAGATGCGCCATTTTATGCTTCTAGATAACGTTATTAAAATTTTATTCGGGAGAAGAGGAGACGACTCTGATAGAAATTTTGATGTATTTACATATGTTTGCAAATAATTTTAATAAAACAATTTGCATAAATAACCGAACGTACCAGTTAAACAGTCTCTCTGATAATCTTATCTTACCTGTCTGTTGAGAATATCGATTTTCTTATAAAAAATTAATATTGGATTATATATATATATATACAGTATTATTTTTCTGTGACCTGAATGTAAGAGCTTCCGAGGGGGAGAGAATTCTTCATTCCATCTTTTCGGATCATCACGATTTCATTGTTCCCTATCGGACGGTTGAGATATTTTCCCACTCCCTCTCTTATCCGTCGAATCTCCCTTTTATGACGCACGCGCTGTGGTGTGCCATTCGAACCAAAACCCCGCCACTTGACCCCTCCCCCCTTACCTTCTCTCCCCCATTAATTCCCATCCGTTCCCTCTTTTCATCCAGGGTGGCTTCGTCCTACCCCTTTTACACGACTCGTCACACTCCCCTTTCCCGTGACGTAAAAAAATCTCTCCTCTTTTTTCCCCGCTCCTCTCCCGGTTCAATTCGTCACGAAATACTTAAACCGCCTTACACTCAGCCACTCTCTCCCGTTTCCCTTCCCCATCCGTTTCCTGGCCATCAACCGAAGGGCAATCCTTTTTATTCTCGCCCCAAGTTCGCTCCCTTTTAACTTCCCTGACCCCTTAAAAAAATGTTCGGCGCTTTTCATTCTGCGCTCCCAAAGGCCGATCCTTTTCTTTTCCACTCTAATCTCTATATCTCTCTTTCCCTCTGAAATTCTTACTCTTTTTTGAGGGTTCCATTCCCTTTCCCTCCCTCCCTTCCTCCCCGCGCCGACAAACTCTTTGCGTGACCCGAGGGGTCTTCCCGATTACACGGCGGCTTTTTTTCCGCTCCAGCCGACTTATTCTTTAGCCGCTGACATAACCTTTTTGCGTCTTTTTCGACATTTCTCCGATTGTCCTTTCCAATCACTTACTTAACTCACGTCCGTCGCTTTAACTTTTCCGTTCGTTCCTTTTAGCCCATGATATAATTAATTACCAATGTTGACTTGCCAGAATTCCATTATAAAAGGATTGGAAAACTTAATTTCCATTGATTTAGCATGATTTTATTCCACATAGAATCATACAACACTGCTATCATGGTTATCGCCATCTCTTCGTGATTTTTATGTGGAATTAAATCGAGTTTATTCATTGAAAATTAAATTTTCATTCCGATGTAATGGAATTCTACGTTTGGGCTTGATGTGTGAATTATATTATTGGTGTGATCATTACCAGTGGCTTGAAGTTTACTGCTTTTTGAGTAATAATGTAGTTTTTGGCAATAATCAATCCATGCTTCGAATAAAGTTTTTTCTATTATTATAACGGCTTAGTTTTGTGGAGTTTAACTTTTATTCGAAGAAAATAGACTTAAGTGAAGGTTGATGTTGTTTGTAACAATAACGCCACCTATATTCATGTTTCAATGAATTGAGTCGTCTATAAATGGAGAGCTAACTTTGTGCAAATGACTAATGTCCATGAAAAAGAGAGAATGGCACATTACTCTTGTAAAATCTCCCCCTTTCTTCAATGATTAGAGATTGGTTGGCCTCTGCAAAATATTTACCATGTTTTTCGTGCTGCAGTATCTCAAAAACTACTCACCCCAGAAAAACCTCAATAGAAAACATTTCTGCATAATTAAATGAATCTCGTGTAAATTTATGAAACCATTATTTTGAATGTAATAATATATTTGCATGATGGTTGCGAGTGATGTGCGTGCGTGCACGCTCCATTGTAAATGCATGTTTGTTTCATTTTTGTACCCAAAGAGATGGGAATTGCACGTCCTGCGCTTACAGTAGGAACTTATATTTTTATAAAACCAGGGAAAATCATATTAGATTATAATAATAGCCACTTCTGTATTTTTGTGACAATGCTATGCAGAGTTGAATGGGAGAATGAAATAACTGCTTATAACTAAAAAAAACTTTCCATACTTTTGCAATCAGACATTCAGTGGTTACCTGACAACGGGGATTTTAAATTTTAGACTGCTAACCGTCTGCATTTAAGTCATGGGTTTGATTCTAGGAGCCACGGGCGGACTGGTAATACGAACGATTGGACGATCGCCTCAAGGGTCAACTGCGCCGGTACAAAATTAATTGTAATATTGTTATTGTATTACTATAGTAATTGGTTAATATCTAATAACCCTATTACAAACTAATATTATTATATTTATTAAAATACTTGAGGGATACTATTCAGCGCATTTTCATCCGCACTTTAATCGATGAGATAATTAATTCTTGCATTTATTAAAATACAATTTTTAATAATCAGGCCGGTAGCACAGTCACCCGGGCCGGTTAAGTATCGGCAGTTCGTCCCTGCTAACAGCGTTTATTTTATCTGTTTAATTAACATGCAAATGTAGTACATTAATCATTTGCATATTAAACTAACTTAGAACCATCGTAGGAATTCGAGACTTCTAACACAGAACGCCTAAAAGAATGAAACTTCGTCGTCTTTTCGTGTATTTTCGTAAACTTGTCGAATCGGTTTACTAATTGATTTTTAACGCGAAAATTTGACGTATTTTTAAGTGAAAATCTCTCGTCGTGTAGGTGATTTCCACTGTTCCCGGTTTTGTGTAATTGCCTACGATTAACTGAGATTAAAATTTGGTGTCGCGTTTATCCACATGTTTACGATATTTTGACACAATTTTTAAGTTCATACAACATTTTAATTCCTCAAAATAGTGTTCCAGAAAGATAAAATAGTTTTGAGAATATGAAAGTTGTCTCGTGTTATGTGTATGTGTAACAAATATTCATATCATCATCATCATAGGTAGTCTGTCCGTAGACAGGTCCGTGATTATTCTTGGTTAAACCTGGTTCTCCATATACTCCTATTTTCCGCTGTCCTCTTTATATCTTGACAACACTCTTTCCCTTTCAAATAGTCTATCAGCTGAAACCTTTTCCTACCTCTTTTCCTTTTCCCAACTAGTTTTCCTTCTAACACGTCTTTAATCATACTCTCTCTCCTCAGGTAATGTCCAACCCAGTTAGCCTTCCTCTTTCTAATAGTCTGTATAATCATTCGCTTCTCTCCTATTCTTCGTAGCACTTCATCGTTTTTCATCCTATCTGTCCATTTTATCTTCAGCATTCTCCTCCAAGTCCACATTTCAAAGCTTTCCAAATATTTGATGTCATTTTTCCTTAGCGTCCATGTTTCTGCCCCATACAATGCTATACTCCATACGTAGCATTTTATCAACTTCTTGCGGATATCTTCCCTTATATTCCCTGTAAGTAGTTGTTTCTTTCTCCTGAAAGCCGCTTTTGCTCTTCCTATTCTATTTCTGATCTCATCCGTACATTTTGCCTCTCGTGTTATGATACTTCCAAGGTATTTATATTCTGAAACTTGTTCTAATGGCTTTCCCCCAATAGTTATGTTCAGATTCTCTTCTTTACCCGATATTCGAATGACCTTGGATTTTTCTGTATTAATTTCCATACCGTATTTTCTACCTGTTATCACTAGTCTATTTATCATTTTTTGTAGCTCTTCTTCCTTTCTTGCTAGAAGTACTTGATCATCTGCGTATTTTACTGTTCTTATAATCCTTCCTCCAATTTTGAAATCCCCTGTGCCTTCTAAAGCTTCTTGCATTAGACTTTCTCCATATATATTGAATAGGGTTGGCGATAGGCAGCAGCCTTGTCTTACTCCTCTACCGATATTTATTCCGCAGGTGTCCACATTCTCAAACCTGACCTTTACAACTTGATTCTCATATAGATTCCTAATCAGTCTCCTGTCTTTCCAGTCTACACCTATATCCTTTAATATCTTCATCAACTTTACCCAATTTACTCTATCAAAGGCCTTCTGCCAGTCTACGAAACATGCGCAGATATCTTGACTGTATTCTATTGCCCTTTCTGGTATGATTCTAACTACTCCTATAGCATCTCTAGTTTCTCGTCCTTTTCTGAAAATATTCATATATATATATATATATATATATATATATATATATATATATATCTCGTTGAGAGAGATAGCTTCAATTTTGAGGGGAAAGTGAGAAGGAGAAATCAAGAAAGGGAGGAGAATGGGAGGGAAAGAAAAAGGAGAGTAGGAGGAAGAGATTGAGGAGACTGTGAGATAGAACGGCTGGGAGAATGGGAGGGAGCGAGGGAGAGAGAATGAGAGGAAAAGAGAAAGGGGATTATTTGTTTATATTTATTTATATCCTTATTCGTAGCCTATTAAGCCATAATATTCTTGGTACATCTATTCTCTGGAATTAATATCTTAGTTCATCATAACATTTAGCGATTTCTGTCTTAGAAATAGAGCATCCATTATCGTCCTTTGTCTAGAAAATAATCCAACCCCCAACCAAACCTGATTCCGCCAGAATCTTTGCATCTTTTGCTCCGATGTTATAATTCTATTGGTCTTGTGTACTGTGAATGAATATCGTGGCTATTGCAATTTACCTGGAATGTAACACCTTCAAAATTCTGGTTCTCTCTTCTTTCATTTGTTGCTAATGGAAGATTCAAGGCACGCATCTTTTCCAGAAAATGACCCCAAAGTCCTTCAAATATTCATCAATTCAAATCTCTGTATCTGACTTCATTAACATTATTATTTATTTAACATGCAAAATAAATTATTATCTTCATTTATATTTATTGGCAACAATATTGATGTTTTCTATCACTGTTATTCGTTGATCGGCACTTCCAAGGCAATATATATATATATATATATATATAAAATCCAAAAAATAAAATAATTTTGGTTGAAATTGATTTTGAATATACCTGTGGTTACACGATAATGTTTGCTCTAAGTTTTATTGTTTTTTATATTGTGTATCGTTTAGTGTTAGTTTGTTGTGAGATGGCCTTTGTAAATCCTCTGTAGTGGTAATTTCCATTCGTCTCCTCCAATTGTACGTTTTATCTTCGATTTTGCAAAGACAATGGATCCTAAGGATATGTTCTAAGAGAGTCATCTGACTTAGAAATTCATGCAGAATTGGTTCGATTCAGATGCAAATACATCAAATTTTTATTTTAAAATTACGATTTCTTGTCGCCAGATGTAGAGCTGTCGCTTCTCGACAGTCAATCAGAATCCGGAGAGAAATTAACGCTTATATTATTATACTCTATATTATATATATTATATTATATTATATTATACTTTATAGTATAATTTCATTGGATTATATGGAAAATTATAAATAATATGTGAATATACTCCCGTTACAACCGATAGTAATTTTTTACTGAATTAAATATGAATATACTAGTGCTGAATGAATATATGTGCTTCAAACAAGTTCAATGTAAATATTTTAAATAATGTAACCTAAGTTATTGAAAATAGCATTACGTTAATGCAAATAAAGTCATTATCTAGTTAATTATAAAAATTCATTTTTATATTATTACTTGTATTAAAATAAAAACAAACGATTCTCACTTCATAAATGCTAATTTATAAGGGATATTGTGTACCAATATTCCACGTTGCCTTTATTTTCCACTCTTCTTTTTCTCCACTTTCTAACATGTATCTTTTATGGTGTTTATGTTGTAGTTTTTCAATATTCCCTCTTCCTCCATCAAATTATTGCAAATATATACGCTCTTGGAAAAAATCTACGAAACATTTTCCTCGACTGGTAGATCTTTTACATCTGCATATTCTCCGCAAATGAAAACGAACGATTTCTATATTACAAACATAAGCATACGAGGATTTTAAAAATGTTTTGGTTGGTGTCGCATTCACTTTTCCCAAAATAGAATTTGTGCTCCCATTTCAGTATTCCCAGGAAGCCTGTCTAGTTGGTCATGCAAGACACGCAAAATTCCTTGTTTAGGGTAGGGGATGATATTGAGATAACGCGGTGGATTCATATCACAAAATCGTGTTCTTTTGGAGAGAGGAAATGATGTTTTCGCCAACTTTTTCTAAACATGCATTCTTGATTAGATACAGCGCCGTGGGTAACAATGATTTCTTATCTTTCAATTAACCTGGTATAGGTTAAGCTTTATTGCCCAATTAATAGGAACATTTTTATCCCTTGATTAACATAAGGCGCTGATTTAAAAACCTTAAATATATCTAAAATATAGTTTATGGCAGTAACTTATGCGGAATTATGGATATGATGCGAAATTTATAAACATTCAAGCGGAAGATACTGTTTTAATAGGTTTTTCTATATCGCCTGAATTTGGTTAAAAAGTAATTTAACAAGATTGGAAAGGTGTACTTCATGTCGGAATTTCCAAATGCGTTCTTTGAGTTTTCACAATGTTCTCAATATTTTTCGCTGAGTATTTAACGAGAAGCTAGTGAGGTACATTGTAAAATAAATGTATGTCTTTATGTAAAGTAGTCGTAATTTTTATCCGATTTAACCAAAATTGGAATCGTTCGGCCAATTTTAGCAAGACTACCTAATACCAAATTTCATCAAAATACGTCCAGCGCTGCAGCGGTTCCCGAGTTTTAACATGAGGACAGACGGACGGAAACGACCTCTCCTATATGCGTTCATTTCGTGCAAAGAACGCATAATAAGGTGTTATCTGTAGACATTTTAGTTCCTCAATCCTTACCAAATGAGGATCCTTTTATTCTTTCGTGCCGCATTATGGCACAAATTATATTTTTTATCTTTTTTTCCCATATTAATTCTTTCAATCATCCATATCAAAATTTTTATAAAGAAGTAGGTGTGTGTGTGTGTTCAATTAAACGGCAATGACTATGTGTTTAATCCCATCGAGGTAGTCCCTTCTCTAGCTTCATTTGTTTACTATTCTAATCCTTTCGGGAATATCTCCATTCTAGTAAGAAACGTTGGTACTAAGCATCGGTCCAATATTTTCTCATTTCTTCCAAACTTGCTCCACGTTTTACCCACATTACTTCTCGTTCATATTATCTTCCATTCTCACGATTCGTCTCCCTCTTTGCTATCAGCGTTGCTTCGCTCGGCCATAAAACCACGCCATCTTTCCTCGATTTTATTCACTGGCCTTCTAAGACTCCCGCACTCAGCCGAGCCGCGTATCCTGAAAAAACTTATCTGCTTCTTCACTCATTTCCTCCTCCTCCTCCTTCGCCATTTCATCCTTGAAGCTCAGCCCCAATGAGTTAACTTGTCTCGAGAACAGCCTGGGCATAAATAAACCCCTCCTCTCCTTCCAATCTACTCCCAACGGCCAAACCTGCGTGCCTCGCCACCTCCTCTTTTAAGATTCTCTCTTTTTATTTTATTTTGCTGCGCATAAACCCACGTAGTCTCAACTTCTTAAGCGAAGCTCTCTCTCTTTCTATCCTTCCTCCCCCCTCTCATCCTTTCATCGTTTTTTTACATTCCCTTCTGACTTATTCGAGTACTAACACAACATTGGCCTCTTACCAGAAGGATCGCAAAGCGAGTTTTTCACCTTGCAATCCTTGCTCTTTTTTTCCGGTCACCACCGATTACAGTTATTTCAGACCTTGATCTCCCGTTTTCCCTCTTTACTCATTTCTTGTTACCCTTCAATATGCTTCGCTGTCTCTCTAATCAAACTTTTTCAATCTCCCGCTTACTTATCGTTTTGTATCACGTATCTCCAAACCCTTTTATAATTAATCCTGTGAAATTACTCGATACAATTTTCTCTCTCACCTCCTGCTGTTACTTATTCTATTAAAGTTTTTGACACTGACTAGACCAGAATTTCAAAAACAATAATATTTTCATTTAAACACATAAACTTCAAAGACTATCCTCCTTTTCGGTAGACTAAAATCCTATTTCTCTCTCTCCCTTTTTTATATTTCATAGCATTCATAAAGACGTCTATACCGACCATTTAAATACCATCGCATGCTTCATACCTTATGCAAAACTTTAATTCGAATTCTTTCAATCATTCAATATCATCATCGTGGTTAATCTGTCCGTAGACTGATCTGTTGTTAAGCCTGGTTCTTTACATACTCGCCCTTTCCGTAACATTCTTCATGTCTTCCCCTTTGAAGATGTCTACCAGCTGAAACCTTTTCCTACCCCTTTCTCTTTTTACTTTTAACATGTCTTTAATAGTGCTCTCTCCTCAAGTAATGTCCTTCGCCTGCTTTTTTCGTATAGCATAGTATAGTTTGCTTTTCTTATAATCTGGGGTTAGTATTACCTCGTTTTTCATTCAATTTGTCCATTTTATCTTCAGTATTCTTCTCTATTCTAGAAGCTTTCAAAGAATTTTTCTTTCTTCCTCTCCATGTTTCTACACCATACAAAGCTATACTTCATACATAGCACTTTATCGATTTCTTCCCTTTATATTTCTTTATTTTTTCATCAGTAGGAGTTTTTTGGCTCTAAAATTGGCTTTTGCTTTCGCTATTCTAGTCCTTATTTCATCGGTACATATTGCTTCTCTCGTTATGATGCTTCCAATGTATTTTGTAGTCCGAAACTTGTTCTAAAAGCTTTTTACCAATACTCATGTTTAAGTTTTCTTATTTTCTCGATATTTGCATGAACTCTGATTTTCTTATATTTATTTCCATTCCGTGTCTTCTGCCTACTATTTATCATATTCTGGAATTCCTTTTCTTGAATAGCTAAATGTACTTAAGCATCAACATATTTTGCTATTTTTATAATTCCTTCCCAATCGTGAAATCACGGTGCCTTCTAGCACTTCTTGCATTAATCTATCTCCATATATATTGAGTATGATCGGTGATAGTAAACAGCCTTTTCTTACTTCTTTGCCGATATTCAGCTGGTATCAGATTTTTCCGATCTGGCATTAACGACTTGATTCACGTAGGGATTCTTGATCAGTCTTTCCAATATACATATTTTTTAAATCATTGTATACTTATATTTTTCTCAGAATTTTTTTGTAACGCCCGATTTTATTTCGTCTCCCCTATATTTTGCATCATGTACAAATATTTCCTTCTAACTTACGATTTCGTCCTATAACTTTCTCACTGCATTAATATATTAGCTCTCATAAGCATATCATACCCTAAATGCCTCATGTTATATAACTGCACAAACATTTACCCTCTTATTTTAAATTTAGTTTTAAATAATCCATACAGGTAGAATACAGATTTAATGAAAATCAACGGTCGGTATATATTCGATTGAGGTTTCGTATTTTGGATGATCCCTCGCTTCGTAAAATATTAATACATTAGATCCAGCAACTGTCAACCCTGAAACCGCAGAGAAGCAATTGTTTCGTCAAATTTTTAAAGAAAAACTAGGCATAGCACTCACCAGTTCTTATTTCTCGACCATCTAGGACAACCCATTCCTGATAGTTGTTTTGTTTAAACGTGTTATGTGTGTTACTTTAACTAAATATGTAAGGTATCTAAACTAAACTCTATTGAATGCATTGGCTCTATTTAAATTTTGTATCTATTTATTCCAATACGTTTCATAATTATGGACTGCCACCCCCATGGGATTTTAGAATTTAATCTCTACTTGTTTCTTTTACGGATATATAGACTACATTAATATTCTTCCATATCCTAACCGCAAAACTCTTCCCTAATCCTTTTTAGGTCACATTCTTCGATTCAGTAGCGAGATGCCTGAAGCAAACATTCAGTATTTCCGTTATTAGAACAACTAGAAACATTTTTCCGTTTAATATTTTTTTCAATTGGAAAAACATGTCCACGAGTAAGATTTCATAGAGTAAACATTTAACAATCGAACTGAAAAATAAGTAGTTGTTTAGGTATTTCCAATAGCTATAGGAAGTTGGAAACACTTATTTTTTCATTTTATTTCAAGTGTTTATAATGTGAAATTGTTTTTAACCATGCGAAAAGTTCGATATTTTTTTATTCGAAGGAAAGCGAATTATAAAAATTACTTTTTTATTATATAACGACTGTCTCATGAGTAGTGATTGACCACAATTAATTCCACAGAATTCATCTGGTTAACTCGCTCTTTCAATATTTTACCTTTAATTATATTATATTAATTTTAATCGCAGATGTAAATTATTATCCTTAGCGTTGAAATATTGAAAAATTGTTACATTCGTGATTATTCCATCTATGAATTAAAGAACTCGATTAAATTTCCTTAATGGGTGATGTTGTATTCTCTCTTCGAAAGCCGTTCTGTTTGTTTGCGTGCACTCAGTAAAAATAATATTTTCCAATTTTAACCGAGGGTCAAATACCTGTATATACTTGTTAAAATCAATTTAAATTATGGCGGTTGTTTCCTAGCTTTCCATGCCTAAAAACTATTTATTTTCGACGGTTTCATCCATCAGAGCTGAACATGAAATTTGATAGTCTCGTATTTTTCGGAAAACAACGCAGTCACAACAAATTCGAGGTAAAACTGTTGTGTTTTATTTTCATTTCCGCAGAGCGTACCTTTCATTGTTTCGAAATTTAATCATCCTGTGTTTCCCTCTTTTTTCTTCATCTTTTTATTTTTTCAACTGGGTGACTGCGGGAGATCTACGTTTTACTGCTTCGGACAAATGGTTCAATTTTCTTGAGTGTTTAATTTTTATACTCTCCGAAGATAAGTGCCACCTTCAAAAGGACGATATCCTGTACTGTCAGCATGCACGCCGTGACTAATCACTTCCCATCCCGCGTCAATTTCCATCTTTCCCTTTTTCATCTTTCACTCTTTCTCTCTCTCTATCTCTCTTCCTTTTGCCTTTATTCCTACATCCCTTCCTTTATCCAGCTTAGCATCGTTCCGCTCAAATGACTTCCTTGTTTGCCCTTCCTTCTAGGAGCCTTATAGAAGTCATTTGTTTGGGCGCTGTCTCCTCTGTGCATCATTACAGAACGCGTCCTCTTCCATTTTTCCCCTAATCGCTCTCCCATCCTTTAAAAAGGTCACAATGCGGCAATTAATCAAGTTGTTTGATTCCCTTCTTTCACCGCCCTTTCCCTTATTCCTTGATTGCTCATTGGCTAAAATTTTCCGATGCTCGTCGTTTGTCTGTATTTTGTTTACTTCATCATTTTCCCTTCCTTTTCTGTGGTTCTATAACTCGCGTAGTCGTTCTAGATTGTATCTTATTTCCCGAGTCATGATTTTCGATAAATTTAAACGAATTTTGAATGAATGCTATAGGAAAACAATTAGTTTCGCGGCAATGTTTTGGTGAGTCGATTCGTATTAGAGAATTAAATGCGTATTGTTCTCAAAAGCAAAACCAGGGACAGCATAGAAGTAGAGAAATATGTTTTTTAAATAAATTACAGAAAAGTTATAATACCTTATTAACAACGAGTACAAATCATGAATATTGGTTCAATATCTTATTATATAAGATATTATGATAACACATTTAGCAGATTTTATTTTATTTTATTGCATTGAGGATGACCGCTATGGCACACTGCCGATTTCAATGTAACCTTGATATGTTGTCTTGAAAAAATAAACGTTAATTAAATTTAGTAACTAACGGATGCTGATTTATAAATTATTTAAACACAATATTCCAAGTTTTTTTACGTGAGTGTAACTTTTGTGGTGGTAAATACGTACCTAAATAGTAAAATTTTTAAACGAAATTCAATGTGTCCCGCTAAACACGAGTTCACTTAACACTAAGATCACATTAGTACGATTTACCAAATAGGGAATCTGTTCACTTTACAAGAAGAAATTCCCGGTTTAACACGAACTGCAACACGATTATGTGAAAAAAATAAAATAAAAAAATGTTGACATTAATGCAACGTATATACTAATTTGTATTTATCCGTAAAATATTAGATAATTTATAATTTGCAGTCGCGAAGTCGAAGTAAAACTTTGCTTAGTCTTTTTTCGTGATTTTTACCTTAAAATAGGGAATGACTATGTCGGAAAAAGAGAAACTGTACACAAATGATGGAAAACAACTAAAACACGCGAAATAAGCCTCGGAACACGAGTTCAGATTGTGAAGAACACGCTTTACGATAACCATTCACTGTGCTCCCCTGTGCAGACGTCAACCACCAATAAATAATAAATGAATAATGAAAAGTTTTTAGATTTGATAGTTTTCACATATGAATTGTTAAACTCGCGGAAAAGATTACGAGAAGTTTTGCTTCGACGTTGAAGGTGAAAGTTTTCAATTAATGAATACTAGGGGTTACCCGTCGACATCGAAAGTTAGCAGAGATCCGCCTCGTAGCTCTCACGTGTGGTGAATAACACACACAACATCACCCTTCCCTCCCTCCAACTGCCTGTCTCCTCCTACTGTCCTGGTGGTGTTTGACTGCCTTAAAATTTCATTCAGATCGGGTCACCCATACACCCACCGTTACCTATATCAAAATTCTCTCTTTATCCAAAATATTGATAGAGACGCACCCCCCTCCTGATTGAAATTCTAATATTGCATATAGCCTAAGTTCTAAGTTGGATCAACCTTAGGAAATATTGCAAGTTTTGTGCAAATCGATTCAGCCGTTTTTGCACTATCGCCGGGTTTTAGTTGCCCCCCTCCCCACAACCCCCCCCCCCTCCTGATTAAAATGTTGATGTGATATGTAGCCTAAGATCTAAGTTGGATCGGCCTTTCGGTGTGTGGCAAGTTTCGTAAAAATCGCCATCTTGGCGCTCTCGCCGGGTCTTAGGTTCCCCATTCCCACAATTGAAATTCTGATGTGATAAATCTCTTCAATAAATGGCGACCCAATGCTCCAATCTCAAATATGTTAAGTGCCTGCACATCTACATGGTAAGACCTTTCTTTTGGCACCTCAACTATATTCCTAGATCCTGCCGTTGTCTCACACGTTCTATCACAGGAAAAAAGCGATTTAAATTAATATATAGATTCTTAGTATAAATTAAAATGTATATGTTAACTGTGATGTGAGCAACATTTTTTGTACTTATAAACCCTCGCTATTTCCTATTGCTTATCTTTTGTTTCTCTGCCATTAATTACCGTTCTTCCCATCTCATTCTGATTTAATTTACCAACTGATTTCAGATCGATGTAAAATCCGGATAATCGCATCAGATCCTACACATTTACATAGAACTAATTGTTTAGTTCAATCAAGTGATCACACGTTAAAAGAATGAGCATCCGTGATTGAAGGATCCTGCAGAACTAGCACAAATTGCAGTGTTTATCGTTTATTTAGATGTTATGTATATTGTTTATGTATTGTAATTAATTTATATTGTACTGTTTCCTGCATTTTGCATTGACACGTAAGTAAAACGTGCATTGATACTTGTAGTGTATCAAATCTCTGCTTTCTCAGACGATCTATCTCTCTTCCTCGAACACTTACTTCTCACCTTTTTCGTGGTTTATTATTGTTTTTATGCATTCGCCCTGTACTGCATTTTGAACCTTCCTTTACTCACAAAATTCCTAATCAAAGACTAAGAAGATCCAGGGGTTCCCAACCTGGTGCTCGCGAATGTCGCTGTGCTCTTTGATAGCCTGGTTATGCGCTTCTGCGATGCTTAAATCGCGTTTCCTAGCATCATTCATTTAACATGATCAGTTACTTTCTTTCTAAACGTATGAAAGAACATTACTAATAACATTGAAGTTTGTTTGATTTTAGTCTTTATGATTATTATTTTATCGCCAAAGTATAGTGGTGCTCGCATGATATTCTAGGATATATTGGAAACTCCTGCTATGAAACATGATCGACTTTAATTTATGAGAAAAATAATAAAGGATGGTATAAATATTCTGAAATTCAAGTACTAATACGTCATATAACTTCAAAATATCACGGTATATAAAATGATACTATTATCATAAATTGTGCTCACGACGTCTTTCAATGAAATCTCAACTTCCTGCGATTACACCAGGGCGAGTTATTGATCACGTCCTCCATTCAAATTTTCAATGGAATTGTGGAGTAAACCTAGGGGAACGGTTAAAAATTCGCAATCTCACCCTCGCATCCAAGCTCTTCCGATACAGCGATTATAGTTGATATTACTTTTAATTCAGTTTCCCTCGCCGTCCTGGACGGCGGGAAGTGTCTTTAAACGAGAAGAAAATTACTTCGGTTGTTACCGTCCAGAAAATTTGAAAATCTTCCCCCGGTGATAGAGAGAGAGAAAGATATTTATTTTTTTCCTCCCCACGGAGAATTGCAGTCTTTTTCTATCGAAATCTAATTCCAGCAGTTGCCTAAACATCCAATCCGAGATTGTTGAAACTCTTCCGTGCCATTAGAGGATAGGTCCCTCCCCTTCGCGTTTCGTGTATTTTGTTTCCTCACTTTTTCTCTTTCTATCTCTCTTTATCGCTGCATTTTCTATCTTGAGATAAACCTTTCTTCCTCATTCCACCATCTCCGATCAAAAAGGGGACAAAGAGAATGTGAGGAGGAGAAGTAGAGAGACTCGAACTCCACCGTGAGGTATTGTCGAGCTGGACCTACGCACTACTCCGGCGTTCCAAGTTTTTTAGGAGCAGATGAGGAGGCGGAAGAAGATGAGGAGTAGTTTTCTTTTTATTAGGAGTACATAAAGCGTGATGGGTAAAAGAAGCAAGCTTTCTCGGGAAGGAGGAGGGAATATTTTGAGGTCGAAGCCCTCCTACACCCGCTGGAAGTGCTTTGTGAAGGAAGGAAAGGAGATTAGATAAGGATAGGGTAGGGGTAGAAGGAGAAAGATGCAGCAGCGTCGAGGTGAAAGGAAAAATAGGGTGTTAGGGTCCGGATAAGATTCCGGGAGAAGCCGAAAAGGATTGGGTGCGAAGGCATCGGGTTAGTGGATGAGGTCGAAATTTTTCGGAGGCCAAGGAAATGTAATGACGTTGTAGGAGGATCTAAAGTGCGCGGACGAGGAGGGTTAAGGAGAAAAAAATGACGGAAAGAATAGCTCGGGAGAGGCTTGGGGATTGAACATTTTCGCGAAGAAAAAAAATAAATGTTGGGTTAGTTCCGAGGGGAGTGATTTCCATCCAAAGTATTACCTTGGGTGAAAATACACCAAGTTGAAAAGCCTAGTTCCATAGCAACAACGTTCCCAATGTGATCGTTGCGGCGGCCTTTTTAGAGTTTGTGTTTGCAAGTTTTATTTAGTCGTAATTTTTTGTTTTTGAAGGGTATGGGTAAAGTGCCTGATTCCTCTGCTTTCTGATTCAAAGAAATAGGTAATATTCATTAATAAAAAATCCATTTTAAATGTTGCAGTTTTGAATCCAAAGTTGTTGTAATTAATATATATAATTACAATTCGTAGGACTTATATAGGTAATACGCTTAATGTAAAGAATACTTCCATGTAGCTTAATAATCCGTTCTAAAAACCTACAGAGGTGTGGCGCAATATAGAAATATAGTAGTAGAGAAAACTATAGCTGTGTTCCTTAAATGTTTTTATCCTCATTATTCTTATTTCGCTCGTTTACTATTCACTTCCTCAGCCGCTCTCTATTCCTCCATCTCGCTTCCTTTCCTATCCAGTTTTTCTTCATTCCCCTCTCCCCTCAGCCGCCGCCTACCCCTGTTGCGACCTAATGACGTCAGTCATCTTTCGGATTTACGGAAACAGCCTTTTGTCAGTCCCCTTGACGCGAGCGACACCCATGACATCCCAGCGCGCATCCTTGTCGCAGGAGGAATCGTTTAAACCGATTTCCAGGCAGTCATTCACCGTGTCACTCACAATCAACTGCAGAAGTTTAGCGATTTCTAGAAGATATTTTTTCTGTTTTTGGAAATATCCTTTTCGCTGATTTTTGCGTACGATTTCCCTTTATTCTTATTTTTAAGATTGTTATGTGCACGCATACACTTCTATTTTTTGTGTATATTTTTGGTATAAAAAATTAACTTTCAGGATAAATAAAATAATGTTCTCAATTTTACATAAACACCTAAGTATTATTTCTTTGGTTTAGAAAAATAGGATATAATTGTTTCTTCTAAGATAGTTGTCATGCATATGAATATATTTAGCTATATCTTTTTGGTAAAATAAGTTAACTATTAACAGAGCATGTACTTCACGGTATAACGTGTGACATGTACTAATATACATAACCAATAAAGGGCTCCAGTAAACTATTTATTAATTTTAAATTACAATAGTTTGCAATTCTAGTAATAAGTGAATCGCGAATATTATTTTCAGTGCAATAGATATAGATTTTGGAACTCAAAAATTACTTTTAAGGTTTTATTAACCCGTTCGACTAGCACCCACGGATGTGTCATGCCGGTTCAAATGTCAGCAAGGTTGACTAACATCTGTAAGGTAAAACAAACAATTACAGATAGTACGGGCA
Organism: Tanypteryx hageni; assembly: GCA_028673005.1. NCBI lineage: Eukaryota > Metazoa > Arthropoda > Insecta > Odonata > Petaluridae > Tanypteryx > Tanypteryx hageni. Next base: position 55,327,718 of record CM054116.1, read on the forward strand.
TAAATTATGTTCGTTTTATAGCTTGTTCTTACCAATGAACATACATATACACACTAGTCTAAATGCCCGTTATATGATTAAATAATGAAATTTTAACTAAATATCTGGCCGTTATATGTTAATGATTTTATTCGTGATCAGTAGTCAAAAGTAAGGCAACTAACAATCAAATTAAATAATAAATGAAGTTCATGTTCAACAGTTCAAATTGTAATCCGTTAAACATGGTGAACCAAAAAATGTACCCAATTTCAAATTTCAATAAAAATTAAACAAACTGTGATATGAGTGCGAAACAAAAACCAAATATCGCATTTTCCCGATCCTTGGTCGACCTCGAATTTAAGGTGACCCCCTATTTCAGAAGTCACGCGAAAGAAAAAAATTCGTGGTATCGATACTAAATTTGTATTTCAATATCGGTTACACTTAATTTTCAGTGTAAATATAATTATGCGATAAGAATAATTAGGATAAAAAATGTTTATTTGTTGGCTTCCAGTAATCTACAATTTATTGGTCTCATTTCTTAAAACGTTTAACACGGGACGAAGGCAGAAGCACTGTCTCTAAGGCAGGAGAAATTTCGTAGCTGCGCGCACCATAAGCGTAATAGTCTTTTAAAATATTAAATAGACCAGTGGTGCCCAAACTGTGGCCCAAGGGACACATTCGGTCTGTTATGAGTTTAAAAATTAAATGACACAATATAGCAAAATTAAAGTATAAAATTATAAAAACAGTATATTTTGACCATCTTTTCCCGTAGTAGATTAATATATTTTTAAAAAATCAGGTAATATTGACCCACAACTAAAATCTTTACTTTCTTTAAATTATTCTTCAACTCTATTTTCCACTGGGTGTGGCCTGGGAATAAAGCAGAAGTGAATCATGTTGCCCGCGATGAGTGCAGTAACAGGTTATGTGGCCCTCGAACAGAAAAGTTTGGGCACCACTGGAATAGACTATAGAACATAAGAGGATTTCATTTTAGTGGGGCTGAGAGGGAGAAGAGGATTGAAAGTTATTATAAGGCGAGTATGAATTTTTGGCTCACATTTTAGAAAAATATATCTCATTATAACCAGGCAAATAGGGTAACATGAATTTTTCTACTTTATTTCTATCATTACAGATTTTCAAAACGTCTTCCATCATTCAGAGCACATGCGAAGATGCGCAGCACAGTTGCTGATCATAGCCTGCAACGTTTCACGCACAATATTGGTGATGGTTGTTATCACAAAGTCCTTGGGATTACTTATTATTCTTGGTTTCTCCTGAAAACCTTTTCATTGAGGTATTTCCATTGAAAAATCTAATTGAGGCAGTTCTGGTGAGTTTTGGAGGCCATTGAATTGGCCTGTAGGAAATTAAAGGTTTTGGAAAATGTTCATTAATCCATTGCATTGCCAGGTGGGGTGTGTTTGCTCTGGCTCCATCTTGCTGGAACCACATACCTCTTTAATTCTATACAAGCCTCCAAAAATATTCATCAAACATTTGAATATATCTTTCACCGTCCTATGATATTGCTTCATCATTTCCAAGGCACTCAAGAAACATAGCCCATAAATCCTTTTGGCGTTGCGTCCACACCAGACTGTTATCACCCTGTGTCATTATCACTGAGTTTTGGGATGTTCCTCAACGAGAAAAATCCTTTATTGTAAACTTAATTAAGACATTTTGAAGGTGCAACAAAAAGAGTTATTTAGTAAAAATATTGACTTTTGTCTGATTAATGAACTATATTATTCAATTCTATCTTGTATGTTTATTCTGTGAGATCATTTTGAAACTTGGTACATTTTTTGGCCGACCCTGTATTTTCAGTTAAGTGTATTTCGCTACAAATTAAAACGGATGACAGAAAAACGCGCATTCCATCGAGCAGTTCCCTCCCAACGGATGAACATTCAAATTCATAAAATTAATTTTTGAAAAGGTTTCTAGGCAATGAAATTATTTTACATAACTCACCTGCTATTTTAGAGTGTCAACCCCGTACCTTAAGTCGACCTCTTTGAGGGATCTCCCAAGAGATGCCCCTCACCCCATCCCCTCCCTCCCCTTTCCTAAATTCCTGTACACGCGCCTACTCTAAGTTTCCATGCTTGCTGATTATTTATTTATTTCTCTATTCCCTAAAGAAAACTCCACTCGTAGCAAAAATTCCTCATTTTTTAGTTTTTCTTCCAAGATCCTTATAAAACTTTTCTAATATTTCCTTTCTTAATATTATTCTCGAACGAAAAATTAAAAACAATAAACGAACTACCTTTGTTTCACCTTACTAAAGTTCAAGGACTATGCGGCTGCTCCATTTAATTTCCATTACCTGTGAAACCGAATTATTTGCTGTATGAAAAAACAAAATGAAATTATCCCATAAAGTTTTTAAAAATATAAGATAAGGAGAATGTAGTCCCCCATTTAAGGATTTTATTTTTTTCCTTTATTTTCGGCTCAAATATGGTGAAAATACGCGACCTCATTGTTAAGCCTTTGAAAAGTTGGCACAACTTTTAAACTAATTTTGAACTAATTTGAAATTGGTTCGAGTTTTGTTGGCAATGTTTGTAAAAACTCCATCTCTTGGCCATATATATATATATATATATATTCAAGTTTTAAACTTTATTAAAATATAACAGAAATTGCATTACGTTTGTTCTCGTTTAAATCATAATTTTATGCATAAATATATTAGATGTTTTAGTTAAAAAATTGAATTTGTTTTTATTAAAAAAATTCTTTGGAAATGTTACGATCGTTTCAAATCTAAAACAACGCATCCTTTAAAAATCCAATCGTAAAATTGCGACCAGATAAAGGGAGGAGATTATTAATAATAAAATATCGCAAGCGATGAACGAGTTGAAGCGGTTAAATTATCCCATTCAAAAAGGTAGTACGCTCAGGATCGCGTTAATATTAACTTAATCGGACCGCAAATTAGACGCGAATATTATATCAGTGCTCTCGAATTCAATGCGAGGAATTTCTCTAAACGAAACACGACTATTGCATGACTACACCCGGAAATTGCGCGGCAATCCCGCTCGGAGTCGGCCATAAAATGCTCCGCCGACTTCCCGCTGCTGCGCTAGATTTCGCGACTTCGCATCCACCGACCGCAAATTACTGGAAGGATAAGAGCAACTGGAACGTTCCTTCCTCCAAAGGGCGTATTTCAGGGACGAAAAAGGATGGAACGGCCACGAGGGAGTACGGCTGCGTCTGCGAACGGCATTGCGTGGAAAGGTTCGGGAAATAAGGCGAGGTCTTTCGATTTTTCAAGGCAGCGTTTCGTGCGTTTGTTAAGCATGGGATTCCAATTATAGAGAGATTTATTTATATGTTTAATGTTTTTGTATACTACAGCTATTAAAATAATTTGTTATCTATGTCTTTGGTCATCTTTTGTATATTATTCCCAAAAAGTATACCAGTGTAAAATATTCCATCTATCTTTTTGCTGTTTCTATTTGAAGAATAAATACTGAAATTTAAAAAAATACTAATTAAATTTTGTTGATAGATGCATTTAAATCATCCCATTTTATCACTCTAGAAAAGGTTTTTGGGTGTTTGCGGGATTAAAATATATTCAGATCAACATTATTTGCATTATTTGCCATACCATTCTTGTATTTGTTTGCAAAATGTTTTTGACGTACATAGAACAGGATTTTTGATTAATTTCCAAACTGTATTTCGACATTTAAAAATAAAAATATCGCCGTTTGCTTCCGTCGTCTTTTGAATTTACGTCCAAAACATTTTCAAATGCCAAGGGTCGAAGAGGAGAAGATGATATTTCAAGATGACACTGAAAAAAATACAACCAACTGCCGTTGTCCATTATATTGATACAAATCTGAAGGTAGAGCTCGTTTTTATGTGGAAGCAAGGATTTTTGTCATCTTACCCTCATCATTTGGAGAGCATCCTAATGTAAAGTTCAGAACGTCTTTTTAATGGGCGGAAATTTTATTCCTTTTATTATAAATGATAATTATAATTGATGGCATACGTATTTTTGTATCCACTGGATCGATGAATGAATGTATACGTCATTATGTTTTTTTTAGATTTTAAAGGTTGCTTGGGAAAAAACACGCTCATTCTGTTTCCATATCATGATGATGATTTTTATAAGTTTGACGGATACAAACGGAGGCATGATTAATGCTACCGAATGGAAATTCTCCTTCGAGAGACTCAATCATAATGAACTGAAACGGTCCTTTTTATCTCGTGAAGAATAATCGAAATAATGATCAGTCACCGCTTAGGAGTATTACGTGTCATCAATTTGCACGAAGAGAAAAAAAAATACGATCGCGTCAAAATTTACGCCGCATAAGCAGAATAATGATACTCCAGCAATCGATATCTTTCCTCGAGCGTATATTTCTGTCATATTTACCTCTTTCCTTGAATACAAACTATTCATTCAGATGAGGAAAACGGCTGCGTTTCCATATATAATGGATTCCATTTAAGCGTCATTGATCTCGCAGTACAGCAAATTTTGACATGCTATACAATGTCTACTAAAGTATGTTAATATATGCCATCTTTTTAACTGTTGAAGCAGAGTGTGCGCGCGCATTTATAAAGTACAAAAAAGGCTAATTATTATTTTTGTTCCAAAATATAAAAGCCAACAAAATTTCCATGAAGAAACACTTTCATCTCTACGCGTTGAAAAACATGCAAATTTATTTAAATCGCTTGGTTTGCTTATCCCCAACGGTTTGTCGTGCATATGCTCTCTTTTCCAGTATACACTCCGACGATGACTTATTATAATGTATTACATAACTCCTTTGAGTATAATAGAAAGCTCCGAAAAAAATATATATAATAACTTTTTCATTGAAACTCGGCTATTGTTTTCATACGGGCTATCCCAAAAGTTATTTTCACTAAAGATGTAAATGAGTCACAATAATAAAACATTTTATGTCTATTAAAATAATTGTCATTTATGATTTATTTAATCATTACCTTCGCTCGGGAAAGAGTTTTCTTTTAATTTGCAAACAATATTTATTATTTACTAATTGTGGTAGCCCTGCTTATAAGCTTCTCTTTAAACATCTTGATTTTATTATGTTATTTTGTAAAAAACATCTGTATAAAATTTAGTTGACATCCGTTGAGTTAATTCCTTCCAGATCCATCGTTACTGAAAGAGTTTAATTTGTAATTGTGGCCCGCCTATTTAGTTGATCCGTTCCAAATATGCTATTATGGTTTTATATATATGTGTACATAATAAATATTATAATTTGGTTAAAATAGATTCCCACAGTTCAACACAAACACTTATAAAAAGAAAATTTTTATTACTTATATCTTTGCAGCCCTTCTTTGTATATCTATCCTATAAATCATATTTTTGTTTTTTTTATTGAGCACAACATCTTTATACAAAATTTCGTTGAAATCGGTTTTGCTAATTACTTCCAAATTCATAATTACCGAAAAGGTTAACTTTGCAATTGTGGCATCCCTACTTAGTTAATCGGTTCGAAGTATGGCATTTTGGTCATGAATTTATGTGAAAATTCTATATACCAAATTTGTTTGAATTCGGGTAAGCCAATTCCTTCCAAAGGCAAAATTACCGAAAAGTTTCACTTAGCAATTGTGGCACCACTACTTAGTTAATCGGGTCGAATTATAGTATTTGGGTCATGATTTTTGTGAAAATTCTATGAACCAAATTTGGTTGAATTCGGTTTTGCCATTTCTTACTTACTTACTTAGCCACAGAAAATTTTATTTTGCAATTATGTCACCCCTGCTTAGTCTATCAGGTAAAAATGTCATTTTGGTGATGTATTTGTGTACCCAACATATTTGGTTGAAATCGGTTCAGCCAGATCTTCCGTGATATATGCGTACAGGCAGACGGACATTGCCGAAATTTGGTCCGACCGTTCCGTGGGGACACTTTGAAATCGTGAAATTTGAATCGACCCTTACATTACGATCCTTGACCCCGTAGACCGATTTTATCCGTTTTAGGCTCGAAAATTTATCTTATGAGAACATTGATATTAGTGGAGAATTCATCAAAATCGGTAAATTGGTTGCTGAGATATCTTCAAAAAAAACCGGCATTTGAACCAACAATGGGGACCCTCGGGCCCCTGTGGGCCGTTTTGAATTATTTTGGCACTGCAACTCTCAGGATCAATCGAAAGCTGCTGCTAAACTTTGAAGCTCCTACGTTTATTTTCTGAAGAGTTATGACTGCCACAGACACATAGACGGCTTTTTTATTATTAAGATCACAATTATTTCTAATAAGCAAGAATATCAGTACGGGTACTTTTTTTCATCGCAGAGGATTATGCAGCGTAAAGTTTGAAGATTAATCTTTCGTAGCATGGACATAGTGACCCAAAAACTTGTCATTAAACCCTAGTAAATTATAAAAGAAATCCAGTCATCGTCTTCTCCCTGAAAAAAGCTATAATTAAAAATCTGATGTGGCCACCAAATGACTTTCTCCATATCTGTAATATTTCTAAAAATTCCAAATAGGTTACATAATAATAAATATTTTAAGAAACTGCGAGAAAATATTAGACTTTACAAAGAACAGAAATAAACTCAAACTATAGGCTTCTGATATTGGATATAGCCACAAAGATCCAACAATTAAGAAAAAAAAGAGCGTTACTAAGACGTAACTAAGCGTCAATTGTTAACAATAGTCAGCGGTAGGTGGCGTAGTGGTGGCAGCTAAATATATAAAATATCTCTTAAACAATGCATTATATGCGAACATATTTCAAACAAAGATAGTAGAAAATTAAATTATCTACAACTTTTATTCCAGTGCATTTTTACATTTATCAAATATTAAAGCATCTATTTTATAACAACGGATAAGTGACGGATGTTGACCGATTTTTACCAAAAACCAATTAGTTCTGACTTTTATAAAAATGTTAAATATAAAAGTTCGCGTTGACCTGATTAATAGCTTTTGAGTTAGAGCACCCACAAAAAAACTATCACACACAGACATCATCGAGAAAATGGCGCAAAACGTATTCAGGGAATCTCAAAACGTGTATTTCCGTTGAAATTTCGAAATCGATTTTTTTCTTAAAAACAATACTTCCCCTATACTACGTAGGTACATGGAGAAACACACCCGAGTGAAATGGGACTTATAAGACACCTATGCTGATTTTCTAGATTTTTGCAAATAAAATGTTGACTACACAAACCATTAATATATTAATAAATAAATATCAGGTATAATGGTTTTTTTTTACTAATACTTTTTAACACGTGAGATAAATGAACTTTTAGGAAATTATGCACAGCTACCATCCACAAAATAAGAGGTTAAAAATCAAATTCAAAACAAAAATAAGTTTTAGGGGCTTTTCCAATAGTCAGAAAAAGGTAATGAAAATCCAGTGTTATTTCTTGGTATCCTATCGGTGAATATTGCTGATGTGGGCTGTTTGGTAGCCGAAATGAGCATATGGTTTTCGATAATTTTTCATGGCTGCTGGAGATGCCCGAGTAAGTATATACTACTTTCCATTAGAGTATTTGGTATTTAGTGAATTTGTTTTCGGCCATAAGACGACCTCGAAAACTATGCATTGCATGTTTTTACCGTGTTTAGCATCACCTTATATTTTTTCGACAATTTCGTCCCCTAATGTATGCAATCCGTATTATGGCATACCTCCTGCGTATCAGTTATAAGAAATACACTAAAACGTGTTATGCTTATTTATTATTGTATCAAACTTAAATGGCGTCAGCAACATATGGGAGCATAACACACCTTTACTAAATGAGTGATGCCGCAACCATTGGTGGAATCTAAGAACACATCGTTAACGCGATTACTTTTTTTCCGCTCCGAGAAGATTCCCTCTACGGAGGCAACCCTGTTTACGATTTTCCTTTCATCGTTGTTGAAGAAGAGAGAGAGAGAGGGGGACGTGGAGGAGGGGCGTAGAGGAGGAAAGATTATTCACACGACGCGCACTTTCGACGATTCCGGAATTACGCGAATAAAACGCCCTAACTTGATAGATTATGCGACCCCAAAAAAGAGTTAAAGAGTCGCCGCGACACAAATCGCTCATGCATAAAACATTCGCACAATGAATCCCGCTCCCGCATCGAAAAAGTAATAGTACAGGATAAAATAAAAAAGTGAGGTCGGCAACAATGGTCTCTTCTCCGCGCCCTCTTTGCCCCCTCATCACCCCACGCACGCCTCCATTTCCTCCCTTCCTCAATAAAAAAATCCCCTCCTTCACTCTCACCTCTCTCTCTCTTTCTACCTCTTCCACCTCCCTTCTTTCCCATTCAATTTTCACACACACAAAAACCTTTCCTCCGCAGACAAACTTTCTAAATCGCATCTCCTCTCGCAGCCATAATAGAAACGCCACGCTCATCAGCACAATGCGAAAAAATTCGCACTACGAAGAGACGGGGGAAAAACTCTCCCACGCTTTCCCTGCCACCTTCCCCGCGTCCGCCTTACTTCCCTCCTGCCGCGATTGGATGAAAAAAATCTCTCAAAGGTTGTGTGTGCGTTTTTTAAGGAGATGGGGGATGGGAGGGAAGAAATAGAGAGAGGGTGTGAAAGAGAGGGGAAAAGAGGAGGTTAGAGGGAGGCAGGTGTCAACATCCGCAACTGTCAAAGGAGAAGATTTTCTCGATCATCTGTCTTACCCTCTGAGCGAACTCTCTTCAATCCCTCCACGCCCTTTCTTCTCTCTCTTTTCCGTCTTCGACGCCCGTCAAGGCTCTTCCTCACCTCCCTCTTATTCTCTCTCCCCTTTTTCTTTAATATCTCCTTTCCTTCGCTCTCCGAAAAATATTCCCCCTAAGCTTCCTCCCAGTATCAGACCAACCGCTCGCTTAACATATCTCCTTCCCTCTCTTCTCCCCTTTCTCTCTCCTCTCTTGATTCCTTCCTTAACGTCAAACCGCTTATTCGTCTCAAAACTTTCATCTTCCCAGCCTTTTTTCTGGTTTTCCATCACCTCTCCCAGGGCCTTCCACTCTATTGCCTCTACTCTGTCTATCGACGCTCTTATTTGAACCTAACGCTCTTCTTCTCACCCTTAACCATAGACTATCGTTCCGACGGATGTATTAATGATACAGTATAAATAAATAATGAAATGAGGCGTTTCAAACACTTATCCAGGCGTTCATCAAGTGCTATTGCTGCTTAACCCATGGCATATTAAATATTTGCCGAGTCGATTATTTCACCTCCATGAATGAATAAAATATTCAGGGTTAGCATCAGCAAAGCCACATGCATGGAGATAAATAGGTCTGTACCGGTTTTTCGTGCATGTTAATTTAATCTCCTGCCCAAATTATTGCCGTGTGGTTAGTTTTGTGGCCAACGCGATTTCATATATAGCGGGGTTTTTAAAACTGTCTCGCGATTCAGTGAAAGAAAATACAAGGAAAAGAAAATAAAATAATCTTCTGACCAGAAAATTCCTAAAATTTAGAAAAACGCAATGCAACATTAAAATATAACCATTAATATAAAAAGAGCATTTCATTTCCCGTCATTTTTCGTACATTTCAGCTGGATGTGCGTGTACAGTACATATAACTTCCAAATGAACCTAGTGACCCAGTACTGGTTTTCGGAAACATCGATTTCGAGCAACAAATAAGAAATCTGGATAACCGTAGACTACTCCATGATTCCTCTTCGACCTATGCATATTTCAAGTTACTGATCAAACAAGAAGTCCAAACCAGGACTAATGCAGTCTGGTTTCCCAAAGTTCTCGTCCCGAATTGATTAGTCATATTGACGGAAAATGTTTCAATATGTGTTAGTCATTCCAAGGAATTCTCATACATCAGGTTTAAAATACAAAAACAACGTCAAAATATCTTTCTGGAATTATATTTTGCATATTTATTTTTTAAATAAACGAATTTAATAAATTTTACTGTTTATACGCTAATATGTATGGATCAACTGTCCATTGCTGAAGAGTAGGTGAGCGGAAAAGAAAATAACCCATTTGTTCACTAGTCTATGCTCAAGCCGAGTTCGGTAGTAATGGTCTCCATGGCAACAATCCGATAAAATGCGATTTAAAACGCAAAAACGCTGTTTTAGTAAAAATTCAAGAAAATACGATCAATTATCAAAATTCGATGATAAGAATTATAATCTGCATTCTCTTCCCCTTAGAACATTACAAATCTCGCTCCGATGTCACATTTTTAAGATATTTTAATGTATTAAAGTAAATATCTCTGCACGATGGATTTGATATTTCCTATGCAAAATAAATAGGGAAAAATGTTCCTGGAATCGAACCTGGGACTTCAATTTTCGCCAAATAAAATATAGCCCAGAGGTGGGCCCTGGCAGCACGAGCCTCAGACCAAGTATTCCATTGGTTCAAAAGTTGCTAGTAGGCCACACACACACACAGACAGATAGGACCATTTCATAAGGCTATGTTCCCTTTAGAAACCAGCCTAAAAAGTAAAATCTAAATAATTGATTCTTGGGCCATTCTCTTCCAAATAGTATCGCATATTTGAAGAACGGTTAAATGGAAGGGAGAATCCGAAAACCTCCTAATCGGGAGGGAGGATCTTTAGTAGAATGGAGCTAACTGGCAGACGTGCATCAAGAGGTCAAAGGATGCATCCACGAGATAGCGATCGTCCCATCTCCCCATCATCGTACCCGTCGTCGAATAAAAGTGTGAAAAGGGTGGTTTAAAATCCAGGCTTCCGGCTAAAACGGTTCAAAATAATCTGATGAAATCTTCTATTCGCATAAAAAATGAGGACAGTCAATTCTGGTCGGCTTGCTTAAAAAAATGGCGGAATGAATTATGGTTACAACACCCCTAATAATACAACGTAATGTCATAAAGTATAAGCGCATATGCTACATATCAAAAACTAGTTTTATGCCTCAGCCACCGTCAATCTCCCTCCACTTAAAGCAGCAGCGTTGTTGCTACAAGTCAAACTGCGCGTAAATACATATCAACGCACCAAGTGGAATTTTTGTATGAAATATGAGAGTACGGATGATGTTTAAACGATCAATTTATGTTAAGCTCATTCTTTTTACATTTTTATGCGCCTATTTAATGATTGACTCCCTTAATTTACTTATTAGAGAATAATGTCGCGTGAATAAAAAGTGCTCGCTTCCTATGTCCACCATCTCACCGAAAGCTGGTGCCTTTCCCTCTCATGTGGCGACACGGACTAACTCTTATGTTCAGGCAAACAGAGCGGAGTGACCTGAAAAGGCTTGGCTTTTTAAATATATAGCGTTTCTTCTCGAACGACTTCAGAGGCTGTTTCTCCAACTTTTTCCAATGAGCTGCTTTAAAATCTCCCTGCTAGCCATTCCTCGGAATTTGTCTCCCTCTCGCTTCTTAACTCTCTCTCCTTCCTTAATACCTCTGAAACAGGCTTTCTTTTCCTCGCAACAACTTTTTAATGCTCTCTATTCCCTTGTATTATTCCTTTCAGCCATTCTCTTTCGGCCATTTATTTCGTCCTTATTTCGTATTCTGCTTAATTCTACCTCCAAAATTCCTTTAATCTCTGACATCTCTCTAATCCCCTATCCTCCTCGTTCTTATACTTTCCTTAGTTCGCATTTAACATTTTATTACACTTGTTATGCCTTTTCATTTCCCACAAAATCATAATTTTTAGTTTTTAGTTTTATGTGCGCATACATACACTTCATAAAAATATTACTTGTCTGCCAATTTTTGCACATTGAGATAAAAAATTTACTTAGAAGGTATCAGAATAGGTTCAATTGCGCTCTGTATAAACGTAGGTTTTCATGCAGACGTGTCGCTCAGTGAACGAATGCCATGTACATATATATATATATCTCGTGATTTAAAATTTTCTGGAAAATTTTCCTCCCATTTAACCTGCACACTTCTCTGTAATTAAAGGCTGCATGGCTTCTCTGTAATTACTTTCGCAAAATTTAAAATGTTTTGCTCTGAAAAAATATTACATAATGTCTTTTGCAAAGTTCTAACAATATCTTCCTATTCCATTTCTTTCGTTTCTAACTATAAAATCAACAGGTAATTCATATCATAATTATACAATTTCAATTCGTTATTTTAACTACTTCACATTATATATATATATATATATATATATATATATATATATATATATATATATATATATATATATATATATATATTCAACTCAAGATTGTCGAATAATTCTAAAAGGCCTGAATCTGTTTAATTATTCTGTCAGATTTAAAGAGGTCGACGTTTAAAGAGGCTTTTGGGTAATATCTTTGTAATATAACGGCCCTAGTTCGGGAACAACTTGCCTTCATTACATCTTTTGAGATTAGATCACCTTGAGTTTGGCTCTTGAAACACGTCTTTAGGCATTAAAAATAGTGCAATATTTAGTGTTCGCTACTATTCCCCTGTTTTTTATTATTTAATTTTATTTCTTATTTTCATATTTTTCTCGGTTTTTATTTTTGAATTGTGTGTGTGCGTGTCGGCCGTGCGTTTGTGTTCTTGCGTCTATAAGCTGTGTTGCGGTCAGAAGGCACTTGACAATTTTCTGTCGGAAGTGGTCTCATGGGGTCCCTGAAAACTCTGTTAATTTATTTCCTTTATTTTTATTTAGCCTTCATTTTATTTTTCCTCTCCCTCTACCATTGTACGACACACTGTTTATTAAATTATCGCATAGGAGTTGATTCCCTTTTTTATATTTCATTACCTCTAGCTGTGGCCTCTATTGTAGGTAAATATACTCCATACTTTTCTGTGCTCGAGGTAGTAAGCGCAAGTTTAGTTCCGTTTCGTTCATCTTTTTGAAAAATGTAAGAATGGGTGCAGCAAATTTTTTGTTTGACTTTTTATGAGAAAATCGTACGATCTTGGGACTTGTACCGAAGTATTCCTAAGAGAATGAAAATTCAGTTTTTCCTACCTTCAATTTGTTTTGCAAACGCATATTTTACATTTTTTGTGTAATAAATTTTCGTCTTCAAAGAAAATCCATTTATTCTATGGAAAATTCTTATAGAGTCAAACCCAGACTTAGCGCTATTGTTTGGTCATCACTGATATTGGAGTTAAATCTGGGGTGGCTGTAAATCTGGATGTATGCTTGCTCTATGTAATCATATGATGGAAGTCAGGTTCACAACGATTAAAGGTATGCGGTGCTGGCACTATATAAGGAGGGTGCTTAATCGGAGCTTGACTGTATATGAATTAACCATATAAAATTTGTTTATAAAATTTAATTTTTATGTCACTTGTTCATTCTTTCGCTTAGTCTCCATATTCACACCAATATCCTTTGTTTTTATTTCCTCTATGCAATCTTAGTATCTTCAAAAATGAACGAATCATCAGTTTCTCTTTGTCGTATCACGCTGTCAACCCTCCAGTTACTCATTATATATAACTAGTACTCCTCTCTGTATCGCTTGTTCCAGTCAATTTTACCCGCGACGAGAGAGACGTTCGTCAAGATTTGCAACAATTTCTCTCGGCATCGCCCCAGAAATGTTCCGTTTCTCTACCTTTTCCACACATTTCCGATATACGTAGACAAGAATTCGTTAAAACTTGGCTTAACTTCGTCGTTCTTCTCGACGCCCCCCTGTGGCCGATCGGCCGGATTGGCCAAGGCGCAAAAATTTTTAGCAGACAACTTTTTCGCGGTAAATTTCCCATGCGATACCTTTTTCCTCCCCCCGTCCGCTTTGTTGTTTATTTTTTGGAGGGTGATTTTGCAGAGGGGAGGAACGAGGAAGGAGGAGGAGGTGCGGAGAGCGCGAGTGAAGGGAAGAAACAGCCATTCCCCGGAAATGATGTTTCGAAGGGTGATGGAAGAAGCGAGAAAGAGAGGGGGGGGAGAAAGATGGAGCTTGGGTCGACGTAATCGAGAGGGCAGGGGGAGGGGAAGCGATACAGGGAGGGTGAGCAGTATATGAGAGCGAAAGATGATAACCAACCATCCATCTCTGCTTCCCTCCTGTCACACTCTCTCTCTCCTCCCTGTCTTATCAAGATCCGGAGTTCCTTTTTTATCCGAGGTCGTGTCACGCTCGGGGCCGACGAAAACCTCACGTCCATCCCTCGGAGGCGGTAATTTCGTCTCGGAGAAATATTCTCCCTCTCTCTCTCTCTCTTTTTCCCCATCCAATCCTCGCTATCTCTCCCCGTCTCATATTCTTAACCCCATACTCTCTCTCTCTCTCTCTCTCTCTCTCTCTGCCGTACCGATTCCGACGACGACGCCCGTCAGTCCCTGCGACGCTTTCGCACGGTCTGCGTAGCAATTCTGCCGGTCGGCTGTTACCCTCGGCAGCCTCTTTCATTTCCCGCAAAATCCAAGCCTCCCGACCCGCTATCCCAGAAGCATTAAGGGTCCGAGGCTAATGCAACGTGGCGCTACGGCCTGGGGCTCCCGTTGATTAGGCATCACGCTTTCATCCTTTTCGTCCTCCAAAACACTCTCCTCCGTACTTATCCCACCCAACCCGCGCCTTTCACACCCCTTTCGTGATCTCTCCTTATCCACCCATCCCCCCTCCCCCATCCCTGCGGTGCTCAAACAAATCTTTATCTTTATGATTTTGAATCTAGGATTTGTTAGATTCCAGATGGAAACCATACCATTTATTACTCTTCTGGGTCACTACTTTCACCATTTCGTGATGGTGATTACAAAAGTTCTGTTTACTAAGATAGATTCTGGTTACTACTGCCTTCGAGATATTTCATAGAGTTCCGAGAATAAAAAATAATCATCGCAAAGTGTTAAGTAAGTTCTTATTTGAAATCGGTTGTCATTTACATATTCTTTGAATTATAAGATTTTTTTCCTTGGCCACTAATAGCTATATACTATAGCTATATACAAATATCATGAAAATTATTCGATTCAATGTTGCAAACTTTCGTGACAATTTGTGCATTAACATGAAATGACGCATATCTACTGTCTTTAATATATTTTTCGAAGGCCTTTCGAATGAAAATTCAAATGCGTCATACAAGTAATTTAGTTGTGACGTCAGTGAGTAAATCCATTTATGAAGACAAATATCTTTAATGGTTTTCCCGGTTTAGTCTATTAAAGCGATTAATCCAAAATAATGAAACTGTATTAAAGTTTTTTCTAAATGAGTCTCGGCCGTTTAAATAACTTTCAAGGGTTGATGAAAGTATGGCGATATTTCTCATCCAATTACAAACACACTTTTTATTAATTGAAATAACCACGTATCACCGAGTGTAAATTCTACGCTAGAACACATTTTATTAATTTGTTTCCAGTTTTTGTATGAGGAAACATGGGAATCAAGCGCGGCTAGACGCTCTGCGTTCCCATGATAAGAAGAGAAAGCGCCTGGAGGGAAACGGCCCCATAAGGATAAAAGTAGTGTGGGCGCGGTCGCAGAGTTAAATGGGATAAAAGCGGAGAAGAGAGAGAGCGTAAAAATACATAAAACACTGTGCATGTGGCATAGTATACGAAAAGCTAGAGCAGGAGGAGGATTACTGGGAAAAAGGAAAGCAAAAGTCGGAGCAGGAATATCATAAACATTAGGGCTTTATTTGTTTGGATCTTCGGCAGTTCGATAGAGTCGTGGAATTTTATAACAGTCCCAGCATATGCGCTGTTTGATTCTCTTTTCATTAAATTTTAAGCGCTGAGATCCTACGTTTTGGCGAAAATTTTATGCCCGAGTCTTGCAGAGCTGTAAATTATCGAGCTAACCTTGTGGCTATAATGAAGCTCAGGAACAAGCACTTCAAATATACTTGTCTCGGGTATCTCCAATTGCCACAACAAGGTTATACATAAAAAAAACAGATGCGCATTTTGGCTACAAAGCAGCCGTCTTCAGTGGTAATTCACCGAAGATAGATTCTAAAAATTCTAAAT
Source organism: Tanypteryx hageni (assembly GCA_028673005.1). NCBI lineage: Eukaryota > Metazoa > Arthropoda > Insecta > Odonata > Petaluridae > Tanypteryx > Tanypteryx hageni. The sequence goes on from CM054116.1 coordinate 55,343,720, forward strand.
ACGTGAGAAGTATTTTTTAAGCGCTTGTTTTTTAATATTCAGCCACAACACAATCTCGATTATTCCCTGAAAAATATAATGAATTTGACAAAATAATTATCTTCAATACCCATAAGCGTTTTTTAAAACTATCGCTGGATCATCACTGTTGAGGGCTGGTTTGCAGTCGAAATGCGTATCCAATTTTCAGCAAATATATATATGGCTATTGGAGAAATTAATTGCGTCATTTAGCAGATGAAATGTTAAACGGATATATGTCAGTAATTTTCAGTATTTCCAAAATATTATCCATCGCGTAATTATTTAATGTTCGTTTTCATTTACTAAAATGCTTTGTAGTAATACTGTGGTATGAGTTTTTCATTTCTACTAAAGTATGATCGCATCAAAAGCAATCCCCAACTCTCCATCACCGTATTTATCAACACAGCCACGAAAGAATGACGAAATTCGGCTCCTCGACCCTCCTGCGGCTGTATTCATCACAAAACGATCCGAGAAAAAAGATAAATCGGAGCGGGAGAATTTCATTCTCTTTGATTCGCAACTTTCGAAATCACTTCTGCCCGAAATTAATTACTTAATTTTCGCCGCCCTCGACGGAGATCATGAAAAACCTGCATTCTTTCCTTTTTTCCTCCTCCTTTTCTCTTTTTGGCGCTGCTTTGGAAAAGAAGGGAACCAAGCCTCTCCAGTCTTATTTTATGTCGTCCTTCCATTTCCTCTTTTGGAAGCGACTTTTCCCCTCCTCGCCCAGCGGATACCTAACCCTTAGTGGCAAGCGGTTTTAGGGGAGACGTTCTACCTTCTCAAAGGAGAGGGTTTTTAGTCTATCGCCCTTCCTTCACGCCCCTCCTCTCCTCCAATCCTACTCCCTCCTCCTCCGCCTCCTTTCTTCCCCTCTCTCTCCCACTCCCTTCTCCCCGTCACACTCTCCTTTTCTTCCCGATGTGTGGTTTATAAAGGAGTAGGAGGGTTTTCACGAGAAGGAAGGTTTCGTCCTGTCCACTCAGGTCGGATAGGATGTGGTGAACATTGATAGGGGTTGAAAGAGAGCGGGGAGAGGGAGGAAGGAAGAAAGAGATGGGAGAGAGTTGATGTGGTAGATCGGATAGGTTTCCTGGTAGATGGAGAGAGCGAGAAAAAGGGAAAAAAGAAAGACTGTTGGTACACGGAAAGAATTGACATCGGAAACGTCGGTTGATGGAAAAGGCTCTTGGCAGATCGAAAGAATTTTTTCGGCATTTCTAGATATCATTAAATGCTTCAATCCTTATACCATCCTGTTTCTCTAAAAGTCAATGCCGATATAGATTAAATGTCCTCGCAGCGTCCTTTTCCGATATAGGTGGAAATGTTTCGAGCAAATGGTGCATTTATTTTATTTTTTGTCGAGAAAAGCGATATACACACGTCTGTACAATGGACTATAGGAAAGCGCTGTTTGAAGCACTTGACGAAAGAGATCAAAGATTCACGATCAAAATTATAAATCAAATGTATTATAACAGAATTCAAAATTACTAGTGAGTTTCGAATACTCGATCATAGGATATAATAACTATATATATAAATAACTGCGAAACCTTCTCGCGCATCGGAAACAAGTATATTAATTATTCAGTGGGGTTGATTTAAGTAATTTTTTCAAATGTCTCATTAATAAAAGGATGTTGCAAGACACGGTGATACAATACAAAGTAAGTAAAAGGTAATAGATCCTTCACCGTAAAAATAAGGCAAGAGAAAACTCACGTACGCGCTGCAGGTCTCCGGAAAGATCGTCGTGGGACCTAATTCTTATGAAGAAACACACACACGCACACTCCAAGGAGGCACTTACACAGTAGACTCGAACCAAATACATTTAACTAGAAATGTCGCATTGTCTTAAAAGTGTGGTTTCTCATCAAAGAACATGTTCACCATTACCAAACGTCCAGTAGATTTTCATCTACATTCCTTAAAAGTTCACTTTATTGTTAGCATTTTAAAATGTATTATATTTACTCGGAATTGAGGTAAGATGCTGTTAAATTTCGTCCGTAAATAATATTGTAAATACTACTATAATATATTTATTTGACTTTGTTGATAAATCAAAAGTAATGTAATGTCAACAAAAAGAAAAACAATATTGATGATTGTATACATTAAATTATGTAGATTTCTATCATATATGTATAGTAAATTTTGTAGAAAAATATATTTTGCTCGGATATGCCACTATTATATTGGAAACGTATTTTATATTCATGCTTTATTTTACGCGGATGCCGTTTTGAATCCTTCTTCTCAACCAAATAAATTCCAAATTTTTTAATCAGGGAGACTCCACTCCATTAAAATGCACACAAAAGAATTCGCCCTCAACTTCATTTAATTGCGCATAAAATTTCTCCTCCCCCCCTTTCGCTTAAAAAAATAAAAGTTTCCGGATTAAAGTTTCCGTTTATTTTTTTAATTTCCATATTCTGCCGCCGTTCAGGTACGCGTACCGCAGGATGGCCGCGGGGCTGGAGCGTGGGCAGCGTCCCCCTGTGGTGGAATCCGGCTGAAGCGATGGTCCCCCTCCACCACCGGCCTCTCCCCGCCCTGCTCCCCCTCCTCCTCCTTTACGCCTCCTCCGCCCCCGAATATTCGCCCGCCTCTTGGGCGCAGGCGGAGGCAGTGGCCAGGATAGAGTCGGAGGCGGTGGCGGAGGCAGGCTCGGCAGCGACCGGAAGCGAAGGAGAAGGGAGGGAGGAGGAGGCGGCGTCGGCGGGAGACTTCCTTGCTCCCGAGGCCGTAGCGGGCACCTCAACCGCCGAGGAAACCGGTGAGTATCCATTCGACAAAAAAAACGAAACAAAAAAATAACTTTCCAATCTATATGGCACGAAATGGCGCAGCCCTTTTCGCCCGGAACGGCGGAATCTCTCTCTCTCTTCCCCTATCCTTCCTCTCTTTTCTGCCAGGGTCTCCTTCATCGTTTTCGTCTCACCTCCTTTCCTCTCCCCTCCCTCTTAACACTCCAAAAATACCTTCCGCCCCCGCGAACAAAACTTCACTTCCACAATGCCTCGGGACATGTTTTCGTTCTCTCTCCTTCGGCCGTTGAATGCTCCAAAATGATAATAAAAAGGGTCGAAGAGAAGGAAAGCGGTCGACTGTTAAGTTTTTTCCCTCGCCGTTTACTTTCGGCACGAAGTAAAGATCTTTTAAAAATGGTACTTCTTCTCTTCTCCGTATCACGTTCTTTTTTTTTGTTATGTTCCTCTGCCGTCTTAATTGGAATCGAAAAAAAAGATGACGAGGAAAAAGTTGCCTCCCAAGAAAATAAGCGGGAAATTTTTCCATGATCGCAATTTCTATAACTGCAGAAAATTACTTTTCTACTAACTTTTCTTCTTTTTTCCTGAATAATACCTAGCCCGATTTTTTCTCGTTCTCTTCCCCGATCTTAGCTTTCAAGTTATTATGAAAATACTTCTCTTTTGAGGGATTTGCTTCCTTAACTGGCTAAACGATTTAGGGCGGTAAATTATATGGCTATTTTTGGTTGACGATTCTCTCCCTCCGAGAGGGAAAGGCATAAAATAGAGTTTCTGGTACCTTCAATAGACAATAGGAAATTTCGGATGAAATATTTTTGGTACTAACGTTGAATTGCAAATTCCTATGGGTTGACTGCAAATGTATTATTAAAATAAAACCATCAGGAAAATTTTAAGTAGACTCACATTTCCATTATCTGCTAGATTACCCCACTCTCCGCGAATGCTTCATGTCTGTAATGGAAATGAAGAATGATAAGTGTGAAATGAGCGTTTTCTCGCGCTGAGCGCCCAGTGTTTATATAACTAACAGCGATCTGATCTTAACAAAATTTGCTTTGAGAACAATATTTCCCCAATAGCCATGAAAAAGTTGCGAAAACAAGATGCACCTTTCAGCAACATAGTAGCTGTCATAGTTGAAAAATTACCGGAATTTAAAAATGTACCAATCTTCTCAATATTTTTATGGTTTTTTGAAGAAACATGGTTTTCGATTTGGTTTAATCCATAAGGTGATCTCAATAATTCTTTCGTGAATACATTTTCCCTGATTTTTTGACATAATAGTTTCAAATTTACAATATGCAAATTTTGCTATTATTCTGATGCAATATAACTCCGTGATTGGAAAGGAATTAAAACATCCAGTGTTTTTAAATAGCATCTGCTCTGATACACCCCTTTTGATGAACGTAAAACATTTCGGAAACTTTAATCCCGTCCTCGGAGGCACTAGAAAGCATATCCCTCGGAGTCGAAGTTTATGGACGTATAATTACACTAAACACTTTGATAGGGTGATTCAGAGCTTTTTCACGGAGCGCCATTTCCCTCGTTATAGTGTTTACCCTAAAAGGAGTATGCGACCGTTAGTAGTCCCCTTACTCCAGCGCCCTTGCCATTCCTCTTCTCGACCTCGGAGCCGCTTTTCACAATAAGAGAGGCGGTAAACGGACTTTGAAGGGGTTAAAAGTGAACAGGCCCGCCCCGCCCTTCCCCTCCCTCTTCTCATTAGCCAAGCACCACCTCACCTGCCTCTCCCTACAAATCTCCCTCCGTTTCACTCTGAACCAAACAGCCTCGCTTTCCATTTCCCTCGGCTCTTGCTTCTCCTCTCTCCCCCTCTCTCTTTCTCCGCTTGCTTTTCATCGTCCTTTCTCTTTTGCTCTCTCCCTCTACCCTTTTATTCACTCCTTTGGAGTGCGAGGCTCTTTATCCTCCGCATCCCTTTGTATTTTTTTGGGGTATTAAATGCTTTGATTTTCGCGTGACGTTATGTTTTTGGAGCCGTGACTTCATAATTATAGAATATTTTGCCACACTTAAAATATGAAAAATCTAATGTACAGCTCTAATATGATCGGTATCTCTTTTCGTTGCATCTCTATGCAAGAGCACCTCCAGTTATTTTGGCGCCCCGGTCGAGATTATCTTTCAGCGCTCCTTCAGATCACTTTAAGCTGTTTAAACGCACATGTTAATTGTATTTTTACCCCGTAAATAATAATAAAAAACTGACTATAAAAAATTGAAGCTTTCGTAAACTTACTAACATTTCAAAGAAATGTTTCCGTCTTTTTTGTGATATATATTACTATCCAAAATTTATCTTCTTGCAATTAATTTATAGATAGTTCGGTGGAATAGCGCCAAAAATATTTTGGTGACCCAGGTAGCTCTCAGATACCTTGGGTCGCACATGTCTCTATGTATAATTATGTGGTTAACCTATACGTTATGAAATTTATTTAATTTTTTTCCTCTAAGAAGGCTAAATATAAGATAATATAGAATAAAAGTACGAATTTTATATGAAGCATTGACAGATTATTTACTATTCTTGCGTACTCATTTAGCTCACAACATAAGTAACTACGATGAAACCGTCGTTTTCACTACAAATTCGTCATCCCTAATGAAACTTTTACTTTCTCACCTAGTTGAAGTAAGTGTCGATTTCTTAGTGGAATTTTTCATGAATGTTAAGGAATTAAATCGTGAACAGTAGCTTGTTACTGTCAAACGACTTTGTGATAGAAACTGAATGCCAAAATCATGAACTAATTATATGAATTTGCCTGTTGGTAGGAAATTTTTAGTTACTGCAAATGGTCTTAAGGTAGTGAATTTGCTTCAACAATGCCGTAGATTTCTATAGAATTTGCGTCTACTATTAACTCCTTTGAGGTACTATATTTCTCGATTTTAAAGTTATCTGGTGCGTACTAAGAGTGTAATTCGAACTTGTAGCGGAATTAGCGTAGAAGTACCGGATCCACTAAGTCACTATTGCTGTGTCAGCGATTATATTTATTTGCAAAAGATTCTTTCGAGTGAAATTTTTGAATTTTTTTTTCTTAAAATACATGTAAAAATGGAAATGTGCTTGTGTCTTATAACCATCTTTACTAGAGTAGCTGATCAGACAAAACCTGAATGCTCATGATGTTTTTAAAAACATCACTCTTAAATTACTAAAATGCCAAAAAGCATTTTCCAAACCTTTCAAATATTTTTCCATGTATTTATTCGTGATATACTTTTAATCGCTTGTTAGTTTTTAAGGTGCTTCCCGTGAATAAGTTATTAACGCTTTTGGGTGAAAGGATGTTATTATTTTCCTGTGGAACTGAACATTTTTTTCAGACGATATCATAAATAATGTACGTCTTAAGTAATACTATGAATTTATATAAAATGGCACACTCCGCACAAACATAAAGCTTCTCTTAGTGAATTAATTTGTTAATCTTAAAATTATTATTTATTCTGAAATATTGACCTGAATAACGTTTTTAATTGCATTAAATAAAATTTTGGGATTTTCATAGCTGAAGTATTGGTGGTTAAGTAATCAGAGAGAAACATCTCGCCGAATTCAATAAAATAGAATAGTCAAGTCTTGCGGTCGCCAGATTTAAATTTACGATAATTATCGAGTTCATCTATTGAATTTAAGCCGAATCGTTATCCCCGTCGTTCGTTTTTCAAATTCTTAATATTTTAAACCTTCCATTATAGTTTTGAAATCCTATTATAACTTATGGAATATTATACATCCATTATAGTTTCCAATCGATACTCGGTTTAAAAATATCTATTTCTTCATCAGCCTTTAGTGTAAAAGATGTTGTATTTTTTATGCCTTATAATGAAACCATATGATAAAGATCGTTTTCAAAGTATCTGTTTATTTAAACAACATGCGGTTTGAAGTTCGCCTTTTTTATCTCTGATAGACTTCTGTAATTATGTGTTTCTTTAGCGACTCTTTCCTCTATTACGAGTTAAGGGATCCATTTTAAGGATAACAATTATCTAGATTACACTTATTCAGAAATGGAATTGCCCCAAACCTTTTTAATATGCCCTCAAATCTTTAAAAAGAAAATAAATAAAACAGCCATCTACCTTAAATCAATTAGCCTCCATCAAAAAGAAAACTCCGGAAACTCCCAAGTTCGCCGCTTTTTTTAAATTTTCTTCACTCCAATACTTTATCGCATCCACTTTTTTACTTCCCTTTTCCTCCAACCTCCTCCTCCCTATCTCTCCCTCGCTCTCTCTTTCATCTTTGGATCCACTTTAATTTCCATTTCTCGCTCCGAGTGGAGTTTTCACGTCTGGATGCGAGAGAATGAAAGGATATGTGGCGGAGGAGAGACGAAAAGGTTATGGTTGTGAAAGGGGGCGAAGGTAAAATGTTAGTTGAAGGTACGTAAAGAAAGGCTGGTGAGAGAGAGAGAGTGAAGGGGGGAGGGGGAGGGTAGGAGAGTGAGTGAGTGAGAGAGAGAGAGAAAAGGAATGGCTGGAGAGAACAACGCATGTGTACATGGAGGGAGTTTGGAAGCTTCCACCATCAATATTCAAGTCGTCTTCTCAGTGCGAGACGAGGAAAGAGAGAAAGAGAGAGGGGGGAGCAGGAAAGAAGGAGGGAAAGAGAGAGAGATATATATAGAGAGAGAGAGAGAGATGGAGAGAGTCTTAAAAGCTGTGATGGTTCGTGGATGAGGAAGGGGGCACGCGTGAGTGGGAGGGGGCGGTGCGAGCGGGTGTGCGTGAGTGTATGTGCAGTAAAATGGAGAAGGGATTGAGTGGGCGAGCGTGAGAAGGAGATAAAATGGTGAGGTAGGAGGGAGAGAGTGGGAGGAGAAGAAAGTGGAGTAGAATAGGATGGAGTGCGTTGGGGGAGGATAAGATGGAGAAGAGAGTGATCGGTTCAACGACCGATAACCTGTACTGCGACGTTGCGGTAGCTGTAAACAATGCGGCCGAAACGCCTGTTGGAATTCAAAAGTTTGTTAAAACGGTCGATTGCTGTTTCTTCCGTTTTGCTGGTCGGTTTATAACAATTGGGAGTTTCCTGATCAGGTTAGAATGATTCTTGCATCAGAATATGAGTTACAAAAAATTTTTGAATGCTAATTACTCGTTTTGCTATTTCAATATAAAACTACTTAAAAAGGTTAAATTACATAAAACTACTTACAAAGCTTAAATTATTTAAAACTTGAATGTGGGATACAGAGTTTATTTTGTAAATAATACCTATAATGCAAAAAAGGCATTTATCTCGGATTTAAAGAAAAACGATCAAGTCATTTGGAGTGTAGGCATGTCAAACTGACGACTAGAAAACTATTTTTTTCTCAACTAAATCGCTCGAGATTTTATATAAGTTCTTAATTTTTCAGAAAAGGAGAAGGGATTTTTTCATAGTTATTGAGGTATAATAAGGACGAATTTTCTAAATAGCTGTTTTAAATCGTAAAATAGGCGTCTGAGCAATGAAATCATACGTTCTGTTTATAAAAGAACCAGGTTTTCTTTACTAATTATGCTTTGTATTTTCAGTTCATTGGCAATTTTCTATATTTATAAATAGCTAATAGGCAGAAGTTCGTTTAATTTTGTAAGCTTTTAAATACTTTTAAGTAACTTGAAACAAAAAGAATATCGACTTCGATAGTACTTGCTAGTCTTATAGATAAAGCCTATTTTGCCAACTCTGACCCTCGTTGAACTACTTGAACCCTGATGCGGCCCTGATGCTTCTTCGAGTTTATCATGCCTGCTCTAGTGAAATCGAATGATACATCAGAGAGATCAAGCTCAGAACTAGCATTCAATTAAACCTTCAGAGTGGAAGGAATATCTCTTTATATAGGCTATAGGTATAGCTGGAAACTAAAAAATTATAGTCACATGACAACTTTTCAAAATAAATTATTGACAATATAGGAGCTATTTTAATCGAAATTAAAAGTACTCTGTTACACAAAAAATTATCGAAAAGAACTTCAGAATTTACACGAGTGACATGGACGAGTCTTCTGAGAGCACTGGCAAATACAGACCCTATCAACCTAGTTATTTCTGTCGGAGTGCATTTGAAAGAACGAGTCCCGGTACTCCATATGCAATATGCCGTTAAATAAATCTCGAGTGCGAAAAAGTCGTTAATAACCAATAATTCATTAAATTATTGAGCTCAAAGAAAATTTAATTTAATTTTTAAATATTGCCAATATAGAACACTATCTACGATGTTAATTTATAATAAATGTACACAAAATAACCCGGAACCTTTTTAAGCATTGCATGAAAATATCCCTATGAAGCATTATAACATTGCTCTATAGTACGTATTGCAAACCAAGGACAAATTATTAATTGAAATTTACCATTTTATAATGAGAAAGACTTTTTTGTTAAGATTACATTATGAATTAAATATTAAATAAATTAATATTTTCCTTTCAATATAAATATTTATTTTTTAATATTTCTATGATTCATTTTATACATTTTGACTTAAAACCACTTTAACGTTTTAATGCCCATCAATTCAAGGCTGAAACACCACAAAATATTGAATTATCTTCAAGTGAGGCAAATATCCTATGTACTTTTTCCCCATTTTGTAATAAATTTTCTGGAAAGAAGATATTATCCGATGCTGATCCATCATGTACGAATTTTGTTTTCTCTCAAAGGAATGTTACGTTAATCAAGCACAGAGCCTATCGATGGAGTTTTACATACAGTCTTCGAAATTTACAATCAAACCTTAATTTGACAATGTTCCCCTGCTCTTAAACAGCTGCCTTAGCATGGCGCGTATGCTCTTCCGTTGGATAGGAATTGATTCACGGTTTACTCTACTCTTCAATGTGTTCTAATTTATAACTCTACCATAGTTCAGTTTTTCAGAGAATAATAGGTATTAAAATATCTATTAAATTCTACATTTAACTAAAATAATTCCTATGACTTAATTCGACCATTGTTACATTTAAATCATATAAAAATCTTTCAAACGTTTGGGATATACAGAATTCTCTGCATTGTTCACGAAAATATTCATACGGCGTCGCTTTTCTTAAAGATGTTGTGAACCGCCGACATAGAAGGTTACTTTTATATAAGGTAAAATAAATATGGGCCATGTTTGTGAAGCTGATGGCATCATCAATACCGTAGTCGATGCGACGTTCCACACATGGCCTCTCCTAGCAGATGTAGGAGAGGAAAAAAGTTAAGTGCTGGGCAGGTTTCCTAGGAGACAAGATAAAGAGCAGGATGGCAGTTAAGAGGGACTCGATGGTATCTCTTCAGGTGCCGTTTGTCCAGAATGGAAGGCTACGGACACGAGGAGAGTGGGAAATGGAAAGATGACGTGGATTTCGAAGGGACGGCAGTTCTCTTGAAGGGAAGTTCCAGGATGGAGATGGTCGCCTTGTCGAAGAAATCGGTGATAAAAGCTGAGCATAACGCGACAGGCACCAGATCTCGGTTGAAAACGTGACATCAATGAGAGGCTACAATTCAGCCATGGTTGTGAATAAAATGAGGAAACTGTGAATGTAAGGTGGAGAAATATAGAAGTAGGATTTAAAGAAACCGAGAGATGGAATGGTTATTATTGGATTGGACGCGAATGTAACATACAAGTCGTAGCCGTGTTATATTTCTATTATTAAAAATATTTCAATAAACATTGCAGTAAATGTAATATAAAATACCACTAAGTGACCTTCTTACGTAAAGCTAAAAAACAATCCGTAAAATATTCAAGTAGATAATGAAAGACCCTATCTGTGCGCGTTGTACAAAGATAATTTTTTTATTTTCGCTATTTTTACCATACCTGTGAAAGACTTAATAGCGGTAGAAGCTACTCCGCATCTTCTTTTAAAATAAACTTTCTAATGTAAAAATATGCTAATTGCTCTTAATAAAATTTCAAGCATTCACGTGAAAGGCTTATTTCATAAAAATACTTAATGTAAAATTAATTTTCAGTCGTATTCTTTTATTCGAAATATTTTATCTCATACTACAAATAATAAAAATTCTTTCGGAGTTTTTCTGTGTGAGTGCGCTTTACCTTGAGCTTAATTTGCCTTTTCACTGTTTCAAATAGATCTTTTTTACCATTCTGTTTCTTATGAAAGATGGAGCACGCTTTCGTTATATTTTTTATTTTGTTCTTCAATTCAAGAAAATTCATGTTGAAATCTATAAAGTCGTTTATTAAGCATACGTAAGATGGTAAATCCAAAAATATGTAAATGGGTGTATCCAGGGCTGAAACAAGGGTTCCGTATGCCCTACGCATTATCGTTCGTACACCGCTTAACAATTACATATATGTATATTTACGTATACTGAATGATGTTTCATTGGGAAACATATGGGGAAAAATTATTATCGATTTCTCAAAAACATTTATTCTAGAAATGAGGTTGAAAAAATTACGTTATTAGTATTGGACGTACATTAAAGGTTTTTTAGAATTTTGTTAGCAAATTTTGAAATAATTTTATCAGGATTTAACTTGAGGAGTAATTCGCACTCTATTGAAAGTAAAGAAAGAGACAATAGATGTTGCCCAATTGCAAACCTATGTAAAACTTTTATACTATCATATATTTTTTGTTTGAACTTTTCGTAGGCTCCTTTTCGTCCTAAGCTCTACGTACAGTGACTATAGTGCCTAGTCCGTAATCCGGCCTTGGGTTTATCATTTATTATTACTGAAATCATAAGAAACCATTCCATTATGAAAGATCAAATGTTTAACCAATAACCATTTATAAATATTCGTTGTTGCCATATTCCCCTATAACATTTAAGGCCATTGCTTTAAAATCCTCAGTTATATTTATTTTTTATAAAGCCGGCTTAAAAAGGGACTGGAAGGTCTGCTATTTCAACATTCATTTCATATAAAATTAAATGATATTTTTATCAAATGCAATCGTGTTCCCGACAATTTACACTTATCCGTGAGCATGTCCAACTCAGCGACTGCAGTTTGTTCCAAGTAATTATATTTTAATTTACAAGTGTTTAATCTTGTTAAATAGATGCTAAAACACATTAATCAATCTCATAAAGCGCAGCTTCTCCAGCAAGCTTATCATACGGAGTCGCAACTCCGTTATTCCAGCCGTATTAATTACAGAATATTAATCAACGATAATCCTAGCGTCACGTATTTCATTAGCGCCAACTTTTATCACCAGCGCAGCATAGATTAAAAACCACTTTACAAAAAGAGGTGCTGAAAAGTAATAAAAATTTCCTACACGACGCAACGACGAGCAAAAAAAAAAACATAATAGCGACAACACGTATGAGAGACCTTACGAGAGACGAATGGTAGCGAAATAGGAGCGAGAGATAGACAAAGAGAAGGTTTTGAGAGGACAAAAAGGGTTTGAACTGGAAGGATGGTTGGGATGAAAGCGCGAAAAGGGTTCGAAGAGGCGTGGCAGATAATAGGAAATAGAGAAGGGGAATAGCGTGAGGGAGAGAGAGAGAGAGAGAGATTGAGGGAGAGGGAGGGAGGGAGGGAGTGAGAGGGAGAAAGAGAAAAGAGAGCTTGGTCGGGTTTCGTTCTTTTTTTCAGATTGTAACGCTGGAAATGTGGAACTCGGGAAAAAGGGCTTAAAGGATGGGATATCAACGACGGAGAAGGAGGAGGCGGGAGCAGTTGACGGCAGTAGTAGTGAGAGAAAAGGAGAGAGAATGAGCGAAAAAGGGAGGAGAGGGTGCGGGGGAGGCTGTGAATTGGAGGAAGAAGGGGGTCGAGAAGACGAATCACTCTTGCCCGCGTCTGCCAGTCCCACATCAGAGATGGATGTGCCCCTTTCCCGAAGTTTTTGGCTCGCCCCGCACGTAAGCCGAGGGAAAGAGAGAGGGGGAAAGAGATAGGGTGTTGCAGGAGGGAAGGAGGTGGCGGTGAGAGGGGGTAAAGGGATACAGGGAGAGAGAGAGAGAGAGAGGGGAGGGAGGGAGAAGGGGGCACGTGAAGGGGCCTGCCGTAAAAATACGTTATATTTGGAGCAGAAGGAATGAATGGGTTGTGCAACGATTTTTTCCTTCCCTCTCTAGGAAGCTATTGATCCCTGCACAAAATTCGGAGGATCCGGTTCGGGTTTTTGAAGGAGGGTAGAGAAAAAAGAGAGATGTTAAATGATCATTAACAGGTCGTGTGGGGCTTTTTTTGAGGTCATGTTCTTGAAGGATGACCTATGATCCCTTTCAAAATTAAAGATCGTGATAATTTTCGAATCGCTCATTTTCCTCGGGGTAAACAATTTCAATCGAGGGTTTTCCAATGTCAAAGTTATTTTTCAGTTTATGTCCTAAGTCGGTGACTGCATATGGCTCTAAAAATATTCTATTCGACCAGCAATGTGGTGATAAAAATGCGATCTGTAAAATTTATTAAAATTTTTCAAATAATCAAATTTTATTAGTTTTAATGTTGAAAAATATACTTGATATTTACTTATATTACACCAAATAATCTTAAGTTTACTTCCGATTTAAAACATTGTTGGGCTCTCAGTAACTTCCGATACGGCCTGCTGAGCCATTGTTGACTTGTAGAAGGGTTGCCGACCCAATTTTTAAAGAGATAACTACGTTTATTGAGATAAAAACGCGCTTAATTTCAGCATATATATAAATCCATCACTTAATTAGTACATATGCTTTAAATAAGATTCTTTATCAGAGTTATTAGCGTAATTTATTTTTAATTTATCCTTCCAATAGCTATTTTATCATATTCATCCGAAATGAGAAATACCATTCCATATTTATTTATCCAGCAATTCAATATGAAAATGACGTAAGTCACAAAAGGCTTGTGTTCCATTGTTTACATTCCAACTCGGGAGGACATATCCAATCTAACATAGAATACCTTTGCAGAAATAGAATAATGTTCCAAATCCGTCGTAAATCACTTCGCGAATTATTCCAACGCGAAGTTTCCTCGTCTCTCAAAATGATTCACGTGTTATTTTTTCTGAGGCAGTTCCGTTCAGCCGGATAGAGTTTCGACGCTGATATGGAATGCGAGGCTTTCGCGCACGCATGCGAATAAATCGTGCGCGAGTATGGACGGGATATTTTCTCGCGGAACGTACTTGAATAAACTTTCAGCCATTTAGATGATCCCGTCCCCTTCCTCTTATTGCCTCCAATTCTTCCCTCCTCTTGCCATGCATTTGTCCATCCTCTTTGACGCTTACTGCAATTTATATTCCTCTCCTTCCATTCTACGCGACCCTTTCTTGTACATCCTTCCTCTTCCCTTTGCAGTACTTTTATTTGAGAATATCCCTCGAGCTTGCTCTTTCTATCCTCATCTTCAACATATTTCTTATCCTTTTTGTTCTTTTGCAATAAATGATCGTATCCATATGATAACCTTATTATCATCATTTGTTAATTGTTTCTATAGTAATGGTCGCCGCAGCAGAAAGGGATGATTGTTAGTTCTAAGTACATTGTCTAATTTCCTCTTGGATTCGCTCCCTTTATAGTTCACGACTAGTTCAAATAGTATAGGAACCCGAATTCGGTCAACCCTTGCCTCAAGCATACAATACTGGGGCCTTGGCCTCAATACTAAGTAGCTGAAAAGTAATATTCCCTCCATACTTCTCGAAAATTGATACATCAATTTATGCCGTTTCTTTTAGTTTCCAAGGATACCAAATTCAATAAAAGCATTCAATCCCCATTTCATAATATTGATAACCGATAACAAAGTTGTCATTTCAAAAACACGAAAAATTTTATATGTCGAGTCCATCAATCATTTAAAATGATTAAAACTAAAATAATAACTATTCTTAATGTTGGATAAAGTTAATGATTGTACACTATTTTGAGAGAGCCGATTATCGTGTTATCTCCCCAATTCGTATACTCAGATTCTGCTTTCGACGTGAAGATGATTGTTTGTCTTTGTTATTGGTATTATGCCTTGTAAAGTTCTCAGAAGTTCTGGTTTTAAGCTATAAATAAATAAATAAATGAAAAACAAAGCTCAAAATCACAATGAAAGAACAGTTACCGCAATTTTAATTTAAAGTTTCAAAAGTTCAAAACATAATTTACCCTTTTCGTAACGAAAAGATGAGCATGTTCGAGTCAAGATTATTGCTAATATGTCATTATTTTGCTTCTTAAGAAACTGGAATTAGGTATTATAACACACAAACATGTAACATTGAAGTCAATTCGTTTTAACAGTTACTATTCACAAGGAAAATAACTTTTCCTTCCAATCCATCAAAAATCTCTCAACCAAAACCTTGTCCCCGTACGTCACTTCCTTCTGTCATGGAGAGGTTTTCCTTGTAGCCTTTCCTTTTCATTCGCTGCCTATATATATATATATATATATATATATATATATATATATATATATATATATATATATATATATATATATATATATATATATATATTTATTTATTTATATATATATATACATATATATATATATGTGTGTGTGTGTGCGCGCTATTCATTCGCGCCACTTGGAAATTCAGATACCACGATCCCCATTCGTTCTCTCGTTTCAATATCTCGCTAGTGTCGTTGTGCGAGCGGTGACACCTCGTCACTATTTTAAGATGCTGTGATATGCTCTCCTCATGAATTATTCAAATGAGGATTCAGTTATGTTATATATGGCGAAATTTTCCATTTTCATTTGAAAGGGAGATTGGTTTTTGTGTTTTTACCGCCATGAACCAGTCTGTTTACGTAGTCTATCCTCGTTATTAAACATACTTTAAAACTATTTTCTCCGCGAATTTGATGTAGTTTTACCTTTTTGACGATGACAGTTTGAAAAGTCATCAAGCCATATTTTTGTTGTTTTCATTCTCTTGATATGCGTAGTTTTTCATGCAACTGGTTTTGCGAATAATTTTTTTTATAAATGATATTTCAGTGAGATTTGTTACTAATTAATGGACAACTTTTTAATTTGACAGCTGTAACCTCAAACTTTGTGAATAAAATTTGTCTTAGTAATTTTATTTCGCCAATGCTCAGCAATTAATATGAATTCTTATTCATGTTACAATGCGGTTAAATCCGATAACAATGCCTAACTATTCGCAGATTTTTATTATGTTTTATCTATATTTAGAGCCTTTCAAAACTTTGTTACTTGAGTCCTTGGCCGAAAACTCAAAGATATCACTTGATGTTACTACACCATATTTCTGTTCTAACTTTGTTCGCTCTTGTTAGCCTACTTTCCAGAATGGAAATAGGCTTATACAGTCAAACTCGTTTATAACGAGCACGGTTGTAACGAGTTCACGGCTATAGTGAGCAAATGCTACCTCCAAGATAAGTTTACGAGCATTTACATATAAGTATTTCACGTATATAACGATCACGCTTCACGGATATATCGAGCAAACTTTGACCACTTCTCACTGTCTCAAACGCGGTGGCGGTCAGCCCCTTAAATCCTCATAGTGACCCAAAATATGTAACCTTGTGTTCTTGAGTCCAGCCTCTACACCCTATCCCTCGGGGAGGTTAAAGACCGCGGCGTTGTTGTTAAAAAATAATCCCTTCGTCCAAACCAAGAATTCCCAACTTGCAGGTACAGTGGCACTCGCGGAGGTCCTTTGTCCTCTCCTCCCAACCCCCAGCTCTTTTACAGCCAGGAGGTTGTGTTTGGAAGGGGGTAAGGGGTAAGGGCATGTACAATGGCGCCCACCCCCGTCGCTCAGCCGAATGCACCCAACACCCTTTCCCACGTAAAGATGGGATCCCACGTTTAATCCGTCTCCTCATTAACTCTTCCTGGAATCGGTATGCTCACAGTTTGCAAAGAAAGTTCGTAGCGTTGATCACAAAAATCAGTTGAGATTTTGCCCTTAAACGAGTAACATGTCCGTACATAAAAGGAAGTGTTTGTCTATTCGCGAAAAGGTTGATATTATTCGAGAGTTAGAACGTGGTAAAAAATGTTGAAGTGTGTAAAAAATTTAATTTATCATCGTCTACGGTTTCAACCTTATGGAAAAACAAAGAAGCGATTTTATATGCACTAGAGAACAACCTAACAACGAACAAGAAAATGAGGAAGTGCGACTTGGGTAGTGATTAAGGATGCAGCTGTGAGTAAATTTTATATGTACGTATGTTTACTTTAAATTTTCTAGTTTATTCTCATTTTTAGGTTTTTTCATAAATTTACTAAATAACCTTTCTGTTTATATATTCACTTTTACTTCTTATGTCTTATTTCACCATACGCATGCATGCTTTTGCCTTCACGGATATTAAGTTTAACGGCTATAACGAGCAAAACTAAACGGTCCCGTGGCGCTCGTTATAGCCGAGTTTGACTGTAGTTCCTTCGTTGTGTCTGTCTGTCCGCCCTATTAGCATTTGAACCAATAGACTAATTTTCATCACACTTGGTGAAAATCTCTTGCTGTCGGGGCCAAGTTCCCGAGGATAGTTTTTGTTGCGATGATTGAAATTCTCGGGTTCGATTCCAGGAACTCTCCTTCCCATTTGATTTACATGGGAAATCTGAAATCCATCGTGCAGAGTAATTTTCTCTTGCACATTAAAATACCTTAGAATTGTAATATCGGAGCAGGATTTATACTATACTCTGAGGAAAGGAATGGAAATTGTAATTATTATGTTAGAATTTTGCTTATCGATCATGTTTCTTCGAAATTTGCGAAAATACTGTCATTTTTGCATTGCATTGCATTGCATTGCATTTTCTCATTACGAGAGCGTTGTCATTGCAACGACTATTGTTGGACTTGGATTCCGTATAGTGAACTACATATACGCATTATTTTTGCGACACAAATACGCTTGATCAAGTTAGTTTTCCGTTCAAATATATTTCTAATAGATAGAATAAAGTAATTTGAAAATCCTATGCGGACAAGCATAGGCTGTAATGTTGGGAATATTGTTGAAACGAGAAAAAAGTCTGCTATGACCGGGAATCAAACCCGGGTCTTCCACTTGCCGGGTGGATATTCTGCCACCGATCTATCGTAGAAAATCAATTTTCTCGTTTCTGAACGCGGATGATTTCTTGGTTGGGGCCGAACTAGCTAAGCTAGTATCAACCTACCCCAACGGATGTCCTCGAAGAGATACATCGAAGAAAACTCCTCCCTCTCAAATGGTGAGATTGCCGAACTAGAAATTTATGGAATAAAGTGATCTAAAGGATTGTAATATTTCATAACGCTAAATTATTAAATTTGGGAAAATAGGCATCCTAAGTTCCGCTTGGATCATCTTGTTTTATTTATGAATTTTGTTCGGCGTTAATTTTCCTCGAATACTAGGCGGCCTTTGACTATTTATTAGCTTATTCAAATTCCATATCTTCCGCAGTAATGTTTCAAATTCCCCGAAAAATTTTACATTCACCCCGGCTGCTACGAATTATTTCGCTCTCGCGCATGCGTGCGTAAATACATGTGCATTAAACAATGCAACTCATATGCGATTCATACACGGCAGCGTATGCTCAGCGCAATCAATAGCTAGTAGAAAAAGGTGGATATATAACTTCTGCCATCCTCTCTTATCGCCATAAGAAATAAAAAAACTTTCTCCCTCGATATTTCTTCTTTCTTTCGCCAATACTTCAGAATTGCAGTTACCGTCTTTTTCCGATTCATTCCTCCCTCGCGCGCGCCTCTTCCGAATTGAGGAAACCCTTTCAAGTTAACTTTCCCTCCTTCGTGTCATCTCATTCACTTTCGCACTTTCACACTTTTACTGCGCCATTTACTTCTCATATCCGCTTTTTCAATTTCGATAGCCTTATCTCTTCCAGTTCGCCTCACTGCCTCCCCTCCTCCCCCACCCCCCTCCACCGTCAATGCCGTCCCGACACGCAATTTCATTCCCATCCCGTATCTGTTCCAAATCAATTCAAGGCTATGGAGGAAAAATATTAGGCGGGAAGTTTTTTATTATTTATAATATATAATTAATAGGTATCTCTATATTCTGGACCGCTGATTTGCTCTATCTGGCGTGTGCTATCATATTCGTTCTATTCCAAATAGTAGTCTTCGATTGACTCTTTCCTCTTGAAAGCAACACAATTCTATGCATCATAGGAGCGGCTTCATAGAAAACTATTTTCCTAAAAATCAAGAAAACTAAATATTGCATTTTTTATCAATAATCCAATAATTACAAAAATTTTCATTTTGATAAAAACGACTGTAGTGGTGAGATACAGAAAAATAGTATTATTTATTTTAAACGGACTTATAATCTTATACTTTCAATTTCATACAAGTTTATCAAACTCGATCACTGCTACTTTAACCCTAGAATACCAATCTTTCGTCTGGCTGACGGCGACCAAAACAAATTTACTCCCCCTACTTCATATTTTTAGTTCAAGCTTTGGCTTTTCTTATAGTCGCATTTTAACGTGTGTTCTTCTAGTGTGACTGTTTTAACACAAGGAATTATTTGCTTTGATTTTGTGCTACGCAACTGAGGTCGCCTCACAGACGAACGGTTAGCCTTTAATGTTACTTGGTGATCCTAAAATTATGTCTTACTCTTGAGTCGATGATCGCTAATGTTCTGCAAATTGAGCTGCCTCAGGAGAGCCAGAATGAAGGTGAACTGAGTAAACGTTCGATATGTGCATTTTGTCCTTCAAAGAAGAGGAGAATTACAAGATTTCATTGAAGTCCATGTTCACGTGTTATTTGTGGAGAACATAGTGGAAACATGTCTGGAATGCTGTGATAAAATTTAATACAGTATTTTAGGTTTAACTGTACCTGAGAGTGTTAAAGTATTGTTAAGTATTTAAAAATGTTATGCGCGTCTCTTTTTTCTTTTATTAAAAAATATCAGTATGAGGTAGCCTGCTAGATGAATGGTTAGTAATCCCGCACGTCAAACGAAGGTTAGTAATCTAGGGTTAATACACAGTTTCTTCTCATTCAAATCCTAGTATGTGTGAAAAGTTTCGTATACAAATTTATGGCCTTTTATTTTTAAGGTATGAAAGATGCGCGTAATTATATGAGGTGTTGCTTTATGAAATCCATTTCAACCAAATGTTTATTAATTCCATTTAATTTAAAGCATAAATTATAAATTTTACAGTTAATTGGTTAATATTGGAGATAATTAAAATGATAGAACTAATGGAATGTCTCACTACAAAAGGTAGCATACATGAAAAAAGGCAACCGTCCGCATTTTTAGTGATTCTAAATTCAGATACTTAAAGAAAGACACCATTTTTAATTAAATAAGCTTTCAAAATTATGCATAACACATTTTCCGGAATTTAAAAACCATATTTATTCAAACAGAACTGTTTTTATTTCTGTTGAACAACTTCAGTGGCAAAAAACACCAACAGAATCTTTAATTGTAAATCAACAGTGATTCTTATGATTATTTCTGCACCACTACTGTATGATACGTAAAACTTATATGCATAACAAAAAGTTCGGCCTTTATTTTAACTCTTGCATATTAAAGTTCCAGAAAATAGAGATTAAATTCTTCCTTGCCAGATAAATCCGGGATAAAAACAAACAACATAAAAAGGAATTACTGTCCTTTTTATTTTCACCGTTTTCTGCTTCGCTTTACTTTATTGCGTTACGAACCTGCACCGTTGTTCACATGCCGACTCTCTTTATCAGCTTTGCGTTCCTCGAACGGCGCATTTCACTTTAATCTTCTAAGTTTATATCTCTTTGTCTTTTTATGAAAAATATTTTACAAGCATACGAAACCGTTGCCTTTAACTCATGTATGCGCAAAACTCTAGTGCTTTCATATCATAGAAATAACTTCAGTAAACATATGAAAACTATTCTTAAATTATCAAAATATTTTTCAATTATTTCTATGTTACCAACTTTTACATTATTTTTATATGAAACTCTTATCTAAAAAACTCCATACCCGAAAAAAACGATTTATCAATCACGGATATAATGTATTTCGAATGCATTACGTTTATATTTCCAATGCATAGGTACTCTGATCCAATTGGAATATTTTCCAAAATATATCCGTTGTTTCCTGAGCCTTTTTAGATTTACTGTAGTTTTCATTGCCTATTCTAGCATTATGTCCGGAATTCCGAAAATAACTATGACAGTTCTCTATCCACAACTCTTTCATCGATGTTTACATACAATGCTTCGGAGACAATATTTCCTGGATTGCGTCATCGGAAAAGTATTACGGTTTCCGATATGCATTTATTTCGCAAAAATTCACATTGTCCACGTCCCTCCTTCCATTCTCCACGAATTCATTCACTCTCCCTTCCTCTCCCTCTCTTTCTTTCGACCTCTTTAAAGCCCTCCTGTCTCATTTCACCCCATTCCTCGTGAAGGCGCTCATGTGTGCTTTATAGACGATCGGACTACGTTCTACCCAGAATTTCTGAGTGCACGAGGGAGCATGTGTTTGCAAGAACCTGTAGAAATTCCGACCATTTTTGCCTTGGGCCTTCTTCTTACGACGCTTATCACTCCACCAACTCTCCACTCCTCCGGCATCTGCCTTTCTCTCTAAATCCGGTGCATTCCAATTTCTCACTATCAATCCTCCTTCGCCCTCTCCATTGAGACCAACTTTGATTTCTTCTCGCTCTTCCATTACTTCTTTCTGCTCACTACAAAAGGGTGCTCCTCTATCTCTCTTTTTATCTCTCTCTCTCTCGTCCTTTTTGTCCCTCTATCTCACCCTTCTTTCTTTTCTTCTGGTGCCGTTGATGCTGCGTCGTCCACCATCCCCCTCTCCCCCCTTGGGAAGATGGCTCCCTTTTTCGAGCACTTAACTTAGATTGGTTCTAATTTCTCTCGGAATTTTCCCTCCCGAGGGAATTTGAACTCTCGGTTTGTAAGAAGAGAGATCCTTTAGCGTTCTCTCCTGGCAATCACTTTTTGTCAGGGACTTTTATAACGGAATGGGATGTGATAGTGTATTTACGTTTTCATAAGTTGCAACAAACTCGATCTTTCAAGCCATGTTATTCATTCACTTTTGTCTCTAATGACAGCTAGGAAAAATGCTTTGATGCTTTTTTTTAATTTTGCAGAAACTAGTTGTTTTCGATTCATTCCTGAAATACTAATATTGTTAATCTGCCCGAAAGATTCCGGAATTAAATAATAAAATCCTATTTCGAAAACGTAGAATATATAATTTTACTTTTGGCCTCATAATGCTAAACTATAAGTTATACGCGTTTTGCGGATATAAAAATTAATTTCAACAAAAGTAGGACTAAACGCATTCATGTCATAACAATAATTGTTATTCGTTATTTCGTTATTCTAATAACAATAATTGTTGGTATAATAAAAAATTATCCAAGTAAGGCAAAGTTATTTATTTGCAAATAGTTCGGTATCATATCCGTAATAAAAAGACATTTCCCGAGATTTTAATTAGAGAAGTATTCCTAGTATTTAATATTTAATGGGACAAGTTTTATTTTTTTTTAACTATCAGGAAGTTAAACTGTCCAAAGAAAATAATCTCTAAAGAAGGTTCGCCGTTCGTATTTTTCTCAGATTAAGAACTCGGAGGCATTTAGTTCCACCTTAAATGAAATTCTGCGAGTAGAAAAAATAATGAAGAGTGAAAAAATAACAACCTCTGCCACCCTCCCTAGATGAGTTTCTACCGGGGGAGTAGTAATGGGAGGAGGAGGAGAGAGAGAGAGAGAAAAAAAGAAGAGGAACTCAAAATATTCGAGAAATAGGCGGGGAAAAATGGGTGCGGGAGGAAGAGGTTGTTAGGAGGTGGTAGTAACTCTTTGAAAGGACCGCGAGAGGGAGGGAGAGTAAAAGGGAAGGGGCACCGAAGGAAAAATGTGCCACTAAAGAGGATTAGGGGGACCGGTTAGCGTAACTAATGAGCGTTTGGAGTTTGCACCCTGGGAGCCATAACTAGCATTGAGCAAAGGTTGTTCTAATTGAAATGGAATCGGAAGCCATTGTTCTTAACGGAGGCAGGGGAATAGTTACTCGCAAATGCTAGGGTTAAGGTGGTGGATGTAAAGGAGGATAGGGAATACGGAGATGCAAAAAGAAAGAGAGAGGGAGATTTAATGGTTGTCCCGTAGGAAATGAATGTAACAAGAGTTTCAGACTTCCATTTTTATAAGTGCCGCGGTATTTAAGTGGGGCTAAAACTTAAGTGGTTTACTGGGTTGAAAGGAGGAAAGACGTGCACCCCAGTGACATAAATCGAGAGGGTGCGATAAATAATGTCGAGACATATTTTTATCCCTAATTTTTTATGGTTTAAAGTTATGTATATTTCAGGGGGCATGAGATAACAAATGCATTACATGTTTGCTGAAACGGTTTTACTTCGATGATTAGCTTTTAAGCTGAGAACTCCTTAAACTCGAAGGGATTATTAGATTTTTAAAATGTTCAAGTATCTAAATACATAGAAACTAGCAATGGATATAAGATTTTCTGATATGTGATTTCTTAATGACTTTTTCAGGTAAACCATTGCTATTCTAACAATTTTTACTAAGGTTACATTAATCGTTATTATAATGTGAATTGTCCCCAATAATGAAATAAAAAGGTAGTATAATATGAAATGACTTTAATTGAGCTGTCCTTGACCCAAATTATATTTATATTTTCAAGATGAAGTAGGAGAAAATGATAATATTTTATAATTTGGTACGTGCTTCCATGCATGCAACACTTCAATTCTTCACTTTTACAATGTGAATTTTCAAAAAATTTCTTTTTGATATACTTTCTCGCAAAATTTAAATGATATACTTGTCAAGAGTTATGAATGAACCTGAAAAAGAATTGAATAATTTACTACTTCTACGCCTCGATTGATAAATGTCACAACCACTACCTTCTTTCCCTCTTTCTTTTCGACATCCTTTTTAAGGTAAATTAAGACACTATCCCACTTATCCATTGCCTTTTTTTTATAAAACTTTTCGAGTATTTTTTATTCCCGCTAAAGCATGAATCTAAAACATCCGTTTCTGAGCGCTGCTTCCTACTGTTCTGAGACCGCGTAGTCTGTGACGATGAGATGACACCCGCACATCATAATCACGGCAGGCTTCTGATTGACTGAAAGGTTATCGAACCGCATGAAATTACCGTATGATACCTCTAATTCCGTGAATCCTCTTCAGATACTTCGTGAGTGTCGTGTAGGTTTACGGCATGGAACGAATTTCGGAATGAGATGAAAATGATTGGATCCAAAGAGGAAGCGATATTATTGCCTGGATATGAATAACAGTTCACTAATGGCCGGCGTGTGAAATTGACCGTGCGTTCAGAGATGGGATTTAGATCCAAGAATTCATCAACCCGACCTATCAATTGGATGGAACGAAGGTTTTATTATGCGGCTCAGAGGCTTAACTCCTACGTAGACAGACCCATTCAATCTCGGGGAATATTCCCTTTGCACGTTTCCGATGACCAACCAATTAATTTTATCCCCCATTCTCTTGATTTCCCTTCTCCTTACTCCTCTAAAACATTGCAGTCTCTCAGAATTAATAATTCACGAGGGTAAAAGGGAGATCTATCCAAATCCTCAAATCCGTACTTTGAGCCCAGTTAGATATTTGTGCTCTACTGCTCTGATCCTTTACGCTTTTCGAGCTGACTCGCCTAATTTTCGAACGTACCATTTGACATATTTTAGCGCCCACGCCGCTTTATAATTACATGACTTGAATAAACTGTTCGCCGGAGAAATGTGTTCTGGATGTAACAATATAAGGTCATAGAAACAAATAGGGATTTAAACGGGTATTCCATGGTACAGAAGTGCTTTTTGTCAAAATATCGGTGCAGAAAGTTCTATGCAAATAGGTGGATGTATAATGAAAAATTATTTTTCTTTGTATTGTGGTACCCCTGATTTTTAGATTCGCTCTACACGTTTATTTCGTTTTGCAATTCTATACTCGCCCTACAAACGAAATTTATTTTTCTAATCGGTTCAGCCAATACCTTCGAAATTCATAGTTACAGAAAAATTCTAACCTTGATATTGTGTAACTCTGTGTAGTCAACCCAGTTAAATATGCTATTTTGGTTATTAATTTGTATGAAGATTTGATAGGTATACCATTATGGAGTATCCTTGCGGTTATTTCTCTTGAAATACGCGTAAAACAAATATTATTTAACTTTCTACTGTGGTAGCCCTGCTCTTTAGCTCCGCTTTAAACATCGTGATTTCATTATGGCATGTTGTGCAAATCTTTATCCAAAATTTAGTTGAAATTCGTTCAGCCAATTCCTTCCAAATCCATAATAACAGAAAGAGATTAATTTGTAAGTGTGGCATCTCTGTTTGGTTTATCTGGTCCGAATATGCTATTATGGTTTTTTATATATGTTTACATTACAAATTTCAAATTTGGTTAAAATTGATATTAACATTTCAACACAAATACTTGTAAAAGAATTTTTTTATTACTTGTGTTGTGGTAGCCCTACTTCCTATGTCTACATTTAAAACATTGATTTTGTTTTTTAATGTTGCACATCTTCTTCATACTAAATTTCGTTGAAATCAGTTCCGCCAATTCCTTCCGAATTCATTATTACCAAAATGTATAATTTTGCAATTTTGGCACTCCTGCTGAGTCGATCCGTCGAAATATGTCGTTTTTATCATGAATTTATGTGAAGATTCTATGTAGCAAATTTGGTTGAAATCGGTTAAGCCAATTCTTCCCTGATATATGCGTACGAACGGGCATCACGAAGATAATACTGCTTTTCAGCATTGACGAAAAGCACTAAAAAATATAGTATAGGGAACGACAAAACAAAAATTGATAAAATGGAAAATAATTGCACACATTTTAAAAAGTAAAATGTAAACTTTGTTTTAATTAAATGCCTGTGCAACGGATTTTTTGTCGTTTCTTACGCCGTTATACGATCCCTACTTTTGATGTTATATATAGAATTCTGGGAAGTCACATGTCAAATCAGTTATAGTCTTCAAAAATTGAAACTTTAGGTTGCCGTAAATATTTCGATAATTATTTTTTAGGTGACTCTTAAATTCCATTTATAAAAATATTCCATTACTTCTCTCCTGCATTTGTTAGTATTATAATTTAACACACCTATCTTGATCAATTTAATGCTTATTTAATTAAACGGTGACCAGAGTACTGAAACCCTAAAAATTCATCTAAATATCAGACCAGGAAAGCGGAGAATGATTTTGTTTTGTGATGGAAAAAGGGAGAGAGGTCGACTGGTGTTCTCGGTTGAAAGAAAAGCCCCCGCATTACCGGCCTATGAATTTTCAACGTCCCCTTTTTGGATTGGTGCCAGGCTTAATGTCTCAGCCCCTCCCTTTTTGGAATTGGATTCTCCCCCCTATGTCTCATCCAACTTTTAGCTGCCTATAATGGTGGAATGTCTTATTTGCTTTCTCATGGTTCTGGAATTTCATTCCACCGACGGATTTGAAGAGACGTTTTAATTTAGCTGTTTCACAATAGCACTTTGAGGAATATTTCTATTTGTCGATTCAATATAAAGACTTGGCGATCTTAAAACGATGAATCGTTTCATATATTACCATTTTTATGGTATTACGGTACTATATGATGTACACTAGGGTACTGGAATTAAAAGATAAGAAGCCTAATGAAATTCGTGGTAAAGGAATTATAAATACGGGTGGAAAAATAGTCTCAGAAACAAAGGATGTAGCACAGGTATGGAAAGAATACATTAAGGAACTATACAGCAAGCAGGCAGGATCGGCAAAAATAGAACTGAAAGATGAGGAAAACATTGAAGAAAAAATCTTAGGACCAAGTATTATGGAGAGCGAAGTAGAAAAAGCGATAGTGGAACGAGAGAAAGGGAAAGCCACAGTCAGCGATGGAATACCGGCTGAGGTACTTAAAGTATTGCGAGCAGAAGGACTAAAAGTAACAACAAAATTAATTACTAATATTGACGAAACGGGAAAGTGGTCTTGGGATTTCCAAGAAGTAACAATGACCCCTCTAAAGAAGAAGCCAAAGGCAATGCAGTGTAAAGACTACAGAACGATAAGCCTTCTATCACACACTTCGAAGATCATCACTAGAATTCTTAATAAAAAGCTGGAGAAAAAGGCAGAAGAAATGCTAAGGAAAGATCAATTCGGTTTCAGAAAAGGACGAGGAACTAGAGATATTATAGGGGTAGTCAGAATCATATCAGAAAGGGCAATAGAGTACAGTCAAGATAGCTGCGTATGTTTCAAAGACGGGCAGAAGGCCTTTGATAGAGTAAATTGGATGATTTTGATGAAGATATTAAAGTATATAGGTGTAGACAGGAAAAACAGGAGACTGATCAGGAATCTATATGTGAATCAAGTTGTGAAGGTCAGGTTGGAGAATGTGGACACCTGCGGAGTAAATTCGGTAGAGGAGTAAGACAGGGCTGCTGCCTATCGCCGACCATATTCAATATATAAGGAGAAAGTCGATTGTAAGAAGTGTTAGACGGCACAGGAGATTTCAAAATTGGGGGGAGGATTATAAGAACAGTAAAATACGAGGATGATCAAGTACTTGTAGCAAGAAAGGAGTAGGAACTCCAGAAAATGATAAATAGACTAGTAATAACAGGTAGAAAATACGGTATGGAAATAAATATAGAAAAATCTGATGTGGCCACCACATGACTATCTCCATATCTGTAATATTTCTAAATATTCCAATTAAGTTACATAATAATAAATATTATGAGAAACAGAGAAAATTTTAGACTTTACAAAGTACAGAAATAAGCTCAAACCATAGCATTCTGATATTGGATATAGCCACTAAGCTCCAACAATTAAAAAAAGAAAAAGGAGAGTTACTAAGACGTAACTAAGCGTCAATTGTTGACAATAGTCATCGGTAAGTGGCGTAGTGGTGGCAGCTAAATATATAAGATAACTTTTAAAGAATGCATTATATAAAAAATGTTTCAAACAAAGGTTGTAGAAAATTAAATTTCCTACAACTTTTATTCCAATTCATTTTTATATTTATCAAATATTAAAGCAAATATTTAA
The DNA here is from genome assembly GCA_028673005.1 of Tanypteryx hageni. Lineage (NCBI taxonomy): Eukaryota > Metazoa > Arthropoda > Insecta > Odonata > Petaluridae > Tanypteryx > Tanypteryx hageni. The sequence continues at coordinate 55,371,703 of CM054116.1, forward strand.
TAAGTAACGGATAAGTGACAAGAGTAAACGCCCACTTCCGGTTGACCGAGTTTTACCAAAAACTAATCAGTTCTGACTTTTATAAAAATGTTAAATATAAAATTTCGCGTTGACCTGAATAATAGCTATTACATACACACACACACACACAGCCATCATCGAGAAAATGGTCAAAACATGTTCAGGGGATCTCAAAACGTGTTTCCGTTGAAATCCCGAAGTCGATTTTTTTCATGAATACAATACTTTTCCCTATACTACGTATATGGAGAAAGTAAAAATCCAAAATCATTCGAATATCGGTCAAAGAAGAGAATCTGAACATAAGTATTGGAGGAAAGCCTTTACAACAAGTTTCAGGCTATAAATACCTTGGAAACATCATAACAAAAGAACCAAAATGTACGGATTAGATCAGGACTAGAATAGGAAAAGCAAAAGCGGATTTCAGAAGAAAGAAACAACTACTTATGGAGATTATAAGGGAAGATAACCGCAAGAAGTTCATAAAATGCTATGTATGGAGTATAGCTTTGTACGGGGCAGAAACATGGGCGCTAAGGAAAAATTACATGAAATACTTGGAAAGCTTTGAAATGTGGACTTGGAGGAGAATCCTGAAGATAAAATGAACAGATAAGATGAAAATCGAAGTGCTACGAAGAGTAGGAGAGAAGCATATGATTACACAGACTATTTGAAAGAGGAAGGCAAACTAGTTTGGACATTACCTGAGGAGAGAGAGTATGATTAAAGGCGTGTTAGAAGGAAAACTATACGAAAAAAGGGAAAGAGGTAGGAAAAAGTTTCAGCTGACAGACTATTTGAAAGGGAAAGAGAGTTATCAAGATATGAAGAGGACAGCGGAAAATAGGAGTAAATGGAGAACCAGGTTTAACCATGAATAATCGCGGACCTGTCTACAGACAGTCTACCAATGATGATGATGTTTTATTTGCCTTTCCACATCCGAAAATACGTTCCGATTCTTGTCTTTCAGCATCCGACAGATAATCGTTCGAAAAATAATTTTTTCAAAAGCGCAACTCGTCGCGTCTACAATTAGGTATTATCAATCAGCGTTACAGACCACAAAAATATCATTATCTTCAAGTAATTCATTGCTATGCTTGTCCGTACCTGTATACACTTATACGAGATCATTCTAACCTTAAAAATATACGCAATTCTGAATCATTAGTTTTTGCTTTTTAAAATCTGTACCTGGGAGCAACCTTAAAGAGGTACCATCTCACAGTGCACAATACAATTCCTTTGTTTTCTGAAGTGATTTACAACTATCTGAGAAAAACTCGCCTTCGCCTGAGACGCTTTCTTGTGTCTAGTGCTATCGCGCTGTTTTGTCATACACCTGATTTTTAAATGGGGTCAAAGTGAAAGGAATGAAATTAAGTCATGCTCCGGTTGAAGTATTACGCATTTGATTTTTTGCTGCTCAAAATACGCCAGAAAAATCTATCCCCACGCTATTAATTTTTTAATTATTAAATAAAAAGTTCAAAACTGTTACTAAGACTGGGTTAGCACTACTCGAGATTTTTTACAAAAAACAACATAAATAAATAAAAAACATGAGATTAACCTGTGACTGTATTAATAGTAATCTACTTTAATTGGATAATTGGACGTTTATGTTACTCTGTCTTTCTTTTGCCATTTTTTACGCCCTGCTTCTGTTTTGGAATCTGGCCGAATTTCCAACCACGAAAAAGGGTGGAAGAGATTTGTACTTTCCTTCCGGAGAGAGGAATAGTCCACCGCCCGAGCGGCGAAGCGTTGAAACACCAAAAAGTTCTTTTTTATCCTCGGGGTTTTTCCTCGAGTCCCTTCTTTCTATCTCCTCCTCCCCTGCTAGAGCCATCTCCCTTTTACCCCTCTCCCTTCTCGCAAGTCCACATTGTTTCATTGCAGTTCTCTTACTTCTCGCCAACTTTCCCTTTGGGTTTGGTCCAGCTGCGCTCCGCATGTGGTGGTTGGTTACGGATTACTCAAAACTCTTCGACCGAAAAAAATGAAAACGTTGGAGGTTTCGAAGACCTTCGCTGTCTACGACGCAGCAGTTCATACGCGACTTTGAAGGTGTAGCGTATAATAATTCGGAATTAGTAAGTTTTATTCAAGAGGTTCCTGAAGATGGAAAGAACAATCGATTGGGTTAGATTGCCATCATGAGGTAGTAATATGAGGGATGGTAATGCACATAAGAATTTCTTACATGGAATTTTGAGGTTGTGCGTAGAATTCAATCAATTTTGTTATCTAATATCATACCGCATGATGTTTCGTCAGGCCGCACCGCTTCTGCACCTCTTGATACCGTTTGGCTGTCGCCTATCATAATCTATTAAGTTAACACTACCGGAGAAATTTTTTTCACGATTATGACCTATATTTTTGAGCCTTATTATACAGTATGTACATATTAAAATTTTTATTAGCAATTTAACGGGTCATATATTCAATTCAATTCAATTAGAAGGCACAGGGGATTTCAAAATTGGAGGAAGGATTTTAAGAACAGTAAAATACGCAGATGATCAAGTACTTCTAGCAAGAAAGGAAGAGGAGCTACAAAAAATGATAAATAGACTAGTGATAACAGGTAGAAAATACGGTATGGAAAAAATACAGAAAAATCCAAGGTCATTCGAATATCGGGTAAAGAAGAGAATCTGAACATAACTATTGGGGGAAAGCCATTAGAACAAGTTTCAGAATATAAATACCTTGGAAGTATCATAACACGAGAGGCAAAATGTACGGATGAGATCAGAAATAGAATAGGAAAAGCAAAAGCGGCTTTCAGGAGAAAGAAACAACTACTTACAGGGAATATAAGGGAAGATATCCGCAAGAAGTTGATAAAATGCTACGTATGGAGTATAGCATTGTATGGGGCAGAAACATGGACGCTAAGGAAAAATGACATCAAATACTTGGAAAGCTTTGAAATGTGGACTTGGAGGAGAATGCTGAAGATAAAATGGACAGATAGGATGAAAAACGATGAAGTGCTACGAAGAATAGGAGAGAAGCGAATGATTATACAGACTATCAGAAAGAGGAAGGCTAACTGGGTTGGACATTACCTGAGGAGAGAGAGTATGATTAAAGACGTGTTAGAAGGAAAACTAGATGGGAAAAGGGAAAGAGGTAGGAAAAGGTTTCAGCTGATAGACGATTTGAAAGGGAAAGAGAGTTATCAAGATATAAAGAGGACAGCGGAAAATAGGAGTATATGGAGAACCAGGTTTAACCAAGAATAATCACGGAACTGTCTACGGACAGACTACCTATGATGATGATATTCAATCAGTTTATCGTAGTTTGATTTTAGGCCGGGATTACGATCGACGTGACGGAAACGGACGGTGGCGGTGAAGTACACGGTTGACGGCACGTCAAGGAGGGGTCTGTTATGATCGGCGGGAGTAAGAGCTCCAACTATTGACCGTTCAACGAAACAGCGTTCTTAGAGTAGGTTGCAAGTGAACTGAGTGACGTGTGTTATAATTGATTTTATTATTGTTATTAAGTATTGTCAATATTATTTATAGTATGAATGCATTATTGATGGCATTGACTATACAAAATATTGTTAGAAAAGTATTGTTGAGTTTCCAACTATTTGACACATTGTCAATATTAATTGACCGTGCGGAGTGATTATTGTCAATATCATTCCACACGCTCTTACCTGATTGGCTGACGTGAAACAACGCGACGGGAAAGCTAGACTTCGACTAGGTTGGCCCCTTCTCTGTCAACGTTGACGCCAACGAGGATCGCAATTAGCAGCATGGTTAACACGCTACCCAAGCTTCCGAAACGCCACCATCTGTTTCCGTCACGTCCGTATACGTCGATCGTAATCCTGGCCTTAATCGTTAATTTTTCGTCTCCATCTCGTTTAAATTTATTTATTTATCCTTATAAGGATGAGGCCTTTTATTTTATTTTTATTAGTTCATAAAATAGCATAGCCTTTTACCAAGAGCTTTTAAAATGGTAACTAAGACAATAATAGTCATCCATGCCCAAAGCAGTACACGAACTCGCGATCTTAGCACTGGTAGGCAAATACTACAGCCTCCTCTCTACCAAGGCCGGTACATTCATCAAAGATAAAATAGAATTTAAGTAAGATTCGAATGCCGTAAAGTCGCAAAAGTCGAAATGAACCCTAGCTTCGGCGTTAGAAATTTGGATCCTGTATCTCACTCTGCACCCTAATGCCTTTGATGAATATATAATCACTTTCAACTTGCAGCTATGTTTTTCATTTAAAAATGCTCATAAGAATTCCTTTTATTTTGTGGTTATAGTCTTTGATGATTCCACCCGATTCTTGCATACATTTTCTTTTGCTGGTTTTTAATCCAAATTAACTATGAAAGTCTGGTATTGACCCCATTGTATGTATGTTACACCGACATGATAAATTCACTTTTTTTATACGCTACTCCCTCGTAGAACCAAGCTCCAAGTTGAATCGCATGTTTCGAAGAGAGAACTCAGGAAATAGAAATTCTGCGTTTTATGGTTTTATGAAATTTTCGTTACGTCACCTAAACAGTCGACACATTTTCGGAAAAAATGTCCAAATTAACTATAATATTTAGGAAAAATTATATAGCTTCACAGCGTCTCTCCGGAGGCATTTTCCAAGATTTCAATATAGCATCCAAAACTCTGATGAATCTCATTTTGATAGGAAGGACATTTTACGAATTAAATTCCTCTCCCATTCTCTGAATCGATTTCTCAAATCACATCCAAAACACAGAAGATAATAAAAAAAACCATCTTAAAATGAACATTCTTGGTGACACATTCACTTAAAAGCAGAAAATCCACGCCGCCAAAATCATTTCCTTGCAAAAAAACTTAGCCGGATCGATTCGCGGATGAATATATATATATATATATATATATATATATATATATATATATATATATATATATATATATATATATATATATGAGATTATATCGATCCCATCTACTGAAGGCTGCTGAATGAAGCGTTCTTTGCTCCCTTCCGCAGAAATATTTTGAATAAGAATGCGAAAATGAGTTCGGAAATTTTGAAAGCTCGCGTTTGTCCCCCATCGTCTCTCGTCCCATTCTACCCGAAGGCGCGCACTCAACCTTTTCTCGAGGAGTCCGGGAGGGAACACAGCCATCCGCGAGAGTTCGGTTTCCGATTCCGAAAAGAGAGGAGAGAGCCTTCAGCGCTGAGATTAACGACCCCTTGATTCTGCGAGATGGATGCCAATACGTGGCCATAAAGTCTTAAGTCATTTGCCAGTTGAGGGGTGAAAGCGGATTGAAAGGGAAGGGCGGAGAGATGGAAATAGGGGAAGAGAGGAGGATTAAAAGAATCGAGGCGATGATGGTGGAAAAAAGTGATGATTTTGAGGTAGGGGGAAAATTGAAAGGGACTTGAAAGTTCTATATGTATAACGGCATCGCGTTGTCGAGAGCGCGGTTTTCTAATAAACAGTTTGCGGTGCCAGCAACATTTCCCTCGATTCGCAATTCACCTAATTAGAATATTTAAACAAAATTAATTTGAAAGAAGAGGATAATTATGGAGAATATTACCCGAGAAGAAGTATAAAACAATTGGAAGGATAAAGTTTTTGTGGTTTTGAAAGGGAAAGGAACATGTATTTCTCCAGGAGGAGAAATTATGAATGAATTGAATAAGTACTTGTAAAAGGTTTCAACAAAATACGACTTGAATACGATAAAATATCGTTACAAATTTTTATTTGGCTTTAAAGTTCTAAAATACCTCATGCAGAACAAAACACACAGTTTTACTCAGCCTGTATGAAAAAATGTTTTAATTGCATTCTCGCTATAAAACAGATAAGAGTTGATGTTGAAATCAAATTTAAGGTTTGAACGTTTAAAGAAATAGAACGATACAAAAATAAATGAGTTCGAGGAAGAAATTAATTAAGCTTTTCAGTGGCAACAGAGGTTGAAGAAATGGATGGAAAGAAGCCAGAGAAAGGGAGGAAAAAAATTGGGATAGAATGAGAAGTATAGTGGATAAAATCCATCGGAAAAGAAAGTGTATCGAGTTAAAGGATTCCAATTTATGTAACTACGGAGAATAGAGAGTGAGAGAGAAAGGGAGGAAAAAGGAGAAAATGTGAAAAGAGAGAGAGAAAGAGAGGGGTAATAGATTGGGAAGGAAGAGAGAAAAGGGAAGGAAGAACAGGTTAAGATAGAAGGGAGTTTTGTCGTTGGAGGAGAGGAAGGTTTTCGAGGGAGATGGAAGGAGTTGCGAGGGGGAATGGAAGGAAGAAATGAGACGGAAAAGGAAAAGCTAAGTAAATGCGTTCCAAAGACCAATGTGGCGAGAAGGAGTAAGTCACGTAGCGGAGAGAAGGAGAGGGAGCCCAGATCGCTGACCTTATACACGCCAGGAACCCTAACTCACTCTTTCTCCTCTCTCCCTCTCTCACTCTCGACCTCTCCATCTCATCTCTCCCCCTATCTCTCCCTTTCTCGATTACTACCCCTTCCCTTCTTCTCCCCTTCCCCTCTTCCTCACAATGTCTGTAGTTCCGCCAATTAAGCCTACCCCTCCGGTGATGAGTGTGCCCGCCGAGAAAATGGAAGTTTTCGAATCCTCGTCTTTTGCTACGCGTGGTGTGCTTTCGAAGAAAAGAAGTAACGCTTGCTTAAGCCGGCCGAGATGAAAAAACAACCCTTACAGTTTGTATCAAGAGATGATAGATAAAATGAGTTTGCTTACTCTTCTTAAAATTCTTTTTCCTCGAGGTTGTTTGTTTTCTGGATTATCTCCAAAATAATTCGAGCGGAGCTGAGCGCTAGAACTTTGAGGTTATTGGAATTATCGCAGGGGAATCATGAAAGCGTGACTGATTGCTTGGACTAATGGACGTTAACGCCTAAAATAATACATTATTTTCAACATGAATAAATCTCATTTTGATCTGCGAATTTTACTGCAATATAAAATATATTAATTAAAATTAAATTAACACCGCGAATAGAGTCAAATTATGTCGGAAACCTTTCTGAATGCACTTAAACCATCTAAAAAACGAACTACCTCCGTCACTCCTTGGAGAGTTTCTTCTACGGTTTTATATTTTTTGTATAAAGTACGTTATATAAATTGAATTCCCTGAGGATAATTCAATTTTAAGTTCGTTCTCTGAAATGAACTGAAATAGGAAATATGGCAGATGGGATATGACAGTTTCTTATACTGCAGGAAATACAAATTTGCCTCTTTTTAAACAATTACTTATATGGACTATTTTGTACGTATTTTCTTCGAAAATAAATAATAATTTGAGATAACTAAAATATAATTCCCCCAACTAGCCATAATTTTGTGGAACTCCATTATAAAGAAACGAAAGCAAGTTTTTTGTCAGATAACGTGGTATAACTCCGGTTAAATATGATGCAACAGATCGACCTGAGTTCCGGAACCCTGTACTATCATATCACTAAATTATTCAAATGTTATTTGCAACAGATGTTCTTAATAGACATAATACTGTTCTCTGCAGAGCGGACTACAAAGTCAGTTTCACGCATTTAAGAGGGAATGAAACATTTTTGTTTGCTAATACACCATTACAAGCAGCAGTAGACCAATTTCAAGCTTCTGCTGCCAATAAAATCATATCGCAGGTTCGTCTTACCTGAATTAACCTAAAGCTCGGCCGAAGGGGAGTTCCTAGGATAACACGATTCGGTGTTTTGGAGTCTTGCAAAACGACAGATATGTGTCTGAAATCTCTTCCTCGCATCACCCATTAATTCTCTCAGTATAGGATAGGATCAGTGTATATGAGTGGTTTGCCAAAGGGCGTGCTTGCTTGTCATCAATTAAGGGGAATGTTTGATCCGAGATTTCAAACCGAGCGGAATTGAATTTTGCGGTACAGGAAGAAGATCCGAGCGTTTCCTCCTAGCTACTTCGATTCCTTTGAAGGTTAAACATAAATCATTTTCAAAGAAATGCGATCTTCAGAAATAAAAAAAAAACAGAACTGCAACATTAACACTGCATTCAACGAATTATTTAGTCGTTCGACGAAACCCTACATGGAATTTATTTTTTTATGAGAAAATGCTGGATATAAATTACGCTGAAGATTTTTATTATGTTACGAACTGCTGTAGGTATAAAGTTTACCCTTAAAATAAAGAACAAGCGATTGTAAGGTATGAATAAATAAAAAACTTACAAATTTTCATAACAATAGAAAAATTAGAGCATCTTTAATCTTACTGATGTATGTGTGCCTATACTTAATGTAGTATCAAACAACGTTTTGACCAAAATAAGAGGAAGTCTAAGAACTTTCGATCCGCATTTCAGAGTACAGTAATACCCCGTTTAACGCTGCCCCGTACAGCGCTGATTCGTTATAACGCTCTTTGTTCTCGGACAGATTTTTTACTTTCTCCATGCATTTTTGTGGGCGCTCTTAACTCAAGAAGAACTAAACATAACTTTTAAAATGATATTTTTACTAGTATAAATGCCCGTCAATATGATGGAACGGAATACATTATTTATAATTTAACTTAAAATCTCGTACCGAGACAACAATGAGATCTCTATTTCGACGATGGCATGGTTACCAAGGGAAATCCTCGTGAAATCAGTAAATTTTGCCGAAATAAGTCATTTTAAACGTTAAATGAGTGCGTTTGCGGACAGAGGGAAGCAATCGGCGATAAGACTAAGAAACTGTTCATCTTCATTTAAAATTCTCCCAATTTGAAGATCGAGGGTCAATATTTCTAATTTTCATGAGCAAAAGAATGAAAGCTTGCACGTCGCTAAATTGATTTTTTACGTATTATCATATGGGAAATGAAAATTATCTTCAGGAGTCGAGTCCGGGTCTTTTTTGGGGATTGATTTTTTTTGCCTATGACAATTCCGAGGAAAAATGAGGTGCCTATGCAAAATTTGGTGGACCTGGCTGAAGTAACGTGTTTGATGATTTTCTTCGTAAGTGTTGCACTATAGAAAAAATAATAATAAATCACAAGACGTGTGATTTGATTTTATTGCACATTTTCGGTATGTAGCCGAGAATTTTTAATCCAAATGATCCAAAAGAAAACCGCCGAAATCATCGAAAGAACCACAGCAGGAACGCCAAGTTCTCAGACTGCAGAGCAACCTATGGATTTTTTTTATATCTCACAAAATTGGACACCTATTGGTGATATTGGGCAACGATTATTAAGTGAGAGGTTGTGTAGAATCTGTTAAATTGTGAGAAAATTACAAAAAAGCTGAGAGAGTTACTATAATGGAGGATTGCTAATGCGTAGGATATTTGCTACATTTCACATGGATTAATTATTTACAGTACAGTTTTTAGATTATCGGAGAGAAGGGCGGATATAGTACTAATATTTTGTAAACAGGTAATAAATTACGATTTTAGGAACGCATCTCCACAAGTACATTACCAAAATGTACCCCGCATAACGCTGATTCAGCTAGGGCTTTCGTTTTCAGGGAGCATCCCCAGCGTTAAACGGTATATGACTATATACATTGTGTATTATTCAAAGAGAAAACTTTAAGCGACATTAGTTATAATTGTTAGAAATGAGTTTAAGAAAGTAATGGTTATCATGGAAATACATATTTTATTTCTATCCCTTATTTCCAATTTATTCGAAGCTAGCTATTATATTTCGACGGTGCGCTTCTTAAAAAGTTTTGACTGAGTAAAACCAAAATCGAATTACTTCGTACTTCTACTTTGTAGAAAACTGAAACATTGATGTGGGAGAACTAGCGCCAACTTTAAATAATTTTCTACCCCGTAAAATTTCACCTCTTAGCACCTTACGAGTTCCTTCTATATTCTTCATTATTTACCCTCGTTCTACATATGATCAGATAGAATATCCGTTTCTTGTACTGAAAAATTTAATAGATGCATGGGATATTTCATTTTGCTAATTAATAAGGATGAGTCTCGCTAGTGCCTAGCCTTACTTTTACCACGGTAATGACCTTTTACTTCACACACCATGGGTTGTAGACGGGTAATCCATTCTAATACCAGATCCAAATATACCGGCATGCTCTGGCCGCATTCCAATTTATCACCGCACGCAATTTTAACAGACGCATTCTCGAACCATCTCGAGCGACGTGCAGAAACCTCCTTCTGACGTAATTAATGCCCGGCATTGAACTTAAAGGGGGTTTTCGGTACAGGCGCCTCTCCGCTCATCCGTTAGATAAGCTTTCGTTCTGAATATTGTTCCGCGGTAACTCTCGGGATGGAAGTGACATTGTTGGAAATCCGCGGGCAACCGCCGGTGCCCCCATTCCGCATTTCTCACTAGGCCGTGCCAAAGCATCTCCGACTCCGAGACAGTTTTAAAGGCAACCCAATTTTCCCATCTCAAAATCCTTACCACGCCCCGTCGTCATTCTGGTGTCAATCGCCCTTAACACCTTCCCCTCGCTCGCCCTTCTTCCTCATCCTTCTCCTCCCCTCCTCCCTCTCTTCCCATCCTCCTCTCCTTCAACCTTCTCACCAAGGTTTCCCTTTATCGCCTCCGGAGACAGTGAAGGAGTGGGTATTCCGTCTCGGACGTTAGAGAATGTGGGAATGTTCTCTGAACCGCCTCTTTCATCTCATCCCACTGGGCCACGCCTCCCTCGTGCCACCCCCAATTCCTGACCCCTTCTCCACCACTCGCAGCCCTAACCCCTCCCTAAAATGCCCCGTGCCACCATTGCCACTACCCTTCCTTCCTTCCTCCCTCCCTCACTCCCCCCCCCCTCTCCTTCCGCAATGCGAGAGAATTGGTCGGGATGGAGGAAATAGAGGGGAGGAGAGGAAGCTTGAGAGAGAGGTGGGTGGAAGTCTTCACCCCCAAAAGACATATCCCGGAGTGCCACAGATGTCCCATTAAGGATCCTTTCCTCAAAACTACCTAACTCCATCCCTCCTTTCTCTTCCTACTAACCTAATACGTCTTCCTTCTTTCCCTTCATCCATCGTCTCTTTTCCTCCGTTCTTCTCTGGCACTTTTTTCTCCGCCGCTACTCTGATCTTTCCTCTCTGTATTATTATTGAAATTATCATTTCTCCCTCGTGCTCTTCGAAGTCAGACACTACCATTGCACGTCTGGATTTCACCTCTTTTATTTTTTTCTTTAGCGTCCATCCTCTCTATCGTATGATGCGCATTTCCTTTAAACTTTCTCCTAACAATATATTCATTCTTTAGTAGCACCTTATAAATTGCTCTGTTAGATTTATATATTTTATTAAGTTGTATTCATATTGGTAATGTCATATTTTTTAGTGTATCTGCTTAGCCGCACTTTTAGTTTCAGGATATTATTCTATCGATTTTAGTACATTATAGTAATACATATGTATCTGAAATTGGATTTGCCTTTATACAAGTTTTGTGAATATTGCTCCAAAATATTATTTTCTTGAAAACCACTCGTTTAACTGTTTTGCTCCTCAAGAAATCAAGTTCGCATTCAAACTTAGCTCAACATGTGCACACACTTTTTTTCGGGAAAGAAGTAACCGACATTCTTCTTTTTCAGTTTACCCAAACGACACCCTGAACAGTCTGATGATACCAGAGCCTCTAGTGGCTACGAGGGAAAGCTCCGGGGAGACCACAGAATCGGAGGACTCGCCCCCGCCGCCGCCTCTCCTACAAGTCTTGCTCTCGAGCACGGTCGTTACCACAGAGAGCGCGGTCACCGCCTCTTACAGACCGCAACCCCCGGGGGCCATAGCGGGCGTCGCAATCACGGTCGTCCCTCCTTGGGCGCCTCCCATCCACCACGGCATCCACCACCACGGAGGGACGTCACGCTTTGGTCCGTACTTCGAAGAGGGAGCGGATGGGAGCAACGTCACTGCGCGCCTCGGATCCACCGTACGCCTGGATTGCAAGATAGGAATGCTCCAGGACAAGACGGTAAGGGAATCTTCAAGTGTCCTCTGTTAATTCCAGTTTTAAATTACAGCAGGAAAACTGGTTAAAAATCCGGATAACAGGATCATGGGAAATAAAATATTTTTTTATTCTCCTATACGCGGATGAAAATATTAATACAATTTAATAATTATAATTGACACCATGTACTGGCATTCTTCATAGTAACCTGAAATCTTTTTTATTCAAATTTGAATAACCCAGATTAACTATAGTCATCGAAATGCTTGCTTGGCAGCTGAAATTCATAAATAGCCAGTTCACCTCTTAAATTGGTAAGATACATGTAATATTACTAATAGAAGCTTGGATTTGATTTTTCAGACTAAGGCTTGTATTAAATTATATTGTGTTATCTTAAGATGAGTAAACATTAGATATTTGGAGAAAGGTTAATCCGGTTTCCAACGAAAGAAAGAGAGCAAAATTTGACAATGATACCACAATTTATCGATTGCTTGTTAGTTTGTATTGACTAAAACCCCATTAATCCTCCTTTTTTAAATATTTCGCAGTAATGGTCAAATGACATTTCATATATATGTTTTGAACCTTGACTAATGTAGGCTCTTTTTAAGGTTAACTGGGAAACACGGGGAATTTCCCAGAACCTGTGCTTAAAAATATGTTCGCCATCCTTCACAGAAAACAGTGGTACTAATCACGTTAGAAGAAGCGTATCGAGGCATCATGCGACCTTTATAGTAGATAAACTTAGAAAACCCATCTAGTTCTATAGCTGTGTCTGTCTGAGGTTGTGTTGTTGTGATTTTTCCGCCCACGTCCAAACGTTCCTATTTTGTGAATTTAAGTCATATTTCATCCTGCCTATCCAAGGAAACGTAACGAACTGACCTAAGAAACTAAATTTTCCAAGATTACCAATGTAGCCTAATTTTCAAGAGATGACCATAAACGCTGGAATTGTCCAACAACGCAGAGATTCAAGAATAAGCAATTGAGTATCATACATTGAAAAAGCAAGTACTTATCATTGATATCGCCAATAACTATTACGAGATTGATTTTTCGTAACCTTTTATGGCTATTGTCGACACCTAAGAGTACTTGATTTTTTATTTTTTACTCATAAGTGCTTATTCTTGATTTTTTCAGCCAGCTCGATAATACCCTAGAAATCGAGAGATGCATGATAGTAGATTACTAGGAAAAGACCGCAGGTGAAACAAGCGGATAAAAAGCAAATAGAAGTATCAAGCGTAATGATATGATTGGCGCATTAAAATTACGGTGGGTACGTCATGTTGCAATAATGAATGGTAATACATGAACGCGTATCACTGAAAAATGGATTCGAAAGAACGCTATGAGACCAAATAAAGGACCTAAAGCAAAATAGGACAGAGCAATGATCAGATTCGTAACTTATTTTATAAAATTTTCCTCCATAGATTATAATCTAACAATTATCTCTTTGCGATCATATATATAATCAACTCTGAAATCCAGAACCCAGGATTACTCTGTCAAAGAAAATTTATTTTATTGATGCTAATATGCAGTATTCAGTATATTTGTTAAAATGAAATACATTAAATAACCTTTTTCACTTATTTTGCCAATAATTACAATTTATTAATAGCAGTGTTTCCATTAATTATTAATCTGACCATCATTTATTAGTTAGTGTTGAACTCACTTTTGTATTTATACCATTTTTATTTAAAAAATACCATTTAAATAGTGGCTATTTTTATTTAAACGCGTATCAGGTGCTTATTTGTCTTAATTGTAAATTTTATTTTTCATATTTATTTGGTATTTTTGTGTAGTTCCAGCAGCTTAATTGTTTCAGGATAAATGTAATTGAACATTTATGCCATCGTCATTTAGGAAAATTTAGTTCAGTCTCGTAAATCCGATCTAATTATAAATGTACTCCACATGTGCGTTTATTCTGCCTACCTCCATTAATTAAAAGTTTATAGTGATTGCATACCGTATATAAATTTATCAATTATTTTTCAACATTATCTCGGTTAATATTTTTTGTGGTTACCATAAATTCTCACTGAAAATTAAGATTAATATTAACGGCTATAGTTAAATTGCTATTATCACTGTAAATAATGGCATTATAACGAATAATATTTGCTAATGTGGCAGTACTTTTCATTTCTGCCCAGCAAAAACTCTTTGCGCTACTTCTTTTTAGCTCTACGAGGAATTTTATTGCCAAAACCTGTTTTCTTTTCATTAGTCGTCCAACCTTTCCCAAGAGATTGATGTTCCTTAACTGCGAAACGTGAGGAGAGACATCCTCCCTCCTCGGCTTGCTAAGTAGAACGTGATTCCCTTCTTTATCCTATTCTCGAAGGGAGTTTCTAGAGGATTTTTTTCAGGAATTGTTTCTCTGAATTTAAGCGTTTGTATTTTATACCTTCTACGATAATGTAAGAAAATTTAAGGGCATTATCAAAATTAACCGCCAAAAACATCTATCAACTGCTACGTAAAATATTTTTGAAAAGCCCTTCGTACGGTCTATGTTTCTCCTGCAATTATAATGCTGTACGGTAAGCCTTGCGAAACAAGTAAGTTTTGGATTTGAGGAAGTTTTCTCTGTAGCTATGGAGTGTGTTTTTAATTTTTATATGTGAAAGTATAATATGTTTGCGCACTTTTCCTTAAATTTATCGTCTGGGGAAAGGGAAGTATTTTGAACGGGATGATTTTGAATCATGTGGTTTAGGATAGGGTGACCAGACGTCTCGGTTTTCCGAGATTTGTTCCAGTTTTCATTGCTCTGTCCCGAAAAATTATCCGAGACGCATAATTGTCCCTTGTTTAGAAAATATAAGCGTAATTGATTAAGCAACAGTTTTTTCATCTCCGGTATGTATGAAGTCATTTAAAAGATCAAGCACGATTATATGATTCACTACAAGGGACTGCCACTCCAATAGTGTTAGAAAAACCACTGATGCACGGAAGTTAACCAAAATTCTAAGAAAATAAAAATTCCATATGGGCATACTTTTCCCCTCCGTGCCTGTTACTGTTGTTATCTGTACACTGTAGCAACCTGGAGAGCATCCGCACGTGCGTTAAAAGACGGAACTCGACCAATCGAATATAATCAGGAAATGTATTTTAATACAAAGACATTGATCGCAATCTGCTGAGCCATTGCAACCTCCTTTTATGCAGCGCAGAAATGCGATGTTCTTTAGAAGCCTACCATCCCTATCACTAGTTCACACACATTTTTCATTAGTAGCACCGAGAACAGCCGTACCGTGATGTCTTTTCTTCCATAAAACACCATTCCCTAATATAAGTGGTGAAAATATTATCATATTTTTCAAAGTATGCACTAAGTATCGAGCAATTGAAAGAATGTTGTTCTTTTGTAGATATACAATGTTCAATTTATTTCTTTCTGAAGAAAATCTGCCGAAGTTTATTGTACATTTCTATGAAACTCCCTCGAATGAATTTTATTTATATGCCTATGGTTCATATTTTATAAATTTTTATGTAATTATAAAATAATATATGCAATATAATTTAATTTAGGGCGTCATTTGTAATAAAATTTATTGCTATGTTTTGCGGATGACAGTGAAAGTAATAGAAAGACAAGTTGATTTATTCTAAAAGAAACACCGCAGTTAATTTGCGTAAGATAAGCAAAGAAAATGATATATAACTACAACAGAATGTTTCATATTTAGACTACATACTATTAAATAATTTGGAAAATGGAATGTGACTTCGTACTATTTAGGAACAATCAAAACTGAAATAATGACAGCATGAAACCGGAAGTATGGCTCTAAATACGAATTCCATTCGATCCAGACATTGCATGCTAAAGTATAAATAAATATGCAGCGAATATCTAATTAAATTCCAATAAATTATGAAGTTTATAAATTAATAATAACGTGCTTATTTTGGCCTAAACTAGTTAAACTGCGGTAGTTACAAAAATAATTCACAATTTCGTATTAAATTCTCTTTTAACTTTAGAGATCATCTATCCGGCAGTGGATAATCCCTAAATGAATGGAATAGGCACTTAGAGATTCTATTGTGATAAAATGAAATCCAAAGTTAAATTTTGGATATCAATTTTATCCGGTTTCTCTGAAAAATAAAAAATAAATCATCATTCATTTGATAAAACCATTTGGAATATTCCGTGTCCCTCTCTTCTCTTTGAAAGGATAACGTGACGCCTTTATTGCATTAAAACATTAAGAGCTTAAACTGAGAACGATTTTGCACTCTCTGGAAGTGCTTTTCAGAACTCATTTATAGAATGTGAGCATCGAAAGAAGTTATTCTATAAAAAGTCTTTAAAATATTAGTTACATAATAGATTGAAGGAAAAATATAGCTTGAGCTCTGAATATAAAAATTAATTGTGAAAAAAGACTTTTAAATGTGGGTTTAAAGTATCCATCAATATATTACTGCCATGTCCCTAAAAATAGCTACTTATATGAAGCGTAAAAATTTACTGATAAACAATCTATAATAATTTTGTACAGAAATATTTTGTGTTATTGTGTCCCATATTATATATATAAGTATACATTTTATTTTGATAATATGGAGCACTATAAGAGAATTCTTTTCGTCTTGTGACTTAATTTTGTATTCGTAGATGATGTTTGGACAGCTTGCGAAAGCAAGAGAAACTGATGGATGCCGAAGGATAGCAACAGGAAGCCTGGGGTGTTACTACAAGCCAGAGGAGGAAGGAACGCGTTCCTTTGGATTATCGGATTGAAATGGATTAAGTGATTAAAAGATAGATGAGGAGCGATTTGTCCACAGTCCTCTCCCTCATTTGTGCCAACAAACCGCACCAATCCAATTCTAATACATCCTGACTTTCATCTTTCAACCCAAACAAACCCTCTTGCTGAGTCTCAGCGTTTCATTTCTAATCTGGAGCAGAAAATCTAGAATCATGAAAGTGAATTAAGACGTGTTAGCACTGTGTGCAGTGAGCTGGAAAAACCAACTTACAACAATGCAATCATTGCTCGGGGGATCATCGTCTTTAGAAAATATATTGCCTTAACAACAAACCTAAATGTCAAAAAATATATTTTATTATAACTTAGTAATTTATATATATATATATATATATATATATATATATATATATATATATATATATAACCCAAAGAATTTCTAGAAGGTCTGCAGATCTGAAATTTTGCATGATGATAGGTCATTGAGTAAAACGGACAAAAAATTTCCAATATTACACAAATTTTCATTTTTGTGAAATATTTTTTCTACCCCATTATTTCATTTCATTCTCCAGTAAGAAAAGCATGGAAATCAGTGCAGGGCTTAAATATAATCTCAATTTTAAATTAGCTAAAATTGATATACGAACTCGGGACATAGACAGTTGCTGAATGGTTGAAAGAATGGATTTTAATTTTAATGAAAAAATTCAAATCCGTGCCGAGTGAAGGCAAAAATTTGTTTTTAATGAGAAAAAGATAGTTGGTTCGGTTTTTTTTAAATGAAGCCTATTGACTACCGTGGCAACGACACCATTGCTTTTAAACTGGAATTAATACTCTATATAATAATACCATTGATTTAATGCTTTGATGAGAATTAATGGATTATATTATAATACCGATGATTTCAAACGGTGCAATCCCATGATGACGCCATAATCCTAACACACGAAATGTCCTATTTAATAAAAATCAAAACTCCTTTTTTTATTGGAATAAATGAGATAAATAAATTGTATTTTATAGTTCAAATAGTTGATAAATTCATGCAGCATTTGTTCTTAAATAATAGGAGGGCGATGCGAGCAGTATGACCGGGTTGGGCTCCATAAAGGTCCAGGAGCAGAACATTTAGTATATAAAAATTTCATATTTTTAATATCATCACTTTAAATGATTAACGTTATTACGGATCGTTGAGATGAGCCAATTCTTAAAACATTTTTCGTTCGATGGTGCATTTATCATTACCTTGTTGAGAAGATTATAATTTATTAGTTCTGACATTTTTATGACTGCAACTCTCCCTGCTCTCCATGCATCAATTTCTTACATGATTACCTCAGCCTATCATAAAAGCCGCGGAGTAATTTCGAACTTATTCCTGTTATATCATTACTTGCCATTGCCTTACAAAGCCCCGATGTAAGAGTGTTATTTTACCCGACCTTGAACTTTCCGCTTTTTTTTATTCCTTCGCTTTTTTCATTGTTTCATTCTATGTCGCTTCGGAGTTTCTGAAAAATATCCGTATCGCAACGTTGCGTTCAGATTCTGGGATGAAAAGGTGTTTGACGAATAAATGAAAAAAAATCGTATTAGGGAAATGCAGAAATAAAATAAAAGATGGGAGTTTTGTGCGGGCGTATCTCTCCATTTTTCCTCCCTCTATCTTCCATCTGTCGGCTTTGTCTACAGTCTATTTAAAAGGGGATTACATTCCCACCAACGTGATTTACACGTAATCCGCTTTTTATCCTCCAGACGTTTTTTTTTATTTAACGTTAACGAGGATACACCCGCGCTCTCGTGTTTTCCATTGTTCCGAGCCGAGACATCGTTTTTTTATAATTTTCTGGATTCACGTTTTTTAGTGCTTATAATTGTAACATAAAACAAGGCTGAAAAGTGTGGTTCGGTTGGTTATATTTATCTGGGATTCTCGACAAAGGAATTATAAATTATACGGCGAGGCTGAAATACATTGCATATTGTGTATCTTTTGTTGATAACATAATGAAACGCCGCCAAAATCTCTTAAGCTGGAGAAAATAAATTTTTGGGGGACTACCTCAAAGTACCAAAGAGTGTATTTTCCGATAAAGTGAACTACTCAGTCGTCGGTAAACAATTCCGCATTTTGATTTAATGAGTGCTCTATCATGGATAAAGCAGGACAAACATTCGATTCTTTGCTCATATATCCTCGTTAAATACCGGCCCGAAATATCGCATTTGACCCGTAAAATAGTGAAGCAATCTCTATTGAATACAATAAGCATAAATAACGGATTTCTCTCAAATTTCATTCTGATGAGTGTCAAGTTGTAACAATAGTTGATACAGGGTATCAAAAGATTTTTTAATGCAATGTGTGAAATTGAAAAAAGCGTCAATTTTTATAATGTTTAACTAAATGATTGGTTTAATTTTTCGGATGCCATGTTTGTTTCAATCGTACAGGTCTTTCTATTGCACATTGTTCATGAATATAGAATAGAATATAACGATACAAAATTAATTTTAATTTTACCTTTTAAAGTATATTTTTTATACGAGCTTCTTAATCGTAAATTCAGAATACTTCCACTTCCATAAAGAAATCTGCCGACGTAACTACTCTTGCTTAGCAACCATGGTGTACATTTTTTTTTATATGTGTCGAAAACCCTTTCCTTTGTAACTTCTTGTTTTACCATCATGACATTTGAAACGCTACGCTATAAACCGAGGTAAGTGTGGTGGAAACGAGAAAGTAGTCCACGCAGACGATAGAATCGAGGTTGGAATAAGTAGAAAAAAGAAACCTATTTGACCTCTAGAAGGAAACCGACTTTACTCTTGAAATTTATATGTACTTAAGAAGTAGTAAGAAGTAAAAAGCACAGGTCTCTCCTTTATAATGTTTTCCATGCATCCACTCGGTAAAATTGTTTCCTTCTGCGTCGCATTTTGTCTTTACCTCAACTACGAGAAGATGTACAATACACGCTTTTATGTATCGCGCACAGTCAAACCCGTCACATTCTCATTGTAGTTTTTCTACGCGTATTAACACTGATACCCCGTTCGCATAAAACTCACTTATTTGACTTAACACTTCACATTTCTTCTTTATAAATATTTCTATCTAAACTTTTTCCTCACCGTATTCCAAATCGACATAACTGTGTTTTCCTACCGTTTTTGGTTAGTTTTTGTCTAATTATTACGTTTCAAACGCATTTTTGTTCCAATAATGCGCTTAGCAATCCGCCATTTTTGTCTACCTGTCAATATCTTTGTCAGTTTATGCATTTAACTAGATTGAAAGTATAACTACCTTACAATAGAAGCGAAGTTTACATTTTTAAGAGAGGGTTTTGCACTGACGCTGTCTGTTCTATAATAAAATTTTAAATTTGGATATCCTTGGAGACCTTTCAAAATTAACACTTTTTGAAGCCCATATTTTTATGGTATGAATTACAAATTTCCAACATATTAATATAGACTACAAATAATGCGATAGTATTTATAAATTTTTGGCCAGCAAAAAAACATAATTTACAAAACCTTGTTTCGTAGATTCTCGGGGGTCTTGTATACGCTTTGTCCATCTAAATCCTATCAATAAAATACTACCCTAATATTGATTTATCAATATAGTTCTCTCTTTCGTTAGTTCTACAGAGGCCATTAAGTAAAACGCTTATAAAAATATTTTACTTTAGTTTTGAAAGTATTTCGTTTGGTAATAAGGGGTTAGGTTATCTCAGGAATATGTTTTCTTCAGAAACTGGCTAAAAAAGTTAATTTTACCTTATTGTTAGTGGATACAAGGAATGAAATAGATATTCATTAACTGAGTAATACAGAAAAGCAGCTTTGAGGTAACTAAGTTATACCCATCGGTAGTAGAATAGGCTAACTCTTATCGGCTATTGTAAGAATAGATGCTGGAAGATGAAGGAATATGCGTGGACACACTTTCCTTCTCAATAGCCATCTCATCGTTCCTCGCTGCCAATTGGCGCGTAACTCCTGAGGATTACCGTCTCGTTAAATTTTAGCTCTCGTCGTTTTCCTCGACCCAGGATTTAAAAACATTTTTCTAATCACACGCTGGACCTCCCTCTTAAATCTTTACCCTTCCCTCTTAAGATTCCCATAAGCCCTCCTATGCTTAAGTTTGTCGATTGAGTTGCATAAGATTTAGGATAGCGGAAATGTTCCATTAAGGCTCCGACGGTATTAAGGATAGTTATGGACCTGAAAATCACCCTCTATTTGGCAAAGATAATAGAACATTTGGAGGGAGAGCGTAATGAGTGTGGAAGTAAAGATTAAAAACAAATTTCTCAGGAAATAAATTGTTTATAATGAAACATTTATTACGTTTTAACGCAGTCGCCGTGCCGTAGCAATGCTCCCTCTGTCCTTTTTTGCTATTGTTGATCTACTCATTTACCAATTCGCCATTTATTTTACCTTTCATCTTACTTGTAGCTAGCATAAGTTTGTTATTATGTATTTACAGGGACTCTTCCCTTAAATTTAATAATGTAAATTATGAATTCAATTTCATCTCTTATTATATTATGAAATTTTGAGTGGATTTTATTCACTTGAAACAATCCTCATCAATCTTCTTTTTTTATGGACATGCAATCGTTGCAAAACCTTTTTTATTCCTCATTTTTAGTCATTCCACTTCAATTATTTCTTTTTTAACACATTTCTCTCTTCCAAGGAAATTGCTGAATATCATTTTAGCATTCCTATTATCCAATATTTTGTGATCCAGTGGTGTTACAATAGATCCCTTAAATGTAATATAAACAAGTGATGAAAAGTGTGTTGGCCTTTTTTACCGCAGTTTACTTCAGCTGTTATCCTTTATGTTTAGTGTATTGCATAAGTGTTTCCCATTCCGAAGCAAAGATATTTCATGTTTTAAAGTTTTGCCATGAATATTTGTTTTCATTTTTGATAATATTAACTGATTTATTAACAGCAACATCCTACAATAATTATAGTCAACGGCAATCTATAATTGCTGTAGTTACACTCAGGCCCTCCGAGAGACCCAGAGAGGCCCGGGCCACTTACAGATTTTGAGGCCCCTCACCGTAATAAAATTTTAAAAATCTGATGTGGCCACCTCATGACTTTCTCCATACCTGTAATATTTCTAAAAACTCCAAATAGGTTAAATTATAATAAATATTTTTAGGAACTGCGAGAAAATTTTAAATAGTTAACAGAGAACAGAAATAAACCCAAACCGTAGCTTTCTGATATTGGATATAACCCCGAAGCTCGAACAATTAAGAAAGGAGAAAAGAAAAAGGAGCGTAAAATGATTAAAATAGCAGTAGGTGGTGTGGTTGTGGCAGCTAAAAGGTATATTTTTAAAAATATATCTTCAACAATGCATTATATGGGAAAATGTTTCAAACAAAGGTTGTAGAAAATTAAATTTCCTATAACTTTTATTTCTGTACTTTTTTTACATTTATCAAATATTAAAGCAAATATTTAAAAAAATTGATGTGACGCCCACTTTTTATTGACCGATATTTACCAAAAACTAATCAACTATGGCAATTTTAACAAAAATATCAAATATAAAATTTCGTGTTGGTCTGATTAATAGTTTTTGAGTCAGATAACCCACAAAATTCAGGTCACAGACACACGGACACACAGGCAGACACACTCACAGACATCATCGAGAAAATAGTCAAAACGTGTTCAGGGGACCTTAAAACATATTTCCGTTGAAATATCGAATTTTTTCATGAAAACAATACTTTCTCTGTACTTCGTGTATGGAGAAAGTCAAAATTCTCATAAGAAAATGTTTAAGCATTACGTGACCCAATTTGGTGGTCGGGGTTCGCTGAATGGTTACAGTGGGTTACATTGGGGGTAGGGTATCCAAGCTTGCACTGTGTAGCACACTTTCATTAATTCTTTGGGTCACTTAAAGAAAAGATATTATCCGAAAAAATGTTTTGCTCAGTGTTTTTAGCCAGCTAATAATGAAGACCACATTGAAATGGCTCTCTATAGAATTTCTTTTAAAAAGTAAGTGCAAAATTAAAAATGTGATGTGACCACCACATTACTTTCTCCATACTTGTAATTTTTATAATAATTCCAAATGGGTTACAAAATAATAAATATTTTACGAAACTGCGAGAAAATTTTAGACTTGCCAAAGAACAGAAATAAACTCAAACCATAGCCTTCCGATATTGGATATAGACACAAAGCTCCAACAATTAAGAAAAGAAAAAGGAGCGTTACTAAGACATAAATAAGCGCCAATTGTTAACAATAGTCATCAGTAGGTGGCGTGGTGGTGGCAGCAAAAAATATAAGATATCTCTTCAACATTGCATTATATGGGAAAATGTTTCAAACAATGCTTGTAGAAAATTAACTTTCCTACAACTTTTTTCCAGTACATTTTTACTTTAATCAAATAATTAAGCAAATATCTCAAAATAACGGATAAGTGACATGAGTAAACACCCACTTTCGGTTGACCGATTTTTATCAGAAACTAATCAGTTTTTGTGACTTTCATAAAAATGTTAAATATAAAATTTTGCGTTGGCCTGATTAATAGTTTTTGAGTTAGAGCACCCACAAAACGTTATCATATACACACACAGGCATCGAAAAAATGTTCAAAACGTGATCAGGGGACCTCAAAACGTGTATTTGCGTTGAAATCTCGAAGTCGATTTTTTTCATGAAAACAATACTTTCCGCTATATTACGTATATGGAGAAAGTAAAAATTCAGTGCGTTACATAAGAGGAGAGAGGGCGGATCTAATTGTGGGTTCCGCAAGATTATATCGATTATCAAAAATTGCGGAAGTTGGGTTACGTAATTCTTGAACGTCCTGCAAGAACAAAGTAAGAAAATCATATTTTATATTTCTTTTTGACATGTCCTATTCAAAATTCATTTTTTATATTTATATGGATAAAAATATAAATAAATAAACATAAGATAATAAAATATTTTAATATTTTTTTAATTAGGAAATTCTTTTCTACCTTTTGTTTATGCAAATTTATTAATTATTGATGAGAAATCTTAGTTACGTGCAATGTCACTTTAGCTTTTTAGAAAAAAAGAGGAACAAGTTTTTAGGCTAAAATCGACATTTGGTGAGGCCCTCTTTTCGACGAGGCCTCCAGGTTGCACCTCATGCGCCTGTGTATAAATCCGTCTCTGAACAAGTACCAAAATTTGAGGCCCCCTTGAGCTTGAGGTCCTGGCAAAATGGCCCTCCTGCCCTCCCCCCTCTCATAGGGCCTGGTTACACTCCAAGTTTTGTTTTCAATCAATCAGGTCAGTGAGAAGGCAATATTCTCGTTGGCTTATGAAATCTTTGCAGAATCCTCCGCAAAAACCCATCAGCATCTTCCTCTGTTGCCATTCATCTAGCAACGGTGTGCTAAACTCGGTGGGCCTTCATATAGTCTTGGCATAATTCACCTACCCTGTACAAAGAGACAACTATGCTAGCCCAGCCAACAAATTAATTAATCAAATAATTTAGTTAGCCGCGTTACACGAGATAAATTAATTTCCCTGTAGACTAAAACTACAGCATCGCATATCTCACGTCCGCAAGTGTACATATTTTCAACCTTTTCGCGACATAAAATCCTTTTTTAAGCTTGAGGCTTCTGACTATCAGAATACATAAATCAGTAAGTATTATTAGAGTGTGAGTCTCTGCGAAAAGTTTTAGCCGCCCATAATTCTCTTCGTTAGCGTATCTCGCTGGATCATTTGATTAATTGCCTTTGACCCCCGTTTCCATTAAAATCAAAGAGACACAGCGCTGAGTGAATGGGTTTTGCTCCCGAGATAGAGAGCACGAGAGAGAGAGAGAGGAGAGAGAGACAGAGAGAGTGAATGTGATATAGAGTGAGGTGGGAGGAAGGAATAAATGGAGGAAGAGAATGTGGCTCAGTGCTTGTCTGTGTGCGTGTGGTTGTTCGCCTGAATGTGAGAGAAAACTTCCACGAGACTCCGTTCGTGTAATGAATGATTTTGCTTTCAACCGCCGGACATTTTCTTTAATAAACTCTGATTTTCCTAATATCATGCCGTTTCAAATTAAATTCTTTACAGTAACGTTAATTAACGCAAAAATACATAAATTTTCTATGCGTAAATTACAATACGATCTTCTAATCTGATTAAATAATGACGAATGCGAGAGAGAAAAAACAGTAGTTTTTGAAAAAAAAGAGAGGCATATGTTTCATTAAGGGTCTAGAAGAGCAGTTGTTACAGTCGGAAGATATTTCAGCCGCCATAGTATATTAGACGCCATAGATGCAGCAGCTGAAAATGTATCTAATTTAAATAAAAAAAATTGATTTGGTCGCAACATGACTTTCTCCATATCTGTAATATTTCTAAAAATTCCAAATAGTAATAAATATTTTAAGAAATTGCGAGAAAATTTAGACTTTACAAAGATCAGAAATAGATTCAAACCATAGCCTTCTGATATTGGATATAGCCACAATGCTCCAACAATTAAGAAAAAAAAAGTAGGGTTACTAAGACGTAAATAAGCGTCAATTGTTAACAATAGTCGTCAGTATGTGGCGTGATGGTGGCAGCTAAAAATATAAGATATCTCTTCAACAATGCGTTATATGGAAAAATGTTTCAAACAAAGCTTATAGAAAATTAATTTTCCTACACCGTTTATTCTAGTATATTCTTACATTTATCAAATATTAAAGCAAATATTTTAAAATAACGGATAAGTGATAAGAGTAAACACCCACTTCCGGTTGATCGATTTTTACCAAAAATTAATAAGTTCTTCTGACATTTATAAAAATGTTAAATATGAAATTTCGCGTTGACCTGATTAATAGTTTTTGAGTTAAAATACCCACTAAAAGCTATCACATACACACACACACACAGACATCATCGAGAAAATGGTCAAAACGTGGTCAGGGGACCTCAAAACGTGTATTTCCGTTGAAATCTCGAAATCGATTTTTGTCATGAATACAATACTTTCCCCTATACTACGTATATGGAGAAAGTAATAAAGACGAATGTGGTACGACAACGCGAGAGAGATAGCAATAGTTTGTGTGTGTAAGATTTCATGTTGCAAATGATCTGGAAAATTATGTAATCAACATTAATCGACCTTAAAATCAGAAAAACTGCTATAATTACGATGTAATTATTATTTTTGTATCACTCGATAAATTCCTGACGCTGAGCTTTGCACTGCCTTAAACCATATTTATTGTGACCATAAAACTAGTTATTTACTCCATTAAAATTTAAAATTATTCATTTAACCGAGATATTTGAGTAGAATAATTTATTTATTATAGTTTAAAAGATAAAATAATTTCTCATTGATGCTTTCTTGAAAACCTTTTCGAAATGAATGAATTTATTTAACATGGCAGTTGAATTGAAATAGATATTTTAATGTAGAATAAGAGCAAAACTTTCTCTGTTTAATTACAGTCCACCATTTGATGGGTATTTAACCTATTATAATACTAAACGGCAATACGCTTCCTAATGATATCAAAGGCTTAAAATAAAAATTCCGTGGCCAAAATCGGTCATTTCATAATAATAAACCTCAGCTAAGTAATTCGTTTACTATTCTTTTCAGTATTGATTTCTATATATTAATTACGGTGAAAGATTTTTAATGACTCCGTGGATGCAATTACCTATCATTTTAGCTCAATTTTTCTTGTTTAATAAAGAAAAAATTACTTCTAGATGTAACAATATTTCTCAATGTTTTTGTGTATCGTTCAACTCTTAGCTAATTTCCAGCCAGTAACTGTTTAATATTTCAAAAAACGTTGGTTAAATGATTGACTAGGTGTGTGACCCGTCATTTTCCGGGTGCGATTCGGGATTGCACAAACTTATATGCCCTCGCACCGCCCGCGCACTCAACATACAAAGCGTTACTTCTAAAAATTACCTACAGAGAAGTATTGAAAAAATGTGCATAACTTTCGATCAGACTGTATATTCATGTTTTTTATACTGGAATCGTATTTACACTATAGGTAAAGACGTTATTTGCCTTAGACACGCTGTATATTCTGCATTATTTTACGTAAACCTGTTCGTTGCAATGTTGAAAAAATTAGTGAAAGCAAGGTGCATATCGGTTCGGCTATTCTCGAGTTATAAGGGAACATAGTTACAGACAGACAGAAACGGATTTCTCACCAAGGCTGTGCTGTGCGAGAGTGGAGTTGAGTTAAGAGTGGTATCCAAACCTACATTGGGGATTGATTGATTGATTAAAATCGGTTGTTTTTTTTCGGAGATATTTTGGTTAGAAGGGGTTTTCGATTTTTGCCTTTTATATATTAGATATTCAAATTTTTAATGGCCCCGATTACAAGTTATATTATACACGTATCGAATATATATGTGGAATAAATCACGTAAATAGCCTACCAAAGTATAAAAATAGCGCAGGTATATCTTTCCACCGCAGCAACGGCGATATTCATCCGGCAGTATAATCATGAATGTGAAAAAATATTTCACCGATGCAAAGCCTTGTAACGCGAAATGAATTCTGACAGACTGCCACCTAGCGACAGATTTGTTTCGTGCTTTTTCGCAAAAATTTTTATTTGCACGAATGAGATGACAGTGGAGTTACGCGTTGATCCTACGTGCCTACGGATCTACATCTACTCCCTTTGTGTTCGTCCGCCGATGGGAAGGGGAATTTTTGTTTTTCACTTTGCTAAGGGAGGGAGAGAAAGAGAGAGACAAAAAAGTTTTCCCATCTCTCTTACAAGTTCGAAACGAGAACGCGGGACGAGAGCATTCTTTTTTATCAATTTCCTCATCGAACCTGTCCGTACCAACCCCGTTCACTAGGTCACGTAGAATAGGAGATAGGCCGGTCCGCGCGTTTTTTCCGAACTAAATGAACCCCTCCATAAAAGTGCTGGCACAGAGTTGGCGTTACGATAATGCGTACCTGGTCGGTGATCGAGCGATCCCATTGGGTTACACGGCGTGTTTTTGAAATCTATTGGAGGAGATTTCGTGTTGAGAGGGTTTTGGAAATCGGGAACCATTGCGGAGAATTAGGTCCTTTCAAAAATAGCGCGAGGAGAAATAAAAAAAGGCTCGAATCTCTACTTTCTCCTGTTCTCAAACGTGAGTGTTTGATTTTACGTGTGCTTGTCTGTGTGTGAACGGTAAATGAATCGAAATTGATTCTAGGGCCAACGGGCACTAAATCAAAGAGAAGTCGCATTAGCGATAACGTTACCATAGAGCCGTTTTTCTATTATTTTACGATCGACTTCTATTCGACTGATTAAAGCTTTAAGTGGGCGATTGACCTTTCGGATAATCTTTGATTCCTTATCGGTGTTTGAAGAGCTTAACGGCTCCATCGAAAGCGAGAGAGAGTGTATGGGCTCGGAAATTAGAGTCAACACTTACCCGATTGTATTTTTTTTTAACGGCGGTATTTTTAAAATTACGTAAATAATACCAAACGTTCCGGGATGTTGGTTTAAAATTTAATCGTTTGCCATTATATTGATCTTTCGTAACCATTAGAAGGATATCCGATGACTAATACTTTGAATAGATGTTCACGTAATACTTGCGCTTCAAATTTGGCGAATTTTCGATGCGTAATTGCTCTTTCAGTACATTATTTATTAGTCATTCATTATTATTATTCAATAGATTCTCGCACAAAAAATCAAAGATTTCATTTATAATGCAATAGTTACGCTTATACATTTTTCATTAAAAATAATGTTTTAGATATGATGGAGCATAATACACCGCCTTGCTTCTGAAATTCGTATTTTTGCGGGCTATGCCCAGCATAAATTTGGGATTAATTCACCGAGTTACTGTAACTTTCGCTTTTACCCAAAATATTCGGTCTTTTATTTGAATATATACGTTAGTTCTGTTGTTAGAACACTTTAGCTTAAGTTTTGTTGTAAGCGGAATTTTTCCATGAAATTCTAAAGTATATTTTTCTCGCTTATGTGCTGTTAAGCTACAAATTTGAAAAATTGTGGTGGTAATTTTGTTAAAAAAATTCATTTCTTTGTCAGAAGGTATTTTATTTATATTCACTTCATTAAAACCGTGCAATATTTTAATCTCTGTGTTTCCAAATGAATGAATGGCTTAAGCAAATGTAGAAAATTAACTAAGCTGTATTTATTCGTTATCAAGCCAGCTTTCTTTCTTTCTCTTGCAAAAAATAATTAAGTGAGATGTATCCCTGTCACTCTGAGCCTAATGTCTTAAAAGTCTTCCTTCTTTGTCTCGCCTTTCCATTTAATGGAACGCCCTCAAGAGCTTGAAAAACAAATGCTCCATTTTTTCTTTTGGATGATAGTTATCACGGATCTTCTTGTTTTTCCTATTGACGCCGTACTTTTGCCCCTTGAAAGTATACTTTTATAAAAGTTTGATATTTCCGTAGTAGTACCCCATGAAAATGTACCTTCATAAAACTTTGAAATATCCGTACTACTGTGGTGCATAATTACCGCAAAATGAATTTTAATGGCGTGAATATATCTGTCGGAAGTTCATCTTTTCTCATCGTCAATCTCCAGATATTTTATTCGATTTGTGTCTGCAGTAACATGAATTGAGCTTAGGATAGTGCGTGCGTTTATTTTGTCCAATCAAAGAAAGTATAATCTTTATAAACTTAATGTAACAAGGAAAATATTTTGCATTTGGTATTAATAAACTTTTTTTTCGAGCTCTAAAGTAAGCTATAAATCAAAAATGATTTTAATCCTAAATTTATTTTTAGTTACGACCAAGGAATTAGATGTTCCATCCTTAGTGGAATACCGTCGGCCCTTATCGTAAAGTTTATGTCTTCACCAAAGTATATTCGTTCGCTAACCTAATATTTTTAATGTTAATAATTCTTTTCGATTTTTCGAATATTTATAGGGGTGTTCTAAGAAAGACATTGTTTACGCGGGTACAGAATTCCGAGCAGCGTTAGGAATTCCATTCGTATTTTATGTTAAGTCTTTCGCTCCACCTTTCACATTCTCTCCTCTCTCATCCAATGCACACCTCCCCCTCCCCCCCTCTCCCTCCTGAGGGCCTCTTTCAACTATTTAGCCTTTTTTCGCCCGTCCGGCACTCGGAGAAATCTCTCTAAGCAAATATTTGATCATTTGCAGACATTTACCGATAGCGTTTCATCAACACGCACGCCGGGTTTATTTTTTCGTTCTCTCCATCCCCGCCTTAACCCCGATTGAAAAACACGCTCTAAATTATTGCTTGCTTTCCTACGTGGATTGGTTATTTTTGGGCCTCGGATAAAGTCAACAGATGAGCTTTTGTTAGCTCTGGTGAGGAAAGATTGAGCTTATATCGTAAACCAATAATAAGGAAAATTTGGTTTCTGGCGAAATCGACTCTCCCTATTCATGCGCGCAGGTATCAGGTTTAAAGTATAAAAATGTATCACACCTCTTTTGTGGATGTTTCTCTACAGGAAACATTAAGGTTAAATAAATCTTCTTTGCACAATCTTAAAAATAAAATAAACATTATTTTAGGAGAGATTGCATGTGGAAATATTTTTTGTGTCGCAGTATAATCTGAATTTGAGTATATTTTCAATGAGAAAAGTGTAAGATATCGTTAAGCCGTTCTAAGGGCCAAAATCTGATGGAAAACCAAAGGGCCTACATTAAAGCAATACTTCCTTTAAATTAATCATGTTAAGCTATTTTAATTCTTTTTTCTTCGCGGTTTCTAGGGTGAAAATTTCTTTTTTGAGTTTCCAATCGAAAGTTACGTAAATTATGCTGTTCTTAGTTCAACTTTTAACTGACATAAAAAATGGTACTATGTCATTCTATGTTGTAGTAACCTGCTATTTACAAATACTGAGGAAACTTCCGTTCGGGGAAAGTTTATTATGTTGATAAGAAGCAGCAAATAGCACTACTCATAAAAGTGCATATATCTTAATAAAATGTATGTAATACGTAAGTCTTCCCGTCACAGCGTTGCATGCAAATTAGATGTAATACTGAAAGAAGATAGGGCGTATGACTAAATATATCAATTTTCAGGTAAACTAATAATTTAAGAAATAGCATTAAAAGAGCCTTATTGTATCTTTTGCTATTGAAATGATCAAACCATGTTATAATAGGTACTGCGATAAAAATGGTTTTCCATCTTTCATCACATTTCATCATTTCAGGGTTTAAAATAGAATTTTTTATTCTTTCTGTATCTCCCTCTTTCCTCTTCCTTCCATTTAAAAGCGTTACAGCAATTGCAATCATTCCCGTTTTTACCTGACATCAAGCGAATTTATTTTAGATATTTTGACACGAAATAGGGTTCACTTTTTGAGAAAAATATACATAGTTCTTTCGGTTTTACAATTGTCCAAGTCTCAAGATCGTGTCTTATTTGGAACATATTTAGCAAAACAATGTAATCGATATAAATTGTGAGGCTATATAAATTGTTATTTTCAACAAATAATTACATAATAAATATTCCACATTCAAAGTTTTCAGATTTTTCCTGATGCTATTTCTTAGGATACGCCAGCAGCACGAAGCATTTTCCCACTTTAAGGGCTACTGAACGAACGAGCTACACCACAAAATAATATATAGTATGCCTGATAATTGTCCTTTTGAGCATACTTGTTTTTAACTTGTACATACAGCTCTGACAGATATTTCATTTTTTGTCTGATATTTCTTTTTGGTATCTATCGTTAAAATCAGCTTTAAATATATAGAAACATGAATTAATTTTCACATTAGTATTAACTTACGTTTATCTTATGAATCTTTACCAGACATAAAAGGGTTATGAAATATCAGTTGCGTATTTCAACTACAATGTGGCTATTTACAGAAAGTAGATTTAAAACATTTATATACTATTTTTGGTGAATTATCACTGAATACGGCTGCAATGTAGAATAAATGCACATCAGGTTTTTCATAAAACTTTATGGCTAGTGAAGATACTTAAGGCACTTAATTATTTTTCAAGTTTTGATACTTAAGTGCATATTTTTTTTAAATATTTAGAGACAGTTTGTTCTTTCCATACTTTAAGATTATTGTTCGACAAAGATCTCTCGTCGGTCATTTGGGCATTGTAGGTCCGTGGGCATAACCGGCCCTTTGACTCATTGTCAGAAGAATTACACCACAACTACCTCCATTTCTTCGATCGTTTCCCAGGTAACGTGGCTACACCGTAAGGACGACGCCATCCACTTGCTTACTGTTGGGCGACAGGCGTACAGCAGCGACTCTCGCTTCTCCCTCGCCTATCGTTACCCCAACAACTGGAGACTTCAAATCTTATTCGTCACGAGAAGAGACGAAGGGCTCTACGAATGTCAGGTGGCCACGCACCCACCGAGGGTCAGACAGGTCTTCCTCAGGGTCACCGGTAAGTTGACTTCGCTCAATTTTATGTGTTTAGTCATTTCCCAAGTTTTGTTTGTGAAGGTAATTCGAGTACATTCTGAGGTTTTATTGAATACAATCTAAAATTAGGTATCGTAGCAAGGCTTGTGAATATGAACAAATTTCGAAATAATTTCATTCAAACGCATATTGGCACATATGCCTACAATCAGAGGCGTAACTGGAAGATATGGCGCCTATGGCAATTTTTTAAGAAAACGCCTTGTTTACGTAGAACATGATTTTTGCTACATTTCCATATAGAATATTAGCGTTTTATTAACAATAAATTTATAATTAAATTGAAATGAAATCCATGTAACACTCCTTTTGATTTTCAACTGGAAAACCTCTAGTTATTATAATTCTTACCTTTAAATTACACATGTGAATGTATAACTTCAAAATTAGTTTAAATTAAAAACATTATATACATAATATTCTTATTCTTTTGGTCCGTCCGTCGGTCTGTCCGTCCATCCGTACGTCCGTCCGATGGTCCGCCGAAACGCTCTATAGAAATTCCCATAAGAGAACACTTTAAAATTCCTTTTTTCACTTTCAGACTTTTTTTCTTTTTCAAAATTAAATTAGATGTAATTGCCATGCGATCTTTGGACCTGGATCATATTAAATAAAAATTAACATAGATTCTTATTCTTATCGTCGACTTTTGCCTTCGGTTCGAAATCGCTCAAGTTATACGTTTAAATCACATTTATTGGAATAATTAAGCTTTTTAAAGATATGTTGTCTTGCCGACCAAATCATTGTTAAACCACAAGATTGTATTGTCGTCCTTATACTATATGCGTAAGGAAAGTGTTTTGAATGTTTTAGTATGAGAGAAAGAGAGAAAGCACTCGAGTTATTTATAATTAAAATCGTGTTTTTCATTAATTTCTTTTCAGTTAACTTCCTATTGAAAGTTTTGTTAATTAACCATTTTTATAGTTATTCTCATAGTGCAGTGCAGTGCATCTTATAATTAACCTGAGTTATAAATTCGCATTGCATACATAAATCACGCAAAAAGACATTCCTTGACATGCAGACCTTTTTCGTTTACATTTCAAAATATTTAAAGGATGAAGTATTTAACTTAGTTATGCAAAGAGAAGAATTTAAATCGCATTTGTAAATCTCCAAAAATTACGTTTTAATATGATTTTTCACGTTTTCACGCATTTTATTTATATTAAGCCACTGTTATCTCAATTGTTGAATTCTATTCTTGGCCTCATAATAAATGCATCAATTTAGTGCTTTAACACGGATCAGACTTTTATACATACTTATTTACTGAATCTATTAAGTAATTAGATGGAGGAAGGAAAAGGGGAATGAGCAGAAACTGAGAAAGAGGAAGAGGACCTAGCATTTGTATAGGATTAAAAGGTGCTGCAGTACAAAAATAACAATAATAAATTATAATTGATTATAAAAAATGTTATACTATTGAATCAGGCGCCATTGCTAAATGGTGGGAATTCATAAAACTAAATATAGGACACGTAATTTTCAATGGATTATTTTAATTGATAATACAGCATATGTTTCGAAACGAATTTCAAATAGGATTGAAAAAAATACCATTTTATGACTTTTATTTAAATTTCTTTAACAAAAGTAATTTTTTGAAAATTTTCCAAACTAATATAGTTAAAATAAAAGTGTGATCTTAAAATATAGTTAAAACTCATTGCAGTTTCGTTAATAGTAAGTACGTTACTACACAATTTTCCTTTGATGGTAAATCGACCGTTCGTTCACGTTTTATCCTGTATTTTACGAGTTAATAAGAGTGAAATAATTCATTTATTAAGTTAAATTCTATACGTTTTATATAACTAACAATTTGATCAAATATCTCAAGTAAATTTCAGTTACTTCTTTATGCATTATATCTTATTATTTTGACTCTCCTCTTATTCTCAGCAAATATTTGGATATTCATTTGGCCTCTCTACTAATAATTACTTAAACAGTAAAATTAAAACAAAGATAACTTTCAAAAACGCTGATTGTGCATGAATGTCAAACCAGATCATAGCATATCTTACTGATTTTTCATATCGAAATCATATATATTTGTAATAATTTTATGATAATCCCGTCATATTTGATGGGCAATTACGCTAGTATATGCAAAAATTATTATAATTGTAAACGATCAATATATGTAATCATGGTTTCCTTTTTCGTATCTATTTAATCGTCTCCGGGAAATATGAATAACTAAAAATATTGTTCACATCGACATTTCATAAATTCATTTGTCTAATTTACTTCTAACGGTAGCAATCGTTTACGTTTCATATCATTAACTGCACTCGGAGATGTTATCGCAATAAAGTTGGAAAAATCATTCCTGACTTACTGAGTTCAGTATATTTTAAATAAGATCCATCGCCATTCACTTATCTAGGAAAATATTCTGTGTTCATAGTTTCGTGCTCATCAAACACGAAACGATCGCCCCATGCCTGAATCTAATTTCATCTGTTAATTTCATTACCTTGTCCCCCATTGCGTCTCTCTGTCATCTCAAGCGATCGTCCTTTCATTTTGGTTTCGTCTCTCATCACCCTTTCCATGCTCATTACCCGTTCAAATGGCACCAATCTTATGTATTGTGTGTGATGAAAATGGGTCGCGATCGCTTAATGAAGCGACAAAGGTTTCCATCTTACGACTCTCATTTACTCTTCTGACGCTCTCCTGAAATTATAGATCTTAGGAGCACATCTCTCAAGCATAGGTTCGACATTTTTATCTTCTGGTCTTCGGGTTTATTATCCATAGAAGAGGCTCCCACCTTATTTTTAACTTTCAACCTCTTTCGGTTTTTCCAATGCTCTTATAATTTTATTTTGCTCTTAAAGTCCTCTTTTTTGCCTGTTGCATCATTAATTCCGTGTTTTTAATGTAATTGTTTAACTTTCAACGCTCGAAATCACAAGGAACTTGCCTGGCACAAATAAACTCCTACTACTTTGACGTGCTACTTGTTTGAAAATGTGTTTAACTCGTGTGACCATTAAATACTCCCATATGTCGGCATCTATTACACACCGTACTTGGCAGTGATTAATTTCTAAAATATTTCAAAACTGATAAATTTATTTTTAAAGAGATTTTAGTTAGTTTTATTATTATAATTATGCTTTTTTTTTAATAATTACCTTTTCACATACGGATCGGGTACGTTGATCATATTCTTATATTTCCAAATATACAGGAGTGAATACTTCGGATTTATTTCATATGCGTTTATATATAACCTTCCATTTTGGATAGGAATTAAAAATAATTTTCTCCTTTCGTTGGGCAGCGATCGCCTCCCCTCCATTCCTGTCTTCCTTTCCCTCTCTATCAATCCGACTCACTTAATCTAGCTTACTGAGACGAGAAAGGAAGAAATAGATTTAGCATATAAGCCTTCTCTTGAGTTTCGTCGTGATCAAGCCCCCTATAAATATAAACGAACCTCTTGGATGAAATTGGAACGTTTAGTCGACTCTCTGGGGCACATTTTCTTCGGATCGTAAACTGTGAAGGTTGTCATCCAATCGTTCGGGATGGAGTGAGGAAATGATTGTTTATGGCCACTTTGTGAGGAATTGGCCCAACCTTGATCTTCTTTGAGTGGTCTCTATTTTATCCTAGGCAGAGTTTTTTCATTTTATTTCCATTTTCGTTTTTATTTCTGGTTCTCCATCTAAGCATATTTTTATTCTTTCCGTATTTGTCTGTCACTTAAAAAATACCAAAAGACATACATTAAGCATACACATACATATAGTTAGTAACTATGTTTCATTATGTTCTATCCAATAAGAAATAACAAGGGGAGTTAGAAAGCTTAGGTAAATGTTTGCAAAAATGATCAATTCTGTTCTATTCATAAGCAAAAGTACACACATTGCATTTATTTTGTGATTATGATTAAGTATATTTGACTCTTAAGAGTATTTTGATTATATGAATCATAAAACTCAATAAAATTAGCAATACAAACATTAATTTTAAAAGGATTTTTCTTTTTCTAAAAAATATTTCGAGAATCATTAATCTTTATTATTATTTGACATTGTTATTGCATTATAATTTTTGTCTCATAACCGCAGTATTTAATTTGACTGTTTCAGTTAATTTTCTTCAGTTATTTATGTTGGAGAGATAATTAAATATTATTTGTAAACCGTTTATTGGCATATAATCTTCTGATAGAGTCGATGGTTTAAAAAAATTCAATGAAATCTTTACAGCGAAACTTCTGTTGTTAAAGGTTTTAATTACCGAAGAAATGGAATCCTTAGAGGATAACAAATGGAGACTTAACTACGTACGTTACAGTTACAGGTTCTGCCAGTAGACATGGCAACGCCTTGCTCAACCAATCACGACACATTGAAACTTCACATGGAGGAAATCATGATCGTGTTTCATTGAAAATGGATCTGTATTTTTTCAAACCTTTTCACAAATCTTGTAATTGTGAAGGGAATGGGAGCTTGTTTTAGAAATTCCAAAGCAAATCTTATCGCTACTTTATAAGCGTTTTCTGTCTTATAATAGAGTTTAAACGCTATAATTCACACTTCTTTTGTAAGTCGCTAGGGATTTCGAAGTAAAAAATTAATAATAAAAATTGATTATTTCACATATTATATATATATATATATATATATATATATATATATATATATATATATATATATATATATATATATGCACAATGTACGCGAATTCTGGTTTTTTAAGTTTTATTCACTTATTTTGTACATGTTTTTTATTCGCGCGGAGCAATACCATGTAAGTGCTCCCCTATTTTGTAGCAACACATCATAGAGCAGAGCTGGCTCGCCTGCTGGTGGATGCGTTGAATCAACGTAATGACGCTCGGTCTCAGTAAAAGAATTTAATATGGAGAAAGAGAGAGGCACCACGATTAAAACCTTTGTTATCATGATTAATTCGCTCACGGCATAAGAGTGCAGCAGTCGGAGAAAAGTTTTCGGCGAGAAACACTGATCCGTGATATATTATGGGATCAAGTCGTGTAGAATAAATCAGAGGCCGCTAATGGAGCCCTGTTCTTGGCGACTTGGGAGTGAGGAATGGGAAATTCATGGATGAGGCGAGAGTGCGTCGATGGTGAAGGAAAGAGGGAAGGAGGAGACGAGCAGAAGGGGCCCGAAGTAAGGAAGAGAGGGATAAGGACGGCGGGGGATGGTCGGAGCAATTTTGCGGAAGAACGGAACGGCAATGCAGAGAGGAAAGGAGGTGGGACTGAGATTTGGGTGTTGTAGTAGGCAGAGATCTCAGAGTGGAATGCCAGAAGAAAGTAATACTAGGTTTTGGATGAATTCCTACAGAAATTTTGATCACCTGCAATACGGAAAATTTTCTTGTTATTTAAAGCTGATGAAAAGACGTTTTCAGCCTCCAAGCATAGCAGAGGAGCTGTTTGAATTGGTCTCATGTTAATAACATAAAAGTTATATTATATTCTTTGTGATCGAAATCGCTACTTATGGCATGCTGTTTGGGTGTAAGACAGCTATTTTAATCGATTCATCTTTCGAAAAAAATTTAACAAAATACTATGCGTAGTTAAAATATGACACATAGAGTACCATTAA
Source organism: Tanypteryx hageni (assembly GCA_028673005.1). NCBI lineage: Eukaryota > Metazoa > Arthropoda > Insecta > Odonata > Petaluridae > Tanypteryx > Tanypteryx hageni. The sequence goes on from CM054116.1 coordinate 55,409,653, forward strand.
TTTCAAATTAGTACGAATTTCAGCTAAAAAATGTTCTTTGTTATGACCCGTAGTGGATTTAAAACAGTTTCAACAAATCATATAATATGTGCAGAAACTTTGGCTAAATGCTGGAAATTTTCGTCAGGATTTAGCGATATAAGATCAGAAATGTTGGTCAACTTTCTTTAAATGTAGGATCTATTTAATGCGCAAGTAATTCATTATGCATCCGCAACCATTTCAATTCTTAAACTAGAAAAAAAGAAAAGTGTTTAATTTAACTGCGATGAAGAAAGGGAAATATTTCTCTTCGTTCAAAGGCAATACAAACTTGAAAAGTGACGATGTTTCCCAAAAATAAAATCAACTTCTAACGAGGACCTTCTTTGAATTTGGAAGTGTGAACCATTTCGTTTGCTTTGTGTGACTGGAAACAATTTCGGCTCAATTTAAAAAGCAACATTTCAAAAGCCTCGAACGCGTAAAGTTACTGCAGAATTTGCTTTCCCAGGAGAGCTGTCTCCTTATGAAGATTTCATTGCTTCGAGTCGAGCTTAACAAGGTTTTCAAGGAGAAAATATATAACAAAATAATTTATCTCCGAAAAAACATCTACTCTGATTACAATACTCGATGCATACTTTTTATTATATCTTATAACAAATAAATGGTATAGTTTCCCTTTACAAGTGAATGACTTTTTACTAAGTTGAACAAAGTTCTTCGCCTTCTATTTGCGATATAATATTTTTATAATTTTCATAATTGAGCACGTATTACCTGTTAACATTTGAACCAAACCGATTTTCATGAAGCATGGGCCGAGCTCCCGAGGATAGTTTCTGTTGCGAATAATGAAGTCCCGGGTTCGATTCCAGAAACTATCCTTTCCATTTGGTTTGCATGGGAAATATGAAATCCATAGTGCAGGGTAATTTTCTCTTGCAAATTAAAATATCTTAGAATCGTAATCTCGGAGGGAGTTTTGTTGCCATTATCTGAGAAAAGGATAGAAGATTCTAATTTTATCTTAGAATTTTGCTTATCGATTGTATTTCTTAGAATTACAATTTTTCAGTTTGTATCGCTCATTACGAGAGTGTTGTCATAGCAACAACTATTGTTGGACTCAGATTCGGCATATTCTAATACATACACGCGTTATTTATGCCACACAAATACGTGTGATCGATTTAATATTCCGTTCCAACGTTTTTATAGTATTTTATAACGCTAAATTATGAAATTTGGGAACACAAAGAACTACATATCCGCGATGACTTTATAGCTATTAAAGCCAATATAAGTATTAAATAAATGATTAAATGTAAAGTAGGCATCAGAAGTTCTGTTTGGATCATCTTGTTTAATTGTTGTCATAATTTTCTCAAGCTTATATAAATTATCTGTATTCCCGAATACATTACGTTTATTGTTCCGGGAGTATTAAATTTATACTGAATTTTACAGTTAATTTTCGAAGATAAAATGAATTTTTCTTAGTAAAAGGCATATAATGCTACTAAACAGTAATTGAAATTTCACCATCGGATAATAAGAAATGGGAGAAGATATGAAAGTAATAATGTAGAGAAAAAACAGTAATATAGCTAGTTATCTTCCATAGCCCCAATAATTATGCAACTTCTTAAGGACCACGCTTTTCCGTTTCAAGCTTCATCGAGCGAGAGAGAGGTTATATCCGATAATTACGACACGAATGGTTAATTCCTAGCTGAATTCTGTGAAGGCGTCTCAGCGGTTAATGTTATGTAAGCATCAGGAAGTTGTTGGCCTTGGATGTGAAGGGAGGTATGGAGAAGATAGCGCTGGGTGGGTGCGGAAAGGGTACGAAATAGGCGTCCATGAGCGGTAAGGAGGTGAAGGAGCACCTGCTTCGCTTAATCCTTGATCTTTAGCATTCCGCACCAGCCACCGCATTCGAGGCGTAGGCGGTGGCCGTAGGATTGCTCGGCGTCGACGTCGCTCGGCAATTCTATCAACCCAGTAAGGGATTAGGATGGAATCCGGTGGACAAATTTGGCCACTTTAGGTAGACAGCGTCGGAGGCGGGGAAAGGGGATGGGAGGGAAACGGGAGGTAGCTGTTGACCTCTATTTCTGAGAGTGCAGAATGGAACGCGTCGTTGATTTAAGGGAGGAACGGGAAGGCACGGGAACTCTTTGGAAATAGCCCTACAAGAAAGGTTTAGTCATAGCATTCCCAGACGCTTTGTAATATAATAAAATGCACGAGGTGTATTTTCAAATTACGGCGCTGCTGATATGATTTTTTGCACTGCTAAGAAGGTTTTATCTATTTTTATATCAGATATTCAAATTTTAAATCAGTTAACATGTATGTTTAGGATTTTGAGATAATTTGCTAAGCAATTTTGATCGAATACTTAAGACATCATGAACATAATTCTGCCCTCCAAATTCAAAATAATTTTCTCTGAAACTTTCAATTAAACAAGAATTGCATTTGGATATTTTCTTTCGGAGCATAATGAATCAGTTAAACAGGTATTTGCCTTGCTTTTATTGTCGTCTTCCCTTGAAACGAGTCCAATTTTAACACCGAACAACGAAATTTTTTATTCGGTTAAATTTTCCAAGATCCAAGGTCAATAATATTGGTATTAATTTTTCAAATTCATAATGGAAAATTACGAAAAAAAATCCACTTCTGTTTGTTACGCCAGTTCTCGTCTCATTTAATTAAATTTGCATCTCTGCCACCAATAGAGAGAGAAAATAAAACGCCTTTTTGGACATGACCGGGTTAATACTTATTCGACCTAATTCCGCCCACCATTGCCTATCTATCAAGCGTATTTATGTCGTTCTGCTCGGAACGGGCAAACCCAACCTTTCATTTCAAATTGCCACTCCAAGGGATCCCCTCACATTCGATTCTCTCTCCGTCACCGAAGCCGCGCTCGCCATGTGTGTGTGCATATTTCAAAGCGACCCGATTATAACGAACTCGCTATAGCTACCCCACCCGTCCGTACAGAAAGAAACCTTTCCCAACGTGTCCTTTGCGCGCCATTTCTCCGAAAAAAAGCAACAATGAAGCTCCGTCGTCTTGGTTCCATTAAAAAATCCCCGGAACAAATCTTTTTTCGTCGTCGCCTTAAACACATGGCGACGCATTAATAACGCCCCGCCGACACGAATTTATTGTCCTAGCCTTTTCGCAGCGTTGACGTCCGCCTAGCCCGTTCAGCATGTGTTAGACGTCACTTACCGATATTTCGTTTCGGGGGATGTGTTAGCTGACGTGCAGTGCGGTCAGCAGCAGCAGCAGCCGCCGTTGTCGTCGGCTCTTCTTCTCCCGCCTTTGTCGCTGACGTTACCGCACCCTACTGTAACGTCGTCTGGCAAGGTCTGCGGAAACTGTCGCCGCCTGGGAAAAAATGAATGTCCCGTTCGATATAAACGCCTTCCCGGCTTCAAGAGACATTTTTGTGCTTTATTGTGCGTAGTAAATTATTTCCCTGGCGAGTTCCCGCCTTCTTCTCGACGGAAAAACTCATTTTTATTAAGGTCGCTCTCATTTTGTTCCGTCTTTATGACCGGGTTACTTTTCGATTCGAGAGTAAACTGGGCTCAAGTTTTTTTTTAACCTTTCGACAAAATCGTTTCCGAATACGCAACGGTAAATTTTTTACGGCCCTCCAAATGCTTAATTTTTTTTATTTCCGATACCTTAATTTTTTATACTAGTGTGAGATATATGCGTCGCCACGAACATTTTTACGGAGGATTTCGGAATCATTCGGGCACTTATAAAGTGTTTTATCGTGCCGTTAAAGGTAGCGTTCAGTTCATACAAAGTTTTTACGAACCTTTTTGGTATAAAGAGAGGTGCAGGTAATTAAAACTTGAAAGTACTATTAAGGTGTAGAGGATACGTAGCATTTGATCATTTTATGGATTTCTAACGTGTATTCAAAGCAAATGAGCTGTACTAACAATGAGCCTGGTTATTTATTATTTTCTCTAAAATTTGCGTTTCTGAGGTTATGCAACAAGATGTTCCACTCTATAGTTAGACACAAAGGGCCAAAACTTTATGACTAGACATGAAATGTAACATAAAATGATAGATGGGCTAAAAAATATTGAACTCTTTGATTAAATTCATAACACGATCCCGATTTGTTCTACTGAAGATAACAATATTTAACACGAAGCAATACCAAAATCTTTACCATACCATTTGTACCTTCGAAACTCAATCTTACATTAATACGTGCATGCATTTCCTTCCTAACCTTTTGTTTCTTTTGTTTGTCAGCGCCTGTTCTGAAAATCGTGGACGAGAACCATCATGAAGTGCTGGAGAGATATTACAAGGCAGGGAGTGAGGTCGAGCTTACCTGTTTGGCCTCCCAGCTGGAAGAAGGGGACGGCGTGGCGGAGGTAGCGGAGAGGGACCACAAGGGGACCACAACCACTCCAATCACTACTGCTACTCCCCACAAAGGCGTGGCGGGCAGAGTGCTATGGAGACACGGAGACTCGGCAATATCGCACAACTCCAGCGGCAGAGGAGTTAGGTGTGTGCTGTTACGTTGACACCTACATTCTTTTGAAATTGATACTTGTGTGTGTGAAGGCATGGTGCCTGATGTGGCGCAAATGATGTTTTTTTTTCTTTTATGATAGACGAGGAAGTTACGCTTTAACTTAATTTTATTTGTCACGTAGTTAGCTTTAGGGTGAATTTCATCACTTTTTAACGTGTTGTTTATGGGAAATGCGGTAACGAATTAATTTATTAGTTTATAACACGAGTGTCAAGGGTGGTATTGCTAGAATTTTCTGTCAGATAATTAACGGTTAAAGGCCGATTTTATGACGAGTACTTTTGGGGAACCTTGGAAGAAAAGTAGAATTGTAAGCATTTAAAAATAAATACGAGAATAATAGTGGGTAATATCAATAATGTCATCTAATAGTAGCGAATATGCTCCTGAAGATTTTTATGGCTGAATATTTGTCGGTGAAATAACCATTTATAGCTTCGTATTTTATATCATACCTTAATTGTGCCATCTGCTTTAGGTGCTTTAATGAAACAAATTCCTTATATAGTGTCGTAATTAAATGTACGCTTGTAATTAAAGTTGTAATCAACTCACGATGAAGCCAATGCTAATCAGCATTCAAGTATTAATTTATAATCCTTAAATTTATTCCCTTTGACTTTGTGCAAAATGGCATGTGTTATCCATGAATTTCTTTTCGCTGAATTATGACCCAAACTCAAAGTAGTACTACGATAATCCCTCCTTCCTCCGCCAATAGGGTGAATGTCAGCGCTGACGGCAGGAATGTAGCAGTCACGCTGACTTTGGCAGCGGCGAGGAAAGGCGACGGAGGCAATTATACGTGTTCAGTAGGAGGCCTGTCATCAGCAACAGTCGCCATCCACATTCTTAACGGTGAGTGCATGCATCCCCGAGGCAACATTCTCTTTCTCGCAGCATTCTCTCGAGTTAAATTCATTTAACTGAACTGTGTATTTAAAGAACGCATCTCACACGACTGACTGCAGAGTTCCAAAAATGGATTTTTTAAAAGGCAACCTTTCACAATAATTGACATATTTCTCTTAACAGCATGGAATTTGATCGCAAAATCTGCCGCGGTGGCACTGTGACACGAACTAATATTGTACGTGATTACTTCACGTGAAACACGAAAAAGAATTTTTAACCCGCTTCATATGCCGCCTCTCGCTGAAGTAATTAGAAACTTCCAATGCGTTCCGGTGCGTAACACTTTTATCATACAAACAGCAGATTCTCACGATGGCAGCAAATGAAAATTCTTTATTATTCTGTCAATTAGTTATCTTCATAATTTAGATCGCCCTGTATGATGCAGTCGACAGGGGTCACATTATGAGCTTTTGGAAGATGAAATAAATTTCACGATAAAAAAATCTCCGCGCCGTTCATATTATACAACCTGGAAGGCATCTTGCACAAAAATTTAATTAAATCCATATTTTTTTAAATTATAGAGAGTGAGAGGAAAGCGTTTTAGCGAACTTTAATCCAACCGCAGTCATCAACTGGCTAAACTCGAATAAAAAGTTTTAAGGCTTATGTTTTGGCGCGGTGCTTGCCAAAAATTTCTCCGTTGATTGCTTTTTCGCCTATTTAGATCACCCATTACATAAAGAGCGGGGAAAATTTTTGGAAACAAGAGCGCCTACGAAATGACGCAATAAAACTGTAATGGCGTGGCCTTTGTTTTCGAGACCTCACTTTATGATTTCCACGGACGGAAAGTTGCCGCGACGGAGTGTTTTAATTTAGATATTTTTTAAAGCTTGCACGGTGATCCGGGGTTGGAAACAGATAAGTCCGCCAAATAATTACTAGCTGCCGTTAACTGCGCTTGATTTTATGTTTTGCGGCAACGTAATGACGGCATCAACCTGAGCGGGAAAATGGGCGTATATATTAAATGATCGGTGATGCAGGTATTATTATGGGACGAAATTGTCATGTTCGACGTCGGAAATCAAGCTCTTAAACTCTCCAATCGATGAATGGTCACATAGTCTATCCGTTTCATGAGGTCATAATCAAAAGATGGATATTTACTGCATCCAATTGCGAATTCAATGATCACAGTAGTATGAATAGGTCACATTTTGCTTCATCCGACAGGATATTGTGATTCGCTCAGACAGCATTCGTATTCTTTTCAAAAGACGCTCACAATTACAAATGAACAACCTATTTCAAGGAAACCTATTGTATGGTCTAAATTTTTAATCCGAATTCTAAGGAAAATCATGTCAACATCAAAGATATTATCAATCGTAAACGTGTATCATCGTGTAAAACTTCAAAACATCTGACCGTTAAAGAAATCACCGACATTTTTCTTTTCGAATTTCTGTCGTGTTATAATCGATTTGTCAATTCCATGCCGTTACGAACCGGGGTTAATACTAAATCACAATTATCCAGACAATATATCCTTATTAATTTGTACGTGTCGTCTAAACGTTCGTCTTTACAGTATGGGAATAGTGTTGCTAAATAATCTGGCAAAGTTAACACTCCAAGCACCCTATAAAAATTTTATAATAACTAATGTTCATTGGAACTGGAATATCTTGTTACAGCAAGATTAGAAAACTCCGCCGTGCCTTTGCGCACAACCTTGAATATTAATCCAAAAATGATCGCCAAAACTTTCGCAGATATTATCGCGTGTCCATTTTCACCAGTCTTAACTAATCAGTTCGATGATCGAAGCCGCGACTAATTATTTCATCGGCCATTATTTCTGACTTATCTCTTTTGACGAATAGCTCTGAAAAACAGACTCGTTAATGGATGCATTTATATTCACCTAATCTTCAACGAGACCTACCCTCGTCCGCACCACTTCCTCTCTCTCTCTTTCACCCACCCTGGCGACAAATAAAATCACAGTCCAAGTGACTCCGGCTTGAGGCTGTGAATAATTGCATGTTAAAAGCGACTAAGTCAGTTGATCCCCCGGATGGTTCCCTTCACGGCCAGAGAGAAAGGAAGAAAGGGAACTCCTTTTTTACGATCCGTCGCCGTAACTTTTACGATCACCTTAATGGAAGCGGGACTTTTTTGGGGCGAAAAGGAGAAGATATTCAAATGAGGTAATTGGTTCGACTTCCATGGAATAGCGAAAGTGATGTGGGGAAGAGAAGACCAAAAATTTTCAGTCAAACTTTTCGCCCCGCGCCTTCCTCTTTCCTCCCCCACTTTGAATGAGAAAAAAGCTAGAATGAAATGGAAAGGAAGGAAGGAGGGAGTAAGGGTAAGGAGCGAAGGAAGCGAAGCGGGGAATGGAAAAGAGAAAAAAAATAAGGGGAAAAAGGCGTAAGAAGGTTACCATCATGGTTTCCCTCAACATCCCTCTCTCTCTCTCGCTTTCACCCACCCAAGGCTCTCTCTTTTTACTCTTATCTTTTTTTTCAATCCATTCACCGGCTCAAATTCAAGAGTACCTCGTTCCGCCATGAAGACTTGGTTCTCTTTTTATCTGCTCTCTAAACTTTCTCTTTCCATTTCTGTCCATTTCTGCAGTTCTTTTATTTTATTTTGACCAAACCATTTAAATTCCTTTCTTATCGAATATGTTATCTCGCAGTCATTGATTTAATCTCACCGTCTCACAAATTTCTCTATTGATTTCATTCTGATTCAGCAATATTCTTATCGATTAGAGTTTTTTATTTTAAAGTGAATATTTATCAGCACAGATTTATTACTTAACTGCGATTTTTCTCCACCCCTTCCAGTTTTACGTATATTTTAGTAATACGTCTTTAGTACGACAAAAAACGCATTCAAATTTTAATGGTGGCAAGGAATGTCCCCATCACTGCAACACACCAGAACTCATTTAAAGGGATCCTCAAATAGGCATATAGGTAACGAGGAGAATCACGCGATGGTTTTGGCACATTTATTCCTCCTCCCATTAAGCCATAATTCCTCTCATGTCATACCAGAACATTCTCTCTCTATCATTCTCTCGCAACTTCTATCTCTTCTTCTCTTCCTCGGCTCCTCCTTGACTAATGGATGAATCTTTCGAAGTGAAACTGGTTTAGTTCGGTGAAGGAGGAGACCAAGGTGAGGGAAGTAAAGGTGGGCTTGAAGAGGTATGCCGGTAAAGATAAGGATAAAGCGTGGGTCGGTTGTGGTTGAGAGGAAACGAGGGTTGCGAGGTGCGAGGGAGGAGGAGCGGGGGCAGTTTATAAGGAACCTCATACCCAAGAGAGAGAGAAGCTGGGGGATTCCTATCCAGTGTCTTGAATGGAGTAGATTTCTGGCGCCCGCTAACTCCTCTTTACCTCTCCCTATCTCTCTCTTTCCCTCCCTTAAGAGGCAGTTGCGATTATTGCCCTCTTAAGATCCTTTGAGAGACGAAAAGCCGCTCGGATCTGGATGAGATATATGGATTTTTTTAGTTTTACTCATTCGTACATCGCTGAATTCAATCCGCGCATCTTTTTCTTTGAATTATCTTTGCGACTTATGTGTAAAAACGTTGTGTGCAGTAATATTTACAAGAGACATTATTATGATTACGATCGATTCGGAGAAAAGGACTTTAACTGTTGTACTTCAAAAAGGATTTCAATGGAATTTTCACAGATATGACGTAATAAGAATATGGGTCATCCGTTTTCGGTATTTTGCCGATTATATTTCATTTTTTACCGATAGTGAAGAACATGCAGCTTAGTTTTTCGTCAATAAATAAAACATTGATACTATCAAAGAGATGTAAATGCACTACAGAGATCAAAATGGAACTGTTTAATTTTTAATGTGGGGAAACATATGCATATTCAAGAATGCTACGTGGATTTTGACGAAGTGAAAAGGCAGTTCTGTGAGATTAATGCAATGACTAAAAGTACTTTCAAAACATGCCCAAAAAACTTGGTTTTATTTCATGTCTACTCTCATGAATATTCCCTTGGAATGTTTGTACGTATCATTAAACGCTTGCATTGGAAAAAAGTTAGTCACATACACCAACTAAAAGCAACATAAAAATATTTTTTTTTAAATTTAAGCGGAAGAAGTGGAAAGAGCGCTGCTATTTTCGTGAAATCTAATTCTCTCACAAGCGCTCTTAGTTTCAGTATGTATAATATGAGTTAAGCGCAGAGAAAAAGAAAACTCATCACATCACTCTTCAACTCTTTCATCTAACTGATGAAATAAAAGTAATAACAGATAATAATAGTTAGAAAATACGATAATAAAACAAAACTCAGGACTTCAAATTTTCAAAGGTCAACCCTGGCATTTAAATTTCACTGAACATGGCGGCAGTGGCGAGGCATCCATGGGAGCTAGGAATGCGCCGCTTCCGTTAAAAAATAAATACAATTAAACACGAATGATGGGATGATGAAGAGTGAAAGAGAGAGACTGGAGATCAGTCTGCGCATGCGTCTACTGGGAGAGTAGGGGTAGGGGTTAGGGAACCTGCTCGCTTCACAGAATCCTATTCGTTCGTGTTCTTATAGATGGGGCTATTGACCGCTTTGCCTCAAGTGTTACTTCGAGGATACAGCCTTATTATAATTCATTTATTGGTGTTCAGTTACTTAATTTGCTGTTACTGAATAATATAATGTAAGATTAAGTATAAAGTTTAAAAGTGGTTTTGTTTTATTATTATCGATGCATTTATAGAGACGGCAGATCCCACCATGCATTCAGGGGCTCCCGCTGATGTTGTTGCTACTTGTGGGACTGCGTGGAGTGAGATTCTTCTACAGGAATGCAACTGTTCCATTGAAAAGGTACTCAAGAAATATTTCAGTGCGTTTTCTTATCAAGATAAATTGCAAATAATCGAAAGCGGCAGGTGAACATAGCAGTTTACAATCTAGAGTACGAGAAAATAGAGAGTTTGCTGAATGGAATGATAAAAAATGCTGATAAATGGGATTCTGAAACGATCTGTACAGCAAGAGGCCTTATTTCTAACCTACAAGATTTAGACTTTAATTTCCTTCTTGCTGTTTTCTTCTATATACCCCAGGACGTGTTATTTCAAGTAATCCAGAAAAAAAAACATTTATATCAGTTTCTATATTAAAAAAGTTGATTATATTAAGAAAATTAGAGAAGATTTTGATGATATGTGGAACAGAATGAATATGGCATGTTTAAATAACGATGATTCTTCCCAAAGAAAAAGGTTCAGACTTACTATCATCTCAAGCGAGGACAAAACGTCATCGAATAGAAGAAAATTTTTTGAAATTATTGATGTCATTTGCATGAATATCGCCGACAGGTTCAGTGACATTAAGATACTCAAATTCTTAAATTTGTTAGATACAAAACACTTTCAGGATTTCCAAAAAAGTTTCCAGAAGAAAGTTTTTTTGCTTAAAACAGACGGCAAGTTCTTTGATTTTTCAAGCCTGAAAAGTGAGCTCTTTGTGCTTTACAAAGACCGAGACTTGCTTGAAAACAACGTTGTAGAGCTAAACTACTATCTGAAATCGTCGGACTTAACTGATGTCTTTCCCGAAGTGTTCGGACTCACAGAACTAACTATGACCATCCCAGCATCCAATTCTTCTGTGGAGAGATCCTTCCCTGCATTGAAGAGGATTAAAACTTACCTGCGAAGCACACAAGGCCAGGAAGGACTGACATCTCTTGCTCTTTTAAGCATTAAGAAGGATTTGTTGCTGAAATTAAGCTGGGGGCAACGTTTTACGACTACGTGAGTGACATCTACCGGAGAGTAGAACTACACTACAAAAAATGAGGCACTTGTACATTTTATAACATAATATTTTGCTTTTTTTCGTGTCGGTGTGGAGCAGATTCCCTTATTTCAGTAATCACGCCTCACCACTAAATGGCGAGGATACTTGCCATCCATTTTTATTTACGGCAGCTGAAAATTCATGACCGCCGTAAACTTAAGAATGTCAACGTCCGTTAAAAGTTTTTATCTCGCACAAAATCAAACGTACAAGACTTTTTTATGCCAAACCGACAATCAATTAAAAGATTTAACCGAGTCATGAAAGTAAATAGTTGTTTGTCGTAAATTCGGCATTTATTTAGAAATAGATTAATGCGTTAGAAAGAGAGAGAGGGGGAGGGAGAGATGAATGTTTTAAGAATGGGAGGAGGGATAGAAAAGGATGTAGATAGAGAGAGACGTCTCTCTAACCGTGTTTTACGGAGTTTTCCTCGTCCGACCATGAGGATGAAGACGACCACTCGACTATTGCGTGCTCCTAAAGTGTGAGAGTCAATATTTGCGAGTTGATGGCGTCCTTATGGGTTTTGTGACGGGCTGAGAGAGGAGAAGAGAGGGGGGGAGGGAGGAGAAGAAGAAGAGAGATGAGTAGGAGCTTAAAGGGCCTGTTGTCCCCGAGCCCTTATTCCTCGCTATATAACACCTTTCACCTCGCGGTAATCAACCTTCACTTGTTTCGTCTCTTGTCTTTCTCTCATTCCGAGCCACTTTTACTCTTTTCTCTCGCTCTCTCTCTCTCTAGATTGTTGCCTCATGCTCTCCCGAGTTTCTGCTTCTGACAATGAGACAAAATCAAAGGATGTTGTGATTCCATAAGGTTACGGTGTAATGTCTGATTTATTTTCTCATGCTTTTAACCACGTCAGTGGAAAACAAAATTTTTAAGGGTCCAAATTACATTAAAAGTGCTCGTGATTAAATTTTTCAAATTGAATAAACGTAGAGGATAAGTTATAGTGGGTATTTTCCTAAATTTACTCATGTAGTTTTTTTGACTCGGGTTTAATTAATTTGATGACAAAACATTTTGCTATATTTTTATCTAAAAGCGTTGATAAGATAATAGGGATTGGGGAATGAATCAGTGAATCTGAAACTTATATTTTCCTTTCGAGTATGTTCCTGAAATCGTACTGCTACTTTTAAATAAATCTTTAGGACTATATTTTTGTTCCATATCTTTTTTAATTTAGGCAACTTTAAAAGGTCCCGCACATGAAATTCAGTTTTTCCACACCAGAAACTTGGCTCCTGCAAGGTGATTTTGAGGGTATTCAATCCGGAAACGGGATCCTTCCCAATTAGGTCGCTTTCGGGGAAGTTGACGAAATTCCTCCCAAGCGTTAAAGTAGATGTAACCCCCTTTCCAAACATCAAAAATCCATCAAAGAAGAAATTTAATATTAAGTTGATAGAAAAAATCATGGAAATCAACGGAAGACCATTGCTCTCGTTGAAAACAAAAGACGGTTACTTAAAGCAAAAACTATCAGTCAAAAAAAGTTTTTATATTTAATAAATCACAAAAAAACCAAGATCGTTCTCAACTCTTTGAAGAATTCTTAAAAGATAAAAGCAATGTTCGAAAGACTCACAAGATACGTTTATTTGGACTGATCGCAATTCGAAGAATTCGGTAGAAGAATGAATATGGGATGGAGTGCGTTCGGAATAAATGCACATACCGTCCAATCTGGCATTCCGATTTCCTTCAAATGTACTTTTTTCAGCAATGCGTCCTCTGTGAGAAAGGATTGGTCCCCGAGAGCTAGAATAATCTGGCTCCAACAAAATGCGCTAAGGAACGTGAAGAGATGCATTCCATGATGCATTCCACGGATTCCCCGAAGAGATTGCTAAGGGAACGATTAGATGAGAAGGCGAACAGGCGTCGGCGACTTCATTGAGTAACAATCAATGGTTCACATTGCAAGGTAAAGCGATCCTCGTAGGACACAAATGGATTCCATGGAACATAAATAGACTAAGCAGGATCCAGAAACACGGGTAGTGTACATAAATTATGAACTGGATAGGGCAGATTTGGAGAAAAGAGACTGAGAAGTCTGCAGAATGCCTTCGTGCAGATATTAAAACATGATGACAGATGATTCCCGAGTAAGTTTATGTATGCGTTCACCCTCGGTCGCATTATTTTTTTGTCAATTTAATCATTTCTTCTGTCCTATTCTCAGCAACGAAGCTATAGTACAGCAGAGTCTGCGGCCGCGGAGGGAGACGATTGATTTAGGGAGCTCGTCAGGTCCATCTATATATCAAGTTGCATTAAATAACTAATAGGAAAGGGATCGAAAAATTATTTTCGCAGGAGGATCGAATGTTTGTAGTTCCGCTACTGAATAGTATGCACGCATGATGCACGTTTCATTCAGCGTAATAAAGATGGCTTCATTTGCTAAGTGAAGCTTAGGTTGCTGATGTTTCTATTATATTTCTGGTATCAGTAATTTTCCACAGATAAAGGTTACCTTTTATTGTTAGCTGGAAAGCACATCTGGTTCACTCAACCGTTTTTTTTAAGGCCACAAAAATTTCCATCCATTGAGTTCTAGCGTGAAATTAGTGAATAATTAATATCTTAATTATACTTCTGTTCGAATATGATAGATAAGATGCTTTAAAAAACACCAGATATTATTCTTCGGAATACCTGAGGTAAATGTTAAATGTTAAATGTCAAATTAATATTTAATTTAGAAGCAATCTTACGAAAAACACATCAGTTTCAATCTAAAAACTCTAGTGATAAGAATAAATTAACTTTTCTTCAAACAGGCTTATTTCTGCAATTTTATTTGTGATGGCGAGCAATTAAGAGGATTTAAAAAATGTCCATTGAATTGATTAATTGCCATATACGAGTTATTTACACAAAACGTAAGTATTAAATTGGTCAAAATCCTCCCTAATTAAGCTCGCTTGAATAAATGTTTGTCGTAATGATATAATTATTCCAATCATAAATCTTGATCATTTATTGATTTAAATATTTGAAAAGATAAATGCACAAACACAACATCCAAAACGGGATATCTGAGCGTACAGGACAAACTGCGTTGTCATTTTGCATACATATACAGTTTGTTTTTCTTTCGTTGATTACCCATCGGGTTTAATTTCATGCCAATCCTTTCCCTTTTTTATGATAACTTACAAATCAACAACCAGGTTAGTTCCAACAATCGCCTTCTTTTAATTATCAATGGAATTAAATCATTGTTTTCGTAAATTAAGCCTCAAAAGTTTATAATTTAATTTTTAAAAGATTTCCAAAACTAGCGTAACGGTAGTGAATTTATCTAATAATCAGTGAAACAACAATTCAGTTTTCTCAGCCTGAATACCTTAATTTCTAAGGTATCCTCAGTTAAATATTTATCTTCCGCTTTTTATTTTTACCTCAGTTACTGTTAATAACATCTCCACATTTTTAAAGTGAAGATAAACTTTCTCATTATATATTATTATTTATATAAAAGGCTAATAAATCACTAGTATTTATGAACGATAAAGATTCCTAAACTCTTCTTAAGAACTTTAGTATACGCGGAAAAGTCAAATTAGAAAGCCTTTACGTAATCTAATTTTTGTAGGATTTTATAATTTTATTACTGATTAAAACTTCACAAGTCGAATGCAATGTTAAATGATCCGACAAACTAAAGTCATGATGGAAGCTAATTCGAAATTAATATGTTTGGAATTAATAGAATTCGCAGCATAATAACCCTAACCATCATGTTCCCCCAGTTATTCTCTTGCTAATGTCACTTTTTGCTTTTATAGACTAATTTTATTCAGATTTAATGAATATATATTATATGATGATTTGCGTTTCCTCGTACTCCATTGCATCCGCTCCATCATTTCGCAAAGAGCGTTAACCAAGCAGTTATAAAACTTGCATCTGCCACTTATGAATCTTTCATAGATTGTCGGCTTGATTTAGAAATGAAAAGAATTGAAATTTCGTTCATTTTAATGCAGGAAAATTTGTCCAATATTTCCGGAAAATTGTTAATTTAATTAAAAATTCCGTTATTTAAGGCTGGTTTCCAAATGAAACACAGCCTGATGAAATGGTTCTGTCTGTGTGTGTGTCCCCTGCTAACAACGTTTGCATTAATGGACCGATTTTCATGAAACTTGGAATGAGGCTCATGCAGCCAGGACTCACCTCCGGGCTATATTTAATTTGGCGAAGATTAAAGTCCCGGGTTCGATTCCAGGAACGAATTTTCCCTATTTGTTTTGCATAGGAAATCTCAAATCCATCGTGCAGAGATGTTTTCTATAATACATTAAAATATCTTTAAAATGTGGTATCGGAGCGAGGTTTGTACTTTTCTAAGTGGATAAGAATGTAGGTACTAATTATTATCACCGAATTCTGATAATTGATCGTATTTTCTTGAATTTCTACTAAAAGATAGCGTGTTTGCGTTTTAAATCGCATGTCATCGGAGTGTCGCCGTGGAGACGATTAGTACTGAAATAGGCTTGAGCATAGACGAGTGAACAAATGGGTTATTTTATTTTCCGCTCGACTACTCTTCAGCAATGGAATTTGATCCGTGCATATTAGCGTATTAATTGTAACATTTATTACATTCGTTTATTTTAAAAAATTCATGCAAAATAATTATGTAAGAAAGATATTTTGACATTGTTTTTAGTATGTTAAACATGACAATGCTCTATTAACTTGTTTTCCAATTTTTCTCTATCATTAATAAACTATGAATTACAAATAGTATTTATTGTATGAAAATTCCTTGGAATGACTAACACTTACCGAAACATTTTCTATCAATATAAGTAATCAATTCGAGAGGCCAACTTTGGGAACCAGGACTCATGCAGGCTGTTTTTCCCAAAGTTGACGTTGCTTATTTTTGCAGGTATAACTTTCATATTGATTAACATCATGATTAATTATATTGTGAATATACGCCGCTCGAGGAAGATAATTTAAACAAAATTTCTCAGTCTATTACATGGTTTGGCAACCTATTGCTTCGGAGTACATATCTGTGGTTCTTTAGAAGTTAACTAAGCTCCTTAACCTGTATCAGTCATGAAACATGTTTATTGCAATCACTCTTATCTCATTCTTAAAAAAAGGACATACATCGCACTGTGCGGCTCCTAAGTATTTTGAAATGAGGCAAAAAACAAAAAAATGGCTCTTGTACTTTGAAAGGTTGTCGATCATGGTCTATACGTTTAAAAGTTTTCTGCGTGGTAGTCAACGGTGATTAGAGTACCTAGTGAAAATGGGTGTGTTGTTTTCATTATTGGAGAAAATTATAAGAACTACCGATACAAAAATAACTCACGTGGAATAGAAGAGGAATTGATAGATATATCCAATAATTATTCCACGCGTAAATATAATAGATACCCGCATTTGGAAAAAATCTGCTACTTAGGAATTTTTAATTGAATTCGGAGGCTTAACGTGATTACCGAATCTAACCTGTAGAGTCCGAAACAAAAATGGAATTTCAAAATTATAACAGGTTTATTCAATATTCTATCCGCCTCCAAGCGCTTTTTCGACTTATAATTGAAGAATAATGTGGTAATAGTGAAATGCCCATAGAACAATAGTTCAAATCGCGAATAATGCCAGTGCGGCGTTTTTCCCAGATTTCCCGTGTAATATTTTTAATACTCATATGGCATAACAATGAAACTATAAATAGACTTAATGAGGTGGGTTGCAATGCATGAAAAATGCCATTTCCAAATATTTTTTAAAAGACATTAACTTTATTTGCAGAAAATATTTTTCAAATATGTCCATTTAAATATCGAGATAGATATGGTATAATATCTCAATAATAAAAGAGGGTATTTTAAGGCAGAAATAAAACTTAAAAATTTAGAGTTCAGGATCACCTAAACATGTTTATACATTAATAAGAACTAACAAAAATGTCAAGAAAATGCTACAGGTCCGAAACATACTCGATTCACATTTTAAGCACATTTTGGGATATGTTATTTACTTCCATTTTGCTCAAAGTTTCACAGGAGCAATTACAAAAAAGAAATTATTAAAATAATTTGTTTATAAGTGATTTAATCGCATTCCTTAAAAACAGACGTGCCTAAAATAGTTCTGAACATAAGTCATAACATAAACACACAATTTTGCAAAATAATTCTGTTCAAGTCATAAAACGTAATAGCGCCACATTAAACATTATTTAAAACGAATGCTTTAATTTTCATATATATATATATAATTACATCATAGACAGACGACATGGCGAAAACCACTTTTTTGGACTCGGAGACACCTCAAACGTCTTTCCATCAAAATCTTGAGATCGAATTTTTTTCTGTAGTACATTCATTTCTCGATATAGCATGTAAGTAAAAGTGTAATCTCATTTGGTCGATTTAAAGTTTCAATGTTTAGTATTTAGCTTAATTTAAGTCCCTAAATCCCGTCTCTAAAAGTGATTTCGGTCTCGCGGCGTACTGTCCTCTCCAGTGAACCAGCTGGGGCGGACTGTCCTCTGTGGCGAATCGGCTGCGGCGAACAGTCCCATTCCGTATGTCTTCAAATGCTAATATTTTTATCCTGTCGCAGGCGTGGACATCCTTGTACGTTCTTGTTAATAGGCTAATTTAATGTCTATTTATGAAATATATATAATTAATAATATATTAAATTCAAAAGTTTAAATTTATATTAATATTTTGGACATTAACTTTATCCTATAATAAATGCTCAAAATAAGAACATTTTGATGAATTATTTGTAATTCAATTTGAAGCATGAATATCATTTAACTATACCTATTGCCCCTTACCAGGGGATGAACTATCCAATGCATCAGAACACGAAAACAGCTATATCATCAGCGATCCTTCTGATTCAGATTAATTTGTTTATTTCTTGGCTAATGAAATACATCTTAATTCTCCAGCAAGAACTACCTTAAAAAATTTTCATACAAAAATATCTCGGTTGTTTTTCTTATACGAAGAAAGTCTCCCAATTTCTGGCTTTAACATTCAGCTGGCAGAGCGATTCGTATCGCTAAATTTTCCTCTCATTCCTCATGAGGGAAAACCTCATCCTCTCCCTTGGAACTTTTGCCATTGGCAATCTTCCACGATCTTCCTCTCCATGGCATCGTGTTGGTTGTTAGCGGGATCTCTTAAAGAGGATAAACCTCGAACGTCGTAAATAGATTAAATCTATATCTCTTTAGCTTGGTTAAGGAATACCAATTAGCGCAGGAAAACTCCTAATACGAGATCACCTCAAATTAATTTACGGTCTGGGGAGGAAAATTTTGCAAAAAATCGTATATGCGCACATATTTACGTGCATGCGAGTAACACTGTGTGCAATGTTGATCCATTCTAATGCACATTGCATGCCATTCTTGTCGCAGCTGAATGTGACTTTGTTAAAATTCCGGCAAATTTCACCTATAGGCGAACCGTACACAAATTTTGTGTTTTTTAACAGAAATATTTTTTATAACTGAAAAATCTAATAGGTTTCATAAGTTATTTATTTATAAAAATTTATTTTCTCTGATATAACTTTAAAACACTGGAGATAACGCACAAGGGAGCAATCAAAATATCTGGCGTCATTTACATATCAGTGATGTGTTGCTATTTTTCAGATTCTCTAGTATGCATTGTATAATATAATCATTTAAATAATCCCTGTCTCCCAAATTTTGGAAAATTTACGTTGCCACCAATAAATCTCATTTGTGAGCAAAAAGAGGAGGTGGGAGGCAAAACTTTTGTGTATGTGAGTTTTTAATGAATTTTGAATCATGCAAAGTTTGAAACGTAGCATCTTACGAAAAACGGATTAATTTATGGAGCATAAAAGTGGAAAGTTGGTGAAAGTTCTGTTAGAGGCATTCTTTGTTTTGAATTTAGGCGCAAAATAAGGTGGTTTTTCGCTGTCATTCAATTAATAATTATTGCAAAGTTTTTGGAACACGATTAATATCCTGGCAGTTAAAAGCGTGAAATATATCTTAAAACCATATTTTGGAAGATATAGATCAAATGCCATTATCACACGCACACAAGCATATATCATATTGTGCTTCCCGAATATACCGCGGATTCCGGAAAAGGCGCAGCGACCTGCGGCCCAGAGCAATAGATGCATACAACGTTTTTTAGAGCCAATATTTAACAGTTGATACAGACAACAAAATGCAAATATCATTGCTTGATTTTTATCCAAGTGTTAGTTTAAAATTTTATTTTTCCTTTTTGAAAATTTGAATTAACACTATTTGTGATGTGTGCTTATTCGATTAAATTATTCTTCATTTAGAAAAAAGTTGTTATCTTGCAAAGAATTTTTATCTTTATTTTTAAAAGCCAAGCAAAAAATGGATAAATGCTTTGAATTTGACGCCCGTCAAGTAACGCTATCTATAAACAAATACCCTACAATAAGTTCCAAACATTGTAGCTTTATACATATGTATGCTGATGGTAGAAAGATATCTGCATACAATTAATCACTAAAACTAGATTTTCATTTGGCATATTACCCTTACACGATATTAATAGATTCCAAGTTTTCATTCTTTATTGTCGACGGATAAATTCATGCAAAATTGCCGAAAATAAAATAAAATAAGAAAGTACTTTTCACACTGGCATTTGTTTTAAGTGCCATTCACAATATTTGAAATCTCATACGGTTATAAAATTAAAATTAAAAAATTAATTAAAAAATGCGTGTAAACACTGACGTATTTGCATTGCTTTCAGCTGAAAGGAAGTTTGCTTTATTCAATTGCTGAATAATGACACTAGAAGTAGTAAACAATTCTACCCGTAACTTGTCCAACGTTATAATACCTACTTTGAAATAATATCACAGGGATTTTTAGCATTGTTTCTAAGCCCTCCGCATTAATTTCACCCTTTAGCCTCTCTCTCCGCTTTATCTGCCCAAAAGCCACACACACGCTTGCCGAATTTGTGTCCTTCTATCCGGGTGTACCTCTGACCAAAAAGGAAATCTCTTTAAAGCCTAAATCCCCATTTAGGGTTCATAAAAGGAAAGGCGGAATGGCTACACGCGATACTCGCATACGATCTTTCTCCCTCCTGCCGCCAATTCTTTTGTTCTTTGAAGGGGTCATTGAACAAGTAACTTCGTAAAGAGAGAACCCCCCTCCCCCCTTTAAACCTCTTCATGCCCAACACTCTCCTTTTCTCCCGCTTAAACATCTCACACGCTACCCAAATGGTTATGGATATTCCCTTTCAACCCCCTCCCACTGACTCCGACCCAATAAAGCTTTGCCCGTTATATATACGAATCCTAAAACTAACATTCCATACCGAACTAGGGTTTCACTGTCGCCTTTGTGCCCCAAGCTTTTCCTCTCTCTCTCTCTTTCTCTCCCTCCCTCTCTGTCTCTCTCTCCGGTCCACACATTACGCCCACGTCCTCCTTTCAAGCTCCATAACTTAAACGAAAACCCTCCATCTCAATAATCCTCAGCTAGCTTTGTTCCCTCCCATCGTTTTAGCAGTTTCCCTGCCCTCCTATTTTCCTTTCCGTCGCTACCAGTCGTCTCCTACTCGGAACGCCATTCCGGTTGCCTAGGCGTCGCCGCCGAAGAGACGTAATCGGCATTTGACTCTTTTACGGAGAGGAATGGAGAGAAGGGAGTGAGGGTTTGAGGAGAAGGAGACTTCAAGAGATGGTGGGAGGGAAGACAGAGAGGAAGAGATGGAAGTGGCGCAGGCTTGGAACTGATGGGAGAGAGTTTGGGCTTGGTTGGAGGTACGTGGCGCAGCCGACGCGAAGGGGGTTATAGCGGAGCGGAGAAATGGCGAGATATATAGATGACGGTGCGGTGCGTGGGAGTTTTCGTATACCGCAGATGGAATTTGACATTAAATGGGGATGGATTAGCCAATTGGTGAGAAACGCGGCGTATCCAGGCAGCCATTAGAGACATTATCCTGTAATATATACAGCGGATAAGTTATTATCCTTGACTTAAGTTTGATTTTGATGTCTTAAGTGTGGTTAAAACTCTGTCTATCGTAACTCGTCATTTTTGATGCAACATCATCATCACCGAGACAAAGATCGTTTTATCCCGTGAAAATTGATAACTGTTCACAAAAAACTAGTAGCGAAGATTTTTTGTTTGCGTTTAGAATTTCGTGCGAAAGTGCACTAAATTATAAAATGCGATTAATCAATTTCCTGATGAGTTTGCATTTATAAATAAATGCTTACGGAAAATTATTTTTAATATGATGCGATTATAGTTGCACCTAAGATCTTGCCGGTATTCGTAGAAGAAAAGCTACTTGACATTCGCTAAAATAATCCCGAAATTAAGTAATGGCCTACTTCATTTTTTTACTTCACCTGGGATTCTATCATTAAATTAAAGCCGGATCTCTAAGGCTTTTAATATAAGCTCCTCCCGAGTAGATAATACAGGGCGCCGTTATTAATGAGACGCAGCACTCGCCTGCGCTTATTAAGATGAACCCTTCGTCGAGGACAAATTGCCGCTCATGATCTATCACCCAAATGGATTTGCCAGCCGTTGACCTCCAAGAACACGGGAAGGCGAAACCACGCCCATTCCGGGGGGGGGGACTTTGTCATCTTATGCGCTGAGAAGTCTCGGCCATCTTTCAAGTAAAGAGGCTGAGAACAGGTGTTCGTGTCAACGACCAGTGACGTCACCTTTGTTAGGCACTCTATCCAGCAAAAGGAGGTTGAAGGAAATTTGGGAGAATGATGGGGCGGGAGAAAGAGAGAGAGAGAGAGAGAGAAAGCTGCAAGCACGATGGCTGCGAAAAGGTTAAGCGAGAAATGCATTGAAATGTCGCAAATGGAGCAGGGTGACGATAAATACAGTTTAAAGGACTCGAGTTTCTGGTACAAAAGTGAGTAAAATTGAAATATACTCCCAGAGTTTGCTATATAGAATGGGGTAAAGGAGATGGTTAGGCTGAGCGAGAAGCAGCGTCACCTTTCTCGACGTTCAGATATGTTGCGCAAGGCAATATTATACATTTTCAATTTTATTTCCGTCAAAATAATAAAGATAGATGGCGTAATTTGCTATAGTGTAGTAATATATAAATATGTCGTTCGATTATGCACCGCATAACGATTTTGTAAGCGTGTATGAATGTACGTATGTGTGCGTTCGAGTGTATTGGGAAGATAATCGAGACTTTTATGTGGAAAATGGTTGGTGCGATTTGTAGATGGCCTGTGGTTTGGTGGGAGAGAATGCGAACTAGTTCGGGAGAAAGGGAGAGGGAGGGAATGAGGTCTAGTCCTTTTGGGAAGATGCGCAATGTGGGATGTGATAGAATTATTAATCGCTGCCGTTGTGTCTCGGCAAATTGGTCGTAGCTTGGTGACAGCAACGGCTTCTCCTGAAGTGGAGTTCTTGTGTTGCTTTGGTGAAAGTCTAAGCTCCTTTTCCGAATATACTCCTTCATCTTGGTTTTCAGTTTTTTTTGTTCTGGCATGTCCTTGAAAGATTTGTTTTTGATTATTTTTTAATTCACATCTGCTTATATGAGTATCTTCATTTACGGAATCCGTTCTTATATAAAATATTTTGTTGATTTTGTACTCATAAGAGTGGCAGTGAAAATTGGGTACTAAATCATATGAATCATTTTAGTAAATTGCATAAAGCATATCATTATGTAAATTACAATGCGTTAGGCTAAATAGAGGGTAATATTTATAGTTAACATTAAAACTCAAGTTTCAAAGTGGTAACGTCCATTAATTTATATCAAAATTCCATAAATGAAATATTTTCCTTTCCACACAACGATATTTGTTTAATTTAATCTCGACTTATAAATCGGTTCTATAGTTTAATATTTATTTTTGTAAAATAATAAAATGTAAAATATCTTTTGATAAACATTGGACTGGATATAAAAGGGCTCTGATTATTTATAGTTGTATTAAATATTTACGACTAATTAATGTAATAATTCTTTTCACTTTTAACTTTTATTTATCCAAGAGCTTCCTTAATGATGATGATTGACTTATGGCTATCAAAAATTAAATCTTTATCAATGATTAAAATTCCGAAATGTTATATATCTGCATAACTAGAAGAATTTGTTATTGTCTTTTAGTTAAAAATGACGAAATGAGGTAAATTAAAACTTCTTATGTTACAGTTAGGAATAACTTTTCGGTGCAAATAACAAGCCTTATTATCTAGGTATTTAAATCCGTATCTCTCTTGCAAGCAGATATGGTAATGCAAAAATATATGTACTAAAGTTAACACAATATATTTAGGATAGCTATGCAAAATTTCTTTAATTTTTTTCTTAAGAACAGTTTGTAAAAATGTGCACTTGATCCAGTATAAAAAGAGATCTATTTCACATATCTTAGAAACCATTTATTATCTAAATATTTCATCCTGAGGTACATTTTAAGTTTTGCTTATATGTGACAGTCGCTTTTCAATAGGCTTAATGAATTTATATCACTCAAACAGTTTAAATTGATATTAACTGGGTATTTTATATAGGCATGGAATATATATCTGAGTCGATCCGATTTTGCATCATATTCATTGGTAATAATTACTTCCTTTGACCGGAGCATCTCTGAGATTAATTACATCTCGAATCCATTTGCATCCACTCTCCTCAATTAACTCTCAATTACGCATCTCTCACTCTTCTCATCGAAACCTTTATATCTTATTCTCTGGCATCAATTCGTCAAGATCTAAAGTCACTCTTTCTCCAATCTTTAAAACGTGGCAGTGGAAAAGGAGGAAAGTATTGATATTACGAATTGGAATTACGAAAATTTAACCTCATGGATTTATTGAAAAATCTTTCACA
Source organism: Tanypteryx hageni (assembly GCA_028673005.1). Classification (NCBI taxonomy): domain Eukaryota; kingdom Metazoa; phylum Arthropoda; class Insecta; order Odonata; family Petaluridae; genus Tanypteryx; species Tanypteryx hageni. The sequence goes on from CM054116.1 coordinate 55,433,889, forward strand.
ATCTTTACCTGCCCAAACTCGCTTTCGCAGCAATGTTTTCGTTCCAACCGCATTCCCTCCCTGAATTTCTCTCATAATGAATTCATCATCACATTTTTTTTAAATCCGTATTCTACTCGAATTAGGCTCATAAATAATCAGTTATTCAACAACCATGCAGACGTTATACAATATTATATTGATATTTTGTTTAATAGGTCTAATAATGGCAGTACATAATTGGGAGAAGTTTAGCAGGCGCACTTGCGCATATAGATATAATAGGACATGTACACACACACAAACACACACCCACACCCACACACACACACACACACACATACATATATATATATATATATATTGGAAATCTGTATTAATAGAATGAATTTAATGCTTTTTTCAAGCAACTAAGTATATGTATGATGACGTCATAATCATTAAACACAATAAATAGTATTAAATAAAAAAACATTATTCCTTATACCGATAATATATATATATATATATATATATATATATATATATATATATATATATATTGTTTGTGACAGCATTGATTTAATGCTTTTAATGAGAGTCAATGGACTATATTATAGCACTTTTGATTTTTAACTACTGCAGAAACATATGGTCATGTCATAATCCTTAAACACGGAATATTAGCAATCCCTGAACAAAGTTTTAATGTCGTGTTTGTTCAAATTTTACGAGAAATTTTTAACTCTTCTCAATTATTGAACGAAATTATCGAAAGAATAGAAATTGTTTTGACAAAACGGTTTCTCTTATTAACGACGAAAAGATCATAGATCACATATTTCGAAAAATTTTTATCCGGATGTATGCTAAAAGGCACGGAAGGTGATGCCATAATCATAACGCACGAAGTATTCTAATTGTCCTATTAATTTTAGTTTAACACATATACTCTCTTAATAATTATTATTTTTATTGTTAATATGAGACACGAAACTTGATATACGAACACTTGAACATATATAATAGTGCATCATTAACTGACCCTTGGTTAAAAACAATTACTGGAATATTATTGCAAGTCGAATAATAAGAAAAATATTGAATAAATATTCTTATTTATTATACAAATATTCAAGACTCATTCTTTTATCTTCGGCTTAATTTTTTCTAAATAAATTATAATAACGAATGATTTTAATGTTGTAATAACTATTCATTTCATTCTTCAAACCTTGGACCAGATACGCCGCATATCCATTAATATTTAGCGCGTTTTTATAATGCACTTATAGTTTCACTTTGGCGTCTGCCTGTCTGTCTGTGCACTTGCTAAAATTTAAATTGTGACGAAAGAAATCGTATATGACAGACAGCTGAATGCGGAATGGAACAGTTCGGCGAGACCGCTTTGGCGACGGATAATTCGGCGCGACCGATTCGGCGACGGGATTTTTCGGCAGCGGGACAATTCGGCGACGGGACAATTCGGCGACGGGACAATTCGGTGACGGGACAATTCGATGACGGGGCAATTCGGCGAAGGGTTAATTCGATGACGGGACAATTTTTTTGCAATTTTGTTTCGTAAACGGCTTTTACTATAAATGACAAACATTCCCAACGAATATCAATCTTCTACCTACTCGGAAAGTTTGTTAACAAAGCATTACAGTCAGTCAGTGGCGCGGTCTGGCGGCGCGTGGTGGAAGTTGTTGCAGACGGATTAAGAGAAATATATATAAGATGAAAATAGTATAAATTTCCTTTCGTGCGCACAAAGTGCTTTGTAAGTGAAAAAGAATGGATAATTTAAGAAGTAGGAATAAACTTGAGCGTAAAGATTAGGTTACAGCCACTCAAGTCAGGTATGCTTTAAATAATTTTCTAATATTTAACTTATATTTTAAAAGTTAAAAAAGATGGAAATCTGAAACTTTAAGTGAATATTTCTACATTAAAGCCACTTTTTCTTTAAAAGTTTGAGTTTTAAAAACTTGACAGAGGCTAATAATAAAACGCTAAAAATGCTCATCCAAAATTGATTGCGTTCTAAACTTAAATGTTTATGTCGAATGATGATGCGACGTACAACGCTAACTTAGCAATTCAGCCTCTCACATTTAAACACTAACTTTACTTTCACGTGGTACCCCTCTTTATAAAACAAACGAGATTCTATTGACCGAATATGTGGTTGTATAACGACATGAAAATTATAAAACGCGCTAATTTTATCCATGTTCATAATAAACATTCGACTTGTTTTAAAATAAACACGAATCCATTAATAAAACTTTAAAACACCAATATTGCGTTCATAATAATAACAAATGCGATGAAAAATCAAACAAATTCAACGGGACCGGCAAGTTATTACGCCACCATGCCATTTATAATTTCCCTTTATTAGCACTGCGGAAAATAGGTTTTTTATACCAAAACTATATATGCGATGTTTTTAATATCCGATTAAACAATAATAAACTTCGTTCTTTCACGACCGTCAGAGTACCTAGTTGTTACCTCGATTATAACCTATTTCTAAAGCAAATAATAAATATGATCTATCTTAATCCCATTTAACTCCATACAATAGCAAGGACAAATGGATAAAAGGATCCACATTAGCTTTTATATACTAATCGTACACAACCGTACCCGTTTAGGCATACACAAATATCCAAGCGGCAGATGCTCAACTGAAATTATTGACTATGTATCACCCACCTCATGGTTGTCTCTTCAGCTGCTGGAATAGGAAAATGACTATAGTCGGCAGAGTATAGCTGGAGATTTGATTGTCGAGGAAGTAGCAATATTATCAAATCGCATACAAAAAGTTACCGAAAGTAAAAGCAGACACAGAGATTGCGCAGGACGTTGTAAAGTTGCTTATCAGGGATTGGCTGTAGCTCCTTTTTGAGAGCTCCCTCACTCTTAATTTTGTCTTGGCTCTCCGAGTTCGAGTTATAAAATAAATAAAAACATAAATAATAAATAACATGATTATTTATTATTAATTTTTAGTAAATAATATTATTAATAATCATCATCATTAGTTGTCTGTCTGTAGACCGGTCCGTAATTATTCATGGTTAAACCTGGTTCTCCACATATTTCTGCTTTCCGTAATCTTCTTCATATCTTTACATTTCATGTTGTCTATCACCTGAAACCTTTTCCTACCTTTTTTTCTTTCCTGTTTTTCTTCTAACTCATCTTTAATCATGCTATCTCTCCTCAGCTAACTTCAAACCCAGTTCTCATTCCTTTTCTTGTAGTCTGTATAATCACCCGCTTTTCTCCCATTCTTCTTAGTATTTCCTCGTTTTTCATCCTATATCCTTTTTATCTTTATCATTCATCTCCGTAACATAATAAATAAGGACATTTATGCCAGTTTGCACCAGAGGAACGGTGCGACTGAAGAAAAAGAACTTAACGCACATCTTCCGCATAGTACAAGGTGACCATTTAAATAAAAACCCACGGAAAATTGAATAACTTCGAGTAAAAGAGTGTTGGAGACAAAACTTAGTAGTAACAATCTTTATTGCCTGCATAATGTTGCCATTTGTCGACAGCCTGCAACACTGCGAATGCGCATGCACAGTGCAAACAATAAACAAACATGGCATTCAATGTAGAGGCGCAAGTGTTTATGGTGGAATGTTACCTCAGATCAGAGTCGTTTAAACTACTCAGGGTGATTTCTGTCGAAAATTTCGATGTTTTAAGACACGAAATCTATGATATGGAAGCTTGTGAACATGTTCAGGGAGACTGGAAATGTGAATGTTGTGAGTCGTGTTCAATCGTCGACTGTTCTGACTGAGGATCGTATAGCACAGGTTAGTGAGAGCCACCACTTTCGCCAGATTTGTCGCCGATAGACCTCTTTCTGTGGGATTTTATCAAAGAAAATGCCTACGACAGCAATCCACGCAATCTGGATCAATTGAAAACCAACAAATGCTACATCATTTCCAACATCACATCTATCACTCTGCAGGCTGTCTTTGAACATGCTTCGCTGTGCTCTGTTTTGTATGCAACATGCTGGTGGTCATTTTCAACATTATTTGTGGCAATGTAAGTAATGTCAGACAATAAAGATTATTACTTCTAAATTTCATGTCTCTAGCACTCTTTTACTCGAAGTTATTAAAATTTGCATGTGTTCTCATTTAAAATGATCACCCTGTACCTCTATTCCTCCGCTCTTTCTATCCCGCTGTCTATATTCTCCCGCTGTCTTCTTCCTTACATCGCTCTCACTATGTTTTACTTTCACGTCTACGAATTAGGAATGTTCAACTTTCACCGAATACCCCTCTAGTTCCGTGCAACTCTTCCACCGCAGTGGACATTTCGCCCCCACTCCTTTCTCGGCGCATTCGACTGGAAGGCCTCTTCTCTCTCTCTTTGCGCCCCCCCCCCCCCCCCAACCCCGCTAACTACCACTGTGTGCGCCCCTCTTTTTCTCTCAGCCTTTTCCTTGCCCCATATACTGAAAAGGAGCTCATCAGTGAGGCGGCTGAAACCGGCTTAAATATCATCGCTCTACGTTCTCCTTTCATTCTGCCAATCCACCATGATTATGGAGTATTCTTATTGCACTCAAAAAATAAATTCAGTACAAAACCTCATCAGACGGTGAACTTCAAAAATAGTTTTGCAATCCTTCCATAAAACTATCTCTCTTTAAACGTTCAGCTATTGCGCCTCTATGTATGTTTACTATCGCTAACCTTTTATAAAACAACAGCAAAAATTATAAGTACCAAAAGCAAGAATAAGAAATCGAGTAAGAATAAATGGCAGGAAAATATTATTATTATAAATCGTCAAAATAGTCAAAATCTTAAAAACAATGTACTCCAACAAATGCCTAGTTATTCAATATATTCAAATACAGAAGTCATTTTTAAAATTTTCTGTTTTTTTCCTTGGATACTACTATTTATAAGCAGTGGAGTAAAGCTTTTCCCTACTTAAATTAGACGAAGGAAATAAAATATTCATTAAAATATACTTGTTTTCTGCAAATAAAGTATTTCATTTTACTGTTTCTTTAAGAAGATATTTTCTCATCAGATGTATAATTCCCGCTTGGTTTGTATTGATCAGGTAAGCTATAAAATGTGTCACACATATTTAACTAATTTTGTGAGGACTTTCGACATTATCACATTTATCACTTGTGGTTTCATGATTCTTATTTTATTAGTGTCACAGGGCTAACTTAAATTATCTTCCATCAGCAACTTAAAAATATATTAATTTCTATATTTCTTAAGCACTGTTTCTAATAGACCATCTTCCTATAATAATTCATCAAACGACCCATGGGCAATACGCTTAAGATTATCATCTACTACATGTATTTCGTTTCCTTGGAATATCTTTCTAAATTTTGCCGTTTTTATATCTCACATTCAAGCCACCCACAGTCTATAAATGATTTATGACATTACTCCAGTAAACTCCATTAAATATTTATATGCGATCTCGATCATTTTCTCATCGTCGTATTTATTTCCATTGCCAAAGGATTCCATATCCTAGCGGTGTCCGCGCAAATTCTCTAAGCCATTCCTACAAGTAATTCAACAGTCTCCGTCTAAAAGCGCCCGTATTCTCTTCTTCACACACACCTCCCAGCCGCACAATCAGGCACCATCAAGCTAAAACCACTTCTCGCCGAACCCTCATCGTTCCCACTCCACCACGTTCTTTGCTTGTTGCCATCCTTTTTTCATTCGTCTCTCCTCTATCCACTGGATCCCCGCTTGCATCCCTGTGACGTCACTCCGCCATATCTTGGCACCGCAATCTGCCATGGAAATGAGGGAGAGGGGAATACGTATGATTAAAGCAATCATTCCGCATGAGTTGCTGCTCTTTGTGGTGAGGTTCTAAGCGGAGATCTTTTGCTTCCTCTCTCTCTCATTATTTCAACGCGCTTTCTCCGATTTTCGGCCCTTAAAAAGGTTCCTCCGCACTACTTCCAAGGATGAGGTCGACGATCGAGTTTCTGAGCTGCGAATGAATGATGATATCATCTAAAACCTTTAATGTCTTCAAGTCGTTCTTCCTGATGAAACATTTCTGCTAATTTTACTTCTTCCAGTGCTCTAATCTTTAGAATAAATAATAATTTAATCAAACTATCAAGGATTTAATTTGGTTGTTTCGTATTTTAATTTCAAACTACTGGAGTTCATGGCATAATTAATTCACCTCTCTACAGAATAGAAGTCATGTTAATGGCACCCAGACAGTACTATTAAAATATTTTCATGCTGAAGACATCAAATCTATCTTAAATAAATGTAAAACATGGTTTAAAAACGTAGATTACATCATTATATTATCAGACCTTAATATTTTTGTCATTATAAAACTGAAGTAATAGACGTTAGTCCAAGGATTTATTATCGAACATATATTCGTTAAAATTTTGATATATACTCTGTGCCAGAGAAGCACAAATGCTTACAATAAAAAAGATAGAATAAGGAAGTCACCTTTCTTCCTAAACTTTTGAAACTGACCAGCTATTCATTGCACTACTTCTTAGATACCCATTGCGCGTAGGCAAGAGGGAATCAGCAGGTCGTTAAAAAATGCTTACACGGGCCAAATTTGTTTTGTCGCTGAGTTTGTCGCAACCTCTCTTCGATAGAATCCACCACTCTATGTAATTCTAAAACTTTTATTTAGGGGCTCAAAATTTTTTATATGATATAATGACGTGGAATTCCTGCATTTGTCTTTGATATCTTTATAGCCACTCTCTTCACAAGTTATATAAATAATGTTTCGAACCCGAAGATGCGTATCATTGTGTATCGTCTTTAATAGGTGTGGATCGCGTACTAGTCTGTTTTAATAAATTTATAAAACGAAAATTGTTTTCGTCAACTTAATCAGATTGCACCACGCAATGGCTCCGCTTTCCTTTGTGCGGATACATCGCAGAATTATTCATCACGCCTTGAATGGCCGTAAGATGAACGCGATAGTGGATGCGGTAAGTTGTGTAATTCTCCGATAATTCTTAGTGCTTAAAAAACACCGTCTGCCATCAGTAATTAGAGGCTCGATGTTACATATCTGATGAAGAGATGAGTTCGTTAACTCATCAGCGTGCTACGATCTCCAAAACCATCCGAATGCCGATAAGGAAAATTACCCTCTACTTCTAATGTTCACTCCAACTTTGCCTTTCCATTAAACTTTCAAAGTGCTACTTCACTTGGAATATATTCACACCCATTCATGCCTCTCAACTGCTAACGCACTCTAAAATTTCTATCGTTCTTCGCTCTTCAATGAATTCTCCACCCACTTCTAAGTTTCACAAATATCTTACATTTGTTCTTGCTCATGCACCAGTGATGAACACCTAAATATTCTTATTTTAACCCAGTTAAACGTGTTTGTTCAATTTAACTAATCTTTTTTATCTTTCGATCTCACCGTTGAAATCGGCATATAAACGATATTAGTTTTACCAATTTAGATTATTTCTGCAGACTGTATCACCATAATCTCCTCTTCCGCTTCTACACTTACGTTAATCTTCTCCAATCTCTGTGAAGTATTTTCGCATTAATACCCAAGATTTTCAGGCATTTCTCCTGCTTAAAGAGATGTAGCACTCTTAGAAGTATTAATCCTACATCTCAAGATTCATGCATTATTAAAAAATATTTAAATTTGCAATACCAATGTGTGTACTTGGTGCCTACCATTTACTAATTGTCAAATTTTTGTCTTTTTACAGTGTGAATCGAACTCTGTAATTTTTTATTGTCACCTATAAATGCTATTATGTGGTTTAAATTTTTGAGGTTTAATCTATAAACATAGTATTCTACTTAATTTTAAACTAATATCTAAAAACGATCGAATCAATTAAGTTTTATTTGGTGTGCTCAAATCACCTCCTATATATAACCTATTATTAAAACTTCCTTTGTACTTATGGTTAATTTATGCCTGAAGACATTGTTTTGTGGTTGTTTCCATTTACGGCACAATTTCATACCTTTTTCCATTTCCGTGTGTACGATTCTATACTAAACAAGCATTCTATTATTATGGAGTTCAACAAAGTGAGAGCCTCTTTTCTGTACATAATATCATAGCTAATTTCACCTCATATTTAAGTTGTTCTTAATCAATTTTAACTAATTAATCCGCCGTTTACAATGTACTCATATCTAATTGCTAAAATAAAAACGATCAAAAATATTCTAGTCTTCCCCATTTAAATTTAAATCAGTTGCAAACATTTCCAATTTTATTTTATATCAATAATCCAATATAGGCTAATTCTTTGGATCTATAAAAATTTGTCGGATTTTCCTGATTTTACTCCATAGGAAGAGAATTAATGGGAATTTCTTTTTTTGTAAACTTTATAAAGCAAACATTTGTTGTAGTAGTCGATTTCATCTGAGCAATGCCTGCCTTTAAAACAAGGAAATACTTGTCTAAATAGTCTAAATAGATTGACGGTAGTTTTCAGCGAAAAGTTGCAAAAAACGTAAATCCCAGTCAAACATTTGACTGTGGAGATTGGGGTTAAGCCTTTCCATAAAAGCTTCTGTGACCGTGACGAAACATAATCATCTACTCAAGCTTGCCATAAACGGAACACGGCGGCGTTCCTCCGGACGGGACGGACATCAAAGAATGCGGGGGAAATTTTCCGTAGCATACATGACGGTACGAAGAATCAAAGGTCGTCAACCTCTCGGGAAGACATGGAATGCAGCGAGGAATCCTTTGTGTGGAATCTGATGAAGGTACTATGGTCGAGCATGCAGCTCCAAATATTTCGGCCAAAAGTTAATAACGGGCTTTCCTTCAAGCGATTTACGTTGTACATGCGCTGGGAGAAGTAAATCATAGACATGGTGGGAAGTTTGGACATTTACAGCGAAGGATTGAAAATAATCACATCTGAGGACCCGTAATAAATTTCACATCAACAATATATATAAATAATTGCCATAACGTGCACTCAAGTGAACGCGACTCTATTTTTCAGGTCATACGTCATGATCGTGTCAAAGTAGGTCTTAAGTAATTCTTTTCGCCGTTCAGTACTCCGGCAGAATGTACTTTAACAGAGAGGAGAAATTAAAGTGCCTTTATTAAATTTAATCTTTGTGGCCAAATTATATAAATGACAACAGGTGTATCGTTACTCAAATTTTAACTAGAAAAACCGATTTTGCCTAGTCGTCATGTGTCCTTGCGCACAAAAATCTCTTCTGAATGTATAGCGCACAAAGGTGCAATGTTTGAAACTGCATTGAGTTTTGGAAAATATAGTTCGGTTAATAACTGCTTTGATTCTCCAAACTAAATATTCATAATACATAGATCAGAAAAAATATCATTATTGAAGAACATACACGTCTTTAAATATGATTAATATTTTCCCATAATATGCGACAATTACATAATTTGTTTCCATATCCGGCGAAATAGCAACAAACTGTATGATGTTTTATGAAAACGAAGGAATCATGTTGAGTCGAAGAAAGGAGATTTTTAGATGCATAAAGTTTATTTTCTAGAGAGGTTCTTCATAGAAGGTGGCAATCAGCGCTTCTACTGCGTCAGCTGTCACGCCTTTTGTAATATGATCTGCTTGCTGTAGATATTTGGATGAGAAATTTTCCTTCTCTCCAAATATAAAGAAAAACTCTATTTAAAATACAGAAAATAATTTGAAAAACATCAATTTTCGTATTCTCCGATATGACTCCATATTTACTTTGTGTTTTTATTTGACATAGTTAATAGGTTACCATTACGTAATTACATGTGGGGTACTATCCATTTCTTAAAAATAACCTATATTAGTTCATCCTCCTACAAAGTCATGACATTTAGCATTTTTTTGTATAACAAAAAATCTGAATTTCCATATTTCATTGCTCGATTGGAAAAGGTTTAAGGCAAAGTTTTCCAAAAAATATTCTTTAACACATCGCTCTCTTTTATTTGAAATGACTTTTCACATATAAAGTGTACTTACGTTGATTATAGGTCATTAATATAAGTGGGAAAAGATAGGATTAATTTATTTATTAATACCCAAAACATCAGTTATTAATTCAACCAATAAAAATTACTAAAAAGGAATAATGAATTTATATTTATTTATTTATTTTATTTATTTATTTATGTTGTATGAACGTCACTATTTATATCAGTAAAATCTAAATAATATTACCATTTCTAGTTGAAAGTATTCGATAACTAATTCTACTTTTTTAGTAATGAGAAGAATTTGGGAGAAGTAAAAGTTTTATCAGCCGCATAATGCTTTAAGCAAATAACTCTTAAAATATTCATTAATATAAGGCAGCAGTATTTTTTTGCAATCGTGTTGCCCATAAAAAGTAAAAATTTTAGTAAATTTACCAAGCCTCGCCGATCTACCTTCACGATGTTGTTCCGCCGTACTCATCCCACAGTAGATGACGTTATATCCGTACGCAGAACTAATTTTATCCCAAACTTTTGATACCCGAAATTATCTCATTGGAGTTTTGGAGCGAGATGGTGTGGAAAATAAAAACTCAAGTGTGATAATAATTAAATATAAATTATTAAAAAAGCAAAAGGAAGGGCGAGAAAAGTTATTATAAGCAGAACAAGGTAATAAAGGTAAAGTGAAGCCAAAAATGAAAGAGAAAGACGAAAAGTGAAAGATGATGATGAAGAAGTGGATGAACAGGGGAGAAAAATGAGAGAGGAAGTTTATGAATGTTGGAGTAAACAGAGAGAGAAAAGGGCAAGAGGGTGGTTGAGAGAGAAAAAGAGAGAGAAAGAAGTGTGGAGAGAGAAGAAAGAGAGGGAAAAGAGAAGATGAAGCGAGGAGAAGAGTCTGACGAGAGAAGGGAAGGCGAGGTTATAGTGCGGGACAGTGGAAGTTTGAAGGTTGTTCGTGTACCATTGCAAGTTTCGGGAGAGGCGAAGCGGGGGATCGCGAGGAAGGGGAGGCGGGATAGAGGGTATGGGGTGTGGCGTAATTAATGTGAGAAAGTGTGTATGAAGTCAGGTGTTGTACGGGGCAAACGGTTGAGAGACTAAGGAGAGACACTTAGTAATCTTTGAGGCGAAAGACAGGATTTTCGGTGCAATGCCTCCAAGAGAGGTGTGTTGTGGTTTAAGGAAGGGATGTATGGAAGTAAAGCACGACTGAATGTACTGCGGAATCTCTCGGAGGAGGGGGAGGAAGTAGGTTACTTTGCGCTAAGCGAAATATGTATGCAGCTTTTCTCCGGCGTAAAGTCGGGAAGACTTCGGCTGAATTGTGGGATGGATGTGCTGCGAGGCGAAGGGTGGCTCTGTTTTAATGGAATGGGTTTGAGCAGATCCTCTAGGAGTGGGTAAGTGATTAAATTAAATTGGCAAGAACTTGTTCAAAGTGACAAGGGAACGTTGTTAAAACGCTTTTGATGGCGTCTGGAGGAAAGGATGGATGTGAAGGGGTGGATATTGGTTAAAGACCTGGGATGAATAAAGGACGAGGAAACGTCTCTTATAGAAAGGATAATATTGGGATTCTAATGTATGTTAATAGAGGCCAATGGGACTTGTAAATTGGTACAACTTAACTTTAATTGATAGAATTTTATTTACAACACATTTCAGCAAGACAGTATAGTTAGCGACGAAAAAATATTTTAAGTGCGGCTCATGGGTAATTAAAATTTCGGGAAATTATAAGTATTATGCATCAAAATAGATTCTATGATGTACTTAAATAATTGAATTCATATTTACTTAGTTTATATTAATTTAATGAAATTCTTCAAATAACATCAATTCAGCCCGATATTGTGTTTGCGTTAATTTTGTAAACTCCTTGATGATTAAAATTCAGCTTCAAATTTAAAATGAATCCTTAAGTAAAAATAGTTTATTTTAACCTTAACATAAAGTTGTATACATTTTGTTATAGTTGTCTTATTATAGAAAACATAAAGATGAATTGATCTATTAGTATAATATTTTTTGGAGTTATATTATTTAAAATACCTCACTTCCCAATGGATCTTCTTATAATTTTAAATATTTATTCATAAAAACTTTTAAAATCTATTATGATAAATACATATTCAAAATAATATATAATAAAACCCCAACTAAGCACCATCGTTTGTCCACCAATGACATTGGCGTTAAAGCAGGGGTGGCGTTAAATCTAGGTATATTCTTGCTCTATTAAATCATAAGATTGAAGTTCTTTTCACAACAATTCAAGGGCGGTATGCGGGGATGGCACTATATAGGGGGAGCGCTAAATCAGGGTGTGACTAGACAAACCTTTACGTTTATCTAGGCGCTATAGCTCGATTTAGAAAGTAATAAATTTTTATGAAATATTTTCACATTTGCAAGCGCTTGACCAAATTTCTCCGGCCGTAGTAGAGGGATGGCTAACGTGTCTAGCTCCCAATATAAAGGTTGTGCGTTCGAATCCTGCCGAGGGCATGGTCGTATGTGCCTGTCATAAATCTATTATAACACATGTATTTGGGGAAACCTGTTTGTGATAAATAAATTATTATTATTATTATTAAATTTCATTCGGTCTTCAAGGGTATGAATAATTAATATCGAGACACATATACCAAATATTCCCTTATAGTAAACTATACTCATTACTTATCCAAATCTTCATTTTGTCCTCACTAAAACCAGGTAATTAGATGCTTAAACAGTTCATTTGACAGCAATAAAGAAATCAATTTCGTAATTATAGAAATTGGCAAATTTCGGTACATCAGTGAGCTTGAAGGGTAATATTGAGAGCACGGTAATTAAGACGAGATATCAGGTACAGAAAATAGACCAATCAAATTGAAGGAGGCTACGATCACGCGTCGCAAAAGTTTTCCCTGCTTGTTACACCTGACCCAACATGCTCATTTCACCCGAATAAATTTCCCAAGAAGTCCTGTTTTTTAATGTATTTCTAAATTAAATAAGGATCAATAAATTTCAGGTGGTTTGAAGGAAGGATTTTTTCTTCCATTAGACTGATTTTCTCGGTAGTCGACTGGAGCATAGAGCATGGGAGGCAAGACGAGAAGATTAGATTTGAGAGGTGTTCTGAGCCTTTTATGGCATTGGACTTGAAATGCTTGGCGTTTATAGCTGTTTGTGTTGCAATGGATGAAGGAAAACAGTGAAAAGGATGAGTAAGAAAGAAGGGAAAAGGATGAGTTGAGGTGAGGTGAGCTGAGAAATTGAATAAGGAGACAAAATTTGAGACAGGAATTGAGGTATGGTTTGGTAAGAGGAAATTTGGACAGTGTGAGAAAGTTTATTGCAGGAAGGAAATTATTAGACAAAATAAATAGTAGTTTCACAATAAGACGTAGCTTCCAAGACTTTAACGTAGCCTGAGTTGAGTTAAGAATACTAAACATTAGAATAAGGAATAGCAATTTTATTATTCAAAGGCTTCTCTCTTAGTATGCAGCCATCACCCGCACAGCGACGTTAATTCGTTTTACAAGAATGCATTGTTATGCGTAACTTCGTTTTGCGAGTATTAAAATTTCATAGAAACGATTCTTCAAAGGGTTAACTGTTCCTCGGGCCGTAAATTCACATTTGAAGCAAAAGCGATTCTACAGTCATTTGATCTTTACTGAAGCGTGTTCAACTAAATTTAGAGTGGAATTAAAAATACAGCAGATATTTAGCGGAATGTTCTTTACAAATGATGGATGGCTGACGTCAGGAGGAACTCAATCCCTAAGACAAAGTACGAACGTGCAGAGGTAACTAACTCTTTCCAAGTGCTGTTTATAAATTTGTTTTCAGTACGGCAAAAGGTACGAAGATTATCGCCAAAATGATTATTATGAGTGTCACAACCGTTGACTGGCGCCAGAAAATTATCCGCGACGCAAGTGCAAAGAAGGATCGTAATATCATAGCGATGAAAACATTAAACGACGTTGAGTGATATTTCGGCACTGCATGGGTTGATTTTAGGAAATTTTTGTTATGAATGAATTTTTAAATATTAGGGTTTTTTAAATTTAAGTATTTTATGGTACCAACGTTAGTTTAACTTCAGAATATCTTTGATACATGCAATAAAATGATGAAAGTATTCAAAAACCTTAGAAGTACTAAAAGTTAAAATTTAATATGTACACTTTAAGAATCTAATACAAATTATTTTTCCAAATTAGCCCACAATTCTTTTTGGATATTTATCTCGACACACACTAGACAATATTCCATGAGAAAACCTACATGTCGTAATGATTCCAATGGCAATGATTTATAGTCTATTTTTGGTTAATTTGATTTTTCATTTAATCGATTATGATGCGAAGAAGGCACTTTATTCAAAATGTGTATCGAAATAACAGGAAATTTAATCCAACTTAATGATTCCGCTTATATGCTGGTTGCAATTCTTCATGAATGATGCGATTTGAAATATTGCCTCTACATTGATGTAGAATTAAAATATATTAATTTTTCCATATATACACGTCTAAATGTGTCTTTAAAGGGTGAGTAGTTTCTTTACGAATGATAAGTTTAGCATGAACTGCCTCCTTCAACACGTTTCCATTTCGTTTCAGTTATTTCTTCAAAAAGGGGAATTAGAATATCCGCTGGTTATTCTGCACAAAATCAAAGTGCCATACACCGTCTGCCTTTAAAATTATGATCTTCTGTTTCATTATAATGAAAATCATAGTTAAAAGTTGCATAGATGTCTATTAAATTTCTAGTTAGGCACCCTTTTTATTTATCCCTCCAATATTTACTAGCCTAATAACAATACCTTGAAAGGTAATACGAACTCCTGGTAGGAGTATTAAGAATTCTCCAGCAGTTTTCTTAATTATTTATACATAAGAGAATAAAGTAGACATCCGCCGAGAAGAATTTCACGAAAGATTGGCTCTCACGCCGAATTATTTTCGTCTGATTAAAAAATTTACTTGCATTAAATGTAAAATATCGGGATAATAAAATGCAGCATAATCTGAAATACTTTCCCTAATCCATTGAAAATGTCCCAGCTAATTGAACAACTGTATATTATGCTATATTTAATTGCTTATTTTTATATATGACCACACCTTATAACATAAACATTAGTAAGATTTTGACTGTTAGATTCATCCACAGGGGAGCTACCCGCAGCAGTGCAGCATGGGAACTCCACTATGCCTTTTGGGGTGGTCAGTATGTGGTTGCAGTTGTGCTGCCTAGCCCTATCACTCAGCATCATTACCCGGTGACATCAGAAACTCATCACCTGGAACTTCCTATCCCGAACTCATTGAAGTAAGTAATGAGAATTTTTCTTAAGTGCTTGTTTAGCTTCATTTTGCTTTTTTGCCATGAAAACTTTATAATGCTGTGAGTAATATTTCTTGACAACCTTGACAAAAATTTCATTTGCAATCACATGGATTCGAGCGGATCTCCGTTGAACCATTATACTTTATTTAACGCACCCGAGATCGGGATTTCTCAATTGCGCGGTCCTCGTCGTACATTAATGCGGCCCGCGAAGTGAACCACTTTATGCCAATGATTCAGCCCGAACTCAAATGTGTCATTTGCAAAACTTTTCGTGAAAATCTTCGCGAATTATCTTACAACTTAAAGATATGAATTGAACCATCTCATTAAAAGTGTCCGAAGTTTATTGCTCATTCCCATTTTTGCACAACACAGTCGTGTCACGGAAGAATGTTCTTCTCGCTGCTGGCGTATTTCTGTTTTCCGAAAGAGGTAACCTGTGACAACAAATGTCGTGATTTCGTATGAAATGGGTTTAAGAGCGCCTTAATGGGCAGATACAATGGGATCATACAAAAGGGAAGGGTTATCTACCCTACTAGTGAAAGAGGAGAGTGAATGTTTGGAGAACTAGAGAAAGCCACTAGTCTGGAATGTCGGATTTGGTGCGGTGTCTTCATGCGGCCCACGCACTAAAATGACTTTGAGACTCCTGTCCTAGATATGCTATTTATAATTCATTCTATAAAAGATGAGAGTTACATAGAATAAATTATAAATCTAACTTGATTCATTAACGCAGGGTGTCCCAAAAGTGAGCACATATAGGGATAATATTAATTTTAGAAATAGTCATAAAAACCTCTTTAATTGTTATTTTAATTATATCCTTATTGTTGCTTCGATTATTAATAAGCTTATTAAATATTTCAATTATTCATCTCAATAATTGTTTTAATTATTTAATATTTTTCCCTTTCAGGTGAAAGGTATAATGGAACCAAAATTGACACAAAACGCGTGAGTTCAATTATTCTTTGGAAAAGAGGGCTGCAACTACCGATCAATTTGCTAATGGTTTACATATTTTACATTTTGAGCATTTGTTAAAAGCAAGCACTAACCACATGTCTTCACTTTTGGGCAACCTATAAGCCCATGCGCTGTGAAATTACCCATCTTTGGTCCCTGTATGTTATGCAACCAAAAGTACATTTCGTTCAAGAAATAGTATAACATTCAGGCGTTTCAAATAATCTTACACTAGAATATATTTTGTATTTTACTCTCAATGTATCTCAATTTTCTCACATTAATTAGTTCAACACGCATTAGGATATTTAATTAACTTGAAAAAATTATCACTTTGAGGTAAGAATTTTTATAATTATCGATAAGCATAAGAAGATTGATTACACGATATACAAGTAATATAAATGGACTGTAGACTTTATACTCGACCTTCGTGTCCTATAATTTAATTATAATTATAATGATATCAGTAATATAGTCTATTGGGGTAAAATAATCCCAAATTTTTTTCCCAAGGTATGAAAGAAATTCCAACGTTTATTTACTTTAGAAACAACTACAGTGAAGACCATTGTTATTATGGATTTAATTTTTATTTATCAGAGAATAATTAAATAAATTAGATGGTATTTTAAGGCATTTCAATAATGCACAATAAGGTTTAAAAAGGTGGACCATATATTTAAGATACACATCATTTAGGTAAAATTTCTTTTGAATTGCTCATAAAGCAAGAACAAAAAATCGACATATATTATTTAACTAACGTTAGATACAGCATGAGTTTCTCTATCCATAATAAAATTTTAAAATGCACAATTAAATATACTCTTATTGTTTCAATTCTTTCATAGATACATATGCTGGAATGAATGGCGTCCCTGACTCCAGAGGCAAACAGTTCGGGTCTCGGAGAATCATTGGACTGGAGCTGTTAATATTCGTAAGGTCACATTTCGAAGTATGTACGCAAGCATATCTCTAAAAATATACTGGACGAGTGATTGTAGCCAGCAAGCAAAATAATTATAATACCACTTGACAACCCAAGCCAAGAGAAAACCTACTGCCTTGAGAATATGAAGGTAAAAATTAATAAACTATTCGGCAAAAAAATGCTGTTCCCAAACGTGACGCGATAACATCAGGAAAGACCAAGTTACTCAACCTTCCGGTGAAAGGAATATGAACTAATGACAACGTTTTCGATATAGTCAAACACATGGATTCAATCCGTTTGCTTCAACGGTCTTTCGGCGATGTGAACTTTAATTAAGTATGTTATGCAAGTTTCATATATGTATCTCGTGTTTTAGTGCCCTGAAAAAAAAGAATTTAGGAGAGTCTACAGAAAGACTGGAATGAAGACAATATATTTCCGGTCAGTGCTGACTTGAATTTTATATCAAAGATAATGGATAAAGCAAGTCGAAATAAGTGGTGCTAAACAAACGAAAGTTTTTTCCCCTCATCTGTAAATAGACATTCTGCATTTAATGGACATGTCTAATTTTCAAAGAGTGAGTCAGCGGTCCATGTACATAATTTGTTCCGATTAACACCCTTTTTACCTTTCCTTTCATAAACATTGATATCCAACCCTTTACTTGAGGTCCGTTCTTTCTTTGAAACTTTTGTTTTTAATGTGTGTTATTGTGACCAATGGTGCTACTTTATTTTATCTACTTGAAAACTTTTAATGCTAGTGGTGGCCTCGGGATGTTTCTTTATGGTATTAATAAATTATTTCTCTTGCAGAAATGTGACGGCTAAAATTACTGAAAGTTGTTGTTACCGAAAGTCTTTATATATGTGGTGAACTGAGCCCACCAAAAACATTAGACTTTGATGACTGTCTGGTAGTCACGATACGTCTTTAGCGTGTTACTGGCTAGTATCATGGCGCCAAATTAAATTACATATCCAGAATATGAAATAATGTTTGATTTATTTCTGTACCTCTCCTTAATTAATTTAAGTTTAATTAACGAAACTTTTCTTGAAACGTGGTGTCATTAATTTCCAATCAAAAACATCTGGCGCGAAATAATGTTCAGGTGGAGAAAGCTAATAACTGTCAATTCGAAAAAATAAACAGCATATTTGATGCATTGCGTTCGCAAAAATCGAGCATGAGTTTTGTATTGCAAATCTTTCTTTCTCTTGAAATTATTCGACACTAAGATTAATGAATAGATGCCGTCTAATATTAAAGACAAACAATCCCCTCGGGATTCGCTTCCACCAACATTTCCGTGGTTTTCATACACTCGCAAATTATTTGGACAAGTAAATACGGTATTTGACGGTTTTTCCAAATAAAACAAAATAAGAATTTTTTTTTCGAGCTCTCTTCGAATAAATTCAAGCACCAATTTGATATAGTCAGCCGCAAAGGATATGAAACGACGTACTTTTTTAAAGTAATACGTCCGTTTGCCTGCAATCTCGAACTCGGAAGAAAATGCGTGGCCATCAAATATTCCTCTTGAAGGTAATAAAAATTTTAAAGTAGTAGTAGTAAGTTCCACTTCGCTTTTTCTTTTTCTTACAGCATAACTCCGAAGTATCACGTTATCTCCGAACGACTCCATCCGGGTAAAGTTTCAAACATACTACGCCAGAGAATCTTGCCCTCGGGTAAAGCAAGGACACACTTCTTTTTTTCTTTTCTTCTCCTCGTTTCTCGTCTAACCCGAATGAGGAGTCTCCATTTTTTCCATCTCGCACACGCTCTCCACTGCACTCCTCTAGAGTCACCGTGAAACCTCTTTTGCTCCCAAACCTTCGATCCCATTCTTAGCCTGCCTCTTTCGCGTCACAGTTTATCTTCCAAGGCGAATCCCATAAATCTCACCGCCAGGAATGCGACAATGCATACCTTCCGGTATCTTATCGCATGCCTCTTATATTTGCATACTGATAGAGTGGCATTTTCTCAAGACGGTTAAATGAACAGCACGAGCTCGGTATAGAGTCGGAAAGGTACATCTGAACAATGGCGGTATTTCGAAATTGGAAAAAAATAACTAAGAAATTATTCACCTTCTTTGCTTTATTTTAGTTTGATAGACTGTTCCCATAAGTCTTTCTATTATATATATTTAACAGCACTAAATTCTGTACATAATTGTTATACTACTCCTATGTCAAATGAGAGCGTTATGAATATTTGCAAATAGAAATCATTAGGCACAGACACTCCTTTCAAAAAATCCAGCAAAAAATGACAAATTTATCATTTAAAAAATTTTAGTCTCCAATGCAGTTTTCTTGACCTTTTTTAGTATTATTATAGTTACATGAGCTCCTTGGTGCCATAAAAGAGAAAACAAATTCTGTCTTCAGCCTACAGGAGCATCGTCTGCTTCACCTCATTATAGCACGGGTATCTATGACGACACACATAGTTTATGTATAAATTTTACGGTTCTGGAAAGCATTCGTTACGATGCCGTACTCGATACTACAAAGAAATGTTCAAGCGCGCTTGTTTATTTCGCTTCATCCTTTTCTTTGGTCGCAATCAAACGCGAAAACAGGAGGAATTTGATAGTATATATCATGCAATTCACAAGGCTATATTATTATCGCTTTATCGATATGAGAATGATTGAAATTCACCTTTTCTCGTTATTAATTCCGTTTTTTTTTAATTTTAAGGGTTTTTACTAGTAGCAACGTCAATTTCAACACTGGCTCTATTCATTTAGATGCAGTGTCAACATATTATAAATCACAGTATCCTCCTATTGTTATTATAATTCTACTGGCCGGTAACCATTCGAGAAAAGTAATGTTTTATAAATTCTCTAGATATGTAGTTCTGTTTTTGCATCATTTTTAAAAACCAACTATAGATGACTTTTACGTCTACTATGTAACTTGGAAAGGAAATGGGAAATCTAATGATTAGCCGTGCATTTTCTTAAAGAGAAATCATATAAAGAGATATTCCGTAGCGCCGGGGATAATTAACTTTCCCGAAACACAATCGCTTTCCTGCAAAAATGATCGGTAGAGACATTAATTATTTCATTTGAACATCTTATTACCGCCATGTCAGAACTCTCCCACAAAACAGTTGAGGAGAGGTTTCCCGATATTTCCTGCATCAGTGCGTATAGCAAGGCAACGAGAACATCTGAGTATAAATCTATTTATCTAGTATTTCCCGCAAAAATACACTAGCTTTGGCAAATATCAGACAGCTGATATAACCTCTCCGCTCGTAATGGGATATTGATTTCTGAATTTTTCCGCCACATTCGTTTTCATATGTATATATATATATATTTTTTTTCCTGGTCTGTATATGATTACGCTTCACTGACATCTCATTCTTTGTTGTTTATATTTTGTTGCTGTTGTTCACTGATCAGCTTCGATCCACGCTAAAGTGCCTCTTTTATGTTTTTGAGTTCATCGCCCCCATTACCTGCGGATATTGCCCTTCTTCGGAGAGCACGCATTACAAACGGCAAGTTGAAAGAGCCGCTTAATTTCATTTTTTTATTTGGAGCTAATGTTTCCATTCCGTGGAACCATCGCAAAGTTCCAGAGAGTAATAAAAGATTTTCCTTTTCCGATGGCAAGCAATGATTTTAAAAACAAAAACCTGGTTCGGAAGAGTATCTGGGAAAAATTAATGTGGAATCAATATCGTTCGCTATAAAGCATCGCTTTCATATAAATCCAATATACATTATGAGTGAGATAATCTATTTTGTATACTATCAATCATTTGATGAAGCGTACTTAAAGTTATATTTATTTATTATTTATTTAAACTGGGAATAATTTCATCGTACTTCAATAAAATCCTTCTCTGAAAAGCAAATTATCCTTTTGAGGCATTATTTTACATTTTATAATTATTAATGGTTTTCAACACAATTTATACTACAGCCGTGATGCTCTAGAGGAGCGCTCTTCCAAGTTTGATTCATAAAATTGTTGGCGATGGCCTGACAGGTTTTCCTTAAACGCCTACCCATTTCATATAGTAATTTTGAAGGAAAGGGAAGCTATCCAGCTGAACGGTTTTAGCGAAGACGGAAGGTGGTCTTTGTCATTGTGGAAGACTGATGCTGGTCGTAAAAAAATCCTTTAAAGTATTCGGTCGTTATGCGAGAATACCTTCTCTTATGTCATATCAAATATCAAATACCATGCTTCCATAGATTGTCGATAAAATGAGTATCACTTCTACGCATTCTGTTTGAAATTATCCAATTAAATCTGTTCAAAAGCAAGGCTAAAATGTTAAACTTGTTTTCTCTCGTATCCTTAAAATTTCTGTAACCTCCCATTATTTCCTTTATTCTTTGATATATTTTAAAAGTCATTTAATTTTGTCGTTTTTAATGCATATGTGTATTATTAATTATTATTCTCGATGGAAATTAAAACGACTCGTTGCGTTTTAACCTTTTTAGTGACTTGCCCTAACCAGAAATTTCTAGCTAATTTTGTTTATATATATGCAAAAATGTTGAAAACAAATCATATTTATTTATTTTTCTATATATAGACATTATCATTAGTGGAAATTAAAGATAAAATACGTTAAAATATTATGAAAATACCAAAATCTCTGTATAAATAAAGTTAAACTCTTAATTATACATTATTTAGTAATAATAATTTTGAAATTCTTATTTTTAAGCCATAAATCAGTAGCCTGTTTTATTTATAATAATATGGATTAAATGTATAAAATTTTAATTAAATTGGCAACATGAATAATTACAATTATGGAATAACATTTTGCTACTGAAAATTGAAACCTGTATGAAAATACAAAGAAACTCCAATGCGCAATTACTACCTAAAATTTGAAAACTGAATACATTATGCCTTTAAAAAACTTACAAATGAATTGGAACATTAAGGAACCTTTATTGGCGTAATTGATATATTGCCAGAAATACGATTAATTGCCACCAGAAATTATGGCTTGCTGACTAAATCAGAAGGTAACCCGAATTAGTTCATTTTGTATTTCAACCCTAATAGGGTCAAATAGTTACTCTAACGATACATTTCTGCTATTTATGCCGGCAGAGTGGTATAACTAAACGCTAAATATATGTTACGGGCAAAGTTCTAAACCTAGCCAGTGTTCAAAATAGCCGGTAATTCTCAATATATGCCACGTGACTTGGCCAATGTCCGAAATAATTAGAAAAATCAACAATTTCGGACTTTGGTTGAGCAATATTAATATTGACCGGACTGTGTTTACCAAAGTTTGAAACCAAAATCTTTAGAATCGATTTGGGTTGGTTGGTCTGAGTTGGAAAACACAACGTTGTCATACAGATTGATGCACGTGGTATGTAATTCATCATGCGAATGCGTCAGTTCGCTAAAAATGCACACGTAAACTTATTATCTATTAATTCAACCGTTAAAGGCGTGATGTGGTGGAATAATTCCATATTGATTACTAAATAAAAATCTTGTAATTTTCCACTATTTTACTAGGACACGACCTAGGTTTCGACGCTTAGCGTCACCTGATTATCTATGCTAGGAAATGAAATTTGGCCATCAGTGCTTAGATATATAATATAGATATTTTGGACATTGTCCGGTCTATTTGGCCAAAATTGATAATGGCCGACTAGTATTCATAATGGGAGACTTCTGGTTTTTTAATATATCAAATACACCGCACTGATAGTAAAAACTACTGCGAGGTGCTACCTGTGGTAGATCTCTCATAATCGTAAATATTGTTCTATGTACTATTTGATATTAGTCCTCCCGGATTAATAAACGATTTTTCCAAAACAATAGAAGAATAAAACACTTACCGCCAGCTCCTCTTTGCCAGTTTCTATCACCGAAGGCAAGTCACCCGGCTAATAATCACAAGAAAGTCAAATATAAGGCTGAATTTGGCCACAATAAAATTAACTATACTGCGATGAATGGACCTTTGCTCTTCCAAGGTGAGTGAAATATATACTCCTTCTCAGGGAATAACTTTTCCCGTTGTTTTTTCATATGTTCGTTTGAGAATTTTTTTCCATTTTCCTGTGTTACTTTTGAATTCGTTCATATTTTATTTCATATTTGTCTATTTTTTAGCGATGTGTTTTTTTGTATTAAAAACAATTCTTGATCCCGATTGAAATACTTTTTTTTGGCTTTTGCTGATTATGCATGACGATAGAATACAAAAGTACCCATGCACGAAGTTGGCTTACATGAATATGACCTCAAATTTGCTATTTTTATCAAATTATTTAGCTGTAAGTGCATTCCCAGCCGATAACCAAGCTTATGAAATGAGTAATAGTTTATGCATTAAATAACGCTTGATTTGATAAAATGTTACCATCACTTGATAATGCCATATGGCCAAAAACAGGTCAACATATCCATGGCGCCGACCTCACCTGTTCCATATAGAAATGATTTATTATTCGGCAAAACTTTCGCATCCGCCGAACAAAACGATCCCCGGCAATCCGCATTACCATAAAATCCTGCAGTTGACATCGGCCTCTATGCCAAAGGGAGACAAATGCGCAGCTTTTTTACCTCTCGATATTATGATTTAAAATGTTATTTTTCGAAATTCCCATTTTTCTCCTCAATCTAATCACATATTTGCTATCGGCAATTTTAAAAATTCTATATAATGAATATCTCTCTCTCTCTCTCTCTCTTTGTCTCTCTCAGACTGCTTCATACGATTCCTTAATATGTTCCCCGTCCCGACCATTTTCTGCCCTACCCTACCTTTGCCTCTCTTATCCCTCGTTAAAATCCTTCCTACCTATAACATCCCACCCCGCCCATATATATATATCCTTAGCCTCTCTACCCACCCTCTTTCTGATCCCTCGCCCACTTACCAAACTCCAATGCAGAGAACATTTTCAATCCGGTTGATGGCGATTTGAAAGCTCATTGTTTATGTAGATCGTTTTATTTTCCCCATACATTCCCTCCGTCTCAATGCGTAAAACCTGAGAGAGCACTCACAGGCATTGATTCCCAATTCCCTCACCCCCTCTCACTCTTCCCCCACCCCCTCCATCTTCTCTCCCAACCTACCACTTCCCTCATACCCGCACTTTCTCACTCCTTTACTCACTCGTTGTTTCCCAAGAGATTTATTTCAAAACTCTCGGAATTGGAAATTTCCTTCCCGCCCTCCCTTCTATACCTCTTCCTGCGTTGCTTCCGAAAAACCACATTGCGTAACCGGCTTTCCCCGTAGCAGATTTTTTTCGTGAAATGAAAGTAAGCGTCCCTCTGCTGTTATATTTCATGTCTTATTCGACATAAAATCTTTATCGAGGCGTTCCTAGAGATGGATTTTTTCCACGGTAGTTAAAACCGCATTCACTGATGTTAAGATCGTGCATAATTCATGCGCATATTGGTCAGCAAATATATTTATGTTATCTTAAAATTTAAATCTTTTCTAAATGAAGTCCACTTGGGAAGGCTCCACTTTGTGAAAATATTCCATAATAGAAATAAAACGCTTATTGTAATTTCCACTAAAAAAGATTTACTCGACTGGTATCGCCTATTACAGCATCATTATGTTAAGTACAATTATAATAAGTGTATTATTTCTACTTAAATATTTCAATTTATCGATCGATGTCCTGCGGGATATTGAAGAGATGGTGAAATCACTGCAATTTGTTCAAGTTTGTGAAACATCGCCACAAAATTTTATGGTTCCCAGCAAAGCAAAGCGTATCCTGGAATGTTAAAGATTTGTTGCGGGTCAATTGAGTGTGAAAATAGCTGTGATATAGGGTAATTTGGCCCAACTAAGTTTAGCATGCGCTTTGTTAGAAAAAATAATTACCTCTGTATTGGATGTTTTCATTATTGAAAGTTAAATTCCTTAAATTATAATAAGCCACTAACCAGATCCTTATGATTATTACTTCGTGATAAAAACGGTCACTTTCTACTAATATTTCGTCTTAATAAATTTTTCCTATCCTAATCTTTAGGTCAATATGCAACGTGCGTTTAATATGATTTTGTATGAATGCATGTATACCGTGTTCTTTGAACATTTCACAAACGATCCTACTTATTTACACGTAATAATACAACTCATTCATTATTGAATCAAATTGCGGAAAAATTTAAGTTTTGCAGTTAGTTATTTATTGATAACAATAATAAACGTCCTATATCTTATTTGCATGCTTGCATTCTATTAATTATTTTTTATGTTTTATGATTATTTGAGAAATATTTTACATTATATGAAAGGAAAATATATAATATCTTTTTGTACAAAACATAATGATTTTTACTTTATAAATCTCCGCAGAAGTTTTGACGCTCGCGCTTAATTGAATTCAGCAAAGCGAAAAATTACCAAAAACGGCATAATGCACAAAAAGGAATGTTAATTTTATAAAAAGTTAACAATCAGATGAGGTAAATTTTGTTTTGTTTTAATATTTTTGATATTGTAATCACTCAAAGCTTTCAAAATATTTTTATAACTTGTCATTAAAAAATGAAACAAAAAAATTGTACGAACTAAAAGGATCATAGGTGTTTTCTCTGTAAACACAAACGCTCGTAAATTATCATATTTCTCTCCGTTATGAAACATCGGAATTTTGTTTCCGTGATAAAATCTGTATATATTTGAAATATATTGATCCCCGTGCATACCAGTTGCTAATTTTAGCCTTCAAAAGACTTTTACCTTCGAACGGAGACCGCACTGTTTATGTGTGTGTATGTTTGCGTGCGAGGATGTGCCTTTATGTGTGTGTGTATGTGTGCCTATGTGTGTGTTCCTATGTGTGTGTATGAAAGGTATAAGCGCAAGGGATTCGTTCCGCCAAAAGGATCTCCCCTACGGGATGGAAAAACAATCTCCTCTTCATTTATTTTTCCCCATCGTATTTTTAACTCCCAACATATTCCCTCTTCCTCTCTCTATTCTGTAGAGGAACTGGTTTTATGAACGTTCAAACAAATCCTTGGCATTTGTATCCGTTTGTTCGCTGAGCTTAACTTCATCAATGCACTGTGGTTTGTTTCCCTTTGGTTTCCCTTCCAGGTGTTTCGCATTAACGCAGCGAATAACTAATTACAATTTTCGGCGTTTATTAAAGAGATTTTTCATTTTCCTCCAAATAAATCAAACGAAAATGGTCGTCCTACGCGGGCTACAGATTTTATATATCTTTTATTAGTAAAAATCTAAATTTCCAATTGCTAAATCCGTTGGGAGAAATTTATTTTTATTGTCGTAAGCCTCAGAAAGAAAAACAATCTTCAACCACGCTTCTCCGTGTTTTATATGATTCATTTGCAACACTTGTTATCAAATGGACGAATGTTCGCATTTTTACGAAAAGACCGGTTAGAGAATTACGCAACATGCAAACAATCTGCAATTGTAATCCAATTGTTGGGTCATCCTCAGATGTCGTCTCTTCCAATATTAAAACTGTCTTCGCCAGTTGGCAAAACTGCTTCCGCGTAGGAACTACCGTGCAAGGAATGCACGGAGAAACAAAAGGGGCGCGGAAAGAGAGAGGGAATGAATCCATTTATTCCAACAGCGTCGGACAGATTGAAAAGGCAACCGGTGACCATCTGCGGGAGGCAGGGAAGAACGGGGCTGAGGGAGAGAGGGTAGAGTGAGTGGCTGGTGGAGAAGCAAGAGCTCTAGGAGTCGAGGATTTCCGATTCGAATTTCGATGAGGAAGCCATGGTTTACTCTCCTCCGAGAAAAATATGTAAGGAATATTTCTTTCATTTTTTCCACTTCGCATGTATTTATTCTTGAATTTATCCAAGAGAATATTTTCACCGAGATTTCCTCTTCAAAACGTACCTTCCGTCGGAGTAAATAAAAACGGATGCAAGGGTAAATATTGCAATGGACAAAAATAATGGGGTTCGAAGAAAGGGATGAGAAAACCATTCATTTGCGAATTTTATTTGTTTCAAATATTTCACCTCATTAGGAAAGTCAGCTACTGTAAGCACATTTAGTGCCTAATTGTCGCTTCGTTTATTTTGATAAACTAAGTTAAACTAAAGTTGAGGTGAAAAAAATATAATTTGTATGTAATTCCGCATAAGTTATTTGATTCCAGCCTAACATACCACAATTAATTACATTTTAAGGCAACA
This sequence comes from Tanypteryx hageni, assembly GCA_028673005.1. Taxonomy (NCBI): domain Eukaryota; kingdom Metazoa; phylum Arthropoda; class Insecta; order Odonata; family Petaluridae; genus Tanypteryx; species Tanypteryx hageni. The sequence continues at coordinate 55,461,366 of CM054116.1, forward strand.
TGGTATTTTTATGGGTTGTCAGTAAAAATATTGCCATAATTTTAAGAATATGACACCAATTTTCTTTTCTTGGATGGCCAATTTTAAAACTTTCTTAATTGTTATTTCTAAATAACCTTTATATATATGCCGAGTACATCTTAAAATTTCCTAATTTTCTTTCGTTTGAGTATGATAATCAAATGTTGAGCAAAACATTTTCTCTGATATAAAAAATGGCTAATATTATCTACATCAGCTTTTTATAGTGCACATAGTTTGTCATTTTACGTATTTTTCTTGTAAATTTTAAATGGCATTATTATTTTGACAGTATCGCCGAATCTCTTGCGCATAGCATACAAATTTGGTTATCCTTTTAATACAAGATTTCTATGTTCGCTAAAGGTTGATTTGCCATCTTTATTATGTTTCTTGCAGCAAATTTTATTTACATTTATTGGAAGAGCAACGACGAGTATTTTCTTAAGCTTTTGCGTTTATTTTTAATGCAGCCCTATGTTCACCATACATCATTGAATAGGGAACGTTAGAAAGTTATATTCGTTCAAATATCAATTTCAAACGGTGTGGAAGATGTGATTTTTTTAATACGCATAACTCTGATGAATAAAGGATTTCGTCGGTGAAAAGGGTTCGATAAAATTTCGCTTAAATTACGCTCCCAATAAAAAAACTTCCCCTCTCGGCCCAAAAAAGCGGCAAAAATTCTTCACATTCTATTCCCTCTCGATATCTCTCATGTACCTATTTCACATCCGCCGCCACCGTCGACGAATTACACGGCGCGGAGCCCCGATACAAAAATCCAACGAAAGTATCCAGACCAAAACAAGCCCGAACGGTATGCGCTTGAGAAAATAAAATAAAGCGAAAATATCGACCGTAGTAAATATTTTTTTATTTCCGCCCGGTTTATCCACCTAATTGCTTTTCAATTCGTTCTTCTTCTTTTTCCCTCAAAACTCGTTCCCTTTTTGGCCGACACGGGGCTATTTTTATGTACATGCAGTCGCCGAAACGATACTTTTTCGTCTCTTCCTCCATCTACCGGCAAAACGGAGGATTTTTAGTCTCGCTCTATTTATTTTACGTTTTTTCTGTTTATCCTATCCTTCTCCTCCAGAAGCAATTCCACCGTACCCAGTCTGTTGTCTGACGAGGAAAGAGAGATAGAAAGAGAAAAATATCAAAGGGAAACGAAGGGAGATAGAGAGGCTTTTAAAAAAGAGCCTAAAAAAATCCCAAGTTTTAAAAATAAAAATAATACCGCATCTCCCTTCTAAATACAGAACGATCCGCCATTTTTAACGCCCATATCATCCTCTTCCAAGAGAGAGAGAGAGAAAAAGAAAGAAAGAATACCCTTGACCACGTTCGCTATCCCGAGCCTTTTTGCTACTCCTTTTCCTTTAGGCCTGCTACGAGGTTCTTCTTCTCCTTCCTAACCTTTCAACCCGACCTCCTCCTCCTCCTCTTCCTCCCCCCTGCTTCCATCCTACTCTTTTTCCCTCATCGCCCACTGCCCCACGGACCCTCGTATCAAGCAACCCACGCGGGTCGCCGCGCCGGGACGAGAAAATGTCCCTTCCTCCACATACATACACACACACATACATATATATTATATACTAGCTGAAACGCCCGGTTTCGCTCGGGAAAGAGTTTCTTTTAAGTAGCAAACGATTTTTATAATTTATTATTTTTATTGATATATCACTTTTGATGTCATATTACAATAAAACTAATACAATAGATTCGCTGTTGGGTACCCCAAGTTTACCAAGCGATCCCAATTCCTTAATTATGCAAGCAATGTTTACATTAACATTTACTATTCTATGTATTGTATTGTAAAGTTATTCCCATAATATAATTACGCATTAACGTCTTACTTAATATCCACATGGATAGATGCACCGAAGCCTTTAAAGCAGCAATAAAATTTTGTTGATTATGTCAATACTATTACCCGAAGCGTAAACAATCAACAACATCTTGGTTACCGAACAAATGTAAGTAGAGGTATCGATTTATGTTGCGATGAATCTTTCAGTGTTATTGGTGAAAGATAACAATGTTCTAATATTCCTTAAAAATCATTTACTCACTTTAAAGTATTCATAGACTATATTTATGCATGAATCCATTTGTATCCTATATCTTGGCGTTGGCTATTCTTCCTCCACGGCGCGCCATGGCGTAGATTTTCCTTGCATTAATCTTTACGTGGCTTTCTCCTTTTGAAGATGACAACAATTAAGAAATTTAGCTTTGTTGCCACCTGGAAAATGTTAAAAAATTTTGCGCTTAAAGGATAATTTCGAGCGATTTAACATGTAATACGACAAAACATTAACAGAATTTAAATATTGTCTTTCGTGCGTAAAATAAAGCCATTTACTGTGATCGTAATTAGTATTTAGGTATATTTATATCCACATCAGTGAAGGGCTGCATGGCATTTTGGGGATTCTCCCATGCATTCTTATGGAAATAGTATTTTGTTGACCTCGTGGGGTATAACAGACCCCACGGTCTGTAAACCTAGACCAAGTTCTTCCTTTTGTCCATTGGCCTATGAAACCTTTGAATTCGATAGCTTCAACATATATATAGTTCTCCACCAGCTTCCCTTATGGTTTTCCCTAACCTTTTCTTCTATCCTTTTCCCCATCTCTCTCTCTCTCTCTCTCTCTCTCTCTCTCTCTCTCTCTCTCTCTCTCTCTCTCTCTCTCTCTTTCTCTCTCTCTCTCTCGAGCCAAACTGACCTCTCCTCTCTCTTTTTTCCTCTTCCCTGGCCATCCCTTTCTCTACCCTAACGTCCTCCTCCATCGCCGTCATCTTCCGCTCCACGCAGCTATTTCATTATTCCTATCCTCGCAAACGTTCTCTGTCTCTTACTTCGTTTCTTTCTGTGCGATAAAACTCCAACGGTGGGATAGGAAAAAGGCGGGAGTTTAAATTCTTTACGCGAGTTCTATACAGTCTACTATTTCATAAAACTGACCTATTCCGGGACATCCATTTTGTTTTCCCCTTCGTCGCCTATCTTCTCTGTTGTTTCGAATAATGCGTTTCACTTTTTTCTCACACGTATTCAAATGTCGCGGCGTGTTAGTTTTCTGTTTTATTCCCTTCCTTAGTTCGTTGAATTCGTCCATTTTTATTGCGCAAAAATATTTTTCTCTAAACATTTCGTCTCCAGTTTGTTTTTTTTCTTTCCCTGCCGTAAAGCCTCGTTGCTATAATTGTTTTTTTATCTTGCTTTTCTGTCACTCCTACGTTCTCGCTTAATGAGTTTGTTTCCTTTTTATCTTTTTTTTATTCCCTTGCGTTTCCGTGCAATAAAATTTAATTATTTTTTAAATTCCTTTTCAGTTGTTCGCCCCTGCACCCAAATCGACTAACTTCCGTTCGCGTACTCATGATCGCGTTTTTCTCCCCTTTATCTAGAGTTTCATTTGAGTCGCCGGACGATTTGTACTGTGCCTTGATCATTAATACTTTTGCGCAACTGCCTATAAATTTCGAAAGAAGTACTTTCTTCGGAACCAGTTTGTAGATAACGCTTAAGAGGCATGGGTGTTTTTATTCCTTGGTGGAATTAAATTAAACGACGCCTTTTTGGACTGTAAACCATTAGATACCCATACAGTCTTGTTCATAGTGGCAAAGCTAGAATGACATTTTCCTCTCCTTCCTCTAACAGATAGCCATCATTGGTATGTGATTATTAACAGGTTTATCGAATAAAAAGTTCCCCTTTGGATAGTTTAACTCTTACCAGGCTTTTACTCTTCCTTTCGCTCCGCAATACTCCTTCTCTACCTCCTTCTCCCTCCTTCCGCTTCTTTCCTTTTCTAAGATAGCGTCACACCGTTATCGACCTATTCCCCTTTTTTATCCTCTACACCCCTTTTACCCTGTTGGCTCCCTAGCGCCCCCTTTTCTTTCCGCTCCCATAACACAACTCTTCCTTCCAAAACCTCCTATCTCTCTCTCCCACGCTGCGCTCACCCTTACTTCTTTCTCCTCCTCCTCCTCTCCCATTTCTCTCCTCTCAAAGCATCCGAACCCCTCCTTAAATTATTATTATGTCCTCTCCCTTGCTGGTTCTTCTTCTTCTTCCCCCTCTTCCACTTTTCCTTCTTGCTTCACATTCCCCTCGGCTTCAAACTCTTTCGTTTTTCCTTTCCCCTTTCTCATTTATATACCACCTCCTCATACACGCATACACCCCGCTCTTTTACTTATTCGCCTTGGAAAAGGGAAGGAGGAGGAGGACAATGGCTGATGGGCACCGTGGATGGCGCCGCGCGGGATGTAAAGGAACTAAAAAAATAAGAAGAGGGTATTAGAGGTAAGGATGCGCAAGTTTTTAGAGGCTGGGTTTTCGTGGTACAGGGGTTAGGGGCGAGAGATAAAAGAGATGGAGGAGGTGAAAATAAAAAATGAAAAACTTAATGTTATCCGAGTTATCTCTTATCCTTTAGTGTATTTCTCCTTTCATCAGCGCGTTTAATTTAAAATCGTTTTAATTCTCAAATTAATCCTATTTAAATCCTAAAGGACAAGCCTCCGTTTTCAGCGCTCTAATTTACATAAGGCTGAAACTGAAATAATGCCGTCGAGTTGTGCCTCGTGTTATCTTTTTAAAATCCATTGTTTTAATGTTTCCATTTTCTTTTCCCTGAATGTAAATGCGCGCTTAAATCTTTTTAGCGGATTCGGGAGAAAAGTGTGGAATTAATTTCGTGCTCCCAAAATGTTGCGCGGCTGCCATATGTGACTGAAACTCATTAATGAATTACGGATGCATGAAACGAGTTGCCTCACACAAAATTTCAATTATTTGACAGCTTGATGCGGCTAAATTGAAACGACTTCTCCAATGAATTATTCTCGGCGTCAAATGTTTAGACTAATAAATGAGCAAAATGCGATAACTTTTTAATACCAGAATTCTGGACTAATGTTTCCAAATTTCGATATATGACGCTTTATTACGAAACAAGTAATGAACCGCTTCTCAATAAAAATGTTGTTTCATTCTTGCATGTATTTTAAGTACATTTTTTCTAATATTTTGTTTGAAAAATAAGAAGCTACCATAAAGTACTTTCAAATATCATATTACGATTCCAGAAAAAATACGAAGTATTATTTACGTTGGTTTTTTTATGCACCTTTCTTTTATATCCATATTTCTAAAATCATGCATCATGCTTTGTTGAAACTTTTATCATTCATATCTTCCATCTTTTTCACCAAAGCATTATGTGCACATCGCATATATGGCTTGCCCTAAGCGTTTTGTTACTCATAACTGATCAATTTCTCCGGCAAAATATTAACACATGCAGCATTCCATCGGTAAGTTATGATAGAATGTATTTATGTAGAAGATTTATTGCGCCGATATTTTTTTCATTTAAAATAATTATTCAGTTAAAGCTGTATAAATGGATTTTATGCTCTATAAATCCTCCTTAATATATTTTAGCAGAAAAACTCTACCAGAATGTATCAAATATTAAGTATTCTTATTTAGAACTGCGCTAGATATACTTTTACTTGCGTCATACAATAAACCATTTGCACTCTTTTAATTGATTCAACGTGACTCTTGTTCTTCGCAAAAATAAAATATACCCTGTTTTGCGTTTTGAATGTCAAATCTCATTTTTTTTATGTTCCGTTGCTTTTATGAAAATATGTTGTTTTTTTCAGTCTCCATCAACCTTCGAACTAAGGAATTCAGTGTTCTCTAGCTTATGATACGAAGAGTAAAAGATTATGTATCGACTTAAGAATATATCTTATAAATATTAATTATTGACTCAGCAAAAATTTTACTCAGAAGTTTTGCCATAAAAGATAATGTTTTATGTAAGGAAATACAGACTAAATGGAATAAGCTTCAAAAGTACGAACTCAAACGCACTTAAAATGTTGAAATCACTTAGAAGTAAACTCACTGCTCATATTTATGGAAAGTTATATTTAGTAAAGCATATATTTTTAAGTTTTAAATTTTTTTTCTTGGATTATTTTGTAATGCGTAATATTTTGAATTTAAAAGCTTTGTACTTCATTTCACCTTGTTCATTTTTAAGTAATACCGTGGCTAAACCACCGGGCAATATATAAACTCTCCACCCACATTATATTCCCATTCACCCTAACAGGAACTAGATTCAAAGTAATCGACATAGCCATATGATATAGGCCATCGATATATTTTCCGCCAAAATTACTCTTATAAATATTTCCAATAAATCTCCGTCTCTTTTCGCTCATCTCTTTCCCATATCTTTTTTTGCTTTCAGGGCTCTTTCAACACCCGCCATCCGCCCTTCCGTCCTCCTTGCGAAACTCATTGCTCGGCGTGAACAGGATGCCGGCTCACCACACAAACGAATCGAGTTCGAGAGTAATTAGCAGCAGTCAAGTTTTTTTATTCCTTCCCTTATACTAGGGGCAAAACATTGTCTTTAACCTCTCTCTCTCTCTGCCTATCCACGAACTTCTCTCCTCCCCTTCTCCTCTATCTTCCCCGTCTTTCTCCTCCACTGCCCTTCTTGCAAGTGGACCTGGTCTCTTGTGTATGTGTGTGTGTGTCTGTGGAAGGGTGACTACGGCGTTCCGCGCACACACTCTCTCCTGTTGAGAACTTTATTCCTTTAGGGTCTCATTGTCCCTTCTCTAAGGTTGTCTATCCCTAACGCTCTTCCCTTGGTCCCTTATTGCTGGCACGTACAAGGGAAAGAGAGGAGAAGCAGAAGAAATGGAGACAAGTAAAAAGAGAGGGAAGGAAGAGGAGGGTTGTGCCACGGTGGAAATTCCCTTAAAACGGAGAAAGTAGGCTCGAAAATATAATTACCCTTAATTACCTAATTCCACAATAGATGTATTTTCTACTCTTTGCCAGTTTCGCTCACCTACCTCTGAGAGTTAAAATTAGCTTCCTCCTTTCTCTGCAAATATCCATATTAAAGCTACCTTATCTTTAGTTTTACCCGCTTAGAAGCAATTCATTTTTTAACTGCGTTCCGATTATTATTCATTTTTTATGTTTTTCCAAAAACCCATAGCGCTAAACTAGGAATCTACATTTATGTTTGCTAATTCAGCAAGTTCCGCACGGAATTTCCACATTTTGCGTTAGACTCTGCTTTTGAAAACATCGAATATTTTTTCCCGGCTACGAGACACCGAGCCGAGATTAATTCGAGCGTAAATATTTTGTTTCAACTATCCATGTTCACTTTCCTCTTGAATATCTCGCGTATTTTTCTTTCCTACTGAATGCAGGAATAAAAAAGAAACAAACTTTCGCTGGAAACGTGTAAATTGTCGTTCGATAAGCAAATCTCTTACAGTGAAAACCGTAAAGCTTTTTAAGCAGATTGAAAATTCGACTAACTGCCCTTCTCCATTGTATTGATTAATATTTTACATCGATATATTATCATATGCCTTTTTGTAAGATTAAAAGTTACTCATAGTCAATTTTCTGCGTACTAGGGCAAATAATAAATGCAAATTTATGATATATGTTTGTAAGTGACTTTTCGTGGTGAACATGATTATCAAAAAACTTTTGCATGTATTGGTGTTTTTGATATCTCTAACAAAAATAATACCTATTACCGTAGTAATCTCATTCTACTATTATAGTTTTGCACTGAAAGTAGAATTGTTATTTTATTAAAAAATAAAAAATCGTTACGCATCATGTTTGTAAAAATATCATCTTCTATAGATATTTTTGTATGAAAGATATTTACAACACAGGATGAACTTGATCGAGTTAATAACAGTTTTAATGTAATTCCTTGCACTTCCGATAGTAGATAATGCTGGCTAATCTAGATAAGACTATTTGCTAGTGATGAAGCTATTATTTCATCATATGTAAGTTACATAATCTTACGGCTTAATATGTTAGATACTACTTCAGCAATATTTACTGGAATGTAATCGATTTTTGGCAACAGGATTATGCACGGTAAAAGTTACTTCACTGTAGTAAATTATTTAAGGGAATCTTGTAAAACCTTGCTCGTTTTTTGCATTCTTTCGAAAATCTTGGCAGAGGCTTCAAAAACCCATATACGGAGTCATTTTCGTCGTCTTCGTATTTTGAAGGTGATCTGCATTGTAATTTTTCTTATAATTTTATATTTGCATTACAAATGTTGATTTCAAAGAAGATTACAAGCAAAGTTATGAAGATGGTATTAAGCCTTCATTACATTTTTGAGGCAGTTCCATAGTTATTGGTTGGAATTTACACTAAATATTTCTTTTTATTCTTGAACTATCATTATCAAATTTTGTGCTTCATATTCTTTTACATCAACACGCAAACTTTCTCATTAAATGCATGTAGAATAAGAGTAAGTACGAGACAGACAGGAACTTCAGGTTCGAAACTTCACGTCTGCCAGATTGCAAATCCACAAATGGATAAAAATATATAACTTCACTTAACAGAGTATTCCTTAGTTAAGTGGCCCGCTTATACGATAAGTTCTAACACCGGTCTAAGTAACCCGCTCGAAATCTTTAAATCTGTATCTAAAATGTTAATCAATGCGTTCATAGATATACAAGTATTTGTAAAAACTCTCCTGCTAGGACAATGCATAATACTTGGAAAAAATATTTGTCATCTTCAAATGGTTGATTGCTTTTTTGTCAAACCTCAGCTATATTCCACATTATTTTCCCACTTTCGTTTTTCTACTTCAGACTTCTATGGCATCTATCCTCATTTCCCTATGGACATTAACTCGAGTCTTACCTCGATTTATGCCTAGTTCTTTTTATCATTTCCCTTTTCCCTTTCTCCTCCTATTTTAATAATTTCCACTCCCTTAAAATTCTTCCCTCAATACCACTTTCTCCTATTTCCTAGTGTCTTTTCCTCTCTTTTACGGTTTATGCCACTCCCGTTCCGTCTCTTCCTCTTCCTTTGCCTACCTAAAAATACCCTCCTCTCTCTTTTACTTAAAGCAGACGCTTTTTCTCTCAGCCATGGCCACTCCTTTTTCATCCTCGCCCTTTTTACTTCCTCATTCCTCATTCTCTCTTACTCATTTGGCCCGATTGCACTCTCTCTATCGCACTCTTCCTCCAACCTCCTCTCTCAATCTCTCTCTCCCTCTCTCTTTCATGTCCTCTCACCTACGCCCTATCTTATTTAATAATTTCCCCTTCTTTAAAATTCCTCTCTCAAAACAACGCCCTTTTCTCCCGTCTTGCTCCCCCCCTCCTCCCCACCACCACTCCTACTTCCTCACTACCCTCCCCCTTCACCCCTCCCTCCTCCCTCTCTCCTCCCCTTTTCTTACTATCATATTGCATTTTCATCTCAACCCAACTCACCCTTTTACATACCACTTCTCGTCCCGATTCCTCACCATTACTCCGCGCGCCACCCTTTCCATATCACCCTCCAACTCCTTTCTTTTCAGCCTCCTCACCGCTCCGATATTTCCCGTTCATACCTTTCCCGCCGCTTTATGTTTCCTTTTAATAATTTTCCCTCCGTTGGAAATTCCTCTCTCTCCCCCTCCCGATGGAACCGGCAACACGGCGCAATCTCGCTGCATGTGCCTCGCTATGTGTATCTCTCTTTCTCTTTCCCTCCACCTCTTTCTCATATTCTCTTCTCACCTTCCTCCCTCTCTCTCTCACTCCATGCCTTTCTTCCTCCCCATCTTTCAACCATTACGCATTCTCTCCCACGCCAACGCGAAAACGCCTTGCCCTTCGTTCTCTCGGCCTCCCGTCTCTATCGCGGGAATCCCACTCTCACTCTCTCTTTATCCATCTCTCCTTCCTTCCCTAGCTCCATCTTTCTTCCTCCCTTTCTCTCACCTTGTCTCTCTCTCTCCTTCATTCTCCTTGTCCCCCTCTCTATCTCCTTTCCTACTTGTCCCACTCTCAATCTCCTTCCTCTCTCCCCCTCATTCTCTATGCCCCCTCACTCATTCTCCCTTCCCCATCCATCATCCGCCTGTCCCTATCTCCCTCCCTTTTTCTATCCCTTCCCATCGCTTTCTCCTTTCCCTCTCTTCCTTCCCCTCTTCTCCTCAATCCCCTTACCTATCTCACTCAAACTTCCTACCCTCTAAATCTTCCATCTATCCCTCCCTCTCATTCTATCTCTCTCTATCCCTCCTCTATCGTTCTCTCTCCCTCCTCTCTCTCTCCTCTTCCTTCCCCTCTTCTCCTCAATCTCCTTACCTCTCACTCAATCTTCCTTCCTCTCAATCTCCCTTCCTCTCAATCTCCCTTCCTCTCAATCTCCCATCTCTCCCTCCCTCATCCCTCCCCCAATGCTCTCTCCTCCTCACCTCTCCCCCCCCTCATCCCCCTCTCATCCTCCTCCCCCTCTTCTTTTCAATCTTCTTACGTCTCACTCAATCTCCCTGCTCTCTCAATCTCCCATCTCTCTCTATCCCTCCTCCATCGCTCTCTCCTCTCTCCCTCCTTCCCTCTTTCTCTTCCTCCATACGAGGCAGCAGTACTGGAGTTAATGCACTGTGACGTCAATAACGGCCTCTCCTCGCAAATCTCCTAGCGCAAGGACGTTGCTGCCGCCACTGCTGCTTTCCTCTGACTCCTTTTTCTTTCTTCTCTATCTTTTCTTTCCTCTTTCTCTTTGCCCTTCTGGAGAGACTAAACACATCCTTGTTGTTTTTTTTTCGTTGACTCCTCGAAAAGAAAACGCTACTCGTTTCCAGAATGGGGCGTGTTTTTAACATTCTACACGGTCACGCTCGTACCGTTGTAATCTTAATCGTCCTCTCTTCCTCTTTTCTGGTTCTCCGAAGCGGAGATTTTCCTGAGCTTAATGTCCCGTCTCATCCTGTGTCTCATGGAGACAGAGAGGGAGAGATGGATGTTTGGGACCATTTAAGATCTGCTTAAAAAGCTCCATTCGAATTACATAAGACATGAAGTGGTGAATATTTGGCCTAGAACTTGAGAGCTTTGAGCTTGATATTACGTCTTTCGATAGGGATCCATCATTTTCTATGGATATAACTTCACGTCATAATTTCCTTGAGATTATTTGACAGATAAGAATACCGTTTGAGCGTTCAGTTTTTACTTCATTTGGACGTAGTTATTAAACAAGGCTATTGAATATTTTACGTCTGCTAATAAATAGATATATAAAAGCTAAAAACTGTTATTGTTTTAATTACGCGTAGTTGAAAATAAACAGCTAGGTACCTAATGGTCCGGATATCCATGGCACCATATGAAAGAATGATACAATTATATCTCTCTGGGATTAGTTTTCTTTTGCAAGTTCTTCTCCGCCTTCCTGCTTTTCATTACCACATAATTATCATCATTTTGAAGAATACACAAATACGAATTACACGCATTCGCTTGAACACAAGTTAATTTAAAAAAGGCAGTTCTACGTTCCCAAATTATTTAAAAAGGCGGTGAAATTTTAACAAATTCTAAAAGAAGGACATGGTGTACAACGAGAAGTCTTTTTATATTCACAATGAGCAAATTTCCATCGCATAAACTCTCACATATTATTGCCTCGTAAGCTCTCACGACACATTTAATTAAAAAAGGACAAATCTTTCATTCCCGGCGCGTGGTTCTCATTCAAGTGATTGACGAGTTTTTAATTGCGCGTCACAAAACGAGAGCAATATAATTAAAAATACCGTGATCCACTAACCTTCCACACACGAAAAAAAAAAGAATTCTTAATAGCCCCATGTATCTACATGTGACTTGGCGGTACCTTTCCACACAACACTGAAACGTGAAAACCTCTAATTACCTTTTATAATAGAGCAGTTATGTAGTGATTTATTTATGTCTTCCTCTCTATTCAAAATTCATCCACTTAAAAACTCCTTCGCCAGAGAGAGAGAGGGGGGGGGGGAGAATTTCCGGCGAAGGAAGAAAAAAACCACTTTAATAGAGCAGAAAAAGTGAGAAAATTATTATTTTTCCGTTTTATTTCAAAGGGTGCCGGTTGGGAAAGAGAGAGAGGCGGAGAGGGTTAAAGGGAGGTCAGTACTCTCTTCCCCTCCCTACGGCAGTGTTATGGACGTTGGTTATGAATGGGTTCTCAGAGATTCCCTCCCTCTTCCTCCCTTTCCCGGTCCACCCCAAAGAGTGCGAGTGGGTCCTTATCATCAGGCAGCCCATATCTGTCCGGTCCAGGTGATGACCGGATAGGGGGGCGTGGTGGTGGTAGTGAGGGAGTGAGGGGGTGTTCGAGGATGGGATGGGTTCGCTGGAAGGGGAAAAACTTGGCCCGTGCGAGGCGGAGGGGAGGACGTAGTATGTACGGGAGGGAGTAGGAGGAGAGGGAGGGGGTGGTTAAAGGGGGCGTTGGAGTGGAGGGATACAGCCCACGTCGTAAAGGGAATAGCTTTTCGGGAGTTATGGGAGCGAAGGAGGTCGGACGGCTTTTGGGGTGGGAACGGATTTATGCAGAGAGCGTGACATGAAAGCTGAGACGGAAGGAGGACTGGAGGAAATGTAGGTGGAGGATGGGAGGGGGAGAATGTTGGGGAGGACAGGGGGGAGGGCGGAAAGGGGACGCAATCGAGCAGCTCTGAATTACGTCTTCACTTGACGACGCAAAGGTGGCAGCAGGGGGAGACGGAAAGGAAGCTACGAGGGGGTGAGAGGTGGAAGGAGAGAGGAAAAGTGTTTAGATTTATCTTTCTTTGGGAAAGAGGATTGGGATATGAAGCTTTCCCCTCGTTTAAATTTTCATATTTTCTGGCCTTTCGGAAAGACGGAATAACCGCGCCGTGTCGTGATATTTTTTATGGGTTTGCCGTGTGGATATTGTCGCCCAAAGATGGAATCAAGGGAAGTGTCGGAAAGTTTATTTCAGTCGGAAAATGTGTTTGGAAAAAATTGTTTTTTGGCTACATCAAACGTTGTTAATTTAATCCAAATAACAACCTCCTCTCTGGGTTCTTACGACCCCATCTCAATAAAGGCGCTTTACTTTGTGTTTAGCAGTTTATTTTTTTCTAAAGGTTGAATTTCATTTCGGATTATAATTCTCGTGATTAAATATATGGTATCGATTTCGTCTGCACGAGAAATTCTCCAGTGGAGGCCATTATTAAATTTCTTTCATAAATGAAGTCTTTGAGATTATTTGTGCCAATAACATTATTTACCTTCAATGCTTGGAGATTAAATTAATGCCAAGACAACCGTGAACTAGCAATAAATGGCTGCTCGTTATGAGTTATGAATTATAATTATATTTCTCAAATTAAATTGTAATATGATGCATGAATATAACTCTAGTTTTTGGACCAGGAGAATTTTATAAAAATATAATGGAAAACAGTCCCAAACCAGTATTTCTAACATATATTTAACATGCAATATAGCACATATCTTTTTTATTTTGTCGCGGTTTTGAGAAATGCATTAGACAATTCTCTCAAATTCATTATACCTTGTTAATATTTGTAAAGCCACTATTATGCCACGATATGTGAATTAGGTATAATAATATATTAAAAAGATATTTTATCTTTTTGAACAGGAAAAAGTTCTGAGTGTTTCGTGTACCAATAATTAATTTATGTATTTTTAAATATCCTTAGTACTGTAGAATAAATCCAGTGAGAAATTCAAAAAGTTCCCTTTCCTAATGAAAAATAAAAGTTTACTTAATATTGGCCTTTTCAAAATGATTTATTAGGAACATTTTTCTTGAAATTTATCTGTCAATTATGTAGATATACATCTCTCACACATGGAGTTTATATAGGGTTTCATACTTATGGAAATATTTGTCTCGCAACCAGTATAAAATTACGGGTGAAATATATATTTATCTAAATTATTCTGAAAAATTACATATATTCTCTGGATTTGACGTACTTTTGTTTATCACCCATTGCTAATGAACTACATGGCGCCTTTCACTGGAAATATCACCTGACGTCAAATTAGTGACACGCTTCATCCATTAAGCGACTATAAATAGAATATTTTCCGCAAGATAAACAACACGAAACTCGTAGACAAAGAACAAGAAGGAAAACTAATGAAACGTGATAATGATGACTAAGAAGACGGTAATCGTGACTTTGGGGCCATACTATACAATTCTATGAGTAAGCTTTCTCAAATTAACTGCTCATATCTCCAGATATTCGTTTTTGCAAAAATGATTTTTTTAATTTATTAGGGCAACATTCATAAAATATTTTTGAATTCTAAAAGCATTACTAGAATCTATTCATTGCCAAAAATTTAAGAACATTTGTAACTGATAAGCAATGCATCACCGATGACCATAAAATGTTTTTATGTCAATTGGAAAAACATTGTTTATCGATATTGATTTCAGGCATATGAAGAGCACGATAACACTCTAAATTTAAGTACATCTCTATAATATATAGCACAAGGAATATTAATATATATTATCTTACAATATAACCAGGAATAATACTGGATGTATATATAAATACAAATACGTACAGTCAAACTCCGATCTAGCACCCCCATATACATATAATGCCACCCTCGCAAACCGCCCATGAATCGTTGTGAACAGAATTTACACCTTATGATTACATAGAGCAAGCATATACCTCGATTTAACGCCACCACCACTTTAACGCCAATGTCAGTGATGGTCAAAGGTGGCGCTAAATCGGGGTTTGACTGTACTCTAATATATATGCAAAATTTTTATTGAATGTTTCGTATAGTCATTTTATTCTAGCGAGCTTTAACTAAATATGAACTTGCGCCCTAAATCCTCCGCATAAAAATAACATACTAAATATATCTTGGCATAGCTCATAAAACTCTTAATTTGATTCTTCAAAACCGTTACAACATTCAAGAATTACAATTTTCCGCACACTCTTTTATCTCCTCACGTTTCAAACGAACAAATTCTTCCGTTTCTATAAATAAGAAAGTCTAAAAAATGTTTCCACCTTACATCTTCGATTTCTTTATTTGAATATCCCTCGGGTACTTTTCATTTTTGAAACCGTTGAACCCACTTAAACCCGTCCTATCATATTAGCGGACCAAAAACCTTCAAAACGTTTGAACACCGCCGCCTCCTCCTTTTTTATACGCGTTTCTTTCATCCCAGCCCAAAGCTTTTTTGCCCTATCTTCCTTTCTATCAGCCCGCCAACCATTTCACAGATTATCTTTCGTTTATCTTCTTGTCTATCCACATTCAAAACTTTTCCGACGTCACGCCCTTAAAAGTCTTTATTTTCTTCTTATTTTTAGCGTTCTACCCATCTCTCTTATCGAATGCAACGCCACATGTTTCTTCTTACCGGATTCTTTTTGCTATGGCTATCCACATATGCAAATATTTCAACGTTACTTTCTTAAACAAACCTATTCCTCGTACACATATATTTTCTCTCTCTATCGTATCACGTGCAATACCACATTGTTTTGTTACTGGATCTCTTTCGGTAAAGTTGTGAGGCAACCCTTTATCTCTCTCTCTCTACCCATTTGCCGTATCTCACTTTATCTCCTCTCAGACCACTTCCTACTTTTCCTCTTAACCAGTTTTATTCTCTCTTTCCTCCTACCCATTTCTAATAAGAAAAATTCTGTTATTCGTTCTCTTCCTTTTCCTTTCGTTATTTACGCTGTTTCCCCTCTAAACCTCTCCCTCTCCTCGCTCGCCTTATCTCGGCTTTGCTCATTTATATTAATTTCCCAGTCCTTTTTTATCCCGCGTTCTAATCTTCATTCCACCTCCCCTCAGCACTTCGCGTTTTCATTCATGTATTTTCCGTACTCCATTTCATTTCCCACCCTGGCTTATCCTCTCTCTCCCGCCGTTTGTTCTCTAAATATTCCTCTTCCGTTTTTATTCCCCTTACCATTTTCTCCATCGTAATCCTAACGACTCCCTCACCCTCACAACAAAACCACATGTATTATTCATTCCTCTTAATGAAACTCAGGTGTGTTTAATATATTTCTTTCGCTAATGCTACTGTAAAATTTGATATACATATATATATGCATATACACACACACGGTTTCTGCTTTTTTCTTCCGTTACGCCTTCCATTTCCCAATAAATCAATTTCTCCTTCGCTGAACGATTATATTTTTCGTTTTTTTAGGGGCATTCGTCGTCGTCATATCTCGGCCTTTCCTTTTGACTGGTCATGAGAATCGCACTTCATCCATGGTTTCACTTTTTTATGTCCTTAATGCACGAGACGGTCAGATCGGTATCCGCATCGGCGGGTTCCGGAACCCTTTTTTATTTGCATGTGCTTGTGTGTGTGTGTGTGTGTATGTATATATATATATATATATATATATATATATATATATATATATATATATATATATATATTCGCTCATGAGTTTATATGTATATTTTTTGCAGTGCAGCTTTTTCTACTGGGTTTGCCATTCTTCCATTCCACCCAATTGTTCATTTTCTATATTTGTGACGGGGAAAAAATTTGAGGAGTACCACACGTACAGCGATCTTTATTTTATTTTGTTCATAAAAGCAACGCTGCTTATTGATCAATTTTGTTCGCATCGTCGACGGTCCCGTCGACCAAAGCACCGTGACCCAGCAGAAGGCATTTGGGCGTGGGCTCTTCCGTCAAAAAATCCGTCGCAGTAAAAATCGAGCGCTTAAAAAAAGAAGACATCGTTAGACGTTTCTGCTGCGTACGGATTTGCCGATTGACCGTATTATGGGGAAAAAATCGAATCTTCGTTTCATAAAACCGAAATTCCGCGATGGTCACCGCGCGAGATTATATTCGATGAGGTATTCGTTTTATATTCGGTCTGGTTACAGAGGCCCGTTAATTTTCGGGCTTCTGTTATTTTTCGTTCTCCCCCCTCCCCTCCTATCTCCCATTTTCCTAATCTTCGTTCCGCTGTCGGGTGATTGCAATCCGTCGACCAATTAAAGAAGGGTTCATTAAACTTCGAACGAAGTGGTTGAGAAAGCCACTTCATTTTCAGAGACCTATCTTTTGCAACAAAAACGAAAAAAAATTTTAACTCTCCCGCGGGATTTTATGACTCCGCGGTAATAAAAATACGACAAAATAAACAAAAGAGCCGTTGTTATGCGGGTTATGCATGCTTAATTATTTTGCAATAAACCGTTTTTATATGGACGGATGAAATGGCTCAGAAATGTTTTTTAAAAAACGAAAACTTCACCACGCTCCTAATGTAATTATGTGTTACATCAGCAGCATTTTAGAGTACGCGGATGCAAAAACCGTGAAATCGAATCGGACCTGGAACGATTACAATCAAAATTGATAATAAAAACTGCGGTGAGTTATGGCTCGTCAACTAATTATTTCTTCTATCACCTACTTGCAAATTGTTTTAACCTTATTGAAATGAAAAAATCAAACAATTTACCTATTAACCCATTATATTTTTCTTTTTCTATTATTACAGCACAAACGATTGCAAGAACATCTTACAGCCATCAATAAATTCTCCATTTGTCTCTCATGTTCGCGCATTTAATTTCTTAAAAAACGAATTATTTTTTTTATCCGACTCCCTAATTTGTGGCTAAGCTTTAATTTAACATTCAAATTTTTCCCCGAGCCGTAAACAAATTAACGCATATATAGGACTCTGATTGAGTGAAATTGAATTCTTTCTCGCAATATCTTTTCGCGAATTCCATTTGGTGCGGTAATTCAACATTTTCCGCATCCTCCCTCCTCTCCCACGAAAAAATAAAGATTAGTTAAATACCTCGCACGATTTTATTTAAATTCTCTCCCTAGGCTTATTCTCAGGTGTGTGCAGAGCGTGCGTATGTGTGTGTGCGCGCGCACGGGATTTTAAAAAAATAAAATAAAGCGTTTCTCCGAAACATATTATTCCCCGGGACGCGCCGGGGATAGAAGGTCCTAAAAATGGAAGGGTTTTAAATTGACGAAGGGTCCGAGGAAAAGGGACGTCCGAAACTAGATTTCCCTACGGGAGATAAGGTTGGCAGGGAATGAAAAAATCGCAGCCGACCTTTATTTTACGGCGTTCGAGAGAGAGAGTTCTGCAAAAGAGAGAGAAACCGAAGGAGTGAAGGGAGGTGGGAGAGAAATGGCGAGAGACTCGTTTAAAAGACGGGAATGGAAGACGGGAAACGAAAGCGTCACGAAGATTGTCCGGCATTTGTTTCCGTGAAGTAGCCGGAGGAAGGGCTCGATTACATTGTTCCCGAGTCACTTTCGATGGGTTTCCTGGGCGCACTTTTGTATAAGGGAAGAGATATATTATTTTCAGTATCTCATCCCTCGACAAGAACCGCAGGATGTAGATGGGCGCGGCGCTGATAAGTTTGAATTTGCAAAAACGATAGATCTACACTTGCACCGATGCCCTTTCTTTCGGAACAAGATACTCCGAGGCGTTCTAATGATGACATAACTCAGCCGGGATCTCCAGGTTGGCCCGGAGTCAACCAATCCCACCATTTAACAAACCACTCCGGGCCGTCTTTTCGATGAACGGACCGCGGTGTCGGAGAGGAATGGGAGGGATTACGGTGTCGGAGTAGGCGAGAAGGAGTCGGAGGCGCGGCGGTTCTTTTTTACATAAGGGAGGGACCGCGACAAGTACGCGAGCTAGAGAGAAGCGAGAGGAGAGAGAAAAAGAAAAGTGGAATGGTCTGGTCGCGTGACGTGAGAGATGAGACGCTTCTCTCTCTCTCTCTCTCTCTCTCTCTCTCTCTCTCTCTCTCTCTCTCTCTCTCTCTCTCTCTCTCTCTCTCTCTCTCTCTCTCTCTCTCTCTCTCTCTCTCTCTCTAGGAAAAAGTAAACGCGTGTTTTTTTAAAAGGCTCCTTTAGCGAAAGGAATGCACAAGGAGCGTCAGAAAAGCAGGCCGTAAATCTCCCTTTAGTCGCGAATAAAACAGTGAGTAGAAACTTCTCCGAAGTTTTTTTTTAAATACGAACAAAATATAACCGCGAAAGTCTTTTCAAAAGAATGGAGGCATAAAGATTTCTATAAGAAAAGTGATATTTTTGTTAAACACTCCGCAACACCACAGACTATATCTCACTTGTCAATCTAAGTGATTATTTACATTTAATTTTAGAAAAATGTTATCTTATCAACAATAAAGTTGCAGTTACCATTAATTTATTGGGAAATGGAAACATCCCTCGGGCATAGCTATGCAATGTCGAAGGATCGTAGCTGTTTCATTTTCAATTTTAAAATTATTCAGTGGGATGCTATAATAAAATCTAGATTTTCAGTCGAAATTACTACGTCCTTACATTACATTGTCAATTAAATTCCATGCCATTAAAAAAATAGTCTACTGATATAACATTTATGTTTTTTTAAGGAAGCCTAAGAGATAATATAAAACCTGCAATATGATGCCATCTCTGGGAAATATCTTCTCCCCCTTAATGAATTTAGAAAAACTGCCGAAATGGTTTATCAGCAGAAGTTGAACATTGAATACTAAGGAAAAACCAACATTCTGTAGTATTTTCTAGCTTTTAACTTGTACAAACACTGCCTCGAATGTGAGACGTCTAAAATAAACATCCTTTGAGGTCAAAAGAGAAATAGAAACACAAAATGGCCATAATCTCCTTTTACTTTTTTTAAGTTTCAGCTATTCAATTTGCCGATTTATGATCAAGCGCTAAATAGCTTATACCTTATTAAATGTTAAAATATTAAAATAAAAAGCGTAGATTTTATTTGTTGTTTTTGGTGTCTTCATTATGCATATATTGAGGGTTTTGCTTTCTTAAATTAAATTTGTAAATAGAATTTGTGTAAGAATAGTAGACTAAAATGACTTATTCGGGTAAAATCATTCAATAATATCTGCAACTTTGTTGGAAAAAAGCAATCAATTTTTTCCACTCTAAAAATATTCATGCGGTAAATTAAATTCTTCTCGGGAAAAAATAACAAATTAAATTTCTTTAGAATATTTAATAGAAAGTAACGATTCTGGAAAGTGGCCATCTTAAAATTTTCTCTTTTAAACCTGTAGAACGTTATAATTGAGACTTTTATTCAAGGAAAATAAAAAATGACGAATATTCCTCGTGGAATACAAGAAAATTATTTTCATTTACATTGAAATTGGGGGTGAAAATACCTTTACTTAATCGATATCAATAATTATAATTGCATATGTATAATTCCGTTAAATTTGTTATTGAAAACTTGAGTATTTTTGCATATCAGAGCTTCTAAATTAATGGAATAAAATTAAATTTCAATATACTGATAAACGTGTCTGATTTACATTAAGCTTGTAGCGGTCGTAACACTTAATCTTTTCACCTTATTTTATTATTATATGAATTAAACATCTGAATCATTTATGGTCAATGCTTAAGTTATTACTAATGACAAAATATACCGCATATTTCATTTTGAATGTTCATATTTACATTCACAAATAACACTTAATAAAAAAAACTACAATATTGTTTTATCGTTTGGAATTGCCTTTGAAAAAAGTTATATTCGTGCATATTATTAATAATTATGCGATGTTGAATGTTGTCCCCTTATAATGACATCACATGTATTCATCTTAAAAAATAAGGTTGAATAACTCGGGAACGGCTGCATAAATTTTAAAGATTCTTTCATTTTTTATTAAATTGACACCAAATTACGTTTTTGGTCATTAGCCCTGTAAAACTAAGTCCCGAGTTTGATTCCACTGGCTTTTTATTTTCCATCTGATTAATATGTAATCGACAGGAATTTGGGGTGCAGAACTATGCTTATAATTGAGACTTCGACGCGATATTTGCCATTTTTCATAGGAAAAAAAATGCGAATTCTTATTCTTATTGTCAATTCTTTTATCAAACTCGTATTTTTTCGTATTATAGTTTTTCGAATTATTAACATTTCGAAAGATAGTTACTAGGGTTACTGGCATTGTTAGTCTTGGGTTTTAGTGCATTTTAACTTAATTTACAATCAGACAGACGCATAAAGGATAAAAAAAATTGAACATTGTCGTGAAAACTTTCTTCTAAATATAAAACAAATGACCGACCCCGCTAAGAAACTTCTAATAAAAGTGAGTAAAGCCTGCAGCAACTTTTAACTTCATCTTCACCGTAGTCTTCATTGTCATTTACCTATCAACTTAGATAATATCTATTGCCTATAAAATGAGAATTTATTGTGCCTTAATCAATAAAACATCTAATGATTTTAAACGGGTAATAATTACATTTTAATACGTGTAGTCTAAAATGAATATGAACTTATTTCAAATATTTAATAAATTCAAGTTAAATTTGTTTGAAAATAATAGGTGAGCGAAGCGAGTCATCAGACGGGGTTGGGCCTCATAAATGGCCTCTAGAAAAAGTAAAATTACGATTTTTTAAGTTTTTTTATTAATCAAATTTTCGTTAAGAATTTTTGTGAAAAAATATCGTTCCTAAGGACCTACCCTCAACAGGAATAATTTCTTTGCTATTATCTACTGGGATTAAAATCTACTCAATAGATGCTAGCGCGATGATTTAATTCAGGGCATACAACTAAAATTACGTAGACCATTGAATTCGATCTTTTCATAACTCTAGGCTTATCTGATTCAGCGCCCGATAACTTGGTGGAATATTAAGTGTTGTCGTATCTACGAGAAGAAAGGATTGTGCACAACTACTCCTGCGGATACATTTCACGTACAGATACATGAATATTTGGTAAAAGTTATAAAACATGGCAACTTCAAAATCAGAACCATTTTATGCGATGAACATGAAAATACCGCATGTTTACCATGGCATATTTCAACAGTTTGACCGGTTTTAAATAAAAAATTACTAATTATAAAATATTCCTTATAATTAGAACTTCTGCAACTGCAACTTCTCACACTTTGTTCGTGCAAATTTTTGGATTAATTGTTTTGCAAAATTCTAATGAATTGCATTTATTCAACATTTGTAATGGAATTTATATTTAAGTATGTATGATCATGCATGAGCCAAAATATTTGATTATATATTACATATCTTTATTATAATCGCACAGATTCTCTAAAACAATATAAATCGTTCCATTTATTTGTCACAATTCATTTTTTAAATCCCTTACCAAAAATTTCAAGGAAAAAAAACAAGAGAAATAATATCAGATGTGCAATAACCGTTTACAGGAAAATATTCAAAATGCACTTTCGGATTTATTTTTCGAAAACCCGCACTATTTCCTCCTTTCCGCCATCCTCTCACGAATCTTCCACAATATTTTCTATGCCTCTCCCACGCGCCATATCATTATAGTCTGAACCGTGGTAAAATCCTACTCCCCTCCCTCATCCCCGCCCGTACTGAAATGTAAAGGGAAATGACAAAACGAAACACGAGCGCCCAAACCGCAATACCATACCCGCCAGTCAGCCACTCCACCTCGTATTTTCCTTTGTAGGGCGCGCGGGAAACGATTCGGTCGAATTCGCCATCGGCAAAAAATAAAAGCTAAAACCATTTCCGAAAAATCCCTCATAGCATCACACGATACGTTAGTTCCCACTCTCTGTTTATCCGTACACCTCGCGCGTTTTTCTTTTTATCCATTTCCCGCTGTGAGTGTCTCTCTCTCTCTATACCTTTCCCTGAATTTTCCTGATTAAATATGCAGTGACCGCTTTAGAGATCATAGTTAACGTTCTATCCCGCGAAACCTACACCAGTCTTTCTGTCTCTTACTCCGTTTCTCGCCGTCGCCTACCCCACTGCCAACTCTGTGCGACGCGCGCTGCAAAAATGACCAGCAAGCGTATCCTACCTAACACGTCCTCCGGCGATGCCCAGCCGGTGAGGCACGTCGGCGTACGGGGAAGTACTTTCTACGAGAGAAAAATTCCACAAAAAAGAAATTGATTCGGTTCAGAACGGAATGATTAGAGGCGTAAAATTTTTTAAACTGGTCGGTTCCTACGCCGACGTCGCCAACTCTTTCCTGTAGAGAAAAAAGTAGAGAGAGGGGAGAGAACACCCGGTAGTAGGGAACGGTTTAAAAAAAAAAGCGGGTTGATATAGAGGGTAGGGGTTTTCTTTCTCTCTCTATCTATTTTTTAAGCTACCACGCACCTTGCATTTACGCTCTGCAAAAGCCACCTCCGATGCGGTGACCCACGCAAGGGAGCAAACCGCGTGATGAAAACTCGTAGTAATTCAGCGGTGAAAACGGCGGTGACCACGGGGAGAGTTTAATTACGATCCTGCGGAGTGATAAAACATGCCGCTTCATCTTTTTATTTTTTTCCGCCGAGAAAAAAAAATAATAATAAAATAGAGGAGGTGGCGATAAAATGAGTTACCGCGGACGTACGGTGTTTTATTTTTGCTATCCTCGTCGTGGTGGTTTCTTTATTTTTCATTAACGGCGACGCCCCTATGATCTCTCGTCTATGAAAAGACAGGCGTGCGTAATTTTTTTACGCGGCCATCAAAAGCCATCTTACGCTCTCATTTTCGTCACTCGTGCTTTTCCACCCCCCGCGCTCTTTCCCCTTCTCGCCCCGTGGAGGTTATATTTTTTTAGCTGACGTCTGCTTGTTTGTTTCTTTTTATGTTTTTAATCCCCCCCAAAGGAGAAACGTTTTTTCGCCCCTTTACGATTTTTTAATCGTTCGCTCGTCAAACGTGTTTCTTTTATTCGTTTTTTACTCTCTGTCTCTCTCTCTCTCTCTCTCTCTCTTTCGCTGTCTCCTTTCCCTTTTCCTCTTCCTACTACTCTCCGCTAACTGCCCAACCCTTTTTTAACCCCCCTCCCCTTGCAGTCCCATCAAACGTAACCAAAGGATTCCTAGACGAGACCGCAAAAACGTCGACCGCCGCCTGTTCCGACCGCCCTCTTCCCCGCAAGCACGCGATTCAAAAAGCCGCCGATTCGGATGTAAAGAGAGAGAAAGAGAATTGATGGAGAGAGAGAGAGAGAGAGAGTTTGAGGGAAAAACTTCGATATTTTTGGCGTTGCGTGCGTTCTTTCCCCAACCCTACTTTTCACCGTGTTGCGCGGAATAAATGCATATAACAATACGAGAGGAAAACGAACTAGTCTATAGACGGAAGTGTGTTCGAGCAGTTTCGCAAGCCCTGAATTTATTTTTTTCCATCCTTCGGCCGAATCACGGGATCTTTTTTGGAGAAAAAGGTGCGACATTTTTATTTTTTTAATAGAAACGTTCGTAATATTTGCGTGCAATCCGGTTTGCGAAATAAAAATAACAAATCTCTCCGACGTTGCAACGAGCTCCCACGGCCTCGATGGTGTTGCGGGGTTGGTGCTGTAAAGGAGAGGAAGGAGAAGAAAAAAGGGATAGTGGTGGGAGGAGACTAGATAGAGCGAGGGGGAGAGAATGAATGAGAGGGTTGGAAAAGAGAGAGACGTAGAGACTCGGTCTCTTTCGCCTGGGCTGGGCTGTAATTCACGCGCGAGCAGGCGTCGTGAATTTGTTTGGCGCAGCGACGCGGTTCCCTCAAAGAGATAAAGGTTCGCGCACCGCTGCAGCCATCCTCTGCGTGAAAGGTTGCCCAATTAGGGCGCAGAGAAGCCACGAGGAAGGACGGCGTAGTCCCAGTGCGGGAGCCTCCTTCATGTCGGAGTCTCTCTTTCGAGTATGGATCGCCCGAGTGTCCGACGGAGTTTTGTTTGATGGATAAAAATCTCCGAGCACAGAGAGATATTTTTTTAAGTTCTGGGAAAAGTTTTCGCGAAAATTTGAAAATAAAAATCCCAGATTCGATAAATTCGGAGGGATATGGCTCTCATGCAAAAGTTGCTCGAACGCTTTTTTTCCAAGTGTGTGCGGCATTTCTTCTTTGCGTGGTTCTAACATAAACGCTTCCGCCATCACAAAAAATCTTCCTTCGTTAAATTACTGCTAACACCTTGCGTATTGATAAAGTTTTGATTTAAACTTTTGTTTCATCGTTTGAAATGTACAACGAAATCAAAAAGGGGCGTCTTCGGCAGCGATTCTGGGAAAAAAGAGAACTCGGTGACCTGTCGCAATACTAAGAGCTACCCTGGAGTTGAAATTTCATATTCCGCGTTACATAAATCGCGATTGTAGATGGGTAATTCAACTTAGATTTATGTTAGCACGTGAATTATTGTATAAAATTAAATTGTGGGCTATTTTGTGTGTTTACTCTAGCTTAGTTAACATTAGCTTAAAGATTGTATGAATTTCTCCAAACTAATAAAATAGGTAAACGTAAAAATTTTTAAAGAAAACAGGTCTTCATTAGTGTTTCAAAAATATTATTCATACTAGAAAAATATTTTTATGTTTCTGAGGAATTAATTTTTATCATTTTGAGAGAATGGACACGTTTAAACAACATTATACATATAAATAAGCTTGAGAAAAAGGAAAGGTTGAAATAACGGTGGCAACAAGGAGTCGGAGGAAGGATACTGTGGTATTGGCGGATCGCTGGGTGTGTTGAAGTTACACAAGAAAACACAACACAAAAAGGTGAAAGCTTATCGGGCTTGAGCCCTTCTTCAGTGAGAGAGTGTGTAAATGGGATAAATGGATTGCACTAAGTTGTTGGGATAAGGAAGCCCAGTGAGCACTCACCAATTAGATGACTTCAGGTTGGCGAGCTGCTGGGGGTGAAACGAATCACTACCATGACAAAGTTTTAAAATAAAAATTAAATATATAAGACGTTCTTTATAACACATTTCAGTAAGGAAACAGTGGCGCAGTTGGTTACGGCATAAGCAAGCTAACAACTCAAACTGGTTGTTTCGAGCCCTGGTGACAGTGGAAATTTGTCTGTGATTTTTCCTTGACAAAATTTGGAAGGCTCCTTACGGACACTCACTATGTTTTTAATATAGTATATATTCAGGCGCGGATTTAGGGAGTGCGTGCCTTCTAGGCGAGAGATGTTTGCGGGCCCTCTAAGTGTTAGTAGTTAGCGGGTCCAACAACTCTCTAATTCTGAAAACGTGCTTAGTTTTACGGAATTATACAGACTATCAAATTAATAATAATTTATTTGTATATTAACTAAAATATAGTGAGTAAACTTTCGATTGTAGCTCTTTGAGGGGAGCCCTCGGAAATAATTATATTTGTTGAGACTGTTCTTAGCCTAATATCGCTAACGTTGATCGTCTCCATCATTTAAGATATATGATCGCTTCTTTGTGTTAGGAAACTAATACAATCTATATCAAGGGTGGCCAAAGTTATCGTCATTATGAGCCACACAGCATATTCATGAAAGGGCAGGGAGCCGCAGTGTACCACGTGAGAGGTGTGAGGGGTCCCTTGGCAAATTTTGGAAAAAATATATTGGAAAATGCATTTATAATGGAGTTATCATAATCTTTTGGGGTGTTCTGAATAACCATAAATAATAAATTCAAAATTTATTTAAAGGTAAAATTGTAACAAATTTTACATATTAGATTTATTTTCAAAACAAACATTTATCTTTTATGCTTCTAAAGGTAAGTATACTAATTATTTACTGGTAGAAGCTTTTTTCGTTTGCTTTTGAAATCTGGCCGATAGTTAGTCAGCGCAGTACGTACTAGCTCCATAAGATGTTCATTTGTTAGTTGTACACGGTGTTTCGATTTTATGAATTTCATTGTCGAGTACAGCAATTTACAACAATACATTGTACTGAAAATGGAAATTAGTCCACAAGCAGCATTCTTCAGATGTGGATACTTCGATTCTGGAACAAACTTCCAAAATTCGATTGATGATTTTGATGATTTATGGAGCATTTTAAGACCTTGATCCCTCTGAACTTCCAGTAATTCTATTCCTCCAGGAGCTGTTTCAGCGAGTAGGATTTTGGAAACCGGAAATCCGTCTTTGATTACGTCAATTTCGAATGGGTTCACAAGAAAATCGATAAAAAATTTCAAATTTTTAAGATCTTCAAACCTAACTTTGAAATCGGCAAGCAACTCTTCTAATTTACCTCGATATTCATCAAGTTTTCGATCATGTATTTCAATTTCAAGAGATCGGTTCTTCAGACGGGGAAAATGATTGAAATATCTTGTAATCAGGTCATTCTGAAAGAAGTAAAGTTTCCTTTGAAAGCTGAAAATCGTTTGAGCGAGATCAGAAATCATTTTATCCTTTCCTTGTAGAGCTAAGTTGAGAATTTGTAAATGTTGCATTATATCAGTCAGATACATTAAATCTTGTAACCAGTCATCATCTTCCAATTGTGGATACGCTTTTTCCTTTCCTTTAACCCCTCAAGCTCGGAGGAGATTTATTAAATCCCACCCGTACGGCCGAATGAGGTTTTTAAATTTTCACGATTGCGTTGCAAAAATGTTCGAGAAAATTTTAAAAATCATAACTTCATAAGTTTTCTCTCGATTTTTCTGATTTTTTTGTGGATTTACGAAAAATATGAAATTTGTAAATATCCATTTTTCGTATCATATTTTACAAACAAACATTGTTGCAGTAGAAGAGAATGTACACCAATCGCTAATTTTCCGGCGCGCGTTCGCGCTTTATATATAACATTCAGCGCCGGGAAATCTATGAAAGATATTGATGTACAATCTTAATAAAAGAATAACTTAAATTAGTAACTACTTTATTCTACAAATCTAACCGTCTAAACCAATTAGGTAAAAAGTTATACGTATCTCAACTTTTTCATGTCTTGACTGGAAATTTTTAAGTAAATGTAGTATTACTGATTTATTAGAAGACGATTTATTTATAATATAAACGTTTTAGTTATATAGTCATTATTTTTGGTTATTACAAGCGTCACATAGAGGAAATGATTACATTTCATCATTTGGAAAGGGAGATATGACGATGTATACATCAGAAATGAATTTAGATGCAAAACACGGAAAACATTCAAAAGTTAAACTAGCTTATGAGTCCTTTCCAAATATTTTTAGAAAATTTACACATGCGTAATTGGATTCAGTAGGAAATGTCTTATAGTTTAGTAAACACTTCTAGTAAAATAATGTGTAAATATATGGAAGAGCTTCGCTGTTCTTGATTTTTGATGACGTGTCCCCTTCTTGCTCACTCGCTTCATCGATGCTTTGGTCCCACTAGATAGCACAACAGAGAAAACCCTTATCTGAAGAGGAAAACAAACCTTACATCTTCTTTCGGATGGCAAAGAAAAGGAACCCAATTTTGTGGGTTCCCTATCCTCAGGCATTTATATGTCAACTTTAGAAACCGAAAGTCTGTAGGTCAGTGGTAAAAACTAAAATTCGATCACAAAACTAAATGTATACTATATGTAAACAAATACATACAAATAGATATATACAATTTCTAGCAATTCCTCTCCGAAAAGAACAAAGGCTCCTTCTCAACTAACTTGCTTTGAGGATGCAAAAAACCTTAGTAATCCGAACCACCTCGAATAGGACAAAATAACAGATATTGGTTGGCGTTGACGCTCTCCTATGCAGCGAGGAACAAAGGATCGCGCGGTCATGAAATCGAATGTCTACCAAAATGATTTTACTCGACCCAATTCCATTCTTTATGAATCGCATCGTAAACATTTCTAATAAGACGTTTTCCTTTCTTTTTTTACATGCCGACAAAGACCTTTGTCGCATGACATAAGCCAAATGGCTCCACCAGGAAAAAAGGGGTGAAAAATCGTGCTCTCCTTTGAAAAGATACACAATTACTACATTGCATTTCAAACACCAAGGAAAGGTTCCTTGCCGCATTAAAAAGCGATTTTTATACGAAAAAACGCCGTCATATCGTAGCAAAATTGAAAATTCCATCGCAAAATTCAACGTTGATTATATATTTTTTTAAACAGTAAAAAAATACAGGACAAGCATACATAGGAAGTACAAAGCTTCCTCATTCAAAATATATATAGGTTATTTAGATTTAAGGAAGTCTCTAGTGTCAAAAGATAAAAGAAGTTATGGCTGACGCAGAACGTAATAGTACGTCTGACTGCCGATTGGACAGTTTTCGCAGGACGTAATAGTACGTCTGACGGCGTTTACGGGTTAAGAAAATTAGCAATAGGTTCCAGTAATTCAACAAACCGATTGAAAACATTTTAAGTTGATAACCATCTCACAAGGCAGTAGAAAGCTATGTCATTAGGAAAGTCTTCAACATCCAGCTCTTCAAGGAAATTCTTGAACCGGCGATGATTTTTGCATTTGTTCGAATATAATTCACAATTTGTAGAACTGTTTTCATAACATCGTTGTATTTGAAATGTTTTGTTATGAGATGTTCACGGTGAATTATGCAATGAATTGGTGGAAACTATGGAATTCGAGGATCTTTTTTCAAGAGACCAACAAAACTAATACTTGTACCTAGAATTGCAGGTGCTCCATCAATTGCTACGCTTACAAGTTGGTTTAGCGGTACACCAACATTGTTCAATATTGTATCAAGTGCATTTTTGATATCGACATCATGAGTTGATTCTTTAAGTGCTACTAAATCTAGCATTTCTTCTTTCAAAATTACATCTGCAGTAATATAACGAACAAACACTGCTAACTGCGGATTGTCTTCAATATCCATAGATTCATCAAGAGCTAAACTAAATACTACACAGGTGTTCAAATCAGTTTTCAGCCTGAACTCAGAATCCTTACTAATTGCAAAAATACGCCATTCTGTTGTATGACGTGAAATCGGAATTGGGGATATTAATCTGTGTAGTTTTGGATTATCTGGATCTAATATTTACATCACTTATTCCATATTTTGTTTAATGAATTCTCCTTCTCCATATAGACGTTTAGCACGAGCAATGTTCCATGATAATATGAAACTGGCTTCGGTCGTAGTATCAGCTTCCTTGCTAAAAGACGACAATAATGTCCGTGGATTATGTAGGCCAGATTTTAAGGATTTCAGCTTATTTGACCGTAATTCTGAATTATGTGGATATTGAGCCGAAAACTGTGGATGAGTTTTTTTGTAATGACGTTTTAAGTTACTAACTTTATATGTACGAAACGGTTCAAAATAAAAGCGAAGTGACCGGGAAGTAGCGCATTGTAACGCACAGAACGCGGGTGGGCAATACGTTGGTAGGGATAATGAACTGCCCAGTATCAATTCGTAAAACGGAGTCATCAAGCTTCGTGCGATTTCATTTAATTGTTTATTTGTTTTTTATTTAAAAATATATTTGAAAGTATTGAGGCAAGCCACATTGAAGGTATCGAAGAGCCGCATGCGGCTCGCGATCCGCGCGTTGGCCATTTCTGATCTATATAGTTCTTTCCTTTCTTGAACTGGGCTCCTGACTATTAACACTAAATCACTTGCGGCTATACATGCAAGGCTTTAGGCCTGTGGTGCACAGCCTACGACCCGCGGATCGAATGCGGTCCGCGAAGTGTTTTTGTGTGGCCCAAAAAGCTAAATCAATTAGAAAATTTTAGCATAAATTATATATTTTATGAAAATTTTGATAATAAAAGTTATAATACTGAAATGTTAACCATATAAACTTTATCTAAAATTGGTTTTCACTTGTATTGCACCTCAGAATATATAGGTAACTTCAAATTTAAACTATAATCCGGCTCGCCAAAGAATTGGCAACTTCCAATGCGGCCCGCCGAAGTGTTCGCAACCACCGATGCGGTCCGTCATATAAAAAGGTTGGGCACCACTGCTCTAGGCCTAGATCACCTGGCCCTATATCCGCCTTTGTGTATATATGTATTAGAGATATTCAAGTAAATATCTAAAAACAATCAAGAATGAAATAAAATTACACTAAATAATTAATAAAATACGACGCACTGTTCTACGTTGAATTATTCATAATAAAAACAAAAATCGTACTTTTCCACAATATATATTATGGGAAAGTACGATTTTTGTTTTTGTTATGAATGATATTAATCACTCCCACGCCTGATAAGGAAATCACCACCATGTCAAAGTTATTTATATTCTACGTCGAAGTCAATTATGACGCATGATGATATGTAATGAATTAAATTTTATTTTTTCAATGATTGATATTGCAATTTAAATTTGTTATTTAAATAACTGTACTAGAATGAATCTCATAAGGAGAGGTTGAGATTGTTTCTTGGTTATCCCAATGGCTTCGGCACACCCTACTTTTTCTACCATGCCCACTACGAAACCACAAATACGTAACCGTGCCATAGTCCTCAGCGAAGCCTATCGAACATAGTAGGAAAACTTTGTTATGGGCTACAAGCCCATTTTCTGCAAGGATGTTCTGAATATCGGCGAGGTAGGAAAGAAATTATTACCACACGTTCTTATGCGATATATCAAAATAAAACACGATCGTGTTCCGCGAGTAAAACACGGATTTCATGCTGTAAACACGAGGAACCTTAAGCGAGAATCGTTAGTTATTATTGAAAGGATTAAGGTAAGAAATTATCTATAAACTAATAATATCAGTTGCATAATATCATGCATAACATGATGATGGTTATGAATAGAAATTTTATGATAATGATAAATACTGTGGTAATGACAATGGAATTTATGATAATGGTGCGATTTTTCACCAATGCTGGTGCAAAGCAGAGTGGGTTCTCGGAACTTTGAAGATGTAGAAAACAAGTGAAAATGATCGTTTATGTAAAATATAAATGATTATGTATATGCATTAGCCGAAGTTTGGATGCTGGGTTGGAAGATATTGACGTCTTACTTACACATCTGGAGAGGTTTTTCTGGTCTGTGATCACCATAAAACCGACAAGTGTGTTGCAGCTATTATATGATACCTCGAAGAAAGGCCAGGATATTTTACGATAAACGGATCCCAGTAAGTAATGGCAATATAAAATATTTCCCATTTCTGTTTGTTACGGTGAGCCACGTTAATAATCGAATCTTCATATGTATTGGCTAAACGGAGCAATAATAGAGATCCTATTTATGTTTCTTAGGAAATTTTTTAAATGATAATAAGGTATTTTCATTTATCAGATAACATTGTCAGTGATATAAGAGGCCGTCATTGGAATATGATGCCATTTATCAACACCAGGAGAATGTTTGGGGTACAGGAAACAAGAGGAGGGGAAGGAGACGTGGTGGTAATGTGTGAATGCCTAGTGCCGCTACTCCCATCTGACAATGAGTTATTGGAGATGTACCGTACATTACTCTACCACATAGAAATTCGCCCATAAAGCGTGCATCGACATAAAAATAAACCATGGATAATATAAACTTGGTAAGTGTTAATGTTACTTAAGTGATACAATGAAAAGATTTACTGTTTTAAAAATAGGTGTGTATAAGTATAAAATATTGTTTCAGTGCTAACGAGAGCAGAATTTTAGGCGTCGATGTAAAGATTAAGTATGTTTGAACTGAATCTAAATTCTTCCATTTGATTAGGAATTTCCAAAATGCTTAATGAAAGAATTTTAAATAAGGAGAATTACTCTAAAACTTGATCGTACAATAATCTTTTATTTAAAATATCAGCGATTGCCTTAAAATAATTTATATCCAAGTCCAATCATAACGGATATTATCTTGACCGCCTTTTGTTTAACCCAATCCTTTGTTATTTACTTTCGCAATTAGATATAATATCTTGAATAGATAGACATTCTTTTAGGTTATTGCAACCGAAATATACATCTGAATGTTTCAAATTCCACCGTTTTAGAGGAACAAAACCTCTTTTAAAGGATAAACCACCCTAAGAGTGTCGTGCGTTACCAATCGCGTTTAATATTTCTCTCGAATAACGCAAACAAGCCGACTCCTTTTGTTTAGACATTCGAGTCGATAGAATTTCCGCGGAATTACTGAAGAATTAATTTTCTTTTTTTTAATAGCTCGCCAACGGAATAACACAAAAGGAAGTTACACACCACCGGCTTTCTCTCCGCTTCAGTTCTTACCTCAGCTCCTTTCTTCTCCAGCTTCGTAATCTTTTGTGAGCGGAGAACTATCATTCGATAAATAAATCCATTACATGCTTCACCGCCCATTCTCGGACTTGGCTTGCAGCTTAACAAACTCGCTATATATATATATATATATATATATATATATATAATATATATATATATAATGCAATCAACGGTAGGCCTACATATGCGCAAAGTCAGAAGGAGGAGAGAGAGAGGGAGAATATGGTCGCCTTCTAATCCTACCGATTAGGCCGCACCCGGTTGAACCAAGGCCAGCCAAATCCACCCATTGCCCCCACCCCCTTAAATCCTATACACTCACTCCCTTTGTCTTTGTCTCGATGCGATCCCGAAAATAGCCACTCGGTCTGCAGAGCAACCGGTAACCAAGCGACCGACCGAGAGGACGGCGTCTTCCCCCCTCCCCTCCCAATCCTACCGCACCCAGATATCTCCCCAACCCCGAAATAAGCGTAGGAAGTTCCCTATAATTATTTTACGTCAACCTTGCGATCTGTTTGTCACTCCGCTCACTTCTCTAGTGTCCATGCGGGAGGCGTTTCGGGACAGAGGGTACGGAAGAGAGAGAGGTCCGCGATCTCTTTCCCTTCCAATTTGGTCCCTGACCGTCCGCTCCTTCCCTTCTTCTCTCTCTCACTCGCACAGACAGTGACCGTTTCCCGTCGCTCTTGCTGTGTTAGAGAGACCCACCTTTCCCTTTCCTTCCTCTGTGGTTAATGTCGCCCGCTGCATGCTCATTTCCTCCTTCCGTTCCCTGCCTCCTGCCCGTCTCCGCCTCCTGCCCCTGCCTCCTCCCACCCTCGCATTAAACATCGCACCGCAGATCAAAGCATCCGAATTAGGTCCGTCAATCAAAAGCGCCAATTATAGCCCAGAGTCTAGGGTCAACTCATGGTGCCGAATTCAAATTCCGAGAGTTATTTTCTTTTATTGAAAAGAATTCTCTACATGCCAAAGCAGTGAATGGCGTCATTCCAGCTTTTCACAAAGGACTCGACGTCGGTTTAACTGTGACAATCGAGTGATTCAGACTCGAGTTACTTTTAAAAGGCAAAACAAACACACGTTACCATGTTTTGGTATGGTCGAAGACTAATTTTTATTCAAACTATCAGAAGATAATAATAGTTACTGAAAACCAGAAGTCTAATTCTGCCTTGACCGAGAATCGACCCCGGGTTTTCCACATAGATTGCGAGTGAAAGCGGAATTTTTCCTCCCGCGTCCAGTAACTATCACAGTCTAGCATATGCCTGCACTCATAAAAATTAAAGCTCTACACTTTCCATCGCATCAGAATGTATGGTTTACGCTTCATTAATTTCGTCAAACAGTATATTTATTAGGTTTTGAAACTCGTAGAGCCATTCAAATTTAAATTCGAAACAACCGAAACTTTCAAAGTTTAAATCGATTTGTTTGTAAAAAAAAAACGGAGATAATTTCTGTATCAACGTGCCTCGGAAAATAGTGTGAGTGCATTTCAACTACAAAAAGCCGGTAAAGGTGATATTCCATCATCTGAGAATCCAATTAGGAACCGTACTTTGAATTAAATACAACGAGGTTTAAATCTTTTTTATTCCACAAGTATCCTCATTTCCCTTTTAATTTTTCGAAATTTCTTCTGAATCTACTGGAGTGAGAGCGAGAAAACTGAGTAAAAGAGTCGTAAATTTCCTGAGAAGGCTTCTTTACGGCAGCTTTTGTGTCTCCACGCCAGCCCAGGTTGAGTTATTAGTTCATAAAAAGAGGTCTCTTTATTACCCCAAAATACGGCTCTAAACATAAGGTGGTAGATGAGATATAGTTCGTGAGGGTGACGGAAAAAAACGATATAAATCATTCACAATTACCGGCAACATGAGCGGAGCAAGTGAGCGAGGAAACAAAAGTACAGCATAAATCCAACGTGCGCCTCGATAAAACCCCATCGGAAATTTTTTGCACTCCGTAAAGATTTCGACCCTCCGAAAATTTGGCCTGGCCAAAATAAATAATGCGAGCCATGTGATTTTTAGAATTGCGCTCCCCTTTAATTTCTAGTCTAGTTCCAAAAATTCTGGTAATTTGTAATCTCCGTTGCCTCCGATTCTCAAGAGCGCTGAAATCATTGGTGCGCAAACTAACTCTTCTGGATGGAAAGAAGTCTCTGGTAACGGAGAAGACAGAGTAAGTTCGCTCTTTCATTCCCTGCACTGTAATTTTGCCAAAAACTTCCTTTTGTTCACAAGCAAAGACCAGAAAATTGCTACATTTCCCTTTACGATTACTGTGTCACTACGCTCCCGCAATGCGTTAAGCATTCACTGAAAAAACAAACAGAGTTCAATGAAAATGAAATACGAAATAAAGCCTTAATGAGAACGTTGGTTGTTTCTATAAGAGCTTTTATCAGTTTGTGTTTGAGAAATAATCTTGCATCTCATCCCTATTTAATTGCATAATGTAAACCAAGACTTCATTTTAGTTAGCACTTTTTTTGCGCTTAAGCTTCAGGGAACGGTTGAGCAGTGAAGTAGGGAGTTTATTGGTTTGTTTTTCAATGCGATCAGATCTGGTTTGTCTTTCTCTATCTCAAAGTTTGAATTTAGTTAACTATTAAGTTTTAGGGTTGTTTCAATGGTTAAAGCGAACTACGGCAGGCGTCATCAAAGTCCAAAATCACTATTTCCGCCTTGAACCTGTGACAGTTATCTGAAGAACCCTCGCAAAAGCTATTTACTTTCTGTCGGTGTCTGTATTCCTTCTGCTTTTAAATTATATTCATTTCTCGCAGGTAAATAATTCCGTTGATTATCACTTTTCTCATGCTGTAACTTTAAAGATTGTTCATTGAAACGCACTGCAGCCACTTTCTACGGCGACTAGAATAATGAGCGTTTTTCGAACGCTCGCCTCAGGTTACGATTAAACTAAATCCCTCCTTTCCCAAATATGTGCCTACGTTTTCCCACGGCATCCTCTACATAAAAGATTATTCTCGGTGGCGTTTCGAAAAGATTTTTTGTCAAACGAATTTGTCAACTTTCTTGTTTGCAGGAATTATCCACGCCTCTTCTTAATCCCGCTGTGTACATTCTGATCCCCAGTTCTTCAGAATTATTTCGTATTAGTCTCGAAATCCTTCCTCGCTATGGGGATTAAATAGCTCTGCCAGAATTTAACGTTTCACTTCTTTTTTTGAGCGATTGTTAAATATTAGGACTTCTCTAAGCGTGGGAAGAGGCTCATTGTTCGCTCACGTTACCTTCGTGGTATCTGCTCTTGTTATTTGGGTTCATCGAGTAAATAGTGACCAACGTCATTTCCGATTGAGGTTCTGGGAGGATACTGCCAATATTAAACGAAACAGATGTCATCACTGATAATTTACTAAAGTTTACTCCATTTTAGAATCAACTATTGATGAATTGCCCCTGATTTGCGTCTATTTTGTAGGTTAATTCGCAGTCCGGTTTAGTTACCCGATTAATGGCTAAAGGAGTCATCTTGTTCATCACCTGATAGTTTATCTTCGAATTACTATTAATGTTTGAATCAGCTCTAGCTTAACCAGTATATTTTTTACTACCTTGCTATCCTTCGATATAATTAATCGGTATACCAATGTCTTCACAACCTTTCTTCCTAAATTACTGATACCTTTCCATTTTTCTGCTTCAATGAGATAATATTTTCTAAATAAATGTGTGTAGATTAGTTTAACAAAAATAGTTACATTATTTTCACATTTTTATTCTGCACCATGCTTCCTTTAAGGGTTTTTACTTTTAAAGCTTTTTCGTAACTTATTTTGTTTCCATTATTAATTGTTCATGGTCGAGATATTATCATACATTTCCTCTTTCGTTCCTCGGTAGCACCTTCTTAATTGTTTTGCTTCTAAATCAAAATTTATTTAGTGGGACATAATGTCCATAAACATAGTCTTAATCTCCACTACTGCGAACATGCATAATGCATCTAACACACATGTTCAAAGTTTTTATATGCGCAGAGAGATTGGTACCCTTTATGGTTCAATGGAGAATCTGCTGTTGACATAATACTAAAAAGATAATAGTTCCCAGTATGTAGAGAATGTTTTTAAAATTACGAACAGTGCATGCATGGCATGAAAACATGTAGGAAGGGAAAAAATGAAATTCAAAAATTATTTCCCTAAAATAATTAAAATCTTAATAAATATTTAGATATTTTATATTTTTGTATTCTCGCACAATTTACAAAATAGTATTATACATCAAAGTTATTACAATGACACCATCTCTTGCGAAATTCAAACGCAATTTTGGCATTAGTTAACCTGGATGGCAACGAAAAATAAATAAAAATACAATTTTCCTTAATTAATTATTTATTCTTGTTACGTTTAACCGGAATTTAAGTTTGAAAATATATTTTTTATATGTTAAAACTATTTTCAAGGAAAAATAAATCGGCGATTATGTTCAAAGCTCTTAATCATTTAATTATTTTATACCTAGTTGAATGTAATCAGGACAACTTTATTTCTCTGTTCACAGTGCTTACCCAGTATCCATAAAAGTGATAGTTCCACTGGTGGAGATAAAAACTTTATCTTTGTACCATACGTCTCTTCTTTAAACTGCTAATTACCGAGAGGAAAATTGATTTGCCACACTCGGTAATTCGGTAGACGTAGTAGATACACAAGTCAATTTATCGCATCATTAGCATTATACGTATATAGCTCTTCATCACGGTTATATATTCAATCAATCTTTATCGTGGAACAAACCTGAACATCCGATACCTATCAACTGTTATGACATCATTATTAGGAACAAGAAGAGTGTCAAAGAATGACTCCAGCATACCTTTCTGGCGAGAAATTTATGTGCTTCTTAATTTTCTAATAATGGCGTGATGGTTACTAAAATGTCAATTTGTTGCCGACGTTCATTATATGGCTTTAAGACTTACCACTTAATTCAAAGGTATCGTTGAATTCCAGTGGTATAAAGGCAATGTAAAATAAACTCAACTCGGTAAAGACGGAGTTCATGAGGGAGGATATTTTTATACCGAAACAAGGTATTTATATTATGAAATTTATTATTAAAATCGTATTAAATAAACTTTAAAGCCAAACATCAATATTTTAATCTATGGATAAATAGCAGAAGTATTCTTATTGAAAATTTTATTTATTTACTTAAAAGTGTTTTTTTGTCTCAATTAATTAAAGTATCAGAAAAATTGCATCATCTTTCTTCTTAAACCCTAGGGTATAGTGAATCTAGTGATTTTACTATCACTATTACTTTTGTTTTATGAACAACTATAATTTTATATAAAAACTATAACTGAACACACTAAAATATGAAAAGTAATGGGCATCACCAATCTAAAAGCTACGATTTGTTTATCTGAAGATGATGTAAAACGTTGAAACACGAATCGTTTCATTATTACATTTTTAGTGGAAATTTTCATTATTTCTTTTAAAGTAGTATTCAAAAAGTATTTTATAAGCCCTTCTAAAGATCTGTCTTAATGTAAACGATTAATAATATTTAAAATCTTAGCCTTTAACGGAGGAAAAGTGATTGATATATGATTTGCTATAATTTATTCCGATATTCTAATATTTTTTAAGTTCTCGTACAAAACGTAATCAAGACAATTTTCTCGTGGCAGCCCTTTCATAATTACATCATTATTTACGAGGAAATCTTGTCAGGATATAAAACATTGCCGCATAAAAATATTGTAGCTATTGGTATATAATCACGAAAAGTTAAAATTGATTTCTAAAAGCCGAAACTTTTTCAGCAACTCCATAGCGAATATTCGGAGAATTGTGGACTTTGCATCCATTATTTAAAGGATTGAAATTGCCAAAAATGTTCAAAGGGAAAATAATATATTTGCGACCCATTTTGTGTCTCGGGAACCACAATTAATGCCGTGGTATTATTTTATATCCATTAATTTGGCCGAAAAGCATCTCGCATCCAAAGTTTTTATGTGGACTTCCTTTCATTTTTTTAATTGCTGAAAAAATCGATGCATTTGTGTGGAATTTTCTATAGAATGCTTCAGTGTCATTTGCCTAGAAGTTATCATAGTTACGGGAAAGTGAGCCTTACTAAGTATAAATAACTTTTATTTCCCGAAATCATATGAATGCATGACTTCACGCTGTTTTAGAATTAACGCGGAAGTCTGCGCGTCAGGCGGTTTTGACGCATATATTAATTCAATATAAATGAAATTGTTTTTCTTTTCTTGAAAAAAGGGCACTGAAACCAAGAGACAGAAATGAGTGATACCTCTACCGTAATGAAAACCTGATTGCGTTTCTTTTTTTCCGGTAATCGGTTAAAAAGTTGCGATTACGCAAACCCACGTACGAATCAACGTATCCGCGAGAACACTCAGTCCCTTTGTCTTTTTTTGTGGGCGCGAGAGTCGAGAGAGAGAGAGAGAAAGAGAAAAAGAGAGGGAAACGCCAGACGTGACCCGATTTCTTTTGAAGCCTTTTTTTATTCTATCTCCTCCCGCTGTGACAGCGCACATCCACTCAGGGAAGAACGGAAGAATGGTT
The DNA here is from genome assembly GCA_028673005.1 of Tanypteryx hageni. Lineage (NCBI taxonomy): Eukaryota > Metazoa > Arthropoda > Insecta > Odonata > Petaluridae > Tanypteryx > Tanypteryx hageni. The sequence goes on from CM054116.1 coordinate 55,500,942, forward strand.
TTATCGAAGGGGTGAGAATAGCGTGCAGAGGGGAGGAGGAGTAGGAAGGAGAGTAAAAAAAACTTACTTTGCCTCGCTATACTTCCATTGCCACCTCTCCCCTTATCCTACACTGCCGCGATAGTGTTTTTTTTTCCTTTTCTCCCCCTTCCTCTCGCAAGTCTTTTATTTATTAATTACCGAAACCCGAGGGCGACGGAACCCATACGTTTTTTTTTCCGAGCGCCCTCTCGGTTTGCTGTCTTGAACGATACCCGAGGAAACAAAATCGACCGTCGCAGGAAGAAAAAAAAATAATCCATGATATATTAGCGGCTCTCCCTCTCTCTTTCTCTCTCTGCCTCCCATTTCCTTCTTCCATGGATATATAACCGCGGAGTCGGGCGAGACTATGGAAGGGAGGGGAGAAATATCTTTTAGATACAGAGAGAAAGGTGGCTTTTTTTTAATGGATCACGATGTAATTTATCGCCCATATTAAGGCACGTATGAGCCCGATTTCTCTGTCTGTGCTTATTCCGTCTTTCTGGGTTTCCCAAAGCCTATTTTAGAGTGAAATAGATTGAAAATTAAGACAGGAGGATAATTCGCAGGCTGCTTTTTTGGGCTTACGATGGCAAAGTGTGTTAAGTGACATACCATATTAATTTCAGATAATAGATTAATACTAGAAGCGCCTGAATACTAAATGGAAATTATTTAAATCTACTCTGATCAATATTACAAACATTTTCTTTCGGCATAAATGTAACATTTGTGATTAGTAAAAGATAAATTTTACATGAATTGGTCATGTATTTTAATGAAAATGATACTATATCGGCCTCTTTAGTAAACTATATTATGAGTACTCGTCATTAAGTTTTAATCCGTAAAGACATTTAAATCTATAAATAAGAATGAATTTTATGGATTTGAAGCGAAGGTGTAACTCGTTTGGATAACGACAGATAGATAAAAAATGTTCTGCCTCATACAAAAGTAAACGACACAAATTTAGATTTAAAAGTATTATGGTTTCGCTCTTTCCTTAATCGTTTTTTCAAGGCCAAATTTGGTCTGTTTATGGCAAGGAGCACTTATAAATCTCCATGTTTGATGTTAATCTGTTATCGTTGATTTCATGGGACCCTCTTTGCGGTTTTTTCAATGGGCCAACTAATTAATCCAGAAAATTTCGTACTTGATACGCATGTGAGTTATGAGATATATAGATGATAAATCCTCTGTCCCATGGTACAAATAAACTGGTATAGGAGTTACATTGCCAATTTTAATTTTGGTTAAAACAATTAATCACATCACTTGAAAATCCGAAACAAATTTTTCGGGACAGGATATCGCAAATGAAAAAGCGCAAAGTATCGACGCACAATTTTTATGATGCTCTGAACTGTTTCAATTACAAGCGGTAAGCCACTTTACGTATGAAATTCTGTTTTCCGTAATGAGTGGGGCTCATCCACTAACACTCACCTCCAACTAGGTAATCCACTTTCATTTTCCGAGAGCTGAGATTCTCGCGATTTATAACCCGTTTTGTATATCATTTTCGCAATTTTTCCGCGTTTTTCAGCAAGTGAAACTTAATCGAATTCAATCTCATTTGGGAGACGCTCGTCAACTGTCATATCATTTCCTTATTCGCTTTAATTTCGAATTTCGCACGAAATTCTACGTCATCTCTGTCCGAAGCGGTGCAGTAATTAGAAATGAGCCTGGATGGAATTCGCGCGTCTCACTCTTATTTTATTACGCTTCGCACTAGTCCACCAAAGCGATATCTTAATGAGCCCAAATTCGATCCCTTCGAATCTTACGGCTGGAGGTCACATAGCAATTAAGTGGTGTAAAACCAAATAAATTCTGACGGTCGGGTTATTTCTGAGTCGACACGGGATATGCTCTTAGCGTAAGAATGTTCACCAGGTTATAAGGTGACCTACTAAATCAGTGGCCTGAAATGCAGATGATGAATTAGAATTTAAATAGTAAATATGGGTTATATATGTCTGTGAAATATAAAGTTTTAGCTTAACGGGGAATCACTAAAGATGTGTATCTCTCAAAAACAAAACTATATTTACAAAAATTTGTCTATGGATTGTTTTCTATTATAGTATATGGTTTCTTTAGTAAGATCACTGTGGGGGCGTATCTAATTATTTTATAATATACTGCATAAATTTCCATAAAAAAATGACTGCAATTTGATAACAGATGGTACTGAGAAATAGTATGCACGTGTTTTAGATGATCGAAATGCTGAGAGAATTAAGCGCGTAAAGACTTTTGTTTCTTTGTCTGTTTTACATAGATCTTTCACAAAAAGTTGTATCTAATAAAATCAATAAATAAATTCAAGTATCATGAATAATTGAAGATAATGTAATCTTGCAGTTGTGACTATTTTAAGTAGCCATTCAATCAGAAGCACACCTATCATATGTTCATTTGAGTACTACTTCATGTTCCGTGAATTTATTGCGCAAATCTGACACAATTTCCAATCGCACTGTTCCAAAAAACGCATCAAGGCGGACCCTGCTAGACGGAAATAAAAAAATAAATCGGTTAATCCAAATCCGCAATAATATTCCTGAATAATGCCACCGCGTTGAATAAAAACACCAACAAAAGAAAAGCGATTTATCTTTGCCAAGCTGGATATTTTCCCCAAAGGAGACATTTTTCAAAAGTAACTGTTTTGGCATCCTTTCCTACCCGCCTCCCCTAAAGGGACTTATAAATTAGGCATGATTATCGCCCCGCACGATTGCATCGATTACAGCCTCATTACGATTTATTAACTGCGTTGGAAGTGGAAGCCCTCTCTTCATCCGTTTTCTCGTCATTTTTATTCTTTTCTAACCGACAAAATTTTTAACTCGATGCAGAATAAGCGACATAGATTTTTCACACCTACTTATCTTGACTTTCCTTTTTTCGCCAGCATTATATCATCCACGGAAATGTTTGATGATAATATTTTAATCATTTCTTCTATCAAGATTTTTTTTAAATACTCTACTTACGAGCCAAGTACTTTATTATATGGTAGTAATGAATCGCTTATAAATTTGACCCTTATGATTTTCATTTAGAACGTTAAATAGAATAATAGAATGTAAGAGTGATATTCTTGATTCCTATATAGCAGTTATTTTTTATACTTTCATTATTGGTGAATTTTCTAATTTTGCTACAGAAATGAAAACCTTTTTTCAAAGTTAAACGTTGCAAGTAATTGAAACTTAGACACATAATTAAGGTATGAAATTGTTGTTAGGAAAGCTTACTTGGTGCGAATCATTCTGCATTTTCCTCATAAAGTAGCGTTGAAATAGACATTGCAGAGAACTTCAGAATCAATGAACCAAAATAAAAGACAAATGGGAAATGCATCTTTAAAACACTACGTTATAACTGCTTTATATACATTACGACTTTTTAAAAGAACATTCGACGCGCCGCCGTGTGAGGGATTCGTACGACCTTTAAAGGTATATTATTGCGCAGACGGCATATATTTCCATGGCGATAGCTTCAAGTCAAAACGCTTTACGTTTTTCATATTCTCCAAAGTATAATATGTGCAGCAAGAGAGTTTTCATTTCGAACTTTTGCAATACTTTATCTCGAATACATCTCACTCAATTTTGTTTCTAGTTGGAGGAGGGGAGGGAGGGAGAGAGAGAGAGAGGAAAAAAAAGGGAGAGAGGGAAATGCAGGAATATCCCAAAGGAAAACTGAATATCGCTGCCTAAAGGCGACGCTTAGTCCAAGTTGACGAAACAAGGCAGAAACGATATTGCCTTTTGTATGAGGATGAAACTAGTGACAGATGGAGAAAGAATTTTGATGGTGAGGCACCAGTTGAAGTTGTGTGTGTGTCTGTATAGCGGGTGTGTGTGTATGTAGGGGAGATAGTGGGAGTGTGAGGTTGGGGCGGTGGAAGGTAGAGGGTGAGTTTTAATGGCCTTCTATCCAGTCTAGGTCAGCAAATCGATTTCCGCACCTGGACTAAAGAGAGGATTTTCATCGGATTTAATTTAAAAAGTATAAATGAAACTATTGACACTCTCCTAGAGGCTAAATGAATAAAATATCATAACGCATACAAAACTTCAATTTATTAGCTTTAAAAGAACACACATTCAAAATTACACAAAGAAAACTGGTAAGATTTTTTTGACTACTCGAATTTTCGATAATTTGAAGAATTTATTCTTCCCGATTGTTTACCAGTGAGTTATTTTTAGTTTTTAGGCTCGAATATACCGCAGATGTTATCTTTTTATCTTATTTAAGCGCTATTTTTATAGATATAAGCTATATATTTATCTGGAAATTTTGTCGCTCGAGATAATTACTTAAGTCGGCTAATGCAATGTAAATTATATCCCCATAAATTAAAAATAACGTTTCTTACTGTGTGTTTGCATAATTGGAATTAGAGGTCTGTTTTGGTTGTTTTAGTAAATTTCAATTGAAATTTAAGCGTTTATCTTTGAACTGAACTTTTCTTGCATAGTGTAATCAATTCGACATTAGCCGGGCCTGCATGACAAGCTTTAGACATTCACAAAAACTATGTGGATAATGTCTAACATTATCCAGATGGCGCTGGACTAAACCCAAAAGTACTCACGTTCCCTATTTCAACCGCAACGTATACGCATATAATGTATGGTTTTTTATTTAATTATGATAAATATGTTTTAAGGCTATGAACTACATTTCGGATGCTTCATTAAATGATTCCTTTAACATTAACTTTGGAATTCTGTTTAGAAAAATATGTGATAATGGCTTCGTAATAAAAAGTTAAACGATCAATAGAACAACCCATCGTCATTTATCATTACAAAGACTTTCACTCATTCCAATCATCAGGCTCCATTGCCGCCAACTCATTCATTAAAAATTTTCGGGGTATATAAAATAGCCACTCACGAAAAAGAAGTCCCGAAATCGCCCAATTTCTAATATAATTTATGAATCCAAGAAGTACTTACCAGAAAACAGTGAAATAAATCCATTACGACATATGGGACAGTTACAAAAAACAGTTCCGTGTGACCAACAGGAATAGAACAATAGGAGGAAGTATATTTATTGACAACACACATTTCTCATCCATGCCAGTAATTATCCTTCCTTTCCATGATGTCTCAACTAAGAAAAACATCATGGCAACCTCGTTTAATCATAGACGCAGAATATTACTTTCAGTAGTGCAATTAACTCTCACTTCTTGATGCTTTAATGTATATATGCATATACCATCCTCGTCTTCTGTAGATGAAACGTTTTAAAATATTTTTACTAACTACTACTATCTACAATAAATTTAATAACCTTTCCTCTACAATTTGGTCCTTATATTTGATCAACCTCTTGGATTATTATAGCCATAGCTCCTTCCACATCAAAGGACGGAACACTGACTTTGCGCGGTCTTCTCAAAGTCTCCTCAAACCACACAAACAAGGGGTCGGGCGACCTTGGAAAAAATCCTACTTTCGCAGGATTCGTCCCACGCTGTCCTTTCGAGCAGCAGGCGAGTTAGCAGCCAGCGTCCTAACGACTACACCACCGGCGCTCTTGAAAATAGATACATTAAAATACATTTGCATTGCATCGGATATGTGTTCGAAACTACTCCATAACCTCTCAATGATCATAACCTTAAAAAATGTATTCCAAAACTTTTGAAACGATGCAAAAAAGATACTAGAATATTGCATGTTTACAGTTAATTCTTCTCACTCGGTAGAGCGTTGAAACCAACCGTAAGATCTCTTTTAATATCTCTTCTTCCCGCATATCAAGTTTCTCAAGCGGAAATATCCGCGCATTTTGAGGGGCAATGAAATAAAGGAAACGGAAATCGCGTATCGCAAAAGCCGGAGAATAACGGTGGCATACAAAGTACACGCACACCCAAACAGGCACGCACGTACTCAAGGGGCTTACCAAAAAAACCAACACACGTATGCACATATATACATTCATACGATGGAATCCGCGACCTGTTATAAAGAGGATGCATTTTGTCACATTCCTTCGGATTTATTTTTTTCGCCCCACCCCCCTAGCCCCCAAATACCCCGCCATTTTTTGGAGACTTGGTCAGCAGAAGCACTAAATCTTTTACGATCCCTTCACCGGACGCTACCCCAACCCTGACCCTAATCCTTCCACCCCTCCTCGCCCCTTGAGCGGACAACACCGCCCTTCTATCGCACTCCTCCAATCCTTTCCTCTCCCTTCCTCTTACTTTCTCTTTTCTCTCTTATTTTATCTTTCTCTCCCTCTGTCCCTTTACCTCTTGCTCTCCCCTCCCAACCCCTACCCTTAGAAACCTTCACCTCCGACAGAGACCAAGTGTCTCCTCTCTCTCTCCTTTCTCCTTCATTCAGATCACGTATCCCATCGCGGAGCACTGTCTTTTGGGGAATCTTATTTTTCCGCATGTCCGGGTTCCTGAATGCCATTGCGCATGCATCTCTCTGTCTCACTTCCTTTTTTTCAACTCGCCCCTCTCTTTCTTTCTCTCTCCCTCCCTCCTAACTCCGCTCTCTCTATTACTACGACTCTATCCTTCACTCCATCTCCCTCCCTCTATCTCTTTATCTCTCCCGTTCTCCCTTTTTCTCTGTCTCTCTCTCTCTCTCTCCGCTTACTCTCCATTCCTTCATCTCTTTCCCCCTCTCTATCTCCCTTCCACTCTCCCCCTATATCACCCTTCTTCTCTATAGCTCTCTATCCTATGTTTTTGTGTATAAATGTGTTTGTGTGTACATCATTTTGTGTACTTATCCTTTATGATCATCTCATTCTTTAAATATTGCTATAAGTATGTTTCGAAGGTTTTTCTCACCCCCTTATTGTGTGGGTGTTTTCCTGCAGTGCGGTTTTTTCTAGGGTAGAGTACTTTAATCATCCTTAGTTTTTACCCACAAACAAATCTCCATCGCTTTTTATTTCCAAAAATGCTAACTTGGAATAGTATTTATGAAATATTTTATTTTACAGATTTTATTATTTTTATTTGTAAATTTCTTTTTGTTTATAATCGAGTGGATAGATGAAAGAAGACACTGCTTAGTCTAAACCTCGCTCAAATAAAGACCTATATCCATTTATCTCCTTTCCTATCTCTCCCTTCTTCTCTCTCCCTTTCGCTTTCTCCCTTGCTCTCTTCTCCTTCCATTTCCATCATCCTCATGCATCCCTATTATAAGCCCTCTCTCCCTCTTTTTTATCCCTTTCTCCCTCTCTTTCCTCCCTTTCTCCCACGCTCCCATTCTTCTTCTTTATCATTTCCTGCGTGTGCGTGCGCGTATATATTTATGCCTTTCCTCAGCCTCTCTCCCGGTACTTTAGCGCGTTTTCCTCTCCTACAGAAAAAACTTATTATCCCCGCTTAATCCTATTTTCTCGGCAATATGAGGCAATCCGGCGGAGTGGTCAAAGACGATCTTATTTTCAAGAAAAATTCTTGTTATGTTTTTCGGTTCTCCTTTATATTTCTTCTTCTCCTTCTCCGATCCTTTCCGAGTTCCAAAAATCCGCGTAAGTTTTCGGGATGTTGAGATGATTTAAGGAATTTGGGTCGTTTTCCTTTTGAGTAAGGGGGCGAACGTGGAAGGGAAGGATATATATTTCTTTTTTTACGAATAAAAAAATGAGGCGAAGAAATCAGATGTCCTCTGCAAATGTCTAGTGCCAATGCTTTGAAGAGTTCCATTTATGCGATATTCGAGGACATTCCTCGTAGTTATCAGCAGTATTGCGTTAATTACTATAAAAGATAGTTTTATGATGAACACCTTATACTATTTACGATATTAATCGCTAATGCAATATCTGTGTTAAATAAATTGGAAGTAATTGAAATAAAGGCTATATAAAATTAAATACTTTTTATCCTATATAGCGCTTAAGTCAGTATATTAAAATATCAAAAATTAGTCTTCATTGGTCCAATTAATTAGTTGATTAAAATATTTCTTTGCAATTGAAAGAAGTTATATTTTAACTTTGCATCGACGTATGTGTTGGTATTAGTCTTTCGTCTCAGCGACCTTTTTCCAAGAAAGAGCATTGAACCAACTTAAATCTCCATGGATACGATATAGACGAGCGAGACAAAAATTTAATTTGACGTATTTTTCTCTTGGTACTCCCAAGAGTTCGTCTCCAGTAAATTAATTTAAGATCCACGTAAAAGAAATCTGCCTTTTAAATGGATTATTGCTTAATTAATTTCGATTAATTACTGAGTAAACTAACATACATATTTAACATACTGAAACTTTTATATCGTGAATAGAGACAGAAATATATTACAGATATTCATTCCTAAATAGTATAATACTTTTACGTGTTTATTCATTTATAACGTGAATGGACAACATTCGAGATTTAGTTGTAACTGTCAATTGGAAATTTTAATCACCGTAATATTATTCGCTCGCATAATGAAATGATGAATAGATAATATACATGGCCCGTACAATCGTAACGCGATCATAATTTTTTACTTTCGAATAATACCAAAATATATTATGATAGCAGTTGATTTTTGGTTCACCAAATTGGTGAAAAACTTCAGCATAAGTTTCTGCTAATGTAAAATAATTTTAGCAAAATGGAATAATTAATTAAAATAAATAAAATGGCAAACTTTTAACGAATCAATTTCCAGTCTCCAGGTAAATTTTTCAATTTTTTTCAAAATTTGATAATAAACTCAAACAAGAAATACATAAATTCTTCTCCTTTTTTGTTCGCTCAAATAGAATAAGAAAGGCAAGATTGAATGATTAAAATAAGGTACATTGTCCACTAAAAACTTAATTTAACCTCGTTTGGGACCTTTTGCTTATCTTTCTAATTCATAAATTAATCTTTCATCATTGCAAGACCGTTTCGTTTGACGAAAAATTGGAGATTTTTTACTCTGATTTTTTTAGTATTCCGAACATATGCCACCAAAATTTTAATAACCAAGAACGACCACCGTCAAAGAAAATTACGAATGCCATACCGAAAATTCCCGAGATTCTTCTCATCGGAGCAAAAGGAAGGAAAGGGAATTCTTGCAAAAATAGCGTCGCATTCTTGTGCATCTCTTATCCATCTGCTGCTCTCATATTTCGCAGCTCGGCGCACATGGACCGTTCGCTTTACTTTTCTTAAACGTAATCCCTTAATTAACAACGCTTATTAAGAAGAATTCCAAGAGACTCATACGGATGGACTGCGATGGAGATAGGGGTAATGAGGGAAAACAAGACGGAGGGACAAGAGCGAATCCATGCATTCCCTTCAGGTACTACCCGGAGTGGCTACGGGCGATGCACCTCCAAAAAGGGCCCACAGATCCAATTTCCTCCTAGAAGTCGCCCATTCTATTTATGTGCTCGTGAGTTTCTCCGTGTGTTATCCGTCCTACCTCTTTCCTCATCCTTCTCTCTCTCTCTCTCTCCATTTCCCACCACAAAATAGCTCCTTCTCTTCATCCTTCTATCCCCACGGAAGATCCTCTCCCACCCTCACCCCGATCCCAAACTCTCTCTCCCATGGAAACTCTTTCCCACTCACACCCTCCCAAAAAAATCCCCATACACACACAGCCCATACGACACATGAGGTCCATTCAATTTCGAAGGGGCAAGGGAAGGCGGTAGTTCCTTCGTTCTCAATTCTGCCTCCCCTTTCCTCTGTCCCACACCAACAACTACTATCTCCCCACTTCTAAGCCTCCCATACGTCTTCCTTCTTCGCCGCCTCCCCTTCCTCACGCGCTGCCCCCCCCTCTTCCCCCAAACAAGCCCACATCCAACCCATATGCCTCCTACGACTCCCACCGCGCCCTCCCCTCTCGCATCCATGCCGGCCTCGCCTCCTCCCAAGACAAACTCCCCCCACCCACACATCCCCATGCACCCGTCCCCCGTATGCCAAACCGTCTCCATCCAAACCCACACCACTCCAACCCTAACTTCTCTCCCCACGCTTCCATTCCGTACATCCTTGGAGAGATACCGGCGGAATTCTGATTACGGCGAGATCCAGCATCAGACGACGACTGTCCCTAACGTCGCCAAGGGGATACGCTTCTCCCGCTATTCCTTCTCTGTTCCTCTTCCGCTCCCTTTCTTCTCTTCCCCCCCCCCCCCACCCATCTCTCTCACCCGATGTTTCTCCCCGCGAGCTGAAGCATGTTAGCGTCCACCGTATGCGATGTGTGTACCCTGGAGTTTCTAACCACCCCCACTTCCTTCCCTACTTTCCGTCCTGCCGTCTCTCCCTCCTCCGGCCCCAACTGATTCCATGGTAACCTATGGCAATAGCATCCTTTTGTCCCCCGCGAGAGAGATAGGGAGAGAGAGAAAGAGGAAGGAGGGAGTCGTGGGAGAGCCGGAGTGGGAAGGGGAGAGGAGAGATGTGGAAAATGCATAGACACAGAAGGTGCGGTGTTCGGAGGAGGTGCGGTGTTCGGAGGAAGTGCGGTGTTCGGAGGAGGTGCGCTGGTGGAGCCGGCGAAGGCGGTGTTAACCCCTTCCTCTTCGTTAGTGGGATTAAGGATGGAATAATGGAAGGGGGAGAGGTGGGAGGGGGAGAGTGGAGTGTTGACGATGACGCTTTTGAGATTGGTTAAGGTTTCCTTTTCGGAGGAAGTATGGTTCTTGGGAGGTTGAAGGAAAGGGAATGGGGCCGAGTGTTGAGGATAGGGCCCTTTGATTTCATAACAAGACGTCGCTTGAAAATTGAGTTAATTAACTGCATGTGGCAGCGAATCGTTCTTTCACGTAGGGAAACCTACGGTTTTAGTACAACATGGCGGCTGTTAGGATTTATGAAAGCGAGTATTTGGTTCACTCATCTAGCTCAGGAGGTGGTGATAACTGGCCGAAATAGTAACGCCAAATTAAATCAGTTTAAAATTTATAGTCGCCTTGGTATAAACTGTATGTGAATAAACGGATCCAACTAAGCTTCCATTGTATTTTTTAAACTCATTCCGTGTCATTATGAAGATTTATGACTGAAAATGCAAACCTATTCTCATCTCAAGTACAAATAAACTCTTATTAACTATTAATTAATATGTATGCATTAATATTTATGGCATGATAAAAAATCTCGAGCCTAAAAATTATTATGATGCCATTAAAAAAAAATTCTACGCCTTTTGATGTTAATATTAAATTTTACGCTAGGCATCGAGAGATATAAGCAATTTACGAAATATGGTGCATTAGGGACCGATATATAAAGATAAAATGAAAAAATGTTATGCTGTTTGCTTCAATTTAAAAAGTTAAATCTTCGAATTCGTTTATGCGCACGTCTGAAACTACAGGGATGTTTTTCATTATTTCAATAAACGGAACAGCATTCGTACAATTTTCACGGTAATCTAGATTTTTGGTCATTGGTTCCCAAGTTCATCTTTCGTTTTGTTTTTCTAAGCCATAAAGAAACTCTTTTGCTATTGTTCGATTATTTAAAAAATGTATTCCTTGTTAAAATATCCAAATAATAGATGTATATTGCATTAATCATAGTCACCCTTACCTCTGGGAGACTTTTCAAAAAACTAGTTTTTTACCTACTCCTTTATTTCTAAATCACATCTTTTACTCAATTTTACTGTGCATTTCGATTCATCATAACAAAATAAATAAATTTAACTAACCATTAAACGGTTAATTTTTTAAAATGATAAACGAGAAACCTGTTCAAAATTCTATACTCATAAAATAAGCCTAGAACTTGCGTTACGTCTATTTCAAATAATATCCTAAAAGACATTAAAAATTATCCGTCCAAATACGATAACACGGTAAAAAACTTAAAAATGTATATAACACCTAACCCCCCAACGGGTCAAGCAGGAAGCGTAAATTTTAGTACATTCAACTATGCGGATGGTTAGATATTGTATTTTTAGCTGCATCGAGGCAAAAAAAATTCAGAGGGATATTTCCATCTACAGATCTACAGATGGAGGTACCAGTGTCCCCTTCTTCCCTTCTCCGAATAAAAAACTCGCAGTCTTTCTACTCTCACAATTCATTTTTGTATTTTTTCAACAATTTCTTCAAGAGAGAGAGAGAGAACCATCCCCCTTCGGAGAGGAGCAATAAAATTCGAACGCCTCCGAGAGATGCAATAACTCGGCACAGTTCGGAGTTCCGCCGCCCTCTCTTTCTAGAGAGAGGGAGAGAAAGAGGGAGATATAGATAGAAAAAGAAAGGGACGGAAAGAGAGATGAAAAAAGGAGAAAGCAAAAACGAGGCGAGAGAAAGAAGTGAAAAAGCCGAGAGTGGGAGGTGAGATAGATCGATGTCGACGGATGGAGCGTTTGAGAGGAGATGGAGGAGGGGGAAAAAGACTGTATGGGGAAGGGTAGGTTGTAAAGTAGGAAATGAAAAAACTCTCCAAAGAATAAGAGCTTTCTACATTACGCTAAATGCATTTGAATGGTCGATGCTAGAGCATATATGAGCAGTGCAGATTGTCTCAAACGCTCCCAACCCCTGAGGGAATAAAACGTCGGCAGCCGTTTGTAAGTACAAAATAGAGCGAGATTGAGGATTTCTCTCCACGTTATAAAGAGAGAGAGAGAGATAGAATCGGTTTAGATAGTAGGGTCTGGGAATAGGAGGGATTTATCTCATTAATTTTCTCTATTTTTCTCTCCGTGTCTATTTGGGTCAAACCCTTTCGGCGTTCTCTGGGAAAATCTTGAAGCTTCACTTGCCCAATTTGCTGGAGCTGGACTCGAGGAAATGATGCTCCGACGTCGTGAAATTCAATTTCGTTCAGCACCCGAGTTATCTTTGACTTCCACGCAATATATATGACCTTAATGGGAATTTTACTCGTCTTTTTAATAGGTTAAAATATCAACTAAATTTATCTTTATTATAGAATGATTCTTTGATGAAAATTTGCTTAAATGTTACGTTGCGAACAAATCAGTTCATATTGGTCTTCAATTTTCATCAAAGGACTAACAACTCTTAAATATATTTGGATCAATGTTTTCGTCGAGATTTCCCTCACGGTGCTTCATTTTGTTTCATCACTAAATCAGCATCCATAAATCATCATCTATTAACGCTGTAATTATTTTTTAACGTATTTATCGTTTTTACCTCCAATAATCCTATATTTTTGCATATAAATGACTTTATTTTTAGATGACATTTATATTTGTAGAATTTTTGAGGTGGAAATCATCATAAAGACAAATTAAATTGCAGAAACATTAAATCCGTAAGTTATATTTCTAATGCATCTCTCTATATCTACATTACATAAAAGTATCGGAATATAAGAGAATTTTCTTATACATCTAAAGATATGCGGGAAGTCGACAATGCCATATAATATTAAATGGAATTAGATTGGATGGATATTTTTGGGATTACCACTCTGAGTAAATTTTTCGAGGTGAATTGATGTAAACCAAAAATATATAGTATTGCATAAATACATTACTTTCCTCAAATGAAATATAAAAAATTAGATATGCGTGGGTAATAAACAGAGTTATTTTCTTTTTCTAAATAACTTTTACCTTCAATGTTATATTAAATTTTCACATTATTTTATCAACTTTTTCATTATTTCTGTTACAGGTTTTACCTATTTTCGAACACCTATGTTTTACATCTCCGAAAAGAAAATTTGTCCGAAAGAAAATAGAGATTGGCTGCGCACATTCCCTGTGTTTTTTGGAAGCCATTTGGGAAATCACGATTCATGTGCCTTATTTGATTAGTTTCGTGACTGCGGCAAATGTTATGACTCCCTCGAATCAAAGAAACTGATACATATCAATCAATAAAGTCCTGTTCGGTTTATAATTGGTGTATTGTACTGCAAATACGTGATATCGTTATATTTGTTTTAATGTATTGCTGCAATGTATTTAAATCATCTGATATTCAGAGTTTGTAGACTCGATAAAAAGTGTTGATAGCTGAGCAAAATCCCATGCAAGAGTTAACAGCTTTGCCTAGGAGAAAATATGCTGAGGTAATTTTTAAATAATACCATCGACATAAATACACAAGTTCGGAAAGTGTACAAATAAGCACGTTTCGTGCGATGCAGTATTTGAAACTAAACGACATACTCGGAACTAACGCACACCAGAAAACAGCTATACACCTTGACCCGATTATGTCTTATTGTCTACTAAAAACTTCATCCTTCCCTAAGTTGATGCATTAATAAACGTATTTCCGTAATTTTAGTAAAATATTTTTTTAATTGAATATTTGGCTTTATAAAGCCGGTAAAATAGAAATCTAATCTGGCTTCTTGATGAAAATAAATAGGATCGGTCATTATACTTAAGAAGACGTTAGCTGCCAGTAACCGTTAAATAAATTTATATTTTTCTTTTATAATGAATTCAAAAGTTTTGAGTATGTAAATCAGTTGATTCAATGAAATGTTTTATTGTATCCTAAATCTTTCTACATTCTAGCAAAACCAGTCTTAATTCATATTCTGCCGTATAAAGCGTCACTTGATGATCAATACACTCACGAGTTGAAAAAAGGTCGATGAATTGCTTTTTAAATGGAATAAACGCAAAACGTGGTTTTAGAATATTCCCTTTGCCACTGACCCAGCACACATGTTTGCTTACAAATATGTAACAAAAACTTCCCAGTAACGAAATCTTTTTAAACTCAAAGCGTGATAAAATAGTATTTTTCAACATGTAATTTCACTAGAAAAATATATATATATCCACAGGTAAAAATAGAGTATAAAGCATAAAGGATATCCTAAAAAAAGCAACTCAATAATGTTTCGCCTTCTCTCGTCCTAATTCAGAGCACAAACCTCTTCTACGCTCTTGTTCGAGTTAATTCCCTCAATAGCAGATGTGGTTTTACGTAATCAGCAGCGATTCCCAAATAGGGCCCTTCTGCCATTCGGTAGATGCACACTGCGTGTCTCTGGGGTCTCTCTATCTCTCTCTCTCTCTCTCTCTCTCTCTCTCTCTCTCTCTCTCTCTCTCTCTCTCTCTCTCTCTCTCTCTCTCTCTCTCTCTCTCTCTCTCTTTCTCACTCCGTCTCCCTCTTTTATTTCCCCAAGGGTTTTTCCTGTTCCCCAGTTAAAAGGAAAACCATGCTCGTCGCTAAAACCCGGTTTGTGCGATTGATTTAGTATATGCACGGAGCATCGGAGCACCGAACTTTCTCAGCGCGGTTTTTATTTTTCCTCTATTTTGTCCCTCCGACCCGCGTCCACCTCCGGACCGGACCGACTCCCACGAAATGTATTAACGGCAGAACTACAATCCTGTCGACAGACGCCCCTTAACGACACCGGGAGATAACTTCTGTTAGGGGCAAGGTTCTGACCGAGCCGTCTATTGCGAGACTGGTCCGCGGTAAATGGAAGAAGAAGCATTGGTTGCGAAATCGGAGGAAAAGGGGTAATGAATAGTTTCTGTTGTTTTAGGGCAGGAGGTTCTGTCTGTTCAAATTGGAAACGTTCAGAGGCTGTGAGAAGTAGGAAACAAGAGGGCCGACGAAACATTGAATTAAAGTTATTTGAAAGGCTTGGAATTAAGAGAGGATGCGGATAACGGGAGATATCTGAGAAATAAGAGATATTCGTTTCATTCGCGAAAATTTTTAAAGTCGAACTGTCATCATATTTTTTATACCTTTCGTATTTTAAAAAATTGCGGAATATTCCAGAATTTATGGCACGTCGCTTAAAACTTCGGTCCTCGTGGATAGGGAAGGGGTGGAGTACTTGAAAACCATTATGTACTCAAATCTTTGGTAAAAGTCATATGATTTAATATAAACCGGTGATATTCCATTAAATTGTAAATAAGCTCAAAATTTTGATTTTATTTTTGGATCTTTTTGGTAGGCTTTGAACTTTTACATTTCATGACAACAAAATTATGTCACGTTTCACGGAGATATTAATTTAAAAATCGCTACATCTGAACCTAGTTAATGTACAGCCTAACTAGTAACGGCTCCGCAAAAATAAAAATTATTTATTTTCCACGCTTAGAAATTCCATTGGGATTTTGTATTAAAAACATTTATATTCTATTGAAATTTTTATTTGTGTATTTATTTTATGAGTTTTTAAAGTTTTGGTCGTAAAATTATTCATAAATAAAGCAAACACGGATACCCTTTTTTAAATATTGACTTTAATTTGTCCGTTCAGCTGGAAAAGATACATATTCAATTCAATTAGTCATCGACATCGATATTTAGGTAGCAATCGACTAATGGAATTCAGGTAGTCGTTTTGGTGTTTATCAAAACATTAAATATTGACAGAGTCATTTATGGCCGTGCTTACTCTGATAAAATTTTTTAATCTATATAGGTTGACATAAAACGTTTTGACAATCTTAAAAATATTTGAACAGTTTAAATATGAATCTTTGACGGAGAGAAAAATTTTGTATTTTATTTTTAATAAAATATAATATACCAACTTACATACACTACACTGTTTTGCAGAGGGTAAGCGAGAGTAAAAACTAACAATTAGCCGTTTGCAGCATACAACGTATTTATGTCGTAAATATGGCGCAAGCTCGTCATTCCCGTGGTAACCCACTATTCTCTGCCACCTGCGTCGCCTTGAATAATGACTCGAAAATAAACGCAATGTATCTTTAATACATCACGAATCCCTCGATATATAAATGTAATATATACCTAAAGACCCGTGCGCGAGACGTTAGAAAAACACGCGGTCTAAAAATCGGCGGTAATACTATCAGTATTACCTCCCCCCTTTTTCTCCCATCTCCAGCAAAAATATCATGAAGAAGGAAAACAAACGAACCTCGCCGAGAGAGAAAAAGAGAGCCGAAAGCGATGTCAAGCAGAGGCAAAACGAGGGAGAGGAAGAGGGAGGGAGCGACAAAGAGAGGGAGAGAGATGGGTTAATATATATGAGGAGGAGAGATACGTGAGAGGCTGACGGAAGTTCCTCCTGCTAAAGACAGAGTGATGGTTTGGTGGCTGTGGGCCCAAAAGCAAGCCTTCTGGGAGAGAGAGGGAGTGCGGAAGGGAAGAGGCGAGGATCAGCAGCTTAATAAAGAGACGGAACGGAGGAGAGAGAGAGATAAAGAGAGAGTGAGAGAAGAGGGAAATAAAAGAGAGTTCTCATTATGAGGAAAGTATAAAAACCAAAGCGAGGTCAGGAGAAGCCAAAATAGAGAGGGAGAGAAGCCGGGGAAAGTAACGCTCCGAGGATTGGGGAGAGGTGGGAAAGAGTAATATTCGAGAACGCGAGACACTTTATTGGGAAGTTTGCGGCGGTAATTCGAGTGTGCTGTATCGCCGAGTTTATACGACGCGGGATGACAAAAGTCGAGGACAAAATCTCGGTGAGGAAGGAAACGGTATAGGTCTAGGATAGGTATAGAGTCGACGAGAGGGTCGGTGCCGCTCCACAACCTGCCTAAATGCTGGCTGCGGTGTGTGTGGAGGGACCGTTAAGGAAAGGGTAAGGAAAAGGGGTTCAAACGCGGGGGTAAAGCATTCATTATGGAGTTTGCAGGTCCTGAGAGTAAGGTAGTACAGGGGTGGGTGGGATAGAAGTGAGAGATGGGTGCATGGAAGCGGGGAATTCGGGCGAGGATAGGAAGCGAGCTGAGGCTAAGGGAAGTCGGAAGAGAGAGAGGATGTGGGAGGGATAGAGAGAGAAAGAGAGAGTCAGGAAACAGGAAGAAGTGCGGAGCAGGAGTTGAACTTCGCAAGCGCACCGCGTTGAGGACTTTGGAATAAACGAGGTGTGAGGCGTGATTCGCGAAAGGAGTTCGGGAGGGCGGGAGTTGTAGCAGCGAGAGACAGGAGGCAGTTAGTCGCCCCGCTTGACAGATGAGCAGCTTCGGGGTTTGCCGAGATAACGCGTAAAAGGAAGGAAGGAGAGAAAGACGGAGAGGTAGGGAGAAAGAGGGAAGGAGGTGAGAGGGAAAGATGAGAGAAGATAGATAAAGAGGGTGAACAATGGTGTGTTTGAATACATGCCATCTCGATAAAGTGGCGCATGGAAGATGCGAAGGAAAGTTATTGCCTGCCATAAGGTGTAGAACGTCAATTTGCCGACATTTATATAAACATATAATACACACACACACATATATATATATATATATATATATATATATATATGGGTTTGGCGGGGATGGGGTGGATGACGATATAAGAGGAAGGAAGCGGGAATATGGAATAAGAGAGGGAAGATATGCTTCGTCAAATGCTGTCGCCTGAAATAGCATATGATTGGGGTGCGGTCGGAAAAGAGGTTAGGTGGCCCAAGAGGTTTGCGGGCGCGTATGCGTCACCCTAGAGACTTAGGGAGATGGAGAGAGAAATCCCTCGAGGGTGTCAGCGTCGAAGAGAAAGATCTACGTGGTATTCATCCAATCCGCGTCTAACGTTTCCGGAACGAGTGTCACTTTTTGACTTTGGGGAGTGTGTGTGATTTCTCCCGGATTAATCACTCGGTCACGGGAGCGAGTATGTTTGCGTATGAGATGTTGGAACACGGGGGAGGGGTGTTTCCTGTGGCTGTCTCAACGGGTCTTTAATTTAGAGGAGTTAATTACCGAGGCAGTCAACAAGTATTCGTTCGAAACGTGAGCGCGTATGTTTTCTTACTCGCGCTCAGCTAAATTTTTAGTATATTTTTTTCTTCGCGCGGTTTAATAATTGAAGCGAGTGGAGCTGTTTTGATTATTAAAGACCGCGTTACGCAATTTTCCCAGTGGAAAAGCATCGGTGGGTCTCTGGCATAATTTGATTTTCGTCGGGTAATTTTTTTCCTCTAAATTTCTGGCAATTTTGACATTAATGGTGCATATATGTATACGCATTGAAAGCTTATAACATGAATTTACAAGTAGAACGTATCAGAAACTTGTTCCACTTCAAAAAATATTTTTTCGAGGATATTAATATTTCATCTGGCAAGTAAATAGTATATCTCTCTCTGTAACATTAGTGATAACGGTGCGAAAAAATTTACGAACCATATTAAATCCAAGGACGGGATAAATTTGAATCGCTCGAAAAAAAGCAATGTCAACCTAAATAAATATCAATCGATTTTATCTCACAGATACTCTTCTCATTTCATTCTTCAAATAATTTGTAATGGTACTTATTGAAAGCATTTAACGTGCCTAACAAAGTTGGTGGGCTCGAAAACATCAAACGGAGCCGTATATGAGCTATGGCTTCTTTTTTCCCTCCATCGATCCACATCAGAAAATATGATAGAAAAATTAACTACATAAAACCTGAATCCTTCGAAATTAGAATTAGCTTGAAAAAACTATCGATCTGGTCCAATTTCTAGAAACCCTTTCTTTGTCATTGCCTGCTAAAGATAAACAAAGCATGTGATTTTTTTATCTAAAGTTAACCGACCCTAAATACTGAACGGATGCTATGATTGTACACATGCTCTCATATAAAATAAAATTATTCTCTATTGTATCAAATCTCTCACTTATTTAGTAGAAAAAAATTCAGTGAAAACGTCCTTGTTTATTGATTAGTTTCATTTTTGATTCAAAATTCAAGCAGAAAATTTTAGAAGACAGTCACGATGACAAAATACCTGCTCTTCGAGGCAGCCCTGCAGGTATTTTATTTTGCTTTCTTTTTCAAATCATAAAATACCTTTCAAAAGTTAAATTTTTATCACGTTAATTGTTTGATATTTCAAAAAATCACAGTTATGGAAACAATCATAATTAAATTACCTAACGTTCGATTTATTAGAGAGAACAGACTATGTAACTAACTTGTTTGGCCATCGATTAAGATTCATACGCGGATTACGGCTACTTCGTAGTCGATACATGATCATTTTCTATTCAACCATTATATAGGAACGTGAATTAAACATATCGTTTGAAATAAGCCTCAATGCCCGACTCGCTTATTCGAATTCGAAATGTATGGACTATCCTTTATTATTATTGATAAAGGCCACTATCCAATTCCGATTCATGAATGCCGCCGTGAGGGATTCACACATAGACAGCAGTAATCCGCACCGTAAGCAGGTTTACAAGGGTGTTGAAATCTAAATACCTTTCTTTACCTCTTAATCGCAATCTCATCTCCCAAGGGGTCGAAAGGAATAATATTCAAAGACACTACCGGATAGTAGACCCTCTTAACGCAGAAGTTACCTCGTTCCTTTCACCTCTCGTGAAAATTAAACTTGCCCCCCACCCCTCCAAAATATTAAAAATCCGAAATATTTCAAAAGAGATAGAAATTATATTCGAGCGAGTGAATTGGTCGCGTGTGTACGCGCTTGCGCCGAATATAAAAAGGAGGAGGAGAAAGGGATCAAAAAGGTCAGAGAAAAAGAAGTTAGAGAGAGAAAGAGATAAAGTTAGACTACGCGGTATTTCATACGTTTTATTTTTGCGTTACGGCACATCAACGACTCACCGTACTCTCCGTAGCAACGGGACAATAAAAGTAGGAACGGGAAGCAAAGCAAGAGAGGGCGTAGAAGGAGGAGGGGTTTACACGAAGGTTTTAGATGGGAAGGAGGAATCGAAAAGCAAGGAAATGGGTGATGATTTTTACAGCGAGCGAGATATGAAAGGGACAGTGATTGCTAGCATGGCCCTAGTATGCGTTTGGCCTGTGTTTGAAAGAGAGAGATAGGGAGAGATAGAGAAGATCGGGGAGTATTGCGGAAAGGGATGTAAGGCATCGTGAATCCGCAGTCATGGAAAGTTATGGGAGACGTAAAATAAAAATGTGCTTTGCTAGGGGAAAGAGGTGCGTCATGGCACGTTTTTGAAAAGAGACAATGAAAGAATGTACCTATTTTGAATGAGAAAAGGGTTGTATTTTAGTCGTTTATTTTATTTTTTTGCTTATTCGCTCGTTCACTCTCTATCTCTCTCTTTTCCGACTTACTCTCATCTCTGACTGCCTGCCGTCATTATTATTTCTTTTCGGGAATTCTGAGTCGCGGCAAAGGGGAGATAAGCTCGCTTTTATCTCGGCAATCCAACGCAACGTTTTTTTTAAGTGATGGAGAGAGAGAGAGAGAAAGAGATAGAGAAAATGGATAATGCAATTCGCTGCGCAAAGCGAGAGAATTTTAGTTTTTTTTTCAAATGCAAAAAGTGCGGTTTCTGCGGTGATAGAGTGCCCATTATTTCATTGTGCAGCGCGCTTAGGAAGTTTTCCTGATTTGTTTGTGAATGAATCGCCGGGAACAAGCGTCATTGTTGTGGCGGCGCCCGAAATGCTCATTTTTTTCGATCCGAAGGTTTTAATTTTTTTTCGTTTGAATTGATGGCAAACAGTTCAGTGGCTCGGTGTTGTTTTGCTTTGGTTCCCGTTTTAATACCACGCATTTCCGTTAATAATTTGCCGCTATTTTTTACCACTGCGTTCATAATTCATGGCCTTAAGTCCTCTACGTCATTAACAAGTGACTGTAAACAAAATATCGTTACTGAATTCCTAGGCGAAAAACGCAATATCTAATGATTTTAGAATTTTATTTTGGAAAGCTTCCTTTTTTATATACATTCCTTTCATAATTTCAAGCGGTAAGTGATTTTTTCTCAAGATAAAATATATCTATTATTAACGTTCGTGTTCTTTCAATCGGCGCATAGATACAATCCTAATCCCATCTTTTGTAATTGTTGGTAGCTCAATAACTTTGGCTCAGATTATTAAAGGTAAAGTACTCCTTTAGCCAAACAATTAGAACTAATTGTTTGGCTAAAGGAGTACTTTACCTTTAACCGTCTTTCGTAAAAAAAAAAGATAATGACATTTATCCACCTATCAAACCGGTTGTTTCAATCGTGAATTCGGTTATACTAGTAATTTATGTGCATGTTCAAGTTTACAGTCTTCGAAATTTAATGAAATTATATACTTAGCATGCTTCACTTGTTCAATTACATTTCTCTAGGTCTTATTACTGCGTCATCTGAATCAATCCGAAATTGCGAAATGATCCGGCACTATCTGGTGATAAACTAAATTATGTACGAACAAAACAATCAAGTAATTAAGCGGAACTTATCTCTAATTCCTGCTTTAATTTCTCCTCTCTCCGTTTTGCTAGGATATTGGGTCATTTGCTGAATGAGCGTCAGCGACTTATTGATCAAGAATTTTGTTGCCTTGATCCTTTAACTGGGGACATGCAAGGGAACGTTAGGAAACCATTTGCCGTTAACAAATTGTTGGGCTGGCATTGGATTTCTGGTGGGTAATTCGTATAAATAATAAATGACTTCGACATTTTACTGGCAGATCAAAATTGCGCATTTTATACATTGGCTTAAATGTGTTAGATAAAGTTTTAATTAAACATGAAGGTTTATGTTTTTAGCAAAGATACTTTGCAGTTATTTTTCTTCCTTCACTAAAATTAAAACCTATAAAATGTAAGTTATAGCTGCATATAAGAAATATTCCTCGCAAAATTCATGGAGAGGGTCGAACCTCGATAATTTAAACGTATATAATTATAATTTTCGACTTTTCGAAAAATATGCTTTTCATTTAACATGACTTTCTATAAATCTAAATTTCAATAACTCGAAGTTTTGCGTCTCTCCTGGAGGTTCGACTGCATATGGCATAAGTGTAGAAAAATGTGCAAAAACACTGATATTACTTGCTCGATTAATCGAAAGTGAGAATATTAGGGTTGCCCGGTCTCTATGAGAAAACATTATTTTTATAGCAAGATTATGTCGCGATATATGCCTTTAATGCATCTATAGAATACGAACATTTTTTCAGAATGGAAAAACATTTTGAGAAAGAAGTAGTAATAAATGAAGAATTGCTCCGGAGGATTTTTAAGGAAAGGGGTTGATAGCCAATGCTCTGAGGATTACCCCAAACCACTGTGACCCTATCGCGACCTCTCCCCTTCATTCTCCCCTCTTTTTCCCACCAAACACCATTAATCTCGGCGGACTTCCAAAGGAAAAATGGGTCGGTAGGAGCAGAACGGGAAAAGGTTCTTTGGGGTCGGGAGGATAAAAAAAACTTGACTTCGGACTGAATAGAATCTAAATTCTGAACTTGTTTTTCGCTTCTTCCCATCAAGCTTTGAATTCTATCCTAACAAATAAAATTCGCTCTAGTTTAGGCGTAATGTATTGCCTAGTTATTGATAACGAATTTTAGGCGTGTCTTAAATGCATGGAGGTAGCTGAAATTCTTAAGAAGGTTTTTCCTTTCCTTTTAGATTGCTAGGTGAGCATGCGTCATTAGAACATTACCCTTTCATGAAGGCATTTTGACTAGTAAATAAATCAGTTTTGGTTCTGATTTATTTACTAGTCAAAACGTCTTTATGAAAGGGTAATGTTCTAATGACGCATGTTCACCTAGCAATCTAAAAGTAAATGGTATATATTCCTTCAGAAAAAACCTACTTAAGAATTTCAGCTACCTTGATGCATTTAATGAAAATTTCGTTAAAAAGGAACCAATCAGTGAGTTTAATGAACAAGCAAATTACATTTATTTTTTAAATATTTATTTAGGTAAAATCTTTGGTATGATTGGCAACAATTTTCAGGCAGCGCAGGTAAAATATCATTAGATTTAAAATATCTATCTACTTACAATTAGTCTTCCTTTGATAAATAAATCGTGAGTATAAATCTTGCACATTATTTTGTAATGAACTGGTACCTTTCAAAACATAAACATGATGCCTTGAATTGATGAAAATAAGCAAACAAAATTTTACAAGCCTACTAAAAATATCTACTTATATTATAGCAGTATACATACCTGTCTCTCATTCTTTTCTTTCCTGTTTATTTTATTTTGGTTATTGTGTGCGAGAGAAAAAAATGTTAACTAATCAACATGCACATTAATATAGATAAATTGATCTTTAGAATATCTGGCGATCCAACCTTCATTAGAATTCCACGTAAAAAATATATTTTCCGATGACTCCTTATTCCTGGAGTGAAATTTATCAGAAAACCGTCCCATCAAAAATACAGATCCGAAATAGAAATGATGAATGTCGCTTTTGGCGGTAAATCCCCGCAAACCCCTTCGTCGCAAGCGAGAGTCGATAGGATAAGCGCTCTCGGAGAGTAGGAGAGGAATAAATGGGAGAGAGGAAGGAACGGAGGGAGGAGGAGGGAAAATACAGCACCATCCCGTGGGATAGCAATGAGCGGCATCTTGTCACATCAAATAGCGAGAACACAGAGTCATCTCTCTTCGGAACTCATAATGCGACTTATCTTTTCAACAATTCCCCCGTTACGACGGAAGCTACGCCGTCTTTTCACGTTTATGCATGTTTTCTTTTACTCCATTTATATATTATATAAATCTCTCGGAAGTGAGTATCTATCTAAATGTTTGGAAAACTTGCTTGATTAGGTGTGGACAAACATTTGTTTGCTATGCGTAGTTTGTTTTCTGTGGATGGAGGCGATTTTTGTTTTTTTTAGAAGAAAGCCTACGCTTTCGATATGCCCGTTCATAATGCTTCGTGAATAAAACCTGTCGAATTAATCAAGGACCAGACGTTCGAGGCGTGAAACTCGATCAATATATAAGCATCGGAGAAAAATTTTAGTCCCCTCGTATGTTTGGCCGTCTCTGTAAATGAAGGTGACTAGTGCCGCATGCGATATTTTTTTATAATTGAAAGCGCTTTAAGTAATTATCAATGAGATTTTATTCTCACTTGTCTGCCGTGCCTATCTATCACTCCCGAATTCTTCCACATTTATTCCTATTCCTAACAACCTTTCTATATCACTTTGCAAATCTTCCTCTTCCAAACTCCAACTTCGCCTTCCTCTGCGTTGTTTTGGTACAATATTTCCACCAAAACGCTTTGCACGCTCAGTCCTCGATCCACTTGATATGTCCATACTCGATAATGTATACAAAATACTTAATACTTCTTTTGTCTTCTCTTGTCACGCGTTCCTAACAGGAAAGCTATTCATTCCTTAGTTCATAATAAATCTTAACGTTCTATTTACTCGAATGATAATATGCATACTATTGTAATTCCCTTAGAGAAAACTTCCAAGGACTGGCATTTTCACGGTCTGCAGCAACGGGATCGTTATAATGACCAATATATACGTATTTTTTCACAGAAAACTGAAGTATACTTCGTAGAAACAAGCCTTTTCAATTATCAATATTACGAGTCAAAGTCATCTATTCTGAAATCGACGCATGCCCAGAAACTATAAAGTTTTGACATAAGTTGAAAAAGGCGTTGATTCTGGAAACAGCCAATAGAAGGAAACGTATTGCGCAGAAGACATAATTGAAAGAGTAGCATGACTGAAACTGCAATCGATCGAACGCGAACGCCTTTCTAGGAAACACACGACCAAAAAAATTCAGATTTAGACACAGGAGATATCGGGCAACCAGATTTTAGACAGATACAAAAATAGTGAAAAAAGTATATTTGGAGCTGCATACAACAGATTGCATAAAGTCATTTATGGACCTTATTTCCGATGTTAATTAGAAGGAATCAAAGATATCGCATGCGCACACACGCACATTTTCATTATCTCAAGGAGAATTTCTAATGAACATTGGTTTGACAAAATCGTGTCACAGACTGATTAATAGAAATGGTAAACATATTATAGTAACACTAAAAAAATAATTGAGGACTTTTTGTCAGAATTTGGACAAATTGATACATCATAAATTATTCGTTGCACCGACTTTTCTGGCTTATTTCATTTGAATAAATCAGAATATTTTTAATCAGATTCTATCAGTACCATCACAAAATTATCTGACGCAAAAGGCTCTTGGGTCCTTGGAGAAATTGATTTTCTACTCTTTCGCCCATTTCTTGCCCTTTTTATCCAAGATAAAGAACGGTAATTGCGATTGGGTCTGGAATGAACGAAACAGGTACATTTTCAACACAACGAGGTAGTGGGTCGTCGATTCTCTTTCCTCCTTAGAGGAATTCCCAGGGATCTAGCCTAAGACAAAAAGGGCAAAGGAAGCGCAGACGTAAAGAACTGCACGCTGACGCATAGGTCCATGGGAATTGGTGTGTTTCGTGAAGCATGGAGTTCAACCGTTGAGGAAATCGAGCTGAGCGCATGTGATGGCAAAGTGCTACGTTAACAGATATATGCAGCAGTGTGGAGGTTGATTTGAAAATATTTATTTCGTTGTAGGAATATTTTGAATGTTCTGTTATCTTTCCTTCCTTATCCAAAAATATAAACCCAAATTAATGTACATCTCGTTAACAATGACATCTTTTACCTTGGATTTTCCTTCAGTTTTTGCTTTTCAGCTACTTGAATTGATGATCTTGAAACTATCCAGCATTTTCCAGCGTTTTCTCACTCACTCCATATCTCTTATTCCTTGAAAGATGTAATTATTCCACCAGTTATTCGAATAAAATAAAGAAATATAATCAAATAATATTCAAAATTGTAAGCGAAGGAAAATCTCCAAAGCCAGACAATTTGGATAAAAACCCGGATAAAAAACGGAGTTAAAAGCCGGATAAAAAACCGGATAATAGCCGATACGTATTTGGATTACCAAGTAACCATCATCAAGGTTAAAGGAATTTAGAGTGGGCAACCGGTGGAAAGAATAGTCCAGTGGCACCCTCTCAAGTGACTAGGAGGGGCTGTGCGTGTATATTTATACCTGGTTGGCGGGCAGGGGGAGGGGAAAGGGGGGTAGATAAACAAGGTGGTGGAGGAACGGGCGGGGTCAGTTTAAAAAGAACGCTGTTGATTATCCCAAAGTCGTTATTCATAAGTGTGTTTCTGTATTTATGAATGTAGAGGCTTTCTGTCGCATCGAGTTTGGTATACGTATACGTATTATCCTGTTTTTTATCCGGGTTTTTATAAAAATTGACCGGCTTTGGAGAATTTCCTTCGCTTACAATTTTACAACAGCCAGTATAGCTCGCTTTCTCCTTTCCCAGCAAATGATATTCAATTGTTGAGAACACTTTCAGAGTATCTTATTGTGGAATTTTAAATTCTGAAAATTCATTTCGGTCACGAAAGAAAGAAATGCGCTCACAACCCGCATAAATTTTAAGGAAAATGCCTAAAATAAAGAATAAAACGTTTCATTAATTTCATTACAGTGTTTAATGTCTTCCTTTTTCTTTGAGACCTTCCTATTTCTTAGGAAAAATACGATTTTCCCACGATTACTCAATTTTTATTCGCGAAAGGCATTTCTAATTCCCAAACACCCGTATTCCCACATCTCTCTTTCCCTCGGTGTCCACCTCTCTCCCCATTTCCCTCTCTCCTTTTCTCTCTCTATCTCACTCGGTCTCCATCCCTTTCCCTCCCCTCTCCCTCTCATTCTCTTCTTCTTCCACTTCCTTTTTTTCCTCTTTCTCCCTGTTACTCCCTCACACTCTTTCCCACTCTTACCCCCTCCCCTCCCTCCCTCTCCCTCTCCCACTTCCTTTTTTCTCTTTCCCCCTATTACTCTATCTCTCCCGCTCACTCTTTTTCCCACCTTCCCTTTACCTCCCCTCTCCCTTCTTTCTCTTCTTCTTCCACTTCCTTTTTTCCTCTTTCTCCCTGTTACTCCCTTTCTTTCTCTTCCTCTCTCACATCCTTCCTTTATTCCTCTTTCTCCCTGTTAATCCCTCAAGCTCTTTTCCCACTCTTTTTTCCCTCTCTTCTTTCCTTCTTTATATTCCTCTTCCTTCCTACATTTTTCCTCTTTCTCTCTCTTACTCCATCTCCCTCCCTCTCTCTATTTCCCACTCCTTTCCTTTTCCTCCCCTCTCCCTCTTATTTTCCTTTCCTCTCTCTCTCTCCCTCCATCCCACTTTTTCTCTCTTTCTCTCTCTCTCTTTCCTTCTCTCTATCCCTCTTTAACCTCTCCCCCTCTCTTATCACTTTCATCTTTTACAAACTCTCTCCCTCTCACTTCCTCTTTTCCCTTTCCTCCTCTCTATCCCTCTTCAACCTCTCTCCCTTCCTCTCTTATCCCCATTATTATTATTATCCTCACATACTATCTTTCACCCTCTCCCCAATAGTCACCATCCGTCTACTTACGAAGAGAGGCTTTTGAGGGAACAACAAGGATACTCCCGACTCCCTGATCAATATGCTACGCCTCTTCCTCTGCTACCCTACCGCTGCTCCTAAAAACATTCCCCTGCGGACCCGGTCGCTCCTTCCCGCCGACGCTAATCTCAATCTCCGCCACTGCCCTCTAGTCATTCCCTCGCATCCCTTCCGCATCCACCCATCGCTCCGCTCGCGCCTGCACACACTGCAGCGCCTCCTCTGCTCCGTTTGGCTCTACCCTCTCTCTCTCGTTCCCTCGAAGGTCTCCGCCCTACGGAGCTCTCTTATTTTATGGTGCAGTAGAGACCTTCAGACACTCGATGAACTTTACCTTATGGCCTAAGCTTGTGTCCCACTCAGTCGTGGATGGGATACGTTTTGACCCTATTTTTTCCTCCTTAATGCCGAGTAAGCGATAAAAATCTGTCTTCGTGCGTCGAATGATCCGAAACAGTTTGTGCCTCTTCTATTAATAATACCGTATATACGGTTAAAGATATAGGAGAATTTTTCACATATTTGAAATAAGCTGTTTTGAAGGGTGGAGTTTTGCTTGGATAATATAAGCAGATACATGAATATTTCAATTCAGAGTATGAATAAATAATTAACCTTTAAAAGGAAGAAAAGGATTAAAATTTCATATGGAAAGAATGCTAAAATTTATTGTTACGGAAACTAGCCCGAAAAACTTAAGAATGGACTTTTATTCCGTTAGATTAAACACCAGCTAAAACAACTGTTATATAACTGCATGAAAAAACGTCGACACAAATTAAATATAAATTAATTATATACCGTATTGATCCGAATATAAGGCGACTTCCGTCTTTCAGAACTCAGTTCTAGAAATTTACAAAAAAGACTAAAAATTGTAAAACGGTTTTTATTTTTTCGGAAAATTACATATTTTTTATCTTATATTCTCTTTATCGTCACTTGTTAATCCCAGTCACAAAATTTGACTTTATCGTCATGCTCTTCTTCTTTTTCGTCATCGTGTCTTATCTCGCTCTTGCCCTTCCTCCTCTCAAAGCACATCATATTTCTCTCTTGATATGCATTCCTTCATTTCGTTTCTCCACTATAAACTCAACAATACTTTTTTCAATTTCATCAAAAAGTCCAACCTTGGGCCCGTGAAAATATTACGCTAAAAATGATATTTTTTACTGTTTTCGATAATACCATATTTATTGGCAACTTTACTAGTTCGAAGTTTCTGCCCCCTCACAACCACAATTTTAAAACTAACATCAAAACTCCGCCTCACGCCTTTTAATTCTTGATTATTTCAAGCAGCTTTTTCCATATGATCAACCTCCTTTTTACCTATTGTAAGTTCATAATCCCCGAAAAAACACATTCGTTTAAAAATCCTACCCTTGTAAATAACAATCTAAAGTTCAATGGGCGTAATATAAGCTATCGACTTAACACATATTCTTATGGGATATTTATAATATTGATCGTTTTGCTTATTCCACTAAGATAAGACGAGTTTTATTTGAGAAATAATTTACTTGTGTAAAAAAGCTCGCCTTATATTCAGTTCAATGCGGTAATCTAACTCGCCAAATCTATTTATTATTAGTAATAGTATCATTTCTACTACTTCGTTAAGAAATGTTGACATTTTAGGAGGAGAAAAATTCTGTACTTGACTGGAAATCGAACCCGGGTCTCCCCACTTGCCGGATAGATGCTTTAACCAAGTAAGCTACCAAGCCAGCCTGATTCTCCTTTTTCGAATTGGAGGATTTACTTTTTAACTTGTTACTTCATTAATGTTTCTTTCGCCGCGTTATTAAACCCTCACGTTATTCATCACATAAATTAAAATTGCTAAATAACCGAATTTAAAAGTTGCTTACTATCAATCGGTTGCTATTCAACTATATTTGCTTGGTGTATGTACAGAAATATATTGCAATTTGTCTATTCTATTCTATTCTTTTCCGACTGATATTGCCGGCATTATGGAGAACTAATAGATATATCACAAACGTTCATTCGATTGCTCGTCGATGAGAAATCCAGTTTCAACAGACACTATCACTGATAATTTATCTGGATGATATTAAGTTCCAATAAAGGCTTGAAAATTGAATGTAGAAAACACATTGAGATTAATATGACATTGAGCCTATTTTCAATGAACATAAATGCAATTTAAGCAAAACCAACTTGTTCCCAATGAACAGTATTTGCTAAATTGTACCTCTGCGACTAATTTTAAAATCGTTTATATCTGAAGTCACCAAATTCCGTTCATTCGACTTTAAATGTTTATGTGTGTGTATATAATCGAATATGTGTATATAAATGCAACTGTTTCGATATGCAGCAATAGTAAATCGCATATCGAACGACAAACCTGATTGTTACAGTACGTATCAGCATGGATTTTATGCCAGACAGTAATTAAAATGTAGATAAATATTAAGGCAAATATATTGATTACGTGAATGACAGTTTTATCATTCGCAAAAGAAGTTATAGATTTATTTTTATTTTGAATTCCACGAATTTTATCATTTGGGAGTAATATTTGCAGCATATCACTGTGTAAACTAGATCAGCTACTTCGTTAGGAAATGTTAGGAAATGTATAAATGTAAAATTTCTGGTAGTTATTGCTTAACTGGAACGTCGGTAGTAACTATCAACCCGAAGCTTTGAGTGTGTCAGGATAAAGAACCCAAGTGTAATATATATATATATATATATATATATATATATATATATATATATATATATATATATATATATATATATATAATCAAAAAGGTTTTTAATGCTTGAATATAAACAAAAAGGTTTTTATAATTATGTTTCAATAAATAATTTTGAAACCGTCAATACTTAATTTTATAGTAAACCTTCTTCAAATGGTCCCACAGACCAAATACCTACAGCCGAATGTAGAAAATCACATCGAGAGGAATAATTCCGGTATTGCTGGTATATGAAAATATCAATTATTCCATTTTCCTCCAATGGAAAAAATATAAACCAAAATTACCTTGTTTCTAGGCATTGAAAGATGAACGTAGTTGCCCGAATTTTCATCCTCCATTTTCGTTTCGTTTCATAGAAAAGGCATACCAATCGGATATTTAAAGAATGCAAAAAATCTTTAAGAATGGTGAATTGTATTTTTTATCCTCCAGAAACCACATGCATCAAGTTCAAACTTTTATTTATTTCATCGGCTTAATCGAATTTGATTTACAATCGACTAGCAGGCGCAGGTTTCCCCAGAACTCTCTTGAAGTAAAAATACCTAATGGTGTTTCGTGATACGCTTGCATTCAAATCCCGAATCCTTTTTGGAAAAATAACAAAATAAAACTGTGAAATTGAGCACATTACGTTCTCTGGAAATAGATTTATGAGAAAAGTTTTTCCATCAAATGATTTCATTCGTATGGTATTTTGTGAAATGAAACGAGAACGAAGCGGACGGGGTATATTTTTGGAGTCGCGACGATTTTGGCAATCGTTCTGTATTCGCTTTGAATTTTCCAAGTTAAAGCTGAATTTATATTTGAAAGTTGCATTGAGTGAATAGAACTAAAAGTTGACAGGCGATAAAAAAATCAGGCGTTGAAATCAAAGCAAATTGTTCATTGCAAAAAAAGCAGTTTTCACTCCGCATAAAATAAAACTCTTCATAAAATCAAACAATCTGTAGAACTTATTTAAAAATCGAATGATATCATGATAAAATTAAATAAAGATGGCATTGTCTGAAATTATTCCCCACTATCGTATATCCATGAAAACTATTAACCAGAAACAACTTCATATCACTACTTCTGCGATTTTATCTAAAATTGCTGTAAAGACTATAATGGTGGAAAATTGACTTACTTTTAACTGAATTCTGATTATAAAAATGGGGATTTTTATCTACTATTGACATTTTTATAACTCATAATTCATATAGACATTCACGTAAACGTTAATAATTCATTGATAGTTGATTTTATACGAAATAGCAAAGTTTGTCTTTTTTAATCTTGGCAACTTTATATCAGCTAAAAATTATATTAAAAATTAAATTAATAACAACAAAACTTTTAAAATAAAACAATTATATAAAATTTGTTGAGAAATATTGAAGTTCGTATATTATAATGCAAATTGCACCTTGATACAATTTGTTCGTAATACGTAGTAATGTTTTATAATATAATCAATCAAAATATGCTGCTCATACTGAATACATTATTTGAACGCAAAATTATCTTCAGATAAATTGTCCACTCTGGATGTGATCTTTTTGTTGTAACTGCATATATTTGTCACGCATTATCAGCGGAGGGTGTTGGTAAAATTTATTTTCAATCCAATGGGCGATTTAGGTCACTGGCAAATACACTCAACTCCTGATAATTCAATGGCCAAAGTGATTAATTCGTTACTTGGTCTGCCATATCAATCGAACGCGTTTATCAAAATAATGATAATATTTTCACAAAATGTGGGGTCCTTTCCGACCCTATCAGGCCTAATTTCAACCCAACTGCATAAAATTTGCATGTGTTTTCCGAAACGAACTAATTAAGAGAAGGATCTAGTCCACACCCACGGAATTACCTATTATTTGGCACAGATTTATTGCGAAAATTATAACTAGCAGGCGACGCGCAGATATTTAATTAACTGTTCTTTGCAGTCTGCAGCTAGTCGAAACAACCCGACCAAAATATTTCGCCACGATTGATGGGGAAAAAACCGGCCCAAAGATCTAATTGTTGACCCGAAATCGAAACAATCGATATCCGATGACCGGCCGCAATTCTTATAAAGCCTGTGAACAAACGCTCCGTTGCTAATAATTCAGCAATCCTGAACCGATGCATCTAAAGCAATCTGTGTGGAATCTGATCCTCTCCCACTCCTCCCTCCTCGCTCACTCTCTCGGGATAGAGGAAGCGGGCAGCAAAAGATGGATAGTGAAATCGCCGCAGCTGCTCCCCACTCATCCTCCATCCCCCCTTTCGCGGCCTCGATCCTCTTTTTTGATAATCCACAGTCGGTTCCTGGAGCTCTCCCACATCGCTTGATACGTGATACAGGTCTGCCAATGGGAAATGGAAGTAGGCGGAGCTTTTTACCCCTATGTTTTTGTGTGTCTCCGGGGACGGTTGTTGTGGAAACAGCCCCGGAAGGAGGAGAGAGAGAGAGGTTTTCGGGAGATGGGGGAAATATCTCCCGCGTGGTGCAGCGGAAGAATATTCAGGGCAGTGGGACAAATCGCTGGTGGAATAGAGCGAGTGGAAGGGGGTAGGATGGGAGTGGATGGGAAGTATGGTGGAGGAGAGGGGAAGGAGGAGGAGAGAGAGAATGTGCGCATTTTGGAACACGCACGCTCTGTAGGATGTAATAATGGTGGAGAGGAATAGGACAAGGAGGATGAATGGGGGATTTTTTGTTATCGTCGAGGGGAAAGGGTTAAGGGCGAGAGGGGTTTTGGAAACGTCGGGGCATGCATAAGGTATCCCGAAGTCGAAGATAAATCCTTCCGGTTATTCTCGGCCTTTTACTACCACTCACCCCCTCTCCCTTGACTCGGTCGACCCCCTTACTTGTCAACGTTTTTCAGCGTCGTGTTTTCAATGTACGATGATTTTTGTTGGAATGACATTCGTTTGCATTTACATCAGAGGGGATCACCACAAACGGGAGAAGACAATTTGTGTCCCATAACGACAGATGGAATGGAAAGGTTGAGATAAAGGAATGCCCGCTTCCCTCGGATATTCCTCAAATCGGATTATTAAACCGCCTCGTTTTACAAACCGACGATAGATTCTACTAATTCCGCCACGTTTGTATTAATTTCTAGAGAATTTTGTCTCTTCGCGGAGTTGCAGTGGCTTTGATATCTTGTAAAAGAACCTACATAAAAAATTCCAGGAACTAAGTGAGACGTATAATTAATTTCCATCAATTAATCTTAATTCTTTTCATTAAAACGGTGTCATACATGCGTAACAAATTATTAAATTTGATCAGAACAGAATGAGAATTAAATTTGGAACAAATAATTCGGCTCTTGACGAAAAAAATTAAGATTAGAAAAAAAATGTTTATCATGGAGAGTCGACCATTTCACCAAATGCATTAATCCGTTTTATATAAAATTACTTTTTTTTAAATAAAAAACGTGCGTATCCCATTAAACTCATTTCAATTTATTTCTTTCACAGATTTGTTCTTGCATGTTTCTAGCTCAGTTATTCCAAACACGTCGTACCAGCCTTACACAAAAATTAAGCCAACTGAAAGTAATCTATAAATTGCCGTACTATCACTGCAGCTTTGATAAAAACTTAGTAATAATTTATTTATATGCATATATATTCATATGATCACCAACAAAATCATCGAACATACTCAGTGCTACGTTATAATAAACGAAGCTATGCACATACATGTTCCTTGCCAGCCAGTATTCACGAGTGCCACTCCTTTGTTCGGATACGATTAAAACTAAACTACACGCGCATAATTTAACGTGCCGTCCCGTTAGTCCGTTTTTGTAAAAAAAATTGAACCCTTATTTTTTTATTTCAACTTATTCTTCACGGCCAGCTAAAGACTCATTCTTTATGGGAAATATTTAACCCGGACTCAGGTCTCCGTTCTCTCGCAGCAATTAAAAAAATGACACTCTCAACATGTTTAACGAGCCTTGTCGTCATCTTTTTTGCCGAGTTACGAGGATCGGGGCAAGTGGAAAGGGAGAAGTAGGAAGGTGGGAGAAAACGGAGTCATGGTTTTAATTTTTTTTTTCTCAAGATAATTAACAACGTGTCTCCGGCCACCTCGATTCTATCTCTCTCTCTCTCTTTCTCTCACTCCCTTCCGATTCCGTCAGAATAAAAACGGTCGCTAGCCCTTATAAGCCTTCACACATCTCTTTATCACGTTTCGAAAGAAAATGTCTCCTTAACTAAAGAGAATGAACTCTGAAACTTCCCCCTTACGCTCTTGCACTATGATTTTTCGTCAAAAAATTATTAACTCAAACTTCTCTTGCCTTAAAAATTTCTAACTCGATGCGTTGCCCTGTCTTCGCAAGTATTTTGCAAAAAGTTTGCACTTTGGACAAACATTACTTTCCTACTTCTAACAAATTCCTCTCTTGATCCTTTTTCTTCTTGACCATCCCATCCTCGCCTATTTTCCCTTCAAAATCCGTCGCCTTCCATACTCTCCCAATTTTCTCGCTATATCTACCACATTCTCATCCCCTTACTTCACCCTTGTCCTCCCACTTATCTTTTCCTTCATTATTCATTCTCATCCGTTTTTCTCATTGCCTCCATTAATTTTCCTCTCCTCCGCCACCCACCGTTCCTCGCTTCATTTTGTCACCACGATAATTTTTGGCGTTTCATTAATCCCCTCAATCTTCCTCTTTGCAGTTTGTGTATTAAAACTTTCTCTTCTCTCCCTTTCGTTTCCTTTCTCATATCTTTTATTTATTTTCCTCCCTTCGCACATTTTATTGTCGCCTCCTGTAGATCTTTCTGCCTTAATTTAAACCATATATCTCATTGTCAACATGGTTACGGAATATAAATTCCGATTACTTTGTCATAAGGCATCTTTATTTGAATTTATGAAATCTTAATTTCATATTTTTATCTTTTCTTAGTCGCTCCTGTTCATTTTAGTTTTATAACTTCCATGAAAACTTATGAATTCTCCATTTATCTTTTTTCTTACATAAAAGTGCTATTTCTTCGGATGCCATTCCAACCTGAGATTTCATTTATTTTATTTTCTCCTTCGTTTCGCCAGCTAATTCTTGTAAGACATTTTTATCGTTCCTTCCGTTCATTCTACCTTACCTCATCCTTTCACTTTCCTGTCCACCAGCTCCTTCATTTAAACATCCTTTCTTCATTTCCCTACCTTTTTATCTCTATTCTCTTTCTCTCTCCCTTTCTCCCTTTCTCTTTTCTCTTAAAAAAACTTTTCCTGTCTCCCCTTCTCCATTATTCTCCCCCTGCTCCACCAGGAGACAATGTAACTCGATTTGGAGGGCGACAACGGGTCGAGCTCATGGGCCTGCGAAGAAACGCCTCTTGCGAGAGAGAGAGAAAAGCGGCGAGAAAGGGAGAATAAAAGGGAAAGAAGACTGGTGTGGAGTCAGCTGGCGGGAAAGAGTTTTGGGAGAGAGATAAGATTGTGGGAGGCAGAAAAGGAGTCAGTGGTGTAAGGAGACGGAAGAAAAGGAATGGGTGGATGGATGAGGTTGGAGGTGAAGAGAAGGATGGGAGCGTGGCATAGGAGAGAGTGGGAGTGGAAGGGGTTGGAGAGGGGAAGAAGGAGGGGTGGGGTGGAGGAAGGCGAAAGAGGAGAAGTTGTTTGAAAACGCCAGGTGATGTGGGTATGTAGCAGCTAAAGGAGAAGGATTTATATTGGTTTTCGACCCGTGGGATAGGAGGTTTTTAGTCCCCTTGCACGTACCAAACACCTTGTTTCGGTAGTATACATTAATTTCTCTATTTTATGTACCCCGAATTTTTCTCTTGTAATTGCGTCATGATGTTATGAACAAACTATTTAAATGCCCGCTTTATCCTGCAATATAAGTTTTTGTGGCTACTATTGACTATCTTTAAAATTAATGCTCTAAGTTGGGAAAGTTATCATCTAATTCATTTGGAAAAAATCAATTGACGAAATATTGATTTCTGTCGCAGTCGGTAAAGCTTACAAAATATTTGACAAAACAAAATTGTTGATCATATACCATTTCTAACCAACTAACAATCACACAAGCCAAAAATATGCCCTTAAAATTACGCAAATAAAAATTTAAAATGAAAATATTCATTGATAAATTTAGTCTTTTTCACACCTATAAAATATCACATTGGCGTTTTAGAAAAGGTGAATAAATGTTTATCTACAAGACATTTGTACCGTTTCTATTATGAGATCACAGTTTATATGCTAAAACTATCATATTTGAGGTGATTCAGTGTCGTGCAATATATATATTCATCCGTTCCCTTCCATTTTCAAAAAAGGACTTCCGTTTCTCCTCGTTTGCGCAGATCGCACAGTTCCGGCCTTCTAGAGACAAAACACTCTTCCGTTGGAATTGGAGCGAGAGCATTGCCCACTCGTCTTAATAAGGCATTGTAATGTGAGATCTAAAGGAGAAAGAAGCAAAGAGTATATCGTATTTAATGCATGACTTCTCTTCCTTCCTCCATTTATCAGGTCTTGTGCATCATTTCCATGTTCAACCAAAAACAAATATGTCTTCAGAATCCAAGAAGAAAGCTGTCATCCCGTTTTCGAAACTATTCCTGACGAATGTGATTCTCTGAGAAATATGAATTTGAGAAATTCCCTTACTCTAAACATAATTTCATCATCTCTGTGTCCCTTTAGTTCCTTCCATTAGAAATATTTTCAAAAGGTACTCTTGCGGTGTGTGATTTTCTAACCTAGAAGTTTGAAAAAATAATAGTAATTTTATAAATATTTTCTTGATTTATATTTATCTATGTGAGCCTAATTAAAAATTTGGCCACCCAAAATTAAAGAATCGCTCTTTGATTAAAATTTCTTTCCAAAATACTAAACATAAGTTAAATGCAAATTCTATTGATTCATTTACTATTAACACTTTCCAATAGCTTAGTGCACTTAAGAATTATAGGTTCCTAATATTTGGGACACATTTCTTTAACAGATACTATTTTAAGCGTTATTTTGATATTAAAGTTAAATTGGTTGCCGATAATTTATGTCATAGACGTATAATTATTGAAAAGAAAACTAATCTTCTTGTGACATGTTTATTTCTTTACCGTACTGAATAGAAATGAAAAATATAACATCCTAATTTTATATATGTGAATTATTAGAATTTATTCAAACGTTTATATAGATAATTTGAGCAGGATATTTGTAATTACCAAATAAACCAATAATCAAGCTTTTATAGAAAAATATTAATGAAAAAACATTTTTTGAATCACAGGAAGACATGCTTTGTTTCGCCTATCAATGAAACCAACGAATTTGTGGTATGGAAGAGATGCCGGACCTTTGACTGAGTTCATTACGCATTTAAACTACAAGCCAGCTAATTGACAATTTTCGATAAGAAATATACCTATAGACGTTATATACCCTCAACATCGAACAAATTCCATAGGGTGATGGCGCAATATTGTGGGCATTATACAGCTTACCTCGCTCTCCTTTTACTTCCAAAAGGTAGGCAACCCAACGAACGCGCTCGCGCGTTCGCCCTCTGCCCCGCAGCTTCTTGATGTTTCCAGCCAGCGGAATTGAAGGGGAGGAGTTCGAGGAGAATGGAATGGCTGGAGTAAGAGGGTGTGCGAGAGAGAGAGATAGGAAAGAGACGTAATTTCAAGGAGTGTTGAAGTGTCAAGAGAGAGGGGTCGTTGAAGGCAAGTGGAGCGAGAGAGAGGATGAGTGAGAGGAAGGGGTAAAAGGGAGAGATCCGGTGGAGTGGAGGAAGGAGGGAAGAACGTTTTTCTGCGGAATGAAGTGAGATAGAGATAGAGATAGATAGATAGATAGAGGGCGCAAAAGGTAGCAAAAGTAGGGGAAAAAAGCGGCGGCGGTGGGTTTGCTGGGGCAGAGACTTTGGAGTGGCGAGAGAGTGAGAGGAGTTCCGTAATGGAGACGACAGATAATGGATCAAAGAGTCGGCGTTGGGCGGGGAGAGGTGCTAGGGAGGAAAGGGAGAAGGGACGGAATGAGGGAATTGTGATGTAATGCGATGGAGGTGAAATGAAGCGAGATAAGGGAAAATGGGAAGAAAAGGCACTGTTTAAAGAAGAATGAAAAGGAGGACAAAAGAATTGGGACGAAAAGGAGAGAGGTTTGAAGGAGAGAGCCGATGAAATTTTTCTTTCCACTGCTCTCTTAAGGGTTAAGAATGGGGAAAAGAGGTCGCGATAATGTTAGTAGCGAGAAAAGAGAGAGGTTGTGTTTAAGGCAGAGCAAGGCCGAAGGGATAGGAGAAAAGACGAATGCGTTCGGGTGAACGGATGAAATAGCTTGGGATTGGAGGTTAAAACGGAAGGGAAGCGGTGAGTACAGAGAGAGAGAGAAGAAAATAATGGAGATAAAGAGAGAGAGGCAAAGGTGGAAGAATAGGATTGGGAAAAGGACACAAAGACCTCAAAACGGGTAGGATTTGGTTTTGTGTGCACGTGTGTGGGTGTGTGCTCATGCGCGCGCGTGAGTGTGTGTATCTTCTCGAAAGGGGATCCTCGTCGAATCTAGTTTTCCATGAGATCCGTAAAGCACTCAAGGCGCGTTGTGCTGTAGTTGTGGAGAGGGAGAGAGGTTGAAAGAGAAAGACAGAAGGAGACAAAGAGAGAGAAAGTGGAACGGGTAGGAATGTTCTCCGTCGTCGTGAAAGAAAGGAGGCGCCGGAAAAAAGAGAAGAGCGCCTCCGTCTTACCTCTTTTCTTTTTATATATAAGTGTATTTTTCCGGCGTGATGGAATGAAGGTTTAAGGTTTATGAACATTTGACGCTCGTTTTTGCGTTTTGATAAACGCCCAAGCTGTTGAGGATGCTACATCATGCCAGTCTTAAATAATGGGAGGAGTCAAGAATTATACCACGCTCGAAGAGATGATTTCATTCACTTTTTATTTATTTTTTTACCGAGAGAATTATTCGACGTAATTGGACGTCAATTTCCCTTTTTTCCGTAACTTCTGGCAGGGAGAGAAAAAAATGACCGCCAAGCTGACGTTCTCCATCTGGCGTTTAGTTTCGGTAATTTAGGGTTTACTTTATGAAGTTTGATGGCGTTAAATTACTTCCACAAAAGCGTAACCGAAAGGCGTGTAAGTAATCGTGTTAAAATATTAATTCTTAGAATGAGAAAATGATTGGTATTTATTAAATTGTTGTTTTTGGACAGTCATTTACAATTTTCTTATGATTCTCTTGAGAATATTTGGTTAAAATAAAACGATCTAGCGGAAAAAATCGAAAATAAAATTAACAAAAAAACACTTGGATTTTATAACTCTCTCAGGCATCGAATGAGTTTAAAAGAAAAGATTTTTTAAAAAATTTTAAACTACTAAACTCCCCAAAGCTATTAAAAAATATTCTGGAAATTGGATTTTTTATTAATACGTGATTGAATTACGATCAAAAGTTTTTAAAAATGAAATATTATCGTTAATCTAGCCATCTTATTCATTTTTCTCCTTGTAATGAATGAAAACAACCTTTTCTGGCATTTGCAGCCGTCACATTCTACGACATCCAAATCATAATTTGAAATATTCAACTGAATTTTGAGTTACCCTTCTTTTACCTGTGCTATAGTTTTATGGAATGAAAATTATGAATGAAAATTAGATTGTGTTCAAATAACGAAATGGATCTGTTTGAATTATTTATACTCCTACTAATTCAGAAGTAGATATGTTAGGAAGAATATTTTAGTTAGAAACATTTATCAGCGTTGATTTTTAAATGCTTAAATATGCAAAATGTTTATGCACGGTTACATATATCCCAGATATGATATATTTCAATTAATAACACAAACATTTTAATGGTTTCCTGCGCAATTTTCGAATTAAATCTGATACAGTGGCATAAATAATATCCATTATGTTTGACCAAAAATACAATATGTTGAACTGAAATATCAATTTATATTATTATTTATTGTAGCTGAATATGAGACATTATTTAACGCGCGAAAAGATACGTAGCAGCCATATTGAAATATCCATTTTTCTTGATATAATTTTGCCAAGGATTCGCGCCAGAAAACGGTGAGGTATTAAGCCCAAACTGAAGAATTTTTATCAAGGAGTTATATATATATATATATACCGAGAAAAAAGCTCTCATTCGCCGCATTGTTCTGACCTCTCCAGCGCGACGGAAAAGCTATGCGAAGTTTTTTGGGCACCAAGAGATTTCATAGAACATTGAAAACGAGAACTAGAAAATAAGAAAAGATTCATAAGCGCTTTGGAGGGAGAATCTGACTCAAAACTTCTCCCATCCTCCCACCCCGTAAAAATAAAATAAAAGAACGCGGTCGGCACATCGCACACTCCCTCCACAGCCTCTACCTCCTCTCCCACCATCCCTACTTCCTCCGGTAACACCTACTCTCTCCATCCCTACCTCCTCCAGCGCACACTGAAATCCCTCTCTCATTTTCAAACATAACTGGAGAGAGGAAATGTAGGAGAAGAACGTGGAGGAACGGAGGGGAGAAATAGGTTTAGAGAGAGGGAGAGATTTTTGGACTCGCCGAAATCTCTTGTCCTTTACCTTATCACACCTGGGAATCCCCATTCAAAGCAATCCACGGATACGCCAGTGAGCCAAAAGCTTGCCAGGGCGTTGAAGCGAGAGGACTGCAGGTAATAAATGCAGGCGGCCTGGAAGGAAGGAAGTAGGTAGGTAGGTAGGAATGGCGGCGAGGGAGAAGGGGGCCTCTGAGATTTTGGAAGCCTCGAAGAATAAACACGGTTTTGAATGGAGGAGAAGGCTTCGCTAATGGGGTCGACAGTGAGGTAGTGAGTGTCCTATGATAACGAGAGTCCTCAGGACAAAGGAGTTTTTGAAGAGAGGGGGGAAGGGGGAGAGAGGGGGAAAGGTAACGGGAATGAGAAGGGAAGAGAGACAGAGTAGAAAGATGAGGACAGACGGAAAAGTATAGAAGGCAGTGGGAATGGGAATCATGAAAATAATAAGGCATATAGGCAGAGGATGAGGAGAAAAAGATTAGGAGGGGTGTGGATGTGTGAGGGTTGGGATTTTAGATTCCCTTGGGAGAAAAAAGGAAGGTTTTGGAATTAGTCCTTTGAGTACAGATGAAAGGTTCAGTTATGCTGAAAATTTTGCGATATATATATATATATATATATATATATATATATATATATATATATATATATATATCCAGTGATTGGCAAAAGTCTTGGGGAGTCATCGATGCGTGTAGCACGATGACAATTACGAAGACGAATAGTAAAAGAACATAGGGGACGATGAAGGACGACTGGCTCGTCTAGTCGACAAATAGAATTGCGAAACACATGTAGGCCAACTAGCTTACATAGTACATTGGCGTATCCGAGGATCTATAAGTATTATATTAAAGATGAGTATTTAGTTGAGATGCTTAATAATCATTCACCTACAATTTGAATAAACAATAGATAATTTATTTAAATGATAAACGTTCAATTTATGCCTGTCGGAAAAAATTAGCACAAAGCTTCCTTAGAAATAAAATTCTAACCTTTTTAAACGATTGTTCTATTTCAATGAAGATATCGATGATTTTGTTTGTGTGCAATTATTTGTACCATCACGAATATTTTTATCGATTTTTTCTTTATTTAATCTGATGAAATAAATGTTAATATTTTCAGAAAATTAAAATATAATTGAGTCGGTTGTCCTGCGCTTATTAAATTATTTTTCCTTTCAAGATAAACTACAAAATATAAGGGATTTTACACAGTTACGTTAAAAAATGTATGGGCTAACATATGATGAAATTTTTCTCCACATTCTAATGATTTTTCTGTAATTTATATCTAATGTTAAAATAACCTCTCTTGATTAAATGTCACATTTCCAATGGTCATTTAAATTAAATTTATTACAATGATAACTATAATTATAAGATGTCTAAAAATAAATTCTATGAGCAAAAGTTGGTAATTAATTGTTGATTTGTAAATAACTAAGATTGTTTAATTTTTATGCATAATTTATGAATATTATAAATTTCAGCTGGAAATAATTTTTGGAGTATTTTAATCTTTAGTATACATATCTCATTAATACAAAAAATAGCTTTGTATTACAATTGAGGTTTGGGTGACTTTCTGGTATTTTAAAGACATTATATTAGGTAGCTCTCCATATTTGGCTAATGTAAAAGTTGTAATGGGACTTTTGGAATATGAGGATTTAATAATCTGCATCAGATGGAATTGTAAATATAAAAAAATAAGGATCTAAATTTCTTTCAAAGTAACGAGCAATTAGAAAATGGAACGGTAAAGCAGAACTAACATCTGATGTTTTTCTTCGTGAAGATTGCGGGTTTCAAATTTTTTGGATTTTACAATTCCTAAATATCGCAAATGGATGGTGCAGCATTTTCAGGTCAAACCATTGGCTCCATCTTAATTGGATTACCTCATCCTTTTGTGCTCACGGAAAAAGCTCGGTCCATATTGCTGCATCCCCATCCTATCCAAGCCATATTCAAATCCCCTAATATTTATGCGCGTTGAAAATGCTATTTTTCGCATATTCTTCGATTAGGCGATGTACTTTTTTAAATCAAATAATCCAGTTGTGTTAGATTTTTTAGCTTTTGAAGTATTTTAGTAGGTCGTTGGCGGTAGTTTTTGCGAATCGATCCGCCGCGGTAAAATACGGTCAATAAGCACCAAACAA
Organism: Tanypteryx hageni; assembly: GCA_028673005.1. Taxonomy (NCBI): domain Eukaryota; kingdom Metazoa; phylum Arthropoda; class Insecta; order Odonata; family Petaluridae; genus Tanypteryx; species Tanypteryx hageni. Next base: position 55,544,602 of record CM054116.1, read on the forward strand.
CTATTCGTATGATACATTTTTAATCTTTTAATTTTTATTCTCATTTGAAAGGTATACTGTCCAATTTCCCTCTGTGCGGGAAAAAGATGAACTTATGGCGCTGGTAGATAGCAGATGCCAAACAGCGTATGTACATAAATCATGTGTCGCCCGCCGCGCTGTGAATCCGAGAGCCTGGATCAATCGCGTTATATAGGACTCAATATTCATGGAGGATTAAACTAGGCTCTCTCATTTTTTTGCAAGTGGAAAATATTTATTTCGCCTAAAATTGCGGGTCTTTCAGCGGCCGTTTCATACAGTCGCATCCGGCGTTTTCTATTTAACGCGGAATTTACTCCCGCTGAAGCGATGGCAACATAACGCCCGCCTTCCGTAAGCCTTGATTTAAGATTTAATTTTAAACTTTTCCCCCGCGATTTATAAACTTTACCCTAAATATCCTCCAAAATTACCGCGAGCGAGAATCCTCGGTGTTTTTATTTTCGTCTCTACGTTTAATTTTCGTACGGAGACGAATTTAAAAAAAAGGATAATAAATAAAAAAAATTCCCCAGACCACCATCCATCAGCGATGATTTATTTTTTTAATGCGGATTTTTTTCCCGAAACCTTGAGCTGCTCGCGAGTTTATTAAACTTAACTTTACTCCATTTCCCGGTCGCTTAACAACTCCGTTAGTTTTTTTTCCTCTCGCGAATCAACTAACCCTCCACCATCACCAGCCTCTCCCTCCTATCCTCCTCCCCTTCCTTCCTCCCCCCAGAAACCTTTTGTCCCGAGTCCTCCCCTATGAGGAAACTTTTTCCGCGGTAATTAAGCGTATTCCGTTTCCATAGACACACATACACAGTCAACTTGCCTTTGGGGGGCGAACCAAAGTAGGTTACTCGGATTTTCCAGCTCAATCGAGAGTGGGAGGGTTGGCGTTTTCGAGTGGCCATCGGAATTAGGATGTTGCGGGAAGAAACGCCATAAAACGTTCTGGTAAAGGGTTTTGAGGTCCTCGAAACCGGTCGGTGGGGGTTTCGGGGGAGGGTTTTTCGGGATTGGGTTCGACAGGAAGGAAAGGTTAGGGATGGAAGAGGGGAGAGAGAGAATGGAGGTGGACGGCAAGGGAGGGTGCGGGGAGAGGAGCACGCGAGGTGGAATTCGAGGATAGACTGGGGAGGTGTCCCTGTGTTCAACGACTGCCTCGAAACCGCCGGCAACGCCACCGCGAGTGCACCCTGCAGACCAAAATAAACACGGAAACAAAAGAAAAATGATGGCGTGAAGCATAGTGATAGGGAACGAGTGCAAAAAAAAGAGGAAGAAGGGCACTAAAAATGAAAAACGCTGCAAGATATGCTGTTAATTCCCTTTTTCTCGCTCTCTCCTTTTCTATCTCCATTCACTCTATCATCTCTCTCCCTTCCTATCCCCTTTCTCTTCGATTCCCTTGTCCTAGTTTTTTCCTATTTCTGCTTTTTGTTGCTTTTTTGTTCTCCTTGCGACCGTGTAAAACGGGTTATTCTAGCCATGAAAAGATTGCCTCCGCTGAATTTTACTCTCTTTTTTTATGCCCTCGTGACGATAATTTCTTTTTTTGACCTCAAAAATTAATTTGTTTCTTTTTTCATAGGCGCACGCAGAGGAAGCTAAGATAGCACGAGAGAGGGAGTCGTAATAGGCCCATATACTTATACTACGATATTCGTTTTATTTTTCCTTAGTGCTCCAATATCTTGGTTTTTTTTTACTGGCGTAAAAAATTGGATAATAGTGTTTCCGCTGGCTTAATTACATCATTATCTTTCAGTTTCGATTAAATATTTGGATACATGTGTTCTGAATTGTATTTGAGCACAGAAAACAATATGGATATGAAAATTTTATCACAAGTAACACTGCCGCATATACGTAAGAATTGATTGGAACCAGTAACTGTTTAAAATTAAAAACTCCAATTTAGTACATAATAAATTATGCGAAAAACTAAGATAAAATAGCATCAGAGTAAATTTTCATGTAAAATGAATCCATTACTTCCACGTACCATAGTTTATTTACGCAGAAAATAATAGGATAATCATTTTGTGAGTACATAAGATTACACTCATTTATTAATTAGTAAGTTCTAATTTATAATTTCATGAAATTTTATCATAAAAATGTGAAATACTTTTAAGAATTTTAAGACAGAATTCGACATGGTTATAGTTATTCAACTATAAATAATGTGCGATAACCCATGACCTTATCAATCATACAAGAAAACTCATTCAAAATAATAATTACCGAAGCACTGTAGCAGCTTGTAAAAATAAGAACGGAAGCCCTACCCACTATTTAGTTTTGCATCTTCTTTACGCGGTTTTTGTTTCCTGTGATACAAAAAATTATAAAACTCTGCAATGTTCAAACACGCTATTTTTGCTAAAAAAACTTCTCGGCACTAGTGTTATACTGACGATACTCACTGTTTAACATCTTTATTATTTTATTCAAGAGACAACAGCTTGAGAAGTCCATAATTTCTCTTGAAATAAACCCGCGAGCGTCACAATTTCATGTATTCGCTACGAAGCTGATAGCCGTCCGTTAATTTTTAATCACTTCCGTCTGATGCCGCAATGCAAAATTCCTTCGCGTTCTTTTCTATCGTCCCACCTAAAAGGACAAACTGTCGGACAAAGTATCAAAACGTCATTAAACATTACGACGCTAAACACTGACGTTGCCGTACGAGCCGTCGGAACGAGGGGCGGGAGGGAAGGAGGGGGTTAATTTCGTCCTCCTTTACCGTTCCCTTAACTCTTCTTCCATCCTCTTTTACTTTCGCATGCTGTTTCATCCTCGCGTACCTCCTCTCTTTCTCTCTCTCTCTGTCTTGCTCTCCTCCCCTGCCTCGATAACATCCCGAGTTTTTTTTTATTCCTTCACCATTTCATCAATTCCTTTTTTTATTCTTCATTTTTGCGTCACACTCTTGCTCCCTTCTCACCTGGCAAACCCCTCCGAGCCTTTTCGACTGCACCGCTCACCTTTACACCTGCATTGAGGTACACATCCAAACAATGTACGGTTTAGCTACTAAAGCACCAGGTTAGGCGGTATGGTGGGTGGAGGAGAGAGAGAGAGAGAGAAGGGAATAAAATTAGCGAGTGCATTAATAATAAGTGGTGCCAACTACCCAGGCAGGGAACATCGGCAATAATGACCTCTCGTTTAACAGCCCTCTCCCCTCCTACCATTTCTCCCACTCACACAGCGTGCCACTTGCATCCCCTCCCTTCCTCTTTCCCACTCCATTTTCGCTAACGTTCCTCCTCCCTATTTCCTTCCTCAGCCACCCGCGCCGCCACTGCCGCTGCCGGTATAACTCCGTCCTTTCGTTCCCTACCTCCCTATAATGCCTGTCTTCCACTTCGCTCGCTCATTCACCGGTGCTCTTTCATTTTCGCCCCACGCCTCTGTTCCTTTCTCTCTTTCTTCCTCCATCCGTCTCTCTCCCTCTATCTTTTTCTCTCTCGCACTCTCCCTTTTGTCTCCCTCGCTCTCCTCTCGCCTGCACCTCCATTAGCAGCTCCCTAACACCCCACGATATCTGCCGCTGTCTCTTCCCCGCTCCCGGTTCTCTCCACGACTCTCGCCCGTACTAAATATACACACCCATTTTTTTCACGTATTCATCTCTCCCTTTTCCATTATCAGTCATTTCCTCTCCTTATATTCCCTCCCGCTTTCTCTTTCTATTTCTCTCTCTCTCCCCCTCAGCCTCATCCTATTTATGTCATTCCGACCATAAATATAGTGATACGGTTGGGAGAATTTCACGCATCTGCGCCTTTTTTATAAAAGAGACCTATCTTTTCATAAACTAAAAGTCGCACTCGAACGTAATGATTATATTTTACCAATTCGTCTCCTAAATATATATATATATATTATTTGGTATACGAATTTTTCATTGCCTATCGTTATAATTTTATAAGTAAAGAAGTTAAACATATGATTATGAAAAAGTACTGTTTTTACGCCTCAATCACTATTTTTTTGTACCACTGCGTAATTTTGCTTCATCATAAAACTTCTACAGTAATATCCACGACATGGTTTACGGGAATTTTCCATGTAATGTATCAAACACTGTTTTTGATGGGATGTTAAACATTGAAACGAATGTTAATAGGAAATTTGATCGAGTAATTATGGATTAACAAAATTAATCAGCAAGCCCTTATATTCGATAATGGGTGAACTAACAAAGAGGAAGCTTTAAAACAGGCGTAAGCCTCGCTACATGCAAGGTATCCGCTAATTTACGCGGCAAATATTTGTGCATTCCCATCGGCGGCCTGCGTCCTCCCCCTATCTCAACAAATCCCTCCCCGCCACTTCGCAGCGCCTCCCCATATCCTGCCCTCGCCATCCTACTCTCTCCATTCCTTATCTACCTTCCTCCTCGTAAACTTTTACATCCCCTATCACCCAATTAAACTCTCCCTTGAGAACTCCTATCCTTAATCCCCTAACCGCTCCCCTCTCTCTCTTCCTATTTCTCGTCGCCTTCCACCCTTCCCCCTCCAAATTAGAAGTCCAATCACCAGCCATTACGTCTCTCCCATATCCACATCCATTCTCTCCCCCTCCTCCTCCAACATCAGCCCCACACCATTCACTATTTCGTCTCCACACGTCCCTCACATTCTCAATTGACCAACTGCTAACTTTTCGCTCAACTATTCAGTGTTGTTGCAATACGGAATCCTGATAAGGGTATTCGAGAACAATTTCCAATTGTTTTTAGCCCCCCTTCCTTCCGGTAATTTTTCACGCACGTGGAATCACAAGAGGCGATTGCTTTTTTCCTCTAGTATTTTGCAGTTTCATTCGGAGTCCAATAAAAAAGTTGGAATAGAAAAAATCTCTTATTTCTTCCAACCCTCTTTCATTGTATCAATCGCCCTACTATAATTAATTAATCATTTCTAGCATTCTCTGTTCTACTCTTTCTCTCCCTTTTCCCTCTTTTTTCTCTCTCTCTCTTCAAAATCCTTAATTATTTTGCTACCTTTACTCGCCTTCGCTGCTTTTATCTCGCCGACGTTTGTTCACCACTTCTTTGTAGTCTCATTTCTCATTCTTCTTTCCGCTACTTAACAATCCCACTCAATTTCGTTTTCCTCGCTCACGTTTATCTTCCTCCCTTCTCATAACATTCGCTTTCTCTCAATCTCCCTCGCCATTAACCCGTTCGCAAGATAGCAGTTGTACCAAACGTCTTCTCCTTGTCAGTCGCGTTCTCTCATTAATAGTGTTATGTGGTAGCTCAAAAACTTTTGGCTCAGTCGATGTTTTAGTAGCGTGAACTCCTTTAGCCAAAAAACGAAAGGATTGTAAAACCTAATGCATTTCGCCCACAACGTGGGCATCTTAAGGGACGACTTGTGATCGGCAGTGACTAGAAGTCAACTGCGGAGATGTGAGACGATTTCGTTTTGAAGGGGAACGAACGACAACTGAAGTACGAAATTTTTTTTGGCGCGTGTTTGATCTAATCAGTGAGTTTGTATAAGGTTTTGTTGAAATCAGTGTCTGTGTTCATCATAGTTTCACGGTTTTCATAGATGTGTAGATTTTCTAAGGAGTTGAGTGAATTGTTAGACGAAATTAATAATTTTATGTCATTTAAGTTTATGCCATGTCCAGTCTTGAAAATGTGATTAGCTACATTTGATTTTTCAAAACGGTTATATTTATAGTGTGCTAGGTGTTCTTTAAACCGTGTGACTAATTTCCTTTTTGTTTGAACTATATATTGTTTGTAACAGTGTGAACATTGTATCTTATAAATCCCCGATTTGTCTAAGTTTTCAGTTTTGTCTTTTGTACTACCTAATAAATTTTTAAAATTTTTGAATTCGTGTATACTATTGAGTATTTATTTTGTTTAATAATCTTGTCTAAACCTTAATTTAGTGGTGGGAAATAAGGTAGTTTTATGTACTTGTTCTCCTTTATATTTTCAATTTTAAAAGATGTGGAGTTAATCAATGTTTTTTGAAACTGTGTTTTCTAACTAATTTATTAATTAAATTGTTGTTGAATCCCAGGTTTGTGGCTATTTCTTTTATATGTTTAAGTTCTAGTTAACCAAGACTTATCCTAAAAAATACTCAAAACTATCAAACAACTTAGGGATAAAGATTGTTTTTATATTAAAGCTGACAAAGGAAACAAAATAGTAATCATGGACAATACTAGAAAACACAGTTTCAAAAAACATTGATGAACTCCACATCTTTTAAAATTGAAAATATAAAGGAGAACAAGTACATAAAACTACCTTATTTCCCAACACTAAATAAAGTTTTAGACAAGATTTTTAAACAAAATAAATACTCAATAGTATACACGAATCCAAAAATTTATTAGGTAGTACAAAAGACAAAACTGAAAACTTAGACAAATCGGGGATTTATAAGATACAATGTTCACACTGTTACAAACAATATATAGTTCAAACAAAAAGGAAATTAGTCACACGGTTTAAAGAACACCTAGCACACTATAAATATAACCGTTTTGAAAAATCAAATGTAGCTAATCACATTTTCAAGACTGGACATGGCGTAAACTTAAATGACATAAAATTATTAATTTCGTCTAACAATTCACTCAACTCCTTAGAAAATCTACACATCTATGAAAACCGTGAAACTATGATGAACACAGACACTGATTTCAACAAAACCTTATACAAACTCACTGATTAGATCAAACACACGCCAAAAATTTTTTCGTACTTCAGTTGTCATTCGTTTCTCTTCAAACGAAATCGTCTCACATCTCCACAATTGACTTCTAGTCACTGTCGATCACAGGTCGCCCCTGAAGATGCCCACGTTGTAGGCGAAATCCTTTCGTTTTTTGGCAAAAGGAGTTCACGCTACTAAAACATCATTAATAGTGTCAATTTTACATCCTCTCTGCTCATCAAACCGCATCCTTCATACTTGTTTACTTCCATGTATTTCGAATTCTTCCTTCTAAATTTCGTAAAGCTCACACCCATTTTTTTCTTCTCCTTGGCGCTCAAGATATCATACTCAAAATAGCTCACCTCTTTTAAATTGAGTTAATGAAATGTATTATCTCAATTGCTAATTATGAAATTCATAAAATGCATCATAAATATTCAGTAAAATGTTTCGTTATTCTTATTTATTTCATAAAAAACGCTAATTGTTCCAAATTACCTTTGAGTTGAGTTGATTTCGGATCGTGTGCTTTCTAGAAACGCCCACTCCATCTCTGAGTCTGAAGTGATCTCATAAATATTCTTAAATTTATATAAGACCCTAACTCGTTCAATTTCTATCGTAATATAATAAATATTGTATTGATTCTGAAGCATCCAAACGTAAAAACTTATCTGAAGAATTGGATTCTCCGACTTTTAGGCTGGCACGTAAATTTCGAGGCAATAACCGTGTAAAAAAAATCATAGCTTTTTTCCTATTTGTTAGTAATACTTACATAAAAATCACTGCTTAACTTAATTTACAATAGATCTAAACTTCTCCTGCGACATAGAAAGCACTGTAAATGGTAAGGAATAGCATTTCTGGTTGATCTTTTTCTTATTTTATCCAACATTCATCTATGGCAGATCCTTACTTCGTTGAAAGTGGCTTTATAGAGGATATTTATATGTACTACGTATGTGTGCTTATAAGGTGCTGTGTATGCGTTGTTAGCAGATTATGCGGCAAAGATCGCCAATCTTTCTCGGGTGAGAGTCTACTGGGAGAAGTACTTAATACTACACGAGCACCGTATTCAATTTTTGTATACGGATACAACGGAGTACCGAGAGATTAGAGAGGCATAATATTATATGGTCGTTATCCACAGTCTTTTTCAAAAATCGGAAGAATCCACCAAAATATTACCTGAATTATTGAGGTTGGGACGATTTAAAATTTACGCGAGAACCAGGAATATGTTTTAAATAAATTGTACAGTAGAATGCATCAAAATAATATCTAAGTTTTCGCCAGAAATTCAAAAACTTTGCGCAGAGGCCTTGGTGTTCACGGACATAGATAGATAGATAAATATCTTTATTCATTCGTCAATGTTAAGTTACATTTTATTAAAATGCCTTAAATTTCATCAAAAACGGTTAATATAATAAAATACTAATACAGTCAGAGAGCGAGATATTCTAAGAAAGACAAGGTATTTGTGGGAAAAAACGTAGGAAGAGCCTGGCTTGGCCAACCTAGTAAAAACCCATGCAGGAAAACACCCACAAAGTTAATGGGGGTGGAAAAAACATACGGATAATGGCTACTTCTAAAGGGTAATTAATGGTTGAGCTATAATTTGACTCTTTTAAATTAGTATTTCTTCCGCTGTACTAAGAACTTAGAGCAAAGAAAACCTGATGAAAATTACATATCTATATAAACAACCAATAGCGATATTTTTTATCGATATATCGTTCCATGCCATTGATTTCGATCGACGCACGGTCATTCTTAGTATACAAAATTCTTTTTTATTGCTTCTCTTAATGTGTCTAGTCGTATCTCTGTAAATCTTTGATTCTCTCTCACTCAGTTTAACAACCATCCATTCCATCCATCCGCTTCCTTCTCTTCCCTCCTTATCACGAACAATTCTTTTATTAGTGTCTCTCTCCCATTTTCTCATTTCAATTTTCAACTCCGCTGCCGTATCCTCCTCCTCCACTTCCTTCTCGCTCCATTTTATCATCTCTCTCAATCTACATCCTTCGTTTTATCTCCTCATCAAGTATTCCTATCCATGCTCATACTTCCCATCCTTCATCGTCATAGCAACAAATTCCTCTCTCTTCCTCTTTCTATAATTTTTTTCCTCTTCCGCTCTCTACTTACGACTCCGTCTCCACTTTCTCTTTGCATCCGCATCCTCTAAAAAGAGTCTTTCCTTCTTCTCATACTCTTCTTCCATCATTTTCTCGCCTCCCACTCTTCCCTCCGAACCCTTCAAACTCATTAAGTGACTGTTAAGAATGAAGCTGCTATGGGTTAGTGTATGGTGGAGGGAGAAGAGATAGGAGGGGATATATCTTCCAGCTCAGGGAAGCTCCTCCCACCCTTCACCCAACTTCTCCCCCTGCTGTTCTATACCACCCTCACTGCTACTCCTCCCCACCCCCCTCTCTCCCCCTCCATCCGTTCCTGCCCTTGTTTCGAGAGCGCCGCAACCCGTTGTGCGGCTCCAAGCTTTTATAATTGAGGAAAGTGGAGCGCCGTTCGTGTGGAAAGGGTATTTTTATTTTTCCTTTTTGTTCTTTTTAGATGAGCAAAAAGGGGGAGGGATGGTAAAGGGGGGGGATTTGAGTTAGAAGAGTTCCGTGTTAGTTGGGATTAGTAGAAGAGAGTGGGTACATGGGAGGGTGGGTGGAGATGGTTTTTTAAAAAATGAAATAAAAAAATAGTGAAGTGTAGAGTAGGAAAAGGAAGATGGCTTTAGAAGTGTCGGAGTACTGGAATGAGAAAAATGAGATAGGGTGTAGACAGGGTATGGGGAAGGGGGGGGAGAAAGAAGAGATTCAGATGTAGGGAACTTAACGAGGGTGGACTGAGGGGCGAGGAAAGGGAAGGTCTGTTATTAGTGTGTATGTGGGTGTGTTTGCCTGTGTTCTTTTTTTTCGGGACTAGGGTGGAGAACGAGGATAATCTTGCGCCATGCCCATCTCCAGTCCCTATTCCTCCGAACCAAAAAAAATAAACCTGTCCCCGATCTCGCCGAAAAATCTCTCACTCCAGTTGGCTTCCTGCGTCAAATGGCGTGGCCTCGTAAATGAAATCTGTTACTCGTGCGAGGGAGTCGAATGGGACCCTGCCCATTCCACTTTTTCTTCGTCCGCAATTTTATTTTTCCCCCCTTTCCCCCGAATAATACGTAGTGGTAAAGGAAAAGATTGTGGGTTGATTTTTCTAAGACTAGCTCTTAGTTTAATTCGCAATATTTGCAGATCATATCTCCCTCTCTCTCTAAGCCTAGTGTTAGTGAGGCAGGGACGTAGCCAAGGGGTGGTCAGGGGGGGGCCCGGCCCCCCCTAAAATCTCATGGGCCCCCTCTTGGCCCCCCCCTTTAATCTACTTTGAATGCAATCAATGGATTGCACCATTAGTTACAAAAAGCACAGAGATCTTAAGGACGGTTTTCCGACTTCCCTTCGGTATTTTTTTTATTTATTACTGAAAACCCTTTACCGATAGTTAGGCAAGCAAGGACCAGACCTCGTATTTCAATACTTTTGGTGACCATATGAGGAAATGGATGAGGGTGAACGGGAAAACCAAAACGTCCTCCGCACACATGCTGAGACGTTTCTCTCTTGGTCTCCACTCTGTTCTTGAAAATGGTCGCGATGGGCTAACAGGGGTCTACCATTTAGGAAAAATATACTCCATATGCATCCTTGTTCACTTTTAACCGATGTCTTGAGGGTTAGTCGCACCAATAAATCTCAAAATGATTCTCTCCAACTAAAAAACCGGCCCTTACAGTGAGGGTGGTCTCCTAAATCCCCATAATTGTCACCGCTTTAGTTCAGCAAAGGCTAACTACTAAACTACCACGTTAAATGGAATTCAAGTATATCTACCAACTTACAATTGGGCTATAATGTTTTAGTAAGTGTAAAACCTAAGCAAAGCGTAGAATCAACAAATTATAATCTATTCCAGATTTACTAAAGTTGTGTAATAACTTAAAATGTACTAAACTCTAGATTAAATATTAGACATACGATTATCAAATGAAACTCCAATATATTTATCATCTACTTAATTTCAGTTAATATTATATAGCAAAACTTTCGTTTAAACAGTAGCTGCAGTTAATACCTATAGCGTGCCGTATATATTAAAGCTTACTGTACCGTTTGATTTCTTATTTTTTATTTTTACCAATAATTTAGTGAAACTTCAACATAAATATGAAAGTTTGTTTACTAACTATATATTGTTGTTAGTAACCATCCCAATTATGTGAACAAAGTGTCACCGCACCTTGTGTAATAAGGGATGAAGTACCTCAATGAATATATGTTCGCCGTTTCAATCACTTACTGAACCTTGTAATCGTCCATATTTGCAAACAAGTTAAACATATAGACTCTTTTTCTCTACATTGGAAGAATTGTATATATTTTTTCTGGGTCAGCTATTCATTCCCGGTTTATAAAACTACAGAAAGATATGTACCCGAATAGTAAATTATGAGAACTAAAACGAATTTGTTTTACCCAGTGGACAGCCCAGGTATCTGCATGTTCAGCTTTGAAAAATACTTTCGAGGCCGTATTAGTTTTATTAAATATTATTGCAAATGAAGCAGGTGAACGGATAATAGAAGCCAGCCGTTTGCTTGTTTTGTTGTTGTTTTTGGTAAAAATCGGTCAACCGAAAATGGGTGTTTACTCTTCTCACATCCGTTTTTTTTTTATATTTGCTTTAATATGTAAAAAAGTACTGGAATAAATCTTGTAGGAAATTTCATTTTCTACAACCTTTGTTCGAAACATTTTTCCATAGTATGCATTGTTGAAGAGATATTTTTAAAACTAAGTATTAGCTGTCACAACCACACCAACTACCGACGACTATTGTAAACATTTTACGCTTAGTTACTTCTTAGTAACGCTCCTTTTTATTTTCTTAATTGTTGGAGCTTCCTGGTTGTATCCAATATTAGAATATTGAGTTGATGTCTGTTCTTTGTGAAGTCTAAATTTTTCTCGCAGTTCCTTAAAATATTATTATCATTTAACTTATTTGAAATTATTAGAAATATTACAGGTATGGAGAAAGTCATGTGGTGCCCACAACAGATTTTTTCTTAATTATAGCAGGTCATATTTACTTCAGTCACTAATAAGATTGTTTTCGTTGACAACAATTGGATACCCATGGATGAATTTCTCTTAGTTCAAGGCAAATTACGACATTATTGTTTGATTTTCTTGATAACGGCTACTCCTACGATAAAAATGTATTTTATTAAAAATATTTTCTTTGGGTAGTTCTACAACTTTTATTTGAAATCCTTTTCGGTATGACTGATATTTTACGATATATGAGGAAAAGTATGTTTTCTGATTCCAGTCAAGAGGCACACCTGATTGGGTTATGTAAACCATTTGTGTCATCTTTTATTGTCTTTGGTCATAAGTTCTAAATACCAAAATTCACGAAATTCCGTTTTGTAGAGGCGGAGAACGAACATGCGTATGGGAGGACGGATGGGCTAATGGGCGCTTAAGTAGGAAACTGAACGCGGCTGAAAATATCTGAATGACTTGAAAGAAATATTACAGTGGGTAAAATATTTACAGTAATTTATTTGTACATAATTAGCATAAATATTCTTGCTTTGATGGATTTTTAGTCAATTCGATTATGCCATGTCCCAGATGGAATTTCGGTTCACAGACTAAGAATAAAATACCTCGCTGGATGTATTGAAAATAGAATTTCGAAACAAATAAAACACAAACTATGTAAAACTTCCACTATATTTACTACACATTTACATGTTTACACATTTAGTTTGTTTTATTTGTTCCGAAGTATGGAATTCCACGCAAGGCTTCCATAGTGGTTTAGAAAATAGAACTATTGATCTAATACTGAGCTCTTTAGAATGCATTAGCATTGATCAAAGGGAAACATGCTCTTGATATATTTCTTTTTCACTCCAAGTTAATAAAATATATCGTTTTAACTGCTCGTTTTCACCAATAATGTCAAAAGGAATGGCTGATGATGCTAAACATTTAGATCTGAAGTTATTTTATTTGATATTATCCGACATTTCTGGGTAAACGCCCACATTGTAATTTAAGAAAACGCTTACAGTGAGTCCAACAAACATGTCTCAAAAGATAATACATTTCTTAAGAGCTCTTTAAAATGTTATAATACGTAAATTCTTTGGGTATAACTCGGCTGTTTTAAGACGACTTTTTGCCGGCGTTGCAGTCGACATCCTCAGGTCAGATGATTAGGTTATGTGTATTTCTAATATTTAGGTAAAATTTTCAAAAAAATCGAATAAAATAATCGTAAAAACGAATTTCATTGCTTTAAGACACTTGTAAGACAATGAATGAATCAAATTTCTTTCAAATTGAGTAGCTAATACCATTTGACCGTTTCGTCCAAGTTCACCATAAATTCCGGATTTCCATGACACGGTAAATACTTACCTTTATTGCATAGCCACCGCTAAATTTTTATTACCACTTTCAAGTGTTGTCGAATCTTTAAAGATTCCAGATATAGCCCTGTGATCCAAAATCGCTGCCTATACGAGAACACAAAATTCTCGAATAAAATTGGTCGGAGAGATCGCATTACATACCGTTAATCACGGTAAAATATTATTAATTAATTAAACTATTAATAAAAGCCTTAATCTGTTGGTTGGTTTGTTGGTTGGAACGCTATATGGGATTTCCCATAAGAGGGATCTTAAATATACCTCTTTCACACTTGCAGACTTATTTTCTTTTGCAAAATTAAATTAGAAGTAATTGACGCATGATCTTCAGATAAAAAACATTTTAAAGGAATTTAAATGATAATTCTTATTCTTAACGTCGATTTTAGTTTTAGAATCGAATTTGCTCACTTTAAGCTAAAATAATCAAAAATTTTGCATTTTTTATTGAAACGTTCCCTTGGCGATCAACATCATTGTTGTTCATACAGAAAATCAACATATCTGGTGAGTCCGTAATAGCTTTTTTTTTCGGAATAAAACGTTAAAGATATTGTTAACTTGGTTAAAAATTGTATACTCTTATTGTCTTACTATTAAATTTCAAAAAATATATTAATGTGAAAACCTGTTCATCTATCTTATCTAATGTTCGTATAAGTGTCATATTTAGCTCACTTCTTTACAATATAGTTGAATATATTAAGTTCCAATTTTCCCGTTGAATTTCAACGGGCATTTACACTAGTCTTTAGTAACCCTCCTAAAAAAACAACGTTTGAAGTACCTAGTTTAATGACCCAAAGATCCGAAAATAAATATTTTCATGGGTACACAACAGCGTAGCGATATCAATGTAAATATTTCCTAAAGTAAATGCTCAGTAAATTTTATGTGCTGGAGACTTATAACAAGGATTTCACTTGCCAAGAGTTCTACCTCTCAGAATGTATACGGTTCCTCTCTCCGATACATAATTTCATAATTTTTATACGGAGATACGCCTCGCTAGCTCTGTACCGACGCAACATTAAAAGCAAAAAAGGGCACATCACACACAGGATATCATTCGCCAATTAAAAGGAAAAAACAAAACATTTTTTGCGAGTTATGCTGGAACATCATTTTCAATTGTTTTTTTGGTGTATCTCGCGACCAATATTAATTTTAATCCTGCGGAAGCCACTTTTCATCGCTCTCTCGCCGCGAAAAAAAGTTGAAATACTAATTTCGCAGCCATAGCATAAATATTTCATGCGTGGCAAATGGAAATTGTCGGGAGGATATAAACATGCTCATTTTTCTCGTTTTTCGTACTTTCCGAAAATCAGAAAATGCCCCGAGGGGGCCCGGCATGCGTGCGTGCGTGGATGTGCAAAGATCCGTGTGCGCGCGTTTTTCTGCGTGTATGTATGTGCGCGCGTGTGTGTGCTTGTGAGGTTAGGACAATGAGATAAACGGGTCGAATTTGCATGGACTTCCGCCACCCTGTTCCTTTCCTCCGCATTTTCGCCGCTGTCATTGTTGCTTCCGTCGCGTGATCCATTGTTTTTCGGCTTCCATCCAGTAGCTCAACAAATGGCCGAACTTCTCCCATTGTCGGCGCAACTAAAGGCTCACGGGGAAGTGAAAAAATGAGGCGAATCTATACATTTTTATTTTGTAGCACATATATACACATACATATGTACATGTATTTTTTGCGATGGTGCCGCGAAGGAAATGAACAAATCGGCAGAAAAGGAGAAACGGAGCGAATAACAATACCTCCAACTGGACGATCGAAACGCTTGGTCGTAAATGGCTATTGAAAAAAATACCCAAGGCCGCGACTCGCACAAACGGTATTTTTGAAAGTCGTTTGAATGCATATTTTATCCCTCGCAGGAGGTAAAGCGCGGGGCGAAAAGTGACGATTGGTATATTCCTTTTCATACCTTAAATGGATGTGGAGCGAGAGTGTGTGAGGACAGCGTTAGAGGTTGTTTGTTATTTTTTTTCGATATCCCTTAAATTCACGCTCCACGGTCCATTTGTAAAACGTCGATCCCTGATGAATACAACGCGATGCCTTCGAAGGAAATACATCGACTGTCGACAATTGCTTTGATGCGTCGTATAGATGTTAACATAAACAATGGTGATAGTTATCATCCGTCAGTCAGCCGGTCTCGGCGAAGCGTAGGAGGAGTCTCATTGGTCGCCCGCGCGTTACTGCGTTTTCCAACGAATAACTGGAAGTAGCACTAATATAGAATCCGCGGTGTAACTGTGTGAGTATCACATTATTGTTTCACCTGTATTAACCAAAATTTCAACTCATGATATAAACGCCTGAAGTTTGTTTTTGCTGGAGAATTACGTTTCCACAAAATAACGTGAAATTAAAATTGAGAAAAGGGAAGATGACAGGCCAATTAATAACCTGCAAGAAAGACACTAGTTGAAGGCGCTCGCCTTTTTATGTATCTTTAAATGCTAATCTAGTTTACACCGCCAGTGAAATATTATTTCATATAACGACTGCAAACAATACTTCATTATAGGATTGTTCTCCCTGTCAGTGTTGCCGTCTTTCTTCTTTTATATTTTCCGCTTCCATCTTCATTTCTTCATATAGCCAGCATCCTTTCCTTTTCTTCATCCCGTGGTAATATTTCTCTTCCTCTGACTTTTCACCTTCTATCTTTCCTTCTGAAACTCTCCTGGCAAAATTATTGCGTCTCATAATGCGTCCAATCCATGTTCCTCTTCTTTTCCCATAGTCTCTGTAAGGTTTTCCTTTCTTTCCTGCTTGTATCGCCACTTCTTCATTGGTTTTTCTTTATCTTTCCCATTCGTCTTCGATATGAGATACCTGCAATCTTATTCTGTCCTGCTTCGATACTGCCCAAGTTACACTACTGTGTCAATGCTCCATAGGTGTATTTTAATCGTCCTTTTTCTGTCGCTCTTGTTTACTTTTCAATTTTTTAATGGATTCCTCTTCTTGCATAACTCTGTCTTTGCCATAGATATTCCCACTCACATGCCTTGATCACCTCTGGCTAATGAATTTGGCATTGGAATTGCTCTAGATGTTGGTTGTTTATCTCTATACTTATGTTTACCGGTGGATTATTACTTTCCACGGATCTTCTTTCTCCCTGCATGAATTTTCAGATGGTATTCTTGAAATACTCTTTTAATCGTCCGTAATATAACTTGGAGGTCTTCCACAGAGGCTACCAGCACAATTATATCGTCCGCAAACCTAAGCGACGAGAGTTATTTTCCATTTACTCTCACTTCTGTTCTTATTTCGTTTTAATCTTCCTAATGGCATCTGTAAATTTTGAACTGAAGTTCTGATAAGGGTCATTCTTGCCCTATTCCTCAACTAATCTGGCAGTCTCTCCATTGCGAACATTTACTGTACGTTATTCTTCTGTATCTCCAATCTATGCACATTTCTTTAGAACTTCCAACAAGAGTTCCCACTTCACTGAGTCTAAATCTTTTATTAGATATAAAAACGCTTTGTGCTTCTTTTCTTTCCCAGCCGCCATTCAATAATCATTCGTGTCAATAGAGTCACCTCTGTTGTTCCTTGTTTCCTTCTGAAATCAAATTGATCCTTTGGTAAAAATTGCTCAACTCTAGGTTGGACTCTGTTTAGTATAATTTTTAGCAGTATTTTTGAGGCGTGTGACAAAAGGCTTATTGTTCGAAATTTCTCACAATTTTTTGTCTTGGAATTCATTGGAATTGGTATTGTTTCCCTTTGGTATTGTCTTGGTACTTTCCCCTCTCCTTATATTTCCGTAATTATTTCTAAAATTTTTCTTTCCACTTCTACCGCATTTTTATCAGCTGAACTGGTGTTTCTCCACCCATGACGCTCTCCTATTGCTCATTTCTCGTAAGGCTTTTTCGAATACAGATCTTAAAATCCTGGATCCTTTATCATCCTCCTCCACTTTGTCTTCCTTTTCTAGGACATTCTTATTCAGACCCTTTGTACAATTTTCCGATTTTCTTTCCGTCACTTATTCACATCTGATGTTTCCGTTAGAATATTACTCCCTCGTGTTTCCTTGTAAATCTCTTATCATTTTATAGACTTCATTAACTTTGTTTTAGTTCAACGCTGTCGCTCCATTCCCAGTTCTCCGTCCCGCCCAATGTTTTCAATGTTTTTTTTCAGTTTCTTACATTCAGTTACTACTTTATCCCTCAGTTGTTTATGCTTTTCTCGGCTTTCCACGTCATTCTTACTTTTATACCTTTATCTTTCTGTCATCAGGTCCAGAAAATCCGAGGTTAACTAAGATTTCCTATTTCCTTGATATCGTTTTGTAGGTCTCCATTCATTTCTTTGCAGTTTTTACGGTTGCCCCTCTTATTTAGGTTTCTCAATGGATTCGTCACCGTAATTTTTATATTTTTATTCTTCATAACCCCTTTTTCATTTTCTTTTCTCTGGTGCAGGGTCTTTTTATCTTCTCTTTCGACATTTTTAAACTCCACGTATAGCCATAGAGAAAAAGAAAAGGATACAGAATATTTAAAGACCGAATCTGGAAAGTATAAAAAGAGATGGACCGACTGTCTCATATAATTAATCCAAGACTCGTTAAATTCGACATGTCAATTCATTTATATTTCTCTTCATTAGTATATTCACTATTGGCAACTTTTCTGTTTTACTTGGTTAAAATTATGAGCTTTGTTCATTCAAACACTCATATTTCTATATTTGTGAATTTGTGGTGAATTTTATTCCCCAGCAAGTCGGTATTCGTTTCCATCGACGCGCAACATTTCTCACAACACCGATCTAACGTTCTTCTCTTATAATATATGAAACCATTTCAATTTCCCGCTATAATTTTATCGTGATGTTTCATCAATATTCAAAACTTTCTTACTGTGAAGATTTTAGCAGAATAAAGAAGAAATAAACAAGTAAAATGGGCTTTATTTGGCTTCAAACAGGTATTGGTTTTTCTCAAAATAACAGGCAATTTATCGGTTCTAATTTCCACCCTCTCTAAATGGCAGAGCCAGTGCTGCGATTATGCAAGTCATTTAATAGCGATAATTGTCCGCGCTATTGTGGTAATTGGAACCCGTGCTGAAAATTTAACTCGATTTCTGGATTTGTCGTTTCCGTTCAATTGCGTCTAATTGAGTTTTAACCCTGACAAAACCTTATCCATTTTTGCAATTAAGTAGGCTATCTTTTTTGCATGGACTGGTTAATTTCAATCTGATAAATATGCCTTTATGATATGCGCCACTTATTGTTCATGCACGCCAAAATTAAAATAAAAAAAACCGTTCTTTCTAAAATAACGTAAAACAGATTACCTCGTATTGGGAAATCTAAAGCAGCTCTTGGGAGAAAGAAACTCATGATAACAAAAAGAATAAAAGGAGAGCTAAGAGAGAAATCAATTAAATACATTTCGTAAATTAACGTCTTTTATTGGTTGCAAGATGGAAAGCGTGAGAAAAATTTTGTACGATACTTGAAAGTTTTCAAACTGTGGATATGGAGGAATGCTGAAAATAAAATGGACGAGTAGAGTAAGAAATGAGGATGAATTAAGAGGAACAGAAGAGTATCATAATATAAATCTTAATGAAGAGGACGAAGAACTGGATTTAGCATTTTCTGAGAAGAGGCTCCATAATTAAAGATGCAATTGAAGGTTAACTTGAAGGCAAAATTGGAAGAGAAAGGCAAATGTTTCAGCTGATAGATTATTTTAAGATGAAGACTATTGATACAGATAAAACTAAATTGTGTACCTTCCGAGAAAATTATTTATTAAATCACGATAATGATTCTACGATCGTAGCAAAACCAGTCGTGATTTAATAAATAATTTTTGCGGAAGATACATATTTTAGTTTTATCTGTAGCGTTAGTAAATTCCACAAAGTGAAGCCTGAATTTATTAGAGGTAAAGACTGTTGCCTAGAAATGGAGAGTTTTGAGAAGAATAGAGGAATGTAACTCGATTCAACGCATAACCATGGAATATTTGCGAACAGATTACCAATTATCATGATGATTATCTCGCATAGTGATTCTCCTAGTATTAGTTTTCTAATCTAGAACCTATGAGGAAAATTAATTAAACTGTTAATTCATTGTCGCGCTCATTAGGAATAAATGAGTAACCCTACTTTGGTAGGAAATTAGCAGCGAACACAATTATTCAAGTCATTTTTTTGTCTATTTTTTCTTCATAAATGCCGCAGAATAGACAGATTTATTCCAGATATATATTCAATTTCAGTTACCTGTAACGTATCAGATGAATGGCTATACTAAACTATATAATGCGATTTTCACGGACTTTCTACCTGGCAAAAATTATGTAGAGTTAAATGTTATTATTCATCAGCTGAAAATCTTTGTACAACTTTATAATATAACATCACCTATTGTCGCATTTAATTTCATGTTCACACTATATAGGAATTTTCAAATTATTAAAAAATAACATTACAACAATTTTTTAATTTTGGAACACTTTTGTTGTTATGAATTGGTGTTTTCAGTACTATGTCCGTGTCTAAATTTCTGATACATGTGAATCGATAAAGTATCTTTAAGCCAATCTTGGACACATTAATTTTCAATATCCGTAATGCGTTATTTTTAATTAATATAGATCATAAACCTTGAAGTAAGCAAAGAGTTTATAAATAATAAATCGTATGATTACGGGCAATTTAAAACCTGTTCTACAAGCTCACGCTCTTCTTGTTAATGTAAATTAATCTTTGCATAAGCTAATTTGACAAAAATATTTTTTCATTTATTCCTTCCTTCACTGCGCATTACTCTAATATCCTTGGGATACATGTGCCTCTAATGAATGCATCTTCAGACCCGTAAATATTCATTAGTATCGTAATACCATTATTACCGTGGTTTTTCTATGGCTACCATAGATGAACAAGTTTTACATAATAGACCAGTCAAATTATACATTTTAGAGGAAGTAATTCATAAAGATTTGAAACTTCGCACATTTGTCCGTTAGAGCAATCTAACATATCAAAAGTTGGCAGGCCTGTCGTGTACGCGTTGGCGCCAAAATGGCCGCCGGAGCACGACCCGCGACTGGCCTTTCGCGAGTAAATCGGAAACGGTCAAATATACGGCAAAATCGTACATAAATAAACTTGCATAGAAAGAAATTTCATACAAGAAAGGTTCTTTGCCTTTTTTT
This sequence comes from Tanypteryx hageni, assembly GCA_028673005.1. NCBI lineage: Eukaryota > Metazoa > Arthropoda > Insecta > Odonata > Petaluridae > Tanypteryx > Tanypteryx hageni. The sequence goes on from CM054116.1 coordinate 55,565,106, forward strand.
GCTACTGCGATAGTATAGCAGAAAATGAGCGTTGTTTGCGGAACGACCAGTCAAATTAGGCACTTTTTTGACGGTTAGGAGAAATAATTCATAAAGTTTTGAATCTAATTTTTTACTTCTATTCTGTATTTAATAGAATTTTATAATCCAAAAAATGGACAATGGATAGAGACTATTCCGAAATAATAGTGAGACTTCATACAGGCGCAGCTTCATTACGTTTTATATATATAAATAAACAATGCACATACATACATACATGCATGCATACGTACATACATATTGCTAATACATATATATATATATAGTTATTAGGCAATTTTGACCAATCAAAATTCTAAAATAGTATAGTTGTGATGCATACGTTAGCAGTATCTGCTATACAGACAAGCATTATTTAGTGTACCACGTAAGAAACAGAAAGGAAGGCGGTCGATGGTAACGCTTCGCTGAATGCATATCCCGGGAGAGGTGGATGGAGGTAGCAAGTAGAGTAAGTGGATGGATGGACTGAGAGGAAGAGAGCGAGATGGCAGAAAAAGACTTTAGGAACAGACAGGAATGGAATTTGAGATTATGAGGCTGACAGGCGTTGAAAAAGAATTCAGTGAAAGAAGATTCTACCCAGATATATTTATTTACACACGTAATTATATATATATAGATATATATATATATATATATATATATATATATAAATTTAAAACATTTTATTACATGTCAAAATTGCATTATTTTTTGTTTGCCGGAACCCAGTGTTTTGAATTTGAACCCTTTTTGATAATATTTTATTTTAACTTTCATATGTAGATTATATTATGCTGATAACATGTAGAATCATGTGTTAGGTTTTGTATTCCTTTTATCGGCCCGATTATTTTAAACAAAATTAAATGTTCAGAATGTTGTGTTATGGTTTATAATAATGTTAGGATGTTCCTTTTAGACGATTTGTAAACATTTGTTTCTAATAACAAACAATTAAGAAAGTTCCTATGAGGACTGTAATTTAGCAGTGTAAATGCACATATATATTTTATTCGACCATTTCATGGTTCTAGAAGCTAATAATTTCATTTATTTTATGCAAACCGTAATCTGAGCCCGAAAATTCACATTCGAACTCTAACTACGTATTTCAAACCCGCATTTATATTTGAGATCCATTTTGTCGACGCCGTTAAAAAAAATCTCGCCACGTAATTGTCACTTTATTATATATCCCGCGCCTCTAGATTTAAAAATAAAATAAAAAAGAAACAAAAACATTTATTGAAGCTCTTTATAAAAATAAACAAATGAACGATAAAAATCGCTCCCTGCCTCGATGATATTTCGGTATATTGCTTCTGTCATCAATCCCCACCCTCCCCTTTTGCTTCATTTACATTAAGCGCTAACTCAAGCACTGCAATGCGCAAACTCAATAATCAATACCAAATGAGTATCGGAAAGGTTTTGAGCGGCGTAAAGGCTGCGAAGGAAATGGCTTTTTTTGCGATGAAAAACATCTTTAGAGGCAAAACAGGCCGCTATCCACCAAGCATCCTCTCTTCCTCCTCCTCCCGCCTCTCTCTGCCCCGCCTCAATCGACAGTCTACATCCGAGAGGGAAAAAAAACCCTCTACCTTATAGTCCCTCGGTCGCAAAAGGTAAGAGTCTGAAACGAATACAATTTCCCTCTAATTTGCCCAGAATTTTCCTATAGTAAAAATTTCTCGTTTGAATAATTTATTTTTCGTAATATTCCTCCGCGGAGTCACATTTCTACTTTTCGTTTCGTATCGGAATGCTCCTCCCGAGGTGAGAACTTAACGCAAGTCTTACAGCTTATCCTGCGATATGCAGTTTCTATATCCTTTTGCCTGTCTGTCCCAGCGATGCTTACGATAACATCTTTGCCCGACTGCCAAAAAGTAAAAGCCCCCTCTCTTTTTTCTCCTTCCTTGCTGTGGTCGAAATTGCCAATAGTGAATGGGCGGGTGTTAGGGTTTCGGGATAAGAGAGGAATGAAGGAAAAAGGCGCGAGTTTATCGGCATAAATGAGGGAGCAAGGGGCTCGTTTCTCCGCTCTTCCTCCGATAAAACGATCTCCATATAAGTTTATGAGATAAAAAATTATAGGAAATACCAAAATGGTTTCCTTCCTCACCTTCCCACCATTACCAAAGTCGTCTCTTATCGATATTTTTTTTTCAATAACCTCTGCCTCCCTTTTCATTCACTTGAGGTACGGGAACTACGGTTAGGGGGTTGGTCCATAGCTGTTAAGTAAGCAACAACAACAACGGGAATTTATCGGTGAGAATGTTACTGTGGCGTTAATGCATTCCGAAGTCGCGTTTTCCTTTAGCGTTTTTCTGTTATGTGTAATTTAATGTTTTTCCTTAGTTTCACATGTTTTTTTTGTCGCAACGCATGCTGTTATCTAAATATTCAAGAGCATAGGAGACAAAAAAGTTGAAATCACTATTATTCCTTGGTTTACCATAACGTCCTTCAACCCGATGCTTGGTTTCCATTTAGGATCGTTTATTTATATAATTTTTAAATATTTTTTTCTTTTAGAGTCGTTAAAACGAGTATGGTTGTACTCGCATGCAAAAAACCTATCACATAATTCTACTGATTTTATACATTTTCTCAATTCAGAGTTAGGAAAACTTAAAAATATTCCAGGGGCAGAGAGAAGGAAGTGAAACGCTAAATTTGAAAATACGCGTCTCTTTTAATCGGAAGCCACGCAAATATTGCGTAAAATTCAGGCAAACTTGGTGAAAGGAACGTTCTGTCGAAAATTAATTAACCATCTTGAAAGTAAAGAAATTAAATAGATTTGAGGTTGCCACACTTACGAGAGGGAAGCCGAATAGATGAAATTAATTTTTATATCGGATGAATGATATCTGAATGCGGGAGGCTCCCCACTCAATCCCCGCTAATTATCCAGCAAATAATGAAATTGAGAAAAACCTTGCGCTCTTTTATCTATTTACTCCGAACGCGAATGCAAAACTTTTTTTTGGGATAGTTCCGCCTCCCCTAGTTACCTGCAATAATTTGAATAATGGCGGAATATAAAATATTTTTAAGGAAATGCGCAGATACGATATCTTGAATTAAAAATAATATATATTAACTTTTGCATCCGCATCTTTATGAATTCAGAAGCAAGCAGTCTCGCTTAGAAGTGAAAAACTATCAAAGTTGGGAGGTTTTTTTATTGTGTTACCTCTCTCGAAGTCCTCCATCACACATTTAAAAATACCCCGACGTGCATGATCGGACACGAGGATTTCGAAATAACCGACGGATACGATTTTTTCCCACGTGCTGGAATAATAAAAAAAAACGTGGCCCTCGCTCCAAATTTCTCAAACGGGTTATTCGCTTGGAATTCACCGCACGACTGTATCTCGTTATTTCTCAAATCATTTCTGAATTGCTCGTTCTCGAATCTCTGGCCCCTGTGAATGACGGTGTGTCTGGGGTTCTTGTGAGTTCTTTCGTATATATATAATGGAAAGATGTGAAGGGATGAGCAGACTAGGGATATGTACGAAGGAGTCTTTTGGCATTAAATCCAATTGCAGATCGCAACTGTCTTCCGAACCAGAGCATTTATTTAGCCTTGAAGAGTTCTCTTATTGTTTGTTGGACAAAACTGGAGAATTTACGAAGAGAGTAGCTGTTTGACGGAGGAAAGAGGAAAAATAAATCAGATGAGGGTAGAGAAGAGAGAGAAGGATGGATTGGAGAGTGAAAGAGAGAGGACAAAATTAAATTCTGACATTTGAAGGGAGGAGAGAGGAAAACCTCTCGAGCGAGATATGGAGGAGGAGCAAAATGAGGGAGAGGAAAAAGAGGATTAAAATAGGCGGAAGCTAAGAGAGATGGCACTTAAGCGAAAAAAGGTTTTTATAAAAGGATGAAAGAAATAATTAAAAAACGCGCCGGTTAAAATCGTTTGCTTTAAATTGGTATAAATAGGGTTTCCTATTTTGGACGCAAAGTTGCGGGTTACTCCAAAACAATTGCGTTTGTCATGCAACACTAAATCGTTTCGCCGTCATTGAATAAGCTGTTCGCCTTTTCAGAAATGTATAATCAAACGGAATCGGTCGCTATGAAGACGTGAATAATGCGACGAAGAAATTTAATTAAAATAAGTGCGAATGAAAGATCTGAAATGGGATTCAACGGTTACCTTTAAAAAATGCTCTTCGTACGCTAGGAGATAAAAAAAGGAGACGTTAAGCTTTTCAAACGTCCGCTCTTTTAAAACAAAGGAAGAAAACTTAAAGCTACGCCTTATCTAGCCCACTTTATTTCATTGGAACTCCATGAAAATTAAAGAAAATGTGCTGGCTCTTTGCTATCCCTTGATATTTTTGGTGCGTGAGTGGATGTGTGTAGTTGTTTCAGGTAAGTTCATGAAATTGTTTACATAGAAGATTTTAGGAAGCGAAAACGTATTACTTTAAAGAGCACAAGAATGCCGAGAAATGCCTGAGACGATTTTTATTTCAATTGTAAGAAACTGTATTCTGTGACGTCTCCACTGCAGATTTTTCTTGTTTCGAGCATTGAATCCCCCCCTCCTGCCCCGCCCACCCCACGCATGGCCTATCTCGAACTATCTGCTCCTTCTTCAAACACTGTGCAATAAAAGAGAGAGAGGGAAAGACAGCGGAGCCCTTGACACACGGAATGGAGATGAGAGCTCTTTTAAGTTGCGTCTTCCGCGTCGGTCGTCTGAAATTTCCTCCTTCAAAACGCACCTGATAAGCCGCGAGCTGTCAGCGGCAACGAGCAAGATCTCGCTTCCTCCCGCGTGCCGCCACCCTCTCCGCCCCTTTGTTGATCTCCCTTGCATCTCTTGAAGCGTATTTGCCCTTTTTGTGCCGCTACCATTTCCTGTCTTTTTTCATACATTGATGCTTTCCACGCTGGGCCACTCATTTGTGGAGGAACCATGTTTCCGGAGAGAATTGTTTTTTTTAGTTAACGAGCAGGAGCTATGTAATTCATTGATAATTTGGCCTTAGATATCGTAGAGGCTATAGCAAAAATACATAATTTACTGATGGAAAATATAAAAAATATTTTCGACAAGATATTTGCTTAATAATAAAGATATTAATTAAATAATGTTCGAGATTATAACTTTTTAGAAAATTTCCGAATTGTCTTATTACAGATATTATATCTGAGAAAAACATAAATTTGTCTTTGAACTATTTCCTATTATACCCAATAAACTGGAACTAGAATAGGGATTAAATATCAATAAAAAATTATGATTATTATTTGTTTAACCTTATGCGCTCATGTGCCTTAACTATTTCTTCTAAACATTCTATCTTGGTAAACTTTAATGTAACTGATTTTATATCCAATGTGCTTATTCCATGACAAGATAATTATAACTGGTTAAGAAATTAAAATTCTAGTGTGTCATAATATTCGTGTATGTTTCAACTTCAGAGTCAAAAAATAAATAACAAAAATATACATCAACGAATGGGGAATTTGAAATATTGACCAAATTCATTTATTCGGCCAAATAAAATATATTTTAATAGATTATTATTATTTTACTATGAATTCTGAATAATATTTCGTATCAAGAAATTATACAAATTGTTGAGTTTCAACAAATTATCAATTAATCCATATAATTTTAATGGGCTTCCGAACGTCCTACTTCCATCATATTCAATAAAAATTAACGACATCCTTAATACGCAATAATTAACCTTTATGCTATATAATCATAATTTTACTAATAAATTACCTTTGGTGAAACTTTTTCAACTTTTTAATGTAATTACCAAATACTTTATTTCTTTCGTGCATGTATGAGTATAATTTTGTAAAGGTATAAAATGCATATAACGTCAAGAGTTGTGCAAACACCGTTCCAACTCTCGTATTTAACCGAAGATTGGTGATTTTCGTTTATTTCACAACAAATTAAAACTATTATATTAATTCAATCATTTCTATTTGCAATTCTTCCCTAACTACTACGCATACGAGTTCGAATAAACTTTTAATTTGTATACATCGCCGTTGTCGCGTTAAAAACTTAACAGAGGCCATTATAACTTTTTTCTGAAGAAACCACCTTCGATCAGAGTTTGTTTTCTTTCCGTCACATCCGCGCCGTATAAATACACCAGACTCCCGCAGATGAGGAAAAGAAACAAGAAAAAGAAACAAACCAGAAAAAAAGATCCACGGCGATACTGTTGTGTCAGAGCTTCTATTGATCACAACGTATCTTCCATTTTTCCTCGAGACCTTCGGTTTTTTCCCCCTCTCTTTATCTCATCTTGCCTACACTGCCTTTCTCTTTCTCCATCCCTGCACACCTACTATCCTCCACCTCCCCTATATATCTCGCTACATCCCTCTAGGAAGTTCTCTCTCTCTCTTTCTCTCTCTCTATCCCTATCACCCTCCGTCTCTCGTACAAATGCTTTGTTGACGGAAGCCTTGTCTCACTTCTGGAGCTTATCGCAGAAGCTTCGGCTTTACACGACAAGCAGGACACGTCCCCGTCAATCCTCCCGCACGCCCGCTTACATCACGCGCGTGATTCGCGCCGCGCGGAGACGTCACCATTTTTGCCGGATTGTTTGCGCCTGGCTGTAGCGTAGAGAGAGAGAGCGAGAGGGGGAGATGGAGGGAGGTGGAAAAGGGGCGTTATAGCGATGTTTTTGAGGGAAGACGGAGAAATGGAAGGGCGGGAAGTAATGAAAAAATACCCGAACTTCCAACAGCGTTTCTTCCGCCTGTTTGCTCGCCGCGATGTTTGTTTTTCCATCGCCGCTTTTATCCGTTCGTTCGGTTGTTATGTATTTTTGCCCATCCATCCTTCTCACGCACGGAGGAGCAATACCGGTTGCTACGAGCGGTTCTATTCTCACTGGTCGTATTGGAGAATAATGGAGCCGTGAAAAGAAGGAAATTCCCCTGCAGGAAACGCAAGAATAGCACCCCTACATGTATCTTACGTTTCTTTTTCTCCGAGCGATTTTATTACCAAATAACGAGAGTTCCGGAACGCTACCGCAAACTGTCTTGATTATTTGCTTTCATAGTTTGTAGTAAGTAGCAGGTTACCATGTTTTCACTGAACATAAACACATTAACGCTATGTTATGTCAATTTTCAATTGCATATTTCGGATAAATGTTGGCCATCTCTATGGCAATGCTTCTATTTTGGAGATTTCAATGCTTACGTTGATTTTGCACACTCATCTACCAATTGCTATCTTCCGTTTGGTTTTGGCTTAAATCTATTGATCACTTTCCATCTTTTATTTTCGTTACTGTCCTGTTCCTTTACTCTACCTAGAAATCTCCACCATCTTGCTTCAAATTCGGTCGCGTAATCGTATGGTTTTCATTTAAAAATATCAAATTGTTTAGTATATAAATGCCGACGATCTCTTGAGATGAGATTTTGGTATTCGCCGTAAAGTCAATTTTCTGAGGATAGAATTAGGAATATTAATTATAATGACAGTACCAAAACACAGAAACATAACCGGAACCATAATAACGTATCACGCGAAAGGTTTCTCTGCGTAGACTCATCCACAGACACGCGAAAGCGGCGAGAAACGAGTATTTCAAAAGCTCCGCCATTTATTTTGGCCGAGCAGTTTCATTCATTTAATCGCTATTTCTTCACACCCACACACGGATAAACATTTTCCACGTGACTTTTTGCCCTACTATTATTCAACGTTAAAGCATCTCTTCTTTTTTACGCAGCGCAGAAGCGCTTTAGACGTTGTGCGGCGAGAACTCCAATGAGGGTGAGAGAGAGAGAAAGCATCGGAGAGAGAGAGGCGCACGTTAGGGAAACGGGACGCGAAATCCTTTTACGCTCCCTACATCACCACCCTCTCAACCTCCCACCTCCTTTCCCTCTCAAGCCCCCTCCCCCTTTTACTCGTGAAAAGCCTTATCAAGACCTCTCTCACCTCTCTCCCTCCTCTTCCTTAAACCTCCCAACCCACTCCTCCTTTAAGCACCGCGAGAGAGATAGCAGGAATGGAACAAGCAATAGCCCTTCAAGATTATCCCTATGCCTTTCTCCAACCATCCAAACACCCACACCTAGCCCAACCCAACTCCCAACCCACCCTTCTCCAACAAAGTTCAGCCCTTCTCGCAACCGCCACTTCTCCCTACCTCTCGACCCCTATCAAACACCTCCCTCCACTTCACTTACGCCCTCTAACCTCTTCTCTTATCCACCTAACCGACACCCACCGAGGATCCTCTCTCCCTCTCCCTATCGCAACCGCCATCAGCTACTCTCCACACCCTCCCCGCCTTTTCCCTTTATTTCCCCCCCCCCCACCCACCCAACCTATTCCCAATTACCCGTCGAACCCATTTTACCCCCTCATCTTCATCCTCCGCCACCACCCACCCACACACACGCATTGTAACCCTCCTCATCTCAAGGCTCTCCTTCCCACTGTCGTTGTGGAAAGGTCTTCCGCGCTATTGGGACATCCCTCGTAATTGGATGGAGATGCCTCCTTTCTAAAGAGTAGAAGAAGCTAGAGAAGAAGAAAGAGAAGAAGACAGCGTGAGATAGAGGTTTGGGGATCAGAGTTTTAAGACGGGGGTTGGTGGAGGGTTGGGAGGGGTTTCAGGATGGAGAGGGAAGGGATGTTGCGAGAAGGAATCTCGGGCGTCAAAGGATTTTCGCGAGGGGTTTTGCGGGGGTGGAAGACGGGTGGGTGAGTGTAACAACCCCTTCCGCGCGACAGTAATTAACACTCCCCAGCTCCGAGATTTATCTTTGAACGGGACGATGAGGAAGGGAGATTTCAAGGAAAGGGATTGCGAAGGAGTAGAGGGAGGAGGAGGAGGAAAGCTGGTGAGTGGGAGGGGAGGAGTACCGTGGGAAAGAGGAAACTATAAGGGTCGATGAAGAAGGCAGGCGACGGTCTCGATCCTTCTTTACACAGACGGAGATGGGTAGGATAAGCGTTGTCTTTCACTTCACGCCACCCTCTCCTACCCCCTACCCCCTTCTAGTTCTCCTTACCTATCTCTCACCCTCACTCCCACGCGTATTCTCACACACACCTATTATTACTCTCTACATTTCCCTCTCATTCTCTTTGCTTTATATGTACATAATGGTGTCCTTGTATGCTCCTTTCCCACCATCATCGTCTTCCCTTATTCTACATATCACTAGCTCATATCTCTCTCTCCCACTCTCTCTCTCTCACACACACTCTCCCTCACTCCCTCCCTCTCCCTCTCTCTCTCCCTCCCTCCCTCTCCCTCCCTCCCTCTCTCTCCCCCTCTCTCGCTCTCTCCCTCTCTCTATATCCCCTTTATTGCCCTTATTTTTCATTCTCTCGTTTGGCCTTTTCTCTTAGTAACCTTCAAAGTCTTTTTTTCTTCCTTTTCCAATAACTTTCTCTCTCATCTCCATCTCCCATATCTCTGTTCTCATATATTCCCAAACAATTTTCTCCTTCTCTGTCTTTCCCAAAATTCCTTCCGCTTTCTTCCCCTCCTCTCCCCTCCCCCCCAAAACTAGTCCTCTTTGCCTCCTCCGTGACCTCAGGAGATGCCCGCATTGTTCGGCAAATAACGTCACCGTGGGATGAGGTGTTTTTTTTTCAAGGAAGGAGGGTGAAAAGGAGGAATGGGTGTTCTTAATAGGGCGTTAGAAGTGACTGGGTTTAATTTATACCTCCCCCTATGCCCTTCCTTCCTCCCTCTCTCCATCTCCGGGACAACACCACCAGTTCCCCATTCCACCTCTCGATCCGCTCTCTCACCTTCTCTTCCTCCCTGTGTCTCTCTCTCCCAATCTCTCTCTCTTTCCCTCTCTCTCTTTTCGACCTACCAGTTACTCCCCACTTCGGAAAAAATGTCTTCTTTCGTCTCCTCCGCCATACTCCTTCTCTACTTCGCCGAGCTCTTTTTCTTCCTCTACCGAAAAAAGAAGAATAAGAATTAACAAGGAGGTCTCCCGTTAAGAAGGCTAATTTATTCATCTAATTTTGGCGGCTTGAAGAGCTGATACAATGGTTGTTTTGAATCTGTTGTTTTTCCCCCTAAAGTGCTACAACTTGCAGCCGTCTCTGTTTTTCGCGGGACATTTTCTTTCGCGCGGTATTTATCCTTGTGATTCGTAAATTAAATTTTGACGAAATCGATGATGCCGTTTTTTTTCTGCGAAGAATTTTCACACGTCGTGTGAACGGCGACGGAAAGATTTCTTGTAACATTTTTTTCTTATTACTATGGTGGAATAGCATTTATCATAAGTACTTTAAGGGTAAAATTGGGAAACATTAAGTCTAGATCGTTCAAAATGTAAGTACTATGTAAGGATTTCTTCTTAAAATGTATACCTTTTTAGGATCGTAAACATAATAGATGATTTTTATGTTTATATATCAGTATTTTTATAACTGATGATAAATTATATTAGTCACTTGCTTCCTTATAAATCTTAAATTTTAAATTCACAATATTGTTATCAACTATCTTACAGTACAGTATATAACATTAGCTGTAAGCAAGCCTGGACAATTTTGGGCCAGATCTGATCTAATATGCTAGGATAGATTTCGATTCGATTTAGAACCAGAATTATTTAAATCTGTATTCAATACATGTACACCATACATACGACCTAAATATTTAACTTATTTAGTAACTCGACTAAGTTAATTAAATATAACAGAATAATGTAGTCTCAATTTTGCCATTTTTAAACGCCAATGGCAAACGGGCATCTGGGTTTGTTCAGCACTGGCTGTGTCTCCTAGTACAAGCAGGAAATGTTTAATTTTATGTTTTTTGTGGCCATTTGCAAAAAATAGATTTTGGCCTCACCTAAATGAAAGTACCGATGAGTTTTTTTTAATCAATGGCGTTTTCTACAATGCGAAACATAAAATATAGCACACTATCTTACTCTTATACTACAATTATGCCATTCACACTTTGAAATCTCAAATTTTAAGGCTATAATCAATTATATCTTTCGACTACCAATCGAAAGGTCAAATTTAAAATAATTAAAAATCGGCTCTGTAATCACTGTCTAACCATCCTTGGCTACGGGATAAGGTAACTCAAGTAGAAATGTTCCGATCTCAGCGCAATTACGTGCCAGCGGCCGCATTGAGCAATTACTTCACCCGTTGGAATGATCAGGCTGCCACAAAAAAGACGTCATGAAAAGGGATTCGACGTGATAAGTTCAAAAAAGTATTATATTTTGTTGGGTGGCCGTTTTTCTATGCAAAATTGAAAATCGCATTTTGTGTGAAACCATGTCACTACCTGGATTTGAAATTCTCTTTAGCACTCAAATTAGAACAGCTATAATCGGATAAGCGAAAACCTCTTATAGATTCATACTTAAATGGCTCGGGTTCGTATTAAAGTTCACCTCATAGCACCACAAAAAAAAAAACATCGGATCTTTTTTGCTAATCTGTTTGGGACCCTCTAAACTTTGATTAAATTAGACGTAGCCGTTAAAAATTCCTATAAAGACGTATTATCATCTAGATTTAGATTATGAAGGAATTCTTACAAAGAAACGTTAGAAAAACGTTAAATATAATTAATCACTTCTGTGTGTTTATTCAGCGTGAATTTCTGTTACCAAGTTACTACCATTTGGGCAAATAAAAAGAAAAATAGTTTTTGTCGAGGAATGGTCGCATTTTCCGACCTGCAAGAAGAATACAAGTGAGATCATAGCTAATGAGACTGTATTATGCAACTAAGAACTTTACTTTATTTTACTTTACTTACGCTATGACGTGATATTTCACGACAAATATATTTAATCTATATTGGTCTAAATTTCTTGGTTTAGTATAGGGTAATATAATTAGTTTTATTCTTTGATTGAAGGCGTTCTTAAAAACTTTTAATGGGGAAAAAAGTATATCCCAACAGAAAAGGAATCCTAAAATAAAAATAAAACAAAAATGCGCATCTTGCATCGGAAGCCTCAATCACCGATTTTTTTTTATTTGCGCAGTTATCGTTTCACGGACCTAAACGCATTCTACGAACAGCAACGCGTCATTGTAGAAAGCTAATTTCAAATACTTAGTGAATCGACATCAAAATTACCTAATCCTACTTATAGTAATCCGTTTTTCTTGACACATGTCTCACGCAATTTATCTGATATTTTTATTGATATGCATCGGGTTCAAATGTGCACGTTTTTCCGTCAAGCTTTAAACATGCTCTTTATTGCAAATTTTTAACCTTCGTGAAACGAGTTGAGTTTATTGCCATTTTATTATTCACAGATAGGAAATTCTTTACTCCTGGCACTACAGTAATTATATTTTTGTTATATTCCAGATCTTGCGTCTAAAAAGCCCTAGTTTCGTTTGATTTCTATTCCAATCTATAATTCAAAATCTACTCCTCACTGAATACGTTTACAAAATCGTCTCTAGCAAATATCACAAAAGCTTTTCATTGATCCTACCATAAGGATTATTTATTTTTCTTCTCCTTTCTCCAGAAACTATACGCGATAACCATGTAGATGCAGCAGTTATTCTAACAAAAATATGACTAACTATGCATATGAATATCCCTCGGAGAACCTCGATTCTATTCTTCACTTTATTTTCCTTGCCCTTTCTCTCTTTATTCTGAGAGAAAATTAACCGCACAGAAGAGGGAAAGAAGACGAGCGAAAAAATAAAATAGATCGAGAAAAAGATAGCCATGAATAAATTCCTTCCATCATCTTTTCTGTCGATTAACGTCAAGTGGGTCAAAATTTCGTTTTTTTTTGTATTGCCTCTTTCCGCCAGCTAGTCTTTTTTTATCTAGTTCCGCGAACTCCGTGAAAGGCATGCATTTTCACGAAAAAATAATTTCGGAATGAATGAATTTTTTTTTTCACGTCTGCGGTCATATGTGTGTGCGCGCGCGCGTGCGTGTGTGAGTGTGCGTTGCCCGTCTCAATGGGAATGAGTCGGATGGAATAGGGGAAGAGTTGGAGAGGATAGAGGGTGAATAAGCGGGGAAGGGAAGAGCTCCGGTAGAGTGGGGAGGTGATGAAGAGAAGAGTATGAAAGAAGGAATAAACTTCGCCGAGTTGCCCCGCTCGCCGCGGAGATTACAATTTCCCGACTCACTCCATCCTATTCGCTATACCTTCAAAAACTTGCCGCTGCGCCTTTTTGCCAACCCACCAGAGGGCACCAGCCCTAGGAGTTACTTCTTACTGCACCACATAAGCGGCCCTTTTTCAAAGGAATGCGGAAACTTCCCTCTTCCTCCCTCCCACACCTCGCTCCTTTTCTCTCTTTCTCTCTCCCTCTCCAGCGATCCGTCTAATCCTTGCGCCCTGCGCTATACTCCCCGTTGTTGCCGTGCCCCAGGTCTTTCATACCCGTGCATATTCCTAGGCGTATCTGCTTCAGCAGGCGAAGATATGAAACGGGAATAACTCTTATTTTTCCGCGGAATAAATTTTGGTGATTTAAATCTTCTGGGATAAAATACTTTTCATTATGTTCGACTGAGGAGCTGGCGGTGAAGATGCGTGCATCTAAGCTTAAGTAAACAGAAGTCGGGATTTTGAGCGGAGGTTATTTTTCATTCACTCGGTTTTCTGTTCTTCGATAAGTCAGAATATATTTTCTGAAAATATTAAGATTGGCATTTTAAGCCCGTAGATAAAAATATATACTGACGATGCTACCGCATTGCCGAAAAATTAAGATCATAAGCAACCTCGTTGTGGAAACGTAAAACCTATAGTGAGTTCTGCAATTAGTTAGATGACTTCTTGTAGACATTTTACGTTTAAAGTTCTTTTTGAAGGCAAACTTGTCCGAAAGGTTTGTTTCGTTACTCTTTCAGTTAATGGAAACGTTCATGTCTTAAGTAAACCCTACTGAAGGAAAAGTTTGTGAAATTAGCTACACTAATAAATAATTAATCAAATCGGTAGAGTACAGTTAAATATCACACATGTTATTCTGGAACAACACAAAATATTTTAATTGAAAGAAAATGTATCCAAAATTTCTTACAATATTTTTAATATATCCTCAATTAATGAAAGGATTAGTAAATATAAAAATATAAATAAAACTCGAGCAAAGTTTTGTTTAACATCAAGTAAAGCACTTGACATGATTCCTAGCATTAAGCTTCAGTCTTTGAGGTATGAAAAGAGCAAAGTTCACAAGATTTACACGCACAATGTTACTCAGATGCTTACACTGAAATAAATGCTTAATTTTATCTTTTTACATGAGCTTGTTTACTGCATGCACTAACCTTTTACAGAAATCTTTATCGTTTTTCATAAATTAAATCGCTAATAAGAATAAAGTCATTATTAATATTCTTTAAATATTTGCATTGATAAAACTATAGGAGACCACATTAGCTCATGTGTTACCATATGAAGAATTTGTTTGAATTTATATGGAGTATATTGATTTTATAAGGTAAAATATTTGTATACTATAATTTTTAAAGTAAGAATTTTCTAATGCAGATAAGAAGTATATTGAAATGCATTATAATGACTTAATTCAGAAATAACTAACGCAGATACATATGAATCACTATAATGTAGCTTTATGACTCAAAAGTTAGCGTTAGATATTGTAGCTTCCATTGATTCTTGCTGGTTCTCGATGAAAAAATAATTTCGTCGCAGTTGCTGTAGTATTAATATTCTAAATGGTAAAATGTACCGACTAAATAATCAATGTCCTTGTCAAGGTTCAAGCCTACGACCCCAGAGTCAAAAGGATACACACCTTCCAGCACAACTATGTATATGGAAAAACTGAATCCCTAATCGTTTTTCCGCTAATACTGAGAAAACACAAACTTTTCCGACCTAGAGGATCAAAAAGAAGCTTCCCAGCATACAAAAATACAGCCCGTTAAGTCGTTATTAATTTTGCAGGCTTTTTAAATTTATGGCAGTTAATTCTTAAAGTTCACAATCTGAATAAACGCTTTAATGAGTTCGCAAAAGAATATTCCAGCGTTACCTCAAACTTTATGGAGTTCTTAGGTTTGTATTATAAATCTCCCTATTCTCACTGTTCGTATATTCGTACACGTGAAGAAAATTTAAGTCATCGTGGACGAGTAGCCCTTTTGAAATAAAATAGTATAACACAGAAAATGTGAAGGGCATTAGACATAGTCTTTAGAAATGTTTTCAAATCTTTAATTCATGCAAATATTTTTAACATCTTCTGACAAAACTCATTTCGATTAAAAACTTAGTCGAAATAATGAGCAAAATTGTCAATTATGCGGAATACATCTCTAGCCTACGCCGATATCGGCTTTCGAATATTTCGTGTAATACTACGCGCATTTATAATTAAATGGTGGAAATGGCTTTTCTTTAGGGATTAAAGAAAACTACCAAGAGTACGTTGAAGCCTTTAGTTTCTCATGTCAAAACATTTCTTCCCGCATCTCTTCCCAAGATATTAACACACGTAGCACTTCACGACTTAATTCAAAAACTTCCTGACATTCGAAAATTTTATGTCATACTTGACGAAAGAATGCGCGTTTTTCCTCCCACAGAGAAATGGAACGGATTCATTCTTGTGCTACTTTGAGGGACCCTTTTCCGCGTAAACACAAGAGAAAAGATCTCAGTAAACCGACCCAGATTTTGCAAAAATATAAGCAAAAAGACCATCACCTGAATTGGTATTTACGGTATAAGAAAAAAGCGAATATTCATTTTCCTAGAATACTTGTAGGGACATATAGCACTGCATATATGGTTGTCTTTCTGTCTATTCTCCCTATCCTTCTCCCTAGTGCAATAAAAAAGTCCTTCCTTTTAAAAAATTCCCGCAGGCAAATAAAAACGGTATTAGAGAAAAATGATTTACGACTCAGAATATACGACCCTTGGAGAAATGCACTCGCGAATGTCTTTATCGCACTCACTGACCGTACTCAAGAACTCCTCTCTTTTTTCCTCTCCATTTCTTCATTTTTGCTCTGCCATTCCCGGATTCTTTACGAATGCGAATCACGCGCGTAGTGAAAAAATGTTCCTCTTTCCATAGCAACTCACCATTCTATGGCATAAGTAATTTTGGTGAAAGATGATTAACTGAGAACTATATTGCTCGTTGGAATCCCAGTATAATTTCCGCTTGGATGGCGCAAATCATTTTATTTCTGTTATTGCCTACAAGTTTTTTTCTAAGAGGGAGTAAAAAACTAAGAGAGGGTTAGATAATTAATTATTAGAATATTAATTTATTAAGTTGGATGTGGGCTTCGTTTTTTTCGATTATTTAGGACCTTAAATTTTCGTTGTTTCATAGTCGCGTGTGTATTTTAATTTACTTTCACGATTAAAAATTCAGGCATTATCACACATTCGTACCAAAAGGAGGAATGAAAGGATTACTAATCGTAATTTTCAAACCTACCGCAACCTTGATTCTGGCTAATTTACAAACAATATTCTCCATGATGGCAAGCATACCTTAACTAAATTATTCGATTTTGGAATCATTAATTCACTTACAATGTATTTCATTCATTTATTGTATTAATATCTTTAAAAAGTCTACTAGAAAAACTAGACGCAAATATTGCTTTTTTACTCGTGAGTAGGCCATATTTCTTAGAAAATTCCTAAAATTAGTTTAGCATAATGAAGCTGATGCTTTTGTAAATAGTACATCTCATATATTGGTATATTGCAGGGATAGCAAATAGAAGGCACGCGTGCCAAACATGGCACGCCATGAAATATTATTGGCACGTTAAAACTTTCCAACCATAAAGCATTTTTTTTAAATATTTTATTTTTCAAATATTGAACTCCAGACATCACCCATCTGAACTAAAATCTGAATCCGTACGCTAAAACAGACTGATAGACGAAGTTTCCGCTATTAAATCAAGAAATTACACGCCAATTTCCAAAATACTTTCTTTAAATTACCCAAAAAAGTTCAAAAGAATGAATAAATACAAGATTTTAATTTGCGTATTTGTTTCCAATTTGGCGGTAGGTCAGTTTGAAAATTATCAATATACAAACTAACACCCTTTGTACACTTATATGTATATTTAATACATCCATATTAATATTATTATAAGTACAGAGGTAAATTTATTAATAAATAAATGTATGACACGCCTGAAACAATAAAACGGAAATTTTACATTTTTTGTCACTCTAATGAAAACTTATTTGCCATCACTGGTATATTGTATTATGTACAACTGGGTAGAGGGCAGACACAGTATTTAAAATGGCCAATGTAATTATAAAATCGGGTTAATTGAATTTCCGCTATCTTAAATCTGAAATTCGACAATTCAATCAAACTTACCAGTTCCTCCGTTTAAATAAAACGAATCTCCGCTCTAAATATCACATAAATTGATCATTTCAATTTTTAAACTTTTATAACTTTCTAATATGATAGTTAATAACTTCTTTAAAAATTTTACAAACATTTCTATCGTTTTCCTTTTCTTGTTCCTAATACCTATATTTATCCGTTCGCTCGAAATATATTTTTTATATATTCGCCATTTTAAAAACCAGCCTCAAGGAAATTCAAAATGGAGCATCGACAAGTAAACACATTTTTACTTCCAAGCAAGAAAAAACAATATCCCCCACGCTCGAAAAGCTTTGTGACCATATATCATCCGTCTGGCGATCGTAGAAATGTTCGTTCATCAGGGTGAGCACGTTCAAAAAAAAATAACAAGAACATATTGCGAGGGGCGCGGCAAGAGAAGATGAAATGGAGAGGAGAGAGTTGGAAGGGATAGGAGAACGGCGAAACGGAAGCCAGCGTCATTGATGACGAATTTGAGTTCAGAAGCGGAATGAGATTGCAATTTACCGGGTGAGGCCGTTGGGACGAGGTAAACGGTTCCGCCGGAGCGAAATGGGCAGCGCGGGGACGTGTGTGTGTGGGGGAGGAGTGGGCGGAGGAACCCGGGAGTATTGGAAGGCAGACGGATTTTGGAGGGAGGAGACACATGGACGAACGAGAGAGAGGAAGTGGTGAGAGAGAAACGAGGAGAAAAGAAACGGAAAAAGAATTAGCGCGAACGATGATTGGACGAAATTAAAACGGAAAAAAATTGGAAAGGTTTTGAGGAAGGTGAAGAGAGAAGAGCAAGGGGTGTAAAAAGAAGGGGTGGAAAAAATTATTCCTTTTATTCAGAGATCCAAATAGCGGATGTAATGCAAAAATTTAAGTTTCCTCTTTGTTTTGGAGCTGTAAAATATTACTTTTTTGTGTGGCCATGAAGGGAAAATTAATTGCCGCAGCGCCATGGAAACGACCTGATGGAAGTCGCATTCGCCGTGTTTGATTACGCATAAAGATACCCTCGGGTTATAGCCAATGAGTAAAAGATTGCGATTAGGTAATGGGAGAGAACTTGCTGCCTTCGTAATTTAGAGGAAGACGTTATAGCTTTAAATTAAATTATTAAAAAATAATAACACCTAACTCACATGTGAAACGTGTTATTGGAAAAACAAATATTATAATTCGGTGCTGATTAATAAACACTTTCAAATTCGCCTTTTAAATGATATATTTGGGAAAGTTGTTTTCATGAAATTTCATCACTCTCTGATCGATTGAAATTTCCTATTCTATTTTTAAATCCAAAATAAAACTAATAAAAACAAAACTTTTAAGTAAACGCAAAAGTCACACTGAAATTATTAATGCGACAATTGCATCTGAATTTTTTCGAACATACCATAACGTAATGAATTTGTCTTAACAATTTTGTGTATCCTCTTTTCTATTCTTTTTTAAATATAACGTATACGTACCTTTGTTTAAATCCTCGTTTTTTATTTGAAATCTCGGTGGGGTGAGGGGGGTGGTTTGGCCCTTGGCAATCTTAAAAATTAAAATCTGGCCCTCAGACGGGAAAAGGTTGCCCATGCCTGTTTTAGGCGTTCGTTGTTTTAAGTCTCGACCTTCTACGATTATTCTAAGTAATTTTAATATGCGAATGATTAATGTTGTACATTCTAATGTATTCCTTCTCGCATGTAACGAAACGATTCATTTCTCTCTCCGCCCTTCTTCTTAAATGTAAGAAGGGACTACATAGTCTCAATTTCGCCCTAATAAAGTCGTTTGTCTGTCTGTCTGTCTCTCGTATTAAAAGCATTCAAAGAACGCTTTCACCCATAAGGATTGATAACAATAGGATTTCGAGGCTTAACAATGTAATTCGTTCGCAAGGCAACATTCCGTTAAAATGGCAAGATTTCCTCAAAATATGTGAATTAAACGTTTAACATGAATGATTTCGAAATGTAGGCGGAAAAAGATGAACAGAATAAAAAACTTTATAATTTTTTTAATGATTTAGATCCGAAGATCGTAGGTTAATTATTTTTAATTTAGATCCCATAAAGAATGAAAGCCTGCACGTCGAAAAGTCTATGTTTACGTGATATTTTATGGAAAATGGAAATGTCTTCCTTAGAGTCGAACCCGGTTCGTTTTTCTAAATATTTTTTCGTAAATCACTTTTAATATGTAAATAAAGCATTCTTCTCAAATTTAGATTTTCTTTTTCGATTCTTCATCGATTTTATAGAACTTGATCAACAAATATATAGCTCACCGTGGCGTAGTTATTTTAATCCGTTGCTCATGAAGAGCAGTACGAGGGTAATGTGGTTTAAATCCTGCTAAAGATAAGAAATTTTTCTGTCGAAGGGCTTGAATAACAATATATAAACCACTATATCTATAATATAATTTCAAATGTTTGGATATATATTATTCTACACAAATCCACACTTTCAAAGGTATTGTAACGAAACTTGGCACGATTATTTGGGGCACCAAGGGAAGGGCCGTAAGGTTGTTTAAATTTCCGACAAATTTTCCATAAAAAGTTATTCGCATTTTTTTATTCCCCGTAAGTTAACACGTAATAATTGACTTTTATAAGTTCAGGCTTTCATTCATTTGCTTATATAAATTAGAAAAATTGGCGTAAGAACTTCGTACCTACAGAGAATTTAAGAAGAATGATAATAGTTTTTTTTCTTATCGTATTTCATCACCTTTTACTCGAAATCGCTCGCATTTCATGTTTATTCCCATTAATTTGTACCTAATTTACATTTTTAACGATAAATACCTTGACAACAAAGACACTGTTAAAGTCCAAGGACCTAATGTTGGTTCGGTTTATTTATTTAGTTACTTAATAAATATTCTTATTTAGTGAATCGTGCTTAAACGTCGTATAATAATATAGTATAATATTTCATTTAAATTTGAATTTAACGTTTTTTTCAACACATTGCTGGTATTTACGTATTTTATAGTCTATAAAAAAATTGGAATAAAATAATTTGTATTTCAAAACTCAATATGAAAAGTTTTAAATAAGGTATATAAATTTTAGTAATAACATATGTCCTATATTTCATTTAAACAGCAACCCGTGCGAAGCCGGGTAGATCCTCTAGTATATATACAAATGTGAAGTTAATATAAAAGTTATTAATAAAAACATACATGTATATAAAACTCTTAAGGATATACCGAAAGGGTAAATTATGAATTATGCCGTAAAATGATAAATGTTTGATATTTCTATATCTAGCGAAGATGTAATATTTTTATTTTCAATTTATTTTATATATTTTAATTTTTAAATTATAATGACATTAGCATATTAATAAGATAAACCACACACTTTTCGATATAGATTTTAATTCAGTTTGGTATTATTCAACCCTTCCAAAACACGTTTTATGTATTATTTCGAAATTAATGGAAATACATAAAATAGAAAATATGATATTATTAATAAGTGCCACTCGTATTGACGGGAATCCTCTAGAGCTCTGATGTGTTGTAGCTTGCATGAATGAAAAACTTTTTATGTTGTTTTTAGACGTTTTTATTAATTTCATGAAATAGCCAAAACTCGATGGAAATTTTGGTGATATATTTAAATAACCCTTGCCTCTGACAGTTGATGAACTCAGTATTTTTTTTGTGTAATGCAGCTTTATATCTCTGAAATTACGTATGGTTTCATTTAATGGAAATTTACCTGTGTGATGTTACGACGATTTCGTTCGAGTTGTGAATATTTCAATGAACCTCGTGAATGGGTTAGCGTGAATATCTATGACTCAAAAAGTTATTCAGCTATATAATTTCATTACCGTAGCGTGCAGTCTTACACATCGGCGGCGTCCGTTCTTTGCGAGGAACTTGATCCTTAAAACGACAAACGGAAATAAAATGTAAACTCCGTGACGATAACCTTCCAGCGGACAGATTTTCCAACTTCTATCTCGATTGAAACGGAGATGTGGGTTGTAATTGCACGTGTCTTCGAGAGGCTCCATACGAAGCCATGTTCAAGTTCAAAAAGGAATACTGTGCATGTGCATCCTGCAGAGCTAGAGAGGAAAATCCGTAGATCTAATAACGGAACAAGAATGGAATAAGGAAGGAGATGTATAAGCACAGCAGACGAGGCCCCTGAAGCGGAATTAAGATGTCTTTCTTTCTAGTGTGACACGCACGAAATCATCGTAGGAAAATTGGAGAACTGCTTCAAAATAACATAACTTAAAAAATAATAAATACTCCGCAGCTAAAGACAAAATAATTGATAATACGCAAGTGAGAATTAACTTACTAGAACGAGAAAACCTTTGCAAAAACTTCGAAATTATAGAATTTGAAATAAATTAACTTAATGCAAATGAAATTACCAACGCATTGTGAACATCTCCAAAGAAATTAACACACAATTCTTGATAGGAAAGGCACAAATAATTTGAGACCCGAATTGTATTTAATGGAGTTTTTTACCAGTTGGGTTACATATATGTATATACAAAAATCGGAGCATGCCAGAAAGATATCAGTACATTGTAGTTCTGGTATCTTCCCCATAGACATGTAATTATAATTTTTAAATTGAGTTTTGCATTAAAATGTACGTGATATCATAATTACATTCCCTAAAAGAAAGTACCTTCTTAATATCGATTGAGTGACTTACGATAAATTGATATTTTTTGCCTGCCAAATTTATTTACCAGAACTTGTGCTCTACCTCCCTCTCTAGAAAACCTATTCCAATTTCCCTTCAGAAAGCTAAAATCTACTGCAGTTACCATGCGTATCTCTTCTATTTTCCTCGCAAGCCGGTTAAATTAAGATTCTAATTTAAGATAACCGTTCCCCGGCTTTATGAGTACTCCAATTATGTTTATCAATTTATCTCTATCCTTTCCTAATGCTTCCACGCAGAAAATTTTGCATTTTTCTACTTCCCATTTTAAATTATTGACGTTTGGGTCCTTGATTCATACTAAAATTCACGCCTCTGGAATCGCGGTCACCTCGAATACAATGACCTCGTCTAAAAACATTTCTTCAGAACGAATGTTCTTTTTAGGCTGTTTTCCAAATAAAACATAGCCTTATGAAATGGTCGTGTCTGTGTGTGTCCCCCAATAACAACTTTTGCATCAATGGACGGATTTCCATGAAACTTGGAGTGAGGCTTGTGCTGCCAGGACCCACTTCCAGGTTATATTTTATTTAGCTAAGATTAAAGTCCCGGGTTCGATTCCAGAAACGGTTTTTCCCTATATGTTTTACATAGGAAGTCTCATATCCATCGTGCAGAGATGTTTTCTTTATTACTTTAAAATAACTTAAAACTGTGAAATCGGAGCGAGATTTGTACTGTTCTAAGGAGAAAAGAATGTAAATTCTAATTTTTATCACCGAAATTTTATAATTGATCGTATTTTCTTGAATTTCTACTAAAACTTAGCGTTTTTGCGTTTTAAATCCCATTTTATCGGATTGTTGCAACGAA
Organism: Tanypteryx hageni; assembly: GCA_028673005.1. Taxonomy (NCBI): domain Eukaryota; kingdom Metazoa; phylum Arthropoda; class Insecta; order Odonata; family Petaluridae; genus Tanypteryx; species Tanypteryx hageni. The sequence continues at coordinate 55,588,052 of CM054116.1, forward strand.
GGCGATTATTACCGAACTCGGCTTGAGCATAGACGAGTAAACAAATGGGTTATTTTCTTTTCCACTCGACTACCCTTAAGCAATGAACAGTTGATCCATACATATTAGAGTTCAAACAGTAACATTTATTAAATTCGTTAATTTAAAAAATACATGCAAAGTATAATATCAAAAAGAGATTTTGACATTTCTTTTATTATTTTAAACCTGCTAATGCTCTATTAATTTGTTTTTCCATTTTTCTCTATCTTTGATAAATTATGAATTACAGATGGAATTTATGGTATGAGAATACCTCGGAATGATTAACACATACTGTAACATTTCCTGTCAATATAAGTAATCAATTCGGGACGTCAACTTTGGGAAACCAGCCTGCATTAGTCCTAGTGGTGGATTTAGCAAGAGCATGCCCCCCCCCCCTAGGCGCATCAAAAGTGCAATCATTTTATAGAATAATAATTTATTTTATTATTTGTTGTAAATAAAAATAGATAAAAATATTTTTTCACGAAAATTTTTACACTTTAATTATAAGGGCAGCGTAATTTTCAAACTTTGCCTAGGGCGCAAAAATGTCTTGTCCCGGCTTTGCATAGATTCATTGAATTAGGAAAATTGTAAAAATAACTAATTACACGTTCTTTTACAGACATATGTTAAACAAATATTAATGGCTATTTTTCTTGCTTTTTTGTTTTGGAATTTATCGCTAATTTAGTCAACTCATGTAGTTCAACTCCTCGTTCTCAATATTTAAAATTACAAGTGGTGATAAATTACCTTGTAACTACGAATTTTGCAAATTTTATGTTCAAAAACGTTGGCTATAAACCAAAGATTTACATTATTGTTTGCATATCATTTGAAAACAAAATTTTATTCTCTAAAATATTTCAAAAAATTAATTATTTCATCTTTGAATGATACACCACCAATATCTTCTTTGTATAAATTAATCAAGTTTGTTTCATCTGCGTCCTGCCCCTCTAAATTGTGAACAAATAATATTTAGAAGAATGTATAAAAGCACAGGGTAGTAAATTCTGAGGTACAATTAAAAATAGAAAAATGCGTTAAACCAAGGCTAAAGCTGTACATAAGGCTGATTTAGGTGGCTTTAAATCTAACTTAAATGAGACAAACGCATTTCTTTGAGATAACTGGAGTCGCTGGTACCGAAGGTACATGAAGTGTACTTAAGGAAATAAAGTGAGAGGGTGTAAGTAAATCCGTACCAAGCAAACACAAACGAGATAGGAATAAACCTCTTTGGTTCAACCAGAAAGTGAGGATCGCCCTTAGGCGGCAAAGAAAATTTAACAATAGATTAAATAAGAATTTACTTGCCTTTTCTAATGAGCAAAAAGAAGCGCTTAAACAAAAGTTTAGAGAATTACGTTCCAAAACCAAAGTGATAATTCATAGGAAGCTGTACGATTTAAAAAGTGTGCTTTCCTCACGTAGCCAGTAGCTTTGGTAACTTGCGCCGAGAAAGAGAGCGAGCAGTACTAAATAAAAAAGAATGATAGGCAAGCCGCATCTCACTTCGCAAAATTGTGCCGTCGACATTTTGTAGTTAATTATAAAGCAGACTACATATTAGAAAGAGGAAGGCAAGCTGGGTTGGACATTGCCTGAGGAGAGAGAGTGTGATTAAAGACGTGTTAGAAGGAAAACTATATGGAAAAGGGGAAAGGGGTAGGAAAAGGTTTCAGCTGATAGACGATTTGAAAGGGAAAGTGAGTTATCAAGATGTGAAGAGGACAGCGGGAAATGGGAGTACATGGAAGAACAAGGTTTAACCATGAATAATCACGGACCTGTCTACGGACAGACTACCTATGATGAATATGATTAAGCACGGAACCATAAGCGCGCGCCTTTTACGCCTAGTGGGAAATCCTTCTTTGGCGCGAGAGTTTGAAAAATAGGAAATAAAAGGGAAAGCCCTCTACCACAGCATGAAGTTTGATTTTAATTATGAAATATAAATAACGGCTAAAATTAAATATTGTTGCGCCATAAAATAAATCGTATTTTCGTTGAATGAATAATTATCCATAAATAATATTTTCTGCTTATTTAAAATTCATTTATAACTGAATTTTTTTTATTATCCAATAAACGCTCCTTGGTATAGATAAAAAATAAAAGAACTACCAACATTTAATATGGTGCAAAACAGAAACAGAAACAGAAAAATAGAATTCCAACCTTTCTCTAAGGAAGTAAATGTGCATATTCATACCAATATCCATAGGCATATCAATAATGAGGTCAGGCTCCACCCTGTGGAATTGACTCATCAAGAAAAAGGAAGTTCTTTCTTTTTCTCGATTCATAGGCACTTTTCACAGTTCTTCAAATTTTAGGCATATTTATTTCTGTACTTTACTAAAATTGAATGGATAAGCGGATATTTTGTGCCATACTTATTATTTAGTTGCCTAGTTGAAACAAAAATATTTCTAATCGATCATCTGGTTACCCGTGTGTTATTGATCAGTCCAAATTCCATGATTAAGGGAAAACTTTAAATAACCATTCAAGGGTGGAAGAAATAATCCGAACACGAGGGTGATTTAGCGCTGAAATGAATGAATGAGCGAGCTTTGCTGATTACTTCTATCGAAGTGATGATAACACAAATTAGCTATGTTCGATGCTTATTATGTAATTGATCAATCTAAAATTTCATTTGAATAGCTTATATCATTAAGTTGAAAATATGTATTAACGCATACTATTCCGAATTTTAAAAATATTTCAGCAAAATTCATAGCTAACAAATAAAATTAATAATAAATATAAAGGAAGGGCCGTTGTTAGGTTCGAAGAAAATATGAGTGATATCGAGGCCGAAAAGCATTTATAGGAAATTTATTTCTTAGTAAAGATAGCGACAATTCTGCCTATGGAAGGCGATAAAAAATGTGAACATTATCCTGAGATTTATTTGTAGTGTACTTAGTTTTGTTCATTATATCACAGTGATATATATATATATATATATATATATATATATATATATATATATATATATATATGTCGAAGCGACACACGTACAAGAACACTAAAACACAGAAACATCACAAACGTAGAAGCTTTCGGAATTATTCCTTCATCAGCTACAAAGAAAGAAAACTATATATATATTAGTGTAATTGCCGTTAAATATGACGGGTATGCGTGAATTGAGTATTAAGTTAAAATTGAAATAAAAGATAATGAAACCAATTTTTATATGCACTACAAAGTAAGCACTAAATATAAAATTCACATAATTGAGTGTTACAGAGAGTAAAAATAGTTTTGGGCTAATATAAATTGTTTGAAAAAGAAATACATTATGCTATACAATTCTTATATGGGGGGGTAAGAAATTGATGGATTAAACCGATCCGAAGATCCTATGCAGACAGGCATAAGCTGTAATGTTGGGAATAATTTTTAAACGAGAAAAAAGTCTGCTATGACCGGGAATCGAACCCGGGTCTTCCACTTGCCGGGCGGATATTCTACCACTGAACTATCGTAGCAGATCGATTTTCTCGTTTCTGAACGCGAGTGTTTTTTGGTTGGGACGGAACTAGCCAACCTAGTATCAAACTGCCACAACGGATGTCCTCGAAGAGATACATCGAAGAAAACTCCTCCCTCTCAAATGGTGAGATTGCCGAGTAAGAAATTGATGGATTAAACCGATCCGAAGATCCTATGCAGACAGGCATAAGCTGTAATGTTGGGAATAATTTTGAAACGAGAAAAAAGTCTGCTATGACCGGGAATCGAACCCGGGTCTTCCACTTGCCGGGCGGATATTCTACCACTGAACTATCGTAGCAGATCGATTTTCTCGTTTCTGTCTCTCTCTCGTATTAAAGCAATCAAAGCATGCATTCCTTACGCATAAAGTATAAGTATTAAGGCGATAACATAATCTCCAAGTTTAACACGGTCGGCAAGGCAACATATAGTTAAAAAGCTTAAAATTTTTAGAGTAATATGATATAAACGTATAACTTGAGCGATTTTGTACCGTAGGCAAAATGCGACGATAAGAATAAGAGACCTTTATTTTTCTTTAGAACGGTCTAGATTCGAAGATCGTAGATCAATTCCTTTTAGTTTTAATTTGGAAAAGAGTAAGAACCTGTTACCTGTTATCCTATGGGAAATAGAAATTATCTACTTTAGTCGAACCCAGGTCTTTTTTGGGATTTTGTTTCGTAAATGGCGTTTACTATAAGAGACAAACATTCCTACCAAATTTCAATCTTACACCTACTCGGAAAGTTTATTAAAAATAGCATTACAGTCATTCAATGGCGCGGTCTGGTGGCGCGTGGTGGAAGTTGTTGCAGACGGAGTAAGAGAAATATATATATGTACATAGATATAATGCCACCCAATCGAATGATATAGAATTATTCACTGTAAGATCGACCTCCGAGAAAATATGTTACCTTTTTGGATATATTTTATGATAAACTATAAACAAATGTTTTTGAAATGCCGGTTCACTCTTTCAGCAACGTAAAAGATTAATGTGTGAAGAAGTTCATGGCGACCTACAATTGAGATTCTAACAAAAGACAATGATCCCATTAAAATAATAAATATAAATAAACTAAGTAGCCTCCAAAGAAAATTATTTATAAAATCACCATAATGATTAAATGATGATGATGAACCTGATGATGTTACAATCGTAGCAAAATCGGCCGTGATTAAATGAATAATTTTCGTAGAAGTTACTCATACTTTATTTTTATCTGAGAAAATTCCGCAACGTGGAACCCGAGTTTATTAACGACTCCTAAAATAACGCATGCCGGCTAAATTGAAATAATGCCACTCTATCAGTGCTTTTAATGCGTCATGATTGTGGTGAATTGCGTCCGACATTACTGAGTCGAATGAAATTCCCACGCCATACGAAATTCCGCCGTCGTCGCTAGAATTGCACTACATAATGAAATTTTTGGGCGTAATAGAAAGGGCGCATTAAATAAAAAAATAACGAAATAAATTATGCGAGCTAAGCTTATTTCCGCGGAGAAAGCCGCCGCCGTTCTGCGAAAGTGATCGCGGGTGGGAGTCGTTTAATCGAGGGCATCGAGCAATATATAATTTCGTGACAGTGCAGGGAAGAGGAAATATGTCTGCGGCAGATGATGATGATATTTCATTTCGGAGGATGGCAGACCGTCTGCTCTGAGCCAAAAGGGGAATTCCCCAAAGGACCGCGAAGTCTAATTTGGGCGAATGGGATTCTGCGTTCCTTGAGGAATCGAAATGGTATTAGGAAACTTTGCGAAGGAAAGGAAGGGTAGAGGAGGAGGAAAAGGGGAGGTTTTAGTTGGAGGGTCGACGCGTGGAAGAGGAAGATAAAGGAGGGAGCGCTATAAAAAAGGGAAGGAAAGTCAAATCGTCAAACGAAGTATAGGAATGGCCGCTCACGCTTAAATTGACTGAAAACTTAATAACCCTGCCGCTCAGAGGGTTGTAACTCGAGAAGAAATACTTAAAGGGATTTCTAATAGAGAGAAAATTGAGATGGATATTGCCCTTTTTTGCGGGGCTAAGGAGATGGGGAGGGAATGTGAACGCTGTGATTAAATGTCACGAAATCGCTTTAAGTAATAAATACATTTTTTGAAATAAACAATTTCAATTTATTAGGTTCATTTTCAATCAAAATGCGCTCGTTGCTTTTTTAAACGTTTTAACCTATGTTATGCGCGAATATAATTAAATCTGAACATCAATTACGTCACCGATGATCCACATGCTCCGTATTTCGATGAGATAATATTTTATCGCAGCGAATAAGATACTCTACGTGCATTAAAAACATATATCGGCGCCGTTAGCTTCCTTTTTCTTGCGTAATGGTGGAAATTTGTATAGTGTGGACAAAAAAATGCAAAAATATTCTATCCATAAAGGATCTTTTTCATTGCGACGGTTTCAGTGCCCTAACCCCCTCCCTCCCACTACTCCTACTCGTCTATTAAAAGTCACGTGGAGAAGTTTAGATAAAAAATTAATGAAATTCTGTCATATCATTCACAAATTTTTATTTTTTTATTTACTTTTGCAAATTATCATCCGACGTTGAAACATATTTGTTATTCGATGACGCAGATAATGTTTATATTTATAGATTAAACTCGTTACGAACCTGAAGTTATGCTGAAAATCGTCTTTTCTAACGAAGCCATCCGAAATAGAGGTTGAACTATGTACAGCACTCGGCTGAAAAGGTGCGCACAGACAATCATCGTTAGTCCCTATTCAATTCCTGAATACAAAAAGCCCGACGGTTGGAAATTGGATAAAAAGCCTTCATACTGAAAAGTAATTATATCCTCTTTAACGAAATGTCATTATAGCGAGCTACTTCTAAATCTCTTGCAGTTCGTTACACCGGATTTCCATTTGTACGCGAATTCGTTGGAAATTTTATTTTTTCTTTTCCTGATACTTATATGCACAAAAGGCTCTTCGTTTGGAAAATTAAATTTCCGACTGAGCAGATATTATGCGTTATTATAGTGTATTCTGCCCAAATAATGGCCCAACCCTCCCCAGTATCCCTTTCAACCATGCATTCAGAATGAGAAAATTTGGAAATAAGGAAGGGGAGATTTAACCAAAACGAAACTGGAAAACAGGCGCAGGTTTTTCTTTATTCCAAATTCTAAACCTTGCCCTTATCAGATTTCCTTTTATATTGGAAAATTACATTTCGCGTAAAATATTCTTCTTGATACGGGATAAAAAAATCTTATAACTCCATTTTAAATATGTTATGTAGGCAGTGGCGGGTCGAGGAATTTTGGCGCCCCAGGCGAGATACCACTCCAGTATATGTTTGTTGAGATATCTAAAAAGTGCCCGTAAATGTACTCATCGCTCTATAAAAATTATTAATAATGAAAAGATAAAAGGAATGTTATCAAGATTCCAGCCTTTTTCGTGGTATACGTGAATTGGTATCCACTTGCAATAATGCATAGGTGTATGTTCTGGATAGCACCCCCAATACTTTGGCGCCCTGGGCAGCCGTTCGGCTGGCCCGTACCTACCTCGGACTGGACCGATATGAAGGTTTTAGTGTTATGTATTTTCTTCCAGTGCAAAACTAATGATCAACTTGCGTCGTCTACGATTTCAATGTAAAATTACAGGCAAATAATCTCAAAAAATTAATTTTTATGCGGACGAATTTTCCTATCGTTCTAATATACAACCAATCAAGTTCTATCTACCAACTAATTAAGCCAAAAATAATTTATAATTTTATCAAGAATTTTTCTCATTTCCCAAATCCTATCTTACGAAAAATGTGGTTTCATAATCATTGAGTACTATACATATTTAAATTTGCTAATAGAGTAAGGCAGTTTTTAATATGACTCACTACTGAGAAATACAAATATTAACATAAAATAAGTTTATTTTCCTTAATTTATTCTTAAGTTCGTGTTATATAAAAAGTCTCATTGACAAATGTAAATTTATTTAGGCACAATTCTATCAAATGACATCGCCGATTCTTTTAGGTTAACGTCCTGATAAGAGCAAATCCTGCCCAAGAAATTACCGGAACTCGCACCGAATCCAGGGGAAAGAAACACGCACAACTATTTTTTTTACGGTTCGCCTTCTAAAAGTAGGAAACCGTATACACCGAGGAAGACTTTCAAGAGAATAAAAAGATATTTTCCCTCCGATTTAATTCCCTCCCAATGAAAAGAAGATCCTGGAAACCGCATCCCTCTACATTTCAGGGCGAATTCGAACGAACTCGCCGTGATCATTGGCGGCGGGGCAGAGGGGGGTGAGAAAAAGTTTTATATATATAGAATTCGAAGTAGGGGTATCAGGCATTCGCCGTAAGGAATCCGGTTGCGGTGGCGGCGGAAAGCTATGGCGTTTGAGAAGGCGGCGAAGGAGGAGGGAAGAAACTGAAGAAGGTTAGAAGAGAAGAGAGAGAGAGAAGTTTGGGGAGGTATGCGGTGAGAAGGAGAAAGGGGGCGTCGGAGGGCACGTGAGGAAATCATCGGAAAGAGAGGATGGGGAGAGAGTGTAAAAGGGGAAGTATGGCGGCTTCCAAGGGTGTGATGGGCGAACGGAAGCAGAGAAGCTATCGATGGAGAGTAAGTAGAGGAGGCATGAGGGAGCTTCGCGGAGCGGGAAGTTGGAGAAAGGAGGAGGGGAGAGAGGGGAGGAGAGGGAGGAAAGGAGAGGGAGGAGAGAGAGAGGGGAGGGGTGGAGAGGAGAAAGAGAGAGGGGGAAGAGGAGGGAGTTTTGTGGTTCAGAAAGGGGCGAGAAAGAGTGGGAGAGAGGCCGATGACGTCGGGTGAACCCAAATGGAAAAGAGTCTTAAGTCACCGAGGTCTGAACATCCACGGGGTTAAAGACGTGCCGTGGAAACATAGAGGAGGAGAAATAAGAAGTTAACACGAAAGGTGGAAGGTGGACGATGGAGAGAGACAGAAAGGGAAGAATTAAAAACAGAAACAGATTGTGATTCGCTCAATATCCGAAAATAATAATGTTTCGCGCTGCCTGAGCCATGCTGAAATTTCTGTTATTTATTTATACGTCCGACGCATTGTATGTGGATATTTTTATTTTACTTTCAATTGATTACTTGAAGGTAGATTTTAAAAAAAGGAGTCGAATTTTTTTTATATCTGAGCTAATTTTACAGTCCCTAGTATTTCGGAGGTTTTATGCTTGCTGTTTCACTTATTCGCGGAGAAATGATTGTGGCAATTTTCAAAGTTCATGGAAGGTAAATTTAAATTACTCTCGTACACCTACCGCCTCACACGCTGCTGTTTGTTCGCTAAAGCACATAAAACATAGCGCGATTCCCTCTCAATAACAAAGTCTGTGCGTAGAAAACATACATTCCACAAAAGTAGTGATGATGTGGCGCACATGGAGAACGAATGGGAGGAATGATAAGCTAGATTCTCACACGATGCTATTCTCCCAGCTTGTCTTTGTCTCCCTCATTTTTCCCATGCTTGAAATTAACTGTAATTTCTTTTTGACATTGCCTATAATACTGCTATTAAACTATGGCCCAAAACAAAAAGAAGTAAACTGAGTAATGAGAAGGCAGTGAAAATAGCGAAAAAAGTTCGTTCCACCAACTCCATTTTTCCCGTAAGCTTTTAGTATCTAAGGTTTCTATTTTCGCGCCATTGGAGCGTAACGCCCGCGAATATGGAGGGACAACTCTGTGTACGCATGCATAACGTCACCCCTCTTTAAATACTAAAAGATATAACGGTGTAAAATAAATTGAGAAGCACAGAAGTTGAGGGATGATATGGAATATAAGGAGAAAATTAGAAGTTGAATTTCTGGTGTCATGTACTCGTATATAGGACCAGTCAAAAATTCAAATGAATATGATTGATACGATTTTGTATTTTCTAAAAATATTAAAGTTTTATAAACTCTATAATGATACAAAATACCTGAGTCGAATTAAATGTTATTTGTAGGCAAAGGAAATTTTGTTTCTAAAAGTAATCTATTCATTAGAAAAATTGAGTTGGTATTAAAATCTAAATAATCATCGAAAAAGGATTTCAATATTACTTAAATATTTAAATTATACTCATCGGTAAGAAATTTGTAATTTAACGGCCCAATTGTAATTTGATTCCTTAAACCTAACTCTGCAAATTTTGATCACTTTTTTTCCTACATTTCAAAATAAATTTTCCCGTGTTACACCTTGTTTCAGTCCATTCATACGATAATGTAAAGCTAAGAGAATGTCTGTATCCGGTGTTAAAACGTTTTGGGGAATATAACATTCAATTTGCACGTAGTGTAATTCAAGGAAATGATATTCCAACCGAAGGGTTCCGCATCTGATCCTTTCTTTCCATTTTTATTCCCGCCGGCTATTATAAAATATAAATCCAATATGGTTTCAGCAATTGGAATAATAAAGGAAACGATTATTGCCCATGCATAACTATCTCATGCAGCACATCGTCTTAATAGAGGATGTCCGATACCTTTATTAGAACCACACTATGTTACAAGATGTAACTAAGAATTTAAGTGTATTAGAAATGGGTCCATCCTTAGGACAGCATCTAATGTAATATTTTAAATTTTTATTTTTTACTGTTCTTTAATGTTTAAATGGAGGTTTTATTAAATTAATTTATCTCTAAATAACAATTAACGTCATTCTTTGAAGTTTTTTAATTAATATTATGTTGTAAAAGCGAAAATCGATTAGAAAAACATTTCGAAGTAATTTATAAGGATGACAGAGTAAAGATTTATATCTCCAAAGACAAAGAATTGATTAAATGAGAGGAGTGTAAACATTATGAAGTAATTTAGAGAAGAAAGTTTAACAGAGTCGAATAATTACCCAGATCAGAGAGAGAGATTGAAGCACCGCAAGGAAAATCCTAGGAATGGTCAACTTTTCAAAAACAGATTCAAGAGGTTTTTCCAACATCAGGAGCTTAAGAAAATAATTCGGATTAGAAAACCGAATAACTGGAGATTAAACCAACATTTCAATTCTGTTTATGGAAGGCCGATATGAAATTTTAAATCTGGTAAAAATTCAAATTCCGAGCGATCTTTTCAAATACTGCACTGCTTTCAATTGAAAAACTATCTCTTACTATACCTACATGAACCGCATAAAGAATCATGTCTCCATTTTTTTCCCATAAAACATTTTTCGATGAAATAATCCAAAAAAAGGTGTTCTAGAAGTTATATCCTCAAAATATTGTCTAATATGGGAAGAGAAAGAAATAAATTCCGCTCGAAACGGATGAAAAAAGGAAACGCGAATAATATGTCAGTAAAAGTCAGGTATTCGAGATTTGCGACGGTATTACCCTTTCTATTTAAAGAATTGAATCCTAACTCCTTAGAAAAAGTAATAAAATACTAGCGGCGCTCGCATAACAAATAAATAACGGATTTATTTCAAGGAGGATGAAAGAAAGAAAAAGGAGGGAGGGTGAGGAGTGTTAAGGAAGAGGGAAAAGAGAGAATACGGAAGTGGGAAAACTGGGAACGGAAGAGGGAGTTGGTAGAGTTCCTTCATGAAGACAGTTCTTCGTAAGTAAGGGGAAAAGGGAGCGAACGAGAGAGTGAAAGAAAGAGAGAGAGAAAAGAAAGAATAAAAAGAGAGAGGAAAGGAAGAGTAGAGGATGAACTGCTTCCATTTGGATAGAATGCGGCCACATAGCTTCTTGATGGTGCCTTGAAATAAAAAACTTGTTAATGAAAACGAATTGGAAACACAAATCCGCGCCTCGCAATTAATAGTCGAGCGGAGCAGAGAATATTAAAGCGACAATAAGGAATCAAAGTTTTCGGGAGGAAGGCGGAGAGAAAGGGATCTGCTGGAAAAAGGGATAAGAGATGACTACGAGGGATAAAGGGAAAGAGGAAGGGAGAGGGAGGGAGGAATGAAGTGAGGGAGGGAGGACGAGAGAGAAACAAGTAGGATCCTTCGCATGGCATGCCTCGATGTGGGCATGTTGTTTCAAGTCACGTACTCTCTCCTTTCCTTCCCTGCTACGCCCAGCTCTCCCACAATCTACTCCCTCCGAACCGATGCTTCGTTTTCTCTACCCTCTTTTATCTCTCTCCGCCGCCAAAGGCCACTTCCTCTTCCAAATACTACCACCACTTCCACACCCACGGACGCGCCTCTGGCTCCGAATTCCGCACGCCACGACGAGCACCAAATCCTTCCGCCAGGCGGCGGAGGTATCGGCGGATACTTTGGGTCACTACGTGCGAGGTGAAAACTCTTTCTCTCCTCTTCCTTCCCACCTTCTTTCATCCGGGAGGGTAGAGGGTAGTTTGTGTGTGTGCGCGCGTGTGTGAGGGGGTGTGAAAAATATTTCAGGATTTATCGTCAACTATCAACTAGTGGATTCGCTAGGCCATTTTTTTCGTTTGTGTTTCATTTTTAATAACAAGCATCACTCGAGGGCTGTGTTTGAGTATTGGGATCGATATATTCTTCGTTTACCGACACACTGAGTTAAGAAGGATAGTCTATTTTTTAAATATTATCCGTTTGCCGCACTTTTGTGAGTTTCTGAAGTCGATGCGCTACGGAAAGTATTTAAATTTTTGGAGACTGTAAGCAATGAATGTTTCCTTGAGAATAACGGATTATATTCATGATGGGCATTGGCTTTCGAGGTCGAACTGGGTGCACGGCGCTGCGGTCTGCGTTACTTGTGCATCCGCTTAGGTATAAAATACGCGATAAAACATCATGAGCCTTGATAATTTAGGTAGCCTTGTTAAACTGTATAGGTCGTAAAGAACGCGGAACGAGGTAAGAGAGTATACATACTCGAAAAGGGGTCTAGAAAATAAAATAAACATTTTGGAAGAAACGAAAGTTTTGGATAATGAAAATAACGAGAGAGGAACTCGCGCGTGCAGAGTGGTAGGCTTTATGTCAAATGTTTTTGGTCGTAATAGACTGAATATACGCAAGAATGCGTGAGGAAGGCCGTTTTTTATGTTAGCTTGTTTCTGGCGTTGATGAATCTGTTTGAAAAATGTTAGTTTTTCATCGCGCGGATAAGCGTCTCAAAACACAGTTCATAATTAGTTTGCGTGGGAATGTGGCAAAAGTCTTGTGTACGCTAGACTCATTTCGCAAGCCTGGGATCTGAATAATTTGGCTCTTTAAACCAGCAAGGCGTTCAAATAAAAATATAGCAAAAACGTGGCCGCTAAATATGCGTGGTTAACTGTGATAGATTCAGTTTTTTTATTATAATATTAATACTGAATACTGAATCGTGTTGATTCTGGAAGTTATGCCATTATATAAATATTTATTAAGCGTTACATCATAGGAATACAAATACAACATTTACCTAAATTTATTCACGAATAAATTAACCCGTATAATATATTCACTGCATCCAACTTTTGGATTATTTTCGTTTTTAATTAAAATTTTATTTCACATTAAAGCGAAATGCTTCGCTTTTAAATTGCTTGAACACGATTCAATTACTTACTTTTCACTTCATAAACAGGCTATTTAAAAGCTGTGTAATTGGTCTGTAGCGATAATTGAGCATATGTGACCAGGTCGAACTTCCAATTCTTTAGAAGGTTTTTAAAAAATAATTAAGGCGGTCAGGCCAGAGAAAATGTTCTGTTACACTGGAAAAATACAACACCATGAACAAACTTGGGTAAGTTCTAATTGGATAAATGAATGGAAGTAGAACTTGTTAAGGCATTAAAAAAGTAGATATTTCGGCTATAATTTGTTTCGAAAATTAGTAAGGAAATGACAGTCCATTACTTACTTAAACAGCATAATAATTTCCCACTAAGTTCACATGCCAAATTTTTTAAAAAATTTCTAATAGGTCATTTTAAGCAATTATCCCCGTGTTATATGATTTACATATGTTAACTGTCTTATCGGTGGTTTTCTTATCTTCAAATGAGAAAAACATAATTTCTTCCTGCAGTTATCTTTAGTTCCTCTTGAAAATCAATACTTATGTCTGAGAGTGAAATCTTACAGCATAAAAATTAGCACTGTCAATAACTATCAAAAAAGAGCTTTGAAATTTTTTATCACGATACGAGTACCAAATTATCAGCAAAAATAAAGATATTACTGATTATAAAATATCTGTTCGATGCTTTTCTTCTAATATTTCTTGTGTAATTATAATTCTTATATTTCTTGGGATATATGACATGTGCGAATATACTTAGCAATATCGGCCAAACTCATATGGTAGTCCAATCATTTTATGGATTGGGAAATATTTTACGAATTTTAATTCCTAGCAGGAATCGCATTTGTTAAGGAACTGTAAGCAATATTATACAAAATAATGAGTAATTTTTACGTCATCTAGATATTAACTTGACAAATAAGTATTGCGTGCGTCATATAAAGTTGATGATCTATCCGCTTAAATTTTTAAGTTTCTGTTAAGCGGTAGAAAATTTCCAACTTGACCGAGAATCGAACCTGGGTCTTCCACTTACCGAGTGGATATTCTTTCATTGAATTTTTCTCCTGCTTTCCGGAAACACCAGCATAATCCTGAATTCATGGAGCTTAAAATCAAAACTTAACATATATCAATGTATTCAACAAATGGAAAAGAAACCCCAAATATATTAAACGATATATTTATACAAATTTTTCATTCGTTGTCGAAATAACTTGCACGAAACTCAATAAGCTCAAAATATTTCGATTCACAGTCCAGGATATAGCGTATTTTTACTCTTAAATGGTTCATTTCCAAACCCCGTCTTTCGATTAAAAATAAAATGCGAGACGAAGAAAAATGTCTGGAGAAGACGCATGTGAAACTCAATGCATGAATTAATGCAAGGCCGCAGCTCCAAGCACGAATGCCCAAAGCGGAGGAGTTAAAGCTTTTACCCGCCCGTAATTGAATATGGCTAGAGATATGCATAATTACAGCTTTACGTCCTTGGAAATACGTGTAGGCGTGGAAAATGTCTGTACATTACGTAAGGGTACGGTGGATTTCTCTCTTTCTCTCGCTCCCTTTCTCTCTCTCTCTTTTCCTCATGAATTTGCATATAAAAATTTGCGTGAACGTTCACATCTGCGGTCGCCACGACGCCTTCAAAAATACGTGTTCCAGATATTCTCGCTGGCAAAACTCGGGCTCCAAAGCTGAAGCATAAAGCTCAAAAAGAGTAATACATATTTATGTTACCAACGTATTATATAACAAATGTAAATGAAACTTCAGACGAGTCATTACAGACAGCTTACTTTCTTATTTTCAAATAAATTCTAATACGTACCTTCCACACACAAACGCACGCACATATTGAGCTAGGTGCCATACGTGTCACTCCTCGAGAATTTCATTCTCGTATGTTTGATGAACAAAAGTAACTTAAACCATGTTTTTATAATATTTATCTTTATTAAAAAGTATTTTTTTACATTTAGGTCGTTCTTCGTTTAACGTAGAACATCGAAAGTCATTCTGAAACGGTGAAAAAATTTTCAAAACGATCCTATTTGATTGCTCCAGTCGCAAAATTCGTGACGCCGTAGATCTCGCAACCGCTCACCATATATTTCCGAAAGCGAGCATATTCACCTTATTAATTTACTGACGTCAAATCTCATTTAGGTTCATCCGAGATATCCGCGTAAAAATAAGAAAAGAACATAAAACCGACCCGCGCCGGAGCGTTTTATCTTTCTAAGAGGAGAAATAAAAAGCTTCCTCCTTTTCCCATCGACTAACATCCGTCTCCTCGAGTTTTCTCAAGGAAAAAAAGCGCTGAATAATGACACGCCCATTTTAAACTGGGAGGTTTTAACCGGTCTCGGAGAGTCTCCCAGCGGATAGCCACATTTCCGGATATAAATGCCTCAAACGGAATGAAGTTGAGGTTTCCTTTCGGGAAGAGAGAGATAGATGGAAAAAGTAACCAGAAGAAGAAGAGCTCCGGTTTTAAAGGTTTTTAAGAGGGTTTTGCGAGAGGGAGATGGAGGAAGGTGAGGGAATAGCAGCACCAGTAGTAGTAGTAGTAAGGTGTCCGATGGAAGTGCATTTCCTTCCCACATTGACTTATGGCGTCGCTACCGGAGAGCGAGAGGGGGAGGGGAGTGAGAGAGCAGGAAAGGGGTGTGGTCTGCGGACGGAATGAGTGAGAGAGATGGTCGGGAAAAGGCCATTTCTCTCCCGCGCTCCGACAGAGGTGGAAAATCCACCGCTTAAACCACCCCATCGTTCCACCTCCTCTTAAACCACCCGCAACTGACATTCCTATCCTAAGCCGCCCTCCGCAGACACCCCGCGTTGCATTCTTAGCCTCCGATACTCCCTCCCTCCCCCCACCCTTCCTCCCTTCCTCCACCCCTTCCTCCCTCCCTCCACCCCTTCCTCCCTCCCTCCCCCCTTCCTCCCTCCCTCCTCTCCCTTCATCCTCCTCTACCCTCCTCCTACTCTTTCTCCCTCCCTCCCCTCCCTTTCTCTTCCCTCCCTCTCCTCCTCCTACTCTTCCTCCTCCCGTCTCATCCACTCGCTTCTTTCGCACTTTTTTAAGGACGTCGCCTTCGGCGGATATAAAGATCAAGGGCTTTTTTTCGCAAGAGGGCGCCTCTCTTCTCTGCGCTCCAATAACTCCTCGGGAGATAGGTTCAGACGCTCCATTTCTGAGGTGCATCTTTAAATTGATCGATTCGATTAAATGTCGTCGAGATTTCCCCTCTTGGTCGATTAGGCGAGGCTGTTTTTTTACAAAACTAATTTTCTCAACTTCTCTGAAAATGACTTAACCGGATTGCTTTGTGATTAAATTATGCTTAGATCCTTCTAGGTATAGCTAATAATGCGTTACAAAGGCTTGTATGACGTTAAGGATTCTGAATAAAAATGGCAGTAGTGGTTGTATGTTTTGATGGCTTCTAGTGCATCTCGATATTTCAGCCAAAAAAGGATTTTTCTATAAAATTGCATATCTTTTATCACTTCTTTTCCTGAGACAAAAGCATTTTTTTATGATTGCCTGTCAACTCCTCCAAACACATTATTCTCTCGTCTTAATGCTTCCAACAATTTCTATGGAATTCTTCTTATACTGTTTTTTTTAATTCCTTCCCTTGAATTGACGTCCAGCTATCATTTGGACCTTCCGTTTCTATTTAATTAACCTCTTATTTATGTTACAATCATTACTGCGGTTGATTTTTCTCAATTTTGTTGTCAATTAAATTTTAAAAGTGTTTGGATTATTTTCTAAATGAATGACCTTTAAATTCAAATTGAAATTTTCCAAATTTGTATACGTTGATGTACGAAACATTCTGAACATCAAGCTCAAATGTTTACAAAATTCCGCCTATAATTAACTAAGTATACCCTGACTTTTTGTAAATCCATCTATTCCATAAAATGAGAAAGAACTACGGAAAACAATCCCTGGATCCTGACAGGAAACTATTTTTTCTTTCGTTTTCATTTTACCGTTGACTCCGCATTTTTTGTAATCTACGCATTAATTTAAGTCGAACTCTAATTACTCGATTAATCCGATAATGGAGAATTCGATCGATCGGCACTTCGATCCGCGAAAAATCGCAAACATTTCTCTCCCCTTTCGCCTCCGCATTTAAAATCGTCGGCACGTCGTTAAAAAAAACATTTAAATAAGCAAACAGGTTCCGTATAGATAATCGATACCTAGTTTCGGGTATCCTTCGCATTTTCCCTCTTTCCACCTCTAGAGGAAGAAGAAAAAAAACGGTCCTTCCCTCCTCTCTCTCTCTCCTCCATTTTTTCGCCCTTCCTCCCTTCCCGGAATCCACCTCCTCTCCCCCTCCTCCCATCACCCTCCTCACTGGTCCGGAAGAGGAATCCATCATCTAGTAGTCCCTAGCAATGGGACACAGAGGTCTCGTTCCCCTTGGAAGATTCATTGCCTTTCCTCTGGTGTTTACTCTTCTTCTAAACTGTTTGTCATGCCCTCTTTCCCCTTTTGCACCGCGTCCCGTCCCATTCTTTTTTTTATTTCTATTCATTTTATTACTCCGCTCTCCCGCTTCCCTTACCACCTACCTAAAACGTCTACTCCCCCCCCCTCCCCTTCCTCCCCTCACTTCACCTCCCTCCCTTGTCTCGTCGCTTCTTCCACGAGCTGCCTCCCGCGACTCCCTTACCTCATACTGATGACCGCCCTCCCGAGAGCGGGCTGCATTAATGAGAGGTCAAGCGGATTCCTTCTTTTCCCTACCGTTTTTCTTTTGTTTGCGCGAGTTTTCTTTCCTCAATTTTTTACAAGGCCGGAATGTCCTCTCTCTCTCTCACACACACCCACACTCCTTCCTCCACCCTCTCACTATTACTCCTCCTCCTACTCCTCTTCACGTACACTTCGCCCACACGGAGAGAACATCGGACCACCAGACGTTAGGAGAATTTAAAAAAAACGTGAGAGGTATTTTCTCTCGGAGAAAAAAAACAGGCTCAGGGTGTTTATAAATGGGACTGCCTTATTTGCCGAGTGCTCCTTTCTAAGAGAAGAATATTTATAGAACCCTTTGAGACGAATTTATCCCTGCAGCAGATATATTTTTTTGAGGGTATAATCAAAAGTGGGGCGTGATTTTTTTTCTGTGTCCTGTTCTTTAACGATTGTAATGAAAATAATTACTCAATCCCGATTGAGAGCGACACCGTTGGGCAATAATTATGGCGTCGGAAATTTTAAAATTCCGCTTTTAAAAGAAAGTCCATTATATATATATATTTAAATCGGGGAAATTCAGAGGACGCAGTTGCTGTTAATGCACTTTATTTATTTATTCGATATTTTTTTAGTGTTTGCTTTTCATGGCCAACAACTAGCATTTATTCCTGGGCACCTGTGGTGATATAGACTTAAGCTTCCTTTGAATGAAATGTGCCGGTTTCTATAGTTACTTACATCAAAGCAGTAATCACTGCAAAGTGTACTTTAGTTTTCTCAGAGAGAGAATATATTGACGTCGCTTGATATTTTTTTGGTTTGATCTCCTTTTTAACACTTTCACGTTAGAATGTAAGAGTTATAGTTTAAAAATATTTAAAGTTTTATAACAATATTTCCTTTTCTATATAAGTAGTACACAGGACATCAGAAGTAGGATTGCTATGGCAAAAGCAGCATTTAACGAGAAGAAGGAGCTTCTCACAAGCAAGAAAATAAATTTAGAAACAAGGAAGAAATTAGCAAAATGCTACATATGGAGCATAGCTCTTTATGGTGCAGAGACGTGGACGGTAAGGAGAAAGGAGGAAAAATATTTAGAAAGTTTTGAGATGTGGGTATGGAGAAGAATGATGAAAGTGAAATGGACAGAGAGGAAGAGAAACGAAGCAGTATTAGAAATGGTTGGAGAAGAAAGGACGCTAATAAAAACAATCAGGAAAAGAAAAGCAAATTGGATAGGGCATATATTGAGAAGACAGTGTTTACAAAGGACGATCTTAGAAGGAAAAATAAGTGGAAGAAGAGGAAGAGGGAGAAAAAGAATAGGAATATTAGATAATATAAAGCAGGGATATAATACTTATAGAGGTATAAAAGAGGCTTCTAGGGAGAGAGAGAAATGGAGGCAGCGATTCAGTTAAAACCTGTCTTCGGACAGAAGCATGATGATGATGATGATGATATAATGTATATAGTATATATTATATCAAATGAAGCTTTAGAAGCGTTGTAGTGTAGTTATCCTTTCAAATTCCTACACAAACCTGTGTGCTGTTGGGTACACGGCGCCTTAAACGTAACATCCAAACAAGAAAAACAAAAGGACCCTTCTGGTGTAAAATTAAATATTATATAATGTTAAGTGAACATATCAAGGGTTGATCGTACAAAAAATAACGCTTAATAATATAATTCAACTCCGCTCAACTTTGTATGTGAAGAGTAGTATGTTTTCGAGTTGATGTCTATGATCATGTTTTGTTTGGAATTTTAATTTATTTCTTCTGAGTTTCACTTCAAGGTTGCATATCTCATATCGTTTAATACATACAAAAGATTTCTTTTTGTACCCTCAAGTTTTTCTTTTCTCTTATTTTTACCTTGACACTAAAAACAACGAAAACGACCTTTTCATCTAATTACCAATTGCAATTAAATATTTACGAAGCAAGACGCGAAACGGAAGAAATATAAAAAATTACATCGCATTTTACCATTTGCCTCCTTACGTTGAATATAAATCCCATCACTGTACTCCAGATTTATTGATACGTCCTTGTTTAACATAGAAGGGAACGGCGTTACTTGCGTATTTCGTGGACTTATTACATACATCTCCTAGAGATTAAATAAGCTCGCCCGCAATTTGAAGCCACTTGACACTAATATCGCACTCAAATAATGGAAATACATTTCTCCGCAAATTACACGGAATTTAATTAATGTCCCCAGCTCTTTCGATAAATTACATTCGATTTCAAAAGCTTGGCTCATAACTGTCAGTGAACATCAAATTGTCAAATTTCATTCGCCAACTAACCGCATTAATTAATGCAGAATATTATTCATGCTCCTGTTTGGAAATGTGAAAGGCACATACCAATCCTCCGGTATTCTTGGATTTAATATAAATAAGTTTCCGGAAATAATATTGATTCTTGGATGCATTAATTATTCGTCTGAAAATAGGTACAAATAACAACGATTACTGATGTCTCTATGTGAAAAACTTCTGAATGGATTTTCACTTTATTTATTATAATATATCACGATGATACCAATATGAATGAAAAAATTCATGCGGAATATAGTCATGGAATAGTCACATGAATTCTTTATGCACACCATCAAGGTGCTGATAACATTATAACAGTTTTTTTGTTAAACGTGAACCATAGTAATGAAACATCTTATGTTGTCGTTACATGGAATAATAATAATAATAATGATTGAATGAAAAATATTTTAATTAAATTGTGAAGTAAAAAAGAGGGTCGTTGAGCCCGTCCTGCTGCTGCAATCCAATTGAAAAACTAGGTAACACCAATAACCGTAAGATGATTGAGAAAATCATAAGCGCACTTCTACTACAAAGCAGCCATAATCAGTGGTGATGCTCAAAACGAAAAAGTGTCATTTTTTACCTTTTAAATGCGTTTTAAGAAGCTGGAGAAGGTTATTTTGTACAATTGGATGTCCGTAAAAGGTGTGCTTGCAGTTAAGATAGAAGGAATTTTGAAAAGAGAAGATATTTTAAAATCTTGAGTCGGGAGACTAATTGGAAGGAAGGATTTGGATATTCCCAGAAGTTCTAGGAAACCGAGGTCGTGTTTTGTATTAACTAACAGCAAAGGATCGAGCCGAGGTCTCTCTTTATGAATTTAGTTTCTTGATTAAAAGTGCATATGATATTTGATATGCGGTTGTTATAAATTCCAAATTTCCAGTAGTGATTGGGTGGCATAATTAATGAAAGTGTTTGGCGACACTAGGTATCTCAAATCTACTATATTTGAAATGTGCAATGCATTCTTATTAAAGATCTTTTAGTTGACTTTTCGGTTGTCCTATGTAAAATCTATCGCACCATATGCAGATTTCTAAGTGCTGGACGTATTTAGTTTTTCAGTTTCATTTTTCGTGTTTAGCATTATTTAATGCTGTTGTTACTAGTCTGACCGATTGATGGGGATTTTAGATAATTCTCTTTTTGAGACATTTTTCCCGTTGTTATTGGATTGAGCTAAGCAAATGTTTCATTCTTCACTTTGGTATGTGACAGAAGCAGTGATTTTTACACTAATGATGCCCCAAAGAAACTCGATCTTTGTAAAAACCACCGTGAGGCGATGGGACGTATATTCTTTCAATAAAAAGTACCTATACAATAATATCGGAAAATGCTTTCCAAAAATAATTATGATCATGGAAGAAAGTTTTCACAGGATGTAGATGAAATTTATAGGTAACGGCAACTGGTTCCGTAATTTGGATATGGCGAGTGAGGCTTTTGCCATTGACTCTATGCGAAAATGTATTTATTGCTCGCATAAATAATTATTTGATGCTCAAAAATTATAATTATTTTAATTTATTAATTTCTTCTTAAAACGGAGGAAATATTATATTCCACGAAAATTTTTCTTATCCTTAAAAGTTGTTGAATCTTCCGCTACGACCGAGGTGGCAAATACGCCTGGGAATTATTGAGGAAATGTTATGTCAAACGAGACAGGTTGCGACATCTATAAGGAGAAAATTTGAACCATAGATGACGGGGAATAAATGAATGCACAGTAAGCGTTGGCTTGGATGTCCGACTATGGAGTAAATTGGCGGTGACGAAATTTAATTTACTAGTAACAGCAATAATAACAGAACTAAATTGTCGTCATTAATGGCATAAGTATATTTGATTAACAGTGCATGAACAGAAATATAGTGAATATAACACTATTGAATAGTGTAGAAGAGAAATGCCATTAATACAATGCTTGCTGTTTGTTTACAAAGGTCAAAACTTAAGATGACGCGAGATAATTTACCTACGTTTTATCAGCGCGCTCAAGCGGTACGTAACTGCTCCTGCTGAATTGTTAATTTTGTAACCAATGGTAACAAGAGGAAACAATGCTTCCTGAAAACGTTTACTTAATGATAAGGCATATATTCTAAGTGTTAAGTTCTCAGCTTCTCGCTCAATTGTTTTTCACTTACAGTACATTACTTTTGCTTATATTCATAATTATTTTTTAATTTATACCTTTCATTTTTAATTTTACACCCTTTTTAATTTTTTTTTTAATGTTTGCATTTCAGACAATAAAGTCATTAACTTAACCTATTTATCCAGTTTCATAAGGTAAATTAGTTTAAGGGGAGGTATTTCAAACCACTTTTCACCTTTTTTTGTTGCCCTTAATGTAAATCCATTAATTTTTATTACAATTAATTGAAACAATACTTTCAAAGCATTAGTAGTTATAAAACAACTAGGTATATAAAAATCCTTCAAATCGACTCACAAAACAATGCTTCAAAAATAAAAAACTAAGTAACAAAGTCATTTTACCAACACACACAAGAGATTCATAAAATCAGCAATGATTATTCATCTGGTAAATGGTTTGTTAGCAGTAAAGCGATTTAATAAATCCATTGCCCATTTTGGTTGATCTGTTGGTACCATATGACCTGCATTCCTTACCAAAACTTCCGTTAGTGGTCCAGCAACTTTAGCATAGCCAGCAATACTACCACCCACATGCCAAATATTTCTTGTGGCATTTGCATAAGTTTCTGCTCCACTCCAATTTAATGACTCTAAGAATGAAACAGTTGCTGGGTATGGCACTATTATATCCAATTGTCCACTGTAGATAACAACACGGTACATTCCAGAATCTAATAAAGCTTCAACCCATGGTTTTACAGACTGCATTACATCATTTTGAAGATGGTTTTCAACATCTTTTCCATCATTAAAAGTTCTGTTTCCAACATGTATTGCCTTTCGAACATCGCTCTTCTGAATGTATTTCCCAAGGTCTCCAAATGTAGACTCATCATGGTCATGCAAGTAATTGAAGTAAAATGTGAATCCAGTAGCATTATAAAAAAGGGTTTTGTATGGTATGAGATCCCCATTAAGAAGGTCATCAAAAATCTAGGAAAAGAAAGAATAAAGTCCTTATAAAAATTAATATATAATGTATTCATTTAAGATCAGTTTGAATAAAGAAAACTTTACTACTGAAATATGAGAAACATAGTTACCATAAAAGCTTTATCAAACTGTTTTTCCTGAATATACTTGACTCCTTCATTTTCCTTTTCATTGAATATATTTCTTATATGAGAATCAATCAGGCCATGTTGATACAAATAGTCAGAATACTTTAGCATATGCTCAGGATCGCATAGACCATTCCCAATAGCCAATCCTACACCAGAATAAAAAGAAAATTTAGGGGGGGAAATGTGCAAAGGACAATATTAGAATTACAAATTTCTATATTCAAATATAGTAAATAGTACAAGAAATCTAAATACTTCACTTTATTGATGTTGTACAAACTATTTCAACTAGAGGTAGATAGGTAAAATAATCAAAAAGTCTGATAATGTCAATACGCAACCTATTTACCTTTGAGATTTATATGCAACTTGGCATTTGGATTTTCTGTGTGTATTGTGTATGAGATGGCAGGTACATATTTGCCTGAAAGGACATGAAATGCAACATTAATTTTGAAATATTTACTACCTACAAAAGAGGTAAATGAATCTTTATACAATGGTAGTAATGAAAATACAAACCTGCATAAGACTCTCCAGTTACAAAGAAATCATTCTTTTGTAGTTCTGGGAATAACTGAAAAAACTGTATGAGAGCACTGTAGAGATTTTGTCCAACTGCAGTTTCATTTGTTGAGTAACCAAGATCATTTTCAGTGAAGCTGTATCCTGAAAAATTAAATTATTCTTGTAAACTTGCATATATCAACATTTCATAGTATGCTTAATCACAAATAAAGGTACTTAGGTATTAACAGTCACACCCTTGCACAGCGTCCCATGGGGCAAGATATGAAACTACAAGGCGCTCAAAGTGCCAAGATACAGAACTACATAAAGCTTTTGGCAAGGTATCCATATCTTTCTTTGAATGGAGATTGAACCAGTGTTGGACGCCTACAGCATCCTTTCTAAATCAATGTCACCCTCAACGCCAGCAGAGATTGGGTGCCCAAAAAGTAACGTATACTAATTCTCCTTTGAGATGAAGTTACAATGTTAGCAATACGTAGTTTGAATATACACGCTACGTATTTGGAATGGACATATAGATATTCCCTCCATGTAGTTCCACATCTCGCCACTTTGAGTGCCTTGTAGTTTCATATCTTGCCCCTTGGGGTGCTGTGCAAGAGTGTGATCGTTAATACCTAAGTACCCAAATAAACTCGGACACTAAAAAGTTAACTGTTTCCAACTACAAAATCAAAAATTCAGGAAATTCTTCTTCATTCCTGAAAAGCATTCATTGTAAGAAAACTCATTGAAAGACAAAAATTTTTCCAGCGACTCCCATATTAAATACTAAGATGCTATTCACGGAAAATATTATTCTCTTATGCCCGTAACTATTTTGATTTTGTGACAAAATTAATCACTATTATCAATTTCTCCATTCCAGCAGTAGAAGGAAGCTTACAATGATGATCTGTAGGTGTTTCTTGGTGTCTTGGTTGGATTTATCTCACACTAGTTTATCTAGCCAGTCTACTGAAAAATATTTGTTCAAGATAAGATTGAGCTTCAGTGTTGTTCACTTAAATTCAATACATCCATTAATGTGATTTTGTTAAAAATTATCTTTAAAAGAGTATTGCCTGTCCAGTGGCCGCTCGTTGTTTCATCCTTCACTATTCGTCCTTTTGATCTTTCGTCCACCACCAATTACATCCATCCAATCACTATTTGTCCGCTTTCCATCTTTCGTCCATGTGTAACGCATGTCGATCCTCATTTTTTTATCGTCAGTTGGATTTAGAGCGTCCTTTTGGTTATTGGACCTGTGTTGGTTTCTATGTATTTTTTTTAAATATTTAGCCCTTAATTATGGTTCCCAAAGTGAACAAAAAAAGTTAATAGCGGTAATATTGCTAAACAACATGTTGTTACAACTTTGGATGTGAAATTTAAAATTCTAGATAAATTTGCAAGTGGAAAACCTGGCGCTGATATTGCAAGAGATATGGGCATGTCAAAAACCATGGTAAGGACAATTATAAGAGACAAACAAAAACTAAGCAAAGAAATCAGTGCCTGGAACAATTAAATTTCAACAGAATAGGGAGGCAATTTTTATTAGAATGGAACATTTGCTTTTGCTCTGGATTCAGGTCCAGGAAGCTAAGCATATGCCAATGTCAACTGCTATGATACAAACCAAGGCTAAGAGAATTTTTGAAGACCTAAGAATGGAGCAGTCTGGAGGAAGTGTTGTGAAGGATTCGGAATTTAAGGCTAGTGATGGTTGGTTTGCAAAATTCAAGGCTAGGACTGGCTTGCATGCCGTTAAGATTCAGAGTGAGTCTGCCAGTGCAGATGTTGCGGCCACGAAAAATTATCCTGCAAGTTTTAGATACATCATTGAGGGAGGGAGCTATGATCCAAGGCAAGTGTTTAACGTGGATGAGACTGGCCTCTTCAGGAAGAAGATGCCTACTAAGACTTTCATCACCAAAGAAAAGGCAATGCTTGGTTTCAAACCAGCGAAGGATAGATTGTGTTGTTAGGTGGCAATGCTGCTGGGGATTTTAAATTAAAACCCATGGTTGTTTATCATTCTGAGAACCCCAGAGTATTGAAAGGATGTGTGAAGGCAAAGCTCCCCATTGTGTGGAGGTCAAATAAGAAAGCTTTGGTTACAAGGGATATTTTTAATGAATGGTTTCACTGCCTCTTTCATACCTGCAGTCACCAAATATCTGCAAGACCAGAACTTGAATAATAAGGCTCTCTTAGTTTTAGATAATGCTTCAGGTCACACTCCAAATTTAGAAGAGCTCTCTGATGGCAAGGTGAAGGTTACATTTCTTCCACCAAACACAACTTCCATTCTCCAGCCCATGGATCAAAATATTATCAGTAACTTCAAGTAAGTTTATTACAAGATAACATTTGATTATTGTTTTGAAGCAACTAATGGTCCTAATAAACCCACTCTTAAAGAAGTTTGAGGTCCTACAGTATCAAGATGGGCATTGAAAACATTAAGATTGCCTGGGATAAAGTCACCAATTATAATATGAACACTTCCTGGAGAAATGTTTGGCCTGTGTTGTTGATTTTCGAGGTTTCTCAGATGACACAACAGAAGAAATTAAGCAAAGGATTGTTGAAGTGGGAAGGCAACTGGGTTTTGATGATTTAGCAATTGAAGATGTGCAAGAACTAGTTGAGTCCCATAATAAAGAGCTGAGTACCAAGGAACTGCTTCAGCTAGAAGAGCACAAGGCATCAGAGGAAGAAGAGGACAGAGACACAACCCCAAGCAAGGATTTGACTAAAAGCCTCCTGAATGACTTCTTCAAACATTGGGAGGCAATGAAAGAAATTATTAAAAAGAATGACCCCATAATGGAAAGGAGTTCTAAGGTTGTCAGGGACATGGAAAATGGAATGAGGTGCTATAGGGACATAATGAAGGAGAAGACGAAGTCTGCCAAGCAAATTAAAATTGATAGCTTCTTCACTAAAAAGACTGAGCCCTTGGATGAAGAGCAAATGAATGAAGATTCTGATGATCCTTCATCCCCACTCACCCTTTAATTCCCTCCACAGTGCCCCCCAACCATCCACTCCTCCCTGTAAGCAACATCAGCCATCAAGTTTATGTGAGTACATGTAGGGAAATTAAATTTTTTAGATTATTATTTTAGGTGTAAGAATGTTTTATAATGTTTATCAATGGATACCTATTGTTTTCATTGTTTTTAATGGTCAGATATAATTTTAATTGTCTGAAATATGGTTCGATGGAACTGCCCAATCCATTATAACATGTAATCCTATGGGAAAACGCCATTCGCTATTGGTCCTTTCACTATTGGACCTGTTTTCCAGGAACCAATTAGGGACAAATAGCAAATGGTGCCTCTATTTTCACAGCACAAAAATAATAACTAATTAAAATTCTAATTTATAACTTGGGTTGATATCAACACTTAAATTTACTACATTTCAACTGTGGGCAAAGTCAGAAAGACCAAAAGAAACAAATTCAATATATCACACTTTTACTAGCAAAAAAAAGGCAAATGTAATATTTCCTTTGTAACCAACTCACGAGTAATAATAATAATTTTTAGGCTTTGTTATAATGCATAACTTGCACCTTATAGCATGTTACTAACAAACTATTTTAGAAAAGAGAGCAATTGACCAATCCAGCTAATGCATGCAGTCAGCTGAATTCATGTTTTTATTAACCGGCCCATGAGCAGACCATTACACAGCAAGACATTCATTTTGCAGTGAAATAGTGAAACTGTAATATGTATTAGGATTAATACGAGCAAATTTTCCTCATTTAACACACACATGAACAATATTTTGACTAAATATTTTTCGAAAAATAATTATGTACCAGTTCCAACAGGGTTGTCAATGTACAACACATTGTAAATTCTAGCCCAAGAATACTTCCTCGTTTTGAGCGAAAGTTTCTTGTCTATGTAAAATGGTCCATGCTCGGTAAACAGCCCAAATAGTGATGTAGCACCAGGTCCACCTTGAAGCCAGAGAACAACTGGAGCATCCCTATAGTTATACTAAATATAATAAAGAAACAATTCAGTACATGTTTACCACTCAAAATCATTGATCGAAGTTCAGTAAATGACGTACCTTTGCCGGAAAAAACCAAAAGAATATGTTGGAGTTGTATTCCTTGTTTACAGTGAGATATCCTGAATAACTAGCAATTTTCGCATCGCCTCTTAGTGAACCGACCGATGATAATTTCCGAGCTTCTTCAGTTTTGCCAGCTTCAATCAAAGGAGACAAATACAATGGTTCGCCGGGATTTACAGTGACAGGATGGTGTTTTAATTTTGGGTAAACGTTAATAAAACCGCTAACTCCGAAAAAAACGAATGCATAAAAGGGTAATATAAAGGAAATAGTTTTACAGAATGTATAAGACATTGCAAGAAGAAGTAAAAAAATCTATGCGCGAATGGATTAAATTACTGCAAGGCACAAGAATTTTCAAACCATTCCTAAATGATACGTGACGAGAGAGTACAAAATATGCACACAAGAAAACACCCGACCGGTTCTGACTAGCAGTCACGGGATGATTTGCAAACAGCTGACATCCTATCAGAAGACAGGATGATCTTTTTCTGACCTTGACACAATGAAGCGAATTTCGTCATTCGCAGTGGGATTATGTGGCGGTAATTTTGAATTGATGGTGCTCTATTTTAAATAGATTATAGTGAGTTTGGAAGTTAAACTGCAACATAGACGCCAGAGGATAGAATTGTGCTTGTAATAGAATGAAATAAGTGTACCGTAGCGATGTCTCATTGTTTTAATTTGGAATATTTTGAATTTACAGAAATTGTTAACTTGATTATTTCTTGTTTCTCATTATGCATTTGTTTATAATCCTAAACTTTAAGATAATTCTTTGTTTCAAAACATATTTAGAAATATGTATATATTTTTCGATCGAGAAATTGAAATTTCTATGACAAAAGTTTTCCTTGTTATATGATGAATACATATAGATCTTAAATGGGCTAACTGTAACTGCTGTGATCACGTAAGCGTCAACAAATACAACTGTGCTTAGAGTAAATTATAGATAAAGTGGACATTTTCTAGTGCAATGTGATGTGTTTAATTTTACAAATGGTAATGTGATCTTCATAGAAACATTGTTTATGGACCGCAATGGGCCGTAAGCGCATTTGCCTTATTTTACTTTATTGCAACATTTGAAGCATGCCCATTGCCTCCTGCATCAATTTCATTAGGTTTAGCAGGTTTAATGATTGACATTCTTAGATATTCATTTTCGTTCTTTTTAAAGGTGCAACAGAAAGAGAATGTGTTCCAGGGCCGAAGAAATCACTTTACAAATAGATTTTTGCTTGATCCACAAATTCATTCTTGACGTGAAAGTTTGACGTTTTTCGTCATCCACGTGAATTTCCTTTAAATACGTTTCATGCATAAAAGGTATTACCGTTATAAAATTCTGTTACAATAATTCATTTTTATATCTTGATTGTATAATATTTATGTAAAAATACCTCACTGTTATGTAATTTGATAATGACTTTGTACTCTCGCTCTGTGTGATATACGGTAATAAATTTGATTTCTTATATGCAATTCTTTCATTTTAGTCCATTTAAATCTGTCCGTGCAATTTATATTTGCTACGATTATCGTATTAAAACGGGAGGGGAATGGGGCGAGGGACATCCTGTGATGACGTCACGCTAGCATTCGTTAACACGTAGTTCCAAATTTTCCCGTTGACCCATCGATTGTCGCCTTCCATGGTAAAACCTGGGAATCGTTTTATAGCATTAAGTTCCCGGTCTTTCCGTAGGGGTACTAGTCTTTGATATGGATTAATGGCACGGTGCGGTAATCTAATTCTGCTGATAACTTTTCATAGGCTCTGATTAAGATCTTACTGACGGAAACATTTGAGTTTGGACGTAAACCATAGCGCGAACGGGCCCATCGTTACGCAAACATTACATTTCTCAAACTTCACCTCTTCCTTATAGAAAATATAAGGCCTTCGTCTTTAAACGTAAATTACCATTTCTGTGCAAAATAGTAATTTTTATTATATCTAGACAATGCGTACGGAGCCAGAATCTCTAAATCCGTCCCTGAGATTGCATCAATGTTGCCTTGGTGAGGTCGAAAACGGACTCATGTTAGTCTGATTTAAATCGCTTCATGGAGAGTCATCATGTTCCCAGACAAGTGACATGGGAATGAAGAATTTATTATCTATGATGGAAATTGTTTTCCCAGATCGTTCATTCCTCAACTGACAGTGGTCCACGTAAACGGCGGTTGATGAATGAGGAAGGATTCTGTTCAGAGTTAAATCCTCCCGGCGGGAGATAAAGCTAAGGGCTCCATCAAGCAAAATGAAAAGATCTCCCAGGCAAATATTATTCGCTTATCAAATCATTCAGATTTACCAAAGAACGAAGGAAAACATACTTTGCACCAACCTTACACTTCAGGCTCCGGTATTATTTGCGATAATCAATCTTGATGATAAATTCATTCCATTATTATTTATTATGATCATTTTACATGATTATTGCTATTATTGCAGTTCAATTTACATTGCACTTCATTAACAGGCGCACCATTGAGACAATCTATTTTGATTGGTTAACAGCCACAAAGAAGAAAAAGGTCCGTTGGCTTTCTACCCTATCAAAAATAATTTTTAAATTATTTCATTGCAGAATACTTGTTCATCTCTTTAGGAAAACCAATCAAATTTTATCGAGTAGTCGCTGTCCCCTTTCGTGCTTGCTCCTGGATGCTATTGCCCCACAGGTATAATTTGGAGGTATTGGCCATTATTACATATCAAGGAATTATTCCAAATTCCACCAGGGACGATTTGTATGAAATTGAAACAAGTATAATTTATTAATTGTCCTAAAGTCAAATCATTGGTAAATATATTCGGAAAGAAAGGAAGAGTACTTCACTATGACTCCAATGTCTGATTCTCTCTCAGTAGAAATTCAATTCTTTTCAATGTCACTATAGTATGGTACATCTGTAATGGAATTGAAACGCTAGTCTTAGGTAATATGCCAGGAAAACCATTCCATTTGAATAATTTTTGCATATTTGCAGCCCTTCATCCATTTTATCAGCTCAGGCAGCGATTTAATGACTCACAAGCACTGAAATGGATTTTTCATTGACCTTTATGGCATACCCTAATAAAAACAATAAATACCCCCTTTCCGCAATGTATTCTCTATCCCACGCTATCATTCAGCATCATTGATTATGGGACATTAACTTACATAATCCACTGCTACCTCGTCTGCAATGCTTAATGCCATTCCTACCATTTCATAACCATCATATCTTGAAATGTGTGCCATTTTTGTAGAGCATGCAGAAATCCATTTACTGGCTGCTCTCTGAGACCATGGAATATATATATATACATATACATATACATATATATATATATATATATACACACACACACACACTGTATATGCCGGTGTATAGTCGACCTCGATCTTTCGGATTCAAAATACATGACTAGACATATATTCGCCGTATTAGTCGAACTCCCACTTTTTTTATAAAAAACATCGAATGAAGAATATGAGGAATTTTATGGTTTTTAAAACCTAAATGTAAACTTTTCCAAATAATGCCATGTCGATTTTTGAGTTATTAAATCATTTGTTAAGAAAGAACAGTCATATACTGTATTGCCAACTATTGGCAGAATGTCTTTCTACTTACCTTTTGTTCCGGTAATAGCAAATTAGTTGTTTATATTTTTAGAATCCAGTAATTAAAAAAAGTAAAAATTTTTATTTTTATTAACTATTAAAAACAATTATCTTAAACCCTCTAAAATAAATGAGAGAATG
The DNA here is from genome assembly GCA_028673005.1 of Tanypteryx hageni. NCBI lineage: Eukaryota > Metazoa > Arthropoda > Insecta > Odonata > Petaluridae > Tanypteryx > Tanypteryx hageni. The sequence goes on from CM054116.1 coordinate 55,619,809, forward strand.
TGTAAACAACAGAGTAGCCGATTCAAAATGATGATCACCTATGCCATAAGATCAAATATTTCATAAATAACAATGTTTTTAATCTGGTATTAAAGGGTCACATTTTATATTCGTCGTATAAGTCGACCTTAATTTTTCAGAATTTCTTTGCACTACAAAGTTCGACTAATATGCCAGCATATATGGGATATATGTACACGAAGGAAAGTCTGCCCTATTCTAAAATCCAGAAATCAATGGCATTAAAAAGTGCAATTTAGAATGACATTCCTAATTTGAATTTAGTCCCATCACTGTAATCCAGATGAATGCGACATTATAATGATTTGTGAGAGAGAAGCCAATGCACACTCTTCAAGATCTGCATCGATGGCAATTTATAAAACTCAAAAACCACAGGTGTTAAAGTCGCCAATGCATTTCGTGAACGGACGAAATAAAATGGTTTTTAGTAATACAGGCATTCCTCACTTAGTGCTCTTAATTGGTTGCTGACAAATAGAGCACTAACTGAAACTGCACTAAGGGCAAGACATTTTCTCATAAACACTAGTGTAACTAATTTTAATCTGTACTGCCTAACTACTCACAATGCTAATGAATTTTGAAAATAAGGTAAAATTTTGTGCTTAAATCAGTGAAATGATTAAAATATATAAAGATGCGCTTCTTATGAACACAAAAAACTATTTTACCTTATCGTTTATCCTGCTCATTTCAAGGGTTTGCAAGCATAAACTACTTACCATTCTCCAACTTCAGTTTGTCGAATTACTTCAAGTTTCACAGAAAACAACAAAGTTTGTTTTTAATTTTCAGAAACTCCATTAGCGCATGTATTTTTACGCTTTTGATTCATAACAAATAATACGAGGGCTCAAAAAAATAAAAAAATTCTCCACCACCACTCTAATCCCATGACTAATACCACATCAGACAGAAGACTACACGAAGAGGAAGGGGGTTCACGTTAGGTTGTTGCTAGGATTTTTTTTCCTGCTTATGATTGAAATAGCAGCAAAAACTATTGAAGGATTACATACTCTTTTGATTGATTGGATTGTTTTAGGATGTTTAATTTAATTGTAACTTACCTTAAAATGCTAATTAGGCATAATAAATGTAATGAGAAAGTTATGCGAATGTAATATATGACCAAAACAATGTGCCAATGATTCAGCAGTTAGCAAGAGCACTATAATAAAGAAATCGCACTATGTGAAGTGCACTATAACGAGGGATGCCTGTCTTAGGGTGCGTTGCAGACAATTAAAATCACAACCTGCAATCCATGGAAGAGAAACTCCTACATTGACCAACTCAATGCATCAGATCAGCAACCAAGCAGTGTGTATTATTTACCTCCATATAGGTCTCGCTTTAAAAGTGAAGTAGCATCTCCTGCATTGGGATGACATAAATGCTATCATTCTTACAATAATTACTCTATAGCAGGGGTATCCAACCCATGGGCCGCGGCCCAAGAAGTGGCATAGCCCACGGTACCCAGTCAGGTGTTTGAGCAAAAAAAAATTATTTTTGGTCCGAGTGAAACCAAAATCGGACATTTGATTTGTTTTTCTCATCTGTCCTATCTTCTAAATTGCTTATTTCCAACAATGTTTAACCTTGTAAATTCTTTCAAGGCTAAACTGAATTTATTTTCTAAGAGATGATCTCGGAAAACACTGGACCAATTTTAAACTCGAAAACATTTCCAAAGTGGACGTAATAATCAGTGTTTGAAATTTAATAGGTATTATTCCACCATTTCAGCGTTATATGATCCGTTTATTTTCAGTTTTGAAGAATTCGGAGCTGAAAGGTACAATGTCTCTGTCTTCATAAATCCATTCTCTACTTTGGACAGCAAATTTGAAAAATATCCACCAAAAATCCAGTTGGAAATTGCTGAAATTAAGAATCACTCGGACCTCATAACAAAATTTTGAGAGCCAACCAACCAACTTTACTAGATTTAAAAGCTTTTTGGAAATTTGTTCCCGAAAACAGCTACCCTGCACTACATGACCCCCCACTACGTCTGTGTGCAAATTTCAACAATGAACTTTTTTAAATACAAATACAAATCTATCTTATTAGACACTCATGTGGGCAGTATGTTCCTTTTATTGATGTCGAAAATAGCCACAACATTGAGAAAATATTAAATGAAAGGTAAATTCAAAAGTCACATCGAGATATTTTTCTTTTTAATAGATATTTCAAATGTCATTGAAATAAATCGGTTTAAGTTTTTTATTGCTTTTAACATTGCTGTTTATTTTTTCATGCTTTAAATTAACTATAGCCATGAATTTATACCTGATGTTAAGCATAATAGGATATTGGACCGCCAAAAAATTCGCGCCGTTTTATTGGCCCATCTAAAAAATAAAGTTGGACACCCCTGCCCTATAGGGTCTTAGAACCACATTTGTCTGTAATTGTAATGTGTAACTGTAAAGATTTTGCAGTCTTCAGGTGCAATATAAGGATTCACTCATAATAGCACATGCAAATTTAACAAAGAAACATACATTGGATCCAGGTATTAAGGCAGGAATCAATGTTGTCTTATTAGAATTTCCACCCTTGAACGTTCAACTACATTTGTTGCTTTTGTTATAAATATGAAAGTGACAATTGCAATGAGCTCCTTTCATTTAACAGTACTATTTTCTCAGAGCTTAGGATCGAAATTGGATATCTAACGTATATTCTTATGAATTCATATGGCCACATCAGGGACAGCGTAACATACCTCAGAGACATTAATCCTCGACACACTAAAATTTCTTGTTTAGTTATTGCATGCGGGACTTGAATGTATTCTTGATTGAATCACAAATGAGAAATTTATCAAAATGGAATCAGTTATCTAGCTGACATTTCTATGTAAAGTTCGGTAATGCAAATAAATATTTATATGATTAATCTTTTCAATCCCACTCAAAGAGATTGTCCTTGGCACAATAGAGAGGACATTTGAGTTTGTTGTACAATGTCCCAGGTTGGATTATAGCACTGGGCTCATCACCTCCTAGGACTAACGGTATGATTTCAAATGACGTGTTAAAGATATAATCTAACAGGGCTACAAAACATGTCAGCGACATCTGCTTTTAACAGATTAAATTATTTAGAACAAAACAAAGTATATTACCTTATTCTCTTATTCATCGGTGACTTTGGCCGAATAATGGAAAAAAAGGAATTCAATGCGGACCACCAAAGCAGGTGTCTTTATTTTAACATTTCTGTGCAGATGTTGCTCTCTCTTCCACGGCACCTAGGGGGTGGAGAACTTTGCTGTCGTTAACCTTTGTTTTAGCATGTAGGTTTCTTCGCTGCTTTCACAGCAGCCCTATGCCATGCTTACAAAGCTGTCAGAATAAAATAGCAGCAATGGTTAAAGATACAAGCAAATGATAAAATTACATACCTCACACTGCATGCAGTGTTACCTAAACCCCACCCACTCTATTCCTGCCTACAACTACATGACGGACAGGCCTGTCTTCGCACCTCATCCTGAATACTAGCTCAACTTTCACCCTTTGCTCCTAACAATTTCCACCTTCTGCTTACCTAATGCTGAACTATGCCATCCCCACCAGTTCTGGATAACATTGCAATAAAAGGTACAATACACGGAAATAAACAACAAAATGAATATGAAAATACAAATGTCCAAGTCTATAGATCTTCAAGCGCGTTCCAAGTGGCTGGTCATTCCTTCCTCTTCGTCGGCAAGTTCCTCTTCCACCCCTCGAGCACTCCCTTCAGAAGCTCCATCGTAGAAATTCACTGCAAAGATGGAAATGAAAAATTTTCCTAAGTTTTATAGAACAAATAATTTGCAAATGTTGTAGCATTATAAATTATACTGGTATCGGAAGGAGCATTCTCCGTTAGGTAGTACCAGAACCAGCTCCATAAACTGATATATCAGTAACAGTTATTTGGAACAGATACTGCCTCGTAACAGATAACAAGATATTAGGTACCGGTAAATATCAGTTTCGCTCATCCCTAATATACACCACCTTTTTGAATTTCGCGAATAATTGGTCCCGGAAAACTGCCGCGAAAAGCAAATTCGCGAAGTACAAGTCCAATTTCCCTCTAACAATGCAATGTTATATATGCGAGTACGGTTCTCAGTCAACCTAAAAAATTAATTTTTTTAACGTAAATAATGCAGTTTAACAGAAAATAAAGGAAGGCGTCACAGAAAACAAAGGATGGCGTTACAGCAAATGAAAACCTAGCATCATAAAGTTAAAAATATTCTTTTAATTATCTACAAAATGCATAATAGCAAGTGAAAACGCTTTGTTGGCATCGCTAAAAAAGGTGGTGCATTTTATAAAACAAATAGACCAAATACACATTTTCTTCTTCATAGTAATGATGAAACACTAAGTACCCCCACATTTAAAAATACAACCAGACCAATTACATTATGGCACATTCTATTAGTCTTTTAACATCATTTGACATTACAATACTTGCAACTTTCTACCCATTACCATTAGGACACTACCTCCAATTTATTTCAAATACGAATTAAACACTACTTGTTGGTAAATTGTTTATATTGCATTTAAGACTTCTACAATATCAAATATATGTAATATTTTTGTAATAATTTTATAGTGTAAATATGTCTGTATAGAATTAGAATTGAATATTGACTGTACTATAACGAGGCAATACATTTGTATCAGTGGCGGCTCGTGTATAGGCACTGCGGAACTGCAGCACCCCCTATTTCCACTTGATATTATCGATAACATTTAATATAATGAGTCCTTTTTTCTTTAATTCTTTCTTTATTTTTGTAGTACAATATATATTCCTTAAGCTTAATGTTAGTACTTCAGTAGCCATCCCCCAGTTTATGAAAAAGATACAAAAATCTTTGTATGGAACTGTGCGCTTCACAGTGCCAGCAACGTGGTGTTTGACTGTTGTGCGCATGCGCACATAGGAGGGGGGTGGGGAGGAAGGCGGGACTGCCAGGTAGAGAGAGCACTGTTGCTCTTGCAGTGCCGGCTCTGGCGTGATGGTGGAAGGAAGTTTTTTTTTACTCAGCGTGTGTTGTGCTTAAAAACCGTGTACCATATTCTTGAATGTGATAAAGTGTAGAAGAGTGTAGAATTAGATTATTATTCTGCTTCCAGCTATTCTATTTGATTCATTTTTTTCGGTTCTTTTATGGATTTCATTTTTAAATAAATAGATCAAGCTTGAACTGTAACAATTTAAGTTAAAGTAAGTAAAAAATGTTTGGTTTTTTTTGTTAAGATTTTATCAAGTTCCTGAATAAATTTTCTTTTTATACATGTTTTTTTCCTTTTACACAATTTTAAAACAAAGGCTAAAAATTTTCTGGAGCAGCACCCCCACTAATTTTAGCTATGAGCCGCCACTGATTTGTATAATTTTTATGCTAATAAAATATTATATTACATATTATTATTATCTAAAAAAGGTGAAAATAGAGCAGACAACAGCACCTGCCACATCAAAGCCTAAAATCTAATATGAACAGTAGGAAGCTCACTCCAACTTCGCAACAAACAAAAAGTGACTGTGCTCATCAGCCTTCCTTGGTATCACATGGTAGAGCTGAATTCTGCAGATGATCTCCACAATCAGTAGTGTAGCACATTCATAATTACTTGGCAATCACCATCTACTCCTATGATGTCTCTGAAGCAGAAACAATCAAATTAGACAGTCTTTCACCATGCAATGTAATTCTCACTAATATGTACTCCCTTAAAGAGAATGATTGAGAGGGAAGAATTAACTGTTAATGCTGAAGCATGGGTATTCCAAAAAATATAAATTAGGCCCAAAATATCAAGTAATAGTTTATTAATTCATTACTATTATTTTGAAAATAAATATATTAATATATATATTAGTTCCTAATGAGCCACGGAACAGTGGAATTCATGTAGATGTCATAAACATTTTATACACATCTTGGATAAATAACATTACGTATACTGAGATCGCAATGGCTACAGAAATGAAAAGATATGCCTACACTATTACCTATAAGCTTCAGGTAATTGAATATGCAAAAATGCATGGAAACTGAATAGCAGCACATCATTTCAGTCCACCTCCCACAGAAAAAAAGGATCTGTGAATGGAAAAAACGAGGAAAAACTGAAGCTGTTGGGATAAGAGAAACGGTCTTCGTAAGGAGAAAAAGAAAGAACTTTCTCACTTCCACAAACTTATTTGGCACAACCGGCTTTGCTATGATAAATAATTAATCGAATGCATATGTAATAATGATACATACACTCAACTAGTCCTTGTTCTTCTGCAACTCTTTTCGTTTGCAGATAACGATTTTGATTGATACAGCAAAACCTAAATTTCTCTGTTCTACTAACCATCACTTCCTCCTATAGTTGTAGCCATTTAAGACCAACCTTATGAAGACTATCAAGAATGAGGTCAGGCTCAACCCTGTGGAATATTTATTTGGCACGACTGGTTTCACTGCGATCATAGCATCATCAGATGATAAATTATAAAAATCATTCCATATATATAGGGAAAAAGGGGGGGAGGGAGACAGGAGGGGTTACACAGAAAACGAATGGAAGGTAATTAAATAAATGGTTAGGAAAAGTAAGGCGAAAGCAAAATAAAGTTACAAAGAGTTGGTAAAATTGGTTTCAGATGGTTTGCTTAACTTTTTAGGTTAACATTACTACAATGTGCTTAACTAATTCAAAGCATCATTATTGATGAAAAACAATTGTATGAACCTAAATGCATTTAAAAATAAAGAAAATGTTGAATAAAAATATATATCTATTTGTATTTTTGCATCTTTTTCCAGCATGGTCAGAAAGACCATGCGTGACCTCTCACATCACAATCTCTTAAGGGTTAATTAATAAATTAAAACCAAATGGTAATATATAACATTAAAAACTCAAATCGTTATTATATGTCCAAATAAAAAATCAGATTCGACATAATTTACAAATAACAATCACATAACAATACCGTTCATTATTACATTAAGAACTTTTGAAAATAGCATCGTTAACTTATAAACTTTTGCCATGAAAATATAAATGAAAATCGTAAAATATCATTTTACTTTTGGCTGAACGTTGTGCAGCTTTTAATACCGTATCATTTTCTTTGGTGGAATTCATTAAATTCTTAGTATTCAGATGTTTTATATTGAAAATGCATGTAGTTATTGAGTTAACGGTAATGATTTGCAATCTATTGCGTTCACCAGTCCTTTGGATGTGTAATAAAGAAAATATTCTCTTGGAATCCGAATTGTGATCCGGAATTGTAAACAGATAAGAGTTTAATCTTACAAATTCACTTTTTTGTTGGCTACAATCACTTTTCTTAAAGTTACTAGTCCAGTTTTCATTGCAATTCATTGTTTTTCCAACTTTAGCTAATTAAAATTTCATTTCTGTAAATGCCAGTTTCAAATACAAGTGGTGAAAGGTCCTTTTCCATTTTGTATCGAGTTATAAATTCTCAGAAATAATTTAGTAATTTTAGTAATTTAGCAATATTATTTATTGAAAAATAAATTACCAAAGAAATAGATTATACTAATATAATTGACCAAGTTTCTAAATTAAAGGCTAGAAAATTACACAATAATTTTCTTATTTTCTATTGTATTTTTATGTATGCAAAATAAAATCTTTATTTGTTTTGTGCTTATTTTGTTATATAAATTGGAGGACCTCCATTTGGCACCATCGCCAAGACCCCCCCAAATACCATAATGCGACTCTGGTGCTCGCAGAGCTTTTTTCAGTGGTGGCCACTAGCATAGGATCATAAAGTTGCAGTCTACTATAACACAAACAGGTGCATATAAACTTAGGCTGAAGGAAAATAACTTTGTCTTTTGGTTAATGCTTCTTCACCGGATAATGCCTCACGTGGAGATAATTTTTAGTCAGGTTCAAAAACGAAAAACCAATCCAGTTAAAGTACAGCAAGCGATGCAGCATTTCGAGAATAGCATATAGACTTGATGTGATTACCCAACAGGTTGAAGTTGTGTTAGAAAATTAAGAGAAAGTTCAACCAAAAAGACTGCGGATCACTGACAGCAACTCTGCCTGCTGGAAGAGAGAAGGTAAAGAAGTTTGTGACACCATAATCACATAAATAAAAGATAGATTTCAATTTACTGGACACTTCTTGGATACGAATCTATTTGTGGTCGAAGAATTTGATAATTACAGCAAAAAATTCCCTGACGCATATCTCAGTGAAATAATTGAAAAGTATCCTTTTTTTTAAAAAAAGAGACTGAAGAGTGAACTTCAAGTTTTTTATGAAAGAGAGGCATTGAGAGCAGTTTCTGGAGCGGTACCATTTCTGTTGCTAATTTTGGGTGATGATTTGTGTGAAACATTTCAAGAGACAATAAAGCTTTTAAAAGTGTTGATCACGATACCAATGTCGACATCAGAAGCAGAACGTTTTTCAATGAAGAAAAGAATAAAGACTTTTCTTAGGAATAGTATGAAAGAAGAAAGACTAAGTGCTTTAGGCATTCTATCATGTGAAAAAACTTTTGTAAATAACACAAATAGCTTTAACAGAAAAGTTGATTTATTTTCTAACAAGAAAGATTGCCGAATGGACTTTGTTTACCGCTCATTTTAGCTGCATGATACTTTTTTCATCTACTCACTACTGTACATTTTTCGGTACGTAAAAAATTAAATCCTTTTTTGAATTATAATTTTTGGTTTATTTAAACATATGTTGACCCTACCAGTTGAAACAACCACCGGCCGCCACTGCCTTTTTCCTGAAATTCTTCAACCTATAATGCAGAAAGGTAGTCTCTCAATTCAAAATGAACCATCACTCAGCATGAAAATATATGGAAAAACAATATTATTTTAAATGTAAATATATTTACATTTAAATGAAATGTTATCTGAGACCACCGCCTCACTAACTCATGTCACATGACGGCCACGGGTATAAATCTTTCTTGCAGAAAAAGTGAGGGGGGCCCCAATATAAGACTTGAATAGAGGCCTCCAAAGTTATCACGCCTGCCCTGTCCATTGCCATTTTAAAGTTATTTAATGTCAAGATACAAATTTGGTAGTTATACATATGGGAGGATGAAAGTGTATTATTCATTTAAGTTAACAATTCTGAATGATCATAAGCTTTAGTTTGAACTCCAAAAATTGTTTTATTTATTTAATGATGAAAAAATAATTGCCATGAGGACACCATGCAATATTTGTGATAAATCAACTTGCCAGGTAATTTTTTGTTATTTTCTTCCTCTTATAAAAAATAACAAATAAATAGAAGATTTATATGATTTTAGAAAAATGGAGTAGGTATTGACACGAAAGTAATACATTTATGGTGAAAATAACTTTAATGAATTGGCCATAAATGGTATTTAACCCTTACTTAGTCGCGTGGGGTCAATATTACCCCAAGCAATGTGTTTTTGCCGTTATCAAAAGAAATTTACTTAACTATCTGGACCATATGTGTCATACTTTCGCTATTAGCAAAATCAAATTAAAATTTACGTAATTTAAACTTCCAGTTGATGTTTTTATAAATTATATAGATACTTTTCCAGTAGTTGTTTCATATTATTAGCAAAATGTAATTAATATTTACGTAACTTAAACTTCCAGTTGATGTTTTTCTGAATTGTATAGATAATTTTACAGTAAATGTTTCATATTATTAGAAAAATGAAATTAATTTATTTAAGTAACTTAAACTACCAGTTGATGTTGATGTTTTTATAAATTATTATGTTATATTATTAAGGACTATCGGTTCAAACACAAAGTAAAGATTCATTGTGTTCAGATTCAAATAATAATTTAATGTAAAAACATGAAGAAAACTATTACTGTATTGTCATTAAGCATTTAATGAAGTTTTTACAGACAGAGGCATACATTTAAATTATAGAAAAACAATTTTTAGGAAAAAGTGTCAAGACACATTTTTAATAAGAGACTTGGAAATTGGTTAAAGTGAATGACTCAGAACATATTAAATCTTTGGTATCCTCTCACCTGTTGGCCTTTAGTGGGAAAAACATGGGGAAACATCGTTTCTTTTAAAATGGCTGGTGTTCTCATATCCTCCCCCACCCCCCTATGGCAGAGTAATGTGTAGATACAATAAAAGTTCAATTAAGGTTTTGAAGAACAGTAGACTGTTTATTCATGTTATCACAAAATACTTTCTAACAAAAACTTTTAAAATGATAGTCAAGTAAACAAATATCATTCAAACAGCAATCAAAAATACTGTAAAAACCTTTAACTCAAATAAAACTCCAAGGAAGTTCTACAGATATATTTAGAACAGGAACATTTTGATTGATAGCCACCAAATTACAGTAACTACAATTCTAAACATACAATTAACATGATAAGCAAGATGAAAACTAATGGTTACAAATAATCAAAGTACAGAAAAAGACATGTATATTCACTCATTTATGCAAAATATCGATTAAATCAGAGTAAATACACAGAAAATTTGAAAAATTCAATATATCATATCAAAATTTATTTGTCCAAAGATCATACAGCAAAAAACACTGTTGGTATAGGACACATCAGAACAAAAAACATTAGTTACAAATAAAATAAATTTAAAAAAACGTGTTTGCAAATCAATATGTTACATAAAAATTAGGGAAATTCACAAATACTATAAAAAATTTATTTAGAAGAAAAACAAACAGTTCTCTTTTAAATAAATTGAAACTGTCAATGGGCAGCTTATTACACAAATTAATGCCCATTGCTTTGGGACCTTTACATTTAACCTTAGAGCAGTATAAATAAATATGCAGATCATTAGTCTGCATGTGAAGTGGCTATGCACCATTGAATTTTTCTAAATATTAGAGATGTATCTCTTAGTGAATAAAATTAAATATTAAATATAAATTGAAGGGACAGTAAGAAGTTCTATTTTCTTAAAAATTGGACCACAGCTGGAATAAATGATACTCCCAGTAATTGCATGTACAAATTTATTTTTAATTAGGAATATTTCCTTTAGGCAAGGAGGGGAACCCCAGATAACAATTCCATATTTTACAATGGAGTAGAAGTGAGCAAAATAGAACGTTTTTAGGACATTAACACTATTCTTAAAAACAGAAGCAAGGTAAAAAGCAGAATTTAGCTTTTTGGATAGATGATCGATGTGACAATTCCAATCAAGGATCAATATGTGTGCCAAGGAATTTTAATTCCATTGTATGAACAAGGGTATATTGATTAGGAATCTGAATATTGAAGGGTATTCTGGAAGAGGAGAAGCACACCAACTGGATTTTATTGGGTTTACACATTCTTTTAGTCTTATATGATGCAGTTGTGGAATATTGCTTCTCATAAGCATACTTAGATGTTTCCATCACGATGATTGGACAGTTAAGCACCAACGAACGAAGTGAAATTTACAAGAAAATTTATAAAAATTAACATTAGATTACAAGAGTACGAAATATAATAAAAAGAATGAACCTGAAGCATTCTCTTCTGGGCTAATGTTTGTTGCCTATACGTATGCGCACATGCAACTGTACCCACGTTTGAAGTCATACTCGCGTTTACTGTCATACAAACATTTGCTGGAGGAGATGGAAAACTGAAGGAGGCTAAAATGCTGCACAAATTTGGTAGAATTGCTACTGTACCAATAGTGAATGACATAAAATGTTTTGAAAAAGGTCCTGGGTTCAATTCCAGAGGGTGATTTCAATCTCCCATAAGAGAATGAATATCTCAGCCGTTTGTTTGATTACAAAGCCCGTTTTAAATGGGCTGTTTCTTCTAAGATAGCATAATGGTTGAGACGACAATAATATCTCGAGGTTTAAAGATGACATGGTAGGCAAGGCAACATATCGTTAAAAAACTTAAATTTTCCAATAAATATCACTTAAACGTATAACTTGAGAAATTTTGAATCATAGGTGAAATGTGATGATAAGAATAAGAAACGTTATTTATTTTTCTTTAAAACGGTTCAGGAACAAAGTTCGTAGATCAATTCTTTCTAATTTTAATTTGCAAAAGAATAAAAGCCTCAAAGTCGAAAAATCGATTATTGTGTATTATCTTAAGGGAAACAGATATTATCTACTGGAGTCGAACCCAGTGGCGCGTGCCAGGGGCCCCGTGAAGTATGGTGGCCCATGACGTATGGCAGTGCTTCCCAACTTTGGTTACGTGGAACTCTAGGGTTCCGCGAAAGATTGGGGTTCTGTGTGGATCCGCGAAAATGGAGAAAAGGCAAGATTTTCCTACCGCTCAGTTACCCTAAATCTTGAATTTCTCCCTTACACTCAGTGGCAGATTTAAGGATGGTCGCACTTGGGGCACGACTGGGGCCTCTTGAAGTAAGTGGCCCCGAAAAAATGTTCGTGTATATAATCTCAGAAATATTAAATATCTCAATTTATTAAATTCGTTTGTTAAAAAAATCTGATGTGGCCACCGCATGACTTTCTCCATATCTGTAATATTTCTAAAAATTCCAAATAGGTTACATAATAAATATTTTAAGAAACTGCGAGAAAATTTGAGACTTTACAAAGAACAGAAATAAACTCAAATCATAGCCTTCTGATATTGGATATAGCCACAAAGTTCCAACAATTAAGAAAATAAAAAGGAGTATTACTAAGATGTAACTAAGCATCAATTGTTAACAATTGTCGTTGGTAGGTGGCATAGTGGTGGCAGCTAAAAATATAACATATCTCTTAAACAATGCATTATATGGGAAAATGTTTCAAACAAAGGTTGTAGAAAATTAAATTTCCTACATTTTTTATTCTAGTACTGTTTTACATTTATCAAATATTAAAGCAAATATTTCAAAATAACGGATACATGACAAGAGTAAACACCCACTTCCGATTGACCAATTTTTACCAAAAACTAATTAGTTCATGTAACTTTCATAACATCTGGCAGGTTCTGCAACCCATCTGCAGTCATTCTTTAACACCTGTTCTTGTTGATTGTATGTCTACTTCCTCTTCTTCACTGACCTCTCCAGAACTCAATTCACTGTCATCCTCAGGCTGCATTTCTACAGTATTCTCATATTCAGATCCAGAATCCACTTCAGTGTCATCATCATTCTCAGTGTCTGTCTCAAGCAGAGCTGCTTGGATTCTTTCTTCAAATGAAAGGCTATCCACTCAAAAAGCCATGGTTAAACAGTATTAATCAAACTAATGACACACTTTACATGAAATGATGCCACCGTCATGAATATATATTTCTTAAAACTCGTATACAAATGCAAAATCACATGAACGGGTTACTGAAATCTACTAACACGAGGGCATACACCCCAAGAGTCTCGCTCATACAGAAACGCAGCCAGCTAGCTTCAAGTTGAGGCCGTGACTGTGAAACGTACACTAGGGGAGGAAAATACATGGACATTTGTGCACCTGCATGAATGCTACTACCCAGTACAGGCAATTTTTCAAACATGTGGGGTGCAGCAACACCCAGTATGCATTCTAGAGTTAAGCGAGTTTTTCATAATTTCTTCAAAATAATATTTCAACTAGCATAATTGCCCATCAAATATGAGGGGTATGCATGGATCAAGTACTACATTTAAGGAACTTCCCATTCTTCCTCCGTTTCTGGTTTCCTCTCTCCCATCCTCCTCCCTCCCATTCTCCCTCCATCTCTGGATAAGACTTCCTAGCCTCAATCTCGCCCTAAAAAAGACCATTATCTATCTCTCCCCCTCTCCCTCCTTCTGTTTCCTTTCCTCTCTCTTCCTTTATCACTCTCCTTCTCTCACTATCTCTCCCTTCCTCTCCTTCTCTGGAAAAATAGACTTCCTGTTCTCAATCTCGCCCTAATAAAGACCATTATCTATCTCTCGCTCCTTCTCTGTCTCTCCCTCCCTCTCTCTCCTCCTGTCTCTCTCCTTTTTTTCCTCTCTCCTTTCATATGTAATATAAAGATTGAGACAACAATACAATCTCGGGGTTTAACAATGACATGGCCGGCAAGGCAACATATCATTAAAAAGCTTAAAATTTTCCAATAAATATGATTTAAACATATAACTTGTGTGATTTTGAATCATCAGCAAAATATAAGAAAAATATAAGGAACATTATTTATTTTTCTATAAAACAGTCCAGGTCCGAAGATCATAGGTCAATTCTTTCTAATTTTAATTTGCAAAAGAGTAAAAGCCTGAGTCAAAAAATCGATTTTTACGTGTTATCTTATGGGAAATAGAAATAATCTACTGGAGTCCCTACAAAAATTATTAAAATAAATTTATTTTTATTGCATTTGAATTAAATGAATTAACATCATCATTTTATGAATAGTTATAATAGTTACAGTTAAAGTTCAGTCATATGGTTGCTGGAGATGAAGATAGAAATACATATATGTATCTTTACACCTATGTAAACAGATATGTGGATATGATGTAATGTAAATTAACAACAATTTTTACCCAGAATTGTGATCATTTGGAAAGAATTTCACTGAGATTCCAACTTAAAAATTGTTATATGTATATTGATTGACAATTTACTTGCAATTATCTTACCTTTCTAATCAGTCTTCAAAAATAATAAATCCACACATGCAGTATTCCTCTGAAATTATTAAACCAAATGGAGTAAAACAAATACATTACTTTCATATCAAGTAATATGCTTATGAGAATTTTTAATAAGGAAAATGTTTTGCCTAAACATAATAATATACTTATTCATTTCTTCTCTTTCTTGGAGCTTTTACTTCTTGTTTTAAAAACAGTTGGATCCAGTTGACATGAATTATTATCAGACCAATCAGAGGTATCAGATAGATGGCTCATATCAGATTGGAGAAGATGAGGAGCTATCATCACAAACATCTGCTGCAAGAAAAGAGAATAAAGAAATGTTACGAAGATATATTGTATATTACATCAACAAGCAAATAACATATGTCCATATACACAAACTAGTTTCCAACATAATTTCAAAACTTATTCAAACACTTGCCATATACTGGTTCAATCAATTTCTCTAAACTACTGTGATATAAATTTAGGTACATCCTCCTGCCTAAACCATGTCTTCATGTTTAACAGTCCTCATCAAAATGAAAGTGCTGGCCTCAGATATGTCTTTTAGGCTTCCAAATAGATAGAAGTTGGAAAGAGCAAGGTGGGGTGGATGGGCAAAAACCATCGAATACCAAGAATTCAGAAGTACTGTGCTCTGTTGTGCCATACAAGGCTGTGCTTTGTCTTGCAGCAACAAGACACCCTTTGCAAGCAGACAACCTTTCCTGGTGAATTGCAGCATTCAGGTAAATCAATTTAATTAAATGATTTTAATTATGATAGGATGTGGCCCGTGCATAACTCTCCTATCTATTTTATATAAGTATAAGATTTTAGCGACCATAACGGGTCATTTCACATCCTTGTTTTCATTTTATTTATTTTATTGTTGGGAGACCCTCATACAGCCTCGCCGACCTTTTATTTCACAGATTGTGAGAGGCCCTTTTACAGTCCCTCTCAATCTGGTTTTAATGAATTTATTATATTTATTTATTTATGTCATAGATGAGACATGGGGATAGTTTTATTTTATTGTATTTTGTCCCATCCAAAAAATTTGTGTCGTGTGGAACTTTGATATTCCGCAAAATGAATGAATCATTACGGTAAGGGTATGGCGATAATAGCCCAAGAGGCTGATTCGCCATTCAACACACACACACTCAGCTAAATCAATATGTGTCAGGACATAGTTGTATTGATAGTGTGTTCTCATGAAGTGAAGCCCATCAGAATGATGCCACACATGTCTCAAAAGACTGTCCACCTCACCTCTTCTGCAGATTGTGATACATTGAATTTCTTGGGAGTGGGTGTGGTCGGATGTTTCCATTTCATTGATTTAAGCTCACAGTGGTGAGGTGATGTTTCACCTGTAAATGTTCCTTATGGATTTACATTGGGTTAGTGCCTATAGTCTATAAAAATTGAATAAACTGCATGCACCCCTTTATGAGTATACTCCTTCAGAGCTGGGGCAAATTTACCATAAGTTGCATGCATAGGAATCAAAATATGAAGGGATTACTGGGGGGGGGGCAAGGGAGCAATTGTGCCCCTCTAGATCAGGCCTGTGTCAAGGGAAAACAACCATTGATGTCTGGTTAGATCAGAAGATCAACGCAGTAATTTTTCTGAGGTAGGCAAGCAGGTAGGGACTTCCTGCAATATGGTTGAAACAAACCACTAAAATGTTAAGCCCATCTAACCCAACTGTGGGAGCTTGCCTATCTCCTTGCCCCCCCTGGAAAAGTTCCAGTGGACACCCATGCATCAGAATTGAAGGGACATCATAATAGCTACAAAAAGAAATATATATACACAGACAGGGACAAAATGATTTGGTCATGTCAAAAATGGAAATTTTCTAATATGTTATCAGAATTCAGGATTACATAAATAAACTGTGTACATAAGTTATTGTATCTCACTTATATTTTAAAAATTACAACTTTTCATTTTTAGTTTAAGTATCGTATATGCCAGTGTATAAGTCGACCTTTGAAGCTTAAAAAAAAAATCCGAAAACTTAAGGTCAACTTATATGCCGAATATAAAATGTGACTCTTAAATAACAGGTTAAAAACATTGATATTTACAAAAACATTTGATCTTACGGCATAGGTGATCAACATTTTGAATCAGCTGCTCCATTGTTTACATATTGTCATTTAATTTATAAGATTTAAGATAACTATTTTTAAATAGTTAATAAAAATTAAAATTTGAACATTTGTTTTTATTACTGAATCTCAAAAATATAAACGATCTATTTGCAATTACAGGAATGAAGGATA
Source organism: Tanypteryx hageni (assembly GCA_028673005.1). Taxonomy (NCBI): domain Eukaryota; kingdom Metazoa; phylum Arthropoda; class Insecta; order Odonata; family Petaluridae; genus Tanypteryx; species Tanypteryx hageni. The sequence continues at coordinate 55,636,776 of CM054116.1, forward strand.
AGTAGAAATGCATTCTGCCAATAGATGGAAATATGGTGTATGACTGATTTTTCTTAAATTAAACAAATGATTTAATAACTCAAAAATCAACACTGCATTTTTTGGAAAAGGTTACATTTAGGTTTTAAAAACCATAAAATTCCCCGTATTCTTCATTCAAAGTTTTTTTAGCGAAAAAGTGAGGAGTCGACTTATACAGCGAATATGTCTAGTCGTGTATTTACAATCCAAAAAATTGAGGTCGACTTATATGCCAGCCTATATGGTAACTATCTTTTATTTAGGAAAAATTAGGAACAAAATGATTTGATTAAGTATCATATTTTTTAAATTTGAGGAGGAATGTAGCAGAAAAAGTATTAATCTAATTTTTAATTTAATACCATGTTAAACACAAAGGTATTTAAAAAGACAAAAATTTTAGCGGTTTCTAAATTAGGAAAAATGGGCCAGTAAATTGAAGAAATAATTGGAAGCTCAATGTCAACAGAGGGATATATTTTAAGAAAATAAAGAGAATTTTTAAAAAGGATTTCCTCCTTGGGAACTACACTAGCCAAAGATGATATCCAGCTGATAATAAAAGCAGTTGAAAAAATCCTAATCCTAAGTAAATCTTTAACTAAAAAAAGAATAAAGTTTAATTAAGAACCATAAGGCAATACATAAATATACTATAATATGTTTCCACTGCTCATGTGGCTGGGACTCAAGGTATTTTTAGCGGAGAGGGAAATTTACGACCTCATATTGGCTGGTATTTTCTTCCCCTCTCCCCATGGGTCTAATTGTAGAAATGCAGGAATGGACTATAGTATAATGCCCATAAAAAATGATGGCTCCAAATTTTTTTTAAGTTTACCTTTTCTTTTAAAATGTAAGAAAAATTTGAAATCAGGTCAGCAAAACAAAATATTTATGATGTAAGAGTCAGTACAAAATTGGCCTCCTTTTCCCACCTTTTCCCTCCCCTACCAAATTTTATTAAATAAATCAAATCTTATTATTTGCCATAACATTAGCTTATATTAAAAATTTGGTGAAGATTCATTAAGAATTTGCTGAGTTATAGCAGTTCAAAAAGCATTAGTGACAAAGAGATAAACCAAGCAAATTATTTTATAGGATAAAAAACATGTATAATAATTTTTAATTGTTTTGATTTTGTTCACTAATTGTAGATTTTTTTCTGTATCCACTAGACAGTGGGGTACTTGAATAAAATCTATAGCAAAATCGAATTCAGTTCTTTAAAAAATCTTGGCGACATTAGAGGATCTGTACAAGCTGATGCTGTTCTAGCACTTATAATTGATTCCAATGATATTAAAGAGGCCTTAATTGAAATAAAAAATTCTTCTGTGGCAAAGAATTCTGCCTAAAACAAAGCAGATGGGTTAATTTTATCATTTTAAAAGGAGAAGCGTTTTTATGGTCACTTGCTAGTTTTGTACAAGAAACAAGTAATAATATTGAATTAATAGAAGAGGAAGCTGAACCACTAATTTAAGATTAAACATACTCTTATGAAAGAATACATGCAAAAAACGAAAAACGTTTTTGATGAAAATGCAGAAAAATTTTCTAGTAAATGCATTTCAGGTAATAGGTAATACATGACATGTTAATTACAGAATTAAATTCAAAAACATTCATGTATAAGAACATGTTGAATAACTATCAAATATTTTTTTAATTTTGACTTAGTTAATTCCAGTAAAGAGGAAAGTATTAATAATTTGTGGCATTCATAATCCAATAATTTCTTCTATTTACACATTTCTTATAGCAGAGATAAGCAATGAAGTGTATAATGTACTTTGAAGAATTGCAAAGTAAAATGTAAAGCACTAATCCTCATACATACCCTTAAAAGATCCCTTCAATGGCCCATGAAATTTCTTACCAAATAGAGTAGCTATTTTCTCATGACAAATTGGTTAAAAAAGACTAACTAGTAGCTTACTCACTGTTTTTCCCTTTACAGTGGCTCTGCACTCACTTTTCTCCTGAAGCAGTTGTTATTGGCTAGATAATTTTTTCAGTCATCCAAATTTATCATAAATTATAATTCACTAGGCAAGCCTTAATTTTGTGGAATTCCATCTTAAGGGAATAAAACAATACTTTTACAAAAACTCCACTATATTATCGAAAAAACAACATAGGTTTCAACATGACAACATCATCATGAGGTGATAATGACATTGTCATGGGTCGTGTTTTCTCGATAATATAATGGAGTTTTGTCAAAGCATTTTCTTTCCTCATCATAAAATAATATTTTTCACTAATAAGCTTCAATATTTTCCTTTTTATAACATCAACTAATCATCTTAGCTGCCAGATCTTCTAACAGCCAGTTTCCAGCATGACATAATTTCTGATATGTTAGGGCAGTTTTGCCAAACCTGATTGCAGTGGCATAGGTTCTCCTCCTCAGTTGACAAAAAAAACTAAATTTATGGTTATATATTCAGGTAATGTTTTGTATTTTTTCTAAATAAATGGAAATAAATCCTGTCTGCTTTCTGAAAAATAAATGATTTTAAAATGCCGAAGAATTATGTTTATACAAAAATTGACATTTCAGCCACAAAAGGCATATAAAGTGCCACATATGGCACACTGACCATCAGTGGCTGTGCTAGGTTGACCAGATCAAGGAGGATAAACCAAGTTTCTGACAAAAAGTGAGGACAAGTTTGATGTTGATAAAACCTAAAAATATGTAACTTAATTCTCATTTATTCCAAATTAGAATATCCCACATATTTTTGTGTTCACATATACATAATAACTACATATTTAATCTCTTAAATAATTCAATAATCATTTTGAATGTAAATTATTTTATAAAAATATTTTTCATTTGCTTTTAATTTTTTTGTCACTTTCAAGACAAATGATTGACAAATGATCACAACTGCAATTTAAATTCACTTCTACTATCATCATTGTAGCCAATGCTTTATAGAAAGTTTAGACATCACTACTTCAAATATCTTTTGCTTTTGAAAATGTACCTTCAAGACTAGTGTTTGTCCTATGTAAGCATAAGGCCATCTTATCTACCTAATACTTCTAATTAACACATGGAATAAATTCAGTTTTAAAAATATTCCATCTCTCTTTCTTCAAATATATTTTTCTGCCCATACAGAAAACATGTTACTTGAAAAGTAATTATTAAATCTTCAAACCTCATCAAATTCATCATTCTCAATTTTTATGACAGATACTTCTTTTGAAAATTTTACATGACAATTAAGTTATAAATATGAATATACCCTAAAAGAAGGATGTGGAAAGAAAAAAAGTTTAAGAATGACAATGACTGAAAAAGACTTTTCTTCCTAAAAGATGATTTCTGGTCACTGATATATACCCCAAAGAATAAAAATACTTTTATGTTGCTTTCATGTCATAAAATAACTACACTGTTTATTAAACATCAAAGCATGCTCAAAAATTGTTTCAAAAATAAAAATTAGTCCGATGCCATATACACATCAAGGACAAACTGATGATGAGACAATTTTTTCTATGAATTCTCCTATGAATGTCTATAGTTATTTACAGATTTAAAATATAAAATCTGCATAAAAATATCTTTAAACTTTTTAAAAACAAGGATAACTATGCATATTGCTGTCCATATTATTTTACCTCAAATTTTAAATCAGATATACATGAATTTGATATAAAAATATACTGGTAGAAAATTTGTAAATTCATGCATGACATTGACCTACAGGGGTTGCTACCTCAAGCAAGAAATAAAGCAGAGACTCAAAAGTCAGAAATGCTTATGAAATATTAGACATGAGGAAAGAAACAGAAAAAATAGCCTATTTAGTTTTTTACATTGAATATTTAACCTTTTGAGGTCCAATTTTTTTACCATATGAGATCTCACCAGATGAAAATTAGTTTTGAAGAAAATGGCGAAAAATAGCGAAAGGAAATCTCCAGGCTTTTCTAGTATTATTCCAGTCAGTTGAAGTTTGTAACATCGTGTGGAGCCATAATTATATTTCACAAAGTCATTGTCTGTGTCAGGATACCTGTAACAATCTTTATCATCAGTGTAGCATCATCTTCAGATTTATCACTCCTCAACCTATTTACATCTTCACTATCACTTTCAGAAACATCATCAGGAATAAAACCATCAGATTCAATACTAACATTACTCCAGGAATCACTATTGTCACTTAGTTCGTCAATTATATTACACTCATGCAATGATTGCCAGCTAGTGGATGCCATTTTCAATCGCTGCATGTAAATATAGGCTGAGAGAATATTTTCCTATCCTGTAAGGTGTTCAAAGAAGGCCCAGCAGATGGCAGCATAAGACTGTAAATGAATCCGTCAGCCAATACAAAAAAGATCACAGCCCCATTTCATTTTAACTAGCCGAAAAAATTGCCGAAGTCCGTCCAGACTGAGTCCGGGTTAAGACTGCAACAAGAAATTTAAAAAGCTGGACTCGGTACAGGTTAGGACCACAAAGGGTTAATAAATATATACCTAATATGATATCATGAGTTTTCTTTATATTTTTTGTTTGTTTAATATTTTAATTTTTCCAATATTTCTTTATACTCCCCAGTCACCCACCCCCTAAATAGCATAATACTGTATATTTTTATTCTCTATGAAATCAGATAGGTAGTAACCATCACAACATTGTACAATCAATATAAAAATTTGATAAATAAGACACTCTGCACCTGGGGAGAGGGGCTCAAAAAAGCTAGAACCCATAGCCTCCAAGACTGCCATGTCCCTGCCTCACCCACATAGTTGAGTCAACAACTTTATTTAATAGGAATAATGTGAGGTGTCTCTGTAGACAATGATTTTTATATCTCTCATGTTGCTTTTTCTTCAAATGTGAGAAATTTGATCACTGATCCGAGTTCCAATTTAAGCAAAATCATGGCAGTAACACAAAAATTGAGTAAAAACAAACTGCCTCTTCAAGAGCATTCAACAAACTGAAATGAGATTTGCTGATTACAAAGTTGGCTTTTCCTTCACAATGAATCGTAAATTATTTAGTGGAGGTTTCCAAAATAAGTTTTTTGTGCCTATGTCTGAGCTTAAACGAATTAGCATAAATTATCTGATGAAGTCTTAGATTTTAAAATTTGTAAATAAATAATAAACCCGAAAACATTAATTTCTTATACAAGTATTTTTATAAATTATTTAATAGAAATAATTTTCAAAATGCATAAAGCATTTGTATTATATCAAATATTTTACAAGTTACAAGCCATTCAACATTTATCCCATTCTAAAATATTTTGTCTGTATAAAATAAAAAATCTTCCGCTTCAAAATGTTCAATACTAACCCCCTTGTTGTATATTTTTATGCCATAAAGTTATCTGATGAGTTGCCTTATCAATTTGGCAATTTTTCCTCATATTTTATAATGATGAAATTTGATGTCCTAGATCAGGATTGTGCAACCATTTTATATGGTAGGCCACATTCATAGATACAAGTGCTTTGGTTGGCCATGTTAATGGTATAAGCTTTTTGGTGGGCCAAATAAGAATTTACATTGGAACTTATTCAAGAGATTTCATAATAACATGCAGGTGAAAGTAAATTTTATACAATATTTTGGGCTTTCAACTTCACAAGATGATGTTTTACTAATATAATTTTAATTTAAAAAATATGAAATACCTTTATTAAGTCCCATCTTTCTTTGTGGGCAACATAAAATGCACTTGCTGTCCATATGTAGCCCATGGACCATGTGTCATATAACCTTTTCAATGACACCTATCTTATGATAATTTCTCAAAAATTAACCTTACTTTATGTCAAGGTTTAAAAACAAAATAGCAATTGTCCCACAACCATCTAACTATTTGATTAAATTTCACTCTTTAAAAGTTCTGTAGGACAAATGTCCCAAAAGATATCCTTAATAGAACATAGTACCCTTCCTTTTTTTTAAATAATGTTTTCATTATCTAATAGTTTTAATGTATTAGTAAAGGGTAAACTTCACATCAATGCATTTATTTTGTGTTCTGGACTGGGTTTTAGCTACAACTATTACAATTAACCTCGATGCAAATGAACTCTCAAATCAAAAAACCTATCTATTAACAAATTCTACTTGGGAAAGCTCGATTTTGTGGAAAGATTCCAGAATTTAAATCAAATCGAATGTTGTAAATTTCCATTAGACAAATTTATTTCAACAGGTTTTGTCTGTAAATAGTATCATCACAGGCGAAACCAGTCAGAATAAATTTTTATAGTGGAAATTTACAACATTCGTTTTCATTTACACCTATCTATTATTTACATTTATAATGGTTTGAGGAAAGTAATAAAAGTGGACCTAAACTTAAAAAAATTCAAGTTGCAACCAATTCATATTTAAGAACATTCCACATACTGATGATTCGGGACTCTCTATTCAGTTAATGAACACAGTGCCCTTACTTATGAATATCTGGAACTGCTATATCATGCATTTTATTTCCTGTATTAAGGAATTTAACATTATTGCTTATGGAAAAAATCAATTCAACTTACTAAAATTCAGCTTATGAAAACATTTCAAGGTATGCTTTATATTCGTAAGTTGGGATCCACCTGCACAGTGTTGCTTACACATACAATTATTTTTAGCTGTATCTTTTTTTATCAATTCTTTCTATTAAATGACTTTTAAATAAGTGATGACTTAGAAATTTATAACAATGTTAATTCTCACACTATATCTGATACTTTATCTTATTTCATTACATACTTAGATCCTGACAGATAGCTAATGATCTATGTTACAACTTACCTCTGCCCAAGGAGTAAGTCCCATAGGGGTAAATCGAAACTGCCACTGTGGGAGACCTTGATGAACCAGCATCATACGAAAGTAGTGAGAAAAATCAGGAGCCAGAAAGTGCCATTCAAAACATCGATCAAGGAGCCATATTTTTGGCTCTTCTTTATAAAATGCACCACATGCCATAGCTGAGCTGTATGTAGTTCCACTGTCACCAGACAATTGATCATAGAGCTGTGAAGAAATACTTTGAGCTCCTACATCAGGCAGTGGACGCTCATGGTAAACCAAGCACACTTTGCCCAATCCTTGACAAGGATCTAACTCAAATATTTTACATTTTACCCCAAAGTTGGGAAATTGAATGGGTCTGCCCATTTCTCCTCCTGGAATGGCTGGTGTATGCTCCTGAGAGCACATTTCAATATCTAACAGAGTTGGACCATCAGTTTCAGAAGTTGGTTTCAAGCCACCAATCCGCCGAAGCTCTGACAAAGAGTTTATTTTCATGTTTCCAATTGCAAGAACTTCACCTAAAATATTTCAAATCACATTTCAAATGAACAATATATAAAAATAAAATATTTGTAAATGTAATGGTGATGTTGATACATACTACAAGGTATTTAAATTTCTAATCAAGATAAAGTATTGTAACTACAAACATATGAACAGAAAAATTGTAGATGTTAATGAGATTAGCATTAATGGCAGATTTCTCTATATCCATTAAAATGAGTTAAAAGGAAGGAAGAAGGAAAATTATTACGAAATATTAACAAAATAGTATATATTTACGTCCATTTCTATCAAGAAAAAGTCAGTAGATGTGGTCAGCAAAACTAAATAATAGCATCACAGTTTTTAAAGAGATAATAGAACACAATGATAAAAATAAATTGAAGAATTGCTAAACATTATTTTACCAGCATACTCATAATTCCATATAAGCCTAAATCCATCAGAAGATAAATAAAACTGTTTAAGATCATCTGGTAAAGTGCAGCTGTATCTTTGTTCCCAAGAAGTCATTAGAAGACGATCACATGGCGACCTTTTTTCTAATTCTACCCCCTGAACACTGGGAGTTTCTTCTGTACGATATAATATATAAAAGAGATTCTTTATTTTTTAATTAAAGAATTTTAAAAAATTTTGCTATATAAAACTAAAGATATGTTCTCACCCAGCAATTTGACCAACCCCAAGGTCAAATTTTCGTAAAATGAACTCTCTATCGCCGCGTCCATTTCATTGATAACAGACTTATACCTAGAACCAAAATACATTCACTGATATGACTACAGAATAAGCGTTTTGTCCCAGAAGCCAAACATAAGGTTTCTAAGGCAGTCAATTAGTTGTTGTGGTAACGTTCGTAACTGCGAGTTTTGGCGGGCAGTTCAAAATAGCTTAAAGTGAATCGATTGACTTGGAATCAATTCTTCACCGAGTAATTTTTTTAACATTTAAAAAACTCACGCTACTTACTTTCAAAATATTTGTAAATCTAAGTTTTACGAGGCGATAAAACATTTCGATCCTTAATAGGGTAAACATCAGTTTATTGCTACGTATTTTCATTTATAAAATACCGCTTTGTGACTTATCGTCTTTAAATTGTATTTACTTTCTAAACCCTTTATATTCCACTGTAAATTCGAGGTAATATCCAATTTATCAACCGTTTTATTTATTTTTTTATTAATTTGTAACGAGAGCTACAGCTTTGAAGAAACAATATCGCAACCAAAAATGATTCAAGCTTAACCATATCACATTACCAAACATTTAGCAACATTTTAGAGCAGCCGTTGTCATCCAAAGAAAAATAATTTCTGTCATAAAGAGTTAATAGAATTTCATAAGCAGGACCGTCCCTAGGGTAGGGTGGATGCAACTGACCGCTCCAGACCCCGTGCTTCGACATCACCGCAAGAAAAGTCTTAAGTTTAATTAGGTGGTTATTGTGAATGAGACCCCGCACAGCCCGATTAGTGGCGGTCCTGATCATGCGATTGATTTTGAACGATAGGCGGTAGAACTGGTGTGAAAGGCGATAAATTGATTACGCAAATGATACTAGGCGTTCTGAAAATAGTTTAGTTTCCAATCGACAAACGATTAGTGCATAATTTACAAACAATACAATTATTTTAGGTATCCTTTTTCAATAATGGCTGATCCGAGGTACCTGCAAGCCGGACGACTAACAGAGGCGCCAGAAATTAAGGGGGAGGGGCTTCTTTTACGATTATTCGATGCATTATTTGCAAGTAGATCAAATCTGGCCAGAACTAAATATCAACCGATAAGAAGGCACACTCACTGCCATTTCTTTAAAAAATTTATAGTATCAATAAATTAATTAAAATGTTAAAAAAATTTCTGAAGTAAAGAGAGCTCTGGAATAGATCCTTCACCGTGACGCTAAAATACCTCGGTACTGTTTTCAACGTTTCCTTTTTGTAAAAGTGCGAGTTTTAATTCGCAAGCAAATTTAGCTTCCGAAAAATCCTTTTAAAAGAAACATAAATCTTAAAACTAATTTATCGACAGAGATGTTTGACATTAATACCTAGGAAAACATGATCGAATACGTGGAATATTTCAACGTGCGAACATTTAATCCTGGAGGAAGCGCCGCTTTCTCGATTGAGCATGGTCATGGGAATCGGATAATTGTATACTAATTGCCGTACTTGTTTTTTCTCGATCTCATTCCGTACAAGGTGTATGGTATTAGGTTGGGGACCGTGAAACGATATGCCCCACATTCCCGAAAGCTTCTTCTAATCTTCTCCTCGACTCCCGAAACCGATCGCGACACACCCACGGAAGTACCGTTCTCGCGCATACAGAGAGAAATAGAGAGGTAGAGAGAGAGAGGAGGGAGGTATAGAGAGCGAGAGACTAAAACCGGTTCTAGCTCTCTTGTCGAGACTCTTACCTCCTCCATCCCACGAGCATTTTCTCTCCTCTTGAGCACTGTCGGGCAAGGGGTCATCGTTAGTTATTCGAGCAGGCGGCAGGTGGCGCCCGGAGTTAAGAAGAAATCGGCGTCTGCCAGCCTTTAACATCTGCGAAGTAGTCCAACATCCGTGAATCCGAATGGTAAAGGGTTACGTGCCTCTAGTGAAGCCCAGTGAAGCGAAAAGCCTGTGAAATGTGTACGGAGTGAAATTAGTGGTGTTTTAAGGAGGGAATGAGGCTCTGCGGAGCGGATGGGATCGTACAAAAGTGCCTTCCGCGCTGTTTCGTCGAAGTGATATCAGTCGATTCAGGTAAGATTGTTTCATTTTATAATAACCGTCTCTTTCTGCCTGGCAGCGAAGAGTTTCCTCGGGTGATGGCAAATTCGTTTTCAAACGCCCTAGCGATAGCGAGTGCGGGAACATATTTCGAAAATAAAATTAAGCTGACAGTTAAATTTTTGCGAAAAGTTTCATTTGCATAAGAAATGCGAACGAATTGGCGAGTTTTCTTTGAAATGTTCGAGTCCTCAGCCGCCAATTGATTGTGTTTGTGATGAGGTTTAATTATTTTTAAATCGGTTTTGTTTATTGATAAAAGTAGGTCTACGAATCGGAAAATGGAAATTTCTCACGCTCGCTGGAACGAGCTTCCTACCGAGAGAAAATTATGCTACTTTAGTATTTACTTATGGTTAAATAATTTCGTATGTAAAATTTTGTTTTACCAAAGATATTTAACATAACATTAAAATTAATTTAATTTATGCGGCCGCTATAGTAAATAAAATACGCTTTATCGGAATAAATAAATAAATTTAATTATTTCCGTAAATTGAAATAATTTTCTAAAAGTTAAAATTCAATAAGATAGAGCCATAGTTTTTATTATTGTGGTAGCACTTGAACTGTCATGAACTGCAATGAAATCAGGCTAAGTAAAATAATATAATTAAGGTCTGCGTTTGATATTTAGTGGCGCGAATAACAATTTTCCGGTCACGCAGAAAAGACTTTAAAAATTTGTTTACTAACAAAGGTTAAATAAACTAATTATTACTTAAACCAAATCGTATAGAAAAAGGTTTTTTCAAAATGAGAAAACATCGATAAAAAATGTTTCTTTTTAAAATCGCTTGATATTATAATGCAACAGCAGTTCCACGTTATCGCATGTAAAGATTTGCCGGGAACATTTTCTTATCCCATGATGTTACGCGCGATTAAAAATACAAAACACGAATAAAAATCCGAGTGACATGATTTAATCTGGCGATTATGGTGTTATCTACGATCTCGGGTGTCTCGAAGAAGTTCCCTAAGGGCACAGGTAGCGGAAGCCTCACCATGGTTTTCTTGAGAACCACCTGCGGGCGGTTACACGTAACGGTAACTGCAAGGTCGAGGAGCCGACAACCCAACGGGGAATTAACCTAATATTTTCAAAACGCCCCTTGACGGAAACAAATTTGGCACACATTTTGATGATATAGTTTTCCGTAATCGTAACGTGTTTTGATGATTCCAGCGGACGAGTCAAAAATTGGCAGAGTTATATATTTTTATAGAGCTGCCTGTCCCATGCGCGGTGCATCAGAGAAAAGCTGCTTGCCAGAATAAATTCCTCCGGTTTTTACCTCAAGTTTAGAGTTTTTGAGGAAAGAGAAAGAAAAATTAAATCGCTGACTATTGTTCAGCGATTAATTTAGTATAGGTCCTTATAAATACTCATTTAATTTATTGGGCTAAAGATATAGCTTAAGATCAATATTTTTTGAAGGAGGGTATTAAGAGTTCCGGATGATTATATGATGCGCTTGATCTTAAACCAGAAGTCACGCTGAACCCAAATTAAAAATTTTAATGACCCAAATTCTAGAGAAATGCAGCCCAACCTCATTAGTAGTCAAGGGACTTAGAATTTTATGATTTTTACTGACGCGGTTTGTAAAACCGAGTTTGTTATAACACAGAGTATATACCTAGGTTTTTGCAGGGGACTGAATTACACTACTTATAAACTACCATTTAGTGTTAACTGAATTTTCATTATCGAAGATTAACTGTAGCAAGACTAACAGTTTCATATTTGTACAAAACGTTTCTGGCATTACAAATATTTATTACACTTGTGGATACACTATTCCCAAGATTTGTGTTTATATTAACCACCAACAAATTGAATCAGAATGCAAACATTTCATTCCTATTAAATACTAGATAGCATTGTCTATTTAGAAAGCGAAATGATATTGTAATCATTGTCAGACCTATTTATACTCTCATAAAAACTGTAAATATCCCATGAAAATTTCTTTTTTTTAAATACATACAAGATCTCATTGCAAGACCTACGATACCACAACAACAATCCTTTTTTTAAATCAAAAGAAATTTTAAAGAAATGAGACGTTCATCGCCGAAACTGATACGTTTAAATACCTTTTATTGCCAGGAACTGATTTCATCGGTGAACCGAAAATTTTTGCATATAATTGTAAATATATTTTTCATTGCTAAAGCCCTAAATATACACCTTTACAGATTTCAAATTAATTTGAGCAACAATCAGGAAAAGAAAAGAAATAGGACACATATTGAGAAGACAATGTTTACAAAGGACGATCTTAGAAGGCAAAATTAATGGAACAAGATGGAGAAAAAGAAAAGGAATATTAGAGAATTTGGAAGATAGTACTTACAGAGGCATAAAAGATGCTTCCAGGGAGAGAGAGAGATGGAGGCAGCGATTCAGCTGAAACCTGTCTTCGGACAGCAGCATGATGATGATGATGTTTTACATAATGTTTGCAAGGATAACGGAGTTAATAGCTCTTAATGGACAATTAATTTATTATGTACTAAAGAATTAATTTCATGAATTAAACCCGAGTTTATTTCAAAGGCAGATGGTATTTGGAACGCCAAACTGTTCTACTTTTAAATTAGTCGAAGGCGGAGAAAATGTGCGCAGTAGGGGTGGGAAATTAATGTCTTACTAACAATAAGTGTGAAAATTTGAGTTTTTTTAATTCCGTAGAGATTTACTGGCTTACTCAGAAGTAATTTAAACGACCTTAGCGTGGAAAATTTTTTATTCTTTTTGCCAGGTGCAATTGCCAAGGTCATATCTCGATATTAACCTTGTAAAAAAATGCAATTTTAAATCCTGCACATACACACACCTATCACATTCTCGCTGTTAAATGTACAGGTATAGCTGGCCATTCGCGGGGGTTAGGTTCCTTCAGAACTCTGTGAACCGCAAAACCGCGAACGGAAAGTAAATAAGCCATGGGAAAATAAGGGTTTGGTTCCCATGCCTGAAAGAATGGTGTTTTTCACAGTACTAGCGACTGTAGGAAACAGAAAAAATAGAAAGAGGGAGGAACATAACAACAGACGTAAAAAATATAAGCTTGAGAGAAAAAAAGGCAAGGAAAAAATTGAAAATTTTATTTAACTCACCTTGAATGAGGTCTCGAGCAGACTTAATATATCGGGTATGGAGATGTTTAAGAAGGAAGTAAGTTGTAGAAGGAAAAAGAAGAGATTGGCTCAGGCAATTCTGGGAATCGAAGATGTCTTCCTTTTTTTAATTTTTCATACGATTCTATATAGGGAGGCAAGAAAAAGCCAATGCTCCTTTCCGTGAATGAGTCAAATTTATTTACCTTTCCTATTAGTTCGTATGAGCACTGCGTCTCTCAAATGAATACACAAACATCTGTAAATACGGTAATGATATTTTTCTTTGACCTCCACCGCATTGTCTCGCTCTGATATTCGCTTTTGAGTTTATATAGGTAGGCGTACAAAGGCCTCCGGGATTTCTGAACGTCAAAGACGAAAAATGATGCTAAGAAAAGTCATTAGTGCGGGTCACCGCGATTAAGCAAAACGGCGTACGACATGATAGATATACCTGAATACCTACCTGCAAATATGCGCGGTGAACAACAAACGCAATAATCATCCGGACTTAAAAAATGAGAAAGTTTCAGATTGTGATCCAAAATCCAACCAAGCTCTTCCGCTTGGCGGGCGAATGATCTTCATCTGAACTCATAAAGGCAAAATTGTTCTACACTCTCAGAATTGGGAAATATACTTGATGATTACAGTTGTCTATTTCGTTCTTCCTACGCTGACCAGTATAGTAGCAGGGAAAAGGGAGCACCCATGGGAAAACGATTTCAAATTTGAGGTTGACTTAAGTGCCTAAAATTCAAGGGTAGGGAGAGAGAAAAATTGTAGTTTTTTCGTTATAAGTTGGCATGAGAAATTATGGCTTAAACTGGGCGTATCTTTGAAGCATTTTCATCCTTAATTTATCTTGTGCCTACAGAATTAAGAAACAATTAAAAGCTAATATTATTAAGTTTTCCCAAACTCATCTTGGCATGGTATTCTTTTATAAAAATCTCCAAGAGAGAGAAAACGTGAATGCAGAGTGGAGGCCTTTGAAGGCCATTAATCTGGTCGTATTCTGAACAGGTTCATTTCATTGTGCCCCGCCCGAAACGAATTACTTGAGTCACAGCAGAGTCCCCATATTCATCCGGTTTAGCATTAAAAAATTCTATTTATTGATAAGATAGTAATTTGAAAAATAAAATAAAAATGCATATTTTGAGAAAAAGAAAAATATTGTTTAAAAAAATTGAAAAAAGACCTTGTAATATGTAAAAAGTGGATGAAAACGTCGGAACGAAAACCGAGAAGTTCGATTGAAAGTTGAACGGATTATAATTTCGTTCACCCACTTCATCCAAATCGTTATACTTTCAACGGGACAGTTTTTGGCATCTTCAATGCCATGTTTAACGTGATTTTGTTCCTATGTTAAAATTATACCGTTAAAAATATGTGTAAGTATGAATGTCAATCTTACAGGCTGCACCAGCAATCATGGAGGGTCCATCAAGGAAAATCGTAGTGTTTTGGCTCGCGTGTTGCATATTATGTTTCCAGATATCTTGGAAAATAGTGAATGGTTTGCAGAACGAATACTGCCAAGCCCAGACACATGAAGTAACTGTGAATCCAAAAGCCAACGCATTCATAAGTAAGTATGGTAGCTAATAAATTTGAGCATTAGTATGTAAATGTTAAAGTTTACGCAGATAAAAGTCTTCTTAAGAGCGGTTAAATTAAATGTGCATTCACAAGAGAAGAGACGCTCTAAAAAAACAATTTCGTGCGATGTTTTCATTAAATACATTTTGTACTGCTTCACTGCCATTGTTTAAAATTTTGCATTCAGCTTTTTATGTTAAAAATTCTCTGTTCAAGATGTGTTGCTGGGCGTGCGAAAATCGGGAGAGGACGGGTTGTTTGCATGCGGGCAGCCGGAGCGCGTTGGCGTGGAAGTGTTCGAGGCGATGAGGTGGGCCGTGGACCTGTTAAATGGATTAGATCCCTCGGAAAAAATGCAAGATGTCCCAGGAAATTCCTCTTTTATCCCTGGAATCAAATTTGGTGAGTACGTGACGGCGCAAATTTTCCACATGCTTCGTTTTAAGGGATGCAGGTACACGCTGTTCTCGACGAACCGAATAAGTAATTCAAAAATCTCATTCCATTGATGCATAGGTTGGTCGAAAAGTTAATTAGAGCGCAAATCATGTCTAAACATGACTATATCTGTTCCAAGCGATATCTCAAAAGTTAACGCTCTCCTGATATTCAAATGCCACACCAATTACAAAGCTGTATTTGCGGCTGTAGAAAGCTCCCTCTCTCTTTGCGTCTGGGCGTTCAAGGGCGTCAGCATCTTGCTATTTTTTTCTTCCATGTGCACTCGCTACGGACCGGACAGTCTGGATGGACTCGTTCGAGGAAGTGTTTGCTTCAATGTTTCCGCATTCGTATCAATTTTTCAATCGATTCCTTGTTTTCTATCATTTCTCGCTTTATCGCCTCTAGATTTGGAAATTCTGGTTCGAATTGAAGTTAAACTTTTTGGCCATCGAGATAGGTTCCTCAAGGATAGTTAAATGAATATTCTGAACTAGATAATATAACCTTCTTATGTTCGAAAACCCTTTGTTTTTTTATTCAAAATTTACGTTACTATTTGACGTAAATCATTACTTACCGATATTTATTTTATCATACTGTGATGCTGCCCCTATAAAAAGCGTTGATACTTTCACAAATTGTTTTTCCTACAATACTGCTGTGTTCTTATTATACATTTAAGTGTCTGCGTTACTTACTTGACTTCATTCATGACCAACAAGTTAATATAAAGAAACGAAATAGACATATAGGTTTCAAATATGGATCAAATATTTTCTTTGATGGAAATGCTGTCTAAGAAAAACCGATTCCCAAGAGCTCACAGCTACTTCTATTTGTGTTGATGCATTGTCAAGGGGGCTAAGATGCATCTTTATAATCTGTGCCTTTAATGCAGGCATGTCAAACCGGCGGCCAGCGGGCCACACGAGGCCCTTTCTATGCCTTACTGCGGCGCGAATGCTGATTTTTATCTTAACTTAATCGTTGAAGATTTTTAATGTGAATAATTTATTTTTGTGAAAAGGACACAAGTTTTCCATAGTTACTGAGGTACAATGGAAAGCGTTTTCTGAACTATTGTTTTTATGGCAAAATAGACGGCCAATTTTCTAGATTATGTCTATTCTTCCAACTATGGCCTTCATTAAACAATTGTTATCATATTGTGACCCTTCTATATAATCCATCGTTTTAATGCGGTCCTGATGCCTCTTCGAGTTTGACATGCCTGCTCTAATGAATATGCGGCACGCCCCGACACAAGGTGAACTTGGGAATGTTCAACGCCTCCGTTCAACGTTAAATTATATTGGTTATTCACACATTGAAATACCGAACATAAGCAGACACTGCATATAGGCACCGTTCAGTAACCATGTGAATGCCTTGGTTCATATAGAATTACCAGGGCAATGCCCTCCCACGTGCTGATCGCATTACACCATCGCCTTCATGTTCAAAAATTAATATTCATCAGAGATAGCAAAACATAAAGGTATACATGTTTTTTATTTTTGTCGCAAATAAATACAAAAAAGACTGATTTAGAAAGTTTTAAAGTACATATTTTTAAATTAAAATTGTATCTTACTAAAGTTACCTTATCTCGGAATTGGCAAGGTCTATGGTTGAAATTATTTAGTTAAATTAATGTTTTAAAATTTTCAATTCTGTTGAAAGGTTAAAATGATAACTCCTATCAAGGAGCTGAGTCGTAACGACATTTTTCATAAAAGACAACGAGATGAAAGTGCTTAAGGCTGTGAACGAAATTCACGGCAAGAAAGCTAATAAACTCCTGGGAATACGTGGAAGTTATATTAATGAAATGGGATGTTTTCTGAGCGAAAACCAAAGTTAACTGGACAGCAGCGTGGATTGTGTGTTAAAATTTGAACCACGGGAACAAAGCACAGCAAGTGAATACGTCTACAGATGTCTTTCTTTCGTGTTGTATTATTATCCGATATTTTTTCTTACATCGTGCTTTTTTAAATATCAAATGAAATTTTCAAAGAAATGCAAAGATAAACAAAATAAAGGATTTTAAAAGAAGTTTAAAAGAAGTTTTTTCAAGAAATGTGCAAAAAAGCATTTGGTTTACACACCTCAAGCTTTCCTTTCCATGGAATTTCGACCCTCCAATCAAACTGTAAAGTCATATTATGCATTACCAACCTTAGCAAATAACCCATCTATCATTGAAAGTCTATTGAAAACATTCCAAGTGTTTGTATTTTTGATAATCATCCATTCTAGCAAAAAACTTCTAAAATTCTATTAGATAGGAAATTTTCCGATTGAATAATTATCAGTTTAAAAAAGAACGAGTAGGTGTAACGGTCGTTAGAAGCGAAGCATTTATTTGGTACTTTTCTCTCATAAGATTTAGCAATTGAAGTATTGGGTTTTGCGTAGCTTTCTGTCGCAATTCAAAATAAACGGCGCAATATACATTGCACAAACTTTCTCATATATGTATATACGTTTGGTCCACTGTGTCCGCTTGTAAAAGAAAAACGCTTATAATTCAAAGTTAACCGCAGTTTAGCGTATATTTTAATGCCACTGATCGATATTTAGTAATTTTTTGGGATATATGGCCTAGTTAGTTAGTTAGTTATTTGTGACACCAGGCTGTACGATTGGATGGATTTTAATCAAAATCTTTAGAGTCATTTTTGAGTAAATCGAATTTTTTTCAAAATATCCAAGAATAAAGTACCCTTAATTGTTGCGCAATATCGTTCATCTCTTCAGAATGTCTTTTATGAATGATATTATCCACAATATTATATTATTTGATTTAGTATAACCTTAAGGCTGTAGTAAGGTTTTGAGTGGATCGCGGCGGAGCCGTGACGTCATAGGCCTTAGGTAAGGTAGCTTTGCGTAAATTGTAATGTCACTGGACGCCATATGGTAATTTTTGAGAAATATGGCTTAAGTAGTATTATTTGTAACATCAGGATCTACAACTGGAATGATTTTAATAAAATTCTATTGAGCCATTTTTGAGTAAATCAAATTTTTCTAAAAATCGCCAAGAATAAACTACCCTTTATTTTTGTGCAATATCATTTTTATGAAAAAATCATCTGCAAAAGATGATATATTGCATAAATACAAGATATCATTCGATTTCATGCACGTGTTTGGGACCTAGGACGGCGAACAGACACCATGGCGAATACCACTTTTTTGGACTTGGGGATCAAAATCTCGAAGTCGAATTTTTTCACGATTACAATACTTTTTCAATATACTACGTATATGAGAAAGTAAAAAGCAATAAATGTTCTAAAGACTTTCAACAGTTCAAATTTTTCAACTCGGTGAATTTGAAGCGAGTACAAACATTCTATCCTCTTAAGATACAAAAACAAGCAACATAATCTAAAAGTATAGTCCGTATGATATGAAACGTCCAATAAATCTAATTTCGATTCTCTATCTTTCTTGCATTCGTCTCCGAAAATAGAAGAAGCGGGAAAATTTATTCGGATTTCTGTAATTCCTCCCCGATTTTGGGTTCCTCGCTTTCGTAAGCCCAGGTGTGAGTAACACTTCAAAACTCTTCCCATCCGTCCAATGACCTCTTCAATTTTCACCTAACTCACTCGTCCGCTTTCCATGCGTCTTCCGACCAAATCGTTTCACCTGCTCTTCCGAATTTTCCACCATGTTCACAGTTTCGTTTAAGTTATGTCCTTGTCATTTTTCGTGCATTTCATGGATTATGGTTAATGCGATTAATTGTGCGTGTAAAGAGCGGATAAAATCTCTCCGAACAAATCGAATGGATTTTCATGTGCAGAGTCCGTTTTGAAGCGAGACGAGCCGTTTTTATTCAACGGTCGAACAAACGGAAAGAAAGCCGCCCCAAACTGCTTTCACTCTTGCTATTCCTAAAAACATGAGTAAGGAAAAAATGTCACCGCTCGATTTCTTCTGGCACACCTTCATGATCAGCGGTAAACAATGAGAGCGCATTCCACGGAGCGTGTTCGAATCCGAAGAAAATCGTCCAGCGTTGAAAAATCCGGACAATTCCTTTCGGATTATGTACTCGAGCTTTCAGATTAAAAAATTAAAATGATCCGAATTTTCCGCGAAATTTCACCAAAGAAAGTATTTTTAAAACTTACACGATTCTGCCATTCGCCTTGGATGAGTTATTCGAAAGGAGCCACTACGAACGGAGCTCTTTCCTTTTCGTGAAGACGTAAGGAATGCCGCGCCCAGTTTGTTTCACGGTACCGCTATCTCTTTAGAGCCTGGGAACCACTGACCGATTTTAGACGTTAGAGGAACGGACTTGTATCTCGAAGAAAGCTTTCTACTTCTAGAAAAGTGGAACGACGTGAATGAAATATTTTAGATGTAATAAAATAAGTAAATCACGGCTTTAAATGTCGGCGTCACAACGAAAACCGCTCCCAGTTCGAAATAAATCAAAATAAACAATTTACAGCATATATTATCAGGATATTTTCCCGAGTACTAATTGACCGTATCTTCCCAAATATAAGCCGATGTTTTTTTGTCAAAATCTATCATGAAAAAAATCATCCTTCGGCGAGTTCGGGAAAAAATTTGGGGTTAGGATTAAGTCTCGTAGTCACCCATAGATGGCAGCACGTCTCTCATTGCTGTCGCGATCAAATGATAGTACATACTATATTTTTCGTAAAGTTAATATTTGACCTACGATGAATATTTATGAATAAATAATAGAGCTAGAATATTGACTTTAGCAGTACGCGTGTTTTGTTGCCGTTGTTACCTGTTCTTTCGTTTCAGAATGCTATTGGGTATTTTCTTTCGTTTCTCAGGGCTATGTGCATTCTAGGCTGTGCATGCATGTCCGGCGCACTTCAGCATAAAATCTACGAAATTTACTATTTTGTCAAATATGGAAAATTTTCGAGGGTCGGCTTAAATTCGGGGTCGGCTTATATTCGGGCAGTTACGGTACCTTTTCAACTTAGTCGGCAGAAAAATAATTTCAGTTGAATGTATAATAATATAATAACGTAAACTGACAACTCATTTGAGATGTTCGCCACAATGATGCTTAAAGACATGTCCTTCGCAAACTTTTTTGAAGTATACAGAGGCGGAACTTCAAATTGGGGGCCCTAAGCAAAAACATTTTTGCCTCCTCCCCCTCCCTCCCAGTTTATCTAAATATGTCATTTGTTATATTAGGGGTTTCTTTTCTATGGAGCAAGACCACGACGCGAGGAAAACATAATAAAGCCCAACAAAAAGTTGAAGTATTATAAATCAATAGGTACATATTATAATAAAATATTAATTTTATGGATCTAAATTAAATATAAAACCCATAAAGATTAAGCGAAACAACGATTAGCGAGGGATGCCTATACTCAAAACGTGACAATTACTACTGCTACTGTCGTGCACTATTGCTACCGCGCTACCGCTGCACACTACCATTGAACACTATACCAGCTACTGCAAACGAGAAAGAATGAAATTTGAAACAAATAAAAACGTTTGAATGACGTCCTGTAGTTAAACAACGAACTTCACATTTCGCTGCCCTCACACACGTGTAGCGGCTATTACCTAGCAATGTAACTAAAATGTGTAGAATATATAACTATATAGTAGGGGCCCGTGTTGCAGTACTTCCTAGAAAAATCTAGAGACCCTTGCGTGAAGTGACCGAAATGATAGTTCCTATGGCAAAAAATTGTTACAAAGAGTGTTATTAGTTGAACCACTTTTATTGTCCCTCTTAAAATAATTATATAGCTTACGATATTTTCATAATTAAAAACACATACCTACATGATTTAGACAACCGGTACACTATATTTTTTTGTTTTGTTCACTATTTCTGATGGTAGCATATCATATGTTCTGTGGTTTGTTTAATATTAAGTAATCAATGCACCGATCACGCGTCAATATCGAAAGAAATTAAATACAAACATTATCAATATAGTAATTTGCTTAAACTGCACAAAAAATTTGCAAACGAAAAGTTATTTTCAATGTATACGTGTAATATCTTTCTATTTGAAATGTTAAGTTGTCCATTATTACAACGCATTGGAATAGTTTCTATTAATCGCTACGTATTTCATTTGTTTTATATTTACACGAAACTTTTCACATAAATTTTCAATCGGTTATTGCCCTGGATACGTTTCTTTCAATGTATGCTTAGTGCAAACGCGCTTGAAAATCCAAGTCTAACAATGCAAAAATCCGAGATCAACAATTGAAATGATGAAAAATCGGAAAAAATGGAATATAAACTTAAAATATAAACAAACACAAATTAAAAAAGAATAGAAAGTAAGAATAAGAACCTTAATTTCTTTCTACGTGAAATTAGGTAAATCTCGAATGAAATTCTCGATCGTAAATTATTTTTAAATGTTAAAGAGTAAAGGTCTACACATCATATTCCAGCCGATACATCGAATCCATGCCTTTCCGGTGGACGACGACCCGCTTAAAACCTGCAAGAGTTCGCGCCGAGTATTCAGGCGAAAGATTTTTCGAAATCGAACCGACCGTTCTCGGTTTATTTGCGTTCATACCGGAAGGTGACGTCACTCGAGGCTTCAGACGCAGGCACGCACGCAGAGATGCAGGCAGAGACACAGCGGTTATAAAATATTAGATAGTGATTTAACGGTTTATGGAACAAAGTAACCAACTTAAAATGTAGCTAAATTACCAGCTTCGCTTGTCATTGATCGTGTGGTCAAGTCCTGAGATGAAATACATATTACGTCTATTTTCTTAATTTCCTTTTCTTCTCCAGTATTACTTCACAAAAGTAAAACTTTAACCGTCCGTATTATACGGGATTTCCCGTATGTTTACTTTCGTTCCCGCGTCCCGTACGAATTCTATACGGGACGCTGTTTTTTTCCGTATTTTAAATTGTACTTTCTTTTTAACTAGCGCGTTTCATTACCTAAGAATTTATTAAAAATGTATCCTGGATAATATGGATGGAATAATAAGACTCCACGTTTTACTTTCCTACCTGCTTTATTTACAGGTTACACGCTTCTACAGAGGCAAAACTGACATTTAGCTAGCGAGCATATTAATACTAAAACTTCAGATTATAGTCGCTAATAGACAAGCTGCTGACCCGCCTTTAAACACCAATACTGAAACTACATCCATTGGATGAGTGTAGATTAGAATAAAAAAGGTAATTATTTCATGGATTCATTGATTTGGATTCTATGAGTTAATGAAAGAAGGAAATTATTGTGATAGTTTTAAGTTACTTCATATTTATTGAATCAAGAGCGTATCTAAAGAGGGGTTAGATGTGTCCACATTGTATAGTTTTACTAAGAAAGCGTTGATCGTATCCCCGCCTAATAATTCTGCTATGTCATGTTGTGATTTTTTTCAGTTTGTTAAAAATTATGTAGAACTTTCAACTGGAACAAAATCAGAAAAGAAGTAGACGTGAAAAAATAAATGTGTATTTAGTTTTATTATTTTAAAATTTATATTTATGATATTTGTACGTGCTCGTTTAAGTAAAAAATTTGAAATTACTAAGAAAAAATCTTACATGCTCTCCAAAAATCGGTTGTCCCGTATTTCCCTTATTTCTATGTTTAAAAGTTGCGGTTGTCCCGTATTTCCCTATTTAAATGTTGGCAATCCTAAAAAATGCCCTCTTTCAAAATATAATTTGATTAAGTTTATTATCAGGGGGGAATGGGCCCGGTGCCTCCCCCTCGGTACGGCAATAGTGCCAACATTTTAAGTCAAAACTCTCCACTGAGATTCACCAAACAGTTACACTCATAAGCTTGGATGGCAAAATGAAATGAGTTGAAAATGAATGAATACAAATGAATACATGACTGGTAAGCGGTTTGCAATTAGATAACTACTATTGCTTTTGGTTAAAGTTATGATACGTCAATTATAATTTTTAATGAAATAAGTGCAAGATAATTATATTTTTTCTTGCATTATTTGGGGGGCTCTAAGTTCTGGAAGCTCCTAAGAGTTGCTTTGCCTGTTTATAGTAAGTTCCGTCTCTGGAAGCATAATATTCATAATATATTAGAAGCATAGTATATTATATCTACGCAAGGCATTATCAGACGAAAGTATAACATAATAGAAACAACAAATTATAAAAGCATTTCGTAAAAAGGTATTGTGAAATTGTTAAGCTAACAATCTATTTATATAAGACGATTCGGAAATGCGTGGCAAGCTGGAGGTGCCGAGCTATGAGAAGAACTTTCTATTGCTAAACACAGCTGATACAGCTGGCATTGAAACATATTAGATGTTTGTATCATCATGAGAGTATTGTATTGTAAAATCTGAAGATAAATCTGAGATAAAGAATTAGAAAAGGACGGGAGGAAAGAGATAAAGAAGAAGACTGAGAAAAAGAGGGAGAGCTATGGATTGTGATAGGAAGGAATGAAAGAGGTGGGAGAAAAGAGAGGCAGAGAGAGGGAGGGAGAGAGAGAGGGAGGAAGGGAGATAGGGAGAGAGAGGGAGGGAGAGAGAGGGAGGGAGAGAGAGAGGGAGGGAGAGAGAGAGGGAGGGAGAGAGAGAGGGAGGGGGAGAGAGGGAGGGAGAGAGGGAGGGAGAGAGGGAAGGAGAGAGGGAGGGAGAGAGGGAGGGAGAGAGGGAGGGAGAGAGGGAGGGAGGGAGGGAGGGGTAGTGGAAGGGAGGGGGAGAGGAAGTGAGGGGAAGAGGAAGGGAGGGGGAGTGGAAGGGAGGGGTAGTGGAAGGGAGGGGGAGAGGAAGTGAGGGGAAGAGGAAGGGAGGGGGAGAGGAAGGGAGGGTGGGAGGGGGAGAGGGAGGGAGGGGGAGAGGGAGGGAGAAAGTGAGGGAGAAAGGGAGGGGGAGAGAGGGAGGGAGAAAGGGAGGGAGAAAGGCAGGGAGAGAGGGAGGGAGAGAGAGAAGAAGGGAGGGAGAGAGGGATGGCGAGATCATTTGACTCTCTAACTATTGTATCAGCAAATCAAGAGATCGGAAATTGTGTGCATAAAGAAATTTACGATACTGAGCAATAAAGTACTAGCGCGCATATACTCTGCGCGGGTAAAAATAATGAAATAATATTCAGTCAAAGATAATTGTTAGTAGTTATTCAGTCAAAGGTTTACATAAACACGAAGTCTGAATCAGGACTAATGCAGGCTGGCTTCCCAAAGTTGTCGTCCCGAATTTATTACTTATATTGACAGGAAATGTTTCAGTATGTGTTAGTCATTCCAAGGAATTGGAAAACAATAATAAAAGCATTGTCAAAATCTCTTTCTGACATTATATTTTGCATGTATTATTTTAACAAAAGAATTTAATAGATGTTACTGTTTATACGGTAATATGTATACTGCTGAAGGGTAGTCGAGTGGAAAAGAATACAATCCATTTGTTCACTCGTCTATGCTCAAGCCGAGTTCAGTAATAATCGTCTCCATGGCAATAATCCAATAAATGCTATTTAAAACGCAAAAACACTATGTTTATATTATATTTCATTTCTACTGTCCTCAGTCTGCCTGTATCAAATAAACAATATGGTTTTTTAAGATGTTTCCCATCATCTCACTTTCCAACCAACACACCCGCGCGGGATGCATGTTTTCTCGCAAATGACTCGTTTTACTAGGGATCCACGCTGGAAAAAAACCCTGAATGGAGGAGCTGCGCATTTTCAAGGCAAGTGCGCATTTTTCAAATAATAAATCATTGGATCGGTTTTTTAATTTTTGATTGATCTTATTTCTTCACCGTTTTTTATCTCCAGAATTTTTGCTGTTAACAGTCTATAGCAATACCTAAACAAATTCTGTTATTATGTTTTATGAAATCACTAACCCAATTTTACGTTTCCACTATAAAAATAGCAGCTCGAAATGTCTTTGTTCATTCCAAGAGAAGTTCGTAGACAGTGCCAAATTCCTTGTAACATTTTCCTGTTTGCACAACGACCACTGTAACGTTCCGCAAAAATCAATTGAGTGGCTATGACCAGTAAATTAACATTTCGATACTTAATTATGCATGTTAAGTTAAACCCCGATTTAAGTGCCCCTCTATGAAGTGCCACCGCCGCTTTAACGCCAATGTCAGTGATGGACAAACGGTGGCGCTAAATCGGGGTTTGACTGTATCTGTAACATTCTGATAGAAATCGGAAGTTACGTGTATGAATGATACCTTTTATATTCATCGTTGAATGCTAAGTATTTATCTGCGTCGCATAATTATATTTAAATTTTTAATCGTATTATTTTATTATACTGGTAATATTGTAGGCATCGATTGCCTCGTATTCGAATGCCTTCTCCACCTGAAATAATAAAATTAGCGCGCATTTTTTTTAATTTCCTCCTCTAGGAGTACCCGTTGCGCATGTATTGTGAAATGCAGCTCAATAAAATAAAAATGATTACTTGATAAAAGTTACCTGAAGGCTATGAATAATGCTAGGACGAAAGCAAACATTTAATCTAATTCCATTGTCCCTTTCAGCCTAATGAAAAGAGTAAATTTTGTTCTTGCATGGACTAAATTTTACATTATCTTGAATTTTACATGTATGCATGTGTGAATATCTGCAGAAGCGTTTTTGGAATCAGCATTTCCAGGAATTCATAGTTTAAACGACATGAAGGTAAACTGTCCATAAAAGATTCATTCATATCGGTATATGGCCTTGCAACGGACTGTAAAATTTAAAAGGGTATATTTTTTTATCGATACTGCTCGTTTCCCGAGTATTATTCCACCCCTTCCCTGACTGTAGGTCAGAAAACAGTTGTAACAAACGTTTCCCGTTTCGCCTTAAGGTCTTCGAGTGTTCGACACATGCGGACACTCTTCCTCGACCGAGCTGCTCCTTGCGGATGCGTTTCCCGTGTTGCGCGACGGTCCCGCCCCCTGCGCAGTCCCCTCGTCCGCCTCCTCGTCCACGCCCGGTGGGGAACCCCTTCAACCAACACCCCTCGCGGTCGGTCTGGCTGACGGCACCGGTGCGGCGACGGAGCAGCCGCGCGTTCACCGTACGCTTCAGCGATTCCACATTCCGACTTTGGAATTGAACCCCGTTACCCTCGTTCCAGCAGAGGACAGGGCAAAGGTGAGAGAAATTCAATGCAATCTGCATCCATCGAAAGATGGGTGTCGCAACTTACAAATAATGAAATAATTATGAAATACTGCGGATATGAATCATTGAATGTGTCAAACGATTAAATTTAATGCATTAAAATCCGCAAGAAAGGTGAAAATCTCGATGTTAGGAAAGAAACTTGAGCTTGGCGGTTGAAAAGTGAGACGGACACAAATCCCCGTTAGCAAAAGAGTTCAACTAAGTGTCATGAAGCGTTTTTTTTCTCATATGCTTTCAGCATTCGAATATAACTGCTATAATTACTTCACAGCAAAGGAAAAACTGTTTTTTTAATTAGCAGACATTCAGACAATAAATAATAAAATTCTCAGTCAAGTCTTTGTATAAGTCTGTAAAAATATTCATCGCCTGTACAGTACAACCCTTTAATGCCGTTTTACGGTTTCATTATGAAATTGAATTTTTAAAGCATAAAGTAGCGATTGACAGCGAAGAACGACAAAATTTTTAGAATACGGATATTTAGCTAAATTCTCTCATATACCGAGATAAAGCTCTCTGCTCGATTTCTCGAAAAATGTAAATTCCTCTCGTATTCATGCCAGGTAACATTAACTCACTTTCATCTAAATTCTCTCTCTTCCCTTGACGACGCAGGCCCTGATCATGCTCGCTCAGCAGCTAGGCTGGAGAAGGGTAGCCGTCTTGTACGCCTCGAAAGACGATTACAGCGCCCGAATGTTCCGAACCGTCGTCCGCCTCTCATCCGACGCTTCCATGTGCCTCGTTTCGACCGCCGACATCTCCGGAGAGGAGGACGAAAAACCGGGAGATTCGACACGCCGCGCCCTTACCGCCGTCTTCACCTCCTCGAACACGAAGACGCAGAGCTCCCTTCCCTTGGGACTGGGGGTCATAG
Organism: Tanypteryx hageni; assembly: GCA_028673005.1. Taxonomy (NCBI): domain Eukaryota; kingdom Metazoa; phylum Arthropoda; class Insecta; order Odonata; family Petaluridae; genus Tanypteryx; species Tanypteryx hageni. Next base: position 55,664,150 of record CM054116.1, read on the forward strand.
TGCTCGTCAATCCCTCGGAACTGACGCCGGTCCTCAAGATGCTGCACGATCTGACCTCGGAGGAAGATTCCCGCCAGTTGAAGTGGCTTTTCTCCCGCCCTTTGGACGGCGAGCAGCTCAGATACATGGGAGAGAGAGAGTCGTTCGCCGTTTCCCTGTCTCCCGCGAGTATCCCGGAATTTGAAAAGTACTGGAATAGCCGAAGGGAGGACGTAAGGAGGACTCCCGATTCCAATTGGTTCGTCGAATACGAGATGAGGAGGAGGCGCTGCAGGTTTCAGGGTTGGGCGGGTCCGGGGATAAGCGATCTGCCCCGGTGCCACGAGACCAAGGCGGAGGTCGAAGAGGGACCGGAGGAGACGGTGGCGAGGGCTTCCAACGCGGTAGCCGGCATCCACGTGGTGCACACTTTCGCCCACGCCTTGCGCAGCGCGTGGGAAACTTCGTGCGGTCACACGCCTGGCCCCTGCCCAGCGCTCATTGACATGCAGAGGAAGGAGTTCGTCGAATCGTACCTGAATCCTTTGGAGTTCGAACACGGAGGGCAGGGGAACCTGATACCGGGCGCTCCAGTTGGAGGGAAACTGAAAGCGGGAAATCCGAGCCATCTGGCGGCGGCGCGAATGGGTCTAGTGGCCTACCGCCGCGGCTTAAACGGCGAGGTCCTTCTGAAAGAGGTAAGTAAGTGGACAGTTGTGGTTTCACTTTGTTTTTAGAAAAGGATAGACGTGCGTTAAAAATGGACGTAAGAATCAGTAAAAGGTTGTTAAATGCTTATCTCATAGAGTTGATTACCAACAAAACATTAAAATAATGAGAATTCTACATTTGAAGTCGTTAATATTCCTTTAAAAGATGCATATCTTTAATTTAAATTTCAAATTGATAGATTTTATCACACACAATTTAGTTGTAAGGGCATAAAAGTCATTAAATAAAGTACATAAACACCATAAGAAAGGTGAATTCCTCTTATACGTAAATTTAAAAACACAATCATTTTCTTTCTTGCATTTAGCAACTTAAATCTATTTATCGTTTGCACGGAGGGAATAGTAGATTCCAAGAAGCATGATAAAAATAAAATTTAAAATTGAGAAAGTGACAAAAATAATTTCATGATAAACCTATGAATTTCTCCGATGACCCAGCTGGTTTTTTTTTCTAAAAAAATAATAGAAATCTAAATTGGATTATATATAGTTTTTAAAATTTGGGGTAAACCACCATTAATATTGAGGACATTCCATTCACACCAGATATAAAACAATGAGCGTTTCTCTTTTTATAACACGCAGGTTTACGCCTACCATCTGGAAGCCGTCGAAGTCCTCGATTCGGAATTCCAGCCCGAGGCGATAAGCTGCGCGGAACAGGGCCAGAGTGGAGGGTGCGAGGGATGCCTCCGGGTGCGGGAGGGTCGAGTGGAAGGCGGTGCCGGCGGGGAATCGAGCCGCGGGGAAAAGGAGAGCGCTCCCAGCCCGCTACTTCTCGTCCCCTCCCCTCAAAACCTCTATGTGGCCGGCATCTTTTCCCTGAGGGATCCCGGCGCGGGACAGCTTAGCTGCAGCGATGAGGTCAAGATGGATTCTGTGAGGCAGGTCGAGGCATTCATGTGGGCTCTACGACGCTTCAACGAAAGGCTCCAGAGTTCGACTCCAGGGAGCCCACGCCTCGGAGCGATCCTTCTGGACACGTGCTCGTCTCGAGTCCGCTCTCTCACTCTGCCCGCCGGATTGCTGTCCGTCGGAAGCGGCAGGGCGGCCCCCCACGTGGTGGCCGCGGTCAACGCGCTCTCCCTCCCGGATGCGGAGGCCGCAGCCGGAGTCCTGAGCGCCCTGAACGTCTCCTCGGTGGCGACGGGTGAGGCCTCTTCCGGTGAGGAGACGCGGTCGCACTTCTCCCTCCAGGTAAGCCCAGGCCCACTGAAAGGGTGGGGATAGGGGCAAAATCTCCGTGACCCGGAAGAGCGGAAATGAAATTTTAAAATATTAATGAAGTAATTGACGGCGTAACAGAAAATATAAGTGATAAACAAAATTTTTATAGAAATTACCATTTGTTACTGTCTTTCCAACACCCACAATGCTTAACGATAATATAAAAATGCAGTATGTATTTAGTCAGTAGGTAGAAATATTAATTACAGTGACGCATTGTTTGAATTTCAACTAACCTCTCTTATATTTTCACATAAAAGTTTGATAAAATTTGTATTCGCTAGCTTACGTTTTTTACTTTCACATGGTCCTCCAGCCCTCTCTTCCCAGAGAGGGAGCTGGGGGACCCAGGGTCGGACATAAGGCTTTTACAGGGGTGTGCGAAGAAAAATTTGGCCACCCATTCTTCTAGCTTAACCAAATTTCTCGATTTACTCGTGTACGATTTCATGCGTTATCCCACGTTATACCATATACGCGACCTTTATTCTTGGGATCATTATTTAGCTTTAAAGAACAAATTCAAGGACGTTTATAAGTGGAATACATATAGTAGCGACAGGAAAGTCGTCCCGCAGAAGCCTCGTCCTGAGTGCGGTGGAACGCGTCTAGGATCGTCCTTGGGGGAGCCATAAGCCAACCCTTCCCCAGAGCCCATGTCAGTACTTGGCATACCTGAGTAAGCCTTAAATTTATTAATATGCATAATGCATCTCGAGGCAGCCGACCTTATTGCGACCCCCTTAATCCCATCAATCAGCCAATAAAATATAAAATGTAATGCTAATTTCAAAAGAGTATAAATTTTTATTTTATTTCCGCAAAAATGAATTTTGATTTTAAGTATGCCATATAAAAAATAATAAACCAAAAACCTTACATCTTCACAACCACCCTAAGAACCTTTCACTGCTCCCCAGAGGGTCGCAACCTCCAGTTTGGGAACCACTGCCTTATGAATGCAGCTTTCCTCAGATTAAACTTTTGCAAATGCTCTAAAATATGGCATATTTGTAGAAGCATATTTAGAAAATAATATGAGAGTTTAATTGTATGAAAAGATTATAAATCAATTTTTTTTGTTTGGCATATTTTATAAGAGACAGTATTATTCTTTCTTCTCGACATTTACTTTGTTATCTCCCTTTGCAAGACAGGGCCGGATTATGGCACTATAGGCACGGTGTCTAGGGCCTAAAATAAAAAGGGGCCTAGGAAAAGTTCAAACAAAAAATACGTTAGCAAATGTTTTTTTATAGGTCTACTATTGGGCAGAAGAAACTATGATCTCTTTCTTTACTTTCAATAGAATGCGAAGAACTTCACAAATTAAATACTGATGAAATTAATTCAAAATTTGCTAACAAAATTGTACAATACCTTTGATGTAAATTCAATATAACTAATGTAATTTTTTCAACAAGGTAAACCTAATAGAATAAATTATCTTGAGAAATTGATAATAATTTTTCCCATATATTTCCCCAATTAAGCATCATCCCGTACAGGGGCGGATCAAAACAAAACAACAAAACAAAACCTTTGACGTAAATTCGATATACCGTATTTACCCGAATCAAAGACGAGGTTTCTTTCCAAATTTCAGCTTGCGAAAATCGAGGGTCGTCGTAAATTCGAGTACGAAGTCGTATACCGTCAATACATCGCGGACAATTTATTGCGTGTCAAATCGCCGCCCTTCAATTCGTGGCGCGTCAATTCGTCACACGACAAACTCGTCGCACGTCAATTAATCGTTAGACAAATTGGACAAATTTCGTCGCGAGACAAATTCGAACGCGAGATACCATGACTGGTGTACGGCAGGAGGATACATTTGTTGGGTTGGGAGTCACCCCCTGCCATACACCATCCAATGTGTCTCGCGTAATTTGCAGAGAATTGCGATTCATTCCGATATTATCGAAATATAAAGAAAAATGTTTCTGTGAAAAGTGTCTCCACCTGCCGTTCGCCAATCATGGTGTCACGCTACGAATTTTTCGAGAGATGAATAGACGCGCGATGAGTTTGTCATGCGATGTATTCACGCGTGATGAGTTTGTCGTGCGATGTAGTGACGCGCGACGAACTTTTCGTGTGATGAACTGATCGCGACGAGTTGTCATAGAACCGTAGGAAGTATGGTTAAGCGTTTAATCGATGTTTTTTAAATAAACAAATGAAACAAGATAAAATTATTGTATCTAGTGAAAATTTTCATTTCAAACTTATGATTTCAATGAATACAGTATTAATTCTTTTTTCAGACAAAAATTTGTAACAAACCATTTCAATTAATGAATGAACTAGTGTACCTATACTGAGTATGTGTTCCAAATATACACCAAATACAATCAGAGAGAAATTAGATCATAAAATCTTTTTTCTGTTTTGAGAGCCTGCTAAAAGGGGGGGGTAGTCTTCGATTCGGTGTGGTCTTAGATTCGGGAACGACTTGGATTCGGGTAAATACGGTAATTAATGTAATTTTTCAACAAGGTAAACCTAAATTCTAGAATAAATTTTCTTGAGAAATTAATAACAATTTTTCTCCATATGTTTCCCCAATTAAACATCCTCCTGTACAGGAGCAGATCAGCCTATTCAGCATTCAGGCAGGCCACAATGGGCCATTCACATTTTTACTAAAAGTAGCAAAATTTAAAATGCATAAAAAATTTGTTGAAATATTTATGCCATGACATGGAAAAACAATAAAATAATTTTAATTCCTATGTGAATAATGTTTTGAATTTTGTTTTTGTTTGTGAGCATATTTAAGTAAAAATATCATAAAGGCCGGTTCAGATAAAAGCCCCCAGGCCAATATTCTCCCCCAATGTGCCCCTGATCCTGTATGTACATATATAATACGAGTTAAAAAGCAGCAGTAGTAGTTAAAATGGTCTACGACACATACTAGCACCTAGGGCCTACAAAACCCTTAATCTGGCCATGTTACAATATATGTTTCAGTACTAATAATTTTAGAAGCATTCACAGATTTTTATGTTCATTTTACACACATCCTGCCATAAGTACCATTTTGATGGACTAGAGAAGAAAAGGGAAAATATCATTGTAATATCTTCATCTTTTGAGAAAAAGCAGAAAAAATGGATTGAGGAAGTACACTATGAATTCCCTATAAGACAGTATCTAATATAACATGAGGATTAAGAAAATGAAATGTTGATGCCAGGCTATGCCTAACATATGACCTGCTGAACAAAATACAGTTATTGAGTTCAGCTCAAGAGTTGACTGCAAAAGGTAGAATTTCCAAACAAAAAATTTCACTTCACCATTCCTTTGCCAAATTCATGTATCTTCTATGAAGTCAAGTTCTAAGTAAAATAAACTGATGTGGGCAACACATGACTTTCTCCATATTTATATGGCAAATTACATGTTGTTAGCTCTGGGATTGTTGTCAATATTTACTTCCACTTGGCAATTAAGAAAAGAAAAAGGAGCATTACTAAGATGTAACTAAGCGTCAATTATTAACAATAGTCTTCGGTAGGTGGCATGGTGGTGGCAGCTATAAATATAAGATATCTCTTAAACAATGCATTATATGGAAAAATGTATCAAACAAAGGTTTTAGAAAATAAAATTTCCTACAACTTTTATTCCCAACATTTTTACATTTATCAAATATTAAAGCAAATATTTCAAAATAACGGATAAATGACAAGAGTAAACGCCCACTTTTGGCAGACCGATTTTTACCAAAAACTAATTCGATCTTCTAACTTTTATAAAAATGTTAAATATAAAATTTTGCATTGAACTGATTAATAGTTTTTGAGTTAGAGCGCCCACAAAAATCTACCACATACAGACAGACAGACACACAGACATCATCGAGAAAATAGTCAAAACGTGTTCAAGGGACCTTAAAACATGTATTTCCATTGAAATCTCGAATTCGATTTTTTTCATGAAAACAATACTTTCTCTATACATCCTGTATGGAGAAAGTAAAAATCGTATTAAAATATTGTAAATAATAAATGGTTCTCAAACCTTAGATTGGTTTGACTGACTTGGAAATATACAAACATGGTGTGGTGGTTTTCCCATTGCCTTCCCCACCAGACATATGGAAGGGAGGAGGGAAACCTAGTTCCAGCAATAGCCTACTCTTAAAGAAGAGCTTCAAGGGGGTCAACTACTTCAGTGGTTCTCAGTCTTTTGCATCCTGCATCCCGTCAAAAACTCTTGGTCTTACCATTATGAAAAAAACCCCACCTTTTCCAAGAAGTGGATTTTTACGAAAACTGCATTTCAGTATTATATTAATCATTAATGGGAATTTTTAAGAACCTTAAATATTTCAGTAATTTTGTTGAAAAAGTTTTATAATAATTATCTTCGAAACTTCACATCCCATTAGTGGGATGAGTCTCACTAATTGAGAAACAATGAACTACTTAACATCTCTTCCAAAGGATGGAGTGCTGATTTGTCTGTTCTCCTTATTCTTCTAGTTCGTACACATACAAATAGGGGGCCAAGCAACTTCAGAAAGAATCCTAATTTCACAGGACTTGTACCTGCTGCCGCTTAGAGAAGTAGGCAAGCAGTAGGTCAGCACTCTAACCACTACACCACCAACACCCCTTGAAAGATAAATGCACTCAAATACAGGGTGACCCAAAAAGATGCTTCAGTTTAAATTGTTTATATTTTTTTATATACTCAACGTACAGGAATTATTTCCATGTTAATTTACACAGTAGACATGGGAGAAATGTTGCTGCCTAGTGGAATATTCCTGAAACATTGTTTAAACAAGATGGTGTATTGTTTAAACAAGATGGTATACACTGTACAGCAACATGTGTTTATAGTGAAAACTTTTTATTCTACCGGTAGTGTAGTCCAAGTGCAGCATGATTTTTGCAATGAATTCAAGTGCAGGGAAGGTCCAAGCAGATCAGTGATAAACAGGTTGGTGACTAAGTTTGAAAATATGGGTGCTGTGACCGACAATGAGAAAGGTGTTGTTGGTAGGAACAGAACAGTGAGATCAGTCAACAGCATTGCACGTGTTGATGAAACAATTATGCAAAGGCCTTACAAATCTGTTACACGTCCATCACAACAATTAGCTATATTGCATTCATCAACCAATAGGGTATTAACAGAAGATCTGGAAATATTTCTGTATAAGATTCAAGTGCTCCAGACCCTCAGCAAGAGTGCCAAAGATGTTAGGGTTGATTTTTGTTACCCTTTTCTGCAATTTTTGAAGGGAAATACTGGAGTTCTTCAAAACATCTTGTTTTCCAATGAGGTGCATTTTCACCTTCACGGTTATGTCAGTAAGCAGAATATGCGAATATGGGCCTCAGAAAACCCCAACACAATAATGGAGATGCCATTACATCCGCAGGAATGTACAGTATGGTGCGCTGTTTCAGCTATTGAAATTGTTGGGACAATTTTTCTCACTGATACAGTGACATCGGAGAGTTATCATCGTCTCATTGAAAAAGACTCCATCCCATTTCTTCAAGGCATGGGTGTTAACTTCGAGGAAACATTCTTTCATCAGGATGGAGCTTGACTGCATACTGAAAATGCAATTTTTGATTTCCTCCATTGGCATTTGACCATCGTGCTATCACGAATCATTTCCCTGGATGTTTTGGCTGAAGATGGTCTTGGCCACCGTATTCTCCGGATCTCAATCCCTGCAGCTACTTTTTATGAGGGTATCTGAAAGAGAATGTGTACAGAAACAATCTCCACACAATTGATGAACTCAAAAAAGAAATTGAATCTGTTATCTACACAATCACTCCTGATGTTTTAGGAAGAGTAGTTGCCAATTTTCAACGTTGATTACAAATAGTCTTGGATGCTGGTGGTTCACATAAAGAAAATGTTTTCCATTAATCTCCAAAGTCTACTGTGTAAATTAATATGAAACTCATTCCTGTATGTTGACTAAATAAAAAACATAAGCAATTTAAACTGAAGCATCTTTTTTGGGTGATCCTGTATATCAGACAAATACATAGTTGAAATTTAATTATTATCTTTTCAAAGAACATATATTTCTTTTCAAGACTTTTTTCTGTGTTATTAACATGCTCGTTTAGGCTTTTGCTTCACAGCTGTAAACTTTAACACACAAAATGTTTTTGTGATGCAGTTCCTTCTATTTGATATTGATAATACATCCTCTCAACCTTAAAAGTAATGCCATGAATTCAAAAAATTCATATTGATATTTTGTTATCACTAGTTCAGTAAGATTTGATGCATTTTGTTTTTGTTCATTTCAAATTTATCTAAAATAATAAAATCATATACAGACACATCTAGTTCTGGGATTTTTAAACCATCTGATGCCATAGAACCCTTATATTTAAAATAAAATTTCCAGGAATCCTAATCAACCATGCAGCACATATAAGTCTCATTCTCTCATGGAACCCCATCAAGCTTTTGCAGAATCCCAGGGTTCCACAGAACACAGTTTGAAAGCTCCTGATCTAGTGGAAATACTTAAATAAGAAAATAGCTTTATATTTGCAATATATACTTCTTATAAAATTACCATGCTATAGATTACTTTTATAGAGAATTATTATCATAGTAATTAATCCTATCTACTGTGATAAAATATATTTCAGTTATTATTATGTCAATATATATATTATAATGATGGCCAAATTCACAATCAGTTCAGAAAGAATAGCTGAAAAAAGAACGATCATTAACTTTTGAACATTTAAACAAAACTAGAAACATTTGAAATAAATTTTTAAATGAAATAAAAAGCTATCTCATACAGTATGCATCAAATAAGCCCAATTGGCATCATTGCATTCAATTGACTGGCAAATTTAAATCGTAAGAATATGACATGAACAGGAATTTTGAAACAATGTTTCAAAAATTAATGTACATTTTTCATCATTTTATCTGAGCTAATCAGGATTTTTGGCGGCTCCTACATATATATTTTCTTATAAAAATCATGGATTTTCTCAGGCTTGGTATTTTTTCTTTAATTCAAAAGTAGAAATTTCATTACAGAAAAAGGTGTCATTTTTCTACCCTTTTTTATTTTGCACTTTTTAACCTGCAATGCTATCTGCATATGCATTATTAAAAACTTTCAAAGAAATGTATAAATAAAACTTATAAATTAAAAGTGCGTTTGAAGTTTTAATTTATGAGTTTTATATATACTCTTGCAATGTGAAGTAAAAGACAAAAGTCAAATTGTCTTTTAATGTCTTAAATAAATAATCTGGGATTTTATATAATTTATAGTTTCACTATTAATTTTACAAAAATTAAACCAAATCTCATGAAAAGTTTTCAACAACAGTTCCCAAAAATAGTAAAGCATAAAATTCTCAAGCTAAAACTTTTCATTTATAGGTGGAGGCTCCACTAAGCATGATTTCAGCTGCAATCATTCGCATCCTTCAATATCTTGGCTGGAGCTACATCAGTATAGTGTATTCAATGGGAGATGCTGCATCTGAAACTGGCCTCCGTTCATTCAGAGAAGCAGCAGATAATGCCGGTATCTGCATATCTCTTGAGGTGGGAATTAATGAGGATAACAGCACGACAAATGGTCTGGCAGCCAATCTGGTAGGTGCTCGTGCAGCTGGTGCAAGAGGAGTAATCCTTTGGACCAACACAGAGGGTATACATAAAGTGATGCGAACCATGAGCACAGCTCATGCTCAAGGAACTCTGAGGCGAGAAGATGTGTTCTGGCTGGTGGCTAGTCTTGATGGGGAAGCACGAGAAATTTTTGAGGAATATGGAAATGCTGTTGGAGGTGCTCTTATTTTCAGGTCAGTCAAAATTTATACTATGAAAGAATAAGTTGAAAATCAATCACAGTTCCAAGACTAAATTTCCTCAAACCAATACATATGACTCATTGAAATTTCAAATAATTCAACTGCTTCAGGAAATTTTTAATAAAATTACTATGCAATGGTGTAAATATATTTATAATTCAGTTATTATAAATTATTTTTGTATAATCATCTTAATAGCCTACAGATGGTTAACTTATTTCAAGACTAGTAACAAAAATGGAAGATTTCTGAAGAATGGAATGAAATTTATAAAATTTTATTCTTATAGCCCCTTACATCGTCCAATCCGAGAGTTTCTGCAACATCTAAGGAGAGTAAGACCTAATGGACCCTGGGAAAATGAAAACCCTTGGTTACAGCGTTATGCTCAAGAAGTATGCCAATTACATTAACTACAATTACAGTAGTTATAAGCCAATGGAATATGAATATAGCAGGATAAATTAAGTTTAAGTAATAAAAGTGATGCCAACCTTAATTTCTCATAAACAATTAAAGCTAATCATGAACGTTACTTTATGTAGGTATTGCAATGCAAAGAGCTAGAATGTCGCCATATACTTGAATCTGGTCGTCCCACTGATGCAAACACTGTGCAGGCAGTTTTTGCAATTGGTTCAGCAATAGTCCGTGCTCGAAAGGAGCTGTGTCCTGGTTCTAAGTCCAGCCTTGATGGACTCTGTCCTGCATCTGCTAAAGTTGATAGGTGAGAATGACACCTCTATGCAGTGGTGGATTTGAAAATTTCCTGCCCCTAAGCCAAATTATTTTTTCACCCCTTTTTGGTGCTTCTTTCCTAAAAAGAATTGTTCATGTATAGGGTTTGTCTGCCCATCTGCAGATCATAATAGTTTAATTTATGAATAGTCTGCATAATATTAATTTTTTATATTCCTGCCCTGAAATCTCATTTCAATTGCCACCCCTAGGCCAACGTCTACTTTGGCATTATTTCAAATCTGCTACTGCCTCTATGAGAATGTTTAAAATAAATTGAAGTAATATAGATATTTGTCCTTTTATTTGTGACTTGGATGTTAATAACAGTAATTTAATAATTGCATGAAGCATTGCTAACAATGTTTTAAGTTAAAGCAATAACAGTATGCTATAACCTTGTACACCTTTCATCATATATACATCCTATTAAATTGATAACAGAAAAAATATAAAATAAATTTAAGTATTTCTTTGAGAAGAATACATTTTATATGTTACACTTTATAAAATTGTCTTTGAATAATTCAAAATCACCAAATGATATAATTCTCCAGAGCTGCTGTGAACAGAGCTGTGAATGCCTACCTTCGCTATTCATCCTCTGAGAGAGCCGATGGCACATCTGGTGAAGAATTTAGGTTGACCAATGAAGGTGCTGGTGATGTTCCTGTGGAAATACTCAATTTTCGTAGAGGACCACGAGGTCGTAGCAGATCACTAGGGAATGTTTATTATGAAAGCGTGAGTGCCAAATCTTATAAATGTATTACATATGAGTTTTTTTAGCATTGCTATTAATTAAAAAAATAGTTAACAAAATGTTAATGATTTAAATGTCCACATTTGCAGTTTCAAATTTTATTGAAGCAGTAGCATAAATCACTTCTAATGAAAAATAACAAAACTGAAAATTTTGAGATATTTATTCAAACATTCAGTTCTGGTCTGCCAATAGTTCAAGTTGAATATCTGAATAAATAAATGGAATTATTATTTCATTATTGAAGTGGAGCATTATAAATTTAAGTCTTTCCTAATGTATAATAGTTGAACTTACACCATTCTCCTCATATAAATGATTTTTTTTTTTCAAATTTCTAGGTGGGCCTATTCCAGAATCAGCTCAAAACACTAACAAACATGGTTACTTATCGTGACTCAGGAGATGAAGTTCAAGTTTCCACGTTGGCCTCTCAATGTGCAAAACACTGCCAAAGATGTAGACACCGTTCAATGGACAGGATGACAACAACAATACTCCAGAAAGATGATAAATTTGAAGGAAATAAAGCTGTCGAAACATTCTACTTGGCTGCAGCCTTGGGTGTTCACGAAACATCACCAAGGCCTTTAGAATGTAGCAGCGAAGTGAGCACTGACGGTATGCTTCAGCTTGAAGCTCTTCTGTGGGCAGTAGAACAAGCAAATCGAAATGGATCTTTGCTTCCACCATCAGTGCGCCTTGCTGCACTTGCACTAGACACTTGTAACAGTGCACAGAAAACTGCTCGGGATGTAGCAAATTTAGTCGGAGAAGCTGAAGCGAGTGACAAAGGAGGTCAAACGCCCACAAAATCAATTGCAGCCACCCGTATGGTGGCATTTATTGCAGGAGGTGGTACAGAGGTCACTAAGCCTGCAGTGGACATCTTGGCTCCATTAGGGATAGCTGTACTGGCTCCAGAAGCAACTGGAAGTGTTCTTAGGCGTAGGAAAAAGCACGCTCCTTACCCACTACAACTCTCCCCAGGAAATACAGCTCGAGCATCAGCTCTAGTTGCCCTTCTATCTAGGCTTCAATGGACTTCATTTAGTGTTGTGTACCTTGAGGATGGGATTGAATATGAGGACATATTCCATCTGGTGGAAAAGGAAGCACGAGGAAGAGGGCTTTCATTAGTAGCAGCTGCAGGTTTGCCAGTAACTGAGGCAGGGGATGAGCTGGGTTTACAGTCAACAAGAGAAGCTCTGAGACAAGTTGAAAGACGAAGAGCAGAAGGTGTTAAAGCTGTTTTGTTGTTACTGCCTCCCAAAGAAGTTGACTTGTTACTGAGAACAGCAAGATCTATGAGAAATAATGGACAGATGACACCTGGAGGAATCATTTGGGTCGGTGTTGGTTCAGAGGATGTATTTGAAACACATAGGTGAGTCTCATATGCATGCATGTTATGCAGCAATGAAAAGCTTTAAAATATTATCATCTTGCTTTAATAAAAAATTCTACACACTCCTTAATTGTTATAAATATTGAAGAACTCTTCCTTTATTAAGAGCCAGTAACTTTATTGACTAAATTTCATGGTATTTATTTAATTAAATCTAACGAAGCTCTTATACTATAATGCACTAAATGTGTCTATTAATGAAATATGACGGCAGTATGACAAATATAAATTTTTCGATGCAGGGACCAAGCCCAAGGAGCCCTTATACTTAGGCCTAAAGTAGGCTGGGTTAAAGAATTTGAAGATCACTTCAAAGACCTCAATATAAGCTCAAACATTCAAAACCCATGGTTTCCAGATTTCTGGGCAAGTGTTTTTCATTGTCGTGGTGCTGCTTGCCAAAGTGGCCTCTACAGAAACTTACACAGTTACTATGTGAAACAAGTAAGAAAAAGATAAAAGTTAATAAATTTTGAAACCATGGTAAACTAATTACATTATGTCAATGACCATAGTAAAGAAATTAATGCTCAGGTTTTATTTTCCAGAATCCTTATGTTGTAAATACAATAAATGCTGTCTTTGCAATTGCTCATGCCCTCGAATCAGTTCATCGTGAATTATGCCCTGGTGAGTTAATAAAAAATCTTAACTATATATTAAAATAATCCTTGGAAATATTGATAATTACATTTTACATTTTATAACTCTAGACCATCGCGTTGGACTGTGTAAAGCTATGAAAGATGTGGGAAGGGTGAAAAGGAGACTATTTGAAGTGGCACCTCGTATGGCTTTTGTGGGCGCAGGTCTGAATGGTGTAGCATTTACTCATGGAGGAGAGAACTCACATGCAAGTCTTGAGGTAAAAATTGTTTTTAGATTGGTTCTTTAACCCTAGAACTACCTCCGTGGCCCACAAATTATTTTTTCGTGTGTTTATCTTTTATTTGCAAAGGAAAAGTCTAGATATGTTATTACATTGTACAGAGACTTATGTAAAATAATTAGCCAAAGTTCTCATCAATGTATGCATATTTGAATTTTCTGTAAATTATTTAGTCATTGGCTGCATGTCTGTACACGCCGGTAGCCTAACTTATAGAGCACCATATGTGTGGAAAGCAGTGTGAAGCACACCATTCGTTTAAACTGTTGTGTCAGATGAATCGGATTAAATCATTTTTCTAATCAATTTGTTATTATTTCTGTAAATACAATCTTATTGCAATATTAATCTGGTCTTGAAAACATAATGAGGGAGAATGTAAATGAAATGTTCTAATATATGTCTTTAGGTATATATAATTTCAAATAAATTACTAAAATTGTATAGATGTATTCCTAAGATATTTTTAAATATATAACAATAGGTTAGAAACATTACTATGACTTTTTATTGTATTTTAGGTGGGTCCAAGGTAGTGAAAATCGCTTGGTAGTTCTGGGGTTAAATAGAAGTCATGAATTTGTGAGAAATATTTTTTAATAAAAATATTAAAAAGAGAGGAGGCAGACAGTTAAAGTAATTAAAGATTTCTTTCTTGCAGCATATGATTTTTGCCATACAAAACTCATTCACATAAACTAATTTTATGGAATCATATTAGAGATGAGGATTTTTGCAATGTGTATTTGCACATTAAATTGTACATTTTGTGCTCATTACAACTGAAGAGATTTATTTGGTGTTTTTGCAATCCAATTGACATGGAAACTAATTAATATGTCTTATGTTTATTCAAAGGTACTGAATGTAAGGCAAGTTGGAAGTGCAGTATGGGGATTGGTATCTGTTGGTTCAGTGTCTACTTTAGTGTCACCAGTATCATTGACTGAAAGAGATGAGGCGGGAGGTGAATTAGTGAAAATTGATATAAATAGAGCTAAAGCATATGAAATAGAAAACTCCAAAAGTAAAGAAATTCCAATTACGGAAATTATATCTCAATGTATTTCTTGTGATGGACAAAAAGAGAGTTTTTGGGAGGAGCCAAAATTACCTGGATCCAAGCAAAATTTCATGGAGGTAAGATTAACTAAGTTTCAATCTCTTTATGACATTAGTAATTTTTTTTTTAGTGGATTAAGATTCAACTGTGGTGATCACATTCAAACTTTGTTCCACAAACCAACTACTGTGTGATAATACAACAAAAAGAATAAACTGACCCAAGTAAAATATTAACTGTACTGAATCTTCTAAAATTGACCCACTTACTTCATTGATGAAAATTTTGTTAATTATGAATCATAAATAACCATCCATAAATTTACATTGGAAAAAGATCAATTTAGAACAGTGCTCTTAATGAAAATTAAAATCAAACATCAATTTCTACAAAATTACTGAAATTCAATTTTATCTTGCATTGTATACATAGAATTTTTAAAAAACATAATGACTGATTTACAAGTTTAATCACTGATGAACAAATTGAATTCACTTGATAGAAAATTTTATACATACTGGTTGGTAACAAAATCCATTCCTGAGAAATTTATTTACTCAATGGTATTTTTATTTATTTTAAAATTGGAATTATTGTTACTTTTTAATAGATTTCAGCCAATATTACCATAATATGAATAGTTATTAAAAATAATATGTAATCTCTGATACAAATACTCTTTTCTTAATTTGAAACAAAATTTTTTGCAGGTTGTGTCCAATCGCAGGTTTTCAATCCTTGCATTTATTCCATTGCATGAAGAAGGGGCTAATTACCTTCACTGTGGGTCATTCAAATCACTCACTATGTACAAAACAGCAGTTGCATTTGGATTTGCACTAGAACGTGTCAACAAAAATACAAGTATCCTACCTGGGATAAAGCTCGGGGCTCTCCTATGGGACTACTGTTCTCAACCTGCTCGTGCTCATGATCGACTCTTCACTTTTTTCTCAAAAAATTCAGAAGCTGTAGCAAGCCCTGAATCAGCCATAGCAGCACTAGTGATTGGCACAAATACAGCTGAAAGTTTGGCACCTATACTTCAAGCCCAAGGAATTCCCCAATTAATAGACACAACAGATGATGAAAATCAAGACGAACTTTACAAACCACCTTCAAACAATTTAAATAATGCTCTTCATTTATCAGTAAATGAAGTGGGAGAAGTAGAATCACTTATTAGCATAATTCAAATGCTTAAATGGGACTATGTCACAATAATTCATAGTACATCAGTTAGAGGAAATAAAATTACGAATCAAATGAAAATACGGGCAATTGAGAATGAAATCTGTATTGGCAGTATATTGCCAATATCAGTTGATAACTATGATAAAGATTTGGCATATGCAATCTCTACCCTCAAACAACTTTCATCGGTGACTGTTGTAATCCTTCTTTTAGATACTCAGGAAGAAACAAATGGATTTTTGGATGCTATTGGAAAATATGGTGGTCTTAGAGAAAGATTCACTTTCCTTTCAAGTAGTGGTTGGGGTAGAAGGCAAAATATTCCTCAGGCTTTGGAACAAATTTTGGCTGGATCAATAGTGGTTAGACAAGAAGAGTGGGAAATCCCAGGATTTGAGGAATACTTTGATGTACTTCTTACATCAAATTTCACTGCTCAGCATCTGTACAATGCTCCATTACCATTATCATGGAACAATGAGGCTCAGGAACTACTGACAAGTTGCATCAATGGTAATATTAAGGAAAGTAATTGGTGTTCAGCAGAAAAATTGAAGGAAGCCAAGAATTATCCTTTATCTCTGTCCACAGTGAAAGCTGTATCAATCATAGCCATGACACTGCATAGATTCCTAGACAAAAACTGCTCACATCGTTTCGATGCTTCATCAATATCATCGTGTGGTCCACAAGCTCGTGAAAGACTTGGAGAAGAAATAAAGAGAGCATTAGAAGAGGAAGGATTGGGACGTCTCTTTGTTTGGAATATTAATGGGGGAGAAATGCTTAAAGTAGGTTGGTGGAGTCCTAAACATGGCCTGCATCTTGATATGAACAAGTTAAAATTCAGACACTCTAGTCACATTCCTTTATCAGAGTGCACCTCTGGACCATGTATCAGAGTTTGTGCAGAACAAATGCCTCGTTATGCAGCAAAAGCTACACCATTAAGACCTCTGCCTCTAGATGGAGCTGGGACATTGAAAGGCGTCATCACCAGTGCGCTGACTGTTTTTGGATTCCTCGTCACTTTTGTCATCTTTGTCATCCAATGCATTCCTTCCCAAGGTCGTCGATCCACTTCTCCCTCCTTCCCTCTTAATTTCTTCATTCTCTTTGGAGTTGTGATACTGTTTTGCTCGAACTTTGCTTTCATACTGTCACCCACAGAGGCAATTTGCAGCATAAGGAGATCTTTGCCAGGAATTGCTTATTCCATAATTTTAGCCGGCCTACTTGTTGAGGTAAGACAAATTATGAATATTTTATGTTTTCAGATAATTCTTTCTATTGGCATTGTGTATTAAAGGATATTTCAATTTCCCTTCAGGTTGTGGATAGGTGGAGGAGGTATTCTGAGAATAAACCTCTAAAAGAGATCAGTTCTTGTCATCCCGTGGGCCTATTAATGTCATCTCTAGCACTAACACTGGTGCAGACATTCCTTGCCACTGGATGGTTACTGCTTGTTTCTTCCATGATTGAACCTTTGGAAGAAACAAGAGGTTCTGAAAGTAGCAAATCAACACTAAGGACATTCAATTCAATTGATGAAGAGGATTTCAATGAACCCTACTGGATGGAACCCTTGTGGCGGTGCTCACCAGCTTCTAATTTTGAAGCTCATTTTTTGCTGTCAATGTCTTACAACTTACTGCTGCTGATAGCTACATCACTTTTAGTACTTTGTATCAGGAGACAGGGAAAACGACAAGAAGTATTCATGGGAATTGGGAAGAAAAAGGAGAGACGCAGGCAGATCGGTGTTGAGGGTGGAATCATTGCATGCTGTACTATCATGTGGATTATATGGATAGTGGGCATAACTGCTTCATTATTACTCCCATACAAGAGTCGTGATGTGGTCATAATAGTAGCAGATCTATTATCTGGTATGGTAGTCTTGTGTACACTTTTTGTGAGAGATGCATATGCTACGAGCCGAAAGAAAATTAAACACAAAGAAGAGGCCATGACAGTTGCTGCCATTCCAGGATTGAATAGCAGATTTCCTTATCCACAACCAATATTCTCAATTTCCCACTTCAAAGCTCAACATGGTGAGTATTAGACAAGTGTTTTTAAAATAGCAGTAATAAATTTAAACTTACTAATTTAATGCCAAAAGATTTCATCAAAACACACTGATAAAAGCAGTGTGGTTTGCCAAAAAAAGAAACACTAGTTCTGACATTCCATTAATTCGCAAGGAAAATTATATATTGTGTCAGAATGTTTCCTTTGTAGTTGAAATATTTTTAACAAAATTTCCATTCAAACTAATTTTACACTTTCATGATACATTTATACAAATTTAAATTAATAAATTTGACATGAACTTTGAAGCAATTTGATGAGACAATACAAATGAAGGTATTAAATTTTGCTGCCTGTAGACTTTCAAAATTAATTATCTATACGTTTATTCTGCCAAATTATCATGTTTGAATTAAAATAGTATATTAAACATTCAAATATTTACCAAAATAACTTTATGCAGTTAATACTAATTGTATGACATATACTAAATTTAAAAAACTGCATAAACAATTTATCTTTGAATAATTTTACAATACAAACTAATTAAGTTATCAATGCATAAACAGCTATGATACAACATAACTAAGCAGTTACATTTTTTATCATAAAAAAAATTAATTTGACAAAATACATGATGTGGCATATCTATTAATAGATAGCTGCACGTAACAGCAGTAACAATTGAAATATAATATTCATTATATGATAAATACAAACATGAAGATATGTAGATCAAGTTATTTCCACCAAGGTGAATGGTTTTTCCATAGACATCCCTCATGGGTTACTAACTTAATCTTGTCTTCATTCTGTTACTTTGGTAATCAGTGGCAAAGAGATGGTGAACAGTACAGAGTTGCTGCCTTTGCCCAGGTGAATGCTGAGCAAGACTTTCTTCTGTTTCTGGTAAAAACTCTTCTCCGAAATTCTCTCTTTTTTAATTCCATCAGTAACACTCACACAATCAAAATGAATAAATTACTCCAATACACATGATTTATATCACTACTAGATACCATTATTATATTTCATGTTTATAACATTAAAAATCACCATTGTAAATAATTACCCTACGAATGAAAAAAAAATTTGTCACACAAATACCATGTCATGTGTCTTAATCAATAAATGGAATGGAAAATGAATGATATGCTTTCTTCTTTGGATCTTTTAATTTTCTTATCCTAGTCATTCAATGACTTGAGAAATAAGCACCCAAGTAGGCTTTGGTAATTTTGAAAATTTATGAATGAATTATTGAATAACTGGCCAGCCAGATGAGTTTTACGTGGATATGGGAATGTAGAAGTTATAAATTTCTAGCATGACTTAATAATAAGAAGATGTCTAGTAGTTAAATTATGCTAGAAAATATGAACCTTGTTTACTGTTTTAGCTTTATTGTATGGTTACTAAATTACAGCTTGAAAGAAAAACAGGAAAATGAAGTTAAATAAATTTTTTAACACAGTTACAATAACATAACTTCAACCTCTCTAGAAACTATTAAAAATTCAGTATAAAATGCATGCTATTGGTGAATATATATAATAGCAACTATTTATGCTTTATGAATAAGTTAAATATTTGATGATGGCTTCAAATACTTTCCTGGCATCTTCTTTTGCATGCTGTACTATATGATCTTACAATTTTCCTATCTAAATATATATACATATTCTCTCTGCCTCTGATGAAGAAAAACTTAATGACTCATCTCTAGCCTACCACCAGTGACTCTTCTATTTGACAGTGTGCCCACTACTTCCTATCCAACTCAAACTGCTTTTTATCTTTCCTATTTGATAATTATGTATGTTTTTGTGTGTCCTTTCAAAACTGCTTCAATTGAATTACTCAAAGTGGCAGAAGGGCAGAAAAACAGGATAAAGAACAAAGCACAGCCATATCCTCAAGCAGTGGTAGGTTCAAACATGTCATGTAATCTTTCAGCAACATCTCCCACCAAAGTGAAAGAGATACTCATCAGCAGGGCTGTTGCGTGAGGTAAGTTTGACAGGCTACCACCTCAGGTGGCACTTTTCTAGGGGCTGCAATACAATGGTGCTACTGCCCATCTGCATTTATGTGCTGTGAAATGAGGTGGTATTTTGTCTCTTTGTCTCAGGCGGCAGATTTCTATGCAACAACCCTGTTTACCAGCCTGCAAGCTAGGCTGGTTATATGTTTTATGGCCCTGTTTCAGCTTTATAAAAACAGCTTTCATACTTTGGAGGACAGATAACCCCTGACAGTGGCAGCATTCAGGATTAAGGCAAAAATGTAGAGGGTGTTAAGAATATCTGGAGGATAAACTTCCACTGCCACTCTTTCCTAACCCTAACCCTTAAATGTCCAGTGAAGGAAAACTTAAAGAGCTTCAGGAAGAACTGGAAAAGATCAATTCAGATATTCCTGAGGTAAGGTTTTTTATTAACTAAAAATTGGCAACTAACACCATAGGGGGTTGAAAGTTAATCTAAACAACCAGCTAAAATATTATTTCAAATGAATAAATGAAACCAATTAACTATATATCAGCTCTATATGCCAACTTCAAAATACATCAATAAAGAAAAATTTTAAATCAAGAAATAGAAAAACTGCATTACAAAGGAAGCTGCCACCTCAAAATAGTCATGTGTGATTTCAACAAAAAGTTAGGAAAATTAAATCAAGATGGCAGCACAATAGTGAAATGAGGCTATGAAGAAAGAAAATAACATAGAGATTCACACGTAGATTTTCTAAATGTACCAACATATACATCAAAAAATATTTTTTAAGAGCTCAAGAATAAAATGGACCTGGGAGGTACTTAAGAGCATCAAAAATTAAAATGACTTCATAAAGTATGTCTCCAACCAATTTAGAACTAGAAATGGTCATCAATTGGTAATAAAAAGGATGGAATTCAATTCTAAGGTAAAAATGCAGGAGCTGGTAAGGAAGCTTAAGCACATCATTAACAAACAAGTATTAAAAGAACAGAAAGAAATCCAGCTTAAACTCAAAAATTGATTCACTGTTTCAGAGGACCAAGAAGCTGAATCTAAATTAACAGAGGTACTTAAAGAAACCATTCCAAAAATAGGCAAAACTGTAAAAAATCAAGAATGATAAAATTTTAACTGAAAAGTAACAAAACCTCTGATGAAGAAATGGAAATGAAAATAATTAATCACTCCAAAAAAATGATCCCCTCACAGAAATGAACAAGTCCATAAAAAAGACAATGAATAATGAGTTAATTGAGACATCAAAAAATATAAAAAAGACAAAGCAACACAATCGGTAAGAGAGTTGGTGGCATGAAGCTAGAATATGATTCAATTACCTAGAGTAGGAAAATAATTTCTGAATGAGTAAAAGAATCTTCCACCAAACTGTATGGGCATCTATTAACTAAAAATGAAGTAAAGAAGGCTGAAATTGCTGTGATAACAACAGAAATATTTAAGGCATTTAGTAACTATATGGATAAAATCTACTCAAACTGGTTGCATTCAAAAAGTTTGTTCATAAGTCTTTTGTTTGGAACTCAGAACTAAATTATCCATTGACAAAATTTTATAAACAGTGGTTAGCTTTCCAAGCCAGTCCACAGAAGCTTATTTAATTATGTTGAAATATTGTATATTTGCTATGAATAATAGAATAATACAATAGTTGTAAATACTAGCTTTGTCTTTGGTTATCGTCCTGACCATCAGATGAGCAAGTAAATGAGTAAGAATGTAGAAGACCACAAGGTCAGAGAATATCCCAATGAGGGTGGACTATACGCTCCAAAGCCACATGTAGTTCCTGAGAGCAACGACTGGTTTGTACATCTAGGTTGGAATTTGTATGCGGATTTATTAAGACATTAATACCTTATGAAGCTTCATTCATAAGTCGGGAGTCTTCTGTACCTAATTTTGACAATATACAAATTATTCACAAAGATACTTCGTATGCAATTAAAAATCATCTTGGCTATGAGAAAAATCTGAGTTTCTTAGTGACTACACTAAGGTGTACTACATCCAAGTATTCAGAGAGATAATCAGTTGCAATAATGAATATGATTTGCTTTTCTGTGTGTGCTTCATTGACTATGAAGAAGAACTGAACTGAAGAACTAGAACAAGCAAGCAGAAATGCCAGACCTAAAATTAATCTAAATAAAACTGAGGTTATGCACACCTTCACATATCCTCAAAAGACATATATACATATATCAATGGATCAGAACTCATGGAAGTCAAAAGCAGTGTTTAATTGGATCAACTCATCACTACACACAGATTGCGTTTTGAGAAATCAACAAGAGGACGAAGATGGTATACAGTGACAAAATATAAATATCTTCTAATCAATTATCATAGCCTTCCTCAAGAAGAGATTGGGATATTGTGTGCTGCCTATTCTGGCACAGTGAATCATGAATACTAGTGCAGTAAAAGGAAGCGAGCTACACTGGCAAATATATAAAATATAAGCGAAGGAAATTCTCCAAAGCCAGTCAAACTGATAAAACCCGGTTAAAAGGCCGGATAAAAACAGATGAACCCGGATAAAAACCCAATACGTATTTCGGTTACAAAGTAACCATCATCAGAGGTTAAAAAAGGGGGGGGACTTGAGAAAGGTCGACTGGAACCAAGTCAGTGATACGCTCTCAAGTGGACGTCCGGGGCTGTATGTGTGTATTTATACCTGGTTGGTGGGCGGGGGGGGTGGGGGGATCTAGATGACCTAGGTGATGGGAGAAAAAGGGGGGAGAGGTCAGTTTAAAAAGTTAACCAACATAAAATTCAAACCAAACTCAGAGGCATAAATTCGAAAATAAAATCTCTTCAGAAGCTTAGTCCCACCGTGTCTCCAGATAAGATTAATTTCGTTAAAAATAATTCCAACGTTCACTTCACCCACGACGAGATCCAATTGCTCAACAAAGGTCTTAAACATTGTCTTCCATACAAAAAACCACCAATTGACGACCTGATTATTGATATAGAATGTGGCATAAAGGATAGTAACGACATGACTAAACAGTATATAAGAACTGCTAGTAAAATCGCCATTGAGCGGAACATGAACAATTTGCCCAATAAGAACCCTCAGATAAATAGGACAGACTATAAAATTATACAAAACTTAAAGAAGAAAGACGGCGTCTACACCAAATCTGATAAGGGTAACACCACAGTCATTCTAAACAAAGCAGACTACTTTGAAAGAACATTAAATACTATTGAAACAGGCCCCTATATCCAGATCTCTAAAAATCCCATTAAAAAACACGCGACACAAGTCAAAAAAACTGTTAACCGTTGCAAACACACATTTGACAAAAAACTAGCGTTCGCTCTGAAAATAGTGAATCCCACCATTCCAAGACTTTATTGCCTTCCCAAAATACATAAACCAGGAAACAAAATGAGACCTATAGTTTCGGCCATCAACTCACCCTCTTATAAAATTCCCAAATGGCTCACTAAGGAATTAAAATCTATAGGCATCGAAGAAACATACGGCATTAAAAACACCAAAAATTTATTGGAACATATTAGAAACAAAAAAATACACAAAGATGAAATACTGGTGTTCCCATTGACGTTGCGCTCGAAAACCTCCAGGACTGACTACTAAGTAAACAAGTTGAGGAAAACAAAATTCTAGAAATTCTCACATTGACAAACTTATGCATGGAACAGAATTACTTCGTTTTTAACAATAAGTTCTATAAAAAAATTAATGGAACATCAATGGGCAATCCTCTCACACCACTTATAGCAAATATTTTTCTTTATTCTTTTGAGCAGCGCTGTAAAAATGTTAAAATATTTTTCCAACACATGGTGCAGGTACGTTGATGACATTTTTGCCATTTTTGACACAAAACTCTACAACATTAACACCTTCATCCAAGAACTTTACTCTTTTCATAACTCCATAAACCTCACCTTCGAAATCGAAGAAAATAAGTCCTTACCATTTCTTGACATTATGATCATTAATAATAATGGACGACTAGAATTTGACGTGTATAGGAAACCGACCCATACCAACAATTATATTAAGAATGACTCCAATCACCCTTACAAACAAAAGATCACGACTTTCAACCATATGGTACATAGACTACTGACTACACCACTAAATAAAAAACGTTCCGACAAAGAAGTCAAATATATTAAAAACGCGGCTCTAGAAAATGGGTACACACACGAACTGATTGACAACATTATTAACAAGCAATCCAAAACATTGGACAAGAAGACAAGTACTACGCTTGCTCTAAGTGACGATAGGAAGAAAAAATTTATTTCACTCCCCTTCCATCCAACCCTAACTAAAGGGCTAACAAAAATCTTTCATAACGCAAATTATACATTAACGTTTCACAATACAAATAATATCAAAAATTTATTAGGGAATCCTGAAGACAAAATACCCACATTAGAAAAATCTGGCATATATAAAGTGCTGTGCCCCACATGCGACATGTCTTACATTGACCAAACGAAAAGATATCTTTCCAGATTAAAAGAACATTTAGCGCACTACAGACATGGACGCTTTGAAAAATCTGCCGTCGCGAAATACATTTTTTAATATAACCATCCATTAGACATAAATAGCCTCAAATTGCTTAAACAAGTCCCAAATACCAAACTCAACGCGACAGAAAGCTTATACATTCATAAACACAGACACACCCTGATGAATAATGAGCTAGGGGTAATAAATTGCGTTCTTTTTAAACTGACCTCTCCCCCCTTTTTCTCCCATCACCTAGGTCCCCCCCTGCCCACCAACCAGGTATAAATACATACACACAGCCCCAGACATCCACTTGAGAGCGTGCCACTGACTTGGTTCCAGTCGCCCTCTCTCAAGTCCCCCCCCTTTTTTAACCCCTGATGATGGTTACTTTGTAAACGAAATACGTATTGGGTTTTTATCCGGGTTCATCTGTTTTTATCTGGCCTTTCAACCAGGTTTTATTAGTTTGACTGGCTTTGGAGAATTTCCTTCGCTTATATTTTACATGAATACTAGGTTATTCCAGAACCTACATACAATGTAGAGAACCACAGAGAGGTGAATCCTAAGGATAATTCACAGAGACCACACAAGAGACAGCTGGCTAAGGAAAAAGGTAGTGGTGTTTGATTTAATTAAGAGAATGAAGGTTTTAAGGGGGCAGTTGGTGGGTCGGTCACATTGCCAGCAGACATTATCAATGCTGGACATCTAAGGACAATGAGTGGATCCCAAGAAACATCAAAAGAACAAAAGTCAGATATGTGTTTGAATTTCCAAGAGCAAACTTGGAGGAAGGGGTCAAGTGATAGGAGAAACTGGAAGAGCTGGAGTCATACATCCATAGAAGAGAACAGATGATACAACTTTAATTGATTTAAATGTTCATTTCCCTAAAACTTATGTAGTGTTCAACTATGAAAACAACATGTCATACAATTTGAATGATATACAGTAGATTTTTTGTTGACTTCATGTACATATTTTGACATTTCCTATACTGGAATTCATTGTATTACTACATTACTACAATAACAAGTAGCTGTATATTATTTCCAAATGAGATTGGATTTTAATAGTATGTATTATAAAAAGTCAGTGGAAGCCAGTCAGCCATTGGTTGAGAATTATCTTCGAGTAAAATTTTAGAACTTCAAGTACACTTTGATAACAAAGCAAGAAAACTTTTTAATTATTCTTTATTCACAGGTTTTATGTTACAAGATATGCTCCTCTCTCTTAAAATTTTTCTATGTATTCCAGCCATGCAAATAATGACTGAAATATTACTGGTCCATAATAATATCTGGTGGCTCACTTCTTTATATAGCATGGAATAAATACTGCAAAATTTAATCATCTGCTAAAAATTTCTGGTTGTCTGGGCACCTGGGTATTTGCATGGCAATTGTATTCCAATACATCGAAAATTACTGAAAATACTTCATTTCAGTGGGACAGACAATATTTTACTCTGTTAGAAATGAAAAAATTAAATTGGTTCTAAGTGCAGATCATAAGTATGTTTTTGAATGGTTGAAACTTAGAAGTCAAGATATTTGATAATGAATTTATGAAAAATAGCTCTACAATTTAATTTTTCCAGTTATTAGCTACCTTCAAGCTGATATTTAAAAGCAGATATTTATTATCACAAAAATATTTTAAGTGATTATAATAATGAACCTTTAGGCAACTATAATATGTCATCATAAATTAAATAATATATTTTGCTTCTCAAGAATACACTACACTTAAAGTAAAATAATAGATATTTAGAATTGAAACTAAAAGCTAAACTTCAATGTGTATATAAATGCACTGATTCTTCATTGTGAACATGCAAATAGTCAGGAAAATGCCTCTCTAGTCCATTTTATACTAAATATTTACATTTTATTTGAAACAATTATGCCTCTGCAAAAAGTAACTTTCTATCATGGTTCAAAATCATTACAGAAAATTATTAAAAAATAAATTTCTACATAGACCTTGAGAAAAATGTTCAACTATTGATTTATTCTCTTTCCAACATATTTAAAAACTGAAATTTGTGTGACTTTATCTTTTGGGCCAAGCAGACTAAGCACAAACTACCAAAAATATCCTAGAACTTTTTTAAAAAAGCTAGGTACTATTTTATGCATTGTTATTTTTAATGAACACCAATTTCCCATTTAAGACCCTTCCTCCATCCTGGACTTTTTCCTTGGTTACTGGTTTGTAGATTCTTAAGGGATGTGTGATCATCCTAAAGAGTTTGCTACATCATATTTTAAAATATACACTGCAATTTCACTCAAATAAATTTAAGTAGTAAAATAACTTCAAAGTCATGCATATGCATTAATTTTAATAAGTGGATATAACTTATATTCAAATTTGAAAATTATATCTGTGTAATGGAGGGGCCTGTAATAATGACAAAGTTTAAAGTGGGTCTACCAGCCAGGAAATGTTTGAAAGCATACATTGTTATTTCAAAGGAGGCAACTATCAACTATTATCTAGGACCCAGCAAAAACTAGAGACTGCTTTGATCTTTATCAAAAATTATTATTATAATTTTTATGCTTGGACAAGAAATTATCTGAAGACACTTCTTCATTACTTAAAATTATACCTTAGCCTACAAACCAGTAAACAAGAAATATATAAATTAAAATATTTACAATGACTTAATAATCACAGACATGCATAGAAGAGAACATTAGGTAACAATATGACACCAGACTAGCTTCCTGCTATTCAATTGTGAGAAAATAAGAGATGATTCTAACTTTGATAACTTATGTGTCACATATTAGCTTTTTATAACTAGTATCAAAATTACATTTAACAACCCACTCAAGTTTCATTAAGATCAATGGGAAATAAGATATCATTATGCAGGTACCACCAGCCTTAATGCATATAAAGTAATTTTACTTGAAAGTAATCTTTGTTGAACAAAGGATGTTATGAACTGACCAAGAAAAAGGAGAAAGAGTGGGTATAATTACGATTTTTCAAACAAGTTTCACTAATGTCGGATGCCAAATACTCTGCATGCAATTAGGGTTTGTAACCGAGACCGGGACCAGTGACGAAGACCCAACTCAAGTGGTACCCAGTCTACTATATCCCCTTGACATGTTCAGCCAAACAAGCCAGTCAATGGACGACTGTGAAGAGGATGAATTACAAGGGTTGGGAGAAGATGATGAAGATGACAATGAAGGACAGATTAATGAAAACTTTGAAGACACAGACCCTGATGATGATAAAGATAGCTGGAGTCAAAACATGGCATCTGGTATTATACCAGCACACCTGAATATACCTGATCACAGAGAACCAGGTACAAATGAATTTACTGCTCCCGAGGATGAAGATATACCACGATCCTTGTTGGCAACAGCCAAAGGACAGATGCTTCCTGACAGATTAGACCCATTTTCTTTGTGAGGTATGTAAAATTAGTATGCATATAATTTAGTGTAAAAGTATTAAACAATTCTATCATGAATTTATAATATAATTGTGATGAGATTATCTTTTACAGGAGAACACCCTCAAAATGATACAGTAGCATTATTGCTAAGACTGGGGAATATATCTTCTTAGAAGATTAAGTTTATTAGCCATAAAACCACATTTACCTATGTTTCTGCTATGATGGAAACAAAATTATTTATTTGAAATGTATTTATGTAAATATAAAATAAAAATGACTTTTTTAAATATACCCCAAATTATAAATTGGTAATAATCTAACCGATAAGCAGCTAAATTTTGTCAATGTTGTATTAAACCAAATTGATATCTACAGTACAGAAATTAAGGTATGTCACGTGCACCCATGACTTTAGTATTCGCTACCTAATCATTACTGACTCTTCACGGGAGGACTTCCCAGCAAAGATGCATGCGCCTTCCCCACCCCTCTCTGATGCAATCCCCTCCCCTCCACTCTCTTCTCTTGCTGGAAATACATACGGACGTTAGCGTATTATAATAAGGATTGCAACACATGAATCACATTTTCTACCTCTGGAAGTCAAGTGATCAATGGCAAGTTAATGTTGAACATATCATAAGGATCATCTTTAATAATGAAATTTGATTTAAAATGACAGTACTGTACAGCTTCCAAAACCTGGCAACTTTTACAGCAGTGGTTCGCAAATATTTTTTGTCTGCATTACCCCATTTTCGGTTCTGCATCATCCAGTTCATGGTTGCATTTCCTATGAGTCGCATTTAAAGAGAAATCGGGCTTTCCCTATCACATAAAGATAAAAATGTACATATTTTTAAAGCAGGGGCATGTATTCTTACGATTTTATTTATTTTCATAAACCAGAATGTGAAAAACTGTTAATTTATCAAACATTCGCACCACCCCTCAATAACTCTCAAATCACCTTGGGGTGTGGTCAGGAGAGATACTATTTAACATATTTTCACCCGCATTTTTATCAATGAGATAATGAATTATTATAGCAATTAAATATAATTTTAAAAAATAACGTCAAAGTCAACATTTACTTCCGGTTGACCGATTTTTACCAAGGACTAATCAGTTCTTGTGACTTTTATAAATGTTAAATATAAAATTTTGCATTGACCTGATTAATAGTTTTTGGGTTAGAGCACCCACAAAAAGCTATCACATAACACACGAGAAAATGGTCAAAATGTGTTCAGGGGACCTCAAAAAATGTATTTCCATTGGAATCTCGAAGTCGATTTTTTTCATGAAATACTTTCCCCTATACTACGTAGGGAGCAAGTAAAATTTGGGCCAGTGGCAAAGTCGTCCAGGCCATTTTAGTATTTGCAATTCGCCCCTGGGTGTGATGTCATTCCAGTTGATAATCAGTGAATTCAAGGTATTTTGTTTTTTAAAATTTCCAGTTTCTGGACTAATGTATATAATTACCATTAATTATAAAATTAAATTCATATAGAGTATGGAGGCCTTGTTGATGAATTAAATGCCCTTCTAAAGACACACTTGCAAATAATTTCATAATACACCATACGTCATACATGCCTGAACACAGCTGAACCACAAAAACTGAGCAGCATGATTCAGAAACAGTACTTAACCACAGAAGCAGAGCAGCTACAGTACAAGTCTGGTTAATTCATTTGGCACAATTTGTTCTGAATTTTTTAAGGGAATACTTATCACAGTTTCTGGTTTCTGTATTGAATTCTTCAGTGACAAGTTTAAATTTTAACATAAGTATATACCAAGCTTAAAGTACCTAATTATTTATTGAATTTTCATCTTATTTTAATGACAAAATTCCTAATAAATTACGGTAATTGATTTAAAAAAAAAGCAATTTAAAGCATTTTTGTTTCAGGATTTAGAGTAATGCAACAAAGAGAGACTAAATGAACCCATGGAAAATCTTCATGAAAAATGTCCTAAGAACTAACAATGTATTGTGGTCATTAATATTATTTTGATATTAGCAAGATGATTCATTACCCCAATGCAGTACTAGAATTTTATTAATTATTCTGAAATGAGGAATCAACTAAAGGCATTTTAAATTCATGCATACACACAATTAATCAGCTTCAATAAAAATGTGAATATACACACTGCTAAAACAATAAAATGGCAGCAGGGCATACAAAAGTAGGAAAAACCATGTGCATTTTGGCTAAAAAGCATGTTAACCAAGGTTCTTTGGAGTCCATTATGGGTAAAGAGTAATAGTTACTTATTTGTAGCTAGAATGAGCATCTGGTTTTCCCAAGCTTTTTATGGCTATTGTAGATAGTTTGTCAATTTGATTTTCACCAAAAGGTGAACTTAGCTTGATTGGCAGTTGATACCAAATCTGCTTATCATTAATCTATCCAGCAAAAATGATTATTCTATTATCACACATTCCCATATGAAACAATCACCAATTGCAGTTGCCACAGTTAATGACTAATATCACTGAATATGGTTTACTATTTTATGGCTTTAGAAATCAACTACATGATGACACAAGCAATAAGCTTAAAGCACTCTTTGAACTTGAAAAAGTTATAAGTAACATCAAACTGTAACAAGTGAAGATATAAAAAAGAATTTTTATAACCAGCTTTTATATAGTTAATACTTCAATATGAATCAACTCTATAATATAATTATGATAACCTTTCTGCTTGCATGGGTGTAAAAAATTGCAAAAGTGTCTACCAGCTGTCGAGTGATGTGGGGGTCTCTCTATTTAAACTTTAATCTTTTTAGTTGTGAGAATGGCAGACAGAAGTAGAGAACTCAGTGACAAACGTAAGAATGTTTGGTATATAAGTAGTAAAAAGTTTGATAGTATCTTTTGTTTCATTAATGAAAATACTGACATCAATTCATATTGCTTAAAATTGACGAAAATATATAGCTAGTTCCGAGTAATTCAGCTTTAGATACTAGTAGGAGTGAAACTTGAATATTTCATATTTTAGTCACCTAACTTAAATGACAAAAATAATAAATTGTTCTTTTCCTAACATCACACCAACCATCCATATAAAACCACTGTATAAGTAGAGTTAGCTGAAGAATAGCTAAGCTACAACACAACACTTTAAAATGTTTTATTTAAATTTGTTCAAATTAACATCCTTTACAACAATATTACCTACATTAAATACTGAAAAAAGGAATATAATACTTAAATGTGAAGGCTTTTAGAAAAATGCAAGAACTGGTCTTGAAGGTCTATAATTAGAAAAGATTTCATTCAAAGTAAAAAATAAGCCAAGTGAACAGTTCCAAAGAATAAAATTAGGTTCATGGCACAAACAACATAAACAAATAGTCATCTAAAGTAGTTTTCAAATGTATTTCTAATGTGAACTTTTCCGAGATCGCATTTATGATTACTAATAGTAGAGCAATATGAATGTGATTATAATGAAATAACAATAAAATGCATGTATTAGGCAATATTATAAGAGGAGCGACAAGAATTTAATAATAATTTAGTAATAATAATAAATAACATCAAAAGCTTACATGTACCTTGATTTTCCAGACAATTCTTAATGAAACTCTCAGTAATAGTAACAATCACAATTCGCCGAGGTTTTAAATGGCCTTTTTATAGGGAAAAGTTTTCAGAATAATCTTAAATGAATAAAGACAAAAAGATTTTTAAGATAAATAAAAACTTACTATCAATAATAATTATGATAAATAAAAACCTACAATTATTAGCAAATAACACTTCAAAAAACGCAAGAATGCTAGTATCAATACAAATACAAATTAAAATAAAGGTCTCTTACACCACCAAAAATTACAATACTTTGTTTAATCTTGTTGCTATGATTGACGCTCGTTCTATCTTCCCACGAGAATTCAAATAAACATTTATTGCAGCACCAGCCCAAAGATCTGGTGGACGAAATGACTAAATCACTGGTCTTATGCAACGTGAGGTGGTTCAAACCCCGTAAGCAACTTTGGATTTTTTTCAGATTAGACGGGGTCCAAAACATACATATATATTTATATATAAAGCGAAGTTAATATAAAAGTTGGTAAAAAAGACACCACCATGCATTTTACAATCTTATTAAATTTCTAACTAGCACTATCTGCACTTTATGCTGCATATACTGAATTTCACTTCGAGTTACTCTCGTTTAATAAATAACTAAAATACTTTTTCTTATAAGGAAGGTCACTTACTATTCCCCGGTCTCTATTCATAAAAACATACTACTTACCTTACCATGCTTTCCATATAAAATATTTGATGAACTTAATAAGAACAAGGTTCTTTGGTAAATTAACACTATAATAATAATAATGATTTTACAAAAACTATTTAAAGATGATTTAAATAATTTATTAATGCACTTCCTAAACCATATACATAGTATGTAATTTGTCTAACCGACAGTGCACAGCCCCCCCCCACAGTGAGGGCAATACCTGATTACTTTATTTTGTAAGAAAAAATGTCTTGGCAATTATGAGATACACCTTATGAAAATATGAAATACACAAACTTCAGTCTGGAAATGTGTCCCATTGCCACAGCTGATGGAAGAATGGGCTGGACAGGTCTGTGACGGGAACTTACATGACAAGATATTACTTGCAAATCCTATTTGGCAGTACACAAATGCCTCTCATATCTTCACTTACTCAATTTCAATCTTAGTGACAAAAGTACTTGCATTCAGAAATGAAATCACAGATTCACCTTCATCAGAAGTTTACTATATACATAAAAATATGGAAGCAAAACTGGATAGAATACTTTCTTCAAAATTTTAATGAGCAGCACTGCTCTTGAGCCATGTGGGGGTAGAAAAAGAGTACCATAAAATACCACAGAACAATGCCATAATTATAGTAATGTGTGAAGTATTCTCTTTTGAAATGAAAAAACATTTTTCACAATCTAAAAGAAACTACACTAGTGGTTCAACAAAATGCATTATCATATAAATAATTGCACGAGAAAAATGACAAAATTATTTATTTTTGTTACTAGCCCAAAAATGAAAACAAAATATTCTAATTGCACTGTCTTCTATATAGAAAAAAGTAGAGGAACATCAATCACTGCAGATGACAAGTTGAATAACAAAATAGAGTCAAACAAAACGAAAAAAGATGTGAATATAAGCTGTCATAGATATTCTTCGGTATATGTAAAAGGTAGTTGTACATCATAGAAGGGAAAGTTCAAAGATAAAAGTGCTAAAGATAGTTTTAAAGATCTGCAATGATATTAATTTGGAATATTTAATAGCACATATATTCATGAAAGTCAAGCTAAAGAAATGCTGGAAAGTTTATCCAAATGATAAATGTGGAAAGTATTCTAATAATTCCAGCCATATAAGCTGCACTGATAAGTTTATGATACAACAAATAATCTTAAACTGGCATGACTGTCATGCTGCTTTGTATAAGTCACTTGATCAAAGAAATACTCAAAAATTCACGGCATTCAAATACATCAGAACATAAATTTTTTAAGAAGCCTGAAGTAGAAAATAAACAAAATTGGAAAACATTTCTAACCCCATAGTTAAAAAGTCAGATTTTAAAAGTAATGAGAGCAGGAGTTTAAGACTATCACATCAAATTTGTATAAAATTCTCAGTCTTAAAAATTAAGAACTACTATGATACAAGACAAAATGAAAAATGTTTACATACATACTTTTGAGGGTACTACTTCCATGTCGTTCAAGAACCATCAGAATGACAGTAAGGCACTTAAGTGATAATACTGTCAAAAAATTACGTAATTTCAGAATTGGAAATAAATTTTTAGAGTGCCAACTGCTCTTAAATTACATCATACAAACTATAATGACAATTGGAATTCAGGGAATAACTAAACGGTTTAAATTTGTTGGATGAACGGGAGATATCCCTAATTAATATCCCTCCATTGGATGACAAAATAACAAGTGACAATAATGAGGCAGTTTTAATGGACCATAATTGTTCAGAGTACCATATTCACTCCAGTGAACTCGTTACATTTAAAGAAGCTGAAAAAAATAAAAGTAGCAATACAATCAAAAGTATTCTGAAGTTTTTCGCCAGAACATTGGTACAATAAAATTTCTATAAAGCTCAAATAGAAATCACTTTGGCAAAAAACCAATAAGTAAATAAATGCAATAGAACAAATATAATGAAAAGCAGAAACGAAATAAAAGGTCTAAATTTATCTAACCATATTTATCCTTCTTTGAAATGAATAAAATTAGAACTCAAATTGTTGGATATAAATTTTTAAATGATATATTTCTACATTTATCAAAATTTCTACCATAAATACTATGAGTAGACTTTATAACCTAAGCTATCATTTAATAAAAGGAATTACAATTACTTCCAAGCTATTGCCGAATTTCAATACAAACAACTCCAAAATTAACCGCATCCCTGGGGTGGAGAAAGTAATTCAACCATTGCTATGGACAGTCCAGGTACAAGATCTTGGCAGCCAATTTTTGGTTTTCACAGTCAACGCAAGCACACAGGTACTCTTAACTTTTTTTCACTGCAACTGCCACTTTTAAAAATAACTCCAAAGAAAAAATAACACCTGCTCAACATAAAAACCTTGAAGTCATGTCACTTACAGATTAATCCCATTCATTCACACACATACTACAATCACACAGTGCATCAAAACAATGGTGTTAGGGCTCTCATCATCATTCATGGCATTAAAAACACACAATTCACCCTTTTAGAAAACAAAATGGATTTGGTCTGAAGTGATAAGAAGGCTGGCTCAGTGTTTCATTTATACATAGAGCACTTCTATTTAAAGTAATTTCTCTGTAACTGAGCTGGTGGTGCAGGAGCTAACTGTATGTTCTTCTTCCTCTCCTTCACCAGTGGGCAGTAGTTGTCAGTTAACCAGCTCAACAGACACAAACTGCTTCAACCTCTCAAGATATTGTATATACAGTTCAACATCATTGTGTCCGGCGCCCTGAAAAAATATTTCCTCTGTATGATTGAATGAATCATAACATGAATCAATATGCTGTACTTTATATTAATGGTGATTTAAATGAAATGACTAGGGGAGGAATGAAATTTTTTTAGAATAAAATGCAGTGAAAACATTAACAACTACTAAGGATAATCCATGAGCATGTTTGTAGACAACTATTTAAGCTAAAGAGAAATTAATTAAATTTAAATCAAGATAAAAAGGTTTAAAACTAAAAATAACAACAGTTTCACTTTGAATTCATTAACTAAAAGGCCTTAATATAAAAAAATGCTTCTGGGATATATAAATTATTACCAAACAGAATTAAACACAATTGCATTCAATTAGCACGCTTTTCTCAGAAATTTACATCACCAACAGCTTTGTGTAAAGCTATTAAACTTGGAAATCCAATAAAAAGCACAGAGTATTATACTATCATGAAAAGGTGACAGGAATAATTAGCTTGATTTTAGCCTATGATGGATTGTATCATTTTTCAATAAGAATGAAGCTGCTTTGGGCAATCACAGAATAATAATACCACCACTTGTAAGGAATAACACAAGTAGGCAGATGCCATTATGGCATAACAAGGAACTTGCAATTTTTATCATTTGGCTCTAAAGTACTTGGCAAGAGGGCTCCCACCTTTCACAAAAATAAAGTTTACATGAATTAGACCTGCATTTCTTCGCAGGATTCTCACTACACTTAACATTTTTTATAAATAAACAAATCAAGATGATTTGCCTGTTGTAGTCTGTTTAAAAAGCTTAGGCAAATTTAGTAAAACTGGGTACAGGAAGTGAAAGTTTAACAACAAAAATTTTGTTTCGAACTTTCCTGGGCAGTCAGCATGATCATTCAGATATGATTAAATCCTGTCACTAAAAATTTGTAATACTGTTTCAAATGACATTGCACTAATACTTGTGACATTTAAAATCAAGATAAATCTATCTATCTATCTATCAATAGCACTTAGAGCTCACTTACCCCATTAAAAATTATAGTATGATTTTTTATTTCACTGGTACACAATACTGTCATTCAACTGAAAATACTTAGCACATAAAATACTAACATACATTCTATTATTATATGCTGTCCAATTTGATTTACTTTCAAATTTTTGAAAATGTATAAACACGACAGTTCTTATATTTTTACAAACAAACCTCAACCCAAAGTGGTTCAACAGCTCGAGGACACCTTTCATAGATGGCAAGACCATGTGAGAAATCAATTACTTCATCTTCAGTTCCATGAATTACCAACACAGGAGAAGTCACCTTCGACACTTTGTCAATACTATAAAGGATAAGCACTATATTATAAACATAAAATGTAAAAAAAGGATTTGAAAAAATAAACTGTCCTAATGATACGACGAACTTGCTGTCAATCTTTTAAGAAATAACAAAACCAAAATAACTATTAAAATGTAACATACTTTAATTATTCGTCATTTATTAAATTTACTTGTGCTAACCTTGGAAAGGCATCAAAAAACCACGTCCTTTTGGTATTAGGAAATGCTACTCTCATTCCAGACATCAACGGTGAATGCAAAATAACTGCTCCAACTTCGTATCTTGACGCTAAATCCACAGTCGGTACTGTTCCAATACTCTGGCCATACAAAATTATGTTCTCCGGAGAAATTCCATACCTCGTTCGAAGAGCATGCCAGGCAGAGTCTATATCAGCGTACAAATTTTTCTCAGACGGTTTTCCAGTACTTACACCATACCCAGAGTAATCATAACTGAAAATATTACAGTTGATGCGAGATCCAAGTCCAAGATAGAAACTACTCATCTGCCCTAAGTCAACAGCATTTCCATGGGAAAACAAAATTGTGAAACGGGCATTAGAACTACACCTCACGAATAAACAAGCAATTTGGTTGCCTCTCGAAGTCCTAGTTATAAAGCCTTCTATGTTTTCTTTTTCTGTATCTGAATATTGCCATTCTGCCCTTTCGGAGAGATTTAAACTGAATTTTGAACCTGTTTCGTCTGCTTGAAAATTATAAGTAGGTTCGGGAGGTAAAAATGCCAGTTTGGCGGCGATTCTTGATGGGCACGGTGGACAACAAAACAGACAGCACAGTTCTCTAAAACTTAAACCGTTCATAGCTAATCACCTTCTCACTCACTCAATACACCAAAATTCCCCTTCATAGACCCGTGAATAACAACCACTATCGTCCGTAACGATGTACTTAACACAAATGCTGTGTTATTGGATCCGTCCCATCGTCAGGCAGCCATGACAGTCTTACGCTCTGTCAGCATACCATAGTGACGTCATGCGGAAGAGCAGCGTACTGTCTGGTCGAAATTGATGACAGGAAGTTCGTGCATCTGTCTCAATCTGAAGTTCCTGATCAGCCTGAAGTGATTGTAATATTTATTTACGTGGCATAAAACATGCTCAGAATTTCCTCTGTGAACGTAGGATTACAAGGAAATAAACGAGGTCAGCATTTTATCGGAAGCGCTTTGCTGTATGTCTTTATTGTGAAAGTTTTTCTAGTTCAGCTCTTTCTGTTTTGATTGTTTTGTGCTTTCTCGACTTAAGCATTAATTTAAAGTTATTGAAATAACAATCAAACTGAAGACATGCAAGTAATCGTGTAAAGTTATTATTTAAATTAATTTCTTATAAATCGATATTTGTAATATTATTTTTGGTTTAGATAGGAATTTTGACTACTATGTTAAAGTAAGTGACGTTAGAAATTATAAAAGTATTAAGTTTTCTACAGTTGCGAACCATAGCTTCTGTTTTTTATTTCTGTCTTAAGTATTTATAAAGATGAATATTTTAAATAAATATTTTTATTCCAATTGGAATCAAAGTTTGACTTTATTTTCATTTTTTAAGCCCGAGTAACGTTTCCCATTTTGAAGTACATATATACTGAATTACATATAAGGAATATATGATATTTCTATTTTCGTTAAGACATACTCTTGGTTAAAGATATAAGTACTGTATGGGTAAGGCAAACAAGATGATTAATATAGATATGCAATATTTGGTCCTCAGCCATTGTTTATGCTCCTAACGAAACGTTTAAGCAGCAAAGATATCACGGGAAGGTGGGGAAAATGCGTTACTGTGTGGAATAATTTTAGAAGCATTATGTGCGTTTCCAAAGGATTTCTTCATTGTGTTAATTATCAAATAATGTGTTTCTAAGATTTGTATTACAATTAAAGCATCATGTGTTTTTTCTGGTAATCCTTTTGGTCTTCTCGCTTTAACGTAAGTAACTTAAGTTGGCCTACATTCGTTGCTTTCGAGATAACCGCGTATTGGCGTTCATTTCACCGTTTGCTGTCACCAATGCCGACAGATGCAAATCAAATTTGTATATAGCGCGATCGTAGTAATGTTCATTGCTTCGTCGCCTTGTTAGTTCCACTGTAGGATACATTTACAAACTGATAAGAGGGAACAGAACTGAGATTATATTAATAATATTTTTATGTTAATCACACAAGTGCTATGCTTCATTATTATTTTTCATGTTGAAGATTGCGAAGGTGTCTTTTAATGTTGTTTTTATTTGGTTAATCTTCATTGTCGGAAAAGATAATAAAATAGTCAACATGAATTTCTTGCATAGAAGGTTTTACGATGGTCGCATTTGTCAGTTGTATGAGATTCTCAGCTAATTTATCAAATTGTCAATTAACTGAAGCAATTAGGAATTTTATTTGCGAAATGATATTATTATAACATATCTTAATAAAATGAATACAAAGGTATCTCTGGTACAAATGATAACTTCTGGATGAAAAGCTTATAACTTGTATAAAATAACATTTTTTAGGTCAAACAAACAATCATTCACGTTTTCAATCATGAAACTTTGTGGTTTAATTTCAAAATATATGTATGTATTTATTTAAATCTACATTTGATGGTAATGCATCAGAAGAACAAGTTATGATGTTTATAACTGATGGTCCTATGAAATTGGCCAAAATTTGATCGATACTAACGCAAAAGCGGGGGGGGGGAATTCTTAATGGAAATCTACCCGACCACATCCCAAAATTAAGTATTATGGGTATGACTACATTTTCAGAGATAATTATGCGTCCTTAGCTTACCCGTAATGGGTACGACTGTTGCTATGCGGCAAAAGACATGATCAGAGGAAATTCACACGTTTCACATAACTACGGCGATTCCGCGTTTAATTCTTCCAGTGCTAAAAAATACAACGATCCATTTCCCTACATTCGAATCGTTTCTTTCAAGGTATTCGAACTCACGGAATCTCACGGTCAGGAAGCGAGTAAAACTTCGCTCTTTCGGGCGGAGACCCAGACATGGTCAAGGTCCAGAAGTGTTTAGTGCCCATTATCGTTCTAACATACATCATCCAAGAGGTTACGTTTTTTTGCTCGATGCTCACAAAAAAAATAGAACGTGTTATGTGCTAGGAACTTTGCATTTGGCTAAACTGCGCTATGTTGCAGCTAATACGAGACGGCGTTTCGGCGCGTAATCCGAGCATACCGCTTCTCAGGCGACAGGGATCATTTCTTTCCGATACTTGCGAGATTGTTTCGCAGTGATGCACCGAACACCCGGTGCTAAAATTTTAGAACGTGATCGAACGACCGCGTCATGGATATATTCACCAATGGCCGCGCGCTTCGTAAAACGGCTCACGTAGAAAAAATAAAGGATTTTGCTCGCTTTCATCCCCTCGACTTCTCCGGCTTCACTTGTCCACGGAATGGCTTCTTAAGTCGGGTGCAGGAGGAAGAGCGTGCGGAAGACTCCCTCGCCTTGTATTTTTGTTTTCCGCTGTGGTTTATCACCAAAGCAACTCGCCGTGGCCGATTTCGATCGCTACTCTTTGTGTCATCTTTACCATTCGCTTTTCATTCGTCCGTGTGGTTGATATCATCGCATTGTCCGCTCCGGAATCCATTGTCCGAGATTGTTGCCGTTTGTTTGCACACTACTCGAATTCTTTTTTTTTAATTAATATTTTCCGATCGATCCCGAGCACTTCCGAGCGAAGTTGCGCCTGATTTTCGGTTGTTTGAATCGGAATTTTTTGCGTTGGCGTTCGTCATTTGTCACGTCAGTAGGGGAATAATAAAATTTCGGAATGTTTATACGTCGTTCTTTTGAGTGTTCGCTGAACCGTAATGCCCTCTCTCTTTCCGAACGGGATTGAGTTGCGCATTGATTCAAGCGCCTTTGAAAAGGTGAAAAGTAATAGGCGATGTGTGGTTGCGCATGTCCTTGAATGAAGAGGACGGCGTGATTTCTAACCTTCTCATCCTCTGCGGCTGTAATTAATACGCGGTCATTAATCTGCATCGCAATTTGCGTTTCCCTCGACGTTTTAACCGAGCGAATTAGATTTTACGCGAGGGAACTTTCGCTCTCTGCGCGGAGATTTCGCGTCCGATTAGATATTATAAGGATTATTGAGAAGAGAAATATAAAAATTGAAAGAATGAATGTTATTTATGTATATGACCGTTTTGTTCGAGTTAAAAGGCTTGGGCGTCATGGTTTCGAGTAAACCACCGTTATGACGTTTTTCGCACACTCTGCGAACTGTTTTTTTTCCTTTAACCGTTCCTCTCGAATGACTGGTTCCTTTACAAAATATGCAGTAGTATTTGAACATATATCTTACTGAAAATTTCATTTATTAGCTATCATTCACGTCAGTATATATATCTTGTAAACTGTTGAATTAATTAATCGAGCGTTGAGATAACAATGCTCGAAAGATAGATTGTTTTAAACATGCCTATAGAACTTCCTTCTAAAACTATCACAATCGTCAATACCAAACACGTTCGTTGAAATATAGAGACTTAGAAAGTAGAACCATGGAAAAACAGTTTATAAACATTGAATATGAAAACAATTTAGCCGTTACTTATGAATATGTGCAGGAACGAACGACATGCGCTCCTGAAAAACGTCCGTTAAAAAGGAATATTCGTTGAAGGATCGTGATTTTCCCATCGACTCCCACGTCGAAAGCCAAGATGCGTTCCAGCCAAAATATTTTTCATTATTGCATATATTTTATACTTTTTATTTGTCTAGCGCCTAAGATACTGGATCAACGAGACAACTGAAACGACAACCAAGCAAAAAAAAAAAAGAAGTCTTCTCAATGAGAGCAATTCCTCGTAATGTAACAATCCTAAGGACCCCGAGATTCTGAATGCTGCCGACCGTCGGCGTCGTCGCTCTACGGCGCAGACTGCAGCGTAGAATGATTGGGGCCCCCAACGTGGTGCTCGCGAGCATCACTGTGCACTTTGGAAGCCTGATTGTGCTCGATGACAGCTTGACTGTGCCGTTACACAATGTTTTAATATGCCGTTTCTTAGAAGCAATAATTAAGTTTGCTCGGTTGCGTTCTTTCTGAATTCATTCAAGGACATCAAGAATAAATTTGACGTATTCCTATTTTTTGCAGAAGCATAGTGGCGCTCGCTTGATATTCTAGAATACAACTTGGTTCTCGCCACATTGAAAAGGTTGGGAAATCCTGCTCAATGGGTATACAAGAGGACGTTCGAGTCTCTCTGACCTTTTGCAAACATATGAATTTCTGTTATGTGAGTTGGATATTCCTTATCGTTCGTTAAAGTGAACGGTACGTTATGTGAAGGGAAGAGTTAAAATTCAACACATCCGTTAAAGCGAACCTACGTTGAACGAAGGTTCGTTTTAAAGAGTTGCCTGTATATACCATCAGATCGCAATATTTCGTTACACGCTTAATAGCATTCTTAGACAAATTACTTGTTCGGACTTATTTTTTATTTTGTAAATACGGGCAGATTTCAAAATTACGCGAATAATATATTTAAAGTTTTGGCGCTGTAATTCCAGATAACTCTCCCGATATTTAAAATCAATGACTATACAAAACGTACGTTAAAGAATAAAGAAGAGGAAAGACAGGCATAAGGTTTCGTTTTGTGCGGCAGTACGAATCGAGGTGACTCCTTTTAGTTTATACATTGCCGCATGTTTACATAATCATAAAATATGACATAACTCTACTCTTAGTTAAAACATTTGCGTAAACTCTTATGTACCTTCGAAGGTAATTACAAGCATCGTTGTGCAGGAGATAAGGTTCTTTGTAAGATAAAGTGCATTAACTAATATGTCCCATTTTCTCACTCATATCTCTTGGAGAGAAAGTTGACATGCAAGTTCAGCAAAGAACCGAGAACTGGTTAGCTTTACTGGTTCCATTTTTTTATATAAGGTGAGAACATAATCCTATGGTGCCTAATCAATAGCTCCCTAATTTCTTCCAAAGAACATGAAAAAATGGTAAATGTTATGATGTTTTATATTATAGATCTCATAGTGGCTATGGTTCGATTTCAGGAACGTTTCTTTTCTCCGGTTGGTTAACGTGGAAGCAAAAGTAGGAAATTAGTAATTTGCACGTTAGGAATTGTTAAATCGTGGTGCGAATTGGAAAATGATATATATCCTGGGTAAAAAAGTAAATTTCACTTTACTACTATGTGGATTTGAATGACCCCAAAAATTTAGCCTTGAATCTG
Organism: Tanypteryx hageni; assembly: GCA_028673005.1. Taxonomy (NCBI): domain Eukaryota; kingdom Metazoa; phylum Arthropoda; class Insecta; order Odonata; family Petaluridae; genus Tanypteryx; species Tanypteryx hageni. Next base: position 55,706,653 of record CM054116.1, read on the forward strand.
AAAAAATGCCAATATTTCAAGAATGAGAAATTTCATTGCCATGACCAACTCCCGCATTGTTGCCGCGTGGGTTGGGTTGGAGTGCAATGGTGTTTGTTTGCATAGAGATCGGTAATGGTCGAAAGACTTTTTACCTTGAAGCGAGCTATCGGCTAATCGATAATATATTGGAAAATACGTCGTCGATTTGGTAGATGCAGAACATCGTCACAAAGATCAGAGTTTCCGTATACACGACTCAACAATTCGACTTCATGAAAAATATAAATCACGAGAAATTTTAAAAATGTTAACCAGCTAATATTGACCAAGTTTGCTTGTACATTTTAGGACTGATTTCAAACTGGGTGCCGTACCTGATCCTTAGGGATCTCGCGTAAAACGTTGCTGAATAAATAAAACAACGATTTTGAAAAGTTGATTGGCCATTGTTTCCTCTGATAAATTGCTTATGGCGTTGTACTAACAAATGGATGCGTCCGAACGTTGTGATACACGTATTTATAAATATAAAACTTTGTTGGTGCCGCAAAATTCTTTTTATCTCTGAAAGGGCGTCGCGCCTACAAAAGGTGGGGAACCACTGTACTAATTTCTATTGAAATTCACTGTGAACATTGAAAATTTACCTAATAAGTTTTTGGAATAAATTGTTTGACGGAAATTCTTCTTTTTCCGCTGTTTTGTCTATATTAAAACATTTTAAAGTCCTTTTCTCCTCTTTTCGAGAGTTCAAAAAAGAATTATGAAGATCACCTAATGACTGTAAACCAATTGATAAATTTAGGTAGTTGTAAAAGTCACAAAACGTTTGGAAGAAACTTATTCGCATTTCGGTTACGAAACGGCAATCGGCGGCGGTGATTCGACTTTAGCATATTCGAAATCTATCTGCTATCGGGGAATCACCACATGATTTTGTAGTCGAAATTGCAATCAACAAGTGGTGATTGTTTAAAAAATAATTTAAAGTTTTAGTTTGTTTCTGAATTAAAGAATAATCAACTGCACTTACATGATTAATATATTCCGTCGTTTCTATGAAGTTATGTTTTATTTGTGGAATGTTTTTGCATTTTATTGCTGAGAATTTATTTGTCTGAAAAGTTCCTGAACTACAATGTGCCTTTAAAAGTATGGAGGACACCGTTGACCAACGATAAAGCCGTTTAGCAAGGGAGCATGTGTCAGGCGAAGAAGATCGGCTGGAACACCAGAGCAACGAGATCAGCGTTTATCAAACTCCAGAGAACAAAGCAGACGTAGACGTAAAGCAGAAGCATTAGAGAGCGGCGAAGAGCGACAGAAACAGAAAATGATGTTTAAAGCGTGTTAAAAAACAATGTCAAATGATAAATAAACGAAAACGCTATTTTCGTAGTGTATTATTTGGTATAAAAAACGGCAAAAAGTTTTAAAAATCATTTACCTTCCTTGGCGAAGCGCGGGTTAAACTAGTAAAATATACATATATTCATTCTATGTTGCAAACGGAAAGATAAGTAGATAAAGGAGTTTATAGCCCTGCCCTCCGGACCTGAATAGACGGAGATTGTTTTTGTGGTTAAAACAATTCGAATTCCTGTCGTGCTTGCGCGAAAATAGGTTAAGAATTGGGAAAAAGAACGCTTTTTTAAATCTTTTAACAACACGAAATTATAACTGCCATAACAATTTACTCCATTTTCGCCTCTTTAGCTTTCATTGAACTTGAACTTTTATTTGTTAACATTTTAATCTAAGCAATATAGGTGACGCCAAGTTTTATTTGTCGTATTGTTATTATTTAAACAAAATTATCATTAATGATGTGTTGTGTTAATTTCAGAATGAAGAGTTAAATAAATTATACCGATAACATTAATATATTCCATTGTTTCAATACGATTAAGTTTTATTCATTTATTAAGTTATGTGTTACTAAAAAACTTATAACGTTGCGTTTGATCAAGTATGGATAATTGACGCATCTGGTCCAATTGCCTGAGATGGGGGAAATCGTGACTTGACCCATCTCCTTCGATTTCATTACGTAACAGTTTACTTAGCCGTTGTCAGGGCAACTCTCCCCTTTGTCTTTGCCTAATCTCTTCTCAACCCATGACGGCCACGTCTGTAAGTGGGATGGCTACCCCCCCCCCTCTCGGCCAGTTAAAGATCGTTTCTTCACGAGCTAGACAATGGGCATGGGGAAATCTGACGTGCTTATGATTCACTAGAACATTGAAGCCACAAAATAAATTGATAAAGAATAATAAACTGTTCTTATTAACAAAGGATCGCTCCTTACCAATAAGTATTCAATTGAAATACAAAAATTCTGTAGTTAAATAATTTCGAAAAGCCGTTTGATCATCGTGCTGAAGAAATATGATCAAGTTTGAAGAAGGCATATCGAAAGTTTTGTTGCCATAACGAAGTTATTTTTAATAGTTTATAATTAGGAGGTTTTGATTATATATTCGACTTATCAGGTAAAATTCTTGCCAAGTTATTTGGCGTAACTGACTATTATTAGGAATTTTTTCTTATTTCTCTCTAATTTATTTTTTCGATGTTTCCTAAGTCTTTAGACTAAAGAGACAACTCAAAAAATTGCCGATGTTCTCTACAGGAATACATTTTAAATTGGTCTTAGATTTGGAGGAGTACTGTTAAATTTGAGTAAACGTTGGATCCAAATAATTTAAAATGCCCTGGTCTAAAATGACATAAATTAACTCGTATTTATTTCTTGTAGAGATAAGGAAGGGGCCTAAAAGAGTAATTATTTAATCGATAAATAATTATTACAACTTAATATACTATTCATATACCCTCGACATTTTTGCTTGATTCATGATATAAATAGTTGTAAACTCGAATTATTCCCAAATCTATAACCTAAAGATAGTAATTTATTTAATGATCTGGAATTATTCCAGCATATATTTACGCAGTTTACTAACAGTTGGTTCACCGAAAGTGCGAACCTGAGTAATTTGGAGGAGAGAGTGTTTCACACAGCTCAGCCGTGACTTAATGGAGTGATCATTCCCCTAATTGTGGCTAGAAACCGACTTCTCTGACGTTACCAATGGAACACTGTCGATATCCTTCCATTGGCTCCAAACTCTTGTCCTTTGCCACTTCTCCGAGCGCTGGTAGTTTTTTTTAGTCCCTTACTATATACCGATGTTTCTTCTCTACGAAAAACTATTAGCATTTAAAAAATCTTTTGTCCAGCACATGACTTTCTCCGTACAAAGTAATGCATATGATTGCAATATTATTTACAAATTTCTTTCGACAACAGCTTCCTCAAGAATAGATATCAGTAATTGCACTCGTTAATAATTTTTAAACACTTTGAATAATTTTCATAGTTAAATATTCGTACATTGAATTACTTTTCACATTATGAAAACAATGAGTAAACAAAATCATTATTTGATGCTTAGGGAAAATTCGTTTACCAACTATGACGCTAGATGGTATTGGGATAATTTTGATCGCGATTGAAATTGCCTACACTTAGCAGCGCTAGCTTCGCTATCAACAATTATAAAATTTTATCATAACAAAGCTGTCACCTATCAACATTCAACATAGTAAACAAATTCAATTCAGGCGGATAATCCAAATATCTCTGAAATAACCCATTATAAGGAAAAATGTTTCAAAATTGATCAATTTGTCAAAGACGGAAACAGAACAAGGGTAAACCTTCACTTTCGGTTGACCAATTTCAGCCAAAATCTAATCAGATCTTGATTTTCTAGCAAAAATCTTAAATGTTTTTGCTCTGATTTGATTAGTAGTTTCTGTGTTAGAGCGCGCACAAAATTCTTATCACATACGGCACCATAGATAAAATGGTACGTACTCGGGGGATCTTAAACGTGCATTTCCGAAAAATCTCGAATTCGATTTTTTTTTCACGAAAGCAATACTTTCTCTATACCTCGTACTGTGAAAGTCAAAATATTGTGTTCCTCCTTCGATCGTGAAAAATTTTACTTAACCATGCACATTTTCTTATCATCGCTTTTTTAAGCTGCTCATTTATCTTTGAATAACCCAATTATGCAAGTGGCGACGGCATTGTCTTATTTCTATAGTTTTGCTGACGTCAATAGTTATCACAAACACCTCAGGGTTTTCGTTCATCGCTGTGACCTCCACCTTTTCACGCACGTAAAACAATTTCTCCGCATGATGTTTAAGTCTTTACCGCTAATTTATAGTTTTCTAAACCGCCAATTGGAGCGAGCCAGATATGACTCACGGATCGTAGTTTGAGGACCCCAGATTTACGTCTACCATTAATCTACCTGAGGTCATGAAATCTAGTTTTGGTACCCTCTCCCGGTATCTTAATGTACTACTTTGGTACCTTTATTTCGAACACATTCTGCGGCAATTTCACAAAGCGAAGCCTGAATTTATTAATGATATTTTATCTATCTATTGTTTAATTACATAGCCGTTATAATTTCCAGATTCCATTCGTGGGCGTATTTTTTAAAACGAGGGATTTTACATGCATTCGGAATTTTTTAATTTTTAATTGTTGCAAATCTTTTATGAGTCCTAATGCCTCCTTTATTATTTTTTTCTGACGTAATCAAACATCAGCGCCACTTGATCGTTTTTCAACAGAAAATTTTACCGACTGTCCTCCTTCGTTTCTCCTCACAAAACCATCATCTTCTTTCCACACCACCTAAGGGAATGCGATAACTCTTGCTCTCCGAGGAGCTTCATTTCCTCCTCTTTAAAACGCGTCTTTCACTTCCCCATTGCTTGTCGCTGTATTTGCTTAAATTACTACTGGATCCACTGCTTCTGCCTGTCACTTCACTATCGCCAATCGATTGTTTACTCTGTCCGCCTCAACGACAGGTTGACTCATCTTTTTTATCAAAACCAAAGATTACGCCGCTAACTATTCCTCATGTAAAAACAACAACGTCCTTGTCGATCTAATTAGATCCTACATCTGAGGACCTTCACGCCGGCCTAAGTATTTGTTCCCCTTTTTTATTTTAATGTGTTCTAATTTTCTTCCGCTCAGAAAATCTTGCCATTCAGCATCACTTCTCTAGAACACAGCTTTTCAAAGTATGTACTACTGGGTCGCGAGGTCCGTGAAAAAATGCGTAGGTAATCGAAATATATCGAAAGTGACTGAGAAAGAAATGATCCTATTAGATAACTGCCAATCTTTTAGTGTATATCGCTTGTTATTTTACGAGATAATTAATACTCGAGCCAGAATTTGTTTTATTCGCGAGACAATAAGTTTGAAAAAACACTGTTCTAGACTATGCTATGTCCTTTTCCATTGCTAAATTGGGTATCTCTCTCTTTCTCTCTCTCTCTCTCTCTCTCTGAATGCGTGTAAAGGTTTTCTTTTAGGCCGTCGACTAAGATAACGATACAGTCAACCCTTCCTCACGCAACCTATATCATTCAAGGACTAGTCCCTCTTTCCCCAAACGGAAATTCTATTTTTTTATTATTTTTTATGGTCGAAACAATCACGAGAGTGAGAGAGGTATCCGATGTTTTTTTACTGCTATTACATAAGTGTTACGCTGCCTGAAGTATTCATACTCTGGTCTCTGCATGATCTCTATACAAGTTGCAACATATAGAGAGAGGCCAGGAGGTAAACTTGTATTCTCCAGTAAGCGAGGCCGTCAATAGCTGACGAGGAATAATTACGAAATATCAAAAGCTTGTTCTTAATTAAGTTTTGACAAATGCCTAATACATCACAAGTTTATTCCTAGTGATAAGATCTCTCCTAAACCTGACCTTTTATGTAAGCTCTTAATTCTATTTGGGAAGCCGCATAATACGTCAGCGAGGTTCATACATAATATCATTCGTATCCGAACCTTTTAACACTGAAAAATGTACATTCCTAACCACACCAATCTTATCAGACTTTTTAATATCTACATCCAAACAATAGTTCTAAAAAGAGTCACTGAATTTTGCAAAAATTTATTAATTCAATTCGCATATAACGAATTAATGCTGTAGGTTTTGATTTTTATGACATAAAATGAACAAAAATTGTACAGAATTCCCTGTTAAATCAAAACCATATTCTCAATTTATAACCTCGTACACTTATGTGGGGGTATCTTGAAGTTAAGGGGTATTTAATGCAAACAAATGATCATCAAAAAAGCTAAATCTAACCTCAGTAGAAAATACTTAATTTTGTTTAAATCGCGCAGTGTATCAATTATATAAGTGCAAACGATTAAATTATTCAATTCCAAAACGAATATATCGAATTTATATGCCAATTTAATGTATTTTAAATCACATCAACGAGATAAATAAAACTCGACGAAATCTACTTTCCTTGATTGAAAATATTAACAAATGCAAGTTGAAATACACAGAAAGTTACAAGAGCGATATTGCTGTGAAACCACATAATTTCGCATTGTTAGAAATATGTACAACCGCCGTATTTTCAAATTCCATACAATATTTCGCGCTTATTCGGCACAGATGAGAATTCCCTGTTTAATAAAAACAATCTCCGTTCTTTCAGCCTTACAAATTTCTCGTACCTTGTATTTTACTTAGTATTCTGCACAATTTCCTTGTATTATTTATTATCGAAAATAGGCTCCTGTAACCGAGTCTGGGCATCTAGATATAAACTTTCATGCCAGCTGTACTTTCCGCTTGACTTTAGCTTTCTAGTGATGCATAAATCATTTAATTCGGTCAAGTATTCTAGTAGTAGTTCACGAGCAAATACGCGCGCATGCAGGGACTTTATATGGATAGTATATGTGTTCCAGAAATTATTTTATTCAACAATAATTAACGAATAAACTATATTTTGCTATATATATCCTATGCGGTGATTTATGTGTTTTCTGAGACATAATCGTATCGGCCCATGTCCGAACGCAAATTAGCCCAATCTATCCCTGGTTAGGAGACAGAAAAGAAATATGAGATTCGATTACAAATAATAATAAACTTTGATGTCGCTATAATGCCAATTATTTTTATTACTCTTGGAGTTGCCTCGCCTTTTATTATCTTCAATTTATAAGTTGACCTGATTATTTTTTCTTAACACTCTTGCATATCCCCATCCAAATTTCGACTTGAAACTATTTTTTAGACAATTTCGAAATTATAAATTATAAAAGCTCAAGTCTTTGTCAGTCTATATTGTCTAATAAAGCCTTTTCCAACGCCATGGTACATTGAAATAACGACATTTTTTCTAATGTAGGTATGTATGTTGAAATAATATACACATTGTTAATTCCAATTTTATTGCACGTGAAAACGATTACTGTTTAATTTACTTTGTAATAAAAGTGTAAGTTGAAGAGCCGCGTATTATTTCATCACTAGCGACGACCCGTCAAAAATGACGGGATGATAATAATTATCTAAAAAAAGAAATTCGAGTTTGTGAAAATTTTCTCCTGAAAAACAATGTGAATGAAAAAACTTCTTTTACAATTTCTCAAACTAAAACTTCTTTAATTGTTTTGTATTGTTTATTTTTGGCCGAACCTGTTTGAAGATTTAATGATTAGTGTAACAGCTGTTTTAAAACGATGTATTTTGTGAATGTGCGATCCTCGCCTGGAATTAATTTTTCATGATATGGTGTGTTGTGAACATGGACTCTTAAATTTGCATCGTGTCAATTTTATGCATATATAAGAAAGCATACAATAATGAGGATCTCCAGTTCAACAATCTGTTCTGTCGTCATGGGAACCTTTCACAAAAAAACGCAATATTTTCATGAAATTTTGAATTTTTATACCAAGGTCGAGCGATTTCAAACCGAATGCAAAAACCGACGATAAGAATAAGAATCTTTGTGTATTTTCCTTTCAAATGGCTTTTATCCAAAGATTGAAGGTCAGTTATTTCTAATTTAATTTTGCAAAAAAACCTGCAGGTCGAAAAATCGATTTCTACGGGTTATGTTATTGGGAATGTATCACCAGCCATGGAATCGAACTCTGGATGTTTTTCGTAAATTTTTCTTCGTCAGGGCATTTTTACTTATGAGCAGACCATTTCTGCCAAATTTCATTGTTGTATGTACATATCTGATCAAAGGTTGGTGGCTTGGTTAACTTATGGCTCAATTTTCATCAGTGAGACAACTCCTTCAGCCATAAAAATTTACTAAAAAGCCGATGCATCATCGACTTTTTAGTAAATTCTTATGGCTGGAGGAGTTGTCTCACTGATGGATATCTGATCAAGTTATTCGTCTTTTAATGTATTTTTACCAGCAGTTACGCACGAGCGAACGAACCTGGGATTTTATTATATTTGGATGGTACATTGTTTAATCCTTTGGCCCATTATTAAGGCAAATTTTAACTTTTCATCGCAATATTTATGAAAATAAACGTGTCCTGGCAGAGAATCTCGCATATATATATTTGTGTCACCGTTTAAGCACAGATCTCTTCACATACTCTACAGCCGAGTGTCCAGCGGGATCGAGTATGTAATTGCTTATCGCCAATAGACGTTTTTTCCGTCAATGATGCAATCCATGGCGCTACTAAGTGGAACTGCACTTTCCCCCTAAATTCCATGTTGTCAACCTCGAGAGTACAAATTATCCTAAATATAACATGCAGATTCTGCCTCCTTGAAGTCATCTAAATATAGCCCCCAAGCAAAAAAAGGAAAACAAGTTCTTTTGGCTCTGGGAGAAGTCCGTAGGTCATAACCTATGACCGCCTTTATAAGGTTCTGTTATGCATATTTTCGTAGCTTTATAATTTTTCCACATTTTATTCCCGTTTAGTTGTTTTTTCCTATGGGCATCGTGCAATTATTATGAACCTGACGATTTCAATCGCTGACCTTAGACGCGAAATTGGTATCGTGTCCACTCCACATGACTATCGATCATAAATGTTTTGTGCCACCAACCTCTCAATTAGTGGAACCATAGAAGTTATGGAGAAATATATAAGATAGCAGCACGTACCACGCATTGCGAGAACGCTATCTGTGGAAGAGAAGAGAACCAATTTGAGATATTGAGGGATCGATTATGTTACCACGTGAATTGCTGCATTGTCTATCCCGCTCGACTCATGGAGATTAAAACAAGCACGCGAATGCATTGTCGTTTTATTTTTATTTCCTCTATTACATTTGAGGGTAACAAAATAAAATCACAACCAATTGAAGTAAATATTCATCTTACTATTAGCCTTATATGGTACCTTTCTTCTATCGTTGTAAAAAAAACCACGAACGTTAACAGGTTATGCGAATTATCAGCGCATAGGATAGCTGTAAAATAATTCGCACGTGTTTACACACCCGATCGTGTTCCAAATCCTTTTCAGATCTCAGATCAAATTTCAACGTTCCAAAAGCAGTCTTCTTGATTCACTTACTGATTGAAACGTTTATAAAGTAAGTGTTTGTTAGACATTATAAGCTGCGATGGAGTACATTATCTAAATGAAGTAACGTTATCTCAACGAAAACAAGATTTCATAATTTTATCGCCTTGTATGAATAAAGACATCAGTTCTTCCAGCTTAAAAAATGTGTAAAATTTTACCAGAACTCATAAGTGTTCAAAAATATTTATAATAGACGCATACGTCGTAAAATAATAAAGCTTGCAAGCATTTGAAACAAACTAGTAACTAGATATTTTGCTTTGCTAACTTTATAAATGACGAAGTTGTTTAGAAATGATTTCCTTTCATATCCTTGAGACGCAAGAAAAATATTTAACATTTTACAATGGCTCATACGTCACCTCCAACATTTTCGCTGCGCTGAAATATTTACGTTTCATCAAAAATATCATCATGTTGCTTGTGATCCCGCGCACAACATCCGTGTTGTGCAGCACTCGAAGGGGAAAATATATTCGGCCAGAGCTTTCAGGACGCGGCGACAACAGTTTTCTCCCTTAAATTTCATGACGCATTTTTTTATTTCCCAACCCGTACCCGAGGACATTTTCTCGCTTAAAATTAAAACTCCGCGGTTTTAACAAGCGTCGCGAGCAAGAAAGAGGACGCGACTCAGATGACAACAAAAAAATATGTAAACAAACCAGAATATCGTCCAAAGCATCTTGCGAGAGAAAAAAGTCAAAGAGGCGGAAAAGCGTTCTCTTTATTACACCACCACTTGCTTTAAGTGGTTTCCCATTCACGAGTAGCCCTTGACCCGCGATACAAAAATATGCATGTACAAAACAGGGAGGAGCAGACATCAGCTAATCGAGCGACTTTGCCCGCGTCTCGTCATTCCCGTTCTGTAAAAAAAAATGGTTCTCCCGCGACCTCGCGACCGCGCGTTTGTCGGCGGACCGATTCCAGTGTACGCTCCTCGTCTCGTCGCGCGGACTGGAAGGAAAGGTATTTCGGCCTCGGAAAGTAAAAGTGGGCATTCTTCCCATCGCAGGCACGCATGACAAACGTGCGGGGCGAGCGACCCGAGAAAATCTATTTCCCGCCGTCCAAGTCGTGGGAAAACTGAAACGTCTCTCTGGAAATTTCGAGGTCGCGTCGGGTATGCGTCTCTCACTATCTTTCATCTCCTCTATGCGAAGACATCGATCGCTTCCCGTAAACGATTAATAACTAAGGAACAAAATACTTCTGAGCGAAGCCACCATCCCATCGTCGAAACCGCATGCTTTTAGTAAGTTAAAAAAATAAAACAAGTAGTTGTTATTAAAAAATATATAAATAACTTATATATATATATATATTATATAAAATGTATACTCCTTTGCCCGTACAATAGTACAAATCTAGAATCAGCAACTCAACTCTATCATATTTTAAAATCCCGTTGAAAAAAAACTTGAAAGTAAAATTTCCGCTATTCTAAAATAAATAGCCATGTTTCTCCGCGAGTTGGAACAGGACAGCGGCTTCCAAAGTTTGCTAACATAAGACGCGTCTCCTCTCGCCTAAGGAAAATGTCCTTGCGCCTCTATCTATGTCATATTCAATCACAATTCGTAAAAATACCTACTGGACCTACAGTTGCCAAAAATAGCATAACCAACTCAAGAAAAACACGGCCGCAAATGATAGATCCTACTCACTTGAGGGCTAGAATTCGATGGCTGCATATTGAAGGTCTAACGATTACGGTGTTTAAACAGAGTTAATGCTATCAAAATTTTGCCCCCCCCCCCCTCCGACCTGAACACCCCAAGGGGTCGCGCCACACACTTAGGAAACCACTTGCGTAGGGTGTAAGAGAGCTAGTTCAAAAACCACGGTTCATCGGATAAAATCCAAAAGGCGGAAAAAGTTTTTTTGAGAAAATTATAGTCGGTTTTTAGGAAGGATGAAAAAGTTCGTGTGTGTGTGTATAAACTTACGGAAGAGGAAAGGCAAATAAGTATATCAGCGGCCACTAGGTGTTGAAGGAAGGAAGCCCAGTGGACACATCAATAGCAGAACCGCTGGGGTGTCGGAGATACATTTACACATGTATATTGGAGCTTTCGGGATGATCCCTTATATATATATATATATATATATATATATATATATATATATATGTATATATATCCTTGAAAATACATTAATTTTTCAGATAGATATTTCATTATTTTTTAATTCAACGGTTTGCACCTCTGCACCGATTTCGTTATTTTTTAATGGGGCAATATTGCAGTCAAAGCAATCCCTAAAATTTGCAATTTTAAGAATATTGCACTTTTTATATTGCCACACATCTTCAAAAATTTTAAGTTGTAGCACATCTAGAAATGAAATAATATTTATCTACTTGTTTAAATTTTAAAAAATTTTAACTGCAGAAATAACAACTTCATGGAGATTTTCAAATGTTTATTTGTGCATTTACACCAAGCTCTAAATAAAAAACTTTCAGCTCCCTAGTTCGTTCCCCGTGTTCCTATAAAATTATCTATTTGTTTAAACTTTAAGAATTTTTAACAGCCAAACAAATTAAAATATCAAAATTTCTATAGCCCCTATTTCGTTATTTTAAAAATTCTACCGTTACAAAAGTTTTTAGCTTTGTAGTACATTCAGAAATACATAAACCTTAATTTTTTAAAAAACATTTGCGAATTTTTAGCGGCCGCATTGCTGCACTCACTTGAAATTTTCGATTTTTCTAGTTGGTTACGCAAATAGCCCCATCCACATAAAAGATTTGGAGTCTCCAACTCACCTAGAAATGCTTAAACATTAGTATCCTCCTATATGTTACATCATAAGTAAGAAGCGTCAATATGTAATGGATGTATAGTTAAGTTAATATGAAAGTTATCAATAAAAAAAAATGCCTCGAATGAGACGGGCGGGTCGAGGAACGGGAAACAACCACGAAATGGAAAAGCTTCCTTGGAATCTCCCGGACAACGGCCGTGGTTCTTTACTCCCAACTCGCTCCCCCTTTTGTAACCGTGTGTTGTTTTATTACAAGTCATCCGTCAGTGAGGTCGACAGAAGAAAAAAAATACGCGAGTCGGCAGAAATTGAATTGAGAGAGAGAGAGAGTGAGAGAGAGAGAGAGAGAGAGAGAGAGAGAGAGAGAGGGAGAGAGAGAGAGCCTCGAAGCTATACGTCAATGTCCGCTCGACTCCCGAGGCCTGGAAATCGTCTCTCGCCCATCTAGTACGCTTGTGGAGATTTATGTCCATAAATCATCCGTAATATCCTTTCTAAATGGCGCTAAAGACCAGAAGAGCGCATTATATCGATCCATCGTTTGTTGCGTTTCAAGTTTAGGTCTGTGCGAAGTGGCTAGCGCGAAAAAAATGTTTTCTTTTTGGAGATCGAGATTGACAATAATACAAGAGATCCAACGAAATAAGGTATTCCTTTTTATGCCAATCTTTTTGGAATTCATATATCCGAAGCGAGCTCCACTTATACGGGACCACTTTATTTTTCCTGTTTTTGAATGACACGATAAATTAATGAAAGTTATTGTTCTGACGCAACGATTCTATGGCGTATGTGAAATAACATTTAACAGCCCAAAATTCCTGGTAAATTTGAAATTTATTCCTTATCGAATTTTACTACCAATCTAAGAAGAGATCAAGAAAAATTACTATTGATGGATATGCTATCAATTAGTATTTTAAATGGTTAGGGGCATTTTTAATCGAAATTAATTTAAATTTTAATAAAATTAATAACGAATCGGTATTTTGTTGAAGCACTGGACTCAAAATGGCATATTTTTAATTTAAAAAATTATCACGCAATATTGTTATATATAATCATATATCTTGGTTATTACATTACCGTCTCGTCCAGGCGTTCTCTTTCACCTATTTAGAGTAGAATGAAAGTAATAAGAGTGCCGCTCTATCTGCACTGGACTGCCACGTTTTTGAGATTCCTGCTCCTCTCAGGATATTTAATAAACATGTTAAAGTATCAATGGTGGATAAACAATCTTTTTGTATTTAACGTGAAATTTCCATTATTTATATTTGTTTCAGAGCAGAATTTTGAAACATTTCTCTGCACCCCGCAAAAAAATAGAAAATGTCTTTTGCTATACTAGTAAAATATTCAATATCACTTATTCAAAAAAGTATTCTAATACATTCTGTATTTGGTACAATTGTTTACTAAAACGGACCTTTAATAACCCAATGCTCAATTTTCAAACGACAGCGTTTTAATTCCGCCGAAAAATATTCCGGATATGGCCTCCATTGGATCCATTATAATTCCTCCGTGGACCTCTGTTGGGTCTCGGCCCGTATTAAAAAAAATTGGCGCAGCGTACACCGCACAAAATTTCTCATATCCGTACGTAACAAGTCCGTTAAATTATTTCAATGTTTGTATTATTGTATGGGCATCTTGGCGGTAGCTGGGCGCAAAACTCGATACATTTTAATGTTACTGGACGCTATCTCTCTTCTATTATACATTTTAGAAAGTTTGGATATTTGTGCCACTATAACTCGACAACTACAGAACGAGAGAACAAGAGTAAGTTTTGTTGTAACTGTAATAATAATAGAAAAATGGTGTGGTTTTGAAACCGATTTGATTGACATTTTTAATTTAAAAATTTATTTTACTTTAAAATTTTTCTCCATTCAAATAACATGGGGAATTGCGTAGCATAATTTTCGTTTGCATTTTTAAATTATTTAAAATCATCGTACGAGTTTGAGACTTAAACTTCGGAACGGGGAGAAGAATGAAGTTTCATTTTCTTACAGAAAATATTTGTATACGGACCGAATTTTTTCAAAATTAAACTTTTAATCACAAAACTTCAAGTTTCTTGAGTACAAAAAATTTCGCTCTTCTGGCAACCCAATTGTTGTCGATTTAATACAATACTGTAATCCAAAATACATGAAGAAGGGGAAAACGCTCATTTATTATCTTATTGTTAGTACACAAAAGATGGCGTTAAATGTTATATTGTTTTGAATTTCGAGTATTAAAAGACAAATTAAATCAGAATAATAGTTATGATTGATATTTATACCGCCGTTGTAAACGAAAATTGGAATGTAACAGGACAAAGTGCTTTTATACCTATTTTATCCCTATTAATCCTATAGACTATCCTTTTGAATTCAAACATCTTCCGATTAAGGTTTCTTTTGCAATGACTGAAGGTCCAAGGTTATTTGTTAAAAGTTGTCGGGATCTACTCATTTTCACATTGCTTTTCTCATGATCAGTCTTACATAGCATGTTCAATAATAAATAACCGAAATAAATGTATATTCTTTCTCCAAGTAGCAAGACTGTCAACATAGTCTATGAGGAAGTACTTTAAAAGGAGTTTCAGAACGTTTTCCAAAATTATGAAGGTCGAAGAAGATAAATTTATGACTTCAGAATTATGAAAAATCATTGAGGGAAGGAAGGAAGTTTTTCAAAGTATAAATCTTATATACCCGAACAAAAAACGGGTTGTTCTGCAAGTATATTTTATATTTTGAGATCTATGACTTATGCATAAAATAAAAAGTTCAATAACTGGATGAATTTTAATTAATCCTTTAGGTCAATTTGGAGTAAATTGACATTTTGTGAAAATTTACAAGAATAAACGACCTTCAAAGCGCCAAGTCAAAAATATTCACGACCACAGTACCTACTTAATCTATGTATGTACTTATAAACCAATGCCTTACTGCAGCAGTTCCCAAACTTTCTTTTTTATGTACCACTTACAAAAGTTTATACAAATTTCTATATCACCAACCCCAAAAACGTGATACCCTTCATGGAGGTATGGTTGTAAGGTCTGAAGAATAGAGGAAAATGTCCTCAATAAATATATTACGGAAATGGTGTGAAAAGGGGCGCAAAATTACAAAAAAGTTAATGCAAAAACAAACCGCAGTTTTTCATGATGGATGGGCCTGATTTTTTACTTTCTTCATATACGAAGTATAGAGAAAGTAGTTTTCATGAAAAAAATCGAATTCGAGATTTCAACGGAAATACATGTTTTAAGGTCCCCTGAACACGTTTTGACTATTTTCTCGATGATGTCTGTCTGTCTGTCAGTCAGTCTGCCTGTCAGTCTGTCTGGCAGTCTGTCTGTCAGTCTGTCTGTCTGTCAGTCTGTCTGTCAGTCTGTCTGTATGTGATAGATTTTTGTGGGCGCTCTAACTCAAAAACTATTAATCATATCAACGTAAAATTTCACATTTAAAACTTTCATATAAGTTAGAAGATCTAATTAGTTTTTGGTAAAAATCGGTCTACCGGAAGTGGGTGTTTACTCTTGTCACATCCGTTATTTTGAAATATTTGCTTTAATATTTGATAAATGTAAAAATGTATTAGAATAAAAGTTGTAGGAAATGTTATTTTCTACAACCTTTGTTTGATACATTTTTCCATATAATGCATTGTTTAAGAGATATCTTATATTTATAGCTGCCACCACCACGCCACCTACCGAAGACTATTGTTAACAATTGACGCTTAGTTACATCTTATTGTTAGTAATGCTCCTTTTTCTTTTATTAATTGTCAACCGGAAGTAAATATTGACAACGATCCCAGAACTAACAACATGTAATTGGCCATACAAATATGGAGAAAGTCATGTGTTGCCCACATCAGTTTATTTTACATAATATTCGGTTCAATTTTGGTCGGTTTCATGCCAAGGTCTGGCACAAGATCAAGTTTTGGCCGGTAATTTTTTTTTATTCCTAACCTGACTGAAAATCCTGACTCGCATACGTAAGTGGTGCAGAACGGAACCTGCTTTGTCTGAAAGACGGCGATACTCCGCTCTTCCCTGTAACCAAAATTAACCGAGTCAAGTTTGCAGTCTTCCATCACAAGCTAAATTAACTATCCGGTAAAGAATCAAAACCAGCAAATGGGTTAATAATCTAAATTAGTTGGGAATGATCTTAGCTTAAGCGGTCATAAAAATTTTGGATCGGCGTTACGTTTTTAAAGAGTAAGTTTAATTTTACAATCTACAAATTATTGTCATAAATATTAATGAATAAGTATGTGAGTTTGTTCAAGCCATTATTTTATTGAATTCACATGTTGAAACCCTAATTTTATTTATTTATGGAGAGAAAGATTCCCAAACAGCTGGCGTATATGAAAAGAGCTTGTATATTGCGTGTTTGGAAGGGTAAAAAAAATATTTGACGTCGCATGAGGTATGTGACATTCCGATTCCGAAAATGAATATTTCATGAGCAATCAGCTAAGCTTTAATAAACGAACAATTTACAGTGAAATATTCGAGCTTTATCAACATTTCATATCCAAATAACTCATTCCGATTGGATGTGTTTCCAATCAGAAAATTCGATTCCTGCTCTCTTTAAGCCAACAATATATTATGTGTACGAAACGATAATTTTCGTTAATGGAAAAATTAAGAGCTCTATCAGTTAATTTAAACCAACATGATAGCCAAGCGCTCTTTTGTTATGATATCTTCCTCATTTTATTTTCATATTTTACACGTGTGAATAACGACTTTCTTAAAAGCCCTTCATCCTGGTATGAATGTTTAGCAATACATTTCCTGAGGCAGCGCTCGTAAATGTCCTGGCTACCCAATCCATTACTCCAGTGGTTCCCAAAATTTTGTGGGCGGGGCACCTTTTCAGAGATAAACAGAATTTCGCCTCGCCCCCTTAACTCGAATCAGAGTTGTAAATGTATACATGCATGCTTCACGTCGTTTGGACGCATTCATCTGTTGGCACTACGTCACTATTAGTTTATTACAGGAAAGATCATTGCCCTAATGACTTATCAATATTTCCAAATCGTTGATTTATTAACTTAAAAGGAAGTTTTTCGCGGCACCCCTAAAAATCAGTTGTGGCAACCCAAGATGACACGGCACCCAATTTGGGAAACACTGCATTATTTCTATAATCTTAATCGTGTTAAAAATATCCTTTGCATTTAGATGAGAGAGCAATTCAATATATGAGGTAACAATTGCCTTTAGGAATGGAAATATAATTATACTAGCTGCAACCCGCGGAAAACTTCGCGTTTTTTTGTAGTTTGAAACGGTTAGTTTTTAGAACTAACCAGTGAACACCGTGAGTAAGCGACTAAGATCATCCACCATTAAATTGATCTAATAGTGTAATTTTATTTATTTCTCAAAACGTGTACACAATTTTTTGATTCGTAAATGGCATGATAAATAAAATTAACTGTCTATTGTAGTAGAATTTCTTTAAACACAGGATTCTTTGTCATTTTTTGTCCATTTACTTTGGCAGAATCAGAATTCCTCATTCTTGAGAATTCAACATAAAGCTGCCCGTGCGTAAATACAGGTTTAGGTATATGTATATATATATATATATATATATATATATATCTAGAGTATTACTCTGTCCTCGAGGATGCTCTTCTCAAACGTGGTTACCCTCCAGTCTTGGTCCGCGAACAGATCCATAGGGCGATGACGCCTACCCACATTGGATCTCATCCTCACACACCCACTATTCCTGCATCTACCCCTCCACTCACTCTTACGACACTTTTCCATCCTGGTATCCACGAAGCTCTCAAAACAATCCTTCATGCTGCCCACCCAATTCTTACCTCTTCCTCCCATCAGTCCCTCTTTATCAACCTTTTTGCCAATCCTCCGCTCCTCTCCTTCCGCCGGCCCCCAAATTTGGGAAATATCTTGTGGAGGAAGGAACTTCTCACTTCTACCACGCTTCTTGCAATAGGTTCCCACCCCTGCGGAAAACCTCGCTGCCTCACTTGCCCTATTCACCTACCATCATCTTCTTTCTCGAGTCCCTCCACCAACATCACCTACCCCATCACCTCCAGAAGCAACAGCACCACCCGTAACGTCATTTACCTCCTTACCTGCACCCTTTGTCCCGCGTTTTACGTAGGCCTCACCAGCAATCCGTTAAACATCCGAATGAACGGTCACCGGAATAGCGTTTCTCTCAGACGCCCCCTCCCAGTTGCATTACATGCTAATACCCACAATGTCCCCTTCAATAGTTGCTACAATGTTAGGATTATTCGCGC
Source organism: Tanypteryx hageni (assembly GCA_028673005.1). NCBI lineage: Eukaryota > Metazoa > Arthropoda > Insecta > Odonata > Petaluridae > Tanypteryx > Tanypteryx hageni. Next base: position 55,725,195 of record CM054116.1, read on the forward strand.
TTTACCCTATGACACTCCTGCCCCCCTTCTCCGACACTGGGAACTAGCACATATCCATCTTCTCGACTCTTTCTCTCCGCCTGGCCTCAACCTCCGCTAACCCTATTAGCCCCCTTACAATGTCTCCTTGTTACTTTGTAACTATTCGCACTCTACCTCATCACACTCCCTCTTTATTGGCTATCCACCCCTCCTACTCCCCACCTCCTCCAATCATCAACCTTCCCACATCACCCTGTCATTCCCCGCCCAGTGTGTCACTTTACGTTACTCTTTCGCTGAAGAAGGGCATAGGCCCGATAAGCTTACGTGTGTTTTTGTGTTCGTGTGTTTTACGTGTCTCTTCGACGCCCCCAGCAGCCTGCCAGCTTGGTCCTCAACTTGGTGAGTGTCCGCTGGGCTTCCCTCAACACCTTGTTGCCACCCTCATCACTACCTTTTCTTTTCCTTTAGTTAATATATATATATATATATATATATATATATATATATATATATATATATATATAACAGCTTGCGGAAAAGGAAAGGTAAAATGGATATATGTATGGCAACAAGGTGTTGGGATGAGGAAACCCAGTGAATACTCACCAATCGGACGACTTCAGGTTGGCGAGGCCCCGGGGATGTCGAAGCGACACACGTAAAAGAACACTAAAACACAGAAACATCACAAACGTAGAAGCTTTCGGAATTATTCCTTCATCAGCTACAGAGGAGGGGTTTCCTCATCCCAACACCTTGTTGCCATACATACACACACACACACACACACACACACACATATATATATATATATATATATATATATATATATATATATACACACACACATATTTTATCGAATGTTTGGCCTTGTGCCTTATTGATTGTCATTGAGTATGACAGCCTGATTGTATACCGTTTTCTCTTCAATTTGAATGGCAGATTTGCATCTGATGGATTGAGGGTTATTCTGGGTATGATGATAATATCTCAAGTAAATAAACATTTATGTTACCATCGAAATAACAAAAAATAAATAAAAGCAAATTACCGTATTATCGTTGCTACCAATAACCAGAAGCGAAAAACCAGATGCGAAAAATTATTATTTACATTTATGATAAAAAACAATTTTGGAAATATGAAATGATAGATAAAACCTGTATTATTTCTAAATTTCGATAAAAGTACCAATCACGCTGTTGTTTAAATAATAATTACTCGAAAATAACACTTGATGCCATCTATATTGTTTGGATAAAGTTATTAAAAAATGCTAGCTAAAATTTACTGAAAGGTAAAGGGGGCGACAATGCAGTATGTTGCCACGCCAATTATAATTTCGTATTGTTATAGACTTGAAAAATCGGCGTTTTTTGTATTCTAAACATATTATCGCACTAATTCGGCACTCATTCGAATTCTCTCTACAAAAAATAAACTTCGTTCTTTTGGCCGTCCCTAATTTCTATCTTAATTCTAACTAATTTTAAAATGCAAATAAAAAATGTGCTACAATCATCCTTCTGTTAACCAACTCCATATGCAAGCACTGGGTTTCGGAAGGAAGAATGTCGGAAGTAATAAGCGTATTATTATAATAAATTGAAGTAAAGATTGGTTAAGTACGTGCACTACTAACATAAGAATTTGTCCGTACAGCCATCGAAGTTATTCAAGCACTTATCCCAGTCTAGCATTAGTGGGTTTATCCCTGTTTCAAAGAAACGTGTCTCATGCTGTGATAGGTAGTAACTCAACGGGAACAAATTATCTAATACAATACAGCTATACCTAGCCTGACGTGACAGGTAGGTTCCTGAAATTTTCGTGCTAAGCGAAAATCGCGCAAAACGGGGTCATTGTGTCTACGAGGATAGGTTTCATGAACGCAAAACCTAAATTGTAATGTTAATAAAAATCTGATGTGGCCACCACATGACTTTCACCATACCTGTAATATTTATAAAAATTCCAAATAGGTTAAATGATAATGAATATTTTAAGGAACTACGAGAAAAATTTAAAGACTTTACAAAGAACAGAAATAGACTCATACAGTAGTCTTCTGATATTGGATATACATGAGTAAACGGCCACTTTCGGTTGACCGATATTTACCAAAAACTAATCAGTTCTTGTGACTGTCATAAAAATGTTAAATATAAAATTTAGCTTTGACCTGATGAATAGATTTTGAGTTAGAGCACCCACAAAAAACTGTCCCCCACACACAGACATCATCGAGAAAATGGTGAAAACGTATTCAGGGGACCTCAAAACGTGTATTTCCGTTGAAATCTCGAAGTCGATATTTTTCTTGAAAACAATACTTTCCCCTATACTACGTATGGAGAAAGTAAAAATACGCCGTTAGCCTGAAAAACAGCTTCTTGTTGGCTTGCATCCATCAACGCCAGACGCTAATCTTTGCCTTTTTTCAATAACTTATTTTCATCAGTAGTTTTCAAGTGGTGTATAAACGAATGAACTCCCAAATAAATCAGCGAGGAAGTTTTATTCGGCGAGTCACCTTTCTTTAGAAATAATAATGCAAAAATAAGCGTCGATCGAGTGAGGGTTTCTTTTATGGCATCACTCCCTGATCCAAAATGGGGATTCATAGACGATTTTACGAAAATCCACAATGGAATTTATAATACATTTATGGTTAGGCCACCTTAATTGTCGGCCACTTTTGTTTTTTGAACACCTGGCAGGCGCTGGCCTGCTTCCCGCTATAACCAATCCGCTTAAAACGGGGTCGCGCAAAGCGAGGTGGTATGGTGAACTGTAACAAGTAAAATGTTCAGCTCATTTGCAATGTCAGAAAAGTTTTGTTCGTCATTCTTTCCTGATCGTGGCATGAATACCGAAAGCGATGTCATCTGTAGAGGCAGTGCTGCGCCGACTGGGTCGGTCCTCACCTTGGGCACCTGCCCTGCCGTTGTCAAAGGCTTTACACCAACTCTATGTCTTTTTTTGAGGCATGATATTAGGTTCGTACATTTAAATCAGTTCTCGACGCAATTATGTTCGCTGAGTTCTTTTTGCGCGCGAATATCGAATCACAATTTGAATTTCCACTTGACACCAGGTTTTTACACACCCAGCCATTTGGAACTGATCTTTACCTAACAAGACCTGCGATCTAGTCAATAAAATGAAGCTTATTCGTTATGAAAGGATGGACGCCAAACATTTAAACGTGATTAGACAGTTGTTTTTTGGACTTTTAGCTGGTTGTTACTTGCTGAAACGCCCTCGTATTATTACGTAATGCAGGCAAATGATATTTGGGATCACTAATATGTCTCAATTTGTACCAGGGAGGTTAGCAATAGATCCGTTGCGTTGGTTTTAATTATCACTCCGATAGTATCCAACGACTCTGCATCCAATTCTTTAGAATTGCAATCAATGAATGAAACAATTATGCGAGGTGTTTTTCCAGCGTAAAGGTTTGCTGGTAGAATTAATTATATGCAAGCTACATTAGAAAAATTTGATTTACTTTCATTCTACTGAATTAGAAAATTTAGCTAATCCCTTGAAATCTAAGAAGGAGGTGGACAAGCTTTTCGTGGAGGGGGTCTAAAAATACGAGATAGGGCGATTTGCTCCAGTTAAAAAACGCGAAGAACCTACACCTGTGGTAACATCGAGTTTGTGTTGGACGTTTCGGCGCCATGCCGCTTTTTAATTTAAAATGTTTTGTCTGAGTTGACATAAAAATAAACGGGACCAAAGACCACACTGTTAAATCTCCACTTGAATTATTTGCTCTATATGTGAAATACCTGCGTGTAGTTGTGTAGTTTGCATCTAGAGGTCATAGGCGGCGCATTCCTATGCTTCTTGAGAAATGCTAAGGATTTGAGCATGAATTTTGAAATCGTAATTTTTAAAAATACATTCAAGATAGGAAATATTCGCACGCCTGATAGATAAAGATTATTTCAGTTGGAGAGAGACTTTAAATTCATGCGCAATTATTGCAATACATGTTTAGAATCTGGAAATACGCCAATTTTGCCTATATCTAACAGCGTGAAATTTTTACTAATATCCTGTATTTATGAATAAATACATACAAGTCAGAATCGAGTATTATTTATTGAGTAATTATGTTCTAACAAAACTACAATAAAAGAGTTAATGCATTTGTTTCATAAATAAAGATGAATTGAAATACATGCGCTTAAACGTGTAATATATTTCTTTATCCTAAGCCAATCAAAGTTTTAGCTATTGATGTTATTTTTATTGTCGATTGTTGTTCAGAAATTAGTTTATATTAAAATTTTTAATCCCCAACATAACATCGCAAAAGCATACTATGTATAGAATTAGTTTAGATGAGTACGTATTTCATTTAAAGAGGAAGTCTCATATAATTTTCTCAATTTTAAAGACCGGAAAAAATCAAAACCTACAACATTGATTTGTCGCATTTTTTCTAAGTATTTAATTCTGAATTTGTGAATTTCTGTAAATGTCAGCGCTTTCTTTCAGAATCTTTTTTTTTTGTTATGTAGATGCTGAAATAAATTCTAAGAAAGAGTTCGACTAAGTTGGTTAAAAAAGTAATTACATTTCACTATTAAGCGGTATTTTTAGCGCATTTAAAGAAATGCTCTTATAGTTTCACTTTGGCGTCTGTATGTCTGTGTAGTTGCTTAAATTTAAATTGTGACGAAACCGTAAATGATAGAGAGCTGAAACTTGGAGTGTAGATTTACTGCTGTCATTTCTTTAGACTGGTTTCAAAAGGAAACATAGCCTTATGAAATGGTCCTGTCTGTATGTGTGTGTGTGTCCCCTACTAACAACTTTTGAACCAATGCACTGTGGGCTAAAATCAAAATTTTGCTGGCCAAAAGTCATTTTTTTAAACATCAAAACTAATACCAAAAATGGTCCATGTGGAATACTAGAAGCCCATTCTATCATTTAACGCATGTTTGATCTTCCTGCATGATCTAGGTCTTCGTTTATAACGACTGCAAAATTGAGTATTTTTTCTTGATCTTTAAAAGATTTTTTTGTCCTAGCGATTTTTGCAAGTTTCATAGCGTGTTTAAAGTATTGGTGATCCAGTTGTAATAAAAAAATTCTTTTATCTGATAGCTGAAAGTGTCTAGTTTATGATTTGCATAAAATATTTTATTTTTTAGTGATATTTACTTTTTTTTTTAATTTGCTTCACATGGCAGTGCGAATTAAAAAAAAATCGAAAGACCGAAAATTACCGTTCGAGTTTTAAAAACTGTCCGGGCTTGTCCCGACTGCGAGCTTAGGCTCTATCGTTTCGTTAGTTCATATACATTGAGGTTCTGAAATACGATTTCGCGCGTTTTTTTTTTTCGAAGGATGATATTCTTAAAATTGCAAATTTTAGGGATTGTTTTAATCCAATGTTTTTCCATAAGGAGAGAACGAAAATCGGTGCAGAGGGGAGAAATATTTAGAATTAAAAAAATATTTCTAATAATGAAATATCTCTCTGAAATATTAATGTTCTTTCAAGGAGAGATGAAATGCTTGCAGAATGCGAGCACCAACTACTTGTATTATATATAAAGTGTGTAAACGAATATCACTAAATGTATCGGAATTATATTAAATTCACTCAATAAAGAGATAATTCGTCTTTAAAACATTTATTTTGAACTTGGATCAAATTCAGAAATTTCTTTCTGGTTTTTATGGGAATTTAACCAGCCATGACGAAATTTTGGGGATGGTCCAAAAACGCTGAAGGAGCTGAGGCAACCATCCTCCGAGGAATACTAGCGAAACTCGACGTTACGCAGTCGCAACGATTACAGCTATCGTGATATACAAGCATCCTCGTCGAAGGGGTGAGCTAATGACCCTTCTTAATTCAAGTGTAGGTGCTTGAATCGCGAAAGCTTCAAACGGAATGAAGTGCTCTACCAAAATAAACTGTAGGAACTCCAGCAAGGGGATGCTTCCAATCCTTAGAAATGCATGCGATAAATAGTAAGTTTTTAATTGTAATATATTTTGCGATGAGTTTCGTTTTGAATTATTACTGATTCTTGAATTCTTTCAGCCAAGAATTCATCGTGGCAATCTGAGGGACAGGTTAAACGAGCATAATTAACTAATTAGATCCTCACGCCGTGACAGAACAAAAAATAACACAAAGTTAGTAATAAGGCCAGGAGTTGAACACTTTATAATAACCTCCGTAGAGAATTACAAAGTTGGAGGATTATTTAATTCTGAAATCGAAACATTGTTGGTGGTCTAGAAGTCAACTCCCCAGATCGATGAAGCGCGCGCAGATTGAGACGCCGAATCTCAGGGCATTACAAAAACCAACAAAAATAAATGCAAACCAACCTATAATTTTCCAAGCTTACACGCACGCGAAGAAAATTATTAACCCCCACCAAAACATCGCAAATATTTTTTCAGTGAATAATAAAAAAAAATATAAATAAATAAATGTCGAGAAAAATTACAGCACTTAAAAAAATATCCGTTTTGCTCGCTTGCAGTGATAAATATGCCATGATGAGCCAGTGGTATACGAATATTCGTAAATTTTGCCTCCATAAGGGTGGAATCGAAAAATGAATTAGGACGGAAGTTATCCCAATATGCGTGTACATATCTGCACAAATCCGCAGCAAAAAAATATCGGAGCCGATTCGCCACGAATGATTTAACCCCTCTCTAGGAGGGAGGACGGAGTGAAAGGAGGAACGGAAGGGGGTCTCTCTCATCCTCACAAACCATTTGACATTTGTCCAAGGGCGAAAATAAAAGTCGGCGAGTCTTTCTTGGCCGGAGCGGACCTAGTTGCTGAAAGGAGCGGAGTGCAGGGTAGTGATAATAGAGCGGCTCTGGGCGAGGAAGGGATCTTCAGTGCGAGAGAGGGCGCTAGTGGGAGTGCAGAGGAAGTAACAATAAGAGAGGGGAGGGGAGAGAGAGAAGAGATCTCGTGACGAGATAGCTAATGCGTTCGGGCTTTGCGCCGCCCCAAGGAGGAGTCGCACTTTTGAGGAAGCAACAAGCGGTGACCGGCGGCGCTGAGGTGCACACGTGCGTTTACGTTATTGCCCGCGGTGAGAAGAGGTGTCGAGCCAGGAACACGGGGAAATGGACAAACTGTCGGAAAAATGTCGCTTACGCCATGTCTGGCTGAGGGAGTTTTTTGCGGAGTTCCTGGGGACTTTTGCGCTGGTGGTGAGTGATCCATTTTTTTAAATACTGCGGCGAAGCGAATTTTTCCGTTTCAAGATTTTCGTGACTTCGGTCGACTATGGTATGAATTACGGCTTAAAAATCACTGGAGCGATATTCGAAGGATTTTGTTTCTTATATTTTACTGCGAGTGTTTGAGAACTTTTTTAGTTTAAAATCTTACAGCGAAATTTATTATAACTGCCTGAATACTGTGTAACTGCGTATCGCGTGATAACGCAGGAAAATCATTAGCGAGTTATTCTCATGCGAGGAGTTTGGAGCAACTTGCGTTTGCTTTCACCGGATAATTGTGAAATGTTAAATGAGGCAGGAAAAAACGCTTCGTTGTGATTATTTCGGCCTTCGGTCTTAGCATATCATAGGAAATCTGTGCAAAACCGAAATTTAATGATTATTTTCCCCCAAGATTATAGAAGACACTGATTCTAAAAAAAAGAATAAAAAACGCGAACTGGACTCCGATTTGTGAAATCTTAGAATCGTGTTATCTCGACCGATCCGTCTTTTAGCGTAGATAAAAGTGATGTACGTATAGGAAAAATTCCAAAGATGATTGAGGTCGACTGTTATCCCCCGTAACAATGTCTGTTTTCATTACGGGTTCAGTGATACTCAAGCGTCCCGCGACTCGGAGTTTTGAAAGGAAATAAGACTGTTATAGCAAACACACTACTTCTGTAAAATTAAGTGTTGCATGAGTTTTACTGTATTTCAAAATATACAAATTCCGTAGAATTGGCAAGAATTAATTAAATTATCACTTTTCTTAGGTTTTATAAAAAGGAACATAAAGATACATAACAATTTCTTCAAACACATACTAATGTAACCTATGCGAACGCCTAAAATACCATGGAGATTAACTGTCAAAGTGCTTTTACATAAGTTTTTGTTTGTTCTGATGAATGGAGATATCTAATTGTAAGACTAGTGTTTATTTATTTTTTTAAACTTTTGATACTTATTTTTGATGCTTATTCTGGAATTTGTTTTCAGTCATAAGACGAGCACGATAATTCTCTAGTGAATTGCATATTATCTTGAATAAATAAATCGGTGATAATAGGTACAACCGCTGTGGGTAACAGCAGTCTTAATATTGCCGCTAACATGCGTAACGACCTCCTAATTAATCGCACGAGGCTCCGAAAGATCGCGTTTAAAGTTTCAGCAAAAACTTGATATCTTTTTTAAGTTCTTCCCAATGATAAAAATAATGCTAGTTAACTAAAGATTCATACAAACTGCGATGCTCTGCCTTCGCTTTTATTATGAATGGATTCCCAAAATCCACTCCTTCAAATATCTACTAAAATTTAGTTTGATTGAGAATTTGGTAACTGTTTATAGGTCCGAAATTAATTTCCCCATGGGTTACAACTTGCAATCGATTGAGTAAAAATTGTGTTGTGAAAATTTTCCCGTAGCTCTCCTTGATAAAAACCCGTTAAATTTTAAGTAAGGGAAAGAGTGAAGGTCGTACTTCTCAATTATTTTAAAAAAATAATAAATAACTGCAAAGTTCAAATCTCATTCATTAAAATGGCTCTTTGGATGTTCCGATCGATTTTTAGCTCGTCAGCATTTTAAGGTTTGGACCGTCATTCGAAATCCAAAGATTTTTTTTTTTGCGATATTTGAAACGGAGAAAAGGCAATTCTTTGCTTTTTCCGGATATTATTGCGCTGCCATTTAAAATGGCTCTCTAAGATAACGCTAAATCAAGAAGATTTTGCATAAATGCTACTCCAGTTTACAAATCGTGGTGAAGTTATTTTTGCCGTCTGGACTTGGATACACAAATGATGCAGCAGAGCTTCATTTATCTCAAAAAGACAGACATTTAGCGACAGAAAGCACCTCTCGCGTGAAGCGTATCATAAAATAAACTCTCTAGTGCAGAGCTTCACAACCGGTGTGCCGAAAATTCCGAGAATTTTTGATTTTCACTAATGCGTTTGCGACAAAGAAAATTCACGAACATTTGATCAACCGAGGAACTTATCCTGAAACTACTAGAGAAATTAATAAAAGCGATCGTACTCTTACATTTTAGTGTGGTACCTTTGGACGGGGGCGGCCCGAAGAATTTTGGCGCCACTGGCGGGATAGCACTCTAGGACCCCCTCTGTAAATGTTTGCTAAGATATTTTCCAAGTAAATGTAAATTTATTGATCGCTATGTAAGAATTTATTGACAATGAAATATAAAAGGAATACCATCAAGATTTCAGCCTGTTCCGCGATATAAATTGGTATCCAATATTTATTCACCTGCAAGTAATGTATAGATAGATGAACGGGTTAGCGCTCCCAAAACTCCGGCATCCCGGGCAGCCGCCTAGATCGCCTGCACCTCGGGAGGCCTGCCTTTGGATGTATTTTGGCTAAAAGCTAAAGGTGAATATCCTTCAATATCTGAATTTAATATGATGTGTTGCGCCAATTTCGAACAATGTATTTACGCGAATCTAGCTCTTCGTCAATGGCCCTAACAAAGTAATAAAAGGACGTGTTTAAATTACCTAGGCGAAGAACTTTGTGTAGCTCTTTCTACTCTTGAGCCAAACATAAAGTTTCTTTGTTTCAAAAGGCAAGTCCAAGTTTCCCATTGAAAAGCATAATATATTTACATTGTTTTGTACGTACTTCATTTTAAATTATTCAATCATTAAAATATTATATTATCAATCGTAACCATCAAATAAATTTGCGCCTTTTACGTGCTTTATGCTTGTTTTTTTCTTTAAAGTTATGTATTAAAGCAGCGACATTAATTAGGGCCTGTTTGGTGTACCGCGATGTATGAGCGTGCATGAAGGCATGCCGTGGAGAAAATAAGGTTGAAAAGTGCCGCATTAGAGGATTATCGAGTTCGTGTTATGGCCGAAAACAAAGTCAATTATTCTTTAATTAGAATAAAATTAATTTTGTAACCGTTCTCATTCTTATTTGCCGTATGACACCAAAATATGTGCATGGAAGTCTTTTATCCGAACATCATTCCGTCTCAAAAGACAGGCATTCAGCGACAGGAAGTCAAGCGAAATAAATTAATTATTGATAAAATAGATTCACTAGAGCGGTGTTGCGCAACCTCTTTACGTGGCGGGTTACATTCGTAGATGTAGTAAGTGCTTTTGTATTCGAGGTTGAGAGTGCCTCAGCGGACCAAGTGAGAGTTTAAAGGAACTTATTCAAGAGATCAAGGGTGATTTAAAAAAAGAAAATCGAGCCTTAACCATTTATTAGCGATAAAACTTCACCAGGCAAGGGTTTACGGCAAAAATTGTGATTAAAACATTCAAATTTGTCAGTATTTATTAAATGTAACGGTCCACATCTCCATCAAGACTTCGCGGGCCGCATAAAATGCTCTCGCGGACCGGATGCGGCTGATCGTATACAGGAAATACATTTTGAAATCTTCGGACTTCCACCGTAAGAATTTATGATTTTTGACTTTTACTCTTAATCCCTTGCATGATAGATATACACGGTAGCTATGAATTACATTACTCGATCAAAAATTAAATCACTTCAAACATATTATAGATAGAACAGTAGGGTTTTATCTAACTTTAAATTTCTTCTTATCTGCTGCATGTCTGTTGTAGATGCAATGCATAAAAAATAATTTTAATGAAATCGGAGTGTTTTGCTTATAATATTTTCGAAGTTGATTGGCTTTTCAAACGGATCAGATAAATCATGAGCACCCTGCACACGTTTAATATCTCAAGGTTTCGATTAGGTTCCGTCTAAATCCTTAAAACTAAAACTCGCCACTTGTTTGCCGCTATCTATTTCAATCTACTAAGCCAACTTACGCCCATTGTTTTGAAAACCTATGGGTTTGGGCGCCAGCAGCCTCCAGAAACCATTTGATCACTCTTGCCGCCGCGGCGGTGTTTCGTGCCAATTCGTCGCCCATCATCGAAATGAGACGCTTCGCGATAACTCTTTGGAGTCCTTTTGTTCGCAGTCAGCCAAGGGAGAGGGGATTTCAGGGGACTCGCTCGATGGGCCTCCATCTCGACGAAGGGCGTTCCCCGTAAAAAAAAGAAAAAGGCTTGCCTCAACCTTCCTTCCTTCCTCCCTTCTTCCCTTCGCCCTCTTTCCGCACAAATTCTCCCAATTTATACCTTTTATGCTCCTGGCACGGGAGACAACAGAGATTGATCTCCCGTTGGGCGGTCACGCAGAACTCGAGCGGACGAAAAAAATCGTTTCACTTTTGTTTGCTTTTTTTATCCTTCCCCTTTTAACGCGCGCGCCTCGTATTGGACCGAGATTTTCTTTTTGTATTCCAAGACGATAAGCCGAAGAGTGGTTCTCGAATCCGTAATGATTCGACAAAAACGCCCCCATGCCGTCGAGATCTTTTAAGAGTGGCGGAGGCGATGCGTCGGAATCCTGATCGTTTCGCTTAAAATCGAAAGAACAAAGCGTGGCAAGGTCGCTATGGATATCGTAATTATCGGCTTCCTAGCGAGTGACGGACAAAAGGAATAACATGCTTTTTGGGGTAGATTAAGTCATGTTACTGCCACCGCGTCACTCGTGAAAGAGACCGTAGATTAATGTCAACGTCAAAATTATGGAGGTCATCTGCGCTGGAGGGAAATCAACAGAGTAGGCTACATTTCTCACACTGCGCTCATAATTTATGCGGAGTCTCGTATTAATTAATTAAAATTCCTCGGGTTCAAAACAGGGGGAGGGGAGCGTGCTCTTAAATTAATTGAATATTACGTAGATGGAGTATGAGTCACACCGTGGGAACCCGCCAAAATTTTCCGATTCTCGCGATCCGTCTTCCGCTGCTTATTCGGTGGCTTAGGTATCGGTTGAATGCGGAGTAAATTTTGAAACTTTTATCATGTTTTTTTCCCTATGATTTTTTTTGAGGACCGAAAGAGAAAGGATAATTGTTTAATGCTAAATAATATAAACGAGATTTATGTAAAATAAAAATGTTGGCGACGCGGGTCGTGGTTTCCATTAAACATTATGGAGAATGTATAAAAATTGAGTGATCGGAATTAAAGAAGCGGTAAATTACGTGTACTTATAGGATGCAAATCCAGCAGAAAAAACAACAGGGAACTCCCCTTTTTCAATGGAATTACACGCATCACCAAGATTTCGGAGCATTAGGATGAAGTTATACGCATTCTGTGTACTATTTCGATCTGATAAAGAGATACTCATTGCTGTACGTTTTTATATCGATTTCAGAAATTTAATAGCTAGTCAAACAAGAGCTAACGATTCAATCTCTTCAAAAACACTCGAGTTTCAATGATAAGGAGGGATATGCAGTGTAAAGAAAACTAAAAATTTCGTGCATGTTGAAGCGATTTATGTTAAATTTTAATATTTACTCCGACTCACACAAATTATAAGTCGACCTAATTTAGCTTTATAGCACCAAAAAGACGTGAGAGTCTTCAACTAAAATATGTATTCTTCATCCAAATGATAGTCTTACCAAATTATAGGTGTGGTAATTTTTTATTTCTAAATAAAAAAACTGGAATGATTTTAGAAAATATATCATTCGATTGAGGCAATTTCTACATGAACAAACACGCGTACACCTACACAATCGAAGGCTAAAAATTTATTAGAATCTTACAAAAAAAGAAATGCTTGATGATTATCGGAAGATGTCTGAAATCATGTCTACACTGATATTTGTCTCATTGTCAGACAAAAAATATATTATCTCTTTTGTGGATTAAAAATTGACCGCAATATAAACTTCGATATAGGTCGGGAAAATCTTGACCTATAAATTAGTGATTACCTCGAAATGGAATTCCTTCGATAAGACTGCCCGATTTATGTTAAGTAACACGATAACCACTTGGAGATGGAGCCACGGATCCAATTTTACGCTCGCCACATGATATTCCGAATCACCTTTCAACCGGGTATGTTTATCTGAGTTTTGGTGAGCTTCACTTGATATCAAAATGGCTACATAAGCATTCCGTGAACTATGGGAAAAGTTTAACTACGGATTTCAGCACAAAGGAATGAACGATAAGAGATTCGAGGACTTCGCAGTTAGCTAAAAAAAGGCAAGAAAAAATATTGTCGCTGGTTTAACTCGCATATATTTCAGATGATTTTATTCAAATTTCTTCCATGACTTCTTCCTAAAACGCAGAGTTTTTACGTGCGACCAGAGCCTGCTAGGAAAATCGCGGGGCCCGGTGGAAAGTGTGCGCGTGTGGCCTCTTACGCGTAATTTTTTTATATTAAATTTCAATGAATAAAGTAACCTCTATCTCTATTGCAGTGTTCGATATTTTTCCGATTTTTTAAAAATGTATGTCCTTTACAAGTTTTTTTTTTTTAAAGCGCGGGGTCCGGTGGAGTCGATTTGTCCGTAGCTGCATATTGGTTCTATTTTAGCATAAAAAATAAAGTCCTAGATTCCTCTCTCAACTATTTCAAACATGATACTTCCTGGTTCGGAAGTCGACATTATATTAAGATTTAGCTTTTTAAATGAATTTAATTTGATTGCAATTCCCGTAGTACAACGTTTTTTTGCAGTTGATGATGATTTCCGCGTTCCAGTCCTCATCGCTTGCACGCTCTTTCGAGTAAATTCAAAAATTGCCTTCGTCCGGATGACAAAGCGTCATTACGATATAAGGTTTCACGCGCCGGCACATCGTGCCGCGAAAGATAATGTTTTCGGGTTAATCCCTTCCCACGCGATCGCCTTTTGAAATTCGGCCACTTCACAGGCCCTCCCCCTACATTTGGGGGACAGCGATATAATCCGGTCGCAGGTTGTTTACCTCTCGTGCCTGTAAATTTCGTAGTACTCGCTCGGTTGACTAGAGGCGCGCGCTACTGAAACCGTTTCAATTGGCCCGAGTCCCGCTGGCAAGGTCTTCATTCGGAATTCTTCTTCGCTAGGTGTGGTGATTAAATGCGACCCGCGCGTTCTCACACACCCTTTCGAGATGCGTAAAGCGCATTAAACCATTTACATTGATTGTTGTGGGTTTAAATTGCTTCGCCATACGCAATTTTGATGTTCAATTTTATGACGAGGTGACAATCGTAATTATTTCAACCATGGTGAAAAATGATCGATGGAAAAGCTTCGAAATAAACCCTGTGTTTTTTCCTTGGTGTTGGATAAATATTCCATACGATGATTGCTGAGTTCGGATGTAAAATGCTAAATCATTGATTAAGTTTGATGCAAGCTCAAAGAGAAATCATGCATAATTTAACATGCATTATTCATCTTCGTAAAAAGCCTTGCCAATGGTGGATTAATTATTCCTCAAGAAATAGCCTTCTGGGTGTTTTTCAAGAGATAAGCACTTAGAATGCGTGAATCGTTGAATGGAGGAATTACTGTTGGCCACAATACCGTATAAAATGTGGTTGTTTTATCGCAATTAAAGTTTAAACTAATATTCGATAAACAACTTCGCATGTTTTAGACAACATTCTCCTGAAAATTCAAATTATGCGGATTGCTTTTGCGTAAAAAAGCATTTTTAGTTCAATTCTTTCTTCTCAAAACATATCTCTTTCCCCTAAGCTATAATAATAAGTATTGACTGTAACTTTTGTAAGGTGTGCTATCCCCAAAATTGATGGACGGAATGCATGGATTAATTAACATAATTCATCAGCATATCTCTCTTTTCTTTCCTGTTTCTTCCGCTCCTGCTCTCGAGTGTCCTTAAAGGTGTTCACAACAGTTTATGCCTTCCTTCGATCGGTGGTGAGTGCATGAGTAACGTCTGTACAACTCATTATCATTAGACATGACCGTAATATTAGACAGCTCACTAGTTAATTTTCACGCCACACCGATAGCAGCAGTGAAGGGAGGAAAAATATTTGCAAAGCTTATCGTAAATTTCGTAGTTAAAGCTAATCGAAAAGTATTCAATTTAATTAATTAACTTGATTCAAAGTGCATTATTTGCAGGGACATTTGGAATAAGACAGCTGATTTTTAATTTTCGTATTCCACTATTAAAGAAAGGTATTGCTAAGATTAAAATTCTTCTCAGCATTTTTTATTTCAAAACAACTTATTATTTTAATTGTGAAAAATAAATTAATTATCTTTTTCTGAATGGTTACACTTTCACATGAATAATACGCAAATTTATAACTTTAAATCGACGTTATATATGTATTTGTTGTGTTTACTTATGAGCTGCGCATAATCAAATTAGTTTGTATTGCACTATTCTTTTTTATTGTATCTTCACAAAAGGCATGCTTTAATATAAAGCGTTCTGTTTTTGGATTTTAACAAATATGTTTACTCATCCTACAATTTTATTGCAACTTAGAAAGATATTACTGGAGAAAGAAGATGGAGAACAAAACTTGTCAGAGTTAAATGTTTACTATCATTTAGCTGCAGCTTATTCAAAGAATGCGACTTATTAATATTTCATCTATCGACATGAGAAATAAAGTTAAGAGCTTATCGACCGAAAGTTAAAAATCAAGTTTATTGCACTTAATGTTTCAGAACCTTTTGGTTTCATAGTTTCCTCTCGTACGCATAAGTAAGTCTTTTGAGCTTAAGATTGTACTATTCCTAAGGACTCCTGTGTGCGTGTCTTTTTGTCGTAGCTCATAGTTCGATTATTAAATAATGATTCAACAAGATATATCCGTTTCGACATGAATGAGGGCCATATTTCTATGGCCTGTTTCCTGCCCAGAGCAACGACCACGAGATGACAAGTCCTACCGAATGAATAAGGATCGGATTAAGCAGTGCAGGCAAAAATAGCTGCAATTATAGAGTAGGCCTTAAGAGGGACGTACGAAATGATCTCGTTCGAGTTGCTATTTATCTCTATAATTCTTCGTGAGCCGTTAGCATAGACTAATGTCGGAGTCATTTCCATCCTCTTCAACTGAGACTTTCAAAGAATGGTCTTCGGCCCATCGAAGGGCCGCGAAACGTTTAAAATGTGACTTACTGTTAGCGCAGCTGCAGTTTGTTTTCCTCACTGTAGAAGAAAGAATCAAATTGAAGTTAATTTTAAATGCTAATTTCTTTACAATTCCACTGATAAGTCATTGATACGCGTGAGTATTCGACACTTGGTGCCATTATCAGGTGATGGACTCCATCATTATATTATTCTTTCTAATGTCAAGTTTCGTAATTTCTAGTCTCCAACAGTGAATCACATTTGCCTCACTAGTTTAAAAAATCTGTTGTGGCCACCACATGACTTTCTCCATACCTGTAATGTTTATAAAAACTCCAAATAGGTTAAATGATAATAAATATTTGAAAGAACTGCGAGAAAATTTAAAGAACAGAAATAAACTCAAACTGTAGCCTTCTGATATTGGATATAGCCCCGGAGCTCCAACAATTAATGAAATAAAAAGGAGCGTAAAGTGTTTACAATAGTCACACGTAGGTGGTGTGGTGGTTGCAGCTAAAAACTTTAGTTTTTAAAATATCTCTTCAACAATGCATTATATGGGAATATTTTTCAAACAAAGGTTATATAAACTTAAATTTCCTACAACTTTTATTCCAGTATGCTTTTATATTTATCAAATATTAAAGCAAATATTTCAAAAAACGGATAAGTGACAAGAATAAACACCCACTTCCGGTTGACCGAGTTTTACCAAAAACTAATCAGCATGTTTTCCTTTACTAAATGTGTCAAATATAAAATTTCATGCTGATATGATTAATAGGTTTTGAATTAGAGCGCCCACAAAATCTCGGTCTCACACACAGACACACGCACATGCATCATGAGAAAATAGTCAAAACGTGTTCAGGGTTTCTTAAAACATGTATTTTCGTTGAAATCTCGAATTCGATTTTTATCATGAAAACAATACTTTCTCTATACTTCATATATGGAGAAAGCAAGCACACCTAAAGACAAATGAAAATTGAACTTAAGAGATTTTTAATATTAAAGATTACGAATTTTCATAAATTTAAACGTAACAGGTTCCGATATATTTTTAGTGAAATGTAATATTTTGTCCCAAGTGACTGTAATTCTCAAGCACCTTTAGAATGTCATAAATTCGTCAACTATACCCATGGAGTCAATTAATAATTTATAAGTATTTTGTTATTTGGCATAAAGTTAAGGGGCGTGTGTTTTCTATACGAATGAGTTATTATATAATATTACAATATTTTTTTCTTTCGCGTACAATTCAATTGTTTTTACTAGAGTGGTTGTTTCAGTCGTCTATACAGATCTCAAATTGTTACGAAACTTGACATTTAAATTTCAAATTGGAAGCTTACACGAGAAAGTAGCGGAATATAGAAAGTTTATAATTAGATATTATTTACGATAAGACGATGGTAATTGCTTTGAATTTTAGCTAATATTTACAATTTGTTTACATTCACATAATTATGTATTATCGTTCTTTTCTTTTACGAAGGCATACTTTTTAGGATTAAAAAAAAGTTTTTTAACGGCCCTTTCTGTAAGATACAGGTGTGGATAAACTAACAATAAGAAGAAAAAACTAATTGATCATCATATGGACTTGCTTTCCTCTTAGTCAATCCTTTTTCTACGATGATAAGAAAGTTTGGATCGTGTACCTCGGAAGTTTTCGTCTTTAGATATTTACCAAAAAGAACAAATAAGACCAAAAATGGAAGCCAAAACGTGATTTATGGAACACGCCTTAATCCTGATGAAATTGTTTACCAGTGTGCGTATTGGCCTATTTTTTTACGTAGCGCACCCTAAATAAACAATTATGAAACATGGGTCCACCGGTATTCTCTCATTTCTAAACTCCTAACGCCCTAATATCCGGTTTGCATTGGGAAAGTGTGGAAGTTTAATGCATGTTGGTTTATTTTATGAGATAGTAAAAATCTCGCCCGATAACCATTCTGTCTGTTGTTTTTATCTCGGAAATCATTGCACGTCACATCTCTCGACAATGAAATGTCAATCATTTGAAGCGTTTTATTATGTTGATAGTACCTATTAGATCTCTTATTAGGGCATTAAGGTATTATTGCCGGATCAAACTTATTACAATAACAAGGTAAAAGTCTTAGTTATCCGGTTTATTCGGAAGTACAAATGAATCTCCCTCGAAAAGTTAGATGGTCTGAGAATTAAATATTACATTTCAAGCAAAAACGCGACAAAATAAAATCTCCAACAAGGCACGTCAGATCAGACAACATTGAAATATAATTAAAATACAGAGTTATTGTTTATCGTAAGATATTAAAGATAGACCCGAAGATAATTTGTACAGATAGGTATACTCTAAAAACTAAAAATTATCTTTCAAATTATCTTGGCAGAAAATTAAATCATTGAATTGAATTTTAAGTTTTTTAGAGGAAATTTCTGATTGTTTATTTGTTACAAAACTACAGCCGAGTGAACGAATCAAACTTTGAATTTGCTTTATTTACTAACCAAAAAAACGTGTTATTGAAAAAAAATGTCTGCCTCTTCGAAAATCTGTTATTATTAGCTTGGACCGCCTTTAATATTTCGCAGATTGATGCATCGTATTTCACTGTCGTTTAAGGTTACGTCTAACAGATTTCAATGCTCGATTAGCTTTCGTCCTAGTAAAAGATTGTTAGTGGATTTGAAAATATTTGCTCATCGATCGAATTCATCCCATCCCATTATAATTCTTACGAAAAGATATATCTGCAGCAGTGCACACAGAATTTTCTCAAAACTTGGCCAAGCAAAAAAATCCATGCAGGATATGGTGAGTAATAAATTTTATTGAACATCCGCATCGGTAAATGACGAATCATATGCCATGGATTAAATTGAATACATTTATATTACTCTATTTTTAAATCTCTACTTTTGTTTATTCATTATTATAATCTCTGCTTGTAGGAAAATTTGGACCCACTGACCCTGTCCACATGTGTGCGCGCCCTTCCATATCCGACTAGGAGATGATAGATATATGAATGGCCATGTTTATATACGCGCGCGCTCTTTCGTGTGCATACAACCAATCGTAATGTTTTTATTTTTAGGATGATCTTATAAGGTAGCAGAAGACAAGAAACAGCTGGGAAAATCGCTGGGACCGGTGCAAATTGTGCAAACTTACACGTGAAAAATTTTTAATAGCAAATTTTAATAAATAAAGCAACCTCTCTGTGACAGTGATCTATATTTTTTCCGTTTTTTTTTAATGTTTGTAGTTTATAAGGGCATATAACAAATATTTTTAGAGAGCGCGGGGCCCTGTGTAGTCGCACTGATGACACCGCCATCAGAAGATATCCATCGCATCTCGAATTAAGTTGTCATTCATAGAAATTAAAATGTTGTTCATGCATTAGAGTGGTCCGTGAAGTGTAAATCTGCCGCAGAAGGCGAAAAAGCAAAACGACGCCCCAAATTTCGACACGTAGTTACAGATCGGCAGCGGCAGTGTTGTAATGACACCTCTAGAAAGGTACCACGTTAGGCGGTCGCCTCTCAAACTCACATCAAAGCTCTGGAATTTTGTTAATAGTGGAAAATTGGCAAAAGCTTCTTTTTGTTATTCTATATCTCAAAGCAGTTTCTAAATAATAAAGTAACTTCCAATGTTTAATGTTTCTTGACCTCATGAAAATACTGTCTGTTGGAAACTTAGCAAGCTCTAAAATGGCTGGGTAAATATTATTAACGATATATTTAATATGTATGGGTATTTTTATATCTAACCACATTATAAAAACTTACCTCCACCAAATAAATAAAAATATATATTTTTTGGAATTTCTTTTGGTAGCCGAGTTCATCAATTATCTGCAAGATCGTTTGATAATTATTCCCAGACAACAACTGGCTCGTCCTAAATATTTTTAAACTATGTAATCACTTCTGATAAACTCTTCTCTTGATTGGAATTTCCAAGAATGGGTATGTTTGCAAATGTGCCAATTTCCTGATCATTCAAAGATTAGGAATTAGATTACCCTTATGCTATAAAGTTTAAGTTGGAGAGAAAAAATCTCACTCAACAACTCTCTGATTATTAGACTTTTAAAAATTAAGGATAAATTTTGTCTGCTGAAAGATCAATAGTATTGATAAGTATTTACTGCTATGCTATATCAAGTGCAAATTTTGCTTTGATGTATATCAAACAGGTAAAATTGTGTTTTATGTTCACTAATGTTTACAGTAAGGCTTCTCCACCTCAACTTCAGGAACATAAAAATCTATCCTGAAATTTTCCATCAAATACAGGTGTACTGTCCAGAATGAATAATAGTCATACTGGCTTTTAACATTGTATCAAAATTATTCTTGAGTAAACTTCCTACTACTATTTGTAGAGTAGTCTTCTTAATTAAATGACTTAAAATTTGATTTAAATATTGAATATAATTTATTAGTTTTCCCAAGCAGACCTACAAAATACTTTATTCATTCCAGTTCATTGGAGACTGCTCAGTGGCTCAGTCAGTCCTCAGTCACTCTGCTAATGGGGAATTTTTATCCATCAACATAGCTTGGGGTTTGGCTGTTATGCTTGGAGTTCTTATAAGTGGTGGAGTATCAGGTAAGATTTTTAAAATACAGTGGCAATGTGCATTAAGCTATTTTTACAGTATGAAAGAATGTCTAGGTCCTTATCTCAGCTATGGATTAAACTCTAAAGCGATCTAAATCCCTATCAACAACTTCATTTTTTACATTCAGCTGGTTTTATCTGTGCTTATTTTCAAGGGGTTTTATCTATGCTTATTTTCAAGAGGTTTTTTCTATCACATAGATTTGTTTATGAGGGCAAATAAAAGAACCCTCAGAAAATTATTACCCAGATATTCTATTTATAAACAAAGAATCAAGATCAGTTCTTGTTGCATTCAATGATCAACAGATTACCACTGAAGACTGCTACTTATTTTATCAATTGCAAATATTGCACGGTGAACCTTTTTATGGATGTATAATCAACTTTACCATTTATTTTAGATTTACAAATATTGGAACTAATTTATAGACTCTAAGATGTATAATTTTTTGTGAATGCATTTTTGCAGTGCAAAATGGAAAAACAGAGGTCAGTGTTTAATAAAAAAAGGTTGATTTTTTTATTCTTTAAAGCAGTGGTGTCCAACCCCATTGCCACTCGTGGCGAATTGGCCATTGATATGTGGCAAATTGATGCTCAGTCTTCTTACTATTTTTATTAGTTTATTAAATCATATAGTACATACTAAATTTGTTTATATCTGGTTGTGTAAATTTTATATACAATGGCCTTTTCGCAGAATAATACAAAATATTATTTTTTATAAATAGAGCTTTACACAAAAACAAGTCTAAAGTGACACCCAATAATGATTCCATCTTATTACCCCCAGTTGCCCCTACTACTTAGTGTGGATTTTATGCCAAATTTCAGTGCACTACATGGTCAAATTAACTGTTATGTATCACATAAAAATGTAATGTTTGAATTTAATGATTTATTTGACTAATAAATAATTTAAATCATTATTGTGTATTACTGTGACAATTTATTTAAAATTAAGTTCTATTTAATGTTTTTATTTTGTATTATGTGGTGAAAAGACTGATCCATTTGCCACAAGTGTGACGAACCTGAAAATACTGCTGGACACCACTGCTTTATAGCTATTAATATTTTCTGAATATTTCTGTAAATTTCTCCTCTGGAACTATATATAGTTTAGTAAGAACCAGTGCTGTAGTCACAAAAAAAGCAGAGGGTATACCGTATACGGGAATAAAACTTTGAAGCAGGGTCTTACCCAGTTTTTTTTTAAAAGCAGAGGATATACCCTATTCATTTGAAAAAAGCAGAGGGTATACAACGTATACCACTGTATACCCTCCACTACAGCCCTGATAAGAACAATGATCAGTAAATGGTTATAGAAAATGTTAATAGGATAATAAGGGTGGCCATTCTTTAAGCATTCTCCAGAAACACCAAAACAAAAGCTTAGTAACATATGTTTGCTATGAAAGATGAAATTAAATTTCCTGGACTGAAAGACATGTATTGAAGGTTTTTCATAGTTATGGAGAGAAAAAAGTAGTGTAATATGTCTTGCAGTTTTTATCCTTTCTGTTTTTCTTATTTAATGCAGGCAACATTGTGTTAGGTGAAAGCATCTTAAAATAAACTGATGTGGGCAACACATGACTTTCTCCATATTTATATGGCAAATTACATGCACTTGGGATGACTACTACTCCAATGCTGTCACTGCTATTGAGCACTAAAACTTCATTAAAATATATTATTAAGTTGAATTTTATTTAAGCGACTTTAATTGAAAATATATTTATAATCCTGGTATTATTTATTTTGTATTTCAGGTGGGCACATTAATCCTGCAGTCACTTTAGCTATGGCAATAATTGGAAAATTTTCTTGGAAAAAAGTACCTCACTACATTCTTGCCCAGTATCTCGGAGCATTTTTTGCATCAGCTTGCGTCTATTTAGTTTATCTAGGTAAAATGCAACTCTATTTTTAAAGAGAAAAATTATCCATGATTGAATTTTGATAAATTACATACAAATATTTATTTTCAATAGATGCATTGGATGCATTTGATGGTGGAAATAGGGCAGTGCCTGGAACTGCAGGGATTTTTGCGACTTATCCAGCTGATCATCTTTCTCTCTTAATTGGTTTCTGTGATCAGGTAATAATAAGATACTATTTTTAACTTCCTTCTACCTTTTAAGAGACAAAGAATTACAAGATTCCAACAAGATAAAAATGGGACATTTCCCATGATCCAAAAGATTAAAACACGACATGTCCGGATGTGGATATAGGGTAGGGTGACCAACCATCCCAAATTTGGTGGGACAATCCCTTCTTTACGTTATGCATTGTTAAATTTCCCAGATTTTGTTCAGCTTTTTGTAAAATCATACACTTTTACTAGTGTTAGCATCTGCATAGTTTTATCAAATAGAATTTTTTCCAAACATTTCCATTAATGAACTTAATTTGATGAAACCTTTTTTCTATAGGTGATTGGAACCTTTGTGCTGCTGATGGCAGTATGTGCAATCACAGATAAAAGAAACATGCAAGTTCCTCAAGGTCTGGTTCCTCTTTTGGTAGGACTTATAGTTGTTGCTATTGGAGCATCATTAGGATTCAACTGTGGTTATGCCATCAACCCAGCCCGTGATTTGTCTCCAAGACTGTTCACTTTAGCTGCTGGCTGGGGTGTGGAGACATTTACGTATGTTTCAAATATTACTGTTCAAAGAAGTTTTTTTTTATAATTACAAATGTTAAATATTCATAAACTTTTCCTCGATAAAATTATCAGAGTAGATTAGGAAGTTTTGTTTGGTACTACTTACTTCAAGTATCAAAATTTAATAATTATCTTTTCAAAATTAAAGAAACTTTCTCTACTTAAGGTGTTCAGTTTTTGTTGTATTTGTCAAAAATTGAGTTTTAATATTACGGTCATACCCTGATTTAACACCACTGTTTGTACATCGCTGACATTGGCATTAAAGCAGAGGTGGCAGTAAATCAAGGTATATGCTAGCTCTATGCAATCATAAGATGAAAGTTTTGTTCACGGTTCATGGAGGGTATATGGAGGAAGCACTATATAGGGATGTGCTAAATCCGGGTCTGGCTATATATTAATGCCATGTCAAACTTATCCTATTTATTGCAATATATTTGAGTATTGGTGATGACAATTTTGTTTTAAAAATGCTATGTATGAATCTTTGAAATAAGCAATTACCTTCAGGAATTATTCATTGAAGTTAAATGCTTATTAATTAGCCATGAAATTGATTAAAATAAAAACTAAAACAATTGAAATATCCACTACAGTAATAATTAATAGTTTGGGCCACACATGCAAAAAAACTTTATTTTGTGAAAGTATAGAAATTGCCATTAAAATGTTTTGGTAGTCAATTAATAAGCATCAAATGAGGAAACTTTATAAGTTACTAATTTTGCATTCAATTTTATTTTTAACATAACTATACTTTTTCAAAAAACTTGATATAAACATTTGTTAAAATTTCAAACATTTATTTATTAATAAAAATAATATTAAAAACTATTCATTATGTCGTAAGTGATTCATGTTCTTCTTTGTTCCTTTAAAAAGTTACAAGACATGGTGGTGGGTACCAATCATTGGACCTCATATAGGAGCAATTCTTGGAGCCTCTCTTTATGCATTTATGATTGAGTTTCACTGGCCTCCTGAAGGACTTTAAAGGGCTTTCCAGCTATAACAGCATAATTGTAAGTTGACAAAACTAATTGATAGATTAGCAGCTAATGAATTAATATGAAAAAGCAAACAATTTGTTTAAACTTCATAAGTACAGGCATAATGGTAAAAACTTAAATTCACCCCAAAACATTCATCACATTACATTAAAATTTCTATTTCCTTTCTTAACATCTTTGCATTAATAATGTAAAATTTGTGTTAGTATTAATTATAATTTACCTAAGTAATTCATGTGCAAATAGAACAATTCTTATGAAATAACTCACCAATAATTCACTACAGTGAAACTTTGATTTCCAATTTTATGCCATCTTCAATTTTGTGCTTTTACTTTTGGTCCCAGCAATTGTGTCATAAGAATAATGTTAAATTTTTATGGAATTCATGTTTTCAAAATTTGCATTTTCCTTGAACTAACGACACACATTTGAAGTCCAGATAATATATATATGTACCCGTTTTTTACGTTCATAGGAGTTAAATTACCAATATCATCTTCGACTGAATTATCTTCTACCCTTCCCAATTAATAAAGCTATACTGGCGTATTCCCAATCCTTCATCCTTAACCATCCTCGACAAATGCATAATTTACAAACAGCCAATTCTGCTTACCCTGCATTTATAAAGTTTTATGGACAAACTGACCCCACCATAGTAGTTGAGGGTTAACAATGTAATTCATTGGCAAGACAAAATCCCGTTAAAATGGGAAGATTTCCCCAAAATATGTGAATTAAACATTTAACAGATGGGATTTTGAACTGTAGGTGTACAACAATGAACAGAATAAGAAACTTTATAATTTTGTCTTTAGAATGGCCTAAATCCAAAGATTGTAGGTCACATTTTTTATATTTTAATTTCCAAAAGAAGAAAAGCCTGTACGTCAAAAAAGTTGACTTGAAGAGGTTATCTTATGGGGAATGCAAATCATCCCCTGAAGTCGATCCCTGGACATTTTTCCTAAATTTTCCTTTGTCACGGCATTTTTATATCTGAATAGATTATCTCTGCCAAATTTCAAGTTTATATCTGCATATTTGATGGAGTTATTTGCATTTTAAGAGCATGAAATTTTTTGTGATGCAATAACTTACATCATCGCCATTATACACAAGCACAGAAATATCTGGTCTTTTATATTGGTAAATAGGATATATTATAGGATATATAATGTAAAACCTAAGGTACTTCTAAAAGTGCTACAGAGCTGAAATTTGGCATGACGATAGGTCATTGGGTACAACCTCTGGAAAAAATCCAAAATTCCAGAAAAAGTTATATTTAAGGGTATTATTGACCCCAATGTCCACATTTAAACACCCATAAGAAATGAAAACGGTGCAGGGCTTTATAAAATTGCTTTTTTAAATTAATTACAATTAAAATATGAAGTCAGAGCATAAACCATTCTCTGGATAAAAATGGAAGTTTATTTTTCTTGAAGACAAAATTTAAATCCATGCTGAATTTGCATAAAAATTCGATTTTAATCAAATTTATGAAAAGCTGTTTGGTTTTCAACAATGAAAAATATTAACTAGCATAGCAATGACTTTAATGTCTTTCAATGGGAATTGATTTTCCATACTTCAAGAGTATTGATTTAATGCTTAGACTGAATTATAATCCATTTGATTTCATATGATGTCGTGACAATTTTAAATTAAGTTTTTTATCTGGCACGGATGATACCATAATCCTAAAAAATATCCTAATTTTTACATAAATTTTAGTGTAGCATATAGGCTTATTGTCTTAATGATGATTATAGTTATTGCTTAAAAAGGGTGATCTGAGCCATGAAACTTAAAAATGGAAAACTTGGACGCAAGCCAATTGCCAGGGAATTTAGAAATTCCGGATAGATGCCTTAATTTTGCAGAAAATGAAAATTATTAGCTTATTTAAATGGCCTCTGTATAGTTCAAATGTTGTCGCGTAGGTTTATTTATGAGTTTAGATCTTGGTGTATGTAGATTTTTTAAGCACTTGCAGTATGCAAGCACCAAAAGGTCATACTAATAAAGCTCATTATTAGTCACATTATAGTATTTATACAATTATTTGGTATAACTATATTAATCTGTAATATTTTTCTTCTGAGTAGTGAATTTTAATTTTCTTGATTTTCCATTTTCATTGATTTAACATTTTTTAAAAATCAGACCCTACAAAATCGTAAAATCAAAGTTTCACTGTAGTTTTAAGTTTCAACCTAAGACAAAGCATTTCTATAGTATCATTTCTTCTATTGCCATGCTTTCTGATTTTCATTTTTTTCAGTTTGTATCCTTCCTGTTTTCTTTATCTGCCACAATATCAGTATCATGTAGAAGAAAGACAAATCCTTTAAATCAAAGTTTTCTATAGAACCCATAATTCCCTCTTCCCCCTTCTGCACACTCCTAAAAACAACAAAATATTGATAAATGTTCATTTAGAATCTGCTTTGGTACTTTTCAGGGCTTATTCTTGAATTCATTAGAGCAAACTGAAATCTCTGGCATAGTCAAGACATGTTTAATCACTTTAAAATGCCAAATTAATAATACAATGTTAACTAATCATTATGAAACTCTCTTTCAGATATCCATCGGGATTTTAACATTACCTCTGTTTTAAGAAATGGACAAATTATTACAAAGGAAGCTTTGCAACATTTCATAATTCAATTAGAAGGTATGCTTGCTTTGCAAGACAAGGTGCTAAAGATGCGACGATATGACAGCATAAAATTACTCCAATGTAATGACCAAGCTTCATGATTACAGGAAATATGTTATATTTTCAGCACAGTGAATAAGCACAATGTTTTTTTCAATAATCATGCCAACGCCATCAACACGTGGACAGGGTTAAGAAAATCTCAACTTTTCAATTTAATCATATAACTCATGCATGCAGATTCCATCTGAAAGATTAATCTCATTCATCTCAGAAAAAAATGCACCGTGCAATTTTTCATTATAATAAGCTTTGTAATATTTATATCATTAATTTATTTATGATTTTGTGTTATACATTGACCTTATTGAGATAGTTATATATAAAATGTGTAGTTGAAATTAGTACTCCTAGCTTATGAAGTAGTTATCTAGATATTACTTAAGTGATTTTGCTCAGAGTAAACTGAATGAATAAGTACAGCATCATTAATGAAACACTTTATACTCATGTAATCAATGTTGTTAAAAATAATGAAACAAAACTTTATTGTGAAGTTTTGATCACTGTTACCAACATAACATAGATATTCTATGGTAAACCAACAGTGAAATACTCATGCCACTAATACATTTTTTGTATCTGAATATTTAACTACCTTGTTTAAAACCTAAGTACCATAATTTTCAGAAAATTTTTGTTTCATGTTTTCTTCAAATTAGCTACATCACCTGGTCATGTTATTATTTACTATTTTTTTAGGAACTGTGAGATCATTCAGTGATAATTATTCAAAATCGTAATTATGTGCTCATTTTGTACAACCATTCAGTGTTTTTAAAGTATTGTTGTTTTTATATCATTAAATGAAACTGGTATTCAATACCATAAAAATAAAATCTTTCAGTGTGTAATCAAAATAAATAAGTGCATCTAATTATTTCATTTTACGTTTCACCAACATAATAGTAATAATTTTGATAGTCATAAATCATAGATGAATAACAGTGAATTTCAGTATTTCTCTTATTTAAATGAATGCATACAGTCAAATGTAAAAAATTCTTTTTCTATGAGAAATGTAACATAATTTATTGAAATAAACTGTAAAATGTCTTCACATTACATGTAAAATTTTTTTCAATGTATGTTTGAAATGGATATTAAAAAGTTCCTTAACAAGCACATTAACTTCTTCAGTAATTGAAACAACAACTCATTACTCAATCTGCTATAATTAAAAAAAGATGAAATGAAAACTTCTTTTGAATATTTATTATGTTCTAAATTTAATAAGTAACAAAGATTATATCCTAAGTACATAAATATGCTAAAGGGGCAATACAGTTAAATGAACAGCAATTTTCGATGGAATATGTGTATTATTGAAATAATAATGCTAATGCAAAAACCAATACCTGGATCAGTGGCAGATTTATGCTAGGGCTCCTGGCACTAAACATTTGGGGGCCTCTGGCACTACGCAGCAATATAAATATAGAGTGAAATCGTTCCTAATGGTTACCCTCTTTTGTGACATCTTTCAATGATCATTTTTCTATGGAATCATAGAGGTGTTCTGCTGATTTTTAAATTGAGACATTTATTACTTCTAAGATTATATACACAAACATTTTTTCGGGGCCAAGGGCGACACCCCTTAAATCCGCCACTGAGTGTGAGGGAGAAATTCAAGATTTAGGGTAACTGAGTGGTAGGGAAATCTTGCCTTTTCCCCATTTTCGCGGATCCACACAGAACCCCAATCTAATGCGGAACTCGACGGTTCCATGTAACCCAAGTTGAGAAGCACTGCCATACATCATGAGGTCCCTAGCACGTGCCATGTGTGACCCCTCCCTAAATTCGCCACTGAACTGGATCATATCACATTTCACGCTAAAAGGTCAAATCATTATGTATCGTACTCATTTTTTCCAAGTCTATTAAAGTGCATATGAAATCATTTCAACATACATCACCCATGTCAGAGTGGGCTATAACCTCTACAGTATTTTTTTCATAATTCACAAAATTCGGTTTTATTTGAGTCAGCCAAGTTTTATAGCATAAAACATCATGAAGGTGACCAGAGTCGGAGATTTTGAAAATTTTAATCCCTTGTTTCTTTTAAAACAAAAAGTCTAAAAGAACATTGCATCATATATTTTTCAAATGATTAAGTAAAAATAGGAAGAGAGAAATTAATGATGAAATATCACTTCATTACAACTCCAAACATCAAAATGACACCAGGGTTCAGAATTTAATCCTGCCTTTTTCAATCAACTATCTGTTAAGTGAAATAAAAGTATTCTTCATCACCACTTAAGTTAAATAACTACAATAAGTAGAAAATAACAGTAATTTACCTAAATTCATATTGCACACCATGCATAATTCTTGTCTATATTTTTTAATACAAAAGAATTCATTGCTTGCAGTAATTTTCCTCACCATGTAATTATTTCAAAAATACATTCGAAATTCAATGAACTATTTACAAATTATACATGTATTGTATAAGAAATTACTGTAGGTATAAGATATATGTTTTACTTTTGCAGGAATTACTAATGGCATTTATTTGATTATTAATTAATTTATTATTTATTTATTTGAACTGAACTTGCTAATTCTATTTTTTTTTTAATTCTGACTTTTAATAAACGGTGCTACATACATTGCACAAACTTTCTCATATATATGTATATACATTTGGTCTCACTACACTCTTTGCCCTGAAATTAACTGTGTGTGCTTGGCAATTCACTGTCAATAATGTTAATAATGCATAGCAACAGAACCAAAGCGATTGACACCATCAACCTCTCACATCTATCACCTCTCACTAATAAGCATGTGGTGTTAACAGAAAAGTACGAAATTTTAGAGTAGGGAATCCCTGGGTTCCCCCTCCCCTCCTGATGCATGCGCTGAGCGTCTTGTACAGAAATAATGCCACTGGACGATTTATAGCAATTTTTTGGGATATATGGCTTAGTATTATTTGTGACAACAGGCTGTACAATTGGATGGATTTTAATCAAAATCCTTAGAGTCATTTTTGAGTTAACTGAATTTGGTTTCATAATATCCTATAGTAAAGTACCCTTAATTGTTGTGCAATATCATTCATCTCTTCCGAGTGTCTATTATGAATGATATCATCCACATATCATCAGACTCTACAATTGGATTGATTTTAATCAAATTCCTTAGACCTATTTTTGAGCAAATCAAATTTTTCTAAAAATCGCCATGTGTAAACTACCCTTTATTTTTGTGTAATATCATTTTGATCAAAAAAGGATCTGCAACAGATGATACACCCAATACCCGACTAACATGAATTCTACTAACATGATTTTGGTTTAACACAATTTTTAAAGTAGAGCTGGTTTTTGACTAACACGACAGATTGTTCGGTTTAACACGATTTCTCCACGACTTCTCTAAGATCGTGAAAAAGGTCTAGGAAGCAGAAATGAAAACAACTTTAGCCCCGCTCTTCATTAAATGCAGATGACAATGAGCCCATTATTGTAACATCTGATCCAGAGGATGAATTTGACAATTTCTATGAGTCGGATGCAGAAGGCAAGGGATTTCAAGTTATATAAACTGCAATGTAGAAAATACAATTCTTGAATGTTTTTAAAATCTCCTTTGATCATTTTTGCAATTTTCCATAGATTGTATGTTGTTATCTTTTGAAAAATTATTTCATGTATTAAAACAAAAGTGTTTAATTCTTAGTTCTTTGTTGTTTAAAATTATCATTTTACAAATCTTCTAAATAACATCTGCTAAATAAAGGGTGAACAGTTGAATAGCTGATTCAAGATTGCAGTCATCTACATCGAAAAATATGCTGGAGTTTATATTTCACATTTTATTGGTGGTGGGGGTAAGAAAACGAGAAAAGTTATATCGTTAGAGAAAAAACTAGATTCACTTAAGCACTATGAGAACATAGAACAAACACGTGATGTCGTTCGTCATACAGGTCTTAATGAAGCAACGCTACAAACCATCCGCGTTATCATTGTTTCTTTTCTGTAAAAATGAGTTACATGTATGAAATATGCATAAATAAAAAACAAAGTATTAACCAAGGTATAGTCATAATAAAGTTATAAAATTAAAAATGTCAATTAGGTTAGGTTGCTGGAACGCATCCCCCCCTATTTACAATATTTCTTATGAAAAATTGTGTCCGACTAACATGATTTTATCTTACATAAATTTTTTTAGAATGTATCTATCATGTTAGTTAGGGACTGGGTGTATATTGCATAAATATTTGACTTTATGTACGCATTTGGGCCCTAGAACCGCAAACAGACAGAATGGTGAAAACCACTTTTATGGACTCTGGGACACCTAAAACATGTATTTCCAACAAAATCTGTCGAATTTTTTCACGATTACTATACTTGCTCAATATATGAGAAAGTAAAAATGGAAAATGAAAGTGTAATCAGAGGAAATTTTAGAGAGTAACAAATTTAAAAATATTAATGCAGGGTAAAATATTTTATAGCTGGAAAAAATCATGAAAATAGATTACGAAACAATTACTACAAATTAGTTCTTCAAAAAGGGCTTATCAAACTGGCTTTATGGTCAGAATCTAATCAAATAATCAGGTAGCTCCAATAGCCATAAAAATGATATGTGAATTTCAGCTATAAAGCAACCATTATCAATAATGACTTACCAATAGTAATTTCCCCAAAAGAGCATTCAGAAACCACTGATAATGGCTGCCTTGTATACAAAATGGACGTCTGGTTTTCACTACCATTTAAATATTTTTTGCAGCAACCAAGATTTTCAATTTTAATCATTGGGAGAGATTAAAGTGAGAAATTCAATGTAATTTCCGGTGTATATGATGCACCCATAAAAATAAGGCCATTTTCTAGTTTAAAATCCTTTACTCATAAAAAACATTTGTTTGGATAAGAGCATAGGATAAGTGGTTAAACAATAACAAAGTGAGGTAATTATTGGTTGAAAAGCATCTGTTAGCTTAATAATTTTGAAAATATACCATATTTACTCGCATACAAGCCACACTTTTTTCCAAATTTTTCGCCTCCAGGAGGATGTGGACTATATGCTAGAAAAAACTAAGAAAAATCTGAAAATGTGAGATGATTAGTAGAAGATTTGAAATAAGACCAAAGTAGGCAATGGTCTAGGGGCACCAATAACAAGATGGAAAAGTATACTCCATAAATGGAATACACAGAGATTTCAAAGGCGTTCTTAATGGGAAATACATATGAAATGATATCGAAAGATTGGGCGATTCTCGAATTTTTATCTCCAAAGCTGTCATAATTATATGGTCTCGGGGACAATCTTGTAGTAAATGTTGTTCTCTGTTTGAATAAATTTTTTAATCTATACCTCACAGATCATAATAGAGCATGGGAGAGAAATATATGGATTTTTGTTTTTTGCTGAGAGAAGTCTTTGCGATCGATATAAACAGAATATGCAATGTTTTGCTCGGGATTTTCTCAAATTTTTATCAATGAAGTCATAACTTGTAATTATGCGGTCTTGGGGACTATCTTGTAGTAAATGTTGTCCTTTATCCAAATATTTTCTAAACTATATCTCACAGATCATATAAAGGCATGGAATAGAAAAACATGAATTTTAATTGTTGTTTGCTGTGAGAACCATCATAGAGATCAATGTAAACAAAATATGTGATGTTAGTGTGCTGGATTTTCTAGAATTTCTATCTCCGAAACTATAACTCATAAGTATGTGGTCTTGTGGACTTTCTTGCAGTGAATGTTTTATATCCAAATAAATTTTTTAATCTATACCTTACAGATCATATAAGAACTAGGAAGAGAAAAGTTAATATTAATATTTTGCCGACTTTTGACAAATTAAATTATTATGATACACAGATGGATGGATGGACAGACAAACCATATACCGCATATGCTGGTGTCTAAGTCGACCGCGATTTTTTTGACTAAAAAATTCATTTTTTACATATGCTCGCTATTTAAGTCGTCACTTTTTCACTCAATAAATCTTATAATCAGTAAAGTGGTTATGACAAAAAAATAAATAACCTTCCGATTAATTTAATATTGGAAGATATTGAATCATCTCTTTGATATCTATATCTAATCTTCATTTATTATGGTCACAATGAGCCCAATATCGTAAAATCTGTTCCAGAGGATGAATTTGACAATTTCTACGGGTCTGATACAGAAGGCGTGGGATTTATTTCATGATTTTTAAACTGCAATGTAGAAAAATACATTCTTGAACGTATTTAAAATTTCCTTTGACCATTTTTGTAATTTTCTATAGATAGTATATTGTTATTTTTCGAAAAATAATTTAATGTACTAAAACAACCTATTTTTAATTCTTAGTTATTTGTAGTGCTGGAGTGGAGAGACCAAGGGTCTTTCTCCACCCTTGGTCTCTCCACTCCGGCACAGTCGACTTTGGTCGCTGTCAAAGGAACGTCGCCCTTGAAAATGCCCACTTAGTGGGCGAAATGCATCGGGCTAATACCACTTGTTTTTGGCTGGAGTTTTAACTTTCTTTCAGGTTAAATGATAATAAATATTTTAAGTAACTGCGAGAAAAATTTTAAAGACTTTACAAAGAACAGAAATAATCTCAGACCATAGCCTTCTGATATTGGATATAGCCACGAAGCTCCAACAAATAAGAAAATAAAAAGGAGCGTTACTAACAGCAACACAACTAAGTGTCAAGTGTTTACATTAGTCGCCGGTAGGTGGTTGTGGAAACTAAAAAATATAGTTTTTAAGATATCTCTTAAACAATGCAATATATGGGAAAATTTTTTGAACAAAGGTTGTAGAAAATTAAATTTCCTACAACTTTCATGTATGTACTTCATAGAAAACCTCCCTCTATACTGAAAACAGTATTGCGAGAATTTGAAAAGTCTGTATATCTAAATTTTAAGTAAAATATCTTTCCAGCATTTAAACCTTTGTTGTATATGATGCAGCATGATTTTAGGACATATTTTTGGGTCAAAAAATTGTCTTATACACTGGAAAATACAGTTTCAGTGAGGATAGACTGAAGTAAAGAATGGAATTCATTTTGTCAGCCAAACAGGAAAAACGTTCATGGAATTATCAAGCTAATCTTATGACTAAGATCAAACTGATAAATCATGTGACAAGTGGAGATATCTTCTAATAACCATAAAAAATAATAAAAAGGAAGTCCTCACAGACCAGTTTAGGGGAAATTAGCTCTTGCCATTAAAAAAAATGCCTAAATACATATTTCAGAATAAAATATTCCATCTTCAGTAAACCAATCATAAAGACCCATTATGATAAATCATAATTCTCTGACAGTCATATAAAACTAGTTCTCAGCCATTAAATAAACAACAATCTTTAATCGTTATAATTCATACTTATTTAAATTATATCATAAACACCCACCATAAACTGCCATGGAAATTAATTTGGAATGTTCAAATATAGTTGTTTTTATAAGAATAATTTTGCATGTTATTAGAAGTGTAAATAAGAAAAATTTCAAAAAGCACTTTAAGTAGATATATTGCCAAAGAGTATGATGTAATTGTTTTACCATAATACGGTAACTATCTGCATATAGGAACTAGGAATATTTAAGATACCTGCATAAAGAATGCATACATATTCTACCAAATGATGTCACAAATATTTTATCATTTAATGGTGAAACTGATGAGTGAATTATTGAATGTCTTTGTAATGCAAGAAACAAAAAAATTAAAATTTATGCCCATTCTCTCAACTGGGGGTCCACATCAAGGACGTACCCAGGGGGAGGGGTCCGGACCCGTCTCCCCCATTGAACACACATTTGTGGAATCTGTGATAACCACACTACGAACTTGCTACATTGCCTCTTGCTACGCTGCCACTTGCTGCGCTGAGTTAGGGGACAGCCACATGAGCTGTTTTTCCCATCCAAATCTGGACAAGAAAAAAATGCAGGGAATGGAACCAATGGAAACTAAGCAAGGTGGCCACATGGACAAAAATTTCCCATCGAATAAACAATTGCTGCATTTCAGGGTCACCTGCAGTAGGATTGCAATGTGGTGTTTTTAATCCGAATTTCAGATGTAGCTGGGTGGCTAAACCAGGAGATTCTACTCACACGGACTGGGCAGAACATAATAGGATCCCGACTCCAGCAAAGCTACTGAACCGTCAGGCGGTTTCTCAATGAGCACGTACTGAACATTCGTTTATACATCCATATCATGAGAACTAAAAACATTATAAAAGTTTATATTATTTGAATTTAATCAATTGCTGGAAATTGGCTTTCGGCCTCAGACCCCTCTGAAGTAAATTTCTGGGTACGTGCATGGTCCATGTTATTTCTCGAAGATCTGCTAGTTGAGTAAAACATGTTAATTTTTATCTATAACTTGTCCAAGATGACACCCCTTTTAGCGGACTGTCAAAACAGATAAAAGATTTTTTGGCCTAGTTACATATGATTTCTGCAGAAATTACAAAAATTTACAAAACTAGCAGAAATTTTTATTGGGTTGCATAATTTTATTGAATATCATAGGTGTTATATCAGTCATCACCACTCTCTGTAATCTCTTCACCACTGTCCCTACTTTCATCTCTTCAAACTACATCCATAGATTCCCACAAAATATCATATTCACTTCCATCCATGGCACTGAATAAGCAGCACTTCTTAAATACAGTCACTATTGATTCTGGATTTATCTGTTATGTCTTGACTAATTGGCAGAGCATTGCAACAGTTTTAATTAAGTTTCTTTTTCACTTGGAATATAAACCCTTTAAATTATCTTTAAAAAGCTTATTGACAGCACTTTCGAGAAATTGAAGCTGTGATGTCATTCATCCAGATATTATTACAAGGTAAATGAATCTTTAACTTTAGTAGTTGTTTTCTGAATGCATCTAGTACAAGCATCCCTGTTTTTTGTAATAGTGCTCCTGGTCTTCTATTCCAGACGATGTGCAACCAATCTCTCATTAAGTTCTTTTGAACAGCCATTCATTCTAACTATCATTCCAATAGGCATTTGTTCCTTGGACATTTTTTCATTTTAGGATAACATATGGTGGCAATTTTTTTCTCTCTGCTAAAATGATCAACATTAATGCAACTCGCATTCTTTTGGTGTCTATCATTATTATCACAGATTTTGCACTTTTTTCATTGACAGTGCAATTAGATGACATGTTCAAAAAAACTAGTTTCATTAGTATTGCATATTTAGCTCATAAGGTAGTTGTTGCTTTTTCTAAGTCTAATTAGGTATTTTTGATAGATAAGATGTTTCTCACTGAACATATTTTGTGTATATTTTGAACACGTATTCAGTATAGGTACACTAGTTTGTTCATTCATTAAAATGGTTGGTTACAAATTTTTGTTTGAGGGAAAAAAAACTTTTAAAATATATTTTTTTTATTAATACTTTATTAATTTAAATCTGGATTGTAAGTTTGCAAGAAAAATTTCAGTAGATACAATTATTTTATTTATTATTGTTTCACTTGTTTAAAAAACATCGATAAAACACACACACATACTTTGTATGGTTCTACAACAACTCATCACAGTCAGTTTGTCGCACAAAAAAATTCATCGTCTCGCATCAATATACCGCACAACAAACTCATCATACGTCAATTCATCGCATTTCTAAAAGGTCTCCAAAAAGTCAAATCGGCTTGTACTAATAGTTGCACTTATCATGCAACCAAAGCTATAACTACAGTGCTATCTCAATTGACTTAAATGGTATGATAAATGTGTATACATAAAGAAATACCCAGTCCACTGCCAGTACATTTAATGTAAGCCAAAAGAAAAATCCTGAATCTGACAATCTATGCTAAGCCTCCAAGATAAATGGTTCCCTTCTATACCAACTCCTTATTTCATATATTGATATACATAGTGAGTAAATAAACCAAAATAAATATTGTATTTTTTAGAAGAATAGTTTAATGTAAAATAATGCTTTTGTACACAATAACATGATTATATATAAGATATCAATATTTATATATTAGATATAAAAAATATAACTTGTAAATGTCACTGTGGGCCCAAAGACTAGACACAAAACAAAAAGGCCCCATTTTTAAAAAATACAAGCATATGTTAAATCCCCCAGAAAGAAACTTATTTTACTACATAAATTTAATGAGATTATCAGGAAAATGTACTTTTTATAAAGATTACTATACATTTATAGAAGTGCTATTCAAAATAGCATGGTCCAGCTATTTAAATTTATGTGGCATGATACATTTCTTCTAAATTCATAATTCATTATGAAAGGTATCAAATAACATACATCTGAAAGACTTTAAAATAAATACAATAAAGAATATGATGTGCATATTAATGGCTGGAATAATATTCAATAAATAAACAACTGGCATTTAAGGTACCACAAAATATTATTAAATAACAGATCAAGAGTATTTATGAATTACACTGCCATAGCTATAAAAACAACAAACTATGCATAGCACATTAGAAGAAAACTTCTTAACAGTAACAAAGAAATGAAATTAGGCATCTGATATATGCAAGAATATTCTTTCATAGGTAACATAACACAAAAACAATCCATTTCTTTTTTAACAAAACAAACATCTTTCCTTAATATAATCACAGCTATAATATCAATATACCGAAAAACCAACAGTCGATTTCTCCTCTGATTTATCACAAAATCTTACCTTTCCCTATAAAATGAATCTTTCTTAATCAAAGACTTTCAATCAGCCTGTACAGTGGTACCTGTAGGTGTACTGTAGGTGACTCTATCAGGATCCTCAGCTGACTCTGCTTCATCATCAACTTTCACATAAGGAACCCTGACCACTAGAGAAAAAAAAATATCAAAAATGCTTTATATAATGAATTTAAAAAATTGAATCAACAATCAGCACAAAGAAGAACGCTTAATAGCTGCAGAAAAATCTGGTTTACTCCTTTTATAGCTGTAGGAGTTACCTTGAGCATCAAATGAACTTAAGCTAATAAGCATCCTTCCTCGATAACATTCAATCGATTGCTGTTTAAATACTATCATATTCACCCAAAAAGAAAACAAAAATTTTCTTTTTCAAATTTTAAGATTCAGAAAACAAGGATGGACTTCATTTTCAAGCAATGTAAACTTCTACTAAGGTTTTTTGCTGTTAAAGATATACTAGTGACCAGATAGTTATTTATGAGCTGATTACAGAGATCCCTCAGGGTACATATTAAGTTGATACAGTCTGGGAAATCGCAGTGAACAGCAAAACTGGGAATGGCAAGTCATGAATGTAATACAGAATTTGGGAAAAGGTCCCAACAGTCATGAGAACAAACCTTTTTTAAAGCAGCATATTTTTCGGCATATAAGAAAAATGACCCTCAAAATCAGCCTGCGTTTTATACCCCGAAGGTAAGATTAGGTATTACTGTTCTCAATGCTGACACTAATGAACACACTCACCCCAAAATGGAATAATTGGCAGTCATTCATTGCAAAAACATTAAAATATACATAATTAATAGTGGAAAAATTGTTAATATATATCTGCCCAAATATAAACCAATCCGTAATTTAAGCCGACCTGCAAAAACTTTCCATTTTTTGACAAAAAGTAAATTTTGTACTATGCTGAAGTGTGCCGGACATGCATGCTCGGCCTAGAATACATTATTGAAGATTGAAGAATAGAGTGGGAAATGGTTTAGTTGTTGACATTTGAAATATTACTCCAATTAATAATTTCGCGTTGTTGAATAATGTTCCACATTCAGTTATGATAATTTCATTCATCTTCATTTTCACACAAGGTCAAGTAAAGCTATAGCGACCTCGCAAAGATAATTTTTAATCCAAGTCTATTTCCAATGAAATTAGCATTTACATTGCCTGAAAAAATTGCATATTATAATTATACATGTTCATACCGATATATCCAGGGCCGGCCAAGTACTTTCGGGGGCCCAGATGCGAGCAAGTTTTTGGGGCCCCCCTATGTAAAAAACCTGCCATTTTGTACACATCAATGTTACAGCTTAGAGAGAACAACATGTCCTTATAATTATAAAGTAACTATAATGATAATTAATTTAATAAAAAAGCAAAAATGTTTCAAGATCTAAATATATTATTTATACTCAACATTTGGGGGCCCCTAAAAATCAGGGGCCTGGATGCCTTGCATCCGCTGCACCCCCTACTTGGCCGGCCCTGGATATATCGTATATAACTTCACACACACAAGTTTTACCATAATTCAAACAGTTGAGCATCAAATGCCGTCACCGCATTTTACGTAATCGTCTGCATAGTCAATGTATGCAATTTTAATAGATTCCATGAATGAGGTTTTAACATGCATATAAACATAACATTGGCTATAGCAATAACTACAATAGCCAAGTAAAACTAATATGAACTTCTTTTAATGGATAATGAAAAATAATACAAATTGCTATTCTTAATGATACATATGCATAGCCGTGAGAAACAAAATAAAATATCCAATAGCATTTAGAAACAAAAGAACTGGTAACAACAGCAATATAACATGGGTACTGCTAAATTCAATACTCTAGCTTTATTATTTATTCATTAATATTCATCATAGGTCAAATATTTACTTTACAAAAAATATAGCAGTATCATTTGAACGCGACAGCAATGAGAGATGTGCTGCCATCTATGGGTGACTATAAGACTTACCCCTAACCCCAAATTTTTTCTCGAACTCGCATTTAAGCCGAGGGATGATTTTTCCATGATAGATTTTGACAAAAAACATCGGCTTATATTCAGGCAGATACGATATATAGTAAAATCTTATGTAACGTGAATTCCGAGAACGCATTTTCATTATTGCGCATTATTACATGTCTACTCACAGTGATTACAATTTCAGTGCATTTGCGATGTTTTAGTTTCTAATGAGCCCGTTGAATAAAGCAATTAATGCCATGGAAAAATAGACTTTGTGTAGATGTAATAATATCATTATATATTGACATTTCTTACAGAGGAGGAGGAGGATATAACAGAGTAGTAGTTGGTGCTTGCATTCTGCAAGTATTACATCTCAACTTGAAAAAGCATTCATTTCTCAGACAGATATTTCATCATTACAAATATTTTTTTATTTTTAAAGATTTCACCTGTGCAGCAATTTTCGTTTTTCCCTTATGTAAAAATAATAGATTAATATAATCCCAAAACTTTGCAATTTTAAGAATTTTATACTTTCTCCATTATGGGGTACTAATGCTACACATTTTTGCCAAATTTTAAAGTTGTAGCACTTCTAGAAGTGAAATAACATTTATCTAACTGTTAAAATTTAAATAACTTTTAACAGCCGCAATAAAATTTCATGGATACATTGAAATGTTTATTCGTTTTTATAGATTAAACTCTAAATAACTTAAAACTTTCAGCTTTCTAACTCACACCGTAGTATCTAAACATATACCTATTTGTTTAAATTTTAAGAATTTTTAACTGCCAAACAAATTAAAATATCAAAATTTCTATAATCCCTATTTCGTTTTTTTTACATACACTACCTCTAAAAAAAATTTCAGCTCCGTAGCACATTCGGTAATACATAAAGCTCAAAAATATGTTTAAACAATTGCGAATTATTAGTGGTCGAATTTTTTACTTTTTATGTATAATTTTCTACAAAATGATTTCAAAAACTGGAACCTAAAGCATATAGTTTCTAAGATAAAAATTATTAAACTTTAAAGTACAAATGGGGTTAAAACAAAACCTAAAAATTAACAATTTTGAAATTTTCGATTTTTATAGTTAGTTATGAGAAAAATTCTATAGACCTGCAAAATTTCAGCTTCCTAAATCTATTAGATTGGTCTACACACTGGGATAACTTTTTCCCATTCTAACTTATGGGAGATATTCCGGGATCTCTGGAGTCGAACCCAAGACACTATAAGCAAAAGTGACAATAATTCCTAATAGATATTGTGGCCGTCTAGCAACACTGAAAATTTCATTTTTCTAGCTTACGGGCAAGTGCCCAAAATTAATTTACAAAAATGGCGCAATGCTTTTCTTATGGGAAAAAAACGCAACTTTCGGAATTTCTGGAGTCGAACTCATGTCACTTAGGTAAGAAGTCTCATTTTATCTGTATGTTTCTCCATCATATCTACAAAAACTAAAACTTTCAGCTCTCTAGCTCTCCTAGTTTGGGCTGGACATTAGTATCCTCCTATCATTATATATAGACGTTTCTTACATAGGAAGAAGAGAATATAGGAGGATACTAATGTTTAGGCCCTTCCAGATGAGCTGGAGATTCAAAATTTTTTTCTTAGGTAGGATTTTGTACAAAACCCACTAGAAAAACCGAAAATCTTGAAAAAGTGCAACAATGCGGCCGCTAAAAATTCGCAATTATTTAAACAAAATTTCAAGGTTTACGTATTTTCAAATGTGCTACGAAGGTGAATTTTTTTTTAGAAGTAGTAATTGTAAATAAACGAAATAGGGATTATACTAATTTTGATATTTTGATTTGTTTGGCAGTTAAAAATTTCTAAAATTTAAACAAATAGCCAACTGCTTAGGTACTACGGGATGAGCTAGGAAGCTGTCATTTTCAAGTTATTTACAGAGTAGTGCATTTGCACAAATAAACATTTGAATATCTCCATAAACATATTGCGGCGGCCGTTAAAAATGTTTAAAACTTAAACAATTGGAAAAATATTATTTCACTTCTAGAAGTACTACAACTTTAAAATTTGGCAGAAATGTGTAGCATTAGTACCCCATAATGGAGAAAGTATAAAATTCTTAAAATTGCAAAGTTTTGGGATTGTTTTAATCTATTATTTTTACATAAGGGAAAAACGAAAATCGCTCCGGAGGTGAAATATTTAGAATTAAAAAAATATTTGTAATGATGAAATATGAAAAATGAATAATTTTTTATCTTGAGATGATATGCTTGCAGAATGCAAGCATCAACTAGTATTTTATACATGTCTACGATAAATAACATTACATGTATTGAGATCGCAATGGCTACAAGAGTGAAAATATATACCTACACAATTATCTAGAAGCTTCAGGTAATTCAATATGAAAAAATGCACGGAAACCGAGGAGCTGCACATCATATCAGTAGACCTCCCACAGAAAATAAATGGCGCAATATACATTGCACAAACTTTCTCATATATGTTTGATCTCACTACACTTTTTGCTCCGAAATTAACTCTCCCCTCTGACGTGCGTTAAACGTTTTGTACAGAAATAATGCCACTGGGTGATATATAGTAACTTTTTTGGGACATATAGCTTAGTATTATTTGTGAAATCAGGCTGTATGTTTGGATGGATTTTAAATGAAATCCTTAGAGCCATTTTTGAGTAAATCAAATTTTGTTTTAAAATATCCAAGAATCAAGTACCCTTAATTGTTGCGCAATATCATTTATCTAATCGGAATGTCTTTTATGAATGATATTATCCACAAATATGAGATATCATTCGATTTAGTTTAACCGTAAGGCTGTAGTAAGAGTTTGAATGAATCCCGGCAGAGGCATGACTTCATAAGGTTTAGGTAAGGTAGCCTAGCATACATTGTAATGTCACTGGATGGTATATATAGTGTTCAAGAGATAGATGGCTTACGTAGTATTATTTGTGACATCAGGCTCTACAATTGGTATCAAATTCTCTGGAGCCATTTTTGAGTAAATAAAATTTTTCAAAAAACCAACAAGAATAAACTACCATTAATTTTTGCGCAATATCATTTTTATGAAAAAAAGGGTCTGCAAAAGATATATTGCACAAATATGAAATATCATTCGATTTCATATACACATTTGGGCCCTAGATCGGCGAGCAGACCAACAGACGGCATGGCAAAAACCACTTTGGACTCAGGGACACCTAAAACATGTATTTCCATCAAAATCTCGAAGTCGAATTTTTTCATGATAACAATACTTTCTCAATATACTACGCATATGAGGAAGTAAAAATGTTCCGTGAATGGAGAAAAAAGGATAAACTGAACCTGACAGGATAAGGGAAACATAGTCTTCATAAGGTTGGTCTTAAATGGCCACAACTAGAGGAAATGATGGATAGTAGCAAGTTTAGTATTGCTGTATTGTTATGGCAAAAAGAGTTGCAGAAGAAAAAGGACTAGTCGAGTGTACATATCATTATTACATATGCATTCCATTTATTATTTATCCCATTATATTAAAATATCATCTTGCACTTAAGTTTAAGTAAGTACATTTGGACATTTGAGGAGATAAAATTCCTGAATTTGACCCGGAATCGGACCAGGGTCTCCCATTGTCCGATAGGTGCTTTAACCAACTATCAAGCCAGCATGAGTTTCCATTCTTGAATTAGGGTATTTATGGTGAGGAAGAGCTATCTGATTAGTAAACCTTCAACACTAAATGTCATGGAAAAAACCTATCTGGCAAGTGGGAGACCCGGGTTTGATTCTCAGTCAAGTACAGTATATTTTCTCCTTCTCATATGTCAAAATTAAGT
Organism: Tanypteryx hageni; assembly: GCA_028673005.1. Taxonomy (NCBI): domain Eukaryota; kingdom Metazoa; phylum Arthropoda; class Insecta; order Odonata; family Petaluridae; genus Tanypteryx; species Tanypteryx hageni. Next base: position 55,769,036 of record CM054116.1, read on the forward strand.
TTCAGCTTTATGCGCACAGGCATAACACATCATTTCCATCTTGTTAAGTATGGAAAATAAAAACGAATGCTGTAAATTTCCACTAGACAAATTTACGACAAACGGTTTCACCTGTTACAGCATCAACAGGTGACAAAAGCTCTCTTTGTATTTACAGAGAAGAATGGTGGGGGGAAGGGTAGGAGGGTTAAATGAATAATAGGCAGGATGGAGAATATACAATCAGTAATGAGATAATCAGAATACAATCATAATGTATAAGTTACAAAGTAATATGACATTAATTGAAAAGGTTATGTATAACAGTAAAGTGAGCACATCATTCCCAAACATTCATCCCACCACTTTTCTCATAAGCAAGCAGCTTTTCGTTCAATGCTCCATTGCCTCCTTAATATCCCTCTTTCTAAAGATAATTTTGATAAAGAACTTAATACTATAAAATAAATCGCCATTAACAACAGCTACAATGAAATTCCTTGCAAATCTAAGCACTGGCATAGACTCCCCTTCATAGGTCCCCCTCTCCTATCAACTTTCTAACCTCTTCCCTAAAGACATCAAACCCACCTTCTATTCCCCAATCACTTACACCAAATTTATCTGAACACAAAAGATTCCATATCCATTTTATGAAAAAGCAGTGTCTATAAACTATCTTGTGCAAACTATGATGCTGTTTACATACGACAGACCAGAAGAAGTTTCAAGAAGAGGATCGAGGAACATAAGTGATGTTTCGAGTTGCAAAGCATGTCATCACACTTCGCTAAGCATCGTTTTGAGTACGGCCATTCCACTTCGTTCAAATCCGGGTTTCTCTACTTCAAATCCAAGGGAAAGAGATAAGACCTCTTAGAGCAGTTGGAAATTTTAATCCATGATGCTACGAACGATGATGAACTTAGCAATGAATGTTTTTTCTAATCACTCTCCAATGTTCTCTTTACTGCTATCCACAACTAATTAAATTAATGTCTTTTTTTACCTTGTAATTTAAACACCTTTCTTGTAACTACTGTTAACTATATCCAATTTCTAATTAAAAAACTTTGCTCACTTTACTGTTATACATAACCTCTTAATGTCATATTACTTTGCAACTTCTACTTTATGATTGTATTCCTATTATCTCATTACTGATTGTATAGTCTCCCTCCTGCCTATTATTCACTTAACACTCCTACCCTCCATCCTCTGTATATATAGAACCCTCTGCAAAGCTTTCGTCACCTGATGATGCTGTAACAGGCAAAACTGGTTGGAATAAATTTGTTTAGTGGAAATCTACAACATTCGTTTTTATTTACATTATGGAATCTTTCCACAAAGTCGAGCCTTCCCAAGTGGAATTTGTTGTTAAGTAAGTACTATCGGTAAAGGGTATCTATACGTGCAACATGTATGGCACATTCTGACAGCTTAATTAATATGACTGCAGAGCTCATGCAAGTCACATTTAGTTATTCGAGTTTTGAAGCTGTTATTTGTTTTATATCATCCCTATTTATTTTATGAATTAAGTTTATCTAAAACATTATATTTAACTGTTATCATGCTGTAATATTTCAGATACAGACTTAATCATGAATGGAAATGATACATGACATGGCCCTTCTTTAATGCCTTTGTTAACCAAAATAATTTTTCCCGAAACATCTTAGAAAAAATTAGGGTGCGTCTTATGTCCTGGTGCATCTTATATGCCGAAAAATATGGTAAGTGAAATTATACAGCATAAAAATTATCGATAAATATATATGTGCACAAACATATGAAGAAATAAGATGATCCAAACGGAACTTATGATACCCACTTTCCACATAATTATTTATTAATACTTAGTTTGGCTTTAATAGCTTTAAAATCAGCAGAGATGAGTTGCTCTTTGCGTTTCAAAATTTACCATTATAAAATATTACAAATACATTCAAACGGAAAATTTAATTCTCCATGGGTATTTGTGTGGCAAATGTGCATGTACTAGACCAGTTGTAGGCAATCTATGACCCGTGGGTCAAAGAGTGACCCGTCATCACGAATTGGGTGGCCCACAAAGGCAAACATCCTCAGAAGGTTTTGAAAATAAAAGATTAATTCAATTGCTAAATATAGCTTATATAAACATCCAGGTTTGATTTTTCTTTTCAGGTAAATTTTTAATTGACCCAACACATACCAAATCCAAGTCCAACAAAAGTAACAAAATTTTGTTGCCATTTCTACGTGCACAAATAATACAAGAATAAAACAAGATGATCCAAACAACTTACGATGCCTACTTTCCATTTAATCATTTATTTAATACTTATATTTCCAAAGTGGGCAAGTGAAGGGGGAAGCGTAGAAGAAATGTGGGTAGCGTTTAAGAAATTATTGTTGTTAGGACTACAGAAGTACGTGCACGTAAAGATTCTGAAGGACAATCCTGATCCTGAGTATTATAACAAAACTATTAGAGTGCTGAAAAGAAAAGTAAGAAAATCGCATAAAATGAAACATTTAAGATATTTATTTTCTAGTAAATATGTTAAATTAACGAAAGACTTGAACAAAGAAAAAAGAAGGGCAAAAGAAAAATATCTTATAAATATTTTAGATAAAAGTAACGGTAGTGAATTCTATAAATATCTTAGAAGACGTAGGAAAAACATAGAGAAATCAGCTACGATAAAAAATGCAAATGGTGACATAATCGTAGGAGACGAAGAGAAGTCAAATGAGTTCAATAGGTGGTACGCTACCGTGTTTAGGAAAACCGAAAATATTGAGCCTTTAGTGCAGAGGGTTACAAAGGATAGAGCGTCGGAAACGGAGTTAAATAAATACACTGGATTGATGCAAGAGCCAAAACACATTAAGATTCGGGATGCGGAAATTTTAAAAAAAGTGGCGAGGTTAAAAGATCGCAAATCTAGGGGACCAGATGATATTGTGGGAGAGGCATTAAAGTTGGGTTCTAGGGAAATAGTACCGTATCTGCGATTATTATTTACTGTCACTTTAAATAACGATAGTATACCGACGGACTGGAAGAAGGCGATAGTAATACCTATTTATAAGGGAGGGAACAAAACCAACGTTGAAAGTTACAGGCCTGTTAGTCTAACATCAGTAGTTTGCAAGCTGATGGAAAAAATAATAGCTGACTACTTGCGCAACTTTTGGGAAGTAAATAATTGGCTATGTAAAAATCAGCATGGGTTTAGAAAAGGCTACTCTTGTGATACTCAGTTACTAGGACTAGTTCAGGATATTACAGACACAATTGATAAAGGGGAAGAGGTGGATGGGATTGTAATAGATTTTGCAATAGCATTTGATACTGTCTCTCATGACATTCTTCTAGCTAAATTATGTAAGTTAAGCATAGATAAGAGAGTGATCTCATGGGTTAAAAATTTCCTTATTGGTAGGGCTCAAAGGGTTAGAATAGGTACAAGTTTGTCAGATTTTGTGAATATCACATCAGGGGTGCCCCAAGGAAGCGTTTTAGGTCTGTTACTATTACTTATTTATGTTAACGACCTTCCGAATAACATTAATTCAAGGATTCGTCTATTTGCAGATGATTGTATTATATATAGGCAAATAAAAAGTGAGGAAGACCGTGAAATTTTACAAGAGGATATCGAAAAGATAGAAGCTTGGATTAGGATAAACAAAATGAGCGTAAATATTAACAAAAGCAAACACGTTACGTTCTCGAACAAAAGACTAATAAGTGAGCGCAGATACAACCTACACGGCGAAATGGTACCAAAATATGATTGCTGCAAGTATTTAGGCGTCCACGTAGCAAAAGATCTAGGATGGGATAGGCATATTGACAGTATTATAGGAAAAGCATATAAAAACCTACATTATGTTATGCATAATCTTAAAGGAAGTAGTAGGGCTGCGAAGGAAAAGGCGTACAAAACTATGGTCAGACCAATATTAGAATACGCGACGAATGTATGGGATCCGCATGGGATAGGTCAAAAAAGGAAAATAGAGAAGTCCAGATGAAAGCTGCGAGATATGTGCTAGGTAGGTTTAAAAAGGAAGACAGCGTCACAGAAATGTTGAAAATTCTGGATTGGGAATCATTAGAAAATAGGAGGCAAATTAACAGATTAGGGGGACTGTACCAGGCATACAGCAATAATGAAGCATGGGAAGACTTTAGAATGCAGGTGCCGAATTTTTTAGGGAAAAAATAGCCATGAATTTAAAATTAAACTTAGGCCGCAGAAGACAAATACAGCAAAGTATTCGTTTCTAAACAGGGGAATCAGCGAGTGGAACAAGTTACCTTAAGTGCTCTTCAAGCCCTTACCTAAGGACGCGAAACATTTTAAACGTAGAGTTAGTTCATATATACATGGTAAAAATAAGACGAACTGTGAGGAGGAATATTAGTAATATCAATATCTATGTAACTGTGCCTAAGTGCAGGAAAAGTAGGGGATTGCTTGGAAGGGTGAAGTACAGTGGGGACTTCGTGGGCCCCGTGATCGCTACGGTAGCTGAGAAAGCCTTTCATGAACCCACGAAAATCCGCACTCTAGGCACTGATTGTAATTAGTTTGAAATTGTATATTTTTAAATATATTTTAATTTTTCTTATATAATTTATGAGCACTTTATTTGTAAAATTGGAATTATAGAATTATATATTATGTTTTTCTTGCCACCTGGCCAAATTGCAATGTTTTTTAAATAAATAAATATTGGCTTTAATAGCTTTAAAGTCATCACGGATATGTAGCTCTTTGTGTTCGCAAATTTCATAATTTAGCTTTCTAAAATACTACAAATACATTCAAACGGAATATTAAATTGATCATGCATATTTGTGCGGCAAAAATAACACATGTATTAGAATATACCGAAACTGAGACAACAATAGTTGCTATGGCAACACTCTCGCAATGGGTGATAAAAACAGAAAAAAACGCCAGTATTTATGCAAAATTCTAAGAAATAAAATCGATAAGCAAAATTCTACGATGAAAATTAGAATCTACATTCCTTTCCTCAGAGAATAATACAAATCCCACTCCGATATTAAAATTCTAAGATATTTTAATGTGCAAGAGAAAATTAACCTGCACGATGGATTTGAGATTTCCCATGTAAATCAAATGGAAAGGATAATTTTTGGAATCGAACTTGGGACTTCAATCTTCGCAACAAAACTATCCTCAGAAGCTCTGCCTCATTCTGAAGAGATTTCCACCAAGTGCCATGAAAATAGGTTCATTGGTTCAAAAGTTAATAGGGGGAGACGGGCAGACAGATGGACACTATGACTAAACTATAAGCCAATTTCCATCCTGGAAAGTAGGCTAAAAATAAAAATACTTCAATCAATTGTGAGGAAGAAAGCGTAACACACTAATAAAAAGATTGCAAAATTATTGATGAGAGGCTCTTATGTATGAAAGAAATCTGGAAAGCATAATGGTTAAATAAGATGTTATTCCTGGTGTCAGTTATATGCATCACAGCAAGCTTCTATACTGCTGTTATTTGCTTGTCACTGTATTATTTTGCATTATACAGTTATGAATTATTTGTCTATAAATAGCCCATTTCAAAGTTCGACAATAAGAGCTTGGGATGTCATTCTTGTAGATTAATACAGTATTACTGACGCAATCATGGGAATCTGATATACTAAAGCATTTAATAGCCAAATGGGCTTGTGGTTAATACGAGTAGCATTATAAAATATTCACCTTTTCTCCTCGTACCAATTACATAAGGAGCAAGAGAGGCTAGAACAAGCAGGGCAAACAATACTGCACCTCCACAAACAAATGTCAAAATATCTCTGTAGTAAGTTGGGCATGTTGTTAAACATTTACTGAAAGAAATAAAGAATCAAATTTATACAATGTATAACACTACCAAAGTTAATTGTAAAGTTTATTAAGTTATTAAACCAAATTAAATATTTTCTGGAAAATTGTAGCACTAATACAAAACATTGATTTATTACAAAGTTATAAAGCTTAGTTTACCCTTTCAGATAAATGATAAATCCATCTGCAGAAAAATTAAAATAGTATTGCCCAATTAATGTAGGTTGATAAATTTTATTGTTATTAAAATAGCAGCCATATTATACTAGAAAATAGAATTTTCTATTAAGCTGCGAAATACTCCAGGATTTGTCTGGAATATATCTAATTCATTAATTGCCATACTTTTTGTGAGAGCATCAATGAACATTTGCTAATAAAATAAGAAACCCAGTAGAAACTAATTTATTTAAATGCAAAAAAGACTGGGAACATGATTAACATCTTTTTAAATTAACCCTAAATCTCAATGTTTAAATGTTTATTAAAAAATCACACATCACATGAAATTACGTTTAACAATTAACTTACAAATCTTGAATAATTGTCACTGCCAGGCCATTAGATAATTTATCAGCAAAGCTCATTGCACCATAAACAAAAGCTCCACTTTCAGTGTTATGAGCAATTAAATCAGCAGTAATTCCAAGACTGGTGACCAACATGATTGAAGTTCCAGCTCCTGTAAATAATATTAATGTACAAGACTTACATTAGGCAGTCACAAAATTAGGTAAGTCGAGGCCTCAACTTACGAGCTTAATAGCAAGTAAATTAAGTAATAAATGGAAATACTTGTTCTAAAATTTAAAATATTGAATTAAGAATAACAAAATTATTTTCAGGGAAGATATAATGAAGTACAACATACTTAGCATTTTCAATTATGAAGAATAAATCAAAGAGAATAAGATTCTGCTGAAACTCACAGAAAATAAAAACTGAGAAGTATTTCCACTAACACCAATTTAAATACCAAGAAAAACTTATACATTATCTTACCAAACAAGACAGCAACAGCATATATTTCGTAAGTGGTATATCGGCTCCCAGATCCAAACCAAACCCAAATACATGCTGCTATACCAATTAAGGAGCCTATTAAATAAGAAACCTAAGAGCGAGAAAAGTGAATACTTGCATTAAAAAAGAATTACTAAAAACCAACTTCAAGCACTTCAACAAAATATAATACATGCATTTAAAATCTTTGCAAAAAGGAGATAACTACGCTAAATACCACACTTACTCAAATATAAAATGAGATTTTTTTCTTATATTCTCATTTGAAACCCCAAGAAGAACCCCAGTGTGAAATAACAGTGCATGAATCAATGATTTTACGTCAAGGCATTGTAGCATGATGATTCTCTTTTTACCTAAGTGAATGTTACATGTAAAATATCAAATTAAAAGCAGAAGTAAGCCATTAGCATGTGCAAAGTATGACTTTGGCCCAAGGATAGCTAATGTTGTTACTGGTTGGATATGTTTTCTGTAAATGGGAAGTTCTATTAGGGATCATCATATGCTCAGAGTCATCTTATATTCAAGTAAATACAGTATATCTAAACAAAGATTGAAGAGCAGAGGAAGATGATACAATACTGTTACTAAAATAATGACAAATCAACATGATTAAAGGGTTTTTTGAGGAAATATTAAAGTGATACTGGATATACAAATACACTGTATAAAATTAAAGCGTATTTAAATAACAAGAAAAAATACCACAAACCTTACGACCCCAATGTTGGTTTAGGAACTTGATTACAAATGAGAAAACGAAGCTGCTAACAAACATAACTAGCGGAATGATAGCCAAGCTTTCAGCAGCCATTGCCAGGGATTCGTGAAGATACAGAGGAATGTACACTTGAGTTAAATTGACGAACAGTCTTGTAGCCATGTACAGTAGAGCCACCTGATAAAACTGAATTTCTTGGAAAAACTTGGATGCAGTCATTACAGAACCACGGCGTCGAACACCATTTAAATTCCTTGGAATTTCTGTATCATGCGAAATATACCTATTCTTGTCTTCTTTCACTCCAATGTGAAAAACAATAGAGGAAACAATGCCCACAGCCATGCCAATGAAAACAATGTGCTGAAAATAAATTACAATAACATTAAAATAAATAAAATGAAAATTTTTTCATTTAAACCAATAATGCTCATTAAAATTCTTAATGCATTTACTAATTTAAAAAGGTGGATACTCTCAGTACTTGCATAATTTCCCTAATTTTAAATCAATCATTGATTACAGAAATGTATAAATTCTGAATGTTATTTTACTTCAGCAAGAGAACGGCAGTGCCAGATTAGTATAGAATTGTGAACAGAAAGAACATTAGTTTTAACTATACAAGATTTACTTTTCACATTATGCCCATACAAATACTTCATTTTAAAATAAGGACAAAGAAATTATACTGAGAAGAAAAAAACGTTCATTTTCTCCTCAAAATTGGGGAAGGAAAATTAAGCCATGGTGAAAATTATGCAAGTATATACCATAAGCAAATGACAACACTTACCTGAAACTTTGTAATGTCCTTGGGACCAATTTGGTCATCTTGATTTTCATTTGTTATGTGTAACACAGCCCAAGTTATGAGATAGACAAGTACATTAGAAATAACTGTAAAACTATACCTGTGGATGAAATTAAAATTAGCAAGCTAGAAGGGTTTCTGGACCGTTTTACATAAAAATCTGCATTAGCAAAAGCAATAATAGCTGTTATAACAAAATGTATACCTGATAGCTGTAAGTTCTGTTCTTTCATGTTCATCAGCAGTCAATTCAGGGATAAGGGACAAATGAGAAATCTGAACTGATGCCCATCCAAATTGAAATATTACCACAAATGCAGAATAATAAATAAGCTGGGCCCAATGATGGCTATTCTCACAATTAAGGCAAGGCATAAAAATGAATGGAAAGCTGCCAAGAACACAGATTGTCCCTAAAACAAATATTTTTTGTAAATTAATTAAAGAGCTGCGATTCAACTTCTTTCAAAGTAATTTATAATTTTAAAATAAAATACGAAATCAAAATATCATTTAGAACACTCATATATTCAAGTAATTAACAGTGATAAAATAAATACAATGATGAATGTTAAAGTAAAATGAAAACTTGAAAAATTAGCTTATGGATCAAAAAATCATTAGACTAAGTAAAAATAAAACCTTACCAAATAAATGCCATGTCTTTCGTCGTCCATAACGACAGAGCCAGTAATCATCTGATCTGTCAGATTCGATACCTACAAAGGGTGTCGCAATAGCATCTGCTACCTGACCAATTAATAGTACTATTCCTGAGAATGCACTGTTAAATTTTAACACCAGATGAAAGAAAACTAACAGATATGTAAACCACATAGAAGCACAAACGTCATTCAGAACATGACCGACACCATACGAGGCTCGCAATAAGAGAGGAAGCCTTCTTCCACGATTAAAAACAGCACTATCAGCCATGTTTATATATCTATTTGGTCAAATTAATCCACAATTTTAAATAACTTCCCGTTCATATTATTTTAGAAATTAATATTGAGTAACTCTTGCACTATTTGGAGATCACTGAAAGTAAATAAAACAGTTTTATATGAATAACAGTAAGTTTTTGTGAGCATATATTCTAAGAAAATCATCCCTAAATATTGGCTCCGTGTCACAGAAAACAAATTTAATAGATTCACGCGTGGACAATATAAATAATGACTTGTCTTTTACAAATTCATATTACACACCACAACCACTTACAAGAAATTTGAGTAATTCCAGTGCCATTCATATCAAACAAAAAACATTATCTTATGGATGCTGAAGCTACTAAGTACATTAAAATGATTTCCGAGTCACAAAGCAGACTGAAGGAAAGGCTATCAAATTGCCATATATTTCAATTTTGAACATATTAGGATTATAAAGGAAGGTTGTGAAAGATTAGATACACTTTTCGTATGAATGCAAAAGAAAACTAAAACGCTAAAATAAATCATTAGATCAAAGTTCATTTAAGAGAAACAATATAGCAGGTCAGCATTATTTTAAATCAAGCACATTTGTGGAGTCCTTATAATTTAGGTCATATGATAAAAACTTACTGGACGTTTGAGAGTTGAATCTATTCCCTTTCTACAAAGAAATATACCAAGTAACTAAAGCCTTAGGAACCGTACCTTTCCCTCAATTGATGTGAAGTCATGGTTGTTGTCATCTGAGTAATATGATTATCACTCATACCACAAACACTGATAGTCGTCACTGTGTCACTGTTGATAACCACCCCTGCTAGTACTACGGATGGCGTGAGTCATTTTGCAGTGTCGCCCGCCGCGTCGTAGCGCTGATTTACTCGAAAAGAGAAGAGCGTTGAAATTGCTGTGACGTAATTCTTTATTTAGATGTATTTTGAACGTTCTTAAAATGGTAAGGTTTCGTTTAATAATTCGTTCCAATGATCACTCCTTAATCTTGACGTAGAGCACGACAACGAAATGAATTTAATTAAATGGGAGAAGTATTTGAAAGAAGTTTGTTCCATTACCAGCGTTTTTAAAGTAATGAGAGTTTCTGTTTGTATCTTTTCAAATTAGATAAGTTTGCGCTTTTTTCAAGATACGTACAGGATATATGCTTCCAGAATGATTCCAACTTATTGTGATTCGTACAGAGAGAATAGTGAGAATTGCCAGGTTTCAGTTTGTTAATACGGAACACCTGAATCTATAGCTACACAGGAAATCGGGTGGTTAGAGATGAGACGCAAGAATTTGAAAATGCACAAATGAAATAAACACCTGAATTGCGAGAGCAAAAGCCACCGTCCGAAGAAAGAAACTCCTGCTAACAAGCAAAATGAGCAGAGCTAAGGAAGTTGTTGGTGAAATGCTGTTTGGAGTATAGCCTTATACGGAGCATAAACAGCTTATGTAAAAGGAAATACAGTACTTGGAAAGCCTCTAAATGTGGACACGAAGGATAATGACGAAAATACAATAAGCGGACAAATAATCCAGTGTTAAGAATAGGAGAGACGTGATTGATAAATATATAGTAAAACTTATCTAGTTTTCCCAGAAAAAGAAATAACTTGCGTTAAATTTCTTGGAATCCAAAATGTTTTATCACCCTGCATTACTTAATGTATTATAAATTTGTTCAAGAAAATGTTAACAGTTTTAATTAAAATATGTGATTCTAGATTTTTCCTTATTTGCTATCTCATCTGAAAACTTAATTGTTGAAACTTGTACATTGGTTTTCTATTTTATCTCATGATACGCTACCATATCTTGGCCTGGCAAAATGAGGATGGCTTAACAATATTTGTTTTTTTTTGTTATTTAAAATAACAAAGACAAATTTCATAAGAATATAGGAAAGGAGTTTATAAATTGGTATGTAATGATAATAATGAGGAATATATAGGGCTAACTGAAGGAAATTTTAATGTACGAGAGAAAGAGAATATTAAATGTTTTCACAATCAGTCTGTGATAACTCTGAGAGACATCTTATAGAAAACTACCATTCATCAGACTTTAATGTCTCAATTTTACACCAATAAAAAAGGACCCAAATTAGATTACTTGGAACGAATTGAAAGCATTCACCAAATACAAAATTCTAACTCAGTCAATAATCATCTCTTTCCCTACCACACCTATTGTTTTTAACCATTAGCCATTTATCCTTTTCTTCTTCTGAGATATTTCCCCCAAACACCTCTGATTGATAATTAGTGGTTGGTTATTTCGTATGCAACTCCTTTCTCTTTGTTTTTCCTGATTTCTATACCTATATGCAACTTCATTCTTTTTGAGTTTATTAGTTAATTTGTATAAAATTTTTTCTCCTTGATTTCATTGATTACTCTATACCATCCCGATGTATATAAATTTGTGAAGCATGCGGTATGTTTGCCTGATGACATGTGGTAAAATTGATATAGCAACTGATGATATATGACTTAAGCAAAGTCAAAAAAACAATTTGAGTAACACCAAATAAACTGTTTCAATAGTAAAATGATTTGATTGATCACATGGGCTGTAAAATAAACCATGAGAGAAAGCTTCATAACAAAAGAAAATTTATTTTTAATTTTACGTTTCCATTATTTTAAATCATTTTGAATGTGAGTTAAATCTACAAACTCTTTTATAGCAAATTATTCTCCATAATCCTATTTATAATTACCCAAGTGTCCATCCATTTATCTATCCCTCCCCTTCCATATCACAAGAACTGTTGTAGAGAAATGTTGTAAACACCATTTTGATTATTAGAAAATCACAACTATTTTAAAATTTTATATCTTCTACAGGAATAGCGTTGAAGAAATAGAGGTGAAGTACCTTAATTGTAAAGAAAAGCTGTAGATTAACACCCAAAGTGATTCAGCCTAGAAACAGCAATAAAATCAAAAACATCCACACCAATTTATTAAAATATTGCACAACAAATGAAAGTGTATTTCCAAATTGTAACTGGAAAAACCATTGAAGGATGTTGAAAAAATTTACCTATAATAAATAGCGTTGACACATATTCACTGAAGAGAATATCTCTCAACATTACCACTTCTAAACTCAAAGTGACTCTGAATAAACATTGAAACAACATCTGGGTGATATACATATGAATTTATTACAATGTTGAATAGAGATATGGAAACTGATATTAATTTGAAATTTGCAGCATGGTGGCACTGTCATTATAACATCTACAGAATTCAACGAAATATGAAACTAGTACCAAGCAAATGAAAAGTTTCTAATAAGTATTTTTGAAGGTAAAGAAGAAATGAGAATGATGAAATTGATAATAAAACATCACCGGGGAAAATTATAAGGGTGGGGTGTAAATTACACATCATGTGACCACTGCAGGGTTAATAAACACAGCAAGAGCATCTGTTTCCCGTTTGATATACCTCTGCAATGCATATGCTGGACACCCTACTCCAATAAAATTTTTTTTACTTCTACAGGTTTGCAAATACATTCTTTCCTTCACCCCTCTGAACCTCTCCAAATATAGTGTTCCAATTATCACCTGCAAATACTGTGAACTTATCTTAGAGACAATGGAAAATAATGGACTGATAATATTAGTGTTTTCAAGAATTGCAATTTTCTCAGCCTTCAGCATAACATCACACAATGATGGCAACTGAGAACATGGCAGAAAATGACAAATTTTTTAGAAAGGTTGTAGCTGTCAAACAGCTGAGACAATTTTGCAGCTAACTTTACTCATAAAATACCACTGTAGAATCTTAATGAATTATCATGGCAAATTATTTATTTTGTATTTGCATTGAGTGCCTAATGGATTTTTTACTTTTTATTACAAATATTAAAATTTTACAATAAAAAATATTTTTAGTAACTTTGCTTGAATGGAAAACAATTTTGAGCACATTTTCGATTATTTTACTGACCAAAAATTAGGTTTAAATGTCTGAAAACTTAGAATTTTTAGGAGTAGCCAAAGGCCACAGCAAGGTAATGAATAATTCCAAAAAAATCTTTATTAAATAATAACTTATAAAACATGTCAAAACTGTTAAGTGTGATCCTACATAGTCAACATTGTAAGTTAATGTTATTAACAAATTTTGAGAGTTTTACTTAATGAAAAGTCTGCTATAAGGTTGCTGTAATCCAATTCGCTAGCAATGTCATTCTCAATCGACAATAGCCAATTTACTGACCTGTTCTTGAAGCATCGTTGAACACATGTACATTTTAAAAAGTTTTAGCAGTGAAAAACTAAGAGCAATGCCCGCATTATGAAAGTCTGTATATCGCTTTTTTATTGTAAGAAATTGCAGAATCTTAACTGGGTCTTTGTAAAGTGGTGCTGGAATGATAGGTTTCAAAGCTTCCAGTTCTTCTGCAAGTATGAAGCCATCAAGATCCCAATTTTTTAAAATGATTTTCATAACACTGGCTAAATTGGGTCAAATTAAAAAATAATTTGACTGTACAATGCCTTTAAGTAGGGTCGGAGCTGTCGGCTAGGATATTGCCAAGCGTAAAGATCTGTACATGCACAGTCTGGAGAAAAGTTAGTGGTATTTGGTATAGTAAAGTTATGGACCACAGCACTGTGATAATGAATTTCCTTTATAAAACTTGCATCGCTGAATGTGCGGTACTATATATATATATATATATATATATATATATATATATATATATATATATATATATATATATATATATATATATATATATATATATATATATATATATATATATATATATATATATATATATATATATATATATATATATTCTGCTATGCCAATGATAATGGCAATAAATTAATTTTTTCTGTGCAAGAGATTCTGAGAGCTGTATTACAGAACAATCTGTTTTAAATTTTCTCAGCTTGACATTGAGAAAACAGTTAAAATTTTCAATGAAAAAATATGAAAAGCATGTCATAGATATTGAGACCCTTTTATTTGTTGACTTGATAAGTACTATTGGTTTCTGTCACCCCAAAAGAATTACTAAATCATGCACACTTTTCAACCTGATCATATTTCATAATATAATCTAGTCCTCTTCCTGATTTATTGTATTAGGCTGAAATACCCAGGGGCGGCCAAGTGGGTGGTGCAGCGAATGCAAGGCATCCGGGCCCCTGATTTTTAGGGATCCCCAAATGTTGAGTATAAATAATATATTTACATCTTTAAACAAATTTTTGCTTTTTTATTAAATTAATTATCATTATATTTACTTATAATTATAATTACATGTTCTCTCTAAGCTGTAATATTGATGTGTACAAAATGGCAGGTTTTTTTTACATAGGGGGATCCCAAAAACTTGCTTGCATCCGGACCCCCAAAAGTGCTTGGCCGGCCCTGGAAATACCCCAGCATTTGTTTCATGAAGTGCTTCCTGGAACTGTGTACCTAACTAACTGAGAATCCAAGTGAGGTTATACATATGTTCAGCATATGTATCTATTGAACAGATTCTTTCTACCTCTTTTTGGAATTTTAAACCTGGATTACTAACAATTCGTCCATCAGATGTTGGTCAAAATAAAAATTAATTCCCACCCCTTGATCCTTTTTGTACTTTCAGTCGAACTTCAGTCTTTCTATTATGACTGTTTATGCAAGTGATAGTTTACTTTTGTTGAGAGCAATCCAGTTCCAGTCATCCGAGAGATGAAGGGTTAGCCTTAATATCACGTAATCAGTCTTGTACTGTCGTCAGATTATTTCACACTTTCGATACTTCATTGAGGTAAGGATTCTGTTTCCGCAAATACTTTTGGTATTATTTTCTAAGTTTTGTGGTCCTTTTTAGATAGATAGGAATCTTGTAAACAAGTAATAAAGATTGTGCTGCAGTCAAAAAATGTGAAGACTACCTATATGTGTTTTTTTGGCATGCTAAATGTGATGACAGTGAATTCATACATTATTTATTGTCATAACATTAATACCAGAGGAGAAAAACCACTATCAAGAAGGGAATATGCCAAATTATTGGGAGATAAACTAATGAAGCCTTGCCTTGAACAATGCTTGGCTATCCTCACTATACCTCGTTCACTTAAGTCGACAATCGCTGATATGTTACGATACATATAGAACTACCTCAGGAGAGACAGGATCAGGGTGAACAGAGAATGAGATCCATATGTGCATTTTGTCCATCCAGCAAGAGGATAATAACACAATTCTCCTGCTGCAATTTATTACAGGCAGTATGCAGAGAACATCATGGAAATGTGTGGACTGCACTTAGAAAAATTAATTATTACTAGAATTTAGTTAGATTGTTAGTGAACTTTTTGGTGTTGAAATGTAATTTTATAAAATTGTTATTTAAAAATAAATATCAACATGGCATAGTCTCTTAGACTAGAGCAGCGTTTCCCAAACTTTGCTGTCCTGGGGACCGGTTATTACAAACTTTGCAGACCTGGGGACCGGTTACTTTAATAATCATTTTTTGCGTCCCACCGTAGTACACACATAAAAAAAATTCCCAACAGACCATTCGCGAATGGAACTACTTTGCTTGCACGTCCGATGAATGCACAATAAATAAAGCATTTAATACATTGCACATGCATATTTATAAAACCATAAAATCAATTAAAAAAATCAAAGTCCATTGTTTATCTATTTATTAAAATTCACTTTTTATGTATCTTTACAACATTAGGAATTAGCAATTCAATCTTACAAAATGAGTAATAAAGGAAAAGAGAACATCGTATGTGAAGGATGCTGTTGTTTGTTATTACATAACAACTGTCAGGATGAAAAGAAGTCAATTTTATCCTCAGATCTGGCTCGACATCCAATCTATTCCTATACTTTGTTTTAATAAGAAAACCAAAGTAGAGAATGCAGCTTCACACTTATATGTTAAACTGAAAGGCATTAGGAATCTGACCGCTTTCTCAGATAAATGTGCACATTCATTTTGGCAACTCAGCCAAAAATCAATCAAGCAGAGGTTATCAAAATTGTGTTTCAATGCAGTATCACAAGAAAGTTCAACTAGTGAATCTACTTCTGTTTCATTTAGTTACAATATTTCTTTATTTTCTGTACTAAGAGTGAATGAGTTCCTAATCCACATTTTACTGCAGTCAATTTGGGGAAAATATTAATTTAAGCTTGATATTAGCCCCAGGAGATGTTCTTTTATTGTTACAGAAAGCGCATCAAAGTTATTTACATCGGCATAATTTTCTAATAATTCAGATAAAGTACAGAAAGACTTAAAATTTCCCTTTTCAACTCGTTGTGTCCACAAACGAAGTTTTTTTATTGTTGCTTCAACATTTTCCAGAACTTTAAAAATATCTATGTTGGTGCCCTGGAAACTTAAGTTCAACTCATTTAAAGCACAAAATATATCGCATAAGTAGGCTACCTTTGTTAACCAATCAAATTCACGAAATCTGTCTTTAAATTCGTATGTAACATCTCTTACCGATGGAGGATGCTGTTCAAAAAACAATAAAAGTTCGTCTTTCATTTCAAGAAGTCGTTTCAAAACGTTTCCTTTTGATAACCATCGCGATTCACAGTGTAAAAGGAGATGCTCATGCTCACTTCCTAATTCTTTACACAAAGCAGTAAAGATCCTGGAATTCAATGGACGAGATTTAATAAAATTTATAAACCTCACACATTCTTGAATAGTTGAACTCAAAAGTGAGGGCATACCTTTCACAGCTAGAGCCTCTCTGTGAATAATACAGCTACAGCTACAAAGTATCTGACACATAAAGCGATTATTCCAAAAATTGCTACATGTCGCGTTTTATTTTCTACCGGAACAGAATTTCATCTCAATGTGTTGCAATACATTTAATCCTACGTGTTCGGATCACGGCATATTCCGGCGCGTTTATTTTACGCAAATTATCGACGGCTTTAGACTTACAAACGAGAGCACAAACTCATACAGAAGAGTCAATTTAATTTGTTACAGCTGTATACGTAGACGTAATAGGATAGCGCGATTATTTTAATATTTTCTGAGGACCGGCATTATTTTCCCAAGGACCAGTACCGGGCCGCGGACCACACTTTGGGAAACGCTGGACTAGAGGATAATAATCCCATTCCTCATAGATAAGATTAGTAATCCAGGGCTAAAGTAGATAGTTATTTAAGTTCTGTATTTAGCTGTACATCCAATCCCCGACTAACATGATTTCTAACAACATGATATCAGTTTAAAACGGTTTTCGACTAACACGACTGGTCATTCGGTTAAACACGATTTCTCCACGACTTCTCTACGATCATGAAAAAAGTCTGGAAAGCGGAAACAGAAATAGACTTTAGCCCCACTTTTTATTAATTGTGGAGGACAATAAGCCCATTATCATAACATCTGATCCAGAGGATGAATTTGACAATTTCTATGAGTCGGATGCAGAAGGCAAGGGATTTCATGGTTTTTAAACTGCAATGTAGAAAAATACCATTCTTGAATGTTTTTGAAATTTCCTTTGACCGTTTTTGTAATTTACTATTGATCGTATGTTATTATCTTTTGAAAAATTATTTCATGAATTAAAACAAAAATGTTTAATTCTTAGTTATTTGTTGTTTAAAATAATCATTTTATAAATCTTCTAAATAATGGCTGCTAAATAAATGGTGAACAGTTGAACAGCTGATTCAAGATGGCAGTCATCTACATCGAAAAATATACTGGAGTTTATATTTCACATTTTATTGGTGGTGGGAGTAAGAAAACGAGAAAAGTTATATCACTAGAGAAAAAACTAGATTTACTTAAGCGCTATGAGAACAAAAAACAAACATGTGATGTCGTTCGTCATACAGGTCTTATGAAGCAACGCTACAAACCATCCACGTTATCATAATCGTAGTAGCCTTGCGGACCACCAGGGCTCCGAGAGTCATAGTTTGGGAACCAATGCTATAGAGCAGGGTTTTCCAAACTACATATATGAAGTCACGGAACCCTTGGACTCTTATTTTTATTATTTAATATAATCTCGTGAAGCTTTCGCGGAACCCAAGGGTTGTGCGGAACACAGTTTGGGAAACCCTGGCATAGAGGAATTACTGCGAGACATTTTTACAGATTATCAATAACATTGTTTTGGGCAAATTTCGGAATAAAATAAATACTCCGCTATACTAAGAAAACCGATTTTCACGAGTGAAAACAACATTGTTTCATAAAGATGTATGGTACGGTCCAATTTTTTGCGCTACTTTAGCCATCGTGTTCCTTTGATAATAACAATATTATTTTTTTCGTTAGATTAGCTACCGTCGCATATTGAGCAATGATGATATCACTTTCGTTTCCTTTGAATATGATCCATTATAGGGAATGAAAATGGTCGTAAATAAGAATCGATAGTAATTTTTTATCAGTTAAATTGAAATTAAAATAGTAACCATTTATAGTACCTGTAATATTATCGTTGAAAATATGCCCAGGATTCACAAACAATCATTTGGATTTGAAAGCTTATTATTCCCATTTTGATAAATTCTGAAAAAATATATGTAGGGGAAGAACGCCTATATTGAATCCCCTAAGAACTCAAGGGCTTTGACACAAAGTTTGAAGGAAGACAAATTAAGAAATGGTTCTGTCTCAGAAACACATTTATTAGGAATCGAACGATATACTTATTATTTGATTTCGAGTATAAGAAACAACACAAAATAATTGGTTTTGAAAGTCTGCATCGGTCCTATTTAGGAATGCATTGTCCTAAATTGGACCATAAAAACCACATATTTGAAGAATATAATAAGTACCAAATTTTCATTAAATTATACATTAGAGCCCAAACAATGTATGAAACAATACAAGATGAGTTTTGGAAGCAAGGGTTCAATTAAGAATCTTTTAGTAAAATAAAATTAACAATGCGAAAAACCATACCGCCAACGGTAAATACTCTCCCCATTCTTTTTGTGAAGCATCTGTCGGTCTAGCGTCTCAAAACTTCTTTAAAAAATATGGGGAGATTTATTGATACATTTTTACAAAATAAAAAATAATATTAATTCAAATAGATATAATAAGTCCATCTGATTGAGGGAAGAAAGAAGGCCTCAACCATATGAGATTCTCCTCTATTTAAAAGACTGAAAGAATATAAACAATTTGTTCCTTTTTAAAAGGCACAAGCATATATCTGTGTAGTGATTTTTAATAATATCAATGTTTTGTCTTAACCCCTATAGTAGCAAATTTCTGCGCATTTATTTTTAGAAAATTGCTAAATATCTCCAACCTAAAACACGATAATGGCTTTCAGATTAAGGAAAACGGTTAACTTGAAAATTGCTATGACTACGCTCTTACATATAATGCAATGCAAAAAAATCTGATGTGGTCACCACATGACTTTCTCAATACCTGTAATATTTCTAAAAATTCCAAATAGGTTAAATAATGATAAATATTTTAAGTAACTGCGAGAAAAATTGAAATACTTGACAAAGAACAGAAATAAACTGAAACCGTAGCCTTCTGATATTGGATATAGCCACGAAGCTCCAACAATTAAGAAAATAAAAAGGAGCGTTACTAACAATAAGACATAACTAAGCGTAAAGTGATTACAATAAGTCGCCGGTAGGTGGTGTGGTGGTGGCAGATAAAAAATTAGTTTTTAAAATATCTCTTAAACAGTGCATTATATGGGGAAATGTTTCGAACAGACGTTATAGAAAATTACATTTCCTACAACTTTTATCCCAGTACTTTTTTTACATTCATCAAATATTAAAGCAAATATATAAAAAACGGATGTGAGAGTAAACACCCACTTTGGGTTGACCGATTTTTACCAAAAACTAATCCGTTCTTGTTATTTTAACGAAAATGTCAAATATAAAATTTTGCGTTGACGTGATTAATAGTTTTTAAGTTAGAGCACCCACAAAATTCTGGTCACAGACATCCACAGACATCATCGAAAAAATAGTGAAAACGTGTTCAGGGGACCTTAAAACATGTATTTTCGTTTAAATCTTGAATTCGATTTTTTTCATTAAAACAATACATGCTCTATACTTCGTATATGGAGAAAGTAACAATGGAACAGTTCCAGGACAATGCATCTGAAACGATGCAACAAAACAAAACATAAATTTATCGCATCAGGAAGGTACCCTGGATTTTTTTCAGATTTGACAGGTAAGGAATTAAGAGAATTAAATCACGTTAATTTTGGAAACATACTCAGCTAAACGAATATTGTAAAAATAACTTACTGTTTTATACAAGAAAAGTATATAATATGGTTTGAAGGACAGTAATCAGATACCATATTTTATGAAATAGGTGTTCATAACGAAGACTGATTTTTCTTGTAACATTATTTCAATACATTGAATTTAAAAGTAGTACATATATTCTTTCTTAAATTAAAATGCGAGTATTCACGCAGGAACTGATTATGCGTATTTCTGTCAAGTGGCAATTAAATTTAAATTTTCCACGTGCACGAGTTTTCCACTACCAGTATGAAAATGCATTTAAAAGGCATACTTTCTGAATCATTCAACCTCTGAAATAATACTTTATGTAAATTTAAAGTTTAAATTTAATTATGGAAATTAAATAGCTAATCTTCGTCGTTTAGATTCGATTTAAAAATCATGATTGGCAATAGAAAAATTTGCTCCTATTGTTTAAAAATTTGAAATGCAATCAACAGCGATTTCCTAACATTTTCATTCCTAATATTCCTTTGCACCATCACGATGGCTTTTTAAAATTTGTTTTTTTTTCCATTTTGAATTTTCCTGAGAGGAAAGATTCCTTTTTCCTATTAACAGCAACTCTGCGCATTAAGAACTTATTCTAAACCCAATCAGGATCGGAAAAGAGGCCATCCTTCGCATTGAGGAGCGGTTTTCTTCACTGCGTTCTGAATGAAAAAGTCTTATCTTCTCCGCCGCCAAATCTCGACCGCTGTTCCACGAGACGGCGTGTCGCGCCAATAGGTGTCGACACCGCTCCTCAAAACTCACCGGGACGAGCGCTCCCTCTAATTCTCCCTCTTCAAGATTTTGTACCATCTCGCTGTCCTCACGACCATCAAGCTCTTTGTCGCGTGAGCCTCCTTTAAAAAAAATAATCTTCGCCTAATCCGAGAAAAACAAATGAAAAGTATTAAGATTAAAAAATAAACTAGAGAGAAGGAAAGAGGCCAATTTTCTGACAATTTGGAAAGACATGGATAGAGAAAGAGAGAGAAGGAAAGAGGCCAATTTTCTGACCAATTGGAAAGACATGGATAGAGAGAGAGAGAAAGAGAGAGAGAAGGGGAAAAAAGAGAAGCTTCCAAGCGATTCCTTCCTCCTTTGACTTAACCACACTGCAGAGAGGGAGAAGAAAAGGAGAGAAAAAAATTCTTCGCGTTGTCTTAAAGATCCCATCTGAATTCCAAGCGACTCGGAATCAATCTTTCGGTAGGTGTGCTTCTTCCACGGCGGAGGAGGAAGGGATAAGGGGATGAGACCCAAACCGCGTTTGGTTCGTGGAAGTAGGAGGGGTAGAGTAGGAAGGATGGGAGGGTTCTTTGCAGAGGTGAGAGAGAGAGAGAGAGGGAGAAGGGGAGAGGAAGGGGGAGTCTCCATTCCCAATCGTCCCCTATTCGTCGGTCTCCATAGGACGCTGCTTATACGTGACGTGAGTCCGTTACACGAAAGCTAAACTCCTGCCCCTACCATGTCCTCTTCCTCCTCTCTCAACCCTTTGATACTCTTCTCCAACCTCTCTTCCCCACACCCCTTCCCCCGTCAAGACCTCTCTCCCCTGCGAAAATGTTATCTCTCTTGCACCTAGGAGACTTGAATGCACAAAATTCTATGTGCGACTCGAGGGGAGGGGACCGGCTGGTAGGGGAGAGGATGGGAGGGAAGGGGAGGTCGCGCGGATTCTGTCATGGAAGGTGTGGGTGGAGTTTTCGGGGAACGTTCCGCGAAGGAGGAGGGAAAGGAAGGACTGTCGGAGGGAGAGAGGGAGGGTGGGGAGAGAATGGGGGGAGGGGGAGAGAATGGGGGAGGAGGAGAGAATGGGGGAGGGGGAGAATGGCCCAAAGTGAGGGCGCTCATGTTATGTGCAAGGGAGGGTCCTTTTTTTCTTTCTCAAGGCGGGAGGTTATTGGCACCACGAGACGGACGCGGAATGTACCTCGTAATATATGAGTACAAATTCACTTACACTCGCATTCGTTGCTTCTCAGTCGCTCGAGGGAAATGGAGGGGAGATTTTTTGATTGAAAAAGTTTGGAAGATATTTTTTTAATCGATAAACATACGAGGTAGATAAGACTGCGGCTGAAAGGGTGGCCAATTCATAGTAAAAGCTGTTTATTCTTTGGTTTAACGTAAATATCAATTTTATACTTGACGGGATGTAATTGCATGCATGTTCATCAGGAGAGGCCTCAATTCAATTAATAAAAAAAATAATTTTGTATTGAGATAAGATCCCTCTTAATAGTTTAGAGGAGCTGGTGATCATTTTTGAGAAATGGTCTCAGAATCCATTTTATATCGTATTTTCTACAACAGTGGTGTCCAAACTACGGCCCGCGGGCCAAATGCTGTCCGCGAAGAGTTTTTGTGCGGCCCGTGAAGCTATGGCGAAAAGGCAATTCGAAAAAATTAACACAAAAATTCATACATTTTTAAAAATTTTTTATAATAAAACTTTAAATATTGAAATGTTAGCAATGGAAACCTTATTTAGACTTGATTTTCACTTATATGGCTCCTCAGAATACATATAAAACTTCCGATTTAAACTCTAATCCTGCCCGCCGAAGAACTGGCAATTTCCAATGGAATCGCATGTGGCCCGCCATTAGAAAAGTTTGGGCAGCACTGTTCTAAAACATCATTAGTTATTTCACACCAAAGTTGACGAAACCTTGTCTTGATTTCGAGTGCTCTGTGGATAGGCGTAACATCAAGACAGTGGAATAATTACTGACTTTGAAGCAAGCTGTTAGAAACAATTCACTTTTGTGGCATCGCATTAATATTAATGGCAACTACGTGGTTTTTTAAAATATGCTGGAGATGAAGAAAAATAAGACAAATATATAAGTCTCAGGGCGTTTAAAAAATTTAATTGTATCCTAAACGTTCAAAAAGAAGCAAATAAATTTTAAACCATATACTTTCCTATCGATAACACAAAACGAAATGATTTTGTTAGTTTCATTGCCATTTTTAATAGATGAATTTATTTACAATCATATAAAATTAACGCATGGACCCATTATTTTTTTAATTTGTAGTCTTTTCATGTTTCTGACGATGATGGCTCCAATACAGAGGCAGAACACCTCATGATGATGATGATGATAAGGTAAAAAACTATCCATGGAAAATGTCTCAATGAAGATGCATATTGCAGTTCGTTCTACCGTTTCCTGTCTTCTGAATTTGAAAGATGCAAAGTCTAATTAAGATATTTTGATAATATTATTTCAGGGTCAGATCCAGAAACTTCTCAAGGGGAGATGTGAGGGGAGGGGCTCCCCATCTTGAATCCACCACTGTCGACGACCCTTTATTCTGAAAATACCCATCATAAGCTTTCTTTTTCTATGGACCTAATATGCTGCGCAAAATTAAGGAATTTTGCGCTGAATGGGTTTAAGAATGCATTCAGTGGAAGACAATGGAGATATTCAAGGGGGGGGGGGATCGTCCCATCGCCCCCTTTCGTATTGCCACTGTATTATTATACTGTATATTATTTATTAAAAAAATCTAACTGGAAATTTGAATGCCATGTAAGCTCATATGAAAATTTTGCTATTATTCGCCATGATGATTAATTGTATTTATACGCTATGTAAGATGATTTTACTAAGATGGATTTTTGTGATTGAAATTTGAATCTTTTATTAATAAAATTAATTTATCTGTGAAAATAATTTCTCCAAAAATCAAATGGGAATAATGTTTTAAAGTTGGCTTTTCAAATGAAACTTGGAGATATTGGAATATTAATTAAAGGCAGTAGTGGAAAAATGCATATTCATCCAATAAATGCTACTTTAATGATAAAAAAAATATTCTATCAACTTAGTGATCTCCAATTTAAAATACGTAGATGCTCCGGCGAATTTGTAACGGGATGCTAATGCACTTTAAAGCAGTTTTCAACATCGATGGCCATAAATATTAAAACTCACTGAAATATATAACAAACCAAAACGGAGCATTAAACGAATAAAAAATTCTCTGTGGGCACTGGGGCGAAACTAACACGTAGCAAAGAACAGACCATGAAACCCAAAATCGATTTCCTACCCGAGGCTTTCATTTAGCAGTCCACTTAAAGCCTTCAAAAGAGTGTAGTCATGAATTTCGATAAGAATAGTCTGAAAGGAAATGGTCTCACTATGTGCGCGAAAATAATCAAGTTTCAACCAGAGGGATTTTTAAAGAACTCGAAAAAAGTCGAGGTAACATAAAGTAAAAAAAATCCTCGATTAAAAAATAGTTCACTTCACCAACGTCGAGTCAATTTCCCTTTCAAACTACTGCCGGAAAATGTGTTTGAAAAAGAAAAATGAACAATGAGGCGCGGATATCGTCAAGCCTTATGAACCCTGCATTGACCAACAGGCTACTGAACCCTATGCAACGTGATGAAAGATGCATCTAGGGAGGAGTGGATCGCGTGGGTGTCAAGGGTTTAGGGAGGAGTTTGCGAGAGAGTGTGGGCAAGGCGACGGCCATTGTATATAGCCTTATTCCTCTCCCGCCCTTTTCCACGGAAATGGAGCCACTCTGTAATCATCTCATCGTCAACGCGGTGGATGGAGTCTCGCCTTACGCGCCGGCTTTGCCCTCGAGGCAATGGAGGAAGAGGCGGCTGAGCCAGAGAGACCCCTCGAGGCTTTTTGATGTCGCCCACCCTCCCTCTCCTACCCACTCCACCTTCGCTTCCCCTCCAGGGTGACTGACCTTCTGACCTCTCAGCGCACCACTACTCTTTTTAGGTGACAAAATTCATTCGTCTCTCACTATTTTCTTGGGCCCTTGGTGCGGGTAAGTGGGATGATAATAACGATGGTCAAAAGGTAAGTGCGCAAGACTTCGTTAAGCCTGAACCAGAGTTCCTGGGATTCTTTTGGGCGAAGAGCTAAATATAATTGGATTTTTTTTCTCGGAAGCGTGAAAAATTCGAAAGTACATACATAATAGGTAAGGTAGGTAGTAAAAAAATCGCTTGAAAATTTTGCAGCACGTTCAATTCCTATGAAAGACTGTTTCAATTTTTGTAGTAACGTTGGGGATTTATTTGTTTAAGCTCTTTAAATACATATTATAAACCTTGATAATATATGATTCTTTAATACGAACATGATTTTTTTATAAATGTTGTTTTAAAACAATAACATGCTGCCAAAGCACTGAATATAAATTGTTAAGTGAATTAATAGAAGAATAAATGTTAGAAAGGTTACCTTAGCGTTTATTAACCTATTTCAAGTAATTATACCATATGAAATAACTTTTTTGGCGTATTTAAAAAAATGCTGTTGTCATTTTTAAAGGAAAATGCAATGTAAAATGTTTATTTATGAAATAATCACTTTATGGAGAGTTGAATTTTTCTTTAAAAATGTTGGTAAATCTCATTTTTAAACAAAGAAAGGTTCAAACCAGCCAACGTTTCTTACAATTTCAGCTGACAGCAACGTAGGTACGAAAGGGTGAATTTTATGCAATGAAACAATGAAATGCACATCTATTAAAACAGTTTGATTATTTATTAAATATACATTGCCGATTATCCTGGATCTTTAAAAAATATCATTGTTTTTACACACAGAAGACTAGAATGATTGGACGTATTCGTGCAAGAATTATATGTTTTACATAAAAAATCGAGGCGCAAAAACTCTTTGAGAAAGTACTTCGAGCATAAAATTATCAATAATAAAAATAAACAAATAAAGCACTTCCGTCGTGGAATGCGATTTTACATAGACGTGGATGTGGGAGACAAAAGAATAAGATAAAAAAATTGAAAAAGTTGAAATTAAAAGTTTGTTTCCCCACGCGCACCAAACCATATCTCTCACACGCTTTATTACGCACTGCACAGCTGTCAGACGCTCGCAGGGACACATGCACACTTAACCACGTACACGATAGGGTTGCAATGGGGAAGGAGGGAAGTGTTTCATCGAATGTTCCAAATTATTTCTTTCTTCCTTCATATCAGCAGGGCGGAGGAGTAGTTTCCAGAGGACGACACCAGGTACCGCCTTCTACCCAACCGTTGATGACGATGACGCCTCGAGCTCCACAGTTCTCTCGTAACTTTCATTCCGTTTCCAGGTTTTCGCAGGATTTCGATTTCGTAGACCTGCGAAGGAGAAGAGGCGAGGAGGATAAGACACGCGGATCCTTCGAATTTCGAGGGAAAAAAATACAAGGAAACCAAGGAGGTTAGTGACACACTTTTCCACGAAAATAAAACTGCGGCAAAAGTTGAAGTTCAATTAAAGAACAACCGGAGGGATTAAACAGCGGGGAAGTCGAGTGGGGAGGGAAAGTGGAGAGGTTAACAATTCTTTCAGGAAACAATTGGGAGTGCACTATTAAAGCTGTATAAAAATCCAGAAATTTTCTCCCATGGCTGACCTACTCCACTTGACTAGCGTTGTAAAACTAAGTTTTACCGCGACTTCAGAAGTTTTTATCCTTTCACAAATATTAACCCATTTCTCGACAAATCCTTGAAAAATATCCGCGAGGGAAAGGTGAAAAAGCGTAATGTCGGTCAATTATGCTTTAATAACCGAGTCAAATATTTTTTAATTCTAGCGTCATTATTATAATAAGTCTCCGACCTTGTTTAACACCCCCATAAGTGTTCACCCAATATACTGGATGCGTGGGGAATTTCTCTGATGCAAAAACATTTTTCGAAAGTTTTACATAAAAAAGTTTTATTATTAGGAATTTGGGAAGAAGCTGCTTAGGTTTCTTAGAACTTAAACCGATCAAATTCTCCAATTGATTATAATTGCTTGGATATTATAAGCATTACTCGAGGAACAATATATGCGCATAGTAAAAAATCAATGACATACACTTACTAGTTTAACTATTTAAAAATAACCCCAACGAGGATTTACCGCACGCTAGGAAACGCCGTAAAAATTTTGCTTCCAATGGAAAACGAAATCCCTTCTCTGCAAATCCGTTCTCTTGATTATAAGTAACATGCGTCCCAACTTGAACACGAGCCACGTTTTTTGTCAATCTCTCGTCCGCGAGAAACCACATGTATGATACCGTTAAGATTATACTCGCCACAGTTAAAAAAAGTGGTCATTAAAATCGTAACCACGAAAGAAAAACGGTTTATAATGAAAGAAAGAATGTTTTTTTTCTTCTACAAATATTAAGATCATTTTTTTTTAACGAGAGAACATTCGGCAGATTTTTGAGTCACGATTCCTCCGTTCTTTGACCGAGGCATGACGAAAAAGTCGAGACAGAAAAGAGAAAGAGTCTGGGGAGAAGGAAACCGAATTCCACATCCTGTCCTATGACGGCGCTCTTTCACGACCCTCTCCAGTTAACCGTTCGCTTCGCGATACGATGAAACTCGAGGAAGACAGGTAAACTTATTTTATTATTTAGGGGAATTTTCCCAGTCGCTTGGAGCAGACAAAAGAGCGACAAAAGGAAAGGGAGATCTTAAGGGAGAAGAGGGAGGGGAGCTAGGAATTTCTGCGAAGATCGATATTAGAGGAGGTTGTGACAGTCGTTTAAACACTACAAAGAACTTAGGCCTAGCAAATTTTGAGAAAGATACAAAAATAAAATCTTGTAAATTCGATTCCGCAACGTTTTTGTATCGAATACATATTTTTGATAGTATATAATGATCGAAAAATTTTACTGTAATATTTGTCAGAGCCATGTTAATCTACAACACGAATGAACCACTAATTAAGACGATAAAGGCTGAAATCCGTTTGCATCGCAAATTTTTCTTCAATATCGCCACGGATAAAATATATATAATGTTAATTTGTGGAAGACGTGTTAATTTCATTGGGAAACAATATTAAACTAACTGCTAAAAGAATTAACATTTCCAACATTTGTTTGCCTTTACACGCATTCCGTTTCCAAAGAATTCAATTTAATGTTGCTGTTGATTTAATGTTGCTATTTAAAACAAATACGAGAAACGAAGATAAATTTTACGCAAAAGCTATCTTATAATTTATAGCAAATAAAATGGCGCATTAAAAACTATTTACTATTGTTTTCATTAATGTCGATACATGCTAATAGCTGACAGAAAGCAA
Source organism: Tanypteryx hageni (assembly GCA_028673005.1). Lineage (NCBI taxonomy): Eukaryota > Metazoa > Arthropoda > Insecta > Odonata > Petaluridae > Tanypteryx > Tanypteryx hageni. The sequence continues at coordinate 55,797,795 of CM054116.1, forward strand.
TCATTAAATAACCATCTTTTCAAAACATTAAAAATCCAGCGAAGCGATTATATGCAAATAGTTTATACTGGTCGAAGAACGAGGCGATTAGCCCTTATTTTCTCGTACTTCTCCATTTTGTATTCGTATGCGGCAGATAATTCTCCTCCAATACAGGTCAAGAGAGGTTTCTTCTATTTTTAAGAAAGGAAGAACACAGATGTAGATCTAGCATCGCATTTCTCCGCCGTGTCACAAATTGCTTTATAACAGTTTTTTTTGCAATTTTCTTCGACTAATCTTCCATTGAGGGCAAGACGGAGTACACCTGCAGCTGGAGAAAGGCAGATCTCTCCTACACCTGGATGCACGCGTGACTGTGTGGGAGGTAGGAAGAAAAAATGGGAAGAAAGGAGAAGAGGGAAGAACAGAGGGCTTTAGATATGGCATTTGGATGATGGTCGCTCGGGCGAGAAGTTCAGGGCTCCCGGAGTTGAATTGTTGGCTCACAATTCCCTTCAACACGCTCGCGCGGACATGGGCTGAGAAAAAAAGGAGAGCCAAAGCGTCTCGGAAAGAACGAATACCCGAATGGATACGGATAAAAAGATTCGTTCAGACACTGCGAATAAGTTCTGCGTTGGTCGGAAAAAAACAAGCGATCAAGTTAGCTCACGAGAGTGCGTGGGGAAGTCGGAATAGCTAAGGAGAGCGACAACTAGAATACAAACTTGTTTTACGAGAAAAATTTCATTCAGTAAAATATCACGCGAACATAAATCTAAACTCTAAAATTACTGATTGCTGGCTTTCAAGGGTACAACGACTATATTTTATTGCACTCAATGTAATTCCCAATGCAATCGAATTTTAATAAAATAATTAATTAATAAAAAATAATTACGATTTATCATAATTTCAGGAGAAAAACAGAATGTTGAATAAAATACGACTTCGTTTTCTCGAATCCATCCGTCTAAAAACCTATGCATAAGGATTAAACGAAGTTAATTTTTTTAAATCCCGAACATGGCGATGTTCATCGGAAACTCGGGAGCTTGGTCACTTGAAAAAATCTTTTCTGCCAGCTGAGACGGCGCGCTCGGAGGGACTGGCAAGTAAATCCTCCCGCAATGTTCTTAACACGGGTTTATAAAGCACACCGCTCCGAAGCTCTTCCTTTGGACTATGTCATCCAAGGTGCACACGAGAAAGATATCCTCACCTGGAGTTGACCTTTTGCTGCTGCTTCTGCTGCTGGAGTTGCTGCCTCCTGGCTATCCTCAGCTCCACCTGGCCGGAGCGGATCTTCTTGAACAGGGCGATGGCCTCAGCGTGCGACAGCCCTTGCACCACCTCACCGTTGACGGACAGGACCTCGTCGCCTGCGTAAAGGAACAGAAGAAGAGAGATTATAGCCGAGGATGAGATCAGCGAGTGAAAGGTAGGGAGAGAGAGAGAGGGAAAAGGATGCGAGGGAAAGATCATTGGGGCAAAACGAGAGAAAAACGTGAGGTGCGAACGTGAACGCTTCAAAAGAGAGTTTTAAACAGTGCGTGTTACGGTTGGGATGCCAGACGAATACTGGGAACCGAGTTAGGAGGTCGGAAGAGGAGGAAGGGGTGGGAGAAGGAGGATGGGGTGGGAGAAGGAGGAAGGAGTGGGAGATGGAGAAGAATCGTGGCTGCTGAAATGTGTCGCAAAGGTGGTCTTCCATTTTTTCCCACGTAAATAAAGGCCAACTACTCTAAACCTTTGCTTTTCCCAGACAAAACGTTGTTAATTGAGGCGAGAGGAGAAGAGGGTAGGAGAGAGAGAGAGAGGGAGGGGGAAGATAAAGAGACTTTGGGAAAGAGTGACCAATCAATTCAAGTGGCACAACCAACCGTGACTGAAGGGGAGAGGAGATTCGGTTCCGTGACTTCACGATCAGAAGAGAGGGAGGTTTTGCTTCGACTAAACACTTGGACGGTCGTCGTCGCCTTTAAACGATATTTTAATGAAATCGCGATTCTTGAGGAATCTGTGTTATGGAATCCAAGAGCACGAATCAATGTCCGAAGTTGAAATTTTAAAATAATTGCATCTCGCCACTTAGGTAGGCGCGAAAATATTTAAAATCAATATTAGGCATTAGTTTGTTCTTGATTAATTTTTTCAAAGAATCGAATAAATAATCGTCGCATATTATGAATTAAACGCTTAATCTCTCTGAAATCGAATAATGAAAATGTGACAAAACAAGGCCCGAATAATCGAGAAAGTAGAAAAGTCATAAAAACTATATAAACCTAACTACGGATTAATAAACCCAATTTTTTTCTGGCAACGATCAGAGCTTATGTCCTGAGGCTTTCTGCTTGATACGAAGTCATTTCGTTTCGATCAAAAAGCATATTTCCTCCTGCCATTCTTTTAATTTGAAAGTTTGTGTATGAAAAGGTCTATTCAATTTGGATAAAAGTAGCATGTAGCAGTAACATAAAGCGTCAAAATAAAAAACATCGCAGGGAAGGATTTATTCTTTTGAAGTTGGCGTTTTTGATCGGCGTTGCGCATACCAGAGGGAGAATTCATAAGGACGACTCAAGGACGGATGCTAAGGGAATGACTGATGGAGCCGCCCTCTTAGAAATGATGAACGGCTACCTACAAACGCAGACTGGACATAGCGATGCATGATTTTTTCATTTCTCTATACGCCGGTTTCCTGAAAAATCTTCCATTTATCTACGAAACGAATTAACATTGCTATCTTTTATCTTTGCTCCTATTCCTTTAAGTTGTTTGGTGGCTGATAGCGGTAATAAATATCGATGAATAAGTGTATTTTTGTTAAAAATGGGAAATGTTTAGTTTACTTTTGTTGGTTATTATTAAAGTTTTAAATGAAAATTTAATAATCATATATATCGACTTCGACTTCTTACTAAATTGACACGAAAGGTAAAAAATCACATTTATTTTACATAATAATGCGAATCTTAAAATCATTACCTGGCTACGATAACGTAAATGTAGCGTATTTAGGAAGTTATCGCCAAGTTTGTTTTTACTCTCGACGAACCAATACATACATCACAATTTCTCTGACCATCTTTCTCTATTTAAGCGATACCCTTCTAATAATGAAAAATTAATATTTTTAAAGGCCTCGCTGATTATAACCCACTAATATAACAACGAACTATTGCAAAAAAAGACCGAATAAAGGAGCGATGCTGATTTTTTGGCAAAATCTTCCTGTGAAAACTCCGTTGTAATAGGTGGCCGGCGTAAAGAATGAGGGATTTTATGTAGGAACGGTTGGGATCAGTAGAGTGGGAGGCGGGGGAGGTACGACGAAGAGAGGGCGGGGGAGGTACGAAGAAGAGAGGGCTGGGGGGGGGAGAAGGACGAGGCGAGGAGTTAAGAGAGAGGCTCGCCCACGTTGGACCGAGTCCACACCCATACATACCAGCACGACCGTGGCTGTGTCCGCGCGGAGCATGCATTTGACCGGCGCACCCGTGGATGGTGGGACACATGTAAAGCGTATTGAGTGGTCACCATTGGCATTTTAAAGAGTTGAGGGGGCGGACGGGAGTGGTGGAAGAGGGACTGGACTAACAAGGGTTTAGGGTTTGGAGAGAAGGAGGTGAAAGAGAGGAGGGTTTAAGGATGGGCGGAGAATTTAGGAGGGATTTGGAGGAAGTTAGAAAGGAGAAGTGTGGCGTTGCGACTGAAAGGTTAGGCAGAATGGAGTTGAGGAGGGAGTGGAGAAGGGAAGAGGAATTTAGGAGGGATTTAGAACTTTGGAGGGAGGAAGAAGGATATGAGCATTGAGAGACGGAAAGATAGGAGTGGCAAAGAAAAAGATCAAAACCTACGAAGAGATCGTTTTAGGATGGAGTAGGAACAGTGATGGTTGTAGAGGGAATAATAAGAAGGATTGGGATGAAGGGTAGCAATGGAGGAAGGGAGAGGACATGATGATTGGGGAATAGAAGGGGAGAGAATGGATAATGACGAGAGAGGGAACTGAAAAGGGTCCAAAAGCCACTAAAAGAGAAAAAAAGTGAGTGGAGGAGGGATGGGGAATTGCGAAATACGGCCCGAAGGTTTGGGGAAGAGACGGATAGGTTGATGAGGGAGAATGAAGGCGCAGAAGATGCGGAGGAAATACAGTACGGATCTAAGAATCGGAGAGGTTAAAGGAAAGACATGGAGAGAGGAAGCGGGGTCGAGGAGGTTCCGAGATGGTTAGAAGAAGAAGAGAGGAGGGTTCCTTTGGGGAGGGGAAGATACTCGAGGGATGAGGCGACGTTTGATAGGTCACATAAGGAACGGGGCAGGAACCCCGGTTGAATGAATGAGCGGATGGAGGGGCGTACGGATCGGGATGTAGGGAGGGGGAAGAGCGGCTGGAGAGAGAGAGAGATAGACTCGAAGAAACAAAGGGACTTGGGGGATGCATACGTGACGTAATGCTAATTTCGTAGGTCGGGCGACGCAACAATGCTTTTTTAAAATTAATGTGCCGCCTTCCTCGGAATGCTTCCCTTTTCACGAGAGAGCCGGTTCCGCGTAACGCGGCGGCTACGGCGAGAGGGAGGGCGGGTGCGTATCGTGATCGCGGCCCGATCACGAGTGGGAAGTCACGCCTCAGAGGTGTACTTCGGAGGAGTCTGTGTTCGCTCATTATCGTTAAAGATCATCGCGTAGAATTGATCTCCAATGGAAGACAACGGGGGTGTTAACCTCGAAAACAAACGAACTAGCCGATTTATGCGATACAGACTCGGGAAAAGTGTTTATAGGCACACTGATATTAACCACCTCGAAATTCGTCGTCGACTAGTTAAAAACATCTAAATTAGATAAAATGATACACGTAATGACTATTCTCTGTCGAGTATTTATAGATCCTGGACGCTCTTAAGCGGCATCAATTGGTATTCAAACGAGAAATACTAGTGATAAGTGAAGCGAATGAGTAATCAGTAATATTGTAAAATATTAACATTTCTTGTAGATAATAACTTACATTTCTCGCTAATATATTGTCATATATTCAACATTCTATTTACGTATCAGGATGCACATAAGATCCGAAAACTGACGACTTTTTCGTGACGTGAGAAATCGCTCAGCTTATAATTATACTAACTTTTCCATGCATCCCTAAATATCTTGCAGAGAGAGAGCGGTTAATTTCACGCGTGTGCTTTACTCATTATACGACAAAATCAGTGGCTGCTAATAATAAAACCACGTTTCATGGTTACATATTGCGGGATCTAATCAACACATCGAATTTTTCGCCAACTACTTGGGTATTAAAGACAAATATACGGAGAGTTAAACCAAGACTGTAAATAAAAATGCTCGCTATAACCGACTAGAGTCTTCACAGATTAGGAAGTGATATCACTGGTTCGAGATATACGAGAGATTGGACATGATCTAGCGCAGTGTATCTCAACCTTTATGGAGCCGCGGACCCCCTACGATGTCCCACAATTGACTCCCTTGCCATGAAAACTGCATACATGTTTAATTCGTTGTCTCGGTTTTTCATATTGAAATATTAATCAGAGCTGTGCGCAGGTTCAAACGAGTTATAGATAAAAATAAACATCATGTCCTACTCAACTCGCGGACCCCCGAGGAATAAAGTGCGGATCCCTGGTTGACAAACTCGTACGCGGTTTTGCACTTGGAGAGCCTGAGCAGAAATAGAGATAAAGGAATTTAGCTCGCGCGGCAGAATGGATTTTTGAGTAAAAAGAGTGCCGAGGGGCGTGTCCTGGCCGCAGTTCATCTTTCGTACCATTGAGAGGGGTTTGCCAGGCGAAAAATTGGAGCCTCTTTAAATGCGTCCCCGAAACGAGGTAAAAACTCCAGAGGTATGAAGGCGCGTTTCCGGCGGCATAATGGGGCCATAAGTGGCAGAAAAGGGTTGATGAGAGGACAAAGGGGTGGGAGAGAGAGAGAGAGTGAGTGGTGATCTATGAGAGGAGAATGCGGGCTGAATGGAGAAGGGTCAGAGAGGGAGGAATAAAGGGAGCGGAATAATGGGATTGGGAAGAATTTAGAGAGGTGGGGAGAGAGGGATGTTGGGTCGAGAGGCTGGACTGAGAGGCAAATGGGGACAGGGCAAATGACGTGGATAATACAAGTAAAGAAATAGGGAGGTAAAAAAAACTCGCAAACAGTTCTTCCTGACATTACGCAGTTACTCTGATCAACGGAGTGTGATACAGTACAAATTCCAACAACCGGAATTAACCAAAAACCGGGCATCAAAAAAAAGATATTCCATTAAAAAATCCGTGCAAGTTGCGGAAAACATATTCACCTTAATTCGGCGCAGGACTTGTTCTGTGACAAACCGCTCTGTTTCCGAGGCACAGTGCTCACTATTTCTTTGTAATTCGACGAAGACAAAGAAGATGACATTATCTAACAAATAAACCTAGGTCTCACCCAATAAATTTTTGCGAAACTTTAAAAAGATTTTTATTAGTATCTACTCTTAAAACTGGCCCCAGAAAAAAACTTCTACCATTAATAAAAAAACGAGATTGTATAAATTATAATTCCTTTATAACAATACATATCATCAATGAAGCTCAGAGATAATATATTTCAGCAATACGCTTTGACAACATTGAAGGCCAGCATTCCGAATAAGCACTCCCTCACAGATGTGAAACCTTAAAAATTTCTCTGAAACGGTGAAAATTGTTGAAGATGCGCTGATGAACATTACCTGAATTCTTGAGAACCGCGGGGAAATTGACTTTTTCACAGTAGTCAAAAATTCGGTTTAGGCTCCGGAAGCTATTTTGTTTGCTTGGTACCTTTGCTTTTGCTATTCGCGTCAGCTAAGAACACTTAAAACTGTCAGTATCGTTGCAATACAAAGCACAGCAAGCTATAGACTATTTTACCACTCCTCATTCCGCCCGTTGAGTACTCCACCTCCAGCCACGCCACTTTCTGTACTTGATTATTTCTCGTCTTTTAGATATATTTAATAAAATTTGAATGCGTCATTTCTAAGCAAATTTCAACAGTTCAATAAAATTTAATTTTTAGGCGTTCTTTACAAGAAGTAAAAAAAGAACGCCTTATGGTCAGATCGTGTCCATCCGTCCACCCTCCGACCGTCCGTCCGCATGTTTCATCTAAGAAACTACCTGGCGGATGTTGATGAAATTTCGTATTTAGGATATAGGGGTGGGTGGGGGTGCCGGAAAATTCTGTTTAGCTTTGAGGGATTTACGCGTCTACAAAATTTTTGGGAACCACTGATATAAGATTTTATGGGATAACGCCTTCCAATCTACGCTTTTCTGAGATATGCTCGGTTTATAAAGAACTTTCCTTGACGATAACGTACAAACGATTTTCAATTTCATAGCCCAATTTCGATAAATCCCAATGGCGTTCGTTTTGCAAAAATTGAAACTAATTTTAATTTACAATCGGTCATGAATATAGCACGTAAAACGATCAGGCGATAAAAGTAGGTTCAAATGAGGGCAAAAGAATTAATGGAAATTAGTGGGAAGGCTAAAGAGGAAGATAGCAGAGAGTAATGGGTAGGGGACAAAACATGAGAAAACGATCGGGAAGTTGAAAAGCTTTTGCGGGGTGAATAAGAAAACCCGGACAGGGAAATTGATGGTTGAAGTGGGTTAATGCATTTATTCTGCTTACGTTTGACTGTTTAGAAATGGAGATTGAGAGTATATCACAGAATGCTATTCCAACACCTCCCATACTGACCTCAAACATTCACGCCTTTGAAGTCGGTCGTCTTTAAAGTGACACGATGATCTATGATCTGATACTTTTGGCGATGCGTCTGTATTATTAAGCCACAGTGGTTCAGAATTCACCCAATATTAGATGTTAACGACGCATTGTTTATCACCACTGTTTTGATACTGTGCTATTTCAAAATGAACAGTTTAATCGATAAATACTGAACGCTTGCGAAATATTGGTTTTTGAATGAGTGTTTACATGAATACTATTGAAAATTGAATGATTAAAAAAGGTTTCATGTCGTTCAAAATCAACTTGAAAGGTTCAATTTTTGAAAGATTTTTAGTAATTAAATATGAAGAAATATAAATATGAAAGAAAAAAGTCTTGAATCATGATTAATTCCGAAAGTAACTATACGTTTTCACTGAAAACTTAAATGACATTAAAGATGGCTAAAGAATAAAGGGGATTAAATGATTTGGGTGAAATAAGCTTACCCTACCTAAGAGCGTGTAAGATTACAACGCGTATAATGCAGAGCTGTCCGTAATAATTTTTTAAGCATAATCCGATCTTGCAAGCACCAGAGTGATACACTCTGAAATTTATAGATAAATAGTTGACTTAAGCTTTTTACGATAATTACAGAAAAAAATTGACAAGCGATTCAGTCGACCTCCGTCCATATATAGAATATCTTAACGGGGAATTTGAAAAATGTTCTTATCTTTACGAGAAGACACGGACTGGAAGATAAACAAGATTGCCGTGATTTTCCTCACGCGAGAGTCATAACGTGAGAAAAGACGTCATTAGAAAGAAAAAGAGAGAAGCGAGACGAAATGTTTGGCCAAAGGAACTAAAGTAAAGGATAGAATAATAAAAAGGGCGAAGAATAAAAAAGGAAGTGGTTGAGCGTATGAGAATAAACGGGAGGAGCGAAAGAAGCGAGTGAGAAGCAGATATAGGAAAAGGGGAGGAAGGAGTGGGAGGTAGAGAATGTGAGATGGGTGGTATGGAAGGACGCGGGGAAGCAGTTGGGAAGGACGAAGACAAGAACCAATGCGTAGGGTGTGTCGGAGAGTAGAATGGGATAAAAAGGATGACATCGCCTGTCCCGATGGGACAGTGAATGGCGATTGATGGACATGAACCCAAGAAAAAAAATCTGGGGAAGGAGAGGTGATGGAGGAGAGGAAGAGCGGGTTGAAGAGGGTGGGTGGGGGGCCACGAGGGTGAAGAGATGACAAAAGGGGATGGGTGAGAAGGATGAAAGATACATGGAAGAGGAGCACCATCATGGTTATATAACGTCACTGAACTATTCAACGAGAGTGGTAGGCGGAGAGAAATGCGGATGAATTATTTAAATCTCATAAAAGTCGTTATTCTTTCTTTTGTTTATGGAATTTTCCGAGGAGCGTCCAAGTTGCGGGAAAAGTAAACGGAGATGCTCGGTTGAGAATTTTGCGAAAGCGAGTTGGAAACAACTCATTTTTTAGGGAGTCGGATATCGAGTAAACCTTTGAACAGACAGTCTACATCAATGGTTCTTAAACTTTTCCTCCATCTCCCTCCATGAAATTCTCAAGCAATCCTTAGTTAGTGTGTGTGCGCGTATTTTTGGCTAATCAACCTCTTGGATTATAATAGCCATAACTCCCTCCACACCGAACACAATCACAACGGAGCAGGGAAACCCGGTGCCGGCAATAGCCTACTCTTAGGATTTACAAAATAATAAGAATAGTCATGAGAAACATTTCCATCAAGGACACAGGATGCTATCTGTCCGCCTCTGCTGCGGTCATTATGTATACATTGAAGGTATAGTGGGTTTAGAGTTTAAGTTGTATGTAAAACTAAATTATGACAAAGTTTATACATATTCTAGCTTAATAGATCGGCATGAAATCAACAATATTATGCATGAGAAAAATAAAGACGATTGAAAAACATCAAATTTCCGCAGTTGAAATAGCTCTATATAAATTTAAAGTTATATAGACGTTACTCAAGTAGCATTATAAAATTATTTTTCATTCATTTAGTTCAGTTTTATCGGAGCATTATTCAAGTGGCTTGCAAATCCTAGATTTGGCACCATTGGAAAGATTGGCAGTTGTTATTTCATACTTCGAGGTCATATCAGGAAACAGAGACCAGAATTAGCACGACTTTCAGATATGGAAAAACACGTGATGCATGAAGAAGGCGAAACATTGAAGCGATAGAGTGAAATTCCTAGAAGATATAAATCAACTCAAGGAGAATCCGTCTACATAATGAAGTTATTAAATTTCTGTCTCAACCATCAATACGGTAGCGTGCATGTAGTTTCATACCGTGACTAAGATTTCGCCCTTTTTGCACGGCAGCGAACGGACAAAAGATCATTTTAACGAAGAAAGTATTGCACAAAGACTCGAATGCCACGCAAAAGGAAGTATTGCACAATCCATTCCTCATGAAAAATTGATTTTAATTCGGTTCGTCAAAACACGTTCGTGTAATTAGTGTCTCCATTCGAGTGTCTCGTATCAACCGGGATTCCTCCGAACGCTTGGCAGGCAAACATTTTCACACCACACGTCGTTCGTCCCAGACCGTCCCTTACGTAATGACATGCCGTCATGAGGATCCCGCGTTTAAGTCACACTAATACGGCGCAACAGACGGATCTAGTTTTGTATTTATTTTTTCAAACACTATGAATATAAAGCCGTCTCGGGACCCGTTACCGCATCATCCGCCCATATCGCCCAAACCCTTCCCTCTCCCGACATCCGACAGACCTAGAAATAGTGATGAGTCCCTCTCCAAGTCCATGGGATCCTACCACCACCCTCGTCCCGACGATGGGTTCGGAATACGGAAGAGGGAGCCACGATCCACTTCCGGTGCAGCGTCAATGCGACCGCAACGAGAAATAAAAAGAGTAACTTTCGCGGGAAACCGCCCACTATCGCATACTCCATCCTCTTTCCTTCCCCCGATCGCCAGACGCCATATAATCCGAAGAACATCGGCCGGTAACCATTGCCAAATGGGTGGAGTTTCGAGTTTTTCCACCGTGGTATAAGATATCGTTCTGACGAAACGGGAATATATATACACATTTTTCGAGAGAAAACGATTTTTCCCTTGTATCCACTCGGATTGGCAAGACGATCTTTCACGCAAAATATTCCGTCGACACGGTTGGCGCGTTTGGTTCTTGTTTTTCTGGATCCGTCCACGTCACCTTGGCAATGAATTTGCGAGGACAGACGGAGACGGCGGTCAACATGAGAATTCCGTCGGAACTTTCTCGAGTCTATTTTCGTATCTCTCTCTCTCTCTTTTTCTTCCGCGGCTGAAAATATTTCACGCTTCGATAAATCATTTACAGATGTTTACTTTACAAATGAATATGTAGTAAATAATTTTGCTCGTGTTTAAGAGGATCTGATAAAATCAGTAAAATACGCTCAAATACGGCCAGGAATTTGCTAAACACCAACGTGAGAATTACTATTGATTACATGGATAACTGTTTGCGTCGTGGGATTGGCGTGAAAAACAAGCGACCAAAAACAAGTCACCAAATGGTGTATTATGTTTCAAACATATTTCATACAATTGCCGTATCTAAAATTCAAATACTAAGTATGCGTTCGAGATTTACGGGTTTGGCTTAATAATCAAATATTTCTTAATCAACGCCGCCATCAACGCGGAACCCTATTAAATAACCAGAAGAGGCGGTAGCGATCACTCATCCAATCCATTCCTACCCCGAGTCGCACGAATTATCTGTCCGCGCGAAATCAACGCCCTTATCCCCGATTAATCGAACGATAAGCCATCGCTTCGCAACGGCCATACATCATGAAACATTTAACCTCCCTCTTACCCCACGCCATCATCACAACCCCCATCATCCTTTTTTTTACTCCCACTCTCTCTCCAACACCCTTACTCAATCCATCCCCTCCCATCTCCCCCTCCCCGCTCACTTCTCTCTCCTATCGTTCCCAAACCCTCCCACTCCCTCTCCTATCTCTCTTCTTCCTCGTTTGCGGATGCACGGCGTGCACATTCCAAGGCCCCTTCACGACCTCGCTGTGACGTAGGACTCGTGTTACTGTCGGTCATGTGTTGCCTCAACGGCGACGAAAAACACGCCCAGCGATCACGAACCGCGTGTTACAACACCTGCGCAACGGGCAAATTAGGCGATCTTAGGAGGATCGCTTTTATCGTCTCTCTCTCTCTCTCTCTCTCAACACACGCCCTCTTTCTTTTTTACTAGTGCACACGGGCGCGAGAGATTCTTGTTAAGCCGCGAACATCAACCCTGAAAACAACGCGTGAAAACTGTTTGCTCTTTTAACGTCGGAGGATTACGGGAGGCGATTAAATGAATTTAGCACGCTACCGCAATGGAAAAAATCTCTTTAAACATCGGAAGACGTAAATGGATTAACTTGCGAGCGACTTTTTTATTTATCATGTTATAGTTCTTATACTATATAGATTTTTTTACCTTATTTATTCTACTTTAATTGTCAAGTTTCAAAATACATAAATATATAAAACGAGTTTATGGTTGTTTTAATTTTTGTGAATTAAAATTTTATTCGCTTGAAAAAACTTGAGAGCGTTCGCTAACTAAAATATTTTTATATAAGGCCAACTGTGTTCAAGGAATTTAAACGAACTAAGATTCAAATAATTTTATGAATCCCGACAAAGTAATTCAACAGTCATAAAAATAGATGGTTCAAATTAACATTTACTATCTCAAATATAAAGCTTTTGAAATAAAAATGCATGATACATATACATGAGTGCCGATGAATCAGCAGTTGAACTTTTGATAATTAAAGACAAGAAAGAACAAAACAATTCTAGATTCTAGCACAGCTGATAATTATCGAGCTAGCTTTGTGGCTACAATGAAGCTCAAGAACAAGCACTTAAAAATGCTTGTCTCAGGTGTCTCCAATAGCCACAACAAGGTTATAAAAACCATATGCGCATTTCGGTTTCAAAGCAGTCGCCTTCAAGGGTAAATCATCGAAACTGCATTCTAGAAGACATAAGACGAGCTCTACAATTCACTCCTGAACAAAACAATTGAGTAATATAAGATAAACGTGATGAGAAATTTTAGCATATTTACATAGAGGAAATATCGTTACCATTTATCTTTGTAATGATCCGTAAAGTAAAACGTCGTCAGATTCCGTCACGTATCTACCGTGAGACTCACGACAACCAAGTAAACACGCCGCTTTCCACGCTCATTAAACAATCGGAATAACAGTCGTGAAAGAACGGATTTCCCTTCGTTCCCTTCGTGATCCGGGTGCTTAACAAGAGCCTGTTCTAGATTTCTTACTTAAGAAGTCCAACAGCGGAGAGAGTGACTATAATGGCGCCTGAAGAAGATACCCTTCGGCGGGAAACGTATTCGGAATACTCTCACAGCTAGGAGAAAACGTCGCTATGTCTTCCTTTCAGCTATCTAAGATTTTAGAAGTTGGCTATTTTTAAATTTCGTGGGAATGGAGAAGGATAAAATAGCATCGGGTAAGAAATAAGTTTAAGAGAACAAAATGGAAACATTGCGTATTCCTAAATATAACAACCAAAAATAAACGTAAATGTATTTCATTCCAAATAAACCCAATAAATTTTAGCGAACTGGAGAAAACCCGCATAATTTTTAAAATGGCATAGACTTTTGTTCGCCGGTTCCATTAAAAACAGAAAAAAATGACAACCACAAGAACATAAGAGCAACGTAAAACCTACCTTCTATCAACTTTCCTTCCTCCGCCGCCTGTCCAGTCGGGAATATGGTCTTCACGAAGATCCCCATGCTCCCTTTCGGCGAGTCCCTTCCTCCCACTATGCTAAACCCAAGACTCTTCCTTCCGGTCCCCTTCTCGAAAACCACCGTGTGGAGCGTCGTCGGCGACGGCGACACGGGGGGCGTCTGCCGCGGACGCCCTCTCACCGGCGTCGCCACCGCCGACGCCGTGCTTGTCGACGAGGAGGCCGTGACCGAAGAGGAGTTCCCGCCGAACCTTCCCCTCGCCGGCGAGGGGCCGCACTCTTTGCCCCTGCTTGACCTCGTCGACGTCCTCAGCGCTCCTCCGTTGCCCGCCGCCCCGCCGGACGAGGGTGCGGCGCTGGACTGCCGCGCCGTGCTCGTGGGCGTGGGCCGCGCGGACGACGACGCCGCCGCCGACGTGGCCGAGGGGGCCGTCGAGAGAGCAGGCGCCGTGGACTCCGGGGGAGCGGGGGCGGCGGCGCTGGTTTTGTGTTCCGCGCCCGAAGCTTCTCCGGTTGCCTCGTCCCGCGCAACGACGATATCGATCTCGTCCGAGCCGGGCGCCTTGAGGACTTCCCGGGCCTCGTCGTGAGAGACCCCTCGCAGGAGCCGGCCGTTCACGTTGACGATCTCGTCGCCGACCAAGAGTCGTCCGTCCCTGGGGAGGATCAGGGAAAATTTTTCAGGCTCGCGAATAAACTTCAAGGTCTGCGTAGAGCATCATTATCTTTTATCTTCTTTAAAACTTTCCCAAGTCGTATTTTTGTGAAGTTTATCTTTGCCGGGTGCTCGTAAGATAAGGTGTAAGAAATTCCCGCAATGCACAAAGGCTTGGAAGTTAAATAATAAATAATTAAAAGCTATCGCCCGTTGTTCTTAATATTATCACTCGTCAGGCACGATCGATTTTTCGAGTGATATACAATAGAAATATTTGGATTACCCAACTATTTTTGTCCTCAACATATTCTCAAATGATGAAAATTGTTTTAAAATGAGCTTCATTCGAAACATTTTAATGTATCATCTCTTATAGATTGGCGCAAATAAAATCAGAAAATTTTAATGCTGTAATAAACGAATTTCTTATGACTACGTGTAATATATTTTAAAAATTATTAATGCTTAATCAATGGTGATAATGGCTTGATTTCGTTTCAATCGATGCTCCTATTAATAGAAGGGGAAGTTATTACTTGAAAGTAGAATATACACTATGATGCATTATTTTCAAGTGTTTTTTGTATTATCGCCTAAAAAATTCGAAGTATACAGCTTTAATTTAATATCAAAAAACATTTAAATAGCAAAGGATTCTTTCTTATTTTTCCAGGAGTTGAAGATTGTTTCGTTCGCATTACGATAACCTTAAATAATAACTTTGAATTAAATATTTAAAAATTAAGAGATTCGAGAAAGCATTTCGTTTAAATATCGTTTACCCCTTCATAGAAAACTCAAATTGTTCCAATATCTCGATAAATTCCTAAAAAATAAAAATATTTTCAGCAGTTGAAATTCCTTAAATTAAATTATAGCTATAACCACGTAATTTATAAAACCAGAAAATATATCCCGGAAATTATCCCATAAGCTAGGTGGCCAACCGCAAGCAATTATGTTCCGCAACTATATTGACGAGAAGGAAAAAATAACACCGTCCCGGCGAATAGCACGGAGGTGTGGGACTTGAAAATTAGATCGCGCCCTCTGATTATTTTATGCTGCATCATAGTCTCACGCGGCTATTACGTATGTTTTTCTTCCCGCCGGAATCATCCGAACCTTACACCGCATGAATAATCATATTACCGAGCACGCTATAGAGAACGTATTGCGGTTTCGTGGTATTCTCATGCAACCCACGGCCCTTCAGCCGCGACCTCGGAAGCGGAACATGTGAAAGAGAAGCGCGAGTTTCCAGAGGGTCAACTCATCCCGCGGGGAGGCGCCTGCGCGCGAACAATGCGCCAGAGTAGGCGCGACCCGAAGGGATATGGGTCACCTGGGTGCGGCGGAGATGGCGACGGGGCGGAAATGACGGTCTCGAAAAGGCTCTTTTAGCGCCGCGATGAAGTGCATTCTCGGAATGCTTTCGCGGGTGCCTAAGAAACAGGCGCCAGATACTAAAGTGAGTCGTTAAAAACGGAGGGCATACCGCGCATTCCGTTCTCTTATGCACCCGAGGAAATTCCGACGATAAAATTTGCATATTAACACGGTGTCGCCGACGAGCGCTTGCGGTTTAATTGCGTGGTGACAAACGGCACGGCGGTGCACTTTAGAAATCACGAGTGTGAGTTAATAATTCATCAATTTTACGAGAACCGTTAAAAGAAGGTAAAAGGCGAAGATACATATATCCAACCGAAATCTAAATTAAATCGGTAATTAATTTAAAATATATTTGCACGAAACTAAAGAAAACTATCTCAGCTAATTAACTTTTGAATTATTTCAGAAAAAATAATATGAAGACTTTCGATATCATATATGTATTGCTGATTTTGTAAAAATCATGTTCACTAAGCTCAGGCAATAAATCTAATTGATTCATAATTACGATCAGAGCTGTGACAAGAAATATTTGCTCCTTAGGCAAGGTTTGAAAATTACGCCCCCTCCTTATAAAAGTATACAGTACACAATTTTATCTCTCAAAACAAGTTTACTTACAATGCACGGATAAAATAAAATATATTTTATTATATAAAAAGTTACAATTAAAAGTTCAAATTATTATTTATCGCGCCCTCAAGTGTACTGCGCCATAGACGGGTGCCTCGCTCTGCCTAGCCCTTGTCCTGGTTCTGATTACAATACAGCATTATATCGATCGAATTAACAAACTACTATTAACTACTACAGTACAACCTTGTCCAATGCGTGTTTCCACAAAAGGGATTTTTTATATACGGTTAAATAAACTTGACTTTTTTACCCAACGTATAAAACTATAAACTGTCTTGAATTGGGCGACCACTGCATTTTAAATAAATAACTTTTTTCCACGAGGTACTTCAATTTGCGCCAAAAGGGCCTTTTTAAGAACGCAAACCCGTGTTGCGCAAAGGGCTACAGGGGTCGGTAACCTTATCTGCATGGCGGGCCACATTTGCAGTTGTGAATGTTTCGGAGGGCCGAATTAGAAGTCAAGAAAGCCTCGGCGGGCCGGATGAGCGAATAAATCAGAAGTTTTCTAGAGATTCTTTGATTTCATATGAACGAAATCAAGTCTACATCATTTATTAGCGTTAAAACTTCACCAGAAAAGGCTTTGAGACCATAATTTTACACAAAAAATATAAAATTGACCATGAGAAATTTTCCTGATCACTTTTTCATTACAGCTTTGCGGGCCGCATAAAGCGTTCTCGAGGGCCGAAGGTTGCCGACCCCTGGGCTACTGTCATATTACAGAACAGAATCGATTATTTTAGAAACGACGAGATTATTGCGAGAACTACTCACCTCTGAGCAATACCACCATCCTCCAATCTTACGACGATGTACCCATTGGCCGTGACCATACCAAGCGGGCCGTGCAGTTGGCGGGGCGAAATGTATATCCCGAGATCCGAACCCGACGTTCTGGACAGCCTTATGAGCTTGAATTTCCTACACGACCCCTTTCCCGTCCGACCCGTCTCCGAGAGCATAGGCACGAGGTTTGAGGTATCGGGAAGCCTCCTGCCAACCGGAGGAGGAAAAGCGGTGGACAAAGGAGACGTACTCTCCTGGACCTCTATTTCGTGGGCGAAGAACCTTCGGAATAGCACCCTGCTAGCGGACTCCACGGCAGTCGTGTCTTTGCCCCTCAGTCCGTCCCTCAGTGAGTGGCGATACGGACTCGTAAGGAATTCGTTCCTCAGGGAGGACGTCGACTTCGTCTCCATGGCTCCGTCGTTCTCGGCTGGGGATTCGTGTATCGTCTCCGACGCCGAGTGGTCGAACGAGGAAGACGGGTGCTGCTGCCTTCTCGGAGATGCGTCCGTTTCCATGTGGTACTGTAGCGGGATCGAGGGAAGGAGCCTTCCGGAAGCCCCCCTCCTCTCCCACCCACCACTTATCATCTCTCCCCTCTGTAAGCCGATGGGCGTGTCGCTGGAACTCCTCGGCATAGACGTCATTGCCGTCGCTCCGTTTCCATTTCCGCACAGCATTGAGGCCCGCCTCTGCCGCGACGAACTCCACGTCCCGTGCCTCAGGTACTCCTCCGCTCCCTGGAACGTACCGGCGCTCGACGTGGAGTCGGAAGGTTTCGATCCAACCATCTCCTTTATCGACTCCACGCCGGCTGAAGCCGAAGCTCCGAGCTCGGAGTCGTGCAGCGATCCGGAATCCGAGCTCTCGTTCGCGATTCCGCTGTCGCCGTCTTCGGCGTCGCCCCCGGTGATGCCCGTGGAAACGTGTGGTGCCGTCGAACAGATGGATTCTCCCGCCGACCTCGCGGCGGACAGGATCTTGCCATCTGCGGAATCGTCCCCTGCTCGTGGACCGTCGCTGTCGTATCCGGATTCGTTAGAGCTTATGTAGAGGGGTGGAGGGGGAGGGGCCACGGAGAGTTTAGTGGTGGATAGAGGCAGAAACACGTCGTCGGTGCGGTAAGGTATGGCGGCGTACGACTGGCTCATTGGGCTGTGCATCCTAAAAGAACGAGTCTCGAAGAAGTCGCCCTTGCGTCCCAAAGTTCTCGTCCCGGGAGGAAGGCGATAAGGACTCTCGGAAGGAGGTCCCGAGAGCCTGTGGAACAGTTCCTCGGAGGTCGCCCTCAGCCGGGAGGCCCTCAGTGTAGGGGGAGACGAGTTGGTGGTGCCTGGTAAGGACGTTCGACCTTCCGGGCCGTCGCTAAAGACCGCATCTTCTTCCGCGGCGGAATACAGGGGACTAACGACTGGCACCGCCTGTGATTTGGCCCGCCTCCTGTTGACGACGCTGCCCCCGTTCTCTTCCGGTAGGACGGATAGCTTGGATCTCAGGAATGCGTATGGGAAATGCCCCCTCCTTCCGGATCCCCCTGTGCCCAGCGTGGATATGTTGTCGCAGCTCATTGTCTTAGTTGGCACGTACGTGGAACTGACGTCTGATCCGGCCACGGACGTACTGTCCGACTCCCCGTTGCCGAGGCATTCGACACCATCCCCTGATTGGTGGCAGGGGTCTTCAGCGACGTTCCTTTGAGGTGACGTCGACTCTGGGTCGCACTTCAGGGTAGAGAGATCGAGACCTTCGGTGGGGTCCTCGCCTCTCACGTAGGTCGAGAGCTGCGACGTCGAACAGCTCCTCAAAAGGACTCCGTTAGTAGTGGAAGAAGACGGTGTCTTCCCCCCGGAAAGCAGCCTACCGGTGGCTTCCGCGAACTGGTGTTTCCTGGACGAGCTATCGTTGCCGTTCGATGACGACGAATAAGTGTGTAGAGCACCGGTCGATCCCATGCGGAAGAAGAAGCTCTTGATGGATTCTGCACGGTCCACCTTCCCCCTCGAGGACGCTTCGGGGGAAGGGGTGACGTCTGGCCGGGAATCGGAGGCGCTTCGACCGAGACGCCAAGAGCGTTTGCGGAGGCTGGAGCCGAAGGACTGTCCGTTCAGGGACTCCTTGGAGTCGCCGCGCCGTAACTGCTCCAACTTGCGCCCAACGCGGCGGCCCCATGTTGTAAACACTGCAGAGACGAGAAAATGAGAGAGGAAAAACGTTTAATGAACAGTTCAAATATGCTTCGAAGGTTTACAAGTAAAGCTAGCATAGGAAACAAAGTCAACACTAGTCCATTAAATGAACCGAGTAAAAAAGTGCGAGCTTATTTTAATTGACCGTTTGCCATAAAAATATAAATACATTTTTCTGATACGAACTCTAATTTTCTTTGAGTTCTCACTCGAGAAAAATACACTTTTATTTGTGCCGGAACCATGTCGTTGTCAACTTTGATGAAAGCCGATCCTACAAAGTTACCATTTTCTCACTCAATGTAAATTTCCCGCAATTAATGCACATCAGAAATGAGGAATTATATTTATTCTGGTACAGCGAATCCACTTATAATGATTCTGGCGCAGGTTTTATCCACGCCGTATTTCTTCTTCGACAGCAGCGTAACATGAACGCGATAAATGGATACGTCAACACGAACGCTGATGTGGGTTTAAAAAGAGTCTGGTAGAAGCGGACCGCTAAACGGTTCGAGGACAGCCATGAGAACTCGTTTCATCTCTTATGGCGTAGGCGTGAAGACTTCCTTTCACGATTGTTTGATTGCCACGGCGTGAAACACAACGGTTCCACGCGTCAAAGAAATCACTTTTGTTAAAAGAAAAAAGACAGGTGGTGACAAAAAAATTGGCACCTGGTGGTGATCTCTCGACAAACGAGGGCACGCTTTCAGGTAATACGATGGAAACAAAAACACACGGCGGCTCTCTTCTCGCTTAACCTTTATACCACGAAGTCGATTTTTAACACTATGGGAACAAAAATTTCTGTTTAGCGGAGAATTGCAAGGCAGGTGGCTGCAAAGAAATCGTCTCCTAATGGAGAGCAAAAATGTGCTTTATTCTCTTCCTGTCGAGTTTCGTACGATAATAGACGAATCGTCGGCACATTCAAGCAAAAAATATTTTCATTAAAAAATGTTAATAGTCATTAGAGTCCCAAAATGGCCCTAATTTCGTACAGCTTTAATGTTGATTATTTGCTCCTGTATAATCGACTCGCACCGAAAAAACCGTCTTTTATGCATGCTTTTCTACACTTTTGTTAGATATACCGCAATAAACCGATCGCTCTCAATCCGAAGTAATTGAAAGCGAGCCGATTAAGATATCCAAAGCGTCAGGAGGAACTCAAAACGCTCGAGCTTGCACCGGCTCCGAACCTACAAAATGATCCCCCGGATATACGAAATCGCTATCGGTGGTCTAATAAAAGCTTTTAAATTAACATCATATCATTCAGCGGGAGATTTTTCGAACGGAATACCAGATGGCAACAAACAAGTATCCCGTCCTTTACTACGAACCAATGAAAACCACGCGAGCAAAAGCAACACTTGAAAAAAGCGAAAGGAAAGCGAGAAATAAGAGATAAGGTAAAAATCACGCATTGATCTGCTCTACTCCCCCACCCAACTTTCTCCCTCAGGGCACATTTCATGCCCATTATTCCCCCTGGTGCCAGATGTTTTTTAAGCTCCGGACGGATCCCCCAAAAACCAAACGTACACATTCCACTTTCCCCTATAATCCCTTTTTTTCTACTCGATGTTTCCATCCCTGCCGCGTTACCTTCCTCCCCTGCCTCGTATTTCCCACCCTCACCCCCGTATTTTCCGCCCCCTTCTCCCTTGAAAACGTTATTTCCGACCCTCTCTATCCCCGAATCTCTCTCCCTCCGCCGGCTCACAGCCCGCCATTCCGCACCCCGTCGCCTTCCGGTGCAGGGAACTGTCCCGAGCATACACCTCGCTACAGGTTTAACGTTGCCATAGTGACGGTGCGAGCCTAACGACGCCCGGTCGTGGGAGGAATAAATATCCTCCTCTTCCCGGGCTATATATCTCGCTTTATTCTGATCCCGATCGCTGGCGAAGAATAGGAAGTTGAGATAGGGCGACAACTGAATCAGATTGGAGGTGGGAAAATGTGCGCGGAACACAATAAGGCGAGATGTAAGAAAGATTAAAAAAACACTTGGAGAGTTTTTCTTGTCTTTGCTGAGGATTTAACGACCTAATGCGTTAGCTTTTCTTCCTTTGGTCTTTCGAGCTCGGAGGAAAATGAGAGGCGGTTGTTGCTAAAAACATAATGGCAGAAAAACGCTCGAAAGAGTAACTCTATATTTTATTAGGTCAGAACGATTTCAGGCACTGAGTCAGAACGTTTTATTAATGTCAAACAGAAAATGCGTTTGTCGTAAATTTATGGCTAACATTTGGGTTTGACTTTTTTAAACATAAGCTATGTAACAGGGCAGAGAAAGCGTACAAGATTGAAGGTTATATTAGCTGATACCCACGAAATTAATACGACAGCATGGTCCTTAAAAGAAATTAATCATCCCCGGCTTCTTGGCAGGAAGAATGCTTTATCTTTTTTTGCGTCGTATATACGTTGCCTCAAGGATCATTTACGATTTCACGTTTAAAAGATGAAAAATGAACTACTATGAGAAAAAACAAACAAAATTCCCTTAATATGCATTATAACTCTTTTTTCTCAGCTTAACTAATTTGGAAACTGTCTGCTGTTGGCGCCAAATGCAGCAAAAACGATAATACTACAATTTTTTTAATTGCCGAACGTTGAGATTTCATTTATTTTATTACAATTACGAATTGACAAATATACCTCTCCATAAAAAGGCTGGGTAATTGTGGATACATAACTCGTAAATTTCATTTTAGCCCTAAGGCGATCTCGAGAACTCTGTTCAGAACGAAAAGGAATGTTTTATAAGTTTTAAAATATTCCGATATCAATTACACACAAAAAATATTGATTCGAATTTTCTTGGAAGCGACACATTTCAAAATCCACATTCCGTTATCGAGTCATACGAAGTATTTATTGCTCCAAGTGCACCTTACGAGGCATGAAGTTCGTAGAATCTTCGCCTTTAAAAGATGCGGAAAAAAACATCGCAGCATCACCACACCATATCCAAGGTCGCGATAATTTGGCCCCGCAAGCATAAGGGAGAAAACCCTCCATCGATAAAAAATCTAATCTCGTAAACATAACACGACTTCGGATCGTTGCCACGATTAGGTCAAAGCCGCGACCGAAGAGCGTTCAACCTAAAACTCCTGAGCAACTGTGGGACTGAGGTTTGAAAAAAACCCTACAGTCACCCATTGGTGGCTCTATGCCCAAGCACCTGTCTCAAAACAAATAAATACAGTCTGGAGTAAGGAAATAAGGAGACGAGAGAAGAAAGGAGGAGAAAGGACGGAGGGGATGGGATGAAGGGGAAGGAAGCGACAGAGGTAGGAACGGCGGGGGTGGCGACGGCAGTGGTTCCCCATGAGAAAGCAGAGAGTTATATCCGTCTCATCGTACTACGAGGTGACGCCTCGAGAGGAAAA
The DNA here is from genome assembly GCA_028673005.1 of Tanypteryx hageni. Taxonomy (NCBI): domain Eukaryota; kingdom Metazoa; phylum Arthropoda; class Insecta; order Odonata; family Petaluridae; genus Tanypteryx; species Tanypteryx hageni. The sequence goes on from CM054116.1 coordinate 55,820,441, forward strand.
GAGAATAGCTTCGCCAAGTCTCCCTCCCTCTCATTTGCATACGCATCATTACCGTGAGAGTCGCCAAAAGTGTATGGCAGAAGGGTCATAGCACCGTAAAATCTCTACTACCCCGCCGTATAGTGAATAGGGAAAAGGACCAATAGTATCTCTCGATTATCATTTCAATGTATTACGCTGTTAACTACACCTACGCACATTAACACCAATACATAGAACTATGCCTCGAACATCCTCGGCGAATTCGGGTCTCTTTCTCCCCCTCACTCTGTTTCGAAAGTGTAAAATAAAATTTATCCATATTTGTAATTACTTATTCAAAACTGTCTCTGTTGTACTTATATACATATGTATAAGAGAATGTACATGTATATGTGTATACATAAGATTATATTGATATTTATTTCTCTCGTGGTAACCATTTTTCTGTGAATTAATATTGTAAATTTTAAACATCTTTGTTAAATATGTAAATCTCAAATATCTCTACCATTGGTTATTAACTCTGTTGTAATTTATGCTGTGAAAATCAAATTCTGTACTCAGTAATCCAGATGTAAACAAATTGTAATGGTTAGGTGGAAGAGGGGGATACTTAGCCTCAACCTCGCCAATAAAGACATTTTTCTTTCCTTCTGTTTCAGGAGGATCCTCACGACGCGAATCATCCAGCGAAAGTAAAAGGATGGAGAGACTTATAAAATGGCAAAAGAAATTCGCGAAGGGAGAGTGAGGGAGATGGAGAAGGGAAGGAAATGGAGAAGAGGGGTAGGAGGAGAGGGGAAATGCACGCGGAGAGGAAGAGCAATGCTCCGAACAGTGATTCATACTCTGCAGCGTGGCTCGGCCGCAAAATTGTCTCGTACCATCCCTCCATCCTTACCCATACTTCCTCCTCTCAAGCACACTCCTCCCACCACCACTACCTCTCTTCACTCTATTCCCTCCCTCCCTCAATCCAAACACGCGCCTGACTCACGTCCATCTCTCTCTCTCCTCGACAATCACCTCCATCCCTCTCTCTCCGTACTCCCTCCCTTCTATCACCCTCTCCCCCTTCCTTCCATACGTCTGCTTCACCGAACCCCACGGCGCTGACTTCCTTTTTCTCCACTTCCTTCTCCTCTCCCACACTCCCCTACTTCCTCCTCTCTTCCGTCTTCCTTTCGCCCTATAAGGAAGCGGAGGACATTAATCACCGGCATTATGAAAAGGCTAGAACTTTATTCCTCACCATCTAAACGTCTTGCCGAAAGGGACTTTTTAGTGTTATTTCTCGTTTGAGAAATGGTAGCGCGACTTTTTATGAAGCAACGGGAGGAAGATTTTGGGAATAGAAGAGATTTTTTCAGAGAAAGTGACCTTGGAGAAATCGGAAGAGCACTCGAGGTACTCGCGGACGAAAGTCGATTGTCACCATCTTGATGACATAATGTTATCGTTATAATACAATTGAAATGGAAAGACAAATTGAAATGGATAATTTCACGCTTTCGAGTGGCAGTTTGCGATGAAGTGGGGACAAAAACAATTTTTTCGTGAGAAATGAACGCAAGGCAGGAAAAAGTGAGCAAGCCGCTGAAATCTTTCCTGGATTTTTCCCTTCGCTAAAATTATTCGTCGTCAAGATTTACGTAACTTTGGCGGTAACCCACTTAAGTGGAAATCCCGATTGAACAACCCTTCAATGTTATTTTGAAAAATTTAATAACATAGTTATTTATGGTATGAATTCAATATTCAAATAAAACGACCAGCTTCATATCAGGGGCTGCGACTCGAAATCATTTAAGTACGGTCAGAATTCGGATAGGGGAAAAAAGGACACCTACCGATTTAACAGTCCACTTTCCGTTATTCCATTCTATTCTCCCTCCTAATCAGATATGACCCATTTACTTCACACCTGTAACATTAGCAGCTGCATGAAAAAATTCTATAACATCACCAGTACAATTTTGTCATTGACTTTTATGCGAAGGATGTTAGCGTAACAATGCTAGGTTTGACTAGTGGATCTTTCATCCTGTCAACAGACTACTTCTGCGCGAGATGTCACAAAGATGACGTAGCATCAAAACGACCAAACTGTCAAAACATTAGATTCCCATTAGCGCTTCCACCAGAGTCGTCTCCAGACTCGCACGATAGGCAATTCAAGTGTCTCTCATTGTTTGGTAGAGGACCGTTGAGTGACAGCGCTAGATGGCATTGTTTCACTGTCAGTTTCCACGAATAATGGACTGCTTACGATTCGAGCCACTTCGACTCCACATTTGCGATGCGTTTCCCTATTCCCATTTCAGGCTCACTTTGTTCGGAACACAGGGCACGTGTTTCTCGCAATCGTCTTGGACATCGGACATAAAGCTGCAGAGAAAAGGTCACTCGACGAAGTGGCCTATCAGACATTTTCCTCTCTTCTTCTTCTCCTTCCTTGAACGTGGGAGCGGCTCCTTCGTGATTTATGCCCCGCGAACGTATCGGCCTCAAACAGTTGGTTACGATAAACAATTCCAATCGACACATCGAACCACTTTTAAAAAAATAATATATGCATTGATAACGCAGATTCATACAGAGGCCGAAATAACATAGATTTGGATAAATTTCACAAATAAGCAGTTTGCAGTCCAGACCAACTTAATTCTTAAAATATAGCTACTAAATTGTTTATGCGTGTACATATAATATTCATTAGTTCAGTATCATATATATATATATATATATATATATATATATATATATATATATATATATATATATATATTTAATTGTATAAGAAGCAATTGAAATTTTGAAATTTACAACGAATTAAATAGTCTGAAATATAAGATTCATCAGTTTATAACGAAACGGAATCCGGAATTAATACGAATTGGCAGATTCGCACGGTGCACTACTTCACGCAGAAAAACAATGAGAGTGGAACCCTATCACAAAATATGATTTTTGGAGGAAAATCATCATTGGGGTATCGCAAAAAACGTCGAGAATACGCAGCTGCAGACACAGGAGACTCGTGGAGGAGGGAACGGGAAGAGGAGACCGACGCGAAAACACTTTTGCGGCGATGACCGTCGGGTCGATATCTCCTCCATCGAGACCACTGCCAAAATTGGCGAGATGGAAACCATCATGGGGATACGTCGAAACATATTTTCACATCCCCAGAGCAAAACTTTCCGTTCGGGATGTCAGGGAGGAAGGGGAATTGTGGGACGAAAATTGACGTGCGGCGATCAGGTGGACGCATGGAGAAGAGGCTATTAGCAATCTACCCTCCGGGTGTTACACAGACGCGTGTAGGATGGAAAATAGGGGGAGGGAGGGCGTGGAGAGGAAGCGGAGGAGGAGGGAGATAGGAAGTGGAGAGAGGGGGATGGTGGAGGGAGGATAGTGGTACGGGAAGGAGGGGGAATTGTTGCCGTTGCATTATATTACGGAGGTGGAGGGAATAGTAATAGGTAGAGGGAGGGAGAAGGAGGACAAGGCAGGAAGTAGTGATAAACAGAAGGTGTAGCGGGAGTAATGCATGGGAGAGGAGGGAAATGGAACAAGAGGGTGTAGCATAACGGGCGAGGGCGGAGAGACATTAAGGAAAAATGCGGAGTAGTTAGGAAGGGAGCAGGATAAAGGAGGGAGAATAGGAGAATGTTGCGAGGAGGCCAGGATGAATTAAGGAGGGATGTGATGGATAGGGCGAGGAATGGAAATAGTGAAGGACAAAGGCGTAACGGAGAAAAAATGAACAATAATGAACAGAAGGGGCGACGTCGTTGACAAAGCGATGAGAGAGCGAAAGAAAGAAGGAAAGGAAGATTGAAAACGGGGAAGATATGAATAAATGAGCAAAAAAGGAAAAATTCCAGGCCTCTGCAGTGCGCATCAGAAGATAAAAAAGAGGATAAAAGAGGAAGAGATTTGGTGGGAGGGAGAACGGCACCGGTATGGAGCGGCAGGAGAAACACAAATATAAAGTTCGAGCGAAGCAATTCATGAAAGGGTGGAAAAATCGTAGCGCTGCGGGAATCCAAGAGGATAGGGGGGAAGAAACTGAGGGCGAGAAAGGATGAGGGTGACGGGGGAGAGAGAAAGGAAGGATGAATAAGGGATGGGAGGTGAAAGTTAGGGCGTAAAGAGAATTATGGTAAGACGGGGAGGGAAGAGGGAAATTGCGAACGAGAGAGAGAGGGGGGAAGAAAGGGAAGGATGAGTTGTGGGCTCGAAGGAAACTAATAAAAGGGAAATGAAGGAACCGACGAAACATTCATCCTCAGCCCGTCAATTTCGCCGCTACAATAGCCTCCTTCGGCACACCCTACTTGCTCCCTCTAGTCCCAGCCTCCTTTCTTCTCGCCACCGAACAGGAAAAACGAATTCAAGACGAGTTACTCTTTATTTAATAAGTAAATTTTTTTAGTCGATTCTACCAAATCACTTTAGGGCGAGTTAGCTCGCAAAAAATTTTCGCAAAAAATAATTAAATTAGTTTGGAGAGACTATTTAACGCCTGATCGGCTGGCGAGTAAAAATTAAAGCGCAGTTTTTACTTTTACTTAAGCGCGTTTCGGTTGAATTCTCCCGACTTAGCACCATTTAACACTGAAAATGCCGTTGGATATATTAGAAGAAAAACGAGAGTGAAAATAATTTCGATCAATTTGAGCGTATTTTTCTCTTTGAACAACAGCAATTGCCGTACAGAAACCGTGTTAATGCGTCAAACAAGTGCCACGCTATTTCGTGAGACGAAGAAATTCCAAAAATGAGCAAGGACGAGCAACATCTTGCAATAATAAAATACGTCATATTAGCATACAAAACTGTTTTGCACCTAACCATTAGCGCTTAGGATATTTTGTTGATGTTACGGTTTCTGAGACCCTGAAGGACATGTTGGTCCAAAGAAGTGTCAAAAAATGATTATATCTTTCATTGATGTCGAGTTATTCTAGGCCTCTACATTCCATGGATGTCTTCATCCGTACTCCCAAAAACTCTTCCTCCCTTTCTGCTTTAATTCAAACGAGGTAGACACACAAAAAAAGCAAACAAACTCCAGCATGAGAACGTACAAAGAATAATTTTGACAGCGCTAATGCGGGAATACCTTCGCGTCAGAATTTTTGGGAATTTTAACGATCGGTACGCATAATTTCCCAATTAAAATTAACGAGAACGACTCGCAAGAGTCAACAAAAAAAAAATTACGAAAGCAAAAAAGGGATTCAAGCACCTTTCGGAATATATTTTCGAGGTACATCCCTTTTACACAATACTTCTCTCCCGCTAATTCGCCACGAGAAAGGACGCGCAAACGAAAGGGTTCCCTTTTTCTTTTCTCGAAAGAGTCGATCCCGAGAAAACTATTTGAACGTGATCAGTCATGTACGTTGAAGAGGTGGACCGGCCGTCCGTTCCCGCTCTTACGACTAACAATAAGACATGCGAAACAGCTGAGAAAGGCCATTCTCCGCCATTCTCACCAATGGGAGTTTTAACGAAACCTGCTCACGCCAATATCGATGTCAATACCAACACATCGTAGAAAGGAAATGAGGAGGTTGTAGCATTCCGCAGTCGCGACCCACCCTCCCATCTTCGCCTTCAAAAGCCGAGAAAGCTTGCCCGTCCCGATCTACTTTCTGCCTTATTTACAGCACGGAGTGGAAGAAAATGTTTCACGTGAAAGAGAGTGTGGGGATGCTAATGGCAGTGAAAGGGAGGAAGAAGAATCGAAGGGATGAAGTTGGGGGGAAATGGCGAGAGGAAGCAGGGGTGGATGGATAATCGCATTTATTGGGACGATATTGAGACTAAGCCATTTACTCTTCTATCTTTGGAGAGGCAAAGAGAGGAGAGAGACAAGTGAGGGAAATGGGGAGCAAATTCGGTAAGGGAGAGGGATTAAAGGGAGGAGAGAGATTTGTTACAGCGGAGGGTAGGTTGAGGTGAAATGGAGAGAGGTTCGAAGAAGCGGGAATAGAATGAGATAAAGAGATGGGGTGATAGGAGGAAATTGGATAATAAGGGTAAATTAAAAATCAGAGAGGATGACGAGATACGAAGAAAGAAAATAGGGTAAAAAGAATTAAGGAAAGGTGAGGAACAGGAAGAGCCAGGAGAAGCGGAGGGAAAGATGAAAATAATGCAAGCACAGTCGAAAATGTATATTCGAACCCCAATGAGAGAAAGAAAAAATTCGAGTTGTAGAATTTCATTTTAATGTAATGCCTTAGAACGTGAAAAAAGGGATTCGGCTACGAATCGTGAAAAAAATTCGATTTACAGGCGTTAAAAATTCGAGTTATAGGATTTCGGAGTTATCGAGATTCGGTTCTAATGAAAATAGAAAGACAGCGTGAACGAAAGTGAATAGGGAGAAAAGGGAAAGAGGGAGAAAAGGGAAAGAGGGAGAAAGGACGAGGAAAGTGAAAAGCAGAAGTAGAGGGAAGGCAGGAAGAGAAGATAAAAAAGAGAAGCGAGAGAAGTAAAAGGTAAAAATGTAGGAGTAAGAAGAAGAACGAAAAAAAAGAAATCACGCTGGTTTACACGCCTCCTGTTGGTCACTTTTTGTGTTGGCCACAATGCTCCGAATCGGGACGAGGGGGAGAGACTTAACTCATTGAAATCCATTGTAATCCCAGTCACGTATTTTAAGCTCTTTCCTCTAGTTCATAAGGAGCGAGTCCGCGACAGAAGAGGGACTATGCCTCCCTGTCTTTCAGCATTCCTACGAAAGCTAGAAAGAGGTACAAACACACCTTCTACCTCAAACTCTCAAACAATGCGTTTACTAACGTATTATTCTCTCTAAATCATTCTTTCGGATCCATTTTAAAAGGATACCAAAGATTCTTACAATGCGACCGGTATGCGAGCGAGTCTTTCAATTTTGGTTACCATAATGCCCCAATACCATTTAAAGCCATGAAACTTGGACTTTTTGTTCGAGAAGTCGCACACAATTTCAAACGCGTTCGTGATATTTCAGATAAATCCTTACTATTCTCAGTATTACCTTCCTGATTAACGTTCGCTAAAGTTAGTGAAGAACTATACTTATGTGTATAATAATAGATTATGGATAGAGAATAGAAAATATTTTATGAAGATTTAAAGAAAACCCAAGGTGCTCGTTAAGGACATGGGACAGCAAAAAATGTCCCCATTAATACGTACATAAGGATTGGCAATGACGTTCAATTGGATTGAATCCAAAACAGCGAGGTTCCAAAACGTTTTAAAGAACCGTAAAGGTGTGATTCTAAATCTTTGTCCCCTCGCTGAAAAAGCACCGTTACTATGTCCGTTACCGAAATACATTCCAGCAAATGGATTAATCGCAATTACTTTTGCCATACATAGGGCCCCTTTATGTATTTTACTATTAGTCAATGGAAAGTATAATATAAAATGTAAAAGAATAGAATGCAAATTAAAAGAGGTCCTGTTATGTAGCATAATTCTATTTAAATCTGAAATGATTGAAATCTAAATTTCTTTGGAGGCACCAACGTTAAAATGTAAACTGAGCAACGAAAAATATTAAAATTATGAATATTTTTTTATACCTGGAGGACGAATATTTTTATTGGACTCGGTGACGATATGAATCAGAGAAGAGAAAATAAGATATTAAAATAAAACACGGCGTTCGCTCGAGGCTGCATATTTCCAGGTGCCTTCGGGTCGTTCAAAGAGACAAAAATCGAAATCTTCCTGGGAGGCAATAAGGGTTTCCAGACAATATGGAAGGAATCGATGGACTGAAAGGAATTCTTGTCTCTGCAGTCTTCTCTACGGGGTAGTGCGGATCCAAGATGGGGAGGATGTGGCGATTGTTCCTCCCCCCTTCGATGTTCCCATTGCCCTTCATCGGGTGCAATATTAAGCCCATTCCGCGCAAAGTTCCTTGATTCCATGTTGGGGTGGGAACAGAATGGTACTGACGTGGGCATGGATTATTAGAACAAAGGGTCGTCGGCAACGTCGAATTCAAAGATGAGGAGGGGCTATTGGGACAATCGCCCCCCTCCTGGGATATTTATGGATCCAACTTGCTCCGATGTATTTCTTTTCAAGATAGTACGCTCATTAACTTGGTGCGCTTGTTAAGGTGGGAATGTGTTCATTAAATCAACTTTGACGCAAAAGCCCTACTGGTAATTAATTAACAATGCAAGTGGCTTCATGAAGTTTTATCACAGATGGATGTATCGCTCAATCTCATAAGACGATTAGTCAGATTCGCCACGCTTACACTAGTTTACCTCTTTTAATTTTTTAAAATTCCTGTTCAACAAGGAGTACGATAGTTATGAGATAGGACCGAAGTTCAATAAACGAGTTTCAATAACGCAAATGTGCATTATGAACTGATAGACTGCGTTATTTTATATGATTAATTACTGATGTCAACAAACTGTAAAGTTGCTGATATAAATATGGGACGCCTTCATTCCTTCCTTGCGACTTCGAATTAAGCATGAAAGCTTGCGCATATTTGTCGAGATTCTTATTTTAAATGGGGCGATAATCGTTATTTAGTCATTTATAGATGAATAATCAAATTTAGATCCTTAGTAATCATTTCCATTTGCAATGGTTTGCGAACAGAGAGGGCATTTATCTGCTGCGGTTCTTATTAACGACAATGTTAGGTCCATTTGGTCTCCTGCCTTCTCATTTATTCCATTTTTATGTCCAGTTTAATTTTCTACGGAATTACATCTTCAAATTGGCAATTCGTTTCTGGTGAGAAGAATTTAATCATCCCCAACTCATCATCTCTGTCCCAGCCCTCTCATTCGCCCCTTACTTTTGCAGCTACAAGTATACTTTAAGCTCTTGTCTTAATTTGCCTCTCTACATTTCAAAAGGGTCCTCCTTCATATAATACACTCTCGTGCTTCTTCAAAAATTGAGTTGCGTTGATTGGAGGTCTTGTCTACTTTATGAGAGCCTCACTTGCAAGATAAGCCGATTTATTTTACCCACAGTCTTTCAATGCAAGTTGGCTCTTCTCGACTTCCGCCACAGACGCCGAGGACTGAGAAAATACGAGATGCGAGAAGATGTCCGATAAAAAAACACGGAATCTTATGCAAAAATAGATACAGTGGGTACCGCTTAATACGTATACGGGTTATTATCAGTCCGTTATTGTAATCAACTACGGAATTCCAAAACCAGATCAAATTTAAGAAAGACTGCCGTTTATTGCTATCAGCAGCTTAATGTTATCATTTAAATTTATCCCGATGTGATCATATTAAGCGGTACCTTCCCTTGTTAGCGTCCCAAGGAGCGCACCATAATCGAGATAGTTCCGCGATTTGCCGCTAACCAAACAGTGGCGCGCAGCCGGAGTTTTCGATCTTAAGCTATGGATAATGAAAACAAATTTGCTACCTTCTTCTTGTTTTTAGAGGGTATATTTACTTCCGAGACTACTATCAATGACTTTTCATTCAATATTTTATAACGTGAAACAAGTTTATACTTTAATTGTTAAGTTTCTTTGTTTCGAGAGATAATTTATGGATTTAGAGAAGAAATCCACTTGCAGTATCTAGCTAAAAGCAACACACCCATTAATCTATTCAAATAGTCTTTTCAAATTAATCATTAAACATATCCAATACATGGCATCTTGAAAAAATGATGTAAACATCCAGATATCTCATTAAAACGATCCATTCCATTGACAAGTGATTTCGTAAAGAAAGTTGAAATAACGATCTAGTTAAGCGAGATAATATATCTTTAACTGTTAAATCAACATTCTTTCCATTAAGTGCCTCTAACTATATTTTTAAACTCTTCAACCATCTTCGTCTTCATCCTCCACATTTCATCCCATCTGATGTTCCTTCCATTCCCTTTCCTCATAATCCTCCTTGGTTATTCTCCAAACCTCCTTGAAAGACTTCTAAGGCCCAAGGGAGATGAACAACAGCTCAAGTCGCGGCTTAAGGGAAGCTGAGTGGCTGAAGGGTAATTCTCTTATCGCCAATGAGACCAAGAGGATGCTCAAATCAGGATTACCAACCCGTCGAATATTAAAGGATACGAGGGAATTCAGTCGAAAATATGCGAATGCATTGACAGTCACATCTAACGTTAATACCTCATCAATGAAAAATGAAGGTTTTTATTTAGAAGCAAATTCAAATCTAAAAAATTATTATTATGAAATCCCTTTTATGCAAATTTATTTTTCTTCCATTATTTTACACTCGAAAGAACATCCAGATTTTAATAAAGATACATTTATTTTAAAAATCACGGTTTAATGGCTCCTTCCAGAGGGATAGTGATGTTGGCTTTTCAAGGGTGATGTTACGCACAACGTCTAAAGAGTGTCGAGAAAGTATTTCCATTGTAAAATAGTAGTGCAAGGTATACAATCAAGTCGTTCGCGCGAGCTGCGGAGAGTAAAAATGATTACATAGGCAAAGGCAATTCCATGGACTAGAATTGGACCATTGCAAAGATTTCCGTACTGACGAGATAACCCCTCCTTGAGGAGAAATATGAGACTAAGCACCGGCGACACACTGAGTCTCCGTGAATTTCCGGTGTCAACGAAGCATTAAGAAATAAACTAGAACTAGAAGCAAAATAATGCGATGATGTCAAATTCTATTCAAGCAGGCATATTACTGGATTAGAAGAAATTCTGGCAAGCAGGCAGATTTTTTCTCCTGCTTTTCAGAGTTACTTTTAGACCTAGACGGATAGACGAGGACGACCCTTAAAGGTTTCGAATAGTATAATTTGCATGGGAATATTTGGATCGACGCCGGAATTTCAAGATATTTTGACTCCATAACCTGACAGTTAATGCTCTCACAAATTACTTCTACTAATACGACACGACGTACAGACAGGTTATTAATAGGAAAATTCTGCGAGGGTGGACCTCGAGGGAAACACTTTAATCCGAGAGACGGAAATGCAATTTTCGTCCTCGGCGCTGGTACCCCCTTGCCGAAACATTCCCCACGGAGTGCTAAGACTTAATACAACTCCTCTCTCTCTCGCTTCCTCCCACCATCGCAGAGACAGGCCACCACATGCATACCCTCTTCAGAGGCCGATGTCTACGTAAGCAAAAAGGCACCACTCAGTTTACCCATCCACTTCAACCCGTTCTCTTTAATATATATGGTGATCTAAGCTGGGTTTAATACGTATCCACAATGGTGTTGGTGGGGAAGCATTCCTTAAGTGTAAACAAGGAGCGAGCGATCTGGTTTCTGCCTACAGAGGCATAGCCTCTTCAAAGTGCACTCTCCAAAAGCCTTTACTTACGGCCTCTTCTCAAAGACAAGTCACTAACACTCCTCTGTTCTGCTTGGAGATGGTTGAAGGACGGCCATACGGGGAATTTAGGAGAATAAGCACTTTGTGGACAATTCCGGAGAAGGCAAGACAACAAGCAAATATGTACATGAATTCATGCCGGTGACGACGATGAAGAATTTTCACAAAAGAAAGGAAAGAAAAAGAACAATTATTTCAAAAGAGATAAGTAGCAGAAAAGAGTGCACGAACACCCACCTAATTAACTTAAATTCGATCCACGAAAAGTCATTCGTCGAAAGATCCTTAGGCGTAAAAAAGGAGCTCCCAACCGCGATTTGGGTAAATGATGGCCGTAAAGAAAAAAGATGAGCAACGGAATTCGCTTGATTGCCACGATTTTATAGATAAGCAACAAGGACATTTTCTCGGAGTGATACAAATTGTACGGAATTGATCCAGCACTGTTGCGGATCCGGAGACCTGCAATCAAACAGCATCCAACGCATTAATCGTGAAAATAACGCTGCAACGGAGTAGGCCATTAGCGAATGCAGAAAATGATAGGCCTCCAAACTGCACCAACGTATGCCTAAAGGGGAGCGCTACGAATGCACGAGGTTCGTGCAATGCGGAATTCCTTCGAACGGAGATTATAAGAAAATAAAAACCCTGGACCGTGTATCCCCTGGCCAAATTGTCCCAGACGACAAAAAATAAAAACTAGCTCAAAAATAATTATCGAAATAGCTTTTTGCTCTAATTATTCGAACGCTGAGATTTTTTTTCGAAAGAAAATTAAATAAAGTCGACCAAATCGAGATGAGAGATGATGGCAAATGTCTCATCATATTAATTTGCTGAAAAAATTGACTCCTCTCCTCCTTACGTGGCGCGCCAACTGTGCAAAAAAAAACTACCACACGCGACGAACAGAGAGCGTCTGCACGAACGGAGATTAACAAGGGATTTGACGCATTCTGCCAACTTTTTATTTTACCAGGAAAATGCCAATTAACTCAGCACCGGTCCAAATCTGTCTGCATAACCAATTCCCAGAAGAATTTAACTCCTATTTATAATACGAGAATACACAGCATGCGAAAGAATGAATTCGCTCCATCATTTTCTTACCTCCATACCAGATCGAACGTAATGACATGTTTGTATGCTACCTCGCGAATCTTTTTATTTCAGTTTGTTTTCTAAAACAAGAGAGAGCGAAATTGCCGAGAAGTGATTCGATACCGAAGTTGCGAGATGTAAATTTCTGCCTCTATATATCACATCTCGAGAGAATGATAACCTTACGGCTACTTGTTGGATAAGAAGCGTCGAGGTGGTGAGGGGATGATATCTTGTCGTAAATAATTCAGCGATTTTCTAGAAAAGGGATTAAAGCGAGCGAATAATATGTAAATGCTATCGCTCGCTCTTATGATACGAAAAATCATTTATGCATTCTCTTTCGCTAATTATATACGCTCTGACGACCGTTTGATCTTTACATTTAACTTCGTTGGTATCGTATCTCAATTCAATAGAGAATTATAGAGCTCGTCTTACGGCTGAAAACAAATTCATGAGTCAGCAATTCATTGCAAAAAAACCGAAAAGTGCGTGCGTCAATTTTTTTTATACTGAAGTGCTTATTCTTGAATAGCATCTCACGTTGGTTTCATTGTGTATTTTAAAAATACGTTAGCATCGAATAAAACAAGTACATAGGTACTTTTGATAAAAGTTCTGCATTTTCGTTTTAATTTCTCAGTTAAATTTCTCAATCGCTTTCAACGGATATAGTAAAGATTTTTTTAAAAACACTGTTTAAGCAGGAAAACTTGTTTTAGCCTTTAATCGAAACCTCATAGACGGCACCGCGTCGGAAAATGCGACACGAGTCAACCATATATGATTATTCTCCGGGGTTACGCAGGCCACGTCATGAAACCACCTTTAGGGAGGTGTGTGCAAGGGATTACAATACTTCGCGGGGTGTGATCCGAGACCCACTCCACCCAAAGAGCATCACCGATGTGTCATCCCACGTCTCCGTGGAGAGACCATCCCAGGTGTTCCGAGGAGAAGAATTCTCGGGTGGGGTGGATATATGCGTTCTATTGCCACATTTCCTTCCCTTATCCAGACTCACTCCCTCCTCGCCAACCCCTCAAACCCTTCCCTCCTTTCTCCCACCGTCCTCCCTCCCTCCCTCGCTCCTCCCCCCATACTTCTCTCCCCGAGCCGCCATCAACCCATCCCTGGGAGGAGTTTGTAGCGTGTTGCGAGGACAACCGATTCGACCTTGCTTCCTCCCTCCCCATCCACCCACCCACCCAGAGGGCATTGTTTGAGGATGAAGGAGAGGAGTTTGGGCGCAGAGGAAGAGAAAGAGAGATGACGAGAGCGCGCGCTTTAGAACGATAGGGACAAACGGAGAAAGGGAGTGAAGTACGGACAGAAGATGCAGTGCGAAGAGTGGCTGAGAGAGAGAGGTGCAAGATCGATAAAACTGAGCCACGAAGGTATAATGGTTTCGTTTGTCGATAAAACTTTCAACGACAAAGAAACAAAGTCTAAGAGTTGAGAGCGCGAGCATACCTCTTTTATGGCGTCGTCCTGTAAAAATGGATTGTTTATTAGAGGCGATGGGAAACTGACGACAGGTAAAAGGAAGTTAAGCGCGCGGAAGATGAGGAGATGCAGCAAAGCGAAAGAGAGGGAATGATTCAGGAGGAGAAAAGAACGTTGAGATAAGAAAGGTAAGAATTTGAGGAGGAGTGGATATGAAAGGAAGGAGAAAGAGAAATATAGAGTGGAAACGAAAAAGAGACAGAGGGAGAGGGCGTGAGACGAATGGGAAATAAATGAGAAAAGTCGCGTTCTTATTGTTGCGAAAGTGGCGAGGAAGAAGAACGCGCGAAGAGAAGGAGAGTTTAAAGGAAAGGGAGGGCCGGGAGGAAAAGAAGAGAAAGAAAGAGACGACGCGCCAGCGCAGACACCGAGTAACGCCCTTTATTTAAAATCACGGCACAATTTCCTCGAGTTTTAAAGGGCTCAAAATATTCGCGGGGTGATTTAAGAGCCATGTGGAGCGTGTGTCGAACTGGAAAATGGCCAAAGGTAAAGTCGAGATATGCGAGTCAGTCGAAGAATTTATTTTTGTTAATCCGGTGTTTTGGCACACTTGTCCCTTAAATGGCAGAATGTAACAACGGAACTCGTCGGCATAATTTTCATCTGTCATGTACCGCATTTTCCTCGATAATTTATTCGGCATTTTATCGCGACGTTTTCTGCAAAAAATAAGAATAAGTATCATAAATCAGAGAAGTTAGACGAACATATTTAACGGTACAAAAACCAAGTCACTATTCTAAAATTTATATTATAGAGAGAGAGGGAGCGGTATTTATGATGAAAAATAAAAATTGACATATGCAAATTGAAATATGTAAGCCAACATCAAAACATTTTTTTACTTTCTCTTATACGTATATTGAGAAAGCATTGTAATCGAGAAAAATTCGACTTCGAGATTTTGATGGGAATACACGTTTTTGGTGTCCCTGAGTCCATAAAATGGTTTTCGCCATGACGTCTGTCTGTCTGTTCGTTGTTCTAGGGCACAAACACGTAAATAAAATCGAATGATATCTCGTATTTGTGGATTATATCATCTTTTACAGATCATTTTTCATAAAAATGATATTGCACAAAAATTAAGGGTAGTTTATTCTTGGCAATTTTTAGATAAATTTTATTTACTCAAAAATGGCTCTAAGGAATTTGATTAAAATCAATCCAATTGTAGAGCCTGATGTCACATGATATTACGTAAGCCAAATATATCTTAAATTCACTTTATGGCGTCCATTGGCATTACAATGTACGCTAAGCTACCTTACCTAAGCTCTATGATGTCACGCCTCCGCCGCGATCCACTCAAAATCTTACTACAGCCTAGAGGGTTAAACTAAATCGAATGATATATCATATTTGTTGATAATATCATTCATAATATACATACTGAAGAGATGAACGATATTGCGCAACAATTAAGGGTACTTGATTCTAGGATATTTTGAAACAAAATTCGATTTACTCAAAAATGACTATAAGGATTTTGATTAAAATCCATCCAATCGTACAGCCTGGTGTCACAAATAATACAAAGTTAGTCCAAAAATTACTAAATATCGACCAGTGGCATTAAAATATACGCTAAACTACGGTTAACTTTGATTTATAAGCGTACAGTCGACCAAACGTATTTATGTATGTTCGTATATGAGAAAGTTTGTGCAATGTATATTGCGCCGTCTATTTAATGGATAAAATCACAACATAAGATATGCTTAAAATTGGGAGCAAAATGACAGTGCGGATCAATCAGTGGCGTAAAAATAGGGTGGCATAGGTGGCCAAATGCCACGGGCCCAGGGGCCGGAGAGCATTAAAAATTTTCCGAATGTAGAATTTTTTTTAGCAATTTGTTTTTTATCCTGAAATTTTTCTGATTAACTTTCCAATTAACATTGCCTTTGGAAAGAGTAAATTAAAAAACCTAATCTTTTCAGCATATTCCTGGGAATTGATTAATAAGTGCAACTTGGTAGGTTCTACAATGGGGTTCATTTTTAACTGAATGTATTTGTTGGGGAGAGGGAGAGAGGTACTATCGATAATAATTTGCCACGGGCTATTTGGTTCCTAGTTACTCCATTGGGATCAATAGTACTCTTCCATTTTACCTATAGGTATTAATTCAAAATTACGATAGGAATAAAATTTATCTATGAATCCATCGATAAAATATTAAAGATAGAAACAAATGTCATTTGTAACTCACATCGACAGTTAGAAATAGATTTCCGGAAAATATGCTATTCTTAACAGATGAGATCAACTACTCGAAAAAGGAAAACACGCTGAATTTGTTTTATTTACAGGTTATGGTAATCGATGGGAGTGCAAGCATACCGCGCGGTAATGCCCGAACCCATGGTTCTTTTGTGTTACAGTTATTTATCTCCGGAAAAATCGAAAAGCAAGTAAACTCAGGAAAAGCTTTCCTAATCAGAATGTTTTCCTCGCCCTTACGACATATAACTAAGTAAGATTGGCCTTGAGAGGTTTTTTGTGTTCCCGATCTCCCAAGCGCAAAAATAAATACGTAGTTTACCAAACGGCTCTCCTTTTCAAGACAGAGCGAGGGAAAAAACGAAAGCGAAAATAAAAACAAATAACCGAACGCGGCAGAAGAGGAGTAAATGGCACGACCGCTTAGTCATCGAGAAAAAATTCTTCTCTTAAAAGAAGATCCGCCGCTTAAACAAAGTCACCTTATTTTCGTCTCCCTCCCTTTAAAAACATCTTCCAAGGCATGCAAACCTCTCTCTCTCTCTCTCCCTACCTCTCTCTTTCGCCGTTCCGCCCGACGGATCGAAAAGAATACGAGGGGACGGGCATGGACACACAAATAATCGCCGAAAAATCGGTGAAAACATGCATTGACACATGCACGCAAAGAAACCCCACGCTCTCGCATTCTTTCTCCATCCCTTTGCAACGACCCTCTCTCTCTCTCTCCACCCTCCAACGCCCATACCCAATACCTCCCTCTTTCTCTACCCACTCCCTCGCTCTCCAGCATCCCTCTATGCTCTTCGCATTCCTCCCCACCCCGTTAAAACAATCTCTGCGGTTTCCACATCCTCACTCCTCTCTCTCACTCTGTCCCCTCACACCCTCTCTCATCACTCTCCACACCTCTTCGAGTAGACAAAGACAAATCCGGCGCCATTTGAGCGCCACCGATCATCGTCCATGCAAGATGTGTGAAAAGAACGGACCCGCGGGAGGAACCTCCATTTCTAAGGATAAAAGGATAATATTTCCAGGGAAAGTTGCAAATGTTCCAAATAACATAAATCGCAAATCACATCGCCATTCTCTCGTTTGCAAAAAAAGACCAAGTATGCCGTATAAACTAAATTCAGCAGTGAATTGTACCTCATGCGCGCTAGTCCCAAATTTATGACGTATCTCCGTGATAAAGTGACATTTATAAACCTATTCCATGACTGTAATCTGGATTATTAAGGAAATATGTTGTTAAAACTACGTCCAAAAACTAATTGCAAAACGTTGAACGCGCTAAATCGTACTGGTGTAGAATTAAATATCTGTATAAACGCCTTGATATACACCCTTGCCCTGCGCTAACATTTCAAAAACAATCATGGACCACTTGCAAAATGTACTACAGATAAATACAAAATATGTTTTGAAATTTAAGTTGGACGGATTCATCCCACCGTCCGAAAATCTTCACTCACGTAAATCCAACCCGGATAGATTGAAACATTTCCACACACTCGACTTTTCGTAAAATTGGAAAAATCTGGATCGGAGATTTTTTTCTGTCACACTCCCACAGTTCCTAAGGGGGTGGGAATAAAATGGAGCTGTGGCATGAGGATTGAGAGAGGAGGGAGGGAGGGAGTTTTAGAGGGTAAGACGAGAACGGGAAGATGCGGAAAGAGAGAGTGGAGGCTGCGGTCAGTGGTGGTGGCGAGGCAGAGAGAGAGAGAGAGCGAGAGAGATAGAAGAATCGGCGTGTCCAGGTGAGAGTTGCGGGAGGGAGAGGGAGAAGGAGCGAGAGAGATGGATAGAGGGAAGGAGGAAGAAGAGCGAGTCGAAGAGTTCAGCGACCGGAGTGGGAGATGATCCAGTGTCGGGATGGGCGGGCACATCGAAGTTATTTCACCACGAGGAAGGGCGAGGAAAAAGGCGAGTTTCTTGTGTTCATTTCCTGTCGCTGGTGGTTTAGTTTCGGAAAAAAAAGAAGACGGAGGAGGAGGGAAAGAGCGAAATTGGGGGCGTTTTTGGGTTGAAAATGAAAGGGTTGGAAGATCTCGGAAGGAGGACCTATTTAAACCGTACAGAAAAATACTGAAGCGATGGGACCAGTTTTAGCTTTCAGATTATGCGCATACGACGGACGATTTTCATTTTAAAAACTTCCGTTCTTCCCGCAGGTCGGGAGTTGCTTTTTTACAACGCGATTATGCGAAAAAAATAAGCGAAGAACCAGTCTAACGACGAAGGGAAAATATCCATTCCACTTGAGTGTTTCTAAAGGGCCTGGAGAACCCCATAAAATTAATTTTTTAGAAACATGCCGTCGAAAAGTATACATTTTAAAAATTATTTACGTTAAAGATTATAGTGAAATGTGACGTTAGAGTTGCATACGTGTCCGAGAGAGTTTGAAATGGTAAAATACAAATTTAAAAATGTTTTTTAAGGATGGCCAATTAAAAATACGTAATAAAATCACAATGCCGCTCACCACTCCCGAAGAGATCCGGAAAGAGCTGAAAGATACGTCAAAACTATACATATACGAAATTAAGCGAGTGAGAAGAATTTTTAAATGGGCTCCATTACGCCCGATAAATATTAACGGAATGTGGATGACGAGCTAGAAACGTTATTTTTGAGTTTAAAAAAAAAGACGCAGGAAAGCCACTTAAACTGGAATTTATTTTTTGTTGGAAGGTGGACGTGTGTGCAAAATAAGTAGCTCGTAGTTGCTAAATGCCGATGTTGAGGCCATTAAGCATCTGGCGATAAAATAGAAAATGCTTTTTTCCTAGGAGTAATGATTATTCTCGCCCCCTAATAAAGTATTTAGAGGAACATTCAAAATATAAATATCTCGATGAATAATTAATATTTTAAATTGCCGCCATAAAAAGCATCTTGCTGATTCGATGGCAATCTGGATCTTCACATTATCCCATTAATGTAACGCGAAAGTTGAGAAAGCATCTTTAATTTGGCCAAATTATCCAAATTACCGAAGGAACGATTCCCGAATCGTTCTTTGTCCTAATCAAGGATAGGAAAAGAATATCGACTACCCTGATAAAAGCGTGAGATTTTCTTAAATATTTGCTGTCAACGGAGCTCCAATAACAAAGGGGAAGGCCATTAATTTATAACTTCCTCTGGATATCGAGTCTCCGGTTATCGCCGCCACCTTCCGAAACGATCTCTCCGGACGCTTTGGCTCCGGCAGTATCTCTTGACTCTTAACTAAGTAGTTTTCTTTTGCCAACCGCCTGGGAATGGAAGGAAAGGTCATGGAGCAACGCATTTCGTCTCCCGAGGGAAGTGAGCGAGAGAGTTTCCCTTCGTCCTCTCTTCCCTCTCCCTCCGCTATTAGGCGTGGCGTGAACGCCAATCCAATCGTAGAAAATGTCTTAGATCAGCGCATTCCATGTGGATAATTCGATGATATATGAAATATACATAAATTGCGATAGCGTTATGTGAAGTTTATTGCGATACTGTTATAATTGCCCGTCAAAAATTACGGATGGCCATGAATGAAATACAAAATAACATTAAAAAATTCAATAAGTAAGCTGGTAGATTACTCTTAATCAGGGCCGGCTCGATTCGGGCGGCTGCCCGGGGTGCTATCCCGATCATCTTTATATACTTTACTTGCAAGTGAATATTTTGGAAACAAATTTACATCGCGGGACAGGCGAAAATCTACAAGAAATTCTTATTTCCTTTCATTTTCTATAATTTGACAGAGCAATGGATAAATGAGCAAGTTCTTTTTAAAATGTCTTAAAAATTTACGGCGTTGGAGTGCTTTCTCGCCCGAGTCACCAAAATACATCCGGCCGCCCCTGCTGTTAATTCAAAATAGCAACTTAAATAAAAAATTCAAGGCTTATTTTCAATATTTAGTGAATCTTACAAAGTAAATGTTAGTTATATACCTTCAGAAATGACGGGTGAGAATGAATTAGGAATTAAAAGATAATTAATCATCGGAAAATATATATAATCCAGTGGCGTCGCGTGCCCATTTAGGTTGGGTGTGCTTTTATTGGGGAGGGGGTTATGCAACCCGCGCTACAAAATTCACGTGTTAATTTGAGCGTACGATTGCATTTTTATCGACGTGTGAACGTTTTAAGAGAGCATAGCGCAGCAGCGCTCTTCTTAATTGGTCTAATGCAATTAATCGTAGAATAATTTTGAATACTTTAATTCAGTAACTGATATAATTATGCATCACGCGCGCCGTTTATGTGAAAAGGGTTAACGCTTCGTTGTGAGAAGATTAGGATATCATTGGCAAATACTAGAGTGAAGCACGAATTATCTGTATTTTTTACGATTTTTAAATATGTACAACTATATAATACGCACAGAAATCTGAAAAAGTAATCACTTGGGAAAATATTATTTTCCCGATTGAATCAAAGAAAGGCTTAAAAAACTCATTTTACTTACTTATTTATACACCAGTTCCAATCTCCTGTTTTGCCTTAGGAATTGTGTTAGCACATCATCATAAAATGAAGGTCTTTTCTTCAGTTCCACCAGCAATGTCTTTTCAATGGCGAGTGAACGCTCGACTGTTGCAGTAGAACTCGGAATCGTCATGATAAGTTCCGCTAATTTATAAATTTCCTTGAATGCAACCTGAAGCTGATTTTCTTGCATGAATTTTAATAGGTGATGCACTGGTTTCCTCGCAAATTCATCAGAAGAAAAGAGCACTTTTAGTTCATTTTTTAGGCGAACGTAGTCAAAAACTGGTCCGTAGAAATCCTTTAATTTTTCTAGAATACCATCAGGAAAAGTTTTCGCATACTGATCATATCTTTCGCTACAAAGGAGTTGAAAAAACTCAAGTTTCGAAAGTGAAGAGTATCTTTCTTCCATCTCCAGGCACATGCAGTCGACTATTCTCTGGTATAATCGAAGGCACGCGCTCTTCTCCTCTTCTATAGATCCTTTTCGTCTTTTAGGCTTCGACTCCTCAACCGTATGCTTTTCCTTTGCAGAAACCCAAATATCATCAAATCCATGTTCCTTGTCATTCCTAAGCTGTTTCATAGTATCATGCACCTTTTTACAACAGTACAATATGTCATAGGATGATGTTTGCAATATATTATTCAAAACATCATTATAGCCAAACAGAACAGAAAAAATTTCTACCAGAAAAATTGTTTGAAAATCTTGCAAGAAATACAAAAAACCACGAGCTTTGATTACAGCATCCACGTCCCATTCCCCAGAATTCTCCACAATGTGTTCAAAAAATTCAATAAGTTGACTTCTGTGGCGTTTTACTGTGTTTGATAAACGGGAAGTAAAGTTCCATCTGGTTGGTGCGATGGAGGGTAATTTTTTAGCAACAAAATCTTGCAAAGCATTTACTCTTTTCGATGATTTAGAAAAATATGCTGCCAATCCACTGATGGTTTGGAAAAACAATCTACATTCCTTGATATTCGAGAGGCTTTGCTTCAGAACTAAGTTCAAAACGTGAGCGTATCAATGCGTAAATATTGCTAAAGGATAGGCCTCGATAACTTTACTCTGCAACCCATTAATATGTCCACTCATTACACAGGCACCATCATAAGTTTGGCCGACCAACTTGTCCTTAATATTAAATTCCTCAACTCTGTTTACAACATGTTTAAAAAGACCACTAGACGTTCTATCATCACTTACGTCTGTAAATCCGATAAACCTTTCGTGTGTTTGCCCATTATGGACAAAACGAAAAACAGTTGATAGCTGCGATTTCGACATGACATCAGAAGTTTCATCCAGAAGAATGGCCACAAATGTAGCGGAAGAAATTTCTTTCTTTATAGCATCTTTAACCACATCAGATATAGCATTAATGATATCATTTTGTACTGTGGGAGAAGTTCCTCGAAATATAGTCGATGCCTTTAAATGACTGTCTAAAAGAGGATCATACTCACGGAGCACATTTAAAAATTCTATATAATTCCCTCGGTTGGCTGAATCTTCAGACTCATCATGACCTCTCAAAGGAAGCTCTTGCTTAGCCAAATAACATACAGCATCAATTAATCTTTTTAAAATGTCTCTATTATTCTTTACTTGTTCATTATGACGACTAATTTCAACTTTTCTTTGGCTGTCAATGAGAGTGTCAATTCTTTGTTTTCCAAACATCTTAAGATTTAAAAATGACTGAACATGTGGTTGGGAGCGCTCATGTTTTTGCACTGCTGCAGCTAAATGATTAAGATCGGAATACCCGTGCTTATCCAAACACTTTTCTCTTTGGAGAATAATAAACAAGGCCAACAAAAAAGTCTTGACCGCACTTCACATCCAGTTAACCATTCTACTGGACCGTATTGTGAAACAGAGAAATGTCTCATGTACTCAGTTTTTGCATCTTTGTGCTTGCACAGTAAATTTGGAAGAGGAGGACGAGGCTTACCTTCTTCGACTATGTTCATACAATCCGCAAAAGCTCTGGCAGAAAACGGGGCATTCAGTACATCGTCAACACTGTTTACCATTGTAAATATAGGCAAAAAGTTATAAATTATATCTAAAAAATTATAAATATATGTTAAAAACTTGTCTAAATCGGTGTCATAAACACGTCGGTTCACACCTTACCCCACGCACGCAAAACAGACGAAACTCAGAAAACAAAAACAGCATCTCATGACAAGTAACAACGTTGAATTGGATTGCTTCACACAATAGCCAATCACAACCGCTAACTACTTCTGGGTGCTGTTGTCTCAGCGCACACCCTGCCACGCCTTCTGGACGGTTTAAAACCACAAGGAGACTAAGAATTTGACCCGCTGCGCCATCTGTACGTATGTTTAAAGGGCTCAAAGCTGCTCGTATTACTTACCGCACACCCGGGCTATTAACGTGAATGTGATACAATGTTTACGCGCCGAAACTTCTCCTCTTCATGAAACATTGTATATTGGATTTGATTTTAGGAATCACGCGAAGCCAGAAAACGATTAGGGGAGTCTTTAACGGGAATAAATGCAAAAATAGAATATCTGTGACACTGCGAATCCGTGGGTGTGCACCGCACACCTAGCACACCCTGAATATACGCCCCTGATATAATCATTTCTCAAACTTAATGAATCTGCGGCCCCCTCTTAAGGCAGCCGACCTTGCCCAACTCTCCTAACCTCATCAATCTACTAACAAATATAAAATTTAATATTAACTACAGAGAATTATATCTTATTCGCGCAAAAAATATTTTTATTCAACGGAAATCCATACGTAAGATTAAAAAAATAAAACATTTCATCTTCACGACCCTCTGCAAACCTTTCACGACTCCTAGTTTGAGAACCACTTATTTATTTTACTATATGTACTTCTATTAATGATTCCCTTTATATTATAGACATACACCTATTATTATTTTCTAAATTAAATTATTTTACCGTTTAGAGTGCAAATCATACTAATTCACGTACGTTATTTTATGAACGAAGGGTTAATTAAATTAATGACTAAGGTAACAATAAAAAATAAGCTCTAATTTCTCTTAAACATATGTGCAACATCTTATAATGCAGATAAAATATTTTATATTCATTTACATATACATCAAAGGGAGGAAAGACTACTACATAATTAAACATATTTAACTTATTTCTGTTAAAACTGAGTATTTGGTACGTATATAAAATTTTGTTGCCTATTAACAATTATAGTCTGTTAGTTGGCCCATTGATGGAGAGCAAGAACAATTATTTTGGGCGCTCACAGCGAGGTCGTGCCAATAATAATTTTTTTGTTAAATGGCTAAACATTTCTCGTTTTTCCACGGATTTGAAATAAAATTTAAAGCTGAATCGGAATTCGTTCGGTTCAAGTTTTACTGAATAGAAAAATAAATTTCGTTTATTTTAACCTCAACACGTTTATGTCCCAAGTATCTCGATTTTAGCCATTTTAAAAGTACAAGCGAAAAATATCTTTCTCTCATTCCCATATTAATCAAATAGAGAAAGAAAACTCTTCTAAAGTGGAACCCATGCCCTTAAAACCCGCAAGGGAATGGTTCAACAAAATCAAACCGAGTTTTACGCATTAATTCCTAAAATATTACACGCAGAATGGCAGAATGAGATTGACTTTTACTACATCTACATGTTACCCTGCAATTCACCTAATTGGTGGGTGGCAGAGGGTGTAATGCACCAAATTCTACCTAAAGATTGTCTATCGCAGGTTGAAATTTTCTATTGTGATCTCGTATTGTCCTCGGAAAGAACGAGCCTAGATAACGCTCCGTCCTACAATCGATCTCACGTATCTTATCGTCACGGTCGTTTCTACCTATACACGTTGGTGCTTCAATTATTCCTACAACCTCGTCTTTTAGACATTCCGATCTGTATTTCTCCAGAAGTTTGAGTTCAATCTACGATCCTCCAGTGGTACTCAGTTCAAATCCCTCAATAATGAGGTGACGCTTTCCTTATGTTCGTACTTTTGTTTTACGAATCTGGATGCTCTGCGCTGCACTCTTTCTAATTAAATAATATGTCCCTTCTCGTACGGATCCCATATGCATGAGGCGTAATCAACTTGTGGTCTAACCAGTGATAAGTAACATGTTTCACGTACTTTTTCTGTAGTGTTTCGTACTATTCTACCTATGAAAGCCAGAATGTGCATGTTCCCCGAAAGATGTCGACAAATGGTTACTCCTAAATATTTTATATACTCGGCTGCTTGAATATTTATTCCATTTATTTTATACTCGAAACCTACTTCTATGCTCTTACTTTTCCAGAACGTAACTGCGGCACATTTAGTGTAATTAATTTCAATTTGCCATTCTTTGCACCACGCTGAAATTGCTCTTAGGTCTTCACGCAGCGACTGATGGTCCTTCTGGTATTTTATTTCTTTATATAGAACGGTATCATCGGCAAAAAGTCTAATTTTACTACGAACTACCGAGCAGATATCATTCACAGAAATTAAGAAAAGTAGAGGACCCAATACACTTCCCTGAGGAACACCCGACGCAACTTGATCGGAGGACGAGTATTTCCCATCGATGACAACTATCTGTTCTCTATTCGAGAGGAAGTCTTTCACCCAACTGACAATTTTTGGATTGATACCATATTGTTCTAACTTCGCAATTAATTTCTTATGAGATACTTTATCAAACGCCATCCTGAAGTCAATGACATCGACCTGAGTATTTTTCTCTCCGTATCGCAACAAATCATCCACGATCAGGCCGAGCTGCGTTTCGCATGATCTACCTCTCCGGAATCCGTGCTGGCATCCGCTAAGCAATGAGTGACTATTTAAATAGCGCATTACAGAACTATAGATTATGTGCTCAAGTATCTTGCACGATAATGAAGTTAGGGAAATTGTCCTATAATTTTCGGGGTTCTCTTTGTCGCCGCCCTTATGGATGGGCGTAACGTGTGCCACCTTCCAATCTTTAGGAACGACACCTTTCGTAATGGATTTCTCGAATATAATATAAAAAGGATGTCTTTTATTTTTCTTATTTTTGGAAAATTTTAATTAAAAGATAACTACTCGGAAAAAAGATTACGAAATACAATGTTATCAATTAGATTATTTCTTTCCGAGAAGAAATGTTTCCCATCAATATTTCAATAGATGACTTTTAAGTGATCAAACGTATGAATTAATGCAAATTATAAATAATGAAACATTGATAAATTGTACCAAAGCGAAATATCATTACAGAAAATCGCCTTGGTGTCGCCTATCTCCCTCATCCCAGTTAAGATTATTATCGCCTTTGCCGGAGGAAAAATTAAAAAAAACTATATTTGGCGAATAAATAAATGCATCAGATCATTAATTATATATGCTATGAAAAGCAATGAAATAAAATCAAGAGAGATATTTAAATGCTAATTCCAGAATAAGCAATTAAATATAATAAATTGGAAATTTTAAAAGTAATATTTGATACTAATTCTTAAGTGCTTATTCTGGAATTTCCCTTTCGCCATAAGGCGAGCTCGGTAAATTCTCTAGTGAATTCAATATGCTTTCGTTCAAATTTCTCAGGACGCATGAAAAATTAAGTTCTTCCTTTACGGGTTGTCATAACGAGGTTTCGGTTTTCGATTTAAATGGCAACAAATATTACATTTGTCTATTTCTGTAAAAATTCCGCGACGAGTGTTTAAAAATATATAAGCTGATTTTTAACCTTTGAAAAAACAGAAAAATCACCGATTAAGTAGACGGATCTTTGAAATGCAATAAATATATTAACGGAAATTCGATTGATCGCGTACATCGATAGGTCTTAAAGGTCGCGATTTTTAAACCCCTTCCGAACGCAACCTCTTTAACGCCACTACGCCTCTCTCCCTTTACTCCCGAGATTCTGGTCCTGACCATCTCAACGTCTTCAAGTGCCGTAACCAGACGAAGGTCACGTGGGTGAGAGAAGGGGCGGGGAGAGGGGAGGGAGGGAAGGAGAGAGGAGGACTGCACACGTCCCTTGAGGTCACACGGTCTCCGGGTGCCCTCCCCATAGTGGCGCCTTCTCTCCCAAGGAGGAGCCGACCCCTTCATCTCCCTTGCTCGACCTATCCTTCTCACCCTTTGCCCTCACATGAGAGGGGTCGGGCAAGGAAAACTTCAAAAGGGAACGTCCGAACTCCTTCCTCTTTCAAACTCTATTAAGATACTCCTCCGCCGACTGACGCTGAAGTTGTGCAGATGCTCGCGCCTCGTGGGAACATTTGTTAGGGGAAGGAAGACCTTCGGACAGAGGTGGCGTAAAACATCGAAACAGCGGCCTGAGTAGATTCAGCAGATACACACTATGAATTTGGCACTACCATCGAATTAAGAAATTACGATAAAAAAGAGAATTTGATACGTGAGACCACAGTTGACCACAGCTATTAAAAATAGAGCTACCAGTCATTTGGCAACGAATGCATCAATTTGCATTAATAGTTTACTCGTAGCAAAGGATCGACTGATCGACGCCAGCGATGCATTATTTACACTATAAAATGTTTCCGCTAACCGTGTTGACTTTTGTCCTCAACGATCGGCACGAGGATAAGCCTCACGTTTTATGCGTTGCCAAGCGATAAAAATTGCAAAATCACTATCGTTTATTCAGCGTTTTTTTCTCTCTCTCTCCATGCGTGCTGAGCGTTATAAATCAATTATCAAGTTTATGCGAAAGATATTTTAGAAAGATTTTCATGGATTTTATCCACATAAAAGTAAGCACGCTTTCTTTTCAGCTTTTATACTATAAACTACGCCTATAGCCCACTCATTAAGGTTTTGCGCAGAGGAATACTGCCGAGAGAAATGATAAAAACAAAGTTCTCAGGTGGCATATGGCAGAGTACAAAACGCGCCTTAGTAATTCTAAGCAGGCACTAAGTAGCAATGACTTGAATGAGGAAGCATCTGCTACAACGCAACATCTCTTCGAAGATTGGCCACGACAATCTTGTTATTCTCTGAAGCGTAAATTAATCCGAATACTAATGACGCAACTATACCTTTATCAAAATCGCTACGCCCAAGTCAAGTTAAAATACCCTCATGAATATTTTATAAATTTTATGCTCTGTTTGTACCGAACTCATTTCTGAAGTTTTGAAGCCAATCATAAAACTTTTCATATTTTCCCCAACTGGTGTGCGGGTACTGTAATGAATACCGATGTCAAACCAAATATTAATTTCCATTTGTGAGAAGTTTAATATAGATTATGTATATATTATGTATATGCCTATTTAAATTAATACGTACATCAAATTATCACAAAATTATTTAGTGTTGAAACCGGAGTTAATTATGCAATTTTCTGTAACAAAGAAGTTAAAATCCTTTTAGATAATGTTAATGATTACATCTTATTCTTTTTCGTCAAAATTTTATTTTTCACTACGTTATTATTTAATTAGGAGTGCGCATTGATTTATCTATAGCATCTGAAAAACGTCATTAAATAAAGCCGAATATAATGTTTCACCGTAGTCTTCATCTAGCAGCGAAACAACAGTCAGTTAAATACATCTATGGATTTCGGAAGTTTAACTGTTGTTTCTCCATGTTTAGTCATGGATCAGTTCCAAAAATTTTCTCCTGAAACAAACTTTGAGACAAAAGCGTCCGTCACCTTTGCGGCTCTCTTTCGGACTGTCCTCGGGAAGCACTACGGCGGGCATAGCCGTCACCATCTGGTACTCGTCCTGGCCTCCTCCCGGCAACCCGCACCCGCTCCCCTCATCGCACGGCAGCCGGGGTGCGGTGGGCGATGTGGGAGTGGCGCACTGCGAAGCCGGCGCCGAGGCGACGGTGGAGCCGCCTACGGACGATGGCGGCGGCTCGGAGCATCGTCTTCGGAAGAGGCGCATTTCGAGGGCGGTCGCCTAACCGACCTCCACCTCCCCCTCCTCCGCGGCGTCTTGCTCACTGCAGCGGGGACCCCCACTCGCTAAGAGAACGAGAAAAAAAAGGAAAGGACCGGGTTGAGTGACGAATTCTTTTAAATTAGGTCATCGATTCATCGTCACCAACGAAAGTTTCGCAGTGGTGGCCCAACGTTAGGTGAAAAAGGTCGCCGACTTCGTCTCTGGTTGGAGATTCAGGTTTGGACTTCGCAATTGGTTACACATTTTCATCAAAGATTTATTTTTATTATAAGTTTGGGAGAAAACGAGAAAAGACCTTTGCTAACATTGCACTGCTAGGAAGACTGTTATTATCGCAAAAATTACATGGAGATGTAGGATAAATTTGTATCAAGGATTTGTCATTTCGATGTAAAACAGCAAGGAAAGAGCTGCTGAAGCAGACAATACTTTAGACAGACGGACAAACCGAGAAAACGTGTACAATACTGAATCAATTGAATTTATCTGCTTTCGCTTAGGAGTTAGCACGTCATACATACGTACAAACCGAAGCGTTTTTTCAGAACCACTAACAAACTAAATGGTTTTTGATGAAGTTATGTACTTTCACTCGAAATACTGAGGACATCCGTTTAGTTAAGCTTCGATATAAAGTAACGGCAATTCATAACTTCACCAGTTGCAAAATGACCGTCTTCGATAGAGCCATGTTTTTGGAATAATATTTTATCATTCTACTTTGTGCTGTTTATCTTTCCAAAATTTCAAATTTATGCCTACCATAAGCAAAGCAACGGCGACTTAATTTGGGATATTTTTTCAATAAAATATCTTGTTCTTTGATGCGGGACTACATTCAAAGACTGTTTGAGGTATACGATATGATAAAAAAAGGTTAATAAAAGATGAAATTTTAACATTTGAGATACCGTAATTTATTAACAATAGGCATAAGAACTCGAGTCTAAATAACTTTTTTTGCGCCAAAAACAATTATATTAACTGTGAATTCCTACGTGGGTTACGATAAAATTTGAAATTTCCACGAAAATGGTCAAATAATACATTTTAACATTATATTAAACAATCCTTTATAATATCAATTCTCAACGAATTCCTTATTTCTAAAGGACGTCTTGTCTAAATCATAAAATTTACAAAGTTTATAAAATAAATTATCAACAAAAAGGCGTCACTGATATCAGTGGTTCATCCTACCTCTTTATTAAAAATGTTTGGAAGGAAACTTGCGAAGGAAAAAATACAAAAATGATCATAAATCCGCTGTCCGTCTCCATCGCTACCGCTGATGCTTTGACCTACATACCAAAGCTTAACTCTGGACCCAAAAAGCAGGTTATGAAAGACCTTGCCTCGGACATTAATGTTGTCCTTTTTGCGTAAGTCAAACAGAGAAAGTTTCTAAAAGGAGAATAAATCATTACGATCAGCTCCAAGGAAGTGAGAGACGGCCATACCAAACGACAAAATTCTTAAGTCCGTCGATTGAAAAGAATATTGTAACAATGGTAACGTTAGTATTCTACCAGCCAGTTTAAAAAATTGCAACTCCATTTTTTTTATTCTTCCTTCTATTTTGAATACCTTACCTCAACATATAGATCCTTTTTTCCTATCAATAAAATCATTTATTAAGCTAGGAATCACACATATTTCACCTAAATAATCACAGTCATTATTTGACAGAATTATTGTTAGTTTTTCTACTGGATACTTTTGTTATACCTATTTTTCATACCTAGAATTTTATTATTTTATTGTTATTATTTTCACTGTAAATTGGCGACCACACTGTAAGTGAAATTATGAATAAATAAAAGCATAAAACTGTTTCGAAACATGAACTTTCCTCTGCAGTTATGGACCCTCATGAAGTTCAAGAAACAGTTTGACGCAGTAAAATGTGATTTTACAATAACAAAACACTTTTTGAAAAATTTTAAAGGTAGATATAACATGAAAGTAAATGCCTCTTATGAAATATTTACATGACATCAATGAACTTAAGTATTCTCTAATAGGATTAATTTAACAAATGAACTCAAATTTAAGGTACTTGACTGCATAATTCATAGTAATCACTTTCACGGACTTTTATTATCAACGCAACCAATACGATCACACACATCCTCAGAAGGGTTCGAACTCGTGAGTCCGACACTATAACCACACCTCTACCCAGTGGCGTAACAATAAGGTGGTCAAATGCCACGGGCCCGGGGGGCATCGAATTTTTCAAAATATAGAAAAATAAAGAATTTTTTGCGATTTTTCTTTTTTTATCCTAATATCTGAATGACTATCCAGTTAATTTAAAAAGATTAACCGTTTCAGCATATTCCTGTTAATTAATTAATATGCGCAACTTGGTAGGTTTTAAAATGGATTTCAGTTATAATTGAACATGTATTTGTTGGGTGAGGGGGAAAGGGAATAAACAACCCTATCTGTAAGGTTTCATTGAAGAATTTCTATAGATGAGCATCTATATATAGTGCTAGTATTCTAGAATTAACATATACAATTCATAAATATACCATTAATACGATTGCTCTCTCAAGCACCCATTTCCCGAAGAAAGCACTCAGAACCTACTAAGGCAGACCCATTTAATTTGAAAATACTAAAATGTTTTTTTTTTAACAGAACCGATTCCTACTTTTCCGTTATTTAAAGTAAAATCCCCCTGCAAATAAAAAAGCATCGTCAGCAGGAGCAACGAAATTCGCGGAAGTACCTCGAATATTTCGTTAAAAATGCATTCAGCTTGATCAGGGATTGTTTACCTCTTCCTCGACATTCATCAGCGAAAGAAAAGCATCGTTTGGAACGAAAAGAAAAGGAAAAATTGCAAAGATAAATAAATAGAGGAAGAGAGAAGACCTTTAAGTCTGATGAAATCCGATGCAAGAACAAGGATTTTCCTTCAACTCTTTCACCCAGGGATCGATTCCATTTCTTTCCCAGGGGTCTTCTTCGAGACGTAATATTTTCTCTACTCCCATTTCTTCCTTGCTTCTTCATTCCTCCCATCCTCTCCCTCATTCCGAGGCTTCCATCACATGAGAGTCCCTTCCTCTCCACCATCTTCCCTTACTTCTCCCACCCACTCACTACCTCCTTCTCGTCCCCTCATTGACAAACACACCGTATCCACGCCCATCTGACGTTAAAACTTTCTTTCCTTAGCCCTTCCTCTTTCCATAAAAGTTCAATAACCATCTTCTTCCACCCTTCTCTCTCGCCATCCTGATCCTTGGAGGGATTGGAGGAAAGCGAAACAGGAGGGGGGGAGGAAGAGAGATATCCCTCTTGATAACCCTAGCCGAAGAGGAGCAAGGAAGGATGCGAGAGGAAGATAGAACGGAAGATGAAAATAAAAAACACAAAATCCCAGAGGAGAGAGAGTTGTAGGGATGGTCTTGAGGGGTGATTGGAAGAGTAGGAATGGGTGATCCGTCCCATGCAAACACGCGTGCCCTTTTGGCAGCAATCTCTTCCTTCGAAAACTCTCCGGCTTAAGTTTACCATTTCCCTTTCCATTCATCCACAACTCCTTCCGAAACGGGAGCTGAGAAGAGAATCTGACCGAGATTAAATCTCCACCGGTGCATGCGTTGATGTTTTTGGGGTTACGAGTACTAAAGGTCACGGTGATTTATAATCTCGAAGGTGATTGTGATTCGAAACGGTTGATAGCCTCATTATTCAATTACGGGTGCAAATGTTATCTAAATATTAATAAATATCTGTTAGTTCAATATCTCTCATGCATTTAAGGTTAATGTTTACGTTTACATGCATCACCATAGCAATATAGCTATTTCTCCTATATAGTATAATAAATCAAAGTGTTCTTTTTCAAGTTATAATGTCATCATCAACTCGCCATGCAATTTTATTTTTCTAATGACACACAGCATGTGATTAAAAGAGGTTTTCAAGATAACCTAGAAAAATTATTATGAATCGTAACGTAAAACGGAATACATAATTCTTATAAATTTTTCCCATCTCTGTTAAACGGTTTTATTATACAATATTCAACTACTGTATAACTCAGATTCTATAGATTACTTTTAATAACATAATATTATGCATTCAATGAAGCATATTTAGATTCAAACTCGAGAATCATCTCTTGGAAAGAAAAACTCCCCATTTATTACAATGAAATTAAAAAAACGAGTTAAATGTGCGCCATACGACAGGTTTAACAAATATAAATGCATTAAAATTTTATTTTCTTTCCATGTTATCACCAATTAAAATTCTACTAAAAGTGTTCGCCATAGAAAAAGGTGGTACAGGTGACGTACTTAATACGGCAAGTAATTTTAGTCTGTTTTTTCAGTTCCTTTCATCCAACAACTGGTATTTTACTCCGTCTTTTTTCCTATACACCGGTCACTGCCTCATGGAATTTCATCTAAATTCATTCCAAGTACATACATATTAATGAAGAGGTTGTTTATCTTTCGTACCTTTTAGATGACTCAACAACGGGTTCCGAGTTTATGGACAAGGGAGTTACCTGGCAATAAGATTTAATTTGATGATTTCATTCTCAGCTTAAAAAAAGAGCTTCTTAAATTAATATGCAAAAATTACTACGAGTTTATATGTTGAATGACGGGATTAGATATAACTCAAATTGCAATCGCTCCAAAAAGGTATAATGTTTAATTCTCATTAATAGCAAGTTTAGAGAAAATTTAAAATCTTTAATGAAAAAAATCAAAAACCTTATTCTAAACAAATTACTTTTACGGAATGAGCCGTCGAAGTCACAACGCAACTAGTCCTGGTTCGTACATAAAGAAAACTTTTCCTTCTAGTTTCTGTGGTTTCGACTTCTTTGCTTTCAAAACCATCCTTCACATCTAGTAACTTTTTTGACAAGTAGCTACTTCTAAAGCAACCCTTATTGTTCCTT
Source organism: Tanypteryx hageni (assembly GCA_028673005.1). Classification (NCBI taxonomy): domain Eukaryota; kingdom Metazoa; phylum Arthropoda; class Insecta; order Odonata; family Petaluridae; genus Tanypteryx; species Tanypteryx hageni. Next base: position 55,853,990 of record CM054116.1, read on the forward strand.
CACATTTCAATTTACATCCCAGACGAGACTGAATTTATCGCGATAAAATAATATGACTACCTCAAACGTAAATAAAATATTCTCCAAGAATACGTCCGACTTTTTCCTCGTGCCAAGTTCCACATAAGTCACGAAACGTCCAAATGCCGACGTTAAAGGGAAAAAATAACAACCTGCGTAAAAACCTTTTCATTTACTCTATTTTTCCCGTAGCCTGCGCCAACGGGACCGAGCGTCTTCTTGGATCGCATCTCCACAAACATTTACTGGAGCCAATATTTCCGGCGGCGGTGCACTCCCGCCCATCCACCTCCGCTGGCGGAAGACGATAACGCACCCCAATTGCCCGCACCCAATAGGACGTAGCCGTTCTTTATTACGTCGTCCCTTCAGTCACGGGAAACGTCATCCCCTTCATCCCACAGACTCAATTCTTTATATCTCTCCACCGCTCGCTACACTTCCTTTCCTCCACCCCCTTTCTCTCTCTCTCTCTCTCTCTTGCTTCCCTCTCACAATCAGTCAGCTCTCTCAGACTATGTCGCTTCCCTCCGCCAATCTCCTTCCTTCTCTCGGCTCCCTCCTATAACCTACTCCCCGTTCCCAACCCTGCCTCCCTTCTCCGGCTGCGACCTGCCTCTCCCCTCTTACTCCAGATCTTCCCATCTCTGCCCGATCATTCACTTTCATCTACCCATCCTTTATACCTTTTTACCTCCTCCCTCACCCGCATACACTCTCGCCATTCTACACCCCATCGCACAAACTCATCACCCACAAAACTCATCCGTTAGGTCTCCGCCACTTACCCATACTCGCACCCCCTTGTGCCATTAATGGGAAATCCAACATAGTTACTCTCCTTTACATCTATATATATATATATATATATATATATATATATATATATATATATATATATATATATATATATATATATGGGTGTGTGTGTATATGTATATTGTTATTGTTTATGTCCGTTAATCTGTTCGATCACTTACTTTCCAAACACATCGACACTTTCTGAAGATTGGGAACAATTTCGGAACAACATATCCATCATTATTTCTTTAGTATTGCATTATAATAGAAAATTATGAGCTATAATGTTACGAAGAATATGATGTACTTGAAAAATAAACTATCAGTTTAGTGACATACGTAAACCATTAAACCATAAAAAATTTCGTCAGCTGTAAATAATTAGTAATAGAAGGTAAAAATTACTCGAATCATTTTAAAGTTGCCTTTTTCAAAAAAAGATTCTAAGCCGGATAGAATTGAGTCTCCAAACCGCATTCTAAAACCACGTCTTTCACAAAACAACCATCGCCATCACTCCCTCGGTCACATCCATTACCGTTTCGTTTCCCATCCCTCATACCCTAATCATCTTATGTTACGAGTGAATGAAAGTTAAAAACTCCAGCCAAAAAACAGTGGTAATAGCCCGATGCATTTCGCCCACTAAGTGGGCATTTTCAAGGGCGACGTTCCTTCGACAGCGACCAACTTAGTGGGCGAAATGCATCGGGCTATTACCACTGTTTTTTGGCTGGAGTTTTTAACTTTCATTCAGTTTACGCCAAAAAGTTTTTTGAGCCATCTTTGAATATTATGTTACGAGCTTTATATATCCTTTCCTCTGCAATCCCACTGCCCCACGTTTTTAAACCAGATCAAAGCAAATGCTTAACTTAGTCAGATAATCGTTAAAATATAAATATAAGTTTTTTGTTTTATACGTGAATTACAAAGAATAAATTTAATAGCTAAGGATTTATTTTTGCGGCAATCTCTATTCCGCATTACATCCCTCTCATCGCATTAATATTCTCCTCTGTCACAACTACTCCGACCTTAATAAACCTGACAAATACCCAGAGCGACAATAACGGCGTGATGAATATTTCGCCGAATCAAAAATTTAACCATAACTTCGCGGAATTGGAATTCTCTTATCGCAGAACCCATCACGAAAGTTATTACGGCAAACAAGAATTGAAAAATGGATTCAAACTTCCCTTTCCAAACCAGACCGACATCGCTGACGCCTTGAATGGCCGTAAAAGCACGACCGAAAAATCCATACTTTCCCACGTCTATTTTTCCTCCCCTATCAAATGTCTAATTTAACCTAACTGTCATCCTATTTTAACCCTCACCCCTTCCTTTTCCTCCCGTGCGCACGAAAATACAAACTCGCGCCATCCCTGCGGAAAGAAATGATCATCGTTGCGTTATCCGCCTTGACACATAGCCTTATGAAATGGTCATATCTGTCTGCGTGTGTGTGTCCCCTGCTAACAACTTTTGCACCAATGGACCGATTTACATGAAACTTGGTATGCGGCTCGTGCTGCCAGGGCCCACCTCCGGGCTATATTTTATTTGGCGAAGATTGATGTCCCGGGTTCGATTCCAGGAACTTATTTCCCCTATTTGTTTTACATAGTAAGTCTCAAATCCATTGTGCAGAGATGTTTTCTTGAATACATTAAAATATCTTTAATCGGATATCGGAGCGAGGTTTGTACTGTTCAAATGTGAAAATAATGTAGATTCTAATTCTTATCACCGAGTTTTGACAATTGAACATATTTTCTTGAATTTCTACTAAAACCTAGCGTATTTGCGTTTTAAATAGCAATTTATCGGATTGTTGTCATGGAGACCATTATTACCAAACTCGGCTTGAGCATAGACGAGTGAACAAATGGGTTATTTGTTTCCGCTCGACTACTCTTCAGCAATGGACAGTTGATCCAGACATATTAGTGTATAAACTGTCACATTTCTTAAATTCGTTTATTTAAAAAATACATGCAAAATATAATGTAAGAAAGAGATTTTGACATAGTTAAGTGATAGTGATAATGCTCTATTAATTTGTTTTCCAATTTTTCTCTATCACTGATAAAACATGAATTATAAATGGTATTTATGGTATGAGAATTTCTTGGAATGACTAACACATACTGAAACATTTCCTGTCAATATAATAATGAATTTGGGACATACTTTGGGAAACCAGCCTGCATTAGTCCTGGTTTGAACTTCTTGTTCTTTCCGCACACTCCGACTGTCTCCCGCATCAAAGACACTTGGCACACTTCCTCCGATTCTTCCTCTTTATCGCTCACGACGCACCTCCGGTGCACTTCCCTCAATCCCATTCCATACCTCCTCCGTTTCCATCCCTCGTATCCGCCTCTTTCACCCGCCAACTCTCTCCACCCCACTCCCTTTTTAACCTTGATCATCCCTCCCTTCCGCCCGGCACCGCACCAACCCCCTTCAAAAAATAAAACCACCCTACCCTAGCTTCCCGCTTCAAATAATAAAAAAAGCGTGGGTGGGTAAGGGTGAGGTAGGAAGGGCGCAGGGTGGTAGCAGCCCTCGGAGATAGGAGTTGGAGGGTTGGAAAACAGGACCGAGGGAAGAGCGTAGGAGGAGGTGGGGGGGAGGGGAGAGAAGTAAAAAAAACACGCACACACACATTCGTCGCTCAGTTCTCAGTCCTCCCTCTCTCGATTTTCTCCGCAATGCTGCCAACATAACGAATTCCAACTGCCGGTTTGAGAGAGAGAGAGAGGGATTCGGTCATAACCGACGAGGATTATGCATTTTTAGATTCGTCAAGGGGGAGTAAAGAGGACGAGGGCTTCCATAAATTATTAACCTGGGGCGCAGAAAAAAAGCGGGAGGTAGGAGTGAATAACGCTGCCGTGAAAATGAGCTTTGCCTCGGTGGTTGAGTCAAGAGAGAGAGAGAGAGAGAGAGGGGGGGGGGGGGAGAGAGGGAAGCGATTTTATTGTGGTCGTTTTTATCGTGTCGACATACGTTTTGCTATTAAATTCCACGGATGAGATTGGATGGAGGTATGCAGATAGAGACATGGAGAGAAGTTTAAATTGGATTATGTCGCCATAATCCGTAATTAAGGGTAATTTTAAGTCATGCCATAGCCATATGTTGGTGTCGTTCGTTTTCCTTTAGAAAAATACATTTTTAAGACTGGACAGTATTTATCTACGGCTGTTTGAAACGAAAAAGACCAAGTACTTTACGTCATGTTGGTCTCTTCTACACAAACTGTTACATGCGAGAGAAATTCAATCAAATTTCATCTAAAATATTTACGGGTATTTTTGCGTCGAATCACCGCTATCGTATACGTAGGACGTTAGCAAAATACTATCAATAATTTTACCTTGAGCCATCTGAATCGCAAGCGAAAAATGATAGTAGTTTCAGCAAATACAAGGTTAAGTGTTGAAGGTACAACAAATGTTTTAAGTAATCTTTCGTGTTTCAAACTTTTCGATAGATTATCAAATGGAAATTCCAGATCGAACATTTTTTACGCTAGCTAAGAACAAATCAGCTGGAGAATTTGTTCATTTCGATTGCTTAACAGCAGGAGAAATTCATTAAAAAAACTACCAATAAAAATGCCCAAATTTTGAAACCCGTTTTTTATTATTAATTCCATTAAGCTGTTAAGATTTCTCTTCTATCGCTTACTTAAGTCCCATCTAGTAGATCAGGGAGAATGACGAGCTACTTCCTTTATGGGAGAAAAGCGGAGGAATGATAGGAGAGACTCTGGACCGTGAAGAGATGCATCGGGAGGACGGGAGTTTTTTTCCCATGGAAGAGAACACACAACCCTAATGAAATTAAAAAAGAGCAAAAACTAAAGAAAATCCGCTTACAGCTTGCCGTGAAAAACGTCGTATCTTTTCGTAATTACGATATTTTCGGGCGTTTTATTCCTGGAAAAGAAAATAAAAACTATAAGCCGTCCTAGTCGAAATTTTTTAAAATCTTTCTGACTAAGCTGCCCTCATTTTTTTTAAAAGATGAATCATTAAGCCTTGACGCAAGTCTTTCCTTTTCCATCACCCGACGCAAGCAAAAATCTCCGTTATGTACCACGTCCCGGATTTACGAAGTCCGTCATGTATCAACTTTTATAATTAGCGGAATATTTCCCAGTTGCCTAAACAAACAAAGTAATACATTTTTTGGTTCATGGGAATTGTCGTATGATATTACGATAATTTCTATTCATAATACAAATAAGTGGCAGAAGTTTTTTCTAATTATTCAAACACTAGGAAAAGAATAAGTAAGGAGTATCGATGCTGCGAGTGTATTGAGTTATATTTTCTCAATTACAATTTAGCTATGTATTCACATTTTTCACCATTGAGACGATGTAAAAAAAAGAAACCAACGGGTCAATGAAAATCCGCTCCGCGTACCTAAAAAAAAACCCTCGCCAAATATTGATATCGTTCGCCCCGGAGACACTTCCTGTGAGTTGGGCTCTTAACTTCAAAACCCAATAAAAACAAAAGAAAATTTCTATTTTGCCTTACTTACCAGACTATTCGTTAGATAGCTCAACAGAACTTCTGCAGGTTAAATAAAAAATAAAATTTTTGGAAAAACAATCGCAGAGTTTTTCGCTGAAGAATAGCGACAATAAATGGCTTTAAAGAAAGACAATCTATGCATGACGACTACAAATAATGGTTCAGAAAAACCTCGAGTTTACCGAAATAGTACTGTGAGAGTATCAGATGATACAGAATTTTAAGAGAGTGTATATTTATATATATGAGGAGCGCAATAAATCAAAATAGAAATAAAAAGAAAAATCAGAGATATATCTATAAAAAACAGCGAACGAGACGGTTCAACGGGAAGAGGACTCGCGGGGAGTCCAGACGTCGGCAAAATCTCGCCGAGGGAGTCCACGAGGTAGCAACAAAGTGAAAAGGGGGTTTCAGGTTGTAATAAAAAAAAGAAACTTTTAATGTGAATGAAACAAAAAGTAGCCACGGGAAAAGAGGGTTAGGCAGAAAGAGAATTTTTGGAGTTTGGGGGAGAGAGAGAGAGGGGGGTTGAGAGCGGGACACATAAAAGGAAAAAACAGAAGGGGGAGGGGTACCGAAAGGAGGGAGAAGTGGATAAGAGAGAGAGAATATTCTGAAAAAGTGCAGAAGCGGGAGGGAAGAGTGTGTTAGTGCTTCCGACGAACCTCCCGTCTCAAAAAAAAGTTTTCCCCCATTCCGAGTCGCGCCCTCGCCTCCTTCCCTTCATCCAATCACCCTTACACCAACTCTTCCTTTCACTCTCTTCTTCCCTCCATCCATTTTCCCCTCCATCCCATTCCCCCCTCCATCCCCTTCCCCCCTCCATCCCCTTCCACCCTCCATCCCCTTCCACCCTCCATTCCCCCTCCGTCCCCATCCCCCCTCCATCCCCTTTCCCCCTCCATCCCCTTTCTCCCTCCATCCCCTTTCCCCACTCCATCCCCTTTCCCCCCTCCAAACCCTTTCCCCCCTCCGTCCCCATCCCCCCTCCGTCCCCATCCCCCCTCCGTCCCCTTTCCCCCTCCGTTTCATTTCCACCTCCGTCACCTTTCCCCCCTCCGTCACCTTTCCCCCCTCCGTCACCTTTCCCCCCTCCATCCTTTTCCCCCCTCCATCACCCCCCCTCCATCCCTTTCCCCTCCCTCCATCCCCTTCCCCCCTCCTTATCTTCCCCCCTCCATCCCCTTCCCCCTCCATCCCCTTCCCCTCTCCATCCCTACCCCCCACAATCCTCTCTCCCTTGCGCTCTCTTCTCCTACCATTCCCTCAATTTTGTCTTCCTACTTTTCTCTCTCATCTTTCCATTTTCCACTCTCCCCTCCTTTCACTCCCTCCACTTCCCACTCGCTATTTCCACATCCTCCATCAGTCCTATCTTAAAAATAACCCCTCCCGTTGTCTCCCTCACACTCCCTCCCTCCTTTTACCTCACTCGCCAATCCAATCTTCTTCCAACCCTTTCTTCCTAATCCTTTTACTTCTTCGCTTTCCGAAAGGCCTCTTAACCTCTCTTCTTCCTCAAACTTTGCCCCTCTCCAACTCCTCTCTACACCATACCTCTTTTTTCTGCCTTCATTCTTTTGCCTTCTTTTTTTATCCAGCTCTTTTCGTCCTCTACCTCTCTTCGCCCCATCCCCTCTCACTCTTTAACAGCCACTTCTCTACGGAATTATATATCTCGTTCTTTCGAACCCGCAATATTCTTTCCTTTTGTCTCTTCCTCGAAAGTCTTCCTCCTACTATCTCTCTTCTTTCTCCCTCGCTCGCGCCTCTTCCCCTCTTGTCTTCTTTGTTATTTTATTTCGAAGAAATTCTTTCCCCGATCTCCCTCGACTCGAACTACTTAATTTTTCGATATTTCCACTCCCTTAACTTTTCACATTAGACTGGTTTCCTTCGGTTTCAATGCGAGACTTTTTCGTCCTTTTGTCAATAATATTCTTGGAAATCCTTTCCTCCGACCGAATCATTTCATTTAGGCAGATATTTTCCCAAATTAAGACTTTTTCGATTAAGGCAAATGCACACGTTTTGTTTTTATATATCTTCAAGTTGGAGTCATTTTATTTTCATATTTAATGTGATAAATAAATTTCATGTTAACACCAACGATGTGTAGTTCATTTTCTGCGCTTCAGAAGAAGTAACCTTTTATTGATGCAGCTAACTATAAAAATAAAATAACAGATGCAATATGTTTTAAATAAAAAATTACACATTAGTGTTGAGGCAACATTGTGAACATGGTTGATAACGGTGAATTTAGGTAGAATTTTATAGTAGCCAATAAGTGGCTACTAATGACATGAATTCTATTGTATCCGTAAGTGTATTTCCTTTCCTCACATATGTGTCAAGTCTAACCTTCAAAAATCATCGCCCTAAAGCTACATAATTTAACAGCTTGTACAATTGAGCTTATTTCTAGATTTTTAATACGAACTGATTAGAGGTAGTTCTTCGATAACAGCCAGCGGCCAAGCCCCACCGTCAACACTTACCTAAAGACGACTTATTTACATCAAATAAAATGTAGGCATTTCCTTACAATCCCCTTACCCTAAGAAAATAATATTCAGGTTTAAAATGGTATGGCATACGTATTACGGCACGCGAGGAAATGCCCCCCTCGGCAACAAACTCACGAGACCTCTCATCAAAACAGCACATCGACTTAAAACTCGCTTCACTTCTTTCCACCATTTTCACTCTCTTTCTCTCTTTTCCTCTTAATCCTTCATTTAGCTCATATCTCCCATGGTAACAATCATAGGGACAACCACTCCCCGCCCTTCTTACCTCATCTCTGGAGGAGATGGTAAACAGTCGGCTCCAGTCCGCCGTAGACGGCGCTGCTCTCTCTCCTTCGCTCCTTCCTATACCCTCCCCACCACCCTAACCGTCCTCTTCTCTTTCTACACCCCAGCCACCCTCCTGTCTCCACTTTCACCCCATCTCTCCTCGCGGAGGAACTCCTTCAACTGTTAACGAGGCATTTGTGCTCCCGCCGAGGGTGGGAGGAGAAAAAACAAAAACTGCGAAAACGTGGAGAGTGAGTAGGATGGAGAGAGATGGTGCGGAGATGGTGAGAGACGGATGGAGTGTGGGAAGAGAGAGAGAGAGGGATGGAAGTGGTATAGAGATGGAGACAAAATGAGCCAAAGAGGAGAGAGGAAATCACAAGGGTGCGGAGTGAAAAAATGGAGAATGCGAGATTATAGACGAGTGAAGGGTGATAACAAGAAAACACATGGGCCGCGGGTGGTTAGGAATCCATTTGCCAGAGGGATGAAAAGAGAGATAAACGTCTTTATAGTGGAGAGATGCGGAATAACTATGATACCGCAAAGATGGAGGATAAGAGATAAGTGAAAACTGAAGGTGAGAAGCGAAAGGGATGTCGTAAGGATAAAAAAACAGAACATGTGGAAAGAAATATCGGGATTTACAGAAGACAGGATATGAAAAAACAACGCTAGAGGAACGAAGAAAGATGAAAAGGTGAGGTGGGAAATTGAAATAAAAACGGGAGAATCGAGTAGGAGAAGGTGATGGACGTATCTTAGCGCTGGAGTGAGCGACAAAGGGAAAGATGTAAAAGTGAAAGTGAAACAAAAAATACCTCCAAATTCCCCCGATTGGATTCCACCTCATTAAAACCGTCTTCTTCTTCTCAGAAAACGTTTGATGGTGATAAAGTTAGAGTGATTCAGACATTTACTCGGCGTTAATGCATTAAAGTGGGGTTTTATATTGATGTGATATTTATTTCTTCGATTATTAAATATTTTATAATAACTTAAAATTAACGTCGCGGATTAAAATTTTATTCATAGCCAATAGAAAAGATTTAGATGGATTTAACTGATAAAATTAAAGTGAGCGTGTCTGCCACTATTTTACGTTTCTTTCGAGTCTCTACGACATATAAATTATAAAGGCATACGCTGAAATTACTCGGAAATATTTCTAGAATTGCTGAGACAATCGTTCAGGAATTTCCTGTTCTGCCATTCCAGATTATGATGACCACAAGCGAGAGAAGTGACAGACAAAAATATGATTACTATTTATCGTGAAGCAAGTCCTCAGTAAAACATTTCCGAAAAAGTATAATTTTTAACATTAACAACTGTTTCAGACACCATACATGTTGCTTATTCTTGCTTATATTATAAATATAGAATCAGCGAGGTAAATGATTCTCATTAAAACAACATTATTAAATAGTTAACAAGTAGAACGAAAATAATAAATATTCTATTTAATTTAGAAACGGCGAGTGACCTGAACGGACGTAGGGGAAAATTCTACCTTGGTGATAATTTCTATAAGCAACCAAACTTCATGAATGTTTCTCTCAAACATTCCACCGTCACTGTGGGTAAACGATCGATCACAAGTTTCATACTCGAAAGTTTTTTCCGATAAAAATATTTCGATCCGCGCTCTTTTGGGCCTTTAAAAGGACTCTATGGAAGGTTTTCCTCGTGAGTCATCTCCATCCAGCTGAGAGGCCAGGGCGTAAGCGGAGTAGAAGGGTTAAAGAGCACCTTCACTTCTAGGGTTCTTAATCCATCCATCCAGATCAAAGACGCAGGAAGAAAAAGCGAAATATTTCGTTCTCGGGGCCCTATTTCGCTTAACCTTCGACGGCTGGACTTTAAAAACCCCTCCAAAGCGTATGACTCTCTTACAAATAGACAATAACAGTTCATCTGTGACAAGAGGGTGGGAGTGGCTGTCCTTGGGCGGCGACCTTTCTGTCTTTCGTCTTCCCACACGCTGTTTCCTCTCTCCGCTCCTTCCTACCTCCCACTCCTCTCCGCTCTCCCTGCCCCTTTCTTTCTTTCTCTCTCTCTCGCTCCTTTACGTCCTAATCTTCCAAACTCATCTCCATTTTAGTCGTCCTTCGTCTCAGAGAGGTGTAGATGTGACGAACGCCCTCTAAAACGGACAGGGAGTCTTGCCAGCCCATAGGGCAAGAAAGACAGGTCCTCGCGTTCCTTCCCTCCCTCACCCTTCTCTCTCATCCCATCCTCTAGCGATCCTCCCTGAAATTAAATAAATGCTGGCCACTCTCGAGCGAAGATTGGTCTCATGCTCTCTCTCTCTTTCTCGCTTTCTCTCTTTCTTTCTCGCTTTTTCTCTTTCTCGCTTTCTCCTTCCGTACTCCTCTTTTTGTTTGGTCGCTCGCCGTTATACTCGCAACGGGCGCGCGCAATAATAAAACATGCAAAACAAAAGAGGAGAGACAATTATTTATCGGAGGGAAATATGTTCGTCGCGCGCTGTCTTAGCACCTGCTCAGAAACGTGTTCATTTGCGTAGCGCACACTCGCGGTCTGGAATTATGCCTCGAGCTACTTTTTGCCGAGTCGGTCCTTGAGCTACGTTAATGAATTGGATTTTAATCAACGCTCGTTATCGTCAATCATCTCTACGCTCGCGGACCGCAGCGCGAGCGTCACTCGTAATAGAGGAAGAGGATAAAGAGGCTCGTCAAAATTTAATAAAGCGAGAATCGGGGAGCCACATCGCTTATTTCTTAATAATTTTTATTCCGGAAAGAAATAATAATCTACATCTAGGGCGTAAAAACATACAAGAGTTATGAAATGACTTTACATGCCCGCACGCATAGTGATATTCATGAAATGGATAATCTTAAACGTGCATCAAATTACCGTGAGGTGGCGTTTTTGTTAATTTATTTAAGATACAACAAAAAGGCTGTCCCAGAAAGGGAATAAATCGATGGGTCTTTAACGAAAATAATAATTTAAAAGTTAAACTACCGAATATACTTTCGCATATATAACAATAGATATGAACTTTTATGCCATTTCGGAAAATTCCCAGCGAAGAATAAATGAGGATATTGGATCAGAAACTTATTTATACGTGATTTAAGAAATTCTACGGAACAGATGTGTGCGTTCTCGGTGATCACGAACTAAGCTGCCGCAGCGCTCGCGTAATCAAACCGATGGGGAAATGATGACATTCTTAAATCGAAATCGCGCATTCATTTGCGATCGCCTCCTTCGAGAGGCGAGCTATCGCAGAATGTGAAGATAATCCCAAAGTATCGAAACTAGATTCAATATATCCTCTTCAAACTTTCACGGAAACCGCCACGACCGGTGACCAAAAATATACATTTGGTGACAATTTTCGAGGGGTAATCTCACGTGAAACGGAATTTTTCGCTTTATTCCATTACCGCTGATCCTATCTCTGATGACGTGGGAAGCCATCCGAAGCTCGATGGCAGAGGATTTTCTTTTTTTCGAAGAAAGTAAGGGAAAGATTTTCTGCTTCGCTTCACACCGAGCTTGTTTTTTAGGGAAAGGATTTTCTCCCCACGTCGAAGTGCCACGGTTCGCATCTCGACACGAGAGGTGACGATTTGTTCCGCCTGGTAGATGGGAAGCAAAAAAAGCTTTTTTTTATTAATCATTAGCGGCGAATTATTCGTAATGACGACCTAAAAAAAATGCGCTGAAAAACCACAGGGTATCCTAGAGAATAAAAGGATTTTATGATCGGAATACCTGTCTTACCTCCTGGGTTCTATCTCTGCTCGGGAAGCTGGGGGTTTTTATTATTTTATACTCTTTTTTTCTTCTACGCCGACGGGCATATATCTGCCGGCGAGGAAGGGAGGGCGGTATAAATTCCCTCGTTCTGGAGACGGTAACCTCATCCCGAGAGGGCAGGAAACGCCGTGATTCCCACAATTAGTATGCCTCTGGGGTTGTTCAAGAGAGAGAGAGAGAGAGAGAGAGATGGTAAAAACGAGGAGCCCAGGCGAACAATTAGCGTGGCGTCTCATTCCTATCCGCCCCGCCCCGCCCTGCTAACCTCCCATCCGCGCAGGAACCTTCCTTTGCTCCCGTCTCTCTCTTTCCCCCTCCCTATCTTCCGTTTCCTTGCCGTAGGAGAATCAGCCAGCCTGAGCCAGCCAGCCTCTACCCAGTCCTTCCTCACTCTCCTCGCATAATACACCTACGTATTTGCCTTTCCCTTCAGAGGAAAAGAGAGGGAGTGAGTTTCGTCCTAACGATTCTCCCCTTGACCGCCAGCAGTCCTCTTTCTTCCTCACGCGGCGGCGTCGGAATCCCTACTGCTTAGCTCTTTTCCTATCTCTGTTGCGGTGCTTATTACGCCACTCGACGGCATTTTCTGCCAGAGAGAGATGCGATGGGGCTAAACTAGGTAGAAAATTCGCGCACTTCACCTTTCACGTTCCCCGAGGTCATAATCTGAGTTGATTGAGGACTAAATAAAGGCGAGCGTGTAAAATATTCAAGAGATCAGAGATTAATATCGGTCTTTACGGACTCGGCGCTACAAGAGCATAGAAACATTTCCGCGAAAAACTTCCGCGCTTTTCCCTATCGATCAGTGCCTATAAGCTTGCATCCATTGATTTCGGATCAAAGCGTACTCGATGACGAGATTGATTCGGATATCGCAAAATAAGTATATTGTTGTTATTGACTTTTAAACTGGAGGCGGATCATATTCAATCGGCAGGATGACGAAAAAATCTTGACCAAGTGCTTCTGTCACCTGAGAGATTGTCAATTTCTAATTCTGCCGAAATATCACATTTTCTTACTTGACGATGGAATTAAAATAAAAACTGAACCGTAAAATAATCCAGATGAGCACTCACACGTCAATAAGGGAGAATAGAAAAAATTAAAATTATACTTACAAGTTTGCAGGACGATGGCCTACAGGGACCTGTTGTCGAAGACTAGACTAAAGAAAAAAGTAAGGCACACACACACACGCACAATCACTCGGAAAAACTCTGGAAAAACTCACTAGATACGTATTTCAAGAGCTAAGCTCTCATCTTCAGTAGCTGAAGTCGTATACGTGTGTATTTGCCTTTATTTTTTCTTTAGTCTAGTCTTCGACAACAGGTCCCTGTAGGCCATCGTTCTGCAAACTTGTAAGTATAATTATCATTTTTTCTATTTTCTCTTATTGACGTGTGAGTGCACGTCTGGATTATTTTACGGTTCAGGAGTTTTTATTTTAATTCCATTCTATACACCGTAGTCTCAAAATTTTATTTTCAACATTATTTGACAAAGTAAATTCTAAAAGTTTAAGGGGTTCTTCGCTGATATTGTTTTACGTAATAAGTACATTTCCGAAGATTAAAAATCTGTCCAATATAAAATCAAACCTAGATAAGGTATAATCGTTTTGAAGAAACGAATTTTCTTGATCAATATGTATGCCTCTTCCATGTTTCTTTTAATAAGTTGAAATTCTACATAAAATTTTTGTTGATTCAAAGATGATATTTTACTCCCTCTTCTTTATATACGCCAGAATCAATTACTTTCTTTCCTTAAGATTCGATGGTAAAGCGATCGGAGATGGGCATTCTTCTTCTTTCCGCAAAAATGCCTGCAGACTGGAATTCCAAACTTGGGAAATAAAATAAAAGTTTCTTTATGAAAAAAATCGAAGTACCAGACCACCAGAAACTCCATGAGAAAGATTTATCATAATACATATTTTAATGAAAACTAAACTCGAAAAATAAATCGTACGGATGTACTTATTACTTTTTTTAGAGAGTAAAATGAAACCGCGAAGATGTGAAACTGAATGCCTTGCAAAAGAGAGTCGCTGTATCAAGCAAAAAAAAAGTAAAACATCGGAGCAAATGGAAATATAAAACGCTTTTCAAGTACACCAGGCAACAAGGAAATGGTAGTTGCGGCAATACTACACACAATTTGGAAAAAAATAATTCGTTCCGGGAAGCATACGTAGAAATATAATTCTCTACAGCTCTTCCACGGATTTAGGATTTCCATACAGATTCCTCAATGAAGTTCGAGCGGTTAATGGCATACCATGCACCGAGTGAGATTGATGTCTGTCACAACTTTGAACATGAGGCCGTGGTTTTAAAACACTACAAGGGAACGAAGGAATGTCAACGGATGACATATTTCTACAAACATTTACACAAAATGTTATCCGTGAATGAGACTTCACCGATGGTCTACATAAATCTATAAAGAAATTGTTTAAAAGTTCTCCAATAGAAATAGAGACTTTTTATACATATATTCAGTATTCAAAGGACGATCTTAGAAGGCAAAATTAGCGGAAGAAGAGGAAGAAAAAGTATAGAAATATTAGAGAATTTAAAGCAGGAATATAGTACTTATAAAGGTATAAATGATGCTTCCGGGGAGAGAGAGAAATGGAGGCAGCGATTTAGCTTAAACCTGTCTTCGGACAGTAGCATGATGATGGTGTTTCATTATCGTCGGATCTAACAAAAACGAACATAAAGTACATATGCAGAATGTGAATAACAAAAGGGATCATAAATGTTTGACTAAACGAGAAATTATTTTAATGTGAAAATTTTAGTAAATTTTTTTAAATAATGAATACTGTATGGAAGCTTATTTTCCGTTAGGAAGCATGGCCTCTTATAATAATAAATGTAAAATTAGACTATTATAAAAGTCAGAGAATATATTTTAGATTCACATAAAATCAAAGTACTTCATTTTCCATAACCATGCCAAATAAGTCGCTTATTCTATACTTTTGAAACGCAATCTCAAATAATTACAGTTTTTTATTTCTCATTCCATATCAACAGATAAAGAAGCGAGGATATCGAAATAACGAGCAAACATCATTCTCGAGCAAAAGATTGCGAACATATGCGTAATTCACCCCATGCTGTTGTGCAAAACAGAATGCGTCGTGCGACTTCGCGTCGCCTGAAAAAATGCATGATGAGAATGTATTTTTTCAAATGGAAATTGTCACTGAATTGGAGTTAAAAATAGAAATCTGAGTCTTTCCCCGCGGGCGATGGAACACGACGTAACTCCACCCCCTTTTCCTCCCCTTCTTTATCTACTTTCCACGCGCACTTCATTCACCGCGGGTCTGAAAATTTCCTACTGCTTCCGCCCTTCCGAGGATGGGTCTGAGATAGCGAGACTGCATCAAGCAGGAAGCATGATTCAATGGAGTACGAAGAATCGCGAACCAGTTCGGGATAAGTGAGCATGTGAAAGGCTGAAGAACGGTACGAAATTTTTCCTCCTCCTCTTCCACCTCTGCCTCGGTCTCAAAACGACCGGGTAACATCTGCATGCAAATGGCAGTCTTATCTAAGTAGGGGAAGCGACAGCTACATTTTTTATTCTGATCGAGTTTAAACCGGTTCCGAGTAACTTTAAGACAAGAGATCGCCAGTCATTCCATTCTTTATCGATTATGAACATTTTTATCGAGCCATTTTCGATCGAGATTACGAAACATTTTCTTTAATTTGCCGACGAAAAATTCCAACCGAGAAGTAAAAATCGAGTGAATAATTAATTACCGCTGCTATGCGTCGAATACTTCCCTCTTAATAGGATAGCAGCTTTGCAGGCTCGGACCCCAAGTTCTTATTTTTAATGGAAATATTTCCCCTAAGATTGGCGGCAGGCAATAGCGATAACAACTCCATCGCCTCGCTGGTATTTGCTGATGCAACCTTTGGACCTTCTGCGGAATTCACGGTCGCCAATGGCGCAAAAGGGACGGAGAAGCCGAGGAGATGCAAGAAGAAACATTCCTTTTAATCCCCGCTATGGAGAACGAACGAACATCACCGAGACGTCTTAGAACCTCCCTCTCTCCCTTCTATTCCACCTCGGCCAAGGCCGAAAAGGCCTCGAGAGAAAGACGGTGGGAATGACTCCCCACAGTGGAATCTATACGTTTCAAACTCCACCTTTCTGAAGCGTTGAAAACTCGCCCTCGGGAGAAAATGTTACCTTTATGCTCGGTCCCCGCGTGAGGTTGCGCCGAAGTGGTTTAGCTCCCTTGGCACCCCAACCACTCGCCGTCAAAGAGACGCCCCCGAAGACTGCGACTTTTTTGCAACCCACCCCGAGAACTAACCCCTCCATTTGTCACCAACACACATACACATGCGCGTACATACGCACAGGCCTCTTCCTCTCCTTCCTCCTAACCCCTCATCCCCATCTCTCTCTATCGCCGTCGGAAGCACTCTTATGGCGACCCCGCCCCCCTCCTACGCACCTCGCGTGCGCCTTCCTATGCATAGCCGTGCCACTCCACGCCTGCTTGAAAACGACGATTCCTTCGCAAATCCTTATAAATATCATCTGCTCAAAACAGGCACGCCCTTCATAAATGATTTCGATAATATAGAAAATTAATGTCTTTCCTTTTCTCGTATCCTTGACGCAACCTATCAGGCTTTGTTGAGCTTATCCATCAAAGAATATATATATCATGCATTTCCGAAGGAATATATTTGCTACTATGGATTACAGGTTATTTTATAGAACAAAAAGAGTATGCAGATTTTTTGTGTCGAGTCTTCCGTCTCGTATCCTTTCAATCCACTGAAGTTCAGCAGCTATCCTACCAATAAAACAGAGGATTGAAAATTAAAAATGATCTGCGAACCACGAGATTTCTTTTTGTCATTTTTTAGATTAATTGGACAAGGAAAGCGCTAAATTTCTCTTATAGAAGAGAAAGTGTACGCTTCCAGGTTTCCAACATCAGATATAAAATAAAGCCTTATGAATGTGTCTCCACTTAAAACGAATTAGAGATATCAATTAAACTTCACCGAGAATATGTTCAAATCAGTAGTTTCGCCGTCTACACAAAAATTGATAAAATCCATTATACATCAACAAAAACTATTGATTTCCGTTTACCCACTCGCTTCCCTAGTTTACATTTTAGTAATTCGTTACCCTGGCGAGCTTTTCAATAGAAGAAAATTTACGACTACAGAAAGTGAATTTTTTCCGAGAGCTTTAAATCGGAAGAAATGAAAATAAATAAAAAAAACAGCCTATTCCGCGGTCTTGCGCCAGAAAAGCGTTTTCACGCAGAACATAAACAACCTAACACCGGAGTGGAAAATGAAAAATTAATCTCACTTTTCATCGGAATCAATCCAAAGGTATGATTCCGCACCTAGGAGATGAAAAAGAAATCAGGCGGAGCAACCGGGAGAGAGGAGAGAGAGATGGAAGGAGAAAGAAATGAAACGCGCCCGATGGTATTATAAATGTTCGCAGGCTGGGCGCAAATCAAGAGTTTGCACGTGTTCTGCCGTTCCAACCTCCCTACGCCCCTCTCAACCATTATATTGTATCACACGACGCGAAACGGATCACGTGGCCAAACCCACCGACCGCCAGAAATCACCCGTGGAGTTAATCCCGAAGAAATTTTTTTTATCAATCACTTCCTCCATCCCCCACCTTCGCTCCCAAAAAAAACAAACAACATAAAATGCACGCGGAGTGAGAGAGGAAGGAAGGGAAAGCAAACGACCTCACTTTTTAGAAAGAGGAGTACCACGTTTTTTTCATTTTTATAATCTCTCGATCGTCCACAACCCATCCTCCTCTAACCCCTCCGCACAAAAGTTCAGGATAAAGCCCTTCGTATATACAAACACACTCACACATGCAACCATAAACATACTCGTAATCCCGCAATCCCTTTTTTATATCCGTGTGTATACGCCATCAAAAAAAGCACGAAAAAACGGGGTAAAATCGCATCACCTCCGGACACGCGATACACCTCGACCGGTTAATGCGCTACGACCTTTCCAGTCTATAAGGCTTAAGTCTCGTAGAAAGGGAAAATGGATGGGAGAGTAAAGGGAGGAGGGAATTCGAAACGCTGTCGGAACACCCATCGGAGGCTACTCGAAGAGCAGCAAAAAGATTCTCCCTCTCACTCCGTCCCCCTCTAGCGCGCGCTCGCCCTACACACGCGCGCGCGCGTGCACCTTTCGCCTTGGATTACGCGAATGACGCAATAATACGTTCACGCACATACAATAGTTACTCGATTGGAAATACGTAAATTTCCTCTCCTCTATTTCTCCTTTCGCTCGTACACGCGCGCGCTACCCGAACGCATCCTCTTGAGTGGGAGTAGGAGGCTGGGCACCCTTACATAATCCATCCCCATATCGTCTGCCGCATCGCCGGGGTCGTGCGTGTGTGCGTATGCGAGGTGTGCAGAAGAGCTGAAGGCATTCGGTGGCCTTGAGAGGCATTCCCCGCAGCAGGGTGTGACCTCGCTTCCAACCCTCTCAGCCTCACCCCACCAAATCCAACCTTTCCGGCCGCCCTCTACCTCCCACCTTCCCTTTTTCTCCACTTCCCTCACTCTCTCTCCTCTCCTTCTTAACCTCTTCTCTTTACTTTCCACTCTCCCATTCTCAATGTACCGCCACGATGAATCCCTCAATCTCCTCGCATCTTGTCTCTCCCTCTCTTCCCAACACATTTTCCCCCTCCGCCCCTTTCCCCCTGACTCTGCAAAGGAAAGAGAAATGATGAGAGCGAAGGACCGAAAAAGAATATTTGAGGAAAAATGGAGAGAATCTTAAGTAGAATGGCAGACAAACCTCTTTGTTTCGGGCGAGACAGAATAATAAAATCAACATCCTAATCAACTTTGAAGAAAAAAGAACGGTGGAGAGATTTAGAGACGGGGACAGTAAAAGGAGTAAGGAGAGAGGCTCGAGAGATGAGAAGAGAGAGGGAGAATCTCATGCTCCCCAACCCACGATTCTTGATGCCTCCATTTCATCCTCCACAAGAGTTCCCCATACACCAAGAAAAGCCCTTCGTCATTCCGGGAGAGGAGTTTGAGGAAGGAATGGGAGAGGAAAAATAAGAGGCGGGAAAGGGAAGGATACGGAGAGAGTGAAAAGGATGGAAGGCAGAGGATTGGAGAGAAAACGAAGAAGCCACGGAGCGTCGCAGAATATCATATGGGGAGATGAGAGAGGACGGGAGAGATGGTAGGGAAGTAGAAGATCAGGGAGAGAGAGAGAGAGATGCGATGGCAAAAAAAGTCCAAAGAATAAAGTGATGGGAAAGCGCGCGGATGAAAGAAAAAACTGTAGACTGAGGGAAGAGACAAAAAACGTGTAAGAGAGGCAAAAGGGGAAGGAGATGCGGAGTGGGAGGAGAAAAAATAGACGTAGCTGCATCTTAAAAAGACTGAGCAAGAGCGGTTGGTGGGAAGGAGGCTGGAATGAGTGCGGATAGGCGATGAAGAAGAGTAAAAGAGGCAAAAGAGAAGGGTGAAAGTGAGGAAGACAGGTAAAAAGAAAGAGATGGGGAGGAGTAAGACGAATCGCGGCGGTGGCGTGCAAAAAAAATTTCTGAGAAAGAAGGAGGAAAATGAAACAAAGATGGATGATGGGAGATAGAGAACGAGAGTTGGTAAGTTGTGAGAGAAAGACGGAAAGAGAGTGATTGAAGAAGCGAAACAAGAAGACGGATTACGCAGGAAGTGAGCGAGAAGAAGAGAGGATGGGAAACGAGGAGGAGATGAGAGAGGCCCGAGAAGAAGCGAATCGGAAAAGGAGGGAGAGGGTAAAAAAAATGAGGACTGCAGAAGAAAAGGAGAGCGAGAAAATATTAAAAGACAAAGAAATGCAGCGAACGGAGGTTGGACGTTAGTCGAACGTACTATAGCGACGGAAAAAGATAACGCCCGGAATGTCGCCATTTTACAACTCCGGCGAAACAAATTTATTAAACTCTGAAACGAGCTTTTATGGAGCCATAAATATCGATTACGCATCTTAACAGCTCTTATTACGTTCTCGGACGAGTCCAGGAAATCTGTATAGGTCTAAAGCATGCAAATAGATATTGCAGCGACAAATGCCTATTATTTCTCGCAAATATTTACACTTCTCTCGTCTGAAATCATTTTTAAAACTATATTTTACAAGAGGTACTTCCAGTAGCGCAGTAAAAAGCTCCAGAAAAGTTCAACTGCAGTGAGGCTAAACAGTTGCTAGAGTCTGTTTAAATGAAAAAAGTGTTTCGATATATAAGAGAGCCAGAGAGAGAGAGAGGAAGAAAAGAATAGATGGAGAGAAAAGAATAGAGATGCGCCGAAGGATAGCAGGGCGGCGTTGAAAAAAGAAGAGATTTAGATAAGAAAAGGAAGGAAAGAAATTTAGACAAGAAATGGAGTGGGGTGATGGGAGGAGAAAAAGAGGAAGAGATAGCATTCGTAGATAAGTGGAGAAATACGAAGCGCATGAAAGATAGGAGAAGATAGTGAGGATAAGGGAGCGACGCTAACATACAACTTGTCGAACTCGACGTCTTAAAAAGTCGTCGTATAAATTCCATTGATGTATATCTAAAATATTATTTCGGTCATTACTCGAAACTAAAATTTCCTTGCAGCGATTTTAGCCGCCGCGCCGTAGTAAGAATCGAGGTATACGATTATATTCACGCGACACTCGTTTTGTTACGCAAGTTATGCTTCGCAGTGTGAACGGTAGCAAAAATTCTCATCTGTCGACTTTTCTTCGGACAGGTTTTTTAGTGTCACAGTTAACTCGATTGATGCACCCTCTTGACCCATATATTACCATACATAAGGAAGAAAAAAATTATTTTATTTTGGCGCGAACTACATTTAATGGCATTCAGGGAACCGCGACACGGCGCCTAGTTCATTGAAATGCTGACACGTAGTTTTTTCTCTCGTCTGCTGCTGAAAATGAGCGATGGAATGTGTCAAAGAGATCGAACGTCAAATTTTGAAAATGAATTGGATAATGGATTGAGACGTCAAAAGAGGAACGCGGAGGAAAAATATTATGTAAGAATAAGATCAGATATCGTCCTACAAGGGCTCCTAGTTGACTGGTAAGAAAGTGTCGAAACTTCACAACATTCCGGCAGGCCTCAGTCAACCAAACGGCAAGTACTTATTTTTTCATGCGAAAAATTTTCGGCCCTAGTCTCTTCAACGCGAACAGAAGATATGACAGAATCCAAAATCATGGCATATATGAATATGAAAACCATCACGCGTCTCTAAAGATGATGAAGCAAAAGGATTCCTAAAGAAAAATTTTTTATACTTCACCAGCCACTGGAGAAATCAGCACCCCCATGACTTTCTTAACGAAGTTTATAAGTTTCAGTGAGCGAAGACTTAATTCTGACCGATGAAGATGCGTCAGGGGAAAAATGTCCTGTCTAGATAAAGAGTGCTTCTAAGCCAGTCAAGAGTTTCTTGAAGAATTTTTAAAACTTTCACGGTTTTATTTAATAACGTCAGTTTGCTATATAGTTATGTTTACAAAATGTTAGTGACTACGCTAAACTACCGCCTTATATATCTCAAAATTTGAAGAAAATTTGGAATAACTTTAATAAATGTAAAAGTTTGTCCTTTTGGTTGATTTATTGATTTATTGGTTTAACTTCTCGCCGAGAATTTATAACTTTTAATCCCTCACACAGTCACCACCACTGCTATTACATCCCTCTTTCCCGGTAACTTTTTGGGATATTCAGCCATCGCACGCGCAGCACCAGATGTCCTAAAGCGGCAAATTCCTTATAAACTACGTGACATTTTTCTTTCCGGACGACACCGAAAAGTACCAGCCTTTTCTTACTGTTTGTTTTCTTCGAAGTGTCGATGATCTCGCGAGCTCCATCCGCACGAAAAAAAGCAAGTACCCTCCATCACGAGAAGAAGGAAATTGGCTTCGATAAAATCCTCGTCAAACCTCTTTGAAACATATGACAGATCGAGTGGGTAGTCTTCGTGGGCGTGTGGGTGGAGGAAAATAGAAAGAGAGAAAGTATAAGAAGGGCAGGAGAGGGGATCTGACTCATTTTCGGTGATCGATGGCTCGTTGCAACGGCGGAATCTCCTTCCTCTCCGCGCACCCACGGCGGAGCGACACGAAAAAAAAGAAACTCGTAATGGCTAGAACGACTGCGGGCAGGAAAAAAGAACGACGTGCGTAAACGCATATTTATAATTGTTGACTCACGTTTTCAGTTGGAGAAAACTGATTCTCGGTCGGAAAAAAGTGCGCAGGGCGTTTTAAAAACGGCCGACGAGGTCTTACGAAGGGAGGAAAATATAAAAGAGAGCAAAGGAAATGAACCTTTGATTGATGAGACATCCTCGAGAGACGCTCTCCGCAGATTAGGCCGAAAACGGCGAACGGAACTCGATTGGATTTTAAAGAGCGCGTGTATTTCGTAGGACAAAAAAATAAAAGATGAAAGAGGTCCTAAAAGTCGACGCCCTTCTCTCTCAACTCTTTCTCCCTTTAAAAATGTTGGTTTCTCCGCACCATTAAAGGTGGAGGGAACTTCCATTACAGGTTTGCTGCGCGACAGCTTCATTCAAAGGAGATGAGTCAATGGATGAAATTATTATATCGCAACATTAATACCGTTAAGATTAAACCGATAGCGGAGTTTTTCGGTTACAAAAGGGAATGTGGATGGCCGATCAAGGCCTGCTCCGTCTTTTTATACTAGAGAATCCTTAAATTTAGATAATTTTACGAAAATATTCCTTCTCTTATTTATTCTTGTGCATTGACGTAGTTCTCAAAATTTAATTCTTTCTTCTCTTACAGTTGGACATATAAATGTCCGGCTGTGAGCCTCCACTATCCTGGAGGTGCTAAATAAAAGGAACGCGTAATTCTAGTTGCATCGATTTCTCAATCGTATTTCCAAGTCGCCTGAAAAACTGCGTGAAAGTAAATTACGATCGACAAGAAATTTTCGTAATACGTCCAATAAATTACTATCTAAGTTGATATATGGGTTAATCTTAATTCGCGTGCAGAAAGACGCGATATGCGATTTCGCACTCTTTCGAGGGAGAGAATATTCCTTTCGGAATAAACGACGGCTAAGCGAACGATCTGCGAACGGATTGATCTCATCGATCGTCGTTTAAGAAAATAAACACCTACCTCTTCCAATAATCCAGTCCCTCAAGGAGAAGGCTAAAAAAACTTGAAATAAAAAAGAAACATTAAATAAGGCATTTCGCGACGCTGTCTTATTGGAGCTTTATATCGCTCGTTATCGGCGAATCGAGAGGAAATTCCACTTAAGAGAAAATGCACTACGTCCCTTGCCGCCAGATCCTCTCCATGGAGAGAGAAAAAAGAAAGATGATCCGCGCAGCCGCAATTTCTCCGGATAGTTTATCCTCCGAATTCAACCTCCTTTACTTCCTTCCTTCCTACAAGATTCGCAAAAAAGTCCTTCCTGCGGGGAATTGGCGAGAAGGAAAACAACCACCAACAACCCTCCTCTACGACAACGGCTGCATCAAGCACACCCAGTACCTTCCACTACTAACACAAAAGCGACGCAAAAAGAAATGAGAAGCTTAGGAACGCGTCGTCACTGATGCATGTGGAAAAGAGGGCGGAGGAAATAATCTGGTTGCGATATTTTTTTTACCGCCGTTTTCCCGCGCGCGTAATGGCCGGTGGAGTACCCGGTGACTAGGAGGAAGATGCTTTCCGCGGCGGAAACCGCAGCTTCGGAAAAACGGGACGACATGGACATGTTTAGGGAGTGGTGGGGAAGAAAAAGCCGCAGGACTCCGTATCTCACTCGCTCGGCCTCCCTCCATTCTTTGCCCACCTCCACTCCTTTGCCATTATCTCTATAAATCTAGTCATCCTTGGCCTGAAATGGAATTTTTTTTATCCTCCGAGCTCTAGAAAACCGCGCGTAGATGAATGGAGTGGGCGCGTGTCGGCGATAGTTCCATATAGATCTCGCCTACTCCTCGGAGACGAGGTAGAGAAACTATGGGACGTAAAAAAATCTAGGAAACGGTACGGAGAGGAGAAATCATAGAAGTGAAGCTTTCCTCGCCTTGTTTTGTCGCCGCCTCCAGCCATCAAGACGCATAAAAAATATGGAATAAAAGGGGAGACCTTTTATAAATCGAAGAATTCCAAAAATAGGCAGCCAAATATTGGTTACTTTAAAATATTTGAGCGACGGAGAAATGGTATAATTGAAGAGCGGATCGCATGCTAATGTTCGTCTCGAAAGAATTTGAAAGGTAAAAATAATCGCCACAGGTGGAGTTTTTAAAAAAGTAATATTAAAAAACCTAGGACGATTTTAAACTCTGATATGTCCTACATATTAGTTTTAGAAAATCTGATTATTTCGAAGGACTTTTAGTGACATTCCTAAATATTCAGGCAGATTTTCACACTGTACGGGAAAGGGTAAGGACCTATAAACTAAACATTTACTTTCTTTTTCTGGCTTATCAAGAGATATTTAAAATGAGTTTGCACAAATCATTACAACAAAAAACAAATTAAACGAAATACTAATAATATTTTATATGCGTTAAATTGTTAATTATTTCAACTTTTACATATATCAAATTGGGAATTATTTCAACTTATTTTGTAACAAGTAAATCTTTCTTTTTCGAGAATCTGTAAGTTAAACTTTATTTATTACAATGTATAACTATGGTTATACAACCCTAAGACTATTTTTGATTAATCTTTTTAATCTCTATACCTATTATCTGGATTCTTTTTTATGCTTTTATTCTTTGCCTGGCCCAACCTTTTCATTATTAGTCAATTTATAATATTGATCTATTTGTTTCAATTCTTAAGTATTTACACCAATTAAATTTCAGTTGTGACGAAATCTTATCAGCAAACCCATTTCCGATCATTCGATACATAAAAAGAAATGACTTCATTATTGTTACTTCATATGACATTCAAGTGTTTACCATTTTAGAGAGCTGTTGATATAATATTTTTTGCGCTACAATTTTCCGACTCCGTTAACAAGGTTTTTAAATTTGGCCGTCGTGTATCACTTCCTTACTTTCTGAAATTTTCTCCATTCCAGTTAACAGACGTCAAAGAGAGGAGAGAGAGGCCACTAAGGTGACTCCAACGTGGGAGTAAAAGCGAGACAAATTTTTCATCTCGAGAAAAATAAGAGGAGCGAATGCGTCGCCTGACCACGGCGGTTTTACTAATGTGTACAAGAGAGCAAGCGAAAAAAGCTTGGACACACTCGGCAAAAAAAAACTATGATGGAGTGAAAGCCAACCGCTATGAATTCTTTACAACGACCGGAGTGGGTCCGCAACACTTTCAATGCCTTTGAAACTTCCCCGCTTCCCATTCCTCCTTCAATAACCCTTCTACGTCCAGTACAGGTATCGCCACATATGGATGGATATGAGAGAAAAAAAATTTCCCCCTACCCCAGAACGCCTACCATAATGTCCTACAAAGTCCTCGCGACAATTATTCCCCCACGTCCAGGAACTCTTCGTCCTCCATTACCCCCACCCTGCCTTAGCGGTTTGAAAAAATCACGAAACACGATGATTGTCTGTTTGATGCCACGCCGCTCGTTAACTTCGGAACTTTATAATGATTGCAAAGAGAAAGGGGGAGGCAAAGAGAGAGAGGGGGAGGAAGAGAGAAGGGAGGTAGGGGGAGGAAGAGAGAAAGGGGGTACGGGGAGGAAGAGAAAGAGGGGGGAGAGGGAGGGGGTAAGAACAAACAATTGCACGATCCAACTTTTTCCTTCCTTTCGGAATAAAGTATCCTAGTCTTCCAAAAACGAGTCCGTATTTTCCTCTTCCATCCTCCATCTGTCTTAATAGAGAAAAAGAAGACCTTTCTAGAACCTATGTTTCGAAGGCTCCAAACATCAACATTACGCATGACCTTCAATTTGCGTTTTTCTACATCATTATTAAGCCTCATTATATCTATATTTCAAACAAAAGTTATCATTGGAATAGGGGCGGGTAGGTAGGTCAAAAGCTACTAGTACCCATTCTACATTTCAAGCTCTAGGTGTGATACTTCAAGTAGATTATCACAGAAAATTTCCTTGATGGATATACATATACTTATGGAGTCTGGAGACTGACTTATAGTTAAATCAGCAGTGGAGGATTTTATTCAAAAAACAACTATTCCAAACAATGACGCAACATTGTCAAAAAGGATAAAATTAGCGACAGAAAGCGTTTAATGGAATCCATTTCCTCTGGGACCACTCGCCAACTCAATAAGGAGATCATGATTTAAGCTCGTGATTATTACCCTCCGACCAAACACGACCACCGGTGCCTAACAGGATATCATATATGTACATGTGACGCATTCAATTCTCTGCATAAATCTCCCCTTTCCTCACTTCTATTGCCATCATGGCTGGCGGTGCTTTCTTTTTACGTCCCAAAATTCCCTTAACCGCCTCTTTTAATTTCCGAATGGAAAAAATTTTCCTCTTTAAAAAAGTCTGCATATCATTCTTCTCTTCCTCTCCCTCCACGTCTTCTTTTTAGTTAGAGACCTTGCACTTGCCAAAAACTTTCCCGAAAGACGTGACAAGCGGCCGCCTTTACATGGCGGTCGGACGGACGAGCCATAAGAAGAAGTTTGCCTCGGCAGAGATATTTTCGAGTCGCGACCAGAAGGACGACAATTGGGAGGATTGGAAAATTTTCCTCGGCGCCATCTCTTTTTACGGCGCGAAGCGAAGAAATGGATTTTGCGACGGGCGAAATATTAAAAGAGAAAATAAATCTCCCAACCAGTCTCCGCCCTCGTGACGAGTCATCGCCTTCTGAAAGCGACGTCCTTCAGAGACGAAGTCTGAGGACAGTTTGAGAAATGCCGGAATAGGGAAGAAAATATGCAAGTGCGAGGGCGCGTTGGGCGGTTTTGGAAGGGCATAACGGTTTAAAACGTCCCACGTACAAATCGGTCGGTGAGCACGAGCGCGCGCGCGCACACACACACACACACACCAACACACTCGCGCAAGCATTCCTCCAAGAGACTTTTTCAGTAACGCTCATTCACGCGACGGAAAGAATTTCCCGCTTACGGCAGACGGTAATAATAACGCCGGGCGAGGTGAAAATACTCGATCTCGAAACGCCTTGCGACACTCGCCATCCATTCCCTCCCGTCTTTCCCCGAGTCGCGAAAAGGAGAAGAATGGAAAGAAAAACGCGCGGCAATAAAACCTTCACATTCACGGGTCCACCTGTTATTTCCACCTCTGTCCCACCCTGCTGCGAACGGTCCCCCTCGCGGTTCGCGTGCGAGGAGGAACTCGGCGCGAAAAATCCGCATAATTGCGTACAAGTGCCTCGTAAACGGGCGCGGAAATAAACGCGGGAAAAGAGTAGGCGAAGCGACGGGGTAAAAGGAGAGAAAGTGAGACGGGACGGGTGGCGCACGGGACGGACGATTTGAGAGGCATCGGTTTGGGAAGAAATTGAGAGAGAAGAGAAGAACCCCCTCAAGGGATCCGTCTCTCTCCCGTTTGGCCCAGTCCGCAAGATCGCATTCCTACGCATGCGCACTGAGGAAAAAGAAGGAAGCGCGCTCCGCGGGGAGCGAGTGAGTGAAGCGGGAGGACGGGGTTGACTTGTGTGACTCCTGCCTGACTGCCTACTTGTGCACGGCACCCCTCCTTCCATACCCTTCACACAAAAAAATCCCTTCCACGACTACGATCTCTCTTCACTCCCTTCGGGGGAGGAAAAGGCGGCTCTCCTCTCCTCTCTCTTTAGAGGTAGGTAGGGGCAGGTAGCAGGTGCGGAGGAGCATGAAAGGCGGGAGGTGATAAGAAACTAGAGATGTTGCGCGCTCGGGGAGTGAGGGAGAATGGAGGAAGAAGGAGGGAAAAGGAGGGAGTGGGAAGGTGCGAAAGAGGTGGGTGGGAAGCGGAGGCGGGAGGAGGGAAGGGAAAGGTGGGCGGCGGAGGGGCGGCTGACGGGATCTCACCCCACCCATGTCCGTCACGGGAGAAAACAAATTCGGAGGAGCTGGTCGGACCTCGAAAAGTGGAGGAA
The DNA here is from genome assembly GCA_028673005.1 of Tanypteryx hageni. Classification (NCBI taxonomy): domain Eukaryota; kingdom Metazoa; phylum Arthropoda; class Insecta; order Odonata; family Petaluridae; genus Tanypteryx; species Tanypteryx hageni. The sequence goes on from CM054116.1 coordinate 55,882,153, forward strand.
TTCACCTGTACCCACTAGTCCACTGCGAGAGAATGAGGAAAGAAAGAGAGAGCGGGAGAGGTGTTTGGAGGAGGTGGGAGGGAGGTCATGCACCGCTAAACTTTTATAATTATTATTGTTTTTTTCCACCGACTGTCCGTTTTCCCTTCCTACCGAACCTCTGGGAGGTTGTTAAACCTTTTCCTGTAATCTTACTTTCACTGGAGGTGTGGCTTTTCTTTTTATGGTCAGCCTAAAGGGATACGGTTCCCTCTCTCTCTCTCGCACACGCGCTCGCTCACTAACACGCACGCGCGCTCAGGGCGCACTCGACCATATTGCGGATAAATGGGATTGTGTTCGCTGACCATAATGGGAAAGAACACGTTTTAAGTAATCTGCAGTACACGGCTCTTTTAACTTCCGCAACACGTTCCCTAAGGGAACCGCCTGCTAACCACACACAGTATTCCCTCAGTAATACCCCTTTTAACGTAGGACAATGATAATGGTTTCTATAAATTATAGCTGGCGGTACGGAAATGGGAAAAGCGCAATGTAAACTAAGCGGATGGATCTTCAATCTCCATTAATAGACAAGACATTTACTTAAATAATTCATGAAAACAATTTAATCCGAGATTAACGCGCATGAATAATAAAAACGGGCACAAATTACGAGTTATTTTACTTTAATTCCTTGATTGTATGCAAACAAATGTTCATAAGAAACAAGAGACGCAATTCCGTTTTCACTACATCAATAGGGGATTAGGTAGGATTCCACAATTTCCCGCCGGCTCTCTCGATTGAAATGCTTATTTTTTCTACAGGAATTAATTCGTCGGAACCACAAAGTGAATCACATCTGAAGAGATAAAGCGCCCATCAGAACGTTAATCCAAAGTCAGCAGGCAGAGAGATAGAAATCTCTTGAATTGAAATTCCACTTTGGTGAAGGTGTTGCGAACGCCATATGCTGGAGCATTCCATCGCCGCACGTGGCGCAATGACAAGCAAGCCAAAACGGTAGGTGTAGATTCCCACGCAAATTAATTTATGCGTCACAATCTAGGTGTCGCATGTCCTAATTCGAATTATAACACATTTATAACCCCTAAATACCGATAAACAACACAGTAACCATAATCCAGCGCTAAAATAAATCTCGAATTTTGGCGACAGTGTCACCGAAAAAGACCAATTCGATTCCCAACAGGTGGGTTTACGAACGGACCGCGACGACTACGTGCCCCATATTCGAAAAAAAAAATCCCTCGGAGAACATAAAAGGCTCGAAAAAAAGGCGAATAATTCTCACTATGGACCCAATCGGCGTCGCCTGCGGTGCAGTCTTAAGGTCCTGCCATTTCAAGACTGCACCGCCAGACGGCAGTATATTTCCCGACGGGCCGTTGGAAGATCCTTTCCGCGCCTCGTACATTATTGACCAAGGAAGATGGTAGAGGGGAAGAGGCAAACGCGCCGTCTCTCTGCTAGACGAAAAAATAAAACTAGCGAAGGATGAGGAGGCGTGCATCGAAGAAGTTTAAAAAATAACGAATGGGGTTGAGAGAAAAATGGGAGGGCCGCAGGAAAGAGGATGGGATGGGGAGAATCGCCAAAGGTATCGGACGCAAGACGCTTACGAGAGTGAAAACCTCTTCCATATTTGCAGACGGGGTTACGAGTACGGAGAGCCCATTCTGCGGATCTCGTCCCGCCAGATGCCTAAAACAACCGTTAAAGACAGGTACGAAACCGATGGCTGCTCGGAAATAAACGTCCCAAAATGGTAGGGATGAGGTAGGGAGGGGAAAGTCGATGGCGTAAGGATAAATGGTGTGAGTTTTGAGCGGAGTGGGAGGGAGACGACAGGAGGAGAAGGAGGCAGGTGGATAGGTAGAGATGTGTTAGGGGAAGGGAGAGAGAACGGAGAGGTTGGGAAACGGGTGATAAATCGCAGTCCTTTTCTACATTTACAACATTGTACCCTTGGCGAGAAACACCTTTAGCGTTCCGCTCTATTATCGTGCTTTACTTTTGTTCTGGGGCTGGATCAGAGAGCGTTAAAAGGTGTGCGCCGTAGGGGGCCGGGCTGTATCTTGAATCGTCTGTTCCTAAATCAAGAGCTATTTACAGTTCAGCTCTCGCGATACTAAGTGGATTCGTGAAATAAAAATGTTTTGATTTCCACGCTAGACGCCTTTTCTACTCGGTCTGGTGAAAGATTTCCCGTAGCTTTGCATTTGACTTGGTCATCAAAAAATAAATCGTCAATGATCGCGGCAACGATGATATAACTCTTAAAACATAAGAAGCTCCTAAAGTAAAACTTTGGTATTTGAACAAAATCATAAAACTTTCATGTTGTCTTCGGGATCAAATGCTACAAAAGAATAAGAATATACAAGATGTTCCACTGGATTCTTACACATAACTTTCGAGAAATTCGCCCAAGAATAAATTATCGTGGAAATCCCTCTTGTAAAGTCAATATTGTGCAGTGGCGGTTACAACGGGGAGGGGGCGATCGAACTTCCTCACTTGGAGGACTCCCTTGCCCTTCCCTGGGTTCATTCTTTAATTAATTTCTCACACAATTCCTTGTTTATACACCGCAGATTGAGCCTATTTGACACCGATTGTCTATTACAAATAGGTAGGATAAATCATAGACAAATACGCATCAAATTTACAAAAACATGTTATGGCACCTAGAATTTGGTATATATCCTACTAAAGAGAATCAATAAAAGAGCTCAATAATTATTTGTTTCCTTTTTCAATTGTGCCTAAGATTAATGAATAAGAGAGAAACAGAGTAAAACCACGTAATATCGAGCGTAATTTTTCAGCTTTACACGGCCAATACAATTATCGGAGCAAAAGCGTATTCTAGTAAATGCACATATCGCATTGAACAACGTCTTCCTTTGCCAATGGCGCTATGCGACAACATTTAGCTGTGTGTGGTAGGGCAACAGGGATCACCGAAAAAAAACTATTTAGGAGTGGACGCGGACGATTCGACCTTGGGCGCGGCAGACTGTTCTATCTCGAACTTCATATCCCTTGCAAGGAATATCGAGGGGAATTAGAATTGCTTCCAAAAACGGATTTCCACTTAAATGCAACAAGACCCTCTTCTTACGCTCCTTAGTTGGCCGGCCACAAATGGCTCGTCTCGATATATTCGTAGTGGTTGTTCTGCACCGCATAGTCTATTTGTGTGAACCGGCGTGTGGCTCGACATCTCACGGTCGACGTTCGGAAAGCGCGCCTTCGCGAATGCTCCGAGAATTTTGACGAGTCTCTCCGTCTGTCTCTTTCTCCCTCCCTCATCCCTATCAAACGCCATGACTCACCTCACCCCAATCTCTCTTTTACTACTTCCTTTTCTTGCTGATACTACATTCCAGGAGGATGGGAGCGTATATTTCTTTGTAGACTGCGCGAAAAGATAGCGCGTTTATGCGCTCAGATCGAGTAGAACGAATAGGGAAAGGGAATTGACGAGGAAGCTTAAAGAAAGTCAGGCGGTGGAGGGCGAGTGGTGGATTTATCAGTTCGTAAAAATTCGGAGCGAAATTAATCACCGCTTTCTTCGGTGTAATTTTATTTTCAAGAGCGCATATCTTCTTATCAATGACGTATTTACTTTGTTTCACAACCTACTTGGAAAAAGAAAATAACAAAATTTAACTTCCTAAGACTTTTAATGGCACCGAAACAAAACAAATGAGAACACTCATTCGAAAGTTATTTTTTCAAAAAAACAGCAACAATAAAGTTTAAATAAATATTCATGCTTCATAAATTTAAAAGTCAATAAAATCCTTTTATTTGACCGAATCATAAATATTTGGACTACAAAAAATTACTTTCTTTTCGTCCATCTGTACCATCTGCTGAACAAAATCGATTCCCTTTCCGTCGTAGCCTCTAGGAGCATAATAAACGATACATAAGCACGACAAATAGCCGCGCAGAGTTAGTCACACCATTAAATTTATCAAGCATTAATATTTATTTTTATTTTATTGAAGTGAAAACTTTTGCATAATTTCTTTAAAAATATTAGAATGAATGAATGTGCTTCTAATTTATTTTGTTTTGGCACCATTAAACTCTTAGGAATTTTAGCACTTCCCCTTTGGCCAGGCGGCCGAAAGAGTTACTAAAGGTAAAACAAAAAAAATCTCTTTCTCCCTTCCTCTCCGGATGAATGTCCTCCCCAATAGTCAAAACCAAATTTCACAAAGACCTTATTCTTAATTATATCTCTCGGACGCTTTATCCCGCAGGAAAAATCTTTGTCAGCAGTTTGATGGGTCCATAATTCAATCGCGGCCCTTCCGTAGCCTTCCTACTCGTTCCGTGATGGGGAGTGGAGGGGGATGGGTTACCAATAGGTACATACATCTTTACTACGGAGCCATAACCCTGTATTGATAGGCGACTGTCAGACGCGCAAAATTGATGATGATATTACGGGCGTCAGTTCGATGACATGACGTCCGTAGTGCATTATCTCTTCCACTCGGCGCGAAAGGTGTTCGACAATGTTACCGTTTCACATTTACATGCGTCCCAAACATCCCTTCGTACACCGATACTGCGGTCTTCAAAAATAAAAGAACATGTGGGCGATAGTGAATGGAGTATGGAAGTAAACCAGTAGAAGAATATCGATTACTTTCGCTATGTATTAATAAAATATATTTCTCGGTTCTTATTTTTTATTAGCATGATTTGTTCTACGGGAATATTTGAATTACAAAAGCACACACTAACTAATTTAATCGTGCTTTCTGCGGCACAAAAAAGGAGTCGGAAGCCTTTTCTCTTTTGCATTTCAACTACCTCGTTCTTAAATGCGCTAGTCTCAATTTCATTTGAATAAATGAATCGAACTTAAGGCTCTTCAAACCTGTTCTTTGCCACTCACGCTGTTTTATTGTAGAACATAAGAGATAAATATTATCGAAGCCTATTATTTATCGTTTCCAGATATATTTCTCAAATTTTCATCTACATTACTCATATGACAAGTCATTTTTATCATTCGACGGCACCGTATAAAACTCGATTACTTTTTTATAAAATTGAACTATCTTTAAATTTTTTTACACAAGTTTCTCCGCGTTTCTTTGTTATTGTATGTAACCAGCAGACTTTAAAAAAATCGGTATAATAAGAGGTAAATGTAGAAGTTTCAATTACGAAAGAACATTCCATAAGTTCTATCTCAAAGGATAACTTTTGAAGATAATATTTATATGTGCATTGTAATAATTATAAAACAATCTCTAAATAAAATGGTAAACATCCAATTTCAAAACGAGCATTTCCCTCCAAAAACCCAATTTCGATCATAAAACGTACCGCGGCCGCATCGTATTAAAAGGTTGTAAATTTCCAATGAAAAAATCATCGGTGCACCATAAAAAAATACGCAGTGCGTAGAGCGGTGGATAATAATTCAGCAGCAGCAAAACAAGACACCACAGAAAACGCATAAAATAAGAATAATTATCTCACATCCCACACAATAAAAAACGGTCTAGAGCAGTAGCGAGACGATCGATTACACTATGAATTGCGGCAAAACCGCTTGCCGACTAAAACACCTACCGTGAAATCGCTATTCCATCCCGGCACACAGCCTCCAAAACTCGTAAATTCACCACTTCGAAGTCTTCGTAAAAAATCCTTTCCCGACCCAACACCTTTCCGTAGCTGGATTCGCAATCCGTAAACAGAGACTGAAATAAGACCGAAGAAAAACTTTTTGCGTCCGTGAAAAAAAAGATCGCTTATCCGCCCCGGGTAAGAGCGCCGCAGGAAACACGTCAAACCTCGTCGAGCTCCGGACTCAGACTGAAGTGGCCAGACCACGGACGCGTGTGTCGAGGATTCCGATACACGTGGGGCACGCGAGGAAAAAAGGACGGCGGCGGCCGAGTCTCCCTCTCTCTCGCCGCAGTCCCTACTGCGCACGCGCGGGACTTCTGCACGTGACGGCGCGAAGGAGGCTTTTGTAGGTTTAGGTAGGTGTGGCACGCTGTCTTATTTCTCTCTCTCTCTCTCTCTCCCTTTTCGCCCACTGATGCGTTCTTCCTCACCCACTCTTTCTCTCTCTAACCTTTTCTTCTTTAAAACTCCCACATCTACCCTCTCTTTCTCTTCCTCATGTAACCGCCTGATTCGGAGTGGTGAGATTTTTTTTTCGAAGCGTCACCTTCGACTTAATACCGGCCAAAAAAGGGGTGAAAAGCGCATCAAAATATTAAAGCTAACCTTTTAAAAGTTTTTTCTTCTCTTTTTAAGTCTTGCCAAATCGGCTTTAAGATAAAAGCCTATCGATTCTATCTTTAACGGGCAATGAAGAAAATGAGGTTTCTTTGTTTGACTGGAATGAAGAACAGGACATTTTAGGGGGAAATGTTGAATCGAGAGATTTGTACTTATTTTTAGTGTTGGAAGAATGCTTACATCGTTTTCGATTCCATTTATATTTTCTGTATTAAGCGCACATTTTTCGCCACAAAGGATAAATATCAAAATTAAAAAATAAAAATAAGTGAAAGTTTCCAAGTTTTCAATATCAGCAAATTATGGTACAAGCGAAAGTAATTCAGGAAAACAATTTTTATTATCAAACGGCGAATAAGCACGGCATTCGGCGATAAAAAATTTCCCTAGACCGCTATTAGTAATATTTATCGCTCTTTAAGCATAGTTCGTATCGATCCAGTAAAAGCATTTATTATCAGATCCAGACGCCCTTTGGTCGATGATTTCGATGAGAAAAATATAGCCACCTCACCTCCTCCCCCTCTCTAGCCTTCTTCGATTCTCCCTTCTTTCTTCTGTCCCCTCGCTAAAATGCATTCCTCGACGCCTTGAAAAAAAACTCCACCTCAAGATGGCATATGCGGTAAGGTTTCTTCTCAAATGGACAATTAGCAGAAAGTAAGTCGGGTGACTGCGTGGAGTCGCAGCCTCCATAACAAGGTCCCGCGCGCGCAACACTCGCATTTTCCCACCTGTCTACACGTTATCCCTTTTCGCTAGAAAACAAAATCTCATAACATAAAGCTACATACGTTTCCACTCACTGAATCTTAACTACCTTTCTAGCGATTGTTGAAGCTCAAAAAGTCACGACATGTCTCGTGCTGTTCCCACCTCAGCACCTGGAACTACTATAAGCTCCGCGCATGGAAGGGCGCACTTCATTCACGTACTCGTAAGTGCAAAAGCCATTGATGTTGCGATAAATCGCATTCAGATCGCGTTCTTATTTAGAGGTTGAGGACTTTGTTCACCGAAAGTTGTTCCGATTGATGTCATGATTCCCTGGTATTTTTTGTTGGGATTGTTATGGTGCGCGTATGCCCTCATAATTACGTAAGCTTTACCCTCGCAGAGAAAATTGTTGGGATTTATCTAATTGTAAGAGTAAAACCTTTTGTATTTTTGTAAAAATGAGGTATCCAAGGAAATTATATTGTACATACCTTAAATACTCAAATTTTCATATTGACGCAGGGGATGAGAAACTTTTATGGGGTTATTTGATTTCGATGTATATATGAAAAATCTTACTGAATTGAATATAGAATGAATTAACAACTCATCTCTTGATTGTTCAATAAAAAGAAATTCAACATACGTGTGTGCTTCATAAAAGGATTTTAAAACCGTAATATTAAATGTAAATTTCATTCAATTACACCTAAGCGCAATATCATTTTAACGCAACGTGATGAGAACAAATCAATGATCTGTCAAAGATAGCGGCCGCTCCGCTAGTGAATGTAAAATAACACAATTTGTTCGGTGTCAATGAACCGTTCCTAAAAATAGTATACTTTACCCTATCAGGATAATTCGATTAAGGAAAACGTGTAAAAATCGAATCAAAGCAAGCAAAATTAAATACTTACCTTTTGAAAATACCTGTAAATATAGGGTAGGAACCATAATTTTTTTAAACCTCACGAGATAAGGATAGAAAAAAAATTCACATCTCCGCGCCCAACGCTTGGCACTGGTAGGTTTCCTTCTAATTGATTGTTTTTTTCTAGCAGTTAACATGAATCCGACAGCATTCAAGTTAAGAGCAGCTGACTTGAGGGTAAAAAATTTTAGTCAAACAAGTTCACTTGGGAAGGCTTGACTTTGGGGAAAGATACCATAATATAAAAAAAGACAACAAGATTGGAAAGGTGTACTTCATGTCGGAGTACACCAAATGCGTTCTTTGAAATTTCACCATATTCTAAATATTTTTTGTTCAGATGAGTATTTAACGAGAAGCTAGCGAAGTACCTTGTAAAATACATATGTCCTTATGTAAAGTTGTCGTTATTATTGTCCGATTTTAACTAAAATTGGACTCGTTCGACAAAGTTTGGTAAAACTCCCCAATACCAAATTTCACCGAAATACGTGCAGCGATTGCCGAGTTGAAACAAGAATATTGTAAACATGTAGGTCTTTATGTAAAGTATTCGTAATTATTGTCCGATTTTAACTAAAATTGGAATCGGTCGACCAATTTTAGCAAAACTCCCCAATACCAAATTTCATCAAAATGCATCCGACGGTTCCCGACTTGAAACAAAGGAACATTGTAAACTACATGTAGGTCTTGATGTAAAGTGGCCGTAATTTTTGTCCGTTTTTAACCAAAATTGAAATCGGTCGACCAATTCAGCAAAACTCCCCAATACCAAATTTCCCGAGTTTTAACATGCGGACGGACGGATGGAAACGACCCCTCCTATATGCGTTTACTTCGTGCACATGACGCATAATTATTGAAAATTTCCACTAGACACGAATTTATTCGATCGGTTTCGCCTGTTACGGCATCATCAGATCACCTGTCTTTATTTATATTTTACTCAAACCTTCCATAAAGCACAAATTTCTTATTTTTCGATACAATCATTCTCCATGCCTTTACCTGTATTTTTTGCATTTTCCAAAGGTAAAAAGTTGCTTGGAATCTTAAAAAAAAAATTGCCACCACACGTTTGAAAACCATTGGGGAATAAAGTTTCTCGTATTAAACCTTCCGAATGCGTCGGACTATGCAAAAACGCTTCCGTTAACTTGACAACATGTTCTATTTCCAAAAAATCTAAAGGAATGAAGTCGACAACGTTCCTCGACACTTAAAAGGTTTCCATAGGGAGTCAATTCTCTCCGCGGGTACAGAGTTTCTCAAAGGCCATCACGATCGCTTCCCATCGATTTTCTCCGCCTGGCCACATGACAATGTTCCTCGGGAACATGACTTTTCCCCCACCAACCACTCTATCCTCCTTTCCCTCTATAATCGATTCCTTGGAGAAAGGTAAGGAAAGAAGAAGATTCAGTTCACACGTGCCACCAAACGGCAGAAGATCCATCTTTTCGCACGTGCATCGACGTTTTGAGATGCGCAAGGATTGACTTGCGAGGAACATTAATATCTCTTCGGTACATAAAATACATATACTCTTCCGTAATCCGTCCCTTCCTTCGACTGAGTGACATGTGACGACGACCTCAGTTTCTGCCAAAAAAAACTCGCAAAATCTAAAAGCGCTGGAAGCGCGTAATTTCACCTTAATCAACAAGCGGCCCTGAAATGATTTTCCGACCTTAGTTCCGTGCCGAGAAAAATTTAAATTCGAGCTAAGAAATCAATTCGTTCGGAATCGAAAAGTCGTAGTGAGATAGCTTTTGATGAATCGTGAATTCTCCTTTAAAATGGGTAAGACGAAACGGAAACTTAAATCGCAAGAGTCGTAAATAATTATTTTTTTCTGCCCCATCGGGAGGTACACGATAATAATTTTTAACTTTAAATAACCGCCCACCATGTCAGAGTAAGGTTTCCGGTGTCCTTCGTACACTTCTCCAAAATCGACCTCACTCCTTGTAAAGAGGATTCCCCCCCCCCCTACCCACTCTCCCTCCTTCGAGCCAATCGAATTATAAATTAAGGAAAGCCTTTGTGCTAAGGCCTTCGTTTTTAAGAAGAAGACGGGAGAATCCGCCATTCATAAAATCACTAAATACTCCAAACTGAAACTGCGACAAAAAATTAGACGCATACTAAAGTGATTTAAAAAAGAAATCGACGGCAGAAAGAACAAAAGGGCAACGAAAAATTCTAAAACATAAAAACATCCGAGCTGCGTTTCGATAATTTTCAAGGCGAAGACGCGTCTGGTGCAGGAAAAAAAAGACTTCGCTGACGCTTCATTTAAAGCTTTTGGGAAACCTTTTTTCCGAATAATAAAATTCAAAAGCATACTAGAGACAGAGATAACATAACAAAAAAACTCAATCGAGAACATATATTTTTTCTAAAGATCCTCTATTCCTCCGAGTATACCAGATTTCAGAGTGGTACGCAAAGTGAAGTTTTACGACTTTTCTATCCACTTTTCTCTCACGCACTCTCGGGACGTTTCTCTCCCCCGAATCGTGATTTTGTGCCTCTAAAGGGTTTATCTGTCGCTCTCTTTTCGGAAGATAAATACCGGGAAGATCTGGGATGGGAATGAGAGGGGAAGGAAGGGGGGGCGAGAGGAGGGAAGTGGTCGGGACGAGGCGGAGTTTGTGTGGAAATTTCAAAGTATAAAAAGACAAGCTAGACTTGATTCGGTGGTTCCGTCACCACGGGACCTTCGCGCTACACGCGACAGTCATTCACGCGTGACTTTCCTCGTGATTGTCACCGGAGAGGATATGATACGTAGGAGACCGAATTCTTCAAAATTGGTGGGAGGACATCTCTGAGAAGGGTCAATCACAGCCAAGGTCGAGAAGTCCCTAAGAAACATCTCCGTCATCCTTTTTACCACTACGAGACAAAGGACATTCCTATCCCAGGCCGAGAGTGTATCTATGCTGTAAATCTTTAAACGACAAATGTTTTGCAGATAGCTACTTAATGATCGAAATCCAACAAATGCCGCCAAAATCCGTTGAGGGTCATCGAATTCTTTGTGGTTCCTGACCCGAAGGAGGCATCTTATTAAGCTTACTCCTTCGTCTCCCAAAATAACCTCCATAATAAAAGTTCTTACGGCTTTATTTTTTGTTTGGGTAAGATCGCCTCATTTTACAGTGCTGCCCAACGTGGTAATGTAAACAAATCAACACAAATTTGTTATGTTTTTCTAGTATCCAGAATTTATAATAGTACATTTCTTAATAAATATTTTCCGAATACGCTACCTAATGTGCTAGGAGGTCACCAAAGCACTTAGTCAACGATTATTGACAAATTAAACTGTGCAGGTGATAGGTATTCATATCCATAATTATGGATTATATTCCACGTTTATCGATGCATATAACTATCACCTGTCTCACATCAATTTTCAGTCATGTAGAGTTTTATGACACTCTCAATGTCTAGATCACTACTACTCTATCTCTGCATTACGAATAAAACAAGTATTTCCATAATGTATAGCAATTTTCAGCGATAGTCTGAGTTATTTTCATTTAAAGAACTATGTAATGACATGGGTTACAGTTAGAAAAATATATTTTTAATTTTGCTGATAGCATGAGACACCTTAATAATACACGCAATGTATACTGGATTTTTTACTATAACTTTCTCATGCAAAAATATATCATTTTCCGCAGAAAAATTGAATGCTCACGCGAGCTGTAGCGATTCTATGGAAACTGAGTGAAAATTAACCCAATTCTCTTCTTAATCTACACTCTACACGGCACTCACAACGTAGGACAGCTACACCGACAATAGCCGTTCATTCAAAGAGTAACCTCAAAGGCTTCACAAAGACCGGTTAGATTTAACAGTCATCGGGAAAAATGGGCGTGTTACTATAAATCAGCGACTGAATTATGTTCGAGCATGCGATGCTTTTCGTCTGAGTGAACAGGTACAAAAGGGATGCAGGTAAAAATAAGTGAATGCGCGCATGCACACTCATGCTTTCCCTCTAATTCATTGGACCATGAAATAACTTGAAATGGACTTGTATTACACGTTTTCAATTTTTTCATACTTTTGAGAGGGGAATCGATAAATAATGGAGTTTATAAAAGGGAAAGGAAGGTTAGGCGATGCGAGGGGCGAACGAACTTCGTGGGAAACAAAATACCCTATAACAATGCACAATAGACGGTTGAAATTCACATTATTGTATTAGGTAGATAATTACAGAAAATATGTTGTTGCCTTAAAAATTATGGCTGTAAATTTTGTAGCTAAGCTAAGTCTTATGTGTCTTATGATTCTGATACTTTTGTTACTATTAAAATTTCTGACCTCTTTAGAATAATATAATTTATTTGTTAATTCTACGAAATTATTAAAAGATGCTAATGATGTTTACATAACAATATAATGAACAATGATATTTACATAACAACATTAACTATATAATAAACTGATATTTACATAACAACATAAAATATTGTACTTTTATTTGATTAAGAGTAAAATAAGCGTAAATAATATGTTTATCCATGAATATATTACATTTTAAATCATAAGTCCTTAAAAATACATACTTTCATAAATTTGAGTTCCGAGCGTATGAATGCATTTCAAAGGTTTGCGAGTACCTTCGACAAAGAAAAGACCGGTCATACAAACAATGTCTAAATAATACGTTTGTGCGAGAGAAAAACCTCAGTTGGTCGAGTGACAGCCGGCTCTCTCGTATGGGTCTTGAACATTTCAACCTTAACAGTTAGAACAGTCACCTACAAAAAACAGGGCGGAGATAATCTTCTCTCGTCGAACTGAACATCCTGTCATATAAACTTATTTTGTACAGGAGACGTGCGTCGATTGCTTCATGCCTCGGATTCATTCTGTTGTCCTAACGTGCCACTATAAGTTGAAGGACACAGGCCGACCGAGAAAGTAAGAGCTTTAAAAAAAATCAAAAGGAAACAAAAAAGGATTGATAGGAAAAAACTCCACCGAAGGACAGCTTCGTTATGGATATGTTAATAGAAATCGTATCGAACTCGATTCAACCGTTTTATGATCTTTTCCTGTTACAAAATTTCTCTTTGTATCTTTTGTTTCCGAAGACGTAAAAAGGAACCTCGGCCTTCTATTTCTTTTTTGCCCTGCTGAAGCTGTTTCAAAAAAAATAAATCAATGTGGAAGTGAGCGTATATGATAATCCGAAAGGAGGCGGGACAAGGGGGAAGACGTAAAGAGAGAGATACTTTTGATGAGTTTAAGACTATTAACACTTGTGTTTGATATCGCCGGGGTGGACAAAGGAGGCTGAACATAAAAACTAAGACTAGGAATAAGCCGGATCTACTCCTTAAAAGCGGTTCTCGTCTTTAGGAGGAGGAAATCCCCTTTTGTTTTTCTCTTCTTTTCCTCCCCTTCCATTAATGCCTCTTCTCGTTATTCGTCTCTCCTTTAAGAGGGAGTGAATTTAGAAAGGTCGCCTCGGGTGTTCGGATACCTCTCTTCTAAAAGTTTACGCTGTTATACTCCTTATTAATCCTCATTCCCTCTTACACCAGGGATCGACATGCTCTTCGTGGCCGGCCACGCTGAAAGTTGCGGGTGCTTAGGTGGGCCGCATAAGAGATTTCGACGGAAGTTACTTAGGGGATTCTGCGGTATTATACTGAAAATCAGGTCTAAGGATTTTTCAGCGTTCAATTTTTTATGACCAAAATTTAAAAAAATGTCACAACAAGAAAGATGAAATAGCCTGTTTAACTTTACAGATCGATTTTTCATCGTAGTTTGCGAGCCGCATAAAACAATATCAGAGGCCGTATTCTGCCAGCAGTTGTCGACCCGGTACACACGCAAATACACACAATGAAGACAATTCCTCAATCAAATACTAGATTTTTCACTGCAATGTCCAAACTTCTTCTCGCGACGCGTCAAGGAACTTACTATAAGGCTCCCTCACGTGAAGGGTTTCACATATCGTGCAACCATGTCGAACGAGTCATGGAATACTGAATTCTCTTCTTCGGCGAGTTTGAAAGTGAGGCGAACTTTCAAGCGAGTGCTGAATGAATTTTGAGAACACGCTGACGTGTAGCATCCGACTTTTAGAGGTTTGCCGACAGAAAAGAGAGAAGGAGATCTCTTCCATGTTCCTACTCGCGCAAAAGTAAGAACCTCGGCGTCAATTCCGTGTTACACGTCAGAAACTTTTAATGTAGTACTCCTCCGTGTCCGCACTTCAAACGCTAATTGCGAGCGAATCTAAAAGTTCGCCGTAATTTCCTTTCTAACAATAAGTTTAAACTTGGTGCTCACAACGGTCTTCATATTTCCTCCCTCGTGATGAAATGAGATAAAGTGACGTGAAAAAGTTACAATTTTCGTTTCCTGATTTTACCTGAAATTGAGTTTAAAAATACATGTAGATAAAAATCAAAAGTGTGGCATTTTATTCGAATGACTGATAAATGCTGAGCGGGCTTCAGTGAGGCGCAACTTTTTTCATGAATTTTTAAAATTTCTCGAGGAGCAGATTGAACAGCGAGTTATCACAGGAAATGTTTTGGTGGAGTTGAGAACTGCCAAAGACAAACAGAAAACGGCCGGAAAATGTTCCCCAGCTAGGAGACAAAAGCCCCGAAATCATTCTGAGGTTGAAATCAGATGACCTCATGGAAAATAGCGCAACTTACATGACTTATAAATGGCATTGGAAACTTAATTTAAGAGAATAAAAAATCACAATAATTTTGTCGTACGATAAAAATATACTGACACATCAGAAACCATGGAACCAACACGCTGTGACCATGAACAATTCATTATTTAAAACAAGTTCCTATCAGTTCTTCTCAACATACAGAAGAAAAATTTGAACCGATGCCACGCATTCTCCAAACACTATCGTTGGAACATCTTTTTACTCCCTTCAAACACGTCACTAATGTTAAATTATATTGGAACGATCACTAACGATCGATAGAGTAGTTTCCTTCATGTTTCTGAACCGGTTAAACAACTGAACGCTTGACTATCTTCGCGAAGAAGTTCATTCTCCCTCACTCTGCACAAAACGCAATTCATCTAGTGTTATTTACATAACATAGGATTTGGCGCACCTAGCGAGGCTTCGAGAGCAGACGGATGAGAGAAACAAAACATAGCGGAACGAGAAGTTGTTTTGCGCGACTTCCGTTGACCCGAGACGGCTGGCGCTGACTCAGGCGGTAAATGAAAGAAGGGTGCGCGAGAATTATTTTTCTATTTCCACGACGCGAGGGCTCTGCAGAACTGCAAAAAAACGAGGGAAACAGAAGTTGGCCTATAGTAGGTCATCTGGTCGTCACGATATCGATTTGCGCTAGAACGACTCGCTAAAGAAGAATGTCGTTAAAAAGACGAAATAAAAAAGACACGAAGGTTAACATTAGTCGGAAAAAATCAGTTTCGATAAAGACGCTTATCATTTGGATGGATGAAAGCGCCAAAATCCCGTTTTTTTATTTTTCGCGCCAAAGTAAACTCGGCCAGCATTTTCACTCGAGCTTCCCATCTGAAATCGTTGAGATAATAGTACAGAGGTTGTTATTTACGGAACTGGAAAAGTGACCCTTGGATGAAGCAGTTGAAAGATTATAATTGAAGGCTATATGGGTTAATAGCTCGGAAGAGTAGGTTATCATACAAATGGAGGTCAACACCCCTCAGATTTATCGCAAGTGACTTTAACTCATTACACTTACCCCTTTTAATTAATGCAATGGTGATGTACTAGACTATACATCTTTTATATTGTAATTTCAGTGAACGTACGTATTCGAAATATAAATTTTCAATGGGAATGAAAGTTATGTTATACTCATCGTATGATAAGGTTTTATATTTTTCTAATGAATACAATCATGCGCATACAATTGACTCCGTATTTCCTCCATCGTGGTAAGCCATGAAATAAATAGCTACATTTAATAAATCAAATTAAGTAATGCCATTCCATTTAATTTTCAATTCCACTCCAAATTTTAAATCGGAATTTATTTCTATGCTTATATCGGTAAAAAAACAGCTTTAAGGCGAAAATCGGATGATTTCAAAGCTCACTAAAATGAATGAGTGCACACAGTGCCGTAACTAGGGTATGGCGAAGGTGGCATTTACCATAGGCGCTAAACGTTCCAGAAAAAAGGCCAAAAGTTTTTTTTCATAAATAATATCAATTTAAATCTCAAAACATTATCTATATTAATAAAAGGCAGCGTTTGTCTGTTTGTGTGTGTGGACAGCATTTCTCGAAAACCAAGAAACTTATGGCTTTAAACTTTGTACAATTACTCAAGAGACCTTGAGGATGTGCACCTTGGTGTCAGAAATTTGACAGCCTTTGAGGGAAGGGGAGGGGGTGCCATACAAAGCATCCTACAGCATTTATCAAAAACCAAGAAACGTGTACTCTTAAAACTATGTACATCTACTAAAGAGGCCTTGAGAATGTGCATATCGGTGTCAGAATTTTGATTTTTGAAGGACCCTGACTAGAGGCCCGTGTTAATTATTTGTAAAATTACACTACTTATTCTGAATATTCTTAGTAAAATGTCAAATTTGAATCTATACTTAGTTTGTTCATACCAATAAAGGGAGAATTTTGGTCACTTATCTCGAGAGTACCTTGAATTTGAATGAAAAAATTAGTGAGTGAAATGAGCATGAACAATTCGAAACTGTAAACCTGGGGCAAGGCCAGAGTAATTAGCTAGTTGTTAATAAAACGTTATTATTCTTCATAAACACGCAGAAAAAACTGTATCCTACATAAAAAAGCTGTTTCCTTAAAACTTTGCCATAGACGCCATAACTACCAGTCACGCCTTTGAGTGCACAATATAGGTCTTCCTGCCCTCAATAAAAAGCTATCGAAAAATATGACTTGAAACGCTTTCATCGGAGCTGCATCAAAATCGTTCATATAAAATTTTACGTAGAAAACAGTAGACAGACAAGGTATGAACACGGTACATAAAAATGTAACACAAAACAACTAATCTCCAGTCTTTGATTAATCGCATTCTAACGACCTTTACTTATATTCTGTTAATCACTTTTTCTAACTCCCTTTCGTCTCGCCTCCGAGATCCAGCCTCTATCACGGTCCACATATTTTTCAAGCAGCATAAAACGTTCGCCCACTAGCCCACTGCCCTTCTTCCGAGTCTTGGCCGTTTTATTTCACTCCCTCGGCACTCTCGCTTCCGCCGCGAATCTTGAAACTCACGTCCCTTTCTCTCTCTCTCATCTCTTCTTCCTTGAGACCACGCCTCCGACCCAATCGTTTCCGACGTGTTAAAGGCCCTTTCCCTCAACCACCATCCTCATCGCTCTCCTCATAATCTCGGTCGCTTTTTATTCTATATGTTGCGCATATTCTTTTATGTATTTCGTGATTTGTGAATGGAATAATAATACAAAATATTGGGCAGAAAATGCTTCGGTATACGGATCCATTGTGAAAATGACGATTGTCGAAGGGAGAACTTCTTTTTGTAAGATTCTGGTTAACATAATAAATCTTGGAACTTGATCGAGTTTTTCGATACTAAGCTTTATCTGATTCCCGATAAAATGTAATTTTTGTCGAGATAGCCTGGAAGCTATAAATAGGTCGAGTAAACCTCGTTATGCATTTAACTTTCGTCTTCAGTCTATATTCAATGGCTATATTATGGATGAAATTGCTTACACAAACGCACTATAAGAGTTGCCATCATAATTTTTCATAAGTCATGTGCTGAGCTCGTCATTCACTTATTCAATTTAAAAAAATTCGTATTTATAATATAACATCGTAGCCTAAAAATAGACTAAATTTACAACTTCACCATTTATTAGTAATAGGTCCTGAAACTAGTTAGAATAAAAAAATTAATACTGAAATTTATAACTTTATTGCTTCTTTTTCTTTCTACGCTTTGTTAGCTTCATAGTTTTATATTCTTATGATTTTAAATGTTACTCTTCAGCGCTATGATTACCTTTTCAATACTTTCTTCAGGGCAAATATTCGGTCGCATAAACGCAGATAAATTGAGGAAAGGAGCAATATGCGATCTTCTTTCCTCCATTTGTTGTTTGACAGAAACTATGCGCTAAATGTTTATGAAGTGAACTGCCATAGTTTATTAATTTCGCAATTTTTCTATTTGGACTAAAAATTCTTTCAACGGATATAGTTGAAACGGAATTGTAATAAATAATAAGAGTTATAACCGGTTTTTTAAATTAGGGAAAATTGGCAGTAATTACTTGTCCTAAACCCTTGCCTCTTTGCTGTTTCGTTTTCTATTTAAATCGGGAACGATTTCCGTTTCAGTCATCTTCAGCACTGATTTCGAGTAGAAACGAATACCCAGTTGAGAACTGCTGTCACGAATCTCACCGCAGTTTCTTTTTTTTAAAGAGATTATCTCGCTATTTCTTTGCCAAATGCGTTTCCCTCCAGTCGATAAGAAGGGAAACCAGGTAATCCCCCCAGAAGCCGTAAAAAAGCCTTCCTGCGGATGAGAGGAGAGAGGGAAACATAGAGTCGTGCACCATCGAGTGGAAGTGGACTTATTCCTCCGTACGGATCTTAACATTGTCTATTTGAAACTTTTCATTCCTTCTCACGAACACGAAAATTTTGTTTTTACTTTCATGGCGATGCAGTTGGAGTTGCGATTTAGTATTCACACGTTGTAATTCTAATATCCCTAACATTATGAAACAAGAAGTCCAAGTCTGGACTAATTCAGGCTGGTTTCCCAAAGTTGGCGTCCCGAATTTATTTCTTATATTGACAGGAAATGTTTCAGTATGTGCTAGTCATTCCAAGGAATTATCACACCATAAATACCATTTATAATTCATAGTTTATCAATGATAGAGAAAAATTGGAAAACAAATTAATAGAGCATTATCAGGTTTAAAATATTAAAATCAATGTCAAAATCTCTTTCTGACAATATATTTTGCATGTATTTTTTAAAATAAACTAATTTAATAAATGTTACCGTTTATATGCTAATATGTATAGATCAACTGTCTATTGCTGAAGGGTAGCCAAGTAGAAAAGAAAATAACCCATTTGTTCACTCTTCTATGCTCAGGCCGAGTTCAGTAATAATCGTATACATGGCAAAAATCCAATTAAATGCGATTTAAAACGCAAATCCGCTAGGTTTTAGTAGAAATTCAAGAAAATACGATAAATAATAAAATTCAGTGATAATAATTAGAATCATAATATGTATACGTCGTTGTCTGAAATCAAATGGATTATAATACAACGCAAACATAAAATCAGTAATCTTGAAGTATGGAAAATGCATTCCCATTGAAAGGCATTGGGATCGTTGCTATGGCAGTTAAAAATTTTTATTGTTGAAAACAGAAGAACTTTTCATAATGTTATGATTAAAATCAAAATTTTACGCAAATTCAGCATGGATTTGAATCCTGCCATCAGGAAAAATAAAAAATCATTCTTACCTCCACAGTATGGTTTATGTAGCGATTTTGTATCTTAATTTTAAATAATTTAAAAAAGCAATTTTATATAGCCCTGCACAGTTTTCAATGCTTTTCTTATGGGTGTTTAAAATTAAACTTTGGGTTCAAAAACACCCCTTAAATATAAGATTTTATGGAATTTCAGATTTTTTTTCCTAAGGTTGTACCCAATAACCTATCTTTCTTTTAGCTCTGTATATTTTCTATAAGTACCTTAGGTTTTATATGATATATCCTATATCTATACTATAATTTCAAATGTTTGGATGTATATTATGCTATACAAATCCACCCCTTCAAAGATATCGTAACGAAACTTGGCGCGATTATTGGAGGCACCAAGGGAAAGACCGTAGTTTAAATTTCCGACAAAATTCTCATAAAAAAATTATCCGCATTTTTTTATTCCTCGTAAGATAACACGTAAAAATTGACTTTTGTAAGTGCAGGCTTTCATTCATTTGCTTATATAAATTCGAAAAATTGACGTAAGAACTTTGTAACTGCACAGTATTTCAGAAGAATATACTACTGGAAATTACCTGGCGTTGTTCGGGTTTTTAAGTCAAAACAAAAAATACTGAGGAAGATTGGAGAATAAAACCAAATAATGAAACCAGGTTAATTTTTATTGGGCAATATTTCTTGTCTTCCCATCTTTTGCCCAAGCTAATAGGTTTTTCCTGCATCATTTATGGATCAATTTGGCGACATTATTTCTATCAAATAATCATAATAAACAATCGATGGAAAAATATAGTTATTTCACTCAAATTAAGTTCTAGTGGAAGAAACTGCATGATATTATGTGGTCATGAATCTCAAATCATTAAAAAATTGGGCAGAAATTGCGAGCTCTAGGGATGCAACCGGTGGAAACACGTTTAAAGATATATTCAAATTTAGCTTACCCATATGTTATCCCATGCAAAGGCTGATTTTGTGGGTCTCATTTGTCACATGAATATTTTAATGACAAAATACAAAATGAGTTCCCTGACTTTTAAACCGAATTTGGCGATAAAAAGTGTTGGTATGACATGGAAAGTGTTATTATAATCTAATAAGTATAATTGGCTTAATTGATGCATACAAATGTTCAGTTGAAAGGAAAGCAAAATGTACATATAGATGTTCAAGGGAGGAAGAGTTAACGATTATAAATGTTAGTCTAAAGTAAAGAATTGTTATAGAAGTTTTCTCATTTTACCTTCTGTGATATCTCTCATTTTATTCATTTTCAATGTTAATGAAAAACATATTTCGCTGTCTACTAAGTATAGAGAATACGCAGAATACATAAAAAGTTTTTCGAGAACGAAAGAACTTAGAATTGCACATTAAAACTGTCTTCCGTTTGCCTTTTGAAATAATTAGCCAGATTTATATTTTTTTTGGTGATTGAACTTCTTCGAATAACCTTAGTGTTTCTTTCTTCCATACTGTAGTTTATATTAGGTATATATTATTTATTTTAGTTAATATTAGGTATTGTTTATAACGGTTGTCAACATTTTTGAAATGAAACGTGTAGTTCAAATCGCTTTAAAAACCCACCCATTTTGCTTAACTTTTTATTGCGGTGAAAATGGCACCTTCATCTTGCTTCTACGTTTTGTAGTTGTTGCGTTATAAATGCACAAACAAATTCTTCAAAATATTTATGGTATATATATATATATATATATATATATATATATATATATATATATATATATATATACATATACATGTGTGTGTGTGTAATGATATTAGACATGACAGAAGTTGTATTTGTAGGTTATTGATTCAATAACAGAGCATTTCCTAATTCGTTTTTTAACCTCTTCATTATTTTAACCCGCAATCTTTTTTAATTTCCCTAGTGTTAACTTGAGGAATAAATCCCAGTGAATGAGCGAGCGACTGCAAGGCAGTACGGGGCTGTTTTCTTTCCCCCACCTTCACAGGCCTTTTGGTCTCGTGCCTTGTTTCAAGCCTAGCTCGAGGTCCCTCCTATCCGATGAATCCCGTGGGAAAACCTTTGCAAGAGTGGAAGGAAATGTGTCCTGGCGTGTTTGTTGACAAGGGGTACACAGGGACGTGATTTGAGGTGGCGATGCGTGATTGGGGGAGGGGGTACGAGGGAGAGGGGTTGATGGAAGGCGAAGGTAGGAAGGGGAAAGGGGAGCGTATGGAGAGGAGTGGTAGGAGGACGTCTTGGAATCAGCAGTTGTTAACCAAACTCCTCCATTCACCCAGATGGCCTCCTATGGAATTCTACTCCTGTGCAGGGAAGAGCGACACAAAATATTTCTCTCTCGACCTTCCCTTCCTTTCGAAAAGGCACCTCCACCTCCCTCTCCTCCCCTCCCTCACCATTCCACTCCTTCCGTATCCTCAACAAACTCTTTCCAAGAGAAAATTTACGATCTTTCGACTCTTTTTTACATCGCTCTAGGGAAGAGTCAAAACCGTTGATGGAGTGGAATGAGATGACTGACAATAAAACCACGAAAAGCACGCTTATCTCACTACGAAGCATCTTCCTCATCCTGTGAAATAACAAATGCCATAAATAGGATTGCTGCTTTGAACGTCCTGAAACATTTTATGGCGAAATATCGAGGGTATTATTCTTCTTCCGTGAGGGTCCTCGGACTTTTTTCATGTGGCTGAAGTATTGTAATACGAGTACAATCATGTATAAATAGAAACTTACTGGCCTGGTTTTGTTATGTGTTCTGGTAAAATGGTTTAAAGATGCAAATCATCAGAAATCACCTTAATAATATCATATTAGAGTAGATGCGATCCTAAGTCTAGTAGTCTAAATTGTACTTCGTATCATGGATGCTCTTCTTTAAAGTCCATGTTACGATGATTATTAATTTCAAAGACGCATATATTATCATAAAACACCATGAAGTGATTAAAACGGGGAGGCTAAATTGCATCAGCAATGAGGGGAGATAATCAAGATGGTCAAATATCTCATGAACTTAACTGTCATTTGTGTAAATAAGATGGCTTCCAATTAAGGGTCCCCAATACCAACATTTCATAACTTTTTCCGGCAGAGCTGAGATGTCATGCATACAAATAGAGGATGAGAATGAAAGCCATAAGTTCAATGTGTATTCCTAAAATTACCTAGGATTTTGGGCTGATATAACAATCTATTGGTGGCAGGTGCGCGCCAAAGGGGGTTAACGGTCTTTAGCCCCTCCCCAAACTCTCAAACTGTAAATGTTTTCCTTAAAACAGTGTTCGCAAGGGAACGTCCTTCCACTTGATACAAAATGAACCTCTTGCCGTTCTCATTGTTAAAATATTTCAGAAAGTCGTCTTCGCGCGTAAGAATTTGAAATGTTACGTTGACGATTTTATGTTGGACCCAGAGCTGACTTTAAGGGGGGACGAAATGGGCGGTCGCCCGGGGCGTCGAAGGAGCCCCGTACGGAAATAAATTTTTCTCGCGCGACAAGTGATGTAGTGCGGGAGACCTAAAAGGAAGCGTGGCGTGAATGCCCAAGGCGTAAGCAAAAGCTACAGGCGGCCTTCCTGCTGCCTGTACCAGGGAATCGTATGTCTGGTGGTACATCCAAGGGATAATGGGGGTGACAGCGTTGGTCCGCGTACTTTTAATTCTGAGAAGAAGACACTAGAGACTGGAAATGCACCTCCTTTTCCGTAAACGGGAGAGTTTGTCAAAAGAGAGGAGAAAGGGTGATGTCCATGAGTGATTTAAGAAGTAAGCTTCTCCAGCAGCAGGTGGACGTGATGACCCAAGTGATGCAGCACCTGGTCCAACGCCTCCATCATGGATATCTCAAAAAAGATACCGAAGCTACTCCACTTCCTCCGGAAACAAAGCATATACATCGCTTTGATTTCGGAGACTCATCTTCACGCTGAAATAAGATGGTTCATCCCCAGCTTCAGGGTCTACCGGAAAGACAGAGTCTTCCCTTCTGCATACGCAGGTGAAGGGGTTGCAATCCTAGTGCGGGAAGATCTCGACGCACACGAGTTACTGCTATCACCAATGTTGTCTCTGGAGGAAATCATGATAGAGACAAATACTCCAAAGGGGAAAACTGAGGATCGCCTCCTGCTATCTTCCACCCGGGAAACTTTCCGCCGAGAGGATTTCGACGCGATTTTCAGCTGGGATGGACCTGTTCTGGCGGGAGGAGATTTTAACTAAAAGCACCCATCTTGGTTCTCCAGAGTTCCGAATCCAAAAGGCTGCCTTCTCGTTTCCTGGGCGGACGATAGCGGCATCAAAGTAGCAGGCCCCACCGAGCCCACCAGATACCACTACACCGGCGATGGAGACGTCCTAGATATTCTCCTCTTCCGGGGCATCAAGTCTTCTGACAACCTATGCAGTCAACCATGCTTGACGAGCGACCATAATCCCGTGATCGTCCACCTAGGCTGCCAACTGCGAACGACTCCTCCTAGGAGCATCCGAGATCTACGCTCGGCTGACTGGAAGAAGTTCCGCGAGATCCTCGCGGATTCCATCCCCGACTCACCTGCACTCATCGAGTCGTCAGCAGATATCGACTGGGCACGAACACACACTGTTGTGTGGCCCATTAAAGGGATCTTTACACATAATTTTTTCTCGCGCATACACTTGTCTAGAGTGAATTGCGTAATTTGCTTTTCTTAAAATAACAATCCAAGGCATTTTTCAAAAAAGAATAAAACTTACATAAAATAATACTTCATTGTAATAGATTTTAAAAAATTCCGTTACATTCTAGATAACCCAGGGTCGCGGATTTTATGGGTCCCATAGAAATGTTACGGCCATGTCAAATGACGAAGCGCTCACGTTACATTCATACTAAAAACACAACAGTGTGTGTTCGTGCGCAAAAGTATATGTGTGCGTGAATACAACTTGTATTCTTTCATTTTGAATTGTTAGTCCTCTCTCCATTAGAATAAAATACATTTTCAAAATAATAAAAGATTTTGCCAGCGATACGTTCCTGCTGTTCAACAATGCTACTGCTTTGAAATTAATTTATAAGTTTAAATAACTGTTAATAAATATGCATTACGTAAGGAATAAGAGCTGCTTTTTCCACGCATACGCTTACCGAGCGTAATTGTTTTTTCTAAAAATAATAATCCAAGGCATTATTTCAAAACAGAATAAAACATATCAAATGGTACTTCATTGTAATAGATTTAAAAAACTGCCAGTATGGGGGTTCGAGCCACAAAAGAAGAATCGTCAGCTTCGTAGTTTAGCGCCTTAATCACTCAGCTAACCATGGTATTCATTAATTATCTCCCTGTGGAGACCTTATACGAAGCGCAGTAATTTTCTATAAACTTTGACCTACGATTTCTTGTGAACTAGAATCTATGGAACCAAAAGCCTAGACACGTGTCTGCTTTATTTTTATGCTTCTATCCGCCAGCGCAAGTTGGTCCCAGTTTATGACATCGATGTCTGTTCCTCCTCTTATAAGATCAAAATATCAGCGACACAGGACGCCAGAGCTGAGGCGACGGCTGAGTGCGATGCAGCATGCCATCCGGGACAATGTCTTCTGCTTCAACCAGAACAATTGGGACAGCAAAATCAGGAACCTGAACCTCCAGGGCAGATCCGCCTGGCGAATGGTACGCGCCTTGCGGACTCTTCTTGCACACCACCCACCGCTCAACACGCCCAGAGGCCCGGCCTGCAGTATGTTGGAGAAGGCAGAATTCTTGGCAGATCACCTAGAATCTTCCTTCTGACCGAATCCTCCTGCCCCTGACACTCCGGAGGATGGATCGGAAGAGCTATGCGACGCAGAGGAAGACGGTGAGGAGCCACCGGTCTTCTCCATAAAAGACACTGCCTCAGTCACCAGAGCCCTTCCAACCCGGAAAGCGGCGGGTCCTGACAACCTCCAAAATGAAGTCCTGAAACAACTACCTTTGCCAGCAGGTGACATGCTGACTGTCATTGCCAACGCCTATCTGAAGTTGAGACACTTCCTCATGCTCTGGAAAAACGACACAGTGATCTGCCTTCTCAAGCACGGAAAGGCACCATCCCGATCTGACACCTACCGGCCCGTCTCGCTGCTAAGCTGCCTAGAGAAGGCCCTCGAGGGGATGATTCTGCCGCACATCCTGCAGCACATCGAACTTCACTCCATACTACCCCCGGAGCAATTTGGATTCAGAGCTGAGCATTCTATCGCACACAAGCTGGTGAGGATGTGTGACTACGTTACTGAATCCTTCAACCAGAAGAGATACACGGTAAGGACCTTGTTTGATATCACGAAGGCCTTCGATCGTGTATGGCACCCGGGACTCCTCCCGAAGCTTCAGAGGTGGAACTTCCCCAGCTGGGAACAGAAGCTGACCAGATCCTATTTGTACGGACGGGCATTCCGTGTAAGGCGGAAGAGCGTCCTCTCCGGAGCAGGGACGATCGAGGCTGGCGTCCCTCAGGGTTCGGTGCTGGGCCCTATCCTCTTCAACTTATTCACGGCCGACATCCCAAGGGAGCTGGGATGGAACACGATCATCGCCTTCTATGCAGATGACGCCACAACCTTGGACCGCTCCATTCAACTCGAGCAGGCCAAGAAATACCTACAGAGAGCCACTGACGTTCTGACGGCCTGGTATCGGCGATGGCGGATCCAGCTCAACGCCGCGAAGACCCAAGCAGTGGTATTTCACCACCGAGACACTGCCTCAACGCCGACCGACCTCTTGGTGTAGGGGACGCCAGTCGGCTTCGCCGACAAGGCGACCTATCTGGGCGTCATCATATACAGGAAACGCAACTTTCGACAGAACACGGGTAACATAATCAGGAAGGCCAGGACGACCCGACAAGCTGGCCTCAGAGAAACTTCGCCTACACATCTACAAGGCGATCATACTGCCCTCCATTACATACGCATGCCTGGCATGGAGTGGGAGGATCAACGCGACTCAACTTCTCCGACTTGAGATTTTCCAGAGGCAGACGCTGAGGTATATCTACCCAGGGGCTCGTGGCGTAAACACCTCCACTCTACTCACCCAAGCAGACACATTCCCGATCGCGGACATCCTCCGGAACGGGCAGTAGACTTCTTTTACGGCCTCGAGAATAAGGCGACGCAGAAGGTCATCGGTGAGACCCAAGTAAGGCCCTGGGACCGTCAGAAGCGACCAAGAGCCACGACTGGCAGAGACGAGGACATAGGGGAGAGGCCCCAGCGCCATAAAAAGGCGTTAAAACAACGACGACAGTAAGACAGACTCACTGCAGTTATTCCTTATCAAGCGAAGGCATGCAGAAAGCACAAATAAATTGGAAAAACCAGATACACAAGTAAAGGTTTTGCTATAAAATTAGCCCTCAAGATGTTTTAAAAGAATTACGGAAAAGAAAAATTGACATTTTAATTTAAAACTTTTAACATTGTATAATAGAGTTGAGCCCCCCCATGAGAAAATCCTGGGTGCGCGCCTTATAGAAGAAGATAAAATAAGCCCATTATTTTTTAGTTCGAGAGTTACAGTACATGCTGATTGGACAGTCATGTTTTGACCTTGAGTATTTTAACCGGGACATAAGAGCACATTTCTGCTATAAATTTCTCAACGCTACTCGCGATGTTCGAATATACCGATCTGCTTTGATGTGAAAACTCGGATTTTACAAAATACAATACATGAATAACTTTGCTGCTAAATGTAACTTTATTTACATATTTTATTTACTTACGTTATCACATATGCACATGTGCACATAATCTTATATATCTCTATATGGTGAGTTTATATTACCTATAATCGGCATATAACCGGTTGGGACGTAACAGCCAGCTGCAAAGACAACCTGTTATAACGAGGTAGTTAGAAGCGAGTTCTACTTTATTAGAATGATATGTTTTAAGGCAAACATTTTCATAAATAGGCCAGCGTAATAAATGGCCTCCAATATAAACACTTGTCAAAACGCATCCTTTAACCGAGAGCGAATGGATTAAAATAAAACCTCGGCGTCCACTTTCTTCCCCTATTTTAAAAATGCACCGATCCAAAGAGATTGCGTCCGCTTGTTTATTTTTCGTAATAGATATGAATCCTAAGCGAGGACAAGACACAAGAAATCCGGTTCCCGCGATATAAACCACGGCGTGCATTTCCCCATGCTTTAACTCGCGGTGAGATGAGAAGGTAAAATATGTATTCGAAGAAGATACATATGGAAATGGGCTCTTAGGATGAAAATCGCGCGCGCGCTCGCACTCGCGTATACTAACGACGTTCACCGGCGACTTCCACGGATGTTGGGTATCGGAAGGCTAGACGACGGTTTTTAGTGGAAGAAGGTAGGTGAGAAAGAAAAAGCGTCCACGCCATGGCGCCGGAGATAACGTCGCCTCCGCGAGGCGTAACCCTGACGCGAGGGATGGTTACTGTCACAACGCCTTTAAAAGATTCGAAAAAAGCCGTAAAAAACTCCGCTTTATTCCCGTCTAGAAAAACACGAAGACGTGCTAAAAAAAACGGGACGCTTTGTTATGCAACGCATGACTTAGGTCCGCTCTTTCTCGGTCAAACGACGTTTCTCTCTCTCGGGAAGAAACCCTTTCGCACGGGGAGTTAATCGCGTCTCACTCGCAGAGGGAGGCGTCCGACAAATTTAAATTATACACAGGCAAACGCTTCATCAATTTTGCGGAAAATTTATCGAGGGGGATGAAAAATGTATTTGTTGCCCGAGATGAAAATATATCCAAAGATTAATTTATTTGCGTGTTCGAGTTTTACCGAAGTGAAGAGTCGCAGGAATTCTCGAGGAATTAAACTGCATGCTCGTGAGGAATAACTGAAATAGTTTACTTCAATTTTATTTCAGTCATCCTACTCTTAAGAGTTTTCACAAAACGTGGCACATGGCATTATAGTATAACCTACAAATCTGATTACTTGGAAGATGATGGAACCAATACATTTATAAGGTATTTCCACTAAGTTAAGAACTGCGTTGCTCCATTTATATTTTTAGCGCGTGTTTTTCAATGAGCATATGACTGTTCATAAATTTCTAATGTGAATCAATTAAAAGTCCTTGAGATATAAAACTTTCGGAGTACAAGGATATAAGTGTTGCCATCTACTAAACTGTACCTTCAGTTTATTTTAATATATCCGTTGGTTATCTGTCTTTTGCCAACTAAAATTGAAATTGTGACCGCACAAGAAAGTAATGATTAAGATTTCAGGGTACAGAATTTAAAAGAATTTTATTTATTTTTCTCGAAAAATGGTTGCGGTTGAAATTTGGAGATTTATTTATACTCAAATTTATCCCAGATAAGTACATTCTGAAACTTTTCTTAGTAGGAGGAAATATATAGCACTATCAATTTCAGAATGAACTAATCAATGAGGAATTTGAACAGATATCCTATCATATCATCTTATAACTTAAATATTTGATACTACCAAAAGCAGAACCATTGACTTGATGATTCACTTCGACAATCATGTTCGGAATTTTTGATTCCGGTCCGATAATAATAAAGACAAGTGAAAAAGCAACGCAAAAAATTGAGTTGTCTGTTTACCGATCGAAGAATCTCAGTTGTTATCATGTGCGATAACTACAAGTATTGCTTGA
Organism: Tanypteryx hageni; assembly: GCA_028673005.1. Classification (NCBI taxonomy): domain Eukaryota; kingdom Metazoa; phylum Arthropoda; class Insecta; order Odonata; family Petaluridae; genus Tanypteryx; species Tanypteryx hageni. Next base: position 55,911,309 of record CM054116.1, read on the forward strand.
GTCATTCGAAAAAGTAACTCTTGTCGAACGGAGTTTCAAGTGCAGCCAAGCAAACAGCTCTATCACTTTGGTGCTTATCGGATACGGCGAAAAAATCATACTTTTTTAAGTTCACTTATGGACATGATCTGTTTCGGAACAACATCAAGAGGTTTAGGACAAAAATGGGACGATCGCCCTTTGATCTGTTACTTTACAGACAAACTGGTTGCGTTTTATTAATTTTGTTTATGAAACACCGGCGCACCCAATCTGCCTCCATTCCATTCCTAAAAATTCCCTTAATACGATACATTATGAAACATAACAGCGGAACACTTTGGTTCCTAGGGTAGAATGTTATATAGAAATATTTTTAAATGAACAGGAATGACTACAGGAGCTTTTCGATGACCGAAAGCCTTTACATTAGTGTCTAATCTACACTGTTCTGAGTTTGTATTTAAGCCCTTTTTATTTTTCAAAGTATCTGTATAAATAATTTTTTAAAAGAAAATAGAAGTTAATACGTATAATGAAATTTTTACATATAGTTTTCATACATAAATAAGTAAATACAAGCTTATAACAGTTCCATTTATCAATACGATAGCATAGGAAAGAGTGTTGATAACACAGCAGGAAAAGAAGTTGAAATTATAAAAAAACCTGCATTAAACCTTTCTCAGAGTTAAGCTGTAGCATCATAAATTCCAACAGAAAGCAGTTTGATTGCGACCGCTTAAGGATTCTCCATCGAATAAATAGACATGGAAATAATTCCATACATTTCATTGTGAGAATGTAACTGAAATAAGGGGTGGCAGGTGCAAAAATACTGGAAATGATCTTCAAATCCACTTAAAACGTACGTTTGACAGTGAAAATAGGATCATTGCAGAAATATAGGAAAGAGAGATATGTGAAGTGGTCAGAAAATGATTGAGGTAATGGGTACGAATGGACGAGGAAAAAGTGGGAAAGGGGGTGAGAGAGAGGGAGGAAGAAAGTGAGAAAAATAAAGGACGGGAAAAGAGATTAAGAAGACCGGAGGGAGAACGGAAGAAAGATGGATAAAGAAGAAAGAAAGAGGAATATAGGAAAAAGGAGGGATAAAGAATAAGAAAGAGAAGGAAAGATGGATGGAAAGTGCGTGAAAGGGATGGGGAAGTGATAGGAGGTGAGAGGAAAAGAGAAACATATAGAGGGGTAAACTCGACACGCGTGTGAGGGAGGAAAGGCGGCATACATAGTGGTTGGGTGGGGAGCTAAGTTCCGAGAAAGGGATTGAAGGGGTTGCGTAGGGAGGTGAAAAAGAGGATGCGAAGCCCAACTCCACGTGTATCGCGTGCCCCGATTCCTTCTGCCAGCAGGGGGGCGTAGGAAGGTGTTAAGGGAAGTCTTAAGGTGGGAGTGGGAGGATAGGGAGTTTGCGAGTGTCGGTAGGCGGCGGAAAGGGAGGCGCTAAACAAGGAAAGAAGCCGGCTAGGACGAAGGATGAGGCGATGGTCGACACGACAAATTACCACCCGGGACACACCGCTACATAACCGCAGCGCCTACTACCGCCTACAACAACCTCTGCTGAGGAATTTGTGAACGCCCCACCTTGAGTAGGCTTTCCTGATAAGGCGCTGCGACATTATCTTCCTTATTATTTAACAGCGCTTAATTTAACCGTGGCCCTCATTCTCTCTATAATGGGAGTTGATTGGTCTTCTTTAACAGGCAAGTATGCTGAGGGAATAAATCTCTCGGAAGAGAGCGTGGAGGCGGTGCGAGCTGTTTCTTTGAACCTCACCCCACTAAACTTCTTACGAACGTGTAATTACGAACACAGTTTCTCTTTAACTTTCAATCGACCAATCAAATGATTGCCCTTTGGAGATTCATGATTATGCTTCCGGAATAAAAAAGAATATGTGTGTATGTACTAAGATTACATGATGTAACTTAATTTTTTATTTTATTACACTCTACATAGCTATTAGGTAGTAGTAAAATAATGATAATAATATGGAGTCAACTGAAACTTTTAGTAAATTTACATGTAGGTACCTAACTTTTCCAAAATAGCAATAAAAAGCAAAAAGCAACATTTTCTCTGTTAGGTGCCCCTCTTTATCGATATTCATAATCTCGGACGCTCCATGCGTGCCACCCTTAAATTTATTTTTTCCATAACGCTGAAAGAAACGCGATTCGTATATTTTAAGAAACCCAGAATATAATGCGGTATAATTACATTACGAAATATAATTGGAATAAAAGTAATATTCTTTTAAAAATACATAATTTTTGTAATCATTCTCTTAAGTAACGTGCCATGTAAAACCTCTTCCCGTGCATCCTCATGGTACGAGAGTCATAGGTTTCCGGACGCTGATAAGCCATTTAACGATTTATGACGTTTTCACATTCCAAACTATAATCTTAATCTATACACAGAATGCTTTTCTTTCCCAATTTCGCAATTTTACCGCTTTATATGCGACTAAAAATTGTAGAATTTTGAGCTTTGCTCTCTATCTAACGTTGGAATTCAAATTCAAATTTAGGATTTTTTTAGTTACAACACCAGAAAATTTTTTAATCAATATACTAATAAATTTAAAATTGTAATGCAACCTTACAATAACAAATAGAAATTAGTGCGAGGAAAAGTTTCAAAGCTTTTAATATCAAAAGCCCGAAAACTCTAATGAGAACATTTATAACCTATTATTTTTTACAGCTATTTCTAAGTAATATTAAATCTAGTATGTTATTACTTACTTCTTCGGCTGATATTGTTGATGAAAGATGTCATGAAAATTTTTATCACTATCTAAAAGAACGTTTTAGATGCTATTAATGATATGAAATCATGAATAATAAACATCAGTTCATCAAGTCACTAATGAATACTTATTGAAACCCAAACGTTGGTGCTTTGGAAGCGGAAAAAACAATCACATGCATTGTATTAAATAAGCAATCCGTTAAGGTCATTTCACTTTAAATTCTCTATTTAACCGGTAAGTACTTTTTGTTCTTACCAAACTTCTTACTTCTTCATACCAGACAAACGCGGACGAGCGTTCACATATTCCTTATCCACTTAACGTTCCAGGAATGCAAGTATTTTACACAAAAAATCCTATTTTTTAAACAGAACAGAATGAACAGTGCTTCGCTGGACACTCGAAGGCCCACCGAACCTCATCGAGTTGATTTAAAACGATAATAACCAGAAAACTGCGGTAGGTATAATATTTTTAGTGGATGGAGTTGGTGGTATTTTTATGAGAATTAGTATTTGTGGGAGGGTGTGAGAGGGAGAGAAGGAAAGAGGAATGAACCAAACGACGACGGCACTTGAGAGGACTAAGGTGGAATTTTGTGTGAAGATGGGATTAGGGAATCCGGAGGGTGGAATGCTAAGTGATTCGAAAGAGGACCACCGCCTGGGAAATGAGAGAAAGCAAGTATGTCCCAATAAGTTTAGTTGGAAGCCCTTGTAAATGCCCGGAGCGCTGAGATAAGTCGGAAATAAGATTTCCTCCGACCAAAAATTATAAAAAAAGAAAAAAATGCTGAAAAACGGAAATTACTCGAGTGGATCGATAGGATCGGAACGCAGACGCTAGCAAGCAAGATTTATTTTTTCAGAGAATAAAACTTTTTACATTTTTGGTGGATATAATTTTTTAAGAGGACAAATAATTCTGACTTTTTCTTTTATATACAGGGTGTCCGGCGACTTTATGTCATAACTTCGGGATCTTATTCCTTAAGTGATTTTTAGTAAAAAATGTCATGAGCATGGGTCCGATTCTCATTTGTTAGAGAGCTACGGACAATTGAAATTATCTCGTACTTTGATTTGTACAACTTAATGGCTGATAATATGCATTGCTTAAATAATTATTCGTATACATTGTTAATTGTTGAAAAATACAATATTTAAATAATCATTCTTTTACATTGATACTTAATCCATTGTTACAACAATTGTTCAAAATGGCCGCCTTCAGCTTGGATGCGCAATCTGACCCGTTTGAGCAGGGAACGTGAAACAGCTCGAAGAACTGCAGCGTTATTAACGCGCCCCGCAGCATCGAAAATTCGCCAAATAAGTTCTTCCCTCGTGCTCACTTTGGCTTCATACACAATGTTTACCATTTGCCCCCACACATAGAAATTCAACGGAGTGAGATCCGAAGACCTCGGTGGCCAATCCTGCGCACCGCCTCGACCTATCCAGGTTAGGGAACTTCTTGTTAAGATACAGCGTAGCGCTCCTACTAAAATGGGGGGGGGGGGGGTACCCCGTTATGCTGGTAGTACATCTGAAGTCGTGTTTACAGAGAAATGCCTTCCAAGAGACCCGGCATTTCATTTTCCAAAAGATCAGCATAAATGGCACCTGTCAGAAGTGGCAGGAAGAAGTACGGTCCAACCAGCTGGTTCCTAATCACACCATACCACACGTTCACAGAAAAACGGAGTTAGAAGTTGCTTTCAACTGTTCCGTGAAGATTTTCGCAAGCCCCTAAATGGTAGTTTCTCGTGATGTTTATTCCATCACGAGTAAACTGTGCCTCGTCCGTGAACAAGATGTAACGATTCAGGCGGGGATGTGCATTTAACCAACGGCAGACTTATAACCGCCTAGCCATATCCCCCGGTTGAAGATGCTGAAATTGCTGGATATGGTATGGATAAAGTCCCTCATTGTGTAGTGTTTGCCAGACTCTCATTCGCGGAACGTTGAAGCGGTCGGACATTCTTCGTGTACTAAGACGTAGACTTCGCTGAACCAAATGAATAATGTTTTTCTTTTCATCCACATTAACTTGTACTGGACCTTCAGCTCTCAAAGGCACACACAGAAATGAGCTATTTTCTCGTAAATGCCGGTGAACTTGCACACAAGTACGTCGATCTGGTGTTCTTCTTTGTGGAAATCGTCGTCGATATTCGTAAACGGCAGCAACGGAGATTCTATCGCAAAACTCGTACAAGAAGTACATATCCGCATACTCTTCATTTGAAAATTTAAACGGCATTATTGAAAGTTTATGATACCACACGTGTCACAGCGCACTACACTGAACGCTAGCTTACGTTATACTGACATGCTGCCTGCGAGCTTGCAAATTACGTCCACGTATGTTGTAACAATGACTATTTAAATAATACATTTTTCAACAATTAACAATTTATACGAATAATTATTTAAACAATGCATTTTTTCAGCCATTAAGTTGTACAAATCAAAGTACGAGATAATTTCAATTGCCCGAAGATCTGTAACAAATGGGAATCGGACCCATGTTCATATAACATTTTTTACTCAAAGTCACTTAGATCCCGAAGTTATCACATAAAGTCGCCGGACACCCTGTATATATATATATATATATATATATATATATATATATATATATATATATATATATATATATATATATATATATATGTGTGTGTGTGTGTGTGTGTGTGTGTGTGTGTGTGTGTGTGTGCGTGCGTGCGCGCGCACATGATTTTGATGGTTGCATTTCATTTAATAGCTCGATGGACTAATAAATCGAAACGCTCGTGTTAAAATGGGGACCAAATTAACTGTAATTTTACTATAATGGACGATCTCCGGATACCCACTGAGGATGAATTCTTTGTATATTAAATGCGCATCTGGACTTGCTGTTTTGTGGCTCTTGGAATTATTTTTATCATTAATACTTTATTGAAAAAATCACATGAACGTATATGCTACAAACTTTCTCCGTATTCAGGTTCATGCTCAACTAAATATATATATTTCGGATGGGTAAATAATCTTCACATTTATTTATCATTATACGTTTATCCGCGTCAGAAAAACTCGAGTTATACAAAGGTTTGCAGTATTCTTTTTTATAAAGCTAATTTTGTTTACAAAAAACCATTATAGTCTTCGAAAATGAAAGTCAATCTTCACATAATTAGTGAAGAACGAGTAAGCACCGTGGAGTCAAAATCGACATCAAAGCGCGAAGAAATAAGAATTAAAATGGCGGCAATGAAACCTTCAGCGATAATTGTAAGTGCCATGAAGAAATTCCTTTAGCATACCGGATAAACATCGCCCAATATATGATTTGTGTGCGTTCATTTTGAAACTGCATCGTATAAAAGACGTCTTTAAAATTAAATAAGCATCGCCAACGTTGGAATACTCAGCTTCATTTGAATTGATCGGTCTTCGCATATAACGCATTCGATAACACTGAAATATAACAGACAACAAAAAAGGAGAGAGGGAAATGGATTGTCACTTTCGGTCAGTCAGTGGAGCGATACTAAAAAAACTCATTGACACACATCGGATTGAATCGTTTTAAGTATCGAGTGGAAAGTTTTTCAAGGCGATTGGCGCGCGAATAACGATCCGCGACCGCCGAATAAAACCGGGAAAAGGGCGGGGGAGACAGAGAGAGAGAGAGAGGGAGCGCCATTGCGAGACTTTTGACTCGGTAAAAAACGAGGACACCGCCACGCCGTAAATAAGAGAATTAAACCGTCGACTCGGAGCGCGAGAGAGCATCGTCCCGAGCGGCGGTTTCATAACGTAAACTGTCGAACCTACGGCCGACGGCCAAGGGGAGAGAGATACGGAAAAGTCTTATTAGCCGAATTTCGTGCCAAAAGGGTAAAAGCGAGAGACGATGACGATGGATGCGGCGTACGAGGAGATATCTCGTTTCGGCAAATTAGCCGAAAAAGATGGGAATCGATGAGGCAAAGCGATGAGCATTCCGCCGCGGCTGAGATGAAATGGCGCATGGAATTAAACACCAAGCAAAAAGGCTTCAAATTACGGAGATATGATTTTAGCGGAACAGGGTGTTGCGGGAAGTATTTTTTAAGCTTCGTGGGAATAAATAATTACGAGCATAACGGAGCTAAATGCGTAGTCTGAGAGGAGGGAAAGGTAGATGTATGTATTTTCCAAACCACATTGAAACACGTACATTTTACTACCTGATTTGGAGTGAGGTTCCACTGTGTTCCGCAAATCCAGCGGAAGTGGTGAATAATGCTCAGAAATTTTTTAAAACGTGTACTACTTCTAAATCTTTTCCGCCAGAGGCATACAATTTTAATCATAAAACTCTTCCTTTTACCCTCATTTGGAATAAAATATTGCGAAGGAATTTGACAAGAGAAGAGAAATTTACTTGGGAGCAATTCAAATGAGATCTACAATTAAAGAAGTGTGTCAAGGTTTTGGTAGTTTTTCATAATCGGTTGTGGTATCATACAATTAAAATTTCTCATGGGTTTCTGTAAATATTATACCAATATAACAAGATAGCCCACCCACGCTGAATAGCGGAGAGTATGAAATATACTTGAGGTTATTTAAAGCCCTTAGATCCTATGTTTCTAGTTTCTTGGACGATAAAGATTGGGATGTGAAATAACATCAAAATAATCTATGTAGCCATACCAATCAGAAAAGGCATTTTCTACCGAAAAGAATAGTAACTATAAAAGAATTCTATAAAATTCTGCTGCTTAACATTCATAACAACAAGAGAAAATAACAATTTTAGCCAATATCAGCATAAAGTTCAGCCCAGAAAGTACCTTGTAAATTAAAAATATCATGATATTCACATAGTAAAATATATTACTACGGATTCCAATGCTATTTTTGGCAGGGCCTAAAATTTCCATCTTATAGGACTATCTCGTATATTTACACCGAAAACAAGTGCTTGTTCATCTGTCATTCGTACGGCAAAACAATTACGATATTTTTATAGGCCGATTCTGGATATATGATTCCTCAAAACCCTTAGTTCAACTGCTTTTAATATTTTCTGATTTTCTTTTGAATTTGAAAATTTTAGTTTTTTTCCGTTAGCGGAGACTTTTGTAATATTATTTCCGAAGCGTCGCTTACTCTCCTATTCAAACATAATTCTTCTAGTTATAATTAATTTAGGTAAAACATTAGAGTACCGAAACTACTATTAATCCTTCTTTAATGTCAATTCCCTGTTTTTTTAGTTATAATGAGATTAAACCATGGACGATTATTTTGTAGTGGAAATGCGCAAATGGTCCGTTCGACTGATTAACAGCTATGTCCCTTACTAGACATGAAACCTAAATTTAGCTCGGTATTTAATTTTTTTAAATTAGTTAATGACAGGAATATGCATCGAACCAATATAACAATTCTCGGATTTTCGGCTGCTTTGATTTATCTACACTATAACACGAATTACTTCCAAAACTAAACGTTAATCTTGCTAGACGTTAGATTTAATATAGTCTCTTACGTAAATATGCAAAAATTTCAAAAGCTAAAGAAATAAAAAAGCAAAAACTCTCAGGCGGCGTTCTCAACTTTTCCGAAACAATGCCCTTTTTCTAAGGGTGCCAGGTGTCCACAACATCTGACCGAACCTTTTTTTTATTCGACCTGCAATTCACCGAGCACGAGTGCCTTGAGCCTCGAGGCCATGGGCAATACTGTGGCCACCTGTGCGGACCAAAATACGATGGGAAAATAGAGGCATATTTTAGGGCGAAACGGAAGAGAAAGAAGGAGCGAAAGGAAGTTGGCAGGTAGAGAGACGGTATGAAAAGAAAAAAGGCGAGAAGTGCTGGTAGGGGAAGGAGTTAGTGGTCATTAAATAAGGAGAAAACGCGAGGGAACACACAGAGGTCAAAAGTTTTCTTTCTCTCTCTTCCTCTAAAACTCACTACTACCTTCCCATACTTAAGCCCACACGATATTTATCCCTCTTGAACACTATAAAACTCCTCTCTCGGCCTCACGAGCTTGGCTCTTTCCCTTATACCCCCTTCCCTCTTTTCTCTTTGGAATTTGCTGGAAGCGAAAGGCGACCGTCTGCTCGGATTTGCCAATGCACTCTCCGCCGATATGAGCTATCTAACTCGCCTCGCGTATTTACTTTTCGTACTTTCATTGCGGAATCTTTCCGCGTCCGACAACTTAAACACGAGAAAATATCGAAAACACTTACGTAATGGTATCCACTAACCTACTTTCAATTTTGCCGCACTTCGAGTTTGCTTTGGGATGTCTAAAAAAAAATGGCGAGATCATCTTTATCGCTTCACGAAGCGAACGCGTTATCGAAATAAAAATGTCATCCACGTGGTAAATGAAATGCCATTCACTAATAAAGGTGTAATAAATTCTATCTGAACTTAAGCGAGAGAAATTTTCAGAATGCCTACAGCAATACATTCAGTTCTAAAAAAAGTCATGAACTCAATATTTATTGCAATTGAATAGTTTTTTTAGAAAAGTTGTTAAATTTGGATTTAAATTGATTGATTGGATAGTTGGCTTCATACCAACAATGTCTTCATACGACGAGGCCTAATTTTGCCATTAAAACTTTAAGCACAATTTTGTAAAATTCTTATACAAAATAATTCACACAAGCATATAACAGTTAAAGTTCACAATAAAATTGGCATTTAACAAACTACCAAAGTCATACCAGCTAGGAATTAAAATGTGACAAATATTAGACGTATGTAGTTTTAAAAAGGGAAAATATCAGAGAAAAGGAATGCAATAGAGTTAATGTGGATACAAAGACAATGCAAAGCTTTTTGTAAATCGTAAGAAGGCTAATCTTGATTGTAGGTTATTTAAAAATCGACAAATTGAGCTCAAAAGAATATTACGAGCCAAAAATATTTAGTAGGGGATGCCAGTGGTGTAGCAGTTAGGACGCTGGCTGCTACTCGGATTTTTTTCTAGGTCGCCCGGCACCGTTTTTGTGGTTTGAGGAGACCGTGCAAACTCAGCGTTCTGTCCTTCGGAAGGGACGTTAAACAGTGGCCCTCTTGGTGCTCTTCGCAAAGAGTAGGCAAATCCCGGCACCGGGTTTCCCTCCTCCCCTCTGTGTGCGTGTCCGGTATGGAAGGCAACGGGAAACCACCATACCATGTATGTATATTCCCTAATAAAAACGAATCAATGAATTGGTAGGGCCTATCGTAAGACAGAACACTAGAATGAATTAATGATTATTAACTTAATCAATTTAATGGTAAACTTCCTCGACGATCCAAAAGCGCTTTTTCATTATCGAGAGAGATTTGAAACGGGAGAATGTTAAGGAACTTCCCGCAAGTAAATTTCAATGTTAGAATAACACCGCATCATGCAATAACCAAACATTCCTTCAATATGTACGATATAGTTCCGAGTGAAATCCATCTATACAGAACTAGTCCGCTACTGCCTTCACCTCATCCATCGATAAGTGAAAATATCGATCTCGGAGAGATATGGATTTCGATCTCAATACCGTATTAACGACACGCTTCGTTGGTCCGTGTTCTCGATACAGGCTCGAAATCACCGCCATAGGCAAAAGGTTCGGAAATGGAAATACCCCCACTACCGCATAACGTAAAGCTCTCTCGGAACAAAGGCAAGAAGCATTTCAAAAGGTGGCGAAAAGCGAATTGCCCATTAATGTGTAAGGTTTCGAAACGAATCCGCGACAGCGTTGCCCCTTTCAATCTGCTTTTCCCAGCGCCGTTCTTCGGAGGGAAGGAAAGGAGAGGAGGAGGGCCTGGCTCCCGGGGAACACCGGTCTGAATTATGACTGCCTTTTACTCTCGATCCGACCCTCCTCATACAACACGTAGCGGGGAATGGCTGTTTATGCCGGAGATATGAGGCGAAGATTACGTCACTGGAATGCCTTCCTACATACAAGAAGTCGACCTTTCCTTCATCGCCCCTTCCTTGTCCCTTCGCCTCTCAGCCTACTCTTCGATTCTCTAATTTACAATTCGGAGGATTTTCGATTACACTCGCGTAAGGATGCCGCTTTGCGGTATATACGAGGTCTGACAATTAAGTTTGCAAACTTTTTTTCTCGGCGACTGTCAACACTGGAAAACAAATGAGTGCGGCGTAATGACACGAACACGTATGGGTAAACAGCAGTAGAGCGGCTAACCTGGGGCAAGTCGCTTGTGCGTAGTAGCAGTTATTGTAGTGGCGTGATTGTGTACCTTGGCAGAACCATGGCAGACACAATGTTAGAACAACGAACGAACATGAAATTTCTGGTGAAACTCGGGAAAACAATTTTTGAAATCCGTGAAATGCTAACAACAGTTTATGGAGAACATGCGATGGGGGAAAAACCGGTCTACAAATGGATTAAGAGATTTTCTGAGAGGAGAGAGTGATGAGCATGTCGAAGTCCAAAGTGAAGACAATGCTCATTTCCTTTTTCGGTGCAAAGGGCATGGTGCAGAGTAAAAGTTAGACGAAAAAGACCTAGTAAACTCATCAGGGAAAACAAATGGGTCCTGCAGCACGGCAAAGCACCTGCCTACTACCTACTGGAACATCCACCCTACTCGCCCAATTTGGCCCCTTGCGACTTATTTTTATTGCCTCGGATGAAAAACGTTCTCAATGGAGCTCATTTTCAGGACGATGAAGACAATACGACGGTGGTAATAAACGCAATTCCAGAAGATGAGTTTCCGAAATGCTACCAATGAGGAAAGAAACACGGCAGGCGTGTATTGCATCGTGAGGGGAATACTTTGAAGGAGGCCACACAGTCGATCACCAATAACGTAAGTACGGGTAGATATAGGTGGAGATCGCGAATTTAATTGTCAGATCTCGTATTTCGCTCAAACAGACCGGATAAATTTTCGAATTTAAAATAAAAAAATATATAAGATAGACGAACACTACTATAATTGGGAGGGAAATAATGAAGAGAAAAAGATAATCACGGACCTTAAATTTGACTTTTTTTTCATCTTCGAAAAACAAGCTGCTCGTTTCAAGGTATACTTTTAGGAAAGTTAACTTGCCGAACGTAAAGCACAAATTATTCAAAAGTTGACATAAAAATCAACACGGACCGCGATTTATCATTAATTAGTATTATCCACTGAGGTACAAAGATTCATCATTCCTCCGTGTGAACATTTGGAAGTTTCTCTGTATAATCCCTTAGATTGGTTGTACATTTATGTACTAAAATTGTAATTTTGTCTTCTGTATTATTTGCGATGCATTAATCTCACACAAATCATGCTTTAGTCATCATTAATGGTCACCCACTTAAGTGTTATTTCCAAGAATCATCCCTTATTACGCATTCATTATTATTGCCAATAACTGCATTTATCATAATTTTCATCTTCGGCAATAAAACTTATTTTTTTGGGGAATGCTCGTTTTCTTTTCCCTCCACGAGTTATTACAAGGTTATTATAACGAACTTATTTCTTTTAAGTGTTTTCAGTTTGGTGTTTTCTTGTAGTAAGTTTTTCTAAAGGAAACCATAATTAGTTTTATTACGAGATAAACGATTTATTTATTCCCACCACCGCAAAATATCAAATTTTAATAAAAATGAAGATGCATAATGTCATGACTTACATATAAGTATATTTTTAAATTAAAATATTCGATAAATTACTATTTCTTCGGTATAAACGCTAAATCAAGAGTTGTTAGTTTGTCTCGTCCTTAATAAAACTATATTCTTTTTCTCATTCTCGTTCTGACCGATCTGTTCCCCTCTGTCCGTGGTCTACGAAAATGCTTTTAGAGAGGTCACCATGCCATGCCTTCGTGCAACCTTCCTCTATTTTCGTCCTACCTCGAGGGCAGACCAGTCCAGCCACGGATTGCCTGATGAAAATTTTGTAGCACTTATCTGGAGATTCCTAGGTGGAAGGACATTCAGAAATTTGACTGCCTTTGCCCATCGAGCCATTATTTTTTTTTAAACAAAACCGAATCTCGGCCCTTGGTATAAATTTCGCCTCATCTCTTAGAGGTCTATAATTATAAGATGAAAACTTCTAGAAAAAAGCCTATTTGGTAGCCGTCAAAAATGTGATTGATCGGCGAAGCAAAATAGGACCCGAAGGTCATAAAATATAACAAAAAAGATTGGCACTTTGAGAATGTTCCCAGGAAGTTCAACTCCTCATTATAGCACTTTGAATAGCAAAATATACTTTTGCATAATGAAAGTTTCTTTTTAATATATTTTTCGAGGAATGCGAATACATGTTTTATTTCTATTCGATTCTTCTCGTTCGAACCAATTTGGCACCGCCAAATAGCTCGAATATATTAACATGCTACATTTTTTCGGATTTTTCGCTACATAGTTTATTGGACCAGTTGAAAAACAAGACAAAAAATTCCAAGAACATCCTCTGTAACGAACAAGATGAATATCAGACCCACGACAAATAAAATTTATCCAGCTTACAGAAATATCCGTTAAGGAAATAGATTCGACAGAGTGCTATCGAGCTCGTCTTATGGCTGAAATCGACTTGATGAACAATAACTTGCAAAAAGGAATTGGAATAGCAGATGCGTTTTTAGGATACAAAGCAGTCGTCATCAGTGGTAATTCACCGATACTACAATTTGTACAGAACTATTTCAGCAATGGTCAGAACATGCAGATCCTTGTTCTATCGTATTGGGCACTGAAAATAAAAGTGCCTTTCATTATTATACACCAAGACCCGCCATTACCACTCACCTCACCTTCAATCTAATGGAGAATGGAAATACAGGAGAATTGTTTGCATATGGTGGAGGAAAATCGAAAGATGCTATTATACTGGCATACAAATGCAAAAACTAAATCACCTAACCACCTAGACGCCTAAGAGTTCCACCCTCTTCCATTTTCAGCCTCAAAACCAGTCGGGATTAGTGAAAGAAACCGCCCATTTAGCGCTCGGCATCTCCGATTACCAAGATGGAGAGGGGTAACGCATCCTTCCCCGCATCCACCTTCCACACACACGCCGACTGACCCATCGCCTCTGCACCGGAAACGAGGCTCAAGGGCCTTGGACGAGGTTTGGAAAGTAGATGCGGAGAGGGTTGCGACCAGTTACGCTTGCCATAAGCCCACCACAGGAAAGGGGGGGATATACAGGACGCTAAAATAGCGCGTACTCCGATTGCTGCTATTTGTCCAGGATTGTTAATATAGATGAACTAAGTTAACGACATAATTAGGCGGAAATTATTGACGTACTTGAAATCATTACCAAAAACCGTATATGTGCATTAAATGGTTCAAATTACTCCTATACATGGGAGACCCGAGGAATTTTGGGGCCCCGGGCGAGATGGTATCACGTCAAAAGGGTGAAACAATGAAGGCGAGAGTCAAAAGTGCGAGCGTCAATGAGGCGAAAACAAAATGAGCGAATGGAAAAAAGGGCGAGCGTCAAAAAGGCGAAAACAGAATGGGCGAAAGTAGAAAACGAAACAAGGAAGAAAAGTTGGAGGTTTTATATGCTTGTTGTATTTTCGACTACTGATGAAGATGGGTTAAGTGGTTTGGGGTTGAATTCGTTCTATTTCCTCCTCCCGGGTTGGGGGTTAGATTCGTTCTATTTCCTCTCCCCGGGGTGGGTTAAGTGGCTGTGGGTTAGATTCGTTCTATTTCCTTCCCTGGGTTGGGATAAGTGGTTGTGGGTTGGATTCGTTCTATTTCCTCCCCTCGGGTTGGGTTAAGTGGTTGTGGATTAGATTAATTCTATTTCCTCACCCCAGGTTGGGTTAAGTGGTTGGAGGTTAGATTTCTTGTATTTTCTCCCCTCGGGTTGGGTTAAGTGGCTAGGGGTTAGATTCGTTCTATTTCCTTCCCCAGGGTTGGACCAAGTGGTTGTAGGTTGGATTCGTACCATTTACTAAATAAATGTGGTGGTCACAAATTTTTTTAGATTTAATAATAATTATTCATTATTTTAATAATACCTGATTATAGCTATGCATTGAGAAATATATTAAAAAATTCAGTGACTGATAGCCACATCTGCTATACAAAACCACCATTTTACACAAAGAATCAATTCTTTGAAAGAAGATATGTTGAGGATATCATTTGATGGAAAGCAACTCCATCCACACAGCAATTTATACTACCTTTTATTCCTTTACCAATATAATTTTGTACTCTCGCCAATTTTGTTTTCGCCTTTTTGACGCTCGCCCATTTTTCCATTTGCCCTCTTTTTTTCGCCTTATTGACGCTCGTCCTTTTGACATTCGCCATTATTGTTTCGCCCTTTTGACTTGTAACCGGGCGAGATGGCACTCCAGCGTCCCCCTCCGTAAATGGTTGATGAGATATTTTCAAAGTACGTGTTAATTCATTTATCGCTCTGTAAAATTAACGATTGTGAATAAATAAAAGTAATGCCATCAAGATTTCAGCCTTTTCCGCGATATAAATTGGTATCCAATATTTATTCACATGCAAGTAATGCATAGATAAATGATCGGGATAGCGCCCCCAAGTCTTTGGCGCCCCGGGCAGCCGCCCGGCACGAGACGACCCAAATCCTATGGCAATCAACTATTCTTTTTGCTGTTACAGATCAGAAAATTACTACCAAAGACTGCTACTTTGCAGCAGAACTTCGCAACTGTTACACCCATTCGCGTTATAGCTGCAGAGTAATTTTTGTCCTTTATTATATGCGGGCTCGTAAATTTACACTTGATTTCACACCTGTATCATTAATGCACTAGTTACAACATGAAATGCACTTGTTACAACATATTCTCCAAGCTGTGCGAGGGTACGGCAAAAATGGAGTAACCCTCCATAAAAAAAAACTAAAACAAAAAAAAGAAAGAAAAAGGATTACGCGTTTCGCGTGGTGGTGAAGTACTTCGAGACCTAAGGAAGGTCTTATTGTTAGATACAAACGGCTGCTTTCGCAATAAGTAAACAATACACAATAATGTATTGTTTATTGGCAAGACTTAATGGCGCAAAAAATCCGCGCCACTAAAGAAACCGTAGGCGAGGCGGAACAATGCATTTTTCAAACTCTCTACTCCCTACTTTCACTCGTTTTCTTTCGATGTTTTTATTTTTTGTCGGGAAGGAAGTTATTTATCTCTCTCTCTCTCTCTAATGTTTTCTCTAAGATCGAACGCCCGAGGTTACTTCGGTCCAAAAGAGTGCCGTGCCAGGAGGAGAAACACAACCGCGTCCTCGATAGAGTAGATCTCTTGAGGTGCCTCTGGGCGAAGAAGCAGCCTCCTTACGACGACTTTCGAAAAACGACGGCGGAAAAGAATAAACGTGGTTCCACAGCCGAAAAAAGCCGTCTCTGTGCGTAAGTCCGTGGTAAATTGAAGGGTTGCGTGAATATTCTGGGCCGCGGCCCCGAAACCCATTAGTCCTAATGGACTCGGGAGGTCGTCCGAAAAACGCATCGTCAGGATTCGTAACAGTTTTGCCGCGTGTCTGGGGGGAAAAGTGAGATTTTTAGACGATTGTGAGAGTTGGAGAAAACTCTTGAAGGCGACCGTGACATTGGAAGCTGCCATTTTTAACGCCTTTTTTCCTTTTGTCGGAGGGAAATTGACAGAGTTAGTTTCCGGATGATAAAAGGGACGAAGAGAAAATTCTTTTCGAAAATCGTAAAAGCATCCCCGCAGCTTTTTGTAGTTTCGACTGGACGAGGAAAACCTGTTGACTAACGGAACCGTATATTGATAAATATGTTTCGCACATGAAAAATTTATGAGCTAAATTACTATAAAAAGATTCTAAAATTCAAACGGGACGTAAAAATTGTCCGAGAAAAATAAATATTTTAATTTTATATACCTTTTCTTATACATGAGACAACTGCTAATTTTTTTGCGTTTCTACTAAATTAGCACTTGGAAGTAAATCGTTGAAATTTTATTTTACACGGTGTGGGAGAAATGTTACTGAAAAAATACCGATTTAAAATAACAAAACAGATCCAAAAATGATCAATTGAAAGGCACCCTTTATACCTTTATATTTTCAACGTATTTAAGATTGTTACTTTTTCCATTTGTGAAGTATAAAGAAAGTATTGTTTTCGTGATAATAATAGAATTCGAGATTTCAACGGAAATACATGTTTTAAGGTCCCCTGAACACGTTTTGACTATATTCTCGATGATGTCTCTGGGTGTCTGTGTGTGTTAGCGTCTGTGATCGGGATTTTGTGGGTGCTCTAACTCAAAAATTATTAATCAGATCAACACGAAATTTTATATTTGACATTTTTGTTAAAGGAAAAAGAAATGATTAGTTTTTGGCAAACGTCGGTCAACCGAAAGTGGATGTTTACTCTTGTCACATCCGTTTATTTTATATATTTGCTTTAATATTTGATATATGTAAAGATATATTGGAATAAAAGTTGTAGGAAATTTAATTTTCTACAATGTTTGTTCGATATATTTTCCCATATAATTCATTGTTACGAGATGTTTAAAAAAATAATTTTTTAGCTGCCACCACCACACCACATACTGGCGATTATTGTAAAAAATTTAAGCTTAGTTACTTCTTAGTAACTCTAATCTTTATTTTCTTAATTGTTGGAGTTTCGGGGCTATATCCATTATCAGAAGGCTACGGTTTGAGTTTATTTCTGTTCTTTGTAGTCTTTAAATTTTTCTCGCAGTTCCTTAAAATATTTATTATCATTTAACCTATTTGGAATTTTTAGAAATATTACAGGTATGGAGAAAGTCATGTGGTGGTACATCAGATTTTTTAATTAGTTGTAATAATACGCTTGGTAAATAAGTTTCTGTTAACAGGAATTGTTTCTTATACGCTCCGATTTATGAGAAAAACTTAAGGTCTAAAGATTAACGCGAAACTGACTTTATGTTATTTGTCGCGCCCTCAACAGCAGCGACTTATACACATTTGAAGTCAGACAGTGAATCTTACAAATTGGCACTGAGAACTTGAAAATATCCTTGACGAAGGCTACGCATTACCCGAAAGGTGTATCGGTTGTATCTAATCTTTATTTGACGTATCGACTTAGGAATAATAAACACAAAATATCTTTAAAAAAATATCCTTGTCTGGCTTAGAATTACTTAAAATAAGTCAAAATCAACAGTTTAGAATTATTTACATTAAAAATTTCCTTCAAAATCGTCATAAAATAGTTCAACAATTTATGAAAATATGAGCTTAAGAAAACCTACCATTCTAAATGTAATGCTTACAACTCCACTAGAGACTCATGTTTGCAACAATTTTCAGTGTCTCTCTCCAAAGGAATAACCGGAAACCACCTCAACATGGACGGCGATGTGTAATAAAGAAAATAACACCAAATTTGTAGCGTCTTCGAACCATTGGTGGTGGCAAGGGAGACATCAGGACCATGTGACGTGAAGACCTCCGGCAAGAAGAGTGAGGCTCGCAAGAGTATGCCGACCTCTCATCCCGATTCCCATTACGAGAGAAAAAGAGAGGAAAAAAGAGAGAGGCCGGTCAGGGGAAGCGACGGGCACTAGAACATCTCGGCCCTAATGACGGGGTTAGACCCGGAGGGATAAAGGAGGCGAGTGAAATGGGCAAGGGCGGCGGGGAGAGAGGACTCGTTAGCGGCACATCTTGGAAGGGGCGCGGGAGAACGAGCCGGAGGAGGGCGACGCGGGAGGCGGGTCGGATAGGAAACGAGATGGAATAGTAGAGAGGAGAAGATAGAGCGGCTAGGGATGGATCGAGTAGGAGCGAATTGGGTGGGATGAGAAATTACGGAGGCTAAGGGGAAAAAATTGGAGGAAAAAGGTCTCGCCGAGGGTGAGAGTAGTGGAAGAATAGTTTTCGTCGGGGGCCACCATTGAGGTTTTTCCTCGGGGATGTAGAACTAGAGGGAAGGAAGACGGTTTGGTGTGGGTACGGTGATGTTTTTAGCTGGAAGGAAATTATGGAGCCACCAAAAGAAGGAATCACAAAGGAGACCGCGTGGCTAAGAAAAAATGGAAATGTTATTTTTTCCCGACCTCCGAGGGTGAGGAGAAATTACGGGTGGGTTACGGATAGAAAAAATGCATTTCGGAGAGTGGGTAATGAGGAGATGATATATTGTTTATCAGGGTCGACGTGCTACGGTTGTTCGGTGGAAGAAAAAATAATTTAGGGGATGGATATTTCCAAGAAGATGGCTTTCGGATTTTCATGAATTTTAACGCAAAAATATCCTCTAAGCTCATTCTTATTTCGTGTAAGTAATTAAACAGAGAAGCTAGGGCACATTACCCCACCAAAATAATAATTTGTGACCTTTTTACCGAAGTATTTTTACTTCGAAAGCAATTTCGTTGGATAAAAGTTATATTCAAAAACCAAAAACTGCATTACCATCTCGTCAAGTATTCTGACTGAAATTAAGGAAGTTAACTACACTACATTACCAAGAAATTTCGGCATAATATAAATGTTAGTAAGCAACATTTTTGCTTTAAACGAAAAAGGAAACACATTTGAAGCCATTGGATTCTGCAGTTAAAAAATTGAATAAATTAGCAGCCTTAAAGTCACTTTTACGACTACAGCTTACAGCTGACAAATCTTTCCGAAATTTAAAGCCCGTAGTTAATTGCGGACAATATTTATTAGCTGAAACGAATCTTTTTTTCCCCAAAACAGTTTCACGAAGTGTCTTGAAGTAACCTAACAGAAAAAAAGGACGGGGAGAAAATTTATAACTACGAAAATCAGAAAATAAACTCCAACCAATCAAGGACCACAGGGCGAGCCAGGAATAAAACTAACTGGAAGCGGAAAGAATCCGAGAAAGAGAAAGCTAATCACCGCCATGATGAATGCCTTTACGAAGCGAGGATGCGGTCGCCACTAATAACCTCTCATTACGGAGGGGAGAGAATGAGAGACACCTCTCCATTCTAACGGTAGCACCTTATAAGAGACTATACCCAAAGACTGGAAGCCGAGGATGATGCCAGTTGAGTATTCGATGATTATTCCTGCTGATTAAGAAAAGTGGCCAGCCGGAGAGAATAGTAGCGTTTGCTCCAAGGATGTAAACGGAACGAAATAAGTTGGTAACGAAAGGGAAGCATGCTTTTTGAATAGCGCTGATAAGAATCGACTCAGTTAGCAATCTGTTTACTTAAGGTAAAATGCAGATGATGCGATCGAATTATCATTAAAACTTACTTATTTTTGAGTCATTCCTATTCCTTTTTATGACCGTACACTACATTTTTAAAATTTACCAAAGTTTAACGAAAAAATGATCTAATTCTTGACAAAGGCAACAAGAACGCGTCCCAAATGCACCTACATGTATGAAACCCATTTCCATTGTAATGATATTTTTAAAATTCGACGCAGAATTTCTTGAAGTTCCGTTTTATAGAACCGAGGAGGATACGAAGCTCCAGCAAGAGGTCACTATAGTGTAGCAGGGAGAGAAGTCGGTTATAATGTACAGCGGTGGCGATGGAGGGGGGAGAAGATTACTCTCGGTGAGAGGGAGACTTTTAGGCAAGAGCGTATCTAATGGCAGCTAGGGTAGAATGAAGGATGAAAGGAGAGAAATACGGAAGAGATGAGGAAGGGGTCTTTTAAGAGGCAGGGGAAGAACCCGGGTGGAGCGTGAATGGGGTGGCGAGGGATGGTGCGTGGCGCGAGCTGCTGCCCCCGACCCCACCTCCGCTCCATTCCGACTCAAAAGAAAGCACGCCTACCGCTTTAATACGTTATCGCGTTCACCGTGCGTCGTAAATCAAGGGGCGGTAAGGGTGGCGCCCGGGGCGAGAAGGAATTCGGTGGTCCACCACCCCTGAAGCTACCCCTCTCTTCTGCCAGTCAATTTCTGTCCGAGCGGCAACAGAGGAACAAACCTGAACCATTCTCCTCTTCATTTCCCTCTATCCTCTGAAACACATCAACCTTTTTATCCTCAGATTTTCTTACCATTCTGCCTTATAACCCTGTTTCCGTGTTAGGTGGCTACATCTGTGGTCGGTTTACGAAAACAATCTTCCTATTAAGATGGACTAAAAGGAATTGATGAAAATGTCTGCCTGGATACTTCATATTAAAAAGTATGACTCGCCTGTTTCCTGTATACGGGGCAATACTTTTCTAATGATTCAAAAATTACTTCGTTTAAAAGCTTGTACTTTTTCTGAATAAGAAGATAATATCAAGAGAGGAACTAATATATGATTATTTTTTACATTTTCAAGCAAGAATAACACATTTTAAAACGTACTTTCCAGAATGGAAATGGAAGTTCTGTCGTTGCGTCTGTCTATCCGGTCCCCTCAATCAACTTTTGCAACAATGGACCGATTTTCATGAAACTTGGTGTAAATCTCGTTACATAGGCCGAGCTCCCGATGATATTTTTTGTTGCGAAGATTGAAGTCCCGAATTCGAATCCAGGAACTATCCTTCCTATTTGATTTACATGGAAAATCTGAAATTCATCGTGCAGGGTAATTTTCTTCCACATTAAAATATCTTAGAATTGTAATATCGAAGCGAGTTTTGTACTATTCTCTGAGAAAAGAAATGAAGATTCTAATTTTTACTTTGTCCATAGGTAGTATAGAGGAAAGTATTGTTTTCATGAAAAAAAATCGATTTAGAGATTTCAACGGAAATATACGTTTTGAGGTCACTTGAACACGTTTTGACCATTTTCTCGATGTGTGACTGTTTTTTGTGGGTACTCAAACTCAAAAACTATTAATCAGGTCAATTCAAAATTTTATATTTAACGTTTTTATGAAATTCACAAAAACTGATTAGTTTCTGTTCTTTGTAGTCTTTAAATTTTTCTCGCAGTTTCTTAAAATACTTAATATCATTTAACCTATTTGAACTTGTCGGAATATTACAGGTATGGAGAAAGTCATGTGGTGGCACATCAGATTTTTATCGTACGATTTTGCTTATCGATTGTATTTCTTAGAATTTCGCGTAAATACTGGCGATTTTGCAGTTTTTAACACTCATTACGAGAGTATTGCCAAAGCAACAACTATTGTTGGACTTGAATTCGGTATATTCTAATATGTACACGCGTTATTTTTGCCGAACAAATACGCGTGACCAATTTAATATTCCGTTTGAATGTATTTGTAGTATTTTATAACGCTAAATTATGAAATTTTGGAACACAAAGAGCTACATATCCGCGATGACTTTAAAGCTATTAAAACCAACATAAGCATTAAATAGATGATTAAATGTAAAGTAGGCATCAAAAGTTGTTTGGATCATCTTTTTATAAAATTATGATTTTTATTTTAAAAATGATATTGTGGCTCAAGATAACATCTATTCCATATAAATCCCAAGTCTAAATGTCGGAATTTCAGACAACCTTTAAATGATTCCCCGTAATTAATTAAAAGTTATCGAAAAAATATCTTGCCATTTCCAATCCATAAAATTATTTTATAAACGAATTTCCGAAATTTGCGATAATTTTCAATAAAAAAATTCTCGTAATGCTCACGGAGACTAAATAAATCTGATGTGTCCAGCACATGACTTTCTCCATAAAGGATAATTAATATTATTGCAATAGTACTTACGAGTTGCTCCCGGCAACAGCGTCCTGAAGAAACATATCCGCAATTACACTCGTGAATAATTTTTAAATACTGAATAATTATTAAAATGAAAAACACTTTGAATCACTTTTCACATTGAAAAGCTATAGGTAACCAACATTGTTATTTGGTGCTGTGAATTAAAAATAATTGATGGGCGATCAAAATTACAGTTGGTGGCGCTGGTAACGCTGTCAATATTTACAAGAAAATTGCTCACAAAATATGATGCCAGATGATATTGGGATAATTTTGATCGCGATTAAAATAAATCTTGGCAGTGTATGTGTTGTTATCGATAATTAGAAAATTTGATCATAGCAACGGAAGCAAAACTATCACTTAGCGACGCACTCAACAAATTCAGACAAATAATCAAAATATCTCTAAAAGTCCTTTCTATGAAAACTCTTTCAAACAAAAGACGTAGAAAAATATATTTCCTACAACGTTAATAAAGAAATATTTATAATAATGAAGTTTTAATGGATATATTTGGCGAAAACAAAAAATATCATGAGTATACCTCCACTTTTGTTGGACCAATTTTAACCAAATTCTAACCACATCGTAATATTTAAATTAAACATAATTATAAAGTATTATGTTGATTTATTAAGTAGTTTTTGAGCACAAAATTCTTATCACACACACGGGAAATCATCGAGAAAATAGTGAAAACGTATTCAGGGGATCTTAAAATTTGTATTTCCGTTGAAATCTCGAATTCGATTTTTTCACGAAAACTGTATACAACAAACAGATGCGTCAGTAAATCTTCCTACTTCTATTTGCATGAAACTACATTAACTGTTATACAAGCTGTACATAAACGGAGATAAAAAAAGTATTTCCGCTGGGTCTCGCTAAATATGAGCCCTAAATCGTGACTGTCGTTGAAGACTTTAACGCTTGCTTGAAACCTTAGGTCAACTTACGATAGCCAATCAAAGGATGACGAAGATTGTCCCTCATACCCGAAAAAATAAACATGCAGCCGGTCCATTGCACGCCTCGGAAGACACCGTTGGGTGGACGTGGTCGGGATGGGTGGAGTGGGGACGATGTGGGAGGGTGCGGGAGATGGGAGACCGGCACCCCACCGTCCTGCTCGACACGCCGAGGCCGCAAATCGGGTTTCCAGAGGGTTAAGAGGATATCGGGAGGGGTCCAATGTTGGCAGTCGCCCCCCGCCAAGCTAGAAGAATAATGCACCGGAGAGTTCAACGCCCGTCCAATGGTTTCCCCGCCGAGATAGGAATTAAACTTTGGTGGCAAGGCAAAGCGTGATAGGAGAAAATAGTAGGGGTATTTGGTAATCGCCGCGCTACTCTTAAGATGTCTAACCACTGATGGAAAGTGCATCACATGTGAGGAATGGATCCGATGTCGTTTTGTTGGCTCAATCACGAATCTACTGGCTCAGAAAATAAAAGAGACGGTATAAAGTAAAAAAGTCAAGCATCGGTGGGAGTAAAGTAAAACAATAGAAGTGGAGCGAGATGGGATCTCTACTGAAGATTGTCATTGCTGATCCTCAAGTCCAAGTTATTTATTTAATTAAATGGTTTTTAAGGTAGATTGTTAGTAGAAGAATTAATGAGAAACAGCTGTTCTTGAATTAGCACCAAGGAGAATTACTTTCTACCTGAAAGACGCATCTTGTTTATCCAACTGTTTTATAGCTATAACAGCTACCTGAGTAACCTGTTTGATTGATGAGATAAGGAGAGGTATATAACTAATTTCTGAAAATTTCAATTTTTGAAAATATTAAGTGAAAATGTATCAAATCGATTGGCAACACATTGTTAGATGTGTATTTTTTCGCTCGCATTTACAACTATATACAATTTTATCTAAGTGTTATCTTTACCAAAATCCCAGAATTTTGTCATCTGAATTATAATATCCCAACCTTTGTTTCTGTAACTAATAAATTTGTTTATAAATAAAACAAACGACTCTATGAAAGAATCAAATCTAAGATTTATCAGCAAAGTAACGCTTATAGCACCTAAACAAGTATTAGTATTAGTTGGGAATAATTTTGAAACGAGAAAAAAGTCTGCTATGGCCGAGAATCGAACCCGGGTCTTCCACTTGCCGGGCGGATATTCTACCACTGAACTATCTTAGCACAACAATTTTCTCGTTTCTTAACGCGGATGTTTTCTTGGTTGGGACGGAACTAGCCAAGCTAGTATCAAATTAGTCCGTATCAAATTGCCGATTAGTATTAGTGTTTGATTCTAAACCTTTTGTCCGTGGCCATATGAATCATGCAGGTTTTGTTTTATTACGCACACACCGAATAAGTGAAAAATTATGTGAATTCTAATTGCCTAAAAAATATCAATTGAAAGATTACTTTAATTCCATGTTCTCAGTGGATGAGAAAATTTTAAAAATAAACTCATTTTCTAGAACGATTTGCTATGGAAAAGCTTAAGTTAGGCCGACGGATGTCTACAGTATTCAATCTAGATATAAACTTATGTTAATATTTTCTTTTGCACAAAAATAATAATCGGAACGATATTATTCACGTGGGTTACAAATATCATGGTTCAATTGGACACCATTTATCCGAACGATTCCATAAAGTACACCAAAGAAGCGCGAGGAAGAATTTATTTTATTTATCGGTTTATTATTAGCTCATAAACTGTACCCGAGTCGGATTGCAATGCCCTCACAGTAACGATGACAAGCACAAACGTTCATGACCGTGGCAGGAATCGAAACCGCCACATTAGTATCGAAGGTCCTTTACTCACTTTACTTACTCCTTCACCAACGCCGGCGTGTTGGCGTAAGGAGAAAAATAGCAACGGCGGAATGACACGCCATTTCCACGAGCTCTCGGCATCGCACTAACCCCGTTTTTCTCGCTCCCAGCGATACACCTCGACCCACCCGAAATCTATTCGAGGAGAGGACGAGACAAATGGGAAACAAACGGACGATCACGTACTCCTCGCGGACCCGTGTGCACGCACGCCAATCCGCATCTACATGAATGCATGAACCGGCACCCAATCTCCGCGGGACGTAAAACCTAATGAAATTAACATGAGGCCGACTCCTCCTACGAGACCTCTCTTTTTTTAATCCGCAAAATCCCCTTTTACCCCCTTCCCTCGTCTATCTCTCCGTCCAACTCGATTTTCGCCGTCGAAATTTTTTATTCGCCTCCGTTTTCCCTCCTGACTCACCTCCACGAGCGCCGCGTGGGTTTTAAAAGAGGACGTGGGCCCACAAAATACCGTGCGTGTGCGAAGGCGAGAAAGAAAGAGATAGAGAGAGGGAGAAAAGAGGAATGGGGTGGGAGAAAAGCGGGTTGCGTGGAGAGAGAATGAGGTAGACGCTGTTGTTTTTTAGTTTTCTTTTTTTTGCTGCTACGGATTTATACGAAACGATTTGCGCGAGGAGGCAAAGGATCGCATAAACTGACGCTAATGGCACGCCGCCTCTGCTCCTCCGCTGCCGCCACCTCCCCTCGCTCACTTTCTCTCGCACGCCTTCCCTCGTCGCACGCCCACGCGGTCTGCTAGTGTTCGCTTACCCGCCGCGATTAGTGCGAGCACGAAATATCGCGTTTTGCTTTTTCTCTTCTTCTTTTTGGTACTTAATAGCGTCGATGATGCACTATTAGCGATTGTCGTTTTTTATTATCCGGAAAGTCCTTCCCGAATCGTCGAGCGTGTAATAGAAATTATTTGAAATTTTAAGTTTAAAGGGAAAGACCCTTTTAAATGTTAAATCTGGATTGGACGCGAAACTCCTTCATTTCGTATGTGATTGGAAGGAATTCGTTAGGGCCAAGCTTTTTAAAATTTAACTTTAAAAGGACATCCCGCTTAAATGTTAAATGTGGACGGACCTCGGAACTTTTTTCATTCCGTGTTTGATCGAAATGGGATCATTTGCGCCAAGATTACTGGTTGTTCTAGATCGAATGGCTGGCGGTGTGTTTCACCTCGTACTTTCGAATTTGTTGCCTCGATTTTTTGATTTACATGCGGGCAGGGCATTTTTGTAGATCCATTATCATAAATATTGAATTTATAGAATAAGATAGTAATTTAGGATAACTGATTCATGAAACTCTGTGCGGGCCAAATATGCCTTTCGAAGTCAAACTATATTTTTAAATGTTTATCTTTAACGTTATCTACTACATTGATGTTAACTAACAAATAATATATTTTAAAACATGTTTTCAATATACACACTTTTATGTGCCCTCAACTTGAATTAAATTTGCTGTGCAGAATAAATGTGGGTGGTAAAAATTGCCATTCACCCTTATTCTGCAGAACAAGTGTAATTCAAGTTGAGGGCAGAAAAAATTATTTTCCACTTTTGAGTCCACATAAAAGTGTGTATACTGAAAAACATTTTTAAATATATTATTTTCTCCTTTTTAGTCTTCTTATATTTTAAAGGAGTTTTTTGGATTATGGAAAATTGCAAATAGTATAAATTGAATTTTTAAAGTTTATTTCAATATAGGAAAATTCTTAAAATATTTGTAAGTCCCACTATAATTCATTATGATGGTTTTTATACATTTCCATTGTCGGAGAGAGGAAAAATTCACACTTATTACGATTTAAAGCAGATATTTACGCTAATTCGGTATGTATTTGACTTTTGGCTTAAAAAAGTAAGAACGCCGTTCTTTCAGCTAAACAACTGTTCTTTTCCCGAATTCTTATCCAAATTTTAAGTACTTTTAAAATGCATTTTTAGAAAAACTTGCACTGAATCCCATGCTTTTCTTATGGGGGTATTGAAATGGAACATTGGGGTTACAAAGACCTATTAAATAAGAACTTTTTTGTGATTTTCGATTTTTCTCGTCGATTTTCATCTGAAATAAGAATATACCCGAAATTTCAGCCCTGTAGCATTTATAGGGGCAGAGATATAAAGCGAGAAAGATTTGAAAGAAACATTTGCATACATATAACAGAGTAAGTTAAATAAAAGTGTATTATAATAATAAATGACGGGTATCGGAGATCTGGCGATCAATATTTTCAGGTGAGTTGAATGGTAAAAACACAATGTTTACTATCTATGGAATTAAAAACAATAAGAATTAGTTGAGCTGAGACTAGCGCAATTAAAAAGTGAATTATATGTCGTGTAGCTAGAATTAAATGCATTCAAGGGTTTATGAACGCATGGGACCTCAAAAGTTGACGTCGTACGGGAGTAGAAGAAAAAACATAAAAACGGATGAAAAGATCTGATCAAATAACTTGATTTAAACCTATCATTTAAACGTATCGATTTATTTTAAAAGAAGATCGAGATATCAATATTAATTATTCCTTACATCGTGACTCAAGTCAACACAATTCGGATCGTACCATCTCGTTGAGGGAAAAATAAGGGCGACCATCTCAAGAAAAAAGAAGAGAGAAAAATTGGTCGTTTAAAAGGCACCCAACAATTGAGCGCGGAAATAGGCGATCGTTTCCGAGATCTTAACTGCGAGATAAGACCAGAAATGGGCAGATCCGAAATAAGTTTTTTTTTTATTTTTCAATTACGACGCAATATGTACCACAGAATTTAAAAACGCCAACGGGTGAAACCAGGGGTAATATGACTCCATCAAAGTAATTATCGTAATTATAATTTTCCTACCAAGGTCGATGAATGGCTTCCATCACCGACGCCATAAATTATGAGTCCGAAGAATATGTGACAATCAATCACTTTCGCTCAATGGCAGAAGGGGAGAAAAAATTTCGTTGCAACCCGATTTCCAGCCTGCATTCTATCGGTCAAATTGATAGATGGATGGGCAGAACGCCCAACGCATTCCTCGAGTCCTCGCCGTTTTCACATTTCCTTTTTTTCGAACGATTTCCGTTGGAATCACGAGGTCGTAATTCGTGCGGCAGCATGCTTGAGGACTCACTGTACGTTTAGAAGAAGTTGCATTTTTTTAAATGAAGGATAAATAGTTTCTATGAGTCAGAAATTAATCAGTGTACAGTTACATTTATCGCGGAAAATAAGAACGCCTGAAGAGAAATTAAAAATGGTTCCGAAAACAAAAGATGAACCCACGTTATTCGTCCTTGTTTATTTATTTTATAACCAAGTGTGACAAGAAATTCAACAGAAGAAGGATTATGAGAATTTTTAGTTAATTAAGTACCTAAATAAATATGTAATCAATATAAGTTTGAATAAAGAAAATTTACAGCAAATCGCTAAATCTTTCGACTGAAGGAAGCTAATTATGAAGATCAATGATATTTTTGCTAAATGATTGTAAGATGAATAAGTTCTAAAATACCTTCCAAAAAATCCACACCTCGAGGTCTAGTTTAGCTCATCACGTAGAGGGCCCGATCACGTAAAAACACAAAAACCATATTTTTAACAGATAGGTCCCTTTTTTCAAGCCCAAAGATTTTCAACACTATGATCGCAGCCCCTCTTTCCTCCTGACCCGTAGTCGTCTCCTCCAAAACCTACCCTTAAAACCACTACATACAGATTTTTCTCATCAATTTCCCACCATTCTCCCAACAACCCCCTCCCTAGTACTACGAAACCAATTCATCCTTTTTTCAACCACTACCTCCTCCTCCTCTGACTTTAAGTGGGCGGGGCAAAGGGTGGGGTCGAGTCGGGCCTTGGGCCCAGCGATGCCAGCGGGTCAATTGGCGAATAAAGGACGTGCGCCGGGCGGGAGATGAGAAGGCTAGATAGCCGCTGTGGCGGCGGGGGTGGACCAGGAGGGGGAGAGTATGAGAGGTGAGGAGAAGTGATCGATAGGGGCCTTCACGGTTGTTAGGGACCCGACGGGGACACTGGAGTAGGGGATACCTAAGTGAAGACGAAGGGAGGGGAGGAGGGAGAGGCGGATGGGTAAAGACCTCGCCCGATTGGAGGATCAAGACACGAGGATAACCTCATAGAGTTTATCCATCTATCTTATGGCCGCTTCAGGTTCAATTTGTGTCAACCTTGAGGTTAATAGGGAGGATGCCACGAAGGCGATGGGATGCGAAATATGTCTTCGAAGGTAAACGTGTAAGGAGTGAAACCGAGTATTTAATAATTGGTCTTAATCGATAAATTGAATCGCTGATACGCCGACGACAGTAATTCGGCAGATTTGGTATTATTTGTAGAATTAATAGTGATCCTTTAACCAATTCGAGATAATTAATGCGAAATTTTTTTCGAAAATAGGACTACGTAAAACAGTTTAAGGTATATATAAATATATAATAAAATTTCTAGTAAATTTATCCTCACTTCGTACTTCTGCTACTAAAGAGCAAAAGCGAAGAAAATAAATAAGAAATCCTAACAGATAAAACTAAATCTATCGTTCCTTTTTGTGGAACATTAATACATTTCTATTCCTGAGATGAAACAGTCCATATTCCGAAGATACGCAGGTTTTCATAATCGAAAAATTAATAAATGTCAATTGGATAAAAAATTATCGCAGTAAAACTGTCGCGCATTAAACAAGTATTCTTCAAATTCTAACATTCGCTTATAGTACCGTAATTGTCCGAATACAAACGACGTTTTCCTAAAATATGATAGAAAAAATACGCTGTCGGCTTATATTCGGGTCCGAGAATAAATAGTTATGGCAGTTACTCCCGGATTGACCAGTATACTAGTGAAGAGAACAGTGATTGAACACCGACTGCCAATGAAATTCGCTGGATAGAAACGGATTATTTTCAAATTACAAAATTTTTATTATATTAGTATGTCAGTAAAATTTCTCTTAGTTAATAAGAACTCATCAATTAGTTTTCTTTGCCATTTATTATTATAAAATTTAATAGATGAAGTTGTTATTTTCATCAACTCAATGGATTTTTAAAATATTTATAAAAAATGTTCGCAATCATAAAATCTCTTTATTTTTACTTTTTTTTCTGAAGATGTAACAATTTAATGCTGTCATTCAAGATATGCTTGATAACGGACAAATTTATTCCACCAATATCTACGAACGACGGACACGGCGAGAAAAAGTCATCGCTGGAGCCATCCAACGTGAAATAAGTCAATTGACACGCTAACGGTAGATCAAAAATATTCGGAATGTCTTCGGAGTACGTAACAGATAACGCGCTAAAAGGACTGTATAAAATCAAATCTCGGCCATTGGGCAAATACAAAAACAACACGCGAATTCGGACGGAAAAGGTCGCATCGACAACTACAGAAAGAGAGAGAAGTAAGGAAGCTGGAATGGGCGGATGCGTAGAACGGGAGAGATGGTGGATGAGACAGTTAGTGGACGGGTGGAGTTGACGGAAGGAGTGTGGGAGGGGGTGAAAGAGAGGAAGCGGAGTGGGAGGGGGGCACAGACCGGATCGAGATTCGGCGGAATTAAAGAGGATACTGAAACGGAGAGGCAATGAAATTGGGATCGCTCTAAAGAGAATTACTCCCGCGATGGGTGGTGGGGATGAAAGGGGAGGAAGGGAAACGATGAGGAGGAAAGGGATGAGACGAAATAGAAGGCGTTTGCGGAAAAAGAGGCGGAATGAATGGAGAGAAATAATTGGAGCGTCATGGGCAGAATGAGAGAGAGGCAAAACGAGTTATGGTATGGCATTAAAATTGGGTCCATCGGATGCCCTGCGGCGACGACGAGGCGGAAGGGAGATAAAAGGAGGAGGAACTGTGCGTTAGAGAGAGAGAGAGAACGGAGACACGTTGAAAGGAGAGAGGAATTGCTCCCTTCCAAGGGATGGTGGGGAATGAGATAAGGCGGATGTATTTCATTAACTCTTCGTTTCGACGGATAAGGCAACTCGGCGTTTCCTTATCACGAACATACATTTTGCGTCAACGTATTAAAGGATTGGGTTTCCTTATGATAACAAATATATAATGAGCAACTAAATAGAAATAATTAATGTCCCATTGAATATTTTAATTGAAAACAAACTTTAAACGAATCAGTTACTTGTGTTGCGCAAACTTTCTCTATACCGTTAACAGCAAAATTAAGAGCGTGAAAAAATATGCTAACTCGGTAAAAAGTAATCGATGCAAGATAGAACATTAAAGAAATTGTGCACGTAAATTATCAAAAATAAATAGTAACGAAATAAATATAAATGATAAAAACTTAAAACCAGAAATTATAACAGAAGTACCTTAGCGAACAACGCTAGGCGACGAAAAATTCGTACCAAAGTGTCGGACGAAATTTTTAGTCGAACAGTTTCTTTATCCTGTGACAGAAGGACAAAAAAATATTCATTTTGAGGATAAGGACGTAAAAACGGTTTGGACTAATGGTGAAGGCCGTCAGGACAAGGACCTTATAAAGACCGCTTTAAGATAGTGAGAAAGAGAGAAATGCGAAGCGGTCGACCAAAAAGTAAGAGGGTGAAGGGGAAAGAGAAGGATACAAGGAAACGTGTCCGAATCCGCAATAGAGGAAGACGTTTATAACTGTGAGTTAAGATAACAATGACTTATGCAAACTGAAGCGAGGCATAAATTGACGATGAGGAAGGGAAAGAATAACCGAGAAATATATGAATAATAAAAGGACCAGAGAAACTTTTGAAATTGGGGGTTTGCAAGGGTTAAAGATATGGAAGAGAGTGTTTGAATCGACAGAGAGCAGCTAAGGAATGGGACGATGATGAGAGGATAGAAAATAAAAGAAAATATTCTAGAGAAACGCGAAGGGTGAAATAAAGAATCCAGATATTACGATAAAGAATAAGGAAATGATTAAATGGAATTTTGAAAGTTGGGAGAAGATCAAAGAAAGCTATGTCTCTAAACAGATTTGAACCTAAAAAATAATTCGTGGGGATTTCTTCGTAAATCGTATAAAATTTAAACTAAAATGGAAACTAGCTTCTGTAGCGCTTTCAATTGTTTATACATCTACATCATACCGCAGGTCATCTTCATGGTGGATGGCAGGGAGTGCAATGCACCAAATATGTCCCTAGCCAATCTCATTTATCGTTTTCCTATTGTAATCCCTAATCGTCCTAGATAAGAATGCTCCTTGGTAAGGCTCCGTTCTACAATAGATCTCGCAAATCTAATCCTCATTATCGTGCCCTTCGACATATGTACGATTCCTGATAAGTTCTGCGGCCTCGTTCGCTAGTTCCACCGACATATACTTTTCTATCAGCTTAAATCTAACCTCGAAACTGCGTTTTTCTAAAGATGCCCTTTTGAAATCTTCTATTAGCGACGTAACGCTATTATCATAATATCTTTTTTCAATCTAGCTGCTTTGCGCTGCACTTTTCTATCTAGTTTATTAGACTTCTCATATTAATCTCATACATATTCTACCTGCGGCCTTACCAAAGATAAATAACTCAGTTTCGGTGCTGTTTTGGACTATCCTAACTCTAAAGGCCAACTATTTGCAAGCAGCGCCTATCGCCTGGCGAACTTGAGTGTCCCACGAGAGGTCGCGAGGAATTGTAACTCCTAGATATTTGACGGAATCTGAAACGAGGATATCTATTCCGTCGACTTCATTATTAACGTCTACAAAACCATTTTTGATTTTCCAAAAGTTGTCATTAATTCCTTTATATATGTGTACGAGTTGTTGGTGTTTGCATACTGCAAGCGCTTAAGAAAATCACCATACACCAACTTTTAAACTCGTAAATAAACCAACGCGGCAGCATTTGAACTACCCATTTAAATAAGATAATAGTTTTCATTTTCGGCGAAATTAAGGCATCTATCCGGAATTTCTAAATTCTCTGGCAATTGGCTCGCGTCCAAGTTTTCGAATTTTAAGTTTCATGGCTCAGATCGCCCGTTTTAAGCAATAACTAGTCATCATCCGTGCCTTTTAGTACGTATCCGGATAAAAAAATTAATTCAAAATTATCACGTCATCATATGTACACGTCGTTGCCTGAAATCAAATGAATTGTAATGCAGTCTAAGCATTAAATAAATTCTCAATTCCCATTGAAATGCATTGGAGTCGTCGTTATGGTAGTTTATTTTTTTCATTGTTGAAGACTTAAAAAATTTCATAATTTTATGATTAAAATCAAATTTTCTACAAATTCAGCATGAATTTTAATTTTGTCTTCCAGAAAAATAAACTTCATTTTTTTATCCACAATATGGTGATGTCTTAACTTTGTATCTTAATTTTAAATAATTTAAAAAAGCAATTTTATGTAACCCTGCACAGTTTTCAATGCTTTTCTTATGGGTGTTTTAAATTGGACTTTGGGGTCCAAAACACCCCTTAAATATGACTTTTTCCAAAATTTTGGATTTATTCCAGAGGGTTTACCCAATGAACTATCTTCATGCCAAATTACAGCTCTGTTGCATTTCTGGAAGTACGTTAGGTTTTATATGATATATATATATATATATATATCTTATAGCCTAAATATGTAAGAAGGAGCTATTTATAATGATATCTTAGTTACAACGGTTCAATATATATGTTGTTAAATGTAAAATATCTCTACCACCGAACAATATTTCAATATTACCGTAATTGCCCGTCAAATATGACGCGTATGCGTGGATTAAGTATTAAATTTAAGGAGCTTCCCATTCTTCTTCCTTTTCTCGCTTCTTCTCTCCCATCCTCCCTCCCTCTCCTTTCTCCCTCCTTCTCTGGAAAAATAGACTAATTCTATACCACTCTTACTTTCTATGTACCTTCCATTTTATATCCAATCTTTCCTATCTCCCCCCTCTCTTATTCTACATCTATATAGTCGTTTAGATAAGCAAAAGAATTCAAAGTGAATCCCAGTCCCATTAGAATTACGCAAGTTCGCGAAAACTCCTACGATAATTTAAGGCTATCTATGCATTCGTATATATAACACATATGCGGGCTGAGACAACAATTGATTCCCGAAGTTTAGCAATGACGTGGTTGGAAAGACAACATCCTGTTTAAAAGCCGATATTTTCCCCAAATGTGTGATTTAAATGTTTAATATGAGAGATATCGAACGGTAGACGGAAAAAGATGAATATAATAAGAAACTTCATTAATATTCCTAAAACATAGTTTAATCGAAGATCGTGCGTCAATTCTTTCTAATTTTAATTTCAAAAGAATAAAACCCTGCACTTTAAAAAGTCGCTTTTTACGTGTCATCTTACGGGAAATAGAAATCGCCCCCCTGAAGTCGAACCGGGTCTGTTTTCGTGTCTTTTTTCATTTAATTTTTATATCTGAATCAAACATTCCTGCGAAATTTCAACCTTCCAACTCATCGGGAAGTTTGTTAAAAACGCGTCAAAACGCATCATTGATGACGTCAGCGTTACGTTACGGACAACGGCTATTATCTTAAGTAATTTTTCGTCAAACAAACACAATATCCCCACTTTAAAAACTGCTGAAAAGAATAACAAGAGGTAAAATCGTTAAAGAAGAAATGACACTGAGACGTAAGGATAAATAGAAACAGTTTCAAGTTTAGGCTAGACATAAAAAATAGAGACGAAGATAAAGGGCAACGGATAAGAAGAATGCTGTCGGTATCTCGGAATTCAGGAAGTGAGAGAGAGAGGGAAAACTAAGGCAGCCATCAAGGGGAGAGGAGAGAAAGCAACGCGGAATGTCTTTGTAAGGAGAACAAATGATATATGTGAGAGGAGAGCGAGTGAAGTGAACATAAAGGAGAAGACGGGTAGGGAAGAGAGAGAGAGAAAAGACGAAAAGCGTAGGAGAATAAAGGGAGAGAGAGCGAAATGAGGCGCAGATTGGAAATTAGCGGCGGGATGAAATGACGATAGGGAATGAGAGGAGGGAGGAGGATGGCGCTACGACGAGACAGGTTTCCGAAAAGGATCAGGACCGAGGAAGGGATTTGCGCGTAGAGGGAGTAGAAAGCAGGCTGTGGTTCGGCAGTGGGCGGGGAGCTGTATTGGATGAGGATGAGAGGGAGTGAATATAAGTGGAGAGAGAGATAAAGACATAAGAGGTCGAGGGAGGCAGAGATCAGGGAAGGAGAGAGGATAAAAAGGACGCTTTCTGGGGTGAAACGGGCGGGACAGAGGCAGGCGGAGTCAACGGTCGAACGCATCCCTCCGAATGAATAAACCGTCATATCCCTAGCAGAATCGGGGCACCAGCATCGGAGGGGCGAAGACTCTTCTCGTGGAGTGGATGAGGTTTACAAAAAAAGAATTGTCTCCGTATCGATCTTGGGAAAGAATCGGCGAGGCAGGAAAATTACGAAAGCTGCGGAGTTTTAAAACAGGACATGATATACTGATTTTTGCTTAAACACAGATAAAGGGGCAAATTTTAAGTATAAAAAACTATGGCGAAAGTACAATTATTGCAAAAATAACTTTTTTTAAACACAGATTGATAACGTACACGTTTAATTTTCAACAATGACAAATGACCCATACGTAGCTATGGACGGACTAAAATGGTTTTCGTTCGTGAAATTCCAAGAAAGGGCTACGTTTAAATCATATGAAATTTCTGGGTGGCATGCCTATTCATTTTATTGCGGAGAATTAATTAGCTATGAGCCGCATACGTGGGCTGAAACGAAAATGGACTTCTGTCACTGCTAAATTCCTAACGGGCATGAAAAGTTTTTTTCTAAGGAGAAATAAAAAGCGGCCATCAGAGAACTAATTTAGAGACACATCTCGGAGAAGTGAATTTTTTTTAGAGCTCTGACGGCCAAGATCTCCTTCGCCGAAATTAATTTGTTATAGCTTGAAAATGAAGGTTTACCCGTCCAATTAATGCGTTCTCTCCGAAGGTAGAGTTACAATTTTATGACGTTCTGGAATGTCAACTCAGCATTTTCTCATACCAAAGTTCCTGTACTGTTGGGATAGTGAAGAATTTTGGATTACCTGCAAAAGATAATAAAATAATTTAGCTCTAAGATAAATCAATTAACAATATATTTCAAATTAATATATTTATAGGGTGCAACAATGTTAATTAAAACATATTTGCAAAGTCTTTAGTAAAATCCATTTTAAACAAAGGAATATAAAATATAATCACAGAGAGATTAAGTAAAACTATTAAAACTAATTTTTATCCAATAAAATCTTCATCGGCGCAAGATCAGGTATGTTTTTCACCATCCCAATGCAATGGAGATATAACACATCACAACAAGAATGCGCAACGTATTATCAGTATTTGTGCATAAACATATCACAGAAAAGCAATAGTCGCTCAAACACGCTATCTATATATAATAAATCACGCAATAATGCGCAATTCTATATGCTATAAAATGACGACACTTCGATAAAAGTAATCAATTCAAAATGTATAAAATCATAAACTTTATACGGCTATAAAACTCCAAGCATTTCCTTATCATTTTACACGATTCCTTCGAAATAAAAAGGTTATATACGACTCCACTCAGTTGTAGCAAAAATTTTAGGAGAATTAATACGAGTTCCCGTAACGAAAAATGCGTTCCCTTTCGCTGGCGCTAAAGGCTTAACGACTTTCCTCCGAGGCGTTTATCTCCAAATACTTCGGGATGATCTAGACATCCAAGATATTCGCCTTGACCGGAAATTGCAAGGCCGCGCCAAAAAGAACGGTCGTTTCGCAACCTATCCCTTCGGGTCTAAAAAGGATTACACACAGGTGCCCACTTCCCGCCACGAAAACACACACATGCTCCGGAAATGCCTCGGAAGTCTTCGGCCCACGCGATGCTAGAGAGGTCAAAACCTCCTGCAACGTGGTCCTTGAAGAGAATTCGAAGCCGCGCACGCTAAAAAAAAGGAAGCGATAGTACGGCCGAGGACGGCGGAGGGAACGGTCAACGGGATGGAGCCACGGACACACGCACGGAGGGAAGGAAGAGGTAAGAAGCGGTCCAGTGGAAAAATAAAATACGAGGAAAAAAGAGTGAGAGAAAATGAAAGAGGGAGACGAAGGTGGGACGAAAAAAAGAGAAGGTAGGTTGGGTTCGAGTACGGCTGCGGGACATAACTCCTCCTCCTCCGGGTTTTATTTTCTCTCGAGCGACATCTGAGGCATTAATGCTGGGATGACGGGGGGTTGAGTAAAAGGGGAGGAGGTCGTCGTAAAGAAGGCTTAAAAAAAGTTTTCGGATTCGTTTCATTTAAAGGCGTCCCCTTTTTCGTGCTGCGGAGAAGAAGAGGAGAAGTCATTCCTCGCATAAATAAGGAATAAAGGAGACACTGTAAACAAGGGGAGAGATATCCAGGCAGAGAAGGAAGATTTGGGCGGAATGGAGAAGAGAAGGGAGGAAGATATGTGATTTTATGCCCCTAACGAATGGACAAAAGGCTACTGTTACCGGACGCGTGCAACAAAGTTGCTTTGAAAGTTTTGGAGTTTATATCGGATTTACGGTATGGACGTGCGTAAGTCACGAAAAGGTTTGGTGTTTATGGCGCGAATAATATGCACGGTAACGGCGCGTGTCCATTTCCCCAAAATACCGCGGACACGACGGTTTTTAAGCGAAGTGATGCCACGCATTGTAATCGAGGATCAACACTAAGAGCGCGTACATTTTTTTCGGGAAGCAACCTTTCCTAATAATTCTTTCTATGAATGAGAACTTCAAATGCAAAAACAGGATTGAGGATAAAATTTATCATTCACCTGAATAATATGGCATAAGCATGCCATCTTTTGTCATATAGAACTAGGTATACAAAAATACTGGCGAATAATTATCACATGACGGAGACAGAGATAGAAGACCCTATGACTACTATTAATAAATGTGACTGACGAAGCATAAGTAGGCATAATTTCTCTTTAAGTTGTCTCTATCTTATTGTGTACATAGACATTTAGTGTAATAATTGCGATCTATGACACCAAAATATTTTCATAAATTTTAATGGAATATAACGAAAAAGTGTGATAAACCCAGCCTTGCATCAAGAATTTCAGGAATAACATATATATAATCTAGAGGAAATATGGGAACAGTTTTTCTACTGAGAGAATATTATTATTCAGAAAAATGTAGATAAACGTCACAGACTCCACGAATACACAACAATTAAAACCCTCAATCTTAAAGACTTCTTTCCTGAAGGCAGACAAGGGAAACACTGTAGTCATTCTACAAGAACAACATTATTACGAAAAGGTCGACAAGATGTTAGATAACGGTCCCTATACATATATTTCCAAATCTCCGCTCAACAAAATGATAACTGACACCAAAAACACTTTAAAAACATGTACTACTCTAATTACTAAACAGCTCAGATTCCAACTCCATACCCATCATCCCCTGAATGTACTGTTTACCCAAAATTCACAAACAAGACGTTCCTCTCAGGACCATAGTCTTCTCGATCAACTCCCCAACATATAAAATTTCCCGCTGGCTCAACGAACAATTTAAACAGTGACCCCTCACACAAGAGTCGAGTATAAAAACAACACCCACTTCATAAACCGGATGAAAAACTCAAGCCTCAAAGAAAACGAAATTCTGGTTCCCTTCGACGTAGTTTCTCTCTTCAATAGTGTCCCCATAGAAGAAACTTTAAAATTTCTAGAAACATGGCTCACAGAACAAATCCTTACACCAGAAACAGTTAGGGAATACATACGACTAACGCCCCTTTGCATGAACCAAAATTACTTCCAAATCAACAAGAAAATATACCGACAAAACCAAGGCACAACCATGGGAAACTCCCTCTCTACTTTCCTAGCAAACCTCTTCATGAATAACTTTGAAAAAAAATGCAAAGACACTTTTTCCTATTTCCCCGAAATATGGTTAATATACGTTGATGACATCTTTGCAATTTTCGACATATCGAAAAGCAACATCACATACTTCTTAGAAAAACTTAACGAACAGTACAATTCCATTAAATTTACATACTAGAAAGAACATGACAAAACACTTCCTTTCCTTGATTTACAAAAAAAGACTTGGCAACCGGCTAACATTTAACATCTACTGGAAACCCACACATACGAACACATATGTGCCACATGATTCCCACCACCATATTGCACATAAATTAGCACCATTTCACTCCATGATACACAGACTCCTGCATGTCCCCGTTTCCAAAACCGATTTTCGTAAAGAACTTACCCACATAAAAAACATCGCAACACTTAACCGTTAAGACAATCATATAGTAGAAAATATATTACGAAAACGTAAACACCAACTCCATGTCAAAAATCACACAATACACAAATATTAACACCTAAAATTTAAAAGACGTTAAAATACCTTTCCCTCCGGGTTTCACCAATAAACTCGGTAGCATTTTTTCAGAACACGATTTTAAATCTGTACAAGTTAACAACAGTAAACTCGCCAACCTTCTTCATAAGCCAAAAGACACAATAGCGCCTTTGCAAAAATCCGGAATTTACAAGATTTCTTGCGAAACATTTGATAGGATATATATAGGACAGACAAAACTTAACTTAGAAACACGCTTCAAAGAGCACTTAGCACACGTGAGACATAACAGGATTAACAATTCGAGCGTAGCCGTCCATATATATCCAAGAAAACAACCACGCTATCACTATCCAAAATTTAAAACTGTTAAAATCAATACGCGAAGAAAACAAATTAGACGCCTATGAGAGCCTTTTCATCAACAAATTAAAAAAAACCGTTATGAATATCGATCGCGGCCCTGTACCTTACTCCCCACTCTGCAGTTTAACGGTTCCCTCTTCCCCTCCTCCCTCTCCCACTCCTCTCTCGCCCTTTTTCACTTTCTCGCCAACGGACATCGGTTTAAATTTACGTACGCAAACCAACACACCACACTCGATAGCAGCTACTGATGATGAGAGCCTGGCTCTCGAATTACGTATTTACCGCTGTTCTTCAGGCTAAATTCCTTTTTGTTTACGGTCGGAGTCAAATCTTTAATTCACAGAAAACTGTAAATATAATGAATTAATAGATGTGAAGGAGCAAGATATAATTGCTGCTAACAAAACATTTTCGAGGTTTAATAAGAAAACATTTTACATGGTCGATATGTTTAAATTACATCAATGTTAAGATTAAAGTTGATATAAAACAAAGAAACATTAGCCCCTCAAAACATTGTTTTTTTATAGACTAACTTTTTTATTTTAAATTTATTAATGAAGCCCAAATAAACTACCTTTAAATTTTTGAATCACGCTTAACTAAGAATGAAATATGGTAATTCAGAAATGAACGGTATAAAAGTTTTGGAAGACTTCGAAATGTGAGCAATAGGCTTGTCAACTATGGATATTACAATTTTGGGAGATTTCGCCACGGGTGTGTATAACGCTTATTATAATTCTAGGAGACTCAGCCTTGGACATGAGAGTCTGAAGAAACAGCCATGGGGGCAACTTAGACAACATTTATTAATTTAATTTCATATATGCCGAGTTAGGAAAACAATTAATAAATAAATAATTTTTTGGAAGGACGACTTTTTTTATAAAGGCACAGTTTGGTTGATAATACGCTCCTTTATCTGCCTTCGTACATGTGCGCGCAAAGATCGAGTTACTTTGAACGAAAACATAAAAATATAATAATATTTACTTTACTAGCGTAATTGTCCATAAAAAATTACGGGTATGCATTTATTAAGTTAAAATCATATTTAAATAATTGCAGTTAGGAAAGTGTCAGTGTATCACAAATAGGCCCGTTTCGTGCGATAGAGTATTTGAAACTAAAAGATATGCTTTCAACGATCATGCACTATAAAACAGCGGATAATCATGGCCCGTTTATATCTCTCTGTCTACTAAAAATGTCTTTCTTCTCCTAAGTTGGTGCATTAATAAAAGTATTTTCCATACCCTAAGTTGGTTCATTAATAAACGTATTAAATTAATGTTGGTAAAATGAAAAATACTGCAAAACAATATAAATATTTATAATAAATGATACCAGGGAAATATTAAATTTATATTTACCTATTTACTTTCTAATTAGCTGTAACTGATAAAAAAATCGAAAATTATTTTAAAAATCTCATTTGAGTTAGATAGTTTTAATATTTACGTTTATGTTCTTTCCTCCGTCGTAGATAATTTGATTTTTTGTTTCCAGCAACGTGGCACTCCTGATTATGTTATGTAAACCATTTATGCCATTTTCTTATTGACTTTGTCCATAAGTCCTAAATAACAAATTCCATGGAAATCCGTTAGGTAGAAGCCGAGAACGAATATGCGTACGGACGGACGGACGGAGAGAGTGAAGCTAATAGACGCTGAAATTGGAAATGAAAAGCGCCTAAATTAATTAAAGAAACTTTTATATGCATTAAAAAGTAAACAGCAAATATAACATTCACATAGTTGAATATTCCAGAAGGTAAAAATTCATTTTTTAAACATTACGCTACGCCACTTCCCGGAACTGTTCCTACTTATTGAAGCACTGAATGATGTGGATTTCAGATATAGTATTTAATTTTTAATGCACACAAAACGTGATTTCATTCAAATAAATTAATATAAATTCAATTTTTCTGCTTCAGGTTAAAGGTTAAAAACAGCTTTCGAAGGAAATGTCCTCAAAGGCCTTCAGACCTTCAGAAATTAAAATATCTATATCTGACTTCATTAACACAATAAAAATGAATAACTGATTATTTGATTATTTTCGTTGCCGTCGTGTTTTTTACTGTCACCGATGTATTGTTAAAACTTATAAATAGCGTCGAAATTTCGTGAATATGTGGACAGATGCAACGTTAAATTGTAATTTCAATCAAGCATACACAATTCGGTACACGAAACCAGCGACAATGCAAGTCACCTAGACTACGAAATATTTTCATGTAACAAAAGAGGAAAGATGCAAGCATCATGTGTTCTTTACGATTTAAGTTATCATGTCAAAAAATCTGATGTGGCCACCATGATTTTCTTCATACCTGTAAAATTTCTAAAAATTCTAAATAGGTTAAATGATAATAAATATTTTAAGGAGCTGTGAGAAAATTAAATTAATTGGTTATTTACAGCAGATATTGTATACTTCACCAGCCACGAAGATTGTTTTCGTTTACAACAATTAAAAAACGGGAAAACGTTCCAAAGTAAATTACGACATTCTCGTTTGATTTTATTGAAATCGGCAACTCCTTCGATAAAAATGTACTGAACAAAATATATGCTATTTTACTAGTTCTACATTTCTGTGTGAAAACCTTTTTGTTATAAGTGATATTTTACGAGATATACAGACAAGTTTATTTCTTTCACCAGTACAGTGGCACTCCTGATTATCTATAATTTTCTAATTTTCTTTACCCTTATGTCCTAAATACCAAATTTCATGAACATCCGCCGAGTAGTTTCGCAGATGAAAACAAGCGGTCGGACGGACGGACACGACCTGACCTTAAGGCGTTCTTTTTTTAATTTTTGTGAAGAACGCCTAAAAAAGCGTCCAATCTTTGCGTAAAAAAATAATTTATCGACCGAATCAACAAGTATTAAAAATCGACGATAGGAAAAGTAAATATCGTTCTTGTAGGCGTTCGATGTTTCAAGTCAAGAACTCCTACAAAGAAATTAAGAAATTTTAATATGCAAATGCTACACACATCTCAGTGTTAATCAAATGGAGAAACTTGATTAGGCTACCGGCCGACTACGACTTTAATATCTAGTTTTATAATTATTACATTCGACGACCAAAATCAAGATTAATATCTGTAGTGCACGTACTTCAAATTGGAATTTTTTCAAATTTTTGTATTTTTTTTCAATTCTTACAATTTTTAGATTTTTTTCTTTCGATTTTTTTTAATTCATCCAATTTTTTTAAACAATTGGAATTTTTAAAATTCTTCGATTTTTCTAAAATTCTTCGATTTTTTAAATTCTTCGAATTTTTTAAATTCTTTTGTTTTTTTTTAAATTCTTTGAATTTTTAAATTCTTCGATTTTTTTTAAATTCTTGGTTTTTTTATTCTTTGAATTTTTTAAAATTCTTCGATTTTTAAAAATTCTTCGAATGTTTTCAATTCTTCGAATTTTTAAAATTCTTCGAATTTTAAAATTTTTACGAATTTTTGAAATTTTTCGAATTTTTAAAATTTTCTAATATTTGAAATTTTTCGAGTTTTTTTGAAATTTTTGAAGTTTTGAATTTTTTTAATTTTT
Source organism: Tanypteryx hageni (assembly GCA_028673005.1). Classification (NCBI taxonomy): domain Eukaryota; kingdom Metazoa; phylum Arthropoda; class Insecta; order Odonata; family Petaluridae; genus Tanypteryx; species Tanypteryx hageni. The sequence continues at coordinate 55,954,913 of CM054116.1, forward strand.
CAAAATTTTCCGAATTTTTTTAAATCTTCGAATTTTTGAAAATTTTTGTTTTGAAATTTTAGAATTAGGATTTTTCAAATTCCTAGAATTGTTCGAATTCTTCTAATTTTTCGAATTCTTGAAATTATTCGAACTTCTGAAATTTGAAAAAAAATCCAATTGAAAATTTTGAAACCAAGAATTTTGAATGTTTCGAAAATTCCAAATATTTAAAAAAAATCTAAATTTAGAAATTTCAAAGAATTTCAACAATGTTAAAAATTCCAACTTGAAAATTCTAAACTTGTGTAAATGTAAAATAAAATGTATTGGCGTCAGATTCGCTGATAAAATGTTAATTTACATAGTTACACTTTAACAACAGAGAATATTTAATGAGCGAATATTATTAATTCCGAATGCCACGCACATGGGAATGAGTACCACAAATGTTTTTATTTTCTCCATACGTAATATAGGGGAAAGTATTGTTTTCATGAAAAAAATCGACTTCGAGATTTCAACGGTAATGCACGTTTTGACCATTTTCTCGATGATGTCTGTGTGTGTGTGTGTGTGTGATAGCTTTTTTGTGGGTGCTCTAACTCAAAAACTATTAATCAGGTCAATGCAAAATTTCATATTTAACATTTTTATAAAAGTCATAAGAACATTAGTTTTTTGGCAAAAATTGGCCAACCGGAAGTGGTTGTCACTTATCCGTTATTTTGAAATATTTGCTTTAATATTTGATAAATGTAAAACAGTTTTGGAATAAAAGTTGTAGAAAATTTAATTTTCTACAACTTATGTTTGAAAGATTTTCCCATATAATCCATTGTTTAAGAGATATCTTATATTTTTAGCTGTCACCACTACGCCACCTACCGACGACTATTGTTAACAGTTGACGCTTAGTTACAACTTAGTAACGCTCCTTTTTCTTTTCTTAATTGACGGAGCTTAGTGGCTATATCAAATATCTGAAGGCTATGATTTAATTTTATTTCTGTTCTTTGTGAAGTCTAAAATTTTCTCGGTTTCTTAAAATATGTATTATTATCTAACCTAATTGGATTTTTTAGAAATATTACAGATATGGAGAAAGTCATGTGGTGGCCACATCAGATTTTTGTATATTCAGTCATATGAGGAAAGTGATTAATACCTATAGAGTTTATAATGTCACATATTTAGGTTCTCCATAGGATATGCTACAAAAAGCTAACCCTATGATACATGGTTTAAAAAATAGTTATATACTCACTGGTGACTGCCGAGTAACTGCAGGAACTCCAAAACGATAACATTTCTTTCAAATACCAGTAACTCCGCCATGAAAGATCTTACAGAGACTTATACGAATAAATGTTCTTTTCTCCCCTGAGGGCGGATCTTAATGACTCCTACGCCAGCAGAGGCAAGTCATTCATTCATTCATTCGTGTTCTGTCTTGCGACAGGTCCTACCAATTAATTAATTAATTGGTTTTAACTAGGGAATATACATACACTGTGTGGTGGTTTCCCGTTGCCTTCCACACCGGACTCACGCACAGAAGGGAGGAGGGAAACCCGGTGCCGGCATTTGCCTGCTCTTACGAAGAACACCAGGGGGGCCAACGGCTTAACGTCCCTTCCGAAGGACGGAACAGCTGAATTTGCGCGGTCTCCTCAAACCACGCAAACAGGGGGCCGGGTGACCTTGAGAAAAAATCCAACTCGCGCAGGATTCGTACCCGATGACTTTTTCAAGAGGCAAGTCATATTCAGTGACAAATCAAATGGCACCAGGAACCTAGGGCAAGAAATATTAACGCTCTCCTCCATCCCCTTCCCAGCTAACTACCGACCGCACTGATATATTCAGTACTATATTTATATTTATGACATTTTACTATTTAACTTTTTGATCTTATTTCGAAAATTTGCGCTTATTCATTACTATTATAATTTCTAATTCCATGATTTGTCTTTACTATTTCGCTGCTTCTTGGCGCTAAGTAGAGCAATGTCTCACACAGTGCCGTGTAATGTCGGGTACAGTGGCGTGTCAACATTTGTAATCAATCGGCTAGCTTAGTGAAATTGATCTTGTGTGTCGCAGGAACATAGGGTATTTTCTTCGTCTTCCTATTTCGATCATTTTTATAGCTAAACTTTATCAGGTGTGGTATTTCAAAACATATATTTAAATTTAATTAATTTTCAATATTTTTTACGTTGATAATGGGTCGGGCATTACGTTAAGCGAGGGAACATGATTACAAACATTTTAGATGGAAAGCTGGAAGAAAACAGAGAAAGAGGGAGGAATAGGTTTCAACAGGCAGACGACTAAAAAGAGAAAGAGAGCTAACAACACATGAAGGAGATTGCGGAAAGCAGGAGTATCTGGAGAACCAGGTACTCCTGTATACGGACAGTACTAATGATAATGATGTAACTAAGAATACATGCTTAATCATATGTCGCATTCTTTTTACAATCAGCTTTTTTATTTAAGTCAGTTTGAAATATATAATATGAAATTGCATATCATGCCAATATTGAAAAAGACCTGACGGAATGACATATTTATGATGAAACTATTTTAACAAGCCATTATTTACGGAAGGATCGAAGATGCTTGGAAGTAATCTTGAAATATTATTCATAACTGGACTCGACGTAATCGCATTTTAAATCATTTCTAAAGAAACGTACAGAAAATCCTTATTCTATTTCCTAAAAGTGACACGTTTAACAGGAATTGCAACCAAACCCCTTCTTCAACTCCGGCAAGACTTCAAAAGCATTACAATTCCAACAAATCCAACAGCTGCTTAGCAAGAGGAGTGAGCGAAAGAAATCGCCTACGATCAGACGCGCACACTTCGAAAGAGAACGAATCATCATCGGCCCAATCCGCCACTACCTATTCTACATCCGCCTCGAAGAAGAATCCAAGTGGGCGAGAACGCTAAATCGGCCGCATTCGTTCCGTACCGGCAGTAACAGGGCTCGCGCGCCCAGGCTCGCGGAATCGGGGATGGACGCATTTAGGCACACGCGATTTTACGGTCGGAGGAGAAGAAGAAAGGGAGTGCGACATTCTCTCTTTCGAAGAATGGATCGGATAGTTCGAGAGAGAGAAGAGGGGATCATAAATTAAATCGGTTGTGGGCGATCCTTCCGCACAAACATCCGCGCGCCGAGCGAATGTGATCTTACGGAGATAGAGGAAAATCCGCGGAACGAGGCATAGAGAGAAAGAGGGTAATAACGTTGAGACGAGCGGCGCGGGTGCTTGATGCCACCTACCTCTCTCTCACTTTCTTACCTGAAAGTGAAATGAATTACATTTCCCGCATCGAATATCCTCTCCTTTCTATTTCAAAGTAGGCGGTTCTCGTCGAGATCGAACTCTCTCCCCACCCACACCTGTCCTCTTTCTTTTTTTCTAAAGGTAAACGCCCATTTGAACTTGGTCGAGGCCGCGACTCTCTGCTCCCCCTTCTCTCTCGCACGCCCTCTCTTTTCCCTTATTTCTTATGGCTTCCATAGACGGAGGAGCCCTTGACCTTTCTTTCTCCCTCTCGAGTCACCATCTTCCCTTTAAAAGATCGCTTGACCTCTTCGCAACCCTTGCGAGACGGAGGAGGGGAGAGCCGACGCCTCGAGACACGGAGATGCAATGGTAAGAAAAGCTATTCCGATACCTTTTTCGCTAATCACTCCATTGTTTTTGAGAAATGAAGGCCCGACACCTCTTTTGAGGTGGGCGTTGACCATTTCCAGTCCCTTCTCCCTCTCTCTCCCCCTTCCACTCTTTTCCTCTCGCTCCATCTCCCTCGAGGGCACATTTTTGCGTGTCGTATTAAGAAAGGCTCTCGGGGTCACGAAGTGGGTGATGATCGCATGTTCTGAAAAAACGTTCTCGGATTTTTTCCGCCTCCTTTTTGATCATTTGGCGTGTAATTGGGCGTCTCTTTAATATTTAAGACGCACGTGTTCTATGGTTTCGGGCGCTAAAAAAATCTCCACGTCCTGAAGTTTTGAAAAATCGTGTATTGAGATCTTTAAGTTCAATTAATGTCACATTACGTTACATATGGGATATCTGAATGATATTCTACGTTAATGAGGGCTGACTACCGCGACCGAGTTATTTGTCAATCTTTTCCTGCCTGGAGCCATGGCAATATTCGCTCTTTTCAAATTTGATATTAAATGACGTGTGTGTGAGCCTGTATGTGAATATGTATGTATGCCTGTGTATGTGTGCACGCGCGAGTACATACGCTTTTTAGTATCCCTAAAGACAGCTATTATAACTGGAACAATTACCGCTGTTTCGAACATAACAGCATTCGTCACGACGCTAATGTGAATCCAATATTTCCTGACAATCCCCATGTTTTAAAAACGTGTTATACATTCTTAATCCCGGGAATTATCTGCAAGGTAAAAATAACATAATGCGTATTACGTCCAACGGGCAGTGAATTGAAGCTTTTATGATAGTTTATGCGAATATTTCCGACATCAATTCCTTTTTTATAATCCAAATAGTTGATTGGAGCTAAATTCAGAAATTAATGCAAAAATTTTTGAATGAGATGCGACTTAAGAAATTGTTCGAAGCGAAAATTCTATATCAGATTATTTATGTTTTTAATCCTCAATTATATTTGATGGCGTCATTTATTAAAGCAAATGATTAGGTGGTCATTTATCAATTGTGACATCAACTTTGATGAGTAATCGTACGCGTTTATCAGGATAAAATATAAGTTTTTGGACTTATTCATAAAATACTTGAATGATTTGAGAATGATGAACAAGTGCAGTAAAGTAAATAATTGTAGAAGAGTTTATGCCAGTGTTCCCCAAACTGGGAGCCGCAGATGATTCTTAGAGGTACAGCTCAAAACTTAGTTAGATTAATAAATCATCGATTTGGAAACATTGATTGGTCATTAGGGCAATAATCCTTAAGTTAAGTTAATAATGATGCATTACTAAAAATCGAATGCGTCCAAACGTTGTGATGCCCGTATAAAAAATACGCAACATTGTCTCAAGGAGGGGGTACGGCGAAATGCTGTTTGTATTTGAAAATGTGACCTGCCAACAAAAATATTACGAAGCACTGTCTTAGCAGAACCAAACAAGAGAAAAAAGTCCGAGATGGTGAAATACGAACGCTATTGTGAAGGTACGAATAAGGAATGCGCTATTGAAACAGTCTCCTAGAACAACGAGTAAAGCAAGGAAGTCGGGTCATCAATAAGGAGAACATAGTATAAGAACCGTGAAATAAGTGGGAAGAATGGAGAGAGGCGTGAGGGGGAGGGGAGGTGATGGAGTCCATAGTGAGAGTGGACTGACACCCTCCGCGATAATTCATGGATTGCGCATCAACCTCACAGCTTGAAGTCATGCGGAGGTCAGCCTACGATTTCAAGCACGAGCGCCTCCCCCTTAATTCTCACCCCACGACCGTCTTAGGTCGTCCGTGGCAAACCACCTCGCCCACTGAAAGGGGTCACTTTAATGTACTCGTAATTCTGTGCGAGTTCAATCTATTAATGTCACCAGAGGAACTCAATTTCGTAACAGGCGATAAATATCTCGGTGTGGAGCTGTAAAATCGTCTAATGCAGACCAAATGAATATAAAAGCTTTTCATTCTTAGGTTGATACTGTGTTAGATGAAATATCTGCTTCCATACCAGCTCCAAAAATTATATTTGTGAGAATTCAGGCAAATAAATACATTTCTCGGGTAAAGTAAATATAACTATATATTTAAACATGAAAGTAAATGGATTATATAATTTAATGCTTCGTGCAATTCAATAGATGTATTCAGATTTGGTCAACGGGTTATTGGGTCTACCATACTTTTATCGAAGGTTTCTGTACGTGTTAATTTCAAATTCAAAGTGAGTAGAAGGAATCGAAAGCTACCCAATCCAATTATTAAGGATATATATATATATATATATATATATATATATATATATATATATATATATATATACACACACACACATATGTAGGTGAAGAGATGAAATCAGATTCATTCAATCCTTACACGATAATCACGAAAAATTTCACACAAATACGGGAATCAGATATAATCGCCAGAGGGATAAGTCACGATAAAACAATAAATTAATAATATTTTTCTCTCACTCTCACTCAAGCACCATTATACAAACTCCTAAGCTCGCAATTTTTGCCTGAACACACAAAAACTCTCATTTAGTTCCATGAGATTATGGAAGGAGTGGGAAAAAGAAAAGTAGAGGGAAGAGGGGGGCGAAGGCCGAATGAGCGAGTAGGAAGGTGGAAGGGGGCGTGACAAGACTCGAAGCGGTCAATGATTTTAAAACCTACGTCACGAGAACTGCAAGCTGTTTAGCGGGAAGGCAAAACCGGTGGAGAAGATAGAAGAAAATAATAAAAAGCGGCGGAACAGAAGAGCACACAGAGAACATAACGCGCAGGCGCCGTAGAAATAGAAAATAATAACTCCTCACAAATGCCGATAGTTGTGCCACCGAGAAAGGGCGAGAGAAAGGAAGAGGAAACGTTGGGCGATTTGCCCTCCTAATTTACAAGCAAACGCCAATGAATACGCCCGTCTTAATTCCTGTCATTTAGCGCGGCATAAACAGAAGAATGAGATGAGGAGAAGTCAACGGTAAGGTCGCAAAGGAGAAGGGGGGAACCTGTCTTTTTCAAGGCGGTGCTCTGAAAATTTGACTAAAGAATTGCGCGTGGATAAAGAAGACAAGAGGAATGAAAGAGATGGAGAGAAAGAGAGAGGAAGACGGGCGGAGGGAGAGAAAGAGGGTCGGAGGGAGAGAAAGAGGGGCTGAGGGAGAGAAAGAGGGGCGGAGGCAGTGAAGAGGAGAGGGATTCGAGAGAGCGGGAGAAGCATTCCTTAGAGGAGAGACTAAACATTTCATTCCATTCCAATGAAACGGACTGATTATAAAAGCCTTTCCTTGTTGACACAGACCAAGGTCACGGTCATAACCCCTCCTTTATCCATAAGAGTATTTACGAGCACCCGTTGGCAACCTACTTCTCTCCCTCTACCCTCCCTGTTCTCCGCTCCTACCGTACGAGGCGTTTTTACTTCGTGTAATTGTAACTCCTATGGAATTTTTTTGTGCTTTGCCATAAAAGGTGCAAACGAGACGGCAACAAAGAAAAATATCGCCACTTCTGTGCGGTGAATGGACGAAATTTTTGAAAAGCGTTTTTGTGCCATTGAAAATATTTTCCTTATTTTCCTTTCTAATTCAGGATAAGTTAGAATGGGATATATTTCTCTCTGGTAACACGGTGGACAGCGGATTTTTGTCACCTCACATCCCTCAAAAAAAACCTTTTCGTAAGAATGTAAGAGTTACAAGTTTTACAAAAGCGATTATTTCAAAGGGTGAAAAAACAAACGAGAATAGAAAGAACACATTACGTGATAATCACTCGTTATTTGGATTATTTTTCTCCACCGAGTTCGCGTTTTCGTTGGAAAATAATTTTAAAATGGCTATTAATTCGACAACATTGCCATTCAGAATACAAATTCGTCATTGTGGAGTGTCAAAAATGTTTTTAAAAAGCGCTTTCACTTATAATACTGAAGATTGATTAGATTTAAGAGGTACTAACGGAGTTACACCTGATACAAACTATTATCTGAACTTGCTATTTAAATTATGAATTTTAAATTTGCTATGAGAAAATATATTTTTTCAATTAATAACATAAAAACAAAAAATTAAACTAATTACATTAAATTTTCAGATAGAATTTGACGCCAATTTATAAACTTCCAATCACCACCAGAAGATGAAACGAAAATGGAGGCAATGAATATATAGATATTATGTATTACAGTTGTACCTCGCTGTCCACGGGGATTATATTCCTAGAAAACTCTGCGAATGCTAAAGCCGTGAATTCCGAAACCTAAGTCAAATGGGAAAAAAGAGGGGCTTGGTTCGTCGCTCAGAAAACTATACATTTATAAAAGAATAAAAATGTATATTTATCACAATACAATTATTAAAATATTATATATTAGTCTAATAAATAAAGGGCCGCGTTTGTCTGTCTGTATGTGTGGACATTTCTCGAGACCCAAGAAACTCAGAGACTTAAAACTTGGTACACCTACTAATAAGACCTTGAGGATACGACTGGCATTTCGATTTGGGGGAGAGAGGGAAGGAGGGTGCCATAATTTATCATGCTCTACAGCATTTCTCGAAAACCAAGAAACTTGGTACACATACTAAAGAGACCATGAGGATGTGCACCTTGGTGCCAGAATTTTCATTTTTTTGATGGTGTGGGAAGGGGAGGGGGTGCCATACAAAACATTTTACAGCACTTATCAAAAATTAAGAAACTTACAGATTTAAAATTTTGTACACCTACTAAAGAGACCTTGAGAATGTGCATATGTGTCAGAATTTTGATTTTTGGGAAAATGGGAGAGGAGGAAGAGGAGACGAGGAAGGGGAGAGGAAAGGGAGATTGGGAAGGGGAGAGGATAAAGGAGAGAAGAGGAAGGAGAGAGGAGGAAGGGAGGAAGAAGAGAGGAGGAAGGGGAGAGGATAAAGGGGAGAAGAGGAAGGGGAGAGGATAAAGGGGAGAAGAGGAAGGGGAGAGGAAGGGAAGAGGAGAAAGGGGAGAGGAGGAAGGGGAGAGGAGAAAGGGGAGAGGAGAAAGGGGAGAGGAGAAAGGGGAGAGGAGGAAGGGGAGAGGAGGAAGGGGAAAGGAGGAAGGGGTTGCCATACAAATCATAGCCTGACTAGAGGCGTGTGAATTTTTTGTAAAATTACTCAACTTATTCTAAATATTCTTAGTAAATGTCAAATTTGAATCTATATTTAGTTTGTTCATACCAATAAAGGGGGAATTTTGGTCACTTATCCCGAGAGTACCTTGAGTTTGAATGAAAATATTAGTGAGTGAAATAAGCAAGAACAATTCAAAACTGTAAACCCGAGGAAAAGCCCAGGTAATTAGCTAGTAGTCTATAAACATTCACATAGAGGAGCTCCTCTAATGGTTAAAAAGAAATCTTTATAATCTGCCTGTTCGCCTTTTTCCTAAAACTTCTTTGAATATTAACACCTTATTTACAGCCATTCGGAAACATCCAATATTTTACTCTAGATACTTTTATTTTGGGAAAAAACATTTCTTTTCAAGCTTTCCGATCATTTTCCTCCGAAACATTACTAGATGATAAGAGTCTTGTGTTTCGACAATACGAGAAAGAAGTTTCAGATTAATTAGAAAAGAGTGGCATTGCACAACCGAAATTTGTTCGGAATTTAAAGGCTTGCAAAATAATCAAAAATTATGGAAACTGGCTATATTGTTTTAATTAAGTACTTATCTAACATGGAATTACTGAAGCGTTTCAATAATGTACATCTGAAACATTAAAAAACACTATGCAATTGTACAACTGCAAACTTATCTTCCATGACAGTTGCTTATATTTCGTACTACCAAACTTTTACCGCAAATAGCTAAAAACGTGGATAGCAAAATCGTGGAGAGTGTAGGCCTACGCAATACTCAAATTGGGAAAAAATATTATTTTTCCGTTATCGCTCAACTTTAGCAAGCATGCCCATAAGACTATGTAGCACTCTCGGAAAGGTAGGGAAGTGCGGGAGTAAATGCCTTCTCATAATGGGCTGACCTCAAAGTCTTGCGAGCGAAATTAATTATCACCATAATACACAACGCGCAGGGAAGAGTGAAAAGCCTAACTCCTTCCGAATCGCGAAACTCTACGTTCTTTTGTTTTCTTCTCCTCTCTCTCACTCCATTCTTCCCTCTCCATCCACATCACACTCTGTCTTTTCCGAAGAACTTGAATATTTCCTTTTTGGACCTTTAGGGCAACTAAACGTGAGCGAGAGTTAGAAAGGGTACGGGAGAAAGAGAGACACTGACCGCGGTTTATCTATGCGATATCCATTTCCTCTCCCAACCTATCCGGGAGACTCTTTCGACTCCCCGACCTGACCTTACATACACCTCGACACTACCCCTTTTTTCCTCCATTAAACCACCTAACAAATGGCTCCGACGAAGCACAAAAGCGCATCTCACCACGAGAACGGACCTGACCGCGCGCGAAAAAGGGGAGAAAAAGAAGGCCAAGCTGAGGAACGGACGGAGTGAGAGAGAAATGGAACATAGTGGCGTTCAAACGCCGCTACGAACCACATATAAAAAGAGTGGAGGCGATTGAACATACATTTGACGAGAAGGACGGAGAACGAGGAGGCGGGTTAACGAGAGGAAAGCATAAATGTAAGCAAAGCTACATTTTTAGGTTATACGGAAAATACTATTGAGTCGTATTTATAAGAATACCGCACTCTTCCTAATAAGGAAAGGAATGGACCTCACGTGAAAAACACATATTAGATTGTACGCTTAGTGAGATCAACCATTATATATTTAATTTCTAAAAGTTTCTTCCTTCATAACATATTATTCTTGACATTATTTGCTCGCGATTGTCGCAGCATTTGCCATGTAATGACAGTTGTATTCTTGAAATACAAATGTTTTTGAAATACTTGTTCAAGACATGCAACCTGATTTTAGAAGGAAACATTTGGAAAAGAAAGGTCCGTGAGACATCCGAGTAAATACGGTCAAGTGAGGAAAACTATATATTATAAATCTATATATTTAATAAACGAGCATTTTTATAGGTTTTAAAGAACTTTTCATCCACTCGAAAATTAAAAAAAAGAATTGTAGCGCCAAAAATTACATAAGCTAAATGAGTGTTAAATAATCTACGGGTTCACACGAGAAAAGCTTGTTTGCAAATAAACTGAATTACAATAGCCACGTAATAGAAATAAGAAAATGAAAGTTTTTAAATCGAATTAAATAGCATATTTGTCGAGGTAATAAAGATGCATTTTCATGTGAGACCGGAATATTTTCACGCACAATTATTACCGAAATGTGAGACTAATAATTTCCTCGAGTTTATAAAATTTCCAAATTTTTGGTTGGAGGAATATGATGATCATTCAAAAAACGCAAATATCACATTTCTCATTTAAAACAAACCAAAAACCTCTAAATCGGAAGGAAAATAAGTTAGCACAGTTTTATCCTCGAATTAGCGGTGAAACAACTTGGCAAATTAATAAAACCGTGGAAGGTTAAACGTCCTTCCGAGGTAGTTCGCTAACGCATGTCATGACACGACTAAAAAATTAATTACATCGCCAGAGGTTTCCGCGCTGACGCGCTGAATATATATAAGGGAAATTACTTTTTCCGGACCGTAACGAGAAAAACGCTCGCCGGCAAGTGAAGAGCAAAGAGAGAGAGAGAGGGAGGGGATGGAAGGGAAGGAAAACCAGGCGTGGAGACTGGAAGTAAGGGGAGGAATTCGGAAAATCTTTCTTTTTTACTCACCCGTCGCGGAGAAAGAGGGAGGAGGCGGAAGAACCGTAAATTCGCAGAAAGGGACCGAGGCAGAAATAAAAGAGCGAGGCGGCGCCGCGTACGGACTCAAAAAAAGTAAACTCCTCTCTCGGCTTGTGCGTGTATGCGCTCGTCCCGGAGTGGGCGGTTGCGAGGCAGGTGAGAGGGCGAGCGAGAGGGAGGGGGAGGAAGAGAGGGAGGTAGGAAAAGACGCGTACTCGAACCGAACCCGAAATACAACCGCCTTCTTTTTCGCTCCCCCGAACCTTTTACCGCGTTTCGCAACACGATACGCAATCAGCGGCACTAATTTTTCCGGAAGAATTAATGCAGTGGCGCACACACTCACGTACCTGCGTGTAAAACTCCGTGTGCACACGTCGGGTAGACAACGAAAAAAAGAAAGACGGAGAAGAGTGAGGTGAAGAGTAACGCAAGGGGGGATAGAGAGAGAGAGAGAGCGGAAGATGAACCGAGACCGCCGAAAACCCGGAAAAACATCCGCGAGTCGGCTGATTTTTTTTAGCTTTCAAAAAATTCCCTTTTTTCTCTTCGAGGGTGTCGGAGGAATCCGAGCTATTATCGTCCGATTCAAAATTTTCACCCCATCGGTTCCTGCAAAAGGCTCCCGAAAGGAAAAAATAAAAAAACTAACGCTCAGCTCCGCCCTACCATCTTCTGGATCGTGGCACCTCCTCTATCGTCTCCTCGGGCCCGGTTCGGTGGCACTTTTATATTATGCCGCCCTGACCGTGCCCTCCGAGGAATCTTCCTCCCACTCCCGCCGAAAATGGGGGTGATCGCACTCCGATCCACTCTGAATAGGAGTGAGAGGGAGGTAGAGGTGAGAGGGAGGTGAAGTATATTTTTTTAAGGGGAGAGGAGTTAGGTGTGTGTGGGTGGGAACTCCACCTCTGCCGCTTCCTCCTCCACCCACCAAGTCGTCCACCTCTGCCATTCCACAGAGAGGGAGAAAATAAAGGAAGGAATGGAATGCAATGAGGAATACGAGGAGGATGAGGGAAAAGGTGTGCGGAGTAGAAGAAAAAAGTTTCCAAATCCTCTTCTCTTGCTTTCTTCTTCTACTGAATGCCATTCTTTCCCTCTTTCTCTTCCTCTCTCTCTCTTCCTCTTAAAAAGACCGCCTCGGCTCTCCCGCGGGGAAAGAGAGAGAACAGAATAAAGAGAAGGTCCACTGAACGTAAGAGAGCTTAGTGGGCGATAAATCTTCTTCCGTTATAGTGCAAAAGGAAAAATAATGGCCGCTATGGCATTTTAAGGTGTAATTTAAGATCCGTGGATGAACAAGCGCCTTCGTTACCGCCATCAATAACTATCGATTTTTGGACGTAAGTTATCAAACCAGAGCAGATTAATTAAGTAGTTAAACGGATCGAATTGCGACGCGAACGTGCGTTATGTTTATTCGAACATCAAATTACATTTATTGCTGTCATATTGGCAGCCATTTCATAAAAACTTACACGGCGAAGGATAACTAAAACCATTTAACTAGAACCTCTTGGATTTAGGAGTTAATGATCTTTTTAGAATAGAAAACGCTTCGGCTAATCACCCACAAACCATCGAATTAAAAGTATAGGAAAATAAAAGTCGTGAGATGCTATGCGATATAAAGTTCCCCGAAATTGCGACTTATTTAGATATTATAACAATAAAATATTTTTCCTACCATCTAACATTTATTACGGGAAAATAAAATGAATCGTGGGATAAAAAAATCCGATGCCTATTTCCCCCTCATATTCCTTCAATTCTTTACGGTTTCGAAGATTGACCGAGGGAGAAGGAAAAAAGAGCGAGAAATGCGCGTTTCTGAATTACGATTGACCGAACACAATGGAGCAATAATGTAAGAGGGTTTTTCGTATCTTGAACGTCGGAGGCGTCGGAGATGGGAGGAAGCGAAGGAGTGGGCGAGAGAGAGAGAGAGAGGAATAAAGAGAGAGAGAAAGGAATAGAGAGAGGAATAGAGGGAGAGAGGCGAGAGAGGAGGAAGAGGGACAAAAGTATCCGGATGGATTTTGTCTGCGGCCAGATGAGAAGGAATTCAGCTATGCGATTGGACTCGGACGATACACACAATCGAGAAAGAGGGAAGGAGTTAGATTATCTCCGGTCGTAAGCATTCAATCGTACGATTCCGATGCTCCTCTTGATTGCCCCATCGCTACTGTTAAGACCGTTGAAATATCAACACGGGAATGACCCGCGGAGCGGAGAAAATCGTATGCTTTTTCCATGGCGGAGAGAGCGTAATGCGCCCACCTCCGTTCACCCGTTTCGAGATGGCTTTGCGGTCGAAAGTCGGATATAAACGCAGACAATGGACTCTCCTAGAGTGTTTGTTGATGCGATTGGTTCTTTGAACTCGCATAGGGAAGGAACGTCGGCGTGAGAAAAGCACTAGGCAGCTAAAACGATAGAGATGAAAGTTAAAAGGACGATAGAGAGTTTTTATCGCCGAAATGGGAAGTTTGACCGGAGCAATAACGGAACGAAATAACTCGCCCGACTGCTACCGGAGAGAATGGAACGTTTGAGATATTTGTGAAGAATGCTCTCCATCACTCCCCGCTGGTTGACCTAACGCTTATCAATTTGTGATCTCTTTCCTCTATCCTTTTACTAATGAGTTTTCCTAGCCTACTGTTTCCGCCTTTAAATATCGAAGTTCTTTTACGCTTCAGCTATATTACCACAAGATATATAAAACATATTCAGTCGTTATTTACAACGGTAATCCTTAATTCTGACATTCAAAATATTGCATGTTAATAGATAAATAATATAAATGATAAAATAATCACAATTATAGGTATTTATTTAGATATCTACTAATTTCATTATCAAAGCCTCCCTTCTTTCCATCTTAACTGATATCTAAAAGTCCCGAAATATAATTAGATTTTTTTTTCTGAACTCAATTATTTTCGAGTTAATATATAAATCAAAAAACATCGCAACGAGCGTACTTATAATAATTGCACTTTCAGAAAGATAAACACGCTTCCTGAGTGATATAATACAAATATCTCGTCAAAAGCGGAATAATCGGATTTTTCGAACATTAAATGCTGCAAATTAAAAATCCTTTATCATCCAATTGAAACTTTTAAACTCAAATTACTCAAATGCATTTATAATCGTCTGAAGTTAAATTTTGGTAGTTACAGCAGTTGAGCGTTGAAAAAAATTCTGTTATCGCGAAGGTGAACGCCGGGATGGGGATAACCATCTCGGTTCTTCTTTATTCATCAGTAGTCCCGTAGAGAGAGAGAGAGAGAGAGATACAAAAAATAAGACACCTCATCCGGTCTCCAGGATCCTACCTCCGCTTTTCACCGAGGATGACACGATTCATTCCGTTCCATTTCGTTCATTTTCTACTTCCCAGAAAACATTTCGGGGGATTTCCGTTAGATGAGGCCGAAAGAAAACTCGAATAAGTTTGACTCTTTGCCCGAAATTGTCGAACAAAAGCAAAAGAGACGGATTTTCAGAATTCATATTATAAAAAAACAACTTGGAATCCTTCCAAGAAGTAGGACTTCACAATCGAGCGTAAAATGACGGCGCGATTTAAAGTCGCAATTTGAACCGAGAAATACGAATCTTTTGAAGTGAAGGGAAGTTAATACGAAGTGCTTATTTGATCTTAGCTTTGTTCAAAAAGGTAAAAGTCGTGATTTTTAAATATTTTGGATGCCATTTGTTTCGTTGATATAACGTTACGAATTCCAAACGCTATTTATTCATACCTAGTTATTATATTATTATTCAAGCTCCTTAATGATAAAATGAAGTTTAATATAATGTTTGCTGGTGTCGGGGAAATTATATAAATAAATATAAATGTAAATATAATCATAAATATAAATAATGTGTCGCGTACTTATACCTAACTTATTGGTAAATAAAATACAACAAATATTTTCAAACGGTTAATTTAATAGCTGCGCAACAGAGTGCACGTTAGGCCCTTTTTAAAACCAGTCAGCCACGATTCTTCATTATCGTTCTTGTTTCGGCCGTAAATAAAGTAAATGGCACATTATGGGTAAACGCCTAATCAATCAGTTGAAATAATACTTTCCCTTTTACTTCTAAGCTGAGAAAACAGATGTTTCGTTTTCCTTTCCTTTCCTAGTCACTAAACGCGCAGGGATTTCTCAAAACAAAACTTTCAAAAAATAATAACCAGCTCCTTCGGCGTAAATTTTGTTAAAAAGTGATGTGAAGGTCTCTTGTCGCCAATTGACACGTCTTAACATCCTCTCGTTGTAGTTTTTAACATGCGCGACCAACCTTCTTGCAGGATACCTACGCGAAGACGGACGGGTCAATTTCAAGGGAATATTTTTAGACATAAGGTGTAAAAATGGAAATATCCTCAAATTAAAGACGTCGGTAAGACACCCTCTAACATACCAACTTACGGACAGATGGCTTTTACGGCCTTTTTACAAAGCTCATAAAATATTTTTGCTCGCGCAACGAAAGGACAAAGACCGCCGTTAAAATATACTCGCGAAGCATGCAGGAATTGAAAAATTCCTAAAAATAAATAAAACTCGTGAAAGTAAGCTAAGAATAGTAAGGCTGCGGTGAATAAATGATGAGGAAAGTATGAGTTGGTCGAAGGAGTTGAAGCCTCATTTTTCGGGAGAGGAAAGGGAATGTGAGGAGATAAGTCCATCTATAGGACGAAACAGGAGTTGACGCAATCCAACGCGAAAAGGGCCACATTGGCGGAAGAGTCGCAGGTGCTGAGGAATGTCGAAGAAAAATAAAACCCTCGCAAGTTTTTAATGGATGGGATTCACGGAATAGCACTGATGGGGACACTTTTTGCTGCTACGAAAAATTATACCTCGTGAATTATGATCGCGTGAGGTTTGTAACTATAGAACTTTCACGCAACTGATTAGAATTTCTCTTAGCTTCGACGCAATGTTAAAAGAAATAATTCCTGCGGCTCAGATGTATTCGAAAGGATAAAACAATATCTCGTCGCTTCTATCGAATAAGTACGCTTGGTAGGATTCGATTTAAATAAAAAAACGCCGATAAACGTCGATTTTTTTAAATTTTCAAAATCGTCGAAAATGACTAATTATCGCTAAGCGTTGATTTTCCAACAAGATGGAAAAGTATACTTGTAAAAGCCTATTTTATTTTGAATTATAATAATAAAGTCGTTTCTGATTACTTTTTTCGCAATATTATTTCCTACCTACGATTTCGTTCCTTCTCTGGGCTTGCATTAACAGTGGGACTAAAAAAAGGGAATTTTCTTACACTCAAATATGAATTTTTGAAACGCTCACGCTTTTGCTCTGAACAGTCAGGTAACCGAAAAGCCCTAGGGTAGTTTTGAGAACAAGTATTTCTTCTTCTTGTCAGCCCTTTTGAGATTATATTTGCAGACCTAATGGTGGGATATTCCACGAGCCTCTCTATACAGATTTGGTCTTGGATATGTCCTGCTATGAGTTCCTCGCTGACCGTTTTGCTACCCATTCCACCTATCTTCCCCGTGGAGTGTATTCCTGGAACAAATGTTTCTTGATTACCTGCTAGGGTTTTTCCTATAGATGGGGTTCCATGACGTTTCACCCAAAGTGCTTCACCCACAGGATGTTTCACCCACAGACACTTCACCCACTTGAAGTTTCATCCAAAGACCTTTCACCTATGCCTTTTCACCCATAGGTTTTTCACCCAGAATCCAGTTCACCCACATAACGTTTCACCCATTGGTTTTGGCCCATGCTTCAGTTTAAATGTTAAAAATTCAATTGAATCTAAGGAAACCTTTACAAATAGAAAAGAATATCAACGTAATTACTATTTAATTATTATTGTAGCAACGTAAACAATACACAGAAATGGAAAGAGGAAGAAACTTTTATTATTAAATGGACTATTTTACCGAAGCAAAGGTAGTTGAAATTACGTACTTATAAAAATTCATTTTATTAAAGTTGTAGCTTATTGACCGTCGAAATTACAAATACATAGCTTATTCTTCTACAAAAATAATATGCGTGTGTAAAAATTCATTTTCTTAAATAGTCTGTTGGATGTCGAAATTACAATTTCAAAGCGTATTCATTTCCAAAACAATATTCGTGAGTGTAAATAGATACCATTAAAACGTTAAAAAAAATTATGTTGAATTCTCAGTGGGAAAAATTTGGATAACTCTCTTTATCAGATAGCGATGTTTAAACAATTGTTAAGTTAATAAAATAAATAATGACTTTCCACCGAGCAGATGTTCGTTTTCCAGCGCATGTATTGAAACTCACGTGCAAAGTATAAGTCCTCAAAGAGAAGATGTGAAAAGAGATATTTAAGTGTATTTGGCTTACGTTCCATGGCATGCGAAAAAGTTCCGACGAGGCCGCAGAAGTTTCAGAGTTAATTCCATTTTCAAAAATAAATGTAATCTTTTCTCACCATTCCATTCTCGTATATTACTCACCTATTCCTAATAGCACCTAAGTTAGCAAGAGACTGATAATTTCGTGCACTGATACAGAATGTGAGAGCCTCGTTCGGTTTTATTTAATTTTTAAGAGCAATGAATTGCATAACATGTTCCTTTTAATGAGATGTGTGGCTTAGGAAACACTTTCGAAAGCTTCAGAGAAATATTCGTGTGATTTCAGCTAATAGACCGCGAGATTTGGCCGTTCAAATATGAATACGGCGGAAGAAACTCGAAGGATTCGATGAAAACGCGGGAACTACTGTTTAACCATGGAAAAATCGCGATTTTTCGGTTTAAAAAGTACGTAATTTATTTTATTACTCATTTTGTTAATTTCCAATTCTTCTTTAGATGTTTAAGTGAGTAATTATGCCAAAAACAATGAAAATATGGATTGGCCACACCGAGAATTAGCAGTATAGGGCAATAACATGGGATAGCGATTCTCTCCTAAGAACAGGTAGCGCACGGATGAAGTGAAACACACAATAGTAAGTATAGAATGGACATAACATCATCCTTTTATCTTTAATATGATATTCTTTATTTGTTTAATAAAGTGAAGTACATTATAGAAACTGTTATTTTTAGAGGAATGAACTTTCTGTATCATATCAGAGAATGAAATGATTAATTAAAAATACATTTTACTTAGTGTTTCACAAGCACAGACATTCCCCATACATCACTTCGTCCATTCTTTCTTTATATAGCTATGTCCTTACAGGAAGAAATTAGAAATGAAAGAAAACCAATTGTTGTTATGTTTTATTTAATGGCTATAGAACATGACATTTCAATTAAAATAATAAAATAGGCATTTACAAAGTAAAATTATGACCACAAATACAAAGGTATTCTGTTATGCGATTACTTCGTTTATATTCTTCGTATTCTAACGTAATTAACTATAATTGCCCAGTTACATTTTTATACTTCATTCTACACCCTAACAAGCCTTCCCGAATCTAATTCCAACATCATTTTTTCGTTGTCTATTTGCTCTTTCATTATTTCTCTCAACAAATGGAAAAAGGACGGATGGCACTTGCCGATCAAACATTGAAATCTGTTATGCCATCCTTCGGTCAAGTTGTTTGTTCTTGGCTCCCATACCTTTGCTGCATGGAATTGATTCCAAAGTTCGGGAGGATATCTAAGAGGAACAGCAGGCCTTCTTCCTTTTGCTTTCCTCCCTTTGACATAAGCCCTGCCAAAGAAGTCTGCTATATCAAGTAATTCTTCCGGTAGTTCATCCAATAGTATTTAAAAGCTCTGAGTTACATCACTCGGTGGAACAAACGCTAAACTTATTAACTGGTGCACAGCTAATTTCTAATCCCTAATTTCTTTATCACAATAACGTGCTTGTAAGCCCCTTTCCTGCAGAGCTCTGTACACATTCTGCCCAAAATGGAAAAAGCACAACCGGGTAGGAATATATTATTCCCAGTTCAAAGTCACTGACAAATGTCTCCGGCTCCACTCAATTCACATGTAGTTCTCGGCTCTTTAGCTTTACCGTGTTTATCACGACACCATACGAGGCCTCAGTTTTGTCACTAAGTAATGCATATATTAATGGAAAAGCAGAGCCTAGGTAAAGGCCATATATAGCAAAAACTCGAGAGAAAATATTTGGAGCTATCTTAAAGGTTCCATCCATAAACCAAGTCTTTGATTGCCCTAGTTTTGTTAAATTAGTTTTAGTGGGAAATACCAAAAGTCTACCTTCACCTGCGTTATTAGTATCAAATAACAGGAACTGCTCGCCAAATGGAAGAATTTGCAAATCTTGGGGAATTTCTTTAAGTTCCGCAATACTTTTAGGATTTACTGGAAGTAGTGCCTACCTCCTCCTATTCAGGCTGCGCTTGATAGTTGCTCTTTCTGAAAGACGCGGCAACACTCCACTAGGATGTAATGTAAAACTCCTTCAGCCATAAATATTGTAGAAACCCGATACATTTCGCTCACTAAGTGGGCAGCTTCAGGGGTGACTTGGTCGGACAATGACTAAAAGTCGACTTTTTGTCACTGTCCGATCAAGACACCCCCGAAGATGCCCACTTAGTGGGCGAAATGCATCGGGTTTCTACGATCTTTATGGCTGAAGGAGTTTTACATTACATTGTACTAGCCATAAGTTTCAACTAAGCTACCAACCTCACTCCACTAGGAACTGAATGGAGCGCATTCAATACAATTAGAGAAGAGGGAAAGTCCTCATTACACGTCAGGAAATCTCTACATGGTTAAGGAATTTTGTGTTTATATAAATAACTCTTGGTTAGGCAGTATTGGAAATTGAGAAAATTAAAATTAAATTCCAATGAAAAAATTGATTTATTACTTTTGGAATTAAAAAACACATCTGTAAAATGAATTGATTAGTAAAAATATTTTTTGTTTAATTATAGCAACAATATTTGAAATCATTAGCCTTACATAAAGAATGAATACACATTTGTTAGTTGCTCCGAGAATTTTTGCCAGTGATATTTAAGGTTAGGTTTACCAATTCGTTAGGACCCGGAGGGAAAATAAAGACATTAAGAGGTAATAGTATGTGGATAAAAATACTGCCATTAAGTTCATAGGAGTCAGGGGCACTAACCTCCAGGCTACCTGGGCCAACAGCCATTAAAAAAAAAGCAGGTCAATGGGTGAGGTGTACAAATACTTTCCTAATGGTAAGCACGTGAGAAAAGTATGGGACGTAAAAATTAGTTGAGACAACAATCAGTTAAATGATGGGGCAGAGAAAATTGTTTGTTTGTTTGTGCGTATTTCTGGCTAATCAATCTCTTGGATTATTACAGCCATAATACCATCCACACCGAACGCATACAAAAGGGAGGAGGGAAAAACAGTGCCGGCATTAGCCTACTCTTTGCAAAGAGCACCAAGGGGGCCAACTCCTTAACGTCCCTTCCGAGGGACGGAGCGCTGACTTACGCGGTCTCCTCAAATCACACAAGTAGGGGACGGGACGATCCCAGGTTGGAAACTCTGACCTCTGCAGGATTCGAATCTGGGACCACTGCATGGAAGGCCAACGCTCTAACCACTCCACCACCGCCACCCCGAGCAGAGAAAATTAATTCGTTAAAATAGTAAAAGGATATTATTTTATTCTGTTAAGCCTCGCTTGCTTCACTTAGCTGTGCCATCCATTGCCCTGGGCATGAATATGGTACGTGTCAGTTGTTCACAAAATAAGCCGTAATTTTAGACTGAGTAATTGAAATTTCTATTTAAAACTTATCGTGGTTATTCGTAGATTATAGTGAGTTCTTTGGAAGTTAAACTGCAACGTAGGCGTAAGGGAATGAAATTGTACTTGTAATAGAATGAAATAAGTATACCATAGCGATGTCTCATTATGTTTTAATTTGCAATATTTTGAATTATTTACAGAAATTGTTAACTTGATTATATCTTCTTTCTCATTATGCATTTGCTTGTATTCCTAGACTTCAAGATAATTCTTCTAACTTTGTTTCAAAACGTATTTAGAAGTATATGTTTTTCGATCTAAACATTGAAATTTTCATATCAAAAGTTTTCCTTGTAATTTGATGAATACATATACATCTTAAATGGCCTAACTGTGGCTGCTAAGAACACCTGATCGTCAGCAAATACAACTGTGCTTAGAATAAATTATAAATAAACAAAGTGGACATTTTGTAGTGCAATGTGATATATGTGTTTCATTTTACAATTGGTAATGTGATCTTCATAGAAAAATTGTTTATGAACCGCAAGGGGCCGTAAGCTCATTTGACTTATTTTACATTTATTGCGATATTTGAAGCATGCCCATTGCCTCCTGCATCAATTTCATTAGGTTTAGCAGGTTTAATGATTGGCATTCTTAGAAATTCATTTTCATTCTTTTTACAGGTGGAACAGAAAGAGAACTGTGCTCCAGGGCTGAAGAAATCGCTTTACCATAGATTTTTGCTTGATCCACAAATTTATTCTTAACATGAAAGTTTGACGTTTTTCGTCGCCCACGTGAATTTCCTTTAAATACGTTTTCATGCATAAAAGGTATTAACGTTATAAAAGTTGGTTACAATAATTCATTTTTATATCTTTATTGTATAATATTTATGCACAAGTACCTCACTGTTATGTAATTTGATAATGACTTTGTACTCTCGCAATGTGTGATATACGGTAATAAATTTGATTTCTTATGGACAATTCTTTCATTTAAGTCCATTTCTTCTGTCCGTCCAATTTATATTTGCTACGATTATCGTATTAAAACGGGAGGGAAAGGGGATGAGCGACATCCTGTGATGACGTCAAGATATCCATCGTGAACACATAGTTTCAAAATTTCCCGTTGACCCATCTTTCGTCGCCTTCCATAGAAAACCTGGGAATCGTTTCATAGCATTAAGTTTCCGGTCTTTCCATAGGGGTACTAGTCTTTCCTCTATCCCATTAGACATTTAAAAAAAAGCAGCCGTTGAGAACGAAATATTGTTTGTTTGACACTTAAATTATTATTCAAACGCTTCTTTAGAAACTGCTTGGTAATAATCACGCCCAAACAACTAATAAAAAATTATTTCAGCAGTTCAACATTTAATTCAAATAATACGTAACATAAGAACAAGCAAAAAGAGGACATCGATGAGGTAAGTAGTAATATCTCGAAAACAAAGTGTAATAAATGGGTAAATTTGTGAGCTTATGTGGAGTTGAATTTTAGCTGGATTGGAATAAGTTAGTTTGCGTTACATCTGCTTTGTTCGAGCGACATTTCATTTTAACTTAACATTGACTATGAAAGCTTTCATCAGTGACATTGGATATTGCACCAACTTTAATTCTTTCTCACAATTTCTGTAATAAATAAATAAATAAATGAAGATACGTGGTTCTGTATACGAAGACCTTTTTGCATATATTCTAGCTCTTTTCTTGTAAAATTGCTCTCAATTTCTCGTTACCTATTTAGTACTTGCTGATCTAAACATCATGTTGTATGCCAAATAATCTATTTAAGGAGTTAACATAATATATTTAAAAAAAAACGTTTTTACGTTTTGATTTCCCTTTTCTCGTTATTCTTCATAATGGGGACAGAATTTCATGATTCCATTTCCGTTTCGCTTCCACTCTGCCGAATTAGCAAAACAAAAAGAATCCAAAGCACTTTCAACACGGATTTTAATAAAGGTCAACGACGTTAGCCCCAATAAAACCGACAAATGACGGCGCCATTCACGTTTTTTCAGAAAACCACTAAATAATTTCATTTCGCAAGCGGAAGTCTAAGCCTTTATCATTCCATCAACGGCAAAAACTTTCCGTGGTGAAAAAAACCAATCTCCTCGACCCAGCCGGTTACCTTAAAGCAAGCATAGCTAAATATAAAGGAAAAGGTTCAAAGCCTCCCACGTACACACATTACCTGCCCCGCAAATATAAAAACCGAAAAACTGAGTCAAAGATCAAGTCATAATGCTTTAAATGGAAATCTGCGCCGGCCGTTTGTTTCTTGCCTTTAGAACCATTCTCCAAAAATTTTAGTTGCTAATGAGAGATATAATGATAAGAGCGTGGGCAGTTTTTTACTCTCAGAGAAGACGGAAAAGGGCATCAGGAGGCGGAGGAGTAGCTGTACCGGGCAAAAAAATACGGAGTGGTGGTGGACATGGGAGAGTGCGTACGAAGGAAAACAAGGCGGAAAAAAGCTGAAATTACGACCGGGACGGGAGAAAGGGGCGAAAGAGAGAGGGCCTTGGCCTTTGTCGGTGAAGGAATCGCAACCCGGGCCGTAATTCCATTCGGAATGATTCCCCTTGAGCCGCGGTAGCATCCAGAGCGCCATCAACGTAAATGTTCGCGAGCAGTGAGAAGTGGTGTAGAAATGCATGGAAATAAAACCGAGTCCGAGTTAGATTGAGCTATATAACGCGACGCTAGCGATTTCATAGCGATTCGAGCTCTGAAGACGGTGAATTTCGTTCCTGCATTTCGATCGTTGCGCTGAAAACTTCCGTCGCCAGAGACTCGGCTTACTATTTACTGGATGGAATTGAACGACTGGGATATACACTGTTTCTACTCACACGTCATTACCGCAGATTTGTCATCACTTAATACGGTTTTGAGCACAATATAATCGGAGAATCGTTAACCCGCTTAGGTAGTTATATTACCATTTTACCGCGATTTTCGTAGCGGTTGAGTTAGATCAGGTTACATAAATTATTCACGAATGTTTATGTATTCATGAACACTTTAGTGTGTATTTAAAGCATATTAAAATGCATTTATATAATTCTGCTATTGCACCGAGTCACTTGGAAAATACCATAAGTTTTAGGATCAAAAACTATTATATTACCTATTCGCTAAATTGTAAAAAGGGAAGAGTTAAAAACAAAACTATATTACTAGTTACTCCAAAAATTCGTTATTATAAAATAGTTGCCATTTATTAAAATTCAATTTTTATATAAAACAATGCAAAAAGTTTTAAAGCACAAACTAGATATTAGAAGGTTTAGAAATCTAAAAATCCTCAAAAGAAATATAGGTAAATGCCTCTTTTAGAACTCATCTGTTTTAAACTGGGAGGTAAATTTTTCATATAAAACTTCGGTTATGGTAAAAATTAAAGAAAAGAAGCAAAAATGACAATTTATGCCCTTGGACTGCAATGGGTCAACAAAAAATATTGGTAAGTTTTGATTATTTATATATAAATCATATATGCTTTAGTTATGTCGAGGTACTCAAGAGTAGGATATTTAGATATTAATTTCACAAAAATAATTATTTATATAGATTGTGGCTGACCCACACTCCAGACAACTTACGACATAAATTAACACTGCTCTTGTACCGCATAAATTAATTAATAACGTAATACATTAATCATACATTAAAAGAGGTAGATATCGAGGGAAACAAAGTCACAATCGAAAAATTGCTCATTATGTAAAAATATTTTTCCAGTATTGACAAATATAAACCACTCTTAGCGTGATGAAAATAAAATAATCCAAAACAGAATAAGATTCACTCAATTTCATAGAATTTTTTGAGAATCACAATCTCTTAAGGAAATTAGGTCACTTTAAAAATTATAAGATTTAAACGGATAAATAAATTACATTAATATCTATTCCATTGTTAAAAATCTGCTTTGATAATAATTCTGACTAATTAAATAAGGAAGTTATATCTGTAATACTATTTTATATAATTTTGATTCCGCCTTTTTGTATGTTACCAAACTAAAATGCACAGAAATGTGTAATTATTAGCTAAACTACAAAAGTTTTCCGTAAATCGGTAAAAGTCATGGATATTATAAATTGAAGACACTTTGAAGGCCACAAAATATGTTAACCTTTCACGGTCATTAACATTACCTAAAACCACAGAAACTGGTTTCGTAAATCTGCAACGTCGGTGCTTGCTTAAATCCAAAGTAAAACACAACGAAAAACAAGAGAGTTCGCCAGACGCATTTCCTCCATATCAAGTGGAACATAAACCGTTCCACCCACCAATTACCGAATGAGCGCAGCATCTTTTCGTCTCAAGAGAATAAAACAAACGAAATCGGAACCCCTGCATTGCCTCTTCTGCGAAATAGTAGCAGACTTTTTATCAGCTTTCGAGGGAATAAAGTTCTTTTGATGAGTGGAAAAATTTGCGGTTGAATTTGTATTTTTGGCAGTCTTGACAGATAACATGGCAAGAATAAAAATTAGAAAGGGAATGGGAAGAGAACAAAAGAGAGAGGCCTTGAGGCCCATTTCTCAAGGTTCTAAGCGTTTTATTTGAGCAAGAGGTGGACGAAGAAGCACTCCTGAAGGCGTTCGCTTCCATTTTTATAGTAGAAGTAAAAATTTCATTTCGAGTTTTTAGATAAAATGATGTTCCTCCTCCATCACCTTCATCCAACCTCGTTTTTGTGGCGGGTCCATGCCCTCAAAGGGACCAAGGACGGCGGTTTGAAATGCGCCAGGACGCGCGCCGCTTTGTCGTAAATTCCGTGATGGGTGTTCACATTCATGCGCATGCTATGATTGCGCGAAATGTTTGGTTGTTTTGAGCACATAAATTTTTTTGACCAAGTGCATTTCGAGTCAACCGAACAGGGACTAAGCATTTATTTATATTTACGGTACCAAGTTAAGGAAAAAAATATCGAAAGTGTAACGACATTCCGAAAAGGAATGCCGAAAGCGCGTCCAGGATGTTGCAATTTCTCTTGAATGCAGCCGAGAACCGACGCCTGAGCTGAATTTCTGAGATTGAAAGGGGCAACTCCTCGAAATTTCACTTTCTTATTGAATCGGTCAAGACGCAGGGGTACTTCCACGTCGTAATCGAAGTTCAACTCTTTAACTGAAATGCTTTCTTTCATTGTATTCGAACATTGAGCTTTAGAAAGTTACTTTCAAGAACATCTTAAGAAAATCTAATGCAGGGGTCGGCAACGTTTAACATCATATGAGCTACTTGAAAAAAATTGAGATCTCAAGATTGACCACTTTTTCCGATGACGTTTTTTTACAATACAATTATTATTACAATATTTTCATGTGATACATTACAAAGTGATGAGCTAAAATCGTATGTTATTGTTTTTGTCGTCGTGAACATTATAAAATTTTGTAAGGTTCACAATGGTAGACGTATTTTGTTAATTTCTCGATTTTTGTTAAGTCCTGTGCGATCGACCACGTTATGCTTCGAGATCGACCGGTTGCCGACCCCTAAATCTAATGAATGTGGATCGAGGATTTTTTATTGATTTTTTCTTGTAGAAGTAAAAAATAAAGATTTTCAGATCATATAAACCCAAAGACATTATTCATCCGTGCATGAAATTCTATCCCAAAGAAATTATTATCGAAAATGGAGAGGATGGAAATTAAAATAAAACGTTCGCCAAATTATTCTTTTCGACTTTGTCTCACAATCACAAGAAACATAAGTATAATAACTATTTCATTTAGTCACAACATATTTCATTAACAATTAATAAAACATTTAAAAAACAGAATAACCATTATTAGAACAAGTTATGTAAACCCGGCCAATTAGATAATTTTCACCCTCGTTCTGCAAAGAGACCATAAAATACAGGTATTTTGATCTTTCCGTGAATGTGTTCAAAGAAAACGACTACGGAGAGTTAACTAGGATAAGATAGTTAAAGGTTCGAGGAGATAAGAACAAAGAAACTGTTCTTCTGTCGATATAACCGTTAACTGGAAACAAAATGTTAGCACAATCCTTAGACGAGAGTCATCCTTAACAGTTGGCGCCGAGTGGCTCGTGAGAGGAAAATCGCTGAGGCGACCTTCTTGGTAAGAGGAACATGAAGCACCATTTCATTAGAACAGATGCCAGATTATTTCCTACAAACTACTCTTGTTACAGTCACTATAATAGCCCTAAGGAATACCGTTCGAACCAAGAGTTCAAGATGAAGAGGCTGCAGTTAACAAAACTCAGCGACAAACGAATCTTGCCTAGTTTATTTCTTTCGGTATTATAAGAATTGGATAATTTTAATTTGGTCATTATAAACTCAAGAATTTGAAAATATTTCTTAATGCACATTGCCTGTACTAATTTTCTCTCTACTAATACTTTTAATATTTTTTTATCAAAAGAATGTTTCATGCTACAGGTTCTACAAATAATTTACTGTACGATAAACCTTAATAAATGTCCAGATTTCCTGCTTCATAGCTCTTTTGAACTAGTATGGTAGAGGCAATTATACAACCTAACAACTAAAGAAAATATACGTAGCCTTAGTGCCTAATTATAACAGCTTTTAATTTATCGAAAGAGACCCACTCGACGATAGCAGCAGCTCATAAAAAAGGAAGAGGACAGAATATCCATATTTTATAGCGGAAAGATTTACTACGCCATTACCTTTACGGTTCCTTCGGAAAGAAAACACGCTATCGTTTAGCAAATACAACGATTCCGGTTACAGGAGTTACGGCATACCGGGAAGCTCCCCTTATCGCTTACAAGGATCGCGTTCGTAATTGCGATAATATGTGAGATAAGGTTCGAGGAAAGGGAGTCAAACGCCCGCGTGTGCGACTCCGTTTGTCGTGCCAACAACACACAGGCCGAAAGAGAAGAGCAGTTAGGCAACCTTGGCATTGGAAGAAGGAAATAGGTAATAGTGCATACTACATTTTTTCACTTTTGTGACGGCCTCTTTCCTCTCTCTCTCTCTCTCTCTCTCATTCTCTTATTCGCACGCACAACCTAGCCACCCGTCGATGATCGGACGAGCTTTGACAGCCAGCGAGAACGCGAGCCTTATTGTACGAAGTATAGAGAAAGAAGAAAGGAATAATGTAGGAGAAAGTGAAGGTGAGAATGAGTACAGGAAAGCCAATGAAGCATGCCTTTATTTGGGAATAGATGAATCTAGAATATGCCTTCTATACCTATAAAATCGTGTATCGATAAATATAAACATCAAATACTATATGTAATTTAACGAGGCAAGAGAAAGAATCTAATAATTGAATCAAAGAGGGAAAAGCAAAATGAACGCTTAGAATGAAAGCCGAAACAGAATCCCAGCTCTAGAGATGTGGAGTACATATTTATAAATGTAATATTTGAAATTTAAACACGGCGTTGTCAGCACTGTTAATAAATGGAAAATAAATAAGACATATTTTAAGAAAAATCGGCTATTAAAAGATTCTTAAACAGCAGCAAGGAGGCAAGAAACAAATGGGCCGACGGCAATTTGATGCGGTATTTTGTATGGAATGAGATGAAGAGAAGATGAATCAGAACTCGGTCTCGCGGGCGACCTGACAAAACACTCCTACCTCGAGATTACGACAACCAAGCATTCCATATCAAGCTTTCTATCAGTCTCGCTCTCGGCGACGGATCTGATCCCCGTTATTATGAGGAACGAGATGGAGACACTGAAACGGATAGGATAGCATTGACTCTTTTGTTAAGTGAAAGATCGATTTACGGTACGCTTCTCCCATCTGCACGCACGGATAAGCAGTTATCTATATCTGCTCCTATCAAAGCGAGGGAGTGAAGCGAGATAATGAAATATACTCCAGGGAAAGAGATTGAAGAAGGATGGAGAAAGCTTTGAAATTCGGAGGGCATAACAAAAGAGGTGGAGGTCGTGTAGGGTGGGATATAAATTTGAGATTTGCTGCGAGGGACTGGTGATGATGGCGGATGTTAACGTCCTTTAAATCATAATCGCGATTTCGTTTATATAGTTCTCTTGCCGCTGCCTGAAAGAGGTATTTCCGTACAATGATTCTGAGCGTGTTTTGAATTATTAAAATCTAACTCACCATTGATAAAGCGACTCTTCCAACGACGCATTATCATCTTCGAGTAGCTTGTTTTATGGAATGGCATTCTCAATGGCAAATAGAAATAATAATAATTAAACTAAAACAATTATGCTATGAGGGACGATTCCATAGTTTGGTATATTATTATATTACACTCGCTATATTTAAAACGTCTTCATTGACCTGGGGGTTAGGAAATGAAGACACCGAACATTAAATCGAGTAATTTCATAGATCAAAGTCAGATAGGAAATTAAATAAAGCAACGGTGCGGGTACTGAGTGGGAACGGAATAGGAGGAGGAATGGTGGAAGAAGAGAGGCGAAGCGAAGGCAACACTATAACGCTAGAAATGTTGACTTTATAAAATCTCACATTCCAATAACTCAATGAGCGTCTGGTTCCCGCCACAAGAGATCCACATCTCCGACTACCTCGTCCTCTCTAAATCCACCCTTCCTCTCTCTCCGCTTCCTTCCCCTTCCTCGATCGCCTAGCGACCCTTCTCCCTCCTCATTCTCCTTTCCATCACTTATTTCCCCCTCCCGTCCGATTTCAACCCACCTCCATCCGATACGCGCCTCCCACTTCCTCCTCCCTCTCTCTCACCCTAACACTATCTCTCAATTCCGCCTCATGCTCCTCCTCCCCTCGCGTTCTTTTTTTCTCCCCACCTGAGACCTGCACTTCACGAAACCTCCCTTTGTTTAATCCTCACTCTCCCTTCCGACACGAAAACCTCTCTCTCCCCGACCGCCGCGGTTGCATGGCTCCCCCTGCCTTTAGTTCCCTTTCCTATATTCACCCTTCCTCTTTTTACGTCCCCTTCCTCACTCACTCATTACTCCCTCCACTCCAATTATCTCCCATATTCCTCATACAACCCTCCTACTCCATGCACTTTATTCATCCCACTACCGCGTTACACCTGCCGCTCTTTTTTCCGTACCGCCCTCCTTCCCCTTTTCCTTCTTTCTACCTAACCCAGCCGTCGCACTACCTTCCCAAACAGTCTGCACCAATCTCCTTAGTCCTGTAAAGTGTGTGTGTGTGTGTGTATATATATATATATGTATATGTATATATATATATATATATATATATATATATATATGAGACAGGATGAATAATAGGTTGGGAGGAACGTATTGTGTATGTATTCACACACTCCATTCAAAGGGTTCGCCGATGTGGTTTCGAAGTAGTGGCAGTTTAGGGAGAGAGATACAGAGCGACGAGGATGGAATGTAAGGGAACGTATATGGTTCGGTGTGGGATATCCGACGCCATCGGGCAAGAAAGAGAGAGAGGGGAGAAAGGGAGAGAGAGAAGTAGACGATTTGATTAGGGGACGAAGGGAGATGGAGAAGAGGGTAAGGTTTTTCAAGGAAAGGTATTAGAACTGACGGTGGAGTGAAAGGAGAGAAGCACGGGAGAAGGAAGAATGCGGACAAGGTTGAAGGAATAAGGAAAATCGTGGAGAGGATTCGCATCAGAACGGGATGTATCGAATGAACGCACGTAAGAGGTGACTTTATCGACTCATTTTTGAACACTTTTTTTTGTCGCTATCGATGATAAACCAAAAACGACCAATATAGCACAAGATGCTTGAATTTAGAGTTTCAGTCGACTGCAATTTATTTTTATAAAATCATAAAGCCCTATCCGAAAAATAAGGATCTAGAGAGGTAATTCCCGCGTTCTCATCTTCAGTTTCATCTTAGTAGCATCATGTCGAAACTACAGAATTTAAAAGGAACTCTATTACAATTCCAATCTTACTAGAGAAATACGCCATTTATCATCGTTTCACGGCCGTTACGCGTCACTTTAGCGACTTATCTCCACATCCTCAAATGACAATTGACTGATGAATGCTGCCCCTAGGCAACCAATGCGTATATGATCTACTCTCGAATCGAATCCTTCTCACAAACCCCTTTCTTTCTCTCTTGCAAACCTACGCTCTGCCTCCTCATATCTCGCAACGACAGCGGTCCAGATGGAGCGGAATGGATTGGCTGTGTGCAGGGAAAGGCGAGATGGAATAGGAGGTATGCGAGCAAAAGGCGAGCGAGAGGAAGACGGAGGAGAGGAGATGATATGGCAAGAGGCGTCGAGATAGTCTATCGCGATTTGGAAGAATGTTAGACGGAAAACACACGTCTGGAATAAGATTGAGGGAAGCGAGAGATGCGAAGAAAGAAAGAGAGAGAGGGATGCGCGAGAGGAAGACGGGAAGGGGAGGAATACAAGAGGAAAAAGGGAAGGGGAGATAAGACGAATTTGTTAGAGGGATAGGGAGATGGGATGGAAGAAGAGATCAATAATAAGGGGGAAGTAGAGATTAGTGAAAGAGGAGTAGGCGGTCCGAAGTAGGGGGGAGAGGACGTAAGAGGAATTACAAGGGTGGGTGAAACAATGGGACGAATGGGCAGGGGAACGAGAAACGCCCGAGACAGAGAGAAACGAAAAGGAAAAATGGAGAAAGAAAAATAAGTAAAAGGGATAAGAGAATGGACTGAGTTTAAAAGTGTGGACGAGGAAAGAGGAAGAGAGAAGGTTTTTTGCAGACGAAGAAGAGGAAGAGAAGTAAATAGGAAGAGGAAGGGGGAAATAAAGCGTGGATTGGGGAGTTGGACTTCGAAAACTTGATAAACGTTAATGGGGAGCGAGATAGGAATCGAAGAGGGAAAGGGATCCTTTTTTTAAGGAGTGAGGAATAACCACGCTAAAAGTAATAGTTCCGGCGAGCATCTGAAATGACTTTCAGATTGAAATGGTAGCGGTATTTACGAATGCGATTATAATCTCGGAGTTATACCTGTTCAAATGACGATAACGAATCATTTCGAGTAGGAGGAACTCGGACATATTAAGAGTTGCGTTTTCATAAAGTAAGATTAGATATAACGTTACTGGATATATTTGCTTTAGGTTATATTGGTCGATAAAAATAAGAATCAGGTAAGGTTCGTGCACACAAAATCATAAGTAAATTCATCTAGCGCGCCATAGATGGCGTCATACCTAATACTTCGATTAGGATTCTTATAAAACATGTATTTCATGAGCAGGAACCCATGTCAGAGCGAGATATTATTTCACCAAAAAAGCAATAGAACAGAAAAAATCGACAAATAATCCCTCTTAAGTCATCGGAGGATCCATGCATCATCCTTGCGATAGTCACGTGCGAAACGCTCGACTGTTTCCTTTACAATCAATGGAATAAAAATTCATTAGAATGGTCTCCATCTATTCTGCTGGTGGTGTAGTGGTTAGGACGCTGGCTGCTACTCGCCCGATGCTTGAAAAAGTCATCGGGTACGAATCCTGCGCGAGTAGGATTTTTCTCAAGGTCACACGGCCCCCTGTTTGCGTAGTTTGAGGAGACCGCGCAAATTCAGCTGTTCCGTCCTTCGGAAGGGACGTTAAGCTGTTGGCCCCCCTGGTGTTCTTCGTAAGAGCAGGCAAATGCCGGCACCTGGTTTCCCTCCTCCCTCCCCGGTTATTCATTGCACTACCTCTGAGATACCCATTTGTGCTGTAAGAGAGGCGAATTGACTGGGCATACATACATACATACATCTATTCTGTTTAGGGGGTGCCGGTGGTGTAGTGGTTAGGACGCTGGCTGCTACTCGCCCGATGCTTGAAAAGTCATCGGGTACGAATCCTGCGCGAGTAGGATTTTTCTCAAGGTCACACGGCCCCCTGTTTGCGTAGTTTGAGGAGACCGCGCAAATTCAGCTGTTCCGTCCTTCGGAAGGGACGTTAAGCTGTTGGCCCCCCTGGTGTTCTTCGTAAGAGCAGGCAAATGCCGGCACCGGGTTTCCCTCCTCCCTCCCCGGTTATTCATTGCACTACCTCTGAGATACCCATTTGTGCTGTAAGAGAGGCGAATTGACTGGGCATACATACATACATCTATTCTGTTTCTATTTAATACAAAGCTATCCTACGGTTCACTATGAACCTCTCATCATCTATCCTGCCCTACGAAGTTTTCAACGTCGTCGTTCTATTTCGAGTAGGCCTCCGATCGCCCTACAAATCATTCCCTATCTCTCTTCGCTTGCTCCTCAAACACAGCGTTGGCCTAGAGAATTCATCTGATCTTCAATCAAGTTCGCTTCCCGAATTTTCAATCCGATTTATTTTGCGACTATCGCCCAAGCTACTCGACGCGAACACTGTTTGTTCCAGGAAGCCGCAACAAAGGAGATAGTGGATTGAGTGGCTCTATATACCCCGGCACTCATATGGTAGGAGAGAGATGGAAATAGAGGCAGTTCGATGGCGAAAGGGAGGGTTCCACGTATATCGGTAAACAGAACGCTGATCGACAGCAGGGAACAGCGGCTGATAGACCATCAGTTAGGGTCGAGAGGCAAAAAAACTACCTTGAGTCCCCGTGCGTGCGAGCGAATGCCCGGTGATGTATCTGTTGTGCGGTAAGCGAATCGGGTTAAGCCAAGTCTGTCAGGGCGTACGCCAGTAGGTGTGCGTGAGAGTGGATGGAGTGGAAGGAGAGACTACCGAGGGGAGGGGGGAGATCTGATCTATAAGCTGATTTAGTGTATACACGCACACTACTGTAGATACATAAGTTATGGGTAAACGAAAAAATAAACAGGAAAGCGAAGTAGTTTTAGGACTTAAGTTACTCATATATCACTTCTCTCCAAACGTATTTAAAGAAATAGATTTCCATTATTTTATAAAATTAACAGAAGAATAATCCCATTAGCCACACCAGGAAACAGTTAGTACTGATATTGGTTGTCGGAAGACAAAACACAACTATGAGCAAAAATTATATTCTTTCTTTAAGTACTATGTTGAAATCATATCGACAGGTAAAAATCATTCAGACGTAATTCTGTGTTTTGAGGAAGTCCATCATGTGAATTATTGCCCATTCCATTTAAAATAAAAGAGCTTTTGAAATGATTTACATTATCTTCCATTATAACTTAATCACCGATAAAGACAAGAAGTTCATTCACTTATTGTCCAATATGTCGAGCTATTTAGATTTTACAATACCTATTTATCCATCAACTCAATGTAATTTAGATCGGCAAATGCGGCCAACTCCCACGTCTAAAGGAGTGGGAGCTAAGAGTAACGGAGAGTGTCTTCCATCGCGAAGAAGAACGACAAGATCGAGTGAGGTATGGCAGGAGTTGAGTTCAATTGCCCACTTCTCTGTGTCTTCCTCCTTCCCATTCTCTGATATACATTCCGCCGTTCTTTTCTTTTCCGATGTATCGGAACGACTTGAAGCGATTGTTAACTACGAGTCTATAACATAGAGCCGAAGGAATAAGTAGTCGTAACTTATTTTTTCTTGTCCGATTTGAAGAATACGTACAGTTGAAATTGTTATTAACTTGTATTTTATCCATATTTTCGTTATTGATAAAATAAATTGCGGTGCTTGTATAAAAATAGTTTTTGGACGGAAAACCATTTATGTTATTATTTTTCTAAAAAACGATGATATACAAATATTCATTCATTACACAAGTAGTTGTGACCTGCTCTGTAAAATTTCCATAAATCATTTTTTTTAAATAACCATAAAAATATTTGGATATATATTTTTCCCAGTGAGATGAATATACATCACTGTATATAAAAGGATAACACTCGCAAAAATATTAATGTATTTTTACGTGATCATGGTGAATTGATTTTATAAGCTGACTGAAGGGAATAGTAATTAAGTTTATAAAATTTATCTTCAGACTTGAGTTAATCAAATTAATATGAAATTGAGGTGTGGCATAAGCATTTAAAAGGAATTATTTCTCTGATATTCCTGAGAGGTTCCTTTCTGACACGTTCCAATAAAACTCCGCCATGATATTCACGCTCGATAATTACGTTCTTTTCCGTCAAGTCAGGATGGATAAACATCCCAATTCTGTCAATACCGAAAGTCTGCACGAGCCTTATTAGGCACCCTACAACCAATATTGCATTCTTACGACAAATCCCCCCCTTCACCAAGCCTCGAGCATCATGCACGGTTCGCCTTCCACTAAGTTTCCAGCAGCCCTTTCCACCCCAATTTACGAGAGAACCGCTTGACGACAAAAGACTGGAGAGGGGGGAAAGACTTTCCCCTGCTCCCTTCCCGCTTCCCTTATTTTACCCTCCCTCTCAATCTCTCTCTCCCTTGGTAGAGAATATGGCAGAGGATGGATAAACGGAGGAAGGAAGAGAGAACCAGGGTTAGGGTAGCGAAGGAGAGACTTCCTACGTATTATATGCACCACTTCATTCATCGGCCCACATAGAAATAGACTCGAATCGAGCGAAGCAGACCTTTTAACTGCAATTAATCTCGAAAATGAGAGAAAGAGGGGAGATTGAGGGAGAGAGAGAGAGAGGAAGTACGTAGAAATGTGGAGGGAGGGAGAGTACGTAGAAATGTGGATAGAGGGAGAGAGAGATTCAGGGAGTATGCGAAAATATTCAAGAGGGAAGAGAAGAACAAATACGCACCCACCTAACCACAACGCTCGCATAGGCACGCGCACGCACGCGCACCTATGCGCACACGAGTCCACACACACGACGCGAACAATCGATACACGTAATTCACGGTAGCGATGCTGGCGGCGTGGATGGTTTTTGCTTTTTGGTCTGACGGAGAAAAAGAGAAATAGAGAAAGAGAGTGAGCGGGGGAGAGAGATGTGTTGGAGTGGCGGCGGGATTGGATGATGGTCCGCAGGAGATGGGAACGTGGAGCGAAAAAGGAGCAGAAGGGTTGCGGTTTTTTCGGTGGTTCCGGCTGGAGAATGAGGAACAGAGAAAAAGAGGAGGCAGAAAAGTTGAAATGAGATAGAGAGAGGGAAAATTAAGGAAGGCGATACGGTATGGGGTGCGAATGGGGTGTGGCAGTCGCGTAAACGGGGGAATGGCCGAGGGATAAAGCGGAAAGGAGAGAGGTCGGAATGGGTTTGGTGGGGCGGGTGGAAGATGAGGATGCATTAAGGGAGGAAGGGATGATGCGAAGGGATGCGGTGGAAATGGCCCTCTCACTCTCTCTCTCTACAAGGTCCGAATTGAAGCTGGAGGAGGGAAGGGGTGAGGGATGATGGTTTTCGGCATAAGGTCGCGGAGAAAATGAAGCTAGAGTTTGGTTGGAGTCAGAAAAGGATCCAAGAAACGGAACCTGGAGGGTTTTAGTTACACTCGCCTTTTAGCGTTTTACGAGCGGGAGAATTGAGATAATGTAATAGCCTATTCGCATATCCTGCCGAGTTCAATTAGTTGAACAGTGGCTGGTATCGAGCGCTCTCTCTGTAAATGAGGAGACGATGCGAGAGAAAAGCTGTAGAAGAAACTAGTCCCATTTTTTATTTATTCACTCCCCATTTCTGAAAAAATATAAACATATACTTTTAACAATAGATACATTTACTTTCTCTAATGAATGTTTTTATCAGGTAATATCTACGTTTCTACGAGGTTATTAGCATGTTGCTTTTTGTCTTCACGCCAAGTCATGAGAAGCTAAGGTTTATAGCATACGTAAATGATTATTTTTTTGAAAATTCGAGGAAAATTGTTCAAAAGTTAAACAACCTCCAGCAATCGATATAAATTATAAATATTTTAATAGAGTATAGTTTTTCGCAGCGGCGTACTTGACAATTGATATGCTTATTGTGCGGGTTACGCTGTACAGAGAGCATTTTCCGGCTCAAAATTTCACCCGAGCTTCATCAAGATTCTTCAGAATTGAATCCTTTCGAGGAAAGAGCTTACAGAGAAGGAGAGGAGAGGAAACAACTGCTAACTGCGATTTGGACTCTGTAACCAAGACGTCTCCTAGCTTCTCGGTGAACTACTCGGATATTCCCGTCTAAGTGCTGGGTATTTTTGTGCATTCCTTCCACAAATCCGCCATGGTCACGAATCCTCTGATTGCGTGCTTTGTATTCCATTTCAACGTAAAATTCTGCTTCTAAAGAATTAGGTACGCCCACATAAAAGGAAGAGAAGACGATACGGTCTGGGAGGATATGAGGGATAGAGGACACAACCAAACCGAATCCAAGCAACAAGGACACACACGAGACCTTACGCTTCTGTTCGACCATCAACAACACTCTATCGAAAGGTAAAATAAAGCGAGTGTGAGCTAAATAAGAGGTCTGGGATAATAAAAAAGGAGTCGGAATTGAAATCGGAGAGATATCCAGCGATTGGAATGGCAATGACCCGTGGCTTCCAGCTCGCGGTTCCCGCAGCTGCATTTTTATATTGGGTTAAGGCCTTGCGGCACGAGAGAGAACCAGGAGGAGGATGAGATACAGCAAACGCCCAAGGAGCGTGATCTCTATCGAGAGCAAACACGAGGATGTAATGAAATCTGGCAAAGAGGTCGTCAGTTTGAGTTTTATCTTGGAGACGCAAAATGTCTTTACAAAATTGTATTTCTTTCTCTCTGTAGCTTTATTACAAGTAGAAGATTTTTTGTAGCCGGTCCTCGAAATATTTTATCCCTTTCAGTCGCAAAAGAGGTGTTACCCTTATTTCAGGAAGTGGGGAAAAGGAGCTTCGTCTGGCAATAGCTAGGCGAAACAAACATATTGGTGTTGTAGGGAGGAGTGCTATAGAACAGTGGTGTCCAAATGTGTTGGTTCGAGGGCCACATAACCCATTTCTGCATTCATCGCGGGCTAAACAGCCATTTCCGGCCTCTTCGCGAGCCAAAAGCAGTCTAAAACACAGATGAAGAATAATTTAAGGAAACTAAAGGGTTGTGGGTCAATATAACCCGATTTGTTTCCAAGTTGTTTTTATCTATTATGGGGCTAGAGAGGTCAAGACGAAATATATTGATTATATAATTTACTATTTTTATTTTGTTACATTGTGACATGTGATTTTTAAATTAATTGCGGGCCGGATGTGGCCCGCGGGCCGTAGTATCATTGCTATTGAAGGAGGTCAAGCGTCCGTTTTTAACAATGCGGCAAAAAATATCCTCCTCTCACATCGGAAATATAAAATCAGCCACTAAGATATTCATCAATAGAAACCACTTGAAAGGATTTTTTGTCAAATTTTATTCTATAATTGTTTCTCCTCACTTTGTTTAAGTATAAAAACTCTCATATAACTTGAGAATGTACTCCAGAGTAATAATGATCATTATCTCTTTATGATAAAACAGTAATAAAATTATCAACAAAAACATTTATTTCACATTGTAAAAGTTTTCGTGCAATACCATGGGGAAATGTTGACGCAATAAACTAATATTAATTCAATGAATCAGTTTAAACGCCTGGTTCGCGAAATCACAAATTGACTTGCAAATCTGCCCTTCAGGATAAAATTACGAAAGGATTACGTCTCAAATGGTTCACTAATTTATTTCCCGGCTTGAGCAGTGATATCTCTCTTGGAAGTTTTTAATTCTTCTTCGTCAGTTTACAATAATGCCATAATTACATCTCTCGTACCCATGGGAATAAAGCACTGCGGAAGATGGACCTCCCCTAAAACATTTCCAAAGTCAAACAAGATTACGTATTCAGGATACCTTCCCGTGAAATACTCCATTACGGTGATAACTCCAGAATAAATTCATCGACAATTTTGTTAATGAGCTCCAAAATTGAACGAGGCTCTTCGTTTGAGGATATGTACACACCCGTAAGGAATATCAATCGTCTATCCTTTATATAACTTACACTCACGTAGTAATTACCAAAACACTAAACGCATCCCTCCGTAAAATCTCAAGATCAGATGTTAAAAGAGACGGAGAAGAGAGGGAGGAAAAAGAACGTTCTCCTTATACGAGGGACCTTTAGTTTTACGGAGTGCGTGCACCTGTTCCTTGTACCACTTCCCTTAATTCTTTCCCTCTCATTCCTTCCTCCTTCCACCCTCGTTCTACCCCATAACGTCCTATTCCTCCGCTTTCCCTCTTTTTTAACTGTCATTTTCTTCTTTCTCCTTCGTCTTTTCCTTCTCTCTTATCTGCCGGCATCTGCGTTCCCTCTCCACCAGAGAGAAAGTTTGCATAACGGAATAATTTGCTGGCAAGTCGGGCAGAGATAAAGGGGGCGGTATTGGTGCTTCCGTTTTTCCGAGAGGGATGGAGAGAGGAAGGGATGGAGGAAAAAATGAGAATATAACAGAAGCTGTAAGATGGGGGATGTAAGGAAGAAGAGATGAGCGGAGAAATGAGTGGAGAAGTTTGGGAGAGAGAATGATGATGGGCGGATAAATGCGGGAAGAAGGGCTGGGAGAGATTAAAGGGGGTAAGAAGAATGATGGAGGATAGGGGAAGGAGGAAGAAAAGGTTGGGGAGAAAAAATGGATGGTCGGGTTTTGAAGGAAGGGATTTTGTATGAATGAGATGGTAGAACGGCAAATGTTAACGGAAGAGGAGAGAATATGAACGGAAATG
This sequence comes from Tanypteryx hageni, assembly GCA_028673005.1. Classification (NCBI taxonomy): domain Eukaryota; kingdom Metazoa; phylum Arthropoda; class Insecta; order Odonata; family Petaluridae; genus Tanypteryx; species Tanypteryx hageni. The sequence continues at coordinate 55,994,727 of CM054116.1, forward strand.
GAATGTGGTAAAGATTAAGTGTAGAGATGAGGGAGAAAAAGGTCCATGGATGGAGGTGGAATGGAAATATAATATTGAGCGATAAAGAAAAGGGATTAAGAAAGAAAAGTCTTGGTTGAAGAAGCATTGGCAAGAAAAATAACAGCAATAAATGACGAGAATTAATTATTTTAAGCATAGGCGATCTATTGCCGATGTGTTTTTGATGTTTGTTGCGCTCTGCATAAAGTGTAGCAGTATTTTTATTCGAATGCAACTTGAGGGGAATTTCTTATGATAAAAATAGATCACAGAATCATTCAGTAACATTAAAATCATAATTGTAATACTTTGCCGTTTTGATCTTCTAGAAAGCTAACTCGTAATGCCAACTAAAGAGTAAATACAATTTTGAGAATTTATAGAAGAAACACTGGTTTAAAACTATTCCAATGGATTTTGCTTCAGAATATTTCTATAAAAGTTTGTAACAACGCACTCTGCAGTGCAAAGTACAATGTTAGTAAATCGCTTCGAAAATAAAGCAATAAGAAACTCCCGGATTGACTCCACAATAGGACAAAATTATATTTTGCACATATCGGACATTCACAAAATAACATACGATGCTTGCAATAAGGTATAAGTAGGACAAAAAGGAAATTAGAAACACGGTCCAAATACACGCAGCTGGGGAATTTTGAAAGCAGCGGGAGAACTGCCCTGGAAAATGGAAGGCGGCATGCCATCAATATTTTTTGTATGTAAGTGTGCTGTGGAGTAAAATGGCTGGGAAGGATTAGAGTAGATGTTACAAATTACAAAAACGGAGGAATATTTTATCGAAGGCATGACATATTTTTGTACAAGATTTTTAAAATGGAAAAGCAGGATAATTTTAATCACTTCTACAGGAGAAAATGAAACGTTTTATCTTGATATATAAAGTGTTATTAAATGCTTTTTAATATATGTCGTTTCACTAGAAAGATAATTTTAAAGAAATTAAATATCATATATTGAAAATCTTCTGAAAAATTATTGAATAAAATGTATTATTATTATAGATGAAGGAAATGAATCCATCATTTTTCTATTAGAAGTTATTGAAAAATTAGCAATAAATTTGTAGTCAAGAAAGTATCAAAATTTTCTTTACAACCGCACGAAAATTAACATGGATTGTACATTTCGCTTCTAACAAATTTATAGGCTCAAATGAAAACATTCATCAGTTTAAAAGCCTACAGATTTACTTTTATAATCATGATTCATTAAAAATGCTGTTTAACTATGACATTCGCATAGGACCATACTCATAGTACGATTTTAAAACTAGCATTCAATGGTAAAATTTACCGTTTTCAAAATGTTTTTAAGGGACAATTCAGTGAACAAATTATGGAATATCAGCACCATCGGTAAAATTTCAGGCAAGTAAATACGACGATAACCAGCGATCTACTTCCAAACAATATTACGAGAAAATATGACTGCTCACACAAATACTAAAATTATCACATTTGAGAAAGTTAAAATTCTAAATTAAATTGAATGTTTATCACATGAACATCATTGTTTTCATCAGAAGTCAATACTAAAAATTATGAATAAAAATTCCCGTTGAAAGCATATTTAAAATTTTATGCTGTCTACGAATCTTTACTAAATCTGGTATCAGATTAAGCCCGTTCTGCAATCTGAATATTTTAAAATGCTGGAAAAAGGTAACGTCACTAGTCTATTTTAAAGGAATCATTAATTTGCAGGCAGGTTTTCGTTGAGTCATTGTTCTGGAGAATATCGAGAACTTATCACTTCTGCAACATAATTTAAGAAAAATATTTAAATAATAAACGACAATTAGCCAAACTAATGAACACTGTATAATCCAAAGCTTAGCTTCTATAAAAGTTTCAAATATACTTGGGAGTATCGATAATGTTTCTTTGCCTTCGCATTAATTTTCTTTAAATGGAACATTAACGCATGCCACACCCAATTATATATTTACTCGACATGTTCTACTTATAAGCTCTTGATATAGCAAGTCATTAAATCGGACGCCTGAAAAAAATGAAGCCAAGGCCGTATGTTATTTTTAAGCACATTAATTGTTAACCATTACAGCAATGCTGTAGCTGTCAACATTTTAAATGCAAAAATTATTCTCGCATTTAAATGCATAAATTAAGGAACGACTGAAACAGAACGTTGATCGATTGCCGATTTAATAACATTATATGAAATCTCTCGCCTCTAGAGCTACCGAAATTGCATCGCTCAATCAAAAGATCCCGATCAAATATAGAGCCCAAAAAATTATCTATAGGAATATATTTAGCTAAAAATCCGAATTGTCAAAACGATGAATAAATAACATTCGAAGCACAGTTAATAGATGGATTGGTTAAACTAAAATTCTTCAAGAATTCAAGCAAATAATTTGCAGAAAATATTATTATTTCCTATGGAATTCATATTTCATATTCTTCTTAGTCCTTAGTTCAAACTCATATCTGACCCTAAGCTGCAAACTTCTGTGCCCTCCGAATAAATTTTATTATTTATTAGCTTTGCACTCGCCTCGCGATGACATCTGAACTCTATTCGCGCTATCTCCGCACTTTCTCTCTTTTTATTATTACACACTTTTATTGAAGTTGGCGTCTTTCAACGTGGTTGATGCGTTATATCAAGGCTTGGTGGGATTCGATTTAAATCGAAAAACGTCGATAAATGTCGATTTTTTTAAATTTCAAAATCGACGAAAATGAATAATCGTCGATAAGCGTTGATTTTTCAACAAGATGGAAAAGTATGCGTCTAAAAACCTACTCTGAATTATAATATTTAAGCCGTTTCTGTTTACTTTTTCACAGTATTATTTTATACCTACAATTTCGTTCCTTTTCTGGGATTGCATTAACATTGGGACTGAAAGAAGGGTATTTTCTCACACTCAAATATGCGTCTTTTTGAAAAGCTCACGCTTCTACTCTGAAAAATCAGGTAACCGCAAGGCCATAGGCTAGTTTTGAGAACAAGTATATCTTAGCTCTTTTGAGATTATATTTGCGGACCTAATGGTGGGATATTCCACGAGCCTTTCTATGCAGAGAAGGTCATGGATATGCATTCCTGAGAATGCCTCGACCCTTGTTAAACAAGATTCGGAAGAAAGAAATTTTGTCGATTAAAAAAAAAATAAACGTCGAATTCTACCAAGCCTAGTCATATCTCTGGATCCGTACAAACGCTACTGAGCTAAGATTTTGCACATAATCCACGTTCGCGGTACATTTTAACCTTTCAAGTTTTGGTACGCATCAGACCTTCCGATTCCGACTTTTATTTGAGTTGGCTTGATCGTTGTCATCGTTCAACATCTTTTTGCGTTATATCTCCGGATCCACAAAATCTATAGAGCTGAAATTTTGCACATAATCCACATTCGTGGTACATTTTAATCTATCAAGTTTTGTTACGCGTTTCAACAATTTCATTTGAGAAAACATATAAATAAATATGGACTATGTAAATAAAAAATTAGCTTTGAAATTTTTAAAAAGCTTGAAGACTCAAAAGTATATAATAAAATAAATAAAAAACAGGTTTTTCAAGAGCACACTTTTATGATGCACTCAAAAGTAAAAAATATTTTTTTTTGCCTCAAAATTTTCGTCGAAATTTTCATTTTGTAAAACTGGTGCGAAGAATAAAAGTGAGTGGCCTTTACATATAAGTAGTTTACATACATGATTCTCTTCTTGGCCACCCACTTTTATTCTTCACACCAAATTTACAAAATGAAAATTTTGAGACAAAAAAAATTATTTTCTACCTTTGAGGGCATCGTAAAAGTGTGTGCTATTGAAAAACCTGTTTTTTATTTATTTTATTGCCCATTATTTTTTTCTCGTCCCCGTGGACATTTCATCTCGTCAGTTCGGCGCCACATCAGGGAAGTAATCGTTTTATATTCAACCGACGTCTCGCGCCGATCCTCTTTCTTTAATCGGCCATTCCTCAACGCCTCTCTATCTTCACTTTTTCCTCCCTTCCTCGCTCGGGTGCGTACTTAATGTAAAGATTTGCCGAGCGAGTCCGGCACGTCCGCACGAGGATGTTAAATGGCGAGCGGTTAAAAAGCAGGCCAAAAGCGGCGTAAAGGGATTAACCGAAGGAGCGAAACGCAAACACCCTCGAGAAAGCGATAACCCGGTAGACTGGACAGTTAGATAACTCATGAGCATATTTTAAATTCATATTAATAGGCCGCGGATGCGATTGATTACTCGTGCCCGTGATGCCGATAGTATTTATGTTTTCAACACTGTCATAATAAAAGATTAATTCAATTGTCCAGAATATGTTTCGAAATTTATAGATAATGCCAGCGGATCGTTGATTTAAAACTGTTTTATTCTGTATCCGATTTTTTCTAGAGTTTTATTTCAGCAGTGAAAAATCTTTGATAGAAAGCGATCGTAATCTCAATTCTGAGTGAATGTGCTAATTTCGATATTTTCTTTCTCCACGAGAGTTGACAGATTTGTCTGAAAGTCTTCGTTCATATTATTTTTCATAGCACTATCTATGATCTGAAGTTGTGTCCCCGTGTCCGATCCATAAAAATAAAAGTTAAAATGTGTTCCACGTATTATCCGAGATCGATACTCGAGCCCTAAACTTACCAGTTGTATATCTTCCCACGCACATTTATACAGAGATTTCAATATCCGGCTAATCAGAAGCGACCGGGAAAAATATGCGTAGGGGCATTCGTGGCAATCCTAACATTCTCGCCAGTTTCCACAAGCTTTCAGTACATTTTTTAACCCAATCGTTTTCTTCCACCGAGCGCGATTGAAAAATATCGTCGTTTCCGTTTACGTGCGCTGTTTAACGACGAGTGTCCTTAAACAAAAAAATATACGAGAAGCGACGCCTGCACGTCACCTCCTTTGTAAGTACATGCGGGTTGAAAAGTGTGGAAGGTGCGGAGGTGTAGCGAGAAAGATACGGAGGAGGAAGATGCACGGGAATCGGAGGTGGAGAGAGGTTAAGGCGCGACGAGGCAAAAGGGCTACCGCCGTCAAACGTTTCTACTCGCGATTTATCGCAATGATTCCTCTGCCGACTGAGAGCAAAATCCCATCTGGACGCCATTGCTACGGAGGCGGGAAGAGGATGGTGAAGAGAGAGAGAGAGGAAAGGGAGAGGAAAATGTTGAGGCGAAAAGGAGAGAATGAGGAGTGAAGAGGAGGATGCATTGGCGCGCGCGGATCGCTCCATTTCAGAAGCGGCGGCCGTAGACATTTTTACTCCAAGTAGTTTTGCGCGGCGCGGAGGAGAGAGGACGGAGAGATTAACTATCCCAGCCGACACCAGTTACCCCGTTACGATATTAAAAGCGATCGGGAATGTTTTTCGCCCGGCAGTCGCATATATACGATATGTACACACACACATAGGCTCGCATTCAAACACGATGGGGGAAAATGAATGGGACGTCGTAGGAGTTGTAAATGGCGGGTAGAGATCTTCTTCGCGAGGCGAGACCCGGAGAGGGAAGGTTTCAGAATCCGATCGGAAGACGTGGGTAGGTGGAAGCGTGAAGCCACGAGTCCTAATCCCGCCTCTCGTGAAATCGTTTCGCTTTTTTTCGATCGTTCTCTCTGATACTAATTTGGGGCGCTGAAAAGGGATATGATAAATCGTTCGATCCTATTTTTCTTAAAGTGAGATTGGGAACTTTCAAGGGAAATTACTATTTATTGGTGTCTGAAACGGAAACGAACTCAATTTGAATGAGAGAATATACAGTAATACCCCGTTTAACGCTGCCCCGTACAACGCTGATTCGTTATAACGCACTTGGTTCTCGGACCAATTTTTACTTTCACCATACGTTTTTGTGGGCGCTCTAACTCAACCAGATCATCACCAACTTTCATATTTAACATTTATATTATATGGGAAAGAGGTTGTTTAGTTATTGGTTAAAATCGAACAACCGGATGTGGAGGTTTACTCGACATTTTTCTCAAATATCTCTTGTGAATTGTTTAGTTTACATATATCACGAAATTGGATAACTATTGGTGGTATTGGGCGCTGATTATAAGGGGAGGGAGTGTGGAATCTGTTACAATGTGAGAAAATGACAAAAAAGCTGCGACAGTTATTATATTGCTGAAGTTCTTGTGTGTAGCAGATCTGCTACATTGCGTATTTAAGGATTAATTATTTACATTATCACAGTTTTGGAGTAACGGAGAGAAGAGCGGCTATACTAATTTTTTGAAAATAGGTAATTAATTAAGATTTTAGGAACGCATCTCCATAAGCACTATACTAAAATGACCCCGCATAACGTTGATTCAGTTAGCGCTCTCCTTTTCAGGAACGCATCCCCAGCGTTAAACGGGGTATGACTGTATTCCACTTTTCGCCAAGTCGTTCATCTTCACAAGAGAAGAGGATTGGATAGGGGTAAATAGTTTATTAATATTATTATAGTCAATGCGATAAAATTTAGCCAGATAGTGTTTATCGAGTATTGACGATTATTTGGCATAGGTATTATTTACAAAATTATATAAAATATCAAAACTTGAAGATCTAAAAATATAACAAATAAAATGAAAACTTTGTATTTTCCACAGCTCTATAAAAATATAGATTGACAGTATTTACAAGTGCAGCACAGTATAGGTGACCAATAAAAGAATTATATCATCTATCATTGCCGCAAATTATTTAGAAATCTCCTGACGGCTGTTAAAATGTTTCACTAACAGAATTTACCGAAGATGAATACATTTCATTTATAGAAACGTTTGCCTTTCGCATAAACTTCCACTTTAAAGTAATCAACTTCGACTCGACGTGAGACTAACATCGCCCTTAGCCGCCGAAGCAAAATTGTAGTACCTAGCCGTCTCCTGTAATATCTTCAGATATATGGTTTATTGGAAACCGCGTTATCTCGCATAAAGTTACGTGAGTTATAGCGTTCGCTTTTACGGAAAACACGTTGCATCGCTTAGCTAAACAAAGCCACTAGATCTCACAATTCTCTCTTCAATAAATAGACTCGACAGGTATTACGGTACGCATGATGGATGAGAATAGTCCATCCATAGGAGGCGGAGGGAAGAGGTAGGGGTATGGAAAGAAGGCATGGGAGCAAATTATTTTTCTTAGCCCTCGTTCCGCGGCTCCTGGCCTACTTAGTAAAGGAGATAGACATGAGTTACTCCCATTACTATCTTGCTCTGTGGCCTCAACGCTTGGCGTAGTATGTACTCCCTCCCCGAGCAGAAAATGGGGTCTTCCGTGTAGGCAAAGGGACATAAATTAAGCGGCGGTCAGAGGAGGGACGCTGAGACGTGATTTGCGAGGAAAGGAGTCCGAACGAGAGTACACAGATGGGGAGTAGCTGGAAACCGAGATCCACGAGAAATTTGCAGATGCTCTCCAAATGTGCGGTTAGCGGACGCGATGCACGGCATCATTGATCCCAACCTATGCAGACACGATGTACGCTGGAAGGTTTTAGGAGCATGCTCTCGTGCAGGGGAACAGACAGTGGAGAGGCAATGAGCCAACGCCAAGTGATCACGGAAAGTTGCATATTGTATGAGTGTTTTGTTTTTATTAATGGTCTGTATTAAGTGCTTCATGGCTTTGGTAACTACAGTTGCGTAGACTCCTTTATATGTTCACTAGCTGACATTTCCAGTGTACCTTACGTTTCTTAGATCTTTGCCCTTTCCATCTCGACCTTTTACATAGAAATTTAGCGTTACTTGCGCTTAAAAAATGATATAGAGAGCAATCCACTACTGAGAGTCCGTGAAAAATTATCGATTCATCATTATCATGTGAATTATGACCCAATTAATTCCTATTGAAAAAATAAAAACAAATTTTATTCTAAGCCATAATATTATTTTGTGTGTATGTCGATAATTTTGACACCCTCCTTCGTGCGTTCATAAATTCTGCAATTAAAAGTAAAGTAAATTTGCTCCATTAAATGTTACATTCACCCAAAGAAAATTCGCAAAGAATGAGCAGCTGACACATCCAATAATTTTTATCTATTTACTCATATTTTTTCACAAATTTTCTACAAATTTTCCTGGCATCAATAGTCCTTTAATAAGGATTACTTACTGAAATAACATTAATTTAAAATCCAGATCGTAAATTTGAGATTAAACAGTAAATTGCTTATTTTAGGAAAATGTACTAAATTTTTCATCCTTGCAATATGTTAATGAACACCAAAAATTTTGCTTGGATTTCAAAGCGTGAAGCTATTGTGCACTCATTAGATTCAATGAGAAATTTATCTAAAACACCAAACTAGGAGCTCAAAACGACGAGTTCAAGAAACGTTCGTCAACCTCTCGCCACAATTTATCAATCGAATCGCTGGAAAATTAATTTATAAATTCCTCCGAAGGCGATCCGGAGACCATTCTTGCATCAATGCATCAAATCCCCTCCTCTCCCTCAGTTGCAGCAAACAGCGTCGTTGAAATCCATCCCATAAACTTCTTTCCCTTCTTCGTTTATGTATTTCCTTTATCTCGCATCCGCGATCGCAACAACTGTCCGTGTAATCTGGTTGGCGCCATAAATTCACGATTCCGATTGGACGAGGAATTTGATTTATTCGCGTATTTTCTTGAGATCCTCCTTCTAGCGTGGGTAAAGAGAAGAGGAAAGAGCGAGTATCTTCCATTTCGCATGGGCGCCGCTTCGCGCACCGTTTAGGACTCCCCCTCTTTCCCCTCTCTCCACTCCCCAACCCTCCACACCCTCTCCAATCCAATCTCGGGGGCATCTGGGGCGGACGTGAAGATTTTACTCGCTATCGTCCTATCCTTCCTTCCTTCCTCTTCCCCCGCCCCGTTTCCTCCCTCTTCTCCAAGCGGTACAACTAAAAGGAATCTAAAAGACTCCCTGGAGACAGCGCCAAACCGACTGGAAACAATAAATCTCTCGTCACGTAAACGATAAAGGGTTTCCCGCAGCTTTTGTAGCTAGGAATAAAATCCTATAAATGTTTCGATTTTTCTTATTCCATAAACGGTTCGTCGCCATATTTTTTCATACTCGATAGTCGTACACTAATGGATTACAGTAAAGTCAATGCATGGTTCTTATGGCTTAACCGTTTGAAGATACCTCAGAGAAAAATGTAACGTTAGAATTTCGACTAACTAGAAGAATTCAACAGAGTTTTACCAAGCTCGTCTTATGGCTGAAAAAATTCAAGAACAAGCACTTAAAAAGTAAATATCTCAGACATCTCCAATAACCACAACAAGGTCATGAAAAACTAGATGCACATTTCGACTACAAAGCAGCCGTCTTCAGTGGTAATTCATGTTGTGACTACTCGAGATACCTGAGATAAGTACTTTTTAAGTGTTTGTTCATGAACTAAACGAATATATATTGTCAGTTAATGATTAGCATATATGCGATAGAGTTAAAAATAATCATTATCGAATAAATTTAATGAAAACCAAACACTTGATTAACATGTTACTTGAGTTAGAAAAAGAAACTTTTAACGAGTTTAATAATTTATAGATTATTAGCATTTCCAACCGAATATAAAAATACTGGCAATGGTGTAAATATGACCCCGCAATCGTGGAAATTTACATGCCAATTTGCCAAAATCTTACTTAATTTTATAGAGAGATGAATGATATAGGAGGCCAAATTAATTTTATGCGAGAAGGCCACCTTTTATAACTACCCCACTCCATACACTATTTAAATGGTAGATTTGGAGTTAAAACAAAAATTGATTAGCAAATAAACTCGTAGAAATATATGCGCACTCAAAAAACCAATAGTTTTAAAAAACGCAAGAAATCGAGGTTTCCTAATCGTAGCTACCATTTTGGGATATACTAGTACTCTCGAACGTTTCAACGACAAATTCAAAAGTGAAACACTTCCCGTTTATCCCCGGAAGACCACCTACCTTAAACCCTTTTAAATCCTTACAAATCTTTTTTCCCTAGACCCCAAAACTTTTTCGTTCTTCTTCCAAAAAAAACCAACCTTCCTTTTACTGAAATCCTCTCGAAGAGCACGGAGAAAAGAGGAACACCGGGGAGCAGAGTGGGAACACCCCTTACTGTTTCTTCCCCCTGCCCGCACGCCTCCGGCCACCATAGAGCGGGGCGAATCCCTCGGGAGAGAAACAACACGAGGCAATTTCCCCTACTGCGACCGAAATCGCCTCCAAAAAAACCGTACCCAACCCTCCGTTTGTAAGACCACCTCACACCCCTGGCCGCAACCGACCCGCCGTATCCAATCAAGTGCGACTCCCAACCACCCACATGCGCACACAAGGGAGGCAAACAATTGCCCTCCTAGCTCTTTCTCTCTCCCTCCGCTCCCTCTCCCGCGGGGCAAAGCCGATAGCGTCGAGTCCATAAGCTGAAAGACGGTAGGAGAGATTTTGGTTACCACGGTGGTACCACTGATGTAATTGGCCCTATTTAAGATCGAAAAACGATATTTGGAAGGGATTTAAAGGGGCGAACGCGCTCTCAAGTTCACATTTAGCGGTAAGGATGCAAGTGAAAAATGACAATATGAGGTCATGTGTGTCGAAAAGGAGTGAACGCGATGAAGAGGTCAATCGCTCGCAAAACGCTTCTTCTGAATAGTCGCCCTTACGTCGCCGGAACCTATTTATTTTTGGACAATTTATTGACCATCCTCCTGTCCTCCCTTCACTTCGACCACATCTTGGCAGTGCCTCGACATTATTCTGTTGCATCGCCGCCACTTTGATGTTCTCTCGGATAACCTTTGGAGGCTAATTGGAAGGGTGGAATGAAGGTTCCTCGGAGCAATGATAGTGTGTAAATGGACCTTTCTGACCTCGAAGGTATTAGAACCCGGCAGTGCTTAGCGGGCGGGCGATTGATTTACTGGTGCGAGCAGACGCGCGTAATCCATATGGGTTTTGAAGGTGACACGAGAAAGCTTTGAGCGTAAAATCGAGGCTGTTCGCCGTCGTTGTCCAAGATAACATTTGCACAAAAACAGTCTCGTAATATTTGCTATTACTTTGTTAAACACATTTTACTGCAATAATTTTCTTTAAAAGACATTTATTTCGTTGTAAAATGATACTATAATATATCAATGCTTTAAGTGGATAGAGGCAAATTAAGCACAAAAAAATTACGTTTATTACCATTAGAGGAACACTTTCTTCATGATAAATATGTAAAGATGCAACATTTTTGGAATGTTTTTAAATGACGTAAAATTTGAATTAAAGTATCTATTTCACGATTTTTTTTTAACAGTACAACACAAACTCTCAACGAATGAATTTTCAAATACTTTAGCCTCAAACATGGTTTTTAATTCCGAGAGATTATCGCAGAAATTCATGAGAATATAAATGCACCTTATCTATATAAAGGAACCTCAACGCAATGTAAATCAATACTATGCTTGCGAAAATGAATCGCAAAAAAGACAATAAGGAAAACTAAAACTGGGATCTAATTGTCCACGTAATACTGCACTAAGAAGCATTCACCATTAAAAATAAAAATTTCCTGAATATTCATTACTCGTGGTTAACGACGCCCATCCTGGGTTTTACAGCGCAAGGACAATGACTGGCGACAACGGCGACGGGCGATGAAAAACAAATAGCAAACATCGGCGCTCATCGGGCGAGATTTCCAAGACCTCGCTCAGGACAATGTTTAAGAAATGGAGACACCTTAACAACCACATAAATCTGAAGCGTACAATAATAACATCATCATTCTCTCCGGTGCAGCGCGACTCGCGACAGAAAATATCGCCTACGTCCTCATATAAGTTTCAACCCTTTCCTCACGTCTCCTCCTAATATTCCCCTCCCCGTGTCCTTCTCTCCCCCACCCCCCCCCTCTCTCTCCCTCTCCATCATTCTCGCGTCAGTATTTCATTTCAAATACCTAGGTACATAACGTCCTCTCATAAAGGCCCACACGCTCAAACACACGCGTTACTATCTTTCTCAGTCTCCTATCTTACTTCTCCTTCGGCGCCTTTTTTTCTCTCTCTCCTACCATCTTCTCCGACTCAACTCTTTCCTTCGCGTTGAAGTGGATCAACGATCTTGAAAAAAACAAGAGATCTCGAGGGGAAGAGATAAGGGGATATTTTTTTTAACAAGGTGGTAAACAAAAGGGTGACGTCGTCATCTCCAGCGACTTCTGCTACAAATGAGACATGCGGTCGTGAGAGCGAAAAAAACTTGTTACAATGGGGCGTGCGACGATTGGGAGAGAAAGAGGTGGAGGAGAGGACGAAAAAGAAGTCGTGGAGAGGGGTAGGGGAGGGAGGGCTATTAATCTGCCTATCCTGAAAAACAGCGAGTGTGGAATAGAACGCTGAGCAAAAGTAATAAATTCTGTCGGAGGCAGGAAATTTGAGATAAGCTGTTCGAGAGATGGGAAGGCTCCTCACGGAAAACAAAAGAGGTAACGTATGCGACTAATTTAAAAAGGGAACAAATAAACTTATTGCGCCTTACCACGTCGAGCCATTGTCTCATACCGTGTAGGACACGAATCGAAAGAGTTCGGGAACGATAAAACAAAAGGATATAGATCAATCCTCGAAGACTGCGATGACGGAATGCCAGTGTTTTGACTTTACCGTGGAAAGGTTAGTTTTTTTAGATATTTTAGTTATTTGACTACATTTTAGATCGTCGAGTAACTTAAGGTACGGCGATAAATGGTCAATCATAATAAGGCTATGTGATTAAAATTAACACCTAAACATTTCCATTTATCTATGAAATTGCAAATATCTAACATTTGGAATACGCTTTAATGGTTCATTTAAAGGTAATGAGACTGATTTTTCTTATAGTTTATTCAAGGATTTCCCCTATGCACTCGTTTGCATTGACTAAAATAACACGATTCTAAATCAACGTTTTTAACTGATTTCATTTTGGAACAAATAATAAGTTTACCAGTCTGGAAAAGAAAATATATAAAATCAACTTCATACAGTTCAGATTTTGCTAGAAAAAATGTCTATGACAACATTTGAAACTAAATTTTAAAATAAAACTTCATCCAATTACCGCATATTTTTTAAAAGACGCGATTTTTACGCGAAACAGTTTCATCCCGTATTAAATTCACAGGACCTTGGCAAAAGACAGGCGCGCTCGCACAGGATACGACACACGAACTCGAAATTTCGGCCTACTTTTCATCCTCTTAACCTACGTCATCTAGCGCACTGAAATGTATGCAAGAGAACGAGAGGGATAGATAGGGAAATAAAGGAGTCGGGTGTAGAGCGCCATCGCTTCTTCATCTACGTACGTGACTCTCCCGCTTTCTTTCTCTTCCCTTTCGAGGAGAGAGATGGGAAGTGCGGAGACGACCTTCGCTCATCCCTGTGACACGCGCATTCCAGTCATTTATCTCGACCCTTAATCTCTCTCCCTCTCTCCACGAGAGCGGAGGTAAGGAAATAGAGGAATGCTTACACGTGTTCCAGCTACTTATCCTTTCTTTCTCCCTCTCTCTCTGTGCAACGCGAGCCACCGAATGCACATCGTTAAGCTCAAAGCGGACATCACCTTCCTGAGCGCTGCGGTGTCTAAAACCCTCCGCCCTTTTTAACGCCTTCCCTCCCGTGCAAGTATGTTTGCACGCATTATTAATTTGAAAAGGGCGGACAAAAGTCGAGGAAATGTGTATTTCCGATAGACCTCCGCGGTTAGAATCGAAAACATTCTAAGATGCTGGAAAATATCATCATTCTTTTCAATGTTTGTGCATTCGTGTTTCTGGTTTGCAAACGAGTGCCCCTCACGCAACGTATCTGGGTGCGACTTCACAACCTGAACTTTCAGTTGAAAGGGAAGGAATTTTGAGGAGTGGATTGCATCTTCGCTGTACTCTTACACGCCAAGGCTTCATTTACCTTCCGCATCAAGCCAGATTCTCTAAGGAGGGTGAGATTATATGATTACAAGCTGCAAAGGCAGGTTTATGAAGAGACAAAATATCGTTCGCTAAAATCTGTAACAGGAAGTCGCGCAATAGCGCCACCATCTTGACGCTCCACGAACCAATCTAACAGCATCCGAGGAAAGAGACTCACGCACACAATCAAAGAACAGTCATCAAGGACCACAAAAGGTTCTATAGAAACGTTTCTACCATTTCATCCAGTTTGCTACTCGACCATCATTCTCTCGTTAATCAAGAAAAAAAATCCGCGTAAAAGTCTCGAAAAAGTCATAAAAACGTAAAAAGTTGCTGAGTCACACTCACGCTCATACACCAAAGCAAGAAAGAGAGAGATAGAGAGAAAGAGAGAGAGAGCATAGCCGGTGGATCGAAAACCAAGAACGTAGACATACCATCAATCCCTCCATAGCATCTCCTCCCTCCCACACTTTCTTTCTGCTTCAACCAGACGAGTAACGCGCATTCTCAAGGCCCCAGAAGTCACCGAAGCGTTTTACCGGGAAAACACCGACCCCGTAGTAGTAGTACCTTTAACAACTACTATAACACGAGAGAGTTGGGGGAATGAAAGAGAATGGAAAAAACCGAAAACGAATAAAAGAGAACCCGAAGCGTTCACGATTTCCTCCAGCTCCGTTCCCTACGCCTCCTATCACCTCCCCCTCCTATCACAACCCTCCACCCTCTTTCTGAGGCTTCCGTGGGCTCTTTCCTTTTAGCTTACCCCTGCTCCCCTTTGCTACCTCGCCTACCACCACCACACTCACCTCCTCCTCCTCCATCTCACTCCACCGCAGTATCCTCCTCCGGCCCATCACCCATTTCCACCTTGCTCCATCCCACGTCCGATCCTCCCCCTCCAATACTTCCCCTTCTGATTCTGCCCGCATCACGTCCCGACCGCTTCCCCTCTGCCACCTCCACCTCTCCCTCCCACTCCTCTTCCTCTACCTCTCCCTCCCACTCCTCTTCCTCTACCTCTCCCTCCCACTCCTCTTCCTCTACCTCTCCCTCCCACTCCTCTTCCTCTACCTCTCCCGTGGTTTTTTCATCCAACCCGTCGGCTCCAAATTCCTCCTCGTAGCCGCAGACTACTCCTCCACACTATCTCCTCCCCTACTCTTCATCTCTCTCCTCCGGTCCATCTCTCCCACTCTGGTCCTAATCCTCTTGCCACCGTGCTCATGTATCCAGCCTCCTAACTCCTGCTCCTATTTCCTCCCTCTTTTTCTCCTCTTACTCAACCCTTCGCCCTCTCCCCCCCCTACCTTCAAGCCGTTTCTTCGCTCCCAGAAGTTGAGGGACGCGTCTACTTCTCTCTGTATTCCTCCCCCCGCACTTCGAAATCTCTCTTCCTCCTAACTCTCTTCACAACCCCCACGCTCGCTCTCTCCCGGGGATGTAGGCCAAAAAGTGTTTAGTGAGGCGTCAAGTTCTTCTTACGAGGGAAGTCTTCCACCTTTTATTCGACACATGAAGACGCATCAACCCTATTCCTTCTACCCAATGGTGATTATGTGATGCGGGATCTAAATATAGAACTAACTACCTGCAAAAGCATGATGGTATTGCTTAGAGTAAGCTTTATACTTGTAATGGATTCGCGAAGAGTTTCATTGGGATTAAAATGACAGAGACGCAGAGAGGGAAAATGGTAACAGAGACTAGTTTAAACAGCGACTCATAATGTCGTTTGGAGGAAAAGCAATGTTCTCAAACACCTCTGCTTTTCAATGTAAAGACTAACTAATTTAGGAAAAGCACCTTCTTGGATATATTTATCGTGTTAGCATTTTGACGTTATTTTAACTAGCTATTATTAGCCCTACGTTGGGGGAAATTCACTCAATGTTTATTTAAGCTCATTTGACGCCAGCATTTAATTAGTATCATGCAGAAATATTTGACAGAATGCCGAAACAAATTTAAACGTAAGTTGTTAATTTAAACTTGCACTTCAAACCGTTATCCCAGTATTTCAGCATATACTTCTCAATTTACATTTCAAATTATCGTTTAACCTCAAAATAGCACACGATTCATGATTATTCACGTTATAAACAAGTGAGGAATAGAAGTTAAAATCTTGCATCGCGATGGCAAACAAGAATTCTGAAGACGTCAAATTAACCCTTCCTGGCGGGCACAACTTTTTTATGCGTTGCTCGGTCAAATTAACTGTCTGACATGCGCTGTTGGCCAAATATGATGTCAGAAGTGCCACTATCTCGCAATCTAACCTGTCTCTAAGGAAACCTCAAAATACGAGGGATGTTTTTTATGAATTTTTTGAAAGCATAATATTATGTCGCCTTCGGAGTCTAGTAAAAAAATAACAGGTTCCTCTTTTGCTGTGGACACGACATTTTTTCCCTTTCTCGGCTCCACCTTCTCCTCTCTGACGCTCAACTTTTGCCCGTCTTTTTATTTGTCATCTTTTGAACGAAAAATTCAAGTAAATTGATTGAAAACTCCTCTCCTCTTTCACTTGTTCTTTTTCACTATTTTTTCATTTTGTCGTAAATGAAGAAATCTTTCAAGGACGTTTTCCGCTCGACCAGCTCCAAAAAAGGAACTCGATACCCATCTTCCGAAATATCTTTTGAAAAACTGCAAGGCTGCTTGTAAAAGCTACAATATAAAATGTCTCTTTAAAGCTAACATAATTTAACATTTATAGTAGTAGAAAAGAGGTGTATTCGTTTCAAACATTTAATCTTTGAATGAGTGACTAAATAAATAATACTCGTCGATCAAGGAGTATATGGTTTACGAACTAAAATAATCTTCTGACAAGACATTTTTATCAGCGTAATTATAATCTGATTTGCCCCTATGATAGCAAATCTAGGAGTTTTGATGCTGTATATTTGTTTAGTATATTACAGAAGAAAATTGAAAATCTCACATTTTAACCTTTCCGTTTTAATAAAAAAACAAGCGAAATGTAACACAACAACAATTTCCGAAGGCTTTCCAAAATTAAAAAAAAACAATCATTGTCGTACAAATAATGTAAAATCTTTATAATTTAGCGGCGAATTGTGCAGTATAAGTAACCATTCATCCCTAAAATATTTTCAAATTATATTAAAATACCCACGATTATCATATTTTCGTGACAAGGTGATTACATAACAACCGTCTTAGCTCTGCGACAAATAACGTACGCACGAGAAGACATAGCAACGGATGTAATAATGCAAGCGAGCATATTAACACAGTAATTTACTGAGTAGTAATAGTAGTTTTTACTCTGATTTCCCATCGATCCACGCGTGCCGAACGTGCGTCGTGTTACTTCTCCGATTCCAATGTATGGGCAAAAAGCAAAAGAATTCCCTCGGTGAAGTGACATCTAGAATTTTTTGCCGCGCCCTGAAATATCCCCTCCAGCGATCCCGTCATTTTCTTCACGGCTCCTCGAAGGTGAGGGGCGAGGAAGAGGATGAAGGGATTATTTTCGAATCCTCGTGCAGCAAGAGATGGGCAGCGATGCGTTCTATGGAGCGGTGGGCGGATGGGCGGAGGATAAGGTAAGGAGGGGATGTTTTACGCCAGAACCGTACTCTTTATTCGAAGAAGGAGCGAGCGGTAAAATCGTTGAAGCGTGGAAGACATGAAATTTAGGACAGGACCCGTTTCGTTTCCACGGATTTCTCTGACGGTAGATGCTTCTAAAAGTAGAAAGAGAGAGTGTCTGAAGGGAGATCTCTACGTCCATCTTCAAGAGGGTGAAAGGTTAACGGTAGGCAGAAAGCATTTTTTTGTTCTGTCACCTCAGCGAGAGTCGCGAGATCGGAAAAGATGGGAGATCCGTTATGTTCTCAAAGATTGAATCTCTCGACGACTTCGATCGGAACTGTTTCTCGCGGGGACGGAAGCACCAACCGTACAAAAACACAAGATAGGATCTCATCGCAGCTCATAAATTCAAATAAATTAACCAGACTTTTACAAATTGTGCCCTACATGCGATGTCCGTGAATTGATTCTCATGGTGAGAAGATAGATAAAGTATTTAAAATTAGGATCAGATGTTATCAATCAAAAGATCGTTATAACACTGTATAATTCACGGGATAAATAGACCACGAGAAATTTCTCCTATTTAACACATTACGAGTCTATAAATGTAAATTGGGCCAGAACTTTCTCTCGATCTCTCAGCCGTGGTAATTTATTAACACATTTTTTATGTTAAGATTATAAAAGGCTACCGCTCCTGCATTATTTAAGTGATTTAAACGGGAAATGGCTCTCTGTGCCTACAAGCAGGAAACATCAAAACTAATAATATTCATCGGTAAACTATGGTTGAGCTCCTCAGAGAGAGGGAGAGAGAAATTTCATGTTTTCGTTTGAGAAAATCAGCCTATATATTAACTATAAAGGGATGGATTCTGTTCTCTTGATGATATAAGTGGTTGCACCACTTCAAGAGATTAATAAAAAAAATAGTCCAAGGACATTCCCAATGAGGGAGCCATCGACCTCATCTTCAGTAAAGCAAATTCGCATCAGTATGTACACGATACATAGCAAGCCACCAAGTTTGGCGAAACAGAGTGATAACAAAAAAAACGATTAACATCCTATTATTGCGTTAAGGCTACGTCCTTTGGATATTTTTCCTCTGTAAAACACACGTATAAGCATTCTTTAACTCTTTTTCCATGATTCCAATGATTATTATAAACTGAAATCCTAATTACTACAGACTACAGCTACAGACAAATCTCAACCAAAATCGTCAGCTCTAATTGCACTAAAATACTGCGCAAACTACTTTCTGTCCCACACGGGCTCTCGAACGAGATCATCCTGATATTTCTTTCGCATATGATCTTTATAAATTGTGGACATTTAAGCGGCTTTTTTGTTTTCAGTGAAATTTCTTTGAGTTTTCCTATGCGCTCGAGATACATTCAAATATCAGACTCGCTGAAGAAAAGCGATATTTTCTGATCGATCGCTCATTTCATTGACCGAGTCTCCAAGGTAGCTTGTTGCGAGCGTCACTTATTTCCTTATTTCCCAAAATGCCTTATTTGATGTAAAGTCAGAGACAAAACTAGCAGAATACCAATTTCATCAAAGAATCAAGCTTCTATCTTTTTAGTGCTTGATCACAGTGCTTTAATCACAATTCACTTCCGATCGCGAAGTTAGAAACTTTCATTTTGGACCACTGTGTTTTATAAAGCTTTGTTATAACTCAGTTTCACAAATGATTACATAAAATAATTCATCTTTGATAAATATACTGGGTATTTGCTTTTTTCCCTCCTTTTAACTGGCAATGCTGATGAATATAAGGAGTAACGGTGGTTCTCATAGTCTACCTATGTCACATAGAATTTTAAGCTGTGTGTGAAATTTTTGTGGGCAAATATAACCGAATTCTTTGATAATTTAAAAAAGATAAACGACCTTATTGATATTCACACTGAGTTATAAGAACCTGTTAAACAGGCCTCGCTAGATTTATATTCCCTTAAACCAGGTTAATTTTATCTAGCGAATTATTTTACAATTAGATGGAACATAACGCAAATGAATATTACCAGCTGTAATATTTACGTGAATTTTTATTTTAATTTTTCCTTTGAATAATAGCATTGGAAAAAGCGTTGACTTTGAGACATAAAAATTTCGATTGCTCTTAACCATGAAAAATATCCATTAAAACTAAATGATTTCGAGGATCTTTTATGCGTAGGACATTTTGAGGTAATTTCACTTCCGAGTTAATGAATAATTTCAAGAGAGCGCTTTCTCATGCATACTTAGCAAAAAACATCCACCGATTAGGAAAGAAAAACAAACGAACGAGAGCTTGAGACTCTGAAACTCGGACGTAGCAATCAGATATGCAACCAGACTCGACCGTCCCCATCTCTTCGAGGCATACTTCGACCAAAAGCGGGCAAGAATCGGTTAACGATCGTTTTTACAATGGCATTAACTCCCCGACGCCACGCGTGTCATTTGGCAACCTTATTTCGCTCGTTTATTCCCGTAAGCTAAAGAGCTCGAATGCATGTATTCAATTATCCTCGCAGATATTGCATTGCCGCTGCACTTAGCGGGCCTTAAAAGGGGAGAAAACTACCCCGACGGGATTCCGACTAAAACTTTTATCGTCGACAAAAGCTACACGCGCCATTAAATCGGATTTTTGCCGATTGCTCGAAGAAGGGTGTCGAATACCTGCCTGGACGGTCAAGAATGGCGATTGCTCGACCGCAATGAAATTCACATTCCCTTTCCCGCCGAATCGATTGATACTTTCTCCAGCGCGGATATCGCCGAGTGCTTCGTAGGGCATACCAAACCGTCGCATTTCCCTGGGTTATTTTTTCAAATGTGCTTCCGTGAGGTTTTCTTCGGAGCAGAGAGAAAAATAAATGTAGACGGTGCCAGATTCTTGGTCCGTTAGCGAAGAGAAATATAGACGGTTATACTTTCGAAATCAATTTGAATATAGAAAAAAAACTATTTCGCGTAGCAGCCACAAATTTTATAAAACCTTTGGAAAAACTTTCATTTCAAGTCTCGTTTGATTTTTGCATTCCACGTTCAACGGAATCGATTACGGAATAACAAGTTATATATAACATTCGATGTGAGGAATGAATGGAATTACGAAGAGATTAGTAAACTTTTAACTTCCTCAGAGAATTAAAAAATTTAGTTTCTTCAATAACCAATTGAAGAGTTGGAAAACCATGAGTATTTCTACCACAAAGCAGCCAACATCAGTTGTGATCCAAACGATTGGTTCTTTTTTGGAATCTACTATCAGTGATTTAATAATTATGATGGCTGCTTTGTAGCCGAAATGTTGTTTTCTCAAGCCTTTTTTTTGGCTGCTGGAGAAATACAGTTTTTCAATTTTATTTCAGCCACAGATGAGCACGGTAATTCTTTCTTGAATTCTTTTATTTTCTTATAAATGGGACAAATTCCTAAATTTATAACATTAAAAGATACGGCCTTATCTCTTCTTTTTGCGCTCCGACTTTGGATTCCGGAAGAGTTATCCGCACATTTTCAGATCCTCTAAACATGGGATTAATACAAAGGTAACAATGAGCCACAGCTATAGGACGAAAGCCATAAACGCCCGATTTGTTACGTTAAATCTCCTGATAAATTATACCTCAACTTTTTTCATCGAAATTCATTCATTCTTACATAATAGGCATTCAAACCTCGCAACGAATCCGCTCTTCCTGGTATCAAGAAACTCGTCCATTCAACCTATACGGTCCGAGAAAGAGAGAGCCTTCGCCACCTCTCAAATGTCCTCGGGTGACCAACGAGATCATCTATCTCCGCTCGCTGTCTCTCTTTATCCCTCTCACTCGTCCCCTCCAGATTCATTTCGCCTCTCCATCCCGATCCAACCGAGGAAGGGGAAAGGAGGCCCATTGCTCCAGACACTTCCCCGCATCGGAAAGACGGTGCGTGATCACGGATTTAATAATAATAATGGGAGGAACTTTACTCCAATCTCTTCCTACTCTCATCAATCATCCCTCGTCACCGCGGAAACTTGTTTAGTCCGAACCCCAAGTCGATCTCCTATAAAGTTGGGATACCCAAAAACTCTTGCGAATCATTAAGATCTTAAAGAAAATTAGAGACGGGAACATCTCTTACCTCCTACGTCGAAACGTCAATAATCTGAGGAAATTAATGAATCGTATCTCCATGTCAGCGAATGACCGTTTATACGCACGCGTCATCATGTCCTTATCAAGGAGAATTCCATCTTGTCTTGGAGGCGCGTGTCGTTCTTTCGAGGCAGTTTTTTTACTTCTAAAATTTAAAATTAATATTTCTGAGGAAAAAAAGCTTAAAAATCACAGAGAGTAAGAAACGGCCAAGTCTGTCATCTTCTCTTGTATACCACACCTACCTCTCAATGAACGAATCCCCGCATCGCCGAATTTCGCCCTCGATCCGTCGCCCCGAGCACGTGTGCGTTATCTTCGAAGAACAATCATCGATCATATTTCCTCGCTACCTTTCATCATCTCTTTAGTGTCAAATCTGTCACGAAAAGGACGCGCGAAGTCCCCTCCCCCCAAATCGATCTACCTTTCTCTCCTTAATCCTCTCCCGATCCTTCCCTTTCTTCAGGTCCTCTTCCCACCCCCTTCTCCGCTCACCAAATTCTTCCCTTCAATTGTACGACCGGATTCCTAAGGTTACCCACCGAACACGCGTTGCGGTCTCTTTAGGCCTCACTCGTCTTTCGCTCCCTTAGTTGTTCCACTGGCTCCTTCCCTGTATTTCTCCTCCATCTCCTCCCCCTCCTCTCGTTACCAAACTCTCTCTCGTACCTCCTGACAAAAAATCACCTCCACTTCTCACTTCCTCTTCCCTCCTCCCACCCACCGCGACACATCATAACTTTAACCCAATCTTTCCTTCGCCCACCTCTTCTGCGGCCGTCCCCTTTCCTCGAATCCACGCCCTTCCACCCCCAACTCCGTCACTGTCACCCGCCGGCATCAGAGTCCGAAACCGATTCCTCGGGACCGCGGGAATTCCTCCGCCTTCTCCGTGTCCCCCATATCAACAACAGGCCACAGGCCATCCTCTATCCCATTCCTTCCTCCTCGCTCGTTTCTCCAGCCATCTGACGCTTCAAAAAATCGTGAGCAAAAACAGCCCGGTTAGTGGGTGGGACTTGAATTCCTGATCCACACCGAATGTACTCCTCCCGCTCATAGCGACCTCGCTGCGTGTAGGCATGGCCTATCGAAGGCACGTGCTTATGGGAAAGGGGCGGGAAAATAAGAGGGGACACCTATACGTCTATGGACTGATAATTAAAGGGAATAGAGGAAAATGGCCCCTTCCGCTCTTCCGTCGCTTCTCTTTAAAAATATCGGAGAGGGCTTTCATTAAATCGGCTACTGTGAGAATATATAAGGAGCTTATTTCCGAGGTATAAAAGACGAAATGCTTCTCCATGTAGGAAGTAGTAGTAGTAGTAGAGAACTGAACTCGTGTCTTGATTGAGATGCTTTGGAAATATTCTCTTTCCCATTAGTGTGAGCTGATTACCAATATCAAGTCAGGAAAGTAGATAGCCTTGTAAGAGTAGTATTTTGGCTTATAGGATGTAAATGAATATGTATGATGAGGTTTCCATTACAAACAATGAAGATTTCGATAGTGGGTCATAAGTCATTACGGATATTCTCTAACATTTCATTAAATAATTAAAATTCGTTTACATGGAAATAAACAACATAGTGAAAAGGTTGTATTTGTCTAGTTGATTCGAAAACGATACCATTATTTTTTTTTGAAGTTTTGTTAATTCTTGGTTCCTTACCTTCATGAAATTGTCACCAAAAACAAGGATTAACTTTGCTATCATAAGCTATTTTGAATTAAAGTTTCTCTCAACGCCCAATTCACAGTAATTTTGAATACATTTTCAAAGAAAATAGTATGTAAGCATTTATAAGAGGTCTTATCGGTGTTTCAGATTATTTATATCTTTCTAACGTGTGCGTAAGAATATACTGGGAAATATACTGCAAATATTTAAACAACAAACAGCACACTGAAGACAAATAATGTAACAAAATTTTGACCAAAATAATAAACTTTACAGCATTTCCTCATGAAAAAATCCATCTTATCGAAGTACGCCATCTTTCTTTCTTTTGTCGTACTTGAGAAGTTCAAGTATATACATTTAAAAAACTAGCGGTGACCAGGAGCCAGAGCCAGGAACAATAGCTAGGCGAGCGAGGCACTTGCCTAGGGCGCAGCACCCCTATGATTGCAAAAAATGAAAATTTGAACTTTTAAGTGTAACGTTTTATATTGCAAATATATTTTATATAGTTCATTATACTTCTACATTGTGAATAAACTACTATTTTGAGAGAAAAATTGTATACTGTATACTTTCATTAGGAGGGGGTCGTAATTTTCAAACCTTGTCTACGGCGCAAAAATAACTTACCCCTGTTCTGCCATGAGAATGTCTCCCTAATTGCATCAAAAAGAATCTCCTCGAGAACAAAATTTCAGTTACTCTCGAGTAGCTAATATAGTTTCGCGAGTTCGGCGCGGAGAAACAAATATCAAATAGAAACGACCACGCTCATGTTCGCACGTGCAGAACGTCGCTATAGAAACTCGCGGGGAGTTCGAAGGTCCATAAACTTCCAAGACACTCATGGAATGAATCGAGAGGAAGGATCGGTGTGAGGCGAGGTGTGGTCGGAACGTGATGACGATGAGGCGTGTGCGCGTGTGTACGTACGAGAGGGGGAAGGAGCAAAGGAAGAGAGACACCTCTCCGCCCCATACGCTCCCCCGTATGGACATAGCTCGTGTCCGTCGTTCTACCTGCGACGGCTTTATGACCTTTTGGCGCGTGGGACGTGAAGCGTAGTCAAAGATATGTGGGTGACCGAAAAGGGGAGGAGGGGAAGGGCATGAGGGATGAAATGTGTTAGGGGAAAAGTGGGATGAAGTTACCTACCTGCATCTCTTCCTCTCCCTCACTGCATACTATGTCTCTTTGCTAATAACGAGAAAAAGGACAAGTTAGCGCTGACAAAGGTTGAGAAATAGGTTCGTTAGGTTCACAGGATCAACCGAAGAGAGGCGAGGTCGTGCCTTCATATTCCAGTATTACTCAGAGTATCACGAAAAAAAAGGCAGGAGTTTCCATCCCAGATTGAACACGGCTTTATGTTACCATTCGATTGGAAACCAATTCGTGTAGGTGCTTTATTTTTGTTTTCTTGAGGTATCTATTTACTTGCGTTGCTTTCATGCAGATGTAAAAAAGAACCATCGATGTCATCGTATTTCTAGGCACCAATTAATGAAAGAGTTAATTCCTGTAATATATATGAGCGATTCGTATGCGTACATACATCAGCAAAAAGTAGCCGTCCTAAGCGTAAATTCCCCGGTCGCTAATTTTAACGATAAACTTTATGGAAAAAATCAAAGCAAAAAATTAGTCGCGTTCTGGCGAGTTTTGGGCACAGATACTTGGATAATGTCTTCTTAATCCTGATTTTTTTAGAAAGCCACTCAAAACCGACGTACCTTCGATCTTCACTTCCAATATTTTTCCTCTTTAACCA
Organism: Tanypteryx hageni; assembly: GCA_028673005.1. Classification (NCBI taxonomy): domain Eukaryota; kingdom Metazoa; phylum Arthropoda; class Insecta; order Odonata; family Petaluridae; genus Tanypteryx; species Tanypteryx hageni. Next base: position 56,019,913 of record CM054116.1, read on the forward strand.
CGCATCGACTGAAATTTCCTCCGAGATATTCGAACGGGATTATGTTCCTGTTCGTGGCGCAGTAAAGCTGAGTGAAAGTTGTAGGAATGCGGGTCGGTCGCTTTCCGAGATTAACATTTTCATTTATGACTTCTCGACGTAACACAGTGATACATATTTTGCATAACGCCGCACGACAGCCTACTCTACTTTATGGGAGGATTTATCGGGTGCATTTCATCACGTGATATCTCAGAAATGTATAATATATATAATGTATATATATATATATATATATATATATATATATATATATATATATATATATATATGTATAAATATAAAATATATAAAATCACCCTACGAGTGAGACTTTTCATCAGGAATCGGAGAATTAATCGCTGTCTCGGCTAATTATATCTATCGACAGATGCGGGCAAACATATGGGATACTCTAAGGAAACTGCGGAATCGATTTTCGTTATGTTTTTTTAGACGTTCAGCGAAACGGTTACGGAAGAGGCAGAAAAGGGACAATTATCTCCCACCCTCTACGTCACGGGCAATAAATAAATAAAACCTACGCAGCCTCGGAAAACCACCAAAAACACTTTATTTACTCCGGAAACCGTTGCACGTGACGAGAATGTAAACGAACCCGTCCCTCAGAAGGATGACGAAATAAGCGCTTTGGAACCAATCTCTAGAGACGCGCCCGACGGCACTTAATTTTGCGGAAAAATCGAAATGCTGCAGAGCTCCATACTTCTTCACGGACTTCGAATAGACGTTTGAATAATCTAACGCGGCAATGAAGAACGATAAATAAAGCCGACTATCTCCAACGGACGAGATAAGAATTGGGTCCGTGCCAGGAAATTTTACAGCACATACTGGGTATAAAGCCCGGCTACTCCGAAAATTACGATCGTTCCCGGTAAAAGCAGAATGGTCTCGAAATTTATGTTTATAAATATAACAAAAATGAATAACAAATACGCCCATATATTTCACACCTGACTTCTTCTAAATAATATCCTTGATGTTATTCGTGGAAAATTGTTCGAAGTGAGCGATTTCAACAGCCAAAAAGATTAACATCCGTCATAAAAACGTTTGACTAGTTTTCCAGCTTTAGTGTGCTATTAATTGTTCCGAGAAGGAGTTGCTCCGTATAAGAAAGTCGATCGTTTTTAATATTTTCTCGGAAAATATTTCCTTGGAACGAAGGAAACGTGAAGCTCTAGAACAGTGGTTTCCAGTATTTTTTTAGGGAGCGGTCTTTCTAATATGAGTAGTATTTCGCTGGCTCCCCACCTTGAAAACAAAACTGCATATTTATGCCTTTAGATGTCACGTTTGGGCGGATTTATTCTTGATTCTACACCATTATCAATTCATTAAGGCAGAAATTATTATCCAAAATGCATTAGCAATTCTAAATCATTGATTTAATTATTTACCAATGTATTCTGCAGCACCCCAGCCTGCGTGTGTGTATATACATACAGATCTTAATAAAAAAAAACAAATAAAATGATGGATAAAGAATTTAACGATTATTTTTACAGTGTATTTTCCACTAAAATTTAGAACTAACACTGTTCTACACATATCAAATAGTTCTAAATGCATTTTATAATCTCAACTAGAAAGCCATCCAATATCGAACGCTTAAAAGGTTCCAGTGCAGTTTTTCTTTCTTCATATACAGTATTATTTACGTGGAAAAAATCGATTTTCACAGAAATACACGTTTTAAGGTCCCCTGAATACGTTTTCACTATTTTCTCGATGATGTCTGTGTGATAGTAATTTTTTGCGGGCTCTAACTCAAAAGAACTTATTAAATCAACACAAAACTTTATAATTCAAAATTTAATTGAAAAATTATGGTCTGATTAGATTTAGGCTGAAATTGGTCAAATGAATGTGGAGGTTTAGGTACTCTTGACATTTTTGCCTAATATCTCCGATACAACTTCATTTGTGCAAATTATTGTTATTATTAAACTTGTAAACAATATAATTTCTACAGCTTTTGTTTGAAAATGTTTCTTGGAAAACGGATTTTTAAAGAGATATTTTGATTATTTGTCTGATCTTGTTGAGTACGTCGCTAAGTGATACCTTTGCTTCCGTCCACTCGTTGATAGCGATGTCTAAGCTTCCAAGAGTAATTTTAATTGCGATAAAAATTAACCCAATTCCACCTAATGTAATTTTGATCGAAAATATTGACGGCCGCCAACGGTTATTTAAATCGCCCCTCGATATTTCGCTATCAATATCAACAGAAAACAATTTTGTGTGTTAAAAGCGATTAAAAGTATTTTTCATTGCAAAAAGTACCTATTCAAAGTGTTAATAAGTTATTCATGAGTGTAATTGCCGATAATTATTCTTAAGGATGCTGATGTAACTTGTCATTATTACTACAATGATATTCATTACCGTGTGGAAAATGTCATGTGCTGGACTTTAGATTTTTTATACAAGCTGGCGATATACCGTTAATCGCCATGGTAACTGACAAAAATCCTCAAGTTCGTCGACCCAGTTGGCCAAGATGGTCACATCGCTCTGGACCTCATCGCTTTTAAATCATGTCCTGTTAAATCTCGGGAACAACGAGACGACGAAAAAACCTTTCACTGGGTTACATACCGACACCACACCCACTCACGGCTAATCCGAGAGCCACGCCAAATTTTCAGGAATAAAAAAACAGAACAACGGTTGTTCCTTTTTAAGTCATCGGATAGAGGAAGTGTACCGGGCGGTCAATACGAATTGGAGCCAATCCATAAAAAAATAAATATACCGGAAAACGTGTTATGGGGCATGGCTCGGTAAAAGGACCAGTCCTTGCGACTGTGTAGCAGGAAAACGAAATGTCCTTTAAGTTTCCGTAATGTATGATGCGTTAGTAGACCGGCTGATCCGAAGTGAAAGGAGAGAGGGAGAGAGCACGTGTTCTAAGCGGAAGAGAATGTATGGGAAAATGGACTGAAAACCGTTCGCCTTAGAATTTTCCTCCTTATGGTTCTCGCAAGATATTAACTTAATGGAACTCATTTACTGAGAATCAGGGGACAGAAAGTTAAATGCTCTTTTCTCATCTTTACAACCTTTCCTCCAACTATTTTCTCTAATATTTCCACTTTGTCGATAAAAGGTAATCTACTGCTGTTTCATAATATGCGCAGCAACTGATAACTACTAAAAACAATATAAGCCCCTTTTAAAGACATAAGTTTGAAAACTGCTTTGCAGAAGGTAATGCAACAAAACATTTATTGATGTTTGGTTTGACAAATAAATCATGTGTTCATATGCAAAAAATATGACTGTGGTATAAATAAAAAGCTCAACATATTTTAGCGCAGAGTCGTCGCAATTGATATTTTAAGATGCTTTTATGTAAAGCATTTTAAATGTGATCATAAATTTTTAACTTTCCGGCATTACGCGTAATTATCCGATGTCTTTAGCGGTATAATTCTAAGTATTTGGCTGGTGTCCAGACATTGAAAGGCAGTCATTATGACTCGCTGTTTAAGCTGGAATCCCTAGAAATAGCTTCATTAAAAAGACTCAGTGAACCGACGCTAGAAGCGTTTACAACGATACTGGTGACGACGATTCGTTTCCAACGGTTAAGCCTTTATCGAAAGGAGCGGCTGCCCGGGGCGCCAAAGATCTTGCGGAATTCCCGCTGGCCTGTCAATAATTATAATTTGCAAATAATTAAATCTTGGCTAGAAATTTATAGCGCTGAACGTTCTGAAATTTTAATGGAATGTCTTTTTTCATAGTTATTTTTACCATTTTATGCTATTTCCCTAAAAATATCCCAATAAACATTTTCTGAAGCGGCGATAGAATGAGTTGCCACAACACCTCGACCCAACTCTGGTCGTTAAATTTATACGAATAAATATTGAATTTTATTTTAAATTACAGCGTCAGTGACTGAATCTTAAATTTAAGGATAGAGCAATGTTACAGAGGTTTGAAAAAGAGTCGTATCATCAAAAATCTTCGAGGCTACTTACCCACGGTGAGTAAAACTGAAAATCACGGTAACTCCTGCAACCATAAAACGATTCGTGAATCGCAACAAAACTAAATTCTTAGCCTGTTTTACAATAATTCTTTTTGTTATCAGTTAGATTAGAGCCATAATCTGAGCTTCCAAAATAATTTTTGAAGCACGGTACCTGTTTTCAAAATGCAGACAATAAACAAACAAAAGTACCAACTATTTGTATATAGATCCAGTTATGTACTGAAATTCTGATTTATAATGGTAAATATCGCAAAGGTAATTAAATAAAATAATTTTTTTACTATGCTGGTAGAGCAATAAAATATATTCTTTCGAAGAATTGAATAATGAACTTCGTCATTTCAATCTCAGACTAACCATCGTCAGGAAAACTTTGTCCCATTCGATTCTGTTTCATCTATTAATCGCAATGTCAAGAACAACATTTGAGATCAGTGAGCTTTTTGCACACCCCAGGATGGAATTAAATAATTATAAAACCGGCGAAAGTCAAAGAAATAAGACGAAAGGCAACAAACAAATGAAGGAAAGAATCGAACAGGAAGGAATAAATTACCTTCGTAAGAGAAGGATAATTCTGCGTTTCCTTGATGTAGCTCAAAATTGCCCGTCGGGGCGGCAAAAAAGCTTGTTTCCCTCAATGTGACTTTTTTTTAAAGAAAACACACCGCCGGATGTAAAAGCCCTTAATTGGACCTGAACACAGTATGTGAAATAAAACAATTACAACGGAATAAAGAGTTTTTTCCCTTTTTCTCGTATGCTAAACATCTGTGAACACGTATAGCGACATAAATACGCATTAATACCATTGATTTCCCCCAAATGTCCCATTTATTTCAATGAAGAAGCTTTTATTGCAACCTTCATTGCACATTTATTGTAGTAAGGATATAAATGAATTCCTAAAAATATTAATTTTTAAATATAAACTTCCATAAAATCCCTCGATTGTAAAAGTTCCCTATAAATTAGTGAATATTATAAGAACGACTTCCCAAGGCGTTGTGAAAAAACTAATCACGATTAATGGTCCTTATACGAGAAGTCAAGAAAGATAGTCTCTTCCTATATCTATTGGCTATAATAATCCAAGGCGTTGATTAGTCAGATATTCCATACAAACAAACAATCTCTTCCTATATAGAAAATCACGGTATTCTTATGATACATAAGGATAAAGTATTTGTTAAATAAAATTGTGGTTCCAAATCGAATACTGATTTAAGAGCTCATAAAAAATATAAGGCTTAACGTGTCTAAAGTGAGTGATTAGAGCTGAGTTTAGGGCGGGAAAAAGCAAACTAGATTAAATCATCTATAACACCAAAGTCTAAAAATAACGCCTGGTAGAAAGCGATCTGTCGAGACTCGCGTCGTGCAGCAATACAAGCAGCCGTTCAAACGCTACCTCTATAATGCCTCACTCCTTTCCACCTCCCCCTCCCCCTTCTTTCGCTTTACCAAGAGACGGAGAGGGAGGAGTAATCGCACCGCACGATAAATTATTTGCCGTTCGGTATACATTTAGTCTCCGATTGCTCGCTTACTCGCTCTTTTGTTTTGTTTTCCCATTTTTAAGATACGTCGGCGAAGGGAGGAATCCCTTCCCTCCGATTGGATGAATCGTCGTGTCTCGCTTGGCTATTCACCGTATCCTTCGATCGGCGGACTATAAGCGGTGCATGACTGTCCGCAAAGAAGAAGCGGCACAGTCCAGTGAACGTTTTATGGGTCATCGAAGAGGGATCTAGATTTCGTCATCCCATAGGACCAGATGACTTAACTCCGTAGAGAATTAATCGCAACGGTGGACAAAAGCGGTTCCAGGAAGGAGGCCGTAACTAAGAACCTTCTGGACCATGGAATTGGGGAAAGGTCAAATCAGCGGAGTTGTTTCATTCTCCTGCCCTTGGAATCGGTTATTTTTTGAGAGGTCCGATTCCGTTAACAAAATATTACGTCACACGAAGAGTCAATATAAAGTACTAGCTTTAAGTACCCGGCGTTGCTCGGGCTTCATAACAGTTTATAGAAACTTAGAGCATCGCGATTTCTGAAAATTTCAAAATCAAACTACGTTATTATGATTAATTCATATTGTTTATTCTTTTAATTCACATAAGTTAAAGAAAACAAATCGATATACGAGGACCCGCTGTATATCCGTCTGTCTGTCTGTGCGGGGGCTACACCGTCATAAGGAAAACAAATCGATATATGAGGACCTGCTATATATCCGTCTGTCTGTCTGTGCGGTGTGGTTGTCGGAGTTCCCGGGTACCCTATGTTACCCTTAGGGTCATAGGAAGTCACTTTGCAAAGTTTGGTCCCGATAGGTTAAAGGGTGTGAGAATGTATATGGAACAGACAGACAAACAGACACTCAATTTTATATATTAGATAATGGTGGCTACCGCTTTATTTATTAGTTGAGTGAACCAGAAATGGTAGTATTTTTGATGGGCGGAATGCGTTAGCTATTGTTTCGGGCGATTTAATGGTTTATCTATGGAGGGGTTTTATATGCATTCTCGTCCAATAATAAAAAATTGTAATTATTTTGTTGTAAAGGTATTTTAATTTTTTCTCAAACAAATTATGAGGTGACGTACAATTTAAAACCGCAAGTAATATAATTTTTCATGCTCCTAATAATTAGAAATCACCAATAAGAGCACTTTTCAACAACTATTTACACTCACGTATTGTCCACAATAACAGAACGCATTTACCTCTCCGCAACTGAGTTAAATTTTTGGTTCTCAGCTTGAAACAATATATTTCTACAATAGCCATAAAAATGTTATATTCTACCATAGGTAAAATCATCACTGACGAGAGCAGATGCGTGGCCGAAATTCGAATCTGGTCATAACCTTTTTATGGTTATTGACGAAACATATTGAGTCAATTTGATCTTAGGCTATCCATAAAGTGAGTTCGACAATTCTCGATTGGTTTTCAACTACTTAAATTTTTGGTCCAAGGATGCAGCCCTGCCACAGTAAGAAATTACTTCGTTTTCTATAACAACCGCGGACAACCTAAAGCAAGTCTGTGGACCACAGGTAGAGAATTTCTTGACGTTAACAGTTTTTATAAATTATTGTTAGAGTGCGCCATTAAATTAAAAATAAATATAAATGATACCACATTACCTTATTTTAATGGGCTCATTCAATCATCCGATCCGTTCCCGGGAAAATCAATCAAGAAAAAAAAAATTTAAATACTCGCATAAATCAACATGAAATTTTACTAGCTTAAAACATTTTATACACGTGCAGGAATAAAGATACTATCACGACTGTTAAATATCGGCATTAAAAGAATTTAGACAGTTTGTATTCGATTCTGTTAGCAGTTATAGCAAAAAGATCTAATACATATATTAAAGAGAATTCTGTCCATCTGTGTGTTTGCACGGTTTGCACAGTTGTAGCACATTTTTCATTTGCATTTTAAAATCACTTATAATTGCGATATGAATACGGTACTTGCACCAAACGACGCCTAAAAGAACGGATATTCATTTTCCAGCTATCGATTTTCGAATACGCGTCGAATCGTTCCACAAATTCGTTATTAACACGAACATTTGGCTAAATTTTAGACGAAAAAATTTCGTCGTCAATAGCGACGTCATTGTTGCTGATCTAGCAAAATTACGTCTATATCTAAAAGCAATGATATGAACTTTGATATTGTATTTGAAATCAATTGTGAGAACTCTTCTTATATATTTTGAATGCATTTTAATAGAAAAGGAAGTAATGATGGCTAAATTTGAACGTTTGTTTACTGCAGTGCTGTTTCTATGGCGTGGAAGAAATGCGAACGAACATACGAGCGCTAATATTTTAATTAGCTTTCTGTTTTGTTTACCTTGACGACGAAAGAACTTAGTAAGTAGCTTTTTTTAACTCACACATTTTTTGTAATCTCTATACATGCACCGATCATGCGTCAAATATCTTGCTTAATTATTGAAAGAAATTAATCATAATCATTGTCAAAATAGTAATTTCCTATAAACTTTGCAAACGAAAAGATATTTTCAATGTACGCGTGAAGTATCTTCCTATTTGACATGTTGAGTTGTCCATCATTACAACGCATTGGAGTAGTTTCTGGCTTAAGTTTTTACGCTACGTGTTTATTTGTTTTAAAGTTACATGAAACTTTTCACAAATTTTCAATCGGTTTTTGTCCTTCATGATTTTCTTTCATTGCAACCTCTTTATGAAATGTCGAAAAATCGGAAAAAAATCGAATAGAGGTAAACTTAAAATATGAGGGAGGAGAATGGAAAAGAGAAAAGCCCTCCTTGCCTTAAATTTAATATTTAATCCACGTATACCCGTCATATTGACGGGTTTTTGTACTAGTATTATATAAACATAAATCGTATTTTCCGTTTTAGATAATAACGCAATAAACATCATTAAGTAAAATGCATAAAGTAAAGAGCATATTAAATTTAAATAAAAATCATATTTTAAAAGTTACATAAAATTAAGAATAAATTCCCAGAAATTCCTCTCTTCAACCGCAGTAGAAGGTATTAGAGCGGATATATGGTGAATGACAAATCGCCGTAATAATTGGCTCCTATCCAGAAGCAGACTTTCCATTTCAAAAATATACCCTTCGATGAGATGGAGAAGAGTCATGCACGGGACTCAGAAAGCATGACGCTCCAACAAGAATTCCTATCAAAATGGGTCTCACTCGAAATAGGCGAATGTACAGAGACAGAAACATCGCATAGATTCTTTCTCGGGAGGTTGATGAGAAATGAACTTTATATTTACAAAAATTATATCCCATAAGCCCAGGGGCGGATTCAGAAACTTCCTAAGGGAGAGGCGATCGCCCAAATTGTTACTCTTCCAATCTTATCCGCCTCTGCCGATGACCGAATATTTTTAAAATCCCTACACCCGTCAGAAGCTTTCTTTCCCTTGCCATACAGACAATCTTCAGCGTAGAAACAAGAAATTTTGCGCGGTATGAATTTAAGAGTGCACCCAGTGGAGGTCAATGGGACCGCCCACTCCCTCCTCTTGGATCTGCCACTGCTTAGACCACGGTCATCAGTAATGAGAATGGCTTCTAATTGCGATTCCGTAAATTATTACTTCATAACATATAACGTACCATCTTACTAGCAGTATGAGTGCTTTGCCATTACTTAAAAAAATTAAGAAATAGAGATACTAAAAGGAAAACTAGGGCACCGCAATTTGTTAATCTGCTTCATTTTTTATTAATTTACCCATCCTTACGAGATGTTAATTACTTTAAGTCGATAACATCCGTAAAAAATTCAAAGTCATTCAATGGAAGTCTTATGAGGCTTGCAAAAGGAAGGCAGATTAATTTTTATCCAGAAAATGAAAAAAAAAACGTGCGGAGAAATTCCCTGATAATTAAAACGTGCGAAAATTAACAAAGAGCGTAAAACTCTTAATTCCATTTAGGTACGCCAATTTTTTTACACGCGAATTTGCTACCAAGTCTTTTAACAGAACTTAGTATCTCTATCCCTAGGACAAGAGAAAAGCCGAGATACATCCTAGATGCTGTTAGAAATGGGAGAAGACGCAGGAACGGGGGATAGAACAGAAAAGACGCGGGACGGAGGATTGGAGAGGCGAAGGGATTCTGGCGTGCTCTTTCACCGAGCCGACCTTGCAACGCCTGAGTGACGTGCTGCCAGGACTACAGCCTCCATTCTCCACACCTCTCCCCCCTCCCCCGCCCGCCAATGCAACCGCCCAAGGAATGCAGGGGCAGGCGGACGATCCCCGGGGCTATGACGCGGTTGGAAGCGAGCAGAGAGTCGAGGGACGGGCAGGGTGGGGAGGTTGACGAGGGGCGCGAAGGAGAACGTCACGGGAAATGAAGCAGTGAAATTGGTACAGACGGAATATTGAGACTTCCTCCGCCATCATTAAAAAGACGGAATTTTTTTCGTTTAACTGATAAATGGACATCGAATCCTCGCTCGGATTTCTTGATTGGCCGACCATCCGGAGCAAGAGGAACTTCTTTAGCAGCCAGATGGATTCATGGCCTCGCACTCCGATAAAAAAATAACAGCGCAGCATCCGTTCATTCCTCACCGCGGGGAGAAAATGTAACCTAATTGATCGGAACGTCTTTACACCATCGACCGGTATGAGCCGAGTTCGGGAGAGGATCGCTTCGCGGCCAAACATCACATTCGCTGAAACGTGTTTATTCATTTATGCAGGTTCGCTCGCAAAGCCTCCGATGTCAATGGGTGGTAAGGCGCGAATGACGTTATTGTATTTTATACTCCATAGGGAGCTGCGGTCGCCTTAATCTCTCCGTGAAAGCCTCTCCCGGATGAAGACATAATGTATCGAGCCTTGCCTTGCCGTTGCAAGTCTCGGTGGTTACTATAAATAAATACTGCGATGTCTTGCTTTGGTCGTACCCATTGACTTCTTTTATCATTAATTTGTCAATTTTCTCGATACAGGATACTCGTGACTGTATCTTCTTGCAAAAATTATACCCTTTTACAAAAACGGGGTTTAAGCACAATGTTTCCCTTATAGCAATGAGCAGCGCCGTATTTTAGCGCCCGCGGCAAACTACTACTACATCAAAAAATTATCGTCTCTAGTTTATTTAGTTATTATTTGGATTTTTTGCACCCCTTACTTAGTTGCGCCCGGGGCAGATGCCCCGCTTGCCCCTCCCTAGTTACGGTACTGGCAATGAGTAAATAAAAATCCTGAGATAGTACAGAGGAGACCAAGAAAATTTCACCTATTTTAGCTAACGTGTAGGCTTATGATTTTGGATGATGCAGCAATGCGATTACCATGCCACCGTCAGGCTAAGAATCCGTGATCTATTGATTAGGAGGTAGAGAATTTGGTTGCGGTGCTCGGACTGGTGGTATGAGGAAAGGACAAGGCCAATGCGGTACAGAGACGGGCAAGGTCAATTGTACATGGCCATGGTGCAGCGAGAGCAGACGGGAGAGTAAGGGACTGCGGTACAGCGCTATGGAAGATCAAAAAGATCAACAAAAAGGAGCTAATCTTGGCTGAATGCCACCTACACGTTGAACTGGCCGAAGCAGCACGTCGCTATGATGCTCGATTTTCAGGCGTTAGACAAATTCTATGATTTATTCGCGAAATTAAAACGTTTGGAAGATAAAGGTGAGCAAAATTGAAGAAATTTTCATAACTGTGACTTTTGGGCATTAGAAATGCATCAAGCAAATTAAAATGAAAAATCCGGTTTTTGGCAGAATAAATAAATCTTCGCAAAAATATTTATATTTTGCGTTCGATTAAATTGCGCTGCTGAAATAATTTTTCCATTGACCAGCTAACCCGCTCATTCTACGTAGTAAAGAATAAAATGACAGAGCATAAAGAGAGACAAACAAAAAGACACGTGACCAATTCAAGAGCATGTCATAACAATCTTGAAACTTTTAAAAATGGAAGTTCAGTTAATCAGACAAATTGGATTGGTGCTTTTGAGGTTAGCCTACTAGTTTCGGCCGAAAATAATCGAATCTACAGATTAAGAAATTTATCGAATCGTTAAAACATAAGAATAAATGTTAAAAAATAAAATTAGTGCAAATGGACTCTTTTATTGAGAGAAAAAAATCAAATGATAAATTCTCTTAAAAACAACTACTAAATCATTAATTAATAATTAGTACACTTTTAAAGAAATGAAAAACCGTTCGTGAAGCTGCGCTACTTCCAGAAATATTTTACTAAATTAAATACAAATTTTACTAAAAAAGAGCTTGGATACCAAATAGTTTGATTTGAAACCGCTCTCTCTTTCTCTCTCTCACCTATCTTCAATAAAGAATGAAATAAAGACGACTTCCCCGGCGAAAGGTTTTGAAGCCCGGTCGGGCGACATTGGATGCGGGCGAGAGAAACGTATGAAGACGTGTGAAGCCGCGGCAGGGGAGGAAGAGGCCAGCAGAGGAGTGCAAGGTTGGCTTTAGGAGGGAAGGAAAAGGGATGCAAATGGCCTTCGTAGAGGAGGGGAGGGAGAACACCACAAAAGCTTTTATAAAGAGGAGATAGAGCGAGGCGAGGCGTCGAGGGAGCACCCGTGACCGATCTGATCGCCGGAGGGAATCTCGGAACTGTCTCGGCTCTTTTATTGGTGGTCAGCATCTGTGCTTGATCGGATTATTGTGGGACACCACCTGCCTCGGATTGGAGAGGAGTTTACGTTGAAAAGAGTTGATTGGAGGCGAAGCGAATTTGCTCCCGTGCTTACAAAAAAGATACTTGTTTACTTTCGAGGGAAAGAGAGCGTTATAAAACCCTCTGTACATGTGTCCGTGCTTAGGACGATGAGTTCTTCATAATGGGAATCGGGTAGCGGAAGGACTTTACTGGAAGATTTATCAATTCTATTCTTTTTTATGTAAATCGGAGTTTATTCCAACCAAGCTGCCAGAAAAAATTGAATATGTGATTTAGCATCAAAGTATCCAATGGTCTCAGCAAAGAATGAGAAAAATTTATGGATTCTTTTTACAAGAGGGAAAAAATACTAAAGAAAACTACAAAGAGAATAAAACTAGCCTTATTAATAGAAAACAATAGTTTTTTTATTTTATAGCATGTGTAAACAACTACATACACATCGGATGCAGTTATCATATGAATTACTGTCATCTAAGAGGTTATCATTAGAGTAAATTTCATAGACATGCTAGAATGTCATTTTGTAAAAAATACTACTCATATTTGAATTCTTCAAGAAAGTTTGGACCCTGAGTTTTTTATCATCGAGGCATCCGGTAACGTTTGCTAGACATTGAATTGAAATTTTACAAAATGGTCAATTATTTATGAATGATAATTTGAATTATTGGTTTGTATAGGACCGCCAGAGCAATAATTATTTTTCCGTCAACTAAAACTAATTATGAAAATTTTGGGAGCCTGTTGGGATATGTTCACGTATTTTTTTCGCCCCATCTAGTTACTGAGGAAGTATGTCACATCATATTAAAGCTTATGTTATTGGTCGAACATATAATTAACGAATGCCAACACAGAGGAGTATTAGATCCAGAGATGCCAATCGACATAAAATATTCAACTTGACAGCATGTCGCCAAAAAATGTCGACGTCCGATCTAAAATATTTTTTGAATTGTTTCATTTCCTTTTTATCATTACGGGCTATGAAGAACCAATAAATTGTAATGTACTTGATTAGAATTAATACCATATAAAGTGTATCGTAACAGCTGGTCATAAAAATATGGCATTTCTCAAATCCTTAAATATATTTGAAATTGTTAGAAATAGATATGAATGGATGCCATAACGACATGAAAATTAACATCAATTAATATCTATGTATGAAACACCTTCAGTGGCATCGTTCGTCTATTATACACTCAACAGTGGACGCAAGCCTCAATGCGGCGTTACATTCCTCCAAACACTCCTATCCCTACCATTCTGTCGTTATCGAAATGGTCCTAAAAATGGCATTGCGGTGCTCATCTGAAAACGATAAACAGGCTATAAATAGGAACGTAGCGGAAAAATTGAGGTCGAACAAGTGACAATCGCATTGCGGCAGGAAACGTTCGCAAGGAAAGGGAAGCAAAGTGTGCGCGATTGTGTTGTACATGTTTGTGAGCGAGAGAAAGAGATTGAAAGGGTGAATGTCCGAAACATTTTCCATAAACTTTGAAACTCCTCCCATGAATCCATGTAATTCATCCTCGGCTTTTCGCCGATTCCCACAGCTGCCACTTTGTCTACTCAGCCATTCAATGCATCAAAATCCTTCACGTGTAAAATGTTAGGGGGAAGAACTGTGACTTCGAAAAAATATGTTTACAGGGTGTTCGGGCGCCAGTCGAACATCAATTTTGAATAACTTTTTCATATATAATATATATCAGCAGTTCATTTATTAACGCAACATTTATTATCGGGTTTTATACTTGTTTAACTTTTAATCTAAAAACCAAGTTTTACCGTAACTAGGAAGGAAGATTTTTTCTATGACAAAATATAAACGATATTACTGTTTTAACTGACCTCGTTTATCACACGGCTCCATAAAGTATTCCTACACTGCAATGTCATGTAACAAAGCCCCAAGAATAATCCCTCAAAATCGAAAAATTGAAACGAGTACTCTCCAGTATCTCAAATAGCCACAACGAGATTATAAGTTGAAAAGCAATTATATACGCTACGAAGAAAGATTTCCAATAAATACGGCCATAAACATGGCATCAAATAACAATAGGAAAGTTCATGCACCAACGCTTTTAGACTAGAACATCCGGAAATGTTTTACTCAATTGAGATAACACCAATCACATGTTTTTTAAAAAGTGGATTGAGAATTTTTAAAGGACATAAACATTGACTATGATGTGACGAAATAGTGAACAAATTAGATCCCTTGATGATAATTGGTTTATTAAGATATTTATTAAAATTGATCTTATATGGCAAATAAAATAAATAAAATCGTCATCCATTTTAACGGTCATGTCTGATTTTTACCTGAATTCTCCACTCAAGTGGATTTTTTAGTATGCTGCGTAGCAATAACTCTAAGTTTACCTTGACAGTAAGCACTAAAACGTGATAACATAGACAATGTAAACTGACTTATCTCTAGTCTTAACATAGTTACGTACAAGAATCGCCTCGGAGCAAGAGTAATCCAAAATGACCCTGAAGTTCTATAAAGGCACCATAAAAAGACATGCCAAAGGAGTTCCAAGATTACGGCGAGGAGTTATCACAGCTCAAAAATAACCACTGCTCGTTAAAATGCAAATCGAGCTTTAAGTCGAGGCGAGAAATAATCTGAAATTCTGGATTATTACCGCGATCAGAATAGGTTAAAACGAGACAAAAAACCGTCGCTAATAATATATTCTTCATCTTTGGCTGTAAATCCAATCCCTTGTTAGCATAACTGGTACTCAAGGGGGGTGGAAGCTGTGGAACTGCATTTCTGACATGCTAGGGGGGTGAGTAGAGAGAAAGTGGGGGAGTGGAATAGAAAGAAGAGAGAGAGAGGGAGAGAGAGAAAGCAACTGTCTTTCAAACGCTTGATGTTGTCATTTGAGTCAGACTTGGCTTGAGGGAAAGAGATTCAAGGTTTTGTCATTACTATAGGAAATAAGGTTTATGAGTTCAAGGCCGAACCTTGGTCGTACAAAATTGCCGACTTATGGTGGGACAAACGGCGAAATCGTGGTATTGCTAATGATTTCAAGATGAAGACAAACATCCTCAATACTAAACAGATCTTTCTGTCAAACTAGTGAAACATAAATTACGTCTCATTAACCCTGCTGTGCGTACCACTTCTTCGATGTTTCAATTGTCCTTGCCCATGCATATTTATAACAGATAGGATAACAACGTACACCTCTGCTTCAGGGAATGTTTTTATGCAAAAAAAAGGGATGAATACTCCTTAATGCTTCAATTAAATTCTGGATCAGACGAGCGGTATCCAAAGAAACGAAATTGCAAAATACAAGAAATGTCGCGATTTCACTGAAGAGTTAGGTGAGTTTCTTTTTTAGATTTTCATTAAATACAACTGATTTTGTATCCTATTCCTTTCAAAGTGAGTTGATTATTTTGGAGTTCTCTCATCAAAACAACAGATTCTCGTGCCCAATTCAGTCAAAAAGGAGACAATTATTTTGGATCTCTATACATCTTGACCGCTTTTTTGGATTTCAAAAAACCTCGCGTCTATCAGTTCCATATTGGCAACAAGGTATTATGTATTATGTATTTACTCTAATGTAAAATACTGTTGCTGTTACACGATAAGACCCTAAAAATTCTATAACTGTAATATAAGTATTATATACCTTGCACAAATTCTCACAATGAATGATATTGAAGGGGAACTGAATGACGAATGAAACGCGATAAAAAATGCACCAATATGCCAGGATAGACATTTCCTTTACACGGTCCATCGTTCCGACAACGAATAAAATAGGCGATACTTTTTTAAATTCAAATAATCCATGCTCTCACATCATATACACCTCAACTTCTTCCTCGCCTCCACTTCCTCCTTATCTCTTCCTTCTCCAAAAAAGACGTACCTCTTAACACTAAAACCTTCACCGTGGCAACACTTTACGATCTCTGGCCGAAAAAACATCTTCCCACCCGCAATCGGGTCTCAACCTTCTCCCACTCCGGACTGTCGTGCGAACAAATTCCACACGCATGCAGGATAACCAGAGAAAAAAGGGCGCCTTTCAGGACAGAAGACGGAGAAAACTTACGATCCGTGACTGTCGTCTCGGAGTACAAGGGTCATGGTTTCCCGGGTTCTAAGGGCGAAGAGTGAATATAATGGAGAGGGATAGTGGAGTTTGAGGTTGTAGAAGGTGGTTGAAGGGAGAGGGAAGCGGAGGAGAGCGACAAATAAACCCAGGCGTACGGTAGCGACGTCTCTCATATCGTGAGCGCAGCGTCCTTACAAAGGAATGAAAATCTCCTCTTTTTTACGGGTTCGTTGAATATAAATTACGCAACTTTACGAGATGATGTATACTTTACAAGCGTTCGTGCTCAACTAGGATTAAAGGGGTGGAAAGGAATGGGAAGAGAGGATGGAGACAGGGAGGATGGGAGAGGAACGTGTAGATTTATGGAGAGAGGAAGGAAAAAAACTATTCGTCTGCGGGAGATAACGTAGGAGCGAGGGTTCGGAAAAATGGTGGAAAAACGCGAAAAAATTCGTTTGCGTTACCAGTAAATTTGCTAAACTTTCGTGGACCTCCTGTTTCACTTCCGCTGAACCTCGGCATAACTGGAAATATTTGCGTTGATTTCGTTTTCGTCTCGGTGCCTCGAAGGAAGGGATAAATTACGCAATTTCTTGCAAGTTTTGAAGGCTTGCGAAAAATTTTGCGCCATTACGCGTATTTTGATTTATTTATGCGTGATGTTTAACGTCATAAATATAATATGCAAGAGCCGAGTTTCGAATCCGCCGGTGCAACGTTAGAAGAAAGTCCGAGTAATTTATGGACTGTCGCGCTTAAGAACTTCAAGTGAGAGTTGCGCGCGTATGCACAAGGCGCTATCTTAAATAGTTGCCCTCTGTTAGATTGAAATGAATCCTTAACGATACAAGCGGAGGCGTCTCTCGACGCTGAGCGCAGCGGAGCCGCAAATGCGCTACTTACCTACAGGATTAACAAACGTTAAATACTGGAAAGAGCTCATTTCATATAGAGAAACGGTGTCGCCGAAAAAAAATAAATTTACTAAAAATTATGAGCCTCATAAGCTTATTGCTTTTTACACAAAATTATGCGGCTGGTGAAAAGCGTTGCATAATGAGGCAGTGATTACTGCGTGGTTTTTGCGTGGCCATTCGGCCACGCATTCACGCTGCTAATGTGTGACAGCCGAGAGAGATATTTTTCTTCGTCCACAGAAAAGTTACTGCACGTGGAAAATAAAACGCTAGAATTTCTTATTCCTAAAGGATTAACAATTAAAGTTGAGGAATTAAATTTTGTGTTTCAATTCACGGTGCTAACCAACAAATGGTACACGAGTCAAGAGACAGCTGGAGCTCCATCTTGGTTTCAAGACATTCAGGGCGTAATTTTATCTAGTTGATTTTTAGACATCGATTAATTGTTAACTGATGGAAAATGAAAATAATTTCTGGTGCTACATTACTGAATTTCTACTCACTACTTCGTTTTTGGCTCAAATTTTAGTTTATAAATGCTTTTAATTTGGAGCGCGCGCACACATTATCTCGCAATTCACCAGGCTGGTGGATGGTAAAGAATGCACTGGTTGGTTGGTTTGCATTTATGGCTTGGATTATTATAGCCATTACTCCTTCCAGACCGAACACACAAGGGAGGAGGAAAACCCGGTACGTGCATTAGCCTACTCTTTACGAAGAGCACAAATGGGACCAACTGCTTAACGTCCCTTCCGACGAACGGAGTGCTGACTTCTGCGTTCTCCTCAAAACACACAAGTAGGTGACGGGACGATCTCAGGTTAAAAATCCGACCTCCGCCAGATTCGAATCTGGGACCGCCGTGTTGAAGGCCCAAACCACTCCGCCAGCGCCACCCCCAGAGAATGCAGTGTACCCAAATGTATCCAATTGTGGCAACACATAAATGCTAATAAAAATTCTAAATAATTCATATAAACTGAAAACGTTTTTATAAACTAGAATGTTTTTATTATTTTTTAAGAATACGTTACAAACAATCACATGCTAAGTACAAGTTTAATGGAACAATTTTAACTACTATTTCGCTTCAACGTGTTTTGTTCTCTCCCGGGAATGAATATGAAGCATAATTTAAAAGACAAAATCCAATAAGAGTTGAAACATTAGCCACCATCTTGCTAATTATTTTTATACCTGAAATTTCAAATTATGATCTATATCATACCAAAACGAAATACAAGTATGTAAAGAGGATATAACGTCAAATATAAATGAAGGATATTATCTAAACGTTTGCAAATTAAATAACAAATCGTGTAATCAGAAGCCATCTTGAAAGTAACATAATGAATACCAAACGAAAAAAGGAGAAGTTAAACCCTTTCTCCATTCGCAATAGCTCAAAAGCTTTCTATTAAAAAACACACCGCCACCGACGTGCCCATATTTTCGACCTCCATCGTGCTCTTCAAAATTCATTTCCATCACGTCCCTAAATTTCTTCCGATCAACGCCCCTCTCCTTCACTCCTCCTCCCTCGCACACAAGGAGGAGACCCCGCAAGATACAAAGGAAAAACCCTTAGAGATATGCCGCACGCGATGGAATGGTATAAAACAGAAGCTCCTTTCATAAAACAATAACCTCATACCTTCGAATCCTCGACCGCGTATCTAACCCCCATCCCTCAAACCCCCACACACACCCTTCTACGTGTTCCACCACGTTCTCGGCGAATCACACCGAGTGAGAAGGATGAGTGAGAGAGAGGACGGGTGTGGGAAGAGAGAGGGAGGATCCATTAGTATTCGAATTTTATACGGATACACTGCATTCCACGTGAGCTTCACTCTCCATCGGTCCTTCTCCCCCTTACCTTCCACCCCACCTCCTCCCATCCCCCCTTCCCCTCCTACCGGTATTGGTCTCGCAGCTACTTTATGGCTCGGAAGGAACAATGCCCCTTATCCTCCCATCCCACGATCCGAGAGTTCGCCCCCATCTCTCCGCCCCCGCCTCACCAGCACCCGATTGATTTACATACAGGCATCCTCGGATCGGCCTACCGGGCGCCCACTAGTACGCCCGGTCCCCTCGTGGCCACTCTACGGGCACGGCGACCCTTCCAGAAGGAGGAAAAGAGACGGATGCTCTCTTCGGAGAGATCTCTGCCGAGGGGTTAGTGGCGTGCGCGAAACGGTGTTCCCTCCTCGCCGACCCCGAATGGGAAAGGGTGAGGAGGGTGGGATGAGGCGGCGGTCCGTTTGAGAGTGCGACAATGTTTTCTGGAGGTCTTGGCGCGGGGATGTCAGAGGTGGAGCCGGTTGGTCGGACACGGACGTGATGCTGGGAGGAGGGATGGGCTGCGGAAAAAATGGAAGGATCTGCTTCCTCAAAGTCCGTATATTTTTATTTATTTTTTTCTTCGCTCGTTTATTTTTTCGAAGTGCTGTTCCAGGAGAATGGGAGGCTAACGGCCCATTTGGGTTAAAGCATGTAGTTATCGGCACACGAACGGACGAAAAAAGTCGTTATCATACTATCCGTCTCCTTTTATTTTTTGCGATAATGAGCGCGTAAATTGCGAGGTAATGGCTGTAATAGTTTTACAGTTGTATGGCATAGGATCGAATAGCTACCTAAATTGTGTCATTAATTCCTCAGTAACGGTACTTACCACGTTTTATGCCTTTAATGGACGTTTTAAATCATGTTTCCCGTCAAACAAAGATGAATAATGACAAATTTACGCTCTGTGGCACAAAACATGAGCGTCGCGAGCATCTGATGGTGGGATGTGCTCCGTTTCACGGGCGTCAATTAGCAGATTGCTATTGAAGCAAATTAGTTCGCGCTTAACATTTAAAGAATGAATGATATTTTTGTTGAAAATATACCCAGCAAAAACCATAGTTTAATTAATCGACTAAAATTCTTTCCTAGAAATGAGGCTCGCGAAATTTTCTATTCTCGCTGAATTGACATTGCGATAAATGCGATCTTTGTAGACCATCGCTATCGTTTCTTCTTCCTACCTCTTCTCTGCGAATGCGTTTTTTACGAAACCAAAAATAAATCGCCTATCGGAACGGATAAGGGGAGACCATTTCATGCACTTACTTACGCACTTAATCTCGATCGAACGCGATTCGTTTTGCTCGCTAGAAACGTGAGTCCGTTTTAGGAACAGCCGTTCCTTAAGGAGGAGGAAGCTCGCGTAATTGCGCAGCTCCCATCGCTTGGCATGAGGCAGCTCCTTCCTCTTCCACCTTCCCAACCCTCTTGTAATCCTCTCCCTCCACCCCTACCCTCCCCATTTCCCTTCAAAGTGGAATAAAGGAGTCCCGCCCGGCAATACTTATATACTTTACTCCTCCCTGCGCTCGAGTGCCAACTGCTGTTGCTCCATAGGCCGACGCCTTAGCAGCCGCCGGTCAGAATGGACAACCTTGCACCCTAACCTCCCTACCGCTCCTCCTACTACTCCTCTTCCATCACCTCTTTGAAGCGCGAGTCCGGAGAAGAAAGCGAGGGGCAGGAAGCGGAGGAGGAGAGGTGGGAGTGGGCGGGGTGGCGGTGCGCTAGGGCGGCGTCATTGCGTCAGTCGGGGGCGGCGGCGTTCGGAAGAGGGGGTGAATGGGAGACAACTAGGAAGAGTTAGGTGGGTGCCGTGACTGGTAGCTCACGCCCACGCGTCCATTCATTCGGCGGGGAATAGCGGAAGCAGCGGCGAGGAAAAAAAGAGACGTCGCCCATCTGGGGGAGACAGGGAGTGCGAGTGCGGTGAAAAGCGAAAAAAAAAATAAAAAAGTTGCTTCTCAAAAGCGCGAAAACTCCCCCAGACTAATAATGTTTTATTTGACGCGATTCGTTGCGATAGGATAACACCGATCAGACGGTGGAATGAAGAGCGGTGGCGGAATAATGCTGATTAATTTTTGACGCGATCGATTTCCATAAAAAGAGGAGCCGTTTAATTATTCGTCCGAATAATTTTGGACGCCTGAATAATTCGATTAACTGGACAAAGTACGGATGCGAATAAAGGAATATCTGTATCTCATTCCCGGATATATTTTTATCGTGGCTAACATGTTACATGAATTGCTCCACTGGATTTTGATCAAATACATGGATTTTCCTTATACCCTTGGGATAACCAAAAAGTAATTCTAATACTGGGTTCCGAGAACATGCCAAAGCATTTTTCTTTTATCAGGTCACAATAAACACACACAAACTGCTACTGTAGTCTTATAGGTATTACAGGTTTATTGACAAATTCCTCGCTTAAATCTTAACGAAGCAAACAATCCCAGGCTGCCATCTGGTACTTTGGTCAATTTGTTTAGCATACGAAAAGTAATCTCTTAGTATAGCATACTCACTGCATATACATAAACCTAAAGTTTAATAGAGGTGGAAACCCGAGTGAAAAATCATCAGTGTTTGAAAAATCATTTCATTCCTAATTACTGTCATTTACTCGGTGGAAATAAGGAAATCTTCGGATTTATGATTGGCAGCTCATCCCGCTATATCGGCGACGGATACCTATTAACCCCTCAATCTGAAATTCCTCTAATTACCATTATCCACCAATTATACCTTTTCTCCTTAGGCTATCATGCTTCGCTTTTCTTGATTGCATCCCACCGCTGACGCGCAGTTTATGCCTAAGCGTCAGATGATAATAACTTTTACTTCGCCATGTTTCGATGCGTGAGCTAAATGCGGAAGTGATTTGATTTCGATGCTTGGAAAGTTGCCTCCGTCTCAATGGGTGTTGGCCTATTAAGTCTACAAATAGGCAATTCACTCACTCTCGCGCCGCATCTGTCAATGTACACTTCATTTCCGCTGCAACTTTCCATCAAATTTACGATATCTTTCTCCCGTAATGTGAAATAGGCGGAGCGGAAATCGTCTTTCAAAAATATTTATAGGGCCTTCAAAGTGATTAGACTTTGACTGAAAGCGACATCAAAACTCGTTAAATATTACTGCGGTATGCCAACTGTGAAGTTATTCCACTTTTGGGATCTTATGCAGCATCTATTGAAATTTGGCGTGTTAATAAAAAACATTCACTTAATTATAAAAAGGACCTTATTCCGCATTATAAAATTTTGCCAGTGATTAAAACCTGGCAAAATAAACAGTTAAGCCACCCTTTAAGGCCCGTTAACAAAACTTTAAAAAAAATCTACAAATAATCGAATCCATAAACCTATTAAGAAAATTAAAACTTCAACTTTTTCAACGCATGCAGTAAAAAAGCCGATAATGAAGCATTTTTATCTTTGAATTGCAGATCTCAATTTATAGCGTCACCTAACGCTTTCGAATAGAGACCCATAATGAAATTATTCTCCATTTCTGACGCGGGTCTGTTATAAAAGGGGAACCGATTGAAATAACATTCCTCCAGGAAACAAAAAATAAGTTATTCTATAGGAATTTTTCCTCTTCAGACGCTAAGGTTTCATTTTTTCGAGGAATCCGTTCCTGAATCTTCAGTATTGTGTGTCACAACGATCGATGCGTCATAACTCGGGGAAGGTCGTAATACATTTGCCGAGATAGTAGGAAAAAACTGAATAGAAAAAATAAAAAAAATCCCCGGAAATTGCAGAGGAACAAAGGACTTCCACGCCCATCTCTTCCACCGGGAAAAAACGACGAACGAAAGTGAAAACAAAGAAGAAAAGTGGTGCGTTCTCTCTCTCTCTCTATTTCTCTGTGCCTCTAGGGAACCACTTCAACATACCACCTCCTACCCCATCATACTATGTTTCTCAACTGAGGCGAAACAAAACTCGCACACACACACACAGGTGTATACACATTAACAGCAGAAAGCAGATTCATATTGTCTCACACGCGCGCATACATACAAACTTCGCATCATGGTCTACTCCACTCTCCCACAGCCACACTGTGAGAGCTAAAAGTCTCTCTCTCCTTCATCCATCTTTCCTTCGCTTTTATCTCCCCTTCCTACTCTCGCTCGCGTCTCGGTGAACGGCCGAAGGAAAAGTTTAACCACGGACACGCATGCCCGATTACGCTGGGCTACGGTATTGTTTGAGAAAAAAAGGTTCACGGACGAAAGTTCGGGATGCTGCTGAGAGCTGAACTCCAAGTAAAAGGGATCTGTCCAAAGGTAAGAGTGGCGACGGTAACTTGACGATGCGTATGGGAAGGAAAGGGGAGGAGAATGTCTAACGCAAAAGGGACCATGGTAAGTAAAAGTATAGGTTACCTGTGAAAAGGATCAAAACAAGCGAGGGTAATCAATTAAGGATTATAAAGTCAAATAGAAGGAGAAATAGTGTGTGAATTGAGAGCGGAAATACGAATGCGAAGAAGAAAAAGAGGTAAAGGCGAAATAGAGATAAGGTGCACGACTCTGAATTGAAAAATTCAAAAATGAATTATCGAGTTCAATTAATGAATTAAATCTAATGGATGATCCATGTACTTCCTATAGCCTTAAAGGTGTCGAGAATAGAATATGCATCTTTCGTCTGCAAAGTCGTAATTTTTCGATCGTTGATTCAAAAAGAAACTTGGAAAGTACACTATTTAGAGTTACAACTTAAGTTTATTTTCAATTAGTGTTTGAACTTCCTTAACATTCCTCTTTTTTCCTTTGTGTTTAAGATTGCGATAGTTTTATGTATGGTTCCTTAATTAGTAAATTTCATGAGGTTCGAAGTATTCCGCTTTACCCAGCATTAAAATGGAGCAACCTTTATCAGATTTTGTTCAAGGACGCTGTATCATAAAGAGCTTAGAGTAATGGGGTGGTGTGGATTTTTTAATTATAATTTTGAGAGAATGTGTATTTCAATTTTACGTGGCACTCGTTTGATGACATTTTTTAAACGTTCGTAATGGAATTTTCAAGGGATGCGATTCTTTTTACCGTTTGGAGTTTCTTTGGCAAAGAGAAAAGATCGAGGCTCTGGTTGCGGGACGATGTTTCTTACCTTTGGAAATATTTTTGAGCAAATATCCGGCTACTTTTTAAAAGAAATTTCTGTTTTATGCACGCTAAAATTTACTAGACGAAAAAATAAGTGCTCGAGGAAGAAGATAAGAATATCGTGACGGACTCGGATAATGAAATAAGTGATGACCGACAGGTAGGATGGTTAAGTTTTATGGTTGGGGTGACGTATGTTACGTATCTCGTGAGCATCCAAACAGTTTCGGTAGCCGTGAAGGCCTACCTTGAACCTTGAAAACTCTCAACTATAGGTAGTCTTTCATGCATGCAAACAAAATGTATAAATGGGTTTTTATTTTCTCCCTCTTGGCTCACGGCCAAATAGTATCCATATCGAAAAATATATAGCACATACTAAATTCATCGGAAATCGTGATAAAGAATACCTATCAAGGAAGATGGATAGTGAAGATGTGAGCGAGGCTGGCTATTTCATTAATTTTCAAGAGATATGACAAAGAATCTTACATTTTCGAAATTATCACTGAAAAATCACGACAGGATTCCTGGGACAGAAAAAGCAAAGATTACGAAAAAGTGTTTCTCTTGGGAGAAAGGGAAAGAAAGAAGAGCCTGGGTGAGATTTTAAGGTATGAGAGGAGCAAGACAGCAGCAGATGTGAACCACAGAAAGGATGACATTCTTAGAGGATATTAATAGGGACTAAAGGAGGAGGTGGAAGTGGGAGGAGAGATAGAATAGCAAAGGACGGGAAGGGGGAGGAGGATGGAGAGGGAAAGAGAACTGACAGGGAGGGAGTAGCGAGGGACAGTTAGGCAAGTGAAGGGGCTTACAAAAGGAGGAAGAGGCAAATGAAGACGGGGCACGGACGCCATCGCGTGACTCCGCCTTATAATTCGGCCCCAATCCCTCTCAAGGTCTCACCGGACTCCCCGCCGAGTCGCCCTCTCATCCCATTTCGAATCACGCGCCATCTGGAGGGAAAGTGGAGTGAGGGAAAGCAAGCTCCCGAAAATCGCTCGGAAAGGTGAGAGTTGACGTAAGGGTAAGATGGAGAAAAGAGGCGAGGGAGAGATCAAGTTAAGATTGGTAGGAGAAGAAATACTGGTAACAATGCGGATAGGATAAAATAAAATAATTTACATATTTGACAAAATCGATTTAATCGGACTCCAGCTCGTGCATTTCGAGGATACAAGAAAGTATATCTTTTTGAACAAAAGCGAAAACATAAGCTGAATAATAAAAAGTGAGGGAAGAATTGCATAGCAAATTACATGAGGTGCTTTCTTTCTTGTTTTAGGATTATGACGTCATAATACGATTATAAATACATCTATGATAAAGATCGATGACCTCATCATATAGTAGTCTGTGTATTCCCTTTGATAACATTATATCAATGCTCTGTAATAATATGTTTCCCATTTGAAAGCAATGAACTCGTTGCCATGGCAGTTGATATTTCCCATTGTTAAAAACCGTCAAGTTTCCCCCCTTTTTTGGATTAGAAACAATTGTTTTGCTCTCATTCGACACATTTGAAATCGGTTTAAAAATATAAAAACCAGTCTTTGAACTATAGAACTGTTTGTACCCCTAGTTTATATCTTAATTGTAGCTAATTTAAAAATGCAAATTTTTGCCCTGCAGCGATATCATGCTTTTCTTGTTGGGGTAGAAATGAAACAAAGGGGTCAAAAAAAGACTCCAATTACTCTTCATCAGCTGATCCAAGATCCACCAGGATTGGACATATTTAACCCTAATATAAACCAATGTATCCTGAAATTTTGGCTTTTCCAAATTGCAGGATTCCAGAGATATTTCCGATGGATGGACAGACAAACCGAATACATAAGCGATTTTATAGAAAAAAGCATTAAAATACAAGTGATAATTATTCTAGTAATTTTATTTTAGAATTCGTTTTGATTTTTCTAAATTTTGTTTAATTTTTATGCAGCCGATAGAACTAATGCTTCCTTCACCTGAGGGTAGAACAAAAAAATTGGATGAGTGATATGCTTATAGTGAGATGCGGAGACTGATTATTTAAACCTCAGCAAGATTCTTAATAGTAATATGGTTACTAGCAGCAACTCAATGTGCAAACAACGCTTCGAAAGACAGAGTAAAGATCATATCCATTCCGGTTTCTGCATGAGAAATGTGATCGATAATTTGAGGCGCGCATTTCATTTTTGTAACGAGCGATTTTCGGGCACGTAAAAATTTTGGGTCGCAAAAAAAACCACAGGTGAACAGAGAAGCCAGTCTCGCTAACGAGGCATAAAAAATAATTCGCTCATTCCCCCGAGTTGTGCGACGAAGGTCGTCAAAAAAAGAGCCGTTTTATGCGGTCCTAACTAATGAAAATCGCCGAAACTGACTCACCAAAATTACTCCACGGCGTAACGGCACCCTCATCATCTCCAATCGAGAGAACATCGCATCGCCAATAGGGAGAGAGAGATAAAGGTACGGGAACGAGGCCCGGAGCCCGGACACATGAGCCTGTCCTTTTCTCTCCCGCCTCTCCCAAGCCAATGCGGAGATTCAATCGAGTCACCGTCGAACACGATTACTACCACTTCCCCACACTCCGAATTCCTTTCCCCACACTCCGGACCCCTTCCCCGTAAAACCGCGCCACAAGACAGATAGGGGGATGAATGAGGGCGTTAGCGAGGGCGAGGTAAAAACCACGGTCCCGCTCTCATCCCTCCGAGGCCGAATAATGCCCCAGCGCGCGGGTCGAGGTATTTGCATCGAGTGAGGGTTGCGAGAAGGAGGGTGGTCTCACTGGTCAACATGGAGTGCGATGTCCAATTACGAAGGCTCGTCCGATGGATACGCTGTGTGCGCCTAAACTCGTAGCTCGCTCTCATTTGAATAAAGAGATCTTCCAACCAAAACTTGAACTTTTTTTCGATACTGATCGTATCCTTTTCCGTCGCTGCGGAAACTTTGAGGCTATCATTAGAGCAGTATTTATACGATTGGAGGGAGTCCATCGAATAGATTTATTAAGGGCGAGCCCTACCATCCACTAGCGCTGTTTTTTTATAACTTTTTCTCTTGCAAACACCTGCGATCCACTCCGCATTCCGAATCAAGAATGATATCTTTTGATTAGCGTTTCTATTAAAAGTGCCACAAAAGTAATAGATGCTAAAAGTATTTTTATATCAGTCGGATTTTTATGCTAGGTGTGCTCAAATTTTCGAATATTCTTCATGAGACATGGAGCATAGATCCCGGTTCATGATCCATACTTGGAGAAACAAGTTCTAGCGGAGGAATCGCTTATCTTGGTAATAAAATAAGTATTGACTGTTTCTATGATATCAATTCTCATAATATAAATACGTCCTACAAATCGCATATTTTCTTATTATTTTGGATCAGATTATTTTTAGGATATGTACGACCAGAGCGTTAATATTAGTTGGCAACATTCGATAGAAATAAAATAATAAAAATAAGTAAGTTAATTTGATGAATTAAGTTCAATAAAATGATCATAAAAGAAAGAGATGAAAGATACAAGTATGGAATGCACATTAGATGCAGATATTTTCTTTGTTTATAGAACCATAGAACAATTGATGACAGATGATTAATTGCTTGGAAGTAAAACATCGCAAGATATCATTTCATAGTTTCTCTGGAGTCAAAACTATAAGTTAGTTTCACAATGGTTAAGTTTCGACTTTAACTCGGTATGCGGATTTCGATCAATTCATTGGTAAGCATCTGGTGCACGTCGACACGCGCGGGACAAATTGTCGAAACAGCAATGAAATTATTGACGGCATTCATGGATCGGAATTCAGAAACATGAATAATTTGTAGGAATGAAATTGTGTTTCAACGAATACCAATCCCTAGAGGAAGAGAAATATCAATAAAATGATGAATGCGATATCCAGATACGTCGGTTTGCCACTTGACATCGCAATACAAATAAACGTTTATTTCATGACTCATAACTGCCTGGTTTTATTGATATATTTTTGAGCACGGAACACTTTCTTTCTCCATACCGTCCTACTTTTTTGCAGAATTAAATTTACCGATTACGCAACAATAACAACAACAAATCCATAATTGCATACAATGAATGTAAAAAGTTGAAAATAAGAGGACTAGAGAGATAAAGCACTTTAGTTTATTAAAAACCCAACCATAAAAAAGGTAAAACCCGTGATAAAGACTGCGGAAAAGAAATTTGGATAATACCTCTGTCACATGATTTACATAGGAGAGCTATTCCGTTCCCAGTCTCGTCCCATTTGAGAAGCTAAGATATCTCGAAGTGACCGCTATCCCTCGTAAATCACCCCCCTTACTCTCAGAGCCACCGCCTCTTATCGCCAATTCCGCGGTGTGCAATAAATCACTAAGGCCCGTGTTGAGCTGTGGCCGCGTCGGCATACCCTAACTTTGGCTCGCAGCAGGATCTTCTTCTCTTCTCCCACACTCGGCTATAATCAACGGCACACGTTTCACGGGATCTGAAAACCGATGTTTGTCAATTAAAGCAAAATCTCGAAAATTATGCTTCGAGGAGGAAAGTTATTGTTTGTTCAGAAATGGAATAACAAAAAAACTCTATCAAAGTGCATCCTCGATTCCAACCTGTCATCCCTTGTAAACTGCCATCATCAGTTTCGGTTGGGATTGTCCATCGATTATTTAATACCTCAGTGCCCCAATTCCTTTTTAAGCCTCTCGCTTTTCCATTAAGGAGCACTCCGTCAGCTACTGCGACTGTTCTTCTTTCCAAATTCAGACTCATGAGCGAAACCATCCGGACGCCAAGGGATTTAAATGATACTCGATGGGAATTAGAGAGATGATTGACCATAATCCCAAAAAGTAAGGAAAAATATCCAGATATTAACATAAATTTGGATATTTAAAGGATACAATTTGGATGCTTAACATCAAATCAGCATCAGTGAGAGTCACTTAAAAAGTTAAATCTTGTTTTCAATTGCCGATTTTCTGAAAAAGACGAAGTCTGTCGTTAAGCAAAACAACTATACGCCGAAATTAACGAAGCGTGGGATTTTGTCAGTTGCCACCGCGCTGCATGAATGTTCGCGGTTGTGTTTATCACCATAGCATAGAAAATTCTGACTTCAATTTTTTTCTAAACATACACTACAGATCTGACTGAGCATTGAAATATAGCAGCTACCTTTTGGCATATTTATATTGGAGCTATAAGCCAATTTGATTTTGTTTTGATATATCCAATGGCTACATTTTTACAATTTCTGTAACACCGGAGCTATGTCCACACGAAATTATATATATATCACAAACGTGTTCTCTCTCTGTAGCTGATGAAGGAATAACTCCGAAAGCTTCTACGTTTGTGATGTTTCTGTGTTGTTTTAGTGTTCTTTTACGTGTGTCGCTTCGACATCCCCAGGGCCTCGCCAACCTGAAGTTGTCTGATTGGTGAGTGCTCACTGGGTTTCCTCATCCCAACATCTTGTTGCCATCCATATATCCATTTTACCTTTCCTTTTCCGTAAGCTGTTATATATATATATATATATATATATATATATATATATATATATATATATATATATATATATATATATATAAGTATGCATGCATCACAAAGAACGAGAATTTGATTTTCAATTGCTGAAATTAGGTCCTAGCAGTGGCACGAAAATCGCTCTCTCTCATCATCATAGGTAGTCTGTCCGTAGACAGGTCCGTGATTATTCATGGTTAAACCTGGTTCTCCATATACTCCTATTTTCCGCTGTCCTCTTTATATCTTGATAACTCTCTTTCCCTTTCAAATCGTCTATCAGCTGAAACCTTTTCCTACCTCTTTCCCTTTTCCCATCTAGTTTTCCTTCTAACACGTCTTTAATCATACTCTCTCTCCTCAGGTAATGTCCAACCCAGTTAGCCTTCCTCTTTCTGATAGTCTGTATAATCATTCGCTTCTCTCCTATTCTTCGTAGCACTTCATCGTTTTTCATCCTATCTGTCCATTTTATCTTCAGCATTCTCCTCCAAGTCCACATTTCAAAGCTTTCCAAGTATTTTATGTCATTTTTCCTTAGCGTCCATGTTTCTGCCCCATACAATGCTATACTCCATACGTAGCATTTTATCAACTTCTTGCTGATATCTTCCCTTATATTCCCTGTAAGTAGTTGTTTCTTTCTCCTGAAAGCCGCTTTTGCTTTTCCTATTCTAGTTTTGATCTCATCCGTACATTTTGCCTCTCGTGTTATGATACTTCCAAGGTATTTATATTCTGAAACTTGTTCTAATGGCTTTCCCCCAATAGTTATGTTCAGATTCTCTTCTTTACCCGATATTCGAATAACCTTGGATTTTTCTGTATTTATTTCCATACCGTATTTTCTACCTGTTATCACTAGTCTATTTATCATTTTTTGTAGCTCCTCTTCCTTTCTTGCTAGAAGTACTTGATCATCTGCGTATTTTACTGTTCTTATAATCCTTCCTCCAATTTTGAAATCCCCTGTGCCTTCTAAAGCTTCTTGCATTAGACTTTCTCCATATATATTGAATAGGGTTGGCGATAGGCAGCAGCCTTGTCTTACTCCTCTAGCGATATTTATTCCGCAGGTGTCCACATTCTCAAACCTGACCTTTACAACTTGATTCTCATATAGATTCCTAATCAGTCTCCTGTCTTTCCAGTCTACACCTATATCCTTTAATATCTTCATCAACTTTACCCAATTTACTCTATCAAAGGCCTTCTGCCAGTCTACGAAACATGCGCAGATATCTTGACTGTATTCTATTGCCCTTTCTGATATGATTCTAACTACTCCTATAGCATCTCTAGTTCCTCGTCCTTTTCTGAAGCCGAATTGATCTTCCCCTATTATTTCTTCTGCCTTTTTCTCCAGCCTTTTATTAAGAATCCTCGTGATGATCTTCGATGTGTGTGACAGAAGGCTTATAGTTCTGTAATCTTTACACTGCATTGCCTTTGGCTTCTTCTTTAGAGGGATCATTGTTACTTCTAGGAAATCCTGAGGCCACTCTCCCGTGTCGTAAATCTTATTAATTAATTTCGTGATCGCTTTTAGTCCTTCTGATCCTATGACTTTAAGTATCTCAGCCGGTATTCCATCGCTGCCCGTGGCTTTCCCCTTCTTAAGTTCCACTATCGCTTTTTCTACTTCGCTCTCCATAATACTTGGTCCTAAGTTGTCTTCTTCAATGTTTTCCTCATTTTCCAGTTCTATTTTTGCCGCTCCTGTCTGTTTGCTGTATAATTTCTTAATGTATTCTTCCCATACCTGTGCTACATCCTTTGTTTCTGAGACTATCTTCCCATCCGTATTCATAATTCCTTTACCACAAATTCCATTAGACTTCTTATCTTCTAATTCCAGTGCCTTAGCGTACATCATATCGTACCGTCCTAATTTCTCCATTTGTTCTATTTCATCACATTTTCCTTTTAGCCAATTTTCTCTAGCTTTATCTGTTACCCTTCTCAACTCATTGTTTATACGCCTATAGTTGGCTCTACCTTCTTCACTGTTAACGTTTTTCCATTTTCGTCTCTCATCCATTTTCTCCAGCATTTCCTTCGTGATCCATGGTTTTCTGATTTTCTTCTCTTGTTTTCCAATCTCTTTATCCAAGGTATCCTTGATACTGGTTTTAATTTCATCCCATTCTATATCGACGGTCTTCGGTTTGTTTTC
Source organism: Tanypteryx hageni (assembly GCA_028673005.1). NCBI lineage: Eukaryota > Metazoa > Arthropoda > Insecta > Odonata > Petaluridae > Tanypteryx > Tanypteryx hageni. The sequence goes on from CM054116.1 coordinate 56,051,954, forward strand.
CAACTTTCTTAGGTTATCTTCCAACTTCATGCTGACTACATCCTGCCTTTCTTTCAGTTTTTCTAGGTCCCAGGTCTGTCTTTCTCTTCTCGTTTTTCTTATTTGTTTGAGCTTTGTACTCACGTCAAGTATTAGAAGGCTGTGATCTGAATCAATGTCTGCTCCTTGCAATGCCTTGGCGTTCTTTATGCTGTTCCTAAATCTTTGTTTTACAAGGATGTAATCTATTTGGCATCTCATTCTATCTCCTGGGCTTTTCCATGTGTATAACCTTCGTTTATGGTTTTTGAACCATGTATTAGTCACTACAAGGTCATTATTGATGCAGAATTCTACGAGTTTCTCCCCTCCTCGATTTCTCTTCCCAAGTCCGTATTGCCCGACAACATTTTCTTCCTGTCCTTCTCCGACTATGCTGTTCCAATCTCCCATTATTATGCAGTTTACCTTTCCTCTTCCGTCTTCTTCGTAAATTTCATTAATTTGCTCATAGATCTCATCTATTTCTTCATCGTCATGAGCTGACGTTGGCATATATACCTGGATTATCAGCATGTCCACTGGGACTGCTTTTAGCTTTATTGCCATCAGTCTATCGTTCGTTGCTATTATCTTTGTCACGCTTTTCATCATATCTTTCCTAAGTACCAGAGCTACTCCCCTTTCCCCACTATTTCCTCCAGAATAAACTACCGTGAATTCTTCCGAGTCGAACTGTCCTTCTCCCTCCCATCTAGTTTCGCTTAGCCCTATAATGTCAACTCTATTTCTTCTCATTTCTTCTTTCAAGTTCTCTAACTTTCCTGCCTTTCTCATAGTTCTTACGTTCCAAGTCCCTATTCGTAATTTACTTTCGACAAATGTTTTCCTCAAGGCAGTCCCCGCCCGGAGATCCGATTGGGGGACTATTTTACCTCCGGATTGTTTTACCTCGAGAGAACTCATATTGTCCAACCATATAATCTTTACTAGGGATTGTAATGTGGTAGTTTCCCTCTTGCTTTCCACATCGCAGTACTGTAGCCGTTCAAATCGTCCTGATCACGCCTACAGCTGTATTGGATATAGACCCAACCAACATCATTTGTTTTCGGCTCTATACCATACTGACAGTACTGCTGCCTACTGCCAGGCACTGATGATAGTTTTTTTTTTTTTTTTTTTAAATAAAACCTCCATTCGAGGGGTTTGAACCCCCGAACTTTGCAATAGAAAGCCGACACGCTAACCACTACACCACCAGTGCTCTCTCTAATAAGGGTTAAAATAGGCAAGTCACGCAAATATAATTATTCCTACTCTAAGGACGTAACACATAGAGCACAAAACAGGCAAAGTGAGTGCACAGTCTTTGGCGTAAAGATCTTTCCCGAAGAATGAACACGAAAGAAGCGTTGAAGCGTATTCTTTTTGCAAAAGGCTCTGATTCTAACGTCTTCTTCAGTCATCCTCTTCTCTGCTTTCTCTCTCATCTCTCTCTCTCTCTCCACCAATATATCGGGAATTGACAATCCATGAACCGTGTCGGGGACCTTCCTTTGATATGAACTTCCTCCGACGGAAGTGTACTCAGCGAACACAGCGAGGGGCTTTTGAAAGGTGATGGAGACGAAAACGGCAGGTACTAAATAGGAGGAGAATGCTTGATTTAATGAAAGAGGGAGTTTTTATAAGAAAAAGTGTGTAAAGAAAATGCGAAGCTAAAGGTGATGAGCAAGTGTTTGAAGTTGGTTGCTTTTGTCGAATAAGGAATTTTGTCGAAAGTTATCTTTATATAGTATCTAAGGAAACGTGACGTACACAAAACGAATTTTTCTGCATGTAACTTCGAGAAAGGCTTTTTCTTCATTCGCATTTTTCATTTTCATCGATCAAGTTAAAGGTTATATAGAAAAACAAAGTTGTCGGTCACTTCATGAAATATACACACCTTAGAGTCCTTCAATTAGTCCCTTGAAACATTAACATGAATCAATCCTTTTCTAGGGGGGTGCCGGTGGTGTAGCGGTTAGGACGCTGGCTGCTACTCGAAAGGGCAGTGGGTACGAATTCTGCGAAAGTAGGATTTTTCCGAGGTCGCCCGTATCCCTGTTTGTGTGGTTTGAGGAGACCGTGCAAATTTATTGTTCCATCCTTCGGAAGGGACGTTAAGCCGTTGGCCCCCTTGGTGCCCTTCGTTAAGAGTAGGCTAATGCCGGCACCGGGTCGCCCTCCTCCCTTGTAAGTGTGTTCGGTGTGGAAGGAGCTATGGCTTTAATAATTCAAGAGGTTGATTCGTCAAAAATTCTAGCAGGAAATTAGTTCACCAAAATAAAAAACTGCATTTCTCCACGGCTAATCCGCCATTTTGTTCCATCGACTTAAAAGTTTCAAATACTCTCCCAATAAAAAATTATCGCGCTAACGCGAAGGAAGTGGACTTTTCCTCATTCAATGTCGTATAAGAAAATTACCGCGAAATTTCCCTTCCACGAAACGCCCGCAATTTGAATCGTTTTACTCCTCTTATATGGTAGTCATTAAGCAGGAGCGGTTTTTACAACTAATAAAAATAAAGCCGAGATAGCGCCCGAAAAAAAACGCAACGCGGAATGTCGCGCACACAACGGAAATGAAAAGCTAGGATAATTTCCCGTTTTTCATCCTCCTCCTTCGGTAAACCTGTTACGGCGCAAAGCCTCATTGAAAAATTCCCTTTCCCCTTTATCTCTCTCTCTCTCTCCCTCCCCCCTTCCTTTACCTTACCTTCCCCGAAGCTCTTCCCCTCGATTCCGCAATCCCCCGAACCACATTTAAAAAAAAACTCCCTACATCAACGTCTTCAGAAAAAAAATAGAGCCGGCTGTCGTTTCGGTTCGGCGCTTAGACATTTTGAGGGTTCCGTTTTCACAAAAGACTCATTCCCACTGCAAGAGAAGTGCGGTCCCTTTTCAGCGAATCTCTCTCTGCCCCTTCCTTTCTTCAAAAAGAATAATCCTGCGGTTCCACGTTCTCATTCTAATTCTCCCTTTTCGCTCTATTTTTTCCTCCTCCGTATTTAACCTCTCCGTCCCGAAAGAGGGAGCTTTCTCTCCTCCCTCTCCCGAAACTCATCTCTGTTTTTTTATTTTCTTTTATTTTCAACCCGGCAGGACGCATACAATTACCGTCATTGTAACGCTGATATATGGAGGCGCTCACTGTATCAGATCGATAAATCTGGCTCGTTGTGTGGAAGCGACCGAAAAAGTAACCCGGGAAACAAAAAAAGTGAGCAGGAGAGGGAAAAATTGGAGTTGCGTGGGTGCGGTAAGAAGAAAATGAAGTGACGGAGAATATTTTTTTTCCATAAATTTTTAATAATTTTTCTCCCCTCGAAAATCTGAAAAATTCTGAACCGGGAGGAAGGAAAGCCCGTTTTTTTCGAGTTGAGGTGGAAATGAAAAGAGGGTAGGGGGGAATGGGTTGGTGATTGGAAATAGTAGATGGAACAAGGCAAAGAAAGTTGAAGTAACATTTCTGAAAGGAAAGACTCGGAGGAGGAAGTCAGAAACCGCACCAGACGAGGGATTTTATGAAGAGGGAAAAAAGATGGGAATTAAGTAAAACGTGAGTCAGAGGAGGAGGGATAAGAGTAATTGAAATATGACCGGCAGAGAGAAGGAAAATGAGGATGTAAAGATAAAGCGTTATTAATGAGATGGATATAAATACGAAAAAAATATTCGCACGGATTAGAGAAAATGTAGGAGCGAAGTAATGAGGTGAAATAAACAACGTAAAGACAGAAACAAATTTAGGAGGTTTATGTTCACGATACAACGCAAGAACAAAATTAAATTGAGTCAAGTCACCGGAAAGAAATTTGCTTTTTTTATTTTTTAGATGCGATGATGTGATATTATCGCGAAATCATATTGCTTACAAAAAAACAAAGGGCCCACGAATGCTGACAAACAGCCGTGACATTTTATAACGATCGGCGATGCATCGTGGGTGATCAGCTAAGAGGCGTGGGAAGGGAAGTGTCGATTTCTGTATCGGATATCGACACTCGAGGTCGAGGTTTCGCATATGCCAAAGTCATGGACTCTCGTTCAGCCTGTCATTTCTCATCACCCGGTTGTATCCTTCTCATCGGCCCTGACCTGGAATGAACGCACGAGCTAAACTGTTGGACACAAAGAAGCGAACGGATAGGAAAGACGGATAACCCAAGTGCATGCGTTTGTAACGGCCGACAATTCTTGGCAAGGAGACAAGCGAACAGTCGGGAAGGAAAAAGATAATGAGGAATGAGAAAGGGAGAAACCGACCAATGGGAGGAAATTAAAAGAAATGAAATGGAAGATGGTGGGGATGAAAGAGGGAGAAGAGGAATAGGAAGTAATATGAGGGTAAAATTGGGTGGTTCCATACCAGAAGGCGAAAGGAATTACATTTTAAAGACGGATTCAAAGGTGGCAATTTGTTACCATTTCGGGACACGAAATTACGTTTGAAACTTTTCACATTATTATACAAGAATATGAGTAAATTATTCGAAAGTGAACTGCATGAGAACTTTAAACATCTCTGAAACATTTTAACGGTATGAACCTGTCCTCCTCCAAAGGATATAACTAGAAGTTTTTTGTGCCGGAAACATTTGATTTCTTTGTTCTAACAACACTAAAAGTATAAGATGGCAGCAAATTCCTCTTCGTCATCCATCATCTTCTGTACACCTTAAGTAGCAAGCCTATTTGTTTCGGAATGTGAATCAAATAATAAATCATAGCAAAGTTGGCAGATTAATAGATAGGATTGTGTGAAAGATAGACCCACAATTGTTGTCACACGATCTCAAAGCAAATCTAATGAATTATAAATAAATTTTAAAAAGTTCGTATAAAATATATAAATATTGGAGTAATCAAAACATCAATCTATACAGATAATGGTAATTAATCACACCTTGTCTACAAGTCTAATTAACGCAAACACTGAATGAAAAAGATTTTTGGCAACCCAATATGGAAGGATAATTCAAAAATAAAATAAACAATAAAAACAGAAAATAACAGTAATAAATAGAGAAATCTCAAATCCATCAAAAGAGAACTAGGAGCAAGATAAAAAAACTTATATGCAATCGAAGCGTTATTTCTCGGTGCAATTTATGAAAGTAAGTACTGAGCTACAAAACGAACAACTCATGAATAGAAAGACTGCTCAAAAAAGCACTTGCCGCATGGAAAGCAACGAGGATAACAGGTAACGACATTGAAGCGTCGGGGTTTTGAGTATCCGCGTCTCTTCTCTCGACCGTGCGATAGGGAAGTGGCCTTTTTCATACGCTTGACGTCGAGAATGCAATCCGTCCCCTCAATAACCGCACTTGCTCCCCCTATCCTCCCCTCTACCCCATATCCCAGATTATTCCCACCCCCTCACCCGCCATATACTATATGCGGAATTGATTCAAACGGCGTACGGGGCGGGGAACGAGAGGAGCGGATGGCACGTGTTTCTGAGTGGGTGGATGGGAGGAACGCGGAACAAATGCACCCCGCGAGCGCATGGGTGCGGGAGAGATAAAGAGAGAGAGAGAAAGAGGACGAGGAGGTTGCAAGGGGAAGGGGAACAGATTGGACGAGGACGGTCATATAGGAGGGGAAAATATGGATGCCTCCTCCCCTCTACAGTGGACTCGGAATGATTATTTTCATAAAAATTCTTTAAGTGAAAATCACGTCCGACGATAATCCGTATGGATTCCCGACTGGTGGAATTTAAATGTCGAATAAATGCGTTGGAAACAAATGGGTGAGCGTTAGGAATTTCCGTGGAAATTTTAATTGTTTGTAAATTATATCGATACTGTTGGTTGAAAAGAACGTCCTGAGTAACAATTTGTAAAATTACATAGGTTACAAAAAACTTTGATCAGTATCTCATGTTCAACTGCCCGCTGGGCACTGTTTCGATGATATAAATGATAGAATGATATTGGCGTCATCAAAACATTAATTCATATTTATGAATTTCATACGTGAAAGTCAAACAATTTACATTATGAATCGGCAGTTATCACACCTCACTGGAGAAAAACCTCAAACTTTTCCAAATATATCTTTAAACAAACGGTTAAACTCGTGTTGCTCTTGTTTGAGTTGTAGTTAAAGATAAATTAATAAATTGTCAGAAGAATAATTGCAAATTTCACGAATACTACCTCAATTGACGATACATTTCTCTCATCCAAATGAGTTGAACAGTCGAGACGGAATAATTTGGAACGTCACAAACACACGAGTAAGAAGCGAGTAGACAACCATCGTCAAAACCATTTAAGACATTCCCGCCAAGGGTAACACGGAAGTTAAAGGGACAAGAGGTTAACTCGGGGTGTGGGGTGAGCGGAGAGATGGAGGGTCAAAGGGACGATGGAAGAGAGAATGGGGAGGGAGAGGAAAATAGAGATGGACAAAGAGAGAGGATGAGGGAGCGCTTGAGGGAAAGACGGCGGAATACGGACGACGGCAACATGAAACACGAGACGAGAGTAATGGACAGAGAATCGCATGGATGGAGACCAACTCAGGAAGACGGCGCTGCAAAAAGTTCAAACGGAGGAATGAGGGAGGAAGAGATTGAGAGAGGAAGAGCGGAGGGTGCCGAGGCGAAAGGATGAGATATGGACGGAGGGAGAAGGGGAATGATGAGGAAAAATAATGATATAATTGGGAATGTGGCCGAAAAAATGACGAGGAAGCTACAAATATATTTTATGGGATTTAAAAGGTGAGGATTAGCGTCCAAGATTAATTTCCTCCCACGCAAATTAATTCGCATCCTAATATATTTTATCGTCGTTTAAAAATATTTTTTCGTATGCTACACTAATTAATTTATTGGATTATAGATCTGATACGCCAAACAATACCGATGCCGAAATTTAGATTAAAACACTTTACTCATTCGCCACGAACTGAGTAGCGATCAATCCAACCTAATTCCTAAAAAAGACTTGTTAAAGGTTTTATATGTTTAAAGCAATACTTATATATTGGTGTATTGGGTAATTTAACCGCGTTCACCGTGTCATAATTCGCGTGCTAATTCTAAAAGCCAATTTTTTAAATCGGCTTAAAATTATCTCCCTTAACAATTCGGATAACTTTAAAAATAACTTCGAAAATGTTTTGCAACGTAATAAAGAATAACTTTTTTATAATTCCATTTTAGCCTCGATAAGTCATAGGAAGAATATCAAGATTTGCGCGCAGAACAAAAAAACAAAGCCGCAATGGTATAGTTAATACTATTAAAGAATTCGGCTGGGTTTGAAGCGAGAAGAGGGCGGGCGGGGGAGTCCACTCTCGGATCATTGCCCCTTGGATCATACAACAAAGGAGCCCTAAAGGGGAAGTGAGAAAGGAGAAGGGATGGGAAAAGTATGAGAGGGGTTTTACCGAGAAAAAAAGAGTAGACATCGGGAGGAGGGGAGGAAAAAGCGCTATCTAGTGCAGCGCCACCGTTAGCCAATTTCTGTCTGGGTGAGGACGTGTGTGTATGCGTCAGCAGTCGGCGTTGCAAAGGTGAAGAGGGAGCAGAGAGAAAGAGAAGTAGAGGAGAGGTGTTGAGGAGTGGATGATAAAATTGAAACTGAAGCAGGAAAAGAAAAGAAGCGACGAACAATGAGCGAAGAAGGGGGAGGATTGGTAAATGAAATAAGGAGGTGCGAATGAGAAGAGCAGGTAAAAAATGACGCATCTGCGGCGACGGAGAATTTTTACTCCGCTCTCGATGGAGTAGATGTCTGCACTAATGAAAGCATTGAATAGCGAAAAAAGTGAAGCTGTCGAGCGAATGGAAAGCAAGAGACTAAAGGGTGACAAAGAGGTGAATGGCGGCAATTTGAGGAAAATTTGAGGTGTGTCTGGACGAACAAAAAAGTGAGTGTAAATAAAGGGTCGTGTGCAAGAAGGGAACGATATAGGAGTTTTAGAGCGCGATACTTAGCGATAATAACCGTTAAAGAAGTAGGTGTATGCTGAATGACTGAACGAATCGTTTTATAGATTATGGAAAAAATGGAGTCCAAATGTGCAATGTCCTAAAATAAAAAAGCGATATTTTGACAAATAAATAGATAATGGCTTATAGCTTATTTTTAATTATGTATAATCAACTGGGATTTTATTCGTATTGGAGACAAGTAATTCAAAACCATAGGTGTGTTTATATAAGCAAAATAGATCATTAAATAAAAACTTTTTTTCTAAAATTTAGATGAAAGCCTAATAATAAGATAGAAATCAAAATAGTTTTAAAATAAAAATACGACTTCTATGATTTATTTCATAAAAAAATAAAATTCTCATTGTAAAGATTTGAAAATATATTATGCGAGCAACTTTTATAAGTTTCATATACACGACGTAAACCATTATAGAATTAAATATTTGCATGTAATGGTTAATCTCGCTATTTTTTCATATATATATATTCAGATATGAGAAACACAACTGTTTCAACCTACTGCCAAAAATTTTTTATAAGAGAGAATCCCGTATGGATGAAAATTTTTCAGAAAACGATTTTAGTGAAACCCTTCAAAAGAAGCACCAGAAAATTTTCTCTAGGCTACAAAGAGAAAGAGAGTTCCTAGAGTATTAATATGACTCAACATATTATTAATGGACCATTCTGAAATTTTCCGTTTCCCCTTCGATGCCTGAGAGGATATAAAAAGAAAGATTGTCGGTAGAAAAGCGCCTTTTCTGGAAATGGGTTTCCGAGAAAACTACTCGGAAGAAAAATTGAGGAAGAGGTCGTTAACACGTACATCACAAGAATTTACCTACGATCTTCGGATCTGAACCATTTTAAAGAAAAAATATCAAGTTTCTTATTCTGTTCATCTTTTTCCGCCTACAGTTCGAAATACCTCATGTTAAAAGTTTAATTCACATATTTTGAGGAAATCTTGCCATTTTAACGAAATGTTGCCTTGCCAACGAGTTATATCGTTAAATCTTGAAATCCTATTGTTATTTCATTTCTTATGGGTGAAATTAGTAATGGTATAATCGATTATTTCAATAATCGAATAAGTGTAATCGAGTAACTGTCATAATCGATTATTATTCGAATGATTTCGGTCGAGGGGGGGGAGGTGGTCAGTGTGTGGTAGTGTTCTGGAATGCCAACCCAAATGTCGCGGGTTCGAATCCTGCCTCGGGCATGGATTGTTGTGATCGGTCCCGGATTTTCCGGTCATTTTCTGATGACAAGCTTTAAGTAGCTTATCGGGGGACAGGAAAAACTCCAAATAGCTAAAAAAAAAGAATGTCCAAGCTACGTTCCTAACTCCGTTCCCGATATCCTTATTTAAAATAAGAGAGGAACGAATTTCCGGCGAGCGAAGCGAGCAGATGTGGGTGCAAGGAGGGTGTGGGGGTTGTGGGGTGGGAAAGTTCCGAAGTACTTACGTACTTTGCCTCATCAATTTCTCCCACAAGAATAAACAAACATTAAAACAAACAACTTCTAAACATAAAAATCAGCTATCATTAGTAATAATACACAAAAATCCTAGTTAAGTGTGATTCTAATCACACCATTAAGGGTTTAGTAGGTAAAGTAGTTAAGAAATAACTTCAGTGAGTGGATGGGTAATTGAAAATGATGTGTTATCTGGGTGGGTTAACCACCCGCACAACACGCAACCAGTGGTAGCTATTTTTTACAAATTTATTATTTTCTCAAAATATTTTTCATCAATTTAAATAAAATTTTATACGATTCCTCGCATTATAGTTGGGTGACGTTTTTCAGCTTTATATCTCAAATAGCTTCCTAGATATAAGGGGGAACAACTTGAATTGCCACTTTTTCCTTTTCTACGGCCGCCACTTAAAAATAAATTCAAAAACTAAAATAGGATTCATAATCAGAAGATTATGACCTTTAATTTGATACCCAATATGCATTATTTTTAAATGTTGAATTTTTAACCTTCCGCCATTTTCAACAAATTTCCGTCAATTATTTGTTTATAAACTTTTCCATAATTTTCATGTCGTTGAGCCAGTAATATACTAATGCATGCCAAATTTGAAGTCCCTCCCTCCCTCAGTCCACTTATGCAACACTGAAAAAATGACGGACCTAGATCTAACAACTTCCGAGATATTCATTCCTCACCTACAACGGCCGCTAGCCGACCCTGCTGTGTCAAAAGTTAGATTGAAAGCGTATGTTGGGCTACTTTAAAAAAACTGAAAAAATGACGGCCCTAGCTCAAAAGACTTCCTGGATATTCATTGCTCATAGTGTGATTGCGCCCCTACCTACACTTTCGATTATATGGACAATGTACATAACTAACAATATTAGCTAATAATATCGTCATGAAACATATATAATAATACATAGCACTTTATGTAAATACAAGTAACAATAAAAATACAAGAATTGGAAAAGAAAAGATGTAATTTTGTGGGAAAAAATAAGGACTGCTGAAATAATGAAATCCATGCAAAAAAACCACAGCAGGAAAACACCCACACAAGAAGGGGGTGTGAAAAATCTGCGAAATCTACTGAGATTCACTAAAGACATTAATAACTGAATATTTAGAACAAAAGATGAATACATGAAAAACTTAAAGCTATGCATCAGGAAAATTTGGCACAATACGAATACAACATTGATGGAATGAACATATGAAAATGACAAAATGAATAGATAATAACACTGTTATGACTAAACAAAAAATAGAGGAGAATAAATAAATAAATTAATAATAAAAATATAAAAAAGTATAAATCATGCACAATGAGTATTGTTTTGTCAAAATCAAGATTAGAAAACAATTGAAGCGTTAAGTGTGTTTAACTGTTCCTTTGAAAGGATAAGAGAGATAGATAGCAGTGTCGTTTGAATGATGAGAGCGAGTGCAAGTTTTTTATTGTTTGGGGAAGTTCGTTTCATAGTCTGCAAGCAGTTGCAATAAAGGACTTGTTGAATATTACCGTTCTGTGTTGAGGAATAAGGAGTTTATGGCACCATCTGGTATTACGGTTATGTACAGTGTTTATACTCCTGAATTCCGTTGCAAGATAATGTGGATTGTTAGAAGTAAGTAATTGATATAGTAAAGAAAGCAAGTGGAGGCGTCTTCGGGACTCCAAATTTAGCCAGTTTAGTTTGGCGAGCGAATCTTTGCGCTATATGCGAGAAGGAATACATCAGAATGTACAACATTAATCATTCGAATATTAAAATTACTTAGAATCATCGTAGGCGGTCGAGACTTGAAACAACGAACGCCTAAAAGAACGAAAGTTTATTTTCCTGCCATCGATTTTTGAATACGCATTGAATCGATCAACAGATCAGTATTTAACGCGAGAATCTGACGCATTCTTAGTGATTTGGGTTGTTGCCGGTTTCGTGTAATTGGATACCATTAACTTGGATAATCTATTCACTAAATTTTAATTAAAAGCTTTCCCGTCAAATTTCAACTGGTATCTCCCTAGTTAGTTAATAGTGTTAATTTTTGAAGAATATATAAACATATTCATATATTTCACATTAAGACTAAAAAGAAAAAAATAAATGTAAATATAATTTTGTTATTAATAACTTATAAAAAGCGCACTGAATGAAAAAGAAATCATTTAAATTATTGAATTAATAGAGATATTGAATATATAAAAGTTATGTTGCATTCTTTAGGACAGGTGAACTAATATTAGTATTGCAACATAAATTTGATATATTCTACATCTCTATTAATTCAATAATTTAAATTATTTCTTTTTCATTCAGTGTGTTTCATATAAGTTATTAATAAAACATTATAATTATGTTATTTTTACACTTTTAGTGCGCTTCAAAAAAGTTATTAACTTAAAAATTTTATTTTTTATTGTATTATTCAATTATTTTAACTATAATTATAGCTTTTTAATCCGTTTTATTGTAAAACCTAATATTCTCATTTATAAAAATGCCGAGGACGCATTTTATCGACGAAAGCGAAGCATAAGGATTTTGCTAAATATTTTGAATCGAATAAAATAACCCAAAAAATTTTCGCATCTCTTATTTATTTAGCCATTTATAGGACTCTTCCACCCCGTTTTGTCATTCTAATTAACTTTTCCCTCGCTTCACAATATCGCTCCGAATTTTTTTGCGTCTATCATTTTTCGACGCACTTTTTCGTCGAATGAGAGGACTGAAAGTTCGTAGCTCCATCATCTATGACGTACTTGCAAAAAAATCAGGAAAAAGAGAAAGAGGAAAAACATAAAATACAAAAAAATGAGCGCTGGCGTGTTACTATCCCTAAAGCCAGACGGCATCCTACCACGCAGACAAACATCATTTGAATGGATAAAAAATTTGGTGGATCGATATTGGCCGGTATTAAAAAATCAGTGATTGGGTGAAAGGGCGAAAAAAGAATAGGTTTGAAGAGAGAGAGAGAGAATGCGAGCGGAGAGCTGAGGCAGGGAGGGAGAGAGAAGGTGGATAGTGAGAGCAAGAGAGAGAGAGTAAGAGGTGACGCTGAAGTATTGGAAACGACGGCTGAAATTCCCCGATCCAACCTTTTTCTCTCCCACCCTCTCTCTCTAGAATAAACACAAAGTGTTAATTATACGATAGCGCCCGATTTTAACTGTTCTCACGAACATGGCTTTGTGGCAGGTTTTTAAAGCAATTCGTGCGAAACTGCAAAAATTAAACGATTGAGTCGCATTAAAAAGCCAGCGAAAGCCTACACATAGTTGTGTAAAATGTGTATTTCTCTCTTCATCTCTCTCTCTTAAATTATCATCACTTATATTTCCCCCTTTCCTCTCACAATATTTTAATACTTTTTACTGTAATTAATTCCAGATCTATGGTATTTTTCTCGATTTTACATTTTTTATCCAAACAATAAAATATCACTCTATCGGCTTATTTCCATTTGTGTTTCAAGATTACTCATCTCGTCATCAAAACTTAAAGCAGTAGTAACGAATAAGATTTATAAGGGAATGGTTTCATAACTTACTGAGATCCACAATCTCAAAATATTAATCGACTAAATAATTAAATTTAGATAATAGTTTTCCAACGAAATATCTTTCAAGCCTGGTAGACAATTAAATGAATTTTATTTGAAGAGGTTTTCCCATAAAATCTACCATAAAGTTAAAATTCTGTTGAAAAAAAGTTTAAGTTCGGTCATTCCGAGGAAAAAACTTTCTAGTAACAAACCCTTTAATGTGAGATTTATGAGGGATCTTAATGACCCCAGAAGACCATTAGAACCATGTGTGAAAATTTATGGACCTTTCAATTTTAGATAATGGAGTAATCAATTTTACCTTTATATTTGAGCATATATTCTCATGTCCAAAGTGAATTTGAACAAGAGCCAAAAAGCTTTTAAACCATAAGGAAAGCTGCTGATTTTTATTTAATGCCAAGCTATAGAGATAGTAAACCATAGATGGATCGGATAATAGGTACCATCCGTCCTCATCAACTGATACAAACATTCTCATTTGTTACATACATTGGCATCCGGTAAGACCATTCGTTCGACCAAATTTATACCGCAATTAAACAACGAAGTTCGACTTCAGTATCACCGGATTTCATTTCCACACAAAATAGAACAAGAAAACTACAACCGAAATAAAATGAGTCCGGCTCTTAATTGCGTTCCCAACAAAAGAATGGCAATTTACTGCGAATAATCCAATGAAATCAACAACTCAGCTTCGTTCCAACAAAAAATAATCGACCCATCACGCACTTATCCATCCTCTTCCACACATGCACACGATTGCAGGCACACGCACGGACACAAGCACAAGTGCACCCAATCAAATTCCCGCCGAAAGAAAAAAAAATTAAATCGTTTGGAAACAGTAATAAAAAAGCTGCACGATTAAATCCCTTCCTCAACAGCAACCGAAAAAAACCTCCGCCTTTTCTTTTTCGTCCCTCCCTTTTTTCTTTCGGATAAAGATGGAGCAGTATTACCTGTGGGTGAGCACCAGTAAAGGAAAAAAGTAGCCATGAAATTGGTAGGGTACAAACGACGCGAGAGACCGTAAGCAGAAGTTGGTGGAGATGACGGAAAAAATAAAAAATATGAAACGCGAACTCAAAACGCCATTCCAGGCTATACTCATTCCTCGGCCCAAAAAAAATATTCAACGGAGTTTTGGCAGACAACTATCGTGAAATAAAGAGTAGGAAAAATAATAATTTAAGTAGGAACGACCGGTAGAAACACACTCGCAGTTATTTAAAAAACGGGAGGAGAGCAGAGAACTCATGAAGTACACAGTAAAAGAAAAAAACAAATACTGTTAAGAGGAAAGAATTAAAGTGAGAGAGACAGACAGAATACGTTCCGAGTACATTGGCCACACCTTTCGTACGGTTCCTTCGGAAGGCACCCGACGTTTATACCTTTTTATATCTTAAGGGACCGCCCGACATTTCGGCCGCATGAATCTCTCTTCCCTTAAATAGCGTCTCTCCCAAAATAAAAGAGACAGAGAAGGAAGACTCTATTGCGGATAAGGACCTGAAAAACGTGGAGGAAAAGGTATGAGCATCGGGATGAGAACCTGAAAAAAGAGGGAGGAATGCTGTGGATACGGACGGGCTCGGGAGAGAGAGAGAAGGGGAGAAAGAGAAGGTGGTGGAGAGAGAAGAAATAAGGTGTTTGGAAGGGGACGTTAATGGGAAGGGAGGAGGAGGCTGGGCTATAGGCGGGGTAGTGGGAGGATATCCTGCCGTAAGGGAAAAACGATTCCACACGACCGGTTCCGAAATGAAACACACACAGGGAGCAGTCGCGTGAAATGGCCGACTCTATGACCCCTCGGAATCTGATAGGGAGGAGGAGATGGAGGTTGGGGATGGGAGAGAGAGAGAGAGAGAGAGAGAGAATGGAACGGGGGAAGGGCGAAAATAACATGACCTCGTACTTTAACTCCGCGAGACCATACGAAATTTCAAGGCTTTTCCGTTGCTTTTATTGGGATGCACGTGATTGCGTGCGTGTGTCGTGAGGAGATGAGACGAAGAAAGGGAGGAAGAGGAAGGGGAGAGAGATTTTCGGAAGGAGGTGGCGGGGAGAGGTGGAAGGGGGCAGCTTGTACACACTCCAGCCACGCCCTTTCCCAACTCATCGATTCGATTCTCGTCCCTCCCTCCTGTCTCTCTCACTCCTAACGCCCTCCCTCTCTTTTGATCCTCCTGAGGGAGAGAGAGAGAGAGAGAAGGGGAGAGGGAGAATGATGCCAAAACGCGAATCTCTCCCCCCCTCTCTCTCTCCCTCCCCTCTTGTCTCCTTCACTTATCGCTTAAACATTCGAGTGGAAAGGGGAAGTCGGATGTGCGGCGCTAAGCACGTCGTTCTCACCTTGGCACGTCCCGTCCGATCTCACACGGAAAAAATGGAATTTTTAGGCATTGTAGTACATTTTTTTGCGACGTACGGGAGGACGTATGAGTCTCGCAAAGCTTTACTCGTCTATGGAAAGCACGTCCACGAGTCGATCTCTTGTCACAGAATACGCGTGCAAAATCCGTATTGATGGCGGAGGCCTTTTTCCTGCCTGTATATGAAAAAAAAATTCGTTGGGAAGAGCTACCGATTTCGCAAACAACATGCATCGAGAGCTTATGAATCGGACTCGAGTCTTCGGACCCCGTCTGGAAAATCGCCATGACGTTTTCGACGTTTACTGGTCGGTGCTGACAGCTTTTATAATAGGGGAAAATATTTAACCAACGATTCGTAAAATACAAATGACATCTGATATTACTTCATCTTTCTACAATCATATTAAAGCACCTTAATTTGTCTACGCATAAATATGAATGGAATGCCTTAAAAAAGAGCTCTTAAATTTAGTAATTAATTCTATATTCGATCCAAATTAAATACTGCAAATAAAAATAGCAACAGAACAAAATTATCTTCCCAGAAAGCGTCAGCGACTCTTAAAAATTGCATTCGAGCAATGAAAACTAAACCACGAATGGCAGAGCAATATTTGACCGAGCTCTCATCCATCAGAAAAAGTTTCATAACCAATACTCCAACATCGAATTACAAACGCGAAACTACAGAATAAGAGACAAAAAGCCAAAGACCTTTCTGATCGAGTAGTGGATAAAAATGGGAATGAAAAAATCGCCGAAAAAGAAGAGGAAGCTGGAGTTCGTAACGTAAATCTTACGAAACCAAGTTCTCATGCGTACTTCCCGTCGGTCTTTTACAAGGATAGGAACTTTCAGCTTCAACGCCTTTCTCTCCTCGCGTGCCAACCATCGGGCACAGCGCAGATACCGAACGACCTAGTGCCTAGACTAGGGGCTAGGCAATAATTACGACTTTCCCACTCAACTCCACCGGACACGCGTTCCGGCCCAAGAGACCAGACCCGACTCGCCCGCTCCTCCCAGCAGCCGCCTTCCATGGGCGCATAACGTTCCAACCACCTCACGCTTTATCCTCCAGTCCCCCACCTCCCAGCCTGCCAGCAACTCGGGAGCGCTTTGACGCCCAACTACCATCTCCCACACCCTTTCCCTTTTCTGCCTCTCTTTCTCCATTTCTCCCCTCCCCATCTTGATTCCACACACAGCAAGGAGGGCCGCCTGGGGGGCGCAATACCAATCCACTTTCCCTCTCTCATTCCTGATCTTTCTCTCCTTCCACTCCTTCCCACTTTTCTTTCGCTCCCCCTCTCTCGCGTCTCTTTTGCGCTCCTTCAGTTTAAATAACCCTCGATATCCGCATTGGTACGCTTTTTACCTGTTTGAGATACCGCACTGCAATAGAATAATGAATTACGTCCAGTTTATTCTTAAAATTGTACGTTTTAGCTATTTGATTATTAAAATTAATGCAATTGTTACTCGAGTATCACAAAGAAAAAATAATAAATAGCCTCTTTATCCTCCGTCTCTTTTCTACAATATTTTCGAGCAAAAATCATGCTGATGGTTTTCAGGACTAGTTAATTAAACATTTTTTCACATAAATAACAATCATATTATGCTCGACCGATATGCAACACGGCAAAAATTTAGTGCCCGAAAAGTCACTCCCTATTTTTAATTGTTAATGCTCCTAAAGTAAAGGTGATAATAAATAATTTCTTAAAACTTCATTGAAACATGTTTATGTATTACCGCTAATCTTATTACAGCATAAAAAAGATTTATTGCAAAAATAAAAATTCTGCGTTTGGCTCCTTCATCGTCCTCACATATCATTTACCTTACCAATACACTTTTAATAGATTTTCTCAAGAATTTACCAAGTATGTAGTCTTCTTCTTTCTGTGGGGCTGGGCCAAAGGAATTTAAGGATGAAATCAAGGATTAACTTCAAAACTAAATTCGTGATGTTCTTGGTAATGAGATTTTGGGGGCAATAACAACTAAAAAAAAGATAGGGAGCGAATTTTCAGACGCCCTGCATTCGCAACGACGTTTTTTTACCGACGCAGAAATATAGATAGACTAGGGAGATGCCCGTTGAAATTCAACGGGAAAGGTTTTTTGAAATAAAAAATTAACAAAATATGCCTTGACTTTCTTTGGATGGCAAGAAAACAAACTTTTATTTTTTTATGCATTCGTTGTTTCAAGTTTCGAACTCATACGATGATTCTAAGTACCTAATTTTAATATGCGAATGATTAATATTCTACATTTAAATGTACTCCTTGTAAATAATGCAACAAATGTTGTTTACATTGGTTGCTATGAAAAGAATTTCTCTCTCCTTCCCTCTCTCGTACTAATTGTAAGAGCATTCAAAACACGCTTTCACCCATAAGGATTGAAATAACAATAGGATGTCGAGGATTAACAATGTAATGGGTTGGCATGGCAGCATCCCGTTAAAATGGCAAGATTTCCCCAAAATAGGTGAATTAAACATTTAACATGAGAAATTTAGAACTGTAGGCGAAAAAAGGTGAACGTAATAAGAAATTTCATAGTTTTTTCTTTAAAATGGGCTAGATCCGAAGATCATAGGTGAATTCCTTCTAATTTAGATCTTTAAAATAATAAAAGCCTGCAAGTCAAACAGTCGATTTTTACGTGTATCGTATGGGAAATGAAATTGCCAACCTTGGAGTCGAACCTAGGACTTTTTGTTGAGATTTCTATTCTTCATCATCTTACAATATGTGATTGGATCATTCCTGCCATATATCAAAAATGAATCTCGTTCCATTATCGAGTTATTTGCATTTTTATAGCGTGACAGAGGGAGCCACAAAGGGACAAAGGGACAGGAGTAGCCTTTTATTAATGTTAGACTAGATGTGCGTTTTTATCAAATCGAGATTGTGACTAGAGAGTCTCTTCTTAAATCTAACTTATTGCCAATTACCATAAAAACAATAGAAACGCTATATAGGTACCTACTAACACAAAGTTAACATAGTTGGAAATGAAAATAAAAGGATTTGTGTGAAGAAGGCACGTATAATTAAGTATAATTAAATATAGAGCATCGTCGTATTAAAAGTTCCATTCAAATTACTCATAAAATTCGATTTGTATGGAAAAAATTATCAATAAGAAATAGCAAAAATTACCAAACTTGTGTACAACGAAATGTTAGCAAACAGAAATAAACTGATGTAGGCAACAAATGACTTTCTCAATATTTATATGGCAAATTACATGTTGTTAGCTCTGGGATCGTTGTCAATATTTACTTCCTAATGAAAATTAAGAAAGTAAAAAGGAGCGTTACTAAGACGTAACTAAGCGTTAATAGTTAACAATAGTCGTCGGTAGATGGCGTGGTGGTGGCAGCTAAAAATATAAGATATCTCTTAAAAAACGCATTATATGGAAAAATGTATCAAACAAAAGTTGTAGACAATGCAATTTTCTACAACTTTTATTCTAGTATATTTTTACATTTATCAAATATTAAAGCAAATATTTTAAAATAACTGATAAGTGACAAGAGTAAACCCCCACTTCCGGTGGACCGATTTTTACCAAAAACTAATCAGATCTTTTAACTTTTATGAAAATGATAAAAATAAAATTTTGCATTGACCTGATTAATAGTTTTTGAGTTAGAGCGCCCACAAAAATCTATCACATACAGACAGACAGACACACAGACATCATTGAGAAAATAGTCAAAACGTGTTCAGGGGACCTTAAAACATGTATTTCCGTTGAAATCTCGAATTCGATTTTTTTCATGAAAACAATACTTTCTTTATACTTTGTATATGGAGAAAGTAATAAAGGAGAAAAATGGAAGCTTCATTCGCTGACGCAATATGAAAAAGCTCGTTTTATTATTATTGGAGTTAATTTTGAGTTGTGAACTTAAAATTCTTTATAAACTTGGTAATATAATTATATGATATAAAATAATTTATTTAATAATCAATTTAAAAAGTATATTCATACTGTATATACCAGAGGGGGGGGGGCAAACCGCGGCTCGTGAGCCTCATGCGGCTCTTTTAACTTATCGTGCGGCTCTTATTCATTTACACTAGAGGGCGCATCAATGCTCATCACGTCAGAAAGCAATAAATAACGCGGTGCGAGTATGACGTTTCGGGGATGCTTAATGTACTTAAAGTCTCTCTGTATTATTTCGAATACAAACTATGTTTACTGTTCATACATTTTTGTGCGCGGAATGCGTGTCTTGCGGCTCTCGAATTCAGGAAGATTATCATATGCGGCTCTGAGGGTAAGCAGGCTTGGCCACCCCTGGTATATACTCTATATTAGGTTTCTAATCTCATGATTATAGGCATATGATATGAACATACTCCTGTACTAAAAGGGCCATTCTCACGCTCTTTCATTTCTCCAAAAACTCTTCATTTGAATATTTCCATGCCACCCCCCTGCCGCTCACCGATTTTTCAAAAACGTATCTTCTGCAACGTTAAATACAGAATAAAAATGTCACACGAATAGTGAATATTCGTAACTTTCTACCTAAAGTCATTAACTCAGAATCTTAATTTGAAAATTTTTAAGTCATCCCCTGCCACCAGAGATTTCTCCAAAGAATTTCCTCGGTAGCGTAATAAATGGCATTGTCGAACATATACACCCTGTAAATTTCAGTTATTTATCTTACCTTTTACTTGATTTTTTAATTTAAATGATTGCACAGACGGGCACACAGAGCGAAAACATAAGCGCGTGTATAAAATGAAACGCGCTAAAAAAATAGCGATCACGCTCGCGTGATATAAAAAAAAGGAATAAAGCCGACCAGTCGGATTTCTATATAATGCCTAACTTACCCCCATTCCTCATCTTTCGATACCGAAAAAATCGACAGGCGAGCCAGCCAAAGGATACTAATTCCATCTGAATTTAATATCTCTCGAAAACACGCTAATAATTTCCATGCCAACATGATTATAGACCACACCTCGCGAAGATATTCGATTTTATTTTTCAAACCGCTCAAAATGCGGAGCGAGTGCAATCATTCCCTCTAGGGAAAACGCAGAAGAGGAGGAGCGGGCCGACTCCGTTTGTCACGCACGGCCGAAGGGAAGAGGGACAACGGAGTGCACCAAATGTCTCCCGCATGCACCGTCCCATGCCGGCAGCATCACGCGCGGTTGGTGCACGCTGGAGGGGGAGAGAGGTCGAGAGGAGAGGAGAGAAGGTGGGGAGCACGGAAGTTCACAGCACGCGAGGTGTCGGTGGAAGAATAAGGGAAAGGAGAAAGAGAACGCATTGCGGAGAAGGGAATAGGGAGAGAGGAGGGAGAGTGATGGAGCCAGAAGGGGAAAAAGCCGACGGCAACCAGTCTACGCAAATAAAAAAGGCTTCGAGGCATTGGCGAATGCATGCATGCATGCATTGAAAGTCCAGTCCTCCTCTCGCGAAAGGAGGAGGAGAGGAAGAAATGGTCGGTCGGTCGGCTTGAATTACGGTGAGCGTATGTGTGCAACAACACACTCCAAGGGGCTATCTCATTAAGGCAAAGGCATCGTGTGGAGACGCTGGCGTGCACTTAACGGGTTCGCTCTCTGTGTGTGTGTGTGTGTGTGTGTGTGTGTGTGTGTGTGTGTAGGAGGATAGAGAGAGAGAAGGAAATCTCTCCATCGGAAAATCTGCAAGTTCTTGAGTAATTGGATGCTGTTGGAAAGAAAAAAGGAGAGAAGGGAAAGATAGAGAGGAGAAGATAGGAGTCGCCGAGGAAGAGAATGGATATCATTTATATAAATAAACATGGGTCGATTTCCGAGATGCACCCGCGAGGGTTTTCCTTTATTTTTTCTTCTACTGTCCCTTTATCTGTTTCTTGATAGGAAACGGAACTGTTCCTCAATAGGTAAGAAGAACTCCAAAAATGATCAAGTCCAAGCTTTTCTGCTAGCTTGTTGCAGAATTGTAAAACATTTTATAATTGTTGAGAATTGAAATATCGATTTTCTAAGTAAATATACACAGTAATAGGCATTTTATACAAGAGTTTTTCAAGGAATTCCTATATTTTATTACATCAGATTATTTTCCTAATTTGCATTTGTCTTAAGACACTCGCATGCCAGCCATGTACATATTCGCAAACTGCGATATCCTAAAAACTTTCAAACAATATAATAAACATCAATTCGGAATTTACATCTTTTGAAACATATTCGTTAAGCTAACCGGTAATACTCGCTATTTTAGCCAATAACAAGTTGAATGGAGAAGTTTAACCTGTAACTTTACAAAAACCCTTTACCAGCTTCCCTTAAGTCAGATACGTACTATAAAATTCTGCAAGAGAAATAAATCACGTACCAGAATTTTTAAAAATAATTCTCAGCGACGAATTATAAATTATCCAAATTTTTATAAAAGATTTTATATGATTCTGTCACGCAGACGTCGTCAAGGATAATCGTGCTGATGCTATCTTCATGAGATTATGCACACCAAATTGGATTTTGATGTGTTACAGCATTACGCGTTATCATAGTTAACTCATTTGTGGTGTAGAATGCTATATCTAGAATTTTGCAGATTAAAGTTAAGTTGTACTGTTTGCCTATTGTTTAGGCGAGCGTCAACAGTACAGTTATTAAGTTGTTATTATATATAATTGATGTATTTTCATCGGAATTAAAAATATTTTCCAACTGTTACATTAGAATTTTTATTTTACTTTATAACAAATCTAGTATTTTAGTTATTAATGCTACAGCTCGACAAAAATAATCGATATAAGAAAGCTATAGAGTCAAATTTAATTTCGTATTTGAATCATTTTAAACGATTTCATTAATTATTTTTCTTACACTTCAACATTTATTAATTAAATTAATTAGTTCATTCAAAGAGTTTCAGAAATGTTTTTCTCTTATCAATTATTTAAACCACCTGATTAGTATAAAATATATTTTTTCAGCATTTCAATAAACATTACAATTATATATATATATATATATATATATATATATATATATCTTCGTAATTTACAAATAAAAGTTAATTTATTATATGTTTTTCTTATATTCGAATTTGGCGCATTATCGTGTACACGATCAAATAAAAACGTTTATATTTATTGCTAAGAAATCTTAAATCCATTTCCAATAAATTCCAAAGATTATTTTGATTAAAATATAACTATTATATCATTTAATAACTGTTAGAAAATGTAATTAATTCCCTTTTGGTATCTTGCACATTATTATTCCATTAAAGCTTGTCAATTCTACCATAGAAATCGACGGATATGAATTCTTTATTTATTCACACTCGGCTTATTATCACTTCTATAGTATATTTTACCCGTAGATAAGCATTAATGTACACTTATAAATACTTTTAGGCGATTAAGTCATTTTCAGAAATAAAATGAATGCAGAATTCCATTTCTTTAAATTCTCATCTATAAAATTCCGCCATAATACGATGGACAATTACAATGGTCTAATTACCGTGGTAAGCATCCACACTAAATCAGAATTCACTGTGTTCTACTGACATGCCTTTTTCTGAATCCTCCGTCATTAACCTGATGGGCAGGGAAAATCGTCTTCTTCCTGAGATAGAGAAAGGGGATGGAATTCAATTTAGTACAATCCGAGTTGAAGCGTAATACGAGAGAGTAGCCGCCTGCAGAGAGTGAGTGACCCAGTCATGCGGGATACCGTTTTTGCAAGCAATTGCCGTTGAGATGGACGAGGGCAACAACCCAATAAATTTCTTTCTTTTTATCGTTCTCCTCCATCGCTCTTTTATCGATGCAGCTACAATCGGTCGAATGGTTCTGACATTCTGAAAAGGCAAGAGTGAACACACTATCGATGGAGAGGAAATTGAATAAAATGACTGGGGGCTGCGCACGCTAAATGAAAATTCCAACCAATAGTTACGTATTAGGATTACATTCGAGTATAAATACGAACTATCCAATTAAATATCACTTATAATTTTACTACTTTAACCACCTAAACTGTTTCTACCATAAATATATAATGCGCTGCAAAATAGCATATAAAATACGATTATTTGCATTTATAGTTGCAATGACCACTTTTTTTATAGCTGACAACAATTATGTTTCAGATAAACAGCTTATTTAGCTAAATTCCTGCAGTCATTAGAAATATCTGTTCCATTATGCCAGTAGAGATTTGAATAATTATTATAATGAAATTTACAAAAATATAACGCAGGGCAAATTTACAAAATACATATATTTTCACGCCATGTAGGAATGTCATGTTGGATTCAATCTGGAAATTATAGAATGCGTTTATAAAAATGAGGGAAAGTCTTCCAAAAACAATAATTCTTGAGAAATACAGTCAAAGTAAAAAAGAAGAATTTGACGCGAGTTTAGTAATTTTTTAAATTACTGCATAAAATTCTGTCAAATATGTAACAAATAACTCTACTAAACTTTTAAAACTGTTTTCATGCAATTTAAAAATTTCATCTCTAACAAGCCCGTAACTCGCAAATTAAAAGAATATCTTTCCGAGTATAGACAAGGAAAAACACTAAACTCCATATTTCAATTCACGACCTGACGATGAAGAAGCACTTCGAAACCCGGGCTGTGAAATGAAATAAAAATTGTAGAAATTACATTTATACTATGGAACGATTCCACAAAGTTACGCCTTCCACTGAGAAATTTATTAAAACATTTCCAAATTTGATAATCAGGATGGTTTTTAAAACGATAAAAAACCTAGCTTCCACACTAACTAGATAAACAAATGCCATGGCTGAGGCTAGGCTCTCATTTAGACGGCCAAGCATTACTAAGGATATCAGGAGAATACGATAACATCGGCCAAAAACAAGATTTCCATCCCAAATTTTCCGCCGAAACTACGTCAATATGGCGCGACCAATTCCACCATTCTCTCTCGATTCTCTAATATCGATTCCCTCATTTTGATTTAACGACCATTTCAGTTCTTCTGACCTCAAAGATGAAACGAGAGTGATTCCGTAAGACAAAGAGTTCACTCTCTCCTGCTTCCCTCTCTCTCTCTCTACTTCGCTCAAAGTCTTAAAGAATCCCGTTCTCTCCCTCTCCACTCAACTCACATCATAACCTCCAAGAGACGGAAAGTGCCAATCTTAGCGAACCTGGGAGATGAGAGAATACTGGCGATGAAGAGAAAGGAGGAAGAGAAAGGAGAAAAGGGGGAGGAGGTACGAGTATCTTTCAGAAGGTTGAGTGAGAGGAGTTTTGGCGGGACTAAGAGTCTAGAAGGGGGAGGGAGTGAGAGGTTAAAATGATAGGAACGAGAGGTTGGGGAAGAGGTACAGAGAGAGAGAGAGGGGGGCAAGACGGGAGCACCGGAGGCGATGGTGGTTCAGAGAGAGAGAGAGTGACGGAACGGTGTGCGACATAAATGGACTTAATGGGAGCAGTGCACGGATCGATCCTCCGACATCTCCCTCAATCGAACACGCATAGCATGAATGCATAATTGTAGTTTTTTGGAGAATGGTCGACGGATGATGTCAGAAAAAGAGGTCTCGGAGAATGAAGGAAGAGGGCGTGGAGCGAGCGCAGGGGAAGGACGGTAGTAGGGATAAAGAGTGGGAGGAAGAGAGGGGAGAGAGAGAGAGACAGGGGCGGAGGCGGTTAAAAAGGAGGAAACTGTTGCGTTCTCTCTTCGGTCTTTTTTTTCGCCGATTCAAAACGAGGTTGACCGTCGGGTATGATGTGGTAGGAAGAAAGAAAGGAGAGGAAGAGACGAAAGAGGGGGGAGGAAAGGAAGGAGGAGAGTGAAAAAAGGTTGACCTTGTATTCCCCCACTCTACATGTTCTACGGCAGACTCTCGGGAGTGCCAAAGCCTCGATATTTACGGTCTTGATTTTCTAAAGACATCCGTAATACAGGGGAGGATGACTACGTCGGAGGGAGAAGAGAAGCAAGGCGATGGAATGGGGAGGGAGGGTATGGACAATGAAACGAGGGCGTTTTTAGGTTCTCACCACCCGACGCGGCAGACTCCTGGAATCATTCGGCTGGGCAGAGGGTCGCTGGAGCGACGCTGGGAAAGTTTTTATTCCCAGGCTCTTGATTCCTTTTCCGCCCAACGCACTGTTAAGAGTGCGATACAAGGGTATTTGCACGCGATACAGGATACCGAGGAGAGGCTAATCCAGGGATTTCTGCAGTGATCGCCGTATACTGCTCGTTGTCACCATTGTATTGTATAAGATACAACTCGTGTCTAGTATTTGTGCTGGCATACGTATGTACCTTAACCCTACCGTCATAAATATCTACTGCAATCTTTGCTTCAATGTTTAAAAACTATAAGAAACTATTCTTTTTATTTATACCTATCCCTTTAAAAGACTCCTGGTTATACATATATACCAGGTTAGGTAGTGCAAGGAAATGTATTTTATATCGTTTTTGTCAACAATAAATAAACAAGAATAAAATCTGACAGGCAAACAGATTGGTTAAATATTTCACTTGTAAGAGAAAATTGTCATTTGTTGCTCCATAGGATAAACGTAAAGCAAATCATTAGCTAGCAATAAAGAGAATCAAAAGACAACATTAAAATAATCCAAAATATTACAGGCGTATTTCAAGGCAAAATTTTATTTGAGGATACAGGCGTTAGCTTACGAATTCACAACGGTGATTTAATCCCCAAACAAAATTCCTAGCCGTCCATGCTACCACTAAGGTTACGTATCTGATCCTAATTCTCTTCAGAAGAATTCCTATCCAACCATAATACCATATCTCGAGCGAAAGCAGTATTATAGGGCAATGCCCTATTGGGACTCAATTCAATAACGGATTACTCGACGCTCTTTTCTCCTTATGATCCAATGAGTCACCGATGGCATGCGACAGCCAGCGGCCCCACCATATTCATCCAATTATAACCCACCCACCAATCCCTCCCCCTCCCCATCTCCTCCATCACATACCAACATGTTAAACTCAGAGCACTGCAAATTATCTCAAGTGAAACGGAAAGCGTTGTCACGGTGATAACATCTACCATTTACGTCCAACCTAACGCTTTTATTTCCGGCGACGTTTGGGACCTCTTACAGTTAAGATACCATTATGGAGTTTCTTTCCCAGATGTTTAAGTCAGCGGGAAAATTTCTCTCTTATACTCAATGCTAAGAATGACCGTTTAATTATTAGGACGGAAGACATAAAATTGGTGGAATCCATAGAAGGCCGCCTCACAGTGCCTTTATTATAAAAGTGGATTTGGCAAAAAATGAAGTATCCTAATTCGATGTGTCAGATTCGTATTTAATGAAAATGTTCTCGATAAAATATTGTGCACGAAAAAAACTCACATTATGAGAGAAGCGTTGGAGATAAAATTCTACGAATATGAAGTTTTTCTTTATCATTAAAAACACCGCTTATCTGCTCTTTGAAAAGTTGTAAAAAAGTAATTAACGATCAATAAGTATTAATGAATTTTTAATTTATCGAGGTACGACGAATGTAGAGGAAATGAAAGTTGCATTTGATTTAATGTTTTTCTTTTTACTCTGAAGAACTTACGGTTGTCTTTGTACTATTGCATAATATGTTTCACGTGATTAACTTCACTACCGCAATCAATACATCATATTTGATAACGCATGCATCAAAGAGCAGCGCGGAAAACCATCAAGTATTTAACGGACACATCGCGGTCTTAACTTTCACTCGCAACCGTTGAACAAAACATCGGAATTTTCTACTCCTCTCCTTACATTAATACCCTCCCCCTTTGCCAAGCCACATTTACCTTCTCAATGGACTGCACTCGAGAAATTTCCCTTTCACATTTTTTGGCGCGCTCAACCGAGGAGGAGGGAATCGCAACGAACGACGTATTGCCTCGAAACTTAAAAAAATGGAAACGAGAGGAGGCGAGTGAAAAAAGACTAACGTTTGCCTGGGTATTCTGGCTGGAAACAAAGAAAAAACGGCGCAAGTCGGCAATGCCGACGTAACTCGCAGCGCACACTGACGGATGAGACCTACATCCGGCTGTAAAGGAAGGGCAAGAGTGAGAAAGGGGGAGAAAGAGAACTTGGGAAAACCAGAGAGTAACGCGAAAGATACTGTCAATGACTTTGTGCCCAAAGGCACACACATTCCACCCCCAAAAACCGCGAGATGAGAAGTTTCGAAGTGAGGGAGAGGAGATATGGGAAAGGGATGGAGAGAGATAGATAGAGAAAGATGATTGGAGGAAGGAAAAGCGGGAGATGTTATGGGACGTTGGAATGGATGAACGCGGTTATGCGAAGGAAAATGGATTAAAGAGGAGAATACTTGGCTGAACAGGAGGGGAGAACGCGTCAGAGGAGGAAAGGAAATTTTTTAAGAATGTCTTTGATCTAAGGAATTGTAAGAATGTGGTTGTATGTCGAAGTTGAGGAGTTATAGCACAGAGGTAAACCAAAACTAACTATCCTCTTAAATTATTTATTACGAGTACTATGATAGTTTTTATGCAATAATGAAATATAATAAGCTAAAAATATAAATATTTTAATTCAACAGAAAATTATTGACCCCACCTTATGGTTAAAATAAAATTGACACAAAAAAAGCCAAAAGAAAAGGTAGAAAAAACTTTTTATGGTCTTGGGAAGGCATATTGGATTAATATAACTATTTTGTCAAACCAGTTTTCCTGAATTGAAACTATCTATTATAAGATCATAGATAATAGTTAGAAATTAGCTTATTCACAGTTTAACCACCAAAAGCGATCAATAAATTACATACAAGCGATTCCCTTCTACATGCGTGACGAGTGAATAACTTCAACCGTTGCTTCGTAATTCCTGCAGAGCCGAGTATACTAAATTCACGTCTTAAAGTTAAAAAAAATAAAAGAAAAACTTTTAAGTTCAAGAGGAAAAAATTCAAAAGAGGAAGTGCTATCGTGAGAACGCGCAACCCAGAATCGCCTCCAGGGAGAGTTTAGAAGGGAAGGACGAAAAGAAAAAGAAATTGTTAAAGCAGCGTAAGTAAGGAGACCAAAGAGAACAGATGTCGAGAGGCTTGAGCAGGACGAGAGAAAAAGGAGAGAAAGAGTTTTGGAGGGACGAGGGGAATAAAGGCAAAAAGGGTGTGGGTAAAAAAGTTGAGGATAAATTGACCGAGGGGATAAGGAGACGGAGGGAAATTTTGCGGAAGAACGTACAGAAAATGGGACCAATAAAAAATGGGGATAGAAAATAAAGGTAGGATAGAAAGAGAAACGTGAGGAGAGGAAGAATATGTTGGGAGATAGGTTTAGAACCAAAGGCGAACGAGAATTTTTGCCGAAGAACGGCTTGTAGAGGGAGAAAAGGGAGGAATAACCCGACCACTGATGAGGCAGGGGCGAAAGGAGGATGAGGAAGGGAGGGGTGGCGAGCGGGAGATTTTAAATGGGGGGGCGTCCTCAAGCGGTCCCTTCGCTCGAGAGAGGACCGCGCCTTCCAACTTGGGGCGCGCCCCATCCAATGCCGTTCCAACAATCTCAATTACGCCGCTCCTTTAAGCGCGTGCCAATGGGCAGTTCTCCGCGAAGGACGTGGTCGCTATTAGAAATTCACGAGCAAAATGCCGAGGGAGAGAGAGATTGAGTGGAGGGAGGGAAGGGAGAATGAGAGATGAACATCACATAACCGCGCATTCGCGCATATGTTAGTTTCCAAGTCTTTTTTAGGAGGTGCGGGTCGGATTTTTCGCGGTCGTGGCGACTAAGGAGGTGACCTCTAGAAAAGCTACACCTTTTAGATTCGCAATTTATCTCTATTATCCATTAAAGCTCCGAGTTAATTTTTTATAATATGACCACGAATTTTTTTTGCGATTTTTCACGGGCCGCGGCCGTGATCGAATGCAAGTCAGAGAGAGTTTATCGACCCGGGTCAAAACCTCTCCATTCGATATGCCTTATTTAATGGAGCGTTCGGGATGCAGCTTGAGGCTTTCTGTATAGACTCCCAGCCAATCTGTATCTTTCGCATCGGTAGATTAATGCGAGGACGGCTTACCTCAACACCCTCCTTTCTCGGGCAATTTGGCACATGGTTTTAGCCGGATGGGAAATTCTTGTAGGTTGTCGTCCGAATCAAACTATGACATGACTGCTTTTTCTGACTTGGATGATATTTACGGGCCAAATGTAACACAATCCACGCAAGATCATTAACTCTTTTAAATCTAATATATCCTGCGATTTACATATCAACACGAGGTACATTGTTTGCCGATTATAATTGAATAAAAGTTTCTTAAAGTTCCTTATTTATGGATTCTCTGTAGAACTTTCGATGAAACAACTTAACCTTAATAAAGATAGTTATTGGAGATAATTTGGTAAGTTGGGTAAACTAAACATGAATATTGGAAAAATCTAATTGACGATTTTCTGTATTAAACAAAACGCTTTCGATGAATTTATTTGCCAAACAACATATTTATATAACTCAAACGAAACACGATATTAAAATTCGATTCCTGAAGCAACTTCACCAAAATTTTCCTATGTTCGATCATGATTCTGCGCAAGAAAAACTTTTAACAAAATTGAAACCGATTATCCGGCATCACAGCCACACCCCCTCAACTCATTAATAGTTGGTTCTACGAGGGAGTTAGAGAAACACTAATAATGTTCCATGATCCAAACCCCTTCCTTCTAAAAATCGGACGCGTTCAATCTTTTCCGTCTCGGCGCACGTACCAATTGCTCCACTCACCTCATGAAACGATATGACTCCGCTGGGATCCAGTAGCCGCACGGCGCCCGAAAATTCCACTCGTACGAACAAAGTCTTTCAGCGTAATCGCCGTTTTTCGAGATTCACCACTGGACACGGCGAAAGACCTCTCTTTTTTACAGGACACAAGTGCCTTCCACCCCTCTTTTTTCCTTTTAGGACACACACTACTGTTTTTTAACAAAGGGCGAGAGAGAGAGGGCGGGAGAAAGAGTGATAGACAAAGAGAGACGTCCGCCTTTCGGGTAGATCAAGGCAGCTGAGAGGTCGACGAGGGAGGAGGCGATGCCGTTGTCAAACACGTGTTCTCTATTCGGGATGCGAAGCGCGAGCGATTGGAAAGGCAGATTGAAGCGACAAAACAACAACACACTCCGTATTCCCTCGCCACCGACTACGGGCGATGCCGACCGGAGTAGGACTGGCTCAACCCGAAGCGGCGCGAGAGAAGTTGGGCCGGCCTGGCGGGCGGGAAGGAGGGAGGGAGGTAGGGGAGGGGAGGCTGGAGTACTAGGGGGAGAGAGGGATGGAGGTGAGGGAAGGGTGGTGGAGGTGCGGGGACGGAGGGGATAAAGAAGGAAGGGTGGGATGGAGGGGAAGAGAGAATGCGGTGGCATGTGAGGGTTGGGGCCGCGCAAATCTTCCGAAGGAGGAAGGGGGGGGAGGAGGGAGAGAGAGAGATGAAGGGGATGGAGAGGAGTTGGCCATTGTTTTCTTCCTTGTCCACTGGAGCAGTGCAGTACGGAAATCCTACCTCCCTCCAGCGGAGGAGTAAAGGACGGTGTAGTAGTAGGTGGACAGATTTTTTAAAAATAGCTTTCGACGCGTGGATATTATCTATAAAATATAACTTCGACTCCTGTTGCTGCCTTAAATCACAGATGAATAGTGGGCGTATTATTTGATCAAACGTCAATAACAAATAAACGAGGAAAGAATTTGCGGATGTTGAGAAAAAAATAGTTAACTTTAAGGGTTGCATTTAATTTCGAAACACAATACAAACGCAGTAGTTAATTTGTCTGTGAAAATTGCACACCAAAAGCAATTTAAACGAATAATACAAGATACGTCAAACCCGGCGCATTAAATATTATTTTTAGAAAATTCGGTCTTTTACAACTTTCTAAACAACGACGAGGTACAAATCACAATTCCGCAACCACTTTTAAATTTGCGGAATTTCTCTGACACGCTTGTTATCTTTGACCACTTTCGAAACCAGCCTTCCATTTCGCAAATGAAAACATGATGTTCCCATGTAAGACCGCCTGGCTAAAACTTCAGGGGAGGACAGAAAAACTTCATGCCATCGAAACTTCGAAAATAGACATTCACATCCATAATCTATGTGAATATGGAAGAGAAA
The DNA here is from genome assembly GCA_028673005.1 of Tanypteryx hageni. Taxonomy (NCBI): domain Eukaryota; kingdom Metazoa; phylum Arthropoda; class Insecta; order Odonata; family Petaluridae; genus Tanypteryx; species Tanypteryx hageni. The sequence continues at coordinate 56,083,597 of CM054116.1, forward strand.
AGGCATCTTCCTCGAATTAATGGAAATTTGGATAATAAACGTTCGAGTAATAGCTATTAGGTCCCCCTTCGTCATTACAGCCAAAACTAAACCTGTCACTCATTGTCTCATTCATTACGTCGCTCTAGGGAATGAAATTAATGAACACGGGAAGATAGGTATTAAGTCTGCAATAACAATCGCGGTAATTTTAGAGATTTGGTGATACCATGGAATATTTGTGAAAATAGCCACACCAGGAAAATTGAGCAATACGCTACATTAATCTTGGCTTCGGATTTCTGATTTAGATCGACGCCGATGAATATAATCGTATTAATTTGAAATTTCTCACATATGATTTTTATGTAATTCCCCTTGCGATAACGAAAATAATTACGTATGGCCATTGAGCCACAAAGAAGAATGAGTTATATAATTGTTGAAAACAATTTAATATTTCATAAAACATAGATACATTTATAAGATTGTGTTAAGTTTATAGCCTCAAAGTAATGAAATGAGACGCGATTCGCGTTAGATAATTTTTAAAACCGCCAATTTATTTGTCGATTACAATCAACCAGAGCGATAAGTGCGTCCCATCTCTTTTCTATTATTGCGGACGAAACGCTCGCTTTCGCCGGAGAGCCCGCAAAAAAATAGACGTTATCCAAAAAAGAGCCGCAATACTCATTGACGAAACGATTCGCGCGATCCATTCAAATCCTTCAAGTATCCTAGGACACTGCTTCCATTAAAACTAAACGGGAAACGTTCAAATCGATTGAAGTGGATCGGTTGTTTATGTTTTTTTGCGTTTCTCATGGATTTGGGTCAATGACCGCCTCCCTCCGAAGCCATTTTTATTCTCGGGGACATGTAGTGCGCTCGGTAAATTATGTGGAGCAGACATTGAACAAGACGGAAGACTTAGGGATTGAATGGTTTTATGGGAGATTAGGAGAAAAGGACCAAAAGAATTCGGTCTACTAGTTCCATCAGAAAGGGAACTCAGGAAAGGAAATCATCTCCCGACAGGAATAAGCTACTTAACTGGAATGAAAGACTCGGACGTTTTCATCTCAGGAATTGAGTATATTAACGCAACTCGCTTCCCTCTTTCTTTCTCACGTTTTAAGCACTGAAAACATCAAAATATGAGATATAACAGAACTAATAACAGGATCAAAATTATCAAGTGAGTTATCGTCAAAATAGAATTTTCTAAATGTACTTGCGAAAATTCCGCACGATTTAAAGCACCAACAATTGTGATTTACGGAGAAATTTAAAAAAACTTTTGAGTCAAATATAAAAAAAAAACTTAATTTGAATATTGAATGTAAAATTTTAACTATCAGTTTCTCTTGAATTAACACTTTGATAAAATGTTAATTCAATAGAAAATACTTCACTGCAGTGAAAACTTGCCTGAGTAAGTATTGAAAACAAAATTTTAGCCCAGCACTGGTTTAAACAATGGCTGTATAAATCATTCGGATGAATGCAAATTAAATTGAAACGAAACTCAGACCCATCTGCAGTTTTTCATATGGAGATATGCCATTAAATGATTTCGATGATCACCAAACTTGTGTCGAACAGAATAACACGCCAAATTGTAAGATCAGAAAATAATTTTGAAAAGATAAAATATATAAATATGAAGAACAGCAATAAGCAACATGCCTAAAAATGATTCGTTACCCGAGACTAGTGGCAATCGTTTTGTATGACAAAGGCAGGAATGATTATGCAGAGAAATTTATACACCTTTTGTTGAAAGAAAAATCTACCAATTCGACGAGTGGTAATAAGTTGATAACAGGTATTACAACAAAAATGTGGTTATTCAAGTCTTTAAAAATACTTAAATAATTAATTAATTTTATTTTGGATAGGGCTGCGATTTTTAACGATTAATTAACCGATTAACGGTTAAAAATTTTAATCGATTAAAATTTAATTAATCGATTAAAATCAAATCGATTTAAATCCATTTCCGGTTATCAAAATGGCGGTCAACAAAAGCGTGAAACCTATAACAGGAAAGTTAAATGAACATTTTGCGTTTAAGCTAAATGCAGATGGAAAAGTTGATGATAGCGACGCAGTTTGTAGGTTCTGAACAGTTCGTGTCATGTAGCTCTGTGCTTCCACTACTTGTATTTTTGACGAAAGAACTGCGAAATCATGATGATGATCCAGGTTACATTGCTCGCTTCAAAACAGTTACTTTAGACGATCTAACTACAAGAGCTCAAGGTATGGATGCTTTGTCAACTTTGCAAATGGCTACGGCTTTAGATCCACGGTTCAAGAAACTCAAATGTTTTCCAAAAAGTAAGAGGGAAGCAGTGTGGAAAGTAGTACGTGACAATTTTGAAGCGTTTTGTAACAGCAGAAAGCAATCAGAGAACACAAGTGAACAACAGCAGTTGAAAGATGACGGTACCAGAGAACCAGCGAAAAAACGATTAATACTGGAGTTTACAGACTCGGACTTTTCAGATGATGAACCATTTACACAGGCACACGTGGGAGTATCAGAACTGTCTCGCTACATAGAGGAAGATCGGATTCTGGAAACAGATAATCCTCTCAAATGGTGGAAACTGAATCAACATCGTTTTCCTATGTTGGCTACTTTTGCAAAGACCATTCTGTGTGTCCCAGCGACATCTGTACCGTGCGAACGACTGTTTAGTTCGTCTGGGTATATTGTTAACAAAATGCAAGCGTCTTTACTACCGAAAAATGTGACCATGCTTGTTTGTCTCTGAGAATGGCAAAGATAGATAAAAATTTTCAGTTTATTAAACAATACTTACAAATTGAAATTAAGTCTTTGACACAAGTATTACATTTTCAGTACTGTTTATTGTTTTCTGCTTGAATGCAAGAGCATTTGCAATGTTAGGGGTTTATGATATTGAATTAGGCAAGTATGGTTAAGAATTACAAATTGTTTGGTTTTAACTTTTTCAGTATTTTCATTGTTTTCATTATAATTTCAGTACGATATGACGTTATAAAAAGTAACATTAAAAAGTCCTTTGTGATTTAAAAAATTATATTTATGATTTTTGATAATTTGTAAACTTGTTCGAATTGATCGATTAATTTTCGATTAAAGAAATTTGATTAATCTATTAATTTTTTAAAACCAATCGCAGCCCTAATTTTGGAAGATTAACGCGGAGTTTCTCTCACTGAAAAATAGAATGTTTCATGAAATGAGACGAACAATTTACAAATGATCTCATTTTAAAATGATACTTCAGTAAGAGTTCCGTTAATTAAAATAGATTTTGTAGGTGTGTAAAATTCCCTTTAATTAAAAAATCAACCCACAACAAACAGAAGAAGACCTAGTTGTGGAAACTACAAGAAAACCAGGAAAATCAAAAAGAAAATGATAGATTTGTGAGCGTAACAAAAAAATCAACTCCACGAAAGAGCGGCGATCAGAACGCGGCGACGGAAGAAGTAAATATTGAAAGGCGATTTTATTTTTATCGAGTTGATAAATCCACAGGCGCTGTTTCCGTTGAGATTGAGCATTTCGGGCGTTGGACCGAGGGGGAAAGGGGAGGCTAGTCGGAGGCGGGGGGATAAAAATGACTGAAGCTATCTCTCTCGCCTTTTCGAAAAATAACATCTCTTGCGGGATGGATAGGAAGAAACCGTCTCGGGAACCGCGGTCGTCGCTTGCGGTGGAAGGAGGAAAGCCGTATTCCCAGAGACACAATTGAGCCGTGGAGGCGAGGAGAGCACTGACCGGATCCTCCTCATGTGCGCGTACTTCCATTTTTTTCCGTCGACTCCCCCTTTTCAGATGCCATTCGTCCCGGCGTGCCCCCGACGGAGTCTTTCGCCGTCTTAAGACGAGATTCTGGCATTATACGTAAAAGAAAAACTCTTTTATTCCCACTCTCTCCTTCCCTACCCCTGCCACTTTGGGAAAAGTCGGATCACGTGCCCTTTCAAACGCGATGATTTCGTTCCCGTAGCGACGTAACTCTTTCGCGAGGTGGTCAAAGTCCTTTCTCTTCTCTAATTCAATCCCGAAAAAGCCATTCTTCCCTTTTTTTGGTGCGCTGCCCGATGGTAACGGGAAGACGGACGGATGACCGAGAGTTTTTTAAACTCTTCCATTCAAGTCTGACGAAAGAGAGAGAACGTGCGAAATAAAGGTGTCCTTCGAGCGTAGAAAAAAATACGGAACCGAAAAATAGGATTTTTCTCGCAGCATTTGCTGTATCGTAGCGGTCGACTTTTCTTACTTTTCTAAATTGCATTTATAATGGCGTGCCATGCCATGCTTCTAACTTGTTATTGCAATCTAAACGCCCTCAATAAATACCGTATGCTAGAGAAAATTAAGTTTATTATGGGAGTTTTTTTCTTGGAAGCGGCGCCCGTTTTCGTGTCACAGATTGTGGCTGTTATGTAATCGATCTCTGCATAACGAGGAAAACGTTCCATGTCCGTAGGGAGAATAAAAGTTATTTATAAGGAGAGTTCTACCAAACTTAATGAAGTTTTCCTTGAAGTTAATATCCTCCAGGATGTTTTTCAAATATGGTTCTTCTATAGGTTACAACTTTCTAGTTAAAAGTTAATTACTCCAATTTCAATTAAATTTCTCCATAATGGTAAAATGAACTATTTCTTTTGGTTTATTTCTGTGTTGGGCATACAACTCTTTTCTAACTATTCTATTTAATTATTACTAAAAGCACCGTATATTGTTATAAATTATGAAATGCGTAATAAAAACAAAATGCGGTATGTTTTTCTCTATTTTACATACTTTTTTAAATTTTCAGGAGGTATAACTAAAGTGATAATTTTTTGTGCCCAAACCAGTAAGTTGGCAAAATTTACTCTTAAAAACATAAAAATTTGTTGATTGTTTATATGGATAAATGGATAAAATCAGTTCAAACTTCATTTGCTAAACGTTGTAGTAACGACTTCACAAGTTAGAAAAATATTCGTATTAGTTTTTACAAATATAGTATGACTAAAGTTCAGTCAGTCTAATACAGTAAAAAAACATTTCATTCGTACATATCTATTACAAAATATGAGAATAACTACAAACAGGCATTGTTTTCAAAATATAAAAAATTATAATCTAACAAATAACCACGTAAATGTGGAGTTTAAGTAGAAAATGTTAAAAATCACGTATTCTATTATTATATTTTTGGTACTTGTTTCAAAACATTTTCTTTTTTTTAACTCACGGTAAAATTTATCACACTAAGTTATCATTGTGCTTAACAACGACATGTTTCAAAATTTCCATTTAAAACCGACTTTTTTCTTATTCATAAGAGAAAATATCCCTTCAATAGGAGCTGGAATATCCATTAAAAATCTATCAAACGATGAATATTGCTATGTTTAACGCTGTTGTTCTTCAATATTTCATATACATCTACTCACCGGAAGTAGAATGGAACATGGTTTTCATTCCTAGTTGAAATTGTCAAACAGCAATTCATTGTTTTTATTTTCTCAAATAAGCTCGCATAGTTGATTACATCTAGTCCCAGCAAATTTATCATCTTCAGGTCAGACAGTCTCGGATTGAAGGGACATTCATTTGAAATGTTTTAATAGCATAAAAGGCATCGTCCAAAATTGCAAGTAGTAGAAGCAAATTTTATGAAAATTCTGAAACTCGTCCAAAATTCGAGAAGAGCTTTTAGGTAGGTGCGTTTGAGTTTTATATTCTTATTGATAATGAAATAATCCTTTCATTTATTCTTTCATATATTTTATTTGACGTTAGCTCTGGTTTCTGTAAGTTCTTAGAGCATAATATTTGATCTTCAAGTTTCAAGGCATTTTCTTGCAATCAAGAATGAATAACAAAAATAAATTTCTAAAACTTGTTTTTGAAATATTGTTCAGTTACTTTTAGGCACTGATCTAGCTCATCTACGAAATTTTTCAAAACCCATTCAGCAGCTGGTGCAATATACAACCATCTGGCTTTGCTGTACCTCAATTAGTTAGAATAAACAATATTGACGAAATCACATAATTCCTTTAACTTTGTAATTCTCACTGTGTAACGGTAGAAATTACTATATATTTTGATAACAATTGTTTCAATATACGAGTTGTCGGTGCTTGCATACTGCAAGCGTTCAAAAAATCACCATACATCAAGATATAAACTCGTAAATAAACCAACGCGACAGAATTTGAACTACACAGAGCCCATTTAAATAAGATAATAGTTTTAATTTTCGGCGAAATTAAGATATCTATCCGGAATTTCTAAATTTTTCGGCAATAGGCTTCGCGTCCAAGTTTTCAATTTCAAGTTTCATGCTCAGATCGCCCTTTTTAAGCAATAACTATAATCATCATTAAGACAATAGCCTATATGTTACACTACAATTTATGTAAAAATTAGGATATTTTGTGTGTTGTGTTTATGGTGTCATCATCCGTGCCTTTTAGTACGTATCCGTATAAAAAAATAATTTAAAATTATCAGGTCATCATATGTATATACGAGTAGTCGGTGCTTGCAAACTCCAAGCGCTTCAAAAAATTACCATACACCAAGATCAAAACTCGTAAATAAACCAACGCAATCTCCAGGGCAACAACACTTCAGTCACGTGGAGCCTGTATGTGTTAAATAATAAATTCCATGTGTAATAGCAGTAGATTTATAATTTTCCGTGAAATTAAGGCAACTATCCGTAACTTACAAATTCTCTGGCAATCGGCTCGTGTCCAAGTTTTCGTATTTCAAGTTTCGTGACTCAGATCGCACTTCATGAGCAATAAGAATAACCATCATTAAGACAATATCCTATACATAAAATTTATTGAAAAATTAGGCTATTTTCTGCTAAGATTATGCAATCATCCATGCCTTTAGTACATATTTGGATAAATACAATCGCGAAATAGGTATGAATTGAACCATTGAAAAGAGTTCAAATTTCTAGAAAAACTACGAAACACAACATTAAAATATTTTTACCGTCACTGCTGTCAGGGTTGCTTCTCCTACTGTGATTCTTTACAGCCCTGAAGATAAACAAACCTTTTCGCTCCTTCCTACAGTCGACAACCCAAATTTAATCGCCATGTTTCTGCTTTCAGTAGTACGTGAGAATTGCAATTATCTATGCTACCCTCAATCACAGTGCGTGGTGCAATTAGCGATTTGGATAGAGTAAAATCTTACATATTATAGGAAGAAAATATTGGTGATGATGTTTTCATTATTTGTATGATATTGGAAATTAGAATTAGTTAACTTATATGCTTATGGGAATAAACTAGATGTTAATTCAATTAAAGAAAAATGAAAAAATATAATTCCGGAACTCGAATAATTGTTGCTTTTCTTTGAGATTCGAGTTATAGAAGTTCCACTACATAAATATAAATATTTAAAAATATATTTCCATAACTTTAATTTTCTAGTACTCGAATAATTATTACTTTTCCTTGAGATTCGAGTTATGGAAGTTCAACTATAATTCGTTATGACGGCATTAATTTCAATTAAAAGCATTAAATCACTGCAATCGTTTCGTATAATATCAGATCCCTTTAAAAGCATTGAGGTTGTTGCCATAGTATTTAAAGATTTTCATTGTTGAAAAGAAGAAAAAATTCACATTTTTTTTCGATTAAAAGCAGATATTTACGCTAATTCGGTATGTATTTGAATTCTGCCTTAAAAAATTAAGAACTCCGTTCTTTCAGATAGACAACTGTTCTTTTTTCGAATTCGTATCCCAATTTAAAGTAATTTAAAAATGCATTTTTAGAAAGCCTTGCACTGAAACCCATACTTTTCTTATGGGGTATTGAATGGAACATTGGGGTTAAAAATACACCTTAAATATACACTTTTTTGTGATTTTCGATTTTTCTCGTCGGTTGTGCCACTCGACCTACCAATATGCCAAATTTCATATTTCTAGCCCTTCTAGAAGTACCTTCGAGTTTTGTGTCAGTCAGTGAGTGAGTGAGTGAGGCACAAGTAGCTATATTATAATAGATTATAATACAGTCTAAGCATTAAATCGGTGCTCCTAAAGTATGGAAAATCAATTCCCATTGAAATGGATTGGAGTTGTTGCCATGGTAGTTAATATTTTTTATTGCTGAAGACCGAAAAAAATTTCATAATAAAATTTTTACCCAAATTCAGCATGGATTTGAATTTTGCCTTTAAGTTAAAGAAACTTCATTCTTTCATCCACAATACAGTGCATGTAACGACTTTGTATCTTAATTTTAAATAATTTAAAAAAGCTATTTTATATAGCCCTGCACAGTTTTCAATGCTTTTCTTACGGGTGTTTACAATCGGACTTAAATATAACTTTTTCTAGAATTTGAGATTTTTTCCGAGGTTGCATCCAATGATCTATCTTTATGCCAAATTTCAGCTTTGTATCACTTCTAGAAGTACCTACCTTAGGTTTTATATGATATATATATATATATATATATATATATATATATATTAACTTAAGGAAAGGAAAAGGTAGTGATGAGGGTGGCAACAAGGTGTTGAGGGAAGCCCAGCGGACATTAACCAAGTTGGGGACCAAGTTGGGGGCGTCGAAGAGACAGAAAACACGCACACACAAAAAACACGTAAGCTTTTCGGGCATAAACCCTTCTTCAGCGATGGAGAAAGTGACACACTGGGCGGGGAATGACAGGGTGTTGTGAGAAGGTTGATGATTGGATGAGGCGGGGAGTGGGAAGGGTGGATAGCCAATAAGGAGGGAGTGTGGTAAGGTAAAGCGGGAATAGGTACAATGTAACTAAGGAGACATTGTAAGGGGGCTAATAAGGGTTAGCGGAGGTTGAGGCCAGGCGGGGAGAAAGTCAAGAAGATGTATTTGAGCTAGTTCCCAATGTCGTAGAAGGGGGCAGGGTTGTCATTGGGTAAGGCGCGATTAACCCTTACATTGTAACAACTATTGAAGGGGACATTGTGGGCATTGGCGTGTAATGCAACTGGGATAATAACGCTATTCCGGTGACCGTTCATACGGATGTTTAACGGATTGCATAGGGTGCAGGTGAGGAGGTAAATGACGTTACGGGTGGTGCAGTTGCTTATAGAGGTGATGGGGTAGGTGATGTTGGTGTAGGGGCTCGAGAAAGAAGATGAGGGTAGGTGGATAGGGCAAGTGAGGCAGCGAGGTTTGCCGCAGGGGTGAGACCCTAAGCCAAGAGGCGTGGTAGAAGTGGGAAGTTCCTTCATCCACAAGATATTTCCCAAATTGGGGGGCCGGCAGGAGAGGAACGGGGCAAAAGTTGGGTAAAGAGGGACTGGTGGGAGGAAGAGGTAAGAATTGGGTGGGCAGAATGGAGGATTGTTTTGAGGGCTTCGTGGATACCAGGAAGGAAAAGTGTCCTAAGAGTGAGTGGAGGGGTTGATGCAAGGATAGTGGGTGTGTTAGGATGGGATCTATTGGTGGTAGGCGTCATCGCCCTATGGATCTGTTCGCGGACCAGGTCTGGAGGGTAGACACGTTTGAGAAGAGCATCCTCGGGGACAGAGTAACTGTAGAAAAGATGCTCTATCGGAACAAAGCCTCCATCCTCGCCGAGCAAGGGCACATGGGATAGAGGTTTTGGTATGAAGGGGATGGCAGCTATCAAAGTGGATGTATTGTGTGTGTGTGTATCCTATATATGTACGAAGCAGCTATTTATAATGATAATGGCAGGGATTCCATATACATAACTCTGAATTACATTGTTAAGAATACATCGTGCACCTTACAATTTTTTAAGTATTAGTAGTATTAATAGTATCTCTACACTCTAAACCTCCAAAATTCGTTTTTTATCATCGCAAATTGAAAACACTTCATCCTTCATTTTTAATGATGTGTTTAGATATTATTTCTGAATACTCAGATAGAAGAGTACTGAATTCCAGAATTTGAACCCTGAATAGCCTTGTTATAGTCAAAGACTCACATCATAATTGGGAATAATTTAATATTTTAAAGGAATCAGAATCTTTTAAAATATAACGAGCCCTTTACAAATCACCCCTTAAAAGGTTCTGAGCATGTGGTGACAGTAAATTTGTAATTATGGCTTTGCTTTTCGTGAGCTCAAAAACAAAACCTTTTTTCCAAAATATGTTTCAACCACTTTAGGTGTGAATGAATGATTGTGAAAAACGATGTGATAATTGAAAGTTCCTCAAACTGCCACTTGATTTTTTTATTTCTTATCTAATTATGATAACCGAAAAAAATTTAATTTTGAACAGAAAGCAGAAGCGTTTGAAGCATTTCTGTGGATGCTTGTTTTCGAATGCTTTAAGTACCTGTATCAATTTTTTTTGGCATAAAAAGGTGGGGAAAACGGGAGCGCTCGATACGTTTGTGGGACACGGGAAACTGAGACAGATGCACATTTTCGCAGAGTTAAAAGTTTCTCGAATTGCACTCGGTCCCTTTCTCTCTGTGTCCTTCGATCGCTTTCGCTGCGAAAAGGATTCGCTCCATGCACTAACGCACATACCATCCATTCCGCGCATACATATATACGACCTCAATTCTCATCTCCTATCCATACTATCCTCTCTCTCCCTTTCTTGTTCAGCATCTCTCTCTTCCGCTTGCTTCATTTTCCTCCCTTCTTTCAGTCGGTCGTTGATGGAAAAACTTTTTCATCCGATTTCGGAATGGAGCGCATTCACATTCATACCCCCTACGAGGCGCTTTTTTTATTCGCATATCGGACGCATCAAAAGGTACGGGAGTCCTTTTGACACACAAAAAATCAAAAAGGGAATCTGAAGGGGTGGGAAATGTCGTTCATCGTTTGCTCTCGGTATATGTGTGTCGAGAAAGGATCTGTGTGTGTGCGCGCGAGAGAGAGACTGGTGGGACTCGCTCTAGCGAGATGCGTCCAATTTATTCGCTCGTTTCGCTGCGGAAATGAGTGTTCCTGCGGTATTTTCTTATTCATCTTCCGCAAACTCGACACTCGCTATAGCCCAAGGCAGCAAACGCGGAAGAGCAGGAGAGGAGGGAAAAATAACATTGCTATTACGAGCTCGTTCTGTAAAAGGTAGAGCGGTAATGTACCCCTATTCGTTACCTTATGAAATTAATTTGTATGCAGAGGCAAGTGCACAAATCAGGAAGGGGATTAAAACTCTTGCTCTGACTTTCATTCAGTTAAATAGAGGATCTTTTCACCTCTATCAAAATGTCGCCCAAGTCTGCGCCCCGGTTCGTCACAGATGTTAAAGGGTATTTCTTCTGAAGTGATGATTTGTGCTTTGATGCACTCTCCAAAAAGAAGCATTCGTTTAATTGGTGATACAAAGATAACACACTAATATATAGGTCGTTATATGTATATTAAGGTAAGAATATTCCCCTTTTTACTCTTTATGTCTCAGTCAAATCTCGTAAGAAGTTAATAACACTCCACTGATGCAGAGAAAACGACTAACTCCATATTCTTGCGGAAATAAATAAAACTTCTGAACCGTAAAATAATCCAAGTGAGCAATCACACGTCAATAAGAGACTTCAGCTACTGAAGATATAGCTTAGCTCTCGAAATACGTATCTAGTGAGTTTTTCCAGAGTGATTGTGCGTTTGTGTGTACTTTTATTTCCTATTTTGGCTAGTTTCCGACAATAGGTTCCTGTAGGCCATCGTCCTGCAAACTTGTAAGTATAAATTTATTTTTTTATTCCCCTCCCCCTCTATTTTTCTCTTATTGACGTGTGATTGCTCACTTGTATTATTTTACGGTTCAGGAGTTTTATTTATTTCCGTTCTGTACACCGTAGTCTCCAAATTTAATTTTTACCATATGCTTGTGATCGTTGGGTCGTGCACAAAATATTGGAATGTAGAAAGCCTCAGTCGAACGTAGATATATAATTGAATATTTGATGGTTAATGAAAAATATTACAGCCATGAAATGGAATTTTTTCTTATTCCATCAATTTTTAAATACTTATATAAATAATTCACTGTTTATAGAGGATGGATGTTCATCACTGAAAAAAGTATCCCGTTAAATAATTGATTAATTAATTGTCAGGAACTTTTCAATATTTCAGGATTTTCCCTCGATCTCCTCTTCTATTTTATTTTCTGAAATAAATTTCGTGATCTCAAAAAGAAAAGCTCGGCTGTGGTTTAGGAAGTTTTTAATCATTAAGGACGCCCATCTATGTAACTTTTCCTGGATGTTTCCGAGAGCACACAGTAGGATAGAAAGCTTAAAACTATGGCAGTTTCGTATTGTCGCACGAAATAATATCCCTAAAAACACCGCCATTTCGTACGTACACACTCTCCAGCTTTTTTTAGGCGTACCCATATTTTGCTTCGAGTCAACGCCCGTGCGATAAAAACCCTCATAACAATGGAAGCGAGGCTTGAGCTTTATATGGGTTCTAGAGAGATGGGACAAAGAATTTCGTCGCGAATGGATTTCGAATGAGGACGTTCACTTTTTAGTGGCGCGAGGTAAAAGCTAGTAGGCTTACGCAACGCCTACACACTTTAAGTCGAAGTATATCTTTTCTAGGGAAATTACCTGGGTTTGTTTGATGTTTCCGCTACGTATTAAGATATTTCACTGTCGCGATTGTGGCGAGGACGGACGGAAGTGGCGGAATTAATAAGCAGGATTTAATTTGTCATTAATGTAAGAGTTTCATAATTTGTCTCTTATGATTAGCTTTCGGAAAGGAGGGAACCATATCATTCATCGTAAACTGATGTATTTATTAATGCATTCAAGCTACGATGTAGACATTGTTAAACTGAGTTAAATTATTATTTTATATAGCTTAGATGTATACTCAAGTAAATTATCGTCAAAAATGAGAGTTCATTAAGTTTAATCAATCAAATTAATAATATTTTTTGATTGTTTTTTTAATAAAGGGACAAAATTTCTTTGCAGAATAAAAACTTTTATTAAAATAAAAACAAATCAAATAACCACATTTTATAAATGATGTTCCTGAAAAACTTTCCATCTCTCTCCCTCTTATTCCATTCCTTCCATCCATTTTTCACTCCATTTCTGTCTCCCTCTCTGACATTTTTCCTCTCTCCCTCTTTGCCTCACTCACTCCATCCTTGAACAATGTATTGATTTTGATTTTTCTGTTGATTATTTAAATCAAGAATAATTTAATTAAAATGTAATGCTTAATTTTGTTTTAAAATATAATTTAAATAGAGAAAGACTTGGTGCTTTCCCCGCGATAGATAGTCACCGAAACGTCGGCAGAAATCGACGAAACGACCCGGCTAGTAATCCGAGAACGCTTCATTCGCATTTTAAACAAGTTCGACTGAGTATATGGGCATTCGCGTACGTGCATGTGTGAGTAATTGAAAGTAAGTTGAATATTATTTAGATAAAATCCTTTTGACAACAACAACTCACAATATTTTTACTTTTTACATTGGTGGCAGAAATCATTAATAGCTAAATAGCTTTCTTCAGCTGACGGCTTCATGCGTATTCATTGTAAAAATGCAGAGTAAAATCGATATATTTATTTTATATTCACGTTCTCAAGCTATGCGAAGTATACTTTGTTATTCCCTTTAACATCAGATTGAGATTTTCTGGAGTGAAACGAAAAAATTGCACTCGTTCGTTGAAGATAAAAAAGAGAGATACCTTTTTACAAGAGACAAAAAGTCTTATAATGGATAACAGCTCTCAAATCCGAGCCATTCAGTTTCAAAATCTTCCATTCTTCCAAAGGATAAAAGGATAAAAATACTCAAAGAAAATATTGTGAAACCAAAATATTTTTGTACGACCAAGCATTCTTCTATAAAATAAAATAACTAAGCCCCCACTTATTGGTAGACATTGACCGATCTCTTTCTACAAATAAACATTTCCATAAGTTAAACACTCGTATTTTTTAAGGTTAAAAAATCAACCCTTCAATGAACGTTATTTTGAAAAACTCTTTGCATAATTTCCTGAGCAAATACCGCACAAGAAAAGTCCGTTCCACCGCCGCACATGGGGATTATTATTCGCCAACTTTAAGAAGGAAAAAAATCACGAACCGAGGGAGGAAGAAGTGAAGAGATAAGAGTTAGAGAGTGAGTGATATGGGAAGAGATGAAAGGGCGAGAGAACGGAGGGAGAGAACACGCGAAAGAGGGAAGGGAAAGAGATGGAGAGGGTTAGTGCTATTGTGGAGTTCCCTGACGTAATGAGAGGCTTTCTGAGAAGCGAGGGCGTAGAGAGGTGTGGGGGAGGTAAAGGAAGGGCGGGAGGATCCCACTGATAACGAAGTCCCCCGGGAGAGGACAGGGGAGAGGGGAAGCAAAGGACTCCGGCTACATAGTCGCATCGTTGCTAAGCCGACTCTCCCTGGAAATCCGCATTCAGTTCGCGAAAGGAGGTCGGAATTTTTTCCCCTCACTTTCTTCTCCTCTCTATATAATCCCTTCGCCATCCTTTGAGCGGGGAATATTCCTGGGCTATGAATTCATTTAACAAGACTCTTCACCTCCGGGTCATCGTACCGCTCTTTAGTTAATCTCACTTTAGAGCAATAAGATGGAAAAATCTGTTGATACGAAAAGAAATTCAGACAAATGGTCTTCAAAAGATGAGTTCGGAAGAATTGTTAAGGAATGAGCGCGATGATGCTAAAAAATCATAAGAGAAATTTAATTTCCTAATGGTTTAAGTTCAATATCAATTTCAATTTAAGTTTTAAAAGATATTATAAGTTTCTATCTAGATAACGAAAACCTCTCCCATTTATTCATTCATTCAAGTGTCTAATACTCCTCTCGTACCTACATCTATTGTCGTTTCTTAAACAACAAATTTCTAGACCAATTCTTAATTATTTGCTGGCGTATGCCAGGGAAATTTATCCTCTTAAAAATGTAGCTTTCATTTATAACCGTATTATAAAATTTAATTTCAACAGCTTGATATTGCCATAATTAAGGCCGGATGCGCATAGATATAAATTGAAGGTAATACAACGACAAAATAGAGTGGCCGATAATTTTCTCTGCGACAATCTTAAAAATAAGCGAGCATTAAAATCGACTTAACAACATCAGCCTCAGTTCCGGTTCTCGCTATCGTTAGGCCGCAGCCACAAAGGGAATCTTGAGGAAGTTGATTCAGGGTTTCTATAAGGCAACAAAAGGATAGGGTTAACCAAGAGAGAAAGGGTGGCTTTTCGATGCTTACTACGATACGGCTCATAAAGTTCTCAAGGACCACTTACTGACGTAACTCTGTGTTACTCAGAAGATAGCGCGACAATGTCCATTGTTGGCTCAACCCCCGTCTCATCCCTAAGTGTATTATTCGTTGCATTATTAATATGGTCCCAAGTAGGCATAATGTGCTCGTCGGCCGACATTTTTATAGTGCCGCAGTCTCTCTGAAGGAAGGGATACTTCAGATAAAGAGCACTACACTACAACGGGAAATTTTTTTCTGTTCTGACACTCCTAGCTGGAGTACAAACTGTTTTTTAGATCTGTTGACTTTTGAACTTGAAAGAGTTAGTAGATGTGAAGAAAGAAGGCAAGCAATACGAAGAATACCTTTTTCTAACAAATGAGTTAATTAGTAGAGCAGAAATGATAAAGTATGAAAGATTATCAAACATTTTTTCTGTAACTTTAAAAAAATGGCCATGAACGCAAATAAATCGAGAACAGTTCAATTTCGACGAACCTTTCGCCTAAATACTAGGCGCGAATTCTTGCAGGTTTAAGTGGGTAGTCGTCCCCCGGAAAGGCATGGTTAGATACCAGGATAGTTTTCGTTTTTGCATTTGATTAACACGTAATCGGCTAGAATACGATGTATAGACCTTTTTCTTTAACATTTAAAAATATCTTACAATCGAGACTTTGACCCGAGATTTGTACAATTCCACGCAGAAAGAAATGTAGATTCTTATTCTTACCGTCTATTCTGTTTTTTTTTTAATTCGTATTTACTCATGTTTTAAGTTTTATTCGATTTTCTCCTATTATTCAGCATTTCAAAAAGGAGTTTTCTAGGCTTGTTGGCATTGCTGATCTCGGATTTTTGCATTGTTGGACTCGGGATTTCAAGTGTATTTGCACTAATCTTACAATGAAACAAACGCAAGAAGGGCAAAGGCTGATTGAAATTTCACGTGAAAAGTTTCGTTCAAATATAAAACAAATGAAACACGGAGCGAAGAAATTTGAAGTCAGGAACGACTCCATTGCCTTGTAATAATGGACAACTTAACATTACTAATAGCAAGATATTTGACCAATTGAAAATATAGTTTTGTTTGCAAATTTTATTGGGCAGTTTAATGCAAATTACTATATGGATAATATTTGTGATTAATTTTTTTCGATTATTAAGCAAGGTATTTGACGCGTGGGTGGTGCATGTATAGTGATTACTTATTATTAAACAACCCACAGAACATACAATTTGCTGTGCCATGAGAAACAGCAGACACAACCGGGAAGTGTTAGTCATATATGTGTTTTTGGTTTTGAAAACAGTGTGAGCTATATGATTATTTTGAGAGGGGCAATAAAAGTGTTTCAACTAATAACACCCTTTATAACAATTTTTTGTCATCGCATTGGACCACTTAACGCAAGATTCCCTAAATGTTTCCAGGAAGTACAGCAACGGGCCCCTAGTATTATTAAATAGCATTGATATAATAATGCTTTTAAAGGGGATCTATAGACTACTATTTAATGAGGCCATCGGTCTAAACCGAAGATGTGCATAATGTTATGATGCCATTATAATTCCAAAATAAGAAAAAAGCGCAATACGTAATTTGCTCTGCAATTCTTTCCTCGCTTGTTATAACTTTCTTTGAGTTAATATTTATACCAAATTAAGATTTGTTATTGTAGAATATGCACTTTGATCAGGGAGAGCAAATACATATATGGCTTAAGAGGAAGATCAATAAAATTGTTTATGAATATTACTGATAACAATGATTTCGTATATTAAAGCCTTTACCTATGATATAGCGTAATCTTAATATTGGATAATTATGCCAAATTATTTGGAAATGCCTCTTCTTATACTTTGTAGAATTAACTGAGATTATTTACGAGTGCTGCCATGTTTTCCCTACCCTACTACCTCTTTATTACGTGGCTATACCTTGTAATTTGTTATGATAGCCGAGAATGTATTTCTCAACATATAAGATTTAATATTTAGACAGTCTTCAATGCAAAATTGGAACATTTTCATCGATCGAAAGTAAGAAGACGTCGCCACAGGGAAATGGATAATCTACGACGAAAAAAAGAACGTAAATACGTCAATTTTCTTTACGTATATACAGCGTTTGTAAGTGAAAAGAAATGAGTAATTTACGACGAAGGAATGAACGTGAACATAAAAATTATATTACTACTATTCGAGTGAGGTAAGTTTTTAATAATTGTCGATTGTTTTATTAAGTACAACGGATTAGGAAATAAATTGGCGAATCAAAAATTTGATATTTGTTTGGCATACCAGTACTTAGACATTATACTAAGCCATTAATATTTATCTTTTTTGACATGATTGCATGAATCATAAAGAACGCCTCTGCCTCGCATATATGTACGCATGATGTGTGCATCTTTTCTCTTGTTATTTATTATAACAGAGGATGTTGTAATATATAGAACACATTTTATGCCAGCATTCGTCCAAAATAAATTTTAAGGCGCCTACCTTTTCAGAGACAATCTACTTCAAGCAAGATAACCTGAAAGATGAGAGGTTCAAAGAAGCTTCTGTAAATAAATTGTAAGGTAGTTTATCGCTAAAAATGTTTTCAGACATTATATATATATAAACAAGATGATCCAAACGGAACTTGCGATGCCTACTTTCCATTTAATCATTCATTTAACATTTATATTGGCTTTAATAGCTTTAAAATCACCGCGGATATGTTGCACTTTGTGTTCCCAAATTTCATAATTTAGCGTTATAAAATATTACAAATACATTCGAACGGAATATTAAATTGATAACGCGTATTTGTGCGGCAAAATAGCGCGTTTTTATTAAACCATACCGGATCCGAGACCAAAAATAGTTGTTGCTATGGCAACACTCTCGTAATTAGTGATAAAAACTGCAAAAACGGCAGTATTTACGTAAAATTCGAAGAAATACGATCTACAAGCAAAATTCTGCGATAAAAAATATAATTTGAATTTTTTTCCTCAGCGAATAGTTTAAATCGCTCTCCGATATTACAATTCTAAGATATTTTAATGTGCAAAAGAAAATTACCCTGCACGATGAATTTCAGATTTCCCAGGTAAATCAAATGGGAAGGAAAGTTCCTGGAATCCTTCGATTTTTGCAACAAAAACTATCCCCGGGAGCTTGGTCTTAGTACCATGAGATTTCCTCCAGGTGTCATGAAAATCGGTCAATTGGTTCAAAAGTTAATAGGGGGGACAGACAGACACAACGACGAAACTATAAACCTATTACCATTGAAAAAAGTAGGCTAAATATTTTCTTATAAAACTCCTATGAGCAACGCCTTCATACGTTTTCTTTCGATGCAAATATTTTAAAGAGGTATTGAAAGATATTCTATCCAATTTCAATTTCTTCAAACTATTAATCTGAATTCACTGTAATATGTCAGATAAAAAGATTATCTTGAAAAGAAAGATTTAGATTGCTGAACAATGGGAAATATTCTGAATGCACAACTTCGAAGGGCCTCGAAACATGATTCGCCGATTCTAGCACACGTGTGCCATATCACAAGCATGTAAAGGAGGCAGAAGATAAGAGCGCTAACGTTTCCATAATACCAAAAATAATATGGAAATATTCGACCAGCCAAGAAATGGCATAAAAATGGCGCGAAGGCGATTGAGCTTCAGCATTTCAGACACGACACACGAGTTTTTCTCCCACATTTTTTACATCGCATTATGTGTATGGATGTTCCATAAGAAATGAAAATGGGATTGGGGATATATATATATATATATATATATATATATATATATATATATATATATATATATATAGGGCATGAGAGAACGGTTGAAGTGTGGGTTTGAGACAAAAAGATATAAAAACGAAAGGAGACAGAAAGAACGAGGGCTAAGAAAAGCAGTGACGCAGGGGATAATAGGAGGGAAGGTAGGACGGATCATGGGAAAATAGCGTGTAATGGGATAGAGGAAAGATGAAAAGGAGAGAAAAAATGTGCCTTCCCAGCAATGGGACGAGAGAGAAAAGAGACTGAAGGGAAAGATGGCTCATCTCATCGTAAAGCAAAATACGGCGAACATTTACCTAGTCTATATTTTCTACATAGGTTTAGAGAATATCTTAGGTAAATACCAATTGGTACGTCAATGATTAAGATATGCTTACATAAGTCCATCCTCAAACTGACCTATCTCAACAGAAACGTAGTGTTTTCTGGAAATTAACTGCTATTTTCCCTGGCATTATTCCGAATTTGCATTTATTAATGTAAGAATAATTGTGAATATTTAACAAAACCTTGTTGTGTATAAATCCAAGACAGTTATAATAGCCAATACCATAAAACTTGAAAGACATTTTCATAACTTCGGGTACCATGTCATACACTAATTTTTACTTTTTTCATACGTAATATAGGAGAAAGTATTGTCTTCGTGAAAAAAATCGATTTCGAGATTTCAACGGAAATACATGTATTGAGGTTCCCTGAACACGTTTTGACAATTTTCTCGATCATGTCTGTGTCGGAAAGGACGTTGGAGGGCAGTTGGCCCCCTTGTTGCTTTTCGTAAAGGGTAGGCTAATGCCGGCATCGGGTTTCCCTCCTCCTATGTGTGTGTCCAGTTGATGACTGTGCAAAATGATGACAATAGCAGTCGACGAACTTAAAAAATTAATTACCACTACTACTACTGAAAGTGCGTGTTTAACTCTTGTCACTTATCCGCTTCTTTCATTCATTTTTAACTTCCATATTATAATTTTTATCGATCACGTTACATATTTATATATACCGACATTAACTCTCGCCAGTGCATTAAAGCTTCTTTATATTGACTATTTCCCGGTTCTTATAGGCTTAGCATTTATAATATCCTGATCTACAACAATATCCAGATATGTTAAATCATATTTCTATTTTAAATTACTTTTATACACTTTTACAGTAATGATTGGGCTTGTACGGTGCTTTCCAGTAATTGCATCAAGTATGAAAACTTAGGCGTCACATTTAAGGGGCCTTTGAGCAATAACAAATAGAATGCGAGAGGGAAATGACGGAGCGGAGGAATGAGGGTCGTGTGCCTGTATCTTCATTCCGCAACCGATACCTTACTCCTACCCTTCCTCGTTCAACCTTACTGCTGCCGCCGCGCTGTTGCGCCATCGCACTGAAGAGCGTGTACCGAGAAATAATTAGTGTGTAATGCCAGCTCCTGGAACGAGTGTTGGACCCTTTTTTCTTTCTCTCACTATCAGCGCTGACCCCGCCTTCTTACGCGAAGGATAAATGCGAGGTATACAACGTCTGTATATCTTACATTTGCAATGCTCGGCGCGGAATGAAGCACAGTATTACATTCCTTCCTTAAAGCGGATGTAGTTAAAATTGTTCCTTTAAACACAATGCTCGTCTGACGCAAGAACAACAAGTAGGAGTGTACATGGGTTTCCCGTGGTACAGAAATGCTTTTCGTCGAATTTGCGGTAGTATAATCGTATACTAATGTATTTGCTTTGAAATCAGAAAATTATTTTTTCTTATATTGTGGTTAGCCCTGCTTTTTTATCCGTTTTAAACATATTCATCTCGTTTTCCCTTACTATACTCGCCCTACAAACGAAATTTCTTTGAAATACGTTCAGTCAATACCTTCCAAATTCATAGTTACAGAGAAATTCTAACCTTGATATTGTGGTAGCCCTGTTCAGTTAACCCGGTTGAAATATAATATTTTGGTTATTTATTAATATGAAGATTAAATATACTGTATTTGGTTAAAATTCATTACGTCAGTTCTCTAGAAATACGCGTAAAAGAAATATTATTTAACTGTTTACTGTGGTAGCCCTGCTCTTTAGCTCTGCTTTAAACATCTTGATTTCCTTACGGAATATTGTAGAAATCTTATACACAAAATTTAATTGAAATACGTTGTGCCAATTCCTTCCAAAAAAAGTTACCAAGGTATTCACTAGCTTAAAAAAGACAACGCATAGAAATTCGTAATACGTCAGCTCCGTGCACGAATATTTCTCCGAACTATGGAATATTTTTATTAGAAAACATTTAAATGATTTTATATTTTTATTTGTATCCATAGGTGAATAACTTGTTAATCCTAGTTTTGCGACTAAATAAACTGAAATCTGAGGCCACTTTCAGTCTTGGGCTAATGTATTCATGATTAGAAATGATTTGAGCATTCATTCAACGTCTTTATTTGACCATTTTCAGAGATAAGGAAGGAAAATTTACAAAACAAAAATCTTAATAAAAGAAAATTTGGAAGGATTGTTGTTACTTGATTTAATCAATAACGGAAATTATGACTTATGCGACTATGACTGAACGTATATACATTTCCTCAAAAAATTGAAAAATATCTAAAAATGAGATGGAATAACGAATCTACTTAAAACTTTTTTGCATAAGTAATAAGGAGTTACAAAGTAGTAAAACATTAAAAAATCATTTCAAAAAGTTTATTAATTTAATTCATTATTTATCATAAAAAGGCGATAAACTTTTAGGCAACCACAAATAAATAAAAATGGCAGCAGTACACCTCAAGTTTCAGCTCTATATCGTTTACGGTTTCGTCACAATTTCAATTTAAGCAAGTGCACAGACAGACTGATGGACCGACAGACGCCAAAGTGAAGCTATAAGCCCATTTAAGAAAAACGCACTAAAAATGTGGTTTTCTTTCTTGATTCAATTGGATAAATAATTTAATTTTACTTTGAACTGTTGAACTTATTAATATTTATTAATACTCTTCACAACGCTTAGTGTCTCACGTTATATGAATTTCTAATTAGTAATATATTCGTCAACTCTTTCGTAATCCAAATGTTGAAAATTTAAGCTAGAATTAATTAACCCCCTCGACATATATATATATATATATATATATATATATATATATATATATATATATATATATAACAACTTACGGAAAAGGAAAGGTAAAATGAATATATGGATGTCAACAAGGTGTTGGGATGAGGAAACCCAGTGAGCACTCACCAATCAGACGACTTCAGGTTGGCGAGGCCCCGGGGATGTCGAAGCGACACACGTAAAATAACACAAAAACACAGAAACATCACAAACGTAAAGCTTTCGGAACTACTCCTTCTTCAGCTACAGAGAGAGAAGGTTTCCTCATCCCAACACCTTGTTGACATCCATATATATATAAATATATATATATATATATATATATATATATATATATATATATATATATATATATATATATATATATACACACACACATACACGTATGCTCTTGTTTACTGTAACAAAACCATTACAAGGAATATTTTGAATATATATATAAGCATATAATTTAATCTCACCTTTCTCTGCTCCACTATATTTTTTGTTTTATCTCAATTGGACTCTACCTTTGATTCGCTTAACGTTTTTATTACTACTTTACTCTGTATACACCTATGAAGCCAGATCTATAGATAGTTTTCAAGCATCCCCTCGGCTATGAACGTGACTTTTCCTCCAATGATTAACAGTGATGTACGATATGCACCTAAAACCACAAGGCTATTCCTGATTATATTCACAGCACACCCCCTTCCCATTTTCAACCAACCATCTCTCGACATTTTTCAACCTCTCTATTCCTTCCGTCCTCACAAGCACACCTCCTTCCCGCCCCTATCTCTTTCTCTATCCCTCACACACTGCGCTCCCACTCTCTCTCTCACACCAAACCTTTCTTCTCGTGATAATATCTACCATCATCTTCTTATGTGACCGAGTGTTTTCTCTCTTTCTTGCCCGCAGCTGCAGCGAGAGGAGCACGCTCCACCGGTCAACTGTTCCAACCGACGATGTGGTCCGGTGCAGTAAAAAATGGAGAAAAGATCGAGAAGAAGAACATAAAACTACTTGCGGAGTCCCATTTTCCATTACGTCTATGATTCTCGCTAGATTTCTTCTTACTCTACCTCCTATGCTTTTTCGCCTTTTCCTCTTCCATCCCTTGCCCTTCTCTCACTCTCACTAAGCATAAATGATGCGGGCATATCCCTGAGAGATAGAGATAGAAAGAGAAAGACCTCCTGGGCTGTTTATGGAGAGGATAACGGAAGCACTGGGCAAGCAGCTGCATGGTAGACTTGCGATGGCCACTAAACCGACCAACTGAATGAGGAATGAATTGAGACCCGGTCAATTCTTCTTCTACTTCTCTCGGAAGGAGAGGGAGAGGCTGAGAAAGAAAGAGAGATAAAGAGAGAAAAGGCCTCCGTCGGAAGATCACGGAGGCTAAGCAGCAAATGGATTGTAAACCGCCTATATAAAATAGAGACCGTCTCTCTTCCTCTCTCTCTCTCTCTCTTTCTCCTATTCTTATTCAAATACTGTCGGAACGCATGTCGAGATAGAGATAGAAAGGGGAAGTTAGAGAGAACGAGAGCAAGTTCAATGGGTTTATTGCGTTGGTTAATTAACCGCGTTGAGGCATATATTACAGCCGTCGCCGCCGTCCGCGGTCGTACTATGGAGCATTCTTTACGGCATGTTTTCTATTGTGGTTTTCCGAGAGCTATATCATTCTAGGCGTACTGTTGTTTTTTCAGTTTTTTTTTGCGAGTTACCACAGGTACTGTAGCAGGTAGCTTTTAAAGAATAGTTATGCAATCCGAATAGGAAATGTGCTAAATAACAGAATACATTACACAAGTTTTCCTAATAATGCATTTCCTGATAATTTTATTATTTGCAAACAGAAGAGTAAAATATGACACAAACATCAATATATCAATGTTATACAGTCTACGTTGTTATATTAGACAGCCGAGATTTCGATGAATATTTGTCTTAAATTTTATCATGAATCAAACTAAAAAGAGTGAAATCTTTTCGTTATTTTACGAATAAATTTTACAAACTGATTGTGAGTCTCGTTCAGAAGTTGTGGCACGCACTCATACTTACAACTACATATAATTATATACCCAGTAACAGTAAGTATAAAATCTATATGATGACAAAAAACTTAATTGATACAAAATTTGCAACTATATAGTGTTGCAAATCTGCGATATTATTTTAAAGTGCGACAATACTCCTCTTCGTGACATCTACTAACTAAAACATATGACATATAATGCAGGGTTTCTAAAGGCCTGCGGGCCATTTTTCATCTGACCCGCCTTGCCTCATCAATTTCTTCGTGCATTTTCCAGCAGGAGGAGTCATTAGATATCATTCATGAAATCTAAACGGTATTTTTAGCAGTGTGATGCTACAAATATTTAATATAGGCGTATGACTAGAGTTTTGGGTTCCCGGCGATATTTTTTCCCCGGGAAACGGGAATTAGATTTTCAAAGAAGTCCTGGGCTCGACTCCAAGAAAGACATTTCCAGTTTCCATAAATAACACGTAAACATTGAATGTAGAACATTAATATATTAAAATCACTTAGAATCATCGTAGGAATTCGATACTTGAAAAAACAAATGCCTGAAAGAACGAACGTTTGTTTTCCTGCTATCGATTTTTTAACACGCGTCGAATCGATCACCAGATCAGTTTTTAATGCAAGAATTTGATGCATTCTTAGTGATTTGCATTGTTGCCCGTTTCGTGTAATTGGGTACCATTGATTTGGATAATAGCTTCGCGTCGCATCTATTCACGAAATTTCATAAAAAACCTTTCCGTTTAATTTCAACGGGCATCTTCCTAGTTTATATATAATTCATTTGGTCAGAGTAGCTAATTTGGTCGATTATGAGATGAGGGTGAAGGAAGAAGAATAGGAGGAGAGGAGCCTAGTTTCAGATTCATGCAACATACAAACATTACTTTTGGACCTTTTTTTTATTAATGACACTCACGGGCGCGAGAAGAAGCTATTTTGACATTGTATTAGCGTTCCATTAAAATTGAATTAATAGCGAGAAACGCAACCTGGTCCTTAATCACAAACTCCTAATAACTCAGATACTGAAAAGATATTTAATATTTATCAGAAATTCTATTGGTACAACATATAAAATAAAAAATTCAAAACTAATAGCTTAACATGTGGGGCTGAAATGAGGAGGAATATCTAAAAAAAACAGCTATTAAGGCAATTCTGGAAAAGCTTGACTTAGCACAAAATTCAAACGAATAATTCCCGGGGATCATTAAAAATTTTCCCGGGAATCAAGAATAAGAAATATGTATCGAGTAAATTCCCGGGAACCGGGAATTCACGGTTCCAAAACTCTACGTATGGCTAATTACACAATCAAAATTGGCAACACTACTTCTTTGATATTTACACACGGCCCGATCAGCCATATGAAAGGTCGTATATGATTCGCACATTGGTTTATAAATTCTCATGTGGCCCTTTTACTAACATGTTTGGTGATCCCTGCTCTAACGAATACGCGTTCTTATCTGCTTTATCAGTTCTCCAGTATAAAGGAGACATGAAATTTAATTTTAGATTCTCATCTAAATATTCTCAAAATGATGAAGTGAGAAGTCTAGCTATCGCACATCGAAGAGTTAATAATGTGCTAGGAACAATGCGTTTGATGTCTGCTGTCGAAAGGTTTAAAAATATTTAAAATATCGTGTTTAATCATTCCAATTGTTATATTATGATCGTGATTTGATTTTAATGAATTCTCTGAGCGGGGATTTTTTGTAGCATTCCGATTTTACGAGTTAACTTCCTTTTTGCGCGCTCGAAGGGGAAGGCGCGGCAAATGCAGAGAAACGAGATGTGGTGAAGCGTGAAGTCTAATCGGTAGGATGAAAAATATTAAAAGCTATCTTTTTAGTTCGGTGCTTGCTGAATTTAGAACCATCGCATATGAAATTGCTTGGCATATATTTTTACGACAATGAAGGTCTTAAGCTGCCACAATAATAGGAATAGCACCGACTCCTCATTCCGTAATTTTTATGCCGGAGATAGACAATAGAGCATGGCGGAAGCAATTCAACTGAGGGTATAATCTTCCAACAGTAAATGAGAAGCAATTTTCGCGTAGGAAAAAGCCATTAAAACTTCCCCAATTGAATTTTAGCCGAGGATACAAGAGAATATATAAAACTGCTAAAACATTTTCCCCGCCATTACAATACTTTCGCACCTATAGTTACCTAACACGCAACATGTTGGTATTGTATATAATTTCAAATTTATTACCAAAAAATAGCCGAGTAATTGTATGCATCATAGAGTATAGATATTAGCGAGAACCGAGGCTTTACTTCACGTAAAAATTAAATACTAAAATAATTCTTATGAGCGCTCTGTCCGAGGTAGAAAGTTTTATCAGTAATGTAATGCTAAGCATAAATAACTATCCGTTGATCTAAAAGTTTTGGCTAAGTTGGGTTTTCAAAAATAAGCCCTTAAAAATCAAAATATTGAGAAAATGCTTATCTCAGGTATCTGCAATAACAACAATAAGGTTATGAAAATCTGATGTGGCCAACACATGACTTTCTCCACATCTGTAATATTTCTAAAAATATTTCAAAATAACGGATAACTGACAAGAGTAAACACCCACTTCCGGTTGACCGACTTTTACCAAAAACTAATCAATTCTTCTGGCTTTTATAAAAATTTTAAATATAAAATTCCGCGTTGACCTGATTAATAGTGTTTGAGTTAGAGCACCCACATAAAAGCTATCACACACACACAGACATCATCGAAAAAATGGTCAAAGCGTGATCAGGGGACCTAAAAACGTGTATTTCCGTTGAAATCTCTGTCGATTTTTTACATGAATACAATAATTTCCCCTATATAAATAAATAAATAAATAAATAAATATATATATATATATATATATATATATATATATATATGTATATATATATATATATATATATATATATATATATATATATGTGTATGTATGTGTGTGTGTGTACACACACACACGTATATGGAGAAAGTAAAAAACTAAATATGCATTTCGGCTACAATGCATCCGTCTTCGGTGGTAATTCACCGAAAGTAAATTTTAAAAGAACTTGTTGTGGCTATACCTGGCATAAATACTTTTTCCTATCTTTTGATTTATAAGTGCTTTATTCTTGAACCTTTTCAGCCAAAGGACGATCTCGATAATTCACTTGTAATGATTGTTTTACTCGCTACCTCGAAAAAAATAATATACGTATAGTAAAACTCAGTGAATATAAAGTGATAAAATACAAAAAAATTAAATTCTAAGGCAAAATCGTATATAATTCGTTAACTACACACATCATGTTTCCTCAGATTAAGTGTTCCTATTATTTGTTCATTCACCCAACAAACTTTCTCGAACTATTTCTAATGCTTCCTACTCCTACGTCATTCCTGACAAAATTATATAAAAAAGTCCTCTCAACAGAATTTTAACGTCGTAAAGTAAAATTTTAATTCTTATTGCATAAAATATTAAGGATGTTCGTTTGCTTTTGAGCGTATCCTTTATCGTCTTGCTACCTTGGCTGCTATAAAACTCGGTCGATTTTTCACTCCACTCCTTTCGCACCTGCCTTCATACGACCATTATCTCATAATTCTATCCCCTCCGCACCAAAATATCTCACTACCCATTTTCACGGTAGTGATGCCAGTTCTTTAACGGTATAATCACATCTACCGCAAATTGTAAAAATATATGAATGTTTACAACGATCCTATAATATTCTTCAAATTTATTGCGCAAAATAATGAAGATGGATTCTAAATTAGTGAATCTGATATATTTTTCTTTATACCCCTAAACTTGTTTTAGACTAGCGATTCGTAAATTCTGGTAGGTTTTACAAATTTATGTAGCTCGTTGATCGGAAAAAGAGATTAATTTTGAGTGCAAATTTCACTAGTCCTAATGGATGTTTTCTAGCATCGATACGAATAATCAATCTTCTGACTCCCACATCCTAACGAAAAATTTAAATGCTTGAAATAATGTGCGATTCTACGATACTAGACTACATACTTAGTTTTATAAAATCAATCGCATTTGCACTAGTAAAAACGCGAACTGCTGAAAACTTGGCCGCTCCTAGTCGTATTCATATTTTAAATTACAGTTTAACGAAACAAGTTAAACATTAAGGAAAACATCCAAGCATTTAACCGTTAAATAAATTGTTGGCTACATATGACTGCAAGAAGGACAGCTAAAATACCTATTCAGATAGAAACATCTCAAAGTCATATCGTCTTCCTTACTTCTCCCCTACCATCCACTTTCCTTCCTAAGCGATCACCTTTCCCGTCATCTGGGATCCGTAGAGAAGCTCTCTTCAGTCCTTCCTGGACAGTCCACTCAACCTCTTTCTCTCTCCTCTTCCCTCTCTTTTCTCCCACAACGCCATAAAACATCAGCGCAGCGCCAGGCGCATTGGCCTCCGGTGGACGGAGCGTTTCAGAGTACAACCCCGGTTACGATACAACGTCAAGGGGGAGAAATCCTCAGCTACGTATATTGACGGATTCATCCCAAGTACCTGTCATAATCTTGCAGCCACTAAGCATTAGGAAGACTAAACAAAGACAAATGAATCCTAAATATTTGTATAATTATTTACATTCATCGAGAGAATATCACAAATTCGAAAATTTCCGAACAAATGAAAGGTTAAATTTATTTTGGTAGATATACAGAACCTAATGAAAATACACTTTTTTCAGTATATGTAATTACAGTTAACTGAACGTTAAGTGTACTTTTCACTTCAAAGTAGAATGGAAAGATCAGGAGAAACATTTTGTAAATGTTCTATGGAAATTCTATATTTAACAAAAGTTTATCCAGTGCTGCATTAAAAATACATTTTTGGTAACACAAAATATGTTTGTGTATGGTGGTAAAAACTCAAATGATTGTATTTCAAACAAATTCTATACACATTCTTGGTTGTGAACATTTATATTGCATAAAAAATGTAGACAAATGATGAAGACTGGCAAGATACTGGCAAAATACTTCACTTGGGAGAATGGTATGGTATGGGAGCCTAAAATTTCATATACCTTGAAGTGCCATAAAGGTATTTATAATTTATATACACAATTTTTATAATTTAGATAATGGCATAAACAACTAAAAGCTTGGAAACAAATTATCAATCGAATTCTAATTATACGACTAACTTGAAGAATCTTATTTAATTAAATATTTATAGCGCTCACAATTTCAACGGCAGCTCGTATTGGAAGTAAAATGTTGTTTATCGCAAAATTCCTAAACATAAATATAATTTTCCGCCCTATCCACAAAGGCAGGGAAAATTTATATATTTACCTAAAAACTTACAGGCGCATTGGATAGGCCTTCGGAAAATGCAAGCACGTAACCCTGTTAAATTACATAAATTGTGCTGTTCTTTTTCGACAAAATGATTTTTTCCAAAGTAACGTTCGCGCAAATCGACCAACCCGATAGAATAAAATAATTGCGATTCTCCATTGTATCCGCGAGACGTCATACGGACGTGGGAGCAAAAAAGACAGGCAGTAAACATGCCACACGCATACCGTCTAACGATATACCTCGGCCGTTGTCCCTCCCTCGAAGGGAGAAGAACCTCTCCCGTCGTCTACAGCGATCTCGCGTCTCGGAAAACGAAGACAATGGCAATGCGATGAGCGCAATCATCGGCGCTGGACCGCCATCTCGCGGCGTCGCCCCGCTTTGCTTTCCCGGCACGCATCGCCGCCAGAAGGACTCTCCCACGGCGGCGACGAGAACTGCTTCGATTCGCTTTTGTTTCCGCGAAAGGATTCTTCTCTCTCGGGGGAGTGAGTGACTCAGAGATTGGATGGTATTCTTTCGCTTTACTTCGACGGACCACAAGTTTTATTTTCTCTTTTCAGACGGCGCGTAAAACCCTTTTAAGACCTTTGTATACACACAATGCAGCCGGGTATCGTCCCGGCTGTAGAAGTTATAATTGATCGCCGAGCGTGGGAAGACTTCAAGGACGATCGGAGACGGAATCGCGCGATGCTTTGGGAAAGCGCGCGTCACTTTCTGAAACGACAAAATTCCACGTGCGACTTGGAATGATAATTAATTTGTGAAATGTTTTTGTTCCTTTTAATTGATGTAGGTTTGCGTTTATGACAAATGGTTTTCGATAAATTACGTTTTCCAGCGATTATAATCGTTAATCGACACTTCGGCAACTGCGGTAACGAAGTCTGACTAGAGTAAGTAGATATTTAGCGAAAAATGATAAGGCATTAAAAGGCGATAAAAACGAATTCAGATTTTTACAGATAGGTAATAGGGCACATTCAAAAAACGAAAATTATTATTACGATAGAATAGAATATTTATGGTGCTTTTATACGCGATTTGGAAACATACAAAAACAATTACCAATTATAATTTACCAATATAAAATCTATTAATAGAAACGCGACTTATAACTAATACGGTTGTTTTATGATATAATATTAGACACAAGTTTAGTAGTTTGTATATTAGATATTGGTTTCCTTTTCAAAAGATTAAATAATTGACTTCTTAAAAGCTTTTGCATTAATTTAAGTGCGTATAGTCTTTCAGTAAGTTGATAGACAAAGCGTTCTGAAGCCTCTCATTATGTATGCATTAAATTGGGTTCTATTTATTTTTACTAAATTCGAGAAGCCGGATTGCTAAAAAATAACGCTACAGCAACTTTAATAATTTTTAAATTTTTTAAACTAATTTTTAATCACTATTCTTTACATGGAAAAAACTTAAGCAGCATAAAGATTGTTCAAGATAAAGCTCGTAAATTATGAAACTCTTCATTTTCAGACAAAATGTCTTGAATAGTAAACATAGAAGGATATGAGTTTCTTAATTGATATTACTTTCGGATTAATTTTTTTTGGTAAGGTAAATAATGTATTTTTATTTTATGGAGTTAATATTGATAAGCAGCTGGTAAATTATATGTATGAAAAATACTTCATATTTTCAATTTAATTTAACCTCTCCGATGGCCTAGGAGGGGATTACCGTAAATATCTTGAAATACGTTTAAAATTATGTAGCCAACATTATTTAAATTTTAATTTTTTACGATAAACTTAAATTAAGAACTCTAAATTCCGCTAAACTATGTTCATAAAAAAGAAAACTGATACATTTGTGAAAAATCCACTCAATACTAGAGAAGTGTACATCTTAAGGTTACCATACCATAAATTGATGTAATGTATTTCATTTTCTCGTAAAACCATTATGTGCACTTTTCTAACATTAATAATCAGACACAAACTCAGCAAAGATAATTTTTTGGGTCAATATTAGACCCAAGGACATCATTATTTCATTTCTTTACAACTTAGTCATCTCTCATTGTTTAAAACTAACTCGAGCCATAAAAAATAACTAGAATATGTTGAGCATATGTTCCGTAGTAATTAAGGAATTTTACGATTCGATCCTTTCCTCCACCCCGGCCAAGAGAGACCTTTCCTAATAGACGAATATCGCTGGGGTTCCGTGGTTACCGATACCTCCACTGACTACACACAATCGCTCATGATGACGGCCTATTTGAAATCTCCTTCACTCTTATTATTTCCTCACCAAAACTCTCAAGATCATGCTTATTGAAGCGCGGATCTCAGCCCGATGTACCTTTTCCTTCCTGCGTAAACCTATACGAATGAGCACGTCTTTCTAATTTCCATGCATAGTCCCGATATATACCTTTCTTCGTATTCTTTCCCTGCTACATCTTTCCCTTTTTCTCTCTCTCGCTCATTTCTTCCCTATTCCACTTCATACCATTTGCCGCCGGTGGCAAACGTAACCGAACCGACTTCCCATCCCGTCTTTCTTTATTTCATGCCTGCCTAAAAACCCTTTACATTTTTCCGCCCGCGCTCGCCAAAACCGGATCTTTAAACTTATCCACGGCGCCAGCGTAACAAACAGCCCCTCTAAATTAACAGGATGATTAATAGGAAGTGCGGATGTTGAACTTTTTCAGTCTCTTCAGTCGTCTCTGAGAGAAGAGGATCGCAACCTTCGCAGAAGAGGTAAAAGGGGAGGGCGAGGAGGGGTAGTTCCGTCTGGTTGTTTCTCTCTTATGAGAATTCCTTCGCGGTAATTTTGCGCCGCGGAATCGTCTGGTATCATAGACGATCGGTAAGAAAACTCCTTGAATTATTGGCTATCTAAACGCCAGATTGCCTCTCCGGTTTTTTTTTATCCAGGAGGCGTGCGCGATAGTTTTCTTTTGAAAATCTCAACGATGCTCCGATGTGACGGAAGTGAATCAAAAGATGATTTCGTTATCAAAGGATCATCAAATGAGGACGAAAGGATGCCCTCTAAATATCTGAAAAGTAATGAGACGATATTCAAATAAATTGAAAATTGCTAAGAAGGCTAGTTATAACGATCGCTTTTACTATTGACATTTTCAAAATCACCTTGATGGGGTTAAAAACAGTTTCATAGAAATAGAATGAAATAAAATACAGTTTAAGAATAAACTGATGTGGGTAACACATGACTTTCTCCGTATTTATATGGCAAATTACATATTGTTAGCTCTGGGATTGTTGTCAATATTTACTTCCGGTTTACAATTAAGAAAAGAAAAAGGAGCGTTACTAAGACGTAACTAAGCGTCAACTGCTAACAATAGTCGGTAGGTGGCGTGGTGGTGGCAGCTAAAAATATAATATATCTCTTAAACAACGCATTATATGGAAAAATGTATCAAACAAAAGTTGTAGACAATGCAATTTTCTACAACTTTTATTCTAGTATATTTTTACATTTATCAAATATTAAAGCAAATATTTCAAAATAACGGATAAGTGACAAGAGTAAACACCCACTTCCGGTAGACCGATTTTTACCAAAAACTAATCAGATCTTCTATCTTTTATGAAAATGATAAATATAAAATTTTGCATTGACCTGATTAATAGTTTTTGAGTTAGAGCGCCCACAAAAATCTATCACATACAGACAGACAGGCACACAGACACCATCGAGAAAATAGTCAAAACGTGTTCAGGGGACCTTAAAACATGTATTTTCCGTTGAAATCTCGAATTCGATTTTTTCATGAAAACAATACTTTCTCTATAAAAAAATATAAGAACAGATTATGATAAATAGAAGAGGACACTTTGGCGAGTAAAACTATAAATTGAAGATTCGACTCCAACCGTAAAAAAAACGGAATTTAGCAAAATAGAACAGAGCGCTCTGTTCTTCTTTGCTAAATTCCCCTTTTCACGATTGGAGTCGAATCTTCAATTCAAAGAACAGATTAAATACAAATCGAAGCATAATAATTTAAGATTAAATAAAATTTTCAGAAATAGAAATTTTCTCATGCTGTTTATAAAGTTAATAATGAATTGAAGGATTTTGTAGCAATATCACATGAAATCACTGAAGTGTAATTTAAAGTGAATAATTTAATGCCAAGCCATCAATGCATTTGAAATTGTCGGCACTACTGCATGTATGACAGGTACAGCGTATTTTAGAGTTGCTTTCCAGAGGTCATTCCTTCGTGTCTTGACATCTCCCCTAATGAATCATTAAATGGACGCTATTTAACATCAAGTACCGTAATACTAAGTCATTCTAACTACGCATGGTAGCGTAACTGACGAATTATAACCAGGAAGAGAGAGACCGCTGTCCGAGAAAATGATTTATAGAGGAAGAATCGCACGGGTTAAAATATGATAACTTTCTTTTTAAATGATATAAACAATCAGTGCACCATTTCGTGTGCTTAGTGTGGTACCTAATTTCGAGATGTATAAAAGTGAGGCAACTTTTTTAATCTGACAGCTCTAGTTTGAGATAAAATCGAGACAATATCGATTGTTTAACCATTCGACTAGATCGCATACGTAAACATAAAAAGTTGACTTAAGCAAGACAAATTCTATTTCCATGGTTGAATTTCTCGATACACATTCAGCATAATTATTTTGATTAAGTGATTAAATATTCTACGGGAATAGCAGTTGGTACTCATTGAGTATTCTTACCACTTTCATCAAGATACGGACATACCAGTGTTCTCATCTGACCTTTATTCTGAGTCTACGTTGATGCGATATTATCTCTAAAGCTTACGCCTGAAAAGCTAAGGGATGTTTCTTAAGAGCTCAAATTACAATACTCTACCTCTGAATGTTAATATATCACTATAAGAAATATAAATTTTAGAGTGAGCTGCCATTAAATGATTTATTTAAAAATATAATAAGCTGTTTAACGCTAGAGCGTCCAGAGGCATCATTTCGGCTCCTGGGCTATGAAACCTTGCTGCCGCGCTCGTAATATTTATACAACGATTTTTTCCTCACGTGAATTTTCATCGATTAACATGGTGAGTATGCACCAAAATTTTTTTTCTCTACCTGATGTCGTTTGCGAATAATAAGACAAACTCTATTCCGCCCACATGAGACATTTCGACCCCGGTCCATATTTTGATCATCCCAGGAAGTTTCTTACTTTCCAATTGTTTTCGCGAGTAGCTGCGATTATGTAGCTTCCTCGGCTGTATTTGTCTGATTTCCTCTCCACTCCCCTCTGACCAGACCCCCTTCTCAACCCCTCTCCAGCGGGCACGAATCCTGAGAAAGTAGGCTTTTTTCTCAAGATCGTCCGGCCCCCTGTTTGTGTGTTTTGAGGAGACCGCGCAAAGTCAGCGTTCCGTCCTTCGGAAGGGGCGTTAAGCCGTTGGCCCCCTTGGTTTTCTTCGTTAAGAGTAGGCTAACACCGTCACCGGGTTTCCCTCCTCCCTTGTGATTTTGTTGGGTGTGGAAGGAGTTATGGCTATAATAATCCAAGAGGTTGATTAGCCAAACATAAACACTCACACCTCTCCTTCAGCATGAACTCCTGGCGCGTCAGTTCTCTCGCAGCGGGAGCCGCAGGCATGTTTTGACTTGTATTGTTGCATTCACTTACTATTTCCTAAGAGTGCATTTGCATCAATTTAAAATGTCACGCTGGGAACTTGCACCGGACAAAATTATGCGTCGATTGCATGATATTCTGGAAGATCAGTCCGATGCAGAGGAGGAGCTTGGTAGATAGTGATTACGATTCAGATTGTGAAGAACTCTACCATGGAAACAACCAGAAGAAAACTGAGGAAAGTTTCATTTTACAATGAGACGAAGTATGGAGTGGACGTTCTGGACCAAGTGGCCAGGAAGGTGGTCTGTACACACCTTTTTAATGTCCTTGACCTTTCTGCAATAAATGTATTGATAATTTACAAGGAAGTAACCGGAAAAAAGATCCTACGAAGAATCTTCATCCAAAAACTTTCAGAAGAGCTTAGAGTGACGTACCTCAAGATCTGGCAAGGACTTTCCCAACCGCGTGAAGGCTCTGAAGATACCACTAAACGCCAAAAATGCCAACTGCTCAAATGCAATGTGAACATTGCAATTTAATGTACATAGGACAAACTAGACGTAAACTAATAACACGATTTAAAGAACACTTAGCCCATTACAAACACAATCGTTTTGAGAAATCAAGTGTAGCCACTCATATCCTCGAAACTGGACATAGTATACACATAGAGGACTTAACATTGTTAACTTCAGCCAATCATTCACTTAACTCGTTAGAAAACCTTCATATCTATAAAAACAGAAACAATGTTATGAACACAGATACTGATTTTAACAAAACTTTATACAAATTGACCGAACTTGACGCATAAAATTCTTTTCGTCCCTCAAATGTTTTTCGTTCTTCGTTTTAAACCTCTCCTCTAACTTTGTCGCAGTTGAACCTTGTTCACTGCCAAGGCAGGTTCTCCCCTGAAGATGCCCACTTAGTGGGCGAAATGCATAGGGCTTACCCTACAATTTTTTTGGCTTAAGGAGTTTTATACAACTGTTCAACTTGGAGCCAAAGTGATTACGAGCTACCATCTACTGTTTTATTAAATGAGCTTTACTCTCCAGTAAGATATTAGATTATGATGATTCATAAAAGATTGAAAATATCTCCCTACCAAAATATTCAATCCAATTTTTCTCAGATAATTATTTTGCAAATAAACCAATAGATATTAATATATTTTAACTAGTATGAGAGTCAGTTAATATGACGGGAAGGAAATTATCTTTCGCAGGAAATTTCCTCAAAGACCTTAAAAATCCAGCAATTTGAATCTCCATATCTGACTTTTTCAACAGAATATCAATAGTAATTGAATATTTGTATATTTTCGTTACCGTCGTTTAAAACAGCGTCGAAAATTCTTGAACATCATCAGAGTCATCTAGCGGAAGAAAGCTCTACAAATGGGCGTTATATCAGACAGATCGCGGAAAATGTATGCATGAGATAGGGTGGACAAGTTATTTAAAAAAATCTCATAAAACAAATTATTTTCCCTCTGGCAAATCCCTTATATATCTCTCTCCTAATAATTCAGCGAGAAATGAATGATTTGCAAAACAAAAATTTACAAATAAAATGTCTACGTTACAGACAGATTGGTGCGTATATTTTTTAAGATATGCGGATAAAATAATCAGAAACTGCAAAGCAATTCGCGTGCACCGACACTCCAGCATACATACGTGTTTATTCATCAAAGGACGACGAGATATCTTTGAAAATAGCATGAGGGAGAGGAGGCGGCAATCTCAGACGGAATTACTGAAAAAGGAATGAGGCCACTCCCGCTTGGGGTCACGTGATTCAAGTGGGAGAGAGGATGGACGGATGAAGGGGTTTGATGGTCACTCAGAGGTCACCCGTCTCGACGACAAATGGGATGGGGATAAACTGTGTGGGAGTCGCGTTTAAACAAACAAGGGGTAGAACACACGTAGAGTGATGTCGGACAGAAATCCTAATGAGGGAGTCCGGGGGTTGATACGCAGCGAGGACTCTCCGTGCCCAACTCCTTCTCTTCCCTCTTTCCCCTCCTATTGCGAGCAGATAGAGGTATTGCATGTATGCTTATGGGTTTCAGTGTACAGAGGGAGGAGGCGAGATGTGGATGAAGAGAGAGAGAGAGGAGAGACGTGAGGAAAGTGAGTTGGGGAAGACGCGACGAGTACTTTGAAGGATGGGAAGAATGTGCAAATAACGCGTATAGGTCGTTGCTTATAGATTTGAGGATGCTATAACGTTCACTGAAGGCGAAGCTTATGTAATAATTCACCATCGAATAACTTATTTAAATTAGCACGTAAGAAGTCATGTGGGTAACTTTCTAAAATTAATAACCATTTTAACTATTTTGAACGCTTCACACAAAAAACATTCTGGCATAATTTTAAGCATTAAAACGAACATTTAGAGGCTTTTAATTTAAAGTGAATTTGCTTGAAGCACAAATATTAAAGCGGCTCTTTCAGTTCGTCTCATTTCTTTAATATAAATTAAAAGGTAACATAATTTAAAAGTATTTTAAGCGGAAAATATATGAGAAATATTAAAATAATATCTTTAGAGTTATAATTGATAATTTATTTCTGCAGTATTGTTTCATTAGAGATGTAATCTAAAATTGACCTCATTTGAATAAAATACTCAATATATTTTAATGTTATTAAATATTACTACTACTACGACTGCTAAAATTCGATTCACTTTTTAACACCACGAATAAGAGAAAATTCAAACATCAAGCAACAAAAATCGGCGGTTAACTAGAAGTCGCATTATTTTCACCCATCTGCATGATTCTCAAGTAATACATTTTAAAAGTAATGTTCGAAATAAGGATAGTAGCGCAATTCATGAACAAGTAAAATTTGAATTACATGGTTGATAATTAAATAGATTTTACTTCATTTTGGGTAACTTATTTTTTAAGATAACTTAATTAAGGCGTTATAGAGTTATGAAGAAAAGATTTAAATGTTCACAATTGAAAGTAGCTTTTTCTGCTGAAAACGAAACGAAAACGAGAATTCCCAAAAAGATCATCATAACGAGATGAGCAAAATTTTCTAAAGATCGGAATTCAAAATAACACAATACTACGTGGTCATAATTAAAAATAAAGCTGAATAATTCAGGAATTCTTCGTATATATAACCTTCTTCTTCGCGGCCTTTAAGTTTCCCATATTTTAAATGTAAATTAAGTTTACAAACTACTGAGGATAAAATAACAACAACGCGCATCAGACATGGGCAGAGTAAAAATTTGCAAATATTGCTTCAGGTTCTCTTTTCATGAAATCCGCGCTATTTGTCTTAAATTCCGTTTCCCAGGTGTGTGGATGGAATGCATGGCAATCCACGGATGAATCTATTTAGGCCACGGAATGAAAGTTCTTTTTCAGTCGAGCGCAAAGCACGTGTTATCAAATTTTGCGTAAAACAGTGTACATAGCAGAAGCAGAGGAAGAATGAAAATTCGCCTTTACTAACCCTCTACACAATTAAGGTTCAAATAAATCTATCATTATACAACATTTATAAGTATAATATTTCATACAGATATTTTTTAGGAATAAATTTTGCGATTTCAAATTAAAATTTTAGTTGTACAGTAAATAAAAGTGTTTCTAAATCTAAAATGTGATTTCCGAAGTAAAACACAAAAGTAACGATTATTATCTACTAGTTAGGAAAATATATAACTAAAGTTAGATGAAAAGAGAAATTTAATTGTTTTGCTCATTTAACTTTTAAATATTATTTTTATTTATATAACAGAAATGGAGGTTTTATCAGTCGATTTACAAGCTACAACCACTTCGTCAACTGTATGAATATATATGATGTTTACTACTATATAATAACTAAATTAACCTCTTTAAGAGAATTGTACGTGGTTGATTATTAATTCATACGTCTAAAGATGGCACTGAAGCAAACTTTGAAAACTGTAGAAGGGAAATCAACATACATTTTTAAAAGTTTGCGAGCAAAGATAGATCCGATATCTTGCGCGAGAATATAACTCCCAGTGCTACGGGGTAAAATTAATCCACAGAAACATCCGCACCGTTAACAGTCATTATTTTTGCAGAACATTTCCAACTTAAATTATTCCCGGCCACGCTCATTCATATGGAAGGCAAGAAAGATCTAGGTCGTGAAAACCATCGGCCCAAAATAGTAACTGCAAAATGGAATATCGCGAACTGATGCGCAGAAGCTGAAGTAAGAGGACGGAAAGAGTGAGAGCAATTTAAGAGAAAAATAAAATAACGGAAAGAAAGTTAGGAGCGGAGATGACGGACGGTCGGAGTCAAGAGGGATAGAAATCGGATTCGAATGGAAAATGAGAGGGAGACGTCTACGACCGGAATATGAAGTCTGGAGATAAAGACAGGGAACGGATGGAAAAAATGAGGATCGGCGGAGGAAGGACGGGACAGAGGAAAATGAATACGGTATCGAGGAAAAGAACTGCATAATAGAGGAAAGGTTAATGGCTACAAACGAGTATAAGAGATAAATAATGGAAGAGAGACTGAGCTAAAGATGGTGTGAGGAAAGAACTAAAAACTAAAGGAAAAAATGACCCGAGAACGGATAGTAAGAATGAATGGGGAGGATGAAAAATAACGTTAGGTAGAAGAGGATTTGCGTATTAAAGAAGGCAAAGTTATTATGGGATAAAACATTAAAGAATTTGAAAAATGCAATTTCCACCGTAGAAAATACGTTTTTTCTTAACTTTATTTAAAATATTTTATTTCATTAGCCTACTAAAGTTTTTGCATTCATTTGTAATACCTTAAAATGTTATTTACTATAACAAACACTGATGTAAATATTTAAGTTTTCATCGATGAAAACAAATAATTAAAGAAACAAATATATTAATAAATGGTACCACCTATTTACTCCGAAAATATCATCCCTTCATTCGGTGCTGTCAGTCACAATTTTGTTAAGCTAGCGCCTGATGGACGGATGCAAACAATAAGAGGGAAATAAACATCATCCACCGAAATCGTAGAAATGGATAAACTTTCTGAATTAAGAGATGGGAAGAGAAGCTATGATAAAAGCGAGGCTAAATGAAGACAAGGACAGATTTTGGGTTGAAAGTCTAAGAGAGAAAGAAAATCAATAGGAAAAAGAAGATAAACAAAAGGGGAACAAAGAGAAAAGGTTTCGTAACGACGAAGTAAAAACATTTTGGAGATAATAAAGGAAATAAAAAGAAGCGATTAAAATAAAAAAAGGCAAGACATCAACGCGCAGGGTGGAACGGTATTCGCAGATGGGAGACTGATACGGAAAGTGAAGACGAGCAAGGAGATAGAAGAAAGAAAGAGTGGCAAAGGAAAAAAAGAAGCTACCTAAAACTCAGGGAAGGGTATTCATTAAAAATGGAGCGGCGGTTGGACGTGCGCTTTCGGAAAAGGTTTGCGAAGGGCATAACAGGAGCGGCGACGGTGAGAAAGTGGGAAAAGAGTGAGCAGAAAGGAAAACGAGGAGGGAAAGAAGTATCAAATGCATTTTAACTCAGAGACGATCTGTAAAGAGTCCATCCAGAAGCCATAGACGAAGGAGAGTCTCGTCCTGAGACACCTATTATGGGCTCCTCTTCTTTTCCTTTTTCGAGAGCGATCCAGTTCGAAGGAAGGTCAAGAGATAGGTATGGTTGTAAAGGACAACGTGATCAGAAGACTCGATGTGTTTGATCGGTGGGTTTAGATACACGCGACGGAATGCTACATTTTTTTTCTGCCAACAGACCCATTGTGGCGAAGAAAACCCTCGTTTCTTATGTTATTTTTCCCTTCATATATTTATGCGGATGGTCTTCTTTAGGCAGGGAAGCGGAGCGCGTGTAATTTTTATTTTTCCTGTGCGAATAACATCTGGGATATACATAACTTTCCCAAAATGTTATCCCTTTAAAGTCCAATTACTCAATCTCGCAAATTATAATCTTTACCAAAGAATCTGCTTCATTTTCGACAATTAACTGATCGCCATTCAGTGATAATCGAATTAACGTCATTAAAAACGAAAAGTGCGTTAAAATTAATGTGATTATCTATATTAAGTCCAAGCCAGAGGGCAAATTGTTATATGTAATTGATACTAGTGATGCCATATTTACAGATTTGACAAAGATAGGTCAGAAAATGCCATTTCTAAAGAGAAAAAAATTCCTCCGTAATTAAGTTTTAAAACTGTTCATTATAATTTTTACATTATTATTACTACTATGCCCAATCTGTTACAATTGGGCTAACAGCCTGGTGGAAACAACATGCATTGATTGAATGAATACAATTAATGCAAAATGATGAGAAAATCCATCCTCTAATATTATTTTTAACAAAAAAGCTTTCTTTTCTGAATGTCACCTTTAGATGTTGCATCTCTATCCATAACCCAGGTGACAAAAATTGATGCACATTCATAACCTCTCTCCCTCGAACCGAACAGAGGATTACATGGATTTCGCCTGACGTAT
Organism: Tanypteryx hageni; assembly: GCA_028673005.1. NCBI lineage: Eukaryota > Metazoa > Arthropoda > Insecta > Odonata > Petaluridae > Tanypteryx > Tanypteryx hageni. The sequence goes on from CM054116.1 coordinate 56,125,305, forward strand.
GTCTCCCTTTATCTAATTGCACCATTGCCAGAAATAATGACAAAAGAGGACAAACGATTAAAAAACAAACACTGCAAACTACATCCGAGTGTTCCGATTCGTGGAATGACTCAGGAAAGCAGCTCCTACGTTGGTTTGGGGCGGAAAAATTTGTATTTATCGACGCAAATGAAATTCGAACACCACATTTCGCATTCTCCGATACGGCATCGAGGTAATAGGAGTGTGACGTAGGAGAATAATGGAAGGAGGGGATGAGAAGACGGGGTTCGGGAGGGAGAAGCAAAAGCAGCGCATTGCGACGAAGAGAGCTCCAACAGTGGCCAGGTTGGGATTATGGGAGCCAGGTTACCCTATTTTCCCAGCCAACACGTACAGCTAGAGGTGGAGGTAGAAAAGCGGGCTAAAGGGCGTAAACAGGGTGGGAGAAAGGATAACGTGAGGAAGGAGGCGGAGCGAGGCTGAAGGGAAGAAGTGGAGCAGGAGAGGCATGTGTCGCGGAAGGAGGGGGGGAAAATAAGAGGAGTTTTAAAGCTGCAATATGCCGCGATTTTTTTTACCTCGAAAGAGGGAAGGAGATGGAAAGTTGTGGGAGAGAATTCATAAATAAAATTATAGGGCTAAAGGTTTTCCTTTTCTCTCCGAACGAGTAGTTACGAAAAATTTTGGAAATGAAAATTTTTGTCCCTCTCGCATTTAAATAACCGTCATTTCATCCCCCTTTCTTGGAATATCGTAACGGTTTTGGGACTTTTAATTTGTGCTGCGGGAATGGAGGCTCAAGGGTTGGCAATTTTTTTAATCAAAATGAATTTCGCCTACCGATATAGCTTAATTTTGAAATAACTTGTGGTTTCATTTTATACGAACGCAGACACAAAAACGAACGGATTTAAATAAACACGTGAATACTTGTAATTTTTTATTCAAATTTTTTCTTAAGATTATCAAATATTTATTTTTCTCCAAAAGATATAGCATTATTTTTTCAATCAAAATTGAGGATATTATATTATTTTTAAAGCTAAAAATATACAAATATAACTTCTTGCATTTGTAAAAGTATTTAAACACTCCTAATCACAATTTAAGAAAAGATGAATACCTGGGAATCCAGTTTAAAATCTCTCCGTGATAATTCCCCCTTCATTTATACAACTTTAATTTGACAATCTACTATTCCTCATTACTTAATAAGAAAATAAAGGTCCTAAGATTCAAATAAAAATGGTCTCATCAGAATAAATGCTATCTTTCCACCAATCTCTGTAAGAAATTTCCGCATGAGCGAAATTTGAGAAATTCCGCGCCGGATCTTGAATGAGAATTCTGTACGATTTCATTGTTGCCCAACTGGAACGTTTGTCTACAGGAAACAAATTTAGAGCGCGTAAATAAATGCGCGGACGGAAATAAAAAATGTTCCGAAACATTAAGTAACGACTAGAAGCAAAAAAGCGCACCGTTTCCGGTCCGCCTCATCTCTTTCTCTCGCGCCAGAAAACATCATACTCTCCTTCCCTCATTTCGACGAAAGGAAAGCACGTGCGGGCCACTTCCCGCAAAATCAAATTGGCGAAGTGCATTCTCCGCTCCGGCGGAGCGGCTGAGGGAAAAGGAAGAAATTTTTTCCCCGAAGGCGAAGATTAACGCTCGCTGCCATCGCGCTAATGTATAACAACCCCATATATAGTCCGCCTCTTGATTCCCTGCTCGCGAGGAGGTTCCCTCAGGAAGCGCTCCAGTCCTCGATGCCCATCCATCCATCTCTCTAGCCAGGATAGAAGATGGCGACTCTTTTTATCGAGTCACACACCGATCGCTCGATCGGAAAGGGCGGGTAACGCTATGCGTGATGTATCCCACGGGACAACATGCTACCCTCTTTCTTTTTCTCTCTCTATACCTCTGCCTGAGGGCGGGATGTGATACTCTTATTTTTCACCATGTTCAAAAGGCCATCGGTCTATCCTCTCCCACATCCTCTCTATCCCTCTCTCTCTCTCCCTCCCTCTAGATGAAAAATAACTAAAACAATCTGATGAAGCATATTGGGTAGAGAAAAAACAAGTTTTTTGTAGCGAGATGGTAATAGTGGGAGAGCCTAGATGATAGTTGATGTGAGATCCTTACAGGGCGTTTCCCAATGATTATGGCAAGAATTCGCCGAGCTAATGTTTCGTGCTTCTTATAGTTGAAAACTATTTTTAAAATCCTAGTAAACTACCATTTTAACTTTAAAATAATCTACTTTGCCATAATACGATGCGCACGATGAAATTCATGAACGAACAATTATCATGTATGACTTCGTAAGCCTATAACCAGGTTGTTACTGGCATAATTATATGACATTATCTAGTACATAATATTTTAACTTTATATGATCTACGACAAAAGTAAAATAAAGGCTTCATTTTAAAATACATGCCGTAGATTATTTAAGTTTTATGTGTCCAATTAACCGCAGCGAATTAGATTTTTTTAATAAATGCCACATGGAAGAAGTTGAAAGAGAAATAACATGATGCATCGTCGTTTAGATTTGCTTTAAAAGATAAATTCAGGATCTACGCATATTAAAACAGCTTACTGAATTCTGGATATTATAACGAAGTACGAAAAAGCATAATCACAATAGGACGCCAATACTGATCACTATAGTTAATAAAGTTAACCTCAATGATTTACAGCCGCGAAATTTGGATGCAAACCTAACTAAAGTGTTTTCTTTTTATCTTGGAATGATTTCGTGCGTTTTTTTTTAACTTTCTTGCAACGTATCTAATTTGATCCATGAATTAAACTCTGTCGTCTTAAATAGAAAGCAAAGGTGGGCAGTAACGAAGGTGAATATTATTAACTATAGGCTTATATCTGTGGTTATAAGTTCTTACAGCAACGTTCGGGTGCCTTAGCTGCTTTTGATCGATAAGGACGCAACGAGCGCCATTGATAATGTAGAGGAGACATAAAAGCAATGGCGTAGCTAATATTGCGCAGATCTCTGAGGCCCCACAAAGGCTATAGCTTAAGTATTTTGTTGCGTGCGTTCAGTAAAAGAAGTTGAAATGGCGGGTTCTATAAAAATTGAAGCTGGAGGTTTTGATAAGTACTAAAATTGACACAGTAGCCCAATAAAGGTAAGATCAAATCAAATTATTTAGATGATATCATTTATTATTTTCGAGATATATTAGATTTTATTAAGCCATATGATTTGTAAGCTCCAGCAATTTAAATGAAAAAGGGCATCTTTCAAATACAATTCCTGAGCTAAGGCTATTTAAATTTTAGCGAAAGACGCTTAGAAATGTTGGGCCAATAGAAGGATAGACATTTCAAGCAATGCGTATATACAAATCGCTAATCGGATTCTACGTATAGTTTAAAAAACTCTTTCATCTATATTTTTAACAAAATGATTGCGTTCTCTTTTACGTTCTCCTTCAACCCATCTTTAATTACTGCATATCCTAATCGCAAGTTCTGGTCACTCGAAAATTAATTTTAATCGGGTGCCTTTACCTACAACGACCTAAACGCTATTCAACGGGAGCTGGAAAAATAAGAATTAGGAGGATTCTCCCTACCTTTCCTGCGGTGTTAATGTTCCAGCGGTGGAAGAAGGCATTCACATCCTCCCGCGATGAGAGAAACTCCTCTTGACACATTCACACACTCATACACAGTACTTCATCACAGAATGATCAGGTCACAGCACAAGGGCGTCCAAGATTGAGCTTGGAAAAGGGGGGAAATGAAAAGCACTTTGGGGATCGCGAAGGAAATAAAGGGTTATTGGAAATGGAGCAAATGAGTGGGATTAATAAACGCGCTGCACCTGGAATGGGAAAAGAAACGATACACTTATAGCGCTTTAACACGAAGAGGTATCCTAAATAAGCTTAAGACAAACGAAATCTTTCAAAAAGCTAGCATTACGATTACTCCTCGTGCCTATCAAGAACATGATTTAGTTCTCACAAGAAATAAAAATAAAAACTATATTAACTACATAACGAATTCTATCTCTTCCAAAATGTATTGAAAAATTAACAAAAAAGAAAAAGTTATTTGCTTAGGTCTCGTAATTTTTCTTAATTGATGAATAAATTGCTAATTATTCACTACTGCAGCAAAAAATACTATCTTAAGGGAATGATTCGCCTTCTCTTCGAGGCGGAGGTCACTTATCAGCAACTTACTTCTGTACTTCCGAACACTATCACGTCTCATATAAAACTGAACTAAGGAAAGTCAAAATATCCCGCCAAAAAAAGCCCGCCAAGTCGTACGACGTCACGAGTTTTTCCTTGACATTTGGGAGGTAGTATGCGATAACGAAGTCCTGGGAGGAGGGGAAGAAATGTTTGTCCATCGGTCCTTGACTTTTACAATAGATCGAATCGAAAGTCATTAACTGCGTCCAATTTGTATTCACAATCTCTTCTGATGAATTATAAGTCAGAATCTATGAGAACAAAGTAGCCTAGTTAAATTTCCACTTCCATATAATTAAAACTAATCATCGTTTTCAAATTTTAGTGCAAATTACTCATCGTTGATCATTTTATAGTGAATTATATGTTCTAATTAGCAAAATAAAACAAAATAGTTATCAACATTTTGACAGGGTAAGTGTGCTTTACTATCAAGTGAGAAAGAAGTGGTGAGGCGAATGAATATAATACCATATTACATCATATGTAAACTGATACAACACTAATGTAAAGGAATCTGATTAGCACATTAAAATCTACTCTTCTCTGAATACCTGGATAATCCAAGAAAAGTAATTAAAGATCGATTTTAATAATAAGTACGCAATATTTTCCGTATTATTTAATTTGGCCTCGGTAATTAATGCGAAAAGAAATTGTTGAAGAAAGAAAACACCCGTTTAACCATGCTTCGGGTGAGGCATCGGCGTAAACGAGGAAGTGAAGCGAGGAGGAATTCGGAGCAGTGGCGGCTCGTAGCTAAAATTAGTGGGGGTGCTGCTCCAGAAAATTTTTAGGCTTTGTTTTAAAATTGTGTAAAAGGAAAAAAACATGTATAAAAAGAAAATTTATTCAGGAACTTGACAAAATCTTAACAAAAAAAACCAAACATTTTTTACATAATTTAACTTAAATTGTTACAGTTCAAGCTTGATCTATTCATTTAAAAATGACATCCATTCTTCTTGTTTTAATTTGCGCAAAAAGTTCAATAATTTTCTCCTTAATCTCTGGATGACAATTGAGGAAATTTTTCTCCATTGAAAGTACTGCAAGCGCATTTAGTCTTTCCGAATTCATAGTGCTTCTTAAAAAAGTTTTTATTCTTTTCAATGTTGAAAAGCAGCGCTCTGCCTCTGATGTAGTCATGGGAATTGTCAAGAGGATTTTTATCAGTTTCGTAATTTCACTAAAAACATCATCTAGATTATTTTCCAAGATAAATTTCAGCAGCTCAATTAATTTGCAATATACATGAATATCAGTCCTACAATAGAATACTTTTAGTTCAGTTTCAAGCTTTTCTTTGTCAATCATGGGATAAGCTTCAGTGGTCAGTACTATCTCTTTTGTGGGATGTTCATTCTTAAATCTAGTGAAGCATTTCTTGTTGAACAATTTAGCAGCTACTAAGTGTTTAGTGGAAGAATATCTGTCCATTATATCAACACATATATAATCACACACTTCTTTAGCTTCTGCCATGAGTGTCTTTGAAGGATTCTCACAGTACTTTGAGTTTCTCAATTCTAAAATAGCAGTTTTGAAATTTGTTATATATTCATTAACTTTAAACACACTAATTTCTCGAGATTGCATTTGGTTGTAAATTATTTCAACATGAGGCATAATCTGATGAAAAAGCTCTAACCAAAACTTGAAATTATCATCATTCAGGTATTTTAAAATTTCTGTTGCTTCTGCAATGGTTTGATCTGCATTTGATGTTGACTGAATTTCAGTAAGGCAGTTTTTTAAAGGTTGCAAATTTTCATGAACTCTGTTTATGGTCCGTATGTTGAAATTCCACCTTGTAGAGGATGGACGTGGAATGCTGACGTCCATATGTTTCTTGAGAATGGACACACGTTGTGGTGATCTTGAGAAGAATGTTGGAATAGCCAGAATGTTAGAGAAAAATATTCTTGCGTTTCGTGTAATACTTGCTGCATTTCTCATTATTAAATTAAGTTGATGTGCATAACAGTGAATGAAATGTGCATTACTATAAACTGCTTTTATTTTTGCTTGAACTCCTGCTTTTTTGCCTTTCATGACATTTGCACCATCAAATGTCTGGGCTATCAGTTTTTGTCCATTTCCTTGAAGGATTAAGTCCAATTGTTCTAAAATACGTTTTGATATGCCATCTGCAGTTTGATTTTCTGGAATAAAGAATCCCCAAAAACGCTCAAATATTTCTTCATTCAATACGTACCGTAGAACAAGGACCATTTGAGTGTGTTCCGAAACATCTGTTGTGTCATCAGCCATGACAGCTAAAAAGGAAGCATTACTAATTTCCGTACTTATCTCCTCATGGTATATTTGTAGCAGGCAGTCAAATATCTCATTCTGAATGGTCTTAGAAACACCTTTGAAGACTGCACTGGTTTCTAAGTGATTCTTCAAATCTGAATCTAATTTAGATGCAAAATTTACTAATCCTCTAAATATCTCTGGATTTACTGAATCGTCTTTTTCATCATGTCCACGTAAGGGAGTTTAAAAGTTTCCACAAAAGTAAATGCAGTCTATTATTTTGGACAAAATTTCACGGTTCTTTTTAACTTTTATATTATGCTCATTGATTGAAAGTCTGTATGCCTCACTAAGTTTCTCCTTAATACTTACGGTTCCTAAAAGTGACAGTGAAACAACATTATCAACGTGCTTCTTTGACTTCTCATGCTTTTCAGTTTTTTCTTTCATTTTGTTTATATTTCTAAAACCATCTTTTGTCCACGGTACATCACCTCCAAACAGCAAACACGGGAAGCAAAACAGTGCATTTTTTACTTCACAGCCGCAAAGCCAACTTTTCCGTTGGTACCATTCAGAATTAAAGCTACGAATATATTTCTTGTTGTTGCTTTTGCCTGGCTGAGATATTAGAATATCAGGTGTTGAACGACCTCTTTTCTTAACTGTAACTTTCTCATGGAGAGATAGCTGTGAAAACTTAAGCTGTTGAAGTTCACTTACAGTCACAGAACTTATTTCTTGGGGATGCAAGGCCATGGTTAAAGTTTTCTGTTAAATAAAAGAACCGAAAAAAATGAATCAAATAAAATAGCTGGAAGCAGAATAATAATCTTATTCTACACTCTTCTACACTTTAACACATTCAAGAATATGGTACACGGTTTTTAAGCACAACACACGCTGAGTAAAAAAAAACTTCCACCATCACGCCAGAGCCGGCACTGCGAGAGCAACAGTGCTCTCTCTACCTGGCAGTCCCGCCTTCCTCCCCACCCCCCCTCCTATGTGCGCATGCGCACAACAGTCAAACACCACGTCGCTGGCACTGTGAAGCGCACAGTTCCATACAAAGATTTTTGTATCTTTTTCATAAACTGGGGGATGGCTACTGAAGTACTGACATTAAGCTTAAGGAATATATATTGTACTTCAAAAATAAAGAATGAATTAAAGAAAAAAGGACTCATTATATTAAATGTTATCGATAATATCAAGTGGAAATAGGGGGTGCTGCAGTTCCGCAGTGCCTATACACGAGCCGCCACTGATTCGGAGTCTGGTCGGCAAAATTATCTCATTGTGTCGAACGTGCGTCCTTAGGAATGAATGTAGTCATGCACATGCTGGATAAAGCGCTTGAAATAAAAAGATGAAACTGATCCAACAATTTATAAGTCAAATTGAAACTATCGGTCGAGTAACCAATCTAAACGAAAAGATTTTTGAAGAAAGAACAATGAGAGATGGAAGGAAGAAGAATCACCGTTGAGATAAGAGGAGCATTAAAGACCTCAAGTGATGAAATAAAAATATGAAACTGCTTCATTCGACCTCATACTTCATACCTAAAAAACAATGAATTGCACTGTAGATGGAATAATTAATTACTTGAGAAGTCTTATTCCTTTACGAGTATTGCCTCAATCTGCTTTCCCTTAACCAAGAAATAGTTTCTCGAGACTAATTCTGACCTTTGCGTGCATCCAGGGCCGGCCCGAACTATGGGCGAGTTGGGCTGCTGCCCGGGACGTCCCAAAGTATTGGGGGCGCTAACAAGAACATCTATCTATACACTAGCTGTGTGACCCGGCGTTGCCCGGGTGCGATTCGGGATTGCACCCGCCCCTCTTTCACTCCCTCCCACCGCCCGCCCCTCTTTCACTTACCCCTCCCACCGCCCGCCCCTCTTTCACTCACCCCTCTCACTGTCCGCCCCTCTTTCACTCACACCTCCCACCTTCCGCCTTTCTTTTACTCACCGTAGCGTAGGAAAATGGGTGTTTGCTGAAAAAATCGCCATATCTTTGAAACGGCTTAAGATATAAGAATAAAATTATGCTTAAAACCTCTTTGAGACTCCGCTTAATCTTTCAGTAAAAGTTTCATGAAAATCGGCCACGTAAATTTGGAGATCTCACGTTAAAAACTTTCAAACTCATCTATCATTAAGCCTTTTATATATATATATAGATTACTTACTAATGATTAAGTGTTAGATACCAATTTATATAGCAGAACAGGCAGGAATCTAGATGAAATTAATTTTCCTTTTCATTATCAATTATTTCACGGAGTAATGAATAAATGAACGAGTTTTTAAAAATATCTTAACAAAACTTTATGAAGCGGTTTATGAGCGGTTTCTCACCCGGGGCGCCAAAATACCTCTAGCCGCCCTTGCTTGCATCTATAAGTTAGAATCGGTCATTTATTTGTAAGAATCTGCGCAACTGTATTACGAAGGAGTAATTTCTTAAATTAAATTGTTAGGTTCTGGTACTAATGCTTCCACTTCTCTATATTCGCTGGAAGTATTTGAGGAGAAAAAACTTCAACGAGGACCAGGGGTGGATCTAGGCACAAAGCTTAGAGGTAGTATTTAAAAAACAAATATAGTTACTGACACATATTTATGGAAAATAATACCGTCTCATTATAATAAATGTACAACGTGTGTTATACACTACTTAGACATTTGAAAAAAAATTTCCAGAATGCCTATAATATAAAACAAATTAATTGAGATAATATTTTAATGAAGATTGATCATCTCCCTTAACCCCCCTTTATATCCGCCACTTACGAGGGCAACGCAAAGAAGAAGAAAAAGGCTAGTATGTTTGAAGTGACATCGAATCAGGTGATTTCTCTACGGAAATAAATTTATTATTTGATCGCAAGCTTAAATAGACAGATAAGAGTCGAAGTCTGACACAATGTACATCCTTGTAACTGTAAAAAAATACCGTAAGTGCCGTGAACTACAAGACATTATGCTACCCGGTTTTCGTTATTGCCCTGAAACTTGTGATTTTTATTTGAACCATGTGGATTTAATAGGCTCATGTTTTCCTCTCCCCACTTGATATCTTTCTATCGCTTGATCTTTCCAAGATTTTTCTCGAATTAATACGCGCCAACTGCGATGTTGCCATTGTGTACGCAACTGCAACATAAAACACTCATCATAAGTTTATGATAAAAAGCAAGTTATTGAAAACATTGGGGAAGCGATATTAAATCAATTAGGCGAAAGATAAGATGATATAGGGACCATGGTGGATATATCGGAAACCTTTCATGCATACGTAATTCCGAATATTTCAGCAGGCCGCATTGGATGTTGCAGTCACTTCGGCAGACCGGATTTTTTTCTATCTGACGTCACTTAGAGACTCTCCAGTATAATATTATTAAAAATCAAGTATAAATAATTTACTAATGTTTAAACTTTACTAGAAAATGATTTAGGACCCGAATTTTAATTAATAAGTACATGGTTGCGGGATAAATGGTCAACTTTTACTAAGCGCATTATCTTTATAACTTGGAGGACCGTATAAAATACTCTCGGGAATTGCATACAGATGCCTAAGAGACTTTTATTTAGCGCATTTACTCGCATATAAGCTACACTCTTTTTTCACAAATTTTACGTTTACAAAATGAAGAGAGAAGTTTTGAATCGCAGCAATATGGCGTTGATATGACTCGGATATTTCCAAATTTAAAACCAAAATCTAATAAGAAAGATCCAAATTGACAGATTACAATTTAAACCCAAAATGACACGATGCTTCTGTTTTCTAAGAATTGAACGGAAACTTAAGAACGAGCGTTATTTTAGATTCTACTCAGTGTTTTCCGTAAATTATTTTAAATTACATACATCATTCACTTTCATAATTTATCGCAAATTATCTTCGTAAGCGTTTATCCTTATGACATTATATGTGTTAAATAACATTGAACAATCCTGTAGGCAGTTGCATTCAAAGTGTAGTATCTACACTCAAAGTGGTACAAGAAGGATCTGAAAGTGGTACCAGCAAAGCCTTGGTCTTATCTTAGTTACCTCATGTACCACAATCCCTCATCTACTTCACATTTCACTTTCATTGAATTGCTTAAATAAACTATTTGGTAATTGCACAGTGTAATTATACATTTTTCCACTTTGGCACTATGATTTTTATGTAATTTTTTCTGGGCAATTTCCTTTCAACGAAAAAATGTGGGGGTACCAAGATGCTGATGAAATTGTTCAAAGGCCAAATGCAAAAAAGTTGGAATAGCACTGCTCTAAGGAAATGATATTATTTGATATCTTATTCCACTGAATTAATAGTTTCTGAGAATTTCAGGTTAATTTCTCTCAATGATTTTATAGAGGAACAAATTATGAATCGTTGATGAAGATAGTACCAGTAACCACAAAACTGTTACACTTTATTAGGACCAACGATCATTGAATCATTGCCGATAACGGCTGCTTTGTAACCGAAATGGGTATCTGGTTCTCCCGTGAGTTTTGTGGCTATCGAAGCTATCTTCATCATCATTTGGAATTTAGCCATATAGATGAACTCTGAAGTTTTTTGGACATTTATCGATAGAAAATGAATCCAAATTTTCATGCATGCCCCGTTCTGAATTTTAAAGAAAACTAACGAAATTCGCTACGAAATACAAGCAAAATTAAAACGAAAAATTTTCAGTTCTATTTTATAACAGATCTTTATCGCCTCGGTTTCTGCGTCAAGCGCGGCATATATCGCGCTGACGAAAGAATACATAAACGCAAGCGGGCAAAGCAAGGCAATTAATTAACGCGAGAGATCTCACCCATACTAACTTAAAATGACCTTCAGACTATTTCTCGAGTTCACGGCCACCCCGTCTAAAGAAATCACTCTCGCGGGGAGATGGAATTCGAAAATATTTACACTCCGTTCCGGAGAGTAAGTGCGAGCCTCATTCCCGCTCCGAGTGATGAGGATTGGCGTTCCAATCGGAGCGATTCGAAAAGTGAGGCAATTTTCCCCGACCCGTTTACGTTCCGCGACCCTGTTTTTTCAGACGCATCTCGCCCCGAGCCGTGGTGTAAGGTTGGAATGATCGGATCTCGCTCCCTCTTTCGTTTCGCACATGCATTTAGGCGTGCAAAAGGGTCATCCCGACCTTCACCGTGCGTTCGCTGCGCGATGGCTAAAAGGGGCCGCGGGAGATGCCTGCGACGTTATCCAATAACGCCCCCGTCGTCCCTGGCAGTGCCGCCAAGCACTCGCCCCTGAATGTCTCGAGGTTGCTTACGAATCTTCCCTTCCCGCATGCGAAGGAACGCCACCCCCGACCGCTGACTCGATAAACTCCGCGGAAAAATCCTTCATTGGCCGAAAAAGGAATTCTTCGATATTTTATCGCGGGCCGTCATCCACATAATGATGAGGCTATCGTCTCGATTGGGTCGCATTCGCCGTAAAATTTACGGAGGAAAAAACTGGTCCGAACCATAAAAACGGTGGAATGCGAAAGAAATATGCGGGAGGATCGTTTTTCTGCGCGTGCATTAAATAGAAAATAAAGGAAATTAATGCGTTTTTGCCCTCTGGATGGCGAGAGAGCTTTCGCCTTTTAATCGCGACTGCAGATGGAATATGGTCTTCTGCATTCGGGCGTGGAACATTAAATTTCCGAGCAGATGTTGATAGCCCAGCAAGGGAAAAGAAAGCTGGATAAAATGGTACCGTTACGGAATGTGTTACACAGGCAAACAACAAACGCCGACCCGTTGTTGGTTTTCCTGAATTCATTACCACACGATTAGCCTCGATTGGCGAAAAAATATTTAAGGAAGATACTTCTATAATTAATAAGACAGCTACAATTTGAGTATATGTGTCAACACAGCCTGGACATTAATGATAAATCGTTCTTATACTCTACTCATTCAACGATGAACTGATAATGAGTGGCTATAATTTTTGGTTGCATACTTTTTAGACTCACGCTGGTGCCTATTTGTAACGTGATCCATATTGCGATATCGTGTTGATGGTGAGACCTCGTTAAAACGAGGTACTTTTAAAACCGCCGAGCATTAGCATAATTAATTCACAACGTTGAAAAATCTCACGCTCATGATGTGAAGTAAATAAACAAACTATTGGCAATATAACTAAGACAATCAATTCATAGCATTTTTTTCTTCTGGATCGAATAATTAAGAAATTTTAACTTTATTACAGTCAAACTCGGATATAACGAGCGCCACGGGACCGTCTAGTTTTGCTCGTTATAGCCGTTAAACTTAATATCCGTGAAGGCAAAAGCATGCATGCGTATGGTGAAATAAGACATAAGAAGTAAAAGTGAATATATAAACAGAAAGTTTATTTAGTAAATTTATGGAAAAACATAAAAATGAGAATAAACTAGAAAATTTAAAATAAACATTTGTACATATAAAATTTACTCACAGCTGCATCCTTAATCACTCCCCTTTTTAGAAAAATAACTTTGAATGGTAGCCTGTTTCATAGATTTCACTTTGAAGTCTCTTAAGTTTCCTCTTATTACACTTATTGCACTAAAAACACCATCGGAAATGTCAATGTTTTCAAAAAAATCATTGAATGTTTCCACAGCATCCTGAGCTTGAGAGTAAGTTGGCACGGCTTTCGTCGGGATTGTGTCTTCGACACATTCAACAATGTCTTCATCACTGTCTGCTGTGTTTTGTTCTGTCTCTATTATTTCACTCTCCGTAGGAATTCCACTGGTAATCAAATCATCATCAACATGAACAAAATTGTCAATGTCATTTACATGGTCAAAATTCGCAATTCCATTTTCTTTAAGCCATTCTGACAGAGGTAGATCATCTTTTTCAACGTTATGGTTATCAATCGAAAATTCTCCCGATATTAAACCAGACTTCCGAAAACAGTTTATGATCGTTGTAGGTGAAACATTGTCTCATGCATCTGTCATCAAATGAATTGCATCCAATACAGAGACGTTGCCATCTAAACCTCTTTCCCTCCTTTTAATCAACTGTAGAACAAAAACCGCTTGAAATGGCCTTTAAAACTTTTAATTATCCATTGGCTGCAAAATAGAAGTCGCATATGGAGGCAAAAACACCAGTTTTACATTGGATAACTCCTGCATATGTTGGGTGCGCAGGACAGTTATCGACAAGGAGTAGAATGTTTCTATTTTTCCTCCGTAACTCGTTGTTCCACTGACTTACATATTTCTGAAAAATATTGGAAGTCATCCATGCCTTTTTATTAGCTGCATATTCAACGGAAAGCTTCTTTACATTATTGAAACAACGCGGCTTTTGTAACTTACCAATAACAAAAAGTTTTTTTTGTCACTCCCATTCAAGTTTGCACACATTAAAACTGTTAAACGATTCTTAGGTCTTTTGCCACCAACACATTTGTCACCTTTGAATTTAAACGTTGCATCAGGCATCATGTTGTAAAACAGTCCAGTTTCGTCGGCATTGTAGATGTCTTCTTCTCTGTAACCTTTTCGACACTCCTCCCAAACACTTCTCACCCATTCACTTGCCGTTTTTTAATCTGCTGACAGGGCCTCTCCACTGACTTTCGCATAAACAATGTTATGCCGATTTTTAAAACGATCGAGCCACCCATTATTGCATGTGAAGTTTTCATGTCCTAACTGTTTTGCAAATTTATCTGCCTGTACCTGTACCCTGATGGGGAAACCAGCATTTCTCTGCCTCTTAAACCACTCCAGAAGTGCTTGATCAACAGTACCCAAGTCGCACTTCCTCATTTTCTTGTTCGTTGTTAGGTTGTTCTCTAGTGCAGATAAAATCGCTTCTTTGTTTTTCCATAAGGTTGAAACCGTAGACGACGATAAATTAAATTTTTTGCACACTTCAACATTTTTTTCACCACGTTCTAACTCTCGAATAATATCAACCTTTTCGTGAATAGACAGACACTTCCTTTTATGTACGGACATGTTACTCGTTCAAGGGCAAAATCTCAACTGATTTTTGTGATCAACGCTACGAACTTTCTTTGCAAACTGCGAGCATACCAATTCCAGGAAGAGTTAATGAGAAGACGGATTAAATCTGGGATTTCCCATCTTTACGTGGGAAAGGGTGTTGGGTGCATTCGGCTGAGCGACGGGGGCGAGCGCCATTGTACATGCCCTTAGCCCCTTACCCCCCTTACAAACACAACCTCCTGGCTGTAAAAGAGCTGGGGGTTGGGAGGTGAGGACAAAGGACCTCCGCGGGTGCCACTGTACCTGCAAGTTGGGAATTCTTGGTTTGGACGAAGGGATTATTTTTTAACAACAACGCCGCGGTCTTTAACCTCCCCGAGGGATAGGGTGTAGAGGCTGGACTCGAGAACACAAGGTTACATATTTTGGGTCACTATGAGGATTGAAGGGGCTGACCGCCACCGCGTTTGAGACAGTGAGAAGTGGTCGAAGTTTGCTCGATATATCCGTGAAGCGTGCTCGTTATATACGTGAAATATTTGTATGCAAATACTCGTAAACTTATCTTGGAGGTAGCATTTGCTCACTATAGCCGTGACCTCGTTACAACCGTGCTCGTTATAAACGAGTTTGACTGTATTTCTGGAAGAAATAAATTTGAATGCCAGTTTTGGGATCCAAGGTGCTTCGCGATAGATTATATAGTTATAGCAAATTCATAGTGCTATTATACCTTCATTTGCAAATAACACTGCAGAAAATGAAAAGAGAAAAGTTAAGTGGCGCAGAATTATGAGTAGCTTACCTTCAATTATATTGTAAACTAATTAAATTTTCCGTCAACAATGACGGGTATGCATAACTAAGATATTAAATTAAAATTAATGTAGCCAAATTTTACATCCATAAAGTAAAAATAGTTTTGGGCACTTAAATATATGCGGAAAAGAAATATTAATGAAGATTATTCATTATAAACATTACGCTAGACAACGTTTATATACCTAACTTTCTGGAACATAACTACAATTATGTGAATTGGACATATTTTATTTTAATTGCAAATAAAAGGTTTCATTCAAATAAATTTATAAATTTTATTTTTGTTTTTAGCCAAAGATTAAAATCTTGTCCAACTTTCGCAGAAAATGTACTCAAAATATTTTTAAAATTCAGCAATTCTAATGTTCATATCTGACTCAGGACACCTCATTAACACAATATCAATAAATAATCGATTATTTATTTATTTATTTTCGTTACTGACAAATTTTTGTCATTACCCAGGTATTGCTCAAAATTAAAAACAGCGTAGAATTTCGTACATTGGTAGAAGCAACGCAAATTTATAATCCCAATCGGTCATACGGAATTACACGAAACCGGCAACAATGCAAGTCACCTAGATCAGTGGCTCTCAAACTTTTTTGAGCCGCGGCACACTTTCAAAGATAAAGAGGGTTTCGCGTCACCCCAGCCTTGTGACAAGCTTTACATATTTTTAGATACGGGTATTACAACCTTTGGACGCATCCATTTGTTGATGCTACTACATAATCAATTTATTAGAAGAAAAATGATTTCGCTAATTAGCCACCAACACATGTAAATCGTTGATTTATTTACTAGACAAAGTTTTTCGCTGTACCCCTAAAAAATCTACTGCGGCATACAGTTTGAGGACAACTGACCTAGACGATGAAAAATTTTAAAGGAACAATTCTCGCGTTCAAAACTAATTTTGGTGCGATCTGACAGGTATTCGAAAATTGACGGAAGGAAAATGAAATAACTTTGTTCCAAGTTCCGAATTCATATGATGACTCTTAAATAATTTACAATGCAAATGATTAATATGCTGCACCCGTACCCGAGTTAATCAAATGGAGAAAAAAAACCCTGCTGAAATGGAACTCATCGGGATTATAATAGTAGTATTGATCTGTCTGTTTGCTTGTTTATCAGAAACGCTCCCCTTTCTGGGAAGCGTTTGGCGGGAAATTTAGTGGAATGACTTTAGAACAGTTTGTACGATTTGTACTATTTTTCGCGATATTCTGGGATCTACCTCTCGCATCATTTAGAAATCATCTATCATAATATCACCAACTCGATTCCAGGAGGGTTTATTTTCTCTATTTGATTAACACGGGTATGAATGTAGCACGATAATCACTTGCATATTAAAATTACTTAGAATCATCGTAGGATTTCTAGACTTGTAACAAGGAACACCTGAAAGAACGAAATTTCATTTTTCTGCAGTTGATTTTTTAATATGCATCTAATCTGTGCACAAATTTGTTTTTAACGCGAACATTTGACGGATTTTTACGTTAAAACGTTTCGCCTTCATGGTGATTTGCATTGTTGGCGATTTCAAGTTATTTCTTACTACTGACTGAAATTATAAATTCGCGTCGCATTTGCCCACATACTCAAGAATTTTTGACTCTGTTTTGAAGTTTAAAAAATACCTTGGTTACGATAAATAACAAGACGGTAATTAAAATAAATAAATATTCCATTATTAATTGATATTGTGTTAATATAGTCAGATATAGGGATAAAAGTTGCTGAATTTTTGAAGATCTCTGAGGAAAATTTTTACGAAAACTGTTTAAGCTTTTAGGCGTTCTTTACAAATAGTAAAAAAAAGAACGCCTTATGATCCCGTCGTGTCCGTCCGTCTATCCGTCCGCCAGTTTCATTTGCGAAACTAGTGGACGGATGTTCATCAAATGTGGTCTGCGGGACATAAGGGCAAAGAAAATAAGAAACTGATATAAATGGTTCATGTAGCCTAATCGGAAGTACCACTTTACTGGAGACAAAAAATGAACTGTTCTTTATGTCTCGTAAAATATTATTTATAACAAACAAGTCTTCAAACGAAATTGTAGATCTAGTGAAATGGCATATGTTTTGTTCCGTACATTTTTATTGAAAGAAAATCCAACGAGAAAGTCGTAAAAGTTAATATTTAAGGGGTGTTTTTAACCCCAATATTCCATTTCAATACGCCATAAAAAATCATGGAATTCAGTGAAAGGCATTCTAAAAATGCATTTTTAAATTGATTAAAATTGGGATACGAACTCGGTAAACAACAGTTGTATAGCTGAAAGAACAGTGATATTTTACGAGATATAAAGAAAAGTTCATTTTTGTCACCAGTTAAAGTGGCACTTCCAATTAGGCTACGTAACCCATTTACATATATCATTTTCTTAGTTTAATAGCCCTAATGTCCTAAACACCAAATTTCAACTTCCGCCCAGTAGTTTCGCAGATGAAACATGCGGACAGACGGACGGACACGACCTGACCATAAGGCGTTCTTTTTTGCCATATGTAAATAACGCCTAAAAATTGTCGAGACCGTAATTTCCGTTCTCTAGTTACATGCGTTAAACTTGCCACCCGAGGCGCTACCGGCAACGTTATATTACAAGACACAACTGCCTTTTATTATAAAGATATAACTACGAAGAAATTAATATAACTGATCACCAAAATAAATTTTATCATTTCGTTGTCTAAATTATATAGCTAGTAAAACTCAAGCAACTGTCGTTTGCCTTAGGGTCGCATATCATTTTCTCATCGCCCATTCGACAAGACTTAGCATTCGCTCCGATCGGATATTATTTCTACGACCGTTTGCACATTTCTCGTTTGAGACTAGAAAGAAACGGTAAATGAAAACTCTATTCCAAACAAACGAGATCTTCTTACATACGATATGATCCAGTAAAATCAAGAGCAGTGGGAGATCTACATTTTCCCAAGAATGCAAAAGCCCGCTTGTGACACACTGGAGCACACGACACAGCATCGCAGAAATATCTTATCACTTCACGAGAATGGACAAGCAAAACAGGTGCACAGAAAATAAACTTGTGGATCCACACGAAAAATTTGCTCACGGAGATAGGTATTGGTGAAAAATATCAGAAACGGAAAATTTTGTAAGAAAATATTTAAGCGGTGGAATTATATAAAAAAGGCGAGACAGTAAGGAAAAGGAGACAGCTTTTTAAATACTTTTAAAACGTTGATGGTACATAATGAAAGGACTAGTTGATACAATTGAAATACAAAGCAGCACTTGGAATGAGAAAAAAGTTAACTCTTAGGCGGAAGATTTTTTTCATACTGCACACCCATGTCATGTCGACATTTTGAGATTATGTAGATGAGAATATAAAATGTTATTTCAAATATCCTATTTATTGGAGTAATGTTTAAGAAGATGAGAAAACGCATATGTGTGTGTATATATATAATACAATTGAGTAAGTGGAAATACTTTGGGGTAATTGTTAAATGTTGTTACAGATACTATGTACCCAAGGGCTAAATTATCGAAATTTCTTCGTAATTCTGTGACGTGATAAAACAAAAAAGTAAACTTTCGCTTAGCATAAGATAAATAGAAGTAATCGTCCAAAAACCTCCATTATGATGTTTTTCTTAACGTGGAAAAACATGATTTATTTATTCCAAAGTTATCAATTAAGTTGACATATATATAGAATATTTTATTATGGATACCGCTTTAAAATACATAGCATCCGAATATTTTATTTTAAATCGATGATCACAATATTTTCCGCTATGTAATACAGACACGTCAAACTCGTGGAGGCATCAGGTCCGCATTAAAACAATGGATGATATGGGAGGGCCGCATTAGGATTACAGTCGTTTTATGAGGGCCAGAATTGGGAAACAAACTTTTTCTAGAAGATTGGATGTCTTATTTGCCATTAAAAACAACAATTTAGAAAGTGCGTTCCACTGTAGCTCAGTAACAATGAAAAACTCTTGTTTTTTCACAAATGTTATGAATTTATATAAAATCTCCAGTGATTTGGTTAAAATAAAATTATCTTTCTGGCCGCCAGTTTGGCATGCCTGATATAATGGAACTACGAGTAATTATTTACACAGTTTTTACTATATGAACCGTAAATACGCTGAAAATATCTGTTAAATCATAAAAAGGTTTTACTCCTTAGCAGAATACTCAAGAATGTAATTATATGAAATATATTAACTTAAATATGGAAAAATCTAGCTAAGTTGAACAATTAATGATCCCCATGGATGAAGAGTATTTTAAATTGAATGAAGATTTTTAAAATATTTTCTTTTAATTTTATATCTGTTTATCATTCAAAATACGTACGTGAAGTATAATGCATTCTATTGTCTGGAAATAGTATTTCCTGGAACCATTTTGTAAGGATGACGCGTAGTATATAACCCTGTCAACGTGAACCACCCTGTCGAAGATAAAAGTAGAATTTTGCGACTGGTCACAATGGCGAATTAAGCGTCTTCAACGTTTTGGAAGTTCTCCAGACAACGTCCTTTAGGAATTCAAATAGGTCCAAGCTGGAGAGCAAAGACGTGTGTTCTAAGAAGTAACGTTCAGCATAGAATGCCACCACGTATTTCATGGTTTTGAATTCATTTGAATCATATTAAGTGGAATTTATTCGATCAAGGCATTCTTGTTTAGTGGCTATTAGAGGGAATTTTAACATTTATTTAGGATTGTTTATGATTAAATAATTCTTACAAAAATGATTGTCAAATAAGTTTTATTCAAAATCGTATATTTTACGGATATCATCTATAGTTGTTTTTTAGATAATATCTGCTACCAAAAGGAAAATAAAAACAGCAGAAAATAGATCGGGATAAAATTTTATGCAAAATTCTTTTCAAGAAAGACTTTCCTAAGGAAAAACTGTCGACAAATATAAAATAGGCGTTTTCTGGTCATACTGAGAGAACAGCAGGCAAAATTCGTCCAAACTTTTACCGCTGGATTTATGGCGACGACTAAGGAAATCATTATAAAATACGGTTTGTTAGTTTCGAATATAAAAGAAAAAATGAAATACCGCAATTCTATCTTAATCCAATTTATAAATATTAAATGAGGCATTCGTAGAAAAATATAACAATGCCACCAATTCCCAATCATAATTCCTTCGACTGTAACGATGTAGTGCATTTAAAAATATTGCATTCTTATTTAAAAATCTTACATTATCGATGACTCGAAAAGGCATCAAGCAAGTCCCTCTCAGCCACTCCTTACCAACCAACGTTCCTACAGATCTCACGTCCCGACTTATAATGCATCGATGGAAACCCTACCAAGGGTGCATGTTTTTTGCATCGCGCCCGTAAAACATGTAAAGACGAACAAAACGATATTCAGACGATACGAGAGTAAAGTCCTCTGCTTGAAAGGAGATGTTCAAACCAAAAAAGAACGAGAAACTAAAGCAGCGGATCAGAAAGAAGAGAGAGAGAAGTAATGGAGTGGAGACGAGAAGAAAGGGGAAGGCATATGCCGAGTTGCATGAAAGAACACAATAGTTGTTGGATTGGGTTTGGGGGCGAAAAGATTGAAGGGGTGGGTACGAGGGCGGGGAAGAAAGAGAAACGAGAAGGGGAAAAGGCGCCTGGGCTGAATTGGAAGCGGAAGTTGTGGGTTCGAGGGAGAGAAAAAAAGAAGAGAACGCGAGAGGTCTAAGGAGAAATTGGCAGAAAAATTGGATGAAGATGACCAGATGGTCTGAGCGCAAGAGATCATCGTTTCGAAGACCTACCGACGCTTCGAGTGGGTGTGTTGCATGCGTATATTTTTATAAAAAAAGAGGAAGCCATTAAAAACTCGTTACGGGGAGGAAATATAAAAAGGCATAAAAGATATGCACAGAGGGAGAAATTACGTCGGACTCTTTTATTATTAATTTCGATGGGATGCGACCGTGGAGAAAAAGTCGACCATTATGGCTCGCTAACTGTGGTTGAAGCTCGGAAAGAGATTTTTTCTATAAGGGAAATAAGGATTCAATGCTTTAAAGAGACGGTCTATCACGGATTGAGAAAATTAACGGAGATCTTCCGATGTTGCGACGCGTCGCGATAGTGCGCTTTTCCTAAGTTTGGGAGGAGGTAAATCTGTGAATTCCGACTCAAATCTTACCGATGAGGTCGCCGACTTTTTGGAGGCCTTAGCTCGTTGGAATTTACAATCCATTCAGTCGTTTATAAAACCCCAATAAATTCAACTGATAATCCAGAGATTGCAGAATAAAAGATGAGTGAAAAAATCGCATATGACTTCACAAATATAAATGGAATCAAAAAATTTCCATTCCAATGACTTCGCGATGTAAAAAAATCGCACATTCGACGTGATTGCTTTTCCAACGTACCGATAAATCAAATTAATTCGAAAAGAGCGACATCCCATTTTAAAAATCTATATGCGGCCGTTAAATACTATGAACCTTGCTATTCGGGCCAACGATAAATGATAAAATTTAACCAATAGTTAATTATCGTAAAAATCACATGAAATATAATCACTACGCTTGTCAGCACAGCAACACAGAAACTACGAATACATTTTCTCAAGAAATGCAGAAAAATCATGTGAAGATTATATAAGTAAATGCGCATCTTGAGCATATTCATGCCATATTTCGCTTACTATTTGTGGAGCTGCTTCGTTTTCTCTTCAAGAAACAAACTGCCACAGATAGGAAGATGCGGTATGCCTACTGAGAATCCTTTCTACTGCGGGGGCCGCTGTTAAGGAACGTCTAGCTCGCGAAAAATTGTTTGAAGCTTATCAGCAAAGATTTCACGTGTACTTATGATGACACGTTTTGAAAATCGTAAACAACTTCCACAAGAATTATAAAGAATGGAACTGCATTTATCTATTATAAATACCTGTTTTTTTACATAGGATGTAAAAGGATATAGGATACAGGAGGATATAAATGTTTAGATACTTCTGGAAGGGCTACAAACTGAACTTTGGCATGAAAGATTATTAGGTACAACCGACGGGAGAAATCCCGAAATCCCAAACATTTTCATTTTAGGGAAATTTTTTCCGACACCATTGTGTAATTTCTACCCTCCATAAGAAAAGTATGGATATATATATATATATATCCATACATACATACTTTTCTAATGGAGGGTAGAAATTACACAATGGTGTCGGAATATATATATATATATATATATATATATATATATATATATATATATATATATATATATATATATGTGTGTGTGTGTCCAGTCGCATTGTTTTATTGTTTTCATGAACCGATGATATATTGAATTAGATATTGGCATTTTTCTGATAAAATCACGTAACAATGAATTCCCTTTTTTTAAATAATTAAATAGCATTCCTTTAGAAAATTTTTGAAAATGCATCCATGGATTAATTGCGTCATTAAAAACATTTATAAAAGGCTGCATGTTATCTGAATTAGCAATTTAGCATTTTACATAGATATTATTTAAATCGATTTGCACAGGTTATTGCTTTCATTATTTATATTATCCATATGAAACTAAAACGATCTTAAGAAAAATAATTTAGTTTGTAGCTATTTGTTATTTAGTATTTCATTAAGTTTAGCAATGTCCGATGCTTAAGTAATTTTGATTATTTTTTAACAAAAACCAGCAACTCGTGGAAGTTCTTACATTGAAAGTAATTAATTGCAAAGGCGACATCATGTGCATCTCAGTTTCTGTACTCGCCCATCTATGAACTTAAATTTCATTCGTTGCGCCATTATCTATTTTAAAAAATATTAATTTTCATCTAAACATTGAGTCCTTGATTTATTCGCGTATATTTACAGCGATTCCTCTAATCACTGTCGAATAAAGGTCAGAGGAAGAAATCTTAATTACCCTCAACCACCGGTTCCTGGTACAACATTGGCATTTGATACATGGCGCGGGGTATTTCATACCGTTAAATCTTCCGAATCTTCGGTTCGTTCAACTGAATGTCTTTTTTAAAATGAGTGTCATTGTTTCTCAAATGAGAAGAATGGACGTTTCCCCTTCAAAACCAACCCGTTTTGCTGCTCCACTTCCAAGACTTCTTTCCTTTTCCCCGTTCATTACTGGAAAAGGAAGATCTCCAGGCAGAAAGTAAATGATTCGCGATCCACTCAAAAATCCGGCATGTATCACATCTTTTTTCCCTCCAGCATACTGCTGGACGAACGTAACGGCGTCTTTGGACAGTTATTCCGCGGAGTGGCGTAAAACCTGGGCGTAGGAATCGGAGGGAAGGGGGAGATAATGGTTTCGGAGATTTTGACACGCCTCTGACAAAGGCGGAAGGATGAAATGGAGTAAGAGGCGCAACGCTGTAGGTCGCTATCTAGTATTTTTGTAGTGGCGGCGTGCCCGTGCCATCAAACTTCCTCTTGGATATTTTCTCGATTTCACTCACGGTTTCATGAGCCCTTAAAGTCGTTCTTTAAGAAAAAGTAATTTTTTCCTCACCCGTTGCCGTTGCTTGCATTATACAAGCGCATAAAATACACCATGTACCAGGATCTAAACTCGTAAATAAACGAACGCGATCTCCAAGACAAAAGCATTTTAACCACGCGCACCCCATATATACAAGATAATAAGTTGCAAGAGTTCACGCAAAATGTTTCTGATTTTCCGCGAAATTAAGGCACCTAGCCGTAATTTCAAAATTCTCTGGCAATCGGCTCGCATTCAAATTTTCGTATTTCAAGTTTCGTGACCCTCATAGCCTACGTGTTACACTAAAATTTAAAATTAGGATGTTTTGTTTGTTAGGATTATGCCGTCACTATCCACGCCTTTTAGAACATATCCGGTTATAAAAATCTTAAAATACGGTACGTATATCTAGGCTTGGTAGGATTCGATTTAAATCGATAAAAGTTCATAAACATCGATTTTTAAAAACTTATAAATTCGACGAAAATGAATTGTCGTCGATAAGTATCGATTTTCGCTACTACATTTTTTAAGAAATTTATGCGTCATGATTTTCAAATTTTGTTTTCCGCTCTCAAAATTAACATATATTTTACAACCAACACATACAAAATGGAAGAGAGAGTCTGTATTTGTCATACCAAACGACCACACAACATTCGGAATTTGTTTCCTAATGTCGCTTATGTCACTGTCTTATGGGCACATACATACTGAGCTGTCGTGGAATTCAAACGTAAAGGACAAAATATTATGATCCGTTTATTGCGATCTTTCTTTACCCTCGGCCAGATCCAATAATCCTTACGCATTTTGGATTCCATTTGCCGAAAAGTCGGGGGACGTCTATTGCGTCTTTTGCGTGACATTATCTACCGACCTCCTTTAAGAGGCAAAATGTTTTCCCGGATTGAAAAATGAGTGCCGATCATCATATGGCCTTGTGGCATTTCCAAATGCACCCTGTTACAAAATTTATATAATCCATCTGAGAGAGAGAGAGAGTGTGTGTCCCACGTGCATTCTTTTGCATTGCTGTCGAAGGAGCATCGTTATATATACCGTACTGGGCTTTTTCCACATTCATAGTCGTTTATTTCACAAGAATGTGACATATTTTTCATAAAAATATCCAATCGTACATTAGGTTGTGCATTATATTCGTCACATTTATTTTCTCACTAATGATCACGATTTCGTGAATAAGAGGAGCGAATTAACGAGTAGAATATACTTTCTGATTTATTGCGAAAAATTAACTGTTCCAGATTGGTGGCCGAAGTCAACAACAACACATTCGCCAAAATATAGATAACAACAAATAAAACAGCATAAAAAAGCCTTCTTTATATTTATTCACTTTTAGTTAAATTTAATAAGAAAGAATTCAAATTATGACACTTATCTAGATAAAATTTATTGAAATAAATGTCGATATTAGATATCGCTTTAAAAAAATATAAACGTCAAAAACTAAAATGCCTAATAAAATGTATAAAAATAAACGATGTAGGTCGTGGATTTTTAGGAAAAATAAACAATGGTAGTGGTCGCTTTTTAAGAAATATTAACGTCGAAAACTATAAAGCCTAGTAAAATGTATTTAAGCAAACATCGATAATGGTCCTGGTTTTTAGGAAAAATAAACCTCGATTTTTAAGAAAAATAAACCTCGAAAACTGTCACTTCTACAGTAGTAGTAATTTTAACCGTCGATATTCGTCGAAAATCTCCCGAGAAAATAAACGTCGATTTTCAGAAAACATAACGTCGAATTCTACCAAGCTTACGTATGGCGTCATTATATATTTTCGTCGTTTGAATGAGAAGTTTATGGCGTTACTGTTTCCGCAATATCTTCAAATCATATTTCAGTTCTTTTGTTAAATAATTTAAAAGAGTAGAAAATTTATGGACAACCGACGAAT
This sequence comes from Tanypteryx hageni, assembly GCA_028673005.1. NCBI lineage: Eukaryota > Metazoa > Arthropoda > Insecta > Odonata > Petaluridae > Tanypteryx > Tanypteryx hageni. The sequence goes on from CM054116.1 coordinate 56,151,058, forward strand.
CACTACAAAATATTTTTCACATTTTGCTAAATTTTCGTGTTTTAGGATTACGACGTCATATATAAATTAAATGAGAAAACATTTCTAACACAAGAAGCAACTTAATTTTAACGTCCATGTCTCGAATAAACAAAATTACCGTAATTTTTATTTAATACGTGATGTTATTACAGATTTTATGATCCCACTCATTCTATAACTTCGAGACATTTAGCCATACTAGGTCATAAATAAGCAAATCTTATTGTGCCTGAGGGGACAGTTTTAACTCAACATTAAGACAAACCGCCAGATTTTGGTCCTTTTTGTTTCGAGTTTTAATAGGAAATATTTCTGGGCTTTTCTTTGGCCACGGACACAATAAGACACACGAGAACGTATTGCAAATCTCATAGGACGAGACGAGTCTTAATATGGCGCTCTCTGGAATCTGATTGATGTCATACACAACCTCCAGCCCCCTCACTTCGCTCCTCCCGGAATAAATAAACAAAATAAAAACGGAGAAATAAGACAATTTTTCCACCCCATTGTATGCGCTCTTCCCGGCATTCCTAGCGAGCGTGAGCCCACCGATGCCGTACCTCTTTGTCTTTATACGGGACGGACGTCTCGCGCCCTCTTGTTCACCCTTCTGCCCCTCCATCTCCTCTTTCCACCCTCGAATCTTGGTAGACGGTCGACAGTTACGGGGCGGAGGTGGCGAGGGGGCACGTGCAGAAACGGAGATGGAGGGACGAAGGAGGAGAGAGAGGGCATCCCCTATTGTGGCAAGATCGCAGATTTGGACAGGCAAGTCTTTTTTTGTGGAAGGACTGGGTTTTTAAGAGTGACTCCTCCGGAGCACAATGGCACCACCGGTTTTTACGGCTTCTCTTTTTTTACGGGGGAATGAATGAGGTGGCTGGAAAACTCACCCTCCTCCCACTCGCCTTTCTTTTTCGACTCTCCTCCCTCCTTATGCCTTTCTCCTGCCCCACACTCCCTCCTGCAGCTCGCACGCGCCCTCCGCCCAGAAGAATTGCCGGCGGAGTGAGAATCAGCCTTCCCTTCGTTTTTGGAATGCCGAAAGGAAGAGAAGGAGGGGGTCGGGTGGTGGTCCAGTCTCCTCCTCCTTTATATCCCATACCTCTTTCTCTCTCCCTCTTTCTTTCTTCCAGCAAATCTATGGGCTGAGTTTTTTAATAAAAAAAAGGACCGGGTTTATTTTTACCCTCCCGGTGCACCTGTGTGTTTGCGCTCCCTTGATGTACTCGCCCGCGTTAGTCCTTTTTGGCGATCGTGTCGACGATAAGTTCGCGGAGGACTTTCCCGAAACGTATGCGGTTTCGAGATGTTTGGGTGGAGACGGGGCTGGAGAATATACAAGAGAGGACTGCCTCCGCTACAGAATCGCCGGAAAATTTTCTTTTTACCCTTATAATCCCGCTGCTCCACCCATGCATAAAATGAGAAACCTCCGAGACAAAATGTTACCCGCAATCTATGTCAAAATCTATATAAAAGGACGAGTTTTCAACCTATATTTTAATGCAAGCATGTATCAAATGCGAGATTCCGGCAGAAATAACATTTTATATCCCGGGATCACATTAAATTATTAATTTTAAAATGCCGTTTGCCTTCAACAAACAAACGCTAATGTAAAAATTTTGGTTTGTGCGGAAATATTTTTTGTATTAAATAAGTCAAAAATACATTAATAATATTTATTTGTTCATATTATGGCATAGAAACGCACGAACCCGCGAAAAACCACCACTGGAAGTTATTGTGAATATAAATGTAGATAAGTTATAGTATTTTTCATATCAATTCATATGATGTATTATTTAAGCGTAATATTGTTGCCACATGGCCCTATGGCCAAAATGTAACATTGTATAATAATAATTACTTAAGGACAGCTCAAATAAGGAACGAACTACGTTTAAACGTTTTCACTCGTTCTTTTCATTCTAAATGTTTTTGTTTCTATCCTTCGGCTTTCATTCAACTTGAGTTCCGTGATCTGCTACTAGCATGGCAGAAGAAAAAACATTTCAAGTGTAACTATGATTCGTCCAACAGAAATGCCTCTCGAGAGTGAAGGTGCGTAGACATAGCGAAAGCAGCTAGTTCCTACTTTGAGTTGTCCTTCACTCATGAAACAAACCATTTTAAAATTGTTTCTTATTCCTTTTGTAAGAAAATGTATCTCAAAAAGTATTTCTTTTCCGTGCACCAAAAATGCAATTCGATATCCTTATCCACAGCCACGGCAGAATTTCGGGCGCGACTCGTGTTGCTATGGTGACCTTTCTCCGCATTCATCACCCTCTCTCTCTTTCTCTCGCGAGGGGAGAAAAAGGGGCGACGGATGGCGAACTCTGCTGACCTCTTTTGTTGTCCTTTGCTATCCGCCCCCTTACCCTGCCTTTTGTGTAAGACGTTTCCTTCTTTTATTTTCTCTAATAATTAGAAGATTTTATTTTCACTCCTCACCGCCCCTGCTATTAGTTCCGCGAAGCGTACGCATTCAAGACAAAGACACGTATTTTTTTCTGAATGCGGGTCTTTTTAACGGGGTGGATGTTTGAAGGAAGCTTGTCTGTCGGAACAACACAGCGATTCACTTTCTCTCCGCGTTTCTTCAAATCATTCAAGACCGCCGCCCATTGCATTTTCAGTCAGCTTTATGGTCATGCCTGTTTGCGGTTCCGTTTCTCCGCGCATAGTTTAACCTCATGTTGTGCGTCAAACACAGTGCCCGACTTTCTAGGAAGGAATGCTATTGTCTATCGTGGATGTTACCCAGTGTCCTGCGATTTCTACAGCTAGACTTTTGTCCTCGTGAAGAACTGACGTTTTATCCAAGACCAATCATTAGCTGCGTGAGATTATTTTATTCGAAGTGAGAAAACCTGATATAAACTTTTATAGTAGACATTTTAGATAATTTTCGAACGCATAACTTCAATTCAAAAATTAAACAACAGAAACTCTTTGTTAACACGGAAAGGCGCATTTAGATATAATACATTATGGTTGCTATAAAAAGAATAAAAAAGTATATAATTGCTTCGATATGATATTACTGAGCATGCAAACAGCATAGTAAAAATATTCGGAAAAAATATTAACCACTATATAAAAAATTAACTTCGATTGTTTTAACTCTAAACCTGTTCAAGTTTATACTACGAAATACTGCTCTCTTCCTGCATAATAAAGACATTTGCTCGAAAACAAATCTCGCCGGAAACAGTTGCCTGAATAACAAAATATGTATACCACAATTCGATGAATAATGACTGTGTGCCAACGGTCACGCTTTCCTCGAATTATCCTTCATTTTCTGAATTATAAGATCATAAAACTGAGAATGAATTGCTGACGAAGAAATCCCAATTATAGAACTTACTCAACGGTTCAGAAAGCTCTATTTGTGTCCTTCATGCTTCAAACATTTCTATTTCGAGTCGCATCCGGAAAGCAAGTACTATTTATTTCCGCCTCATTCTTTGATCACTTGCGTGACGTGGCAGGAAGAGATATTTTGCGACAATCAGACCTTACATGGGCATTGTCGACTGATATATTTTACTAACCTAAGAAGGCATTAATACGGCCGGAGGTCATTCGTTTTCAAGCAAGCAAAAGTTTACTCTGCTTAAAGGCTGCACGGATAGTTAAGTGATAACTTATATACTGTATATCTACGATTAAAGTTTTTTCCAAACTGCACTGATCTGCCTCCTAAATTTAGTACATGTGAAATGTTTATAAATACATTTTAAAAAAGCTTATACCAGTGATAAAATATCACCCGCCAGGAGAAAGTTGCCACAATTATTGAGATTGGTTTAGCAAAAATCGTTACAATTAATTTGAGAATATAACATTATAAATGAATGGCATTTTGAAATAACACACTTGATTGTTTAAAATACATTATATTATATTAGTGGACACCAACGAAAAAGTTAATTTTAGCAAATATTATAAATGGGAAATAATGATTAAATAATGTACCATAATTAATCATTTATTGATTCTTATCATTATGAATAGATGCTTCTTACATATATAAGATACTAGTAGAAGGTGCTTGTATTCTGCAAGCATATCACCTCACCTTAAAAAAACATTAATTTTTCAGACAGATATTTCATCATTACAAATATTATTTTCATTCAAAAGATTTCACCTCCAGAACAATTTTCGTTTTTCCCTTATGTAAAAATAATAGATTAAAACAATCCCCAAACTTTGCAATTTCAGGAATTTTATACTTTCTCCATTATGGGGTATTAATGCTACACATTTATGCCAAATTTTAAAGTTGTAACACTTCCAGAGGTGAAATAATATTTTTCTAATTCTTAAAATTTTAACGGCCACTGCAATATATTTATGGAGAGATTCGAATGTTTATTTGTGCAAATGCACTACTCTGTAAATAACTTGAAAATTTCAACTTCCTAGCTCATCCTATGTTATCTATTTGTTTAAACTTTAAGAATTTGTAACGGCAACACAAACTAAAATATCAAAATTTCTATAATCCCTATTTTGGTTTTTTAGAAATCCTACCTCTAAAAAAATTTCAGCTCCTTAGCACATTCGGAAATGAATAAAACTTGAAATTTTGTTTAAACAATTGCGAATTTTTAGCGGCCGAATCGTTGCACTTTTTCAAGATTTTCGTTTTTTCTAGTCGGTTTTGCACAAAATCCTACCTAAGAAAAAAATTTCGAATCTCCAGCTCATCTGGAAGTGCCTAAACATTATTATCCTCCTATATGTTATCATTATATACTAGTAGTTGGTGCTTTCATACTGCAAGCATATCATCTCAACATAAAAAATCATTCATTTTTCATATTTCATCATTACAACTATTTTTTTAATTCTAAATATTTCACCTCCGGAGCGATTTTCGTTTTTCCCTTATGTAAAAGTAATAGATTAAAACAATCCTAAAACTTTGCAATTTTAAGAATTTTATACTTTCTCCATTATGGGGTACTAATGCTACACATTTGTGCCAAATTTTAAAGTTGTTGTACTTCTAGAAGTGAAATAATATTTTTTCAATTGTTTATATATGTTTATGGAGAGATTCAAATGTTTATTTGTGCAAGTGCACTACTTTGTACATAACTTGAAAATTTCAACTTCCTAGCTCATCCCGTAATGTCTGAAAAGTAATCTATTTGTTTAAATTTTAAGAATTTTTAACTGCCAAAAAAATAAAAATTTGTATAATCCCTATTTCGTTTTTTTTACGAATTCTACTTTAAAAAAAAAATTCAACTCCGTAGCTAATGCGGAAATACATAATCCTTGAAATTTTGTTTAAACAATTGCGAATTTTTAGCGGCCGCATTGTTGCATTTTTTCAAGATTATCGTTTTTTAGTCGGTTTTGCACAAAATTCTACCTATGAAAAAAAATTTCGAATCTCCAGCACTTCTGGAAGTGCCTAAACATTAGTATCCTCCTATATGTTATATGTATGTTATATCCTCCTCCTCCTCTGTAAGAAACGTCGATATATAATGATAGAGGTTTCTTACAGAGGAGGAGGAGGATGATACTAATGTTTAGGCACTTCCAGATGAGCTTGAGATTCGAAATTTTTTTCTTAGGTAGTATTTCGTGCAAAACCGACTAGAAAACACGAAAATCTTGAAAAGGTGCAAAAATGCGGCCGCTAAAAATTCTCAATTGTTTAAACAAATTTTCAAGGTTTATGTAATTCAGAATGCGCTACGGAGTTGAAACTTTTATTAGAGGTAGGATTTATAAAAAACGAAATAGGGATTATAGAAATTTTGATATTTTTATTTGTTTGGCAGTTAAACATTCTTAAAGTTTAAACAAATAGGTAGATGCATAGACACTGCGCCGCTAGTTAGGAAGCTGAAATTTTTAAATTATTTACAAGTTAGACTATTTAAACGAATAACTTTTCAATTTATCCATAAAATTGTTAAAAATTATTTAAATTTAAACAACTAGATAAATGTTATTTCACTTCTAATTGTACTATAGATCTAAAATTTGGCAGATATGTGTAGCAATGTGGGAAAAGTATAATATTTCGAAAATTGCAAAAATTAGTGATTGCTTTACTCCATTATTGTTCGATAATGAAAAAACGAAAACCCGTCCAGAGGAGAAATCTTTAGAATTAAAGAAATATTTCTTATGATGAAATACCTCCCTGAAAAATTAATGCTTTTTCAAGGTGAGATGAAATGCTTGCAGTATGCAAGCACCTTCTACTAGTATGTTATATCCTCCTCTAAGGAACGTCTATATATAATGATAGGATATATGAGATAGGATATACAGTGGAACTTCTATAAGTCGAACTTCAAGGGAAACAAAAAATAATCGAGTTATAGAAAATTCGAGTTATAGACATTCGAGTTATGGAAGTTCTACAGTATATATATACGGTGATTCCGGGAGAGACGCCCCACGGAGAGAGATGCTCCACCCTCTGTTGCTCGAAAATGAGTCAGTAGGTAGCGCCAGCAGACCGACAAGTAGCTCAGTTGAGTGGAGGAAAGCAATGTATTCAAGTTGAAATTCGTGAGTTCACGCGTTTGGTTGTGTTTATGTTCTACCTTTTTAGGTAAGTAATTTCCTACACTGAAATTTCAAACGCTTTTCACATTTAAGGCCTGCAATTTGGTCTTTCATTGTTATATGTGGATTGTTTTATGTGGTTGCTCAGGTTGATCATCTAAGAGTATTCTAAGCTAGGAATCCGGAATGTTTGCTCATGCTTGCCAGGTTAGGGAGGAGAGGCGTCTCTACTCTCTGTATCGGTAGAGACGCCCCAGTTGAGACTGGGTGAGATGCCTCACCGCTTATGGTTTTCATGATTTATTTTTATTTGATTTTATGCATGTACACTTGAAATTAATTTGAAATAACGCTCTCTTGTAATTGTTTGGACCATTTTTTTCCTTAGGCCACACAAAAGATTATGGTTCGGAAGTACCAGCTGAAGGAAGATAGCACTCCAAGAAACGAAACACGGACTAGGTTCCTCATGACCTTTTGGAAGAAACAACAAAAAAGATTAGTGGCTCACATTCAACAACTTGGTGCATCTGCATTTGCCCCAATCGAAAAATGGTTTGATCGATGGCGTTCCAGTTTGCGGAGAGGCTTGGTCTGCAGCACAAACTTTCTATTGAGAAACAAGATGATCCAAACAGAACTAATGATGCCTACTTTCTATTTAAGCATTTATTTAATGTTGAATTTGCATAAAATTTGATTTTAATTATAAAATTATGTAATATTTTTCGGTTTTCAAACATGAAAAATATTAACTACCATAACGACTTCAATGCCTTTCATTGGGAATTGATTTTCCATACTCCAAGAGCATTGATTTAATGCTTAGACTGCATTATAATCCTACGTATACATGTGATACGCGATAATTTTAAATTAATTTTTTATACGAATACGTACTAAAAGGCACGGATGATGACACCATAAACACAACACACAAAATATCCTAATTTTTACATAAATTGTAGTGTAACATATAGGCTATTGTTTTAATGATGATTATAGTTATTGCTTAAAAAGGGCAATCTGTGCATGCTACTTGAAATTCTAAAACTTGGACGTGAGCCGATTGCCAGAGAATTTAGAAATTCCGGATAAATGCCTTAATTTCGCCGAAAATTAAAACTATTATCTTATTTAAATGGGTAGCTCAAATGCTTATATATCTTGGCGTGTAATGATTTTTTTAAGCGCTTGCAGTATGCAAGCACCGAAAGCTCGTATAAAAAATAAAGAGTTAAAAGAAATACGACAAAATCAGCATACCAAATAAAACAGGAAACAAACCACTCCATGTTATGTTTTGTGGAATGTCTATTTCTCATGTAATCAACAGCTGACTCTTTCTATTCTTGTATACATACCTAAACCTGGCACTAATCCTCATCTTCGTTTGACCTTACGAACTAGATGCTAGATATAGAAATATAGCATGAGTAAATACGAAAAGTAAATCTCAACCAATGCTAAGAGCAATATTCCTGCGTCCGCTAGCTTATAAAGGTCGGAGTATGACGGGTAGAATAACAGTTAGGATATAAATTTATTGTTTTCTTTTTTTATTACTTTTGTATATACCAGCATTTGCGGCAGGAAATGCATCATACGAAATTGACGTAGATAAAAGAGCGGTGGCTAGAAATGAATGTAAGAATTCCAGGAGTGAGATTGACCCTTACTTGGCAACTGGTATCACCTTCGTAATATTTAAGGGTTAAAAAATAATCAATTCTAAAAATAGCTTCCGCGTTTTCCCCAAATCTGCTAAAAACAAAGAACTCAGTTCAAAGTTTTATGAGGTATTATACAAAATTATAAAATGGTTTATGTCTTCCCTATAATTGAACGGCACCGCGTCTTTCTACAACACGGGTTCTTATAACACGGATTCGCTAAAACAAGGTTTGTTTTTTAATACCAAAATATATACAACGCGAATTATGGCTCGCATTAACGCGGTATGGTCGGACTTTGGATGTTGGACTCAAAAGTGCTGAGCAAGAAAGTGACGTTTTGGATGGTCCGGATGATTTGTTTATAAAAAAAACTCTCCATGTGACATAAATGTGCATTAAAGACCGAAATTTTGGCCTGGATTAGTGTGCCAGAAAGGGTGTGGAACATCGCCTTCCTTTCACTTTGTAAAGCTAGGTTCACATAACACGAATTCACATTACACGGTACTTTTTCAGAACGCACCCTCCCGTGTTATAGGAGGGTCGGTTGTACGTATTATGACTTAGATATATTTGTAAAATTATTTTGTATAATTATTTTCCAAACGAATTCCATTTTACGTAAAGTAACAATTTTAAGTCAAATATTTAAGTCGTATTATAATAATGAAACGTGGCCAAAAGGTAAAATACAGGTTTCCCTCTCTTTATGCGAGGGTTAGTTCCAGAAAAGGGACGCATAAAGCGAATTCGCATAAACAGAACCCATATTAGCATGTAAAAGAGAGATACGTTCCACAAGCAATCCTAACTCCCTTCCAAGACGCTCTTCTTTCGCTCCATAACGACTTCTTATGAGTTAAATACAAACTTAAAACAATTGACACTAAATTCGCCAATAAAAGGAAGCAGACGAGCACAAGTGGTGGCTGTTGTAAGTGACATAATAGTAGAGGTTTAAAATGCTGGAGGGTTGTCTTAGCCCTACGCAAGTTCCGCGGGGTAGGAGACAAAACTTCACAAGTGTGCTCAGAGAGTATCACACGAAATCTCCGTCTTATCTTCACTCTACAATATCCTCTCATCTCTTTTACTGTGGTATTAATACGCACAGCATAAGAGACACTGAGAGGTTGAATGGTCGCCTTGTGGTATGGTGGAGAATTTTCTCTCATCTGTATTTCACCGGCCGCGTAACCGCATAAGAGCGAATCAAAGACGCATAAAGAGGAATTATGGTAGCAGAAAGTTTGTCGCATAATAGTGAATTCGCATAAAGCGAACCCGGATAAGAGAGGAAAACCCGTAATTACGATTTTTTGGCAATGGTTCAAAGAGTTTTCGAAAACTCGAAGCTTATCTCCGCTTAAATAGCCTTTTTATCGTATAAGTTAAATTTTTCTATAAAATTCCTTCTTATTTCCCACGGGGAAGACGCTACAATCATCCATCATTATTCCGGAGGAGCGCTAAGTTGACACAAGACCGTTATGACAGCACAGAAAAGAATTCCATCCATTTGGCGAATTTCCCTTGATTCCTGGGATATCAGCATTCTTTAAATGACATAACATTTTATTACGGTACATACATTAGGATATTGACTCATGAGAACAAATGTCGACAAATAGGAAAGATGTGTCGGCAAAAAAGAGTAAAATGACGTTTATGGTATTAAAAAAATAAATCCGCTACATTATTCTATACTTTTTAATCATCTCATTTTAAGCTGCACCTAATAGTCATTTGATTGCTCATCAGTCGAATGCTCACAAAATATTTAGAAATTTATTCAGAGATCCGCTGAATTTGTCAAAAATCTTGAAGTAAAATATGTCCAATGCTATATTTTCCATAAAAGCGAATTTCTTAGGCTAAAAATGATACTGTTGTCAAATAAATTGCGCATTCGTGTGTGAGAAGTTATCAACATTTCGGTAATATTTTAGTTTTTACTGAGGATGAAATTACTGCTAACTCCATTAATTACATTACAAATGTTTTTCTAAGACTTTTGTAGCAATTTTGAAACAATTAATCATTTGCCATATATAAGTGTCTTTGATAATCAGCAAACTACATTTAAAGGTATGAAGCTACTACGAAGCAATAATGTATTATGCAACTTCAAGTAGAGTCACAACTTTTAATAGATAAACCTTAAAGAACTTCCGTATTTTAAACTTTTATCAATTATGTCGCTAAAAAGAGAAAGAAAAGAAAGAAACAAAGGTTAGAATTTTAATGACAATGATTCATATAATTTTCATCAAAAAATTTTACTTAAAATCCAGGCATATCAATCAAGATGACGAAAATACAAATTATTCTCAAAATCCCATTTAATTAATCGGGGGATAAGGGAAGAAGAAAGGCGCTTTTATAATAATCTCTCAGTCACTTCCACAGATATATAATACGTTTATTTGTAAGTTTAATTAGCGACGGAAATCATCCGAATGGTAATTGCTACGATTGCTCTCGGAGTAATTTCTTATTCCGATACCATTGCCTTTCCCACGTTACTCAAACGATTTAAGGTCAATAATACGGCGATGTAGCTGTTTACGTTAATCTCCTTCCAAGCATCGTCGCTCCTCTGCAGAACGTTAGAACGAGGGGAGTCGTTACGATCGCGTTTTTTCCTTCCTATCCTCAACTTGTGTTCGCAAATATTTTCCGCTGGGATAAAAAGAAATTTCTGAGGTTTCTCTTCATGAGGGAGGAGTTTGGAGAGAAGAGGAAGGAGGAGGTCAACGTCCCTTTCTTCCCAAGATATATTGTCCGTTCCCTTCCCCCATCACCCCATTTTCATTTCGGATCCCACTCTCCGAATCGCTTTTTTCACAACACGCAGCCTCGTTCCAAACGATATTATTCCTCCGCCGGTTTGATAGAACTTGAGGGGTTTCATCTCGAGGGCGAAAAGATGGTTTGCCATCAAAATTCCAAAAGACGAATTTCTATGCTTTGGAACGATGATCCTGAATGCATTATCATGGTAATAAGTTGTATTCGTTTCCAAAATTATATGGCAGTTAAAGTTTTCTAAAATACCTGTCAAAACTTACTGAGTTTATATTACACGTTTATCTTAATAGCTTGATTAATTTTAAGCTGAAGGAAGAACACTGCTGTTCAATCATCGTTAGAGCTAAAGTTTCTACTGTGTTAAAATATAGATTCTTATATCAAGCATAAGCACAATTAAATCGATAAAATTTTAGTGTGGCTATTTATTTATTTTACGCATATTTCACATTTTTGCTATACCCACCTTTAATTCATAAACGTCTTCAATGTACTGCTAGCAACTAATCTTCCAATTTTAATAAAATATTATTTGGCAAAACTAAATAAGATTGCTAGAAATTATTTTCGCGTAAACATAGACACGGTTAGCTCAATGAAAACTCAAATTTGAATGATAGTGTTTGTAATAGGTATTCCAAATAATATCAAGCATAGACAAATTACAAATACTGTCGCAACTTACACGGTGCAGTTCAACTTAGCTAACACTCACATTTGCGCACTTGTAAAATTATTAAGCCCAACGTCTACATTGATTCTAAAAAATTCTAAACAAATAAATAATTAATAACGCATTTTTGAGAGCATCACGCCTTATTTTTTGCTGTTAAGCCTCACGCCAAATGGACGGAAACTTCAAAACGCCGAATCCTCAGGATAGCTTTTTTACCCTCACCGAATAATAAATTCGGATTCAGGCGTCACGAAGCAATGTCATCTCTCAGGAGCCACCATTCCAGACTTGCTGATTCCTCAAAATGAAATTATTGTATTAGTCGTCTAGACGCCGAAATGAATTTCACCGTGTGTTTCAGCAATATATACTTTCAATAATTCTCCCGTCCTTTTCCTCTCTCGCTTCTTTGAATTACTGACACTCTTAATATGCAATAAAAAAATCTCATTTTTATTAATATTCGTGTATTTTTCTTCCTCCTCCCCTGCAATCCATCTCACCCCCTACATCACCCCGCTTTCCTTCGTCCTTGATTTTGTTTATTACTCTCGGCTTCCTTTTTTTCGCCATTACTCCGACTCTCATTTTATACGTAAACGTTCTCCTTTTTTCCCCCTCCCCTCCCTCCTAATACCCTCCTTTAATCCTCACGCTCCTCCTCCCTCACTCTCCTCCGTCTTCTTCTTCTTCTTCTTCTTTGATGCACCGCGACCTGTAAGGAATGCCACCCTCAAGAGGACCATCTCCTTTTTCTCTCTCTCTCTCGTCCTCTCGCACTTCTCGTTCCTCCTCATCCCTCCCCTCCTCCACTCATTCTCCTCTTCTGTCTTTCTGTGCGTGTGTGCGTCTCTCTCTCCATTCCTATTCATCCCTCTTTTTCTCGCGCTGCTAGTGAAGGACAAAAAAAAGAAACGGTAAGAAAAACTACTCGCGGAGTCATAGTCGACAACTCACGAGAGTGTTAGGAAGTGAAAGCATTTCCAGTAACTGCGACTATTTCCTAAGCAACCTAGCGGATTCTCTTGTTTTGTCCTGTTAGTTAGCTATTCCACGTTCTCGCCTACGCATGATGGCATGCTGGTATGGAGGACAAAGTAGGAATCATTTGAATGGAGAGTTGGCATATTTGCTTCACACCTTGAAATAAACTGATTTGAAAGTTAAAAACTTCCGCGCCTTTCTGAAAAAACACCTATCTAATTTTAGATTACTGTCAGAATCTTAACAAAAGCAGCCTGAGAAGCAATTTCTATTCAGTTAAATAATAAGAGTAACCAAATTAAGATTACTGATCGGAATTTCACGTGCTAGAGAAAAACTGACGAGTATGTATTTGGACAGGTTTAATTTCATCACTTGCACTTGCTGATGTAGCTAAGAACAATTAGAGGTTAATCCATACGAAAGAAGCAGGTATTTTATATATAATATTCCTGCTTCTGTTCTTATTATGGTCAACGTTTAGTTTCCATTTAAACAAAATATATGAACGTTTGTCTATTGACAATATAGACTTCCATGCTATGCAGAGTAATATTAAGTAGCAGTGCATTCAGACGACTGGCTCCATATTACGGAAGCAGCCTCATCATCCTTGTAGAGTAATCATATCTAAGATGAGATTACTTTCAAGGTAGCTGGAGATTCCAAGTCAAGGTTAATGAGACGTAAAAATCGAGGCAATGCGGATACAAGTGTACCATTTCTGACACGGAAATCGCCTCCTACAATTATGCTTAACGAGTGGTATCGATGCTAAGCTGTGCGTGGGATATAACAAAGAAGTACATATAAGATAGTCGGACTCGTTTTCATCACTAAATGACAGTATTGCAAGAATGGATAAGGGAAGCAAACGATGTATACCAAGGCTACCAGGCTTCTCCACACATGAGATAAAATTACGATAAAAATGTGGATTTGGTTATTAAGATTGTTAATTATGCTGCAATGAATTTGGATCTTTAGATAAAAAATTCTCTATTTTCCAAATTAAATGAAACATTAAAAATTTTATATTTACATTAAATCCTTCAAATTATACCAATACATTTTGAAAAGTACCAATTCTTGCAAGGCAAAATGTTCATCTAATCACAAAAAGGTGAATCTAAATTTTAGAATAGAAACTGTTGAAGCGCTTGCGTCGAGAATCTGCTGCTTAATCAATGTAATAAAATACTCGGAAGCTTGATAAGAAAACCAAACCAAACACATGGCAGGACGTTTTTACCGACATCTTTTCTCTCCCATAAGTGACAAACATAAAACTTATTTTGAAAACCCGTTTCGCGCGACCGGGTTATAAAAAACGCGATAAATCGAGACAAGTGCAATTTCGGATGTAACATTCTGGTTGAAAATTTCGAGTTTTAAATTATAACTAATAAAGAATGAATAATTTCGGTTTCCTCGAATGTTATTCATTTTATTTGAAAAATCTACCTTTTCAGCATCCGCCGTCATTGAGAAAGCATCCCATCGACAAAAAATAACACAATAATCCGAGCATAAATTAATAAGTAATACCGGTTTCTATTGCGAAATGTCAACATATTTCACACAAATTCCTCCGAAAACCAGAGACATAATTTTAATTTCTATTTACGACGGTAAAAAGAGTACGACCTTACAACACTCGGCAAAAACACCAGCGGAAGATGAGACAAAAGGAAGGAGAGGGTAGAGGAAGAGGGAGGGATGGTATGGTATGGCGTTGAGTAGAAAAGTAGGGAGAGAAGAGAACGAGACAAGTCGAGAAGATACCGAAGGCTAATGGCTTCTGTTGAGAAGGAAAGGATTGAGTTATGATGAAAACGAGACGGGGACAAAAACCGAGCGAAAATACAACCTGCGTCAGTAATGGACCCGAGAGAATCGCTTCGCGGAATAGCTGCATGCCAAGCCGAAGAGCGGACGCGAGGCACTTGTCCGACGCCGCGGCGTTTTGCGAACCGACAGTCTCCAATGCGACGGAGGGAAGAAGGGCGGGGGCTGAAAAGCGAGGGGGGAGAATAAAGAGCAGCAGCATCTGCTAGCTTTTGGACGGAGGCGACGATTCCTCCGGAGACGGTCTTTTTCTGGGAAGGGGCAGCGAGGATGGAATTGGGGGAGGATGGGGAAATGGGATGGGGTTGGAAGGCGTGGCGGAGGGCGGAAGGGGAACGGGGGCTCGAGTTCAAGGGAATGGGCGGGTAGCGAGACCTATACCCGAGGGGCCAATGCACCTGACGCACTCCTCCCAGACCACCTCCTTTAAACCCATCCCACTGCCGACCGCGTCTGCCTCCTCATACCACTCACGGCCTCTCCTGAAAAAGAGGAAGGGAGGCTCGGCTGGAAAATAGACGTCAGCTCCTGAAACGCCTCATTCCCGAAACGCGAAAATGAGGTTTTTTTTTGACGGACTAATTGCGGCGAAGGGACCTAATAGAGTCGGTCATTGTCTTCTAGCATATAAGGCGTTGGGGTTAATCCGTTTTCTTAACCTCCACGAAGTACAAGTTTGCTTTTATATGCTTTTTTTCGTCAATCCCTTCTAAATGATATGATCCAGATATTATAGAAAATATGACAGTTAGACATTAATTTATGGTAATTCAGTGCGGAATGCTATTATTAATTTGTAGTTGATATTCAAATACTAATATTCCTGTTAAAATTGAAGGTTTCAATGGGGTTTTCAAATTTTGTCTTTGATAAATACAATTTGGAGCACCTCAAAAATATAACGTAACCTGTTATGAATTGAATAACTCGTATAGTTCAACAGCTATACATATTTTTCATTCGATGGAATATACTGAGTTAAGGGAATATATTTTAATGTTGTTTTACTCTTGACAAAACCGACACACCAATTTATCAAAGACAAATATAGTTATACTCGAATTCGTCTACCGCGAAGTAGATTACATAGCCAAATTTACTTAAAAAAATCAGTCATAAAACGAGAAACTGATGAATAAGAACTGTTTATACGTGGGATTATTGAAGGGAAATCAATTCAAATATAACTGATCCTAATTTCCTCGCCGCTGTCGACCATTTGTGGGATCAGAAATTTTTAGCATTCCTTAAACAAAATATTTAAGCGACAGGTTCATTCAAGTCATTCATATGACACATTTGCGCATGTATTCTTTAAAAAAATATTATTAGCAGATAAAAATACCCAAGACTGTGGTGCAAAACTTCTAGTTTAATCGCTTTTTAATTATAAGAATCATCTTCTCCAATAAAATTCTCAAAATTCGTCAAATAATTAACTCAGTACAGAGCAAATAAAAGTTTAGCCTTAATAAATATGTTACTACACCGAAAAAATAATAAGTAATACATAAAAGTTTATAATAATGTCCATGAATCGAAATAATACACAGTATTAAAAAACAATTAAAACGGCCACCAAGGGCAAAAGCGCAAGCTATGGAAATTCTCAAAATTTTCTATATTTTTTACATATGAATTGAGAGTTATCATACGTATGACTCAACATAGGCGGCAATACAAACAAACCTGGGTACGTGCTACCGCCCAAGATTGAGCTTGCATATAATAATTATTGTTAAATCTACGTTACTTAATAATTTCTAGCACATGATTTTTTTCAGATAATAATTTGGTAGAACAATACAGCTTCAATCTCGAGAATGAATTTTTACTATCAGTGCATTCGAAGTAGGGCCATAAAAATTAATCTTTATACAGTCCAATATAGCGTTACTTTCTGGCGCGCTAGGATATAAATTGTAAACATATGGCTCACTGCAATGAAATTCGATCTGGTAAAGCGACACCCGGTTCGAATCCTTATGAGGATTTTTTCCAAAGGACGCCCGGCCCCCTTGTTGTACATGCAGGAACTAAGGAGACGAGGACGAGCCAATGAGAAAAGAGAAAACGAGAAAATGAGGATCGCTCTCAAATCAACACTCCGTCCTTCGGAAGGGACGTTAAGCTGTTGGCCCCCGTGGTGTTCTCCGTTAAGAGCAGGCTAAATGTCGGCACCGGGTTTCTCTTCTCCCTTCCTGGCTATTCATTGCACTACCTCTTAGATACCCATTACGCGCGTAGGCAAGAGGCGAATCGGCTGGACTCTAAAATCAAATGGAATTCGAAGCACTTGCGCTCCTTCCGCACCTCGAAAGGAGATGGGAATCCAGATTCTTTACTTAGCATTAAGGATTAGAAGTGCAAAAAAGGTTTTTGAACGCTAATTGGTCGATAGAGGAAGCTTTTAAAGAAACCATCCTCTTCTCATCCTAGAAGTCCTCGCGTTTTCTTTCTTTAATCGGATTTCTTTAGCTTTTTGATACTTGGAATGAATGCTAATTACATCATTCTCCTTTCTGGAATTCGGAATTAATGTGCAGAGGAACCCATTCGTTATCGATTCAATTCGATACGCACCGAACAAACTGCAGCGTGATAAGCACTTTAATTTGCCATCATTACCTCAAATAACAGAAATTTTCTTCCTTTCGCTATGAACACCTGAAAATGCGCATCCTTAAATTAATCATTTCCATAAAATCAAAGTAACTCAACAAAACAGATTCAAATGTTTATCAATTACTTCCAGCTATGTAGCAGTAAAATACTGTTAATTTTAAAAGTTAGAGAATTGCCTATCTCCATCAAAGACGATTGGATTACGCGACTGGTAATGCACGAAGTTACCAATATATTCCGACAGAAATTCGAAGAATTTCGATGCTCAAATTCCATAAATATTTCGGCGATATTATAAGTATGTATTCTTCACAGCAAAAGCTGCATTAAGAATGAATCGTATATCTTCACGCGTACATTGAACATCACATAAACCAGGGGAGAGTAGAAAAAACCCGATCTGCATTGAGAGAAAAACAGGCGATGATAATTTTTCTTGCCCCATTTCAACTATCGCCGAAGGTCTTATCGTCTCCAAAATGAAATTTCCGCAAAGCCATTATATTCTTTTTAGAAGGTTGCGCATATATCATTGACTTAAAGGACATATGTTTTTGGAAGATGTACGCTCTTATCTTTTGTTTGCGTTTGATAACGTCGCGATAGATCCTCAGTGGGTAGGAAGCGAATGGGAGCTGCTCGATCAAGGCCGAATATACTTTACGTTAATGGGCGCCAGCACGCTCCCATTAACGTCGTAGTGAGACTCTTGCTGGCAAGCGCAAGCGCTTCACTTTACTCCAGAGAATAGCTCGAAAATTCAGATAAATACGCGAAGCATAAATAAATAAATATAATAATAAATAATATAAATTTCAGAATAGAATTTTACACCACGATTGATGAACATGATTCGAATTTAAAAATACGACAACGTATTTTTTATCAGTATACGTTATATTTTCACACACAATGTCTTTTTGTTAAAAAATAAAGTACCGCATTACCATATATATATATAATGTTCAAGTGTTATAATTTTATCAAATCATATTCTCTTTTGTACAGTTTTTTTAGGAGAAAGACACGCATAGATCACTACAGAAGTTCAAATTTTCTCTAACTTCATCCATCTCAAAAATAAAACTTTAACTCCATTTAATGAAAGTTCTTTGACATTTTATCACTCAAATGAAAGGGCGACCGTTAAAACGACATCAGTCGCTTCTAAATAAATGTTGATTTTTCACGTCTCTTCATAAAGTCCTTCGGTTCTGTTTCTTTACCTTGATTGCATACTTCAACATCTATAGCTGAATTTCATTTTTATCATCTTCGGAGGAATTTAATCATAATTTCAAGTATGATTCAGGCTGAGAATGGTCAGAAATGAGTCTTGTCCATAGGAATCGAATTTTGAACAAAGAGAGAATTAAATCAGTCGAAGAATACCTTTGGGAATTAATGTAATGGCAACTTTATATTCATAGAAAAAAGTTACGTTCAATTTTTATAAGTCCGTCCTTTCATAATTCGAATTATAAGAATGAGCACAGTGGTAAATCGGCAACAAAAATGAAAATCGCTAAAGTCGAAAAAATGTCAATATATGAATAAATTAATACTACCTGGCATGCATGTTTTATATCAAAACAATTGGTCGTGCGTTTTATCTAACAAATCCGAGTTTTTACAAAGCTAGAAATTTTTCCCGAGTTATTCATCCAAAATATGGCAAAAACCATTACGTAAAAGCCTTTAGCCTAACCTAACCTGAAAATCCTAAGAGGAAAAGATTACAGCCCCATCGTAGGACGAGAGAAAAAGACTAGTCATGCACTCTTCCATATGAGTTCTTGTATTCATGATGCGGAATGTCGACTTTACCTCCCAAGAACTCAGACGGAAGGCGGATTAAGGGTGTAAAAAAGTCTAGCAGATGAAGAACTGTTCACTTTGTCGGTAGAGCATCGAATCAGTGAGGGATAGGCCTCGTTTAGGAGATTACGCAGGTGATTCTTTCAATTCTTCAAAAGATAATATTTATCCGATCAAACATCATCTTTTGTAGTCACTAAAACTAAGAATTTCAACGCATTTTAAAAGTTAATTCACCAGAAAAGTTAATAGTTCTCTGCATATAGGTTTAAAATAAACTTGGATGATAAGTAATCTCAGTTCTCATGTAAATCAAACAAAGCCTACGATTACCGTTTTCCATTTTATTAATACTAGCACAGAGCCCGCAGTTCTACTGCGGGAAAATTTGAGAAACGTCAAAAAATATTATAATAAAAGAAGAACGAACAGAAAAGAAGAATAAAACGTCGGGAGAGAGTGGCAAAATGAGAAACAAACAAATAAGAAGAAAGAAAGAACCGTGAAAATGAACAAAAATGATTAAATTAATAACAAACGAAGAGCAAAGAGAAAAAGAATAGTCATAGTCATACGTCAATAGTGTAACAAACCATTAAGCTACAATGCCTTACAAAAATAAACTGATGTGGGCAACACATGACTTTCTCCATATTTATACGGCAAATTACATGTTGTTTGCTCTGGGATCGCTGTCAATATTTACTTCCGGTTGACAATTAAGAAAATAAAAAGGAGCGTTACTGAGACGTAACTAAGTGTCAATTGCTAACAATAGTCTTCGGTAAGTGGCGTGGTGGTGGCAGCTAAAACATAAGATATCTCTTAAACAATGCATTATATGGAAAAATATATCAAACAAACGTTGTAGAAAATAAACTTATCTACAACTTTTATTCTAGTACATTTTTACATTTATCAAATATTAAAGCAAATATTTCAAAATAACGGATGTGACAACTGTAAACACCCACTTCCGGTCGACCGACTTTTACCAAAAACTAATCAGATCTTTTAACTTTTATAAAAATGTTAAATATAAAATTTTGCGTTGACCTGATTTATAGTTTTTGAGTTAGAGCGCCCACAAAAATCTATCACATACAGACAGACAGACACACAGACATCATCGAGAAAATAGCCAAAACGTGTTCAGGGTACCTTAAAACATGTATTTCTATTGAAATCTCGAATTCGATATTTTTCATGAAAACAATACTTTCTCTATACTTCGTATATGGAGAAAGTAATAAATACATTTTCCACCTCTTCTTGTTTTCTCCCTCTCCCTACCATTCTATCTCCCTTTCTCTCTTCCTTCCTCCCATTCTCTCTTTCTCTCTCTTCCTTTCGCCCATACTCTCTCCCCCTCTATCTCTCTCTTTAAGGGTTAAATGTAAGAAGGGACTTATATAGTCTCAATTTCGCCCTAAATAAAGTCGTTTGTCTGTCTGTCTCTCTCTCTCTCTCTCTCTTCCTCCGATTCTCTCTCTCTTCCTCTCATTCTCTCTCTCTTCCTCTCATTTTCTCTCTCTTCCTTCCCCCATTCACCCTCTCTCTCCCTCTCTCTTTTCCTTCCCCCATTCTCCCTCCCTCTCTTTCTTTCTCCCATTCTCCATCCCTCTCTCTCTCTCTCTTTTTTCCCCTAGCTAGTACCATATTTGAAATTGTAGAAATAGCTTGTTATGTCATCTCTCACTTACACAACTGACCTTGAATTCATTTCAATGACTTAGGATCACGATATTGAGTTCGGCAACAATATCGGTCGGAAAACTTTTTCATTCAAAAAAACAGATTTTTCAGTTTAATGCTCAATTTTGAAAAAAATCGATCTGTATTTGAAATTTCACCGTAGGAAAATAAAACCTCGCAATTTTCTTCGTCCTCGTGTTCAAGTGCTGATTTTAATGTACAAATGAAAAAAAATCTAACCTCGTTTCCATGTTTTTAAATGGGGAAAATGAAAACAGAAAATAATTTTAAAAATAAATTGTTCGAATGAATTGCTTTAAAAACCAACCTATCATCGTATACTCCTATTGCGGTTAAAATGACACATTCCATTTGTATCTTGTTATGTAGTTTTTTTAGTTACAGATACATACTTATACTTGACCGGACACTGCCTCAGACACTAAATTATCTTATAAGTAGTATGATTATACGTCTACTGCAATAATGCTTACAAAGGCCAATTGAAAAAGAAAAGAAACATCGACGAACAATTGAAAATGAAAAACTAATACTATACAAAAAAATGAACAAAAATATTTTAATTCTACGTCTACAGATATAACACTTACAAAGGACTTTTATTTATCACAAAATGTTTGGTTGAAATAAAAAAATCAATGAAATATATTTAAATGCGTAACGTTAGGGTACAACACTTCTTCATAAACAATATTTTTGGATTTTCCAAAAGAATAAACCTAAGAAGAAACCAAAAAACAAAAGGGAACAAACAAACCAAAGATCAAACCGAAACAAACATACCAAAACGAATAAGTAAGAAAACAATAGGAATTAATTAACTCAACAGCTTGAACGATCACTATAAAGAATATAACACTTTATCCAAATACCTTGTATTTGAGAAATAAAATAAACAGAAAATGAACGAACAAAACAGAATGAACAAATCATTCAAATAAACGACCAAGCGACAAAACAAATAAACCAATAAAACGAAATACCAAACCAATGAACAAAGCGAAGCAAACCAATGCGAAAAATGACAAACATACCAAAACAAAACAGTGAAGGTCACAAAAGACCCTGTCTTAGAGAACAATATTTTCTTTGCATAAACACCGTACGTTAGATATATACGTATACGCCAACGAATGAATCGCACTATCAGCTGAAATATTCACCTCGAACCTCGATTCTTTCAGCAATGAATTATTCAATGAGTGTTTGTTTATACCAACAATACATTTACTACAATGAAGAAAATGGATTCTATAACTTCTGATAATCGAATAATTTAAAACAAGTGTCATAAAATAATTTTAAAAAGGTAAGTTAGTGTTAATAGGTCAATCGTAAAACTTATGTTATGTTGAATTGCACTGGTTTCATTAGTACACAATAACTAGGGAACATACAAAAGTAATACTTAAATACAATAATTAAAAATATTACTGAATAAATACAATATAATTTTATAACTCACATGATCGATATAAATGACAATTATTACTATAATTGTTAACATACTAGTCTTTTAATATTTGAAACTGAAGAATAGCTTGTTATGCCATCTCTTATTTACATGGATAATTAATTCATATCAATATCAAAGGCTTAGGATATTGAGTTGGCAACAATATCGGTCACCATGGAAAGGAAAACCTTTTCATTAAAAAAACTCGAGATTTTGTAGTTTAAAGGTCAATTTTGGAAATATTCGATCCGTATTTTAAATTTCACCGTAGGAAAATGAAACTTCATTATTTTCTTCGTTCTCGAGTCCTGACTTTGTACGATGATTTTAGTAATTTTAATGTACAAATGAAAAATAGTCTACACTTATCTTCATGTTTTTAAATGGGGAAAATGAAATGGGAAAATATTTTTTTAAAATAAATTGCTCGAATGCATCGGTTTAAAAACCAGTCGATCGCCCTCTACTCTTTATTTCGGTTAAAATGACACATTAAACTTGTCTCTACGTTATGTAGTTTTTGAGTTATAGATACATACTTATATTTGACCGGACACCGCCCCAGACACTCGATTACTTTTATATATTGCATGATTTAAAACTAATATATTATTTAAGTTTCATTTAAAAAATATTTTTCTCTTTTAATTTTTCCCATTTAAATAACACGGGAATGAGCGTATTGTTGGATTAACAATCTACGTGGCAACCGTTACAAACAATACCTAATATTAACTAAAAGAAATAATATATACCTAATATAAACTACAGTATGGAAGAAAGAAACACTAAGGTTATTCAAAGAAGGCAATCACCAAAAAAAGTATAAATCTTGCTAATTATCTCAAAAGATAAGTGAAAGACAGTTTTAATGTGCAATTATAAGTGCTTTCGTTCTCTGAAAGCTTTTTATGTATTCTTCACATTCTTTATAATACTTAGTAGATAGCGAAATATGTTTTTCATTAACATTGAAAATTAATAAGTGAAAGATACCTCAGAAGGTAAAATAAGAAAATTTCTATAACAATTCTTTAATTTAGACCAACATTTATATTCGTCAACTCTTTCTCCCTTGAACATCTATATGTATATTTTGCTTTCCTTTCAACTGAACATTCGTATGCATCAATTAAGCCAATTATACTTATTTGATTATAATAACACTAACCATGTCATACCAACACTTTTTATCGCCAAATTCAGTTTCAAAGTCCGGGAACTCATTTTGTTTCAAAGGTTTGTCTTTAAAATATTCACGTGACAAATGAGATTCACAAAATCAGCATTTGAATGGGATAACGTATGGGTAAGCTAAATTTGAATATATCTTCAAACGTGTTTCCACCGGTTGCATCCCTAGAGCTCGCAATTCCTGCCCAAGTTTTTAATGATTTGAGATTCATGACCACATAATATCATGCAGTTTCTTCCACTGGAACTTAATTTGAGTGAAATAAATATATTTCAAAAGTGATTTCATCGACTGTTTATTATGATTATTTGATAAAAATACCGTCGCCAAATTTATCCATAAATGATGCAGGAACAATTTATTTATTTAGCCAAAAGATGGGAAGACAAGAAATATTGCATACCATTAAGCACTACAATAAAAATTAACCTGGTTTCATTACTTGGTTTTATTCTCAAATCTTGCGCAATATTTTATTTTGACTTAAAAACCCGAGCAACGCCAGGTAATTTCAGCTAGTTAAATGTATATTCCATAAGTCCACGTATTCGCAAGTAGCATGATATAACAAAATCTGGATGAGACCTGAAGTGGATATAATTATTTTTACGATTGTAAAACATAATTAAAGCTGAAAAGAACAATATTAATATTTAATAGAGACGAACATATAAGTAGACGTTTCTTTGAATCAAAAATTTAGAAGCTGTATGTAATATGATGTGCTTTGTACAAATTCCAGATTTATTTATATATCTGATGAATAAAAAATATCCAATTTCATGGATAACAATTTCAAGAAATGGCTGGCAGGAAACTGCTGAATACCTCCGAAGGGATTCTTTTGTTAAAGAATTTCTCAGTAAAATTATCCTCTTCTTCATGCGGCATATACTCTTATGTATGGATAATGCTGCTAAACCGGTCTAGCCTCCAAGGCGTCTTCTGCAAGCAATTTTTATGGCGGAAGATGAGCGGAAGTTTGACAAGCTAGTAGTGAGGAATTGAAGAGTGGAGACGTAATTGACTTTATTCGGTACGGATTATAGTTGGGTGGAAATGGATGAAGGCTGTGGCGAAGAGAGAGAGAGAATGAGGGAGAGAATGAGAGAGAGAATGAGAGAGAGAATGAGAGAGAGAA
The DNA here is from genome assembly GCA_028673005.1 of Tanypteryx hageni. Classification (NCBI taxonomy): domain Eukaryota; kingdom Metazoa; phylum Arthropoda; class Insecta; order Odonata; family Petaluridae; genus Tanypteryx; species Tanypteryx hageni. The sequence continues at coordinate 56,175,586 of CM054116.1, forward strand.
TGAGAGAGAGAATGAGAGAGAGAATGAGAGAGAATAAGAGAGAGAATGAGAGAGAGAATGAGAGAGAGAATGAGAGAGAGAATGAGAGAGAGAGAATGAGAGAGAGAATGAGAGAGAGAAAGAGGAGAGAGAGTGAGAAAGAAACTGGCTTCAGAGCTATGTGATTAAAATCGCCACGCAAGGGCGCGAAGATGGAAGGCGAGAAGATGTTAAAAGAACGCGTTTTTTCATTTTTCGTAATGAATAGAGCCATTCTGAAAATAAATTATTTTATACATTCTATTATATAATTTTTATAGTAGTGAATATCGTGGGATAAAATAGTGGCAAAGATGACGTCGAAAATAACGAAAATAGTTTGCTCGAAAATTAAAGACGCTGAATTTTTCAATATACTCGAGTCCCATTTTTGGAGAATATTTTCCCCTGCTTGATTAATAAAATATCAAACCATTTAATATTAATGTAAGGGGGAAGCAAAAATGAACGTGATAGTCCATAAATTTGTTGTAACTGTCAAAGTGAAGTTATTTTCTCACAATATTTATCAATAACCCAATAACAATCATGTCTTGATTCAATTCTGATATTAACTCTTTTATAGGAATAAATAAGATTTTAAGTAAAAAATTAATAGTTAATTAAACCCATAAGCGTAGAGGTAAAATTAGACGCGATGTGGAATGTTAGTGTAATACAGAATTTTGCAGCTTTCTGCAGAAATGTATTAAAATTAAATTCTCCAACCAAAAAATGAAATTTATGGAGTCCGAAAAACAAATTCTCAGAAGCCGTAAAAGGAGCACCGACTAAAATACAGTTTTTTTTTTCAACTTTTTGTGGCCCAACTGTTCAAATAATTAATTTTAATGTAGTGCTTATTTAAAAAATTATAAATAAAATAATAAAATTCTAGTTTTTGAAACTTAGACGAATGAAAAATTGCAGGGCATTCTGAAATTGCGATCAGTTTAATTGATCGCCACATTCTCATGCGGTGAGTTATGATTTATAGAGCGATGTAGGTGTCTGTCGCTATATCAAGCTATCTTGCTCTGTGACAATTCTACTCTTGAGCAAAAAGCTAAAATTACCCCTTCGCGTATCGAATATCACCCTTAATCACAAGTTTATGCATGCATCAAAGCGGAAAAGCGTTCCTCACTTGACATTATCCGAATGGCATGCAGATCTACATCGTGTATGCATTTAAATCTTTGAGAGTAAGTATGGGTGGATGAAGGGTGAGAGACATAAAGGAGGAGGGAGAAATGGTCTTTCCTCTTCGGGAGGCAGCGATTTGTATTTATACCAGCTCCAGCGCCCCCCTAGGTGCGAAAGCTTAACGCCTTCGGATTTTTTTCTGGATGGTTTAATTACCGTGGCTAATGGGAAACGACAAGTGGTTTTATTTATACAAAACGATAGGGAGTCCGAATTGAGCATCCCTACGCGAGAGCGGAGCTCATCATTCTCTGTCAAAAGAGATCTTAAATCCTCCCCGCCCACCTTCGCCTCGCTCTCGCTTCTCTCTCTCTCTTTATCCTCTCTTTACCGAACGCCGTCCGCTCGCTTACTTCATCACTTTCCCCACTAGTCTCAGAAAGTCCTCATCTCATCTCCCACATCTTCGTCTTCGTTCTCTCTGAATTTCTTATTCTTTCCTCTTCCTTCCTTCTTTCCTCTTCGTCCGCTTCGAGAATTCGTATTCATAATTCATCCATCAAGATGAGACGCTCGCCATTTTCCTTCAAATTCTACGTGTGCCTTCAAATGCTTTAAAGGGATTAGGAAATTATTAATCAACGGATCCCCGAATAAACATTATTTAGTTTTTCCTTAGAAATACGATGAGAACATTAGTGCAACGCCAATACAAATTGAGTTATTTTGCGTAACGTCAGCGCTCACCTTGTGTATACGTACTCTCGAGCTATCTTAGGGTAGTTTCAAGAATTTAACTTTAAGGGTAATATCCTCGGCTTTACGCCGGATATCTATGGTATACGGAACTATTTTATAGCAAAGAATGGAAACAGTAGATACAAACAAAATCACGAGAATGGAGACGAATTTCCTTCTAAAAATTAATTCTCTCGCGAAAATAAATTTTAAATAGTTTTCAAGTGCATTTTCACCTTGCTAAGAAATATGTATTCTACTGTAATACTCCGCAGCCACGATAAGCGTCGCTCTATTGCGACTAAGTTGATGTTGCGAAAACTTAAAACGCAAAATTGAACTTATTTTCCTTTTATGATCCTCTTACTCTTGTCAATCCTCTTTACTGTGCATTGAGATTGGTTTTCACGAATCTCCCGCGCACCTCTAGCAAAATGGTGAGAAGTGATCATTGAAGGCGTGTCTCGTCTTCACAAATCGAGCGAAACTCTGCGGGAGGGTTACATTTTTGCTCCAGTAGCGAATAAATTCTCGTAAATCACGGTTACACAAAACATGCAATTTTGCGGGAAAAGTATAAGGAAACGGAATTTGAAGGCAAAGAGTTATTTGCGATCGCCAAGAGGACGAGAAAAAGATTGATTGTAAATAAATTAAAAGAGGGTTTATGGAAAGAAACAATAAACGGCTATTTCTTGTTGACTGGCCGTGTTTTTGATGAGAAAATGCCGAAAGGAACCAAATTAGTGATGGAATAAACCGGCGCAGAGGCCCTTGTTAGTTCACGGCGATCGTGACGCTTCCAAAAGCTTTACGCACGTGCCATATTTTATTTCAACTTATCGTTCTCTTTGAAACTCATCTTTGATCATAGTCCTGCTATAACTACCAAACAGAAAACATGTTATATATATTATATATATTATATATATATATATATATATATATATATATATATATATATATACGTTTATGCACACACAGTGCCGTAACTAGGGCGGGGCAAGCGGGGCATCTGCCCCGGGCGCAACTAAAGAAGGGGCGCAAAAATTGTCATTGTGCAAGGTTGCATGGCACAAGGTCTGGAGCGATTTCACTACTATACTTGTTCCAGACATTACGCATAGCAGAAATTATAAATTTCTATGATGTTAATGATGAGTTTGTTGCATTGAAATCACGTAGAATAACTCTTTAATATTAAAATATTTATATTTTCTGTATTTAAATTATGTATGTATGTCATTATATTTATAATTATGAATTTAAATAATGTACATTTGTAGTGATAAATTATAACTTTTATAGTTTATTTTTATTTATTAATTGTTCACCCAAAATCCATCTATTAAAAAAATTGGTATTAGAGAATTTTTTATGAAGGGGCGCATATTTGGTAGTTCGCCCCGGGTGCTAAAATAGCTAGTTACGGCGCTGCGCACACATATACATATTAATGTATGAAGCATATTATAAAATACACTCAAAATAACTATCATATTGTTTCTATGGCTGTTACGGTGAAGCGTTTTGTTGCTTTATTTTATATAATTATGACAGAGAGGGTAACTTAGATACTTCAACCCATGATACAAAACCAAAATTTTTCTTCACACATAACTATAATAGTGCCTACCCAGCACCGTAACTAGAAATTTTAGCGCCCGGGGCAAACTACTAAATATGCGGCCCCCCATTCAATAAATTATCATTTGTTTAGTTACAATTTGGATTTTTTTGCGCTCCTTACTTAGTTGCGCCCGAGGCAGATGCCCCGCCCTAGTTCAGACACGGTGCCTATCTAACTGATAATAGTACAGCATTATTTTTTTCTTAAGCGAGAAATGCGAGCACAAAGATATTGAGTAAGATTATACTGTATTTGTTCGTTAATCTTGCCGTCTTAAAATTGAAAACTCTAGAATGAAGAACCAATCTAATAGTAATAGTGATTTTTGATAATGAAATTATCTTTGCGAACTCAATGCTATTTCTCCTTGCAGCATGGATGCAAACATTAATTTTGGGTAATGTAAACCATGAGTCATCATACCATTTTTTATTAATTAAATGTCGCTCACATTTAAGCAGGAATTCCTTTAAATGATTTAATAACATGTTATTCGCAACATTTTTTAAATCGCCGCTGAAGAAATGTCTGCTCTAAAACAGACAAAAAATAAGCGAATCTGAGAAAATGAAATCTGCACGAAATGGTAAAAAAAATTCTCAACGGCTGTCTCACATTTTATAGTGGACCATATTATCAGATCTTAAAGACACAAGATTGAATAATAAGATATGATACGGAATCGTAAGGTTGTGGAACACGGCCACAAATTTTAATCATCCACTAGGATGATAATATAGTAAAATAGATCCGATGGAATATCAATAAGGGGTGTTTTCTCTTTTTTATTAAGCCGTATTTTTTCTGAATTTTCTGGACAATTTTGTATCTAACTAACGCTTATACATATTAAGAACTTACGTACACTTTTGCTAGTAACATTCAGACATTAAGGTATAAGAAAGATAGGTAAATATTTTGTGAGCGTTTTGGCAATTTAACTTCAACCATGTAAATATTTTCTTAATTTTTTTAATTCATTCTATAGGTGTTGCGAATAAAATAGTGAATCTTTAGCAAATGATTTTTTGTTAAATTGAAAATTATGCATAAATTTTTTCTTAATGTTACGAAACAATTTTAAAGGACCCCCGCTTTTTTCTAAATAAATTGCTCATGTATTCGGTTCATCTGTTCATTTGTCCGTGTACAAAATAACTCAAACATTACGTCAGTTCCAAACATCAAAATTTCAGGATAAATGGTTCTACATTAGGGTATGGTAAGCATTTGATTGATCTAGGATTTACTACTGGGAAATAATCGGAAAAAAATCGCTAAAAAGTACGTTGCTACAAATGTAGGTAACCACCAATATATCGCATTTGTGAGTCTTGACTCTGATGGAAAGATAGGAGTCTTCTAAAAAAAAAGCGCATCATGTAATTTGCTCTGCAATATTTCCCTCACTTGTCTATTATCAGTCCGCTTCGGGGTAAAATAATTTTCTTTGCGATATTACGTATTTGTCATCATTTGCCTGTCGAATTTTCTGCGAAGAAAGACTAATTTTATTTCGCATGAAAGCATCTTATTAAAACTTGAGTAAAACATCAAATGTGTAAACAACCAAACTTTAGCTAAAATTGCAAAGCTGTAGTTTTTACATGTCTACTTCATGAATAGAATGTCTAATAATTCAAGGAAAACGTAAATTCAACGATCACCTCATCCTTACTTTTCCAAAATGATAACTAGTCAAAAAGTGCAATTTACATGCAAGGATATGATCGCAACATATATTTTCACTCCAAATGGAAATGATACACAATTATTGCGGCTTCCCGGTGACATTAATTTCCTACTTCATGATCCCCGTATAATACTTTACGCGGGAACGACCTTATCAAGCCTTTGTTCGGCATGCATTGTTTTGACCGCAAGCATTCCTAAATGCGAATAATTCGAAAATGCCCATTCATTCCATCGGCATCGATGGCATTGAAGAGAACTTATGATCTGCTACCACGCGCGAGTAAGGAAATGGTTGCTTGGGCACTTCGAATAAGAAGTCACACAGTATGCGAGAGAGATAGAAAGAAAAGGATGGTAGCGGAATGATGAAACCTTATCCTCTGACGCATTCACAACTCATGCGAGCTTTGAAAACATGCCAACATCCGCTAGGCATCCCATCCATCATAACAGGATTGCACTCCTTAAGCTAATCCGGGTCTATTTAGACTGAAGACCGCGGGATATGAGAGAGTAAGGGGGAGGGAGAGTGGGAGAAGCGGGATGGTTGTCTTTCCGCCCCCATACCTTGGCCACTACTCATACGAGGAAGAGAGAGAGAGAGAAAGGGGATGGACAGACGATCTGCTCCAGAGTATGCGCCATGTTCTCGGCTAGAGGTAAAATAAAAGTCTTAGACATGGAACACGGATGACGTGGAATGAGGAACTTCATTGGCCAATTAATTACGTTAATGATCATCGGATCCTTGGACGTCGCTGTAGCTGCAATATGAATGCATTGAGCTTAAAGTATTATGGCACGCCCGGAATGCAGGCGCCGAGGAGACGAGCCTGAAAAGGGTTTCATTTATTTTCAATCATCGGCCGAGAATTAATTGGCGAGAGGATGCTGTTTTGAAGGTGTTGAGAGCTTAAGAGGATTAGGAAATGAACGGAGCGGCAATGGGGTTATTTTTTTCTTCCAACATGCCTTCAAACGGAAATAGTTTTCATTCGATCAAAGAGTTAAGGTCATTTCAAGTCGGTTGTTTTTCAGCATACCCAGCAGGTTTCCATTAACCGAGCTATGGCAACTATTATTTTTTCGAAAATGCGGTCTTTCAGGATTAGAGCAGCTAGAGCGCCAAGTTTCCAGTAAATCGGCCTAAGTTCTAACCATGAATCACGTCTGCCTCCAAATTCACGATGACGCAACTAAGCCATTGTTCGCCTGTCGAAATTCACGAGAAAAGCCTTGCATCAGCGTCGGCTTTCCATCATTGTTTATTGTTTGTTTTCTGTAAAGCTAGTGTCGTTTGATACTCATTCAAATATATCACCAAGATGTTTAAGTGAGTGGAGTAAAATTTTCGATTGTTAAGTATAAATTGTTTGAAATATGCTGCTGAAATATTACCCATAACGCCATGAAACTCATTTTTCATTCTGATATTTCTGAAAAACATTTCTAGCCTTATCGTGTTACGACAGAGAAATCACTTGTATAACTGTTAAAAAATAAAATGTAAAACATCTTATTTTAAAAAATCCTATAGTACTAAAGATATGATGTTGTTTTCACCCATCTTTTCCAAAAATCATCCTAGGTAATTTGCATTGGATGACGTGCGATTAGGCAGATGATTAAAACCAACTGAGCACGGTTCAATTGAAATGCAATAATATAGATTCCCACAAATTGCTTTTTTAATCAGAGAAAAATATTTAATTGAAGAAAACTTAGTTTGAACCAATGTTCGAGTACATGTTATAGAAAATAGTAGTTGTTCTAATCCTCTAATGATCATAGTAAATCGTAAAACACGTCATGGATGTAAAAAAGCTATGCCGAAACCCGGGATTGAACCAGGGACCTTTAGATCTTCAGTCTAACGCTCTCCCAACTGAGCTATTTCGGCTTCATGCGAGTCCGGTTATATTGTGTAAATTTATATAACTTCGATTTTTTTCTGACCGCAGATAAGAGGCTTCAACCGCAAAATGTCGTATGCTTACTCAAGAACGGACGTGATTCGGTATATGACAATTTGTAAACTGTACAGTATGACTAGACTTGGTAGGATTCGACGTTTATTTATTTTGAAAATCGAAGATTAAAATCGACGTTTATTTTTTCGAGAGATTTTCGATGAATATCGACGCTTAAAATTACTACTTGGTAGAATTCTTTTATTTTGTTGAAAACCGTTTGTTTTCCCGAGATATTTTCAACGAATATCGACGGTTAAAATTATCACTTAATAAATGGCTGACAGTTTTCGGCCTTACAATTTGATGATTAAAATTTACTTTTTATTTCGAAATTCTTAAATTTTTAAATGTTAACATTAAAGATAACACTAAATAACGAATTTATTCAAATATTATATGATACAAAGTAGTATATTTAAATCCTTAATTTAATCTTTTACTAATTAAATCGTGACGTTTAACCAAGAAAATCGCCACATTTGAGCCGACCACGAGATATCGCGTGATTTTTTTACTTTCTCCTTAGAGGAAAGTTTTGTATTCAACAAAAAAAATCGACTTCGAGATTTCAACGGAAATACACGTTTTGAGGTCCCCTGAACACGTTTTGACCATTTTCTCGATGATGTCTGTGTGTGTGTGTGATAGCTTTTTGTGTGTGCTCGAACTCAAACACTATTATTCAGGTCAACGCGAAATTTTATATTTAACATTTTTATAAAAGTCAGAACTGATTAGTTTTTGGTAAAAATCAGTCAACCGGAAGTGGGTGTTTATTCTTGCCCCTTATCCGTTATCTTGAAATATTTGCTTTAATATTTGATAAATGTAAAAATGTACTGGAATAAAGGTTGTAGGCGATTTAATTTTCTATAACCTTTGTTTGAAATATATTTCCATATAATGCATTAATTAAAAGTAAAATACTCCTATAGCCAAACAATTAGATGGTTGTTTGGCTATAGGAATATTTTACTTTTAATAATCTGAGCCAAAGTTATTGAGCTACCAACGATATATAATGCATTGTTTAAGTGATATCTTATTTTTAGCTGACACCACCATTTAAATCCGTACAAGAATTTTTATGATTGCATTTTAAATTACTTTTAATTAAGGTACAAACTCCAGACCTAAATTAAAAGACAGGGAAAAGAGCAAAAATTATTTTTCCTGAAAGTAGAACACGAATCCGTGCCGAATTAGTCCAATTATTCGATTTTTACTGCATAAAAACGGGATTTTATACAATTTATAACAATGGCTCAATATTTCTGTCATGACTAAGAGACAATGCTTTTCTTCGGGAATTTATTTTACGTGTTAATAAAACTGTACGAGAGCTTAGTGCCACGAACTGGAAAGTAGCTTAGTGTCTTGACGTCACTCTCATACCATGATATTTAAAAGCAAAGGGAAAACATATTTGGGTGCGCAGACAATACTAAGAGGAATTTTCAGGGTTTGTAGATGTCATGAGTAGGCCTTCGGATAATATGAGACATCTTATGTAGGTGTCCTCGGTTCGACTCCAGGCGCTCCGAAAGTTGAGTTCTTTTTCCGTAAGAAGAATTAATTTAGACAACTTCCCGGTATGTTACAAAAATTAAAACGACTTCAAAATTCAAAAACAGGAAACATTAGAGAATTATGAAAGATAGTGATGTGACTAAGAGAAATAGAGACCTGAAATTGTCAGGGTTTGTAGATGCCATGAATAGACTAGCAAATAATATGAGACCACTCCTGTAGGATTCCTCGGTTTGACTCCAGGCACTCCAACATTTGAGTTTTTCCTATGTGAATAGCATTGAGGAATATTTGGCAATTAATTTAAGGTACTAGTGTACTAGTGTAATCGGTGCTTGCATACTGCAAGCGTTGGTGCGCTATTACCACCACGCCAAATTGTATTCCTCCTACTTAATGAGAATTACCGTAAATTAATTGCCAAATATTCCTCAATGCTATTCACATAGGAAAAACTCAAATGTTGGAGTGCCTGGAGTCAAACCGAGGAATCCTACAGGAGTGGTCTCATATTATTTGCTAGTCTATTCATGGCATCTACAAACCCTGACAATTTCAGGTCTCTATTTCTCTTAGTCACATCACTATCTTTCATAATTCTCTAATGTTTCCTGTTTTTGAATTTTGAAGTCGTTTTAATTTTTGTAACATACCGGGAAGTTGTCTAAATTAATTCTTCTTACGGAAAAAGAACTCAACTTTCGGAGCGCCTGGAGTCGAACCGAGGACACCTACATAAGATGTCTCATATTATCCGAAGGCCTACTCATGACATCTACAAACCCTGAAAATTCCTCTTAGTATTGTCTGCGCACCCAAATATGTTTTCCCTTTGCTTTTAAATATCATGGTATGAGAGTGACGTCATGACACTAAGCTACTTTCCAGTTCGTGGCACTAAGCTCTCGTACAGTTTTATTAACACGTAAAATAAATTCCCGAAGAAAAGCATTGTCTCTTAGTCATGACAGAAATATTGAGCCATTGTTATAAATTGTATAAAATCCCGTTTTTATGCATATATCATATATATATATATATATATATATATATATATATATATATATATATATATATATATATATATATATAATCACAAGAATATTTTGACTTGAAAGCTTACCTCTTTAAAAATAGTTAGTGCAGAAAAAAGTTCATTGTGAGAACATGAAACGATATTTCTTGTTCTTGGATTTTCACTTCTTTCATTAAAAATTTTGCCAAACGTGATGATTTCGACAAACAACATATATGAGAAAACATACGATACATTAATAACTGATTCACGGCTTTTACTTACTGAATCTTGATGACTAAATTAGGGCCTTGCATATCGTTCACGAGAATAATATTGTTGTTCTACCACAGTGAAACTTAGTATATATTTAATCTAAAATATCGTAAGCTGGTATTTCTAAATCTATATATTTTTGACTTCGTACAGTAATTCTTCCAATCGCGTCATTGACAAATTTTACAAAATTTGAAAAAAAGATTGGGTTGTGCATAGGAAGAAAGGGTGAAAGTGCATACAACAAGGTCATCTATAGGAAAAAAACCCTAGCAAGGATCGAGAAACATTTGTTTCCGGAATACATCACGGGGTTGATAAGTGGAAGGGGTAGCAAAACGACCACCGAAATTCTTTTCTTCCGAACCTTCAAGGCATTCTCAGCAGAGCATATCCATGACCTCATAGAAAGTATAGAAAGGCTCGTGGAATCTCACACCATTAGGTCAGCAAATATAATCTCAAAAACCTCAAAAGGGCTAAGAAACACGTGTTCTCAAAACTACCCTAGGACCTTGCGGTTACCTGATTGTTCAGAGTACAAGTGTGAGGTTTTCCATATTTGAGTGTAAGAAAATACCCTTCTTTCGGTCCCACTGTCAATGTAAGCCCAAAAATGGACCGAAATCGTAGGTAGAAAATAATACTGCGAAAAAAGTATACAGAAAATACTTAAATATTATAATTCAGAATAGGTTTTGGACGTATACATTTCCATTTTGTTGAAAAATCGACGCTTATCGACGACTATTAATTTTTGTCGATTTTGAATTTTTTTTTAAATCGACGTTTATCGACGTTTTCCGATTTAAATCAAATTCTACCAAGCCAAGTATAATTTAAAGTTAGGAGTTAGCTAAATTTAACCTCTCGTGCATATGGGATGAAATGATAAACGAGAGTAATCTAGCAATTTGCTACTTATCATTAACGGATGTTTTACATTGTTTATCTTGATACTAATGTGCTTCAAGAGGAAAGCTTAAAAAACCCATTCTTATTTTGCATATTTGAACCTTATTAAAGGTACTCAAATGGGACCCACATGCATGATAGAGGTAACTGAAAACAAGTTACACTTACAAGGGGAGGGGCACCGCGGAGTAAAAATAGGGAAATTCTTATTTAAATAATTATTAGTCCTCAATTTATTGTTTACTTATTATTTACATTTTATAATTTAACCTTGATTCATATAGAAATGTTGGATTAACGTCGCGTTACACATTTCACGATTAATTCTTGAGATTAACTTTTACTTTTACACGAAGCCTGACGTATTTAATAGAACTTACATTTACAAGCTCGCTGACTCGATGCACGTTCGAGCTACATTTTATTTAAGTATTTATCATAAGTACGTACTATATAACTTGATACTGCTCAATTTTATCCTAATGTACTTAGTTTGTAAATCATATACAGTCATCGTGACACTTTCATTGGTACGAAATAAAAGGAGTTCACCAATGCACTGAAATATCGACCTTTACATATTGCCTTATCCTAAGATGTTTGAATGTTTTCATATAGTAAATATGAGGAACCACCACCTGTCAAAATTTATGATAACCATTAATTTTCTATTATATTCATGCTCTACACTGAAAATATAAATTAACCCAAAACTTTGTTTGAGAAAATTATACCATAATATTATCCGCTATCGGTTTAGATATTTCTTTCAAAGTAAGCTAAGTTATCCCTGAATCCCGAGATTAAATGTAAAGAGCAATCATAAAAAGTGTTATTTAATCATCTTATTATTTTATAAAATATAACTTACAGGTAGGAGCAAGCCCATACGGTTAATGTACATGAGGATAATTAGCGATGACAAATGATCCGCCATTACGCAAACCGTATGTAATGCTCCCAACATAAATGTCGGCATATGGAGGCACTTTTCGCTAGGTCTTTGAGTGCGTCTTTCACCGTTTACAGTAACATAAAAAATAAATACCTTTTGGAGGGAGTAAGGAAGCAAATAGGACGAGAGAATCATTTTCACCGCGGTTGTCGCACTATATCAGGCGAGCCTTCAAGCGTAGAGAAGTTATTCTTGGCGGAGGTGATTTGAGAGCTTGTTTAATTACAATCTTGACTCTATCCCTGCCCACTACGGCCATTCAAGATCGTTTTGCTTACGAAACTATCATTTAGGTACTTAAAGCTTATCTTCACATAAATAATTTTCAGGAAGTTGAAAAAACAATTGGAAAGGAAAGATGCGATGTGAACGTTAAATGGCAAAGAGGCGCATGTCCTCGTGATGAGAAACAGCGTGTCAGTTGTGTTTAACCAAGTAACCATAATAGGTTAGCATTTTTTTATTTTTTAATAAAATAGAAGGAAGTGTTATCGGAGTTTTTTCTATCAATCACAAATAGTTGTATTTCGTGAATTAAAGAACCGATGATGAGATACGCAGGCGCATCTTTTGAAAACTATAAAAATTCCAGTTTTTTATTAGCAAAACCTGAATTTGATGGATATAATAGCAAACAGGTTTTTCTGGAGTTTGTCAGAATCTCTATAATTGATGTAATGAATGTTTCCAAGACAGCACGACAGAAATTGGCTGGGTAGTGAACACTTTATGACTTAGTGAGTCATGAGAAGTTATTCACATTTGAATAAACGCATTAGCCTTCATATTATATCAGCTGTAACTTCTTTAGTCGCCCTATCCATCTTTTTACTGACAATGATTTGTAGGCTTTTTGACACTTGTTATATCGTACTTCATAGACAGAATTCATCAAATGGTATTAATTACTTTGGACAGCCTATATTTACTGTGGTCTTGTTCTTAATAGATATTTTAACAACAGCAAATTTTTACGACCATTATAAAATCATTCAGAAACCGGATCCAAACTGTTTTTTGTGCACTTATACTATGCTGTAAATCAATGAGAAGAAAAGATCTACTTTCTCAAATCATACTTCGTACCCAATAATTGTTTCACTCGATCTAAGTTTCCAAAGACTCCGCGATCCAATCTCGAGAATAATATGCGTACGAGTTTAGTCTCATCACAAAGTCACGCTGGATGTAGTAGTAAACTCCAAAAGGATAATGAGCACAACGGTTCATTATATGAAAAATCCTTCGGGTATTTCTCGTCGGAGTAAAAGCGAGACTAACATTAAACGTCTGACAGACTTCCTAAGGCATTCATCCTTCTCCTCTCTCGTAGTAAAATCGCGATGCATTAATTCTTCGACTGCAGATTGATTAGATATCTTTCTCGATCGAACTCAGTTTAGGAGAGAGCCGCGCCAGGCCGAATGGTAGCCTATTACCGCTTAACACCAGCCAGCGAAAAACTTTAAGCGGTTCGTACTTTGTGTGACGTGTTGTTTCTCCTTCATGATGTATCGAGTGACTTGAAAAGGAGTAATAAAACAGTGGCAAGTCGAGATGGAAAATAGTAAAGAGGCAGAGGAGATTCAGTCGCGAGAAGCATATTACAAGGGCATTCGCAAACGGCGAGAGATGGAGAGAACCGAGAGGGAGACTTGACTGGAGGGGAAGGGAAGGGGCGACGCGGGAAGAAGAAGCCAGCTTGTGGAAATGCGAGTGATGAATCTCTAATGAGCATGGGATGGCAGGACGCATCGAGACCCGACTGGTACACAATAAAATCGAATCTGACGAAGGGTGAGAGATATAAACGAGAGGATTAGGAGATGATGGCTCCTTTCATCGGGCTTTGAGTTATCCCCCGGCTAGTCGCCGCTACGCTCCGCGGACGTTCGGAGAAATGATACGAGCATTTCTTCGTAAATTCTCCTCTTTAATTTCCTTACCTCACCGCGTGCGTTTGGATAAATCGATTCAGAAGGCTTGGCGGATTGCGGCGAAAGGAAAGTTGAAGCGACTTCCATTCGGACGGATCAGCTGGAGGAAGGGTGAAAAGTATGAAGGGTGAAAAGTATGTAGTGCTTTTGATGTGCAACTGCGATGAAATATTATGATAAGAACTATCGATTTTTCTTGTTCTTTTTAATAATACGGAAGGTTAGAGGATTGGTTTACGCGTTTCTTTTCATTATATCAAAATTGGAGCGGATCGAATATTATTGTCCTAGAAGAAAGTCAGTTCTCATGTTGTATATAAACGAGTCAATCTAAAATATTAATAATAAATCAAGCAGATTTTCCAAATATATTACAATTAGAAAAATATTTTATAACAAGTAGGGATGTACACGGGGTTTCCGTGGTACAGAAATGCTTTTCGTCAAATTCGCCGTAGTATAATCCATATACTAATGTATTTGCTTTGAAATCAGAAAATTATTTTTTTTATATGGTCACAGCCTTGCTTTTTAAATCCGCTCTAAACATATTCATTTTGTTTTGTCATTCTATACTCGCCCTACAAACGAAATTTCTTTGAAATCGGTTCAGCCAATACCTTCGAAATTGTTAGTTACAGAAAATTCTAATCTTGATACTGTGATAGCCCTGTTTAGTCGATCCGGTTGAAATGTACTATTTTGGTTATTTGTTTATATAAAGATTACATACTCTATATTTGGTTAAAATCCATGCGGTCAATTCTCGAGAAATAAGTGTAAAAGAAATATTATTTAACTATTTATTGTGGTAGCTCTGCTTTTTAGTTTCTCTATAAACATCTTGATTTCATTATGGTATGTTGTACAAATATTATATACATAATTTAATTGAAATCCGTTACGCCAATTCCTTCCAAATCCTTAATTACTAAAAGAGTTTAATTTGTAATTGTGACACCCGTTTGGCTTATTCGGTCTAAATATGCTAATATGGTTTTGAATATATGTGTACACTATAAATATTATATTTGATTAAAAATGATGAGGAGAGTTCAACAGAAATTAGTGTAAAAAGATTTTTTTTATTTCTTGTACTGTGGTAGCCCTGCTTTCGATGTATATACTCTCTCTCTCTCTCTCTTCGTTGGCTTGGTAAGTAGTTTTACCACAAATATAGGCCATCCCTCGTGATAACACCCACGTTCCCGGCCTGTCAGAAAGTGCTCAATTACAATGGGGGTTGTTAATTATATTTACATCATTTTAATACCTTGCGGTTTTTGTGATTTGCTTATAAGTTTAAAATTACTATAACTACTAATTAATATAAATACAATACAATAAACATGAAAAAATAGGAAATATGTATTGGTAAGGTAGTTAAGTCAAAAAGATACCAGCTAGCTATTGTTATTTTTTATTTTTATTTTGCATTTTTCCTTTTTTTACCTCATCTTTATTATTTATTTATTTTTGGATATATATATAATTATTTATTTATTTCTTATTATAATATTATTATTATTATTTTTTCTTTACTTTTCCCCCTTTTTTCTTTTTTTTGCAAAATAGCTTTAAATTGGGAAGAGCTTTTTGTACAATATGGGCAATAGTATTATTATTATTTTTTTTTCTCTTTCTAAGACTAAACTAAATATAATAAGTAATTAAATATCTTATAAAATAAACTAACTAATTATAAAGTATGCAATTGCAATTGCTAATATATATATATATATATATATATATGGTGACGGGCTAGAGTTTCTCGGAGAGGAAAGGGCACAAATGAAAATTACACGTAATAACACAAACACGTATAATCGCCTGGGGCGCACACTACACAACGTAAGCTTCCACAAGAGAGGAGAGAACTGACGCGCACCCTGTTGGCTGCGCGCAAAAACAAAATAAAATGAAGAGCAAAGTCCGTTATCTGTCTGGTCTCGTTACAATATATATATATATATATATATATATATATATATATATATATATATATACACACACATATATATATACACATACACACACACACACACACACACACACACATATATATATATATATATATATATATATATAATAAAATAATAAAAATGAAAATAAAAGAGAGTAGAGAGCAGAGAACTATATCGGGAGCGTCACAAAATAACCCTTTTCAGGAAATGTTTACAATGAGTATGGTATATATGATGGTGGTGAGGCTTAGTTTGCGTATATGCAGGTTTTAGAAGGTAGGGGAAAAATTTTGTGGCGATCATCTTCATATAGGTTTTTAATGGATTTAGGACCTTTTCAGTGCCATTTAAAAAAAAATATTTTAATTGGGGTTATGCACAGATAGGAGTAAGTTAAGGGATAAGAGGTATTTGGGGGTTAATAGCGGTACCAGGAATTTAAAGCTGAAGGATATCTTTCGTCATCCGGTATTTGTGGCGTTTGGCGGTGTGATAGGTCCATATGGTTTGGAGGAAAGGGTTATTGGTAAGTTTGAGCCGGCGGTTGAATTTGTGTGCTTGCAGTTTAGTAAAGTCTAAAAGTGGTGGGATATTGTGGGCAAGTTGTAGTTCTCTGATGGATACTAGTTTGGATTGCTGGGCAATAAAGCGGAGGGTGGATGATTGAAAACTTTCTATTTTGGCTCTGTTTTTCTTTGCAGTGTTTAAATAAATTTCACTGCCGTAAGTAAGATGTGGGCGGATTAGAAGGAGGTAGAGGCGCATTTTATCGGCAAGGCTTATTTTTCTGCGAGGTCCTAGTAATGAAGAGAGGATTGATTTAGCTAATTTTGCCTTTTGAAGGGCGTGTTGGGAGTGGGCTGTAAACAGCAATTTTGAGTCAAGGATTATGCCGAGAAATTTGTGTTTCGGAACTGTTGGGATCTTTTGGCCTGCAATCTCTGGGTTTGAGGTAAGGGAGTATCGCTTAAAGCGGGTGAAATGCATGTGGGCACTTTTCTCGGGGTTAATTTTTAGTCTCCATGTCTGAGTCCAGTTGTAGATTTGTCGTAAGTGGGTCGTTATTCTTTTTGTCGCCAGGTCCGGGAAAAGGGATTGGCTAATTATCGCCGTGTCGTCTGCATAAACAAAAAGGTCGGTATTTACGTGTTTGGGGAGGTCGTTAATATACAGGTTAAAAAGAATTGGGCTCAATATTGCCCCTTGAGGTACTCCTGTAAGAGCTGGGCGGCAGGTGGAGAGAGAGCAGTTAATGCTGGTTTGAAAAGTGCGATTTGATAGAAAATTTTTGATTAGTTTTTGAAGGTTGATGGAAAAGTCAAGTCTGGATAGTTTGAGTAAGAGGCCTTGGTGCCAAACAGTGTCAAAGGCTCTGCTGATGTCTAAAAAGACCGCTTCTGTTGATTTTTTCCCGTAATTAAAGCCTCGAGCAATGGTATCCGTGAGCCTTAATATTTGGTGAATTGTCGATGTGTATTGTCTGAAGCCCATTTGTTCAGGGATTAAAATTTTGTTTTCATTAATGAAAAGTGTTAGGCGTTTTAAAATAATGCGTTCTAAAATTTTGGAGAGGGATGGTAAAAGGGAGATGGGGCGATAGCTGGAAGGTGAGGAGGGATCTTTGCTTGGTTTGAGGAAGAGTAAAATTTTACCGTTTTTCCATAAGGGAGAGAAGTAGCTAATTTGAAAGCAGTTGTTAAAAAGATCGGTTAGGATGTTAATAAAAGGCTTAGAGGAAGTCAGAGTTTTTAGCATGAGGTTGGTAATGTTATCTAGGCCTGGAGCTTTTTTAGTTTTTAAGTTATGCATAAGTGATTTAATTTCGGGATAAGAGGTTTGAATGGGAGCAGGTTGAGGAGTCTGGTCTAAGGTGGAGCAGTTAATTTTGGCGTCTAATTCAGTGGGGGTGAGGGCTGAGGTAGGGGGAGTCATTATTTTCTGAAGATAATCAGCAAAAAGTTGTGCTTTGTGGAATGGGTCGTGAATGACGGAGTCAACAGTTTTGAGGGGAGGAGTGGGTGGAAAAGGTTTGGTGAGGGATTTGGTTGTACGCCAAAAGCTGCAATCGTCAGTGCGGAGAGAGTTGATTTTATTAAACCACTGTTGTTGTTGAAAGTCGCGGATTTTAAATTTGATTTGATTGGTCAGACGTGTCAGGACTCTTCGGTCTGATGGCTGTCGGTATTTTTGCCAGCGTCTTCTAATGCGGTTTTTTCTTTGGATTAGTTCCCGCAAGGAGGTAGGGATGGGCGGAATGGGGGTGTGGGTTGGGGAAAAAGTTTGGGAGGCTATTTTGGAGGAGAGGAGGATATTTTGGATTTCAAGTATTCGGGTATCAATTGAGGTAGGAGAGGGAGTGGGTAGAGGTAGGAGAGAGGATATTTTTTCATTTGCTAAAGAGGCAAATTTGGTCCAGTCTGTTCGTTGGGGCAGGGATGGGAGGAGTTGGGATGGGTCTACAGAAAGGTGAGAGAAAATTGGATAGTGGTCTGAGGAAAAGATTTTTAGCACTTTTGGGGTAAAAGTAAAAGGAAAATTTTTGGTTATGACATAATCAAGTATGTCTGAGGAGCGGTTGTTGGAAGAAAAATGCGTCGGTTCGTCTGGGGTAATTATGGCTATTGGATCAGTGGATGAATAATTAAAGATGAGTCTTCCGTCCGTATTGGTGGCATTGCAGCCCCAGTGTCGATGTTTTGCGTTCCAGTCGCCTATATATAGTCCGGGTCGGTTGTCCGCAAAAAGGTTCCGTAAGTCAGTAAGTTGAATTTTTTGATTCGAAGGTTTATAAATGGAGTTAATGGTCATTGGGCCAATTTTGGTGTGCAGGACAATTCCTACCGCTTCTATTGATTTCATAATGGGAAAATTCCTAACTGAATGTTTGATGTTTGACCTGATGGCGATGGCCACGCCGCCTCCGGAAGAAGTGCGATCTAGCCGGTAAATTTTAAAATTGGGAATGTAAAGTTTATTGGTGACCGTTAAGTGGGTTTCTTGGAGGAGGATTAGATCAAAGTGAGAGGTTGAGAGGAAATCTCGGAGTTCAGTGATTTTATTTTTAATGCTATGGGCATTCCACGAGAGGATAGAAAGTTTATTAATTTTAGGGGCGTGGGAAGCCATCAAATTTGAGTAACTCACTCAGAATATATATGTGCCGTTGCTCGCTAGTTAGGAGAAAAAGAAAATGGGTAAGTATATTGTGGAGCCATTGAATGTCAGATAAGATATTATTGCTATTACAAGGGGGTGGAAAAGTGGGTTTGATGAAAGGGTTTTGAGGGTAAGGGGGTAATGGGTGGGAGAGGGTGGGATGGGGTGGGGATTAAGTTTTGGGTAGGGAGGGTTGGAGGAGTAGGTAGGTGGGGAAAGTATGAAGGATGGGATGTAGGATTTGGTGCTGGTGAAGGTGGTGGAGCTGGTGCTGAGGTAGGGTTCAGGCGATTATACACTGCTGTGCGAGCTCGGATGAAGGCGGGGCAATTTTTATAATTGGCAGTATGGGCATTTCCGCAGTTAGCACAAGTGGGGGGAGTATCGGAGGATTTCGAGCATTTGGCAGAAGGATGATCGCCGCCGCATTTCACACATACGGCCGGAAAATTGCAATGGTTTTTAGTATGCCCTAATTTTTGACAATTGAAGCATTGAACTGGGCTAAGTGGTTTTTGTAGGGAAGTATTTTACAATTATAAATAGAAATTCCGGATTTATGGGCAAATTTTTTAGAATCAGCTGTTTTGGCTAAGGTTACGATATATACATCAGTGGGATATTTTTCCACTGTTTTGATCCCTTGCTTTTGCTGTGCATAGGTGGGGCGGGTAGAAAAAACTTGATAGACATCGTGAACTTCAAAGCCATCTCGTTCAATGGCGTCGACTATGTCTACGGATTTAAGATCGTTTGAAAGTCCTTTCAGGGCAATTTTTTAAAGTTTTTCGTGGGGTAGTTGATAGGTATAAAAAGAAATATTATTTTCCTTAAGATAACTGCGGGCTGCTAGGTAATCTGTGACAGTTTTACACTGTAATAGAATTAGCTTGGAGGAAATAAATTTTGCTGATGGCCTTACAACAAATTTTTCACATAGTTCCTTAGATAGTTGGAGCCAGTTTAGGGAAGTTTGAATTTTAATTGAGGGGATTGAGGGGATGGGAGCAGGTTGGGGGGGTGGGGGTTGGAGTTCGGTGGGCTTGGGGTTTGTGGTAGGGGGATATATGACTTGGAGGGGGGGTGGGATTCCTCGATATCTGAGGAATTGGATGGATTTGGAGCAGAATTTGGATTTGAGTCCGAGTTAGATTCCTCTCTGCCTGAGGAATCGGGGTCGAGGTCTAGGAGTTGGAAGCGGTTGGAGGTGGTGACTTCAGTTGGGGAGGGGGAGGCGTTAGGGCTAGGGTGATTGGATGATGTGGGTTTGGATTTTTTGGAGCGGGTTTCTCTGGCTGGGCTAGTATTATTACCTCTAGTTATTACTGAATTTTTATCTAAGATATTTTCAAAAATTGCAACATTATTATTATTATTAACACTAGTGGAGGGGGTAGAATTTACTTTTTGCGAACGGGTTATTCTGGGCTGGCTGTGATTTGAAGCTATATTTACATCAGTATTTCGGTTATCACAAGAGACTAAGGTAGTGGAGGGTTGAGCACTTTCGACCGAATGAGGGTGGGTGTTACTCACGGCGTTCGTGTAGATGTGAGGGACGACGGTTAGTCCAGTTGGTGTCATCGTGACTGCTAAGTTGTTGGTTCTAAGATGTCTGCGAGCACAGGCGAGGAGATATGCTATGCGGTCTGCTGATGGGGTTAAATTTAGTTGGTTGGGTGGATCCGCAGGGCGGGGCGACAGGATTGGTGTGATTCTAGTTGAGGTGACTGTGGTAATAGGAGATTGATGGCGGCTAACTACCGCTGCATAGGGGGCAGGAATGGTAAACTGTGGTGTTTGCGACGCTGATATTGTTTGAGGAGGTTGGGGGAATGAAGTAGGGATGTTGTTGGGTGAAACAATTGGTTGAAGGGGATTAGGTGGGCCGTAATTTGGCTCGAGGTATGGATTAAAGTTGGTGGGAGCATACCAAGGAATATAGGTTGGAGAAGTAGATGGGATTGGAGTGGAAGCCGCATACGGCTGTATCGCGCCTTGGTCTGGGGACGTCATTTCATGCGCTCTTTAGGCGCGGAAAGGGAGTAATTTTAAGGCGCACTCATCGTCGCGATGTTTTTACGACACTCGGGAATTTTCTGTGGAAACACTGGGGCCACTGAACACAGGCAGCGTAGAAGCACGGTATGGGGGTGCTGAGAGAACACTGGGGCCACTCGGTTTGAGAACACTGGGGCCACTCGGTTTGAGAACACTGGGGCCACTCGGTTTGAGAACACTGGGGCCACTCGGTTTGAGAACACTGGGGCCACTCGGTGATTGTGCGCGTCCAGTTATATACTCGGGATTTTTCTGTGGAAACACTCGATCGATCGAATCAATTCATCGGCATAGCAACGCCAATGCATTTATATCGATGGGTGTGTAGCGGCCGGCGCGACGACTATGTATTCCCGCTTTTCGATGTATATACTAAAAATCTTGATGTTTTTATGTTGTACACCTCCATCATACAATATTTCGTTGAAATCGGTTTGACCAATTTCTTCAAAATTCTCAATTATCGAAAAGTTAAACTTTGCAATTGTGGCATCCCCGCTAGGTCGGTCCGGTCCAAATATCCCATTTTGGTCATTACGTTATGAGAGTAATCTATGTACCAAATTTGGTTGAAATTGGTTCAGCCAATTCTTCCCTGATATATGCGTACGGACGGACGGGCATCACGATGATAACAATGCTTTTCAGCAACGACGAAAAGAACTAAACAGCAACATGGGCCTCCAGCAGTGATTAGGGATTCTGAGATTCCACCAAACGATTTATACATAAAGCATGAATTATGGGAAATTAGTCGACAATATCACTCTATATTTGAAATCCTCCTCTTTTCAGCTTTTAGTCTGTTTTTAAGAAACGTGTACTGATGAGTGAACGAAGTATAGGGTTTCCAAAAAGTCTCTCTGCACTTGGTTCACGTGTAATGTGTGCAATGCGTAATTATAAACAACTAGCGATACCCATGCGAAAAATTCGCAAATAAATTAATTATTGTGTCAGTGTTATTGATTTCATCTTTATATTTCAAAAATATGAGATAGAAGAATATTTATTCATTTGTAAAGACAAACTAAAGCCTCCTTGCTTACCCTCATAAACGTCTCTTACTCGCTCGATAAAATATTTCTTCAAATTTTTTTTTTCTTTGAGCAGTTAACATTCACGGATCACTAAGTCTATCTTCAGCCATTTTAAAGTCTAGTTTTCACTCTGAGGAAGTATTTAAATGATTACTTGATGTCTAACGTTGTTGCACGTAAAAGTTGCGATATTTACGTTGCTGTTTTTAAAGTCGTAAAAATGTATACTTACCTAATATTTCGCTCAGTGAACATGAGACGTCATTGAAATTTTTGCAAGCCATTGTGATTTTCTTTGATCAAGGAAATTAATTAATTCCGGCCTGTTCATCATTTTCATCTCCCTTGGGTGTAATTTAAATAACTTTAATATGATATTAAATAGGTTAAGAGATCACTTAAGTAAAAGACCTTGTATTTCAAAATACAAAAAAATGTCATCATTTCCAGGAAGGGGAAAGTGCACCCCCCCCCCCCTCCCCATTGCTCCCTTCAGTGGACGCCCATGGAATTTTCTCGGTATGTCATTTTAGTAAAACGCGGCTCTCGTATGTACACATACTTAAAAACATCTATCTCGAATACGTCAACGTTCTACTTCCAATTTTGATAATTAAGTCACAAAATTGAGTAATACCTTCACTTCTTAACGTAAATAACTTTAAAATTACTATAAACAATGTGGTAATTAGATTTTTTCTGGAATATATCTATTTCGGAAAGATTCGTTAATATTCAGTAAACGTAAAAATTTAGTTCAAAATGCTAAATAAAGCGGAAAATTTAAAAACAACTTTGAGAAAATGTCCGTCAATGTTCATAGAATATCATTCAAAAATCTTTTCGTATAATGTCTTCGTATGTATAAGTTATTCGCGAGTTTAAGACATCAATGGTTAAATGCAAAATAAAGTTAAAAACTAAGGTAAATCATCCTATAACTCTGGTTGATAGAGGTACGTTTCGTAGATGACGACGTATAGCTGAGATTACGAAATGTATTTCAGGATATAATTATAACGATTAGTCTAATTTCTATTTAAACATTACATCTGCCCGAGGAATGACAGATTACTTACTATTAAGCCCATATGTACATGCATATGCATATAAAAAGTTATATAACAATGATTATCTCGAGTTCAACAATCTATTCTGCCGCCAAGGAAACCTATAACTAATAACGCAATATTTTGATGAAATTTTGAATTCTTAAGCAAAATTTGAACGATTTCGAAACAAAGGCAAAATTTGAAGACAAAAATATGAATCTTTGTTTATTTTTCTTTAAAATGGTTCCTATCCGAAGATCGTAGGTCATCTAATTTACTTTAGCAAAAGTAAAAAGTGTGCAAGTGAAAACAAGTACGGATGTACACGGGTTTTCCGTGGTACAGAATTGCTTTTCGTCAAATTTTACGTAGTATTATTGTATACTAATGTATTTGCTTTGAAAACAGATAATTATTTTTTCCTTATATGGTAGTAGTCCTGCTTTTTAGATCCGTTCTAAACATATTTATTTCGTTTTGTCATTCTATACTCACCCTACATTCGAAATTTCTTTTTGAAATCGGTTTAACCATAGCCTTCCTAATTTATAATTACAGTAAATACTAACCTAGATATTGTAATAGCCCTGTTTAGTCGACCCGGTTGAAATATGATATTTTGGTTATATATTTATATAAGATTATATATACCATATTTGATTAAAATCCATGACGTCAGTTATCTATAAATACGTGTGAAAGAAATATTATTTAACTTTTAATTGTGGCAGCCCTGCACTTTATTTCAACTTTAAACATATTGATTTCATTATGGTGTGCTGAACAAATCTTATATATAAAATTTAGTTGAAAACCGATCAGCCAATCCCTTCCAAATCCATAATTTAATTTATAATTGTGGCACCTCTGTTTGGTTGATCCTGTCCAAATATGCTACATATTATGGTTTTGTATTTATGTGTACATTATCAATTGTAAATTTGGTTAAAATTGATGTGGACAGTTCAACACAAATACTTGTAAAATGAATTTTTTTATTACTTGTATTGTGGCAGCCCTGATGTATAAATCTATATGAAACATCTTTATTTTGATTGTTTGTTGCACAACTCCTTAATACAAAACTTTTTAAAAATCGGTTCGGCCAATTCCTTCCAAATTCATAATTACCGAAAAGTTAAACATTGCAACTGTGGCATCCCCGCTGAGTCGATCCGGTACAAAAATATTATTTTGGTCATTCATTTGTGTGAATATTGTGTGTGCCAAATATGGTTGAAATCGGTCCAGCCAATTCTTCCCTGATATATGTGTACGGACGGACGGGCGGACGGACATCACGAATCAGCAATGACGAAAAGCACTAACAAGTAGGGATGTGCATGGGTTTCCCGTGGTACATAAGTGCTTTTCATCAAATTCGCCATAGTGTAATCATATATTAATGTATTTTCTTTGAAATCAGAAAATTATTTTTCCTTATATGGTGGTAGCCCTGCTTTATAGATACTCTCAAAACATATTCATTTCATTTTATCATTCCATAGTCACCTAACAAGCGAAATTTCTTTTTGAAATCGGTCCAGCTAAATACTTTCAAACTCAAGTTACAGAAAAATTCTAACCTTGATATTGTGGTAGCCCTGTTTACTCGACCCGAATAAAATATGCAATTTTGGTTATTTATTTATATGTAGATTATATGTACTATATTGGATTAAAATTCGTGCTGCTTGTTTACTATAAATACGTGTAAAGATATAATTTTGCATTTTATTGTGGTAGCCCTGTTCTTTGTCTCAGCTTTAAACTTCTTGATTTCATTATGGTATGTTGTATAAATCTTATATACAGAATTTAGTTGAAATCCGTTCTAGCAATTCCTTCCAAATCCATAATTACTGAAACAATATCTTTTGTAAGTGTGGCACCCCTGTTTGGTTGATCATGTCCAAATATGCTACTATGGTTTTGTGTGTCTATATATATATGTGTGTGTCTGTGTGCATGTATGTATGTATGTATATATATATATATATATATATATATATATATATATATATATATATATATATATATATATATATATGGATGTCAACAAGGTGTTGGGATGAGGAAACCCAGTGAGCACTCACCAATTTTACCAATTTTACGTGTGTCGCTTCGACATCCCCGGGGCCTCGCCAACCTGAAGTCGTCTGATTGGTGAGTGCTCACTGGGTTTCCTCATCCCAACACCTTGTTGACATCCATATACTCATTTTACCTTTCCTTTTCCGTAAGTTGTTATATATATATATATATATATATATATATATATATATATATATGTGTGTGTGTGTGTGTGTGTGTGTGTGTGTGTGTGTGTGTGTGTGTGTGTGTGTGTGTACATTACAAATTTTAAATTTGATTAAAATTGATGTAAACACAAATTCTTCTAAAAATAATTTTTTTAATACTTGTATTGTGGCAGCCCTGTTTTCTATATCTACATTTAAAATATTGATTTTGTTTTTTTATGTTGTATACCTCCTTAATACAATTTTTTTTAAATTGGTTCGGCCAATTCCTTCCAAATTCATAATTACCGAAAAGTTAAACTTTGCAATTGTGGCACCCCCGCTGAGTCGATCCGGTCCAAATATGTTATTTTGGTCATTCATTTATGTGAATATTGTGTGTACCAAATTTGGTTGAAATCGGTTCTGCCAATTCTTCCCTGATATATACATGCTGATGGAAGGACGGACATCACGAAGATAATAGTGCTTTTCAGCATTGACGAAAAGCACTAAAAAGGAATTTGTAAGTGCTCTCTTATGAGGATTTACACAGAGTGATCGGATGCACAAACAAACGGATTGCTTTTTATATACTTAGATTAAATTATCTAGTGCAGAGTGACTTTTAAGCAGCCTGTAGAATAAAGTAAAATACTTATTATTATACATTCCATTAATGGCATCAAAATCTTGCAATCTCTTCATCAGTTATATAACAGCAACTCCAAAATATGCAAATTTATGTGAATAATGGAGTAATGCAAATCTCAATTATATTTAATCATAACAACGCCGCGTTTCATTTCATATGTGAATAATTGAGTAATGTAAATCTCAATTATATTTAATCATTACAATGGCACGTTTCGTTTCATAAGGACGTTGATAAGTATAGGCAATTTACTATAGGTCTGTATTTATAGATACAAGTAAATATATAAAAATGAATTTTTATAACCAAATTTTATATGGCTAATAATTTAATATGAATAAACTTTATAATATAATTATGATAACCTTTCAGCTTGCATGGGCATAAAAATTTGCAAAAGTGTCTACCTACCAGCTGTTGAGTGCAGTGGAGGTATCTCTATTTAATCTTTTTACAGTTGAGTGAATGGCAAACAGAAGTAGAAAACTCAATGGCCAGCGTAAGAATGTTTGGTGAAGTTTGATAGTATCTTTTGTTTCATTAATGGAAATAATAACTTATCCATTCATATTGCTTAAAATCAATGAAAATATGCTGCTAGTTCAGAGTGATTCAGCTTTAGATACTAGTAGGAGTGAAATTGCTGATTATTTCATATTTTAGTCACCTAACTTAAATGACAAAAATAATCAATTGTTCTTTTCCTAACATCACATCAACCATCCACACTGTATAAATTATCTGAATAATTGCTTAGCTACAACACAACACTTTAAAATGTTTCATTTAAATTTGTTCAAATTAACAATCTTTACAACAGTATTACCTATCTTAAATACTGAATAAAGACAAAAAGTATTTAAGATAAATAAAAACACACTATCAATAACTAATATGATAAATAAAAACTTACAATTATTAGCAGAAATATCCCTTCAAAAAACATAGGAATGCTCGTATCAATACCAATTAAAATAAAGAGATTTCTATTAAAAGATTACAGCATTTACAATGACAATAGTTTGTTTAATCTCATTGCTATGATGAACGCTTGTCTACCTTTCCAGGTGAATTCAAATGCACATTTATCGCAACACGAAGTTAAGGATCTGGCGGCCGAGGTCATGGTACTACTAAGGGAGGTAGGTCGTTGCGCATCTCAAGCGATCGTCGCTTTGAGCGTGTGACGTCACGTGGTGTATAGATTGTGCTTGCCGCCTATGATTTAGCATTGACTGGGGTCGCGGGTTTGGAAAATTATTGTTTTATCTTGAACTGTGGCTTTCTCAGTGAAATTATGTCTTGTGCGATATTTTGTTGTAATAACAGTTACAAAAATTGTAATGGTAGGGTGATATTTTTTCTTATATTGACTTTAACAGCTTTAAAATCACTGCAGATGAGTTGCTCTTTGTGTTCCCAAATTTCATAAATTAGCGTTATAAAATATTAAAAATACATTCAAGCAAAAAACTAAATTGATCATGTGTATTTTTGTGGCAAAACTAGACTATACCAAATCTGAGTCCAATAATAGTCATTGCAATGGCTATACTCTTAATTTATAGATATTAATAAAAGACAATGTGTGTGTATGGACAGCATATCTCAAAAACCAAGAGTCTTAGAGACTTAAAACTTGATACTTATTAATAATGGGATCATGAGGATGTGCACCTCGAGGCCAGAATTTTTATTTTTGGTGAAAGGGGTGTGCCATTTTCTATAAGATAACAAAAATCGATTTTTCAATTTAAAGACTCACTCTTTTGTAAATTAAAATTAGAAAGAACTTCAGATCTAGACCTTTTTAAATAAAAATAAATAATGTGATTGTATTGATGCCTTAATCCTAATATGTACTATATACATTAAGGAATGCATGTGAATGCTTTAATACGAGAGAGGAAGAAATAAAGAAGGAGAGAGACAAAATTAAAGGTTTCATAGATTAAAAATAATTTTGGACGTAAAAGAATTGTGTACCATGATGTATTTCTTTGTCATGCAATTTCCATTCACCCATAACTATTTTTTATCTCTGGAACACTCAATTATGTGAATTTTATATTTATTGTTTACTTTTTAGTGTATCTAAAAGTTGGTTTCATTAATCTTTTTATTTTAATTTCAATTTAATTCACGCATACCCGTCATATTTGAATGGCAATTACGCGAAATTCGAAGAAATCAATGACAAAAAAAATAAAAAGTTAACTTGGGAAAAATCTGCCTTTGAGTGAGAATCATACGGAAAATGAAGCCCTTCTCTTAGAGATGAGTTTGGGATCTTTCTTAGAAGTCTATTCCCTTCCTCGAAGTTCACTTGCTGCCGAATGTTCTTAACAAACTTGAACTTTTTCCGTTTCCGGTAATTCGTTAAAAAATCATTGTATATACAAATCAACGTCCCAGGATTTTATAGCATGACTTATAAATGTATTATTTACAATAACGAAGGGTGAAGAAATAAAAAGACGGATATCAGCAGCCGATTTACGTTAATTTTTATACAAATTTTGAGCTTCCCGCTACAAAGCTTAGGCCACGTGACGTCATGCGCGAACTGGACGCGTTTTCGTCCACCGGAACGACCTATCTCCCATAGTAGTACCATGGCCGAGCTGACTAAAGCGCTCGTCTTACGCGCTGGTGATGTGAGACGGTACTTACCCCACAAGCAGCTTTGGATTTTTTCAGATTAGACGGGGTCCAAAACATTATATATATACAAAAAATTATAAATAGACTAGTGATAACAGGTAGAAAATACGGTATGGAAATAAATACAGAAAAATCCAAGGTCATTCGAATATCGGGTAAAGAAGAGAATCTGAACATAACTATTGGGGGAAAGCCATTAGAACAAATTTCAGAATATAAATACCTTGGAAGTATCATAACACGAGAGGCAAAATGTACGGATGAGATCAAAACTAGAATAGGAAAAGCAAAAGCGGCTTTCAGGAGAAAGAAACAACTACTTACAGGGAATATAAGGGAAGATATCCGCAAGAAGTTGATAAAATGCTACGTATGGAGTATAGCATTGTATGGGGCAGAAACATGGACGCTAAGGACAAATGACATCAAATACTTGGAAAGCTTTGAAATGTGGACTTGGAGGAGAATGCTGAAGATAAAATGGACAGATAGGATGAAAAACGATGAAGTGCTACGAAGAATAGGAGAGAAGCGAATGATTATACAGACTATCAGAAAGAGGAAGGCTAACTGGGTTGGACATTACCTGAGGAGAGAGAGTATGATTAAAGACGTGTTAGAAGGAAAACTAGATGGGAAAAGGGAAAGAGGTAGGAAAAGGTTTCAGCTGATAGACGATTTGAAAGGGAAAGAGAGTTATCAAGAAATAAAGAGGACAGCGGAAAATGGGAGTACATGGAAGAACAAGGTTTAACCAAGAATAATCACGGGCCTGTCTACGGACAGACTACCTATGATGATATATATATATATACACACACACACACAAACACACACACACACACACACACACACACACACATATATATATATATATATATATATATATATATATATATATATATATATATATATATATATATTCATTCATTCATTCGTGTTCTGTCTTACGACATGTCCTACCAATTAATTAATTAATTGGTTTTTGACTAGGGAATATACATACACGGTGTGGTGGTTTCCCGTTGCCTTCCACACCGGACACTCACACAGAAGGGAGGAGGGAAACCCGGTGCCGGCAATTGCCTGCTCTTGCGAAGAACACCAGGGTGGCCAACGGCTTAACGTCCCTTCCGAAGGACGGAACAGCTGAATTTGCGCGGTCTCCTCAAACCACGCGAACAGGGGGCCGGATGACCTTGAGAAAAAGTCCTACCCGCGCAGGATTCGTACCCGATGACTTTTTCAAGCATCGGGCGAGTAGCAGCATATATATATATATATATATATATATATATATATATATATATATATATATATACTCTACTGCTGAAAAAGGGCATAGGCCCGATAAGCAAGCTTGCGTGTTTTTTGTTTTTGTGTTCGTGTGTTCAACGTGTCTCTTCGACGCCCCCAGCAGCCTGCCAACTTGGTCTTCGACTTGGTAAGTGTCCGCTGGGCTTCCTTCAACACCTTGTTGCCACCCTCATCACTACCTTTTCATTTCCTTAAGTCTATATCATCATCATAGGTCGTCTGTCCGTAGACAGGTCCGTGATTATTCCTGGTTAAACCTTGTTCTTCCATGTACTCCCATTTTCCGCTGTCCTCTTTATTTCTTGATAACTCTCTTTCCCTTTCAAATCGTCTATCAGCTGAAACCTTTTCCTACCTCTTTCCCTTTTCCCATCTAGTTTTCCTTCTAACACGTCTTTAATCATACTCTCTCTCCTCAGGTAA
Organism: Tanypteryx hageni; assembly: GCA_028673005.1. Taxonomy (NCBI): domain Eukaryota; kingdom Metazoa; phylum Arthropoda; class Insecta; order Odonata; family Petaluridae; genus Tanypteryx; species Tanypteryx hageni. The sequence continues at coordinate 56,205,986 of CM054116.1, forward strand.
TGTCCAACCCAGTTAGCCTTCCTCTTTCTGATAGTCTGTATAATCATTCGCTTCTCTCCTATTCTTCGTAGCACTTCATCGTTTTTCATCCTATCTGTCCATTTTATCTTCAGCATTCTCCTCCAAGTCCACATTTCAAAGCTTTCCAAGTATTTGATGTCATTTGTCCTTAGCGTCCATGTTTCTGCCCCATACAATGCTATACTCCATACGTAGCATTTTATCAACTTCTTGCGGATATCTTCCCTTATATTCCCTGTAAGTAGTTGTTTCTTTCTCCTGAAAGCCGCTTTTGCTTTTCCTATTCTAGTTTTGATCTCATCCGTACATTTTGCCTCTCGTGTTATGATACTTCCAAGGTATTTATATTCTGAAATTTGTTCTAATGGCTTTCCCCCAATAGTTATGTTCAGATTCTCTTCTTTACCCGATATTCGAATGACCTTGGATTTTTCTGTATTTATTTCCATACCGTATTTTCTACCTGTTATCACTAGTTTATTTATCATTTTTTGTAGCTCCTCTTCCTTTCTTGCTAGAAGTACTTGATCATCTGCGTATTTTACTGTTCTTATAATCCTTCCTCCAATTTTGAAATCCCCTGCGCCTTCTAAAGCTTCTTGCATTAGACTTTCTCCATATACATTGAATAGGGTTGGCGATAGGCAGCAGCCTTGTCTTACTCCTCTACCGATATTTATTCAGCAGGTGTCCACATTCTCAAACCTGACCTTTACAATTTGATTTTCATATAGATTCCTAATCAGTCTCCTGTCTTTCCAGTATACACATATATCCTTTAATATCTTCATCTACTTTACCCAATTTACTCTATCAAAGGCCTTCTGCCAGTCTACGGAACATGTGCAGATATCTTGACTGTATTCTATTGCCCTTTCTGATATGATTCTAACTACCCCTATTGCATCTCTAGTTCCTCGTCCTTTTCTGAAACCGAATTGATCTTCCCCTTTTTCTCCAGCCTTTTATTAAGAATCCTCGTGATGATCTTCGATGTGTGTGACAGAAGGCTTATAGTTCTGTAATCTTTACACTGCATTGCCTTTGGCTTCTTTTTTAGAGGGATCATTGTTACTTCTAGGAAATCCTGAGGCCACTCTCCCGTGTCGTAAATCTTATTAATTAATTTCGTGATCGCTTTTAGTCCTTCTGATCCTATGACTTTAAGTATCTCAGCCGGTATTCCATCGCTGCCCATGGCTTTCCACTTCTTTAGTTCTACTATCGCCTTTTCTACTTCGCTCTCCATAATACTTGGTCCTAAGTTGTCTTCTTCAATGTTTTCCTCATTTTCCAGTTCTATTTTTGCCGCTCCTGCCTGTTTGCTGTATAATTCCTTAATGTATTCTTCCCATACCTGTGCTACATCCTTTGTTTCTGAGACTATCTTCCCATCCGTATTCATAATTCCTTTACCACAAATTCCATTAGACTTCTTATCCTCTAATTCCAGTGCCCTAGCGTACATCATATCGTACCGTCCTAACTTCTCCATTTGTTCTATTTTATCACATTTTCCTTTTATCCAATTCTCTCTTGCTTTATCTGTTACCCTTCTCAACACATTGTTTATACGCCTATAGTTGGCTCTACCTTCTTCACTGTTAACGTTTTTCCTTTTTCGTCTCTCATCCATTTTCTCCAGCATTTCCTTCGTGATCCATGGTTTTCTGATTTTCTTCTCTTGTTTTCCAATCTCTTTATCCAAGGTATCCTTGATACTGGTTTTGATTTCATTTCATTATATACCGACGGTCTTCGGTTTGTTTTCCAACTTTCTTAGGTTATCTTCCAACTTCATGCTGACTACATCCTGCCTTTCTTTCAGTTTTTCTAGGCCCCAGGTCTGTCTTTCTCTTCTCGTTTTTCTTATTTGTTTGAGCTTTGTATTCACGTCAAGTATTAGAAGGCTGTGATCTGAATCAATGTCTGCTCCTTGCAATGCCTTGGCATTCTTTATGCTGTTCATGAATCTTTGTTTTACAAGGATGTAATCTATTTGGCATCTCATTCTATCTCCTGGGCTTTTCCATGTGTATATCCTTCGTTTATGGTTTTTGAACCATGTATTTGTCACTACAAGGTCATTATTGATGCAGAATTCTACGAGTTTCTCCCCTCCTCGATTTCTCTTCACAAGTCCGTATTGCCCGACAACGTTTTCTTCCTGTCCTTCTCCGACTATGCTGTTCCAATCTCCCATTATTATGCAGTTTACCTTTCCTCTTCCGTCTTCTTCGTAAATTTCATTAATTTGCTCATAGATCTCCTCTATTTCTTCATCGTCATGAGCTGACGTTGGCATATATACCTGGATTATCAGCATGTCCACTGGGACTGCTTTTAGCTTTACTGCCATCAGTCTATCGTTCGTTGCTATTATCTTTGTCACGCTTTTCATCATATCTTTCCTAAGTACCAGAGCTACTCCCCTTTCCCCACTATTTCCTCCAGAATAAACTACCGTGAATTCTTCCGAGTCGAACTGTCCTTCTCCCTCCCATCTAGTTTCGCTTAGCCCTATAATGTCAACTCTATTTCTTCTCATTTCTTCTTTCAAGTTATCTAGTTTTCCTGTTTTTCTCGTAGTTCTTACATTCCAAGTCCCTATTCGTAATTTACTTTCGACAAATGTTTTCCTCAAAGGCAGTCCCCGCCCGGAGATCCGATTGGGGGACTATTTTACCTCCGGATTGTTTTAATATTTGGCCATTTACCATTATATTTAATTCTTTATGTTACTTTGAAACCACCATGACTTTCGTTTTTTGGCATTGATCTTCATTCCATATTGTTGGCCAACCTTCACTAGTCTGTCTGTCATCCTCTGAAGTTCTTTCTCATCTTCTGCTATTAATCCCTGATCATCTGGTAATACTTTCACCTCCTATCTCAAATCCTTTCTCTTCCATCAAAGCTTCTTCTGTTATTTTTTCTGCATAAATATTAAATATTGCTGGTGAAATAGGACATCCCTGCCTCATTCCCCTCCCTATTGAAGTGCTTTCTGTTTCTTCTCCTTCGACCCTGACTCTAATCTTTTGATCTAACAATAAGTAAAGGTTTTTAAGCAATCTTTTATCTTTCCAATCTATTCCTATTTTATTTAAAATACCCAACATTTTATCTCATTTCACTCTGTCAAAAGCTTTCTCCCAATCTACAAAACAAAAGTACATATCTTTATTGACTTCTAGCGCTCTTTCTATCATGATCCTCATACATCCTATGGCATCTCTTATCCCTCTCCTCTTCTGAAACCAAACTGATTACCTTGCAGCTCCTTTTCTATTTTACCTTCAATTCTTTTGGTTATTATTCTGGTTAGAACTTTAGCTGTATGAGAAATTAAACTAATAGTTCTGTAATCGTTACAACTTTTTGCATTATTCTCTTTCTCCAGTGGTGCCATAACAATATCTAAAAAATCTTCAGGCCATATGCCAGTATCATATACTTGGTTAAAGAATTTTATGAGTTGCTTAACAGCTTTCGACCCCAAAACCTTAAGAAAATCCACTTGTATATCATCACTCCCAACAGCTTTCCTTCTTTTCATGTCATCAATTGCTCTTTTAACTTCAGACTCAAGAATACATGGTCCTAGCTGGCCTTTTTCCACATCATTTTTTTCATCTAATTCAATATTTCTTGGCTTTCTTTCTTTGTCATACAGCACCTCAATGTATTTCCTCCAGACATTCCTTACATTGTCTCTCTCCGAGACTATTTTACCACTTTTGTACATGATTCCTTTACGTCCTATCTTTCTTGCCTTTTTCTTGAATAGTTCCCTTGCTTTGCTATACATGAGGTCTGTTCTACACATTCTTTCATACTCGATGATTTCCTCGCATTTCTCATTTATCCACTGTTCTCTGGGTTTATCTGTTTCCCCTCTTATAGCATTATTTAACTCCTTGTACTTTCTTTGCCCTTCTTCAGTGTTTGTTCTTCCACTTTCTCCTCTCTTCTATTTTTTGCGGCATGGCTGCTGTGACCCAGGGTTTTTTGTTTCTTTCACCTGTTATCTTTCTTACCTTCTTTTCTATCACATCTTTAATGTTGCTATGGATGTATCTCCACTCCTCATCTACATTCTTCCTATTTTCTTCAGCTATCTTCCCCAACCTTTCCTCCAGCTCAGTCATGATAGCCTCCTTGTTCTTAAAGAGTTCCTCTAAGTTTCATTTCTTCTTAACTCTTATGTTTCTCTTAACACTCTTCAGTCTACATTGTATATTTGCCACCAAAAGGTTGTGGTCGGAATCGATATCTGCCCCTGGTAGTGTTTTCACATTTTTAATGCTATTTCTAAATCTTTCATTGACTAATATGTAATCTATCTGGTATCGCCACCTTTCTCCTGGGCTTCTCCATGTGTAAAGTCTCCGATGGTGATGCTTAAACCATGCATTAGTTACAATCAATCTATTTCTATGGCAGAATTCCACAAGTTTCTCCCGTCTTTCATTTCTCTTCCCTAATCCATATTTTTTCACTATATTATCTTATATATATATATATATATATATATATATATATATATATAATATAAAGCGAAGTTAATATAAAAGTTGGTAATAACACGAAAATTTCGGGCTAGAATATTGCGCGGAGGCTAGCGATAAAAGTATAAAATTAAATGAGTACAGCTCGGTTAGGTGTTTATATTGACTTTAAAAATCAAATTAAAACTTATTCTCTACTTACGCAGCTGCTTATGGGCCCTACCAAGAAGCTCTATAGGAACAATCCCTTCCCGCGGGTGAAGCAGCGGGAAGGAGAAAACACGAACACGAACCTATAATCTTTAACGTAATGGTATAAGAGAAAGGTAATAGCGACAATAACAAACAAGTGAGGAAAAAAATGCATAGCAACTTACATAAGATGCTTTTTTCTTGTTTTAGGATTATGACGTCATCATAAAATTACATCTTTGGTTAAGATTTTAATATTGTAGTCTATCATTCGCCTTCAAAAGCATTATATTAATGCTATGAAATATTATGTTTCCCATTTAAAAGCAGCTGACTCGTTACCATGGCAGCTGATATTTCTCATTGTTAAAAGTTAGAAAATCTTCCCTCTATTTTAGATTAAAAACAATTGTTCTCTCTCATTTCATATGGTATTAAATTCTCTTTTATTCATATATAAACCTCAGCCTTTCAACTATAGAACTGTTTATCCCGAGCTCATATCTTAACTTTAACTAATTTGAAAATGCAAATGTATAATGCCCTGAACCGATATCATGGGTTTCTTATGGTTAGAAACGAAATAAAGGGGTCGAAAAAAGACCGATTACTCTCTGCCAGCTTAACCTGAATCCACCAAATTTTCATCATGTCTAGCTCTTATATATATAGACCTTCTCAGAAACTTTGGCTTCTCTAAGTTGTAGGATTCCAGATATATTGCCGGAACAGTAGGACAGACAAACAGACTGAATACATTAGCGATTTTTTTTAAAGCGCTAAATACAGAATTATCAAAATTCACTAGATGTAAATTATTGAATTAATAGGAATGATTCAAGTTTAGTTCATTCTTTAATATTTTTGCAGTAATACAAATAATTTCGCAACGTGGAGAACTATCTGCTTTCACTTACATGCTCCTGCATATTTAAGTAATCCTTCCAAGTACACCTACTAAAGAATAAGATCTAGAATACCGTAGACATGACTTACCTTGCGCGTAACGATGACAAGATTAAATGTTAATCCGTTGGAAAGCGGTCTACGTCTTCGAGAGACAAATATTTGTTTATTATGAATAGCCAAGTCACGTTGTTCAACTGTCACAATGAGAGACTTGAGATTTCGCTTTAAAACGCAATCGTAATGTATGTGCTATAATTTCTGAATTAAATTTGCATATCTTCTGCCATATATCCTGACCATTACATACGTACCACCGTAAAAGCCCACTACCTCGAAACTGGTTAAAAGGTATGCTTCATCCTTTACTCTTCTTACGCTCCTTGTATTACGCACGTTATGCAGTCTCGAGAGTGAACATGAGCGCGAGGCGACACGAGCAATAAAAACACTCGGCGTAACCGCGTAACGGAACTAGGAGCTCATATAATGAAGGAGAGAATCGCATTTACTGCATGGATGAGGGACAAAATGTGGCATGGGAGAGAGAAAGGAGATGCAACGGAGCTATTCAGCTGGTAATAATATGCGCATCACCTCCGGGTAATCCAAACTTTGAATAAATCTTCATTGCGCAACGGATAGGAGTAACGAATATCCTATATCTTATGAGCATTTCTATCGCAATTATTCCCGCTTTAAACTTTGTCAGCGTCATTCAAAAAGCATCTACTCCGTGTGAGAATCGATAAAAATACAATGTTATTTCCCTCTTGCAAAAGAAGCCGCTATGAGGTGTGTTATTTGTTGCGCATTTTCAAGTGAAATTCATTTTGAAGTGATTTTTATGTTTGAAGACCGTTTCCACCATTTGAAGCTAATGACGGTACTAATACATACACTCACGTTTACTGGCATAATTCTCGCATTTTTCAGAACTTTCCGATGCAAATAAAACGGCACGAGGATTACGCCAGGAGTGATCAGAAGTGGGGTTTTCTCTACACCATTACAGCATTTATTTGCTATAGAGTTACGCATGTTATCGATAAAACTATGCGGGATAAGGAAACTTTGTATAATTGTCATGAAAAACACTTTTTTAAAATGTATTTGATCTAAAATATTGTAATACTCATTTACTCCAATGAGAATATGGCAAAAATGCCAATATGGCCAAAGAAAATTTGGTATCAGCGTCACCTCAAGTAATATTTTGAAACTTTTACCAGGAAAAATGAGGTGCGAAGGTTAAGCCAGGATTAACATTTTATTATACTTTTCAGATACAAATTAGGATGCGAGGATTATGCCATTAAATACGGTAAGCTTCAGCGACGTATGTCATACCATCTACCCTACCATCACAAGGCGGGTGTAATGACAACCTTCCCAGAAGGCTGCGCATTGCAATTGATATCAGGAGCCAGATGTCTAAAATAAATTATCTCCGCACAACTGATAAGCAAGGAAATAACCTACGACTAAGATTCCTTTCAAAACACGAACGTACAGAAATGAAAAAACTCGCGATCCCGATCTTTACGAGATGGAGAGCTTCGTGAAGGAAAAATATATACGCATAAAATTTTTATCACCAAATAAGAGAATCAACGACATCAACTTCGAAGGGGCGTGACTTAAATTTCTCTCCCTTGTTTATGCGCGGCGGGAGAGGATCACGCATATGAACCGTTAGCGACGGGCAATGAGATCTTCGAACCGCACGAGATGTTCGCATAGCAAAGAGATACGCGAATAGGAAAGAAATAAAAGAGGGGAAGCGGTATGCGAGAAAAAGAGAGGTCGGGAGGACTCGAGACCGCACTAGCACGCACGGCTAATATTCACGGAATAAATAAACGGAGGATATAGACAAATGAAGAGAGTTAAAGCAGCCCGGAGAGAAAGAGCGAACAAGAGAGAGAGAGGTACTGACGGGGTTACAATGCGGGGTGGAAATCGAGGAGGGGGTGGACTTTTAATAGGATGGACGGCGTTCCGAACGTGCCGACACGCACGGAGAGGAAAGTAGATAATGAAATTGTGATCCACAGTCTTCCTTCCGACCTCCTCGACTCCTCCTCCTTCTCCTCATTCTATTTCTCTCTCTCTCCCCTCGTCCCTGTATTTCCTCCCATCATTTCTCCTTTTTTGGAACGTTTGTACGCGACTGGAGCCTGTATAAGCGGCGTCTCGAACCCAGGATCAGACACATAGCTAAACCGTGGGAGACGTCGGCATACTGCACCGCCAGGAATGGAAGTTGCTAGGAGACGAGATCGCGGAGAGGGAGAGAGTGAGAGGGCGAAAGAGAGAGAGGGAAAGATAGTGAGAGGTAGAGGGAAAGATAGTGAGAGGTAGAGGGAAAGATAGTATGAGGTAGAGGGAAAGATAGTGAGAGGTAGAAGGAGAGAGTGAGCGGGCGAGAGAGAGAGAGGGAAGAGAGTGAGAGGGAAAGAGAGGGAGAGAGGGAAAGAGAGGGAGTAAGAGAGAGAGAGGGGGAGATAAAGAGTGGGAAAGAGAGAGGAGGGAGAGAGGGAGAGGGCGAGAGAGGGAGAGAGAGAGAGTGAGGGCGAGAGAAGGAGAGATAGAGCGAGAGATAGAGGGAGAGAGAGGGAGTGAGAGGGCGAGAGAGGGAGAGAGTGAGAGGGAGATAGAGAGAGTGACAGGCAGATGGAGAGAGAGGGAGGGAGTGAGAGGGCGGGAAAGATAGGGAGAGGGAGGGAGAGAGAGGGAGGGAGAGAGAGAGATGGAGAGAAAGAGGAAGAGAGAAAGGGAGACAAAGGAAGAGAAAGAGGGAGAGAGAAAGAGTGAGAGGGAGATAGAGAGAGAGATGGATGGAAAGAGGGAGAGAAAGGGAGGAAGGGAGAAAGGGAGAGAAAGAGAGGGAGAGAGAGCGGGAGAGAGAGAGAGGGGGGAGAGAGGGAGGGGGAGAGGAAGGGAGAGAGGAAGGGAGGGAGAGAGAGTGAGAGGGAAGAGTGAGACAGAGAAGAGATAAAGAGTAGAGCGGGAGGTGGAAAGAGGGGTGGAAGGAATAGTTGTGGGCAGTTGCTGTAAACTCTTGACGAGAAAGGAGAACTGGCTCTCTTTAGTTTCCCCTTCTTTTTCACTCCGCGCGAACTTTAATGGCAATAAAAGGAGCGGGTGGCGGTAGGGTGCTAAGGGAAGCGGCCGTGTTATGCACGACGGCTTGGTCAATTTCGTGTCCTTTCAAATGACTGTTACCTTTTACAGCCTTTCCTATTATTCCGGAGCGCATGAAATGAATTTCCTCGTCGGGAGAGTTTTCGAATTTTATTTCAGTTTCCAAGTCCTAAATTCAGGTATTCTTGCGAAAAAATAAGTTATTTCGTTGGTCTTTATATTGAATAGAATACTGAACTAGGGATGTGCCGGCATCTCTTTAAACAATTGCAGTATTCTCAGAAACGTTCGATCCAACGCAATTAACTTATTAATGGAACGAAGATATAAATGAAATGTTTTATTAATATAAATTTTTTGACAGATATACTGTTGCTATTTAGCCTAATAGAAAACTATTCAAGAATTTTAAATTTTTTATGGTGGAATTTGGTTCCTCGTGAATAATATTAACTTTATATTCATAGTTATATATTATCTTAGATTGATATAGACCTTTATTTTTTGTGTGCTATATCAGATATATTTGTTACGCAGTTCAACTTAGCTTTAAACTGCGTAAAAACTGAACTTAGATTAACTTTCTGTGCAATGACTTTTTAATAAGTATGATTTTATTATTTGGCGATGCCGCAAACGACAGATATTAAATTTAATAACCTCTCTTTTTGATAATGATAGCATGGAACACTGGATTTCCTTAGCACGTACCGGGTTTGGATGTGACAGATGAAAGGAAGAACAGGCAAAGATGAGGTTTGAATGAAGAAGTAAGAAGCGGTCCATAAAAGAAGCCGCGTCGGCAGAATGATTTATCTATTTACTTCTTTGGATTAGAACCCCATTTACTCTATCGTCTCTCTCGTGTTACTAAACACCATAAGCTAGCTGAAACATATATTTAATTCAAAATCTGTAATATGATTAATTTTAACCCTCTCTATCGACACAATATTTCTTGGGGAGACGTATTGTGTCACTAGTACCTAATATTCACAATATAACCAAAGAAGATCATTTATTTCAGTCACAATGTGATAACTGTTCACTTTATAGTTCGGATTTAAAGCCAGGTGTCACTTGAAGTTTGTCTTGATATATTCTAATCTGATTTCTGACTAGTACATAAAATATTTTAGATTTAAAGCTGTAAAATATTTATAACAGCTAAAATTGCATTTTTTAACTGAATTAAAAATTATGTGTACTAAAGTGAATAATATATTTGGAAAGTCAATTTAAACTAAATTCATAGAACATTAATGAAAATAATTTACGCTTGAACATCCATCGTTAAATCATGCATCTTTTTCAAGAAGAATGAGTAAAATACTCACTACAGAAATTTAATATTTAAACGCGAAATTTATAAAAGGGGGAATTGAGTACTCAAGGAAACATTGCAATGTTTGGCAGGTTTCACTAGTTATTTTAACTGCGATTGCAATTACTTGACTAAATGTAATCAAAATTGCCGTTAAATTAGAAGCCCATTTCCACATTTTCAATTATTTATCATTTATAACTATCATTGATGTGCTTTAATAGAATTGGCTCACTTGTAAAGAAATGAAATGCAAATTCTCGACTTGAAAAACTATAACATTTTGGTTAAATTTCCAAAATTAAATTTTGGTTAATGAAATGTGCATACGAGTCATCTCAAAACAAATAGAAGCTTGTCGATTACTAGTAAACAAGTCCTGTTCGTAATAAATGCCGTTGCAGCGAACAAAATTGCTCGCAGCGGATTAACCGTTAATCATATTCACTCATCCATAACTCATTTGGGAGTGACTCAATCAGATAGCTCAGTCTCTAATTAATCATCACCGTAGATACTCATTCCGCCTCTCTTCACTCCATTTCGCAATGGAGAATGGCACGCTATAAAATCTCAGGACATTAATTTTACTGCATTGTTCCTCGTTGATTTTCATTTAATGTGCTCATGATTAAATAGTTATATTCTGAAATGCGGACGAAACTACATTTTTGGAAACGTACAAAATCAACCTCACTAAATCAAGATCAGACATGACGTTAATATAAATTATCTCCAAAATGTATCAAAAATACCTCTATAACTACAAAAAGCAAAAAAATACCATTTAACTTTTGATAAAAGGGAGATTGGTGACATAAAATCGACCAGCCTATTTGTAAGATTGCTTCAAAACTACAAACCGCTACACAAAAATATTTCCTAAATATGTCTATTTTGAAATTTCCGTATTAAGCGTTCCTTGATGTAACAAACTACCCGAAAAATTCTATCTTCATTAAACAAATAATTTTCCTAGATCTACTAGTGAAGAGAGGAATTTAAAAAAACGATAGAAAATATTTTAAAATAAAATCTACAAAAATATTTTCACTGTGGCGTTTGAATGGAACAAATAAATTAAATCATGAGCGAACGTACGATCAACGAGTTAATCCCGTCTCCTTAATTTTATTCCATAAACCAAGATATCCTAAATCTTAGGCAAGACGCCAGGCGTTAGTAAGTCACATACAAAGTTACGAATGAACGAGCTGTTTGGAGAGTTAATGTATAGGTTTATTAAAAGATAAGAAGGATCTAGTGGTCGATTGCGGCTTCAAAGGAGGAAAAAGCGGACGGATGAAGGAGAAAGCGTGCGAGGGTGGAGTGGGAACGAGAGGAACGTGGAGGAACGTACTTAACCGACGGTCCAGAAGAGGTAGCTGGCCCTCGAGCGTCAGCGAGCGAGTTGAAGCTTACCTTCACAGTGTTGTGTGAGCGGTGGGAGGGAGAGATAAGTAGGGAGAGAGGAGAGAGAGATGGAAGAGAGAGATGGGAGAGAGATGGGAGAGAGATGGGAGAGAGATGGGAGAGAGATGGGAGAGAGATGGGAGAGAGAGATGAGAGAGAGAGATGGGAGATAGAGAGAGATGGGAAAGAGAGAGATGGGAGAGATAGAGATGGGAGAGAGAGATGGGAGAGAGAGGTGGGAGAGAGAGAGAGATGGGAGAGAGAGAGAGATGGGAGAGAGCGAGCGATTATACAAGAGGTTTGCTCGGTTGAAGGAGAGAAAATAACCGGGAATGGAGAAAGAGGATGAAGAATTGAGGGAGAGAGAGAGAGAACAGGAGGTGAAGGAAGATGAAAAGAATTGGTGCGTATTTTCTCCGCCGTGTTCACATGTTATTGCGAACCGCGGGCGTGCTTAGCGACCGAGGCGAGGAAGGGGATGGAAGGGATCGGGAAAATGACAGCGAGCTCCGATAAAGGAATACGAAGAATGCAAGTGGACGATTTCTCTCGTAATTTGGATGGTGTTCGTGCGAGCACGAGCGGGAACTGCGTCCAGCGCAAGTGGTTACTATTGCGGCCGAAAATTCGAAAAATATGTCACGCACGGTCCTGTGACAAAAAAGTCAAATTTGTTGGAAATTACGATAGACGATACGTCAATGCAATCTGTTGGACCTGTAACACCATTTTCATAAGAATATTTCAGCCAATTCTTAAACAAACCTAAATTAAAGTTGAATACAAATTAATATCTGCATTGGTTACGATTAAAATGCATGCAATAATCAACACTAACAGAAAAAGTAGAAATCTAACGACGTAAAAAGATGATTCCCAGTCTTTTATCTTTTACAGAAATAATATCACTTTAGATGAAAAGAAATTTTTTTTAGCATTTTCTACTCAAAACATACTTAATTTCAAGACAGAATAGAGTTTTTATGTAGGAACACAAAGCTGAAGATAAATTTCAGTGTAGAGAAGTGATTAATAGATAATTCGTCAACATTAATTTTTTTCTTCCCAATTCTATTCACTGCCCTCGTATAGTCTATACGATCACGGCTGAATGGATACTTAGACAATAATGTTGGCCTGATGATACATATTTTATTTGTTACTATCAGTGCCTCTAAGTGAATTCTCTAAAAGGAAAACCACCACCTGATGAGCACCATTCCTTCGCTTTGCACTCTTCCAGACAAACCATGAATTCTTCGATTCCATTTATTCGGAATTTTCGGTAAAATGGCTAATTTGAGAAGGCATAAAAGCTTCTTTTTTCGTAATTTTCGAGAAAGCAAAATGAAATATCGATTAAGTGCACCTCTTCTCGAAAATTCAGGAGTAAGGCATCCTCCTACGTTTAATCTTTTTCTTTATTTGAACTCAAAAGAACAAAACTGTACACTTTGCTCGCGACAAAGGACGTTAAAGAAGACTCCTCGCAGGTTTAAAGGGACGTAAGAGAGAATTCAGACCGCGATATTCCCAGGTGGCGGGCGTAATCGTTAAAGCCTCTTTTAAAGCGTCATTCATTCCTTAACGTATAGCAAAAGCGCCACCGTCTTGCGGATTCCATTAACCTACCGTTAAAAAATAAAAAGACCGAGTATAGAGAGAGAGAGCGAGCGAGCACGGCACTATTACTGCGTGGAAGATATAGGTGGCACTTTTATTGCTCCGAGTCTCTCCTTCCTTATCCCCCTCCATCCATTTCTCCCGAGAAGGGACTATTACGGAAGGAAACGCGACTGAATATACGTATGCAAAGACCAAAGTGAGCCTTCATCCTCCTCCTAACAAGAGAGGCGCTTTTATTTTAGCAAACAGACGGTTTTCGCCGCGGTGCCGCGGAGTCGATCCTACGGCGCCTCTGTACAAAAACGAAAAAAAAAAACGAATAAAATAATAATAAAAGAATTTCCTCCGGCCAAGCTCTCTTGGAGAGATATGCGGCTTTTGGTGTAAACAGAGGTTTCCATAAATCCATCCGCACTCGTCTAAAAACAGGTTGTTCGCCAACACCGTACTCTTCAAAATCCCCATCTTCTTTGCCTCACCCCTTCCTCTGAAACCCTCCCTCCCTCCTTCCACCCCTTTGCGCGGGAGTTCCTTATCTGTTTCCACGGAGGCGGCCATAAACCTCCCATCTCTCCCCCTTCTATACCTTCCTCTTCTCATCTCTGCTATTCTTTTGCTCCCTCTCACGTACAGTTTACGTACGATGAAGAGTTACCGTTCAAAGCCTTTTTAAGGAGTTCTATAAGGCGTAAGCGATCGGAAAAAGACTTTCTTTTGTGAGGAAAGAAATGGAACGATGACTTATCTCTGCTACATCTCCTCCCGTTTGAAAAAAGACAGAATACCATTAAATCAGTCTAGTCGTTTGCTTTGAAATACTGAAAGCACGCTTGGATCTTTTCAGTAGATTTATTCGATAGCGTGGCGTAATGTAACCAAGCGCTTTCCTAAATAAAGCTTCGTCAATGAAATGGAATAATGAATTTTAGGCCTTGAATACAACTTGGAAAACGTTTGGTCAATGCCTTACAGAAAAAATGAAACAAATTAACTTACAAGCACCGAGACGATAAAAATAAAACGACTTCAAAAGAATGCAAATGTTATATTGTATTCGTCTGCATATATGGCTCCATTCCGCTAATTAACCGATTCACATATACAGTTTAATATCACAACGATAGATTTTGCTATTCACAAACAAGCAATTAAAAACACTTGTCTCATGTATCTCCTGAGACAAGTATTTTTTAAGTGCATATTCTTGAAATTTTCAGCCATTAGACGAGTTCGATAATTCCCTGATGAATGAAGATTTTATTATGGTAACGATTCACAAGACTGTGACATTCCGAAAGAGATATAAACAATTTTAAAACTCTCAAGCTCTAAAATAACATGAAAAGCTAACGTAACGAAGTTCCTCTGAAAAATGAGTGACGTACATGATTGACAATTTTTCAACTCCTACGGTATAAATGATATGAAGTTGATAGAATTACATCAAAATCTTCCTAATCGCGGAAATAAAAGCTCTAAGATTTTGTAGGCGCGACACACCTTCAAAGATAAACAGAATTTCGCGGCACTCCCATTTTGAAACATGGTTGTGTAATTTTGCGTCACAAAGTCTGGACGGATTTATTTGTAGTTACAGCAAAACTTTATAGAAGGAAATATTACTGCTCTAATGACCTATAAAAATTTCCAAACTTTGTTTTATTTATTTAACAACTACTTCCTCGGCACCCCATTTGGTTAGATCCCAATCACGGACGGTCTAAAAAGGGACACATTTTCCCACCTCGGCGCCGGTGCATTCCTTCCGATCACAGCATAAAAAGGATAAAATTTAGGTTGATATTTTTTTAGCCAAACGCGGAGGAAAGATCTTACGTCGGAGAGGCCGATCGGAAACGAAGGACCTGGAGAGTTCCGTCTTAACAGGGCGGCGAGTTCCTTTGTCCTCTTTCTATTTTCCGCATCGACACCCTTGGGGCACGCATTTCCAACAAACTCTTATCGCTACCTCCAATCTCACGTCTTTCGACCTCCATGTTCCAGCCTCTATCCTTTCGGGAAAAAAATTGGGTACACCGATCTCTTACCACTTGTAGATTGGTTACTTTCCTAAAGGTGGATACATGGATAAGCAAAGCAGAATTTCAAGTAGTCGATAATTATATGTGTCCAATTCATCGCTACCGAATGGATGCCAGGATACCCTGCTCAGTGATGAATTTATTCAACAAGCCCGTACCAAAGACGATTCATTCAATGCAACCGTTTATAATCCGTTTTTCTTCGGAGGATGATTTCCATTCCCATAGCTTTTGTGATTTCGAAAGAATAAAAACTGCATTACCATTAATAAAGTGATGTACACATCAAAAGAACTAAACGGAAAGGATGACAAGAGAAACGGTAATGGTAACGATAAAAACGGCATAAAAGTACATATATGGATACGATTATCGCTGATTGAGTCGAACCGTAGCGATCAATTCAAACAATTTATTAAGTGCTAATAAAGGTAACATAACATCCGAAAATTTTCTGTTGTGACGTGAATATCTTAATGCATCGAAACCATTGTTTACAGACTAAAACTATACAGTTTTCGTACTTTGAATAATGAATATTTTCTTAAAATTCTAGCGTATTTTCGAGTTATTTATGAAATTTGAAAAAGTGATGAAATGAGGCTAAATTGTTCCTATTTTTCAATTTAATGCTTTACTTCCTTTCAATTTGAATCTCTTCTATTTCGAATTTTATTGAATCGATTTATCCATAAAATCCGTTTCTTTGCCTCATTTTTATCCAACGTTTGAAAATTGCATTTCACCCTAGATCTCAGAAAATTTTCTGGACATCATCAGCTCAAAATTTTAAATATTAATAATAAAACCATCTCAATCCGAAACGCTAATCTGAGACGTGTCGCCGAATTCGTAACGAGACAGCGGAGGCTGGAAGCTGTTCTTCTCCACTGCTACCGAATAACTCCGAAGAAGTGGACTAAGATCTTATGTATTCCATTCCCCTGCAGATATCTCCTCACCAACACGGCCCGATCCTTCTTTAACGGGTGCGCTTCTCCTTCACTTAACTGCTACTCCCCAATTTGGACCACCGCTGCTCCGTCGAATCTTAAATTCCTCGAGACTGCGTTAATTTTTTTCTACCATTCTCTGTCATGTCACTTGAAAAACAAGTCACGCATTATGCATTCCATCCATTTCTCATAGGAGACCTCTTTCAGATCTTGAGGTATCTCCGCAGCCTTATCAAACGTTTCTATCGTTTCATCGTTTTTTATTTCTTTTCCCATGCTGTCCCGTTCCAATTCACTCTTCTGCATAATACTTGTTTTTGTTTTTCAGATTTTTTAACTTCGCCTCACGCCGATTTCATTACCATTCTGTTAATTACATCTCCTACAGTTAAATGTTAATTCTATTAGAAGCTGTCTCAGGTTTTCTTTGCCGCGACAAATGCGACATTTAAACATTACAGTTTCATTTCTTTCGGAGTTTTATATGTTCCCGTTATTGTTTTGGATGGTTTTGCTATTATCAAAATTTGTGTTTTGATAGTTTTTGGAATGCATTATTAATTGATAATTAATCTCCCACTTTAAATCCTGATTTTTTATAAAGATATTTTATCACAAATACGTCGCAATATAACTTCCATACAAAGAGATCAAGGTTTTCAAAAGACGAAAGTTTTAAGCAAGTATTTTTCATTTACGGCCACAACCTATTTAGGATTATTTTTAATCGTCACTTCCCTCTTATCTACGGAAAGTGGAACAAAGTAATGAAACCTAAACGAAGGAAATAATTTCGTCCTTGCTGTATTAATCCCTTCTAAATACCATCATTCTCGAGCCGAAAACCCACCCAGCGGGGTGCCCTATTAAAGAGATTATAGTGCATGACAACCGCCATTATGAGGTAAACTAGAGCTTGTTTTTGTTGAAACTTGACCAAGACAAAATTATTTTTTATGTTTTGAGCTTCATGAGGATTTTTGACGTTGTAAGGACCGAAAATGTACGAAATCGCATTCCTCGTTATTGAAAGCGTACAGAAAATTTTTCTTGCTAAATTTCACTATTGAACTTAGAAATAAAGGTGCACACAAGTATTCTTTGAGGAGAAAGACGTCAAGATTAGAGCAATGATTCAAAAGTTGACCATTCCGACAGCTGTAAATAGGCAGCAGCCGTAATTTGGGTTGAAATGACAAATAAACGCATGTTTACGGAGTAATTGCGAAAAATTCCTCGGCGCATTAGACATAATATCCGATGCAACGAATCTCACATTTTTGAGGTTTCGTAATGCGTGAATAACACAAAAGGCGAGCAAATGTATACAAGGCAAATATCTCTCGGGATGGAATAACAGTGGTCGTAAAAATGTAATACCTGTCAATAGCAATTTTTAAAATACACATCGTTCACAAAAAACCTGCGGATAAACAAGTTGTTTGCGTGAATCGTGCTTTCCGGCAGTATTTACAAAAAAAATTAAAGCGAGATGGCTCTAAAACCGTATTACTCGCGAGGCTGACGCCGAAAGCGGTTTCGAATGAGAGTTTATTCAGTCGCGCCATCGTGATGAAAACTCCTCCCTGTGAAACCTCGTAAACGCTAAAACGCCAGCAGGAGGAAAGTACTACATGAAACGGTGATATTACAAGCAATCCCACTGTCTAGTGCGCTTCCTCCGAAAACGATTCACTCCTACCTTTGCTAGGATGCGCCGCTAGCTCTCCGTTCGGTTGAGGCAACGCCACCCGACCTCCAAGCACCAGTTCCTCCGAGTCGGAGAAATATTTCCATTATTCATCCGTCTTCGTAGAGTCAGGTAGACTTTCCTTTCATCTCCCTGCTTTTCTCTCCCCATGCCCTTTTTCTTTCCTCTCCCTCACCTTCTTCCTCGCCCCTAAAGACCACCTCTCTACCGTTCACCTCCCCTCTGCTCTCCGAAATAAAACATGAAGCCGCCATAGCGGCGGGCTACCGGGCATCCTTCACCCCGTAGGGCAAGGCCACTTGCTCCTGCGGCGAGAGAAAAAAGAGAGATCCTCACAGTCGCGCACTGGTTCACCCTAGGCGCAACAAAAAATTAGGGTTTTTCCGGGGAAGGCGGTGCCTCCTCAGAAGGGGCGTGCAGTGTTGCGGTAGGTGGAGAAGGGGGCGGTCGAACGGTTTGAACGCAGGAATTGCTTAACCCTTGGGGTACGTAGAAACAGGTGTTCCTGGCGTCGACCTTACCTCTCAGTTCAACTCCACCCTTGTATCCTGTGCCATGGCTAATTTTCTCTGAATGCCTCGCAACGACTCACCACCAAATTTTGATGGTATTCTGACACTAATGGCGCTCTAAACAAGTAAAAGTGCTTGGTCAACAAGGCACTTTCAATTTTTTTTTAAATAGACTTTTCTATATTCCGCGTCGCTTTCTCATCAGTTTTGAATTGACTGGTTTCAGCAGAAGCTCTACTCAAAAAGTATACTAATTAAATTTGCGCATAGGCCAAAAAGCGGTAAGCGCCGTTTCTGGTTTAGTAGTAAATTTCTGACACATATGTTAATACATATATTAAAGACACAGTTAGGGAATTCCGATTATTTCAGTCTAAAAAATTATCATACTTAAAAAGTATCGGAATTTATAATACCTGAATGTAATCCTTTAGGAGTGAGGTATACCGAGAATTGCTGCGTTTCTTTTGATTATTTTTTTTAGCATAAAATATGAGTTTAAAATTCATATTTTTTAGCCGAGGTGACTACAAACATAAAACAAGCAAAGGTATAAAAATGAATTTTTATAACCAAATTTTATATGGCTAATACTTTAATATGAATAAACTTTATAATATAAATATGATAACCTTTCAGCTTGCATAGGCGTAAAAATTTGCAAAAGTGTCCACCTACCAGCTGTTGAGTGATGTGGGGATCTCTCTATTTAATCTTTTTACAGTTGAGAGAATGGCAAACAGAAGTAGAGAACTCTGTGGCAAACATAAGAATGTTTGGTATATAAATATTAAGAAGTTTGATAATATCTTTTGTTTCATTAATGGAAATAATAACTTATCCATTCATATTGCTTAAAATCAACAAAAATATACTGCTAGTTCAGAGTAATTCAGCTTTAGATACTAGTAGGAGTGAAATTGTTGAATATTTCATATTTTAGTCACCTAACTTAAATGACAAAAATAATAAATATAGTTATCTGAAGAATTGCTAAGCTACAACACATCACTTTAAAATGTTTCATTTAAATTTGTTCAAATTAACATCCTTTACAACAGTATTACCTATCTTAAATAGTGAATAAAGACAAAAAGTATTTAAGATAAATAAAAACATACTATAAATAACAAATACGATAAATAAAAACAATCATTAGCCGAAATATCCCTTCAAAAAACGTAGGAATGCTCGTATCAACACCAATTAAAATAAAGAGACTTCTATTAAAAGATTACAGCATTAACAAGGACAATAGTTTAATCTCGTTGCTATAATGAACGCTTGTCTATCTTCCCACGTGAATTAAAATACACATTTATCGCAGCGCCAAGGTAAGGTGGTTCGAAACCCGCAAGCAGCTTTGGATTTTTTTTTAGATTAGACGGGGTCCAAAACATATATAATATATATATATATATATATATATATATATATATATATATATATATATATATATATATATATATATATATATATAAAGCGAAGTTAACATAAAAGTTGGTAATAAAGATTACACGTTCATATCTTTACCGTTTTAATGCTAAACAGCGCCGGTGGCAGAGAGGAGGAAACCTTGAAGCGGTGCACTGTATGCTGAAATCAGCAACAATGCGATTTCCCTTGACGACGGAAGATTAACCCGAGAAAAATCCTAAACTTTTCGTCTTCAAAACGAATCTGCGGGCCGATTCGACGCGTATCTAAAAATCGACGATAGGAAACTGAATTGTCATTCTTTTTGGCTTCGTTTGGTTCAAAATCCATTGTCGTAGCACAATTCAAGTAATTTTAAAATGCGATTGAATGTTACGCGGTGTACCATCATAGACAGCGTTACAAATGATGATGATGAAGATTACCATTACGTTTCTTTGGCATGTAGAGACTAATGAAATATATATTGCCATGCAACTTAAAAATCTGGAAGCCTATAAAATATTTTTTCCTTTTTATCTTTACTGCCGAAATAAAATGCTTTTAAATTTTAAAAAGTGTTTTCAGTGGTGATCGAAGCCAGTATCCCGTGTTATTAGGACAATACACAGACCATTGAGCTACGGAAGCTAACAAATCAAACAATTTTGGTTGTTAAAAGAAAAAGTGACGGAAAAATATACTTTACAGAATACCTAATCAAGTTCAAATACAATTCAAATTTCCTACATTCATTCGAGTGCTAATGAAATGACGAAACGAAATTTCCTGGAATCGCTGGAAATCCTGTAAAAAACTTAATCTTAAAATAACACAACAAAATATATTAAATACGTAATAATTTGAACCTCTAGTTGCAATAAATAAAATGTTAAAATTTAACCTCGAGGTTTAACAATAACATGGTCGGTAAGGCAGCATCCCATTTAAAACCTAAGATTTTTCCAGTGTGTGTAATTTAAATGTTAAATTTTAGCAATTTCTAATTGAAAGCAAAGATAGACGATAAGAATAAGAAAATTTATCAATTTTCCTTTAAAACACTCCAGGTCCGAAGGAGGATTATTTATAATTTATATTGTCAAAAGATTTAAAACTTGCGCGTTAAGAAATTTATTTCTGTGATATAACATATGAGAAATGGAAATTAAACCCTGGAGTTGAACTCGGGACTTGTTCGTTTATTTTAATAGGGACCCGGGATAACCGATTAGTACCCTTAGTTATTTACTTAAGTTAAAATCTAACGATTTATTACATAATTCATCCACTTATTCTTAGTGCGTTCATAGCGTTAATAGCCTAAGCCTTAAACGCAACACAGAAAACGCAAATATGTATGCATACATAACAAGATGATCCAAACAGAACTTATGATGCCTACTATCCATCTAAGCATTTATTTAATACTAATATTGGCTTAAATAGCTTTAAAGTCATCGCGGATATGTAGCTCTTTGTGTTACCAAATTTCATAATTTAGCGTTATAAAATACTACAAATACATTGGAACGGAATATTAAATTGATCACGCGTATTTGTGCGGCAAAAATAACGCGTGTACGTATTAGAGTATACCGAATTCGAGTCCAACAATAGTTGCTGCTATGGCAACACTCTCGCAATGAGTGATAAAAACTGCAAAATCGCCAGTATTAACGCGAAATTCTAAGAAATGCAATAGATAAGCAAAACTATACGATAAAAATTAGAATCTTCATTTCTTTCCTCAGAGAATAGTATCAAACTCGCTCCGATATTACAATTCTAAGATATTTTAATGTGCAAGATAAAATTATCCTACACGATGGATTTCAGATTTTCCATGTAAATCAAATGGGAATGGTAGTTCCTGGAATCGAACCCGGGACTTCAATCTTTGCAAAAAAAATTATCCTCGGGAGCTCGGTCCACGTAGGACGAGATTTACACCAAGTTTCATGAAAATCGGTCTATTGTTCATAAGTTAAAAGGGGAAGACGGACGGACGGACAGACAGACGGACAGACAAACCGACAACGACAAAACTATAAGCTTATTTCCATTCTGGAAAATATGCTAAAAACTGTATTAAATATTGCTAAGGCTATTTAATGAAAATACTAATTACAATTTTATATCAATAACAAGATCTTGGTTTCGATTAATATCCTACTCTCGTCTTTAGAATCATGGTTGCATAAGCATATATTGACGAGCACTTCTTCACTCCTTTATATTTGGCATAGACTGAAAAACAATAATTGTTAACTATTTAAAAATAAATATGTTATTTACTCTTCGCTTGTAGGGAAGAATTGCAGATCAAATTACATAAAGCGCTTTTTTCTTGTTATGACGTCATCATAAGATTACATCTTTGGATGAGATCGACTACCACATAATATAGTAGTCTATAAATTGCCTTCAAAAGCATTATATTAATGCTACGCAATAATGTTTCCCATTTAAAAGCAGTGGACTCGTTGCTATGGCAGTTGATACTTCCCATCGTTAAAAATCGGAAAATGATCCCTCTTTTTTTGGGATGAAAAATTGTTTGCTCTCATTCGACACGGATTTGAATTCTGTTTTTTTTTAATATAAACCTCTCTTTCAACTAGAGAAATTTTTATGCCACGAGCTCATATCTTAATTCCAACTGATTTAAAAATGCAAATTCATAATGACCTGCACCGACATCATGTTTTCCTTATGGGAGTAGAAATGAAATATATGGGTCGGAAAAAGAGCGATTACGCCCCAGCAGCTAATCCTAGATCCACCAAATTTGGATCGTGGCTCTATCCGGAAAATTTGACTTCTCCAAGTTTTAGGATTCTAGAGATATTGCCCGAACGGGTGGACGGACGGACAGACAGACCGAATACAAGCTATTTTTTAAAGAAAAATAGCGTTAAAAAGGTAAGAAACACCAGTGCTTTTATAAAAGTTATTTTATCATTTCAGAGCAAAATAATCCAAAAGAAACAAATATTATAGCAATAAATGTATTATCTTTCGATTTGAATGAAGCAATGAAATGATCTTTTATCCCACCGAC
Organism: Tanypteryx hageni; assembly: GCA_028673005.1. Classification (NCBI taxonomy): domain Eukaryota; kingdom Metazoa; phylum Arthropoda; class Insecta; order Odonata; family Petaluridae; genus Tanypteryx; species Tanypteryx hageni. Next base: position 56,228,827 of record CM054116.1, read on the forward strand.
GATTTCACACGATATTCAGTTATCAAAGTGGTGATGTTCAGAAGATTCAGAACTTCAGAACCTTCAAAATTGCATAAATTACAGAATATGCATGTGAAGTCGCCATCGACGATTCTTATTTTGAATGTAAAATTTTTACTAAGACAATTATAGCAGTTCAAAATTGCAAAAAAAACTAAACATACCGATTCACGGAACTAAAACGTCAACTACCACGCAAAGATGATTGAATCCCACCGCATGTGATGTTTTCACGACAAAAGGCGGGACATGCTAGTTTTGAAAATAGCTCATGAAGCTTACGAAATTTCAAAAGAATCGATATATAAATATAAAATTTAAGCGCCTTTTATGAAACAATTTTTCGTTGGTAAGCGAGGCTAGAATGCAAACTTGCTTTCACAATTCACCGATCTACGACGGAATTCCGCGGGCAGTGGAAGTTTTGCGAGTTCCCCGCGCGGCGGCGACACGTGTCGGTCAGTTGCGATCTTCGTTAGGTCTTGACTGGCAACCCTCTCCTCCGAGCCACTGGATGTTTCCCCCTCCTCTTCTCCATCTACTCGAATGGGAACTTTTCTTTTGAGAAGCAGTCGACTGCCTTTTTTATTTCCTCAGCGTTACATACTTCAGATTCCTCACTACCCGTCAAACGCCATGCCTTTCATACTTACGCTGCATGCCTCATTAATACAATGCGCGGTTAAGAGATAGATTTACCTGAGGTTCCGCTCTTGTGCTTTTAGCAAAATGCTTTCTTCAAGGTTCAAAGAAAATTAACTTCCATAAATTCATAGAAATGGAAATGATAGGAGACGCCCGTAGCTGAAAACTATGGTAAGGATAAAATATTCGAGCTATCGGATTTGAAGAATAAGTTCAGGGTAATATCATGGAAAACATATTCTTCAAAACTCCAAATATAGAATTTCTAGTTACTGATACTTCTTTGCATTAAATTTTACATTTCTAATACTAAATTTTAAGCCAATGTAAAAATGACAAATCTTCATTTTTATTCCATCTAATATTATTTAAAAAATTGAAAGTTTTTAACCGAATTATATATCTCACCTTATTGGTCGCATCTAATGAATGATCTGTAGCAATAGTGATTGATTAAACAGATGAAGAAGTCCTCAATTAAAACCAATCATTGGCTTCGTATCCGCCGTGCGCATTTGGTTCATCCGAATATTAATGCCTAGGGGGACTATCTTGGTTATACCATCATTATGGCTGTTTAATATGTGAATTAATTATTTAATAAATAGATTGAAAATCATTCGAACACAGTGATAGCGCAGCATATTTGCTGGCAAATACTTTTAATAAATTTGTAACTACGTCCATCCCTCACTTTGCATTGTGCACGAGTTCCTAGACCGTGCAAAGTGAAACCGTGCAAAGTGAGGTAGAAATACGCGAGATCACATTTGACCGTCGTCTTGAGGTCAATATGCAACAATTCAACCACACTGTATTCATCATTGCCTTTCTTTCCTTTTATCCTTTCTTATAATCTCTTTGTCGTGCGGAAATATTTTGTTTTTTGATGCTAAAAGCAATTTAAAAACCGTTCTAAAGCAAAATTGATGGCCGTGAAATTCGAGAGTTCTATAAAATTAAAACCGCGCTAAGAAAACGTGCTAAGCGAAACTGTGCAATTCGAGGAAAGAATGCACTTACATGTTTCTGACGTTACATGTAGTAGTAGTACATGTAGCTGTAAACTTTACTCAGCAGCATTTCCAAGTAAAATAGATTTTAATTACAGGTCAATCTAATGTAGGTCTTTTTTATTCTATATGTAAAAATATGTTGCATCATTTTCAATTTTTATTGATATGCTTTGTTTCATTCGGCGCTAAGATTGCATGAGGCTAAAGAAAATTCTACATTTGAAAAAATCGATACATCGCCTTGATTACGCGAAAGAAACGTCCCGAATTCTGCCATTCAGCGGCCGCTTCGACAAACTGTACGTGTACACTTATATCGAGAAGGTGAAAGTATCGCGAAAAAAGTATCGAAAACAAAATGATAATAATTCCTTTTGTTTAGTCTAGAACTCTTCACAAATAAGGAAACATTGCTTATGGCCATGAGGAGTTAGATTTTATTTCCCCCTTCTTTAAATTATTCAAAACAAAACTTTTCACCCGAGATCCTGATATAGTTGAAAACTGAATGCCCCGATTGAGTGAGTTGACCCAGAGATGCCATTTTTGTCTAGTAATTCAGCGCAGCCTGAATACATAACCATATAAAAGTTTCGATCGCTATTTTCTAATAAGCTAAACACCCAATCAAAACATTTGATGTAGCCACCGCATGACTATCTACAAACCTGTAATATTTCTAAAAATTCCAAATAGGTTACATAAAAATATTTTAAGAAACTGCGAGAAAATTTTAGACGACAAAGAACAGAAATAAACTCAAACCATAGACTTCTGATATTGGATACAGCCACAAAGCTTCAACAATTAAGAAAAGAAAAAGGGGCGTTACTAAGACAACTAAGCGTCAATTGTTAACAATACTCGGTAGGTGGCGTGGTGGTTGCAGCTATATATATAATATTTCTCTTAAACAATGCATTATATGGGGAAATGTTTCAAACAAAGGTAGAAAATTAAATTTTCTACGTCTTTTAATCCAACACTGTTTTACAGTTATCACATATTAAAGCAAATACTTCAAAATAACCGATACGTGACTAGAGTAAACACCCACTTTCGTTTGACCGATTACTACCAAAAACTAATCAGTTCTTTTGACTTTTATAAAAATGATAAATATAAAATTTCGCTTTGATCCGATTAATAATTTTTGAGTTAGAGCACCCACAAAAAAGCTGTCACATACACACTCACAGATATCGAGAAAATTGTCAAAACGTGTTCAGGGAACCTCAAAATGTGTATTTCCGTTGAAATCTCGAAGTAGATTTATTTCATGAAAACAATGCTTTCCCCTATACTACGTATGGAGAAAGCAAAAATGTAATATGCAATAATAAATTTTTATTTTGTTCTGATTTCCAACTTCGGAAAACATGATTTTTGGGCGTGTTTTATGAGTTTATGCAAAATGTTCATTGTTAACTTCCAGTAAAATGGCAGTCCTGATTGGGCAATATTACCCTAACATGTCATTTTTGTCTTATACATTGATATAAATTCTAAATACCGAATTTCATGGAAATACATCCTGTGACAAATAATACATGCGCACGAAGGGTCAGACATGAACGAACGGACCGACGGAAAAACCAAATACAATACGTCCTTTGCTTTTTAAGAAACGTGCCGAAAATGATTTTGAGCACGGATAGCATTTTAAAGAAAATTCATAAATGTCATTTTAGCGTTTTTAATACCGTCATTTTAAAGATTAATCCAAATTACGCTGTCATAAACAGATGCAATTAACATTTTCATCAAACCTCCAGCAATATTTCATATAAGTGTATTACTTTTCAACTTTCGTCAAATTAACTGCAGGCATGAGAAAAAAAACTTGAAAAAATACAAAACGACTCCATCCCAGAGCGCACACACACTTCAGTTTACAATTCCTATTAAAAAATATCCATCCTTTATAATATCAAACCAATGGTAAAGGACCGTTTATAGATTAAATGTTTGCTTCTGTCAGAAAAAAAGGATAAACTTCTATATAATAATAATTTTTCCGTCCGTCCTTAGCTTTCATTTAACCTTCATGTTTCTAGATTTTTTTCATATTTTTCCTAGGATTTACTCCGTAAAATTATTATTATTTTCTAAGTGCAGACGAGTCAGCGTTATCCGAGATAAACGGGACCTAGACGAATTCGGATATAAAAATCTCGGAAAATACGGAAATAAAAAAATAAGAAACACCTATGCCATCAGCATCATAGGTGGTATGCCCAAAGGTACGTGAATATTATAGATTAAACCTGCAAATTATCTTGCTTTACGCAGTCTTCCTCATTTCTTCATAACTCTCTTCATTCTTTAATAGATCTAGAATCTGAACTCTTCCCTTCCTCTTCATCTTTTTCCTTCAAACGCTCCCTGATGCTGCCTCTCCTCAGGTAATGTCCGATCAATTCATCTTCCTCTTTCTTATGGTCTGTACTAAGGTTCGCTTTTATTTATATCACTTCCTTATTTTTTATCCCGAATGTCCATTCATCATCCTTCCTCCTGTTCATATTTCTAAGATTTTCAGGTATTTTACGCCATTTTTTGAGCGACTGTTTCCGCTCCATGCAGAGCAATGCTCCACGCATAGTATTTTATAAATTTCTTTCATTTGTATTCGTATATTTTGTTCGTTAGTTGAAGTTTCTTCCTTCTAAATGCGGTCTTGGATTTTGCTAGTCTAGTCCTAAATATATATAATATAAATCTTTATTGCAAAATAAATGAATTACAAGATATGCATTGATATTCACAAACAATATTTTCTCATTTTAACATTTGATTAAAAAAATGATTTAAACAGCAGCCGTTCACGTACTTTTTACGTTTCCAGCAAACTGGAATAGCTTTGAGAGAAACATTCTTAAATGTTCAAGTTTTCCCATATTTTCCCATTCACATTACAAGTATGTAGCTGGAGAACGAGCGTTCTATTACCCTTCTATCGTCTCAAGGAGATAGCGCGCAACGCGGGACCCGCATCAAAGTAAACTAGGATTACTCCTACTCGGATAATCGAGAATCTACCGCAGTAAATTTTATGTAGGGCCTATTTAAAACGTGATACCACTTTTTTACGAAGAGCAATTCCGATTTTTTAAATTTTATATTCTACCCGTTCATTATTCCATAAAAACTGATCAACCTCCTTCGCTCTCTAGAAAGGATTTTTATCGCATTCATGCAAAGTTTGGGCGCGTTCAGAAAAGCAAGACGGACACGAAGGTGGGCAGAGAGAGAGGCAGGTGAGCGACGAAGATCTGTCCGACGTTCATGCAACGCTGCCCTCGATTAGGCAAGACGTTTACGTGAGGGATGCTGGTGTTGCTCCTTCGGAAAGAAACCCGGATGAAGTTCCGGAAAGTTAAAACGTTGAAGAAAATGGATGGGGCGATGGAGGAGGGCGGACGAGGGGGATGATTAGAAGGCAGTATAAAGAGAGAAAGGGGAAGATGTAGGACGAGATGGGATTTCCGTAGCGCAGAAAGAGGTGGAGCCGATTCGTGCAGCACTTCGAATCCTTCCCTGACTTTGACGCGAGAGGCATGACGGAGATTTTTGGTGCCCTGCCAGTTGAGTCCACTTTTTCTTGAAGAGGGTCCACGGGGTGGGGGTTAAAAAGAGGTCGAAGGAAAAAGAATCCCGTAAAAGATTACTACTACCAATGCCCCCTTTTCTCCCCCTCTATTCTTTTGCTCTTTTTATTCATTCTCGTATTCGGTTTCTCGAGGAACGAGTTGACAGGAATGAAAGCGTTCGCCCGTCGCCAAAACAAACAGCGGAGACACCGTTGACGCGAGCACGTCTTATTCTGATACCGCTGCGGTGAAGGGGGAGAAAGGCTTTCGAACCGTGAAATTCAAGACGGAGGTTGTTTCTTCGTTTCATTTTTATTTCTCACATACTTCATTACGCGGCGGAATGAGGTGGCGAACGAGTAATTAGTTCTCGCGTACATCCATTTAGTAAGAATATGACTGCCTTGGTCGCTATTTTTTGTATTTTTTAAACTTGGATGAATTCGAAAGAAGAAAAAGGAATGTTTTCTGTCTTAAGTTTGACCGCGTCGGCATCTTAAGATTCCCATTTAATTGAATATAAATGAGTATGTATAGTTTAAGAAAATGTGTATTAATATACTTAAATACACATATTAAACAGTTAATAGGCAGACCCATGAATCTTGTTCAAGGGCTCACCAATCAAAGGAATAAACATATTCAAGAAAAATATGTACACTACGGAACATTTACACAGTATACGTTGCACGATGTTATATATCTTACCAAAAAGTAAAAATCATAATTCAATGAGCTTCCCTTGCAATTACCTATATAGAAAATAACAGAGGATCGATTCCGTGGCACTATATTCCCATCTGAGTGTGCCAGTGATATTGTGACACTGGTACTGTAATCATTGTTATCAAAACTACGATAAGCATGAACTACATCTTACGTGTTATTGTAAATAAAGCTCATTGGTATTTTACAAAACTATGAATAACTCGAGAAATATTAACATGTGTAATGTAAAGTGAAAAGCATAATGCATAGAATTGTCTGCTCTATTAGATGATAAATTTAAATTACATACATTTTAACGAAGCATTAGAAAATAAGTTAATAAAGTGTACCGCCTCCATCAGAATCTGATAGGGATTTAAAAAATATAGGGTCGTCGGCGGAGGCGGATGCAAGAGGGGGGGATCGCCCTCCCTTCCCTTGGATGACTTTCTTGCCCTCCACTGGGTGCATTCTTAAATTCATTCTACGCAAAATTCCTGTGTCTGTGTGTTTCTGGATCCGCCGCTGCCTTCCATGGAGAAGAAACATAGTCAATCAGAAAAAATAATATTCAGTACTTGGAAAGCTTCAATATATGGGCATGGAGAAGAATGCTGAAAAATGGACGGATAGAGTAAATAATGAGGAAGTATTAGAAAGAATAAGAGAGGAAAGCGACATCGGATACTTCCTGAAGAAAGACTCCATGACTGAAGACGTCATTTAAGAAGAATAAAAAGTTTTCAAATGATAGACTTGAAAGGAAAAGAGAATTGACGAGAAACGAAGAATGTTACAGAGAATTGGATAATGTGTTTAAGTTGACTAAGCAAATATAGTCTGTTTTCAAATTAAAAAATACTGACAGTTTGAGAAAACCTAAGATGAATTATCGAGCTCACCTTACGGCTGGGATCCAATCAAAAATCCAGAGAACTGCAATAGCCTCAAAGTGACTAATAATATTAGGTGCATATTTCTGCTACAAATTAGCCATCTTATAAGATCGCTGAATTGCCACTGAAGAGGGTTGCTTTGTAATCAAAATGCGTATTTGGTTTTATAAACAGTTTCTTGTCTGGATTTCCAGGCTGTTATCTAGTTCGCCCTTTATGATCGCCTAAAGTAATGACTCAACAAAATCTAAACCATAATACAACAAACGACGAAATCACTCGATAGGTTAAAAAATCTTCATTATAGAGAGAGACTATTTAATCAAGAAGCGTAATAATTAAATATTAAGTCTGTATAATAATGATTTTTAATAGTTTTTTTGTATTTTTTCCTTCGTACTTTATAATACCTGTTGCTTTCCGATCGAATGACTTCAAAAACTTCCTCCTTGAAATACAATAAAAAAAATCTATGGGTGTAAAACTTGATGAACGTAAGTATACAGCCCAGATCCAGTAAAGGACATTGCTCTGTTTCTAGAGGAAAAAAGTTCTTAATGCTATTTCTTTGTCCTGAGGGAATACTTCTTGTTTAACCTTCCAGCTTCTTTATAACTAATGCTACAATATACTCTATGAAGGATAATGACATAATGCCCATTTTCAAAACATGTCCTTCTACAGATGGAAGACTCGAGGAATAACTTACGAACTTGAGCTTACTACTCCACCCACTCTCCCAAGTACCTTTCAGATGGAATTAAATTAAGTAGCGTAATTACTCCACTTTTTCGCACGATTTTTTTACAACAAATCAAGGCTGAGGCAAATTTTCCGATTTCTCTTACCAAATGTAAGTGGTTATATTGGAAAAAATATTCTTTTATTCCCTCCTCATAGTTCAGGTGGAACAATTACGCGATTGAGCCAATTAAGTGCGTAAATACGGTATATAAAAAGAAATGGAAATTTCGGATTACATTTTTGTAGATTTTGTAAAACTGTATAGAAATGCATAATATATATCTTTAGTCCAAATACTCTTTCAACATATTTCATGAGAATTTATTTGTATTTCTGTCACTAGTGCCCCGAAGCAAAAATCTTGAGAGCGCTACTATACGTAAGTTAGATATACATGCAAGTCTAAAGGTACGTTCACACTATATTAATGTATATGACAAATCCAAATACAAGTATGATATTTGTCTTAGATTTGTATACGATTTAGTATATACAAATCTAATACAAGTATACATTTTTTAAGCGTTCACATTTGGTTGGACAAGTCAGTAGACAATATGTCTTCGAATAAGGAACATCTGTTCATTTGTGCTGCAGCAACTTATGCAATTAACAACAAAGTAGCAAAAAAGAAGAAACGTCGGTGGTAGATAAGAAATGTTTTGTGCAAAAGTAGCCACGGTGCATATAAATCAATAATGAATTATTTAAAAATCAAAGACACCATTGTAAGTTACACACGAACTCAACACTACCACAGGTAAACAATGTAGAGTGACAATGACAAATTATTTAGATCCTACAGCGCATGCGCGAGTTGGTGGATAAAATACAAGTTTCCCATTCGGTGCGGAAGCTTCAGATTTGTATAATACTTGTTGCATACAGTATAAAATCTTAGACTTGTCTTATACAAATCCTAAACTTTTCTAGATTTCTATTGGTACATGCATAAGATTTGTATTTATCATACATGTATCTAGCGTGAACGCACCTTAAAAAGCAACGTGATTCATTTTTAAGTATACTGGACGAACAGAGCCAATTTTTTTGGCCCAAACAGCCCAGCTCGTTAGTAAAAAGTTAAAAGATGAAATAATATATAAATAGATACCAATACTTCATAAAATTTGCCATTTGAGGGCCAATCTAGCAACAAAAAATAATCGTTCTCCATGTACCTGATACCGGATTTAGGGCAAAATGTCCCCGGACAAAAATATTCCCAGCAGCATGGTTTCCAAGGCAGAAAACGGTTAAAATGCAATTTCTTCCAAAATATGTGATTTAAACGATAAATTTGAGCGATTTAGAATTGACGATAAAATTCGATGACTAGATAAAGAAACTTTAACCATTCTTCTTTAAAGCAGTCCCCGTCCGAAGATCGATTGTCAGTTTCTTCTAATTTTAATATGCAAAATAATGAAAGCCTTCACGTCGAACAATCGGTTTTTACGTGTTATCTTACGGGAAACAGAAATTATATCCTGGAGTCAAATCCGGGTCCTTTTCGGTGATCTTTTTATCGTCATTAACTAAAATGCGTGATTGAAGTATTCCTCTCAAATTTCTTCCTAGTCGGGATGTTTGTAAAAACACGCTATAATAAATATCGAAAACTGTTAAAGGCGTTATAATTAATCACCTGACAGATTTTAAACAGTATATCAATATCCGAGAGGGAATAATTAATATTTATTCCGGTGCGTGGGGACATTTTGTCCTACTTTGCGTTTGGGGACATTTTGCCCAAGGACATTTTGTTCGGTTACCACCTGATACCATAACACTGAAAACATTACGACTGAAATATTTTTGCGATATCAAGATCAAAATAGGTCAATGAGACATATAATTTAGAATATTTTTAACAACTGATAATGTTGTACTCATTACTTTGATATTGTTAGTCTTATCAATTGCTAGTTTTATGCAACAAACAAAAAGTTTAAGTATCGAGCTCACCTTATACATTGAATCCTAATGATGATCTAAGTAACTCCGGTATCCATATAACGGTCGAGTAAAACAAATATTTTCAACTGCAATGTATTTCTTCCTTGTTACTGATCGCTTTGATTCTAATAATAGTTCAATAGTTATCAGAGCATATAGAATGAAGAAGAAAAAGAACTTTACTATTAGTAATAGATAAGATTAAGTAGTAGAGCTACATTCCAAATATGTAAAATACATAATCGAATTTTGTTATTCGAATTATAATTAACGAAGGAACACAACAACAACCTATACGTTACCAGTACCTCCAACTGCTACACTTTTATTCGCATAAAGCTTCATTTCAAACCTATTTACAATCATCTTTCTTCTAGCACAGCAAACAACAATTCCAATAGCAATCTCTTAATTACAAACTTTTCCGCCAGATTGATAAACAAGTGAAAAACAAAATTGCATAAGCGAATTTTGAATTAAGTTTTAAAACATGTAATAATGAATCTTTTTATTCCATCGTTTGTCCGTCATATACATTTTCATTGAAGAGTATATAGTTTTAATCTAATAAAATATTTTAATATTATTTCGAGTTTATAAATGCGAACGGTAATGTACGATTTTTATCGGACTGCAACTTGGTGGACATCCACAGTTTTTCTTCCTCGTGAATTTACTTATTCCTTGCTGTTGGACTTAACGGAATTTTTCATACAGCAAACAAATATAAATGAACGATATCTTACGTTCTTCATACTCTTTAAGCACTGTTTCTGAGGCCATAGGGAAATGAAAAGCATGTAGAAAGTAAGTAAAGATTTCCTGAGTTAAATTAATAAATGTTCTTAGATATTGTAATATTAGAAGTAGCATACATTTATTATTTACATTACTTTTGTTTTATTAATTACTATTGAAATGTATGAGAGTAGGGTTGATTTAATTAAGATTGAATAATAAGAATGTTATTATGTAAATAAGTTGCTTTTTTTAAATAATTCATCAACAGTCACAATACATATTTTATCTTAGTATTTATTTTTTCGCTTTTCATTATGTATGTTTGCTGCTTTTATCAAATATAACAAAAAGTAATTCTTTAATAAAAAATTCTGTATAAAAATAAACACACGGTCAATGAAGAAATCTGAGAAAATGAATAATCTAACATCAGCATCTATTCAAAAATCTCAGCCTGAGTATCTACGTTCCAGCGCTAAAATTAATACAGATCCAGTAAAGATACAACAGGCGAAGGGACCTGGTGCTCTTTGGCTGCTTGTCTGAGCTCTAAGGCAATGTTTAAAATCACATTGCTTATGACCAGTAATTTAATTAGTTTGGTTGCTTTCTTTTTCATTATATTTAAGATAATTTAGAATAACTTTAACATTGGCTTGATTTTATTCATGATCATTTCTACTTTTGGAAAATTATAGTGGAGATCATTTGATATTCTAGCACACAACTTGATGCTTGCCTCATTGAAAAGATTGGAAACTCTTGAGGCAGGTGACATGACTTTCCACAGTGCTCAGATAATTTATAACCTAACTCCCTATAGTTTTTTAAGACGAAAAAGAGAACATTTTCTGCTTTCAATTGCCAGAACAATGAAGGTAATCCCATCCCCAGAAAAACATGATAGAAAAATACCTTTTTGTAAGCTCTAAAACTTTATATAGAGAACTTTACCAAAATTGCATGCTTAGTGCTTATGTTCTAATACAAACCAAAAGAAAATTGTTGTAGGAAGAAAGAAAGAACAGTAAAAACTGTTAAAAAGACGAAATTTCTTAAAAACAAAATAATCAAAAAAGATCTGAGCTCTAACAGAGTGTGTTCTCTTTATAGAGTCTCTGGCCTTAATGCAATTGCCCCAATCTATTGATAATGCCTATTTAAGTAAAAAATTGTAATTATCATTAATTTTGTGTTTTTGTTCTGTATAATTAAGGTGACCAAACGTCCTCCTTTTGGAAGGACAGTCCTTCTTTTTCAATCGCTGTCCTCCCTAAACCTTTTGTCCTTCCATGTCCTCCTTTTCGAACATTTCTCTGCTATTGTCCTTCCTTTTACTCAAGCCATGCGTTCTTTTAATTGGTGTATTTGTGTATTCTCAAGTCAATTGGCTATAGATATAGAAGTAATCCTTCCACAAATATACTTACATTTTCATCGTTTCACTGTGAGAGTAAAGAGTCAAACTAAATTTTGTGAGGTCGCTTCAGTTGAGCATAAGAAATTATTAGGTTACTCAAAAACCAAGTGGTTGGCTTTAACACCTGCCATTGAACGTGTTACTCAATTATTTGAACCATTAACCTTACATTTTTTAAGTTTAGATAAATGTCTCAAACTTAAAAAAAGAACAAAATATGTGCAGCTGAAGTAATGTCAATTCTTCACAGTTTTAATGATCAATTGGAATCCAGATTAAATATGAAATGTTGACCAGTAAATGCAGATAATTTATTGAAAAAACTAGAAGAGAATAATCCAACAGTTAGAGGGGCATTCACGGACGAGGTTCAACTATTTTATAGAAATTGCCTTGATTATTTGATCAAATGGACAAAATTTCTGGATGGAATAGATGTTTTCCAGTGGACTTTTTTAAGAAAATCAACAGAGTAGGAAAAAAGGGTAGAATCAATGAAATTTGCAAATAAAGTGTCTCATAAAGATTGATGTACTGTACTGTTTGATGAGGTTCAGAGACTAAATGAGTACTGCTCAACTAAGAAGTTTTCTGAATGGTCTGAAAATAAAATAGAAGTCGACAAAAGATGGGTGGAAGTATTTCAATTTTTTAAAACCAAATATCTTCCTTGTATTAATTTATAGATATTGGTTGAAATGGCTTAATGTTTACCTGGGACAAATGCAAGTGTAGAGCGTGTATTCTTGTTAATTAATGATGTGTGGGACTGTGTAAAGAGCAGTCTTTCTTTGGAAACATTGACCTCAATCATAATGATAAAAGTCAACATGGATTATAGCTGCGATCAATTCTCAGAAATGTTAAATGACTATCTTTTGAAAAAGATTCACAGAAATGACAAATATTTCAATACAAAACCATCATAAGTCATTATTAGAATAAAAATACTTTATTTTTAAAAACATACTACATATTTCAGCCTCTTGAGAAAAGATTTGTTTCAATAAATATATATTTTGAATAAATATATTTTCAATAAATATTGGTTCCTATAAAATAATTTTCAAGCAATCAGCACATAATTTAGAATAAATAACAATTTTAATTGCTTGTGAACTTCGTTTAAACTTTTCCGTGTTGGGGCTTATTTTTCTCGAATGTGTAAAACACATGTAATTAATGAACACTTACGTTTAAAATTTGTGCGATTTACCTTTGAGCTTCTGAAATTGACATTTGTTCAATGCGATTTGTCATTATGTAATTTGAGTGTTTTACTGTGAAAAATGGTCTCTAAAATTATGTCGAGGCACTCGTTATTTTTCTTGAAAGCTTACAGCATTTTTTTTATATAAAATAAATATAAATAAATATGTCATGATACTTGTAATGTATGTTCTTTTAAAAATATGAAAATATGAAATAAAGCATATAAACAGTTTTTTTGTCGTGAAATGTGTCCTTCCTTTTCATTCCCTTTGTCCTTCCATTTTGTAAAAAAACAGGATCTGTCCTCCCTTTTGGAAAAAAATATCTGGTCACCTTAGTATAATGCATCAATGGAACTTGTTCAACTATCTAGTGAATTTCTATGAAAAGAAGTGCAGTAAGTTCAAATTCTGGGCAGGAAATTGAGCTTTAAATGGGTCTATCCAGTCAAAAAGCTGGTCATCTTAAGCAAATGCTATAGATGCCAATATCTATGATGTTTTATTGCATAAGAAAAAATAATATTTTAATCAAGTAATTTCCCCATAATAGTTTGTGATTTACGTATGCTAAAATTGTTGAATGGACAGAATAGATAAGAAAAGTATTTAATATTAATTTTATCCTAAAAATTGCCCAAGCAAAACTGATGGCAAGGAAACAAAATGTATGGATTACCTATCACAAAAACAAAAAGATATGTATTTCGGTCTAACACTTACAGCCTAATATATCAACAACAAAATTTCTATGCCAACATTTAGTATAATTTCTTCTGGCACTTGCTGCAAATCTTTTTGCATTGGACGTTTCACATTGTGTACTGTTTACTGATATTCTATACTTAAACAGGATAGTAACCAAAAATATTTGCATCAATTCATGCTAATAGGTATTCTCATTCTATTAAAAGCCTCATATATAAGACTGAAGGACAATGTCATTCAAAATGATAATTTTTTTATCACTATTCAGATAGGGATAGTATCTCTGTTCTCCTTCTGTTATATTTCAAGCATTCTACTATCTATAGATTTTGGTTCCTGCATTATAAATTTTCTATCATTCTACAAGTTTGTTTATAAATACACCATAAATCTCACATAATAATACTCTTATTTGTTGCAAGAGACATTATCTGTACGTAATGCATAGGTCATAACAAAATAAAAATACATCAGTATATAATGTCACAGAAGTTAATTAAATATCATAATCAACAACATTGTAACCTAATTCAAAATCTCAGTTATTTTCATTTCCTGTTCTTGGAGAATGATTCAGAATTCAAGCATCTGTTTCTTTCTAGATGAAGTTATAACAAATGATAAAATCCTATAAAGATGATTTTTTAAGCTGGTGGGATGAATTCCAATTTATGCCAGTCATTAATTGTCTGAGTCAATTGTTTATACTATAAGCATATAAGAAGATTATTCTCTGAAATCACATATTAAAATACCTTAGTTAATTTAAGCATATGACCAGTAACTTCTTATACTTTCATCTCATATTTCCTAATCTTTTTTATCTGCATGAATATTATAATTTAAGTTAAAGTTAATTCTCTAGTCAATTGCACTTATTGCCATCTTTCTCCTTTTCTCTAATTTATTCTATTTAGTCTTTTAAAATGAGTATGAACGTGGCTTACATATAATATTACTACTCTAATCCAGCTTGTTTTCAAAACAAATCATACCATTATGTATTTTAGATAGAATTAAAAGAGTGATAATGTACCATGATGAATCATTGAAATTCAGTTAGTTTGCAGTTGAAACCTACCATGATGAATCAAAGATGCATATTTCACAATTTTGTAAAACTTGGTTAAGAAAACAAATATCTCATCAGGTGAGTGAATTTCACTTTATCTGAAGGTTGATGATGTTTACAACACTGTAAATAACAAATACTAATTAGCTGCCTGTGGTGTGCAAAAATTGCACGTCATTATCATCATGGTATTTTCATTTATATGTAATATAAAATTAACATTTTTAAAAGAAAGCACATTGACATTTGATCAAAGATAACTAAAAAGTGAGCATGAGGTAACTTCATTTTTTGAAATTCAGCAACATAAAGGCAAGCCACAACACAACCAAAGATTCCTTCTTTAAGAATATCCTTGTTGGCTATAAATATCTAGAGTAAAAATTATAAATTATTATATATATTATATAATATTATAAATATCTAGACCTAGTGTAAATGCCCATTACAATTCAATGGGAAACTTAGAAATGATCCATGACAGAAAAAAAGAATAGTTAGAAACTCATTAATTTAAAATAGCAGCACATGACATTCTCTTTAAAACACGATCAGCAAAAATGAATGGCAAAACACTAAACCGAAGGTATATTTAATACAGGCCTCTCTTCTTTCTTATTATCACTCCCTACCCCCTCTCTACCTCCTCCCTATCATCTACATGCCCCCTCTCTGTCTCCTCCCTTTCCCCTCCCTGTCTCCTCCCTTTCCCCTCCCTGTCTCCTCTCTTTAGCCCTCCCTGTCTCCTCACTTTCCCCTCCCTGTCTCCTCCCTTTCCCCTCCCTGTCTCCTCCCTTTCCCCTCCCTGCCTCCTCCCTTTCCACTCCCTCTCTCCTCCCTATCCCTAGCAGTATGGCATTGGCCTCTGGCACTGTTTTTAAATTTTTTTAGACATTTTGTTATTTGGTGCATACAAAATAAATATTTCTTATTTCAATTAAACTTATTTTTAAAATCTGGATAATTTATTTTTGTCATTAGTGGTATCCCTTTGGTTTCATTATAAAATATCTATCAAAAATAATATATTTGCTTTAGTTAAAATTTAAAATGTGAACATGTGATTGCTAAAAATATGTTGGGTCCTTTGGGACCCATCTCCATTGTTTGTGTTATGACGATTATGACTGGTGTTGGAGTATTAAGATAATAATAAACACTTATTACTACCAGTGGTGAGCTGTAGTGGGCTTGCAAGAGCCATTGTTGATTTTTTTTAAATTTGCAAGCCCATTGTTAAAATTATCATTTATGTTCTTTACCAGCAAACCGGTAATAGTGGAACGCCTTATGGGCATGTCTTGTCTATCCATCTGTCATAACTTTCATCTCCTAAACCGCTGGATGGATTTTAATTAAGTATGAGTGATCGTTATTAAAATTTATCACCCGATTGTGATTTTAACTGAATCCATCAATTAGAACTTCTACTGTACATAATTACTTTAATAAAATTATACTCTTATCTCGTTAAATGTCATCCATCAAGCATCAATGAAATACCAAACTTTTCTCTCCCTAGGTCTTATATGATCTGTAAGGTATAGATTAAAAAATTTATTCGGATAGAGAACAACATTTACTACATGAAAGTCCACGAGACCACATACTTACGAGTTATAGTTTCGGAGATAGAAATTCTAGAAAATCTCACTCAAAACATCGCATATTTTGTTTACATCTATTAAATTGTGTGGAAGTGTCAAAGTTGTTTCATTACGTCTCATAATGAGCAAATTCCATAAGTTTGAGCCTGACTTTATTAATGATATTGCATATTTTGTTTACATTGATCGCAAAGAGGGTTCTATCATCAAACAGCAATTAAAAATTCATATATTTCTCTCCCATGCTCTTATATGATTTGTGAGGTATAGATTAAAAAATTTATTTGGATAGAGAACAACATTTACTACAAGATAGTCCCCAAGACCAGATAGTTACGACTTATAGTTTCGGGGATGAAAATTCGAGATTTGCCCAATCTTTCGATACCTTTTCTTAAGAACGCCATTGAAATCTCTGTGTATTCCATTTATAGAGTATACTTTTCCATCTTGTTAGGCACGTTTTGCTTTCAGCATAAACGCCTATTAGCTTCGGTTTGTCTGTCCATTCGTCCGTCCATCCGCATGTTCGTTCTCGGCTTCTACCAAATGGATTTTTATGAAATTTGATATTTAGGACTGACAGTCAAAGACAATAAGAAAAATCACAAAAATAAATCACGTAAGCCAATCAGGGGTACCACTTTACTTGTGACAAAAATGAACTCTCTGTTATATCTCGTAAATTTTTGATCAAATTAAAATAGTTTTTAAATAAACTTGTAGAACTAGTAACCTAGAGTATTCATTTCCTCTACATTTTCTCTACTATTTTAACGCCTACAAACTTTTTAAAAAATTTTAAAATATATAAACTTAAATTTTTTGTTGTTTTTTTGTGCCATCATGTCTTTTATGATTCTTAGTACCATCACAGCAGGTTTTAAGAGATATTAAAATTTTATAAAACTATCTCATTTTGAATTATTATATGTATGTATGATGAGGTGGCCAAAAAACACAGAATGATTTCAGAAGATACATATCTTTTCTAGTAAAATTATCTTCTTTGAGATAACCTTTCTCTCACTCGACTCGGAACGTTAAAGCCTTAATTTGGCAATCATTGGTTTTTCCAAGCTTTTGGTATTATTTTTCAGTTTATACTAGCTCTTTGAAGTGTACAGACGCAGTGACAAAAAATAAAAATTTTGAATTTAGCAGCGCAAATGAAAGTTCTGGAAGATTCTTTAAAAGATTTTTCTCAAAGAAGTGTAGTGGAAAAATACAACAGTGGAAAAAATTTTGAAAGATATTAAAAGATAGACATTTTAAAACTAAAGTGGTTCAGTAATGCAAACAAAAGTGTTCAACGTGAATCTCATCAACCTTATAAGGAAACCAACGAGTTAACCTGTTCTTAGTTCAATGGTGCTCATTTAAGAGAACATAGAGATATGTGATGATGCTTGTGAAAACTAAGACTGGAACTCACCGAACATGGAGAAAATCATGATAGTAATTATATTGAATGTGAAGAAAATGAAGGCATTGAAGAAATTTCAATTTGTATGCATGAGAGTTTGAGGACAATATCCAGGTTAGTAAAATGTTTCTCGCTAATTGGGAAATAAAAAAGTTAGATTTGTTATATGAATTTGAAAAAGTACCAGAAAAGGAAATTATAGAACTCCCGAACTTCTCTCCAGTTACCCCCTCTGTATTCCCTCTAGAAGTACCAGATTACATGATTTATTTCACTGTCGCACTCCTTGGCTCTCAACCACAAAACGCTCCTTAATTTTCTGCCTCCCAAGCTTATATAACCAAACTCTGATGCAAGATCCTCATATTGATGTTTACCATTGAACTATTTATTGTTTTATTTGACTGTTTTTTATATATTTTTATATGCATTTATTATTTATTGGTTGTAATGTTCAATGTAATAGGCCAGAGTGCTGTTTTTGAACTTATTAAATAAACAAATAAAATAAATACAGTGAAAATCAAAGATAAGGAGACAAACTTTCTTACAGGATTAGGTACTTTAAAATATAGTATTTTCCTAAGTAGATTCATTTTTATTGCTTTGGCCATTTTACTCATATGCAGCAAGTTTAAAAAGAAAATTTGTTGGGGATTTCTGAAAAAAAATGAGCTATCATCTTTTGAAGGTGAGATTATTTGTTAATCTTATATGTTGGCTATGCATTATATGAAGAAAAATATTTTCTTGGAATTAAATCCAAATTTTATTAATTATAATTTCAATATAATTTTAAAAATTTTTATTTGTACTTTTTTAAATAGAAGAAATTATTTTAGTTTTGAATATGTACAATAATAGCATTGAGCATGGGTGTACTGATAGGCTTTGCAATTCGGGGGGGGCGAGATTTAGGACTCCCCCAGTCATCCAAATTGTACTGACGAAGGCGTATGATGCTGTTTTAGGAACCCGAAAAATGTAATTGTGACTTTTACTATATGGCTTGAGAAGAGGCATTTCTTGGCATGAAAACCAGTACAAGATATTGGCTACGATTATATGCCTTCTGACGTCTCTCACTCTTAGGCCAATGTATATTCTCATGTGTCAACCTTTCTTAAGTGTTACATATTATTGTGCTTATTTATGTACAAGTAGTTGATGCTTGCATTCTGCAAGCATTTCAGCCCATATCGAAAGTAAAACCATAGGATTTTCAGGGGGTGCAGTGCATCAGGCAGTCTCTAATGTCACTTCTATCAGGGTTGCTTCCCCTATTGTGATCCCTGGTATTCCTAGAGAAAAACAAACCTATCAACTCCTTCCTATAGTCGATATCCCAGATTTAATTGTCATGTTTGTGCTTTCAGTATTACGTTAGAATTCTAATTATTTATGATACCATCAATCACAGTGCGTGATGAAATTAGTGTTTTGGATACAGTAAAATCTTACACATTATCAGAAGAAAATATAAGTAATGATGTTTTCATAATATGCGTGATATTAAAAATTAGAGTAAGTTAACTTATATGCTTAAGCGAATAAACTTGATGTTAAAGCATTTAAAGAAAAATGATAAAATATATTTCTGTAACTCGATTTTTCTGTAACTCGAATAATTTTTACTTTCCTTTGAGATTCGAGTTATGGAGGTTCCACTATAATTCGTTTTGATGGCATTGATTTCCATTAAATGCGTTAAAACATTTTTTATTTCCATTAATGCCATGGTTTTTATGCATTTCCATTGTTGAAGAGGAAAAATTCACACTTTTGTCTGATTTAAATCAGATATTTATGCTAATTCGGAATGTATTTGAATTCTGCCTTAAAAAATTAAGAACTCAGCTAGACAACTGTTCTTTTCCAAAATTTGTATCCCAATTTTAAGTAATTTAAGAATGCACTTTTAGAAATCCTTGCATGATTCCCATGCTTTTCTTATGGGGTATTGAAATGGAACATTAGGGTTAAAAAGACCCCTTAAATATTAACTATTTTGTGATTTTCGATTTTTCTTGTCGGTTATGCCACTCGAGCTACCTACATGCAAAATTTCAGATTTCTAGCCCTTCTAGTAGTACCTAAGAGTTTTATGTCAGTCAGTGAGTGAGGCACAAGTAGCTTTATTATTATAGATATTGTGTGTATTTACTTGATAAGTGAAGCATGAGGTCTGCATCCACTGTTCAGGCTCTAAAGGATGACGACTTGTCTTCAATTACCGATCAGTTCAGTAGTCACTACTTTAGGCCTCCAATATCATCATGAAGTAAGTTTTTGTTCTCATATATAGCAGGGGTGCCCATAACGTTGATCGCAATCGACCAGTTGATAGCTGAGCCATTTTTGGTTGATATCGAGCGAAGTAAAAAATAATTCATTTACAATCTAAAAATCAAAAAGTAGATGAGATTTCTGATAAGAAATATTTTTTAAAAATACATATAAGAGAAAAATTAAAGCCTTCCATTTAAAATATTAGTAATATAGATTCCTAGCCTTCAGAGCCGGCTTGAGGCAAGTGCCAAACAAAATGGTATGCTATTAAAAATGTCAATTTGATTTTTTGTTTAATTAACATTTAATAAAAGTTCTTCTTGTGTATATCATTTCTTTTTTAAATTTGTGGAAAAAATACATCTCGGCTGGGTAAGTGTAAGAAAAGTAGATCTTGGCTGGGTAACCATAAGAAAAGTTGATCTTATACCCAAAAATAGTGGGCACCCTGATATGTAAGTACATAGGTAGATTTTGGTTGAGATGAAGCCCCCCTTCATTTGGACACCACGAGCTGCCCCTGATGGCACATAGGATTTTACAGGCTGTTCATGTACTACAACTGCAAATGTTTAACTATTTTTGACCACCACGTCCCTCCATGCTAGCAATCGTTAGCATTTGTGTGACCCTCTCCCCCTTCATTGTACCCCCCTTTTTAATAAAAATTAGAAAATGCATAGTTATGCATGGCAATACTTTCTAATGCATTCTTATAGTGTTGAAATGCATTTTAATGCTCTTTAAAGTGCAATGGGGAAAAATCTATAAGATTAAACAAGGTAAACTTATGTTTACTGAAAAATCAGTTATATACCACAAAAAGAATTCTAATGTCGGGCGAAACACGGGTAATGAGCAGGTGGAAGCTTGCTGTGGATGGGCTGTCATGACAGGTAAATCACACGTAGAAAGTAAAACATTCCTTAGATAAAAAATCTCACCTAAGCATTGGTCCTACTCCCCTTCCCCTTAAGGGAGGTTATTAACAGGTGCCAGGGGTTTAGCTACCTAATGTCCCACATGAAAAGGGGTCCTTTGAAGTGCACTGGCATTGTACAATACATGGGATCGATGGCTTCAATTCCTTGCCAAAGGAATACTTGTCATATTTTTTAGCCATAAAATATCATCGACCTCGACTGAGAATCGACCCCCAACACTTGAAACCATTGACGAGTATTTCACAGTGGCAAATCCTTAGATATTTTTAATACAGAAGCAATTAATTATGAAAATCAGATCTTACCTTGTTATTTGAAATGCAGAGGAATTCCTCCTTTTTTGCTAAATCTGCATGATGTCATCATAGAGCACAGGTTTTTGAGAAATTTCTTTGATGAGGGCTTTTTTGATTGATAGAATTTATAATTTAGTCTTTCTTGATTTGTGGAATTCCTCAAGAATGTTTTGATTCATTTGAGAGCTTAATATCTTCCTTCATTTGAGGCACTGGTCACAGGTATTGTCAATACTAATTCACATAATTTTGCCACTTGAGAGTAAGCTTTGTCTAAACAGTTTTCTTTAATGAAACGATATAAATCGCTAACGCTGTTTTTTATCAATATCTTCTATTTGATATCTAATCGAAAGTTCAGAACACAAAGCAGCTATGTTGAAATAATATCCATAACTGTTCTTGAGGGAGTCGAACGCATCTTGTTTAATTTATTGTAGTGCGACTAAATTAAATCATTCTGTGAAATGTTCCAAATGGTTTCCCAAAGTTTTGTCGTATTTAGCAACCAATTCGACCAAGTCCACCTCACTGGATTCGTCATGACCGTGAAAGCCAAGTTCATGCTCTCCCAAAAAACAAACAATATCACTTTCTTTTTAATATTTCCCGATTTTTCTTTACTGCTTTGTTATGTTGGCAATGAGTAATTTCCAACTGCTTATCTAAAACATGTTCTATTCGAGTTCCTCCAAATGTTTTTCTTGAAGAATTGACTGTAAATGTTCTTTACTTATTGAATGTCTCTTTATTACCTTATAACAATTATTTAAATAAAAAAATCCTCATTTAGTCCAAACATTTTTTCGTTTTAAAAAAGTAAGCATGGCCAACAAAATAATTTTGGTTTGCTCTCACATCCAGTCAACCATTCAACACTGTTATAAATATCTACATTAAAATGTCTTGTGCATGATTTCATTTTTATATTTAAATTTAGATGAGGTTTTGGCCTACCTGTTTGGATAATTTCACTCTGCCTTAAAATTGTTCGACGAAAAACTTTTTGTTAATAAATTACGCACTGCACAATATGAAACTTCACCAGAGCTGCTTGAAAGCACAACAGAAGCATTTGAGGTATTCGGTTTGCTCATGTTTGCAATTTTAAAATTGCTTCCACTCAATACTTTATAATGCAGACAAAAACCACTAAATTTCTCCTATCTGAACAAAAATTTTTGGAAATAATATCTGTTAATGCACTACTATAACACAAACACTTCTATAAGCATAAAGATTCATGTGAAACGTCAGAATTGAGACTTATTGAAACTTTAAAATGATTTGAGTAGATGCCTAGTCTCTGACCGTGTACTATGGCGAATGGCGCATCGACGTGTACGCAATAATATTCCTGCTTCCTAATAGACTAGTAGTGTTATTTTTGGCCATTGTGTGGCACCAGCTGTCAAGGTGGATTTTTAAAATATTGCTGTCGCACAGTTTTACTGAACGTGTGCTTCTAAAATTGCGCTTGTGAATGATTAATTTTTATTGTTATTACTGTTATTATTATTTTTATTTCTAATTTGGAGGCAATGCTTCCCTTGCTTCCATGGAGAATTCGCCCCTGGTATTTCAACCACTGCTCCACCAGCGTCAACCAATAACGTTAAGTTAATAAGCATACTCAATGTCATAGAGCAGGGGTTGACAACCTTTTCTGCATAGTGGGCCACATTTGTAATTGCGATTGGTTCGGAGGGCTGCATTGGAAATAACGAGAGCTTTGGCAGGCCAGATGAGTGTTTATATCACAAGTGACCATGATATTCTATGTCCTAATATTAGTGAAAATTAAGTCTAAATAATTTACTAGAGTTAAAATGTCATCAGAAAAGGTTTTGAGACCACAGTTTTCCTGAATAAAAATGTCTGTTAAATTTTATCGACCACTTTTTCATCATAGCTTTGCAGGCCGCATGAGGCTCATGGGCCATATGTTGCCAACCCCTGTCATAGAGTGATAAATATGTCTTATTTTTCTTGTCTCTATAGCATTATAAGGATTGTTAGGCATAATATAATATTTTGAATCCATTTCTCCAAATAGATTCAAGTTAATAAAAGAAACGAACTTATTACTATAATTTTTTATAATTTCAGGCTTTTCGAAATATCAGTAGCATTTGTGTGGGGGAGGGAGGGAATTCTTCATTAATATACAGGCAATGATAAGTAATTCAGTAATTCCATATTATTTACAAAGGGGCCCCCCCAGATTTTTCTTGTATGCCACTGGTATCGAGCTAATCAGAGCTTTGACAATATCAAGCAGTTATTTCATTTGGATGCAAGACTGCAGACTTGTATTGATGTTGTGTTTTTCATTTGTCTCCAACCCTTCAATTTCAAATGGTTGAAATCTTTCAATAAGATCATGTCACTTGGAACATGAGTGAAGGGATTACAGCATAACAGATACAAGAAATTACCATCTGAAAATTAATGAGTAATATGTATTTACATTTTTACATTTACATAAATAAATTGCCTCAAGCATTTAAAATTTTGCACTTATTGTTGGTAGGAGTATCGCAGTGTATAAAATGTTGAATTTTTTATGATCCTCTTACATATGACACTAATGTTACTAATTTATGAGTTTTTGCAAATACTTGGGTATCAGCCATATTAACCCTCGAGCGGGCGCGCTCTTGTTTGTTACATGACCGGGTGCGTGGCATACTTTGTCCACGGTGTAATTTTTACAAAATAACTCATGTGTTTCATGGTATTATTGTTTTATTTTTATCAAAATTATGTTTTATGTTTTACAACTACAACTTATAATGATAGTTCTTGATTAAGCAAATTATATTCCACTTAAAAAAATTGTTATATATCAACACAAAAACCTAGGTAATTATTATAAATTTTCCATTATTAATCAGAATTATTGTCTTCAGCATTACATGATTGGCAAATATATGTTGCTTTGACATGTTTCTTGCAAGAATCGCACTTCATGATTGTCCACATTTTTTCTTCTACCACATAGTACACATCGTACACACTTTTTCTTTCCTGGTGCTGGCATATAAATTCCCTTTCTGCTGGTTCTCGATATTTTGAAAGGAGTATCTTCACATCTGATAGTGGAGATTTTATTTTTATCTTTCAGTGAGATCAATGCCAATGATAATTCCTTCAAAAAATTTCTACTTGGTTGCCTAGGATTGTCAGCATTAGAAAAATAAAGTATTTGCACATTTAACCCCGCTATATTCATTAGCGAGAAGAATATTGCCAATGACCACCGTCGAGTAATACGAGCTACAGAGTAAGTAGTACACATTTGATCTACTGTGTCTACTCCACCCTTTAGTCATGTTGTAGACCAATATAATTGAGGGTTTAAGGGTTTCGTCATCAATTTCTGTTTCATGATGCATTGTTGATAGTACTATTACTGCCTTATTCTTTTGTGGCACGGTGGACGCCGAGTAATTGAATGCCATATAGTCGTCGGTGATCAACCGTATGTCACTCTGCGAGCATTTCAAAGTAAAGCAAAAATTGAAACTGTAACTTTACAGATTTACATACAACCTACATGACAAAGCGTGTGGTGTATTCAATGCCAAAGATCACTCTTTCAATCACTCTGTCAGAGAGATGACGATAGAGTAACACGTTGTAAAATGACACCTACATATATACTAAGAATAAAGGCAAGATTAGCCTATTTCATCATAGAGATGTTTATTCTACCATAATCATTAAACAAAGCATTTGATTCCTCGAGCATTTCAAAGTACAATGGAAATTGAAACTGTAACAAGTATAAACATAATGAATATAACTTACATGACAAACCATGCTGTGTACTCAGCATAAACAAAAATCACTCTTTCAATCGCTTGTATATTCAATCTGCCGCGTCTGCTCGAAGGACTGAGGTAATGCAAATAATGAGTCACACGACCTGGTGCACGGCATATTCAGTACACCACAGATGACTAATACTATTATCACTTCGATTATTAAACTACTACAGATCTTTGAGGTACAAAAACTTTCTCATTTGGAAGTCAAAATGACACTGAAGGAATACACAAAGTGTCTTAGATGCCAGGCACAAAGCAGCATTGCCACACTGAAATAAGTAAAATTGGCATATTTTATACACCAGCGCGCCTGCTCGAGGGTTAATCGAATGATGTATCTATGTATTATTATTAAGATGTTTACCATTGCTATTAATAAGGTGCCATATATACAAGCATATAAGTCGACCTTTGAAGCTAAAAAAAATTCTGAAAACTTACAGTCGACTTATACATCGAATATAAAATGTGTCCCTTAAATAGCAGATTAAAAACATTGATATTTACAAAAACATTTGATCTTACACCATAGGTGATTGCCATTTTGAATCAGCTGCTCCATTGTTTACATATTCTGTCATTTATTTTAGAAGATTTAAAATAATTATTTTCAATACTTAATAAAAATTACAATTTTGACTTTTGTTTTTATTACTGAATCTCAAAAATATAAACAATCTATTTGCAATTACACTTTCTGAATATACTTCGTATATGGAGAAAGTAAAAATACCATGGGATGTATTTTTAGCGAAAAAGTGGGGGGTCGACTTATACGGCGAATATATGTTTAGTCATGTATTTACAACAAAAAAATCAAGGTCAACATATACGCCAGGTCGAGTTATACACTGGGTTGACTTATATGCCAGCATAGATGGTAAATACTATTGCCAGAGGTTACACAATCAGCATAAAATTAGTTGGTGAATAAAGTGTGAATTCCTTCAACAGTATTTTGTTTATTACCATTGGATCACTCTGGATCTACATTAATCTTTGCCATCATTAGATGTTAAGAAAGGAAATATTCCATGGTCTTGAGGGAAGAATGTATTTGAACTGTTTCTGAATGCAAGAGCTCTTATGTATACCAAGAGGAAAAAAGTACTGCTATTACATTGTATACGTATGAAATTACAAGGCATCCATTATTTCTGGCTATAATCATTGATGAAAGAAAAATACAAGGTAGTAAATACTTATGCAGTAGCTGCTTTAGATGCACATTCTACTCCTTAAGCAAATACCAAATATGAATGTCATTTTTTTAATGGTCATCATCATCATGCTTCTGTCCGAAGACTGAATCGCTGCCTCCATTTATCTCTCTCCCTAGAAGCCTTTTTTATACCTCGATAAGTATTATATCCCTGCTTTATATTATCTAATATTCCTATTCTTTTTCTCCCTCTTCCTCTTCTTCCACTAATTTTTCCTTCTAAGATCGTCCTTTGTAAACACTGTCTTCTCAATATGTGCCCTATCCAATTTGCTTTTCTTTTCCTGATTGTTTTTATTAGCGTCCTTTCTTCTCCCACCATTTCTAATACTTCTTCGTTTCTCTTCCTCTCTGTCCATTTCACTTTCATCATTCTTCTCCATAACCACATATCAAAACTTTCTAAATATTTTTCCTCCTTTCTCCTTACCGTCCACGTCTCTGCACCATAAAGAGCTATGCTCCATATGTAGCATTTTGCTAATTTCTTCCTTGTTTCTAAATTTATTTTCTTGCTTGTGAGAAGCTCCTTCTTCTCGTTAAATGCTGCTTTTGCCATTGCAATCCTACTTCTGATGTCCTGTGTACTACTTCCATCCTGTGCTAAAATACTGCCGAGATATTTGAAACTACTTACTTGTTCCAATTTTTGGCCATTTACCATTATATTTAATTCTTTATTTTCCTTTGAAACCACCATGACTTTCGTTTTTTCTGTATTGATCTTCATTCCATATTGTTGGCCAACCTCAACTAGTCTGTCTGTCATCCTCTGAAGCTCTTTCTCGCCTTCTGCTATTAAGCCCTGATCATCTGCGTATTTAATGGTGGTAATACTTTCACCTCCTATCTTAAATCCTTTCTCTTCCATCAACGCTTCTTCTGTTATTGTTTCTGCATAAATATTAAATATCGCTGGTAAAATAGGACATCCCTGCCTCATTCCCCTCCCTATTGAAGTGCTTTCTGTTTCTTCTCCTTCGACCCTGACTCTAATCTTTTGATCTAACAATAAGTAAAGGTTTTTAAGCAATCTTTTATCTTTCCAATCTATTCCTATTTTGTTTAAAATACCCAGCATTTTATCCCATTTCACTCGGTCAAAAGCTTTCTCCCAATCTACAAAACAAAAATACATATCTTTATTGACTTCTAGCGCTCTTTCTATCATGATCCTCATACATCCTATAGCATCTCTAGTCCCCCTTCCTCTTCTAAAACCAAACTGATTATCTTCTCCTTCAACCCTGACTCTAATCTTTTGATCTAACAATAAGTAAAGGTTTTTAAGCAATCTTTTATCTTTCCAATCTATTCCTATTTTGTTTAAAATACCCAGCATTTTATCCCATTTCACTCGGTCAAAAGCTTTCTCCCAATCTACAAAACAAAAATACATATCTTTATTGACTTCTAGCGCTCTTTCTATCATGATCCTCATACATCCTATAGCATCTCTAGTCCCCCTTCCTCTTCTAAAACCAAACTGATTATCTTCTCCTTCAACCCTGACTCTAATCTTTTGATCAAAGTAAAGGTTTTTAAGCAGTCTTTTATCTTTCCAATCTATTCCTATTTTGTTTAAAATACCCAGCATTTTATCCCATTTCACTCGGTCAAAAGCTTTCTCCCAATCTACAAAACAAAAATACATATCTTTATTGACTTCTAGCGCTCTTTCTATCATGATCCTCATACATCCTATAGCATCTCTAGTCCCCCTTCCTCTTCTAAAACCAAACTGATTATCTTGCAGCTCCTTTTCTATTTTACATTCAATTCTTTTGGTTATTATTCTGATTAGAACTTTAGCTGTATGAGAAATTAAACTAATAGTTCTGTAATCCTTACAACATTTTGCATTGTTCTTTTTCTCCAGTGGTACCATCACAACATCTAAAAAATCTTCAGGCCATATGCCAGTATCATATACTTGGTTAAAAAATGTTGTGAGTTGCTTAACTGCTTTAGACCCCAAAACCTTAAGAACGTCCACGGGTATATCATCACTCCCAACAGCCTTCCTTCTTTTCATGTCATCAATTGCTCTTTTAACTTCAGACTCGAGAATACTTGGTCCTAGCTGATCTTCTTCCACATCCTCTTTTTCATTTAATTCAATATTTCTTGGCTTTCCTTCTGTGTCATACAGAACCTCGATGTATTCTTTCCAGACATTCTTTACATTGTCTGGCTCCGATACTATTTTACCACTTTTGTTCATGATTCCTTTACATCCTATCTTTCTTGCCTTTTTCTTGAATAGTTATCTTGCTTTGCTATACATGAGGTCTGTTCTACAAATTCTTCCACATTCGACAATCTCCTCGCATTTCTCATTTATCCACTGTTCTCTGGCTTTATCTGTTTCCCTTCTTAGTTTAGAAATCATTTGGTCGTTAGATAACATCAACATAAGGTCAATGAAATAGAACATGACTTGTCACAACATAGTGATTCAAAACAGAGCCTGCATTTAAAGTAGGTAAATATTTGTCCAATATTTTAGGTGCTTTGATGTACGATTTTTGACAACTAAAAAGCATAAAATAAATTCAAAAATGAAAAATATTTTGGATGGAATGCATCTTGGCTGTTGACATAAGAGTCAGTGGAAAAATCAGGACCTTACAACTAATTTTCCTTTAACAAATTTTTTTCAGGAATGCATGTCATTCATTAAAAGAGAGTTGCCTGTATATGTGTGGGTGTACCTATATATGTATTGATTATTAAGGAATCAAGTGATCCTATTTTAGATAAATCAATGGCACAAAGTGTAGGGGTGTTGAAATTTCCCTTCAGTAGGCTATGCTCTGAATCTAACTGAGAGTTTCAAAAGGAAAGAGTGGATTGCCATCTTTTTTAACTAGCATCTATGTCAGTGCCCAAGGCTCTGAAACTTGAAAAATTTGTAAAAGAGGCAAAACAGGACAATAAAATAAGGGAAGTTAAAGGGAGCCTTCAATCAGGCAGGTAGAGGGACCATCTCAAGCCATATCGGTGCATGCAGGAGAATCTTTTTGTGGTTGGTAACTTGCTGCTTCAAATTATGAGAGAAGTTATACCCAGACAGATGAGGAGGAGGATGCTAGAGCTAGCAGTTGAGGGTCATCCAGGAATAGTGGCAAAGATGAAAAATTTGTGGCCATGAATCACTAAAGACTATGAGAGGGCTGTCTGTACTTGTCACAGCTGTCAACTAAAGGGTATTTCTCTAGCTACTACTTCTAACTCATCTTCACTAGAAAGCAAAGAGGATGTTTTGCTCTCTATAAGACTATGAGTTAGTCAGGAGGTGGATGTTTGAGAAATTTTATGGAAGTGTTGGCTTTACCAGCATTCTTTGAAGAGTAAGGCCAACCAGCCTGTGTCAGCGGGGCTGCTCTGCATTTATATTATTAATGCACCGTACTTCTTTTTACATTGAGCATATTTTGTTTTGTATTTTAATATGATAACATGTTTTTTTAATTGATATTTTCATCAACTTCTTGCTTGGCAATCTCACAATTTGAAAGAGAGGGGTTTCCTTCGATGTATCTCTTGGAGGATGTCCGTTGGGGCTGGTTAATTTTAGCAAAGCCCAGTCCTAACTAAGAAAACATCTGCATTCTGAAATTGAAGAATTAATTTGCTATGATAGTTTAGTAGTAGAATATCCATCTGGCAAGTAGAAGACTGATTCAAGTCCCAGTCATAGCAGAAATTTTCCTCATTTCAAAAATATTCCCATGTTTTTTAAATGTAGCATTCATATTTTTAACATTGAAGTGTACGTGATAGGACTTAAGGTCACTCAAAGATCACTCCCCATAACTCCCAATTTCCCATAAGCCCTTGCCAACCGCAGGTTGAGTCAGGAATGTAATCTCATAGTTGGTGAGGGGCTACTGTATTTTTATCTGATCTTTCAATTATTAAATTGGCTATTAATATGACAGAATATAGAAATGATTCCTAAAAAATAATTTAAATATGTCTATTACCTAGTTCTGAAGTTATTGCCAAAAACATGGTTTGCATAACACATCCTTTTGTAAAATAATGGGGTAAAGTCTGAGGATCCAAAGCATTTAATTATGGCTGGCAGAAAGTTAATTGATCTTTTCACATATACAAGTTTATTGCTTTATTAGTATCTACAGAGTAGTGGGTACTGGGTGATAGTGATATAATGTTTTGTCTTTGATTGTGTACAGTTTGTTATCTCTTGCATGCAAAAATTTCCTTCTTCCCATGGGCGTCCACTGGGGGAGGCAATGGGGCACTTGCCCTCCCTGAAAATCTGGAAATGTGAATTTTTTTAAAGTTATAAGCCTAAAATTGCTATTTTTTTGTAATAAATACAGCTAATAAAAATTACACTAGATATGATTAAATGCATTCTAAGAAGCCATGCCTATTATCTAAAAAAATAGCAATGGCGCTCTTTCAAAGATTCTTGCCTCCCCCCCTCCCTCCTCCTCTGGAGAAATTTCTGGGGACACCCACGCTTCTTTCTATCACATACAAGACCAGCATCATCATTTTTCAAGCCAGTTAGTAAAATAGAAAATCCATCGTATCTAAATTAATACAAATATGAAATTGTCCTAGCATATTTTATTATTTTTCATTAGATTTGGGACAAGCAATCCTTTCGTCCCAGGAAAATCTCAGAATTTTTGTCCCAAGACATCACCCTACACCTTAAAATATGGAACTCCTTTATTTGAATATTTTATAGCAATGTAAGGTTTTTCTTATAACAAAAAAGGAAACGAATTACCTTATTAATTTTCAGCATGTTACATGTTATGTTTGTTAAAGGACAAGTACATGGTCTTACAGTTAATTGGCCCATGCCATACCTAGCATGTCCTTGACTCTCAGTGGATTGTGTACAACCTCCAAAAACAAGAAACTCTGAAGTTTCTATGCCTTCAGGATAGTTTAATGCCTCATCCCGGTGTTTTGATTTCATTTAATTGTTGCATGACATTGAAGATCACATTTTTACGATTAGCTGTAGCCCTTGTTTCAGTTTTACTGATATTGGTTTGAAAAACTTTCCGAGAATAGTAATTTCCTTTAAGGGGGGTCGCATCATATTCTTGTCTTAATGTCAGGCAAATACGCAATTATTAACTTGAAATTGGGATTTCTTAATATTCTGAAATATGTTTCTCTTAATATTTTTTAAATAATTTTTTTCTATAAATAACTTTTTGTTTCTCTTCTCCACCAGCCTGTTTATCCCAAAGGCATTTTCATACGTGGTTCTTAAGTATTCATGAACATTTCAGTTTTTCAAATAATCAGCATCTTCTGCAAATGTATTAGGAACCAAATTGCAGAAAATACTTTGTTGTAGAATAGTTACAGTATACTTTCCATCATTCGAATTAAAGGACAATGTGTTAATAAATGTGTCATTTGCTTTAATCAAAAAGCAGTTTATATACAATTTTCAGAGTTAAAAAGGACAGTTTTATACATTTACTTCGAGACAGGCCAACTGATTCAAGAGATTTCACTTTTACTATAGTCCTCATTAACTTGGTCATTTGCTATATTTTTTAGAGGTTTTATATACAATATTTACTCCTGTAGAGATAACAAAGAATCACATGATTAGCAATATTTCTTGTATTAATTTCAGATAAATTTTTAACATTGCTGCCTATATTACTTTATTGTACAAAGTTTTCAGCTGCTATTGCAGGATCGCTCTTCTTACAATTCTCCTTATTCTTCATGGCCTGAAGCCCGTATTAGATCCATGCACGATTTTGCCTTAGTAGACCTATAATTAGAGAAGATATTCAGTAAGTTATATGCGTCATTAAAAAGTAAAAAATACATTAGTTAAGTGAGAATTGGTCACTCTTTGAATTAACAACCATCGAACTTGTAACAAAAGTTTCAAACTAATTTTTAAACTCACAAAAACACAAAAATTCATTGTAATTATGCTCAAAGCATTTTTTAAATATTTAAATGAAAGAAAAACTTAGAAATGAATGGCAAATTACTTTTAATTAGAATGACAAGAGAGAGAATGTATTTTCAGAGATGCTGTGTATACTTAAAAATGATGGGTGTTTCAAAAATGTACACATAGTCTATTCACCCAAAGAAATTATAATAAATACATAAAATATTGTTATGGGAATCCATTTACTGAAACAAATAGCCAAAAAAGTCTGCTAAAATTCAGACTGCTGCTGAAAACATAAAACACGTTTGTTCACATGTTTCTAGCTAAATAGCAGTGTATGGTATTTAAATCACTTGGATTAGTTCTAGGCATGTGATTGTCTTGTCAGTAAGACAAAATGACTCTCGAGCAAAGTCGGGTGTTAAATCAAGAGAATGTGGAATATACACCATACTATGTTCTCATTCTATCCTCATTCAATGAAAATGATCATGGAGGCAGTCTGAAATTCTTACTTCTAGGATCCTTGTATGTCACTACATTTTACCATTCCATTTTAAAATACGACTGAGGAATGGGCTATATCTAATTTTATTTCCAGTGTACCTTGCAAGTTCCCATAGTGCAGTGGATGTGATCATTCCAATATGTTTTAATGTTATTAACAAACTTATGCTGTAGCTCTTCATCACCTCTCTCTCTAACGTTTTATATGGTTTGTCTACTTTTATGTAATATCCTGAATATGTAAGCATGCACACCCTTTTTTGAAACTGTAAACTGTGTATATGTGCAGAAAAATTAGTTACGTTTTCATTTTAGTATATGTGAACATCAATGAAAAAATATCTTATAATTATTTATATTTTCATGTTATCACATTCTAAAGTAATCTGATGTGGCCAACACATGACTTTCTCCATATGCAGTTGGTGACGCTGGAATCGCTGTCAAAATTGAACTGAAATATCTCCTTAACAATTGGCTCTGCAAAAACTTATCAAATAAAAAAATTGTAGAGAGTAAAATTATCTATAATTTAGGTTGTTAAATACGATTTCATTAATGAAGAATTACAGGAGCTATATGACACAAAAAGAAAAATGACAAGAATAAACATCCACTTCCAGTCAACCGATTTTAGCTAAAATCTAATCAGTCTTGACTTTTTAATACAAATATTAAATTTTATGCTGATCGGATTATTAGTTTTTGAGTTGGAGCACTCACAAAATTCTGGTCACAGACACACACCTGCAGACATCATCAAGAAAATAGTCAAAACGTTTTCAGGGAACCTTAAAACATGTATTTCCGTTGAAATCTGAAATTCGATTTTTTTTCATGAAAACAATTCTTTCTCTATAGTTCGTATATGGAGAAAGTTAGAAATTTAAAAATTTAGCACTTATCTTAAGTATCTCCAATAACCATAACAAAATTATAAAACACGGATATACCTAAGACAGATACTTAATTTTTCAATTTTTTATACCTAAGTGCTTATTCTGGAATTTGTTTTCAGCTATGAGAAGAGCTCAATAGTTCTCTAGTTAATTCTTATTATCAGTTTTTAACTTTGTGTGTATGTGTATATAGGTACATATGCATTTGTGTCAATTAAAAACTTATAAATCACATTCTTAAATGATTTTACTTACTTGTCTTTTATTCTAACACGGCGGCAGATGTGCAGGGCTACTGGTCCAGATTTTATCTTCTTAAAAAGAGCTACAGCGTCAGCATGTGTCAGATCATGGCAAACATCTCCATTCACAGCCAGCACCTCATCACCTAGGTAAAATGAATAGCTTATTATTTGAGTGGCAAATTCTCTAACAAATTAAAGGATAGGTTAATTATTGCTGCATGTATTATTTTTACTATTTTTAACAAAACTGATTAAATTTCAAATATTCATCTAGTATACAAGATGTTCCTTTAAATCAATTTCAAATTTTGTTTTATTTTCATTTGCATACGTGACAATGCCCATCAACATTAATTTGGGTACACCTCACAAGAATGATATAGCAGAATAAAAAATTTAAATTTGTATGTTTTCTATGAGAAAGAGTGGGAAATTTGGAAATGGGAGAAAAAATCTGCTATGACTGAGAATCGAACCCAGGTCTTCCACTTGGCAGGCAGAGATCCTACCACTGAACTATCGTAGCAGAGTAATTTTCCTGTTTCAGAACAGGAATGTTTTCTTAGGTTAGGACCGTGCAAGCTAAGCCAGTATCAACCAGTCCCAATGGATGTCCTCAAAGAGATACATCAATGAAAACCCTCTCAATAGTGAAATTGCCTAATTATAAATAGATGGAATTAATGAATCATATGATCCCTATGCTTTAGGCATAAGCTGGAATAATGGGAAATTCAGAAACAGGAGAAAAAATCTACTATGGTCGGGAATCAAACCACTTGCCAGGCAGAGATTCTATCACTGAACTATCATAGCAGAGTAATTTTCTGGTTTCAGAACAGGAATGTTTTCTTAGGTGAGAAAGATTAGAAAATTTTCCTAATGATAATCTCCAAATTCTCCATTGTAATATTTATATGGTTTTTAGAAGCAAAATTAGATTTATTTTTAATCTTTTATGCTCTATTTTCCATTGTCCTATAAACTTAGAAATATATTATTGTACAAATTTAGGGAAATAGCTGCTGATGTTAACCGTTTCAGTCTCAAGAGAATTGATTCACTCTAATAACATAGATCAGTTCAAAGATGCATAGAGAAAGCAGAAATTTGAAAAACGTCCAACACGGCATGCGAGTGTGGAGTGTTATTGTTGGTACTAACCTTCCTTAAGACGGCCATCTTCCGCAGCCTGGCCATTCGCCAGAATGCTCTTGACGAATATCCCCAACGCACCCCTTGGGGAGTCTCTTCCACCAACTATCGTGAATCCCAAACTCTTCTTTCCCGGCCCCTTCTCGAAAATCACGGTCTGGAAAGTGCACACCGCCGATCGAGGCCTTCTTGGGAGGGTACAGAAAGCTGCGGAATCACCGTGCACAGGCGTAGGGATTTCCGTAACGTCACTGATTCCGCTCTCGTCCCTAGCCACAGGAGCGGGAGAGGAGTCCCTAGGGGTGCGAGGCGAGGGCATTCCCCCGCCGCTCACCACTGCCCTCCGAGAGCGGTGCTTTTGAAAGTGCCGCCGTCTCCTTCCATGAGCCGATTCGGATTCTTCCACACTCACAACGTCCCCTGCCGCGCTTCCTTCTCCTGACGGAGTCGCTGGTTCCGGGCTGGAACCGCTGCTGCTCCCGCTTATGCTACCGCGACCGCTACTCAAGCTGACCCTTCGGCTCCGCGTCGAATCCCTGCCTTCTGGGGTGGTCATATTATGAAGGCTGACGTTTTCGTAATCTACGGAGCTCTCCTGGAGCCTACTGTTGGCCGCCGGAGGCGTCATGACGACGGGTTCAGGGGGTAGGGGAGGAAGGGGTTGCGGCGGGGAGACGGGAGACGACCTCTTGGGACGCTGGGAGCGTGACCCGTTGATTGGACGAGAAATGACCATGTCCACTTGAAGAGGTCCGCAGCAGAGGACTTCGCGTGCTTGGGCCATCGTTAACCCGCGAAGTCGCCGACCGTTTACGTTGACTATTTCGTCTCCGACTCGAAGCGTTCCCTCCCTGTGTCAAAAATAGAGCTTTCTTAAAAAAAATCCCTTCAATTCAATTCATCGATTCTACTTCACGTTTTCTCGTCAAAAATGGGTTAGTTTTTAAAACAAAATTGATCAATTCCATTTAAGAGACAATTACTATGATAATTACATATGATTTGTTCCGCCTTTAAATGCCCAAAGTCGTCGTCTCCAAAGATATGACTGCTGCTTGCGAAATGAAAGTTGGTCGCATCATTTAAGAAAAATGCGAACATTAAGTCATTGAAATGTTGTAATTTAACTGCCTCATATTTCGGCATTTTGCAATTGCACGTTTGCATGCACCCAGGAGCCAAACTTCCAAATATATTCGTGAATTAATTTCTCACGTGAGACATTTGAATTCAGCCAATATTCGTATGTTTAGAATTGTTTCCGAGACATTCCTTTGCGTTTACATTAAACTATTGTACTTTTTATCGAACCCTTTACTGCTTATAACATCATCAAACATTATCGATTCTAAGAGAGCTAATTGTAATTGACTGTCAAACTAATTTTGATGGCATATTTATTAAGGTAGCAGTCGAAAATTTTGAGCTTTAATTGATCAGTTAATCTTTTTCCAGTCCATCTCACAATTAAGACAGTGGTTCTAAATTAAGTATTCAGGCTTAAACATCAACTAATTTGAAATGATAGGTTACCAACACCAAGATACCCGAAAGGCATTTAACATCGGCACACCCTGCCACCACCTCCCATTTTTTTTAGATATTCTGATTCATCCTCACCTTTCCGCCAGTCCTCCCGGAACGACGTGAGCGATGAGGTAACCGGCGAATCCGTGGTCCGTCAGTTTCGTCTTTGCGATGAAGATTCCCAATTCTTCGTCTTCGCGATCCCTAGATAGTCGCAAAACCTTGAAATCCTTCCCTGCGCTGCTACCTCTCTCCACGTCCCTCCTGTGAGGAAGGGGCGGGGGAGGGGGAGGGACCGAAGGGGGAGGACCCGTGGGAGATCCGGGGAACACTAGGGAAAGGGCCAAGACGTCGTCTCCGGAGGCAGCCCTCTGGCGACGCCGCTGCTTTGTCGTGAGAGATATCGCCACGTCGATGGCGTCCCCTTCCGACACCTCCCTCCTCCTGAACTTCCTGAAAACCTCCCTCCGATCCAGGGAAGAGGACCTGTTCTTCGACCGTCCTTGTACTTCCTCCCCGTCCCTCCTGCTCCTCCTGCCCTCTACCCCCTCTTCTTCCTCCTCGCACCACTCGTTGAAAACCTCGTCATCTCCTTTTGCAGTCGAATCCGTCACGTCCAGGTTTTCGCTCGCTGCAGACTGGTGAAGATGATGGTGGTGTCTAGACGCGTAGGACGTCGGCGTCCATGCTTCGTACTGAGAGGCGCTGCGCATGTGTCGCACCGAATCTCTTCCCGTTCCTCCGCTGACGCGACCGGCAGCCGAGCCGTCGAAAGTGGAGTCCACGTCTTGCACAGAGGTGCAGTCGGAACCTTCGTGGACTATGCCGCTGTCCCCATCCGTTTCTGACAAGAGAGCCGCCGCGGTGCCCGTCACCGCCGATATAGAGGCGAGGGTCGCGGTGGCCCCCATGGGTTCGGCCTCTTCCTCTTGGAAGAGGGGGTTCACCGAAGGGTGTCGTCTCTGGAACTCCTCCAGTCCAGGGAGGGCGCCGTAGGAGAAGCTTCTTAGTTTCGACTTCTTTCCCTCCGTACTGCGGTAGAGTTTGGCCAGCAGTCTTCGAGAAACAACCCCCGTGGAAGATTTGAGATATTTTTCGGACATAGCCCTCAGCTTTGCGGATAGGCAGGAGGTGGAAGTTGCCGAGGCGGGTGTCGCCTTTTGGGCGTACGTTCGGGATTCGGGGTGAAGTCTCCCCGAGGGGAATACTTTAACGGGTCCTCTGGCGTTCATGAGGGATTCTTCTGGGCTATACAGAACGTCTTCGTGAGACATGAAGAGGTCCCGCGGCCTGGTGCGACACGTGCAGGGATCGCTGTCCAGCACTGCCGCCATGCTCTTTGGTCTTGACGATGGGCCTCCTCCGGTCCCGCAGCGCTGGTCCGGGGAAGGGGAGCCTCTGCTTCGTGGGCCGACGCCTTCGAGGGCGCGCCTTGCCAATCTCGGCTGTCTACGGGGGTCGTGACCACAGCTGCTGTTGGGAGTTAAGAGGCCTCGGCAGTCCTCTTCCAGATTACCTCCTCCCGCCTGTTAAAAAAAATGAATAAAAGTTTTATCATAGGTATACTTAAGTGTCTTTCGTAGGAGCTATTTATCATTCAGGTGTGTTGGTTACGGCGGGTTATGGATAAGAGCTTAATCGAAACACCTATTGTGTATTCGCGTCAACTTGTTTGGTACTCTGAAAGGAATACTAATTTCAGACGACACTCGGAGGTCTGTTTTGTATGAATATAATATTTCCGCCAATTTTTTATAAATCATTTCTCAAGAAACTGAAGTATAGCTTGCCAGGCACATATATATATATATATATATATATATATATATATATATATATATATATATATATGCAATAATTTCCATAAAATAAATTCAAGAAAATAAATTTGGACAGTAATTATATATATATATATTATTATTATTATATATATATTATATATATATATATATATATATATATATGCAATAATTTCCATAAAATAAATTCAAGAAAATAAATTTGGACAGTAATTTCAGCGATTTAAGTCCCTCATGAGATAAAATGTAATTTAAAAATCAATCCAGCTCATTTTCATCGTGTTACGTTTTTTAGCGTTAAAGGACTTTTTCTATGATTGAGATTCACTTCTCTTTCCCGCAAAGTTAAAAATATTAAAAAATAAAAGACTTTTATGTGAAAGTTACATAATACGAAATTATACATAATACATTTTGTGCGTTCACGAAAGCGGGTAGCTCTTATGTCTATGGTAAAACTAAGTTTATAACAAACAAAGATGTAAGTATTTAAACGTTTGTTGTTGCTGATGGTTCCAGAATAAACACTAAAGTACCAAAAATTAACTATTTGTCTCAGGTATCTCCAATAGCCATAACAAGGTCATAAAAACCAGATGCGCATTTCGGCTGCAAAAAAAACTTAGAATCTACTTTAGGTGAATACTGAATACGGTTGCATGTAGCCGAAATGTGCGCTTGGTTTTTATTAGTTTGTTATGGCTATTGGAGATGCCTGAGACAAGTACTTAATTTTTTATACTTCAATGGTAATTCTGGAATTTGTTTTCATTGATAAGACGAGATAGATAATAGATAGATAATATCTCGAATAAAATAACTTCTGATCCGCGATCCTTTTTCGATATAAATTTTAAGCACATACCTACATTCATCTTGTATTTTACATTTATATGGGCAATCTTATCCATTGATGCTGGCTTAGGAACTTAGTTTCATTAATTATCTTAAATTAATTCCATCATCTGTCAAATTTAAGAAAAAATTAATTTACATGGCTAAGAGGAAAGCTTTACAGCCAGCTGATGAGATACCGCGTATCTGGGACCGCGGGAAGAGCCGAAAGATAAGGAACCGGGTCGAGCGTTTATCCCATCGATGTTATTTTTTTATGCGAACGGCGCGTTTGAACAATGTGTCATAGCGTGGAGAACAATGAGGATAGACCGGGAAGGGAGTGACTGAGGAAAAAAGGCAAAGACTTCCCGAGATGAGAGGATGAGATGCCTTTTAAGCCCGGCTCTACCAAAATGGCACCGGGAGTCATTGTGACACCTCAATAATATAAGCGCTTTGTTAACTCACCGCCGGAAGCGCTTCAGCCGTTAAGTCCGTAACCGGCGAGGGAACTTCGCCGCATTGTCGAGAGTGGAGTGCGGATCTTCCAATGGAACGGAAGCAAGAGAGTTTGGTGTTCTTAACCCTTTCCAAGAGTGGGTTTTTCTTCTCATCTCCTCCTCCTCTATCCTTCTCCACGGACGTCTTCCTCCGCGGAGATTCGTCCTTCGATTCCCGGGTGCAGGCCTTCCTCCATCTCACGGGCGACAAGTCTGCAAAAGAGGGAGGGGATCGTTCAGAACTTTTGTCGAGAGAGAGAGGTAGCGCAACAAAGGATGGGCGCGGTCTCATTTTTACCAGCGGAGCATTTCGAAAAGGTAAAAGGGCGACTGCTCGACCAAGCGAAATAGTAATGCAACGTTCCGTAACTGATGAGAGGTAAGTTCTGAGAAAGGGATTTGTGCGATTCATCTTCGGACGATAAAAAAGCACAAAAGTCCTTGGGTGCGCTATTATTTATTGTTTTGCAAATCCTTTAGTTTTG
Source organism: Tanypteryx hageni (assembly GCA_028673005.1). Lineage (NCBI taxonomy): Eukaryota > Metazoa > Arthropoda > Insecta > Odonata > Petaluridae > Tanypteryx > Tanypteryx hageni. Next base: position 56,269,055 of record CM054116.1, read on the forward strand.
ACTGTTCACTGATCTTTTCTTCAGAATGGTGAGAGTTATGTGATTAATAATAGCTTGCACCTCCCATTTGATGCGGCTTAAAGATTTATATTATCACCAGAACAAAATACTGGCATCGGACATACCATTTCTAAATGTCTGAAACTTTTGACGTTTTACTTTTGGGGTCTTGATTAATTATGATTCGTTGTATTCGGCAAATGCGTCAATTTCAGTTTTACGGAAATATTTTCAGGATTGTCCAAATAGCTGTAACTTTTTTTGCAAAATAATTGAAATTTGGTACATGAAAATATTGAAAAGTGAGTTTCATTTTTTAAACCTTCAAAACAATAAATGAAAGAATTATAAAAAAATTAATGCTTACATTTAGTGTCTTTTATAGTTGCATTATCGGTATAAACGCGCATTAATTGAATGACAATTGATAGTATAATAATTGCACGTATATAGTTATACGTCATTAATGGTTTGGGCACTGCTTGGATACAAGCGATATAACGCAGCATAGTAAACAAATGTTCCAAGCATACAACAGGCATGCACGCACGCGGCAGCTACAAATATGTACATGACGGGAATCGATATGGAAACCTCATAAAAGAACAAAAACACCCATCGTAGACTAACGTAAGAAACACGTCTGAAAAGCACTTTTGAACAACCTCTACACCGAAAGAGTCGAATCTCAACACACCGAAGCACTCACTATCAAACACATTCGGCAGAAGAATCAAAAACAGAACCTCGAAGGGTCTAACAAACTTGACCTTGACTTCACACCAACAATAAATACGCGTAAGGTTTTTAAAAAAACGTGATCCTGTCTGTAGTAAAAAAATAAACGCCGCAGAAACAGCGACGAAAAGTCGACGAAAACAAACCACAGATCGTGGGGCGCGCACACACACACACTTACTGGAACACAGAACGGAGCCGCTAAGGCAGCGCGGGAAACACGACGTCTCGGAGGAGAACCGCCTCTCCGCCGACACGGACCCTCTCCTAAGAGAACCCATTGAGGACTGAGGCGCGGGGCTGGCCGCCGCCACTCCCGCGACACCATCCGCCCGCGGTGACGAATCGCGGGGGCGTCGACGCCGAGCGAAGGCGGCGAGGGGAGGAAGGAGGTAGGGGAAGGAAGAGGAGTTGGGGAGGGGAGAGGAAAGTCGGCGGAAAGCGGAGAAAGACGGAGAGAGAGAGGCTCTCTGACCCTCCTCCTCCCGACTAGTTACCTCATTGCCATTCTTCTCGCTCCATAGAGTTCCTCCTCGCAGCCAGGGGCGGCATTACGGAATGCGGGAGAAGGTGGGTAGGAGAGAGATGGTGAGATTATGAGAAGGGGAGGGAGAGAAGGAGAAAGGGGGATAAAGACACGGATGGGGTAGGAAAATAAAGAAGGAAAGAAAGCAGCGAGGCACTCCATTGTTTTACGTTCAGGAATAGCTGTCTACCCCTCCGGCTTTGCCACTTTGGCCGATAGTGTTTTCGTGTGGAGGTTTTTCGAGATTATTTTCCGTGATTACGAAGAGAGTTTTAAACGGGATTACGCCCTAAGCCCCAGTCGTTAATAAGGTGGAAACGGAAGCGCGTGGAGGGAAAATCATACGATAAAAGGATTTTATCGAAGTCGAGCAATTTCGAAATGTTTCTAAGTCTATGATTCACTTGTACATGTCCACAGTGCGATCTCCAAGGCACGAAAATGAGCATAGAACGTGCGCGTTCCAAACGGGACTTGAGGAGTGGCAGAAAAGGTTAATAATGTGCTCGATTAACCCGACGACTGGAGACTATTGTTCGGATGTCACGTCGCGAGCTAAGCCCGATTAGCATTCATAGGGGGTGACTGAACTGCGCCTCACGCATTGGCGTTACATATTTTTTATAAGTGCGTAAAGTACAACAATGGAAGAACTCCACGTGAGACGGCGCGTAAAGGAAGCGGCAGCGTAATCTTTTGGAATCGTTGAAAAAAATCGTGGTCCGACTAGTAGTCTATCTTTGAAAAAGACGGTTTGTGTAGCGTATAATAATAAGCAGAGCGACGCTTTCTGACTAATACTTCCTTTCCAATCGGTGCTTCACCGCTCCAATACCTCTCTAATAACCTCGCGTCAAAAAGTAAACAGAATGAATGGCCGAGTTCCAAGTAGAGAAAATCGAACCTAAAAAATGCATGACGAATCCTCTCTTCATTCATACGTTCCGCCAACTCGTCCGCTCGATCAGCTGATTGGAAATTCGTTTGCAGGGCGTTTTCTGCTAAAGCTCCCATTTCGCGGAAAATAATGCATCTTCCCTCGTCCTGGCATTTTTCCGGTCAATTGTCGTGCTAGCTTTATCACGCTGACGCACTCTGCTCGTCGCGGTTAGCGAATCAAACGGATAGAAAGAAATGATCAGAATGAGCGTGGGACGTAATTTTCACATTCCTCGTGGTCCAGTGGTCCCGCTGGGTCAAAGCCAAAACGCCGCCTACTTTCTCTTCCTTTGAAAACTCCCGATTCTTTTCCCCTTAACCGGCAGCCTCCCACCTCTCTCGCCTACTCCCGAATTCTAAGGAGATTGGATTCGCCATTCCGGCAACAGTTCCCCGCCCCTCCTTTTATTTTATTTTCGCGCACGCCCGTGCCATTGTTCGGGACGAATGAAAATCGCGGCCCACTGTGAGTGCTTCCGCGCGAGATTTGCTGCCAAACGGACGAGATTCCTCGGGCGATACGTCACCGATTCCGAAGGGTTGACTTCCGTTGTGGGTCAATGGGAAATCGGGGTCACGGGCAGATTGTCGAATAAGGGTTGATGCCCATAATGTCGCGCGGAGAGCGTGCCCCGTGCATTATGGCATGGCGAACGGGATGCACGAGGGATTTCTCCGAAGGAATATTCGTGAATGGCGGGCTGCGCTTGGCGCCGAAGCCGTGGAGAAAATTCTCATTTTTCACGTTTTATCTTCGGTAGACAATGTCTCGGTTAAAATGCAAACAAATCGTAAGATACGGAAGGTTTTTTTTTGTATAATGTCTCGGGGGGGAAATTTAACTCTCAGCGGAAGCGATATATATGTTTCAACTCTTTTAGAATTTATTCAGTTCTCATTTCTATTGCCGTTATTTATCACTTCCCGGAGATAAGGATGTCTGGGCAGAGCGCGAAGTTAAATTCCTTGCGCACCCTCCTTTTTTTTCTTACTCTCCTGTTCGCCGCGTCTTATCACTTAAAAGCGACTTCCGCAAACACGAAAAGAACTTCGCGCTGCGTATTCCACTTAGATATACATCTTTACCGGAACGAAGGTGACTCAGCGGTGACTAACATCGGTACGCTCTTTCAAAAAAAAAAGCAAGGACATGCCAAGGTGCGTTAAATAAATCGCTCCGAGTTCGCCAGAAAAAAAGTTGTCGGCGAAATTACTGGAAAAAGTAATTACGCAACAGATCTCGAGCCATTTCAATTATTCAACACCATTTCATGGCACGCAGGCTGACAAACATATAAGGCACGGAAAACTTAACACTGAACTGATTACAGCAATTATAAAAAATATGTTTTTTATTTTTTATTGGTGCATTATGATAGCGTAGGATCTGTTTTGGCTTCCATCGTGCTATCACTCAATCGATGAATGAATTTGTTTACTTTCGCCCACCCCTTTTAGGCGCGTTTCGTTTCCAGCGTGAGCGCCTATCAGTTTCGTTCTGTTCGTCCGTCCGTACGCATGTTCGTTATCGGCTTCTACGGAACGGATTTTCATTAACTTTGGTATTTTGGCCTTATGGGCGGAAGAAATAAGAAAATAAGATAAGTGGTTTACATAACCTCTATCAGGGGTGCCACTTTACCGGAAACAAAAAACGAACACACTCATATTTCGTAAAATATTAGTCGCGCCTACCGAAAAGATCTTTTTAAAAAACTTGTAGAACTAACCAAATACAATATTTCTTAACAAATACATTATTATCATAAGAGGAGTCGTTTGCAATAAAATCATAAAGGAAAGTTGTAATTCGCTTTGAACTGAAAAATTCTTGCATGGGTGCTACTTAATTGTTGTCAGTGAAAACAATCTTCGTAATTACTGAAATAACTAAGCTCTGCTATAATTACGAAAATACATTTAATTTCATTGCTCGTGCACGTAGCATTTTGCAAGCAGAAAGAACTGGATTATCTACGACAAATAAAAGAACATAAGTGTAAATATTAATCTACTTAACTTAAGTGAGGTATGCTATAAATAATTTTTTATTGATTAATTACAGCTGATTATAAAATAAATCGGTAAATAAAAATTTAATATTTCCCTGGCATAGTTTCTGATATATCGCTTTGCAGTATTTAGTCATGATACAAAAATGTATAAAATACTTTTATTAATGCACCAAATTAGGAGAGAACTCTTTAGTAGCTAGAGCAGTGGTTCTCAACCTTTTGGAGCTCGCGGCATACTTTGGATATTCACTTTTTTTCGCGGCACACTGGAATTAGATTTGAATAAAGAACTAGGATTTATTATAAAAGTACGTATATTTTTTATATTGTCGTATATGTAATCGACCTAATTAAGTTATGATATCGTAAAACAACAAATGATGAAGTTTTGTTAAAAAATCTATTTTAAAATCTTACCTAATGTGACACTTGAGCTTGGCGTTTTCTAATGACTGCATTGATACTTGGACGTATCCGCTATAAGACTCTCATTTCATCTTCAACACATTTGAACCGTTTCCTTTTTCTGCATTTAATGTTTGTAAATGTCGAGAACTCCAACCCACAGAAAGAATGTAGACAACTACATCAAAACTGCCAAAGCTTTTTTCGCAATTTCAGAATATTATTTTCTAACAGAAATCCAGAACATATCCAGAGACAATTCGGCGTCCTTGATTTTCAGAGTGCGATCAGCTGAAAGAGAAGCTAACTCTTCTTCTTCGAAGAGAGCAAAAACATATAAGTCAGTTGTCACTGGTGTGAATGGGTTCCCTACCCATTCGTATTTCTCTGTAGTCAAAGATGGAAAGTAACGCTGGATATTGTGCTCTAGAGTTGCTAAATGCTCCACCACGAGAGCAACAATTTCTTTCGCATGGGTTTTTGGAATCAGAGGAAACATTTCAAGATTACCTTCTCTAGCTCTCTTTTCCAGATGACTGTTTTTCTCTGCAATGCCAGTAGCTTATCCGTAGAAGTCAGGATGTTTTTATTCCGCCCCTGCATGCTTGTTTTCACACTATTCATCCTAAATATTTCTGCCAAATATGCTAATTTGGCACACCAAAGTTCACAGCTAAGATATTCACAAAAATCACTTTTTCCCTCTGTTTCAAAAAATAGTACCTCTTCTCTCTTCATATACACGAGCCAACACTTTTCCCAACATGGATGGAGCACCGTCGGTACAAATTCCTGCACATGACTTCCATGAAATTTCCAAACGTTCTAAGTAGGAAGTCAAAGTATCGAATATATCTTGATCTCTTGTGTGTTCTGGGAGTTCTTTGCAGCAAAATTGACTAATTATTTCATTTTCATGAATGAAGAGAACAAATGCTAATAGTTGTGCTTTTCCGCTAATATCGGTTGAATCGTCAACTTGCAAAGCAAAGCCTGACATTTTAATCTTATTAGAAACATGTTTTCTTAAGTTAGATGACATATCTTCTAACCTTATTCGAATTGTATCATTATAAAGCGGAATTTTGGCAATTTCTTGTCCCGCTTCATCACAACCTGATTAGAAGCAGCTTGAACTCTGTCAGACACTTGAACGTTTTTTTTCGAAGTTACTCGCTTGTTTATAATGTAGTTTTATCAATCTTTTGAAATAATTCAAATCTTTTCCTTCAGGGTGTGCATGTTTTGTGGTGAAATGTCGCTTCAATTTAATGGGAACCATGGCTTCGCTTGATAGATTCTCCCCACACACAACACACATTGGAACAGGACAATCTTTATCCCCACACCAAGAATAGCCCAGACTCAAATAACTGCCCATATACTTGCGAGAAACCTTAAAAATCGTACTTGGCTTGGTCCCGCTCATACTGGGATTTTCCTTAATATTTTCTTCATATTTTTCACCTGTCCATTTTCAGAGGCGCGACTTTTATAATTTTTAGCAACGATAATTGGATGGAACCACAAATATCACAGTTTCCTACTAACCGTATTACACAAAACACATAATACAACATTGTTTAATACAGAATAAACTCACGAAACATATTCACAGACACCAAATTGTAGTATAAGCCAGCCACGAAGCTAGGCTAGTACTGATTTGATAAGGAATGCACCAGATTCGCAGGCAGCTGGGAAAGTCACCGCAGGCGGAGCATGCTACGTCGGCTCATGTTAAAACGCCGGGACAACATTGACTGCTGCTCAGACCTCACGACCGTCATTAACGCGGATCAGCCGTTCGAAACTCGAGGATTCATCCCGAAACCGAGCTCAGAGAATCTCTAGCCGACCAAATCATTTGTAATAAAATTTTAACTTTTTTATGTTGTTATATTAGTGAGAAAGTAACTCAAGCATCGAATCCGGGTAAATGCGCTGATTAAGAACGTATTTCAAACGTAATTCTACGATAAATAATAAGATATTTACGCTAACATGTAATCTGGGACGGGATTGTATTGGAAACAGTTAAAGACCATTCGTAGTAAAAATTCTGGCCCATTCTGTTAATATATTTTACCACCGAATTTGTGCTGCCACCAACCCAATCCAGTTCAACCAACAAACCAACCCAACTTCTATATAATACACATATTTTTCATGTTTTCAATACAATCCCCTCCCAGAAACTCATTAAGGCTGGTTCACACTGAGGGGACGGTCGCGGTTGGGACATTTTAGACCAAAATATAAAAATCCTATTTTCAATGGGGTTTCTATGGTGAAGTCCCAAAGGCGTTTACACTTGTAGGGGAGGACACGGTTAGGCCTCCGGTCGAACCCCTTGGGTCGCTCAAGGTGGCAACTTTTGTCCCAAGCCCCTTCGAGTCCTAGCCTCTTCGGTTACCACGACCGAGGCCTAACCTACAAGTGTGAATGGTCTCCGCATAAATAGTCCTATCCCTAACAAAGCCCTCAACACGACCGCCCCTTCAGTGTGAACCAGCCTTGAAAGTTTGGTATTCCTGGGCGTCAAGATTACATGTGGGCGTGAATATCTTATTATTTATGTTATGTTTATTCTCTTTGTAAACAATTTATTCGTAAGCTTACTTTATAACACAATCTGAATCTCCTTGGTTTGCTCGCGCCACGAATAGTCAAAGATGCGCCTTAGCTAGTCGCTGTTAAATATTTGATAGGAAAAAAGAGCCCGAGTGTCTGTTAGTTGGAAACACTACGAAAGAAAAATTATTTCACTAATATCTGGTGTGTTTTCAAAAGAAGTTGAACGGGAAGCAAGATGTTTGTGCAGCCTGCGAGGTGTTCCTCTCCACCTGGAGGCGTTTAACACAAGACATTACACTCTCAGCCTAATTTAAGGTATAGTAAAAAGTTTTGAGTGTTGATAAAACTTTTAAATTTTTAAATAAGATTTTTATTTAAAAATCATTTTGTCCAAATTACAAAATAATAAAACCCGTAAATTACCCGTGATTGAACCTTTTTAAAAACCTCGAAAAATCTGTAACCTATTTATACCCGATTTTAACCCGAATGAAAAGGAAAATAATAAAACTCGAAATTTACCCTCCTAATGAATTTTTTTTAACCCGAAAAATCCATACCATTAACAAACATACCTTCCTAAAAATAGCGCGTGTCTTGAAAACACTTTTTAAAATCATTTTTACGTAGCGAATTAAAAGGAAATATTAAAGCTACATTGATTAATTGACGTTATATCATTATCTATATAATAAGTAACAAAATTTCACATTTCCTTAGCCTCTCCAAGGCGACAGTGCCTGCAGCCACGTTATCGCGAAGAGGAAAAACAAAATTAAAAACTCAGTCTGCTCAGAGTGAACCTCGCGAGGGCGTATTTTTTTAAACACGAAAAAATACATGAAAGAGACGTCACATGGGGGTACGAAGGCTGTTTAGAAATGTCAAACAGATGCCGCTGCTGTCGTTCACGCAGGCGTCCACAGTGAAAAACATTCCCGGGAGAGCTAAACAGAGCCGCTAAATGCCCTCGAGTCTTTCCTCAGCTCTGTTCCGCGAGAAACCGCGCCTTCCTTGAAAAGTCACTTGAAAGCGCCGGACATGACGTCACCCACCTAATTCGTGCTCGTGACGCAAGGAGCCTCCGTCATCGTGCGTAGCGGCGGCGTCCTCTGTCGGGATGGCGGCCAAGCGGGATGAAGTGGAAGGGGAGGCCGTGACGTCGCGCTCCGCGGCCCCGGCGAGTTCTCCGTCGTGGCGGAGTGGCGAGAGGCTGAGAAGGCGAGGGGAAGTGTCGATAGATTTTCGGAACCACCGCATGGCAGCGGAACAGCTAGTCTGAGGAAGGAATACGAGAAACAGCACATTATATGCGGGCCGATGATGGATATATATATCAATGTGTCGTTAGTCATGCGGTTGATGTTTATGATTTTCAAGGGCACAAATGTGAACGGTTGCATCCACTCGTAAAAATATCATATATAACACATAGTATGTGCTCGTTTGAGATATTTTCATTGCACCATTGATTTTGTTACATCTTCTAGTTACACGCAAACCAAAATTTTAAACTTTGTACTTATTTCCGCATAAATAAAAATATCTAAATAAGTACAAAGCTTAAATAATTACGTGTTTTTTATTCATCCCAGGTGTTCTTCCTGAATCCATTTTAGTTTTAAGTCTTCAATTTCATATATTTTTGATCTAATGTTGTGTAAAATTGATAAGGTTATAATATAATTACAGTGCAACTTCTATAATCGGAACTAATTAATGCAAGGGCGTGTTCGGACTATCGAGATGTTCGGATTACTGGATTCTAAGTAAATGACCACGTTTTCAAGAAAAAAAATTATTATAATGTATAATAGGTACATTTCCACAGTAAAAGCTGAAAATTTATATATACATACATGATTACATCTTGTTCAAGTAAATACTCATCCATCTTTTTTGTTTTTTTCCTTTCTCTAGGTTCTTATAGTATGCCTACTCACGCAGCTGATGATGTAGTAGTAGTATATCAGTAGTGCAGTAGTGTATCAGTATCCATGAAAATAACGAGTAAAAATCTGATGTGGCAACCACATGACTTTCTCCATATCTGTAATATTTCTAAAAATTCCAAATAGGTTACATAATAATAAATATTTTAAGAAACTGAGAGAATTTTAGACTTTACAAAGAACATAAATAAACTCAAACCATAGACTTCTGATATTGGATATAGCCACAAAGCTCCAATAATTAAGAAAAGAAAAAGGAGCGTTACTAAGACGTAACTAAGCGCGTTAACTGTTAACAATGTTCGTCGGTAGGTGGCGTGGTGGTGGTAGCTAAAAATATAAGATATCTCTTAAACAATGCATTATATGCAAAAATATTTCAAACAAAGGCTGTAGAAAATTAAATTTCCTAAAACTATTATTCCAGTACTGCTTTACATTTACCAAATATTAGAGCAAATATTTCAAAATGACGGATAGGTGACAAGAGTAAACACCTACTTCCGGTTGACCGATTTTTACCAAAAACTAGTTCTTTTGACTTTTATAAAAATGTTAAATATAAATTTTCGCGTTGATCTGAATAATAGTTTTTGAGTTAGAGCACCCACAAAAAAGTTATCAAATACACACACAGATATCATCGAGAAAATGGTCCAAACGTGTTCAGGGGACCTCAAAACATGTATTTCCGTTGAAATCTCGAAATCGATTTTTTTTTCATGAAAACAATTTCCCCTATATGGAGAAAGTAAAAAAGATGGCTGAGAAATACAGATAAAATTTTATGGCAGCTGTCTTCAGTGGGATTTTGCAGGTCATGGTTTCTTATGAGCCTTATTATCGTTTTTTTTTGTTTTCGTAAATTACGCTTCTCTCGAATATTCCAAGAAATTTAGAACATTATAAAAACTGACTGATTTTCAGCGAAATCCTTTATAAATAGCCTCTTCTTGCGGCACGATGACGCAATCCAGATCTCACTTTTATGAGGAATGTCTTCAAAAGGATGTCTGCGGTGGATGTCTTCTTAGACGACTCGAAAAGAAGAAAGGGTAATTCCAGGAATCGTCCAATATACTGACAAATTCTTAAACTCCTTTTTAGAAACTGTGATTCGTTTGTCACTACTGAGAACGACTGCATTGTGAACGTAATGTGTACCTGATCTTCCAAATCGTTTTGTAATTATTGGACTTGATTATCAAAATATTTACTGTTAAATGAAAACCATCAACCTGTAAATGAAAATGCTCAGTAAATGTCGCTGCGGTTTCCGCCCTTTTCTGCCTTCTGGACCACCATTACAATTTCTGTGGTTACCTTACGCCCACGACCGCCATCATTGCTAGAAGGTGTCAATTCTTTCAATGTTTCTATTTAATTGTAATACATTATTATCATTTAAATTAAGGTATATTGTTAGAATACGAAATAACAGATTCCTATCTGCATATTATCTTCGCCGTAGCCTCCACTCCTTATTAAGAGTACGAAATGATTATTTTGGATCCCTTCAGGGTAGTTGTGACAAATTTTTTAGACGAATCAGTAAGAAACGTTTTTTATCCAAAGATAAGCAAGTGCAGCTCCCACAAGCTGGGTCCCCGACAACCACCTAAGGGGTCAAAGCGCTTAACAAAGTTTGAAATAAAAGATTTTTTTAAAAGTGGTGTAGATCACTTACTATCAGTATCAACTCTGTTTAAAGCGAGATCCTGATCGAGTTTTACAATTTAGTTCGTGATAAAAACGGAAATTCATTATGTCTTTACTCATTCGAGCGTTACGTTACTCATTGATGAGTTGAGTTGGCCATCGTTGAAAGATCGTAGATTACAGGCGAGACTTAAACTTCTAGATAAATATAGGTCGGAGATATTCGTAAATGAAATGAAGGATATTATTCGACAACCAACGTATATCGGACGGAGGGATAATGACGACAAGATTCGCGAAATAGATAGTAGGACGGAGAGGTATAAGGAGTCCTTTTTCCCTAGGACAATACGTGACCACAATAGATAACAGTGAATAATAATTAGTTAGGAACTTGGTGCGCGGCACCCCCTGCCATCCACCGTCAAGGTGACTTGCAGGGTAATATGTAGATGTAGATGTAGATTATTATAGTAACGTTAACCTTAATGCCGGCCACTTTGTTACCGATTTACGTATCGGTATTTTTTAACCTTCCTTCGGAATATTTTTCTAATTTTCTTAATTTATTAATCATTTATTCCGACACTTGACTCGTAGCGTTTTCCATTTCTCATTCGGTCACCTCAAGGTCGCTTACCATCCAAATTGAAACACTCATGTTTTCTTTTCCTTGAATTGGTTCGCTTTCAATAGTTTTACATGTTTCATTACTGTTATCCACGGGTACCGAGTGACTTCATCCCGTGGAATTCGCAATTAGCCTCCTTACCGCTCCTTGTCGAAACCAACATTTGCAAATTTGTGACGAGAGGACGGACAACGTTATGTCCGCGGGGGATAATCGAAAGGACTGGGAGAGCGTTTTTCTTGATTGATTGAGTAAAAGGACGCAAGGTAATGACCGTGAGATAGTATTGGCATCGGAAAAGGAGGGGGAGTAGCGTTGAGGGGGCGTGGAAAGAGGGGGGATTCAATGGAAGCAACCTATTGATGATGGGGGCCGGATCAATCTGCACTCCACGCTTTGAGCGAAAAACCTGTTCCGAATGATGATACCCTATAAAGCTCGGGCGATGAAAAACAAATTTCTCTCCGATGGTAGCGCATGTATATTATTTCGCGTGAGGTTCCCTGCTAATCCAAGGTAGAGAGGGGGTGGGGCGGAGGAAGACGCGAAAATTGCGGGCACAAACGAACGCTCCTGGTTTAAATTGGTCCCAGCGGGTTTTTCGGAATGTTGCCTTCCGACGCCCTTCACGTAATCGTTCAGATAATTTCGTATTCATCTTTTTTTAGGGCTTGAAGGGTTGATAAAAAATGGGACGCAAGATGGCGCGGTGCTACCGCGGAAAAAGAGCGTATATAGCCGCCTTCGCTTTTTTAGATCTGTTGTTGGCTGCGAGGGGGCCATATAGCCGTCGTGAAATTTTTCGAAATAACTGTCTCGGAAATTTCGTTTCATTTGTTCTGTAGCGCTTTTATGGGAGCTGTGGATGCCTTCGCTATAACGCACCTACGGACATTTTTGTTCGTGCGATTCTAGAAACGCGAGAATCCGAAAAAAGCGTATGGGTTAGCTGAAGTCGAGGCATTAAAAAACTGTTCTTTCGCATTTTGGAAATCACTTTATTCGAGTTATACGACTGGAATTTTAGCGGTAAATTATGCTTAGTGTTTTTCGAAGCAGTGACAGAAAAAACCGCAAATGCAAATTAGTGGCTATGATGATAATGGCTCAGCAGAGGAGAGACGATGATATAACGGTCGTGGGCTGGCGTTTCTCATGCAAATAAATTCAGATACTCCCAATTATGTTGTTTCTCCAATAGATGAGAGTTAATCGGTGTTGCTATTATTTGGACACATTGTTGCAAGAGCGAATAAATGCCATAAAAGCCTCTGATGTCTGTGATTGCGGTGTTTTGCTAAATGTTTTGTGCTTAAATTGTGCGATTTCAAAAATATTAATTGTGTGAAATGCTAATCAACAATAAACTTGTGAATTATCAGGGTAAAGAAGCTTTAGAAATACCCTTTTCCATATAATTGCCTCGAACGGATTTTCTGCATGACGCATCTGCAAATATTTTCTCTTTGACAATGTTAATTTCGGCCTCAGTATTGATTCACAAAATACCTAGTTCATTTTTGTAAATAATACGATTTCTAGAAAACAGGCCGAGTGGAAAAATCCTACGAATTGTTTTTAACGGAATTAAGGGAGTTAGAGCGAGTAATGGATAACGAGACTATTTCTCGACATTTTATGAACCACAAATTATATTAGTTGGAAAAAGCCACTTGCCGTAAGGTGTTCCTGTATGTTCTACTTAACTGCTCGATTTTCAGCAATAGAAATTCCCATAAAATAACAGTCTAGTTTAATTTAGCCGATCACTAGCGTTGGAATAGGAGATTATTTTTATAGGAATGTTTATTTATTTATTTACCAGAGGCTTAAATACTTGGAAAAAGGTCATTTTGCATTAGCATTACAGGTACAAGAATCGAAGTAGCGATCTTATCCTTAAGAGGTAAACATCCATAAAAAGAGACAAATATAAATCTAAAATAATAATGGGATTGGTTTAGGTTACTATTTATAGGAAACAGTTTGGCCGTGATTATTAGCTTGGGAATTTGGTAATAAGGGAAGCCGTAGAATAGCTTTTGGAATCGCTATTTCTCATCCATTGGTATGAATTTGCAGAATAACGATCGCGAATAGTAATATGTTTTATTACTTTTGAATATTCGAAGGCTACTTAAGTAGCTCTATAAAAGATCCTTCTGAAATAAATCTTCAGTTTAGTATGCATTGACTTAAGTATATACATCTTCTCCTTCCGCAGGTTTTATGAATTCATTCCGCAGCAGCAGTTGGCACTTTGGTGTACTTTCTACGACAGGGCTAATAACATGTTTTTCAAAAGGTTGAGACTTTCCGTTAGTGGGCGGAAAATAAGTACATAACAAGTTCCAAATGAATGCGGGTGCAGTCATGCTAATTCGTTGATTGTTGGATATTTTCCAAGGTTCATGTACTCGGAAACTGGTCTTTATTTATATAAAAAAATTGTATTGTTCAACGGACAAGTTTTATAATTCAATTTTTAAAAAATCCTTTCAAATTAAAGGAAATTTTTAATAGAGCTTGAGGAAACCGTCATCAAAATTCTGCTCAAATTACTAATTCAGCCATCTACCATAACTGGAAAAAGACAAAACATGGAGAGTTTTTTCAGCCGATAAATGCTTTTGAGAATATTGATTCCTCCAAGGAAAGCCTTTCCATTTATATTTTTAGCAGAAATTACAGCAAGTATTGCTGGTGCGAAACCATCCTGGTGGGAAACCATCCGAATTTGCTCATTATTATCCGATCTAAATAGATGAAGGAAATATCAAGCACATGTACTGTTATTTCTAAATTTCACAATAATAAAACCACAACGCCAGCAAATTTCCGAAACTCTTTTTAGCATATTGCATTTTCTAAGCTATCCCATGTTCTAAGGCCAACTGAAGTGAATCTCCTATGACTTAAATTTAAATTGTGATCCCCGATCTTTTTTGTGAAAAACGGTCACCAGAACAAATTACGCACAATGCCTTATTTTTTAAAATTTGTTTCTGAAACAACCATCATCGGCCGGAACCAGAATTGACCCTTTCTATCAGTTATATTGTTCCAAAAGTTGAGAAGCTGGTTGCTTAAAACTGACGACACATTGAAGTGAATTGATTTAATTAAAATTCGTGTATATTTTTCCTGCCTATATTCACATACCTTATCACTTCAATGCCGTATTTTTATCCGAGCTTTATATAAATGGCGAGAAAACTCAAGCTGATATTTCGGCAACAACCTAATTCGCTTGCCAGCTGTAATCAAGTGTCACAGATACCTCGCGTGTACACTTGTGAAGGTGATACGCTCGGGAAAAAAGGTTTAGAAGCACAGTTCTACGCAGTCCCTTCTTTCTTTTCCTCCTTCCTCCTCCTCAGGATCGGAAGTAGACTAGTAGTAGAAACATGAGGCGATGGACTGGTTGGTCGGCCGCGCCCACTGCCGGACAGAGCCGGACTCTCCCTTCAATTTTAACTGTACTTACACGCAGAGCCCGAACGGCATCTGCGAGAGATATAGAGAAAAACGGCTTATCTGTACGGCCAATACGAGGGGAGAAAGTCACAAGAGGAAGGGATGGTCGGCAATCTTTGACCAGAGAACAAAGGGATAAGTGCACTTTCGTTATTCATCCGATGGCTGCTTGCTCAGTCAACAGGGGTTTTGAAAAGTCGAGCGGAGGAATGGCACGTAAAAACAGACTAATCCCACGGCGAACCGTATATGTGTCAAAAGCGTGGGTTCCGTGGAAGGCGGGTAGGAAGTAGCGGCAACTGTCTCTCGTTTTCCCTTCCTCCCTCCTTTTCCCCCCCAATATTCCTCTCCCCCTTCCGTCGCGACCCACTATCTAAAAAATCCGAAAGAAGTTAACTTGCTCCAGCTCAAACGAATCAAAGCGTCGGATGGCCAATGTAAATAAGTGAGATGATAAATGGGATTTGGCCGTAAATGTGATACGACCGTCACGAGCGAAATGCACAATTACTGCCCAGGAGAAAATCCATTGTCTACGCTGAAAAAAAGAATCCATTGTGCGCGTTCCTTTCGAGGAAAATGAGAAAAAAATTCCTCTGGCGCTCTCGATCAAAGGAATTCATCTCGAGAAATGAAAGAAACGTAAGTGCCTTCTCTCATGTATCACTTCCTTTGATGTCGATACGGCGCCCGTGTGGGTTGCTAAGCTCAGTTCAAAAGAATGGAGCTTAGGGGATTATAATCCGTGTAATCTATTGCTTTTCAGTGCAGTCCACTCGACAAAACGAACTTGTCCTCTTGATACTTCATTTCGGCTCCATAGATGGCAACCTAGTGTGATGCAGGACCTAATAAGAGATGCCCCTCGACTTTTTTCCCCCTACAAAGCCTAATGAAAAATTGAACAAATGTTTGTTAAATTTCTTAAGATAGCAGACATCGAACAAGCGAAACTGTGACACAGCAGACCCTCCAGTATTATTTAATATTAGATCAAATATTCCAATCGATAGGAAAAAAATTAAAAAAATTAAAAAAATGCCACCCGACTTTGTTTCCCATGTCAAATAAAACCGACGTTCGAGTAAAAGAAATTAATTGTAACGTTTATGAGCGTGAAACTGAAAACTTGTCCACTTCGACTGATCGAAAATTCGAGTTATAGAGTAATCGATGCTCGACCTGTTTGCTATTCAAACAAGTGCGGCAAGAATTGCAATGCAAATTATATAGGGCGCTTTTTTTCGCCGACTGCTATCTTTCCGTCGGAGTAAAGAATCGCAGATGCAATGTATTTTTGGTTGCCTACATTTGTAGCAGCATGTGCTTTTTAGAGATTCTTTCCGATTATCTCCCCAGGATCTGATCCTAGATCCACCAAATTTATACTACATGCATCCCTAATGTAGAACTATCCACCCTGGAATTGGCATTTGTAACTTACGTCATTTCTGAGTTATTTTGTACGGACAGACCGACGGATGAACCGAATACATACGCTATATTTTAGGAAAAAAATGCTAAAATATTTTCTAAGACTAGCCTAACTTGTCGTGGTTTTGAAGGTACCCATTAAGCGAAAAAAGTTTCCAGTGGTAGTTAGTTGCGTTGGACTTCGCGAATTTTAGGAGACAAATTCGTCTTTAGATAGGACAAAAGACGTCCCCTTCTTTTCCCCACCTGAGTTCTATGAAAAAAACCTTTTTATTCCATCCTTTTCATATTCCTTCAAGACTGCCTTCCAGAACCAAAGGCCAACAAAAAGACGAGAACTCGGGGTATTTTTTTTGACCGATGACGCAAAAAGCGGAGGTTGTTCGGAGGGTGTGAGAGAGAACGGCAAGGAGGCGACGGCTCCATGGGTTTTGCTGGTGTAAATACAACTGGGAAGTGGAAGGATGTGGGAACGGCGAGCATAGCCAGGTGAGTGAGGTGAGGTTGGGAGTTTGAATGGACTTTAGGAGGAGTCAGAAGGAGGAAAGGGAGGGAGGTTTTAGGAAGGGAGAGAAGTTGACAGGTTGAGGAATAGGGGACGTTGAAGAGGGATGAGAAAGCGACTTCCATGAAGAAAGGAGAGGGTATAAAGCCTTAAGACTGCGTGGGTGTGCATGCGAGTGTCGGTGTGTGTGTGCGCGCGCGCGTCGAGCTCCTTATCCCTCGAGGAAAAGGTAGCGAGGGAATAAAAAGGTAATGGGAGTTTCGGAGTGAAAAGCTCGGGGTGTATACCGCGGTATCGCCATTATCCTTGCCAGTGATAAAAATCCGCAGCATGAGAAGAGCTCGTTTACTTTCTCTCTCGCAACCTCGCTGGTGGAAGTCTTCATGTGAAAAAATAGAAAGAAAGAAAGAAAATTATGGCGTTTTCTTTTTTCATAGCGTTCCCAATCCGAGATCCAGGTTCTCAAGATGTAGATATTTTTTTAGCTTTTATGCGTGCGTTTAGAAATTCTTCTTAAGGACGACTGCTAAAAGGAAAATAAAGTTCTGGAAATTCAAAGCCTGAGAAAGTATTTAGATCCCATCGCGTCAATTGCCTTGTTTGGGAGTTCTATTGTTTATTATGTATAACGTATAATTTCATGGAGAAAGCATTTACCGACACATGGAGTTGTCCTTCATAATGAGATGGAAAAGGTGATTTTCAACCGAAATAATCTTCTCGGATCGTCATAGGTACCTATAATTAGTATAATTATAGATTGAAACCGTTATTTGGTTAATTAACTACATTTCGCGTTAAATTTCTTCATATTTTCTTGAATCTGATTCACTATTTGCGCATATGTGAAAATGTTTTCTGTTTTCCATTAATTTGTAGAGAATAATGTATTTTCAATCTGCAAGATGCATAAAATACATTTTTAACAAGTGAAGAAAATTAAATAAATTAACTATGAAATGAAATATGGTCACGCAGAGGAATGAATTTTTTGTTACACCCAAGCATAATGAGGAGGCACAAAAAGAAGAATGCTGAACAGTTTATAATATATCATTATGGTTCGTAAATAACGGACCTAAAATGTAAGGGGAATCATGGTATAGATGTTCTGAGATTAATAGCGGAATAGTTACTTGAAACAATACAGTTGTTTATTGAAAACATCTTGCCAAGTGATAAAGAAGATGCAAGAACCTTATTGTGATGTGGAATTTAGAGTAATTAAGTTTTTTTCCTTAGCAGAAAATATCTAAATATTAATTAACTATATCACTTATAAAATAACTTAATATATATTATTAGTATGCCCTTTAAAGTATTTTTGTAACCTATTAAAGATAAGCGCATGAGTTTATGTACGTAAAATGGAAAAATATATAATTAACGCCTGACCGTAACCATAATTTCACTTAAATTTTGGCACAGAATTGGAAATCGAAAAACATCATAGTCTCTCGGAAATTCCATTTCTCTTAAAGATACAAAATGCCATTCAATGGAAAATGGCGAAAGTCAGAGACAAGTTCAAAGGAAACTTCGCTTTCACTAAATCGGTTCATTTGAGTGACAACGATGATGGTCAGCTCAAACGAAACATTATTGCTATTAATTTTACATAATAGGAAAATTTAAACAGAATTTTTGAAGGATAAACAAACCTTTAAAAGGATGTGAAGCAAAAATTAACGGGAATAAAAAACGACGTTTCAATCATCCCATTTATGTCACCAAGTGTGCACATGGTGGTGCGTGTTTAAGTCACGCTCTAACAGACACATGTCAAACACATGCTCTAGCATGGCAACGAAAAAGCCCGCGAAGCCGAGCGAGTAGACATCAACTCGCACTTGAGAAGCGGATGGAGTCCACGTTTTATTATTTCACCACTTCCTCTCTTTAATTCTGTATCTCTCTCCCGTCTTTCATTCCAAAGTTTTTCCACGCTGTGTGTGTACACACAAAAAACATCAAAGACAATGATCTACAAAAAAAACTTTTTCACTGCAGGGATTCGGGGTTATACGACCGGAAATTTATTGGGAGAGTCGAGAAAAGATGCACCTCAGCGCCACTGGAAGACGTCGACGCCGCTCTCGGGCATGGCCAATCGAGAAGAGCGAGTCTTTTTTCAAGAAGGCTGTGATGGTGAAAGATGAGATTGGAAAGAAAAGGTGGATGCGACCCCAGTGAAAAGGCAACCTTGGAAGTCAAAAAGGTGAGTCGGGCGAACAAGAAGCGGGACAAAAGGGAGAAGTTAAAGGGCAGACAAAATGAGTATCTCTTTTTTCATCGGGTCGCGCATCGGGTGAAATGAGAGTGTGAAGTGGAAGGTAAAAAAGGGAGTGTGGACAAGGAGAGAGGAGTCCTTTGAGGGAATAAAACGAGTGACACGGATAGAAAAAGTTTTAAAGGCGCCCTAGACGAGAAGCTGTTGGTGCGTGGATCCACCCTTAAGAGCACGTGCATTCTAATTAAATTATCGTCGATAAATTTACGGCTCGTGTCGACGGGAATACGTCTTTCGAGATGGCTATATCTCTGGCTTATATGGATATCACTGCAGTTTTTGCTCCGCGAAGGCGTGAATTCAACAACATTACATCTTTTAACGACTAAAAAATTTGCTTGGAGAGAGTATTCGTCGAGGAAATCTCAGACGGTAGCGACATTTATTATGTAGAATTTAAAAATAAACACCTTTTAAGTGGGAATTTAAAAGTAATTGCATTAAATTTTATCTTGAAAGTGTTGATCGTTGAAAATATAAACACCGCCATCTCATGAATAACAATATAACGCTTCCCACCTTGGGAAAAAAGTAATGGTAATTTGCAAACAGTTGAAAGCATTAGCGAGCTAATGTACTTATTGAATAATATGAATGCATAAGATATCAGATAAAACATCCGCAGTTTAATATGCAAGGTAAAAAAAAGAGACGCCTGCAATATTTTGCATAATATATATATTTTTATTCATAAACAAAAACTTTAACACTGCAGACATTTAACTTAGAAAGGGCGGAGAAGACAAAGAGAAGATGAATAGCGAAGCACGTACTATGTGCATACCAGACGGTCTTATGCAGACTTTTGTTATTTTCTTACTCAGATATCACGTTAACCTTCCCGTTAGGAACTTTATCTCCACTCTAGTGCAACAAGCATGCGATAGCAACACTCCGTGTCTAACTGGAAGGTGGGATGGAGAGGGAGAATTATCCGACAAATGTGAAGAGAGAGAAGCTAGCGAGAGACTTGGACCAGTTTTTCAAAAAGATCGCCCAAAAATTCTCCTTGTCTCGGACGAAGTAAAGCCGTGACGGGTAATTTAGGTACTAGGTATGAAAAAATGAGGTACTTCGAGCGAGGGAGAAATTTTTCAGTGCGTCTTCCATCCCTCTTCGTTCTCCTTTTAAAGAAAATGGAATAATGGGGGAAACGAGGGGAGGGGCACATGAGGGAGAGAATGAGTAGAAGAAGTAATGGTGCGAGTTTTGGAAGTAAAAGGAAGACTCCGACCTGTTGTCGGAGGGAGTGGTAGGGACCCTCTCCCCTTCCTCCCTCCCCCGTGGTTGATGAATGCGTCCCAACAACACAAAAGGCGTACCCCTCTCTCTATTGAGGGTCAAAAGGCCGACAGGTTGAGAACGGACCGGCTTAGAGAGAAGAACCTGCGTTCTTCCAAAAAAAAGCCTCGATAATCGCGTACTGGGGTTTATAGGAGTGGAAAAAGGAGTCCCCCGAGTTTCCAGGTAACGTAGTGGGGCCTCATCCTTCTCTTTCCCATCTCTCCGTCTCCTCTCTCCCTCTTTCTCTCCATTGAGGTAATGCTAGCACTACGGACGCTTCCTACCCAAAGTTACGAAGGTGAGACTATGCCATTTCCTTGGAACGGTATTGCCGTTTTTGAGCGAAAAAATGAATGCATTTTAAAAGCATTTGAAGAATCTTGAGTACGGCACGATAACGGGAACTAGTACGCGGATGCTCATAACAGATGTGTGCATTATATAGCTGTAGGTTGCAAAAACGGAGGTTGAAGAGTAATTTCTTCTGTTTTCCTTGGAAAATCGCAATAGGTGCATAAAATATTTATAGCAGTTATGTAGGCAGTTCTATTGTTCCCGTGATGTCTATCTGAAGGAAATTTTTGGAGTAAATTTTCGTACTAAAACCACAATCTGGAGGCGAAAGTGCATTTAAAAAAGGAATGAGAATACCAGCGAATACAATTGCCCATAAAAATATCGCCTCTAAGAGATAAAAGAAAATATTTAGCGTCATATTTATGTATATTTTAGCATTAGAACAAACGAAATAGAAGGTGTGAGTCCCAAAAAACTACCCATGATGGATTCTCTCTACACTATTAGTCTATGAATGCTTAACGGTACAAAATAAATCATGGCCGCTGCTTTAATTTCAGTTTCTGAGCGTGAAAATGTCTTGGTCAATGTGTCAACAATACCTGATAAATATTTCAAACGAATTCATTCTGTCGGAAGAGAAACGCGTTGAGACGCATTACTCACTCATTTCAATCGTAAAAATATAAATAGAATATGTCATTTAAGCTGTCGTGTTGCATTTCAGAAGCTGTAGAAACCACAATGAACAACCGATAGCAAATATTTTTAAATGACTAGTGGCAGAGACATGTATCCATTATTTTCTTATTTATTTGACGTATCTTAATTAAATGAAACAATATCTGCATTCAGGGCCGCGATTGACTGATTCCTCCTCTCTCTCTCTGTCTTCCTTTTTCTGATCTCCGACCGCTATCTTCTTAATCATTTGGCAGTCGCTAAATTAAGTTTTTACTTTATAGCTTACGTTGATATTAAGAAGGTTGATTACAACAGCTGTCATTCATTTTCATCGTTGCTTTGAAAAATGAAATTTTAGATTTTTTCATTTGCAAATTAAATATCTAGGAAAGGTTAACACGCCCATAGTTATGAAGGCAACTTGTTTTTATTTAGAGAAAACTATAAATGTTGCATATCGCGGTTTCGCATCTCTCTAGTTCAGAACGTGTTCCACTGCAATGCATTTTCCAGTTCATTGCACTGTTTTCTGGATTGATTTGGATAATAAAGACCATCCGGCATTCAGAATAAAATTGTGAATAATCATTATTTGAGATTATGCGCTCATATTCGCATCTATAGAAAAGAATTTAGATATCCTTGCTGTTAAGTTTAATTTTAAATGGTCTTTAACAAGAGAAGTCTTGATTGTCTCGTGGAAAAAATCGGGTTAAAGATCGTTTTACTATTTATTATTATCTTCAAAGAAAGACACCTATATAACCAATCTGTTATTTTCTGAGAGTAAATTATGACAGTTAAACCATAAAGTTATTTCTTTTTTAATGTGTTTAAATTGGTACGTAAATTGAAAAAGAAGAGCTAAATTTTTTAAGCTTGTCCCGCGAGCAAAAAAGGTTTGCCACCGCTGTTCTAGGTATTTTTGGTTCTTTCCCGCTCTCCATCATCTTTCTTGGTATTCCATGTATTATTGTGGCATAATGTGTGGTTATTCTAGTAACCAGAACCGCACACTTCCAGAAAGCTGTTATATTAATAGCCGAAAGTTAAAGAAAAGTGGAAAAATTGTCATTAAGTCAGAGCCTTAAATAAGTAATCTCTTTTAAAAATACCGCAGTTGAGCACATGTTTCAAGGAATTGACGTTTTTTATGTCGCCTGAACCGCGATCCTCCGCAGATATCCTGTTGCACACATTCCTCATAAAAATTATATCAGTAAACCACGATAAGAGGTTATTTATAAACGGTATCTCCTAAGAGTGGTGAATTTTTATATTGCTATGAATTCCTTCAAATTATCAGGAAACTTATTATTTCCAATTCACGAAAATATCAAAATTTCTAACATTCTCCGTATTGTTCGATAAGAATACCTCGAAACAACTATCATTTCGTTTAAAATGACAGGGATTGATAATTAAGATGACTCCTATAGCGATAAAATTATTAACAAACCCAACTGCGCATTTCGGGCAGGATCAGCGATCGTTGTTTACGATATATTTAAGGAGTTCCAAATGTCAAGTATTAGTTACAACCCACAACTTTTGCTCGCTAATTCATCAATGAAATGCAATTGATTATATTATACACAAACACACGGTAAAATCTCGCTCTAAGAAATTCCTGGAGATGCGTGTATCGTTTCGTGCTGAAAATTCGTTAAAAACGAGTACCCCTGAAAATCAACTAAAGATCCACTATTTTTAAATACTTAATCCTTCTTATACGTTTTCCAACATTATTATTGTAATTTTACCTCATTAAAAGTAAACATAAACTTAATAAAATAGCAGATAAAATTTCAAAAGACGTTTTTACAAAGTAAAGATTTGCGAACTACTTCTAATTTAAGAAATCGGCCTGAAGAAATGTTTCCGTTGCGGCGAATCTTTCGTTATATGTAACGGTATTCGTCGTAACGAGACTATATATGTATGCTGCATGTTTTGCTACATACACTAAGGAGAGATATCATTACGCAAACTGTTTCTGAAAATTTTGGGGTTTACACAATATTTTATTTTATTTGGATAAAAGATGAGGAAATAAAGCACTAAAATATTCATCTAATAGAAGCCTTGAGATACTCTCGTGAGACAAACGGCTCGGCGAGAGAGTGACGTTGACCCGGGAGGGGCGTAAATCCACGAGGTCGGATTGCGGGGAAATGGGGACAAGTCTCGTTCGCTGTCCCTCCTTGTGACCCAGATAGAGAAATTAATTTTCACTTGCCGAACTCGAACGAAAGTATAAAGAGCGTCATTTCTTGTTGTTAATGATGTAATTCTGTATTAGAAAGTTACGAAGTTGAATAAGAAAGGCCTCGAATCGATAAGTGCGTTGAATTAATGAGCGATTGAAAGAGAATCACGCATCCGTCACGCTGCGCCACACTCTAGAGCCGGAACCGATGAAGAGTGAAGAAGGTATGCAGAGGCGAATTTTAGAAAGCTGGCGGCTTTCCTTGAATCTCTAAATAGTAGATCGTTCTGTATAGCCAGGAATGAAAGAGAATTAGGAAAACATTTAGAAATTATTCCACCGGAAGTCAAATAATATCAATGGTTTCGAATTCCCTATTATTATTGGAAATAAAATACGTGTAAAGTTTTTCAGGAAATAATATAACATACTTAAGTAATTTCCGATAATGTTATCTCATTTACACTCTCTCTTAGCAGCTCAAAGATATTCAAGTAATTATTTAGATTATTACTAATAAAGTAAACATAACCCAATCTGCGATTTATAATTTATAGCAATCGTTGGCGATACTATAAGCATTAAGGCAGTAATTTAAAATATATTCTCCAAGAAAAACGATAAAAATATAAGGAAACCGTAATTTATTGGCAATATTCTGCACAACGCAGCCACCGATGTAGAGGGGGCGCCATAAATTTGCTCACGAAATCACCTCAATTCCCATTATCACTTTCCGTGGTGATATTTTTCGCAGTAAATTCATTTTGGCTTCACCTTTCCCGCGAGGAAAAAGGACGCAGCAGTAACTTTGGCGATACGATTGCGACATTTACGCAAACCAAACCGCCTAACCATTAATAATAGCTTAAATAATACCTCTGACGCAGAAGGCAAACAAAGATAAAGAGTTCAACAATCGAGTCTTCGGTAGCGAGAGCTCGCGCACTCGCACTCTTCTCCGAGATGTCAACCACTTCCATTCCTCGAACCGCAGTCTCGGTCTCCGGAGTCGTTAGCCTTTGACGCAAATGAGGAAATCGAAGGCGTCTTCGGTTCGCAAGGGTGTGTGTTTGTTCCTTTCTTGCTTTCACGCGTGACCTCGGCCAACGTCCGCGGGGGAACTCAATGAAATGGAAGACGGAATGAGAGACGGAGCGGCCCCGCACTCGCGAAGACATTGCCATATACCTAATCCCATCTCCCATCCATCCGTTCCTTTCTCCCCTCCGACGCCTCCGCCGCCCACTCGACCTTCCTTTCTCCATCCACCCCTCTCTCCCATCCATTCTCCCATTCACTCTCCTCCCCTCTCTCCCATCCATTCTCCTATTTACACTCTCCTCCCTCTCTCCCATCCATTCTCCCATCCGTTATACCCTCCCTCGCTCCTATCCGCGGGACTGATTAGTCAACCGCATATACGCTCACCGCGAGTTTCCGCGCTTTCGAAACGAATGCTTCCATCGCAACGAGCCAGTCAAACACGCAGACGGGTCGGGAGAATGTTAGGAAGGTCGCCTTTTAAATACCTGGAAGCGATGCGGGATGGATGGAAAGGGTCTTCCGAGAAGAAGGCAAATGAAGAGGAAAATGTATGGGCGCGGTCTTTCCGCGATCTCCCTGAAAGGTTAATGCAAACGGGTCGCGTGCCTATCGATTCGAAGGGATGTTTGCGCGCGAATCGGCTTTGAGTATTGCCGTCTGGCTCTAACTCATTGTTATTTGGAATGGGAAACACGTTCCCATGCATGGTGCGAGTTTTTTTCTGGCATGAATAACAATTTTCGAAATGCGCGGGGATGTATAAAGGAAATGAATAGATAGATGGGGTGATTGTTAATGAATTTCCTTAGAGAAGCGGGTAAATAAAACCTAAATAATGGTGCAGAAAAAATTTCGAATCTTTTAGTGGTATTTTATCAAACTATAGCTTGATTCAAGTTCAAACAGTTATAAGTAATAATCTTTTATAAAGTGGGAATTTTATTTTGAGCGATTTTACTTGCAGCGGTTGGTTTACTTTGATAGGTATTTTAAAACGAGTGGATTTAGAAAAGAAAAACGACCGAAAATTTTTCTCCAAAAAAACGAGCATTTTTATCCATGGATTTATCTGCGAACCATACGAAATATTAGGTAAATTATGCGCGCGAAAGAAAAACTAACATAATACTCCATGATCGGTCACGTTACGCATTAACGACACCCGCTTCCTTTATTTTGTTTTCGCCGTCAGTAATTTTTCAGAACATCGCTCCCGGTCAAAATGCCGCAGAATAATCCCCATAAAGATTGATGGGGAGCGATAAAACTTTTAGTCGGATATCGATGCGGAGATATGTTCTACTACCTGGACCATGGCCAATGTTCGTCGAGCGCGGCTCCAGTGTACAAGCCTCGCAAATTACCCCTTCCGAGCGCGCGTCACGTACCGCAGTTTTTTTAAGCGGCGGCGGCGTTACACGTGGGTCAGCAGCCGTCGTCGTTACGGCGAAGCGTCGTTGAATAATTCATCGGTAGGTGGAGGTGAAACGCTGAAGCCGAGTTATAATACGTTTCGGGTCATTCCGTCTTGCTTAAACTCAAATAAAAAGCCCCCTCGCCGTAAATCTCGCGCTCTTACGATATTCTCCCGCATCGCGAGCGGCGGTAGAAGCAGCGCTTTTGGAAGAGAGGCGAAGGGAATAGGCTCCTGGAAAAAGTCCCACGAAGTAACCGTGTTAAGATCGTAAACGCGGCTTACGCAAACTTTTCTCGGCCGGGACGTGCGTTTCGAAAACGTTCCATTCTTTGTTAATTATTCGTCAGGTTCGAACAAGATCGATTTCGTTTTAAACGTAATCCGTCACATCCGACGTCTTATGGGAGCTATGAAGGCGGATGTAATTTTTTTATAACATCTCGAGTACGTAATGTGCGGCATTCTAAAAAAGTTCATTTCAAAATTACAGTGGTCATGAATTTCAACCGTCGGAGTGCTATATATCACTGCCGCTGAAAGACATCCTCGTGGTTGAAACCGGCAAGAACTATTAAGGTTTTTTAATGGGTTCTAAGCGTAGCTCATCTGTTATTCATCGTAATTATGAAATTAATGCGAAACTAAACACGATATCGAAGAGATTTCATGTCGTAGACAGACTGACAGAAGACATCCATCTTGATTTATTTTGCATTTTTGGCACCGAGCTATGCAAAATTGCTCAATTTAACTCGACGGCGCCTCGGAATCCCCAAGACTCGTGTGAGAGAGATGCAGACATCAAAAGAAGAGGAAAAAATTATAAAAATAAAACCCATAATTTCGTAAAGTGAACTCATAAATCTCTCATTGCTTTTTGTTCTGAGGTTTTATTCATAAACGATGAGAGAGAAAGAGAAAACCATTTCTACGACATGAACAGTGAGGAAAAAGTATGCTCGGAGTAAAATTGAAGAAGAAAAGGTTGAATAAAGATAAGTGAGTGGGAGTTTTAGAGCGGCTGTCTCCCCTCCCGCTCTTTCCCAACCGCGCTGGCTCAGACGCTACTCGAGTTCCTCTTTACGGCGGTAAAATGCAATATTGCAAAAATTCGCCCGGAGCACTTCGCAAGACGGGAACGCCTGCTTACTTTTTTTCTCACTCGGAAGACTACCCATGATCCCATGCCAGCTTTTCTCCCACATCTCCTCCTCGATCTCATCCCCCTTGCACACTCTCCCACTCTCTCTCCCTCTCTCTCCCTTTCTCTCCCTCTACGAATTTTCAGACCCAGACCTCTTTTCGCTCTCTCACCCTCGCGGTCAGCATTGCCAACGTCTTGAAGTTAGGTCACGAATGGAAAATACCGCTGTATGGACGCTAAACATTTTTGAAATTCCAAAAGCGATGATATCGTAACTTTTTAAGCAGTGATTCTGGTTGTAATTGTTTCAAATAAATATTTAAGTGCCTTAACAACCATATTAACCTAGGCATGCTCCACATGATCCGTTGAGCTTTTGTTAGAACACGATTGCTTTTACTTGTGCTTAAATTTTATCAACGTTTTCCTCATTTATTGAGATTTTGTTAGCGCGTGCAGAAATGCGTATTTCAATACGAGAAAATTCAGTGTTAAGTCAACTTTCAAGGTGGTGGCACTGAACCGTTGTTGGCGTCTAGCTAACAAGAGAACCTCTGTGATAATCATACTCTTTTTCTTTACCTTCCCACCTTTTTCCTTTCATTACTTTCCCAGTCCACTGGATTCTTTTAGCAATTTTATCTAATTCTCTTCTGAATTTAATTTTCTTCGCATCCTCTTCATCCTTAGACAGTATTTTTCAAACTCATTCTTTAAAAAAAGGTCCCGTAGAAAAAGGGTTGCGCAGTTAAACATTTCATCCGGGACATTTTTGTCAACGGTAATGCGTTTCTGAAAATACCCTCTGGCCAGACTACACTTAAGAGCGCCGAAGCCATTACAAAAGCAAATATGAATATGCCATCACACAACACAAATATTTCTTCTAAAAATAATGTTTCGTTTTCTGTTCAAGTCTAATATCTAATACATATATTAAAGAGAATTCAGTGTGTTTGCACGGTTTGCACAGTTGCAGCACATTTTTAATTTGCATTCAAAAATCACTTAGAATTGTTATATGAATACGGGACTTGCACCAAACGACGACTAAAAGAACGGATATTCATTTTCCAGCCATCGATTTTCGAATACGCATCGAATCGTTCCACAAATTTGTTATTAACACGAAAATTTGGCTAAATTTTAGACGAAAAAATTTCTTCGTTAAAGGCGACGGCATTGCTGCTGATCTAGCAAAATTACGTCTATATCTAAAAGCAATGACATGAACTTTGATATTGTATTTGAAATCAATTGTGAGAACTCTTCTTATATATTTTGAATCCATTTTATTCGAAAGGGAAGTAATGATGGCTTAATTTGAACGATAGGTTTGTTTACTGCAGTGCCATTTCTAAGGCGTGGAAGAAATGCGAACGAACATACGACCGCTAATATTTTAATTAGCTTTTTGTTTTGTTTACCTTGACGACTAAAGAACTTAGTAAGTAGCATTTTTAATTCACACATTTTTTTGTAATCACTATAAATGCACCGGCCATGCGTCAAATATCTTGCTTAATAACGAAAGAAATTAATCATAATCATTGTCAATATAGTAATTTGCTTTAAACTGCCCAGTAAAATTTGCAAACGAAAAGATATTTTCAATGTTCGCGTGAAGTATCTTCCCATCTGAAATGTTGAGTTGTCCATCTTTAAAATGCATTGGAATCGTTTTTGGCTTCAAGTTTTTACGCTACGTGTTTATTTGTTTTAAATTTACATGCAACTTTTCACATAAATTTTCAATCGGTCCTTCATGTTTTTGTTTCATTGCAATCTCTTTATGAAATATCGAAAAATCGAAAAAAAAAAACGAATATAAACTTAAGATATGAGGGAGGAGAATGGAAGAGAGAAAAGGAGGAAGAATGGGAAGTGCCTTAAATTTAATATATTTAATCCACGCATACGCGTCATATTGACGGACTTTTGTGCTTGTATAAGTAATGAACATAATCATTCCATTGAGTTAATGATTAATTTCTATCTGAAAAGATGATAAAGAATCTTTCTGTTAGGGCACAACTTGCCATCCACCACTTCGGTGAATTGCAGGGTAACGTACATATATACGACAGATATAAGCATACGTAGATATAACTTTGACGGAATGGCTTTCGTGGCATTATTTATCCGGTAGCTACAATGCGCCCGAAGGAATATTTAAGTTAAAATCGAAGGTGACTCGAAAGATAAATTTGCCAGTGGTGGCCTACCGTTTCGACCGCGCCGACCTTTGCTGTTGCTTTACTAATATGGATCCAGAGAGTTAGCTGCTGATTAGCGAATTAAAATACTCCACGGTGACAACATTTACCTGCTGGGAGTCAGAACCCTACTGTGTGTGGCAGATCCGATATAATGTAATCCTCGTAGAAACCTGTCGACTACGGAGAAAATTTCTCATTCCCGTAATTATGCGGACGCGAGTGGAATACATATTCGGAATCCGAAAACTCCTAGGTTGCAGCCGTGACTGTTGAACACGTGGTCGACCCTTTTCTAATCTCCCTCCCTCTCTCCGCCCACACTCCACATTTTCCCTTTCTCTTTCCCCTTTAGCCCTTCGCTTTCCTTCAAGCAGCCTTCTTAAACCCCCTCCTTTCTCGAGTCTTTCGTCTTCTCCCTCTTCTAAGTCCCTCCCCCTCCCCATGCTCTTTCTTCTCACTCGTCTCCCGCATCCGAGCAATCATGTATGGATCCACTGAAGCGAAAGTTGTTTACAGGGATCTCTATAACAACCGGTGGTGGCCAGCCTTAAAACCGCTACCGCGATTACTGCCCTCATAGTCCCCGCACGGATGCGCGCTAGCCCAGAGCCCGTGCCGAAGTACAACGTATCTCTCGCTCGATAAAACGCCGAGGAAAAAATACATAACACCGATTCCCACCGCAATTTTAATGATAATCGGTCCATCTGAGGAAATATGTGGGTGTATGGGAAAAGCGCTTACCAATGCGGCGAATGTGTAAGTGACGAAAATCTTAGGGACCTTGCCTCCGTGTTACTTGCCTGGAATGGATTCTTATTTTATTTTTTTCTTCACCTTGAGTTACATGTGTTTAACTCATTCGTTGTTTTTCTATAGTGAGAGAAAGCTTGTTCGAAAAGTTTTTTCTCAAAGAACTGGACCTTGAAACTCGTTTTATTCAATGTGGACGGCCAGGGCATTATAATGGGTTAGGTAATGGCTGATGGGAATTCGCGTTCTGTTACGTGTTTTTTAAATGTAATTTAGATCATGTAAATGACATTTTTCGTATAATGCCCCATCTTTGTTGATAACCCTGATCATGCTCATTTTGATCACTATTTATGCTAATTCCCAGATTTCGACAAAAATATCACGTTTAAAACAGATCGGTCTATAAATATGGTAGATATTCGACAATAAAGCAGTATAAAAACATTTGAGGTTATCGCATTAAATTCCTGCATGTTAATTCCTTATTTTTCTCCCATATCTTCATCAGATAGGTTTATTAATTATGGAGGCTACCACTCGTCCGGCTTATCTAATTCAGCCGAGAAATTCCGCTTAATTTACGACCACTGGCAAAAAATAACGACGTGAACCTTTCTTTATATCTCACGGCGTGGTCCGCGTATTTTTTTACTTGGAAGGAAAAATCATCGAACCGAAAAAGTACCGCACACGCTTTAACGAATTTAAATTCATCCGCGCGCGATGTCCTTCGAACGGAAAAGCCCGCTCGCGCAGCGCAAGACATACGAAATCCAAGTGCAGCCATTGTCCGCTCCATTGTGCATCGGGCATAATTCAACGCACACGCGACGGGAATCTCACAAATAGAATTCGTGAAAACTTCTCACGGTCGAGACTCAAGCGCCGTGACGCCTGGAGAATAAGGGATCTCGCCAAATGGTTCCTCCTTCCCGCCGCGCTCGTTGGACGCTTTCAATGAATGAGCGGCGGCAGTTGGTTGAGGTCTCTCTCTCAAATCTCAATCGCGTGAGAGTGTTGCGAGGGGAGGGGAAGAGATTTAAAGGAAGGGTTCTGTTAGGGAGCGAGTGAATGACTTACGAATTATAAAACGGCAGGAAACGATTATTCGTCTAAAGAGTAAAAGGTGAACGGGAGAAGGGAACCGAGCCATGGGAAAGGAGAAAAAGGAAAGATATAGGCAGAGAAAGAGATTGATCCGAGAAATAGGGTATATTCCAAAAAGGTTCACTTTTTTAACCCGAAACTCCGGTGCGGCAGTGGCGGATTCAATGGAGGTCGCACTTGGCGCGCGACAGGGGCCCCGTTGAAACAACGGGCCCCAAAAAATGTTCGTGTAAATAACCTCAGAAATATTTAATGTCTCAATTTAAAAATCAGCGGAACCTCTCTATGATTCCACAGAAAAGCGATCGTTAAGAGGTGTTATAAAAGAGGGTAGCCCGTAGGAGCGGTTTCACTATATATTTAGATGGCAGGGCCTCCTACTGCTTAGCGCCAGGGGCCCCCAAATGTTTAGCGCCAGGGGCCCCAGGAGGCGTAAATCCGCCACTGCAGTGCAGAGTAAAATTTACTATAATTTTTGTCACGGTTATGGTGCAATAAATTTGATGGTTGTGTTTGTCTGTAATATGTAACATTTACCGAAAATATCAGCAATTGGATTCACCATTAACTCTTTCGCTTAAACAATTTGTCGCCCTTGAGAGATTAAATGCACGATTTCCCCCAAGTTACGGTTTTATCCGCGAAGGTTTTGATGAATGTTTTTATAGTGTCTGTCGCGTGATTGTCCCCGAGAAAAATACCTTTCCCAAGTCCGGTTAAAACGCCCCGTTACAAACACGTGATTTGTCCCCGAGAAACGCGATATTGCCGTAGACATATAAAGATAAAGTAAAAAAACAATCTCGAGAACAACGAGCCAGATATATAAGCAAGATATCAAGGAGAAAGCGAAAAGCTTTATGAAATAATGCGGTGTCACGCGAAGAACCCTAAACTACCATTTACAACTTTTCCGGAGATATAAAAAGAGCGCGTGCGGGGGAGCGAAAGATAGAAAAGAACGAAGAGTGTGTGGTATAGGGAAAACAGTGGAAGAAATAGAGGATATAATTGGAGAATCGAAGTTTTAGTCCATTCCAGCGACCACGAATGCCATCGAGGTGGAGAGGATGAGGAGGATTCAAATGGCGATTAAGCGGCTTGAGGGAGGATAAAAGTAAGGGGTAAATGCCGAAGGGCGAGAGGAATCGCGTAAAAAAAGGGATATTCCTGTCCCAGAAAATAGGAATTTATC
Organism: Tanypteryx hageni; assembly: GCA_028673005.1. Taxonomy (NCBI): domain Eukaryota; kingdom Metazoa; phylum Arthropoda; class Insecta; order Odonata; family Petaluridae; genus Tanypteryx; species Tanypteryx hageni. Next base: position 56,301,562 of record CM054116.1, read on the forward strand.
GAGATAAGAGAGAGAGAGGGTCAGGGCGAGAGAGACGGGGGAGGGAAGGATGCGAAAGAGGTAGAGGCTGGATAAACGGGACCGAAGAGAGAAGGTTTTTAGCAAATCGATTAAGGAGGGAGTATCTCAGATGACGCTCGATTCCGCAAGCGGAGTGTAGGAGAAGGTAAATCTCTCTCCTCCCGCCAACCCCCTCGGACTATCGGTACAAGAAACACGGGACCTCCATAAGTTTAAGAGCTGCGAATAAGTGATTCCGCGAGCGCGCGCTTGTCGCCAGCGATGGACAATAATTGGAGCGATGGATTGCCAATTATTCCTTCAAAGCGGACGCTTGCCAAAGGTCTTTTCAACGAGATCACGTGGCACGTTTTCGCCGGTATAAAATTGAAAAGAGGTCGTTTTTATTTTTTGAGTCATCATTTATATTTCTGTTTACCAGGACTAGCATTAATTAGCATTGAAAATATCTAGAGTGGAAACATTTTATGCCGTTTTCATTTGCATTCTGCCTCGGTAAGTCATGCTATATTTTATGAGGGTATATCTGCTAGGTTGTTAAGATAATTTTAAAGCTAATCGATTGGAATCGCGGTGGTCTTGGCCGAGAGCCCCACTAGAAGTAAAATAGATTGATTTTTAAGGCAATAGTTACGATCACGTGTTTTATTTCGTCGCTGACAAAACATGACATTTTTACCGATGGTTCACGTCCCCAGGAGTCGAATAAATGTACCGATCATTTCTTTTATTTATAAGTATATTTTATTTGAATTTTATAAAAAATGTTGATATTTAACTATTATTGCCAGGCAGAGAAATACAATCCTATTTTATACCTCTAGTTTCTTAAGTCCAAAATGAATGTTTATATACATTATTTTATTTCTCAGTACTCAGGTTTCAAAGTTGTTCTAAGCATAGGCTGTGTCACACAAGTTTAACGATTTTTCGGTGTTTGATATGGAAGAATAACTTGGAATAATCAGTCTAGTTCTGAAAGCCCATTTCCATTCCTGTTTACTACGCACAGCAGGAAAAATCGTAACGCTGACGTTCTTTGCCCGAAAATTTAACTCGTGATTTCGGTCGTATTGCGATTTCGTAATTCCAATCTTGAGAACAGGGTTAGCAAATCGCAGTTTCAGTAACCTCGCGAACGACACATGTCTGATCGTACGTTCAAAGACGTGCGATTTCCTCACTCTCCCGATGACCGAGCCAGAAAATTTTGGCTCGCTGAGAAATTTATTCAGGCGAAGCATTTTAGAACTGCGAGATTTTCGTCGTGATAAGAAAATATATATAAAAAAACGGACGCTATATTTAACTCCCTGGCAGACAGTTTTTTGTATTGGGAGCGTGAAAAAAGCATTAAACTGAGTCACACACACCGATGGGAGAAAGTGAACGCGGGGATGAGAGATGGAGAAAGAGAGGGAGGTGATGAAACGTTATAATCCCGCCGTGTATTCTCCAGCGGAGAAGGCGGGCTATCGTTTTTTTTATATCGGAAAGGAAGGGGAATGGGACGAGTGGTTTTTTGCCCGGTAAGAACAGTGCCGGGTGCTGCTGCTGGCGTCTGGGCGTGGCGAGGAACGATCTCTCTCCACCTCATCCTACTCCTATTCTGCGGTTTGAACCGCTCGGTTATGCCCCCCCCCCCTCCTCTCTCTCCCCGCGCTATGATGGAGGGTCAGCTCCCGGCAGGGTGTGGGTCTAAAGTTGCAGGAATAGAAAGCGAATGTTGTCTTTTATTATTTCGCGATAGGTCGATATCGAGAAAGGGATTTGTGCAGAGGCAAAAGCCTTTTTTCGAAAAGAAAAACTCTTAGATGACGAGATCGACCCGGGTCCCGTGGAGTGAGGTGACCTCTCCTAGTGGCTGAGGAAGGGAAAAACCCCATTACCTTTCCACTCTCTCCATCCTGCACGCGCGCACACACTCATGCACATGAAGCGATCCAGAAAAGCGTACAGGAAGGAAGTTAGAGGGGTTGACGAACTTCCCGACCGAGAAATCGCACCTGGTTCCGAAGAACAGCCGACTTAATCGCAGAGAATGATACATTTATCGATCCCAATCAACCGAAAAAGAATTATTCCGCGGAAGAGTATCCCTCGTTCCACAATATCTCTCTCGAATTCTTAGAGCCGCGAGACTTATCATCATCCATGTTTTTATATTCTCAGAATTTTTCTCTTCGCCTAGTAATTTTAGTTTTTTCGCTTCTTCTCACGTTGCATATCTTACCAACAAAATTTTTTAATGGCTTCAACATATAAATAAATCGGAATACAATCATCTTTGCGTGATTGAAATTTTCAAAGTATAAACTCAATCCTGAGGTTTTACGCAGAAATCTATCACCGTCAGGTCCATATAATTTTGATAAATGCGGGAGCCATTTTTCTTTCTAGTCTTCTTGCCCTTTTCGAAAAAATATAATGGTTTCCTTTCGGTAGGAATCCTGAATCATCCTCGGCGAATAATATAAACGCCCTTTTGGCCTAGGGCAAAGGAAAAATTCTGGGATGAGAGAGAGAGGGATAGATAGGAAAATACCCTACGGGACTTGGATGACCTTCGAGGGCGTGGCCGCCGATTTTCTCTTGTTTACCGTCGCATCCCGCGAGAGCTGGCACAATTCAACCGCAACACAATCCATTCTCGGTGACTGAGACAAAAACATCCGATATTTATTCTCGACAACGGCGAAGAAATAAAGAGAGAGGGTGGAATATATTCATCTCTCAAAAGTACTGAGATTTGTTGGGTTTGCGCATCTTATCTCTCACTGCTTACGTTAAGACGAAGGGACTTTCTTTCCTCTTTCTCATTTCATTTGTTTCCGTGTCTTATCATTTGTTTTTCCACTACTTGTTTATTCGAGGACCATATATTGTTGCTGTACATTGTGACATTTCGTAATGCGCCGAGAGCGAAAGAAAGTGATTCGTGGTTATTTATAAAGCTCAACAATTTAAAGAAGATTTATTCAACTTTAAATTTATCTTATGGATTCAATAAAGTATCTCATAACATGCGCATATTCTGATTTAGGCCTTTCCTGTTACTTGATCTATGGCTCACATGTCATTTGCCCTATCAATGCTTAAATGTAATTGTTGGCGAATAAAATATTAAAAGTTCCGATAAACAAAGTTTATTTATTATGTTAATTTCTCGCGTGTCCGTAGCATACAGTTTTAGGCTATTATCTATTATCTATTATCAAGAAAACAAAGGTTTTGATCAGCTTTATATCACACTGTTCCGAGATGCAATTTCCTTCCAGCCTGTAAACTTGGACGGTCCTTATGCACTGGTATTTCTAATTTTATCCAACATTCCAGTCACATCGCATCAAAATGATCTGGAATGCCGAAGTAATAAAATAAAGCTACCAGGCTCTATCGAGAAAAAATAATTCGTCGAGCGATCGAATACGTGAGGAATCTCTGCATTTCTCTCCCTCTCTTCGAATTCCACCCTCAGTTTCTCATTCCATCATTTTTCCTATATTCCCTCCTACCTACGAATCCATCTTTTCCCATCGGTCGATGCCCCTACGAGGAATAGATCGAATCTATCCGACGACCTCTCTCCCTTACCCTCTCCATCTTCTACAGCAGCGTTTCCCAACCGGTGTGCCGTGCGTGGTACAGTGGTGTGCCGTCATAAATGAACTGCTGGGCCGCGGAATTTAGGGAGAAGCGGATGACTACGTTGAAAGATAGGGGCGGTGTTATTTTTTATTATATATATTTTTTATTTGTGTTCCGTGGAATGGGTATGGTTGGGATAGAAGAAGTATTTTTGAAACTTTTTTCTTGCGACCAAACGGAGGAATAGATAATAATAAAGGATAGAATACTCTGACCGTAGTTTTAAGTCACCCCTGATAAAAGGTAACAGGTCGTAAAAATGAAACCAGTTATCTAATAAGAGCATTTCGTCCCGTCATTTACGATACATTTCAGTTAAGTTGTGCGTCGAGTACTCGCATTTCTTGAAAGAAGAGGTGCAGTAAATACAACACACACAAAGGTATTTAAGCTTTGCACTCAACTATACACGAATTTTCCTAACGAGCCTTGCGGCCCATTATTTGGCCGCGATCCGTACTCGTAAAGAAGCCGTTCCTCAATGCTTTTTCTTTTCGCGCATTCCGCACAATAATCTGTCCTCCCTATTCTTCCTCGCTCGTCTTCCTCCTCCCTCCTATCCTCGCGTGACATCCTGCTGCCCCGAGGATTTAAAGAGTCCCGCTATGCATTCTTTTTCCACTCCTGCGCAAGTCGGTGGGGCGAGAAAGGAAGGGCGGAGGTCAGTAGGAAAGAAGTTGGAGAAAAAGAGGTGGTAAGACTGGTTGCGATCGGTGTTGCCAACCGGGTGGTATCAATGCAGCGGCTCGGTATTGTAAAAAAAAATTATCTCCCCATCTACTATTCCCGGGTTTCGACTCGAGGGTTTTCCAGGACTGAAGATAAGATGGAGAGGGTCGCTTGGGGTTAATTCTTCATGTTTTGTCTTTAGGATAAAGGTACGGCTGCGTTATTGTCAGTCATCTCACGTTTTCATTGTGATTGCTTTTATGGGGACTATAACGATTGAAGAAATGCGTTGTTTTTTGGAATACCGGAAGGTTTAGAAATGAAATTTTACGTACTTGAAAACACCGAATATTCTAGTATTAAAACACAATTTTCCTAGAGAATATAGAAGAAAAATTAGACACTGAAAGTTTTAACCTGTCTATTAAGTTTGACGGTATTATTATTATCTTGATCTTCTTTATGTAAGACACAACGAACTATTCAAGTTTTGACATAATCTAACATGTTTGTACTTGATAGTTTATCCTGCTGTAGCTAGACCTTAACATGAGTCATCTTCGTGTTTTTTTTTAAATTGCCCTTTCTATATGATTCTCCCTATTAGTCATGCTTCTCCGAACATCGAAATTAAATTAGCGTGTTGTGGACGTTTTGAGAAGCGTTTTTCCCGCCTAAGTCGCTACATCAGCATTTTCAACCCATCTATGGCAACTCGTCGACCAGACACAAAATTTCACTTCACCGAAACACAAATTCCCAAGAGGACTCTTCCTTCCTCGTTATTCACACGCCGTCGCCTAATCTGCTTTTCTCGTTCTCCGTCGAAGGAACTGTGGGAGATAGATCGCAGTATTGATCTTTAGTTTTAGCGATGGAGGTGTAGTTCTTAAAAAATTGTATTTTTTGCGATGGTTCGCTTGACTTAATGCACGGAGTAAGTATAGGTATTCCTTTTAAAAGGTTTACTTAGAATCCGTGGATTTGTTTACAACTTTATCCTGATTGCGAGAGATTTTAGAGTGAACGAGAACATGCGAAATACGGCAAATATAAAATAAACCAAACGTAAATAAAAAATAATGATATCGATACTCATACCTTTTGAAATACCCACTAAAAGATGTGACTGATTTCATGGATATTACGTTTGCTTTAAGAGCTAATATTTTAGGCCAAAATGCCTTTGTGATAAATTAAACTTGGAGTAAAGTTGTACATAATTTCATTTATCATGCTTGCTTGCATGACCTTTCGAATATTCAAATAAAAACTCGTATTCGTATTATAGTGTTTACTTGAAACGGACGATTTTGGATTTTTTCCTCCCTTCAAGAATTTTATAAAACTTATAAACATAAATTAGTATTAATTTTCACGATTTTTAGAAGATACGACCGGGAAAAAACATCCTAGATATCATTATCATCAGCAAAGCTGGTATTTCTGCACAGAAACCTTAACTAAACAAAACTTGGGTTCGTAATCGATTACAAAAACAAAATTTCACGGAAATATCCTATCCTATAGATTCAAAATAAGAATCGCGGCGACAAAATATTGTTGTATTGCTCCCAACATTTTGCAGTTTCGGAGGACGTGTCCGACGGAAACCCTTCATTAACACCTTTATAGTTCTACTCCCTTCCTAAACTCTTGGCTAACGCTCTTAGCTAAGGGTGGTGCAACGTTTACTGAAGCCCTTAAGGCATGCTTTCCACGCCGCGCCCCCCCCAGGCGGCATCCTCGTCTCCATGGAACCACGCCCACGTGTACTTTCCTCACGCGTGCGCCCGATAAGCATTAAACGCCTCGGTTACTCCCTTCTCCTCCTCACACGCCGCCTCCCGAGGCCGGAATCCTTCAAACGACCTCCAATGCTTCGCACACGCCCAAATTCCACCGCTGAAGGGATTAATGCAGGCATATTTTAACCTCCTAGCAGTTTTTTATCCTCCCCCCTTCCTCGCACGTTTCACGTCTCAATTGTAATCCGCGGAAACGTGATCGGCCAATTGTTGGAATGCGAGGCTAAGCGAGGAGGGAACGTTTTCGTGCGCTGGGCTCGAATGAAGCTAATGCGAGTTTTTGCCGATTTTCATTTATGTAATTTTTTGTTTGCGATACGTTGCTGCCGGAGATATGTACGGAAAGATGCATAAATTGAAATCCCGGATTCAGAAATGACAAATGAATTATATTGATATTTACTAATCCTGGATAATATTTGCAAGTGGGTAAGAATTATTTTAGCGAACCTTGTATGGCATCTAAAAGAAAGTAAGCTTAAAATAAATTCCAAATCTCCTCTTAGAATTAAATTTGCGCTTATTTATGTTAATAGATAAGCAAAACACTTATTATTATTTTTATTATAACGTTAAATTAACCTCCCATCGTGGAGGCATTTAAAAACCCGTTAATGATAATAATGCAGGGCAAGTTCATTAGGTGAATTAAACGCTGCATGTTAGCATGAGATGATTCGTCTGGACGAGTAAATTCACCATCTCGCGTTTTAGCAATCGAATAAATGCTTGAGAATATCTGTTAGTTTTATATGTTCATCGCTTTCATTTTCTAAAAACCACAATTGGAACGAGGGCTCCACGAAACTATCCCTGATAAATTGTGATATATACGACGAATCTTTGAAAGAAGTAAAGCGGACAGCATGCGCAGAAAGCGAGCGAGCGCCTACATTTCAAGCGCACGTATTTCAAGCGCACATCTGATATGTCAAAGGGCCGATAAACGCGGCGATTCGACCACCCGCGGGTGTCATTAATTCCACGCGCATGTGCGACTTTCGTTCGTACCACTTCCGGATGGATTCCATTCCCTCGCTCGAGTTATCTTCGCAGGCGCAGTAGAAAGCGCTAGACACAGGAAGCGGCGAGACTACAAAAAATGCGGAGAGAAATAGGCTTGTAGTGGAAAACGGGTATTTTTTAAGAGGTTAAAAGGTAAGGATCCCGAAGCCGCACGACGCGCTCGATCGAGAAAGCGAAGAAAGCGGTCAAGAACGAGAATGGACTCGGCCGGGGATTACCGGGAGGGTGGTCGGGGACGGGGTAGCACCGAGTTCGAAACTAGGAAACGTTGAGCGTCGAAAAAAATCAAGTACAGAGCCGTTTACCGCGTGGGAGGTTATATGGTACTCTTTCGCGTGGTTTTCTCTCTCTCTCTCTCTCGCCGTTAAATCGCATTTGATGGCGAAAATGACGCGCTCTGAACGATATAAAATGGAATCGTTGATATTAGTGTCGTCCTTTTAAAAAAGAGTCCGTCCACGGGACTCACGCGCGAGAATGCTTGTGGGCAGAGGTTACAAATAAAAATACCTCGTTGTAAATTTTATCCCCAAATCTTTCTACAAATTTTATGGAGTCTCAAAAATAAAGTTTGTATGATTTTGAGTGAGTATCTGAATATAAATGTGGCCCACTTTATGATACAGCAAGAAAAACCATGCAAAACTCTTCCATCGGGTCCGGCAAATAAAAGATGGAGAATGACGATTTTATGAGAAAATTTCAGAATAATGGGCTCCGCAAAACAGAAGTTGTACATTATAAAATTATGATTACGTTTAAAATCATATGAAAAATTCAATTAGAAAAGATAATCAAGAAGTTATTTAGAAAATTTCTTTTGAAATTTTCGGCAACATCTCAGTTCCACCATCCATGAAAATTTTCACTTCTTAATTTCTTTTTTGAAGTTATAATTATTGGCGAAAATCACAGAAATCCACCTACAATCTGTAGCCTAGCACGACGTGTAGGTTGAAAATTAACCTCTTTTCGTAGAGAAGAGCACGTTTCGTAATGTATTCTGAAGTTCAGAAGCTCACTTTATGACTGAAATCAAAATTTGAAAAACTATGTATTTCCAAAAACCAAATGCGGATATGGATTTCCCAACCTTTTTATGGCTATTGAAAAAGCATAATCTTTCGATGCATTGCAAAATCTCAATCAAAGTTAACCTTTTTTTATTAGATTTGTTAACAAACAGTGAGGCCGGTTGGATATTACCTGCATCATCATACCCTTACAGCTGCAGCTAAAAATTCAAAATAAACATTCCGCTTCGTTTAAGTTTTTTAAGATCGATACGGAAGATTGCACTCGTTGGAGACAAAAATTAAATTAATTTAAAAAGCGGATCCTCGCTCTCCAGACATCTCGAAGTGTAGGGCTTAAAGACGAGGGATACGATGTCCAGTTGTGCATGTGTTATTGGCTGTAAAAAATTAAGAGGCGGCGGAGATGAGCAAGGAAAGGTTTGGGGTCGAGGAAGAACGAGATGAGGTCACGTCTGGAGAGATCCATTGAAGAGAGTCTAGACGAGAAGGAGAGAGATGTAGAGAAAGAGGAGAGACGGGTGGGAGGGAAAGATAGAGAGAGAAGAACAGAGGCGGGAGAGCGCGCGGCTCCAGGTCGAGGAGGAGGGGATAAAGTACTTTCTCTCATCTCCCAGGAGTCACGAGAAAGTGCGAGGCCGCGGTCACGATCTACTCGAGAGACAAGAGACCTCGACGGCGGGGCATAAATCCACGAGAGTTTCAGGAGGTGGGAGAGGTAAGGGAATATCGGGAAATGTAGCACGCGGGCGTCAGGAAAAAACAGTGGAGAGGGAAGAGTTGAAACAGTGGAAGATGGGATTTCTTTCTTTCTAAAAAAATTAGAAGATGCATTTCCCACGCGTGTGGCATAAAGAGGATGGTCCTCTCTCTCTTTCTCCCTTCTTGCATGTGAGAAAAGTGCTTCGCTCTCATCGTTCCGCATTACTCCTTCCACTCCGCCTGTTTTATTGAACTGTATTATTTCGGGTTCGTTTTGCCACGCTTCGGTGGATTACTGGGCGGTGCGGTTTACCGGCGGCGACGGGCGATGCGAAATCAAGAAAACTTATTGGGGATTTTTGTTAGGCCAGGAGTTTGTTGTCGGCATTTTAACAGTAGAAGAACTTTTGTGAGACAGATGACCTTTATTTAAGATTCTTATAATTTGGAAATTGACATTTATTCGTAAACTTTGTCATAGTTATAACATCTACTGCTATTTCATTAGATTAGATACTAATGAATTTTTTTATTAAAATATAATGCAGTAGATGCCGCTTAGTGTGATCACATCGGGTCCATTTTAGTATATAACAGCAGCCTTCCTTCAACTAGGATTGGTTTTGGAATTTCATGTCTGATCACAATAACCGTCTGATAACAATAACGAGTGATAATAAGTAGTAGCTTCTGCATTAATACTATAGAGCAGGGGTCTCCAAACTACGGCCCGCGGGCCACATCCGGCCCGCTAAGTGATTTGATCCGGCCCGCCTTATCAGCAAGAGTATTCATTAGATATCATTTATGATATCTAAACGACATTTTCCGAGTACTTGGGTGAAATCCACTTTTAATATAAGCGAATTACATATTACAGAATCGAAAAAAATTCTCAAAACTTATTCGTTGAAGTTTTTACACGGCCCGATCAGACATTTGAAATGCCGTATGTGGCCCGAACAATGGATAATGAAGCGTCATGTGGCCCTTTCGGTAAAAAGCTTGGTGACCCCTGCTATAGAGCTTGCAGAATTTTATTCGTTTGGCTACATTCATAGTTGCGAATGTTTCGTTAGACTGATAGGATTCCGAAATTGCCTCTTATAATTTATGAAATTAAAAGCTATAAAAATGGTATGCTATAATGACTGCGAGCACAATGAGTACGACGATATTGTTAAAGCACGATCATATTGGAAGTTTCGTCTCAAACTCAACGGTTACCAAACTATATTTCCATGTAAATTAAATATTCTTACAAACACACGTATTTGATCGTATTTTTATTTTTTATTAATTTACTCTCATCCATTAGTTATCCTTGCAAATCACATTTTAAATTTGTATTTAACTGTGCAATTCCATTTGGTATATAACGCTCCAAGAAAGGTATTTACATTCGACAAATTTGAAGCAATGACACGGTTATGAGTTAGATTTTCCGGCGAGTAGCAAAGTTTAAAAGATTTCATTCGACGTGAGAAATTGCGCAAGTGCCATAAATTACCCAATAAAAAACATCCACATGTTGACACATGAATCCATGGATGGTGGTAAAAACGGCACCTACCATGAGGACCCAATTAACCAATGAAAACTAACAAGAAAACTTCGCGACATATGCTTCGGTGGAGGATGCATCCTTGAGGCATAATTCAAAACCACCGCGTTCGCTAAGGTGACGCAAGGAATATATATACCCTCCTCGTGAGAGTGTTACAATAGTTGGTGCGACTGGAAAAGGCAGTCCGCCCTACAATTCAGCCGGACATCGGGTTCTTACCGAAAGGTCATCATCGGTAAAGTGAATAAGTGGTTCCCGAAGGTTTACCAGTCGGTTGAACATACCTCTTGGTTAAAGAGACGCACGCTGCGTCGCACTTCTTATTTATAATGATTGGTAGGTTTACGTAGTAGGTTGGCACGATGTGATGGTGTATTGACGTTTGCGAGAATTATAAATTATTATTGTATTTTATTGAGAGCTGGAGATCTCGTAATCAGCAGGCATGCACGTTTTTCCACATCATGTTATCCTCATCCAGGTTATCTTGTTTCCCCAGGTTTAGATTGCTGTCTTACATTAGCTGTTAAATATAAGATAACTTGTTATTCGTAAAATGAAAACATTCCGGGTAATCGCCCTTTCAGATTGAAGATAGAAAACTAGTTGATTTTTTGTTTTTTTATTCTCTCGCGGTCGTTGGTCGTTTAAAAGTAATTCTATTTGCGCAAATTATATGTTGCCTCAAGAGAGGTAATTTAAGTGAGAGCGACATATGACTGATTTATTGCTATCACAGCCTCGAATTATTAGGTAAAAATCAATTACAGCGTCAACTTTATTCAAATTTTTAGACGCGAAGCTTCCCTTAGAAAACGTTCTAGTCGCAAGGTTTGAAATTGACTCTACGTCAAGACGTGGGTATAAGTTTCGCAAGGACACAGACTACATAAAAATTCACCTTATAATAGATAGGACACCCATAAACCGAGCGTAATAAATTTTCAGGCACTTTCTTCTAGAACGTGGAACGCTTGACTAAAAATCAATAATAACAGAATGAATATGTATACAGCGTATGAGATGACCGACGAGAGCGCAATAAATTTTTATATTTTCAATATTCCCACGCGACAGCGTTCGGTGTCGACGAAGAAATACAAAATCCCGTCTAGCGTATTTTGTGTGCGTGCGGAGGGCAACTCACGTAAGGAGTAAAGGAGATTTATGGTGAAAAGATGGCCACACCTATGACATAGGTAAACAGGAATGGTCCAGTCACACCTTCTAAGAGAGGGTCGAGATCGTATCGTTTACTCCGTGTTTGCAGTGTACGCGTTGTACCTTTACTATGTGGAAGACGGACGAGTTGAAGAAAGCGCGAAGTGCAACGCGGCGGTGGCGAACGCCGGGAGAATTTTACGATCGTGTCATCGTCCGAGTATAACACATAAGCCGAGGATGAACACACACACAAAACGCTAACAACTTGGAAGAGGTGGACAGGGTAGTGAGAGGGAGACAGTCCGAACATTGGTGCGTTCGCTGGTAGAGGGCAGTTGTTGAGAAGAGGCTCGGGAGGAGAGTGAGTAAGGGTGAGGGTAAGAGAAGGATAATGGAGAGAGGACTAAATCTTGATCGAAAGGGTTTGGTTGGAGAAAGATGGTTGCTAATTAGCAGACATCAAGCGTAATTCGGATAATTTGTTTTACACAAAACGAGACACTTGTATGAATTGTCGTGTAAAGGAATTGTTAATCAATCGTAATTACGAATATCTATAAATTCCAATTAAATTAAAGAAAATAAAAATATTTATACGTATTATTAAGAAGGAAAAGAAACATTTTAAGTCATAATAGCAGACGTGAAATTTTCTTCCTTCATTTCTGTTCATCATTTATCTATATCTACGAATTAGATTACTGTATAAGCTTAATGCATTAGGATTCGAGTTATCGGATATTATGGTCAGTGAATATTTATTAAGCAAAAATAAAGTAATGACTCTTTAAAAACAATATATATTAACAACTTAAGATTTAATTTTCACGAGTGTAAAAACCATAGGTTAAGAATCGCTTGACATCAAAGATGGTGTACACCAGTCACAGTCGCAGAAATCCGCTAGAAAAATGCCCGCTGCTTTCCTCGCCCCATAAATTGTAATTCTGAAAAAATGCGACAGAATTCGTCGGCGAATTTTGAAAAGTACGGCCTCTTGAGGTGATTGAAGATAAAAGGCTTTTATCGTGTCCTCTACGGTAGTGATGGTAATAATGGCCGGAGACAACGCGACCAGAAAGGGTTTCTGCATTTTTTATCAAGGGAGGAGAGCAATTGACTGGATTGGAAGATAAGCAGGTTGATGACATCTCACTGAATTCTTTTAAAGTGCCCCCTCGTTGCCTACGGTACTTGAGCGGGAGATGAGGAGGAGTTATAACCGTGGCGAGGGGCCAGAGACAGCGGGAATGGTCCTCATCTGTGTATTAAGATGGAAAACCTCGAGACTCAGCATGGCCGCCAAACCTTCCACATCTTTTTCGTCTCTCTTCCTGTCAAGTGCGTGATTCAATTAGGATCGCCGCTGAGACCGTCAGAGACCACATCCTGGCACCAGTCTATCTCTCTCTCTGTCGTGTATTACTCAGTTCCCTAAGGCGCCGGTGAATTGCATGCGCTAAGAACAAAGAATACTATTTGCGGCCTACTTTCTTAGACAATTGTCGCATGTTCGCATCCTCTTGCAGTCACATTATGTACACGGTTGACCTCTACTTCCACCCCATAAAACGGCAATTTACTTAAGTAGAGCATAAAAAAGATGTCGTGTGAGAGGTACAAAGGACGGGAATACGATTGACGTTGTTCGACAGTGACGCTTTGACAGATATCCATAGATCACTTGAGAAGAGATGAACGAAATTTCTCCATCGATAAGCACCATCTCCGATATCGAATTTACGGTTAAATCATAAATTTTCCTTTAATACCTGTTAGTCATATATTTTTAGTTTAAAAGAATTACCAAGAAAATATAAAATGTTTTGGTTAGTTTCTATAATTCATTTGTTGAAAAACGCATTTATTCATAAGTTTTGGAAGTCGGTTCTGGAAATATTTCTCTCAGTATTAAACACAAATGATCTTGAAATCTACTTTAAAATTATATCTAAGTATGATTGGAATCGAAAATACCAGGACAATTCAAATCGCAGTCGGTGATGAGAAATGCGATCGCAATTTATTATTGAACTTTTATATTTGATAAGCCGAATTCAGAACGTCAAAGAAATTATTTATTTTAAAGGATTTTATGTTTTCTCCTTTTGAGTGTTTGTTCTAGAAAACTGTTCGTTAATTTTACCTAATGTTATAAGAATTACGTGCTTATAACCTTTTCTATGTTAGTATTCACGAGCGCTACGATTCAGCCCGATGTTACCCGTAATAAGGATCAAAATAAATAAGCTAAGATTTCGCAAAATAATAATAAGCGACGTTAGGTTTCTCTTTCTTTTGTACGCTTGCGCGAATCATTTCTGTAAGCATCTACCCTTCTTCAATTCGCCGAAAAACCAACTTCCAGCGGAAGCAGTGCCGCACATCGTCCACAACTTTTTCCGTATAACGTTCCGTGTTAAGGACGCGTAGTTTATTTTACGCGGTAAAAAGTTACGAGTTGGCCTTCTCCGTTTCGAAAAAGCGGCAGGTGTCACTTTCCGCACCTCGATAAACCCGTTATGCGTGACGTCAAAAAAAAGGTATACCGCTTAGGGCTTTTTTAGAAGGAGGTGGTGAGCCGTAGCATGAAATCGGTCACAAATAGGGCATAAGAGTGTTACAGCATATAGCAGAAGGAATGCTACATGACATTTGGGTGGAAAATTTGCAACCTCACGCGAGACAACTGCACTTTTAACTGTACCTTCGAAAAGATAATGACACACCATTAAGCGTCCGCCTTCAGAATACCGACATCAACCATGTCGAACCCGTCTATTCATCTTCCATTGGAATGCATTTAAATTTTATGGCTTTATTATGATGATCCAAGTGCCTATAATTGCCGGGACTACGGTTTGTGAAAATTTTCATTTTTGTTTAACTTCGATCAGGTGAAGATAACGGCTGGTGATATTCGCCATATTTTGACCTTTTAAATATTTAAAAACGGATTTCAAGTGCTTCTAAAAATTACGTTAAGATAAATAGCTCTATCTTTCTGAATATATGATCTAATCTAGCGCAATCGTTTAACCAAAAAACCATTTACTAGACCTAGATTACCCATCGGATTGAAACTAGTTATAACATCTTTAATTCTTATTTTAGTTTTTGAGCATCTTTTTATAATTAAAAATATCTGTTTGCATTGATATTTTTCCAATCACAAATAAATACATTAATCGTTAATAATGTAAATAACAGTATTATATTTTTTAAGTGTAGATAATATTTAATACAATTTTCCTCGCTTAGTGTTGTTAATGAAAAAATCGAATTCCAGATTTCAACGGAAATAGATGTTTTAAGGTCTTCTGAACACGTTTTGACTATATTCTCGATTATGTTTGTGTGTGTGTCTGTCTGTCTGTCTCAGTCTGTCTGTATGTGATAGATTGTTGTGGGTGATCTAACTCAAAAAATATTAATCAGGTCTACGCAAAATTTTATATTTAACATTTTTATAAAAGTCAAAAGCACTGATTAGTTTTTGGTAAAAATCGGTCCATCGAAAGTGGGTGTTTACTCTTGTAACTTATCCGTTATTTTGAAACATTTGCTTTAATATTTGATAAATGTAAAAATGTATTGGAATACAAGTTGTAGGAAACTTTATTTTCTACAATCTTTGTTTGATACATTTTTCCATATAGTGCATTGTTTAAGAGATATCTTATATTTTAGCTGCCACCACCACGCCACCTGCCGAAGACTATTGTTAACAATTGACGCTTAGTTACGTTTTAGTAACGCTCCTTTTTCTTTTCTTAATTGTCAACCGGAAGTAAATATTGACAACGATCCCAGAGCTAACAACATGTAATTTGCCATATAAATATGGAGAAAGTCATGTGTTGCCCACATCAGTTTATTTTTCTTAGTTTTTAACATTTGCAACGCAACTGCTGCATGTATGACTAAAATTTACTGCTCTCCAGCTGTAATATATCAGCTAGTGCGAATTAATTTTATCGAATTCTGACGAAACGACCAAAAAGAAACCTTTCCAGAGGTAGGCTTTTTTTCCCCCCAAAATTTCGGAACGGTGAATGTGATTGCGGGCCACTTGACGGATACCATACAAATGTTGTACGCCGTGTCCGCAATTACATAGTATGCATAAACGTTTCACCGGAATGTGAAGAAAAAGCGAAAGCGAAGGCTAGTTTGCTTCGAAAATATAGGCGAACGTTGCCATGCGCCAAAAATAATGCGCGTCACGGGGGGGAGGGTTGCACGAAATTACGAAAAAAATGGTTTCGTAACCCAAGACTTCCTCAACTTGTGTGGTTTCACACGGCTACTTTGTGAGAGAAGGTTACAGATTCAAAATACGCATTTTACTTCCAATCCTGTTGAAATACCAGTAGGATTTTTTACATAATTGGGTAAATTTTTGAGAAACCGCGTGAGGACTTACGAAACACACGACTAGAGAGGACAGTTTAGTGAATCAAGGGAAAAATACAATTCAGACGTTGTATATACAACATAGCACGGAAAAAGTAGAATTAGTTTTTCTTGAATACATTATAATATTTGTAAATTCCTCACTATTAAGTCCTAATCAATAACCTAACGTCAAAAAAATGCTTAATAGACGATTGTGGATATCGGTAACAATATCCACAATCAGTAGAAATTTAGTAATCGTTGATTCTATTAGCTCGAATAAAGTGTTTCCGAGATCACCCATTGTATAGAAACTATAATTCATTTGTAGAGTTTTCAACTCTTTCAAGATATTCGAAAGAAGAAATAAATTGCCCAAAAAATTATCGAAATCGCATGTACAATTAATTTCTGGAGGTCAAAGAATTCATAAAAAACAGCAATTTAACTAGTAATTCCCATAATTAATTCGGTTAAACAATATTTTAAATAAAGTATCGTGGAACGATAAATTTACGATGGTTTTGAATGCCGTCGGGATGCTCGCACGGCGGTATTGCTGGAATCGATGAATCACGAAACACAACCTCGCTTATATGAGATTGGATTCGAAGAACACGCAACCGTCACAGTGAGGCTCACTGCAAACATCGAGACCGACTTGCGGTTTTCTCATCCTTTCTCGATTGTATGCTTCAACCACGATCTTACTTTTCTATATTTCTCAAAACAAAATGGAGAAGATTTCCAAGATAAATTAAACTGGTGCCGTATATATTGAACGCTTGTGGGTAATGTTTTATCAATGCTAAAAGATAATGCTAAATTTGTACAAATAGTCGATTTAACCGTTTAGATGAACGTCGAATGCTTCGAGCGGAAGGTGACCAGTGCAATTTCGTGAAAAAATCTGATGTGGCCACCACATGACTTTCTCCATATCGGTGATATTTCTAA
The DNA here is from genome assembly GCA_028673005.1 of Tanypteryx hageni. Classification (NCBI taxonomy): domain Eukaryota; kingdom Metazoa; phylum Arthropoda; class Insecta; order Odonata; family Petaluridae; genus Tanypteryx; species Tanypteryx hageni. Next base: position 56,318,556 of record CM054116.1, read on the forward strand.
AAATTCCAAATAGGTTACATAATAATACATATTTTAAGAAACCGCGAGATAATTTTAGACTTTACAAAGAACATAAATAAACTCAAAACATACCCTTCTGATATTGGATATAGCCACAAAGCTCCAATAATTAAGAAAACAAAGGAGCGTTACTAAGACGTAACTAAGCGTTAACTATTAACAATAGTCGTCGGTAGGTAGCGTGGTGTTGGCAGCTAAAAATATAAGATATCTCTTAAACAATGCATTATAAGGAAAAATGTTTCCAACAAAGTTTGTAGAAAATTAAATTTCCTACTACTTTTATTCCAGTACATATTTACATTTATCAAATATTAAAGCAAACATTTCAAAATGACGGATAGGTGACAAGAGTAAACACCCACTTTCGTTTGACCGATTTTTACCAAAAACTAATCAGTTCTTTTAACTTTTATAAAAATGTTAATTATAAAATTTCGCGTTGACCTGATTAATAGTTTTTGAGCTAGAGCACCCACAAAAAATCTATCACATACACACACAGACATCGTCGAGAAAATGGTGAAAACGTGCTCAGGGGACCTCAAAACGTGTATTTCAGTTGAAATCTCGAAATCGATTTTTTCATGAAAACAATATTTTCCCCTATACTACGTATATGGAGAAAGTAAAAATGATCCAGATGGAGTTTTTTTTATATAACCTCGATCAGTATGTGGGGGAAAATATCCCATAGGTCGAATCAACTACAAAGAGACTAAATTAACGGTTACATTAAGTTTCAGACCAAGGTTGACTACTTTCGGTCTCGTGATGAAAACCATGAAATAACACGTGCTTGCTGGAATAAAATTCTGATGTTCGTATTTTCTCTCTATATATCTCTTATAAGGCATGCGATTTAAAAAGTTTGAATTCCAGCTCTGCTTTCTGATTCCAGGAACCAAAAGGCAAAAATTGTAGAGGGCGTTTTGATGAGAGAGAAAGAAGAGAGGAATGGCCGAAGGACCAATAGGAGCCTGACATTTTAAAATGGGTTTTCAACAACTTGGTTTCATCAATTCCCTCCAAATTTTACTGCGCTGTTTTTATTTAGAAAGTCCTTTCCTGTTACCGTTTACATGAAACGGTATATTGTACATTTATTGCGTTCATTTTGTAAATTGTGATCTAGTTTTTTGCTTCGGATTAATTGCAATTGAAGGACATTTTTTCCGTCTCGAAAAATCGATTTATTACAACCTTTAAGCGTCCCGATGTTTTCCGATCATTTGTTATGAATGTATAAATCGGCGACTGTTTATCCTTTAACGCAACAATAAAAATATTTCTCAGCGCAGTATGCGACATACATAAGCGTGTTTTCCACGAGACTTTTCCCTCTCTTTGTCCATTTCTCGATTAAGAGGGAAATATCGTTCTTACTTCACCATTCCTAGTGAAACTAAAACGCTCTTTCCGTATATGGTCGTGTTTTTGTAGCAATCCTTCACCTTACCTAGCAGTTTTTAGATGGCAATATCCCATATATCATGAAATATTATATACGGCGCAACCTCTATAATCCGAACTAATTAATGCAAGGGCGTGTTCGGATTATCGAGGTATTCGGATTACTGAATTCATGTAAAATAACGAGGAAAAAATCTATTATGTGTTAAATTTCCGTAAATAAAACACCAATTAATGTACTTACAGTTCACTAAAATGACTGTGAGAGATCCGCGTTGATGGACGGGAAAATTGTACTCCACACTGGGCCGGGGCAGTAGGAATGAGCGATATCGCTCATTCCTTTTAAAACCATGGGTCGAGTGAATAAAAAATAAGCAAATGCTTATGCTTAAGATTTCTATCACTTTTTAAGCAAATGCTTGATTTGGGGTGAATAAAAAAATAGCATTTGCTTTTGCTAGAAAGAATAAGCATTTGCTTATTTTTAGGATTTTTCTTAAGCATTTGCTTAAGATTGTGTGAATAAAACCGAGCTTTTGCTTAATGCTTTAAGCATATGCTTCAACTTTTTTAAGCGAGGTAAAGGGCTTGCTGGGATATTTCTAAGTACTCTATTTTCATGAAAATTGATCCTAAATATAAATATGGTAACTTATGGTGACATAAAAGGTTAAAAAATACGAGAAAAGTTGCAACAACCAATGGTTAAAAAAATTTATACCGTTTCTCTAAAGAAAATGTTAAGTATATTTCAAATCTGTTACTCAGAGAATATCAAGAGAGACGTGGCGGAGCACTGTTTTCCAAACATAAGATAGAAATATTTTTAAGGTAATCCCGGATTTCGCTATAAAGGCAAATGACTGGATAAAATTACTATAACTAAATAAAAATGCACCCAAGATTTTTGAAATTATCGAATTCGGTTATAAAAGAAAGTTTTTAAAAATTATTAATTAACTTTTTAAAAAATATTGCCCAATATATTTATGTTTTTAGTTTGAAATTCAACTATGTAAAACTTTAAATGTAAACAAAAACAAGTGAGGAAAGAGTTGCAAAGAGCTTTCTTTCGTAAAATTTAAGCATTTGCTTAAAACTGAGTAGCAAATGCTTATAAGCAAAAGCAAACTTTTATTCACTCAATATGAAGCAAATGCTTTTAGCATTTGCTTATGCTTTTAGCAAATGCTTATGCTTTTACTGTTTGCTTTAAGCATTTGCTTAATTTTTATTCACTTGACCCAATGATTCAAAGAATCATCTATTCAGCCTCAAGAGGCGTTAGTAGTGGACATTTGTGCCCGACTTTGTTACAAAATAAAAGCTTCAAATTTAACTTTCCGACGCTCGCTTCGCTTAACCGACACTTTACCCCTGATGTTGAGAAACAGTTCGGATTACTGGGAGTTCGGATTACCGTGGGTTCGAATTATAGAGGTTGCACTGTACATGCAACTTTAATTTAGATCACCCCACTTCTTTTACTTCAAATAGTTGGCGCAACACTGATGTTCAAAGCGGCAACGGAGCCGCCATCAGGTGAAGGGTAGCACATTTCGCGTGCAGTGAAACGCGATCGGTTGAAAACCGGTGCCGAGTTCGAATCTTTAGAATCAAGTCCGTGGACCCCTTCACCGCGGAAGGTTTCCAAATATGTTACTCATCGTCCTGAAACTTTACCAATAGAAACCATTTTTCTTTTCGGCGTTTAAAGCTTAAACTGAATGACTGAACACTTAATTTGTTTTTTTTTAAACAATATTTGTCCAATTTCGATTCCTTCGCTTCTCTCTATTCGGTTATTAATTTATCAATTCTCTCAGCAGGGTTGGTTATTTCGCTATAACATCGAATCCTGCCATGGACACGTAAGATTAAATCAGTCATCGGCATGGATCTATAATATATTTTGAAGAATTTTAGAGAAAATTTTTCGCTACGGGATAGAAATATTTAATGGAAGCGATTCTTTAGAAGCAGGTTTGATGGACGATTTCTTTTGAGAGTCATTAAGAGGAAATGTAAGTTTAATGACGGAATTTAGAATTTAATATGCCGCGCTCGTTATTTAGATTGCTTCAAAAATTCTTAGGGAATTGATAAATTAATCATCCAATCAATAATTTTTGTACAACTAATTTCCAAGTACAAAATACGAAGACTGGAATCTGAATCGATGGAAGTAATAGCCTGCTGTATAACAATTTAAGTTCCTTGTAGGATTTCGATGAGGATCCAAAAAAAGCAAACGGAGACCAAGATTGATCTCACAGAAATATTTCTCTTTCACTGATATTTATTTCCAAATGTAATATTCATACTTTTTCTTCGCCTCCAATATCGTAGTCTGAATCATAAAATAACCTGACGATCGATGTCTTTTATTATATGACTCGAACGCGCCCTGTGAGCCTTACCCAGACCCTCCTCAATGGGCGGATGTTAAGACCAATCTCGTGCTTTCACAGCCACAAGAGTGATGCGCGGACAGTTCGTAAAAAAAGAGAGCTCGACTTAGATGGACGAGAGCGAGTCGACTCGTATTTTCAGCCATCCCTTCGTTATCCGGGGTTCTTTTACAGGAGAGGGCCCTCATCAGTTTGATAGCGGAAAAGGTGAAGAGCTTCTTTTGAGATGGATCCTCGCCTTAATGGATACTTCTCGAGTTTCCAGTAATGGAAGAACGGCCACTTAGTGTTGTCAGAGAGGGTTGAGGATTGATGAGTATGGGAGTAAGGGATCGAATCGGAAAAAATGCTTTTAAAAAGCCTAGGACCCTTGGTGTCAGAGCGAATATGAGGGATAATTTTGTCTGTGAGGTAACGGGGTTATCACCTGCTGCTTAAAATGTTGCATTATCCGCTTGTTATAGATTGAAAACCTGCACAATAGATAGAAATATTAGGATAAGAGTCATCGCTAACCCTAAAATCGCGACGAATTAAAAATAACGTAAAATTCATTTTTAAAAGTTTCTCTCGGATTTAGGTGCATGCGAAACGATAAATTTCATATTGTCAAGTATCAACAGATATTTATTCATCCGCGCATGAAAGTACACATAAAACCACACGCATCATTTATATTTTACATATAACGCTAGTTGTTTAGTATTTAAACAGCGACATTCGATTCCAACGCATGATTGAAGGAATAATTAACCAGAAATCGCCTCGGGGATAATTTATTTCCTCTGCTGCTTACGCGGCACGCACTGCAACGTCGTCTCATTTTTTCTTCCCCACCGAGTGCCGCCCATGCGAAATGACTATCTTAACCTCAGATCGCGAATCGGTTTCCAGTCGCAATAACTTCACCGCGACCGTATGCCGCGAATAGCGCTCGCCGTCGAAATGAACGCGCAATTAAATAAATACACCCGACGTAAACGTCTCGCGACGAAACGAGATGCGCCGCCCATCCCCTCGGATGTTTCTCCGTGCCGCGCAACAAATTTTTAGGCTCCTAGTAAAAGAAACACAGCGCAATGAAATTAAATCCAAAGTTAAAAACGCTTCGGGCCTCTTCTCGCAAGTAACATCCTTAGCAGCTCTTGCGGTAGGCGGGAGGGCGTTCGAACATCCACGCTCATCGACTTTCCCTTTCAATGTAACGAATCGATCGTTTAAAAAGGCCCACGCACTTCGAATCCGCGCGTGGGCCGCCCGAAGAGGACGTACAAAACCGTTCCCTGTCCATTATAAATCCCCTTCCCACCGCCCCGCCTTCCTATAACCCTCTTTCAGAATGCATCCGACACTCTTGCGTGGCCTACACCGCTCCGGCTAGCCCTCGTGTCGGTGGAAAATGGACTTTACGACGCTGTCCTACCAGCAACTTTCGCTTCGCGGTGCTACCTGGTGCCTCCTTTAAGGTCCACATTCTCTTGCATTCGCTGGTTATTTTTTTCGCTTCTTTCTCATCGAGTCCCACGCCCGATAAATAATGCAACTCTCTCTGTCTCTCGCGTGGTTCCTCCTAATTTTCTTTCACGTTGTGCGTCCATGAGGAGGGTTGTGGTCCGAATGAAGTAGTATCATTTGACGGAGATTGGATTTTTTCCCTGCATTTCAATCGAAGGAATATTGGATTTTTGCATTACAATGTTTGTCGATTTTATAATTTTCAATTACATTTGGTACACCATAGCGCGTTGCTCAAAGGGATTCGTATTGGATCTGAAAACTTGCATCAAAACTTTCTGAAAGTATAAAGTTAAAAATTACTGCTTATTAAAATCCATGAGAAATATACTTCTGTTGAAATGAATTCAGTTTGTTACTGAAACTTTTTGTTTACTAAAAGTCAGATAGGAGACAGTTTCATTGAGCTGTGAATTATTTTTGTTACTACCTGGTGCTTTTGAAAGTACCTCTTAATAAGGTGATCTCGCAATACGGACACCTTGGGCCCAGTTACTGCCAGGCACAAGTGTATTTTTACTTTTCACAGAGTTTTTATAGTTATCATTTGATTTGTGCTCTGTAAATTATGGAATCTACTTACTTATTGTATTGTGTAATTATTAAGGAACTAAAGACCGGAACCAAATGGAAAATTTGCATTTACAGACGAGCCTATGGCTCTGTAGGACAAGATCAAGTTTTCTTCCTGAAATTTGTAATGAATTCCTTTTGTAATTTGTAATAATTTATCAGTACTTAATCTAACTTATGTAAATGTATTCCTAATAAATTCTTCTACTTTAAAAAATTCTTCCACTTTAAAAAATTCTTCTACTTTGTAAAATGCTCGAGATCAATAAATTGCTTTTTTTCTTTTTGCGTTAAAATTTTAAAATTCAGATTTCTTATTTTGTTGTTGTTGGTCTTTTTTGTATCTTCAATGAACTCGTTTTGCCTATTTATGAAAATTCCATGTAAAAGTTTTTGTATACTTTTCGCTAGCGTTAGGCAATTGACCGAGTCATTAGGCGCCATTTATATGCTACCATTCGATTCTCTGAATATGGCAGTTTATTGCGGACTCGAGGTGGTTAAGAATAAGCTGGGGGAAAAAGAGACACGGACAGCGTCGACGGCGGGCAATATATTTCCAGCCCTCGTTACGGATGACACCGGCCCTCGACTCTAAAAATCAAGAGAAAGTCGTAATGAGAGTTATTGTCGATCGATTGGTTCGTTTTTTGCTGGACAAGAGATTCTCGAGCGAACTCCAATACGAGATGTTATTTGAAGAACAGATTGCTGACTTAAATGCCCCCATTATCTGCTCTTGAAAAGTGATATGTCTGCCTCAACTCGATAAATAATGTATATATAATCTTTTATGGATGAAAATGTTAGGTTTTTACGAGTCATTATTATTTACTGATTGAGAAAAGAGTGAATTTAGGTAATGGATGTCTATATAGCAGTCATCTTAGAGGCAGTTTTCATTTTAAATGTCAATGAAAATGAAAAAATACGAACAGTATGGTATGAATTGCAAGAAATTAGTACGGAATATTTTTAGAATTTATTAAGATCTTGTCACTTTTAAGATTAATGTCTGCTCAGAAACCAAAAATATATATCATTTCAATATAACATATGATTTAATAATTACGATTTACGAGATATAAATGAACACAACCAGTTTTCATTATAAGAAAACCATTGTAGATACATCACATACTGGTTTCAAAACCAGTTCTCTGTCTTTTGGCTCCTTAAAGTGCCTTAGAAAAGTGACGCATTTAATTTCTTACATTATTCCATAAAATTTGTGTGCGAATGTTAGTTAACTCATTAGATGCGATAAAAATGTATTTTTAGATCAAATGAACGCAACCTCTCGTTCGCTTGCAATAACTGTCGGAAGACGTTGACACAATAAAAATGCGTAATTTTATTCTTTATTCCACATATTCTCTCCCCAAAAACCCTACCCTCTCACTCCCACTTTGATGCCCTGCCAGGATGCAGGCAAGGCTGGAAAACGTCCAGATTTGCTTAGCTACCCAGAAGATGCGAAACTCCCGTGGAAAAAACAGATGAGTGTAATCGAAAGGAATGCCCATGCGAGTTAAGGGAGGGGAAGGAAAGGAAGTAAGTGGAGGGGGAAAGAGAGAGCGAGAGAGAGAGAGAGAAAAAGGATTTCAAGGTGCGGCCAATGGATGGAGCGAGAGAGAAAGATAGAGAGGGGAGGGGATGGAAAGGGGGAGGTTTAAAAGGAGGAGGAGAAAACACAGCCCTGCGGGTTCCTATGGGCGAAATTCCTCCGGTGTATTTTTAAGTCTGGCCTGCCGCCGCCGCGCAGGTTTTCCTCCTAATCGGGAATATTCAAATGCTCGAGACAACGCATCCGAGAGTCTCAAGTATGCCGCTCGTGTATCGACGGAAAAAAGTGGCATAAAACGAACTTTCCCCACGGAGTCCGCACGTGGCTGTATGGAGTTATTCCTGCGACCTTTTATTCTTGGGCGATAGTTGCCGATTATATGTGTTGAAAAAATTGAGTTATGTTCAGTGTATAAGCAAGAAATTTCACGCTTAGGAGGCAATGCTATTGAATCGAGGCCGTCTTCGTGTAATATACCTATATCATTAATTTAATTAAACCGTAAACGAATCGTTTAAAAGATTCAATACGTGAATCTGTTTTTACAATATGGATATTTATTTAAAAATTCTCTTCGCAATAATTATGTTCACGCCGCGCACATATTTACTTCAATAAACTTATTTTTCTCTCCCTTTACAAAGGATTAAATTTCTCAAAAATGTGTCAAACTTATTTTTCTGGAGTAGAAAATATTTTTACCACTGGAATTTTCCTGCGGATGAGTAATGTTGGAAGAACATTCAAAGAGTATGTCCACAGCTGAGAGTAAATACTTTTGTCAGCATATACTTTTCGGTTAAGAAGATATTAGCGATCGCATGTGGAGTAGGAAGGAACTTCCTAGCTATTTTCAATTCTCTTCTCATCATTCGAAGAAAAACTCTTGGATTCCTGCTTAATACCCCTCTTTAATGTCAAGGACGCAGGAAAACACGTCTACGCCAGGAACCAGAAAGCCTAGAGACTATGTAGTACATTTTTTCCGACTGGTCAAAACTCGGCGAAGAGTTTTTACAGAGGTTAATTGACCATGGGAAAAACCTGACAAAAAATTACAAACGATCGATATTAACGTAACGTCATGTTTCATTACTTTCGATTTGTTCCAACAAGCCAAACGTTTTAGCGCGATTAGCACCACCACCAAAAACTTAAAGAGACTTACGATAAATGTGACTAGATCAAAATTTTTGGGACTGTCAAAGGATTCAAAAGATTGATGCGAACGCTACACGAGTCTCTGTGAACGCCTGCAAATGCGTTAAAAAAAACCAAACGCTCCCGAAAATACTTCGAACTACTACTACTTTTGGCCGAAAACCGATCACGTCGGCGGCCATTGGATTATCCCTGAGATACACACGGCTACCTTACGGCCCCTTCTCCGCGGCGCTAAACTGGCGGCGGTCCCGCGGCTATTCCCCGTTCACCTTGGCGACTAGTGAAGGCATGGAAGCGACGGCCCTGAGGAATTTCACAAGCAATGCCTGCCTCCGAGTACGGTGGGGTTCCGCCTTACGCAGGTGAGGTGGGGAAAATGGATGGGAATGGGGGAGGGGATCGGCGAGGGGTTGGGGATATTTAGGCTGAGAGTTTGGTTGGAAAAGAGAGGGAGGACCCGCCCGCCAAAATTGATAGCGCCCTCCCAACTCTTTCCGCTCGTATCAACTCCCCCCACCCCTCGAATAACTCATTCCACCCCACACTCCCCCTCAATAGACTTCCACTTCGCCTCCAGATACAGTCCGCCTCTCTCTCTCTCCGCTCTCCTCTACGCACCTCCCCCAGCCAACCACCCTCATCTTCAAGGACTATAGGAAGCGGAATCGACATTATAGATTGTGTCCCTTGCAACTGCAAGGGCAGATAGGTCCAGCGTGCGTACAGACTTACGAGCGTCGTGAGATCTTACTACGGAGGAGAGAACACAGATGAACAACAAAGAAAACGCCCTTGGGAAGGGGTTATTTTCATACTCCGAAGGTTCTGACAAAAGGAAAGCTATGAAAGACACCCGAAATGTTTCGATGATGGGGAAACTCGAGTATAGATAACAAGTTAATCGAATCTACGCGGATCAGTAGTTTCGGAGAGTTAACACAACGACCCGGAACAAGTCAAGTGCCCTCCTCTCCTTGTGTTTCGCAAGAACGACCAAAACAAAGCTATTGCGAAAGAAGAAACTCAGTGTAGCGATAATACATGCATAAAAGTTATTTAACGTTTTCCAGGAATTAAACACATACCCAACGCTACTTAACTCAAAATCCGTTGAGATAAAATGAAAAAAGTCAATATTTATGTTACTAAATGACAAAATTTCAAACCATGAAACAACATATTTAAAAGTAAATCATTGTATCACAATCACTCAGATATTTATTATCCTTCAAACTTTAAGTGGGGCCCCCATCTTTCGAAGGTTTTTCAAATCATGTTCAAACTTGGTCAATGTGGTGGAAGAAATTTATCTAACGCAAAATTGGATGGTTTCGAAGAGGAAAGATATTCTCGGCCAATTAGTTCTCTTGCCTTATTGGTGCAGGAAAAACAAAATAATTTGTTCGTCAATGACTTTTGTTGTTTTACACAATGTTTATGAATAACACTGTTACTAATGGAACGTACTACGAACTGTATTATCCCTATGGTTAGACAAACGGGCAACGGATGCGCTAGAGAACTCTAAAATTGCATGCTCTGTATTTTATCCGCCTGTCCCAAGTTGGCAACCCCTTGTCTGCTCTAGACCGTGACATCTTTGGTTCGAATTCTTCCGAGGTCATTGCATGTTTGCGAAGTCTTATTCATCACCAACCTTCGCAGTTTCTACTCCCTGAAAAAGAGCCGAAGTTACTACCAACGTTAATGTAATCCCGAAGAATAAAACAATAGATCTTAATTTCTTGACATCCTCGCATTGTCGGGCGCACAGACGCGTCACGAAGTTCCGAAAGAAACAATAGGATAATAATTCTCTCGCGTCAATGACTGGATAAATAATTATGTTATTATTCCTCCCGAGGTTAAAAAAGCATGAGTCCGCCCGGAAATCTGCATCTCGCCCATGATTCCCCGGATGTGCGAAATTTCTGCAAGCGACAGCTGCGTAACTATCAAATGAGGGCTTACCTTCTGGTAAATATCGGACCAAATCTCCGGGGTCACGACGAAGGCCGATTTTTAGATAAAACGAGAGTATGAAGATAACCGACGACCCTGAGTTTTGAGCTCATCTTCGCCCGAAAAAGAGCCCAGTTTTCGTTAAGCATCCGTCTCCTTTTGACCAACTCGTGCGATACGAAAATTAATTTCCTTGGATTCCTTGACGCTATGGTGACGTTAAGCGATACCAATCGTAGGAATGAAGGTTAAGGTTTGTTTCGTTATTAACAACAACAAAGGTGACCTCGGGAAAGCTGGAATCATATAGATGTTCACGGTCTCTGCTCAATAAGAGCGCATTGAAAAATATTTTTTTCGGTGACGAAAAGAAATAAAACATCTAAATGTTTTATTTCTTTTCTCCTATCTTATCGCATAAACTTCCCTAGAAATGTGCTCTCTGCTCAATTAATACGAAAGTCAAAAATCGAAAATTACATTTTATTGCAGTAACGCAAGTTTCCAGTGGAACACTGTTAAAAATATTCTGTACTTTAGTTAGTATGCATGATGCTTGGAAATGATTAATTAGGATTATTTACAATTTTAAGAAAAATAAATTAGAAAATGATAAAGGACCGGATAGTACTTAAAATAATTATAGTAATTTAAAGAATCTTTTTCAAGTAGTTATCGTGATATATAGAATTAGTAATAAAAGCTTTGTTCGCGAATAACGAATATGATTTTCGTATAATAATCCCTCATCTTGCTTTTCCGTGACTGAGGGATGACATTTGCAATTCCACCTTTTCCGAGAAACTTGTCTTTCCCTCTTCCTTTTCTGCCTCGGAACTCTCTGAGATTCAAAGCTAACAACACACTCGGCGTCCAAAAACGACCAGAGCACTTTTTCAGTCAGCCGACTCTACTGAATCTCGCCAAGTTTTTATTATTTTACGAGGCCCAAGCACTTCACTATGACCGCCATATTCGGAGAGCTATAAATTTTTGGGCTCCTTCTCGCCGACATGAAATGATGATCTCGAACGTCGCATGCCGAGTTGATTTCTGAGGAATTCGTCCCGAAAAAAGTTTTCGTAAAATAATTGATCGCTTAGATTTTTTATGTCGACGCTATGATTCATTGCGCTAACATTTTCGATAAAATGTAAACGTATAAATCAACCTCTTAATGTTTCCCGGAAAAAAAGTCGAAGAATTTTCTCATATACCTACAAACTGGAAGTTTTAATGAAATTCTTTAAAGATTTAACGACCCGCAATTTAATTCTCGGAACCAATTTTCAGACGCAACACCAATATTAACTTTCCCAAAAATATATTTTTTGAGATCTCTTCGTGCATGTTACGTAATCCTACGTTCCTAATCTAACTCCGAAAATACATATAGTCGAAATTAAACGAGAAAGATAAAAGAGTCTAACGGCAGTGTAATCTATTTAATATAACAGCCGAGAGGTATTTTTATTGGAAATTTACGACGATTATTTTATTTTTCCTTTGTAACACCCGCATTCAGAAACGGAAAAAATCTGCAACGATAATTCAGTGGTAGAATACAAGCTCGGCAAGTGGAAGACCCGAGGTCGATTTCCGGTCATAGCAGAATTTTTTCTTGTCTCAAAATTATTCCCAAATTTCCCTTGTAAGTTGAATGATATTCTAAATAAAAATATTTGTACTTACAACATCAAATACTCAAAAAACCCACAGTTACTTGTCGCTCGCTGAGAAATTTACCTGCGAAAGAGAAATAAAAAATAAAATTATTATCAAATTCGTCTAATAAATAAATTATGTTGAACCGAACTAAATTTTACTTTACCAAGTATAATGCTTCCAAATATATTTGATAGCAAATCCTCGAAATATTTTTTTTTGGAGTCATGAAATATTTTCGATAAAATCAGGTTTTGAATACACAGTAAAGAGTATAGTTTAATATCACTGAAATTTTTACAAAATCTAAAAAATTAATCTACATTAGCGAAAATTTGTTTTTAATTTTCTAAAACTTAATTAACAAGGAGGCATATTTAAAAAATATGCTCTTAAGAATCTGTACTTGGAAAAATAAGTCCTCTCTTAAGTATCTCAAGTAGCCATAACAAGGTTATGAAAAACTAAATTCGTATTTCGGCTGCTATGCAGACGTGTTCGGTGGCGATTCGCCGAAAGTAAATTCTAAAAAAAGGAACATTTATTGTGATATTTTGTTGTTTTTGTACGTGTGCGGTAGTTGGAGAAAGTTTTTTGTGGGAAGTATTATGGCTATTGGAGATGCCTAAGATAAGTACATACTTTTTCAAGCTTTCATTTTAAAAATTGTTTTCAGTCATAAGACGAACTCGGTAGTTCATTAAATTTATTGAACGAGGCGACACGCTGAAAGAAAAATTAGACTAGCCCGACAAAAGAAACGACATGAACTTGGTAAATAATGCAATCCTTCGCCACGAAATGTAATGAACTTCGGGGTCTTATTTCCCAAATAATCTTTCTATACGATAGCCAGCCTCCGTCTTGGAGAGGATATTCGGGTAACGCCGTACTTTCAGCCGCCCACATCTATAGAGAGCACGATTTATTTAAGGAAAATTACGGACGGTTTATAAGCTAAGAAATTCCATGCAACTTTTAACGAGTCAGGTGTATATAGCTTTGAGTGGCTCATCCACATTAACCATGTCCACCCGCCTCCTTTTTCTCTTGGTTCGCGAGAGTTAACCTTCTAGAGAGGGAGAAATACAGAGGGAGAGAGGTTAGGAGGGAGAGAAAAGGAGAATTAGATGGAAGGAGGCGTTGAGCAAATCCAGGATGTCTGGAATATGTCCTCCATGCTGCCTCCCCATCCTTTTCAAAGAGATCCCTAACGAGCGGTGAAATACTGCCGCCGGTTCTCCCGACTATTCGCGGCGCTTCGTCTCGGTATAAGCGTGGGCAAGAAGACATGAGGGCAGCCGGGACGCTTTGTTTATTGCAGCGGGGGGTCAGCAGAGGAGTGTAGGAGATAGGGGGAAGGGATGCGGGAGAGATGGGCAGATGGTGTTGAGGGATAAAGAGAGAGAGAGAGAGATTGAGAAAGAGAGCGAGATAGAGGGTGGAGGGGAAAGCAGTTGCTAGGAAGGACACTTTATTCCCTGACGACAAAATTGGAGGATATCTGATCTTAAATTATCGCTGGAAGGTTAGAGGTAAGGGTTATAAGCAAACAAATAAACGGCATTTAGATAGCATCAGAGGAAAGTGAAAAGAAATTGCCTTTGTTGACATGTATATTACTTGACGTAGAATCTGTGTAAATCCAAGCCGATTTCGTTTGCGATAATGTGATCCTAAGGCGTGAGTTGCATTATATGAATTTTAATGCAACAAAAAACGGAGATTAAAACGTGATAGAATTACAAAAGAGAGTACCTTCCTTAAACGCGTGGGTTAACCTTTTCTAACAGTTAAATGAGTTGCTTGACTCGGAATGCCAATTTGTGCAAACTATTGCAGCGTTTTTGCTAAAAAAATAAATATACATATACATGCCTCTTCTAAGCGGAGCAGTTGAAAACGACGGTTATTTAAATAGAACATATTTTATGTCACCATTCGTTTTCTATGTGGGTTTTATAATGCGTAGTCATTTTTTGCGCATGTTGACTTGTTTAATTATTATTCATTGTGATGACTGTCACAATATATTTCCCGTTGTGCAATATATCAAAAATTTCGCTGCGAGGGATGACAAGCAGAAAACACTGAAATGAGACCAGAAATCGCTAAAGCCTACAGATATGTGAATTCATAATCTTCATAGCTTTGGCTATACCTTCCGTAAGTTTTTTAGCGATTCACAAAGTAATTTATTCTCAAGTCGCATCTATCGCATTGTTTTAAATAATGAAATTCGTTCTTTCAATTGGTAGATAAGAGAGCAATGCTAATATGTTAACATTAAATTTTCGCAAAATTTACACGCTGTGTTGTTCACTTAAATTTTAAACATTGACCAAAAACACTTTAAATGAAATAAATAGGCTTCCTGGTTCATAATAATGCCATCAAAATTTCCATCATAAAACAATATAATATATTAAAGCAGTGTTTCACAAACTGGGCGTCGCGAAAGGTTTGCAGAGGGTCGTGAAGACGGAATGTTTTTGTTTCATTTTTAACTTTCCGGATGTATTATATATATATATATATATATATATATATATATATATATATATATATATATACACACACATAAAATTCATTTTTGCGCAAGTGCGTAGATATATTTATATTATTTTGAAGTTGATATTACATTTTATATTTATTGGTTGATGAACGGAGTCGGGTGCCTTGAGAGGGGGTCGCGGATGCATTAAGTTTGGGAACTGTTGGATTAAAGATTAAATTATCCGAAGCAAATTCGCTAAGCGATTTTACGATATAAGCAGCCTGTAAAAATACCAATATCTTTAGTGCGCGGATGACGTTTTGTAATAAAAAAATGTTCATGCGGCTGACGGACGAATAAAACCAACAAAAAATTTCCCCTCGGTTTGCGGACGTGTTCTGTGTCATGATTCGAGAGCGAAATGAACCGAGCGGAGAGGGTTTAGGAGGGAGAATAATGGCGATATAAAAAAGACGAAAAAACTGAAGAGGCAATTAATGTAGAGCGCGGGGGGCGTTCCTGAGGTGGACGGAAGATACGCGGCCGACTTTAAACATTGAGAGCAGGGGCATCACATTTGTCAAAACGGCGAAAGTGAAAAGGTTGAGTCTGCGGAGGCATTGGGGAGGAATTTCGTGCGTTTTAAAGCCGAGGGACGAAGAGGAAAATAAAATGAAACGGGAAAACAAGGACAAGTAAAGAAGCATTTTGTGTTTCAAAAAAAGGAGTGACAAAGTGAGAACGTTGATTGGACGTATTCGTAAAAAGGATAAAAATGTTTCGTGAGATAGTTAAAAACAGGTTGCTCGGTCGGCCGGGCTATTGACTTACACAGATTCGCGAATCAACGGTTCTTGGGAGAAAGTAAAATGCGTGTTAAATATGAAGTTGGAATACAAATCACACGAAGACGGTGGCTTCGACAGCGGAAAAACTGTTGGTAAAACCAGATGCGCCTTTCATCTGCAAGTCACCCGGTGATGATCCACCCGGCCGTAGTTTCTAGAATCCTCATCATATTATTGATTGTTTCGATTTTTATTCTTTTCGGGATCTACAAATTGATCTATGAAAACAAATATAGCTATCAGTGATATATACGCTTAAATACATCCGCCTATCACGCATGTTATGTACATGACAGGAAGATTTTGGTGACAAATTAAGATTCTCATTAATTAGCAATTGCCCAAGTCTATAAAGCAACGATCGATTAAATGTTTCTCGGTTATTCATGAATCAGAATTTATTTTGTATGCAATGTAACACAATCCTATTTTCAACAAATAAATTATTTATTTCATAGTAAAATAATTAGTCACAAATAGTGCTACTCTCGAATGTTTGTTTGCTTGTATATCTGGCTAATCAACCTCTTGGATTATTATAGCCATAACTCCTTAAACATCGAACACACACACACAATGGAGAGGAGGAAACCCGGTGTTGGCATTAGCCTACTCTTTTACGAAGAACGCCAAGGGAACCAACAGCTTTACGTCCCTTCCGAAGGACGGAGTGGTGACTTGCGCGGTCTCCTCAAACCACACAAGTAGGGGACGGGAAAAGCCCGACCTCAGCCGGATTCAAACCTGGGACCGCTGCGTGAGGACATCGTTCTAACCCAGAGGTTCTCAACCGGGGTGGCATCACATCCCAGGGTGACGTGAGAGTTATTAAGGGGTTACGCAAATATTCGATAAATTCACAGTGTGTCATATTCTAGCTAATGAAAATAAATAAAATCAGGAAAATACGTGCCCCTGCTCCTGTAAATACGGACATTTTTGTCTCCAGGGAAACTCCAATTTATATTTAAATGTGACTCGAAGGAAATGCAACTATAAACTGGGTGACGCAGAACTGAATATGGCGTAACGCAGAAAAAATAAGGTTGAGAACCACTGCGTCTAACCACTCCGCCACCGCAACCTTCAATCTCAATTTCTAGAAAACTTTCTTTGAATTCCATTACCTTTCTTTAAATTTATTTTTGAATTGCAGGTTATTTAGAAAACAATGATAATCAAAAATAAAAATATAATTTTAGACGGATTTAAACAAAACTTGTACTCTTGAAAATCAAATTACATTTTTCGAGGGTTAATGTAATCGCAATTTGCGATCTTTAGAAAAAACATATTCTCGCCCATTAGGTTGAGACGCTCCAAAAAGACTTTGAAGCGAATGCGAAACACTATCTTTCAGACAAAAGTCGTTTCTCGTTCATTACGTTAGTACACGAAAATCCGGAACGAATTATCAAAAGGAGAGAGGAGGCAAAAAACGACCGGCCGTGAGCTAGCGGGTTAATTGAAGTTGAGAAACAGGAAAAGATGAAAAAAGCTCTATTCAGAAGAGAGAGAAAGAGAGAGAGAGAGAGAGAGGATGGAACTGGGAAAAAATAGATTCTCAGATAAGCGACTGCGTCGAGCTGAGTATTATTCAGCGCATTTTAGAGGAAATGCTACGAAAAAACACATTACGATGTAATATGAGAAAAACGTTTTAATTTTTTTTTGGAAAGGGAATAAGAGGAGAGGGGTAATAGGGATCTCGAGGCATGAGCGGTTTGTGGGACTGGGAGCCTCCGTTTCCATTGTTGTGACGCGTTGTTAGCAGCTTGCAGCGCGGGAGAGCAACGATCCCGAAAAGGTGAGAAGATACGGAGGGAAAATATTTCACGAAAAAAAAATTCTAGTGAAAACAGTTACATGTTATATTCCCTTTCAATAAACACCTCGTGCTTTCTCACTTATCTCCCTCGTGTCGATATTTTCACCGAGTTAAGAAGTTATAATGAAAAAGTATGTACGTTGAGTGTTTCACCGACGCCGACATTAATCGCCAACGAAGATTACCTTCAGGTTTCGTTTATTGCTCTTGATAGAAGCTGCACCCAAAGCATGAAAACACTTAAATAAATCGCGAAAAGATCCTGGCGATCGATTTGCCTCGGGAGACACGTAAGTCACGCGTATCCCGGAGTCTTTTAACTCATTGCGGCCACATTTGATAATCATGGCCGTCACGTGCGAATTGGTTCTCGCGGGGAAAAGATAGACACGCCGCTTTTCCGCGCGGTTCAATTAAAGGATGCATAAAAAAGGGCAGTAGTTGCTGGCGATTACTGGCCGTTTCACATTTACATACGCGGAATCATACCTAAAGGAAAGGCAATCACGATATTTATGGAAATCGACGCGCTAAAAAGCAAGGTTGAGATTCAAGGGCGCGTAGGTAGTTGTAAAAATAGACATGAAGATTCCGCATGAATGCAAAACACAAAACCTTCCCTCCCAAAATTATTGCTTAGCAAATATGCTGCATTAATTGGTGTTTTGCATACCATTTCGTACCTTTGGAGGTGATTTTTTTTAAAGATTTGGGACCGAAATACAGCCAAACCTCGATTTAGCGCCACCATTTGTCCATCACTGACATTGGCGCTAAAGCGGGAGTGGCGGTAAATCGAGGTATATGATTGCTCAATGTACGTCATCATAAGGTAGAAGTTTTGTTCACTACGATTAATGTGTGATATGTGGGGGTGGCGCTAAATAAGGAGGCGCTAAATCGGGGTTTGACCGTATCTATTAACCATATTTTATCCCGTGAAAGCATAAGTTACTAGATACTTAAATCAAAATTTTCTTATGCCAAGATATACGCCGATGAGATAAAATACGTGAAATTGGTTGTAGGACAAAGCGATATCGAGGTTATTTTTTCCTAGAACAATTGGGGGTCTAAACACGAGAGACAACCTTACCAGCGAGAAGCGTTAGTGCGGTGCCTCCCCTGCCAACCTTCTACACGGTGATTTGCAGGGTAATATGGTGATTTGCAGGGTAATATGCAGATTTCGATATTTCCCCTCACTCACTATAAAATTGCCTATCCGCCGCGGAAAGATGATTTGTCTCTCCCAACTACACTATATCCCATGCTATCTCAGGCTCATTTCATTTTTAGTTTTCTCCAGAACGACATTACATACGTTTCTCGTCGGGTTATCATTAAAGGAATTAATCGGAGCATTTAATGACAGCCACAGTACGAACTCCCTTGGAGAGCACAATAAACATGTTGGAAACCAAAGACACCCGTCGTAAACTCCAGGTGCGTTCATGCATTTTATGGACTCGGTCGTGAGATGACAGGCGACGTACTTTTGTTTCCTTTATCTACGGGTACGAGGAAGAATATAAGTCGGCAGAAAGAGAGTAATTGTTCGGTGCATTAGCTAAAGAATTGAGGGAACGAAAGAGGTTGAGAAAGAGAGGTAGGAAGGTAGGGAGACGGAGAGCCAATCAGAAGACTCACGTAACGCTCAGAGGAGGCTGCGTCGGTAGGGAGGTAGGAGGTTGGTTGTCCAGCGAAATAATAAATGTCCGAGGGAACTAAAAGTGTCAGAGGATAAGAATGGAAGAGGAGAAATCGAGGGGGTTGAGAGGCGATCGGTGATATGGAGAAAAAGACACGCGAAAGGGGGATAGGACGTCACGCGTCAACTGCTTTGCGAGCCATAACTAGAATTACACCCGATCGGAGACACTGAAATACGCGGTGAACTCAGGCGGTTGCGGAATGCGCTTTCAAGGCTGTCCCTTCATTAAGAGGGGGCAGAACGACGCCTCGGATGAGGCTTATCCAAGAGTGAATTCGCTGTAGAATGAGGGTCCTCGAGGCGATCGGTAATGGCGTCAGAAATGAAGATTAAAGTATACTCGCAGAAAATAGACATTCGTGGAGATCTAACCATTCAGAATCAGGATGTCTAATTTAAACATATCTTCTCGAATGCAAAAATATTCAGCAAAGCCACTATATATAATGCCAGTATCGAAGCACTAAAAATATCACGCGGAACCCTTTCTCGTATAGCCAAATTAAATTTATATTGCATAGCCACATATTAACGACAATTAGGTACATATATGCTAATCAGTTCCTTCCATGATGGCCATTTCTATACGGAAATCTTTACGTTTTCTTTTTGCTTCTGGGAAAAGAATGTTTTCACATACATATTTCCATACTACTTCACCTGTCTCCTTTTTTCGTAGCAGAAACAGCCACTTATCTGGTGGTAATAAAAGACAAGAATTCAAGTTTTTCATTTTTACATCCCATGATTTACTTACTCAGTTTGGCGAGGTTGTAAACTAAGCGCAAGGTACATTATCGCATTAATATCTTATAAGGCTATCTCACCTAAGCAATAAATGCCACATAAATTAAAATCATTTGGATATTGACCTATTGCCATCTTAACTACAAGTTTCTTGCCAGGAATTTTTTTTCAGCATAGCGTCGCGTCGATGTCAACTTTTCCTTCACTACAGATCAGAAAATTGATATGAAATTTAGGGAAGAATGGTATTTTTTCTAAATTACTCCATCGGGGGTTATTTGAATGCTCGGAATGAGAAACGGACCTTCGATGACTTCATCCAGAAACCTGAACAACATAGCGCGTAGTCATTTGCTATGACGTGGGAACTTTCAACAATCACAAATCAAAGACGGGAGAAATTATAATATTCAACGGATCCTTTATTTGTTTTTAAACTTTTAAAGGATGTTGCCAGTTTTCTACCGTCTTTTCCTGCGCATCTTGTTTTATTTATTTTGCGGTGGCGTTGTTAAGCGTTGCCGCCTAGCCCGACCCCGCGCATGCGCACCATAATTGGCGCCTTCTGTCTACCTTGTAGTCGGTGCGTTCGTTACCATTTTACGACGCATCGTCGCAAGAGAGAGAGAGAGAGAGAGAGAGACAAGGGGAGGAAATCGCGGGGGCGACCGCGTGTCCGAGCTCCCAGTTTGGCCACGGGTGTCCTCGCTGTCTCGAGCGATACATTACGAGACATTGCGCACGCGTTTCCCCATTGTATCCGATTGCTGGAGCGAATGCGGCGTTATAAACGCGCCATCGATTTCCTTATCCCATTTTATAATGATAAACGATACGGCTCTAGCGTGGACGTTTCAATTTCCGCCATCTGGAAGAAGAACGATCCAGATTTGTCGTCATGGAGACGCCCGTCAGCCTATCGTTTCTATCTTTTCATTGAGACGAAGGAAGGGTGCGAATTGTCGAAGAGGATAAATCTATTCGCTAATTAATGTGAATAAGATATCTAAGAGTCACGACGGTGAATCGCGCTTCCACTTTGATGTATTGATTACGGCCGTACCTATCAATGCGATGGAAGTAATTTTATCTAATTAGTTTGAAGCAAAAAACTAATAGAATAGTACCAAGTACCCATTTTTGAGGCAAAGGAATTTTACCCTATAGATTCTTGTCTGGAGAAAAATGCCAATCACCCTAACAATTCTCTCTCAACTCAATTCCTTCAGGTCTAAATTAGGATAAAAGACATTGCAGAAGAGAGAGAAAAAATTCCATATGATTTGGAAGATATACGTGGTTGTATGTATTCTATTTAAAAGCAAAGACTGCGAAGTAAATGCCTTATTTCTTTCTGTGTACATATCAAACAACGGCAAAAATATCTTGAACTTTATCCTCAACTACTATGCAACGTAATCAGATTTAATGCTACAAGCGGACTTTGTGATTTGTATTAGAGGTGAGTAAAATGCAAATATTTTAGAGTTCAAACGTCAATAAAAAGCTACGTTGGCATGGATACTTCCGCTCTTAGGCTCGCAAGAAATCCATGTGACGTCAGTCACAAAGGTATGAATTCATCCTTTCACTTTATGCGTAATTCTTGAGAATAATTTCGCAATGTTTATGGTGCCAATAAGTAAAGGCACGCTAACCTAAATCCAAAAACTAAAAGCGTTACAGGAATAAATGCATGGGCGCCAATAGCACTAAAGAAAATGAGCAACTTTGCGAATTAAATATTTTAAATGCTTCCAGCATTTGAATTTCCTGCCGATTAGACTGATCCATTATCGATAGCACTCACGTGTTTTAATGATAAGACGCAATTGCTCCTCCCTTCATAGAAAAAGATACTTTGCACGCCTGCCTCGTCCGTAATAGCTTACTTACCTGAGATGCACCTATTCCAAGATAGTTCGCTTACTTCAAAATTTACGTCCTAAAACTTTTTCTCTTTCCGACTTGGTGACTGGTCGTCGAGTCCGGTCGATCGAGAAAGAACGGCCACACCATTCAATATCAAATGCTCGAGCTTTTACCCTCCATCATCCATTGTCATCGTCTTTTCGAACCAAACCAGTCCTTAAATTGGGCGTGAAAAAATTTTCTTTTACCCTCAAACACGAGCAAAAAAGATACCCACGACGAGGAAAACATGAGGGGAAAGATCCCAAAAAGGAATCGAAACTTGCACACTTACCTCGTCCGTGTATTATGCCTGGACAATGCCCTCACCCCCTTAACAAAAGAGCCCTTTTACGCGCGCACACACACACACACGACCAGCAACCAGAAGGTGAAGAGATCCGGCAACAATGCGAACCCCTTGTGCCCGTACGATCTCTCACTCTCCTACTTCATTCTCGAGAATGTGGTTGGGGTGAAATATTGGGCCATTTGGGTTGTGTTGTTGAGCAGCGGGGGTGGACCTTAAATTTACCCCCCCCTCACCTGTGAGGTATAGAAGGGTTGGATCGCTCCTCATCCTCTCCTTTCACAGTCACCCTCACTCTCTCCCTTTGGGTTTACCTGGGAGGGCTTGGAAGCTCGGAAGAGGTCACAAGAGGTCATGGGAATAAAAGAAGATAGGGTGGTGATGGTGGGAAGAGGGCAAGAATGAAGGCATCTTCGGTTGGAAAAGAAGAAAAAATCTCAGACATATTCGACCGTGGAAGGTGCGTCCATAAATGGTGGATTAGAATTGCCTCGCGGAGATAGGAAGACTGGAGTTCTCTCTCTCCCTCCCTTTCTCTCTCTCTCCCTTTCTATCTCTCTCTCCCTCCCTGCCTCCATCTACTGAATTACACGCGCTATGGGGGAATGGCGACCATAATTCCGATGCGATCGGAGAAGTATATATTTCGATGCTTTCGGCTGCAAGAGAGTCTCGAAAAGAATCTTTCGGTATAACCTGTCGTGAGACTCTTTGCACTAAAACATCGGTTCAACTAGGTTGCTCGGTGTACAAAGCTGTCCGTCGATAGCATCTAAAGCAAGTAATTTAGCGTGCTATTATCTTGTAAAGAGGGGTTCCGTTTCCTTTTTTTACGCTTAGCAGCACGAAAGCGCTTCCAGGTTTATTTTATGTAGCAGAGTAGCGCCTTCGAAGAATTTTTTCTGCGTCAAGCGCAAGGAAGGGATATTATAGTGTCTCGTGTTACTTCTTAAAAGGATTTACTTATCGACAGACGGTCTATTTTTGTCAGGCCTTTTACGCCAAACATTTGATTTTATCACGCGTTTAACAATTTATTACGCGCCGGATGCAATTTTTCTTAATTAAGTTATGGGTGCTCTTTTTCTTTCTGAGACGAATTTTCATCACGGTGGATATTTAACTTTTACCTTAAACACACGAATATTTTACCAAAAGTTCATTCTGAGAATTTTTCTCCGTCATTGTCTCCCATTCATAAGTCATGTACAATGGAAACAATTTTACAATCCTAACGGGCCTGCGCAGAGCACTTTCCTAATTGCCCTCAAAACAATAAAAATGTACTGAGGAAAATATAGCGGCCCCTATGGCAGCCATCAAACTTAGAAATGGCAGACCACTGGAGCCTGTTTAACAACTCTCTTAATTACACCTTTACAAATTGGGGCTATAAGTTTCGTTTGTTAAGTCGAATTTGAAACACGAAAGCCATCTGCAAAATCTTGAAGCCATAGGCAACATATGCATGTATTTTTACTTAAATAAATGACCCTGAGAATTTAATGATCTCATCATTTTTCGATACTTTTTACGATTTGAAAATTAATACCTTGCTAGGATGGAAAAATAATTTGAAAATAAAATTACTGATTAAATTCTAATAGATTCGTATTCAATAAAATTAAACCATTGCCAACACCATTTACATAAAAATTTGAAATGGATCAGATTTAGAACCCATGCGACTCTTGCGCCATTTTGTAATATCGTTCACTTTAATTTGCGTTTTATTAAACTCGCAAACTAAGACATACAAACTAACAAAGCGAATAAAGGAACTGAAAATACAAAATAATTTTAAAATGAACTAATTAAGGAGATTATATATTTCGCTGCATTCTTTAAATGGCTAAAAGTGTAACCTGATTACCATTTGTTGGAAACTTAAAATTATTTTCATCTGTTTAGACAATTTGTTCCGCACCGATATAAATGACCGACGAATTCAGTCTACCCTTTGAAAACTACTGAAAAACGTTTTTTATGCGCGAAAAATGTCAAATCTCCTGATTTTCGAGATAGAAAAGCATTCAAGTGTCGCAGAACATAATTCAGAAAATAAAAGCGACGGAAAGAGATTTGTCGCACACGTTTGCTCGCGACGCCTTTGAAACGCAGCACAGGTAACGTTCTTTCCCCCCTCGATGCGGACAAGATAAAGAGCGGGCGACATGCAACACGCGGGAAAAATTCCTTTTAATCATAATACTTCCGCGTTTTTTTTTTGGAAAAAAAGCGGGCCGGCGGGCATGTTTATGAGCGCGCCACAATGAGAGGCGAAAGAGCGAACCGCTCTAAGATCCCATAATTTTGTCTCTCCACCTCCTTCAAAACTCCTCCGATTAGCATGTGAAGGCTATAAATCTCTGGCTCTTTCTCGAGGGGTGGAGTCGCCGAAGATTGGAGACCCTGGAGGTCACGGCCAAGAGGGGGAAGAGGCGCAGGAGGAAGGGGAGAAGGAGTTAAAAGAGGTGAGATATTGTAGTGAGGGAGGGAGAGAGTGGTGGGAGGAAGGGTTGGGATCATGCGTGGAGTGGGGAGTCTTCTCGCGGCGAGGGCGATCATTGGTCCAGCGCCCCCTTGCGGGGAATTGACCCAGTGACCGGTGGGCGGAGGAGGTGATGGCAAGACGAGGAGAGAGATAGAGCGAGTGGGATTATTTCGGAAAGATGTGGG
Organism: Tanypteryx hageni; assembly: GCA_028673005.1. Classification (NCBI taxonomy): domain Eukaryota; kingdom Metazoa; phylum Arthropoda; class Insecta; order Odonata; family Petaluridae; genus Tanypteryx; species Tanypteryx hageni. The sequence continues at coordinate 56,343,384 of CM054116.1, forward strand.
ACGGTGAGTAGAGACGTCTACAGAGCATATAACGCGCTGTCGCCCACAAGGGACGATTTCGGGAGCGATCCCCCCACAACGCGAAGGCAGAAATCCTCCGACGCGCGATAAAGTACTCAAATTAAAGGCGCCATTCTTTTCCGTCTCGTTTCGAAAAAAGTCGCGCAGAAGAAAATGTATCCTCGAACGGTTTGAACGACGTGTTTTTCTATCTCGAGAGAAACGATTCGAATTTGTTTTGTTTATCTTCCCCCTTTAAAAATTCTCTTCCCTTTCGAACGCTTGCCAGGGTCCTTAATCGTATTTCCTCCCTCGTGTTAAAAGAAAAAACGATATCGCGGTTTCGGACGGGACGGAGAGAAAGTGTACCTATTTGAATGTCACTAATGCGAGTTCAAGAAGGGGCGCTCTCAATCGCCCACGTAATACGCTGCGGTAATAAGGCCCCCGTCTCCCCGGCAAACTCCTCCGACGGACTTTGTGTATCGAAGGAAAATATGCAAACGAAGGCGTTCGACCGGAGTCGTTAGGCGAAAAGTAACAACGCGGGCATTGTAATATTTTACAAGGAAAAAATATCGAGCGGTTCCCGCAATTTATGCGCGGCTGTTTTTTTTTAATCGGCAAATTCGATCTGGTACGAAAGCGGGCTTGGGAAGCCGCGATTTAATGCAAATTTTCGTGCAGCAGTGAAAGTTTATCTGTTGCACATTTTATAGCGGAATGCGCACTTTCTTATCCGATAGATGGCATGCACGTAAAGTTAATATATTCTGTCCTTGGAACCAAAGAAAGAGCGAAGTAATGGCACTCCACTTTTCGAGTTTTTTAATGTAACGCAAGAATAAGGTTTAAATGCATTCAGAGAAAATCAGGGTTCTGACTTGAGCGTCAAAGTGACTGAAAAGTCATCGATAACACTGGAAATATCGATGTGAGTCACGAAGTGCAATTGAGTCAATTACTTCGAGGTACGTCATTTGTCGCCCGATGTCATTTTGCTTTTAGTCGTCCGCTTCGATTCGAGTGCTTTGGAAGCTCAGGTCATTAGCGAAGCAGTTCTCTTTGCAGTAGACTAACCGTTGAACAAAGTAACCTTCGAAAGGCTTTCAGAAAGCACAGAGTAATATAAGTAGTATGAGGATTGTTAAATTCACCTGGATTTTGCTGCTCGTGGATCTCTGAACCTTTTTAATGCAACTGGCGTCATATTATGCAACAGTTCTCTCGCTGGTTTTATCCATATTGACATATGTACCACCTCAGAAGCTGATCGCCTTCCAAGAGTTGTAGAAGCTTTGTTTCATCACCGCCTCCAACGCACGGCCGCTTTCTTAACTTCCTTTATTCATTCGCAAAAATCTCTCTATTCAATAGGATTAAGATGAACACATTAAAAATACATAAATTACGAAGGCAATCGTATGAATTGATATTTTTTGTGCGTATCAGTTAATAATAAACGATAATTGCCCTAACTTCCACCGCTAGGGAACTATAAAGTGTCATAACCCACGAATCCCTTTATAGTTTAGAACTTGATCTAGTAATCATTCAATATTTTTACGGCAAGGATTATTTTGTAGGTGATAGACCACATTTATTCTCTTTTTTTCGAGTAGTATTTTAATTATTTTACCATACGATACATTAATGCAGCTGTTATTCAATAATCGAAGTGCTCAATATCATGATTAACGTTTAACGTTAGAATTAAAACAAAAAACTTACAGGTAGAAATTTTTAAGTGTAACCCAAAGTATTCCTCTTGAAGCATTTTTTTTCAGAAAATAATTTAGTATCAAATAGGTCTATAAGAAGAATGCTTGAACGTTACATCGCAATCAAAATGTATTGCTTAATTTTTTTTAAAAAGCAAGTCTTCCAAACTTGGTGCCTGCAGTGCGTGCTATCGAAACCAAAATATAAATGCTCCTACCGTAATCATAAGTTGTAAATAATGTAGTAGTCGCTCATATCAGTGTATTGGGGAGAAATTGCGCATTGCATATTGTCCTCTAGGCGTAAGGAACTCTCCCTATTTCCTTAGATAAATCCTTCAGAATTTTTGCTGGATGGCAAATGCATTGGATACGCACTTTTACTATTTAAAGTAATAATACATATGAGCTCGCAACTCCCCTTCAGCGAACAAAGAATATCATGGACTACAATTAAACGCAAAAACGGAACATATTTGAACATTTGTTTCATAGCAACTTGACTATTTCTTAAAAATTTTAATTGACGTTGTATTATCTCTCAGTGTATGTATTAGAGACAAATTTTCAGAGCAGGAATCAATAACCCCGCTTTTGATTTCTGTTGTTCACTAAATTACTAAAGGTAACTGAATTTCTTGTATATTTTTGCTAGTAATTGAAGATATACAAGTGATATTTCGCTAAATTTATAGAGTAAATGTTGCTTTTAACAGTTTGAGATGGCTTGGTGGAGTTTCCGAGGTCTTTGGCGAAATAGTCGGCGAAGTAGACCACTTAGGTGACAATTCCGAGAGCTTTTTTAAAATTAGATCACTCTTACTTTTAGCAACCCTTGCACATTTTCAACTTACAAAATCCATCTGACAAAACTCACGCTCCGACCCACACTTCTAATTTGCTTTCGAAATTTTGCAGTCCGAAGCGAAAACGCAGGCGTTTGTAATTTTGTCGTCGTTTAGGACAACGATATTGTTGCTATCTTCATTGGATTGTACTGGGTGTACCATTTAAAACGTAACCCACAGGAAGAAAGTATCATTTATTAAAAGTTTTATTAAATATGCAGTATATTTTGTTAGATATTTGTTATAAATAGTGTCAACCACTTTACAGGAGGTGCTGAAAATGTCCACCTCCTTTTCGATTACATGCTCCAACCCTTGTCATCGTGTCCGCGTTTCACGAAATTTTTTATTAGACAGTATATTGATGTCTTGTCCGGTACTTCCTTTGCTGGATATAAATTCCTGAATGCCTCACGAACTGCAGTAAAAGATTTCAAAGAAAAATAATGCTCAAAACTAAACACACGATCTCTTTGGGTAAAAATCATGTTTGCACCTCCAACGCTATTCAGCAACTGAGGATGCCAGCTATGATACAGTCAAAGTCTTCTTGGCATGCATGTGTGAAGGGAATAAACAAAGAGGAAAAGAACTCCTCTTGATGCAATATCTGCGCTTGTGAACAATATTGATGTTTGGGTTGCGTTTTAAATGGTACGCCCTGTATGTGCCAAACTGGATTTAGATATGAAACAGCATAGCGTGTTTACCTGTATAACTATAACGTGGCGTAGAATTCTATTTCTTGAACTGTGCAGGTTACAGTGAAGTAATAATTTTCAATTGCTGTAGGCAATTTAATATACCTATCTTTTGTTCACATAGCAACAAATAAGTTGTAGGTTTTATTTTCAACTCCTATTTTTGTGTTACACTAAATTATCCAAAGGAAACTCTGGAAAATTATGTAAATAACTTTCATCGAAGTTTAAAATCGTCCAAGTTTAATAATAACAATTTAGCCAACATTTATTTTCTAGGATAGGTTACATACTGGCAGTGATCCAAGGATTTGTTTATTTTAGTTGCTATTTTGAATACACGTTGAACTATTTTAATTTATTACTTCATTAATACCCACCAGCCAATTTCGACGGTAAATATACTGGTGTGAGAGTGTGGTATGCGGAGCTTAATGGGCATAAGAGTCCTTCGATGGAGGAGGCTGCGGAATCGCTAGGCGCCGTCGCCTAACCCTCCTCCCCATCTACTCCGCTCTACCATCGAATGCAACGGTACTCTCCTGAGATGCAATGCGTATATCATCTCGTCTGCAGCAGCTGCTGCCGCGAAACCGGACACCGCAGGCGCAAGACCACTCTTCATGTGGAAGGTCTCCATCCAGTCGCCACGCGATACTCATCTGTTCGGAGATCTCCCATTCGAGCATCCAAGCCACGTGATCCTCAATTTGACCCAGTTCACATCTGCACTCCTCAGAGCTGCCAACCTCAAAGGGTAAGCCTATTCAGGGGTCGTTTATCAGCAGCTCTCTCTGAGGCGTATTCGCAACAGTATTAATAATAATCCGTTTTTATTGGACAACCATGTCCATTCATAAATGTAACCTTGATATGACAAACACAAACATCCATGTGCTAGGTGAGATTCGAACCCGCGACCTTAGTATGCGTTTGCAGATACTGTAACCACCCATCTATCAAGGCCGACAGTAAGGATTCATTTTTAGTCGAGTACAGTTTTTAACATGAATTTCACGGTATGGCCTACAGATACCACTATTCAAATGCGCCAAAAGAACCACAAGATCTAGGAATGCGCGATGAACAGATTATTTCACTGAGATTCAAGGGATAGATTGAGCGTTAATGTATACGGTACCTAATATCTCGACAAATCACCAAAAGAGAGGATTATGTTTGTGTACTCAAATCAGGCAAACTTGGAAATAGGAAATTGCTGGATTTTGAAATATCTTGAATCTCGGAAATATATGCCATTCAATATCTTGGAATGTTTCATTGGATAACAAATACGGGTCTTAAACTGAAAAGTATTGAATAAGGAAGTATAAGATATAGAACAAGAATGCTGGATAAACTAGGAATTTATTTTATGCATTTTTTGAAACTATCATCTTCTTATCCTTTCTCAAATTGGCACAGATAGGGCAGATCGATACAGTGTGTTGACATAGGTGGAGATGAGGATCAGGTGATGGATGAGTCTTCTGGAGCGACGGAGATGTAAGACTTTGTTAGAATAGGGCTTAAAACAGAAGCCGTGATTTTGATAAAACTTTTAAGTGACCGTTTAACGGTAGAAACCGTCTTTTGGGATATCTGATTTGGGAAATTATACTGTGTGTACAAGTGTATGTGTATATTAGCAAATAGAAAAGGATCTAATTAATATGAAAGACTATTGAAGGAAACCAGTACATCAGAATGAAATGCGAAAATACACAACTTAAAGCATAAGATGTTATTTTATGAATTTTTGTCAGGTTTTTGTGAGTCTGTGCATATGTAGCAATCAACATTTTTGTTATTTTATACCAAGTGAAATTCAAAAGGTAGAAAAATCCTAATTTATTCACTAGTTAAATCTGGAAGCTCATGCTTACCCAAAATTTGCATCATAAAAATAATTTTTCACAACAGGATGTAAACAAATAAGGTGAGGATTCCCTAGCGAATAAGAAATTCCAATCGAATTACAAAAGTTTAGTAAGAATCATCATTCTCGAAATATTGGGTTTTTACCGATAAACGTTTCTTCACAATACAATGCAAACTTCTATAGTTTCTTGCATTATATAACCTATTGGAGAAATATAGACGCTCTAGAAGCTTCTAAAAATAGGAACTAATAAATTTCCAAGGCCTATTCATAAAGAAAAGAAATTTTGAAAACGAAATTAAAAAACGAGAAAGTTCAATGTACGCGGAAGGACTAAGCTGTAACGTGAGAATTTTTGGAAATCTCTCTAAATTTTTTTCTGATCATTTTAGCTTAGTAATTTATGTTCTATCAAAATTCCCACTGCGATAATTATTATTTGTAAGGATATAGGTATTATAAAATATAAAGCAAAGATTAACATTTAACTTTAAAGCAATTATCAGCAAAAAATGAACGTCGATGTCTCAATCGGCAATTTCATTCCTGGTATAAACTTAAGATTATACGCCTAAGTTCACGTATTTGCATTTTTATCCACGTCGACATTTTGAATGGAGAAATACTCCCGAATGAAAATCTTGGCCCTCTGCTTAACGATGCGATTCTAACAAAAATGACGGTCGTAATGATAAACCGGGTTCTGCGACATATTATATGGCTCTGAAAAACTCGACCCTTCGCTCCGAAATGCACTTTCACATAAAAAGCTTTCCTTCCAGCGAGCTGTCGAGATTTAACTTCTGATACAAACGCGCTCAAGCGGTTTCTGGCGCCATGCGAAAAAGATAAGCCGAAATTATGAACTAGCAGGGGATGTAGCATCATACCACACAAAGACCACCATCAAATGATTATCATATCTTCACAACAATTTAGGATTTGAGTATTATGCGAAACAATAGCAAACGCCCCAGCAGAAGTCGTCGTCGCAAAGAATACCGAGAAGGTAACATTTAATCTTATCTTCCTCCAGGCATTCGTTATTCGCCGAGTGCCGAATATTCCTGATCACTCGCCGAGTGACAAGTAAATATTTTCCTCGCCACTTGCAGCTGCCTCCACACTAATCGTCCATCACCGAATACCGAATATTCGTATTGACTCACTGGAAAAGATGTAAATGTTCGTATAGGTCTGCCGCATTCAAAACGACCTGCGCGGATTGCCGCCGCGCACGGAGAGGAAGTTCCCCTCCGTCACCTTGACTACCCCCACCTCACCACTAACCCAACCTTTTCATAGCTATGTTGTCAGTTGTCACTGTTTACAGTTGACTGTCTCCACTACGCCTCATCTCGCTAGCGATTCCCACGGCGCGCCGGTTTGTTTCTCAGCGCTGTACCGCGCTTTTGTTTAAATATCCGTATCATGGGAAATACAAATATTATTGGATTGAAGTCTTTCCCAAAAATAAATTTCAACATTTCTGCACATTTCGTTTGCTCAATGTATCCCTCTAAATCAAGAGATGGAACGCGAACGACCTTTGAGGATTAAAAAATCGAGGGCGTAAATGTTTTTACTAAGAAAGAGGCTAAGGAAAAGGACGGTCAGCAATAGATCGAGGGTATATATGTGTTTAAGATAATAATGAACACATTTTAAGAAATTAAATGCCCAACTAGGAAATATTAATCAAGAAGTGGTAAATGGACAGGACAGTGTGAGAGGGAAGTAATCGTTATTGTTCGAGATTTAAGTGGATTAAGGACCAAATTCGGAGATTTACAGAGTTGATACATGGTGGGATGATTCACGCGGTGGGTGAGGGACCAAAATTGAAAATAACACAGAGAACGAATTTATTTTTGTATCTAGTTCATGAATTAATTATGGGATACTAACACGTGTAATCATTTCCTATGATAATTTTCAGAGAATGTCCTCCAAAAATATTTATGATCGATGACGTTTATTATTTTTTTCACTGAAGTAGTGCATCTAAAATTGTCTATGAATTTGGTCAGCATCTTACAGCAGAGAAAGAAACGTTTGCTTTAATTTATTTTTATTTGTTTTTTAGTTTCTCATAAATATAACTTTATGGCCTTTTACAATGAGCATTTAAGTACTAACTAAGAAGCTCTTTTAGTTTAAGTTAAAGACAATCTTTAAAAGGTGATTTTGAACCATTTAGAAATATAATTCGGTATATTGGGAATACATGACGTTTTATTCAAATTGGATATTTTGTAATGATTTCTTTGAAATAGAATTTATTATTTACATAAGACTCGTCACTGTGGCGATTTTTTCCTCCCCCCCCCCCTTTACTCCCGCACTTATACGATAGCACTTAACGAATCGCATGTACGAACATGCAAGTACGAATATCGCTAGTTCGAATATCGCCGGAAGTGTGACAGTAACTATTGGATGTGATTTAACTGACATTAACTAAGTTTCGTTTCCAATCGCCTTCACCTACGAGGTGTATTTTGTTTTGTGGTATTACTTAAATCTATTCAAATTCAACTGTTGGATTGTTATATGTCTATATTTCTATGTTCTATTTATAGTTTGTCATTAGCACTTAGCACATCAGTGGATGTTTTTGCACCGAAAATTATATTTCGCTGCATCACCGCAGTTGATTAGCGTCTGATTTATTTTTTAAGATTAAATTAAAAGATACAAAATGGGGAAATATCGGATGTCAACAGATCAAGGAGTGAAAGCCGCGGGTTAGTGAGTGAGAAAGAAGTAGTCGTGTATATCGCATTTGGTGCGTGAGGTTTTCCCATGAGTGGAGAAATCCTTCATCGGGTTTGAAACGGAAATATCTAAAATCAGAATGGATGACCTCGTTTTTAATTTTCAGAGGTTTTTTTACGTTGCTGAAAATGGCTTCGTCTTAATTTTCGATGTGTTAATATCTCTATAAGAAATAAAGGAAGGCGGTCTCCTCTTGAACAATAAATAAAGAATGAATGCAAAAACGCGATTTCCCATTAATTATTATTTTTATACCGTAAGTAATTAAAAAAATATTATATTGTATATGTATTTATTATCAGAATTCGATATTGATATTTTTAATATACTTATTATAGTGGTCAGGGGTGTCTCGAGGTATCTTAGCGCCCCAGGCCCTCTTCTGTAAATTTTTGTTAAGCTACTTTTAAAAGAATTTATTTATTGATTGCTCCGTAAATGACTGATAATGAAAAGTAAAAGCAATTTCATCTAGAATCCCGCGATATAAATTGGTATTCAATATTTAATCACTTTCGATTAATATATATATTAGCGCCCTGGACAGCTGCCCGGCTCACCCGTACCTCGGGCTGGCCGTGATAATGATCCCCTATGCATTGCATAGGCATATATACGCCATTGCCAAAATTTATATGAAGAAATATGTATATGTTCTTGATGCAAGCGTCTCAATTCCTGACCACAAAAGTTAACTAAAGGATGCAAAGCGCAACACTACTATATTCAGCAATGAAAAATACCTAGAGAATGACGCAATTCCGGTTGGCCGCTTTCTGGGTAGAAAAATTCTGGCTCCAGAACAGTCAGTCCTTTCTTTCTTTACTGAGCATAGCTCTCGGTCGTTGTGGAGGCGGGAAACTAGATACTTAGATGGAAACAGGCATGGACACGGTGAATTTGAAATGAGAGCGGAAATGTAACTAGAAAAAAAGGAAGCCGGTTGCGATAAATGGAGATGATAAGGGTTCAATTACACGAACCTTGTCCACTTTGTATCGCTTTACGTCAGTACCTAGACGACTAAAATTTTTATCGGCAAAAATTGAATACGAACTATACTGCCGCCAACATCGGCGACAATCCACGAAGTGTGGGAGCCTCATAGCTAGGAAATTGTGGGCGGAAATAAAATACTGCGGAGGATGTTCGGCTCGTTTGATGCGAGAGCTATACGACTCACTATACGCATGTTAATAAATAACCACGAGTTAAGGGCGTAAGGGACTAGGAGGAATATTTCAGGCAATAAAGAAAGAACGGGCATGGGTTGATTTAAGCAAGAGACTAGATGATCCAGATTATATAGCTAGACAGGATCACAGATACAAAATTAAGCTAAGGAAACAGAAGAGTGATGTAAGGAAATTCTCATTTATTAACGAAGGGGTAAAGGAATGGAACGATTTGCCTGAGGAGCTCTTAAATCACTTACCAAGAAATGTAAAATTATTAAAAAGAAAATTAAAAACTCTAGTGTAAATAATGGTTTCCCTGCATTCAATGTAACTAAGTAGTTAGAAGAAGTAGTGGATTGCTTGTTAGGGCGAAGTACGGCTGGGACTCAGAGGGCCCTGGTACCGTCACGGTGGCCGTGAAGGTCTACCATGAACTCTGAAAAATCTGACTCCAGAGGTTATTATTATTATTATTTTTGTGTTTGTACTTGTTTTTTCTTCTATATGTAAGGGTTTTATTGTATAGAAATTTTACAGGAATCGTTGGCGCCAGGGAAAATTCCTTCTTGCAGCGAAAAGAATGATGACAATATTATTGTAAATGTAATAATAATTATTATTATAATCCGCCCTTATTTGACGGAAAAGTTTTAACAATTAGACGATGAAAAGATTCGGTATGTATGCCCGAAATGTATATTCGGTATAAAATTTAATATAATTCGAGAAATAACTAACGAGGCTGCCTTCCGAATACTTTGTGTAAACACATGTTAGTAGTAACTGTTTTGAAACTGATGCATGTTTTGTATTATGTATATTGAGTGACTCGGTTGCGTATTTATTTACGTTGCCACCTGGTCAGCCGACCAACTTGCAATTTATTTTATTAAATAAATAATTATGGGAAAATGTTTCAAACAAAGGTTGTAGAAAATTAAATTTTCTACATCTTTTATTCTAGTACGTTTTTACATATATCAAATATTAAAGCAAATATTCCAAAATAACGAATGTGACAAGAGTAAACACCAACTTCCGGTTGACCGATTTTTACCAAAAACTAATTAATTCTTTTGACTTTCATAAAAATGTTAAATATAAAGTTTCGCATTGACCTGATAAATAGTGATTGAGTTAGAGCACCCACAAAAAGGCTGTCACATACACACAGACATCATCGAGAAAATGGTCAAAACGTGTTCAGGGGACCTCAAAACGTGTATTTCCGTTGAAATCTCGAAATCGATTATTTCATGAAAACAATACTTTCCCCTATACTACGTATGGAGAAAGCAAAAATGGTGGCGAGGAGCTGAATAGGAAACAAGTTATACTTGGATCTCATTCGAGAGAACACGATGGAGGTTCAATAATTCATCGAAAAAATCGCGAATCGTGAGGTTCAACGGACCAAAATAGACCGGTAAATTTTAAATTCGACATACCCTACCAACGTGACAAAAATCACGGGTATTACAGTGTACTCAGATTTCGACTGTTTGAGGATTCTGCATAAACATTGGAGAAGGGTATTTAACATTAAATTTGAATGTTTTTTTTCTGTTTTTTTTTGCTTATGCCTGTCTGCATAGGATCTTTAGATCGCTATATTCCATCAATCCAATCAATCAATCAATCCATCAACTTTAACTCATGATAATGATTTAAAGTAATTTCATTTTACACACCTTTTCCCGATAAAATTTATTTATATCCGATAAACAACAACTTTTCATCAAATTAAAATTGGCAATTCCCTTAAAAAATAATGATTTTCTCGATAAAAATATATTTTAAAATTCAATCGAATTTTTTATTTCAATTTTAAGCTGTTTTCTCGAAAAAATATCCAAGTATACGATCAAAAATATCACGAGGCATGGAAGTAAATAAAAACTCCTGAACCGTAAAATAATCCAAGGGAGCAATCACACGTCAATGAGAGAAAAATAGAGGGGGGGGGAAATAAAAAAAAAATTATACTTACAAGGTAGCAGGGCGATAGCCCACAGGGACCTGTTGTCGGAAACTAGCCTAAATAGAAAATAAAAGTACACACAAACACTCTGGAAAACTCACTAGATACGTATTTCGAGAGCTAAGCTATATCTTCAGTAGCTGAAGTCGTGCTCTAGAATTACGTATTTAGTGAGTTTTCCAGAGTGATTGTGCATTTGTGTGTGCTTTTCTTTTCTATTTAGGCTAGTTTCCGACAACAGGTCCCTGTAGGCCATCGTCCTGCAAACCTGTAAGTATAATTTTAATTTTTCCCCCCTCTATTTTTTTTTTAAACCGTAGTCTCCAAATTTCATTTTCATCACAAGACATATCGAGAGGACAAAAAATAACGAGTTTGCTGAATCAAATTTAATTTCTCGTGCAATAAATTGCTTGCTCTGACCTTTTTGCAATAATTCCGCCGATAAAAAGCATTGCGCTGTAAAATATTGACCCGCGGATACTAATAATTCATCCCTAATATTCTATACCACACAACGACCGAGAAAACAAGCTCGACGGCGAAGAACTTTAGCATAAAAAAGAGCTCCGTAATCACGGCGATTAAAATCCGTTTTCAAAATCATTTCCGCCGCTCCTAAGAGGAGTAAGAGGGCGAAAAAAAAACCTTCCATTACTCGAACAATGAACGCCCTGGAAACCCGACAGGTGTCCTCCTTCAAACGGCGGAAATTATTTCAAAGGCGCAGAACGCGATTGTAAAAAAGAAATGATATATAAGAGTGGGCGAATACAATAACGAAATCGTGCGATTAAAGCGCAACGGAGAAAGAGAGAGGGAAGAGGAGAGAGGCGGCGAGAAGAGAGGTGGGGGAAACTGAGGTGATGAAGAGGCAGACGGATTTAAATAAAGAGGAAATATAGACGGAGAGAGCGGCTGTATAATATTGGAATATGAAAAGAGAAATAGGAGTATGGGTAAACGTAAAGGATGGTGGGGCAAAAGAGAATATTTAAGAGAGGAGGGAAGGAGAAATTACAGTGAGAGGAGGGCGAGAATGGCGCAGAGGGGAATGAAGAATGGAATCGAAATGAAATATGTAGTGCGTCGCGTTTTTCGCACGTGGCCATGGGACTTCTTTCGAGAATGGGCGTGGACGTCGAGGGTGAGTGCGGTTTGGCCCAAATGCGGCCGTCGTATCGCGAACGCGTTTTGCGTCAGGTGTACTCCGAATCCCGAGAGAGTTCAAGGATAGGGGGAGAGAGAGAAGGGAAGGAGGGAGAGATTTATCTCCGACGTTGGAAAACCTGCATTTCGATCACGTCTCGTTCCGACCCACGTCGCTTCGGAGCATCCCTAATAATATCGAACGCGGACCGAATTTCGTCCTGCTTCGTTGCCGAGCTCTGATTAACTTGGTCGAAACCTATGTGCTTTGAAAATTTTTATGAAGGGGAGGAGACCATTAAGCAAGTAACAGCTCAAAAAATTATCTGAGGAGAATAGTTATTTGCTCCGTAAATTTCGTTTTATGACTGGGTTTCGTAAGAACGTTCACCACCAAAAGTGAAGGTACTTGATTTATCCGAAACATATTTGTGATAAATATACTTCTCGTCCATTCTTGACTTTTAGAATCAATGTGCATACGTACTTATTTATTGAAATGAAATAATTTCCACGATAATGTGACAGATGCACAAGATTAATTTAGGATAAAATGCTTTTTTTGTTTGAATTTAAATTAATCAAAATTTAATTGAGCAAGGTTTGCAAATATTTAAGGATGTTGTTATTGTTATTTTGCGCATTAGAATGAAAATTGTTCCGAATACTTTAGTTTCTCATACCTAACGTTTAATGAGGAAAAATTAGCACTTTTTAAACTTGGTTTTTATAGTGTCAAAATAATGTATAAACTTTTAAAATGAGGCCAACATAGCCTTTCTGTTTTGAAATTTCAATCCCCACTTGAAATTAATGGCAATAAATCCCTACTGTTATGCTAATGATTTTCCTGCTGCCTTTGTAAATTTTCTTAAATCTCCGTATTTTTATAATGGCGATGAATTTAATATAATTTCAACAAATTGGTGATATCATAACTTCCAAAATTTTCTACTCACAGGTACAGTGATCAGTATGAATTTAAGCAGAAAGCTATTGATATTAATATATTTTAAATGCTAAAAAACGACAAAATGGCACAAATTACATCGACTTCTAACTTAAAATAAAATGTGACAGAGATCGATTAAATACTTTAGAAGGAAGTATTAATTTGGACTATTGCTTTTTCTGATTCTCACTTAAATTCATCTTTATTCGAAAAAGATAATTTATCATACAGCAAAATTATTTTACAGATTAATATGCTTTATTTATATTTTACATTACAATAAAACTTACGCTTCTATCAAAGCAATCTAGTCAGAAAAAATGCAGTACTATAATAAAATTATCCATCAGATACTTTTGCAAAAACGGATTTTTAAGAAGACATCGTACATCGACGCAATATTAATAACTTCTACTGATTTAATTAAAAACACACGTTTGACATGTCTGTTATGGAGTTTTACTCGGTCTTTGGTTAATTATAAAGACCACATAAAAGAATATATAATAAAATTTTATGACTAAACGGATACATATCGCTTTCAGCAATGGCGGAGACATTTTTGTTTTTTATTGCCCTACAAAGAACAAGATGTAGCGGCAGCTATAAAGACAAAAGAAAATGCTGCTGATAGTTTTAAAAAATTAATTCAAGGAAGAAACTGAAGGTTTTTAATCGCAGAACAATTTCAACGGCAAAAACCAACTGGCAAACGTTGAGTTTGTCGGCCTTCGTGCCACTCGTTGCCACCGGAATGAATCGATTTTGCCACTTAGCACCGTTATTCCAGAAGCTGATGCATGGGAAAATCATACACATTGGTAACTTTCCAATGGCGCGCTTCTCTTGACAAATAAGAGCTTGTTTACCTACTCAAGGACAAGAGATCCCTCAAGCAGTTTCTAGAGACACATTCGAGTTGTTATACATATCCTCATAATTGAACTGTTCCTAGTATTTGGCAATGTTATCCTAGAAAGGAAATACTATTAATGGCATTTAACGAATAAATTATTGCCATTATTTATTAGTCATTTCATTTAAAGGCTTTATTAAGATTCAATGGTTAAAAATAAACGCATAAAATTTTATGTAGCTACCAAGCATTGCTTAAAAGATAAATCAGTCATAAATCGTAAAATTCGAAAGTGTAATTTATATTCATAGGTCATTAATTTAGGCTATAAATATGTGTTTCTGTAGGAGCGTAATTTATATATTAAACGCCACATTTCTTAGGTTAAATGACAACAGGATAGGACGTATACCCTTCCAAATATAGTAAAATAATAGTCATTTTTACTGCATAGAGAAGTTTTTTTTATAATTTTATTATGAAAAAATTGCACAAATGTTAGCTTTTAACTCATGCTTTATTTTTAACGAGGTTAATATAGTTTATTTCGTAAAAAATAAAGTGTTATATGTTAGTTTCTTTTATGCCACTGGGAGATAACAAATTTCGTTAGTACGCAACTGCCTACGCCTCAACAAGTTATAAATTAATCTATTTCTTCGATTCTCATTGTTCGCCCTTGCGTTAACGTTCTCTCAAAATTTATGAGACAACTCGGGAGAAACCAGTTGACCAAAATATATGGTATAATACTATATTTCTTTTAATGAGACATTTTTGCACAAGATATATTTTCTTGGTACTTTGAGAATTCTTCCTAATGAAAACGGTCATGCATTCAAACCTCTATAAATCGGCTAAACAAGTCCCATTAAATATGAACCCTTTGAGGGGTGGTCGCCTTAAGGAGTTTGATAATTGGTTTTCATATTAATAAAGAATAAGTTCGGTAACAAAGAAAAGAGGTGGCCGCTTTAGAGGGATGGCCGTTTTGAGATGTGAGTCTATATCATACAGAAAATTCCAGAGAGGTATCATTTTACGATGGTATGGGAGGAAGAGTCTTCTAACCATCGCTAGAGAATCATTGACACCAGAGTCTTACGGGTTTGGTAAGGAGCCTCTATGAAACTGCGGCGGATTTGATATTGACGTGCTTTCAACTGCATCTCCATATGTATGGGTCTCCAAGCCGAAAGATTCGAAACAGCGGATAAAAGAGAGAGTAAGCTGAGAAAGAGTAACCTGAAAAAAAGTTAGAAAGGAAAAAGAGAATGGAGAAAGTATAAAGAAGGGAAATAAATGGAGTCTCTTTTATCTACCACGCTTTAATATTCAGTTTACAATCTAATTTCAGGATAAAGTGGTAACTTATACTTATTTTTTCTTTAAACATTCAATTTTTTTATCAAATGACGAATTAAAGGGAGGTATTCAACGATCAAAAACAGTTTAATGGCTCTCGTCACAACATGTAAAAAGTAAATTTCTATAGACGGAGCGAAAAGTGTTTTTTTTTTGCATTCATGTTTCAAATTAGCTTAGTACATTTGCTCACAAACATTGCACATGTCCCTATGTGATGATTGGAAGGGCGAACTCTCGCTTTTTATTTTCACGAATAAAACATACGTAACACACATTTCAAATAACTCTCCGAACCTGTAGCCCTCAACACCTAATAATTCATCGCTGCAAACTCGAATGACAATTATCACACCTCAATTGAAACGTGGGAGATTTTATGACCCGCGATCAAATCCGGCGAAGCGTGTTATTCGGATAGCTAAAACGACCTTCCCTTGAATGACTTAATTTTCGGAATGGACTGTTTCGAGAGCACAAACGCTTCGACTTTGCTGGTCCCGTCAAAAGTTTCGACACTGGGGCTTGGCAAGATTTTCGATGCTGGTGGGATTGTGGTCGTTTTTGAAAGCGATGAGACAACGCCCAGCGCTCGCGTTGGCCGTCTTGAAAAAGTAATTGGGAATTTACCGTCCGGAAAGGCATAACACGTAGCCGTCGAAACGCTCGAGTCGACGCAAATCGGGACGACAAGGAAAGGGAGACCAAAAACCTAGGAAGGAAGAATAGGCGAAGCCATGAAAAATGTGCAGCACGCGCTGAAAAGTAGGGCATGCAAGTGTTTTATAGATGGCATCTCGCTCTTGCTTGGCATTGGTCGAATTATGATGTAAAACATACCATACCGCCAATTAAAGACGATAACTTTTCTAACTCCATCGATAAATGCATATCGCGAGTTCAATAGAACTTTAAATTTTCATCTCCGTAAAAATAACATACGACCACCATTTCTTCCAACAGTGTCATCTGCGAACGACATACATACTAGTCAACCAGAAATATCTTGCTATGAGGTGGTGGTCGTAAGTTAACTTTATGAAAGAGAAATTTTAAATGTATATCATTAGTTAATGATGCTTGTCATTCAAGTGAAGACATTCATTAATGAGGTATGTTTATAGTTTGAATTATGGTAAAATTATTTGCACTTAGGAAGAACCTAATTGGAAAAATATCGTTTATGCGACTGTAGCGCAAAATAATTCAGCAGAATCGAATCAGTTGGAATTTTCTATAGAAATGTTCAAAAAATAGTTTGTACTAACAGACATTTAACAGCGATTCTAACACTTACACTTAAAATTTGTAATAAAACAAACGCTAAAGCTCGATCCAGATTCTTTGATAGGAAAATCGGCATAATACCTTGTCCAGTAACGCAAATTTCTGGAGAATAAACAGAGGTTGAACGATTTTATACCTATTCCCAACCATATCGATTTATTTTCTGACGGGCCTATTTTGCATGATACAGCAAGCCTGAAACATTTAGCACAAAAATAAATTATGTCAAAACTTTATTTTTAAGCCGCAGGCTAACCTGACAACCAGCAACGTGGCAAGTCTCCGGAGGCCCTAATGGCGGAGGGAGTAGTCGGTCACAGTCGTGCAGTCGCATAAATTTCAGCATAAACGGAGAGGTGAAATAGAAGCGTCAGTGTCAGCGAGCGCAAAGTGAGAGGGGGCGACGGTTGTTGTGTTATGTTAATCAGTTGCAGTCCTTGGGAAAAGCGAAAGATTGTTATGAATAATGCTTCGGCGGCGAGTGGGCCAGCTCGCTGACAATTTCAATAAAGCGTGCTAATTAAATCATTTACCTATGGTGACGTAAACATCGAGATATACGTGACTTCTTTATGTCCCCTTCTTTTATCAACTTCCCACGCACCAGAACGCCTCGAATACCTTTGACCTCAAGTTTCATTACTCAAGCCGCCTTCTCTATTATACGAGATCGCCATTATTCTTAAGATTTTGAGATACCGTAACAGACGGCAACATGTTTCTTTCGCCAGGCGATTCGAGAAAAACAGGGTTCTTTACAAGACGCGGACGTGTCACTTATCTTGGATTATGAAACGCTCGAATGATAAATATATTGTAGAGAATATTGGAAGTATTTAAATCATTTAAAATTCTCGAGCAATATTTTACCCGAGAAACGACTTTTCTATGGCATTTTGCTGGTTTTAGTCAGTAGTATAGAAATGTGTTTCTCTCGCAGAGTACCCTTAATAAGGATTTTTTCAGTGTTTATCACTAATTGATCGATTGAAATTGTCAAAATTTGTGATGTTGCTTGCGAAAATAATCAAGTAATACCATGTGATGAAAACCACGTTTTTAGTAACTATGCTGTATCGTTATTTTCATAATAGTTCTTTATCGATATACGCATAAAGATCAAGGAAAGCAATACTTAGTGAAATTGTAAATTATTTCAAAGCAAAAAGAGAAATTTTCTATCCTAATTAATGCTTCCAACACCTATGCAAACTTCAACGCGACGTGATCTATCGAATTCCTGAGACGTGCAATGAAAATTTAGCCAGTCTACTTTGCATCACGACAATTATTATAAATATTATACAATATGAAATAAAAGAATTTCAAACAAGAAATTAAATTACTTATCCCGTTGAGATAGACTGCAGATGGTCGATTTTTCAACACTTTTCGACACCTTGCCGCTTTGCGCTCTTATAAATCAAATCCGATATCACGCTATCTCCGCATCGCCGAGAGGGAGAGAAGAGGGAGAGAAGAAGGAGATGCACGTAGGTATGACACAGTGGGCGTACCCTCGGTTCGAAAAAAAAAAACGAAGTCCATGCCGACGAAAGTATAAACCTTATTCCTCCAGTTATCCCCCATTGAATCACTGGACCGAAATAGGGATGTTGTGGGATGGGGTGGAGGATTGGGTGCGTGTGCGCGCTCGAGAGAGAGAGGGAAAAGAGGGGTCAATCCTCTGCATGAGCGACAATGGGCGTGCCTCGCGAGGAAGGCGAGTCCGTCCGTGGCTTTTGCGGTCGTTTCGGTTGGCGGGTTATAAAACCGGGGCGCTCTCCCGAGATAGAGGAGAAGTGAGAGAGTTAAGTGACGGAGAGACTCCTAAAAAAAGTCTCTAATCACGCGAGGAAAGGGAACTTCGACTCGGTGAAGAAAAGGGAAACTTTTTTTCTCTCTCTCTTTCCTTTCTCTTCGATCGCAAAACAAACCACTCTCGCTTTTCGCCCCACGATCGTCTTTCGATGCTCGCAGAAGTTCTCTTCCTAATCCATTCCTTTTTGCCGCATTGCAATCTTTCCCTCTCTATCGTGACCAGTGAAAGCAAAAAGAAAAACGTTCTCTCTCTCTCGACTATCCTCCTTTCCCCTTTTTAGTTTCTCGATGCGGTGGGTCGTGCACGTCCCATTGATTTTTGACGACCCCAATTACTCCGTGGGCTAAGAAACACTCGCGGATTACCACGCTGAACGCGGCCAGCCACAGGTCTGCGGACGGAACTAAGGGGGATATCATCTAAACATGTAAAAGCAAAGCTAAGCATTTGATGATTTAGGTTCATTCTTTTATTTGCCTCCACAACGTTATGATTTCAAAGCATTAGAAATTACCCGATCATTTAAGATGTTTCCTAAAAAAGACTACTCAATGATATGATTTCATTTTCTTATATCGTAGGCAATTCGAATGAAGAAATGTGACTCACTAGCGCTTTCAAGCTATTGGTATTTCATTTGCTGCAACAACACTACTTGATGTGCATGAGTAATAGTGCCATTGATAATCAAGGTTTCCCAGACGCATGTAATCTCAAGTTCGCTAATCGATGTTTATGGAAAAAATAGCGCGAGATAAAGCTAGACTTGAATTCTTACGCTTCTTGAGAGTTTTAAAGATTTAGATGCATATAATAACCATTTATACAATTGAATTCCCTAGAAATTTGTATAGCGGTATTTGTATAACTATTGTTATACAGTATAAGTTTCAAATACGGATTAGTTTTTTTTTAATGTGATCATCACGAAAAATAATTAGTAATACTAAAAGATAGGCACAGTTTACGTCACCATAATTTATACTTGTTGATTTAATCGAGAAAAACAATGAACTTGCACCATTGTCCGCGACACACCTGGGCAGTGACATCCGACGAAGAAATAGCTCGTAAATTTTTAGTTAACTTAGTGACTTTGATAAATTGCAGTTCGCGAGTGAAGCAGATTTTAAAAATAAAACCATCGTCGCAAATTCAAGGCTAAAGCGCTTGATTAAAAATGTGCATAATAACAAATCGTCGAGATTGTTTGGACCGCGTATCTGAACGATAAATTTCCAATCGCATCCTCCCACGCCGAAATCGATATTGGCACTTAACACGCTCACTTCGCGGCACATTTATAAAACTTTTGGACGGTTAAAAAAATCATGACAAATCGGCAGAGTCGATAATTTTGAAACGAGCGAGTTCTTTATTTTTTTTTTAATTTTTATTGGCGGCGATTCCGTGGGTCGCCACCCAAGGCGATTTAAAGCGCAGAGTCACCGAAACGCCTACGAGAAAAAGAGTATCGGTGTCACTAGTAGGGGAGAATCACGAAGCGTGTGTGAATATGAGCGTGTGGTGCATGCGAAAAAGAGGTGAGTGGGATGGGTAGGCGGTGGGCGGATTGGAGGGTCGCGTGCTATGCGGAGGGGAGGGAAAGATGCCCTTCAAGGGAAGAAGAGGAGATAGGAGGAGTAAATATGTATCACTTGGCCGAACGCCAATCTTGATTTAATTTCGGAGGAAAAGAAAATAAAAAGACTTCCGAGTGCGGGTTAAACGAATAGAAAAATAAAGATAAATAAAGAATAAAGAAAGGAATGGACGAAAAAGTCCGTTTAGGTTTTTTTTCGACGTTTCTTTCTTTTAGATCCGCGGCAGATTTTTTCGTTTACCATCGTTTAGAGACAAAACGGAGATTAAAAAATAAAATTATTCCATACAATCCAGGCGGATTTTTAGAGTTGGATTTGAAACGATGAATACTGGCGGTAAACCACGGTTTCATTCCGTGCCTGTAATTTTATCGGGAGATTCGAGAATCGATCGGCGTCAAAATAAATACAGTTCTCTCTGAAATTTTAACGATTCGAATTAGAAAGTCATTTAAATCTCCCTTTCCTTCAAGTTCAAGCGTTGGGAGATACCTTAGATGGTAAAAGTGTTCAAGAATTGCGAGTTGGTTTGATGTCATTATGAGTTAGTGGTCGAAGATACGTTTCAGCATCACACTTACGGTCATTATTGTTGGAAATGACATGCATGCCATTATAGTCCGCCATGCCTATTTCGTATTCATCTATTTTTTCCTTTTCGACTTTGAGAAACCTCGTCTATGTCGGGAGATGAAGTTAAGATATGGTTCAACATTTTTCCCACGATAATTAAAAGATTGAAATGATCTCGATAAAGCGAAAGTCCCAGTGCTTATTGAAACTGCCGGAGTCAATGAACACAGAAGAACCTTCGGCTATCTTCAACAAAAAGAACCGTCTATCTCACCCCCTCGATACTAAGATATCTCTTAACTCTTGATTTGATAACATTGCAATCTCAGAGGATAAATACAACAACTTCAATGTCATATAGTTGTATACATTTCCTTTCTTCTATAATTCCTTTATAAATTGAATTTAAAAGGTCGAACGCATTAATTTAAAAAAGAACGCATGAACTCCGTCAAAGATAGAATCCAAGGCGTACAAATTTACACATTGTGCTGCAGTTGCATCAAACCGACTTCTTCACACATGATTTAAGTTGAAAGTTCAAGAGAGAGCAGATGGAATGGGTGCAGGCGAAGAGTGCATTTGGATAGAAATTCAATCCATTTCAGAGAATGTTTTGCAGTATGCGGTTTCACGCACCATTAATGAATGAGATTAAACGGAAGTCTATAAAGCAGCGCCGTGAAAGTAATTCGAGTGTCGGTCTCGATGAGTGTATTAAAATGGAGAAAGGGAGAGTTATTAGAGTTCCATTGGGGTTTCGGTGAGAAACATTCGAGCCACTCACTAAACGTACAAAATGGAAAGTTTCAACTTGTTTAATTGGCCTGGAAACTTTTGAGTCATTTCCGAGTAATTTAACTGCTCGGCGAAAATCACGAAGGAAAGAAAATTGGATTTCCAAGATGGGAGTCATAATTCGGAGCGTCTTCCAATACGGAAGGGAAAATCTCAGCTGGAGAACTCGTGGGACGAAGGGTGAGAACACGAGAGAATTACTTAATGCACGCATGCGTGCGAATCGCAAGGTGATTTGGACGATTCGCGAGTCTACCTATGCGTTGGGAAACGCGTAAAATTAATGATGTGCTTAAATGGGAGGCATTTGTGCCATATAGGATACTTTTACATTAGCTTGGCTGCATTGAGTTTCCAAGCTAGTTTCTATTACTGCAGAAATGTGTTTTCAATATCGAATGAATATGGCTTCTATGGGAAATCGTTTTTATATATTAGAACGAAGTAAAATATTCGCATATATGATAAATTTATAAACGTTTTCTTGCTTAAAAAGATCTTTTATGCACTGAATTACCCCTCATCTTTATTCGATTTCCTGCCACGCATTAGCGGTTTGATGTTTGAAAAACATCGATTAGGTAGTTATTCTTTCTTTAAATACAAATAAATTCCCAGTTCATTAGTCATTATTCTCGTACTTTGAGAAAATGATGATATCTTTGAGTAGATTCGAATCTGATGAGAGAGAAATTGTCCACTCTATAAGATAATCAGCAACCTACGAATTTTATGCCCAAGGGAGAAGTTCGAGGTTTTATAGTGTTCATTTAAGTAGCTAATTCACAATTTCTGAGTTTGTCTACATAACGAATGCAGAAAAAAGGCTGAATGAGTACTTCCTAAGTCTTAAAACAAACAAGCGAGTCGTCATTAAAAAGTACACAATGTTTACAGCCATGCGTTTCTCTTATATGGTGGGAAAATATTTTTTATCCTTCTCTCATAAACCGAAAGTGCTTTCATTGCAAAATAAACTCTCTGACTATGTAGTAGAATGTAAATGTGCAATCAAACAGGAAGAAGCATATAGTCGACTAACATACCGCTCATTAGCTTAAACTGACTGACTGAATGACTTCGAGCGATATATTTGCTAAATATCAAGATACGATGTTTCCACAAACTAGCAATTTCAATAGAGCGTTTGATCAGAAAATTACGATAAGAGAGGAACCCATTTCTTTGCAAAAGATTTGTAATTTCGATTTACACAAGTGGTACACAAATATGTTATATTTCCATGTAAAAGCAATTTAAAGGTTGTATCTGTAAAATTGCTTCGTTTAAAACTGCCTTGTCAACAATATTTGGAGAGGCACACAAAAATTAAAAAAATACGATAAAAATAATAACATGAAAGCAATGTCTTAGCTAATTTTTATCGCAAGTCATATAAATGAAAAATAATGTTTATTACGAACGAAATAAAATTCTTAAATGTGCTGATCTGATGATTAATTTTTGAGTTCGAGCGCCCACAAGATTCCTACCACACACGCACTACAGACAGACATCATCGAGAAAACAGTGAAAACGTACTAAGGGGTTCTCAAAACGTGTATTTTCGTTGAAATATCGAATTCGATTTTTTTCACTAATAGGATACTTTATTAATTAATGTTGAAAATTCGGTATAATAATCAGCAGGAGGCTTAGGACTTATAAGGAGTGGGGCAGAGCCTCCTCCCAGAGTTACGTCCATGCATTGAATGAAGTTGCTATATAAAATTCATATTTATATCGGGCTCAAATTTGTCGAAAAGTTACGAAATATGTACTAAATAACAATATATGATATAAAAACGATTTTACGATAAATTTAAACATAATGGGGTCCGGTTAAGTGCTTCACATAGCCGAGAGAGTCCGAGTATTCACAAAAGCCTCGTCAAACGACAAAATAAATGAGGTGCCTTCAGGTAAAGCGGCCACAGCTCATGCATGCAAACGACCTCAACCCAATCTCCGAAAAAAGGGCTCCTCCCTAAAGGATATTTACGACGGCTGCTTAAAGGCCAAGGATTAGAAATCCGTGCGTTCTCTTTTTTATGTTTCGAGGGATGCCGCTGTGGGTAATTAAGAGAGTCGCTGGTGCCTCCGGGGTCCCACTTTCTTCTTCCCTTTTCCCTTCTTCTTCGCCCATCCTCTCCATTCTCCGCGCGTAATCTCCATACGCACCCATCTCCGTCCGCTCCGCGCCACCTGCCCTCCCTCCTCACTCTTCCGAATAATTTAAGCTGACCCTGAGGAGCATCCGCCCGCGCTGACCCAAGAACTTCCTTTCGTCACGCGTGTTGCTCGACTCCAGGATGGTAATACCCTCTTTCCTTCGCACGCACCCCATTTCCATCCCCTCTCCCAAAACACGATCCGCCGTAAATGCATATTACTACGCGTAAAGCGAAAAATGAGGAAGAGGGGAATTTCGAGCGAGGGAGAATCACGACGTTGCGAAGGTTGAGATACACATCGGGAGTCTTTGTAGAATCCACGTTAACTGCACAAAAGATGTGATGATCAGTTGATGAGATTAGATTCTTTTTTTTTATTTCGTATCTAACGCGCGATCGCATTCGATGCGTGTGCGTGCATATCTCCGGTAGCAACGACTCATTGTTTGCCTCCGCGGTCTTAATGACTATATCGATCTTAACGAGCTTAGGCTCCCTTCGTCTCGCGCGTGATGCGCTTTTGAATTGAAAATGAAAGCCAAAAATTTACCTTGACCTCTTAACAAAAGAGTGTGGCAATTAGTGAGGAATGAACTTGTTAATAGTATGATCGTTAATTAATATTATCATTTAATACAGCTGGTGAGTCACATGAAAGAAGAGGTCGAAACTGACGAAAATAGTGATATCGTTCTGATCGCCGCTGAAAAGAAAATTTTAATGATTGAAGAGCAAAAATTTCATTACATCGCTTATTTGAAAATTTATTGCAAGGTATTACTCTGGTAAATTTTATCCTCCCGTAATAAACTGAGTTTTTAATATGTTTTACATTCACAGATGAAGAGATTATCCCCTTAATGTAAAATATTGTTTTAAAATTTTCATGAAATTCAACCTTTTGTAAAACTATGTACATTAATTACGCTACATCCATTGTAACAAATAATATAAAAATATCGGAAAATTTAAAAAGCTATAGTTTTAAAATTTTACGTTTTAGAACAGAAAATTTTAACTCGTCATGTCATTCAACGCGGCCGTTTCATTTCTGATTCTACCGCAAGTATATGGACATTAACGAGATGAACATGGGGCCAGTACGAGACACGCAATTATGTAAAAACATAACATAACATAAACTTGCAGACCGATGTATATACTTCTAAATTATATATCTAGCCACCATTTGATTTGAGTTAGATATCCCTTGAGTATTACTCCCATTTATAAAGATTTAAGTCTATAATATATATATATATATATATATATATATATATATATATATATATATATATATATATATATATATATATATAAACAATGTAAGTTGCCTACAGCGGATTGGGCTTCATGCACTCCCGTTGACAAAGCCGTTAGCAAGAAATGGTGGCCTGAATCAGAAAACTTAATTCACTCGGACGCCAGTCATTTCCGATTCGAAACGAAATATCTTCTGCGCCGAATGGACGGCTATAATCCCGAGCGCCTCAAGAGTTACCTGTCCACTCGGAGGCTTAATGCCGCCGTCGTGCGTCTTTTCACCGTCGAAAAAATGATTCAAAGAAAAGAAGGAAACGCTCGTGTAGTGATATCACTTTCTCGCTTCCATGACCCGAGGCAATTAGGCGGGAGACCGCGCAGCTTCCTCTTTCGAAACCGTTGAGTCATCGATGGTGCATCAAAGCAAGAGGTTGATTATTCAGGTAATTTACCGTGAATAGTTACGCGGCACGGGTGTTTTTTTTCTTCTTGATTTTAATCCACCTTGGGAGGATGGGAAATTTGACTATTATGTGGCTTGTTTCCGAGTTTTTATGAAGTCGGTCTTTAATTATTTTTGCATTTACCCTGTTTGTTTGTCTGCAGTAATGTCATTACGGACAATAATTGCAATCTCTCAGTTGCGAAAGTCATCGCTTTTTATGATTACCCAGAGAACGCCGTCGCCCGCAAATGGTCGCAAAGCTTTTCCCACTCAATCAATCCTTTTTTCCTTATTTACACCATATACTTTTCTCCACTGACCGTATGATAGAATATTAATGTGAATGCCTTCACATCACACAAGGGTTATAAAAGATGCAAGCATAAGAAAAGAAAAACACCCAGAAACACAAAAATTATAAACTCGTGCACACACACGCCACTAGGTGTACAGGTGGTTGCACCGCTTCATGGACCACACGCCAAGGTTTATAAGATTTTACTCCAGGTCAGGGGTATTCAATCACAAGCGAAAACATAGAAACTTGATCCTCTAGCACCACGGAATTTTTGAAAAATTTGCGTGCGTTAAGTTATCCCTGTAACGTAGCAATTGCCCGCAAAAAAGTGTACGTGCGTTTATGTTTCTATTATTTGGTGTTTTTCTTGACCATTTAGTTGTATACTTAGTAATCCTCGTGTATTGTATAGACCTTAGTATTTTTGATGCTCATCATAACTTTGCTCTAATACGTAATACCTCTTCACCAGTGGCGTACCGGAAAATGTGTGGGCCCCCGCCAAAACAAAATTGAAGTTCCGGGAAAAAAATTAAGAGCTTCAGGAAACAAAATATGGGCCCGCTTTGGGCATGGGTCCCCCCGCCGCGCGGAAGCTGCGGAGTTGTCCTCTACGCCAATTTTCTTCACTATTCACAATTAAACTTGAAAATATCTCTACTATATATGATTCTAATTCAAATTTTTACCACGATTAGTTTTATTGATATTACTGCAATAAAAACAAGCATCCTGAATTCAATAGAGAAGTATCGAGCTGGTCTTATGACTAAAAGTTTACTGATACAAATGTTATGAAAGGGCCAATCGGCTACAAAGCAGTTGTCATCAGTGGTATGCACCGATAATAGATTCCATCAGAAATGATTTTCGTAACATTTTTATGTCTATTGGAGATAGATATTCTATCAATTCGAGTATTGTCAAGGGTAATTAATAGTTTGATACTCTTATTATACCCTATGAAAAGAGCAAGAATAGCAAATCCAAGTAAACTTGTAATTTTGTTACAACCGACCCATTCGAGTCTTTCGACTCCGACGAATCTTTTTTTAAGTCGAACAATGTCACCGAATTAAAAGCCTTGTTTCGAACTGTTAAGGTTCGTCGTCCCCTTTTCTGCTCGAATAGGAATCATTCACAGGCGCGGTTTCGTGGAGAGGGAACGACCCATGGCGCCGTCAAAACAATCCCTCGGTTGTCGATCTCTGTCTCCTCGACCCTCCCACACTCATTTGTTTTACCTGACCGAGTCCGTCATGTCTCCCTGTCTCCGTTATGCAGAGGAGTTTTAAGGACCTCTGCGTCCCGTGGTCCTCTCAAAGGCCCCACGAAAAAATAAAACTCTCAACCCTCGTCCCGTCATTCTGAAAGGATATCCTCCCCTTCCTCACGATGCATTGAATTAATCTGAGGTATAATCTCTTCCCTCGTGTACCATTCCCGAAATAACCCCTCTTCATCTAACTTGACATAGTGACGTGAGGTATGGTAACGTCCAACAATTTGAAAAGGGTTTCCAAATGAATTAACATCCGATTCCTCCGTCATGTCAAGGCATATTTCGCCCGCAAGGGAAATAAGATCGGTAAGTTGGTATAAGTTAGTGTAACAGAATTTAAAAACGGGAGAAAATAACAGAAAAAATTAAATTTCTTCTCTATCGCTTATTCTCTTACACACATTTTTCAGCATCATTAAAAAACCAGATTCTCATCACCGTTAACTTATACACAATCAGTTCCCGAGATTTCCTCGCTCTGTCTTCTCCACTTTCATGTACACAGTGCTCTTTTTTCCCCAGACATTTCCATTCCCTGAGAACCGGTAACCTAATCCGTTCCATTTTTTGGAGGGGGA
This sequence comes from Tanypteryx hageni, assembly GCA_028673005.1. Classification (NCBI taxonomy): domain Eukaryota; kingdom Metazoa; phylum Arthropoda; class Insecta; order Odonata; family Petaluridae; genus Tanypteryx; species Tanypteryx hageni. Next base: position 56,370,919 of record CM054116.1, read on the forward strand.
ATTCGAAGTCAACTGAAAACCCAACAAAGAGGTCGTTTTAAAAATCCGATCCCACAAATATAGCCAACTATATCGACTAGAATAAAAATGAAATTTAATCAAAGCAATAAAACCTGCGTCTCTTACACATCTTCCGGCAGAATGGCTATTTTAAAGCAAAACATATAAATAAATAACCTAATGGTAATGGAATCTGTACTATAGACAGCATTGTCAGCGCTTTCGATATGATTGAAACGCTGCCTAGATTGAAAAATCATTAAAGGTTTCCTAGACACCCTTACCTACCTCTCGACTGTTCCCTGCATACCTGGCATGTTGTGGACCTTAATATCCATTTTTAGCCAAGTCATCGACTCAAATTTCTTCCTGTTACTCCAGAGCTTTAATTTTAGGGACAACTGAATTAATAAAAGTGACCAGATAAAATTTCAATCATTTTTCATTGGTCACTTTCCAATTTAGTGATACGTCATTTTTATTACCGGAAATGATTGCCATACAGGTTAAATTAAATAATCGTAATGCTGAGGAAACCACAATCAGTTTCAAGAGCAGCCATGCAAATCTCCGGGTAAAATATTTATATTCTAAATTTAAACGGAAATATGCAACTTTTCTTGTATTAGAATATGAAGAGATTCCACAAAATAACGTCTGCAACTGTAAACTTTGTTAAAATATTTATGTTCTTCCCTTTCTCTCTCAGTGAGTTTTATACAACTTTTGTTTTTGTGAGAAGAACAACCAAATTCAAACGTTCAGATCATTGAATTATATAGAGCTAATTTCCAAGAACATTTAGTAATATTACAACATTTGTAACCTAAAATCACGAAATTGGTATACTTTTAAGGGATGCGGGATTGATTTCCAAATGCCACTCAATGGAAATATGCATTACAATGCAACTGGCGTTTCTCCTTACAAAAAATCCTTTTCCTCTGCATATGAAACAATTTTTGTGATCGAACGATGTTCCATTGAACCATACGGTCAAGGAGCGACAAGAGGATGACTGGCACACACTCAATATGGAGTCATCATCATCGTCTGCCTTCTCTCTTCATCTGTCTCCCTCTCTCTTTCTCTCTATCCTCTATCATGTCTCCTCTCTAGAAGCTGCCCCCCTCTTCGGAGGAGGACACGTCGTCCGGTCGCGGTCCACGGCGAGGTAAAGGCCTCCGGGCGGCAGCATTCCAAGGGTCACGCCTCTCTCCGGGAGGGAGGGAAGTGGGAAAGGGAAGGAGGGAGATGTGTAGGGGGAGGTGAGGCATAGTGACGATGCCCCGGCGCTCCGTCCTCCCCCTCTTAGGAGAGAGAGAGACGTGAGCCGCGGAATAGAGGGAGGGAAGAAGAGAAGTGATCGGAGAGTAGGGGGTCCCAGTCGAGAGGCTGCGTTAACTGTACTCTCCCGCCTCTCTCGCGTGACCTCACAGACCGAATAACTAAGGTAAGAGCGCGATGGAGGGAAAGAGAGATATAGAGGGGGTTGGGGTGGAACTGGGAAGGGAGGAAATTACGGAGGTAAGGACCGCGAGATAGCAACGGTAACGACTGATTGACGAGGATTTAATCTGCTCGAGAGGTCTGGCGGGATTACGAGCGAAGGGATACCATGAATTAGAGGAGATAAAGCCTTACTTCGCCGACTTTTTCTTACACGAAACTACGTCCTGCGTTTCCTTTCCTCGGGAAGAAGAAGAATGTAGAGAGACAAAGGAAGAAATCCACGCTGATTCGCGACTTGCAGAAGAGGGAATGGAGAAGGGAGAAAATGGGAAGAGGAGGCGTTCGTAGAAGGTGGTATGAAGAGACAGTAGTTAAGGGATAGAGACAAATTAGAGGGAGGAAGTGAAGGAGGGACGTGATTTATCGAAGGATTTAGAGACATCGGATGAAAAGGTCTTTCGGTGTAGGCAGCTATGGATTAAGTCCAATAAACGAGGCGTACCGATGAAACCTTCGACGAGTTACGACGCCAGATTAGATGCGCTCGTACCGGCGAAGCGTACTTTATGCGGCATGGGCGAGAGAGGAGAGGAGGAGAAGACTATTCCGCTTTCTCAAGAATCATCGAAAGATACGATAAATAGCTTCGTTTCGCAACCAAATCGTTCGAAGCGACTCCGTGACGTTTTTTTACCGCATTAAAACGCTGCAATCGTTTTCTGCGGAGATAAATATAAATCTGTGAGATAATAAACTATGAGTAATTCACCAAATATCCACGTTGGAAAGGAAATCTTTTTTTAAATGGGTCGCACGCTCAAAACCTAATTCAAGACTGAATGGTTATCGCAACAAAAGACAATACCGATATCATAAAAAAAAACTTGACTCAAATTCGCGCATAAATCAAAAGAAAGTTTTATTACTGTAGAATTTTTCGGAATGAAATCGAATATTGGCTCATAATAAATATACAACATCGACTGGTTTCTATGCCATATATGCCATAGTAAACAAAATATTATGGAATCTCGAGGAAGACAGAAAATGTTTGACTTGTCTAAAATTCTAAGTGTAGAACTTAATTTGAACGTATATCAGTACGAACGAGAAAAAACGTCTACCTTGACTCATGGAAAATTTGAGTTGTAGGCGTTCGAGTTATCGACTTTCGACTTTATTATTTAACAACTATATGACATAATTTACGAATCATCAAAACTCCTATTTGATTTATTTCGCCGATTTTTTAATCGAAACCTTTAGTTATTTCAAGTAAGTGCTTTATTCTTCATCTGAATGCCATTCATTAACTATTTTATGTAATACTTGACCGCTGAGCTTAAGTAATCGATTCGATTAGATAATGTCGTGGCTGGCCTATTTATGAAAATGGATTATAATATTATTACGTTGTTACGTAATTGTCCTCTTCCGCATCATATCGAATCGATTATTCCCACGCGAAAAACACGCAAAAAATAATGCAACCATAAGCGAAGAAATGTTTCACAAAAAAAAAACAAAACGCGAGGAAAAGGAAGCTGAAAATTCTATCCGCCTCCTTTAATATGAAGCCTTTCTACTTTTAATAGCGATATAGGGAGGGAAAAAACGAGGTCCAATGATAGGTGTCATGCAAGAGCGGAAGCACAAAAAAACAGATGGAAAACGTGGTCTTGAACGGGTTTCAAAAGCATAGGACGGGGAAGGGAGATCCGAGGAGAGGAGGGCGTTGAAGCGGGTGGTTTCGCGAGATGGGAGGATGAGATGCAAAGAGGGGATGGGAATAAAGAGTCGCGAAATGGTATCGAGAGGAAATCGAGTGGATGAAAAAGAGGAGGACAGATCGCGAGGCTCGCGAGAAAAAATGACGCGGATCGCAACGGAACGAAATCCCTCCATCGCTCTCTCGCGAATGGGACTCATGATAGACGCTCGGTTTTCACGAAATTCCTGCTCTTCTGAATGATTTCCCAGAAAAACATTTGAATACATGCGGGCGAGTGGGCATCCTTATATTGCCCATGTACGTAATATTTTCGTGATGACCTTATTATTTGAACATTACTCACAAAGCGCGAACGCTTTCGCCATGGACGACAGAAAATTCGGAAGAATAAAATTCTCGTACTCTTCAATCGCGGAAATGCACCGATGGAGACCTCACTGTCGTGTCTTGCTCAAAAGTCATTTCCTGTCGAGCGTAGTTTTTACATTGATTTTTCTTAGTTGAATCTTGAGATCCAAGAGGTTTACAGTTGCAGAGGCGACATCAAAGGACTACTAAGATAAAAAGCTTTTACCGTTGAAAAAAATAGAAAAATATGCGTAAAAATCATTGATTTATGTAGATGAAGCGCGTCGTTTATGCACTATTCCTATGAAATTTATTCTTTTTGCTAGTTTTCCATTGATGAAAAGAACTAAAAGCGACTTATGGACAGTGCTGTAGTGGAGGGTATATGGTGGCATACGCTGTATACCCACTGCTTTTTTCGCATGATTAAGGTATACCCTCTGCTTTTTCGAACAAGTGGCGTATATCTTCGCCTTATGAGAAATTATACAGAATGAATGAAAAAACAACTAATTACTCCTTTTTTCGTGGCCCCAAATATTGAAGCTGCACCTGCAATTCTTGAAAATCTGCAGCCCACCAAGAGATTTAATACCAATATTATAATACTACTTTTGTATCGATCAAATTGAAAATAAATACTGTGCTTATTATTTTTTAACTTTTTATATACATCACTTTATTGAAATAAAATTTTCAAAGAAATTCAAAGTAAGGTCAAACGTTTTCTCCTGCCATCGTAACATTATAGTCATGTACTTTGCTCTTAAAAAAATGGGTAAGACCCCTCCTCCCCCTTAAGTTTCACTTCGGTATACCCTCTGCTTTATTACGACTACAGCACTGCTTATGGAATATATATCTTCATATGTTGCCCCACATGTATTCTCATTTGCACACTCGACGGAAAAGTCAATCCAGTTCCAAAGATTTCTAAGCATTAACATTTTTATGTCAAATGTTATTTGGCCGCATACCATAGGTTTTTAATCGAGGAAGTACTACCTTTAGGTTTGGCCGTGGTCCAAGGTCTAATCTGAAGGAAAAACAATTCTGCGGATAAAAAAAGATCAGGGGACTTTCTTCCTAGTCCGTCAACAAGGGTCCCGTTTGTGGACGTCAATTTTCGTCCGCGGTTTCGCTTTTTTTCCTTCCGAGATAGGAAAAAAACCGAACCGCAGATTGGAGTTACACGGACGTCCGTAAAACCTCACAGGCTCACAATTCCAAAACGCGACCAAAAAACTCCGCGCCTTTCCCTTCACCACTTTCGTGAGTCACAGCTTTACTTCTCTTCCTCGATCGCTCGATTCCCGAGAATTTTACTCAACGTGAAAAGTTTGATAGGAGGACAGCGAGAGTTCTTTCGACGGTAGAGGATTGCATTACGCATTTTAAAAAAAGCTGCCAAAAATCTCCGCGGCCAAACTCGAATGTGAATCAGCGTTTCTTAATTTTTTTCGTTTCGTCAGCGACGCACCTCTTTCACGCATTCAGGTTCCATCGCTTTGCTCACAGGCATTACGAAATAGTTTTAAAGCAGACCTTACAAATTAAAAAAAAAATGAAATTTCCTCAAATAAATTTAAGTACGTCATAAATAGATACGGTAGAGAAAGTAGTGAATACAATTTTCATATTAATTTAAATTTACACATGGTTTTACTTCAACCATGCGATGACGTGACCGTGAGTATCGGTGCATGTTCGGGAAACACTGGTCATAGTGGAATATAATTTTAAAATGCACTTCTTTTGACTTGTGATCACAAAGGCAACTCCAATAGCAAAAATAACTGCTGGTGAAACAAAATACTCAAAGCAGGAGTCCTCAAAGTCCACCGATAGTTGATTCCAAAAAAAGAATATTGGAGTTATCTACAGTTGGATTCCGACCATTATTTGAGATCGACATTTCATTTCTGTAATGAAAAATTAACCTTCTAGTTTCTCTAATGCGCAAATAATTCGTTTTGGCAACGAAGCATAATCGCATGGCGCAACTGGAATCATATACGTCCAAATTTAGTTTCCATTCGTTTCTCGCGACATGATTAATGGATTCTTCCCACGCCATCCAATGCGGCTTTTATAGCAAGCGTAATCGAAAATGGTGGGAGCACATGCATCACATCACGCGCGGCAGTAAATGTCCGTTCACTTTTTTATGTTATTTTTAGAACGCAATGGTTAACTTACGTTACTAAACAAAGGACATCAATAGAAGGAGGAGAGGTGAATACGATGGTGAATCAGAATTTCCATTACAATTCGGCGTGTAGGCATAAGCCAATGGTTTCCAAATTGCATCGCGACACGCCAGTTTGTGGTTGTGTGTTGGCAGTGGTTTCGCTGGACAAAATACTTTTTTTCGAAAAGGTGCGCAGCGCAAGTCTATGTACAAAATGAGTTAGGGCGTGTGATCCGAGTAAAAAAATTCGGATAACAGTCCCTTAATTTCCCAATGAAAAATATTGATCTTCTGATACTCTCCTGTATGTTTCAAGTGATAACTCATCCTCTTCTGAAGATACAGTAGAAAATATTTAGATTACGAGAGAATTTTATTGTGCATACAGTACTATAGAACAAATTAATTATCCATAATGTACTATGGGGGGCATTTAAAAATTTTCTATTGATTGTAATAATTTTGTTTTAGCACGAGTCTTTATCAAGCATCTTATCCGATACTGATATTGTAATGAGTCGTCAAATGATTTTATAAAAGACGAAAGTTTAAGATGGATAAAATGAAGAAAAGGTCACAATGTAAAAAGCTGACCGTCTTGATACTGGAAAAGAAACTAAGCACAAATGTTCCAGGTCGCGGGTTTTCTACTGTGAGTTTTGGGGAATACGTGGAAATATTAAAGATTGTATTTTTTTCTTCTTATTTCAGCTTTAACGCATGACTTTGGAATCAAATGCTGCGATTTTGCGATTACAAATAACGTTATGAGACGTTCCAGGGACGTTTTTACTGGCAAAAGGAAATTGGGATTGAAAATCATTTCTTGTACCACGGAAAGTAAATAACCGAGATATTGAAAAAAGTCTTTCACGAGCAAGAAGTCGCACACGGCCGTTACTTAAATTAAAAATAGAAATGTATTACACCAAATTTTATCATTCACATTTATGAACATAAGTAATGTAAGCATTCTCGTAATTTTTAGCAAACAAACTATCTTATTCGTTTCCGTCTCTTCGAATCACCTCCACTTTAGAAGAAGTAAACCATTGGGTCGGTTACTCCTCTGCGTGCACGCATGTTTGCGCTTTGGATGAGGAATGGGATACAGGGCGAGGAGTGGGGAATCGAGTAGATCGACTCAGTGGTCCTCATAATCGTGTATCCTCGATATCTGTGGAAGGAAGCCTTTTTTTCCTTGCCGATCCTGTTTTCTTACCCAGTCACGGAAAATTGCCGCCGCAGGTTTCTCGCACGCGAGATCTAGAATTACTCTAACAAGAGACGCATGTTTGGCGTAAGTAATTTTTGTCGCTACCGGTCATCCAAGCAAGACCGCTCGCTTATGAATCCCATTGAGGATATCCCTTTATCTTTCCGCGGAGATGAGTTTTATGATCCGCTCCATCACCCTCTGTTTTATCCAAACGAGCTCGGTTTCAGAATCAAATGAGCGGATACAACGAATGGTTATCCGATGGAAATGTATGTGTGTGTGTGCGCGCGCTCGCACGCGTGCGGATCTTATGTTAAAAAGCTAATTCTTTGCTAATGCTCAGCCACTCTATTTTTATCTGGTTGCATGCCAATTTCCTGGCGTTAATTCTCAGGATAAAATACTACCGCATTACGATTTCATTCCATAACACCAAATACTTCAATGTGAAAGGGTTATATTGTTTTTTCTTCGACCGAGGCTTTATTGCAAGGATGTCGCGGTTGAATTAGTATCGTATTCTCGCGCGTATCTGGTTCGAGGCCGCATCAAACGATCAAAATACAAAAACAAACGTTTTCTTCGTCTATTATGCACCATTGTATCTTCGGAGAATTGCTTTTTTTTATGTAAAAATATAGAACTTCTTGCTATAAAGAGCAATATTGACTTTTAAATCGTCTTGAGATGGAAATTCGTTGGCATAAAACACTCGTGAAACTTTTCTTTCCACTCCATTTTGCACATTTTGAAACTTAGCAAGCTATAGAGATTTCATAGGCAGCTATTTCAAAAGAAACGTGATACGAAAAAAAACCACGCCCCTTGTTTTTCTGAAAGCTATTTTACGTAATACATCAAGTTAGCCTTGAAGTTGACAGTTAATTCGTTTCTATGACAATGAGCAAAGAGGATTGCTACGTTGTCCAAGGACCGATGGATCGCCCGATCGTATTTCAGATGAGATTTTTGATTGCTGAAAAGGATTACTTTAATTTGATAATCAAGCCAGTTGAGAGGTCAAAAATCAGGATCATTAAATCGAATTCCAGCATGATAAAATCTCTCGTTTATCATAGTTCATTCGTCCAATTTGTGTTATATCCCGTTATGTACAATTAATTGTACTAACCAAAGAAGATACGATACACACCGACATATAATCGATAGATCATAAGTACCTTCAAACAAAGAGCCGATGAGGAGATTAAACCGCTTCATCAGCTTCGTTTAATTTAGGCGATTCAAAATGAAACACTAAAACACCCGCGCAAACCGCGCGCTATGCTCACAATGAATGAGGAAACAATCACTTTTGCTGACCTCGCATTCTCATCATACCGTCACCCCATTGTAATTCGCCAATACCGATTTTACACGACGATTCTCCTCCCGGACACGATTTAATGTAGTGATGACTCAGTTAAGCTCAACCTTTAAATGTTTTTTTAGTGCTTTTCGTTATTGCTGAAAAGCACTATTATCTTCGTGATGTCCGTCCGTTCGTCCGTGCGTGCGTATACATCAGGGAAGAATTGGCTGTACCGATTTCAACAAAATTTTGCACATGGAATACTGACATAAATTAATGACCAAAGTGGCATATTTGAACCGGATCGACTCAGCAGGGGTGCCACAGTTACAAAGTTAAACTTTTCGGTAATTGTGAATTTGGAAGGAATTGGCTTAACCGATTCCAATGAAATTTTCGAGGAAGGAGGCGTGTAACATAAAATAACAAAATCAGGTTTTTTGTATAGCAGGGCTGCCACAATACAGGAAATAAAAAACATTCCTTTTACACATATTTGTGTTGAAATGTCTTCATCAATTTGAGCCAAATTATAATATTTATAATGTACACATATATAGAAAACCATAATAGCATATTTAAAATGAATCAGTCAAACAGGAGTGCCACAATTACAAATTAAATTCTTTCACTAATTATGGAGTTGGAAGGAATTGGCCAAAGAGATTTCAATTAAATTTTGTATATGAGTTTTATACAACATACCGTAATGAAATCAAGATGTTTAAATCTGACAATGAGCTAAAGAGCAGGACTACCACAGTAAAAAATAAAATATTTCTTTTACGCGTAATTCTAAAGAACTGATGGCATGGATTTTAATCAAATACTATGATGTGTATAAATAATCTTTATATAAATAAATAACAAAATTATTATATTCAAACCGGGTCGACTAAACAGGGCTACCACAATATCAAAGTTAGAATTTTTCTGTAACTATTAATTTCGAAGGTATTTCAAAGAAATTTCGTTTGTAGGTAGAGTGTAAAAGGATAAAACGAAATGAACATGTTTAGAACGAATCTAAAAAGCAGGGCTACCACAGTATAAAGAAAAATAATTTTCCGATTTCAAAGCAGATACATTAGTAAACGATTATACTACGGCGAATTTGACGAAAGGCACTTCTGTGCCACGGGAAACCAAAGTGTACCCCTACTTGTTTCATGTTTACAAACATGAATGAATTTTATTCTCCTGAAAGTACTCTTTCACGGCGGTGTTAATGAACATTCATTAATGAAAGCAGTATATTTTTAAAATGACGGCTAGACCACACAAAAATGTCGTTTATATTTTTTGCGCGATTCGTCTACCAGATCTCGCGAGGATTAAAAAAAATATCAATCCGATGTCTAGAAAAATGTGCTTTAAAAGACTTCATAATTATTTACAACACTCATTTTGGAGAAAAAACGATCGATTTGTACATTTTTAGCAGCAAAATACAAGAGCACATTCAGCTTGCACTCTTCGAACGTTTCACATATGGAAACTCTTAAGTGGAAATCGCAGAATTGGTTCCTACCGCCTTTCCCTCCATTTATTTTCCACTCACTCTGGCACGATGCGACTTGCAATAAAAGAGCAGCTGAGGATAGCTACGTAATGAGGTGTTTATTCCAAAAAGAGACATTAGACTGGAATGAGGAAGACTCGATCTTGTCATTCAATACTTAGTCGTGTAGGCGCACTAGACTACCATTTAAGCGCCATATATCACAAAAGTCACGTAAATTTCACCTTACGAATCGAGCGTGTTACCAACTGCATTTTAATTTTATTTTAGAGGAAAATAAAACTCAACTCTGCCGTTTAAAAAAAACTCTGCTTTTTTAAAACTTTGAAACTATTTTTTTTCTTCTAATCTATCCATTAACCCTTTTGTCAATGGTTAAAGGTTATAATAGAGTGTGTTCCAAGAGGACGATCATTCTTCTCTTGAAAGTCCCCGTTCCAATCTATTGGATGCATACTTGAACTCATTCCGCGCAAAATCCATCGATTGCACGCTAAAGATTAGTTCCACAGGGCATGGGAATGAGATATTCTGACAGGGGTTGGAATTTTCAGAATAAATGATCCCCAGCAGCGGAGGATTTAAATGGAGGAGGAGCGATTGGGGCGATCCCTATATCCTTGGGAAGTGTCTCGATCTGCCTCGTGTTATAATAACCTAGTATTGCGTTTGGACGAGCCCAACTGGTATTTCCCGATCAGGACTTAACGTTCGGATTGATAGGATTTTGTGATTGTGAACAATCAAAATTTTAAGCCCATTCTATCGCCACGAAAGATGCGTACTTGGTAAGGAAACTGCACCTTCTCTTTCTGAGAAGCTTAGCGGGAAAGGTGTCGCGATTTCGAATGTCGAAATCGTGTTTGCCAAGACCTGTTAACCTTCCCGGTCGAAGACCACTATTATTAGTTTGGTTTAACGAGCAAGGGTCTAATCGATTCTTCCGATCCTACGCGTGACTAGTGTCATCATCCTTACATTCGTGGACGCACATAAGAAGCTCCCACCTGAGCGGAGACATAGAGCGAGTGACCTTGGACGGCACTCTGCGCTGGAATCAACACTAGATAAATTGGAGGCGACCAAGTGTTTCAAGGCGCCGCGCTCAAGGAAAGTAGAACCGACGTTATCGGCGGCATTTCGTGCGGATGATTTTCTTCGTCTTCGCGTACGAGAACTCAAATCGCAATATCTACTGTTCCGCAGTGTTTGTGCTGTTATAAAAGGACGCGAACGAAGGTCAGTGTTATTTCGACGAAATGGAACGTGACGTTTAACTCGGTTATTTTGGTGCTTTGATCGGATGAACAAATAAAAGAATAAAAATATTGCATACGATTACCTCAATTTTTCGATTACAATACGCATCTAGGTTTGCACGAGTGAAACGTCAGAATTTCCTCATCGCCATGCATAATACGCATCTAAAATTGCAGTAATGAGATCAATTTGATCCTAGCGGGTTTAAGTGAAGATGATTGCGAACTTTTGGTATTGTATAAAACACAGGTTCTTCGGATTTCCAACTGTGTTTTGATTATATTGTGTAAGTACAATAAATATTAAGAATCTAAAACGTTTATCTTCTTGATTATTTCTTCTGGAGACCAGCTTTATGAAGGCTGAAAGTAAAATATATTTCATCTCAACTGATGATGGCGTAATCTTTTGTAATAATTCATAATATGAAATGTAATTCTTATATTTGCTTTTTAAGAAAAAAAAGAAAATAGAAATTCTATCGAAACACAACATAAATAACAACTGTGCTTTATCGTTGAAAATGTGCGCGGAAATAACAATTATTGACCGACTGAAAAAAATGTTTGCGTTAGTTACCATGTATAATACTCGCCTTAACTTTTTGGTCAGTTTTTCGTGAAAAGGTTGCGTGTTATACACGGAAAATAACGGTATGTTATAGTATTTATAATAAATACCATCGCCTTCGTATCTTATATGATAAAGGCCAATCTCATTCTGCCATTCAAGGCGCAAGGTTTTATGAATTAATGCGAATAACTCAAGAACGGTAAGTTCCATATCGATGAGTCTTTTCGCCAAATACTCGACGCGTCCTCTTTATGGTTATAAGTGGATAAACGTCAATGATTAAGGGCACGGGTTCAATTTCAGGAGAGTTTACTTTATCTATTTTAATATTATAGGTGCAGCGTATTTTAGTTTGCATTTTAAAATTACTTGTAGTCATCGCGAAAATTCGAGGCTTGAGCTATAGAACGCATAAAAGAATGAATATTAATTTTTCTACCGTAGATTTCCAAATTCGCGCCGACAAATTTGTTTTGAGCACTAAAATTTTACGTATTTTTGCAGTGAAAATCTTTCTTCAACTTATGAGAGGGATATATATATATATATACACACACACACGAGTAGTCGGTGCTTGCAAAAATCACCATACACCAAGATCTAAACTCGTAAATAAACCTACGCGATCTCCGAGGCAACAGCACTTCAGTCACGTGGAGCCTTTATGTATTAAATAATAAATTCCATGAGTAATAGCAGTATATTTATAATTTTTCGTGAAATTAAGGCAACTATCCGTCACTTCCAAATTATCTGGCAATCGGCTGGTGTCCAAGTTTTCGTATTTCAAGTTTCGTGGTTCGGATGGCACTGCATGAGCAATAAGAATAATCATCATTAATACTACACCCTATACATTATATTTATGGAAAAATTAGGATATTTTCTGTTAAGATTATGGCATCATTATCCATGCCTTCAGCACGTATTTTGATTAAAATATCGAGAAATAGGTAAGACGCCATTATATTTAACAATTGAAAAGAGTTAAATTTGCTCGAAAAACTACGAAACACAACATCAAAATACTTTTCTTGTTTTACCGTCACTGCTATCAGGGTTGCTTCTCCTATTGTGATCTCTTATAGCCCTGGAGAAAAATAAACCTATTCGCTCCTTCCTACAGTCGATAATCAAAATTTAATCGTCATGTTTGTGCTTTCAGTAGTACGTGAGAATTGCAATTATCTATGATACTCTCAATCTCAGTGCGTGATGCAATTAGTGTTTTGGATAGAGTAAAATCTTACATACTATCGGAAGAAAATATTGGCGATGATGTTTTCATAATATGCATGATATTGAAAATTAGAATAAGTTATATGCTTATGGGAATAAATTCGATGTTAATTTAATTAAAGAAAATTGAAAAAAACATAATTCCGTAATTCGAATTATCTATAACTCGAATAATTGTTGCTTTCCTTTGAGATTCGAGTTCTAGAAGTTCCACTGTATATATAAAAATATTTAAAAATATATTTCCATAACTTTAACTTTCTATTACTGGAATAATTATTAATTTTCCTTGAGATTCGACTTATGGAAGTTCAACTGTAATTCGTTATGACGGCATTAATTTCCATTAAAACCATTAAATCACTGCAATCGTAGCGTATAATATCACATCCCTTTAAAACCATTAAGGTCGTTGCCATAGAATTTAAAGATTTGCACTGTTGAAAAGAGGAAAAAATTCACACGTTTTTCCGATTAAAAGCCGATATTTACGCTAATTCGGTAGACATTTGAATTCTGCTTTCAAAAATTAAGACCTCCGTTCTTTCAGAATGACAACTGATTGTTTTCCGAATTCGTATCTCAATTTAAAGTAATTTAAAAATGCATTTTAGAAAGCCTTTCACTGAAGCCCATGCTTTTCATATGGGGTATTTAAATTGAACATTGGGATTAAAAAGACCCCTTAAATATAATTTTTTTTTTTTTTTGTGATTTTCGATTTTTCTCGTCGATTATGTTACTTGTCCTACCAACATACCAAATTTCAGATTTCTATCCTTTCTAGAAGTACCTTAGAGTTTTGTGTCAGTTAGTGAGCGAGTGAGCCATAAGTAGCTATATTATTATAGATATATAGTTGAAGTTGTGTATTATATTTTATGGTAATACTGAAAATTAAATTTCAGTTAAAGTGCGTTCGATTTCACTAACCAAATAGAAATCCAAATTGATGCATTGTTGAAGAAGTATTGTCAGGGAGGAAGAGTGGGAAGGAGAGAGTGGGGCGGAGAAGAGAGAGGAGCGAGGAAGGGAGAGGGGGAGGATGAGAGAGTTAGAGAATTAGATGGATGGAGAATAGGAGGAATAAAGGGGAGAATGGGATGTAGAGGGGGAAATTGTGCATGCATAGCATTTGTAAAATCTGGCTATTAGTGTTATTTTTCATTTCAATGAAAGCTTTTATTTTACAAAGAATTTTAGTCTGTCTGTTTAAAATCCCCCTAAAAATAGATATAAATATTAAATTTGATGTTCTCTCATTTCTGACGGACATTTTAACTCGTATGAATTATAATTATCGTAAAATTAAAATAGTTATACCTCCACAAGAACTCAACAGGATGTTTTCGTATACATTCTTTGGATACTTTTTTTATATATTCCTGAAAAGAGGCACAGCTAACTACAAGTAAAAAAAATTATTATATCCGAGTAGAATGTAAGAATGGAAACATTCACCCGTCTTCATTCTAGATCATCTTAACTGGATGCTTTCAATCGATCGCCTCATTTGATAAGATGGAACGTGACTTTATAATGTAGCCAACTGTGCAAAGTCTAAATTATGATATCAAAGCAACATAACTTCATAAATAAGACACATAAAGGCTCCATCATTGATTCCGTACTAGATTCAGCTCCCTCCGACTCCTCGATACGCTCGTCTTTTGTCAAGAGTTCAAAATATTACAATGTGAGAGGTAGTCATTGTAATTTAATTGTTGAAAAAATGCGTTTTTCTGGATTCAAAACGAATTTTTTGTACTTATTCCAAACTACTACTCTGAGAAGACTAAACTCCCTTCTCTTGGTCATTCGAGCTTATAAGACACGAATTAGAAACTAGGTGATAACCTATTTAAATTATCCTGCACCATTTCCTTTGCTTATCAAAAGAAACGCCTCCGGAATGGAACCTGTGAATTTATGAGAGGATTTAAAAACTTTGAGGGCATGTAGACAAAATCCGCAAGAAACGTTCATCGGATGAGTATATTTTTAAATGTTCGTGCGCATTACGTGTTCCGTTATTTTGAGGATAACTTTTGATGCATAGAGATATAAGGCAACAAAAGTATAAATTGACAACTATGTGAGGGAATGTTAGGCTGGTTAGACATTAAAAATGTTTTTTAAAGAATAACTTTAGCTTATTATAAAAAATGTGAAAATGGCTAACTTTTTATCCTTATATGTTAAAAAAAAATTATTTTTTCGCCCAAAACCACCATCCGATGCTATGAATGAAGTTATACGTTGAGATTTAAGGAGTTCGTAATTGGATAATAAGATAATATTTCGTGTTAAAATAGTTAATCACCAAGACCATAATGGAGGTTCTACCGAATGCTCGGTCGGAAATTATACGGAAAGATATGGTGAAAATAGCATCCCATGGACGAATACACCTTTAATTATCAACCTAGCGGAGGCATCCGCTGGAAAATACCCTAATCTTAACCCTGACCCTTTCCCAATGCATCCGGGTAGTGCGGGGACAGGACAATTTTCCCTCACCTTAGAAAAAGAGAGCGGTGGATGATCACACGGCAGCAGCCGACGCCTTTGACTTCAAACCAGTCGACTTCTCGTCTTCCGTGGCGCCTCTATTCTCCAGACCCGCTTCAATACTCATAGTTCGGGAATATAGGGCGCGAATGCCGCCCGGCATTGAGTCATATCGACGACCTCCGAACGCGCACACACTCACAGCAACAACAACGACTAAAACACTTGTGCCGTTCTTATTTTCTGTCTTCTTGGGCGCTTCGGTATCTTATCTTTTTCACTCTCTCTCTCTCTCTCTCGCCTTTTTATTTTGAAAAATCGGGCGTGCAGAAAGAAGTAGACCTTCCGACTCGCCGTAAAAAAAGAGACTAAACAACCTTTTTGAGCGGAGTCGAAGCGCGAATCAGTTTATCCCGTATTTCACTATAGGAATGTATGCGACAAGTGCAACGCTATGACAACTAGAAGAAGAGATTAGAGCGCCACTGATCCACTGATTGGTCGAACTAAAAAAATTGTCCTTTTTCTCCGGGCAGAGATTTATGGAAATCTCGAATTTCTCTTTCTCTGGATTCGCGCACGCCGTATGGGACGAACGGGCAGACTGTGTCACTCCACACGGATCCGAGTTCTCCGATAACGGATTTCACAACAATTACCAAACGATGGATTTGGGACGTCAGGTCGTCGAGTGACAAAAGGCTTGGCCGAGCGCCGCGCAGGAAACACCTTTCACGGATTGGGGGATGAAAAATCTCTTCACGAGTGCTTTTCCGAAAACCACGTGGTCAGTCTCCAGCGATTCCGCGATTCCAGCAAGACGCGCGTCACCACGGCCGTGATGTCATCCCGTGACGGTGGAGATTTCTATCCCACTCGCGAACACTTTTGCCAAAAAATTTTTAAAAAATAAAACACACGAAATCGTGGCCACTCAACCTGTGCTAACTCATCCGACGCACACACAAGTGTTTTTTTGTAGGTCACCAACCGAGCGCCTGCACCTGACACCGAAGACGTCGACTGCGTTTGGAAGGCGGCAGGAATTCCCTTTGTCGGGAGGAAAGGTCTCTCGAGAGAAAGGCAAGAGAGACGGAGGCAGGAGAGAAGCAGCGCTGGCTCCTGTCAAAAGCGCAGGCAAAGACGCAGTGGGCTTCTTCCTTCGCCTTCCCAAGCCTTACACTCGCTCTCTCCTCCTTTCCTTAACAGAGACAGCATGCGGACTGAGAGCGGAGACTCTCACGGCTGAGGTGAAAGGGGCAGGTGAGGGAGTAGAGGAGTGAGGATGGAGAGGGGGTTGGATGGCGAGGGAGAGAATGCGCGGGGGGGGGGAGGAGAAGTGAAATGGGATGGGGAAAGGATGGGGAAACCGAAGGATCGTGAGTTCCGAGAAGGTCAGTAGGGGGATAGGGGAGTAAAGAGACGAAAAAATGTGTGGCTTGGAGAGGAAGAACGGGAAATCTTTTGGCTTCGCCGTATGTACATATGAGGTTGGAAAGTGTTGATTTGGACCGCACGATGTCCTCAGATCAACACCGCTACTGGGCGAATTGAGGAAACTTGAGTCATTCATCTAGCCTGGCACGTAAGATTCGGTCTAAAGTCTTAAAACTCGTAAATTGGAAGAATTATTCTAAATTACGGAGCCGTAGAACTGAGGCTTTCGAAGAAATAACATATCTGGTATGATGTTTTACTTTAAAATAAATATAAATGATATCAGGATATTTTAATTTATAATAGAGTGCGTGGATGTATGAATATAAGGTTTTAAATTGGTGTGGAATAGTTTTAGAACGTTGACCATTTATACAGGGCTATAATATAATTAGAAACGATTACTGTATAACCAGCTAAAGATTTAATCTTATTGGGAAATGACGTGTAGAATTAAAGTTTTGAACTATGTTATGCAGCTTCGTCTTATTTTACGGTATTTGGTTAATAAGTATAATTTGTTGACAAATCAACGCGCTGTTGCAACAAAGATGAACATACATCAAATGTTTGACAAGCGCGTCGCTGTACCGTACAGATTAAAACCTTCAGGATGGAAAATTATAAATAACTATTCTTCCACATTCTCATCTGTATGGTTGACTTAAGTGAATACATATAACATATTCTTAAACACGAATAATATATTTGAAAAATAGATAATACAAATTCGTATTTACAATCTTTAGCGAAGATAAAGGAAGTTCTTTACAGATTAGTCAAAGTAATATCAAAAACCAATATTGATTGAAAGTTTCTTGTGCCTGTTTAAACTTTCCTCGTCACTTTTTCTTTTGCAATACAAACACACATGAAGGAAGACCAACTTGAATGACGATGTACGCATATACATGCGCAACTCTTTCACTTGTTTGAACAATAGCCTCGAACGTGATATGTCACTTCCACAAAAAAGTGGCAAGTGGCAGGAAGTTAGAGAATGCGCAGAGTGGCGGCTACGCACGGTCCAAAGTGCACTGTAATTTCATACCTGCGAGGTCGCATCTCAATACTTTCACTCTGCATCCACAACAATCACTAGGGTTTCGCAAACAGTCCGCCCGGGAATACATGTTACACGTATCCGTCACCTAATGAGATCTGGCAGTGCGGAATTTTCATCTCGTACTTTCTTTTCCTCCTCCTCACCCTCTTTCTCACCGATAATCTCGAGCGAGATTCCATTAGTGTTAGAGTGGTACTTACATCAGCGCGTCAACTTACGGCAAAAGCTTCCGTGTGTTCTCGAGTCGAGTCGAGGAAACCTCCATACAAGTCTTCCCAATACTCGTATATTTGCGTTCCTACCCCTTTCGCGGCGACTCTCGACACTCAAGTTTTTCCCTAACGTCACTCAGCGGTCGCGTCAAGGTCTCCCGAACGACAACCGCTTGATTGAAAGCTCTCTTTTGTCGCTTTTGTTCTTTCTCACCCCTTTCAGTTCCGACGTCCCACTCCCCCTTCCCCTGAGCCGTCTCTCCGCACAGCTGCCCGTGAGGTGCCATATGTTCGCACGAGATTTTTATCTGTCTGCGTGGTCGATATGGGTATTCATTTTTACTATCGTCCTTTCTCTTCGGCGAATAAATCAAAGAGGTAGTGAGATAGCGCGCCTAAACGTTGCGATGGGAATTACTTTGTAGTTTATGCGAGCACGCATTTAACGTTACGCGGGAATTCAAAGTTGATTAACGAAAAAATACCTTATCTAGAAAAAGGATAGAATGCGACGGATTAATAGATATTATTATCTTTCAGCGTATATTTTTATTTAAAGCCAAATTTTGTATTCTGTGCCGTTCATTTGGGCCGAGTGAGCATGTTTTGTATTTGTTAATTTTATATAGCTTATTATGGTTGAAAAACGTTGTAATATAATAATCGTTATACTTCTGAAGTTTCATTTGGGTTTACTAAAATTACACAACCCTTACCGCCGCGTTCTCTTACACAACGGATCCCAACATTTTTTAGAGGCGATAACTTTTTAAAGATAAAAAATAATTTCGCGACATCCTCACCTTGAAACAAGATTTTGTTATTTTTACGTATGGATATCACAACGTTTGGACGCATTCATCAATTAATTAGTGGAAATTGCCTTTGTGACCTATCAACATTTACAAATCGTTAAATCATTTATCAACAGTATTTCTCACCGCACCCATAAAAATCAGCTACTGCTCCCTGGCGTACTGCGACATCCCGTTTAGGAATCAATTCTCTTAGGTAAGTATAGCCTGAGAATCTGGAATAAGTCTTACATAGCTAACTTCGAAATTCTTCTCCAAGGCTCGGGATTCTGAGGTAAAAGAGAGATATTTCGCGCGTACATTGTCCCCAAAAACGAAAGACAAACATTTCCCAGAAGGCTCTCGCCCAAAGGGTAAACATGGTTACGACAGCAGCCCCGCGATCCTCTTACCTAAGAAGAACGAGAGAGGCTCTTTTCGGCTTTCTTGAGCAATTTCTCCCTCTATATAATTCGTGGTAAGGTGAATGGCCCGCTGAGTATTTCACTCAGAGCCCTACATTTGTGACGCTGAGAAAGACAGAGGCTGCCAAGAGGTAAGAGGCCTTCTGTCACCTCCATCTCTTAACTTCCTTAGAGAACGACAACCGGCACATTTATGCTCCACAGCATTCCTAAACAAGTTAGGGATTTCGCGGAAAATGTATTAACCTAAAGAAGTGAAGCCATTCAGTAAGAAGTTAAGTCGGAACTTTTATGTAATCAATATGCACGAAGCAAATGCGTTGAGAGAAAAGTGATGAAGATCCAATAAAGACAACGACAAAATAGTTGGTTGTTTTGAAATGGAAGGAGACTGAAGGAGGAATAAAGGATGAAGAAATGGCAAATGAAAGGATAGAGAAAGGGGATCCTTGACAGTTTAAAGGAAATTGATGGTCGCTGCAAACTGAAGGGGAAATATTTATTTCGAATTATGGTAGTCGAAAGGATATGAATTATTGGTCTTTGGAAAGGAAGACCACTAGATAATGTCTTTTGTTTTGGATAAAAGCTCATATCAGCAGAGCTTAAATCAGAGAAGTGCAACGTTTTCCACATGGCGGGACGCATTGCTGATAGCGATTCCTTCGGTGGGCCGCATTGGAAGTTGCCAATTCTTCGGCGTGCCGGATTAGAATTTAAATCTGAAGGTACGTAGAGATTACTTAGCATAATATAATTGAAAACCAAGTCTAAATTAGAGTTGTAGGGTAAAAATTTCAGTATTAAACGCTTCATTAACATAATTTGAATTAAATAGTGCGAAATTTTGTATTAAATTTTACGGACCTTTTTTCACCATTGCTTCGCGGACCGTATAAAACGCTCAAATTGTTTATATATATATATATATATATATATATATATACTAATAGTTGGTGCTTGCATTCTGCAAGCATATCCTCTCAACATAAAAAAACATTCATTTTTCATATTTCATCATAACAACTCCGGAGCGATTTTCATTTTTCCCTTATGCAAAAGTAATAGATTTATACAATCCCAAAACTTGGCAATTTTATGAATATGAAAAATGAATGTTTTTTATGTTGAGATGATATGCTTGCAGAATGCAAGCACCAACTATTAGTCATTATATATAGACGTTTCTTACAGAGGAGGAGGAGGATATAGCATACATGCATTCTGCAAGCAGAGCATGTCACCTTGAAAAAGCATTCATTTCTCAGACATATTTCATTATTACAAATATTTTTTTAATTTTAAAGATTTCACCTCCACAGCGATATTCGTTTTTCCCTTATGTAAAAATAATAGATTAACAATCCCCAAACTTTGCAATTTTAAGAATTTTATACTTTCTCCATTATGGGGTACTAATGCTACACATTTATGCCAAATTTTAAAGTTGTAGCATTTCTAGAAGTGTAAAAATATTTTTCTAATTGTTTAAATTTTAAAAATTTTTAACGGCCGCCGCAATATATTTATAGGGAAATTAAAATTTTTATTTTTGCACATGCACTACTCTGCAAATTACTTGAAAATTTCAGCTTCCTAACTAATCCCGTAGTACCCAAACCGTTATCTATTTGTTTAAACTTTAGGAATTTTTAACATCAAAACAAATCAAAATATCAAAATTTGTATAATCCCTATTTCGTTTTTTTACAAATCCGGAAATACATAAACCTTGAAAATTTGTTTAAACAATTGCGAATTTTTAGCGGCCGCATTGTTGCACTTTTTCAAGATTTTCGTTTTTTCTAGTGGGTTATGCACAAAATCCTACCTAAGAAAAAAATTTCGAATCTCCAGCTCATCTGAAAGTGCCTAAACACTAGTATCCTCCTATATGTATGTTATATGTATGTACTAGTAGAAGGTGCTTGCATACTGCAAGCATTTCATCTCACCTTGAAAAAACATTAATTTTTCAGACAGATATTTCATCATTACAAATATTCTATTAATTCTAAAGATTTCACCTCCGCAGCGATTTTCTTTTTTCCCACATGTAAAATAATAGTTTAAAACAATCCACAAATGTTGCAATTTTAAACATTTTACACTTTCCCCATTATGGGGTACTAATGCTACACATTTCAGCCAAATTTTAAAGTTGTAGCACTTCTAGAAGTAAAATAATATTTTTCTAATTGTTTAAAATTTAAACATTTTTAACGGCCGCCGCAATATATATATGGAGAGATTGAAATGTTTATTTGTGCAAATGCATTGTTCTGTAAATAATTTGAAAATTGTAGCTTCCTAGCTCATCCCGTAGTACCTAAACAATTATTAAACTTTAATGTTCAAATGGGGTTAAAACAACCCCTAAAAATTAACAATTTTAAAATTGTCGATTTTTATAGTTGGCCATGAGAAAATTTCTATAATCTTGCAAAATTTCAGCTTCCTAAACTTATTAGATTGGTCTACACACTGGATTGCGTTTTCCCATGCTAACTTATGGGAGATATTCCGGGGTTTCTGGAGTCGAACTCAAGACACTGTAAGCAAAAGTGACAATAATTCCTAATAGATATTGCGGCCATCTAGCAACACTGAAAATTTCATCTTTCTAGCTTACCGGCAAATGCCCATAATTAATTTACAAAAATGGCGCAATGCTTTTCTTATGGGAAAAAACGTAAATTTCGGAATTTCTGGAGTCGAACTCATGTCTTTTAGGTAAGAAGTCTTATTTTATCTGAAGGTTTCTCCATCATATCTACAAAAACAAACTTTCAGCTCTGTAGCTTTTGTAGTTTGGGCTGGACATTAGTATCCTCCTAAATCATATATGATATCATTATATATCGACGACTCTTACAGAGGAGGAGGATATAACATACTAGTAGTTGGTGCTTGCATACTGCAAGCATTTCATATCACCTTGAAAAACATTCATTTTTCAGATAGACATTTCATCATTACAAATATTCTTTTAATTCTAAAGATTTCACCTCCGCAGCGATTTCCGTTTTTCCCACATGTAAAAATAATAGTTTAAACAATCCCCAAATGTTAAAATTTTACACTTTTTTCATTATAAGGTAGTAATTCTACACATTTTAGCCAAATTTTAAAGTTGTAGCACTTCTATAAGTAAAATAATATTTTTCTAATTGTTTAAATTTAAATAATTTTTAACGGCCGCCGCAACTTATATATGGTAAAATTGAAATGTAAATTTGTGCAAATTCACTACTCTGTAAATAATTTGAAAATTTATGCTTCCTAGCTCAACATGTAGTACCTAAACAGTTATCTATTTGTTTAAACTTTAAGAATTTTTAACTGCCAAACAAATTGAAATATAAAAATTTGTATAATCCCTATTTCTTTTTTTTAAGAATTCTACTTATAAAAAAGCAAGCACCAACTACTAGTATGTTATATCCTCCTCCTCCTCCTCTGTAAGAGTCGTCGATATATAATGATGATAGCATATAACATATAGGAGGATACTAATGTTTAGACACTTCCAGATGAGCTGGAGATTCGAACATTTTTTCATATGTAGGATTTTGTGCAGAACCGACGAGAAAAAACGAAAATCATGAAAAAGTGCAACAATGCGGCCGCTAAAAATTTGCAATTGTTTAAACAAATTTTCAAGGTTTATGTATTTCCGCATGTGCTACGGAGTTGAAATTTTTTTAATAAGTAGAATTCTTAAAAAAACGAAGTAGGGATTATACAAATTTTGATATATTAATTTGTTTGGCAGTTAAAAATTCTTACAGTTTAAACAAATATGTTTAGGTACTACGGAATGAGCTAGGAAGCTGAAATTTTCAAATTATTTGCAAATTAGTAAATTTGCACAAATAAACATTTCAATCTCTCCATATATATTGCGACGGCCGTTAAAAATGTTTAAATTTAAACAATTAGAAATATTAGTTTACTTAAAGAAGTGCTACAACTTTAAAATTTGGCTGAAATGTGTGGAATTAGTACCCCATAATGGGGAAAGTGTAAAATGTTTAAAATTGCAACATTTGTGGATTGTTTTAAACTATTATTTTTACATGTGGGAAAAAAGAAAATCGCTGCGGAGGTGAAATCTTTAAAATTAAAAGAATATTTGTAATGATGAAATGTTTGTCTGAAAAATTAATGTTTTTTCAAGGTTAGATGAAATGCTTGCAGTATGCAAGCACCAACTACTAGTATGTTATATCCTCCTCCTCCTCCTCTGTAAGAGTCGTTATATAATGATGATAGCATATAACATATAGGAGGATACTAATGTTTAGGCACTTCCAGATGAGCTGGAGATTCGAAATTTTTTCTTAGGTAGGATTTTGTACAAAACCGACTATAAAAAACGAAAATCTTGAAAAAGTGCAACAATGCTGCCGCTAAATATTCGCAGTTGTTTAAACAAATTTTCAAGGTTTATGTATTTCCGGATTTGTAAAAAAACGAAATAGGGATTATACAAATTTTGATATTTTGATGTTAAAAATTCCTAAAGTTTAAACAAATAGATAACGGTTGAACAAATTTTCAAGGTTTATGTATTTCCGCATGTGCTACGGAGTTGAAATTATTTTAAAAAGTAGAATAAAAAAAAAACGAAATAGGGATTATACAAATTTTGATATGTCAATTTGTTTGGCAGTTAAAAATTCTTGAAGTTTAAACAAATAGATAATTGTTTAGGTACTACGAGATGATCTAGGAAGCTGAAATTTTCAAATTATTTACAGAGTAGTGAATTTGCACAAATAAACATTTCAATTTTACCATAAATGAATTGCGGCGGCCGTTAAAAATTATTTAAATTTAAACAATTAGAAAAATATTATTTTATTTTTAGAATTGCTACAACTTTAAAATTTGGCTAAAATGTGTAGCATTAGTACCCCATAATGGAGAAAGTGTAAAATGTATAAAATTGCAACATTTGGGGATTGTTTTAAACTATTATTTTTACATGTGGGAAAAACGAAAATATTTAGAATTAATAGAATATTTGTAATGATGAAATATCTGTCTGAAAAATTAATGTTTTTTCAAGGTGAGATGAAATGCTTGCAGTATGCAAGCACCTTTTACTAGTATGTTATATCCTCCTCTGTAAGGAACGTCTGTATATAATGATATATATATATATATATATATATATATATATATATATATATATATATATATATATATACACACTTATATATATTGTGGCATTAAGCTTTCTTCGCAACGCAATTACAGAGCATAGCCGTAGTGAACTACAATTTCTTTAGCTTAATTTGAGAATGCGAAACTGTTACCACCCGCAATTTCATGTTTTAGGGTCCAGTGCAGACAATAAATAATTTATAACACAATCCCATTTTTCTTCCCGAACATTTTTAAGACGATTTGTCTTCGATATCTATAGTTACAGAGTATTTCCTCACTATGAAGCGCTTGTAGATGGCTAATGCGCTCTCTGTGGTATCAGAGAAGAAGTGAGTAGTTTAAGAGTTTGCTCAACTCGACGGACTAAAGTGTCAACTTTGAAGATGCGAAGGCATTCCGATGCGAAAAAATGCGGAACGACGCCATGACACCCGTCCTTCACCCGAGGAAAGTCACGCTTTCAATATCTTCGGTTACCGAAACGATTCCATTTCGACCTCACCCCCCGTGCGTAAAATAGGACGTAACTGTATGCCTTCTGGCGATGGACTTTGAGTTTTGGCACACTATTGCTAGATATTGACATAAAAAACACCGCCAAACAACTTCCTCCAAGAATTGGGTTAACTCGATGGAAATTCCCGGTGCATCAGAAAAAAAACCTTTTATACAGAAACTTGCTTTATTTCTCTGGAATCTGGAACGTTTAAAGTGCGCTAGTTTGCTAATTCGACAAAAAAAAAGTATTGCCTCGAAACACGAATTCAAAATGTACACATTGTGCCATTTTGTAACCAGAAGTTTTTCGCCGATGGCATTTTATAGTAGTAAATTTGATAGGGATTGGAAATACTGCTTTAAAACGATCTTAAAAAAAAGGCAACCGTCCTGATTACAAAATGGCTGATACGTTTTAATTTTCATCCTTTAATGCGGAAATCACCGAGAAAAAATCTAATACAAACGAATTTTGAATTTTTCCTCACGTTTACCCTCTATTGGTGTCCCGAAATATTTTCGGATTTTCCTAATTTCTTTCGGTGATAATTCCTCGAAACAAAGAGATTAATTGAGTTCTATTACTCACCCGAGTATAATGACGCGCATCAATGAGTGTTGCCTTGATAATGTGACAAAATATTTCATATACATAGATCTTGGATTCCCTGAAGGAATATTCGCAAAATTCCTAAAGTTGATTTTAAAATCTATATCTTTTGGTCGCGCGTTATCATTTTTATGGAGATGTCAAGATCTGTTCTTTTAATGTAAAATTCATCAAACATTGTATCACAACTGTGTAATTGTTTAGTTTTTAGAAATCGAAACTTATTTTTAATCGTTCAGTTTTAATCGATTAAATCATTTTCAGTCATAGAGATCTTTAGATAAACATTTTCTTTTCACGTTTTGTTCAGTTTTATTTAACATTCAGGGCAAGATTGCCAACTTATTAACAGCATGCACTTCCTTTCGCCACGTCAACTGAATAAAATGAAGTTCAAAGTGTCGTTCATACAAAAACATCGGTTTCGAAAATAAATATATAATCATTAATGGGGCCATGTGTGTGACCGTCTCATCCAAAAATTTGAGTTGTTTGTATTTCTTATTATAGGCAATCCGAGTAGACGGAAGAGGCTCATAATTCAGATTCAATGTCGCAAGAACGCGAAGACGGATTAGTTAAGTCCAAGAGCTGCGCTCTCGGTCCGGAATCTATGAACCTATAAACATTTCATCCGGCAAGGCAAGACTGGCTTGTCAATTTTTTCAAAATATGCGTGTTGGCATCAGACTCCTCTGTGGGGGCTAGAAAAGCCTATGGCTAAAATCTAATCGGTATTGCTTTTAGAAGTTGACATTAACTTAGATCGATTTTTTTATCCGTGCAATTAAAAATTAATTTTAAAAAATTAGTATAGTGATGGCCGATTCGATTTGTTCGTTTCGATTAATTGGAAAAGTTGAATCGATTCACTTTTTACGATTAATTGTAAGGATTGATTCAAGTATTTTGATTCGGATGATTCGTTTTAAAGGTTTTACTAAATAATAACAAAGGAAATTTTGTTAAAATATTTTAAAAACCCACTTGTGTATGATTCCATACGATTCGATAGCTCGGATAATTTTTTAAAATCTGTAATGTTGTTTTTATTGCGGATCTGTCTCGCCAGCTATTGTCAAACGACACTACTTTTGTTTTCTAGGAAGTTTTTCTATGGTATATTTTCAGTTATTATTTGCATTTTTTAATTTATGATAGCCTTTGTTGAAACCTATGATAAAAGTTCTGACAATGGTAGACAACATTAATGTTTTATTTGAATTTACGTTACATGCCATTTTAACAAAATTTCAATAAAGAAGCAGTTAATTACTATGTAAAAATTCCACTTTATTTTTACATAGTGATTCTCTCCATCACATTTATTATGGAGTTCCACAAAGTTAAGGCATTTTTTTCCTTTTAAAGGTTCTATAAGAATCGAATAGACTCATTATATAAATAAAGGGCTTCTTAAATTTACTATACATAACATATCATCTTAAGAATAAATGATATTTTAAGTGCAATCTTCCGTTTTAAAAGTTTTAATAGAAGGATCGAATCGAATGAATAGTTTTATATGGTTCGATTATAAATCGTAATCGAAACATTCGATTCGAATCGACTCAGTTGAATCGATTCAATAACTAAATTTGACTATCCCTCATTTAGGGTATCAGAATTATAAAAAGCAGTTTAGATTCCTCATTGTCTCCATTTTGATAGAACGTTTGGAAGGCGTTGCTCAAAGCCATCAAAACATTCCTTGTTTTTTGTTGATTGCTTAAGTACGTTAAATCATATATAACAGGGGTAAATACATGGTAAATGGGAAGTTGCGACATTTGTGAGTAAAGTCGCAGGCGTACGCGTGCGTGTTCTTGCTAGTCCATGTTATCGAGTTTTTATTCATAAGACTAAGGAAGAAAGTTAAAGGACTATTTCGAGGAAATGCGATTTTAATCTTAAAAAATAACCCTTTCGATTCCTTTATATATCCAGCCTTTAAGTTTAAAGTTAGCCTTTCTAATTAAAGTAATACACATTTAGGCTTTGTTTTATATCACCAAAGTAATTACCGGTTTATGCACAAATAACGAACTTATAGTTATATCTTTCCATTAATTTTTTCTAAGTTTGACAGCTACTGCCAGTTCAATTACCCAACGCTAATTTCACTTTAGGTGGGAAAGTATTAGCAAGGTCAAAATACCTACGCTTCGAGGCAATTATGTATAATTATTGCGGTTTGTGTCACGTTATAACGGTTTGTAAGCATCCGCGACCGAGTGTCACCTTAATAAACTTAACACGAAGACTAATTGAAGTCGAGAAATATTACTTCTTCGCGTTATTTTGAAATGTTTTTGCAATGTAAGCTGTCTCTAGGGATGGAATTTTTTTTTAAACAAAAGTAACAAGATTGGAAAGGTGTACTCCATGTCGGAGTAAATAGAGTTTCCAAATGCGTTCTTTGAGATGTCGCTATGTTCTCAATAATTTCGCACAGATGAGCATTTAACGAGAATCAAGCGAGGTACGTTGTAAAATACATGTAGGTCTTCATATAAAGTAGTCGTAATTATTGTCCGATTTTAACCAAAATTGGAAACGGTCAATTAAATTTAACAAAAGTCCACAATACCAAATTTCATCACAATACATCAAGCGGTTCCCGAGTTGAAACAAAGGAACATTGTAAACTACATGTAGATCTCCATGTAAAGTGGTCGTAATTGTAATCCGATTTTAACCAGAATTTAAATCGGTCGACCAATTTTAGTAAAACTTCCCAATACGAAATTTTGTTAAAATACGTCAAGCGGTTCCCGAGATAAAACAGGAACATTGTAAACTACATATCTTCATGTAAAGTGGTCGTCATTGTTGTTCGATTTTAATCAAAATTGGAATAGGTCAATTAATTTTAGCAAAACTCCCCAATACCAAATTTCATCAAGATACATCAAACGGTTCTCTAGTTGAGACAATGGAACATTGTCAACTATTTTTAGGTCATGTAAAATGGCCGTAATTGTTGTCCGATTTTAAACAAAATTGGAATCGTTCGACCAATTTTAGCAAAACTCCCCAATACCAAAATTTATCAAAATATGTTCAGCGGTTCCCGAGTTGAAACAAAGGAACATTGTAGGTCTTTATGTAAAGTGGTCATCATTGTTGTTCGATTTTGACCAAAATTGAAATCGGTCCACCAATTTTAGCAAAACTCCCCAATACCAAATTTAATCATAATACGTCTAGCGGTTTCCGAGTTTTAACATCCGGACGGACGGACGGACGGAAACGACCTCCCCTATATGCGTTCACTTCGTGTACTTCGTGCAAAGAACGCATAAAAATGAAAGTTGTTAGCTTTTTTGAAAATAGGACCTTGAACAAATCTTTATATTCTTTAAACATTATATAAATTCACGTAATTATAAATAAAGCCACCATATTTTTATTTGAGTTCTTTTTATAAAACAAGATAAAATCATATAGTCACGGGAATTCCTCAAGACAAACTGGGGATGAACTCCTGTATATTAAAACCAATGGACAGATGCACATATCATAGATTCAAATTCACATTATCCCGAAATCGGGATTGTTATTGTTTACAGATGGTACTTCACCGATGAAAGTAAGTTTCGATTGTAAAAATTTCCATTTTGCATATGTACTTAAATTAAAGTTACAGAGACGATATATTGAAAACATTCTCTTGCGAAATATTCAAAAGAAAAAGCCTAGTATTCAAATTTAAGTAGAAGACGAAAATAAGTTTTGAGGCTTTTATTGAAAAAAGTGGCACATCTTGAACATGTCATTTAATAAGTACGATCAATTTTCATTTATTAAAATACGGGTTGAAATGACATATTTGGTTCGTATCTCTCAATAACAATTGAGCATATTCGAATTATTTCACTTAAAGGACGCCTTAGTTAGCCATAAACGAAACCGGTAATATTGATGCGTATTTTAGCCGCAAGCTAGCCACCCTTAGTGGTAATTAATTCTTCGATATTGAATATCACAACTGAGGACGGCTAAATTTTAGCATTGCACAACACATAAATGGAAAAATTAGTTATCTTGGCTTTCACTCAATTCCAATTACTAGGTGGTCTTTATACTTCATTTTAATTTGTCCATGTTTGAATGAATGATACTGTAAATAGCATTTCTCATAAGCATATGACTCCATCTTATTCGATGTCTCACCTTTGTAAAGTCCAACTTCATTTTTCAAACAGCAATAAAATCGAATTTTGATGACTTCTCCAATGAAATAAGCACGAAAGCAGAGAATTTTACATTGCATTTCGTTAAAAAAAAACCTTGGTACAATTAACAGAGAACTATTTACACATAATCCGATAAATTTAAGGAATGTGGAAAACAAAGTTTAATTTTTCACAACAGCGTTCATGAACTTAAGCTTCCAGAAGCGACTACTCCGCGAAAACATGTACCTATTTATGAACGGGAGCAATGATAAGAAGCGTACACCTCTCGGAAGGTGATGCAAGTGTCGCCTGCGGGGCTATCGCAATGAATTCACGCGATTACTGGAGAGGAATCGCAACTTGGATGGTCGCTTTTCCTTTCTTTGGCGACGTGTTTCCCATCGAAGGTGTTTCGGGAAATGAAAGCTTTCGCTCGTCGCTCTCTCGGCGAATCAGGGGTGAGATCCCTCGGAAATGTTGTTCTGCTCTCGAAGAGGTGAAAACGCTTTGTGAGTTTTCGTCGCATGAGTCACTCGTTCCGGCTCCGGGTTAATAAATATTTCATTTAAGAGTTTAACGCTTTCTCTTGTTGTAGTTATGGGGATGTTTTAGGCACAGGCGTTTTCTTAGAAACCAAGAAAAAGTCGGGTGTTATATCTGGGTCGATAATCAACACCTTTAAATTGTTTAGGAATAACGTAATGATTATGCGTCAGTTTTTAAAGAAAAAAGTCCTTTCCGCTAGTTTTCCCAAAGGCGCGAAGCAATAGTAAAATTAAAATAACTCTTACGTAAAATAAATGTTACTCCATCTTGATGCACGGCGTGAATTCCCACGGCATATTGTGTAAGGAGTAGATGAGTCTTAATGATTTCAGAACGGGATTTAATAATCACCACATTAAAGACGGGTTGGGAGAATCCGAGAAGGTACTCTTTCAAGCGTTTTTGCTCTATCCTGTCTTTTTTGAAAAAATAATTTTACTCTCTTCCCGTTCCCATGAAATAAATCTCCTCGCGATTTTTTTGCATCCGGAAATACAGGTTCTTTGCGCTGCTTGAAAACTCGTTCTAAGCGTACTGCAAGAGTACGTTAACCCAAAAATTTATCGCAGATATTTCAATTATAATCTATGCGTGAGTCGGAAGGAATCTGGAATGGCATTCATGGAGCATTTTCGTTTAAGCGGCTGAGTTAAATCCGGATATAAACTCAAGATGTTAATCAATAGCGTTCTTGGCATAAAACTGGAAAATATCCTTATCGAGTCAAGCAGACTTAAAGACAGGGTCGGGTCTTTTGTCAACCGTAGCACTCCAAACTATTCGTTTTTTATTAGTAAAGGGTAACTTTTATAGCTTCCCTAACCGTAATCACAGTATCGTGGTCTCCTATTCTTAAATGTTTAATACTCATCCGTTAGATAAACTAAAATATCAGATAGATATAGATCCATAATAATCTTTAGAAATACAGTAGATGCCGATTATTATTAATATCATTATTACAGGTAACATAAGAAGTAACGATAAGAATTATCGTCCAGTTATCGTTATCAACCTCGGAATTCCAAAATCAAATGTAGTTTAAGAAATCTGTGGTTTATTGTTATCAGCCGCTTATTGTTATCAATGAAACAGAGCAAAAAAACTATAAGATCAGATCTGCGCAGTTTTTCATCATTTTCTGGAAACCACGCATGAATACATACATATTCGTATCTGTGTCTACAATGGTTGTTATTACAATTATTTCTGAAATCCAATCGATATATTTGAAGTAATCGTATATAATATGCTATGTTTCTTTAAATACACGTGTCAGAAACGTTATAAATTTGAAAAAATTTCAAACCTGACTCGCTGGAATTTTACGCGGCCTAAATAAAGCATTTGAGATGTTACCCGCTCAGTGATAAAGCCTTATGTGACTGTTATAGTAAATTGGTTGGTGACCCTTGCCTTACAATATACCTCGTTATTGAATTCACTATGCCACATTTTCAAATCCAAGCAGTTGTTTTTAGTAAAGGTAATTTTTAACTCGTTTCCAAGGATATGATTGTTTACTTTTTCACTGTTAAATTAGTTACAAACTGATCTCGAGCGATTTTACACTGGCTATAAAAATCTCGCAGTAAACTCTCTCAGCTCTCCTTCCGTCTCTCTCTCTCTCTGCCAATGGAGATATATACCTCGCCCTGAAATAACGGCATAAATATCAATCCAGCTGCTCGTTTCATTTTTTTCCTTCCATTTTTTTCCGTCGCAGAATAAAAACATCCCATCTGCCTCGAGCCCATTATTGGATCCCGTATCTCTTCGTGACATTCTTCCGGGACGACGCGCGCAGAGCAGCAAAAACCGATCGGACACACGCACCCTCCTCTCACGTACCTCGCTTTTGGTGCGCCGGTGCCGTCTTGTCATCATCGTCAGCGCCCCTCCTCTCCGTCCTCTTCCTCCTTCTTCGACTCCATCCGAACCTTCATCCGCAGTCTCGAATGGAGTCGTAGGAGACGAGAATAAGGCCTTTGAAAAAAAAACGCGTGTGAGAAGGGGAACTATAAAATCGGGGCGGGTGAAGATGGAGGATAAGGTGGCGGAGAAGTAGATATCAGAGGAAGGCGAGGAGGCAGGAGTAGAGGAAGAGTGGGCAAAGAAAGAGGAAGGGCGGAGAAAAAGATAAAGCTGACGCCTCAAACGCGCGACCCGCTAATTCAAAATTTATTTATTTAATCATTTTTTCACATACAGCGATGACGCCAATTTAAAGTGAAAAATTAAACATTCAAATATTAACAACATAACAACAAAAATAAAGTACAAACAATATAAAATGAAATTCAGTGTAGTATAAGTGTATGCAGAGGCAGTCAATAAAATTAAGTTGTGCGACAACATGACATTCCATTCTTAAGAAAAGACTATTCGGACATGGAGAAAGGATCTACATTAGGGGAAAGTGAGTTTTAAAAGGGAGGGGAGACGAAAGAAAAGAGAACGTTTAGCATGCGAAATTAAAATGCGCGGCCCTCTCCATACTCTGATTTTGGTATAAAGAGACTATCGTGGAATAATAAAGAGATGTGAAAAATAAAAAAATGCTTAACCGTGTGTTTCAGCAATATGCTTAGGCTCATTGTTATTATAGTCCTTGTATTTTCAGATTATCTATTTGCCTCCTGTGCCATTTGGGTTTGAATCTCCCTTCATACATCTTCGAGTAAAAGAATGCTAGAGACATGAAAGTTACAATAGAGTTTAATTGAATGACGTCTTTGTTGGGACGAGATTGAAACTAAGTCAGTCTCTTCTTCCAACTAACCCCTTGTCATATAGGTAGTATAAGTACAACGTAATTGTCACATAAATAATTATTTTCACGCACAAACACATATGCATACATATACAACTATAAACACATACATATACATCTACGCAGTGGCGTAACTATGATGTGGCCAAGGTGGCATTTGCCACAGGCGCTGCCTGCAGAAAGCGCCAAAGGTTCCCTCAAAACACACCAAACATTTTTTACCGATAAATAAGTAAATACGAATATAACACTCAAGTGTTAAATTTATATTTAATAATAAGCTAATATACTTATAATAATATTTTACACAATTAAAGCGATTCCTAAAATTTTGCCTTGGGCGCCATATCTCCCAGGTACGTCTCTGCATCTACGTATGTATATTTATCATGACATTCAGTAGAGAGTAGAGATTTGATGATATAGGTGGGAATGAAGGATAGAAGAGGAATTGTATAGAACGAGAGATGAAGTTTGGTAGTGGTTGAGGGGGGAGGAGGACGGATCCCGACTTTCGAAGGACATCGTCTTCCTCCCTCTCTCCCTCCCTCTCTCTCCCTCTCTCTCTCTCCCTCTCTCTCCCTCTCTCTCCCTCTCTCTCCCTCCCTCCCTCTCTCCCCCTCTCTCTCTCCAGAGAGAGAAGTCTTCTCCCAAGGCTATGCACGCGTCGAAGAGGTCTCCGTCTCATCCGTGGACGCTGCTCTTTTCTCTCCCCACCCTCTATCAGCCGGATGCATGGAAATTCCTACTCCACGTCAGGAGTTTTCTTTTTAAAGGAACGCGCAATCCTCCCCCCTCCCCACCAATCCTGCCAGCCATTATCGAAAATCCGTCGAAAGAGAGAATGAGGAAAGCGTGAGACGGGTGGGGTAGAGTCGCTGTAGCTGAGTCGAAAGATGAAGGAGAGG
Source organism: Tanypteryx hageni (assembly GCA_028673005.1). Lineage (NCBI taxonomy): Eukaryota > Metazoa > Arthropoda > Insecta > Odonata > Petaluridae > Tanypteryx > Tanypteryx hageni. The sequence continues at coordinate 56,404,903 of CM054116.1, forward strand.
GGGGGAAAGGGGTATTATAATACGTCGCGATTCGCAAAGATGGGTAATTGGGAAAACGGGGCGCGGAGGGGGAGAGGGGGGAGGGGTCGCTTTTTCACGACTGATCTGTTTTCGATCGCGGGAAAATAAAAAAAAAGTTTGAGAAAAATGCGGATGGGAATTTTCCGAGAGAGAGGTGAGAACTCTCATCCGGTGTAAGAACCATTTCATCCGCGATTACTGTTAGTTCCTTCATTAAAGGGGACCTAGAATGAAAGGGAAGTTCTCACGGGCGCTTTTGCATAGGTACCTGCTTTTCCGGAAATTAAATACGTAGGAAAATCTTTCCTTATTTTTACGCGATGGAGATTTAATTTTAGTAATGATGGCGACCTTAGATTTTTCTATTAATTTTGTAACGATGTTTTCGCTGCGGTTTATCGTAAGATATCTCTTGAGAACTATGGTTTTATTTGCCGCTTGCGGAACTATACGAACATCCGTTTCTAAGATATGATAGGGCCTGAAAGGAATGCCTTCCTGTGCGGTAGATCACAGTGAAATCTTTGAAACGGACTTACGCGTCGAATTTCATGCTTCTCAGGAACTGCTATTCGTGCGGAAGATTACAGTCAAAACATTAAAATGGGCTCACGTATATAATCTTATGCTTCTCAGAAACTTCTATTTTTTCCTTAAATTGCACTTAACTTACGGATACGAGTAAATTTGAAGGGCCGTCATGTTATTTTTTGTTTGTTTGTATGGAATTTCTGGCTAATCAAGCTCTTTGATTATTATAGCCATTATATTCATTATTTTTTGTTGTTTTATTTCCTCGGTCTTGTTAAATAAAAGAATATATATACGGATTTAAAAAGCGTATCGTTTTAACATACGCGTTCTGTGTTGAAAACATTAGTTAATGCAGAGACGACTGCGTAATTAATGGAAAATATATTGAGACGAGCAGAGAACCTCGCGTAATTTAAATAATGATGATGAAATTGTTAGCAATCAATTTGATTGGTGGTATTTAAGTCCCTACTGTGAACGAAATTTAGTGTAACGAAAATTTTTAATAAAAATTTAAGAATATGATTCGATGGCCCCAAATTTATTGAAATATTTGATCAATTTAAGAAGAATTTTCGCATTATCTTTCTTCACGAGATGAAACAAGCTATAACAGTTTTTAATTAGAGCATTTATGCCGCTTATCATAATTCAACTTCCACTCAAATTATTGGGTGGAAAGCGTCGCATATTAGCCTTTTCTATTGTGGGCGCCTCTCGTAGGTTAGAGTTATGTTATATATTTTCGGCGAAATTTGCAGTGAATTATTATAATGAAGCTCTTCACTTCCTGCGTACGCCCTATATTATCATGAAATTACCATCCTTCTTGTCGTTTTTTTGTCTTTAGTTATACAACGATTTATATAACTGAGCATTGTTCTCATTTTCTCAAAAGAATGAATAAGTTTTCGCTTTAATGATAGTTATACTTCCTGAATTTGCTATATATTACTATAAAAAAACGTCTGTATGACTTACGCAATAGTAAAGGACATATTACTCCCTGGTTTTTAGATTCAAAGGTTGCATATAACAAAGAAGAAATTGACAACGGGTAAGGTGATTTGATTGATGATTTCTGAGTGTATTTCGCAATACATACTCCTAAACTACTTTCTCTACAGATTCTATATTATTCCTTAAACCGGATTGTGTTAGAAGAGTTTGTGGGTAGAAAACCAATCAAAACTTACGACACAGAGGAGTCGAGGAACCCTTTTACCTTAGCCAGAAGTGATTGATGGGCAGAAGCATTGTCGGAGAAGCGAATGAAAAAATGACGAAGGGAATGAGTGAATTACAAAATAATAATACGATGGTGAAACAACTTATCTTGGAGAGAGATAGGTTATTCGTTCAGTTTGTCGGATCTCTCAGGCTGAGCAGAAACTTATGCAATGGATAAAAAAGTCGTACAGAAACTCGAATCGACGCTGAGTATGAATCGATGACTATGAGATACAGTAAGATGAGATAGAAAGTATGACTGAAGGAACTAATCAGGGCACGTATAAGAAGGGACTTCAGGAAAGAGAAAGATCAAGTTGTCAGGGATATTTTGGTGATGTGTGAAACATGAAGGCTACGAAATGGAATGCACATATAGGTCGCATGTTAACACTGCAGATGATATAAACAAGTGATTAAAAATATCTACTTATTCTTTGAGAAAGATGCAGCGCTAACAGATTAGATATGGTCTTTATTTGGGGCGATATTGAGACTAGGAAATCCCATCTTTCACCTAACCCCTTGGGTAGTTTTTAAATTTAACTATATTAATTCGCTTTAAAATTATTAAATAGTTATTTTTTTACTACATGGGACATCGGCGACGTAAGAACATGGGAAAAATTTAGTCTCTAGATGAATTTAACTAACTTTCATAATTAATTTTCACAAACTTTCTTTTTTAGTAACGACCAAAATTCAACAACTGAAAATCAATAGCTTTTCCATTATTAGTCTATAAAATCGAGTAAAATCGCCTCGAAGCATCGCATCAAAAAAATTGCACATCTATGAGAATAGAGTTCGTTTCTGGCGCAGTGGGAAAGTTATCGATAAAATCTCGTGGTATCTTTTGTTTCCACTCACCTTTGTATCCATAACGTTCTCACGGAATGCGGTCGGGATCGCCTTCGTCGCTGTCGGAGGGGACCCTCCGTTCGAAACTGATTGCTGACCTCTTCTTCGGAGGTTAGGGGCCAAATACACCCGCTACTGGCAGCACCTTCTTGTCACGGAAGGCCCTCAGCTAAGCGGAGGAGGAGGTCCCGTTCAATAAAAGAGGCCAAGAAATAAATAGCTTGTGACCCGCAAATGAAGGATGGGGACGTGATCTGCATGAAGGAGGCACCATTGTACATTCGGAGTGCATCTCTCGGTAGAGAATGCTTCCAACGGATTCCTAGGGAGTCACGTAATGAGGGGCTTAAGGGGATAGGTGGCAGGTCTCACTCGGGGTTAAGGAATGCGGGATTATTTATCCTTTCATTCTTGTGTGGGAATGGGTCGAACTTCCCGGGGGAGAGGGGAAGCTCGAGTTATTGTTATTCTGCGGAGGACTCGAGGGAAAATGGCTGATTGGTTTTTTTGTTCCCTTTCTTTTGTTTTTTCTGGAAAAAGAAAAAAAATATCGCCACAGATGACTGACTGGTGGAGGAAAAAGTTGGAATTTTTCCTCTCTATAGGGATGTCGTGCCAAAGAAAAATAAAATAAAAAAGACAATCTTAACCCTTTGTGACTCAAATTTTTGTATCTGAGCATAAAGAACTGCTGCTTTAAAGTTGTGTTAAATGTTTAGAAACATACGTATATAAAAGTAACGCATTTCCATAAAAACTCTACATTCACTAGCGTACGCCTTTGCAGAAGTGATGAAAGTCGTCTGGAAAAAATAAAAAATATTGAGTATGTGCTTTTTTGAATTGAAATGAATAATAAAATCCCTTGAAAATTATTCAGACATCTACATCTACATCTACAAGTTACCCTGCAATTCACCAAGTTGGTGGGTGGCAGGGGGTGCAATGCACCAAATCCTACCTAAAGATTGTCTAACGCAATTCGAAATTTCCTATTGTGATCTCTTATTGTCCTCGGAAAGAACGAGCCTAGATAACGCTCCGTCCTACAATCGATCTCACGTATTTTATCGTCTCGATCATTTCTACCTATATACGTCGGTGCCACAATTATTCCCACTACCTCCTCTTTTAGACATTCTGACCTATATTTCTCTAGAAGTTTCAACCTTGAGTCCAATCTACGGTCCTCCAGTGATACCCAGTTCAAATCGCTCAATAAAGAGGTGACGCTTTCCTTATGTCCGTACTTTTGTTTTACAAATCTGGCTGCTCTGCGCTGTACTCTTTCTAGTTGAATTATGTGTCCCTTCTCGTACGGATCCCATATGCTCGCTGCGTATTCCACTTGTGGTCTTACCAGTGATAAGTAGCATGTTTCGCGTACTTTCTCTGTAGTGTTCCGTACTATTCTACCTATGAATGCCAGTTTCTTGTTGGCCGCGCCTATAACTCGACGAATGTGCATGTCCCACGAAAGATCTCGACAAATGGTTACTCCTAAATATTTTACATACTCAGCTTGTCGAATACTCATTTCATCTATTTTATATTCGAAACCTAAATCTTTGTTCTTACTTTTCCAGAACGTGACTGCGGCACATTTAGTATAATTAATTTCGATTTGCCATTCTTTGCACCACGCTGAAATGGCTCTTAAGTCTTCACACAGAGACTGATGGTCCTCCTGATTTTTTATTTCTTTATATAGAACGGTGTCATCGGCGAAAAGCCTAATTTTACTACGAACAACCGAGCACATATCATTTACATAGATTAAGAAGAGCAGAGGGCCCAATACACTTCCCTGAGGAACACCCGAAGCAACTTTAACGGGGGACGAGTATTTCCCATCGATGACAACTATCTGTTCCCTATTCGAGAGGAAGTCTCTCACCCAACCGACAACTTTCGAATTGATACCACATTGTCCTAACTTCGCAATTAATTTCCTATGAGATACTTTATCGAACGCCTTCCTGAAATCAATGAATATGGCATTGACCTGAGTATTTTTCTCTCCGCATCGCAACAAATCGTCCACGAACAGGCCGAGCTGCGTTTCGCATGATCTACCTCTCCGGAATCCGTGTTGGCATCCGCTAAGCAATGAATGACTATCTAAATAGCGCATTACAGAGCTAAAGACTATGTGCTCAAGTATCTTGCACGATAATGAAGTTAAGGATATCGGCCTATAATTTTCGGGGTTCTCTCTGTCGCCACTCTTATGGATGGGCGTAACATGTGCCACCTTCCAATCTTTAGGAACTACTCCTTCTCTAATGGATTTCTCGAATATAATTTTCAAATACGGCGCGATTTCAGCAGCTAATTCTTTCATTACACGCGCGGGAATTTCCTCCGGTCCAGGAGATTTATTTGGCTTAATTGAATGAAGTTGGAGCGCGATGCCATTTTCCGAAAATACCAAATCTTCCATCGAATCGCCCTGACGCATAGGAATAGGGGTTTCACATTCATCGTCATCACGAGTAAAAGCTTTCTGAAAGTGATGATTTAATAGGTTTGCTTTATCCATACTATCGTGAACTACGTTTCCCGTTTCCGACCGCAGTGACGCAATAGTGGGGCCCCTACCTTGAACTTCCCTGACGTAAGACCAAAATGCTTTTGGGTTCTCTTTCAAGTTTTCCTGTAAAACCTTCTTTTTATAATTGTTAAACGCATTACGCATTGCTACTCTGGCTATGGAGCGCGCCTCCTTGTATTGATGCCTTATTATTGCAATCTGTTCGACCGTAGCTGTTGAGGATGTGTTATTTACGCGAGAGTGGAGTTTTCTTTGACGTCGGAGAGCGCTTCTTACTTCCTGATTGTACCATCTAGGCTCTGCACTATCACGCTTCAGTTTGCTCGGAATAAATTTATCTGTACACTCTCGCATCATATCTCTGAACATGCACCAGGATTCCACCGCGTCTGCACTATCGGTTAAATTGCAGAAATTAGTATGATTTGAACTGGGTACCACAGGAGGATCGTAGATTGAACTCAAGGTTGCTGCTTCTGAGGAAATATAGATCGGAATGTCTAAAAGACGAGGTTGTAGGAATAATTGAAGCACCAACGTATATAGGTAGAAACGACCGTGATGATAAGATACGTGAGATCGATTGTAGGACGGAGCGTTATCTAGGCTCGTTCTTTTCGAGGAAAATACGAGATCACAATAGAAACTTTCAACCTGCGATAGACAGTATTTAGGTAGGTTATGGTGCATTGCACCCCCTGCCACCCACCAATTAGGTGAATTGCAGGGTAACATGTAGATGTAGATAAGGGACGTAACTAGCTTCTCAATTGTGGGGTCCAGCATGAGTTCTGGTGGAAGAAGCATGAATGTCAAAATATTTGGAGGGGAATAGCAAAATAAAACAAATACGATAAAAATAAGATACGATAACAATGTTTTCACTAATTTTTACTGCACCAGTCACAAATGAAAGGTAATTTTTTATTAAGGGCAAAAGCATAAACTACTTAATTCATATTTTAAATATAGTATGCAGCAGGTGGGGAGGGCGAGGACTTACAAAGGGGAGGGCAGGCTCCCCAGCTCAGGATACATATATTATTTAAAAGGAAACCGTCAGGCTTTCTTTTTGTTGTTCATAAGTCTTATAAAATTATTAGCTTCCATTTCTAAGAATTTTTTCCGGTTAGTCCAATAGAGATATTGTTCTCATTTGTATCTTAACAGCACTCCATTTATATTATACAATAGTAAAATGTTCAAATTTATTTGTTTATTATTACCGTATCAGTGGCTCACGAGTTTAACCTTGGAATGGTTGCGCTGGGTTACCATGATCCGATGGATTATGTAGGTATTATTTAGTTATATCTAACTGGAAACACCCCTACCGAATCGTAACTTTATCTCTGAATTTCCTGTTTTTGGTCGTCTGATACCTACAGATGATCTCGGGTCATGGAGACCCAGTGCGACCGTTTACCTAGTCAATTTTTTACGTTAATTTTATTTTTTTCCACACGAAAGGGAATTTGAATTTCCATTAAAATGTAAGGCCAAAAGAATGTATGGGGACTTAAGGGACCATGACTTTCGGCTTCGCGTACGTTCGAGAAGTATACTCATACTGTTTGGTTTCGAACAAGATGACACCACGCTAATTTCGTACGTGCCAAAGAATGGTTGTGTTAACTTTAGCGTGGTGTCATCTTGTTCAAAACCAAACAGTATGAGTATACTTCTCGAATGTACGCGAAGCCGAAAGTCATAGTCCCTTAAGTCCCCAAACATTCTTTTGGCCTTACATTTTAATGGAAATTCAAATTCCCTTTCGTGTGGAAAAAATAAAATTAACGTAAAAAATTGACTAGGTAAACGGTCGCACTGGTTCATTCCAAAACATCGGAGATAAAATGAAACCAGAGGTGGTAACATTTAATAATGACACGAAGGATGAAGCGGATGTTGTGGATGAGTGAAGCTCATCTTAGTTAGCTGTCAGGAAAGCAAACTGTTGGCCTTCGGCTGTCCTTTGTAATCTTTTGAATATTAGTGGTATAAAACCACAAATTATGCTAACCGCCATAAAAAGTTTGTTGTCTCTGAAAGCACTTACTAAAGAACTGGTCGTAGATCACATGTAGAGCAGATTGGCAATCCAATACTTTTGCCAGTTGCGGACAAGAATTTCTGAAATAATTGGATACAGTTCCAAAAACATTCAAGACTCGACGCCGAGTGACCAACAAACACACAAGAAAAGTGCGAATTTTGTACTAACAACAGACACCAATACCTACCACTCATGCCCAAACTTAAAAACGCATATGCGGTAATCAGGGTAAACTTGTATGTGCTGAGTGTTTAAAGCGAGCATTGTAAACTCGGGTTGTATTTACATGTGTAATTTGTGTTTAGTGAAGTATAAAATAAAAAGGTTTTTGATAACATTTGAAATTAAAATTTCTTTTAATCCAATATTTACAACACTGTTTTCAGTTTCTTTCTAAAATAAATTAAATTTTTTAAATCATCAAATGATTTTTTCGGTAGCTAATATGGGAAAAATATGACCATATTGTCTTGGATAAGAAAAATTATCAATTAGAAGATATTTGTTGGAAAATGGTGACCCGGGGCGACCAAAATCATTGGTCTAATAGGCGCGACCAGGGCTCCAGAAATACGCTCGCCCGCTCGCCACGGGCGAGTTAAAGAGGGACAGTGGCGAGTAGATTTTTAGCCTTACCCACCTCAAAAGGAATTATGGACGAGTGGATTTTGTGAAGTGGTGAGTAGGTTTTAGCTGTATTTTTTTAGCCCTGTGCGCGATCATTCTATGGTTAAGTATTTGACTCAACAGTGGACTTTTAAATATCAATTTGTTTAGTGAGGCGTATAAATTTACAGGCTTATAAATGTTTCGATTTCAAAGAATCCTTTTCTTAAAAAACTCAGATTTTTACGTAATTTGTGCGAATTGTTTTTATATAGTCAGATTTACCTTCAAATAATATTCTTGATTGCTTCACGGAGGTGAATAATAATTTTGTTATATATATATATATATATATATATATATATATATATATATATATATATATATATATATATATACACTTATCGTGTGACACTTCAGCACCCCCAGCAGCTCGCCAACCTTAAGTCTTCTTTTTGGTGAGTGCTCACTGGGCTCCCATATCCCAACAACTTGTTGCTATATATATACAGTCAAACTCGTTTATAACGAGCACGGTTGTAACGAGTTCACGGCTATAGTGAGCAAATGCTACCTCCAAGATAAGTTTACATGCATTTACATGCAAATATTTCACGTATATAACGAGCACGCTTCACGGATATATCGAGCAAACTTCGACCACTTCTCACTGTCTCAAACGCGGCGGCGGTCAGCCCCTTCAATCCTCATAGTGACCCAAAATATGTAACCTTGTGTTCTCGAGTCCAGCCTCTACACCCTATCCCTCGGGGAGGTTAAAGACCGCGGCGTTGTTGTTAAAAAATAATCCCTTCGTCCAAACCAAGAATTCCCAACTTGCAGGTACAGTGGTACTCGAGGAGGTCCTTTGTCCTCTCCTCCCAACCCCCAGCTCTTTTACAGCCAGGAGGTTGTGTTTGGAAGGGGGTAAGGGCATGTACAATGAATGCACCCAACACCCTTTCCCACGTAAAGATGGGAAATCCCACGTTTAATCCGTCTCCTCATTAACTCTTCCTGGAATTGGTATGCTCACAGTTTGCAAAGAAATTTCGTAGCGTTGATCACAAAAATCAGTTGAGATTTTGCCCTTGAACGAGTAACATGTCCGTACATAAAAGGAAGTGTTTGTCTATTCGCGAAAAGGTTGATATTATTCGAGAGTTAGAACGTGGTAAAAAAATGTTGAAGTGTGTAAAAAATATAATTTATCGTCGTCTACGGTTTCAACCTTATGGAAAAACAAAGAATCGATTTTTATCTGCACTAGAGAACAACCTAACAACGAACAGTTGTATAAAACTCCTTAAGCCAAAAAAATTGTAGGGTAAGCCCTATGCATTTCGCCCACTAAGTGGGCATCTTCAGGGGAGAACCTGCCTTGGCAGTGAACAAGGTTCAACTGCGACAAAGTTAGAGGAGAGGTTTAAAACGAAAAACGAAAAAACAAATGAGGGACGAAAAGAATTTTATGCGTCAAGTTCGGTCAATTTGTATAGAGTTTTGTTAAAATCAGTATCTGTGTTCATAACATTGTATCTGTTTTTATAGATATGAAGATTTTCTAACGAGTTAAGTGAATGATTGGCTGAAGTTAACAATGTTAAGTGGGCGAAATGCATAGGGCTTACCCTACAATTTTTTTGGCTTAAGGAGTTTTATACAACTGTTCAACTTGGAGCCAAAGTGATTACGAGCTACCATCTACTAACCTAACAACGAACAAGAAAATGAGGAAGTGTGACTTGGGTACTGTTGATCAAGCACTTCTGGAGTGGTTTAAGAGGCAGAGAAATGCTGGTTTCCCCATCAAGGTACAGGCAGATAAATTTGCAAAACAGTTAGGAGACGAGAACTTCACATGCAATAACGGGTGGCTTGACCGTTTTAAAAATCGGCATAACATTGTTTATGCGAAAAGCCCTGTAAGCAGATTCAAAAACGGCAAGTGAATGGGTGAAAAGTGTTTGGGAGGAGTGTGGAAAAGGTTACAGAGAAGAAGACATCTACAATGCCGACGAAACTGGACTGTTTTACAACATGATGTCTGATGCAATGTTTAAATTCAAAGGTGACAAATGTGTTGGTGGCAAAAGACCTAAGAATCGTTAAACAGTTTTTATGTGCGCAAACATGAATGGGACTGACAAAAAAAAACTTTTTGTTAATGGTAAGTCACAAAAGCCACGTTGTTTCAAAAATGTAAAGAAGCTTCCCGTTGAATATGCAGCTAATAACTAAAATAATAACTTCCAATATTTTTCAGCAATATGAGAGTCAGTGGAACAACGAGTTACGGAGGAAAAATAGAAACATTTTACTCCTTGTCGATAACTGTCCTGTCCCACATATGCAGGAGTTATCCAATGTAAAACTGGTGTTTTGCCTCCAAATGCGACTTCTATTTTGCAGCCAATGGACATGGGGATAATTAAAAGTTTTAAATGCCATTTCAAGCGATTTTTTGTTCTACAGTTGATTGAAAGTAGGGAAAGAGGTTTAGATGGCAACGACTCTGTATTGGATGCAATTCATTTGATGACAGGTGCATGTTTCACCTACAACGATCATAAACTGTTTTCGAAAGTCTGGTTTAATATCGGGAGAATTTTCGATTGATAACCATAACGTTGATGAAGATCAGAATGGCTTAAAGAAAATGGAATTGCGAATTTTGACCATGTAAATGGCATTGACAATTTTGTTCATGTTGATGATGATTTGATTACCAGTGGAATTCCTACGGAGAGTGAAATAATAGAGACAGTATAAAGCACAGCAGACAGTGATGAAGACAATGTTGAATGTGTCGAAGACGCAATCCTTACTCAGGATGCCGTGGAAACATTAAATGATTTTTTTGAAAACATTGACATTTCCGATGGTGTTTTTAGTGCACTAAGTGTAATAAGAGGAAACTTAAGAGACTTCAAAGTGAAATCTATGAAACAGGCTACTATTCAAAGTTATTTTTGTAAAAAGGGGAGTGATTAAGGATGCAGCTGTGCGTAAATTTTATATGTACGTATGTTTACTTTAAATTTTCTAGTTTATTCTCATTTTTAGGTTTTTTCATAAATTTACTAAATAACCTTTCTGTTTATATATTCACTTTTACTTCTTATGTCTTATTTCACCATACGCATGCATGCTTTTGCCTTCACGGATATTAAGTTTAATGGCTATAACGAGCAAAACTAAACGGTCCCGTGGCGCTCGTTATAGCCGAGTTTGACTGTATATGCTTACGGAAGAGGAAAGGTAAATGGGATAAATGGATGGCAACAAGTTGTTCGGATAAGGAAGCCCAGTGAGCACTCACCAATAAGATTACTTTAGGTTGGCGAGCTGCTGGGGGTGTCGAAGTGACACAAGTTTTGTTTTTTGTATTTGTTTTACTTGTGTCACTTCGACACCCGCAGCATCTCGCCAACCTGAAGTCATCTTATTGGTGAGTGCTCACTGGGCTTCCTTATTTGAACAACTTGTTGCTCTATATATATATATATATATATATATATATATATATATATATATATATATAATATGTCAATTGGTTTGATGATTTTAAAACTGGGTAGGCACAAAAATGTACCGTAGCAAAAGTATCACGGCCAACATGTGAGAAAAATATATTACCATAACAATCAATCAACAAAATACAGTTTATCATTCCCACCGATATTTTTGGTTTTCTTGGCGTTTTGCATAAGTAAGTAAACTTTTCATAAATCTATAAAGCACAGAACTACTTCTCTCTTTTTGGCTGTCATCTTTTCAGTTATTTGACTAAGACGAAAAATAAGATCGGAACCCGATCTCTCTGAAGCAAAGCCGGCTTGTTCTTCTGCAGTTTTATCCTCAATGATCATCTCAATTCTGTTTATAATTATTATTCCGCAGCGACGTATCTGCGAGATATGGCGCCTGTGGCAAAATTTTAGGAAGTCTTGTTTATGTAGGATATAATTTTTGCTGCGTTTTAATAAAAAAAAAGCATTTTTATAAAAAAAAATTATTAAATTCCACTTTCGATCCATGAAATAACCCTTCGTAATTCTTCATCCACTTTTCACGCCTATCTATCTTGGGCGGCGCGCGTATTCTCTAGAAATTTCCATACCTCGATTGATTTGTTTTATCCAATTAGATTATCCATTTCTGGGCATTTCCTATTCCAAACAATTTTTTCTCTTTCGGGATTCCTTCTTTTCCCTCTTCGTTAATGTGTTGTGTTCGTCCCTATCTTCCAGGGATTTCGGAGGAATCCATTGGTGATAAGCAGGTTCCTTCTTATCTATCAGAAATTCCAGTTGTCTTGTCTCCCCGACCTTTCCAATTATTCTCCCTTCATCATACCCCAGGGCAGTTGTTCCCAACTTTTTTGTAAGCGCAGCCTTCTCCAAAGTAAAACAGAATTTCGCTGCACCCCAGCCTTGAAACAAGGTTTTTTACATTTTTACATGCGAATATGAAAACCTTTGGACGTTACTTATTGCACATGAAAAAGACATAGAAACATTGTGCAAAGATATTAAGTGCAATTTAAAATATGCTATTAAAAATTTCGTCTATGTAAATTATGATACAATAATTTTGTTAATTATGATCCAATATTTTAAAAAATTGTTTTTGATATTTAAGTGAAGAAACTAATGCAGCCAGAGCTACCAATGATTGGATTTTAATGATATCTCATTTTATGCATTCTCTGTTTATATTTGCGCGCCCCCCCCCCCACCCTTTGACAGGTTTTTCCTGACGGAACGTTGAATGTATGTTTTACATAAATGAAAAAATAAATTAATTCATTTTATGATACAATACCATAATCAATTTATTAGAGAAAACATTGCCATAGTTAACTGCAACATCAACAAATCGCCGATATATTTACTAAAAGAAGTTTTTCGCGCCAGCCCTAATAATCATCTCCGGCGCCCCAGTTTTATTATTATCCGTTCATGATAAATAAAAACATTCACGCAGGTTGCACAAATTCTATCGAAAATGAAAAATTTTGTCAACATTTCTTCGGTTGTTATGCTTTGAAATAAACTTACCCATTAAAATATTTTTCAAATATCTACTGCTACACAGGCTGTAATAGTTTAGGTACCGGCCACATATATATGAGGAGCAGCACTAGCCAGATGACTTACTTGTTGAGGATGACTATTGAGCTTTCTATCAGGTCATTTCCAATTGATAATGTTTTTGGTTTTTCTGCTACATTTCCTTCCAAAATTTTCAAGGGAATGTATATTATATAAGATTGGTATATGATGCATTCATTTGCATAGAAGTTGTATATTAACAAATCCCCAAAATAGTCAACTAGAATCTAATTAGAAACTTTTTCATGGTAATGCAAACTGGTATACTATTCATTTCACTTAAGTAAAATACAATAAATATATAGCATAATGCGTTGTATACATGAAAAAGACTTTCAGGAAATCTCTTTAACATGGAATTCATTTTTAGGATCATTTTTTGCTAAAAATCAAAACGAGATAATGTAGAAATGTTATTTTATGGAGAAATAATATTTAATTATTAAATAGCTTAAGCTTAATATGCAAAATTCTTTGTTAAATAAATGTTATAAAAGTATCTTCCTTAAAAATATTCAAGCTATAGTTTAAAAGAAAAACCTTTACAGTCTCATTGATATTTATTCATTTTTAACCATTTTAATGATCAATGGAATTTACATAATATTTTCTGTTGTTTTGAGACTTCACTTTGAAGACCGGTGCATACTTTTCTTATGTATGTTTCATAACGATATATATTATCCATTGATATCAATTTTAATCTTGCTGTAGGAATATAAAGCATAATTTAATTTTAGATGAGATACTATTCCAAGATAAAAGTGGTACTGGTAAAAATGACACTTGAATAAATGATTGAAATACATAAGCTAACGTATGTTTCACAGCTTTTGCAAAAAAGTCTATGTTGGTAGAAGAAGCATGAGATAACAGTATTTTCATGGCCACATTGAATAATATGTAGGAAAATAAAAGAGATTGTGACGGAATCACATACACTAAATATAAATTTTAAGTTTAATACAAGTATTATTTTTGGCTATAATCAAATCATTTCATAGACATATATGTCTTAACTGAGTAAGAGCTACAAAAATATCTTGTGATATTTCACTGAAAATATTTTTTTATCCTATTTTGAAATCACATTTATTTGCTTAGGCATTTGCTAGAATGCTGAGGATTCATCATCATGGCTCTATCTAACCAGCGATTTGCTTGTGATGTGAAACAAATTGTATGAGTAGCATCTCTTATATTATAACTAACTTCTTAGGAAACATATTTTCTATTGTTAATGGAGATATATATGTATTAAAAGAAAGGCATATATATAAAGAGGTTATTTCCTTAAAAACAACACTGTCTAGTAGTAACAATGAAAGAAATTATACATTTTGTTTACTAATTTGCCAATTGAATTAAGATTTATACTTTATAATTTCTGGATAATAACTATCAAGCATAGGTAATTTAGTCAGTACTAACAAATTTTGGATGCAGTTTTAGTCAAACAGCAAAATATCATTCAGTGCACCTGTTCTTTCAGTTTTCTTTATTTTGGTTGGTTTGTTACAATCGAGCAAGAAGAAGCATAATTGGAAAGCTCATCTGATGCTTCAAAAAGTTCACTGCATGTTAAAAAACTTTCAGAAGGCAGAGGACTTACACCAAGGCACAACCTATTTCCAACTGAGTCAAAAATCTACAAGGAAAAATGAGAGATTATTAAAATATTTTTATATTTTAGAAATATAGATAGATAAAAATCTACATTAATATGAAATGAACTTTAGTACAGCATTTCTCAGAAACAAATTAATTTCAATTATCATTTGTTTGGCTTCATACATTCATTAGAATATCCAAATTAATTAATTCTAATATAAAAATTATACATAAATCACACTCTTTATAACTTTATTCCAAAAAATGCATAAACTGCACATTGTATGTTTTTGGTAAAAAGTAATCTCATGGATATAGAATGATATTTCCTTTTGAGTCTGTTGTCATCATATTACATGATGTGTAACAAGATATGAACTGATATGAACTGCAGGAATAATTTAATTATTGTAGAAAACATTTGGTAACCATCAACAGTAGAAACAATTGATTGTAATAGTAGTCATATAAACATTCCCCTTTTGGCTTGGAAGTTATTGTAAGTTAGTATGTTTAAATATGTTACCAATAAACACAGGTCAATGTAGTATGCTATACATTTAATAGAATGTCTCTGAAAAAATATGATTGCTATGCCTTTCATATTATTTTATGATCAGATGATTTATTGATTACCTAGGATGTATATATTTTAATGATGCCTTTCATTAGAATACTTTATTTTTAAAATGCCAAGGACTTTACTTTCCTGAAATCTATTTTATGTTGTGTGTAATCACATACCCATATATTTAGCCTATTTCTTAGATTTATTATTTGTTTACCACTTCTATTGGCCTTCAGGCTGCCATTCATTTTTGAAATTCAGGTCTTATATGATAAATAATTGTATTGTTTTATAATGCTCTCATAGCAGACTAAATATTGTCATGAATATCAATGATAAGAATTTTATTAAAATTGAATGCAGATGATTATTGTATTAGGAGAAGCAACAAGTATATAAAGTATATTCATAATGAATATATAACTAACAAGGAGAGTTAGACAATTGGTATTCTGATATCCG
This sequence comes from Tanypteryx hageni, assembly GCA_028673005.1. Classification (NCBI taxonomy): domain Eukaryota; kingdom Metazoa; phylum Arthropoda; class Insecta; order Odonata; family Petaluridae; genus Tanypteryx; species Tanypteryx hageni. The sequence continues at coordinate 56,420,523 of CM054116.1, forward strand.
AACAAAATCACTTCGGGATGAATGAACATCCTTCAAAAGTTATTAACATTTAAAGGTTACGAAAAATCTGCTGGCTTTTTAAATGCCCCAAAAATTTTGTTCCTTCACAAGGAAGCGACGTGGCCGAGCAGTTCAGGGTACTGTTCACTTTTTTCAACCTGAGGTTGCAGGTTTAATCTTCATGCATGGCCTATTTTTCATTGTCGCCTATTGCCATTTTTTTAATTTAAATTTGTTTGTTTATATTATGTTATTGTGTATTTCCTTCGGTAGATTTTTGTCACTAATTTTGTCATATTTATACTTACCTATTCTCTTGGATCCCCTCTCAGTGTTACACATTAAAAAGCAAATTATATTATAATATAATTAGCGCATACAAAAATATTGGGTGATAATGGAATTTCTTCCATTTCGATTGTAATGGTTATACTGCCATGAATCGGTCGCCATTGCCTCATTAGTAAAAATCAGAGTATACCAAGGGAAGATTGAGGTTGACTATCCCATATACTCTCCACCTAACCTATCTAACCTAAATTGGTAAAAATAATCTAACCTGTAAAAAGTTCCCCCTATGATAATTCATTTACAGGATTTTATTTACAACATTTATGAAAAAGTCACTACTAATATAACTATAACTAATCTAATCACTACTATAATTTAATCGATTTAATTGTCATAAAAACACAAAAAGCACAAAAACCTGGCACCACGAGCATCTCACAAATGCTTGTCTACCGCAGTCTCAGTGTTTTGTGAACCTCTTCGGGGAGCGCCATGTCATTTACATTTAGGAACACTTCCCAAACCTCCGTCAATCTTATCATCTTTTCAAAAATCCAATATATCAAAAACATGACAAAAGTAGTGATAAAAATCTACCAAAGGAGATACACAATAACATAATATAAACAAAAAAAATTTAAGTTAAAAAAATGGCCATAGTCAACAACAAAAAATATGCCGTGCATGGGGATTGAACCCACAACCTCAGGTTGAAAAAGTGACCAGTACCTTGAACTGCTTGGACAAATGGAATGTGCATTGACCTTCCCTTTTTCTTTTCGACTCCGCTCTCTAAATATTTGGCAAATATGCAATCGATGAGTCTTGTATAAAAAAGTAGTTGGTTTTTCTGATTGGCTTTTTTCATAATAAACAATATATGCATACAATACTACAACATTCAGTAGGTGCCTGAACAATTCTTGTACAAAACACAAGATTTTGTCCTTTCTACTAAAAAAGATTCAAGTAATTGGTTTTTCAGATACACTCCACCCATGTATTTATTGTAATCAATTATACATTCAGGTTTTTTCACCTCATCCTTAACAACTACAATCACTGTCAGCATAGTGTCACCATGTTTTGCACTAATATAATAACATCAATATGCTTATCAACCAACCTTAGAAACATGTCAGGACTAGGGTCAAAGTTATCCATGTATATACATCGATCTGTATCAAGAATATTTTCACATAGCGCAAGAACAACCATAGTAGGTAATAAATCATTGTCTCTTATGCATTCGCTAAATATTTCAGATTCTTTTCCATTAAAAATATCCAGATGAATAACAGAGTTAAAAAATTTTCATCCTGAATCTGTCAGATTTCAACAGCAAATACTGTCACCAGGAAAGTCTGCCATTTCATAACAGAAGAGATTTGTCAACAGAAACTTTCCTACCAGGCTTGTAAACAACCTGAAATTTTTATTTCGTATGATTCACAATGTAAATTATCCTGTAAATTTTGGAATAACTATGGATTATCTCTGTCATTATTATCCACAAAATGCAAAAACCATGATAGAAGAGAAGATCTTTCCTCAGACATCTGGTAAAAATGAGGTTGCAAAAAGATATTTATGGGTGAAATATATCTTTATATTTTGTTTAGAAACGAAGCCCACTAGAAGATACATTCCAAACAGAGCTCTTATTTCATTAGGAGAATTAGGATACTACTTAGAAAACCTAGATTTTTGTAATGAAAAGTTTGTTTTTCTCTTTCACCAAATACCAGCTTGCATACCGATTGTTCTCTTCAACAATCAGTTATACTAGAAGAAGGTGCTTGCATTCTGCAAGTATTTCATCTCACCTTGAGAAACATTAATTATTCAGAGAGATATGTCATTATTATAAATATTTTTTTAATTCAAAATATTTCGCCTCTGTACCAATTTGGTTTTTTCCTTATGGAACAATATTGTAATAAAAGCCATCTCTAAAATTTGCAATTTTAAGAATATTATACTTTTTCCATTGTGGTGAATTAATGCCCACATTTCTGCCAAATTTTAAAGTTATAGCACATCTTGAAGTGAAATAATATTTATCTAATTTTTTAAATTTTAAATATTTTTAACGGCCGCAATAACAACTTCATGGAGATATTCAAATATTTATTTGTACATTTTCGCTAAGTTCTAAATAACTTTAAAATTTCTGCTCCCTAGTCCGCACCGTAGTACCTAAACATTTATTTTAAACTACGACGTAAACTTATGATAACGTCATTATAATAGCACACGAAATTTAGTAAAACGTAAAAGTATTTTAATTTTGTTTTGTAGTTTTTCGAGAAATTTGAACTCTTTTCAATTATTAAATATAATGGTGTCCTGCCTATTTTGCAATTTTTTATCCAAATACTTGCTAAAGGCACGGATGATAATGCCATAATTTTAACACAGAATATCCTAATTTTTCCATAATTTTAGTGAAAGATTGACAGGTTTGAAGTATTTATTTTTTCCCTTAACATTGAGATTATTTGCATCTCTGAACACTGGCTTCGACAAAGTGAGTTACACAGTGTTAAAATTAAAGGTCACTTCATTGCAAGTTGTTTTTGTAGATCTATTGCCAAAAATGGTGGTGTGATAATTCTTGTAAGAAACAATTTAAAGACACATGATTTAAAAATTCATGAAAATCTATGCACTGAAATTGACTTTGAATGCTGTGGAACTGTACTAACACTGGATAAAGTCTGTGTACCTATTCTTTGTGTATATAGGCCCCCCAATGGCGATTTCTCTACCTTCACTGATAAGCTAATAAGTGTCTTGGACATATCAGGTAAAGTCACAAATACTATGATTTTGTGTGGGGACTTTAATGTGGATTTCAGCACCAACAATAATATGAAATGACAACTTCTTGATATTTTCCTAGGGTATAATATGTTTCATTCAATACATCAGCATACTAGAATCACCAATAATTCTGCCACAACCATTGACAACATATTCTCTAGTGTAAAAGTAAACACAATCTATGTACTCTACACTTGTCTCTCTGATCATACAGGCCAAATCTCTGAATTCACTCTTACCATCACACCTAAAATCCAGCACTGATTGAAATTGTGTTTTTCTTATACTGCTCAGGCTAATTTTATTTCCCTTCTCCAGTGTGAGAGCTGGGATAAAGTTTTCAGCTCTGCCTCCTTTGATGACAAATTTAATAACTTCCTTCAAATATTTTTACATCATTTCAACCATAGTTTTCCCTTAAAAAGATATGTTGATAGAAGAAAAAACATGATCAATGAGTGGATAACTCCTGAAATTATCTCCCTCTCTGATCATCTAAGACAACTTTACAATCAAACACAAACATCAAAATCAGACATTGATAAAAGCCATTATCTGAAATACAAGAAACACTAAACTCATCCCAGAGACCAAAAGGGTCATAATATAAATGTAATCAACAGATCCAGTGATAAAAGCAAAGCTGTCTGGAAAATTATCAACAACTCCATCCCTTCAAAAAGTCACTCTACCATAGATGCTATATCCAATGAAAACACTCTGATAACAGACCCAACACTAATTGCTAACTGCTTTAACAAATGTTTCCTCAACTCAGTCAGTCTCTCATCTAAAAATCTGCCTACTGTAAAATCATGTCTTCTTCCCCGTTCATGCAGAAACCCTATCTTCCTACATCCTACAGATGAGAAAGAGATAAACTCAATTTTAGACAAAATAAGTAGAAAAAACTCGGCTGGATATGATGACACTCCTTGTTCCCTTTTCAAAGGTGATATAAAGCTTTATCTCCTTTCCTCTCTCTCTCATTTAATCAATGAATCCTTTAAAACTGGAACTTTACCTCACCAATTAAAAATTCCAAAAGTTGTCCCAATACATAAAAGTGGTGGCACTCACGACATGGGCAATTATAGGCTAATCTCGGTGCTGTCTGTCTTTTCAAAAATATTCGATTGTGCAGTGTATGGTAGAACTCTTTCACATGTTCATAAGTTTAAAATAATTTCTGAATGCCAATTTGGTTTCCTCAAGGGCAAATCTACTGAAAATGCTATTTATAAATTCATTAACTCAGTTCTTAATGGCCTAGATAGCCACGACAACATAATTGGTCTATTTCCAAGGCTTTCAACTCTGTTGACCATTACATTATTTTAAGCAAATTGGATGATTACGGTATCTCAGGAATAGCCAATGATTGGCTTAGATGCTTTTTTGCTAACAGAAGACAAACTGTCTTCATAAACTCTACAACCCAACAGAAAAAATGTCAGACTTTCTATCTATTTCCCGAAGTGTGGTACAAGGGTCAATTTTGGGACCCTTACTGTTTCTTCTCTACATCAATGATCTCCCATCTTATATCAATTTTGGGGACATCTTCATTTATGCAGATGATACTAATTAACTGCTTAACACAGAATTCAAACCATGTTATTCAGCAACAAATTGACAAAATGGTGAACTGGAATTATATCAACAATGTTTCCATTAATAAAAACAAATCAGTTGTTAATGCAATTTCATCCACTTCAAAAAAAATTACATCAACACCATTGTTAAAAATTGCTGACTCAACACTCATTGCAACATCTATCACCAAATTCCTTGGAATCTATGTAGATGAATGCCTCACTTGGGAAGCCCGCATTGACTATGTCAGTGCAAAAGTAGCTACAGGGTGCTACATCCTGAGAAGGATAATGCCCCTAACCAATATTAATACCAACCTGACAATATATTATGCATTTATATACAGCAGATTAAAATATGGAATTGTGGACTGGGGACATTCCCACCATGCAGTGCGGCTCTTCAAGCTGCAAAAATGGGCAATAAGAATCATAGCCAACACTCCCAAATTCTCTACTTGTCATCCCAATTTTTAAAAATTCAAAATCTTAACACTACCATGCATATATCTCTACCATACAATGGTTTTTGTCAAAGAACACACTGCTCTTTTTGAGCTGAAATACAACAGTGACATTCACAACTATGACACACATAACAAAAATGAACTAATTTTCATAATTCATAACCTGAAAATGTTCAGTAATGGCCCAGCATATGCAGGCATAAAATTCCTCAACAAAGGTTCCTGTGAAATTAAAAATCAACCAAATAACTTTCTTTTTAAAAAGAAACTGAAAAACTACCTTACTGACAACTGCTTCTACTCTGTTAATGAATTTATGTCTATAAAAAATGAAAGTTTGTACCACATATTGACATGTCCTATATTTGTAAATGCAAATCTACTGGATCAATAACGGATCTTACACACACACACACACACACGCACACACGCACGCACGCACGCACACGCGCACACGCGCACACGCACACACACACACACACATATATATATCCTATATCCTCCGTAAGAAGCAGCTATTTATAATAAGAAAGATCATCATCAAAAAAACTTTTGAAGTATTCTATTGGGCTATCACAAACTGTTAAGGCTCACAGCACTTTCACATTCACAATCAAAAGGAGAAACTACATTTGCACTATCAATATCATTCCAATGAAAAACATGGGCAGTCAGTTCATTTCGATCTTCTAATCTCCCACAACTAACACACTCATCTTTAATTTTACTTTTTGAAGTTAACAAATATCCATCAAAAGTCTCTCTCACAAAAAAAGACTTTTGTTGTCAGTTGGGTCTTTATCAATAAAATTCAGTGCTTCTGCATCAGTAAGCGACTTAGATGTTGACACCATTATCACGGACTAAACAAGGGGATAGATATTCGTGAAAAAATTTCAAATAGTGAGAGAGAGATATAGGTAGTTTGCTTAGAAATGTTCTCTGACTCATGATGTTTATGTGGATACATCATTTGCTGTGGTGACTCAACAAACAAAGGAGATAGGGGCAGTAACAGAGGATGCTGCATTGGACGGAATACATATGTTGTTGTACATGCTTGAGGGGTTAATCACTGGTACTTGCTAATGACCCATCATCTTCCTCATTTAAACTTGATTTAGGAAAAGAGAAGGCTCCAAAAAAGGTGTTTACCCTTGCCCACATTGTTTTCAATAATTCACAGATGGTAAATGATAAAAAGTATGACTTTGATGAAATTGTTAGTAATTGGAATTTAAGATAAGAACTCACTGATATTATTAAGAGAGATTAAGAGATATATTGTGTCAGTATGTTTCATAAATTTAATAATCCATATTAATTTAAAATTCCTTTGTTATAGATGTGTACTTTTTAATCTTTGAGTTTGTGTCACTGAATGAATGCAAAATTGAGCAGCCAATTTATTAACATCATATAGTATTTGAAGTTTGGCCACTTGAATAATATAAATTATTTTTGCAAGCAGGCCACCAAAGGTATTATGTTGGCCTTGTTGTTTAATATAATCCTAAACTCTCCTTTTATTGCAAGAAAGTTCTGTTAAAAAATGATAAAACATCCAGAAATTTCCATCAGTATGTTCCCTTATCATAGTAGAATGTTAGCACTCTCTATGATGAATAGTTTTGAACAGATATTTTAACAATAATAGTGATAATCTATTTAACAGAAAGTCAATCTGAAAGATTTTAGATATTGTATCAAGAAATAGGAAAAAAGTACATTTTTCATCAACACCCTGCATAGTTTTTATGTGTAAATTTAGAAACAAAATTAATAAAAACAGACTTAATGAAAGACTTCATAGAAATTCCACTACAAAAATAAAAATGACTATCCAGGTTTCAACTCATAGAGTCATCATCAGGTACTGAGCCACAAGTTGTAAAACTGAATAAATATGTAATTACATAATTTACAAATTGCAGCTCAGTACCTGATGATGACTCTGTGAGTTGAAAACTGGGTAGTCATTTTTATTTTCATAGTGGAATTTGTACTAAGTCTCTCAATAAAATTGTTTTTACAAATTTTGTCTTTGAATTTTCAATGTTGAATTCCACAAAGGGATGGCTAAAACAGCCGAATATATAAGTTTTTATGTATTTAATAGGCTGAAGATCACTTGTTACTAATGATGTAATAGAAGGTTTTTTAACAAACAGAAATGCAATGATTTAAGCATATGCATATCAGCCAATTTAGATTAAGTAATTATTGAATTGGTGCTTAGAATAGATTCTTTTTAGTTTATAGTTTGGCCATCTGTTTTATGGCATATGGAACTATTTTGATTGATAAATAATTATTTGTGAACATGCCTATGTTCACATATTTATCTTTACAAAAATGATTTATTTAACATGTTTTGCACTGTCGGGTTGCATCTTTTTGTCCCAATTAGTGTTCACCATATTTTACTTTTTTATAAAATACTGTATACACATCCATCCCATGAGTACACAAACAACAACAATGACACTCCCCACAGAAAAGTCTTGCACAAATGTGCAATCCACAATTTTTTTAAAGTAACTCTCCTTTTATTCTATACAATAATAATTAATTCTTTGTTCAAATTAATAAAATCAAGTTTAGCTATACAAGTTGCGCTAAATAAGACCATTATCATACTATGTGGCAAGTAAGTATGTTTTTAGAAATCCATTCCAGAAAAATGCCTCTCACACTCATCAAAGCATGAAATCTATTTTTTTTTAAAGAAAATGAATGACCGATGAATAGATAAATAAGCAGAAATTTAATATAGAGATGTTAGGTTTGTGTAAAATACTTTTTCCGTTTTTTTATATCTCCTTTAGAACTTAATTTATGTAATATTTGTTAGCATTAAAGTTGTACACAATATAATTTTCTACAATTTTTGTTTGAAACATTTTTCATAAAATGGAGTATTTAAGAGATACCTTGGTATAGTGTGGGAATTGGGGAAAAAAGTTACTCCACATTATAGGGAAGACCGTGTTATATCAAGATAAATTAGAAATCACTTTACTTTGCACTAATATTAATGTAAAACAGTGGAAGGAAAGAGAAGAAAACAAATAAGGTAAAACAGTTTTATTTATAATTGAAGTTTACAAAATATTTATAGTCTTTTGACCATTAACTTAAAGTTTTAATAAAAATTTTGTTCAATAAAGGGAAAATAAGTTTCTTAAAAAAACTTTAATTTTTTTATAAAATCAAAAATGAATTTAGAAACTCCAATACTTATAATAGTGATAATTAAAAAATGAGGTAATCTTTTGCTACTTGGTATATTTTGTTCTTTTGTTTAAAATTAATTTTTCAGTGAAACCATCTGTAACAATTGTAATCTTTCTGCGCTCCCAACCAGGATATCAAAAAATTTACGGACTTAAATGCTTCGTCCGTTAACAGTAATTAAACAATCTTCATATAAACCGTTGCATAAATATATTTATCTAAATAATTAATAATATAGTTTACGTACTAGCGCCGTAGTGTCGCCAGGAATGCAACTACGCTAGTAAAATCATAAATCCACATAAGGGTTAAAGTAAGAAATAGAACCCATCTGATAAAAAAAAACTTTTGTTGAGGTCTTGAATAAGACTCGCGTTATATCCGATACCGCACAATAACGAACCGGGTTCCACTCTATTTCGATTATCCGTCTAAATATGTTTAGTACATACATTGCTAAGTTTTCGTTGCTATGATCAAAATTTCTAATTGTTCATAGTGATACCTACGCTGATAAGGATAATTATAATTGCTATAAAAATTTTCCCAATAGTCATATTTTGTAAACATATTTTCTTGTAAATATTGACAGCGATGCCAAAGATAATTTTCTCGCGCATCAATATTTTGATACCCATAGCAACAAATAACAATTTTGTTTACTTATTTTTTACATGCGAATTCGAAGTACTTTCCATTTTGAAACTTATTCAAAGTGTTTAAAAATTATTCGCGAGCGTTATTTCCGATAGTAATTCTTCAGATCACTGGTGCCAAGAGCAGCTTGTAATTACTATTACAGTAATATTTATTACTCTGCATGGAGAAAGTCATGTGCTGGACACGTCAGATTTTTTATGTAAGCAGTCGATACTCTTGTGTGTAGGACCAAAACCCACAAACATTCCCTGATACAAAATATAAGCGAGGGAAATTCTCCAAAGCCAGTCAAACTGATAAAACCCGGTTAAAAGGCCGGATAAAAACCCAATACGTATTTCGACTACAAAGTAACCATCATCAGGGGTTAAAAAAAAGGGGGGAAGGGGGACTTGAGAGAGGGCGACTGAAACCAAGACCAGTGGCACGCTGTCCAGGGCTGTGTCTGTGTATTTATACCTGGTTGGTGGGCAGGGGGGGGGGAAGAAAAAAGGGGGGACCTAGATGACCTAGGTGGTGGGAGAAAAAGGGGGAGAGGTCAGTTTAAAAAGAACGCTGTTTATTACCCCTAACTCGTTATTCATCAGGGTGTGTCTGTATTTATGAATGTGTAAGCTTTCTGTCGCGTCGAGTTTGGTATTTGGGACTTGTTTAAGCAGTTTGAGGCTATTTGTGTCTAATGGGTGGTTATATTCCAAAATGTGTTTAGCGACGGCCGATTTTTCAAAGCGTCCATGTCTGTAGTGCGCTAAATGTTCTTTGAATCTGATGGAAATATTTCTTTTCGTTTGGCCAATGTAAGACATGTCGCATGTGGGGCACAACACTTGATATATGCCGGATTTTTCTAATGTGGGTATTTTGTCTTTAGGGTTCTCCAATAAATTTTTAATGTTGTTTGTATTGTGAAACGTTAATGTATAATTTGCGTTATGAAAGATTTTTGTTAGCCCTTTGTTTAGGGTTGGATGGAAGGGGAGTGAAATAAATTTTTTCTTCCTATCGTCACTTAAAGCAAGCGTAGTACTTGTCTTCTTGTCTAATGTTTTGGATTGCTTGTTAATAATGTTGTCAATAAGTTCGTGTGTGTACCCGTTTTCCAGGGCCGCGTTTTTAATATATTTGACTTCTTTGTCGAAACGTTTTTTATTTAGCGGTGTCGTCAATAGTCTATGTACCATATGGTTGAAAGCCGCGATCTTTTGTTTGTAAGGGTGATTGGAGACTTTCTTAATATAATTGTTGGTATGGGTCGGTTTCCTGTACACGTCAAATTCTAGTCGTCCATTATTATTAATGATCAAAATGTCAAGAAAAGGTAAAGACTTATTTTCTTCGATTTCGAAGGTGAAGTTTATAGAGTTGTGAAATGAGTTGAGTTCTTGGACGAAGGTGTTAATGTTATAGAGTTTTGTGTCAAAAATGGCAAAAATGTCATCAACGTACCTGCACCATGTGTTGGGGAAATAGTTTAACGTATTTTTACAGCGTTGCTCAAAAGAATAAAGAAAAATATTTGCTATAAGTGGTGAGAGAGGATTGCCCATTGATGTTCCAATAATTTGTTTATAGAACTTATTGTTAAAAACGAAGTAATTTTGTTCCATGCATAAGTTTGTCAATGTGAGAATTTCTAGAATTTTGTTTTCCTCAACTTGTTTACTTAGTAGCCAGTCCTGGAGGTTTTCGAGCGCGACGTCAATGGGAACACTGGGGAAGAGTTGTTCTACGTCAAATGACACCAGTATTTCATCTTTGTGTATTTTTTTGTTTCTAATATGTTCCAAGAAATTTTGGGTGTTTTTAACGCCGTATGTTTCTTCAATGCCTATACATTTTAATTCCTTAGTGAGCCATTTGGCGATTTTATAAGAGGGTGAGTTGATGGCCGAAACTATAGGTCTCATTTTGTTTCCTGGTTTATGTATTTTGGGAAGGCAGTAAAGTCTTGGAATGGTGGGATTCGTTATTTTAAGAGCGAACGCTATTTTTTTGTGAAATGTGTGTTTGCAACGGTTAACAGTTTCTTTGACTTGTGTCCCGAGTTTTTTAATGGGATTTTTGGAGATCTGGATGTAGGGGCCTGTTTCAATAGTATTTAATGTTCTTTCAAGGTAGTCCGCTTTGTTTAGAATGACTGTGGTGTTGCCCTTATCAGATTTGGTGTAGACGCAGTCTTTCTTCTTTAAGCTTTGAATAATTTTATAGTGTCTTATTTATCTGAAGGTTCTTATTTGGCAAATTGTTCATGTTCCGCTCAATGGCGATTTTACTAGCGGTTCTTATATACTGTTTGGTCGTGTCGTTACTATCCTTTATACCACATTCTATATCAATAATCAGGTCGTCAATTGGTGGTTTTTTGTTTGGAAGACAATGTTTAAGGCCTTTGTTGAGCAATCTGATCTCGTCATGGGTGAAGTGAACGTTGGAAATATTTTTAACGAAATTTATCTTATCCGGCCTTTTAACCGGGTTTTATCAGTTTGACTGGCTTTGGAGAATTTCCCTCGCTTATATTTTATATATTTTCCAGTGTAGCTCGCTCTCTTTTACTTAATTCCCTGATACAATTTTATTCTGTAATAACAAATTATAGACATCTGAGAGAAAAGGTTTTTTTATATTTATTAAGACTTTACTTGAAAAATACTGTGATATCAGTTGAGACTCGGTTGAGAATATGCCCATATCTTACTTCATAAATGCAAATTATTTTGAATTAAAACTTTTGAATCATTTATATTTTTAGTATTACTAATTTTGAATGGTTTAATTTTAGAAATTGGTTGCATAAATATAAACTGGAGATCATCTCGACTAATAGAATATAATCTCATTTTCTCTGAATCTTTGTTACTGTCTCATGTCTATGGAGTATGCCAGAATGAGAAAACCGCTTAAAACTAAAAAAATTTCCATTCTTTTATTACGATCAAACTTGCTGGAATTACTTGGTTGCGCAAGTTTTATATTTTAACTTGCTTTCCGGATTCGAACCTGGGACCACTGCGTTCTAACCACTCCGCCACCGCCTACCCTTTAGTGGTATATTTATGATGAATTTTGCCTGTTTTAGAGTTATTTATATTGACCTGATTTACTGTCCGATATGTAACGATACTTCCGCGGCAATATTCATTAATATTTACGTAATTCTGTCTATAAGCTGGAGCAACATATAATCGAACTGATTCTTGCTATTTTTGACTTCACACCATGCGCACAGTTTAACTGACGTAACAGTCGATATTCTTCAATTATTTCATATCCTCTCTTTTTTGCGGTATTCTTATGTTCTCCTCTTCTTCAAAGTTTGTTCGTTCTGCATTAATGAAATAATGCGACCTTGGACGAGCTTTCTTCTTCGTCGATGTTTAATATGCAAAAGAAGTACAGTCAAACCCCGAGTAGTAGTAGTAAAAGTTCTGCATGTGCAGGATTCGTGCCCGCTGCCTTTTCAAGCAGCAGGCGAGTAGCAGCCAGCTTCCACTACGCAACCGGCACTCCCTCAAACCCCGATTTAGCGCCCCCTCCCCTAAACCCCACTTTAGCGTCCCCCGAAACCCAGACTTAGCGTTCCACTATATAGCGCCACCCCCTCATACCGTCCATGAAACTTAGTGAACAGAACTTACATCTTATGATTACATACAGCTAGCATATATCTCAACTTACAGCCACCCCCGCTTTAATGCCAATGTTAGTGATGGACAAACGGTGGCGCCAAATCGAAGTTTGACTGTACACTTAAATTTCGGTATAAATAATATTGATAAAAAACCATGAATCTTAAAAATAGAGTTTTTATCGATAGATAGAACAATTGGAGGATTATTGCGTCAAAATTTTTCCCTGATGAGTTAAATGTAAAAAATAATAATAAAATTGCTGTAGAATACCCAAATCTATCTACTGACGGGTATCACGGAAAAAAGTTAATTTTCTCTATAGGTTTACCAAGTGAGCAGCTTAGGATTTGAGGAGAGAGGAGTGTATAGGGTGACCAGATTTTTAGGAAGCAAAACCGGGACATAACACGATCTGAACAGGAAAATCCGGGACATAAGCGGGAAAAATCCGGGAAAACCTGAATTTTCGTATCTTTTTAATTATATGTACTTAAATTAAAAGTAAATAAGTTTCGCAAATACAGAGCACCATTTTGTTCAACGTATTAACTAATAATTTCAATTAAATGAATATGTAAAAAATCTTACAAACACACTATATCAAGATTTAAAGATAACAACTACTTTGAGAACAAATAATAATTTAAATATGTTTATAAATAGCATAGAAGATAAAATAACATTACGTCTATTTCATTTTATATAAATTTATATCATTTTTCATTAATTTTTAGACTACGCTAGTGTTGGGTATAATCGATTATTTCAATAATCGAATAAGTGTAATCGAATGACTGTCATAATCGATTGTTATTAGAATGATTTCGGTCTGGGGGAGGGGGGGGAGAGGTGGTCAGTGTGTGATAGTGTTCTGGAATGCCAACCTAAATGTCGTGGGTTCGAATCCTGCCTCGAGCATGGATTGTTGTGATAGGTCCCGAATTTTCCGGTCATTTTCTGATGACAAACTTTAAGTAGCTTATCGGGGGACAGGAAAAACTCCAAATAGCTAAAAAAAAGAATGTCCAAGCTACGTTCCTAACTCCGTTCCCGATATCCTTGTTTAAAATAAGAGAGGAACGAATATCCGGCGAGCGAAGCAAGCAGATGTGGGTGCAAGGAGGGGGTGGAGGTTATGGGGTGGGCAAGCTCCGAAGTACTTACGTATTTTGCCTCATCAATTTCTCCCACAAGAATAAACAAACATTAAAACAAACAACTTCTAAACATAAAAATCAGCTATCATTAGTAATAATACACAAAAATCCTAATTAAGAGTGATTCTGATCACACCATTAAGGGTTTCGTAGGTAAAGTAGTTAATAACTTCAGTGAGTGGATGGGTAATTGAAAATGATGTGTTATTTGGATGGGTTAGCCACCCGCACAACACGCAACCAGTGATAGCTATTTTTTACAGATTTATTATTTTCTCAAAATATTTTGTACCAATTTAAATAAAATTTCATACGATTCCTCAAATTATAGTAGGGTGTTTTTATGACGTATTTCAGCTTTATATCTCAAATAGTTTCCGAGATAGAAGGGGGGACAACTTGAATTGCCACTTTTTCCTTTCCTATGGCCGCCACTTAAAAAAAATACGATTCATAATCAAAGGATTATGGCCTTTCATTTGATACCTAACATGTATTTTTTTAATGTTGAATTTTTAACCCCCCGCCATTTTCAGCAATTTTCCGTCAATTATTTGTTTCTAAACTTTTTCAAATTTTCGTGTCGTTGGGCCAGTAATATACTTACGCATGCCAAATTTGAAGTCCCTCCCTCCCTCAGTCCACTTATGCAAAACTGAAAAAATGACGGACCTAGAACTAACAGCTTCCGAGATATTCATTCCTTACCTACAACGGCCGCTAGCCGGCCCTGCTGTGTCAAAAGTTAGATTGAAAGTGTGTGTTGGGCTACTTTAAAAAATGAAAAAATGACGACCCTAGCTCAAAAGACTTCCTGGATATTCATTGCTTATAGTGTGATTGCACCCTTACCTACACTTTCGATTATATGGACAATGTACATAACTATCAATATTAGCTATTAATAAACCGTTCCTTACTGAATAATCCCATACAAGCTACAATTTGTTCGGAATAATTTGAGCAAATATTCGTCAAGAAACGATTATGAGCTATCACTCATTCGGAAACAAATATGAACGGTTACCCGTTGAGAAACGATTATGAGTGATAATTCGATTATTCGTTGAGAAACGAATACGAGTGATTATTCGAATATTCGTTGAGAAACGAATACGAGTGATTATTCGATTACTCGTTGAGAAACGAATACGAGTGATTATTCATTGAGAAACGAATACGAGTGATATTCGTTGAGAAACGATTATTAGCGAGTAATCGATTGTGGATATTCGATTATACCATCACTCTGATGTAATCGAATAATTCGAATGATACCATATATATATATATATATATATATATATATATATATATATATATATATATATATATATATATATATGGATGTCAACAAGGTGTTGCGATGAGGAAACCCAATGAACACTCACCAATCAGACGACTTTAGGTTGGCGAGGCCCCGGGGATGTCGAAGCGACACACGTAAAAGAACACTAAAACACAAAAACATCACAAACATAGAAGCTTTCGGAACCCCCAGCACCCACGCCTTTACACCCTGCCGGATCTTACCCCTGCGGTAGACCCCGATGTCTAACATGCCCAATAAACCCCCCCCTGCAACTCTTTGTCCAGTCCCACAACCAACATCACCTACCCCATAACTTCCACCACCAACTGCACCACCCGCAATATAATTTACCTCCTGAGATGCACCCAATGTCCCGCCTTTTATGTTGGCCTCACCAGCAATCCCCTCAACATCCGCATGAATGGCCACCGCAACAGCGTCATTCTCAAACGACCGCTGCCGGTGGCCGTTCATGCGAACAAACATAATTTAAGGTTTAACAACTGCTTCACAGTGAGAGCCATTCGCGCTCTCCCCGACAATGCTTCGGCTCCCCAACTCCGTCAGTGGGAGCTTTCGCATATCCATCTCCTAAACTCCTTCACTCCCCCTGGCCTCAACCTTCGATAGCTTTTCACTCCCTTTCTGTCTTCTACCAACACCCTACCAATCCCCAACCCCCTCCGTATCCTCCAATCCTCGACCTTTCCGCACTACCCTTCCACCCCCATGCCTCCACCCAGTGTCACCGCCATCAGTTCTCTCTCTGTAGCTGACGAAGGAGTAGTTCCGAAAGCTTCTATGTTTGTGATGTTTTTGTGTTTTAGTGTTCTTTTACGTGTGTCGCTTCGACATCCCCGGGGCCTCGCCAACCTAAAGTCGTCTGATTGGTGAGTGTTCATTGGGTTTCCTCATCACAACACCTTGTTGACATCCATTTATCTATTTTACCTTTCCTTTTCCGTAAGCTGTTATATATATATATATATATATATATATATATATATATATATATATATATATATATATATACCATCACTAGACTACGCCTTCTTGTCTCATTCAAATTTTTATTTCTTTTAATCATCGGAAAAGAACTTGCAAATTCATATTTAATTTAAACACACATAATATAATGTTATTGATTACTTTAAAGTCAAGGCTGTTTATGTGAGTAGCGGATAATATTGCTTTTAGGTTAGTGGACCTGGTATTAATTTTACTTTCTCATATGCGTAGTATATTGAGAAAGCATTGTAATCGTAAAAAAATTCGACTTCGAGATTTTGATAGAAATACACGTTTTAGGTGCCCCTGATGTTCCATGAAGGAATTTGATTAAAATCAATCTAAATGTATAGCCTGATGTCACAAATAATACTGCGCAAGCCAAATATCTCAAAAAATCACTACCTATATGGCGTCCAGTGACATTACAATGTACGCTAAGCTACCTTACCTAAGCCCTGTGACTTCACGCCGCCGCGATCCACTTAAAATCTTATTACAGCCTTGACGATTACACCAAATCGAATTATATCTCATGTTTTTGTATCATTCATAAAAGAATTGTAAAAGTAAAAGTATTGCGCAACAATTAAGGGTACTTATTCTTTGATATTTTGAAACAAAATTCGATTTATTAAAAAAATGGCTATAGGGATTTTGATTAAAATCCATCTAGTCATACATCCTGATCTTACAAATAATACTAACTAAGCCACATGTCCCAAAAATACTATATATAGTCCAGTGGCATTAAATTATACGCTAAACTACGGTTAACTTTGATTTATATGCGTTTTTTATAAGCGTACACAGTCGACCAAACGTATATACGTAAATGAGAAAGGTTGTGCAATGTATATTGCGCCGATTATTTTTTAAGTTCCACTAACATTATAATGGCAGAAAATATATTTAGGGTTTTTCTATGCGACGGAGTCTCTCGTAAGCTGTTCACTTCGTACAAAGGTAGACTGTGGTTAATCCGAAAATTGAACGTTACACTTTCCTAAACGTAGGTTTATGAAATGCATACAATGTCTCTTTTTTCTCATAATGGCTCCGTTGTGATCAATCGAAATCTTTTTCGTTTAGGGTAAGCGGCTCGTTGTACTGAAATATACTGTAGATGCCGCATCTGCTCTCCTGTAAAGAGTAGTTCATAATTGAAGAGACAAATACTGTCAAAACACTGTCGTCAGACCATTCTTCCGTGACACGACCGATTTCGATTTGGAGCGGAAGGGCCTTTCTCTTCATAACTATTAATGGAGGTCACCGGAATTGATTTTCATTATCAAAACACTATTTACGCAAGTGTGGGTGTGCCGCGTAAAAGGAAGTCACACTTCCCAACCTTAGTCTCGCCTGAAGCTATTGTTGAAGTTTTCTCAACATCTCAAAGTATAAACCAGTGTTCTTCAAACTGGGTGCCACGAAAACATTGCTAATTAAATAAATCAACTATTTGAAATGTTGATAGGTCGTTAGAGAGATAATATTTTTTATAGTAAAATGTTTGTGTTGTAGCACCAACAAATGAATGCGTCCAAACGTTGTGATACACGCATGTTGTTCCAAGATGGGGGTGCCGCGAAATCCTGTATATATTTATATATATAAAAATTTTAGAAACCACTGATATAAACGGAGTGACCATTTATCAATTCAGCCATATTTTTCCTAGTTCATTTATAACAACAATATGTAAAACTGTTATGGCTCATTTATAATTTCTACTCCAATCTTTTCCAAAATTCATTGAGGCATAAAATAAAGGAAGGTACTTTTTTCGAGCCGTACACTGTATTTCGGGTGGCGTTGAAGGGACAGTGAATTTGTCGTACCGCGTGGTGCCAATTCTGTAATTTGAGAAGTCGCTGAATTGATCATCGAAGTACGGTGCAACCGTCAAAAAATACTAATTTCCCTTGAAAACAATCGATTCTATGGTCGTGAAACTGCATACCAACAATTTTAAATGAAATTAAATATGAAAACTTCATTTTTTATTTCTTATGTAAAAAATTCCAGCAGAAACGAACGAAATTGTTGAAATTGAGAGCTATAAATCCAGTTTACGATTTGCATTTAATCGGTGAGGAATTATCCCAAGTATCGCGGAATTGCATACATGTTCAGGAAGCATTTCGCAACGAACTGTAACATTTCGCCATACAATTTTGCGAAGGACTTTATTCACAACTTGAGAAGTTACCATAACTCTTTTAAAATCTTAAGGACAGTCATCTTGCAGATGTAAGTCCTAAGATTTAGAGGAAAAGTATAATCATAAAATATTAAAAAAGAACAGATGAATCCAGAAATATTTAACGTGGCAAGATCAAATTATTCGGCCCAACGGTGATAACTCGTTACATTTTCAATGGAATTCGAATTGTCTAAAGATCCCGCATTTCTCAGGAAGTTGAGAGATAACATTAGTTTTTAATTTATGTAAAAGAGTTTAGAATATTTTTTGCGAATTTACACGGAAATTGTAAAAAGACATAAGAAACAATTCAAAAAATCTTTTATTTGCTATTCATAATTTCCTTTATGTTCAATCGTATATGCATTTTGCAAATCATTCTGCATCGATTCTTTTACTTTTCTTTTTTGAACCTCTTACGTGTGCCGTCTTTCTCTCGGTTTCTTCTGACCTTCAAAAGTGGTTCCCAAATGTGGTGGGTGATGTCAAGTAACAATAACACAAAAACATTCTTCTTATTGTAGTTACGGCAGCTTTTACGCGTGAATTCGAGAATCTTAAACGGGACTTTTCATGAGATATCGATTTTTACAGCGGTACTCCTTGAGTCAAGGTCTTTTTCTTCAGTTGAAATTTGAAGCATAGAATTTTTTTTAAACCTTTGTACGGCCGAATGGACGCGATTGGGTAAGTCGTTTGGTTGAGAGTATTTGTTATTTTTTCTTGAGAACATTTTTCGAATGCCGACAAAACATATTTTTTGTAAAATTTAACCCTATTCACTCAGAAAAATTAAAACGCTATCAATTTTTTAAGTTATTACTGAGTTGTCAGAAGACTCGAAATTCAGGCTGCGATAGAAGCTTTATTGTATTGTATTGTATTTGACTAAACTTGTAGTATCTTATTGGATTATTAATCCATTTGTGGCCGATGTAGAAAGTATTCACCAAGATTTGTAAGAGGAATTTACCGATTTTCAAAATGACTTCGAGGTCAGAGCACGATTCAAACAAATTGGTTACGAAGATCTTTGGGTCAAGCAACGAACTTAAATACCCTCATGTTTGGCAATAAGTAAAATTATTTTTTCTAACATTTTGACATCATAATACGTGGTAAAGGGTTTTAGTACAGTAGTTCATCTGTTAGCAAAGCAGATAAATGGATTTTAACCCATAAACCCCGATATGGGTACATTTTACCGCAATGTTATATTTTTGGTCTCCTCCCCCTTTCCTTAGCAGGTATTTCTTGAAATCCTCAGTATGCTTCTAGATATAGTTGGCCAAGATCGCACAAATATTTCAATTTTTTTGTGAGCTTTTACTGTTTTTAAAACATTTTTTCCCAAGGTCTACGGGTAAAAGTTACCTATAACTATTGCGGTAGTCGAAGAACCAGACGCTGGCCGCTAGCAATATTTTATAAAATAGTTGACATCGCATCCAATAATTCCAACACATTATATTTACGTTTTAAAAGCACAGACGAAATATCGAGATTTAAATTCATTGAACAACTAGCGTTATCCCTCGTCCGTCCACATATGGAAAGAAGGGTCAACAACCCTAAAGTACGACCGGACATAAAACACAAAATAAGTAAAATTTTACGTAGAGCTCCCAAAACAAAAATAGATTCGACAGAAGTAAAAACAGACAAATTAGAAAAACGGACAAACTGTAGGAACTCCCCTTATACAAAACAAAGAAAAAGAACTCATAAGCGTTTGAAGTGCGGTACCTATTCCTATATGTCAGGAATGTTTCAGAAAAGTGTGTATTAACTGTTCAGACAATATTTGAAATTGTATGTGGCTAAGAAGAATATTATATTGTGTATATTAAAATGTTAAATAAAGTAAAGTAAAAATTTATTTCTTCAATTTTCCCAAAATCCTTCCGAAAAATAATCATCATAAATTATGTATATGAAATCGACAATAATAAAGAAATGCTAAAAAACGTTTTGTATTTGTATTACCAAAAATATTAAAAAGAGAGGTAACACATACCCATACTCGCCGGTAACGTAAGTTTCTCATGCTCGGGGTTTAAGGGTTAAATAAATGAGAGAGGATATTTAACCAAAAAACTACCAAGGGTAGGCCTCCGAGGCCCACAATTTTTTCGTCTATTTCTTTTTAAAAATTCGCGAAATTTTTTATAGTTAATTATATTGTGCAGAGACTTATAGAAAACTATTATCTACAGTTTTCAATCAATTTTAGACATTCCTATTTTCTATAAGTGGGTCTTAACCTGTGGGGCACGCTCTCTTAATGGGGAGGGGTATGAGGATTTTAGGGGGGCATGAAGAATTTTGGACCACGATCATTTTTGCCTCAAATTTCTATCTCTTATATGTTTCTAATGCTGTCCAATTTACCCGCTTTAATGTTTTTTATTTCTTTTATAACTATTTAGGTGGTATAAGTTTTGTACTGTTGTATTCAAATGCTCTGCCAAGTTGTCATCTCCATAACAGATGTAGTGCAGACGAATGGATTTATTATACGTAGAAATAATACATGAAATAATACAAGGATTGTTTTAGGCAATGACAAAATTTTGCCGACTTCCCATAAATGACGCTAGATTGTCAGCTGTGAGTTGTGCGTCGAAACCGAAATGAAAATATTAGTATTCACTAAATAAACACACATAGTCGAACTCAGCTCATGCGCTTATGTAAGCAGACAGAAACCTGTCATAAAAATTGTTTGATATTACTAATATTTTTTATAAATATCCTTAAAAAACAAAAGAAAATTTTTTGGGGGAAGGGGGGAGGGCCTGGGAATTTTAGAAGATCAGAAGTGAGGTGTGGAGATTTTAGAAGATCAGAAGGCTCGCGCAGGACGAAAAAGATTAAGTACCACTCTTTTAAATAGTTGGCCTCTGATCCTCTCCCCTTCCCTTGTTGATGCATGGGAGTTAAAATAGCTTGGTAGTCCTAGGATTAAGATAAAATTTATCCACCATAGAGCCTGACATCATCAGACTGCGTCACATCAACCTCCGAGTTTCCATTAAATTACATGTTTCGCTGTATTAAAAGTGTTTGAAATACATATTCTCCAGTTTAATTCGTTTGTAAATAATACTATTATTTTCTCCACTTATTCCTATCAGACCTTTTTATTAGGGTGTTTTTTTCAGCGCGGAGTAGTATCTATAAAAACGTTTTGCATTGGGTGTTGTAACCCTCTAATTGTTTGGCTATAGGAGTATTTCACTTTTAATAATCTAAGCCAAAGTTATTGAGCTACCAACGATATATTGGTTTATATGAATAATATTATTTTTAAAATAGATACTGTACTTAACATTATCATCATATCATCTACTAGCAGTTACGGTTTTTAAAAATGTTGAGAATCATATAAGAAATTGTTTCCAAAAATCTGTATACTATTTGGAACTTAAATTTCATAACTATTTTATTGAATTATTAGCTAAGATGCAGTCATAATTAAAACGTGACAAATATTTTACTTGCGGAAAAGTTTATAGATCATCTTAATTATTTAGTAGATCAAAATTTGTTTTCTCAAAAATAGGTAATATAGATTTATGAAGACAAAAGTTTTACGAGAGTCAACTTTTAATCGGGGAGTGTAGTTGTTTACGCCAGGAAAATATTAATAAGTGTATTCATATTTTTCTAAGTTACCTCCAGTCATTGCTGTATTGTTAGATACCAATATGCTAATTCCTTTATTGTTCCAATGACTTCCGTTGTAAATGTTTAAGTCCATTAGCCGAAAGTGACGCGAAGGAAGTCGACGTGTTCAGCCAACCTAAAAACAATCTTCGACTTATCAATTTAAACACCCACGGAGGTACATCATAAATGCTGAGGTTCCCGTTTCATTTAACTCAGTCTTTCCAAATCATGGAGAGATGCTAGGTAATTCATCAAATGGGTGATAAACGAAGATGTAGTCTGAGGTGAAGAGATGGCGGACGTAGGCAACAGCGCTAAGCTTAATTTTCATGAAATTGTTTAACAAATTCAGTAAAATTTATTGAGAGTAGTTTAGATCTCATTAAAATTGCCTAAGTAGAATTTTAAGTTGTTTTATAAACGCTTGTATTTATTGAAAATAATCGTTCAATGATCAGCAATTAGGAACAATCTACATTAGAACGTTTGCGTGATGAGCATCGCTTAAGCCTCCAAAAATGTTGTTAACTTAGATAATTCTCTTTTGTTTTCTATTAGGCTTAGGAATATAAATACTTCGGCACGACTGATATCGAAATTAATTTTCTAAATTTTGCATATTCTTATTTAGTAACAACGCAGCGCAACTTCAGAAGACTAGAATATGTCAATGCCATGAATATCTGTATCTAAACCCAGATCTTAGATCTTACCAGTGGCGGCTCGTGTATAGGCACTGCGGAACTGCAGCACCCCCTATTTCCACTTGATATTATCGATAACATTTAATATAATGAGTTCTTTTTTCTTTAATTCTTTCTTTATTTTTGTAGTACAATATATATTCCTTAAGCTTAATGTCAGTACTTCAGTAGCCATCCTCTAGTTTATGAAAAAGATACAAAAATCTTTGTATGGAACTGTGCGCTTCACAGTGTCAGCGACGTGGTGTTTGACTGTTGTGCGCATGCGCACATAGGAGGGGGGTGGGGAGGAAGGCGGGACTGCCAGGTAGAGAGAGCACTGTTGCTCTCGCAGTGCCGGCTCTGGCGTGATGGTGGAAGTTTTTTTTTACTCAGCGTGTGTTGTGCTTAAAAACCGTGTACCACATTCTTGAATGTGATAAAGTGTAGAAGAGTGTAGAATTAGATTATTATTCTGCTTCCAGCTTTTCTATTTGATTAATTTTTTTCGGTTCTTTTATGGATTTAATTTTTAAATGAATAGATCAAGCTTTAACTGTAACAATTTAAGTTAAAGTAAGTAAAAAATGTTTGTTTTTTTTGTTAAGATTTTATCAAGTTCCTGAATAAATTTTCTTTTTATACATTTTTTTTTCCTTTTACACAATTTTAAAACAAAGGCTAAAAATTTTCTGGAGCAGCACCCCCACTAATTTTAGCTACGAGCCGCCACTGGATCTTATCGTTCATAAGTTCTCTCATTAATGAGATTCATCACTTTCAAGGCCAGAATTAGCTACGTTACGTCAGGTATCGACAAAATCGTTCTGTTGGTAGCCACTCTTTATCAATATTCATAAGCTTTGACCCTTCATGTTGTCCGTGGCGCGTACGAAAAATGATAAAGTATTCTGAATACAATTCGGTGTAGTTGTAATACGGAATACAACGGAAAAAGTAAAATTCTTTTAAAAATACATTCTTTTGTAATTTTGCTCTGAAATAGTGTGCCATGTAAAATTGTTTTACTACTGCTACGCGTGCCATAAGTTGCACATCCCTGCTCTACATTATTCTGAATGCCAAACGACCTGCATTTTACGTCATAAGGTAATTTCACTTTACGATTTTTCTCATGCAACGCTAGTTGCCTCATACCGCGTCACCTCTTCCGCAATAACAAGATCTCTTGGGACGAGAAAATGTGAGGCCTCTTATACAAACATGGAGTCGTTAGACTTAATTCAACAGGAAGTACCATTAATTAAAAAATGGAAATCGCAGAAATACATACTGCGTTGCATGAGAGAACGGGAGTACGACCTCCGTTAGTGTTTGATAAATATATATACCTACCATAATAATGCATTAAATTTTTTGCAACCATTTTCCTAAGTTTATTTCTTTTTGATTACTTACTTCAAACCTAAAAAAACACTAGGCAATCAAACTAATTTTTATTTCTATTATTATTGTTTGTTGTAAAAATGGAAATCCTTCGAAACACAAGGTTTTATTTTTCTAAGAACCCAACTGTGGTGTTATGAGGTTTTAATGTGGTTTAAGATAATTGAAAGCAAGAATCAAGTAGGTGAAAACAATAACCTTAGTTTATCTATGTGTGCATAGACTTTTGATACCTTTATCCATTGTTACCTATACCTTTTCAACAAGGACAGGGAAAACCAATAACCTTTCCTGGAACATTCTCATCTAGAGATTTATTTTATAAATCGGTCCTATAAATATGGTTTAAGATTTACTTCCTCTTTCAGATTTTTTGCAATGAACTTATAAGTTTGATGGTTGCCATCATTAATCACATGCCATGGATATTTACTAACTACAAATATAAAAGTTTTCGTTAATAAGAAAATACTCGAAACCCGTTATTTATCATAGCATAAAATACACGAGCATAATTAAGTAATCAAGAAATACGCTTGAGTAAATTTTCATTGCAACCTTATCTCCATAATTTTGGATAGGTATGATAGATTTATCGATAGTAGTTCGAAATTTTTATTTAACAAAGGGTCTGTAAATAAGTTTGGATAAATAAAATAGGAACATTTCCATGCATTTACGCATATTTTGTTATTATTGCCATTGCCTCTGAGACCAAACACGAATATAGCAGATAGGCGCATACGGCTGTTAACATTGTCGTCACTGCTATTAACTAATTAGTTTTTACCGGAGGAAACATTCCAACATGCATATAACAGCCATTACAATGGTGAATAATTATAAGTGACATTTAGGATTATTGTTTATCATCATATCTAAACGTACACAAGAGAGCAATTTTTTGTTTTAGCGCGCCGGGGATGTTTGATTTTTGTTTTTATTTCTCTCTCGCTATCTTTCTCTCTACGAAACACGCACGATTCCAAGAACCCGTGCGTTTCTCTTTTGGGTCGACGCTCGTCATTCGGCGAGAGCGAGAAGGAAGCAAGAGAATCGATTCCAGTAAAACATATTGGTCATGTCTCTGCTATCCAATGGCCTGAAGCTTTATCGAATTATCTGGAACAACAGGGCGGAGCACTTTAAACCCTCATATTAGTGTCACGCAAGTCTTCAACCACCTTTGGGAAGAAAACTAAGCAACACTGTAAGAGGCATATAATTATTTCAATTTGCGCTTCTGATACTAAATTTTCCTTTGATAATTGGAGTAGCAAAAATCGTTCTGTTATCCCTTTTCAAGCCTAAATTAATTTTAACGAGAGGAAAATAATTTTTACGGAAATACATTATTAGATTAAAAAAGTTCAGAAATACACATAAAGTCATCAGAATAATTCACTTGTGTTTATTAGATTTGTGGCCTCTCAGCGAAAACACTGAGGAACAAACACACCAGTAAATAAAAGAAATTCAGGACGAAGCAATTAGAACCTGGTATACCGGGCGGTAATCAAGCCGGTTATCTTTCGGCAAAGAGATTTATTTGGAATAGTTTAAGAGAAAATGATTGCTTTATAATTTAGGAATATTTTGATTGCGATTACAAATGGAGAATTTTGGCCAGCCCGCCCTGTACCGTAGTTTTATTCTGATATAGCGCAACAACGTGGATAGGGAGCGAGTATTACTTATGTTTCACAAAGTTTTATCAAAGACAAAGAATTATTATTTTGATTTATATTCATCATCATCATCATAGGTAGTCTGTCCGTAGACAGGTCCGCGATTATTCATGGTTAAACCTGGTTCTCCATATACTCCTATTTTCTGATGTCCTCTTCATATCTTGATAACTCTCATTCCCTTTCAAATCGTCTATCAGCTGAAACCTTTTCCTACCTCTTTCCCTTTTTCCATCTAGTTTTCCTTCTAACACGTCTTTAATCATACTCTCTCTCCTCAGGTAATGTCCAACCCAGTTAGCCTTCCTCTTTCTAATAGTCTGTATAATCATTCGCTTCTCTCCTACTCTTCGTAGCACTTCATCGTTTTTCATTCTATCTGTCCATTTTATCTTCAGCATTCTCCTCCAAGTCCACATTTCAAATCTTTCCAAGTATTTCATGTCATCGTCCATGTTTCTCCCTCGTACAAATACATACATCGTATTTTATAAACTTCTTTCGGATATCTTCCCTTATATTACCCGTAAGTAGGTGTTTCTTTCTTCTGTTCTTATAATCCTTCCTTCAATTTTAAAGTCTTCTGTGCCTTCTAACGCTTCTTGCATTAGACTTTCTCCATATATATTGAATAGGGTCGGCGATAGGCAGCAGCCCTGTCTGACTCCTCTACCGATATTTACTCAGCGGTTATCCGCATTCTCCAACCTGATCTTTACAACTAGATTCACATATAGATTCATGATAAGTCTCCTATCTTTCCAGTATACACATATATCTTTTAATATCTTCATGAACAATACCCAATTTACTCTATGAAAGGCCTTCTGCCAGTCTACGAAACATACGCATATATCTTGACTGTATTCTATTGCCCTTTCTGATATAATTCTAGCTACCCCTATAGCATCTCTAGTTCCTCGTCCTTTTCTGAAACCGAATTGATCTTCCCCTAGCATTTCCTCTGCCTTTTTCTCCAGCCTTTTATTAAGAATCCTTGTGATGATCTTCGATGTGTGTGACAGAAGGCTTATCGTTCTGTAGTCTTTTCACTGCATTGCCTTTGGCTTCTTCTTTAGAGTGATCATTGTTACTTCTAAGAAATCCCGAGGCCACTCTCCTGTGTCGTAAATCTTATTAATTAATTTCCTAATTGCTTTTAGTCCTTCTGATCCCGTGACTTTAAGTACCTTAGCCGGCATTTCATCGCTGCCTGTGGCTTTCCATTTCTTTAGTTCCACTATCGATTTTTCTACTTCGCTCTGCATAATACTTGGTTCTAAGTTATCTTCTTCAATATTTTCCTCATCTTCCAGTACTATTTTTGCCGATCCTGCCTTCTTGCTGTTTAGTTCCTTAATGTATTCTTCCCATACCTGTGCTACATCATTTGTTTCTGAGACAATCTTCCACGAATTCCATTAGACTTCTTATCTTCTAATTCCAGTGCCCTAGCGTACATCATATCGTACCGTCCTAACTTCTCCATTTGTTGTATTTCATCACATTTTTTTAATCCAATTTTCTCTAGCTTTATCTGTTACCCTTCTCAACTCATTGTTTATACGTCTATAGTTGTCTCTACCTTCTTCACTGTTAACGCTTTTCCATTTTCGTCTCTCGTCCTTTTTCTCCAGCATTTCCTTAGTGATCCATGGTTTTCTGATTCTCTTCTCTTGTTTTACAATCTCTTTATCCAAGGTATCCTTGATACTGGTTATAATTTCTCCCCATTCTATATCCACGGTCTTTGGTTTGTTTTGCAAATTTCTTAGACGATCTTCTAACTTCATTCTGACTACATTCTGCCTTTCTTTCAGTTTTTCTAGGACCCAAGTCTGTCTTCCTCTTCTCGTTTTTATTATTTGTTTGAGCTTTGCACTTACGTCAGCTAGTTGACTTTGTACTTACGTCAACTAGTTGACGTAAGTACAAAGAAAGAAAAAAAAGATTATGTATATATTAACCCACATGCAGCGACACGCTATAACTTAGTAACGATCAAAGTATTCCTACCGTCAATTATCACCAGCTACCTGACGAATAACACATTACAATCTTAATTTATTAACCACGCTTAGTTTCTTAAAGCTCGAGTTAGCATGCCATGGTACCAGGGGTGGACGGAGAGATATAAAACGCCCCCTTCCCCTCCCATCGCACTATTAGCGGTGAGTGGATCAAATCTTATTTTAAATCAAGTGATATAATGGACAGAAAATTTTGTCATGTAAAAGAATGACTAATTGATAAAAAATTATATATAAGTCTCAGCAAACCGTCCCTTAGCCTTTGCACCGGAAGATTATATGGCCAGTCCGCTTCTGCATGGTACATCTTCAGTTCCATACTCTTCTATACAGGTGGAGAGCTTAAGTAATTAATACTTGGCGTGATGAAGTCATATATGTGCGCATATACCGGCTATAGCCTTTCGTGCGGTGCACGTACGACGCAACATTCGGAGTTTTTTGAAGCATTGTAGCACGAGTCTTTAGGATACATCTCTCTCATTGTTTTAACGAATAAGTGGATGTGTGTAGGTCATAAAAGCTCCTGGAGGTAATTACCATATTAGTCCGCTTATTGAACGTCCTCGAGTATAAGGCGACCTCTCTCTGTCAGAAGTCAGGCAAAAGAAAAATAAATTATGGACAGTAAAAATCCTCATATAGTCACGAAATTCACGAAAGGTTACTCTTAATTTCAGAGATAATTGCAAGCCCCTAAAAGAAAAATGCATACGTTTAGGAAAATATGAATAACTTACGGTTTACGAGCAGGCTATTTTCTGGGTTACACGTTCAGGATAAAACAAGAAGTAAGAGTAGAGTTACCAGACGTCCGGTGAAATATGACAAAAATGCTCAGCTTTTTAACTACTTTCCACTTCCGTCCGGCAGGAACTTTTACTATAGTGATTTAGTCCGGCGTTTTATTTAGGACTGGCTGCTGATGACTCCCTTTCTTCTCACTTCCGCTTCTTATGCTATGCTATCCTTATAGCTTGTCAATCGATGATAAAGGAAGTTCAAGAAAGGCGCATCGAAAAATCGGAGATAGAAATTTTGATTTGTACCGCTACGACAATGCGTTCCGGTTTTCCAACAGATTTATGAAATACTCTCCGAGCATCTACAGCCGAATTCTCCATCGTTGAATTTTTATGAAGTCCGCCATTGAGAGAAGTGACGGACACGGATTATTCTAGGTCACGGGTGAGATTGGCTTATTCATTTATGTTCCATTTGTATTTCATAGATAAAATTGCGAACAGGTTAAATATACATAAATATATGCGATGATAAAAAAGAGGAATACGAACTAGGTCATGCGTTTGTGATTAAAAATGTAGGAAAACTTGAAGGAAAAAGAGGAGGAGGAAGTTTTCAGTTACCGGACGAATTGAAGGGGAAAGAGGGTTACCAGGAAATGAAAAAGGTTGCGGGGAATAAGAGAATTGGGTGAACCCGGTTTAAAACATAGTCATGGACCGATCCTCGTGATGATAATGGCGATGTACATAAAGAGTTGCGTAATTATCAAATCCAGGGATATATTTGTTAGATAAAATTTTTAACAGCATTTCCTCACGATCATCTGTGACACTTTATATTGCCGGGAAACTCCAGCTGAAAAACATCGACATAAAACGCTGCGATGAAAATTTCCTCGAAAAAATTAACCGATGTTTCACAATTTGTCATATAAACATTGAAAAAAGTTGAAGCATAACAAATTACTCATTAATGTCTAATTCAACGCAAATTTTGCTCAGAATCTATTTAATAGACGGTTCAGTTAAACGTTAAAGTATTTTATACAATTTTAAAGTAATAATGAAAATTATTTTGATTCAGAGTTGTGTCCTATCGTTATCTCAATGCGTATAAATAGTAATGTGTGTCGATATAAAGACAACGTTATTATGAATTGAAGTCGTTAATGTATGGATTATATGGACATTTCAAACCTACCTATTTTTACTTTCTCATATACGTAATATATAGAGAAAGTATTGTAATCTTGAAAAATTCGACTTCGAGATTTTGATGGAAATACACGTTTTAGGTGCCTCTGAGTCCATAAAAGTGGTTTTCGCCGTGACGTCTGTCTGTCTGTTCGCTGTTCTAGGGCCCAAACTCGTACATAAAATTGAATGATATCTCGTATTTAAGCAATATATCATCTTTTGCAGACCCTTTTTGACAAAAATGATATTGCACAAAAATAAAGTGTAGTTTATTCTTTGCGATTTTTAGAAAAATTTGGTTTACTCAAAAATGGGTATAAGGAATTTAGTTAAAATCAATCTAATTGTAGAGCCTGATGTTACAAATAATACTGCATAAGCCATATGTCTCAAAAATTCACTATATGGCGTCCAGTGACATTAATTGTAAACTAAGCTACCTTAACAAAGCCCATAATGCCTCCGCCGCGATCTACTCCAAATCTTACTACAGCCTAGACCAGTGGTTCTCAACCGGTGTGCCGCGAACATTTCCCAAGTGTGCCGCGAGACTCAGAAGAGAAATTGCTAATCTGCGCGTCTTCCACCGATTATATACAGTTTTAACAAAAACACTAACACAGTATTAAGACTAGTTGAATCCAGTCCAAAAGTATCACTGCTTTGGAAGGCGCGTAAACAGTAAGTAACAACGTTTTCAGCATTGTCATATTAACCGAATCCCTTGTGCATGTGTCAGAGACAACTGATTGGTTCTCGTTGCTCTCTAAGTCCCTACGATGAGGTATGTAGCATTCCTTTATCAAATCAGTACTAGCCTAGATTCGTAGCTGGCTTATATTACAATTTTCTGTCTGTGAATGTATGTTTCGTGAGTTTATTCTGTAAAAAATAATTTTTATTAAGTGTTTTGTGTAATACCGTTGGTAGGAAACTGTGATATTTGTGGTTGCGTCCAATTATCATTGCTAAAAATTATAAAACTTGCGCCTCTAAAAATGGACAGATTTATTACAAGAAAATGTAAAGGTGAAAAATATGAAGAACATATTATGGAAAAACCCAATACCAGCGAGACCAAGCCAAGTAAGATATATATGGACAGTTATTTGAGTCTGGGCTATTCTTGGTGTGGGGATAAAGATTATTCTGTTCCAATGTGTGTTGTGTGCGGTGAGAAAATATCGAACTAAGCCATGGTTCCGAGCTAATTGAAGCGACATTTCACCAAAAAACATGCACACCCTGAAGGAAAAGATTCCAACTATTTAAAAAAGATGATGGAACTGCATTCTAAACAAGCGAGTTACTTCGAAAAAAACGTTCAAGTGTCTGATAGAGTTCAAATTGCTTCTTATCAGGTAACAGAAATCATAGCTCAAAAAATGAAGCCTCACACTATAGCTGAGTCACTTATTTTTCCATGCGTACCGTGCGATAGTTAGGACAATGCTCGGTGATGAAGCCGGACAAGAAATTGCCAAAATTCCGCTTTCTAATGATAAAATTCTAAGGTTAGAATATGTCATCTAACATAGAGGAAAATGTTTCTAATACGCTTAAAATGTCAGACTTTGCTTTGCAAGTTGACGAGTCAACCGACATTAGCGGCAAAGCACAACTATTAGCATTTGTTCTCTTCATTCATGAAAATTATATAATTAGTCAATTTTTGTGCTGCAAAGAACTCCCAGAACACACAAGAGGTCAAGATATATTCGATACTTTGACTTCTTACTTAGAACGTTTGGAAATTTCATGGACGTTATGTGCAGGAATTTGTTCCGACGGTGCTCCATCCATGTTGGGATCTGTCAAAGGCTTCGTCTCATTTGTAAAAACACGTAATCCAGCCACAATAACTAGATACCCATTGTTTTTTACACAGGGAAGCCCTTGTTGGAAAGACATTAAGGAGTTGACTTAAAGTCCGCATTAGACCAATTTGTCAGAATGGTTAATTTTGTGAAATCAAGACCTCTAAAGACCCGCCTCTTCAAACAGCTCTGTAATGCTATGGATTCACAGTACGAATATATAATTTTACACACAGAAATAAGATGGCTGTCAAGGGGAAGAGTGTTGGCTAGTGCATATGAACTTAAAGAAGAGATGTTACTATTTTTTGAAACAGAGGGAAACAGTGATTTTTGTGAATATCTTGTTAGCTCTGATCTTTGGTGCGCCAAATTACCATATTTGGCAGATATATTTAGGTATCTGAATAGTGTGAACACCAGCATGCAAGAGCGAAATTAAAACATTGTTGCTCTCGTGGTGGGGCATTTAGCAACTCTAGAGCACAATATGGTGCGTTACTTTCCATCCTCGACTACAGAGAAATACGACTGGGTAAGGAACTTATTCACACCACTGTCAACTGACTTATGCGTTTTTACTCTCTCCGAAGAAGAAGAGTTAGCTTCTCTTTCAACTGATCGTACTCTGAAAATCAAGTACGCCGAATTGTATTTGGTTATATTCTAGATATCTGTTAGAGAAGAATATTAAAAAATTGCGAAAAAAGCTTTGGCAGTTTTGTACATCCTGTGTGAGTTGGGGTTCTCGACACCTACAAACATTAAATGCAGAAAAAGGGAACGGTTCAACTGTGCTGAAGATGAAATGAGAGTCTGCTTATCACGGATAAGTCCTAATATCAGTGCAGTGATTAGAAAACGCCAAGGTAAGGTAAGGTAAGATTTAAAAATAGATTTTTTAACAACATTTCATCATTTGTTCTGTTTTGCGATATAATAACTTAATTTGGTCGATTATATATACGACATAGTATAAAAAATATATGCATTTTTATGATAAATCCTAGTTCTTTACCCAAATCTAATTCCAGTGTGCCGCGAAAAAAGTGAATATCCAAAGTATGCCGCGAGCACCAAAAGGTTGAGAACCGCTGGCCGAGACGGTTAAACTAAATCGAATGATCTCATATTTATGGATAATATCATTCATAATAGACACTCCGATGAGATGGGCGATATTACTTTATTCTTGGATATTTTAAAACAAAATTCGATTTACTCAAAAATGGCTGTAATGGTTTTGATTAAAATCCATCCAATCGTACAGCCTAATGTCACAAATTATACTAAGTCAAATGTTCCAAAAATTTTACAGTAGAAACCCGTTTATCCGAACTTGATGGGACCGGACCCGGTCCTGATTACCGAAAATTCGGATAATCCGGAAATTCTTCATAATGTACGTTTTTGTTTTTCAGATCGTATAAGATGTTAAAATAAAAATGATAAACTATAAATTGCTTTAAATAATATAGTTTTGTTTTAAAAGAGTACAAAACTATAGAATTTTTTAAACATTGGATAAAAGGCTGTGAAGTAAACCCACAAAAATGACGAGCATTAAATAAAGTTAGCTGGGAACTGACAAAAATAAAACGGTGGGAACGGAATGCGTCAAGTGTTTTTTCCTCGGCAGAGTATGAAGCGAAGATGGGTGAGAACGGCAGAGCGAGTGAGTCATTTCCTACAATGTAGTTACTTTTAGAACGCATGACTATGAACTTCGCTCGCTCGTCGCGTGTATTGTTCCGTCCGTCTATCATCATCATCATCATCATAAGGTGTTCTGCTTCAAGGCAGGTCACTGGCACCAGCGTTGTCTCCACTCCTTTCTGTTCCTTGCCATTTCTTTCATTTCCTGATACCCTCCACTTTCTTTCAGGTCATCAAACATTTTTATTCTTCTACGTCCCCTTTTCCTTTCACCTTCTACTGATCCTTCCAACACCACCAATAGCAAACCTTCTCCTCTCAAGATATGCCCTAACCAGTTACTTTTCCTCCTCTGAATTGTTTCAAATAATCTTCTCTACTCATTCACCCTTGTTAGTATTGCTTCATTCCTTATCCTATCCATCCACTTAACCTTCTCCATCCGCCTCCACACCCACATTTTAAATGCCTCTAACCTTTCTTTCTCTCTCTTCTTTAACGTCCATGTTTCACGCCCATAAAGCAATACACTCCAAACATAGTACTTCACAAGACGCTTCTTCAGATTTAAAACCATTTTATTGCACAGTACCCGTTTTTTCCTATTAAATGTTTCTTTTGCCATTGCTATTCTTGTTCTTATTTCTTTTTCACTTCTCCAGTCTTCTGTTAGAATGCTTTCCAAATATCTATACTGTTTTACTTGCTCCACTCTTCCATCCTTTATTGACACATTCATAATTTCTCTATCCCCTATTCTCATCACCTTTGTTTTCTTTATGTTCATTTTAATTCCATATTCCATCATCCTGTCTTCTAGCTTTGTAACCATTTCCTGAATATGCTTCGTTTCATCTGCCAAAATTACCATGTCATCAGCAAACCTTATACAATTTATTATTCTACCCCCAATACTAATTCCTTTATCATTGTCTATTCCATTGTCGATAATTTCTTCAGCATATATATTGAACAGGGTTGGCGATAAGCAGCACCCTTGCCTTACTCCTCTTCCTAGATCATACCGTTCGGTCTGTGCATCTTTTATTCTCATAGCTGCTTTCTGTTTCATATACAGCTCTTTAATTAACCTTCTATCTTTCCAGTCTACTTTTTTGCTTTAAGCATTTCCATGAGTTTTTTTCAGTTTACTCGGTCGAATGCCTTCTCCATATCTATGAAGTACAGACTAATTCCTTTACCCCTTTCTATATATCTCTCTCCACTCATTCTTATCAATCCTATTGCGTCTCTTGTACCTCTTCTCTTTCTAAATCCAAACTGTTCTTCTTCAACATTTTCTTCCATTTTGCTAATTAGTCTCCTGTTCATAACTCTAAGTAGAACCTTTGCTGCATGTGTAATTAAACTAATTGTTTTGTGTTCACTGCATTTTCTTGTTCCTTGCTTTTTCGGAATTGGAATCATAATTGTTTTGACGAAATCCTCTGGCCATATCCCCTTGTCATAGATTGCATTACACAACTTCACTATTTCTTCCAGTCCCTCCTCATTAAGACACTTAAATAATTCTATTGGTATCTCATCTACCCCCATTGCCTTCCCATTCTTCATATCTTTTATTGCTTGTAGCACCTCTATTTTCAATATCGAAACCCGTTTCATCTTCATTTATTTCATCCTGCTCTTCAATATGGAGATTCTTTGGTTTTTCATTTGATTTGTACAACTCCTTCATGTATTCTCTCCATCTATTAAGAACCTCCTCTTCCTTATATAGAACTTTATCTTCTTTACTTGCAATCTCTTTCACACATGCACTTGTTCTCCATCTATCCCACGTTACATTTTTTACTTTCTTATACATCAAGTCATACATTCCTTTTCTCTCTAGATCTTCTATATCTGTGCATTCCTCCTCTAGCCGTCTCTCCCTTGCTGTTTGGGTTTCTCTTCTTAGTTCATTATTCAGTTTCCTGTGTTTCATTTTTCCATATTCATCATTCCTGCTTTTGTATTGCCTTCTTTCTTCCATCTTTTCTATCATTTCCTTTGTCACCTATGGCTTCTTTATTCATTTTCCTTTGAAAAACCCTGTTCTGCTGTTTTCCTTATAGCCTTCTTTATCCTATTCCATGCTTCATCCACATCCGTCCGTCTATAGGTACGGATAATTCGGAAGTCTGGATCACCGAGAACCGGATAAACAGGTTTCTACTGTATAGTATATCGTCCAGTGGCATTCAAATACACGCTAAACTACGGAAGTCGAGAAAGCTGCTAGAAGAGTGTTTAAGACAAATCCTAATGAAAAAGTGGCGGTCATGAAGCCATGGTAGTAAATTGTCAAGCACACAGAGTTAACTTCGGGGCAAAGAGTGTAATGAGACAAAACGTAAATACGTACATATATGAGAAAGTTTGTGCAATGTCTATTGGGCCGTTTATTGGTTTTAAGAAAACGATCGGTTATATTTTACAGTGTCCTAGTAAATTCTCCCTCCCTAAGGACTTCATAACCTTACAAAAATGGGAGGGTTTGTGTAATCTTATGAACCAAAGAGCTATGCCGGCGGGAGATAATTCTCCTGGTAGGACCATCCAAGCTGGAAAGGTCTGAGGGGAAGAGTCAGACTAAGAAGCAGTCTTGGATGTTTTACATTCCCCTGTGCAAGGGCAGCAGCTTGCACAGTACCTATGTAGGTGGTGATCATGTGGATCTGAACAGCTACAGATGGGCAATCACTCTTGTGAAACTGCGATCAGGAAAGCATGGGGAAACTACCTCATTATTATTCCCATGATAGGCTGAAAAGCTGCAAATACCTCTATGGATCTCTCTGAGGTAAAATAGTCCCCCAATCGGATCTCCGGGTGGGTACTACCCTAGGGGATGCATAGAGGAAATGTAACATTAATAAGAAGAAAGCAAGTAGTGAGAAATTAAGAATAGGCACATGGAATGTTAGGACTATGAATTCAGGGGGTAAACTAGAGAACTTAAAAAGGGAAATGAGAAGGAATAATGTAGGCATAGTAGGTCTTAGTGAAGTTCGGTGGGAAGGAGAAGGCGAGATAAATTCAGGCGAATTTAAGATTATTTACTCGGGAGGAGAGAAAAAGGAAAGGGGATTGGGGATTATAATGAGAAAAGAGAAGCTGAAAGAATTAGCAAGGTAGTGACAGTTAAGGATAGATTAATAGCCGTAAAACGTCAGATGGAGCCAGTGGAAATGCTTATAATTCAAGTGTATATGCCAACAACTAATGCTGGTGATGACGAAGTAGATGAAATTTATGAACAGATTACGGAGATATTGGAGGAGGGAAAAGGAAGGATCACCACCATAGTAATGGGAGACTGGAACAGTGTAGTCGGAGAGGGACAGGAAGATAACATAGAGGGAAAATATGGACTAGGGAAGAGAAATGAAAGAGGGGAGAAACTTGTGGAATTCTGCCATAGACATAGATTGATTGTAACTAATACATGGTTTAAGCAGGCCCGGCCCAAGATATTTTGGCGCCCCAAGCGCGGAGCCTTTCGGGCGCCCTCGTCGGTAAAAATTTTTGCGATCTTGTTTGATAGAGATTGTTACCATCCAAATAGGTGATGAGATAGTCTTGTTTAATTATCACAAAATAATAATTTTTCCAGTAATCAAATAGGCTACCGGTCCACGCACGTCCCCAAAAAATAGTATAAAAGGAAAACATTTTTTAACCCCAAAAATTCATGATCTTTCATTCTTCAATCTTAATTCTACTATTTCTTTATTGTTACATGTAGATTAATTTTTAAATGTTTATAATTAAAGATTAAAATACTTTCACTTAATAAATTAATTATGATTGTTAATGATCTCTTAGGTCTGAAATCTGTTTTTTGGGGTTAAAAAATTTGTTTTTCTTTTATACTGTTTTTTTTTGGGGACGTGCGTTGTCCGGATCCAATGAAATATATTTACAGAGAATTTATTATTAAATTTTCATACATTTTTACAGGACATTTTTCATGCCTTTACTAAAAAAATTTAAAATTTGATTGTTTTGAAATTGTATCTATTTAATAATAAAAAGGTTTGATATAAAAAATTTTAATACACAGAATAATAAGATTAAATGTTACTAATAAATAATAACAAAAATTAAATATATTTATGTCGAATTGAATGTAAAAGTCACAAATATTTACAAGAATTTCTGTTTTCTGGCTTTTACAGATGCAAAGTCTTGAAGTAGGTCTTCAAATTTGATTTTTTTAGAACATCGTGCTCTATAGAAATAGTTACTAGACCTGTAAGTCGCTCTTGAGACATAGTTGATCTCAAGTAATTTTTAATAATTTTTAATTTAGAGAAACTTCTTTCACACGACGCTACCGTTATTGGGAGAGTTAGCATAATTCTCAATGCAACTGCCAAATTAGGAGCAAAATCATTTGGTAAAACAAATTGCAACACATCTAATGGTGTCCAATCCGTTTTTATTATAGTGAACAGTGCTGTTATTTCCTCTAACATTTCCGAGCCATCCAAATCAGTCTCATTGACAACATTTGAGTTTGTTAGTGCTGCTTGTAGATCCAAACATTTTTTTTAAAGTTCATCTTTGGAAATGTTTTTAATATTATTTACATCATATAGAAAACTGAATATATTACTGTGGTTACCTGAAAGGTTTGATTCTACTTTCCCATCTAGTTTCACTAAATCATTTTAAAGTTAACTTAGCAACATTTTTAATTAAAACAGACCAGCGTCTTGTAGATCCACTCATAAAAACATAGATAGCTTGTATTATACTCAATAATGAAACAGCGATATGAGATGATTTAGCAGCATCTTTGATGACAAGATTCAAGGAGTGAGCATGGCAAGGAACAAAAAAACGCTCGATTATTTACATCAAGTATCCTTTTTTGAACACCCGAGTGTCTGCCTTTCATGTTTGAAGCATTGTCGTAACCTTGACCGCGCATATTACTCATGGGAATACCTAACTTTTCAAGTTCCATAAAAATTGCATCTGATGAAGTTGTTCTCTCCACCGGAATGAAATTCAGGAAGTGCTCACAAATTTCTACCCCTTGATTGATGTTAAGTAAACGTATTATTATTGACATCTGTTCAATATTGCTTATGTCTGGTGTACAATCAACAATTATCGAATAATATTTTGCCGGCTTCAAATTTTCTAATATTTTATTTCGCACTGCCGTGGACAGGAATTTTTCGAGCCTGGTTCAATTATTCGGTTTTTTCAATTTCCTTTTCGCCTTTCTTAGACCGATTTC
This sequence comes from Tanypteryx hageni, assembly GCA_028673005.1. Classification (NCBI taxonomy): domain Eukaryota; kingdom Metazoa; phylum Arthropoda; class Insecta; order Odonata; family Petaluridae; genus Tanypteryx; species Tanypteryx hageni. The sequence continues at coordinate 56,459,070 of CM054116.1, forward strand.
TTCAAACGATATATCCGAACGTCTTCTCCTCGTTACCAGCTGAATATCTTTCCTGATTTTTGTCAGCTGCCAACGCAACAGAATTAAGATATTTTCTAAATTCTTGTGAATCAACATCTGCGCCCCCAAAATTTTGCCACCCCAAGCGATGCTTGGTTCGCTTGTATTGTCGGGCCGGCCCTGAGCAAGAGTGGACACAATCAAACATTTTTAGTGAGAAAATGAATAAAGCTACAAGAGTAGGGTTTTCACCACATGAAAACGGTTCTCTGAAAGTTTTACATACTACTTGTTCTACCGAGTACGCATGAACACAACTTTTCCTGGAAGATGGATCATTGCATGGCCTCTATGATCGCCGGATGGACTTCTTCCTCTGAGGGTACGTCAAGGACCAAGTGTACCGCACACGAGTCACTTCTTTACAAGATTTGAAAGACCGTATCGTCCATGCTGTGGAAGGAATCCCACCTGAAATGTGCGACAACGCTTTCCGGGCATTTGAATACCGGATGGACATTGCGCGAGCAAAAAGGGGGCTCAGGTTTAAGTTCATTAAAATGGGGATAAGTGGGGAAAAAACTTTTAAAGTTTTTGTTTCATGTGGTGAAAACTTTACTAACTCGATTCATTTTCTCAATAAAAATGTTTGAAATGAGTCCACTCTTTCTCGGACACCCTGTACTTTGAATGGTTAATTGACCAACATTCAGGTAAAATAATTTCAATCTTTTGACTTCAACCAGGTTTTCCTGCCGTTAATCTTTGAAAACTAAGGAAATTCGTTTGAAAAAGTAAATTCCTAGTATTTGGTGCATGTCACGGAATCCTCTGAAACAGTTTGTTGTGATAACATATTCATAAAAAAATTGTGCTATCTAGTCACGCGATTAAAGGAGATATACGCAGCGGGGATATGGCGAGTTCAGCCATTTACCATAAGACTTTGTCGTACTCTGCAAACTACCACAAATCTGTAAACTCTATGCAGAATATTTATATTGATAATTTTACTCACCAAAACATGTCCTTTGCTTAAAAATTGTTATTTAATGGCGGTTTTTTCGTTAATTATAAATTTAAGGGTGTCAATTTAGTTATTCGACGGATTTTTTTAGTCATGTCTTTCTATGAAGACTTTTTTGTTTTCCTTTGTGGTTCCAAAAAAGTACATTTTAGCCTATTGAAAGGCATAATACTGTTTTGGGATAAAGTTGGTTGTTTACCTTTAGAGGTGACTCACCATGCGCGTTATATTTAGACAAAAATGCTGAAGACTTTTACCCTCTTGAAGTACATGAAACACAAAAGTTTTGGAGAAATTTCGTCGTCCTTTATTCTGTAGCTATTTCGGAGGCTTCAAAGGAGCCGCCAAAGCATGGATGAATATTAATGCCCATCGAGAATCGCTAAACATGCTGACATCAGGCGCTTCCTGCGCAGCGACGAAGTTCTTGCGGCAGAGCCTTATACGTGCGGAATAGGGAATGCAAAATAACCCCCTTAAAACGGTATTGCAAGATAGATAGTAGATAACTCAACATTGGCAGAAAACTGATCGATCATGACGCAGTGATTAATTCACGGATGATCGATTTAAGGTCCCTCGCGAGAAATTAACGGGGGATATGGGAAAGGGTGATGACGGAAGATGAAGGGGAGAAGAAAAGGAGAAAGGAACGGAAGTGTAGGTAATAGAGCTGAAATGAATGGAAATGGAGAGTTCTAGAGAACGATAAATAGTGAAATTAAAGAGAAAATTGGGTATTGTAATGAGTAAAGGAGATAAAGAGCGGAGAGAGTAAGTTTTTAGCGGGAGACGGGACCTTAGATAGCGAAACAGTGAAACAAAAACTTAATATAGAGATAACGGTGAGTGGGATAATGGAAAACACGCTGATTTGTTATTTCAACGTGGAGAACGTATCTGACTCGAAACCCCGGAAACTTACCAAAAAATAAATACTAACATCGTTGATACTTTATGGTATTTTTTAGATTAGATAAGTTTAGATTTGGTAAACATACACGAGCACTCAAATTTTACCACTATATCGCCATGTCTCCAATGAGTTATTAGCTGGCAACATTATCGAAACCGAAAAGGTGATTGCTACCTCTTTAACGGCCTAACCTTAACTTGTAGCTTTAGTACTGTTAAAGACTGGTGACTGACTGACATTTGACTCGGGAGGTAGGATAGATAAAGAGAAGATAGGTAAGGCAGCGGGCAAAAAGGCGGAGAAGGGAGGAGCCAGATAGAGGAAGAAGAAAAAATGAACAGAAAAACAAGTTGTCGAGTATAGGGTGTGGGAGGAGTAGGAAGCGCCAACTAAGGAGTGGGATGAGGGACAAAGACTTTGAGGGAAGGTCAGGAAGAGAGGAGTGCTGCGATAGGAAGGGGTAAGGGAATTGGCGAGTTAAGAAGCGGAGGTAGTCGGGTTGGAAAGGGGAGGACCGTTGAGGAAAAGGGTGCCGAGACGGAGACAATAGGGCGTGTGGGGTGAAAAGGGTGACGTTGGTTGGTCGGAACGGGCGAAGCATCTCGAAGTGCTAGGCAGGCCCGCGTGGAGGAGCGCTCATATATACCGCGCGCTAACGGCGAAAGTGATTCAGTCTCGTTCGCGGAGGCGAAGTGTCAGGATGTCTGCCAACTGGAAGAAGGGAAGCGAAGCGGAGAATGGGGTCCATCTCGCTCGTTACGATTATTCGCCGGTCAAGAAGACCATTAAGACGGCTTCGTCGTGGACGTGCCGCAGAGCCGAAGACAGGCAAAAGTTGGGTAAGTCTGAAAAGTGACTGTTCATCGCACGGTTATTGTGAATTTTTCCAACTCGCATGAATGGTCCGTTGAGGTAAAACAAGAATTCTAAACGATTATTTGGAATTCAAACGACAAGTTTCCAGAGCCACCCGTTGCGTCTATGTTTGAGTTTTTAAATTCGGCGTTAGGTCGTTTTTCCTAGCCATATATTTACAAAACCGATTTATTTCCGATTTGAGTGGCGATTTTTTTAACGCAACCAATGAATTACGTGAGGAGTTCCAAGAAATCATTAGATAAAATACCTCGCGTGTGCTTGGACGCATTTAGCGGGGCTCTTGTTTGCTTCCGGAGCGTCAGCTGTTCCGGCGCTGCTGAGAATGCTGTCAGCTGGGAAGGTGGCATTTGCACAACGAAACCCTTTTCCGTCCCCTCATTAGGGGTTCATTCGAATTTATTAAGAACAGTTTCCCTTCAATTGCCGATCTTTTACGTACAAAACTATAATTATTAGCCATTTTATTGATAATTTTGAAGTTGTACATATTTAACTTTAGCAATAAGTAGCTAAGTAAATATTATCGTTTAAAAGACAACCAAATCTTATTTAATTATTATAAATGAAAACACTAACATATAATATATTGGCTAACTTGATGCCATACACAAAACGCCACGAGAAAACGTAACTCACGCGATCGATGTTTCTTCGACGATAGGCCTGGTAGAACTGATGAATAGCTATTGTATTTCGTGAAATTCGAAATCGGAGGGAGAAGTTGGTAGGTTGGATACAGAGCATTGTGGGATTCTCAATATACTCTCTCTTGAAGAAATATAATTACTATATAATCTTTACAACGCAAATAAACAACTATCTAACTAGTGCTAACTACTATAAGAGTTTATATGAAATTTACGGGCCGTAGGCCATAGCAATAATTCTGACTCCTTTAGATATTATTAAGGAGAATATAAAGTAAATAATTGCAAAATTAACAATTATATCTTTAGAGTCCATTTTTTGCACTTCCTCAATTTCAAAATAAAGTAAGACAAGCGCTGATAATTTGGGTTGTAATACAATATTCCGTAGATAGTTCTTGACTCTCTTGAACGCCGAGATAGATTGTTTCCCATTCGTTTCTTACGGTCAACGTTACAATTAAAATAATTTCCACATTGGGGAACTTGTCAGGTATATTGTTTTCATTTATCAAATTTAACATATAACGGAAGTTGTTTTCTCCAAAGGTTTTGCCAAGTATAGAAATTGATTTATTTCAACACCTAAATCTCGACCACATAACGTAATTTTCCGATTATAATACGCACCCATGTTTTTACTAATGAAATTGTCTTATCACCATACTCACTAATTTTTTGTATAAAGATCATTGTAACTTTTCACTAGAGTATTAGTAGTATCGATACAGTTCTCGCTTTGCCGCCAAGTGATATACGTGCGAGAGAGTTTACCAGGATATCACGTTACGTTCTGACTCGCTTATAAAAGATCGACGCAATGTATTAAAATATGTACGCCATGGATGGTTCCGAAGACAACATCGTATGGGATGATGATTTCGGTGAAGTGGATAACGCGGATGAAGACGACGTTCTCGGCGATGCCATTTATGCAGACGATGAGAGCGAACACAAGATCGCGGATGAACTATTTGAAAACAGTGAGGGCAGTGATTGTGAATTCGGAGATTTTGGTGATTAGGACAGCTATAAATAAATAAATAATTATACTCAGTTTTGTTTTGAAGTTTTTAAAAATAAATGCTATCAGAATGCAATGAAAAGTACAATTTATTTAGAAAGTCATTTCCGAAAATGAAATTATTTCCTTACTAGAAAAAGTTATATGCGTTTGTTACCATGTATAATACGCACCCTAAGTTTTTGCCAATATTTTGAGGAAAAAAATGCGCATCATAATCGGAAAATTAGAGTATATCATTTTTATATGTGAATTTGAAATCATCGAAACTTTAGCTATTAGAATGTGATGAGGAATTCAATAATAACAAAATAATCCTTAATGCGGACAGACACTCACTTTACCAATTCCTTCGTAACAAATGCTTTCTGTTTACCAAATTCATGCATGCTATTGTATCGGACATTAATTGCCGCTTTTTCATATTCATCAAAAGTATTTCTCGCATTTTGAATGATTGTTCCCAGAAAGCTGAGATCATATCCTCTCGAAAGCGCGCCCTTGGCAATGGCTTTGTTGGCTGAGAACAGGGGTCATCAAACTTTTTACTGAAAGGGCCACATCAAGCTTCATGATTTACTGTGCGGGCCACGTACGGCATTTCAGATGACTGATTGGGCCATGGGAACGTTTCAAAGAGCAAGTTTTGCGAATTTTTTCGATTCTGTAATAAGTAATTAGGTTATATTAAAAGTAGATTTCACACAAGTACTCGGAAAATGCCCTTTAGATATCATAAATGATATCTAATGAATACTCTTGCTGATAAGGCGGGTCGGATCAAATCACTGCGCGGGCCGGATGTGGCCCGCGGACCGTAGTTTGGGGACCCTTGGCTTAGACCAAGGACGTACCCAGAGGGGGAGGGTCCGAACCCCCCCTCCCCGGTGTACAGACATTTGTGGAATATGCGATAACCACGCTAAAAACTTCCTACGTAGCCTCTTGCTAAGCTGCCACTTGCTGCGTTGAGTTATGAGAACTGAAAACGTTATAAAAGCTTATATTATTTGAATAGAACTTTTATTTAATCAATTGTTGTAAATTAATTTTCGTCCTCGGACCTCCCCCTCCTCCCGCTCCCCCGAAATAAATTTCTGGGTGCGTGCATGGCCTAGGCCAGGGATTGCAATCCTTATTTTGCTCGCGTGCCAAAATTACAAAAACTGGCTTTCTTTTTGTAACTAACGTCCGAATAACAAAATCCAACCGAAAAGAAATAACTTTATGGTTTTACTATTGTCATTTATTCTCAGATTTAGATTATAGAAAGCTAGCGATTCGTTATATAAAATTCAATTTGTTTTCTAAAAAGTCTCATTGTCTCAGATCATTTATGCCCGAACCACAATTAAGGAGCAACAATCATCTCGTTCTCAGACAAAAAGTCTCTTATCAATCGTCTATTTTATCAACATAATTGTAATTTCGCTAGAAATTGTATTTTATGTTGCGTCAGAAATGGAAAAATATTAAGAAGACAATCAATAAACGATTTTTTTCTGTTGCTTGCCAACCAAAATGTCTCGCGTGCCATAGATTTGCGATCTCTGGCCTAGGCGTTAAAACGGCCGTCACTGCAGGTATACCTCAGTACAGCGCCGTAACTAGCTATTTTAGCACCCGGGGCAAGCTACCAAATAAAAAATTCTCTAATACCTATATTTTTTTACTATAGATTTTGGGTGAAAAATTAATAAATGAAAATAAATTATAAATGATGTAATTTCTAACTATAAATGTACATAATTTAAATACATAATTAGAAATATCATTGCATACATACATAATTTAAATACAGAAAATGTAAATATTTTAATTGGTATTAAAGAGTTATTCTACGTGAATTTAATGCAGCAAACTCATCAATAACGTCATATAAATTTATATTCTGCTGTGGCATGTTCTATAAAAAGAATAGATTAGCCCGATAATCTCTTTGCTGACCCATGCTGAATCTTAAATAATTCTTTACTAACTTCAGTTTGCTAAAGCTGCTTTCACATGTTACTGTTGTTACAGGTAGTGTTAGGAATATGCGAAGCGCAATAAATATGTTAGGGTAACTTTCCACAAGTGAATAGTCGTACAGTAATTGTGGAATATCTGTAGTTTTAGTGGAGGATATAAGAAAAAATAGAGTTCTTTAAATCAGTTAGTTGGTTTTTAGGGGGCTTACAATGCGTAATGTCTGGAACAAGTATAGTAGTGAAATCGTCCCTCTCCTTGTGTCATACAACCTCAGACTACTTGCCATTAACAATTTTGGCGCCCCTTCTTTAGTTGCGCCAGGGGCAGATGCCCCGCTTGCCCCGCCCTAGTTACGGCACTGCCTCGGTAAGAACTTGGAACGTCAGGACGATTCTTAGAAAATATAAATTCTGCGCAATTAGGGGGAAAGAAGATTGTTGCTGGAGCGTTGACTAATGATTTCTGAGTACTATATTGTGGGAGGAATTAAAGCCAGAGGGACGTAGCATTAAGTTTTGATAAGAAAGCAGGTCAAAGAGATATTAACACGCAGTTGGTAAACGACCGATATAATGTTAGTGAAGGTCCAGGCAGAACTAATATACTTTGTGATGACACAAGTACACGTATATGCAACGGCCCTGTGCGTTGCGTTACCGTGCCGTGCAGATTAGGGCGGCATCTGAGTGGAAGGAATATTCAGAATGGCCTTCGGTCGCCATCGGTGTCGTATTCGAGGAAGAGGAAGAGATCGCTAACACCTTGTATGCACCCATCGCCCCTTTCCTTTAGGGAAATGTCTGGATCAGAAATTGTGAATTTGCATTTAAGAGGCTATTTTTAATATTATTGCGGTTTTTCCTTCTATTTAAGTGACTTCATATATCGGGAATTCACTGACGCAGTTTAAGTAGGCAGTTCGTAAACTCTACATGGTTCGAATCTTTATAGAGAATAAGTGATGATGTAAGACAATGAAAGGAAGAATGATATATTCCTTTCCAGAAAGAGGAAATCCCGATTTGTTCTCCGAATTACTTTCGGGTACAGTTCGATTTATTTTAACGGTAGATATATTTCCTCGATTAATGTATTGATGCTTCAGCACACATATGATGTTGTTTGTATGTTTTTTATTAATAAGTCTTTGCTAACGTATTGCAATTATTTGATAAATTCCCTTTTGTGGGATTTATTTACTATTATTTCTCATCCTCAATTAGGGATTAACGCATTTTTGGCGCGTTTTATTTTATAAACGCGCTTATATTTTCACGTTGTCTGTTCGTCTGTGCAATCAGTTAAATTAAAATTACAAATGAACAGTAAGGGATAGAAGACTGAAATTTGCAGGCTGTATGTGGCTTATAATGCTATTTACTATGCTGCCAAATGTTTTGGAGAAATTGGTGGGCGGCAGGGAGTGACTTTGCGCGGTCTCCTCAAACCACACAAACATGGAGCCAGACGATCTTAGGAAAAAGCCCACTTTCGCAGGATTCGTGCCCGCTGTCTTTTTAGCAGCGGGCGAGTAGCAGACAGGTGACCTTCAATGGTATCTATAACACTGCAAAAGAAATGTTTTTGAAAATTCGGTGGACGGCAGGAGTAACCTTCGAGATACTCAAAGTAAGATTCTGATCAAATGGTTATAGATAGAAGGTTAAATTTTTAAAATTAATTATTTATCAAATTACTTTGTCATATAATTATGACTAAATTTATAAAGAATTTTAAGTTTAGAATTCTAAATAACCTCAGTAAATATAACGCGCTTTTCTATCGCTTAAAAAATAATTGATTTTGAAATGTAAAATGAACTTCATACTTGATCATAGTTTAAACTTGTCTTCAGCCAAATTATGATTGTGAATATAAAAGCCTTAAATTTAATTAAATGAAATTTTACGAGTGAAAAGGAATGTAACATGTAGTACAAGGTGAATGAGTAAATTTATCGATTCTTTGAATTAATCACTAGTGTTCTCCATAAAGTATTAATTTAATGAAGTGCTTTTGTCGTGAATTCAACGAATGAGTCGATTATGAGGTGACATATCCTTTGCTAGCGTCGCCTCACACACCGAATCATCAAAGAAAACTGACGAAATAAGGGTTTCTCACGAAGGCGCATTTAAGGAAACCGGCACGGCGTGAGATAACACGCTCTACGTTGTCACAGCAAAAGGCAACATGATGATAAAGGACTGTAAAAAGGTCACGTCGGCTCGTGAATATTACAGCGTGTTCGTGCTCCTAATTTAAAAATGAAATATGTAGAGTTCGCTTTACGGCTAGAATCCTATTGATCAGGAAGATCATAAAATAAGCGATCGGCGGATCGACACAGGGTGAGGACCGCTGCTTTGTAGCATCTGATCTTTCGACCGTTTTTTGTTTACTGGAGTTGTCTTTTTTTATCAGCGTGCTTCTTAATATCGGTATCCCTAAATACAATTCCTTTCCTTTGTTTTCTTTATTAGGTTTATCGTAACAATTATATCAAATGGTATTCTTATTTCCATTGCAGCTTTCGGCATTGTTAGGACAGGGTAAGGGGACCGAGCCGGCCCATTATGCGTCCCATTACATATTGCGCTCGGGGCAACTTCCTAAGACGGCATGTGGTTGTTGAGGCACATCATGTACTAATGGTGCATTTCGTTAATTGCTCGATGGCGTGCCATTGAAAAATGTCTGGAGTTGTTTCTATCGAAAATTTGCTGCAGTAATTTTGTTTCAGCGTCTCTGATTATCCGTAACGACACGGTGAAATAACTGGGTTAATGCTAAGGCAGTGGCGGATCCAAGGGAGGGGCGATGGGGGCGATCGCCCTCCCCTTGGACGAGCCCATTGCCATCCACTGGGTACATCCTTAAATTCATTCCGCGCAACATTCCTTGTTTCTACACCGAAGATTAAGTCTGTATGACAAGGAAAAGAAAGGTTCTGATGGAGGTAGGGATTTTCAAAATGTGTGGTCGTCGGCAGAGGCGGAATCAAGAGGGGGGAGGGGCAATTGGGGCGATCGCCCTCCCCTTGGGAAGTTTCTGGATCCGCCCCTGTGCTAAGGTAATATTAAAGAAGCTGAATGTATATCGTAAAAAGTGAATTTAATTGATAAAATTATTCCCTTTCGTCTCTCTATAATAATAAATTACGTGCTGTAATCCAAAAATTTCATCTTTGTAGGTCTCTAGTTCCGGCCACAATTTCAATTTACAAGTTTACGGGGGCAGGGGGACAACAACATGAATCAAATGTTAGCATTACGATAAGCGACAGTTTGGACCTGGTAGTATATATCAAATCGTTTGAAGTTGCCTCTCTGCATTCAAGAAATATCTTTTCTGAGTTTGGCCGTTTGGTACCGAGGAGGAACTAGTAGAGACATGCTAAATAAAAGCAATTTATTGTCGTGTCGTTTCCTCTTACCTGCGATTTTGTTTTGGTTTTCTCCGCGCGGCCTTCGGCGTATCTGCAACAGATCCTTCCATTTAGGACAGTTCGAATAACCAGCGTCAAATGCTCAAGTTCTTCGTCGGTGTCGAAAGAGAAAAAAATATTTTCACCCTTGCGTAATAGAGTAATATTTTATGTTGGCGAGGAATATTTTCAACGGTTGCACCGAAGGACGCTGCGTATTTGCATTCCGGGCTTGCGGAAGTTTTTCGTTCTCAGCTGAATGCATGTTCCGAATATTTGTGCGAGGCATGTGCTAAAATGTAGAAATTTCTCTTGATGCGTAGAACGTATTCATGTGTATATATGCCCTTCCCAAAACGAAAAATTTTAGAAACGGTGAAAATTCTCTCCGACTTCTCCGATGTCATAAATTTCTAACAAATCTAAGCCTGCAATCGTTTTATCTTTAATTCTTAAAGTAGAAAATGATACGTTTAGTATATTTAATGTGTACATGAGGTAAAGTAAAATATAGATCAACGAAAATTTCAATTGCAGCTAATGAATTCCAAATGATTGACGAAGTGTTGTTGCAATTTCTCGTATTTATTTTGCAGTAAACATTTTGTTATCAAATTAAAAATCTGATGTGTCCAGCACATGACTTTTTCCATACTGAATAATGAATATGATTGCTCTCGACATCGGCGGAATAATTAGCGCCAATTTACACTTGTGTTTTTGAAAGTTTGAATAATTTTCTCAGTGAAAAATACACTGAATCACTTTTCGCATTGAAAAGCTAATAAGTAAACAAAATTGTTATCTGTTGCTATGGATAAAAAAAATTAAAATTACCGTTGGCGACTTTGGTTTCGCTGTCAAGATCGCAATTGCGAAAGCCGCTTTTTGTATTCGGAGACACCTAAAAGGTGTATTTCCGTGAAAATCTAGAAGTCGAATATTTTTGCGATTACAGTATTTTCTCTATACACTACGCATCATGGAAACTAAAAATCAGATGTGTCCAGCGCATTACTTTCTCGATACAAAGTAACGAATATGATTACAATAGTAATTGCAAGCTACTCTCTACAACAGTGATCTCAAGAATAACTATCATAAATAACGCTCGCGAATAATTTTAAAACGCTTTGGATAAGTTTCACAATGAATAACACATTGGCCATTGAAAAAAATAAGTAAACGAAATTGTTATTTGTGGTTATGGGTACCAAAATATCGATGCACGAGTAAAATTATCGTTGGCATCGCTGTCAATATTTACAAGAAAATTTGTTTACAAAATATTGCGTTAGATGGAATTGGGAAATTTTTTAAAGCAATCAAAATTATCCTTGTCAGCGTAGGCATTGCTATCAACCATTAGAAGATTTGAGCATAGGAACGGAAACTAAGGTATCATAGCGACGTGCTTAACCAATTTTTTGACGGACAATCGAAATATATCTTAATCCGTATTATGAAAAAATGTTTCAAACAAATGTAGAAAATTATATTTTCTATAATTTAATAATAATAAATATTTATGTAAATTATGCCCTAAAGGAGACATTTAAAAAATGTCAAGAATAGACCTCCACTTCCGTTTGACCAATTTTAGCCAAAATCTAATCAGACCTTGAATTTGTAATTAAACTAATAATTATAAAGTTTTGTGTTGATAATTAGTTTTTGATTTAGAGAGGCACAAAATTCTTATCGCACAGACGAAGAAAATAGTATAAAACGTACTCAGGTGACCTTCAAATGTGCATTTCCATTGAAATCTCGAATTAAATTTTTTTCACGAATACAATACTTTCTCCTGTACTGCGTATGGAGAATGTAAAAATGCGCTTTGATAGTTATAGTTCATTATAAATTTTAATTTTATATTCAACCATATAAAAATTTCGATTACACCACTTTTATGATAAAAGCATGTTTCTGCGAGTCAATGAAGATAAATATAGTTTTGAGAATTATTTTTATTTTGGAATGATGCTCTTGGTCACAAAAAGTAAAAAAACTATATCTTCTATGATAGGTCATTATTGGCATTTATAAGCGTTAATTGCTGTTCTTTTCTCCCTGTTTACTTTTTTATTGTTCTCTCCGAGATTATTTAATAAAATCTAGTTTTGTAAAATTTGTCGTCTAACTCGAGCACGAGGTTTCCCTGTTAATTGCATAAAGAGGCAGGTTTTTTCACTCATCCTTTCGAAGGGAATTTGTGAAACCCTTAGGGATCTTAATGATGCGTGTTATTTCGCTAATGTGGATTGCTTGCCAATGAATTTACTTAAGACTCGGATATAAGACTGTGATAAAATCAATTGCAAATTTAAGCAATCACTACGACGGGAGCATGGCAAAGTCGGAAGAGACGGGGAATGGCTGGAGATATCTTTCTGGTAGTATGAGCTTTCGGTAACTAATGGGTCTTTCGCCATCTTACGATACGTTTGATTCAGCAATTATAAATTGTCACAGGGCATTTTATGATCCGTGTTGCCAGTTTTCACATTGATTAAAAATTATTTGTAATCTTGTAGGATGCGTAGATAAACTGACAGAAAAGTGTATGACTTTAGACGGACAATTTAAACAGACGATCAAATATACCCTATACACTTCGTATACCGAGCAGCGTCCTGTTGTTTTTCGAAGTAAATTCCGGTTATATAGGGTTGACGCATGCATACGATAGGAGAAAGAGTAATGCGAGATAACATTCCATTCCGTCATTACTGCGATGTAGTTGAGCAAATCCATGAAATCTAACAGGTCAAGTAATTATACGTTGATTTCTTCGAACTGCTCCCGTTATTCGAAATGATCGTAATTAAAGTCTTTTATTTGAATATATATCTCTCGGGAAGTCATTGATATTTGTATAGAAATTTTTTTTTTAACCGGTTTCGCTATCCTACTAACATAACCAAGTTGTTTTGTGACCATGAAGAGTTCATTCCACAACTTAAGAATAAAGTGTCAGATTATATAGTCGTTAATGGCTGTCATTTTTTTATAGCTGGCTGGTAATTTATTAGGTTTAAATGAAGAATTTGACTAGCTGAGTGCCATGAAGTATTGGATGCCATTTTTCCACACAAACTGTGGCATTTTCTTTTTCATAGCCTTATCCGAGTGTTTACTCCTTGGTGTTTGCCAATTTGTATTTCTATAGTTTTAAATATTGACAAATGAAGAACCGTCTTTTAAAAACACGATTTCAGGTTACAAATTCTGTAGAGCAGGAGTGGGCAAACTATGGCCGGCGGACCGTATGCAGCTCCAGAGAGCATCTCATGCGGCCTGCGAAGCTATTATGTAAAAGCCATTCTTTAAATTTAACGCGCAAATTCGTAATTTTTGGTAAAAATATTACGATAAAACCTTTAAATTTGAAATTTTAACTCGGAATTCCTAATTTAGACTCAAATTTCAATACGGTGAACCCTCGATATTCGCGGGGGATACGTTCCTGGAAATCGCCGCGAATATCAAAACCGCCAATTTTAAGACCAAAGTCTTATGGAAAAAAAGGGGGTTGGGTTAGGGTGACCAGATTCTTAGGAAGCAAAACCGGGACATAATGAGTTCTAAAAACGAAAATCCGGAACATAATCGGGAAAAATCCGGTACATAACCGGGACAGTGTGAATTTTCGTACCTTTTTAACTGTATCTACCTACTTAAATTAATAGTAAATAAGCTTCGCAAGTACCAATTACAATTTTGTTTAATGTATTAACAAATAATTTCGAATTAGTGAATAGGAATAAAATCTTACAACAAATGATACCACGATTCAAAGGTAACAAATAATAAAGTTAAATATACGTACAATTAGCAAAGAAGGTGCACGTAAATAAAAGTAAAACATATTAAAATCACAATATATATTTTCAACATGATTTTATATCAATTTATATACTTTTAATTAATATATTTATGCATTTATTTATATATTAATATATCTCGGTCAAATTTTTATTATTTTTAATCATCGGGAAAAATCTTGAAAACTCGTACATACTTTAAGCAGACAGCATAATTATTTTAACATCAAGGTAGTTTAGTTCGTCAGATTATGCAAAATTTATTTTCGAAACATTCTTTCTACATGTGCAGTTTGTCTGAAACCAACAAAAAGCTACACAATTCCTCAATCTCTGCGGTATGTTCTTGAAATTCAAATATCGAAAAATATGAAGTCCACCGATTGTGAAGAGATTTACTAAGCCCGTTAACTCTCCTTTTTTTACTTTTTTGAAATTACATTTTTATCTGCATTTAAAATTGATTTAATATGATTTATATAATATCAAATGTACGATACATAATATTTTGCGGGCAGTTTGTATTTTTTCTTAAAATCGAATGCTTTTTAACAGCATCCATCTCATGCGTTTGAATAAATTTGAGGTATCAGCTGGTTTTTAGCCTACTTTCCAAAATGGAAATAGGTTTATAGTTTCTTCGTTCTGTCTGTCTGTTACCCTATTAACGTTTGAACCGATTGACCGATTTTATTTATTTTTTTATTTATTTTATATCAGCTCATAAACAGCCGTTAACGGCCTTTTACAATGAGCGTAATAAATTTAACACAGACGAAAACATACAACCATGCCCTCGGCAGGAGTCGAACCCTCGACCCTAGCGTTGGGAGCCAGACACGCTACCACCTCTCTACCAAGGCCGGCAATTTCATGCCACTAGGTGGAAATCTCTCGCTACTTGGACCGAGTTCCCGAGGATAGGTTTTTTGCGAAGATTGAAAGTCCCGGATTCGATTCCGGGAACAATCCTTCCCATTTGATTTACATGGGAAATCTGAAATCCATCGTGCAGAGTAATTTTCTCTTGCATTTTGAAATGTCTTAAAATTGTAATATTGGAGTGGGATTTATACTATTCTCTGAGGAAATAAATGAAGATTCTAATTTTTATCGTAGAATGTTGCTTATAGATCATATTTTTCGAATTTTGCGTTAATACTGGCGTTTTTGAAGTTTTTATCACTCATTACGAGTGTTGTCATAGCAACGACTATTATTAGACTCGGATTCGGTATAGTCTAGTACATGCACGCGTTATTTTTGGCACACAAATAGGTGTGATCAATTTACTTTTCCGTTCGAATGTATTTGTAGTATTTTATAACGCTAAATTGTGAAAACTTTGAACACAAAGAGCAAGTCATCCGCAGTGATTTTAAAGATATTAAAGCCAATATAGGTATTAAATAAATAATTAAGTGAAAAGTAGGCATCATAAGTTCCGTTCCAAATAGACCAAGGTTGCTAATTAAATATTTCATTTTAAAATGATTAAATTTTTTCTGCGGAATATTGTCGTCAATTAAAACTTTTAACAATGAATATAATAACCTTTTCTTCAATTCGCATTTAAAACATATCAGTTGTCTCTTTTACATATCATCATCATAGGTAGTCTGTCCATAGACAGGTCCGTGATTATACTTGGTTAAACCTGGTTCTCCATATACCCCTATTTTCTAATGCCCTCTTCATATCTTGATAACTCTCTTTCCCTTTCAAATCGTTTCACAGCTGATACCTTTTCCTACCTCTTTGCCTTTTTCCATCTAGTTTTCCTTCTAAGACAGGGTTGTCCAACATACGCCCCGCGGGGCAGAATGCGGCCCGTCGGAGGTTTTCATGCAGCCCACGAGAGGCTGTCATCCGTTCAGCAAACTTTTTGTATCTATTGCATACAAATTCAATTTACGAAAACTTTTAAGTGGTTCTTTATTAAGGATATGCATTGCGCCTGTGTTGAGTTGCATTTTCTCAATAATCAGTCTTTGATTATTTAAAAGTTCCTTCTTCATCGCGATTCCTGACACTGCAGTCTCAACCGCAGGGCCACCGAGAGGGCGGGGATACCGGGGGAAATCCCCGAGGCCCGGGGCTCTGGAACCCGGTCTTATGAGCGGTCACAATACTTTCCTATCGTAAAACGCGGGTGCAAGGAATGTCGTCAACCGATTTCAAGGGGCGGCGTTTCGTCCTTTCCCACTTTCCTTTTCTCAGCCCTCGACTTGGGTTTTCCCCACTCAGCCCACTGCTTTTCTATCTTCCTCTACCGCCGTATGCCATCTCCCCACTTCTCTCATTTTCCTCCTCTTGCGGTCATTAGCTCGTCATAAAATGCTACGAGAATGAAATTTTCCTGAGCATCGGCAACATTGGGGATTTGTGAAGGCGAGAAAGGATGTTAAGGTTCTCTCTTCCACGATCGTATGATAAAATAACAAGCTGCATATGGTGACAGGGTCCCAACAATGCGTCCTTTTAGCATTTTTCACTTAATTATCCTTCCTTTCGATTGGGTTGTCTTTAGTGGTTTGTTAGTAATGGCCGCCCTTTCTTCACCTGCAATAAGAACGGGGGATGGTAAACCGTTATGTTCCTACACATTGGAGAACTCGCATAGTTCTCTCTCCTACCCCTTCTTCCACCAATTTTGCATTTGGGAATTTCACGAAATACGTTAGCCCTTCTCTCCCATCAGTTCTAAAGGGTGCGGCAAAAAGAACTCCCCGTTCGCCAGATTTGACCCTGTGCGATTTTATTCTCTGGGGCTACCTCAAAGCCCAGGTATACCAATTTAACCAACTATCGGGAGGCTTCCCAAATCGGGGAGTTCTTTCTGCCGCACCCTTACAAAGCATTTTGTCAAAGAAACATCGGTCGAGTGAGTTTAGTCTTCTTGCAGCTCTGTGTCGAGATAGTGAATATATAACAGGTTTGTGTTTTCATTTATAATTATTTAATAATATGTCTTTGCTCGGCAGTTTATATTAATCAATATTGACTTTTACTGTTTTTGCGTTTACGAATGCAGGTGTTACTTAGCGACTTATGGACATAGCAAATTAAAATCAGTGCGGCATATTAATTGAAGAGGTAAGTTAAGATTTATATTTAAAATTTTTTCCAAAACCGCTATTCTCTTTTAAGTATTTTTACATGACTGAGGTCTCAAAACTACTACCTGCTAGAATAATAGTCTCAATTTAATCGTTTCTTAATTTAAAATGCATGTGACGATCCTTTTAAATTTTGGCCTCATAGGGCAGTGTTTTTCAAAAACCTCATGAGTAGTATATTCCGGGAGATTTTTTATAGGTTAAAAAACAAACTTATGTGAACAATGAAACTTCCTTTATTTATTGATTATAAAACACTGCTTTTTCAACTTTAATTTTATTGTTATAATATGGTATAAGTAAGAGCCTGTGACATGCATCGCAATCACATTGAATTGATTTTGTATATAAGTTTCCATTTGGTCATTTATAAGAAAATTTCACGCCCCATATTAGCTATTTACATTGGCAGTTAAAACTATTCTTTTACTCCTTTTATTTTCCTACCTCTGTATCCCCTTCCCTCTCTCTCTCTCCTTCCCTCTTTCTTCTTCCCTCTCTCTTTCTCCATCCCTCACCCCCTCTACCCCTCACCCCCTCTACCCATTCCACTCCCCCTCCTACTCTCCCTCCATACCACCTTCTTTCCCTACACATTAGAGAAATTGTACCTACAGCTTTGTATGTACACTGTGCTTCCCATAGTTTGAATTTAGCTAATAGCAACGCTTGTGATTTCGCCCCCTTACGTAATTGCATGGGAACTGTGGGTAAAGTCCATGTTTTTTTCAATACATACCTCGAAAAGGCAGGTTGTATTAAAATCAGTAATTGCGAATAATATTTAGCCTTCTGCAAATTGCGAAAAATTAAAAGAATTTTTCACCACAAAATGGATAGAAAGACATAATTCCGTGACAGCTTTTGTAGAATTATTTGATTCGGTTTTAGAATCTTTAAATATTATCACCGAGTAGCGTGATAGGGACACTTTGTCCAATGCTAAACTATACTTTGTACATTTAACCAAATTGAGTTTGTTTTATCATTATTTATAGTAAAAAAATGCTTCAGCTTATCATTGTCGCTCTGCAAAACTTTGCAAAAAAAAATTTAGATCAAATACGGGTTAACTTAGCAGATGACGTAATTGAGGAATTAAGAATTTTGCGGATGAATTGTGATTATGAATTTGGTATCATTTTTAAAGAAGAGGCCTGAGTTCGAATCTTGAAGCACTTTTCTCAACTTGTGTAACATAGGAATGATTTACACGTAATTTTTTTAACCAAAATTAAAATATCTTAAAAATACGGCATCGGACATTGATTTTTATTTTCTTAATGTTGAAATAAGAATCTCATTCTATAGCGCTCATAAATGCGTATTAATTGCATAGGTTTAGGATCCATATACCTATGTTATTACAGCAGAAATTATGGTTCTTAAAATAACTTAGGTTGGTGACTGGGAAGAATTATATTGATTTTTGTCTTTAGATATGATTTTCCTTTTTATTTCTTTATTTTATTGTGTATTTTTCATTTATTTTACAATAAGAACTTAATATCAGATATTAATTTATTACTGTATTATTTTGAAATTTAATTCTAATTAAGCCCTTAAATATGCAGTGATTGTTATTTTTTATTGAAATTAACTTGATTAAAGCATCGTGGACCCATGACGTCTTTGTTATTGAACATAATGGCGGCATACTATGTCTTATATGTCACGAGAAGATAGCTACTATTAAGGAATACAATGTCAAGCGACATTCTACAAAACACTCCAGTAAATTTGACAGTATCGTGGGTCAAGTGAGAATCGACAAAATTACCTCTATGAAAAAGAATATTATTGTACAACAATCTTTTTTCAAAGCTGCAAAGGAGAATTCTGAGGCGGCAACCAAGATCAGTTTCTTGATAGCCGAAACATTAGCGAAGAGAGGAAAACCATTTTCTGATGGGGAATTCGTAAAAGATTGCCTGGACATTTTTACATCTGTTGCATGCCCTGATAAAAAGTCGTTAGTCCAAAAAATTAGCCTTTCGCATAAAACAATCGCTAGAAGAGTAGATGAGCTGGCGTCTAACATTAAAAATACTTGGGTAGAAAGAATTAAGGCGTGCAAGTTTTACAGTTTAGCTGTTGATGTGCGCGATACAGCTCAATTGGCAGTCACCGACACTTATGAAATAATTGAGGAACTTCTTGAACTTTGTCCAATGAAAGGCACAACAAAGGGACAAGACATTTACGTTGAACACCAATTGCAAATGATTTTATTAAAAAGTTCATTTTAGACGCAGCATGACGTCTTTTCTTGGCATTTTCAAATATAATGTGATTCCGATCAAACACATTTACGAAATTAAGCGGCGAGGAGATTTTGTAAGGCAGAAACAAAACATCCGGGATAAATGGGTGTCCCGAAGAATCTAACGACGCAGTCCCATTCTTTAGTTTAATACATGCAATTTACATTTGTATGGGCGGATCTACTCGACGCTGGTCTGTTTGAATGAAATTCATAATTAAAATCATATTAAAGCCTTTGAGTGAAACGAGATGGGAAAGTGGAAGAGATGCGATCAGATCATTTAGATTTAATTCTGGTGAAATTTAGTATTCTCTTTATGAAATGAGTCAAGATTCATCCTACGAGCCAATTGCCCGACATGAAGCAGAATCATTGGAAAATCGAATGAATGATTTTCGGTTTTTTCTGTGTTGTTATTTGGTATAATATTTTAAACGTAATTAATGTAGCATATAGCAAATGTTCACAACAAAAAATCTATGCATTTCACAAGTTGATGGAATTTTGAAAGAAACGCTAGGACAACTTGAGAAATGTGGCTATGACATTGTATTTAATGAAGTTTTAAAAGATGCTAGAAAAATCGAAATTAACTTTTCCCTCTTGACGCGTGTGGTGAGCGTTTTGTACAGAAATAATGCCACTGCACAATATATAGTAACCTTTTTGGGACATATGGCTTATTTAGCATTTAAAACGAAATCCTTGGAGCCATTTTTGAGTAAATCGAATTTTGTTTCAAAATATCCAAGAATAAGTACCCTTAATTGTTACGCAATATCATTTATCTCATCATAATGTCTTTTATGAATGATATTATCCATAAATATGATATATCATTCGATTTAGTTTTACCGTAAGGCTGTAGTAAGAGTTTGAATGGATCGCGGCGGAGGCCTGACGTCATAAGGCTAAGGTAAGGTAGCTTGGCTTACATTGTAATGTCACTGGACGGCATATAGTGTTCAAGAGATATTGCTTACGTAGTATTATTTGTGACATCAGGATCTACAATTGGTATGATTTTAATCAAATTCTCTTTAGCCATTTTGAGTAAATTAAATTTTTTTAAAAATCTCCGAGAATAAACTACCCTTAATTTTTGTACAATATCATTTTTATGAAAAAGAGATCTGTAAAAGGTGATATATTGCACAAATACAAAATATCATTCGATTTCATGTTCGCGTTTGGGCTCTAGATCTGAAAACAGACCGACAGACGGCATAGCGAAAAGCACTTTTATGGACTCGGGGACACCTAAAACGTGTATTTCCATCAAAATTTCGAAGTCGAATTTTTCCACGATAGCAATACTTGCTCAATATACTACGTATATGAGAAAGTAAAAAAATGCATTCATCCACGACAAAAAAATCCAATTCTGCTCCCGATGAACCTCTAACCCAGGGGTCACCAAACTTTTTACTGAAAGGGCCACGTGAGGCTTCATTATCCGTTGTTCGGCCCACATAAGGCATTTCAAATGTCTGACCGGGCCGTGTGAAAACTTTATCGAGCAAGTTTTGAGAATTTTTTTCTATTCTGTAATATGAAAAGTGGATTTCACCCAAGTACTCGCAAAATGTCGCTTAGATATCATAAATGATATCTAATAAATACTCTTGCTGATAAGGCGGGCCGGATCAAATCACTTAGCGGGCCGGATGTGGCCCGCGGGCCGTAGTTTGGAGACTCCTGCTCTAACCGATCTAGAGGCACGATTTAAAGTTGAATTCTTTTTCTGTTTATATGATGCAGCAATTGTGTCTATTGAAGAAAGACGCAATTACATGTTCACAATAATTTATTCAATTTATATACGATGTAAATAGCATAAAAAATATCTCTAAAGAGGAGCTTTTGAAAAATTGCATGCATCTGCAATCAGCACTGACAAATCCAAAGGATATCAACGAGACCGATTTGGACGGTTTAGAAATGTACGAGGAACTGACATCATTGTCTGTTTTAATAAAACGTGATTCAACGCCATTAGAAGTGTTGTAATTCATTTTACAAAATGAATTTGCTTCCAAAGTTGCGATTGCGCTACGTTTTATGTTAACTCTCCCAATAACGGTAGCTTCAAGTGAAAGGAGTTTTTCCAAATTAAAACTTGTTAAAAATGACTTGAGATGTCTTAAGAGCGGTTGGGTGGACTTTCAATTATCTCGATAGAGCATGATGTTTTAGAAAAATAATAAATAATAATTTTTGTGAAATTATATATTTATCTTTCTGTAAATATACGGCGTTTTATATTTAGTTGTTACTTTATTGATAAACAAAATGAATGCAACATTAGAATTAGATCCTATGAAAATACTTATTTTTAATTCATGTACAATACGTAATTTATGTATCCATGGGGTGCCAAAATTGAAATCTACTTGGGGCGCCAAAATGTCTTGAGCCGGCCCTGCTATGGCAAAATACACCCTCGAGACTATTTGAATTCCCGCGTCGCGAAGCGGTGTTGTCCAGTCATAATCACTCCGATATATAGGTGAAGCGCGGTTGAAATAAAATTGGGACAGTTTTCCTTGACCTGAAATCATGTCTCCCGCTGAGAGGGTTGCCTTCGAGCCGTCTCTTCGCTAGCGAATGATCGAAACCCTCACCGCATCTATCGTGCTTAAAAAAACTGGGGACAGTGCCCTCTATAATCTGTTTCTACTGCTCGTGCGGCTGGGACTCGAAGTATTCCGCTCGCGTTCGGGTTATTTCGCTTTGGCTACGACGCTATGTTGCCAAGTTTCCAATTTTACTCTGTTCATTGGTAGCTGCTGACGAGTGAAGTTCTATGCTCCAATAGATCCGGATGAAGCACGTTCATGCTTTCCGCCGTCGCCGAAATACGATTGGAAAGTGTGAGCAATCGTGTCAACAGCGCTCGTCAAGAAATTTTGAGCGGAGAGGTAAATTTACGACCCCTTATTGGCTGGTATTCTCTTCCCCTCACTCCACGGGTCTAACTGTAGACACGCCTCACCCGCACGAAATGCTGGAATGGACTATATTATAGCCAGGTATGTTTCGATGTCTGCCCCCACACAGAAGGGCTTTAGCCCATATTTTACTTGACTAGTTCTACAAATGACATTTGAAGACTTTTTTATATGTAATATTTTACGAGATAGGGCTGAAAGTTTATTTTTTGTCACCTGTAAAATGGCACTCCTGATAAAGCTATGTGAACCATTTATATCATTTTTTTGTTTAATTTGCCCTAAAGTCCTGATTACCAAATTCCATGAAAATCCGACCAATGGTTTCGGAGATGAAACATACATACGGACGGACGGAGGAGATGCGTCTATAAGGCGATCCGCTCTATCGCTTCGCTGGTAAAGAACGCCTAAAAATAGAAATTCTGGTCTGGCAGAGGAAAGGCGAGGGTACCACGGTCATAAGACGGCTTTGTGACGTCAATTAGCTGGTATAACAA
This sequence comes from Tanypteryx hageni, assembly GCA_028673005.1. Taxonomy (NCBI): domain Eukaryota; kingdom Metazoa; phylum Arthropoda; class Insecta; order Odonata; family Petaluridae; genus Tanypteryx; species Tanypteryx hageni. Next base: position 56,481,624 of record CM054116.1, read on the forward strand.
AACAAAATTCGCTAGACAAAGGGTTAGTCATCCATGCGCACCGTCAAGAAATACGAAGACTTAATCCGTGCCAGTTTTGCTGCAGCTAAAGGTGCTTGTGATAAGATTTTGCGCGTCTCGTCTGCCTTGAAATAAAATGTAAGAATTACGGTTTGTGGGGATAGCGGTGTGTGACACTATGTGATCCAAGAATATACAAATACGTTTTGCGTGTTCTTAAGGAAGAAGGTGATCGAGTGTTTTCAAGGTTAAGTATCTTATAAACTCGTTTGTGAGTAAACATGCCGGTGACCTTCCACAAATCCTTATTTCCCTCTTTGGTTCATCATTCTTTATATTATAACTTATTTTCTATGGTGAGAACAGCTATTAATGCGCTAAAGCTCGTTTAAGTGATTTCTTCAATATTTCACAGTCGCATTTTCTTTCACTCTAAATCCGAAGGTCTTTTTGATACTTGAATTGGTGAATGCCGTGCAGTGTTCTGCAGCACTACTCTTATCCATCATTAAGTCATCAAACGCGCTTGTTTCCTTTCTGGGCGTAACAAATTCTAGTCTTATTTCCTCTCGAGGGAGGAATCTGCGATTTTATTTTTTTTTCAAGGTCAATCATTTCGTCTTCCTCATTTTCCGTCTGTATTTTCAATGCTGTAAAACTGGTGTTTCGCCTTCATGCTGGTCTTGGTAGAGGGGTGGTTTGCTGGGATCGCAGTTTCGATTCCAGTCGTATGCGTTCGTCGTATTATTATGTTTGTTACGCTCATTTTAAATGCCGTCAAGTGCTGTTTATAATTTAGTTCGGTCGGATTGAGGCAGGACGCTAAAGTTTGGCCGTTTGTTTTTCTCGGAGGAGCGAAGGTCAGAAAAAATGCCAAACCCATATCGTGACGTTGGATCGCCCACCTGAAATTTCTGTGTCACATTCACTGACTGAAAGAGATAGACTTTTCTCCCTCAGAAGTCGATTTTCAGCTCGATTACTTTCCAAATATCATGCTCCGTGCCCTCCAAACTTCACAGAATCTTATTTTCTGAAGGAAAAATATTTTTAGCGTAAGAAAACCAGTTCCTTTTCGAGGGAAAATTCCTGCGAGTGGAATCGTTTAAGCGTATATAGTCTCTGACCTAAGTTGGTCTTGATTAAAATATTGGAGAGGTATTGCCCATCTTCTGATAATAGTTTAAATGTTTCCTGCTGTTTATTCAGGAAAGCTGCTTGGAGAGAGGATAGGGAATTTGAAATTTTCCTATAAGTGGGCGTCTCTTAATTTGCCATAACATGTTTCGGTAAGAAGTAACTCCCTAAATTTTGGCTGTTTTTCATAAGGAATTGGTGTCTTTGGAAAATCTTAATCGGTATTAAATATACAAGCATTTTGCGTCGGTTTCCAGCAATAATTTTTGTTATTTTGATCATTACGGTATAAGCAAAATTTGGCGCCCGAGGCAAGTGAGAAAAACACCTCTATACTCTCATAAGCTCATAAAAATGATTAAAATCGTGTGCCACATAATAAATACATTAAATTTATTACCATCACCTAATATAAAACGCTTGATATCTTTGTCTGCGCGACGAATATGCATCGCCGGCTCGCCGGGGATGTCTGCAGGCGGCGTTGGTTGGTCCATGTTAAGTTCTTAAGACGCAAATAACTCGATCAAATATGCAGATATAAACTTGAGATTTGGCAGAGATAATCTGCTTCGATATGAAAACACTGTGACGAAGAAAATTTACGAAAAACTTCCAGGGTTCGACTCCAGGGGATGATTTGCATTCTCCATAAGATAACGGGTAAAAATCGTCTTTTTGACGTGCAGGCTTATCTTCTTTTTGACATTAAATTAGAAGACATTGACTCACGAGCTTTAGATCTAAACCATTTTAACGAAATGATTACATGGTTTCTTATTCTGTTTATCGTTTTTCGCCTACAATTCGAAATTCCTCATGTTAAACGTTTAATTCGCATATTTTGGGGAAATCTTGCCATTTTAACGGGATGTTGCCATGCCTAACAATTACATTGTTAAACCTCGAAATCCTATTGTTATTTCAACCTTATAGGTTTAAGCGTGCTTTGAAGGCTTTTGATACGAGAAGGAGAGAAAGACGATAGGAGGGGGAAAATCTTTTCATAGCAGTCAGTGTAAACAACATTCGTTGCGTTATTCACGAGAAGGTATACCTAAAAACCTGACATACTATTTAAAATTAGATTTAAATCGTTATGATGAGCTAAATATTATTGAAATAGAAACGGTATGAAAATCTGAGGTATTTGGTGGACGTTTTAATAAACAAACCGAGCATGTAAAATGTTTATGACGTGAAGGATTGTGTGATAGGTTAGAAGAATGGAGTGCTTGAGGACGGTTTTGGAAATGGGGAGAGAAAGAGAGGTTTAAAAGAACCAAAGAATCGCAAAAATAATAATAAAAGGCTAAGTTTTCAGTTCGTCGGTCTGAGTGACAAGCAATTAAAAAGCGAATAACTCGATCAATGATGTAGATAGAAAATTGAAATTTTGCAGAAATTTATATAATGAGCTAATCAGAATTTTTTAATTTAAGGTTGACATGGTAATTAATGAAATTACTCCCCGTTTGTGGCGCTATTTTGAGGTGGGATATATTGCACATCCGCCGAATAAAACTAATTAAATTTTAGAAGAAAGGAGAATGGGTGGGAGGAAGATGGTGGTTGGGAAGAAAAGAGGGCGAAGAATAAGAGGGAGAAACTAAAAAGTGAATCTGTTGTTTTTGATTTAGTTGCGGTTTACCGGGATCAAAATATTCCTATAACCCAATTTTTAACAAATTTGAGTCTCTATGAAAGAGATCAGGAAATGATTTAGTGATTGTAGGTGATATGAATGTAAACATTTTGGTATCCAATGATGCCTCTGAGCAGTACTGCAATTTAATGAGCTCTTATGGCTTATCATGTCTGATTAATGAACCAACTAGTATTGCAAAGTTAACTGAAACCTGTTTAGACCATGTTTTTTGAGATTTTACTATTCCTACAAGTTTAATTTTCGTGCGGAGGTTGTACATTTGGCAATAACCGATCACTCCACAATTATACTGTCTATTATGTGTAAAAATTTAAGAGGAGACATAAAACAAAATGCCTATAATTGCCCTGTGATTACAAAAATTAATTATGATTAATTTAAAGAGAAGGTTGATGCGCTAAACTGGGACCCTGTCTATAACGAAACAAATGCTTCTAAGGACTTTTCGATGATGTTGGAGCTACATAACTGCTTTAAGGCATCTGAGTGCAAAATGATACTACAAGTCAAGAGAATCAAAATAAAACCATGGTTGACCGATTCTCTTCTACAAAAAGTTGAGCGCAAAAACTATTTATACAGAAAATGTCAGCGTCATCCCAGGAACGATAGTCAAAGAAAAACTTTTCTCAAGTACAGAAACAAATTACGTAAGTTTCTGAGAGAAGCTGCTAATAATTATTATATGACGCAATTTGATAAGTTTAATGGTAACGTAAAACAACAATGGAATATTCTGAAAGAATTGTCTGGAGAAATCCTTAATAATACCCAAAAATATGAACTTGAAATAGAAAACAAAGTTGTTACTGATTCAGCATTGTTAGCAAAAGATTTCAACAAATATTTGATTGGTATCTTTGAATCAACCAAAGACAGCACCAATAACTTTGAAAATGATACACCTAGTTCCCCAAATTTAAACGGGGGTTGTTCTAAATCAGGGGTCGGCAACATTTTCTGGACGCGGGCCACTTAGAGACTTTGGGGTTTGTAGGCGGGCCACTTAGGGAAAATTTTACGAAAATAAATTGAAATTCCTTGACTTTTTAAATTGTTTATTAAGAGCAAAGGTCACAAAACATAAAAGAAATAGAGCAACTGTTTTAAAGAATAACTAACATAAATTTAGTAATCCTATCACATATTAACTTACTTTTATCAGCAGAGAATATAAAAACAAAAAGTTTGTGTGTTACAATGTTTGTAATCGTTTTAAATTTAATTGGAAGTTAGTTTACCACAAAACCAACTGCTCACAAAATACCTGCAGTAATTGTATAACTTTAGGGTGAGTTACTGAATTTAAATATTTGGGAATAACAATTGATCAACATTTGAAGTGGGAAAAGCACGTCACTCGAATAAATAAGGGACTAAAATATTGTCACTCCAAATTCTTCTTTATTCGCAATAAATACCCGCTAAATTTCATGAAAGTTATTTATTATGCCCTAGTCTATTCTAAACTAAATTATGGTATTATGTATGTTTGGGAGATACCTGCAAAAACACTTTATATCCTACAGTAATTACTCAAAAAGGAATTGTAACGACAATTGCAAAAAAACACAAATATGAACCATCCTTCCCTATATTTAATGGTCTGCAGTTACTCCCACTCATAAATCTTTACATTTATAAGGTTCTGAAGCTTTTCTATGTCCGAAGTGGTAATTTACCCAGAGTAATAGATAAACCAAATATTCATGTTTTACGCAGCAATTTAAATTTTGTTTTGCCAAAGCCCAATATGACATTGTTTAAACGTTCCTTTATTTATATGGGGCCAAAGGCTTTCAATATATTACCGGTTGCAATCAGGTGTATTTGTGTGAAAAAACGTTTTTAAGTCATGTTAAAACCTGGTTATTGGGTTATGCTGATTTGGATGAAATTTTCCTTTAATGTTGAGAATTCATTTATTTAAGTCAAGCACGTCACTTATAATATGTACTTTCTTGTTAATAATGGCTTATATCTCTATTATATTACCTGGTCCTCGTTTAATTAAAATATCTGCTAGTTATGCTTTTCTGATGGTAACCCCGATTCAGGTAAACGCCTTGGGGGCTACCTAAAGCTCTTATTATATGTATAATTTGAATTAAAACTTATTGAACGAGCAATAAACTTACTACTACTACTAACTACACTTCATTATTTTTTACCGAATTATTTCGTTTTAATGTTAAACGTAACGAAAAACGAAATCGCTTTTTTGGCTGTAACGAAAAACGTACCGAATCGTTTTTTTTTCGTTTCCCAGCACTGGGATAAATGCTTGTCTTATATAAATAGCCTCATAGTGGTATTTGCTGTATACTGTGATCTAATAAGTTTCCTGGCTGTCCTTTTCGTATGATGTGATAATTTTTCTAATTTGTACATCGAATATTGTCTAGAATAAAGAAAAGAACGAAAAGGTTTATCATCACTGATATCGACTAATAGGACCGAGATTTGTCTGCGTAGTAAGACTATAAAAAATAGAAAAATTGTTATTGTCATATTTTCTTAAATCTGTTACAATCATTATCCATTTCTTAACGGTGATAAAATGTTTGACTGATTTCAGCTTTTTTCTTCTTATTGTAACCGCATAAGCGGTTGCTGTATTTTAAAACCTTAATGTGACAATGTAGCGAAAAAATAGAGAATTCAAGTACCTTTATTCGTGTTTTTTAGCTTAAATGTAAGGAATATTATTGTTTGAATTAAGAATCAAATGGGCAATTTAATGACTGTCTCTCCGTTTGCAACATTCGCGTCGTGTTTGTCTTTTGGGAGTGGTAGAAGCAAGTTTAATTCGGCGTGCGCTTATGACTTATTTTATCCACATGAGAAATGTGCTTCATCGGCAGTAATGTCAACGTGTGGGGTTTTCATAATAGCGTTTTTGAAAGTTCCATATCGGTGAAGAGTATCGTTTTACCTGGTTTGCAGAGTTTGATTTGTTAGCGTGTTTGCAGCCCAACACTAAGCTAGCTGGTGAGAATCTTGCTGTAGACATGGATATCTGCGGTTGACTTTATTACCGTTTCAGCCCATTCGTAAACTGTGTTGTTTATGAGGTAATGAAAAGGAAATAACTAATGAAACTGTCATGTTTATAGTCCGCCTCGGGTTAATATTTTAAGCTACTGACGGGCAGCTGATAAAAAAATATTGAAAAGATTTATTAACAGATTAAGGCAAGTAGGTTGCTACGTTTGTTTCCTTCCTTATTTCCGAAGCGCGAATCGGGATTTTCGACGCTCTCTTGTGGAGATTTTGGATTTGAGGGAAAGAATATCTTGGAGAATAAATCCGCTAGTTCCTCATAATTGGAAGTCATCATAAAATATTTGAAAGTTTCTGCGTGTGGACAGAAAACACGCAGTCATCTTTTTCTATGTAGTACGTGTTGCGTTCCTTGCAACGGTAATTAGAAATAATGTAAATAAAAAATAATATTGCATATTTCCACTATTTGTATTGTGGAAATATACAATATTATTTTTTATTTACATAATGGAATCGCTTCACAAAATAGAGCCTTTCCAAGTGGATTAGAAATATACGTTCCTTCCCTCAGCTATTATTTTTCTTTCGTCTTTTTTGTTTACCTTTACTTTTATAAATTTCTTCGATGTTTCCATCTCTCTAGCTTTATTCGGTATTATTTCTCTTTCTCTTCGTTCGATGAATTTTCTCTATCACGCTCCCTTCACTGTCTCTGCTATTAATGTCCAACATTTTCTACATGGCAGGCCGCCTCAGTGGTAGCGAATCCTTCGGCGGGCCACATTTTTAAGTTGCCAATTATTCGGTGGGCCGGATTCATGTTTAAATCTGAAGTTGCGTGTATATTTTGAGGTGCCATATAAGTGAAAATCAAGTCTAAATAAGATTTTTATGGTTAACATTTCAATATTAAAAGTTTTATTATCAATATTTTCATAGAAATATATGAATTTGAGAGTAAAATTTTTCGGATTGCTTTTTCATCATAATTTCGCGGGCCGTAGATTGCACAACCCTGGTCTAAGCATATATATGGGTGACGACTAGGTGTTCCAGGAAGCCCGGTTGACACACCATTTGGAAAGCCGCGAAGGTTACCGGTGAGATATACATGGAAGCGAACGAATAAGCTTTTCGGGTAATATCCTTTTTCGGCCACAGCCGCAGTTGTCTTCACATTAATTTATTTGTATAGTTTGTCTTGCGGCTTTAGAACTTCTGAAGCTGCTTCGAGTTTCGGTAGCCTTAGCTATCCCTCCGCTGTATCTATGCAAAAAAGGCGCTTGTATTATTAAATTAGCGTTGGTTTTAAGGCTTCTACTTTATCACGTAAAATATCGAAGAAACTTTATCATGGTCATTTTTTCGAGACTTCTCGGTGTTTAAAAGGTGATGCCGCTGAGGTGCCTCTGAGGGCATTTTATTTGCGTATATTGCCCCAGTTGCCATCTCCTTTGGTTACTTAAAAAATTAATCCCAGTTTCAATGGCTTAACTTAACTTAACTTCCTTTTTAAAAATAGTATTGGACTAAGAAAAATACACAAATATAAATTAAAAAGCATAGAAAAACAAGAGGGACCTTGCCTCCCTGCGGAATTCGGCTCGGTGCTTCGCGCATTACCTTGAGGTTGTTCACTTTTTCTCCACAAATAAACATGTTATTAAAAGATTCATTAATAATTTGATATGACAATAAAATTTACACGCTGGAATTTTTTCCCTTCACATTGATGGAGTCCTTTGCTCTATCCCGCACCTGGGCTCACTCGTTCCCAGAGGTGCTAGTGCTCAATATGAAAAATGTTAAATGAGGGGCTTTTATAAAAATTTATTTATCGATATTACATGAAAGCATCCTACAAATGATGAGCGACTCGTAGTGTAGGGGAAAGACCCAGCTACATGCCTTTCTTGTCGGTTTCCGGTACAATCATTTCTGAGGGGAAGCCCTGGAAGCCATTATGATCTCTGGAGGAAATACAATGGACGAATGGAATCGTCGTTAGTCTTTTTGGGAGGGAATTCCCAGGCGATGGGGTCAGGCAGAACCAGTTTTCGGAGCAATCCTTAAGAAAGTCTGACCTTCGAGTGACGACGCATGAGGAAAATAGCCTGTCTCTACTATTATCGTTTGACTTGCGTCACTGCGGATATGGCATATGTCAGATCACATGTTTCAATAGAATTTGATAAATAGAATAATGCGAATATTTTTAAATGACACCTGGTGATATGTCCCCACAACATCTCGGTAGCTGCTTGTGGTTTTTCTTTATATAAGATAAAGATTAGTATAAAGTATGAGAAAAAGTACTCCGGACCTGCATGCCATTAACTATTACCTATCTAAATATCATTTGACTTGTGTAACTGCGAATATGGCGCCTTTCAGGCCACATGTTGTATTCGAATTTCATAAATAGCATTATGTCATTATGTCATCTGTTTATACCTTCCCACAACATCTCGGTAGTTGCTTGTGGTTTTTCTTGTATATAAAGTAAACGATTCGGACTAATGAAGGTTAGAAGCGTGGGAGATTCATGAATTTAAATTTCGATTGTTTCATGTACATCCCAGATAAAGAGACACGATTCAAATACTCTGAATCCTCCATTTTTTAACTTCTAAACATGATGTTTAATTAATTTTAATCATAAGATTACGAAGTTTAAATTTAAAATTCTTTTCTGGCCGATAATGTGGCCCTGATTTTATGAAATTAATCAAGTATCCGTTTTTCTTGTGTTTCAATAAATGCCTCCAATAAATAACGCTAATAGATTCGCAGTTGAATATTTGTATTTCTATTTTCTCAAAAACTAGGATTTGTGTCAAACAATTTATAAAAAATGTATTTATTTGGTCTTGTTGTCAGTTGCTAAAGGAAAATCGTTTGTCTTGGCCGAGTATTTTACGAATCAATTCTTCTGCCAGTGGCAGCCCTTATTGCAGCGACGCCCAACTTTTCTGCATGGTGGGCTGCATCAATGGTTGCGAATACTTCGGTGGGCCGCACTAGAAGTTGTCAATTATTTGGCGGGTCGGATCATTTTAAATTAGAAGTTACCTACATATTCTGTGGTTCCATATAAGTGAAAATCAAGTCTAAATGAGGTTATTATGGTAAACATTTCAATATTAAAAAGTTTAATTATCAACATTTTCATTAATATGTATGAATTTGTGTGTTAAGTTTTCCGGATTGCTTTTCCATCATGCCTTTGCGGGTCTCACAAAAACCCTTCGCGGGTCGGGTGTGCCCCGCGGGCCGTAGGTTGGACACCACTGCCTTTTTGGGTAATGTGACCTTAGCGTATCATTTTCATTCTTATGTTTGATATAAATGACAAATGTCATCAAAATCTCTCAAGCTCCTGAATTTTACTTTCAGACAGACGAACTGATGGGCAATCTAAACAATGCGCGCTTTTTAGCATACTTTCCAAAGATTTAAGTCTCGGATTCGATTCCAGGAACGTTTTTTCTCTATTCATTTTACATAGGAAGTCTCAAATCCATCGTGCAGAGATGTTTTCTTTAATACATTAAAATATCTTAAAATTTTGATATCGAAGCGAAGTTTATACTGTTCTAAGGTAAAAAGAATGTAAATTGTGATTCTTATAACAGACTTGTGACAATTGATCGTATTTTCTTGAATTTCTACTAAAACGTGCCATTTCTGCAATTTAAATCGCATTTTATCTGATTGTTGCCTTGGAGACGATTATTACTGAACTCGGCTTGAGCACAGAAGAGTGAACAAATGGGTTGTTTTCTTTTCCGATTGACTACACTTTAGCAATGGACAGTTGATCCAGACATATTAGCGTATAAACAGTAGAATTTATTTAATTCGTTTATTAAAGAAATCTGATGTGGCCACCGCATGACTTGCTCCATATCTGTAATATTTCTAAAAATTCCAAATAGGTTACAAAATAAATATTTTAAGAAACCGCGAGAAATTTTTAGACTTGACAAAGAACAGAAATAAACTCAAACCATGGCCTTCTGATATTGGATATAGCCGAAAAGCTCCAACAATTAAGAAAATAAAAATGAGCGTTACTAAGACGTAACCAAGCGTCAATTGTTAACAATAGTCGTCGGTAGGTGGCGTGGTGGTGGCAGCTAAAAATATAAGATATCGCTTAAAAATGCATTATATGGAAAAATGTTTCAAACAAAGGATGTAGAAAATTAAATTTCCTACAACTATTATACCAATACATTTTTACATTTATCAAATATTAAAGCAAATATTTCAAAATAACGGATGTGACAAGAGTAAACACCCACTTCCGTTTGAGCGATTTTTACCTAAAACTAATCAGTTTTTGTGACGTTTATAAAAATGATAAATATAAAATTTCGCGATGACGTGATAAATAGTTTTTGAGTTAGAGCACCCATAAAAAGTTATCCCATACACGCACAAAACATGTTCCGAGGACCTCAAAACGTGTAGTTCCGTTGAAATCTCGAAGTCGATTTTTTTCATGAAAACAATGCTTTCCCCTATACTATGTATATGGAGAAAGTAAGAATAGATGCAAAATATAATGCCAGAAAAAGATTTTGACATTGCTTTTAGTATTTTAAACCTGATAATGCTCTATTAATTTGTTTTCCAAATATATGACCGAACGATCAGGTGCTGAGTCGTCAAGGACATTATTCAAGGATATAATGCTAGAGGGTATCGATAATTACATTCCAATTAAATTGAAGGTCGACAATGAAGAGTCACGTTGATACAATAAGAAAGTTAGGAGTGCGCTTAGGCGTTAGAGAATAAGCCACGCGAAAATAAAAAATACGCCGTCTATATCATCCAATGAATATAGAGCAACTAAAGTTCAGATGTATAAGGAATCCCGCGCTAAAACGAGAAATATTATGCGCGAGGCTTTTACAAACTTCCGGAATAAGGTATTAAATAATTATTTGAAGAAGGACCCTGAAGCGTTTTGGCCCTATGTGAGAGAGGTCCAAGGTAGAGGCCCTACCATACCTTCCCTGCGTAATGACTCGGGTTCCGTTATTCATGATAGCGTACAGAAAGCCAACCTGTTAAACGGTCATTTTGTTAAAGCATTTACAGCCGTCAACGACCATTGCGTACTTTATGCTCCTGCAATATGGAGGGACCTGATGGACGACATAGTATTTTCTGAGGTTGGAATAGCAAAGCAATTAAGTTCCATCAGACATAACAAAGTCACTGGCCCCGAAGAAATTCCTGCTCGCATTTTAAAAGAATTAGCTGAAGAAATAGCACCTTTTCTTCGGATAATATTCGAGAAATCCATTTCTCGCGCAGAGGTCCCTAACAAGTGGAGGTTAGCGCACGTTACCCCCAATTCATAAGGGCGGCGACATAGAGAACCCAGAAAATTACAGGCCGATTTCCTTAACTTCGATATCGTGTAAGATTCTCGAGCATATACTCGTTAGCAACATAATGCGATTTCTTTATAGCAATTCATTGTTAGATGATTGTCAACACGGCATCAGGAAAGGTAGGTCTTGTGATACTCAGCTCGGTCTTTTTGTGAATTGTATACTGAGAAGCGGAGAAAAGAATACGCAGGCCGATGCCATCTTCTTAGATTTTAGGAAAGCCTTTGATAAGGTACCTCACAGGAAGTTAATAACGAAATTAGAAACCTTAGGCGTTAATTCTAAAATCGTTAGTTGGATCCGTGAATTTTTAAATCATAGGAAGCAGAAGGTTGTTATAGATGGGAAATCTTCGAACTTAGTGGAGGTTGTCTCTGGTATTCCACAGGGTAGTGTAATTGGTCCGTTATTATTTCTAATTTATATAAACGATATCAGCTCAGTAGTCAGAAGTAAAATTAGGCTTTTTGCGGACGACACCGTCATCTACAGAGAAATAAACAATCCGGAAGACCCAGTATCTCCAAAATGACCTAGAAGCTATTTCTGCATGGTGTAAGGAATGACAGTTAGATATCAACCAAAAGAAAAGCTGCGTCATCAACTTCTGGAGAGCCAAGAGTATCTCGTTGGATATTAATTATTCGTTGGACGGAGTAGTGATTCCAGTTTCAGACTCGATTAAATATCTAGGAGTCACGATCCATCGTGATCTCTCGTGGGACACCCACATTCGCCGATTGATAGGTGCCGCTAACAAAAAGCTGGCCTTTATAGGAAGAATAGTTCGAAGTAGCTCCGAAAAAGTGAAAGAATTATGTTATTTATCCTTGGTTCGACCGCAGTTCGAATATGCTTCAGCTGTGTGGGATCCCTACGAAAAGGGACTCACTAACGAGATAGAAAAGGTCCAGCGCAGGGCAGCTAGATTTGTAAAGAGGAATTACGATAGTAAACAAAGCGTAACATCATTAATAGAAAATCTGAAATGGACATCCTTAGAGGAACGTAGGCTGCAGGCTAAATTTAAACTACTGGAAAAATTTATGTTATTTATGTTATAACATGATTAAAAAACCATGAAATAAACTCTAAAGACTTGTACTTGGGGAAAAACATTAATTAAATTTTAATTAAAAATCTCCTTCGTCATCTGGGCTGAGCTGTATGCAGTGAGGCTCCGTGATATTTGGGGACACAGGACCTGCCTGAGGAAGACTACCTGATTCGCTGTCGGCGCTCCCCCTTCACCCAGAGGTGGAAACGGCCAGATCCCAACTCTCGTTAATTGAAGTATAGTACTTGGGGAATAACACAACAAATTTTTGACAAAACGTAAATTAACCTTTGATTAAATAAACATGAAATAAACTCTAAAAGACTAGTACATACTTGGGGAAAAACACAATATAAATTTTAGACAAAAATAGTACATAAACCTTTGATTATCATCATCATGAGGTGTTCTGCAGGTCCCTGGCACCAGCGTTGTCTCCACTCCTTTCTGTTCCTTGCCATTTCTTTCATTTCCTGATACCCTCCACTTTCTTTCAGGTCATCAAACATTTTTATTCTTCTATGTCCCCTTTTCCTTTCACCTTCTACTGATCCTTCCAACACCATCAATAATAAACCTTCTCCTCTCAAGATATGCCCTAACCACTTACTTTTCCTCCTCTGAATTGTTTCAAATAATCTTCTCTACTCATTCACCCTTGTTAGTATTGCTTCATTCCTTATCCTATCCATCCACTTAACCTTCTCCATTCTCCTCCACACCCACATTTCAAATGCCTCTAGCCTTTCTTTCTCTCTCCTCTTTAGCGTCCATTTTTCACGCCCATAAAGCAATACACTCCAAACATAGCACTTCACGAGACGTTTCTTCAGATTTAAATCCATTTTACTACATAGTACCCGTTTTTTCCTATTAAATGTTTCTTTTGCCATTGCTATTCTTGTTCTTATTTCTTTTTCACTTCTCCGGTCTTCAGTTAGCATGCTTTCCAAATATCTATACTGTTTTACTTGCTCCACTCTTCCATCCTTTATTGACACATTCATAATCTCTCTATCCCCTATTCTCATCACCTTTGTTTTCTTTATGTTAATTTTCATTCCATATTCCATCATCCTGTCTTCTAGCTTTGTAACCATTTCCTGAATGTGCCTCGTTTCATCTGCCAAAATTACCATGTCATCAGCAAACCTTATACAATTTATTATTCTACCCCAATACTAATTCCTTTATCATTGTCTATTCCATTGTCGATAATTTCTTCAGCGTATATATTGAACAGGGTTGGCGATAAGCAGCACCCTTGTCTTACTCCTCTTCTTAGATCATACCATTCGGTCTGTGCATCTTTTATCCTCATAGCTGCTTTCTGTTTCATATACAGCTCTTTAATTAACCTTCTATCTTTCCAGTCTACTCTTTTTGCTTTTAGTATTTCCATCAGTTTTTCCCAGTTCACTCGGTCGAATGCCTTCTCCATATCTATGAAGCACAGACTAATTCCTTTACCGCTTTCTATATATCTCTCTCCACTCATTCTTATCAATCCTATTGCTTCTCTTGTACCTCTTCTCTTTCTAAATCCAAACTGTTCCTCTGCAATATTTTCTTCCATTTTTCTAATTAGTCTCCTGTTCATAACCCTAAGTAGAACCTTTGCTGCATGTGTAATTAAACTGATTGTTCTGTGTTCACTGCATTTTCTTGTTCCTTGCTTTTTCGGAATTGGAATCATAATTGTTTTGACGAAATCCTCTGGCCACATCCCCTTGTCATAGATTGCATTACACAACTTCACTATTTCTTCCAGTCCTTCCTCATTAAGACACTTAAATAATTCTATTGGTATCTCATCTACCCCCATTGCCTTCCCATTCTTCATATCTTTTATTGCTTGTAGCACCTCTATTTTCAATATCGAAACCCGTTTCATCTTCATTTATTTCATCCTGCTCTTCAATATGGAGATTCTTTGGTTTTTCATTTGATTTGTACAACTCCTTCATGTATTCTCTCCATCTATTAAGAACCTCCTCTTCCTTATATAGAACTTTATCTTCTTTACTTGCAATCTCTTTCCCACATGCACTTGTTCTCCATCTATCCCACGTTACATTTTTTACTTTCTTATACATCAAGTCATACATTCCTTTTCTCTCTAGATCTTCTATATCTGAGCATTCCTCCTCTAGCCATCTCTCCCTTGCTTTTTGGGTTTCTCTTCTTAGTTCAATATTCAGTTTCCTGTATTTCCTTTTTCCATCTTCATCAGTCCTGCTTTTGTATTGCCTTCTTTCTTCCATCTTTTCTATCATTTCCCTTGTCACCCATGGCTTTTTTATTCTTTTTCCTTTGAAAAACCCAATAGCCTGTTCTGCTGTTTTCCTTATAACCTTCTTTATCCTATTCCATGCTTCATCCACATTTTCCTCCGACACGTTTTCTCTTTTGATTGCCTGAGCTAATTTTTCTCCTATTCTTTCTGTTCCTACTGTGGCTATATTCTCTAAGTCCCATTTTCTAACTATCTTAGCCTTCTTAACCTTCTTCAAGGCTACTGTTATTTTGGCCATGAGGAGCACATGATCACTGTCAATGTCTGCTCCTGGAAGTCCATATACCTTTTTTACTCCATTTCTGTATCTTTCTTCCACTAAAATATAATCTATTTGATATCTGGCTCCATCTCCTGGTGATTTCCATGTGTATAGCCTTCTCTTATGATTTTCAAACTAAGTATTTGATATGAACATCCTCTTCTCTTTACAGAACTCGACAAGTCTTTCACCTCTTTCATTTCTTTTCCCTAGTCCAAATTTTCCTACTACTTGGTCTTCTCTTCCCTCTCCTACCACAGCGTTCCAATCGCCCATCACTATCTTGCAACAGTTTTTACCTTCCTCCTCCATAATATTTTCTATCTTCTCGTATATTTCTTCAACAGCCTCATCTTCATGTTGGCTGGTCGGCATATAAACTTGTATCAACAGTAGATCTTTTGGGTGCATTCCTATTCTAAGACCAATTGCTCTATCATTTACAAATATCACCCTCTGTACACAATTTGCTATTTCCTTATTCAGAATTACTCCTACTCCATTCATTCCTCCAGTACCTCCTGAATAGTACACCGTGGTATCATCACTTTTTATTTCCCCTCTTCCTTCCCATCTCATTTCGCTTAAGCCAATCATGTCCATTCTGTTTATTTTCATCTCTCTCTTTAAATTTTCCAACTTCTCTGCTCGTATGAGTGTTCTTACATTCCACGTGCCAATTCTCAACTTCTTTCCAGCTTCCTTCCTTCCTTGTGTTAAACGGAACCTCTCGTGTTGTCCCCCCCGGAGATCCGAGCGGGGGACCATTTTACCTCCGGAATATTTAAGAAGAGAAAACTCCGTCATGATGCCTCTACATGGGATATATTGTGGCGGTGGTTTCCCATTGCCTTCCGCCCATATATTCAGCCGCCCCTAACATGGGGAACAGACGCTGTTTGCAGCCGCCTCTAATATGGAGAACAGACGCTGCTGCCTGTTGGTCCGCGGGAGGTTTTTATTTCCCTCCTACCCTACATATCTGCAGAGCATTCCCCTATCCGCCACCCGGGGACGCGCCCTCTAGAGGTTACAGGCTCCTCCGAGGGAAACCTTTGATTAAATAAACATGAAATAAACTCTAAAGACTAGTACTTGGGGGAAAACACAAAATAAACTTGATGTAAAAATCGTAAATAAACATGAAATAAACTCTAAAGAGTAGTACTTGGGAAAAAACACAACATAAACTTTAGACAAAAATCGTAAATAAACCTTTGATTAAATAAACATGAAATAATCTCTCAAGACTAGTACTTGGGGAAAACACAACATGAACTTAGACAAAATCGTAAATAAACATGAAATAAACTCTAAAAGACTAGTACTTGTGGAAAAACACAACATAAACTTTAGACAAAAATCGTAAATAAACCTTTGATTAAATAAACATGAAATAAAAACTAAAATTTAATTTTAAAACAAAAGTATTGCCGCTGATTCTTTTTTATTTGTTGTCTCTTTGGTTGTGAAAATAAGCTCGCATAAAACATAATTTATCCAGACTTTGGTCTCCTAACTGCGACCTGATTTTTATGCATATCAACCCTGCCGTAGAAAACGCTCTTTCTGAATCGAAATCCATTTAAAAATATTTTCATCTTAATTTTTCTTCTAGAAAATACGTCATTTCCTTTCTCACGACATGTGATAGGTCTTTCGTGTTTTTTTTTTGTTTTTGAGTTAGATCTTCATAGGCTGCATCCCTTTTTCCTTTATCGCCAATTGAAGTTTTTCCTTCATCGACGACGCAGCCGATTTGTAACATTCTCGGAATCGGACTTCAGTTGGTTTATTTGTATTTTCCGTTTCCTTTTTATTATAAACGGGCTCAACTAGCTGCACGATTATCTTCTTTATTGTGGATTAGCTGATTTTGTTAAAAATTCCGCAATCTTCATTATTCGATTTCGTGAGATCATAAAGGTACTGTAGCGCGTGTGAACCAATGTGCTTCGAGGTTTGTTCAAAAAAGGGAATATTATTTTTATTCTGCTATTTAATTACTATCTGTTAAAATACAGCAGGGTAAAAATAAAATAGTTCTAAATAAATAAGGTGTCTTAATAAATTTTTGATCATATTAATAAAAGTAAGACGTGTAATGATTTTTTAAATATTTTATTTAAAGATGTTACAGTGTGCCTAATCAATTTTAATATCTATTCTATCTATTTATTAAACATAATTAATTATTATTTAAATGTTTAGAGCTATTTAAAAATATATTTTACAAGGATAATTAACGGGTAAAATTATAAAAACATACATTAAATACGTTCTTCTTTCACCGAATTACCCGTAGAAAATACCGAATTACCGGTAAATTTACTAGAGGATTTTGCTTAATTTACCGATAAACCGGTAAACCGGTTTACCGGCATTACAATCCCTAGTTAGCATATCATATTAACCCAAATCTTTCGTTGTATTATCTCCAGCGTATGTTTCCCTTAAGACAAGAAAGAACGTTCGCGAATGATTTTTCTCGTTATGTTTGTCAATAAGATATCATGCCCGTTAAAATTGTGCATGTACTTACCGACTTTCTTGTAGAAAACATTGCCTGATAGAGATGTGAAGAATTTTTTTAAATTGGTACTACAAATTTTGATATTTTTTTCAAAAAGGTTTTTGATAAATTCGTACTCTTAGACTTAGCTCTCGATTATAACGTTTTTTTAAGGCACCGGGAGTGCGCCATTTTGCAAGGAAGAAATTTTCCCCTTCGTATCTGTAGGTTTATTTCCGTCTTCCATTCATCACCCGTCAGGAAATATATTCCTTCATAGAAAATATTTCCATGAGTTTCATGTTTGCATTGATAAATATTTTTACGCTCATTTTTTCTTTATTCGTACAAAGATTTGCAATTGTTGGAGTCTTCTGTGAGGAAGCAGGTTTGTTTTGTTTCTCCTTTACTTTCTCATGTATGTGGTATATAGATAATTGTATTCGTCAAACGAATCTGCTTCGAAATTTTGAAGGAAATATACGTTTTAGGTGTCCCTGAGTTGAAAAAAGTGATTTTTGCCATGCCATCTATCTGCCTGATCGTCTATCTCTGTGCGACTCTAAAGCATAAGCTGTTCAACGAAATGAAATAATATTTCGTATTTAGGCATACTATTATTCATAATAGAAACTATAAAGAGATTTATGATGTAGTGATAATGATTTTGATTAAAATTTACTCTGTTATACAGCTTGAAGTCGCAAATAATATTGTATAAGCCATATTTCTCAAAAAATAACTACCTATATAGCGTCTAGCGACATTATAATATAAGGATTTTCACACCCGGCTCTTCCCAGCTCTCTCAAAAATCTTCGTCCAGCGATAATGCTTCAGCGCCTAATGTGGCTAGGCCTGTCCACCTAATATTTTATATGTATTTAAGTATGGTACTATTTATCAGGCTTGATTTTACACCTATATGAGGTTATCAATATATGAATACAAATTACGTACAGTATTTTCAATTGTTTTGTAGAAGCATGAATTCTTCTCGGTCGGGAAAGAGCGTAGTGAGGCCAGGTGCATGCTTAATATATGAGAAAGTTTTTGCGATGTATAATGTACTGAGTTGATTATTGATTGCAATCATGTACTGCGTGTTGGCAGTAGGAGCAAACGTTGATCACATTTGAAGGCAACGCTTTATTAGATAGGGAAAGTTTTTTACAGCTGTGAGTTAATTTTTTGCATCGAGGTTTCATTTTGTGCATCACTTAGCGTTAATGTGAGAATACTCATCTTTCTTGCTTTAATGACTTTAGCTCCAAAGAAGAGAAACTAACCATTCACCTTTTTGAATGCCCAAACCCTGTGATTCATGTGGCTGTTCAATTTTGTAAGTCGTTGTACCATTTTTCAAGTGGAAATGTGTTGATAGGTTTATTAAAAATATTCACAACCGGCTTTGTTTGGTTAAATTGGATAATACTCTTTGATGACTGCTCGCGTCTGTGCCATTGTTTATGGCTTTTGGTTAATGTCTTATATTTCACTCTATCACTGGTACGCTAATTTGATTTGTGTACAATCACATGCCATTATTATTTTTATGTTGCCAACATGAACGTAATTTCTTTAGTGACTTTTTGTTTTGTTGTGCGCCTTGCTTATTTTTTTGTTTCATCTCGAAGTGTGAAATCTTCGCTTCCATGACAAAAACCCACACAAAAAAGCCCACACAAAAATCCCACACGAAAATTCCGCACAGAAAAAACCCCGCTGTCATAAATGCTCACATGAAAAATATCCACACGGAACAATGCTCACACGGAAACATGCTCGCACAGAAAAATGATCACCCGGAAAAATGCTCACACGGAAAAATGCTCACACGGAAAAATGCTCACATGGAAAAATGCTCACCCGGACAAATGCTCACAGAAAAATACGCACATAGAAAAATTCTCGCATTCACAATGCTGGTTTTAGGTGATAAAGAACTCTTGGTTATATTGAAAAAACATACAATCTATGGAGATGGCACCTTTGATAAAGTTCCAAACATGTTTTACCAACTGTATACGTGGCATGCTAAGGTGGGTAACTAATAACCGCCATGTATTTACATTTTGTTACAGAAAAAGAACTTGGATACTTATAATAGAATGTTTGAAATCATGAAGCTGTTGGTTCCAAATCTGGTGACTCAAAAGGTGTTAGTAGATTTTGAGGATTGCATGAATGCAGTGAGGATTGCCTTTCCACACGCTGAGATCAAAGGGTGCTATTTTCATCTGTGTCAGAGTCTCATCAGGAAACTCAGCAATGTTGGCTTGAAGACTGAATTTGAAACTGATATAAATATAAAACTCAAGCTTTGTCCCAGTCCATGATGTGAGGACTGTCTTTTATGAGCTTGCCGCTACATTTCCAGACGAAGATAGCTATAGTGAGATGCTCACGTACTTCCTTTCCACATACATTGAGGGTGCAGCAGTTTCCAATAAGAATATGGAATTATCATGATGCAGTTCTTGAAAGGTTGCCTAAAACTACAAACTGCTGTGAGAGATTTCACAATGCACTTAATTCCATATTCCACTGCAGTCATCCCATCGTGGACTGCAGAGGGACCTGGCTTGCCACAGATTGACACTAGCAAATGCACAGGCAGGTCGTCTAGAGGTGAAAAAGAGAAGATATGATGCACTGCATGACTTGGTTGCCACTTATATGCAGGAATATGAGCAGGTGGAAGACAAACTGAAATACTTGCGGAGATTGGCTAACTTACAGTAATGAAAATTATATCCAAATCCTTGACAAAGAAATAAATCACTGACATGTCTGAATTAGTTGTTTGTTGATAAAAAAAACCAAAAGGTGTTGACTGTTCACTTTGTAGGACAAAGAAAAAATAATTTATTTTTATAAATAAAATAAAAGTGTTTAGTTGCAATAAAACCAGAGCATTTTATTTCCTGTAACTTATTCAAGGTTAAAATACAAAAATAAAAGTTATATTAAAATACATCGTATAGAAGTAGAAATAAAATATATAAATTCAACATTTTGTTGTGTTTTGAAATATGAAATAATTGGTTTTTGTAAACTAAAATTAATGTGAGAATTATTCTGTGCGTATTTTTCTGTGCAAGCATTCCTCCGTGTGAGCATTTATTCGTGTCAGTTGCGGATCCAAGGGAGGGGCGCCCTCCCCTTGGACGACCCCATTGCCATCCACTGGGTACATCCTTAAATTCATTCCTTGTTTCTACACCGAAGATTAAGTCTGTATGACAAGGAAAGGAAAGGTTCTGATGGAGGTAGGGAATTTCAAAATGTATGGTCGTCGGCAGAGGCGGAATCAAGAGGGGGAGGGGCAATTGGGGCGATCGCCCTCCCCTTGGGAAGTTTCTGGATCCTCCCCAGATCCGTGTGTACATTTTTCCTTGTGAGCAATTTTCCGTGTGGGTATTTTTCATGCGAGCATTTATGACAATGGGATTTTTTCTGTGCGGATTTTTCGTGTGGGCTTTTTTCATCTGCGCATTTATCTGGTCATCGAAATCTTCATAAGAGACCAGATGACTCAAGATCACCTGGTACCAAGGACGTACCCAGAGGGAGAGGGGTCCGGGAGGTTCAGAAAAATGACGTCGTTGCGAAAAAAAATCCACGACCATAAACCCAGCTTAGCGCATAAAGCAGCTGAAAATATACTATCCTGTGCTGAGAAAAAACATTAGAAAATATTTGTACAAAAGCTTATAACAAAAATAAAGAGATAACAGAAAAAATATAGTCAATTGTTTGGGCCGTTACTTTGTAGAAATCCACATTTAAAATAAAATTTTCTTTGTAAATTCCTACAATACTTTTTATTATGAGACTATCAAGATTTCGACTCTTTGCGTCATCATCAGAAGTCCTACAAAATACTTAGACCAAGAGCTTATACACACAATATTATGAGGAGTGGGGGAAGGGGGAAGAAGGCTAGGAGGTTACATTTAAATCTGGGCCTAGAGGAAGGTGATTGGGTGATGAGTTGGTGGAGTCATCGGGGTTCGTTAGGAAACTAATGGGATGGATGGGGACGTATGGAGTAAATATCAAGGAGAGAGGTGTAGGAAGGGTACAAAAAGTCGTTAATAACATTCTAGCCTCTTTTAATAGCAGAATCAATTTCAATAATTTCCCAAGCATTAAATCTGTGGCCCTTATTCTGGCCCTTCCAGTCTGACCGACACACACACACATATATGCTTCCCTCTACATCTTGTTACCACCCTCATCACTACCTTTTCTTTTCCTTTAGTTTATATATATATATATATATATATACTTCGTAATTTTAAGAATTTTATACTTTCTTTCCATTATAGAGTACTAACGCTACACATTTCTACCAGATTTTAAAGTTGTAGCACTTCTAGAAGTGAAATAATATTTTTCTAATTGTTTAAATTTTAAACATTTTTAAGGGCCGCCGCAATATATTTATGGAGATATTTGAATGTGCAAATCCACTACTCCGTAAATAACTTGAAAATTTCAGCTTCCTAACTCATCGCGTAGTACCTAAACAGTTATCTATTTGTTTAAACTTGAAGAATTCTTAACGGCAACGCAAATTAAAATATCAAAATTTCTATAGTCCCTATAGCGTTTTTTTTACAAATCCTACGTCTAAAAAAATTTAGCTTCGTAGCACATTTGCAAATACATAAACCTTCAAAATTTGTTTAAACAATTGCCAATTTTTAGCGGCCACATTCTTGCACTTTTTCAAGATTTTCGATTTTTCTGGTCGGGTTTGCACAAAATCCTACCTAAGAAAAAAATTTCGAATCTCCAGCTCAACTAGAAGTACCTAAACATTAGTATCCTCCTGTTATCATTTTGTGTAGACGTTTCTTACAGAGGAGGATTATGTTATATCCTCCTCCTCCTCCTCTGTAAGGATCGTCGATGTATAATGATAACATATATATAGGAGGATACTAATGTTTAGGCACTTCCAGATGAAATTTTTTTCTTAGGTAGGCTTTGTTGCAAAACAGACTAGAAAAAACGAAAATCCTGAAAAAGTGCAACAATGCGGCAGCTAAAAATTTGCAATTGTTTAAACAAATTTTCAAGGTTTATCTATTTCCGAATATTCTACGGAGCTGAAAATTTTTAGAAGTTGGATTCGTAAAAATACGAAAGAGGGATTATAGTAATTTTGATATTTAAATTTGTTGGGCAGGTAAAAATTCATAAAGTTTAAACAAATAGATAACTGTTTAGGTACTACGAAATGAGCTAGCAAGCTGAAATTTTTCAAGTTATTTACGGAGTACTGCATTTGCACAAATAAACGTTGGAATCTTTCCATGAATATATTGCGGCGGCCGTTAAAAATGTTTAAAATTTAAACAATTAGAAAAATATTATTTCACTTCTAGAAGTGCTACAACTTTAAAATTTGGTAGAAATGTGTAGCATTAGTACCCTATAACGGAGAGAAAGTAAAAAATTCTTAAAATTATGAAGTTTAGGGATTGTTTGGTAGAAATGTGTAGCATTAGTACCCTATAACGGAGAGAAAGTAAAACATTCTTAAAATTATGAAGTTTAGGGATTGTTTTAATCTATTATTTTTACATAAGGGAAAAACGAAAATCGCTGCTGAGGTGAAATCTTTAGAATTAAAAAAATATTTGTAATGATGAAATATCTGTCTGAAAATTGAATGTTTTTTCAAGGTGAGATGATATGCTTGCAGAATGCAAGCACCTTCTACTAGTATGTTATATCCTCCTCTGTAAGGAACGTTTATATATAATGATAGTTATTTTTGTGAAATATGGCGTATGCTGTATTGTTTAAGACTTTAAGCTCTATAACAGAATGAATTTTAATCAAAATCCTTCGAGCCATTTTTTAATAAATAGAAATTTTGTAAAAATCAACAATAGTAAACTACCCTTAATTGTCGTACTAGATCATTCATTTCTTCATAGTTTCTATTCTGGATATTTAAATGCCTAAATACGGGTACAATGACATTAGAATTTAAGTGACATTCTCAGGACAGCGACTTACAGTATTAGGTATGCCGGATATAGTGGAATGGCAAGAGGAAAATGGTGCAACATCTCCCATTGAGTAATTAATTTCCATTTGTTTGCCGCTTTTCATTTTTCCTCACAAAACAATGGCAAGTACAATTTTTATGGTAATTGATATATTGAATGTAGTTTACTTAAATTTTTATTCTGTACAGTACATTCACAGTGCGTTCCGCTTAGATCCAATCAAGGCCGATTTTGGCCCCTGTTACTTTTGTGTTGTGCACCCCTGGTGTAATCGGAACAATCTAGACACCGCCCATTTGGAATGGAACGAAAAAAAGTTAAGGTCGACGATTTCCTATGATCAAGGGGAGAAGGAATCGTTTTGGGAGGGGCTGACAATGTCGTTAAGGTGTCCGAGGATGAGAGTGCAAAAGAAGAAATTTAACGGGTGGTTAAACAGTTGAGGGACTGCAAGGGACAGAAGTTGGGGAAATTAATGGATGATTTGAAGGACAAAAACGAAAAAGTGAGACTTCAAGGTTGGTATATAATTAACTTCCGCGAATCTGTGCAGAATGACAAAATTTTTTACAGTTTGGTAAGCAACTTTTCTCATACGAAGGGAGAAAATTAGTTTGAAGGTAAACATTTGAAGGAGGTCGCTGTTTTATAGCACGGGTAGATTTGATGGGCCGAGTTTAATTCGCGTGATGAAATCAAGGGCAGTGGCGGATTTATACCCCCGGCCGCCCATAGTCATGCGGAGAGCCGGCCATTCTCCCTCCGCAACTTCCATATGTCTCCAAATTTTTTATCCAAGTACAGTATGTCGTCGTTGTACGCGAACTCGATTTACGGGGATTCGCTTATATGTGATCGACAAAATAGGGAACATAAATCGATTTGCACGAGAGGGATTCGCATTAACGCGATTTTGTACATGAAATTTTGTATAGGAAAATAGGATTCGATTTCGATATAAACGATGGTATTCGGGACGTGAATCGAGGACTACTTTAATTGCAAAACATAAACAAAGAAAAAATGTTGTAATAAGATATTCGAATATGCCACTGTCGTCAATCTTATGACGGCGTCGTAGCGACCGCCTGGCCACTTATTCAGATAAGACAATGCCGCAGCAGATGATGTAAAACAAGTGACTCACACAGGGTGCCCGCCCGTAGACACTTTTCTACTGCGTATTGCTATATCCCCAACCTGGTCACGGTTGTGGTAGTGGAGGAAGAAGGAGAGCATTTTGCATTTTGATAAGCCACTGCGCTAATCGGAGAAGAATTCTTTAACCAATGAGGAGTGAGTAAATGACGAGAGTATAACATTGTTGAAATACACAAATGTTTTACGCAGTTTACTGTTCTATTTTGACAATGAGTAGTTTTATTTTGACAGGTTAATTTAATTTTGACAGTGACCCAATCCATTTTTAAAAAGGTTCGTTCAGTTTTGACAGATCTACTTTATTTTGACAACGTTAACTCAAGATCATTATCAAAAGACAGAATCGTTTTATCTCGTAATCCAACAAGGCCACGGCCTAGGTCCCGCTGTCGACAGAGGCCCGGAGGGCCCCATTTAAGCTGAAACAGAAAACTCGAAGCCCAAGTGGTACTAAACTGGCAAAAAAATACGTTTAAAGTAGATATTCTGTAAAATATTGCCTAATAATATATTGCAAATTTGAAATTAAGTACTTATGCCAAAATTAATTAAAACTTTGGAACATTCCTTTGCGTGGAAATTTTATAATTTTTTGAAGGTGCCCGTAAAAAATGCTGGTAAAAAACGGATATTTTTCGGCACTCAAAGAGAGTCGAGAACTACTTTCGAAATATTTTACTATAGCCTATAGCCAAAATATTGTACATCGAAAGCGAAGACTTCCAAAAATTTTACTGTATTGATAAAATAAGTAATTTTATGGCAGAGAAATATAAAAAATTTCCTCCCTAACTATAATTAAAATTTTAATTGTTTTGTCGCAAGAATTTTATTAATTTCTTCTTTGTTTGATTATCTTTTACAATTATAGTTTATGTTCTGATGTTGAACATTAAAAAATTATTTTATTAAGTATCGTATTTTTCTTGGCACTACATTGAATAAAATAATAAATATAAATGACTGTAAGGCGGATAAAAGAAGCGGCGACAGGATGTGCCTCACCAAAAGTTTCGGACAAAAGAGATTACTGGATATAAGATAGACAATGGAACAGATAGAACAGAGGAGAGTGATTAAACTATCTACTATATATCCAATGGATAAAGCTAGAAAATGACGTCAATTAAACAAAGAAACAAGAAAAATGTTTAAAAGACAAAAAATATCACATTAATGCAATATGCTTGGAACTAGAACGTAATGCCAACAGAAACGATTCATTTGAATTATATAAAAAAGTAAAATATCTAGCTAGAGAATTTAAACCTAAAACACAGATCAACAAAGAAGGAACAGGGCAACATTGCAATAGACGCCGACGGAATTGCAGAAATGTGGAAAAAATATTGTATTCTTTTCCACGATGATCTTCGACCGCAACACAATTTAACGATCACAAGAGATGAAATGGAGCCGATAATACTTAAAGCAGAAGCTTAACAATCGAAAATCGGCAGTCACTGATCCGATTACCGCAGAAATCATAAAGCTATGGGCGGGATAAGAGTTTAAATAATGTATGCGATATTTCAGAAGATTTGGAGGACAGAGAAGTGGCCAAGTGAAAGGTGTCACTCGATCTTTATATAAAGGGGACGCCCACAGACTACAGTAATTACAGAGCAAGAGCACTCGTCTCGAATTGATGGACTCGTCCGAACCAAAATTCGTCTACTGCGCAGGTGCTCTGACGTCAGCCCCCCTTAAAGCTTCTCCATCCCATTCATTCCATTCCCCTCACACGCGTCTCCGCCTGCCACCTTATAGTGCACGAGGTTTACAATGTATATGTGCTTTATTGATTATAAAAAAACCTTCGACATAGTTAACTGGGGAAAGCTATGGTCCATACTAGAATAAACGAGCACGCCTCCACACTTAATACATCTGATTCAGCAATTGTACGAAAATAGCACAACTACGGTTCGGATAGGCAAAGTTCAGTCCCAAAACTTCAGCACCTCGGCTGGTGTACGACAAGGATGCATACTTTCGCCGATTCTGTTTGAGATATACAATGAGTATATAATGCGAGAAACCGTTAATGACTGGAACGGCGGCATTGCAGTTGGCGGTAAAAGAGTCAAGAACCTTAGGTGTGCGGATGAGACTCTTAATAAGATGAACTGGAATCCATAATGAACAGACTAAGTGAAGAAAGACATTTACACAGACTAGAAATAAATGAGTCAAAAACCGAAGTAATGATAGTAGACCATGCAAACAACTACCATCCGCATGTGCAAAACGTGGCTGGTTACGAAGTGGTAGAGAGATTCGAATATCTGGGATTCATTGTGACCAATAAAGGCGAATGTGAACCTGAAATCAGGAAACGCATTGCGATAGCTAGGACGGCAGTGGTGAAACTCATAGGATATGGAGAAATCGAGCGATAACAAAAGCTACGAAACTAAAACTAGTACATGACTTCAGGGGCGGATCCAGAACCTTCCCAAGGAGGGGGCGATCGCCCCAATTACCCCTCCCTCGTCTTGATTCCTCCTCTGCCGACAACCATACATTTTGAAAATCCCTACCCCCATCAGAATCTTTCTTTCCCTTGTCATACAGACTTAATCTTCGGTGTAGAAACAATGGGTGTTGCGCGGAATGAATGTAAGAATGCACCTAGTGGAGGGCAATGGGGTCCTCCAAGGGGAGGGCGATCGCCCCCATCGCCCCTCCCTTGGATCCGCCACTGTATGACTTAAATTTTTCCGATAGCCACATACGCAGCCGAAACGTGGGCCATTAAACAAGCGGACCGACGCAGAATCAAAGCGTTTGAAATGTGGTGTTTAGACGAATGTTACGCATTGAGTGAACTGAACTGCACATCGCACCGATGACTCGATACTAAAATAAATAAGATGTCCGCACGTGAGTGACAATGAGAATTAGTCAACTGTTTCTAAGGTTTTTTGGGCGTGTAGATGGGACGGACGGCATGGAAAGGTTAATAAGTGGACGGCAACCGACCACGAGGTCGGTCACCAACACGATGGATGGACCAAATCATAAATCTAATAGGCCAAGGACTACATGATTCCAAACAACTAGCCCTGCACCTAGGAAGCTGGACACAAACAGTGGGTGACATAACATTATGCCACCCCACACTTCCGTAGAGTTTAGGACTGAGGAGAGATGACGCTTCTTTGAGATGTCCCTGAAAAAAGGCAGTGAGTATAGAAATGCTACCCATAACGACACACTGAATTCAGCTATGAAATATATTTGTAATTGAGATGAGAAAATGATGAGGGATTTTGAGGCGATTGATAAACTCGGAATAAAACCAATAAAAATGTCTGCAGAATCGAAAAAATGTCAAATCCATATAAATAATGTCACATAGAAAAACTTGAAAAATATGTCATGCTGAGTATAGAAGGGGAAGATAATATTAGTGAATTTTAAACCAGGCCTACGTCGCCGCATATGCTCATAGTTCCTTCGAAACGCTCTCTACGCAATAAACAGTCTCAAGGGCCTTGGGGTAAGATTTCCTATGCGGTCAATAATTTTTTACTTTACAAAAAAGAAATCTTTGAAAACCGCTTGTATTCAAATCTGAGTTGTCAGACGTAGTATGCATTCGCATCTCTCTTTATAAGTTTATTTCGGGAGGTTTTCTTTCCGAGTTTTCTTTTATTAAATTGTTCAAAAATACTTCTATAGAAGTCTTTTTGTAAAGTTATTCTGACGCCGAGGTAGATAGGAAAAAAGTCGCACATATTTTCGCTGCTCAGGGTGAGCTGTGGGCATATTCATTGGCCCGCATTTCCAAATAGGTATATTATAGATGATACGACGATACGGATCTTCCACAATGTAATTCTTTTTCTATAACCGCTTTTGAAATTTTAAGTATTTGTTGATGCTTTGCTCCCTAGAGTGATGTGTACTTATTTACTAGAAAAAGTTTGTATTAGATTTTTTTTGAACGAATTGACTTAGTTATTGTTATAATTTTTAAGTTAAATACGTAACAAGTAGGCCAGGTGCAAACGTTAATCAGTTGATAACAAATTATTAAAAATTACACTTCTATTACGTAAAAGATTTCATAAAACTGTCGATACTTGATTCAACAGGGAGTTATCGAACTCGTCTTATGGCTGAAATTTTTCAAGAAAAAGTAATTTATAAAAATACTAACTACTAAGGAAAGCATTAATGGCTAGAGGCTTTTGCGATATACCAAAATCTGCTCTGTAAGAACATTCGTGAAATCAAATACCGAAATACCGGTTTAATTTTTTTTTTGGTCCGGTATTGCAATCCTTACTTGGATATGCAATAGTAAGGACATAACAAGAAAAATTATCGGAAAAGGAATTTATTCGCATAAAATATTACTTGATTGGGTTATAACTGTTTTATATTTCAAATTCTTTTTATTTTAATATTTTATCATTTATAGTTATCGGAAAAAAAAACAATTTTATGTGAAATGACGCGATTTATATAAACTCCGGTATTTAAAGTTTAACATATAAGAAACTAGAATTAAATCTACACAATAGCTGTAGATTTGTGTTATTGGATGTTAATATTGGCTTGACTTCAAAATCACACATTTTTAGTGATATAGTTTGAAATGGATATGAGTCATCGTCGTCAAAGCTTTCTAAAATTATTCCATTATTATTTTTACGTAAACTAGGCCAAACCGCATTTTCCGAATGTAACACGTCAAGAATAACGTGCATCCATGTTTTGGGGTAATAATTGGGTCAACCATATGTGTTTACTTCGATTAATTAGGAATTGTGACATTTAAAAAATTAAAATGTCCCATCGACACTTTTATGGAAGTCTTAATGTTTATTTTCAGATAAAAAAGAAAAAACAAGAAATAGGTTGTAATGACTTAAATAATAATCGATAAAATAATCATTCGGTAAAAAAATCTGATCTAGCCCTATGAGCATTTAAAGTTAAAACCTTTTCCATTGAAGGAAACTCGAACTATCTTTACGAATTGTTTTCTTTTTTACTCGCTGGGGCCGTGAACTTCGCGGAAGAACGCTCTGCCGCCGGTCACGTAACCGGTCTTGAGCTGGTATTGCTATGACCACCGCTGTATGTGCCGTTATCCGTTTTCGAACGCTCATAAAAAAATTTGCTTGTGATGCAGAGAGAGGACAAGTTAAGGCGCGATTGCCGGGGGCTCGAGAAGGGGTTTAGCCCAGTGTTTCTCAACCATTTTCGTCCGCGGCACACTTACACAAATAAAAAAAGTTATGATGGCACACAGCCCCCATTTTCCAGTGTATCTCTCTCGCTTCTTCCAAAATTCCGCGGCACACCAGTTCATGTTTGCCGGCACACCACTGTGCCGCGGCGCACCGGTTGAGAACCACCGGGTTGGCCATTTAAAAATTCCTTTGCACGGAATGAAATGCAGTGATGCTAAATTAATTTTATTAAACGTTTCTTACCTGTTTCGATGAAATTTGTGTCATGTGCAAATAAAATGTGGAGGAAAATAAGCATGAAAGCCAACCTTCCAAAAAGGGTGGTGTGTGGTATGATGCAATGATAGAAACTCGCGAATCTTCAAAACAACAGGATATACATTTAATGAACAATTTATCTTTAGACTAAAGCTTTTCGTTCCGCCTTTGTATCTTTTATGTCAAGTGATACTCGAGCTAGTTTTGTGCGGTGCTGGATCACATATTAATACTACCAAAATACAACGGTAAACTAATAAAAAAGAATTCGCTTTCAATGCGTTTGACCAAGACCCGTTACTTAATCAATTTAGCTCAATCCAAGCCGCAAAAATGGATAATTTTACGAACTCGAGGGGGGTACAGAAAAGCATGGCTAACGAGTAAAATAGTAAAAGGAGATTGCTAGACCAAGATGAGAGAATGCTTTCCACCCGCAATATGTCGTATTGTACCTTTTTAACAATCTGCTTTTCTAGTCATTCACGAAATCTTAGTCTTTATTTGAGAATCATTATTAAATTCTGTGATATGCAAATGTAACTACTACGACCGCTAAAATATACTTTAAAGCCGTCGGAAACGTGAGTGTGCTAATGAGACTTAACGCCGGTGCACTTGCACTCGATACATCTCGGGGATTAATTTTAGCCCTGTTGCTTGCCAAGACGCCGAGGTTTCACCGCCATTCAATGCCAATGAACTTAAGCACCATTACGATTGGAATTGATCGTTGTAGAGCGTAAATAGATGCTGCTATTAATAAAACTATTTGAACCTCTTCTTATAATGTGCTAGCGGGTACACGTATACACTTAAAAAGATAAGTATAAAGATTAACGTTTCATTTAAAAACACCTCTTCGTTTCATATCTAAATTTCTATTATATGATGTGGGATAATAAAAAGCGTAGCAGACTACGGCTAAGATGAATATTTTGGAAAGAGTTCCTTCTTAACCGTAAATTACAATATTTAGAGAATTGCTAAAAAGAAATGAGGAGAGACAGTAAGAAATAAAAGACGCGCCGAGAAGAGAGGCAGGATGGGAAAAAACTTTCAGGTTATTCCTCGCCGGGGAGCTGGTGTCTCTCATACTCGTATCTCGGAATTTGTGTCTTTTGACAGGGATAAGACTTCCCAGGTACTCACATACTCAAATACTTTGTGTAAGTGTTTTCATTCCTTACTATCTCTCCTCCCTTACTATCTCTCCTCCCTTACTATCTCTCCTCCCTTACTATCTCTCCTCCCTTACTATCTCTCATCCCTTCTTCTCAGAGATTCCCTAAATATTATAATTTACAATTAAGAAAGAACCATTCCTCCAATAGGACGTACGATAAATATGAAAGGTCCAGAACAGCAATCGGTTGCTTTTTTGTGTGATTTCTTTGTGTACCACCCTTAATTACATTTTCTTCGTAAATTTATTCAAATGCGGATCATGTAATATCCTGAATATAATTCGGAATATTTTCAATAATAAGTCGTTCTTTTTCTGTAATTATTTTTTTTGAATTAGCCTGCCATGTAAACATTTATTCGCGACTCACTTTTGGAACATATTCCATAGGTTTTCGACCCTCCGATTAAAAAAACGCAGATGTGTTGATTAAAATGCTATTCAGTTTCTTGGTTCTATTTTCGTAATGATCTTGATTTATTTCGGTTATCAGTTTATGCGTAAGGTTTAGCTTTTCTTTAAGACTGCAACCTCGGTTAATATCGGTACATGATACAATGACTTTCTGTACTCCGGTGCGAGAATAAATTATATCCTCTTCCTCCTAAAAAGTTCATACAAAAATATCATTAAATCATTGTAATGATCAATTTCATTCATTATTATTTTGATATCGTAAGTAAATATTCGTCGGTGGACTCCTTTCACCTCGCGTCAGCTTCATAGGCGGGTGATATGAGGGGGAGGGGAGATGAGGAGTGGGAGGAGATAGGGGAAGAGACGATCGCCCCCCCCTCCCCCCGCTTGGGTGTCGCCATTGTTCTCCACTGCATGGACTCTTTAACCCATTTTTTGTAAAATTCCTTTATGCTGCGCTGAAATTAGTTCTAGAGGTCAAAGGAAAGAAAAATTCTGACAGTGGAAAGGATTTTCCGAGTAAGGGACCGTCGACGGTGGCGAATTTAAGAGGAGGGGCGATTGGGGAAATATTCTCTTCCCCTTGGAAGGTTTCTGGATCCGCCTCAGGCATTGCTGGTCATTGTGCGTTCTTTGCACGAAATGAATAAAGGAGGTCGTTTCCATCCGTCCGTCCGCATGTTTAAATTCGGGAACCGCTTGATGTATTTTGATGAAATTTGATATTGGGGAGTTTTACTAAAATTTATCGACCTATTTCGATTTTGGTTAAAGTCGGACAGTATGTAATTACGACCTCTTTATATGGAGACCTACACGTAGTTTACAGCGTACCTCTGTTTCAACTCGGGAACCGCTTGACGCATTTTGATGATATTAGGTTTAACTAAAATTTATCGACCGATTCCAATTTTGGTTAAAATCGGACGATAATAACGACCACTGTACATGAAGACCCACATGTAGTTTACAACGTAGCTGTTTCAACTCTCGAACCGCTTGGCGTAGTTTGATGAAATTTGCTTTTGGGGAGTTTTACTAAAATTTGTCCATTTCAAAGAACGCATTTGGAAACTCTGTACTCCGAAATGGAGTACACCTTTCCATACGTGTTATTACTGCACCAAAACGCACCTAAAGCAAAAAATTCCATTTAGCATGTTTATGCAAAAACTGGGACACACAAAGCACGTGATTTGAACGCGAGACCGTGTTCGGCAAAATGCTGAGGGAGAAACTTCTCTTCCGCGCCAATGTCGTCAATGACTTTTTTATCAAAAGCATCGCGATTATGCTTAAATATTGTGGGTTGGTCTTCTTTATTGCGTATTAAAAATGAAAAAAACTTAATTAGCACCGTGACGCGCATGAATCGCGTGATGAGCTCGTTGCGTACGACGAATATCTTTCGTGGGACTCGCCCGATGCGCATGCGTTGCGTCAGATTACATCATTCAAACCCAATAGCAAAAACTGTTGTCAACCAGCCACACTGATTCTAAAAGTTCACATTTCTTCAATTTTAATGGTACCCTGCAGCAATAAGCATGATTTATTTTTGATCTCTTAAAATCCTATCGGAAATTACTTTTGTTAATTGAAACGGAGTCGTAGTTAAAACTTTGGAAATTAAACCTCACTAACGCGTATTAACTTTGTATTTTCACATAAAATCTTTCGCTCTCAAATTCAATTTTTTGGGATTTAATTAGTTTGTTTGCATAGAAAGAGCAAACAGTTAGTACCCGTTTAACGTCGTCCCAGTTAAGGTTGTTTCGTTATTAGAGCGCTGACCAATTACTACCCATATTTCGATTAAAGTCGTGCTTGTTTCTTTATTAGGATATTTTGGCCTCCTCGGCAAGTTTTCCATTTTGATAAATTAGGCCTATTCTGGCAGAGGATAACCAGTCGCATTTACGTCTCGAGGGAAGAGGAGAATGCTCCTGGCTTCAAGGCTTCCAAAAACCTCACTCTTACTAGGGAGTAACGCATCTGCTGGCATGATGGTGAAGTCGCTGCTATTTTACCACTCTGATACTCCAAGAGAGCTAAAGAGCTAATCGAAGAACCATCTTCCCATCATTTGGAAGCATAACAAGAATAGATAGATACCTGTGGCAATTTTCGCTGAATGGCTCGCGCTGCATGCTGTTCCGGCTTAAAAAGATCGGGTACAAAAGAGGAAAATAAAGGCAAAGCTCCAGAAGAACCTCAAAGAATTTTAACGTACTACACGTGTGGCAGGCATATATATATATATATATATATATATATATATATATATATATATATATATATATATATATATATATTGACATTGTGCCGCAAATTTTCTGCGATGATGACCCAAACAGAGAACGAAGCTCTAAAGTGAACAAGGGAGTTTCCGATGCCCTCTGAGGTGCTCCAAAGACATTTTTCAAGCAAAGAAAAAGAAATTGATGGAATAAAGTGATCCGAAGATCCTATGCAGACAGGCATAGGCTGTAAAGTTGGGAATAATTTTGAAACGAGAAAAAAGACTGCTATGACGGGGAATCGAACCCGGGTCTTCTACTTGCTGGGCGGATATTCTACCACTGAACTATCGTAGCAGATGAATTTTCTCGTTTCTGAACGCGGATGTTTTCTTGGTTGGGAAACGAGAAAATTGATCTGCTACGATAGTTCAGTGGTAGATTATCAGCCCGGCAAGTGGAAGACCCGGGTTCGATTCCCAGTCATAGCAGACTTTTTTCTCGTTTCAAAATTATTCCCAAAGAAAAAGAAGATTAGGGGTGGCGGTGGCGGAGTGATTAGAGCTTTGGCCTTCCACGCAGCGGTTTCAGGTTCGAATCCGGTGGAGGTCGGATTTTTCAATCTTGCATCGTCCCGTCCCTTGCTTGTGTGATTTGAGGAGACCGCGCAAGTCCATGGGAAGGGACGTTAAGCAGTTGGTCGTAAAGAGTATGCTAATGCCGGTCCTGGGTTTCTTTCCTCCCTTTTCGTTGTTCGTTGTTGAAGGATCAATGGCTATAATAATCCAAGATATTGATTAGCCAGAAATTCCATACCAAAAAAACGAAGAATAGATGTTTTCGTGGCAAATAAAGAGGAGAAAACATTACTAGCGGTCGAGGAGGGAAAAGCACCATCATCCATTGAGGGTCCAACAGCCGAATCACCCTCCGAGTCTTTCTGAATACATCGCCCCCATTAACCTCATACAAGCTTCACAACTAGTACTCATGAGCAGTAAATTCGCTTATTATAAATTTTTGTATATCCTTACAAGCATTTGCAATATTTTCTATGACCATGTCCCGCCCTTTTAAAAGTAGTTCAAGAGTGCCGAACGTAACCCCCTTATAACATGTAATTTTGGGAATAATTTTGAAACGAGAAAAAAAGTCTGCTATGACCGGGAATCGAACCCGGGTCTTTCCACTTGCCGGGTGGATATTCTACCACTGAGCTATCGTAGGAGATCAATTTTCTCGTTTCCCCACAAAGAAAACATACTCGTTCAGAAACGAGAAAATTGATCTGCTATGATAGTTCAGAGGTAGAATATCCGCCCGGCACGTAGAAGACCCGGGTTCGATTCCCGGTTCGATTCCCGGTCATGGCAGACTTTTTTCTCGTTTCAAAATTATTCCCAACTTTACAGCCTATGCCTGTCTGCATAGGATCTTTGAATCGCTTTATTCCATAAATTGCATGTAATTATGTAAGATAATTTGTATCGCTTATGGTCGCGATTTCCATTAGCTCAAGCCCGACTTTAAACTACATGTTTTTTATCCAATATGATGTCAATTTGCTTACGCAAATCAGTGTCTTATCCTTGAAAAATATAGACTTTGATTTGCATGAAGTATCTTGAGGTGAGAGGGGAGCCGGCGCCCTTCTGTCTCGGTACGCAAAACCAAAGTTACGAAGGACATTTTTAAGGAAGTCTGAGAATTCACCTATGTCCTTGCAATCATATCTGTTGCTCTATTTATGGGAGACTTTATCATAAATCCTCTTCGTAGCAATGAATGCTAGCGGATGCTTTCAGAAACTGCTTGAACATCCTAAAAATGACTACTTTCTAAAATGTAGGAAGAGATACTGTCAGTTGCAGAAAAGCTTTTGTCTCTATCGTTGTCGTTCTTATCGAAATATTTTTGTAAGCGATATAAAACGCTTTACAAAATTTATCTACTTTGAAATAGGTCTAGAGAAAATATCGAGGAAGCGCTCTCTACATTTTGGCGCTTCGGGCAGCCGCCAGCTCTGGATTCAACTGAAGGTTAATACCCTTAAAAGCTTCGTATATTACCGGGAAGAAGAGTATTGAATACGCAAAATAGAAGTATTAGCCACATAATTCCTTAAATCACAAAAATGTCCTTGAAGGTTTTCACGCACCAAACCGCTGAATATTTGTGATAAACTCTTCATTTAAAAATTGATGTGAAGTTTGAGAGAGTACGTCTACATCTACATGTTACCCTGCAATTCACCTAATTGGTGGGTGGCAGGGGGTGCAATGCACCATAACCTACCTAAAGATTTTCTATCGCAGGTTGAAATCTTTTATTGTGATCTCGTATTGTCCTCGGAAAGAAGGAACCTAGATAACGCTCCGACCTACAATCGATCTCACGTATCTTATCGTTACGGTCGTTCCTACCTATAAACGTTGATGCTTCAATTATTCCTACAACCTCGCCTTTTAGATATTCCGATCTATATTTCTCCGGAAGTCGCAACCTTGAGTGCAATCTACGATCCTTCATTGGTACCCAGTTCAAATCCCTCAATAATGAGGTGACGCTTTCCTTATGTTCGTACTTTAGTTTTATGAATCTGGCTGCTCTGCGCTGCACTCTTTCTAATTGAATTATATGTCCCTTCTCATGCGGATTCCATATGCACGAGGCGTATTCCGCTTGTGGTCTAACCAGTGATAAGTAACATGTTTCACGCACTTTTTCTGTAGTGTTCCGTACTATTCTACCTATGAAAGCCAGTTTCATGTTGGCCGCGCCTATAACCCGACGAATGTGCATGTCCCACGAAAGATCTCGACAAATGGTTACTCCCCAATATTTTACATACTCGGCTGCTTGAATATTTATTTCATCTATTTTATACTCGAAACCTACTTCTATGTTCTTACTTTTCCAGAACGTAACTGCGGCACATTTAGTGTAAATAATTCCAATATGTCATTCTTTTGGCTCTTAAGTCTTCACGCAGCGACTGATGGTCCTCAACCTGTGGTTCATACCCTCCCGTGGTATATGTTAATTCTGAGTTTCCTTTCCAAGGTGGCTTTACTCAAAGTCGTAATGTAAAATAAAATAGGTTGTACAGGCACCTCACCCGTGTTTTAAAAACATGCTAGTCAAT
This sequence comes from Tanypteryx hageni, assembly GCA_028673005.1. NCBI lineage: Eukaryota > Metazoa > Arthropoda > Insecta > Odonata > Petaluridae > Tanypteryx > Tanypteryx hageni. Next base: position 56,518,623 of record CM054116.1, read on the forward strand.
GATAAAAATGAGAAATAAAATAATTTCCGCCGTTTTTTAGGAGGGGCCCACTCCTCTTCACCTGTGGACGCCAATGCTCTTTTGTGCTTATCCCAGACCGACACTTTATTTTTCGCGGGATCGCGGAGAACGTCATTTGTTTTGTTTTCTAATGTTGCTTTGTATGTAATGGCCAAATTCTTGGCCTCATCCCTAATCGGTTTTATTTTTAACATTTCGTGGTAGTCTATATCCCGACCCATGTCCAGCTTATGCGCTTTAAAATTTTTCTCACCGCGATCTCTAGTATTTTCCAAGACTTCTGCATAATAAGTCCGGTCCATACTGGTGCCGCGTACAGAAGTGTCGGTCTGATTATCATTTTATATATGTGTTTTTTATTCCCTGGACATGTCAGTTGAATTAAAAATTGGGAAGAGTCTAGCTCTTTCCCTGCTGCTGTTAAATTGATCCTTTTTACATGATCGTCAAACCATAGTTTCTTGTCCATAGTTAAACCTAAATATTTAATGTTATTCGCCCAGGGAATTTCTACACCTTCAATTGATAATTTCCTCGGCGTATTGGCATCCATTTTGTAGAAGAGGATTGCTTGTGTCTTTTGGAGGGTATATCTCGATTCTCCGCTGTTTATAGTATTTGATGAATTTGTCTGTTAGTTTCGTTGCATATCGGACAGCCATTTCCGGGTGGAAGCTTCGTGTTACTATGGCGCAATCGTCCTCGTAGAGAGCGATGGTGGAATTCCAGTCCCCCTCAGTTGTCGGAATATCACCTGTATATATTGTGAATAGTAGAGGTCCTAAGACACTCCCTTGTGGGACACCAGCTGCTGTATTTTTCGTTGTACTTAGGGCACCATTCCATTTCACTGTGAATGGCCTGTCACTAATGTAAGATTTAACAAATTTAACCTGCCACGAGGGAAATCTTGCTGTCAGTAGTTTCTGCAGTATGCCTAAGTGCCATACTTTGTCGAATGCTTTGCTTATATCAAAAGCTACTCCAACAGAAACGTTGTTCCTGTTGAAGGCGTCTGTAATAATATCAACAACTCTCTGCAGCTGGTGCGTTGTGGAGTGTCCTGTCCTGATGGTCCTCCTGGATTTTTATTTTTTATGTAGAACGGTATCATCGGCAAAAAGTCTAATTTTACTACAAACTACCTAGTAGATATCATTCACATAAATTAAGAAAAGTAGAGGGCCAAATACACTTCCCTGAGGAAACCAAACTTTAACGGGGGACGAGTATTTCCCATCGATGACAACTATCTGTTCTCTATTCGAGAGGAAATCTCTCACAACTGACAACTTTCGGATTGATACCATATTGTACTAACTTCGCAATTGATTTCTTATGAAACGCCTTTCTGAAGTAAATTAATATGGCATCGACCTGAGTATTTTTCCGCATCGCAACAAATCATCCACGAACAGGCCGATCTGCGTTTCGCATGATCTTCATCTTGGAAATCCGTGCTGGCATTCGCTAAGCAATGAGTAAATATCTAAATAGCGCATTACAGAACTAAAGATTATGTGCTCAAGTATCTAGCACGATAATGAAGTTAAGGAAATTGGCCTATAATTTTCGGGGTTCTCTTTGTCGCTGCCCTTATGGATGGGCGTAACGTGTGCCATCTTCTAATCTTTAGGAACGACACCTTCCGTAATGGATTTCTCGAATATTCTTTTCAAATACGGCGCGATTTCATAAGCTAACTCTTTCAATACTCGCGAGGGTATTTTCGCCGGCCAAGGAGATTTACTTGGTTTAACTGAATGAAGTTGGAGCGCGATGCCATTTTCAGAAAATATCAAATCTTCCATCGAGTCGCCCTGATGCATAGGAATAGGGGTTTCACATTCATCGGCATTAGGAGTAAAAGCTTTCTGAAAGTGTTGATTTAATAGGTTTGCTTTTTCCGCACTATTGTGAACTACATTTCCCGTTTCCTATCTTATTGACGCAATAGTGGGGCCTCTACCTTGGACTTCTCTGACATAAGACCAAAATGCTTTCGGGTTCTCTTTCAAGTTGTCCTGTAAAACCTTCTTTATATAATTGTTTGACGCATTACGCATTGACTCTCTGGCTATGGAGCGCGCCTCCTTGCATTGCTGCCTTAATGTTGCAATCTGTTCGACCGTAGCTGTCGACGATGTGTAAATGAAATATTACCGGGGATAGATTTTTGACAGATTTTAAACGATGGATCATGTTAAGTGTTTCGGAAGAATATGGAAGAAAACTGTTTCGAAATATGGTAATGAAAATTACTCTTTGGTTGATGTCATTACGAATATTTTTATTGCCACATGTTTTTGCGTGAATATTTTGGAAATTTAGTTCTCAGCTTTTTCATGTCTGCCTGGAGAGATGATGCAGTGGGAGGCATAACTCATGACATGTATGACAAAACGCGGTTTATGAGCGCGTGTGAAGCTTTTTCCTTTGTGTTGAATAGAGTCGCAAAAAGATTTCAGTGGCAGAGGCTTTAAAAATCGACAGGAAAATTTAACCAGTATTTTAAAGGTACACCTTCCCGAAAAATATTGGTTTATGATGAAATTAAAATTTCTTTATGAATGAAAAATGTAGGGGAAAATTTCACTCTTATGTAGCTGCCAGAAGCTATATTTCGATCATTTCAATGTTGAATTATAAGCTCTGACACTGCCTTCTCTCCTGCTGAGTGGCACGAGGAGAAATGGGTTATTTTTACTACGTCATAAACTTCGAATAATTATCTAGTTCTTTGAAAGCAGAAGGCGCTGCTCAAGTACTAAAGGCCACCTCCTGACCCCTGATGCGTAGCAGATGCATCTAACTCCATTAAGGCGCAATTTCGTAACATAAAGATTGTTTGTGAAATTGTTTATTCTATTCCAACTTTAAATATTGTATTTATCACATAGCTTATTATTGCCATCTAAAAGCGTTAGCATTTATAGAAAATAATCTTTCGAGGTACTTTAACGGGGGGAAGGGGTTAAATTGATTCAGCGAAAGACAGTTGAAGAAGCCTTATTTGTGAAACTTCCGAACGCAAAGAAATTGAGACCGCACGAAAAATAGGCATTTCCAATACAGAAACTACAAAATACGAAATTTCTTTAAAGCCTTAAACGTTGCAGTGGCCTGAAATATCTGAATATCTACTCAAAAAACTATCCTCAAGATGGAGGTCAAATCGTCATTAACCTATCGCACGCCACTGCGATCTGACTTTATGACCTACGGTGCAAAGAATATTCCTACGTGGATTCGGGTCGCATTCTATGGCGAGGAACGGGGGGTAGTGGAGGCGACCGCGTCGACACCCGAACCAGACGAGAGGCCTTTCTTTCTCGCCGCATATTTCACAAATTAAACAAAATTTTAGGAAAAAAAATCAAAATTCTAATCCAGCACAATTTATAATATAGGCAGCACAACCGACATGGACAAACTTTGTATTACAGATGAATTTCTCAACCTTTGCTGTGGTTTTGATGGAGAGCAAGTAGTGAAGCAGAGGAGGAGGAGAGGAGAACCAAGCGAGGAAAGGGGTTTCGAATAGCAGTAGCTGAGATTAAGACAGCAGATAGTTGACCTTCAGAGATGATGACACCTCCGTGATTAAGCGATTTAATTTGAGATTAACGCACTAGCTTCGTCGAACAAAGAGAGTATAATTAGTGCTGCACTCCCCATCTAGCCCGCCATATTCTAATTCGGAAGAAAATACTGTCACGGTGTAATGAAGCTAAAAATGCTACTTTTAATATTTTAACTTAAAATAAACGGCGTAATATACACTGCACAAACTTTCTCATATACGTATATTCGTTTGGTCGACCGTGTACGCTTGTAAAAGAAAAACGCTTATAAATCAAAGTTAACCGTTGTATTTTAATGCCACTGATTGATATTTAGTAATGTTCGGACATGTGGCTTAGTTAGTATTATTTGTGACATCAGGCTTTACGAATGGATGTATTTTAAACAAAATCCTTATGGCCATTTTTGAGTAAATCGAATTGTTTCAAAATATGCAAGAATAAAGTACACTTAATTGTTGCGAAATATCGTTCATTTCTTCAGAGTGTCTATTATGAATAATATTATCCGCAAATATGATATATCATTCCATTTAGTTAAACCGTTAAGGGTGTAATAAGATTTTGTGTGGATCGCGGCGGAGGCGTGACGCCATAGGGCTTAGCGTTTATAGTTTAGCGTGCAATTTAATGGCACTGGACGCCATATAGTGATTTTTGAGACATATGGCTTATGAAGTATTATTTGTGACATCAGGCTCTACAATTAGATTGATTTTAATCAAATTCCTTTGACCCATTTATGAGTAAATTAATTTTTTTTAATCGCCCAAAATAAACTACCATTTATTTTTGTGCAATATCATTTTTATGAAAAAAAAGGTCTGTAAAAGATGATGGATTGCACAAATACGAAATGTCATTCGATTTTATATACGCGTTTGGGCCCTAGAACAGCGAACAGATCGACAGACAGACAAACGACATAGCGAAAACCACTTTTATGGACTCAGGGGCACCTAAAACGTGTACTTCCATCAAAATCTCGAAGTCGAATTTTTTCACTATTACAATAGGTACTTTCTCAATATATGTATTACGTATATGAGAAAGTAAAAATCGCCGTTGCTAATTTCCTTGTTTAAACATTTTTTTGCAGAAGTTTTCAACATGATTGCAGTAACTTCGAACACTTGAAAAAGTGATTAAGCCATACACGATCTCTTGTTCCACGAAGGCGTCATAAAGCGTTATGTAACTAACTCGTTTCCCTGGTTTTTCCCAGCCATTGTAGTCAGATGGTTCATTATCCGCGAAAATACCTGGATGTTTTTGTCCAATTACTTTCGACTTCGAAAATAGGCGTCTCAAGTTGAAGGTCTTTCTCAAGGCGACCTCGAGTCCATGATTCTGCCATTAGTTTGAAGCAACACAACTTCTTAAACTCCTAGCAAATAAAAAAGATGCGCGATGGTCATGGCAGATAGCCAGGGCTAATTATTTCCTCTTCATTGCTGCACTTTTATCCTTATGTGTAGCTGTTACGTTGCGCATTCTTATTATGTGGGTGAAGGACCCGTTCGGGTTGATAGTGGAATTATTTATGATTTTTTTAAGATCCGCAAATTTTCTTTGAAGGAAGGGCTAATGTTAGGCGTATATTATTGAAGAAATTTCGGCTTATTTTTATTCAATTTGCTCAATTTATGTAAGCTTATAAAAAATTTATTAATTTAAAAAATAAAACTATATTTTCATGAGATTTTCAGGTGTGCAAAATGAGATTTGAGAAAAAAATTATGATAAAACGGTAAAAATGTAATGCTTGCAGGTGTACTCAATTCTGCAAAAGTTCGAATCGAAACTTAAAACCGAATTGCCATTTGCTCTGCGACGCTCGTCGATTCGAAGCGGATGAGTTCTTTCAGCTGGACGCGAAATGCTCTTTTGCCACTTCCGGTGGGGTGAACCTATTTCGTCATTCGTTTTGTCTCCTCGGCTCTGATTGTTTGCCCATTTGGAGCAATTGCTTGCATTCAGGACGTAAAGCTTATAGAGTCCTTCCATTTGTCAGTGCATGCCTCGCTATCATACTTCGGCACTCCTGACCTATCTAGGGTGGCTATGGCGAGGACTATTCTCCAAAAGACTGGCTCCTCTCGTCTCTCTCCTCGGGAATTTGAATTTCTGAACGTTAAATCAGTCGCTGCATGGTCGTTACCGTTATCTCGCTTGAAGGTGTAAAAAAAATGAGGTTCGCTAATGTTTGCATTTGCTCATCGACTTCAAGGAGGAGGACCACATGAGGGCACAACGCTTATGGGATTATCTTTGACGGTAATGTGATTCTTGAAAGAAGGATTTTTAGCGTTATTTTTTAATCCACTATTTCGTTCCGTCTGTCTGTCTGACGCCCTGACTCCTAAACGAAAGCAGCAAGAGTTCGTTTTTTCGCCAATTGATTCGGTATTCTGCCTCGTTATGCACGTTTTCTCGGTTTTTGTCTGTCTTAAGTATTTTTAACACCATTTGTTGTCTGATTTAGCGGTTCTTTCCATACTTGTTATAGAATCGTCATATCTCTTGCTGAAATTTTCATTTTTCGCTAATCCAAAGTATTTATTTCGGTGTATCTTTATTATTTGTATATTTGGTCATTAATTGATGTAAAAATAGTTTAATTTTTGCTTATATATTTCTACAACGCATTACAGTAAAACATGGCTGTACAGTAATTGGAATTAGGTTCATCAGCTCATGCGCTTGCGATTTTTCACTGGCATATTTGCACTACATAACGGGATAAATTATGTCCCCATTCTTAGTATTAAATGTGTTTCTATAAAACATATTATTGGCAGTGATCAAAACATTACTGTTGTGATAGAAATGTTTTTTAACCATATTCTTTCGCAGATTTACTTGAGATGACCTCCAGACATCCTCCAGCTTATGTAAGTCGCGAGTCCAATGCGATGAACGGTGAATCGTGATTGGGATTTTACTGACACGGGATCGCAGATGTGGAGAGACACTTGCATTTAAGCTAAACCAAATAGGTTCTCTCATATGACGATTGTGTTTGGGAAAGAAGAATCGCTTGTTGTGTGGAAAAAGTTATTTTTATTATTCCAGTTTTGGTGTACTGTAGGGGTCGCACATGAGAGATAGGTGCGAACACTCCGACGCCTTCTGGAATTTTCATCAAAAAATCCCTAAAGTTCACGTTTGTTAGTTGTCAATAGTCTCTCCTGTTTCGACGCACGTAAAGCACACACATTTTCATGGCTCGGGGCGATGGTTAAACTGCGGTCGTTCATCATTTTTTGCCTACGTTTAGTGAAAGTGAATGCCAAGCAGGCACAGGGGAGGGAAACGGGGACATATAATTTCCAGTTTAAGAACAGTTGAAAGAGGCCGTTGAAGTACTGCAAGTATGTGTAGTTGACCTCAGATAATAAGCAAGCAGTGGTTCATTGTCATGCTATGAAAGCTAGCTAATGCTGGTGTGATTTTTAAATAATCTTCTAGAGCAATATCTGTGAAATTTGTCCATGCTGAAATAATACAAAATATGAATGAAGTCAATTTACGCTTTATAAATAAATACGCAATTTTAACAAAATATTTCACTCCGTCCTTCAACGACTTCAGCTATGTGGTTACTAAGAAAAAAACGCCTTCTTTTTGTTAGGTAGTGCAATTTTTTCTTTCCCGAAGCCAAAATCGCTAGATTAAGCTAGTCAAGGCCTTCCGAGAAAAAATTCAAAGCAGTTAATGGCATCCGAGTTTTTTTCATAATCAGAGCATATCTCTGTTTCTACTCATTAATTTTTGGCGGTGACCTTAATTAGGTCCCTAAACCTCTTTAATTCACATTTGGCTCCATTCTTCTCCCTCCTTATTGTTAGTCACCAGGAACATCCCTCTTATTTATCCAAGACCTTGAAAAAAAAAGTACCTATCCACGTGCATAGCAGGTCAAATGAAGATCACAAGGTTACTTCGGGATCAAGGCTCAAGAAACGCAATCGAATACGTGAGATAGAACATGCATCGAGTGATCGGCCGTTTTGGTTTATTCAATACTGGATTGGTCTTGCTGATTTTGTGCTGTTTAAGTATTTTACCGAATTAGAAATTTTGTACAAGTTCACAAATACTATGACTTTTAATTTCATAAACTGCCTTAATGCTTTCACTGATCGCACACTTCGGTTTCTCTAAGACTCGATTTGTTTTATCTTGATTTTTAAGTCTTTTTATACTGATTTATATAATTTAAAAATTTCGTGACTCCGGAAAAAAGTCACCTTGATTTAGAAAATTTTAAAAAAATTTATTTCTAAAAATAATTATAATTTAGATCATTAATATGTAGAACTTTTTAGTGAATTACAAATTAACAAAAATTTAATTGGACATTGATTAATTTTGCTCAGTTTTTATATTTCAGTAAATGTGTATTAGTTTATTATTCAATATTTCTGTAAATACCGTATTTACTCTAATGGAAGACGATCTCGATTATAAGATGATCCTCCATCATACAAGCTAATTCGAACGAAAAATGTCTGAAACAAATTAATTGAATAAGATTATTGGAATTATTTTTTATTTAAACCTTTAAGATGTATTGCAATGTGCAGCGCAAAGATAAATGTCATTTAAACAATGCTAGACTAATCATAATCACTGTCACTTATTTATTTCTTTTTTCACGAATATAGGAGGATCCCCAGCGTTTGGTGGAAAATAAACCAAAAAAAGTCGGGTAAATACGGTAATAAATAAAAATTAAATTTGTTCATTTACTGCTATTATTTTGATTCAACATTGAGTAATGCATAATAGTAAAAGGTAATACGAATATTTTCCAGCTTTTGAATTTCACAATTCATCTTTTGGCAAAAAGAATTTGAACTGTTTTTTTCCCCTTTATGCTGATATAGTTTCCAATTTTTTGGCTTTCGGGACAAAAAATGACTCGCGTATTTATTATAACCAGTAAAAAATTCGGACATGCACGACTTTTCCAACAATCATGAAGGGGGAAAAAATAATCGCTATACATTTCAAGGCTAACACCGCAGGCTTGGCATAAAAAGTGCTTTTTTTACTCGATGCTTTATTTTCGGGCTCTCGGGAACGAAGTCTTTCAAGAATCCGGCTTTTGAGTGACTGCTGACAAAAACTTGTGAACTACCTCTGGAGTTCCCATTGTGTTTACGACAATGAATAATGCGCGCTGTGATATCTTCAAGATCTCTTTACAAAGGCACTCCGTTAAAGACTTAATCCCGTCACGTAAAAAAGACCTGCGTTTTCAGTGAGTGACACCTGCGCTGCGGATTTAAGTGCTTCGATATAGGTAATGTATCTCGTGAGTGATAGCAAAGATTGTTTCGGCTGTGACGAGGAAAACGTTGCTTCACTTTTAAAGAAATCCATGAATGCGGGTGCACCCAGGACTAGAAAATGAATCTTTATCCTCTTCCGGCTCCCTCCATATCTCCACACGCTCTTGATATTTTTTTTATCTTCCATGGATGGCAGCGGGCTCTTTATCTGCAGTCCGTGCCGCACCGGAAACATCCTGCCTTTCCCCTCCATGGATTCATAATCTTTGATAGTGGGCGCCCTTTGGTCGTAGGTCTCACACCACGCATAGGTTGCGAGGATGTTCGTTACGCCACTGCCTACAGTAGAAATATTTGAAATGATTAATTCCTGAGATGACCAAAAGTTGATTTTATTACAAGTGTTGCGTGTGACCATTTTCTTCCAGCTCTGCGTTAGGTCAATACATCATTGTAAGGAAGATGCTATAATTTCTGAAATACGTACGGCTACACGTCTCTAGTCGTTAATTCATGTACTGCCTCCTCATCAAGGGTAAAATTGTATGCGACAGGCGGGACTGAATAAAGTAAATAAAAATTGTATCAAGCCTTGCATGATGACGAGCCATCACTTCCTTTGCGGATTAATTTAATAGATAATCTTACGTGGATAGTATTTCTTAAGCCACTCGTAAATTAATACCCTCTTACTCTACGTAAAGATCTCGGCATTAGTTTCGATGTTTCAACGTCAAGTTCAATAATAAAGCGTGATTCTCTTTTACACCGTTAAGCTAGGTCAAGCTTATCCGTTTTCGTCCGAGTCATCGTCAGCTGAACGCAAAATTTCTCTGTTAAGAATTAGAGCCGTCTTATCTGCTCTTGCTCCGAACGACTGCTCTTAAAACCTTCACATTTAGAAGTGCTGACGTATTTTCTACGAAAATCGATTTCTTAATAGTATCGGATTTTCTGAACGTGCCTTGAATTTCGTCAGCTGATACGCGCAGCTTGATAGTATGATGCATTGATATGGAATGCTCGTCGCTTTGTTATTTTCTCAAGTATTAATTTTTGGTAATGTTTATTTAATGTTTGATATAAGTATTTCGCCCTTTTTCCTTGAAAGATGTCACATTCGGTGTAATAAATGGAAAACATATAGCGATTTTTATTTTGAGGCGTTCTAAAGAATATAATCCACTAGGGAAGCCTTAACTTTGTAGAATTCCATTATTCGGAACAAAAGCGAAGCGGTAGTTGCGGAACGCCTTATGGGCACGTCGTCTCCTCCGTCGGCCCGTCCGCGTGTTTAATCTCCGAAACTACACGGTGGATTTTAAATTAGTATTGGTGATCCCTATTAAAATTTGTCGCCTAATTATGATATTGAACTGCACTCGTCAATTAGAACTTCCAATTAATATAAGCACTTAAACACACTCAGATCTCGTTAAGTGGCATCCGTCAAGCAGCAAATACTATATTTTTCTCTCCCTAGCTCTTATTTGATTTGCGAGGTAAAGATTAATAACTTTATTCTTGTCAAGAACAATATTTTCCACAAAAAAGTCCGCAAGACCATGAAATTACGACATATTTTCGGAGATAAAAATTCAAATCACCCAATCTTTCGATACCGTTTTATACGCCTTTGTAATCTGTTTATTCCATGTATGGAGTATACTTTTTCTTCTTGTTAATCAGTGACACGACCAGAGTTCGACGTAATACGTCACCATCAGATCTAAAGAAACTTTCCTCGTTTGTTGAAATTGTAGGACCTCGATGGGGATTTGGGGTTCATTTCAAAAGCTTGAACGAATGAACAAAATTTCATCACATTTGCTCTTTAATAAAGCTTAATTACGGGTCATTTTAATTTTAACATTCTCTATACTGAGTTGCCTATAATTACCATTCTGTACTATTATCTAGGAATACGCGATTTTTCCGGATGGAGCAATGATCAGTTATTGAAATGTCTTGCATATTTGTAAATATTGAATTAAAAACTAATTTCTTAACATGTACAAGCAAATATTTTGAACTAAGATAATTTCAAAGAGAAATCTTTTCAATTACAGCAGATTGTTATAAATCATATTTCAGATAAATTACGAGCGTACAAATAAATTTCGAAGTGACCATGGAGCGATGAAAGATTCTGAAATGCAGAAGGAGAATACTAAAATTCAAAGAAACTGCAAATATATTTTAATCAAGTCGTCCCTCGTATAACGCGAGAGATAGGTTTCTGGAAAACACGGTGTAATAGGAAGCCGTGTTATAGGATACTTAAAGTCTATGGGAAATGAGAGGATATGGACCCTTCGGACTAATTTTTTATAGTTAAACTCCGAATAATATAGGAAAATATGGCATAATATAAAAAAATTACCCAGAACTAACCACTTCCCGCTACGTCTCATGTGCGTAAGGTGGGACTTCTCTGTCTATTACGCGCACTGGCTTGCTGAGCTGAAAGAGGTGGTTGTAGGAATAATTCAAGCACCAACGTACATAGGCAGAAACGACCGTGATGATAAGATACGTGAGATCGATTGTAGGACGGAGCGATATCGAGGCTCGTACTTTCCGAGGACTATACGAGATCACAATAGAAAATTTCAACCTGCGAGAGTTTTGGTGCATTGCACCCTCTTCCACCCACCTATTAGGTGAATTGTATGGTAAAATATAGATGGCGAACTGACAGGTCATTGTATCACAATATAACATTGTTACGCACTGTCATCTAAAGGTGCTTCGAAGCGCTGCATTGCTAAGCATTTTCGTTGAGCGGCCGCGGATGAGAATAGTATGATACTAGAATCTTCAGACCAATTTCGGACTCCAAATAGGATTACGATCCTAGGATAGAGAGGTTTCGGATTAGGACGCAGCCAATAGCACGCGTACAAACATTGCATGCGCAGGAGCGACTAAATATATTATTTTTCGAATGAATTAATCCTTTTATAATGTTTTGTCGCATTTTTTATTCGAAATAAACCCCAACCCGCTGGAAGTGGGATCTTTTCTGTCCCGCTTAAAAAGACGCGAGACACGGGATTTATTTTTCAAAGTGGGATTTTTCTCCCTAAACTGTTCGCAATCTTATTTACATGGAGCGCGACACGCCAAAATTGTACCGCGTCTGAAGGTCTTAGTTAAATATAAGATTAATCGGTCTTCGAAAATCACGTAAACGTGAACCTAGACCGCGTTCTAGGATACTATAGTCGCACTTTATAAATCGCATATACGTGAAACCGCGCTCTAGGATGCCGCGTTATTGGCGGACCGACTGGACTAAGTTACTCTACCTTCGAGCTTGTACTATTTCTTATTTGCAGAGAATATTTCATTCTAAGAAGTTAGTTTATGTAATGAATGGAATATTTGAGGAAAATCGATACAAAAAGATTGTTTTTATCGAAATATTTTTAAATAACCGCGGAATCATAATCGTGCACTCCTCGTTGCTGTTAAGCACTTTCGCCATAAAATTTTTCGAGTATGCAATTTCAGTATTAGTTCGAACGCTGCAACAGTGTTATAACAGTATTTTTAGCCTACTTTCCAAAAATGGAAAGTAGTCTTATGAGATCGCCCGGGTGTCCGTGTGTGTGTGTGTTCCCTCCTAACATCTTCTTCATGAATCAACCGATTTCAACTAAACTTGGTACATAAAATATGCACGTATATTAATGACCAAAATGGCATATTTCGACCGGATCGATCCAGCAAGAGTGCTACAATTGCAGAGTTAAACTTTTCTGTAATTATGAATTTGGAATGAAATTGGCACAACCGATTAAAACGAGATTTGATATGAAGTAGGCGTGCAACATAAAATAATAAAATCAAGATGTTTAGTAAAGATATAGAAAGCAGGGCTGCCACAATACATGGAATAAAAAGTATCTTTTTACAAGAATTTTGGTTGAATTGACCCCATCAATTTAATTAAATTTAACATTTATAATGTAGTACACATACATTCAAAACCATATTAGCATCTTTAGACCGAATCAGCTAAACTGGGGTGCCTAAATTACAAATTAAACTCTATCAGTAATTAAGGATTTGGAAGGAATTGGCTGAACGGATTTCTATTAAATTGTGTGTATAATATTTGCACAACATACCATAATGAAATCAAGATGTTTGAAGCGGAGCTAAGGAGCAGGGCTACCACAGTAAAAAGCTAAATAATATTTCTTTTACGCGTATTTCTAGAGAACTGACCTAATGGATTTAACCAAATATAGTATATATAACCTTCATATAAATAAATAACCAAAATATCATATTTTCATCGTGTCGACTAAACAGGGCTACCACAATATCAAGGTTAGTATTTTTCTGTAACTACATATATATTTGGAAGGTATTGGTTGACCGTATTTCAAAGAAATTTCGTTTGTAGGATGAGTATAGAATTGGAAAATGAGATGAATATGTTTAGAACGGATTAAAAAAGCAGGGCTACCACAGTATAAGGAAAAATAATCTTCTGATTTCAAAGCAAATACATTAGTATACGATGATTATACTACGGCGAATTTGACGAAAAGCACTTCTACACCACGGGTAATCTGTGTACACTCCTACTTGTTATTTATTAAAATTGTATTGAAAGGAAAGTAGGCGGATTATTTATTTCCAGAACTACTTGTTATGCTTATTTCAACAACGTAAATAGTAAGATATGCCCAATGAAGACAAAACATATGTCTCCTTCAATATGCAATTCCTCGGCCTCCGAAGTTTCCATTCCTCCCCTATAAGTTGGCGTTATCTCTTTGTTTCTCATCGAATCAGTCGTTGTGATCCCGTACCAAGTGACTCATCGTGATAATTCGAGCTCGTTAATGAAAAGCTATTTATCTTATTGTCATGACTACGGAGTAGTAATAATAATAATATATATTTAGACCATCTAGTCCAATTTTGCATATAAGCCAACATGCCGAACATAAACATCCATGACCTCGGCGGGATTCGGACCCACGACCTTAGTATCCGTTCACAGATACTCTAACCACCCGTCTACCAAGGTAAACAAGGCCGTAGATAGTCATGCTCCATGTATACCTACTTGCCAAACTACAAACTGTATTCATATTCTTTATTGATATTTAACTGGTATGAAAACGCAACACGTTTCTCTGATTGTATCCACCTTATCTACCCCACTTATAAACATGAGATTTTTTCATCTACGTAATACTCTGGAGTTCACCCGGCAGGTAAGTGGCTGGGGATGCAGTGCATCAGATTCTCCATAAAATCTCACTTGCAGGCTTCAATATCCCGCTGTGATCTCTAATTGTTCTAGGAAAAAGGTTCCTCGATATCGCTCCGTATTATAGACTATCTCGCGTATTTAATCGTTATGGTCTTGTCTTCCTTTATTAATAGGTGCTTCAATTATCCCGAGAACTTCTTCAGCTAAGGTTTCTGATCCTGGTATATTTCTCTAGGTGTCATTTTAGCGTTCAGTCGACGCTTCTGTAGAGATACCGAAATCAAATTCCATAATAATAAAGTACCTGACGCTATATATAGTGTCGTATATTTGTTTCACGAATCTCGCGGCCCTGCGCTGCAATTTTTCCAACACCAGTATGTGGCAACATGTCACTGAAAATGTTATCAAACACTGCACATTTTAAGCTAAGCATATATTTGTCATTTGCTGTTTAAAGCTTAACCTGTTGGTATTCGTTAAACATTTGCATTTTTCAGAGCGACATGTATTTTTACTTTCCCCATACATAGTATAGGATAACGCATTGCTTTCGTGAAAAAATCGATTTCGATATTTCAATGAATACACGTTTTGTCTATTTTCTCGGTTATGTCCGTGTGATGGGATATTTTTGGGCGCTCTAACTCAAAAACTATTAATCAGATCAACGAGAAATTTTATATTTGATATTATCATTGGAGGGAAAAGGCCCGATAAGTTTTTAGTTCACATCGGTTAATCGACAGTGGGTGTTTACTCTTGGCACTTATCCGTTTCTTTCAAATATGTGCTTTAATAGTTGGTCAATGTAAAAAATTATTGGGCTAAGCTCTCGAATTACCCGGCCATGCGATTTCCGTTCTTCTTTTGTTGATTTGGGAACTTGCAACATGGAGGAACATTTTGCGCGAATTCACCGGGTTGGGTAAGTTGGTTGAAGTGTTTTAATTCTTCCTCAAAGGGACATTTTATTAAAATCTTTTACAAAATGGCGGAAGACATAAACCACATGCAATCAACAACTATTTCCCGATGAGCATTTCAAATCCAAGCAGAAAACAACAAAAGAAGATCGAAAATCGGATCGGGGAAATTGGCCGGATAATTCCAATTATTTGAATAGAAGTTGTAGGAAATTTAAATTTTTACAACTTTTGTCGAAACATTTTCCCTTAAGAGATATTAAAAAAAAACACTTTTTATTTACCGCCATCACACTACCTAGAGGCGACTTTTGTAAACACTTCTGTTTACGCTTAGTTACGTCTTAGCAACGCTCCTTTTTAGGCGTTCTTTACCAGCGAAGCGATAATAGCAGATCGCCTTATGGGAACGTCGCCTCCATCCGTCCGTATGTTTAATCTCCGAAACTACTGGGCGGATTTTATTTTCATGTAAGTATTGTATTAGTTATTCTTATTATAATTTATCGACAAATTCTGATTTTCAATTGTATGCGTCAATTAGAACTTTCACTATATATAAGCACTTAAATAAACGTATGCTAGTATTTAACTTATTTTTAACATGATAGCATAAATTGTGAAGAACCTCTTTGGAGACTGTGTACTCCGACATGGAGCACACCTTTCCAGTCTTGCTTTTCTTAATTATTGTAGCTTCGTGGCAATATCTAATATCAGAAGGCTTACGGTATGAGTTTATGTCTGTTCTTTGCAAGTTCTCTGAATTTTTCTCGCAGTTCCTTAAAATATTTATCATTTGGACTTTTTAGAAATATGTATTACAGGTATGAAGAAAGCCGCGTGGTGGCGACATCAGATTTTTTAAAAATGTTAAAAGGTCAGAAAGATTGGCCTCCGAATTTCTTGTCCCACTTTTTCTTGTTTTTTTTTTTAAATGAAGACTGGCCTTAGATTCTCGTGGATCAGTATTCCCGGCCTCAGCGCGTCCTATATTATTATATGGGTGCGCGCATTTTCTGGATTCGCCTGGTCCGTCTCAGGGTCGCCTTTTTCTTTCTCACCTCTTTTCTTCCTCATCTATTTTCTTGCTTATCGTGATTCATTTGCGGAGCCTGGTCCAAACAAAATTGGCCGTGTGGTCCACCCTCGAAAAACTTTCGCTTTTTCAAGATCACTTCCTCGGCCATGGTATCTGAGCTATGATCACCATCGATATGAATATCAAATAAAAATAATTGTGCTTCACTGTGAGACTTAAAGCTTAATTGATGTATATGGTAGTCGCAATGTCTTTATTTGTCAATCGGAATGCTACTTTATTAGAATGAATTATCCGAGGCCCAATCTGTCTCGAAATCTTTGTAATTTCTGTCAATTTAAGTTTACGCCCTTCTCTTAATTTCTGTTTTCTTCCGAGTGTTACATTTGAACCGATGAATAATTTTAGAGGAAGTAGAAGATAAAAACACTCAAGAAGACCTTTTTAACTTGGCTAAAATATATTTAAGATGCTGAATCGATAAAAAGCGGAAATAATTTGGCTAGAGCAGGTAGAAATATGTAGTAAGGTCATTAACAGCAAACACGAGACTGACATTAATGGTTAGGAAGTGTACCAATTAGGAAGTTGAAGCCGCCATTAATGGATCTGGTGTGTACTAATGAGGAAGTTGAAATGACCATGCGTCTAAGATAATTTCGTTGCTAAAATATCCTCAATCTTTGGACATACAATACCAAGTAAGTTCTCTGGTCTATTATTGATGGATTTACAATATCTAAGGAAAAAATTCACGACTCTTTTGTCTAAATATTGGCCCTTTTCTCGTGAATAGACCTTGCTAGATCCGCAGAACAGAGATTAAACATTTTATATCGTCGAAGAAGTTAGCTACTACTTGAAAATAATCTCTTTTGATTCCTTTAAATAATATTGAAAATTAATGTTGTCTCCTGGTGCGAAATCCATGTTATCTTCCCTACTCTTCATTTTATGGAGAAAAGCCTTCGTCCTCATGGTCGGCATGAGAAAATGCTTTTCGACCGTGGTGTCTTGTAAGGCCATCCAGAATGAGAAAATATGTTTTGAGACTGTTACTTTTCCCGCCAGCGTGACAGAAACCACAGGCTCACATTAGTTGAGCTGGCGTGATCTAATATTTTGGAGGCAGTTGGTCATACGGTAAATAACATCCAACAGGTTGCACATCCCATTAACGACGAAATGATTTTGTTTTCACCAGTATCCGGTCATTGGCGATTATATCCATTATTATGAGTCTCATTAACACTCCGTGTGATGAATTTGGCCATAAAAGTTGTATGAAGCTGAAAATTTGGTATAGGACGGAAATATCAACGCTGTTAAATTGCATCATTCGTTTAAAATGAAGAGATCCGAGTTTCACCGCACAAATACAACGTTAGATAATCTTGACCGGATATGCATACATCAAATATTAGAGAAATACGTTGTGAGGGGTTGAATATGTTTGGAGAGAAGGAAGGTGTCGGTTAGGTAGGTGGGATGGGATAGGCTGGAAGGGGAAGGAGGACGGACAGTCGAGGCGCTAACGAAACTAAATGAGATGAAAGAAGCGTCATCCCGGGGGTCGGGAAAGACCAGCTTTCATGGCCCGGAAATGCCTTAACTGGAAGGAGAAAATTGCGAATGGGAAAAACACTTGTTATTTCACAACTATTCGTGAGTCACTGTTTCCTATTATTCTAGGGATCCATTCGGTGTCCATTTTTTACAAAACGCTTCCGTTTTGCCATGTATCGATTCTGCAGATTTACGTCTTTAACTTGTAGTCCATCGACTTAAAAATATTATTAATTTTGATTGGTTTAGGTATACGTAAAAATGTAAAATGTAAAATCTGATAAGAAAGAACCTCGTTGGTTTAATAAGGAAGTCAGGATTGCCTTAAGACGACAGAGGTGTAGCCACGCAAAATTGAAAAACACCTCCCACCGCTTCCGATGAGTATCGCACAGCTATAGTCCATGAGTATAACAGTGCCCGCGTACTAGCGAGAAAAACCATGCGTAACGCATTTAACACCTTCCGGAATGAGGTATTAAATACAAAATTGAAGGAGGATCCAAAAGCGTTCTGGTCCTATGTAATAGAAGTCAAGGGAGTGGGTCCTTCAATACCCTCCCTGCGATGTGATTCCGGAGACATCCTTCACGATGGGGAGGATAAAGCTAATCTACTAAACGTTTACTTCGCGAAGGCGTTCACGGCAGGTAGAAATAGACTTAAAGATAATCTTATTCCCGATGGGTGTACTCGGATGGATAATATTAAAATCTCTGAGGCAGGAATAGCGAAGCAACTGAGTGCGCTAAAGCCCAACAAAAACCCAGGACCAGAAGGAATTCCCGCGCGTGTATTAAAAGAACTAGCAGAAGAAATAGCTCCCTTCCTTCGGATAGTTTTCGAGAAATCTCTTACCCTCTGTGAGGTTCCTGATGATTGGAAACTAGCACATGTCACACCCATTCATAAGGGAGGTGACAAAGAAAACCCCGAAAATTATAGGCCGATTTCTCCAACATCATTATCATGTAAGATTTTGGAGCACATTATTGTTAGCAACACAATGCGTTATCTTGAGAGTAGATCGCTCTTAGTCAGCTGTCAACATGGCTTCAGAAAAGGTAGATCCTGTGACACCCAACTCGGTCTGTTTGTGAAGGATGTTTTATCATGCGGCGAAAATAATAAGCAGGTCGATGCAGTGTTCCTTGCTTTTAGAAAAGCTTTTGACAAGGTTCCCCACCGTAAGTTGTTATTAAAATTGGGAAATCTTGGCGTTAATGTTAAAGTCATTAACTGGGTTCGCGCTTTCCTTTGGAATAGAAAACAAAAAGTAGTCATCGATGGTAAGTCCTCGAGTGTGGCAGATGTAGTCTCTGGAGTGCCGCAGGGTAGTGTGATCGGACCTATGCTTTTCTAGCTCTATATAAACGACATCAGCTCAGTTGTAAAAAGTAATATCAGGCTTTTTGCGGATGACACCGTAGTCTATAGAGAAATTAATGGTCCTAGCGACCATCGTCAGCTTCAGGATGATCTGGATGCGTTATCTGTTTGGTGCAAGGAATGGCAGCTAGAAATCAATCAGAAAAAGAGTAACGTTCTAAACTTTTGGAAATCTAGAAGCCCATCGTCAGTGTTTACCTACTCGATAGATGGTGAGAGCATTCCTGTTTCGGAATCTGTGAAATACCTCGGGGTAACCTTGAATCGTGACCTGTCTTGGGACACCCACATAAGACGAGTGATAGGTGCGGCAAATAAGAAGTTGGCTTTTGTGCGTAGGATAATCAGGAAAAGCACGGATAAGGTGAGAGAATCCTGTTATTTATCGTTGGTTAGACCTCAAATGGAATACGCAGCAGCGGTTTGGGATCCATATCAGAGGGGACTCATAAAGGATTTAGAAAAAATACAGCGGCGAGCAGCTAGATTCGTGAAAAAGAATTACGATAAAAAACAGAGCGTTACGTTACTCATTGATGAGTCGAGTTGGCCATCGTTGAAAGATCGTAGATTACAGGCGAGACTTAAACTTCTAGATAAATATAGGTCGGAGATATTCGTAAATGAAATGAAGGATATTATTCGACAACCAACGTATATCGGACGGAGGGATAATGAGGACAAGATTCGCGAAATAGATAGTAGGACGGAGAGGTATAAGGAGTCCTTTTTCCCTAGGACAATACGTGACCACAATAGATAACTGTGAATAAAAATTAGTTAGGAACTTGGTGCGCGGCACCCCCTGCCATCCACCGTCAAGGTGACTTGCAGGGTAATATGTAGATGTAGATAGATGTAGATGTACAAAGTGAAGGAGCGAGAGAGAGAGAGAGAGAGAAAGCGAGCGCAGAGCATTTGAAACAACTAGTAATTGAACTAACGTCGGCGGATCTAGAATAATAGGGTGATTACAGATGATTTTTGAGTCTTCTCTTCGGCAAAGGGATTCCTACAGTTGGAGGGGGGGGGGAAACAATTTTTAGTGCATTTTATTTCATAAACGACCTTAGGTTTTCGCTCTGTCCGTCTGACTGCCGATCTGTGCAATCAATTAAAATAAAATAGCAAGTAAGCGGTAAGAGGTATAAGACTTAAATTTACAGAATGTATGTGATATATAATGCCATTTATTTTTCATTAGATTTAAGTTTTGAAAAATATACAGGGCCCATTACTTTTTTTAATATCTCCGATGGTATAAAAGATGGAAACCTGAAATTTTGAGCGTACATTTTTCGCATTAATGTTACTTACAAACGAGGCCCCACTGACCGAATATATGGCGGTATAACCATATAAAAAATAAGATAAACTAAATTTACGCATATATGTGATCGAATTCCATATTCTCTTCCGTTCGTCAGTTACGTCACGATAAAAATCTCCATTGTGAAATGAAGCAAAATATTACGGAATTTAATAATAGGAGAAAAAGCGCGCTTATTTTATCCAAATTAATGGATAACTCATTTTTTTTATTTAGAGGAATGGGTATCCGAATCGGAGAAAAATGGTTAAATACAGGCTTTCGAACAGCAGTAACTCATGGTTCAGGTTACGTTAAATGCAGAAGCTGCCCGAGGTATTTTGGGGTCCCGGGTGAGAAACCGCTTCAGCGCCACCCTCCGTAAATTTTTGTTGAGATGCTTTTTAAAAGAACCCATTAATTTATTTACTGCTCCGCAAAATAATTGATGATGAAAAAGTGAAACGAATTTCATTAACGAAAAAATATACGCCTTTGGGAGTAATATGCGCGTATTTGAAAACACATTGCGCCCCAACAGAAGAAGAGAGACCGTCGAAGCACGTGCATCTGTCGAAATGTAAACAGCAAGTCATCATTAATCATTTTTTCGGTCGTGGGTGATGTGTAAAAGAGAGAGAGAGAGAGAGAGAGAGAGAGAGGTGATGAAAAGAATTTCGCCGTGTGTTAATCGTTTTTTATAGGAGAAAGTGACGGAGAGACTAGAAGAGAACGCTATTGCGACGAAAAGAGATTTATGTGCAAGAGGAAACAACCTTTGAGATGTTTTTTGAAGGTCGTATTTTAAAAGTAAGGGGTGAAGATCTTTATACCACTCTCGCCGTGTCAGGAGCTTCGAGAACTTCGATGGGTGGGAGGGGAGTGCACATCGGGCGTTTATTAAAGGCAGTGGTCCCCAAACAGAGGATCGCGAAAGGTTTTCTATGGGATCGCGAAGACGGAATGTTTTGGTTTTTAACGTATGGATATATTTAGAATAAACCCCATTTTTTGCAAATAGATATTTATCATGTTTTGAAATTGATAACGTTTTATATTTATTGGTTGACGGATGGGGGTTAAAGCAACGTTTTCCAAACATTACAAAGCCGCGCCTCCCCCTCGCCTAAGAAAACTACCTTCACCCCCCCCCCCCATTGCCATGCTCAATTACTGTTTATACACAATACCTACTGGAAAGCTTTTACTCCGAATGTGAAACCACTATTCCTATGGATCAGGGCGACTTGATGGAAGATTTTATATTTTCCGAAAATGGTATCGCGCTCCAACTTCATTCAGTTAAACCAAGTAAATCTCCTGGGCCGGAGGAAATACCCGCGCGAGTATTGAAAGAGTTAGCTTATGAAATCGGGCTGTATTTGAAAATTATATTCGAGAAATCCATTACAGGTGTAGTTTCTAAAGATTGGAAGATGGCACACGTTACGGCCATCCATAAGGGCGGCGACAAAGAACCCGGAAAATTATAGGCCAATTTCCCTAACTTCATTATAGTGCAAGGTACTTGAGCACATAATCATTAGTTCTGTAATGCGCTGTTTAGATAGTTACTCATTGCTTAGCGGATGCCAGCACGGATTCCCGAGAGGTAGATCATGAGAAACGTAGCTCGACTTGTTCGTGGATGATTTGTTGCAATCCGGAGAGAAAAATACTCAGGTCGATGCCATATTAATTGACTTCAGAAAGGCGTTTGATCAAGTATCTCATAAGAAATTAATTGCGAAGTTAGGGCAATATGGTATCAATCCAAAAATTGTCAGTTGGTTAAGAGACCTACTCTCGAATATAGAACAGATAGTTGTCATCGATGGGAAATACTCGTCCTCCGTTAAAGTTGCGTCGGGTGTTCCTCAGGGAAGTGTATTCGGCCCTCTACTTTTCTTAATTTATGTGAATGATATCTGCTCGGTAGTTTCTAGTAAAATTAGACTTTTTACCGATGATACCGTTCTTTATAAAGAAATAAAAAACCAGGAGGACCATCAGTCGCTGCGTGAAGACTTAAGAGCCATTTCAACATGATGCAAAGAATGGCAAATTGAAATTAATTACACTAAATGAGCCGCAGTTACGTTCTGGAAAAGTAAGAACATAGAAGTAGGTTTCGAGTATAAAATAGATGAAATAAATATTCAAGCAGTCGAGTATGTAAAATATAGGGGAGTAACCATTTGTCGAGATCTTTCGTGGGACATGCACATTCGTCGGGTTATAGGCGCGGCCAACAAGAAACTGGCTTTCATAGGTAGAATAGTACGGAACACTACAGAAAAAGTGCGTGAAACATGTTACTTATCACTGGTTAGACCACAAGCGGAATACGCCTCGTGCATATGGAATCCGCACGAGAAGGGACATATTATTTAATTAGAAAGAGTGCAGCGCAGAGCATCCAGATTCGTAAAACAAAAGTACGAACATAAGGAAAGCGTCACCTCATTATTGAGGGATTTGAACTGGGTACCAATGAAGGATCGTAGATTGCACTCAAGGTTGCGAATCGGAATATCTAAAAGACGAGGTTGTAAGAATAATTGAAGCATCAACGTATATAGGTAGGAACGACCGTGACAATAAGATACGTGAGATCAATTGTAGGTCGGAGCGTTATCTAGACTCGTTCTTTCCGAGGACAATACGAGATCACAATAGAAGATTTTAACCTGCGATAGACAATCTTTAGGTAGGTTATGGTGCATTGCATCCCCTGCCACCCACAAATTAGGTGAATTGCAGCGTAACATGTAGATGTAGAAATAGAATTACCATTAATAAAATCATCTTTAGGAAAAACATGGACGCAAACGATAGGTCCTAGCCAATCGAAGGCTAGAATTTGGCTGCTGCATATTGTAGATCTCAAGATTAGGATGGTAAAACAGCCAGTAAATATATGAGGACTTCTTTACGTTCCCCCAACCTACCTATCGCGCCCCACAATTTGAAAACCACTGGGTTAAGGGAATCGTAATTAGGTGTGCTGCCATAAGAGGGGATCGCAGATGTATAAAGTTTGGGAACCGCATCCTTTAAAAGGTTTTGTGGAATTATACCATTAATTATCACCCGATGTTAAATGTCCACATATGATGACGTCACACGCATTCATATTCAAATAATGTCGAATGACTCCAGAACGTCTTCATCAATTTTAAAGATTCTTTCGGTTTTGACACTATTGGCCCCACATGGCCATTCGCCGTGCAAAACAAAGGCCGGAGTTCGATTCTATGGGCTTTTCGTTTTTCCATTTGATTAATTCGTGATCGACAGGAATCTGATGTACAGTACTATGCTTTTTAACATTTATTAACCTTTAAACGCCGGATTTAAATGTACCTTTGTCGAATCTCGCTGCCGGACTTATTTTTGTCCATTTAAATTTTTCTTGCTTTCGATCAGATTAAAACCTATAAACTATAAGAGATAAATTTATCCAACAAAAAGTAATATTTAGCAAAATGTTTTGGGTAATAACGGGTATACGTCCTTTATACTAAAAAAAAGAAAGCAACTCAAATTCTGAGTAAATCTATAATATAAAGTATAAAAAATCATAATGAAACAACTAAAAATACTTTTTCATATATTTTACAACTTTAAAATATTGTTTTTGTGTGGTACTCATCATAGCACGAAAATATGGAGCCCTACATCGCATATTTTGCACTTCACCGCTGTTCTAGAATATTTTCCGCTCTCGGAGCATACACGGCAGCGAAGGCAATTTCGTTTTACGGACCGGTAGGTATTTGTTTTTTTTTCCAAGCGACGCAATTGTGTGCTGCTCGGTCTTCCGCTTTGGGAAGTAACAAAGGAGAGAACTGTCGCCCCTTCTTGGATCAGATTTCGCACGAGAGCGAGACGAAACCCTCGGTAGCTATTTTTTAATAGTCGCTATCCTATCCCCCTTGTCCACGTGAAATGAAAAATATCTCTGTTTACAGTTGGTGGGAGGTCTTCCCCGCCCCCAGTGGTGAAACGGCGACATGTTCTCCTCAAAGATTCTTGAGAGCATGGCTCAAGGACGAACACTTCAAAAGTTCACTTCACTATCACGAAAACGACATCTGTAAGTGACTACCAAACAAAGCGTTCCCATACGGATACGGGTAATCTCAGCGTTTAAAGGTTAACAAGTTGAGCGCCCATGTCCAGTTAACTGAGAAGCATTAGCCCACCTGTTCCGTTTGAGATTTGGACTGGGCCTTGTGGAATCTTCGACCTTTCTTATAATGGTTGTAGTTTCTCAATACACCAATAAATGGGTTTATTGTTTATATTCTTTTTGCGCTCTTTTTACGTACTTTTTAAATATTCCTTTTCAAATAATCTGTAGCTTTACGAGTACTTATTGTATTGGAAGTATTTTATCTTTTATTATTTGAATGAAAAATATTTGATAAAAGCATATAGTCGGTATTTATTGAAAATTTCCCACAAAAAATAACCCTTTCATCACTAACCAACCATTGGAAATTTTAACAAAAATGAGGAAACGGATTTTGGTTTTCGAAAATAGTATAAAGGAATATATCTTTTTCCAACCAGCTGCACAACTTTTGGAAGTATGCGAAAAAATTCTATGGCACTAAGGTCATAAACGTAGACATGCCTCGGCGGCGTCCGGAGGTTTGCCGAAAGTCGTCTACTAGACGCGTGTTTTATGTGCACAGTTCGAGTGCTTTTGAAGAGAGCCTAAATGGGCAACGATTTCTGACCCTTTTCTGGTACTAGGCCTCTCTCTTCATAAAAGGCTTTTCACACTTTTTCTCTAACCAAGGGATCTTTCACACCACATGTTTATGCCCTATGTATAACTGCGGCATATGTATTGGCTTGCAAACTTTGTCAGTTTGTGAAGGTTCTCTCGAGAAGACGTATCGTATAGTTTCTGCCTATCCATTCTCACTCGCATTAGTTGGTGCTGAAAAGAGAAAAGAGATATATCATACATTGGTTATCCGCGAGATATTTCTCTGCGTCTACTGAAAGTTTGCTGCCTATAACTGGAAGCAAGATTGGTAAGTTACTTCTTATAAAGAACTTATGCAGAATAATATATATTATTATTATTATTGTAACTTCTGAACATTTACGCTGCATTGTACCGTCTTTCAGAAATTTTACTCTTTGCATATTTGGTAATTTAGTGATGGCTTCAAGACACCCTTCAATGCCAAGTACAAGCAGGGAGGTAATGGTACCCTCCGCAGAAGATTCTGATTCAGATACATCGTATAACCCAAGCGAAGTGACAAAGTTTGACAGTGATTTAGAAAGTTCGAGTGATGAAATTTCCGTCTCCTCGGGGGACAGCAGCGATGAAGACGCTTACGTCAAATACTGGAGGGATGGAGCTGGTGCCCCACCGAACATTCAGTTTAGCGGAAACGCGGGACTAAAGTGCAACACTGATCTTAATATGAAGTCCATTGGTGTGTTTGAGATGCTTTTTAGTAGTGAACTAGTGGATAATATAGTGAGGGAATCCAACCGTCGGGGTGATCAACTGTACCAGCAAGAAGAGAAGAAGAAAACCAAGCGATTGTATCGTTGGAGGCATCTAAATACGATAGAGATGTGTGAATTCTTGGGGCTATGCCTACTGATGGGTAATGTTAGGTTACCAACTCTTGCTCACTATTGTAACAAAAGTTCTTTATATTATCATCCTATCTTTGGACAAACAATGCCCCGAAATAGATTCGAACTTATATTGAAAGTTTTGAGGTTTGTAGATCACAGTAAGGAAAAAAATGAACCAACGGACAAATTATTCAAAATTCGGCCAGTTCTTGATGGTTTAATTCATAAATTTAAATCTTTGTTTTCCCCTGGCCAGAATTTATCTCTTGATGAGGCTATGTTGCAGTGGAGAGGGAGACTTAGCTTTAGGAAATATATTCAAGGCAAACGGCATAAATATGGAATCAAGTTGTATGAGCTCTGTATTCCAGAGGGATATGTGTTGGACATCCTAGTATATACAGGAAAGGAAATGAAACTTGATGTATCAGCTGAAAGGCATTCTGATGCTGTTGTCTAGAAACTCTTAGACGATTTTCTTAACAAGGGGCATATAATTTATATGTATAGTTTTTACAATAGCGTTGAACTGGCAGAAAATCTTTTAGAAAAAGGAACTTATGTTTGTGGACTCTCAATCGGAAGAGAAAAGGAAATCCTAGGTTTGTGGTCGAGAAAAAGCTAAAGAAAGGTGAGGTTGTTTTCCAACACAAAGGACCAGTACTAGTGACAAAGTGGAAGGATAAGAGAGATGTACTAATGATAACAACTCGGCACACACATGAAATGAAACGCTTAAAAACTAAGCACAATAAGGAGGTAGAGAAAACACTTTGCGTAGTTGAATACAATTCGAGCATGTCAGGAATCGATAGAGCAGATCAGATGGCTGCATATTATTCCTCGCCAAGGAAGACGCTGAAATGGTATAGGAATTTTTTTTTTCATCTTTTGGATCTATGCATTTCAAATGGTAGGTTAATTTATCAGTTATCTACTAACAAAGTAACACATTTACTGCCTTTTCGCGATTCCATTATCGCGAGCCTGCTTGGGGATTCGGTTGTGTCCACTAAAAGAGACAAAGAGGAGGAGAATCGCTGAACCAAAGAGAATAGAACAAGATTACTTGGAACCATGTCCAAGTACAGCTGCAATGAAGAGATGCAGAATATGCCATTCCAAAAGGGTAAGAAAGCAAAGCCGATACCAATGTGCAAAGTGCGAAGAAAAACCTGGCCTCGGCGTTTATCCGTGCTTCGTAGAGTGGCATAAAATACATGGATTTTTTTAATTTGAAAATAAATATTTCTACAAAACATTATTTTACATATTTTTTACGAATATTTCCTTATTTTTTAGTTTTACATTAGCTTCCCTATTTATATAATATAATTATCCTTATTTTCGATTTATAAATAATTCCATTTTAGGTTTACTGAACAATGTTTTTTTCTTTATAAGCTTTAACTTTTATTATATGTACAATGATGGTTATCATTATAGAAATAATTAATATTTTTCATTTTTCACAAATTTTCCTTTATACGATATGTGAAAAGGAAGTATAGTTCCATATTATCTACATGCAAGACTTTATTTTTAAGAAACATCATACAGTATTTTTCATAGAGTTGTTGCGTAGTCAATTTTTAACATTTCAAAAATGTTGCCCGGGTTACTGGAATTGTTAGCCTCGTGTTTTTAGCGCGTTTGCTTTTAATTTGCAATCAACAACATATGAAGAATAAAAATCGATTTTCGTGAAAAGTTTCGTCTAACTATAAAACAAATGAACGATCGCGCCATGAAACTTTTTATCAAAGTCAGTAACGGTTGCAGCAACTTAGATAATATCTATAGCAGATAATATTGGCATTTATTGCGTCTTAAACAATATAAAATTTAATGATTTAAAACGGGTAATACTCATAATAATTTTCCAATGTCGTAAGTTTGGCCGGAAGTTTGTCCGTCAAAAATTAATTTTAAATGTGGAGGGACAGAGGGAGAGATACTATTTTTTATTTCTATATTGCTGTATATTGTTGTAAAAAATTACACAAGTGCATCTCATTTCTGACGACTGTGCCTAGCTTAGCGATGATAAATGCGAGGCGCATAGCGCCGAGGTCTCTCGAGCGAACAAAGCGAGCGGATGGCGGAGTTGACAGGCGTAGCGCGTATTGGCAGAACCCCTAGTATAAATATAAATATAATTAAATTTTTAGCGTTAAAAATTTCATCAGACAAGGTTCTTTTTAGTGATATTGAGTACGAAATATGGAATTCCCTTTATGGAATTTCACAAATCGCTTATTCATTATAGCCTCTCGGGTAACATAGTATACTCTCGTATAACCCTGGCGTAACGTAAGAATGGAAATGACTCGGGACGTATGGAAAATTTACTTTTGAGTGCGTTAGGGCGGGAAATGCAGCATTAGGCTTCTGACGTTAAATAAATATAATAATATTGTATGGAGTGCAAATTAGTTTAGTTACGCAAGTAGAAGAAATTTACAAGGATTTTAGTCGTGATTTTCGTAGAAACCAGACACACTATCAAAAAATATTCATGCTAGAAATGATAATTTTGTTGTAAAAATAATTTTATCAGCTGAATATTTCACGAGCCACAGCAAATAGTTCATTGTTAACGAATTTAAAAAAAAATCCGCTTATGCGTTCGGATAGTCCATCTGTCTGACGCGCTAAATATTCCAAAACGGAAAAAAATGATTTTTCGCCAATCAATTCAGTACTAGCAGTTACCCGTCGATAAATCGACTGGTTGGTTAGATTAAATATTGTTTTGATAGTTAACCTTCTGACCTCAATATCTCGCCAACGGTTTGACCGATTTCAATTCTATAAATTTCCTGCGAATCTGCAGGTCGAGACGTTTAATTTGATCTTTCACACGTTAAGGTGGCTGTTACCTTCGCTTTAAAAACCTCATTTTTTACGCTATTAATATATAGACTAGTGTAAATGCCCGTTGAAATTCAACAGGAAAATTGGAACAATATATTCAACTATATTGGAAGGAAGTGAGCTAAATCTGACATACGACCATTAGATAAGATAGATGAACAGGTTTTCATTTTAATATATTTTTAATATTTAATAGTAAGACAATTACAGTATACAATTTTTTAACTAAGTTAACAACATCTTTAACGTTTTATTCCGAAAAAATTAGTTATTATGGACTCACCAGATGTATTGATTTTATGTATGAACAACAATGCTGTGATCGCCAAGGGAACGTTTCAATAAAAATAAAAAATTTTGACAAATTTTCGAATATTTTAGCTTAATGTGAGCGAATTCGATTCGAAAACAAAAAGCGACGATAAGAATAAGGATCTTCATTTAATTTCCTTTAAAATGGTTTTCATCCGAATATCGTGTGTTGATTACTTCTAATTTAATTGTGCAAAAGAAAATAAGTCTGAAAGTGTGAAAGAGGTATATTTAGGATCCCTATTATGGGAAATCCCATATAGCGTTCCAACCAACCAACCGACATATTGTCTTTTATTAATAGGTAGTTTAATAATTAATTAATAGTTTAATAATTTAAAGTTTTATTCCGAAAAAAATAGTTATAATGGACTAACCAGATATGTTGATTTTATGTATGAACAACAATGCTGTGATCGCCAAGGGAACGTTTCAATAAAAATAAAAAATTTTGACAAATTTTCGAATATTTTAGCTTAATGTGAGCGAATTCGATTCGAAAACAAAAAGCGACGATAAGAATAAGGATCTTCATTTAATTTCCTTTAAAATGGTTTTCATCCGAATATCGTGTGTTGATTACTTCTAATTTTATTTTGCAAAAGAAAATAAGTCTGCAAGTGTGAAAGAGGTATATTTAAGATCCCTCTTATTGGAAATCCCATATAGCGTTCCAACCAACCAACCGACAGATTAAGGCTTTTATTAAGACTTTAATAATAATAATAATTAATTCTGTGTCGTTGAGTTCGTATTCTCGGTTTGTCCGTTTGCCTAAATTTTTATGAAAAAACCACCATTTATTGTCTTCTTCAACGTATTTCCTTACTTCTTTTTCCTGTCAAGTGTCAGCTGTTTGAATGGTTTTCACTAGAGTAGCATTTCCTAAATTTAGTAATCTGAGGACCCCTTTCATTCAACTTTCTTTGCTGAGGGGACCCCCTGGACTACTGCTGGGAACCCCCGATTGTCCGCGGACCCCAGTTTAAGAACCGCTGCACCAGAGTATGTCAACATCCTATACTTTGATACCAATGCAAAATATCAAGTTAATAAAGATGCGTCCACCCAGAGCCAGTTTGAAAAGTTGCAGTGCCCGGTGTAAAGTGTGCGCACGATTCAAAACTTTCTGATAGTAAATTTTAGCAAATAAAGCAACGTTTCTCTCACTGCGACAATGTTCGATATTTTTTTCCGAAATTAAAAAATGTATATATCAGCACAAAATATTCTTTAGAGAGCGCGGGACCTGTATAAGCTCGGGTCACGGTTCAGTCGCACCGTTGGCACCATCATCATGTGGTCACCCATATACGAGGTGCTACCCAAAAGTTCCGGGAATTTGTGCATAAAAAAGTTCTAATTTCCACAGTTCCCTTCAAAGTAGTCCCCTTGGGCTTTTATACAGTGTTCCCAGCGTTTTTTCCATGATGCGAAGCATCCTTGGAAGTCCGCAGGTGTGGGCGTGTTAAGCAACTCTTGCGATTCTGCCTGGATCTCCTCAATCGTGTCAAAACGTCGCCCTTTCAACCGGAGTTTCATTTTGGTAAACAGGAAAAGGTCGCAGGGGGCGAGGTCAAGAGGGTAGGGGGGTGGGGGATGACTGTAATGTTTTTGAAAGCCAGGAACAGCATAATAACGAGTGACGTGTGGGCGGGTGCATTGTCATGGTGGAGCACCCAGTCCTTGTTGCGCCACTTGTCTTGGCGTTTGCGTCGGATGTTCTCCCTTAGCCACTTCAAAACATCGCAGTAAAACTTTACATTGACAGTTTGACCGGGTGGGAGGAATTCTTTGTGGACGATCCCGTCGACGTCAAAAAAAATGATCAGCATGGACTTGACATTGCTGCGAACTTGGCGCGCTTTTTTCGGCCGCGGTGAATTTGGCGACTTCCACTGTGACGACTGCTGCTTTGTCTTAGGGTCATAACCATAAACCCAAGATTCATCACCAGTTATTACCTTGGAGATGAAGTTGGGGTCATCTCTAACTTCATTTTGAAGCTCCCTGCAGACAGCAACGCGATGGTCTTTCTGGTCGTTGCTCAGCAGTCTCGGAACAAATGTTGCAGCAATGCGTCTCATGTTCAAATCCTCCGACAAAATGCGTTGACACGTCCTATATGACAGTCCGACGATTTCACCAACGTCATGGATTGTTCGCCTTTGGTCTGCCAGGATAGCCTCATGCACTTTTGCGACGTTTTCCGGAGTTGTGTTTGTCGACGGTCGACCAGAACGCTCATCGTCGTCGACCGACGTCTGTCCGTCCTTGAAACATTTGTGCCAAAGGAACATTTTGCTTTGGCTTAAAGCATCATCACCAAATGCTTGTTTAAGCATTCTGTGTGTTTCTGCTGCCGTTTCTCCGAGTTTGAAGCAGAATTTGATGCAAATTCTTTGCTCCTTAACATCAGCCATTTCAGTTCGAAACGAATTCGCAGAACCACTCAAACACGACGTTACAAAAACGCACAGAACTTGCGAACACGTGCATTCAGCTAGCCGCCACGTTGCACACTTATTTACAAAGGATACTGCCAGCACTACTTAGCAGCGAGTGGCCGTACTACAAGCGGTTCGCGTGCGCTATTCAAATTCCCGGAACTTTTGGGTAGCACCTCTTAGTACCTGTTATATGTAGCAAGAAAGTTTACCGCCAGGGACGGAACATAAAAACACTGCCCCCGACTTTAGACAATTATAAATATAATAATTTAATTATAAGCCAAATTAGATAAATATTACATTTATTATCAAAAATTAAAGTTCAATAACAATATTTTCTTAATGCTTACGACAAAATATCGATTAAACATAAACGATTGTGGTGCCCTTTAGTCTCGATGCTCCTCCCTTGCTCTGGCATTGGTTATATGCATGCAGGCAGGCAGATGAAAAGACAGGACAAACCAAATATAATTCTTTTGAATAAAACGCGTTTCAAAATTTTTTAACAGTATTCTTTAATTAAATACATATAATTACAAACAAACAATCATGCTTATAGATGCAAGTGCTAGGGCAAGGTTCTGGAGCATAAAAACGCCATTTTCCAGTGACTAGATCACCATGTTTCCAAAATACAAAACAGATAAATATTATACAAATCCCTATAAAACTTTCCACTTGTATAAATGAGTACTCAATTGTATGTTTATGCACTAGTTCGAAAATGTTAATAAAAATATAACAATGAGCTTGACTGCTGGAGAAGATGGTTAGGTGGAGAGAGAACTAGATTGGAGTGAAAGAAAAATGATAGAGATAATCACGGGATGATTTTTTTATTGGAAAAATAATCCTTTCAAATAAAAAACTTTCTAGTTCCATGATCAAGGTCGTTGCATGAAAATCTGCTTCCTGAGGCAAAAAGACAAAATGCCACCCCAATTTATGAAGCGATAGGTGTAGAATGTCGACCCCATTGCTGCAATCCCACCCCTGAGCCCCCTGAGGCAGTTGTCTATCAAGTTCGCAACTTTGAAAAATATCAATTTAAGTTGTGAAACCGTTTTTAGTGTTTTTCGTCATTGTTGTTGTCATGGTTGTCCTAATAATTCTTCTTTATATACATCCAAACAGATTTTTTACTTCTGAAGCCATTGACAAATTTCTTTTCCTACTGTCACATGAGTTATGGTCTGATGTTTTTGATGCTGTTTCTGTTGATGGTAAATTCAATGCATTTTTGAACAGTTTTTTGATGTACTTGAACCATGCTTTTCCTCTAAAAACCATCAAACAGGGAATATATAATTTTAAAAGTAAATTGTATTCCCAGGAACTAAGTGTGAAGGCTGACTATGTCTGTAAACTTCATTTTAAAAGTAAGTTTATAGACCCTGATCTCCTCCCCCTTTACAAGAGAGCTCACTAAGAGTTTAAGTCATGTTTACTACAGGAAAGGCGAGCCGCTATAGAGTCATATTTAAACAAATCTGCAAATATAATCAAATCCTCATGGGACATCATCAAATAGAACACAACTGCCACCACCTGTAATTTAAGTCCTGCACATATAAATTTTGGTGACAGTGACATTTCTGATCCTGAATAAATAGCTGAGAGTTTTAACAACCAATTTTGTAGCTTGCCAAACGCTATTCCTAATGCTCCTACCTACACTTCTAAAACCAGCAGCCAGTGTCCCTCTTCTCATTCTATCTTTTTATTTCCTACTGATGCTGCTGAAATCATATCCACTATTAAATCATTTGATAACTCCTACTCTTCTGGTCCTGATAATATCCTGATGCCTGTTATCAAAACTTGCTCCACTCTTATTGCACCTTGTTTATCTGACATAATAAACCTATCCTTCCTTACTGGTCAATTTCCATCTGTTCTTAAATATGCGCAAGTGATTCCAGTCCCTAAAAAATCTTGTCTTTCCAATTCTGAAAACTATCGACCTATTTCTATCCTTTCAGCCTTCTCAAAAATAATTGAAAATATATTTTATAAACGCCTGACTATCTTAAATCGCATGAACTTTTAACCAATAATCAACATGGTTTCAAGCAAGGAATGTCAACTTCCACTGCTGCCTTACAACTCATTAACCATATTCATCTTGCCTTCAACAAGAAACAGCTTGCTATGGGAATATTGACCTTAGTAAAGCATTTGATAGCATTAACCATAACATACTTCACCACAAATTAAATAGCATTGGCATCACAGGCAACGCACTAAACTGGATCAATTCTTACTTGGCAAATCAACATCAAATTGTAAGTTATTCTCAAAAGACAACTGTTGGAACAACAACCGTACAATCTAAACCCAGGAATATAGTATGTGGGGTTCCTCAGGGATCAATCCTTAGGCCCCTACTTTTCATTGTTTTTATTGATGATCTGTCAAACCATTTCTCTAGAAGTTTCCCAATTCTATACGCCGACGACACTTCTTGTTTAGTAACTGTGGACAATCCAACTGAGCTTATTAACTCTGCCATAGTATCTGTAAAAGAAATGGCTGAATGGTGTGATTCCAACAATTTAAAGATAAACTGTATTAAAATCTTATATTTACATATTCATCCAAGGAATTCCTCGCCATCCGGCAGTCCCCTGCTTAAACTGAATAACTCCAGCATACGCAGATCAGAGGTTGCGAAGTTTCTTGGCCTAAATATCACCGAAAGACTTAATTGGTCAAATCACATTAATGCCATAGTAAAGAAAGCTGCAATTGGCATTTTCATGATCAGAAAACTAGCACCCATAGCATCTATCTCCATTCTGAAATCAATTTATTATGCTAAAGTAAATTCACACCTAGCATATGTAATAATATTTTGGGGTAATTCTGGCATGTTTAAAAAGGCTTTCTCCACACAAAAACGAGCCATCAAGGCAATACTTAGAGTTTCCTACCGTACTCCTGGTAGGCCCCAATTCTGCTCACTCAATATACTTATCCTTCCCTCAGTGTACATATTACATTGTGCTACTTTTGTAAAAAATAACCACAACCAATTCCTCACAAATAATGAATACCACAACTATGGTACTCGCTCAAGGGATGATGTCATATCAATGGCTACTCCTATTCCCTATGCCAAAAAGGCCCCCACCACTCGGCATCCCTAATATTTAATCACTGTCCACTGACATTAAATCACTTTCCTCTCTAAACACCTTCAAAAACAAGGTGAAAAATCTATTACTGGCTAAATGCTATTACAGCGTGGATGAATTTATGGCTGACTAGCTGATACAGCTGAAATTTTGTGTTTTGTATACATAATTTTGATATTTTGTTAGTATTTCTGTGAAAATGTGTCTGTGTAGTGAAATTTCATTATCTCGAACATTGTATTTTGACTGTCGACATCCATGTCATTATTTTGTGACCTCAACGGAACAATAAATATTATTATTATTAAATCTTTTCTAATTATAGACCTTTAAGACCAGTTGTTCTTGCATTTTTCTAAAATGCCCTCGCATTTAAGTATCATATTCCTTTTTTTCACTATTTATGATAGGTAATACTGTTGCAAAGGATGTTAAGTTGAACAAATTTAAATATAACATTTTAAAGTGTTGTGTTGTAGCTTAGCAATTCTTCAGCTAACTATACTTATACAGTGGTTTTATATGGATGGTTGATGTGATGTTAGGAAAAGAACAATTTATTATATTTGTCATATAAGTTAGGTGACTAAAATATAAAATATTCAACAATTTCACTCCTATTAGTATCTAAAGCTGAATTACTCTGAACTAGCAGTATATTTTTGTTGATTTTAAGCAATATGAATGGATAAGTCAGTATTTTCATTAATGAAACCAAAGATACTATCAAACTTCTAACTATTTATATACGAAACATTCTTATGTTTGTCACCGAGTTCTCTACTTCTGTCTGCCATTCTCTCAACTGTAAAAAGATTAAAGGTTAAATATAGAGCTCCCCACATCACTCAACAGCTGGTAGTCACTTTTGCAACTTTTTACGCCCATGCAAGCAGAAAGGTTATCATAGTTATAGAGTTTAATCATATTAAAGTATTGACTATATAAATGTTGGTTATAAAAAATTCATTTTTATATCTTCACTTGTTTCCAATTCACTTGGTTAAACTTGGGAAACTAGGTATATCGAATTTATGCGTTATACTGAACTTTTAAGGTGTGTATAAGTAAATAAGTTTTTATGAATCCTCTTAAATTAAATAATTTTTAGCTATGAGCATTTAAAAAAGAGTGCTTTTGATTTGAAAATTTTATTTAAATATCTTCTGTTCTTTTGGACAAATGGTATTAAAATATCTGTAACCATAGGAGAACAGGTGGATTTAATATCAACAAATATGTCAGATTACAAAAGTTAGTTTTTCCAAAAATATATAAAGTTGATATCTTGACTTTTAATTATATGAAAAGGGAGGGTTGCAAGACATGGTGAAACAATACAATAGTAAATAAATAAAAACCCTTCACTGTAAACAGTAAGAGAATACTCATATTCATGCTGCAGGTTGCTTGTAAACACCATTGCAGGACTTAAGTCAAAAAGAGGCACATACACACAAACAATACAAATCTTTCTAAGCTAAGCTGTCATCTTCAGTAGTGTGAAGAAACAGCAGTGTCTAATTTAAGTTTTGGTTAGAGTATACTGTGCGAGTGCCTTTTGAAGGATTTGTATGTTTCTGCATGTGCGTGTCTGCTTTTGACTTCGGCCCTGGGGTGGTGTTTACCAACAACCTGCAGCATGAATTTGAGTATTTTCTTCCTCTTTATGGTGAAGGAATTTTTCTTTATTTACTATTGTAATTATATGAAGCTAAGTTAAGATGCAAAGGACTTTTTACAGTAAACTTAAAAACATCCAGGCTTTTGTAACCTCTCCTCCATTTCCGATTTTAGAGCCTAGCATTTAAGAAAATGTTTATTTCTTTCCTGAGACAACATATTACATATTTAATCAGGCTCCTTACTATTCTGTCATCTCATTCATTATATGAGATATATTTTCACGTCACATAAGTAGATCAAATTTTGTTTTTAGTAACTTTGAACCTTGTAAATTGCTTTTTTTATTAATGGAGCATGACATCATTGCAAAAATATTCATTTATAGACAGTAAAGAGTAGATTGAAAAAACCTGAGGATTAACTCTGTAAACTATTCTCTTTTACAGTGATGGTGATATTATTCTGCACTGCATGTCTAACCTTTGGAGGAGCGCTTGTGCTCTGGACAACAAATCTGGTGGATAACATGGTTTTAAGTGTAAGAGGAGATAATGAATAAATTTATTAATTTTAAGCTGAAATACACCATTAATGACTACTCAGCACTGATTTGTGTGTTTTACATTTACCTAAAGGGTTTCACTATGTAAAAGTGTATCCTACCTGTAAAACAATTTAAATTGGTTAAATCTGAATTAAAATTATGTAGGAAGGTATGAGGTATACATCATTTTGCATATTGGAAGAATTGGGCACTTTGATTCCACTTTTAATTATTTAACAGCAAGTTTTTATTCCATTGATAAATACAGCACAAAAAATATCCTTGTTGTCTTAAAACTTGTTAACAAATTTAATGTAATAATGCCTGTGACAATATACTTTACTTTAGAACTGGGTTCCCTCACCAATTGTACACCATAGTAGTCTTCTCTTTGATTAGAAGTGAAGATAAGTATCACAAAAATCTCAGGATGCAAATTTTTGCTTGTGCTATAGCCTTGTATATTTGATGTGCCTATCAGGCACTGCTTAAGTGTCTATTACACAGTTGTTTGCATTTTGATTATCAGTCATCAATCAAATACCTGATGATACTGATGGTATTTAATCTGAATCACTTATAAATAAAAAATATTTGGACTATGAATTTTTCAATCTATGTATACATTAACATGTCCACTAGAATTACAATAAATGTTTGTTTTGTTGGCCTGAGTTTTCAAGTACTGAACCATTTTTTTATTTTCTTAATTTTAGGCTATTTTTGGAATAATCAAACATTTCTTTATATAAGTAATTTATTAACCTATAATTCTTTTTAAAGTTTCTTATAATGTGATGTATTCCTTGTATGTAAATCTAAATATACACGAACATTTTTTGGGGCCCCTTACTTCAAGGGGCCCCTGTCGTGTGCCTTAAATCCGCCACTGATTATGAGGGAGAAGTTCAGTATTTAGGGAAATCTTGTATTTTTGTCCCATTTTCATGGATCCTCAGAGAACCCCTATATTTCACGGAACCCTAGGGCTCCGCATAACCCAAGTTGAGAAGCAATGTCATACATCATGGGGGCCCTGGCGCATGCCATTTGCGATCCCCCCTAAATCCACCACTGGACCTGTACGTGTTATTGCCTGTACACACATGCGAGCAATATATGGTATGGGTCCACAGTTCTTAAGTGGCAATTAGACACAGGAGTTAACTTGTAGGTAGTCGGTTTTTTATCGAATTGAACCCAGATTGACTCTACTTGGAAGATGAATTGTGGTTACATGTGAAGTCATGAAGGAAAATTCAAAGGCTGTGTTGTGAAGATAAATGAAAGATGATAAGCAGATTTTTTTTGTCTGTTTGGGGGCCCCTGGGCATGTGGGGCCCAAGGCATATGCCTGTGCAATAATCCGCCACCGGCTGTGAATCATTCTCAATTATTTTTATTTAAAGGCCATTTAATTTTATATTGGCACACACTAATTTTGGTTTTGTTTTGTTAAATACTTTTGCAGCTGAGTGAGAAATAGTGTATATAAACTGTAAGTTTTTAAAAAATGTATGATTTCCTTTAGTTGTAATTTTTTGTACTTTATTTGCAGGGACTGGTTATTAAAAATGGAACTCAAATCTATGATTGGTGGAGAAATCCACCTGTTGAAACATTATTTAGAGTGAGAATTTTTAATTATACTAATGCTGATGCATACTTGAATGGAACAGATGAAAAATTCCGTCTTCAGGAACTTGGACCTTATGTATACAGGTAATTAATAATAATAATATTTATTTGCTCTTAGTATCAATACAGACATAGAAAAGTCAGGAAAAAAGGTAGTTAAAATAATTACAAACAGTCATAAATATAATCGTTTAAAGAATAAAAAGTTTTGCTTGTTAGCAGACTTTTAAGACGTTTTTTGAATACAGACATAGAGCATGAATTCTTTATCCTAGGAGGAAGCTTATTATACATTATGGAAACAGCATGGTGAGAACCTTTTTGACCAAGGGTCAAGCGATAATTATTTATGTGAATGTCAGTTTTATGGCGTGTATCTTAACCAAATAACTGATATTAATTAGATGATCTTTTTTATGGTGATTGACTGAAAATTTTTATTCTTTTTTAATTTTACACTAATAGAGCTGTAATGGAAAAAGCCAATATAGAGTTTGATGAAAATGATGAGGGAGAAATAGTGACTTTCCAGGAAAACAGATCATATCAATTTCTTCCTGAGCTGTCACAAGGAGTCAGCCCAGAAGATCCAGTAGTAGTTCCTAACATGGCATTGCTGGTGAGCTTC
Organism: Tanypteryx hageni; assembly: GCA_028673005.1. Lineage (NCBI taxonomy): Eukaryota > Metazoa > Arthropoda > Insecta > Odonata > Petaluridae > Tanypteryx > Tanypteryx hageni. The sequence goes on from CM054116.1 coordinate 56,557,830, forward strand.
ATGGCTAATTTTATCATTATTCCAATATCTAAGTATAGCTATAGGGAAAAAATAACATGAATTACCATATTTATTTTACTGTTGATAAACTTACTGGAATATGATGCTTGTATTTTTAGGTAATAATTTGGCTGAGGCATCAAAAAATATATAAATTTATTTTTGAGAGCTTTTAATAAAAATTGGTGGCTTATTGTATTAATGAGCATTTTATTTTGCTAGGTATGAGAAGTACACAATTTTTATTTGCCCATTATTATTTACTTTAAAGGGAGCAGCATCAGTTATGCATGACACTTATTATATAGTGAAAATGGGATTAGCATCTCTCTTGAAAAGTTTGAATGCTGAGCCCTTTTTGAAACTCAATGCAGGAGAATTTCTTTGGGGCTATGATGACACACTTTTTACTCTTGCCAAAAATATTGTACCTTTCCAAAGAGAGCTGCCAATTGAGCGCTTTGGTCTTCTGGCTTCGGTAAGAGAACATTAAAATAAATTTGTTGTTTTTTGAAAGTGATTTCTTTTGTTAAGTTCAGAGAAAGTATATTTGTTTGAATACTATATGTTATATATTTAATTTTAATTGTAACGCAAAACTTAACATACTCATAACATTTTATAAAATATGAAATTCTGAAGAAATATTCTGAATTATTGTGATTGATTTTTTTACAGCAAAATGGACTGTCTAGAGATCGAATCAGTATCCATACAGGCTTAAAGGATCCAAGCTTATTAGGAGTCATATCTGAATATAATGGAGAGGATAGTCTGCCTTATTGGGGTTCATATGAATGCAACAGAGTTGATGGGAGTGAAGGAACAATTTTTCCACAAATGCCTTCATTAAATAATTTCAATGAAACACGATCATCTCTACCACTTCGTTTGCATGTATTTAATCATCAACTCTGTCGGAGGTTTCCACTTGAACAGAAGTATTCTGTAAGATCTCATGGTTTTCCTGCAATAAGATATCAACCAGTGGATGGAGTTTTTGATGATGCTACCAAAAATCCAGAGCACAAATGTTTCTGTGATCCAGCTAACTCTGTGTGCCCACCATCAGGAGTTTTCAATGCTACTCCATGTGCTTACGGTATTTACTAAAATCCTCCAAAGATTGGGTTTGCGATTCACTGTAACACATATAACTGCCCTTCTTAATGCAATTTTGTCATTACTAAATTGATAAAGTAGTTACAAAAACTTTGATATACAAATTAAATTTTGAAATAACAAAACTCTCTCCTCATGTACATTACTTGCAATAAAGATAGTACATGTTGGTTATTATTATATCTGCTGGAGTAAATATTCCTCAAAAATCCCTGCCCCTATTTTACATTTCTATCACTGTCATGATAGTAATATCTAAACCCAGATTATATTAAGCATTTTATTATAACAATGGAAATTTTATATAAAAGGTTATCTTACTTATAAATGTATAGCATACTATGGGGCTCTCAGATGAGGCCTAAGTTTCATGCATCATGATCTCCACAATATCTTTACACTGGCAAGGGCATCGGGAGCTAACGAGGACCCTGGTGCGAAGTGTATGACGGGCCCCCCTTGTGTGTGTATATGTGTTTGTGTGTGCATGTCTGCATGTAGATATGAGGGTTAAAACTCAACAAGCCATTTCTGAAGAAAATTGACTATATTTATTGAAAAAATAACGTGTTAATCTTAAATAGCCAAACAATGAATATAACATAAAAATGAAACAAATATAATGACTACACAAGTAAATACAGTATTTAACTTATGAGTTATTATCAATAAAAGTACTGTTGCTTAAATAAATATAACTAAGGATATATATATATATATATATATATATATATATATATATATATATATATATAGCTAGAAGTTGATAAAATGCTTCGTATGGAGTATAGCATTGTATGGGGCAGAAACATGGACGCTAAGGAAAAATGACATCAAATACTTGGAAAGCTTTGAAATGTGGACTTGGAGGAGAATGCTGAAGATAAAATGGACAGATAGGATGAAAAACGATGAAGTGCTACGAAGAATAGGAGAGAAGCGAATGGTTATACAGACTATCAGAAAGAGGAAGGCTAACTGGGTTGGACATTACCTGAGGAGAGAGAGTATGATTAAAGACGTGTTAGAAGGAAAACTAGATGGGAAAAGGAAAGAGGTAGGAAAAGGTTTCAGCTGATAGACGATTTGAAAGGGAAAGAGAGTTATCAAGATATAAAGAGGACAGCGGAAAATAGGAGTATATGGAGAACCAGGTTTAACCAAGAATAATCATGGACCTGTCTACGGACAGACTACCTATGATGATGATGATATATAGCTAATGATTACTTACCTTTATTGTTAATTCCAATTAAAGGTCTTTAAAATATAAGTCCATATAATTTATGCTGGTTGCACTAAAATATTGAATACATACATAGTACATAATGGATGTTAACACCAGGAATACTAGGAAACCACTGAGGTCTCTATTTCTGGTCACTCTAGTTTTTGTTAATGTCTTTCTCTGCTCATCCACTTTGTCAACAAAACAAGTATACACATACCAGTATATTTAGCCAGGCCCCTTGAAGAATTGCGGACCTGGGTACTGGAGACCCCTATGCAAAAGCATAGCAAGATCACAAGATTTAGTGTGCAGTAATGTAGGCTGCAGTGATGGTGAGCTGGGTGGGTTTGTTGAGGGTAAGAGGGAAGACGTTTAAATTGCCTCAGATGCACACCATACTCTGCACAGGTCTTAGTTATTACCCCCAAGTGTAAGGTCTTATCTATTACCCCCAAGTGTAGAGTTTTAACCACAATATTAAATCTCTCTCTTCCTGTAATTTAAATGTTTTACTATTTAAACTAGTGATTTGATTCTTTGGCTGTGTTAAACCAAAAGCATGTAAACGGAGAACTAACTGAACTTTAATTTATTACAATATTGAAGCATAGTTTTTACAGTCGTGGATCAATGAAATATTATCATAAATCTCTGCATAATCAATACCATTTCAAGTACATACATCAATAATTTGCTTTGTTTTGTGCAAAGTCCAGTGATGTTGATATAGAGTTTTTATTAATGACTGCAGTATTTTATGAAAATTTATTCAGTCCACATTTCATGAGAATTTAAGAATTTTTATATTTTTGTATCTTAAAAGTTGTTCAAACCTATTTGAATTATTAATCTAGTTAATGAATAGCCTGGCAAATAAAGCAGTGGCACAGCCAGGGAGTGGCAATCAGACATTCAGAGATAATCTTAACAAAAGCATAGAGTATGCGAGCATCAGATGGAAATAGAATGGATCAAAGATGCCCAAATTTGAATCAATACCTTTATTCATTAGCTTTATTTTAACAAAGGTTCTTGCAGATCAATCAATAATCGAGTGCTCAGATTTGGAAATAACTTTGTAATGAAAATTTTTTCCCTGTGCTACTTAAATAGAGTATTCATTTTAAGTTACTGTTGTGTAAATGAGGAGAGAGTAATTGATATCTTAAAAAATAAAGTGATTTAAATTCCTACGTTAAATAATATCATAACAAAGCACCTTGGGCCAATTCAACATAACTTCTGAATTTAAATATAGTATTTTATGTTCCTAATATTTTATTATTCTTGTTAAATATGGCATAAACTCAATCATATACTCAAGATGTAATGTCTGCTAAATTCCAGGAGCACCCATAATGGCATCATTCCCCCACTTTTATTTGGGAGATCCATCACTTCTGGAACCATTTGAAGGACTGATGCCAAATAAGGAGGAGCATGAGTTCTATTTGGATATACAACCGGTATGTGTTAATATAAATACCAATTAAAAATTTACCTTAGGTTGCATTCGCATTTGTTAGTCAAGACAATATGAGAATAGACAAGATGAGAAAAGAAAAGATCAGATAAATCTCTTTCTTTCATGGGTTGGGGGATGCAGAAAAAAATGTCCTATTTGAAGAGTCACTGTCCCCTTAATGTCATTGGTAGAGATCTTAAAATCTTACAGTTATATAAGTACATGTGAAATTAAATACCAGAAAAATTTCATACAAATAATATAGTTACAAACAGTGTTACAGCTGTTTACACTATTGATTGAAAACAATGGTGTTTAGCATTGTGGTATTAAATTTTACAGAAAATAAATTTACATTTGCAATCTACATGTGATAGTCCCTTATTATCATCATCATCATAATGGTGCACTGTTGATTTTTATGTGAATTGTTTTAAGAAATATCTTTTATATTTAATTACCCAATATCTGTCTGTCTATCTGTCTGTCCCCCCTTTTATCTCTTGAACAGTTTATCATAGAGAAATGCTGTAAACGCCATTCAGTTTCTACCAACTAGGAGACCCCAGGAAAATTATTTTTGTTTATGGAAGTGTCCCAGATTCAACTCAAGGAGACGATTATATTTTTCCATATGTTTACACAGGAGTTTCGATTTTTCAAGATGCAAGATTTTTTCCTTCATTTATTAAAATACATAAATATGTACCGAATTTCTCCGTTTTTGCATTATTCGATTGCTAAAACTATAAAATATCTTATTCTTGTGATGTTTAGATGTTACCCAGAAGAATTCTTTTTGAAATTTTATGGTTTTTTCATACTTTGGAAGCTTGCCTATCCCCCCTCCCCCTGAAAAAGTTCCAGCAGATGCCCATGATACAAATGTAATTTGATGTGAGGTTAAATGAGTCCTTGGCACAATGTCACTTCACACAAACTTGCACGCGTAATGCTTTGGTCTCTGGAGTGAATTAGTTTTCTGCAAACTGGGTTAGCATGTCTGTATATGTTTGTGCATGTATGTGTACTATCACCAGTATTTATGCATTCAAATTTTTCGTTTTTTTATTTTTTGGTGCATAAGATGTTACAGTTACATTCATTCCTCTTTCAAAAAACATAATTAACTTCTGCATGTAGATATCATTACATAGTACATTTAAAACTGATTCTAAATGATAAAAATATATCTTTGTTTGCATGTTGCTTGTGAAGCAAACACCGAAATGTTTAATTTCAGAATGGTAACATTTATCTCGAAAATCAGATAACACTGTCTCAACCTGAATTTATACAAACTTCATGTTATTTTTTCATGGTTTAGATTTAATAATACTGTGATTTACTTGTATTTGTTGTTCACTGCACTAAGAATATAATTTCCCTATTTAGACATTAGGAATTCCAATGGGAGGGAGGTCAAGATTTCAACTGAATGCAATGGTTCGTCGCGCTAAAGGAATATGGCAGCTGAATGGTTTTCCCCACAATCTAATTTTACCAATTGCATGGATTGAAGTTGTAAGTATAGATGTCATTTAGTTCATACTCTATATTCATACTCTATTTACAGAAGAATTATGAATAGATTTATAATAGCAATTTTTAAATATTGAAATAAAAATAGTGATTGATTTAAAATGTAAAGCTTTAAATTCATTTTGGTATAAAAATATGTTCAAGTTTTGTTAGTTATACAGCACTCATGGGGACCTGTGTTGTGCCAGTCAAACAAAAATGGTGGCCATGCAAAAGGTTGACAGAATTCTCTATAAAAAAGTAACTTTCATTATATCTGCCCTACAAACATTCAAGCTCTTGAAATTCTGAGTTCATTTTTTGTTCCTGAAAATATTGCTAATTTGTTTTCCTCCTGTACTGCTGGTTATATTCATTATATTTGGAGTATTCTGAAGTGATATGTAATGCTTCAAAATTATTTCTAACAAGAAAGGCACAAATATTACTTTTATCATAATGTCTGTTGTGACTGACAATGAGTAAATACTTTGTGATGGACTATGGCATTGGTTCCCAACCTTTTTTGGCCCAGCGCCCCCTTTCAATGAGCAATTAGGGCTGATACTCTCCTCAAATACATTTTACATTGAGCAGGAATTCTGTTGAAACCCTCCATGTCGTTTTACTAAAATGAGCCATTATGGGGCAATAAAACACAATTAGAAAATGAAAAGTATTTTATTTTAGCAAAAAAGACATCAAAATTGTTTTTATATTCCTACAAAATTATAATTTTAACCCTTTGGTCAGTAGGTTTTTTCTTCACTAAAATACTCCTGGAGTGAGTTTTTTTGCCTGAAATTAGAGTTTTAAAAAAATTTATATTTCATATTCAATTTTAAAGTATTGTTATTCAGAATTAGTGAAATATCATATAAAAATATTTAATTTATTATTTCTTACTTGTTTAGAAGACTTTTAGTTTATGGTACTCCTCAAAACAAGGATACATGCATAGGGGCTTGTTGCACTCTATACACATCCATTGGGTGTCCTTTCTCCCAGATTCTTTCTTTTTTGTGTTCTTGCTGTAGCTGGAATTGGTTTAAGAAAATGTCATCCACATAGCCTTAGTGAGTCTGTCCCTGAAGATGGCTGTCCTCCTTTTGGTGATTTTCTTTCCCTAGCAAATTCTTCCAACAACTGGTCAATGAGAGTCGACCTGAAGTCTACATGTTGAGGATTCTTCCCAGTTTTTACTTTATACAAAATGTATGAGTTCAACACTGCAATATCTATGTAATGGAAGGACAACTTGATATACCATTTCATTGACTTTCTAACTGTCGCAACAAAACTCATCTGCATATCAGCTTTTTCCACCAGTCCCATATTTTCATTGTATTTGACAACACACAATGGTTTTTTTTACTTTCTCTCCAGTGGCATAATGTCTTATTTGTCTCAACCATCCTGTCTTGGTGAATCGTTGTCAACATTATCACATCTCTTTTGTCATTCCACTTCACTACCAACAAATTTTCAGTCTGTTGCAAAATACAATCTCCTTTCTTCAGTTTATCTGGAAAAGCTGGCATTCCTTTTCTATTTTTCCATACAGTCCCACAAGCTCTAGTTTTTTCTTTATGTAGGTAATCAAATAAATCAGGACTGGAATACCAATTGTCCACAAAGAGGTTGTGTCCTTTTCCAATACATGGAGCCAACATTGTTTTTACTACTGAACCAGAGATTCCAAGTTTCTCATCCTTTTCAATTTCAGTTTGAGCACCTGTATATACAATGCAATCAAGTATGAAGCTTGTCTCACAATCACACAGAAGAAACAGTTTCATTCCAAATCTGTGGCATTTGGATGGAATGTACTGCTTCCACTGCAAATGCCCCTTCCATGGCACAAGACTTTCATTGATACAAATATTCTGGAAAGGGTAAAACATTGATTGATACTTCTTCCTAAAGTAATGAATTACAGGTGAAATTTTATACAATCTGTCTCCTGGAGTTTGATTTTTATTATCTGAGAAATGAAGAAGTCTTAGTGTGAGTGAGAAACTGTCAAGAGAAATTATTTTTCCTAATATCGTTGTTGCTATCAGAGGTTTTGTTGACCAATATTCCTTTATTCTGTTTTTCCCCACTTATGAAGCTTTGACTTAGGCATAATTTTTTAATTCTCCTTGATAAATATGCATTATCTAAGATAATGGTATTCACCAATTCCAAGTCAACCATTTCCTTGAATTTGCTTACTTCCAATCTTATGTTATTATCGTCATCTTCATCGGGAATAGGGCAACTCTCTTTTATTCCTGAATTGGAATGGTCAATAGATAGATTCAATAGAAGACGTAAATGAACGGCAGTACCGCTCCAGCAAAAAGTTTGAAAATGTAAATATACGGCAGTACTCCCAGAAGCACAAGAGTGACTGACAAAAATGTACAGCAGTACTGCTCAAAGGGTTAATGATGACTGAAACAAAAGAAGATAAATCTTGGTAATATAAACATTGACCACATGTGCAATAAACTGTTAATGACTACCTTGAGCTTGATGACTCTGCACTGACATATTAATATTAGGTCCAATGTTTGACAAACAATCTTAAATCACCACTTTCACTAATTTGCAGCATATACCATTCCCTAGTTAGTATCTGTACCACAGCACTGAAACCTTTTTCAATGATAATGAGGAAAAAGCTAACAATTACAATTTTATATTTTTCAGAGAGTAAGATAAGTAATTTGTAGCCACGTTGTTTGAACAGTACTTGGACTTCATAGTCATGTTGTAAGTCCGTTAATTCCTCATGTAAGTTTTGCTTAACTTCTTATACATCTGCCAAAAAGGGATTAATAACCCAATCAGGTACTTTAAGTTCTTGGAATCTTTAAATCTTGTCATCATATCTTCCTTGAGTGCTTCAAGATGAGAGCAATAGGTCTCAAGATTATTATTGAATAATAATAATTTATCGTCATATTCCTTTACCAATTTCTGTAGACTTGGAAACTGGTAGAATTCACAATGACTAAGGTTAGTTTTAAAGGAATTTAACTGGGTGTAATAAAGGTCATGATAATTCCTTTTGCTTTGATGAAATTCATTTTCTTTTTTTGCAATTTAATTTTTACTTCATTTAATTTGTCGAAGATGTCTGAGATATATGCCAAATCAGTTTGCCTTGTCCTTACTTTATTCCACATTATTTGGTCCTTTGAATGAAGAAACTCTAACAGTATCATACAGTTCATAGAAATGCTGCAAACAGCTTTGGAGAGCCACCTGACTTTCATATGCAGGATAAGGCGTTCAAATTCTTCATAATTTTTTCACATGGCTGTCAAAATAAGGAGTCATTTAATGGACTAGCTTAACAGCATTGCTAACAACTTGCAGAGACTTGTGTAGTCTATCACTCAGATGTTTAGCAACAAAATGTTGGCAATGAAGAAATAATGAATGGCAAAGACACCCGGTGCTGCATTTTTTTAATGTGCTATGAAACCACATTGACGGTCAATCATAGATGGTGCACCATCAGTTGCACATGCAATGACATTTGTAAGTGGAATACCTTTTTCAATAAAGAAACGTTCAACTACATGAAACATTATTGAGTCTTTCGTGTCTGTTGGTAAAGGCTTAGCAAATAATAACTTTTCAATAACTTCTTCGTTGATATTTACAAAATGTGCATATGCTAGTAGTAAGACTTCATTGTCTAGTGGAGTTGATTTGTCAAGTTGTAATGCAAGTTCAGTATTCTTCAAATCAGTACATAGCTTACTTTTGATGTCACTCACAATCTCATTAATCCTTCTTGATACCAAATTGTTACTCAATGCAATTGATGTTGTTAAGTCACTTACACCAGGACCCATCATAGTGTTGATAACCTCTTTTGCAGCAGGAAGAGTCAGTCTCTCCCCCAAAGAAGCAAGAAGTCCTCTATCAACTTGACTGGAATGTGTTTTAAATAGTCCACTAACACTATGTCGCTTTACAAATTTCACCTTCAACTCGCAAAAATAGGATATCTTTGTCCACTTTATTCGCATATTTTGTTTTTAGATGTTCATTAAATCTTGAAAGCTTCATAGCCTTTTTTGAGAATGTCTTTTCACATATTAGGTACATTGGTGAGTTTGTTTGTTGGCGATGAAATAAACCCAAATTTCAAGTATTCATTAAAATATTGTCTACATTTCCTTTTATCACTCATTTTGATCATGGGCTGTTTAAAGAGGTGTGTAAAAATGTAGTAAATTTAGTGAGGCCACCTTCAGGGTACTCAAGTGGTTAATTTTTTAATTGCTCTCATTTAAAACGGTTCATAATTATGAGCGGTTTTGGTCACTTTGAAAGTCTGTCTCAGTTTATTTCAAGTTAAATAAACAAGATAATTAAATAAGAATCATACCACAAAAATACCTGTACATCTGAGTGAAAACAGTGACAAATTCATCTGTGATGTTTTGAATGAGAGCAGTTTATTAACTCCTGAAATTTCAAAAACATCTCCTGGGAGCAGTATTGCCTAGGTTTGGAAATGCTGGGGAAAGGTTACACCATGGAATAAAATATATCATAATATGGGTTTTATTTATTTCCACCTAACCATTTTATACACAATATAGGTAATTATTATATATGTAGATAATTAAATTCAAATCAAAACAGTGAAATGAAAATTATTTCAAGGTATACGGTACACAATGTCAGTCATGACTATGATGATGTCTATTGGAACATTAGGGCACCACAGGTATCGGTCATGTGAGTTTGCTGATAGAAAGTGTGCTGTGTGAATGGCCTTTTACTGATTTTTAATCCTTGGAGGTTCTAAATCAATATTTCATGAAAAGTCACACTAAAGAAAACTATAGTATTTTCATCAGAAATTTCACCGAGTAATTTTCAGATTTCATGAATAATTTAAGTTTTTACATTTGTAGAATTAATAATTCCTGAAAATTTACTTATGAACTTAATTAATTAAATTAATGTATAAATGACTAATCAATTTTTTGATCTGTTAATCACAGGCTGTTGAGGAAATACCAGATCATGTGAAAAGTGCAATTAGATTAGCCACTGAGACTTCACAAATTATTCAGACGGCATTAATGCTTTCATTGTTTGTAATGAGCATATTAATTATGCTTGTTCTGTTGATGCTGATTTTGAGACGAGTTCATCATACCTGCAAACAGCAAAAATTGGAGAAAATAACTGCATCTAATGATCAAACTGCAGCTAAAGCATTCCTTGGGGCCAAGGGATGAATGAAAAGAAGTACTCAAGTCAATGTCATTCCAAACAAGAGTATATTTATCATAAAATACTTGTTGAGTTCACTGTGGTTTTGGTTAATTTGAACCAAGAAGATATTTGGCACTTAAACTTGGCAGTATTTTCACTTGAAGTGATATTTATGTTCTTGGATAATTCAACTCCAAAACAACCATCATAATGATGACCATTTCAGTCATTTTGTCATATCATTTTCGATTCAGCATTATTTTTTGTATTTTTGATACTTTACTTTTTAATAAACATTTTATTTGTAGATATTGTTTTATAAAAACCATTACCTTAAATAAGAAACTAGATATAAAATTTATTGGGAACAACTGAGCAGGAAATATGTACATGCCATAATCTCTTCATCTGGCAATGATGCTATTATTAATAATTAATTTGAATTTTACAGTTTTTTATTTTCATTGAAAATGAAATATATGTATATTGTTTGGTTTTAAGTTTTAACTTCCATGATATATTTTTGCATAAGTACAGACTTCCCTCGTTTTACGAACTTCCATTTTTGAGTTTTTGCTTCGAACTGAGCAATTTCATAGATATTTTTCGATTTGCGAATAAATTTTTCCTTGTGAGAAATTTTTCTTGGGTTACTGCCCGGGTCACGTCGTCATTTAGGACCAATGTTTCGGCGTCTGACTTCGACACCATCTTCAGGGATACTGAGCTCAGTATCCCTGAAGATGGAGTCAAAGTCAGATGCCGAAACGTTGGTCCTAAATGATGACATGACCCGGGCAGTAACCCAAGAAAAATTGCTAATATTCATTCGCCGGGAAAACTTCAAATTTTTGCTTATACAAGTTCGTTACGTTAGCATGAAAATCTTATTTTTTCAAATATCAAATAAATTTTTGCTTATACATGCTCTATCTGCTTCGGAAAAGTTCGGGAAACTCGGTAAAGTTCATCAGATTGCATTTTTTACATAGGAATGGAAAAATAATTTTCGTTTAACGAGTTTTCGTCTAACGAACAGTTTTCGTGGAACGAATGAAGTTTGTAAAACGAGGGAAGGCTGTATCAAGATAAGTCATTTAGTTGCAGTTTTATTTTTGCCTGCCTTGCTTCTTGCATTGTGAGATGAAACTGTCTCATTTTACATTAATCTCTCGTAATCCTTAAAGTACTTGAAAATAGTTAAACGATACGATAACCTCTGGTGACACCGCCGCTGCCAACAACAAATCAAATACAATACACTGGCTAAATAACACAAAATGTACTAACAATTATATTGAAGTGACATAATACAAAGCAACAATATAGTACAATACTTAATAGAAATGTCCACTTGTGGAATCACAAATGATACGGAAAGAGTTCGACTCACTGGGTAATCTCTTGCAGGTGCGTTCGCCTCTGAGTTCTCTCTCATTCTCCCCCACTCTCCGTCTATCTCTCTCTCGGCTCGCTCCTCTTCGCAAGGTTGTCGGATCGGGAATCACCTCTAGTTCGCGGTGAAGTTCGAGTAGAGGGCACTGCACTCGTGAACGGTAATTGGTTCCAGGGTCTTGCTAGTAGTGTCCTCTTCCGGGCTAATGTCTGTTGCTATAAAAGAAGGAACTCTGTACGTACGCGCAAAACCGGAGTACTCGCGCATGCCGGGGTGCGAGCGCATGCAGGGGTTGCATGCGTATGCAGGGGTTGCGTCATTTGCTGCGAAGAACTGATGGGGAACTCGATAAATTGTCAAAACCGGAAAAATGCTGCAATTGCTTATCAAATTATTCTCTTTATTTTGGATTTCAGCTTAAATACTTCACTATTTTTACTTTCTGCCTCAAGGGGATTAGGGACCATTCACAAATTATGTAAAGTGATTTTAAAAAGTTTTTTGGCTCTCTCTGTAACACATCAAAACTAAAGCTTGGTTTCTCCCCAATAATACGTAACAAAAGCTTTGACCTCCCCCATTCCAATTCACAACTTTAAAGTATTTTGTTATTTCTAGCACATTTTCTTAAAAGAATATACATGCTTATATGATCACTCTCTGTCTGTCTGTGGACAACAACTTTTTTGTTTTAAGCGGTATTTGAAAAATTCTTTTTGAATTAGATACCTCTTAATATCCAACAAGTTTTAACCAGTTGAACTTTCATGGTAGTACATAGATTTTCCACTAGATGGCTTCAAATTTAAAAAATTTAGAAATTTGAAATGGTACTGTAGTCAAACTATTGGAAATATCAGGAAAATTCTTTTTGAATTAGATAGCTCTCATCATTCTATGAATTTTCCACCAATTGAGTTTTCCATATAGTTCATAGATTTTCCGCTAGGTGACTTCAAATTTAACTTTTTTGTTTTAAGATATATTTGGAAAATTCTTTTTTAATTAGATATCTCTTATAAATCCATTAAGTTTCTACTGATAGAACTTGCATTGTGGATCATCGAGTTTCCACTAGATGTCTTTCCTACATAGGGTTGTCTTGGTGATGATCTTGGAATTGCTTCTTTTGGATTGCAGTTGATGTAAAATATTGATGACAGATCTTACAAACATGATCATGTACCACCATTTAGGCTGAGTGACAGTAAAATTTGTAAGGAAGATACTTGAACAGTCCTTCAGATCTAGAAAGAACATCGTTAGCCTTCAATGACAAAGGGTAGAAAGGAAGGAATTAGACTATTTTTTCCATTCCTCTCGGATGCCTTCAAACAATTGCAGATTTGAATAAGTGTGACTGAAAGGAGTAAAAATCACAATGGAAGGATTGAGAATAAGGAATTTCATGGAATAGTGCAGCAATCATGATTTGTGCACTTCATAATTTGAGCACACTAAGGAGTAGTGCGGATGTACTTGGCAAGCCACTGTTTTTGAGTCTGTTAGATTTCAATTAATTTTTCTCTTGAGATATGTATTCTGCATCAGTGGGGAATTTATCAATGGTGACAAGAGTTTTTCCAGCAGTCTCAAAATTCAGTTTTTCCAAATCAGCATTGTGCCAATTAGTATGCACTGGATCACAAACTACTTCCTAGTCCTCTGTCAAAAGATTTATTTTGGGTAAAGAAATTGAGATACCTCTGTTCTACCTAAAAGGCAATAGAGTTGGATATTAATGGTTCTTTACCTAAAAATTGAGTTAAGTATTCCAAAGGATGTCAAACCTGCCAAACCAAGAATGAGAACTAAACAAGCCAATTTCTGGGTGATTGGTAAGGTTCTCTAATTTTCTAAAAATTTGCAAGAACAGAACTGCCTGATTTGGGATGGCATTTCAAATGCATCATTTTTTAATACTACTAAGTGCAGTATGCAAATTGAAATGAAGGAGGCATCTCAGCTCACAGTATCATTCGCCCTTAATGATTATTATCACATGCATACATGATTTATATTAAGGAAATATATGTAGACTCAAGAAAATAGGTATTCAATGGTTATGCCCTCTCTGTCCCTGCCTTAGTATAGCCCCACATTACTTCCATGTATGCTTGAAATTTGATTTTTCTCTGCCTTGTGCTTTAGCTGTCATTTTAATTTTATTACTTACACAAAGGACAGTCAAATGGATAGGTAGCAGCAACAAAATGCACATATTAATAAGTAGCGTCAATATATCTGTGTACCCAGAAAATCAGCTTTATTTGTCTAGCCTAGGGCTTCCAAACCTTCTCAATGTGACGATTACCAATTCCAGAAGTCATGCTTGGGAGTACAATTTTAATTCTATAACAAGACTATCAGACTGCTGGAGAGCAGTGGTGCTCATGGGCATCAGGTTAGAATCTCCTGGTCTGCCATTCCCAAACTTTCAATGCCCATTCCACTGTTAGAAAGAGTGGTTGCTGGGTTATATGGTGTCATGTGATTTTTTATCAAACAGTTATCATATTTAAAAATAAATTCAAGTCACATTATTTATTTATTTTCCTGAAGAAATCTGTCGCGTCACATTCAAGCAAACTCCTCTCCCATCGGTAAAAAATCATAATGCTATGTCTAGTTCCCTTTCCCCTCCTTCCTCATCACCTTTATATACTGTGCAATGAATATATAGCTGATCAGGTGCAAATAATTCACCTAAATACTTCATTATTATAAATAATAAGAATATTTATTGATATTTGTGTACAGTTAATGAAAAGTGGGTATATGTGATGCTGCCTAGGAAACCATACTTAAGTTGGAAAAATGGATTTCCTGTTTATTGCTGCAATGCAGAGAGCATTAAATTCTGAACAAAACAAAAGATCAAGCCTTCCAGGCCAAAAAAATTGATTTTTGGTGATTATTTAAAAGTTTAAAAGGAAAACTATACCTTAAGTCGCCCATGTGCTTTTCCCATAGTGACTTAAGGCATGATTTCAATGAAGCTGACTTGCTCACTTTTTGCCAATATTTTCCTATTTTCTGATGGGATAACACTGATTTTCCTGATTGTAACTCATTGTTGAAGACCTCTAATAACAGATGTCAGAAAAACCTCGAGTGCTATTTTTGCTGTAATGAACAAGTTAGCATAGTGACTTAAGGTATGGTTTCCTAGGTGGCATCACATATAAAAATTTTGAGTGAAATACCTTACTGGCATTTAAACTTTCATTGTATAAAACAAAGCATGATTATAGGTAACATTTTTGCTACAAAAAAGTGCATTTTATACACCAGAAAATAAGATAATTTTTACTTTTGGTAGCAATTTTCTTTTCAAATTGAATGTTGATATCAGAGTAACCATATAATTTCTTGTAAGATGTTTGCAGCTTGCTTTTGAGCCCCTTGATAGCATTTGTAGAATTGAAGACCTACATTAAACCTTGAAAACTAATGCTCATTATGGATGATTATATCAGAAGGCTTGAATAAATTTTTGTTTTATTTGTTTTTGGATCATGGCTCTTGGTCAATGTGTAGCACTAATGCAAATACAGTACAACCCCATAAATCTGGCAACCTTTGGACCTAGCATTTGACAGATTTTTGAAACCAAATACATGTGTACATAACTTTAAATTAAGAATAATAAAAGAGGATTTATTAACACATAAATAATAAACATTAATTAAAGAAATTGTATTTTTAGTGCTTTTTAAACTGCTTACGTTTTCACTTTGTTCGTCTGTCCCTGCGCAAAACTTTGAAGCAAAAAGATGTGCTAGGAAGAAAATTTACATGGACATTCTAAATGAAATACGTTTAGCTATCATACATTCTCATTTTCCCAGACATATCCTCATTTTTGGCATTCGACCATCAGGAAGGAATTCCAAAAAATTGAATTTTTCCAGGAATTTAAAGCATATGTCAGATACAGTTATTCTTCTCATATTGCATTTCTATAATTAATCCATTCCAGTATTTCTGCAAAAAATACATAAACCTTGAGCGGGAAAAGGATGTCCTCACTTTACAGCCCAGAATATGGTAGCTCTAATTAAGATGAAATCTTAATACAGCAAAACATGACAGATAGCTTCCTGAAAATTTTGCATTAAACGAAATTCACACAAAACAGGATCTTTATGTCAAAGAGAACAGGTTCCATGGATGGAAAAACTAGTGTAATATTAATAAAAAGACACCATTAACCTGAAAAATCAGCTTCTTGTCAGCTTCAATGCCAGAGGCAAATCTTTATATTTTTTCAGTAACTTACCTTTGTTGGTAATTTTCAAATGTTATACAAAACTAAAAACTTCCTTATATTTTGGTAAAAATGTAATTATTATCTCTACTAGCTGCTTAGTGCAGTGTTGCTTGCAGCATCAATAAGATATGTGCTTACTTCCACCCGGCATGGTAAATTAATGCAATGGGTGGGTTTATTTTTAGAAATGTATTCCAAAATACAACAGAACTTTTCAACTATCTCAGATGGTCCCACATTTATACCAGTTCCATGTTCAGTCCTGAGATGGCAGTAATAGAAAGATCCAAGACAAATATTTTCTATCAAAATTTTCTGTTCAAATTATGTTTTGCGACAAATGTTTCTATTAGACATTCATACTATTTTACTCTAATGTTTTTACTACATTAATGTAATGCAATGGAAATCAAGAATGTGCGTGGGTATAATTAAAAAAAATGCATATCAAAATACTACAGAGCCACCTAATGGAGAACACAACTATCTCTGACTGTCCCGCATTTTAGGTTATACCAGTTCGTTTGACTGCCAACAGGTGGCAGTATGGTAAAATTACACGACAATAGTATTTTCTATCAAAATCTTCTTTTCAAATTAGGTTTTCCAACAATTGCTTTTATTAGATGCTTGTAGTATTTTAATTTTAATGTTTTAGGCAATATTTGCAACCAAAAAAAGAAGTATAAATACTTTTAATAAAATTTCAATAAGGTAGTTAACAGGCCATGGATTAGTGTTGTCTAATAATTATTTGAGGACAAAATACAATGTTAAATGGGTAAGGGGTTCCAGTGGTGTAGTGGTTAGGACGCTGGCTGCTACTCGCCTGCTGCTTGAAAAGGTAGTGGGTACGAATCCTGCGCAAGTAGGATTTTTATCCAAGGTTACCTGGCCCCCTGTTTGTGTGGTTTGAGGAGACTGCGCAAACTCAGCTGTTCCATCCTTCAGAAGGGATGTTAAACTGTTGGCCCCTCTGGTGTTCTTCGTAAGAGCAGGCAAATGCCAGCACCGGGTTTCCCTCCTCCCTTCCCCAGCTATTCATTACACCTCTGAGATACCCACAGTGCATAGGACAGAGGCGAATCGACTGGGCATTCAAATGCATTTAAATGCGTATGGTTTGAGTGTTGGCCTCACCTTACCATTCCGGCCTTCTATTTGTGCGTTGCTATTAGGCGACGAGGATGAGAAAACGAGACCACGAGAAATATTGAGGAGACTGCACAAATCAACACTCCATCCTTCGGAAGGGATGTTAAGCAGTTGGCCCCCCTGGTGTATTTTGCAAGAGAAGGCTAATGCCAGCACCGGGTTTCTCTCCTCTCTTCTCTTATGAAATGCAGATAACTTAGGACCGAGTGCGGCTTCACAGCCTGCCATGGTGCCTATAACTTGCCGATGGGCAAAACTTAAGTAATGACTAAAATCACTACTGACAGCTTAGTAGCAATGCTGGAAAGCTGATTGAGGAAAGCCAGTGATGACTGGCTTCCATCAAACCCTGCAATGTTAAATTGTCACAGAGTGTTAACCCGAGATGCTCACATATTTTAGATGTGAAGTGTCATCAGTGTTTTCTGACAAACTGACAAAACATTTAATATATAGATGAATGAAACCTCAAATAAATCTGCAAGGAAGTTTTATTTATAAGGTTCCCTTTCTTGAAAAATAATAACCCTAAAATGGCCATTGATTGAAAGATAAAAATGGTGTGCTGTCCTCAAGAGTTCTTTTATAGTATCACATCCTGATCCAAAGTGGGGATCCATAGACGATCTTACTAACATCCACAAGTCTGTAAAAAATGGAATTTCTGATACATTTATGATTAGGCCATCTCAATAGTTGGCCACCTTTGTTTTGTTTGAGCACCTGTTAGGCATGGGCCTGCCTTGTGCTATAACAAATCTGTCTAAAATGGGGTCATGCAAAGTGAGTTATCCCTGTATTTCATTTACAATGATATTTTTCATTTTTTTGTGTTCTTGGTTCTTATACCCTTTCAATAATTAGTTTCTAGAGATTAAAGAGAGGTGTATCATCATATAAATGTAGTATATAGCTTCAGTGTAATGTTATGTTAATTCTGTTAAACATTTTAAATAATGGTGACAAAATTTAAACCTGAATTATATTTTGATAAAATTTCATTTGTATACATGACAAAACAATGAAAATGTAATTTGTATAATATCACCAATGCTATAAGCCTGGATTAATTGCATTAGCTTCATATTGGTTTCTCAGATCAACTCAATAAATGCTCTTAAATTTGTACGTCTGTAGTGTGTAGAATATACAATAAAATTATACTCCACTTGAAGACCTTTGGCAGTATTTTCAATGACCTAAAAGAAGAGAGAGAGAAATTAAAAAAATATAGCTTACTGTCAGTTTAAAGTGGACTATTTTGACAATTTTTTCACCTTAAATAATGAAAAATGGATTCATAAGCAAGTAATATGTTTTACCTCTTCGCGCACCAATTGCCACTGGAATAAGGGTAGCTAATGATATAAGTCCAAAAAATGCAGTTCCTCCACAGGCAAAAGCAAGAGCATCTCTGTAGTAGTGAGGACAAAAATCTGTACATTTCCTGTAAATTGATTGGAAGTCAAGTTTTAGGTTTTGGATGATTATATTTATAATTTGCAGGATGTAGTCTGTGATTTACTTATTTATCAGACCAGATAAATAGAGAAAATTTTCTACAAAGCTTTATTTTTAAAATTGACCATCTTCTAGAAAGAATAGGGAATTATTATTAAAAAGCATTAGCAGAAATGAATTTTCAGCTGCACATAGCAATTTTCTTTACATAATTATATGAAAAAGTTCTATTTGATTGAGAGACATAGCAAATCTATCAGATTAAAATAAATACAGTCATGCCCCATTTAGTGCAAAGGATGCATTCTGGAAGGTCTTTGTGCTAAACAAACAAACAGTTTTTAAAGCAGTGGTTAATAGGGATTGGTTCACAAATGCATATGAATATTGTTGATTAATATTTATCTAATATTAATTATTATTACTAGTAAAAATAACAAATACCATATACTCGTGTATAGGTCGAGGTTTTAAGACCAAATCTTGAGTGAAAAACTTGGTCTTGTACGCGAGAAATATTAACTACGTAACATGTAAATAAAAAACATCTCATCAGTGATTCTTGGAAAGGTAACCCTTACCTAACTGTCGCAGATTAAATTAATATAGTCAAAGTATTTATGGTATAAAAATTATGGTACTGTGCGCATAACCAGGGCAAGGGTAAACAAGGCAATGGAGAGAAAGCAACAAGAATTGGAACTACCAGGAGGAAAGGCAGAAAAATGGAAGACAAACGTAAATATAAGATTTTGAGTTTTGTAATGGAACAACATAGGTAAGGTATGATATGTAATATTCTTTATTGTAACGTTGCCGGTGCTAGCATCACTTTGTTTACCTTTCACATTCTTTCCTTCCACGTTCACATTTGCCATCACCAAGATATTGTACTACGCACTCATCCCTACATATTATTGAAATTTGAAACTTATGAAATATTACGCTTCCCCACCAGGTTGGGTTGGTTAGGGTTTGGCTTGGGTTTCCTTCCAAATTCATATTAGCACTCTCCAAGGGGTACGTTCTTCTGTTCCTCTTCCAATAACGTGCAAAACATGGATTTCCTAGGACCACATAGTACATCTTTCCACAGCTTGATCGTCAATTTGGGCACTGCCTATCCTCTGCGGTCCAATGTCAGTTTTGTTCCCTATTCTCCTTTACAAAGATAGCTTCTGAATGAGCGCCGGGACAAAATACAAAATTTATCCCGAGTCATTTGATCCATTACAAAGGTGAATACTTTT
Source organism: Tanypteryx hageni (assembly GCA_028673005.1). Classification (NCBI taxonomy): domain Eukaryota; kingdom Metazoa; phylum Arthropoda; class Insecta; order Odonata; family Petaluridae; genus Tanypteryx; species Tanypteryx hageni. The sequence goes on from CM054116.1 coordinate 56,577,939, forward strand.
GATGTTATGCAGTGGCACTGGGGGAGACATCAGACTGCTTTGCTGCTACTTTGACACAATGTAGTTATAATAATAATACTTTATTTATCATTAAATGGGTTTGCCTCAATAGATATCATCAAATAATAATATATCGGACTAAAGGGAACTTAACGTGGAACTTCATGGATCACTAGATATTGAATACAAAAACATTCATTCTACTATACCTGAAAATCTGGAGTTGACTTATAGATGAGATATACAAAAAAACAAAAAATGTTATGAAAAAGTCGGGGGTCATCCTATACACTAGATCAACTTATACACAAGCATATACAGTACTATGTTAAAGTAAAGTTTTGAAACCAAACTGATCTGGCATTAAATTTTTCATAAGAATTTCCACCCTATTCTTGCTTTAAATGTTGAAATAGAGAAATGGCTGTATTGCAAATGACTGCTTTACTATGGGACATGTGTTCATCAGAATGTTTTGAATCAATCCACAATGCTAACAGTTAATCCATCTATTCTAACAAATTACTACGTCATTGTATGAGTTTCTTCGTAGCTACTGAAGTGGCTGATTCAAAAGAATAATGAAAGGATAACTTTGTAGTTTCCACAACTTTTAATATAACACGACCGGTTTCACTACGATTGTAGCAACACCTTGCTACGATTGTAGTGAAACCGGTCATGTTATATTAAAAGTTGTGGAAACTACAAAGTTATCTTTTCATTATGAGTAAATTCCACAAAGTTGAGCCTGACCTCATTAATTAGATTCAAAAGAAGTTTTAATTTTGTCTTTATTTAACAGAATAGTACAGATTGTAGAATTTGTGAAGTGAAACTTAAATTGAATTTCGCTCTGATGTTCACCTTTTTCAAAACACAATCTCATTAAACTTTTCTGCAAAATTTATGCTTTTCCTTGCTAATTTAGGATTATTTCCTGCACTTTCACTGTCTTCATGCAGTTTTATCTTTTCTGCAATGATTTATTTAAATTATTTTTCCCATATTTACTGTTGAATATTTATTTTCCTCAACAGCACAGTTTTTTAATTTTTTGTATGTCCCAATTGTGCCAAATAAACAGGTGCTAAAGGCATGACTGTATATCCATATTAAAAATAATCCATAATGTTGCTTAAAACCATAAAAGTGGTGATATGTGCCAATAATAATATACCTTAGAATTTCCTGATTTAAAGAACATTTTTCTCACCAATTAAAAATCATGTTGATCTTGGTACACTGAAACGGCACAAGAATGAGCAGAAGATTTGATCATGAAATATATGTGCATGCATGGGCATCAAATTTGCATTGATATTTTTTATATCATAACTCATCAAGTCTCTAAAGATAAACCATAGTGAGGTCTTGCAAAAAATTCAGATTCTTGGTCTACACAACATAAGGAGTGAAAAAAGTCTGTAAAATGGAAAGTCACTTGGAAGACCCTCAGTTACGAAGCATGAGATATAAAGAATTCAATAACTTGCCTATAGGCCCCAAAAATATTTGCATTAAGTGCAACTTGTAATCAAGCTGCAGATGTTAGAAGCAATTGGACTTGTGGCCTGCTTAAAACATCTAACTGCATCAGTTGAACCTGGTTAATAGCAACTGGATGATTTTTGGTCTATGGAGGAATAGTTTCACTTACCTCTAGATTAATGTTAGAGATTTTTTCAGAAAATAAATGAACTTACATATTTTCAATTATCATCACTGCTATGCCATTGAATAGCTTATCAGCAAAAGTTACAGCGCTGTATACAGAAGCACCACTTTCAGTATTTGTCCCTATGAGGTCAGCTGTTATACATAAACTTGTAACAAGAGTGATGGAACTTCCAGCACCTGTAATAGATATAAAGTGATGGGATATAAAATTTGAACCTGACTTCATGCAACATATTGATGTTAACGTGATAATACTATCAATGATGTGATGTTATTATTTATTTATTTGCAAAAAAAAGTGACAATTTTTACTTTCTCATATAGAGAAATTCTTGTGATTGTGAACAAATTCAAGATTTTGATCAAAATGCATGTGTTAGATGCCTGAGTTTGAGAAAGAGTTTTTGTGTTATTTGGTCTGTCTCTTCTCTGTAATCTGTTATCTGTGGCTTAATAATTTAACAGAGTCTGATGAAATCTCATGTTTATATAAATTACCATCTAGAATAGATGCTGTGTTGAAATAAAGCATATTGCAGAACAATGGAGGGTAGCTTATTCTTGTCAATTTACTCCAAAATGGCTATAAGGATTTTAATAAAAATTCATTCATATTCAACCATATGTCTAATAAATAGCCACATAGTGTCTAGTGACATTATAGCATGTCAAGTGATAGTGGTTTATGAGTCCCATAACTCGTGATTTCTGAAAACATGGTTGAATTTCAGGTAGGAAAACAGGCTATCAAATCCTTAATAATTTATACAGTGGGTGAACTTCTGAGGTCTATTTCAATTGCAACTCAGTCTCCAAATAAAAAATAATTATTTTTTTCGATGATGAGACTGGGTTTTGCCCATTATTGTTTACCTTGGTCATCATCCTCATTTGAAATATAAAATGCTTCTTTTCATTGAGACTTTTTGCACTCTTACGTATTCATTTCTTTCCCCTCTCGCACTAAGTTCCTGAGTCTGTTAACACTAATTCTAGTGGCTCTAAGCCTCCAGAACTGTGAGACCCAAGGCAGTTGCCTAGATCGTCTGACTCTATATCCACCTTTGCCTTTCTTCCTCCTAGCTTTCTGCCTCTTTCCTAGCATCCTTCCTTCCATGGCTTCTTTCAAAATTTTGTCCATCCATTTCTTCCGTATTTCTCTTATTACCAACTTTTATATTAACTTTGCTTTTTATATATACCGGCATACCTCCATTAATGAAGCCTCTGGCAATGAAGCTCCTTTTTTACTAAGTCAGCACTTTACTCCGAAATCTGCCCCGAAATGTATTTAAAATACTTAGATGCACGAGAAAACAAAGATTTTTTTGTTATTACAAACATTGAGTGATTTTCTTGCAGCTTAAAGTTGTGAATCTTATGTAGGATGATAAAACAACACATTTTTTAAACAAAATATGAAAAATAATCTAAAAAAGTAAATGGAGAAAAAATGTTATTTTAATGTGATTTTTAATGCTGTTTCTGGCTGCAGTAGTATGGAGGTTACTTCGAAGCTATCTTTGGTGAGAGACAGTTTTTCTGAAAAAGAGAGAGAGAAAATGCCCCATTGGGGCCCCTACTGCACAGACTTGGTGAGACACATTATGCATCGCCGCATGTATGCACAGTTGTCTCCAAATGCTCTATTCATCATAAACAGTTTCAAGGATCTCAAGTGTCTTGGGATTATATTACATATTTCTTCCTTCAAAGAAGTCCCTAATATCAAAGGAAAATATCGTTTTCTTTTAATTCTAAGTCGTCAGTCACGCAGTGAGTATTGCTTTCATACTTTCTCAGATGCCTTTTATGAAGTGTTTCCCAAAAAAGCACTTCCTCAAAAGCTATACTTGGAATTTAAATCCATATTTTAGGGTTTCATTAACAGCAACCTTAATGTCAGCCAAACAACCATCAAGTGGTAGTGATATAGTGCAACTAAGAAGAAATGAAAATCCATCTCACTTGTTGAGTAGATGCAAGCGATACGATGAGTAGAGGCAGGCAGGCTATCATGAGATGCTTCAAGAAAGGAAGAAGAAATCAAGACAATCTACACTTGATGCATTCCTTAAGAATAAATTGTCTATTCCACAGCCCCAAGATCCAGATCCATCAACCCAAAATCCCAGCATTACTAACCCCCAGTAAGGTCTGCAATCCACCATTGCCAAGTTATGGCGAAGACATTGGTAATTATAACAATTAAAGTTCCATGTAAAGTCACTGGCAAAAGATATTAAATGCTTTTTTGCCTTTTTATTAGTTTTACATGTTTTTATTATTTAAAGTCATATGCATCTTCTACGATATGTGTAATGAAGTACTGGAACCTATTCCCATTTACTACATGTTAAATCTACCTCTGTCAATGGAGTTTCCGAGAAGGAAATGGATGCTAGGAACGCATCTATTTCATTATGGGAGCTATGCCTGTATATATGTGTGTGTGTGTGTGTATATATATATATATATATATATATATATATATATATATATATATATATATATGTTTTGGACCCTGTCTAATCTGAAAAAATCCAAAGCTGCTTGCAGGGTTCGAACCACCTCACCTGAGATAATCATCACATAAGATGAGTGATTTATTCACCTTGGCCACCAGATCTACACATTGGTACTATGATAAATATTAATTTGAATTCGTGTGGGAAGACAGACAAATAGTTTAGTGGCATTTTTCATATTTATTTATTTTTTAAAATTATGTTTTCTATTTAGTTGTTTATTTTTATAATTTCTTTATTTTGACAACAGTTATCACATTATTTGCACAATATAACCTTAGCTTTCATTTTTTGTATTTATATTGTTGAAGTGAATCTGAACAAATTACAAGCATCCATAATAGCAATGAGATTAAATAAACTATTGTCATTGTTCATGGTGTAATAGTAGTCTCTTTATTTTAATGTGGATTTGTATTGATACGAGCATTCCTACGTTTTTGAAGGGATATTTCTACTAATAATTGTAAGTTTTTCTTTATCATAATTATTATTGATAGTAAGTTTTTATTTATCTTAAAGACTTTTTATCTTTATTCATTTAAGATTATTCTGAAAAATGTTTTCCCTATTAAAAGGCCATTGAAAACCTCGTTGGTGATAAACAGTTTCACTCTTACTAGTATCTAAAGCCGAATTATTCTGAACTAGCAATATATTTTTGTTGATTTGCTCATACTGTCCTTATCTTGATTTCTTTCTTACTTCTTCCATCCTGAGCAAGAATACTTCCTAAATAGGTAAACGTTCAAGCTACTCCAGCTCTGCCCCTTTCACTGTAACACTGTCCTTTGATGTCCCACTCTTGGTAAATCTCATGAAATTATTTTTCTTGCTATTAATTTTCATCCTGACCTCACTCTAATAGCAGTAACATTGTTGCTATGAGTAACACCACATGTATATACACATAAATGTTAGCAGTGGCATTATTTTATGGTCTGCAAGCATATCAATGTGAGAAAGTTGATGCATTATTTGTTGGATCTTTTGTTTTGTTTATACAAACACACTACTATAAATGTTCAAAACAGTCCCTAGTAACATGCATATTATTTTTAATATAATTTCATTACTGTTTTTATGTTTAGATGGAAAATGAACAAACCAATTAATACAGCAACAGCATATATTTGATTATTTACATAGGAAGATCCTTCGCCATAATATATCCATACACAGGCTATGATGCTCATAATTCCACCGATCAGGTAAGTGAACTGTAATATAAACATGCAGTTATTAATAGTTAGGTATTGTCTCTAAGAATAACTTATAAAATTTAAAGTTAACCTTTAACTACTGAGGTGTGGCAATCTGGGAGACAATTCCTCAATTATAATGTGATCATTATCTCACTAGTTAAAGGTTATATTTAACATTATTCCATAAAATTTTCAATGTGGAAAAAATTTCCAGAGAAAATACTAAAATGTCCAAAAGGGGGATAGGAATGTTCTTTCTGCTGCTTAGTGATATGAATTATTATTATAATAAAGCCTTATTTATGTAATCAGAACAGAGAATATCCATCATCTTCCTTTATTATTATTGAAAATGGGATGATTATACTGAATCTACATATATATTTCATTAAGATAATGACTGAGAATAATGTACAAGATTCACAGGATTATGAATATATGGTTAATTAGCAACTTGCATGGAAAAATCATCCAAATTTACTAGTGGATTTACTAAGTAAGCACCAAAAGAATCTTATAATAATAATTTCTGTAAAATATATTATCTATAATTTTTCTTCACCTAAATTCCTGAATCAAATTGTCATAGTTGTTTGGATCCTCATTGAAGTGAAATAAATATGCCAAGTACAATTATGATTTACGTACCTTACGGCCCCATCTCTTGTTAATAAATTTCACACAAAGAGAAGTGATGAAGCTGCTGGCATATGAAACTAGAGGTATTGTGGCAAGACTTTCTGCTTCTTTGTCAAGAGATTCATCCAAGTAAAGTGGTATGTAAACTTGACTAAGAGTTGCATAGAGCCTACTTGAAACATATAAAAGTGCCACCTGATAAAGCCTTGGATCTTTAAAGAACTGTACAGGTGCAGGTGAGATCAGAGGGATGTCTTTTTCACTACCACTGATGTTTCGATAGTTCCCAGGCGGAGTTCTAGGTTCTTTTAAAACCATATGGAATGCAAATGTGAAGGCTGAACCAAGGGCTATTCCTATGAAGACAATATCCTAAAATGATATGAGGGAAGTGTCAAATAATACAACTCAATGGATTAGGAGAAGTATTTCAAGTCACCTCAAATTAAGAAATTCACTCAAAAATTACCCTGAATTTGTATGCATCATTTGGCCCAATTTTGCTAAGCTCATCATCTTTAGTTAGATGCAGAACCATCCATGTTATGAAATAAACTGCAACATTGGAACTTACTGACATGCTGTATCTGTAAATCAATGGTTTGACAAAATTGATCCATAAACGATTAGCAAAAATTTTCTGTCTAAATTAAAGAAATATTAACAGTCGATAATTTTTGAAATTCCTTCATACAAAAAGAAAGAAAATGTTGTAAATTCTGGTTTCATTGAAAACTACTATAAATTTCCATTTTATTTTGCAAAGTTTAAATTTAAAATTTTTTCTCTTTTCTTGCTATAATTATGTTTACTGCTGTTATTGCACTGACAAATTCTACTTCAAATCAAGCAAGGCTGTGTTCATGATTTTAACTGAATCAATGAGAGAAGGTATGACATGAAAAATTCTCGACTTATAAACCATCGTGGCCCTCTCAGAGGTTCAGAGGGGTGTAGGCCTCTACCAGATTTTGAGGATCCTAGCCATAGTAAAAGACGTGCAAATAAAATAAGACAATAATTAGCTAAAGAACAGTGAAATGTAATTTATATATTTTTTTATTTTTAAATTGCTATTCTATCCCTTTTACATTCAAATGTACAATTATTGAGGAAAATTTAATTTTTGTGCAATTTCACAGTTGATATTAAGTATGGTCAGCGTAAATGTAAATTTTGTCCCCCTTGAGCTAGAGGCCCATCTCCCTCCCCCCCTCTCAAAGGCCCTCATTATCAGAAAAAGCCTTCATCATATCGTGAGAGACTCTAACCTTGATAGCAACTGATCTGTTAGTGCCCTCATATAGATTCACAAACCAATATATGAATATTTCTATATAATGAATATACTAACAATTAATATAATGAGAAGTTAAATGTTGCATAAAATGTGGCTGTATATATGATTTGCATGTTTAACATTTTAAATAAACAAAAGGAATATGAACAGGTGCAACCTAAATGCCTTTGTCAAGCAAGCAAGCATTTCAGATTAGTGTTTATTCACTCATTTCTATGTTTATTCTACTCTATATTTTTTAGACCTGCTACACTTTTAAACATTGATGCAACATTGGGATAATACATATATTGTAAAAAATCCTAAATTTTCAATTTTATGAGAATGATAGAAAGTTATGCATACAGAAAATCTAAGTTTTAAAAGAAAGCGTCAGCAATAAATTTATAGTTTTCTCTCAGTTACTCACCTTACCGCTGTAAGTTCTGTTCTTTCATGCTCACTTGGGGTTAGGTCAGGAATTAATGATAAGTGTGATATTTGCACTGATGCCCATCCTATTTGGAAGATAGTTACAAGGACTGAATAATATAAAGGCATTGCCCAATCTCTTTCTTCTGAACTGGTACACACTAGACAACTCATAAAGATAAATGGAAAGCTGATGAGAACTGCAATAGTCCCTGAAATGAAAAGAATGCGATTAAAAATTTTTCAGTTGGATTCAAAAAGTTTTATACAAATCAAGGAACATTTTGTAATTACACATGTAGATTGATGTCGTAATATATTAAAATTACATATCAAAAATATTTTTTGTGTAATTTAAATTATATGATTTATATTTCTAAATATAACCCTAATGTAAGATGCATACATTGGGAATGTTTGATACAGCCAAATTGCTTCATCTTTGAAGCTCTTAAAGATATAAATTTTGATCTTAGATATACCTCGGGCATCTCCTTCATGATTTAAAACTAGTCTTTCAAACAATTAGCCATTATTTATTTTTGAGGATTTATACAAAAACAACAAATCCTACAGATTTATTTAGCTGGAGTATTTTTAAATAGGATATATTTTTATGCTATTTCATGTATATTAAACAATGAGTCATTCATTTATGAAGGCCAATGATTCATTGCCAGATCATGATTTGATGAATAAGGATAGAAATTGGTCGAATGATAGTATAAATGAGGCATAATTTTTCAAAACCATCTTAATTTCTGATAATTGATGGAAACATCAAAAGTATGTAAGTCCAAAAATTAATCCAGCAGGCAAATGCAAAGAGTTCAGGAGATTAGTGCTTTGAAGAATGACTTGTTGAATGGATCAGTGAGGAATATTATGCCAGTGAAGAGTCAAGCAGTGAGTATGATCTGGAAGATGAAAACAACAGCTTTATGACTGAATGGGAGACCATACAGCAAGACAAATGTTTCAACAGTAGCAATGAATCTTAATCAGACAAAACAGATATACAAAGACCAGCTGATGAAAAACACTAAGTGGTACAAAAAGGAACAGATCCTGTCTGGCTAGCTATAAAGACTGCACTTCAAAACATCATTCAGTTTGTTCATGGACCAAAGGACTAAAATCTACCACTTTTTAAACTAGTTAGTTAGGAAATAATGATTGTCTTTATAATTTATCAGGTAGAATAAACCAGCTGATCCAAAGGGTGTATCTTTGAAAGTGGCCAATGTTTACTGTTTAGTAAATTTTCTTAAAAACATTCTCATTTTAATCTGAATGATTTTTACACACTTGTTTTCAGGATTTTTCTAATACCTACTTCATTATGACAGCAAGGTCTTTAATTTTTATTAGTTTTCTCACATTAGACATTTATATGTACATTGAGTCACAACTGTGCATTTCCCTGTAGTATGTTTTGCTTATATGTCATGAATGAATTGAGGTACATGTTTAGTTATGTGTTGAATTTCTTTAAATTTAAGTTGTTTCAAAAGAACTAAAGTCAAAATTCCAGAAATTACCATTATAGCAGGTTTTACTTATTTCTTAGTGATGTTTTGTGCAACTAAGTTATGGCTGAGTAGATAGATGAGGGGTGCTCAACTTATGGTGCTTGCATCATTTCTGGTGCATCCGCATCTCATAATCTTTATAAAAATTTCACTTTACTAAAATTAAAATATATGTATCTGGGATTAAGAATTATTATTCGAAATATTTTGTCAATTAAGGGAACGGAATGAAAATTTCAATTTTTTTATTTAATATTTACACTATTGCAGATGATGAACTTTTAAAAAATGGCAAGGACTTGCATTTAAAGTTAAAATATGTTGATTCCACTGACATTGATGGTCTAGAATTTTTTGGTGAAATAAAGTTGTAAAATGCTTCTAAAAAGAGGAGGATGTGGGGAAGGATATAAAAAGGAAGGGATATAGAATGGAAGGTACATAGAGGGTAAGGGAGGTATATAATTAGAAAAGGATGGGAGGAAAGAGACAAAGAAGGAGACAGGAAAAAAGAGGGAGAGCTATGGATTGTGACAAGAGGGAATGAGAGATGGGGGGAGGTGGGAGAATAGAAGCAGAGAGAGGGATGAAGAGAGTGAGAGGGAAGGAAAGAGAGAGGAAGAGAGTGATGGCAAGAGGGAGGGAGGGAGGGAATATTATTATTTATCCGTCATATGACAGCCAATACACTAATATATACAGGGTGTTCCTAAATTATACCGACCAAATTATAGGGGTTGTAGGTCGGCATGCCTGATGTGCGAAACATCTGGTCCCAGTGTCCAAAGCAGTTTCCTGTTCAAGCTACGAGGTTAGAAATCTCGTACCTAAGCATCCGGCTTTAAGGCTCGCTTCCCGGATCTCAATCCTCTGGATTTTTTGGTTGGGGTCACATCAAGAGCCTCGTATATGAAAATGCAGTCGATGAAGATCCCTCTCATCTAGGCTGCTTGTAATTCAATCCGCAACACGGCGGGAATTTTCGAACGAACGAGGCGATCATTGTTCGGAAGATGCATGATATGATTGCAGGTTGGGGGCCACCAGTTCCAGCATCTCCTTTAATTAATCTTTCCCTTATTCCCCTAATTGTGGATTAATAAAACATGCTGTTACATCCCGAAGCTTCAATTTCTTTTTCTTCTAACTCGGCAAACACACGTGCCACCGAATACACCATCTGCAGTCAGTACACTCGTGCCTGCAAGCAATACTAAGTAAACAGAGTGAGCAAAACATTTAACTGTGCACCGAGGCAGCGCATCACAGGTGCCGTGCAAAGCACAAGGATTGCCTTAACACTGGGTGCTTAGATACGGGATTTCTCACCTAGTAGCTCGAACAGGAAACTGCTCTGGACACAGGGACCTGGTGTTTCGCATATCGGGGATGCAGTCCTACAACCCCTATCATTTTGTCGGTATAATTTAGGAACACCCTGCATATATTGCAAATAGAGAAATTTTGCTCACCTCCGAGGTGCCAGGACTTTCTCCTTCCATATCGCCATCTCCCCAAAACGTTGCTGACGCCGTTGTTGTTTCTGTCTGCCAGAATCCCAACGACAGGCGTAGCTAGTGCGTCCACGACTTGTCCCAAGAGCAGTAATGCTCCAGCCACGTATCCTTCCATGCCCAATACAGCGTGGAAGAAGAGAAGCGTGTAAGAGAACCACATGGAGGCGCATATGTCGTTAAAGATGTGACCGACGCCATAAGCGACCCTCACGCGTAAGGGCATCGGCGGAACCCTGGATGAAACTTGAAGAGGAAGCCTGGGGGTCGCGGGTCTAATCGGCGGCGGTGGCGGTGGAGGGTTCGAGGATAGAGGAGAGAAGAGAAAAGGTTCCTTCAATAGGTAACCAGGAGCCAGGCCGGTGATCTTGAGCAGAAGTGGTTCCTCTTCGTCGTCCATGAAGTTATCTGGGTACGGCGGCGACATCTTTCTGCAAGTTGGTTGGATTTCTCGTCACGGAAGGATGATTTTTTTCCTGACCCCGTTCATGCGATTCGTCCGGCTATGCCATGGCGACCACCTATGGCTACCTGAAACGGGAGTTTGGTGATTGTGAAACATTCTCGTCGAGCATATCCTCAGCATTGGCATAATTATGCTTAAGGATGTGACCGACGCCATAAGCAACCCTCACGCGCAAGGGCATCAGCGGAACCCTGGATGAAACTTGAAGAGGAAACATAATCCTTAAGCATAATCTCTGTGAAATTCTCTCTAGAGAAGGTTGGGAAAGTCTTAACTGCATGGGGATGGGGGATGTGCCAAAAGCGTAACAACGTATTTCTCGAGTTAAGCTTCAGTGAAGAAACATTTCTTCCTAATTTCTCGCCAGCTATTTCAACTTTTAAAACATGTTGATTTCGGTGACTTTTGTTAAAGAAAATGACCTAATTTGCGATTGCGAGCCTTAATTATGCCGAAAAAATGGGAGACAACGACTTAAAAAAGTTAACATATTCTATCATTTTGGGATTGGATTTTATTCTATTTAAAGTGCGATTTTGTTTCCATTTAATCTCAATTATTTACTTATGGCATCTTAAGAGCGCAAAAAAATGTCGGAGCGCTGGCGGCCTCAATTCAAGTTGTTCGATCCCACGCACCCTCCTCGAGCCACTCCTCCAGACCTAGTGGAGGCCTTCCATGACGCCGAAGTGTAAGGTTTCCCGCTCCTTCCTCGAAAAGTCGACCTTAAAGACTATCGCCACACACGCATCCAAACCGCCCATTTCTCGCCCTTCCACTGGGGGTAACGGGACTGGCCACAGAGAAATCTCAGGTTACTTCCCTCGAGCCAACGGCTATGTTTGAACGCCAGAAAGTGAGATATAACACACAAAATAATGATTCAAATGTTCGATTTTTAATAAATATTTAAGTAATTAGACGAAATACAGCGCAATAAGCACATTTAAAGGGGTTTCCAACCTATTTTTTCCATCCAGTTTTGTCCGTATTCGATTTACTCGAATAGGTCGATTCGCACAACTTTAGAGTAAAAGAACGATTAAATAAAAACAAATTTCAACTTATTTTTTCTCAGTTAAATTAAAAAAAATCTTCGTAATCGGAAATTATTTTTGTGCTACTGGATTCGAACTTGTCTGTGTTAGATCACAGAACGTAAATGTTTTTATTAGTCAATTAATTTCTGACCCAAATTCCAAATTTCACTCAACTTTCACGGAAAATCCCACCTAAATTCACTCATTTATTTACTCTGCAACAGAGATATATTTTACAGAAACGGGAGCGTTGGCGGAGGTGTTTGAGTGCAGCGGGACCGGGTTCAAAACGTTGTATGCCCCGCCCCTACTCGTGTGTAATGAGGAGGACGTGCAAGTCAGCATTAAGTCCGTCGGGAAGGAAGTTAAGCAGTGTGACCCCTTGGTGCTTTTCGCAAAGGGTAGGCTGATGACGGCACCGAGTTTTCCTTCTCCCTTCAGTGTGTGAATGTACGTGTTCACACAATCTACGAAAATGGTTGCGCGATAGGCTGGTGACCTGTGTAAAACACGAGGCGGCTATGTATCCAAGAGTTAAAGCTTGGGCCGCTGAAATAATGGAACACGCCTGAGAGAGAGAGGGAGAGGCGTAACTTGAGAAAATTTCTTTATAGAGAGTAATTGGCCCTTAAAGTCAACTACTTTATAGCAGACGCGAAGTCTGAAATGGCCTGAAAGTGCAGTGCATGTCTCAACGAATACGAAAAAAAACAATCGGTTGACTGTCTTCTCTTGTTAGCCCCGACCTTTCTTGATTTATCGACTCTAGTATTACCCATACCCTTCTTCCTAGACGCTACCTCGCTGTTGAGTCGCCTCTTCGGCTGGATCATCTTGAAACTTGGGCGTCATCAACCAATGTAGTGTTACAGGACTTGGCAATCTTCTCCAAAGTGAATTTTTCTCACTTTTCATTATAAATACCTCAAATGGATGGACAATGAATAATTTTCCAAAAACTGCGATAAACTAAGTACGTTTAAATTATCATATGTAACATCAAATTTTACTTGAAAATCATAGGAACTAGAATATTTCCTTTCTGGAATTCCATGTGAATTATCAGAGCCGTAGCGAGGAAGGAGCGAGCGGGGCGACCGCCCCGGGCGTGGAAGCAAAGGGGCGCCAACAGATGATTCTATTGATATTTTAGAAAAAATATCTTGAAAAGTTTTTTAATTGCGGTGTTGGTATATATTGATATTAATTTAACATTTTTATTAAATGGAACACAGTTGAAAGTGGTGATATTATGAACAGTAAAATTTGGGGGCGGTGTTTTTCAGTCTTGCCCCGGGCGCCGATCTTCCTTGCTAAGACACAATGAATTATCATTCCCAAATTATTCTCAGGAAAGGAGAATTGAAACCAATTCAGTATCAATGTTTCCGTCTTTATTTTCCTCGCATCGGAAACAGAATGCGCGATTCCATCATCTTTTCCCAGAAAAAAGGCTGTTGTCCATGTTAAGTGGAATATTTTTTTTTGTGCGGCGATGCTATTTAAAATTGGACACGGCTCTCGAGAATTGCGGTTTTGCAAAGACAACCTCGAGCAAGAAAATCTCTCTACATTTCCGCAAGGACTCTTTCTGATACCATAAAGATGAGCGACTAATAATTCTTATTATTTTTGTTCGCTCGGAGGGGAAACTGAGGAGAGACAATGATAGTGTTCATTATGAAAGTGCCTGAGTTGGGTATTGTTAGCACTTTATCATACTATATCTTATTATATAATAATCTACGTTTGTCCCTCACACTCGACTGCGGCGCCGCTCTTAAGAAGGCTTTATAAAAAAGCGGGAGAATCGAGAACTATTTACGACACTGTAATAATGCTATTTTAACAAACTTTCCGAGTAGGCAGAAAATTGAAATTTGGTAGGAATGTTTGATTATCATAGTAAAAGTCTCAAAAAAGATCCGGGTTCGACTCCATGAGATAATTTCTGTTTCCCACGTAAAAATCGATCTCGATCTTTTACTCTTTTGCAAATTAAAATTTAAAAGAATTGACCTACGACCATCGGATCTAAACCGTTCTAAAGAAAAATAAATAACGTTTCTTATTTCTATCGTCACGTTATGCCTACGATACAAAATCGCCCAAGTTCTACGTTTAAATCATATTTAAGCTTTTTATCGATATGTTGCCTTGCCGACCATGTCATTCCTTGTCCCATTTCTTAGACTATATGCGTAATCGGATCTCCGGGCGGGGACTGCCTTGAGGAAAACATTTGTCGAAAGTAAATTACGAATAGGGACTTGGAACGTAAGAACTATGAGAAAGGCAGGAAAGCTAGAGAACTTGAAAGAAGAAATGAGAAGAAATAGAGTTGACATTATAGGGCTAAGCGAAACTAGATGGGAGGGAGAAGGACAGTTCGACTCGGAAGAATTCACGGTAGTTTATTCTGGAGGAAATAGTGGGGAAAGCGGAGTAGCTCTGGTACTTAGGAAAGATATGATGAAAAGCGTGACAAAGATAATAGCAACGAACGATAGACTGATGGCAATAAAGCTAAAAGCAGTCCCAGTGGACATGCTGATAATCCAGGTATATATGCCAACGTCAGCTCATGACGATGAAGAAATAGATGAGATCTATGAGCAAATTAATGAAATTTACGAAGAAGACGGAAGAGGAAAGGTAAACTGCATAATAATGGGAGATTGGAACAGCATAGTCGGAGAAGGACAGGAAGAAAATGTTGTCGGGCAATACGGACTTGGGAAGAGAAATCGAGGAGGGGAGAAACTCGTAGAATTCTGCATCAATAATGACCTTGTAGTGACTAATACATGGTTCCGAAACCATAAACGAAGGTTATACACATGGAAAAGCCCAGGAGATAGAATGAGATGCCAAATAGATTACATCCTTGTAAAACAAAGATTCAGGAACAGCATAAAGAACGCCAAGGCATTGCAAGGAGCAGACATTGAGTCAGATCACAGCCTTCTAATACTTGACGTGAGTACAAAGCTCAAACAAATAAGAAAAACGAGAAGAGAAAGACAGACCTGGGACCTAGAAAAACTGAAAGAAAGGCAGGATGTAGTCAGCATGAAGTTGGAAGATAACTTAAGAAAGTTGGAAAACAAACCGAAGACCGTTGATATAGAATGGGATGAAATTAAAACCAGTATCAAGGATACCTTGGATAAAGAGATTGGAAAACAAGAGAAGAAAATCAGAAAACCATGGATCACGAAGGAAATGCTGGAGAAAATGGATGAGAGACGAAAATGGAAAAACGTTAACAGTGAAGAAGGTAGAGCCAACTATAGGCGCATAAACAATGAGTTGAGAAGGGTAACAGATAAAGCTAGAGAAAATTGGATAAAAGGAAAATGTGATGAAATAGAACAAATGGAGAAGCTAGGACGGTACGATATGATGTACGCTAGGGCACTGGAATTAGAAGATAAGAAGTCTAATGGAATTTGTGGTAAAGGAATTATGAATACGGATGGGAAGATAGTCTCAGAAACAAAGGATGTAGCACAGGTATGGGAAGAATACATTAAGGAATTATACAGCAAACAGGCAGGAGCGGCAAAAATAGAACTGGAAAATGAGGAAAACATTGAAGAAGACAACTTAGGACCAAGTATTATGGAGAGCGAAGTAGAAAAGGCGATAGTGGAACTAAAGAAGGGGAAAGCCACGGGCAGCGATGGAATACCGGCTGAGATACTTAAAGTCATAGGATCAGAAGGACTAAAAGCGATCACGAAATTAATTAATAAGATTTACGACACGGGAGAGTGGCCTCAGGATTTCCTAGAAGTAACAATGATCCCTCTAAAGAAGAAGCCAAAGGCAATGCAGTGTAAAGATTACAGAACTATAAGCCTTCTGTCACACACATCGAAGATAATCACGAGGATTCTTAATAAAAGGCTGGAGAAAAAGGCAGAAGAAATAATAGGGGAAGATCAATTCGGTTACAGAAAAGGACGAGGAACTAGAGATGCTATAGGAGTAGTTAGAATCATATCAGAAAGGGCAATAGAATACAGTCAAGATATCTGCGCATGTTTCGTAGACTGGCAGAAGGCCTTTGATAGAGTAAATTGGGTAAAGTTGATGAAGATATTAAAGGATATAGGTGTAGACTGGAAAGACAGGAGACTGATTAGGAATCTATATGAGAATCAAGTTGTAAAGGTCAGGTTTGAGAATGTGGACACCTGCGGAATAAATATCGGTAGAGGAGTAAGACAAGGCTGCTGCCTATCGCCAACCCTATTCAATATATATGGAGAAAGTCTAATGCAAGAAGCTTTAGAAGGCACAGGGGATTTCAAAATTGGAGGAAGGATTATAAGAACAGTGAAATACGCAGATGATCAAGTACTTCTAGCAAGAAAGGAAGAGGAGCTACAAAAAATGATAAATAGACTAGTGATAACAGGTAGAAAATACGGTATGGAAATAAATACAGAAAAATCCAAGGTCATTCGAATATCGGGTAAAGAAGAGAATCTGGACATAACTATTGGGGGAAAGCCATTAGAACAAGTTTCAGAATATAAATACCTTGGAAGTATCATAACACGAGAGGCAAAATGTACGAATGAGATCAAAACTAGAATAGGAAAAGCAAAAGCGGCTTTCAGGAGAAAGAAACAACTACTTACAGGGAATATAAGGGAAGATATCCGCAAGAAGTTGATAAAATGCTACGTATGGAGTATAGCATTGTATGGGGCAGAAACATGGACGCTAAGGAAAAATGACATCAAATACTTGGAAAGCTTTGAAATGTGGACTTGGAGGAGAATGCTGAAGATAAAATGGACAGATAGGATGAAAAACGATGAAGTGCTACGAAGAATAGGAGAGAAGCGAATGATTATACAGACTATCAGAAAGAGGAAGGCTAACTGGGTTGGACATTACCTGAGAAGAGAGAGTATGATTAAAGACGTGTTAGAAGGAAAACTAGATGGGAAAAGGGAAAGAGGTAGGAAAAGGTTTCAGCTGATAGACGATTTGAAAGGGAAAGAGAGTTATCAAGATTTGAAGAGGACAGCGGAAAATAGGAGTATATGGAGAACCAGGTTTAACCAAGAATAATCACGGACCTGTCTACGGACAGACTACCTATGATGATGATGCGTAAGGAATGCGTGCTATGAATGTTTTAATATGTGAGTGAGGAGAGAGAGGAAGAAAGAAAGAAGGAGAGAGACAGGGAGAGAGAGAGGGGGAGATAGAGGAGGGAGAATGGGAGAGGGAGAGATAGATAGATAATGGTCTTTATTAGGGTGAGGTTGAGACTAGGAAGTCTATTTTTCCAGAGAAGGAGAGAGGAGAGGATGAGAGAGAGAGAGGAAGAGAGAAAAGGAGGAAGAATGGGAAGTGCCTTAAATTTAATATTTAATCCACGTATACCCGTCATATTTGACGGGCAATTACGCTCGTATTAAAATAATTTATTGTTTGAGGCGGTGTCCGGTCAAGTATAAGTATGTATCTATGATTCAAAAAGTACATAACGTAAAGACAAGTGAAATGTGTCATTTTAACCGCAATAAAGAGTATAGGATGGTAGATTGGTTTTTAAACCGATTTATTTGACTAATTTATTTATTTTTTATATTTTATGATTTCATTTTCCCCATTTAAAAACATAGAGATGAGTGTAGACTATTTTTCATTTGTACATTAAACTTACTAATTGTAAGAATCATCGTACAAAGTCAAGACATGAACTGGAGGACGAAGAAAATAGTAGTTTTATTTTTCTACCGTGAAACTTCAAATACGGATCGAATTTTTTCCAAAATTGAGCTTTAAACTACAAAATCTCGATTTTTTCAATGAAAACATTTTCCTTTCCATGGCGACCAGTATTGTTGAAAAACTCAATATCGTAATCCTATAACACTGAAATGAATTCAAGGAAAGTTAGTTAATTATATATAAATAAGAGATGACATAAAAAGCTATTGCTTCAATTTTAAATATTAAAAGATTAGCAAGAGGAAGGAAGAGAGAGAGGGATGGAGAATGGGAGGAAGAAAGAGAGAGAGATAGGGAGAAAGAATGGGAGGAAGGGAGAGAGAACGATAGGAAGGGAGAGAATGGGAGGAAGGAAGAAAGAGAGAGAGAAAACAAGGAGAGGTGGAAAATATATTTATTTGTTCTAAGGAATTGTTACTAAATGGTTATTCACACTCTATCGACGTTTGACTATTCTTTTTCTCTTTGCTCTTCGTTTGTTACGGCTTTTATCATTTTTGTTCACCTTCACGGTTTTATCTTTGTTCTTATTTGTTTGTTCCCCATGTTGCCACTCTCTCCCGACGCTTGATTCTTCTTTTCTGTTCGTTCTTCGTTTATTATAATATTTTTTTACGTTTCTCAAAATTTCCCGCAGTAGAACTGCGAGCTCTCAACTAGTTTGATATAAATAAAATCGTTCCGTGGTTATTCACTTCGCATGAAGAAGTTTTAAGGGCTAGAAATGTCAGGCCTTTTGTTCAGTCCTTTATAATTGGATACCATGTAAACTAAATGAAATGATGACATTTCGTCATTATATATTCGCTATTACCTCTTACAATAGGATATTTTGATAAAGCAACGAAACCTCAATAAAAACCTATTATGTCCTCAACGTTCAATTATTTTATAAGGAATTAAGGTGACACTAGGGGGCTCTGCCCCCTACTCGCTACCGCTCGCCAGCCCCCGGCCTCCGCTCGCTTCTTCGATCAATGACGTCAACAACTGCGCCTCTACAATTCGTAAAGAATCACCGAAAACGTCAGTAGGCAGCACGGTTTAGTTTGTTATATAATAGAGACCTACAACATAGTGGTCCTTTCACCCTTTGGTAGGCCTATAAGAGTCCCAACTACATTAAGGAAAAAAATTAGACGTCTTCGTCAAAAAAGGCAGACTTTTGAAGAGTTCTTCATCTATTGTCCATTCTACGATTATTGAGTGACGAGTGGTCAAGACGATTTTAGAAATGCAGCTAAGGAAAACCAATAATATGGGAGAAAAACTTTGAATTTACTTAAGGAGAACAAGAAGTGTATATTAAATAAATTCTACAAAACAAAGCATAGAAATAGTGAGAAAAGTGTTCCAAGTAAGAGACATTAATAATTTAATTTGGACAATATACATGTATATCTTCAATCTATATGATTTAAGAATGATTTTTTATGTGCTTTCAAATGAACATATTATTTCTGGAGCTTTGATATAATATTTTTTTATATCACGTAATTGATTTCCAAGGTTATTCAGCCAATATTTGCAGATAAATGAGTACCTACAGAATGTTTTCTTGTTTACATAACTGCATCTCAGTAGAAGGATATTAGGCATTGAAAACGCAGTTTAAAGAAAAATAAAAAAAATCATCGTGGATCCCATGGCAACAAGATTCATCCTCAAGTTTTGACGCGTCAATCGCTGCAATGAGGTAATTAGCGGTGCAGGTCAGAGCCGAGGTTGAAACATAAAACTCTTAAGCAACTCATACACCATCGGTTCGACCATTTCCATGATTTGATCGCGGATTTTCTTCCTTGCATTACCCACCGACAAGAAACTAGTGGAATCGATTTTCGATGATGCCAGGATAAGTAGTACGTTTCTCATGAAATATATTTATTATTTATATTTTTATTCATTCGTCCGTATGACCTTATCATGCATGCGTCAGCCAACGCAAATTTACTTTAAAACAAAATGCGAATCTCGTATGCAAGGAAGGAAACTCGAGTTTTTACTGTGAGTTGATAGGCTCGACGCGAGACTAAAGGCCGCAGGTGCCATTGAGTATCCCTCAAGAGGTGGCACACGTGGACTTGGGATTTTTTTTAAACCTTCGACCTCCTTCCTCATAAAATCGCTAAATGAGTATTTTTTATATTTATTAGCTAATCCGAAGCGTATTCGCTCGTCCTTGTATAAGGTATCGTGGTATTGATTTAAAATGGAAATGAAGAGAGAGCACTGGAATAATTGCAATTAGCAACGAAAAAATGATGCCTCCTGAGAAGCAGTAAAGCAATCAATTTTGGATAATAGCAAAATTAAAAAAAAAACTGCTCGTTTGACCTCGGACCACGTTACTGTAGGTTTCATATGCCTAAAATGACCTGATTTCTTGTGTCCTAAGTAGGACACTGAGAATTCTCTTCGATTTTGAAATGTCGCCAATTTGGGGAAATACCGGTTGTATTTGTTTTCCGATTTTGTTGCTTATAATTCATTGATCTTAAAAGCTAAACATTTTAGCGAATTTCCCAAAAGTGAGTGCCGAAAAATTCAAATTCTTGGGGAGACATACAGCTCAAATTCGGGACAGAAAGGTCATCTTACCTATGCTAGAGGGACGCTTGATTGGAGAATTTTTCATGGTATCAGGAGAGTCAATTGCAGCTCTTAAATGCTAGACAGTTTCTTTCTAACCCTTGCGTACTTTCACTTTGGGATTAATCTTATTTTTCACATTTTCTTCATGTTCATACACTCCCATTTATACTATGACTTCATACATTTGAATCTTTCACCGTCCTTAAAAAAATAATCACAGAGGTTTACTGTCACAAATTAAATACTTTACTTGATTGTAGAAGGTTTATTTGAAAATGAAGACTCTAACATATGAGTAATATTGCAGGTTATACGTTTGCTCAATTGCACATAAACCTAAGGATGTATTCGATTTCACTAAACTCAGCACAGTAAAGTAATTCAAACTAATGCCACGCCAAGTGGAATATTTCCGGTGTAGAAATATTTCCTAGCTTCGCATGACGAATTTCAATTAATTGGATAAAATAGCTTATTTTAGAAAATTTCTCCATAATATTAATATTTTAGAAGTTACTTAACTCCTTCTACTTTAATAAAGATTAATTTTAAGGCTAAAAATTGAAACGCGAGCAGTGTGCCCAGACACGAAGTTGGATTTCAGCGCAGAATCGGGTTACGGTTTTCTTACTGTTAAATACTTAAAAATGCTATTTGCTCTTGCTCAACTTATGCCCGTCTTTTCCATCTCAGTTATGGAGTTTCCGCAATAAACTTCGAACGAGAATTAATTAAAGCGGCTATAAAACGTCATTACACAGTGGCGTAACTCAGGGTTTTACGTCTAGACTGTTCCTCCAATCCTGCCTAAAATCTGCCTGATTGGGACGGTGCTATCCCAAATTCTACACCCCCTTCTGGTCTGTGACCCGGACACCCTCCCCGCCGTAGTTACGTCAATTACATCTTGGCCGTTTGATTAAGGAAAATCACGCTAGCATTTCCAAGGTCGAACTGCCGCCGACGAGTGAGTAACGCGCGACCTCTCTCATCTTCATTTGCAAGTACAAGGTCGGGGATAAAAAAAATAAAAGATGCATTTTGACGGAAGCCATTCGTCCGGATGGGATCTAATGGAAATTGTTGAGATTTTTGTAAGTCATCCAGTCGCAATGCATTCAGAAATTTTCGCAGTTGGTTCACATTCTGACATGAGACGCAGTAACAAATAACGCAACATAATGGCCCGGTATTTAGTTAATTCAAGAGCCAAATCTTTGTACACCGGAATCCTATTCTCTATTAAGGATAGGTATACGTATTTAACTTCATTTTCCGTTAATTACCAAGATAGTTGCGTAGACAAGCATACGTATATGAATAACGCTACGCCAACCGCCTAACACAGCACACGTTGCACGCGCTGTCTACGATTTATGCATTTTTAACAACTTTTATATTAAGATCACTCCATATATACGTACATATGTCGGTTTGTATTAGGCAAACATGGCGTCCTGCGTATTTCGAGGATGTCCACTTCAGGGAGTATGTACTCGAATAATACTTTTGTTATTACATTTATTATTTCCTTCCATTCATGGAGAAGGTCGTGAAAACAATTCTCATTTTCTATTTCAACGTCGCACTCTAATGACCCGTAATGCCATTCATTTTCTAGTTTCCATTTATGCGCAGTCTCCCGGGCTTGATTGGTGTTTATATTATCCATCGAATAACTGATGATATTACAAGGCTCGGTGCTTATTATAGCTCTTCGGTGACTCAAAACAACACTAAATAGAAAATGCTACCTGCAAATTAAGTTGCTCAATAGACGTGCTTTTCATTATGTTATAATGATAGAGAAAAATTGGGAAACAAATTAATAGAGCATTATCAGTTTAAAATACTGATAGCAATGCCAAAATCTCTTTCTAGCATTATATTTTGCATATATTTTTTTAAATAAAAGAATTTAATAAGAAATTTACAAAGGTGTTGAAATTACAAATTAGGTATGTTCGCATAAAGCTGAAACTAAATTTTGACATTTTAGATTGAGAAAAATTCTGTACTTGACAGGGAATTTGAAAAAGGAGAATCAGGCTGGCTTGATAGCTTACTTGGTTAAAGCACCTATCCAGCAAGTGGGAAGAACCGGGTACGCTAATATGTATGAATGATCTTTCCACTGCTGAAGGGTAGTCGAGCGGAAAAGAGAATAACCCATCGTTCACTCGTCTATGCTCAAGCCTAGTTCGGCAAATCGTCTCCATGTCAACAATCCGATAAAATGCGTTTCAAAACGCAAAAATGGCTATTTTAGTGAAAATTCAAGAAAATACGATCAGTTGTCAAAATTCTGTGATAATAATTATAATCTACATTCTTTTCCCCTTTGAACAGTACAAATCTCGCTCCAATATCACAATTTGAAGATATTTTAAAGTATTAAAGAAAACATTCCTGCACGATGGATTTGAGAGTTCCTGTGGAAAACAAATAGGGAAGAAAAGTTCCTGGAATCGAACCCGGGACTTAAATCTTCGTCAAATAAAATATAGCCCGGAGATGGGCCCTGGCAGCACGAGACTCATACCAAGTTTCATGAAAATCAGTCCATTGATGCAAAAGTTGTTAGTGGGGGACACACACACAGACAGGACCATTTCATAAGGCTATGTTTCCTTTGGAAACCAACCTAAATACCAGCAAGAGAACGTTGAAACACACTAAGAATATATTTCAGCGCACATTTTTAATAAGGGATTTTCATCATCTAAATTTCAAAAGTTTTCATCATTCTTCTGTGATTTTTAAAATAATATCATTCTGTATATTTATTAAATCCAATTCTAAGTCTTCAGTGTTAATGATGTTAAAGTAGATTTCAATAGCAACAGGCCTATCATTGTCCGTATAATTGAAGGGGTTTAACAAGAATGTCACAATTGATCTGTTTAACTAATGTTCTCTTTTCGGCCAACGGGCCACTGGTAAATGTCTCGCGGGCGCCATAGTGCCCGCGATCCCCGCGTTGCCGACCTCTGTTCTAGAGCATCCTTATTAAATTAAAATATGTCGTATTGATCGCGGGCGCTATGAATCGCAGTTGATTATTTTTCCCTTTCGTTCAGCTCAATGTCTTCACCCTTTAACTTCACCGACTCCATCACATTTTACGAGTATTATTTTATATTAAAGATTTTAGAAAATTTTGCTATTACGGCACATTTTAATATTTTAACGTATTATAACCCTTTCAGTATTACATTATTTTAACATCAGTACGTAAATATTTTTAATAGTTGATTTTGACAAGACATTTATAAGCCATCTTGAAACAGGAAACGGTATACTACCTAAGTATAAATATAAATCACGCAAAAAATTTGTACTCAACTGCATTAAAATTCTGAGATGATGCTTCGCATATATTTACTTCTGCTCTTTAGTAAAAATAAATACAAATTTAGCTGGCTCTCATGACCAGTCATGTTCTGTCGTCTTTTGAGCAGAATCATTATCAAAAGCTGAAGATGGAAACTACAGGAAAATAACATTTCTGCAAAATTATTTACGAATTTCGTAGGATGTTTTTCAATGGCCAAAATAAAAAATAAGTCCCGGTATCGGAAGGGGAAAGGTAAGCTTATCTGTTTCTTAATGTCAAGGACGCGTGTTGGAATGCTGCCAAGATCATGGTTGTGCGTGCTCGCCTTGCCATTGTTGATTTGTCCATTTGGAAAGTTTGTCGATTGCTATTTATGGGAAAGTTAAAATTAAATTCACAAACTCGATAAATAGGAATTTTTAGAGCAAATAATGGTCACGTTTAACTGAATAATAGATTAAAAATTTAGAGCTTGGAACATAACGAAGGATTTTATGGAAAAATAACTCTTGAGACATGTTCAATTCCACATGAACGTATCAAAATCGTTTCTCTCTTCAAAGCACATGCATGTGACATAAATACGGCATTTTTCCTCCTTAAAAGCTAAATCGATTCGTTGTTCTCGAGCGTAGAGATTTATCCTAAGTCATACAAATTAGGCTATAATCCCATTAGGATTACGTATTTCCGCGAAAAATCCTACGATAATTTAAGGAAATCTATGCACTCGTATATATTACACGTACGCGGGTTGAGACAACAACTGCTTCTCGAAGTTTAATAATGACGTGGTCGGCAAGGCAAAATCCCGTTTAAAAGCCGATATTTTCCCAAAATATGTGATTTAAATGTTTAATACGAGACATTTCCAACGGTAGGAGGAAAAAGATGAATAGAATAAGAAACGTCATTAATTTTCCTAAAGCATAGCTTAAATTTGAAGTTCGTATGTCAATTTTTTCTAATTTTAATTTCCAAAAGAATAAAAGCCTGTACTTGAAAAAGTCGATTTTTACGTGTTATCTTACGGGAAACGGAAATCGCCCCCTCTGGAGTCGAACCCGGGTTTTTTCTTATTTTTTTCATCATTTGATAGTTATATCTAAATTGAACATTCCTGAGAAATTTCAACCTTCCACCTTATCGGGAAGTATGTTTAAAATGCGTTAAAAAGTACCATTGATGACGTCAGCGTTACACAAACAAATACATCTAGGCCTTTATCATTAAAATTATTATTAAAAGGGGGGATAGTTTAGGTTAACGAACGTAGAGTGAGTCTATTTTTTAGTTGAAATAAACTGATGTGGGCAACACATGACTTTCTCCATATTTATATGGCAAATTACATGTTGTTAGTTGTGGGATCGTCGTCAATATTTACTTCCGGTTGACAATTAAGAAAAGAAAAAGGAGCGTTACTAAGACGTAACTAAGCGTCAATTGTTAACAATAGTCTTCGGTAGGTGGCGTGGTGGTGGCGGCAAAAATATAAGATATCTCTTAAACAATGCATTATATGGAAAAACGTATCAAACAAAGGTTGTAGAAAATAAAATTTCCTACGACTTTTATTCCGATACATTTTTACATTTATCAAATATTAAAGCAAATATTTCAAAATAACGGATAAGTGACAAGAGTAAACGCCCACTTCCGGTTGACCGATTTTTACCTAAAACTTGTCTTTCTTTAACAAAAATGTCAAATATAAAATTTCATGCTAATCCGATTAATAGTTTTTTAGTTAGAGCACCCAAAAAATCCCGGTCACAGACACACACACCTGCAGACATCATCGAGAAAATAGTCTAAACGTGCTCAGGGGACCCTAAAACATGTATTACCGTTGAAATCTCGAATTCGATTTTTTCATGAAAACAATACTTTCTCTGTACTTCGTATATGGAGAAAGTAAAAAAAATTGAACTTCATTTGGTTTGGATTGGACTTAGGTAACAGTTTCATTGTTACGTAACCGATTTAGACGAACATCCGTGAAGCGGCGTATTATACAAAAACGAATCATATATGGCATTTTAAACGAATTTGCTCTCATGAAGAGAAATAAAACACGAGTTTCTCTTTCTAACCAGAACATCGTTCGCCAAAGAAAACTATAAAGTATGGAACGATATAATATGCTAAACATTTGATAAGTTTATTTAGTGAGGACGGTTTTTGATGCATGAAGATATCGCAAAAAGGAACGATTGGCATATTTTTTACCTCGACCTTTTGAAAATTTGACGATTTTGTATAAGTGCCACCTGCTCTTCCAAAATCCCTCCGCTCCGGCTTTTTGAGGTGCAGCTCGCATCCACCTCTACGGAACGCGTGAAGGAGGAATGTTTGCACGTGGGACTTATGTCAGCGCTTTTGTGAGCCTAAGGCAGAAAAGGCCCAAACTTCTAGACCTGCGATTCCCAAACTATGGTACGCGAAGATTCTGCCAGTGGTACTCGAGTTGAGTGTCAGCATTCACCCATGGAACTGCGCAACGAGTGCCCACAGAGAGGGATGGACTATTACCCGCACAGTCCGGACGCGTCCGCTGCGCCGCTCATGACTCATAGTCAACTACCGGCAGTGGCGGCTCGTGTATAGGCACTGCGGAACTGCAGCACCCCCTATTTCCACTTGCCATCCCCCAGTTTATGAAAAAGATACAAAAATCTTTGTATGGAAATGTGCGCTTCACAGTGCCAGCGACGTGGTGTTTGACTGTTGTGCGCATGCGCACATAGGAGGGGGGTGGGGAAGAAGGCGGGACATCCAGGTAGAGAGAGCACTGTTGCTCTCGCAGTGCCGGCTCTGGCGTGATAGTGGAAGGAAGTTTTTTTTACTCAGAGTGTGTTGTGCTTAAAAACCGTGTACCATATTCTTGAATGTGATAAAGTGTAGAATTAGATTATTATTCTGCTTCCAGCTATTCTATTTGATTCATTTTTTTCGGTTCTTTTATGGATTTCATTTTTAAATGAATAGATCAAGGTTGAACTGTAACAATTTAAGTTAAAGTAAGTAAAAAAGGTTTGGTTTTTTTGTTAAGATTTTATCAAGTTCCTGAATAAATTTTCTTTTTATACATGTTTTTTTCCTTTTACACAATTTTAAAACAAAGGCTAAAAATTTTCTGAAGCAGCACCCCCACTAATTTTAGCTACGAGGCGCCACTGACTACCGGCGTATCGTTATTCATCTGTTTGCGTTTTCTGAACTGAATTAGGTGAGAAACTCGTTTGTTTCAATTAATTCCATTCCTGAAAATATGAACGTGAGGGAAAAAGACCTGCTGATTGATTTGGCTTGTGATGGAGGACTACAATTTGGATTCAGCATCTACAAACTCGAAGAATTTTGGTTAAGGAGATGAGCTAAATACCCCACTCTTTCTGACATAGCGTTGAAAATTCTAATCACATTCTGCACGACTTACATATGTGAAACGGGGTAGTATTTATTATTAGTAGGGTAATTAAAAACAAAAATCGAACAAGAATGAACCTCGAACCGGAACTTCGCTGGAAGTGAACTAACATCGAAACAAATATTAAAATACTATATATATATATCCAAGCTCATCCATTAAATTGACTGATTTTCTTTGTATTTTAAGTATGATAAATGCGAGAAAATAAATAATTTTTCAGTACTACCTATTTTATCTGCATTTCTTATATTATTATGAAAATGCCTCTTTGGTTAGTAAAGAAATTTTTTTAAGTTCATACTTACTATGTGGTACGAAGAAATTTTGCCACGTTTTCGGTGGTACGCGATAAGAAGTTTGGGAACCGCTGTTCTAGGCGAGACTTTTTTGGCGTAATTTACATATCTCCAATTTTATGCTTGGTATTGATCCATCATCAATGCATCGCTTAGTATTTTATTGAGCCATTCTGTTAGAATGAGATTCATGGAACGGAACAAAAATTCTGAGCCTTTTCTCCGCTCACTAGTGTCACGCCGAAAAAAGATTTGAAGTGCTGCGCTGAAGTTTAAAATATGGTCATAAGAGTACTTTCTGCGTAACTTACTTAAAATTTCCTTAGCCCTGCAAATTTATGTCACGAAATGCTACCTGCTAATATAATATCATGGCAAAACAAATATGGCCATTCTTTTATGTGTCGTTATGGGTTTATCGGAATGCATCGAAAGTTTTTGTTTTCCATCAATTAATAACATTTAAATATGTTAGCAGCTAGTCCGTTTCTACACCGCAGCATATTGAAACTACTTATTAGATAATGGAGGCCATCAATGTAGCTTCCAAGGATAATTGTGGATTGTATCAGAAGAGGGATTAATTCCTGGGGGGCAAATGGTTTTAGCTTACTGACTCATGTGGTATCTCAACAATTGCGTCGCCCTAATAATCAAGAATCCTACTCTGACCTCGCTGAATGAATTCGTTCGTTGACGAGGTTACGTAACAGATGATGTCTATTCAGTTGGCGTATTCTCTTTAAGGAGTGCCAACCAAACTCATACTAATTTCCGGCTCGCATGGGCGCTTTTAGAACCTGCTCCTATGAGCTCGGCCATGCCCATCTGGCTGTTTATTCATTCACGTGCATCTAATACAGACTCTCTTGAAACTATGCGGACGAAATCTGATAAGGATCTTAGTATAGCTACAAAGAAAAATTTTTGTTTCTAGCGGGCAATTTGTAGAGCAACTTTCTGAAAACCAAAGCTTAGTATGTAACAGCGCTATTCCGGTTTAACACATTTTAATCTAATTTCACTGGGCGACCCTATAATAAATACGTGTTTACAATGATATTTTCTTACATGTTATCACAAATATCATAACATGTTTTATATGTTATAACGAAATCCTCGAAAGTAATAAAATTAATACCTTCCGATAAATCATGTATTATACGTTGTAAAAGTATTTTTTGTATGGATATGGTAAGAATAAGCAGGATGATTTTTTTGTCTGCAATCTTTCGAAGAGGTTCGTTCTTTTTGTAAGAAAATTGAAGCCAAAGTAAAATTAATGCTACGCGGCGAGAGTGCATATTTCAAGATACTGGTGTAAATCTCGCATCTCAATGCCAATTTTTTTTATTTTAGAGCTAAGATTTTTCTCGGGAAGGTGTTATATAGTGAAGCTTATCTTAGCGTGCCACCCAAGTAACTTTACTAACTTCAAATTACGTCCTCGTTCCTTTCTCCTTGTTGATT
The DNA here is from genome assembly GCA_028673005.1 of Tanypteryx hageni. Taxonomy (NCBI): domain Eukaryota; kingdom Metazoa; phylum Arthropoda; class Insecta; order Odonata; family Petaluridae; genus Tanypteryx; species Tanypteryx hageni. The sequence continues at coordinate 56,607,148 of CM054116.1, forward strand.
CAACGAATTTATTAAAGACTTTCTATTGCGATGCATTTCTCAATACCATAGAGATTTCTAAGTCGTGGAAAATGCTTATGAAATAACAAGATTGTGAAGATAATGTAATATACGACCCCTGTTGATACAAGGACCATTAAAAACATTATAAGGAGATATAAAGCCTCTTCCTCTTGTTTCTGACCTAGCTTTTGACATCAATCCATCGGAATTCTGTTTCGACCAGCTAAGCTGTCAGATTCCGTAATTCTCCATATTCCGTGCCATCGGATAATAGATTCCAGTTTTAGTTTTTATGGGATGTGTAGAACGAAATAGCTCCGGAAAGACCAAAAACTAGATAAATGTCCTACAACTTACGTATATGGGATCGGTATGATCCACATATTTTAGTTAAAATATTGCTTACAGCACGGAGACTGGGTTTATAAAAATAATTCATAACTTAGTGCAAATATTTGGGCCATTATTAGAGAATTTAGACCGGATAGAGCACAAATTATAGAATGTCTGAAGGACTATACGATGAGGTTTTTTTTAAAACTGAGATTACCACTTTTATTGCCAGACACCAAGTACGTGAGATCGATTGCAGGAGAGAACGATTCTCTGGACTATTAGGAATCGCAATAGAAGAACCAAAGTAGTAAATTAGGACTTTCAAGGATAGTTTGATGCACCGCACACCTGAAGATAAATTATATAACTTACCTTATGCATTGAATCCATCTGATAAGAGTCTTCCGAAATTCGCCAATGAATGTTTCTCCTACCACCTAGCCATTTATTCTATTATGTTTGGCTAGCATTTTTCGTCTTAAGTACTTCATTAAAAAATGGAATTTCTTTAAATTTCAATATTTTAGTACATTTGAATCTAATAGATAATTTAACATTTAAATATTAAGATAACGGGAGGTTTATTGATCTGGGAACATTATTCTTTCTGGAAATGCTTTTCTAGATATGATAATTTTGTTGTAAGCGTATGATGGTATGATGAACAATATTCATATTCAATTATCAGAAAGAAATAATCGGAATTTTACTATTTCCTGACTTTAATCCTTTTAAAATAAAAGCAACTTAAATTTAATAATTTCACGATAGATTTTTACTATAAATTCCATTTGCTTTTTTTAATGAGAGATTTTATAATAAGTTCCAAAATGTATTTCATTTGGTGTTTAACAAATGCTCTCATTCTTTAATTTATTTTTTACTTTTTAATGTTGAAAAAATAAAAGCAATCTAAATTTTTTGAGGAGTTTCTTAAAATCCTGCTAAACGGCAAAAAGAGAGTTCTCAAAATAAATAGGCTTCATGTCCGTTACTAGCCGAAACTATCATGAAAATCTTAGCTTCCCAGCTCTTGTCGTTGCTTCAAATTTCTAAATACCAAATGTTTTCATACTATTACAGAATTTATATTTCATACTCTTCCAGGAAATTTAGTGACGCAACCCAATCATATTTTTTTCATTTCATGTTTTAATATAATTGGAAATTGGCTATCCGGATTGAGCAATTTTTGTATTGCATTTCAATAAAGACCTAAAATATTAAACGCTATAATGGATACATACATATGATACATATATGGTTATTCAAAACAAAACTGGGAACCTTGTCAAAAAAGTGTATTTAACAGGAAATGTTTGCTGTAAGAAACGTCTATATAGAATGATATATATATATCGTAAGTGCATAAATTTTGAAGAAACTATAGTTGATTACAAAGAGAGAGAGAGAGAGAGAGAGAGAGAAAGGCAACTAGAGCATCATTTGAAGAAGTTTTATTTTCTGTTCATTCCATTTGCAATGTTTTAATTTGTTTAAGCTATTCAAGTAAACTATAATTACATTTTAATCTATTTTGTGAACTTGGCAAAATTTGAATGCGAAAGTGGAATGAGAATTGAAGGATGAGTTCTAATTTGTTCTGAATTAAGACTTATTTTTGTCGATTGATTTCCATGTGTTTGTAGAAGCTGTTGCTCTTATAATGTTATGAATTTTACTCTATTGTAATAAGGAGTTATAATAATATCTATAAGGATTAATACTACTGGCATTATATTTAAGTGGCATTTAACACTTATTTTTGCCCAAGTGATACCTATCGCCAAATGTTATCATATACGTCGTCAAAATAGGTATTTTCGGAATTAATACGAGAAAAATATGTTATCAGAGCGTTAATAAGTATTAACAACTGAAAATGTTATTATACTATAGGAGATTTTCTGTTATCAACTAATGGAACGACCGGAAATTTTCGATTCTCTTTCCAATCTATGAGCGCATAAAATATAGTATACCACAAACCGTGAAAATATCTATTAAAGGCACTTGAAGTTTTTGTATACATTTAAGAAGTAATAGAATTTTCAAATCTAATATTAGCAATATTTTATTTATATCTATAAATGATAAAATCACTGCAGTAAAATGCTAATTAAATCGCTTGTCAAGGTGACCGATGAAGGCGAATTTTAATTTCTCTAAGTAAATTCACCCATTGAGGCGAAAAGTCGATTTAATAATCACGGAAACCAATTAAGAACCGATCTCCTATTTTTTCTTTATAATTTACAACATCGATAACGGCCGAAAAAGCTGAAGAGACCTTGATAGAGACACCCTACACGTGTCGGTGATTCCGCAGCGAGACATTGGTAATGGCATACGTACGACCTTGCGAAGAGAAACGACACACGGCAGGTGAAGTCCTTGCTGAAGTTTAGGCGGAAAATTTTTGGTATTTTAAAGATTCGAGGAAAACAAACAGTCTTCTAAATTTTCTTCTTAACATCGAAAATTATGCAACTATTCGAAGCGTTATGCCGTATGACGTAAGAGTCCACTGCCGTCATAACATTCAGTGGCACTCCTGAATCATTTTAGTATTCAGAAACTAAACGTCTAATTTTTACAGCGTATTAACGTTAGCAAGATTTAAAAGGAAATAAATATACCCATCAAATTACACAGAGGACATTGAATAAAATGATATGGCCATGTAATTAGTAAGGTCTGATGCATATCATGATGGCATAATCGATCAAAAATAGTAAATTAGCGAGGAATACTAATGGAATTTGAAATGTAAGGAAGTTTAAATACAATAAACGAGAGAATTTATTAGTTAATGGAGTGGTTATTACTGTTATATCGCGGTAAGTAAATTATAATGAACTTTATTTTAATATAAATAAGGAGTGGAGACTACGGCAAAGATAACATACAGAAAAGAATCAACTCCAAAGCCGTAATATAAATTACGGCTTTGGAGTCGATTCTTTCATGTAAACTTTATTTAAGTTTGCCAAAGTTGGAGAAGATTTAAAGTGGTAACTTAGAGCTGAATAATAAATGAACGAAATTCAAAGGGAAAATCCGGATGCCGGTTCGTAGATTGGATATTGTAAAATCCTTTCTTTGAGAGTGAATTATAAATTAAACTCTATTATATGTGGACGTAGTTGGGAGTTTTCTTACGATAATAATGATGTGTCATTGACATTTATTTCCCAGTGCTGTCACTCAGCTGCCAAGCCACTAAGTCTGCTTTTACATTTCCCACATTTGTTAGCACTGAAAAAGCTTAACATATTTTGGCTTAACGGAGGCTACGTACGGTTTTTTTTCGAAGATGGGTAAAATCGTAAGGAAGAATTTATTATCACCTAATATACCTTGGCTGTAAAAATAACATGAGATAAATGTTTGATTTAAACCAAAATTGCCTGCCACATAACTTCAGACATCAACCTAGTAATTTTCAATATATTATGATCATTAGTGGATTTACAATAAGGCCAAAGTAGGCCATGGCCTAGTGGCGGCGGGATTTTGATGGCGGCGGAATTTCGAGGTGGTGGGGATATGGGGCGGTCTGATTCAAGAATGCAAATTAAAACGGTATTTCATGAAAGGGATGGAAAAGAGTATTAGTGTAACTTTCGATGGAAAAAATAATCACAATTAACTATTCCAATTTGATAATCAATAATTTTAAAAACAATAGTTCGAGACAGTTTCGACGGTACAACGTTCCTCCGACCCAGTCGCATGACTTGGAAGTTCTCAGTGTCAGTTTATCCTCTCAGCGTTGTGAAGCAAACCTGGTACACACCTCGGTAGCTTCATATGCGAGATATACGCCAGTTAATACGAAGAAATTTAACTTACCTTAATCGTAAGGAAGAATTTTCGTCACGAATAGGCAAATAATGGTGCGCTTATTGAATGTCGAGAGTAGACAAAAGACAGACGATGGAGGACGAAGAAAATCACTTTGAAATCACGAGAAATCATTGTAACCAATCGATCAAAACTCGTCACGGATCTAACCATAAATACCGACAAAATAATTTATTATTTTTCCCGAATAATATTTAAATTAAATCAGTTTATCGAAAAAATGGAGGGGACGGCGAAATAAATTTGGCCTAGGGGCGGCAATTTTCCAAATCCACCCCTGATCCATAATAATTAAATCAACCAAATTTCTAGACGGTCAGGAAAACTTACGTGAATTCTGTCTCATCATGCAATCCCATTCCTACGTTCATATTCTGAATTTTTGCATCCATTCTCTGCTTTTTTTTCTATGTATAGCATTTCAACCGTTTCACAAATCAATATTTACATTCTTGTCGTGTCTCGCCATTTATAATTATTTGCTCCCGTAAACTTATTTCTGTCAGTGTTATGAGATGAAAGCAATGGCAAAGTAATTCATTTGTTCTTAATACATTGCTAATACATGTAGATTCATTTAAAATACACGAATGTATGCAAAGTATGGCTTAAATATTAAAGTAACCATTATGCTACTTTCGGCTTCGTAAGAAAATGCGGAGCCCGTAGCGAAAGATTCATCCTTTATTGTATTTTATGATAAATTTTAAATCCAGCAATTTACCGTGAACATTATTTTCGTATGTTTCTTTTTATAGGCAATACGTTCTGTTTTATTTTAGCTTTTACCCAAAAAGTCTAATTCAAAAATTTACATTTGTTCTTTCTGAGTAGAAAGATGGCCTAACATTGTTTATAACGTTAGCATATTAATCGATTCGGAATTTGATGAATAGTCGACAAAAGCTTTCATTGCGCAATTGAAATTTAGCATGAAAATTTTGATAGGATATTTTTGTTTCATTGCAAAAGAGTAATTATGCCCTCTGTTAAAAATACGTTTGGAATTTTCGGAGAACTCCAAGGAGAGATGGCAAAATATCCGTTAGAATGGACTTTTGTTTTTAATTCTATTTATATAAATGCAGTATATCATAAAAATCTTCAAATGAGGGTTGCTGCTTTTTTCCCATACTATTGACTTTTCGCACATGATGAAGTGAAATTAATTTGTCAAGCCTTCCCTGTTTAGCCGCGACCTATAAGCAAAACAACGTACTGCTGATATTATTAATAGAAAATTAGTCAACTGAAAAATTATTTTCCTACATTCAGGCCATCGATAGCAATATCGATGATATTACCAACTGCACTTTAGTGAGAAATTGTGTACTAACTTCTATCTCCATTTTGTTATCCGACTTTTGTTGTTTGTCCTTCCGTCCAAATAAAACAGTTAATAAATATATAGTAACAAATAACATATTTGGTTCTAGATCCAGTGATTAACACCAATCTTTTCCACACAATTCAGCGGGCCTTCTTTACTTAGTCAATACAAAATGATAATTAAAATAAAAAATACAACTTTAAATAGTCTTGCATTAATTTATCTCAGAAATAATCTTCTATTGCGCGTTAAATTTGTCATTTTACATAGAATTGTTGTTAAATATGTCACAATGTGATTTTAATAAAAATATATATATTTTTAAAAAATTCTTTGCGGATTCCTCTCTGACATGCTGAGGATGTTATGCTTCATGTAGGGTAACAATCCTACCTGAAACGGAAGATTGTGTGAGCGACGGCGTGGCAAAACTTGGCAAGCCTCTCAGACGCACATAATAAGGCTGTATGAAATACATTACGTTACTTGCTCGGTGGAGTGGTTTCAAAACAAGTCGACCGGGTTTTTTTCACGAATGACATGCTGTCTTTGTACATTAATGCCATGTCTCTTGAAACCACTATTGTAAAATACAAACTTTATTTACAGCTGGGTCGCATAACTAATAGTGTTCTTAATCTGGTGATTTTACTTGAATTTTGTTCGATACGTAATTTCATGTCTATTAGAAGAACGACTAATATTTTCCGCCCATTAAAAGAGCGTAAACTTGAGAGGGTATATTCATCTAACGGCGTGTAAAATACCTACCCCGATTTTCTCCTTTATTTTAATTAAAATATTGAAATCAGTAAATTTTGATATTCTCACCTATGTACTCAAATGAAAATCTGCCAAATCTTAAGAAAGCATTTTACAGAAAATATAAAATAGAAGAGTAGAAGACGCAAAGTTCAAAAGTTGAAATATACCTGTGCTTGAAAGTTTAAAAATGTCCATGTTAAATGTACTCAAACGCTAAATGTCATTAAGCTTCACGTAGATTAGAGTAGCGCGTCCCAATCAAAGCCAATTCCGCCTACGAGCTTTTCCAATGCCATGCTGTACGCAGCCGGGTAAAGTCAAAATCATTTGTTAATCTAGCCTTATCCTACCATTAATTCGACTTTAAATACAACCTGTCAATAAATAAATCTACTAGTCCTCTAAATAAATAATGTAGGTTTTTATCTCTAAAGCCGCCCAAAGTAATCACCTCTAGACACTTGAAGTGGAAATCACCAATTTTTTAAAATACTAACCTTCTGTGAGCCAAATCCTTCATGTGTGCACAGCCTCAGGACCGACTCACTGACTAATATTCTCCCAGGAAAGGCTCAGCCGCTCACCCTCTTCCTCTTTTCCACTGAACCGTCTGAAGCCCGTCTTCCTACTGAGAGCACGGAAGAGAGAGTTCTGGCAACACTGACCTTAACAGCTCCCTTCCTTTCAATACGTGCCCACCTCACGCAAACTCCGAATCGAGGTTTTTTGTTTACAGAGGACATAGACAGCACAAAAGAACTTTATGTAAATTTGATTAGTAGACACAAACTTAGGAAAACGTTACATTTTGGAACGTAAAAAAAAATAATTTTTTTCCATTGCAAGATGAGTGTCGCGTCCTTTCTTTGGTTGGATAATATAATTTCGGAGTGAAAGTGAATTGATGAATAAGATTTTCAAGTCGATTATTGGCCATTTCCGTCAAGTTAGATTAGAACAGACGCGTTGAGATTCTTTTCAGACGCGGTGTTACGTCAAATTCTGACCAACTTTTTTTGGAAATACATAAAACAAAGATGTTCAACGATTAATTGAATGTAACGATTAAATCTTTTACGATATGAAGTATTTGTGGTATTTGAGTGAAAATTTACTTTCTGATGTTTATATTTTATTAAATGATCAATTTATCACGTTGGCATTCTTATATACAGTTTCAGATTTTACGAATACTAGCTTTTCAAGGCATCGAGCACATTTTTTACGAATATTTTCAAAAAAGTAGAATGTATAATACTTATAAGTACTACATTCATATATGGAGAGGAAAACGATACAAATTGTATTCTATTTTTAACCAATTCATTGGAAAAAAGGATCTTAACTTATCATCGAACATTTTCTCGACAATTCTGTGCCAAGTTCATTCTATGATTCTTTGTCTGTAAGTGGTAATGGCCTTTTATACGTTGCCTCAAAAAAATTTCTCCGATTACACGATTACTTCTCTTGGTCTTTTATTTATGCGGGTCTGCTCCCGAGGGACTTCCTTGCAGTGGCTGTTATTTTCGCGATCACATTACTGCGGAATTAACGGTGAAAATCAGTTCACAAATACAGAGGAACAGGTCATTTGCCGTGGGAAAGTTCATTGGATATAAAAACGACCGAAAGTAAATAAAGAAATTGATTAGAATGCCAGTGGAGGTGCATCGGTGGAAAAAAACGCTTGTATTCAGCGCTACAAAAGAGGAAAAGACCTCAAAAATCGCATCTCGGCGGTTTGAAGAATTTCGCTCTCCAAACCAGTGAGCGAACCGGCTCAGAAACCGGAATACGAAAAAAATTATCCCCTCGTTCAATGTGAGGCAGGTCACTGTCGGACATCGTTTTTTTCTTTTGAAATGGCAGCTAAATTCTGAACGAGCAAAAATTTAGCTCGAAAGAAAATCATGCCGAGAAGTTTAAAAAGCTCGCGTTGTCCCGTTTTTTGTTCGAAATATACCTAGTCTGGAAATAAGATCATTTGTTTCTGTTAAAACATTTCTTCTTTAATCCAGCTGCTTCAAATAAACTATTTCCAATTTGTCCTAAATGAGCACTAATCTTTCATAAGACTTAAATAGGAAAAGAAGTTGCAAAACTTTAGGCTGGTTAGTTACAACACAAGTCCCAATTGGTTATGATGAAGCATAATAAAAAAAAAATCAAAATAAATTTTTAAAAAGTTTAGAAATATTTGCTGAATATTCAAAGTACAAAATACAACCACCTCAATAAATATTTATACTTTAACTTACCGTTAATTTAGAATATAAACATCAAAAGTGAAATCTATGTTTACATTGATCAGAATTCGTTGGAAAGAATGCAATAGTTGGAAGTCATGAAAGATTTGAAATTTTACTATACTTTTATTTTCTCGTTCTCTTTCTTTTCAAATAAAATAGCTTTGTCCATAAGAAAATCTGTGAAAATAGGTAAGCTATTATCTTAAAAAGAAGCGTCTAATCTTTAATTTTAAAAGCGTGGGGATTTACATGCGGTTCCAAATTTCTTCTAACCATATAAATCAGATTTTATATACTACTCTATTGAAAACTTGATTTCTTAGATTGCAGAAACGACTTCATCAGAAATTTACAGTAACTTTTTAGGACTTGATTGGTTCCGCGTATGGTTACCACTTATACGTTTCATCTAGTCCACATTTTGTTTTTGTTCTGGGGTGGATGTCAGGGATCGCTCTCATCCAAATGCATTTTGATTGACATGAAAATGCGATTTCAGTATCCCGCAAACATTAACCACAGTAGGAAATGGTGATTTGTTACCCGATCCGTAAATTTTACAATAAGTACACGTTACCATCTGCGAAAATCTACAAACTAACGTAGAAACTACTTTTCTAAAGAATTGTTAATACTTAATTTTTAAGCGATGTACTAGGTGAGCGGGCAAAATCCGGGATTGCGATGTCAGCATCCTACAATCATTAACCTTACTAGGAAATTTTGACTTGTTAACTGATCCGTAAATTTTCAAATAAGTACATGCTTATTATCCACTGCGACGATCTAAAAATGAATGTGGAAACTGCGTTTCTAAAGAGTTGTTAATACTTAATTTATAAGCAATGTCCTAGGTGTGCGGACAAAATCCGGTAGGATTGGATCAAACAGAAAACTCGTGAGATGGATGTGTAATATTAGATGGCTTTTGCGGTCGATAAATCTGACCACAAATTCCTGTCTGGCATGTCCACTCAAAAGTGGACTCCTTCGAACTTTTTTTTCAGCCATTGAATTATACATGTAACAACACGTATGTTATTGCTTTTGATGCCCAGTTTAACCGATGGTGTCTATAATTTTTAAGCAAATCGGGGAGTTTCTTTTTGTTTTCTACACCAAATTTTAGTGCTATTGCGTAAATTAATATTTTAGTAAGTGTCAATGCTATTTCTATCGGAGAGAACGTGGATTGGTCCCGTTTCAGTATTTGTAGTACATGAGAAGATAAAATTTAAATTATTTTGTTGCTATGAAGCATTTTTAGGAGACAGGAGCTAATTGTTATTGCTTTAGAGTAGTGGTTCCCAAACTTTTTGTAGGCGTGGCAACCTTTAAAAAATGAACGATATTTCGCGGTATCCCAACCTTGAAACAAGGTTATAAAAAAATACGTATGGATATCACATCTACATCTACCCCTGCAATTCACCTAATTGGTGGGTAAAAAAACAAAGAAGGAAACTCATAAAATACTTTTTTAAAACCATCGTTGATAGTTGAAAATACCGCCTGTAATTCTTTTTCTTTTCCCCGAATACATCGAAAAAATCGCTCAGCTGATAGTTTATGTATAGAATAATTTACCACATTTTGTATATGTATCGAGCGAAAGCGTCGCTTTTAACATTAATTGTTTTTAATTTCAGACCTCTGAAAAGATTAATTTACTCAAAAGAAATAATGCCTCTGGATATTTCCAATATATATTGAAAATATTTCCGAGAATCACCCAAGGGCAAAATCAGATGCGAGGGAAGGAAGGACTTATTAAACATCCAAGTTCGAATCTTCGCGAAGATAACGGTCTCAGGCGCGCCTCCGACCCAATGTCTGTAGCCGCCTTGTGTGCTTGGCGGGACTCGACGCAAAAGCAGCGTTACGTAACAAGAGACTTTGTGGGGTCTCTCTTGTGATGCACGGGAGAACAGCGGTTGGGAAGGAGAGTCAAGTATGAGGATGGGGTTTGGTATGGCGAGAATAGGAAGGAGGGGAATTGGGAGGAAACGAGGGGCCGATACCAGTTCCTTGGCAACTTTTTCCCATTACAGAGATGTGTGTGTGGCAACAGCGCGGTGAAACCGAAGAGTATTTTGGTGGTATGTTCCAGTGTTTTGATATTCAGGAGTGCTTTAGATCAGCGGTGCCCAAACTTTTCTAATGGCGGGCCACATCAATGGTTGCGAATCCCTTGGCGGGCCGCATTGGAAGTTGTCAATTCTTTGGCGGGCCGGATTAGAGTTTAAATCGGAAATTTTCTATATATTCTGAGATGCCATTAAGTGAAAATCATGTCTAAATAAGGTTTTCATGGCTAACATTTCAATATTTAAAGTTTTATTATGAAAATTTTCAAAAAATGTATGAATTTGCCTGTTAAATTTTTCGAATTGATTTTTCGCCTTAGCTTCGCGGGCCGCATTTGGCCCGCGGGCCGTAGTTTGGGCACCGCTGCTTTAGATCAGTGGTTCTCAACCTTTTGCATCTTGCGTCCCACCTACCATTTTTTCAAAAAACCTAGGTCTCACAAACCATTTTGCCGAAAGGCCTTGGTCCCACCATGATAAAAACAAACCCCATCTTTTCCAATAAGTGGATTTTCATGCCGACTGCGTTTCAGAGCCATATTAATCCTTATGGACATTTTTAAAAACCTTAAATATTGGAGTAATTTTGTTGAGAAAAAGATATACATAAATTACCATCGAAACTTCGGGTCCCACCTAGAAGACCTTCGCGTCCCACCGGTTGAGAAACACTGCTTTAGAGAACAGGATTTTGACGTTTTATCTTGAAAATTTCGGATGAAACGTTTTCCGCTTTAATGAGGATCCTAGAGTTTGATCTAAAGAGCTTCATCAAATTGCAGTTGGGGTTTTATTTTCGTCATCATTTACCTATAATTTGAACTTCGTAATACATTAAACGGCTAAGTTCATTCTTCCAGGGAAATTTTCACTTCGTTTAACAAAATATAACAATTATTTAACCTTTAATAGTGTATAAGGTGCGAAATGAAATATTCTTTTCAAACTATAGGCTATACAAACGTTATGTTTATACTTTCCCATAGTTTAATCATCACAACTTAAACACCCATCGATAATATCGTTTAAATCAATTTTACTCGTAATTTTTCTCAAAATTTTACTCTTGAGAATAAATTATTAATAATGAGTGGAGACTACAGGAGCCCCCAGTGGGCTCTTGGGCTCCCTGAAAACTGTGCGTTAATTTATTTCCTTTATTTTTATTTAACCTTCCTTTTATTTTGTTTCCTCTCCTTCTACCTTTATGCGACACTATATATATTAAATTAAGCTGCTCAGGAGCTCTCAGAGTCTCTGATTAAGTAAAACACGAATATATTAATTTTCTGAGGATGATCCACTTAAAACGGAGGTACCGGTTGTTAAGTGCTGCGTCAAAAACTCCATTTGGTGTACCTTACTCAACGCGTTTACAAATTTCAGCGCTCTGACGCGAAGACTCATTTAGATCGCTTTGGTTTGAAACCATAATTATAGGCTGGAACGATAATCCAGTGCAAGAGAGAATTATCGATCGCGCCTTATGGATGTAGTCGAATCGACAAAATTCGTCTCTCCGATTTAGCATCTATTGTCGACGAATGAACGCTGATGACGGCTGCTCAGTAGATAAAATACTCATCTTGTTTTCCTGACATTTTTATGTCTAATTGTCGAGACAAAGTTTGTCAATTGCAAATTTCAAGGGAAAAAGTAGTAGCCTTTTGCTAAGGAAACAGGAGAAGCAAGGGTGCAAACGACGCCTTCGAGTCTTCGACCGCGTATGATTACATCTATTACGACACCCAGTCTAGCAAACAGCGATGGAGTCACGCAAAATCCCATCTGACACGCAGTCGCTTGCATGTGGATAGCGTGGTCTTTGCGGTAATGGACTTATATAATGGCTTTTAAGATGCCTATAAATAAAAATGTGGAACGGAAATAACATGGCAGTTACACACGTAAAAATTACGCAGAAAAACTAGACTTCGAAAACCAGTTGCCTCAAAAAAGGAAGTGAAACTGTGTAAAACGTTACAATGCTGCTTGGCGCTTTTATTCGCGGCTTATTTAGAAGAAAATTGAGAGAATTTTTTATATTCTAACATCGTGTGTAGTACGTGTTACTTGTATCAAAGCCTTTGACAATTAAAATATATTGAAACAGAGGAAATGGCAATGCGCCTAGAATTTTATAGCGACAGGGTCAAATTAAAAATATCGATTTTTATTTAAAAATAAGAGACAAGTAATATATCCTTGCTAAAGCAAAAGGTGGAGAACATTTTTAGCTCGTTTATTTTGCCTTCCCCTCTGGAATGTAGACCCTATAAACATCACTCCTCTAGCTTCAGTTGTTTGGCTGCAATACCATTTCAAACTTTGGATTATTCCGAATTTGAAGCCACCTTGCGGATAAACTATGAACTACTGAGAAAATCCAATCGGTGAAAATTTGATAGATTGATAAGAGCTATCTAATTCAAAAAGAATTTTCCAAATACATTTATCTTAAAACAAAAAAAGTTGATTGTCCACAGACGGACAGACTGAGCGATGACTAGTATGTCTATTTAAAAAAAAACGAGCCAAAAAGAGCCTAACTTCAGAAACGTAACTAATGAGACATTTTCAATACTGGTTTAAATGAAGGAAAGTTAAAACTCCAGCCAAAAACACCCACTTAGTGGGCAAAATGCATCGGGCTAATGCCACTTGTTTTTGGCTGGAGTTTTAACTTTCCTTCAGTTTACGCCAAAAGTTTTTTGAGCCATCCTTGAGTACTGGTTTAAATGATTCAATTAATTCCCATAACCATAAAACGGCTGAGTAAACGATGAAGTGAAATAGCAGAGATAGTCTGCCACATTAGAACAATGGTAGGATATCTGCCCGGCAAGTGGAAGATCCGGGATCGATTCCCGAACATGGTAGCTTTTCTCGTTTCAAAATCATTCCCAACTTCTCAGCTTGAGCCTGTTTGAATAGGATCTTATGATCAATTTATTCCATAATGTGAGATCATGTATTAATAGTTAGATACGGTAGCATCTAGAATACAATTAACTATTGTTTTATATTCATTTACATGTTACTCAACTCACGTGAGATTTCATTATATGCTAGATATTTCAGCCATCTATAACTTTTGACCGAACGGCATTATTTTTTGCGTTTCTACAAGGCACATACATGCCTTTGTGTCTCCAGGCTTCCCAAAAGTAATGTGGACTTGTGGACTACCAATTCGGTTACATAAGTGATTATGCATTCAAAAGGATTCTTAAGTTTTAAGAGGGAAGAGCTCCGCCTCTGACAGAATTAGATTCCGGCGAAGCCCGATGGAATATTGTTTTTCCAATGCAGGCACAAAATTGGATCAGAGAGTACGTAAATACATTAACAGAGTTAACCTGTAATGCCTATTTAATATTTTGCAGCTTGCAGTACGGTAGTAGGAATGCCAAAACCACCCGTAACAGAATGTTCCCTATCAATAAAGAATTTAGCCTTCCACCATTAATTTGCATGAGTGAGGACAGCTTTTTGTTCACTGTAAGTTGTTTATACAAAAATCTTCATTTTCCGTCTAGTCGCTTTCGTGTCATTCCTTTTTTTGGAGTTTTTGAGTTGGTAATTTGATCCTCGAAGGCGCTAAAAATGACTTCTAACTGGAATAATTTTTTGCCGGCGTATGGCGTTTTACTGTTCAGTTCTCTTTGAAGAATTTTATGAGACCTTAACTCGTTTTCAGAGACAGATGAATTGCGCAAAATATTTTCATCCTCCCTTTCCAGCGCCTAAGAGCTCGACGACTTCAAAATCTTGATACATAATAGCCGGGAGCTATGGGCTTCCGCTCCTTTCTTCAATAAATATGCTTTGCCATTCTTCGTCAAACATAATTTATTTCAATGAAAGAAAGAATTATCGAGTCCGCCTTGTGGCTGAAATTAAATTAAAAACTATTTTCCTCCTTTATATGGCTAATGTATTAACATACTTTTGCAATTATTTATTTTTAATCTAAATAAACGCGACTAACAACAAATTCAGGTACAGCGTCTGGAGAGCTCACTATCCAATGATGTTATGACTATGTTTATGATTTAAAAAATTTTATAGTATAAATGTTTTTATAAATTTCGTATTAAAATTATGTGTTTACCAAAGTACATGTCATTTAATTATTAGCAATCGACCTTTTAATAGATTATAGAATGTAAGGAGCCCAAGGCATTATTTTCTCTTTGCAAACTTTGAAGTCCCGTTTCCGGCACTCCTTCAAATGCTCGAGCTTTATTAACCTTCTTAACATCAGTGAAAGACTTCCCTATACTCATCCAGTTCACCAGGTTTATCTGCCTTTCTCTTCCAAGAAGGCCTTCAGAATAAAGTAAGATATGGACATTTTTTAAATCAAAATTTAGTGTAAGATTGTCGCAAGCCTTACTGATCAACGGAATACTACAGCATTTCTCCGAAATAGTTTACACTTAATTTTTGTAGAGATAGCATCCTTTAAAATGTGAGTTTTAAATACATTTTCCGTCTTGTGATATTTTAAATACATTAGCATTAGTATTTTTAGATCCAAGTGCTTTTCTAGGATAATTTTCTGTTAATAGATACAAATTGAAGCTTATGTCTCTACGAAAAAGCTTAGATGTTAAAATGTGGAAACATGAAAATTAAACGTTTTTATATTTTAAAAACTGAAAGGAATGCAGCCTTAAAGAAAAGGCTACAAATACTTTACAAGAAAATCTATGTTTATGGATAAAAACTTATGATTGGATTTCGCTCAATCGTCGTGCATGAAATGGATCGATTTCCGTTAGTAAAATACTACTCGATTATTACAGTACACAACAAATGCAGTTGAAAACTACTTATGTTATTGCATTGGAAACCTTCTGAGACAATAAATCATACTTAATTTCATTTTTTCTGTGATCTTATCCGTCCGTGATGATGTTTAGATAAAAGATATGCTTTACAATAGCTATTAGCGTTAAGAGGAGCTCAGTAATATTTCTCGCAAAATTCTATAAAAGAATGTCTTTCTTCGGCATATTTGTATGACATGACTGCACCGAAAACACTAATATCCTTTTACAATCTTTACTTTATTTTTAAAATGAAATTTCCTTTTACCGATTAATTAAAAGAAATGCATTTGGTTGTTAACGATTCCATTCTGGCGGTGCTCGTCACGGCGATTGCGGTCGTGATAAAATCTAGTTTCATTGGAATAGACAACACGGTAATGTTAGACAGATGAAGATATATGCGGTCGAGCAGTAGATATTAATTGTGTGGTTTGAACGCCATAGGAGAATTCTCCGTTTATATTTATTTAATACAGTAAATATGATATAAAGGTATGTGGCGATTTTTTATGACTTACATTATCACATACGAGTATACTTGATTCGGATAGTATTGAGCGTATAAGATGGATCCGTAATGAATTCGGGCCGTCCCAGTCACGGTCATGCCTACAATCCCCTGTCAGGGAACGTCTTGAGAAACCAATTGATTTTCCCGTTGCCATAAAACGGCTGCCTAAACAAGATAACTGCAACTTCATCGACCTTTGTTTCTAGGAGCCACCCGCTTCACCATTGGATTCAAGTTATAATGTTTGTTCGATAATTCATTCTCTGAATCTGCGAGGAGTTTTAAATTAGTTTATTCGAATCCATATGTACGCTTCTTTGAGTTACTTGACATTTGCGGAATACCTGCGTGAAAACTCAGGATTCATACTTGATACGAGCACTGATTCGAATCTTTTGCTTCTATTTAAAAATGTTTTGAACCAAGAAAATTGGAAAATTCCTTTAAAGTAGCGAAATAATTTCCGAGTTTTTTTCTGGTTGAGATAAGATTTATTTCGAGTTAATATTTATTAAATTACCAGTTTCTTGCTTTCTTTTGTAAATCCTAGTGTCCCCTCATCATTATCGCGACCGATTTATGATGCTCTCTCTCTCTTATCCATTCTCGAACATTTTCGCCATTTATACTAACTACAGCATCAGGGGTTTTCAACCCTTTTTGATGAAATACGGCTTCGGGCATTTTTTTATTAGTCACATACTCCTTAGCGTATTTTAAAATGATAAAATACGGGCAAAACTTTTGTAATAAAATACATTACTGATGCGTATGAATGTCGTTAATGAAACAAGTCTGACGCATTTCTATTTTTTACATAATTAACGATCGTGAGCGACTTCTTGCGTGGGAAAAAAAGACCCGCAATTATCTCAATTGTTCGCTTACAGTGATACAGGACATAATTTTCTTTCCAAATTCTCCTTTGTCTGGAAAATACGCCACTTCAACTTTTTATGACATTATTCGTAATCGTAGAAGTCATTCGTGAAAGTAGGAAAGTTATATTTTAAAATATTTTCGCGTACCCCTTAAAAGTGCTGAATGTACCCGTGGGGGTACGTGTGCCACCGCACGGTGGGTCAGAATTCAAATATAGCGAGACAAAATTATTTTTTAGTAATTTATTAACCTAATCGTTGTAATAAAGCCAAAGGAATAACAAACTGGTAGATTTTTAACGAAATTAGAAAAAACGAGGATTTATACTTATAATATATAGGTATTGAATGTGTACAGCATTTGAAAAACATATATACATACATATATATAAAATAAAATTTAACCTATTACTGTTAAGTTTTAAGTTATGAATATACCTATGTAAAACTTTTGTGTTTTGTAGTTTAGCATTATTTTTACTTTTATGAATAAGACCAGTATGTTCTTTCCTTTAATTTGCCCAATAAATGTTGATGTTTCACTCAAATGATGTTACTTATCCTTGAAACTACAGCCATATGTATTTTTTTTAAACGTTACAATATATCGTCAACTTGCCCCAGAGCTAAAGTCATCTTGCCCCAGGTATGGGGCAAGATGACGATTTTGCAATTAAAATAATATATTAATATATATATATATATTTTTTACTTTAAATTCTGAAGTTTTAATAATGAAAAACAAAAGCTGATGACTTCGGTCTTTAATTACTAAGAAAGAAAGATTTCATAAAAAATTTCAAATAGGTGAAAAAAATCAGTTTTCCTTAAGGTCGTCAACTTGCCCCGGTCTCACCTACTATGTAACTTACGTTTCTGTAACTGAGCCGTAGAAGTATCGATGACTTCATCGGAGTTCAGTGACATCGATAAATCCTTTTCGATCGCCAAAGTCGAATGATTGTGGAAAGATAGCTTTTAATTCGTTACAACGTGGATAACGGTCGTTTTGCACTGCAATTTGTAGTCGCGCTACACAAAAGTATCCGTACTGCAATGCCAGTGTTTGGGTAGATAGACTGAGTATTTTTTCCCAAATAAGTGTACTGGGTTAGAAAGTAAGTAATATTATATTCACTGGTTGCGAAACTACTAGCTAAAATAATCCCGAACATCTTCTATAAATGTCTCTTCCAAATTTCGTGCCTTCTCTGAAATTACTGACGGTTCCATGGTACATATTTTAATAAGAAGCGCAAATGAATTTACGAATGTTTTATACACTTTTCCGCGTCTACTTAATTCAGATTTCAGTATATCCAATATAGGGAAAAAGGTATTCACACGGAAACACTCTCTTCCAGTCATTTCAATTTCCTTGCCTTGCACTTAATCAAAGAATTTTATAAAACATGTTCCGAGAGTCTAGAGAAATTCATAGAGTTTAGCTCAATTCTATCGTAATCAGATAAGCTTAAATAAAAAGTTTATTTTGTGTGTGTATTCATCGGATTTTGGTGCTACTTTTATTAAAATGTAAAATATTTAATTTAACATTTGTATATTTTTCGGAGAATCCCGTCATTATTGACGGGCAGTACATTAGTGTATTAATAAATGAGGTGAGATAATTCAAAATTTCTATAATATTTAAAGAAAACTTAGATATTTTGCGACTTTCATAATTAAGCGCATTTCATATTTGGATACCTTTCATAATTTGGTGCTTTCACAATTACGCGCCTTTCAGAATTTGGCGCCGTAGGCAGTTCCCTATGCTGCCTGTGTATAAATACGGCACTGACAAAGTGACGGATAAGACAGTCGCATATATTCTTTGCTGTGCTGACGGAATTGTAGCAATATGAGAATCCCTTGAATGTTATACTTATGTCTTATGATATTATGTAAATTTTCATTTAATAAACTGATGTGGGCAACACATGACTTTCTCCATATTTATATGGCAAATTACATGTTGTTAGTTGTGGGATCGTCGTCAATATTTACTTCCGGTTGACAATTAAGAAAAGAAAAAGGAGCGTTACTAAGACGTAACTAAGCGTCAATTGTTAACAATAGTCTTCGGTAGGTGGCGTGGTGGTGGCAGCTAAATATATAAGATATCTCTTAAACAATGCATTATATGGAAAAACGTATCAAACAAAGGTTGTAGAAAATAAAATTTCCTACAACTTTTATTCCAGTACATTTTTATATTCATCAAATATTAAAGCAAATATTTCAAAATAACGGATAAGAGACCAGAGTAAACACCCACTTCCGGCAGACCGATTTTTACCAAAAACTAATCAGATCTTCTAACTTTTATAAAAATGTTAGATATAAAATTTTGCGTTGACCTGATTAATAGTTTTTGAGCTAGAGTGCCCACAAAAATCTATCACATACAGACAGACACACAGACATCATCGAGAAAATAATCAAAACGTGTTCAGGGGACCTTAAAACAAGAATTTCCGTTTAAATCTCGAATTCGATTTTTTTCATGAAAACAATACTTTCTCAATACTTCGTGTATGGAGAAAGTAAAAATGACAAGTCTGAAAAATGTACTTTCGATCAGTGACGTAGCGTGAAGTGAGATCGAGAGGAGACCGCCTCAGACGGCACTTTTTCAAGGGCAGCATTACAGAATTGTCTCCTCCAATCCTTACCTATGTGCCCTGTTCTGGGGCGACATGTTGTCATTTCTTCTCAAAAGATAGACTTCCACACCACGATCCTGATTTTAATTCTGTTATCTTCTTTCAGCAAGAATCCTTTGATGTTGAACTTCGCTCGTGACGCGTTGTGTGCAAATACTATCATATTTTTCACGCTAACCTAAAACATGCACAGTGCAGTTTACTGCGCCAATGGAGGGAGGAGTATGAATTTAAGATTTAATTTGAACCATATCTAGAATCAAGTCGTAATAGTTCACAAGTTTCATTAGCGTATATCCTGCGAAATGTTTTTTTCGGCAAATCGCATATTATCCTGTCGGCCGCTATTTTGTAAGAAACGATAATTTTAAATTCTGTACCATAAGTTCTATAATTATGCAGTGCACATCTACGAAAATATTTAATGTCGAGTTTAATGCTAACGGCATTGTAATTCGCAGCACTTACCCATAAACTATAATGAGCATGAAATACTATAACGCCTAGTTAAGTATATGGTATTTAATGACATAACCCTCGCCCAAGCCTACTTATTGCATTGAAATATTTTAGATGTGGAAAGTATAAAACAGTAATCCTGATCTAAACCTCGCACCCCATTTTTTCTTCTAAAAGAGTTTTAAAGACGATTGGGGAGTACAAAATTCCGAGGACGATGGTTCAGGATTTGATTTAAAATTTGTTCAAATTTTTTTATCAAATATTTATTCATTTCCAACGTAGATCAGTTAAGTAACTGCGACGGATAAACCACCTAGCTATATTGTACGCTTTTGTCTGTAATCCAGACATCATCGCGAAATAGGCGTTAGTGACACACATGCGTATGGTAATAAATAGTGCTTCTTCATGCGCCCTTAATCCGAAAACAAATCATCCGCAGCCGTTTAATTTAGGTTTTATCGTAAAAAATTTCTACTTAAGGGATTTACTGTAAATATTTTCTATGCTGAAGAAATCTTATCCCAGTGCACCCCTTCGATCGGTGAACGAATGAAGAGAAATTATGAAATTAGAATTTGTAATATTAGAGAATCAGTACAAATTTTCGAAATCAATTGGAAAAATGAATCAGCATTATCAGTGCAGTACCGAATGAAAAAGTACGGTTGGTTACTGCAGGTACTATGAATTTCATGCACTATTAAAGTTCTAATTCGTTAACTATTGCGCATTTCGTTATTTCAGTGAGAGAGATGACGAGTGAGCAAGAGGATTGTTCTCGTTGAGATGTCTGTTTCTCGATCCCAGAATTTTCCTGAACGTGGTAAACATTCTTGTTTTTAATTACCTATAACTAAAATTAGTATTCATTTATCGTTATCGTAGCGCAGAGAGAGAGAAAGGAAAACAAAAATGTGTCTATGCCAATGTACCGTTTATAAGAAGTTCTCATGAAAGTTGATTGGGGCGGCAAATCTAAGTTCACACAGCACAATTTACGCTATATAGTGCCAAACCTACGTCGATCAATCATGATATGGATATTATGGATACTGTCTGATCATATGGTTTCGAAGTAATTTGTCTCCCTGTGAGATATTTTCTTTCAGTTTTAAATTGTTTTATAAATCATTTTTATGCATTTAAATTTTTGATTATTTAAGGGAATCAGTGCCGAAGAAGTTATTATTATTCACCGAGCAGAGGTTTTGTTGGAAAATTTTCACCTAATGCAGTTATTGTGATTACCAGATGATTCCAATAAGCTAAAGACAAATGGCATGAGAACAAAAATAAAATAGTTCTAGTGAAGTTTATAAAAACTTCATGAGCTTCAAACTATAAATAATTGCTTTGATTTCTATTTTGAGTTCCCGAGGGTCTTGATGATAAGCTCTGATCTTATTATCACAGAGTTTTTTTTAGTGTGTTTGAGGTTTAACATATATTTGTAAAATACTGCTACTTAATATGAGAAAGTAATTTTTTCATTTAAAAAATATTTCAGCTTTATGTATATAGTTTAATTTAAAAAAAAGCAAGTGCCAATGTTTGCAAAGTTCATCCTCATCAGTGTTATAAAAATATTTCATTATTTACCCATTAAAATGGAGGAGAGCTATGACAAGGGATGACACAACATATTGGTGAGCTGCAGAGCCACAAAAATCATGGGGACCTCATCAGCAGTCTCTATAAGTAATATTTGCAATCTTGATGGCTTTTATTTAATTTTTCATCATTGTTTCCCATTTAGTGACTTACTTAAGTACCAATAAATAATTTAATACATACAATTAAAACATCTTTAAGCACAAAAAAGCTTGAATATAGTGAGTCAGATGCAGTGGTATTTAAGGGTTTAAAGTAGGGCATTGAACTGAAATATTTCTGCTCTCGATTTGATTTGGATTTGGGTTCTTGTCAGTGATGACCTGAAAACCATTTTGAACCTGTATTTTTAATCAATGTTAAAATAATTTCAGAGAAAATTTTGAAACAATTTTAAAAATTCACCTTATTAATTTGCATTTTCACTTATAACCGAAAACTTCACTATTACTGATTTTAAATATAAAATGAACCTATACAGCTCTATAAAACACTTTTTGTAAATCTCAACATAGTTTCCCTATAGGCAAAATCTTGGGATTCAATGGCATATTTTTGAGCAACCTGTTTGGTTATTAAAGAAATTAAAATCAATTTCATCCAGCACAATTGTAAAGAAAATAAAATTTCATGTTCAAATGTGTAAAGTTTTTATAATGTCTTATTACATCTATGTACATATTATATATCTGAAAAAGTGAAATATAATGGAAATATCAATAAGAAAAGTGGAATACTTGTTGCTGACAGATGTATTTAGCCTTAATGTATTTTTTTGTCAATCTATTGAAATTTTGAGCAATGCATGACCATTTAGGGCTGATCCCAGTCAGTATTGTTTCCATAATTATATGTACACTTTAATTCATCCTTCCTTCCATCAAAATTTACAAACTTGGACCCCACTAGTTTACTTGGTGCTACTTTTTCTTTTATTTGGGAGACCATATATTCTCAGCTGCTTACATTGATAGAAGAGTTGAACCTATTCACAAGTAAATGATTACAATTATCCTTCTGATGTTGAATCTGAAAGTAGAGAGAGATATTACCTGATTTTATAAAATGATTCATTATCCTTTACACATAAAATGGCTTGGCAAAATGGCCCAAATT
Source organism: Tanypteryx hageni (assembly GCA_028673005.1). Taxonomy (NCBI): domain Eukaryota; kingdom Metazoa; phylum Arthropoda; class Insecta; order Odonata; family Petaluridae; genus Tanypteryx; species Tanypteryx hageni. The sequence goes on from CM054116.1 coordinate 56,629,879, forward strand.
TGGTTGAGTAACTTTTATACAAAAAGTCCAAAACAAAACTAATATCGTTGACAAGACTATATTATGGGCGCACAATTTTTTATTGACCACACCCTCCATGCACACACCTCTCTAGGATCCAGAACTCCCATGGAGCCCTGGCCTGCACCACTTCACCCCAGTTATTCTGTCTTTGATATCTGTGTGTGCAGGGTAGCACATTTTAATGCCATAAAAGATTTATTTTTGTGCAATAAAGACTATTATTAAAATTTATTGAGTTAAAAAAGAACATCCTCTATTATTACTGTCAAATTTGCTAAAAGTCCAAAATAAATATTGTATATTTTATCAGTCACATGTATAACATACTTGCTGCCTACCATCTCCTTGCAGGTGAAGTATATTGAAATTCGTTTCTATCATGGTGATGCTTCTAGTGCAGCCAGATCATTAGCAGATGAGGTGATTGATTTGCCTAAAATGCCTGCTTCATGCTAATAAAACAAGTGGCTCAGGAATTGCAATGGCAATGCAAATTGTGCATGTTTATTTATTTGTGATTTTGAATATTTGTAGAGCTCATGCCAAACATTGGTGGTAACACAAATAAATTACAATTATAATTTTAAAAGACTATAATGTATTCAATTGACTATCACACTGTATCCAACCAAAGGCATATGTAGTTGCTATTGGGCAAAGATTTTGCATCTTGTTCCATGTTTTATTTTAAATGTTTCAAACTTCTGGCAATTTCTTTCACTTACGTGCTGTTTTCTTTGTTTTTCAGAGCAAAAATGAGATCATTCAATCTTGTTAAAAATATTAAGAAATATTTTAAGAAAAAACAAAGAATCAAAATAAAAATTCAAAATCCATGATAAAACATTTTAAATCTATTAAGGAAATTTTATGCATTTTTAGCATGTAACTATATTTGATATGCATATTCCATGATATTATTTAAATCTTGCTAATATGAATCTTTTTTTTATAATTTTATGTTTATGCATGATGGTGGGATTAATGATGCTGCCTGGATCCCACCAAGCGATAATAAGGCTATCAATTTAGTTTAATTGCGATGTCAAAATACTCTAATGGGAAGAATGCTAAATGACTCCTATCTTCTTTTGGGTTACAAATGCATGTGACAAGAAGATAGGAGTCATATAAGGAAACAGTGGCATAGCCAGAAATTTTGTTTGGGGGGTGCACCATACTATTTTTTAAATAATAAAAATATATAAATTAATACACAAATAATGTATTGGATTTTAAAGAACTATTGATTAATATTGATACTATGGTTGCATTTTAATTAACATTATTACTGTGTTGGTTAATGCACTTAAAATTTCATATTATCTGGAGCAGTTTGGGGGGTGCACCCTTGTACCCCCCAAGCTATGCCACTGTAAGGAAACATTGCAGAAGCCTTTGCAACAAGAAAGTTAAATCTTCAGTTGAAAATAAACCTATACAAAAAGTGAAAAAGATTTACATAGGGTGATGTGATGTTTGGGCCCTGGCAGACATGTTGTATCTTGGCTTGCCAGCTATGCTTATTACGGTTCCAATGGCTTTACAGATGGTGAGATATTCAAATAAGCAATTTTTGAGGCTGTAGATGTCTTATTTGAAAATTTTAAAAACAAAACATCATTGACATTTTCTTTAGTTATCAAGGCAAACAATGAGATGAGTCGAATCATAACTTAAAAGTGATTTTGAAACGTCTGGTTTTCATTGCAGTTTGAAAAATGATGCTTCCAACATAGCTCAACCAAGCATATATTGTATTTTTAGTTCTCTCTGATTACGCTGGATGTAATTATGTAGCTCCCAGGATCAGATGCTTGGAGAAGTGAAGAGGATGCCATGCACTAACATGTTATGCAGTGGAAAATAGAGAGGAAAGGGAGTGGAGGTAAGGGAAGGACATACTTGCTGCTAAGGAAATACAGTCATCTTGTACAAGCATTAAACAATGGCATGGGCTCCAAAAAGTAATTCAATGTAACCCCAATTTTCCCAATCCTGTACAGTTATGGTGAGAACATTATACCAAAAAAATTCTTGAATCTATCTACCAATTGAATTGAGTGCATTAATCTATTCTGTTTTTTGTTTGCACTACCTTTTTCTGAATAACTGCTCTAAATAACTATAATTTTGCTGTTAACCCTTTCAATGCAGCCCCAAAATCCAGAATTTTTTACAGGTGACTGAATTTAATTCTGTGTTTTTCATTAGATTATGTTACAATATTCATAATTTTCCATGTATTTCTTAAAAGTAGAATGTTCAGGACAATTTATCCTTGATATTACAATAAAAGTAAGTGCTTAGAAATATATTAAAAGCTTAATAAACATTTAAAAAGTGTGTAAAAAAACACTAGTTTCACAGAAAACTTCGGTATTTTTCCAAAAAAGATTTTTTTACCATAACGGAATTTGATTTCTCTTATAAATACATAAACCTGCAAAAATGAATAAAGTGATCAAACACATAATAAAACATTATGATTAAATGAATTAATATAATTACATGATTACTTACCACCAACACAATTCAGTGTAGTATATCCGATGAAAAAAAATCGCCAACTGTGAAACTGACTTCACCTAAATGGAGATGGGAAACAAACTGATGGCTAGAGGTGAAAGAATGGATGCTAATGCATGACAGTCCCCCACCCAAACCATTAGAATCGGATGTAGCACAATGACAGAAATTCCAGTCATGTAGCATGGGATAGGATCCCTCATAACAGGAATTCCAGTCATGCCACATTGAAAGTGTTAACATAATCACCATCGCATCTATTAACCATGTCTATGTGTATTTCCTGTCTCTCATTATTTAGTCCATTGCTAAATGTTTTTCACTAAAAGAGATCATCATACTAAATGGAAATTAACGCTGAAGGTGGATTAATGACTATATCAAACTAACTTCTTTGAGAATAGCTAATCTATATATTAAGTACATTTTGTCAGTGTCAGAAAAAGAACAATAACACTTCACATCTATCATATGCGATGGTCACTGGCAGAGGCAGACCTAGAGGGTGCAAGGCCCCTAGGCGATTGGAGTTTGCTAGGCCCACGACTAAGGATTTCTGAATACGAGTTATATTTCAATTAAAAATATATGCATTTCACCGTTGCTTAATACATGACTGTAGTAAAATGAATTAAATGTCAGTTTCTATCATCTACGGAAGATCATTTTTTCTTAAGATGCGAATCAGACCTTTCCGAACATTGTTGATCAATTGATTATGGAACAAAGGGAAAATATAATTATAATATATAAATATAATATAATCAATATAATTTGTGAATACACTAGGCTATTCCCCAACAGCAACCAATTCCGCTGACGTAGAAGTTGACGGAGCACTACTATCATAGTCATCACACCATTTTGGGCTATTTTGAATAATTACACCTGTTTCAGCTGCAGTTTGCACAGTTATGTTGGGAACTTCAAGATTTTCATTTTTACTTTCACAGCTAACATCAATAATATTTTCATTTTTTTCACCAACACTGCAACTAGAATCATTTTTTTCACTGCACTCCTTGTAAAATAAAATAAAGAAAACTTAATGTTTCAAACTTTGGTAGCAACCTCTAAATTTCATCTAAAATTTACCAAATTTTGGGAATATTATTTTTATAAATATTGGAACAAGATAGGCTGGTGCCCGTATTCAAAATAAAACATTTGTTTTTTCCCCTAGTGTATATATATATATACACACACACACATAAATACACACAGTAAAAGCTTTGTTATATGGCACAGACAGGGATTTGGGGTGCCGGATAATAAAATTTTAGGATTATCAGAGCTGCCTATCTACCTAGGATTCACCAACTGATAACAATAGTGAAACTGAAATTTTGGATATGTACTAATTTAAACCATATTGAAACCAACATATACACTGTACTGAGTATGTATAGGACAAATAAAACTTTACCATATTTTATTAAAAAGTTTCTTTAATGGACTTCACTTCAAAACATTTCATTTATGTGCATACTGTATGTAACAGAACATTTACTGCTTTTCTTCATCAATATCAGTTTTATGTGGAAAAGATAAAGAACCAATATTAAATTCATCCATTAACACATTCCGATTTTTACCTTTTTCCAAACTACTAATAATGTCTACTTTTTGGTTAAGCATCAAAACAACTTTCTTTTTTGTCCTGAACGTATAGATGTTATATTTGAAGCCATTTTGCTTGGATGGGTAAAATCTGAACAGATAAGAAGCATGTAAGTATTATAATATCACAAGACAACTGGAATGACCGAATCACAATGCCGAACTATTTACTTTTCACACGGTGCCAAATGGCAAGCTCTGAAAACTTTCGGTTTGGAAATATGCCTGTTTTTCAAGTTTTCCAGTTATTTAGATCCTGGATAACAAACCTTTTACTGTATATGTATTTTAATATGTCTTTATGTTTGTAATTTTTAGTAATATTATTTGTTATGTGCCTTTTGTAATAAGTCTTGAGCTGTTTTTGGACTTGATTAAGTAAATAAATAAAATTAATTATAAATCATAAATTAGGTTTAAATGTCACTTTAATTAAATTTTCAATATAAAATGATGTATGTGTGTATAGGTACACATTTTAGATTTGGAGGATTTAATAAAATAAAAATACCTGATATTTCAGCTACATTTCTAAGAGTAACAGCTGCTCCAAACTTTAGTTAAATTGTTAAATTATATATCACATAGTCTACAACCTGACCTTATTACTATTTTTCCATGCTACTAATTCTTCCTAGCATAAAATTTTATTTTAGCTTAAATATAAATTTTTATTTTAACTTCTACTTTTATTCGTTCTTCTATCAAAAATTTCTAACTTGGACACCACTAATTTAAGTGCTGCTACCTCTCCTTTTATTTGGGAGACCATTTATTCTCAGCCTTTTATATTGATAGAAAAGTCAAGTAATTAATAAGTTCATGATTACAATTGCCCTTCTGATGTTGGATCTGAAATTACCATGGGTGTTCACAGACTAAAATTCAGGGGAATGGGGGAGACAAGAAAAAATAAATATTTAAGATAAAATAGTTTTCATTTTTTTATTAAGTTAAGTAAGAGACTTCTTAGGGCTTGTCCGTAAACGTCTATTGCAGGTTCAATAAAATCTTTCTTTACATTAATTTCTTCCTGTGAACATTCAACACAGTCCACTTAGCCTATCTTCACTTATTGTAGAATGAATCCATGTTTTTACTTCACGAAGGATACTAATACTAAATTCAGTTCAATAGACATTGCTGATTTTATAGTGGGAAAAAAGTCTGCATATTTATCTAATATTTCCCTAAGCGCTGCTGGGATATCTTTAAGTTGTTTTGTAGACCATGAATCATCTTACATGATGACTTCAGTCAAGAAATTATCAATTTGATAAAAATTGTGAATTTTTTTGATAATAACAATAAATTCTTTCCTATTCATTAGTGTCATTTTACCAGGATGTTGTTTAAATAAGATAAATACGTTTTTTGTTCATCTGAAAATCGGCTTCGCAAAGATGAAAGTATTGCATCATGTACGCAAGGAAAGTAACTCTACAATAATATAATTTAGCCATATCAGTAGAATAATTTTCTCCAAGCATTTGCTTTTTGATATGTCTTGATACAGAGATTTCACTGTTCACTTCGTTTGCAAGACTTTTTGCAACAGACATTATTACGTGAAAAATCGTTACCATACTTTCTCTGTGATGCTGAATATTACTTAGATCTTGAATGCGATTGCGCTCTTTTAACATGTCTATTTAAACAGACTGTCAAGCTTGAGCAACTGTTTCCAACATTGCAGAATATCTACTGATTGCTGCAATTGATATCATAAAAACTGAATTTCTGCATGCACAGGAAAGCCGGAATGCTGATTCCTGTGGCTTAGAATCACCCGTTTCAGAAAGAATATCAAGTTAGTTGAATATTTTAACAAAATGATAAGTGATTTTATAATATGATTCTTTTTATACGGAAGCCTAGGGCGAATGTTATCTGTGACTCCTCAACATAAATAATGATTTAAAAATTGGTATGAGGTATTTAAAAGAATCTTTTATTTGCCAAAAGCAGTACACGAACACAAGAAGTAACACAACCCTAATTACTTCTCTTTGATTTGTCTGTAGGTTACACATAAGAACAATAAATTTTCTTAAAATTGTGTTTTACGTAATTATTTTTATTTTATTCTATGGTTGAAATTTTCCAAATTTTATTGATTTTTAATTCATTTTTTCATTTAAGATTCAAACCGATCAGTCTGGTCGTCGAGCCGCCCCTGCTGACAAATTACACACATTATCAACCGATGGAATAAATCGATGCTATCTCTCCAATTATTCTTTGTGTACATTATAAAAAATGTCGAAGCGAAAATTAATTAAAACCTATCTTGTGTCTTAAAATACGGCGATGTGTTTCGTAAACTACTCGGTATTTCCACCCTAATGTGCATCTCTCTAATTTCTGTTCTAGTCTCACGCCGGAGTTTCCCGCCTCAAAAGAGCCCATCCAGTCATGGAGTGTGCCATCTAGTCACCACGCACGGCTCAAGCAGATGTACATACATATGTGATTACTAGCTTTTTCCATGCTTTGCAGAGCCGAGGGAATGAGGCTACGACGAAGAAGATATAGAATCGAGGAAATGAAGAGTGGAGCGAATCGTTCATCAGAGCCGTAGGAGATATCCTGTCAATAGTAATCGTAAAATATTTCATGGCATTTATTGTATTCTTCATGTTGTTTTGACGAAGGTAATCTAGTGTTCGGTGTCGTTTTTATGTCACACCCGCAGTCGGAATTCATGACGATTTCACACGGCCTAAAAAATTATTCCTGGTCATGTGATACCTACCATGTTAATATGAACATGTATATTTATAAAATAAAAAATTTCAAAGAAAACTTCACTCCTTTATTTGAGTTGAAATTTCCAAACACAGAATTGATGAACGGCGCTTGCATGCATAATATTAAGACTAATATCGATTTCGATCTAAAAGGAAGCCGATAAAAAAGAAAAAATATCCAATTCCGAGAGCGAGCGCAACGTTGAAAACGTACCCAAAATACGGTATGGAGCAAAAGATTGAAAATAAAATAAAAATTAGCTGCAGCAACTCGGGTCGTCAGCTGACAAGCACATAATCTACCGCTAAGGAAACGCCTCGATATTAAAAATAATAAAAAGAAACATTAAAATTCGAAAATAAACCTAACGGTGTAAAATTATGTATCGAAAAGACGGTATTGAGTTTAAAAATCATTATAAAATATCTATCTGCAATTATGGACTTGAACCCAGCCACAACCATTTATCAACCACGTATGCTACCGCGTAAGCTACCGACCTTCTGCTATATATCTTTTAGTATTGAAAAGGGGTTTCTCATGAAGAATACCAAATGAGGCACATTCAAAATGTCCAGAAACTATCCCTTTTAACCGGTCATGCATGTCAAGGTATAAACTTAGGGCATTGCTGAGGAAGGTGGGTATATTGGGGTCGTTGAAGGTCGAATCAAGGTAAAAACCCGAGGAGGGTGAGTTTCTGCCTCTTTTGGAGGCCAAAATTGGGATTTTCAGAATTCGCTCAAATATCCTCAAAATCGAAACTTCGGTTTCCAGCTGTTCAAGGTCAAGTCCGCTTTCACTTTCGGTGCCTGCCGTGACGTCATACGCGGCGGGATTTTGAACATCTAATTTGACTCCCAGGCTATGCGGGACCTATCATATCGTATTATTTTAAGGAATTACGTTAAAAATGACACCTTTGACTGTCCAGTATATTTTGAGGGGCATTATAAAGTAGTTATAACGACATGACGGTCACGTGTTGATTAATTTGTTGCAATTTTCAATATAACACATAATCATGAGATCCCTTACAAAATAAATCTCCGTGAAATTAAGTAACTACTTAGGGAAATCACTTAACGTTTTACCGACAACCTGTAGATCTACTTTCAGCCATTTCCAAACATAAACCAAGCAGTGGCAATTAAAAGTTTTATTAATTCAAATATTCTTACAACATTAATTTAACCATTCGACCTAATGGTTCCGTTCTATCCCAAATTTCTCAGGCAGAGTGTCTGATTCTGAGGCATGTTGTCGAAGTATTGTGAAAGTAAGAAACAAATGATTTTCATGTTATGCAAATAATACGCTGGGCTTCATTTACGCTCGACCCTATCGGTCGGCGGCGGAACAGGTGATTAAATGAAAAAATCAATAAAATTTGGAAAATTTCAACAATAGATTAAAATAATAATTATTACGTAAAACACAATTTTAAGAAAGTTTATTGTCCGTATGAATAACCTATAGACAAACCAAAGAGAAGTAATTAGAGTCGTGTAACTTCTTGTGTTTTTGTACTGGTTTGGGAATTAAAAAATGCTTTTAAATATCATATACCAATTTTTAAATCATTATTTATGTTGAGTCTCAGATAACAAGAACCCTAGAATTCCGTATAAAATGAACCATTTTATAAAATCAGGTAATAATTAATAGTCAAGTGTCTTGGTGGAAGTAGGTAACTCATATTAAATACACACATATATTTAGTACTACTTATCCACAATTTTTAGCCTACTTTCCAGAATGGAAATAGGCTTATAGTTTTGACGTCGTGTCTGTCTCTCTGTCCCCCACTATTAAACTTTGAACCATAAGTAAAGTACTCCTTCAGCCAAACAATTAGAGGGTTAGGTTTGGCTAAAGGAGTACTTTACTTTTAATAATCTGAGCCAAAGTTATTGAGCTACCAACGATATTTGAACCAAAAGACCGTTTTTTCATGATATTGGTGAAAATCTCTTGCTACGTGGGCCGAGCTCCCGAGGATAGTTTTTGTTGCAAAGATTGAAGTCCCGGGTTCGATTCCAGGAACTATCCTTCCCATTTGTTTTACATGGGAAATCTGAAATCCATCGTGCAGGGTAATTTTCTCTTGCACATTAAAATATCTTACAATTGTAATATTGGATATGTACTACTGTCTGAGAAAGGATTGAAGATTCTAATTTTTATCGTAGAATTTTGCTTATAGATCGTATTTATTAGAATTTCACTTAAGTACTGGCGATTTTGCAGTTTTTATCACTCATTACGAGTGTTTCCATAGCAACAACTATTGTTGGACTCAGATTCGGTATCATTATATATCGACGTTTCTTACAGAGGAGGAGGATATAACATACTAGTAGAAGGTGCTTGCATACTGCAAGCATTTCATCTCACCTTGAAAAAACATTAATTTTTCAGACATATTTCATCATTACAAATATTTTTTTAATTCTAAATATTTCATCTCGGGAGCGATTTTCGTTTTTCCCTTATGTAAAAATAATACATTAAAACAATCCCCAAACTTTTAAATTTTAAGAATTTTATACTTTCTCCATTATGGGGTTTAAATGCTACACATTTCTGCCAAATTTTAAAGTTGTATCACTTCTATAAGTGAAATAATATTTTTCTAATTGTTTAAATTTTAAACATTTTTAACGGCCGCTGCAATACATTTATGGATAGATTCAAATATTTATTTGTGCAAATGCACTACTCTGTAAATAACTTGAAATTTTCAGCTTCTTAGCTCATCCCGTAGTACCTAAACAGTTATCTATTTGTTTAAACTTTAAGAATTTTTAACTGCCAAACAAATTAAAATATCAAAATTTCTATATTCCCTATTTCGTTTATGTTGAGATGATATGCTTGCAGAATGCAAGCACCAACTACTAGTATTTAATACGTACACGCGTTATTTTTGCCGCACAAATACGCGTGATCAATTTAACATTCCGTTCGATTGTATTTTTAGTATTTTACAACGCTAAATTATGAAATTTGGGTAGAGCTACATATCCGCGATGACTTTAAAGCTAATGTAAGTATTAAATAAATGATTAAATGGAAAGTAGGCATCGAGATGTTGGAAACTTGTTAATTTTTGCAACCGGTTTCGCAAGTGACACGGCATTATCTGGGAAGCAGGAATGGTAAAACGGGTTTTAAAGAAAATCCAGGGGTGGGTGAGGGAAGATGACTGGCAAAAATAAAAAAAAATGGAAAAGTACTGTGTATTTAATATGAATCATGTCGTACGCAGTGGTGGTCGAGGAGGGCACTTGCAGTGATCTGAGAATGCCAAATTTTTTATTTGTGCTGTTTCTGAATCTGTACAAACTTCACGTCATAACAGGAAACTTTGTGCTTACACCTCGCGCTCTATTCCTTAAATATTATTTCATTTATGACTGACACGCTTGAGAGGTTAATTTGAAGTATAAGGAGCTAAGGGACCTCTCAGACCACCTTTCTACCCGAAAAATCACGCCTTATTCTATTGAAACCTCTCTCTTGGAAATTACAAATCTCCGTGACCTGCGGTCAATCCCTGACCTCGTTCGTAAGTAAGACGCACTGGAAGGCCTAGATGAGAAAAGGAATGGTCGCCATAAAACGCGACAAAATAAATTCTGTATACTGGGTGACGTAGCCTGAGACCTATTCCCTCAATGTCAGCTTGTTACAACATAAGGTAATAAATTCTGACCAGGTCAAGGATTGTTTATAATGAAAATTAGAACTTTCAACTTTGTTAGACGTAATTTTTCATTCCCATGTTTACTTAGTGCTATAATAATTTGTTTTTTATTGGTTAATTAATGCTTTTACTTTGTGTTGCACTGATTTGATTTTTTATTGCTTCATTATATGCCTTTACTTTCTGTTACAATGTTTTGTTTTTCGATTGGTTGCTTGTTTCCCCAACACACATATATAAATATCCTGAGTTTGATCCATTTTCCCACCTGATGATGACCTTGTCTCTTTGAAACCTTGGTCCTGTGTTTTCTCGATAATATAGTGGAATTTTTGCCAAAGCATTCTTTTATTTCTTTAAGATGGAATTCCACAAAAAGAAGACTTGCTCATTGAATTATAAATATTATTATATACGAAAAATTATTATTTTTTCAATAACAGCTATAAAACCTCATGTCAATTACTAATTATTTCAAAAATCGAAATTGGATCTGGGATCTAATGAAGTGGATGATCAACTTGAGGCATCTGGAATAAATACCTCTCATATGGTTAGAAATGCATTGGAGTCTTCACTGCCACAGTCAAAAGTAGAAAAAAATGAACATATTTAACCTATGTTTGATGTCCCATCAAAAGGCCAAAAGTGAATTTAAATATGAAATCTAAACTAAATGCTAGACACCTTCACCGGCTTATGACTTGAAGCATGACAGTGAAAATAGTCTTAGTCATGGCTTACTCAGTATACTCCTTGGTTAGCATATTCTGCACATTTAAAGGGTGCTCTATGTTAAGTTTATATACTTTTTCCACAGAGGGTGAAGAGGGGATTTCAAGGTTCTATCATTAATAGTGTTTAAAAAATCTGATGTGGCCACCACATGACTTTCTCCATACCCGTGATATTTCTAAAAATTCCAAATAGCTTAAATGATAATAAATATTTTAAGGAGCTTGAGAAAAATTTAAAGACTTTACAAAGAACAGAAATAAACTCAAACTGTAGCCTTCTGATATTGGATATAGCTCCGAAGCTCCAACAATTAAGAAAATAAAAGAGAGCGTAAAGTGTTTACAATAGTCGCCGGTAGGTGCTGTGGTGGTAGCAGCTAAAACATTTAGTTTTTACAATATCTCTTCAACAATGCATTATATGGGAAAATGTTTCGAACAAAGGTTGTAGAAAATTAAATATCAGTACTGTTTTATATTTATCAAATATTAAAGCAAATATTTCAAAAAAATCTGATGTGGCCACCACATGACTTTCTCCATATCTGTAATATTTCTAAAAATTCCAAATAGGTTACATAATAATAAATATTTTAAGAAACTGAGAAAATTTTCGACTTTACAAAGAAAAGAAATAAACTCGAACGATATCTTTCCAATATTGGATATAGCCACAAAGCTCCAACAATTAAGAAAAGAAAAAGGAGCATTACTATGACGTAACTAAGCGTGAATTGTTAACAATAGTCATCGGTAGGTGGTGTGATGGTGGCAGTTAAAATATAAGATACCTCTTAAACAATGCATTATATGGAAAAATGTTTTAAACAAAGGTTGTACAAAATTAAATTTCCTGCAACTTTTATTTCAATACATTTTTACATTTATCAAATATTAAAGCAAATATTTCAAAATAATGGATAAATGACAAGAGTAAACACCCACTTCCGGTTGACCGATTTTTACCAAAAACTAATCAGTTCTTTTGACTTTTATGAAAATGTTTAATATAAAATTTCACGTTGACCTGATTAATAGTTTTTGAGTTAGAGCACCCACAAAAAGCTATCACATACACAGACATCGAAAAAATGGTCAAAACGTGTTCAGGGGACCTTAAAATGTGTATTTCCATTGAAATCTCGAATTCGATTTTTTTCAAAAAAACAATACTATGTATATGGAGAAAGTAAAAACAAATGTGACAAGAGTAAACATCCATTTCCGGCTGACTGATTTTTACAAAAAACTAATCAGCTTGTCTTTCTTTAACAAAAATGTCAAATATAAAATTTCATGCTAATCCGATTAATAGTTTCTGAGTTCGAGCACCCACAAAATCCTGGTCACAGACACACCCGCAGACATCGAGGAAATAGTCAAAACGTGTTCAAGGGACCTTAAAACATGTATTTCCCTTGAAATCTCAAATTCGATTTTTTTCATGAAAACAATACTTTCTCTATACTTCGTATATGGAGACAGTAAAACTATAAAATTTTCCATGATGCTGCAAGTGCCCATGACAAAACCCACTGGCATTTAACTTCACAAATAGAAGCCAACCACTTTACTTCAATTATGAAATGGAAAAGTCCTTTGATACAAATTCTGCTAAACAAATCAGCTGCTGATGCAAGAAGAAAGTGGGGTAATACTGTACTCAATAGTGTCAAGTACCCAGGCCCATCTTAAGGGGGAGGGCTGGTTGGGCAGTCACTCACGGCCCCGCACCTTACCCGAGGGGGCTTCTGGTAATTTTTCTATGACAAACTCATTAACGCCTTTTGCTTGACCAACTCATTCTTTGCCTCTTTCCTTTCCTCATAAAATGCAGCAAGGATGTCGAGAGGGTAAGCTTTCCTTGTCCCAAAGCGTGATGCCTTGGACCCTCCCTCCTTCAGTTCATCTTTGTTTCCTCATGGACTTTTTACCCACGCTAAGTTTGATTCATTGGTTGTGGCCATTTGAGGGACATAATAAGGCAAATTGTTGCCAGTTCGATTTTTACCTAATAAATCTGGTGGGGGTCTTTGCTCAATTAGCAGGAAATTGTGAAGACGGCTGGAAAACTAGTATGATAAATTAATATTTTGGCTTTATGTGGAGAGTTTCAAGTACTAAAAAATCTGAAAAATTGTTGCATTGTACATGAATGGCTAAAAAGCTGTAGCAATAAGTCGAATGATCCCAAAAATGTCTTACCTGAATCCTTTTGAAATTGGGACTAGAAGACATGCATAGAGCAAGTGAAGGGGTGCTACAGTGTCTCACTCTCCATTTGAAACAACGTTTCTGGGTCCTCCACAGCATCCAGATGGAGAGAGAATAAATTACTGTGCAAAGATGCAGAGAATTGACTTTTGGGGACCTGTTCTTCGAAGAATCTTCCCTTGCCTACCACTAGTGTTGCATTTTGGAATTTGAGAAAATAGCATAACTCTCACTCTTCTTCAGTTCTACTAGAACTGCCGTTGAAGGAATGCAAACCATGTGAGCGTTTACTTGTGGCATGTGAATGAGTTCTGTAGATAAAAGAGCATCATGGATTATTATAGTTTTTCTTGGGGCATTTTGTGAATTTAGCATCAATATAGCATATTAGTGTATTCATTTATAATAATCAAATAATATTTTGCTGTGCATATTCGCATGCCATTTAAATTAATTTGAAATATATCTCTATTAAATAGTGTACATGATCCTCTTGAAAACCTATGGGCATAGCCTAGAAAATCAGTTAAGCATTTTAGTTCAATAGGTGTGTTGATATCTCTTAATTATTATAATATATTAAATATGGATATCCTAGTTACTTATTTAAATAAAATTTTCGTATTTAAAATTCATTAGTAACCCATCATGAAAAATGAGTGCCTCCAGGGAGTGAGATAAATGAAGAAAATACATGAGCGGATCTCAAAAAAGAAGAACGGAAAAAGAAGTGCAAGAAAATAGAAAAAAAACAGAGCCTTAAAAAAGTTCCAGTGATAAGTGAAGTCATATCTTGTAAAAGTGAAAGTAAACCATCGGTTTCTTCAGATTTGGAGATTGACGTGTCAACAGTTAGTGACAGTGAGTAACAATCATTTGTTAAACATACAAATTTCATTGTGGCATCACACCCAAGTACATCATCACTTTCTTCCGATGATGTGAATAACGTTTCTTTAAATATTAGTGACACTCAACTTGCTGAATGTACTAATAGTTTAAATTTGACGTCAGACCCCAGCTCCTGGCCTAAATTTATTACATCATCTCTGAGGGACCTTTTATTGGGGATGTATCCAAAGTGCATTTATGAAAAAATGAGGCTACGCAATTCAGAAAATAGATGTTTTTCTACAGTTTTATAGGATTTTGAAAAATGGGAAGCGGGTGAAAAGAACGTGGTTGGTTTATTATGAAAAAAAATGTCATTTTTTGTTTCTGCTGTAAGTTGTTCCCATCTTCCGAATCGAAGTCAATGTCTGAGTGGTTTAATCATTGGAAACATATAGGACAAGTTAAGTGAGCATGATAAATCCTCACCACACATGAAAAGATTACAAGGGTGTCAGGAATATGTGCAGAGAAAACAGCAGGGAAATTTTGATTGCATAAACCAAGATTTATACCAAGAAGAAAAATAGCATTGGTGTAATGTTTTAGTAAGAGTTATTGATATAATACTTTATCTAGCTCGCCATAACTTGCCTTTTCATGGTAGCAGTAGTTCGTTATACATACACAACTAATAATGGACATTTCTTAGGTCAGATAGAGCTATTAGCAAAATTTGATCCAAACATGCAAGATCTTTTACGATGATACCAAGAAAATGACATTAAGGATCATTATTTGGGTCCATTAATACAAAATGAAATAATACAAATTTTGGCTTTCGAAGTTAAACATTCTATCATTCGAAAAGTTTATCCTGGACTGTACTCCTGACGTGAGTCACAAAGAGCAAATATCAGTAATATTGAGAATAGTTCACACTGAAAATAGAAATGTAGAAGTAGTTGAATACTTCATAAATTTTCTCGAAGTCATAGACACTACAGGAAAAGGACTTAGCCAAACTGTACTAAAGGAAGTAGGTGATATGGGAATTTCTTTGAAACATTACAGAGGACAAGGATATGACAATGAAGCCAATATGAACAAGGGTTTCAAGCACACATTTTAAGTATAAATTCAAGAGCGTTTTTCATGCCGTGTGTAACGAAAACTTCAATTTGGTTCTTTGTGATATGGCTCATTCCTGTCCAAAAGCAATTTTTTGGTATAATTCAGCATATGTATACTTTATTTGCAGCCTCACCGGCAAGATGGATTATCTTAAAAAATTATGCAAATACATCACTTAAACTTATGTCTAGCACTAGGTGGGATTCCAAACTCGAAAGTATAAAAGCTGCATGCTTTCAATTACCAAAATTTAAAAATGCTTTATTCAAAGTAGCTGAAATATGTAAAGATCTGAAAATAAAAAGTGAGGCAAAATCACTGCTCTCCCATGAATTAGATAGTTTTGAATTTTTTATATCTATTGATATTTGGTAGAACATTATTAGCTGTAAGTAAAGTAAGGTCCTGCAATCTGGTCAAATTCCATTGGATATTGCAGTTAAACATCTGGGTGCTTTGAAATCAACATTAAATACATACAGAAATGAAGGATTTAATCAAATCTTACAAGTAGCTGAACAGCTTGCAAATGATATGTCTATCGGTACAGAGTTTTTATAAAGGGAAAAGGGAGATTCTGATTGCGGCAGAGAGGATGATGCATTGGAGGATGCAAAGGAGCGATGTAGAATGGATTTCTTTTTACGAATCATAGATATGACATTAAACTCTCTGTCATGGAGTTTTGATCAATATACTGAGTATATATCTAGATTTGGATTTATGCTCAACATAGGCCAAGTTTAAAATTGGGATGTACTAACTTACAGAAAGCCTGCTGCAATATACAAAAAGTTTTGAAGGATGAAACAAGTTCAGATTGCGACAAAGATGGAATAGAACTCAGTGAAGAGCTAAGAATGTTATCAACGGTTGTGCCAGAAAATCATTGTGTAATTGACGTTTTGAATTTTCTGCATAAAAATAGATTGCAGGAAGTATATCCAAATACCGAAATACTTTGTAGAATAATTCTTACAATGTCGGTTAGCGTGGCATCAGCTGAAAGGTAATTTTCAAAATTAAAATTAATAAAAAATTATTTATGGTCCACGATATCACAAGAGCAGCTGGCTGGGTTGTCAATTGAACATAAGTTGATAAGATTGACCAGATTTGCACATATGAAAGCTAGAAAAATAAATTTTTTAAATGTGTAGTCTGGATATTTATTATTTTATAGATTTTGATTCAAATTTAATAAATACGATTTTTGAAATTCGTTATTTTTATGTAATTATGGAGAACGATAATATTAATGTAAAATTACAAACAAATAAAAATAAAATTATAATTAAATAAATGATTTTTCTGTGAAGGGTAGGGGGAGGTCCCATGGCAGCTGCCTCGCCAGGGGCCCCGCGGGTCTTTGAGATGGTCCTGCAAGTACCTGCTACTGTTTTGTGTGGTGCAAATGATATTTCATTATGAGGTGAAACTTACAATTCAGAAAATATTCAAATCCTGTTAAACTTTCAGATTGAGGCAGGTGATGAAATTTAAAAAAAACATTTAGTAACTTGCAATGAAAATGCTAAATACACATCTTTGAGAACTCAAGAAATGAACATCTGCAGTGGAGTCAATTCTGCAGTACTTGATACACAAGAACCTTTTCTGTAACATGTTTGACTGTTATTCACTTTATAACAAACAGTTACACAAAGATGGAAACGCTTCAGAAAATATAATTTTTTAATTAACAATAACTGTTTCAATACTTATGAAAATTTTTGTTAAAATGTTTAATTTCTTTAATTATCCATATAAAAGTTAACTATTATTTTTTATCTTTCTTTGGATAAGAGATACAAGAAGCAACTGCCTGGGTGTCAGCACATCAGCTGTTCATGCATAAGCTTTGAGATTGTCCAAAGAATTAAACATTAGAGACTTCAAAGCATCTGTGAATTGTTGCCATCGTTTCTACCACAGACACAATTTCAATCCGCCGATGCACTACGATAAGTCAACATTTACCTGAGGATTATGAAGATAAATTAACTGCATGCCATTCTTATAAAATACAGTTAAGAAAGGAATTCAATTTTCCACTTAGCCAAATATGCCATTAACATTTGATATGCCATCTGATACAACATAAATGAGAGAGGTGCAAGAACCACCATAATGACAGGAATCGGAAGTGAAAAAAATCAGTTCACGGTCATGATTTCTTGTATGGCTGATGAGATGAAACAGCCTTCCTATGTGGTTTTTAAGAGAAAAACAATGCCGAAACGCAAATTTCCCCATGGCATAATACTCAAAGTGCAACAGCAAGGTTGGTTCAATGAAAATATCACCAGTAACTGGATCAAGTCTGTTTGGAAAAGAAGGCCCAGTGGAATACATCAAAGATCTCTCTTGGTCTTATTGTTAGATGCATTCCGATACCACAGATGTCCTGCAGTAAAAAAGAAACTACTTGAAATAAAGACAAATTTGGTGATTATTTTGTAAGGAATGACATCGATCCGGCAGCCAATAGACATTGTTAACAAGCCATTTAAATCAGCAATGAAGAAGAAGTGGATCGATTGAATGGCAAATGAGGCACATACATTCACCAAAGGGAGCCTCATTGGTAAAGTAAATATCCCAAGGATCTGTCAGTGGATTGTGGAAGCATGGAATGATCTCCTGTCAGAAACGATAATAAAGAGGTTCAAAAAATGTTGCATAAGTAATCTTTAGATGGAACTGAAGACAATGTACCTATTATGGAAAAATGATGACAACAATGCCATGATGACTGCAAGGTTAGAATCAGATGAATCTCTAACTTCAGAAACAGATGAAGATCACGACAAGTTCTATATAACCGAAGATGACTCAGCTGATGGCAGATTTGCTGGATTTTACGAAAATTGTTAGTAAAAATTTGTTTTCTTGCTTCTATATTTATTTTAATAGACAGACTTGCATAGAAAAAAAACATCAAATATTATGTACCCGTGTATAAAACATCCACATCCACAGAATGTATTTCAATTCAACCAACAATTTTATATACAAATTCAAGGTACCTGCATGGGCTAATTTATTCATGTCTTTTTTTGAAAATAAATGCAAAGAAAAATTTAATCATTTTCCTGAAATTTGGTATAGATATGTGGAGGACATCTTTATAATTTTTGATTTAAACAAACAAAAACTAGAGGATTTTATCAATCAATTCGGGAATTTATTTCCATCGATAAAATTCACTCATGAATTAGCACAAAACAACACTTTACCATTTCTGGACTTGCTAATTATAAAAAATAAAAACCAAATTGAGTTTGACATTTTTTAGAAAAGCCACACACATCAACAATTTTATTCCTAATAACTCTTTACATCCGATCAGCCAAACAACAGCTGTTTTTCATCATCTATTACATAGACTTTGCAATGTTTCTTTAAATAAACAGATACGAAAAAGAACTAACACACATAAAAGAAATAGCCACAAACCTTGGATATAGCTGCAATTTAATTAATATACTTTTTTGAAAACATAAACTCAAAAAAACTTTGACCAACAATATCACTTTTAAAATCAAAAACAAAAAAGAGAACAAGTATGTAAAATTACCTTATTTTCCACTTCTAAACAAAGGCTTAGATAAGATTTTCAAACAAAGGAAATAACTGTTTATATGAACCCACACAACTTAAAAAATTTATTAGGCAGTATGAAAGACAAGACAGAAGAGTTAAACAAATCTGGGATCTATAAAATAAAATGTTCACATTGCGACAAACAATATATGGGCCAAACAAAAATGAAAATAATTACATGGTTTAAGGAGCATTTAGCACATTGCAAATGTAATCGTTTTGAAAATCAAGCATAGCCAAACACTTAGTCAAGACAGGACATGGTATAAACTTGAATGACATTAAATTAATTATTTCATCAAAAAACTCACTTAATGCTTTGGAAAATTTACATATTTACAAAACCCCTCAAACAATTATGAATCCAGACAATGGCTTCAACAAAACCTTATATAAATTAACAGATAAATATAACATTGATGCTTAAAATTTTTTTCATAATTCATTTGTTTTTCATTCCCCTCAACACCTGAATCCTTATTGTTCTCACAGTTGACTTCCAGTCACTGTCATTGTAAGTTCCCCTGAAGATGCCCACTTAGTGGGTGAAATGCATAAGGATTATTGTTAATTTTTTTATGGCTGAAGCTACATTGATTATTTTTCCTAATAACAAAATAACAGGAGGAGAATCTCCTTGTGCGGCCAGGTGACTATGTCCAAAATGCAGCAGTGTTGCGATTTTTTTGCTGGTGACCCTTAGACACAGTTCTACTGTTTACTCAAATGTAAAATTCTTTTCTGTGAGGCCATCTAATACTGTTTCAATTGGATCCATTTCCTGCGTATTTTCCCATCCGAACTCAATATTTGGTTTGATGACTATCGAGTGCCAACATTGATGGGTTGCTGCAATCAGTTGTGCAGAACTACCCTATAATCCAGCATGCACCCCCTTCATTGATTCTTATGGAAGAAAACTGCTTCAATATATGTCTATTCGATTTAAATTGCACTTTCCAAGAATGCATTCTCAACCAATATCATGGTATACCTGTATATTGTTTCCAATTTCCAAGTAGCAACCAGATCCTGAAAAGATATTTTATGAAATTTAAATCCCATACAGGGATGGGATGATTCAAGTGATACTTATTGTGGCAATGAGAAGCCATCCTTTGTATTACTAATGCCAATAACTTCAGGAATACATACGAGTTACTCAGGTAGTATTTCACTTTACACAATTTCATCTCATTTCACTAAATTAGCCTGAGAGTAGTCTGGACTAATTATATTTTAGATGTTTAGGAACTCGGGTAAGTTCTAGCATAGCTGAGGAAAAAGTATGGATATTCCAGCATATTTGACAGGCATAAGCTGGAATATGGGAGAAATTATAAATCAGGAGGAAAAAATCTGTCATGAAGAGGAATCAAATCCGACCTCAATCAAGAAAAATCAAACAATATCCAAGCCTAGAAAAAATCCTAATCCTGAAACAGGAGAATTAGTTTACCACAATGGTTCAGTGGTAGAATATCCACCTGGAAAGTGGAAGACCTGTGTTTGATTCCTGATCACAGCAGATCTTCCTCCCTATTTCTAATTTCTCAACATTTGGCATACCTGTCGATTTTCTCACTAATTGATATACATAAGCCAGTTCCTAAAATGACTTTAAAATGCCAAGGTTGATTGTACCAGCTGTAAGATGCCAAAACTTTCTTGGTTTTGAAAGGCAATTAAATAATGACACTGCATTATGTAAAAAAAATTGTTTCATTTGTATATCTCGATTTTCCCTTACATGCTGTATGATTAGTATCTAAATGTTCTTTATGCCATGTCCGCTTGGGGGGGGGGGGGGGGCAGTTGCCCCCCTCTGGATCAGGCCTGTGTCAAAGGCCATTGATGTCTGGTTAGGTCAGAGGATTAACAGTCATTTTTCTGAGATCAAGCAAGCAGGTAGGGCCCCCCTGCAATATGCTCGAAACAAACCACTAAAATATTAAGCCCACCAAACCTGACTGTAAGGGCTTGCCTATCCCCTAACCCCCAAGAAAAAGTTCCAGCGGATGACCATGCCAGGAATCACTTTAACTATGAATACTACCACTTTTGGAACAATTACTATTATATAATGTCAAATTCTTAATCATTACAATAATCACTATCATAATCTAAAATAAAGTTTAAAATAACATACCTGTTGACAAGCAATCATTATGAGGGGGTCTGACATACTGATTGCTGTAATGCATCAGTGCAGCCTGGGACCTCCCACTGGGAATCACACCATCATCTTAGCTTTCATTATGGCTTTGCATGCAATGAAAATCTCATTCTCTCTACTCTTGTACTCTGTAATTAAGTGAAATAAATTTCATTATTTAGTATAACTCATCCCTATGAAAGGAAGAATGAGAACCCTATTCATTTTCAGTGATGTCAGTTCTTATTGCTAATTGGATTAAATTAAGGTGACCCGATTTTCTAAAATTGAAAGGAGTACACTAGGGAAGTGGCATCAAATACTCCTGCCCCCCCTTCTCGCTGCTCCACAGAATTTTTTTATTTTTATAAGAAAGAGTAGGGTAATTTGAAGATAGGGGCTTCTACATAAAAATTAGAACAAAACATCAGTTTTAATTTTCTATAATACTATTAGTATAAAAACTAAATACATGGCTCTTTTAAAAATTGTTTTGAAAGTAATTGATATCGGCATGCCCCTATGTGGAGTATCCATTGTGAGGCAATATATTGCGAGTTTGCATATGAGTAAAAGTCCTTTTTAAGGAGTACATACCATATATTCCCGAATACAAGCCGATGTTTTTCATCAAAATCAATCATGAAAAAATCACCCTTCGGCTTAAATGCGAGTCCAAAAAAAAATTTGGGGTTAGGGTTAAGTCACATAGTCACCCATAAATGGCAGCATGTCTCTCATTACCTTCGCGTTCTAATGATAGAACTATATTTTTCGTAAAGTAAATATTTGACCAATGATGAATATTAATGAATAAATAATCAAGCTAGAATATTGAATTTAGTAGTAACTGTGTTTTGTTACCTGTGCTTTTAATTTCTAAATGCTATTGGATATTTTCTTTCGTTTCTCAGGGCTATGCATATGTACCATTAAGAATAGTTAGCAATTTGTATTATTATTCATTAGTCATTAAAAGAAGTTCCTATTAATTTTACTTGGTTATTGTAGTTATTGCTATAGCCATTGTAACATTTGTATTCATGTTAAAACCTCATTCATTGAATCTATTAAAATTGCGTACATTGACTAAGCAGGACGATTATGCAAAGTGCGATGATGGCTTTTGATGCTCAACTGTTTGAATTTTGGTAAAACTTTAAATGGAGTGTTTAAAATTATAAAATTGCAATTTCTTAAGGCAATCATCATCATAGGTAGTCTGTCTGTAGACAGGTCCGTGATTATTCATGGTTAAACCTGGTTCTCCATATACTCCTATTTTCTGCTGTCCTATTCATATCTTGATAGCTCTCTTTCCCTTTCAAATCGTCTATCAGCTGAAACCTTTTCCTACCTCTTTCCCTTTTTCCATCTAGTTTTCCTTCTAACACATCTTTAATCATACTCTCTCTCCTCAGGTAATGTCCAACACAGTTTGCATTCCTCTTTCTAATAGTCTGTATAATCATTCGCTTCTCTCTTACTCTTTGTAGCACTTCATCGTTTTTCATCCTATCTGTCCATTTTATCTTCAGCATTCTCCTCCAAGTCCACATTTAGGCAATATAAATGCTAATTTCATTGGGAATAGACTTGGATTAAAAATTAACTTGGTGAGGTCATTATTGCTTTATTTGACCTTTCGTGAAAATGAAGATGGATGAAATATCATCACTGAACATGGAACATTATGCAACAACACAAGATAATTAATTGGAGTAATATTTCAAAATGTCAACAACTAAACCATTTCCCACTCTATTCTTTGATCTTGAATAATGTATTCTAGGCCATGCATGCATGCCCGGCACACTTCAGCATAAGATCTAAGAAATTTACTTTTTTGTCAAAAAATGGTGGAAATTTTTGGGGGATCGGCTTCTATTTGGGCAGATACAGTACATGATTTTTCAGGAGTATAAAGTCAATGAAAAGAATACTGTACTCCTGAAAGAAGTACGTCTGGTCACCTTAATTAAATGACATTGTGCTGGTATTAATCTTCTCTCTACATAATGATAGTCAAACATTGCATAATAGTCATTTTCGACTCAACTTTTTCTATAATAGCAAAAGTTCTTTATTAGGCATGTCAAACTTAAAGAGGCAACAGGGCCACATTAATACCGTGGCTGTTATGGAATGGCCTCATTTCTATTAAAGTTGTTTAATAAGGTCCCATTAATACTGTGGATGTTATGGAATGACTTAATTTTAATTAAAGTTATTTAATGAGGGCCCGAGTTGGAAAAAAAAGACTTTCTAGAAGAGAGGTCAGCAACATTTTCTGCATGGCGGGCTAAATTGGTAATTTTGAATGATTTGGAGTGTCGCATTGGAAGTCATGAGAACTTCAGGCCACTTGAGCATTTAAATCAGAAGTTACATAGAGATTCTGAGGTCTCATATTAGTGAAAATCAAGTCTAAATAATTTACTAGTAACACTTCTCTAGAAAAGGTTTTTAGGCCATAATTTTGCTGAAAAATATGAAATTGTTCATATTAAATTTTACCGACAATTTTTTATCATAACTTTGCGGGCAGCATGAAGCACTCTATGGGGTTTAATATAGTCCATGATCTGCTGCTTGCTGGCCCATTCTAGTAGATGTTTAAAAAAAAACAATAATTTAGAAATCACATACAATTTACCTCATCAAACACTATAAAACCCTTATTCTTTGGTCACTTTGTCTGGAACACTCAATATCTCAGCATTTTCTTCAGCCAGGTAAACCAAATTTCGTATCGATTCCTCATTTTTCCTCAGGATTGTCATAGGCCATATGGCATTTTAAAATTTTTATATAAATAGCTTATTCTGTCATGCTTGACTGTGGCATAGCCCCTAAAAAGCTGTTATAAAAGAGTGGGAGAATTGAGAGCTATTTATGACTGACTGTAATGCTACTTTTAACGAACTTTCCAAGTAAGTGAGAATGGGAGAGAGGAAGAGAGAAAAGGAGGAAGAATGGGAAGTGTCTAAATTCACATACCTGTCATATCTGATGGGCAATTACGCTAGATAACTAAGAAAAACTCCTAATTTTCACAAAAATAAAGTATTTATATGAAATATCAAATGAATTAGTTGAGACAAAAACTCACATTTGAGATCTACTGTGGAACAGTTTGTCATGTCTGCTCTCCATATACCTAACGAACTTATTTAACCTCCAGATTCTAGCAAAAATTACTGATTATCAGCTTCTCTCAGATTTATGTATGCCCACTTTCTGGACTCAGCCAAGTCCTGAGCTCACCTTGGCTAGGTATCCAGCAAAAACCAGCTCTCAATTTTCTTACAAAGAAAATTCAAGTACTTTCAAAATACTTAATAAATAGCATTCAAACTACTCCATAAGGATCTTTTCAATTTATGTTGATTCAAAGTTAACGCTGATCAACTAATACCTATGAATTGATTTACACTGCTTTGTACCAAAGTTACATCATTAGAAGTTTAAGGCAGGGCCAAGTTATGGCCTAAGCACTATAGGCACTGTGCCTAGGGTCTAAGAAAAATGTAGGCATACGAAAGGTAATGGGCCTATTATGGTATACTATTTTATTTGCATAAATTCCTTAAATATTTAACGAAAATTATGGATAATATGGCTAAAAAGAGGAATAAAAGGAATTTCCTCCAAAAATCCTAAAAAAAGGTATAAAACAGGAGCAGCTAGGTAAGTAATTCGGGAGTCAAACTCATCAGTAGCCAAAGCAAAGTGAGGCAGTGCTGTATTGGGGAGGGGAGTATATAAACTGTGCTATGTATGACAAAGTAAAGGTGAATAGGATCTTGGGACATAGAGGTTGGGCATATTAATACTGCAATGTATTACAAAGAAAAGTTGGCAAGGCCATTGAGAATTAGGGAGAGAATAATACTGCCTGCTCTGTATGACAAAGTAATGTGTACAGTAGCAATAGTGAGATTGGGCCACAATCGAGAGGTATGCCGCATCTGGCCAAATATGTAACTAGGAAGACCTAAAGTGGCTCCTGCTCCCCTTTCTAAGTCCTTGCCCTCCTGCTGAATATCATGTTTCAAAACATCATTAAAATATAAATATTAAGAATTGCATGTTTTTGTTCTTGATACAAAATTATCTTCCATTTCTATTAATAATGCAATACAAATTAGTTAAAATATTGTTTTCATGTTATTACTTTTATTGAATTTTTTTTTAAATTTAGTGTGCCTCTGCAAATACTTTTGAATATCATGCCGTTCCCCCCACATTATTTCCCTGACCCAGTCCTGCATGTAGACCAGCCCTGTTGTACTTGGGCAGCAGTGGCAATATACTTGGATCAGCATTGATCTTTAACTGAAATGGTCAAGCAAGCCAATAATGCAACTTCACAACCAGACTCGGGCTTAGGGCAAGGCAGCTGCCTTGGGCTCCATGCTCCAATTGACAAAAAAATTTAGGTGTACAGCTACCAGATGTAGATCCGGCCACGAGATGCGGATAAGATAGTAAGAGAAAGTTTAAGAGTAACCAAGATAACTATATTTTGTTGCTAGTACAGCAGTCAGCAATGTAAATTTCACAAAGGAAATGCAGTGGTCCATAACTATACCATACCAAACACCACTAACTGTATATATACAGATCTTTATGCTTGGAAATACTCTAGCCAACAGCTTCGATCCTACTTAAAGCCATTGTATAGTCAATTTTTTTTTAATTTGACACAATTTAGCTATTGTTGCAAGAATAATTCATTTCTTAACTCAATCTGACTAATAGAACATCAGAAAAAATTATTAAAAATTTAACTGATGACATGAAATTACCTCTCAACCTGTACTGTGCTGCTAACAAGCAGGTTCGCTTGCTCCAATTTGTAAATTCTCATAAATATAAAATAACTGGATGAAGTTATCATCATCAGGATTGCACCAGAGGTAATTTGTCATTTTCAGCCTCAACCAAGAGATGGATTATTTTTTGCAAGTATGTTCAAAATCTCCCTTTGAAACCACTCTGTGAAACCTGATGGGAGAGCCAAGTTCAAAGTGTCAAAGCAATAAGGTATCAGGCCGGTGGAGTCTACAATGCCCTTTTTGAGGTTGCAGAGCAAGCAAACGATCCGCAAGCTAGAAGTGAGGCAGAATCTCTATACAAAGAACTTCAGCTTCATCATTGTAGTTGTGTTTTGGTACAAAATTTTGCTTCAATTATACATATAAGCAAAGAATTACAAAGCGACTCGGCTAAATTGGCAAGTGCTATTAACAGTATAGTTCAGACTTGCAAATAGTTGGAATCTTACAGAAAAGATGGCTTTCAAAGAGTAGTAGCTACTGCAAAAAAATTGCAAACAATTTGGAAATGGAACGTATTCAAAGTGATTAGAGTGCACAAAAGAAAGCAAATGTTTTCATACGAGGCTGAGGATGAGCAGATTATAGATGCCCAGGATGCACTCCGATTAAATTATTTTAACCAGATTGTTGACACAGCAATTGCATCTATAGACAGCTGCTTTGAGGAACTAAAAATGCATCACGAATCATTTGGTGTTTTATATTCATTTCTCGAGTTGCAGAACCAGATTTGCTAAAAGTGCAGTATATATATGGAAAGAATTCTCACAGAAAATTAAAATCAGGATCTTGATGGCATCTTGCTTTCAGAAAAACTGGAAGCTTTGAAACTTATCATTCCAGGGGCACTTTACAATGACCCAGTTAAAACTTTTCAATTTCTTACAACAAACAGGCAATATACAGACTTACCCAATACATACATTGCTCTTAGAATTCTTCTGACTGTTCCTGTCACTGTAGCATCTGGAGAAAGAAGTTTTTCGAAGCTAAGACTTATAAAAATGTACATACTATCAACAATGCTTCGAGAACAGGTCAGCAACTTGTCTATTCTGTGAATTGAGAATGACATTGCTAGCAAATTGGACTATAGCAACCTTATAGCAGATTTTGCATCAAGTAAAGCTCGCAAGATATGCTTATAACATCAAGTTAGAATGTGTACTATGTAGGATCAAACTTTCAAGTACAGCATTTTATACTTCCAAGTTTTAACTAGTTTTATAAATTATTACTTAATAAATAATTTTTGTGTGAAGCTTGGAAAATCCACCATGCAACTAGTCTTCAAGGCAGTGGGATAGGGAGGGAGTCAGTTGCTCCCGGGCACAGGGCTGAATGGGCACAAACTCATGGACTGAAAATTAACGTGTTTATAAACAATAATAATATAATATATGCTGAATAAAAATGCTAGTATAGTATGTTTGGGTTTCCTTCACATTCCCCACATTACATTTTTCTGGAAAATTGTACAGGGAACAAAGGGAGGGGGACACATCTCTACGACTTGTGCTTGGATGGCACAAGAAGTGAGAGTTTGGAAGAAGAGCCTCGATCAGATAGACCATCCATGTCGAAAACCGACAGAATATTAACTGATCACAGGATATATCTCACTTCTTAGCTCTGACCGCCCACTGTTAAAATGGACATTAATTTTGATATGCACTCGAGAACGAGAGAAATGAAATTTCGATAGTAACGTACACATTGAAAATAATGATAGGTTAGATTGCCTTATGAATTTAATCTAAGCAAGAGATATGGCTAATAATTCATTCAAAATCTATCGTTATGCGCAACGTAAATCATACGAAGAAATATACTGTACATTTTCTTTAACCCTACAACAGTTGTGCCAATTAGATCAACGATTTTGGTCGCACCGGGCCAACATTTCCCATTTGGCTCAAAATTAGCGTGATCCCAAGTAAACAAATTCGTTTGAATCGGGTTTATTAACACCAAAAGAAGACGTTAGCCCTAGATATTGATATGATATTGGTTAGAATTCCTCATTTGTCGCTTAATGTCAAAATTCAGTACATACGCGTATTAGAATGGCTCATGGCTGAAAAAAAACATCTAAGGAATATGTATAGTCTGTATTGGTGAAATTGACAGGAGCTTCCATTCCAAAGGCATGGAATGGAATGGAATATTAATTCAACTACAACATGATGACTGTTTCAAACCCATAAGTAATTGACTGGCCGCATTAAAAATGAAACTCACCATATAGGATGACACCAGAAGCTCCAACGAAGAAATGGACAACAATTAAATGTATACGTATATTAAGGGTAATGCTTAATTGGGGAAAAACTATTGATTTCTCAAGAAAAGTATTCTAGAAATTAGTTTACCCTTAAAGTACAGCGAACATTATACGACTACGTCACACCAGCCATGATGGTATGCGCAGTAGTACTACTCTTTTTATTGCGCATGTTAGCCGCCTTAGCCGCTACCTTCCGTATGAGTGCTGTACCAACATACGTATCCAAATAACCAGAACTAACGCATGAATGAATTTTAATGTAAAAAAACATTTTTGCTGACACTTTTTATTGAACTTTTCGTAGACCGTAGGCACAGTGCCATTAGTGCCAAAGCCATAATCCGGCTCTGTGCTAGAATCTTTGGTACTGTTCGCAGTTTAACATAAAATACGATAAAATTTTACTTGTTTTTCTTGTGCAGCACAGTGTAGGTATATGTCGGTTTCGATATCATTTACATTATTACATATCCAAAATTTAAGTTTTACGATTGTTATCAGTCGGTGAATCCTAGTTAGATAGGCAGCTCAGATAACCCAAATCCCCATCTGCGCCGAATAACTAAGCTTTTACTGCGTTTTACTGTACATGGCCAACATGCATGCCAAAATACAAAAATGAAAAGTCGCTAAGAAATGATATCGATCAAAGGTCCGTAACCTTCGACGGGCAGCTTATTTAGCTCGACAGTCGTGGAGTCCGACACGAGTTGTAGCAAGGAACGCAGTCGCAAGTTAGACCTATTGACGTCGCGGAGGTAGAGCATCAAATCATATATAGTTCGAACAGCCAAACTCTTCGAATAGTTTTATGGTTACATTTGACCGAAAAGCTTAAGGTAGTAGCACTCTACTTTCGATGTTTTATGTGTTAGCTTAAATCTTTAATTCCTGGGAAATGTTTATAATAATGCATTTTTCATGAAACAGCATTTGGAAAAAATATTTATTTTTCGGCGTTTAAATAATAATCTAGGTCAATTCCTCCTCTGTCAACAATGAAAATGGGAGGCCGCACGGTGTACAATGAACTTCAAGATTATTTGTGACGGCAGCTTTGAACATTGGGTATTTGAGTTTGTAACTGAATTTACCCTTCCGTATGGGCATTGCAATGGAATAGATATATATATATATATATATATATATATATATATATATATATATATATATATATATATATATATATATATATATATATATGCACTGGTGGTGTAGTGGTTAGCGTGTCGGCTTTCTATTGCAAAGTTCGGGGGTTCAAACCCCTCGAATGGAGGTTTTATTAAAAAAAAAACTATCATCAGTGCCTGGCAGTAGGCAGCAGTACTGTCAGTATGGTATAGAGCCGAAAACAAATGATGTTGGTTGGGTCTATTGGGTCTATATCCAATACAGCTGTAGGCGTGATCAGGACGATTTGAACGGCTACAGTATTGCGATGTGGAAAGCAAGAGGGAAACTACCACATTACAATCCCTAGTAAAGATTATATGGTTGGACAATATGAGTTCTCTCGAGGTAAAACAATCCGGAGGTAAAATAGTCCCCCAATCGGATCTCCGGGCGGGGACTGCCTTGAGGAAAACATTTGTCGAAAGTAAATTACGAATAGGGACTTGGAACGTAAGAACTATGAGAAAGGCAGGAAAGCTAGAGAACTTGAAAGAAGAAATGAGAAGAAATAGAGTTGACATTATAGGGCTAAGCGAAACTAGATGGGAGGGAGAAGGACAGTTCGACTCGGAAGAATTCACGGTAGTTTATTCTGGAGGAAATAGTGGGGAAAGGGGAGTAGCTCTGCTACTTAGGAAAGATATGATGAAAAGCGTGACAAAGATAATAGCAACGAACGATAGACTGATGGCAATAAAGCTAAAAGCAGTCCCAGTGGACATGCTGATAATCCAGGTATATATGGCAACGTCAGCTCATGACGATGAAGAAATAGATGAGATCTATGAGCAAATTAATGAAATTTACGAAGAAGACGGAAGAGGAAAGGTAAACTGCATAATAATGGGAGATTGGAACAGCATAGTCGGAGAAGGACAGGAAGAAAATGTTGTCGGGCAATACGGACTTGGGAAGAGAAATCGAGGAGGGGAGAAACTCGTAGAATTCTGCATCAATAATGACCTTGTAGTGACTAATACATGGTTCAAAAACCATAAACGAAGGTTATACACATGGAAAAGCCCAGGAGATAGAATGAGATGCCAAATAGATTACATCCTTGTAAAACAAAGATTTAGGAACAGCATAAAGAACGCCAAGGTATTGCAAGGAGCAGACATTGATTCAGATCACAGCCTTCTAATACTTGACGTGAGTACAAAGTTCAAACAAATAAGAAAAACGAGAAGAGAAAGACAGACCTGGGACCTAGAAAAACTGAAAGAAAGGCAGGATGTAGTCAGCATGAAGTTGGAAGATAACCTAAGAAAGTTGGAAAACAAACCGAAGACCGTCGATATAGAATGGGATGAAATTAAAACCAGTATCAAGGATACCTTGGATAAAGAGATTGTAAAACAAGAGAAGAAAATCAGAAAACCATGGATCACGAAGGAAATGCTGGAGAAAATGGATGAGAGACGAAAATGGAAAAACGTTAACAGTGAAGAAGGTAGAGCCAACTATAGGCGTATAAACAATGAGTTGAGAAGGGTAACAGATAAAGCTAGAGAAAATTGGCTAAAAGGAAAATGTGATGAAATAGAACAAATGGAGAAATTAGGACGGTACGATACGATGTACGCTAGGGCACTGGAATTAGAAGATAAGAAGCCTAATGGAATTTGTGGTAAAGGAATTATGAATACGGATGGGAAGATAGTCTCAGAAACAAAGGATGTAGCACAGGTATGGGAAGAATACATTAAGGAATTATACAGCAAACAGACAGGAGCGGCAAAAATAGAACTGGAAAATGAGGAAAACATTGAAGAAGACAACTTAGGACCAAGTATTATGGAGAGCGAAGTAGAAAAAGCGATAGTGGAACTTAAGAAGGGGAAAGCCACGGGCAGCGATGGAATACCGGCTGAGATACTTAAAGTCATAGGATCAGAAGGACTAAAAGCGATCACGAAATTAATTAATAAGATTTACGACACGGGAGAGTGGCCTCAGGATTTCCTAGAAGTAACAATGATCCCTCTAAAGAAGAAGCCAAAGGCAATGCAGTGTAAAGATTACAGAACTATAAGCCTTCTGTCACACACATCGAAGATCATCACGAGGATTCTTAATAAAAGGCTGGAGAAAAAGGCAGAAGAAATAATAGGGGAAGATCAATTCGGTTTCAGAAAAGGACGAGGAACTAGAGATGCTATAGGAGTAGTTAGAATCATATCAGAAAGGGCAATAGAATACAGTCAAGATATCTGCGCATGTTTCGTAGACTGGCAGAAGGCCTTTGATAGAGTAAATTGGGTAAAGTTGATGAAGATATTAAAGGATATAGGTGTAGACTGGAAAGACAGGAGACTGATTAGGAATCTATATGAGAATCAAGTTGTAAAGGTCAGGTTTGAGAATGTGGACACCTGCGGAATAAATATCGGTAGAGGAGTAAGACAAGGCTGCTGCCTATCGCCAACCCTATTCAATATATATGGAGAAAGTCTAATGCAAGAAGCTTTAGAAAGCACAGGGGATTTCAAAATTGGAGGAAGGATTATAAGAACAGTAAAATACGCAGATGATCAAGTACTTCTAGCAAGAAAGGAAGAGGAGCTACAAAAAATGATAAATAGACTAGTGATAACAGGTAGAAAATACGGTATGGAAATAAATACAGAAAAATCCAAGGTCATTCGAATATCGGGTAAAGAAGAGAATCTGAACATAACTATTGGGGGAAAGCCATTAGAACAAGTTTCAGAATATAAATACCTTGGAAGTATCATAACACGAGAGGCAAAATGTACGGATGAGATCAAAACTAGAATAGGAAAAGCAAAAGCGGCTTTCAGGAGAAAGAAACAACTACTTACAGGGAATATAAGGGAAGATATCCGCAAGAAGTTGATAAAATGCTACGTATGGAGTATAGCATTGTATGGGGCAGAAACATGGACGCTAAGGAAAAATGACATCAAATACTTGGAAAGCTTTGAAATGTGGACTTGGAGGAGAATGCTGAAGATAAAATGGACAGATAGGATGAAAAACGATGAAGTGCTACGAAGAATAGGAGAGAAGCGAATGATTATACAGACTATCAGAAAGAGGAAGGCTAACTGGGTTGGACATTACCTGAGGAGAGAGAGTATGATTAAAGACGTGTTAGAAGGAAAACTAGATGGGAAAAGGGAAAGAGGTAGGAAAAGGTTTCAGCTGATAGACGATTTGAAAGGGAAAGAGAGTTATCAAGATATAAAGAGGACAGCGGAAAATAGGAGTATATGGAGAACCAGGTTTAACCATGAATAATCACGGACCTGTCTACGGACAGACTACCTATGATGATGATGATATATATATATATTATAAAATAACACTAACTTGTAAGAAATAACAATAAGCAAATCTTTGATAATCCTTGGAACTTGAGTTATAGTGCACAATATAAAAGCACGACTTAAAATACCGCCACTAGACAAATTTCAATTTTTGTTAACATAGCTGCTGCTGGTGCGGTGCTGCCAACATTAGAAGGCGGATGGTTTTCAATAATATGTAGTTTAAATTTAATCCGTAAGAGCGCTATTTATGTTTTATTATATCAGTTTAATATTTTTTCTCTTCCCATGTAAATTTTTAAAAACTTAGCTAAAACAGCAAAATATAACAATTACGGACATCGGTCCTAAAAAACTGAACTTGTGTGGTTAAAATAGACCATTTGGCAGCCCTATTATTACCTTATTTACAGCTTGATTTACTGAATTAAACCTATATGTTTAGTATATACTGTAAATGCCCCAATGTATTCCATTTAATAATTATCTATATATTCTATCAATCTTTTGATATATTAATAAAGAGGTAATAAATTGTTCAGGAAGGACAAAACCAAGCTACAACAAATTATAATGGGAAATTTTAAAATTTAATTTAATTTTGTTCACCATAAAGTGGACAGACTATAAAAAAGGAAGAGAAAAGAATAAAGCCTCAAAATGATTACTCTTACCTGCTTTAAGGAAATAACCTTTCTTTTGGCAGTTGAAAAAATTAACTTCCTCAATTATGAAAATTCGTTTTTCTTCAAGCTGGAATCTGTCTGCTAAAATATTCGAGGGGGGATATCTCTACTCGTCATAGTTTGCATAATCGTTAAAAGATGGCATGTAAATGTATTTATGAACGAAATATTAAGTTATAATCAGTTTTAATTCGTACTTATGTGTGTTTTTTATGGAATGTTTTATTTTCAATACTGTCGAACTGATTTTCATTATAACCTGTTTTCAATTATAATTCCTTGTCTTTTGCATTCGTTCATTTTTATTTGTTACGAATTCTTATAAACTTAAATAAGTACTACGTTTTATAGTATCATCGATTACGATTAGTTTTTGGTTCAACCTCCAAAATATGAAAGTTTTTGGCAACGCAGCGAAGGTAAAGATTTTAAGTCAGTTGGTACCTAGTTACTTTTTAATATCCATTATTCTAGTTTCCGTGTTATGCAGATGAACATCTGTTTTAAATTAGTTTTAAAATGAGTTTTTAAAGTTAAAATTTCGTAGTATTACAAATTGTAATGATTATTTTAAACGCTGTTATGTTATTGGTAAGTAACTAAGGTATTACTACATTTTCATAAAGTATTATCGAGTTAAAATTGCCATTAGCGTTTTAGGAACCCATAGCTATGTAAACTTCATTAAAAGCGATATTGATAATCAACAAATTCCTTAACCTGCCGGTATTTAAATTCAAGGAACAAAAATCACCTGTTATGCCACCGATTATGTTGCCAATGTATTTAGTTTATCGTGCCAAAATTATTGTAATATTCTCAACGTCGTATTTGTAGATACTATTAAATGTGACAATCTATATTTTTGTAATATTCGTTTGCTAATAGCTAGATTATTTGATCTTTTAAAGATAAGTTATTTGCAGTCTATTTGACTATTTTGAAGGTGATATGGGTTAGACATAATTAAGGATTATGCTCAATTCTTGTGTTGAACTGTTCGAAATACAAATCAAATATAAATCTAGCCAAAGTTTTATGAAAGTTACAGTTAGATAACCGTACTGGTTTAAGAGGAAATTTTAATTCATTTTATGAAAGGACCATATACATGATTTTATTTTTTTCCGGCAGCATTCAGTGGAAATTAATTAATGGTTTTGAATCGAATGTTGTGGAAAATAAATGAAACTTGAGTGAAGAGGTCAGGAAGCCAATTGTTAAAGCTCTTAGGCATTGTACAACAAACCTATATTCAGAAAATAACTGGTTATGGTGCCACCTAAGTAATATGGATAAGGAATAAATTTTAGTTGGATGTGTTTGTATGGAAAGAAGAAATTTTACTATCCATAATGAAAGAAGGATCTGTCAGGTATTGTTTCAAAGAATTTAAGCTCATTATAAGCATGGTTAGGTAATAGACTGCAATTCATGATTTTTGTCAGTAACCATACAATATTTTTATGTAATTTTTATAAATATAAATAGGGACATTTGTTTATTTTCTATTCATCCAAATGTCAACAATGTATGCTGAATAGGACATTTGGAAATAGTTTTTCTTTTAACCCATTCACTTAATATTTTTTTAACAAAAAGTTGACGAAGGTCAGAAATTTATAATAATCCAAGAGCTTGATTAGCTAGAAATACACAAGGTCAGAAATTAAAACTCCAGCTTATTACAGAAACAAAATTTCAATTTTAACTAAATTAGTCTAGGACAAATCATAATTTATAATATAAATGTAACTATTAAATTTGTGTCAGGGTAATCCATCTCCTAATCAGTACTCCTCAAATTATTGTCTCCCATGAACCATTACCAATCTGTTATATTATTCTCACTCAAAAGATTCCTACCAATATTGTTTGAATGTTTTATAGATTTTAAGATTATATTGTTATAACATCCTACTGTAAAATGTAATGCTTTGAGTAATGGACACTTTTTAGATGCTTTAATTGTTAATCCATTGTAAATTTTTTTAGGAAGGTGGATTACTTATGGATGGGAGTTAAAAGTATTTAAGCAGTGGGGACTGGAAATTGTATTATATGTTGTAACTTTTTGCCTTTCCATTCATACTTTTACCATTACATAATTCCTAAAGGGAAATACAGTTTGCACGTGAGCCAAAGTAGCCCATTAAAAAGTGACACTATTAGAATCATAGTGTCTATGTGCGGATTTGGAAATATGATTAACTATTATTTTGTAATGTTTTGTTGAAATTACAAGCAAACTCAATTTTATTTCAACATTTGTTGTAGCTATGGTTGCCAGATTATTGAAATCACAAATAGGTACATTTACACATTTTTGAAATATAAGTCGGGACAATTATATCAAATAAAATTCAAGACAAAATTATATCAAAACCACTTGGTTTTGATATAATTAATAGGATTGATTTCTTCAAACTACATGCACATTGTATACAATGACGGTCCCTTTTGGATACCTAACCTTGCATAGTAACTGCGAGCCATGCTTATTATATACAGTAAAATGAAATAACAACACTGTAATTTTCCACTATTGGTTATAATATCACGGCCTAGGTGTTGATGCTTAGCATCATCATCAGGTGATAAAGGAGTTGCACATATAGTGGGTGGTCACTTACCAGACCAAGCACATGTGGTACAATCTGAGCAGAAAGCCTAGTCAATACTGGTTGGCAGCATACAAGTTCTGTTTCAAATTTTGAGTGTTGAATGATTTTTTTTAAAAAGTGGACTTTCATAATATAAGTCGGGATGCGGGAAATGCCTGAAAAGGTTCTTTTTAGTTTCCTTTAACATATTACTATTAAACTTCTTATTGGACTCAATCGAGTTATTTACATAATTTTGTGGATTGATTTGTTGGGGTTTTCAACGTGAAAGTTAGTTCATTCCTAGTAGCAGAAACATACCAGTGGAAGACTGGTAATATTAGGACTTCAGTTTGAAAATGCTGGGAATGACTCATACTCTCTCTTGCCATTGTCTGTATTTACTGCCTCTCTCCTCCAGCCTTCTCCATTTAATTCATGGTTTTTGACTTTCAATTAATTTAGATTGGTTACTGTTTACATGCATTTTTTATGAATATTGTTGTTCAATCAGTTTCTTTATTATGATTACTTTTACAGATTTAAAGCCTTATCATTCATACTCAATAAATAGTTAAGTGAAAATTTTACAGAATTAGTTTTCATTTCTTGTTAGTATGCATGGAGTGCTTGAATGTCTAAGAGGTTCAAAGTGGTATTGGTTAATAAAATATCTTAAGTATTGGAATTCCTCATTGTGCATTAGTGAGGATGTTTATTGTGTTAATGTGTGCTACTAACCAAATTCCTCACAAGAAATTCATTAATTTGAAGATGAGAATTGCATTGGCTTGATAGCTTAGCTGGATAAAATATTCAACTACCTATTGGAAGGTAATGATAACAATAATAATACTTTATTTATCATTAAATGGGATTGCCACAATAGATATCATCAAATTAAATATACATGCATACAATTACATAGAAAATGTCATAAATGGATTTCATTATTGTTACATTCAAAGAATTCTCCAACAGAGTAAAGGGCTTTGGATGTCAGCCATGTTGCTATAACATATTTAAATTTTGACTGTCATGACCAACCTGGCAGTTAAAGGTAGAACATTTAAGAGATGAGTGCATAATCTATTGCTGGAATTGTAATTATTAGTTGTCTATAATGCTGGACATCTAAGGTAGCATTCCTTCTTGTATAGTGGGGTATGGACGTTGAACCTGTGTGGAAAACATTCAAAATTATCTTTTATATAGATAAGATTTAGGTAGATATATAAATAATATTTAGCTGTACAGAGAGTGGTTTGCAATGCTCCCTGGGAGATGAGCTTGTCAAAACTCAAACAGCTTTCCTCTTGAGAGTGAATAAGAGCTTCACGTTGGATGCATGATCCCATAAGGTAAAATATGCATACTTTAAAAATTCATTAGTGAAAGACATTTTAAGCTTCCTAAGTAGGAATAGTGCTCTTGAGAGTTTTTACAGACATATGAGACATGACTATCTCAGCATAACTTAGAGTCGATATTTGTCCCAAGTAATCTGGAAGAGTTAATAGAAGTGTTTTCATTACTTAAACTGCAGATTAAGTGTTGCTTTTGTCATTGTTTAATGCACAGTGAACCAGACATTAGCTTCTCTTTGTAGTGCCAAAGATAAACCCTTGGCCTCAGGGGTATATTTGTATCTTTGGACAAGAGAGGTATCATAGGCGTACAATACTGAATCATAAGAAATATTAGAAGGGAGTTCATTAACCATAATTAAAAACAGCAGAAGGCCCAAAACAGAGCTCTGAGGTACTCCATTCTCAACTGTGACACTGTCTGACTGAATAATATTACCTTCAACGATTTGTTTCCTCTCACGTGGGTATGAGATCATGAGATTCAATGCAGATCCATGAAAACCATAGTGTTTCAATTTTTGAATAAGGATAGGATAGGAAACACAGTCAAAGGCTTTAGACAATTCACAAAGGGCTAAAAAAATGCAGTGCCTTTCTTCAAAAACATTCATGATACTGTTGATCACAGTTTCAACTGCCTGAGTAGTTGATTTCCTAGGACGAAAACCAAACTGAGAGGCATTGAAGAGGTTGTTACTTTCAAAATGAGTAAACATTTTATCATGAATGATAGTTTCAAAGATTTTGGCCAGAACTGGTATAGTGGATATTGGATGGTAATTGTTAGGGACATTCTTGTCACCACTTTTATAAATTGGTACATCTTTTGAAAATTTAAGTGCACTAGCAAAGGCACTAGATTGAAAGCATGTATTGAGAACTGTTGAGAGAGGAGGTGCAACTATATGTATCACAAATTTGAGAACCTCATTTGTGTGGCCATAAATCTCCCTACTTTTAGATCTTTTAAAGTTATTAACTACTTTGATAATGTCGAAAGTTGTTACATTTCCATTTGAATGGTTCAGTAGCTATATTTAAGTTTTTGAGAAGTTCATTGGCATTAGCCAGAGGAATGCCAATCTTAGAAATTATGGACTCAACAGAGCTGATAAA
Source organism: Tanypteryx hageni (assembly GCA_028673005.1). Lineage (NCBI taxonomy): Eukaryota > Metazoa > Arthropoda > Insecta > Odonata > Petaluridae > Tanypteryx > Tanypteryx hageni. The sequence goes on from CM054116.1 coordinate 56,668,561, forward strand.
AAAAGTATTGAATACTTCTGGTACAATAGGAAGATAAATTGGAGCATAATTACATCCAATTTCACCTTTGATGATAGACCAAGCAGTTTTACATTTATTAGGAGCATTATTAATAAAGTTAACATTGGTATTGCATTTGGCTTATATTAGTTTTCTGTGATATTCCTTTTTTATATCGGTATTCAACTTTTTGATATTATCATTATTAGAAGTTTTGAAGGCATTATACAGCAATAATAATTCACTTTGAATGCACCCGAGCTCAGGAGTAAACCAGTCATTTTTGTAAGTCTAGGAGTTTTATGAATTAATCTGAGAGGGAAGTAGTTGTAAAAAAATTCCATGAAGATATCAAAGAAGGACAAAAAATTTAATTGCCCATCATCATGTGTTAAAATGGACACCCAGTTCACTAAAGATAGAAGATATTTAAAGTTATCTAAATGTTCAGGCGTAAATGGCCTGATATAATCAGGCTTGGAGATATTACTGAAGACTTTGTTAACTACATCTATATTTAAGAGAAATTCAACTGCACAGTAGTCTGAGAGTAATGGATCAATTACTTGGATATTATACACTTTATTATCAAAGTTAGTAATAAAATTATCAAGGCAGGAGGCCATCCTGGTTGGTTCAAATTTTTGCAATTAAGGTTGTAGGATCTGAGGAGACTACCAAGAGAAATGCTGTTCATTGAGGCAAAGTGCATGTTAACATTTAAGTCAGCACCAAGGACAATATGGAGATCAAGTTTGAGGAAGTAGTCCAGGACCTTCTCCAACTGTTGACAAAATACACTTAGATCTCCAATGGGTGAGCGATAAATGGATGCAAATATAACATTATAATCTTTCACAATAGCTATGGCAATTTCAAAATGCAAGTCAATACAGTTGTTTCCTAAGTCCAAGGGCTTGTAAGATAACTATTTAGATATGAATACACAAGCACCTCCATTCTTAACAGATATGAAAATAAATATCACAAAAAGCAAAACCTTTGATAGTATAGAAATCCACTTCATCATCATGAAGCTAGTGCTCATTTACACACAGGACATCATGATTTGATTAAGGTAATCCTAAAGAGCTGGAATTTTATTTCTGAGACATTGAATATTCAGACAGAAAGCACTGAGTGTATGTGAACCACCTAATCCCAAGTTTTTAGAATCACCAGACACCTAGTCATTTCTGTTTTGGCTTGCACCATTTTGACTGCAAGTAGTGATGCCGATACAAGGGTTGTAATTGGAAAATGTGGGAGCAACACTAACTGCCATATTGGGGCTACACAAGGCTTGATTGTAATGGCATGGCAGACACTCATCACTGATTATTACTGGACTAACATGATGAACTGGTGAGAGGACACTGTTTACACTAGTAACATGCTTCAGGGAGTCATCCACATTAGAAATGGTTGACTGAGGCCACATCCATAGGGATTTCTTTCTTGCTTTTCAGAAAAATAAATTGCTTTAGGCACACATTTGGGAGCCTGAGGGAGGATCAGAGAAATTTGCATAGTGCTCACTATCCACAGTGGCACAAAAGTATGCATAATCACCTTTTGGGATGAGTGCTTCAATCTCAAAAGGTGATGGAAATCTTTTCATTAGGTATCTACTAAGATTTTCAAGTGTTGTATCTTTCTTAAGGCACCAGACATGAAGGTACTTTTTTCTCACTATGTCCAAGATGACTTCACATGCAGGAATAGCAGACCTGGTGATTACCTTTCTATGACATTTATAGGAGACTGAGTGAAGCCTCTATTCAAAGAATCCTGGCTCTCATCGGATGGTTTCCCATCGCAGCCACTGCTCGCCTGAGGTTGTAACTTCCGATCATTAGAACGACACATTAATGCTGCAGCATAAGTTTCCGATGGTTTAGGATTCACCATAAATTGATTATGCACCGCGACAGGTATTGGGTGCACATCTGGCCTTTCATGGTTGGGGTAACCGGCACAGGATACTTTTCTTGAAACTGGATCACCGGGACACTCAAGATCATTTTTCATGTTAATTGCATTTGCCTTTATCTTTTCAAGAGCAGAGAGCCTGATTTGCAAGTCTTTCAATATGAAATGAATATCAGTATTCGATCGACAATTAGGGATTCAGCAAATGTTTACATCAGCTACTGGTGGTTGGTTGCGTTGTTTCACAGCACATGTCGCACAAACCCAAAATATAGATTGATTGCTACGTACCACATTCATTTAAGTGGTAGATAAACCTGGACATATAAAATGTAATTTAGGGCCACATATGCCATCACATATGATGGAATCAGCTTTAAAAACAACTATTTCGCATAAGCCGCAATTGCCGCTATTGAATGAGTCGCCCATATAGGAAAAACAGTATGGGTACAATTCTCAGTCAAGTCCTGCATTTTTCTCTTTTAAATCTGGTGTAGTTTAATATCTAATGATATTACTGGATAAACTTAGTTTGAATGCTTTTAATATCTTTTGATGGCAGAAAATGTTAATCTGAGTCATATTTTCCTTTATTAGCCATCAAAACGTTCACACTACTGGTTTCATATAAAGCTTCACATTGAAGCTTTGCTTTTTGAGCATACGGCAATGTTTTGCAAATCTTTGTTATATATTCATTAAATATTGACATGGTCTCAAAAAATTATTTTGGCTTATATGTACCTTTAAATACGAGGCTATATGGTACAATGAGGGATCAGCATTCCTGGAAATATAATTTCACTCAAGCATTCCCTGTAAAACTGCAAAAAAGTTTTAAGAGATCTTTCGAATTCTTCATAATATAAAATAATAACTACAGCTCTACATGCTATGAATATAATTGTTGTTCTGCGGCAACTAGTGGGAAGGTTTCGAAAGCAGAGCTGGCTTGATGGCAGAGCCAAGGGTGTGACTGCAGAGGGCTCTATGCTTACAGAGGCCCCTTTGCTCTCTATAAAATATTTCTGTACTCATCAAGTAACTACATACATTAAAAAATCAGAATTAATGTTGAATACTGCCATAGTGAGAGAGGTAAAAATGTTCACATGTAAGAGATATACTTTTCACCAGGCCCTGAAATTTTCCTAGCCAGTTCTGTCAATGAGTATACTCATAATTCCATGGTTAGGCATTAAGACAACATTTTCAAAAAGATAAACCAGTAATTACTCTAACATAATTTATGTGTGAAGAACAGTAGCAGATTTGTATTAAGGCCAAAGTAGGCAATGGCCTAGGGGTGCCAAGAGTTCGGGGCAGGAATAAAAAAATATTATTATGCAGACTTTTGACGAATTAATTATGATCTGCAGTTGAATGGGTGTGCAGAAAAAACATATACAGGAGCGATTTTTTTAAAAGGAAAAAGGTGCCAAAAAGGGGGGGGGGGAATAATTTGGCCTAGGGGTGAGAAATTTCCAAATCTGCCACTGGATAAGAATATTTATTAACTTACCAAAACTTTACATGTAAAAAGTTATAATTTGAGCAAGTAAGCATTTCTATGCTTGGAATTTTAATATTCACTAACTTATTAAGGTGAATCACAGACCTGCCATGGAATGTATATTTTTTCCTCCCAGGATCACTCAGTCATCCTGAAAGTTTCCACTTTATAGCATAAATACCCTCTTTAAGCAATTTTCTCCAGTAGTGTAGTATTAAAAATAGAAATTTAAATAGCTCTTCAAAGATAAAACTAGTAGCATTGCATGAATGGTTTTTGCTTTTTGAGCTAACTGGAAAATGTGCATGAATAAATCTCTTATGGACTCTCCTTTCAATGTCTTTCAATGGAGATAAGATCCTTTAAATTCTTATATGAGTTTCTTCAGTTATTTTTAAAGAAGCTTTCTGAAAGCACATGATTGTTCAGCCATTTATGTCTTGATTTACAAACACTACATACCAAAGGTGAATCCTTATATTATGACAATTGCATAGGTGTTTCTATGCAAGTAGTATTTCAAAAGCAATCCAGAACCTTCATTGATGAAACTGGGACCAGGGTCTAAAGCTAAATGATGCAGTGTTAAGTTCATTATCATTGTATATGTTGATGTAAGAAAATGATCATAAGATCTTAAGCAGACAGGCATTAGCTGTAAAGTTGGGAATAATTTTGAAATGAGAAAAAATTCTGCTATGACCGGGAATCAAACCCGGCTCTTCCACTTGCCAGGTGGATATTCTACCACTGAACTACCATAGCAGATAGTTTTTTCCCAACTTTACAGCTAATGCCTGTCTGCTTAGAATCTTATGATCATTTCATTCCACCAAGTTCTATCTTGGCAATCTCACCATTTGAGAGGGAGGGGTTTTCTTCAACGCATCTCTTAGAGCAGTGGTTCTCAGGCAGATCTACCTTGCCACCCCCTCCATGCAGATGTGCGGTTCCCATGACTCCCCCATGATTTTTAGAGATGCAAGAAAAAGGATTTCTCCAAAAATTGGAATTTCTGATAATAAGCTAAAATGTTACCACTGAAATTACTTTATTTATAAATATTTATGTGTATAGCTACATTTTTAGATGATTATCATTACTGAGACATATCTACTTGTTTTTTATACTTACATTTATACATATTAAAAAAATTTATAGTTTACAGAATTGTATTTATCTTTTAAACACAGTTTGTCGATTGGGTTACAATAAAATTGGATGTGTCTACCGACCAAGGCGAAGAGGTCAACTTGTGCTAAGGATTGACTTTATGGAAATACACGATTATAAAAGGTACAATGTTTCTAAGAATTTTTATCGGAGCAATTTAATCTCTTGAGTCTTAACAGTGACTCATGTCACACAGCCAAACAAATAGAGGCTGATATTGTTGCACACAGAAGACTCTAATGTTACAAAAAGATATCTTTTCAAACATTCGCCTATTTATTTGCATTGATATAATCGTAAAATTGATTATTCCTCTACAGCAAATCAGCAAACACAAACTTGAAAAAGCAGAATACCTAAGTGTAAAAGAAAATTGAAATTTCTGCTATGGTGTTTTTCAAAAGAAATTAGAAAAATAAATTGTAAAAACGAAATTAGTTCATCAAAAATTCAGATATCATCATGAATTACAACAAAGATGAGAAAAGTGAGGACTGATAAAATGAGTGAAGCTAATGTATGTCACCATATTATTTTTTTATATTCAAATTATATTTCGTATATTAAATTTAAATATAGTAACATTTAACTAACTTTTATATTCAAACTCTCAATCAAACAAAACATAGGCTCATAAACTATAAATTAAAATTGAAGGATTGAAAGAACGAGAAAAAAATCAGGTGGCATAGCGAAGACTGCTCGTGACCCCTGCAAAATTGTCTGGCAACCCTCAACGGGGGTCGCGACCCTAAGTTTGAGAACCATTGTCTTAGAGGACATCCATTGGGGCTGGTTGATACTAGCTTGGCTAGCCTGGACGCAACCAAGAAAAACACCTGCATTCAGAAACAGGAAAAATAATCTGCTATGGTAGTTCAGTGGTAGAATATCCGCCTGGCAAGTGGAATACCCAGGTTCGATTCCTGGTCATAGTAGAATTTTTTTCTTGTTTCAAAATTATTCCCATTGTTTATGCTGATAAATAGAAGAGGAGACTATGGCGAGTAAGATTATGAATTGAAGATTCAACTCCAAACTATAAAAAAGGAATTTAGCGAAGAAGAACAAAGCGCTATATATGTATTTCAAGAACTAACCTCCTTTTCTTATTTTCTTCCACGTGTCTGAGGTTGGTGGTTCTCCATATTTTCAGCCTTTCTCTTTAATTTTTTAGGGAACATTTTCATGGTACTTCTTTTTGTTATGAACGGCCTTGCCAATTCCCTTGCAATATCTCTTAGAAATATCCGCCTATTTATTTTAATGTCAGGTTTGATGTTCCTATAAGCAATAAATTCATTGATGTCCACTGTATTCAGTAGATGATTAAATAAATGGCACAATATATATTGCACAAACTTTCTCATATACGTATGTATATACGTTTGGTAGACTGTGTATACTTATAAATCAAAGTTAACCATAGTTTAGCATATATTTTAATGCCACTGGACAATATATATAGTAATTTTTTGAGACAGCAGGCTGTATAATTGGATGGATTTTAATCAAAATCCTTAAAGCCATTTTTGAGTGAATTGAATTGTTTCAAAATATCCAAGAATAAAGTACCCTTAATTATTGTGCTATATTGTTCATATCTCCAGAGTGTCTTTTATGAATAATATTATCGACAAATATGAGATATCATTCGATTTAGTTTAGTCGTAAGGCTGTAGTAAGAGTTTGAATGAATTGCGGTGGAGGTGTGATGTCATAAGGCTTAGGTAAGGTAGCTTAGCATACATTGTAATGTCACTGGATGCCATATAGTGATTTCAAGAGACATATGGCTTATGCAGTATTATTTGTGACATCAGGCTCTACAATTGGATTGATTTTAATCAAATTCCTTATAGCCATTTTTGAGTAAATCAAATTTTTCTAAAAATCAACAAGAATAAATTACCTTTATTTTTGTGTAATATAATTTTTATCAAAAAAGGGTTTGCAAAAGAAGATATATTGCATAAATACGAGATATCATTTGATTTTATGCATACGTTTTGGCCCTAGAACCACGAACAGACTGACAGACAGCATGGCGAAATCCACTTTTATGGACTCAAAGACACCTAAAACGTATTTCCATCTAAATCTTGAACTAAAATTTTTTCATGAATACAATACTTTCTCAATATATTACATATATGAGAAAGTAAAACAGCAAGTGGCCACCCTTTCATATTTCTTGCAGTGCTGTATGTGCCACACATTTCGTCAATAGCATCAACATCACCTTTAGTTGTATTATAAAAAGTTCTAATCTGGTTTTTTCTTTTCTTCTGTTGAAAAGTGTATACTTTTTGGTTATTATTGTTATTATTATTATTAACGGGCTTAACCCTCTTTACAAAAAGAAAATATGCATATTTGTACTGCAAATAATATTGCACAGTCATATCATAAAGTTAAATTGCACATAAACAGATATAATGTTAAAAATTTCTTCAATACATATCAAAATTATATAAAATTGCCGTCATATCATAATATCAAAATAAATTAAATTGCACATAAACAGGTGTAATGCTAATATTTACTACAATACATATTTAATTGCCTGGTTTCTTAATACAGATATAGATATATTATGTAAACCTACAGATGAGGGCATATTGTTAAACTGCCTCATCATTCTCACTAGTGGAGAATGAATTATATAATTCTTTCTGCAGAATTTAACATTGAAACACTTAACCAGGGGTGTAGTCGAGCCAGGGCGCACCAGGGCATCGCCCCGGTAATTTTTTAAGCAACCAGGGCGCGCCCTACCTCTTTACAGTGGTGACCGTATACATATAATGATCCAACTTTTGTCCCCGCTAGCATCGAAAATATGGAGAAATGCGAGCATAGTCATGGTTACATAAACTTAACAGCAAAAAATATGGGTTGGCCCTTAATCTTTCAATTTCGTTTCACCATTCCTGTACGTCAGTGGCGTACTGAAAAGTGTATAGGCCCCTGCCGAAACAAATTTGAAGTCTCGGAAAAAAATTTAAAGTCCTCACAACACAAAATTGACCTCCTTTTGCCTCCTTCCCCTCCAACTACCCGCCGCGCGAGGTTGCAGGGGTGTCTGGTACGCCACTACTGTCCACCAATATCGAATTTACAGTCTCACTCGTGACTCCCTACTGGGTTGCCCTGACCCAAGCAGCAAAGGGTGCATCCTACCCGAGCTGCAACCCATGAGGCGTTAACTCACAGAGGGCGGCGGCAAGAAGCATGAAACAGGTCCTTACCGTCGCGTTCTATAAGAACCCAAGGGGAGCAAAATGAGAGTATTTGGGAGAAAAGCACGGGATGGCAGAAAAGCAGTGGATAGAGCAGGGAAAACTCAAGTCGAGGTCGGAGATTTTGACGCGTTTCAAGGGAAAATGAATTGGAAGGGAGTAGTAGTAGCTCCAAAGGGGATGTTGTCAAAAATATCGTTGATAAAACTGAAAATACCGTTGCTAGTGTTGCTTATCCAGTAATTTGGTCTAAACAGCAATGGTTAGAACGAAGAGAAACGCATAAGTGGTTAATCGCTAAAAATGGATACTTAGGGTGCAGAGAATGCTCATCAGTGAACACATTAGGCCCTCATAAAATTCAAGGCTTACATTTAACTGTTGAGTGGGTAAATTGTGCCTTGAATTTTAACGGTTTTGACCAAAATCAACAACTAAAATCTTTACATACCAAAATCTCCGCCCATCAATCATTAAAAGCTCACCAGAATGCAAATTTAATAGTAGTTAAGGAACAAGAAAAAAGTGTGGAAAACATTATTTTAAAACAACATGAAGCACATTTGAATACAGCCGTAAAACTATTTAACACAGCTTATTATATAGCAAAATATCTAATGTGGCCACCACATGACTTTTTCCATATCTGTAATATTTCTAAAATTTCCAAATAGGTTACATAATAATAAATATTTTAAGAAACTGCGGGAAAATTTTAGAATTTACAAAGAACAGAAATAAACTCAAACCATAGCCTTCTACTATTGGATATAGCCACAAAACTCCAACAATTAAGAAAAGAAAAAGGAGCGTTACTAAGACGTAACTAAGCGTCAATTGTTAACAATAGTCATCGGTGGTGGCAGCTAAAAATATAAGATATCTCTTAAACAATGCATTATATGGAAAAATATTTCAAACAAAGGTTGTAGAAAATAAAATTCCCTACAACTTTTATTCCAGTATATTTTTACATTTATCAAATATTAAAGCAATATTTCAAAATAACGGATGTGACAAAAGTAAACACCCACTTTGGGTAGACCGATTTTTACCAAAAACTAACCAATTCTTGTGACTTTCATAAAAATGATAAATATAAAATTTCCCGTTGATCTGATTAATAGTTTTTGAGTTAGAGCACCCACAAAAAGCTATCACATACACTAACACACAGACAGACATAATGGAGAAAATGGTCAAAACGTGTTCAGGGGACCTCAAAACGTGTATTTCCGTTGAAATCTCTAAGTCGATTTTTTTCATGAAAACAATTCTTTCCCCTATACTGCGTATATGGAGAAAGTAAAAATGACAGACCTTTCTCTGACTACGATGATTTGACTCAGTTACTAATAAAGAATGAGCTCGATGTAGGAATAAGTCTCCATTCCCGTTACAGTGTTATTGAAATAATAAGGCATATTGCGTCAGAATTTAAAAAGAAGCTTACATCGAAATTAATTGCCAAAGAAAGGAAAATTCCAGTAATAATTGATGATTCAACAACACTAGGCTATATGTTGGTTCTAATTGTGTACATAAAAGTTGCCTTGATGAGAGTGAAGAGTTGATATTTCTTGATTTAATTTCTTTGAACAACCAATGCGCAGACACAATTACAAACGCACTCTTGAAATGTCTCGACTCCTCTGGTATGACTGAAGCATATTTACAGAAGAATTTTTTCTGCTTTACATCCAATGGCACAAGTGAAATGCTGAGCAAAAAATCAGGTGTGGGTAAGCAACTACAGGATAAACTGAAACAATCGGGGATAATAATCGGGCATTGTTTGAAACACTGGTTAGAATTAGCTGTTCGTGATAGCATTGAGAACATGAAAGCTATTAATCATTTTAAAAGTTTCATTGATACAATATATGCCCTTTACGATCAATCTCCAAAAAATTCTAACGAACTGAATACAATAGCTTCCTGCTTAAGTCTCCAGTTGACAAAAATTGAGCGAGTCTTGGATGTTTGGTGGATTTCAAGCAGCTTTCGAACTGTTAAATTAGTTTGGACTGGATATCCCGCATTATTTCGTCATTTTAAAGCTGCTTTTAATGATGCCGGAAGAACAAGTAACGAACGAAAGAGGTTCACGGGTCTGTTCCAGCGCATGGAGTCTGTCAAATTCCTGAAGGACCTAAGCTTAATATATGATGTTCTGGAAGAATTGGCAAATCTATCGTTGCAACTGCAAGGGCAGTTCTGCACAATAGCCAGAGCTGATACGGCGATCGATTCGAATTATTGCAACTTTAAAGGACAAAACTGGGGAGAAGGAAAGAGAAAGTAAAGTTGCATCTGAGAATATGAGTTACCAAGGAATCGGTTTAACACACAACAAACGAATCATCAGTATACATCAATTGCAGTTTTTAACAAGCATTGTAGTTAACCTGGAATCGCGTTGCTTTGTTGCAACTGCATCACATCTAAAGTCAGGAGATTATGGCAGTGAAGTAGAAAAATGCAAAGAGATGATAAAAGGTTTTGAGGCTCTGAATCCAGAAACATGGCCGGAAAATATAGATTGTGAAACAGAAAAGGACGTTCGATATGGAGAGGAAAGAATTAAAAATATTTCCTCGCGCTTCCGCCCCGAGAACAGTGGTTCAATATTGAACAGTTTTCGGGATTTTTCGATGGAGGGGGGCGAAATATTCCACAACATCTCGCTCCACCGACAAATGCAATGAAAACGATACCATGTAGTTCCAGCGAATGTGAAAGAATGTGATGAACCTCATCATATCCAAACTTCGATCGAAACTTTTGCTAACAAACGTATCATCGCTCATGTTCATTAAAATAAATGGACCTCCACATGTATCGTGGAATGCAGTTCCATACGTAAAATCATGGTTGGTGCACCATCGTTCCGCTGAAGACAAGAAGTCACGACACGTAATAAATGATGACACTTCTAATATAGAAAAAAAGAACATTGGAAATTATTTTAGGATTTTTCAATACAATCATTTAAGATAATCAAGCTATAATTTTTTTATTATTCAATGGTGCATATTTTACTTGTAATAATTTCCCAAACCTGCGTCACACTCAAAGGTGTTTTTATTGGCTGACTAGCAAGCCTATCAGAGTTCGGTCAATATTAGTGGTTATTGGCCGTTAAAGTCAGCGAACCTTCGCTTAATTTAAAGAGCAAGATGTGCTTTTTTAATTAAAAGAGTAACTAAGTTAAGAAGACATGTGAACGTAAGCTCAGTGTATTTATAACATATTTCCTCTATAAAAAATTGAGATTTAAAAAAAATCAACATAAGTAAAACGAAATAAACATTTTCTTGCAATTATTGTTATTTAATATTCTTTATAAATAATTACTTGTATAATAGATAGATTGTTATAAATCAGTTATTCTAGATTGTGTGATTATAAAGTAGTAATATATAACAATGCCTAAGTTTTATTGCGTAATTTTGACGGGTCATAAATTAGTATACCTAAAAAATTTAAGCGCCCTGGTACTTTTCTTCTTAGGACTACACCCCTGCACTTAACGTTTCTGGTGTTTACACTGGGAACATTGAAGGTAAGCAACTTAACTAAATCTGGGCAGTTGATACCATTATTACAAAGTCTATATAAAAATATTAAGTCTGTCACTATCCGGTGATGGGACAAAGGCACAATGTCCAGCAACAGCATAATATCATCATACTGAACATCATATGATGTGAAACCCAGAATTTTAAAATTAATTAACCTAAGAAACTTATGCTGCACCTTTTCAATGTAATGAATATGATTCTTATAAAGGGGACACCAAACATAAGAATTATATTCAAGGATGGGGAGAACTATTGCACAGAACAAAATCTTAAGCACATCAATGCTGTCAAAATCTTTGGAATATCTGCAGACAAAACCAAGAGTTTTAGTGGCTTTTGCAGTGATATACTCAATGTGATTCACAAAGGTGAGTGCAGAATCAAAAGCTACCCCCAAATCCTTGATACAACATACACGAGAGATAATTTCATTACATGTAGAATAAACGTGAATAACTGGAGTCTTCTTATGATGAAAACTTATTGCAGAGCATTTTTTAGATTGAGCGGGGATGGGCAAAATACATCTAAAAAGTATTTTAGATACAAAATACTTGAGAAAATGTATTTTCAATTCAAGATACAAAATACTTCGTAAAACTTCATTAAAATACAAAATACAAAATAGTTTTTTAAAATACAATTGTAAATACAAAATACTCTAGGATTCTCTCCACAAAAAATGAAATTTTTATTATCTGTACGTATTTTCAAAAGCAACTATTATAAATTATCTTTTATAATCATAGACTAATTTTTCACTGATTTTGTGAACCTATTAAATGCCTTAAGAGTCATTCAAGAGATGCTCTTCAAACATGTGCCCATTGCCCTTCATTACCAGAAGTTTCTCAAATAAACAATCACTCAAATTGTGCCTTTTGGGACTATGAATAATTCCAGCAAAAGAGAATAATCTCTCAACAGGGCCACTTGAAGGCAGACTTGTATTGTACCACAGAAACAGTCGTCGAACTGTAGGATATCCATCTAACATGCTGAAGTGTTTGGTTAACCCTTTGTCATGATTGGTTACAGTTGAAAACTAACAATTGACAAAGCTCATACTTTCACACACACGTAGATTATAGTTGCTTAAATGTTCAGCCAATATTAAGTAGTGCCTTTCCTTACCTTCAAATGGGTCTTGAAATTAGTTGTGGCATTGTATGTACCACTAATAACTGTAGTTTTCATTGTTCCACAAAGCTCACATTTTGCTTTCACTTTACCGTCCACCTCCTCCAAGACTGTGAAATATTTTCCATCTAAAATGGCACCCTTTGCAATTGATTCTTCTTTGTCTTCAGTCATTTTCACAATATTTGATTAAACACGAAAAAGAATGTATATAATCTTTCAATGTCTTCAGAAATGCCACCGTTTGATTTGCTTTACTTCACATTGAACATCAACATGAACGATTCGTCATTAACACGCGTAATGCTAAAGGGTAAACATGATGCGGCAATCTGACCAACTATAGAAAACTGAAAAACAAGTTAAATCAGGAGCGTTCAAGAAATGGTAAATTAACCTGTACTCTGCATGAGATACTGCCGTTAAGGCTATTTTAGACGATGCATTGAAATGCTCTTTTTTGCGAGAATGATTGCGGATAAAAAATTGCTTCGTGTAATTGGGCAAATTGCAAGAACGATTGTGCAAACGATTGCACGAAAAATAGATCCTGCTCTATTCTCGCGCAATCTAATATACAGCCTTTATACTGAAAAACTCGTCCAATGTGAATATCTACCATTTTACCAGAGAATGTATTTTGGATTTAAATATGTATTTTAAAATACAAAATACACCAAAAATGTATTTTCGATACAAAATACAAGCTACTTTCTCCCGAGGTATTTTCGATACAAAATACAAAAGTATCGAAAATACGCATTTTAAATACTTGTATTTTCGATAATGCCCATCTCTGGAGATTGAGTGACATCAAATGTGATTGACACCATTCAGAAATTCTATCAATACAGTCATTTAATAACATACAATCTATTACTTATTTTACACTTTGGTAGATTTTAATATCATCTGCATACATTAAATATGAGGTGGGGTGTATTGATGTACCAATATCATTAATGAAAATAAGGAATAAGAGTGGCCCAAGGTGGGAGCCTTGGGGAACTCCAGAGGGAACATGAAATTTGTAGGATTTAACAGACTGCAATTTAACCATTTGCATCCGACCAGAAATATAACTTTTAAACCAATCAAGCATAATGCCGTGTATACCAACTGCCATTAATTTATTGATTAAAAGAGTATGGTTAACCTTATTGAAGGCTTTGGCAAAGTCAATATCCACAGCATCAACTTGCAAGCCTTGTCCCATGGCATTCATTATGAAATTATTAAAAATGAGGAGGTTAGTCCCAGTTGACAATCCCTGCCTGAAGCCATGCTGTTCAGGAACAATCACAGATTTCAACGACGTAGTTAATTTCATCTCTACTAAGCTCTCTAAATGTTTTGCAATACAAGATTGAATTACGATTGGTCGATAATTTTTTACATCATTCCTATCTTCCGCTTCATAAATTTGGACAATATAGCCTAACTTTGATACCTCAGGAAAAATCCAGATCTCAAGGATTCATTAAATAAAATAAAGGGTATGATAAAGGATGGCAACAATTCTTTAATAAGCTTGGAGGGATCTCATCTGGCCCACAGCCTTTAGAAACATTAAGTGATAATATTTTATTTGTTATATTTTACTGAAACTATCATGTGCCCAAAGTCTATATTATAAGGTGACTGATAATCAGGAATATGGTTAGGTTGCTTATCACAATACACCTTAGAGAAATAATCAGCAAATGAGTTGGCTATATCTTGGTAATTATCAATATGGCAATCATCTAAGTACACATGAGTAGGCAACTTGTTAATTTTATGAGTACTGTTTACGTGTGACTAGAAACACTTGATATTATCATGAATGCCTAAGGCCAGATTACTCATGTATGTTTCGTAACAGGTTTTGGATAAAAGTTTGCACTGTTTCCTATATTCTGAAAATAATGTATAGTCCTGCAATGAGTGTGATATTTTATATTGTTTGTGACATTTCTGCTTCAATGCAGTAAGTTTTTTCAGGTCCTTAAAAAACCATTTTGGATAAGATGATGATGCAACTCTACACATAGGAGTATGTAAATCTATTGCCTCATATAACACAGCATAAAACATCTCAAAGGCTTCATTCAATGACAAAGGCCACAAAAGACCAGCCCAATCAATTTTATCAACATAATTACTAATAGTCTTGTAATCACATTTCTTAAAATTATATTTAAAAGTTACATATTCTATCAATTGAATATCTACATTTAAAATTACTTCATACTGGATGGCAGGATGGTAATTATCACAAGGAACTAATGGAAAATCTGTAGTCCTACTGATCATGGACTTACAGTTGGCAAAGGCTAAGTCAAGTATTTTATTTTTAACGTTTTTAATGGTATTTATCTGTTTTAATTGTAAAAAATTAAAACAATTACATAGAATTCTAGCACAGCAAGGGAAGGAGGATCCCAAAACAACATTATCCCAACTACACCAGATGAAATCCGGAACATTGAAATTGCCAAATATTAAAATATCGGAGAAATCATGAACTGACGTTATATATTCAACTGATTAGCAAAATTGTTCCAATCTTTCATTAGGAGAGCTTGGAGGCAAATACACCACACAATAATAATTTGGAATTACATGGAAATTTTAACCAATAACTGCTCTAAGTCGCAGTGTGGGGAAAGGAGCTGCTTAGTGGGTATATCAGAGCGAACTGCAAGCAGTACACCACCTCCCTTAGTTTTGGGACTTGTCATAGAATCACGGTCCTTTCTAAAAATATTATACCCAGTTAATGGGATTTCACAGCACATAACATCACACCCAAGCCAAGTTTACGTCAGGGCAATAACATCATAATCTTCTATAATAAAAGTAGCAATTGAGGATAGCTTTGTCCTCAGCCCACAAACATTTTGATAGTGGGCACGTAAAAAATGACTCAATGAACGGCAGTGTGCCAGGTGTCATTGAGGAGAATTCTGAATATCATTAGAAACCACACTAATTGATCTTGGGTGATAAAAAGGATTCACTATAATGCCATACAGCCAGATTGTGGGGTACTTTAATGCATAATTGACAGCATAATTACATTTTTACCCTTCTTAGAGACCTATGACACAAGCGTCATGCTTTCTCTGAACCCAAACATGCTGCTTTTCTCTTCCATCTTTCATGTTCACCATAGTTAATGGCAACTCTCTCTTGTTTTTCTTCCAAGTCCCCACTAATGTTATCTTCTTTTGGAGAAAATTCTCTACAAGTGGCATACTAACAAACCAATTGTCAGATGTTACATTTCTCTCTGTCCTGGAGGTTGGACCAATCAGTCATTTCACTACATCTCTCAGGCTATTGCCAACTTTGTATGACCCTGAGGCTGAATCCCTGCATATATCTATAGATTTAGTACCTATGTAAAAGACCTGTGCATCTATGAGAGTAAGGATTTTAATCCCATATTTTGCAAGTTTACTCAGTAAATACTAGCAGAAGGTGCTTGCATACTGCAAGCATTTCATCTCACCTTGAAAAAACATTAATTTTTCAGACAGATATTTCATCATTACAAATATTTTATTAATTCTAAAGATTTCACCTCCGCAGTGATTTTCGTTTTTCCCACACGTAAAAATGATAGTTTAAAACAAACCCCAAATGTTGCAATTTTAAACATTTTCACAATCCTCATTATGGGGTACTAATGCTACACATTTTAGCAAAATTTTAAAGTTGTAGCACTTCTAGAAGTAAAATAATATTTTCTAATTGTTTAAATTTAAACAATTTTTAACGGCCGCCGCAATTCATGTATGGTATAATTGAAATGTTTATTTGTGCAAATTTACTGCTCCGTAAATAACTTGAAAATTTCAGCTTCCTTTCAAATCAGAGAGAGAACTGTTGAAAGATGTCCATAGAATACTTCATGATGGCAGTTCGGTAAATAAAATTGAAAATAGCTCCAACATCCTTGATCAATGAACACGAAAGTAAAAAAACTGATGTGGCCACTACATGACTTTCACCATACCTGTAATATTTCTAAAAATTCCGAAATATTTAAAGGAACTGCGAGAAAAATTAAAAGTTTACAAAGAAGAGAAATAAACTCAAACCATAGCCTTCTGATATTGGATATAGCCCCAAAGCTCCAACAATTATGAAAATAAAAGGAGCATAAAGTGTTTACAATAGTTGGAGGTAGGTGGTGTGGTTATGGCAGCTAAAAGATTTAGTTTTAAAAATATCTCTTCAACAATGCATTATATGGGAAAATGTTTTGAACAAAGGTTATAGAAATTACATTTTCTACAACTTTTATTCCAGTACTTTTTTATTTTCTCCATATATAGCATAGGGGAAAGTATTGTTTTCATGAAAAAAATCGATTTCGAGATTTCAATGGAAATACACGTTTTGAGGTCCTCTGAACACATTTTGACCATTTTCTCAATGATGTCTCTGTGTGTGTGTGTATGTGTGTGACAGTTTTTTGTGGGTGCTCTAACTCAAAAACTATTAATCAGGTCAATGTGAAATTTTATATTTAACATTTTTATGCTAGTCCCAAGAATGGATTAGTTTTTGGTAAAGATCGGTTACCGGAAGTGGGTGTTTACTCATGTCACATCCGTTTTTTTTTTGATATATTTGCTTTAATATTTGATTAATGTAAAAAAATATTGGAATAAATGTTGTAGGAAATTTAATTTTCTATAACCTTTGTTTGAAACTTTCCCATTTAATGCATTTTTTAAGAGATATCTTAAAAACTAATTTTTTAGCTGCCACCACCTACCGGCGACTATTGTTAACAATTGAATCAGGAATTGTTAAAAGGGTATAAGACCATGGACCATAATTTTGAGATAACGTAAATACTATTCTACACCAGTCTTAGTGGAACTTTATTTACTATATGTCACTGTAAGTCAAACATTTACTACTGTTATACAGTTTTTCTATAAAATATTGAATATACATTGTGTTCAGTTCATTTCAGACATATTTAAACTCAGTGAACTTAAGCCCCTTGAACAATTTGTCCTAAAGTTATGTAGTTAAATTAAAAATAATGTAAAACATCAAATATGCTATATATTCTACTTTATTGTTTCCCAGGAGGCAACAAAAAGTAGAAATCAGTATTTCATGTGGTCATGACAGCAAAAATCCATCATCAACTCAATTTAGACAGTCTACCATCACTTGATCACTTGGGTTTTACTTGAATACAAAATACCATATTCTCAGTAATATCTGGTACACATAGCAAAGTAAAATAATTAACAAACAGAAATCAATATGCAAGTTATTAATGCAGATGAATGAACACATGTCATTGTTTTTATTTTTCAGTCTTCAACTCTGGCATTTGAAACACTGTCAATTGCATTCCAAATAAGAATCTCTTGGTAGAAATCACATCCTTCTCCTTGTGGAATGCAAGGCAACAACTGCTGGATATCAGTCAGCTTCTTTGCTTTTCCTTGCACACTACCCTCAGGATATGCTACTGTCTTTGGTAAAGATGGATCAGTTATGCCAAGTTGAGCTAGCAGAAAAGTATAATGCACAGGACTATCAATGTAAGGAGAGACAACATTATACCCTTTCATGTCACTAGGATTTAAAAATTTCATGAAATTTGTTGGTTGGAAGTTCATTTTCTCCGAATGAGGCTCAGAGTGTTTTGTAGTTTCCATTGATAGAGAAGTTTTCGTGTAATAATATGGCCACCACTTGTTAAAATCCAAGATGTCACTTAAATCAACAATTTTTACTGTGTATCTGTTTTGCATATAGCTGTGTATTATCATATCTGTGTATTCCATAGGAGTATATATCCTGTCAGTCTTCTTTATCTTCCTTTTTACATTTCCAAAGTCTCTGTCACAGGGTAAAAATGAGTGGCCATGAATTGGAAATACCTGCCTGATTTTATTGAAACATCCTAATTCAATGAGTGCCTGACACATACGTATAGCAGAATGATTTTTATTTTGTCCTACACAACCGTCAGAGTATAGGTGAAATTCCTTAACATCCATGGGTATATTGTTGTTCGAGCAGTGCCTTCATGATACACATAAAACTTATCTTTGTCTTCAGATCGTGTGCACAAAAGACATTAACCCAAAGTTGTCTCAAATAAAATATTGCTTGCACTGTTATGTGAGGCAGAGGTTGATTTTGCATAAAATCAAATGTTATAGCATTAATACTATTGTCCTCTTTACAATTCTTCTCTGATTCTTGGAGGTGTTTGTAAAATTTATTGGAATGTCTCTTATGTACTAAAAGCTCAGCAGCAGCAACTCTGTTTGCCACATCTTTATGATGTTGGCTTTTCAGCTTCAGTTTTAGTTCCTCACATGTTATATAGGTGTCAACCTGGGAAAACCAAATTTAAGTTCTAAAGTGCTCATTGAAATATTGTCTGTAGTATGCATATTTTGCCTTGCTATCAGAGTGTGTTTCCATGAACATACTATGCATATCTTTTACTGTTAGTCGTGCATCTAGATGCTGGTATATTTTCCCAGAATAATGAGTTTCCTTCAGAGGGTATGATGAAATGTGGTCATGGATTTTTTTTGCTCTGTTGAAGGAATAGCATTTTTATTTGGATGTTTACCACATTGATCCTTCAGCAAACTACCATGTAGAAGTAAGCAACTTAAACACACAATTCTTTTCTTTGAGATCCCGTGTAAACTTATAAAAACCTTTTGACAAACTTTCAATTTTTCACCCTGACACCACACACATTATGTAAAGGTAGCATGCCTCTTCTTACTGTGATCATCCCTCCTGAACCGCCGATGGTTGAGATCCGACATTTCTATTAAATGCTGAAGGTGCAAATCCTGTGCATCTTTAGAGCTGAAGTCATTGTTGAAACGGGTTAAAATATCTAACTGCTTCTCTTTATTTAATTTCACAAAGCACTATAAATCTGCAGCTGTATTAAGGAAATATATTATTTGAATTAGTTAAATTGTTGGAGATTCCTGACTATTTCCAATATCAGTAGGCTACAGTATGAGTCTATTTCTGTTCTTTGTTAAGTCTTTAAATTTTTCTCGTAGTTCCTTAAAATATTTATTATCTTTTAACCTATTTGGAATTTTTATAAATATTACAGGTATGGAGAAAGTCATATGGTGGCCACTTCAGATTTTTTCCTATATATTTAAAATGCGCTGCGTTTTATTTACCGATAGTTTGTTAAACGGTGAAGCTTCTAGAGAGCAACTGTCTGCCTGCTATATTACTGTCAAATGTTGTAGAATTAATCATTTGAACATTGAAATGAGAACGACTTGCCTTCGCGCTATTTTGTTCAGAATACATGTGTTTAAGTACTTCTACTTGATTCTTTAGAAGAAGAAGAAAAGGAAAGTTTATTATAAGCTTCGTTCTACAAAATTTATCATTAAGAAGTGATAAAATTATGGCCCGAGAGAACATTTTTTGCGGTCAGCGGATCTGCGGTGAGAATGGAGGGAGATTTTATATTCTACGGGAATAATTTCAATTATACTCTTTAACCACGTCTGTTATGGTTTTATAAGTAATAACTGTTTATATATGATTTCTCTTATTTAAATTGATATAAAATGTTGGATGTTTCCAAGATCTCATGGTGTAATGGCACTCTGAACCCCGAATCCAGCGATCCGAGCTCAAATCTCGGCGGAACCTTCAATTTTTCGTATTGGCTGGCAAAAAAACGTCGCGGGTTCCAATCCCGTTCAAGTATTTCTTATAGCGCTCATTGTGAAAAGCCGTTAAAGTGCTGGTTATGATCTAGATGAAAATAAATAAAATATAAAATAAATTAGCTAGTCCTATATGAGATCTCATATGGCCAACAAGAGCAATCGCCTCTACGAATGTGTTTTGAACTGTAGAAAGTTTTCCCGCACTTAATTACATCTACGAAAGCGACGGAAATTTCTTCACAATCATCAGTAAAATAAACCTTGATTTTAACGATTTGGATTCAGTATTTTTCGAGGAAGTTTGGTATCATCCGTTTTCTTTGGAACAGCAAAAAAGCATACATAATGTTAAAATTCTATTTCTATATCATTCTAATCCATATGAATTATTCGTATTTTATAAAATTTTGATGTCATTACTATAAAACGCATTTGATAGCTTCTTTAAACTTAATCTTCTTAAACCAATAATACTCATTCGCATAGTTGTCTCTCCCTTACTACGATTTTTGACCAATTTTCGGAACGCTAATATACGCTTTGCGTTATTTTATTCTCTAAACAAAACCCTCAGTCGATATAGCACTCCAATTAATCGGATTCATTTAATGGTATTGTACTCCACGATAAATGACGTTATATTTCGAATCGCGTTTTTTTATTGGGGGCAAGATAAAGCAAACGTCTGTTGATTGCGGCAGTACAAATTGAAAGTTAAAGCCTTTACTGCAGTACTGCCAATATATAGGCTAATAGATAAAGCACAGTCTGCCATATTTACACTGCTATGTGTAATTTCAATGTTTTGTTCATTAAAGAGGTTGTTTTGTCGACAGACGTAACGGCCTTAAATTAAAGGGAACGAGCTGTGACCTCTGATTATTTTCTTTTTGTTATAATAAAAAATTGCCGCACTCGAGTTCTACTGAATGTATAATGTTTTATAATCCCCGTTCTGCGAAATGCTGGATCGCCATCGGCTAACGGTTCCTTGGGGAAAATAAACCTAAATATTTCTCTCGTGGGAAGATTGGGTCGCGCTAGGGATCCGAAGATTGCAGATATAAAAAAAGAAGGATTTTATAGGGATTACTCATTGCAACCTACGTTCTGAAAAACGGAAATACGTATTGGATAGGCATATAAAACGATTCCGCATTTACCTCGACTCTAATATTCACCGTTAAACAATTCCATGGGTATCGGGCGCTATCGCAAGACCTTGGCCTGTTTTCCAGTGTTCCATAGTTAATGTTTAAAACCCGTATTGGACGGCAGTAACCTAATGTGCCTCTCTTTAAAAATCCAATTTACCCCAATCCCGTTTAATCTTTTCCCAGCTAAAACGACCGGCCTGACCCAGTCCGCTTAACTCGATCCTTTAGCCAGTTTTTGCTCTCCCATGCAAAACTACCGTTACGACCCGGGCGAGGATTAATTTATCGCAATAGCATTTCAGAAATGTGCGTTCGACATTCCTCTAATAAAGACATGAACAACAACAAAGTTTCGTAGAGATAAAAGATGCCATGACGATTAAATCAATGTCTGATATTTTAAATTCTTCGAAATATGATATGTATTTTTATTTAGTCTTTATATTGTGAACCATTTATCTAACCAAAACTTAAAAAGTATTCCGATAAGAAAAGACGATAGAAAATGTCCCTTTCATGTTTGGAAACAAATATTCTAGGCAGACAAAATGAACTTTTTTCTAAACTTTTTATAATGAAACAAGTATTATTGTTGTTTGATGTAATAAGTAAAATGTATAATTTTGTATATTTATACACAAACAAAATAAAACTTGATAATTTTTGAGCTTGTTAATAGGCTACTTCGCACCGCGTAATCTGCATAGGCTACGCCACTGAATTCTGCCTTTGCAAAACATCCCCATTTCCGCGAGTTCATGTATAACGATAAAGCAATCTTATTTTTTTAATTTTCACGAATATGCTCGTTTTACACACCAAACGGAAATTATTGTTGAACGTAGTTGTAAATTTCAAGGCACGTTAATGAGATTCATTACCTTTTTAGAATACTTTCCTATACGTAGTCCAGCGTTACTGGTTTTCTTGGTTTCTTATGTTAGTCGATATTTTAAAAGTACAAACATTTGGTTTTTCCATAATCAGTTTCCCGGTCGAGATTCGCCAATACCGTCTTCGATTATGTGTTATATAAAATTCTTTAAAATTTGAGCACAATAATTCCTCGAAGTTTAAAGAGTTGGAACGAATAACGTTTCTCGCCGTTGCACCGGGCAAGAATGTCTTAGGCTTATCGCCTTGCCTTCGCTCATATAATTCTGTATTTAGATGGTAGATGGCACTTAGTAATAGAGTCCCCCCTCGATGGATTCACCAACCAAGTTATGCTAACCAGTGCCCTCTTTTTCTCTAATAAAATTCGGCGAACTATTTTTGCATTCCTCCATCCCGCCTTTTTATTAGTTCGTAATGATGGCGTCGCGTATTATATGTGAATTTAGAAGTTGTATTATAAATGGTTGTATTATTTGAAAGTGATAGTGCATCTGATGATTTATTAATTTTTATATTAATGGCTGTGTTATTTGAAAGTGATGGTGCATCTGTTGATTTGTGTGTTGTGATATAAGTGGTTATAGTATTTGTTAGGGTATTGCATCTGATGACTCTGCTTCATCAAAATTTATTCGTGAAAAACTATTTCTCTATTCTTCTGTCTCTTCAGAGATTAGCCAGGCGAAGAGGAGTTCACGGGAAAAATTAATCGTGATGGCGACTGTTTATTTAGCAGTGACTGTAAGTTGAATTATTTTGATAGTACTATCTTATATCTTATTGCTGTGGAAATAAAACATGGGCTATATTAAAATAGAAGTTTGTAAACAACTGTATCATCTATTTCAAATCAATTTGCCGACACAAATACGTATTTCGGTCTTACCCGAAAAAACCATATTCCAACTGCGCAATTAACGTATTCCAATAATAAGAGTAATTAGTGAGCTAGATGCGAACAATTAAAATTTAGCCAAAGCGTTTACCGGATTTCTCCAAAATTTTGTTAGGAAAATTTAGATATTAGATTCATAACTTCTCAATAAAACTATAAATACCAAACAGATTGCTCTTAAGAAGCAACCTGGGTTTAACTATACCAAAACTGTGGCAATAACAGTGACCAGATTCATCTTCGCGTAGACACACGGCAGTAGTGGATTAGCCCAAAATCTGGAATCGCAATTTTTCCCATCATCATTCGCTATGCCAAGTATCAGTTACATTCTTTTACTCATGATTCTTTGACTACATTTCTGCATTTTTCCCTTGCTGTTCATCTTTACAAATGAAATCAAATACCGGAGAGACGGATGTTTTTGTTCAGGTCATTTTAGCGAGAGGGATAGCGATTTGGGAGTTTTTTGGGGAGAAGGGATTGGGAAAAAGGATAGTGAGGGGGAGGGGAGAAAAGAGTTGGCAGGGCTTTAGAGAGAGGGTGGGATCGGGTAGTTAGAGAGATGGGGAAGGGGGAGTAAGGAGGGAAGAGGAATGAGAGGGAGAGGATGCAGGAGCAAAGGGTTTTGGCGGTGTCATGCTCGGACGCGAGGGAGTGCGGAAGGGTGTAACACCTAACATAGATTTTCAAGGATAACTTGGGAGAGTTTAATGTATCATTTGGCTGATTACTTCATCGTTGTAATTAAGAAATGATTGCTTTTATTATGATAGTCGACTTTTGACAACGGTCTCAGACTACAATCAACCCATTCAAAGTAGATTTATTAAATTGGATAACTGCATCAAAATGAAGTAAAAGAGGGAGCAGAGAGGTCGGCGAGAGAGCTTGGGTTTGAGAGGGTATATATGTAATCAATAAGAATAGTATCTAACTCTTAATATTAATGGAATATTATCTGAAGTAGCTGTACGTATATTAGGTAGTTCAAATTTCACATGCTTTCAGCATCTTAGGCATTTACCTTTACGTCAGGCCAACTCTGTTTATACATATATGAATTTTTGAATTCTATTTTCAACGAAAAATTCTAGTACGTATGACATTGTCAAATCAAAAAACGCATTTCATCAAGGAGTTAATTCACGTACAAGCAGTTATCCAAACGTACCTACGCAATCAAACAGTGATATTATTGAACCACTTATTTAGTAGTGTAATAATAATTACTCAGAAAGCTATCGGCATTTTGAAATCCAATGGTTTGTTTTTAATTGAACAATTTGAAGAAAATATCCAGAATGGGATGATTTAAACGTTTCAAAAGGCGAATTTAACGCGCGTTTCTAACACCACATTCATTCACAAAATTTCCGGCGAATGACTGACTCACTTCTTATTGGAGTTTGTGTTGTAGATTTAACCTAAATATCTGGAAACTGCAAATGGCATATTTGTTCGGCTTAATTACTTGATAGGGACGTCTTACTTGCAATACTTGTTTGTGTGTAATGATCGTGTGAGACTGATGTCTTTATAGTTACCCCGCTTGCTGAAAGAGGGTACTAGTATAGCATGTGGCCGCTCGATGTCAAGTCCTTAACGGTGCTGCACTCTATATATTCTTGTGATATGTCGTAACTAGTCGTAAGCAGAGTGCAAAGAGCGCGACTATACGGATATGGTGATTCTATTCTATTGGAAACGTACCAGAAGAATTTAATACAAAAATGAAAATTATGAACTACTTGGGTTTAATATTTGAGTTAAGTTTTGTGATTATGGATGATGTATGGAAGTTCTTATCCTATATATACGCTTTTATGATATCATGAACCAGACAAACGACGCCTTTAAAAATCCTTTGAACGTCGGTCTTAAAGTGATGGCGTATGCCGAAATTGCAAAACAATTCGTCAAAATTTAAGTTAACTTCATTATTTTTGTTATTTGTTCTCTTCATTATCTTTTAATTAGACACATAAAGGTTTATATTCTGTAAGGCAGTGGTTCTCAAATTGTGTGCCGTAGTAGATTTTTAGGAGTGTCGCGAAAAACTTTGTTTAGTAAATCAATCACGCATGTGTTAGTGAGTAATTAAGGCAATAATTTACCTGTAATAAATTTATTATGCAGTAGCATCAACAAATGGATGCGTCCAAAGGTTGTAATACCCGTATCTAAAAATATATAAAGCTTGTCACAAGGCTGAGGTGCCTCAAAACCCTCTTTATCCTTCAAAGTGTGCCACGGCTCAAAAAAGTTTGAGAACCACTGCTTTAAGGTATTCGTTTATTTTCGAAATTGATGTTATATTATGGTAGTATTCTCTAAAGAATTATCGAGCTCGTCTTGTGGCTAAAAAAATTCAAAAATAATCATTTAAAAATAAAAAAACAGGTATCTACAATAGCCACAACAAGGTTATGAAAAAGTGTTTTTTTCATAACATTGTTGTGTTTATTTGAGAAACCTGAGATAAGTTTGTCCTTTTTAATTTTTAAGTGCTTATTCTTGAAATGCTCAAGCAGTACTGCCTCAATAAAGGAAATATTTTTTCTTCATTGTACAAATCAGGAGAAATCGATGATTTTCTAGGTGATATTTCGAGAGATATGGCAATGGTGTGTATTAGAATTGTTGTTATCAAAACAAAAAATAATTGTTAGAGGATATTTAATTGCGGAAACAATTTTTGAGTAAAGAACGCCAATTTACCGGCGCTAATGGAAAATTTCGCTTAGCTCAACTCTTTTCACGCATACACAAATGGACGATAGAAATGACATCCAAGATGAAACGAATACTTTGTGGTTTCCACAACTTTATATTCGTTTCATTATGAGTAAATTCCACAAAGTTGAGCCTGACCTCATTAATTATATGTCATCCAAGATGTTTTCAACTGGCATTGTCTGTAAATTTTTTTTATTGTGCAACTGCAGTTCATGCAGACCGCCACAGTCATTAAATTGCAGGTGTCAACAAAAAAATACCACCTTCCTTTAGAATGGTCAGCAGGTTAATACATAACGTAAATAAACACAAGGGACTCATAATCATGACAGATTACGCAGGGGAGTGAGCTGAATTGGTAGAGATATGGAGGGAAATACACGAAAGAAAGATTGCACAACAATATGATAATAAGATTCGTGAATATAAGTCGATAAAACGACGGCAACAGAATGGTAAAGTTTTTGAAGACCTACGGTGAAATAATAACAGATTATAGCGAATTAAATATTTTGCTTACGCGATCGGGCAGCTTGGCATTTTTGGATAGAACACCGATTGCCGATGAATAGGTTCTGTAGGGTTCAAAGAATTGTGCCTTTTCATAGCTTTTTGTAAAATTTTCTGGACCAGATTGAAAAAAAATATAATTCAAAACAAACAATGGATCATGGCAACCGTCCCCTCAATTCGGCTATCTACATACAGCCAGATAAAAGATGGGAGAAATAGAAATTCTCGGCGACCGAATCGATTCACTTTAGTTATTCAGGTAACGCAGCAGCTGGAATTTGACACATTTAGTTTTGAGACATAAAATTCTCCAATGTAGAAGTCACCGACCTTCGTTTCAAGGGCCGCGTGCGGCCCCCAGGAGGATTTTTTTTGCGGCCCTCAGCTCTTTTGGCAAAATTTGGTTATATAGCTATTACTTGAATGATACCTTTAACGACAATGAAAAAATATTGCATCTTATATCTGTTTCATTTTATTTAAAAATTAATCATATCTTTATTTAGAACAAAGAAGTTGAATTTATCAATTCTTTAGCACAAATTACATTTATTCGACAGCGGACGGGCGACATACCACCTTTGCATGTGACCCATACTAACTAATTTCACAATTTTCATACTTTTTAACTTTGACTCTCCGCCTTAACACCGAAAAGAGCCAAATCCATTCAACAACAATGCTCTAGTAGTTCGATTCACTCTTCTACTATTGTACTCTTAAGAAATTGTAGGTTAAGATTCATGACATTTATTGTAATATTCTTTTCAATGTTGATTACCTTTATTTGTTTTCATTAGTATGATATTTTTAAGTTTATTAATATTTAATTTTGTTATATTTAACCTCATTTTCCTTACCCTATGGAAATAAAATGAGGGATGAATTATAATTTGTGTATCGCTTTAATATTCTTGTCGTTGCACATTTGGTAAGTCGATGTGGTCCTCTTACTCTAAAAGTTTTGGGACCATCCCGTGATGAATATTGTCACTGAAGCTAGCAGATCAAATGAATCACTTTTTATGAAAAAGTAAGAACAGACGCATACAAACCAATATTCAATCAAAATACACCAAAGCGTGAATTGCAAATGGAAAGGGGATGGAATCCGAGGCTTACTGTCGGATTTATCCTAATCAGACATTTTTATCCTCCCCCTCGGGAATTTATCGGGATGATCTCCTAAACCTTCTTTCCTTTGAGTCCGATTATAATGGATTTCAAGTATTTTTTTCCCTTCTCAAGACTTCGTTTTTAATTCCAGTCCCTTCTACGCGATCAGGTCGCATTAAAGCTTTAAGGATCCCTTTATCCAAGACCCTCTTACACTTCAATAATACCCCTATCAATCTTTCTCACCCTGGCAACCCCCCTATACTCTCATTCACTCTTCCAGCAATCTGTCATTTTTTCTCTTCGAACTTAGAAAGGCATTCCTGAGTGTCCTATACCCGTTGCTTCTCCTCCCCGTGCGTGCTATTCGCATTGTTGCTATTTTTTGACCTAAATTTGTAAAACTCGGTACCTTTGGAGCATTAAAAACATTTAGTAGCGTTACCATTATTTGCAATCGACTTATGATATTCTAAAATGAAAATGGAAGGACAACTGTAGTAGCTAAGCTGTTAAGTTTTCACGCAAACATTGGCTTTTTGCTATAGAACAGGGATATTGGCAGAAGTTTGAAATATTTAACGTTCTTAGTATTAATTAATGTGTCGGATGACAAAGGACAAAAGGGGATTTACTCTTCGACGTACGCATGTATTATAAACAGTCGACAGAGGTTTTATTAAAGAAATTAATTTACTGAGTGCTTTACACATCTGAATTTGTTGGATTATGACTATCATTCTCTCCGGCACTCAAAAGCCTTTCAGCAGACGCAAGCATATGATAGACGATCATTGTAATGCAAGGTAGAAATGCACTCAGATGAAAATAATAAATTTATTAATCTAGTAATAAACATTGTTTAACAACCATAGCGGCGAATTTATAGGTAATAGAGATAGAATGGGTTGAAAAACAAACCGAAAACTGTGGATACAGAAAGAAAGTAAATTTAGAGCGTATGAAAGAAACTATGACTAAAGAGATAAATAAACAAGAAAAGAAAATCATAATACCACGAAGCGCAAAGGAAATGATTGAGAAAATGGATGAGGAGAAAGTGGAAAAACGTTAACACTAAATTTGGAACTAACAATAGACGAGTTGAGAAGGGTAACAGGTAACGCTTGAGAAAGCTGGATACAGGAAAAATTCGGAAAAATACAGCGGATGGAAAAGAGAGGGATACTGCAGTGTCGTATTCTATATGCGTGGGCCCCTAGTGTAAGTGTAACGTCAGGTCCCCTACTCCCACGTTACACATTCCCGGAACACTAATACACGATATACCAGAAGGATGCGTTCCTAGAAAAGGCACGTATATCGGATTTCGTGTATCTCGGGGTGTAGAATACATATATTGTACATGGATAGATATTTTTGTCGCGTTTATATTATAAATTATATTATAAATTTAAGGAATGCTACCAGTTTAATAAAATTAAATAATAATACCAATGAATGAAAATTAACAAGGTGTACTCACGTAAATATGAATTAACAAATCAATGACAGAAAAATAAATGTACTGTACTGTAAAATAATTAACCATTAATAATCGAGTATCTTGGAGTTTAATCACCAAGTGCCTCCGTTCCATCAGATGCTTAATCCTCGAGCACTAGTGGAGGAGAGTGTGGAGAAATGCTAATGCTGGCCAGAGCCAGCAGGAACTGAATCTTCTTCATTCGAGTCTTATTGTAAAGGCCTCGGGGTGACTCCTCGGTGAGTGGATTTTTGAAGAACGTCTTTGGTCGTTTGACGTTCCCTTCTTTTTACTTTCTCCATATACGTAGTATGAGAAAGTATTGTTTTCATGAAAAAAATCGAACTCGAGATTTCAACGGTAATACAGGTTTTAAGGTTCTCTGAACACGTTCTGACTAGTTTCGCGATGATGTCTGTGTGTCTGTCGGTCTGTATGTGATAGATTTTTGTGGGCGCTCTAACTCAAAAACTATTAATCAAATCAATGCAAAATTTTATATTTCACATTTTTATAAAAGTTGGAATATCTGATTAGTTTTTTGGTAAAAATCGGTTACCGGAAATGGGTGTTTACTCTTGTCACTTATCCGTTATTTTGAAATATTTGCTTTAACATTTGATAAATGTAAAAATGTATTAGAATAAAAGTTGTAGGAAATTTAATTTTCTACTTTCTTTGTTCGATACATTTTGCATTGTTTAAGAGATATCTTATACATTTAGCTGCCACCACCACGCCACCTACCGAAGACTATTGTTAACAATTGACGCTTAGTTACGTCTTAGTAACGCTCCTTTTTCTTTTCTTAATTGTCAACCGGAAGTAAATATTGACAACGACCCCAGAGCTATCAACATGTAATTTGCCATATAAATATGGAGAAAGTCATGTGTTGTCCACATTTTATCTCGTATAATCAGGTGGTAATACGAAAGCTATGGATCTTCTGACATTTGAAATTCCCTCTTAGTTTTCATCGTTTTCCTCCAATATATCCAGTCAGCTGTAGATTTCGCCTAAGGCATCTTAGAGAATATTGGTGATAAAGACACTCTCCTCAGGGACATGCTGTTGTTGCTTCTCCACTAGAGCGTGATGCTGACCAAGTTTCTGGAGTTCTTCATTGGTGAGAGGCTCTGCATGAGACGCCAGCAACTCCTCCGCGTCATCGATGTCCACTTCGCCAAATCCAGCGACGTTGGACAACGAAACAACTTCGT
Organism: Tanypteryx hageni; assembly: GCA_028673005.1. Classification (NCBI taxonomy): domain Eukaryota; kingdom Metazoa; phylum Arthropoda; class Insecta; order Odonata; family Petaluridae; genus Tanypteryx; species Tanypteryx hageni. Next base: position 56,698,874 of record CM054116.1, read on the forward strand.
TCCTGATGGCGGAGAACTCTTGATCGAACCCAGCCAAGGCGTTTACATCAGACAAAAGCGTCTGCCAAACACCCTTCATACAGCTCTCTGAAAGATCTCTAAAGGACTCTCGATATTATTAATGGTCTTCGGGAAATTATAGCCCTTTATCCAGTCCCGTATAGACTGTTTATCCTGCCCATCTGTATCATTCACAAGTTGGCAAATGATGCTGCGCAGATAATATGGCTTAAATGCCGCAATCATCCCGTGGTCGATTGGCTGAAGGAGAGACTTCGTGTTTGGCGGAAGAAAACAGACTTCCAAGGGGAGATCCGTCTGTCGTGTAGCTAGGGTCTGTGGGTGGTCGGGAGCATTATCATGCAATAATAATGCCCGTGGTTCCATGCTCCTTTCCTCCGCGTACCTCTTCACAGCAGGAGAAAAATAATTGAGTGTCTGAGGCGGTGTCCGGTCAAGTATAAGTGTCTATAAATCAAAAACTACATATCGTAGAGACAAGAGAAATATGTCATTTTAACCGCAATAAAGATTATAAGGCGGTAAATTCGTTTTTAAACCAATTCATTAGACCAATTTATTTATTTTTTATATTTGTTTTCATTTATGCCATTTAAAAACATGGAAATGAGCGTACACTGTTTCATTTGTACATAAAAATAATTAAAAATCATCATACAAAGTCAGAGCTTAAACTCGAGTAATATGAAAATAATGAATTTTTATTTTCTTAAGGTGAAATTTCAAAGTCGGACCGAATTTTTCCAAAATTGAGCTTTAAACCGCATAATCTAAAATTTTTTTAATGAAAAAGGATTCCTTTCCATGTCGGCCGAAATTGCGCTCAAACTCAATATCGTAAGCCTATGACATTCATATGAATTCAAGGTCAGTTAATAAGAGACGGCATAACAAGCTATTTCTTCAGTTTCAAATATTAAAAGAGAGAGAGAGAGAGAGAAGAGAGAGAGAGAGAAGAGGGAGGGAGGGGGGAGAGAGGGAGGGAGGAGAAAGGGGGAGGAGAGGAGGGAGAGGGGAGGGAGGGGGAGGGAGAGAAGAGGGGAGAGTGATTTAGTGCTTTTCGTCAATGCTGAAAAGCACTATTATCTTCGCGATGTCCATCCGTCCGTCCGTAGGTCCGTACGCATATAACAGGGAAGAATTGGCTTAACCGATTTCAACCAAATTTGGTAAAAAAAATTTTCACATAAATATAGGACCAAAATGGCATATTTCGACCAGATCGACTCAGCAGGGGTGGCACAATTGCAAAATTAAACTTTTCGGTAATACTGAATTTGGAAGGGATTGGCGTAACCGATTTCAACGGAATTTATTATGAAGAAGGTGTGCAACATTAAAATCAAAATCAGTATTTTAAATATAGATATAGGAATCAGGGCTGCCGCAATACAAGTAATGAAAAATTTCTTTTTAGATGCATTTGTGTTGAACTGTTCTCGTCAATTTTAACTAAATTTAAAATTTGTGATGTACACGTATACAAAACCATAATAGCATATTTGGACGGGATCAAACAAACAGGGGTACCACACTTGCAAATTAAATACTTTCAGTAATTACGGATTTGGAAGGAATTGTCTGGACGGATTTCAACTAAATTCTGTATATAAGATTTGTACAACATACCATAATAAAATCATGATGTTTAAAGCGGAGAAAAAGAGCAGGACTACCACAGTAACAAGTAAAATAATAATTCTTTTACGCGTATTTCTAGAGAGCTGACCGCATGGATATTAACCAAATATGGTATATATAATCTTCATATAAATAAATAACCAAAACAGCATATTTCAACCGTGTCGACTAAACAGGGCTACCAAAATATAAAGGTTAGAATTTTTGTGTAACTATGAGTTTGGAAGTTTTTAGCTGAACCGATTTCAAAAAGAAATTTCGCTTGTAGGGCGAGTATAGAATGGCAAAATGAAATGAACATGTTTCGAGCGTATCCAAAAAGATGGGCTACCACCAGATAAGGAAAACTAATTTTCTGATTTCAAAGAAAATACGTTAATACATGATTACACTACGGGTAATTTTACGAAAAGCACTTATGTACCACGGGAAACCCGTGCACATCCCTATTTGTTATCTTTGCTCTTCGTTTGTCACTGCTTTTATCATTTTTGTTCTTCTTCACGGTTTTCTCGTCGTTGCTATTTGTTTGTTCATCATTTTGCCACTCTCCCCCGACGTTTGGTTATTTTTTCTGTTCGTTCTTCTTTTATTATAATATTTTTTGATATTTCTCAAAATTTCCAGCAGTAGAACTGCGGACTCTCTGTAAGTATATATATTATTTTTTTCTTTTTCAAGAGAAAATTTCCTCACATTATAGTATTACTTGAAATTAAATAAAATTTGATCCACTCTCCGCTAATAGTGTGATGGGATGGGGGTTGGTCTGGCGTTCTTCGTAAATTACCCCTCAGTCCGCCCCTGGCGCAACTAGAAAGAAAAGGTCGCAATGCTAGATAATTAACAAAATAGAGCGAGTCTCACTTCCGTTGGTAGAGAATATGAAGTGAATGAATCAACTATTCGTTCCATATAAAGGCAAAAGGCAAAATTCGAAGTAGTGTAATTGCTGTTACTGCAATCTAATGCTAAAATTTCTTAAGTAGATGTAAGTAGATGTGACCATATATAGCAATATGTCGATTGACGAAACCTCTTGAGAACGAAGATCATTTTTTGTTTGTTTATCAAAACTCTTTGGAGTCAGGTATTTAAATATTTATAATTCGTCTGAGAATTTTTTCCGTCGGGAAATTGTAAAAAGTATTGTAGTACGAAGTATATACACCTACATGGGCACTACAGGCTATGGAGGTTTAGGGCCGTCCGCTTTATAGAGGATTTCTTAGCGGGTTCGCGGTTTTTCGCAGATAGGGTACTTGACTATCGTACAGCCACCTTTTACAGAACGAAGCCCGTTAAACTTGCAAGTACACAGAAAGGAGGAGATAGACCCGGTGCCGGCATTAGCCTGCCCTTAACGACGCACACCAAGGGGGCAACAGTTTAACGTCCCTTCCATAGTATGGAGCGCTTTTACTCGAGCGTTCTTCTCAAGAAACACAAGATGGGAGTGGGTAGGCCAAGAAAAAAGTCACCTCTGTCAGATCTGAACTCGGGCCCACTGCGTGGAAGGCACTCGAGCCACTCCACCAACCCCTTAATCGATAATATGATTTAATATATTAAAATGATCTGCTTATGAGTAATTCGAAATGATAAAAACTTTTTCACTGATTGATTCTTAAGTATCCTCCTAGATACCCATTAACGCTTGTACTTTCAGCACTTTCATTATTTCGACAAATAGCATCAACGGCATTCCCACAGGGACTCCTTATTTCAGACCTTAGCATATGTCCCCTTTTTTGTTCATTATTTCTTTTTTTCTTTTCCCAGAAAAACATTTTCCTATTCCGTTCCGAGTAAGCCTACTCAGATGACGAGCTTCCCATTTTTCTCAGAAGCTAAAAAAAAGATTAATGCATTACTTCATTAATCAAGATTTTCTTTTGCGTTCAGCACCAAAGCACTCACGAAAGCCATTATCTCGACTAAAAAAACTCTCTCTTACACCAGTCATTATTCATTTTTAGGCCCATACTAATTGTAAGAGGGAGCTCCTAATCATTTCAAGGGTGCCACTTGTTTGGCGCCGCGGTGGGCTCGGGATTAAAGCTAGCTAAAAAAAGTGATAGAAATGTGAAATAATATAAGAATATTTGTCAAGTGATTCACTTGTGTTTTACTTTAGAATATAAATATACCTCCGTTTGTGTGTTTACTCCTTAAACACCTTGCCTGAAGTTATCTACGCAGGAATAGTGTCGTGTCTATGTTTTTCATTGAATTAACATTGTAAAAAGCCAGGAGTGATAACGTACAATTTTAATAATTAAATTGAATATAAAATAAAGTAAATCGTCTGAATATGCTATAAATCAGAGTTAGAAATGTTTTTTCTGTGGTGAAATTCGCGATATGTCTTACATCCTTGACGCGGCCGTGGCTTTTTTACTGCAAGGGCGACTGAGCTCGCAAATATAACAAAATACTGGTAGCTCAGGTATCTAAGATACGCACTAAGTAAGTAGAAAACATAGTAGATGGCTGAGGGATGTCCAGAAAATGATTCGCGTCAACGCGATCACAGCGTCTGAGAAGAGAAAATGAAAACGAGTATGCGCATCAGTATCAGTGAGAAAACAGAAAATTCCCACCTATAAAAACGTTTCCTGCATTCAAATTTAACTCCTATTGAATTACATCCGTTGAAAACTTTTTTTGGTAATCTTCAATGTTTGTCAGAGTAGGACTGGAATATATATTTAATCGTTAACTCCATTAACGGCTTCATTATTTTTAGGGACAGCACTGTAGATGCGACATTGATTTTCAACTTTTCACCTTTCGCAACTAATAAAATTTATTACATTCGATTATAAACTGAATTTTATGGCAGTGACAGTTAAACACCTATGGCAAATACTGAGGGCTTAATATTACATCGGTGTCTGCTACAGTGTCACGTAAGCGGAAAGAGGTTATTAGCTGATAAACAGCACTTAGCACATTTAAAATTTCGAAGCAGGTGAAATATTTTTAATTTATGAACGTACTTATTTTAAGATTCTAATTCGCACAAACATTTCTCAATCTAAAAAGTAAATTTAGAATTTATTTTTCGTTTGTATGTGGGCAGGTCAAAAAAATATTCGAAAGGCCACTTGAAAATAACATTAGTTCTCGAAGAAGTCTTTGCATAAGAAACTCGTTTTCCGGCCTTTCAAACTGAGTCTTGAGCAAGATGGGGCTACTTTTTGGCTCTTAAGTGAATCTCGTAATCCATCTTCAACGCACTACATACTCGTAACGCGGGACGAGCCTCGACGACCTCTTTCAAGTGCAGTAATTGTTCAAGACCAACTCGGCGTTAATATAACAAACAAAAAAGTATAAATGCGAACCTCCATTCAAAATTTCAAGTGGTTTTTAGCGAGGAAGAAGACGGTTGAAGGAGGTGGAGAAGTGGGCGGCGCTGTGGGGGAGGGGAGAGGGAAGCGCCGTTTAATTAAAGGCGAAAAACTTTCAAGTCGAGTGGTGCGACTCCTTTATGATTTACGCGCTGATTAACTTAAATCAAATTTACCGAAATTTAATTTAAATAAAGGGCCCTCCTCTGTAGCCGTGAGTTGTGTTTTTCTTCTTTTCCCCGCCGACGCCGTCGCCGCTCGTTCTTCATTTCCTCCCCGACTCGCGTGTCTCTCCCTCTCTTTGCTTAATGACCGAGTCCGCACGCAGACAAACGAATTCTCTCATCTAATTAATCTATTATACCCGCGCCCGCGTTCGTTTCGCATTCGTCAGAACCGTGGTAACTACATTTAATTGAGAGGAACAAGCTTCCACGGCGAAATTTCGGACGAAAGCGAAAAAAAAAAACTTCCATCCCCATTTAGTTTTGAAAAAGGCGATCCTTCCTTTTGGCGAGTCTTTGGTTCGCATACCGACGATGTTGAGTGGCACTTATTCTTAGCAGAAATAATTTAGGTCGTCTGTTCAAAGAGAAAACAAAACGAGAGTATTTGACGGGAGCAAATTTTACAGTTATGGTCACGCTTACGTTTTTTTGCTACGAAAAGAGGTATGTTAATTTTCAAATTTTGGGCGATAACGATTCTATCAAAGCCATCCTCTTTGCTTTATTCCTCTTTAAATGAATGCGCACGGTAGCAAGTTATCTAGTAATCCGAGAAGGAAGTCGGTTCTAGTGTAAAGGAAAGAAAAAAACATAGCTCTCATCGCTTAGTTCACGAATCACACGCTCCCGTGCATTCATAAATAGAAAGACGAACTTTATAACGACAGAGGAGAACAGAAAAATATTTCGTATATATATATATATATATATATATATATATATATATATATATACACACATACAAACAAACACGCTGAGGGCAACTCTATTACTACTCGTGAACGAGTCCAACGAGGGGCGAGAGAAAGGCTTTTTTTGCATTTGGTGAAAAAACTAGCGGAAAACTTTTCCTACTCCTTCCTCTCGACGCAGCTTGTGTTTCTCACGTCAATGCCCTTCCCCCTTTAAGTCATTAAGTCTTTGATGGATGCTCTCCTATCCCTCCTCCGCTGCCTGCTTTTGTCCTGGCAACTTATCCTTCTCTCGGAATAAAAGGAATGGGGAGGGTAGCGGCACACCTTCCTTTCTCTCTCTTACTTTCTACTCCTCCTCTTAAACGTATACATCTCTCAATCGCTTATCCGACTTATACGATGGGTGAAGTGAGAAAACGAAGCATTTCTTGTCAGGCAGAACGCCTGAAAGCGGACGGTATTGTAGTTAAAAAAGACGCCTCCTCTCTGATATGTTGACTGGTTCGATCCCGGTTATTCGTAATTTATTAAGCGATTCAAGTCGGCTATTAAGCGCTTTTTTGTAGTTTTGCGGAAAAGATTGGACATAGGTACTTTAACTCCAGTAGTACTATCGATTTGTTTCTCCGATTATTCTCTGAGATGTTGTTAACTATTACTCCTTTCTATATTCGTTCAAGTTTTAAATGAATCATTGAATAGCCTTTAGGATTATGCGTAGCACCTTAACCGATATATTTTCACATCGACAATATACGATTATGTGAATTATTCAAACGCTTCCTTAAAAAAATAGTACCGTCGCCCCTACATTAAAAATTAGTCTACACTTGACGCTAACTCGATTGCTCTTTAGCTTCCGGCCCTTTGGCTCCTTTCTTTTTCCTCATTTTTCTATCCGCGTCACTCCCTTTCATCTCCTCGTAATTATCTCATCCTTTTTAATGATCCAAAGCCTCATCTCTATTCCCTAACTCTTAAAACGTTAAGGTTCCTCATCCCTTCAGGTCACCTTCGCTAACAAACATTGCCCTCTTAAAAATTTTCGTAATTACTCCTTCCATCTCACAATTATGCTGATTAAGTTGCTTCTACAACTTTTCTCTGGGCCTCTCAGACCGTCTGCTCCTTCGCTTATCTTAATTTCTGCGCTCTATGCGCCATAGTCGTATCAAGTATGCTCGCTGCTCCCGATCGAGCCTAGTTTTCTCGTTGCGGCACTTCTTAGCAATTTCGGCGATAGGCCAGATCTTTCCGCTATTTTTTTCGCTGTAAGTCCATATTCTTAAAATGTTCTGTAATAGCAATACCCTCCTCTCTTTATAATTCAATATTTATTCCGTTTTTCCTTTTTCTCTGTAAAACTTTCCACGAAAATTCCATGTACTTCTGACTAACTTCCGGTGGCTTTTTTCTAAATAAACGCTTTATATTTTAATCGTATGAAATAATAGAAAATTTATTAAGTTATCTTAAAAAGGAGTCGTAGGAAATTATGTCCCTCGCTCCTAGTACCCTGATCGTATACTAAAAACTTTTACCCTAAGACTGAGTGCCATTTTAAACAACTTTTCGCTAATATACCTCATGCTTTAGCCTAAGTGACAGAGAAAATATCATCTACTCCAATCGCTTCAGTGTCAAAGTCCTGGCAATTTGGCGTGAGACACGACGCACCCCTTCCCTAAGCCTTCCTTCGCATTTTCATTCCGTCTCTTTAAAGCCTTCTATCACCCGTTCTAATTAATTAATTCTACCTCCTCCTTAGGAAACCGCCGAGGGAATTGTTTGTCAACTTAATCTCGACTTGGCCGATGCAATGAAAGGGCAGATCCTAAGAGAAGTGATTGATTATTCGATTGTTCCCCTCTCAGCGTCGTTCTTTCATCGCTTTTGAGACATAATAAGGAAAGAATAATGATCCACCAATAAATATCCGTTGGAAGGCAATGCAAGCCAATGGCGGTTGGGAGCTACCATATAAAACACGTCGGAGATAACTCTGGGAGCAATTCTAACTAGCTAATTTCAGCGGCAAGCGACGCACTATTTCGACTATAATCTCGTAGCTGCTATATTGATTAGATTATAAGTTAGGTTTTATTTTATTTTGTGGAACCATGAACATTATTCATACCTTACGCTAGTCAGGCTCGTATTGGTTCGAAAATTAATGATTTTTGTCTTTTGGTTGTCACTCACTATCGAGGCAAGTAAATCAATCATTTTCTTGATTGCATTCATTCTTCTAAGGAAAATTTGTGGAACAGTGCAAAGCCGTGCGTATATTTTGCGCGCATGCTGAAAGGTATTACATGGCGAGAGAAAAATGTATACAAAATATCATATTGTAATATTATTACATACTTCTCTTTCCTTAAAAAATAGTCACGTTCATGCGAATAGAATTTAAAATATGTACCATCAAACACGGTAAAGATAATTCTACTTTCGCTAAAAATTTTGGCTGTAAGGAACGTATTAATCCAGAAATTAAAAAAAGTTAATGGACGAGGCCGAGACTTCTTGGAATTCTATAATCAAATAAAATAAACAATAAGAGTGTATTTATTATTAGAAAACCTTTGCTAATTTCCACAAATAAATGTGAAATAATATAATAATAATCACCGAAACCAGCCGTGTGACGCATTTTTGGAAATTAGCAAAAGTTTTCTAATAATAAATACTATCTCGTATTGTTTATTTTATTTTTCCAAAAATTAAAGTTTTAATCTTGTCTTTGATGCAAAAAAATCCTTCCGGAAAAAACCTATTATCAGAGTGTATAGAGCGGTATATGAGGGTCATTAATATTTTTACGGCTATAAAATAAAAATATCGATTACCGTGAACTATTTTTCGAAGCGATTTTATTTGATATTGAATAAAAATTTAAACGTAACAGTTGAATTCATAAGAAAAGTATATTTTAATCGACTGAAAATGTCGAAGAAAATCGTAAAGACTAATTTTCGAGAAGCTAAGCAGGTCGAATGTGACTACCCTCTCGCGAACACGAACATCACTCAACATAAATTATCCTCTCTTTGCAGGTCCCTTCTTTGTTCCAGAAATTCTCCTTTTAATGGGCTTCATTAGATTAAGCCCTTGAATCATATCTGTCTTTCCTATCTGCCTAACATCCCGCGTACTTGAGCTCTTCTTTGCTCTCTCATCTGAATGTTTGAGAATCCGCAGAAGCTATAACTACGTTAAAATAGTCGTTCAAATCTTTTTTTCAGTCATCGCGAGAATTTTCGCTTTTCCTTCCGATTTATCATAGCCATGTAAAATTAAGGAGGGCCATATAGTCAGTTTTATAACGATATATCTGCCGGAACCGCGTGATGAGCATTTCGAGGTACTCACCAATATGACAACATGTAAGGAAAATATTTCGAGGAAAGATCATTACTTTAAGATTACTATTAGGCGAATGTGCAATGAATAATGTTGTAAGGGACTAAGTCATTTGAATGATGTTGACAACGTTCACTTTACTTTCTTAAAGCGTAATGAATTGCGTAATGCGAATAATCCTTGTATATTTCAGACGATATGTTCGCGGTGAAATCTTGATCTTCCACGTTTACACGCGATGCCGGTCTCTCTCCCTCAGACTGACGTCACGCTCCTGCCAAGATGGCATCGCTCCCATACGGCAGCAGGACGCCATTTGGGTTAGTTGTTAAGGGGGATTTCGAGCACGTCCGTAGCTATACGTATAATGCAAGCTCAGAACGGCGATAATGCGAAAACGGATGCCATTATCGGATCCCACAATCTCTGGAGCTCCTCTTTTCCCCCCCATAGAATGTACTGGAGGCTCATGGAGCGATCTACATCAGATTGATCCGACATCAAATGCGAAAGCAGGTCGGATATCGAATGTTTGTTACCCTAAGAAGATTAGAGGGGATTTCGAGACACGCTTTTATTCGTTTCGGGAATGGCAGTTTTTTTTTAAGACTAAGAAATAATAATTTCGTTTCATGAGAAATCTGTGCCAGAAATGTCGAAATGATTTTCCTCGTGAAGCTGCATTAAAAATTATGGTTATTTCTTCTTGCGCGGCCAGTTTTACCCTGCGTGTTGGATTCTAGCACATGATTTTTTGCTTTTGGTGTGATTTTTTTGTGAAGGTTGCATAACTGTCACATCTGTGTTTAATTTAATTCGCTCAAGTCAGTCATCATTTTTTTGCACTTCCAAATTGAATTAAAAACTGACATTTTGTGCAATCCTTTGCTATAATCCAGAAAAAAGCAATAACTCGGAAAGGTGACATGGGTTCGACTCCAGCAACGTTTCTATTCTACATTTGATTAATGCGTAAATTGACGTAGCGTATTTTTAATTCCCATTTCAAAACTAGTTATGATCGTAATAGGCATTCGACTATTACACATAAGATAAATGGCAATAGAGACTACAGTGAAGATGGTGTTAAAAGTTGTGATTTTCACAATTTTTAACATTACACATAAGGGTAGGCAAAAAAATTAAGATAAATTCTTTTCTCAGCAGGATATATATTCGTTCCAAATTAGCCTAAAATATATACTGAATTCGAAAAAACGTATGATTTTTCATGCCTTAAGCAATAAGAGAAATCTAACTATTATGGTCACTTGATTCGCTGTGGAAGAATTTGCATGTTTTACACGGCGGGCAGCGTTGTAGTTGCAAAAACTCCGGCAGGCTGGAAAAGAATTTATATTGCTTAATAGGTTATGTGGTATTATGTCAGTAAAATATGTAACCTAAGCAACATTCTCATCTTAATTTCACAAAGAAGTTTTAAGATCCTTGTTTTAATTAAAAAATATGTAGTTATCTCTTAAATTTCATGGATTGCTTCATCGTAATTGATTTACGGGCCGCCTAAAATTTTCTCTTTAGTGTGTATAGTATTTGTAGGAAGAAATCGGGAGGGACCATTTACCAGGAGCAATAACAACGGGAAAAAGCTAAGATAAACGCAACATTCAATGCCCCTCCAAAGATGACGTCGAAGAATAGATTTTTCGGAGAATTGTTTTTGAAGAATTGTTTTTCGAAGAATTATCTTCGAATTCAGTTTCAAAATTCCTATTTTGAAGATAGATGATATGCATATGTTCCACTTTGATGGTAGTGTCATTCTCGTCTATTGAATGAGGCGCCTAAAAGTGTTGCGGCAGAAATACAGATTCAAGATGTTTTATTTTATCTTGTTGATCTCCAAAGCTAACGCCAGATCATTAACTAATATTTTTCAGTTGTCATAGGAATATGACGCTCTAGAGTATTAGTTCCCAGTATTTCTGCGGGCTCAGCATCCTTTCAAAGATAAACAATATCGCTGCACTCCATCCTTAACAAAGCTGGGCATCTGTAAGTACATATATCACAACGCTTGACCAAATTTATTTGTTGGTACTACATCATTATCAATTTATTAAAGGAAAATTTATCGCTCTCATGTTTTATCAATATTACAAAGAGCGTATTTATTTAATTTACGAAGTTTTTTCCCCTTAATGACCAGCTGCAGCACCCTAGCATGCCGCGAAACTCAGTTTGAGAACCACTGTTTTAGAATTTGAAGATCTTCCTAAAGAGGAGAAACACACACTTTCGTACTTACGGGGGTAGTTGAGTTAGGAGGTCCCTCTTTTATAAGTAAGTATGACATACCCTCTCATTTTCCAAGTGGGATTATTATTAATTGCAATAGGTGTGCCGCGGTAATGTTCTGGAAAAGTAAGAACAAAGAAGTAGGTTTCGAGTATAAAATAGATGGAATGAATATTCAACCAGCTGAGTACGTAAAATGTTTAGGAGTAACCATTTGTCGAGATCTTTCGTGGGACATTCGTCGAGTTATAGGCGCGGCCAACAAGAAACTGGCTTTCATATGTAGAATAGTACGGAACCCTACGGAAAAAGTACGCGAAACATGTTACTTATCACTGGTTAGACCACAAGCGGAATACGCCTCATGTATATGGGATCCGTACGAGAAGAGACATAATTCAATTAGAGGGAGTACAGCGCAGAGCAGCCAGATTCGTAAAACAAAAGTACGAACATAAGGAAAGCGTCACCTCATTATTGAGTGATTTGAACTGGCTACCACTGGAGGACCGTAGGTTGAACTCAAGGTTGAGGCTTCTGGAGAAATATAGGTCGGAATGTCTAAAAGAGGAGGTTGTAGGAATAATTGAAGCACCAACGTATATAGGTAGAAACGACCGTGATGATAAGATACGTTAGATGGTTAGTAAGACGGAGCGTTATCAAGGCTCGTTCTTTCCGAGGACAATACGAGACCACAATAGAAAATTTCAACCTGCGATAGACAATCTTTAGGTAGGTTTTGGTTCATTACACCCCCTGCCACTCACCAATTAGGTGAATTGCAGGGTAACATGCAGATGTGGATTGTAACTCACTTAGAAATACTTAGTTTTGATCAAAAACGTGTTCTGCTAATGAACGTTCTCGTGATGTCATTGAAAGAAGGATATGAGATGTAGCGATGGCTGTTTTACTTAATCCCTTCGTCAAGGAGAAGTACAAGAGAGGGAGAGACGCCGATGACGTAGAGAGGGAGGAGATGGCGTGAAAAGGGGTTTAATTTAAGAGGGACCCCGCTGTCACATCAGTCTTAAGGGAGGAGTATAAGCGGATGCAGGCGGTGTGCATTGTTCCCTTGCGAGCGTTGTGAGAAAAATGAGGGCTGGATTGGAATTTGCAGGAGCAAAAGAGAGAAGAGGGGAGATGGAGCAGCAGGGTGCAGGCGAAATCGGAAGTAAAGGAGAGGGGAGGAAGCTTTACAAATGCGTTATTTTCCGGCGGGGCATAAGTAGTTTAAAGCTAGAGGGTCCGCAAGACTTTAGGACCGCTATCTCCTTCTTATGTGCTGGTTGAAGGGAGGAAATTGATTTCTTTATCGGGAGAGGAGTACGGTCAGGGCAATAAGACTCACAGTCGAATTTCACGTGTATTAGGCTGCGATGCGTCGTATTCAGGGACCATCCCAAACAAAATTGTGCCCCGGTGACGTCACGCCATATATTTCCTAAAATTTACGACCCTGCTAGGATGAATTTTCCTCAGTGTGGTTTTTAATAAAAAAATTTCGATTGCATAGCCATAAATGTTTATCTCGAGGGCCACATAGCCTAGTATTCCACTCATCGTGGTCAACACGAAGTAGAAAATTGTTTAAGAGTAATTTACGAACTTCTAAGTTTGGGGTCTATATTACTTTATGTTTCGAATTTATTTATAAGGTAAATGGAAGAAAATATGAAACATTCTTGTTATATTTTTTTTTTCAATTTTAAGATACAATAAAAACAGCAAATTTTTACGGATAGTAATTTACTTCTGAAATTTTTTACCTCCTTTCTCATTTCTGTCAGTTTTATTGGCATTATTTGTCATGACGTCAATTCATAAAATTTTTAAATGCGAAATTAATTACAAATTTACTTACAATTTTTGCATTGAAGATCAAGATGTATGTTCAGTTTAAGGTTGTAATCAATCGATCTCCGTAACACGTTTGAATTCTGGACACTACGTATAGAAGACTATAGAATACGATAAATATTTCAATATTTAAATATAATTTCCAGATGCTAAAATACATGGCTAAATAAAGTCAGTTTATTCTTCAACGCATTACTTACAATATCATCTGCGTTTAAAGGCAAGAATGAGATGTTAGTCACTTTTAAAATTCATTAATAGACATTTAATTGTACATGCAAATCGTTCGTGATGTCTTTCTCTGATCATGACCTTGAGGATATCTTTACAGTGTCGACGACGGTGCGAAATTTGCATTATATTTGTATTTGAAAAATCTGGAAATGAAATTTCAGGCTTATTTACTCTAGCATGTTTTATATACAAAATTTTCAATTTATAGGGAAATCAATTTTGAATAAAATGTTATTTAATGGAAATAGTTGGGCCTGTTATTACAATATTTTACCCCAAGTTGTGCATAAGCTTTATGTAAAGACAGCCGGTGATGCGCTTTAAGTCACCAAGCCGTAAGGACCTTGAGCGCAGAAGTCGAACCAAGGGTTCTTTATTGACTTGCGTGCTGGTATCCTCCTTATAAAGATGCATCCTGCATCTTGATGCAGAAGAGAAATTTCCAAGACTATACCTAACTTAGATTATAATTTATAGCAGGACAACTTTGAAGGGTTCCATTACCGAAAGCTCTAATATTATAGCTTCCATTGTTCCATTGTAGCACCCATAAAGGACAAAGGCTTTTGAATTATAGAAAATAACGCACGATTAATTTTACAGTATTTTTATGTAAATAGAATTAAAAATATACCAGATTATTTCCAATATTTTATATACAAATAAAATATATCTTCCGTAGTACAGATAATTAACGAGAAATCTACTGCAGATTCAACTAAATACAATTTAACGATCTTCTTCTTAAATACTGAACTAATGTATGAACTTTCTTCTTGTCTATCTGGATTTAATTTTGAGAAAATAAGCGCCATTTTGCACTCAATACTAGTTACTATGGCTTTTTTGGCCTAGTAGCTACTGATTTCTTACTCATGAAGCTCCAACTTTCTCTTCAAATGATAGAGCTCACAGATGCTGTAAGGATATCTCTTCAATCACCCTCTGACAACAGTGTACGTATAGAAACAAGGATTGAAGCAATGGCGTAGCTATCGCCCAGGTAACCGGGGCGAAGCACTGGGACTCGCAAGAAACTGAATGCGAAGATCTCAAAATGATTTAGCCACGGGGCCCGCGGAGTAAACGCAATTGGAATGATGCATGGAATGTTCGATAGGAAACATTATCCGATTGAATCGTTTTTTTTAAACTAATATAAATGTAAAACGAGCGATATAAACAAAATGTCGAAAACAGATGACAAACTACTTCACAGAATCTGCGACTAGGTTAAAAGCCACGTAGGAAAAATAAACGATAGTTATTTTCCGATCGAAATAACAACCTCGATCCAGAAATTTTATTTGCAAATGTGCCGGACATCTTCGGGAGACCGAATTCCCTCTCCCCGACAAAAAAGATAAATAAAACTCTGCAGGATGAACAGGACAAAGACATACCCTTGCGGCGGCGCGGTTGAAAAAGGGGATTCTCACGCATGCCTTGTAGGAGGAAGGACATAATCCTATTTACTCAGTCCGTCATTCTTAGGGTGACCGCACCCCAATGCTCTATCTTCACGACCAAAAAAGAAGTCTACCATTCGCAGTGGCCTTGTCCACACCACTCATCCCGCGGACATCTGGGGGATTGAGATTTGCCACAGGGTGCTTGGACTGCAAGTGGGGACCGTGCGGTATATCCAGGATAGTGAATGAGCGAGAGGGAGAGAGTGTGTGTGAGATGAGAGAGAGAGAGAGAGAACTAGTTAGGAATACAGAATATCCGGAACGGGTGCAATGACTCAGATTCCTTTCATCTCTCTGAAGCATTCTCTCTCCCTCCCTCCCTCCCTCTATGCCTCTTTGTCGAAGCATTCTACGCTTTTTTCTAGTCATGAATGGCAAAACGACTAGCGCTGGAAACCTTTTGATGTTTACCCGCAGTCTGGGATCGGTATGAAGTGGGTTTTTTCTTCTCTATTGTCGGGCGAGGAAAATGTTCGTTTTAATGCTGAGTGAGGGATTATTCATTGCTTAAATTTTGTAGAGGAAGCGACAGCACCTTTCTGATTTTGACTTCTCGTTCTCTCATTCATAACCACGATTCCGGATCATTTTGTGATTTCTAAGTGGAAATGGAATAAGTTATTTATTTTGAGAGATATGTGTGGGAGGTAAAAAATCAACACCAATGAATATTTTTAAATTGGATAAAATGCGCCATTTAATTTGGTTAAATTTTGATATCTCCATGTTTTATTTAATATATGTAACATATTATTGTAGCGCTCTACATCGGTTTTGAGTTAACGACAGAATATACCTTTACTCGATATTAATCTTAAAAATTTGAAACGTTATCTATTTAAAGCATTAATGTAAAATACCTACTCCACTTCTGGCAATCGACCATAACCCTCCATCGGTCGCAATACTCTGACGCAACGTAAATTGTCGCAATGTGTCTGACAGATACAATGTGTTTTAGGGTCTTTTCACTATATTATTCTAAACCAGTTTTTCTTCACTTATTTTTTATATAATTATGTTTCGCATTGTACTTTTTTATTCTACATTATGTTTAGCGGTTAAAAAAAATGCGTTCGGCTTGTCCATCTGTGTATCTGACGCGCTAACACCTAAACGAAAGCAGATAGAGGCTTCATTTTCCCCAAATCGATTCAGTATCCTGTCTCGTATATGTTTTCTCAGTTTGTCCGTCTGCCTACATTTTTAGAGCTTTTCTTTGAAAATATCGTCATTTACTGTCTGCTTCAACAGTTTTTTCTTTAGTAGCTATGTTCATATCCTTGATACTGAAATTTATTTCTAGGTTTAACATAAGCAGCATCGATCAAACTACTCCAGAGTGCACTGTTAACTGTTCTAACTTTAGCATTATGTTGTATAAATATAACCCAACGAATTGCGCCCTCTACTCAATATATATTATGTATGTAACCCTCTTAAGCTAAAAAAACTTATTTTCATTTGGCACCACTTGTCTTGTCACAGTTTTACCCCATAAATGAAACTTGTGACATTTTCAATTATTGTCGGATTAAGAAATCCTAGCATTTATTGCACGCGAGTTGCCGCCGAGATATATTGGCAATTCGCCACGGGATATTTAAAAGTAATCTGAGATTACAGATGACAGGAAATATACAACGAGAGCTCTATTCTGTACGTTCCGGCATCGCCTATCCTGCTCTCTTATCTAGTACTCCGTCCTTCTCCAATTCCACCCCCGACCACTCCGCCTCTCCCCTTCCACCCTCCTCCCTTCTCCCACTCCACCCTCACCTATCTCGCTCTCTCCCTCCCCTCCACGCCGAACCCGACTTTCCCATCCATAAGGGGATTAACCCTTGGCAGTACCCTGCAATATCTGACAATGCAATTTGGCGGGGAGGCTTCGAAAGGGAGGGGGCGCTGAGAGTCATGGAGGGGGAGAGGGAGCGAGAGGGTGACAAAAAAGTGGCACTAAAAGGGCGGGGTGGGTAAAAGGGAGGGGGGTCTCTAATTCTATAGCGTTATATAGGGTTTTGGAGTCGGATTGTTTGGTGGGTATTTTTTTGGTCGAGGCTTGAGTTGGTCGGTGTATGTGTGAATATGTGCGCGCATCCCTCCAGGACGGATTTTGGGAATCGAGGGGCAGGAGAGAAGGGGTTCGGAAGGCATTTTGCGGGGGAGAAATGGAAGATGGAAGGGTGGAAGGAAGAATAAATGCCATCGGGTCGCATTTGTATGCTAATTGTGCAGCGCGATAGTTCCGCTGCATCCCAGTGGGATGAATACTATTTCCGCTCTCTCCACTTTTCCTACTGCTTTAGAATTCGGCGTAAAAGGGACAAGGCTTCCGCGAGAGAAAACTTCCATTTAGGGCTGCGCGAAGGAAGGACGGAGATGTCTCGGCATTACAGAAACAACCTAAAATGAGAGGGATGGCATTTATTTTTCATTTTTGGATTGCTATCGCCTTTTAAATCCGGTGCAATTTGTCATACTCGAATAGAGCTATTCTTGCGGAACGTAATATAAGAAATGTTTTTTCATTATAGTTACCACGCGGAGCATTAGAAGGTGATTTTAGCGTTAAATTTTCGAAAAATACATCAATGTTACGCACTAAAACCAATTTTTTGGAGCGTCGGTGGACAAACTACGGCATTATGTGGAAAAAGCATCCCGTGAAATAACACCAAAATTCATATTATTTACCCGAAATTATGTTAATAAATTGTCGAATGTTTTATAAAATAATTCCTTAGACTTAATTTTCACATATATTTTGTCACAGATCTCCTAAGTAACTTCCGATGTAGACTCATACGTTCACATCCGTAACTTCTAATGCGGCACGGTGAAGCACTCTCAACTACCATGCCTCACAGAGAGTTAAGTTTGCCTTACACTGGGCTAGAGACAGACCATACAATTAATGTAAAATGTATAGTTTCAGTTGGACATAAAAAGCTTTAGTGGCAGACATTAATGTAATTTGATCTGTATGATCGAGGAGGACGTGGAGATTATTCAATTTTTACAATTTTAGGAGTATTGAGGGAAGTCGGAGATTTAAATTAGGCAGCCAAGTTATTGTGGAGAACTTTCTTAGATAATTAAAACCGAGTTTTGTGTTTTTAAAATGATTAAACATTTTTAAGAACTTCTTAAAAACTGGAAAATTTTTGCACATTTTTTAAAAAACAAGTTGAAAGAAAAATAATGAATAATTATCTTAAAAGTATAAAAAGGCTTATGCACAGAATAATTTGGCCATTTCATTATGTTTTCAGCGAAGTAAGACTGATTCCTTCTGCTAATTTCATTCATTCCGGCTATTTAAACTGCTTATTCTGTGAAAATATTTTGTGCTCCAAATTATTTTAGAAAAGCAACGACACAGGTCAGTATTTTTTAGCGCTTGAAGGATGACATGAAAATCCAGTAAACATGTTAATTTAATCTGTAATAAACTTCAAAATATCTAAGTTAATCAAAATTCATATGAGGAAACTAGCCGAACGATATGTCTTTCCGGAAGAAATTAATTGAAGTATTCGAGTCTTAGATTGTTTAATAAGAATTTTTTGAAATTTTGCATTTTGCAATATAAATCTAACTCATAATATCTCTTAACTGCCGATTTATCACGTGTTACTACTTTAAATGTAAAGTCTCTTCTTAGTGATTTTCTGATTTTTTATTGCAATGAATCTCTTCTCCTTTTTAAAGAATTTGGGTCACACCAGTCCTGAACCATGGCCCACAATCGATAGTTTTATTCCTTACAAAAGATTGACCTCAATAAACAAATCGTAATGCCACGGCGACGCTGTTCGGGACGCGAAACTTTAACTCGCAGCGTTTTACCACAATAAGAAAATCTAAATTGCAAATACGTAAAAAAAATCAAGCGCGACCCAATATGTTTATCCTATCGTCGGGATTTAGTGGTAATAACAGATTTCGCAGGAGTGTACTCTAGACGCCATCTGCACGGGAGTGAAACTCTCCCCGATCCTTTCACAGCAGCTCACAACCTGCCTCGAGAACGCAATCGCATTACCTCCGAAAGGCTTACCGGGGACCTACCATTGCCCCGGACCCAACGGCTCATTTAATTCGCGACAACTATGTGTTTGTGCGTTTCATACGAAGTTCATTCGCCCGTGCGGCGGTTCCCTCCAAAACGAGAACCATAGACGGATCTGAAAGCGATCGGGCTAAATCCCCTCGCGAGTTAGGGGACCTTGGTTAACACGGCGTGTTCCTTGCAGAGATTTTTGCCAGGAAAAATGTGGTCGGGAAGAGAGGGAGAATGAGGGAGAGAGAGAGAGAGAGAGAGAGAGAGGAAGAAAACGTGCTCTTTGGAAATTTCACGGTGGAATAAAATATACTCGATGGATGTATTAGGAGGGAGAAGGAATATAGGGGATTGAAAGTGCGTCTATTCATTTCTTAGAGATTGATCGGTATTGATTTCTCGATTGTCGATGGGCCTTTGAGTCGTCTATTCTTTCATTTTTTTCGACCCCTTTTTTGCCATTCTCGTTCGGATCGATCCCCTCTTTCTCTCTTTCTGTAGCGCTGCCGACTTTGCTTTATTTCTCTCGCAACGGGAAGGTTGGATAGTAGAAGGGAAGGTTGGTGGCGGCAATGTGCAGCCTCTCTCACTCTCCTCTCCCACACCATCTCCCTCCTCCCCCGCCCCTTTGGGCGCGAACCGTCCCCATGGTCCCTTGCATACTCTCTGCGTCCCTGCTTTTTAAATTTTAAGCGAGGGCGACGCCCTGAACACGGAATATTCCTGGATTCTGCCGAAATATCGCGTTCAACGGGATCGAGACGTACCTCGGGTTTTCGAGACAAACAATGAATGAATTTTGATACTATTTATCTTAGAGATTTACAGGGTAAATTAGGAGGAAATTTATGGAAAATTTTTTGCAATTCATCGATGAATCGAGCGATACATAACAAAATATTTTCCAATTTCACTTTTAGGCGCTCTTAACTCACATTTTAATACCACATGCAGCCATCAAGAGAATTTGCGCGGAAAAGTAGGAGGAAATTCTTGGAAAAGTTCTCGTAATTCATTGATGAATCGAGCGATACATAATAGAATCTCTTCCAATTTTACTTGTCGGCGCTCTGAATTCGCATTTTAATATCACATGCAGCTATCAAGAGGAATTTCTAAGGTCAAGATTTATCTTATTATTTTTATTGTCTGAAATATTTTTATATGGTCGCTTGACGGGAACGCTGTTATTCATTTTGGGCTCGTATATTTCATTAAAAGTTTATAGAATAAAAGGTATTACTGAACGTGCACGCTGATTTCGCAGAAATAAATGCAGTGCAACCTCGTTTATCCGGAACCATTGGCACCCGACGCGATCAGGATGAGCGAACAATACGGATAATCCGCTGCGGCAAATAAAATTGTTCTAAAAATGTAAATGGCTTATTTCATATGCAATTCAATGAAATCCTGATTAAATTTATACATTAAGTGAAATACTAGGAATAGAGAGTTTCAATGCAGAAATGACCCAATAACAAGAAGTGTAGATATTTTAACATTGAACATTTTTATTTTAGAACTTGGCATATATCAATTGTTTAGCCAGATGAAATATTTCCCTTGGCATCTTATATCGCAGACGTCTGAGATGCGCCATCTCTGTTTGCCTCACATTTGTGATCCCTTATAAAAGTAACTGTACCGAATATGGCCTGCTCCCCAATATGGCCTAATCGCCGTATCGAACGTACTTCGTGACAAAATTGATAGATGGTGGTTGCAGTATATTGGTAGACTGCTAACAACTGTGTTTATATGAAATTCCGCTGGACACGCTCAGTTGGCTGAATTTGCTGTAGGGTTTTGTTTGAGACCAGCGTTTGTGGTTACCTGCATCTAATTTCAAGACGTTGGTTAAGTCATTGTTTGTACAGGTAAAAGTTAATTAATTTATTTGACCTTAGGAATTGTACAAGATAATTGTCTCTACTATTTGTGGTGTGATTGGTTTGGAAATTCAATGAGATGTCATGTGGTTCCAACGGAATATGTTTTACTATTCCAAGTCTCCTCATTATAGCCTATGTAGGCCATATTGCCCATTTTGTGATCCTTAAATAATGACAATGAATTTTTTGTATGATTTTAGTTCTCATCTTGTTGATCATTTCTTTATTTAAATTAAATTTGACCTCATGTGCCTAAATATTCGGTGGTACAATTTTACGATTTTGACCTGTGTAAAATTAGAATCTGGACTTTTTTCTCATATTTTAGTTATTTTTTCCTACCGACAATTTATTGTAACCATTTTTGAGAAATCAAGCATTATAATTTTGATACAAGTATCTACTTGATAAATATTTCAGATTCTTGTTCTTCTATTTTTTGAACAATAATCCAATAGGCCATATTGAGATATATATGTTCCTAATATGGCCTAACAGCAAGGTTTTACAAAAATGTTAAGCAGTAATTCCAAGTTTTTGGCGTTATAGTTGTAACATTTTTTCTGTTTACTTAAATAAACTGTCTAAGAATACATTATGTTAGTTTTACTTTCAGCATTTGGGAAAGGTGCTTAAAAAATTAATGTCTTAGTTAGGCCATATTGGGTAGAGTTACATTAGAATTCATTTTTCATACATAGCAGTATCTTAGCATGGCTACACCCTTTCAGAAGTATCATCTAAGTCGTCGATCTTCATAAGTAAGAATGGTCAGACTCAAACCCTTTAATGTCTTTATGCTCAACTTCCTCAAATCTAAGTTTTATTCAGAAGCATAATCCAAAGATTGAAATCAAACTATATTACATTATTTAAATATCCATCTGCCTCCGAACAATTGCAGAGTAATATTTATAAGTATCATAAAACTATTTGCGCTGAACTGAAAGGAAATGGTCAGGAAAAAACATAGATCTGGTTGAGAGGGCTGGATACACGCGGTTCTACTATTGTTTTTACAGATTCGGTGGGGTAATACGAAATTTGACTTATCAGCGTAATTAATGTGGCTAAACCTGTTTGGAATATCTTCATAAAAGATTTTCTCTTGTTAATCTGAAACCGAATTCAATTTTTTAACTAGCACATTGACAAATGTCTATTATTTGGTACATTATTGAAGTAATATTATGGGACTCTAGTTATTGCAGATAATTTTACCGGTAAATTTTTTCGTTTTCTATTCTACCTCTTTCTTCTATTCTCAAACTCAATTTATAATGAATTTAATCAGCTTTTTAAAATACTCTCTGCGTAATCATCGTTGTGTTTTCTATCAATCCACAACTTTTTCCTGTTAACTTTAATTGCCCGAGGGATAATGTCTTGAGTTTTACAACAAATAAAAAGTAATCAGTTTTTACATCTTTGATATTTACGAAAACGTCGCAGATAACTTTATTGTCATATAGATCAGGTCTTCAAGTTAAATTATGGTTCGAGGTTTCGTGACAGAAGAAATGAGATTTGAGGGTTCGAGGGTATATTAAAGTTTGAAAATAGCAGCTATAAATCTTAAAATTTTACGTAAAATGGTTATATTTGAACTTTAATCCACATAAACATTTAAAATGCTCTCGTGCACGACGAAATTTAATATTTTAATTAATGTGTTTCGCCGTTGAAGGAAATCTCGCAATCCCATTGGACCTCACAGATTATATATTCCCACAAAACCAAAATATTACATGATTTCACAGAACGCATGCAGACAATTTGGAATGTTAAAAAAATACGCACGAATTAAAATAATGGATATATTTTATAAAAACGCGAAGATTTGATAAGAGGACAAGGGTTATTGCCTTCGCTTGAAATATGAGAGGTATTTAAAGACGAAGGCAATGCAGGGCATCTCCTGCAACAACCTCAAGCGTGTGATTCCTATTGTCGTCCGCCGCCGCCGGTGGTTTGAATGGAGCCATGTCTGGTGGACAATATCATCGCTGCGCCTTGTTCGTGTATTGTCCCATTGGGTAGCGTTTGTCCGGGCAAGGTATTACAAGGGGGGAAGAGGGGAAGGGAAGGGGAAAGGAAGAGCGGAGCGCCATAATCCATTCGATGTCGCCATACTCCAAAGCCCTATATGTGTTCCGTTAGCATAAAACCAGATGTTTCTCTTGATTCCGCCGCCGAGAAACTTCGACGAATGTAAACTACGGCTTAAATCCAAATCGCCGTTCCGCTTAAAACCGCCGGAGTCGAATCTTTTATTTTTTTATTTTGCCCGAAATCGAGTGGAAAGCGGGATGTTTTGGGGTGGAGATTTTTTTCACCTTTTACATCCTCAGGAGTGACTGTCATGCTAAAAATATCCTGCGGCAAATAAAGAATTTAAAAATTCTTATCGCTGTTTTTTTTTCGTTAGGGTTCTTTTGCCGATAACTCAAAGTTATTACGCTACATTTGAGATGAATATGGAAAATTTTGATATCTTTGAGTGCATTGTTTTAATTACAATAATTTATTTACCTAAAAGAAGGTGCTAGTTTTCGTTAATTTGTCGATTGTGCTGTTGCAATTCTGGCTAGAAGAGTTAGCACATCAATCAAAACTGAAAAAATCAATTATCTCAAGCATTTAGAATAACCATGAAAAAGGTCATGAAAACCATAGCCACATTTAGACTACCAGACGGCCATCAGCAGTGGTATTAGCTGATAGTATATCCATAATCTTTTAGAATTAACTGTCGGTGAATACCACTTATGACGGCTACCTGGTAGACGGAATGCGTTTACTGTCAATAAACTTTTTGTGACATCCTATAAATGAGCTTCGGCTCAACCATGTGGAATTGACTAATCATAATCACGTAAAACTAACACTGTAAAAGTTGCAGTGCTATTTTATCCTTGATTACGACTTTTTGTGGCTATTGGAGATACTTGTATGATGAGAAGGTACTCGTTTTTAAAATTTTGATTTTTGGTCGCTAATTTTTTTAACTATAGGACTAGCTCAATAATTCCATGTATTGAATCAGTACTGGCTCTTAAGGGGTCATTTAAATCCATTATTAATTAAACAAACAAACACGCGCGTGTGTGTGTAAGTTAAATTCGTTTAATCATCTACAATTGTCTAGTGACGAGTAGATCCAATACAATAGTCGATACGATACGGAGAGCTCTTTCATTTTTTTTCGTGGAAGGTTAGGCAGTCCATCTCATCTGGCAGCGCTCAGCTGCTGCTACACGTGCAGACGCCGTTGTCGCCCATGCCATAGGATTTCTCGACCAAACAACGCCGCATTCCCAAATCCCCGAAACGCTTTCGCACCTTCGCGCGCGTCTCCCCCCTCTCTCCCGCTCTCCATTCCCCATCGCCCTGTCCCACCCTTCCGTCCGCGACGGATACTTTCCCCGATTCCGCCCCCGTGGTTCACAACACGATCTTTCCCCCTATTCCCCATTCCCTCTCTTCCCACCTCCCCTCCTTCCTCTCCCACTTCGCCGCAAACCCCTTCATCCTCTTACGCGAAATCTCCCTGCCACCTGTCCATCTCCCGATCCACGTCCAATCAAATCCTCTCTCCTCCCACGCATGATTCGTGATTGATCGGTCATTTCGGCTTAATGTCCTCAATTCCATAGCAGCATATGTTTATTCAGCAGGGCGGAGTGGTCGCGATAAGTGCCGGAAAACACTACAAATATCCATTCTGTCGGTTTAATTCGGGCCGGTTTCGGAGCGTGAGGCGCCCGTGAACTCGTTTCGTGTCACAATGAAACCGATCGGATGTTGGATAAACCTGATAATTCACTCAATAGAAATTTTTTGTTTTTTATTAATCACAAACCCTCCCTTCTGCACGATTGGAATGGATTTTACTGTGCGATAGTTTTCATTGTGAATTATTTGAACGAAACTGTGTTATTTGTTCGGTACGCTTTTGAATTGTTCAAAACCCCACCGCGTTCTATTCAATAACTTGTGATATTCATTATGAGTCAATAAAAATTATGATAATATATTTTAAGAAAAAATAATTATTGTGAACTGCTTGAGTTGGAACTCAAAATTAATTTTTTAATCATGATCAATATCCTGCTCCAAAATTCACCTCAGAGGTGACTGTTATAAAAAACCGTCGTTCCCACCTAGGTTTCTTCTAGCATTAGGAAGCAGTTCTTCCATTATATCGCAATTCCAAAATGGACAGGATCAACATCCATAAAAAATGTGGACGTGATCGGGACGATTTGATCGGTTACAGTGCCGTAATGCGGGAAGCAGCGTTAAAATTCCCTAATATTGGTTGTAGCGTCAGACATAATGAGACAGGACGATGTGGAGAACCCAGTTTATCCTGTAATCATGGGCCTGCGTGCGGTGAGACTGCTAATGATGATGATCCATCGAATTGACCATTTATTACCACACAATAGTCCCTCTCCATTCCGTCCTAGTCCTGTGTGCCGAATTCCTTTGCCTCATTCTGTATTACTGTTTACACTTCCTATATCCTCTCTCCACCTTTCTTCGCCCCTCTATATTTACCACCCCATCACCACTTTCTTTAAATCTTTTATTCCTCCATCCGTTGCAGACCCCGCCATGTCTCTGTCCCCCTTTCCACCCCGCTCCGTAATTCGATTTGATGGGTCGCCCGAGGTCAATGGGGGGACGGGTCAAGCCAGTAAGGAGAGAGAGAAAGGGAGAATGGTTGAAGGCACTGGTTCCGACCTCTTCCTTCCAGCGACCGTCGCTCGTGAAACACCGTGCCGCACGCGCACACACACATACACAAGGCAACCCTCTCTCCCTTTCTCTCCTCCCTCCTGTTCCTGCGACCGCACCACGCGCCTGCAAAATACGATCCGTGGGGAGGGAGCGAAAAGGCGTGGCAGGGGAGTTCGCCGCACGTGGGATCTATCGCCATCTGAACGACCTCGGCTACAGGCGCCCAAAACACCACCAACCCAACCCAACACCCACCGACTCTCACTTCGTCCCGCAAAACGAGCAGCTCCCTCCCTCCCCCTCTTTCTCCACCCCTCTTATTCTCCTCCACCACCATCATATCCCTCCTCCACCACCATCATATCCCTCCTCCATCCCTTCCGCGTTGCTGTTGCGGTTCGCCTTCCATAACCGTCGGCGGAAATTGCGTCCAGTGGCAAGCAAACCGTCGGGTCCTCCTCCTACGCCAAACTCTCGCCGTACGCCAGACCTCTTCTCTCCCCCCGACTCGCTCCTCTTATGCTATCCGTGGCCGTGGTATAACCGGTGCTTTCCATGGTCTAGGCCGCAAAGGCGCCTCCGTGAGGGAATATTGTGTTTAAGGGAAAAGGGGCGTAATGGAGCAGACGGCGGGAGGCTGAGGAAGGGGTGTGGAGAGGGCTGGGAGGGAGAAAGGGATTTGAGGACAGGCTGGAGGCGGAATTTCTCGGTAAGGACGAAATTCTTTCGTTTTATTTTTTCCCCACCTCTCGTATCCCTCCCTCCCTTTCTCCTACCTGGATGGCGGCAGTGGTTTGTTATCGCCGGAGTAATTTGAGGGATGAAATGCCCGCGGCGCGCTGCGCACGACGTTAACGCATTTTCGTCTGGGGAAGGCAGTATAGAGGTTAAGGGTTATGGTAAGGGGTGAGGAAACCAGAGACAATATAGCGAGAGGTGGTGATGAATGGCCGCAAGTCAATCTGCGCCGCACCGAGTTGGTCGTGATTATTTTCTCCGTCATATTGTTCTCTTTAGGCTGGGACGTATTAAGAGAGAGCTGAGCCGGTGTCGGTTTCCCTTTCGTTTGAGCCAATATCAGAAATCTTTCAATTTCGACCGCTGGCTTGTGATTATTATGTCACCGAACATTTTCCGGAATATTTATCTAGTGGAGCCTTAATGTGTACAATTGGCGTTTTATTTTTGTATTTGACAAGATAGGACGAGGAATTTAAGAAATCCATTTACCTTTTTTGTTATGAAATCATCAAATGTAATCCCTGAAATTTTAAACAGGATTACGTTCATCGGTAGAACTCGAGCATGACGTTAGTCATTGCATCTGTTGACAAAGAGGTTCAGTCCGTGGTAGTTGATATATTGAAAAAAAATCATGGATGTATTTTTCTTTTAAATCAATTATCATCATAAAAACATGCTAATGATTCTAAAGTAATTTCTCCCTTTCACTCATTGATTGGGTAGATTTGTCAAATGTGGGTGTGTTATTAAGCCAAATATTAATATTTATAAAACATTGTAAAGTTTTTCGTTAATAATAATTCTTTATGTCCATCCTTAATAGAAAATTGATCTTCTTAAAATTTCTATTTGAAAAGATATGGAATCGGCTTAATGCTCGACTTGGTTTATAGTTGGAGTGCAAAGGGTCAGTGGCAAGAGAAGCGTGATAGGGTGAAAGGCAAATATAATTTCTCAGGCAACTAGCTTGGGCGGGAGATCGGAGTATCGGTTGGGACACAGAAGCGGATATTCAAACCATCGGAAAAAGAAAACCTTGTTTCTTATGTAGGTATTGTGAATATTGGAGTTACTCCGAACGACGGTGATCTCTAGATCTCCTACCGCAACGCTTCCGCTATACCTTGTAATTGTCAAAGGTGTCTTTCGCCCATTTCCCGTTCAAATGTATTGCAGATGAAGATCGATTTCATGTCCTAGACAAACGATCTCAACCTCAAATGAAGAATAAATACGCTGACCTTATAAATGACTTCCTAAATATACTTAACTGAGAATGAAATATTTTCTCCTCACTCTTAATTCCACTACTAATTCTAACATTCTCAGACTATCGATCCGTGATGGCGAAAAATTCTTTCATGTGGTTAACAATAGACCGTTTAACAAACACATGCGTTTTGCTCCCCCGAAAAAATGATTTGTCAGTTTCAAAAACGAAAACGCGACGATTAGTTATCTAAATACAGAAGTGCGATCGATTCGACGGAATAGGAGAAAGTAATTGTTTTTGCGAGCGCCTGAACCCTTTCTCTCGGCGACAGTTGATTATTCGGCTTTATTTTGCGGCGGAACACTGCGTTGAAAAAAAACATTTTTGTCGGAGGGACTTTGTCGCACGAAACGCATTTACCTCACGTCATCCTTCGATTACGTGTTCGTGGAATCCCTCTCAATCAGCCCCACCATCGTAAAGTGCCTTTCCCAATCCCTTTCTCTCTCTCTCCCTCTTTGCGATACATTTAAACGGTTTCTATTCGCTCGAGTTAATGCGATCGGCGATATAACTTGATGAATTGTGTGCGGGCAAATACAGACCGGGTCCAAAATGCAGGGGAAATCCATTTATGACCTCCTGCGATCCGCATTCCGTCAAGGTTTCTCCCTCTCTCCATTTCTCTCTCTCTCTCCCTTCTGTTTGCGTTTAATTACCAGTGTGGTTACAAACCTTGCAATTTACTAATCAATGCCGGCGTGTCTCGCTGTTGCAGAGGGGGAAGGAGAATGGTCCCATGCGCGGGCGGATAGAGAGGCATCCTGCGCTTCAATCTCTTGGCTGCTCAATTAAAACGCTACTGTCAATTTACTTCGGAATGCGAGGCCGGATCGATACGCGTGCGTGCGTGTAGTACAATTTTTCATAGAATATAAGATGTGCAGCGAAGTCACTCGCGCGTTATATCTGGAAAACCTGATGTTCTAAATAATAATGCTTCAATTACTGAAAAATGGATATGAAAGCATGCGATTGTATTTCATTCATTGGTCATATTTTGGAATTAAATAAAAAGAAGAAATTTGATACATTTTTCGAGAGTATGCGCTAGTATGAGGTTGTTTGTTTATAAATTTGAAAAGCATTTTGTGTTGAGTTTTTATAGCATGTGCCAAAAATAAAAATAGTAGTATTCCTTTCAGGACGCAATTAAGCATTTTTCCGAAGGTTTAACGGGTTTGAAGATTTTCCTATTATTATCAGTCACTTATGACGCACAATTTTTTCTTGCATCTGTTGAATTTTTGCGCGCAATTTAAACGTTGAGGTGATTAAATTTAAATAGATAAGCTGATTATGTTAAGGCACTTAATGAACAGGACATGTGATATAATAAAACTGAGCATAGCCCGAGAAGAATTCTGTACATTTTTAATCGCCTAGCCGTATTTCTGTTTTCGTTCACTGGGACGTGCTCGGTGCCGCCATACATATCTACAAAGTATTCGAATTCATTAACCGCCGCTCACACGAATGTCCCACAAGTTGATCGCCAACAAAAGGTTAAGCCTAGGCGAATCAGCATTGAGCTGATTAACGAAAAACATGGCAAAGGCAGAGACCACGTGAGCGTTCACTCATTCGAAAATCTCTTTCACTTGTATACGAGAGCCTAAAGCCGTTTTCCTCCCCTTCTCTCTCCGCTATTCAAACCGGCGTTCTCTTTTATTTTTCTCTTTTTAACAACAAAAAGGTAATGAGAGAAACCGAGTGCCCTCCTTATTCGTCCTCTCTCTCTCTCTCTCTCTCTCTCTCTCTCTCTCTCTCTCTCCCTCTACCGCTCTTTCGCGCGCGCGCACACACACAGACACACATTCGGTGCTTTCCTAGCTCCATCTTCCGCATCAGCCGCCATCCATCCACCCATTGCGCCTTCTCCCTTTCTCCCCCTCAAACCTTCCGTCACTCCATTTTTTAAAACACTTCCCTCAAAAACGACAGGAACCCGTGGATTATAATTCCCTTTCTCTTTTCCGCTTATTCTTCCCTTCACCCTCTTCATCTCCCTCCTCTCCCCTCACGGTGACAGCGGTGCGCGGTAATGATCCCGAGAGGTCCATTATGTGCAGCCTCCCGCGAAGCAGCATTGTGACTGCAGCCTCTCTCTCTCTCGTCGGCACCAAATATTCCGACCCCCACCTCCACCTCTACCCTTCCATATTCTCTTCTTTTTAAAATTCTCCTTTCGGTAGACTTCTATACCTCCTACCAGTTCTCTCTCTATCTCCTTCCCTCTTTCGGCTTAACCCTTCTCATTTTCGCACCCTACGTACACCACTCTTTCTACTTTTTCACCCGTGTTTGCTATATTGTCCCCATTGTAACTGTAAATAGCGCAGGTTAATTACCTTTTGTTATTCCTGTCTCTTCTCTATAAATTTATTAGCTCTTCTCTTTCGAAGTAATTTTATAAAATTCACCCAGTAGTTATCTCCAAAGGCTAATAAAATCTTTTGTTTTAATGGCTATCGTGTCAGATTTTAGTTTAGTCGTAGGGAAAGCTGAATAATTATCTATCGAATCGCCTTTACAAAAGAATCTCTACCCGTTGTTCACGCTATTCTTGTCCCCCATTCCCTTCAATCAATTTTTCTTAAATTTCTCCGTGTTTAAATTGGTCCAGCTTATCTTTTTCCTTTTTCTCCCATGAGTCGATTCCTTCTTTTTGGTTCCAACCATTTCTCGACCTTCAGCCATTACCGTCTCTCTACATTATATTCCCCACTAACCCAGTTATAATATCATTTTTTCCTCTCTGTCCTCCCACGCACCACCCTCTTTTCTATTCTCCTCTCTCTCTCTCTATTATCCTCCCACTCCGTTTTTCTCTTTTTTCATTTCTTATCTCGGTTCCACCGTGGTGATGGGGTGCGGGTGCTAATGAGACCATCCTCCTGCATGGCCAGTCACGGTGTATGACGCCGATATTGTTCGCAAAGAGTCCCCTGTCGGATGGAACGAAAGATATCTTGTAGGAGGTTGCCCTTAATGGTTTTCCCTTGAAAACGCTCCTCTTGAGACGTCCCGAGACTCGTGAAGGTTGCGTAATTTATCATCTCTCATTGAAAGGCTTCTGGAACTGCTGCGTAGCGGGGTCGTCGTAGTTATGGTAACTTGAGTGGGAGGGGACTGAAGTTTAGAATTTTTCTTCATATTCCCGAGTTGAAAGGAGTGCCTAGGATGTATGATACTTCCTCCCGTAGGAGTATCTTTATTCGAAATATGTGGTATAGACGTCTAACTAATAAATACGTGTAATTATCCTCTGACGAATTCAGTAGATTTTCAAGGAAAAAACCTTAACCGTTAATTTCTTGGCCTTATTCGGATATAAGTTTTTATATTTTCCCTCGAAAATTATGATACATTTCTTTATGGTGAGTTGCGTACGAGCTTATTGTTACAGAGAGTCTGATATAAATGGATAACGATCATGGATCGTGTGTCTTGCGAGTTACTACTGATACAATGCAATGATATCGCGAGTTTTTTTAAAGATATTTCAGCTTCTTAGCATTTTATCTATTTCAATTATTAGTCATTTGCTCATTTATCTACATTCTAGATGATTTTTAATAGACAGTAAACAAATTCCATCGAATTACTGACCGCGTGCACCATCCAGGTAAGGTGACAACAGTGTATGCAATAACTCATTATTATTTGCATACATGTATTGTGATGGAAACCAGGGAAAATAACGCCTCAAGGCAGCAGTTCCCAACCTTTTACATCTTGCTATTTTGTCAAAAAAACCCTGGTTCAAACATGATAATAACAAAAATCTCATATTTTCCAATAAATGGATTTTTGTCAAATTCATTTTGGCGTATTATACATAATTAGAGATAATAGATAAAGGGCTTAATATGTGTGTGTGTGGGTCGTCGCGTGTATCGGAACGCTATACGGAGTTAAGTGGGAGAATGAGAAAATTGCTTGTAGCTAAACCGTTTTTCAATCTTTTACGATCAAACTTTTAGGAATGACTTGGCAACAGCATTTTTAAATTTTAGGTTACTGGCTGTCTACGTTGAAGTCATTAGTTTGATTCTAGGAGTGTTTATTTTATCCATTTGATTAACACGGAAATGAGTGTAGCACATTAATCATTTTCATATTAAAATTTCTTAAAATAATCGTAGGAATTCGAGACTTAAAACAACGTACGCATATACGAACAAAAATTTGTTTTCCTGCGTGTCAAATCGGTCCACAAATTAATTTTTAACGCGAAATTTTGTCGTATTTTTACTTTAAAATCTTTCGGCGCCGGGGTTATATACGTTGTTGTCGATTTAGTGTAATTGCGTATAATTAACTGGGAGTATAATTAGGCGTCGCAGCTATCCACATACAAAATTTTGACGCTACTTCAAAATTTCGTGCATATTTTGACGCCATATATATATATATATATATATATATATATATATATATATATATATATATATATATATATAGTTTGGAGATCCTCTGTGGGTGCTGAAGTAACACACGAAAATACAAAGTACAGGAAGCTTTGTGGGCTATAGCCCTTCGTCAGCGACAGAGAGAGAGAACTAATTATATATATATATAATATATATATCTCTGTAGCTGATGAAGGAATAACTCCGAAAGCTTCTACGTTTGTGATGTTTCTGTGTTTTAGTGTTCTTTTACGTGTGTCGCTTCGACATCCCCGGGGCCTCGCCAACCTGAAGTCGTCCGATTGGTGAGTGTTCACTGGGTTTCCTCATTCCAACACCTTGTTGCCATCCATATATATATATCCTTGTTGACATCCATATATTCATTTTACCTTTCCTTTTCCGTAAGTTGTTATATATATATATATATATATATATATATATATATATATATATATATATATATACTAGTAGAAGGTGCTTGCATACTGCAAGCATTTAATCGCACCTTGAAAAAAACATTAATTTTCAGAGAGATATTTCATCATGAGGAATATTTCCTTAATTCTAAAGATTTCTCCTCTGGACGGATTTTTGTTATTTCATTATGGAACAATAATGAGGTAAAACAATTTAAAATTTTTGAAATTTTCGAAATATTATACTTTTCCCACATTGAGTTAATAATGCCACACATTTCTGCCAAATTTTAAATTTATAGTACAATTAAAAGTGAAATAACAGTTATCTAATTGTTTAAATTTTAATAATTTATAACGGCCAAAATAACAATTTTATGGATAAATTGAAATGTTTATTCGTTTACATAAATTAACCTATAAATAATTTAAAAATTTCAGCTCCCTAACTTGCGGCGTAGGGTCTAAGCATCTATCTATTTGTTTAAACTTTAAGAATTTTTAACTGCCAAACAAATAAAAATATAAAAATTTCTATAATCCCTATTTCGTTTTTTACAAATACTACATCTAAAAAAATTTTCAGCTCCGCAGCACATACGAAAATACATAAACCTTGAAAATTTGTTTGCGAATTTTTAGCGGCCGAATTGTTGCACCTTTTCATGATTTTCGTTTTTTCTAGTCGGTTTTGCACAAACTCCCACCTAAGAAAAAAATTTCGAATCTCTAGCTCATCTGTAAGTGCCTAAACATTAGTATCCTCCTATATGTTATATCCTCCTCTGTAAGAAACGTCTATATATAATAGGTATATATGCGTGTGTGTGAAGATTTATATGTGATGAAGTAGATGATGTCCAGTTGAGGTAAATGACTTGTTAGAGGGTGGCTCACCTCTGGCGAGACTGTCCTCAACTGGCGTGATCGTTAAGGCGAAACCATTTAGTTAATTGAAGTGCGTGCGTAATAAAAAATACTATTCGCTTCGCTCTTATACGTTCGTTTGCCTAAATTTATTCACTTCCTGCGAAAAATGGGCCTTCCTCCTCTCCCTTTCTCTCTTTGCCTTCCACGTCATCCTCTTTATTTCTCCTCATAGGTATCATCTCCTTCTCCTCGTTGGTCTTAATTCGACGAGTGGTTTCAATGGATTCAAATCTCTCAAGTTTATGGGGTGGGTGACCCTACTTCCTCAGCTTACCGAGTGGACCTGCTGCGCTTGTGTGGTCATTTCCCCTCTTTTCCCTTACATCTCTCGCTCTCTCATTAAAGCTTTGCTTAGCCAACTTAGGAGGGGTTGCGTGTGCTAACGACAGCAGTAATTTCCCCTAGTTTATCCCGCATTAAATAAATATTTAATCATTTGATTCATCAAAGTTAAGCCAGCTTAATGGGCCATACGTTTCTGATTTGAATAAATCTAAATTAATTCCACCTGGACATTATCTATTTCCGCTTAGCGCACAAGATTTAGGTCGATTTATTTCTGCTCATGCATTTCGACTATATTTAATGGATTTTAACGTGATAAAATATTTAAAATGCCACTCTTGGTTGTACATACGATTTTGAGTCGAATAAAAAAATGCAGCCCTGATCTAAAAATACCCTCATACCATTAAGTAAATCCACATATAATCTAGATTTATGATTTCTCTTCTATTCTACTCATATACTCATATACATATACTTTCGACAAATGTTTTCCTCATGGCAGTCCCCGCCCGGAGATTCGATTGGGGGACTATTTTACCTCCGGATTGTTTTACCCCGAGAGAACTCATATTGTCCAACCATATAATCTTTACTAGGGATTGTAATGTGGTAGTTTCCCTCTTGCTTTCCACATCGCAGTACTGTAGCCATTCAAATCGTCCTGATCACGCCTACAGCTGTATTGGATATAGACCCAACCAACATCATTTGTTTTCGGCTCTATACCATACTGACAGTACTGCTGCCTACTGCCAGGCACTGATGATAGTTTTTTTTTAAAATAAAACCTCCATTCGAGGGGTTTGAACCCCCGAACTTTGTAATAGAAAGCCGACACGCTAACCACTACACCACCAGTGCATATATATATATATATATATATATATATGTGTCGCTTCGACATCCCCGGGGCCTCGCCAACCTGAAGTCGTCTGATTGGTGAGTGCTCACCGGGTTTCCTCATCCCAACACCTTGTTGACATCCATTTATCCATTTTACCTTTCCTTTTCCGTAAGCTGTTATATATATATATATATATATGTATGTATGTATATATATATATATATATGTATGTATAATATATATAAACACATAAACACAAGAATATTTTGATTTGAAAGCTTACCTCTTTAAAAATAGCTAGTGCAGAAAAAAGTTCATTGTGTGAACATTAAACGATATTTCTTGTTCTTGTATTTTCACTTCTTTCTTTACAAATTTTGCCAAACGCAATGATTTCGACAATCCACCTATATGATAAAACATATTAATAGCTGATTCACGGCTTTTACTAACTGAATCTTGATGATTAAACCAAATTAGGACCTTGCATATCGTTAACGAGAATATTATTGTTGTTCTACCACACTGAAACTTAGTATATATTTAATCTCAAAT
Source organism: Tanypteryx hageni (assembly GCA_028673005.1). NCBI lineage: Eukaryota > Metazoa > Arthropoda > Insecta > Odonata > Petaluridae > Tanypteryx > Tanypteryx hageni. The sequence continues at coordinate 56,734,180 of CM054116.1, forward strand.
ATCGTAAGCTGGTATTTCTAAATTTTAGATATTTTTGATTTCGTACCGTAATTCTTCCAATCGCGTCATTGACAAATCTATTATTTCGCGATACGGACAGTAAATTCTGCTTTACCTCTTGAGATCCGAAATATGCTGTTGCTTTTGGCGAGAAACATTCTTTAAAAATAGAATTTGCCAGTTCAGCTTAAAGGCTTTTAGACATTTGTTGATGCCAATTAAGGACTAATTAAGGAAAAACATTAATGATATAATTATCGCAATAATATTTTAGGCGTCAAAAAAGAAATATCTATTACTTTACTTTGTATCATTTGATATACTTCATCACTCTACTGAATATTCTCTTTATTTAACAAAATATATAGAGGGAAAAATTAGACATAATTATTCAGCGCTCGATCAAGTCTAACCTGATTATAATATTTTACAACAAATAGCAAATAAATATTTATCCTTGATCCATCTTCAATTTTTAGTAACGATTGCTAATTTATGTGCACCTTTTTTAAATTACATTATATTTAAATTATACATAAATTGAAATTGACTAACCTGTAGCAAAAGACAAAGGAGGCAAAAGCACGAGAGAGTATAACTTTAAGAAAAAGACTGGGTTGGACATAGGAAGTAAGGGTGAAAGTGCACACAACAAGGTCATCTATAGGAAAAATCCTAGCAAGGATCGAGACACATTTGTTTCCAGAATACACTACACGGGGTTAATGAGTGGAAGGGATAGCAAAAACGACCACCGAAATTCTTTTCTTTCAAACTTCGTTTAATGGCATTCAAGGGTCGAGGCATTCTCAGGAGGGCATATCCATGACCTTATCTGTATAGAAAGGCTCGTGGAATATCACACCATTAGGTCGGCAAATATAATATGAATACCTTGAAATGATTTTCATTTCACTATATTGATTTGTATTGAATTCTGTATATTTAAATGAATCATATTGTGTATCATAATGGATAGGTGGAAGAAGGGGCCATATGGCCTCAACCTCCCCGTATTAATAAATAAATAAATAAATAAATAAATAAATAAATAAATAAATAAATAAATAAATAAATAAAAGGGCTAAGAAACACGGATGGATGGATGGATGTCATGTCACCCCTGCCAGGGCGCGAAGAGCAGTTCCCAGCGCTGCCGCGCTGTTGCCTGCTAGTAGATAGGCGAAGGAGCTCGAACTCGAAGCTCCTAACAGGAAAAATATATGGATAAAATATTGTATGTGGTATGTGAAAAATTGTAAACAGAATCTTCTGAATATGTTTTTATATGTTTTAAATATGTTTTTTTTTCTTATATGTTAATTTTGTAACCTTGCCACCGGGCCAGGCGCCCACTTGCATTGTATATTGAAATAATAATAATAATAATAATCCTGAAGTGTAGAATAACGGTGCTTGATTCACGGCACAATGAAAAGGGAGGTAATTTAATTTAGGTAACGGAAAGGGATAATTTTGGTTTTTTATGTGGGCCTGCTGCTGGCAATTCATAATCCCAGAGAGAGGAAAAGAGGGGGTTCGTGCATATTTGCATTTGGAGCAGATATTTATTGTTTAGGCGCCGTAGGAAGTCGGGAAGGGGAGGGATTTTCAAGTATTTATGTAGATCATCGTTTCTTTGAAACCATCTGGCGCCAGTTATTAACCGTAGCATTTTATTTTGGAAGACTGTTAATTTCTTGATTTCGGTTTTACCGTAATAAGACCATACAGGAGAAGCATAGGTAAGTATCGGGCGAATCATTGACGTGTAGAGGATGCATTTGGTCTTCATTGACATTGGGGAGCTTCTGCTGAATATGCTATAGAGACCTTTCTTGATTCCGGTTGCTTTCTAGAGTGTTTTCTGCAAGTGGGAATTCCATGTTAATTTTTTATCCATGGTGACCCCTAAAAACGTTGCTTTATTCTTGCGAGGTATAATGGAGTTCTACAGTTGGGGAGGGCGCCTTCGCCTTTTTTGGGGTGACGGGAGAAGACAACATTTATACATTTGCTGGGGTTAACTTTCAGTTTCCATACAGTCATCCAATCCTCAATTTGGCGCAAGTGGTCCTGGAGTTGATCGCTGGCGGAGTTTGCATCCCAGTGGGGGCAGCGATGGTGGTGTCATCCGCATACAGGTAAAGTTGGGTGTTGTCTGAGCCCTTGGGGTACTCCGGCAAGGCATGGAAAGGTGGGGGATGAGGAGGTGTTGATATTAACAAAGAATTTACGGTTCTTGAGGAAGGATTGCAGGATTTTGAGGAGGTAAAGCGGAGGTTCATAGGCAGACAGCTTGAAGAGGAGGGCCTGTGGCCAAACTTTATCAAATGCCTTTTCTAAGTCAAGAAAGGCGGCAGTTGTCAATTGGTTAGAGTTAAACCCATCTGTGATGCATTCGACGAGTCGTAAAATCTGGTGGGAAGTGGAGGTACGTGATTGAAACCCGGCTTGTTCATTAATAATGAGGCGATTGGAGCGAAGAAATTGTTGAAGTCGGTTGTTGATTATCTTCTCAAAGACTTTGGCGAGCATGGGAAGGAGACTAATGGGACGGTAAGAAGAAGGGTTGGTGGGATCCTTTTGTGGTTTTGGTATCATGCGGATCATGGCGATTTTCCAAGCTGAAGGAAAGTAGGAGCAGAGGAGGCAGGAGTTGAAAAGGTTAGATAAAAAGGATAAGATTGGGAAGGTTTTTCAGGACTTTGTTTGAGATCTTGTCCGAACCTGGTGCTGAATTTTTCTTGCTGGTTTTGATGATTTCAGCCACTTCTCCAGGGTAAGTGGAGAACGGGTCAGAAGTAGGGGAATATTGCAGGTTTTCAATAAAAATATTAATGTCATCCTGATGCAGGGATGGTGAGGTGTTTTGGAAGGATTGCTGGAGATGTTCCGCAAATTGGGAGCATTTTTGTTGGTCAGTCGTGGCGGTCACTCCATTTTGATGCAGGGGGGGGAGGTGATGTCCGTTTTTCTTTCAGACTTCGGGCAAGTTTCCAGACAGAGTTGTCTTCGCTGGATAAGTTGCAGATGAGGTTGTTCCACGATTGTTAGCGATGGGTTTTTAGCAAGGAACGGACTCGGTCTCTTAGGGCATTAAAGAAGTTCCTGTCAACTTGGTCTCTGGTCTGTTGCCATGTTTTGCGCGCTGCATTCCGTCTTCTCATAACTAAAATTATCTCAGGGGGAAGATGTTCTGGAGATTTGATGGGGAAATGGTAAGAGGCGGATTTCAAGGAGGAATGGATGGCTTGGGTCAGAGTTTCTACTGCATAGTCGATTGAATCAGGTGAGGACAATGAAAGGGACACAAGAATGGGTAGATGGGAAAGGATTGTGCGTTTGAAGTAGTCCCAGTTGATAGCAGACGATTGGATATCAGATAAGGACGGTGAGAAGTCATAGATGGAGAGGATTGGAAGGTGATCAGATGCAGAGTTATCTAGTACAGTGAAGGAGGTAGGCTGGGGAAGATTAGATGTAAGGATGATGTCCAGGATATCAGTTGATAGGTCGGTGATATGCGTTGGCTGCAATGGAGAGAAGATTGAGAAGTTATATTGGTGTTGCAGTTGCTGAAGCCTAAGTCCTCTACGGTTCGATACCGAACATCCCCGGGCAGTGTGCTTTGCATTAAAGTTCCCTGTCAAAATGCTACGTTGCTTGAGAAGATGGAGCAAAGCTTTTCGATCCTTATGGGGATAGGTGGCGCCTGGTGGGTGGTAAATGGACCATACAGAAAAATGACCTCTGTTGGTTCGTATGTTAACACCCACTAGCTCAAGGGATTTGGTAGCAGGATTGGGGATTTGGAGGCATTGAAGGCCTTTTCTTACCAGAAGAAGGACTCGACCTCCACGAATGTCAGAGAGGCGGTCAACCTTGAATTGGTGAAAGTTGGGAATGTAGAGGGAGTGGTGGGGTTTGAGCCTGGTTTCCTGGAGGGTGACGATATCGGGATGGTTCGCGTCGATGATTGCCAGCAGCTCCTCACGCTTGGTTTTAATGCCCTTACAATTCCATTGCAGAATCTTCAGCTGATTGACGTTGCAATTAAGGGCAATTGAAGTACGTTAGAAGAATTTTCCAGAATTCCTCCAGGATCACCTCTAGCTTCGTTTTCCCAGGGGGAGGAGGAGTAAGAAACTTGGAAAAAACTCTTTTCAGAGCATCCATGAAAAACTTTTGGATATCACCATCGAGAGAGCAGGAAGGGACGTAGGAATGGGATTGTGTGGGTTGTGAGGAGGAAGAGGTTGGCTCGGCTGCAGGATTAGGTTGGCGGGATAGTAAAGAAGGGAAAGCAGAATGAGAAGTAATACAAGGAGCAACTGGGGTAGAAGATAATAGCCGTCTTTCTCTCAATTTCTCGGCATAGGTTTTGTAAGCCGGACAGCCTCTGAAATTAGCAGGATGGGGGCCGTTGCAGTTGGCACAGATAGCAGGTTGTGACACATCCAACGGGCAGGTAGAAGCAGCGTGGAAGTCCCCACATCGAACACAGCGCTGTTTTAGCCCGCAGGTCTTGTAAGTGTGACCAAATCTTTGACATTTGGTGGATTGGGGTGGGCCTGGAGATGGTTTGTATGGGGTTATGATTGCGCGGATGGACCCGATGTACGGGTTATTGAGCAGTCGTTGGGCTTCATCGTCGTTGTCAACAATCAGTTGAAAGGTGGCAACAGGACGAAGAGGAAAAGGTTGCGGCAGAGATCCTGGATTTAGAGCCTGTTCTTCCTCTCGTTTCCGGAGCATGTCAGGAGTTGGGCGGTTGGTTTGAACTTGACGGAGGCTATGAACTGTAATATTTTTAGATTCTACTGCATATTGAAGTTTGGGAAGGGGATAGTCGATTGGAAGTCCTCTTATTGCAATGACAGGCTTTTTGTCCTCCGCTAGCCGGTACGTGAAATATTCAATGCCATTAGATTTTAAGTGTTGTACAACCGCACGGAAATCATTGCTGCAGGAGCACTGAATTTTAATCTGTTTCCCTTGCAGAGAGGTAACAGGCTTTTAGAATTCCATCTTCTTTAGCATGAAAATTGATGGATTCAGGCAAAAATATTGGCGGAATATTGCCTGTATGTGGGTTTCGGGAAATCTCAGTATCAGGGGTAGGTTTGGGACGCGATGACGGAGGTTGAACCGTAGTTGAATGTGAGGTAATTGGGTTGAGAGGGGATGAGGTATCCATAGATTCAGAGGCAGATGCAAGGGCGGCGAAGGAATTACGTAAGGGAATTGTTTCACGTACAACGACTTTTTTAGGCTGAAGGATAAGGGGGGAGGCAGCCTTTCGTTTGGGCTGTACAGTAATAAAATCATTACCCTGATCGCCAACGGATGCATTAGAACCTTGGGTCGGTTTTGAGCAAGTGACTAAGGCCAAGAATTGCGGGTTGTCAAGAAGGTGTTCCGGAATGTTAATATTAACCGTACCAGCAGCAGCAGGGGGGAGGGAATCAGGTATGGGAGGTGGAGGGGGAGGGAGTATGCCGTGACTTGCCGAATGATGACTTGGGCAAGACGATACGTCCCTCGGAGGCAGACCGGGAGAAGCTTCGGTTAAGCAAAGGGTAGTGGTTGGTCGTGGAAGCGTCCTTATCTCAGGTTCCGAGGCCGCGTTGCCATCCGGTAAAGCGGGAGAGGGGTCATATGTAGCGGGCGGGCATTCACTTCCACTCCGAATCCAAGACTCGCAGTCAACAGGGCGGCTTCGGTCCGATGCCAATTCCCGTAGTGGAGGGTGGGAGGATTCCCAATCGGGGTCCATCTCAGCCGAGTCTGTAGAAGATCGGTCTGGGGATCGTGGGCGGGACATGTCCGAGGACATGCCCTAAGAGAGGTCCAGCCAGGCGTAGGTCAAGATATACACAGAGATCCACAAAACACAATACAAAATCCCAGTCCGAAGCACTCTTAAAAGCGCAAGAAAAAGCAGAACAGGTTGCTCTGGAAGCACGTCCGCTCTCCACCGCGACTCACTCCCTTCCTATCGTAGGAGTAGCTGTTATCAATAAAATCGAACAAGAAAGTCGGCTAAGATACACGTGTTCTCAAATCTACCCTAGAACCTTGCGGTTACCTAATTGTCCAGAGTAGAAGCGTGATCTTTTCAATATTTGAGTGTAAGAAAATACCCTTCTTTCAGTCCCACTGTTAATGTAAGCCCAGAAAAGGAACGAAATTGTAGATAGAAAATAATACTGCGAAAAAGTACACAGGAACAACTTAACTATTATAATTCAGAATAAGTTTTCTACGTATACATTTACATCTTGTTGGAAAATCGACGCTTATCGACTATTCATTTTCGTTGATTTTGAAAATTTTAAAAAAATCGACATTTAACGACGTTTTTCGATTTAAATCGAATCCAACCAAGCCTAAATATAACTTAAGTCTAGCTTATAAATGGACGTATCGGTGGTTTGAGGGATATACTGAAATAAATACTCTTTAAACTTAACCTTATACGAGAGAAAGTGAAATTTTAGGAGAAAATGAGACAGAAAATCGATAAAAATGAATGAGAGATCACTGTTTGCATTCCTGATGGGTGGAATATATGCAAGGCAACCGATTTTAATTAATGGACTTTCATTTGCATAGAGAATTTGATGACAATCACCATAAATAATGAATTTTATTTCAGTGTTAATATTAGCTTTTACTCATATTTTAAAATATTTATTTATTGTTGAGAAGACAGAATCGTCATATAAAAACAATTGGACGAAGAGGAACTCGATATTCTCAAACTTTGGTTGAGCGGATCAACTTTGCGTGTTTGGCTCTACGTTAAATGCTTTCAGGTTGTATAAAAGCTACTATTTACTTTCCTTTGTAATGCTTCTTGGAACGAGGCCATATCGCGGAATAAATTTTTTTAAACTTCAAGATGCTTCTAATAATCCATGGTGAATATTGCCAAACGGTCCCAGAATGAATGGTATTGGTAATTTAAATCAATGATTCATTTTATAATCGGTCGTTGTCCATGGACCGTTTTCAATATCAATGTATTAATTTAATTAAAATCCGTATTTATCCAGTCATGTATACATTCATCTATAAATAAGTTTAAATGAAATTTTATAAAATGATATTCCGATTTGTAAGAAATTCTATTTTAAAATATTTGCGATTTCATAATTACATTCCTGTAGACCTCACGACTTTTAAGGTTTATTTTTCATAATGTGACAAAATACGAATGTTATCCAAATTCACTTAGTTTTAATTCTAGATTTTCGTGAAGCGGCTTGGTAGAATCGCAACTTGTTTCTAAATAGGGATTACAAGAATGTTCAATCCCCTCTGGCTCGTTTACGAAGAAATTAAAGGTTTTTGTTCAAATCTACAATTATTAATAACAAATATATACTGTTTTCCCAAGAAATATTTACATTTAAAATAATTACTAAATTATATCTACTGTAGTATATTATACTTTACCTATATATTTGTTGCTAAATAATTTGAATAACAAAAATTCATCTAAAAGATAACCTATTAACAATGGACTTATGGTAGTTATAGGTGCTCTCGTAAATGTGCGTTGACGTTAAATTCATTATCGACGAAGAGGCAAATGCTCCATCAATGTCTTTGTTCTGGTCCGTCGTCGGATTCCTAGATATCAATTATTTATGGCAGCATAACACAATAACATCAAAGAAAGACATACCTGTTTGTCGTATCCTGTCTCAAATTTGAAACGGTTCTAAAATTTCTATGATACTTTGCTGAAATAAGCTTAATTTCGTCGAATTCAATAAGTCATTTATTGTATCATTACCACACCCTACCACCTAAATATCAAATTTTTGTAGCATATATACACTTTTTATAACATTAGTTTAAAGTTTATTTATTTTCCAAATTTACCGTCCTCAAACGGAGGAAATACAAACTACTAACAAACAATTCGTAAAATGCGAGTATCAATATTTTATTAGTACCTGCCAAACAAAAAAATTGTCATATGTCTCTTAAAACAAAAAAAGTTGAATTTCTACAGACGGACGATAAGCGATAACAATAGCTCGTTTTTTACATTTTTGAAAACGAACTAAAAACTTGGATGTGTAAAGGTGACTTCTAAATTTTGTAAAAAGATCAATCCAACGATATCCCTGGCGACATTAACCTTTTAGGCAATGGTAATACTACATCTCAGTTTTATTCGTTCTTCATGGTCATTTAATATTATCAATTATTATGTCTTCTACCGCTTTCGCATGAATTCTTTTAATAATTTTAATTACGTTTCATTTGTTATATATGACGTAATAATTACGGAAATAGAAGTGAAGAACGAAATAATAGAGGTGCAAATCAAAATGTTTACTAACTATCTCAATTAAGTTCGATAAACGTTAAAATAGTGCATCTATTTTCCACTGTAACCCATCATGAACATCTATTAATGTCCAAGAAAAAATTGAAGGTCAGGACGAAAGTTTCTACCTTAAAAAAATGGCTAATATTAACATCCTCAATTTCCTCTTGTGTGTGCGACCACTCAAAAGCAGCTTCTTTTTAGGTTCTTGAGCAGAGCAAAGCAAGGCTCGCCACGTCACTTTGACTCGACCCTAGCTCCTATATTTTTTTATTATTTCTGCGGGAGGGCATTCTTTGAGGCTTATTCCGGTGTCCGGAGAGAACCTAGCCGTGTAATTGAACGCCTTGGCGTACACGAGGTTCAGTCCCCGCAGCCGCTTTTTGTACGGCAGAGAATGAGGCGAGGAAAAGAATTTTGAAAAAATAAGTGGAAGGCTACTTAATTAGGTTCGTGGAGGCGTGCGGCGGCGGAGCGGAGGGATAAAAAGGAAGGCTCTAAATTGCGGCGATTCGGTAAAATTTGTCGGAGGCAGTACGTGAGAAGTTATAAAAAGAATGCGATAAGAAACGCTCTGTGGCGGAGAGGGAGAGACAGGAAAAAGCTGAAAAATAAAAGCGAAAAAGAAAGGGTCGATGGTATGAAAGGCAGGTGGAATTGAAGAGGACCGTGTGAGTGTAGTTTCTTCGGGAGAAAAATGTAATTTGTCGCGATGCACTGGGATATCATTTTTGCTTTTGTTAGGTATGAAAATTTATCTCATGCGTGTCTTGGCAAAAGTTTTCATCTCGGCTATTTAAAGTTTCAACACACATAGATATAGTCTATCACACATCCAGAACATTTAAATGTAAAAAAAAGGTTATTTTCAAGGTAGCTCTAGATCGGTAATAGACTATCGTTGCACATATTTGGAGTTTTAGAAAATAATTATTTTTAGTTTGAAGAGGTAAATTTTTTACGCAGCGAGTATTACTATTATTACGAGTATTACTATTTCTTTCGAAGCGTTTGTGTCTGTTTTAAAATTGAAGTTATTATGTGAATTATCGACATTTATAACAACTGTCGTAGCTCTTCAACTAAATTCTCATCTATGAGAAATCAAAAACGTTATTAAAAATTCGCGTCAATCATTCGCGGATGCATTAATTATAATATTTCTTTTATTTTAGTGAACAACCGTTTGGCTAATGCGCGGCCAACTCGTCGTAAAAAGTCACGCGGTCTCTTACTGGTAATTTTTAGTCCGTTATGAAAGTGTTAACGCATCCAAGAGGCCAAAGTGTCCGAGAATCCCTAAATAATCACTGTGTTCGCCAACGCAGCGCTAACAAGTGAACGCGAAGCATTTATCCACTCGTCGGAATCATAAAAAAATACCCACCGTGGACGCGGCGCCGTTTGGCACATGTAATAGTGTCATTGTAAATGGAGCGTGCGTTGGTAAAAGAAGTAAGACGAATGATCTCAAGCGGATACATTTATCTCTCTCTTTGACTCCTATCTCTCTCTCCCTTCCGTTCATCTATTCCACATCCTTTCCCTCCCTCATACTCTTTCCCGACTTCCTCCTTTCTCCTCATTTTCTCTCCATTGCTTTCTCTCTCTCACTCCTGTCGCACACTCGTTTCTCTTTTCATATCGGAAGCCATAAAAATACATAAAAAGCGGCTGGGATCGTACGGAATGGCCGTGGGTTGAGGCGGCAAAAAGGTGCTAATACGTGGTGAGAAGAGATAGAGAACCGGAGGAGAGTGGAAGAGGGAAGGGTAGGAGAGAGAGAAGATGGGTGGCAAAATGCATAGCGCCGTTTAAATTCGTTGCGTCAAAGGGGCACGTGATGTATAACGTTACGTGACACGCCGGCGTACGTACTCCAGTTACTCAATATTTCACGCGCCGACTCGAAAACAAGTCCATTTCTCATTTTTGCATCGGGGGCGCCTGTAGTGGTGGTGGTAACGGCGGCGGCAGGAACAGGGATTGCGTGATGGTCTTCTGCATGCTAGGACTAAATACTTAACCTATCGATTCCTGAATTACCTCGTCACGGATAATGGCAACGCTCCCGATTTCCTATGCAGAGTCTAAAATAATGAGCGCGAGCGGAAAATTGTGGGAAGATATATGTATGGAAAATTATAGCTCTGTTAAATTAAAGAGATTTTGCAGAATGGATTTAAAGGGGAACGTTTGAGTGAATTTAAAATGAATAGGAGATGAGAAATTACGGCGCTTTGACCGTGATTGGGAATCATGGCGGTATTGAATTTTTTATTTCATCTTTATGGAGCGATTTATTATTTAAAGGATGATATTTATAACAAATAAAATTACCAACGACGGGAATAATGGTGTCTATGAATGCGTAATCATAAGAGAGACTGCAACGTGTTAATTCACGATGGATATTTTCCGTGAGAACTGATTTTATTAATGGTTACCTATAATGGTGGGCAGATTTGAGAGTGGAAAGAATGCTGAAGAACGTTGATATGGTGGTGATTCCCGGAAATCACCACCATATCAACAGCACGCCGTGGAAGCCTTCGTACTAATTTTTGCTGAAGAACGTTGTTGTAGAAATAGTTAAAGGAAAGAGAGGTAAGATAAATATTTTAGACTAATTCTACCGTTTTCAGTCCAAAACTTTAACTTTTCAAAGGAAGAAATTATTCACCCACTATATTTATAAGATATTTTTCTGGATCTTTTTGTACACAATCGGCATTGATATTTCATTACCTATTACTCCAAACAAGTTAAATATGTCATTACAAATTATTACAAAAGAATTTAAATATCCAATTATCAATTATCATAAACAAATTAATATCCTATGATCAATTAATAAATACAAATACAAACCTTCATCCCATCATCATATTATTATAGTACTAGATGAAATACCCCGTTTAAAACGGGCTTTGTAATCAAACTAACCGCTGAGATACTGATTGTCTTAAGGGAGATTGAAATTACCCTCTGGAGTCAAATCCGAGACCTTTTTGTTTACAACCCCCGCGCAATATTAGAGAGTTATAAATATTTTTGTTGATTTCTAACAATAGCCTAGCTAAAACATGCTAAGATTCTCTCTGTTCTCGTTTGGAAAATATTAAAGAAAAAATCAAAGATATTTTTTATTTCATCTAATTGCTTCTTGGTAAACGATATTTCTGGTTTTGCGGTCTGGCGATAATATATAAAGATTATTCGCGACGAGAAAAAGCGAAAATCACAAAAAAGTTTACATTTAAGGTGTCTTTTTAACCCCAATGTTCCATTCCAATACACCATAAGAAAACCATGGAATTCAGTGCAAGGCTTTCTAAAAATGCATTTTTTAATTACTTTAAATTAAGATACGAATTCGAACAAAGACCAGTTGTCTATCTGAAAGAACGGAGATCTTAAATTTTGAAAACATAATTAAAATACCTACCGAATTAGCGTAAATATCTCCTTTTAATCGGAAAAAAGTGTGAATTTTTTCCTCTTTTCAACAATGAAAATCTTTAAATACTATGAGAACGACCTCATTGCTTTTAAAGGGATCTGATATTATACGTTACGATTGCAGTGATTAAATGATTTTAATGAAAATTATGGCCGTCATAACGAATTAGAGTTGAACTTCCATAACTCGAATCTCAAGAAAAAGTAATAATTATTCGAGTACTAGAAAATTAAATTTATAAAAATATATTTTTAAATATTTGTATTTATACAGTGGAACTTCTATAACTTGAATCTCGAAGGAAAGCAACAATTATTCGAATTATAGATAACTAGAGGTGCGGAATTATCTTTTTTAAATTTTTCTTTAATTGACTTAACATCAAGTTTATTCCCATAACCATATAAGCATATAACTTTAATTTTCAATATCATACATATTATGAAAACATCACCAATATTTTCTTCCGATTTTACTCTATCCAAAACACTAATATCATCACGTACTCTGATTGAAGGTATTGCAATTCTCACGTATTACTGAAAGCACAGACATGATTAAATTTGGGTTACCGGCTGTAGGAAGGAGCGAATAAGTTTTTTTCTACAGGGCCAAAAAGGATCACAGTGTCAATAAAACTTGAAAAGTATTTTAATTTTGTGTTTCGTAGTTTTTCTAGAAATTTGAGCTCTTTTCAATTGTTAAATATAATGGCATGATACCTATTTCGCGATTGTTTTTATCCAAATATGTGCTTAAGGCATGAATGAAAGCACAATCTTAACAGAAAATATGGTAATTTTTCCATAATTTATAATGTATAGGATATTGTCGTAATGATGATTATTCTTATTGCTCATGCATGGCGATCTGAGTCACGAAACTTGAAATACGGAAACTTGGACAGGAGCCAATTGCCAGAGAGTTTGAAAATTACGGGTAGTTGCCTTAATTTCACGGAAAATTATTAATATACTGCTATTCCTCATGAAATTTATTATTTAATACATATATGCTCCACGTGACTGAAGTGCTGTTGTCCTGGAGATCGCGTTGGTTTATTTACGAGTTTATATATTGGTGTATGGTGATTTTTTGAAGCGCTTGAAGTTTGCAAGCACCGAATACTCGTGTGTGTGTGTATATATTCATCATTCATTCGTGTTCTGTCTTGCGACAGGTCCTACCAATTAATTAATTAATTGGTTTTGACTAGGGAATATACATACACGGTGTGGTGGTTTCCCGTTGCCTTCCACACCGGACTCACACACAGAAGGGAGGAGGGAAACCCGGTGCCGGCATTTGCCTGCTCTTACGAAGAACACCAGGGGGGCCAACGGCTTAACGTCCCTTCCGAAGGACGGAACAGCTGAATTTGCGCGGTCTCCTCAAACCACGCAAACAGGGGGCCGGGTGACCTTGAGAAAAAGTCCTACTCGCGCAGGATTCGTACCCGATGACATACACACACACTTGGGGCCCATTGCAATACTTTCTGAAAACATTTTTGGAACTTTGGTAGATGTGGCCCAATGCGATAGTTCATATGACAAAAAATTGTTACACAGGGTGTTATTAGTCGAAACACTTTTATTGCCTCTCTCAAAATAACCATATAGCTCACATTATTTTCATAACCAAAAACATAAACCTACATGATTTTGACTAACACTTACTGGTACACAACAGTTTTTGTTTTGTTCTTTATTTCTGATAGTACATACATTGTTTTTTTAAATACCAAGTAATCACTATAAATGCAAAAGCCACACGTCAAAGATTTACTTAATTACCAAAAGAAATTAATCACAAGCATTATCAATACAGTAAACCCTCTACATTCGCGGAATTCCCAAATTCGCGATAGACCCAATGTATGCGTACTCAACATTCGCGACCCCTTGGTTTCGCAAATACGCGAATTTGCCACAAGATAATATATTGGTACACTGCTACACAGCCACGCAGGCGCGCGCTGCTCTCTCTATTTCAGTCTCGGACTCAATGTTGCCAGATATAGCGCGAACACGCTCAGCGTAGTGTATTGATTTTCTTATAAAGTATATATCACATTTTGTGGTCTTATTTTTTATATCCTATTTAACGCGTTTTACGTGTTCTTAATTCCAATGTTAAACGTTTCCTACAATTACGTTTTCAAAACGGCTTGAAATGAGACCGACAGATACAAAATGAACCAATGTGAACATGAGAAGCACGGCATCGAAACGAAGTAAGCATAACTTTGAAGTGAGCAAGCAACTGATAATGTTGGTCGCGTAGTGCGATCTGGTGACCGGGGAAGCGCTAAACCCTGACTTCATTCTTGCAACACTGCTCAGATCTCTGTGTCACAGTACCCCTCGCAGTGTAAAGACCTCATGGCACATTTCTTCTCAATTTTTTCATTTATTTGGTTTATTTGCCCATACTTGCTCTTAATCATGCGTATGCTAATGTAAGTTGCAACAAGTGCTTCTACTCCAAAAAGGCTGATGAAAGTGATGCACTTAGTAAGAAATTGACAGTGTTAGACAGACTGGCTACAGGTGAGTGTGTGAGATAAAACAATAGAAAAAATGGAAAAAACATTCGTAATTAGGCAAAGAGGTTATTTGATCATTTTAAGGGGCAGAGGAGTGAGGACTCAGAGCCATCCAGTGCTTTTAAAGCCAGTAAGAGATGGTTCAACAAATTTAAGAACAGGCACAGTTTGCACAACGTGAAGCTAGTTGGTGAGTCAGCGTCAGCAGACCATGAGGCAGCACAGAGGTATCCTGGTAAAGTACGTAAGCTTAGTGAGGAGAATGGTTATGTGCCACAACAGGTTTAATGCTGATGAGACTGGGTTATTTTGGAAAAAATACCCAAAAGAACATTTCTTTCAAAAAGGGAACTGACTGCCCTGGATTTAAGGCAACAAAGGACCGTTTATCACTTCTCCTCTGTGCCAATGCCTTGGGAGACTACATGTTGAAGCCTTTGATGTTGTATCACTCCTTGAACCCCCGTGCGCTGAAGAGCAAGAGTAAGAATCGTATGTTCGTGTTATGGCGTGCAAACGAGATGGCATGGGTAACAGTAGCATTATTCTTGTAGTGGTTTCACGACTGTTTCGTCCATGAGTTAGAAAAATACTTGGTATCCAAGAACCTTGCATTCAAAGTCCTTCTTCTCACTTATAATGCTCCAGGGCATCCAATTGATATTAAGTATGCACATCCCAATGTGGAGTTGGTTTTCCTCCCTCCTAACACAACATCTCTCATCCAAGCCTTAGATCAAAGTATTATTGCGGCATTCAAAGCCAACTACACAAGACACACCTTCAAGTGCATTTTGGATGCAATCAATGAAGACCCAACACTGGATGTTACAACCTGTTGGAAGATGTTCAACATCGCGGACTGCATCACTGGCATCCAAGAGTTGCTGAACGAGATGAAGCCGTTTACCAGAAATGCCTGCTGGAGGAAACTGTGGCCAGAGGTCGTCAATAAATTCACTGGGTTCCCTTCCATTAGCGATGACCTTCAAGACATCGCTCAGCTAGCGCATCAAGTTGGCTTTGAAGATATGCAGCCACAAGAGGTGGATGAACTGATCGAATACCACACCGAGGAGTTGACCGAAGAGGACCTATACGAGCTCATCAATGAGGACAACATTGAGGAAGATGAGGAGGAAGATGCTACAAGGTCTACTCTTAACCTCAAAGCTCTTGCTGAAATCATGAAACTGCAGCAGACTAAGTAGTGGAATTCAATCCTTTAATGGAGAGGAGCCTCAAATTTAAGAGGGAGATTGAGGCTAAATCCACCCCTACTTCGAAGTTCAAAAGTAACTGCAGAAAACATCAAAACAAATGACCATCACCAGGTTTTTTCATCCCAAAATCTCTACCTCGATCAGCCCCAACCCACCTCAGTCGCCCTCTTTGGAGGATTCGGATTGACTTCATCACCATATTATTATTATTACTAGCGTAATTGCCCGTCAAATATGACGGGATTATCATAATAGTATTCCAAATATATTTGATTTCGATATGAAAAATCAGTAAGATATGCTATGATATGGTTTGACTTTCATGCACAATCAAATCACTGTTTTTGAAAGTTATCTTTATTTTAATTATATTGTTTAAATAATTATTATCATAGAGGCCAAATGATTATCCAAATATTTGCTGAAAATAAGAGGATATTCGAAATAATATGATATAATGCATAAAGAATTTGCAGAAATTTCCTTGAAATATTTGAGTAAATTATAAGTTATTTAAAGCGTATAGAATGTAACTTAATAATTAAATTATTTTACTCTTATTAACGCGTAAAAACAGGATAAAATATGAATGAACACTCAAAATAAAGGAAAAATGTGTAGTAACTTTCTATGAAGTAAATACTTACGTGAACTACAATGAGTTTTAACTATATTTTAAGATCGCAATTTTCTTTCAACTATTTTGAATTCGATAGCTCTTATAGTTTCCAAGTTATTGGCGAACAAACTTACAAACATTCTCCTTTATATATTAGATAAATAATTATTCAAAGCAAAATTGGTCGATGATAATTTGTTCTCTTGTAGAATGATACTGAACTGAACCACGGAAGGTCTTTGACGATACATCAAGGAGACATACGAAAATTTTAGAGGAAAAAAGTTTAAGACCAATCAGTCTTTAGTAGCTACAGGTAGTAAAGACGCGTATAAATTGAGACATAAAGAGCACATTTTTACGTAAAAATATACTGTTACTATAATACAAGTAATTTTAATTAAATTGGCAGAATAGCACTGCAGTCTTATTTCTGAAGTCGAAACATCCAAGGACAAATGGGGTACGCAGGACGTCGTCGTTAAAATATACAATTTCCTTACCGAAAACAAAACTCATTGACCTACTATTTTGACCATGATTGATTAAAATTGTTTTGCTTCCTGGGAAATAAACTCACAATAACTCAATTAATTGCGGTTTTCTACCGCGAATTCTCTCTATCTCCCTTCGCATCCTTGATATTTTCTCCGAGGGAGAACTTTTTTCTTGTGATACCAATTTAGATTTAGCCTCACACTCTTACCGATTCCCTGTGCCATCAACCTACAATCCCATTATATCGCCTTCCTTATTTGTCTCTTTCTCTCTCATTGGCCATTAAGTTTACCCTTTAAGGATGAATGGTATGGAGAAAGGGCGCGTGCGTGCGTTTTTTGTGGTTGGGACGAGGGAAAAGGTGGAAGAAGGAAGGAATAAGTGTGGAAAGAAACTTAAGTAAAAAGAGAGAGAGAAAAACTCGGAGAATTGGATTTTCTCCGTGATAAGGAGAGAAAGAGAATGGAAGGGGCGTGATATAGAGAAATCAAGGGAATGGGGAAAATGAACCCTTTCTTTATTTTTAACTTATGTTTTCTCTATCTAGCTTACAGCTATAAAGAAGACGGGAAAAGCAGGGGGTGAGTGGAAGGTTTATGCCAATTTTCGAATACATTAGGAAGAGAGAGTTATTTTTACTAGGTTAATGGTTACGATTAATGGTGTTAATTAAAAATTCCATTGAATTGTAGCATCGTTTCGTAATTGATTTACCACCAGTTAGCCAGATTTAACTGATAGAAACGAATACAAGGATATGTAGCTGAAGTGACTCCATAACTCTCGGAAAAGATTTATTTAAGGAGACTGCACTTGAAAGCGGACAGGGAGGGGGGAGTTCATTTAAGAAAGGTTCAGATTGAGTGCGTTAAAATGTTTCGATAGAAATGAAGAGAAATTTGTGAGGTTTTAAAGAGCGAAAAAATACAGGAAGAATAAATGACGCATGAACAATATGAAAAAAAATCCAAAATTTAAAGAGGAAACCGTACTACACGACTCGGATATTTAAATTGAAAATGTGTCATAAATGAAAGGGTAAATGAGGAAACTGCATTAAGCACAACCTTCCGTGTTGAAATATATAAAAAAAGTGAGGAATAACGGACCAGGAAGTGCTTAAGTCCGAGGATTAGCGAAAACAGAAATTTAACAAGACCGAGGAAATAAAAAGTACACCTCCGGTGGAAACGACACAGGAATCCTTTTGGGGTCGCTTTTATTTGTTTAGGTCCTGAATCGACGAGACTTCATTCAAAAAGTGATGAATACGAAGAATCATTAAGCTCTATTCAAGAAAATTTCCATTTACACTCGGCTTAATCACTTTGGAATTACACCCTCTTCACCGAGTCGGGATGCCATCGCCCGCGGTTTCCTGGGATTCATATTTATTTCTTTAATTATTATCAAGCTTTTATGTTTTTATGAATAAACTAGGGGCCCGCGTTGCAGTACTTCCTGCAAACATCTGAAGACCCTTGCGTGAAGTGGCCCAATGCGATAGTTCCTATGACAAAAAATTGTTGCAAAGAGTGTAATTAGTTGAACCACTTTTATTGCCCCTCTTAAAATAATCTTATAGCTAATACCATTTTCATAACCAAAATACATGCCTAAATGATTTAGACTACCGGAACAGAATATTTTTTGTTTCGTTCACTATTTCTGATGGTGCAGCATAACGTATGTTCTGTAGTTTGTTTAATATTAAGTAATCACCGGTCATGCATCAATATCGAAAGAAATTAATCACAAACATTATCAATATTGTAATTTGCTTTAAACTGCCCAATAAAACTTGCAAACTAAACGATATTTTCAGTATATGTGTGAAATATCTTCCCATTCGAAATGTTAAGTTGTCCATTATTACAATGCATTGGAGTCGTTTCTTTTCCTCTCTACGTGTTTCATATGTTTTATATTTACACGGAATTTTTCACATAAAATTTCAATCAGTTATTGACCTTGATGCGTTTATTTCATTGTAAGATAAGTGCAAATGCACTTGAAAGCCCGAGTCTAACAATGCAAAAATCAAATATCAAAAATTGAAATGTTTAAAAATCGGAGCAGATCGAGTATAAACTTAAAATATGAGCAAACATGAATTAAACAACAAAATCGAGAGTTAGAATAAGAATCTTAATTTCTTTCTACGTGAAATAGTGCAAATCACGAGTCAAAGTCTCGATCGTAAGATATTTTAAAATGTGAAGGTTTATTATGTTTTAATTGCGTGTTTATTATATGTTAATCAAATGTAAAAACGAAAACTTTCCTGATATTGTACTTATGCCTTTTCGGGAGATGACTACCCGCTTAAATTCTGCAAGAGCTCGCGCTGAGTATTCAGGCGAAAGATTTGTCGAAATCGAGCCGACCGTTCTTGATTTATTTGAGTTTATACTGGGAGGTGAGATCACCCGAGGAATAGTTTTTGTCCTTCATGCGTTTTATTGTAAGTTTAGTGCAATTGCACTTGAAGTCCGAGTCTAACAATGATAAAATCCGAGACGAACAATGCCGGCTCCCCTAGCAACCTCCTATTTTAAATGTCGAAAAACCGGAGAAAGTCGAATACAAACTTGAAATATGAGCAAACACGAATTAAACAACAGAATCAGTGTTACGAATAAGAATCGTTATTTATTTCTGCGTGAAATGGTATAAATCTCGAGTCCAAGTCTTGATCGTAAGATATTTTTAAATGTTATAGAATCGTATTCTAGCCGGTTGTGTTAATCAAATGTAAAAACGAAAACCAACCTGGTATCGAACCCAATCCTTTCCGGGAGACGACTGCCCACGTAAAACCTGTAGGAGTTCGCGCCGAGTATTCAGGCGAAAGATTTGTCGAAATCGAGCCAACCTTTCCCGGTTTATTTGCGTTCATGTCGGAAGGTGACGTCACTCGAGGCTTCAGAGGCAGGCAGGCAGGGACGCACGCAGGAACGCACGCCGAGACAGAGGTTATAATATCCTAGCATAAAAGGCCGTCAATATGATGGGAAGAAATATATTTACGTATATAGTAGAAGCGCCCGTCAAAAATACGGTTATCTCTCCCTTCATATTTCTCCTTACCTCCATCTTTCTCTTTCCCTTCATCAAGTCCCGTATTTATATCGCAATTCTAAGTAATTTAAAAATGCAAATAATATGCTACACCATATTTACTCTCATATCACATAAATAGTTCTAGATTCTCCCGCTCTTTAAGAGAGGCGCCACTGTCGAGCGTTGAAACTGTCAATCCAACAGACACTTGCCTTTTATATTAGAGAATTATATTTTCTGCTCATTAAATGTTTACTCCGAGTGAAGAGACAGAAATGCGCATTGCCACATCGGAATGGACGAATAAGACCAACCGAAAAAGTCAGAACGAGAGATTTATAAGCAGTCGATAAGAAAAGGAAGGATACAACTGAGTCATCGCGGGGGAAAACCTAAGGATGCCAAGAGTACGTAGACCCTGCCTACGCGCGGTGTAATTGAGTCATTCGACTTCGGGGCGCAAGCGACGCCATCTCTCGGCGCAAGGCGGCAACGGCTGTGACTGGCTATAACGACGGTTGGTTTCGATTTTCAATTATTTTTCAATTTTTTTTAATCCCTTCTTACGGATTTCCGCTTCTCGACCTCGCGTTCGTTCTACCTCCTCCCACGTCAGCATCGCCTTATCCTCCTCCGCCATCCTTTCCCTCTCTCGCACTTACTTACGTTCGATCTCTCACGATCCCCGTTTCCTCTCGATATCCCATTCAGCATCCCTTGCAACCCGCACCCATGGCCATTCCACGCCTCCCTGTCCGCCCACCTCCGCCCACGCAGTCTAGTCAATTTAATTCGTTTATCCCAGAAAACCATTTTTATCGTCACACGGAACATTCTTAATGGACTCAATTTGTGATAAATAAATTGCGTGCTAGGAATACCTCTTTGAATCGTGCAATAATGGAGATGTCTTATTAAAATCCGGTTTTACCACGCGAACGCGAGGTTTTATTTCTTGTTACATTCCTCTGATATGGCGTTAGTGCTTCTAATTTTAGTGTTTTCGTATAGAAAGGGTTTTTATTTATTCGTGTATATGCTTACGACTGGTTTTTGCCGAAGTGTAACATGGCTTTTTAAAAAATGTGCGGTTTTTAAAATGAAAAACCAACAACTAGTTTTCTGTCATTTAATAAATAAGTTTCAGTACCATCGTTATAGAGAACGAAAGAAATAAACTTTTCGATCTGTATCTCCCGATTGTAGAAACTCGAGGATATTATATAGCAGTTTCAACTGTTACAAATATTTTGTGCATGTAATTACACTCAGCCATATTTGCTCCGCGTAGTCCATTTGGAATATTTGTAATACATCCGGATACGTTTATTATCATGCTTTTGAAAATAGATTATTGCGAAAAATGCGCCTGAAATGGAAAAATTCTCCGCAGATGGATAAAGAAGCTTTTATCAGTTATTCTGAAAATAATGCTTTTGTAAGATTTTGGACTCGAGTTTTAGAAAAATGTTTATTTTTTACCGAACGTTCAACAACGGTTAGTTTTAATGAACCGACGTTTTCTATCACCCCAAAAATACAACTATGATACACTTGCCGCACCTGCGCACTAAAAATGGAAAGCTTACTCTTGAGCATGAAATTTAAAAATGAATTGTTAACAAAGTCTTCGTTATTTTTACAAATACCTATGAAAAGCTAGTATAC
Organism: Tanypteryx hageni; assembly: GCA_028673005.1. Classification (NCBI taxonomy): domain Eukaryota; kingdom Metazoa; phylum Arthropoda; class Insecta; order Odonata; family Petaluridae; genus Tanypteryx; species Tanypteryx hageni. The sequence continues at coordinate 56,755,612 of CM054116.1, forward strand.
ATATTACATTTCCCAATTAAATTAATTCATTAAAATCTTGATAAAAACTCGTTCCTTGAGTGCATTGCTTCGCAACCGATGTGCCGCGGCACACTGTTTCGCCGTGATAACGTTCCTGGCGTGCCGGGGTACATTTGGAATTATAGGAAAGGGAAAAATGCTCAGTTTTATTGTTCGCAAGCTAAAACCACCGAAACGAAATCTCTCATAAACAGCTATATCTTGTATTGGGATTTGTTACTCTGTTTCAGTTACTTGAAAGCCATATCATGTTGCTTCGTTAATGGATCATTTTGAAACCTTTATTATCCATTTATTTTGTAATCCTGAACAAATATTCGATCTATTTGAAAGGAATAGATTTTATCAATTACTTTATTAATATTTGTGGGAAAGGCGTTCATTTTCTTTATTTTTTTTTTGGCCTCAAGGTGATAAAAATTCTCATGAAATTCGATTCGGTTTCCCGTGAAGTTCGAGTGAATCCGAAAGTGCGCCGTGAAATTTAAATGGTTTCGGAGCACTGCTTTAGTACTTTAGGCTTTTTGATGAGAAACAATCTCGGTTCAGAATAAAAGGAAAAGTTCTACGTCGTGAAGTCGATGCAGTCTAGTTTCCTTGATTTGCCGGAACTTTTCCAATGATGGAAAAACAAACGCTTCATGAATACTTTTCCTCTTCGCGGGATGCTCGACGGGACCGCGCCTCCTCTCATATAGAAGGCTATAAAGGACGTCGAATGGTAGAGATATATAGGGAAGGAGAGAGGGAGGGAGAAAGAAAGAATGGAGGAGGAAAAGGGGAGTAGGAAGAAGTGCGAGAAGGGGAATCTATTTTTCCTCTCGCGGGGAGGAACATCGAGTTACAAAAGGACGTCTCAGGTGAGACGGTTTAGAGGCGCAAGGGGTCAGGCGGGCAAGTCTCGCGACGACGTCACTACCCCTCCCCCATTCTTCCTCCCCACTCCTCGTTTCCTCCACCACCCCTCCCCTCACACTCCTCTCCGTCGCTGTGACCCGTTCCATCCGACCTCCTCAATTCCTTCCCCTTTTGGGAGGACGAAGAAAAAGCCCTCTTCCCACGCTTGGGAGACAAATTGCTGAGAGCTGTCGGCGGGAAATTGGATTGTGTACAGGCGACCACCTTTCATTCTATTTTTCCCTCCATCGCCCCCTTCCCCCCCGCCACCTCTCCTCCGGGTCCTCCCATCCTACTCTCTCTACACCTCTCTCATCCCTCCCCTCCACACATACACGTCACTCTCTTTTCAACTCCGATGGCACATTTAAAATGAGTTGGTTTCACGGAGAAGCTCCCGAGGTTCGGATTTATTGGGTTTTCGTCGATGCTTGTGGAAGAGAGAGAGGGCCGATCGCAGGAAAAGACGTGTGGGATGGGAGTGGGAAGGGAGGGAAATAGCTGGAGGAGGGATTGAAGTTGTAGGAGTAATAGGGAGGAGAGAGAGAGAGAGGAAAAGAAGGGTGAGGTTGGAAACGGGGCGTGGTTGGGTTTTGGAGGGAGTGTCATGGGATGATATGAGTAGGACATGGGGGAGAGGAGGAGGAGGAGGCGGAAAGTGGAAAAAGTTGTGGAATTTTGAGTGAGAGGCTTATGGGAATAAACGCCGCTTTGGATCGCGAAAGGATAGAAATTTGGAAAGAAAAGGAGAGAGAGAGAGAGAGAGAGAGCGCGCGCTTCTTCCTTTCATACGGATGTGCGGACTATTCGATATATCGATTAACGTCTACGTTTCTCGAGAAAGTAATTTGGTTAAAGGAGTTTGTCTCGCCGTGTGTTGTTTTTCTTCGCTTCTTAACAACTCCTTATAGAAATTCGATCAGGAGGATGAAACTTATCTAACTGAAAAGAAAAAGTGGAAGAAATATGAATTGAGTTTCATGAGCTGAAGATAAAGGTACCGTTATTTTTTTATTTCGGAAAAATCATTTTATGTATTTTGAATGGGGGACGATTTGGCGATTTTAGCGATCAGCATAAAAGCGCCTTAAAATTGAGAGGGAGAGAGAAACTGGATTTATTTAGAAGCCAGTGTTATGCTAGAATTTATTTCACACGAAACTGTATATATTTTGTGTGTTAAAAAACGACAAAACTCTGTGTTCAATGAATACTTAATATTATTTATATGGAAAACATTTATGCAGTGAGACACTGTTCCTAAGACTGAAGTCTAACAATGCCGTATCATCAAGATCACTGTATGAAGCATATAGACATGAATTTTTGGTGATTTATGAGACGGATAAAATGCACAGTTAAACTTTATAGTGACAGAATGACAGCTGAAACGTTTCCTATACGTTTTGTGAATATTTGTTGACTTTATTATGCATGAAAGAAATCGAGAGAATAATTTACCCTATTATCCAAGTTTTCATGTTTGTGTTCTCCAGAATCAAGTTCTGCAAGGTAACTAAACACATTCATTGTAATTCGTCTTCACCGAGCTCAATTTGATAAACATATTACGTCAAAAGAACGTTTCTCTAACAGGAAAGGATATGCGAGACGGAGAAAAGTTTTTGAGGAAAACAGATGAGAAAGAAAGAAAGAAGGAAGTGGATATGAGGTGATAGTGGGTGGCAAATGGCGGGCACTTTGAAGAAAACGACTTTAGGGATAAAGTTTAGAAAGACTGGATACGTTTAGGGGAGTCGAGGAGAATGAGGGCGGAAAATCATTAGTAGGGAGGATAAAAGGAAGAAATTGGAGCGCAGCTTACATAAAAAAGGAACAAGATAACCCCATAGCGAAAAAAGAAACGCAAATGGCTAGAGATGAAGTAATAGTGTACTGGGAAATACAGGGTAAAATTCTAGGAAGTTATTTGAATTTTCAAATTGGACAGAGGATACAAAATTAGATGTTCTCTTGAGTGGATGAGCAAAGCGTGTCTTACGAGAAAAATTCACGGAAACAACTTTTTTTAAATCTCATCTAGGTTTCGAACGTTATCCGTTCTTAGAATTAGTTGCTTGCTTATTTCCTCGGATATATCTCTGATATTATTTACAATGTTTCGTCCTTCGGAGGGGACGTTAAGCCCTTAGCTCCTTTGGTGCTTTTCGTTTCGTGTGCGCTAATGCCGGCACCGGGTTTGCCTCCTCCATTGTGAGTGTGTTCGGTTTGGAAGGAGCTATGGCTATAATAATCCAAGAGGTTGATTAGCAAAAAATACACACACACACATACGTAATCCTAATGGGAATGGCATTTGATGTGGATTCTTTTGGTTATATAAACTACTATATAGATGGAAGGGAATGTGAGGAGGGATATAGGGATTGAGGGAGGTAGGCTGGAATGTAGAGAAGGCGGACTGGAGGGATAGAATTAAAAAATGGCGGGAGGAAAGAGATAAAGAGGGAGAACCATAGATTGGGAAGGAGGGAAAGAGAGAGGATAAGTGGAAGTGGAAAAGAGACAGAGAAAGGGAGGGGGAGAGAGAGGTAAAGAGAGAGAAGGAGAGAGGGGCAAAGGGTGAGAGGGAGGTGAAGGGGAATAGAGAGTGGGAAGGGGGGGGAGAAGGTGGAAGGAGGAGAGAGGGAGGGGAGAGGATGTTATTACTTACCGTCATTTTTGTTGAAAAATTGTGTACTTGTTCTCTCGTACTATAAATTCCTCCAACCTGACGAAGTTCTCGTCGATTACTAAGTAGCTTTTCTTCCACTAGTACTGCCTAGTAAATTCTAACTACAAATTAATTGCGAGCATAGCTGCAAAGAGCATTTAGTGGAAAACATTTATAAAAAATGGTCACAGATTGAAAATTCTCATTTATATAAGAAATAGGAGAAATGCAGTGTCATTAAAAGTAGAAACGCAGGAAGAACAGTGAATAAAAAACGAAGAAACGCTATTAAAAAAATAAAATAGATTCGAGGAATGGTTTTTAAATGGATATTGTCTATATAGATGAAATTTTTCCGTTCGGTGTTATTGGAAGAATAAGGGGATTTTGAATAATTGGAAGGAATTTAATTAGAGGATTTTGGAGAAAAATTCTTCTTTAATGAGAACTGTCTTAGTCATGTTCAAGCTTAGAAAGAAATGTCTATATCTCTGAACTGTTTCCGTAATGCAATTTCTGTTGATGGTGGTTTGTTAGTAGGAATTCAAATGTTGGTAATGCTTATGGAAAAGTTAATTTAAAAAAATATACTCAGGATAAACAGTACTCAATTGATATTTTTAATGGATCGGTGGAAATGATAAAAAATTCGTTTATAATGAAAACAATTCCTATAAAACAATTTCTATAAATTCCTATGTAAGGCGAAAGTAAATTGGGAATAATACATAATTTAAATGGCGTTATTTTTTCTAACATCCCGAATGTGTATAACACTATTATTTCCACCATTTAAGTTTCCAATAGTTTTTGAAGTTCATGGCAGATTTATACCTTCATGCAATGGATGAATTTTTACACTGAAAAAATTTGCAATTTATCCCTTAAGACTTCAACAGGGAACAATGGAGCTCGTCTTATGGCTGAAAAAATTCAAGAACAAGCCATTAAAAATGTAATTGCCTTAGTTATCTTCAATAGCCACAACAAGGTTAAAAACCGTATACGCATTTCGGCTACAAAGCAGCCGTCTTCAGTGGTAATTCACCGAAAATAGATTCTAAAAGAACCTTGTTGTGGCTATTGGAGACGCCTAAGGCAAGTACATTTTTAATGGTTTGTTCTTGAATTCCGTAGTAGTAATTATGCATTTATTAACTCCACCTGACTCAATTACCAGAATTAATTTCGCGAGAAATTCACTAAATTTTAACTACGACAATTGAACGAATTAATATCCAGTTAATAAAGGTTCCACTTAATAGAACTCTAGATAAAACTTGCACTAATTTTGACGTTAAGTATGATATTTTCCCTAGGAAAATATGACATCTTAACACTGTAACACAGTACCTTTTATTGTTGTTCCGAATGGAATAGAGATATATTCTTTCAAAATTTGCGTCATCGAGTGCTGGTCGCAACGCTTTAACGTGTACAGACAGGCGAAGAAATCGATCCGAAGCTTTCATTTAATGAATGGTAACACCAAAAGAAAAACGATTCAGAGAGAGACACTCACTGTAAATGGGCAACGGATGCTGGCCTAGAGTGCAGGGATTCGAATACCGAAAAACTTTTTCAACCAACATTCATTCTCACATTCTATCTTTCCCCCTCTCGAAATGGATTTCACCCTACACCTAAATTCTTACCTCTCTCTCTCCCCGCCTTCTTCTCTCCGACCTAAATCGGTTAGACATGAAGAGTGGGAGATAGAAGGATGAGGAATATCTTTTTATGCGACGGTGCGTTTAAGGAATGGCTTCGACGCCCTCCGGAACTAATCTCAAGAATAGGTATCGGATAGGTTTAAAGGAGGAGAGGATAAGGAGTGGTATAGGGCAAGAGGGAGACTTAGAAAAGACTAGGGATTCTCTCTCACTCCCCGCTGAGTGCAAAGTCTCGTCTGGAAGAGTCTTTTAATAGCGGAAAAGAGGGCCATTAAATCGCCTCTCGGCCCATACACACACGGCTGGATTGGAGGAGTTAAAGGATAAGAGGAAGGAGGAAAGAGGAGGCAAGTGGGTAAGGAGGGTCGCGAAAAGGTTTAAGTCTTCTCATTCGATTTTTTTGGCCCTGTAAAAGTTCACTTGAGTGCGGGTATAAGGTTTTGAGTCGCTCGATAGTGGAGGTGAGAGAAAGAAAGGGGTGGAATGGCGATAAATGGAACAAATAAAACGTCATGCGTCGAGATGGGATAGAGAAAGGGATGGAGGGATGAGTTGAAAGAGAAAGAGAGAAAGAGTAGACGAAAAGAGTGATTAAGGAAAGAGTCGGATAGAAAGGGAGAGAGGAGTAGAATTGAGAGAGGAAGAAAGGGAGAGTGAAAGATGGAGATGGCCTGAGGAATAGGAAACTCGAGAGAGAGAGAGAGAGAGAGAGATAGAGTTGGAGGTGAGACAGAGAAATTGGGAGAGATGAAAAAAGGATAGAATAAAGAGAGTGGTGCATAAAGTGATAGATAGCGGTGGAATGAGATAGGTGTTAGATTGAAGGATTTACAAGAAGTTGAAGACGGAGAAAAAGAGAAAGTAAAGTGGGAAAGCATGGAGGAAACTATGGAAAAGATAGGTTTACGTACAAGATCCTCTTGCTGTGAGAAAGAGAGGGAAGTGAGAGGGAAGCTTTTGGAGCTCGCGGGTATTGACCCAGGGCGGAAAAGCATTTATGCGGAATCGATGAAGAGAGTACGGGAGGGAGTGACGAGGGGAGGAGAAATGGAAGGAAGAGGGAGCTGTTTTTATGAGTGACGGATCTTTCGTTGCGAAGGCCTCGGATAATCCTTTCTGCTGCTTCCAGATTGGTCGGAAAGGAGGCGATGGGGTGTCAACTGGGATAGAACATTGGAGGTGCGCGCTTTTCCGTGATTGAAGTCGGCCGTAAAATCTCCTGTGCGTGCGGAATTGGGTCTCTTTTTGCTAATGACTTTGCGGGAGGGATACCTCTGAGGATAGGAGTATTTCCCTGATGAAATGGACAAAGACATTGAGCTTTTTAAGTATATCGGATGGAAATAAAAATTTCAGTGTACCTTTCACTGTCATTTTTTGGAATTTAATTCCAAAATTAAATACTGGACAAACGAATGGAATATATTTCCAAAGAAAGTGCTCACAAATTATAAGATTATATCTAGGCTAGGTAATATTCGATTTAAATCGATCAATGTCGATAAACATCGAAATCGTAAAAATTTAAACATCGACAAAAATGAATTGTCGTCGAAGAGATTCAAATTTTCACTAATAAATTTTCTATGAAATTATCTCCCAAGATTGTTAAATTTGCGTTATCACACTCAAATTTAATATATTTTAGCGACAAAACGTCCAAAACAAAGAGAAAATCGACATTTGTCATACCAGGCAGCCACACTTAATTCGGTATTCAATTCCCTTTCTAAGATCCCTTATGTCTTAAGGATTTATACAGAGCTGACACGGGTACAGCAAAAAACAGTATGATCAGTTTATTGCACTCAGTCTTTAATCTTGACCACATCTGATAATACATACGCGCCTTTGGTCATTTACACAATATGTTCAGCCTCCATAGTAATTTTACTCAAAATTCTTGACTTCTGCCGACAACCTCCAAGATGTGAAAAGAAAGATTTTCCCAAACTGAATTAATACTGATTGTTAAATATCCCTATAGCAGATCTCGAAAGTATTACTAAATCCTACTCCCCGCTTGACAATATCCACTCGCCCATAACTCATTTCGTAGTTGGTTAGATTAAAAATATACTTCTACGTGTATATTTATGGAACCCTGGTGTTCTCAAAAAGTCACAAAATTTCTATTTTTGGTAGCCATACCCACAATTCATTTTCCGAGTGAAAGAGTTCCATGCTTATTACTTTCTCCATATACGAAGTATAGAGAAAGTATTGTTTTCATTGAAAAAATTGATTGCGAGATTTAAACGAAAATGCATGTTTTAAGGTCCCCTGAACATGTTTCGACCATTTTCTCGATGTGTCTGTCTCTCTCTCTGTCGGTCTGTATGTAATAGGATTTTCTGGGCGCTCTAACTCAAAACCTTATAATTGTATCAAAACCAAACTTTACATTTAGAAATATTACTATATAATGAAGAGCTGATTAGGTTTTGGCAACAATCGCTCAACCGGAAGTGGATATTTACTCTAGTCATGTTTTGCTTTTTGGCAAATAACTCTTTTAAATCTTCATAAAGGTAAATGCTGTTTATTATAAACTTCAAAGATAATATTATTCTCTATAACGTTTGTTTGAAACATTTTTTTGTATAACGCATAAGGGGATATTCCATTTATTACTTTCTCCATACACGAAGTATAGAGAAAGTATTGTTTTCATGAAAAAAATCGAATTCGAGATTTCAACGGAAATACATGTTTTAAGGTCCCCTGAACACGTTTCGACTATTTTCTCGATGATGTCTGTGTGTCTGTCTGTCAATCAGTCTGTCTGTACGTGATAGATTTTTGTGGGCGCTCTAACTCAAAAACTATTAATCAGATCAATGCAAATTTTATATTTAACATTTTTATAAAAGTTAAAAGATCTGATTAGTTTTTAGTAAAAATCGGTCGACCGAAAGTGGGTGTTTACTCCTGTATCTTATCCGTCATTTTAAAATATTTGCTTTAATATTTGATAAATGTAAAAATGTATAGGAATAAAAGTTGTAGAAAATGTAATTTTCTACTATCTTTGTTCGATACATTTTTCCATATAATGCATTGTTTAAGACATATCTTATATTTTTAGCTGCCACCACCACGCCATCTACCGAAGACTGTAGTTAACAATTGACACTTAGTTACGTCTTAGTAACGCTCCTTTTTCTTTTCTTAATTTTCAACCGGAAGTAAATTTTGACAACGATCCCAGAGCTAACAACATGTAGTTTGCCATATAAATATGGAGAAAGTCATGTGTTGCCCACATCAGTTTATTTTTTAAATACTTTTCTAAAAGTCCGTCCATTCATTTGTGCAAAATTTTATCTTAACTTCTTAAGTGATGAATTACAATTCATTGCTTACAATTCTCCAGTAGATAGTGTCCAGGAGTGTCTGGAATACAAATGGACCCAATTTTCTTCAATAAAATTTATTATTTGACGTTAGAGAATGGAGCCTATAAAATGGGTCTTTTTTCGTTATCTCAATGAGTTGAAGGTTTAAATTGCGCGCCGGAGGACGACCATCAATAGCCAAAAATATTTAACTCCGGAATATTTTGTACCGTTTGAGATAAATTCCCAGAACAAATGGATAGATTCAGGGGAATAAAACTACTAATATATCGTATCGAAATTATCGTTATTTTTGAATCAATGTGCTATATACTTGTGTTTTTACTTTGGACCTCAGCATTTCGCTGTTCGTTCATGCGTGACTGATTCGTGATTCATGAGACGGGTAACATCCACCCCAACTGTGGGGCGTTCCCATTTGTGCTAGCGCCTCGTGCCACGCCGCTATTGAATAACAGGGCGGAGGGGCTTTTTCTTGCCACTGAGGCGCCACATAAAGAACGCCCATCTCCCTTCAGCGAAACTTGCCCAAAGTCTCGCCTTTCCATTGCGGCAGTTGCCGCAAATTTCGCGTAAATATTTCACTGAGGGCTCTCGAGAAACTCTACCGTTTGAAAAACGCGCCCTTTACGCCACCATACATAATCTGTATTAAATAAATTTTCGTAAAACTTTAGTATAATACTGTCGTTTCGTATGTAGTAATAAATCTGGTGCTTTGAAATTTATAAAAATGTATTTATTTTTATGATATGAAGCTATTGCACCGCATTTACCTATGTGTATGTTCCTATTGAAATGATTTCATTCTGTTCTTACATATACTTTTATTTAATAACATTTTCGAAATTACGAATAAAACGCAGCAAGTATTTATTCATTCATAATTCAATTGATCGATAAAATTTGTATAAAATTACCAAACTTATCTTCGTTTTATTTATGATATTAAATGCATTGTGGCATGAAATTAATAAAATTCTAGTGTTGAAAATAATAATTGTTCTGTAAATGTTTATGAAGAACAATTTAACCTGCTACTATCTGATCTAATTAGAAGAAGTGACATTCTTGCTAGTCTTATGGTTGGATAGCGATTATCATTCGATGGAGTCATTCAAAAGAGTTTATAGGTTGCTAAGGTTTCATAGGAGAACAGACAGTTAATTTCGCTAGAGATTCCTACGTGTTGAGCTAATCTACTTGAGTTCTTGATGTAATTAATATTTTTTAAAGATAAAATTTCCAGAAAATGCGTAGATGCGTTGGTATATAAAGTATATACGAAGGCACGCATGGGTAAAATATCCTGAAAAATGCGCGCTTAATGATGAAATTGATTCGACGTTTTATTTTTAACATGTTATAATATAATCTGTAAAATCACTTTTACTATGATAAATAATGTAATATTTTATGTTTACACGTTTTGGCGTCAAAAATTCCACAATGATAAAAATTTAGTAGCATATCACAAAAAAAACACTCTGAAAGCAAATTTTCTAAACTTCTTGAAATTAAAGAACTTTTAACCAATACATGGTCTACGAAAATCATAATTTTGAGTTTTTAAATTTTGATATGCTTGCATTGTTTAGGCCAAGGAGAAAGACGAGGTCAATTAGGCGAAGAGGTAATAAATGATCGTAAAGTTTTCTAACTTGCTTAACGTACCCAACTCTCTCCTCCTCAGTTATACCCTTCCCTTCCTTCAAACTGTCAAGAATTCCTATTCTTCTCCCCTCCACACTTTTTCTAGCTGCATTCAATAACTTTATACAGTATTTCCGGCTGTCTTTCATGAGGCCTGATAAATTAATGGGGACCGGTTGAGGAAAGTGGTTAATGGAAGTTAATAAGGCACGGGGGAATGGAATGAGTACTTCACTGAAAACTATTTGAGCAGTTAGGGGGATATATGATGATATTAGTAGCTCCCATATCCACAAAAAGGTTGGGAAAACACGATGAGCATTTGGACTACAAAGCAGCCACCATCAGTGGTGAATCGCCAATTGTATAATCAGTACGGACTGCTGACGGTTGCTTTGTTTTTACAAGTTTATCATGATTATTGGAGCTATCAATTTCATTAAGGGGATTTTATATTTACTGAAACAATCATAAACTTTGTAACAAAGAAATGAAGCAGTAATTCATTTAGAATGTAATACAACATTTGATTGCTATTGAGATTTGTCATCATTCAGGTTTTCTGCCCAGATCAAGTATATCGAGATGCGGCAACATATCTCCGTGTCGTAATTTTGTGCGAATTTCCCACCAACGCATTTCGGGTCCTCCGCAGACATAGAGAGGAGGAGTAATATATCATGTGAGTACGAGATAATAGAACACGAGGAAAAAGGAGATAAATGAAAGAGAGGGAGACTAAACGAATGCGAGGGCGGAAAGGAAATAACTAATCTATGAAGAAAGATATCGAATGAATGAGAGAGAAGAAGATGGCAGAGGAAAATATAGCGAGGGGCGCGGTGCGGCGCTTGAAATCTCCGAATAATGAAAGTGAGATATCTCGCGGATTGCGAGAGAGATGGATGAATAAAGAAAGAGATATGTCGAGAGGAGGGAAATTGGAGTGAGCGAGGGCGGGGTGCGGCGCTGCAGGAGGTTTTCTCTCTCTCTCTCTCTTTCTTTTCTCGCGGTATAATATGGGTGAGGGCGCGGAACTTTGGGCGCGCGCATGCATAACCGAAGCTATGGGGAAATGGAGAAAGATGACGCAATTATTTCTTCTCATAGTCGCTGTTCAACCCGAGGGCATCAAGGAGGATGGGAAAAGAAAACATAAAGTCCAAACCAGGACTAATGCAGGCTGGTTTCCCAAAGTTGACGTCCCGAAGTGATTACTTATATTGACAGGAAATGTTTCAGTATGTGTTAGTCATTCCAAGGAATTCTCATACCATAAATACCATTTGTAATTCATAGTTTATCAATGAAAGAGAAAACTTGGAAAAATCAACAGAGCATTATCAGGTTTAAAATAATTAAGGTAGTGTCAAAATCTCTTTCTGACATTGTTGTTTACATGAATTTTTAAAAAAATAAACGAATTTAATAAATGTTACTGTTTATATGATAAAATATGTTCGGATAAACTGTTTGCTTAAGGGTAGTCGAGCGGAAAAGAAAACAAGATTGGAAAGGTGTACTACATGTCGGAGTACACCAAGTTTCCAAATGCGTTCTTTGAGATTTCACAATGTTCTCAATATTTTTCGCTCAGATGAGAATTTAACAAGAAGCAAGCGAGGTACGTTGTAAAATACATGTAGATCTTCATGTGAAGTACTCGTACTACATGTAGGTCTTCATGTAAAGTGGTCGTAATTGTTGTCCGATTTTAACCAAAATTGGAATCTGTCGACCAATTTTAGCAAAACTCCCCAGTACCAAATTTAATCAAAATACGTCCAGCGGTTCCCGAGTTGAAACAAAGGAACATTGTAAACTACATGTAGGTGATGTAAAGTGGTCGTAATTGTTGTCCAATTTTGACCAAATTTGAAATCAATCAACTAATTTTAGCAAAATTCTCCAATACCAAATTTAATCAAAATACGTCCAGCGGTTTCCGAGTTTTAACATGCGGACGGACGGACGGAAACGACCTCCCGTATATGCGTTCACTTCGTGCAAATAACGCATAATAACTCATTTGTTCACTCGTCTATGCTCAAGCCGAATTCGGTGATAATCGGTTCCATGGCAACAATCCGATGAAATGCGATTTAAAACGCAAAAACGCTATGTTTTAGTAGAAATGTAAGAAAATACGGTCAATTATCAAAATTCTGTGATAAGAATAGAATTTACATTTTTTTCCCCTTAGAACAATACAAACATCGCTCCGATATCACAATTTTAAGATATTCTAAAGTATTAAAGAATACGTCTCTGTACGATGGATTTAAATTTTTCTATGTAAAACAAATGAAGAAAAAACGTTCCTGGAATCGAACCGGGGACTTCTATCTTCGCCAATAAAATATAGCCCGGAGGTGGGTTTTGGCAGCACGAGCTTCATACCAAGTTTCATGAAAATCGATCCATTGATTCAAAAGTTGTTCGTAGGAGACACACAGAATGGACCATTTCATAAAGCTGTTTCCTTTGGAAACCAGCCTTTAATGAAACACTCGATACACACTATCACAAATAGGCGCACTTCGTGTGATGGAGTATTTGAAACTATACGATATAATTTGACCGAACACACAACATAAAACAGCAAAACACCACGACCCGATTGTATCTTTGTCTATTAAAATTTTCTGTACCCCACTTAGTTGGTTTATCAATTAGCATGTTGCGTAATTTTAATGACTAAATACTGCAAAACGGTATATAATGATTCTAGGGAAATATATAATTTATATTTAGTGATTTATTTTCAAATCAGTTTTAATAAACCGAACAATCGAAAATTATTTAAAACATACCTCACTTGAATTCAGTAGTTGTAATATTTACGTTTATGTTCTTTTCTTCGCCGTAGATAATCCATTTCCTTCTGTTCACAAAATTTTTCATGCACGCGTAAGGAATTTAATGTATTTTGTAATTATAGCAGATTTTATTTACTTCAGTAACCAATAAGATTATTTACGTTGACAACAGCTATGCATGAATTTTTCAAAGTTCAAAGCGAATTACGACTTTCTAGTTCAATTTTCTTGAGAACGGCTACTCCTACAATCAAAATGTATAGAAAAAGAAATACTCGACGTTACTAGTTCTACAAGTTTATTTGAAAACTATTTTAATTTGACCAAACATTTACGAGATATAACGGAAATTTCATTTTTGTCATCAGTAAAGTGGTACCCCCGATTGACTTACGTGATTAATTTTATGATTTTCTTATTGTCTTTGGTTGTAAGTCCTCAATATCAAATTTTATAAAAATCCATTTGTTAGAAGGCGAGAACGAACATGCGGACGGACGGACAAACCGACGCCAATAGGCGCTTATGATGTAAGCGAAACGCGCCAAAAACAAGCGAAGAAATAGCTGCTAGAGCAGACAGTAAATGGCGGTTTTTCAAAAAATATCTTGGACGAACAAGCCGAGTTAACATGCACAACGAATCTTAATACTTAATCACGTGGCGAAAACACGTAGTCTCTAGATGTATTCGTGTAGGAGTTTGCGCCTCAAACAGATAGACGGACCTCCATATGAAAACGTGCACTACGAGACAGAATACTAAATCGATTAGCGAAAAAACGAAGTCTATATGATTTTGTTTCGTTTAGCACGTAATTCAGACGGACAAACCGTACGCATAAGAGGATTAAAGAAGACCACAAAAATTTGTATAGTGTTTTTCAATTATTTCATAGCTGCCAAATTTACGAAAAAGATTTATGGAATGACGATCCGTGCCGTGCACGGGAAAGGCTTGAAGACTTATGACGATCGACTGCTGTCTTTTTCTAGACCTCCGCATTATAAGAAATTGGATAGATGACCTTCGTATTATAAAAAATTGAGTAGATGAATATTTTTTCCTTTACTAATTCGTTTCAAGTCGCTATATAGATCATTGCCGCTAAATTAAATGTATCTCTCCTTAAATGTTCTTTCATGTTAACTGGCGAATAAATCCCCTAGCATTTTGCACGCTTGCTATTTACTCAATCGATTCTCGTGTTTGGATTTCTTCCCTCAACTTACCAAATATTTATTCGCAAATCGTTCAAAAAATGATTTATCGTTCTATTAATAAAGTCATAAATTTTCAATTTTATGCAGAGGTTGCATGTGATTATTTTGGTTTGCGCTTGTAAATTCACTCCATATACAAAGCGCATAAATGAGGAGTTACGGGATTACAGCATGATTTATCACTTGACATTGTGTAAAGAACTTGGGAATAGCCGTACACCTCGAGTCTCTTCGTTCCGTTAGACGAATATTTTATGGCATTGGAACAATTTGTTTATTGTTTAGCCGAGAAAGTTAAATCATATTCTACGTGTGGGACAAAATGTGTTCTTTTATGAATCGTGCCACCAAGCACTTTTACTCTGAATATTGGAAATAATATTATGAATGTCGTAAGACCTTCAACTCATGCACTCCAAATTGCGCATCCTACACTTGTTTGGGAAAGACCCGCAAAATATTCCTCCAAAAGCGTAAAATAGGAGCCTTAATTAATTATTCGAGGGCTTAGAGGCACGCCGGTAAACACTTAACCCGAACTACAATCATGTTGAGTGGCGGTGTAAATTCCTAGGTGCATGCTACACAACAAGGACGTGCACTTTACCTACGAGCACCGGTGGCCTCCCGACCCACCCTTCTAGTGTCGCCCTATGCTAAACAAGCATCCGTGACGTCGAAATTTCACCCCTTTCCACCCATCCGATCACCTTCCCTCTTCTTCTCTCCCTCTCCTTTTACCCAGCACTCCCAAACCCTATGCTAACGCAGCCTCCCCTTCCGATTTCAACCTCCATTGTCGCGCCATGCGTTATCCGTGCGCACAAACACTCGGTCCGAAAGACGTCTGGAACTCGGCACGATCGTGAAATGCGTGTTCGGGACTTCGGAACTACCTGTCGAGTACACCTGCTCTCCTTCCGTCCGCTCAATCCTTCCAGAAAATAACTAATCGTGCCGCGGAGGACCCTGAACCCATCCTACCCGGCTGCATCCGACAGTCTCTCCCCTTTAGGTGCTCCTGTTAAACTGTCGCTGTCTGATTTATTTAATGCACCCGAAGGAAATAGATTTGTGTTGTGTGTGCATTTCGCCTTGGTTTTTCCTGTGTGTGTGTGTGTGTGTGTGTGCTCTAGGATAAAAGAGAGAGGAGAGGACGACGGAGGTCAATGGGCGCCTAAATATTTCTGGGCAGATACACGTCATGACGTTCGAAGCATTAAGAATACAAGTGAGGGAAGAATTGCAGAACAAATTATGCAAGACGTTTTTTTCCGACTTTTATCTTTCCATCGGAGCAAATAATCACATATGCGATGCATTAATAGTTGCATACCTTAGTAGCAGCATGTTCCTTTTAGCGGTTGTTTCCGATTATTCCCCAGCAGCTGATTTTAGATCCACTAAATTTTTACCATGTACTCTTGCATTGAACAATCTATTCTACGGCTTTTCCAGGTTCAAGGATTACAGACAGACAGGCAGACGGACGGACAGACTGACGGACAGATTTTTTAAGAAAAAAAGTGCTAAAAACTCCGGAGGTACTTTTCCCACATAAACCTATATCATAATGATCAATACGTTTCCGGTTGGAGAAGTTAAACGTATTCGTTCGTTAGCTACTTATATACTGTCTTATGTACTCGGCGAAAATTTACAGAGATTAAAGTTTTATAGAGCATTTAAGATGAAATTAAAGATTCATAGAGCATGTGAGATGAAAAATACTTTACAATAGTGAAGGAATTTGTAACGAGTTAAGGAAGTATCGTGAGAAGCTCGCAAATAATGTAAAAGGTTTCGATTCCTTAGGGACAAATACGACGTATTCTTTCAGGTTCGCGCGATTTTTTTCTTCAAATTAATTTGCATCAAAAGAAATTCGATATGCAGAAGTGACGAATAGAAGTCAAATGGTTAAGCCACCGAATGTTTACCTCATCCTGCTTCGAATTAAGTTTGCTACTTAAAGAGATTAACCTTTGCGCACTACTTGAAACGCATTCCGAATAATTTACATTTTCCGCGTGAATGCCTAATTAAATTGACTTATTAACAAGGGAAGACCGCGTACCTCCAACTTGTCTCCACTTTGTTACAATGTAGTAGCAGACGAGAACTTCTATATGGATTCTCGTATTTTTTTGATCTGGAGTAATTTTTCAGTGCAAGGGTGGAATTGGTATTAATTTGCGGTCGGGGCAATGGCGAACACGAAAGAGGGATCGGAGTAGTCGGACTGTACTTTTGAAGGATCCATGGATATATAGGTAAAAACTTAAAACTCATCGCCGCCGAATTTAATCTGGATTAATTTTTTTCCTCCTTTCTGCAAGAAAAAGGCGTCGGTTTTTTTACCTTTTATCTTGACGCAGGAGGTGACGTACCTTAGAAACGGGAGAAAATTTACATCGCAAATGGTATTTTCTTTCTTTCTCTCACACACTTTTTCTTTTGCCTACGTGCGCGCTCCGTTTAATTGAATAGAGGAGATAGGGAGGGAAAATATAGGCGTGGCGAAGGAATGAGAGGGATAAATGGAAGAAAGGAGGAAGAGGCAAAGGCGGTGTTGCAGATGCCTGCGGTTTTCTCGTTTTATATTTTTTGTATTTAATCGCACTTCGTTTCCGTTACCTCTCTTGGCCTATCAAGTCTTGGCGAATCGCGCAGCGGGGGCATCTGGTGTTCGTATTGCGTACTTTTAGCAAGATTAAGAAAGTATGGGGTGTTTCGTTCCTCATTTTATTACTCTTCTTTTTTTCTCGAACTCCGAAGGAGGTTAATGTTGGTTTTAATTTTCCTAGCTAGGGATGCGGCGTCGATCCTCATTATCGCTGGAGGTCTGTCATGATACGTTTGATTTTTTCAATCAGTGTATCGGTACTTAAGGATATTTTGTTAAATTATCAATTTAGAAATGAATGAAATTTGTTGGAATTAAATAACTTCACTCAGATTAATTGGCGATCGTTCCGAACGAGAAACAAGTTGGCTTTAATTAATGCCAGTCTTTAGAATAAAATAGTTCTGATATATTTTTACATTACCTAAATTTGTTTCGGTCAGTAATATTTAACACAGCATTAGTATTTGGAAGATCTATCTAAAGGAATCTTTGGAACGATTAAATCAATGCAGTAAAAGTAAAATTGATGTTTATGCGCTCACAATCCAATGAAATCCATTTTATCAGCCTATAATAGCATATACATTTGAAAGATTTTGGTCTAAAATCTTCATGAGAGTTTAAATTAAAGTATCTTTCTTTTTCCGCCCGGAAACTAACGTGGTCAAGGTCTCTAACATATCTCGACGAGCATCGACAATGTTTTCAATCCATTCCGTTTTCGAAGAATAATTTACAGTCTTGACGTCCCTAGGAAACTCACGCCACGTGTCAGTACGAAACCACTCGCAAAATTGAGCGATGGAAAGGCTTTTTAAAATGCACCTGGATACTTGATTAAAAAACCTGAAGGACGCGCAACATCCACCTTAACGACCTCCATAATTTTACACCCCCTTCCTCCATCTCCTTCGACTCGACATCACGTCATGTTGGGAATGGGATCCACCTGCCGTACACACGTATAAACAGAGGAAAAAAAGGAAAGCGGAGGAAAGGGGAGAAAGAGAAAATAATGATGGGAAGTAATACCTATCCAAAACTTCCATACACGCCACACCCTCTATTTTTCACTTCCTCTCCGTACTACTTGCGGATAAACCCTGTCCTGATCCTATTAATTCCTCCCTTCCGATCGTTATTTAATTAGTTTTTTTTTTTCATATTTGCCCTTCACTGAGAGCGCATCAAAGGCATTTCTTTTCATTTTCAAAGGGAACTCTCTCACTGGCGCACGTATAAAATTTTTCTACTTCTTTCAGACCGAGTTTTTTTGTGATGAGTTTTATTTTTGAATTGTACGTGGAAAACTGCAATGGGGATCGTTGTAACATCGCGGGTCGGTCGTACTCTTCTTCTCACAATCAGTCGAGGCTTCTCCCTATGGATGCTCCTCCGAGGGTAGCTCAAGAGGCCAAAGCAAGCTCTGGAGAGCCTAGGCGTGGTAAGGTTGGCACAAGTGGAAAATGCGGGACTGGGGAGTTGGGCTGAGGGGCTCCGGGCATGGGAGTTGGCCTCACGCCGACAGACTGAATTCGTTCCGGTCGTAGGTTTCTTCGTGAGGTAGATAGGATAATGGAGGTGAGGTGGTGTGGTTCGGTCAATTTCAGCTTGGCCTTGATCTCCGCATTCTCTCTTACCTTTTGTCGAAATTAAATTTTACTTGCGCTTTGCGAAATTAATTTTCAAATTTCTCGTATTGGGAGAATTTCCTCCTTTTCCTGAATTCATTTCTATATCCGTATTGAATATATAGTTCCACATTTTTGGCGTAGAATTATTGAGCAACAAATAGTCCATATCTTACGAATGCTGTGCCTTCTTCGATGTAATTAATCGATAGGAAACAGTATTTTGAAGTGATGATTGCCAGAGTTGCTTTGTTAGAAATATACAGTTCTAATATTATATGGATGCTTCCTTTTCTATTACGTTCATAGCTATCCATTTAACATGATTAGTGAAAATTAATATTCATGGAAATAATGTCATAATTTTTAATTGGAAATTAATTTTCTTAAGGACTTGTAGCTCCGGCCATATAAGAAATAACGATTTTGGCAACGAGATAGAATATATTTGCGTTTATTTTATATTTTATTAAATAATTGAATTGCTGATAAACCGCGAAATTTGTTAAAAAGACTTGAATTTTCTGCATGCCGCAAATTCATTTGGTAAATTGTAATGATTGATTGGTTGATATAAATTTATTGTTTCAGGACGAATTCTCTTTAAAATGTAATGTGTGGTACATAATTAGCTTAGAAAGGCATTTCAGCACTGAGTGTTGAATTAAATAAACCATAACAGATATATAATACAAAAGGCGAAATTGACACAATTTTAACATATAATACATAGTAAAGCAAACATATGAGTGCAATACATAGTGGTAGGTTAACTAATAAAAGTAAGATATCCAAACCAAAAAAATTAATTAAACTAATGGTTAACAAAAAAAATCCAAAAACAGATTAACATACATACAATAGGAAAACAAATAACTGCGAAATAGAAACGGATTTTATATATCAAGAAATATTAGATTGTAGAGTTGCATTTTAAATGTAGACAATGAAGAGGGACATTTTTAATAAGCAGGTAAGGAATTCCAGTTTCGACCCCGAAACAGGAAACGATCTTTGGAAGGTGGTAGTCAGGTGACTGGGGAAATCTATGTTGCCAGAATCCATTCTCGTTGCCATGTTTTGTGGGACAGTCTTTCAGGCGGAATGTCGAAGATGTAAATATCCAGGTTGATTATTTAAATATATAATAAAAATATTCCAAAAAGATATTTTCGTCGAAAATTTGTATTTAACCATCTTAATTTTTATCTCTTTGGAGATTGAAAATAAAGCGGATACATGAATTTTAGAGTCGCTAAAGCTTTAGGTGAAGTTCCTCTGTAAGTTCATTATTGACAAGAAAGCAGTAATCCAGACTAGGAAATATATGAGAAATTACAAACAGGTATCTAGTGCGGATTAGAAGAAGATATTTGTTAACTTTAATTTGACATAAGATCATGTTAGTTATATTTGAAATGCAATTAATGTGATTATGCCACGATGAATTGTTACTCAATATGACGCCCAAGTTCTGAACAGTGTTTGAGTATGGTATGATCGAGTCATAGATTTTAACGCTCGGAATGTTGTCAAGATTAAATTTATTCATTAATACTTAGCTACCATTTATGATTGCTTTGGTTTTACTGCAATTTAGGATAAAAATATTTTATTAGTTCACTCAAAAAATGGCTGCTACGGCTTCATAAACTTCAATGATGGTTTCTTGGAGCTTGAACGGATGAGAGTTGCAGTGAATTTGGATATCGTCGGCAATTTTTTGAGCATTTGGGGAGGTCGAGAATATATAAAGAAAACAAAACGGCCAAGGGCGGAGCCCTGGGGAACACCGTGAGGAACTGATAGATATAAGAGAATGATTGGTTGAAGCGGCAAGGTGATGCTGTGGAAATTTGGAGCTACAGGAGCTTTGCCAACTTTGTAATACTATAGCAGAAAGCCTGCCGCTTTACGATCGAAATAAAACACATTAGCTATATTACTATATCCTTTACACAATATGCAAACAACTGTTTTTGCATTATACTGTGGTTTTATGAAAACCTAACGAAAATGAAGAAATTTTTTCGTAGTCAAGTCAAATTGAGCGTGGTTCTAAATGATACCAATCTATTTTTCAAGTTGATGATAATCCTGAATGTATTATTAACCAGGTTTCACATTATTTCGGAAAGATTGACGAAAAAAACCAGTGAATTTTTTATTTACCATTTGGACTTAATTTTAGCTTCGATAAGAATTAATGTAGAGGTAAGCATTTTGGTTTTAAGCCAAAACAAATAGGCAAGTTACTTTAAAGAAAACTTCAAAGCGATAACATGGCACCACGTTGAGTGCTGCCGTATATCCGCATCCTTAGATACATTTCAATTGCAACATTTTGGAGAAGATTGGTGGAAAGCATTATACTGCTTAAAAAGTCTCTCAAATTTACTTTATTGTTAAAATTAGTAACATCTGCCCGATCAATTGCATCACATTGGAAATATTTTCTACATCAATATAAATGCTTAGTTGTATGGATATCATAACAAGTTTCTGGGGTACCGAATGGATACCTAATAAAATAAGCGTTTTAGCGTTGTAATTTCCGTACAATAGCTTGGATTTTCTTGGCCCGCATGCTTTGTTTGCGCTTATTCATCAATCTATTAACACTCCATCTTAATTTATTCCGTTAGACTTTTGATTTAAACTCTCGCTCCGTTCCGCCTAGCTTTTGTTTTATTCTCTCCCTAAGGTCATCAGTATGCTTATATATCCTGTTTACACTCCCTCCCTCTCTTCTCTTCCTTCAATACTCGTTTTTCCTATCCCTCTTCCTTTTCTCCCACCCATCAACCCATCTCTTTCATCGCTATTCTTTCTCTTCCTCTTCTTCCCTGCATATTTTCGTCAAATTCGGCCACTCCCTCTTTTCTCCCACCCTCTCTGCTCCTCCGTCCTTATCTTCAGACTCTCTCCCGCCGATTCCTCATCTTGGACTCCATCGAAAGGAGTGCGGAGCTTGGCAATAAATCTCCCGTTCGATTTCGCCGATGATAGCGTAAATTATCTGGAAATAACTGCTCGCTCTCTGTCCGTTTGCTATCCAAAATAGTTGTAACTGTTAATGTATGTATGCCTGGAGATGGTCGCCTGGAGGACCTTCTTCACTCTCTCTTTTCCCTTTCTCTGTCTCTTCGCCCTATCCCGCATCATCTCCCGCACAAGCGTGCAAGCATCGCGTTCAAAATACTGCGCGTTTTTAAGGTCTTCATATTCGGGGCGGTCTTGTGTCCGTTTCATTCTCCTCATTTGCGGTTTTTATTGCCTGTCGATATATCTTACGGCTTGTATTGCTGCTCCAATCGGACGGTCACATTGATAAAAAGTTATTTATTGACCAAGTGGGTACTTTGAAAAAAAGAAATAGTAGCGTGTCTTGTACGCGAAATTAGTTTTGTTTTTTGCCTCTTCGGTATTTATCGAGCTATCCGTGGCAAAGTTATGAAGACATTTCTGGATAGGGATACTTAGATTTACCTCGTCTTTTAAGTATTATAAGAATAGGCAAAAAAAGGAGATCGTCGACATGGTGCCGGTTTTTCTTCGCTTGACTTATTATTACCCAACTATTTTTTTAACTTCAATCTCCTGTAGAGTTTGTCGCTAAAGGTAGAATTTTCCGAGTATATTCGAGCAAATGAAAGATTTGAGGGAACACCAAACAGTATTAAATAGCTTCTCTTGAAACAATTTGAAAGTATCTTATTCCTTATGGATGGATTATGAGAGTTGATGACGGTAACCTGCATTAAATTTACTTTCGGCTTCCTGTCTGGTATGTTAGAGCAAATAGTTTTCTGTAGGGTGCAGATAAGATAATAAGTCACGTTTTTGGATTGTTAATTTTTCTGAAGGTTATGTTAAAAGCAGATCTCCTTGCCAAATAATATTTAATGTATGACGTTAAAAAATTACCGAACTAGATACGCCCATTTATCATCGGGTTCATCCCAAAAATAAAATCTTTAAGATAATTTTTTCAATTCACTCATATTGTAACTTATGAAGAGGAAACAATTTTTTACAGATTCCGAGATAGTGCGTCAGAAAATTTACTCGAAAAAATCTTTCGATGACATTACTTTTTTGCATCCGAGGGAAGTGAGAGCCATTAATCAAGCAAATTATATCGCCGGAGACTATCGCATTCCTTCGTCCAATTCCTTGTGAGTGATGATTTGGAAGGGGAAAAAACAGAAGACGATCTTTCTCGTTCCCATAATTCTCCGAGTACATTTTCATCTCGAAAAAATAGGACTGCTGCGATCCTTTATCTCGTCTCAACCCTTTCCGAATTCCCCTTCATATCGATCACCCTGGTTTTTGAAAAATATTTTCGGCTTTCCGCGGATTTAAATAAAACGCAGGAGCTGGGGTCAAGGACGAATTTCAAGTAAGCGTACGCCGTTGACGCTGCCAGCTCCGAATAATAATATGTATGCGGGAAGGTCGAGATACATGTGTTAATATATTTTTTCTGAACGTAAAAAGTTCATTTTTTCCGAAAGAAAATTCTTTGGGTTTGGTCGGATATGCCGAATAATTTTAAGCGTAAGTAATATTCAATGCATTATGAGAGACAATAGGAAATTATATTTGGAAAAATCATACTGCTTAAATTGTGTGTCAACAATAAATTGTAGTCTGTTTACTTTTGTCGCAACAGAAATTTTGGATTAATATTTACTTTGATTTTACTTTTGGCTCAAATAACTGTCTCTCCGATAGTTATTCTTATCGGTTAATGCATGCTTCAAAAGTGCACCTTTGAAAAAATTACACAGTTTTCAAATATATCATGCAATGGGATATCAACCCCAACTTTTTAATTTTGAATATTGAGCAGCGTATGAATTTTAGAAAAGAGAATCTCCTGTTTACTTTGGTCACAGCGGTTTTGAGGTATCGCACGCTGCTTGTTTATAAAATTATATGGCGGTGATTTATATTTTTATATGGAGCCATGATTCATGTCGCTCGCATGACGTAGCAGAGCTCGCGGACCAATGGGGAAAGAGGGATTCGAGATAAACAACTCAAAAAAGCATCCATGTCAAAGCGGGGCAAAACAACGAGAAACGAGTAAAGCAGCGAGGCGGAAATTAGCGGGCCAGTGAGCTAGACCACTGGTTCCTCAGACAGACAGCTTTACAGAACTCGGACTCTTACCCTTTAAGTACATATACTACTAGGCTGACTAAAACCAAACGATGGCGGCGTCCTAAATTTCCATTGCCGCAGACGGAGGTTTATATATTTTTTTCGAAAGTCGGAACGTTGGCCTATCTTTCGAACGCCATGGCTTTCCGGGTGGATACTTCCACGTGGTGGTTCCAGCACAGAGTAGGAATCAATTTATATGAGTGCTCTTTTTCGGAGATGTATCCAAAGATAGAAAAATGCGTTGAAAGGAAAGTGGGTATGTGTGGTGTTTTTTTTTGAACCTCTGCATTCAGGTTTTTTCACAATCTACAAACAAAAGTTAATATTATATTAATATCAAAATGCCTCATTTTGTGGTTATATGCTTTAGTTTAATATGCCTTTTAGTTTTATAAGGACTTGATAAATAATACAAAATGATCCAAACGGAACTTATGATGGTTAATTTCTGCATAATCATTTATTTAATACTTATATTGGGTTTAATAGCTTTAAAATCACCGCAGATGAGTTGCTCTTTGTGTTCTCGAATTTTACAATTTAGCGTTATAATATATTACAAATGCATTCTAACGAAAAACTAAATTGATCACGTGTATTTCTGTGGCAAAAATAGCGCGTGTATGTACGTACTAGACTTTATCGAATCCGAATCCAACAATAGTCGGCGCAATGGCAACACTCTCGTAATGAGTGATGAAAACTACAAAAGCGCCAGTATTTATGCAAAGTTCGAAGAAACACGATCGATAAACAAAATTCTGCGATAAAAATTAAAATTTCCATTCCTTTGCTCAGTGAAAAGTACAAATCCCGCCCCGATATTACAGTTCTAAGATATTTTAATATGTAAGAGAAAATTATCCTGCACCATTTCTCATCTAAATCAAATGGTAAGAACAGTTCCTGGAATCGAATCCGGGACTTTAAATCTTCTCAGCAAAGCTATCCTCGGAAGCTGGGCCCCAGTAGCAAGAGATCTCCACCAAGTGTCATGAAATCGGCCAATTGGTTCAAAAGTTAATAAGGGAGACAAACGGACAGACAGACACAACGAAGGAACTACAAGCCTATTTACATTCTGGAATGTAGGCTAATTAGCCCTACGCAGAGGCGTAATTGGGAGATACGGCGCCTATAGCAAAATTTTAAGGAAACACCTTGTTTATGTAGAATGTGAATTTTACAGCATTTTCATAAAGAATAATAGCGTTTGCATTAACAATAACATTAATATTTGAGTATTAAATTAACACTTATTTATGGTAAAATAAACTTTTGGCATTTTTGCGGGAACGTTTGGCGTCTTTTTCAAGCGGCGCCTACGGCAAATGCCACCTTCGCTATACCCTAGTTACGGCTCTAGCCGTACGTTAATAAGATCCCCATTAAATAATAATGAAAGATATGTAGGCTTTTATTAGCAAAATGATTTGCTTACAGGAATTCAAATATTTACTTCATTATATATACCTGTATGTACTAGTGAAGCATTATTTGCTTTTATGCAGCTATTTCCGCGAATAAGGCATAGTTACATATTTATCTTTCATTCAGTGAAGAATTTTCAAGCTGTTATTATGGCTGAAAACAAATTTAAAGAGTTTGCGCTAAAGAATCGAAACTTGAAAAATGAATGTTGTGACCGTTGGAGATGCCTAAGATAAGTGCTTATTTTTTCGAATTTAGATTCTTAAGTACTTATTTTTTTTTTAACTTTTCCTTAAAAAAGAGGGAAGATGTGACAAATATAGCTTTAACACGAAGGAATTTCTCCAAATGTCTTATATAATAAACTTAGTTTTCTTAATATATTAATTGATGAAAATCAAAAGCAAACATTCTTTAACATAACATGCAACTGTTTTATAATCCGACCTTGACCTCTTTAGTTTGATTCGCGCCTCGTCCATTTTCATGATTTCGGTAATTTATGGACAATTTTTGAACCACACAGCAAACCCAACCTCCTCCTCTATCTGACAATGTTTGGTTTGTCTTTTATATCTTCGTCTGATCCGGTCGTTAATCACGCCGAGGGCATGCAGTCCATTTAGGGATCCATATTTAGGTTTGCGTGATCTGTTAATCTGAACTTTTGAATCTTTGCAATCGTCTAGTTGTCCCACATCACGGATCCTCAGATATGACCCGATCGTTCGTTAACTGGCATTTTCTTTTTCAGTAACAGTGGTTCCTCGGTATAAGTCGTCCAGTTATACATCGTCTCGATTTTATGCCGTCAATGATTTACGGAAATTATTTCATTGTGTCTGAATTGCACAAATTCTTAATACTGTAAGGTTGGTGTTTACACTAATAATTTGCAACTATTTGCGCAGTATCTTAGTATATCGTTGTGATTTCCAACTCAAGTTCGATTTACTTTTGCCTTTTTTAGATAAAAAATTTTAAGAAAATTTGATTTATTGTCTCTGTTAATTAATATTATTCCTTGCATGATAAATAGCGATAACAGTCTAGATTAATGGATTAATATTGTATGTACATGAAGATCACGTAGTATGTGACTTAAATAAATAAGCATAAGACAACACTAGAAACAACGCTCTTAGGAAAGAAGTGCTTTAGGGGACATAACTGCATTCTCTGCATTAGTTTTTTGGGATCAATAATACAGTAAGCAGATATTCTTTGTTCTATCTGAAATTTATTTTTGAACGGTGCGATGTATGCTTGAGATTTAAATTCTTATAACAATGATTGGTAAGCATCCAGAAAGTGTTTTTATGTTTATTTGAAGTTTCAAAGATACAAAGTGTCACAAAATGTCCGCCAGATACTTGACTACTAATGTTATCGTAATTTCTGTAGGTGAATAGGTATCGTTTTGCGTCGCAGTTTTTGGGACGTGTAGTGAGGAGTAATTTAGCATAGGTGATGCGTGTGGCTCAGTCACGGTCTTGGAAATGACCGTTCGTCTTCGGAATTTTGTTAAATTCATACCAGGAGAGATGCCTATTTTAGTTTGAAATGTTTCTTTTATTATTTAACCATTTTCAGTAATTTATTACGTTATTATTTTCGTTATTGAGTCTCAACTCTGTAGATAGTGTCCCCGAAAGACACTCATAATACTGGAACGCTACGATTAATCTCAAGGTATTTTTAAACGTAATCATATACTGACTCGAGTAAATCGTGGAAATTTCGTATTTTGTACAAATTAACAGCAGAAAATTTCAGGGTACGCCTGTCGGATTCAGCTGGGATATAATCTATCATATAAATAATCCGGATAAAATGAAGAATTCAGAGCGAATAATCGCCCTTAAAATAGTTCACGGCACAAATACAGTGAGCTAGGTCAGATTTTGTCACTTCCTAAGAAATAGCGATTTCAGCAACCTTTGGTGACATGTGAATGTGGTCGGATAAAGTTGTCATTTTCAGTGAATAATTTTCTTTCCTCCGAAAGAATACTTGTTCAAGTAAGAATTCAAAGAAACACAAAATTATATGAAATATGCACGAGACCTATTCACTTTCTTGGTTGATCATGAATAAATTCATTTAGACTGTTTGTAGTTATGTACATCGGGATTAAATTCTAATATAAAAATCAGATGTGGCCACCACATGACTTTCTCCATACCTGTAATATTTATAAAAACTCCAGATAGGTTAAATAATAATAAAAATTTGAAGGAACTGCGAGAAAAATTGAAGACCTTACAAAGAACAGACATATACACATACCGTAGCCTTCCGATCTTGAATATAGCCACGAAGTTCAAGCAATTAAGCATAAAAAAGAGCGTTACTAAGAAGTAACTAAGGGTCTAGTGTTTACAAAAGTTGCCTCCAGGTGGTGTGGTTGTAGTAGCTAAATAATATAATTTTAAAAATATATCTTGAGAAATGGATTGTATGGAAAATGTTTCGAACAAAGATTGTAGTAAATTGAATTACCTACAACCTTTATTCCAGTAATTATGCGTTCTTTGGACAAAGTGAACGCATATAGGGAGGTCGATTCCGTATTATGATAAATTTGGTATTAGGGAGTTTTGCTAAAATTTATCGACCGATTTCAATTTTGGTCAAAATCGAACAACAATTACGACCACTTTTCATGAAGACCTACAAAGTTCCTTTGTTTCAACTCGGAAACCGCTTGACTTATTTTAATAAAATTTCGTATTGGGAGGTTTTACTAAAATCGGTTGACTTATTCCAATTCTGGTTAAAATCGGGCAAAAATTACGACCACTTGACTTGAAGACCTACTAGTTGACAATGTTCCTTTGTTTCAACTCGGGAACCGCTTGATGTATTTTGATGAAATTTGGTATTGGGGAGTTTTGCTAAAATCGGTCGACCGATTTCAAATTTGGTTAAAATCGGACAACAATGACGACCACTTTACATGAAGGCCCGGCCCCTGTTTGTGTGGTTTGAGGAGACCGCGGAAATTCAGTGTTCCGTCCTTTGGAGGGGACGTTAAGCCGTTGGACCCCTTGAAGTTCTTCGTTAAGAGTAGGCTATCGGCACCGGGTTTCTCTTCTCCCTTACTATCCAGCTTTTCATTGCACTACCTCTTAGATACGTAGGCAAGAGGTGAATCAGCTGGGAACATACATTAGTATGGTAAATTGTCATCGTGCGGTGACCCGAGACCATCCCATATGATTGATGTGAAGAGTTATCGTTTTTTTTTCTGACAACTGACAGGACGCACTTAATATAAATAATAAAACGGATAAGTGACCAGAGTAAACAACCACCTCCGGTACGACTGATTTTAACTAAAAACTAAATTCTTTTCCCTTTAATCAAAATTTCAAATATAAAGTTTTGCGATAATTTGATTAATAGTTTTTGAGTTACAGCAAACACAAAATTCCTGTCATTTACACACACTCAAATAGGGATAGGAAAAGTGTAATTTTGCGATATCTTTTCTAACTGTTCCTGGTATAAAGAAATACCCATTATAAATACTTGTTCCAAAATAACAGCCTACATTGCAATGCCACCTATCGGGAGGTTTCAGACCTTGGATCTCAGTTGTAAACTAGACGGCGCGCCGGCGGTTAAAAGAGCATAATACGACCAAGATTATTTAATGTCTCTAATTTAAGAAACATAATAAAACAGCAAATAAAAATAATTTTTATCAACAACAAATTTAAATAATAAATGCTTAGTACATCTTATAATTAGGGGATCCGCAGGATCTTCGGCTACGCTCAGACCACTAAGGGCTGGTGGGATGGTGGATCACATGCTCAATATTATTATCATCTTCATAGTGCTCCTGCACTTCATACAGTGGGGATGTAAAATTTGATTAGAATTGAAAGGAGTAAAATATGCATGAAAAAATGTAAATCTAAGAAACGCACCAAATAAGAAACTAATGGCAAATGAACCTGAGCCTTGTCTCCTCGTTTAGACAGCAATTATAATCAGTGGTGAGCTGTAGTGGGCTCGCTTTGGCTCGCAAGAGCCCACTGTTAACATTTTTTAAATTTGCAAGTCCATTGTTAAAATTATCGTTTATTAGGCATTCTTTACAAGCGAACCGGTGATAGCGGAACGCCTTATGGGCACGTCTGGTCCGTCCGTCAGTCGTAACTTTCATCTCCTAAAGCGCTGGACGGATTTTAAATAAATTAGGTATGAGGGCTCCTTATTTAAATTTATCTCCCTATTGTGATTTTGAACTGAATCCGTCAATTAGAACTTCCACTTTACATAATAACTTTAATAAACTTATACTCGTATCTCGTTAAATGGCATCCGCCAAGCAACAATGAAATACCAAACTTTTCTCTCCCTAGGTCATATATGAACTGTAAGGTATAGATTAAAAATTTCATTTGGATAGAAAATAACATTTACTACAAGAAAGTCCACCGGACCACATACTTACGAGTTATAGTTTCGGAGATAGAAATTCTAGAAAATCCCGCGCAAAATATAGCATATTTTGTTTACATCTATTAAATTGTGTGGAAGTGTCAAAGTTGTTTTATTACATCCCATAATGAGCAAATTCCACAAGGCCGAGCCGGACTTGATTAAAGATATCGCGTATTTTATTTGCATCGGTCGCGAAGACGGATCTCTCAGCAAACAACAATTAAAAATCCATATATTTCTCTCCCATGCTCTTATATGATCTGTGAGGTATAGATTAAAAAAATTATTTCGATAGAGAACAACATTTACTGCAAGATAGTTCCCGAGACCAGATAGTTACGACTTATTGTTTCGGGGATAAAAAATTCGAGAATCGCCCAATCTTTCGATACCTTTTTATACGTATTTCCCATTAAGAACGCCTTTGAAATCTCTGTGTATTCCATTTGTGGAGTATACTTTTCCATCTTGTTAAGCGCTTTTCGCTTTCAGCATAAGCGCCCATTAGCGTCAGTTTGTCCATGCGTCCGTCCGCACGTTCATTTTCGGATTCTACTAAACGGAATTTTATGAAAATTGATATTAAGGACTGACAGTTAAATACAATAAAATCACAAAAATAAATCACGTAAGCCAATCAGGGGTACCACTTTACTGGTGACAAAAATGAACTTTCCGTTATATCTCGTAAATTTTTGGTCATATTAAAATAGTTTTTAAATAAACTTGTAGAACTATTAACGTAGAGTATTGCATTTCCTTTACATTTCCTCTACTTCTTTAATTTGACCAAAGATTTACGAGATATAACGTAAAGTTCATTTTTTGCCACCAGTAAAGTGGTACCCCTGATTGGCTAACGTGATTTATTTTGTGATTTTCTTATTGCCTTTGACTGTCAGTCCTTAATGTCAAATTCCATTAAAATCCGCTTATGCTGGAAGCGAAACGCGCCTAAAAAGGGGGGGGGTCAAATTAAATGCGATCCCATTGTTAAAATATTCACAGCTCACCACTGATTATATTAGAACGGACAAACAGACAAAGTGCACAGTGACTCAACATTTTCTTCATCGTTTGATGTTTTCCGTATGTATGCTAAATTTCGTTTCGATTGAATAAGATTTGGAAATTAGCGCAATGCGCTAACGCAAATTGCGCAGTTACTGTAAATGTGGTATTCTAGAAAAACTATAAGCAGTCGACTGTAAGTTATTTGTACATGCACACGAAGTTTGGAGAAAATCAGACAACCAAGACGGCAGTTATCGTTGAACAAACAAACAACAAATGTACAGGGACTCAACAGGAGAGACCTCGCTTCGCTCGGCCAATTATGGAAAATTGTTTTATCTTGCGTTTTAAAAATTCTGAATCATTCCTTATTTCAATAACTTGAAACAAAACAATTTCGGGGATATTATGAACTGTTATCGACGATAATGAAAGCCTTCTCTCTTATTTTGTTTGTGATGCTCTCAGCTTGGCGATTTAGAAAAGCAGAAACATACGCTTAAATAACAAGCACATTACGTATGCATAACATATTTTGTGAATTAATTTTATTATAATAAATCAATTTATTAGGAATTTATGAGGATATCCTAACAGATGCAAATTCGAGTTTAAAAACAATAATGAATATAGTTAGAATGTTTTCATTCTTTCCTTAAGCACTAAAACTGCCACCAAATTCGCTTTTAAAAATAGTCTGTGGGATTGGATCTGGAGAGCATCGTTGACATTCAAAATGCAGGACAAAGGAAGAAGCAGGCCATTTTTAAAAAATAATCTGAAATTAAGTTTGTAAATGAGAGTGGCAAAAAATTATACATTTTTATATCATTATATATTACATCTTAAATCTACAAATATTTATCATTTAATATCACATTTCTACACAAAACACGTGTATATCTATAAACTTGACATTATGAATTTAACAAGATTTTGGTAAACAAAATTAAATACTATTTATTAAATAAAACAATTTTAATTTTACATCTTCCATAGGTTTTTCAGTCTGAACTGTACGCACAGATAAATAATTGAAAATTTTCAAAACAATACTCTCAAAGTCTATAGGCAGTAAATCTATCCCACCATATTCCCATTTACAGATGCCTTTAATTTTTAAAGGACATACCTTTCTCAACCTCTCATGATTCCACCAAAGTTTGTTCCAGTTTTCGCCTCCAAATTCAATACACTTACTCAAAATCCCTTTCCTACAAAGAATGTCAGAAATCTTGCTTGAAATTCTTGCTGAAATTACATTTGAAACGTTTTGAAGATGAATTAGTTTTAATTTCATACCCCATTACTGGTGGTATTGTATAAGTACAAGAAGCATTTTTATATTTCCATGATTAATAGTACCTGTGGAAATGCCAAAGAAAGGAGCACTATTTACCATACAGTCCCGTCACACTGTTTATGATTGCTTCTAACTTAATGTTAGTTTGTGCAGATGCAATACTTTTTTGCTTTTCCTGAAGGCATAAATAATGTTGACAGTAAGTTCAAAACACAGTCCATAGACTTGTGCAACTGGAATGATGTATTAATGTGCATTCAGCTGCAAACAGCCATTCATCAGAATGGCACTCTTTCTTTAAAAAATATTCGGTAACTGTAGAAGAGGATGGTGCATATCACACACTTTCCTTGTGCTTTATAGTACAATTATGTTTCTCAAGATCTGATGCTCCACGATTTGCAGCAGAAACCTATGTCCCAGCCATACATATCAAATAGTCTGCCTATTCCTCTGAACCGTCTTTTTTAAAACAGGCAAACTTATTATGCATTTCTGAGGTAAACTTACATTTCCTTTTCCCCACTTTTATGCCTAGGGTAAAATGAAAATAAAATGAACAAACATTTCAATACATCTGATACCTACTCATAAAGACTTACCATTTTCCTTGATTTTGGACAAATTTTCCAAAGCCAGGAAAATAAGTTTGATACAGTGATTATGTAACGGCGGTGTTTCCAGTTGCACACAAGATATATTATGATAACTTCAAAAGATCTCTCTTTTCTCTGTCTGAAGATTATTCATCATACATCAGATAGAGCAAAATGAATCAACCATGGCACAAGAAAAATAATTCAAAATATAAGGAACCAAATAACCTTAAATGTAACATTGTAACAATGAAAACTTTCAAACTTGTTAAGTCAAATTTTACTATTAATAATGTCTCTATCAATCAATTAATTGTTACTCAATGAAATCCATTGCATTGGGCTTTGGTGTTGAGAAACATTTTCAGTCACAGAAGAAAATTTATAGATTTTTCAAAAAGATTTTTAATTTGATAAACCTTTGCCAAAGCAGAATATGTATATAAAGCTAAAGATGTGATCCTGTATATCACATAAGTAACAATTCCAAATACCTATTAACCTATAGCAACCTTGAATATAAAATATTTTTTAGGCTTTATTGATCAAAATATCAAAATATACAACCTTTACAATGAGTTTGCTTTAATATATATGAATTTTTTGATACCGTGAATGTAAAACATTTTTTAGGCTTTATTGATCAAAATATCGAAATATTGAATTTGTACAAAAAGTTCGTTTTAATTTAATATATAATTTTTTTTGATAATGGGAGAGAGGATATTTATAATATTTTGCCTCGGGCCCTTTTGCTTCTAATTACTCTATTAAATTTCCATCCATCTCCCGAAAGATGATTTTGACTCTTTATTTTTCAATTGCCTTTGCAACAGGAGGATATAGAGAACAAATTCTCCAGATACGATTTTTATAAGCCTCAACGTATGGTGAAATTGTCGATTAATTGTAAATATAATGCCTAGTTATAGAGAACTTCAC
Organism: Tanypteryx hageni; assembly: GCA_028673005.1. Lineage (NCBI taxonomy): Eukaryota > Metazoa > Arthropoda > Insecta > Odonata > Petaluridae > Tanypteryx > Tanypteryx hageni. Next base: position 56,789,110 of record CM054116.1, read on the forward strand.
ATAGAATCTGATTACGTATATTATAATTTTCTAAAAATTTCGCAAGAAATTGAAAGTTATAATGAATCTAAAATTTTTTGTAGACTAACGCTTTTATCACTTTTTAAACGTACAACCTTATATCTCGCCTTCTATTGAAAATAGCAGTTTTCCGATAAAACTTTCAGGTTATAAAGAAACTAAAAATTTCAGCAGACTCTACATTTTTATCACTTTTTAAGCATACAACTATTATTTAAACATCAACTATTATGTAAATAATACACATACATTTCCGAACAGATATAATGGAAATAATAAGTAGAATAGGCATCATGTTAATTATTTGGAATAGGTATCCTGTTAATATTATTTAGAACAGGTATTGTGAAAATAATAGGCATAACAGGTATCATTAAGGGAATATTTGAAAGGAGAAAAAGGTGTCATGAAACTAATACGGATTCTTTCAAAACAGGCATTGTGAAACTAGTACGGATATTTTTTAGAAAAGTTCTTAAGAAAATTATACGGAAAATTATACGGACACTTAATTGTGCCTATTATGTAATAACAGGGCTATTCTAGTAATAGGTATTCTAGAGAACAGTCACTACCTGTTCTGTTGTTTTTGGATCATCCCTACACTCAAACAGACATCATAGAGAAAATTGTCAAAACGTGTCCAGGGACCTTCAAAACGTGTATTTCCGTGGAAATATCGAAATCGATTTTTTTCATGAAAACAATACCTACTTGCCACCATATGGAGAAGTAATAATAGAAACAATATATTTAATTTATACAAGTATTTATACGCGATATATCTCCTTGTATGAATATTTAAGACAAAATTTTTGAAATTATTCTAAAAAATTTTCTTCCTTGGCGATCAGTTGTGCTTTTTTACCAGACTTCACGTAATATTAAAGGATTTGAGGTATTTAATTGGTTTCTGCATAGGTACTTAAGTTAGGCATCGGACGCCCATCTTTGACTAATATAACTATTTAATGGCAAACTGCATCCCACAAATAGTTTTGCCAGCGAGTGTGCTTAAACTTGGCTCAATACATGGAGAGATGAAAAAAAATGTTGGATGTAATGGTAAACTCCATTAGGTGTAAAGAATTTTTGTTTTAAAACATATAGTCATTGCAATTCTCCTTCATAGCAGCTCTATTTGCAACGACTCTTTCTGCATTTAGTGATTGGTCAATTCATGAAAAATCCGTTTAGCTTGTCGCGCTTTTTAGAGCTATACAATATTCTATCTTAATGCATAGTATGCTTTCAAAATTATCGATGTTATCATAAAAGTTTTTCGTGTTTTACCAACGACTCAAGTTACGTCATTTTTGTGGGCGACTCGAAACTGCCTCCTGAAAATTGGCACGTACTGGCAAAAATGTTGGTTCCCAGTTGCAGGATTTGAATCCCCGTTCATAGTGGCACGGAAACTTGCGACTACCCGACTGCCAAGGGCATAAGAACAGAAGAATGAAATCTCATAATTCACTGAGATGGAGTTTTTATCCAATCTAGGCTCTTTCCAGCGATAAACATTCAATGACTTTGCCAAGCTGCACGCGAAAAGTTGGTTTCGCACGCGAAGTCGAGTATCATTGACATATCGCCATAATATTTAAAAAAATGAATTTGTGTCGCAAAAATCTACGCTGGATTTCTGGATTTGGTCATAATAAATTTTTCCACAGAATGATAAGCTATTTTCAAACAATTGAGTTATTTATGGCCGAACATATATTAAGTTTCGTTAGTATCAGGCAGTTTGTATTCTCGGAATAGCAGTAGATACGAGGATTTTGTTGTGAAAGAAAAAATCGATGAAAGCATTAATTTGACGCATTGAAATATCTTTTTTATTACACATAAAATGAAAATGTTGTCGTAAACAAAGCTGTCGTCAGCTTAATATATACAATCTAAGTACTATCTTGCAAGAACGTAAATTCCTGTATGACTACATAATACAGTCAGTTCTATTTTTTAAATTTTAAGATCCATTCATATAACAGATTTATAGTAGAAAAATTGTGTTTGATGTTCAGTTAGATATTAAATAAACAGAAAACAGTTTTGTCCTTAAAATAAAATCCCGCAATTTTAATTTGCGAATTTATTTTTCTGCTTTATTTTTTCGGCCTTATAATTCTCATGTTATTTTTTTCGCATGATTGGGATGTTTAGGCGACGAAGGATGCAGATGTTTTTAGCTGGACAGCGTACTAGCGTACTACTAAGTTATACTTAACTTATTCTGTGCGCTTAACCGCAACGGCAGCTTAGATGTCGGTAAAGAATTTTCCGGTCTGCACGCGAACGGATATCGATTCTCGTGCAAAAAACAATCCATGAGTTATGATACTTTTCGTCTTTCCTCTGCGTTTAAGTGACTCCAGCAGAGGTGTTTTCAAGTACGCGAAGGGAAGTCGGCAGGTAGGACGGAGATAGAGAGAGAGAGAAAAGGTGGGGGAAAGTGAGAGGGAAGACGCTTCTTCACCTTGGAAACGAAGGTTCAACCAACGGAATTAGACGCCTACACACGTCTGAGCTCCTTCAACTCGCGTGACGAATCGCACAATGGCTTGGAAGCCGCCGATGGAAAGTGAGAAGAGCTCCTCAAGGTGCAATTGCACTTAGTTAACGAGGGTGGTGGGGGAGGGGGGGGGGGAGAGGTGGGGAGGGTGAGGCGGGGAAGGGGACGAGGAGGAATCCGAGTGTTGCGTAAATGAAGGAGGGTCTGTGTGCGTGCTCTCGCGAAAGGAGGAGAATGAAAAGCGATGATTGCGAGATAACTAACTGACAATTAAATGACGACGGTTTGAGAGAGAGAGAGAGAGAGAGAGAGAGAGAGAGAGAGATAGGCTGGGATTGTAAAATCCGAGAGGTAAATGCGTAAGACAAATTGGAATAGATGGGTGTTGAAAAATAATGGACGGGTGCTTATTGCGGTTTTTATTTATGAATTATTAGGATGTGGCAGGCGTTTGTTGTGCGGTGCAAATGCAAGATACAAAATCTAGGAAAGTGATTTATAGCGTAGAGAAAGAAATTGCGCGAGTTTTGTGATATTAAAAACGTATTTTCGTTTGTATGAAATTCAAACAACGAAACAACACGTGAAGATGGAAGATGAGTCTACATTCAAATCACTCTCAGGTAGATCGTAATGCTGAAAATATCTGGTCATATTTCATTTTAGATCTTTCTCGCAATGAATTACTTTTAAACAAGCTAATCATTTTTACTTTTACTGTTAATATTAGAAAAGAATTGAATGAAAAATTCTCTTTATACATTAAGTAAATATGTACGAAATTGTTTGTTGAAATTGACATGAATAGAACATTTTGTTAAGTATTTAATGCAATTTTGAAACTGTTTTAATAAAAATATGTATAAATTTAAACTTAATTGAATTGTCGATTTTTAGGCTTTCTTTACCAGCGAAGCGATAATAGCGGAACGCCTTATGGGCAAGTCTGGTCCGTCCGTCAGTCGTAACTTTCATCTCCTAAACCGCTGGACGGATTTTAATTTAATTACGGATGAGTGATCTTTATTAAAAGTTATCGCTCAATTGTGATTTTGAACTGAATCTGTCAATTAGAACTTCCACTTTACATAATTACTTCAATAAACATACTCGTATCTCGTTAAATGGCATCCGTCAATCAACAGTAAAATATCAAACTTTTCTCTCCGTAGGTCTTATATGATCTGTAAGGTATAGATTAAAAAATTATTCAGATAGAGAACAACATTTACTACAAGAAAGTCCGCAAGACCCCATAATTAGTAGTTATAGTTTTGGAGATAAAAATTCGAGAAAATCCCGAGCAAAACATCGCATATTTTGTTTACATCGATCGCTAAGCTGTTTCTTTCAGCAAACAACAATTAAAAATCTATATATTTCTCTCCCATTCTCTTATATGATCTGCGAGGTATAGATTAAAACGTTTATTTGGATAGAGAAAAACATTTACTAAAAGATGGTTCAGAGACCACATAATTACGATTTATAGTTTCGGAGATAAAAATTCGAGAAATACCGGAGCAAAACATCGCGTTTGTTGTTTACATCGATTGCGAAGACGGTTCTCTCAGCAAACAACAGTTAAAAATTTATATATTTCTCTGCCATTCTCTTATATTATTTGTGAGGTATAGATTAATAAAATTATTTGGACAGAGATTAAAATTTACTACAAGATAGTCCCCGAGACTATAGTTTCAGGGATAAAAATTCGATAATCACCTAATCTTTCGATACCGTTCCATACGTATTTCTCATAAAGAACGCCTCTGAAATCTCTGTGAATTCCATTTAGGGGATATACTTTTCCATCTTGTTTAGTTTTTACTAGTTTTTACAAATATTTTATCAAAGACTCGTTGCCATAGGAGCATTAAGAATGTTTAGGGATGTTAGCCTAAAATCTCATCGAGATAGAGATGATTAAAACAGTAAATACGTACAAGTGGAATTTATTGAACTTTTTAAATCTTCATATCATGTTCTGACCAGTAGGTCCATATTTTCCGAGTGACCTGGAATGATCGGTATGGTAAAGCGAAAAGGCGCTTCGTTCGACGGGATACATAACCCCTCACCGCGCTCTCCCACCAGCCGCTTCCTCCGGTTACGTCGCGTTCGGAAACAACCGGAAGTGAACGGAAGAATAGAACGTTACGCGTAAAAAAATTATACGCTTTAATGACGACAGAAGAGAGGTTATTGCGGAGTAGAATAGATAACATGGATTGATAAAATAAGGACATGGGAAAAGGGAGGAGAAGATGGGGAATACGCACATAAATCGCTAAGAGAAGAGCCGCGCTGAATATGAATGAGAGAGGAAGATGGGAATAGATGGCGAGATGGAAAGAGCAGGGATGGAAGGGGGAGGAGGAGAGAAGAGAGAGAGAGAGAGAGAGATAGGAAGAGGAAGAAGAGAGCATAATGGGTAGGTGAGAGAGAAAGGAAGGATCGGAGGTCGAAGGGATTGGGCGTTGTTCCTTTATTTTTTTCGGGGGATTGCCTTGATGAAGGACGAGGAATGAAAGGAATTCACAATGGCGACGTGACGGAAGACAGTGCTAGGGAGTTTCTTCTTCGGATCTTATGTGTGTGTGTGTTATGCGACTGGTGAGGCTGACACGAAGGAATTTTATGGGGCGCGAGTCTTATGGGATGACAAGGGAAAAAAGTGGGCGCACGTGTGTGTATTCGTGTACATGTGTTTATGTGTGTGTGAAAATACAAAAGCGATTAATTTTCCGGATAAAAAGGGAAAGTGTCTTACCCTCTCTTTGTTGAAGTTGAATAAGCTAGGACGGGAAATGAAGATGAACAAAGGTTGTGGCTCTGCGAATGTGGATGGATGTGCCTCTCTCACGCGATACTTGGGAAGGCTAGAGTGAGATATTGGAAGATTAGGGATTGGGTTAAAAATGAGGGAAGATTGATGTTTCTTAAAGGGCAGAAGAAGTCGACTAAGATCTCCTTAAAGGAGAAAAATAACACGAAGATGCCTCCGTAATCTGGATTCAATATCGCACTCAACCACGCGGAGATTTTTTTATCTTTGACTTCTATAAGTATACGGTATAGGTTTCATAATGTATTGGGTAGCCATGCGTGACCACTGGCAAAGGCATCTCTCTATGTTTCTGCATAAAAGGAACTCAAGGAATTGCGTTAGTTATGAACGGATATCATGCACACGCTGTTATATCTCCGAAGCTCGTTTAATTGATCTGGTGGATGATTCCATCCAGGCGTCGCTCCAAGGAGGAGGACACGGTATTTCGGTGGCTTATATAGTAGCGTTCGAATAAGAAATAAATTTGAAATGTTCACTGCTAATTCTTCTCACAATATCAAGTACGCAGTTTACTACAGAGGTGTTCCAAATATCATGTTGATATTGACTTTGGAGCTCTTCAGGGTTTCCTCTTGTTTGTTGCGAGATTTTTAAGCATTGAAGAGGTGTATTGGAGTACTACATATTAGGTGTTGCGCATGAGTATCTGGAAAGTCATTATTAGCCCATTTATAACCAGTAATTCTACTCCACGGATGCTGCCAACGCCACTCTCCGGTGCATCGACAGAGGCTGTTTATTTTTGAATTATGATTCAAGCGTGATTCCTCGTTGACATAAAAGTGCCTTTTTTGCAGAAACGTCGCTAGTATAACGATTGCGTCGATGATTTATTTTAAAATAGATGTGCTCAGTGCATTTGGACTTTGAAATTGAAAATGGCGTATTTCATTTTGAAATTTATTATATATTAGGTATATAGCGTAAAGTAAAAATTTTCCTTCAGGCCTTTCATAATGCACCAGAATAACCAAAATTACGAAAAAGCTATTCGAGTGGAGTATTTTTATATTAATTAAAGCCAAACTGAATGAACTGGAAAGGGTGCACTCCAGAAATAAGAATCCCTGTGAATGGTAAATATTTGAGTTGTAAGGTTTTTGGCCCTTGCGGCTCGAGACTATTTAAACAATGGTAAACGTTCCAAAAAATTTCAAACTAAAATATTTACTCCACATCGGCTAATTAAAAAACGGTCGAAAAGCCGATGGCTCTTCAAAGACGTGCCTATGAAAAACGCCCTACCCTTCATCATCTTTCACTCGCTCTCAAAAAAGCGCCGACCATTATAACTTCTCTGATGGTCCATCCTTCCTATTAAAGGCATCGGATCAAATGAGCAATAGGTTATGCATAGGGCGGGTGATAGGGGGAGGCTCTCTCTTGCGTTTTTTGTGCGAGGAAATTTATGTTTCCTGCCTTTCTTTACACCCGCTCTCCTCTCGACCCCTTTCTTCCCCCCTCACCTCGGTGGCATGGGAGTTTCGCCGGGAAGTTCTCGTGTTATAGCGTGTGAGTGAGCCTCATGCCGTCGGTCAGATGAGTAGGAGTTGGCGAAGCGTGGATCGGAGGGGAGTGTTGCGTTGTTGAGGTGTGGGCGAGGCGTGTACCTGGGTGCGGCCTCAAGCATAACCGCCTCCGGGGGTTGGGGACCTCTCTCTACATACGAAGGGCCCGGAGTGGTGGGAGAACACGTGAAAGGGAGAGGGAGGGTGGAAACGTGTTCCGCCAGGAGGATTATCGCGTGCGAGAATCGAGGGTAATACCTTTTACACTCTTTATTTTCAAGCCTCTTTCCTCTCTCCCTCTTGCCATCGGGGAGAAGAAGGCACTACCCGGCGTGCACTTCCCTTCTCTTAATACCGCCTTCCTTCCTCTCGCTTTTTCTCCTCTGTCTCCGCAATGCTTGCAGCCCCTTTATCTTCGCCAGCCCGGAGAAACGAGGTCTATCCGGTGGCGACGCCGGTGTCGAAAAACAGAGTCGCCGTTTCGGTCTTCTGTCTGCCAGAGGTCGTTAGAGTTTTTTAGGTGTAGCTGAAGTGCGACTCTGGCGTTTGGGTCGACGTGGTCTTCTCAAGGAAATAATACAAAACGACGAATCCTAATTAAGTTTGATCCAATATAGCTAAAATATTTCATTCAACTATTTGACTGCTACGAACGCGTTTACGCGTGGAAAATTTCGATATTTGCAGTGCAGCTGCCGCGCACACCGTTTTAATTTTCCAATTTGCTGTGGTTGCGTCAACGCGGTTCCTCTACCAAGCACACCTCAATCATCGGCGATGTTTTCTACACACTCAATGCTGATCTTGGACACATGATTCTGCGGTCCTTTGTTTTATTTTTTGCGAGTACAATCACCCGTTTAACTAACATTGCGTTGAAGCAGTCTGAAATATCGCGAATTTTACCATAGATAATTTTTAAATAACTAGATGTTCGAGCATATTCAGAAAGTTCTGTTTGGTGCTGTCTTCCATTTAATTTTTAAAATTCGTGAAATTATCACTCAAGAAAGAAAATATTGTTTATTGAACGGAATAAATCAGCAGAGCACTGTTTTGCTGTGTAAATGAAATAGCGATTCAGAAGTTAATAAGAAGTCACATCCATTTTTATAAAAAATTGCCGAGTTAAAAAAAATAAATATCAGAACATAATGGTTGTAGGATGTAATTTGCATTTTTTATATCGATATAATAATTAGCGTTATTCCGAGTCATGTCGTTTTAAGTCGAGATTCATTTCATCGGATATTATATTCTGTTTATCTAGATGGCAGCTCAATAAACAAAAACGCCTATCGTAATTAATTAATTTCTTCTTTCGAATAACAGATTATGAATTATTTTTTTACCGTTAAGTCAATACGCGTCATTTCCAATCTTGCGTGCTCATAAACGAGTTACAAAAAACGTTCCCTCCACCTCTCTTCTGATGAATATGCACATTCGTGTTGCTACCCAGAGCTCTGGCAACGCTGTCCTCCACTCTTAATCTCCACGGCTCATCGCTCCGCACATCTCACAACGCAAACAGCCGCTCATCTTCGCATTCCCATTCGCTTTCATTTCGATCCACACAAGAGAGTTTGGTTCCGTGGCAGGAGGACAGGAACGTTCGAATTCAGGACTCCCTGCTGACGTGAGTAATGCAGCAACCGTGATTGGAATCGAATAAAGGAGTCCACGAAAAGGAGAATGGTAGGTGGGGGGATAGGGACGAGGGGAGACAGATAGCGAAGGTAGGGAGAGAATAAGAGAGCAGCAGGTCCTTTCGATGAGATGAGTTCCATCGGAGGAGGCAAGGAATGGGATCCAAGGAAAGAATTACATTCAATGGGATTCCTTATCATTCTATTTCGTTCTATTTTTTATCGCGTTCGAGGGCGGAGATTCGAGCGGCGGCACTGTTAGAATCGAAGAATCACCTCTCTCGGAGGTCACCTCGGAAGCATTCTTTTTGTAAAGATACGGTGACCTCCGACTCAACCTCAGTTTCATGCAAAGAAGAAGGGGTATTTGTTGTATCCGTTGGCCTCTCTCATGAGCGAGATGATTGGAGCGCTTTCCGGGGGTCACAGTGGCCTTGATGCTTGATGAGGGTTAATTCTTTTTGAATTGACGCAGAATGACCCTCTCAGAAAATCGACCAAGAGTGCACGATTGAATTCTTTCACTCTTTTTGCGTTTATTGAGGGAGGCACTTGGCATTGGATGAGATAAAAACGATCAAGAACCATTCATGAATCTTATGCCCATAATTGCCATCGCCTTTACGGTCTTTTGCTTCTTGTTCATTTCATTAAGCCTTTCCATGTTAGATTTCTTTGTGCTCTCTTATTGCCTTATGTATGTAGGCACGTTTTCCATGTACTTATGGCAGGCAAAATTGATACAATCCTAAGTATTTAAATCATTTAGGAAAATTATGAATGATTAGCATCGAAGGTGTGTTAATTAGATTTCGACCAGTTCAGTCAAGCAAAAGTCGCCGTATTATAGGAAACATTAGTGTGCTTATCTAAATGAGATTATATAAATATTTGTAACAATTAATGAATGTGCACTCTTCATTATAGTTGCCCGTTATAAATGCATAGAATACAGATTGACTCGGATGAGACAAATTTTGTGACCTCTTATTCGGATCATCAGGCTATGAGCACGATTTTATGCCCGAAAAACACTTGAACTAATAAGGTGGATACCAATATGCGAGGACGGCACATCAACCCGTATCTACAAAGGTCATTAAGTTTACTCGGTGAAGTCATTTTATGAGTTATAACGATGAATTGATTCATAAAAATTGAGAAGAAACGTCTTCGGTGACGCGGCACGGGAGTCGAGCGTTGAAATTTCCGAGAGATATAGTACACGATGGTCTGTTGGTAAGAGAAGCTATACTTTTGGCTACCTTCGGCAGGCATAAAGCCGGTTCCGCTGCGAGACCCGCCAAAAGAATGGACCGCGGCCAAAAAGAAGCTGACCTCCCCCCTCCTATCTACTCACGCCGTCGCCGGGAGTTGAGGGAGCAGCGGAGTGGGAAGTGCGATTGTTCGGAGTTTGGGCAGATCTCCCGCCGGCAACCCGACTTGAATCGCCTTAAGACATCGTTTGTGAGCCTCTCGCGTTGCGGCGTTCTGGGGTAAAGCAGACGGGGTGTTTATCATTCGGAAACATTCCCAAGCTTGAAGGATGCTTTGTTTCCACTGGCCAGGCAGGAATGCCGAAAAAAATGCAACGGTGATGGAAGAGGATCCTTCCACTCCCATGCTTTTTTCAATTCCTGTTTTTTCTTTCGAATGACGCTTTCTGCCATATTATATTCTTTGTCATTATACATTTCAACCTCTCTTTTTCCCATTATTCTTCCACATTTCGTGTCCTTCTAATTCATTCTTTGATTTTCTATCTTCTACTCCGTCTATTTCTCTCATTCCCTCTCACTCTGCCATTCTATTATATTCTACATCTCATTTGTTCTTTCTCATTCCTTCTCTGATTCTTTCATTCTAATATTCTCTCATAGCTTCCCCGCTATCATTCTATCTTTCACTCAGTGCCATTTTTCCTTTCCCTCTCTTTCTCACTATCTCTTCTTGAAGGCCTTTAGTGACCGGCCGCTGAACCTATTCCCATCTACGACTTCGCGTATCCACGGTAATATTTTAACTCTGCGGTTTGCGTCTCTGTGATGGAGTGTTTTTTTCTCGGAGGTGTGGAGCTCCTGGCAATATGGGAGCAGGTGAGATAGGAAGCGGTCACAGGTGTAAGGAAAACAGGTTTTTTACTTTCCAACCTGACACTTGGCAAAAAAAGTTTATATACTTCGGTGACTGGCCCAGAGTTGGAAGAGTTGAGGGAAAATGAGGGGGAATCGTAATTATGGTTTGATTTAAAAAAATATACGGTCCATTCCCTCCGGGGAATAATGGAGGTGTTTGGATAGGACTCCATAGGTCTGGTGGAATTATCTCGGGTTTCCTCAAATCTTTCTCCATAGGACTGATGTATATCCTTTACTGCCATGGATTCGCCATCTTTTTATAGGGTGGAGAGTATAATTAGCAACAATAAATAGGCATAGAATTGAGTTACAAATTCTTAAAATAGCTAAATTATGAAAGGAATAGTGTAAATAAAATAGATATACAAATGTAGAAAACTTTCCTGCAAGTGCTAACAAGATAAATTGTGCAATAAAAAGAGGAATTTATCGGAGGCTATAAAAAACGGGATTGCTTTGCATTAATATAGGTATATTTGTCGCATAAAACTACGTTTACTGAGGCTCAAATTGGCCTTATATCAATCTCTTGATCGTCTCCAACTTCTAATTATCACTTCCTACCTTTTCTGGAATATATCTTTAAAATACCATGCCATTTTATCGCAAAATAATGCCGAGTTTTACAATCTGTATAACATGTAAATATGTATATATATGATGAAAAGTCTACGTGTTTATGCAAAATGTGAATTCGCATTGAAAATTTTCATATTTTTCTAGTTTCATTTTCCGTGAAATCTCCTGAACGGTTTTAATTTGAATATGCTGATTCCGAAAACTCAAGATATTTTTTGATCAAAAATTTCTTTGAGTTGGTAAATGGCAATTAAAAAACCTTTGTCTTATTGCAAATAATAGTGGTAGATTGATTACTAAACAAATATGCAACAGCCATTTAATGCATCACAAGTTTATATTTAATTAAATGGATTTTAGTATAATCTATTACCTGTATAACAAAAATCCTGGAGCCATAATTATTGGCTTTATTTTAATTTTTTTTTTATTATTTCTGATACGCTCTCTGCTGTGCTCGAAGGTCGCCAAAGCATATACTCAACGATTATAAAAAAATAAATTTGGTAGGTGATAGGCGTTCATACCTATAATTAAGTGTTACATTCTACATATATATTAAAATATACATGACAATTACCTGATCCACTTTAATTTTGCGTTATGTAGAGTTTTCTGATTCAACGCGGAGCTCTGAGGTCGCTAGTTTATTTAACATGACACCGGTTTTAAGATTTGCCATACTGCTAAAATGTTTATTTTGAAGCATATAAAGATATATAGATGAAATTATTCCGTCGTAGCGGTCAAGTCAGTTCGCATTCCATCCGCTGTATCGAAATGGCACTAAAATCGTGCGTGACAAAAAATGTATCCACGAATTTTAATATTATTAGTAGTATTATATGCTAAAACCGTAGAAAATTCTTTTTATGTTACCAGCTGCAATTATTTATGTTTTTCAGGATGACGTGTAGTGTCGGTATCGAAGTTTATATTTTTATCGCAATATTATAGTGGTGAAGCGATTAGTCCTTTGATCTCTCGTGGGGCTATAATACCTCCGATCGAGACGTGAAGCGGTTAAATACCATTTCCTCGCCAGCCAGAATTCATCTAAACTGGAGAACGTGCACGCCAATAGCGCCGCGGGATTTCGGATGATTGCCTCGATATCAGACATACTCGAAAAGCAATGTCGGGAGAGAGAGAGAGAGAGAGAGAGAGAGAGAGAGAGAGAGAGAGAGAGAGAGAGAGAGAGAGAGAGAGAGAGAGAGAGAGAGAGAGAGAGAGAGAGAGAAAAGAAAACGAGTTGATGGAAAGGAGAGCAGAGCGGGAAAAAATCACAGAGCTAGGGGACAGGAAGGGAGAGAGGTGTCTGAGGGAGAGCTAACCGTGATTACGCACCGCTATCTAGCGGGCCTCCGCAAAGCAAAGAGGAAAGGGGAAATCATTGAACTCTCACCCCGATAGCCGACTAATAGCGAACCAACGGAAAGGCTCATTACGCGAATGAAGAGAAAAGGGTTAAATCAATTCGTTTAATTGCGCCGGAGACCGTGTGGAAGAGGGTAAGGGGCAGGAGAGGAGGGCGAGGGGGAGTGCGGAAAAGGATGTTTGTTCCTCGTTCGGTTGGCTGGAATAGGGAAAGGGTATACACCAGCGTCTCTCTCTCTCTCTCTCTTTCTCGCTCGCTCAATCCCCCTCTATCTCTCGCCAAAAGGTTTTTCCAGGTGGTGTGTTCCCTAGGTTTATTGGTGTTTTCGAATGTAATGGGTTGCACGCGGTGTATGAGGATCGGTTTCGCTCCCTGTGTGATTTGCAGGCGGTGAAAGTTTAATGAACGAATTTAACGCGCGAACGGATATCTCCTGCCTTAGGCAATGCTATCCAGCGTAGGAGAGTAAAGGAGTGAATTAGGGAGGGAGGAAGGAGGTCGAGGATTCGACAAGGAGAGTGTTCTTTACGATTTATTTTCGTGACTTTTCGATGTACTTTTTTCTGACAGACGGAAAGGTACATAGCATGCATGTATAAGCGACGTAATATATTTAATATGAAAGAAAACGTAATTATTTTTACCAATTGCTTAGTATCTTCAGCATAGGGATGTGGCGAGGAGTAGCCAGCATATTCGGTGGGTGGTAAAAGTTTGTTTGAGATTTTAGAGGTTCGAATGGTTCATGGATAGACAATGACTGTTTTACTGCTTTTGTACATTCACTATTCAAGCAGAAATTCTTCTAAAAGAAATTTTACTTTTTTAGCCATAGGGCGTTTAATCTGTAATCCTATGAACGATTTGATTTGTTAGAAGCATAGCTATTTAAAATTAGTTTCTGCTTGCGCGAACTCCTGCTTTAGGATCTGGGAAACCTTTCACAAAACTGAAAAAAGACGCATTAAGATCATTTGTTCGATTTACTTTATTTCATTGGTATGCTTCTTGATCAAATATTTTTCATATGAATTCTTAATATTTTCTCATCTCACATACGACTGGCTAAGACATTATGAGAAAGTGACGCATAAAATACAATACAGACAATTTCGTATTTTTAAATAAAATTAATGTCGGTACTCTACATGGTGTAATTTCAATGCTAAACATTTTTAAGTCTCGCCGAAGCTTTGGAAACTATTAATGCGACATAATACATCCAAAAGTTGCTTATATCTGCTTTAGGAAATTAGTTAGTTGTGAAAAGAGTTTTTAATCATTGCATTTAAAGTTTAATTTTGGTCCCTTTTATCCAAATTTAACTTTTGGTCGATTGGCTGTTGACTGAGTTGAGACAAATTCTCTCTCAAGTTCATTAGAATTAGCACTTAAGTATAAAAAATTGAAAAATTAAGTACCTATATTAGGTATTTCTAGTAGCCATAATTAGGTTATTTCATTTAAGCTACATTACGGCCGTATTCAATGGTGATTCACCGAAAGTAGATTCTAAAATTCAAATTTTATTATGTTAGCGCTTACTCTTGATTTCGTTTTCAGTCATAGTACGAGCTCGGCGATTCTGTGTGAACAAGCTCTCATGGTAATACTTATAGAAATGGTAATTGGCTTCCAAGGTTTTCTTTGTGATTTATTGATGGCCTCATTCAGCGAGATTTAGAGAATATATACGAAAATACAGCAAGAATCTTATTATACAATAATGATAGAAATAAAATCTAAAACAATATTTGATCAAAGAATTGTTACAAGAATTACATTTTCTTTTGTCTATAATTTCGTATAAAAACTCCGAAAAAAGTATCAGGTGTCAAGCCAGAAGATGTGATCCTTTTTTTTGCGACACTGCTTTAAATTTCTAGGAAAATTATTTCATAAAAAATAATCCTCGGATGTATAACAGAAACAGGTCTCCCTTTTTTCGTCCAACTTTTTTCTCGTCATGTGGGGAGGGGGGGTGAGTGTGAGAGGGAGTTTTTAGAGAGAGACGAGTTCTTTTGACACTCCGAGTGTCAAATGCAGCAGCGGAGGGTGTCTGGGTTCGTCTCCCGTCTGACTCCCCCCCTCTCTTTCTCCGCCCACTCCCCACTCTATACCCCGTCGCAAGGATGGAAGTTTCGGCGGCGTCGCTGGAGGTCAGGTTGGAGCGAGAGGAGAGCAAAGGAGAGAGAGAGAGAGAGAGTCCGCGAGAGAGAAAGAGAGAGAGACTTATTCGACTTCGCCCGAGTGTGAAATTGAGGTCCCAAAGGCTTGGAGGGATGGCGGGGGACGAGGGGTGGAAGGGAGGGAAGGGGAGACGGGAGTCACCCCCGCATTTAAATTCAAATGGTGCGCACTCTGTCAACACCGCTAGACGGGAGGAATTTTTTTCAGGTGACGTTCGGGGTGGTATCAGGAGAAGAGGCGATGGAGGTGGAATAGATACGTTCCCTATTTCCGAAAGAGAGAGGGAGAGGGGGAGAGTGAGGGAGGTCGTTCCCCGAGAGAAGGCGCGGAGGTCATCGGACTCTCGTGGGAAGGGATAAGATGTGAGAGCTGGGAAACGGGTGGAACAGGAGGGGGAGACCCATGGTGCGAGAAATTCGGTGCGGCGCGCGCGAACGCCATACTCACCAATGGGGAAGGATAAGATGGAGCATGGTTGGGTAAAGAGGGATGTAGCTCCCACACGTTCGGAAGCAGGGCCTCAAATGGGGTTAGGGATGGGAGAAAGATAGTCGGCGAAGATGGAGTAGATATCGGCGAAGGTTTCGTGGAGGGAAGTAGGGGGGGGGGAAGGGAGGTTGCGCTTTTGGCGTGGTTCCTGCGGTGCGGGTTAAAAATAAAAGAAATCCTTCGCTCCCCTTTCCCTCAAAGAAAAAATCTCTTCAGAATCACTTTCACTCCCTTTTTGCCGGGCTGCTGAGTGAGTAGTGTGATTAAATCTCTTAGTTCCGGTGCGGTGCGTGAATTGCTGTTTGTACCTCAGAGAACTTCTAAAACGCGCGGGTTGTTAACGTCCGAAGTAATTTTCCTTCTGGAATGGAACTATTCAAAGGTAAACGAATCCGCTCCAGTGAACATCAAAGGAGAAAAAAGAAAATAGCATTCCGCTATAATAGGGAGAAAACATTAGTTGTCCGGAATGGTAATTTTTCCTATATTTTTTAATTTTGGCTTTGAAAAAGATATTTTTTCGATTCGAGCCAAAATAATTTTATTTAGCGTGCGTTTTATCGTGGTGGAATGACTCTAAGGTTATTTTTCATTAATCATCCGTATTCTAATTATGTGTTCGGAAGGTGCAACTACACAGAAAAATTGTTTTTATTTTTAAATGTGCCTACCTATAAATATTACTCAGGTCTCATTTAACACTTTGATGGATGTAGCTTATTGTACTGATTGAAATGGCTTTGCTAATTTCATTATTGATGCGTAGGCTTCTCTATGTTATTATTTTTTAAATTGTTGATTTTTCCAATCGTTAAATATCCTCCCATCGTTACGATATCTCACAAGCTACTCAATTTAGAAGCACAATTTTTGTCATATAACAAAAATTTCGTGCCAATCACGGTATTTATGGTTAAGTTTCCCGTAAATATTGTATGTGAACCGGTGCAGGTTATTTATAAATACTTTTGTAATGAGGTACGGACCCAAAACTTTGTCGTACAGTTTGTTGGATTTCTAGCGTAGTCTACACAACACGATCAGTCAGAATTGCATACGGTGACATGGCTCACTTCTCATTCCAAATTATTAACACGGAAACTAGTCTTAACCTGAAGAAATTCACAAAATATCAATTTAATTACAACTATTCGCTAATCCTAAATTTCCTACGTTTTTCATGGACATATTTGAATGTGTAAATTTGTAGACGGATTGCCGTTTCTAGGAACTGACGCGTCATAAGTTGTTGGTCGTCGGTTTGGATGACGAGGTTGTTGGACTTGGAGATAAGCAGCTTGATCTCAAGAACTTCTCTAAGTCTCTCCTTGCAATTAATCTCCGTCTCTTGTAGCGTTCCACAATTTATTTGAACATCGTCATCAGACGGATCGAGCTTGTGCAAAAACAGTGAGCGACGAAATTAAAAAACAATTTTATGATGCATCATGCGTCAGAAATTATTTTTGGAGAATCTGCGTTCGCATGAATTGCATTAGTAGTGAGATGTACGCTACGGTTTATTCAATTTATATCCATCGCAGATGTTATTTCAAACAAACCAGATCGTGTAGTTATGATTTCGTTAAAACCACTTCGCGAAAGAAATTTGATAGAATGAAACAGCTATTCTGTGCGGAGAAAGTTTTTTTAATTTCAGAAAATTATAAAAATATATTACTTTTTAATCCACTTAAGTAATTTTTACAATTTGTAACTCGATTGCCCTTACAAATTTTTCACGAAAAAGCGTCCCAGTTTTTGATTGATGTTCGTTTCACAGATCCATTTAAAAGATGAAAGGTCTTGAAGCTGCAGGTAATTGGTTTTATGGGATTCAAATCCTGGAAATGTTGAGGCATTTTCGGCTTAATATTCCAAAACTTTAATGTTCAAAGGGAAATAAATTATTTTGGCTTTAATGTATTAATCCTTACCACCAAATAGAAGAATTTCGCTATACACGTACTTTATTTAATAAATATTTTCTTGGTATCACGTTTATCATGAATATTCTGCGAATGTTACCTGCTGCTTTGTTAAAGGCTACCAATAAATTTATTTACAATTTTAATCATTTACGTTATGTGAATATAATCACGATTAAATTATGCGAGTCGTTTGTCCCGTAGGGTCATCGTAAGCAATACTGATCAAAGAAAATAAGCACGAGCTGACGCGTAAAGATAGATCTATAGTAACCCTCGATTAAATCTTATTTTAATGAGACTGAAAATACCATATTCACTAAAATAGTTTTTCTGTTTATATGATATTTATATGTAAGTCCGCAATCCTAGAAGAGATTTTTCCCCATCGCGGACGAATCCTTCCTCATTAATAAGATACTTTAATTTCGACCCCGTCCGTTTACGAACTCTTTGTCTCTCTCAGAATACCTCTCTTAAACAATGTTGTCAATTATTTTTTCAGTTAGTTACTAGATCACATCTTGTTGGTTGCTAAAAATTCGTTAGATAATTAACTATAGTGATCTCAGCTACTGAGCAGGAATATCTGTTACATTACTTCATAGATTGTTTCGTAAATTGCATTTAATGTCGTCTACCTCGCGAAACATGCGGCAAAATAAAATTTAGGAACTTCAGAAAATATGGCAGTTATCTTACGACTAAGGTGATGTTAGATTTTTGTTATTCGAGCATATTTTTCCTATAGAATTATAGTCGATATGGTATCTATAATATAGTCAATAGCTGGTGCTTTCCGACAAAATCTTGCCTTATTGATTAATCCTCACTTTATTTTGGACAAGTGCTCTCTCTATTTCTCTTCCTTTGTCTTTATGGCCAACAATACCAGCATTACCGTAAAAGGTACCCATTAACAACGGTAGATCCAGGGTAAATGGGGTAAATACCTCCACCAATGATTTCAGAGCACCGAATATATTAATAAAAAAATAATCAAAAATAACATCGCAGAAATGTAATTTCTTACTGTTTTTCTTTTGTTACGCAAAATGATATCTATTTCCGTTTACAAATGTTAATCTGCATTCTTTTGAATATATTTTCAAATACATAGTTTTATTTTCCGGTCTTTTGTAGTAAATTGTTCAAATTACAAAAAGAAAACAATCAAATAACAAGAAGAAAATAGTATGTTTCATAAATGGAATACACAGAGATATCAAGGGAGTTCTGTTTTATATTATATGAGTTCGGGAAAAAATATGGTTTTTAATTATGGTATACCAACAAAACCGCCGTAGCGACCGATGTAAAGATAATATATTATGCTTTGGATTTTCTAGAATTGTTATCTTAGAAACTATAAGACCTTATAATATAGTCATGCGATTGTTTTGCGGTAAATGTTGTCCTCTATTCGAATGAATTTTTAATCGACACTTTGCAGATTATATGAGAGCTATGGATGAGAAACTTTTGTAATTAATGAATTGTTGCTTGACGGATGCCATTTATCGAGATACGATTTTAAATTTACTTAAGTGCTATTGTAAAGCGGAAGTTCTAATTGATGGATGCCGTTCAAAATAATAATTTGGCGATAAATTTTAATAAATATCACTAATACTTAATTAAATCAAATCTTATCAAGCGGTTCAAGAGACGAAAGTCGTGACAGACGAGCGGACGGACTTGCCCGTGACGCGTTCCGCTACTATCTATTCGCTGGTAAAGAACTCCCAAAAAGTAAAAGGAAATGAAAAGAAAATTCTGATTATCTACATACATCTTTGTTTTTCACTTTTATTTTTTGTGTATAGTATGAACGAAGATGCCATAATTATAGGCAATAGATATAATTAGCTGGATTGTTAAATAGATTTTCTAGTTTTGTAAATGATCGATATGATATTTTTTAGTCGCTAGACTTAGCTACGAATTCTCTAGATTTACAACACTGCTCTTAATATCTTTTCTCTTTCATCTTCCACAGAAGGATATCTTCAGCAACTTCTCGTTACGCCGTTTTTTAAGTCGCAATGACGTCACGCGAGCGTATAGCTTTACACCTTTCTCGAAGCTATCTAGATAGTTAAGATGTGTTTTTATTTCTTAAGAAAATGTTTTGCGCCCTATTAATGATGACGGATGGTTTTTTCTTATGACGTATCTGACGTCATCCCGTCGCGGCTCCCTCGCGGTCAAGCTGGCGCGAGTAATAAATAGAAGAGCCGTATACTTTCGCGTCCGCTGATTCAGCCGGTGCAAGATTTCTTCCGCCTCGGTATATTTGGCCTTCATGCACTTCTGTATTTCATACTCGTGATCATGAAACCTAGAGGAACTTATTTTCAAAAAGTTTGGATACCACCATCACATTTACTATTTTCTCATGTTTGGATTTTGTAATTATTTTATCCCTATTCGCATTTTTATAAAGACTTCATTAAACGTCATTTAAAAATCTAGTAAATTACTCCACTTTTTCTTTGTTTTCTTGAAAATATTTACAAGTTGACCATAAAACTATCCCTCAATTCTTGTATAAAAGATATGCGATTAAAGATATTTAGTATCAAAGGGAAGGAACTTTGAATAGTTGTAGGGCGCAGTGGTGAGTAATTAATAACATATTGTCAATATTTTATGAAAAAATATCTAAATTCGTCAGTATCTCTATAAAAAAAAAGTTGATGATGAAATATAAAACCGTCACATCAATATTTTTTTCCTCGCAAATGTCCCCACGGATTCGATCCATGGCGTTTTATATCGAAATCCTTCACAAATGATTCCACGTCTTTGATGCAGTAATAAACGAATTAACAAGTTATGAGATGAATAGGAATGAATATATTTTTTTGAATCGTGTTTTTATTTGGGAACAGTTTTTATGCACCACCAAGAGAATCGTTTATTTTACCGTTTCGCGGAACGTAGCGATCGTAATATTGCGGCTTCCTGTGCCGATGGTTTTTACTTCAAAGCGAAAACGCGGAGAGAGAATGGAAGGGAGGAGAGTCGGATTCGGATTTAATAATGCGCGCGGCAATGATTTTGTTTTTAACGTGGGGCTTGCGTCGCCGCAAAAAAACGCTGCGTTCTCTTAATTCCCGCATTGCAGTTGGCGTGTCGAGAAGGTGCCATTTTTTTGACAGGGGAAGGAGAGCGAGAATGGCAGGCAGTCAAAAACTCTCGAAGGATCGGACTACTCGCGACAAAATAAAAAAAATAAACAAAAGCGCGCGTCTGGCGTCTTCTTTCCATTCATGCATATTAAATTGGAATTTCTAACGGAATCCGGCTTATTTCGAAATCCCGACAACCCTGGGGGGGGGGGCCTTTTTTATACTATATTCTTAAGTTTGCTTATCTGTCTAGTACGGGATCTCTTTAAGTTATAAGACTTTAGAGCTTTACGTACGATTACGGCGGAATTTGACAGTTTTATTTTTTTTTACATTTTTTTTAATTTTAGGTACATACTTTTCGCTGTATCTTTTGTTAAGAACATTTTTTTTATCTTGAAAGTTTAATAAAAAAAGTCCCGCTATAGAATATCCATTGCTTTTCTGTTTTATCATAGCCTTCTCTCTCTCATATTTCGTACATTTCACATTATTGATTTTTGCAAAAAATTTTACGAGAGCGATTAATTCTCTCACCAATAGATGGACAACAGCATCGTTATTTCATTGTAGCCGATTGAAACTCTTTTTGGACAACTCGTAAGCTCTCAGCCAATTACAGAAGCTCTTCCAATAATTGATCGTTTATATAAAAAAACCTTTGATTTAGCGTAATTAATCGGATGAAATAAAAGAACAATTGAAAGGTTTAAATCGATTTTTTACCGGGGTACCGCGTATTATTTCCTGTTATACCTTTTGAAGAAATTGCCACTAATAGTGGCGAATCTTTTTACTAGAATTTAAAAAAGAAAAGTCTCTCTCTAAAAATCTAGAATTGTAGTAATTTTAAGTTTGCATACATGATTGCCGAATTGAGCATTTCCGTACACTCACAAACGCACTAATGCAAATTAGCTTAATGAAGCAAATTGGAAAAAATTGAAAATGAAATCAAAGCACGTTTTTCAATACTCGCTAATTAAAAAAACGTAATATCAATAAATGTAGTTATTTAAATTTGGCTCGAAGTAAGAGAAATATACTTCGGTCTCTCAAAATTACTATCAATTATGAATAATCTGTTTAGCGTATATTCGTCGTATTTTGAAGTTTTTGTCGTACATAAAAGGTAATTATAAATATCTCTTCCTAAAATTTAGTGTTTCGGGCGGATGTTTTCTCCAATAGGCACTCGGTATGTACGTGGGAAAAAGGAATTGGTAGCATTTTTGAAACTAATAAGGCGCTGCCATCCAATTTCTCCAGAAAAAGAACGTTTCTCTGAATTGGCGTGTTTTTGTATCTCTTCGATTCCTTACTGCCTCTCATCTTTCCTCTCCCTTCAAATCTCTTCGTTGCTTTCATTTCATCGTTCCAACCCATTAACCTTAACTCTCGCAATTTTTACATTTTCCTAATCCTGTCCCCTCCTTTTCAGCCTCCCTCGTTTTCTTCTATTCATGCCCACGGGCTTATTTTCTCCCCTTTCCTCCCTCCCTACACTCCCCTTCCTTCCGTCTTCCGACCTTTAACCACCTCCGGATACCTTTTCTTCTTCTCCTTCACTTTCTTCATCCTCTTCCTCTTTCTACTCCTTTTCTTCTTTCCCTCCGAAAGGTTTCCTACCTTCCTCCCTTTTTTCCCTCCCTCTGCTCTCTCTCCTCCCTTTTTCTACCGTCTTTGGATCAGGTGGTCGGTCCCTCACCTGCCCTCCAGCATCGCTTTCCGATTCGCAAGATAAGGCAGTCTCTCTCTCTCCCTCTCTCTCGGAGGAGACGACGACTGCTTGCTCATCTCATTTCCAAGTATCCCGTCCTCCCATTCTCCCTTCTGCCTCACACCATCCCCCTATATCCTTTTCCTCTTCTAACCTTCTTCTTCTGCCTCCTCCCCCTCTTCCCCTTGCACCTCCCATTTCAACCTCCTCCTTTTCCTGCCCTAAACCCCTCACTACACCCTCTAAACTCTTTTCTTCCTCTAACGCCCGCATCCTTCCTCTCCTCCTCCGCCTCCCGACTGCCTCTTTCGCCCTCCGCCGCCCTTCTTGCCGAACGAATCTCATCGCCTCGCACAACCCTTCCCACACACACACACTCTTTTAACTTCTTGCTTTCTTCATCTCTCCGTCGCTCCTCCTTTCTGCCTACCCGCACGAATTCGGATCTTAACTTACTTCTTTCCTGACGGGAATCTTCACGACCAATTCCCTTTAGTACTCCTTTCCTCGTTCGCGCTAATAATCGTCCACATGAGTGCGTACGCAAAAAAAGTTTGCCGGGAGTATAAGTCGAATGCGTAGCCGTGTTGTGGAATGTAACTGACATGTTAATGCACTGAATAGTGGTTTTGTTTTTATGGTTTGAAACGGATAGATCTCATGTTTACTGTTGTTATTCGGATTTATATCTGAATTTAGACAATTAGAATTATTAAACAAAGTTATGAAATGTAACAACAGCGAAATGTCGATTCATTTCCATAGTAGTCTGAAACTAGTGATTTTTAACGGTGTTTTTGTTGTAATTTGTTGTTTCTAAATATAACTTGCACTAAGGATTTTTGAGAAGTGTAGAAAATTTGAAAAATCTTTGTTTCTATGAACGTGCATGTGCGATAAATTATAAAAGTTAAGTTATAAGGCTCAGGCTGTAGCTAAAGGAATTCTCTCATTCGTGGAAGTTAAAAATATTTCTACAGTCTTTTTCTTCATAAAACACGTCAAATTTAAACTCCTGGGCATCCCAAGACATATTTTGTGATTTTTCCGCTTCGTACACGGAAAACATGAATACATTTTACTTTTAACTCCTACTTTTAAAAAATTACACAAAAATAACGCGTCTCTCTTGATCTCCTTAAGAATTTGAGAAGTTTTCATCCACGCTTTTTCGCCTTCTTCCGCCTTTTCCTTTCAAACTTCCTTTTCATCTCTGTCCCCACCTTTCCTTCTCCTCCCTCCAACTCAATCCATCCGTTCCTTTCTCACGGTGTATTTTTGGCCAACCTTTTCCCATCCCGCACCTCTCTCTCTCTCTCTTTCTCCTCTCCGTCCACTCTTTCCGTCCTCCCTTATTCCGCCATCTTGCAGTCATTCTCTCTCTCTCTCTCTCCCTCCCCTCCCTAATTCCCAATCTCGTTTCCCATCCCCTTTTAGGGAAAACCCTTTTTGCATCTATCCGAAATCCATCACTTTAAAGAGAATAAAACCGCTTCCTTTTGTACCTCTCCTGTTCCTTCCCTCCCTTGTTATCCTTCCGTGGAAGCGTTTTTCTCTCCTTATTTCTCTTTCTTCTTACCTTTTCTTTTTTCTTCCTCCTACTTCGCACGAAATTGTTGATAATGTCCTGCGGGGAAAAGTCGCCGCACTCAGCAGCGGCTGGAGACATCTCAACCCATGTCGAAGACAGGTCAATAGTTGGGAAAATAGAGAAGGGAGACGAATGTTTACATCGGCTGCTTTTACGGCACGCCCAGAAGGGAAGAATAAGGGATGCGGGAGATGAAGGAGCAAAGGGAGGGGTTTGGCGAAGAAGGAGCGAGGGGAGTATGAAGGGAAGAGAGAGGCACGCGCGCGCTGGAAGAGTGAAAGGCAGGGAAAAGGTGAGGGAGGTGAAATTTTGGCTGCTGGAGGGAAGTGAAGGAAAGGATGGAAGGGAAAAAGGTAAATTGAGGGAAGAGAGAGAGAAGTGGGGTGAGAGAAGGAAGACATAAAAAAGACAAGGCGAGGAGCATGTGATCCTTGCAAAATAAAGAGGTTATTTAGCGATTGGCGTAGAATTTGTGGTTCCCAGCATAGGATACTTACTTTTGCTTGAGCGAACTTAGCAACAAATTTTGTTGCTCCTATTTCTCTGCATTTTTATACCCTTGAATTTCGTGTAAAATGACAAGTTACTGAGGTACATAGTTTCTTATTCCCGTAGTTTGAGTACAAAGTTATCAGATTATATATATATATATATATATATATATATATAAATAGATACAACGTTTTGTTGCCATTATCTTGTTCCTTCACTAAACACGTAGATATATTGTTCCTCGGATGGATAAAGCGACCTAGATGATAATAAGGAACTCCGTCATTAGAGAATAGGAATGAATACTTGTTTTCTTTATTGTTGTTTTATACCCATTTTAATTAATGATATCTTCTCAAGAAAGATTGTGCCTGAACTTGTGTTAAATTGTTTTAAATTTATGACATGTATTTGCTTTACCTTTTACATTATAATTCACCTTCGATTTAAACATAATACCAATGACTTTATTTGCCATTGCGCGTTTGTTTGTTGGAGCAATCTGTTATCTTTATTGGTGTATATTTAAAGGAAAATATTATTTACCTCGAATATTTCTGCTAGTGCCTCAAATCTACAATCAACTGCTTCGAAAGTCGTTACTTGGCAACAGGTAAATCAAAAAATACTATTTTGCAAATGAATTCGTTATAGCGGCTGTATTTAGTGAATATAAATATCATTAAAAATGACACTTATGGTTTATATAATAGGTATTTATGGTTAACAATATGCGCTAAAAGTTTATATTTATTTACTATTTATTACACTTTTTAGAAATAAGTTATAAGGAAACAATTGATTTTCTTTCGGGATATTTTTTACCGTTAAAGTTTGCATAAATACATCAGTGGAATAATATTTATTCAATCTATTGGTCGGTATAATGATTTTTTTAAATTTTCTCCTAGTTTTACAATAAATATCTTGCACTCTGAGGAACATTCAATAATTCTTCGATTATACTTTTTTTGAGTCGTTTCTCCGTTGCTCACTCTGTCCAAACAGTCTTGATCGTCACATATAATTCCGAAGTTCACCTTATCTCCCCAACATTTTTCTGGCCATTGAAGAAATATAGTTTTTCAAAGTCTTGCCCTGATAATCAAATACCGCATCTTCATCTTTTTAACTCTAGATTCCGTTTACATTTTCAAATATTTCAGAACTTGCCCCAATTCATTAAACGCGAGAAATAAATTTTATAGATCAAGACCGAGAAGATGCAAGAGAACTCCTTTTATGGAAGGTAGCTTGAACATTATTTTTGGCAGATCCCCTTTCATCTTGTTGTACACATTTTATCCAGACGAAAAACTTAAAGCGGAGTGGAGATTGAAGGACGTTTACAGTGGACACGAGCTAACGTGTACGTTACTAATTTACCGTCTAATCTTTACTTCATAGGATACAGTCATCAGACAAAAGGGCGCACGGAAATCCTAGCAAATATCCCTATTTACTTCCTGGTTAATCGACTGTTGAAGCAGCTTACTTTTCCTTTTTCGCGTCGTCTTAAGAGAAGAAAACGAGAGATTAGAAAAAAATCATTTTCGTTGATTTATTCTCGGGCCTCCTTAGGGCTTCGTTTCGGATGAATTATTCAACTCCTCATACAGAATCTCTTCTCCGCCTCCCTCTTTTTCGTTTCTTCTTCCTTGGGAGGACTTCTTTCCTCCTCCTTCCTTATCACTTGATGTACCGCGCGGTTCGTGCATCCGTGATTCTCGACTTTTTCAAAGTGAGGCGCTGTTGTCTGCCGTCCCATCCTCCCTTTCTCTTCCCCATACTTCCCCCTCTCTCTATCTTGCCCTACGAGTTGCCTCCGCTTTTACACCGTCTCCAGCTTCTGCTTTCCCTGCCCGCCCTTCCCCTCGCCCACCGTTTCTTTCCTAAGGGAGCCTCCAGTCGCATCTTCCTCCGCCGCTACGCTCATCCCGTCCCCTTTTCTCCCTGCATGGATTTTCCGGCGCTGATCTTAGTTTCGATAACCTATACGTCGCTCCTCTCCTTACACTCCCCTTATCACTCCCCTTATCACTCTCCTTCTCTTCTCCTCTTATCCTTCCCTCACCGCCCCCTTTGCTCCCAGTCTCGATCTGCGGAATAGCTTCGAAGGACGGAGCGAATCCGCCTCGTCTTCCTTCTATCCTTTTGTCGTTTTCCCCCTGCTCCTTCGCTCGGGACCTTTTGAATGCAAATGCCCGCATTTACTCCCGCGACTGCAAATATTTTTGCCGGGTTCAGCTCCGTGAAAAAGAGGAGGAAAAAACTGCGTGAAATTTGTGAGAAAACGAGCGATTTGGAGGAGACGTTGTACGTATAAACCTCCCCCTCCTGAGAGACCAGGAGACTTGTTCTCTCCCTAACCTCTCTCCCTCACCTCAATTCCTGCCGCCTCCCCTCGACCTCTCCTTCCCGCAGACGGGGAAGAGGAAGAGATGGGAGGGAAACAATGGCTGAATCTGAATGGCCTTATGGTAACCGTGCTGCGGTTCACGAAAGTTTTCCAAACTTCTTTCTTGAAAATTGGGTAATGAGAGAAAAAATGGGACAATTCGACTGCGTAATTTTTTAAGGGCGATTTTTAGTTATATGATCTCTCTCAGTGATATTTAATTACAGTAAAGTTAATATATTTTAATTATTGTAGTGATTAAATTTCTCTTTAGACGGTTTACCAGGATTTAATTGAATCCAAATTCTGCGAGTATATGCAGCAACATCTTGTTAACGTTGGTCAATCATGATATGTTAGAACTCGCAAACTTTTAACGACTGCAGTCCGTGCTGCTCGTGTTTCGCTATTATGGATCCAGTTGATTAAAAAAAATTTGCAATGGCCTTATAAATTTTAGAGGCTGCAGGAGCTTGCTTCTGAAATCCAAAACCGATTATTTTTACTACTGTTTCTTATCATAATAATGTCTTACAGTGGTAACGCGCTCTTCCTTTTAAATCGCAAGGGCATTTAAAGATAAATTAAAATAATAAATAATAAAAATTGTTGGACATAAGTAAAATTTAAACTGCTTTATCTGAAGACAAGTTATATTCCTAATAAACATTAACAGAACTATAGCCAAATATTTACCAGTAATGTGCATTAAAGGTCAAGTTTATATATTAAAAGCGTTGCGTTACTTTTGGAGCGCCCTGCATTTTTAAGTTGAATTATAGGTACTTTCTTAAATGCAATAACATCTTAATGATCACTGTAAAGATAATTTTTTCGTTGAAAACCATAAGAGGAATACATGAGACATAAGAAGAGCGATAATGAGGGAATAACCGAAAACTATTTTCAATCAAGATTGTTGCCATTTGTTTTATTATCATTGCTTTCCGCGAAACAAATTTGCCGATAACCCGATACGTTTCGAATTACCGTAACATTCACGTACAAATCTCAAATTTATGAGATTTTATTCTGTTTAAGAAACATGGAAGTAATGGGTTTCGTTGCATGTGCGCTATTTCCTACTGAAACATGGAGAAGTACATCCTATTATAAGACAGCGCGAGGGGGTATTATTGGTTGAAGAATGCTACAAAGTGTGGTAAACCTCGGGCGATAAGGTTTCATAAAAGTGAATAGAGTTACGGAGAGAAAATATTTAGAATTTGGTCTATGAGCATATCTAATTGTAAGTATGGAACCTTTGCGAAGAGACAGTGTTACGAAAAATTACTCTTATATCGCGATTTTTTGAGGGAATATTACCACAATATGCGCGTCTGATATCATGGTCCAAGCTGATAAACGCAAGTCCAGAATGGCTGTGTGCAGAATTTGTCCTCTTTCCGACATTAATCATGAATTCAATGCACACAAATGGTGGCGGCGTATTACTGCGCCCTTTTTCTAGGCAAAAAGAAATTTCGCGTTAAAAATTAATATATGTTTGTCCGAGCGGAAACTCATATCCTTTTATTCAAATTGCAAATCGCTCGAATCCAAAACGCGTTAAGATTTTTCCGAAGCGATTGCAATAATGCTTTCATTTTGCCGCTTGTTCAGACCGCACACAGCCACCCGCAGTCGAAAAACATAAAAAAAAACAAAACGATAACTTCGAAATCACGCGCCGACCACTGCTGCGGGTCGGCATTACATGGAACCAATAGGAAGCTGTTCTCGCAATATGGAGGCACGTGCAACATAAATAAAACTGTTTTGATTTCTCGATGTGGATTTTATTCGGTTTATCAATAAACGCAAATGTACTTGGGTATATATATATATATATATATACATATATATATAAATTGGTATTTAGTGACTCTGTATGGACGGAAAATTTATTTATTGATGCACTGAAGTAGTAACGGAGACAAGTGTTTTCAAAGACACCAATTCTTAGATTATTCCGAAACAATTCTATCGAATAAAATCATGTTTTAGGATGCCAATCTTGTATATTCGAAGAGCATATCCTTCTGTAGCAATTTAGCGGTGAATGGTTTTTAAACAGTCACTTTTTTATCCACTCGGTATATCTGTTCAAACCCCTCCACACACACAAACTAAATCGCCGTGTTTTTACGGCGCTCAAACAAAATAAATGAGCCGGAAAAATCGATGGTAATTAGTAGTTTTGTAAGCTACGCAAAACGTTCGGGTGTAAATTTCCCCCACATCAATCCTTCGGAACTTCACATTATTCCGATCCTTTCTACGAAATTCAGAACGTAAAATTAATCATCCTTATCGAACTATTCATCCGAGCGAGAACCAGCCGATGTGGGCAGCGAGTCCCGTGGCCAAGGGGATGTGAGGGAGTGCGTTGTTAGCGGGATGATGGAAAGCGTTAAATGAACGGAGGAGGGGCTTCCCTTCGCGTTTACAGACCAAAAGGGGGTTGAAGGGTTGCTGTGAGGGGGGAGAGAATTTCAAATGAGGGCGTGCTGGAGATGGATTTTACTAGGTTTCCCTGCAGGTCAAGCCTCCGCCCGCCCTACCAGAGAGGAAACATTTCGACACCCTTCCTGGGGGCATGCGCGTTAAAAAAATATTCCGATCGTATCTAGGGATGGAAAAAACCTATATCGTCCGTGTGTATCGGGCCTCTCTCTTTTGATGGAGATCCAATTATACTTTAGTGTCTTGCTTTAATTGGATCGCATAAGATCCGAGGGGTATTTTTTTACTTAGACATATGTGTCCCCGCGGCAAAGATAGTCTAGTTATAGGGGCAGATGTTGAATGCATCTCATCCATGAAGAAAAGGAACTATTCTTTCTCTCTCCAAATTTAAGATAACGTATAGGTCGTCACTAATGGCGCCTCCACATCTCGATCGAGTCGAATGCTTACGAATGAAATGCGACCGTGCGTGTAAAAAATATCATGCAATCGTGTCATATCTCCATAGATATCATTGTCGTTATCTCACAGCACTGTTTTTAAGGCATAAGGACAAATAAAAAAATCATTGACAGTAGGTGATTCATAGTATTGGTTGTCATAGTAACCGATCGAATCAAACGAGAAAGAAAAGATCAAGTCGAATCGAACTGATTTCGTGTATGCATTCATTCTATTTAGTTTTGATATCTCTTAAAAAGCACTTTCTTTGCTTTTAAAAGCGCATTTAGAAATTAGCGACATCAGTATTTGGAGGCCCATAAGCTACCCTCAAAAGCCCTCTTTCAAGGCAGGTCAGCATCAGACATCCTTACATAATGGCAAACAAGATGGAAATGTATACTCCATAAATGGAATAGACAGAGATTTCAAAGGCGTTCTTTATGGGAAATACGTATGAAACGGTATCGAAAGATTGGGCGATTCTCGAATTTTTATCTCCGAAACTATAAGTTGTAATTATATGTTCTTGGCAACTATCTTGTAGTAAATATTGATCTCTATCCAAATAAATTTTTTAATCTATACCTAACATCATATAAGAGCACGAGAGAGAAATATATGGATTTTTAATTGTTGTTTGCTGAGAAAACCGTCTCCGCTATCGATATAAATAAAATATGCAATGTTTTGCTTGGTATTTTCTCGAATTTTTATATCCGAAGCCATAACTCGTAATTATTTGGTCTCGTAGATTTTAATTGTTGTTTGACGGGAGAACCGCCTTAGAGATCGATGTAAACAAAACATGCGATGTTTTTCGCGGGATATTCTAGAATTTCTCTTTCTGAAACTATAATTCATAAGTATGTGGTCTCGCGTATTTTCTTATAGTAAATGTCGTTCTCTATCCGAAAAAATGCTTTAATATATACCTTACAGATCATATGAGAGCTAGGGAGAGAAAAGTTTGGTATTTCATTGTTGCTTGACAGATGCCATTTAACGAGATACGAATATAAGTTTATTAAAGTAATTTTGTAAAGTGGATGTTATATTGACAGATTAAGTTCAAAACTACAATTTGGCGATAAATTTTATTAGTGATCACTCGTACTTAATTTAATTAAAATCCGTCTAGCGGTTTAGGAGATGAAGGTTACGAAGGACGGACGGACCAGACGCGCCCTTAAGTCGTTCCGCTATTACCGCTTCGCTGGTAAAGAACGCCTAAAAACGGTGGAGTGACCCATATTAGTAATTCTACAGAAAAGTAGCCGCCCTCAGTGTTTATTCAGCGATAATCAAATTTAGATTAGAATTTGGCGTCAGTAATAAATACTTTGTCGAAAAACTATGTTTTTCTAATAGCCATGAAAAGTTTGGAAAAACGAGGTTAGCATTTCTGATAGAAAGGAACCCTCGCCAGTGGCAATACACCAATTGTGGATTCTTGAAATTCTTTCTGGAGTTGCTTTGCTGTTATGGTTTTTTCTCTACATTTCTATGGAGTTACAAATGTTGTTCATTTGATGGAAGCCATCAGTTTAGCAGAACAATAAAATTTTGAACTGTTACCAAATGAAATAAGCTGTTACCCTAAACCTTTTTACATGGCGGGCCGCATCGGTGGTTGCGAATCCTTCGGCGGGCCGCATTTGAAGTTGTTGATTCCTCGGCGGGCCGGGTTAGACTTTAAATTGGAAGTTACCTCTATATTATGAGATGCCATATAAGTGAATATAAATTCTAAATAAGGTTTTTATGGTTAATATTTCAATATTAAAAGTTTTATTGTCAAAAATTTCGTAGAAAGGTATGAATATGTGGGTTAAATTCTTCGGATTGCTTTTCATGATAACTTCGCGGGCCTCACAAAAACTCTTCGCGGGCCGTATGTTGGGCACCACTGCTCTAAATGATAGGATTTCCATCGAATTCAGAAAAATTTCCCCTTCGAGGGTCCTCGATGGAGGGATTCTCCCCCTCTCTTTCTCTCAGGTACTCCCCTTCAATGAATGACCATTCTTTCGACGATAGCGCCGTATAATGCTTTTTAATTGTTAACTGGTCCTCCAATGATTTAAGTGGCCAACCTTGTTGATTAATTCAGTACATACTATACTGATTTTGACGATATTGTAAATATTGGCTTCTTATAATGATTTTGTTCTTATTTATAAACATTATAATTCCTTGTTTGATGCGTATATTGCTTCAATACTGTAGCTTAGCTTATTTTTTGGTATTTTAACATCCTCCATCTCCGTCTCTACCATTTTAAAAGCTGTTTTCGCACACTTTTAAGTATCGTACAGTCAGCCCCCGATTTAGCCCTCTCCTATATAGTACCTACCCCGCATACCACCTATGAATCGTTGTGGGCACAACTTCCATCTTATGACTACATAGAGCGAGCATATATCTTGATTTACTGTCACCACCGCCTTAGCGCCATTGTCAGTGAGGGACCAACGGTGGCGCTAAATCGGGGTTTGACTGTACTTAAAATGTTCTTTTATAGACAATTTTTACTATAGAATATTTGTTAAAAGTAATATAAATATTTCCATGGATATGAATTTTGCACTTATTTGCCTCATTTATCCAGCCGGTATTCTTGAATTTGCTGCTTCTTATTGACAACAAATGCCGGCTTATCTGATTCGGATTTGAAAAAATGCCCTTGGTTAATGGAAGATGAAATACGTTCGGATAGATTTGGGGGAATCTGGGGCGATGCGGAGTTTTTTTATGTCGAGAGTTAAAGAGCTTAAAAAATATATTTTTTTTTTCAAACGGATCGAGAGATAGTGAGTGTTACTTAAGAATCTTTGACATTTCCTCTCCGGACGATATCCGCATATAGAGCAAGGTGGGAGAGAAGAGCCAAACGAGAGTAATTAAATATACCCCAATAAAAGTTTTTCGAAATATGCCTGTAATTCTTCTATTGCCAAATATTAGAATACTATTTCGTTCGAAGGCTTTCGTGGAGTTGTTGTCTTGAAGGCTTCATATTTCCGAGTCGTCACCACGTCGGTCAATTGGAGAACTGACAACAGTTTCGCCGATCTTCCTGTCGCCGAAACTCTTGTCAGTTATCCAATTGACCAACGCGGTGACGACTCGGAAATATGAAGCCTTCAAATTAGAATAATATGTTATAAAATTTTGGCATTTTTCATAGACCGAATAAATTAACAAGAAATAATGATGGAGCAATTTTATTTAATTTTGCTCCTTAATGCGTAACTATTATTACTTTCTCATTTATACGAAGTACACTCGTCCCTCGGATGGCGCGGTTTTGCATTGCACGTTTAACGGTTTAACACGGCTTCCATTTAGAGAATCACGTCGAATTGTTCGGCCATCAATTACTATTTATCACGTTTTTTAAGCTGTCTTACAGCATAAAAAATTAAGTGTTAAATTTATTCTCGGAGTTTATAATCAAGGACAAACAAATAATTGTGATTACAGTGTAACTAAACTATACTTACCGTGTGGAGCTCAACACGGCGTTAAAAATGTATTCCAAGGGAGAAACCCATCCCGCTTTGCACCCTCTTTTTCACATGTGCAGTAGAAATCGAGTGATGAGTGTATGCATAGAAACCATTTAAACAGCAAAAATATCGACTTCGATATTTTTATTAAAATGCACGTTTTATGTACTCTTTTGAGTCCGACAGAAAAGTGGTTTTCTGTTTGTATGTAGTCTGTCTCATGTAGTTACCTAAATATTCTGAGTTATCATGCAACTGAAAATCAAGTCTAAATTGTTTTTTATTGTTAAATTTTCAGTATTAAATGTTATATTGCCATAACTTTAATTTAAAATTATGAATTTGTGTGTTAAATATGTATCTCCCGAAATAGAACTACTGTCGAAATGAAGAGTATATTTCATCAATGGAAGGTGGTTTTATTGTCGATTATCAGGGCATGTCGATATTACTAATGAATAACAATGACTTCATGGATGTTGATTAAAATTCATACAGTTATAGAGACTTATGTGGCAAGCACCATCACGTAAACTTTATGTCTAAATAATAGCTAGTATGAACCTAGGGTCCAGCGACATAAAAATATATCGAATTTTCCTTCCTCTGTCCTCTTATGTACTTTATGTCCACGCATGCCTCTCATTTACTCATTGAGTGAGCGCAAGAAGCAACGCGAGTTACACTGTAGGAATATGTTTCCCGCGCGTAAATACTTATAACTTTGCCAGTGCAATGGTTTCATAACTTGGAGCCGTAATGTTAATAGAAAGTTTGAGCAATGTGTGTTGCCCCGATTTTTCCGACATTACAACGATGGACATTATCAGTTAGAGTAAAAAAACCAATAAATGCATTCTTCTCGAGTTTTCCATTTGAATCGAACACGTCGAATTTTGATAGAATAAAAAAATGGAAAACTTTTTATTGAACATTTTGTCCTCTTTTTATCGAGTCTCAAGGAAATAGATGTAGAATAATGTGAAAAGAACTAGAAGGGAAAGGGGAAAAGAAGGAAAAGGACTTGAAAACGGACCCTCCTACTTCCTGGAGTATATACGAGAAGAGGGCGTGAATCCAGTGGTTTTTCTCCTAGTCGCATTGGCTGAAAGGCAGTAAAAGGGAATGCGAGGTAGATGCTGACTACTCACTACGCGCTGTAGGAGAGAAGACGTGTAAG
Organism: Tanypteryx hageni; assembly: GCA_028673005.1. Lineage (NCBI taxonomy): Eukaryota > Metazoa > Arthropoda > Insecta > Odonata > Petaluridae > Tanypteryx > Tanypteryx hageni. The sequence continues at coordinate 56,823,299 of CM054116.1, forward strand.
AATCGGTCAGGAAATGGAAGGAATCGGAGCGAGGAGCAGGTTTTCAGTGGACACTGAGGTAAACGTCGGTCGGAAGTAATATAGGACGAAATGTCACTGCGATAGGCAGTTAAATCAGGGTCTTGATTAGGCAAAGGAAGCCAATTCGAAAAAAACGACGTGTTGAAGTTTGAGAGGGTTTTAAGCTTCATCGTTGGTGGGTGAGCATTAGTCGAGATAACTTAGAGCAAGACAACGGATTTAGGTTTTTCGGGAGACCGTAAAAGACAATGAAATTTGGAAATAATATGCGTTAATTTGAAGCATTTCCAACATAAGCAGAAATCCTTCTTCATAGTTGATGTTTATTCATTTTCGTGAGACGGTTACAAAACCATTATTATTTTCCTCACAAATGAAAGTTACGAAAATTTTATTTTTAAATATCATAAATAATATAATATACGGAAAACGCGCAGAATGTTCAATGTGTGACTTATTTTTCATGCCAATGAATTCATAAATATTCGGATAATATTAAGATGAAAAATTTTCTTGTACATATTGGACATTCCTGTAAAAATTATCCATTTCTGCATTAGAATACGTTTTTTATATTAACTGAAATCCTTGAAATGTCGAATAGAAATTTTAAGATGCGTAATTTATGATTTTGCATTTGTCATCTTTCAAATTAAAATTACGTATTATAATAATCTCAGTCAAATTAGGAGCTAACGTACGGAATTTAGAGAAATATTTTGCACATTGAATTTCTTTATCACCAATTTTTCAAACTAAACTTATGGTTGCTATCACCAGTTTGCGAGAAATACATTGTAGTTTTGTTAATCTATTGATTCTTAGGACGATTTAGTAGGTGCTTTACAACAGTAATTTCTGTTGCAATGAATATCATAAATACCCAGGAGGTTTGAAGGGTATTCATGGAAAGCGATAACCTTTCGAGAAGTTTTCAGTCGTTCTACGGATACTTGTATTCTCTTGTTCCGATCCATTGAAAAGTAAAATGAGGGATCAATATTCAGTGATATGCCTTTTCATTCGAAAGGGAGGGATAAAAGAGTCCATTATTTGAGTGTAAAGAACTTTAAAGCATTACTTCGAGAAGTGAGAGAAGTTTGGATGGCACTCGAGTCTCTCTCCAATCCCTTACCCTGCCATTACCCTCCGTATAACTTGTATTCCTTTCAGCCTCATTTCAGACATGAAAGCATAATGCTCGAGTTTGGATTATCCTTGATGTTATGCAACCCACTGTGCAAGGATGTCTGCAGCCTTGGTTTCATGAGATAGTAGGCGTTGCAATTTAGTTGCTCCATTTTAGAAGTTAATGAATTACTCGTTTATGAACTAACGTCGGTATCCCATAAGGCAGCGTTTTCCAACCGGTGGTTCGCTACACCCCTATGGGTTCCCGAAATAAATCTGAGGGGTTCGTGAGAAAAATTAGTTAATGGCGTCTTTTTCACTTTCCTGGTTCTACAATATTTACCTATATTTTAATTTCATTAAAATTAGTTGCATGGTTTTATTCTCAATTTTTTCTTATGCTTCAATAATTATATTTAAACTTTACAGGGTACTAACTAGAAACTGATGTGAATATCAGAGATTCTGATTTTATTGTGAACGTTTACATACTATGTGCTATATAAACGTTTTATTTTTCATGAATTAAACGCGTTCAAAAAGATTTGTTTTTGCAAATTTTACTCTCCATTATAAAGGGTTCGCCGCCAAAACTGTTGCAATTCAAGGGGTTTGCGAAGGGAAAAGGTTAATCCAAGAGGTTCGAGACGAGAAATAGGTTAGCTCAAGGGGTTCGCGAAGTAAAAAAGGTTGGGAACCGCTGCCATGAAGTATATGAAAAATCATAATTAAATGTAATGTCTATAATGTTGGGCAGTAAGTACTTCATACTTGTAAACGTTAATTCTTGGGGTGAAACATTTGAAGTCTCTTTAAGTAAATTATTTGCGACTAAATTACTGGGTATATTGTATTCTTTGCCATCACATGAATAACTGCGTATATATTTCGAATAGCCACTATTATAATTTAAATAATTTAATAATTAGTGTTAAGTGATAAAGGAAGCTGAAGTGCTATTGTTTTGCAAACATAAAAGATTTATGTGCGTACATGTTTCCACAAATATTTTTAAATGCAGGTATTTATCCTAAAACTAGAACACTCGACAACCTGTGGTCCTAACAAACTCAAAAAACTGATCCATCTTCCACGGTGAATTTTCTTCTATATTTTATTTCAAAAAATAAAATAACAACTTATTCCTTTTATGCTGGTCATTCAGAGATATCTTCCGCAGTGTGATGAACCATTTTGTATCCTCCTTCCTCAGGATTCATCAAAATGGGAATCCTCTATTTGTCGCGGGAGATTAATTATACCTAGTTTTAGAGGTAGGAATACATTCTCCTCTTTCTCTCTCTCTCTTTCTCCCTCACTTTCATCCGACAGTAGGAGAAGAGCCCCAGCATCTCTTCTTGCTCCCCTTCCCTTCCGGTCCTTATCCTAAGTACGGAAGGTCTGGGTGACTGTCGCGTCGGACGGGAGTAAGACTAAAGGCCACAAAGGAGTAGGTAGCGGGGGAGGGGGGAGAAATTGTGCTGGGGTCTTCCTCCAATTCCCGGGAACTGATTTGCGGAACGGACAAATGAGTCTTTGCCTTACACACGTCCACAGCCGACAGTCCAGACAAACCCCTAAAACTCCGTTGCCGTCCCAACACGTTCTCTCACCCTTCAGCGCCCTCCTCACTCCACCGCCGCCTCTACCAGACAACCAACCACCGCCCTAGCAACCACCACCCTCAGTCGGCAATCAAGATTCCGTGGTCTGTGGGGATGGATGTCGGAAAGGGTTGACGTTTTTAGAGGTTGGGGAAAGGGAAGACGGGGAGAGAGAAAGAGAGAGAGGGAGCTAGCGTCACCGAGAGGGAAAGCCTTGATGGGAACGGCACGAACTTTGTTGCATTCTGGATGCCTTTATTCGCCACCGTTCCAACGGTTGAAAGATTGCTTCTATAGAAGTAGAGAGAGAAAGACGTTTGGGAAAGTATTGAGAGAAGGACAAAAGAACTGAAATGAAAGGAAAGCGTGATATATTCTCTCGAAAATTTTGGAAAATGCTTGCTGCTTAGCCCTGAATATCGGAAATAAATGATCAGAATTGTTCGGGACAGGTGTCACAAAGTTAATCCCTGAAACAAAAAGGGGAAAAGGCGTTATTCGTGCATTTAAATTACTTTTCGATTTAATACATTTTCCCCTTTTTGAATGTTTTATTCATGCACATAGGTTATATATATACGAGTGAATATATATATATATATATATATATATATATATATATATATATATATATATATATATATCAGCTTACGGAAAACGAAAGGTAAAATGGATATATGGATGTCAACAAGGTGTTGGGATGAGGAAACCCAGTGAACACTCACCAATCAGACGACTTCAGGTTGGCGAGGCCCCGGGAATGTCGAAGCGACACACGTAAAAGAACACTAAAACACAGAAACATCACAAACGTAGAAGCTTTCGGAATTGTTCCTTTATCAGCTACAGAGAGAGAATATATATATATATATATATATATATACACACACACACACGCACTAGTAGAAGGTGTTTGCATTCTGCAAGCATTTCATCTCACCTTGAAAAACCTTAATTTTTCAGAGAGATATTTCATTATTAGAAATATTATTTAATTCAAAATATTTCGCCTCTGTACCAATTTTAGTTCTTTCCTTATGGAAAAATATTGGAGTAAAACATTACCTAAAATTTGCAATTTTTAAATTATTATACTTTTTCTATTGCGGGGTACTAATGCCACACCTTTGTGCCAAATTTTAAAGTTATAGCACATCTAGAAGTGAAATAATATTTATCTAATTGTTTTAATTTTAAATATTTTTAACGGTCGCAATAACAACTTTATGGAAATAATCAAACATTTGTTTGTGCATTACCACTAAGATCTAAATAACTTTAATTTTTCAGTTCCCTAGCTTTCCTCGTAGTGCCTAAACATTTCTATATTTTTTAAAATTTTAAGAATTTTTAACAACCAAGCAAATTAAAATATCAAAATTTCTATACTCCCTATGTCATTTTTTACAATTTCTACCTTTAAGAAAAATTTCAGCTCTGTAGCACATTCGAAAATAAATAATTCTTGAAAATTTGTTTAAACAATTGCGAATTTTTAGCGGTCGCATTGTTGAAAACTCTTAGGATTTTGGTTTTTCTTTTTAGTTAGAATTTTCTACAAAATGATTGCAAAAGCTCGTAGCTACAACTTATAGTTTCCATGATAAACTTTAATGTACAAATGTGGTTAAAACAACCCATAAAAATGAATAATTTTGAAGTTTTCGATTTTTATAATTGATTGTGAGCAAAATCCTATTATCGTGCAAAATTTTAGGTCGTATTCCTTTTAGTTTTGTCTACACATTGGAATTCCTTTTCCCGAAGATTTTTCTCTAATATTTACTGTTTTTGGATTTTGACGTCGTTATAAGTTTACTCCGTAGTTTTAAATCAATTGCATTATAATAAAATCCACTGATTCTTTTTAGAAGCACTAATTAATCAACCCCCATAATTGAAAGGAGTAACGTTCTTTTATTTAATAACATATATCGCGTGTTAAAATTATGACGTCATCATATGTATACGCCTTTGGTTGAAATCAATGGGACAATAAGAATTTCCCTATTAAAAAGCATTAAATTGATGCAATTATAATACGGAATGACATTTCCTATTGAAAAACATTGTCCTGGTTATTATGGTAGCTGAAGTTATTTATTGTTGAGCATCTTCTTTTTTCCGATTAAAAACAAATTTCTTCGTCAAATCGGCACCGATTTGAATTTAGTCTTCAAAAATAAGAGACCTCATTCTTTAACTATAGAAATGTTTTTGTCCAGAATTTATATCAGAATTATAACATTTAAAAATGCAAATTTATGAAAAACTGCACAGATTTCCATGTTTTTCTTATGGAGTATCGAAATGATATATCGTGGTCAAAAATACCCCGCTAAAAATTAAAAAAATTGGAATTTTCGATTTTTCTGGTTGGTTGTACTTAATAACCTATCGTACTGCCAAATTTCAGGGCCGTGGCATATGTAGAAGTTACTTTGGTTATATATATATATGTATACGAATAGTCGGTGCTTGCAGACTGCAAGCGCTTCAAAAAATCATCATACACCAAGATCTAAACTCTTAAATAAACCAACGCGCAGCACTTCAGTCACGTTGAGCTTATATGTATTAAATAATAAGTTCCATTAGTGTATACACTAAAATTATGGGAAAATTAGGATATTTTGTGTTGAGATTATGGCATCATCATCCGTGCCTTTAGCACGTATTTGCCTTTAAAAATTGCTAAATAGGTATGACGCCATTATATTTAACAATTGAAAAACTACGAAACACAACATTAAAATACTTTTCAAGTTTTACCGTCACTGCTATCAGGGTTGCTTTTCCTATTGTGATCCTTTATAGCCCTGGAGAAAAACAAACCTATTAGCTCCTTCCTACAGTTGATAACCCAAATTTAATCGTCATGTTTGTGCTTTCAGTAATACGTGAGAATTGCAATTATCTATGGTACCCTTAATCACAGTACGTGATGCAATTAGTGTTTTGGATATAATAAAATCTTACATATTATCGGAAGAAAATATTGGTGATGATGTGTTTATAATATGCATGATATTGAAAATTAGAATTATATGCTTATGGGAATAAACTTGATGTTAATTCAATTAAAGAAAAATGAAAATATAAATTTCCTTAACTCGAATTTTCTATAACTCGAATAATATTTGCTTTCCTTTGAGATTCGAGTTATAGATGTTCCACTGTATATATACAAATATTTAAAACATATTTGCATGACTTTAATTTTCTATTTCTGGAATAATTATTGCTTTTCCTTGAGATTCGAATTATGGAAGTTCAACTCTAATTCGTTATGACGGCATTAATTTCAATTAAAAACATTAAATCACTGCAATCGTTACGTATAATATCAGATCCCTTTAAAAGCATTGAGGTCGTTGCCATAGTATTTAAATATTTCCATTGTTGAAAAGAGGAAAAAATTTACACTTTTTTCCGATTAAAAGTCAATATTTACGCTAATTCTGTTGGTATTTTAATTCTGCTTTCAAAAATTAAGATTTCCGTTCTTTCAGATAGACAACTGGTCTTTTTTTAAATTCGTATCTTAATTTAAAGTAATTTAAAAATGCATTTTTAGAAAGCCTTGCACTGAATCCCATGCTTTTCTTATGGGGTATTGAAATGGAACATTGGGGTTAAAAGACCTCTTAAATATAAACCTTTTAGTGATTTTTGATTTTTCTCGTCGGTTGCGTCACTCGACCTACTAACATGCCAAATTTCAGATTTCTATCCCTTCTAGAAGTACCTTAGAGTTTTGTGTCAGTGAGTGAGTGAGGCACGAGTAGCTATATAATATACGAGTAATCGGTGCTTGCATACTACAAGCATTGGTGCCCTACAACCACCACACCAAATTTCATTCCTCCTACTTGATGATAATTACCGTAAATTAATAGTCAAATATTCCGTACACAGGAAATACTCCAATGTTGGAGTGCCTGGAGTCGAACCGAGGAATACTACAGGAGTGGTATCATATTATTTGCTAGTCTATTCATGGCATCTACAAACCCTGAAAACTTCAGCGCAATATTCCTCTTAGTATTGTCTGCGCACCAAAATATGTTTTCCCTTTGCTTTTAAATGTCACGGTCTGAGAGTGACACTAAGCTACTTTTCAGTTTGTAGCACTAAGGTCTCGTTCAGTTTTACTAACACGTAAAATAAATTCCGGAAGAATAGCATTGTCTCGTAATCATGACAGAAATATTGAACCATTGTTATCAATTGTATAAAATCACGTTTTTTGCAGTACAAATCAAATAATTGGACTAATTCGGCACGGATTCGTGTTCTACTTTCAGGAAAAATAATCTTCGTTCTTTTTTCCGTATTCTAATTTAAATCCAAAATTTGTACCTTAATTAAAAGTAATTTAAAAATACAATTATAAAAAGGCTTGTACGGATTTAAATGGTTTTCTAATGGAACTTGAAAATGAACGTTTTGGGGTGTAAAAGACCCCGTTGTAAGGGGAAATTTTGGAATTTTCCCTGATAGTTTTGGACCAACACTAAGGTTCCCTCCAAATTTCAGCTCTGTGGAATATCTAGAAGTCCCTTAGGTTAGAAATTAAAGGATATAGGTGTAAACCGGAAAGACAGGAGACTGATCAGGAATCTTTATGTGAATCAAGTTGTAAAGGTCAGGTTGGAGAATGCGGACACCTGCGGAGTAAATATCGGTAGAGGAGTAAGACAGGGCTGCTGCCTATCGCCGACCCTATTCAATATACATGGAGAAAGTGTAATGTAAGAAGCGTTAGAAGGCACAGGAGATTTTAAAATTGAAGGAAGGATTATAAGAGCAGTAAAATACGCGGATGATCAAGTACTTGCAGCAAGAAAGGAAGAGGAACTCCAGAATATGATAAATAGACAAGTAATAACAGGTAGAAAATACGGTATGGAAATAAATATAGAAAAATCCGAGATCGTTCGAATATCGGGCAAAGAAGAGAATCTAAACATAAGTATTGGAGGAAAGCCTTTAGAATAAGTTTCAGACTATAAATACCTTGGAAGCATCATAACGAGAGAAGTCAAATGTTACAGATGAGATCAGGACTAGAATAGGGAAAGCTAAAGCGGCTTTCAGAAGAAAGAAACACCTACTTACGGGGAATATAATCCGCAAGATGTTCATAAATGTTATGTGTGGAGTATAGCTTTGTACGGGGCAGAAACATGGACGCTAAAGAAAAATGACATCAAATACTTGGAAAGCTTTGGCGAATGATTATACAGACTATTAGAAAGTGGAAGACAAATTGAGTTGGACATTACCTGAGGAGAGTATGAATAAAGAAGTGTTAGAAGGAAAACTAGACGGAAAAAGGGAAAGAGGTAGGAAAAGGTTTCAGCTGATAGACGATTTGAAAGGGAAAGAGAGTTATCAAGATATGAAGAGGACAGTGGAAAATAGGAGTATATGGAGAACCAAGTTTAACCACGAATAATCACGGATCTGTCTAAGGACAAACTACCTATGATGATGATGATAAAATGTGATTAATATACTAATTGCTTTTAGGAAAAGCTTTTTGAGATTGATTTAAACCTCTGAATTTGAAGTAGGTATGTCCAAGAACTAAGTGTTCATTGTAAGTTTTTCCCCATGTCTATAGTTAAATGTGTTTATCTTGAGTGTCACCTAAGCTAATGGATGCTTTCAGTAGCCTTTATTACTTTTAGATATATAATTCTAAAAACAGACATGGGATTTAAGTGTGGATATAAATCAGAAGTATGATCTGGCAAAAAAAATATTTATACGAATTGTATTAAGCCTGTTTATTGAAACAAAACACGCTATAAAGTGAAACAGTTTTGTATTATTTTCACATACGTGAACATAATGCACAGGTTTTCCATTCCTGTGGTGTTATTTATTTCAGTTTACATACGATGCATAATACTTAATACAATTTATAGTATGGAGTTCTACAAAGTGACGGCCTTTTCAGAGGTTTTAAATACATTATTATTAGATTCAAATACGTATTGAATTTGAGACTATCTTTTTCATTAAAATATAACATAATATTTACATTAAGTCAACGCATCGAAATGGAAATGTTTTAACAGGCATAAAACTAGGATGCAAGAGAAAAAAACGTTTACGAGAGCCAAAATATTACATCCATAAACACGTAGATGAAATAACCCGAGGAAAGAAAAAAATCATCTAAAAACGACTCTCTATAACTAGATGAACGAGGAGACGGAGGCTAAATAATTCGCCGCAAATAAAAAATGACAGAGGAGGATAACAGGAATGGAAAATACTGACACGACGTAGAGATAAATTGAGATCAGGAGGAGAGGAAAACGCTCTCTTTCTTCCCCCTTTCACTCTATTCCTCCCTCGCCCCCTCTCTATCTATCTCTCCTGGTTATATTGAGTCTGCAGAGGCAGGGACACGTGAACTCCAGATGAGAAAGGAGAAGTGATTTACGAGTGAGGGAAAGAAATCGTGGGGTTAGGGTTAAAGAAGGGGTGAGGTGGGGTGATAGGATGGAATAGAGTGGGATTTCAGGTGGGGAGAAGTGGGATGAAAATGGAGAGAGAGAAGAGGAGAAAGTTTACCGAGATCTAGGCTCGTCAACCGTGAGGATTGGTGTATAAGTAGGGAAGGAAAGGAATAAGGAGTTTGCTACTGATGTTGTATGGAAAAAGGTAGGGGAAGCTTCTCTCCTGAAGATGTCGGGTGGCGGGGTTAGAATCGGGCGGGTTAGGAGTGGTGGGTAGGTAAGGGGGAGGTCTTTGGTGAGGTTTCCTTTCAACTCTTGGCATTCAAGAAGCGTCCTCTCTAGCTATCTCTCTCCCTACCTACACGTTCGTGGAAACCCCTACCTTCCCTCATTCCTCATCCTCTTTCCATCCTACCTTCTCCCTCCCTCCTCTCTCCGCCTCACTCTCCAATCTCCAAAGTAATTAGCTATCTATCTTCACTCCTTACCATTTTAACGTCCTCCTCCTTTCCTTACGTAAGAGGTATTTATCGCCACGAGGCTTTTTCGCAGAACTCTTTTAGTACCAATATCCTCGCGGCGTTGGAGAAGGTGTATCTTCCGGCTCAACTCGCTCTCCATCCCATTACTATATTCCTCCCTTGAAGTCCCCTCGCCCATATCCCTATCTCTCTCTTCTCTCCCCTCCGTTCTTCTATCCATTTTTATCCATCACCATCCGAAGCTCAAAGAATCGTTGGTCGGAAAAAAATACCTATCGAAAACTTCTCGGAAAGAAAGTGCGCGATCGCGATGGAGTTTTGGGATAATGATTGTGCTCGGAGTGTGAAGTGGGAGTGGATCTCGATGCGGTCGAATGGATGTTTTTAACACGGAGAAGGTTTTTTAAGAGGTAGACGAGAGCAGAGAAACGAAAGGACGGTATGAAATTTTTTCTCAATCCTCTTCCTTGTAGCTATGGTTTGATTGTTTGAGTTTTTCCGCTTTTCCTCAGGTTACATTATTTTAAATTTTACTCTACCCCGCTTTTAAAATCATTTTGCAAAAAAATTCTCTCTCTTACATTTGCTTGTTTTATATAAACTGCAGCTTGAATAATATTTCCTCTTCTTCTTTTCTGCTTTTTAACAACGGCTTCCTTAATTGTTTAGATTTGATTTTATCGATTCTTACATATCTGTTTCTGCACTTTTGGTAACAATATTTTCATTTCTCCCATTCATTTTAAAGTTATTTAGTAATTTTTAGAATCTACTTGGATTTATTCTTAACATACAATTTACGCTTTGATGGCGTTTTATTAAAAATATTGTATCGCTACGATCTACATGTTCATTTATTACTTCTCATTAAATTTTTCTTATTTTAAATAAGCGGATTTTCGTAATAAATGCCTATGCAAGTTTAAGTTAGTCATCAGATTTGTTTACAAGGCTATCACAATTGTTTTCACCAATAAGCGTAAATCTCTTCACTCGTTTATACCGTGACCGTCGTAAGACCCTTACGTACAAAACTCCGCGAAAATTACCAACTCGGTAAATCATTCATTACCCCGCAAAACCACGCTCCGTATATTACCGAGTCGGCGTTATTGCAGTAAAAATTCTTATTTATAGGATGTAACCCAAGTCGGCGGAAGTTTAAGAGATTCCTTAAAACGAACAAGGCGAGGACGTCCATGACGCAACGATGCGAGTTTTTTTAATGGCTCCTTTAACAAAACAAGCCATTAAGGTAACTTTTAGCGATGGTTTTCAGCGAGAGATATCCATAAGGTTTTTTTTCTTCTTTCAGACTTCCTTCGGAATTTCTCTCTCTCTCTTTATTACTCATTTTTCGCTCACCTCAAAACTTGCCTTATAGGATGTTCACGTAAGACGCAAAAGGATCCGGGATATGGGCGATTTCCCTTTTGAGGCAGCAACGTTCATATCACTGCCATCCCCAGCCAATCCTCCTTCAGCCTTTCTATACAGCCTCCCTTTATCCTTACTTAACCCTTCCTCCTGCAGCATCCCAACCACCTCACCACCACCCAGTCTTTACCATACCCTCCCTCTCCCCTCTTCCAAAAACCCTCTCTCTGCCTCCAGCCTCCCTCTCCTCCCTCCATCTACCCTCTTCCTCAGTCCAGCAATCTACCTCGATTTGTCTTCTACTTAGATCCCCGTGTCTCTTTCCTTAATCTTCTCCCCTTCCTTCTCTCCCTCTTCTCCCTCTCCCCTTTATCCTCCCCCCATTCCCTTCGCGCGTCCTCAGGTGCCCATCTCCCGCGCCCTTCCCCTTGGACTCCGCCTCTCATTCTCTACCACGTCGGAACCTTAGAAAACGCCGGTGGAGAAGAAAGCGCCCTCTCACTCTACTCGGAGGACTGTTTTCTGTTTGGAAGGAAGTATGCGAGGGGGGAGAGAAAGAGGGAGAAGAGGGAAGTGCGGGAGGAGGGGAGGGGGTGGAGAGCCATCTCTTTGGACGGGCGAAGGAGGGAATGGGAAGTGATTGATGACGAGATTAAACCGTAGTGGAGTAGAACAAAGGGGTGTGAGGATGGGTGGGAGGAGGAGGGGGAGGAGGAGGGGGAGGAGCCGGGATGGAAGCGCGCGGTGCGGGAGTGACAGAGTGGTCGGGTGACGAGCTTGAAATCCCTCGAATCTATCTGCGTCAAGAAGGGCGACGCCCCGGGGTGTGAGTTTATGCGCCCGGTGGGTGGAATGGTTGGGTGGGAGAGGAGGAGGTGGGATTGGCGATTGCGGAGGTGGAGGAAGAGAGGGAAAAGAAATGCGGGAGAGAAGGGGGAGTGGTGGCGGTTTGGTCGCTGAATCTGTAGGAACCTCGGTATCCCAACCCCCTCATCCCATCCGCATCCTACTGCGTCCTCGCGCTATCCCCGAGGGCGTGGGCGTTGGGTCGGTGAAGGGAGCGGGGAGGGTGTGGGATGGGCAAGGCCGCATCCCTTGCATTCGTCAGATACCGATCCTTCAGTCAGCCGCACGCGCGCACACACGCACAGAAACCGGCCGACTTCAATTACCACGCCTTTTATCTCTCTACCCTCTTCTCCCCCCCTTCTTCTCTCTGGGGAGTGAAATATTCATCGCTCGAACCGCCGCCGCGGGGCTAAAAATGAATTCTCCCTCTCCCTTTATATGCGTTCCTTGATGGAGTTCCGGCATGCGTTGAATTTCGGCGGAGCTTTCGCCGCGGCGTTCTTTCTCATTGGGCACAAATAAATTAGCGCGCGCGTGTTGCAGACATCTTATTCGTTTTTTCCTTCGATGTTATTTAAGAGTTTTGCTGGCGGAGGTCGAAAGATGATCCCCGTTCCACACCTCCGGCTGTTACGTAAGGGCTGTCGATATACCGTTTCTTGGAAACTTGCGCGAAATGGAGGGCGTGACGGTATATGTTTATATTTCGTGAAAACTGCAGATATCAAGTTACGTTTAATTACCGCCGAAAAAATGCACGACTGGAAATTTTAAATGTCACGCAGCTGTTATGAGCATGTAGATGTCTATCTAATGAAGTGTAGAAGAACGGATTACAAACTAGAACTCTTCGAAAATTGTCCCGAATTCAGTTGTTCTTACCGGTGCTAATGAGCATAAGCGTAGGCATGGAAATACGAAGAAGTCCTTGCTAAGACCAACAGGCTCTACTAGTTTTCTTACCATATACGATAAGACAGGCCATCGGAGATAGCATGCAATGTAGTCATGGTACGTACAATGGCATCATAAAATGTATACTTAATACATTTATCTGTTATTATATAATTTTCGTAAAATATTTGTCCTGTTACACTTCAACTATATCCTTGACGTAAATACGTGATTTTAATACACAAACACTGTTAATAATCTCCGCAAGAGTTGAGCCTCCTAACCATATTTTTAAAGATGTAGCATATAAAATTTTCTTTCTTCCATACTTAGGTATACCTCACATTATTCAAGATGCTGAAAACTTTCCGTTGCCTCGTGTTTTTTGGTTTTTATCCATCCTTGCCTCCATTTCCTGCCAACTCCTTTCGTCGCAGTCTCTCGCTGATTTGATGGAGCTTTGAGGTCGTTTCCCTCGTCGGGTAAATCGCTAAGAAAACGACTGGCAATCGAAGGTAATCCTCTGTCTCATCCCTCCCCCATTACCCTTCCCTCCGCGTTGCAGGAGTGAAGGAAGGGTCTCGAAGAGAAAACGTCCTTTGTCCTTTGTTTTAACCAATTACCTCTCCAGGAAGGACTCTACAGCTCACAAATTGGGATTATCAATCGTCTAGGTTCGTCTAAAAACGATGGGATTATCTTTTAAGGACGCGTATAATAGGAAGAGATTAAGAGCATATTGCTTTGAAGGTGTGGCGTCTTTGTTAGCGTCACGTCGGACTATTTGTCGTAGGATAAAACGTTCCTAAAGATGGGAACCTTTCTCTCCCTAAATAAACCTACTTCTATGCACGAAGACGTAAGGGCGTCAAGATTCACATTCACGGTGATTAAGTATTAACGAGTCGGGCTTAATGATACTATTTGACAAAACTCTTATGTTACTGAGTGTTCAGTTTTCCCGAAAGATACCAGGGAGGTAGCATCATCCAAGAAATCTGAAAGGTCGAAGCGTATGAGACATCATTACATACCTCTTAGTATTCTCTTTATTTTTTTGATACATCAAGCTAGTTGCTGAACTTAATCGTGAGGGCACAGACCACAAGCCCTAACATGAAGTTAATATCTAACCCTATTTTCTCGACAGACAGCTAAGCTACTTAAATTTATTTTCACAAAATATAATTTACATTTTATGTTACTTATCGTTATAAGTAATCGTAATTACATAGCGACAGAAAAATTAAGATTTTTTGTGAAAAATGTTCTCAAAATCAGATTTTGAAGCATATAGAGTGTACTGTTCGTCATGTTTTCCATCGTTTCTTCTTATAAAATAGACGCTTGATTAAATTTTACTTATTTAATAAGCAGCAATTAACGAATTGTTCATTTTTTTTGTGTTATGGTTGAAGAATGAGTTTTATTACCGTGATAAATTATCTTTTATTCTATTTCTCCAATTAAATTGAAAAGAGATAGTTCATTTAAGGGTCTATGAAAATTCACCGCCAGCAATTCAACGCCGCGGAAAATTCACCGACAGCAATTCATCTCCACGGAAAATTCACCGCCAGCAATTCATCGCCAAGGAAAATTCACCGCCACGGAAAATTCATCGCCATGGGGAATTTATCGCCTTGTATGGATCATGTGGCTAGCAAAAGCTGCATTAAAAATGCGTGTACAGGCTCTACGCTGACAGAAGAATATAAGGGCAAAAAATCCAACTATAGCGGCTTTAATAAATACGATGTTCCATTTTTTGACCGAAGACGAAATGGAAGTAATCCAGTTTTACAAGAAATATGCCAATTGTTTATGACAACCGAATGAGATTTTTTAAAATAATGATATGCAGAAAAAGTTAACAAAGAGTGAGGGAGGGGAGAACTGGAGTAGGATGTAATAACGAAACAGAGAAGTGTGTAGAGGGAGGAGGAAAGGGGGACGTGTAAGAAATTTTAATTAAACATAGGTAATATTGATATCAATCAACTAGGAATCAAATATAGGCAATATTGATATCTATCAACTAAGAATTTAACAACAATTAAGAGTATGGAGAAAAAAAGAAAAAAGATGGTGAGGGGATCAGAGGGGGGAGGCAGATGGGGAGAGAAAGAAGTATGATCAAATATAGGTAATATTGATATCTATCAACTAGGAATTTAACAACAATTAAGAGTCTGCAGGAAAAGAAGGAAATAAAAGTGGTTTAGGGGATAGAGGGGAAAGGAAATGTAATGAAGGACGTTATTTTTGTAGACTCAATTGTAACTAAACAACATAGGAATCCGTGACGCTGAATTGCTGGCGGTGAATTTTCCTTGGCGATGAATTGCTGTCGGTGAATTTTCCGCGGCGTTGAATTTCTAGCGATAAATTGATGGCGATGAATTGCTGGCGGTGAAATTTCCGGATACCTTTATTTAATGTCTACCTTGCCCCAATTTTATCATCTTAGCTTGATTATATAGTAAAATTGCTTTTTTTAAACTTAATTTTTACTTTAACAGAAAATGATCAAGATCGTCTTATGGCTGAAAAAATTCAAGAATCAATTAAAAATCAAAGATTAAAAGAATACTTATCTCAGGAATGTCCAATAGCAGCAAAAAAGTTATGAAAAACCAGATGGGCATTTCGGCTACAATTCAGTAGTCTTCAGTGGTAATTCACCGGAACTATATTCTATTTACCTTTTAGCATCTACAATCTACAATGAAGACCGCTGCATTGTTGTCGAAATTCGCATCTGGTTTTTCATAACTTTGTTGTGGCTATTGGATATACCAGAGATAAGTACTCTTTTAATCTTTTGATTTTTAAGTGCTTGTTCTTGAATTATTTTTCACATAACCCGAAGTCCAATGCATCAAATTCTTATTACGTGCACACACTACTAAGGAAAGGTAGTCATTAATTTCAAACTATAACAACAAACTTGAACACCGCAAAAACCAATTTCGTAAGTTTCAACAATGGCAGAACTCGATTGCGGCACCATTTTCCGGAATCTAACAGCAAATAATCCCTCGAAATTTTTTTGTTCTGCTCAGAAAATATCGCCGTGACCGCGTTTTTTTTCTTTCCGAACCGCTAAGGATTTGAAAGGAATGAATCGGTCGAGCAAGCACACAATGAAAATTGCGGCATCCATTTCGGAGCCAAAATAGATTAATATATTTTTCCCGCCGTTGCAGTTTCCGTACGGGCGGTACCAATTGATACGAACAAAGGCGACCAAATCTTCGCCCGGAAAAGTATTCTAAACCGTTTCATGTGGTTTCGGATCGTTTAAATTCCGCGTTCGACGGGTTGTAACATGGGGTTTTCGGTCGTTATCAGAGCAATGATTTCTTTACTCCCAATTTCATCATCCGCTGATTTTAGCGCGGCGAGGAAAACTAACGATTTCAAAACGCGGCGAATCGGGCGGAACTAACGAGGATCATATGTATAGATTCGAATTTTGCGGTCGTAAAGCCGTCGATAATATTGTAAATAACTGAAAACAAATACCCTACGTGCATGTGCCAAACTCGCCGGCAAAGGGAACGTGTCCATTTTTTTATTGAGGGTGCGCGAACGGATGAGTTCGCTCCTAAATGCATTGCTTGTACGGTTTCTTGTTTGCTGCATTCCTCATCGCGGGTATTAAATTATTTTCGAAAGTAAGTGTTACACGTCATTGTTGATGTATCACAAAGGCCAAGCATACATGAATCGCGCGAAAGGTAATACAAAACAAAATTTCAGATTAAACAAAAATAAATGATCAAATCAAATCAAAATTGTTTTGTCGAGAACGCCTTTAGAATATATCTTAAAAGACGCATTAATATTTATTAAGGATGCAGTATATTAATCAAAAATATATATTAATATTTTAATGATGTTTAAATTTAACATTGAACACTTAGTTTTTACCATTCATGTAATAAAATTCAAAAGAAACTTCTCCTGAAAAATTTTCTTTTCTTTTGCGTGCTAAACTTTTCCATCCAACTTTAGACATTTAATAACTGATATTATAACTTGAACTGCACCTTTTAGGGGTTAAATGAGTAGCGAGATAAATAATGCTTTCTAATTGTATTATTAACTGACCATACCTTTGCGACAGATTTTTAATTAATTTAATTCATTCCAGATTCGATTATACATTTATACCCGTCTCTTCTTTCGTTCCACAGTTTAAATAAGTTAACTTACAATACAATTAACTCAAGAGTTAATATGTAACTAAATGAAATAATTACGGCAAAGTTTTTATCAATAGATTTCATAAGCTAATATATTTTCTTCTGCGATTCGATCATTCGATCTACCTGAAATTGAATTTGGAAAAGGAACTACCGTCGTTTGGTTTAGGCTCCTATCCCTTCTCAGCATCTCATCTCTTGAAATTACACCAAAAAAATATCGCCATGTTTTTGTTCATGACCTCCATACTGAAATAGGATAAATCCCGTGTTTCGTTACTTTCCTTTTGAAGGATCCATCCGTCTTGAATAAGGATGCATTCGCATTGCACAGACAGGCCTACTTCTGAGTAAACCAATCCTCCTTCCACATACTTCCTTTCATCTTCTCCGATTTAATCAATACCGAGATGGAAATAAAAGCCCATCTCCTGGCGCCATCCCTTTTCTAACGAGCCAGAAAAGCGGGTCTTTGTCATAAATAAATAGGAAGGAATGAAATTTCGTTGCTTTCTTTTTCCGTCGGTGGAAGACCTAAGCAATAGACGACGGCGAGGTGGAAAGATGCATTAGGTGCATAAATTGTGTATACATACCAATGAGACGGCTCAGAGAACCCTTTGGATATTTGACCTGGATTTAAAAAACGGTAATTATTCAGGTTTTCGTCTCCCCTCTTTGCTTATTTATTTTTCTCGGTAAATTAAAAACAATCCTCTTATGCGCTCGATTTGTTTGTCTGTTTGACGCGATAACTCTTCCTAAACGAAAACAAAAACTGTTTATTCGCCAATCGATTTAGTATTCTGTCTCGTTATGCACGTTTTCTTGTGGAGGTCCGTCTGTCTGACGCGATAACTCCTAAACTAAAGCACCTAGGGAGTTCGTTTTTCGCCCATTCGATTCAGTATTGTCTCATTGTGCACGTGTTTTAGGTTTGTCCGTCTAAAATGTTTTTTGAAAAACCGCTATTCACTGTCTTCTTCAGCACCTCATTCCTTACTTGTTTTGGGTTTCGTCGCTCAAACAAGGGTATAAAGTTCACAGTCAATTATTTGTAAGTTTTTTAGGCAGGTATTATTTGTTGCGAAAATGCTATTACCAGTAAAATGTCATTATTTCCGGACGCGTATCTTATTTTAAATTTTTTCTTGAAATATCGCGCTCATCCATCGATATTATTTGATATTTTTTCAAGCTCTTAAAATATATTTACAACCGCTCATAGTTATTTTCAATAATTTAAAATGTTTCCTCATTCGAAATAAATTCTTGGTTAGCATAACTTATGTTTGCATAGTGGTAACTTTCTACTGCTAAATGAGATCTACATTGAATGTCTCGCTTCGACTCCATCATTGTTTAGTTTTTTTTGGTGAAACATATATATTTCAACTTCTTGTTCATTAAGGAAACTTTTTTTCGAAGTAGTCGACATAAACGCCTTTGAGTATCGCCAAGACATCCGTTAATAATGATACGTTAGCGCTAGGAAAACCTGTACGAGGGCAATGTAAATTTCCTTCGAACGACTCTCGGAAACGAAATCAAAATACATAACCGTTGACGTTACCATCATTTTTAACGGGAAACGGTTGTTTTTTTTCTGCCCCTTCACCCGCCCCTACATACATTACACTTGAATATTTGTTTTTACAGAAGAAAATAATATTTTCTCTCTCTCTCTCTGTCGCTCACTCCTCCACGGCTACGCCGAGCATTGAGAAGAGAGAGGAGAAGGAATATCAGACGGAAAATAATGAGAAAACATATCCGCGGAAAATATCACCACCCGAGCACTATTCTGAACGCCGTACAACTCGAACTTCTACACAGATCTATCCCCCCTTCCACTCTTTCCACCCCCTTTGCCGTAAGAATAAATTATTTTGCAATCCCGAGCGTTTGACTACGAGAGGCAGAAGAAAAAGGTCACGTTGTCGGAGAAATAGGGGAAGAGGAATAAACCTCTATATCCTTACACTCTCACAATGGAAGAAGAGTGTTTGCCTCGCGGTGGACCTTTGTTCTCCCGCCCGGATAATATTCCTTCTATGTTTGTGTGTGTAGTTATCTCTTTCTCTCACTATCTCTGTCTTATGTAACCTCCCTCCACTTATATCCACCCTCTCATACCATCTCGGCTGTGAAAATAGAGTTACCCTCAAAGTTTTGCGGGGATAACCACCCTCCCCCTCCTCTTTCTCTCTGTCTCCCTTGTTTCTGAAGAAATTGGAATAGATATGGAGAAATAGTTTGGCCAAAAAGACCTCTCTTCTATTAAAAGGACAAACTTCTGAGCGTTCTCTCATCCATAACCAACTTGCTCCTCATTTTATATCTTTGACCTCGTTCCTCTCATTATTATCTTGTGTCATTCTATCCTCGGCCGAGGAGGCTCTTTCCTCTCCCTCCCCTCCCCAACCCCTCCTTCTTTCCCCTCCGCTCCATGTAACTTCCTCTCTTTTTCACCCATCTTCCGATCTGACCCGTTCTCCGTAACTTCTTCTCTTGATCGCTCTTATTCTTCTTCTTCTTTCTTCCCGATTACTCAGGACTCATTTTCGAAAGGTTTTTACTTTTTTCACATAAAATTCGAAACGGTGATTTTTCTGACGTTCTTTCTTTTTTCCTCCCTGCACTTCTTCTACGCTCTCTCTTTTTCTCTTCGCCCGTCTCTTTATTCGACCTTCTTGTTACGCGCCAACTCTAGGAGAAACTTCGCTTATTATTGTATCGTCTCTAAAAAATCTAAATTATGGTTTCCTCAAAGTTTTTTTTTATAAGTGCACATTTCTGCAGTCTTTTCCTTTCTTTCGCGAGTTGTTTCGAATTTATTTGTCTCTACATCCTTTTGTCTCAGAGCCATATTAGGATGTGTGTGGGTATATATATATATATATATATATATATATATATATATATATATATATATATATATATATATATATATATATCATTATATATAGACGTTCCTTACAGAGGAGGAGGAGGAGAATATAACATACATATAGGAGGATACTAATGTTTAGGCACTTCCATATGTGCTGGAGATTCGAAATTTTTTACTTAGGTAGGATTTTGTACAAAACCGACTAGAAAAAACGAAAATCTTGAAAAAGTGCAACAATGCGGCCGCTAAAAATTCGCAATTGTTTAAACAATTTTTCAAGGTTTATGTATTTTCGCATGTGCTACGGAGTTAAAATTTTTTTATAAGTAGAATTCTTAAAAAAAAACGAAATAGGGATTATAAAAATTTTGATATTTTAATTTGTTTGGCAGTTAAAAATTCTTAAAGTTTAAACAAATAGATAACTGTTTAGGTACTACGGGATGAGCTAGGAAGCTGAAATTTTCAAATTATTTACAGAGTAGTAAATATGCACAAATAAACATTTCAATTTTACCATATATAAGTTTCGGCGGCCGTTAAAAATTATTTAAATTTAAACAATTAGAAAAATATTATTTTACTTATAGAAGTGCTACAACATTAAAATTTGGCTAAAATGTGTAGTATTAGTACCCCATAATGAAGATAGTGTAAATTTTTAAAATTGTAACATTTGGGGATTGTTTTAAACTATTATTTTTACATGTGGGAAAAACGAAAATCGCTGCGGAGGTGAAATCTTTAGAATTAAAAAAATATTTGTAATGATGAAATGTCTGTCTAAAAAATGAATGTTTTTTCAAGGTGATATGAAATGCTTGCAGTATGTGAGCACCAACTACTAGTATATATATATATATATATATATATATATGTATATATATATGTAGGTACGTGTACATAAATACACACACTTTTGACGTCGTTGGATTTTCTTTCATGTTGGTCGACGATAACTTTGCTATTTTCGAATCACAAGTTATATAGAGTAGCCTCTTCGCGATGACCGCTACCGTGGGACTGCATCTTCAAATCCAAGCACTAGATTGAAGTTTGGTGTTCATGAAAGCATTGTGAAACAATGGAGCAGTTTATTTTTTATTGCTAGCGTTGAACAGTTAAGAAAAATGGAAAAATATGCATATATTGGCCTAATTCTTGGAGTAAGAATATTGCATATTATGTGATTTCATCGCCATTTTGAATCTTCATTTTAACAAACAGCTCTAAAGAACTATTAGAGTATTAGAGAAAGTTTAAAGTTTAATCTTTATATTTAATGTGAAAATTGTTTGTGTAATTTTAGAATTGAAAACAAAAATCAGGAAAATTTAAAAATATTCCTCAAATTTTAAATAAGATTTTAGTCATAATTATAAAAAGTTCTTGTTGTTGACATTCACACAGTTAAATATTTTATTGATGAAACAAATAATTATATTAAAACTTTATATTACAAAAACTATGGAAATTTGTCCATTAATAATTATAGGTAGGACGTTTTAATGAGTGATTTTGTAACTGAATAACAAACACTTTAGAAACGTTATTTTTGGGAATAATAATTGATAATTAGCAGTGAATAAAATATGAGTTTAAGTGATGTTGGCAATAAAATTATCTTAATTGTAAATTGATTCTTTCAAAGCATATTTACACCAGGTGGCAGAAAGTAGAAGAAAGAAGCCATCTTCAAATTCACACTCAGGTTATCTAAGAAATTCTGCTCATTTATCATTCTGATCTTCTCTATTTAAACGCTGATAAGCGAAAAAATAATTAGATGTTTATTACACCCTTGAATACTTTTCAGCGATAATAAAATTCAAACCGTATACGATAAAAGAACATTAACGGATTTATCAAATAAATTTCTAAAAGTTGTGTTGTTAATCTTGAGACAATCGTGCATTCTTTTGCAATTCATTGTTCTATCCTAAGCTGTAGTAAATCAAGCACCTTCTAATGATGCTCCGGGGTGGCAATGTCGGTGGCTGCTTCTTTCCGATTTTTAAGTTCTTCGGTGGATTTGGGCTTTAACTTAAACTACGCTCATCGCACGTCCCACCATAAAGGCCCTAAGGCAGTGTTTCTCAACCGGTGGGCCGCAAATAGAGTTGAGGTGGGCCGCGAAAATTTGAAAAAAGTTAAGATTTGTTGACAATATTTGAAAGCTGTCACAAAAAAATATAGCCAAAACTAAACATTTCGTAAAAGTCAAAAGTTCAAAATAAGTAATGACAAGTTTAATAAATTGCTTTGTTTTTCATACATAACACCCGCTAATTTTAGTCAAGAATATAGAAATTTCTCCTGCTTATACATTCACCTATTGATAAATAGGTGGGCCGCGAAAACTTTCTTGTATTTTAGGTGGGCCGCGGATAATTCCTGTAGCTTAGGTGGGCTGTGTTATCAAAAAAGTTGAGAAAGGCTGTTCTAAGGGTGCTTAATCAGGTCAGCTAGGCGGCAACGGCTATGGCTTCTCCAATCCACTTGGTTGGAAATGTTCGTTTGGTAACTCGCAAACCGGTCTTGTGTAGCGATGCGGGGCTCCACCTGTTCGGAAGGTTTTTCTGTTTCTCAGTGAAGAAGCTGAGAACTCAGAATCGAAAAATCCTGGTGCATTGGAAGGTAACTTTGTCCATTTTATAATCGTTCTTTGAAAGAAGAAGTGTCCAATGATCTGCGACTTCAGAATAGATCGCTAAAAGTCGAGAGACCCTCTCATGCCACCAAACTTCTTTTGGTTTTTCATTTCACCAAATGCAGCATTTACGACGGTTAACTTTTTTGCTTAGATGAAATACATCTTTGGATAAAAAAGTCAACTCTTCTGACGGAACGTTGAGTTCAGAAAC
Source organism: Tanypteryx hageni (assembly GCA_028673005.1). Lineage (NCBI taxonomy): Eukaryota > Metazoa > Arthropoda > Insecta > Odonata > Petaluridae > Tanypteryx > Tanypteryx hageni. Next base: position 56,846,101 of record CM054116.1, read on the forward strand.
TCCCTCTCGAAATCGAAGAAAGAATCTAATCTTCCATCGTAATCGCTCTCCGATAAAGCGAGAATTAGTATAGTTATGTCGGTATATGCTCTCAGCGCTGCTTCGAAAATCTTAGAATCAGAGATTTTCATTACCAACGATGCAATTATGATCTTATACTTGTCGCTAATCCTTACTTCACAGTTGCTATGACTGTCGGTCTCCCGGAAACTTTGTTATAATGGCTTACTCTTCTCTCCTTTTCTCCCAATTCTCAACTAAATTAGTAGTGTATGATTCTTTGTAGTAATGTGTCCTAAAGTTCCTCTTTATAGGTGTGATAAATTGTAAACTGGCTACCCAAATACACAATTCACATAATCTTTTGTTGCCATCGTCGTCCTACACTATTGTTTTAAGGCGATTTGATTTTTATGCATGAAACTGAACATGCTAGTAATTGAAATGGTAATATTTGCTCTGCGTAATTAAAGGTGTTGTATTAAAAAAGTAACTAAATAGTAAAAATATTGATTATCATTGACAATAATTACTATAACGTCGATAGTGGCTGCAATGGCAACAATCCCAATAATGAAAATATTAGCGATAAAGCTATTAGGATTGAATTTATTAATTCGTTTACTATGTTGTTCTATCTTATAAGGTTTAATTTTTTTAACATTTAAAAGTAGCAAAGAACTTTAAAAACGCCATATTCACACACAAACGCGCACGTTTGCACACATACACGTGTACAGATATTGGTATATAGGCAATATTGGGAGATACAAAAAAGGCCCTCAGAATATGACGAAAAATGACTAGCATGGAGCTGAGTGTTTCCAAGTGGAAGAAGATCTTCGTTGGTGAAAATCAGACGATGGATTTTTCACGCTTGACGTTGACAAATGCTCTGAAGCTTCGATGGGATTTGGTTCGGGGTCGGTTTGGCAGGGGCCGGCAAATATTGGCCGACTTCGGGAGTGGGGGTGTGTGTGGATTTGTAGCGCGGGAGGTTATCGAGGTGGGGGCAGAGGGGGAAGTCGACATAGGCGCGAGCGGTGTGGGCAGCAGTTAGGCAAATAAAGAGCGGCCACGTTGAGCCGCGAGGGGAATTCGTATGCCTCATCTAGATGAGTGACTGGCTAAATTCTTTTTTCCGACGGCTTGCAACAAGAGGTGAAGTGTTCTTTTGCGAGAGTTAATTTTCGCGTGACTAAGCTTTTCTCCCGCCCGAAATCAGTTCTCTTTTGACGTGACATGTCTTGATGGAGCACCTTCGCGGAGTCGACGAGAGTGCTGTTTAAGTGTGCAGATAAAAATGGTTCCGTATCGGATCTGTCGCAAATTTATCTTCGCGTTAATTATTGTGACAAAGCGGAGATTATTTTGTGTCATTTTGACGCTTTCTTGAAGTTTTTTTTCGAGAAGAATATGTTTTTCGTAATCTGATTGAAGCAATACAGGTTGAAGTGTTTTGGAAGGTTATACAAGTGGAGAGTTTGGATTGTTATTTGGGATAGAACAATCACTCTTTCAAGTAGGAATATATTTTATAATATATTTTACCCTTTCATTAATAAGTACAAGAGCAGGAGATTGAATTGCAGATTGCAGTTCTATTATGCGGTATTAAGATTAATATTCGTAATACGTGCTCGCAAAGTTGATAAATGGAAGCATTGACTAATATGGCCTTATGTGGTTTTTTGTTCACTTGTAAAAGGTTTGCATATAAAACATTTAGATACTCGGGATATATGTTACAGTCGCCAGAGGACATTGGCGTGAACGTTGGATATAATTCCTCATAATGACTCAAACGCTCGAGCAGGGGAACTCGCCTCTCGTTATTAATTCGCGTCCTTTTCGGCTTGAAGACTGCGCACCGGCGACTTAATGCCGACATTCAAAATTAGATGGAATGGTAAGAACGAAACTTTCGAATGGGAATTTACATATATAATTTTAACCGCACTTCAGTAATGAGTGAGAATGACTTTCCATATGCACGAAAGCTAACGAGATTTTGGTTAAAATTTTATTTATATGTGAGGCATTTCTGTTTTTACAAGGAAAATATTCTCTATTCCACCAAATCACCTGCAAAATTTCTGCAACGAAAATCTTGCACTAATATACATGGATTTCATAAATGCTGAACTTATTCAAGGTTTAAAAAATTGTTCTTTATTATGAATGAGATCCTGATATATAAAAGGTATTTTGCCGCAGCATATTGAATTTAACAACTCCCTTCAACAATGCAGACTCGACACTTTCTTTTTCCTCTGATATCAAATAAGTTGAATGTAAAAGAAATAAAATTTTTTCCATATAATCATACGACAGGAAACCAAAATAAAAAAGCACGAATTCTCTCTCTTCCTCCAACGGCAATTAATTTGGAAGATCCGATTCTACCGGCGGAAGAAGTTAGAGGACCATAAAAAAAAACCCAGCACCTCGCTCATTTAGTGCGGCCCAGAAGGTTTGACAAAGAGAAAGAGACTCTTCGTGAGCGATTTCGCTTGTTCTCCTCTCTCTCTCTTTCCCAGACCATTTTCACTTTCATCTCTTTCCCTCTCACTCACTCTCCTTCACCTTCCCGGGCGGAAGGGACGTAACAATGGCGCGGCATCCTTTTATAAACGGTCCGAAAAAAAAGAAGCAAGAGTTCATCGGAGGTGGGAGGCGCGTCGTCGTCGCAGGAGAGATTGGGAGGAAGGGGGGGAGGGAGTGAGGTGGGTGAGGCTGATCCGGAGGATATTTCCGTCGTTAAGTCACTCTTCGTGGAATCACGCAGCCGCCGCCATCTCTTCGCTCTTTCTCTCTCTCTCTCATTCTCTTTTCCTACTCTCCCTTTCTTCTGTTTCTCCGACGCCTTCCCACCGCGGGAGAGCGAACGCGTGAATTATCACCGGCCATAACTTAAGTTCCGGGCGTGTTCACAATACGAACCGAGCGAACGCCGAGCAGAGGCGAGATAGAGAGAGAGAGAGAGAGAGTGTCGACCAAGTCGGGAGGGCAGGGGCATTGGAAGGGTTATCCTCATCCCCCACTCTTCGAATGAATGAATGCGCGCGATGTTCTCAAAGGAATATGAAGGAATAAAGAAGCTTAATGAAAGCGGTGCGTGAATAACGACTCGGTGACAAGGATTGATATGTGAAACGCCGTTTTCTTCAGCGGCTATATGGGAGATGCGTGTGAGAAAGAGAGGGCCGGAGGATGTAAGGGTCACTCTTGCGTCACGAAAAAAAAATTAAAAACGAAACTAAAAAAAAGAGGAGATCGACAATTACGATTGGCGGATTATTTCTTTAGTTTTTTTATTTTAAAATCTCACGATAAAGTCCGAAAGATCGGTCGAAGTTTTTTTCTCGTTTTTTTTTTAATTAGGCCGCGTGATTCGAGTGAGTTTCCCAGTTTTGTTTCTCGCGGGATGAAATACTGGAGACGTTTTGTTGAATTTTATCTGACGTTTTTATCTTTATGATGATCGTTGTTTTATTAAGATTGCTTTCTTGGATACGCTGGGAAGCTGACAAGGATAAATGCGCCAGGTTGCTCCGCTAGGAAAAACATTTCAAGGTCGACGAAAGGGAAGGTTTAAAAAGCAAAAAGCGCTCCGTTTTCCTCGTGCGTTGCACATGACACGGGCGATCTTGGTGTAAAACGTCGCCTTTAATTTATCGCGGCGGTTGGCTTATTTTTTTAGATGAGATCGTTACTTTTGGGAGATGTGTCTGTGAATAGAAGGAACTATTAGTGCTACGAAATTATGTCATCTATATGTGTGTTGGAAAATAAAAATATCTAACTGTATAATATTCAAAGGGTGATTTCTCTGGTGTCTTTTCCTTTTCTGATACCAATATTTTTATCATGGTGTGATACGATTGCCTCACTTTTGTAAAGTAAATATTAAAGCGCGTTATTAAGATATTATTTCCACAACTCACTCTACAAAGATGCGGATGCCTGATATTATTTTTCTTTTAATTCTATACGTACGGAGGCGTTGGAATATCCTCTTCATGAAAGTTTAAGTAGATTGTGCAATTTTTATTCCATGCGTCAAATTTTTCTTGGTTATCTAAGTGTTTTCAAGATCACCCACCGATTTGCTTTCCTGGCTAATACCCCAACGTATATTTTTACAATTTCCTTTCCAATATATCATTACCTAATCTTCAGTGTGTAAGTTTCTATTTACTAACCTTCCAAGAGTGTGCGTTCCAACTCCATTGACTAAAGCAGCCGCTACGGTTTGGCAGTCTGCCACTTTGCACCATATGCGAATAGTTCTTTATGGACGCAGGAATCTTGTTAGTGGGAGAAAACAAGGCGGTTGCAGAAAGTTTGTGATCTAAGAGTCGTGGAAAGTGAATATGGACGCAAAAAGAACGACGTGTGGGTGAAACTGAGTTATTTTAGCCTATAGCATGCTGAGAGAAAAAACCTAACCACTTATAAAGAGAAAATACTCGACCATATCAAGATTTCGGTTACAGTTAAAATGAGTGCTATGATTGAAGAAAATATATACTCCGAAAAAGCCAATGAAATTTTCTAACCGTGTGAGCATCTTGAGATTTTTTTACTCTAGCTTTCTTTATGTAGTACCGACGCTTATGCTCATCAAAGCTGCGTGCAAAATTAGATACGATGTAGGGCACGGCCCGTATCTATCGATTACGTTGTTCTAAATGTACCTATTGGATGCAAAACGTCTTATTTTTGTATTTAGGTAGTAATGATATTGCTTGTCACCTAGATGGCCGTATTACCTTCCTGTCTGTCGCTAATCCTAACGGTGATAAAGAAAGCACTGCGTCAGATTGCATAATCATTATAGTATTTTCAATTTTTCTCTGCATCCAGCAGTGGTATTGCAACTAACTTTGTCGCCACGTCATTTTCGTAATTATGGAAAAAAATCAACTACATTATAAACTTTATGATCCTAATGGTGGCGGAATCATAAAAAGATCCTTTGTTTACGATGACCGCGTAGATTATGGAGTTGAAACGGATACGGATCACGTCGTAGAACGTGAGGAAGAGTCAAATCTACAAAAGAAACATAATTAAAAACAACTGAATAAAAATTGGTTTGGAAAAAATGTACAGAAAAGGCACCAAGTATTACATTGTAATTGTCACATTTCGACCATTAACATAGCGTCAACTATTGTGACCAATGCGGGGTTAAAGTTAATGCTGTTGTAAAACTAAAGGGCAAATCCAGAAACTTCCTAACAAGAGGAAACGCCATAACTTTGATCTGCCATTGCCGACGACTGACTACTCATCATTCTGTATAGCCCTTCCTCTATCAGTGTCTCTCTTGCCATAGGACCTAATCTGCAATGACATGGAGGAATTTTATGCTGGATCGGTTTAGGTGTGCATCCTAGTGGAGATCACCTTCCCTGTTGTATCCACCACTGGCGAAATTTTAAAACTGCCTCGTTAACATGCATTATTTTTACATGATGCACGGCAGTGCGCTAGATCCCTAGGTGACTCTCTATTCCCGAATCGTTATACTCCTTCCGTTCCAATGTTTTTTGTTGTTATTGAATATTAAATAAATGTATCACAGGAGTATAAATTATGATTTTGAAAATTTATTCACTTGTAAGCAGATTGACCTGACTTTTTAAGACCATAAATCGATCCTCATGAAATTCAGGCTCGCTACAAAATGCAATATGCCATCCTACATCTTATGCAACCCCAGCAACAAAAAATTTAGCTTTGGATTTCATGCGTTTTAGAGAATCGTTTATTTTTGTCAAGTCAAGTCAAGTCGTGGCACGCGAGCCACATGTGGCTCTTTACATAATTTTTGTGGCTATCGTGTTCTTTATATTTGGCCATATAATGTGGCCCTTTTGATTTAAATATTAAAAATAAAAATCCAAAATCATACATTTAAAAAGCAGCCAAAATGAAGAACAAACAACAATACTATCAATGACAAAGAATAAACGATTGGAGAACAGCAGAATGATTAAATAGATCGTATTACAGTAACTAAAACACGTTCAAATCCTTCTACCTACAATTCCTAAACGTGCATGTTCCCCTCAACTTCGTTTACCAGCTTTCCAACGAAATTAAGACATTGTTCTATATCATAAACTTTTCAAAAATGTTACAAACCGATTTTTAGGCATTGAAGCGGTAATAGCGGAACGCCTTATGAGAACGTCTGGCCCATCCGTCCGTCGTAGCTTTGATCTGCTAAACCGTTAGACGGATTTTAATTTAATTAAGTATGAGTGATCATTATTAACATTTATCGCCCAATTGTGTTTTTCAACTGAATCCGTCAATTAGAACTTTCGCTTTACATAATTACTTTAATAAGCTTATATTCGTATCTCGTTAAATGCTATCCATCAAGCAACAATGAAATACCAAACTTTTCTCTCCCTAGCTCTTATATGATCCGCAAGGTATAGATTAAAAATCTTATTCGGATAGAGAACAACATTTACTACAAGAAGGTTCACGGGACCGCATAATTATGAGTTATGGTTTCGGAGATAGAAATTCTAGAATTTCCCGCGAAAAACATTGCATAATTTGTTTACATCGACCTCTAAGGCGGTTCTCTCGTCAAAGAACAATTAAAATCATGTTTTTCTATCCCACGCCTTTATATGATCTGTGAGGTACTGTTTGAAAAATCTGTACGGATAGAGGACAACATTTACTACAAGATAGTCTACGAGACCAAATAATTACGAGTTATGACTTTGGAGATTAAAATTCGAGAAAATCTCGAGCGAAACATAGCATATTTTATTATGCGCTCTTTGCACGAAGTGAGCGCATAAAGGGGAGGTCGTTTCCGCCCGTCCGTCCGACCGCATGTTAAAACTCGGAAACCGCTGACGTATTATGACGAAATTTGGTATTGGGGAGTTTTGCTACAATTGGTCGACCGATTTCCATTTTGGTCAAAATCGGACAACAATTACGACCACTTTACATTGAGACTTACATGTAGATTACAAAGTTCCTTTGTTTCAACTCGGAAACTGCTTGACATATTGTGATGAAATTTGGTATTGGGGGTTTTGCTAAAATTAATTGCCCCGTCTCCAATTTTTGTTTAAATCGGACAACAATTACGACCGCTTTACATGAAGACCTACATGTAGATTACAACGTACCTCGCTTGCTTCTCGTTAAATTCTCATCTGAGCGAAAAATATTGAGAACATTGTGAAATCTCAAAGAACGCATTTGGAAACTCTTGTGTACTCCGACATGGAGTACACCTTTCCAATCTTGTTTACATCGATCGCGAAGACGGTTCTCTCAAGAAAAAACAGTTAAAAATCCATATATTTCTCTCCCATGCTCTTATATGATGTTAGATGTAGATTAAAAATTTTATTTGGACAGAGAACAACATTTATTACAAGATAGTCTCCGATACCATATAATCACGAATTATAGATCGGGAATAAAAATTTGAGAATCGCCCAATCATTCGATACCGTTTCGTACCTATTTCCTATTAAGAACGCCTTTGAAATCTCTGTGTATTCCATTTATGGATTATACTTTTCCATCTTGTTACATTGATGCGGGTACTGTTTCTGACGATAATCAATTAGAATTAATAGATTTTCAATGCAATAATGAGTTGCGTAACCTTTTTTCAGCAATGGGAGATAAAGTTCAATTTTATAACAAATTCATAACAGCAGAAAAATATCCAGCTTTAAGAAAATATGCTTTAAATTTTGTTATCCTTTTCAGAAATACATATCGATGTGAAGCTTTTTTCAATATTAAAATTTGCAAAAATAAAAATAGAGCTTTGGTAACTGATACAAATTTGGAAAATTAATTAAGAATCGCGACATCCAAAATTTATGCCAGTAGAAGCAGTGGCGGATTTACGCCTCCTGGGGCTCCTGGCGCTAAACATTTGGGGGCTCCTGACGCTAAGCAGTGGAGGACCCAGCAATCCAAATATATAGTGAAACCGCTCCTTAAATCCGCCACTGAAATCTTACCTTTTTCGCCCATTTTCGCAGATCCATACAGAAACCCAGTCTTTCGCAGAACCTTAGGGTTCCGCGTAAACCAAGTTGAGAAGCACTGCCATATCTCACGGGGCCCCTGGTGCACGCCATGTGCGACCCTCCCTAAATCCACCACTGAGCAGAAGTATGGAAAACCGAATTTATATTTAGTAAATTTCACTTGATTTGGGTTGCCCGGCCCTGATGTAAGCCATATGATTGCTGTACGAAATCATCATTTTAAATTAAGGAAAATAAAATAGTATTGCCTCTTCCGTAAAAATATTGAGACAAGGAAAACTTGTCTGAGGTAAAAATTGAACTACTAGTATACCGTAGATCAGTGGTGATCAAACTTTTCGGCTCGGAGTTCTCATAGACCACTTTTGCGTTCATAGCTGTCAAAAATACAGTTGAAGAATTATTTAAGGAAACTAAATGGTTAAAATGAAGGTCATCATAACTTCATTTGTTGCCTTTATTTATTTACTATGGTAGGAATAGAGATATACTGACGAAATATACTGTTTTTATAATTCCTATTTTCATTGTATTATATTTTTTCTTTTAATTATAAAATTTCTGGAGGCCCGGAAGTTGCACGCATGCTGTAGTTTGGGCACCTCTGCTATGGACTGAATAAGATCATATTCATAATACTTAAAAATTAATATCTGTCATTTGTGCCAGCATTTTTATACAATAACTGTAAACTTATGGACGCAATCAATATTAGATTTAACATAATATATTTTAATATGCAGATATTAGTAATTCATAATTTCTTTATTTTTACTTATATTTTAATTGAAAAATAATTCAAATGAAAATTTTCAAAAAAGAAATTATTTATTATTAATTATATCCTTTTGTAAAAATAATCGACACAGCTGTCTGAAAATGTTTTTCATCGAATAAAATTACTACAAAAAATTTTAACTGGAAGATTATTTATTAATATATTTTTTCAATTAAGATGGTTATTGTAATACGTATATAAGACGCACTGAAATATTCTTTTCCCCTTCTCTCTAGATTACGCTGACCTGACTGGAGAAACGTGTAATAGACTTCATTTAATGATACTAATGTAGGTAAGTATCTCTTTGTTCTTTTATAAACAAGAAGCTTTGATACGAGATACTTGCAGTAGTATGCCACTTAGTCACGACGGCATGGTGATGATACGCTTGCTAAGTAGAGACGACTTAAATTTCTGTCCATGAGGTCCTGTGGAGTTGGATTTAGTCACCTACATGCTGAGAGGAATAGTATCTTTGGATCGATGATGTTGAGTTGTGTTGGTGGTCGCGTCGAACCATAGCGCGTAATACGGGAGATGATGGCTATTGAGTGAAACAATACGTGAGTGCTTATGACTGAACTGGATGTTTTTTCTATGGTATAATGTTAAATGTCGATGAAGTGTTTAAGACATGAATCGTAGAGAGAAATCTACCGATTGTTGGAAGCCAGTCAGAAATTGGGATAAAAGCGAGTTTCAAAGAAGGCCTAGCTCATGATATTACATTTATTACGATTTTGTTTCTTCAGCAGACGGTAAAGTCTCATTGTATATTAACGATAAGATGATTACATTTGTATATGTATATTGGAAAAATTGCTGTGATCCAGTGAATTTGATTTTACTCCAAACTGTAATGCAGACTGATTTTAATGGATGGATCAGATGTAATTATTGCTAAATCTAAGTAAAATCAATGCTTTATAACAACTTATTATCTAAAAAATTGAAAATTTAACTTACAAATCAGTTTTCTTTGCGTGAATTAGTCTTGGATATCTTTATGTTTCGTAGAAATGTGTAACTACACCAGTATTTTCAGAGAATTTCCCACTGTTTCAGCCACTACAAAACTATATGTAAATATTCTTTCAATTGGGCATGATTGGGGATATTTCTTCAATAAATACATGTGAAAGAGTCTTCATTCATGTTCAGCACACATAAAGGAGGAATGAAGACATCGATTTTTTGTCGAACTGCGACAGAAGCGTAAATTAAATTCTTCGATACATAAAATATGGTCGTGTCTAAATAAGATTGGTCTGCATTTCATTCATTCACTCAGCCTTATTAAGGCCAATCGACTGATTGTACACTTCGAGATAGATTTAAAAACCACGTTGGAACTATACGCCATAGTAAACATTTTACCCCAAGTTTACGACGAGTAGAACAGCGAAATGTTTCACTCCAGTAAGTGTACTTGAAAGTTATTCAGAGACATGCGTGAAAATGTGAGAATATTCTCAAGTCGTATGGATAAAATGGAAAACATTTGCGAGTATGCGTTTAAAGAAAGCGAATCGTATAACGTTGGAAAATATGAGGTGACGAATAAGAGTGGAAAGGTACTTCATTCGAAGTGGAAATCTAAATGCACTGGTTGGATAGTGAATTGGTTGAAAGGTGTAATAATACTGTCGAAGCGAGAATTGGAAGTAACGAGAGGGAGAAATGAGAATGAATAAGAGAAAGAGGAATATAGACATGAAGTTGTTAATATAGAACAGGTGACGAGTTTCTCTGAAAGAGGAACATAAATATGGTTGTGGGATAGTCATGATAAACGAGATCGACTAAAATAAATATTGGAAGTATAAAAAAATTGGAGAATTTTTGTTTAGGTAATGGGATTTTTAAGGAGTGAGATATAAGAATTAGAAAGTTTATTTGAGAGTTATTTTTTCGAGGGTCTGCCGGATCTGTTAAATGGCTTAGATCAGCAATATTTGCATTTATTTTCAATTTTTTTAACGACCTTAAATAATCCTAAATTCATTTACATAGCGATCGATTTATATGAATAGAAACTATTTAAAAACCTATTTTTCGAACCGTACATACATATTGAATATGTGCAAGTGAACATAAATTCTTCTTTATAGGAGGAACATGCACGCTAAATCTAGCGCGCCAATTTTAGGCCGCCCAAATCGTATTTTCCTCAGGATTTAAAAAAAATCCCGTCCCTTCCCCATATATTCCCACACCTGCTCCATATACGACCGCCTCCCAAGCTGGCGTAAAAAAATCCCGCGTCCACCTTGAACCTCAGAAATGGAAGTTATTCTTTTTTAACTTGCACCAGATGAAGGCGACGGGATATAAGGCGATTGAAGCTAGAGATGTCGGGGAAAGCTGGAGGTAGGGAGTTAGGAGGCAAGGCGATGGTGTGACAGGCTTGGAAGGCCGTTTCCTTTGCACCTGTCGCCTCCCGGAGCAGCAGTGCGGTGGGCGGTTTAAGGTCGTTCGGGGGCGCTAGAGAAGAGGGCGAGAAGATGGGAGGGCGGCAAATCGCGCTGCGTTGCAGGCATAGGTGTAGCGAGGCAGAGAACGGGGCTGAGAGACCGACGGTTATCGGAGGCAGTGGGGTGGCGGAAGGGTGTGTCCCCTTCTAGTTTTCCAAGAGTCCCACTCGCCTCACTTACTCCCATAAAACACAGCTAAGCACCTCCGAAGTGACCAACACCTTCCGAGTTTCATTGTTTTTTTAACCGTTTATAGGTTTCATCATCCTTATGGTCAATTACACTGGAGAACAAATTGAAACTTTTTAACTGGTTCTTGCATAGAATGAGGTTATCCTAAATCATTTTGGCCCGATGAGTTTGAATCTGTAGTCAGAATTCGTGTAGCACGTCTAGATATGGAGAGAAACGTATTTTGATATTAGAAGAACATTTTGTTTTAGTCATACAAACTCAGCAAAATACATGCTAGATTAAGGATTTGGCAAACAATTTTCTTTTGTATGATGTATCAGGAGCTTTCCTTAGTAATAATCAACAATAATCAGTTATCGTATTAGTGTTCCATCTGCCTTGGTATCGTTTATCCAACGTTGGAATGTCCTGATGGAACCGCTCGCCGTGCTCGTCACTCACAGCTCCAAAATTCTCAGGAAAGAAGTCCAGATGAGAGTGAAGGAAATGTATTTTAAGTGACTGGTTACACCCCATGTTATGGTTTATTTCCAGCATTTTATCAACCAAGTCTTCATAGTTTGGTGCTTTGTTGTTTCCTAAAAAGTTCATGACAACTGATTTGAAACATGCCCATGCTTTTTTTATTTTCCTTCTAACACTGTGTCGAATCCATCATCGTTCATGAGTTCACGTATTTAAGGACCCACAAATATTCCTTCTTTAATGTTTGTTTTGATGATTTTTGTAAATTTTTCCTTAAGATGTAGAAATCCTCTGCTATTTTGATCCATACCTTTTACAAAATTCTTCATGAGTCCTAATTTGATATAGAAAGCTGGTAAATAAATATTTTGTGGTGCAACGAGGCTTTTATGTACGTTTTTTGACCTTCCACTAATTGTCAAGTTGGCCAATCGCGAAAAATGTAGTGCTGAGAACAGGAAGGATCATGTGTGACAGGTTGTATTGCTGAATGCACATTAGGATAAAGAATAGCTTTTTTTGCAGAGAAACATTTTAGTTGCGCAAAAATAACAGTCGTTTATGTGATTTTATTGTTCCCTCCAGATCATAGGTATTGCAAAACTCATAGAAGAACGAGCGCCTTTCATCCACTATCGGAGGGGGTTTGCACAGGAAACGCAACAAATATGGGGTGTCCATTGTTTATATTGATCTCCTACCTTGCATTCTCTGATGTTTCACAGTAAATTCTCCGCATACATAACAAAAATTGTCAGCCGAATTTACACATTTAGGAGACAAGCTGTTTGGCAAACTTCTTTACCACCTTCAGCTGCTACTGAAATACACAGAATGATGCTGTTGAAGATGTGCTGTGAAAACAAAATAAATGGTAGCAAAATGAGTTTGTTTTGTATTGAATCTTCATGTGTATAGAAAATGTTCTTTCCGGGGTTTGTTCGCTATAATTGGAAGAGTCATATCTCAAAATATATATGTGATGGGAAAATTTTAAAAGCAGATTCGTAATCTGCGTTACAAACTGTATCAGGACCACCTATTTTTTCGGAACCAAAAACCTTGTTCCTCAGTGTTATTAGCCTCTCGAAAATAAAGGAGAGGTAGCCAGTTATTTTGGACGAGAGAAATTATGCCTTAATCGTAAATAAATATTTTATTACGTTAAGTAATAATGCACTTTTTCTACTAGGTGTCCTTGAAGAATTTTATTGTACCATCTCGTTTATAGCGAATTTTCATCGTGTGTTTTATCTCCGCATATCCTGCCTGGTTTGAATCCATTCTTTAGTATCAGGAACAATATATTTCTCTAAATTGCTCTTGCCATAGATGTATGATAAATGCACGGCTCACATGCGTAGAGCTGCGTTAAGACCCGGCAGGTCGGAATTCTTCCATCCCTCCTAACGATCTTCCTCCTCTCATTTGATAAGTTGCCTTTCTGCCTCCTGTCATTCTCTCTTGCCTTCCTTATATTTCTTGGCTCCCCACTTTTCCGTCCGCTATCTGTTTTGATCTTGTCCGATCTATTTTAACTTGTCAACGGCTTAATTTATATCTCCCTTATGTTATCAATTTCTCTGTTCTTTTATTCGAACGTCGTTTAATATCCCATCATACATTCTCTTTTTTGCTGTTTCTTATTTTTGCGTATTCCTATGGCAGACATAAATTATCCACTTTAACGATATTATAAAATCTCATATACGATGGTAAACTAATAATATGACTTTCGTATCAAACTTATTGGTTCCAAAATCTTAATCACTCTTTTATGTGGTTGTTTTTATCATTGCCATTAAAATTTCTAGTATCCATATTGATATAAATTGTTATCAATACATTTCCATGAAAAAGCTCATTAAATCGATATAAAGAACATTTTTATCATTGTCCGTGGGTAGAGAATATGACTTTCATTCTTTCCAAAAAAATCTATGTATAATATTCTTATACATTTACTAGTATAAGTTTTTAAATAATGAGAAGTATCTACTAAGTTTATCATATTCTGTATAAATGAATTGTGATTTATAATTATTTAAACTTTATCATTTGCAAAATATTTATTACATAAATATTTTCAAAAGCGTAAATATATGAAAATATGGTTAATTTTCTGAAAAGGCTCTTATAAATTAATCATGACAGAATAACCAAAATGGATGTAATAGAGATAATAATATAAACAGAGGAAAAAGTTTTATTTTGTGAATATGGCCTCTGCGCTAGAATAATATAATGTATTGGTATAAAAATTTCCATATAAAACACTTTTTCTGCCGGTATGTGTTTTGCTATGGAACGCATTTAATCTTGGCACGCAATTTCCTTTTACTGAATTTTTGTTTGTATTTGTTCGAATTTTACTCATTTTCCCTTATTTTTTATTTGCGATACTACCAGAACGATAAATATAGCAGTTTTTACTTTCTTGTATCTCCCAAAATTTTGTTTTTCATGCTCCATTTCTTCAACCCATTCTCATCTCGTATGTTTTATTCTGGTTCATTTGATTTTTCTCTCGAATTTCCATTTATTTCCCCTTCTTCTCTCTGTTTAACCTGTTGGCCTTCCAATCCTCCTATACTTTCGTTCTCTACAATATCCCACTCATTTCGCTTTAATTTTCCTCTCCACCAGTCAACTTATTATTTTCCCTTCTTCCAAACACAGCTTCCTTCCCTCGCATCTACTTTACTCGAACGACCCCATTATCTCACTTAAGAAAATCAAGCTTCCATTGTTCAATATCACCATCCTTTCTTTTAAATCTTTCCGTATTTTATGTTTTTACTTTATCAATACGCATTACCTATAGGAAAGTATTGTTTTCAAGAAAAACATCGAGATTTCAACGGAAATATACGTTTTAAGGTCCCCTGAATACGTTTTCACAATTCTCTCGATGATATCTGTTGTGTCTGTGTGTGATAGAATTGTACTTTGTACTAAAAAACTACTCATTAAATCAGCACAAAACTTTATATTTAGGATTTTTTTTAAAATTCAAGATCTGATTTGGTTTTAGCTCAAATCAGGCAACCGGAAGTGTAGGTTTACTTTTGTCATTTTATCGTTTTTTCTAAATATCTCCTTTGGGGCTTCATTAATGTAAATGTTTGTTGTCATCAAAGATGTAGATAATATAATTTTCTACAACTTATGCTCAAAATATTTTCTCATAGAACAGATTTTTAAAGAGATATGTCAATCATCCGTTTGAATTTGTTAAGCACCTCGCTATGCCATCTTTATTTCCGTTCCTGTGATAATATTTTTTAATTTTTGTTAGCCACAGCAACGCTGCCAAGAGTAATTTTAGTAGTAATAAAAATTATCCCAGTACCATCTAGCGCCATATTTATAAACAAATTTTCTTGTTTATATTGACAGTGCCGCGAACGGTAATTTTAATCGCGCATAATTTTTGTTTCAACGTGAAAAGTGATTCAAAGTGTTTTTATTGTGAAAATTATTCAGTGTTTGAAAATGATTCACGTGTAAAATTGCCGATAGTTATTCTTGAGGATGCTGTTGTCGAGAGCAACTCGTAAACACTATTGTAATCATATTCATTACTTTTGTATGGAAAAAGTCAAAAGTTCAATTTTTGATATTTAATTGCTGATTTTGGAATCAGTTTCATACCGTTACTGGGCAATATTTATATAATAAGCTTTGTTTTTTTCTCTTTAAAAACGAGTTCCTTTCAGAATATTTTGTCTTTCGTGGCTTCGTTTTTTCCTCGATTTTGTTGGTAAACTAAACACGCACACGAGTCTATCTTTTTCATCGCTGCATAATTAATCGTCGCATGAATAAGAGAAGTGATATGGAATAATATTTGCGCCCCTGCATAATAATATTAAAATTTCTGAGACACTTTTCCATTTCGTCCATTTCTCACAAATAAGAATCCGGTTGCCATCCTTATTTACTTGAACACTCTGTCACTTGGAGCCATTCAGTACGTAGTAATCATAATTTATAACGCAAAGCGCAGTGCTTCGAAACAGGCCTCCGTTCCGTTCGTCCATACGAAATCTTGAGACGGAAAGAGAGGCTGAATAGAAGCCTGAAGTTAATTACGCAAAGGCTTGAAGAAAATCGTGTGAATCTGTATTAAGTTTATGATGGAAATAAGTTTGGGGAACAGAGTGCGTGCTTTCAAGGGGAGTTAATTTTTCGTCAAGTTCGAAAATCGCAGTAATGTCGATGAGACACAAAATTATATACATATTAACTACTAGCGTACTTGCCAGTCAAATATGACGACTTTGTATGAATTAAATATTAAGTTAAAATATAATTGAGATAAGAATTTAATGAAACCAACTTTTGTATGCACTAAAAAGTAAAAATTAAACATAATCCACAGAATTGTAGTTCCAGAAAGTAACAGTAGGTAGTTATGGTCATATAAAAATTGTGTGACAAATATAAACGAAGATTTATTTTTATGCGTAATTAATAATTCTATTAGAATTGGTCTACATATAAATAACTTAGTATATAATAACAGCAACTTTTTTCGTACGCTACGAATAACACTGGACACAGCGCTACCTAGTGCAATAAAGAATCATATGGAAAATTTCCCTGAAAAAGAAACGCATGCCTCGTTTTCGAACACCCCTTAACACAATATCGATGAATAATGGAATAAGTGGACAGATGCGACACCTAATTATAATCCTAGGCAATCATACGCAATTACACAAAACTGGCAACAACGCAAATCACGAAAGATATTCATGTAATAATATATAAAATTTTCGTTTTAAAAACTAATTTATGGTGCGGAAATCGACGGCAGGTAAATAAAATTTCCTTCTTTTAGGCGTCCGTTATTTCAAGTCTTGAACTCCTACAATGATTGTAAGTGATTTTAAAATGCAAGTGATTATTATGGTGCACTTATCAGATGGAAAAAATAAATATCCTAGAATTGAATCCATGATTTCAATGTAGACGATGAGCAGCTTATAATTCAAAAATCCTGAAAGAATAATTCAAATAGGATTTACCAACGTGCCTCTGGATCTAATGTCGCCAGACATAGAGAACTTGGCTATTGTTATAGCCTGCTTACCCTCAGAGCCGCATATGATAATCTTCCTAAATTTGAGAGCCACAAGACACGCATTCTGCGCACAAATATGTATGAACAGTAAACATGACTTGTACTTGATGGAATACAGAGAGACTGCATGCCCATTATAGCATCCCCAAAAGGTCTTACTCGCAGAGCGTTATCGCATTCTGATGTGATAAGCCTTGATACGCTCTTGTCTGTAAATGAATAAGAGCCGCACGTTAAGTTAAAAGAGCCGCGGTTTGGCTACCTCTGTTATAGAAAATTTAACTTTATATGTATGCCTCTAAATTTATTTTCCGATATTTGTATTATTTTAAAAAATGCCAAAAGAAAAATGTATAAACGAGAAAAAAATTAAGATTAAGATTGCGTGACATTAACTTGGTGAAATTTGGGAGCAAAACGGAATGTTACTGGCTAGTATATGTTGAATAAATTTCTGGAGATGTGTTTTAATCTTCATTAGATTGCAGCAGTCAAGAAACGTTTTATAAAATAACTGCATTATTGGAAGTTCTGAGAATAAAAGGCGAAAATATATTTGCTTAATTTTGATGATTTTTTTAGTTCAACTGAATGCATAAATTCTTGTACGTAACTCCTTTACAAGGATATTCCTTCGATTCCTCTCTAGCAGAACTAAATTTTACTTTAATCAGAAATTCAACCATTCGAAGAGAGGGTGATATTTACAATACGTAATTTACCAACTTAGAATGCAAGAGCGAGCTCACGTTTTCGAAAAGACCAACCATTCAAGAGAGATAGAGAGGGCGATAAAGAGAGAGAGAGAGTGGGAGAGGAATGAGTGAGTGCCCTTGCGACATTGCCGCCAGTTAACGCATGCGTGGAAAGTGCTCGATCCGTACCGACTATATCCACCTCCCTCCTCCACGCCCAAACCCACCCAATCCACCGCGGGGAGTCGCAACGCCACCCGAGTGCAGAGCAAAAATCACCATCACTTGCTAACCTTCAACCAGAACAAACCCTTTCTCTACATTACTCCCGCATTTTCAACCCTCATCCCCCCCTGGCGCAATCCACTCGTCCACCCCCCTCTTTTATTGAGAAACTACCCCCCTGTCAACTTGCACAGGGATTCCTAGGACAAGACCGACACCCCCTCCTTTTCTCCACCGCGCCCCGAGGGCTTAAGCAGACGGTTCGTCCATTCTCCAGCTTCGAGCAATTTCAGCCTTCTCTCATTCTCCGCACTCCCCAACGACAAACTCTTGCTGTTACTCTCCCTCTCTTCCCTCATTCCCTCCTCGGATTTACTCTTTGTTTCGTCTCTCCCATAAACCTCACTTTCACGCTCTTGTGCACTTTCTCTTTTCCATTTTCTTTGCTTTCTTTTCTCTCCCTATCCGTCTCTCACTGCCTATTCCTCTCTTTCTTTGACTCTACCAATATTTATTTTTGAACGGCTTTTAGTCTTTTCTTTGCTAGTTATTATCCTATTCTGTTATCTTACACCATCTCACTCTTTTTTTTCTCTCTCTTTCCTTCTCCCTCTTTTTTTGAGACCCTCGCATCCATTTTCCTTTCCCTCTGCTTTTTAGTGCATTTCTTTGGTTAAAACATCATTATTTTCCCTTTATCTGCTCCTCGAATCGGCCCCTTTCACTTTTCCACTCCATTCTCTCTTCCATTCGCTGTCGACTCTTCTGAGTTTTCTTCCTCTCTCTCTCTCTCTCTCGTTTCGTCTCCTTCCTATCCGTTTGTCTCCCTTCTCTTCACTCTTGCGCCCTCTTCCCCGACAACCCTACGGTTTTCTAAACGACTTCGGTGGAAGTCCCTTTTAATGCTCGGTTCGAGTTTATAAACGTAAAAGTTAAATAGTGATTACTACTGGATACTGGGTTTTGGGAGAGTGATGGGTAAGGAGTGGAGAGGAGATAAAGGGGGGGCGTCGGTGAGAGTAGGAGGTTGAAAGGTGGTGGGGGAATCAAAGGGATTCTTGGTTAATTTGTCAGTTAGACCCCCTGGAGGAGGCTAATGGGAGCGAGGGGAGTACGGGGAGGGGAAATTTAGAGCGAGGAGGGAGTTAAAGGGTGAGAGGTGAGGGAGTTGCGAAGCTGTTTAAGTTGGCGGAGACGGAGAGAGGGAGAGACAGGGGCATGGATGCGACATAAATAGCACTTTTCTGTTTTTTTTTTTTTTAAATTTACCGTTAATGCGGCATATTTATTAAAGTTAGTTCATCCTCAGAAAGAAACCGAATGGGTAATTTCCATTCTCTCTACCTGATGACTAACATAGATTCATTTTTTATTATTTTTTGAGTTAATTACGTATAGATCTTTAAGTTATTATTTCTTCTTTCAGTTGAAAACACCTCAGAAAAGTTTTAAATAAAGTTTCATTAAGAACTTGGCCAAGAACATTTTACGGTATCCTCTCTTAAATCTTCGTCAAATTCTTTCATAGAAATAAATGTTTACAGGTATCAGGAACAGATTTTTATTTTTTTAAATATATTATTTGGCCTAGATTTGTATTAAATTGAGCATTGAAGCACAACAGCTAGGTTTCAAGCAAAAATAGCGAATTGCGGCATCATTGGAACTATAAAAAAATCTTTTAAAGGATACGTCACAATTTTTTTCACCATCGTCTTTGTCACTAGCCGAAAACCTCCTCTATCCACTCATTCCAAATTCTCTCCTTTAATCTCCTCTTCCTTCTATCCGCCATATACCATCGGGGCGAGGGGGAGAGGAGGAGGCTTCTCGAATCACCTTCCCTTTTAGGCCCCTCCTTCCCACACTTTCATGGCTAATTTACTACCTTCACCAAGGAAATAATTTGAATATAATGGCTGCCAGGGAGAGAGATAGAGGGAAAGAGTAAAAAAAGTTAGGACAAGTAACAGATCTGAGAAAAAAAGAGAAAAGCTGCCCTTTGCCTGCATCGGAGGCGCTCTTGACGGTCACTCTTTTTTTAGAAGAGATCACGACGCACGTGTTTCTATTCGAATCGGAGGAGTTATTTTGTTTTTTATTTTGTTTAAAAAAAGACCACGACCTAAACAGTTTGCGTTTCCCTCCATTAGCCTCCGCCCCCATTATTCTCGCCCTCCGTCTTCCCCTTCTTCCTCATTCCACTCTCTCTCTCTCTTGGAAAACGCTTTACGATTGCTCCGTTCTGCGGCGCTAAGTGCACGCGACCGTAGCGCCAGAATCCACTAATCCGTCCGGAACCTCTCTCCCCCTTCCTCCCCTCATTAATACTTGATGAAGCAGGAGAGAGAGAGGAGGGGAGAATGGAAAGCTATATGGTATGGTGTGAGAGATAGACGAAGTGAGGGAGGTAGAGAGAGGCAAGATAGAAAGAAATGGAGAGAGAAAGAGAGAGAAGGGTGGGGAAGGAATGTGTGTAGAGCGCGCAATCTGTGAAGTGGGTTGATTATATTGCTCCACTCTGAGGCATTAAACTCTGCCCGGTATTAAAAGAACAATAATGAGCTCGGGAGAAAGTAAAACCTAAAAACCTTCCCCTTTTGGTGAATTCAACCACACCTGAAACTGATTTTCCTCTGTCTTTGTTGTAGCTGCTGCAATTTATTTTTTGTATTGCCGATGAACGGATTCCAGCGATATGCTAAGACATTTATTTAATGGTGGGAGACGTATTTAGGTTAGTAGTTTAAAACCTAACCGCGCGCGGTTTTCGGGAACCCATTAAAAATGGACCGAAATTGCTCCTCCAGCTCAGAAGGGGATCGGAAAGTTATGTTTTAGCTAAATTCCGCTTTCTTCGATGCTTTAGGTACTAGGAGAGTGAGAATAAATAAGATTTTTTTTGTCGTGATTTACATTACCATAGGCTACGCGTTAGTAAGGTCCTGTGAAAAATAAGAGAAATTTGATCAAGTTAAATCCTTAAATCGCCTTAAAAACACGAATTTCATTTTTGATAATTATTTTAGAATTAATAATACATATAATGTGTATAAGACAATAAGATAACAGTGAACTCAATTTGATTATGTAACTTTGCAGTTTATCCGCACTCTTGAGAGCTTTTATTTTTTCATTTCTCTCCTCAAACTACAGATTTCCGACAGTGATTTTCCGTATTGTTTAATTCTCTCAAGTAAAAATATTTCATATGATTTATCATCATGGAGCATATATTTTTTTCAATAACTACTAAATAATCATGCTGATAAGCTTGCTTTCGTATGTCAAGAATTCTTTTTACGTAGTTATGATTCTTTTTGTAGTTGCATCATTAATTTATCACATGTACCGTTAATTTTTAGGCATTCTTTAGCAGCGAAGCGCTAATAGCGGAACGCCTTATGGGCATGTCTGGTCCGTCCGTCCGTCCGTCGTAACTTTCATCTCCTAAACCGCTAGACAGATTTTAATTTAATTAAGTATGAATGATCGTTATTAAAATTTATCGCCCAATTGTGATTTTTAACTGAATCTGTCAATTAGAACTTTCGCTTTACATAATTACTTTACTAAACTTATACTCATATCTCGTTAATGGCATCCGTCAAGCAACAAGGAAATACCAAACTTTTCCTTCCCTAGCTCTTATATGATCCGTAAGGTATAGATTAAAAACTTTATTCGGATAGAGAATAACATTTACTACAAGAAGGTTCACGAGACCACATAATTATGAGTTATAGTTTCGGAGATAGAAATTCTAGAATATCCCACGAAAAACATCGCATAATTTGTTTACATCGATCTCTAAGGCAAAGAACAAACCATGTTTTTCTATCCCACGCCTTTATATGATCTGTGAGGTATAGTTTAGAAAGTTTATTCGGATAGAGGACAACATTTACTACAAGACCAAATAATTACGAGTTATGGCTTCGGAGATACAAATTCGAGAAAATCTCATGCAAAACATCTCATATTTTGTTTACATCGGTTTCAAAGACGGTTCTCTCAGCAATCGATAATTATAAATCCATATATTTCTCTCCCATTCTCTTATATGATCTGTGAGGTATAGATTAAAAAAATTATTTGGATAAAAAACAACATTTACTACAAGATAATCCCGAGACCATATAATTACGACTTATAGTTTCGGAGAAAAATTCGAGAATCGCACAATCTTTCGATACCGTTTCATACGTACATATTTCCCATTAAGAACACCTTTGAAATATCTGTGTATTCCATTTATGGAGTATACTTTTCCATCTTGTTATATTAACTACAGACAGGGTCGTCTCTAGGATACGCGGAACCCAGGACGAGGTGGCAACCACTATGCTCCCTCTATCTCACATACAGAAAATGATACCTTGCTTATAACAAACATCTAGAGCAATTTTTTCAGGTTCCACGCACGTTTTCTCTCTACTAAAAGTAGTTAGTAAGCTAACTTCAGGCGCAGAACTCCGTAGACGCGGCCCTCCTAAGTCCTCCTTTCCTAAAGACGGCGCTACAGATATTTTCATTCAAATTGAGAAAGAATTCAGCGCATCATATTCATTCAGTTTCTCTTGACAAGACATGCCACCGGTAGCCGACCAAACCACAAAATGCACTTCGTCTGTCTGTGAAACAATGCTCTTCCAACCGGTAGCTTGTTTACAGATTTTACGAGAGAGTATTTTTCTTTTCTGGCACTAGATTTATTTATTCTTCCCTCTCAACCTTCCCTCGATTTTCGGAAAATCCCGACCTTCTCGACGGTGAGCGGTGGAAAAGTGATGGAGACTCCAATAGGAACCAATGCAAGCGTTGTAATGTAGAAGGACAGATTCTATCTCTCTCTTCCTTCCTTTGTGAAAACAACGAAGTTTAAACATCATCCGAAGGTCGTATTTTGACTGGAGGAAGAGAGAATTCTTCCCGTGTATTACTCCCCTTAAGAGACGTGTGGCGGTGGGGAGTCGCACTAACGTGTATGTGTCTTGTGGGATGGGGTGGGGTGTGGTGGGTGTGTATGGGGAGGAGGCAGAGCAGAGAGGAGAGGGAGTTTCGGGCAACTTGGTTCACTCTTGTCTCCCAGGGCTGAAAAGGACTAAAGGGGCGCTGACGGAAGTCGGGACGCGACTCTTTCCTTCTTCCTCCCTTCGTGGCACGTCCCAGGGAAGTCTTTTAGAAGTAGGAGGCGCAATTGTCCCGCTCTTCAAAATATCCCGCGCGCGCTCGCAAAAAATAACACCCCCGCCGCCATCTTTCAGCTTGATATCTCCGTAGCCTCCTCCTCCTCCGCCACTGCGGGCACTTCATCACTTCATCCCGTCTCAACCATTATATCTTCGGTCGAAAGAAAAAACGCGGTTTCGAAAATGCTGTCATATTTTTTTTATCTCGGTTCCACGGCGCCGTATTTGGTACATCTTTACGTATTGTATTTTTTGTGAGCGACAAGACTATATTTTTTTACTTTTTAGCTTAGTCGCTTCGTTTTCCGTTGAAAAAAGTACGATTGAGATGATTTGACTTAGGACGTGAATAGCTGTTGATTAATAGTTTTGGTATGTAAAAATAATGCATTTCGCAATTCACAAAAAAATAAGTGTTTTATGTGATTAATCATCGTTGCCCAAAAGCAAGGATGACAATCACGTAAAATGCAGGCATTAAAAAGAAATTACAAAAATTTAACGGATTGAAAATAGTATTCGTATGAAGATCATTTATTAACTAAGGAATTCTAGAATGTGCAATGCCTTAAATTTCCTACAGATTATATTTATGCGTTAAATACTTAATGGTTTTTTCCATGCAAAAACTCTTTGAAATAATGGAAAATATTAAAATAGAAAAATAAACATTCTATCAAAATTGATTAACCTTTATAGACTTTAAAATTATATGGGTGATATTTAAAATGACACTCGGTAAAGAGAAATTATATTCCAATGGAAAATATCTGCAGCAAGTAAAAGTACTCGGCACATTGCACCGCTTGACGTAAAATATTCAGTAATCCCTTGAATCGATCTCGGTTTTAAGTGATTACTTTCCTTAGATCGATCCATTAAGAGCCAAACGCATAACCCAGTTCACTTCGGAAAGCCAAGGCGTTCAACCTCATTCGTCCGAACAGCTCTTTCGCACCCGCGTGTCTTTTTTTTCCTCCGGACACGGACTTATCTCCCTTCCGCCGAAGTGAGGCTGAGTGAGAGAGGCGACAAGCGATGGAAGCGAAACTTCTGGTTGTGTAAAAAACCCCTCTTTCTCTCTAACTCCACGAGTGTGTCACTTCCTCTCCAAGAACCGGCATCGTTTGCTAAGCAGGAGATTGATGCTTCGACGCCCTTAATGGAATGCTCCATCGGCCTCCTTACTCCTAGACATAGCATCTCCTTCTTCTGCTTATTCCCTCTTCCTTTTCCATCTTCCCTACTCTATTCCCGTTATTCTCAGTGTCGCCTTCTTTTTGAGAGGGACAAAAAATTCGCTCTCCAGGAATGGGAGCTTTTGTTTTCGCACGATACAAGAGGATTTTGGGCGGGAAGAGAGAGAGAGAGAGAGAGAGAGAGAGAGAGAGAGAGAGAGAGAGAGAGAGAGAGAGAGAGAGAGAGAGAGAGAGAGAGAGGGATGTGGACGAACGTTTGGGGAATGCGTGATGGAGATAAATGTACTGTGGAATGTGAGGATTTATTGCCTTCATTGCGTTTAACGTGGCGCTTCGAAGGCGTTTTTTTTTGTTCGGAATGCTTTGAATTTTTGCTTCTATTCTTATCCGATGCTGTAACGGAAGGATAAAATTCGCGAACAAGAAATGTATTGAGCGATATTTACTTCATAGTTTTAAACTGCTACTCTTCCATACCAGCCCTCCAAATTTAGATGAATAATATAAAATTATCCTTGTGGTTAATTTATAATCGTGAAATTAGCTCACGTTTTGAGAAAATAACATGAAATGTATAGGTAAGAACGAGGTGGTCTACATATTTACTTATTTTCTGCAACATAATGAGTATGAATGACTATCTGAGATATACTATTTTCATAATTTACCATAACTGGTATAATTATTAATTCATGGGAGAATCATTGAACTCATCCTATGGCTGTTGTAAAATTGACAGACATAAATTCCCAATATTTTTGGTTTTCGAAAAGATCTGTTCGGTCTATTGTATAAAATCATTGGTATAATGTTAGATAAAAAAAGTTTTAAAGGTAGATTTCACCCATACTTGATGCAACTTGCTCTTCAACCGAAGCGCCGTACGGTAGATGTACTCTTGTAGTACCATGCATTTAAACCTTCAGGCTAAAGTTTTTCCGCATCGTTTGTAAAAAGAATTTCGTCACCGCTTCGTACGTAATTCTTAACCGCTTTAGTTGAACGCCATTTTACTGTTCTCCGAGATGCCTAACCTGCGTTCTCGCAAACGCCGAATTCATTGCGCTCGGTCTAATCTCTCCCCTCTAACAAACGGAATCGTTAACCCCTTCATCCCGACAGGTGATGGCGCTCATTAAAACAATATTATCGAAGCTAGTCGCGCGAGTTTGCTAGGAGAAGATGGCGAAAAAAGTTTAAGTAGGGAGACGCAAAGAGAAAGAGAGAGAGGATGAAAATTATAATGCAGTACAGTCGATTTGGAATCTCGTTGGAAACGAGGTCTAACTCCCCTTCCCATGGTGGAAAACACACCACCTAACACTAATTGTCTTCGAGCTCGTATCTATGATAAATATTCGTTTGATGAGGAGAAATTCCTCTGGGCCGCAAAACAAGTCATCCCCCCGTAGGCACGAGTTCTTCTGGTGGTAGATCTCCTCGCTTTAGCATCCGGCGATCCCTTAAAAAAGAAGGGTCCCCCGACGCGAAAAGGAGCCAACGAGATGGAGGGAGGAAGGAGGAGAACGCTGGAATGGAAACCACCTTCCCTCTCTTACCCTCAGCAATTCTCTTTACGCATCTGCCCCACGCATTTGTCCTCAAACCCCACGAAGCAACATCGCCACCAATTCGGCACCGCCGCTTTATTTTGCATTGAAATGAGCGTCGTGGAAAGAGGAGGGAGAAAGATTCGGAGGAGAATTGAAGGGAAGGAAAGCGGAATGAGGCGGAGAGATAGAGAGGGAGTTAGAATGAGGGTGTGAGTTGGCATCGCTTAAGGAATTAAGGGCAAGGGGGTTGTAGGGTTTAAAGAAGAGGAGAAAGAAGGGCAAGGGGCGAGAAGAGGACGACGGCGGGGTAGGGGTAGGTGGTTGTATAGCGAGATGGATTTTTCTCCTTAAAGGACAGTGGGTGGGAAAGGGGATTTTGGCAGGCGGGCTGTAAATGCAAAAGACAATGAAGATAGAGGAAGGAGAGGGATAAAGAGAAAAGAGAATGGGACGTCTGGGGTTGTTCTGGAGGGAAGGGTGTGGGGGAGTATGGAATTGAGAGGAGGATGGGGTGGGGGAGGAGGATGAAGATTTGGGAGGAGGGGAGTTGATTCGTGGAGAGAGGTTTTGGAATGGGATACTGCCGAGGGAGATTATATCTGCTAAGGATTAGGGGGTGCTTCTATACCTTCCTCCCTCCACCCCGTTTCCCCCTCCATTTCCTTCCCTTTAAGCCCTCTTTGCAACTCTTCCCATCCTCCCTCCCGCTTCTCTTCACCCTCTCAATCTCCATCCCCATCCTCCAACCAGCACCCTTTTGCTCCTATCTCCCTCGAGTAGCGTTCCTTATCGTCGCCTATTCGGCTCCTCTCGCAATACCAAAGTTTCCACATCTCTTCGGGAACCTTATCCTCATTGCGTCCCCCTCCCCCATGGCCTTCCTCCCGCATCGCCGCCTCTCCCATATTCACGCCTACCTTCATCCTAATACCCTACTATAAGTGCGCTATTCACCGATCCGACGAAGTCACTCTTTTAAAGACTGCCGGAGACTACCTCCCGTGCGCTAATCTGCGCCGCAGTTACGTGTTCCGCGCCCCCGCGACCTGGTTAGCGGCGAACCGGTATTCGTAGCGAGGGACTGGGTGAAGGGAGGGGACGGATCAGAATCGGGATAAACCGAGCTTAACGAAATTAGTGCATCGTCAAACTGAACGGTAGGGTTTTGATTTTATTTTTATTGAAATTCCGGTTGTAAACGTATAACGTATAAGTGTCGTGTCCTCGTTTCGTTTACTTTCTAAGTGTAAGATGGCTATTGGCGTTTCTTGACGAATTGGGTTGTTTCAAAACTCTTGTCATAGCAACGCGATTGGTTTATATCGTTGACTTCGTTCATTTTTTCCCTCTAAAGTGTGTCTGTCTTGCAGCAATTATTTCTTTTCTCTATTTTCTCCGTTAATTTAACACGTATCTTCATGTGTATTTTTTAAAACTATTCGCGGATCATTGGCGACTAAGGCTGTTTATCATACTAGGCAAGTATTAAGACTTAATTTTTAAAAATAAATAGAAATTTTAATCGTTCTTAAAATTCACTGGAAACAATATCAAAACGTGAGTGTAATAAAATTTAAACATATTGACATTTTAATATTGTTCTATATTTTTGTGAAAGCATTGTATGTCCCATTGCACACATAAAGGCTAATATTAAATTCAATGTTTGCAATTCTTAAGCCACACCAGAGTTATTAAAAAATGGTAGTGGTGCGTAGTATTATTATCTTTAAGCAGCTCATTAAGTCAAGAGCACTAAGGATCAAAATTCTGTACTTTTAATTGTGCACACGGCAACATTTAGAAGAATGGGTTAAGTGAATTTACGACACGAGCTCGGCATGAAGAAACGCGTGAGCCATTGTTCTGGATATCATGCATCATTAACCCTATTATAAAGGGAAATGTATCTAATCACATAATTGGTTTGTAAAAATTATGAATTTACCCTACGAAGAAGTTGGTACGGGATCATGGGTGGAAATATTAAACTATTTGAGAAAGTATGCTGAAAGCAACCTCGGCATAATTTATTTGCTGCGTTAAATCTCGTTGCCTGTTTATATATATATATATATATATATATATATATATATATATATATATATATATATATATATATATATATATATATATATATATAAATGCTTACGGAAGAGGAAAGGTAAATGGGATAAATGGATGGCAAAAAGTTGTTGGGATAAGGAAGCCCAGTGAGCACTCACCAATAAGATGACTTCAGGTTGGCGAGCTGCTGTGGGGGTGTCGGAGTGACACACGTAAAACGAACACAAAAAACATGGAAGCTTTCGGGGACGATCCCTTCTTCAGCACAGGAGAGAGACAACTATATATATATATATATATATATATATATATATATATATATATATATATATATATATTCATCTCTGCGAGTTCAGTGCCCGTCTCATTATTTATCGAATAACTCAGACAACGCTTCGCATAAAATGACTACCATTTGAGAGGAAGGAAGAATTTAATTCGCTCTCCTTCATTACGTCTCCACGCCTAATAATTCATCGCGACGAGGGGATTATTCGAATTTCATATAAGTATTTTCCTCGCTAGCTCGCAAATTTTGATCGTCGAATATCTGGGGAATGTTGGGGGAAAAAGAGGAAGAAGCAAGCCGTCTTCATCAGCTTTAGGTGCGAGACATAAATAACGCGTTATTAAACGGGCGTCCGGAACCATCATGTCGTACGAGTCGCCCGTTTAAAAGTCGTGCCGAAGGGGTTTTAGACATCCTCTTGCATCCCATTCCAACGCATTTCACATTCATGAGTACGACGTTGGGAAGCAATCGGGGGAGAAGTTCCAACGGACGCCTACCGCGTCGGACCTGACCACCTTTCCACTCTCCCTCAGTCTCTAATTTTTCCTTTCCCTCTCCCCGTCTTTTTCTCCCCTCGATCCTCCCCAACCGTCCCTACCCTTTAACTCGATGCACACTAAATCAATGCCTCCACCCACGCACCAATTCCCCTCTCCCCCTGCGCTCTGCCTTCCCTTCACCAGCCCACCCAATCCTCCCCCTCTCCTTCCTACCAATCAGCTGATGAACAGGGATTATGCGGAGGTCCACGCATGAGGGCGCCGGATCCTTCAAAGCGACGTCCGCCTGACAGATTGAGAGGGACGGCGGTGACCTACGGGTTGGCCCTTCCCTCTACGTGCTCCCTCCCTTCCTGCGGAACATCCCTATCTTTCTCCACCCCTCTACTTCCCTCTCATCAAACTCATATCCCGCCATCTTCTCCCTCTCTCTTTCCCTCTTCATACAGTATCCCTTCTTTCTTGAGACACCAACTCTCTCGTAGCCAACTAGCCACCCTCGCAACGTCACTTGTCCCCTCCTCGAGTTTATTGGGTTCTCTCTCTCTCTCTCTGTCTCTCCTTTTCCACTTACCAGCACCTCAGTCCGGCGCGTCAAATAGGTCCTTGGCACACATACATCCGCATACACCAATTGCTCTCTCTCTCGCCCTCTAACTTCCAAGGACAAAAGGGTCCTTTCAGTAGGAATGTCTTCGCTACGGTGTTTACACAGGGAATGACCCAGTGAGTGAGTTTTGGCCGCCGCCAAATCGCTCGGAAGAATGAGAGCTTTTGTAGTTTCACGAGATTTATATCGTTTTCTCATTCGTTCGGAGGGAATATAAAGGTCTTTCGATTTATAGTGATTACCAGGAGGTTCACGAGTGCTCGAAATTTATTGCCGTTATATCCTCCCTAAAGTGTCCAATACGAAGGAAATTGCGCGAGACTCAACAACTGCCACTGCGTGTAGTTTAAATCGCAGTTTTCGCTTCTATATTTCGTTGGAAATTTTCTACGGCTGTATCACTTATTTAGCCTAAAAATATTTATTTTACAATGGTATCTGCTCGAATGGACTGGCCAATATTAAGTTAGAATTTGCAATTTAATAGCGGAATGATTTATAAAACAACATTTTTGGCAAAAATGGTAAAATAGCGCTCACTCTTTCACTAGCATTAATTTACATTTCCAGTTACATTCTTGAAATTCCAAGTACTGCTTAAATGTTTTAAAAATATGTGACGGCAAAGAATTATGTGCAATTATTCTCTCGGAATTCCGCCGACTTTCTACGGAATACATTTTTCGTACCTTATCATTCATCACGCAACGTAACTTCCTCGTGACGCAATGGAAAAATAACAATTTGAATGTTTTATGCGTCATTAAATCAGACCGAAAATGTGTGGCACGATTTCAAGGTGAATGTAAAATAGATCGCATTAAAAATAATTTGAAAAAATAGATACATTTCAACCCAGAAATATCATTTTGCAGAATACCCTCGTGCAGTTCATAAAATCTCACGGTATTAATTTGGATTCTCTCGAATCGGATCCGAAAAGAACTCTCATATCTCGAGTTTTTCCAATTATTCATATTCCTCGATCTTCGCCGCATAAATTCCTTTTCATTGGAAACGGCAATCGGTAAAAACAATCGACCGCGTGGTATTTTTTTATTCCTCGAGTTTTTAGACGGAATCCATCACGAAATCTGGAGCAGATTGAAATAAAATGAATCGAAAGTCCCCCAAGATAAAATAAAAATTCATCAAACACTGCAGGCGAGCTCCAGTTTTCGTTTATGAAATCTAATCACGCAATCTTTACCTTTGGCAATCTCTCGGACACGAACAAGCGTAACAAAAGCTTCAATCAATGTTCGTTTTTTTTTCAATTGTACGATGGTTTAGAGGGATCGATTTTTCTCGTATAATGTGGAGCGGCTCGTGGAAAAGAGGGGAAACAGCATGCTGGGAGGAGGAGGAGGGAGAGAGAAAGAGGAGAGAGAGAGAGAGAGAGAGAGAGAGAGAGAGAGAGAAGGGATGACGCGGACGGCGGAGGGGAGAGAGGGGAAAAGGGGTGCGAGGGTTGAACGGCAGTGGATAGGGATGATGAATTCATCCCCTCGTTCCCTTTCTGCTCTCCATCCATGAATAATACCTCTTCGCAATCCCCTTCCGCGAACACTTCCGCACCCTATTCCTCCAGCTCCCAACCTTAAAAAAAAAGAAAAACCACCCAAACCCCTCTCCCCTATCGCATGCCCTTTTCTCCACTCCCAAATCCCTACTCTCTCTCTCCCTCCCTCTCAGTCTCCCTCTCTCTCCCCCTTCACCTCCATTCCTCCCTATTTCACCCCATGAAAATTCTCGCTATGGCGTATCATATATCCACGGACTTTTATCTCTCCCTATCTCTCTCGGATTTTCCTCCATTCTCCTCTCTGAAGTTTCCTCGCTCCTTTCTCGATCGCCTTTTTAATGCAGTTGTGCATCTCGACATTAATGAAAGCACTTCCTCGCAACAAAGGACGTCCCCCTTTTCACCTTCCTCTAATTACCGTGCTCCGCCCATCACATCAGTATTCTTCATCTTCTGCCACTCCTTAACGGGTTTCTCCCATGGCAACATCTCCGAGAGCATATGGTGCGTAAGGTATTCGCATCGTCCTTCCTTCACCCTCTCGACGTGGCGCCGTCACCGCACCCCATTTGAAGCGAAACTATCCGTTGTGAATTTCAGTTCTAAATGCCTAATATTTATGTTGCGTCGTTTCCTCCCGTTGTCACGTCTCTCGCCCGTCCGTCTCGTTCCCCCGCCGCGCTATTCGAAGGTTTTCCACTCGTCCCTGCTTTCTCCCCGTCCCTCTCTCCTCCTGAACCTCCTTCCGTGCCACTTAATTCTCCGGCACTGTTTCTATGGCGACGAAAGATGCGGCGGCAACGTCGTCGCTCCGTAAAACGAGAAGTACTTTGATTGCCTCATATTGTTCCCTCGATGTACCTCATGGAGGCCGTGTAATTTAATTTGTCTGTTATTTCTGAAACTAGCTATAGATTGATTTGGTGAAAAATGATGTCTAATTTTAATTGTCCATCAAAGAGAATGGCAGCGCTTAAACGATTCGTGAAAATAATGAAGAAATTTTCAAGTTAAGGCAGTGATAGTATGGGAATACGTTGCTTGGCTTGTAAGAGACGGAGTTGTTTACAGCTTTCATAGAATTTGACGGTGGTATTCTCAAACTGCCACAAAAACAGTTTGTAACCCCCTCTTCCCTTGCTTTTCAACATTTCAACAAAATATCTATACATATTTTTAAATATTTGCTATAATTCAAGAATAGGCAGCTTTTCCTACATAGTGAACCGCATAAGCTCTTGGAAGTGCTCCGGAAGTCCGTGTTGGAAGTTGTAATTGCCTCGGCGAGTTGCATGAATCTACATCGGAAGTTGCCTAAAGATTCTGGGTTGTCTTATACGCGAAAATCAAATTTAAACAATTTTTAGCTTTGAAGCTTCACTCCATAAGGTGCCATGGCCATCACTTAAAAAATATAAAATTCTCTGTGTTAAATTACCTCATCGATATTTAGGCGTTCCTTACGAAAAGTAAAAAATCTTATGTGTCCAACACATGACTTTCTTTGTACAGAATAATGTGTATGATTGTAATAGTACTTACAAGCACCTCTCGACTATAGCTTTCTCAAGAATAGCAATAAGCAAATACACTAGTGAATAATGTTGAAACACTTTTAATAATTTTCGCATTGCATGTATGCACGTATGACTCGTACAACCTTCTTCTCTTGTTTATCATCGCTTCGCGGGAAACATAAAATTATCTCGCCTGAATGCATTAGGTTTCCGAACTGTGCTATAATAGTTTGGTGCTTCAGCAAAATCATACAATTTATCTAATATAATTCGTGATTTATTTACTTGACGGTTTTCTAACGTAGGTATGTCTATTGTATTGTATGCCTACATTTTAGTTTGCAGTACTCGATATTATATTTTTACAGTAGCTATTCTTATCGACGTTTCATTTTGTTTGTATAAAACTACTTAAAAGGGAACGAAAAATTTGTTTTTGCGCCGTCGACGATATTTTCGATCTCTTGCTATTTTCTTTATCCTGAGTATCGCTCGAAGCGCGACTTTTGCGCCGTCAAAGCTCCCGAACAAATTCACTTATCTCTCCACTTCCTGCCTCCCTTTTACTGCGTTCCGACCGCTTTTCAGCCACTTTTGCAGATTCCCAGTTCTCCTCTTCCATCCCTCTCATTCAACGCGGTCCAAAATAACCCTCCCATAACCTGTCACTCAAAATTACACCCCTCAAACGCAGCTGTCTCCTCCCCCTCTTTTCCCCACCTCCTATCGACCGTTACCTCCTTTTCCTCATATTCCATGCAGTCCGCACTTTCACGCCCCCGCACGCGCTTCCCCTTTCCCCGTCCCTCCTCCATCAGTGATGCGTCTGCTCATCCTCGTGGACACTACCATCCCATTTCCTCCCCATCTGAATAAAAAAATCCCTACCACCCCCTTCCCTAACCACTATCCCCTCCTCACCCTCACCCACCCCATTACTACTGGGCTCATCCCGCTTCGAATCGACGACCATCCTTCCACTTTATTTCGAATTCTCTATTCTAGGGTGCAAACGGTTTTTTCTTCTCTCTTCCCTCTCCCTATCTCCCCCTCGCCCCTTAAACGCTCCGTCCAAGCTTGCACCAGGAATCTTCCTTCCTTCCTCCCCCCCCCTCTCCCACATCACACCACCTCTTTCGGTAATATTAAACGCCTTCCAGCCGCTTGTCACCCAAGCTCCCGCTCTTTACAAAAAGATTTTCAATTATTCCCGCATACAAGGAATGGGAGAGAGGGAGAGAGAGATGCGTGAGTTTTGAGATGGGAAGCGATGGGAGTATGGCGTGGAGGCAGTGGGGCCACGTAGGGAGTGGCGTGGCGGTGGTAGCAAGCGCGCGGGTTGGTATGGTAAGGGTGTCAGAGTCGGGTGGGGGGGTGGAGATGCGAGATGGAGGAGGAGAAGCGTAATGGGCGTGGAGAGTGAGAATGAGCAAGTGAGAGGGAGCGAGTGAGGGTTGGTTGGTTGGTTGGCGGGGGAATGGAGTGATGGAATAAGTGATGTCGGGGGGAGGGAGGGAGGAAGAGGGAAGAGATGGAAGGGAAAGAGGAAAGAGAGAGGTGGAAGCGAGAGGCGTATTAAAACCTTCCTTCACTCTCTCCACCTCTCACTCACTCTCTCCATCTCTGTCTCCCTCCCATCCCTATTTCCCATCATCTCTTCTTCCTCTCCCTCTCACCCTCCATTATTTGGAGGAAAGAAGAAAAAGGGAGGAAGGGAGAGAGAGTATGTTTTCGGACGAGAATTTCAATTGCTTTAAGGGCGTGAAATTGGTGAGAGAGAAAAGGATGAGAGGGCTCTCTTTCGCTCAAATGGATTCGTTAAAACTGTTTGCCCCTTCAATCGTTTCCTATCTCTTTTACGGTCTTTCCTCTTATTTATTCGCGCTCCGATGGAAAGAAACGGGTTTTCCTTTCTCCGTCGAGTGGCATGACTTTCTTCGGTAAATATTGAATTTAACAATAAAGTATGAGGAAGTGGTTTTGGCTGCGGCTAACATGTAATTTCGACGAACTTCATTCGCACTTGCCATTTGGACGACTCCACTTTTTGGCACATTTCACACATAGATATATATTTTTATTAAAAAATACACACTATCGTTTAATATCCCTGAGATAATTATTTAGTTCGGCTCCTGCAAGAAGTTTGCAAGTGTAATAATTTCTTATTATACAGATTATTAACACATTAATATTTATTTTTTAAAACTTATTAATCACAGATAAAATAATAAACAGGTGTCAAAATTGAATTGCTGACCATTTTTGTATTTAATAGTTATAGATTAAATTCATTAAAATTTATCAGTCGATTGAAGGTGATATTATTCCTGTAGCATGACAAAAGCCCTACATTATTGCATAAGTACATGGAAGAATTAGGTCGTCCAAATATACTAATTGATTTACCTCGAAAAATGTATCAAGATGCTATTGAATTATATGTTATATAAAATATATTGGATTAGAAACAACAATAAATGCTTTTGTTAAGTTTCACATAGAAAGATAAAACTGACTAATACACATGTATCGCTCTTATTTTCTACCCTTATATTTTTCCAAAAAGCTTTCTCACCCGTTAGGCAACGCGACAACTATTTTTTCGGTATTAAGGACCATGCGACATTTATTAACGTTTCATGAAATTTTTCCTCGCTATTCCCAGCAGGATAGAACAAAAAATAAAGCGAAATAAAAACAACGAGGAGGTGTCCTCGACAAATCCTCTCTCCCTCCCTCTCTCTAAAGCCTGTTTTCTCCTCACCCCCACCCCTTCGAAAACACCGAGGGAGCGAAAAGTATGCATGCAATGGCGAAAACGTTTCGAGCAGCTCCTTTCTCCCTCAATCTACCCTTTCCCGTATCCAGTCTCCCTCCCGTCCACGTTTCAGGACCGTCCCTTTTTCCTCCCCTCTTTCCCGCCTCGCCCACCCCTTTTCGCCATCCAATCTATATCCCCCTCCAATCGCTCCCTGCACCCCTTCCCAACCCTCCTTTAAATTTTCCGCGTGCTCCGCCCTCGGGCAGCGCGGTTAGTGAGTGGAGGAAGAGTGGGTAGATGCGGGTACACGGGAGCAGGAGGAAAATAAGGGTGAGAAGGGAGCCTAGGGAGGAAAAGAAGGGATATAGAGGGGCGGCGTAGGTAGGGTGTGGGGTGTTTGGATAATTTATGTCCGGTTGGTATAGGGAGGTCATCCGGCCAGAGTATCAGAACGCATGAGCTGAGAAGCGTACAATTACGCGTCGGACAGAGTGGGCAGAAATGAGGGGAGGAAATGGGTGGCGCATGGAACGCCGAGCATTTAATTAGGCAAGTGTCCGAGAGAGGGGCGGGGTTGGGCACGAAAAGGAGAATCTCGGAGGCCTTAAAAGGGATACGGGCGCAGATAGGGAGAGAGAGAGAGAAACCATTCCCCTTTCCCTCTTTCAAAATTGTGCGAGAGAGAGAATTTCATATGCTTCGCTGCCACACGCTTACGTGGGTCTCGCGATTTCACACGTACGGGCGATTTTCCGGTTTGACATTGACGCGTGTTATCCTTGGACATGAATTTTGCGGTCGGGTATTTTCCGTGGCTCTTGAAGGGAGGTCCGAAAGGATCATAGATCACTTGGTCGAGAATGGGATCTACTTGGAAGGCATGGCGCTGAAAGATTTATACGTATCCGGGGATTCTTCGCCAAAAAAGCGGTCGGTTGTGACAGGGTCTCGACGCGATCCTAAAAGTGACGCGGCGGCGTGTCCGGGGCCGTCGACTGTGACTGATGTTAAGGAGGAGAATGAATATAAGGAGGAAAGAGGCGAAGGAAATGAATGTAATTTTCGGACAGTGTCAGTTTAAGGGATAGGTGTCGTCTATGCTCCTTAATGAAATATCAAGTGGATTTTTCAAGTAATTTTGATGCTAAGAGATGATAAATTAACTCTTAAGCGCGGGACGACGAGTATACTCGTCTACCAGTTTTATCATATGACGTGGGACGACGAGTGTACTCGCAGCGTGCCGATGCTTAATCATTCTCTTATGTTACGATTTATTTTAGAAATATTTTTAAGTCTTTCATATGACTATGAATGTGAATAAATTGCTCTCTTAATTTTGGTGTTCTTATTATTTTTTGATTTTGTAATAATGCGTAAGTTCATTAGTGATTATTGTTTTCACGGAGTCCGCTGCATTGAGTAATTTCCGTTTCTGTGGAGGTAATGTGAATAAAATTATGTGGACGCACTTTAGAAGTCCTTCCAATGCTTTTGCCTTGTATAACTTATCGTTTATAGATATCGAGAAATGCAATTTAATTTGGAATATATATATATATATATATATATATATCAATTTAAAATTATTCATATGAATTCATTATCCATATCGCTGAAACACATAAAAATAATTATATTGATACCTTTATAAGACGAAACCCGAGTATATGCATTTTACATAAACAGTGGAAATTAGCATGGCCCCTTTTTGTTTCATCATGGATCTATTCCACAGAGTTACGCATTAAACAATTAATATAATTTCCAGTACGCATTAAAACCGAGGTAGTACCGTGACTTTCTCGCATGATTATTTTCTCATATTTTTCCTTCCTTATTTCCACTCCGTCGCTTTCCTGGCTCTCTTATCATGAACCTCACGCCATTATATGGGCGATATTGCTTCGGATTCGGAGTTATTTTCGTCGCCCTTTTGAAAGCGACGCACATTCCCATCCATTTCCGCTCCCTCTTTCCGACGTCCTTTGCGGTTGAGTCATCCACTTGTTATTCCTCCCAATTGCCGCTCTTTGCTCCTACATGAAAGCGGATCATCTGAATCATGCGCTATATTTTCTCCGCCGATCGCATTTCCTCGGCCAAACAAGCGGCACTCCTCCCTTATCGTTTTCTCCATCCCCCCCTCTCTCTCTCTCTCAATGGCTCCCCTTTTGACTTGTTTATTGGCAATTTTCGCCTCTCATCTACAAGAACGCATTCCTCCTATTCTTCCTGTTTTCGGTTGCGATGATCCCGTGTTGCAACGGCTTTCCTCTCCTTGGCATACTTGCGGGCGTTCATCGGTGGACGTGGATGAGCGTTGAAGGGATGATGCCGTGATCTATTAATCTCTTTGTGATTGTTTGTCACGAGCCGGTCCAAATTTTAGTGTACGCAATTAGGGGTTGGAATAGCAGCTGATTAGGGGAGGTACTGGTGGTGTAGTGGTTAAAACGCTGGCTGCTACTCGCCTACTGCTCGAAAGGGCAGCGGGCACGAATCCTGCAAAAGTAGGATTTTTTCCAATGTCTCCCGCCCCCCTGTTGATGTGGTTTGAGGACACCGCGTAAAGTCAGCGTTTCGTCCTTCGGAAGGGACGTTAAGCCGTTGGCCCCCTTGATTCCTTTCGGTAAGAGTAGGCTAATGCCGGCACCGGGTTTCCCTCCTCCATTGGTATCCAGCTATTCATTGCACTATATCTTAGATACCTATTGCGCGTAGGAAGAGGTGAATCAGCTTGGAACATACTTTATTATATTGAGCTAATTAGGGGTAGGAGGAACCGGTGGTGCAGTGGTTAGAGTGTTGGCTCCGCCATGATCTGCTAAAAGCGACACCTGGTTCGAATCCTGTAGGATTTATTCCGAGGACGCCCGGCCCCCTATTTGTGCGTGTTGGAACTAAGGAGACGAGGACGAGAAAATGAGAAAAAGAGAAATGAGGAGCGCGCTCAAATCAACATTCCGTCCTTCGGAACGGACGTTAAGCCGTTAGCCCCCTTGGTGCTCTTCGTTAAGAACGGCTAAAAAGACGGCACCAGGTTTCTCTCCTCCCTTGTAATGCAGCTATTCATTGCAATACCTCTTAGATACCCATTGCGCGTAAGTAAGAGGTGAATCAGCAGGGAATAAAACCTAAGTTAGCCAGCTGATTAGCTATATGTGTCTTGGAAAAATCATTACTTGGAAGTTTCAAAATGTTGAAGTTGAAGTTGAAAACTTAAGACTGAGATATATACTAAAAGGCAGCTATGAGAAATTATTTTCAGTTGGAGCTATAACTGAAGTTTGTATTGTTTTATTAAAGAAGAAGTTGCAACAGTGAAGGCGAAGATTCTTGAGTTTGACTGGAAGTTAATTCACTAACGGATGCAAAATAATTTAAACGAGTAATGGCCGTAAAAATTATACCATTGTATCTCTGCTCTATCGGGTATCTCATTAGAGAAATTCTTAATAAGCAAACATGAAAAATGATGAAATTGGAACAGGGCAAGCAGCTGATCGAATTCATATCAAATTTGAGATCTTATTCAATTGGTTATATTGAGTTTATTGATTAAAATTTGTGTTTTGTAGTTTATGCATAATCAAATCCTTATATGAACAATGGAAAGATATCTACATAATAAGTTCTCTTATCGCACTGCCATAATATTTATATTTTCGTCTGAAATACAGTTGATTACACAACTTGTTATTGAGTAAAAAGGCTTCTAAAAAGTAATAATAATAATATAGGACGCTTTAGGATCTAGTTTATGGGTCAAAATCATTCATGAATTATAACGAAAAAATCGGCTGGAAGAAAATTCGAACAGCTTCATGCTCATTACTTGTGCATTCGTGCACAAACTCAGCATGAATTCCGACCGCATTTCGCGATTTGGGAACCGTAATGACGTGGGGCGACTGAGCGGCGCCTTACCGCGTTTCCCGAGCAACAATACCCGCGCTGAGTGGTTCTAACACTTCCAACATCCCTTATAAACATCTCCAACTTTTAAAGTGCCGCGTGCCAAATTCGCGAATAATCCCAATACATCGTCTGGAGACGTCCAAATGCGCGAATTGTGTGATTTTGAAACGCTCACTCCATCTCCTTCTCCGGATGTCCCTCGTATCTCTCTCTCTCTTCCTCCATTCCCTTCCATCTCACGTCATTGTTGCCGAACTCATATTTTCCATTCAACCCACAAAAGGACGAGACGCATAAGGATCCTCTTTTCCGCTCGTTCCTTTCCCTCCATCCCTCCTTCCTCCACTCGGCATTATGCACCCGTCTTATCCCACCCATCCCTCGCATATCTCTCTCTATCCCTCCTTTCTCACTCTCTCTACACACACCGTGCTCTTTCTCGGTGAGAGCCGCTGACGAATGGGACCCCCTCCAGCGAAGAGTGTGGGTGGTTCGGCGTCCGTCTGGCGCACCAATATTGCAAATCCCCTCTCTCTTTCTCTCCCCTCGCCTATACCCAAAGCAGCCCACACCCATACATAGGTCCATTTTCCTCCCGAAACACTCGGCCTTCTCTACCTCCTTTTCCCACCCCCATGCTCAACACAAACACACACACACTATATATGTTACGGTAAAGGTACGTAATCGGGAAATGTGTACATTTACCGGTAAATGTGCACATTTACCACCAAGTTCGGTAAATGTAAGTTTAAGTTTCCAGAAATACGTATTATCCGTATTACCGGTAAATGTGCACTTTTATCGATGTGCCTTGGTAAATGTGGAAATAAGTAAGAATGATAAATGCTACACGTTAATAATTACGTTAATTTATTATAAAAATCATCGAGGGTTCGGCTCCACTGGTATATATTAAGATGAACGCTTCCCAACCCGAGGGGGGAACACAGTGAACGTGAGGAGGAACCAAAAACACTTCGACTTAGCTACCCAAACCGATGTGGCTGAGAAAAATTTGACTTCATCTTTAGTTTAGTTGTGCACATTTACCATGAAATTTACACATTTACCGGACAACGCACATTTACCGTACTTCTAAACTGCAACAGATGTTCGCGACGCCTCCAAGTTGTGGCCTGTGTTTCAACGTTTATCCACATTTACCAGTGTCTCTAGGTAAATGTGTACATTTCCCCAATCCAATCGGTAAAAGTATGTTATACTTACATTAACCGAACTTGGTGGTAAATGTGAACATAAACCGGTAAATGTACACATTTACCGGACTACGCACATTTACCGTGACACACACACACACACACACACGCACACGCACACACACACACACACATATACATATATATATATACATATATATATATATATATATATATATATATATATATATATATATATATATATATATACACATATATGGATGGAGAAAATGTATGAGAGACGAAAATGGAAAAACTTTAACAGTGAAGAAGGTAGAGCCAACTATAGACGTATAAACAATGAGTTGAGAAGGGTAACAGATAAAGCTTGAGAAAATTTGATAAAAGAAAAATGTGATGAAATACAACAAATGGAGAAGTTAGGACGATACGATATGATGTACGCTAGGGCACTGAATTTAGAATATAAGAAGTCTAATGGAATTCGTGGTAAAGGAATTATGAATACGGATGGAATGATAGACTCAGAAAAAAAGGATGTAGCACAGCTATGGGAGGAATTCGTTAAGGAACTATACAGCAAGCAGGCAGGATCGGCAAAAATAAAACTGGAAGATGAGGAAAACATTGAAGAAGATATCTTAGGACCAAGTATAATGGAGAGCGAAGTAGAAAAACGATAGTGGAACTAAAGAAAGGGAAAGCCACAGGCAGCGATGGAATGCCGGCTGAGGTACTTTAAGTCATGGGATCAGAAGGACTAAAAGCGATCACGAAATTAATTAATAAGATTTACGACACGGAAGTGTGGCCTCGGGATTACCTAGAAGTAACAATGATCCCTCTAAAGAAGAAGCCAAAGACAATGCAGTGTAAATAATACAAAACGATAAGCCTTCTGTCACACACTTCGAAGATCATCACGGGGATTCTTAATAAAAGGCTGGAGAAAAAGGCAGAAGAAATGCTAGTGGAAGATCAATTCGGTTTCAGAAAAGGACGAAGAACTAGAGATGCTATAAGTGTAGTTAGAATCTTATCAGAAAGGGCAATCGAGTATAGTCAAGATATCTGCGTATGT
The DNA here is from genome assembly GCA_028673005.1 of Tanypteryx hageni. Lineage (NCBI taxonomy): Eukaryota > Metazoa > Arthropoda > Insecta > Odonata > Petaluridae > Tanypteryx > Tanypteryx hageni. The sequence continues at coordinate 56,887,487 of CM054116.1, forward strand.
TTCGTAGACTGGCAGAAGGGCTTTGATAGAGTAAATTGGGTAAAGTTGATGAAGATATTAAAAAATATAGGTGTAGACTGGAAAGATAGGAGACTGATCAGGAATCTATATGTGAATCAAGTTGTAAAGGTTAAGTTGGAGAATGCGGACACCTGCGGAGTAAATATCGGTAGAGGAGTGAGACAGGGCTGCTGCCTATCGCCGATCCTATTCAATATGCATGGAGAAAGTGTAATGTAAGAAGCGTTAGAAGGTAGAAGTAATAACAGGTAGAAAATACGGTATGGAAATAAATATAGAAAAATCCAAGATCGTTCGAATATCGGGCAAAGAAGAGAATCTGAACATAAGTGTTGGAGGAAAGCCTTTAGTACCAGTTTCAGACTATAAATACTTTGGAAGTATCATAACAAGAGAAGCAAAATGTACGGATAAGATCAGGACTAGAATAGAAAAAGCAAAAGCGGCTTTCAGAAGAAAGAAGCACCTACTTACGGGGAATATAAGGGAAGATATCCGCAAGAAGTTCATAAAATGCTATGTATGGAGAATAGCTTTGTACGGGGTAGAAACATGGACGCTAAAGAAAAATGATATCAAATACTTGGAAAGCTTTGATATGCGGACTTGGAGGAGAATGCTGAAGATAAAATGGACAGATAGGATGAAAAACGATGAAGTGTTACGAAGAGTAGGAGAGAAGTGAATGATTATACAGACCAGAAAGAGGAAGGCAAACTGGGTTGGACATTACCTGAGGAGAGAGAATATGATTAAAGACGTGTTAGAAGGAAAACTAGACGGAAAAAGAGAAAGAGGTAGGAAAAGATTTCTGTTGATAGACGATTTGAAAGGGAAAGAGAGTTATCAAGATATGAAGAGGACAGCGGATAATAGGAGTATATGGAGAACCAGGTTTAGCCATGAATAATCACGGACCTGTCTACGGACAGACTACCTATGATGATGATGAGAAGGAAAACTAGATGGAAAAGGGGAAAGAGGTATGAAAAGATTCCAACTGATAGACGATTTGAAAGGGAAAGAGAGTTATCAAGATATGAAGGGGACAGCGGAAAATAGGAGTATATGGAGAACCAGGTTTAACCATGCATAATCACGGACCTGTCTACGGACAGACTACCTATGATGATAAACACACATACACACACATAAACATCCTCCCTGCCACCTACCGTCGCCTGCAAGTGCCCCGCCCTAATCTCTCCTCTACCTTTCTTTCATATCTGCTTTCATCTTTTAAAGTTTTCGCAGTATCTCCCACTGACATTTCCGCTTTCTTATCACTGTATTCTCTCTTATTGACTCTTCTCACTCGAATCTTCTTACCCCAATTTCCTTCACCGACACTCGAAAGCACTCGCCTTCCCGTCTTTCCCGTATGATATGATTCCCATTCTTACCAACTAATCACTCACCCCTCCATTCTGGATTCACCTCCTCCCTGCCATCCTCAGTCGATCCCACCCTTCATCATATCTGCACTCCCCACACCCTATATGCTACTTCTGAAACCTTCCTCTCCCCTTACACAACCTTTCTTTCATCGCTCTGTCCCTTTGCATCTCCCCCTTCTCCCCACTCTCTCCCTTCCCGATCCCTCTCTCTATCTCTTCTGTCACGCTCTCCCCTCCTCACTCTCATCGTCCGACTGCTGATAATGCTCCCGACGCGGATCTTTACATTAAGCGCATCAATTCTTCTCTCTTCCTCCCTATCTCCCTTTCTCGGCACAAAAAACCTACCCCACGCCCTAACCTATCCTACTCGTCTCCTCCTCCTCCTCCCTCGTTCCCTTTCCTTCCCTTTTCCCCCCTGCAACCCCGCGGAGTCTGAAAAGCGCCGCCGAGGCCATCTGTCACGCTAATCCTTCTGTCTCTCGATTTTTCCAATTTTTTGCCAAAGGTTTTTTTTCACACCTTTATCTGTGTCTCCGAACCTCCCCCTCTCACCGCTCCTTCTATTCTCTCCCTCTTCACTCCTTCAATAGTCCCTAGGATCCTCCACACTCTGCCGTCTCTCCTGCCAGCTTTTCCCGTATCTTTCTCTCTTGCCGCTCCGCCTTCACATCCTGCCATTTCCTTCCATTTTCCATTATCTCTCTGACTACATTCATCTATTTTTACGGGTGGCGTGTCATCAATAAATGCTGGGGCACGCGCGTGAGAGATAGGTTGTGAATGATGGATCGTGCGCCAGTGCAGGGACGTTTAGTTTTCCCCCCGAGTGGCCTGAGGGATGTGTAATTTTTGCTCATTTCGATTGTTATTCCCAAGTTTTCATTCCTAGATGTGTGATTTTAACTAGGGTCATGAATTCGATATTTATACGCCATTCAGTGTAACTTGTAAACTCTTTAAGGTGTTTTCAATAATTACAGCCTAATTTGAGAAGTGTTGATGAGTATTCATAGTATTTCACTGTTTTGTGACTACATTATACGATATAAAATTTTGAAATACATAAATTATTTTAAGTCTATCTTGCTAAAAATCATACCCCACTGAATGATTATTATCGTCTTATTTTAGCGTATTTTCAAAATAGCTTCTTATTATTACTTTTAATTGCCGATAGGGATTAACGCTGTAATTGACATGAAATCCAATTTTGTAATTATGCATCTAACATTCGTCCTTTAGGAGAGTTAAATTTTATTATATGTATCTACGTATGTAGTGTGAGCTAAGCGAAATATCATTAAAAATGTGATTTTTGTAGTGTTGCTTAGGGGTAGGTATATATTTAAGTAGTTAAGAAAGCTATTTCTACAAAAAAGAAAGAAATTTATGCAGACGCAGCAAAAGAAGAACTAGGAAAACGGAACAGTAATATTTTATGAGGCTGTTTTAATTCGTTCTTTCAGTTTATATCGTGAAATAAGTTGATTATAATTTTTAATTGAATAAATAATTCCATATTCAAGTGATCACCAAGGAAATATTTTCCATACCTCTATATTATAAAATCGTAATGGTCATCATCATGATGCGTAACCCTCTAATTTTGTGAATAACTCGATTATAAATTAACTTATAAGCCTGAAATTCCTCAGAATTTTAGTGTTAATGAATCTCTACGTTATGACTAAAAATAATTTCGAATGAGGTCACGGGATTGTCTCCAGAGGATAATATCGTTTCCCATAAGATAACACGTAAAAATCACTTTTTTGGTTTGAATGCTTTCATTCTTTTACTCTTTAAAATTTCTTAAAATTAAGTTACCGACACGAAATTTACGCTCAAACACGACTTATTCTTACCGTCGACTACTCAATCTCATGCGAATTCGCTCATATTTTGAATTTATACTCGAGTTTTGGTAAATTTTTAACATTTCAATGCTAAGATACCATTGTTACGAACAGGGGCGGCCCGAGGAATTTTGGCGCCTCGGGCGAGAAAGTACTACGGCGCCCCCCTCCGTTAATGTTTGTCGAGACATTTACAAAGGACATGTTAATTTATTCATCGCTCTGTAAAATTTATTGATATTGAAAAATTAAAAGGAATGACATCAAGATCCTAGCCTGTTCGTCGATATAAATTCATATCCAATATTTAGTCACTTGCAAGTAATGCATAGATAAATGATCGGGATAGCGCCCCCAAAACTTTCGTGTCCCTAGCAGCCGCCCGGCTCGCCCATAGCTCGGGCCGGCCCTGGTTACGAGTATTGTTGTCCCCGTTAATTTCAGTGTATATGCATTTATATAAAGTCTTAAAGATCGAAAATAAGATTAAAACTTGCTCCAAATGACCGAAGATATGAATTAAATGCAAATAAATCGGCCGCAGCGTTCATGTTATTTATATTTTATATCTTTATTACTAAAATCCTATTTCTGTTTGTCTCTCTCTCTCTCTCTCTTTAACGCTCTATACTTCAGCCATTTTTAATCTCCGGGAATTTCAGCTCTCTTTTTAATCTAGTTATTCAATTAATTTTCTTAATTTATTATTTAAAACCAAACATACATCCCTAAAAATATATATTCATTAAACTCATATGACGTCAGGGTGTGGAAATACAAATAACTGCAAATGATAATAGAGCAGAAAATAAAATAATTAAAAATGTAGTTTATAATGCATTGTTAAATTAAGTGTCATTTAAATTTATCATTTTTTGTTAATTTGTTATTAGAAACCAAACTTACATTCCGTATAAAATACCCATTTTCAATTAATCCCATATTCAAAACGTTCACTTGAAACTAATCTAAATCCAATACGTACATGGTAGGAATGAAGAAACAGCGTGCAAATGGGAGGGAGGATGGCGAGCGTCATCGAGCAGGGGGATTGCCCCCTAGTATTACATAAAAATATTCTAATTAAAGATACTCTATTGTATTGAGTTTCAACTCAACTCAACTGAGATAAAAATGCAACTAATAATCTCTTGATTAATTCAATATTTTGACTCCTAAGTTAAAAATTAACCACGATTTTAGCTAGCGCAGAAATAGTTCGAGTTCGTTGTTTCAATTCCGAATCTACTTCTGTCGAAGATAACCTTGGCATTTTCATTTCCCACATTGTTACTCTGATTCAGGCGGAGAATTGTTAATTTCGACGGCGTAGGCAATATTTGCCCCTTCAAAAGTTTCAACTGATTGGTTTACTATTCCTCTCTGGAATCGGGGACAATTATTTCCTCAGTGCGCTAAAAGTACGTTATTTGTCCTCCATCTTCCATCAAAACAGGTCCCAATTATATTCCATATTGGAAAAGTTCCGCCACTAACTTGTCTGCTTTTCCAATCTTCTCCGCCCACTCTAGCTGTGCCTCGCGTCGTTCTCCCAGTTGTCTCCGCTCCGAGACCTAAACTTCTACTGACACTATTCGGAAACGTGCCACGAGGGAAACGAGATAGGAGAAACACGAAACCCATCATACCATATTTTCTTCTTCAGATCCAGAGCACGATCCGATCCATTCATTAGTCTTAACATATCTCTTTCCCTCACATTGACTTACCTACGTACACACAAATATATATAGGGTGGCAACAGTGTGCTGTAGAAAACCCTATTCAGCCGCCGGAGAGACGGTAATGGTTTCGAAGAAGCACGCATGAAGACATATGAGGTGAAAAGCTTCTCGGGTGAGACCCATCTCTAACCATGAAAAGAAGACAACTTCTTCATTTGTGTCTCTTCAACACATCCAGCGGCTCTTCAACCATGGCAAATTTACGTTTCACTTCCTTCAACACTTTGTTGTTACCCCTATCTCATTTTACCTTATCTCTTCTTCAGAAGCGTGTGTGTATATATATATATATATATATATATATATATATATATAAATGGATGTCAACAAGGTGTTGGGATGAGGATGATATATATATATATATATATATATATATATATATATATATATATATATATATATAACAGCTTACGGAAAAGGAAAGGTAAAATGGATATATGGATGTCAACAAGGTGTTGGGGTGAGGAAACCCAGTGAACACTCACCAATCAGACGACTTCAGGTTGGCGAGGCCCCGGGGATGTCGAAGCGACACACGTAAAAGAACACTAAAACACAGAAACATCAAAAACGTAGAAGCTTTCGGAATTACTCCTTCATCAGCTACAGAGAGAGAACTCTCCTCACCCCAACACCTTGTTGACATCCATATATATATATATATATATATATATATATATATATATATATATGTGTGTGTGTGTGTGTGTGTGTGTGTGTGTGTACGCGATATTGTCCACGTCCTCCCCCTCTTTCTTCATCCCCACCTACCTTCCGTATCGCCGCTCTCCCAATTGTTTCCATTCCCGGAAAAAAAACTATCTCTCTTTCCCTCCGACTTATTTTTGTAGAACAATCTCTGGATTCCGTATTCCGCTCGTAAAAAAAGACGTCCCTCGAAAAATTCACCAAGGAGATTGCTACCGTAGAGATTCGGTTCCCGGAAAGGAAAAAACGATGGGACGCGAATAAGGGGGGAGCTGGCGGATAGAGGGGTGGAGGCTGTGGGAGGAAGAGTGGACTGTGGAGGAAAAAAATGATCGGCGCGACGGGTCATCTGGTCTACGACCTCGCTTCCGATTGGTTGCCTCTGATATTCCCGTGCCGTGGTTCGAATCCAAGATACATGGAAGGTCTTTTTGCTTTTTAAGGTAATCGTTTGCGCTCGACCCCCTTGGATTGGGTTTGAGCCATCGGACAAATGGGACGAGATGGAAAAGGGGTTAGGGGGTTGATAAAAAGTACAATAATAGGAGAAAACACAAACGCTTATAAGTTGTCGAATGTAATCACGCATATAAATGTGTGCGTATGTATATATATATATATATATATATATATATATATATATATATATATATATGTATCGATACACACACACATATATATCTATGTATATATATATATTTCTATATATATATATATGTATGTTCGTGTACATAAATAGGCAGAGACGTACCTGAGAGATATGGCGCCTATAGCAAAATTTAAGGAAACATCTAAGTTATAAAGAATATTATTTTTCCTGAACTTTAATGGAGAATAGTAACATTTTATTAAATGTAAATTTAATATTTGAGCATTAAATTTATTACTTATTTATGGGAAAATAAACTTTTGGAATTTTTTGCTGGAACGTTCGGCGCCTTTTAACAGGTGGCGTCTATGGCAAATGCCACCTTCGCCATACCCTAGTTACGGCACTGTACATAGATATAAGCGTGGTTAGAGAGACAAACATGGAAAGAAAACTCAGGCGGTTCCTTGCGCGTTTTGGGGTGAAGTGAATGGGCGGTTTCGGAAGGATGAGGCGGGAATTGGAAAAAGGAGTCGAAAGAGAGAATGAAAAAAAGCAGTCGGGTCACGTATCCAAGAGAACAAGATTCATACAATCAGGGTCACACCGCTCCGTCCGAATGAGAAAGAATGAAAAAAAGATGTCCTCCTCTAAGGTTGGATGGTGGCTTCGGGGGAAGGGAGGTTAAGGGTGAGAAAGGAGTAGGAGAGGGCACGGCAAAGGACTCCTTCCATCGGAGGATGGGTATGATTTCTTTTTCTTTTCTTTTAGAAAACGGAGGATTGGTTTTCCGCGGCATAAGAAGCAATATGGAGGAGGTTTTCGAGGAGGTCGAAAGGGATGATTCGGTGACGGGAAGGGGAGGGTTTGAGGGGAAGATTGCTGGGATTGAAGGCATCTTCATCGACCAAACGGAAGTGGCATCAATAGATCGAGTATGGTATGGGTTTCCAGAGTTGGAATGGAGGTAGAGAGAGCGAGGGAGAAATGGAGGTAGAAAAGCGATGGAGGGAGTGGGCCGTGGAGGGGAGGTTTCCACTACGGGGCGATGAAAGGGGGCGGGGAGGAGGTGGGTAGTGAGCGTAGGAAATTCATGGTTTTTAAGGGGGAGGGGTGGGAAGTGGATGAAGAGGAGAAAGGGTGTGGGGTGGGATAGAGAAAGGAAGGGGTTTTTGAGGGATTCAGACAGACCGCACCTTTTCCCCTTTCTCCATCCCCTTCCTATCCTCTCTACCTATCCCCCTTCTCTCTCTCCATCCTCAATTTTCCCTTTCCTCTACCGGTCTCACGTGCCGCGGCATCGCTGAATCCCTCCCAGGATCAAAGGGGCGGCTATCATCCTTTGATGTCCGCACCGTCCCCCCTACCCACATACACTCCAATCCCACCTTTCCACTCTCCCCCGATTGTGAATCAAATCGACCCGTGGTCGTATATTCTCTATCTTCATCTCTCTCTCATTCTCTTTCCTCCCATATCTCTATCTCTCTCTTCCACGCGTCGCTTTGGTCTGCCAGTTTCTCTCATTTCCTCTCTTGATCCGTGTAATGTATTCGTGAATATGGACTCGTGCGGCGAGAACGCTTCTACACGTCAAGATTGAGGCTGAAGTTATATGTAAAGGAGAATGAAAATCTTTTCTCCGTTATCCCTCTTATTTTTATTCTATTTCTTTTTCTCGTTTCGTTTTTTTTATAACCGTTTCCTCTCTCTCTACCATCGCTGCTACGCTTCCATTATCCCGACCACGCTCGGACAATCCGGTGTGTGCGTGTGTGTGTTAACTGGAAATATAAAGGCCTCGTTCTCTCTACATTCGGATTTCTGTTGTCATGTGCAGCATCGTGGAGTTTTTCGCGTCGATAGACTTCGATTGGAAGATGTCTAGGGAGGGACGATTTACTTTTATTCGGAGCTTGTTTTATGTTTAACCAAAGAGGCATGGAATTCTACTGATTGGGCTTAAGGCGCAAAAAAAAAAGACACGGTGAGGGAGTGTTATATTTGTACGGGATGTTGGTTCTAGAAAATGGCGCGCCAGGTTATTTCCTTGAATGGGTTCGAAAAATTATGAAAATCGTACAAATGGTGATTAAAATCGCCTTAATGGTTTCGTTAGTTAATTAAACGCCCGCATCGCTGAGAAAACTTGACAAATCCCCATCAGATATTGTCAAAATTCTTATAATGATGTCTCTCATTATAATTGTTGTAGTTTTGACTATTATTATAATTAACGTAGTGCTTTTAAAAAATGGCATTACTTTGCTTGATTAATTAACTTTTTTAGTATTTGCGTAACTCCAAACAATGCCATCCTGTCATATAATAATACTCACTCTCTAGCGTTGCATGTTGTTCACCAGATATATCCGTATACTTATAAAGATTAAATGAGCGTAAGAAACTCGATAGCTGTTTAAAATTAATTATAATCTATATAATTAAAAAGCCTACTTTGAAAATCCTCACGACTGCGATATGAGTGTAGCATATTAATCATTTGCATTTTAAAATTACTTTGAATCATCGTAGTAGTTCGAAATTTAGGCCAAAGAACGCCCCATAAAAAAAGAAATTTCATTTGCTGCCTTTGATTTTCGAATACTAGTCGAATCGGTACAAAAAAATCAGATTTTAACGCCAAAATTTGGCATATTTTCACGTGAAAATCTTTCTTTATGAAGTTTATTTGTATTATATCATTAATAAATTTGCTCATTATGAGATGTAATGAAACAACTTTGTCACTTCCTCACAATTTTAATAACAAGTAGGGATGTACACGGGTTTCCCGTGGTAAAGAAGTGCTTTTCGTCAAATCCGCCGTGTGTAATCGTTTACTAATATATTTGCTTTGAAATCAAAATTATTTTTCCTTATGTTGTGGCAACCCTGCTTTTTAGATCCGTTTAAAACATTTTCATTTCATTTTGCCATTCTATACTCGCCTTGCGAACGAAATTTCTTTGAAATCCGTTCAGCCATTACCTTCGAAATTAATAGTTACAGACAAATTCTAACTTTGAAATTGTAATAGCCCTGTTTAGTCTACCCAATTCAAATATGTTATTTTTGTTATTTATTTATATGAAGATTATGTACATCGTATTTGCTTAAAATTCATGCTGTCAGCGCTCTAGAATTACGTGTAAAAGAAATATCATTTTACTTTTTACTGTGATAGCCCTGCTCTTTAGCTCCACTTTAAACATCTTGAGTTCATTATGGTATGTTGTGCAAATCTTATATACAAAATTTAATTGAAATCCGTTCAGCCAATTCCTTCCAGCTCCATAATAAGTGAAAGAATTTAATTTGTAATTGTGGCACCCCTGTTTTGCTGATTCAGTTTAAATGTTTTTTTGGTTTCCTATATGTGTACATTATAAATATTAAATTTGGTTAAAATTGATGCAGACATTTCAACACTAACATGTGTAAAAAGAATGTTTTTTATTTCTTGTATTGTGGTAGCCATGATTACTATACCTATACTAAACATATTGTTTTGTTTCTTTATGTTACTCGCCTCATTCATCAAAAATTTCATTGAAATCGGTTAAGCCAACTCCTTCCAAATTCATAATTACCGAAAAGATTGACTTTGCAATTGTGGCATCCCTGCCTAGTTGATCCGGTCCAAATATGTGGTTTTGGCTCTTAATTTATGTGAATATTCTATGTACGAAATTTGGTTAAAATCGGTTGAGCCAATTCTTCCCTGATATATGCGTACGGACGGACATCACGAAGATAATAATGCTTTTCAGCAATGACGAAAAGCACTAAAAACGACCGGTTTCGCTAAGATCGTGGCATCTTCAGGTTAGAATTACAATCAGGTTACAATTACAATCAGGTTACAATTACAATCAGGTTACAATTACACCTCGTAACGAAACAGGTCGTTTTTATTAAATTTGTGTGGTAGTTACAAAGTTGTTTCATTACATCTCATAATTGATTTGTATTGTTGCCGGTTTCTTCTAATTGTGAATGATTGACTGTGATTATTTATTCATGCCGCATATGTTCATATATTCACGATATTTCGACGCTATTTTAAAATTAAAAAAATATCTTGAAAACGACATACAATGCAGCAAAAATAAATAAATATCCCATTATTCAATGAAATTTTACTTATGAGTGTTTTTGAATCGGATATAAAGATTTAATTTGCTGGATTAAAAAAATGTAGTGCATATTTTCAGCCAAAGCTGAATAGGTTTCGGTGAAGGTTCACATCTTTTATTTCTGTTTTTTTTTGTTATATTTTTGTTGTTTACAAATGAAATTTGTTTTTCCATCAAAATTTCGTAAAATATGTCAGCCAAAATTAAAAAGGTGGGAAAATGCCTAATCAAACAAATTTGGGCTAAGATTTGATATAAAATCTGTTCCCAATTTTGATATATTTACAATATTACAATTTATTTGAGTCTCATTACTGATAGATACAGAGCAAAAGCGTGTTCTCTGAATGTTTTGTTGTATTTGTTGTTGTTTTTATAGGGAATTAGTTTTCCGTTCTAAATTTTTAACCTTAATAGAATTGGGTTTGATTTAGTTGGGGTTTTCACCTTAATCATTTTAATATGTTGGCACACTTATTGTAACAAATTTGGGTAGAAACGTTGACTTCAGAATTAAAAAACAACAAATGCAACGAAATTTTCCGAGTAGAATAATAAATCTATTCCCAGAAACAGAAACACAATTTCTATTAAAATAATAAAACAACTCTTTGTGTGCATTACTTTGTTAAAAATTAGAGTAAAATTCGCATAAATAAATGTTTCAGAACATAAAAAAAAGGTTGGTCATACAAAATTTAGGGCGTAATCTTTAATAAAGAAATCATCTCTAATATTGCTTTGCTACACAAATTTTGTCTAAAACAACTCTATGGAACATTCAATTAGGAGATTTAAACATTTATTTTTTACTTTGAGTGCATCTATAGGATGGTTTCATTGACTTTTTGTATACATTTTATTTTGATTTAATACATAATTCATACATAACCGGAATTTTTGACGGGAAATTACACTGTTTTTTAGTAATTAGAGCTAATAGAAATTAAGTTGGTTTGACTAAAATGCGTCTCATAATGCTCGCTGGTACTACATTTACGCTAACAGCGTGGAGAGTTGTTGATCATTGTTATGGTCCAAACGCATTACGGCTCCAAAATGTATGATTTTAATTATCTCGAATGCGTGAAGTAAGGAAAATGAAGAAGCTTTCTGCGCAAGAGTCGTTGCTTCGGCGAATTATAGAATGGAATCATTCCGTCAAAAACACTTGGTGCGGTAAATGTTAAGAAGCAGAAACACAAAAGGGAAGAGGAAAAACAAGGTAGGCGGTTGGAAAAAAATATCGGTTTAATCTCATGAATTAATCACAAGTTTTTGACTCTCTGAAAAAGACAAATAGCGAACGTGTCATTGATTAATTGAACATCGTCATCTTGCGCCTTCTTTCACCGGAAAGCCTCCGCTCTCCCTTACCCCCCCCCCCCCCTCTCCCGAGAAAAAAATGAATTCAGGAACCTTTCCAATATCGCCACGAGAAAAATCTGGAGGAAGTTTCGTCTAGAGGAAAAAAGCCAGATGTCCTCGTAGTAGTTCATCTTTGCTCGACCTGCCTCCACCCCCTATATCCCTTCCCCATCTATCTTTCTCTTTAATCCCTCCCCTCCTCTCTCTCTCTCTCAACTCCTTTTGGTCGAAACACGGAATGAATTCAGAGGGAGAAAGAGAGAGGCAGATGTCCCTGGCCTTTTTTTTTAAAGTAATGACATCCTTGGCCTCACCGGTTAAGGCATTGCCCATCTCTGAAGAACTTGCTTTTCCGTGAAAGAGAGGAACGGGCGAAATGCAACTGACAGGAAAGAGAAAGAGAGAGAGAGAAAGAGAACAGTTGCTTTTTCCCGCTCCATAGAGTACTCCACTCAAGGCAGAGCTCACTCGTCCGAGGCACTCGGGACTGCTGGAACACGAATTCCTACAGCGGAGTAAGGTCTCGAGTGTCCGCAGGTTGGGTGATATTCCCGAGGTCCTCTTTGCACACCTCGCCCCCCCCCCCTCCCCCCTTCCACAGCCCAAAAAAAGAACGAGGCGAATCAAACGACCGGCCATAATTTGAATTCTCGGCAGGACGGACGAATATTTCCGAAGCGGAGCGATAAGAAGTGGCGAGATGCGTCGATCGTGCGGGAAAGGCAACGTTGGAAACGCTCATCGATATTTTTGTTTTTGGCGGTCTTTACTTCTTCCCCTTCTAGTCCATTTGGCCCTTCCTGTGATGCAGCCATCCGTGTCGACTTCGGTCGAGGCATCCGACAAACTTCGCGCTCAAATCTCTTCTTATATCTGTGAAATAACTTGTACAGAACTTTTGTTAGTTTTAGGCCTGAGGTGCCGGTTCCTTTTATGAAAGACTTCCAGAAAGACGCACAAGATATATTTTCAAGTTACGGCTTCATCAATTCGTTCGAGTGTGAGAGATCCAATAATAACACAAAGAGTGGCCATAAAAGCTGAGAGAGATATTTGTCTGATGAAAGCTACGGTATTCATTTCCTTATCCCTATAACCATTGTCATAGAGGCTTAAGCGTATAATTATGCGATTAAGAAGAACTTTCATTTACCTACGTGTATAATTATTTTTTCCTGACACTTTTGCCTTTTTTACGGCGACTAAACGGGATTTTAATTCTTGGATGATATTCGAGCAAAATTTAATTGCAGATCGTTTTTTACCAATTTTGTCCACCATTTCCTCCCAAATATGAACGCTTTTTTGAATAGATATAATGGTACAAATATGTCATTCCGTACTCGTTCCAGAAATAATTATTGATTTTACATTATTTATAATTTATAATCTACTATTGGTGAGTTATCACTGGTGACTATTGCTTCGTTACCGAAATGGACTTCTGTTTTTCCAACCTTATTATGGCTCTTGGAGAAGCATTGTTTCTCAGTTTTTCAACGAAATAAATGAAGGTTGTCTTGAAAGTGTCTTGTCCCAGATTAAGCCAAGTTTATTTTAGTCAACATTTTCAAACAAATTATCGAAAATAAGATAAATTTCATGATTAAAATTAAAATTGAACCTACCACGTTTACAGATAAATTCACCAGAGTATGTCGGCCGATTAGCATTTGGGGAAATATATATCGATAAATAAAATTACATTCCACTTATGATTAATTTAATATGTACTTGTTATCATAAAACATATCGCTTGGATAAAATTTCTCTATTTGTTTCCCTTACAAGTTACGTTAATCAAGATGGGACATATAATAAACCATGAGAAAACATTTTATGTCAAATGCAAAGAGATTTGAATATATTGGGTTGTATCGCCTTGTTATCGCGTTACATTCCAAAAAGATTTTAATATCCGTAATAAGGTGTGGGCATATGAAGTGAGGTTAACTTAATTTGCTGAAAGTGTTTCGAGATCACTTTGCGCTACAATTTTTTGGATAATCGTTCTCTCCTGCAAGGGTCGACAAATTGTCTCTCCTGAGCCGCAAGAAGCTTTATTAGAACTTTTATAGTTCTCCATAAAAAACTTTCTCCGGAATAGTGCACAAGAAACGAAAGATTCGCCCGCGATCTAAATTCCCGAAGGTGTGCCTTTATTAAAACTGTATCACTGTACTCGACTCACGTAATCTGAACACTCCCTGTGCTCTCCTGATGGAGCGATGACTGAGACAAACATATTCTAGTACTGTCCTACTTGTGGAAAACTTGAGGAAATTGGTCTTATAAAATATCTTCGAACATCCTGCCAAAATAGTGTATTTAATTTCTGAAAACTGCGCCCCACGCTTTTTGAAAAAAATAAATGTAATGAAATGTGAATTTATTTTTGTGACTAGGTTCCTCTTATGCGGCTTGTTACTTCATTTGCCGTTTTCTGTGCTACGGTTTACATTCAGAACTAACCGTAGGGTCTGAACTAAATAAAGAAAGCATCTACGAGGCCTTAACTACTCATTTCACGTATTTGCCATGGCATTTTCAATAAGTTTTCCGCCAGTTGTCGATGAAAAAATGCAATGAATTACCTCAACAAAACATAATCGAAGACCTGACATTTTTTATATCTTGTTAGACTCTATATTGGACTTCAATGATTATTTCATAGCTTTTCATATATTATCTGGAATAAATTTGTTATTCCGCCTCTGTACGTCACCTGTCTAACATAGGCAATGCCATCATATTCTACTGCAGGAAAAAAATGAGCTTCGTATTAAGGGTAGCACATATCCGAGATATATCTGCTATATTTTTTCAATTAACCGCCATCGCGAAAGAATGGTTTACTCTCCAACCATGCGCGGAAACTTGAAGCGGTCGCTTCTAAAAAAAACGAAAAAGTAAGCAAAAAATCCTTGTTTCCGATTTTCGCCCTCTCTATTTCTCCCCCCGTCCCTCGCGATAATAACTCACCCGGTTGAAAGGTATATAAATCCGCTCCTTTAACCCGCCCTATTCCACTTCACTTCAACCGCAGACTTGCAAGCTCAAGCTCCTCATACGCCTTTATTTTTCATCTGACAACGCATTAGTCTTCTCGCCACTCTTTTGGCACCTAATTCTGCACCCTTTCTCTCTTCTTTCTATCTCTTCTCTCCCCATCGCTATGCCCTTCCTATCTTTCTATAACCCACCTCTTATCTCCCGTCTCACAACTAGCGTCTCATCTCTTCCATCTCTGGATCTCTAAAAAATCGCGAGAGGAGAACGTGATTTCTAATTCCACCGCTTACAGATTGCCGAAGAATTCGCGTTACTTTATCCTGAATTTAATCCGCTGCATTTGTCATAAATACGTCATCTGTAAATTTCGAGTAAAGGAAAAGTGCTTCTGCATATATTCCAGGAGAGAGTATTCACCACAACATTGACGAACAAAATAGTACTAATAACAATTGTTGCGATTAATATTATTTAGTCGAATAAAGCTAGATTACGAAAGATTAAGCTAATGGAATAAAAATATGAAGCGTTACTCATAATCAGAAGAGCATACTGTGGAAATTTTATTCTCTTGATTCATTGCTACAGAGCTTGGCGTCAATAGAAGTTCTCAAAACTAAAAATTTCCATGGAGGCAAATTTTCAGTAACAGCACTATTGTAGTTTTTACAACCTTAACAAATTACTAGCGGCCACTCTTGATGGTCACTCGACTAAATAGACATACGAACAGAAAATTCAAAAACACAAAGCCTAAATAAAATTAAGTAAGGTGATCGTTTAATGTAGTAATTTCTCAAATTCAGCCGTTACTTATATTCGTCCCTGCGAAATTACGAAGTGATTCAGAGAATATTTAGTAGCATTCTTTATATTTGGACTATAATGTCGGCTGTGGACGGTAGGTGCGGCTGTTCGAGTCCTGATTTTAACGGAGTGAGGGGTGAATGGGAAGGATAATCCATATTGAGCATTATATATTTTTGGCGTCACCTAGCATCACGATTTAGTTTGTCAAACCCATATACGTTTACATGAGTAATCATGTAATTTTTCTGTATATGCTAAGGTTATACATTGTTATACATAAACGAAGGTTTTTATAAAAATTAAATCTTTTCTTCGGGAAAATTTGTGATCAAACCGTAGTGAAAACGCAATTTTCATAATTATAGTCCTTGTGAAGAGGTTTAACATAGCATTTTAATTTTGCCGGTTCATTACTTCCAACCCTTTTCTCTATTATGAAACTACTTTCAAATGAAAGAACTTTCTTTAAAAAAATAAAGAACATTGTGTACCATTTTCGTCGGTTCTTTACTTTCGAATAGAAATTCTTCGTGTGACTTAAAGTATAACTTAGGAGGTGCGGAAGCTAAAGGTCTATAAATAAAGTGTGCATAAATGTACGCGTGCATTTGCGTTTCTATGTACGTGCTTATACTTAACCAGGCATCTTCCTTTTCCTCCTCCCACCGTATACTCGTTAGTTTCTTCCCGGCACATGTTTTCATCCCTCGAGAGATGAAGAAGATGACTCCTTTCTCTTTTTCTCAAGCCTCTCTCCATCTCAGCACGTATCTTTCCTCCTTTCCCCCTCGCACTCCGTTTCCCCTCTCACTCCTTCAGGGTCTTCTTCTTTTTGTTTCATTTTTTTACCTACCCTCTTTCCCGTCTCTATCTCCCACTTTGCTCCCTCTCACATTCGCTTCTTTTCCTTTCCTTCGCGTGTTTGTGTCTATAACGCTCTTATCTATTGAGTTCCTTTACTCCCGTCTTCCCATCTCAAAAAAATCCTTTCCTGGAAGGCACTCTCCTTCGTTCACCTTACCTCTATTTCCACCTCTTCTTCCATTCTCCCATCTTTATCATTCCCTTTCTCTTCCTTTCCCCCTTCACCAAACTCCATAGACTTTCTTACCGTGCGGGGAGTAAAATCCTCGTTTGTGGGAAGTACGATTCCCATTTCTTCGCCCTCTCTCATCGTATCTTCCCCTTTTGCCCACTTCATAATCTCTTATTACTCTGTTCTTCTCCATAGTAGGTATCACCTATCTGACGCTATCGTTTTCCCCCTTACATTCAGAATGTCAAACTCGGTGTACGTTACGGTCGTTCTAGGATGACCTCTTCAACTTTAAAAGTGTTCTCAAGTGTAAAGCATTTTATTTCGTCTTGTTTATTTGTTAGCTGTTAAAAGGAATTTTTAAAATAAAGTGATGCAGTAGGGAAAATATAGCCTCGATTTCAGTAATTTAATAATAATAATAAATAGTGTTCTGCATATCTGCAGGTTCAGGTGCTCCTCCTCCATCTTTTTCTATCCTGTGCCCTTCTCTTCATCTCCCCATACCCTCCTCCCTCCCTTAGAATATCCAACATTTTAATTCTTCTTCTTCCTCTTTTCTTTCTTCCCTCCACCGTTCCTTCGATAATATCCTATGAGCATAATATAAGCAACTAATATTTTTGTCATACGCACTATGATGCGGGCCTTAGATTTGTGTCGGAAATCGAGATCGACGCGTTTTTGTTACATTACCTTATAAATTTTACTTGTCTTGGTACTTTCTCAACGGAATGTCGTTTGATGTCACATCCTCCCTTCATTTACGCTTAACTTGCTTCGGAAATCGAATTTTCATTTGATTGTGAGATTTAACTTTATAGTAATTATAGTAATTTTTGAAATTCCATCCAATTTTTCGAGCATTATTTTGGATACACACTCTCGCTGTCTTTCACAATTTACAGGTCTCACTCTGTATATTATGTGATTCTCGATCTCTAGCAATCTCTTTTGGTCCTCTCAAGATCCTTGCGGTATCTCCTTTCTCTTATTATGATTCTATTATATTCATCATCTTCATGTCTCCCATCTCATATTACCTTTCCCTATATCACGACGAATATCATTTCCCCTTCTCCTTTGCAGCTATCCTCTTCCTGCCTCCTTTCATTCACTCATTTTGCATCAACTCACCTTTTTCCTTCACCGCTTCTCGTGACTGTGAGCGTTAACAGTAAACAAAATTATTCTCGTAAACTTTTCCACACTACTATTTCAATTTAACCATAATAAAAATGCTAGTTTACTTTTCAAGATTTTCTTTTTGAAGATTATCGAATATTCAAAACCTTAAAAGTACACATTTCCTTTTTCATAGCCCTCCACTTTTTGAAGCTATGTTTTCCTTCTCCCTTTAAATATTTCTATATTTTACGCTCTTACCTTTATCTGATTTCGTCCTCATAATAAATTTCCTCTCTAGCGTTTTCATTCATCCTTCGTTCAACGCGCCGTTAACGTTTTCGTCGTCCGCTTCCTTTACTTCCTTCTTCATTCTGGGATATTCGTTCCATCATCTCCCGCTCTTGCCTCATCTCTCCCCTCCTTCCTCGAATTTTTCTCCTCTCTCCACCTATGTTTATCCTCGCTCCTTTCCCCCTTCCCTCCACATGGCCACATGGGAATCGCGGCGGGGGAAAATTAAACTGTCGCCTCGGTGGCATTCTGCGAAAAGAGAAAGGTGGAGAGGTGGAGGAAAGGTTTATTATAGGCAACGGAGGGAGAGAGGCAATATAGGAAGTGGGTGAGAGAGGAAGTCGAAAGAGGGATGAGGGAATGGGGATGAAAGTTGCAGAATAATATAAGGCAGAGAGAAGGTGAGAGAGAGAGGGTAAAGTTGTATAGGAAGTGGCGAGGGAGGGGACTCGGGGAGGACATTAGTAGACTGGAAGAAAGGGAGAGACCCACACACTCACTCACACAAAAGGGTTCCCTGATTTCCCACAGCGCGCGTGCACCTAGGGATACAAGGAAACCACCTTTCTCTCTCTCGTTCACTTTCTATCAATCCCCATTTCTCCGCACTTCTCTCTCTCTCCCTATCTCTCTTCCTCTTGCCACTTCTTTTCCGATAATTTTTTTTCGCCTCCTTTTCGCCCTTTAAGCCTCCGATGGCCGGTCGACGAAGGAGTTTTAAATGGCTCGTAGCAGGACAAATTTATCGCCGATGGTCTTTTCACGATACTCGTTGCGCATAAAACCTTGAAACTATGAGTATTGGAAAAGTAATTGCTAATGTATTTCAAGGGAGCACTCGATATTTTAATGATTGGAATGCATGCGTTAAGGAGCAAGCCTCGGATCTTTAGTGGGAGCAAAGTTATGTTACTCCTTCGCCGAGAAAATGTGTGCGTAATTTGTAGTTTCCATGTTCTTGTTTTAGCGGATCGTTAAAATCGGAGGGTTCGCTTAACGGCGCTGTTACATCACGCTCGCTGTATTAATGATATTGAAATCCATGAGCCTATTTATGGCTGAGGTATGGAGATCTATTTGCCTGAAGAGAATACGCTATCCTTTTCTTTTAATAATTTCCAGATATTGTGTGTACTGCACCTATTTCATGGAGTTGTAAAAATAATGCTGTGATGGGAATTATTTTTTAACGATTTTGCCAATTTTCTTGCATCAATTTTTTTGAAGCGTAATTTATCGATTCGTGGTACTTATTTGGAAACGAGACTGACGACAAGATGAATATAAAACTGAGATAAGAAATTAATTTGGTCTTATTTTTCCGTAAATTATGAAGTTCTTATTTTGCTAAAAAAAACTCTCGATACAGCTCTTTTAGGTTGAAATTTATTGCTAAAATGCTCACTCATATGGCATAAATATCTTCTCCGTAAATATGAAACTCAATATCCTCCTGTAGCTTCCATCGTGATATTGTTTTTCGAGTGGTGTTACTCCATAACACTCTCAGGTTTCATTTATTTTTGAGAAAGATTCAGAAGCGTAACTGTAATTTATGCAAAGGCTAAACACTTTTCTTGTTACTAGTACAGATTCCCTCAGTTTCACCGCGGGAAATTTCGAGAAACGTTAGAGGTTTTCATGTAGAAATCGGAGATACCTCTCACCTTGGTGTAGCTGAATCGGATATAATTTAGCTAATGTTCTAGCTCCTGCTTTCTTCTTTCTTGTCCATATTGTCCTGATTTTGTCGCAAACAATTTTTTTTGCTTTTTGCAGCATATTTGTGAGATTCAGTTTCACTGCGGCAAATTTCGAGAAACGTTAAAGATTTTCTTGTAGAAATCGGAGGTATCTCTCACCTTGGCATGGCTGTATCGGATATAATTTAGCTACTGTTCTAGCTCCTGCTTTCTTCTTTCTTGTCCATATTGTCCTGATTTTGTTGCAAACAAATATTTTTTTGCGTTTTGCAGCATATTTGTGAGATTCAGCGTCGACTTGGTTTATCTTAAACCTAACTGTTACAATTATTCCTTTCATATGCTTAAGGATATTTGTTTTGTGGTAAAAAAACGCTCTGTGGGTTGATTGGGTATCCAGTTTATACACATTGGGATACCCATCATGTATTTTTTTCCTAAACAGTCTCTATGATACCTCAGAACCTGACACGTACTCTCCATTTTTTCTAGGAAATATCGAGAAAAATTCTCTGAGCGTTTACCTGTCTCTATACATAAAGACAATTTTACAGAACCGTGTGGATCATGGCAAACATACACATACCCTCTCACAGTTTCATTTAGAATGTGGTGATTTTCTGGAGTTGGGTCTCTTCAGACAAAATTTAGTTATAGTCTAGGTGGTGATATATTTAGCACGAGGTTGAAGCATAACTAATATGTAGACTTGAGGCAATCATCTTTTCTGCCATAAAATGACGTAAATAAAACCAACATCTCTTCCTAATATATTTTTCTGAACAGGCTTTCTCTCAGATGTCTTAGTTTCAAGTTAAATAATCGAGCACATTAGTCTGGTTGGTCTTTTTCCGTCTGATTTTATTTATGGCCATAGAGAATCCCATATAAAAGTGGTAAATTAGCAGATAATCTCCGATCTTCTAAGCAATTAACATCACATCAATATTAATTCAGATAGCGAAGTACGAAAAGAAGGGGAAAATAAAATCAACGGCAAACATGTTGTTATGCAGGCATAATAAAAAGAACCTGTGTGCAGCGGTTGAAACACGGATTGCGACAAATATCATCCATATAATACGCTTACCCTGCGTCTCTGCATAACGCTTTTTTGACGTGTTTTAAGAAACATCCCGACAAGGTGGAAGATAAAAATTTGGTTGGAATGCTTAAATCACGCATTAAAAGTAAATGATGAAAAGAGACCCGGGTTTGACTCCAGTATATAATTCCTGTTTCCCGTATAATTACACGTAAAAAGCGATTTTTCGACGTTCAGGCCTTAATTCTTTTGCAAATTAAAACGAGAAAAAGTTGACAATCGATCTTCTGACTGGGACTGTTTTAGAGAAGAACGAATAAAGTTCCTTATTATTATCGTCGAATTTCGTCATCGATTAGAAGTCGCGCAAATTTATCGTTTAAATCATATATTTTGAAAAAAATGGTACTTTGCTGCCTAGGCAACTATGTTGTCAAAACTCGAGCTTTTTTTGCTGTCTCAATATACGTACAAAAGAGAATATTATGATTCAACTCGAGAACATTTAAATTCATATCCCGTCATTTTTGACGGTCACTAGTCTTACCCTATTAATAAATATACGATGTTGGATGTAATCCACATATGATGGCGTCACATGTATTCATATTTCAAATAAATGACATGATAACGGCTTGATTAATTTTAAAGATTCTTTCGGTTTTGATTAGACTGACACCACATGACATTTTTGACCTTTCGCGCGGTAAAACAAAGGCCCGAGTTCGATTCCACGGGCTTTTCGTTTTTCCATTTCATTGATATGTAATCAGCAGGAATCTGATGTGCAAAACTCTGATTTTTGACATATACATATATATATATATATATTAACTAAAGGAAAAGAAAAGGTAGTGATGAGGGTGGCAACAAGGTGTTGAGGGAAGCCCAGCGGACACTCACCAAGTTGAGGACCAAGCTGGCAGGCTGCTGGGGGCGTCGAAGAGACACGTAAAACACACGAACACAAAAACACACGCAAGCTTATCGGGCCTATGCCCTTCTTCAGCGAAAGAGTTACGTAAAGTATATATATATATATATATATATATATATATATATATATATATATATATATATATACATATATCTTATAATTGAGTCTTTGTCGCAAGATTTGTATTATCTCACAGGATAAAGAATGGGAATTATTATTCTTATCTTCTATTCCTGTAACTGGATGATTTACATAATACCATAAGACTTTTCAAACTGATGCGTTGGCCTATTTGCGTTAATAAACATTAAATATGTAGAATATAATGATTTTACTTAAGAAAAAGGTAACGTTCCAGTATCGAAATAAAGAAAGGAGATCTTTTCTGTTAGTTAATCTTTTAAAACGCCCTCAGTTCACACGCAGTTTACTGAATGATAATTATCTGCTATTATTTACGTTGCAATCTATTACGTTTGACGTTGCTACAACAATAATTTCGATGCTTTATAAAAAACGTGAAGTGAATAACTCAATTCTTTCGTCTTTTTGAAGGCTTAATAGACGCGGATTGCAAAGGAGGCAATAATGCGGGTCGCTCTGGCAACACACGGAAAGAGTCCGAAAAAGCTATAAAATGTCGAAAATAAGTGCGTATTTCTGAAAAATTCTTCCGTATTACGTGAAAGAATAAGATATTTTATAGTTTTAGCCGTAGGATAAAGCAATTACGGAAAAAATTGGTCCATATTTACATATTTTAATGAATGAAAGAAAAAATCTTACACCTTGAAAAATCGAAAATCCCATGTAAACTTATGGGAAAATATAATCGTCTCCCGGAGTCGAATCTGGGACTTTTTCCGGGGTGTTTGATTTTTCTAGGAACTATCTCATGAGGGTTTAACGATTGTGAAAGTTTCAGCTCTAAATTCTATTGTGAAATGTCCAAAAGTGCCGTGACAGACAGACAGACGGACACTTGAGAATTATTATATAAGGACTAGTGTAATTGTCCGTCAAATATGAAGGGTATATGCGGATTATTTATTTAAATTAAGGTACTTCCCATTCTTCCTCTCTGCCTTCCTCCTATTCACTTCCCTCCCTTTCCCCTATTCTCTCTCTCACCTATTCTTCACCCTCTCTTCTCCTCATCCTCCCTTTCCCTCTTTCCCATTCTTCTCCCTTTCTCCCTCACATTCTACTTCTCGTTCCTCCCTCAAAAATGTAGCTATCCCTCTCAGCGTGATATATGTAGATACACATCTTACTTAAAAAAAAAGATAATCTATTTATTAAATATTACACTAGACCACTTCAGCTGGCAAAAATTGTTTCAACTTTCTGGAACATACTATAATGTGAATTATATATTTTTTAATTTTCAGTCCACATAAAATATTGTTTCATTAAATTAAAATTTATTAGTTTTATTCGGAGGAAGTGCAATATGTCTCACCCTCATTACAGCGCCACAAACGGAAATTTATTTCTTAAATTACCATGTCAACCCTAAATAAACAAATTCTGATATTAATTTCTAACGAATTTCAATTTTCTATCTACATCCTTGATCGAGTTATTTGCGTTTTAATAGCTTGACACTCAGACCAACTGACAGACAACATAGCCTTTTATTATTATTTTTGTGATTCTTTTAAACCACTTTTTCTCTCCGTATTCCCCAAACCATCCTCAGGTCCTCCATTCTTCTACCTAACTTCCAAAACCTATAATTTTACATGCTCGGTTTGTTTATTGAAACGTCCAGCACGTTCCTCGGATTTTCATACCACTTTTTTCAGTAATATTGCAGTTATCTCATTATTACGATTTTAATTTTTATGAATAGCGTTTCAGCTGTTTAGGTATTCCTTCTCGTAAATAACCCAACAAATGCTGTTTGCAGAAAACCATTTCCCTCTCCATCCGTCTTTCTCTCCGTCTCGTGTAATAAGCCTTCCGAGTGCGCTTAAACCCATAAGGATTGGAATAACAATAGGATTCCGAGGTTTAACAATGTAATTGGTAGGCAAGGCAACATCCCGTTAAAATGGCAATCACTTATAATGTGTCAAATTCTCGCGCTAAAAACTGATCTGTTGATCGATTCGACGAGTATTAAAAAATCGATGGCAGAAAAACAAACTTTCGTTCTTTTAGGCGTTCGTAGTTTCAAGCCTTGAACTCTTACCATGATTCTAAGTAATTTTAATATGCGAATGATTAATGGATGCTACTGGGTTATCCAGGACCCCTATTAAAAATGCTATAATATTTTCATTGTACTCCAGTACCCGAATCCAAGTTAAGTTGCTGGGGGTTGGATTCGTTCCTTTTTCCTCCTCCTTTCGGGTTGGGGGTTGGATTCGGATACTAGGGTGCAATGAAAATATTATAGCATTTTTAATAGGGGTTCGAGATAACTCAGTAGTGCCGATTAATGTTCTACATTCAAATGTGTTCCTTCTCGTAAATAACGCAACGAATGTTGTTTACATTCGTTGCTATGAAAATCATTTCCCTCTCCTTCCTTCTCTCTCGTATTAAAAGCATTCAAAGCATGCCTTCATCCATAAGAATTGAAATAACGATAGGATTTCGAGTTTTAACAATGCAATGGGTTGGCAAGGCAACATCCGGTTAAAATGGAAAATTTCCCCAAAATATGCCAATTAAACGTTTAACATGAGGAGTTTGGAACTGTAGACGGAAAGAGATGAACAGAATAAGGTACTTTATAATTTTTTTCTTTAAAATGGTTTAGACACGAAGATTGTAGACTAATTCTTTCTAATTTATATCTCTAACAGAAGAAAATCCTGCACGTCGAAAAGTCGATTTTTACGTGTTATTTATGAGAAATGAAAATATCTTCCTTGGAGTCAGACTCAGGACATTTTTCAAGATTTTTTCGCCATCGCCTTAATATATGCGAATCTAGCATAAATAAAATAAACGTATTTAAGTTCATTTCTTCATCGTGGATAATCCAGTACTATATGTTATAGACGCAATAAAGGAAATTAAACGTACCTATTTATAGCAAACTTTTTTCTTCCGTTGCTACGAAGATTGTTTTCATTGGCAACAATTAAAAAAGGTTCTAAATAAATTATTACTTTCTTGTTTGTTTTTTCTTTTTTTTTAAACGACTACACCGTCGATAAACATATATTGAACAAAACATATATAATTTGACTAGTCCTACAAATTATGCTAGAAGACCCTTTTGATGTAAGTAATATTATACTGAAGGTTCATTTTTTCACCATTAAAGGGGCACTCCTAATTAGGCTATGCAAACTATTTATATTATTTTCTAATTTTCATTGCCATAAAGTCTTAAATACCAAATTTCATGAACATCCGCCCAGTAATTTCGGACATTCGGACGGACGGACTGAGGAGACGCCCCCGTTCCGCTACCATCTCTTCGCTGGTAAAGAACGTCTAAAAATGCTACTCGTAAGCGACGTCGTGGAAATGCGGTATTCTCCTGAGGATGCTTTGTAGCTTATTATGCTAGGATAAGAAATTTGATAGTGCACAGTTAAAGGATTTAAAAATATGTTGCTTTTTCTAGACATCTCTGAGTTTATTGCCCGAGACCTTTCCAGGGACTTGTTCACTGCTTTTACCTTCCCTTCACTCTTGCACTTTCACGCAGCTGATGTACTTCACTCCTCAGCGTTAAAGTACTAGATTTTATTTGTGGCCTGAAAGGCAACGAAGAGAAGTAACCGCACATAAAATTAGTAAACTGCGTAAATATTATCATATGAACATATACATATACATGGTATATTCGTATAAATATACCATGTTTCAAAATAATTCTTTATTTTATTGTCGAGAAAGTGAAACAAAAATTTTATCCGTTGAATAATATTTCGTAATTACTTCGATGGTTCAGACGGCGCTTTCTTTCATTCGCGTTCATTTGCATCACGCAAATATAGATACAAACCGCGAGAATGAATAATGATTTAACTGTTTTTTATTAATATCTTAACTACCAGACAAATCATTTTCTCTTCTCCTCGGGAGAATTGTTTAACCGTAAAATATTTTAAAAGGAACGCGCACGCTAAAAAAATGTATTGGCGGCGGATTGCGTGCACACTCGGAAGAATATGAAAATCCTCCTTTCGCTTTGATGGTTTTGGTGCCGAACGACAACGACAAATCATATTCTCCACTCGAGTTGTTTCCGGGACCTTCGTTAACGTTAACGCATCAAACCACAACTGACGTCAGCCTACCTCCTGTTACGTTCGCATCTAAACGCATCATGATGACATTCTATTTGGCCAAGGCGGAATTCTTATTCCTTCTAAATTTATTCATGCGTGTCTCTCATTCCGCCCTTCATCATCTTTTCTCCACCGTCGTAAATGCTTTTCTTTACCTCCATTTTCCATTTTTTTCTCCCCTACTGTTTTCTTTTTTTTGCCTCCGCGGCGATGTAATACTATCTCGTTTCTAGCGCGTCTCCGTTAGACTTTTATATCATATCCTCGATCTCTCTCTCGTACATATGTTATCCACTTGTAGCCATTCCTTCTTGTTTGCTGTTCTCCGTGTCGATATGTAAAAGGTTACGACTCCGAGGGTCGCGCAGTTTAATCAAGTAGGTGGAAATGTCAATAAGACCGAGATACGAGATATTGCTTCTGAGGAATAGTATTTTAGAAAATTATTCTCCTCTCCTATAAACGTGCCTCCCATGGTAGAATGGCTCAGAATGAACTATTCTTGGAAAAGCATGTTTGAAACTTAAGCAATCGACAAATTTGCTATGTTCTGCATGTTTGAAGTATACCTCTATTGCTGTTCGAGAAAATGTAGAATTAATCGAGGTGTTATTCTATATCTTTATTTATACCTTATTCTATAGACATGCGGGGCGCTTGATTAATGAGTCCCTAAGCACAGATATGGCTTTGGATTTCTTCTTATGGGGATCCGGGAAAGAAGAAGTGCACAAGAGCAACCCCAAGACTTCAGAATATCTAATACCAAACATTTATTAAAGTAATTTGTGCCAAAAACTTTACCGCAACATCATAAATTCATCAGAAGTTACACGCAAAAAGATGAGGGGGTTACAAATAAAACACACTGTATGCCATGCATAACTTTACACTTACAATTGCGTCGCGTTATTTTTGATGTTTATTTCTGTAAAGAGTAAAAGTAGGTAACTTACTAACCGCGATAATAACTCAACTAAGAAGAAATTAACCTCCTCAATTACTACGATAAATACAGGTTCTCGGTAATAGTTTGTGTTTGCGTTTCTCTACGTTTTCACTCCGATTCCTTTATGTTGATCAAGTAAAATAGAGTACATTTTTAACAAGTCGCGAAAGTGTGAATTCGGGGTCCTATTTACTCCTCGCGCGTTAAATTACCAATGCCGCCTTTTTCTTAATTTTCTCCATTTTCTCATCCTCTTTATTCCAAACTTACCATTTTTTCCTTCCCGTTTACATATTTCCCCTTGAAACAAGCAAGCCACCTTCCGCTCCCTCCCTATCCGTCGTAAATATCTCCCACACGCATCTCTCCCGCCGTTACCTCACCCTCTCCCCCTTCCACCCCTTACCCTTTTCCTTCCTCACTCTTCTTATTTTTCCCTCAAGTCCCTCGCTGCAATGTAAACTTCTTTTATCTCCTTGGCTTCCTCCTCTTTCACTCTCTCTCACTCACTCATGCACGCACACTTTATGCCCTCCCTTTAACCTCCCTCCAGCCTCCTCCCTCTCTTTTTCCACTCATCAATACCCTTCATCTCAAAAAACCTGGCATTCCTCGAGGATGCGGCTGATTAGTGTCGACGTTTCCCGGCAGAGGGAAAAGTGTCATCCTTTTCATTCGTGGGTGAGCAGAGAGGAGGCAAGAGGGATTGGAAAGGGAGTAGAGACGGGGAACGAGAGGCAGTTGACGGGGCGCGTAGATGGGAAGGGAGGATGAGAGAGAAGGAAAGAGCTCGAAGATGAAGAAAAGGAGGAGGAGGGGAAAGAGTGTAGGAGGAAGGGGGTGACATCGCCCCGAGTGAGATGGCGACAAAACGAAAATTAAATTGGAATGAGCGGAAGCCGCGAGCGACTGGCGTGCGTTGGGAGTTATGGCTCGCTTTCCAATTTCTGCGAGACAATTAGTGGATGAAGAGAGAGAGGGAGAGGGATAAAGAGAGAAAAAAGCGGGAGAGGAGGAAAGAGGGGAAAGAGGATAATACGCAATATCTCCTAAAAAAATGGGTTATTTTATCCTGTGAGAAGAGAAGGGGGTTGGGGTGGGGCGGGTATACCAGATGTTTTTATTTTGTTTATCCTGATCCTCGGTGTGGTGACCGCCGTTAAAACCATAAAAATATAAAAAAGAGGATTCCGATTGGAGTTTACCGAATCTCTTTCGTTGTTCCCACCAATTAGCTGATTGCCAAAATATTTATGCTAAATTAATTAGCTTTCGTGATTAAATTAATCGCCTTTTCTCTTTATGGATTGGCTTACGAAATGGTAAAGTGTATATATTTTGAATAAAGACATAATTTTATCGCATGCGTACTATTATCACCCAACGATATGATTTGCAGAACTTTATATGGAATTAAAAATGCAGTCAGATAATTTGGGAAGCTGATTTTTATTAAATGAAACTCGAGCGTCAGAGATCTTTCCCTGGACTTAAAAAAATAGAATCAGTACAAAGACTTATCATAAAAATAATTAATTTAATGATATTTCATCCTATTTTCTCTCAATCCACTTCATTACATAACTAATTCTGTTTGATCGATTTTTCAAATCACTTTAATACTTATAATAAAACACCATCATGATTAAAATTTTAATAAATATAATAAGACAAACAAAACGCTAAATGGTTACTTTCAGTAAATTGGAAATTTGACAAAATGACCACTCAGAAAGTCAACCCTAGCACCCTAACTTCCTCCAATACTTCAAGCAATTTGATCTTTATCTCTACAACAAAAAATCACCATTTTATGTAGTGATTTTTAAATACCATCGATAAAATAAAATGTTACCATATTTCCCGTTTCTATCACTTCGATTATAATAACGCAAGGTTGAGGCGAAAGTGCTCAACTCCGAGGATACGCCGGCGTGAGATTTAATTCTCAGATTAAAGGAAGCAATTCTAGTAATGGATTCCTTGGGAGGATGCAAGCTCGGAATGTAAAGGAATTTGTATAATATTAAAGATCGAGTTTCAAGAAGCCGTCCAATTTTCGGAGGGCTGGTGAAAGAAAATCGGAAAATCGGATGGAGAAATGAATTAAGACGGCGGAAGAAGTTGGGGAGGTCTGGACGATTCCTTTAAAAGTTCTCTCTCTCTCTCTATGAAAGTGTGTCTGAGGATATCGATATGCTAATTTAAGGAGCGATTCCGAATAAGGGCGTCGATAATTCTGCGAGGAGATATCGCTAACTGGCGCCGAAAGAGGAAAGTTTAATTGTAAGAAGTCGAGCCGACCGATCCGGTTCTCAGAAAACATGCCTCCTCCTTGCGAAGAAGATAGGGTCTAATTTTGACTCCATTCCAGAATTTCGCATGCTAAACTTTTGTCATTTTGTTTGACGGAATAGATATGAAAATAACAAGAGAATCTTATATATACTGTTGTTCTTTTCAAATCTTCCACGTTTTAATTCATCACTGCAAAAAACTATAAAATATAGACGAATACAATACAATGTAATAGAAAGAGAAACTCAAAGAAATTATTTTCTGACATTAAAGTTGTTATTCCGGCCGTTGTGTTGAACTACATTGTCAAGAAGGAAGGGAGGGAGCAAAATGGCGACTCCTCAACGGCGGGCGCATGTTGTCGTGTGGTATGCTGAAACAAAATCAGTCACTTTGGTACAGTAAAATTATCGACGAGTGTATGGAAGAGATGCGACTGATGCAAAAACAAATAAGGCTTGGTTTGATAAGTTTCTAGCAATTGGAAGCGTACTGAAACAGTCTGGAGGTGCACCGCGGAGTGTTTCCGAAGAAAAAGTGAAAAATCCACACGGGATACCAGAGAAGCACGACTAAATCCATTCGCCGAGAATCGAGGGAACTCAAAGTGCCGCAAAGAACAATGCACCGAGTACTGCACAAGTGACTGCGTTTGCTTACCTACAAAATGCAGATTATCCTAGAACTGAAGCAAGACGACAAGCCTCGGCGGCGAGAGTTTGCTAGCGACATGTTGCAGCGCATCGACATGGAACCCAGCTTCCTTACAAGCGTCTTGTTTTCCAATGAGGCCACGTTCCATCTGTCGGGAAAATTCAATCGGCATAACACACGCATATGGAGCTCGAAAAATCCTCATGTCCAGAGAGAGGTGATACAAGATAGCCCTAAAGTGAATGTCTGGTGTGGCCTAATGAAGGACAGATTTATTGGGCCATTTTTCTTCGCTGAAGCCACAATAGGGGGTAATGTTTACCTTGACATGTAGGAATAGTTTTTTTACTCCCAGGTTGCTACCTTTCAACAGGATGGGGCTCCCCCACACTAGAGTTTGCAGGTCCGACAATTCCTCACAAAAACCTTCCCCTATCATTGGATTGGGCGCGACGGACCAATCTCTTGGCCACCACATTCACCAGATATCACTCTACTGGATTTCTTTTTATGGGGCTACGTGAAGGACCGAGTGTATGCTACCCGTGTGCTTGATCTTTATGCATTACGAGCCCGCATCCGTTATGTGATTGCCTCAGTAACCCCGAACATGTTGGGCAGAACATGGCAAGAAATTAATTACAGACTTGATATTGTTCGTGCCACCAATGGGTCACATTTTGAAGTGTACTAGATTGTATCAATTTTTGCTTAAACTCTTTGAGTTTCTCTTTTGTATAATAAAAATTGTATTCTTCTAGCTTTTATAGTATTTTTTGCAGTGATGGGTTGAAATGTAGCAGATTTGAAAGAAACACCCTATACTGTAAATGAAAGCTGCTCGCTTATCCTATCTGGTATCCTGTCTTTTACGTCTGGTAGTGTTCTACTCTTTACACAGATGGCACGAACTCCACGGCTGTTCAGCGCATTTAAAAAAGTTATGCACCAACAAATAACTAAAATTTTCCAATTTTGATTTATATCAATTTTTACCAATCATTCTATATACTTTGTATGAGATTTTTTCTACACCTCATAAGAAATAAGAAGGGATTTGTCGGGACATTATGAAATTTGTATTTAAAAAATTATAAGTCGTAGATACGTACTGTCGCAAACATTTTAATCTATACCTTACTTGAAATTGATGGAATGATATGATCCGAAGATCCTATGCAGACAGGCATAAGCTGTGAAAGTTACCTTACTGTTCATATAAAAGTCTAAGAAAGAAAAATACTCTTATATCGTGTATAGTTGATTTCCGAGTATATTTATGATAATGGCCGACGTAATTTTCGTAGCTACGAATGTAAACCATTTTGCTACAAACAAAGGCTACAAAATATAAGATATTTGGCTACTAACGGACAATTTCCGAGTATGTATTTGATTTATGAATTATATATCAGTTTACTTACATTGTGTTTATCTTGATTTCGCCCAATAGTTTTCTAATTACCAATTATGCTACAGTTATCACAATTTTAGTACAATGCGCCATTGGAGAAACTTACACTAATGAATGCACTTTTATATTTTACAACAATAAATAATGCCCTTCAATTTAGAAGAACGATTAAAGGTATTAATAGTTAGTTTTTACCTGTCTTATTGAATTGAGTAATTGAGCATACATTTACGTACATTATAATTTTATGAATGTGATAAAGTAGCGAATAGTGCTAGATTTGTGAGCATTTCCAAAATAGACTTAAAATTTCTGAGAAAAGTTTATATAGTTGCCAAAGCTGGGAAACTGTTTATTCAATTGTTTTGCGTTTTTACTTGGGAATGACAAGTTTGATAATAATTTAGGCAAGAAGCAGTTCAGTAGGTAGTTCAAAACTGGAATCGATTTACATATTTTTTTGAGATGGAAGAACGTGGGAGTAGTATGCAGTTCATATAAAACGCAGTGAAATTTATGGTGAACATATTGAAATTACAAATCTAAGCGAAATGCATTGACTCAAAGTTTGTGACTTTAAATAGAAATAGGTCATATTCTTTGAAGAAAAATACATTTACTTTAAACATACACCCATATCAATGACGGTATCATTTGATTTTCAGTGAATTTAAAAGTTGGTTTCATTAATTTATTATTTTAATTTAATTTTGACCTAAAACTTCACGCATACCCATAATATATGACGGGCAATTACGTAAACATTAAATAAATTTAACGTTATAAAGTTAGGGACTGATATCGGATTAGAATTCTTCGATTTGATAATGTATCCATTCATTCCGGACATCTTACTTCATTAAATATTCCTGTTTATATCGATATAAAAAAAAATTCGGTTGCTATTATTGTAAAGAAATGTAAAATGTTTTTCTTTTATTTTAGAGAGTCGAAAGAAAGCTCCTTATAATTGAAGAATTTAACTAAAATGGAATATAATGCTTAGATATAATAATTAGCTGCACCGACAAATAAGCAAAAATTATATATTATACCGTATAGTCCCGAATATAAAGCGACTTCGAATATAACGTGACCCTAAGATTTTTGGAAATATTTTCAAGAAAAAACTAAACTTCGAACATAACGCGACCCCAAACAACCTTCCGCCAATCTAACACAAGTTCCACGTTCATCCATCCCTTTTGCGCGTGAAAGATTACACCTGACGGTAACTTTTCCTTTGGCATTCTTATACGATTTAAAATTACGTAGGGAGTCAGTTTTCGCCCGTCAGCCGTGACTGCGAGCATAACAGTTATCCTTGATTTCTCATTTTCGGTGGATTTGAACAACACCGATTTACCTCCAAATATTTTTAAATTCATGTGACAACTTCGTCGGATTCCTCTGTTAACCTGGGATTTAGAAGAACCTTTTTTCTCAACATGATCAACAACCTTTTTGTCGCCCATTGTTAAAATAACGGATGGGTAAAAACTCGCTATGGTGGTTACAAAGAATACGCCGATGCACTTTTAGCTTCAATGAACAGTAGCATTCAAGTCAACCGTAGTTGACATTCCGCATTTCCATTTCTTCTAATGTCTCTAAAGGGTCACACTCTTGGGAATGTCACTGGAAGTCAGCTGGAGAGGTGAGCTTCAGGTCACTCTCGGACGCTTCGATGACGGTAGAGCTTCGGGGACATCTAGGCTGGCGATGGGACGTTTGTATTTGTCCCACCATTGAGCTTTGATATCCCCGACAGTTTGCACCTCCATGTGCAGGGATCTAGCGGCCTGCTTGTAGAAATGTCTCGCCATGGATGGGAAGAGTTCATCTAACGGCTCAACGTCGGCATCTTGGTGTAGTCTGGCGTTCCCGTCGTACCTCGAACATCCCAGTATCAGGCGGAGTGCGTTGTTCTGCACCACCTGAAGCCGTCGAAGTACTGTCACAGCAACTCCAGACCACACCGGGGCTGCATAAGTGAAGACCGGTCTGATACAGGTCAGATACAGCCTTCTCTTCGTAGACATGGTCAGCGTCCAGGATCCCAGGAACGGCCGCAATCTGTTGAGGGCAGCAAGACCCTTCGCCCTTGCAGATTCCACCTGCGCCTTCCACAGCAGCTTCCTGTCCAGCTTCACGCCTAAGTATGTCACTTCGTTGACCCAGGGGACGACATCTCCCGCAACGGACAGGGTGACATTAGGCAGGATTCCATATCCAGGATGGAAGACGATGGCTTTCGTCTTCGCTGGGTTGACAGCTATCCTCCACCGGCTATACCACGAAACCAGTGAGTCGATCGCAACTTGGAGATTTTCAGCGGCTGCATACTTCTTGGACGAGCGCGTTAGTAGCGCCGCGTCGTCAGCATACAGCGCTGCGATGATGTTCCACCCATGGTCCCGTGGTATATCATGGGTGTAGACGTTGAATAAGACTGGCCCCAGCACGGACCCTTGCGGGACTCCAGCGCGGATGCGATGAAGCCCAGATCCGTCCCGGAGCCAGAAGACCCTGAAGGTTCTGCAATGACTATCGGGGGGTTCAGCCGCCGATTGAACTCGATCTATTCTCGCCTCGGATGCTTTTCGAGTACGATGTAACGTACGCCTAATGTGTCTACAATGTAACAAGTATCTTGTGTTTCGTAAACCAGCGTGCGGAATGTACAGATGTATTGGAAGCTTATGGCACCTAAATGCACGAAGAGTCACGTGATGTAGGGGAAGGTGGCTGTGGAAGGGGAAAGCTTAAGGGGAAGTGAAACAATTGAGCGGAGATCTGCGGGGAAGGCAAGTCATTTGAATTGGCGGGAACTTACGCGAAGTAAGATACGCGATTAAAAAGTATGTTTTACAAATTGGGAAATAGGGACATTTTGAAGGACGAAAATTGGCCATCCGTCAACATTTATTTGCACTAAATGCAATGAAACAACGAAAGCGTTCAATACACTACAATGAAAGCAACTAAGCCCCTATTCTGTGTTACATATTAGTTATACAATGAGTATACAAATCGGCGCATACTGAAAACAATACACAAAAAACAATAACTACTACACAACTGAAACTAATCCTCCTCACTTTCTTCACTTTAAATTTCTGAATCTCATTGATGTTCTCCATGATATTTTCTGCTTCAATAAACTCTCTCTCTACTCTCTGTGCACGTTTACACACGTTGTTACACCCATTCACTCCAATTCCACTTCTCCTCCACTAACCCTTTCACTTCATCCATTTTAAAAGTTATATTTCTTGAACCCACTCAATTTTTTAAAATTCCCCACACATTTTCAATTGGATTTAATTCTGGCTGATAAGGTGGCAGTCTTAAAGCAGAGTGTCCATGTTCGGCAAGCAATTTGTCCACTAAAAATTCTTTAGGCGGCTTAAATTTCTTTATTTTTTCATTTAGTTCGATTTTAGTATCGGTAACTGAATATTCAATCTCTCTTGAATCCAGCCATACACTCATTTCACCTTTTCTTGTACTATGAGGGCGGTCAATTAAGGTCCACGTTGTGATATGGAGCATTATCCATAACAGTTTCGAGGTCTTGTCCCGGTCGGTTTGTTGTTTTGTCCCGAAAAATAAATATGAGTCGGTCAGGGGTAGTTGTAAAAAATGCTGTTTCTGAATAAATAAAGGGATTCCTAGCTTAAAATAATTTATTTTTGTTAAAATATTGCATTTTAGATATAATATTGTAACATTAAAAACATTTCTGGTTTTCTTTAGATAATTTTTTTATCACCCTTCCTCCTTTCCATCCCTCATCCCCCAATGTCCCGGTTAGGTTGTTTGAAAATATGGTAACCCTAACTATTAAAATATCGCATTGGCGAATTGCTAAAATTATTTAATAGCAACAGAAAATACGTTTAAGCTATGCAGAGCTCATTTATATTACAATTAAGTTCATGTAATAAATAAAAATAACAAAAGAAACGTCCCGGTATTTCATCTACAGACATCGTTTTGTCCCGGTCTCGTCTCCTGAATATATGGTAAGCCTATCCATAACGAGCACGGAATTGGGTGGTAAATTCGGGATTAACTCGGAAACAGTCAAATCTACTTCGAAACTGTAGGTAGAAAAACTTGTAGAGAATAAAATTTCCTACAAGAAAGGTTCTTTGCAGTGTTTTTGCTACTGCGATGGTATAGCAGAAAATGAGCGTTTTTTGCGGAACGCAGGCCGCTTGCTGTCTTAAAATCAAGTGTTGTGAGATCGTTTCCACACCACCAGCTGTGGTAGAGCTCCAGACGCGTTTTTTGTAGTGGTATCCCCTTTAGGCACTAATCCACTGTTTATTTCAATTAGTAAACCTAAGTAATAACGAGCTCACCCCTAACCGTCAAAAACGTTTCTCATTTTACCAGTCGTTCCGTAAACAACGCTCATTTTCTGCTGTACCATCGCAGTAGCAAAAAAACTGTAAAGTACCTTTCTTGGAGTAAATTTTATTTTCTACATATTTATTTATGTACGGTTTAGCCGTATATTTGACCATTTCCGAGTTATTCGCGAAAGGCCAGTCGCGGGTCGGGCTCCGGCGGCCATTTTGGCGCCAAAACGGCCGACGCGTACACGTCAGGCATGACAAATTTTGATATATTAGTTATGTTGCCCTGACGGAAAATGTGCAAAGTTTAAAAACTTTATTAATTATTTTCCCTAAAATGTAAATTTTGACTGGTATAAATATAGGATACATTAGTAGTTGGTCTTTTGTTATCTCCACATCGTCAACATCGAGGAAAGATCGGTTGCGCAAGTTAAAGTGCGTCTGAATATTGAATCTGCTAAACATTTGTCGTAAATAATTTATCACATATAATTGGGATTTATTAAAGACATGTATTTACGCTGTATCGATAATAAATATCATGCTTAAATGAAAAATGGTGTATTAAATATTAAAAATGCAAAATCATTCTTATTTCCGGGTTTCCGAGATTCCCGGGATATTTGAAAATCTAATTCCCGGTTCCCGGGAAAAAATATCGCCGGGAACCTAAAACTCTATTTACATTACATTATATTATAAAATTATCTTTATTTGTTTTTTAATGTTATTGAAATTTTTTATTAACGCACCTTTTTATAATACGTATATGTAACACACAAAAATTCAGGACTTGAATTTTCCGTTACGTAAATTTCGAGATAAAAAGCCTGTTACTTTACATTTACGCATTCATTTGTCATTTTATATAGTATTTTTCACTACTTTTTTGTCATGTCAGCATTAAAGTTAGGAGTTTTCCCATTAATATAGGCTGACTCATTTTTTCTGGTCTTTTTCAAACATTATTAAAAAATTAATAGCAATTAACCTAATATAATAATTATCAGTAGACTCCATCTCTTATTATATTATGATATAATATTGATTTTTTCTCGCAGATATTAATAGTATCGGACTATTCCACAAGTGGCATTAGTCTGAAATATATATCTATAGTCTAAAGAAATTATCTACTGCGGTAAATATGCGAATCAATTAAAATTATCCATCAGAGAAATATATAGCATCAAAACATTCCTTTTTCGGTTCTTGGGTTTTCTGAAATCATCTAATTTATAAAGTTTGTATTATTAGATAATTTTACCCATTTATTTTTGTTAGAAACTAAATGTGACGGCATGATTAACAAGGTGTTTCCTACGTTCCATTTAATCATTTATTTAATACTTATACTGGCTTTAATAGCTTTAAAGTCATCGCGGATATATATCTCTTTGTGTTCCCAAATGTCATAATTTAGCGTTATAAAATGCTACAAATACATTCTAACAGAATATTAAATTGATCACGCGTATTTGTGTGGCAAAAATAACGCGTGTACGTATTAGAATATACCGAATTTGTGTCCAAAAATAGTTGTTGCTATGGCAACACTCGTAATGAATGATAAAAACTTCAAAATCGCCAGTATTTACGCGAAATTCTATGAAATACAATCGATAAGCAAAATTATACGATAAAAATTAGAATTTTTATTCCTTTTCTCAGAGAATAGTACAAAACACGCTCTGATATTACAATTCTAAGATATTTTACTGTGCAAGAGAAATTACCCTGCACGATGGATTTCAGATTTCCCATGTAAATCAAATGGGAAGGATAGTTCCTGGAATCGAACTCGGCCCATGTAGCAAGAGATTTCCACCAAGTTTCATGAAAATAGGTCTATTGGTTCAAAAGATAATAGGGGGGACGGAGACACAGAGAGACAGACAGACAGACGGACAGACACACCGACAAAACTATAATCCTATTTCCATTCTGGAAAGTAGGCTAAACTGTCATTGATGCGTATTAATTACTTGAATTTACCTTCAAAAGATGTATTTATCAGACGGAAAATAAATAAATAGTCTGAGTTTTCCACCAAATACATTTTTTTAATCGGTCACAATCTTAAAAGGAATTCACTTATAATTCTCCAAAGGGAATAGAATATTCCGTATGTATTTTTTTGCGGAATTATAGCTGGATATAGAGAGGAAGTTACGATCTCGACGAATTTTCCTATTTGGAGTGGGTTATCTTTGTGTGGCAGGTCAATTTTCTTAAGGGAAAAGATGCTCCCCTAGTCCTCTCCGAAGCAATCCCTTCAGTTTCCCTTAAAAATCCCACACTCTCTTCTCCCTTCCGGTGCTCTCCCAAACACGCTCTCTTTCTCTATCTCGCTTCCATTTTCTCTCTCTCTCTCTCTCTCTCTCCCTTCCTCCTCCCCTCGGGTCAATTTCTCTTGATTTCTTCCTATCCCCCTAAGGACTCGTAACTTTTCCGTCCGCCACTCGCTCCCTTTCCTTCGATCCCGAAGCTTCCCTCTTCACGTCGACATCCGTGCCCACCACAAATAACCGCCTTTATTTTTCCCTCCCTCTTCATATTTACCCCGCTGCCCCCCCCCTCCCATCTCTCTCTCTCCCCTCTCACCACTGCCGCCCTTTCGCATCATCTCCTCACCCTCCCGACCTTCCTCTCGCCCTGTGTATCTGTACCCATTTCCACGTTCTCCCCCCTCCTCCATCCGCTATCTCTCGTTCCACTCTCTAATACGCCATTCCTACCTGTCTTCCATTTCCTGCTTATCTATTTTTTTCCACCTTCCTTTCTATCGGAGTCGATGCGGCAGCCAATTTCTTCTCGGTTCCTTCTCTTTTCTCTCATTCTCTTCTCGTTCCCCCGCTCTCTTCCTTCGTCGATACCTCGATTGTCCTATATCATCTTCTTTCTCCTCCCACTTCCCCTTTCTTCCTCATGTCTTATTCCCTAGACGTTTGACTCCTCCCTTATTGGTCTGTGTTCATTCCTTTTTTTTACTATTTTCTTCCTCAGAATATTCCCTTTCCTTTGTCTCCATTTCTTCCCCTGATTTTCGTTTTTATCCGATTTTATATAATGCTGTTTCTCGTGCCACTTTTGTGATCTCCGCGTGATCATTACTTTTCACCTTCAACGTTCTTGGCTTTCTGTCGCTCTCATCATCTTGGATTGCTCTTCAAAACCTCACGTATTAATTAAATATTTTTACCGTTTTCTTTGAATTTTCTTTTACGATGATTCTTCAAATACTCCTTAATTTTTACATTTGACCCAAGTACATTTTCCTTTATGGCAGTTATTTTTATCATTGGTCCTCAAATAATCTTCGTAAGTAATTATTCTTTATTTTTATTTTATAAGGAATCATCTTAAGATATTCACTGTAATAAACTTTACAGCATATATGCTATTAATCACCTTGCAGATTCATTCTACATTGTGTGTTTTCCTGAAAATGGTTATTAATTTTGTAGGGTCTCCCTTGCACTTATCTTATTCGAATTAAATTACCTTCGTGAGACCTAGGTGCCATGGCGCTCTATACTTCCGCTCTCCCTTTCATCCCTCTCTTTCCTTCGCACTTTCATCTTCACGGTCTTCCAGTTTGTATTCCCTTTCATCTTTTCTATATATATTTTCTCTATTATTCTTGATTTACTTTTCTCTCTCTTCACTTTATCTCTCCTTTTCCGGCCATATGCCATATCTCTAAACTGCCGCTTTCTTCTTCCCTTGATTCCATTTTGCAGAGGATCCCGAACCGCGCTATATTTATTGAGCCAAAGTCAATATAATGATATGCCTTCGTTTTTTCTCTCTATTTTCCGTGAAATATATAACTCTCTTATTTTTCTGTGCAGATAACTTTGCGTTGTTGTGCATTTTCGCATCTGTGGCGTAAAAATAAGCAAGGGTTCTCAGAATCTCACTTTGTTTGAATTCTCCACAGCATGAAGACTGTTAAGTTGTTGCTGTTGAATATTCTGTATTTGTCTATATTTGTGATGAAAAAAATCATTCCAGAGAATTTATTCATCAGTATCATTGAAATACGACGTCAAAGTGAATTTTCAATATAAAATTTGATTAACACGTAAAGAGCCGAGTAAATTGACACTAAAAAACAAACAATCCAACCATTTACGGCAATAGGCCATCGTCTTAAAAATCTCTGTAAGTACTTTAAATAACACGGAAAAACATTCGAATCCTTTGCCTTCTTGTCATCGCCAATCATTTCTCTTTCCTATTCGAGCAATTTCCCCATCGCTTTCATCCTCTCCCCATCTCCAATCAACCCTTTTCGCCTTTTTATCTCTTCTTTTCCCTTTACCGCTCAATTCCTCTCCACCCACCTCCTGTTCTCTCTACTCCTGTCTCTCCACACCCTATCCTCCTCTTTCATCCCTTCTCCCATCTTTTTCACCCTCTCCTTCCCACTGACGTGTACTAAGGCGAAGATCCCAGATGTGCGATCCCGCCTTTTCACTGTCCCTCTCTTCTTTCCTTCCCTCCCTCTCTCTCTCTCTCTCCTCTCCCCCTTCCTTTGGCCTAAAACTCTTGTATCGATTACGCCGCCCTTCTTACGGAATCCTTCCTCTCACATCCCTCTCTTTTTCCTCCTCCCTCCTCTCGCTCTCTCTCTCTCTCCTCTTCTCCCTCCTTCCCTTCATCCGCGAGCTATCTCTTATCTCTTCCGATGATCCGAAATCCAATCGCTTCGATCTGAGGAAAGGAAAAAAATAAAAGTCGTTTTCGGAAGGGAAGGCATCGGTATTTCGACACCCTTCAATCTTAAACCCAAGCGCTCTCCTACCACTCCATCCTCTCTCCCTCCCTCTCCATCCCCTCTCCCTCCCTTTATATCTCTCTCTCTAAACATCTTTCTCGCTAACTTTTTTTATACGGTCGCTATCTTTTTCCCTCTCTGGTCTAATTAGGGCCAGGGCCTTAGCCTTTCGCAGAAGACGGCATGAAACGAGGAGAAGAGAGAACTCTCGAAATGAAAAAAAGGACAATGGATGTGTGTGTGGAAAGAGTCTAATGATAAGGATCAAATCGTAATCGGGTTACTTTAACCAGAAAGGAATGCGAGAAGCATGCGACGGGGGAAGAGGGTGAGAGGGAGAGAAAGGTTAAGGAGGTTTAGATGGAAGGAAGGGAGAGAGGGGAGAGGGAGGAAGAGAGAAAATTGGTAATTTTTATTTTATCTTTAATTGGATTCGGCGTCAAAAATACCTTTCGGGTGTTATCACCTTCGTTATACCAATAAAACATGCTTATAGATTTTTCTTTTGTAGGCAGATTCTTTATTAGGGAATGCTTGGAATTTTCAGGTACATATCTAATAAATCTTACGAAATATGCGGGACGCAAAAAATGCCGAGAGATAAATTTATAATTTTTTGCTCAAAATGAATCACAATACTTAAAATAAGACTCAAATAATGCGAGATTTTTTTATTCTGTTCTCTATCTTGGGTTAATTGTTTGGCTAAAGGAGTACTTCACCTTTATCAGTGTAGGGTGATTGAGCGAGGGAGAGGAAATGGATTTTATCAAATATCATTCGATCGATAGTTTGTACCCTTTTGATTACACATATCGAGTCACCTAACTGGTAAATTCAGCCATAAAAGTAACGGGAAATGATGAAAACAGGAACATGAAAGAGTAGAGACTCTTAGAGATGAGATGGAGGAAACGATAATCGTTTGATGGGAGATAGAGGGGAACATGGAAAATGAGTGCGTTGGGCTGCTAATGACGCAACTCAATGGAGCGTTATATAGTGGTTAAGCGTAAGAGTATCTGGATGACCTTCCATCATTGCCAAAATGGAGTTCCAATCTGTTTCGATATACATAACCTCTTGAATAAAGCTTTCAAGTCGTCGAGGGCGTTCTTAAACCTAAAGAAAAATCTATATTGTGGTTTCACGATGCGAGTACTTGTCTTATTAAAATAGTTTATTTATTTCTTTTAGTCTAAATATTGCAGTTTTTATTAGGGCGGAAAACATGTTTTGAAATACAGTAAATTTAATTTAAATTGGGATTTCAGGTGAAAAATTTGAATTATAACAATGATTTATGACGAAATAGAACGAATTGTAGTTTGTGACTGCAGTTAATAAATACAAATGATAATGCAATAATTATATAATAGATGGTGATATATGCTAGGATTAAATCCTTCAACGATTTTAATTTTGAGAAATGCAATTTTTATCATTTAAAAGTATTTAAAATATAAAAATATATATTATAATAGCATTGTATTTGCAGGCGAAAATAATTTAACTGCATTCATAGAGAGGACGAATAAACTAATTGTTACCATTTTCTTTTGTTATTCGATTACATTCAGTTTGTCTGGATCCACTTCATAAAAGGTTATATCTGACCAATCCATCTTTTAGATGTCGTTAATTTGCTTTGCTAAATAATGATATTCTGAGAAAATTTGTAGTTGCTGGATATTTTGATGACTATTTAATCCACGAGACACTCATTTAAAATCTTAAGATTGTGAAACTACTACCTTTCCCGTCTTTCTCGTGGCCCTTTTTGTACTAATCTCGTTCGACACGTCCCTTCAACACAATTATCTCCATCATTTGTATCCTCTTTCCATCGATCCCACGTCGATCCTCTCCTGTTCTAAAAACAGGGTGGAACGAAATCATCACAGTTCCCTTTTAACAACCCTCCGCCATTTATTTACAGTCTCAGACCCTCCATCGAACCTTTACGATATCTCTCCGCGACTTCCTCCCGCTGCTTCCCGCCAGCCTCCCTCTTTTTCTCACTCTCCCTCTTTCTCATGCATCCCGCTTCTCTATCGCACACTCATTCTCCTTCTCTTCGCCTAACTTGGGGTTTCTGTGCCGTCTCTCTCCCTTTTTTAAAACCTTTTTACGCTTCTCTCCTTTATGAAAGAGAGGGTTTGAAACTACGCCGAAACAATCCATTCCATCCTAAGCGCCTGGACCTCTCTCCCTTACTACGTTCTTCCGTTTTCCCTCTATACATGTCCCAATTTCCATTCCATCCCCACCACCTTTTAAGCTATTACTGGGAGAGAAAGAGAGAAAGAAAGAAATCCTACGACTAACAATCTCCCTCTTTCCCTCTCATTCTCTTTCCCTCTCTCTCTATTGCTCGCCCGTTGCTTCTCCAACAAGCCATCGTTACGACAGAGACAGCAGCCATTGAACGTCCTCTAAAATAGCTCTTCAACTTTCAAAGGCAAACTGGGTTGTCTTTTTCTCTCTCTCTCTTTCTCTCTCCTTTTTTTCTAACCTGCTATTATTCTTCCTAATTCTCTCTGGCACTCTCTCTATATCTCTCTTTTCGTCTTATTTTTTATTTATTTATAACCTAAGAACACAGTACTCCCCTTAATAACCCGCAATGTGAATCCGGGATTGCAACTTTTCGATAAAAAACAAAAAAGTGGTGAACTAGAGGAAATGGAGGAATCGAGAGGTCTCGGGATGGAAGGCTAAAGAAGGGTGGAAAATAACGATATCGTAAATCAAATACTACACGGCGATATAAGAGGGATAGGACGTCGTAAAACTAGGCGAAGAGAGGGAGATAGATATTTCACTCGCTGGATAATGACCACGGATAGAAGGATTACGCCTAAGAGCGTGCATGCGGAGTACTTAGAGTCCGCGGCGCATGACGTAATACATCGATCACGAGCTATCTTTATGAATTTCTCTTGCCCGAAGGTATCTGGAAAATGTCGGAGGTAATATTATTATTTTCGCTCGTCATTCACGAGCAGTTGCTAATGGAAGATCATTTATTGGCTATAATGAGTCATAATCGGGCAAATCAGCCGTATTCAATTTTTATTTTGCTGACGCACCCCTCTTGAGCATGTTTTAAACATTCGCGTTCTCCCTAGTATTAATTTTAAAGTGACAGCGAAATGAACGATTCTTGTATTCAAACTGAGGGCAAATGCTTAAAAATTCAAATATGTAATTAAAATATGATGTAATGAATTTTACTTTTGGTATATTTTCAAACAGAGCAAAAGTGACCGTGCGCAACCACAGGCGTGAAAATTCCACGTAATCCTTCAAGGGTTAAACGAATTTATTAGTTCACTTTTTTGGATAGATACGCAATAAAAATGAAATAATTTTTGTATGCATGCATAGTATTGTCGATGAATACGTGCCTACAAAATTTTATCGAGTTACCCATAGTTGTGAATTCTCGGAATTTAATTCCAAGAAAGCTGAAACTAGGAAAAATTATAATATTTAACATTTTCGCGAATCTCATTAAAACTCTCCACTTCCTCCCTGTAAAATAAAATGAAGAATTTGTAGTGAAAATGATTATATACCTATATATGTTTATTTTTTCTGTAACATTATGGTGAGCTACCTTTTTTATCAAAACTAATTAATTTAAAGTTACTTATTCTTGTAAATTAGATTACATTTCAGATGAAATAACAAATAGCGCTTAATGTATATTGTAAGTTTACAAATTTCATTTTAAAATTAGATGCAATTAAATAAGACGATAATAAGATGAAAAGAGTGCAATGCGCAATCATTATTGGAAATTACTGCAAGGTTAACTTTTTAAGGCTGGAGATTATTTTTTTAATTTAACATCTGTCAGAATTTAAGGTATGATAGCATGAAAGTTAATCTTATCGATTGAATCATGATCGAAAATGGAGACGAAATACAAACGCGAGTAATGAAAATGGTTAAAAGATAGGAAGTTAATCTTCTAATTGTAAAATTCCTATTTCTGGCTGAAAAGGTATGTATGCCATAAAACACATTTCTGGAATCGACCCATTGAGACCCAAACAGAATGTTGATAGGACATTCATTTGAAAAATTCGAATTTCGAATCGTCCAAATCACTCTCTTAAGAGACAAGCACGCAGACGCAGACGTACACATAAATCTTCCGTGTAAAGCTTTTAGACCGAAGCAGATGGACGAAAGAAGATGTAATGGGATAACCTAATAGGTAAGAAAAAACGGAGGAAGTGAGCGGAGAGGGTCAGACGAGTCACGGGAAACGAGGGATATTAATCCAATAAAAAAGG
This sequence comes from Tanypteryx hageni, assembly GCA_028673005.1. NCBI lineage: Eukaryota > Metazoa > Arthropoda > Insecta > Odonata > Petaluridae > Tanypteryx > Tanypteryx hageni. The sequence continues at coordinate 56,932,309 of CM054116.1, forward strand.
AGGGCTGGAAAGCGTAGGTGCGTGTTATGAGAGGGTCGAATTAAGCTAAGAGAATGGAAGTAAGGACGGCAGGTATGAGTCATCCCTTCGATGGATGCCAGATAGCTTCGACATCTTATACGCATCAAGTTCGCTAAAACGTAAATATCGAACTTTTTGGTGCTCTTCAAAAATTATTCTAGCAGGTAACTAGGTAGGGTAATACTTATAATATTTTAAATCAAAATTGTGGTTAAGATTCGTTGAGAATCCATAAAAGATGGGAGTGCTCAAGAGGTCGGTCGCGATCGACCTGTAGATCACCGAGTCGCTTTATGTAGATCTCTGAAAATTATTCGCCCCGCTCTAAATCTTAATCCTCCAGCTCTAGCTTTCTCCAATTTCTGTTTCAATCTGTTCCCCCCTCTCCCCAACTCGAAAGAATTTTTAACAGTGAAGGTGGACGGTCGATTGCCAAAAAAGCGGAAAGTTATAAGTAGATTCCAAGCATATCATCTACATCTACATATTACCCTGCAAGTCACCTTGACGGTGGATGGCAGGGGGTGCCGCGCACCAAGTTCCTTACTAATTATTATTCACTTATCTATTGTGGAAAGCGGGTATCAGGTCTGACCATCTCTTTGTTAGGATATAGTTGAATATCTTTGTGTAGAAAACAATTAAACTTTCATCTTTTGTTTGGAACGTTTTTTATTGGCTACCTTATGTGAAATCAGCCTGCCGTGATATTATGATTTGGTCACGTCCCATATCGAGTTCGTTTTCACCGACTCTCAAAATTAGAGACGGTGTCCAACTTGCCAAGCTTTAAAACGACGAAGAACTATAAAGAGATGTAGGAAGATGTGCTCGAAGTCCTGACTGTCTAGAATGGATATTGCAAATAGCCTTACTTCCCTTCCCTGCCGCCTCCCTCTCCCCCCATATCCACTCTCCACACCCCTCCGTACATTTTCTCGACGTCCTCGCCACATCCCCAAAACCCGGTGCCCTGGCGCCCATCGCCACCCCCTCTCCCCCCTCCCATTCCGCCACCACTCAGCTCGATTCTTTCTCATCTCGTGACTCGAATCGAAATCGGCGTATAGCGGGTGGCGTGGTTAAAATGGGGGGGGGGGGGGGTAAGAGAGGAAAAGACTAAGGGTCTTGACGAGCCCGAAGGCATTAGCGCCAATAAAGGGAAGGAGAGAGGTTTCCCCCAAAAACGAGTCTTGGAAGTCTCTATCTTTCCCGCCCCACCTCCTACCATCTCTCAACTCCCTCTTTCTCCCATCATCCGCACTACAATCATATTCCCTCCTTCCCTCTCGCCCCTGAACTTAAGTTCCTCCTCCCTCGTTCCCTCCTCTTTTCCCCACACCCCCCCTTCACTTACTCCCTTTTCCCTGCTTCCTTTACCCCCTCCCCCGCCTTCGTTTCCTTCCTTAACATTCATTGGACCTTTTGCCGATCTCATCACGCGCGAGGTTTTTTTCTTCCTTGCCAAATTAGCGCAGACCGCTTTTCTCTTGTTTTTATTTTACGTTCGCTTTAATGAAAGGTCTTTCCTCGTAAAATGAAGTAATTCGCTTTATGGGCTTTTATTTGTAAAGCTTTTTGGAAGTATTTTAAGTCGCTCTTCAGTTTTTGAGGTCCTTTTTGAGGTTTATTTAAAGTAGTCTGACAGACTTAAACGTGTCTCCGGAATATCCTTTTCTGATGGTGTACTCTGTTTTACGTGCTGGTTTTTCTATGTGCTTTGTGAGGATGCACGTCAAAAGACGAACTATATTTATTTTATCCTCGGTACTTTTGGTTTTATTTCCATTGCCGTTGTTTGATACCAACCGTAGGATTATTTGCCCGAAAATAAAAAAAATAAGCTGAACTTCACAAATAATTTAGTTATCGCTCATTAGTTTAATTATGAATTTAATATTTCGCTTTATTTAAATTACTTGTTTTGGAAGCAATAATTCAAGTTTAATGTTGTGCTCTTGATAAGACCTTATGTTTTTCAGTTCCAAGGGGTCTTTTGGGGACTGTTTTTAACGTATCAAATAGGCACAAATTTTCTTTGTATTGCACTTATAAGATCTTAACAATTAATTGGGGGAAATAATTTGAGCATCAATTCGTTAATATATTGCATCAAATACCACACTGCCTCGCTAAATGACAAAATCTTTACATACCATCAATGTATCGGTTATAATTTAAGCAAACCGTTTCCTTGTTATAAAAATTACGAAAATGTTTCTCTTAGCCTTTTTATCGATGCATAATCAATCGAACAGAAGCGCCGAGTACTACTAAAAAGTTTCGTGTCAATATGTAATGACAGTTCGCGATACACCCCTCTATACAACGCGTCGTTAAAATATAGACCTCTCCTGCCTGTTTTATTACCGCGCTTTAATCACAAATGGAATGCTGCTAGACTAGAACCTTCTTTTATTTCATTTTTTTTAATATCATCCTCCTCCAGTTGCTAGTGAAACGAATTACCTACCCGTCGGTGTGTTATGCACTCGTTTCTCTCCGTATCGTCGCCGAGTTCCTTTAACGTCACCCTCAACTTTAGGGAAATGTCCAATTTATTGTGAACACACTCTCTGGCTCTTCCTGCTTTATGACACAATTTCCCTGTGACGTGCCCCAGTTTCGAAAATTCCTCCCTCCCTACGCTCTCTTTCAAACTCTTCTCCATCTCCCCCTTTCTAATTCGAAACCCCCTCTTCACCACTAAACTTCACCCTCTTCCCCCGCCCGACTCATCCCTTCCGAATACCTGCAGACTGGAAAGCACGATAATTAACCTTACCACCCACGGGATTTAGGTTATTTCCCTAATATGTTTTTTGGGAACGGGATTATTTTCCGAGGGAAAGAAATTTCGACTTAACTGAAATGGTCGCGTCGTCTGGAGTGCTGTTATGTTAGGTTCAGTCGGCGAGGAAATCTCGATCCGTACCTTCCTCTCATTCCTCCGACTTCTCCTTGTGTTATGTACTTTTAACCCTTCCTTTTTTATTCCACCCACATTTCCTCCATCTCTCTCGCTCTCTTCGTCTTTCCCCGCCCATCCCGGATCTTGATTTCCTGCTCCTCTTCCATTCCACTCTTGCGTTACCAGTCTCCACCCATTATAGATCTTGGCGCAGCTTTTGCTCATCTCACAATCAGTCTTTTCCCTTATTCCCCTCTCCCGACTTCCCCTTCCACCATCACGCGAAACGGCACGCGCTCGCTTCCTCCTCAGTTCCATCCGCTTCTTCAATAGCATTGTTCGCCATCGATCCTTTGCATGTGATGGGCTCAATGAGGAAGTCATATTCAATGGATCTGTTTTCCAGAAATGCTTAGGATGATAATAAGACACATGCTTCCTGATTATTTATATAAATTAGAATTATTCTCGTAAAAATTATAGTAATGGAATTTTCTCGACATGAAACGATGTTAAACAGGCGGGGAAAATTTGCAGAGCAAATAACGTAAGGTCCTTTATTTACCGACTGCTTTCTTTCCAGCGAAGTTACGAATCGTAGATTTCATTACTCTCCAGAAGCTGTTTCTAGATCAACTAAAGTTTTACCATGCTTAGCTCTTATATATACTAATAACTTTTGAGAAATTGGTTTCTCCAAGATGCAGAATTCTAGAGATATACCTGGTACAGACGGACCAACGGACAGAAATTGAGTTACGTACACACGTGTTTTTGGGTATGTAAAGAAAATGTTTAAGTAAGTTGGTATGAGAAGAAAACCGATTAATATTTTAAACGAAGTGAAAATTGGAAAATAATTTAGTCGAATAATATAGAGTTTTAATTTTCGCTAGTAGGCAGAGATATGTGTGTAAGCTTGTTTTTGAGTGCAATTGACTATTAAAAGAAAACCATAAAGAGAAGGTTGGAGACAAACAGTTGGAATAGAATATTAATTTTGGAGTCTAAAAAAGGGTATGTTTATAAGATTATAATACGGGATTTGAATGTGGTTTTCTGGGAAATTTGGACCTATCGATGGAAAATTTGGGTTAAATAATGTATTTCAGACTTTAAATATTCTTTTGTATTTTTTTGTCTCGTATAAACCACATTAAAATATTTTGTTTTTTCCCATGCTTTCAGAATTCTCTAAATGGAAGAGGTCACCTAAAGTTTTTCCAAGCTTTCTGATGCCAATGACGTTATATTCATCATCAATTGGATTTTAGCTTACGGTAAGTTTCATATTGAATTATGAAACCAGAAGTTTCCTGCTAATGCAATTTTAATGAAATTTTGAAAAAATATTTACAATGTTAATTTTATTTACAATGATTATTATTTCTCACACTTGTTATCATTCCCTTGACTTAATAGGTAATAATCCAAACATTTTAACTAAATGATAGATATAGATAAAAGATTTATTCAAGGTGATGTTTGCTAATACTGTCTTCCATTGTCATTGGCCCTAGAAGGAAAATACCGGCAAGTTTCCTTATTTCTCTCCGCTAGATTCGTGTTACTACCGGATTCCTACCTCCTCCCAAAATTTATATAAGTACTTTAGGTACGATTATGTTTTTGATTTACAAACGCATCGGCGCTTCTACCTCATTATCATGATAATTCGCCATTAAATCTTCCGGACACACACACACACAAACACGTGCGTAAAATCCGAAATGCCGCTGGGTGTAACCAATTTTGTATTCTTTACGGCGTAGTAACTCTGACGTAGCTAGCTGGCAGAGACAGAGATGACGATCGCGCAAAAGGAAAAGCGTAGGATAGGATAATGCGTTTGGGTTGAAGTCATGTGAAGTTCGTGAGACCGTGGGAGGCGGCGGTATATAGAGGGAGTGGAGGAGAAAAGAGAAGGGAAATGAGAGGGAAGGACATAGTGCCATGGAGAAGGAAGAAAATGAAGGGAGAATAGTGGAGGGGCGACGGAGGGCAAATGGGGAAGAGAATTAAGGCGCTGGGATGTGGGAAGGAAGAGAATGAGGAGCAAAACGAGAAAAGCACCTCAAAATGGAATATGCGATAGGATGGAGATAGAGAGAGGGGGGGGGGAGGGAGGGAGGGAGGCGAGAGAAACGAAGAAAATGAGATTTAGAGGGTAGAAAGGGAAAGGGGGAGGTTGGATAATATAAAGTGAAGAGAAGAGGAGGAGAATGATATTGAGATGAGATTGATAAGGGAGTAAAGGTATGAGCTTGCTTTTTGGAAGTGGAAAGAGGAGTCGGAAAAATGGGATGCGTAAATTAGAGAGGGTGGATATCGAGAAAGGATGGGGAATGAGGAGTTCAAGAGTAGGAGCAGCGAGCGAGGAATGGATAATAAAAGGAGAGAGATAGAGGAATATGCGGAGAGGTGAATGAGAGGTGTTGGAGTTCGCGAAGGTGTGGGAAAGATGCTGAAGGGAAAGGGTGAGGAAGCAGGCGGGAGAGGGGGAGTGTGCATTTGCTTGTGGGAGTTAGAGGGAAACTCGTCTTTCCGAAGGCTGTCTACTATGCCGAGCAATCTATAGGTGCGGCTGGAGTCTAATCGCCCCGCCCAAAACCATGACCGCGAACACGCTCACTGACGCCCCTAGTCCTTTGAGACATTTCACGAATGCATATCTAATGGAACCTACAGCGTGCGAAAAAAAGTGTTTATAAAAAAGATATATATCAACTGGAAAATATCTCATGCCAAAACAGCCATAGGTTTAGTCCCGCGGACTTAATTATAATCTTGGACGGTGTTGTCGACGCAGCATAGTTGGAGATAGGAGTAGGGTGGAGGCGGGTGGAGGCGGGTGGAGGCGGGTGGGGGCGGGTGGGGGCGGGGGCCGCCATTCATTAGCTGAACTTTATAATGGAGTGCGTGATGAGGCGGATGGGAAAAGGAGTGGGGGAGAGAGAGAGAGAGAGAGCTGAAAAAATGGAACCGCGATATCGATCGACAGTAATCATACTTCATCGAGAGCAAATGTGCGAAAGGGTCTCGGGAGGATGTTTGGATGGAGGTCACGTAGTTTCGGGACCATAATCATTTAAAATAGCATAAGGGAACCACCACACCGGTTATTATTTTACTTTTGCACGGTGGGAGATGATGTCCACTTAATCACCCTCTCACGGCCGAAGATCGAACCTCAACAATGAGGCGTTTTCTTGCGGACGAGATTCAAACGCTCTTCGCTTGCGAACAGCCGAGCTGCTGTGGAGGCCCACTGTCTTAGCTGCGAAAGACCTTGACGGCTTGGGAATTGATTTACCGGTGCTAAATGCCCATCTCAGAACAGATAATTTGGTGGGAATGGATTAATGGTCTTGTGGAATAATAAAAGATTAATGATGATTAATTAAAGGTGGAGTTGGACGCGTGCATAGATTGGATGCCGTCGTCATCTCATCTTAACATGAAACGGGCAAAAACATTAACATAGAATGTTACAAAAACACTTAAAATGTATAGATTTTATGTTCTTAAATTTAAAATTCGAAGCTCTGATTACTCATTTGCATCTATTAAATGAACCTTTTAAAATATAAATGTTTGTGCGTTTATAGTAACGCAGCATCAATTCGGTTATTGCTCAAGCTTTGGTTAATAGAGAGGATTCATCTACGCACAACTTCACTTCACTGCAAGTAAAAACTGTTCAGTAGGCCTCGGTGCATTGTACTCCATGCCACCCAACATATTGGTGAATTGCAGGGTAACATGTAGATGTAGAACTTATACTAAGCGTTTTTTTTCACCAAATATTACGCATTTGCTGTTTTTTCGAGAAATTATGTGCATCCGAATTAAAAGTAGCTATTTAGAATCCTTAGAGTTTGAAAAAATGATTTTATTTAACAAAAGTGATGATTTAAATGGTAAATATTATAGTGGAGCATCAATTCAGACATACTTTTCCGATGGCGTCATGCCGACGAAAAATTCAATATTTCTATTAATTCGAGATATACTTGTGAAATGAGATGCAATTGAATACAATTTGAAGCAAAGTGACGCTAAAGAGTACAGGAAACCGGACGATGAAAATCCGTGTAAAGAGAAGAATGATCTACATCTACATGATAACCTGCGAGTCACCTTTTTGTTGGATGACAGGGCAGTGCACCAAGGGTACATAGTTTTCCTACGTTATCTTTTCCTATTATGTTCTCTTATCGTCCTAGGGAAAAAATTACCCTCTATATCGCTCCGTTCTACAATCGATCTCGTGAATCTTATCCTCGTTGTCCTGCCTTCCGAGATACGTCCGGCTTCGGATAAGTCCTACTATCTCATTCTCTAGTCCCTCCGACATTAATTTTTCCAGTAGTTTAAATCTATTTTGCAGCCTTCGTTCCTCTAACGATGTACATTTCAGATTTTCTATTAATGATGTTACGCTTTGTTTACTATCGTTATTTCTCTTTACAAATCTAGCTAACCTGCGCTAAACCTTTTCTATCTCGTTAGTGAGTCCCTTTTCGTAGGGATCCCACACATCTGAAGCATATTCGACCTGCGGTCGAACCAAGGATAAATAACATAATTCTTTCACTTTTTCGGAGCTATTTCGAACTATTCTCCCTATAAAGGCCAGATTTTTGTTAGCGGTACCTATCAATCGGCGAATGTGGGTGTCCCACGAGAGATGACGATTGATCGTGACTCCAAGATATTTAATCGAGTCTGAGACTGGAATCTCAACTCTGTCCAATGAATAATTAACATCTAACAAGATACTCTTGGTTCTCCAGAAATTGATGACCTACCTAGGAAACGATAACGGTAACTAGGAAAAATTAGTATTAAGAGTAATCAGGGACCTGCGTGCGAACAGGACACCAACGATAATGGCTTATTGAGTGTAACAAGGATTGGTATTAATTTAATTAAAAATTTCCGGCGAACTGTATTCATGTTTACAACTAATGTAGAAAACTCTTGTTGGATTTTTATAAAAACCTGTCCTGCAAATTTATTCAAATTTGGTTGATTTTAACTGCTTAACACGGTCTTCATAAAATAAAAGTTGCAAAACAAAATAAAGCAATCTACCATACAAGCCGTTGATATCCAATGGTGTATTTAAACGAACCGGTCAATCGGTCGTAAAGTGAACATCGACTTCAACGAGTCAGCTCGAAGGGAGGACAAATAAGGCAGGGAGACGCGCAAAAAACTTAATTTATCGATTCGGATAGGAACACAAAAATCTCCGCATTCGATACGAACCTAGAAGGAAGAATATAAAAAGAGAGTGAAAGTTCTTCGTTTATTTGTTTCGAAGGGACGGAAGCGACGGCGGGGAAAGAGGAGGGACGAAAGGAAAGGAGAAAGAGAGAGTGAGAGAGCCGGTCGGGAGGGTGTGGGGGTGTACAAACTGGGCGGGTGACGTCACGCCGGAGACCCGATGACGCAACTCCCCGACAATTGCTGAACTGGTTCCCACGGTCGGGAAGGGGTATGCGTAGGTTGGACGGGAGTTGAGGTGGAGAGGAGAGAAGCAATAGGGAGTTGGTCCTTGAGTTATTGCAGCGTCCCGCGGCTCCGTCCACCTCCTTATCCAATGCCTTGCGCTGACACACACTCACACCGGTCCTCCTCCTCCACCTCGGAGTCTTCCTCGTGCCATCTCTCCACCCACCACTAAGCCTCAACCCGATCTCTTCTCTCTCTCTGCTCCGTACACGACCCGAAATGTTTTAACGAGAGCGTCGGGACGCATAAATCATGACGGCAAAACGTCTGCACAGCCGCGGTTTCCTCCCCTATACGAACGTGTGGGAGCATATTTTTTCTAACGAAAAATTCCCGTCTTTCCCCTCTTTGGCAAAGTAAAGAACGGAGAAGTTATCCTTCCTTAAGTCACTTTTTCAAGACGAATCGCCGTATCCTCCTAACCGCATCCTCTCTTTTTACGTAGGAAAGAAATAACTCCGTGTTCGACTCGGACGATCAATAGAAACAAAAGCATCCCCTGAGTTTAGTGCGATCGCTTTGCTCTCCATTTTTTTAAGAGTCCCACGAAAGCGAAGAGACTGGACATAAATTCTTCCCCCGGTTTTACGGCCGTTAATTTTTCATCATTTTATTTCTCCGAAAGGAGTTTTTCAGTGTTTTTCTTTTTAAATGCCGATGCAAAAATTAATACTCGTGGGATTATTCAATGAACTGTGCAGTATATTTTACCGCGCCCGAGACGTCGAGAGCAGCTTTAAGGGCATCTCGTCGCTTTTGTTGGTAACGGTCTTTCTCTCGTCCTTTTCAATATTTCCGCCCGGGATAATATACGTTCTCCATCTTTCTATCTCTTTTTCTCTTCCCCATCGTGCGGTGGTAAAAAACAACTTGCGCTTCTTCTCTGAGGAAGAGAAGTGTCTTTCCGTGCTCAAGGTGAAGACAACAGGTTTTTTTCCGGAGGGCAACAAACCTTTTGCTTGGGCGTTGGCCAGTGGCCGTGGCGTGAAGCCAAATTAAAGCGGATGAAATTATGATGAGATAATTTGCGTGCGCTCTCAGACTGTAGAGGGTGGAGGGAGTAAGGCTCGTGTATTCGCGAGGAGAAAACCTCTTACGGGACCGATAAAGATAGTTTCTGTTTCGTGAATAAATATAAGAGGTGTCGATTTTCCAGTCGAGCCGACTGAAATAATCAATTAGGTGCGCCGTTGATTGTGCATAATGTTGAAGTTTTCGTGTATTTTGCCACGTTTATGACTTTATTAACTGTGTAACTTTGCTAAGAAATACTACTCGCTGTAGGCACCGCGAATAAGTTGAAGAATTTGTAGTTGTAGAATTTGAATTACATTAAAATCCTCCTTAGATAAATCATAGCAAATACACAAGAGAAACAGATAATATTGATTTAATTTTCTATATTGCTTAAATTAAGAGTGACATATCTTATCTATTCAAAATTAAACGTAATTTTGAAAATAATACAATGAGAATGGAAAATATCCATTCAATCTGTAGAAGTTTCCTCAGTATAATTGAATAGGATATTTTTATATTAAATCGCCCTTATTATTTTATTTTTGAGGAAGTAGAGTAATTTATATCGATATATCCGAAATCCGCTTTAAATTAATATCATAATCTCACTTTATCCATCAATATAAAGTTTGTACAAGATAGTAAGTGCTAATAATTTACAAACATTTCGCATTCAGTAGTTAATCACCGTTATAACATATGCAAAAATGTGAAGTTGACTGCAGTTACTTTTTATGAACGTATTCGCATTAGGAAATTGAAATCCGAACTCATTAAGGTTCGAAAGACCATCGAGCTGTTTCCGAGTCATCCGAAGCAAAAAAATAAAAAATTAAAGTGCATACACTGTCTGTCAACTGAATCCGCGCTCATAAAACATTCGCGCGAACAGCACGAGAATCTCCCGGAGATTTTTGCGTCGTAATTTTTGCATCCTCCACACAAGAGAGGAGAAGACTTTTGCATTCGCAAGCTCTCATTCTCCGAGACGCGACAACCGAAGACGACGTGTACAAGGGAAGAGGATCCGGAGGTTAATACATCAACACTTAGAGGAGGAATAATAGAGGATGGGAAATGGAGGGAGGTGGAGAGAGAGATAGGGAAGGAGAGAGGGAGGGAGGAAGTGAGGGAGGAAGGAAGGAAGGAGGGGGGGGGGGAGATACGGGAAAGACTTGTTTTGAGCGATGAAGGCGTCGAGAGTGAGTGAGAGAAGGAGAGAAAGAAAGAGACACGCCCATGCGTGCGTGCATTTCTGCCTTCATCTCTTGAACCGCGACGGTTCTCTTACACCCTTTTATGGGTACCACCACCTCCTCTTTCATCTCCCTCCTTTTCCTCTCTTTCGCCGTCCCTCCTTTCTCCATTCCCTTACTCCTTTCACCGGAGGCGTCCCATCCCCGCCGTCTCCTTCTAGTCTGCGAGACCCAGAAAACGGATTCTCGGAGAAACGTCGAGGATTTTTCATCCGCGGGGCGAATATGAGGTCGTGCGCGCGGCAAAGAGGGACAGCTTCCTCACCCTCTTCCCTCCCTCTCTACACGACCCAGTTTTATTTTTTTATTTCGGCTCGGAGCCAAGTGAATAATACTGTGGCATTCAAATGGAGCGAAAGTTGGAGAGGGGGAGGAAGGAGGTTCCGAGGGAAGGTAGGAGAAGTAGTGGGTCGACTTTTTTTTATCTTTGTGGGAGATGGCGCTTCATGCGCTCGATGAAGACTTTTTCAGGAGGAAGAAAAGTAGAGGGAGATGTTTTGAACCGCGCTCTTCTTTCGAATCCCGTGCAAGCGGATACATCATCTATCGTAGACCATGTATATGCAAGTAACGTAGTTTCCCCAAAAGGTTAAAGGGGGTTGCTCCAACAGAATTGTCGCACTATCTCGCAAAATTGCTAGTGGTATAGTTAATTTTTTTTGTAATTTAGAAAACTCCCCCCCGAAGAGTGTTTTTGCTTCATCTTTCTATTATATTAAAAATATTCAATTCAAACGAATCGGAGCACTTTGTTAGAATTTTGATTTTAATATAATTGATCCTTAACATGTAGTTGTAACATGTGTGCATGCACGTGGCTCATACTGCAGAAATGAAAGCTCATTATAAACCGCAATAATCGGGAAATTAACTTTCTTCCTAAAAATTTTAAACTGACCAGATATTAATTGCAATACCTCTCAGATACACATTGCGCGTAGGCCAGAGGAAATCAGCAGGTCGTCAAAAAATGAAAGCTTCGACTCATTGCGGGACCGCTGTAATGGAGCACGCGGTGTTGATATTTATACGACTGAACTTCAGTAGAACTATTCAAGCGTTTAATTTTTCTTTATTTTACATCTTTCAAAATATTCAAAAGTAGATTAACCCATATTGACCGAAAATCTTTAAATTTCTTTTACCCAATTTTTTCTATATATTTTTTATTCGCTCAAAATTCTAATTGCAAACAGACAACTCTCTTTATAACATGACCTAATAAAAATTATATGTGGCAATCTATGTTTCATTCATCCTAATTAATAAAAAAACTAATTTCCGTAATCAGGAGAAACAAAAACTACCTCTTTGAATAAAACGTTAAAAATGTAATTTATTTGCAGAGGATTTTACCTAGTTCTTGCAAATTTTGTTTTATTGATAAACAGTTTCGGGAAAAAAACTTCATAATTAAACAAGAAATGACAATCGAAAGTAAAATTTCTCAGTATAGTGTACGACTTACGAATGATTTAAAAAAATACGTTCGCATATACCACTGCTAAAAAAATATCTAGCTATTCAAAATTTCAAATTGTAACGGCTGAAATAAGAAGCATAAGAAATACAGTAGAAAAATCTAGCGAGACGTAATGCAAGCATTAATTTCGTTGTAAATGGTCTCTCTTGATGTCTACCGTGCTCACTATATAGAGAATAACTCATACACCGCCCCCCTCCCCTCATACATCTGTGTCAGACCAAACACCTAATGGCCGACTTACAAGTCCGTTTTATAAAGCGGTCATCATTATCATACGCTCATCAAAAGCGCCTCGAGTCGCCGAGCGTGACTAAATTAAACTCATTGATGCAAACAAGAGGGGCAAAACAGGTTCGTCTCTCATCCACCTCGCTCGAAATCAGCAATAGTTTACCATCCTTCTTTTTCTCGCTCTTTTCCTTAGGAGTAAGGAACGATTTCATACTTTTTTTTTGCTTCTTGGTCGCACGCTCTCCTACGCCGCCACCGGCAGCAAAACCCCCAAACCCTTTCTCACCTCTTGTGTACTGACATGTATTATGTATGACGACTCGGAGCCTTTACGTTCTGAATAGTGCATCATGGGCGGATTTGGTAATATGTGTCGGGAGATCTTTTACCCATCCCTCCAGCCCTCGACCCGATCTTCTCTATATGCTGCTACCTTCAGGAAACCATCTTCCTATCACCGTTCCATCGAACTCTTCCCGTGTCCTCACAATTTCTCATTTCTATGTCAGACTCCTATATATACCTACATATATGAATATATATATATATATATATATATATATATATATATATATATATATATATATATATATAAATGTATAAACGTATACATATTTTCTTCTTCTTGCTCAATCTTAGCCGCAGAGCACCTACTTCCCTCAATTTTTAACCCCATCTCATTCTATCTTCCCGTGTCTCTTCCGTTCCTCTCTTTTTAGATTTCTTTGATGCCGCATAACTCAAGGAGCATGTGAAGGGAAAAAACCTCCCCGTCTCTGGTTCTTCACGCCTCCCTTTTTTTGTCCGACATCGCGGTAATCTGGAAGCGATTCTCGCGAGGTCACGGATCGTTTAAATATTTACGTAGCCTTCAAAAACCGATCGAGGGCTAGCGTTTTCCTGCAAGAACAAGTCTGGCGTGAGAAATATCTTTTCGGAATAATGTGAAGCGCTTCTTTTATATTCTTGACGTGTCAAAATGGATGCATGCAAATATTCTCCGGTTTGGATTTGCTTGCTTGCAACTTGATGCGTAAGAATAAATGCAGAAGATTTCATATTACCATGTGGAGGATTTTTACTTAACTTTGAGTTTTAATAAAAGCGCCCACCTTTTTATGGTTTAAGATAAAGAAACCTGATCAATATTGGATACATCATAAGGAATTATGTTTAATTAGGCAGAAATAGCGCTGTCGTACCCACATTCAAGCATAATAAATCGTTCAATAAAACGAGTAGTACAAAATAATGGGACGGTATCATGTAAAAAAAGAATTGTCTAGTAACGCCAGTTGAAAGTAATTTTAAATAAGTATAAAGTGATGAGGTATTTTTTGTGTGAGTAATGCGATTAATTTATCTCATCTAAAGTTTGATAAATGGTTTTTATCAAAATTATTTATAACTAAACGGCAACAATTTTTAATTTACCGTTTCAATCAAACCGCTAATAATGTCTTATATATGCCAAAACGTTAAATTAAGACATTGTTCTCTTTTAGTAATGTAATTCATCATCATCATAGGTAGTCTGTCCGTAGACAGGGCCGTGATTATTCATGGTTAAACCTGGTTCTCCATATACTCCTATTTTCCACTGTCCTCTTCATATCTTGATAACTCTTTTTCCCTTTCAAATCGTCCCTCAGCTGAAACCTTTTCCTATCTCTTTCCCTTTTTCCATCTAGTTTTTCTTCTAGCACGTCTTTAATCATACTCTCTCTCCTCAGGTAATGTCCAACTCAGTTTGCCTTTTAATAGTCTTCGCTTCGCTTCTCTCCTATTCTTCGTAGCACTTCATCGTTTTTCATCCTATCTGTCCATTTTATCTTCAGCATAAGTAATCGTGAAGTGGTAATATCTATCTGACGGTAGTGTCCTATTTCGCAGACGTAGAATTCTGGTGTCCACAAAAATTGGAAGAATCTTTGTCATTCAAAGAGCAGCAGCTATTAACAATACGCATTTACGCTAGTCATTATCGAATGAAAATATCCTAATTACTTTTTATCAAAGTATTCTACCATTTCGCTCATTTTCGCGTAACATTTCAGCATATCCAGAATTAATTTTTCAATATATTTTTGATGAAGCTATTGCATTAGGTTATATCCTTGTTTAACATTCCATCAAAATAGATCCGTTAAAATAGATTCGTCCCGGTCAACATAATTTGTTGCATACTAATATAACCAAGCGCTAGCCAATGAATTTCAACTTATATATATCTTTATTAAAACGCAATATCCGTCGCAGGCGTTTCGCCAGCTCACACTCCTCCGCGCTTAACAGACTTGATAATTATTCCGACTGTGGCTCCGATTAATCAACGGCAAATAAACTTGAGCCGCTATAAATACGCTCTTTGTAGAGGCAGCAAGGGATGTAACGCGGCGCAAACAAAAAAACAGCATTTTACGCATAGAATGGGCCCATTTACTCTGCCCTCTCTCTCTCTTCCTGTCTCCCTCTTCCTCTCTCTCTCTCTTTCTCCCTTTTGCAACGCCGACCTTATCATAATCTCGCGAGGTTTGGGTCACTCGGCGCACGAATGCGTCTCTGCGTGAGCGTCACTTGTTTACTCGCGCCGCCGTCTCTCTCTCTCTCTCGTGCCCGCCCCCGTTCCCTTTTGTTTCCTCTCTTCCCAGGTCCATATGACATGAATAATGCATGGTCCCAAGAGAGCAAGTGCTCCCTCCCCTTCCACCCGCCCCCGCTCGCTCCCTCTTATCCCCTCATGCCCCACCCGTCATCCTGCAGCAACATGCTCTCTTCCTAGCCTTCAATCTTCTCCCGTATCTCTCTCTCTCTCTCCCCTTTCCTTCCTCTCTTCCTCTTATTCCTCTCTTCCGTCTCCCTGTATCCCTAACTCCCTTGCCATTATTCCCACCCTTCTCTCCCATACCGCATCCCTCTCCCCCCTCCATCCCACCTCTCTCTGCTCCTTTTCTTCCCCTCCAACCCCTTCCTTATTCTCGGCGCTCTCTTTGCGCTTTCCTCACGTAAAGGAGTCGCTTCTCTCGCACGCGCCCATGTTTGGTCACGACCGCCATTTTTTCTTGTTTTCAATTACTTCGCTCTTTTGTAGTATGCTAACGTTTCGTTTGTTTTTTATTTTATTTCGTCTTCTTCCTTTTTGTCAAACTCGTGCAATTTCCGTCTGCATACGTTTTTCCTACGGCGAGACTCTCCAAAGTTTTGTCTCTGTTTGACCTTCGATGTCGCACTGGAGCAAATTCTTTATATTTGACGTCGCTGTCCTTGCTGCCTTCAAGTCTCTCTCACTCCTGCTCCCTCTCTTCCTCTCCTTCTCTCCCTCTCTCCCTCTTCCACTCTCTCCAGGGCGTTGCGACCGTGTGATCAATTGGTCTCACGTGTAACGTATGTTGTGCTTCTGTTAGCTTTTATTTTGTTAGAAACATTAAAAGATTAAATAAAATAAAATTTATTATGTCTAAGTATGTGATAAAATATTAAAGGTTGATAATTTACTGGCTAGATTGCACAGTTTTCGCGCGTGTCTTATCGTTAACACGGTTTGATAGAATTATACGGATAGTTTTTCCTTTCAAAATGATAGAATTAGTGTTTGATTATTCTTATATATATATATATATATATATATATATATATATATATATATATATATATATAATTCTTTATAATCTGATAGATTCAAAACAATTTTTATGTATAGCCGTTTAAATAAAGAAGTATGTTGCGTTAAAATATAGATAAATTACGCGAAGAAAAAATATTGTGCTTCCTCTAAATTAGGGGAGAGTAAAACATTCGATCTGTGGAATTGCGCGAGTAAATATTGTATATGATATTTTTTAATATTTCTATTCAGTGTCTTCATTACGGTGTTTTAAAAATGTAACAGTTTTTAATCGCTTTAGTAAAATAAAAACTTTTTATATTTTAATCCAGTATAACAACAGATTATATATCTTATTTTACCTAGATAAAAAATGCTGTGTGCGAAAACATTTGCAGTCGAATTCTGTGTAGTAAATGCATAAATACACTTCGGATTTCCTAAAAATATTTCTTTTTCTTGAAATGTCGGTTAGAGGAACTTTGCTACAATTTGTTTGGGCAGTAAAAAAATAATTTTCCAGTAGAATATCTCAAGCAAAAAAAAATAAATTGGCATTAGAAAGATAAAATGGCAGTAAAAAATATAAACTGGCAGTATTCAAGCAGCAGTAAAGAAATTGCAATTAGGGACATCAAATTATGGCTAATCGTAAGCTTCAGTATAAGTCATCCATGGCGATTTTCGTTCTTCTTTTGTTGTCTTGGGAAATGTTTGCATGGAGGAACATTTTGCTCGTCCTCACACGGTTGGGCAAGTTGGTTGAAGTGTTTTTCGTTCCTCCTCAAAAGAATATTTTGCTCGGCCTTAAATAATCGGGAGTTTGGGGCCAATTTATTTTTTTACAGACATTTTATTTTTTTACTGCCATGTTGCATTAAAATACTGCTAGTTATTGCTTTCTATACTGCTTCTTGAATACTGGCAGTTTATCTTTTTTACTGCCATTTAATTTTTTCTACTGCCAATTTATTTTTTTTACTACCAGTTTTATTCCATGCCGAATAACATTCATTTAAACTGAATTTCACGCACCGGTGCTAAAATTTCGCAGCATTTTAACAAAAATACCAAATAATACAACATTTTGCATGGTTTTAAAATAATCATTATTATTAAAAAATAGATTACTCTTGTAATAAGTTCGCTCCAATATATACGTGCATTCATATTTGAAAAATGGGGAAATAAACGTGATTCGAAACCACTTGGCCGGCTAAATATCATTATGCGTTTCACAGGTGATGTTCAGAATACAGCTCATAGTATACACGTAAACGATTTAACATTGATAACTTCAGCCAATAACTCACTAAACTCGTTAGAAAACCTTCACATTTACAAAAACCGCGATACACTTATGAACACAGACACAGATTTCAACAAGACCCTATACAAATTGACAGATTTGAACGACACACACACCGAAAAATCTTTCCGCGTTTCACTTGTTTCTCGGTCGTCTTCTTAATACTTTCCGTTTCAAACCTGGCAGTCGGCTTTCAGTCACTGTTGAAACAGGTTCTACCCCTGACGATGCCCACCTTGTGGGCGAAATGCATTGGGTTTTGCAGCCCTCTAGTTGTTTTGGCTAAAGGAGTATTCCACTTTTGTTAGTTTTGGCCAAAGTTATTGAGCTACTATCAATTTTCAGAATACATGATCAATGGGTTTCTTTATGATTTCTAACATAATCGAATTTTACGCTATTTAATGCAATATTATGAATGTAGTTCAACAATGAAAAACAACTTTAAACATTAACATTTGTTTGTATTATTGATGACCTAATTAATACAATTCGTGGAAAAATTATGAAGAACAAAACTAATCAAGATCGCTTCCAAAAAATAGCTTAGAATATGTTGTACTAATTGAAGCGAAAAGACTCGGAAAATCTTCTGGTTCGTGATGAACGTTTGTTTAAAATGTGAGAGGCTGCAAAGAGAACATTAAATGGAACCGTAGACCAGTATTCACAACGTTTGAGTCAATTAAGTGAAAATTTACAAAATGTTTTCATTTGGAAATGTATGATATTCATTTTAATAAATTAAAAATAAATTAAATTAATAATATTTTTAAAATAGCAATTTCCATATTATGCACTAAAGGGAAAATAAATTAAATTAAAAATATTTTTAAAGTAATGCATTTTATATTTCGTAATGAAAGGGAAGAAATGAATTCAATAACCAACTCAATATCAATATAATAGTTATATGGCATAGTCAAATTATTGATACATATAACGGTTTGATTAGTGGTTTAATTAAAAATGCCTTATAACTAGGCTTGGTAGTTTTCGACATTTATTTTTTTATAATTCGAAGATTAAAATCGACGTTTTTTTCCTAAAAATTGGCGACGGACATCGACGTTTATTTTAATACATTTTATTAGGCTTGGTAGTTTTAGACATTTATGTTTCTTAAAAAGCGCCCACTAATATCGTTTATTATTCCTAAAAGTCCAGGATGAATATCAATGTTTATTTTAATACATTTTATCGATTTTTATCAACATAAATTACAGAAATTGGATTTTTCCAATTAAATTTCACTAAAATTTTATATATAAAAATAAGACTTCTCGTATGGTGGATTTTTTGTTGCTCTCTAAACTTTGGTAAATGTGTTGATGTTGGCTTCGCCCACCAACCCGGAACCGCTAATTTTTCGGGATAAGTCACAAGTACATCTCACTCGTTAAATCGCACTTCTTATTCAAGAAATCGTGGCCATTCAATAGCAAAATTAATGTGACGTTAATATAATGCACAATCAAATACACATATGAACATTTTGAAGAAAAAATCTTATCTTGTTGAGTGACAAAGAATGATGAGTGTACAAAAGTCCCACATATGAACATTGAACGAAACTACGAGTAAGAAAAACTAAGCATGGAATTCTCTCATTCGGAGAATGAATTGCGGGGATTGCTACCAAAACATATAAATTTGATGAGTGTTTTTTAAAATACCATAGGGCAGAGCGCCAGAAATATACTCTTAGTAGTAGATTTGTATCCTAGCCAACCACGAAACGAGTTATATCCGCGTGAATTTTGCTTGAGACCTGCTATAGGGATATTTGGCGATAAGTAATAATTCAGTTTGGGAAAATTTTTCTTTTTGCATCTTGGAGGTTGTCTGTAGAAGTCATAAGACCCTATGAGTAAATTGAGTATGGAAGCTCATCATAACGTGTAAGCGACCAAGGGCGCGTAGGGATTATCAGATATGGTCGAGATTAAAGACAGAGTGCAATAAACCGACCATTTTGTTTTGTGCCGTACCAGTGTCATCTCAGTATGAATCCTTATGGCATAAGGGATCTTAGAAACGGTATGGAATACCGAATGAAGTGTGGTTGTCTGGTATTACAAATGCTAATATTTTCTTTTGTTTTGGACGTTTAGCGCTAAAATATATTAAATTTGAGTGTGATATAGCAAATTTAAAAATCTTGGCGAATAATTTTATAGAAAATTTAGTAGTGAAAAATCGACACTTATCGACAACAATTCATTTTCGTCGATTTTAAAAGTTTTACGGAATCGATGTCTATCGACATTTATCAATTTAAATCAAATCCTACCAAGCCTACTTTTAACTAACTTTTATAATAAATTTGAGAAAATCATGAAATTCATTTTCCCTTTCAGTGTGAAATATACAATGTATTATTTGAAAAATATTTTTAATTTAATTAGTTTATTTATCTCTGTTAACGATATAAAGTTTAGAGTAGTTATGTATTCATAATTTAACCCGTAGGGTAGGGTGGGGCTATTTGGATCGTTTCCAATTTAATCCAGAATTACAGGTGGCCAAATATTTTTTTTAGAATTCAATCATTAATTTTCATTGCATTATAATGTTTTGAATTAAAAAATATAATGCTAAGTTTTAAACATGTTTATTTTAAAATAAACCACAAAATACACAATAATGAAAAACATTAGTTTTACAAATTTTGTGGGGCTATTTGGATCACATATTTTCTTGTAAAACTGCACTGAAAATTAGTCTTATAAAAGTTAGAAACTATATATAAACAACGCATTACATTTCTGGCCGTAGTCATTCATATTAATTACGGATTAAACACATTTTCCACACTTAAATCGTTTATGTCCAGCAGCCCCTTCACACAGCTCGTGATACCAAGTTTTGCAGCTTATCCGATCACCTTTTGTGAGAGATATCAGGATACTTGATTCCGCAGAAACCACACGGTACATCTTCATCTTCTGGTGATTTGTATGAAGATTCTTCACTTGAACTGCTTGAGTCGATTAGTTTTCTTCGCACACGTTTTCTTACTTTTCTTGGCGATCACTAGATCTTTTGAGTTATTTCCAAGTTTTTTGACCTTTTTCCTTTTTCCAAATGTAACTTTCTCTTTACACTTGTTTTCAACGTTTTCAGGAGACGTCAGATGACAGGTAGAACGCTTTGATTTGTTTGCTTTTTTCTTTGGATTGACTTTGGTAGGAGTAGGTAAAACAACTGAAAAGTTTGTTCCAGAACATGATGGTTTTGTGGGAACCTGATTAGTTTTAGGATGAGAGTTATTTCGGACATTAGAACCATGGTACCGGGAGGCATTCCTTGTTTGTATTCCTTTTCGCATTCTTTGCCCTTTAAAAATTACCAAAGGAGGAATGAATACTCCGTTAGCACTAAAACATGCAACTACAGTTACATGTTCTCCCCTTTCTAAATTTGTCAAGGAAACAACATGTCTCTTACCCTTTTCATCAACAACTTTGGAAGGCTTGTTGTTCCACCTCATTCACTTTGTGAATGCATTGAGGTTGGCCAATTCATAAAAGAAATGAACCACTCTTTGTGTGCCATCTTTATTTCATCGCTCCAAGGAATTATAATTTTATTTATTTTAGCATAATGGTAAACTGCTTTTCGTGCACTTGTTGACGTATGGCCAAAACCATTGCTGCTCAACGATTTTAGTCTTTTTAAAAGGTCTCTTTATTGTTCAAATGAAAAAATTGTTGGACGGCCTATAGGCTTGTGCTTACAAATTGGTTGATGAACTTCCTCCCTTCCAAATTCTCTATTGTATCTAACATCCTGGACTCGTCTCTAAAGAGTTGTAAATGGAACTTGGAAATGATCTGCAGTTCCACGTAAACTTTGATGTCCATTGATTGTGCTGGATAAGGCTTGGCACATATCTTCCTCCTTCCACCGCAAATAAGCTTCCTTCCGCTTATATTTTCTCACCATCAGAAAAATGAAACGCAAATTGGAGGGTACTTAAAATTTAATTTTTAAGGTGTATATTTTTGCAACATATTTTACTTTTATTTATACTAAAAAAATATCCCGCAAGCATTCTTAAATTTACAAAACTCTAAACTTATTGGATGCTATTACAAGTGCAATAGTTTGACCGATCCAAATAGCTCCACTAAAATTGATTCAAATAGCCCCACTTGTGTCGATTCCAGATAAAACGAAGTAGTCCTGTAGTAAAGAACATAATGCGCTACTTGTACCATAGAACAGCGCAGAAGGTAGTGAAACACAAATAAAGAACAAAGCGAGAATAAATTTATCATTAGACCTTAAATTCTAAGGCTGTAATGTTACATACCGTTAAAATCAGAGCTAGTAACCACTTACCTCGATCTCTTTAATTGCGTTTTGAAGTAATGTAGAACTAAATAAATTCACTTCAAGACCCTAAAAAACCCGTATTTTACAATCGTTCACTAGCAAATGAATGCCGGAATGCGCAAGACATTTTGCGCAGTAGGTCAAATGCTTATTTTGATTCAAATAGCCCCACCCTACCCTATGAGGTTAATGACCATTAAATTAATGAGTTCAATCATCCATCACTAGTTCTAAACGTTATAAATATATTTGCAATCAATATTACATACCTCGCCCTTCGCGGGGGTTACGTTCCTTGAGAATCCCGCGAACCGCAATACCGCGATCGGTAATTACAGTACCTATGGAGAAAACGGTGTTCTGTTCCCACATCAGCGAAAATGGATCGTTTAGCGTCTTATTGAGCTAACTACTGTAGGGCAAATAAAAAATAGACAGAGAAAGATAGAATGCAGATGTAAGCATTAGAAAAAGCAAGAAAATAGATATAAATTTATTCTCACTATCATATAACAGGAAAACTTAATGTTTTGGAAATGAAGGTGTTTCAGAATGCTGTTAGTTGGACGAAGTGGCTGAATTCAGTAATGCTGTGATTTTAAGATGCCTTTATTTGTATTTTAATTTTGTAGAAATTTCTGCGTAGAGAGCTACCGCAGATGCAATGCTTCTCTTAAAATCAATTCTCCTCTGTTTGAATGTGTCAATCTATTACTTTCTCTTTTAGTTCATTCACCATCTTAGCGATTTTTGCTGATGGATTTGCTGTTAACTGTGGTTTCTTATGCTCTATATCAGTGGTCGGTAACCTCAGTGAGTGACCCGCCATCATGATTTTGGTGACACACCAAGGTAAACATGTTTAGAAGGGTCTGTTTTGAAAAGAAAAGAGTAATTCAATTGGTAAATATAGTGTATATAAACATCCAGGTTATTTTTATCTTTTCATTAAAATTTTATGATCGACACGTCGTATTTTCCAAAAAAACATTAACCTATGATTACAAAAAAGTTTCCAACTATTGCTCTATATATACTCACCTTCACGAAGTTCTCGGCAAATTATTGTCTTGGTAGACTTCCTTCCAAACATTGCCTCTCTCTCTAATGAATCCAGGCTCGTATGTATAAACAGAAATAGTGTGTTTCGTCTACATCCTCAGGGTTGTATTTTTCTGCTATTGATAGGCTTACAAAGGCCTCCTCCGCGATTTTTTTATTCAGAAGAGCGAACAATACTATGAAAAGGCAAAACTAGTTACTGTTGGAGTCATCACAAATAAGCAAAACCATAAAAGGCAAGTTTTAGCTGTATTTATCACAATATGAATTTTTTACTTATTTATATTTGTGATGGCAATATAAGCTTTCCTGTTTTTTATCACTACCTATCAGAAAAATTCCAACATTCAATAATGTCCTAATATTCTTGGAGTTGCGATGAACATACTTTTTAAAATAAATACTACTAAAACTGATGATTGTGAAATCTTATAATTACACTCTCTGTTTCCAGTAAAACAATTCTACTGCTGAAAAAGACAATTTTGTGCTAGAAAATATTCTCTACATACGATGCCTTAGCGCAGTAGTAATGCAAATTTTTTCTGAACGGAAACTTAAGTATCGCAAAAAATTTCCATCGCATTTCTATTACAATATTGTAAGAAAGTGCCTTCTAACAACGCTGTACGCTACGGAAACATACAATCCAACATTCTGTTACAATAATTCTTGTCATACGATATTTTTGGTGTAGGCGTCATCAGCCAATTGCAGTTGATTTCGGCAGATGATAGCTAAAGCGAGTCGAGTCGTAAATTGCAGATTCGAGATTAATTCATGGTATTAGTGTATTTTCTTCTCTGGCTTCACCGGTAATAATTTCCAAAGTCGTGAATCATTCATGCATTTATTTTGCTATCAATCTCGTACCGTTTGCTAGAACACATTTTGTTTTGATGTTATGAATCTTTCTCAGAAGCATTTTATGTTGTGGTAAACTACTTGAAGTTGAATTGGTGAAAAAATCCAGGAGAATGCATAAAAAAATCCTTACGGAATTAATGTGAAAATTTTCTTTCGCATAAAAAGTTAGTACTATATACATATTAATAATGGCGACTTGTTCATAAATTATGTAGCAAGATGTGTTCATCTTTTCAATGTCAAATTTTGTAAAAATGATTTAAAATGTAATTTTATTTTTCGTCCGGTAGAATGGAATCACTTCGGAAGGAAAAACCTACTCATAAGATTTTCAGTCAGCAAATATTTACCTGACATTAAAATGGACGCCAAACGTACATTGATGACGCAGTCTCGTTCCGTAAACGGGTAAATATTGGTCTCGAGTTTTTGCCACAGACATAAAAAGATAAAAAAATCCACAATTTCGCGAAATGAGAGGGAGAGGAACATGACATTTGGTGGGACCTAACTCCATTGTGGCATTTCCCAATAAATTCATTAATGTTATTCTCGGAAATATTAACCCATTAACGCCCAAAATTTATTTTTGTTAAAATTTCGATGAAACACACTAAATGTAATGATGAGGATGTCAAATACATATATCTATTATAATATATTTTTATTATATATATTATATATATGTATATGTATGTATATATAATATTATAATGGAATAAAACTGGTAGTAAAAAATAAATTGGCAGTAGAAAAAAGGATTATTTGGGCAGTAGAAAAAATTAAATGCCAGTAAAAAAGATAAACTAACAGTATTCAAGCAGCAGTAAAGAAAGCGAAAACTATCAGTATTTTAATGCAACATGGCAGTAAAAAAATAAAATGGCCCCAAACCCTCGCTTTCTTAAGGCCGAGCAAAATGTTCCTTTGAGGAGGAACGAAAAACACTTCAACAAACTTACGCAACCCGGTGAGGACGAGCAAAATGTTCCTCCAAGCAATACTTTCCCAAAACAAAATGATAACTGTTTAGGTACTACGGGATGAGCTAGGAAGGTGAAATTTTCCAGTTATTTACAAAGTAGTACATTTGAACAAATTAACATTTGAATCATTCCATAAATATATTTCGGCGGCCGTTAAAAATGTTTAAATTTTAAACAATTAGAAAAATATTATTCCACTTCTAGAAGTGCTACAACTTTAAAATTTGGCAGAAATGTGTAGCATTAGTATACCATAATGGAGAAAGCATACAATTCTTAAAATTGCAAAGTTTGGTGATTGTATTAATATATTATTTTTATATAAGGGAAAAACGAAAATCGCTGCGGAGGTATAAACTTTAGAATTAAAAAATTATTTTGAATGATGAAATATCTGTCTGAAAAATGAATGTTTTTTTAAGGTGAGATGAAATGCTTGCAGTATGCAAGCACCTTCTACTAGTGTATATATATATATATATATATATATATATATACTTGGTAAGTGCCCGCTGGGCTTCCTTCAACACCTTGTTGCCACCCTCATCACTACCTTTTCATTTCCTTAAGTCTATATATATATATATATATATATATATATATGTACACTCACTCACTCACTGACACAAAACTCTTAGGTACTTCTAGAAGGGCTAGAAATCTGAAATTTGGCATGTGGTCGGACGAGTGGCAAAACCGACGAGAAAAATCGAAAATCACAAAAATGTTAATATTTAAGGGATTTTTTTAACCCCAATGTTCCATTTCAATACCCCATAAGAAAAGCATTGGATTCAGTGAATTTAATACTTTTAATGGAAATGAATGCTGTCATAACGAATTATAGTTGAACTTCCATAACTCGAATATCAAGGAAAAGTAATATTAATTCGGTAAATAGAATATTCAAGTTATGGAAATATATTTTTAAATATTTTGTTATACATATACAGTGGAACTTCTATAACTCGAATCTCTAAGGAAAGCAAAAATTATTCGAGTTATAGAAACTTGGAGTTACGGAAATATATTTTTTCATTTTTCTTTGATCAGATTTACATCGAGTTTATTTTCATAAGCATATAACTCTAATTTTCAATATCATGCATATTATGAAAACATCATCACCAATATTTTCTTCCGATGATATGTAAGATTTTACTCTACCCAAAGCACTAATTGGAGCACGTACTGTGATTGAGGGTATCATAGATAATTGCAATTCTCACATATTACTGGAAGCACGAACATGACGATTAAATTTGGGTTATCGACTCTGTAGGAAGGAGCGAATAGGTTTGTTTTTCTCCATGGCTATAAAGGATCACAATAGGAAAAGCAACCCTGATAGCAGTGGCGGTAAAACGTGAAAAGTATTTCAATGTTGTGTTACGTAGTTTTTCGAGAAATTTTAAATCTTTTCGATTGTTAAATATAATGGCGTCATAACTATTTCTCGATATTTTTTATCCAAATACGCTTTAATGTCATGGATGATAATGACATTATCTTAACAGAAAATATCCTGTTTCCATAAATTTAATGTATATGGTATAGCCTTAATGATGATTATTCTTATTACTCATGCACTGCGATCTGAGTCACGAAACTTGAAATCCGAGAACTTGGACAAGAGCCGATTGCCAGATAATTTGAAATTATGGATACTTGCCGTAATTACGCGGAAAATTATAAATATTCTGTTAGAACTCGTGGAATTTATTATCTAATGCATACAGGCTCCACGTGGCTGAATTTCTGTTGCCCTGGAGATCGCGTTAATTTATTTACGAGCTTAGATCTTGGTGTATGGTGATTTTTTGAAGCGCTTGCAGTTTGCAAGCACCGACTACTTATTGTATTATATATATATGTGATATAAAAATTAAGGTACTTCCTAATGTGCCACGGACCTGAAATTTGGCAGAAAGATAGGTTATCAGGTACAACTGCTCAGAAAAATCCAATATTCCAAATTTTGTTTTAAATTTTTGACCCCCATGTTCCATTTCGATATTCCATAAGAAAAACAGAAATCTGTGCAGAGTTTCATAAATTTACATTTTAAAATTAGTTATAATTCTGATAGAAATTCGGGACAAAACATTTCTACAGTTAAAGAATGAGGTTTCTTATTTTTGAAGACTAAATTCAAATCGGTGCCGGTTTGACGAAGAAATATGTTTTTAATCGGAAAAAAGCAGTTGCTCAACAATAAATAACTTCAGGTACCATAGCAACCAGGACAATGCTTTTCAATGGGAATTGGCAATCCGTAATATAATAGCATCGCTTTAATGCTTTTTAATGGGGAAATTCTTACTGTCCCATTGATTTCAACCAAAGACGTATACATATGATGACGTCATAATTTTAAAACGGGATATATGTTATTAAATAAAAGAACGTTACTCCTTTCAATTATGGGGGTTGATTAACTGTATATATAACAATAGATTTAATTTAGTGCTTCTAAAGAGAATCAGTGGATTGTATTATAATGCAATTGATTTAAAACTACGGCGTACATTTATAACGACGCCAAAATCCAAAAACAAATATTAGAGAATTGTGAAAAAAAGTAATGTCGTGTTGGAGCTGTAATTTTTTAGTTATTTAGAGCTTAGTGCACATACCAAAATAAACACTTGAAAATCTCGTTGAATATGTTGTGACGGCATTAAAAGTTTTTTAAATTTAAACAAATAGATAAATATTATTTCACTTCTAGATCAGCAACAACTTTAAAATTTGGCAGATATGTGTGGCTTTAGTACCCTACTGTGGAAAATGTATAATATTTTTAAATTGCAAATTCTAGGGATTATTTTACTCTATTTTTTTCTATAAGGAACGAATGAAAATCGGTGATAAGGTGAAATCTTTAGAATAAAAAAAAAATTTCCATTGACGAAATATCTCTCTGAAAAATGAATGCTTTTCCAAGGTGAGATGAAATGCTTGCAGAATGCAAGCACCTTTTACTAGTACAAGAAATTATGTACCAACTAAAGGTGCAACGCATTTTTTTTAGCTGGCAGGTTTTTCTGCCATTGGAATATAAGGATATCATAAAATTATATATACGTGGTTCTTCGAGGCATTTTATTCCTCTTATGTAATTTAAAGTTACAGGGTTTCTGACACTCTAGGTGTAAAGGAAAATTACATTTTTTCACACATTAATGTTGTACGTCGACAACATTGTTTGCAGCGTTAATTAGACTGATCACTTCGGATGATCCAGTGTTCCAGCTTATCGAAACGTATTGCATTTTGTGCAGCACTACTGATTTGGAGTCTTAGGCCGGGAATTTTTCTGTCTGCTCCGTATTATAAACTGCATTGCTGCTAAAATTCTAATTATAATATATCGTTTCCAAGAATACTATAGAGACGCCAGGCATTCACAACTGCAGCGTTTAATCCCCAAGAAAATAAAACCCACCATCATTTCCTGGAACGAATCCTAACTCTGTATATCGCTACAAATTGATACAATTTTCCTCTTTTCCTTCGCATTCCATCGTTTGGCTTTTGAGATAGAATTCACTTTTACAATGTTGCTCGTCGCTGTAACAACACGACTGTCATTCCAACGAACAGGTACTATGTTGTCTGCAACTATTTTATCCATAGTACCTCTCTCTCTCTGCTCTGTTATCTACTAACAAATATATTAACTTGTAATTAATTTGTATTTTGTTAAAATCTGTATGTAATTAATTTCTCTTATTTTGTAAATATTGTAATTACTTATATGACGAAAGGGTTAAATGTAAGAAGGGACTACATAGTCTCAATTTCGCCCAAATAAAGTCGTTT
This sequence comes from Tanypteryx hageni, assembly GCA_028673005.1. NCBI lineage: Eukaryota > Metazoa > Arthropoda > Insecta > Odonata > Petaluridae > Tanypteryx > Tanypteryx hageni. The sequence continues at coordinate 56,960,748 of CM054116.1, forward strand.
GTCTGTCTGTCTGTCTGTCTTTTTTGCATAGCTGTTTTTGGTGTCAGAGGTGCTTTGCATATTCTATTATCGCGTATGGTTCCTTTTGCTCAAATCCCTCTCTTGGATAACTCAGAGAGCAGATTAATAGAGGTAAAGAAATTGTCAAAAACAACGTGACTACCATGCTGAATGTCTGGTTTATCAATAAGCCCAACCACAATGTCAGAACCCTGGCCTTTTCCTGATGCAGGAAAATTGGTGCTGCTTCCACAGTACAGCATGGCATGCAATAAATAGCCATTTGATGTACAAATAGACCATAATTTAAACCCAAACCTTATGGGTTTGCCAAGAATAAACTGTTTTGTCCCATGCTTCAAAAGTAGGGTACAACTGGTTCATCTACACTAATATATTTAGTTTTATCAATAACTTTGAATGCTTGATACAAATATTAAAAAATTGGTCTTTATAACAGCGATTGTCATCGATGGCCATATTGTCCGCAAAGTGAAGTCGCCTCATCATTACATCTAAACAGAGAATTCAATCAAAAGATCCCTCAATATCCCAATGGCAGGAAAACCTGCCATCAAAGTTCCGACTACTATTACTTTCATAAAATGAATTTCTATGGTCAAAATCTGATTTAATAATCGGTGATCGAAAGACCCAGCTAGACGCGGTTTTTCTTGACTTCAAGAAGGCATTCGATAAAGTCCCTTATATTAAGTTATTGAAAAAATTACTTTCTCAATGATCGGGAACAAATGGTAGTCATAGATGGATTTAAATCAGATTCGGTCAGCGTGTCCCCCGGCGTTTCACAGGGAAGTGTCATCGGTCCCCTATTATTCCTTGTATACATAAATGACTTAGATAATGTTATTACAAGTAAAATCAAGTTATTCGCGGATGATACGGTAGTTTACAGAGAGATCAACAGTCCTGCTGATCAAGCATTACTTTCTAACGACCTACACGCAATTCTCGAGTGGTGTAAAGAGTGGCAATTTGAGCTGAACTTATGTAAGTGATCTGTCATGAGATTCTGGAGAAACAAAGAAATTGAGGCGATGAACTACAGTATAGAAGGCGTACATCTAAAATTAGCCGAATCCGTCAAATACTTAGGTGTCATTTTAACAAGTAACCTCTCGTGGGACACACACATACGAAATATATCCGGGAAAGCTAAGCAGAAACTAGGATTCATCAAACGGATAGTAGGTAAAAGCGAAGAAAAAGTCAAAGAGACATGTTACTTCTCTTTAGTTAGACCGCTGCTAGAGTATGCGTCGAGCATATGGGATCCGTACGAGAAAGGTTTAATCGCCGAGTTAGAGAAAGTGCAGCGAAAAGCTGCTAGATTCGTCAAAAATTGTTATGATAGAAATAAAAGCGTTACAGGCTTGATACAGGACTTAGGATGGGAATCACTAGCTGAGCGCCGATCACGTGCTAGGTTAAAACTTCTTGAAAGATTTAGAACGAGTACTTTCTCCAGCGACGTCAAAGAAATAATAAGAACTCCCACCTATATCGGTAGAATGGACCATCCTCGTAAAATAAGAGAGATAGCCTGTAGGACAGAGATATACAAAGGCTCATTTTTCCCTAGAACGATTGCTGAGGAGAATAAAACTTGCGATCAAAAGTAACCTCGCGTAGGGGCGTAAACCAAGGCCTAATTTTGGAGTTTTCCCCTTGGTGTTAATACACCCCATGCCACACACCCTTGCGGTGGCTTTCAGGGTAAACTGTAGATGTAGATGTATTTCAACATCTTTTTTACGACCTGATGATTCCCTCTTGCCTACGCGCAATGGTATCTAAGAGGTAGTGCAATGAATAGCTGGTCAGTTTAAAAATTTTAGGAAGAAAGGTGACTACCCGTTCGTAGATTTTTCAACATTTGGCAATGTATATAGCTGGCTTAAATGAAATATTTTTATCAAGAAATGGAATAACACACCCTTCTTTCTTCCTTCTCCCGATCATCTTTCTGAACTAACTAGGAAGGACATGTTCTTTAACTCATACCTCAGTATATATCAGCAACCTGTTGACCAAATCGTGAACTATGACTGATAAGGCTGCGAATAATGGATAAATGCTCAATAATGGCCAGAACTGAGAGTACCCTACCATCTAGCGAGGGTAATAGTAAGTGGCAGTAAATCCGTCCACTGGGATATAATGGGTTAAGATCACCGAATGACCGAAAGAACGATGACCTTGCGATGAAAAAGTATTAATTGGTTAGTTACTGCCTTGGTGAGATGAAACTGCCTTGGGGAGATGAGAGGAGGAGGGCGATGATGCTGGAGGGCGCCGAATGCTTTCTGGAATTCGCGCGCGCAGATCCGAGAAGTTTTCGTGACAAGAAAAAGCTCTCTTCAAAGGAGGCGGAAGTATCAGGGAACTGCCGGAGACAAAACTCAACCGACGCGCACATCTAAAAGCAAATTTGCCAATTTACACCTTCCTTGCGCGAGACGGGTGTTGGTAGAGACGCCCTTTTCTCGCTTTTCCCTCCCCCCCAACCCGGCTTCCTTCGCTCTCCCCTCCTCCCTCCACCTAGGCGGCGGCGAAGAAAATGCTGCCTCCTTTACTTTTCTCTTCTCCCATCTGCCCACCCTATTTCATTTCATGCTGCCTCTATTCGCCTCTCTTTACCCACTACCCGTTCCCCTCCTGCATTATTCCTTCGTCTGCCCAATTCCTTCTATATCCAACCCAACCTTTCCCTCTTGCCCTAAGCTCTTCCGCGAAAATGCCGGTAAAGTATTAGCATACGCGAGGGAAGAGAGAGAAGCAATTTCTCGTATCTCTCATCATCTCCGGAAAGGAACAGCCAACGCATCAGGGGATTCTCCTCATCTGTAAGCCGAGAAAAGGCATGCAGCGACACACGCACACGAACTAGTTTGTCCCGTAACATTACTGCCGCTTTAATTCCGACGCAGGCGGCCCCCAAAGCATATTCCTCTGCCTTTAATTTACTCCAGTATTATGTTTGTTAACGTCGTTTCCGCACACTGTATTGTTTATGTTTTGTGTTGTCTTCAAGCAAATGCTGCGTTCATTCCTCCAGAAAAATTCGCCAATTTGATTATAAGAACTCGTTCGTGAAAGAATGTATCGCGTGCCTATGATTAAAAATTTTAAGCGGTCTAAATAATTTTCATATTTCACGTTTTATATATAAGTAAAAAAGTTTTAAAATAAAAAATAAATTAATATTTACTCGTTTATAGCGAATTAATGTACTCCATAAAAAATAAAAATCTATTGCGTTTTCTACTCTTAACGTATGTTTTGCTAGTGCTATTTTTACTAATTGACTGGCTGATACCATGCTAAACTTTTATCACAAACTTGTATGACTCTGAAATTGCATCCCAACAATTTTATACGACCATGTCTAGTAGGATGTGCATCAAATGAAGTGTGTAAACGTATCCAAATTTTATGGGAATATTAGCACGCTTACCAGCGCAATATCAACACCGAGTTACTTCAATGCTCGTGCCTTGCACAATCCATAAAACACCTCACTTCATACCGAAGAGAGCAAAAATTTACCTATCGACTTTACGGAAACTAATCTCAAATCCACAAGAACAGACGATAAATGGTTAAAAACATCGCGGAACCTTTCTTCCTTCGATGTTCCATTTCCCAAACCGCTTTATTGTTCATCTTCTCCCGTTTTCTGTTGTATCTCTTCCGAATCGTTTTCACCGCACCCCAAGAGATGCAGAGATCGAGGGAGTGGAATGGAAATTGAGGGATATATAGTATTAAAATGAAAGCGCAGAGTTTCGGTAGGGCATTGCGAGGAAAGGAGGAGAGTTTCCCGCGTGAGGATTGGGAAGATTAAAAAATATGGGAAGAAGTTCCTTCGGATCAACCACCATTGAGTCGCTCATTCATTCCTCGATTCCGCTCTCTCTCTCCTACTCACCAAATTATCTCGAGATTTATTCTTCTCCTTCCTCATTTTTTATGGATGAATTCGCCGCTCTTGCCATATTTTTAGCTCCCTTATGTTTTTTCCCATTCAATCGCCACAGCTAAACAGCCACTTCTTTCGTTCTCTCTCTGTTGTCAACAAGACCTTTCCAATTAGAAACCTTCGATCGAATGTTTGACCGGTTTTTTTCTCCGCCTAACGAGACTGTGGCGAGTTAGGAGATGAAAACATTTGGCTTCATTCCGATGCTATTTTGGTGTATGACGCTTGTAAATGTTCGAATAATAAAGAGAAATTGGTTTTAAATGAAATGCTGCAGCTTTAGAATATATCACAGCTTTTAATCAACATCTGCCTGTGAAAATATGGAGAATATTACGCTAATTCTACAGCGTTAGTCGTTTTTACCTCTCTGTAGGTAGGTATAAGTGTGCTTACTATGACAAATGTGACTGATATTTCAGTAGTAATATGAATCCGATACGGTTTCAGAAATGTTTTATACACTATTGTGATTTTATCGTATACGAATATGACTCATCCTCTTGAATATGATGTAGTTATGGATTTTAATAATAAAGCTACAACAAATATCAGCACTTGTATTATATTTCGCTTGATAATGAACTTCTGCATAAAGATAATCAAACCTCAAACATTAAAATTTCATGATGGTAAACTTTTCATATTTAGAGTTCAGAGAGAAATTATTAACAATGAAAAACGTATCTAGAAGTAATATTTTATTCTCATAAGCTTCTTAGTGAATGAAATATTAAATTATGAAATATTTACTTTCCATAAAAACTTGTCGAGTTTCTAAAACATCTAGTCTGTCAGAATGGAGAGTATCCAACATTCTGTTAAAGGAGAAATTATTCCATTTTAATTTATAAAAGGTACTTAAATTTGCGCATGTTGCTCATTTAGCGTTACAGACTTTCCATGATATTTTATGCATTTTTACCTTGATAAATCGGATGTGTCACTCCTTTTGCTTTGCATCGTAATTCACAGCGTGAAAAACATCTCTACACGCCCAACGTTACGACCGCATAACAGAGGTGCTTCATTATTCATCACGCTTCATTAGTTCACTATCTTTTTAATTAAAAATATTTATACGCCTCTGAGCCTTCGAGTCAGTCTTCCACGACTGAAATGAATTTATGCCCAACGCTAAAAATATAAATAATAAAGTTTCTCCTCAAAGCAATCGTATCATGACTACATTTTAGAGCAGAATATGGGATGAATTGGAAACATAGCCGTCCTGGACATTATTATTTACCCGGAGTTTTTACGTTACATTAAGTTTATTACCGTTGTTTGCGAAGGAAATATATTTCGTTTTCTGCGTTAAATATGCTCATATAGTACAAACTGCTCAAGCTTTCTAGTCATAGATGCCAAAAAACCGCATTTCCCAACTAATAATTATAATCTATAATAAATATGTTTTTCAAGATGGACGCTTCACGCCAGAAGTTTTTATTTGTGTAAAAACGGGAATTAAATATATAGTGATAATATGCAACATTGCAACAGCGAAATAATAGTAATATTTCTACCAACCGTTTTAAGCCAAAATAGCTGAAGAGTTAATTAAGATAATCATCGAGATATAAATATACAGGCGATTGTGCGCTAACCCATCCGACCAGTGCACGTGATGCCAATCAGATTTAATGGCCTGTAAGAGGCGGCCGTTTCAAACTTTTCGAAAATTGACGAACTAATACCAACGTCCTCCGGGTCCATTCGGGAGCCTGAGCGCTAATGAATTCACACGGACGGTTGAAAAACCACACTCTCAAAAACCTCGTCGAAAGTTTCGCATAACATTTAGATTTCGAAGCGCCTTCCATCTCTTCGCCACGCTGAAGCTTTTCGAAAATTTTCGCGAACTCAATATATAATAAAGTCTTACCTCATAACGGACCCTCCTTACCGCATGTATCCTCCTCAACACGACTGTCTGGAGACGACGATGTGTGGAGAGAAAAAAGGACGTATTCACCTGTTATGCAAATTCTCTTCGCTCAGTAATGTTCCCGAAGCAACTTTTCACGACCCATTTTGGAAAGGTTAATGGAGTTGACTTCGCAAATCAGCGGAACTCATAAATGGTCGGACGGGTGGGGGGAAGGATCGGAGGGGGGGATTGTAACTTTTCCTAGTGGTGGAGTAGAGAAAGGGGGAGTGGGCAGAGGTATGAATTTCCCGGAACGTTAAACCTTTGCGGTAAGCTTGTCGAAATTGCCTCTTGTTTCCAAATTGCACGGTGCTCTGTGCTCCGGTGACCCGAGAGCCTTAGAAGATGAACTCTTGAAGTTTTTCCCTTTATGTTTTTAGAGACAAGAGGAGGGATGGCGAAGTGAGATTGGAAGAACTTGTGGATTCTGCGAATTCTTACGCGTATCGTCTATTGAGATGTATGTATGTTACCATGTTACTTCAAGAGCAAGTTGTTTTCCGCGAGATAATGACCGCCTCTTGGTTCCTTAGGGCATTGGTTCTCAGCCAGCGTGCCGCGGCACACTGGTGTGCCGCGAACATTTCCCAAGTGTGCCGCGAGACTTTGAAGAGAAGTTGCTAATCTGCGCGTCTTCCACCAATTATATACACAGTTTTAACAAAGAAACTAACACACAGTATTAAGACTAGTTGAATCCAGTACAAAAGTATCACTGCTTTGGAAGGTGCGTAAACAGTAAGCCTGACAACAACGTTGTGTGCGGTGAGAAACTATCAAACGAAGCCATGGTTCCCAGCAAATTGAAGCGACATTTTACCACAAAACATGCACACCTTGAAGGAAAAGACTTGAACTATTTCAAAAGGTTGATGGAACTGCATTATAAACAAGTGAGTTACTTCGAAAAAAGTTCAAATGTCTGATAGAGTTCAAGTTGCGTCCTATCAGGTAGCAGAAATCATAGCTCAATAAATGAAGCCCCACACTATAACTGAGTCACTTATTTTGCGATAGTTAGGACAATGCTCGGTGATGAAGCGGGACAAGAAATTGCCAAAATTCCGCTTTCTAATGTTACAATTCGAAGGTTAGAAGATGGCATCTAACATAGAGGAAAATGTTTCTAATAAGCTTAAAATGTCAGTCTTTGCTTTGCAAGTTGACTAGTCAACCGATATTAGCGGCAAAGCACACCTATTAGCATTTGTTCTCTTCATTCATGAAAATGAAATAATTAGTCTTTTTTGTCCTACAGAGAACTTCCAGAACATACAAAAGGTCAAGATATATTCGATACGTTGACTTCTTACTTAGAACGTTTGGAAATTTCATGGAAGTTATGTGCAGGAATTTGTACCGACTGTGCTCCATCCATGTTGGGATCTGTCAAAGGCTTCGTCTCACTTGTAAAACAACGGAATCCAACTACAATAACTAGGTACCAATTGTTTTTGCACAGGGAAGCCCTTGTTGGAAAGAGATTAAGGAGTTTACTTAAAGTCCGTATTAGACCAAGTTGTTGGAATGGATAATTTTGTGAAACAAAGACCTCTAAAGACCCGCCTCTTCAAACAGCCCTGTAATGCTATGGATTCGCAGTATGAATATTAAGTTTTACACACAGATATAATGTGGCTGTCAAAGGGAAGAGTGTTGGCTCGTGTATATGAACTTAAAGAAGAGATGTTACTATTTTTTGAAACAGAGGGAAACTGATTTTTGTGAATATCTTGCTAGCTGTGAACTTTGGTACGCCAAATTAGCATATTTGGCAGATATATTTAGGTATCCAAATAGTGTGAACACCAGCATGCAAGTGCGGAATGAAAACATCCTGACTTCTACGGATAAGCTATTGGCATTGCAGAGAAAAATAGTCATCAGGAAAAAGAGAGCTAGAGAAGGTAATCTTTAAATGTTTCCTCTGATTCCAAAAACCCATACGAAAGAAATTGTTGCTCTCGTGGTGGAGCATTTAGAAACTCTAGAGCACAATATCGAGCGTTACTTTCCATCCTCGACTGCAGAGAAATACGACTGGGTAAGGAACTTATTCACACCAGTGACAACTGACTTATGCGTTTTTACTCTCTCCGAAGAATAAGAGTTAGCTTCTCTTTCAACTGATCGCACTCTGAAAATCAAGTACGCCGAATTGCTGGATATATGTTAGAGAAGAATATTCATATATTGCGAAAAAAAGCTTTGGCAGTTTTCTCCTTTCTGTGTGAGTTGGAGTTCTCGACACCTACAAACATGAAATGCAGAAAAAGGGAACGGTTCAACTGTGTTGAAGATGAAATGAGAGTCTGCTTATCACGAATAAGTCCTAATATCAGTGCAATGATTAGAAAACGCCAAACTCAAGTGTCACATTAGGTAAGATTTTAAAACAGATTTTTAACAAAACTTCACCATTTGTTGTTTTACGATATAATAATTTAATTTGGTCGATTATATATACGATATAATATAAAAAATATGTATTTTTATGATAAATCCTAGTTCTTTATTCATATCTAATTCCAGTGTGCCGCGAAAAAAGTGAATATCCAAAGTGTGCCGCTAGCACCAAAAGGTTGAGTACCACTGCCTTAGGGGACGCAGTCTAATAAGGCGAGATAACCGAAAAATATATATCTCTTTCTTGCTATATTGGATTTAGACACCAAGTTTTGTGTGTACACCGCTGATCCCGAGATCCAATGCGCGATATCAATATTTTTCGTTTAATAAGCTTGAGATAATTAAGTTTATCTACATGGCGGTTTTCTTAGTCAATAGTATACGGACAACTTTTAGTTGTTTAGTAGTCTAAGAATGCCCGTGAGATGAAAAAAGTCGTAATATGTGAAAAGGGTTAAAATAAAAATAATTGTAATGCCTGTAGGTTTAAAAACTGAGTTAATAGCTCAACCATTCAACCCGTTTTAATGAAAAAAATACCGTATTTTACAAATTTCCACTACAAATTAATTTATTGGCCAGTTAATGCGACGATAACTGCAAAAACGGTCGCCAATAAATATATCTTAAGTGGAAATCTATAAAGTTTAATATTTGTTCGTTCACATGGTTTTCCGAAGTCACATCCTGCTTAGTTAAAAACAACCAGCATTAACTATACGTACGATCGTTTGATCCCCACATTTTATATAACTCATGGTTCTCTTCGCATATAAATTTATAACATAAATATATACGATATATTAAAAAAAGGAGCGTACTTATTTCTCTTCTCCCTCCTTTTTCTCCGGTCCTTTACGTCACCGTATGTCGTCCCCAATATTTTATACCGCACAAAAGCGTTAAATCATTCCGCAGACGCATTTAATTCCCCTCATCCAAAAGGTAGAGAGAGAGAGAGAGAGCACGTCACAGGCGAATGTTTTTTTTTTCTTCTTCCCAGTAAACTTTCGGTTCCGACGTGCAGTCCGGAATTCGCGAGTTATCCTGTCCTTTATATATATATATATATTTTTTTTTATATTTTGACCCCGGGCCAAAACTGTGAAAGTGCCTTAGGCAGTCCCTTATGCCACGGAGCGACTCGATAATTTACGAGAGAACCAGGATTACGCGGGTGGGAGCGGTAAAAAAAGGATGGGCACAAGAGGAGAGAAAGCGAGAATACGCCATCTCTCGCGAACGATCAGTCAAGCGGTCATCTTCAAGGCGTTTCGTTTTTTCGGGATGAGAGGAATCCCCTTTCATGTTCAATGGAACTTCACTCGATCCTTCCCCTTTTTTTGAAGGAGGTGGTCGGTGGAGGTTCAACACTCGGCATCCAGAATAAAAAAAAACATTTCGTGACCTCTCGACCCTCCTTCTTCCAGCTCTCAACCGCTTCGTACTCCGCATCCAACTCGCCAATTAAGAAAATGATATTCCATCCGCGGTTGCAGAATCCTTTTCTTCTTCCAATATGGGAGTGAAAAAGTCAAGTTCCATAATCACTCAACCAGCTGGATGGCATTTTTTCCCCGCCTCTCGAGTCCCCGGTCCTAGGACCTTCCAAATACGCGAACATTGTTTTCTCAAAGGTCTTTTCCACCCCCCCCCCCCTCCTGTTCGCTCCGCCTACGAATCGGATGATTTAAAGCCGACCTTTCCGTCCAGGGGGCTTTTCGGTCTTTCCGAAAGATGACTTCTCCTTTCCTCTTAACCTCGATTCCTTACCTTTCAACTCTTTAAAACTGCCTCACCCATGCGGTATTGCCGAAAATATACTTTCGTTGCCCGACAAGTCGGTCTCGTCTTGCCCCCGGGAGCTCCACTAACCAGATCTGGAGGGAGGGTGGGTTAAAGTTTCGGTGAAAGGGGATGGGACGCGGGAGGAAGGTTTGAAGAGAGGATGGGGTAAGGGGAAAGAGTTTAGGAGGGGATGGAGGGAGTTGGATGGGGGATGCCGGCTGTTTGTTTGGATGGCTCCTTTGGTTGCGATGTCCCGCCGAGTTCGAAGCAGGTGAAATGGAGACGGCGCGGCAGACAAAAATATGTGAATGCGAGGGGAGAGGAAAGGGAGGAAGAGAGATGGAGGGAGGTTGGGTGAAGAAGCGGTGGTCATCGGGAGGTGACAGGACAAAATACGTGAGGAGAAGAAATTAACGAAAAGGAAAATGATTTTGAAGGTGTCTAACGATTGAATGATATCAGTGCGATGATTACTTTTGAAACATTTAGGAATTTTTAGTAATAATAATGTAGCAATATTTATTTCTCGCCTACGTAACATAAGATTATAACTCAAAGAGCAACGATCTCGATCACTCATGTAGATAGAAAGTGACCGAGTCAATCTGAAACGCATTTCAGCTTCAAAACAATCCTTCTTGTCAGTGTTGATTACACAAAGGTTCTCTTTCGAAACAAGAAATGGTAATAAAGCTGAAATGGAAAAAATTCAATGCTTTGCGTTGTGTCATTATCCGAAAATTCCGATAATTTTTGCTTGAAAATATTACTTTAATTTATTAATTTTTCACTGAAAGTATAATTCCACAAGATTGACCTATTTCCGGTGATAATGAAAATATCTGCCGAAAACAATCCCAAGTTAATCTCTTGTATTTAATTTCTTTTGTATTAGTTTTATACATATATTGCCGATTATTCAGTATATATAAGAAAAGAAAATTTGGTAGGCAGCCTCAATTTTTGTTACAAGTGGTGTTTGCATGAGAATGAGAAATATAAATAGGAAGTGGCTCGTCCAAAGTAGAGAAGCTTATAAAAGGCTTAAATGATCCAGTAGAAAAAAGAAAATCATAGCTAGTTGGATTGCTTCCTCTTCTGAAATCGCGCCTTTAAGAAAACCGATCCAAGATTTGTGCACGAATAGTTGGGAGTTAATGCTGGTGCGTATAGCAGCATCTTTTTACAAAGAAGCGAAATAGGAAAACCTTTTATTTTAAAGATGTTTTAACCATTTCGTATCCTCGACACCATTAGGCTTTTAATGTATCCATTGTTCTTTTTCTTTAAGTTTGCTATCAACATCTTAATGCGTATGAAGGAAGTAGTAAAGGCCATCCAGGGAGCTTCCTTTAAGATCCTGCCATCTCGTGGAATGTTTCTGCGATATCTGTTAGTCTCTTGGGGATCTCTCTTTTAACGTCGGGCCATCAGAAGTAACGCTTTCCAGAATCCTACTCGACGATCTCATCTCTAGTCTGAGAGCCGCGTTCTGCATCACCTTTTCGTCCCTCGAGTGTCATTTCGCCAACTCGATGGCGCGATAAGAACCATTGACAAAATGCAAGCGAAAGAGTTACGATTCTCCTTTTGATCTGAGGATATCCTTCCTATCTCCACATTTCGGTCAAGATCTATTGAGGGAGGAGGAAATAATTTTTCTCCATCTTTTGGTAGCATAAAACGGCCGGAAAGAGATATCAATGTGTAAATAAAGAGAGAATTTCATGCGAAAGGAGAAAAGAACAGTTTAAATGTGAAATTATTATGCTTTATAATGTTGCTTCCGTATAGTATGATATTAGAAAATAAAGTTGCGTATTTTGCAAAACATCGTTTTTAGTACCTATAACAGTTATTATAATAGTTGGTTTCGAAGGACTTACTGGCGAGCTGTTTTTTTGTCACGCTTTCTCTCATAATTATTTTGTTCATTTTCACGATGAAACGCATGGCACGACTATTTTAGGTTTTTAATAAAAGGGTATTAGGTCTAACTTTAGAACATTATTAATATATTATCAGTATTATCGTGACAAAAATATTCGCTACATTCGGCCATTATAAAAATTGCGATGTTGAATAACACTATTTTGAGCTTATGTAGTCCTTTTATTAACTTTAACTTCGTATTACAGGCACAGGGGTCAAAAATACCTCTCAGGTCATTGACGTGTCTGTAGATCGCTTTCTTCATCTCTACTTTTGTCACGTAGTAAATGAGCAAACATTGAGAAGACTGCCAATGGAAGTAAATTCAGAGCGCGTGGTGTGAATATGATGAACAACGACGTGCGATCCAGAGCATCTTCACGATAGCCTTTCTGTTTACAATATTCTCGTGTAAACAAAAGTAATCCGATACGACTGGCTGGGCATAATATGATGCTATTTTACAATGGATAATATATTTAGATTGTAGCAGTGAGAATAAGATAAAATTATATAAATTGGTAAATAATGTGGTTTGTAAATTATAATTATAAAGAGCCCTGAAAATAAAAACCTGGAGATATCCGACTTACGAATCAATGTTTATCGATAAAGGAGGATAGAATGACAATAAGAGAACGAACTTGAAATTTTAATACGGCGAAAAAGAGGAAATATAGGCTTATTAGGCAAGAAATGAATGTCTAAATGTTTCAGTGACGCATTACTCAAAAGACTCCTTTGATAAATGAGGATGAATACATTTAAAGCATCGCAGTGTCAAAGGACAACGAATTATAATGGTTTCATAGAAATATTACTTGTATAGATAAAGCCTAATTCCTGAAATCCTATGGTTGCTGCTTCGAAATTAGATAGCCCGTGGGCTTGTTTAGTACATGAGTGCTCTTGTATTTTTAATGGAAAATTAAAATTTTATTTAGTTCGAAGAGTTGTAGAATTTCATTTCTAAGAGAGAAGGATCATTAGCATTTCTCGCTAAGCACCGAAATAAAAATAAGAAAGAGAAAGATTTAATTGCTGCATAAGCTGATGAATATTAATTTTGAAAGAAAAACCTCAACTATTTGCTCACGCATCGAGCATTGGAATAAAAAATTTTTTAAACATTTTAAGGTATAACAAACTGTTGACTTATATTATATGCGATAAAAAGAACGGTTTACACTCCACTTAAAAGAAAAGGATGGGAAGAACATCAGAAAGGGCTGTCAAAGGACAAAAGGCCGCTAGACTTACAGAAGCCCCGAAAAACGAAGATTAAAATTAAATAAAAAAAATTCCGAGTGCATCTACTGGAATGAATTGGTAGAAAAGGATAAAAAAAGGAAAACCGTTTTAAGAAGAATTGACTTTTTGACGTGGGGTCAAAGGATTTATTAAAAAAAATGAGGGAATATGGAATAGGAGGGGAGGAGGTGGAGCTGAGGCGGAAAAGGGTGAGGAGGGAGAGAGAGAAAGAGAGAGAGGGAGTTGAGTTTCCAAGACCACCGTCGCTCCAACGCTTCTCCCGGCATATTTCAATTTCCCTGTACCTTCTGCCCTGCGTCCACTTTCCTTAACATTTTTTTAACGGCAGGTCTGAGGCCGAGGGAATTGCCGTAATTCTTTGTCGTGAACTGCCCTCAATGCTCAAGTCACGTCCATTTCTCCATTCTCTCTTCTTTCCCGCCTCCTTCCCTCCCTCCCTCCCTCCATCTCTCCATTTCACTGCACTCGGCGGACACCTCAGTGCCCTGGCGTGGGACTCATCCACGCATTCTCACGATGTCGCCGGAATTTTTATCGTCTTCGAAATTAATGAACCGTTTTTTATTCCTTTCGAGTGGTTGGCGCAACTACTCGATTAATATATTCGTATCTATTATTATCTCCAATTACGGAGTGAATAGTCGGCGAAAAAGAATTATTATCTCTGCGAAATGTGACCAGAATTTTTTATTTGATCCTTCGTTTCTTTATTCCTTCCCTCCATATTCGCTCGAATAGAGGCCCGAAGCGTTTATTTTTCAGTCGGAATTATTTTCAAGCAAGTTAGGTTAACTAGTTAGTCTTTGAGGGTATGGCAAACTATAAATAAAATACTGATTGAGCATGTATGTATGGGCACAAATTAAACAGGCAGCTATATGAAAACTGGAGTCAAAGAAAAAAATGAAATATTTAGGCAAACGAGTTTATTTATTGTTTAATTTCTAAATCAATTCAAAGGGGATAACGTCCGATTTTATCTGGAATATGATTAAAATTGGTAACCTGTGAATTTAGGAAGTCAATCGCGTAGTAAAAAATATGTACTGGCATAGAGGGCACAAAATGTTGTAGGATATAATTACACGAGCTTAAGATATACAAGCATAAGAAAAGAACTACTTATTGAACTTTTTTAAGCAAAATTCCCATCCCCTATCGCGTAGTACAGCACAAATAGTTGCGAAGTATTGTTGTATTCCTCATTGATCTAGTCTTGTTTCTCTCCTTCACCTTTGTTTTCTCATTTGGAGCAACGCATATCCTCTCCTCTCAGATCAACTAACACCCTTAACGGGCTCTCATTCTCTCCCCACCTCCCAATCGGAGAGAGGGGAGATAGGTAGGAATGAAGGGAAGGGAATTTCGCCAGCTAAATTGCGTCTCGAAATCTCTCACCTTGCGTGTCTCCCAGCGGTGCCTCCCTAGTCTCTCCGGTTTTGATGCTCCCATGCACTTATAATGCGCCACTTGCACTCATCCCTCCTCTCCGATCCTCTCCCGTCTACTCCTCAACCCTCTCTCTCTTCCTTCCATTTCTCCGCTTACCCCAGAGCCCTCTATCCGTATGGAGTTCAAGTGGCATCGATAGCACTTATAATGGGAAGCCGCGGCGTGCACTTCACTTCTCGGGTACACGCGTCGCTTTAATTGCGCTTTCGTGCGAGGCCTTTGCACCGACGAGGTTTTGAAGATCGGGGGAGGAGGAGGATTCGATTTGGAAGGAGGAGAAAGTTTAATTTACAATTTTGAATAATATTTGGTTGGAGGAGGAGAATGAAGCCATACTTTGGAGGCAAAGGGATGAATGAATGGAAGGGAATGATCCAAGGCGGCGGGTAATTTCTCAACGCCATTCTTGCTTCTAAAAGATATTTTATTGCTAATTATTTTTGAATTTTCAAATTCGAAACAGGTTTGGGGGATACAGCTTGGTGATATCACGTCGCGTTTCACGTTTCACAGCACGCCGAATGAGATGCTGAATTTGCAACGAGGAAAATGCATTTACCAAAATAAGTTGCTTAATTATCTTCTTAGTCTTGGCAATTTTGAAAAAATACTTGGTTCATTTATTGTCTATGAAGGCTGTTGAAGTTTTTATTTTTCGCACGGATTATACATTCGATAGGTTCTCCTCAATGCATTCTAATTCGATAAGAAAGAATTTAGAGAAAACCCTCTTGTACTTTCAAAACCTTATTTCACTTGATAATATAGTAAGTTTGCAAAATATATATCCTGCAATAAATAGTTAATGGTATGGTGAAATATATAAGTTTTAGATCTCTGACCAAAATCAAAATTTTATCTTATAGAAAGTAATATAGACTGAAATTCTCTTTTCTAACACTGAAAAAAATTATTTGGAATAATATTACTAACTGCAAATAAATTGATTTATTCGATAGAATAACATAAATAAATATCAAAATATTTAAGAATTTATTTGGTTTGTTATCGCAATTTAATGCTGCTTTCGATACAACTGTTTTCTTGCGGTTATCATATATATATAGAATAATATCTCGTATTAAATTGACCTAACCGTTAAAGCTTCCCATGCATCTCCGAGGTCGATATGATACACAAGGAAAAAAGTTAACTAAAATATTTCTCTGGAACGACGTCACTCCTCCGCGAGCAAGGGAAGCATTCTCTCGAAACCAAAGAGACACACTTAAGAGTTGAGGACGAGGTGTTTCCATGGGGATCGTGGGAGAAGGTAAAAGGAGGAGGAAGAGGAGTTGAGACAACCTTGTCACCGCGTGTGTTTTAGTGTTGGGAGGGGAAGGGGGCAAACTTGTCGGTAGGATGGGGAAGGCAATAAATCTCTTTGTAGCTGACGTTCCATTTACACTGCTTTATGTTACTACAGCTTCCCAAACCTACCCTCCCCACCTCTCTCAGCCTTCCCTCCCTCCCTCTTGTTTCCCCCAACCTCTCTCTCCCTCCCTATTTTAACCGCCCCTTGCCGCCGCACAAAACCACCCCGTAAACCACCCACGATAAATAGAACCCGGCGGGAGGGTGGGAAAATCCTGGATGCTGTGTAGAAAGGGGGAGAGGCCGAGGTGGGCAAGGGAAGTGGTGGGGTAGAGGAGAAGAAGAAGGATTCGACGAGGGTGCGAGGGGTTTAAGTGGGCTCCAGAGGGAGGAGGGGGAGGAGGATAGGAGTAGATAACATCGGCTCGTGGTAACGAACGCAACTCCCGATAAACCTAGGAGATAACTGGTGCCAGGTTGGTTGCCGGGATGGGTTTCGGCGTGTGGCTACGAGTTTAAGCTCTTTCAGTAGGGTCCTCCGCTATGGGACGTAACGACTGCCACATTGCCTCCGTCCTTTGAACCTTGAATTTTAACCCACCTGCCTTTTTTTAACACCCCGTGGAAATTCGGGGGACCTTTTTTTCTTTTTCTACCGATCCCACATTAACAGGGAGATTTTTTTATTTCCCGAGTTGGGGGAGTGGAGAATAAAAAACCCTGGAAATAAAGGGAGAAAGAAAGGCGGTTCAACGTCTCGCCATGGGAACCATCTCCAAGATCAGTTCTTACTGTTTATTTCTACTCCTTGAATTTAGTTCCCACAGGATTAATTTATTATGGAACTTGGAGGTGGGCACTTTTGTGTAGCTTTTCTAGTCCGAGGGTACCTCAGAGGTTTCCAACGCCTCTCGAGTATAAAATTACCATTTACGGAAATGCAGTAAAATGATTACTGTCTGTTTTTTAGCGTCACGGCTCGAGGATTGACCAGTAGGATTTCTTGATAAGCGATTGCGTAGGGGTGGTTAAGATCGATTTATTTAAATATATGAAGGAAAAATGATGTGAAATTAAAATTAAGACTACCCTTCTTATTTAAACAAATCGATACACGTTTATAAAGCAGTTTTTAAGCTACATACCTAGTTTGAGAGTTGCTAATTTTGAAGTAATTCATTATTTTAAAATATGGCGATTATGATTTTTGGAAATGAAATAAAATTAATTTGTTTAAACCACCATAGTGTATTATCTTATATAGGTACGTATGTTGTACAAATTTTCACTTTAATTTTCTTTGTATAGCAGATGCTTATAAATCATAATATAGCATATGAATAGAAGAGGGATTGCAAAATTTTAATCCTTAAGTTTATAAATACTAGACATGCGTATTAATTAAAAGCTAGTGTGATTAATTATAAAAATGACGGATGGAAATGAATGATACATTAAATTAACATTTAAAGAGTTCAAGATATACACCTTAGCTAATTAAAAATAGAAATAAAAAATCCAAGACTCATTGTCAATTTTTAATGAGCCTTGCAAATTAATGTTTATTTTTGTCCGCTATTTCTGGCAGAAAGTAATGCACGCTGTCTTAGTAATTAAAATATACTGAATAATCGCTATGTATATATTTTGCTATGCTTACAGTAATGATTCCCCTCATATTATAAACTTACATCTTCTATTACTTTCTATATTTTACCGTTTCGATTGCAAATCATATCGGTTTGAAAATGTCGTTATGTAGCATTAATTTACACATAAAAGGTAAAGTAAATAAATCAGTTAAAGATAAAAATAATCTCTAATTCTCCGTCAAATTAAATCTGACTTTTTAAAATGCAGATAAAAATATTTCATACTCGTTTTCATATGTGCATCAAAGGAAGAAAAGATATTCCTGCATTCAAATCCGCACTATTGAAAGTGATTGAGATTGGGTTGACCGCTGCTTGAATATTTCTATTACTCACGCTGACGTTAATAAAATATTTCACTCCCTTCTATACAAGTTGAATATTGGTTGCGTATATACAAATATGTTGTTGTTGTTAATTAATTATCCTATCGCTTAACAATGATGCAGCAAAGGAACCTGAGTTAATAATGCTAATGCATATAATAGGTTCTTGCGTGAAGTTTAAATATTCCCATATAGAACTACAGTAGGTTTTAACATGGTTTTAATCGGACATGCTTCTGGACTGCGTAAAAGTATTCACCCTCAGCTTCTTACCCACTATCCATCCAATTTCCTGAAACCGTGTTGAACTAGTTGGTGAAAAAATCTGAATAAATGACTCAAATTCATTTGTATTTGTCTCATGGGCTTCAAAGCAGAAGCTGTGCATCACGCCATCCGATAACTACGTGCGTAATTATTGAATGCTATTGAGCGGAAAAATTGGAGTTTAATTTGTCCGTAAGCTCCCACGAGCCACGCAAAAGAGACGACGCCCACAAGTAATTCAAGGCGGGAGAAAATGTTTTTTTTTTTCCTTTCCCGAGAAGACGAGACACGCGTCATTAATTATTCCCCGGAGAGAAAGAGACAAGAGCGGTCCTAATTCGGCTGTTTCGACGATTTTTCCTTCGACCTCTCCTTTTCTCCTCCGCCTCTCGTCCCTCTCCCTCCGTCCTTTTTTAAAAAAATTCTCCCTTTTCGCAGGGCGACCTCCCGCTCCAAAAACTCTCCTCTCCCCTTATACCAGCTTCCCACAAACACCAACAACTAAACCCACAACCCCCCTTCTCCCTTTCCCTTCCCTTAATGGACTTTTGTTACTGCAGAAACTTAAATTTTCTGATCCTCGAGGGAGGAGCCCGAATTCTTTTCTGTTCTCCTTTTGCTTTTCCAGAATCCCTATTCTATCCCTCCCTCTCCCATCTCCTCCTCAATCTCTCTCCCTCATAAAGCAAGCACAAAACTCGACCCACCCCAACTTTCCGCCATTGCCGGCCAGTCCCTTGCATTCCTACCCTTCCTTCAAAAATAAAATACCCTTTAACTCCTTCTCATCATTCCCTCGACATTTTCCCTTTCTCTTTCCTCCCTCCCTCACTTTCCCCTCCTTTTCCTCTCTCTCTCCCATCCCCTTGCTCTAAGCAAAACGCACCCGCCCCCCTCTCTCTTTTCTCGCTTTGTAATTACGTCCCACGACAAAGTGGCGTGGTGGGGAAAATGGTCGGGTTTTTGGAGTGTATACGGAGGGTTTTCTTTGAGGGGGCGACTGAGTGAAAGAGAGAGAGAGGGTGGAAGAGAGGAGAAAAGGGGAAAAGAAATTAACCGGAGTGAGGGAGAGATAAGGGAATATAAAGGGGTGTCTGGTAAGTGTGGGGGTGGGGGAGGGGTGCAGCGAAAACGGGAATGGTACTATAAACATTGGCGGCTGGTAGTTGGGATGCGTAGAAGCGGGGGAGGAAAGGGAAGACTGCTTAGCTGACTTGCAATTGCTCTTTTCTCCCTAACCACCACCCTCGCCATCTCTCTTTCCCTATCCGTTGCTCCTCTTGCTCACCCCTTGGCAAACAGAGACGGAAAGATCGCGTATCTTCATTGTTCGGGGGAGGGGGTTTGGAGGAGGAGGGAAAGAGGAGGGGGCCGGAGGGAAGGGTAGGAGGGTGGGAATCGTCCCAGACTTCCCGACAAAGGGATTGGAGCGGCGGCATGGGATTGTGGTGGGGACGGTCTCCGGGAGGAGGCTCTTCCTAGCGAGGGTAGGGTTGCAACAATTTCGTCTCTTTTGCGGTTTAATTAATTAAGTGGATAAGGGCGATCCGTAACTCGGAAAGTACGGAGTACATACGTTACTCTCTTATTATGTTGATACTATGCTGAAGAATAGGAAATGGAGAAGTCCAAGGGGCGCGCGTGCAATGTTTACACTCTGTGTCGCGTTAAATGTTAGCTCCCGGAGGGAGAGGAAGCAGAGCACTTGAGTAAATGTTTTACGACCCCGATGCTGAGAATAAAGCAAACCTTTATGCGAGTGGGCAATGCGTAAAATTTTTATTTAGCTCTAATTAATCAAAATCATATTATTGCGATCATCTGAATTCTTCTCATTAAAATGTGTTATATTTGTGCCGATTTCGTGTAATTTTTCACGATTGACTGGTATTATAAATTTGCGTCGCATCTTTTCGCATGTTTACGAAATTTCCATGGTGTTTTGAAGTTTAAACAATACATTGGGTAGGAGAAATAATATGGTGTTAACGAAAATAATCAAATATTCAATTCATTGAAAATGTTACATTTTTTAAGGTCTTTGAGGAAATAGTTTGACAAAGAAATACATTACGCTATACAATTCTTCTACGCCAAAAATTATTTTTAATCTTTGTAACATTTAATTTTCTCTCTCTCCCCCTCTGTCTCTCTCCTTATCTCTCTCTCTCTCGCATTAAAGCATTCAATACACGCATTCCTTACGCATCCTTCTATATAAACCAACTACCACCACACTAAGAATTATTATTATTAAAAATGTCTTCTTCCCCCTTAGTTGGTGTATCAATAAACATATCACGTACTTTTAATGACTAAATAGTGCAAAACGATATATGAGAAATGATTCCAGGGAAATATTCAATTTCTATTAAGTGATTTATTTTATAATCAGTTTTAATCAATCAAACAATGGAAAATTATTTAAAACATACCTCACTTGAGTTCAGTAGTTGTAATATTTACGTCTATGTTCTTTTCTTCGCTATAGATAATCCATCTGCCATGCACGCGCAAGGAATTAAATGTATTTTGTAATTATAGCAGATATTATTTACTTCAGTAAACAATAAGACTATTTACGTTGACAGCAATTAGGTAGCTATGCATAAATTTTTCAAATATGACAGGTATGCTTGAATTAAGTGTTAAGTTAAAATTGAAATAATAATTAATGAAACCAACTTAAAAAGTAAGCAATAAATACAAAATTCACATAATTGTGTGGTTCTATTAGTTACCATGTGATAAAATGTAATAACGAAGAACTTTAAACAGCAATCCATTGATATCCATATCCTATAGGCTTATTTATTTATTTTTTGTTGTACATAGTTACCATGTGATAAAATGTATGCTAAATTCTGATTTTGGTGTGGCATACAAATTGATGTATTTTATCATTTGTTAAAATTAAATATCGATTAAATATTAAAATTAAACAGATTTAACTTCTTATTTATTCTACATATAGGATATAACCATAATAGCATATTTCTTAAGAAACTAGGGTTTTTTCACTCAAATGTTTTTCCCTAAAGAATTTACTTAGGAAAATTTACTAGATTTAGACTAAAGCGTAAAGCAGACAGAAAGCATAATACCTACGGGTAAAAAGCATGAGCACCGAAGAATGAAAATAAGTAATTGTACCAATACTTGTATTGAGAATTATGTGCAATGTATAAATACTAAAATGGAAAATAAAAGTGATTTTGAATTTAAAAAAAATAGTGTATTTAGACAGGATCGACTAAACGTGGGGTGCCACAATTACAAATTGAACTCTTTCAGTAACTATGGATTTGGAAAGAATTGGCTCAACGGATATCAACTAAATTTTATATATATGATTTTTACAAAACTATAATCAAATCAAGATTTTTAAATTGGAGCTTAAGAGAGGGCTACCACAAATAAAGGTATCTAAAATAATATTTCATTTACACGTTTTTTTAGAGAGCTGTCCGCATGGATTTTAACCCATTATGGTATATATATAATCTTCTTATAAATTAATAACCCAAATAGTATATTTCAACCGGGTCGACTAAACAGGGCTAACACAATATCAAGGTTAGAATTTTTCTGTAACTATGAATTTCGAAGGTATTGGCTGAACCGATTTCAATAAGAAATTTCGTTTGTATGGCGGGTATAGAATGGCAAAACGAAATGAACATGTTTAGAGCGGATCTAATAAGCAGAGCTACCAAAATATAAGGAAAAATAATTTTCTGATTTCAAAGCAAATACATTAATATTCGATTACACTGCGGCGAATTTGACGAAAAGCATTCTGTTTGAGGAGAGCTCAGCAACCAATTGACCGATTTTGATGAATCCTCCACAAATATCAATGTTGGACCAAGAAACGTAGAGACTTAAAACTTGGTATACATACTAAAGAGACCTTAAGGATATGCACCTCAATGTTAGAAGTTTGATTTCTTGGGGGGAGGGAGGTATCATATTTGAGCCTTTATTTAATTTGTTCATACCAATTAAAGGGGAATATTGGTCACTTACCATGACAGTACCTTGAGTTTGGATGAAAATATTACCGAGTGGTATGTGCATGAAAAATTCTAAACTCTAAACCCAGGGCAAAGCCCGGACAATTACGCTTGTTAAAAATTTATCTAAAATTCAAATAATTAAATGATCCAGAAATTAACAAGAAGTCCAAACCAGGATTAATGCAGACTGGTTTCCCAAAGTTGACGTTCAGAATTGATTACTTATATTGACAGGAAATGTTTCAGTGTGCTAGCCATTCAAAGGAATTCTCATACCGTACATACCATTTGTAAGTCATGGTTTATCAATGATAGAGAAAAATTGAAAAACAACATTAATAGAGTCATTGTGCGAAGCGAATAACACAATTCTTTCGTCTATTTGAAGGCTTAATATGCGGTAATTTATCGAAGGCAACAATGAGGTTCGCCATGGCAACACCCGGAAAGAATACGAAAAAGCCATGAAATTTCGAAAAGAAATGCGTTTCTGACAAATTCTTCCGTGTAACATATAAGCATCGCAAGAATAAGATATTTTATAGTTTTAGCCGTCGAATAAAAAAATGGAGAAATTCGGTCCATATTGACATATTTTAATGAGTGAAGGAAATAAACCTTGCACCTTTAAAAATCGAAAATCCCGTGTAAACTTATGGGAAAATATCATTGTCTCCCGGAGTCGAATCCGGGGCTTTTTCCGAGATGTTTGATTTTTCTAAAGACCACCTCATGGGGGTTTAACGATTGTGAAAGTTTCAGTTCTTAATTCGATTGGGAAATGTCCAAATAATACCGGGACAGACAGACATACACTTCAGAATTATTATATAAGGACTGTTCTTCTTCGGCCAGACTACGTGGAGAATGCGAATCCCGCTCTTCTGGGCGCGGGAGTGCTTTGCCACACTACTGCTCTTCGATGAGGCACATAAGTGGCTAAGGTTATTTTGTAGAGCACTTATATAGTGCACTGGGCTCACTTTAACCCTTTTACATAGCCCGTATGTGGGCCACGGACCGAAGTCTGGAGTTTTGGAAAAATTTATGGCCCTGAAAAGGTCCTAAATCTTCCGTCCTGGATGAGTCGGCGCCTAAGTCCTACGACGTTTGGGGGAAGGTCTTCTTCCAGCCCGGTGGAAGATCTCGTCCGTTTGTGACGATCCCACGGTTGAGGCTTCCAGTCGGCAATGCTACACAGTACCGGCGTGTTTTTATCTGCGAGAGTCTGCCAAAATTTTTCGGCGGAGGCTTTCAGCGCGTCGTTGATGGGAAGGAGGGAGAGCCAGTCGTAAATGTCTACGACCTTTCCGTGGCGTCGCCTATGGGCAATTGTGCGGAGGCAGGATTTTTCCACTTGGGAAAGGACGGATCGGCCTCTATAGGATAGCCGGCCACTCCAGGCAGGCGAGGCGTATGACAGGCCAGGAAACACCACCGCGCGGTAGAGATGGAGTCTGCGTCTCAGCGGGATGACACGACTGCGGAGAATTGGAGCCAAACTCAACTTGGCGCCAAGCGCCCTGTGAGCGACCTTCCGTGCGTGGGACTCGAAGCAGAGCCTCTTGTCCAACGTCACTCCCAAGTAGGTAGCGCTGTCCTTCCACTGCGCTTCTTCGGCGCCGATCAGGATACCGTCGGGGTCAGGGGACCGGGAGGTGGAGAAGAGGACTGTCTGTGTTTTGGTGGCGTTGACCTCTAGCTTGCAGGCAGCAAACCAGTCCAGAAGAGTGTCGGAGGCTCGTTGAAGATATTCGGCGGCCTTCGCTTTCTTGGTGGACTTGCACAGAATGGCGGCGTCATCGGCGTAAAGGGCCAAGAGGGAGTTCCAGCCGAGGTTCACCGGAGCATCAGCCGTGAAGGTGTTATAGAGGATCGGTCCCAATACCGAGCCTTGCGGAACCCCAGAGGCGATGGTTTTTGGTGAGGAGATCGCCGATGCCCATCGCACACAAAAGGAGCGGCTGTTAAGGTAGCTCTCCAGGAGACGAATTTGCCAGGGTGGAAATCGAAAGGACTGCATCTTCCGAATCAAACCTCTGTGCCACATGCGATCAAAAGCTTTGGTGATGTCAAAAAATACCGCTGCGATGTGGCGACCGGTGTTAAACGCGTCGGTAATAAAGTTTGACACGCGTGCGATTTGATGCGTCGTGGAAAATTCCTCCCTGAATCCAAACTGCGCGTCTGGGAGTATGTGGTTGCTGGAGAGGTGGCGTTGGAGGTGCGGCAGGATCGTCCTTTCAAAAAGTTTCCCCAGACCGTCCAGAAGGGAGATGGGCCTATATTTTGCCGGATCTTTAGAGGCCTTTGCCTTTGGAATGCAGACAATCACTGCCTTCTTCCAGGTAGATGGGAAGTGGCCAAGGCGGATGCAGGCCGTAAAGACGAATGCCAGCCATGTGCCAAACGCGATAGAAATATTGCGTAGAGCCTCGTTCCGAATGTTATCGGGTCCTGGGGCCTTCCTACTCTTTAGTGTTTTCAGGGCTGATCCGATGTCTGCGGAGGTTATGAGCGGAGGCGACGTGTCGTCTCCGGCGTCATCGGTGCCGATGAATTTATGGCCCTGAAAAGGTCCTAATTTGGGATCAATTGAGGCGGTGAAAGCTCCCTCCGGCGTTTGTGCAGCATCTTCCTCCAGCGCGCTGGCGTTACAGAAGACGGTTTGAAGGTGCTCTGCCATCATCTCCGCCTTGTCTCTTGGGGTAATGGCGGTGACTCCGTTGCGATGGAGAGGCGGGTCGTAGGTGGTGTCGGCGCGCAGCGCTCTCGCCATTCGCCAAATAGAACCGTCCTTAAGGTTGAGAGAAGCAAGTTTCGCTTCCCAGGAGGAGCGTCGAAAGCGGCGAATTGAGTTCCGCAGGGAATGCTCCATTTTGCGTAACTGCATGCGTAGTGCCGGGTAGCCTGTTGTCTGGTAGCGACTCCGGATGTTGTTTTTCAGGCGGATGTCGTCTCTGATGGAGGAAGGAAGATCCAAATAGTTATGGATCTTCCGCTTGCGGAGAGGCACTGCAGCAGTCGTGGCGTCTTGAATGCGACGTGTAAGCCCGGCAATGCAATCATCTACGGCAGCAGGTGAGGACAGGTCAGGCAGTTCTTCTGGTAGGCTGTCCGTTAGCACGCGCCTATACTCCTTCCAGTCGGTGTGAGCGAAGTCCTGGGAAGTTGTTTCCGGGAGCAGCAGTGGACGAACGCCCAAGTGCGCGACTACCGGGTTGTGGTCGCTCGTCAGAATTGGGAGAGCGGAGATGTGGAGAGATGTAAGGAGGCCGCGGTGGAGAAAAATGTCCAGCACGTTCCCCTCCCCTCGAAGGTTGAAGTGAGTGGGCTGAAAAGGGCCGGAAATGCTAACGCCTGCGTCATTTGCCCAGGCAGCAAGGCGACGGCCCCGAGTGTTAAAGTCCTTCGAGTTCCAAGAGGGATTTTTTGCGTTAAAATCTCCTCCAAGAAGAACTGGATGCCCCAAATCCGCGACTGCAGTCATGTCCTCTTGCAGCAGGTCACGCGAGGGTGAGAGATAGCAAGAGACCAAGGTGAGGTAGCCTTTCGATGTTCTCAAGAGGACTGCAGTGGCCTCGAGGGACTTCAGGGTGGGGATGTGGAGCTCGGAGGCCTCAAGATCATCAGAGACGATGATGGCTGTTCCTCCTCCGGCTTTCCTTCCGGGTGCGGTAGGCCTGTCGGATCGAAAGATCCGGAAGCCAGGGATCTTCCAACTCTGTGTCTCTCGGAGGTGCGTTTCCTGGAGGAGGGCAGCAGCAATGCCCTGTTTCTTCAGAAATGACGACAGCTCCGGAGTCTTTGCCAGGATATTGCCTCCGGTGTTCCAGGAGACAATGGTGGTGGGCGGCTTCCTCTGCTTAGGGGTGAATGCGAAGGAAGGCAGTGAGGTGGGATAAAACTCCTTGAAGGAGTTGCTGCTGCTGCTGCATTTGTTGTTGAATGGCCATTGTGGCCGTGGTGAGGGATTGAACTGCCGCCAGCAGTCCTTCGGCAAGCGACTGTTCGTCGAGAGGAGGAGAAGACTCAGTTGCGGGTGTGCGTCCTATGCGGCGGCGACGATTAACCTCGCGAAGAGGTATGCGAAGGTCAGCCGTCGTCTCTTGTGGTGCAGGACGAGCCTGAGGAAGCGTGGGAAAGTCCTCGTGGCGTACCTGAGCAACCGCAGGAACGGAGAGACGGAGTCGCGGCGTCGATTTCTGCACCGGCGGAGGGCGGATGGCGTTTCCCCTACCCCAGGCGTTCTGGACTCCTAGAGTGGGCGGGGCGGTGGCGGGGAGAGGTGCCTTAGGCTTCTTGCCGGGTCTGGCCCTCTTCACAGGCGGAAGTCTCTTGGACTGCATCCGCTGCGTCTCCTCTTTCATGACTGGGCAGTCCTTAGAGAAAGGCGGGTGAGCTCCGCCGCAATTACAGCAGGTCGCAGGAATATCGCGAGGCTTATTGCAGCCCCGCCCCGGGTGGGGTCCGGCACACTTGTAGCACCTGGGAAGTGCGGAGCAGTGCGCCGAGGAGTGACCGTAACGGCTGCAGGAGTAGCACATCTGCGGACGGTTAAATTTAAACGGACGAATCCGAACCCGAACGTTGGAGATGGCTTTAATGGCGCAAAACCTTTTGGCCGGCCATTCAGGGGTTTCGGCAATTGTTGCAATGAAAACGTCAGAAGGCGTGGAGGACCTGTCCCCCCTAAGGTTCCGCACTTTGCGGACGGTGACGCCGATGGCATCCAGCCCTTCAAAGATTTCCTCGGGGTGATCGGAGGAGTCAAAGCCGTAAACGCGGAAGAGGGCCGTTCTCTCTCCTTCCATGTTAACGGCAGAAATTTGAGCATGTTGGCTAAGAAGAACTTCTTTGACGGCTCGGTATTCCCTCATGTTAGTGAGAGTAACGCGAAAGGCGTGGGCTTCTCTGGTCGGGGCGACGAGAAAACCTTGGTCCGTCACTGTCTGTCGGATCATGGCTCGCAGCTCCTTAGTGGAGCAGATGTCGTAAACGACGAGAGATGGTTTATTTTTTGGCTCCTTTTCCATGGGAACCTCGGTAGTGTCCATTGTCTCAGAGGTGGCTGGATCCTGTTGCCGGCCAGCGTCAGTATCAGACTCGTTCAGGAGGGGAGCGTAGCGGTTGCTAACAGGAATAGCTGGAATATCCTGCAGCTTTTGCCGCTTTAGAAGCGACTCCTCCGCGGTCAAAAAAGCTGCGCCTCTGCGGCGCGGGTCGCTCGGGTGAACGGCGAGTGTGGCGGGCTGGGCGGGAGGCTGGTTCTCTAGCGGTGAGGCGGTGGTCGACCTTGGGCTAAAGTCGGCGTTTGGGTCCGGGTCCTGAGAAGGACCTGGTCCAGTAGCAGCGCTGTCAGCCGGGACGCGGGTGCCGTTATTTGGGAGGCAGCAGCTCTGTTTGGGCTGAGCCGTCGTCTCCTGCGTAAGATCTAAAAAAAAACGCGCTGATTAATAACCATAAGGCGGTTACCTATCGCTCCGTAAATAGAATTCAGCAAAATGCTATCTTAGGAGTAGCTGTTATCAAGAAAATTGAACAAGAATGTCGTGATTTGCTTTGAACTAGAGAAATCCATGCATAGCTGTTGTCAACGTAAATAATCTGATTGGTTAGTGGAGTAAATAAGGTTTGCTATAAGTAGGGATGGGCCACGAAGGAATCGAGATGAGTCGACTCTTTGTCGTCCAAGAACCGATACTCCCGGTTCTGGAGTCGACTCCGAGTGCGCGGTGGCATCTTGCGGCATTTGAATCAACTAAATAGCGAAACTGCTCTATCTCGGCGTTGTTGCTGAATTGTTTTCTATGTAAACATTTTAAAATAACATTAAAACCGCTTACTGACTCGATTAGAAGCTAGAATTCAATCGGTTAAAGATTAGATTTCAGTTAAAAGAAACTTACCAGACTAGAAGAACTAATAAATTCAGCAAAGGATAATAGCTAATAGTTTACTAAAGCAGATTCAAACATTGCCGTTTATCTTTTCTATAATTGTATGGTATGATATTCTCAATGATGTGAATCAAATTACCAGATATATGCAAACAACAGAAGTGACATTAGATTGTGCTCAAACTCTAATTCGATTACAAAAAGGGAAGATCTGTGAAAAAGTAATAAATTCAATGATATATTAGAATTATTAGAAACTGAATCCCGCCAAATGGGATTAAGTACGGACTTTTCAAATCCTCGCATTATAAAAAAGAAAAGACAATTTGATGAAAATTGTGAAGACGAATCACTAACAAATTCTGAGAAAAATTTTAATCTCATTTTATTTAACCTTAATCGATATTGTAATAAGGCGATTAGATCAACGTTTTGATACTGTACCTAAGATGCTAAATAAGTTTGACTTTTAGCTAAATCTTAAAACTGTCACTGTTGCAGAGTTAGAAAACAGTGCAAGAGATTTCTATATCGAATATTCTATTGACGTTTCTTCTGAAATTTGTTCGGAATTACATATTTACAATCAATGTTAATAAAAAATTATTGTCTTAAAACCTATAGATATTTTAAGATATATAATAAAAAATAACTTGAAAGAAATATTTCCAAATATGGTAACAGCAATGAGAATATTTTTATCTCTTCCTGTAACAGTAACAGAAGCTGAGCGATAGTTTAGTAAACTAAAATTGATCAAAACATACTTGCGATCAACAATGTTACAGCAAAGGTTAAATACTTGTGCACTATTATCATTTAAGAGGGAAAATTTGAATCGGTAATTCATATCATGCTGTTCAGCGCAGACGCATGACGTCAGCTCGGAGTCGACTTCAGTATTCGGCGTCAAAAGAACCGAGTGTGTCG
This sequence comes from Tanypteryx hageni, assembly GCA_028673005.1. Taxonomy (NCBI): domain Eukaryota; kingdom Metazoa; phylum Arthropoda; class Insecta; order Odonata; family Petaluridae; genus Tanypteryx; species Tanypteryx hageni. Next base: position 56,989,945 of record CM054116.1, read on the forward strand.
ACTCCGAGATTCAGTTGGGCACATCCATAGCTATAATTGCAAAATACATTTATTTACTTACGCGTGCATGAAAAAAAATTGCAAACGGAAGGAAATTGATTATCTACGGCGGAGAAAAGAACATAAACGTATATATTACAACTATTAAATTCAAGTGAGGTATGTTTTAAATAATTTTCGATTGTTCGGTTGTTTAAAACTGATTAGAAAATAAATCACTAAATATAAATTTAATCATTTCTGATACATCGTTTTGCAGTATTTATTTAATAAAATTACGTAATATGTTAATTGATATACCAACTAAGGGGAGAGGAGAAATTTTTAATAGACAAAGAAACAATCGGGTCATGGTGTTTTGCTGTTTTATGGCGTGTGTTCGCTCAAATTATATCTTATAGTTTCAAATACTCCATCATACGAAACGCGCCTATTTGTGATACACTGCACACTTTCCTAACTTGTTTAAATAAGTGTAGAACATTTAAAGTATTAGAGTAAGATAATACTGGAATGAGAATTTCGCAAACTATTTATTAAAATTATGGGAAGGAAAAATCGATTATATTGCAAATTATAATACCTGATGAACTCTTTATCCATTTAACCAATATTGAAGATATGATTAACATAATTTATTGCGCTGCCAACCGAGCTTTAAATTTAAGACCTTTCAAGGATATTGCAATCATCGCTCTCAGGAAGGATGAAGTCAGTGGTGGATCCAAGGAGGGGGAGGGGGCGGTCACCCCCTCCCTCTTTGGATGACCCCATTGCCCTCTACTGGGTGTATTCCTAAGTTCATTCTGCGCAAAATTCCTTGATTTTACCTCGCAGATTAGGTCTGCATGAAAAGGGAAAGAAAGATTCTGATTGGGGTTTTAAAGATATAGGGTCATCGGCAGAGACGGATTGAAGAGTGAGAAGGAGCGATGGAGACGATCGCCCTCTCTCCTTGAAAAGTTTCTGGATGAAGTATATATTGTTAATCAAATAATTATTATATAAAATGTCTGGAAACTCATCGGAGTATATAATTTCAGATGAAGTTGTGAATGAAGATGATATACGAAGTTTATCCACAGAATATCTTAATTTCATAGAGATATCTGGCCTTCATCTCCATAAATTAGTTTTTAACATTGGCTGCCTTATTATTTCATTGCAAAATTTAAACTCATCAGCGCCATTAAACATTGGCACCAAACTGATTGTAACAGATCTGAAAGCAAATTTGATAGAAGATGAGTTATTGAATGGAGCAAGAAATGGGAAATGAGATTTTCTTTCCGGGATTTTTCTCATTTCTTCAGATAACTCAAATCTTCCATTACTTTCAAACGACGCCAATTTCTGATTTTGAAATAACAATTGTCGAGTCCCAAGGACAAACGTTACATAAAATTAGTCCTTTTCTATAAATGCCTCTTTTTGTTCATTGTTAATTTTTCTTCGGAATGTCTCGATGTGAAAATCCGCAAAATATTAAAATGATAACAAGTGCACGAGATGAAATTATTACAAATGTAGTTATCCCGAAGTTATGAATTGGAAATTATTTTTAATTTTGCGATCAAATGATTAAAATTAGCCTATGTAATTATACAATGTACAATGCAAATAAGCGTGTAAATTAAATGAAGGAAAAACGAAATAAATAATCATGAAGTAAATATATTAAACATAATTCAGTCTAACCTAACTCATAAATATTTTTATTTTAGATGTATGTATTTCGTTCCGTTATTATAACGGGCTTTCTGTAGTAGTTAATAATTTACCAAAACAATCTGTGCATACTCGTATATTGCCATCATAATACTGGATCTTTACGAGTCATATTGTCAATAAAAACATTCTGACAAATAATGAAAAATTAGGTAAAATGAGATTCCCCGAGTTATCTCTGGAAAAACAGTCGAAGGGGTTCAGAAAAATGCGATGCACGAGTAGTTCAACCTCAAAAATCACGGACAAAATTAGTTATTGTAATATCTCTGGCAATTAATTCGCTTTTACTAAAATGATCCCAACGTCTGATAGTCCCAAGTACGCTCAGCGCCACAATAAACATTGAATATTATGATCGACCGCTTTATTTATGCCGGAAACAGTGTCACGGAAACGTCGCCGCTCGCATAAATATCCCCCAAAAGATCCGCAGTCACGAAGTCCGCCTTCGCAGTATCGTGGCTCGAAGCAGTTTACGCCATTAATGCGCGACCAACACACGGTGATATATGCCTCGTGGAAGAGCTAAGTCACTAGCGGAGATAATACGGCAAGCCAAAGTTGAAATGAGGACGAAACCTTATTTGGGATATTTATTCGCCGAGCTTTTCTTAAGAAAAGTCTCGAGTAGGATTTGCTTCGGTCGGGAATTAGAGACGACTTCTTTTACGTGAAGACATCCGCTCGGAGATAAGGGAAGCCGCGTTGGCTCCTCCGTCTACCCTATTGGTCCATTGGGAGTCTCTGGAAGCTGTATCTCCGCTGGAATCCTCCTCCTTGTCTTCCCCTTCCCCATACCACTCCCTCTACTTTTCCCGCGGGAATACCTCTTGCACTCGTTCAAAGTTATCTCGCATTCAAGAGGTCCGCAGCTCCTGATTATACCTCGTATATTTTTCGTCGGGAACTTCTTGAAGCGCGGCTTTTGTGAGTTTTTTTCGTGGAAAAACTCACAAATCTACTTAAGCATTTTGAAGAGGCACGAGGCTGCTGCTGGTAAACGGAAGAGAGGGCGTGGGGTTGGAAGCGAGCGGTTTTATCATGGAAAGCGGGGTCAAGGGGGAGGAGAATTAGTATAGCAAAAGTAACGTCTCGTTATTATGATGGAAACACGAGGGAAGCATGTTTAAGCTCGTCCAATTACTTAGAAGGATACGGCCGAAATGAATCTATTCCAAAGAGGGATAATTTTCTTTCTTTCCCATTCATATGCTAATGAACTCTGAGGACTACATAGGGCACATGCAAAACTATGTTCAACAAGGGCGATAAAAAACGATTTGTGCGTTCGTAGAATCTCGGTGCAGCGAGTGCACGGAAAATTGAATAAAAGATACCCATTATTTAAAAATGCTTTTTGCTACAATGATGCTGGAAATTAAAATACAAGCGAGTTATTTATTTGCGTTTGCCACCAAATTTTGTGAAAAAGGAAAGATAATTTTCCCTCTCTCTCCAACTCTCTCTTTCTCACCCTCTCTGTCCGTGGTGGGATGTTTTATAAAGAGGAGGTGGGCACTTCAAGTTGGAGCGTCCGCTGGCACCCGATTATTCAGCTGAATTTTGCAGTGATTTTATTTTTAGGGAGAGAAGGAGAGATACGGTCTAGAGTGTGTGTATGTGCGCTGGGGCCAGTTCTAAATGGACCTCGGTGGATTGGAGGAAACTTTATTTTACTGTTATGCGCGCCGAGGAAAGCTAAAAGTAAATCTAGGTGAACGTACCAAGTGTTCATGAATAATGGATAAACTTACATTTAAGTAAATTTGTACCTCGGTTTTCGTTGTTAGACTTTCATCTATAAATGTACCGCTACACAGAGAGCTTAATATTGCCAGTTTTTTTCCCCCTTCCATTTGGAAATTGCGGCTTTCGCTGTTGCTATTTATCACCATCTGCTTAAGAATTCCAGTAGTTCTTGTTTGATAAGCTCCTAACGGGCGTTAGACTTAAGGAAAATTAAAATACCAAATCGCGTATCTTTAACCAATTGAAGTAAAATATTTGCCCCCACTTTTCTTCTTTGCAATGCTTTTGCGTGTGTTTAATATTTTCTTATAATGAGCGCATTTTTCACAGCCCTACCTCTCTGAGAGACTTGATGCATGTCACAAGATTTTTTTTAACGGCCTTCGCAGCCTACCTTTGAGCTTCACTGGCTGAAATATATTACAAAAGACCATTTAAATTCATCTGAGCAGAGCCTGTTGTTTATTGAGTAACATTTAAAACCAACTAATCTTTAATGAATAACTGTATTCAACTGAATATTACTTAGTTTTAAAGCATTTAATCGAACATTTAGATGTATTATTCGTTCGTTTATTGATAAAAATTCCCGATATTCTATAAAAATTTAAAATGTGCAAATTTAAAATTGTAATTACGATAATTGTGCTGAATGAGCATTGGAAATTCTGATATGTTCATTTACTGTGTGTCAGAGGATGATATTAAAGAGAGGAACTTATATAATTGTGAAATGATCGATTTCAACCCGTAATCCGTATATTATGGCATGATTGTTGTCACGATATTAGATCTGAGAAGGATAAGTACCGTGCATACTTTGAAAAACAGCCTTGCTCATACACATAAGCTGGAAATTTTCCAAGGGCCAAAATCTCGTTCTCCCAAGACGCAAGATAAAATATTTTGGAAAAAACTCTTTGTTAAATAATTTTATTTGGCACAACCGATTTCAACGAAATTTTATATGAAGTAGGCGTGCAACAAAAAATAACAAAATGAAGATGCTTAGTATAGATATATAAACAGGGCTGCCACAATACAAGGAATAATAAAATTTCTTTTTACACCTATTTGTGTTGAACTGTCAATATCAATTTTAACCAAATTTAATACATATAATATACACATATAAACAAAACCACATTAGCATATTTAAACAGAATCAGCTAAACAGGGGTGCCACAATTACAAATTAAACTCTTTCAGTAATTAAGAATTTGGAAGGAATTGGCTGAACGGATTTCAATTAAATTTTCTATATAAGATCTTTACTGCTTAAAGGAGAGCTATAGAGCAGGGCTACCACAGTAAAAAATTAAATAATATTTCTTTTACACGTATTTATAGAGAACTGACCTAATGGATTTTAACCAAATATAGTATGTATATTTAATCTTCATATAAATAAATAACTAAAATATCATATTTGGACCGGGTGGACTAAACAGGGCTACCACAATATCAAGGATAGAGCTTTTCTGTAACTATGAGTTTGGACGGTATTGGCTGAACGAATTTCAAAGAAATTTCGTTTGTAGGGCGAGTATAGAATGAGAAAACAAGATATGTTTAGAACAAATAAAAAAAGCAGAGCTACCACATTATATGAAAAATAATTTTCTGTTTTCAAAACCAATACATTTGTATACGATTATACTACGGCGATTTTGACGAAATGTACTTCTGTACGGCGGGAAACCTGTGTACACCCCTACTTGTTATGTATTATAATTGTATTGAAAGGAACGTAGGTGGATTAGTTCTTTCCAGAACTACTTGTTTCTTTAAAAAAATCTATCCTATCTTTGGCCTCTCTTAGGCGCATCGCTTATTGCCCTCCCGTGGACAAAATCTGGTAGATCTCCCCGTCCACCTGTCGCGGCGGCCACGAAAATCTCCAACTCTTTATATTTGACCTGATAAAGAGCGTAACATCAGACTATCCCTCGGAACCCTGGGAAGGCTTTGCTGTCCCACACTCCCACCTGTCCGGCGAGGAAAATCCAGCAGTTCCTCTCTTCCCAGCATTCCATCCATCAAACTGTCTCCCTCTCTTCTCCTCCTCCTCTCCTTACAACCTTTTTCCCTTCCCTCTTGCCGTATTTCTCTCCCTCCTATTCCTCTCTCCATGGCAACGCTGTTTTTCTTCTCTCTTAATTATCTCGTTCCACAGATTCGCCTTTTTTGCTCCCTTACTGTCGGGAGGTGTTCCCCACGGTTTGCTTAGGTTTTCCCTTGTGTGTATCCTGCAGTGGTTGTAAAATTGGGTTTAAAATGTGCTGCTCGTTTCTCCGCGGAAGAGAGAGGCTTTTACCCATGTTGGCGGAGTATCGATCATTCATGGTGTAAACAAAGTTCGTTTCCTGACGAATGGATTTAAAACTGGATGTGTATGGGGCTAAAGATGCAAAATGTCATCTCGGTTTCGGGAACTCAAACGAGTGCGTGCGAAATGTCATCGGTTATTATCTAATTGCGTTATTTAGAATAAAAATGTTATGATGGAGGATTGAGGACCGATGAATGAAAATGAATCTGTTATTTCTTGGGCCCGATGTAAAATAAGAATTTCATTCATAATGTGAAAAAGGGAAAATAGTGAAGCGAAAAATATTTTTTAATAAAAATATCCGATGCGTCCAGCACATTACTTTCTCCATACAGAGTAATGAATACGATTGCAATAGTGGTTACAAGCCACTCTGGACAACGGCGGTATCAAGAGTAACTATCTGAAAAAACGCTCGTGAATAATTTTTAAACACTTTGAATTAGTTTCACAATGAAAAATACTTAGAATAGCCATTCGAATTGAAAAAAATAAGTAAAAAAATTAGTTATTTGTTACTATGTATAACAAAATATCGATGCACCATTAATATTGCCGTCGACGGCGCTGAGATCGCTGTCAGTATTTACAAGAAAATTTGTTTGCAAAATATGAAGATAGGTGGCAGTGGAATAATTTTTATCGTAATTAATTTCTCTGGGCAGTTTTGGCATCGCTATCAACTATTATAAAATTTTGTCATATCAACGGAAACTAAAATTTAAAACTCCTTAACCGTAAATTTACCCAGAGGGCACTCACACGTCAATAAGAAATAAGGAAAATTAAAATTATACTTACAAGTTTGCAGGACGATGATGGCCTACAGGGACCTGTTGTCAAAAACTAGCCTAAAAAAAAAAGAAAAAGAAAACACACACGCACAAGCACTCTGGAAATCTCTAGATACGTATTTCGGGAGCTATGCTCCCATCTTCAGTAGCTGAAGTCGTATGAATTGTTTGTGTTTGGTCTTGTGTATTTATGTGTTCCGGGTAAAAGTGAAAGGAGGGCAGAGGGGTGGGGGAATTCTTAACGGTTAGCGAGTAGAGGGGTGAGTAAGGGATAGGTCCGCGGTCGTTATTCATAACCGTCTCTTTGAATTTGTTAATGAAAATACTCTCGTAAGCGTCTAGTTTCCAGTCGGTTTGTGTTGATTTTAAGAGAGACATGTTTTCGATTTTAATTGGGTGATTGTTTTCCTGTATGTGTATTGCGACGCTAGACCTGTTAAATCTATTGTGTTTGAAGTGTGCAAAGTGTTCTTTGAACCTGGTTTCTAGCTTCCGTTTAGTTTGCCCTATGTAGACTTTCTCGCAGTCTGTGCAAGCGATTTTGTATATGCCGGATCTTTGTAGAGTCGGGATCGTGTCTTTTGGATTGTGTAGTAAGTTGGAGAGTTTGTTTTCATTCACAGGTACTGCTTTAAGGTTCTGTTTTGAGAAGATGTTTGATAAACCGTTTGTGATGCCTGGGACGAAGGGGATTTTTACGTATTTTGGTTTTTTGGGGGGCGTGCTTGTGAGAGTAATCTGTTTTTTCAAAGAAAGACTGCGCTTGTGTTTGTGTAAAATATTCTCTATCATCTGAGGGTCGTAACCATTGATTTTAGCGCATTTTTTGATATATTTTAATTCTGTGAGGAAATCAACTTTAGAAAGAGGAACCTGTAAGAGTCTATGTACCATTGAGTGGAATGGTGCTAATTTATGTGAAATATGGTGGTTGGAATCAGAGGGAATGTACGTGTCTGTGTGTGTGGGTTTGCGGTAAATCCCGAACTTGATTTGGTTGTTTTCTCTTTTTACGAGAAGGTCAAGAAATGGCAATGTATTTTGTTTTTCAACTTCATGTGTAAATTTAATGGAAGGATATTGATCGTTTAGTTGCTGTAGAAAATCAGTTATGTTATTATTGGAGGTATCGAAAATCGCGAAAATATCGTCAACGAATCTTAGCCATAAGCGTGGAAAGTATTTGAAAGTGTTTTTGCATTGTTTCTCGAAGTTAACCATGAATAGGTTGGCTAAGAAAGGTGAAAGGGAGTTTCCCATTGTTGTACCGTAATTTTGTTGGTAGAACTTGTTTTACCCGGAACACATAAATACACAAGACCAAACACAAACAATTCATACGACTTCAGCTACTGAAGATGGGAGCATAGCTCCCGAAATACGTATCTAGAGATTTCCAGAGTGCTTGTGCGTGTGTGTTTTCTTTTTCTTTTTTTTTAGGCTAGTTTTTGACAACAGGTCCCTGTAGGCCATCATCGTCCTGCAAACTTGTAAGTATAATTTTAATTTTCCTTATTTCTTATTGACGTGTGAGTGCCCTCTGGGTAAATTTACGGTTAAGGAGTTTTAAATTTTAATTCCAATCTGTACACCGTAGTCTCCATTTCCCTTTTTTAACGGAAACTAAGATTTCACTTAGCGGCCTACTTAGCATAAATTAAGAAGGGTAATCAATTTATCTCGTAAACAACTCGTTTTATGTAGAAAGTTTTGTCTACAACTTTAATAAAGGTGAAATACTCCTTTAGCCAAACAAAGTTTTTTAGCCAAAGTTATTGAGCTACTATCAATTACAACTTTAATAATAACAAATATTTACAAAGACTAAGCTCTAAAGTAGTAAGCAAGGAATAAGAAGATAGTGAACACCGGTAGCGAATATTTTTCTTATAATTGCACCGAAGGCATTTCTTCCAACTGTAAATAAATTATATTATAATATTTTTTCGATGTGTACGTCTTTGTGTTGGACGTATTATTCTAGGCATAACATTAGTTATCTCAAAATTAATACTTTCCATATCCTCGAGTTAATGTATACGTAACACGTTGAATGAGTGTAGCTTGTTTTCTTTACATCGCCACATTTAAAACATGAGCATTTTATTTCCTAAAAACAGAGCCAAGTATTTTATTTTTATATTTCCTACGTTTTATACTTTGACGACCTTTTGGAAACAACAACTAATACATTTTTTGAATTTATTCTTATTTCGCTTATATTATCCGTCAACCTTTTGTAGAAATGCGACAACGAAATAATGCAATATTTCCTTTGTTCCCGCGAAACCCCGAATTTATAATTATTGCTTCAAAACAGTAAATCTCTCCCAGCACCTTGATGCAGAGGAGGAAAATTACCATCTCGGTACAGCACTCTATACTTAGACTAGAACATTAAGTAGCGTGACCCCCTTATTGTATTACTGCCGCGAAGTAATGCTGTTACCGTGCTCCATTCCCTTCGGGCTGTTATAAAAGGGCCTTTGATGGAATGCTGTCGTTTTTCGACCTAATTCTTGGGTCATTAAATAAGACGAATCACCTGTCAGCTCACTTTACTACTCGCTCTCCGTTCCATTATAAAATGAAATATATGCAGACCTCTGGAGCATGGTCTAACCTGCCGATTCCGACCTAATTTCTATTTCACAAAAATGCCGATCACTTGATCATTCTGAGAAGTTATTCCTTGAGTATGTTAAGCTCGTCATTATGTCTATATCTTCGGTTAAAGTTATTATTTCACAGTAAAGTTTGTTATTCGTCGTTGGATTTAGTGCATAAATTCAGTGATATAAATTCCCAAAGTATGCGTATAAAATTATTGCATTTCAGTTCCCTCAAGCATTGCGGCGGAATGTATCTACATCTACATAATACCCTGCAAGTCACCTTGACGGTGGATGGCAGGGGGTGCCGCGCACCAAGTTCCTAACTAATTATTATTCACTTATCTATTGTGGTCAAGTATTGTCCTAGGGAAAAAGGACTCCTTATACCTCTCCGTCCTACTATCTATTTCGCGGATCTTGTCCTCATTATCCCTCCGTCCGATATACGTATAGTCGCCATCAAAATCTATTACCAGATATTGATCTCTTATGTTTAAACTTGTCCCTACCTTTTAGTATTATTGCTAATTATTTATGGTAAAATAAATATTGGTTTTTTAAAATGAGACGGCGAAATCAGTGAAACGGACTATTGCCTTTCACGAAAACGCCTGCATTTTGGTATAATTAAATGCCTGAGTCAATAGGAATATATGTATGTTCACAAAAATGACTCATGGTGTTGAAAATTCAGAAAATTTTTCTTTCTTAAATGTCAATTCCAAATTATCAGTTGCATCTGTGTTAATCTAAACTGTATGAAATGCTTTTATTGAAATCTATAATGCCGAGATAAGTTTTTCATGTACGTGGCACATCTAAATGAACCAAATTGGCTTTCAACAAGTTCTTCATTCTTTATAAAGCTTTTTTCGGATTTATTTCTCAATATTGGTTAAAACTAGATCAAGCCCTGGTTTTGTAAAGTATCTAAGCTCATTTAATTTTTCATAAACGACAGTAAATATTTTTGCACGCCAGTTTGTTTGCCTAAACACAAGAATTCCGTTATTTTTTTAGCGGTAAGCGATTCGAAGATAATATTTTAAGCGAAAAACATCTAATGTATGAAATTCGATTATATATATCGATATAAAAAGAAAAAAGTTTTAAAAGAAATCCTTTACAACCAATACAAGTAGACGTTAAAAATGCATAAATTATGCATTGGCGTTTTCAGCTGGAAAACGAATGGAAAATAGCACTTTTGTCCGCAATTAAATCCTTTTCTTTAACGCTGATTTTCCAGGCGGTGACTCGACAGGTGTGTTGTTAGTTATTCTTAGAGCAGGCGTCCACTTAAGTGTATTGTCGATGCACCTGCCATTCATTAACACGTATATGTTACTTGTTAAGTCGTCAAGGTATTTTTAACATGAGTTGGACGTTAAGAAATATATTCCGCACCAAAGATCTTATAAAGACTAAAGTGTTTGCATCTAATAATTTCAAAGGTGCTGGAAAGAAAATTTCATGGTGACTTTAATTTTTCAGCTCTCTCCTCAATTTAGCATATTATGGAACATGAGTACGTGTATTGCGACACTAACAAACACTTTTCTTGTTTGACCTGAGTGTTTTACTCATCAATTAAATTATCATCAAGCCCAAAAAATCTCAAAAATCATGGACTTAAAGGTTATAGAATTTTGTCTTAAATCTTATATTCAGAAAGTATTGGTTTATTTATACAACCGCTAAACACTTTATTTTTCTTTAATGATCATTGAGCCCTTAAACCAGTGTTTACCAACTATGGTGCCTGCTACCAGATTGTTCGAGAAGGTTCTTTTTCTTTATTTAAAGCAGGGGTCGGCAATCTTTTCTGCTCGGCGGGCCACATTCGCAGTTGTGAATGCTTTGGAGGGCCGCATTTGAGGTCAAGAAAGCCTCAGTGGGCCGGCTGAGTGAATAATTCAAAAGTTATCTAGAGATTCAATGGTCTGATATAAGCGCAAATCAGTCTACACAATTTACTAGAGTTAAAACTTCACCAAAAAAGCTTGTGAGACCATCATTTTCCTGAAAAAATATGAACTTGTCCATGTGAAATTTTCCCAATCATTTTTTATTACATCTTCGCGGGCCGCATAAAGCTCTCTATGGGGCCGCATGTGGCTTGCGGGCCGTAGGTCGCCGACCCCTGATTTAAAGAGTGACGATCGAGCAACCGAGTCAGTCTTGAGAAGACTGCGTTTCCACGGATCTCAGCGATAGATTGATACTTCGAGTGATTTATTTTCGGGAGCGATTTTGCGAGTGGTGTTTAGTGCGCGTTACGGTCGTTCGCTATTTTGTAGATTTGTAGTCTTTGCGTAGTCTTGTAATTAGGGTTTTTACCGAAACCGTGGCTGTTTTTGTGTATCTAAAATCCCACCCCCGTAACAGTATTTTCATACGACTGTTGAAGATTGAAAAATGTGGAAGTACATGAAAAGAAGGCTCGTCAGTGAAGGAGAGGACAGTGAAAATGAATCAAAATTATCAGAGCCAAGTACGAGTAAGGCAGGAAAAGAAGAAGTTTAAAAAATTCGCTTTTACAATGACAGTTACTTGGCCATAGGTTTTACATGTACTGGAGACGAAAATTGCCCCGTTCCATTGTGCACAGTTATGGCCCCGGCCAAGTTAAATCGACACTTCACTACTAATCACTGCAACTTGTCAAATTAAACAGTTGATTACTTTCCAAGACTTTTGGATTCATAAGGCAAACAACGTAAAGTTTTTGAGAAGAAAAGAAAGGTTGAAAAGACTCAAGAAGCAAGCTATTTAGTAGCTGAGCTAGTTGCACAAAAAATGAAAAGTCACGCTATTGCTGAATGCCTAATAATGTCTGCTTGTAAAATAACAGTAAAAACAATGATAGGCAAAGGGGCTGAAAGTGAAATTTACAAAGTTCCTGTTTCTAATAATACTATTAGTAGGCATGTTGATGACATCACACGACATTGAAGATGTCTTGTTTGAAATACTAAAAATTCTAACTTTGCTCTCCAAGTCGACGAGTCAACAGACATAACAAGTAAAGCTCAGCTGTTGGCATTCGTACGATTTTGAAAATGAAGGTGAAGTAATAGACAATTTTTGCTGTTGTAAAGAGCTGCCAGAAACGACCAAAGGTCAAGACATTTTGAACATCTTGTCTTCTTATTTAGATTCCTGTGGTTTGTCATGGAGCCGGTGCATTGGAATTTGCACTGATGGCGCTCCCTCAATGACCGGCTCAATAAAAGGCTTTGTTACACTCGTCAAAGAAAAAAACATCTGATGTCATAACGACCCACTGCTTCCTCCACCGGGAAGTTCTTGTTTCAAAAACTATTGGGGAGGATTTAAAATGAGTCCTTGATGTAGCTGTGAACATGGTCAATTTTATAAAACAGCACCCTCTTAGGTCACGCATGTTTGCAAAGCCGTGTAAAAATATGCAAAAAAACCATGTGACTCTCCTTATACACACTGAGGTTAAATGGCTTTCAAGAGGGAAAGTTTTAAAAGGGTATTTGAGCTGCGAGAGGAACTACTACTTTTCTTCAAAGATAATAATAATAAAGCCAGTTTTTCTGACTGTCTTGAAGATACAAAATGGCTGCTGAAACTAGCCTACATAGCAGATATTTATCAGCACTTATACACCAGCATGCAGGGCCCGAAAGAAAACATTCTAACTTCCACGGACAAATTTCTTGCATTCAAGAATAAACATAAGGTTTGGAAAAAACACCTTTCAAGTGGAAATATTGAATTGATTCGGCTCCTACTTCAGGTTCAGAGTCAGACAGATTATAAGGAAGTCATTTCATCTACATCTACATTATACCCTGCAAGTCACCTTTTTGGTAGATGGCAGGGGGTGCAGTGCACCAAGGGTCCATAGTTTTCCTACGTTATCTTTTTCTATTATGGTCTCTTATCGTCCTAGGGAAAAACGATCCTCTATATCGCTCCGTTCTACAGTCGATCTCGCGAATCTTATCCTCACTTTCATTAATTACCATTCATTTGGAATCACTGACAGAAAAGCTTGACCAAATACTTTCCTCCTTTGTCATCAGAAACGTGACTGGGTTGGAACACTTTTGTTGAGTTCTCACCAAATTCACAAAATTTACTCAGTCTGCAATAAGAACAACTGAATGAACTACAGTGCGATCGAACTTTGAAGATAAAATTCAACGAAATGTTACCTGATGTATTTTGGATTTCATTAAGAAGAGAGTATCCTGTGATCTCAGCAAAAGCAGTGAACTTCAGTTTTCAACTTCTTACCTCTGTGACCAAGCTTTCTCATGTCTGACAAACATTAATAGCAAAGAAAGAAATCGTCTGCTGTCTGTGGAGGAGGGACTGCGAGTGCGTTTGTCAAAAATTCGGCCAAGAATTCAACATTTGTGCAAAAAGAAACAAGCCCAAATGACACACTGAAAGTAAACTTTATATTGACTTTGGATGTGAACTTTATTTTGATGTTTAAGAAAACTTGATTTTGATAATTTAAAAAAATGATTAGATAATACAAAAAATCCAGAAAAAATTCTTCAATTTATTTTCTTACAATGTAAGCTGACATACACGTATACTATATAGCAGCTCTTTACTAATAAATTTTCTTGACAATAATTTAGCAGTAATTGAATTGCACTCCCCGCTATCAACTTTTTCCGGCCTGTAAACGTTTTCATAGATAGGGGTTCCTCGGGACATGAAAAATTATTTTAGGGGTTCCTCCATGGGAAAAAGGTTGGGAATCACTACCTTAAACCATTAGCTAATACCAATACATGATGAAACAGTCTGGTGCATTAAACTAAATTTGAACATTGAAAATAAATTCACATCGTTTGGAAAAGTATTATTCTTTTAGAGGAATTCTTTGATATTGAATACTTGAATACTTTTTCATTCATAAAATACCGGCTATTACATTGCTGAAAAATTTGTTTACTTCTTTGCCTTTAAATTTTTTCAAAAGGCATAATAAACGCAAATTCTATCAGACGGTTTAAAGCGCTTGACTCTACTGAAATTTTACATACGGCAAGGTTGAGTAATTACTTTACAGGACTATTTTTCATTAAGCTGCTTATTAGATTATAAAAGATGGAATACAAGGATTTCAAATATATTTAAAATGAGGATTTTATCCAAATAATTCCCTAGCCTCTGTTGCGTTTTATTTCGATTAAATTTTTAACCAAAGTAAAACAATTCTTAGCTATCAGAAATAAAAATATGGGTTTGTTTATAAATATTAACAAATAATATTTCGCTTTCTTTTAAATTCATAAATCCTAAAACAGTGAAAGGGTCATGGGCATACTATTTGCTATAGTATATATAAACCGAGCAATTCACTTCTAAGTAACCCGTTAAAAACTGCACAAGTGAAACACGGCACATCACTTTCTCCGATTTTTTTCAGCATCCAAACTTACTTTTCTGTGATTAAAAAAGCGTAGGCAGCAGAAGTTAGTGAGATGGGATTCCCTTCAGCGTCGTCCGTCGAGGGGAGTTGTTTCCCTTCGGCATCATCCCTCCCTTCGCGCGATAAACCAAAAACTCTCTCTCATCCCATAGCATTTCCTCGGGATTTCTTTCGCTGAGATCCATCCTTCCGCTTGAGCGGATCTCTCCAACCTCATCCGAGGCGTAGTAAAGCCCCGCCTCTTCCGGTATGCCTCATCCTTTCTCCCTCCCTCCCGTTCTCTTCCTCTTCTTCTCTCTTCCCCCGTATCCCTTCCGCTCCTTTCATTTCTCTCTCTCTCTCCCCTACTACACCCTCTCTTTCTCCCTATCCCCCTTTATAGCGAGCCAACTCAGATTAAGCGTGACGCTTCCTTGTCAGGTCTTATCCCTTTTACGGATGTGTCCAGTGCAGTCACGTGGGACGCCCCAGTGGATAAAGTGCGAGGGAGTGGGAGGAGAGAGAGTGAGGGAAGTAGAGTGAAAGGGAGGGGAGAGAAAGAGAGAGGGAGAGACAGTTTTAGGTCGTGGGTCGGATGAGTAAAAAGGGTAAGCTGGGACGAAGAATCATGGGAAAGGGCCCCTGAGGAAAATAGAAAGTAGGGAAGAGATGGAAGGAAAAGCTGAGGAAAATAAGGGAGAAAGCGCAAAGAAAAAATGCAAGGCATGAGAAGAATAGCATAGTGATTTCTAGGATGGATTCGCAAGAGAAAAGCCGATGAATAGTTACGTAAGAAGGATTATAAAGCGGAGCATGGAAAATAGATAGAATCTAGAATAAAGACAAAACGAGAGCGAAACGAATGGTAGTCAAAATAATTAACGTATAGGCTGAAACGTGAAAAAATAAAGAACGAAGGACGTATACCGAAATATGTAAAGAGCTAGAGAATGCGGAAGTAATGTAACAAACAGTTTTGCTAATAGATGACAGAAGTCGAATTGGAAACATTATTGGAATATTACATTTGAACATAATTAAAATAATGGGAGAACCGAGAGATATTATAGAACTTAGATCGTAAAGAACCAGGAAGTGCGCAGGAATTTCAATAGCAGTGCGACAAAAAATACAGCAAAGAGTTGGCAGGAGTTGAATTAGAAGATTAGGGTATAGAATATTATCGTTTAAAGCAAGGAAAGGACGGAATTAATTCTGCCGGAGGAGTAGGAAATGGGACGAAAAGAGCGAGATAAAGAAAAGGCCTTGAAAGAAGGGACGAAGAAAAGATAAACAGAAACAAATAGGCGGCCGCGGAATAAAAAGAAATGGGGAATTGGGGACGGAATGTTGAACACGGGCTGGGATTGATATGGAAAAAAGGCGAGAGAGGCAGGGGGTTGAAACGTAGGGGATAAGAAAAAGGGAGGGAAGAATGGAGTGATAAGGGAAGGGTTTAAAATGCGTTAAAAGGAGAGCGATAGAGGAGGAAAGGGAGAATGGGAAATGGAGAAGAATGGTCGGAGAATGGCACAAAAGGCGCCATTCCCCATCCCACCACCTCGCACCCTTTTCTCAATCCTCCTGAAAGTGATACGGATCGGTGAGGAGGGATCGCGGGGGGGGGGGTGGTTGAAAGAATGAAAGTAACGGACGAAATTTCCACCTATTTCTCTTTGTATTTTAGGGGACGATTAAGGGAGCGGAGGGGACGAGAACCGAGAAAGAAGTCTGGGGAGGAAATAGAAAAAGTGTAAAGAAAGAGACGAAATGGAAGAAGGAGAGAGGTGGCGGGTTAAAATGCAAGTGCTTTTGTTGCCGTAAGAAAACTCGCAGGTTGAAATAGGATGCGATTCATGAATGTCTTAAAATTGCGGGATAATCGATTTTATACATAAAAATCACGCGAAGTAAAAATGTGATTCTACAAGTTCATTGCGAAAATATAAAAATATTGTATTAATAACTCTCAAAATGACACAATATTTTTCAGCTATACATTACTTAGGAATGACGAGTTGTAATTTAATGCGCTTCCTGCGCGAAGTGAACGCACTGAGTGCAGGATTTGTCCTCTCCCATCTTGATTGATTTTCATAAGATTTGTTGTGGAAGATCTGCGTTAAAATTATCGTGCGAATTCTATTTTGACTCACATTTACTAATTAGAATAGAATAGAAATATAGAAGAACTAAAGGCCTATCTCGTTGATGATACGCGTACAGCTTTAAATGTTTTGCTAATCGTTTCCAGTCGCTGACCTGTCTTGAAAGCAAATTTTTGGCATAAAATTATAACAATTTTTAGAAAAATTGTTGTCACGGAATTATATTATTTACTAAATAGCAAAAAAGTATTTGAAAGCTATGTGCGCCAACATGGAACACATATTTCAATTCATGCCTATCGTTTGAAGAATTTTAAACTAAGTATCATATAATTTGGTGAGTGAGAATTTGAAGATACTTGCGTGGATGAAGAACCTATAGTACGCCTACTCAAAGTGATACACAATACCAATTATACTGTAATACATATTTTTTTATGTTTGAAAAACAATGCGAGGAAACTTATAATATTTTAACGTATTCATCTTTTCCAGGGGTGACTTCTACGTCGCAGTTGTCCAAACCGATTCTTCCTTTTCCTTAACCTTTACTTCACTGGTTAACTCCTAAGTGACTTTGAGCTCTTCCTTCCTCCAAGCATCAACTTGCATGTCATCGTGAAGATATTTTGTGATTCGGTGATTTTAGGTTCCATGTTTTGGCGTGTGCCTAAAGAGGAATTTCTCAGTGGATCTTCCACCGCTGGAGGCATTACCACATCAAAAGGTAGAGAGAAGTCATTTTTTACAAGCAGTCACTTCAATTTTCTCGCTTTTGCTTCAGAGTCAGTTTAGTGTACGATGATCGTTGGGATGGAAATTTGTCGAATTGTATGGTAGAAACGAAATGCGCATTCTTATAAAGAAATGTCGATATTATATTTGGAAGAATTTTCTTTTTGGTCATGCTATACGTGCAAAGTTTTTGTACGCTGAATATACAGAACACTTTGAGAGTTATGTTAAATGGAACATTTTTCTCTTATTGTTCAACTTTTCCGTATGACATCAGGATTAAGCGACAAATGGACCTGGGTCCAGTAACTGTCCATGTTGGGGACGCATTTTTTCCAATACTCCTTCATTAGCGTGTGGCGGTTCTTTCGCGATCGCAATTAAACAGGGATAATAAACAATTCGTAGTTCCTCGTTTTCGAAGCGTGCAAACTTGTCAACTAAATTACTGCAAATTAATCAAGGTTCTTCTGATGATATGTCACTTAAGAGTACAGATTAATCCGATATGCTTTTTCTGGCCGTACGATGAATGAACTTAGAGATTTTATTTTCAAATTGTTAATTTTTCTAAACTCTCATGAAGTTTCACATGCCTCCGCATTATTATCAGTAATACTTTTTGCGGCACAGTTAAGGCATCTTGTAAACCAGTGAACAAGCTGTACAAACTTTGCTTTTCACTTGATCGAAGGTATTTTATGGCAATTATAGTACGAGGGTTTCAGAATGTTGCTTATAATTCGACTACTTGGACAATGGATTACTACAGTCACATTACCACTAATTTTTAATCATGTATAGCCATTAGAAAATTCATATACCTATGATCTAAATTTTTCTATATTTTTTACGCATTTCCTAAATATCCTCTCAAATGTTTTATAAATGTATATTGCCTATTGTAATGATATTAATTAATTATAATATTACAAAGCTATCTTGGGTGAGGTTATATGCTCGCGAATAACGCCTCCCATAATTGTCTCTGAAAAAGTTATGCGGCTACTTCAATATTTGGTGTACATATACCATTATGATTTATTACATATAGTACTAAATAACTCAATATTCATCTAAGTAAGTTTTGAATTGTCTCTCGTGAAGAAGAGAAAGCGATATTTTGTTACGGTAAAACAGCATTTACCTTCTCTTCCAATTGTTCCGCACACCTAATTATTGATCTCTTACATTCAGTTTCTAAAAAAACATGTCAAATCTTTCCCTCCTCAAGGTTAGGCTGCTCATGACTATTTCCATTCCATGACCTTTGAATCGTAATAACGGTCGCAAAACGATTTAACTTCTTTGATTGTTCTTTTTAAAAAAAATCGTTTTTAACCTTTATGCAGCATTATAACTGCGTCATAGGCTTTTTTAGTGGTCGATGAAAAGATTAATTTAGGTCCTATTGTACTATATGTAAATTAATTTGGTTGAAACACAAACATATCTTACTGCATTTTTTATCTCCAACTTCAATTTATCTAAAAAAAATACATCGGCCCATTATGTTATGGAATCACTATCTCTTTAAAAATCACCGAGTTAAGGAACGGTAAGATTGGCAAATATCATACTTTGCCAATTTGCGAGATCGATGGACCGAGTAGGCGATTTTCTGAAATAATACTAGGCTTTCTTCAGTGCATTCGATCTGCTTCTCTTGCCCATCTTCAGCGCTCCTAGTAATCATCCACAGAGAATGCTTGTTTTTTTCGAAGCAACAACTTGCGCGTACCGTAGGTGCAATTAATACTGGTATTGGAAGTTGCATCTGCGCGGTCAGCAATGAGGGCAAGTGGATAGAGGACTGGGGCAGGAGAGATGGGGAGGAGGGATCCTCTCTCTTTGCTCTCGCTTCATTTTATATGGTCCGCATCCTTTCCGCCTTTATCTTCTCGCCTTCACTCTTCCTTTCCCGTTCCGTGACATCGCTAATCCATGACGGGGATTAATAAGTAATCCTTTTCTGGATGGAGAGAATGGATGGAGGAGGAAGGATGATATTGAGGCGCAGAGTATGGGTTAGGCGGAGCGTAAATGAAATGGCGGTGGAGCTAGGATAAGGAATTAAGTAGAAGAAAATGTTTGGCATCATACTGTGAGCTGAAGCGATCGAAGATGGAAGAGGATAAAAGGTCGCGCCCCTCAGATGACGCATTGTCAAAAATAAATCAAGTTTTCACGTTTTGCTGTTGTTAAAGAAATATAACTACCGTGCTTCTATATTTTCCTTTCAATGGGAATCATCAATTGTTAAGTAGAAAGCGAGACAGATAATGCGCGGCGCAATAGGATACTAATTCTCTTGATCGATTTGGATACGAACATGAGGCCATGTTACGTATTTGAATAATGAAATGTTGTTCAAGCTTCTTTGTACCATTTGCAACACACAGGCCCTCCGAGGGACTCAGAGAGACCCGGGCTACTTCCAGATTTTGAGGCCCCTCACCGTATTAAAATAAAAAAATCCCTTGAGGGAGCGTTTAAGCACTACGTAACCCACTTTGGTGATCGGGGCTCGCTGAACGGTTACAGCGGGTTACATTGGAGGTAGGTGGTTCAAGTTTGCACTATATAGCACTTTCCTAAAATCTTCTGACCCCTTAAAGAAAAGATAAAATCCGAAAAAATGTTTCGCTTACAGTGATTTCTACCCAGCCATTAATGCAGACCACATTGAAATGACCCTCTAGAGAAAATGTTTAAAAAAACTGAGTGCAAAATGAAAAATTCTGTGCGTTACATAATAAAGAGGAGAGAGGGGGACCTAAGTGAGGGTTATGCAGGAGTAGGTGTATCGGTTATAAAAAAACTAGGGAATTTGGGTTACGTAATACTTGAACGTCCTGCAAGAACAAAGTATGAACATCGTATTTATTTTTTGCATGTCCTATTCAACATTCATTGTTGATATTTCGATGGATAAAGATAAATACATTAATATACAAGCTAATAAATTATTTGAATAATTTTTTATTTAAGAAATGCTTTTCTAGCTTTTGTTTCTGCAAATTTATTAATTATTGATGAAAAGTTACGTGCAATGTCATAGTTTATGTTATGCATTGCGAGCCCAACCAATCGCTCTTATCACATTGTTGAACGGTGGTAATTCTTAATCCGCTTTAGCACGCTGAAAGTGCGTTCACACGAAGCAACTTATGCAAGCAAACTAAGGAAAACACGCAATGCAATAGTGATATTTGGAAACACCCCAGAAAGTCCAAGTTCGAGTATTTCTTGTAGAAATTCCTTTGTCTTACAATCCAACTTAAAGTTCACAGAATAAATTCGCTTGAGGAAGATGATTTCTTCACTGAAATCCTTTGAGATTTCCTTTTTGTACTTTTGCTGAAATTGTTTCGCCGCAGAATGCAGATCCTCATTACTTAATCTGTTGAACTGCCAAAGAAATCCAAAGAATACACAAATTAGTCGCAGTAACTCAAATCGACGTTTAAGACCAGATTGAATAGAGTCAATAATAACATAGAAGGGATTGATCTTACAGTGCTGCTCAGCATCAAATTTAGAAGGTAACATGTTGAAAATAGAATTCAGAGACTACGGTGTACAGAATGGAATTAAAATAAGAACTCCTGAACCGTAAAATGATCCAGATTAGCACACACATGTCGATAAGAAAAGAAAATGGAAATAAATGAAAATGATACAAGCTTGCAGGACGATTGCCTACTGGGACCTGTTGTCGAAAAATAGCATAAAGGAAAGGAAAAGCACACACACGCGCGCAATCGCTCGGAAAACTATGGAAAAACACGCCAAGTAAGTACTTATAAGTATCATTTTAATTTTTTTCAATTTTCTCTTCTTATTGACGTGTGTTTGCTCATCTGGATTATTTTACGGTTAAGGAGTTTTTATTTTAATTCCAATGTAACTTGTGACTGGTGGAGAAATCAGGTGGAATGACAGTATTCTGTGCTGCTGATTTGGACTCCGCAAGTATCACATTCCATTGCTCATGAATTTGTTGAATGTCGTTGATAAGACGTTCAATATTATCCCTCTCAACAGCAAGTGTAGCGTTGTATGCCTCAATTACTGGATTAGTTTGATGGATCAGTGTAAGTAGTTTCACCCACAAAGTTGACATTAAAATAAATTCAAATTTGGACATATATTTCTGAATAGACTGAAGCTCAGCTCGAGCCTGTGCTGAGACTGAGACCTTCGAGCTCATTTATAGCCTTTCTCACTGAATTCATACACTGCTGAATTGGTTTAACACCATCAATCCTTGCAGACCACCTAGTTTTGGAAATAACATGCAGTGTTACAGGAAGATGTTGCTTCAGAACTTCCCACCTTTGTCGACTGCTTCTGAAAAAATTGTACATTTGCTGAACTGTTTCAAAGTTTGCGATTGCCTCATTGCATGATTGAGTCAACACCTATTAGATTTAATGTGTGGTTTCCACAGCTGAAGGAAATACAGTTTGAATAATGCTCAGTCATAACTGCTTGTACACCATTGTCAGCCATATTTGATACATTTGGCCAATGCATGCTTTAAAACCTTCTTGGGGAGATTATTGTATGGCAGAGAGCTGCTTAATGACAAGCAACACATTTATTGAAGCCTTCTTCCTCACCTTCAAAACTCCTATGTTTCATGAAGGAAGATGGTAGATAAACAGCAGGGCACGTTTTCCATCATAAATGGAGAGAACGACCGCAAGGAAAATCGGAGGTGGTTAGGGTAGCAGGCCTTGTTTTGAAGTAATTCCCTAGGAGTAGGCTTCGTGGGCGGCAGGTATGACTGTGGAAAAAGGGAGAAACTTTGAGCGAGGGGAATTCCCGTCTTCAGCTTTTCGGAAAAGAAGAGGAACCTAAGGTTTTAGGCTAAATCAACGTTTTCGATGAGGCCCCCAGTTTACGCCTCATGCGCCTGTGCAAAAATCCGCCCCTGAACAAGTGCCAAAATTTGAGACCTCCTCGAGCTTGAGGCCTCGGCCAAATGGCCCTCCTGGCCCCCCTTCTCGTAGGGCCTGGCGAAACACATGATATTAATTAAGAAATTAAATAATTCAAATAGTTAGAGACGACTAAAAAGTCACAATTTCTCCAATGAAAATTTATAGATATTCCAAATATGCCGTTTTAATCGACTTGCAGGCACGATTAGGGGAGAGGGGGGCAGCGGAAGTTCCTGCCCCGGAGTCCGTCGAGCGGTCAAGCTTTTTTCTTCAAATCTCATTTCATCCTATTTATAACTCTCGTCCTCATTTCCTCATCGTTACATGATACACTATATAAAACGCCGTAACTAGCTATTTTAGCACCCGGGGCAAACTACCAAATATGCGCCCCCTTCATAAAAAATTCTCTAATATCTATATTTTATTACTATATAGATTTTGGGTGAAAAATTAATAAATGAAAATAAATTATAAATGATGTAATTTCTCACTATATATGTACATAATTAAAATACATAATAATAAATACCATTGCATACATACATCATTTAAATACAGAAAATGTAAATATTTTAATAGGTATTAAAGAGTTATCCTACGTGAATTTAATGCGGCAAACTCATCAATAATATCATAGAAATTTATATTCTGCTGTGGCATGTTCTATAGAAAGAATAGATTAGCCCCGATAATCTCTTTGCTGACCCATGCTGAATCTTAAATAATTCTTTACTAATTTCAGTTTGCTAAAGCTGCTTTCACATGTTGCTGTTGTTACAGGTAGTGTTAGGAATATGCGAAACACAATAAATATATTAGGGTAGCTTTCCACAAGTGAATAGTTGTACAGTAATTGTAGAATATCTGTAGTTTTAGTGGAGGATATAAGAAAAAATAAAGTTCTTTAAATCAGTTAGTTGGTTTTTAGGGGGCTTACAATGCGTAATGTCTGGAACAAGTATAGTAGCGAAATCGCCCCTGTCCTTGTGCCATAGAACCTCGGACAACTTGCCATTAACAATTTTGGTGCCCCTTCTTTATTTGCGCCAGAGGCGGATGCCCCGCCCTAGTTACGGCACTGACTGCATAGTTGGCTTATCTAAATCGCTCTGTTTCCATAGAAAAACCAGTAGGATAACGCTACCTAATCGTGTAATATAAATTAGGCGCATTTCACATCGTTTAGTGTATTAATTTCTTGGCATGCATTGACGAGACTTGAAAAACAAATGTGACTCGATTTTTGCATATATCCTCTCTGGGACTTCTCTTCTGTCCCCAACAAATGATAGCCATGCACTCCTCTCTCCTTCTTTGATGGGAGCATAGGAAATGTAAGTATATAGTAACTTGATTAGAATAAGTTGCGGTTAATAGATTATCGTACAGAATCCAGCAAAGCACTTTTAGGCTATATCTTCATTTAGTAATGAAAATCATATTGTTTGGCTTTTCTCTAAGTATGGACGCTTGGTATATTAAGGATATCTGAAATATGAGTAGTAATTACTTTATATTTGTTGCTTTATAGATTTAATAGGTATATGGTGATAATTTACTTTCTTTTTTACGCTTATGCTGGAAGTTAGAAACCACCGCCACCGATGTTACCTTGTTTTTGAGTTCATTTCTGTCCTAATTTAGGAACTTCCTTTTAGTAAGTTCTCAAAAGATATAAAAGGAGGCCGCCGAGTTTTTTCGACCCGTAACCCGTGCTGACTCTCTATCCCCTTGTTGACATGCCGCTAGTTTTAGATATGTCTTCGAAGTGAATAAACATGATAATCGAAAGAAGCCAACCGTAAAGACTACATTCTTTTCTAATTCTGACATGTAGCTTAAATGGTTGTACCAAATCAAATAATTTTCATTTTGCCGAAGTCGAACGGGTTTTTTAATCAGTTTTTTTTCAATGTCCACACCAAATTAAACATTTGAAATCTTCCCCTTTTCTAAACCGAAAAATAATCGAGATATGTGTAATGGAAATGGTTGTTTGTTATTAATAGTATAAATATGCTTGTAACTTTCAAATGTTACTGAAGGATCCCTTCCATATCATTCCTAAATGTTTCGAAAACTCGTATTAGATCTTATAACCGTAGGAACTCAGCCGGCCCGCAGTTCGTTTGATGGCAAGGCGCTCGAAAATTTTTTTCTGAAAGCGATTCTTAATTTATCGCGGACGCTTTCAACAGGTTATGATGCTCGCGCGCGGTTCCCCGCTGAGCAGGAAGTGTGACAGTGTCCCTCCTCCCTCTTCCAACCGAGGTCGACGTACGGTTCCCGAGTCATCGACAGAGACTTTTGTGCTCCTCTCCTTGGAGAGATCGCGCCCTTTGACCCTATAAAAGCCTGGAATTCCCCCTTCAGAGAGAGAGAAAGAGAGACTCGAGGAGAGAATTTCTTTCATTTTCTTTCTCTCTTCTCTTACAACAACCCCTTCCCAACCTCAGACCTAAAGTGCCCTGTCTTTCCTATTGGCGTGCGTCCCCTGAATCTTCCCCAATCCATCCGGAAAAACCAGTTTTGTTTATTCTCTCTGTTGTGAATATATTAAATACATCGCTTTTTGACGAAGGAAGAGGTTTTTTTTTTAATTTGCGCAATGCTTTCTCGCTTTTATTTTTCTCTCGAAGGCAGCAGTAGGGAGATTGATGAAACCGAGGCTGCGAGACGACGGATAACCTTTTCGGATCTTAAGCTCCTCTAATTCTCTCCCGGCATTAATCCCAGGACTTGCTCTCTCTCACTCAATTTCTCCTCTTTCTCTTTTACTATGACGCAAGCACGGTCATTTCCTTGGTTTCGAACGAAATGATTCGGTAAATGCGAGAAGGTTGGCGTGTCCGCTTCTTAATAACTGGTTTAAGTGTTTTAATCTCTTAGGAGGATTATTATTATTATTTTTTGGACGAAAAGTTGCTGAATACGTATTTGCATCTTTAATTATCGCCTCAAATTCCATTCGGCTTTAAATCACTGGCGTTTTAATGCTAACGAATGGATATATATATATATATATATATATATATATATATATATATATATATATATATATATATATATATATATATATATATATATATATATATATACACACATATATTATTTATTAATTGCCGGTTTTGTGATGCCCGGCATTCCTTTAAAATCCCCATTGAGGTCTTGGTTCGTGATGCAAACATGAAATGAAAAACATTCGTTATTTTCTCGATTTATTCATTTTCTGATAGTAACATTCTCCGATAATTTTTGATTCAGAATTCACCTTGACTGATATTTAAGAAAAAAAGAAAGATTCTATCCATCTAGGAATTTAAAGTAAGACTACTACTTAATAACTCATGTATTTTTAACATGTATGGTTTTTTAATAATTGTTTTTTGCGTGTTTTTCGACTCTTCAAGGAAGATATATGATAAGAAACAAAGGCGTTGGAATGACTTTAATGCATGATCGCATAAATCTGAAATTAAATTTTGACATTTGAGAAGGAAAAAAATCCTGTACTTGACCGGCTAAAGCACCTATCGGGCAAATGGGGAGACCCGGGTTCGATTCCCGGTCAAGTACAGGATTTTTTTCTCCTTCTCAAATGTCAAAATTTAAGATATGATATAATAAGCGCGTAATTCAAAGTTAATGATTCCTATTAGCTTTAAATAGCTAACGAGAAATGAAATAAACTGATTATATTTATATGTATCGTTATATATATATATATATATATATATATATATATATATATATATATATATATATATATATATATATATATATATATTTATTTATTTATTTATTTATTTCCCTCGATTAAGTACCGCGGATGTGCACGCAAAATTTTTTCCATGCAATTGGAAAAGGAAAATGATATTATTTTTCAAGTTAATGGCTTATAGGCCATTATGTCCACCTTAGCCGTTGCCGCTTTGGATATATTTACGCTGAAATAAAATCACAATAGTTATTAAAGATCGTTTATATGCTATAAATAAAAATTCTGCACCAGATTTCAAATATCAGAAACTTGACTCGTAAAGGGAACTATAATATGCAATTTGCGCAAGACAAGAATGAAATAACGATTCCGAGAGAGAAATTAATTTAGCATTCATCAAGAATAGGATGAATGTTCTCATGTATTCTAATCTGCTAAGCGGTTTACCTCTGTCTTCTACGTGAATCTAGCATAAACGGTAATTAAATTTCCACTTATTACTAAATCTAAACGATTAAAAATAATTCAAAACTCCTAATATATGTTATGCCTGTATCCATTAAGACACGACCATCGGTTTCTTTTATCCCTCCATATATCTCTCTTTCCATTGATGCTGCAGCTGCTCTTCCCATTCCGCGTTCGTCAAATGTTTAGTAACCCTTGTTTGGACCCCTTGGGGCGTAAAAGGGGTCTTTCGCTCTCCCCCTATTATTAAGCCAACCAACTCGCACGGAATAATTCCACAGGGTTCAGTTGGCTTGGCACCCATCTAGAAACTTCGCTTTCGACGAAGTAATTTGATACCAGCTTGTTCTCATGGACGACTCAAGCGTGTTTGCAGTGCTCTCGACTCCGGGGGAAGATCAATCTGCTCGTCCTCCCTTTACGTGAACGTGCAATGGGCTTTGTTACTACCCGTATCTCGCTTTTATCGCGTTTTCTCTCATTTTGCTAGGCACACAAATCGCTTCGTCCGAAAAAATCTCCGGCTTCCACTAAATTTTCCTGAAAATGCAATCCCGCAGCTTGAAATGTAGGGATCTTCACTTTCACCGTATCGTTCTGTCTTTTTCGCTGCCTCTCTCTCTCTCTTTGTCTCCAAAGTGGGCATTTATTTGTCCAAAATACATTTTATATATCTCAACGTCTATTGTCAATGCCTCTTGTCTCATTAGTATAATTAATCGGCATATATTCCTCTCTTGAGTTTTTAGCCAAAACTATGTATATTGAATTTAATTTGCATCCACTTCTATATTTGTCAGTAATTTAGTTTAGTAAAAATTTGGGAGTTCTTCACGTCTATTTCCTTTGGTGCAAATTCTCTCGCTTTAACTTCAAACATATCTTTCGAAGCTTTTTTTGCCTTGTCTGATCTATTTATTATCCTAAGGTAATGTTGTGGAGTCTTGGTCTTATGATCCCTAATTGACTTAGAAACTGTAAACCGTGTGTTTCAAGCCATATCTCACCTCTTGCATTCCCACTTCCATTATGCTATCTCCTGCCCCTTGTTTTCCGCAATCCGACCACAAGAGAGAATTGCAGGTGGGGAAGATTGATGCAGACTCTATTTAATATGTTGTACACGGTCACATTTCTAAATAATACAGCAAAATTTAAGTATTAAAACATGTGCTTCATCAGTTAATATCATTATTTTTAATTTGAGATGGAAATGATTATTAGTGTCCCGATTATTCTTTTAATAAAACTATCGCAAAAATTCCACGGTTAAAAATAAAAATATACTTCTGAAAGTGAATCGCAAACCAGAAAATATTCTGTTCAATCTTTCTGTTTTTATTATTTAAAATGAAAATAATAATTGATTTGGAAGAAGCCAATGAAATTTTATATAAACTATAGCTCTGATAATTATAATATATATAGGCGTCCTTTTTCAAAATTCAATTAAATAAAAGTTTTTACATTGATTTAAGCCTTAATATTTCATATTAGATTAAAATTATTTATTTGTGTAGTTGTCAGAGTAAATAATCTTGATATACCTCTTCAACAGAACAAGAGGATGCAACAAACATTATTCAAAATCAACTTTGTGCATTCGCATTCTTGGATCCCTGGACACGACATCTATTATCCATTTACGTATTTCCTCTCATTTTATTAATAATCAGCAGCCTTATTTTCGAAGCGTTGAAATTGCAGCATTCTAAACGAACTAAAGCTCGAAGCTGAGGAAGACACCCTTACTACCTTTATTTTTAAAGACGAGGTCCATATTTGAGTCTTATTTCCACACACTTCTGAAATAATCCTCTCTTTCGTAGGATGAGCCACATTTAATACGTATACGAATCGTTATTCGCTAAAAGATTACCGCGCTTAATTATTTAACTTAAAACAAACCCCGATTTTAATTTCGCCAGAAATGTGTTCCGGTCAATATTAAGGGGGAGAAAATCATCCTACTTATTAATTCCATTAGTTCCTCACTGCGTGAGTATTGAATTTCAGCCCGAATTACCGATTCGTAATTACTTAGAAGGCTGTAAACTCAAACGTAACGTAAATCCCCAAGTTTAATCACCTGACCGTTCATTACGATCCAAGTCGCGAGTGCCTTAAAGAATCACCGTGGCGGAATTATTTGTCGAAAGGATGGGAGAGAAAGAGAGGGGGGAAGAGGCCGATGACGGCGCAGTTTAAATCCTTCATTTTTCTCGATCGGAGGAAGGGAAGGGGGAGAGGAACGGTATGGTGTCGCTAATGAAGCCACTGGCGCTAAGGGGTGAGAGAGAGGAAGAGGGGTGAGTAGAAGATATTCTTGCAAGGATGACGACGACGACGTCGTGGAAAAGAGATTGGATTGTATGAAGCCAGCGGCAGATGCAGCGTATCCAACGACGCCTCTATCTCTCTCTCTCTTCTGGAGAGATGTGGGTGAAGGACGGGAGATGGTCGTTTAATTACTCTGAAGGCCCTCGTTACCTCACTCACACCACGCCTCATCCTCATCTTCCCTAACTCCCCCTCTTCTCTTTCTGGCGACTCTCCATCCTTAGCGCCACCCATTCGCCAAACCCCTAACATCCCCCTGCTGCTACTGCCTTCCCCTCCCTTTCTGCTTTTTGCTTACTCTCTTGTACCATCACCATCCTCCATATCCGATATTCCATCTCCAACACCTTCAACGCTGTCGCACCCTTCGCGACGCTGTATCATCGCCCTTCCTTGCTTACTTAAGTATATATTTTTTACTCTCTCGTCCCTCCTTATCCCTCGCTTCCCTTCTCATTATCTTATATCTATCCTCTCGCGTCGATTTCTCTCTCTCTCTCTCACACATACACACGCACACAAACCCCTGTTATCTCGAAAATTTTCCTTCAATCTCTTCTTGGTACTATCACTTTTCACTTTGGCTTCTTCTTTGCGTTTTTCGATTCGTCTCTACGTTATTCGTTATCTTCTCTCCATTTTATGGGAAGCCACGACTCTCTCTACCCATATCGTTCAGTTTAATTTTCCTCAACACCTGCTTATCGTCGAAATTATTTCACCATTTTTTCTTCCGATTTTATTCTCTCCATCTCTTTCCCTTCTTATCACTTTCCTCCGTCTTCGCGAATCTCAGCAGCGAGTATGGAATGCTAAGTTTTCTTCCATTCCTTCTTCTCGGTCTGACTCGCGTTCGTAATTATTCCCAATCCACCTTCCCTCCTTCAATTATCTCTCATTATTTCGCATCCAATCTCTCATTTTCGATCCCATCTTTTTTTCTCTCCTCCTTTCTCTCCGTCCGCTTCCAGTAGAAAAAACCATTCGCCTTCCCGCCTTAGTCGCCCCATCGGATTGGGGTGTCGCGGTTGGAGGCGGCGGTGGGCAAGAACCAAGAGCTTCGGGAGGAAAAGGGAAGTAATCCAGCCCCCCGCTCTCATCCCATCCGGCTTAACGCTCCGCTGACGACGCCTAGACGTGTCCCAAATGAGGTTTTGATATGCAAACTGCGGCCGGAGAGGAAGCTCACTCTCCTTTCGTCCTCCTTCCTAGAGATCGCTCCATGCCATCGCCCCGCGGAATCCCTTCACTTCCTCTTGCCTTCGGTTTGGAGGGAGAGACTGAGGAAATGCTGAGGAGAGGAAGTCAGGGCGGAGGGGTGGATAGTGCCTAGGGGCACATCCCGTCCTCGGTCACGATTTGCTCTCTCTCCGTTTCCCGAAAAAAAGGCGAAGTCACCCCTATTTTTATTTTATTTCATTCCGGAATGGGAATGCAGTTCGTGATGGTTACTTCATTAATGGGATGGTTTTTAGTAATTTAAAATGAATTAGGAATGCAGTGGGTTATATGGGCGAGGGGTTCGTTTTTTAAATGTCGGGCAAAGAGTACCGTTTTCGTTTATGCAATGCAATGGCTTTACAATGTTTTCGGTGTACCATTATCTGATATTGATTTTATTATGTTTTTCAAGGACGGAAATAATGTATCCTAACATTTTCAGCACATTAGCTTGTGGATAGAAATATATTTTCCAGAAAGAAAATCAATAAGTACTTGTGAAAAAAGGACCGTAATTCCTCATTATTTCTAGGCTTATAACGACAATTATATTTTCATTATAACATTTTTCACAGTCAACTCACCAAATAATCTCTGCCTTCATTTTATATATTTATATTAATGTCTGTTACAATCTATTCGTAATTCCATACACAAAACGAAGAACGGTACCACATCACCAGTTCCAATTTCCCTGTAATACAAAATAAAAATAGAAGAAGCAAAATGATACCGTTTGTATAAATTAATACCGTGAGAAGACTAACTAAATCTAGTCAGTTTAAGTATTTCTCTTTTTTATTTACACAGATCGTCCATGTTAACGGACCCCAAGATTAAAGTTATTTTTTAAATCTAATCCCAGTTTAAGGGAAATTCGTATAAATTATAGGATATCATGATTTTTTTTATTGAAGTGAAAAAACGATAAACCTCTTAAAAATAAATCTTCTCAATTTTGTCCACTAAACATTAAGGAGTGAGGCTCGAATCTCAAATTAGCGTAAACAATGCAAGTGATCAAATATTCAACAAATCGTGATAGGGAAAGGTAGAGGGGGTGAGAGTTGTCACCATTCCCTTAGGCTTCGGGGGAAAAACTTATAATTCAACCACCCAAGGCATCGCAGTTTGTTGACTTGAGACCAGAAAAAAATCCGCACCGAGAATGAAATTGGCCGTGGTGGAGAGAGCAAGAGGGACGGAGAGGAGGAAGCATGGGAGAGATGGAAGAATAGGAAAACGAGAATTTTGTGGAGGAGGAGAGAGAGGGCGCCTAAGGGCGTGTCTCCGCAAGCCTCTGCTCCTGATGCCTTCGGATACTCCCCCGTCGGCGATTCTTGGGTGTCCGCATCCCGTGCGACGAGAGAGAGAGAGACAGAATAGGAAAAACCGGATGGGGAGCGAGGGCGAGACCCACAATGGAAGAGCACGGAGCCGCAAACCAACATATTTTCATTCCGGCAGTCGCCCTCTGTGTCTCGGGAGCATCGCGGATGGTACCGTACCCGAGGGGATGCGAGTGTGTGTGTGCGCGCGCGCTTTGGAAGGCGAAACATTACCTATTTAAGAGAGAGAGGGAGGAACCATTCCGTAGTCCCTCCGTATCTACCCCGCGCCTTGCCTATCCGTGTGTGCAGGATTGGACGATGTACACGTTTCGCTCCTTAAGGTTTCTTTGCGGCGGAGAACATAGCAACCTTGTGAAGCGCAAGAGCTGGCTTTCCGGGTTGGAAAAGAACTTTAAAATATCTTGGAGGTCGCAGAGTAAGGATTAAGTTTAGAATGGGAAAACCTCGCCTCAATTTTTGGTTGGATTCACGTGGTTTCGATCAGTTGAAGTCCTTATGAAATCTTAAATTTAGATAAAATAGATGAAAAATCGACCCCATCGTTACAACACACTCAAAACACGCGTTAAGTTTACGGGACCCAACAGTCACAAACCATGCAAACTTACGTACTCAGTTCCGCAGATTTTTTAATCATAGCTATACGAGTCAAACCTTTAAATGAAACTCATTGTTTTTAATTGTGATAATGTACATTTTGATGCCGGTTATAAAATGGCAAAATGGTCATTGTATTATGATTCCTTATATTAGTTTACCCTAACTAAAAATTTAATTTAAAATATAATAATCGATTTTATGGGCCTAATTATTTCAGATTTTGCCTCACTATCATGTTTAGTAACAATAAACAATGACTCTCAAAAGCGATGACTTTTTGCGAGAGAAAGTTTTGTTATCTTTTATAATCATTGTAATTCCGCTCAAAAACTCAGTTCTTGGTTACTTCGAATCATAATAATGGATGAGATATTTGATTTTGGTTGAAAGTCAGTAGATCAGCGGTTCCCATACTACGGCCAGCGAAACGCACACTGCTCGCTATGAGTTTAAGAATTAAACGACGCAGTTGAAGGCAAAGTGAAAACAAAATTATGGATCAATTCATTTCGTCTTTTTCTCTCAATTCTCTTAATAGAGGAATACATTTATCACAAATCGGGTAATATTGTCTCTCACCTTAACCATTTAATTTTCTTAAACTGGTCTTCAACTGTAATTTCGACTGCTAGCGGTCCGAGACGAGTGCGAAAGTGTGCTACTCGGTCCTAGACCCCAAAAGTTTAAACATCACTGCAGTAGATGATAAAAGTGACTCTAGTAGCCGAAAAGCAATTGTTAAACTAACTGCGCATATGTATGAATTTTAAAAATCGTCGAATTTTTGCTACCAAACGACTGATTGGTAACTAAAATACCCATAACGTTTACATTTTATGACTTCACCAGGATGAAATTTCGCCTGGCGATGTTTCAGAAAAAACTGACCTTTTAAACGGCACGAAGCTGTGAAAGATTCTAATTGTAAAAATTCTCTACCCTTATACGTCTCTCAGATTCTTCACACTTCTAACTATTATAAATACCTACGATGCGAACCAGACGCGATCCAATTAGCGCCATCATTATTTACCCACCGAATTTTGCCAGGTAACTGAAGCATGATTCTCGACGAATCTGTCCATCATCCCTTTTAACTCGAAAGCCTCACAATCGGTAAACATGAATGAAGCACCGATGCAGACAACCTTTATCCGGAGGGATTTCGTTTTTGGTAATATTAATACTTTCCTGCCTATCAGTGTCAACAGCGCGTGGGAAAAGAAGCCTCCATCTCAACACTTTTGATCATCTCGCTCGACGTCCTTTCTTTTACTTCTTTCGAACAAAACGGAGCACTTCTTTCTCTCTCTCTCCCAAATAAACAACAGAAAAAAACACTCCTTATCGTCGTGAGAGTAACAAGCACGCGCAAGACAGTGCTGGTAGCTTCCAGAAGAAGAGTGAAAGAAAAGAGAAATAAGAACGCAAAGAAGAGTGGGAAGAAAAAGGGGTCTAGAGAATAGCGTAAAAAACCGAGGAGAAAAAAGTGACGATATAGAACCAGACTAGGGTCAGTAGTGTATAAAAGATAACCTCAGAAAACGGAAGAATAAGAGGGAGGAGAGATAAGTGGGCCTCATAAAAGGTATTAAAAGTCCTAACACCACAAAATAGCGATCGGATGAATGGAGAAGACCAAGAGGAGGAGGAGAAACCCTCCATAGGAAGGAAAAATCAAAGAGAAGGGAACGAGGCGTGACAACGAAGAGCCAACTCGGAGATCCTGAGATTAAGATGAAGCTGGAATGAGCGATAAAGCGAAACGACGAAAGGAATCCAGAGTGGGTGGCAATGAAACGACAGGAAGAAGATGGAGGAAAAAGGTAAAAAATTCTGTAAATGGAGAAAACGGAGATGCGGCGAAGGGGGGAGTGTTTGTGAAAAACAAACATGGAGACCTTTAAGAAAGAGAGGGGGACATAGGTATAAGAGAGGGATGCGTCAAGGACAAGAAGGATGTGGTATAAAGTAGGGAGTGGCGTTAATATGACTGACGCCTCGCGAAAAGGGTCTCCTCACGTCGTAAGCCGTCTCTTTCCTCTTCCCCTTTTTTCTCCCCCTTCCCTTCCATTCTCGCTCTTTGACTCGTGCGGGACGTGTTTAAGGACGCCGGATGAGGAGGATGCGGGAGAAGTGAAAAGAGATGGATGTTAAAGGGAGGGTGTCAAGAGATCAAAGGAAAAGGCAGGAAAATGGCCTAGGATGCGTAGAGAAGAGAGGATGGTGCGTGCGGAGGATTAGGGGGAAAAAAGGAGTTCGTAGACGGTTGCCATAGATCCGGAATAATGGGCGATAAAGCATACTGTAGCTTTTCGGTCAAACGTACGTTCTATGCTTCGCTTTTCTTATGTTCGCTTTTAAAACATTAAGATATGCTTATAAAATACGGGATTGAATCGTTATATTTCATTATTTTCGGGATAACCATTTTGTAGCGATATTTAGCGGATTAAAAATAAAATCCACTTTCGCGTTCGGTTTGTCCGTCTGTCTGACGCGGTAACTCCTCCTAAACGAAAGCAGATAGAGACTTTTTTCGCGTCGATTTAGTATTCTTTATTGTTCATGTTTTCTCGGTTTTTCCATCTGTCAGTCTGTCTAGAATTTTTTCAAAAAAGTCCGCTTACGCGTTAAGTTTGTTCGTCTGTCTCTCGGACGCGATAGCTCCTCCTAAACGAAAGCAGATATGGACTTCCTATTTATACTTTCTTCATACATAGTGTAGGGGAAAGTATTGTTTTCATGAAAAAAATCAATTTCGATATTTCAACGGAAATACGTTTTGAGGTCCCGTGAACACGTTTTGACCATTTTCTCGATTATGTCTGCGTGTATGTATGAGATAGAAATTTTGTGGGTGCTCTCACTAAAAACTATTAACCAGGTCAACACGAAATTTTACATTTGACGTTGTTAAAGGGACAAGAGTTGATTAGTTTTTGGTTAAAATCGGTCTACCGGAAGTGGATATTTACTCGTCACTTATCCGTTTCTTTAAAATATTTGCTTTAATATTTGACCAATGTGTAACATTATTGTAATAAAAGTTGTAGAAAATTTAATTTTCTACAACTTTTCTTCGAAATATTTTCCCATATAATGCATTGTTTAGGAGATATTTTAAAAACTATATTTTTTAGCTATCACCAACACGCGACCTGGAGGCAACTTTTATAATCACTTTACGCTTAATTACGTCTTAGTAACGCTCCTTTTTATTCCAAATTGTTGGAACTTTGTGGCTATATCCAATATCAGAAGGCTACGGTATGAGTTTATTTGTTCTTTTTATGATATTTGAATTTTTCTCGGTTCTTTAAAATACTTATTATCATTTTACATATTTGGAATTTTTAGAAATATTACAGGTATGGAGAAATTCATGTGGTGGCATCATCAGATTTAAAAAAAGCCGCTTACTTTTTCAGTTTCTTTGTCCGTCTGTTCGGGCAATATCTCTGAATTCCTGAAATTTGAAGGAGCAAAAGTTTCAAGGAAGATTGGTCTATATTAGAGCTACACGTGACATATATTTTGTATATCTAGGAACAGCTGCTGGGAAACAATCACTTAGCTTCATTTGTACCCCATAAGAAAAGCATGATATCGGTTAATCCAAAAAAAGAGGGACGATTTTCCGGCTTTTAATAATTATTAATTATTATTGCCATATTATCATAACAATGAGTTCACTGCTTTTAAATGGGAAACATATTATTAAATTGCATTGATGAAATGTTTTTAAAGAGAATTTATAAACTATATAACGTCGATCTTCACCAAAGATGTAATTTTTTGATGATGTCATCCAGAAACTTCCCAAGGGGGGGGAGGGTCGATCGCCCTCAATTGCCTCTTCCCCCTCTTGATTCTGCCTCTGCCGACGACACCATACATTTTGAATTTCCCTATACCCATCAGAATCTTTCTTTCCCTTGCCTTACAGACTTAATCTTCGCTGTAGAAACAAGGAATCTTGCGCGGAATGAATTGAAGAATGCACCCAGTGGAGGGCGATCCCCCCTTTGGATCCACTGCTGGTCATAATCCTAATACAAGAAAAAAGCGCCTTATGCAATTTTCTAAAATTGTTCCCTTACTTGTTTTACCATTTACTGTCTTTTACAAATTGCTCATATTTTCTCTAAGAGTAATTAACTTCGCCTAGCAATGATGATTTAAATTTGTTTTAGCCCAACTGGTGATTTTAAGACTATAGTTAGCATTGCCTACGTGAAGTCGATTTCCTACCGCACAAAGATGAAAACGACAGCAATTTCACTCTTAAGATCGTATGATTTATATTTGCAATTTCACTAATAATTGCGAATGTATAATGCCATAAACTTTCTTTCTTGTACACTGTTTGAGTGCAGATTTTTATTTTTTGCAGTGGTCAGTTGCAATAGAACATATATGATTAAAAGTTTCACAAATAAGAATATCTGTTGTAAACACTTTTACCGATGAAATCATCTCCGCTTTTAAAATCGTCTTCTCTCTCTCTTACTTGTTGGAACGCATGCTATCAATTCCTTAACTTAACATCCTCTTTGAATTAAATATTGTCAACTGGTAAAAAACAACCTTACACGGATCGATTGATTTAAATTCTTTCGTTGGAGCTACGGAGTTTGTTGGCGTTTGTATACAAACTGATGTCAGTCTACGGCGACGATTTATCAGGAATATAACTTTCATAATTTATAGAAAAAATTTCTTTGCATATTTCAGCGGAACGCATGAATATTTATCGGAATTTTGGCCGATGCGAAAGAAGTTAAGCGGAAGAAACCGGTTCGATCCGATTAAAAATACAAGGATAACTGGGGTATAAATAAAGATGAAAACAAGCCGACCTCCGCATCCGATCGGAAAGTTTGACAGCCAGTCCAGCATAATAACATCACAGTGTTTAGGGGAATCATTAGTGGAATACGGTTCCGGTTTGGTTGTGCTGAAGAAGAATTGTTTTTATTTCTTCCGCGGATACTCGTTCATGAATGTCTCTAGATAGAAGCTTCGCTTACAGGAAATTGCTCTTGGGGAGGCGGATGAGGCAACGTGTAAACTTTAGTCCACTCTTGAATGCATATTTTGCGTTGAAGGAGTTGATAACCTTGCTGGAATGCGGCTCTGAGTGTTTTAATGGCAGCAAATTGGCCAAGAACAAAAAAATCGTTGCTATCTTAATGATCCATTATGTCCGTATCCTGTCTTTAGAATGGAAATTAAAGTCAGCGTTTTAAGATTTACGGCGATTATAAATAACGATAGCTCCGTTTTTTCTTCGAAATTTTTTTGAATTGGATAAAATTCTTTACGGTTAAGTATGGATGGTAACTTTGTTTGGATGAATTTTAAGAAACATGCATTAAGTTCCCATAAAGTCGTCAACTAGAGAAAAAAATTAAAATGTTTGTTGTCAGCACTAATGCTTGTGTCCACACGCGAATCCCATTACGTTATCTGTTTATACTTGTTTTTTTTTTAAATCATAAGGTGCTTTATTTTATGAATAAAATTCGAGTGATACTCTGAAATGTGAAAAGTAGTTATCGCGTGCTTTTTTCAATGCATGAACTAGTGGACGATCCTGAGAGTTATGAATTATTAAAAAAATCATGTTAGCTCAAAAATTCTTTGTTATGATTGATTACAGCAGAATTAAAAATACTGCTCTACGCATTTGTAAGTATTTGTGAACCTTCTATGCGCGACCTTCGTCCACTTCACGTTGGCCCCATTACGGCGTAAGTAACGTCCTTATTGCCGCCACCGCCCCACAACCTTGACAACAAGTCGCAGCGTTTTCGCCAAATCGAGGCGGCGCGGAAGAAACGTTCCAATACAAACTCGTTAAACGTAAAAGCGCTAAATGGAATAATTTTTTTCAGGAATGGAGGCGGTGGAGGGTAGGGAAGACTTTGAGAGGGAAGGAAAAGCAAGCGCCCGTGCGTAGAGCATTCCAGAGTTTTATTTTTCCCTAGGGGGAAGGATAAAGAGCGAAGGAAGGGGGGCGGGAAAAAAACAAAGTAGAAAAGACTTCGGAACGAGGAAATTTGCGAATGGCATCTCCTCTTCCCCTGCTGTCCTTTGAGTGTCGGATGGGTGGATTCGAAGGACGAAGTGTTTTGAGCCTCGGGAATGAGAGATGGGCGGGCGCGAGAAGTCAACTCCTTTCCCTCAACGGCGAATACGTGATTAGAATTCTTTCTCTCTCTTTTTCGTCTTCCATATCTTGCGCTTGACTTCCCTTGCAATCCTTCTTCCTACGTCTCTCCCGTAGGTGGCTCAAAACAGACGCGTCAGAGAACGCAAAAAATGGAAGTAAAAAAGTTACAAGGAAAAATATAAATATATATATATATATATATATATATATATATATATAGTCAGCGGATGAATGCAAAATAGAGGCAAATAAGGGAGGAGTTAGTATAAGTGGGAGGCAGAAAGAGAAAAATATGGGCGTGAGAAGAGGAAGGAGGCCATCGCTTAGTTTCGGTTTTTGCTGCGAGATTTTCGAGATAGGAGGTCCGGAAGATGTTGCTGCATCTTCGTCTCTGTCCACAACACTGTCTTCGGCTTTCTAATACGCCTCGTCGTTATCCTCTTGCTCTTAAATTCTCTTTCTTCTTCTTCTCTTTCCCTCTCGCGAGAGCAACACTGTTTGGAGCGAGGCCAAAGACATCTCATTAAGCCATGTATTCCACCTCTTTCTTTATGCTTCTCCCCAGGAAGGATAGGGAGTTAAAAAGTAGAAATACCTTTATGTGACATGTGTATGCTTCCTAATCCATATGCACGATGCGTTTGGAAGTCCCAAGGCGTGAATAACATGGCTGAGGTTATTTACAATCCCATTTTTTCATTTTCTTATCCAGCTTTTATTGACTTTTGCAGTTTTTATCTAAAATACGACGATATGATATATATTTGGCTGCGATTAAATAGGAACTTCACTTTAATATTAAAGACTTCAAAATAAACTACTTCAATTTTTGAAACGAATATTGCCTATAGTGATAAATACCATGGCGTAATAGTAAATTATACACGTTTTGGTGAAATGAATAGAAATTTGTAATGGTACGTGAATAAAATGTACGTGGCAACATAGTACCTCATGTTCTCTCGCTTAGATACACCTAACTTCCCGCGAATTCCCTTATGCTGCGTGTTCGAAGCATAACTCCAATGGCTTCCACACGCGATCATTTTTATTCATGATATATATCCATAAGAAGATTAATTTTGAACAATTCACTCCCATCAGGTAATTCATGCATACTAATCTGTATAAATGTCCATAGCGAATGTCCAGGAGAAACATCCAGACGAAAATAAATATTAAAGAAAATTGTCGAAGGACGATAAAGATGAAGGATAAAAATGGTGATTTTTTTATATTTTGAAGGTTTTAGAATGGCTGAAATATTTCGAAGGTTATAATTAATAATTTAATACTAAAAATTAATATTTATGAAAATCTTATGGCGCACTTGGGAAATATGTTTAATATTTGCGCTTCAGAAGTGAAAACATTGCGCAAAGAAACTCATTATTATCAAATTTTCACTTAAGATTTCACACTGAAGCTGAAAGTTTGAAGCCTCTAATTAAGTATATAAACGAAGATAAACTTCACCTTTCCAAGACGCATATAGTAACCTCGATACGAAGGCCAACTATACAGCACCAAGGCCATTGTCACATTTATAACATTCTGTTTCTCAACTTACATCATATGTTTTAAATACCTATTGTGTCGAAACATTTATTTTGACTACTGAAAAAAGACGAATATATTTAAAGTTTTTGAAAAAATCCAATTGCTTTCAAAGGATTTTACTATAAATCCCTTCTGTTTTTGCATATAGCACATTAAAGTTTATCTGTACAGAAAATGGCGAATAGTCACGGGCGCTATCATACGAGTATACTAGCTTCTTAGCCATGTCAACGAGATCGATTAATTAATAGTTTTTGGAATATTTTTTTCGTAGCAAGTGTTACGAGGAATTATGACTAGAGCTGATTTGACTTGCACAAAATTCGTTCACAGGTCAAATGAAGTATGCCTTCATCGTCGACTAAGGCCATGAGTAATAAAGCTACCATTAGAGTAGTTAAAAAACTATTTTCAATCGCTACCGTAACTGAAAGGGCAAAGGTTAAATATATTTCCGTAAACTATTTGAGGATTGGATAAAAGATTTATGTTCCTCCTCGCCAGCAATTCTTAAAGGAGAGTACGAACTAACCCAATTATATACCAATTTAATATCGCCTTCTGCTCCATTATTGCTCTATTGGCAAGGTTTCCAGCGATTAGAATTCTTATTCTATGCGACTTTTCCACTCGTTCAGCTAGTTTTTTTTTTAACGATGACCGTCTCCGCATAGAACAGTCTCCCTATTGTGCTAGTCCTCCTTTGTTCTCTTCTCTCTCTCTCTTTTTGCACTGCAACACGTATCTTTTCTATTCCCTCGAATGTTTTCTTTGCTCGAAAGATTTATGCGAGATATCGGAGCTAGTGCCCTTGTCACTCGCGGGTAAACGCGGAGAAGATTAGAATCTCTTGCCGATAAGACCCGCCTCGCGAGAGAGAGAGAGAGAGAGAGGGTAAGAGAGAGCACTTTTTCCCACTTCACGATCCTTTACATCGCGGGCATCTCTTAATGCTTTCTTGATGTGCTTTTCCTCCATGACGGAGAGACATACGCTTCTCTGGAATTCGTTAGCACATTTTATCGTAATTTGCTTTGCGATATGGATAAAAACTCTCGAAGGACGAATTTCGAACGGAGAAGCATGTTTTTATAACTTAACACATGTATGTTTTTACTGAATCGGTAAAGCCGTGTCCCCTAGCAGGATGGCGATGTGTCCTCGAAGAATATTTCCGCGTATTTAGAAATATATTATTCTGACAAAAAGAAAGAACTTTGTCACTTCCACAAATTTATTTGGCACGACCGGTTTCACTACGATCTTAGCATCATCACCTGGTGATGCTACTACGATCATAGTGAAACCGGTCGTGCCAAATAAATTTGCGGAAGTGACAAAGTTCTTCCTTTTTCTCGATGAGAAAATTCCACAGGATTGAGCCTGACCTCATTCTTGATACACTATTTTGCTTTAATAAAACCGCATAAAATATTTAAAATATTTTAATGCAAATGTTACCGTGCAATTACTATCTGAGATACACAGAAGGAACAATTTAAGATGCATAAGGTATAGGTGTATACGAGCTGAAACATTTCTTGATTATAAAGGAAGCCTTTGTATTTTTTATTGAAGTTGTCATAAAGAGTGATAAAATAAACATTCCGTTCTCCAGTGCGCATTCTACATTCTGAATAAACGAAATGAGATTATGGTTAAAAAGAAAGCATTCTAGCACATGCATTTCTAGAAGAATGTGAAAATTCATTAATGTATGAAATATAAATTATATGGAGTGATTTGATCGATTGGGCGTATCAGAACTATTGAGCGGCATGAGTGTCAGGCCATGAAGTGTAGAAGATTGGAGTTGAATCGGAAACTATTCGAAAGGTTTCCTAGCCCCGAATTTTTCGAGGACGTGCTCAGCATAGTTGTACTCAATGGTGCTAATGAGCATAGAACTACATTAGAATGTACCAGAATGTCAAAATAGTCGCTGGAAACGAGAGATACTTACTGATCATTTACCCAGACGCGATATGGCAGAGCAAAAATGGCTTTAACTAGTGTATATTTGGTGTAATGACACTCCTTTCCAAACGCCATTCGGGATTTCAGGGTAATAATGTAAACGTAAAAAACCCTTTCCGATCATTAACTAAGATCAAGATAATTCTTTAAAAAAATTCAATCTGCACATGTGATTTGATTTTCTCACATTTCTTCCAGAAATTATATTGGGTTACCTAATCATTGCCTCACGAAAACGATGGGAAGTTTTTTTAATTTAGAGGTCGCATTTTATGGCACGGTTTGTTTATTTTTCTTTATTATTGCCAACCCGTTGATAAAAATACCTAAAATTAAATTTCCTCATCGTTGACTGCATCTTTTGTTTTTTCCCACAAGATTTACTTCTCTCTCTCCCTCTTCATTTGTTCTTTTTTGGTTCCGCGCTTGTCCCGCAAAGCCACGGAACTCCATAGGGAGCCAATTAGTCCTTTATCACTTGGAAAATCAAGGCGGCGGTTAGGCCGCTGTATGTTGGCACATGCATTTGAATCCCATTGAATACCTGTGACGTGAGCATCTGTGTTTCCCGCCGCGAGCTCAACTCCTTGCCTCGCTCTGAGCCAGTTCTGCTCCAGTACGTGCCTTTCTCGCAATTCCTTTAGAATAACCTAAGATACTCATTGTACGTAGGACAGAGGCGAATCGGCTGGACTCAGATGTACTTTTGAATAATAAAAATGAGTTATTCTACTCTGGAACAGATAAGTGATTTTTATGAGCTATAGAAGTAATATGAAGTTTGTTTTTAATAGGTATTTAATAAGTATTTATGACCTCTAATAATTTTTATGCTCATAAAATTAAATATTTAACTCATTACACATTTTCTTTGTAATACTCGGTTCGAATTAAATTTTTGATTTATTTATTAGCATTAATGCTTGAAAAATAATTCTCTTGATACCT
Organism: Tanypteryx hageni; assembly: GCA_028673005.1. Classification (NCBI taxonomy): domain Eukaryota; kingdom Metazoa; phylum Arthropoda; class Insecta; order Odonata; family Petaluridae; genus Tanypteryx; species Tanypteryx hageni. The sequence continues at coordinate 57,032,733 of CM054116.1, forward strand.
TAGTTTAATTATGTTGTATTTCACACTTTTCAGTTTTAAAATCAGTAAATTATTTGTGGATGAGTTATTTAAAATGTTGAATATGTAATTGATTTGGGTATACGCATTTAGTTTGCTTTTTACATTCCTCATATACGAAGTATAGAGAAAGTATAGTTTTATGGAAAAAATCGAATTCGAGATTTCAACGGAAATACATGTTTTCAGGTTCCTTGAACACGTTTGGACTAGTTTCTCGATGGTGTCTGTGTGTGCGTGTGACTGTGACCGGAATTTTGTGTGTGCTGTAACTCAAAAACTATTAATCAGATCAACGCTAAATTTTATGTTTGACATTTCTGTTAAAGGGACAAACACTGATTAGTTTTTGGTAGAAACCGGTTAACCGAAAGTGGATGTTTACTCTTGTCCCTTATCCAGTTTTAAAAAAATAATTGATAAATGGAAAAATGTACTGGGATAAAATTTGTAGGAAATTTAATTTTCTATAACCTTTGTTTGAAGCGTTTTCCCATATAATGCATTGTCGAAGAAAGATTTTAAAAACTAAAATTTTTAACTGCCACAAACACACCATCTACCGGCGACTATTGTAAACACTTTACACTCCTTTTTGTTCTTAATTGTTGGAGCTTCGGGGCTATATCCAATATCAGAAGGCTACGGTTTGTTAATTTCTGTTCTTTGTAAAGTATTTAAATTTTTCCCGTAGTTCCTTAAAATATTTCTTATCATTTAACTTATTTGGAATTTTTAGAAATATTACAGGTATGGATAAAGTCATGTGGTGGCCACGTAAGATTTTTTGTTTTGTTTTTTATCGATATTAGGCATTTTTCTATGATGACTTTTGATAAAATAAAGCGTTGATGTTGAAAGCAATGGTTTGCGTTTACAGATTATTGTAGATTCAAGAATAAGCACTTGAAAAATAAGTACCTAACTAGTATCCATATGGAATAGCAAAAACTTTTTTAAAGTGCTTATTCTTAAATTTGTTTTTATCTATTAGACGAGCCCGTTGGTTCTCTAGTATATCAAATGTAATCTTTTGCATCGGAGGTTTATTTAGTTACCCTTTAGTGTTCACTTCCTTTTTATGGCAATTCTTTTGCATCCCAGCAGAAATTACGAGATATTTGTCGGAAAAAGGTAAGAGAGAGGATTATTTTGTCTCTGACTTTTCTTTTATTTTAGCTTTTTATTTCGGCTTTATATTCTTAGTTTAAAATGCGTACTATGATGTATTGATTAAATCAGTACCATTTACGAATAAATTCTGGTAATATAAATAAATATATGTAACATTCTATAAGGGTATTACAATGGAAAAAAATCGCGTTCATGAAAGACATTTACAATGGTAAGACATATAGAATAAAGTGGTGTTCAACTAGTAACTACCAAAAAATTTCTTAACGTTAGTTATACATCTGTACAATTAATTTTTAGATGAATTAAATTTTATCGTTTTTTCCAGGGATAACTTTTTGTAGAAAATAAACTCATCTTCTTCATAAAATCTTTGGAGAGGCTTTAATTTCTCTTTTGATCTCGATGTACAGCATTAATTGATGTATGTGGGTGCCTTGTATCATTGCATGTTTGAGTTAAAATATTTTTTTTATGAAAATAAATCCACTAAACTTGGCGACTTTGTTTAGGTTCAGTCTACCTTTGATAAAGAGTTGAAAGTATTCTTACTTATTAATACATAGATGCTTTTACTTATAAGGAGAGGTAGAGAAACAATCTGAAACGGAAAATAACAAAAACTTTTTCTCCTCATATACTGCAAACCCTTTCTTTTAATCGCCCCTTATTCACTTCCTCCTCTTTCGTCGTTATCACTTTCTCGAGTGACGCAGATGTTTATTACCTTCCTCCTCCTCATCCTGCTATATCTCACTTCGGTTCTCATTTTGGGACCCATTGGCCCTTAAGCTCGGTTCCCTTTTACTCTCTCCCTCTCCGTTCAACGCCTCATTAAATTCTGATCTATCTCTTTTTACAACACTCCTCTCTCCACACACGACTCAATCTGAAGCATTTCCGTTCTTTTTTCGTTGTTATCATCGGGGCAAATGGTCTTAGTGAAATTTATCCTCCTTCGGTCGTTCTTTCTCATAGGAGTTTTAACAAGCACTTTGTGTATATATGTATATATACGCGACAGTGGATATAAGATCCGGGAAAACGAGAGACTCGAGTTGGAACGTCGTCTCTCGATTGCTTCGGTCGGGGTGGCCTATTATTTATTTCCAGTTGCATTGCCACTTTTGCATTGTTAACAGCGTCATTTCAACCGAGTTCTCTATGAGCTTATAAGTTATTAACCAATTCTTTTCATTCATCGTAATCTCTTTTGTTGAAACCGAAATTTATTACTTTTTCATGTAAGGTTTTTACATTTCATTAGTTGATTGAGTTTAATTTTAGCTTGCACATATGTGATGAAAACGCTTAGGTATCCTTGAAACAATACAAATTAAATAGGTTGATGATGATTCGTCGAAACTGGCATTTGAACAGTTTTCTGTGGGGATAATTAAAAAAGTTTATATCAATTATTGCGTTTTATTTACTGCACCTGCTCTTTTATGTTGATGAGTTCCTCAATAGCCTTTTCAGCGGGCGAGTGAAATAATTTATTCCCAGAGAAATGGGAAAAAAGGAAAACCCGGCGGCATCCCTCTATTTTAATCAAATGTGTTTGAAGATAAAACAAAACTCCATTGAGTAACTAAGCTATCAATATTCACTTTTTAACATTAAATTATAATTATTTGCATCGATTCGTTTTAAGCACGTTCTCTGCTGCTGAACTCGCTGTTGTTGTTTCCAAAGCTCGATGGCTCATACTACACTTTTTCTCTCAGTTTAGTATTTTAAGCGACGTGCCCATTACAGCACTTAGCTGCGGAGCAAAAACATTTTCACACTTTGACGGATTTTCAGGTTGTTTTGGTTGCGCTTATCAGCTCTCTTGTTTTTTTTCTCCGACTGAGAGTTCATTAGCGGGGCGTAGTCTGTTCGAAACGCGGCAACCTCAAAGCGTTGGACGAACGACAGGCACCTACCCAAGAGGCAGTTTTTATTGCCCAAAGTGGACCTTCCATTAACTAGCATGTCAGTGGTCGGGTCAGGTTCCGAGAAAACATTCCTGTCCTGACGCTTTTTGGAGCGCCATTTCCGTCGCCAGATACCGAGATACGGAGGGAACGTCGGACGTCCTAACGCTCACGAGCTAATACGCACACACGCACACAGGCTAATTTATTCAACCATCTGAAAGGCATCAAAGGATTCCTGATTTAGGAGAAGATACCATTCACTATCTTCAGTCATTGTCCCTCGGGTGTAGCAAATTGGGGTAAAAATTCCGTTTTGGACAAATCCATAAAAACGAAGTTACATTATAAATGATAAATACACACACAGACACACATTCTGGAACTAACGTTGAGTGTAAACATATCTAAGTAAAACAATGGCAAAATGTAGCGCGTAAGACTAACAAACTTCTTCACGTGAGCATACATATATAGATTTTATTTTATGGAATCGTTTTTTTATTTTTTATCGTTCAAGTAAAGATTTCTGTGGATTTTAACTGGGATCGGTGAGTATCCGTTATAGTTGAAGTCTAGAATCGATTAATGATTTTTTTCTCCAAAAATACTAGTATATCATCGGAAGCTGAATCAATCGAGTTACTTTATTTGTCCAAATAGACGATTTTCTTGATACTTTTGCGCTCCATTCGCACTGGTCATAAAAACTACTTAGCTTTTAACATTATAGCCTCTCCGCTATGCCAAATACTACGGTAACAAAATATATTTCACATGCATGACAATTCTACGAATATGTCCATACGTCAAAGGCGATACATGGTCAACAAATATCGGTTAATGAAAAAATTTCCCATTCTTAATAAATATTAATAATCCTTATAACGGACTTGAAGTTATGTAGTCATTCTGACATTTTTTTACAAATTATCTAAGGTGATTCGAAAGCTATCCAAGCACCCCATGAAATATTTCTTCAGAGCTCATTTCCAGATATCTTCTCGATGCTCCGTTTTCCCTCGACGGGTCATTCTTTTTTGTCGCCTCACATTACTTTCCTCCTTCAATTTTGAGAGCTACTCATAATGGCCAGGCTGTTTATGACGCCTCATTAACTCTGGACTGTCGCACTGTGTATTTATGTGTACAGAAAGCTCCTTCTCCCTACTCCGAGACCTCTTATCATGTCATCCGATACTAAGTTACCTCGTGTCCTTCTCACATCGGCCGAATCGCCCTTTTAGTCACTATGGTAACTTTGATACCGTAAGAGTCCTTGTCCTCTCGGTTGCTATGGGGGGCGACTGATCTCAAGAAAGGGCCATGAAACCCTATGAGAAAGCACAATGTTTCGGGATCTTGACAAGTTCATTCGTAGTAGCCAATCAAAGGCACAAATCTCTCGCTGCGACGTCTATATAGACCAGTTATACGGTTTCCATTGGCTTTATTAAGCTCTTTATGTGATAACCTAGCGCAAAATGTGAAGCGGAAAGTCGTTGCCAAGTTTTGGTGTTTGCAAAAGTATTAGTAGCTGGATCCTTACATTTTGGGAATTTGTCTTCATGGAAGTAATATAATCGAGAATTCTATCACAAAGCCGTAAAACTTAAAAGACAGCAAAAATTACTTCGAAAATCAATCGAATGATCCCATATCTTCGTATCATACGCAGCGCAATGCTTTCTAACTTTTTGTCATAAAATCTTTTAAGCGTTTTTTCGTGTGTACATCGATCGTTCAATGAAAATCCATGATAAGATTTATTCATAAAAGGATGTGAGTCTTTGACTTGAATTTGTTTGATATTAAATCCAGTCGTCTAAAACTAATATTTGCTTTATAACTTGTTACAAAGAGTGTATACCATTCACCATTTCCCATATCAGGCGCATCAACAATGTTAGCCAATAGCTTTATTTTTCTTTCTGTAATACTAAATGTTACACTTATGAACGCCGAAATCAAGTTGTGCGTCAAAAGAATTGATGGAACACCGTCAATTCAGAATGGCCCATTTAACCCTGCAATGTATACATAGAGACTGTCAGGTCCATGCTTTTGAATAAGTTTGTTTATATATTAAACAGTTTTACTTATAATCTTCTTTATCTATGTATGCGCCTTTCTGAAATCTTGGACAGAATAGATCAGAATCCAAATAGCAGTAGTAGTATAAATAGTTGATGTATAATGTCACTGTAGGCCTGCTAAACCCAAAGTATACTTTTCAGCTTAACTTTAATATATGGTTATTGATTTTATTTGAAGGGTTTTATGCTTGTTTTCCATTTAGTTTTGAATTATAATAAACGTCTTATTCACTGCAAATGTTGTTATTTGATATACGAGTAATCGGTGCTTGCACTATGAAAGTGTTTCATAGACATACACCACATACAAATATCGCGACTCGCAAATAAAGAAATACGATATCCAAGGCAACAGCATTTGAGTCCATATATATATATATATATATATATATATATATATATATATATATATATATATATATATATATATACACACACACACACAAGATAATAAATTGCAAGATTACTCGCAGAGTATTTCTCATTTTCCGCGAAATCAAGCCACTTATCCAGAATATTCAAATTTCGTGACAATAGGCTCGCGTTCAACAGATGGAAGAAAAAGCTCCTACAAATAAAGTAAGACATTGTACTTTCTGTAAAAATCGGAAAAGCAAGCATTATTGTGAACAATGCAAAACTTGTACTTGTGCTTTCGCAGGAACTGTGAATTTTTAAATTTTGTAAGCGTTATATCATTAGCATTATCATTGATTTATTGAATAAATAGTTTTGTAATAAAATTACGTATAGCCTTTTAATTTATATTTTCAGAAAACATAGACAATTATTCATTATAAGAATATAGATTCATCACTAGTTGCCCTTTCTTCTAAAACATGCCTAACTTATACATTGATGTTATTTTTAATCACATGTACACCGTATGGCTGAAGTTACCCGATACGATGCAACTGGTAAGAAGTTTCATAAAAATAATTTTTATCGTCGTTGACGTCTCTCTTGGAAACCGCGCACGCAAGTCCTTAAGGAGAAGCTGAGTAAAATTGAGTTTTCTTAGTCCCCAGAGTGAGGCTATCCCTAATGATCTCGACACAACCGCTATCGGGGGTTTGTCGCAACGAGGGAAGGCTAGGCCCCTTCCCGTCCTCCACCCTCCCCTATCTTTGGATTGGCTAGCTCCTTCCATTCGCCACCCACCCCTGGCCTTCCTTCCTCGGTCCCACCCAACCCTCCGCGACTCTCCCTCTTGCCGGTCTTCCCAGATTACTATGATCAACTCCGTTGGGATTGAGGGGAAAGGGAGGAGTGGGGTGCGTCTAACACCAAGGTTTCATTGTGCCGGGGAAAACGTCGAGGCAAAGTTTGATTAATGACCCGAGTGTGCGATCAACTCGATCCAATCTTTGTGAATAGCGGCGAACGCTTTGCAAGCTTTAAGTCCTAATAGTTGGGGGATTAAATTTATACGCTCGAATTCTCGAAGAAAGTTTGGTGGTCCTAGTTTCTAAACTTAACGGATCGTACGGAGATCTTATTAAAAAAAAGTTTTATTTCGTATGCGTAGGACATTTATTCTATTTTTATGCGTTTTTTTGTTCGCGAGAGTCGTGAACGATAAAAAATTTATTTAAATTCAACTTCAGTTCGGTGCGGATTTGAATTATTTATAGGCCCGGCGTGCCAACATAAAATACTAAATAACAGAAAGTATTTATTTTATCAAGTTGGGAACATGAACGTAGCCAATTGTAATTTAACTTCTGTTAATCGATGTAAAATGTCATCACAGGTTGATCTCGGAACAATTCAACCCGTGTCGCGCATTTAAAACGTTTTGGTTTAAAATAATTTGAACTTTTACTTAGGTTGTAGCATACCAGGTAAAGCAACAAATATAAATGTACGTGACAAATTCTGATATATTACTTGTTTAAGTTATTTATGGCAGTATTAGTATAAAACATTCGTATCAAAAATATTTCTGCAGTGTAAAAAGGGCGGTGTTTCCTTTCACATCCATATTAGGCATTAGAAAAATCGTCGAATTCGTTATGGATTCAAGTCAAATTTTAAGGCTAGGTTCAAATATTTAATTTTCATCCTTTCTCTACGAACCATAATTCAAGACTGGCATGTGACGCGCGTTCGCCATCCTTCGCACCGTTTCGAATTTTCCAAGGGAGATAGAATGGGGGAGGTAGATGGGAAATCGGCGTTATTTGATTTGGTTTCCCCGATTGGAAATGACTGATGGTTTTGTGGTCGGGAATAAAACGACGTGGAGATGGTAATGAGCAAGGGGGTTGGATGAGGGAGCGGATAGGAGTCTGAAAAGATTTGATGAGGTGGGATCAGCTTGGAAGTAACTGGATCGTATACAAAAAAGATTTAAGAGAAGAAGATTTGAGAAAGATTAAGATGGAGTCATTTAAACGCAAAAAATGGATATATGATAATTTATCGTTTAAAATATTGGAGACTCTTTGCTGAAATGTGGTCCAATATAACGAGTTTTACATAGGGTGCAAAATTAAAAGAATTGGAAATTGTTCGGTACGTACCTTTTAAGGAAAGTAAATGAGAAGATGATATCGATGAAGAAGGTTATTTGCTAGGTTTGAAAATTCCAAAAATGGAGTTTTCGAGAGAATGTAAGGTAATGAGAAGAAGGGGTGTGAATTGACATTTATGCGGGATGGAGTGGGCGGTAAGGGGAGAAAAAATCGGGAAGGCAACGAAATGGCTCGCGACGGAAAATGGATAACTTCCAAGCGGGAAAAAAAATCTCGTCTATCACGAGACGAATTGACGTCCTCGGGGAGAGGCGTTTATTTTTAATTACCGACTCCCATCGCTCGTTTCTGGAGGCACAATGGGATTCTCCCCCACCCTTCCCCCTTCAGATCCTTCTTAGACGCAAGTGAATTTTAATTATGGTCTCCTACCATGCTCATTTTTCACTTTTCTCTAGCCCTGATTTCCCCGCCATCTCTCTCTCTCTCTCTGTTACTCCCTCTCTCTTCTTTTCCTCCTCCTTCTCCCATCTTACCGAAGAAAAAGAAGAAAGGGCTTTCTGGGGCTCGACCGAGACAAAGAGAAAGGGCGGAACCATTGTCTCCTCATTCGCGGGAAAATTCCGAACGCCTCTTTATTTCAAATCTTTTTGCCGTCTAGTGACATTCTTCTGAAGGAGAGATGGAGGAGGAGGAAAAGAGGGATCGGGGGCAAAGGGTGGAAAAGGGGAAGGACGTTAGGGAGCAAAGTACGACTGCGGTAGCCTCGGGCTCGTTAAGTTCTAGCTTTTATTTCCTCTCGTGCTTGGGAATTAATTTTAGTTTTGCGTTATTGAAGGCGAAAGGGAGAGTTGGAATTAGCGGGGATAATTCACTAAAGGATTTATGGCGATGTAAAAATATTAATACGTTCGTATGCCCTTAAACGTCTTTTACTTTAAATTTCAATTTACGGAAAAAATGTGCGATGACCTTTCAAAAATGTGGTCTTTCATTTAGGCGTAGAATATAAACGTAACTCAGCCTTGTTTTAAGGGAGAAATGGCGATACCATGACTCTGCACGTATTTATTCTATTGAAAATCTTATCAAACGGGCGATTTTTAGGAAACACAAATTGAATATTATAATGCTGAATTATTTATTTAATGACAATCAGAATGTTGAGATTCCCCTGCAGCTGGGTGGAAAACTAAATTTAGCATGAAGTATATGTGCTACATCGTTGTACGAAAATATATTTCGATTAATTATTTTTTGTGGAACTGAGTTGTTGCAGTTATTTTTAATTATGTTTTGATGGAGAGAGTTCCTAAGAAATTGCCACGCCTTTAAAGGGTAATTTTTAGAAGTATAATAATAAATAAATTGTGTAATTTTTAAATCAACAACGAAGAATTCCACTTAAACAAGAAAAAATTACATCATTATCCTATTATTCAGGAGATATCTTTTAAAAATTGTCTAATGTATTCATTTATGTAAAATGTTTTTCAGTTACATATTTAAGGGCGCGCGAATATTTTAAAATGTACGTTTTTATCAGTAAAACGATATTTTTCAATCATTATGAACATCATTTTGACAGTATTTGTATGAAAAACTCACCGGTAAAATTAGTTTAAATAGCCTTTAAGATAGCTGATAACTTGAAATTCTAGCTCTGAACAGTACAACTGTTAAATTTAACATCAGCTACTAATAATGAGAGCTTGGCTCTCGAAATATGTATTTAACGTTAATGGTCTCTTATAATTTCTCACTTACCGTGACTGGTCTTCTCAAAGTCTTCACTTTTACTGTTTGGATCTCAAATTTAAAGTTATCAGTTATCTTCGCCGTAGTCTCCTTTTCTTTTTATCCATTTTTAAGCTAGCTCTTCGATAATTTCGAAATAAACAGCAACTTTGCAGTCGTCCCAATCGCTCATGCTCAAGAACGATATAATCTTTACGAAACTTGTTTCTTTAAAGGGAAGTCGTCGAAACTAATTCAAAAAATACGTATGGCTATAATTAAATTAAAAATTTTATTTATAAGGAAAATTGTTGATTCATCTTAGAAAAACAGGGTTTCTTGCAATTATTTAAAAAATACGAAGTTAATACTTTATAAATACTATAAAAATGATATTAATCCTGAATAACATTCCTCAGTTTAGAGAATGATCATTATAAATAACCTAATATACAAAAAAAATATTTTCTGGCATTTTCAAACAATGGAACTCATAAATTCCTTCCTCCATAATTTTAGCACATAGGGCTTTGGGCTATTATTTAATGGGTGACGACAACTTTCTTGAGCAACCTTCCCCAATCAATTCTCTGTATAAAGTTCAGTAAACGTGGATTCGAAATTAAGTTTTTAGATACTTCCATATTTCTAGAAATGTAATAAACTTTCATTTAAAATTTCTAAGAACTCGTATAATTGAGATGAGAGATGAAAAATAATTTTCATTCAAGATTACAGGTTAGATCCAATTTAGAGAACAATTCTAGACTCACAAATGCCACAATATCAATGCATTAAAGATTTACTAACTCTGGATTAAACCTACAGTGAAAACGCTCTTAAAAAAATTGCGCAATTATTTTCAGATAAAATAACTTAATTCTTAAATCATTCAAACTTATTTGTTGGTAAAATATAAGAAATTCTTAAGTACAGCTTGGAGATGGCTGAAAGTATGTACACTAGCCATGATTTACGTTCAACCTCTCCAAATTAATTGATTAGAGGATTATCTTATGACAGAAAATAAATTACAGAATAAGCACTTACGCATAAAATATTGAAAAATTGTGTATCTACCTTAGGTATCTCCATTAACCAAAAAGACGTTATATATTGTTCTGACTATTGGAGTGACCAAAGTCAAGTAGGTACTTAGTTTGTCAATAAGTGCTTAAGTGCTTATTCTGGGTTTTGCTTTCCCTATTAGTTTACCATGTCTTGACGAATATATTCCTTTCGCGAACTCATAATTTTCTGTGAGGACATGCAGAAAAATCCTAGAAGAAACATACAATACGTTGCATAAACAGAAAATTATAACCTCCCCTTGACCATTTTTTCGGCATCCTTCGCATTCACGTCGTTCAATGCGTTGTGCGCATCCCCCTTCATCTTACGGTGTGGAAGATTTTCCAGCCAAAACTCGGTCGAACCACTCAGAATTCGCGTATTAAGCTTGGAGCAAGGTGTAAGACCGTGGCGTTGCGGAACTCATCTCTGAGAAGAGATAGAGATGGAAGTCCGAAAAGATCGCCATATAGGTGAAGAAGTTAGCAAGTGAGAGAGAGAGAGGAAGAGAGTGAGAAGGAAGAGAGTGGACCAAGGACAAGTGTGGCGAGAGGGAGGCAGAAAGGGGAAGAAGTGGAAAGGCCACGGGATAATCTCCTCCTTTGTGACACGAGGATTCCATTAGGGTTTGAGGAAGAACCCTTCTCTAGCCAGGAAGGGAAAGGGCGTTGGATTGCATGGAAGGGAGAGAAATGAAGGGGTTATAGTCGTGGGCCTCCCTCTCGCCTTTTGTATGTGCTGCATGTGTACGTGTGGGAAGGGGGAGGAAGGTGGGTGCGAGTGGGGGATCGGGAGGGGGCGGTCTTGAGTGGCATCCTTTGGGGAGTATAGAGTAAGTCACGGGTCGGGTGGGGCTGAATGGCCTGGCAGGGTATATCTCTGGGTGTTCTCCTCCCTCTTCCCCCCTCTCTCTCTTTCGCTTTAGCTGACTGTGGACGAATCCTTTGTGGATTGTTGCCAGGGTTTCCTGTGTCGGAAGTGCAAGGATAAGGCCGGACTAAGGGGCTGAGGGGGGTAGGAAAAGGAAGGAAGGAAGACTATACACACGCTGCTACCATTCGCAATAACGAAAGCTGTCGGGGGAGGTTATTCTCCATTTGCTCCTTTAAACATGGCAGTTCTTGACTCGTAAGCTACTTTCCCCTTCTCCTCCTCCTCGTTTTTTTCCGAAATTTGCCTATTTGTTTTAAAGGCTCTGTTGTGCGACCCTCGTGTTCCCGGATCATAACACTGAGGCAGCTTTGTCGTTGGGAGATTGCGGTTGCGTGTAGTGTATTTTTTCTTTCCCTTGAATTTATTTTCCCCTTGTTAGTGATCGTGAGTGCTGATTTTTAAAGATAGCCTTTGGGTAGAGGTTATTTTTACGCATTATGCACGAGCAGATTTTTCTAGATTTAACTTCCCCGCTGAGCAAAATATAAATAGTAGTTCTTGGTACCTTATTTACGGTGCCTGAGAGGTTTACATAAAAAATGTGGGCATCATTAATGCTAACCTCAAAATCGTTGAAAAAGTTTCTCTTTCGCTTGATATCATAAACTTTTAATAATTAAATATTTATTTTATTTACCTCTACTTTTCTTTTCCGCTTTGAAATGTAACATTTTCATAAAATTTGCTTTGAATTATTTTCTGAAAATTTCTTCCTCGGACAAATAAAAATCCAGTGTTGTTATAATTTATATGCATGAATGTTTTACACCATATGTTGGTATCGAACTTTTCATTAATCTTGTGTTTTTTTTAAAGGTGTAAGTCGCTACCGTTCACATACATTAATTGTCGTCATAATAGCGGGGTAATTATACCGCGTGTTTGTGTCCCATCCATAGAATCAAAGTGTTCGAATCTTGTCTTGGGCATGGACGAGTGAGATCATCTTTGTTATCCTTACTAAGCACACCGTTTAAATTCGCGATGTGTTTCTTATGTGCTACAATAAATAGATTTGCGTAAATCTTCACATTACTCAGACCAAAGTACCACCAACTGATTAATAGACACATTAAAAACATTTCGAAGCAACTAGAAGTTCCAAAACAATCTATTAAAACGGATCTTTGCATCACAAAGGCAGTCACTTTAAAGCTAGAAGATTTTTACTTGGTCCGAAACTCAATTTGGAGTTCCATCCTTTTTACAGAATCAAATGGAAACTAACCGGGAAAAAATAAAACTTTTATTTTATGCGGCAAAAAAGGAGGCTTAACTGAAAAATACCGGACTTGGGTAGAAAAATGTGCCGTTGAGACAATACGAGGCGGTTGCTTTAACGCGTAAGACAGACTCCATTGTGGAGCAGGGAGAGGGAAAGAGAGAGAGAGATAGTGAGAGAATATGAAGACGGAAGAAAGAGTGGACAGGACGTCCCAAAACACATGGCTCGAGACTTCCATTACCCTCTTCCTCTCCTCCTTCCCCTCCTCTCCTCTCTCTCTATCCTCCTATCTGCAGCACTTTCCCTTTCCTCCCGCCTTGCACGAGGAATACCCTCCTCCCTTGCCGTACTCTCTCCCTTCCTCCTCCCCTCCACTCTTCCCTCCTACCACTTTCCCATTGTTCGCCTCTCCCATTCTTTCATTCCCTGATGACCGGAGCGGTTGGGAAGCCGAGAGAGTCTCTTTCCTTCTCTCTTCCTCCCCTCCCCCTATCGCTCCCTTTTCCCCTATCCCTCTCCTCCTCACTCATCCAACCCTACTCCTTTTACTCAACTACTCTCCTCTCATCTCCTTCTCCGGGGAAATTCTGCTTCCCTCCAACACACACACACACGTTCACTCTCGCACGCAGCGGAAGTGCGCGCTCGGATGAGAAGAGAGGGAAGGAGAAGAGGTAAAGGTGGGAGAGAATGGGAAAAAGAAGGGGTAAGGGAATGAGAGCGGGAGTAAAAAGGGCACCGGAAGAGATGAAAGGAGATCGAGGATAGGAAGGAAGAAACGAGAAATGGTGATGAAGTTGGAGAGAGAGAGAGAGAGAGAGAGAGAGAGAGGTGACTGCGAGAATCGGTTGATGCGGGAAATAGGAGGAATGGCGAGAATGGGAGCAAGGGCTGCCAATATATACGTGAGTGCGAAAAGCGGGAGACGAGGAAGAGGAAAGACATGGAAATGAAGGGTGGGAGCGAGAGACTGCTGGAATCCGTAGAGAGAGTTCGGAATTGGGAACAAGGTACAGGAATTCTGAGAAGTCGAGCGTAAGGATGTAGGAGGATACGAAGAAAGAAAAAAGGAGATGATTTTTTGATGGAGCGTGTATGTCAAAAGGATGAAATTTTCCAGGGGATGCTGCACGGGATATATAATCTTATCGGTATGTTGGCAAATTTGATTTCACTTGCTTGATGCGTTAGAAAGAATGTGATCGAACCGATATTCATGGGATTTGCGTATTCGGCCATTTTTACACTTAACTCTGCCATACTTCGTAATTTATTTTTGCTTATGAGCATTCAACAAGAACTATAAGACAAAAAAACGGGCGAATTTTTTTATTTATGGCGGTAATCAAATTGAAAAAACCATGTTACTTCAGTGGTTGAGAAAAGTAGGTGCATATTTAGATGGCAAAGCGGCCGCCATCAGTAGCGATTAACCGATAGTAAATTCTCCAGAAATAACTTACTAGAATCTACTATTACTATTGAAGACGGATGATTTTTCCAACCTTATTATGGCTGTTGGAGAAAGTTTCATTTTTATTTAAGCTCTAAGTTGAAAGATAAGTGTGTTAGCGTTGGATAATTTTTAAGTTGGCAATATAGAAAGGATCATATGGGACCGTTTTATTGCTGCGTTATAATAGATGCTTATTTTTATTGTAAATTAGCGTTGCTATCATATTCTTCAACAATAACAACTAAATTGTGTCCCATCAATTTTACAAATGTTGCATGCGAAAAGGAGCCACGACGTAAATGCCAAAAATTAAATCATATCAAAAAGTAAAACTAGATATTTTTCAGGGTAATCCCGTTCAATTTTCTCATGAGAAAATCAAACATTTCTCAAAATACGCAAAGTAATTATCCGACTCGTGCGTTTGGAAGGTGGAGTCATTAGAATTCAAAGATTTATACGCTATTAGGAGAGAAAAGAAATCTGATGAGATAAAGAAGACGGAGTGGATGGAGGTAAATATGCATGAGAATATAATAAAGAGAATTTTGAATTTTGGGAAAGGACTTCTGGGAAGAAAATGACAGGAGCGAGTGAGAGAGAGAGAGGAAAATGGGAAGTCTTGAGAAAGAGGGAAATAAATATATGCGAATGGCGACAAAAAAGTGGTGGGAAGAGTGGAAAAAAGGAGAGAGGTGTGCAAACAAAAGGTTCCTTTAAAAATAGGGAAGAAGGCATGTAATGGAAATTAAATAAATTCGTGGGCGCTTTAGGTTTTGTTTGTTTTTCTTTGAGTAAACTGAAATTATTTTTATTCTATTGTTTCCCGCGTATCTGAGCTGGAAAATATGGATAATTCACAGATTATTTGCGATATTTTTTCGTGTTTATTCGCCCCATAATACGAAGAAAAATATAGTGTAGTGCGAAACGCATGACCAAATCTAAAAATGAAAGGGTGATAAGTAATAATGTAATGAGGAAAAATATGTTGAACCTCTTACTTTGGATTTTGGTAATCTAGCGGAAAATGTTTTTTAAAGAAATATGTAAAGAAAAATTTCAACCCGTTCTTGTAAATTATGGATGACAGAGTGAAAAGGAAACGAGCGAATAGAGATAACCTTATATTTTTCCTTCTTATATTGTGTAAGTATTACCTTCAGTTTATGTTGCTTCAGGACAATTATCTATAGATAAAATAAACCTATATATTATGTAAAAATATCTTTTATTATCAATCTTTTAATTAGGAATCTCGTTTGTAAGTCTTGTAATCTTAATATTTGAATAGTTAAATTTTAGAAATCTCATCTTCGTTGAATTTATTTATTTTATAAAATGTAGGACGGTGAAATACTAGGGGAGAATATTATTACAGATATGGGGCTCGACTTTTTCATCTATAATTTATTCATCTTCAATTCTTACTTATTTTCTTTCAGTAGAGGTGTAAATTAAACATGCATTGTCAATGTAAAAAATATATTTGACATTTTATAATAAAAAATGGAGCATAACAAGTATTATTTCGATGAGCGTGGTAGATATCACACAAAATAATTAAATGGTTTACACTGAAGTGATAAACTCGTCGATAGCTCTTTCGTTTAACTTAACTCTGTAAAAATAAACTAGTCAGTCCAAGCGGAAAAATGTTTTTAATTTGATCAAATAAATAGTACAGAAACATTTCAAATAGAGTTCAACTAATCAAGATAGACATTTTCGTAGAAATATTTTTATTACTATGGCGATAATATTCGTGATAAACGAGTAATTTGGTGTCTCCTTGGTACTTAAGGAGTTCCCAATCCCTCCGAGAGAGAGAGAGAATATTACGCAAAATGGAAGGAAAATACGAGAGAGATTAAGAGGAAATATGGAACTATCCCCACAGCGGAGCGAAGCGCTGTTTGGAATGGAGAGATATGATTACGTGAATAACGGGAAAGATAGCAAAGAATAAGAGAGAACGGAAGAAACGAACGAGCGTCTGTAAACGTGCTCAAGGAATCCAGGAACGGTAATAAGACTCGATTTTATCAGTCCTTACTTGCAACACGTCTCTGCTTCTCTCTCAACAGAGCAGGAAGAGAGGGAATTATCAAAAGGGCATAGTAGAAAACAAAGGTGTATTTGATGCTCGCAAAAAATTAGCAACGCGAAATGTAACTTTTTGTCGTTTGATATTATTTCTTGTATGTAGGTAGCAAATATGATTCTAAAAATAACAGATAATTCATTATTTGGATATGTTTTTATCGGAAAAACATGAAGGGATCTTTTTTTATTAATGTCTTGAAAACATACGTAGAATCAATCGTTTTTACATCGATTTCTCCCCAAAATTGTTACGGTGAGTGTAGTCAATTCTTACAATGAATGATATTTTAATTTACAAATTTTGTTGTGTTTTAGCTTCATAATTTTTATTGTCTTTGATTCAATTTGACAAAAACATAATTATATTATCGATAGGGTAATTATGCTTTTTAATTCAATTGCATATGGCTGGCGGAAAATAATATAGTACTCCATTGTCTGTTTTCCTAATGATAATTTGACTGAAATGACCCTGTATTTAATCAGCAGTTATTAAATAATTGCCTTTTTGGTATGGTCATAATATTTTTAAGACCTCTGTATATTTCTAGATGTTTCGCATGCTTTTTAGGCGATCGTAACCTTTTTTATGGTCTCTTTCAACTTAGGATTGGATGTAGAGTCATAAGCGTGATTGGAGATCGATTCCGCAGTAAAAAGTCGCTTTGAAGGAGAACACAACTAAGTTGAAGCCGTGGCGGCGAAACAATTCGTAAAATTCCACCAGGAAGAATCGAGATCCATCCATGATGTCGATATGAAAAAAGCATCACTTAGAATTGGTTAATACTTACTCAGGGAAATATAACAAAAGACAGCGGAAAATGTGTTTTCATCCTCAATTGAGAGCATTTTACAGAAATGAACGAGAGAGAGAGCGAACGAACAAAAGGTTAGAACGGATGCCACATGAAAAGAATGAAGTTTACGGTGAAAAGAGAGGGAGAATGAGAGAGAGAGAGAGGATTGGCTAAGAAAGAAAAGGGATGAGAGAAAGAAACAAAAAAAACGAAGGAGGAGCGATATAACCGAGAAGGGGATGAAAAAACATGAAAATCTTTTGTGTCGGAGATAAAAAATATATTAGAGCGGGAAAAACATTTATTAAAAAAAGTGTTGGATTTGTGGGAGAAGAATCGGCGCAGGGAGAGAGAGGGAAAGAGAATAAGAAGGATATAAGTTTATTATGTCCGATCCTCGGAATCCTGATGAATTTCGTTTTTTTAAGGGATGAGCGTAGAGGCGTGTAAAGGAAAAAAATGGGAAGGGGTCGGGGAGATATTCGTAGAGGGAGAAAGAAAAATGTTGAAAATCGTTATGAAGAAAAGGGTGGAATAAAACCCTTAGGGATATAAAATTCTTCGGCTGCTGTCCTGCTTTACTTTTTAATCCTTCGAAAAATATATGAATAAAAACGGACGTTCGTTCCGAATGGGAAGAGGGATGTAGGGAGGGAGGGGGGAATAAAGAAACTTCTCTGAAGGGTGGTGGGGATTTATTAAGGGTTGTTAGGCCTCGAAGTGGTTGGGGGTTGGTGCAAGGAGGGAGAGGCTAAAGGAAGGGGGAAGATGAGGGGAAAGGGGAAGATGAGGGGAAGGGGGAGGATGAAGGAGGCGTGTTTCTTCATCTCTCTCTAACCTCCCACTCCTCCTCCTCCTCTCGTGGGCACTGGACCCTGCTCAAAAGATAAACTTCCAATCCACATTAGGAAGGGAAATATCAATAAGCATGATACTCCAGCATCTCATCCCACCTACTCTGTCTTCTGAATTGGTATCTCTCTCTCTTTTTCCTTCCCCTCTCTCTCTCCACCCTTTCCTCCATGTCTTTCCCTCCTTTTTATCTCTTTCTATACAACCCTCCCTAAAAACTCGCGTATTTTTTTGCGAGCTTGAAAAGAAAATGGAGTGCTATGTTGTTCCTATGTAGCGGTATCTGTTTTTATATGGGAATAATGGCTATACGGTCTGGAATCCTTATCTTATCCCTCTCTCCTCTCTCTCTCTCGCTCTTTCTCCTTTCCTCCGTCCCCTTTTATATTCTGTCGGAGGAAAAAAAATGAAAAGAAATTTCTTTCAATATGAAAATTTTTGGCGAAAAATATTTATGGCGTATCAAGTATTATAAAATTGAAATCCTCTCCGCTTGAAGGATTGCGATAGCATACAAATATACGAAAGACGATTTTTTTGGAATGCCGAGTGAATGAATAGTTTCCTGCGCATCATTTGTTATTTTTTGTTTGAGAAATACGAACTAAATAGTGAATGTGACTTCGGAGGAAACAACATTTGAGTTATTAAAAAATTTATTCATCATTGATTTCAGAGATAGGGAAATTGCCATGGTTGGTTTATGTCCTGGTACGAAAATAATAAAATCTTTGAAATAAAGCTTGATGTTTTCCGGCACAGCAGTGCTGTTGTACATAATCTGTTCCAGTTATTATTCTCGTAAGAGTTGTTTCTTCTCCTAAAACATTAAATGGAACGCATTAAATACTCATATCACATAAACATATAAACGGTTGCAGATTTTCATTATACTTTAATGCGTTTTACAATCATATTTTATAAATTTATACACATAAAATCCAAACGTTTTCGCTTGTCTAGAAATTCGGAGTTAATTATTGAAGTGATTCGCCTCATTTAATTTCAACTACATTGTAACTTTATCCTAGAACTTTGGTTGCACGATGTACTAGCAATTTTCAAACTCGGATGCCTATATCTCCCTGCCGTTTGATTCAGTTTCGGTTCCTGAAAGATAACATTACTGTGGTATCACTTACAAAAGCTAAGCGTTTTTTTCCTCCTTTATCAACTGAAACTTGAAAATGGTTTTCATCCTATACCACGTAATGGGCCCCGTGCATTTGCCGTGGATTATTTCCCACTTCGGCTCATAATTTATATTAACAACGCGTGACATGATCGATCGTTTTTCCACCCAGTTCTGCAACGAACTGCATCTAAACTCGGGGAAGGTGGCTGTTATCATCATTTTTTCTTCCCTTCTATCCCCAACCAATTGAGTTAATCGACGCACGAAGTGGCGAACATTTGTTACAATAAGAATGGAATCTCCTTCCATCTTATTCTCCTCCCGCTATTCACTCCCCTAATCTTTCCTCTCCCACTCCTTATAATCCATCCTTCCCTTCGCCATTTCTTCCTCTCCTTGTCTTTCCCCTAACTTTTCCAATCCTAGTTCTCCTCCACTCCATCTGCTTTCCAGACCACGCCGTCTTCGAATTTCTTCTCACTCCTCTCCTTTAACCCTCCATCCCCCTCGAACTCTTTCTTTCTCTCTCTTCCATCCCCACGCTCTTTGTGAGGTTCTATATTTTCGCTCTCCGGAGCATCTTCCCGGTGTAATGGACAGTGGCGGTGGCCACGCACTCCCGGGGATTAGGAGGGAAGGGGGAGGGTTGATGCGATCGGCCATCATCCCCCACAGAACGCCATCCGCCTCCATTCCCTCCAACCCCCGTTTTCTGGCTCTTTTTACTCCGCCCAACACCCCCAACCCCCGAACCATTCTCTCGTCCAGAGATACGCCTATCATTCACCCACTGTATCCATCACAATCCCACGCACAATACCCACTCTCCCTCCCGACCCTCCAAACCGTCTCTACCGTGTGCATAGTGCGAATCGGTGGCGGAGCAATTTTATGTATGGAAGTCGATCCTATGCGAGGAAAATGATAACGGTTTATTTATTTTTATTGCCCTTCTATTGCAGCATTTAAGTGTCAACGTATAGGTTTGGCGAAATGGTACTGTCATTATATTATTATCGTTTCTTCTCTATTTATAAGGTTAACAGATTAATTTACTTTAAAACAACCACTTTACACGATTGATTTAGATGCATTTTCCTAGAATTATTTCTATATTTACGATAAAAATTGCATCTATAGATTTTAAAATTTTATTTGATGTCACTGCTATAAGTCATTCGGGAAGGTAGAATAAAATTCAGTTTTTCTTCAAGGTACGTTATTTTGTTGAAATATTAAACTGCGCTTTCGTGGCTTTTAGTAGCTTTATCGTGAAATCTGAGATTCGGGGAATGATATTTATATTAAAGCAATATTTCTCTTGCTACACTCCACTTATAATTTTGTAGCTGTTACTATACATCCGAACATTATTTTATCTAAACGAAATTTATGCATCATTCTACTTATATTTTATATTTATCTGCACAAAAGACATCAGGGTTTATCTTATCCTATGGAACAAAAATTATGATTAAATTCGACGTATTACGCATTATTATAATATATTAATATTATTATCGTGTCATTGCTTAAAGCATCTTATTAGTTGAAAAACAGTTTCTCTGGAGTTATCCGAGTAGAGATCTTATCGATTTATCCCAATGATTTTAATGGGAATACTCAAATATTTGATGGTAAAAATATTGATCTATCATGAATTTGTTATCCGCTTCGGTTTCACTCCATCGATACGTGAGCCAGCTCAATGGCTTGAAGCGGCAACTAAGTCACGAGTGAGATTCTTTTTCGTCTATACTCCTCCCTCTAACCGCCTGCATGCGTTTGTATCTGCATCCCCCCAACCCGCTGGAGTCGGGGGAGGAGAGGACGTGCGAGGTGGCGCCGGGGGAGTGGCCGAGGGGTCAGAAATACGCGCGTCGCCTCGTTTGTCATTTGTCAGTCTCTTTTCTTTCCCATCCATTCCCGTGGGGACCACTCCCCACCCCTTACCTTTCCGAATTTCCCAAAAACGACCACCAGTCTCTTCCTCCCCAAAACTCCCCCACCCGCATACTACTTTCTGCATCGCATATCCATCCATATCCATCGTCCCTGACCATCAGTCCACTCATCTCCCACTTCCCTGGGAAAAATGTATCCAATAGGGCGGAGTTTGGCTCATAATGTTTCCCGCTATACATCCCTTTCCTTTTCACGCTACTTTACCTGCTTTTTTTTCTCTCTCTCTCTCTCTCCATTCCCCACAATCTCCGACTCCACTCAAATCCCTTTCTGTGACAGGCTTACCGTTACAACATAGTTATCAATTTTGGTCAATTTTCCCGCTGGATGGTTTCTCCCAAAGGGGCAAATTTATTTTCTCCTGGATCGTTTTTCCGGATGTTTTTTTCCAGTCTTTCTTTCCCTCAATAACATACGGATATTTCCTTCTTTAACTTTACCGAATTATTGAGTGATTGTTGTATCAGCTCATCGAATAGGTTAATCACATTTTTTTGGAATTCTGATACTTTCTCCAAAAACTACCCCAACTCCAAAGCAAGAGTTTGGATGGAAGCCAAGATTATGGTAACATGGGGTTATAAGAACAATTATTCCTACCTTTGTCTTCACACGTGTACCTTTTGTCAACAACGAATAGTTTATCGCAAGAAAGGAAGATTTTTTAAATTTATTGCTAAAATATTTCGTGAGTCGACAATTTGAAAAGGAATTTTTTTCGTTCTCATTGCTAATTTGCAAATTGGATTAATATTGAATTCATTTTTGGGCGAATTGCTATTTCTAATTATAGTTGCGTATACATTATCATAGCTCCATACTTTATATATCGCTCCCTTGTCTCGTTATTTGTTCGCGACATAAAAAGATAAAAAAATTGCATAATCTATTAACGAAATTTTTATTCCTCGCCATTATTCAGCACTCAACCCAATATTATTTGGCACTTTTATATATGAATGCATGCGGATATTTCATCCCTTTGTAGGTTTGATTCCTCCTAATGCTCCCCACCTCCTTAACCTGCCTCCGCTCTCTCCCTTCCTCCCCCCTTACCTCCACTTTCCCTCATCTCTCGTGCCCTCTTCTCACCTTCCCTTTCTCCTTCCCTTCCCAACCTCCCTTCCCAACCTCCCTTCCCTTCCCACCTCCACTCTCTCCACTAAATTGCCTCTCTCTCGGTTGCCCATTACCGCGTTCACATACACGGTTTTTTCTCTGAGACTTCCACGTCCACTTCATGACAGGATACGTCTCTCCGGCGCGATAAGCCTGTTATGAAGCGAATGATGGATGAATCCATTGGTCAAAAACGTCCATAAACAAAATGGATGGAGTCGAACTTGTGATCTTTCGTGAAAAAAAACACAAACAAGTGTAAGTCACTTTAGTTTTTCCTGTTAAAACAAAGGAAAAGTGGTTACGTAAGCGTTATTTCAAATATTGAAATATCTTTTACTTGTCAAATTAGGTTACTGTCAAACCCTTAAGCGGAAAATTGGGGAAAGTTAAGATAATGGGTTAACCATGCTCAAACGAGCGTATCTCAATTTTCGTTAATTTTTATTAAAAATATATCTCATTACTTTGGAATGGATTAAATTACGATACCGGTTTATTTAAGCGTAAAAATTTGATCAAACCTGTACAGAGATATTACAGCGTATTATACTATGTATCATCTGTATAAAATACCATGTTTATCCGAATATAAGACGAGGTATTTTTCCTGTTTTTACCTCTAAAAAATGAAATGTCGTTTTATATTCGCGTGGTCAAAGACGTCAACAGTTTGCGGGTAGTTCACGTATTGACGACGCATTATTGTGGAAAGTTAAAGTGAAAAATACTTTGTAAAATGTATTTATTCCTGGATGATCGTGTTGGAAAGAAAGTTTCTAGCACACACATATCAAAACTGTTGCGTTTCAGTTATGTCAGAAACTTTGATAGTTGTTAAACACGTGGAAATTACAACTCTGAAGCAGCACGTAAATTCGGTATTGGTGAGGCGGACGTACAGTTTTGAAGGCTATCTAAAGTAGAAAATTATTCTTCTGTGCGTAATTGAAAATTCTGCGAATGAATCGTCGTCTTATATTTACAAAAATATCTGTTTCCATCTAAAACTACCTATTTTTGAATGGTCGTCTTATATTCGGATAAATACTTTAAGAATGATTTGAGAAATTTGTCTTATACAACATTTTTATCTCCTCCAAATAATAAAGCCATTTATTTTTTCAATCATGACGCAAATAACCATCGCTTACGTCTTACCAACGCAAGAAGCCCAATTAAAAAAGTCGCACAATTCGTTTCTCGAGGCGAGGAAAATCAAACCATTCCTTTAAGCGAATACGCGGTAATGCTAATCGCTTTCTAAGCTCTCCAGGTCATAATTCCCGAACATTCGCGAGCTCATCATTTCGTCGGGCCGACAAATCCGCTCCCGAGGAGCGTGAGGAATTTATGAATACAATTACTTTCGCCGATCCTGCGAGCGGGCGTATCCTCCCGCGAGGAGGAAGACGCGCACCGGTCCCTAAGAACGACTCGGATACCACTCAGTGGCGAGAGATTAACAAAACGTCTTCCTCGAAATTCCACCGTTCTCTTCTCCCGCTCTTCTCTCCCCGCCTCTCCTTCGCTCCACCCTGCTCTCTCCCGTTCTCTCCTTCTCCAACTCCATCTCTCTCTCTCTCCGCGGGGTACCCGAGGATGTGGACCGCGGCTGATGATCAATTAACGTCTGCCACCCGCTGTTTTCACCTGGAGACTTCCCTGGGGGAAGGGGAGGGAGACGTATTGGGGTAGAAATGGGTTGGGAGAGTAGGGAGAAGGGAACGAAATTGTGAAAGAGACGGATCGGCAGCGTGAGGAAAGAGAGAGGATGGAGGATTACGGGAAGGGGAAATGAGACGGGAGATGGTGGGGCAGCCGGTAGCCGAGAGGCAGATGAAGGCGCCTCTCTCCACGAAATGCTCTCCCGCCTCATACTTACAGACCCCTCAATGATCGTCAAATGTTATTTCCTTTCCCATCTTTAAGGCATCATTCTCTCTCTCTCTCTCTCGGCCACCCCCGTATTCTTGTGTCGACAGCGATGCATCATCGTCTCTCTCTCTCTCTACGAAAGAACATCCTGAATCACATTCTCCCTTTAAGAATTAAGCCTCTCATATGTCCTCGAAATTTAATCACGCTCCGCTAAATGATCGTAAGCAACTGGTTGTTAGGTGTCTGTGCCGATCGATTTGTCTCTAAAAGTTATTAATATTACAGCTGATAATTTAGTTTGCGTGTTTGATGAATTACATCAAGGAGGCACTCATACAACATCGATTAAAACGGGTCTGTCTCTGTACTTTTATTTTATATCCCAATACAGCTGGCGCTATATATGCGTAATTAATGCATTCTCACTCACTAATATGTCAATATGATCATGCGTTCTGTATCTATCGAAACTTAATACCAAATTTGCAGCATTTACTATAGTGTGTAGTCTATGGATTTCAAAGAAATATATGGAGCATCGTTTAAGTTCTCGGACTTTTTTAAGAACTAAGAAAAATGATATGGCGTAGAGTAATGCAGTAAATTATTGTTAGATAAAGTGACCCAATAGGGACATCTTCGACAACTTTGATGGGTAGCACGGATTGATTGATGACTTCACCAAAGGATACCCACTAGCCTTTATAGGTCGCCGCCAGATGTATCATCGGTGACCTTTGATATCTTTCGACTCCTCACTGTCTATTCGACTGTTTTATATCTTAAATTCAGCATCTTTTCCTCAATATTTGATATTCGCATGGTTATCCTTGAAAATAAAAGTGAACATTGCATATAAGATACTTTCAGTTCCAGTATATAATGCTTTCCTGTAAAACTTTTCTAGCGAGAATCATCTTGAGATTATTATGTAGTAAATCGCCAGCACGTTCTATTATACCATAAATAAATTTCATTGATTAATAAATGCTGCAATATGAAATTTTTGATCGCAATATAATAACATAAAAAATAAAGTGTTAGTTAATTGGAGCGTTTAAAATGTAATACTATTGTTTTTAATTATTTTTAAGCTGGCCAAATGGATTCTGAACATTCAAAACTTGATTTTCAGGCCAAAAAGAAAAAGCAATCGTAGGTAATGCAAACTAAGTTAATATTTGAATACGTAATACCTATATTAGATTATGCCTAAAAAAGTAACCAGGAGTAAAATTATATATTATAAATATTTTTTTCGGAAATGGAGAATTTGTCGTATACTACTTAATCAAAATCTTTCAAATATTTCGTAATATCTTCTTGCAATGAAGATCATTATCATCAACAGTTTTTAAAAGCCAATTTTACATAAATTTGAAGGAATATGTTCATTCAAAAGCCATAAAAGGGTTACGAAAACCAACTGCGCATTTTCTTCTTGATTCTTAGTTAGTTAGTATCTACTATCGCTGAATCACCACTTGTGACTGCTGCTATATAGCCGAAATTTGCAATTAGTTTTCTTAGCCATTTTATGATTACTTAAGATAACTATTCTGTCAATGTTATTTTAGCCATATGACGATGATGATAATATTCGATTGAATTTTGTTACTTAGTTGTAAAATTGTCAATATCAAATCTTATTTTTTCATGCCAAAGTTTATTTTTCTATCACTAAATAAACCATATGAAAGTAACGATTTTGTGCTTCCCAAATACATGTTCTTATTGAACACGGTAATAGAAGCGCATTTTGCTCTAACATAACTCAAGAAAGTATTTTATCATGTTTTTACTAATTCTTTATTATACGGCGTATTCAACTCGCATATTGTTTAAATTTCAGCCAGCAGTTTCATTGAGCTTAACTTCACTTAGTCTAATACTGGTCCTTTTGATCGTAATACAGAAGCAATCTTTTTTGTTCACGGTTCTCCTTACCCTTTTCGCCTCGTTTTTTATTTCACCTCACACATCCCTCCCATTCCTCTCGCTCCCCACCTTATTCGCCCACCCTTATCTCCTCCTGCCCCCTACATTTCACCCACAACTTCCATCCCATCAGCTCCTTAGGGAAGGTGATGGAGTCTACGGGAGGAGGAGGAAAGTCGTGGGGTAGAATCTACTAAGAAGGGGGGTGGCTGAAGCGTTACATTGGGGACCGGGAGATGTTGGAGGAGCAGGGGCATCAAGGACTAACCCCCCGAGGCAGCCGCTAACCCCATCATCGCTCATGGCTGTCTGATTCAGCGATCAATGGCAACTTCTCTTCACCCTGCCGACATCTCTTCTCTACCACCCTTCCCTCATTTATCCCATCCTCCCTCCCACTTGCCGCTTCCCTTGTATCTCCTTTAGCATTCCCATTTTATCTTTATTCTGGTCCTTATACTTTCAACCTTACTCTCTTCTTCCTACATTCCAGCTCATTTCATGTCTTCTTTATTCTTTTCTTTCTTTTCCCCGCCTTTCTCCCTTCTTTTTTGTTTTTCCTTCATTTCTTTCCCCTTTTCTCATTTTCATTCCGCATTATTTCTCTTACTTCCTTTATGTTTTTCTCTGGACTTCTTCCCTCATCCATTTTTTACATCTTACCCTTATCTTTGTTAAGTTTCCTATAAATTCCCTTAACATTCCTTTTACATCCTTTACCATCCAACTGTCCCTTCCTTTACCTCCGTCTCATCGATCCTGTTTCACTACTCCTCATCGTGGAATTCTAACGCATTACAAAAAAACACGACCGTCCCCTCTTTCTCAAGCTCGTTATGCCTGCTTCAGTTACGTTGTTATTTCCATCATATTTTTTTAACACGCTATTATGCATTCTTCATGTTTCTGTGCCTTTTTCTGAGTATGTGGAGTGTTCTTTTTCTTCGTTACTCTTGTTAAACACGTACCGTTGTAGCCTCTTAGAACTGGTATCAATATAAAGGATCTCTGCAGAAATTCACTCAGGAGTGCACATTTAAATTATAATTTCATTCACATTAAATACATATCGCAAAAATATTCAAGGCATTCTAGCATTAAAAATCTGGGAAATAAAATTCGAGGGGATAAATTTTTATGCTATAAAATTTTGCTTAATCGTTACTGAATTCAAATTAAAGATTTTATCTCTCCAATTAATATTTTTTAAATTCATTTCATACGCTTGTGACCTTCATACAGAATTGTTTGGTTATATTTAATTTCCACTTTTAAATGAATGTCCTCAAATATCATGACAATTTATAAAATGCTTTTATGGTGAATCTCAGTCATCTGTGTTGAAGATTAAAATTTTAACGAGGGTACCGCTTGCTTTATGTTCATAAGAGAATGAAAATTATGCCCTCGAATACTAACTTTTTATTTAAATTATTAATTATTTAAAAAAAGGAAAATTTGACCTTATTTAAAAAGTTTTATTTAGAGTTTTTTTAATATTTATCTTTTGATAATTCTTTTATTTTGTACGAATGACTATAATTCTTATGAACCTATTCTTTTTTGTATCTATTTGATTGAGTTTGAGATTCAATCTAGCGCAGAATGCTAAAGAAAGCGCGTATGTATATTGCATATAATACTTTTCTTGAAGAAGGTCCTAATTTGAAAAATAATTTAAGAGACAGGGAAAATTCCCTATTGTTTAAAATTAAATAACTTCTCATAGTTCTCTTGAAGGTAAAATGCTCTAATTTTTTGGATGGAAGGATATTTTTATCTCACCGGAAATTATAACTTTGAAATATTTTCTGTAATAAATTTGAAGTTTAAATGTCAAGCCCGTTTAGGCCATTTTAATATTTTTTATGTTTAAAAACCAACATTAATTCAACTAGATATGAAGTAATCTGAGTAGATAAAATTTATTTTGAACTACAATGAAACGCTTTATGCAAGAGAAAAAATTAATAAAGTTTTTTTAATAGATCTAATTATCCTTTAAATAATTGAACTCTCATTTCAGTTTTGCTTAATTGGTGCATTATACTTTACAAATAAAAACCGAGACATTTTAAGTTAGTTTTAATACACAATTTTGTAAAAATACGGACTCCACGCAATGTACATATATTGAACGACGATGGATGAAAACTAGCAGAACTGTACGCCTCTCAAGACTCGTAAGTTATAAAAAAGTTTCGTGTCTGGCCGATATCTCCCGTAGCATAAAGTTCCACACATGCCGAACTATACCGATAGTCACTGCCCTGGGATAACTTTTTTTTCGCGATTCCGACGGGGACCATTTTCTGAGCACTCCGTTCGAAAATCTATTGTGCTGCCGTAGAGAAATCGATCATAGACACACAGGCCGTAGGTATAAACTAGAAAGAAGACCCAATGCATTTGGTGGAGCCACAGATTTATTTCGTAAATGCATCCCAGCGTTATCGGTTTCTGGACTTTTTATTTAATTTTTTAAAAGGTTCGCAACAGTCCCTCTGACCTATATATTATACACCTAGACTTTTTTTCGCGAAGGTTGGTTCCGGGAATAGTTTGAGATCCTTTCATATGTAGATGTTTCCTAAAGAATAAGAAATGGGGAGCGGGAGTAAGGTTCGATAAAAATGGAATGATTTGCTCTTGAAACTCTGCGTTTCCGTTTTTTAAATACGGATTTTGAAGTCGCTATCGAGAAACTTTTCGATTGTCTTGTACCTTCGCAGGCATCTCCTTTTTCAAGGGTCTAGGGGTACGTACTCCACTTTTACCTCTGTTGTTAGTTTCAGAGCTAATCATTACTCGTGGATGTATCTTTCTGAGATCGCGATGGAAATTTTTTATGTTCGTTTCGTTTGTTTGAATTATGACATACTCATGTCCAAAATTTGCTCATGGATTCGCTATCATGCGTCTTTAAACAGTCGTAATGTAAACAGTCAATTGATATAGAGCAGATAAATGCGAGAATGTTACAAAATAAAATTCCCGTGTGGTTTATTTAGTCGATAAGAACGAAATATCGAGTTCATCGTATGGATGTTGGAGAGACAATTTGCCATTCTCGACTTTAAAGCAAATTTGAAAAATTAAGAAAAAAATTTATAATTAATGTCGGGAAAATGATTGCCCATTTTCTCTCCTTTAAAATTCACATTAATACTGTGACTGCTTTCAGTTTATTCTCTGTTTGAGTCTATTCTCGTGTAAATATATGTGTATACACCCACAAAAATACGCGCATGCATACATACTCCTAACTCCAAGCAAGAGTAACTCACAAATAGTTTAAAACCCATTACATGGATTTATTTAGCACTCGACATTAAAGCACCTACCCGCCGAAAACTGAAATTTTCATTTTTTCGTATGTGATTCTGAATCGAAAAAGAGGGAGGGGATGAAAAAACTATATATATATATATATATATATATATATATATATATATATATGGAAGTTAAACCTGCCACTCCGCCTATTTTCCCCTTTCTCTATTTCTCCCCCCTCTATTTCTCTCGCCGCTTCATCCTGTCCCATTGGGAAGAGGGTATCTTTTCCCTCCGGTTTACCAATTTCTTCAAAAAAATCTAGCGAGAGGTGGAGGTAGGAGGCATCCTGTTTCCTCCTTACTCTCTGGCGTCCTAGACTTATTCCAATCCGGGGACTTGTGTCTCGACCAATCGATGCCCTCAGGGGGATCCATCCCTTCCTTCCTCCCAACCCCTTTCCCCTATCTCTCTCTCTTTCTTTCCCATCTTCCGTCTCCCTCAATTACCCGTCCTGGTGTCCTAGCTAGTCCCCTTCTTATATTCCCTCGGAGAGTCACACACGGGGTCCCAGAGCTCCCGTTATTTCTCCGCTCGCTTCCATCTCCTGCCGCTGAAGCAGGAGTGTCCCAGTTTCTGCCTCCGCGTCTCTCCGTATTGGAGAGTGAGCGAGAGAGTGTGGGAGGAGAAAAGGACAGGTCGCCGCCAAAAGTGCAGGCAAATGGCCGAGATGTTGCCTAATAAATATTAAATATTGGATTTCGATGCACGCGCTCACGGCATCGATGTTTGTTTATTAATCTCATATTTTTTTCGAGCGCATGAAAAAGTTCGAGTAAAGTTTTTCGGATCTACTGGGAATGCATGATGGAGGGGATTCGGTTCAAGTCGAGAATTTTGGAGGAGTGAAAATAGTTCGCATATTTCATGTTTCATAAAAGTTACTTTTGCCTTTATGGATTTCTTTGAATTGAATTTTTTTGTTTTATTTCGCTGCAATTATTCCTTTTCTCGTTCGAGTAAATATAGCCAAACTTCATTTACCCAGCTGATTTTAATTAAATTTTAAAAATTTTCTTCGTTAAAGTCGGGTGTCCTACTCCTGAATGGCTTTTCTTCCAATTCGTACAAAAAGCGTCAATGTTGTAACCACATGAAATGAACTGGATTAATAGTATATTAATGGAAATCGATATGATCAAACGATTAAGTTAAATCAATTGCGTCGGCACAAATGAAATTTTCATGTGTTACATTGAAATGTACGTATATTCGATAATAAATTATAAACTTCACTTGGTAATAAACCAGCAAGCTAATTAGTCTAATTGCTAAAGATGAATAATTGGACCAGTGGAGGATGAAGATAATATCTCCGATAAAGGATCAATTAGCATAAACAACGCAGTGTTAAATTTAAAATGGCTACGCCAGATTCAATTTTCATATCTGTGGACCTTTTTTTGGAAAACATTTTTAAATTTTATAAATTCGTATTTTAAAATTTGTTATATGAGACATTCCTCTATTTCTATGGGCGTTTAACAATTAAACAGCTACAATAGAATTTTCAGTAGTGCGGTAAGACTAAAATAAACTCTACCGTAAAGGAATTTCTTATACTTCAGATTTATTATCATTAAAATATAAAATGATCAAACTTGTTTAAATTTAATACTGAAATTATTCAATATTTTGTATAATTTTGTTAAATTATGCTAAAATAATGACATTGTACAAAAATAGTCTTTCATTTTTTATGCATATTAGTTATAATTTAATTAACTGCATAAGACATTATTTTGTATAATATATTGTTAGGTCTTACTTGTGAAACAGCGATAGCAAACAATTCACGCTGTTTTTGTAAAATATTTTAAGGTAATTCCTAAAAATTTATCAATATTCATGAATACATATTACTTCAAATATATCGAACCAAGCTTAATATTTATTTTTAAATTTATTAATTTCCAGTTTTTCTCGTGGAGCGACAGTTGTTCTGCTAATTGCATATATTTAAGGATATAGATTATGCTCTTTCTGAAATAAATATAAATAAATTGGTAAGCGTGTATTATTCGATTTCCCTCTTGTAATATCATCTAAATGAACGATGGGTAAAATTAATCTTTAACACAATTCTCTTAAGTAAATTATTCATTGCTAAATTTAAAACGTAACAAAAAATTAAAGATTGAGTAATTTACCATCATGTAGGTACGTGCTTAAAGTTATATTTTTGCGTCGCGTTCACTAATGAGAATATTATTATTTCACCATGAAAATGAATTATGGCAATGACTGGTTTTAATTATTGTAGAGAGTTCATAAGTATTTTTCCTAACAAGATTATATTGTAAGATAAAAGAAATACAGAGAAACCTCTATCTGTCATTTTTGAAGAGACAAAAAACTTGGATGGAAGTGGAAAGGTATGTTAGTGTTCAAAATCACGAGAATACGCTGGAAATGATGTTTATTTTAAGTAACATTACTGCGCATAAAATTAAGCAACAAACAACTATTTATCTGTTCCCTATTTCTTCCCAGAAAATTCTTTAACTGTAAACCAGTTTTTCATTGATTGTCGTTTAAAACCAAGCGGTGATCGTTTCATGTCAGAATCACTGCCATTATCACAATAACCTATACTTTATACGTAGAATTTTTTTTCACTTTCTCGGAAAGTAGAGTTCTTTTTTAGAATATGCTATTATATGTGAACCATCACTTATAGCGGCCGCTTTGTAGCCTAAATGCGCATCTGGTTTCCTCAACATTTTTAAGGCTATTGGAAAAAATATCGTTTTTCAATTTTGATTTAAGCCATAATGTGAACTTGATAATTACTTTATGAGTTGATAAATGACGGCTAGTTAATGCTGAATCACACAACACATTTAAGAAAACGGAACTAGAGGAAAAAGCATATCGAATCTCGCGCGTCAAATCGAAAAAGGAGACTGATTTTTTACTGAGATTTACATCTTTTCACTCTGCCTTTCTCAGAGGTCATTGGACTTGGGTCGGGGTGACAAAACATGCCTGCTAACACTTTCTCTGCCACCCCTGAAGTAACTCAAGATATTATGCTAGGCCACAAAGTGATAAGCCCGTGATAACTCGTTTTCTAACTGGCACACTAGTCCAAGAAACGCATAATTTATGTTTTCTAGGAGTTAGCAAAGTCAACTTATTCTGCCGATTGTATGGCTATTCTGTACCAAAATCGGTTTATATAATTTTTTTAATTCATTCGTTTTAATTTATTGGCTGAAACAATCAAGGAGATACATTCCAGATTACAATGTTGAAATATCAAAACAACGAAGAGAAGAAAATGACGATCAATCGAGGTAAATTGCATTACAGGACAAAGAGACACCAAAGGATTAACGCGGGAAAACGATAATTCGAGGAACGATGAATTCGATATAATTTAACACTGTTTACACGGAAATTATGTTGAAACTTTATAAAGTAAACCATACGTCATGTGAACGATGAAATGGGGAACGATAGATCGAGGTTTCACAGTATGTACTTCAAAAAAACAGAAAAAATAATTCATTATTCAAGTATCTCCAATAACTATAAAAAGGTTATTTAACCATCGCAAATACACACACAATCTGAAAATACAATCGATGAAGGCTGCTTGAAAGCCGAAATTCTCATATGGTTTTTTCATTACTTTTATATATTTATTGAAGACGCTTTTGCCAATTTGACTTTTAAATATTTAATTTGTCTTATACTATTCGTCGTTAGCCAAAAGACGAGCTCGATAATTATGATTTCAATTTGATAATGATTTAAATTAGATGATCATTAAAAATTCTAGAACTGCTAATACTATTGAAACATAATATAACAAAGACTAATAATAATATAAAAATATATTTCTTTTTTTACCCTTGTTGCTTTCTCCATAGGGGAAAGTATTGTTTTCATGAAAAAAATCGACTTTGATATTTCAACGGAAATACACGTTTTGAAGTCTCCTGAACACGTTTTGACCATTTTCTCGATGATGTCTGTGTCTGTGTGTGTGTGTATATATATATGTGATATCGTTTTTGAGGGTGCTCTAACTCGAAAACTATTAATCAGACCAAACGCGAAATTTTGTATTTAACATTTTTATAAAAGTTACAAGAAATGATTAGTTATTGGTAAAAATCAGTCAATTGGAAGTGGGTGTTGACTCTTGTCGCTTATTCACTATTTTGAAACATTTGCTTTAATATTTGATAAATGCAAAAATATATCGGAATAAAAGTTGTGGGAAATTTCATTTTCTACAACCTTTGTTTGAAATATTTTTCCATTTTAATAGATATCTTATATTTTTAGCTGCCACCACCACGCCACCTATCGACTATTGTTAGCAATTGACGCTTAGTTACGTCTTAGTAGCGCTCCTTTTCATTTTCTTAATTATTGGAGCTTTGTGGCTATATCCAATGTCAGAAGGCTGTTTGAGTTTATTTCCATTCCTTATAAAGTCTAAAATTTTCTTGCAGTTTCTTAAAATATTTATTATTATGTAACCTATTTGGAATTTTTGGAAATATTACAGATATGGAGAAAGCCACGCGGTGGCCACATTAGATTTTTTTAACTTCACTACGAAAAAATTAATTTTATCATAACATTGAATATTTTTTATAAATTTACCACGGAGTTCGCTTTTTAATTTATAAATAACAGATAAGTTTATTATAGCAAATTATAAATTACACGCAAGTATTTATAGTCTAAAATGCGGTTTAATTATATGTTATATACTAAATGACAACGGTGACATATACTAGTTACCTTGCGGCTGTTAAACTGCATTTTCTATTGTGATAGGAGTTAACTTCTGGATACGGTCAAGCATTTTCGCTAATATATTCTTTTTGCTGCGAAATTGCCTTAAGTTCCCTTTAGTCTGTTTTTTATTGACTCGCAAAAAATATAGAAAAGTACTCGGGCTACTGCCCAACATTGAAGAAAACCAATCTCGCAACTAAACGACATATTTCATCCCCTTCGCGATTCATTCTTCGGCACATCCACTCGCATTCACCTTTTTTCGCAGCGTGTGCAACCAAGGGCCATAACAGTTCAACTCCCAACCATACAATATCGAAAATGGAGACGTCCTCCTCGCGCTCTACTTTTTCCTCTTTCTCCATTCCATCCTACTTCCTCCCCAGCTTCATCCGTCCCTTTTCATCTCCGATCTCCTCTCTTTATCTCCTCCCTCTCTCCTCTCCCGTCGACATACAATGACCCGGCCATACATCCCTTTCCACCTGTGCATCAGTAGCGGCGAAAAGAGGGCGAGATTTCGCTCCTTCTTAAAAGCGAAAATATCTCCCTCTCACTCCCCCTTCATCCGCTTCTCCATTAAAATCCTTATCCCTACCGCAATCACTCACCTCTATTCTGTCTGCAGCGGAACCATTTCCACTCGGATCACGTCAATTGGTAGGGAATGGAGGGAAGCTGCTTGGAGTGGCAATGGTGAAAAAAGGGAGGCATGTGGAGTGGTGGGGCGTTGTGGGGGGGGGGGGGGGGGGAGGGGGCTTTGAGATGAAGGAGAGGGTGGAGACGTAGGGCGCGACCTCTCTCATACGAGATGCACTCCGCCTCTTCCCCTTCCATTCCTCCCATCGCTTTTACCAACCACCCTTAACCTCCTTACTCCGCCGTCCGTTTTGAGGGAGAAGATTGGTTTGTCTGGGAGTGAAGATGTTTTGGAGGAACGTCTTCGTCCGGAAAGGGTTCAGCGGTTTCCTCTCTCTCTCTCTCTCACCTCTCACTCCTTACACGCTCTCTCTCTCCCCCTCTCCTTTTGCCCTCTGCCTCCTCTCTCCGTTTTCCCGGGTGGGGTGAATGCATCTCTCTTCCCCTCCCGGAGGGAAGAGGGAGCATTTGGAGCGGCAAGGAATGGGAGGTGGAGCGGGAGGGAGGAAGGCGTGAGAGCCGGCGGCGGATAGCGTGTTCGAACCGTGCGTCTGCGTTTGTGTGTGTGTCGGCGAACTACGCCGCGAGTCGACAAGGGAGAGGCGGCGACCAAGTTGGGAGGAAATCGGGGATGCAGGCCGTTTATCTTGGACTTGTACGTTATTCATTTTTTGTTTAAAAAAAGATCGCTTTTCGTTCGAAAATGTTTACAAAAACTGTCCGAGGACAATCATGGTGATAAAACAAAATGTTTTTTTTTTCTTTAGAATTTTAACAGATTGAAAATCTGCGTTTGATAAAGTTTTTCGTTATTAAAGGCCACAATGGGAGTTAATTTTTTCCTCGCAAATGATCCGACTAACGTTTTCAGATTTATTAGATTTTTAAAAGTAATTTTTTTTGTTTGAAATGAAGCCGTGCCGGAAAGACAAAATGCTGTATGATCGTGTTTGTGTGAAGATGGGAAAGTCTGGCAAATCGTTAAATCAAATTTTTAACATTAACCACATCCGAGTTTAAAACCTACTTATAATTCTAATGCTTCATGATACGTTTATGAAAAATTGTATGGCGTTTCTTTCGTTAGTAAGATCAGTATACTTGGAATCGCCTAGTGTTTTGCGAAACATTGTTACCCCACTCACTTTTTGAGTTCTAATGCGAAATGAGCGTGGTTACATTAATTAATGATTCTGAAGATGACAGATTAGGTACACCATACTCCAAAAACGGTTCATTTGCTTCTATTTATGTTTAATAAATGAAGGATTGAGTTCACGTTATAGCTTGAATCCCATTGATGATTAAGATAGTTATTACATCGCTAACTGTCTGATGTCTACTTTGATCATCAATTTTAATTGCTATTGTTAATTTATTCATCTAATTTATAACTTAATCCTATCATTATATCGGTTATTTATCAAATATCATTTAAACTCAGCCGTATCACGCATTAACGCTAAAAGTAATATCTTTGGAAGCAGTAATTATTTCTTACACTTCACTGTTATTTTATTTCGAATACTCAATTTATTTAATTTAAACTTATTTTTTTAAAAATTTTAATTTGTCTGGCACCTATTTTAAAGTAACGCATTTATAAGGTAATTTTAAATTTCTGTGAAAAATGATTGGGTGAAGATCTTTTTTATATCTGCAGCGAAGCAATTGTTGCATTACTACATAAATTCGCAGTCGGTAATAATGGCGGCTTTAGCATAGTTTTCTGCGGATAATCGACGTGACTTTGCTAAGAAAATATGTTCTGTCAGTGCACATTTTTAGTGACAATAAAAAACGTGGAGTCATTGCCCTCCGACGTAAAATTCGAATAGGAGAAAACATCACTACGTAAACCCAAATACTTTTATCATAGTGTGCCATCAAAATTTCCTATTCCATCCATGACGCGGAATCCTCACGACTACGGTTACGACGGAATTTGACGCCGGGTCAACGACTAGACGTCAGTCCTCGGTTCAAAGACCGGATTAAAGATTCGAACACAGGCGATTCACGAAAGCGTCTAAAAATCCCCCTTTTACGTATCCACTTGTCCCATATAATCCCATACATATTTTCGTAGGATCAGATCGAGGAATACTGCTCGTAGCTAACGATATTTTCGCTTCGAATGTTTTTCTCTAAAACCTTTTCGACTATTAAAGGAAGCATCCAAAAATATTTCCGCCCTTACTTTAGAGGTTGCTAAGGCCGTCTCCTTTTCTTTAATCCGAGCGTTTACCTGGGTCAGCCAACTCTCCTAGTATCATTTTAACCCGTGGTTCTCAGAGCGACGGATAAGGCGGTGAGGATGGGCGGGTGTTTAGAGAGAAGGTGTAGGAGGAGGCTTAAGCGTTTAGCTGAGAGTCGGTGGGGTTGAGACTGATGGGCTTGGAGAGTAGTGGTAGGTTATGATATCGTTTCAAAAGCGGACTTTTTCTCAGGTACCAGACTCTCGCGTTCATATCAACACCTTGGACTGAATGGTCCTCGTAAGCGGTAATGAGGGTTGAGGGGTTTTTTGATGTTGCGATCTAACGAAACAGTTTTTATCTCCAGTGAAAAATGATTCAATTTTTGGAATGCGCGACGATGAGCTACTTTTTTATTCGAATGCGAGATATTTATTCCGTCTCCTTGACATCTTCGTACGAACATCTTCCGTCGAGCTATCGTGCTTTTTCGTGAATCGAGAGCCGCTAAAAACACAGCTTTGTATGTATATATTTTTTTTTATAATTTTGGCACCGATCGTGTATTTTATTCTAGGGATGTGTATTTTTTTGAGAAACTAAGAAACGCGCAGTTATTCGACGAAAATTCTGCGATTTCGGCAGTAATCTTGCGCATTTAACGAGAAAATATCTCTCCGTATCCCCTTCAGGACCGAAATGAAAGAGATTTTTTAATGTGGCCATATCCTCTTGAGATATTTCCGAAAAAGGCGTTCGGCTTTTCGGAAACGCTTTGAAAAAAGACTTTTTATGACCTAAAAAAAATTTTTAACCTGTCTTTATTCCTCTCGCGGAATTTCCCCCCCCCCCCGAATTTCAAACTTTATTCCTTTTATCTTCAACGCGAAAAGTTACGGAGAGAAAAAAGTGAGCAATAACTAAAAAAGTTGTCTCATCACCGAATTATGTCAGCTTTATCGTTTAGTTCAAAATAAAGGTTGCAATTCTAGAAAAAAATTAATACGTCCAAAATTCGTTATGTGTGTGTGTGTGCGCGCGCGCGCGTGTGTCTGTATGTAACAAATCTGTTCTAGATCTAGAAGACACTTCCAAAATCCAGAGGCCAAAGTAGATTTCAATGCGATGCGATTTCGAATAAGGATTTTTAAAAATCTGTGCACAAAGTATACACCATTTATACTACTACAAATATTACCTACATAGTAACCCTACCGAGTTGATAAAATATGTAACAGAATTTTATTCGCCGTTATGCGATTTTTATTCGCTAATGACGAACCGTAGCCTATGTTTGTCCAGATTTGAGTGTGTGTGTACGTATGTGTGTAAATATATTTATATTCGAGAAGATTCTCTTCCTCTCGAAAAATGGTGCAGTGGCCATTGGGAAAATAACACGTTATGGTAATCCAAAGCAAGATCGTAGCCATGGCGGATGTGAAAACCCTCGTTTTGTTGCGGTCATACTTTCCTACGCGAGATGAACGCGATGATAGCATTTGCAATCTCATTTCACAGCTAAGGATTGTGAGATAGCAACGATTGCTTACACCTGGCCTCATACAAAAAGAAAGAATGAGAGGGAGGAAGGGAAGTATTGCGGTTTTTTTTGTGCGTATTTCAGGTTATTTTATGAGAACAATCCAGTTTTTCATCAACTTTTTTCGCCTTCCAAAGATATGTGACTGATGCTTCTTCTATTCGTTTTACAAGGTGCACATTGTTAATATTTTAAATTATTTAATTTATTATAACAATCTCACTTTCATCCGTGTTTTTATATGATTTCACGATGGAATGATGGAACGTATTCAAAATTTTTGCACCTTTTTAGGTTTCGTGTACTAGCTTATCAAAATTAACTATTTTTGTCATTTTAAAAGTTCAAACTAACCTTTAAAGCAGTGTTTCTCAAACTTTATTTTATTGCGTCACCCCATTTCAGTTCTGCGTCACCCCGTTTACTGGTCCATTTCCTTCAAATCATCTTTAAAGGTAAATTAGGCTTTATCTGCAACATAAAGATCAAAATTTATGCATTCAAAGAAGCAGAGGCAGGTATTCTTCTGGTTTATTTATTTCTATAAGCCAGAATATGATACACTGTGAATTTATCAAATGTTTGCGTCACCCTTCAATAACTCTCGCGTCACCCTGGGGTGTGAGGTCACCCCGATTGAGAAACACTGCTTTAAAGACTGAATATTTTTTCATTCATACAGATACTGAAATTTTATCTTTTGATTTAAACCGACATAATACATTTCCAGGACATTTGAAAATCAATAATTTTTGACTTCCCTCTCTATGAGTGGGTGAAAATGTGTTCATTACAAATATATAAAATTATTACTATTGATTGTTTTATTCCGATAATGTTTAATTTCATTAATGAGGACGCATTTCTCGTGATTTTTGGCACATCATTTTAAAAAATTACAAAATACTGTGAAATAATTTGATCATTAGGCGACCTTGGATTTTTTCTTAATTTTTAGATATTTAAAATTATTTTTTAATTTTTTTGTTGACATTTTTGATTGTAAAGACAACTAAATTTTAAAGTTTAGCAACAAATATTTTCAACATTTATCTCAGAAAACGTATATTGCAGGCGTTATTCGAACCTTATCTGGAAGGATAATTGTCTGTACTTAATCACAGTTTTTCCTCTTATATTTAGGACGTTACATTGAAATATACGCATGCCTTTCCATGCGGCTTGTCTTTGTTAAAT
Source organism: Tanypteryx hageni (assembly GCA_028673005.1). NCBI lineage: Eukaryota > Metazoa > Arthropoda > Insecta > Odonata > Petaluridae > Tanypteryx > Tanypteryx hageni. The sequence goes on from CM054116.1 coordinate 57,072,266, forward strand.
ATATAAATTATACTGAAATTCGGATGTAAACACATATATATATATTTACGAAAAATGCCATGTGGGCTCGCATTCTGACCTCTAATCCGAATAAAGAACTATTTCCTTGCAAATTATTTCCGCGTCGCGCGATTGAAGAGCAAAATCAAGTCTAAAATGAAAAATTCGAGCGCAGAACCGTAGAGACAGAATTCTCTACGATTCCAGGAACAAAATACTCCGTTTTTAGAACTTGCTATTATCAAACTGTAGGCAAGGAAGAATTCTATGTTTACGGAAGTTATTTATTTTAATGTAAATAAAATGACAGCGCTCGGGCACAATCGGCCACATGTACGAAGGAGATGTATTAAATTATTAAAGGAATAAAAAGACGACACGATCAGATGGAAACCCTTCCTAAAGCGCGTAAGTTTTGAGAGACGCCGCCGCTTCCTCGAATTACCATGCGTCTTTCCCTCCGACAACATTTTTCTAAGCTCGTTAAAAACGACATATCTGACAAGTCTTCCGAGAGGACCAAACATTTTTCTTCTGAAGATTTTAAACGAACTTGAGGAATCCGTGAGGAGTAAACGAAACAAAAATGAAAAATAAAACAAGACCGAATCCACGGGAAGAGGGCGTTGCATCCTCGGAGGCGCGCGTTTCACTGCTGCTAGGAACGGCAGAGGGATTGGAGAGATTCCAGAAGTCGTCTTTGCTCGTTTGATATTTCTTCGTATTTTTTTGTTTGTTTGTACCAGAGCCCGACGGGATTCTCTCTTACTCATTCTCCGACGCCGCGTGGGACGTCTTGAGAGACAGGAGATCGGGGAAAGCTCTTATCTCTCTCTCTCTCTCGACTTGACCTATCTCTCGCTAACGAGCTCTCTTTCTTTTAACGGCCTTTCCGTCTCCGCACACGCTCTCATCCGTCTCCATGCTTCTCGCTAGATGTCTCTTTCTACCACCCGTCTCCCCCTCCCCTCCCCCCCCTCCCACCGACACACCCCTCTTTTCAAAACCACTCCCAACTCGCCCCGTTTCGTGACGGGTATTCCTCTTCCTTTTCCAATCTCATGTACCAAAAATTCGATTTTTTTTTCGTCTTCATGTAGCCTTTATAATCCTGCGATAATCGCTGTTTCCCAAGCGGCGTTCATTTACGAGTGTGATTTTTTTTTGTCGAAGGTGACGGCCCAGGAGAGATGTTCTCCGAACAAGATTACTTCCGGCGTGCTTTTAGGATGGGCGGGGAGGGGAAGGGGGTAGCTTTTCGAGGTGAAGTGTGAAATGGAAAGGGGTGGGAGGAGGAAAGAGTGAGAACTCAGAGGCGAAAAGGGGATTTTGTGTTTCACGTGGGCGAAGAGACGTGGAAAAAAATAAATCGTTAAATAAAGGAAGCGAACTGCAGTTTTACTGGAGATAGCAATCTGCCCGAAAGATATCCTTCGCTTTTGCTTTTTCTTCTTTTTCCAGAAAAAAGGGTCGTTGATCGGAAAAGGAATGGAAATGTCACGGAATGGAGAAAAAAATTTCCGGAGCATGAATCCCGATGATGGAGGAGCTGATGGAAAAATTAGCGCGCATCCGAGAAAAAGCGTGCCTATCTGCGCGTATTCGACGAGATGGAGGGCAGGCGCGGTCCCCGATGAATTGATGTAGAGGTCAGATTGTTTGGAAATAGGAATTGAAAATAAAACAAAGAAATATCGAAGCTCATTTGATCTTAGTGGCAGAAACGTCCTATTTCTGGTCGTATATTAAATGGGATCCATGAAACATCTTACTTTTAACTCCTTACTACTATCAAAAGTTTTGAAGTAATATTTCCTTAATTATCGCGAGAATTCTGATAAAGAGTTTCGTCCAAGTTTCGCTTTCTATTTGATTTGGAAAGTTCTTAATTAATACGGTCCGAAAGGAATTTACGGTGCATAACAAGGAATAAAATTTAAGTTTAATTGCGTCTCGAGCAATTACGAGAAGGATGAAAATTAATTCGTTGGAGTTGTATTCGTTTCCTTTTTAAATTAGTGATCCCATAATTTCCTTTTCAATAATAAGTGTTGTAAATTAATTAACAAGGAATTTTATTTTGGTTTGAATTATTTAATAATTCATAAAGGTGAAGAAGTTTGTACGCACCCATTAAAACTTCTTAAAATATAGACTGAAGATGTAACTTCCAGGTATATATGTATATATATATAGAGAGAGAGATTTTAACTAAAGGTTAATTGAGCCATAATGTGACAATGAAGACGGTGACGGATTTATAAATAAAATTTATATATAAAAGCATATGATTCTAATAGTAGCATATATTCTAATAGTTCATAAGTCTTAATGGTCGAAGTATTTCTTCTGCATTATTAATACCTACTGTATTTTATGAGGTTTTTAAAAGAATTTTTAGTTATTTTTTTATATTAAGATAGTGTGCAGAAAAAGGGGCAACTTGAGACTGTGTAGGTAGTGTTATTGTTTTTTTTCTCAAAGGCGTTTATGTTTTTATTCGTGACATAATTAAGTTCGCAACCCGAGGGAGCTGACGGAGTTAATTTTTGAGCTAAAATATTTATGGCTAAATTAATTTACCCAGAATCATTGAGGTTTTATTATATTCCGTAAAAATACCCAAAACTTCCCTCAACTTAAATATTTAATATTTATTATTTTTAATACTTACTAGAATTTTTCTCAGATTTTGGAGTAAAATTAGCTGCAGTGTATCGTTGCATTAATTTACAGGAAGACAATCATCCTTCTGGCCTCCTTTACATTTGTCTATTCCCGGAAATATAATGCAGAAACCTAGCCAAAAATGAACCAGCAAAAAACTTTTTAAGTTGCTTGTTATACCGAGACAAAGAACGGAACCAAGGGACGCCATCTCGTTAGTCACACGAGCAAGATAGCAAAAAATGAAGAAACTCTTGGAAATTCTAATTTCAGCCTCGGATAAGAGCGAGATCGCCGAGTACCATAAATGCTCGATAGCGGGGAGTGGATGAATTGAAGGAAATACCCTCCCTTCCTAACCCCTTTTCTTCCGCCATATTGTGTGTATGTGTGTGTGCGTGTGTTTTCCTCCGTTCCTTCTCAGCCTAAAACCCATTTCGTGATGACCCTTTCTCTTTGCCCACCCCCCTTCCCCCCTGTACAATCCGTCCTCGGTCTAATCGAGTTGGCTCGAGAGGGCCGTCACATCCTATAGCCTTATCCCCCCGCACACCGGAGCGAGACGCGGGGGCCAAAACCTTCGGACCGAGTCTATCGAAGAAAAGCTGGGGGATAGGGATGTATTTGGGGGTTTGTGAGAGGGAGGGGGATGAGAGGGTTTGGGAAAACCATCTCCTCCCACGCGGAATATGGGGAAAGTAAAGGAGGAAGGGAGGAAACGTTGGAAGCGTCGGCAAAAGCAATCGAATAGGAATCTACTCCAAAGTGACCTCTCTCCCTTTCTCTCTCTCTTTCTCCACACACACTCTCACAAATCCAAAGTCATGGACGTGATCCAAACTCAAAAGAGGCCAATTCCCAGTCTCATCTCGCTCCTAACTTATTTGGACGCGATCGGATGAATAAATATACGCGTTTATCTTACGCAAAGCATAAATATGACGGCGGCTAGGTCAACTTTCGCGGCGTAACGCAACCGGTTACATTTGATTAGTGTCCTCGTCTAACCTCTGCGTGCGAGAGAAAGAGAGAGCTATATTTATTTGGGCGTTTTATGAAAATCAAGCAAAGGGGAGATCTAGAAAAAACGGCCAGTCGTGAGTGCTGCAGAATCTTCTTCTACATCTATATTTCCTTTTTTCCTTGAAATGAGGGAACATTTTTGGAATGGTGATGGGTCTCTCTCTTTCTGCCTCTCGTTCAATGGGAAGCGACTCCCATTGTTGGCGCAAATTGGTGGATTCTCCGCCGAAATGAAACGGACCCGCTTGCTTCTTTTTTTATTTCGGGACAGCACACAGCATTTGCTCTTTTTCTCGTTCCTATGTCTGTTTTAGGTGGAAATTGCTCGTATATTGTTAAAGTGTGGACGTGTTTTTCCTTCAATGTGTCACATATCGGGTTATACGTATGCGTTAATGGTTACCGTTCTTGCGTCAAAGATTTTTGTTAATATTGGCGTTAAATTTTCCGAGAATTGAAAATGTTTTTCGGTGTTGACATTTTTATCCAAGCGTTTATAGTGTTCTAAATGATCTATTTTCTATAGCTAGGATTAGAGGATGATTATGTGTTCTGCTAAATACACGTATTTCGTTCTGTTAAAATTTTATACGATATATTAATATTTTAACAAGGTAACCGTAAAATCCAAATATAAAATCGCCTCTATAATTTAATAATAAGCCATCCGAAAACTTCTAAATTGCATATAATAAACCTTAACTGCTGTATTTTTTGCATTTAGCAGCAGAAATTTTGCAAATGTAGGGCTGCAAGAATGACACTTTAATGCACCTTAATGTTTATTAGGTGCTATTGCTATTTGGTATTTGGTAAGGAAGAGAGTCTATAGAGCAAGCTAGTTTGAACCGCAGTCTAATTCCGATATTTTCACGATAGCAAGGTGGAATGTGCCTCAACCTAATATAAGATGAACTTTATTTTCATGCGCCGTAAATAAAGACAAGGAATGCTTGTATTTTATATTTTTCCATGAAACAGTAAATATAACTAGGTATACATTTGTTAAAAAGGTACTCAGTTAACTGACTTGAGATAGTTATAAGGCATCAGATAATTTGGAAAACAATCACAATAAATGTTTTGCATAAATATAGGCACTACGCGGCATCAACAGTACATGCCGCAGTATCCCTTTCGGTTCAGTGGCCGAGATCGAATTTGGGTCTCTGAAAGCCAAAGAACCTTGAGGACTATTGCTGACATTATGGGACGTAAAAGAGACCAAATCTTATCATTCACCCTATTTACCCATTCACCTCACTTCTCCGAAAGTAAAGTCCTTTAAAGCCGTAAACCTAAACGCTCCATCAGCTCGGATTGTTGGTCATTGGTTGGTTGAGACTCTTATTACCAACATTTAGTTGTTCATTCCGAGTTCGGTGCCGTCTGAGAACGTTCCAGTAAAAATAAAAAGGAAATCAAAATGTTTCGGAGGCGTCCAGGCGGATGATGGTTCGGACAGAAGTGAGTGAGAGAAGGACAGAGAGAGAGAGAGAGAAGAGATAGGAGAGATTGGAGGGATCCTGTTCCTTGAAGTGTTGGCAATCGAACGGAAGCCGGCTCAGAACCCGAGGCACTTTTCCGCCATCACGATCAGTGGGACTGGTTGTAGTATTCCCAAGCGGACTCCGAGAAAACATTTCACACATACCTTAGACAGAGTTTCAATCTCTTATAAAGCTTCGGCCCTCGCAGAGGGATAGCCTTGTTTATGTTTTTCGGGTATTTTTCGCCGTCCTCGGGGAGTTTTGCGAGATTACGTTTTCAATCCTCGTTTCCAAAAGAATCCCACAACAATTCTCGTCCATTACATTTTCTTTCGCCCCCTCCAAGTACTCATATTTCATTCAAGTTGTACTCTTTTATTAATTTCCCCTTCAACACGTCATTTCAAAATTTCTAACCCATTACTTTAGTACTTTCTTGGTTTTCGTTCCAGTCAAGCTACAAGAATGTGATCTTTATGAACACTCTTTAAGTATTCTTATTGGCCATTTTTGATACGCTTTATTTTTCACATTCGTCTTTTTCTATGCAACCACATATTTTCTAAAAATTTCAAAGGTTTATCTTTTGTTTTCGCATTTGTCTTCTACCTTTTATAACCAATGAATTTGCATTTTTTAACATTTCTATCATTTTATTTATATCCTTTCTCCTTCTTTGACTGCCCGTTTAATTATTCATTTCGAATTTTTTATGCACTATTATTCGAAATTTGTTTATGTAAAGATGTTTGATGATCGGTTCTATAACGTTTTATTTGTCCAAAATATGGAGTGGTTTTAATTTCGAATACTCGCCTTGAAATAAGATTAACCACTTACCTATGACAATAATGCTCGCTTGTTCCTTCATTTCTGTCGTCTTCCATAGTATGGAATACATACGTATTTCTAGCATACACATACAGCAAATCTCTCATCGTTTCCTACTTCCTCCATGTCCTATCTTAGTTCTCTGCCTCTATCGGTTTCATCCGGGCTCCTCTGTTCCTCATTTTCATCTGTTCCCCTCGTTCCACTCATTTATCGTTCTCATCTCCACCCACGCATTATTCCAGAATTCCCTCGAGTAACCCAAACCGCCCCCTTTCCCCATCATTCTCCCTCCTTCGTCCTCTCTCTCCGATCACCTCACGCCCACTGTACCCATTCAAGGGGTCCTCCTGTTACGAACACCTTTAGGCTTCTCGCCCTACACCTCTCTCGCATTGGCTTCTCAATCCGGCAATTACTCTCACATTGCAGGATCCCCTTTCCTCATCCCCGAAACCTCTCCGCCCCGTTTTCCAGCATAATTCTCGGTAGCTCTCTCATTTGCATTCAAATCTTCTCGTTGTTGTGTTTCCGTCTTCCGAAGCTGATAACCCTGTTTCTGACCTCTACCCGTAATTCTCCCTCGAGACCTGCGTAGGGTGGCGTTATTATGTCTTTTGGGCGGTCTATATTCAAGGGGTGTCTGGAAACTTTTCGCATTCTTCTCCCGGAAAGGAAATCATCTTATGGTTTTATTTAATTGCTCCATTAAAAGAGGTGAATTATGCGTTTTCTGTGATACTTCCCGAGGAAGTTTTTAATCGAATTATTTCCGAAAATTATAATATGAATAATGGTGAGTTAGATCTTCGCTGAACTTAATTTTCTTTTAAGTGGAGTCACACTTAGAAGCCATACTAGATCATCTAGTTAGTTAATAGTCTTTATATATACATACCCAGACATATATACGAATATTCAGTAGCTGTACAATTTATTTTTCAATGAGTCACGTTAATTGAAATCCAATGAATCTGACGAGTTTTTGCCTTTATAAACATTTAAAATTATTTTAACTAAATTTTTAGTAAAGAAACAAATTCTAGTCATATTCCCTATAATTTAAATTTCTACAAAATATTTGTGAGCTAAATTTCGATGTACGCTAATAGGGACTGTTGAGGGAGTAGTACATTTTCTCACAGACCAACCAAGAAAAGTATTAAAAATTTTCAGCTTCATCGCTTTTTTTTAATGACTCTGATCACGTTGGGACTTCCAAACGCACTTACGGGTGATAAATTTTGTAACGCGTCCATAATTATGAGTCAATATCTCATGCTATCAACAAATCTTTGAATTTTGTTTTAGACTAGATATTTTTTGTTGGAAAAACTAATTGCTGCCAGATCTCCGTGATGGGAGAATATGCAGCGAGCAAACTGCAATCGCCTGCTCCCTTTGTGTGAGTAAAAAACCGATTCCAACTAATTAATCCAGAGGCCCACCGTCTTTTGTCTTCCTCTCTTCCGCTTCCTCTATTCTCGTAATTGCCACTCGGATTCATACATCCTCGGGTGCGAGGGCCATAAAGACGCGGCGGAGAGGATGCGTAGCGAAAAGCGCTATCGGCTTACTCTCGCACACGCGTGTTCAACCCCATCACAAGAGTTAACGCATTACATAAAAAGGTGTGAGTAGGATAGAAAGAGATTGAGAGGGTGAGTGAGAGAGAGAGATAGGGGACGGGATCAGAATGATGGTTTTAGGGATGGGAAAGATGGAGGAATGGGTAATGGACAAGATGCGGAGGAGTTGGTTAAGAGTTAGGGGAGAGTAAGAGTAGAGGAGAAAGGAAGGGCTGAAAAAAAGACGGAAGGAGAGAGTGAAAATGATAGCGGGTGAGAAGAAGAGAAACAAAAGAAAAGAGAAGATATGAGAGATGGAGGAATAATAGATGGAGGAGGAGATAGAAGAAGGGAGAAGGGAAGATAGAGATAGGGTGAACGGTGGAAGAAGGGAAAAGAGGCGTAGAGAAGTGGAGCAGAGGAAGAGGGTAAAAGTAGAAATGGAGTAAAGAGGGAAAGGTGGAGAGGGAATATGCTGGAAGGAGAGCGAGTGAGGGAGATGGGAGGAGATACGGAGGAAGGAGAGAGAGAAAGGGGGAGAAAGCGGAAGGAGAATGGATCGGGGAGGGAAGTAGCGGAGATGTAGGAAAGAGAGAGTTCAAAAGGGGAGAGAGAAAGAAAGGATGAATAGAGGATGAAGGGAGGAAGTGTGGGTCAAAAAAGATAATAAAGAAAAAATAGAACAGTGGAATGTAAGATTTGGGAAGAGGAGAAGAGGACGAAAAATGAAATAGAAAGAGATATGCAATGATGTGAGAAGGAGCGTAATTCTTCTCTCTTACAGAAAATCTTGTCATCCATTCCCTTCCCATGCTCTGCCTCCTATCGCACTCACTTCGTCTCTTACTTGTACTCAACTCCCGCACCGGGTTATCTCCAGCCTGCACATCGGGCCGTATTTTACTTTCGGTTTTAGGGCCTGAACTAGCGTGGATTTTTGGGTTACTCCTGATGCCTACCAAGGAGGCGAAGAGAGGGGGAAGGGAGGGAGGGGGATAAAGATAGGAACTTACCCGCAATGGGAGCGAGACCGGAGGTGGGAAATACCTCCTCATGAATATTCATTTTCTTAGGATGGGGCGTAGAAGGTAGTGGAAGGATTTGGAAGGGGTTTGGATGGCGGGAAGGAAACTCGGAAGAGATTCACCCACTCTTTGGCACCCTTCTCTTGCTCTCTTCTCTCTTTAATCTATTCTACCTCTCTCTCTCTTTCGTTCTCTCAAGCCTCTATCCAAATGGCCCATACTCGATAATATTCTCCAATTGTGAAGCATTCTATAGCCATTCCGGGACACAAAATAAATTTTGCCTTCAATTTTCCTTGGTGTGTGATATTATCAAGTCACCCTTAAAATATATCAATTATTATTTATACAATAGGTGTTCTGATTTCCAATATATAGAATGCAAAGAAAATATTGGAAATATCTGCGAGAACAATTAAGTTTGCATTGGAAATAAATTATAGGAGTTGACATATACCAGTTCATGGCCGATATTTTATTATATGTATTAGTACTGTTTAGTACCGTCAAATAATATTATATCTTTGAATTTAAGATATTAAAGCTATAAGATCAAGAAATGGACTTTTTAGAGAAATATTCTACCTCCAGCAAGGAGTTAGCATTATATGTATGTAAGACATATGACCTTTTCTAGCATCAAAATTATTCAACAGCCGAAATTAATTATTTATCTGCCTAATTAAATTATTTTTTCCCTTTCACTATGGTTGAAATTCGTTACGGCATTTATTAGCAGATGAAATTCGTCCCCATGGCGCCATATCCCATTGAGACCTGAAAAAGGAGCATTAGGCCAGGGGACTATCTCTCTCACGATAGCAAATCGAGAGGGTGGAGGGATGACGGTTAAAGAGGTGGGAAGGAACCTCGTCTTGGGATTACTGGGACCTTAATCCCAAAAGGGCATTCCTTTAACGAAAAAATCCCTCCTCCCGCCTTACCGGTCGAAGTCTCCATCAGGATAGGATTCGAATAGAGGAGAGGTGGGAAGGGGAGACGGAGACATACATAGAGAAGTAGGGAGGAAGGAGAGTGATCTTGTCGTGTATTCGTGATGAATATCCATACCTCGCAGATTCTCTAAAAAATCCCGCCACCCCCACCACACCTCATTTCCATCGCGGTAGGAAACCAGTCTTTTTTTCCTTCCGATTTTCCCTCCTCCCCTTCCCTTAACATCCTTCCTTCGCCCAAAAACCCTTCTCTCTTTGAAGGATTCGAATCGAAATCCAACGGGCGGAATCCACCCCTTCCGTTTCTATCCGCCCTACAAAACCCTGAAGCATGCTCCTCCTCCTGTCTCATTCCCGCCCTCCAGAACGTAGCATCCTCCCCACACTATCTTCTCAGCAGACGTCCTCCCTCCTTCTAAAAAATGCCTCTCCTCAGCAAACTACGACCTCATCTGAGGTTTCAAAAGTTGGCTCGAGTCCAGGTAGCCCTTCAGCCCTCTCCCACTTCCTCTCCTACTCACACCCTTTTATTCTCCCTATGCCTCGTTCCATTCCATATTCCCATAACTGCAACTCCCACTCCTGGGGTATCTATCTGTACCCCATCACGTTCCTCCCTCCCTCCCTCTCTCTCTCTCCTCACTATCTCCTTCTACCGTGTGCTTCTCATCCCTCTCCCCTTCCCCGATTCTCTTCCCGTCACGATGGCCTTGATGGAGTCCCACTTTCCCGATTGTTTATGGCCCTCCGATATTGGACAGAATTGAATGCAAAGGACGTAGAAAATTAAGTCCTGGATTTCGGGTCGTTCTTTTTCCTCCAATACTTTTCTTTATTTCTCACTCTTCCCTTCTCCATTAAAGCTTGGATTTTTACTATTAAATTCTGCGCCAACTGGCCATTCTTGGAGAGATATATTTTTTTACTGCCGCGCGTTCCTGTTTGAGTTTTTTCCTGAAAAAGGCAAACGAAATGTTATGAAGTCTGGAGTCCGTATTTCAAATGGCTACCGTACGCTCTTAATAATTTCGTCAAAATTTATTTTTAAACGGGCCACCAGTCCACTAAAAAGATGTCCTTTTATAAATATATATAGAAATTGTCAGTTTTATAATTTTTTTAAATATTTAACTGCGAAGTAGATCGTTAGCTTTAATTGTGACCACTAGATTCTTTTTACCCTCAACGATTAATATTCTTAGATGAATCAAAATGTGCGATTACTCGCGCATCGCTTTCCTAAACACGAATTATGATAATATTTTGTATATAGAATCATCCTTTTTGCTAACTTGCTCTTTAAATATGGAAATGACTCATTCACTTTATTTATTTTATGTTGTTAGCATTGACGTGGTCTTACCTGACATTATCTCATTTTTATTATTTGTGCTTCATGAAGTGTCACCGGTTAAATTGAATATATGTAAATGGAAACAACTGTTTGTAATATGTATCATAATTTAGATGCTTAAGAATTATAAAATTAGATTGAAGATGAATTATTTATGGTTAAAAATATTCTCTATCATGGCGAACCAAGATTAGCAATAAACGAGTTACTTTCCGTTTATAAAACAAGTAAACGTATAAAAATGAATTTTTATAACCAACTTTTATATGGCTAATACTTTAATATGAATAAACTTTATAATATAATTATGATAACCGTTCAGCTTGCATGGGCGTAAAAATTTGCATAAGTGTCTACCTACCAGATGTTGAGTGATGTGGAGGTCTCTCTATTTAATCTTTTTTCAGTTGAGAGTATGGCAGACAGAAGTAGAGAACTCAGTGGCAAACGTAAGAATGTTTGCTATATAAGTAGTAAGAAGTTTGATAGTATCTTTTGTTTCATTAATGGAAATACTAACTTATCCATTCATATTGCTTAAAATCAACGAAAATATACTGCTAGTTTAGAGTAATTCGGCTTTAGATACTAGTAGGAGTGAAATTGTTGAATATTTCATATTTTAGTCACCTAACTTAAATGATAAAAATAATAAATTGTTCTTTTCCTAACATCACATCAACCATCCATATAAAACACTCTATAAATATATTTATCTAAAGAATTGCTAAGCTACAACACAACACTTTAAAAGGTTTCATTTAAATTTGTTCAAATTAACATCTTTTACAACAGTATTACCTATCTTGAATAGTGAATAAAGACAAAAAGTATTTAAGATAAATAAAAACCTACTATCAGTAACAAATACGATAAATAAAAACTTACAATTAATAGCAGAAATACCCCTTCAAAAACGTAGGAATGCTCGTATCAAGAAAGAGACTTCTATTAAATATTATAGCATTAACAATGACAATAGTTTGTTTAATATCGTTGCTATGATGGACGCTTGTCTATCTTCCCACGTGGATTCAAATACACATTTATCGCAGCGCGAAGGTAAGGATCTGGTGGCCGAGGTGACTAAAACACTCGTCTTACGCGATGGTGAGGTGAGGTGGTTTGAACTCCGCAAGCAGCTTTGGATTTTTTCAGATTAGACGGGGTCCAAAACATATGTGTTATATATATATATATATATATATATATATATATATATATATATATATATATATATATATATATAAAGCGAAGTTAATATAAAAGTTGGTAAATAGGAAGTAGTCATTAAACTCGATCCTCTGTAATATTAATTTTTAGTGATTCTTTCCTAACAAGGTCCTTAGAAAAAAAAACGTTCCTTAAAATATGGTAGAATTTAATTTTTTCCTTTAGATATGCCGAAGAAGCGCTAATCACATGGGACACCCGAATATCTCACCCCCTAGATTCCCTTTGCTGGCGTGAATGTGGGGATGCATACGAACGTGTATATGTACAAGGTGCCCGCTAGAGCTGATACAAACTCTCTTTTTCCTTACACTCAAATTCTTCTCTCTCTTTCTTCCTCCATCGACGACCCGAACCAACTGACCAACAGCCCCCCTTCCCCCCACATCAGTTGGGCGGTCGAGAGAGGTGGTTGTTCGTTTGAACCCCCTAAAAACCCACACAAAAGGAAAAGAAATATCGAGGGCTACCCAAGAAGGAGACAGATAGATCGTGAAGGGGGGAGAGAGGTTAGAATGGGGTTAGAATCGGATGGGATGGTGGGAGTGACAACAACGGGAGAAGATTTTGGTAAAGGGGAGGAGGAAGGCTGGAGGAGCGGTTAGGAATGAAAGACAGAGAGAGGAAGGGGGGAGGTAAGACAAAACCTTAAAAGAAATGGGAAATGGAGGGGAGGTAGATGTGAGAGGGGAAAGATATAAGAAGAGGAGGGAGAAGAGGTGACCGCTACGACGGTGTCGTTATTCAGGGAGACTTGTGGCGAGCGAGCGCAAGTAGGATGTGGAGAAGGGGAGGGTGGCGGATAGAAAGGAGCTAGTAAGAAAGAAGAAGGCGAGGCGGAGGAAGGGAGGAAATAGCACGTAACCAAGCAACCAAATAAATAATGAAAAAGGAGGGAGGAAAGAAGGTTGGTAGGGGGACTTAGGGAAAGGAAGGGAGGGATAGAAACTTGTAAGAGAGAGAGAAAGAATGGGAAGTGTAGAAAGGAGACGGGGAAAGAGATAGATCTCTCTGGTTCTGAAGGTGTCTGAAAGAGATAGAGAAAGAGAGAGAAAAAGAGGGGGATAGAGAGAGAGACATTTCTTAATGCATTTAGCTTCCTAAGCCGGATGTCGTAGTCGAGAGAGACGGAAAATTCATTACTGGAGATAGATTTGTGAAGAGCGGCCGAGGTTCTCTTTAAAAAAAAAATTGTGAATAGGAGACGGATTTTAATTAAATTAATGTAAACATCCGAGCGAGTGCGCAAGATACAAAAATAAAAATAAAAACTAATTGCGTAAACGACCGCATTTTGTCTTCATATTGAATTTTTATCCCGCAAAGTTATTCATAGGCTTAAAAAAATATCGTTTGTATCACCTTGTTAGTTTGTAAGATATTCATAGATCGCTATGGGAAAAATTATTTGGCACTTTAATTTTTATCTATCGGATGAAGTTGGAAAATTAAATTAAATTATTCAGCATTGGATTTAATGCTTGTTTTGATTTCTGTGTACAATGAGATAATACCTTAGCTTCGAGTCTTACGCAAACAATACGAATGTGACTGAATGATTCACTTGTTTATCGGATTTAAAATATCGAATTTCCATTATGTCCAGACAAATAATTCACTCGAGTGAATGTATCAGAAATTGCTTTTAGCGTAAATGATGTGCACCTGTTTTTGTTGCTTTATTCCTGACGTTTTTCTGGTTTTTGCTCGGTTTCCATCGTATCTCACGAGCCTTTCAGCCAAAACCTTCTCGTTTTCTCCAACATCAGTGAATGGTCCATCTTATCGAATAACAAACTTGCTCTCCGGCCCTCCCTCCGGCATCTGCTGTCCTCTCTCCTCCTACCGACAACCATTATAGCCCTGGCAACCTTACCCCGTTAGCCATCAAGAACCTGCTCTCTGGGCTCAAAATTCCTCAAAAGATCAGAGAGCCGGCGTCCATTCACAAAAGCCAGTGGGCGACCGCAGCTTTATAGGTCCGAGAATCTCTATAATGGCTTAGAAAATTTACGTATATTCCCAGCACGAGGAGATTTATACGATCTATGACGCTTAGTTTATCATTTTATAGCCTCCTTGGATGGTAAATTTGGTTTATCTCTAAACTACGGGAATCTCTTATGAGGATAAATTGATTAACGGGAGGATGAAATATGATCACTTCCATTGAAATCAAACCTTAATGTTTTAAAACGTTATTTGTTTTTCGTTAGAATCTTAAATTAAGGCACTGGCGCATGACACCATATCCCGTTTGATGAAGCGATTTATTTAATAGTCACCATCGATAACCTCGTGCTTTAATTTCGTTATAAGTTTTAATTTCTCATACAGTTTTAAATCCCAAGACGAGAGCATTTCCACCGATATTACAAATAAAATGTAATTTATCTCATATGATCCTACACTGTGTCTGTTTCTACTTAGGGTTGCGCGTGTTTAATTCCAATTTTAATTTCAAAATACAATTATATTTAATTGTCAGACTTATCGGTTTTTCAATTCCTATTGGTCATTTAATCAACAAATGGCCTTTGGAGAGTCATTGCTTCTAAACATGCTCCAAAACAAACCGTGAAACTCATAACTCAGAAAGTTTTCTCAATTTTGTTATACTTTGACTGGTTTATTTATCGATCATGCGAACTAATGGCCGGTTCTATGGCGTTCTTTTTTAATACTGTAAGTAATTCGAATCGTTTCCCGACGGATTTCATCCAATTGAATTTGCCAACGGATGGCTCTCAAGGGAGACATGACTAAAGCGCCTTCCAAAAAGAAACAATATGCAGCATTTTATTTCAAGCTTGTATATCCAGGGCAATTTATTACTTTATTCTACAAATGTGGCTGTTTACCTGGAAAGAAATCGGATTCAAACATTGGGCTCATCTTTAATTCACGTATATGGATTTGTGTGCCTTTTTCTTCCGCGTCGCATTAATTGATACAACCCACTAGCTATTTTCCATTTTTGGCTGGTGAAATAAAATTAGTAATTTACCCTTAATTATGTTTTGTTCTCGTAAAGTCAAACCTTTTCAATTTTTCATTTAATTACATATACGGAAAATTCTTTTTTAATGCGGTAGTTAGGTTCCTGAAACCGCCACGCTATACGAAAATACGTTACATTAATTCGATAAATTATTGAAAAATAGAGTTGCGTTGTCAGACTTTTTGTAAGGTCTAAAATTTTAATATTCGCATTTGTGAATTTTATTGAGATTGCTGAGAAAATGATGTTACTGGCCAGAGGCGATAGGTTTTGGTTCATATGAGGAAATAAAAATGTCGGAAATTTTTTCTATTTTTTCCGCGGGTAATGTAATAAAAATCTGCCGTGTTACAAGAATTATGTTATCAAAATACAATTCGCGCTGCAAAACGCGCATGTCATGAGAGTTTTCTGTACGTTTGCTTCCATTGATTTTCAAGTATGTAAGCCCATTCGTCTATGAAATGAAGTCGTCAACTCCTTTAATAATCACAAACATGGATGCCCCTTAGTCTGTCTCTCTCTCTCCCTGTCTCACTTACTGCCACTTCATTCTGTACATCCCTCTACATCAGAGGTTCTTAGCTTTTTCAGTGCGGCGAGCACTAATTTATTTTCAGGAATTTCGAATGAGAATCGCTTTACTTTTGCAAAGGATAGGAATGCCCATTAATGAAATCAAACCAATGTCACTGTTTTTAATAATGCTCTTTAAAATGTCCAGAAAGAAAACAAGCAAACAAATTAAATTACCAGTGCTAGTAGAGACGATTTTAAGCATCGTAAAAGAGCACGGTTAGACTGCCAAGAGCACGTCGGTGGAACTCCAAGAGTGCACCGCATGCCTCACTAATAATTGTCGTTTTAGAGGGGCAATTCTCTACAAATCGAAAGTGACTTGGCTCGTTCAAACGACGGCAAGTGTGCTTGGTTCATGTTTTTTCGCCCTCTCGCTCTCTTCCCTGCCTTTTGAGAGATACAAATTAATGGAAGATGCAAGATGGATTGAAATACGTACTGCGCTATCTGTTTTAGTATGACCTCGGAGAGGGTATCATCGTGGATTTCTGTCTCGTTAATCTCCAGCGATTGTTGAAATAATTCCGATAATTATCTCTTTTGGGCACGATGATTTTCATTTGAATTTAAAATGGTAATTTATATAAGGGTTTTGTTACTGCCAGTACTAAATGAAGCAAATATTTTAAAAATCCAATAAAATATGAAACACTTGATTTTCACTCAGTTAACTTATTTAGATGAATTTAAAAAGCTTTTTTTAGTTCTATTTTGATAGCAATTCAAAGAGCTGTGATTTTTTAGCTTAAAAAATTAATTTCCATATACAAGGTAAACCTTAGAACGCTGTTTAATTTTAAATCCCCTTCGTTTATAAAATCTTTCCTTGCATCTGCAAAGATTAATTTTATTTTTTGAACTTCATCCGTGTCTGTTGAAATATTATATAAATACAATTTATATTTACAATTAGAAGCTCGACTAGTTTTCAACTGCAATAAAATTTTGATATTATACGCAAAAGTCGATTGGTGACATTTATTAAATTTCATATGAAGTTATGGTATAATCCCGTCAATCACAGAACATTTATCGTATCTTTTTTATTTTATGGACATTTTAAAAATCGTTTGGATATAAATACCGTTAATATTATTTAATCATCGAGGTATAATTAAATTCTAGATATTCGCAGTTTAACGGTAGAATTTTTTTTACAATTTCCACGATATTTTCTGAAAAAAAAACTCTTTATTAATATTCATATTTAATGTGTCCCCAGAAATAGCCGATACAAAATGCACTTCAAAACTGCATTTCCATATTACTCTGTTAAGCTTATCGGCATCGATTCCCAGGTTGACTGCAGCCACGAGATCGGAAATAGATTGGCAGAACTTTACAGGAATATTTTTCGAAAATAAATTTCATCTGTGGAGGAAAACAAAAAGGCTGTGTTAAAAATCGACCTATATATTGTATAATAAAGACTCTCCCTATATTTACAGTAGAAAATGAAGGAAAAGTTAATTTTAGAGATATCTAGATGCGCATTAAAAATAATTTTATTTGTAATGCTATTTTATTATAAACTGCTAGTAATGTTAAATTAAGAATTGAAAATTCTCATTGAAAACAAGTTTTCAATTTCAGTATACCAAATAATAATATTTCGTTGGACTTTATTGTAAATGTTTGAGACAAGTTTACCGCACAAAACTGACCGAGTTGCGGATACATGTAATCAAAAGTTTCGAATATCTTCATAAGCATAAAAACTCTGAATGCTCAATATTTCTATTTAGATTGAACTTATCTCACAGTTTGAAAAACGTTTCTTAAACTTTGCAGGCTGCAATTCCGTAAAAAGGTAAAAAAATAGCTGCATTCATATCTTTTGTTCTAGTTTATTGCCTGCGATCATGGCACCCACTATTGTCCGATAAATATATTATGACATAATATACTTCGCTATCTTTCCTCTAAAATGTATTCTACAAAAATGTTAGCAAATAACCAATTTAGTCCTTGGAATCAATCACCATTTTATATTATTTTTACTCATTTTTTCATTAGGTAAAATTTATTTTGGTAGAAATATCTGTAGGCTTTCGATCTTACCTCACGACTTTAAACAAAAACGAGATATATATTTAAATATTGTTTGTTAACATTTTTATTAAAGCATTTTATGGATTGAGGAAGGCACCAAACCGTGTATAAACTAACTATTAATAATTTTATTTTGTACGATGAGACATAACACTAGCGTATTTTACAGCCATTTTGTTAAACTCCGGTAGGTCTTAGATTGTAAATTTTTAACCTAGGATTAATTAAAAGTAATTTATAAATATGTATTTAGGAAGTTCCATTTTAACGTAACTTGATAATTAAAGCAGCCATTCCTCAGGACCACCGTCAATTCTTCGTGAATAGATGCGCTCATTTTGGCATCCGCATTCAAATCGATCGACTTTAACCCGTGGGACGTAATCACGCAACGCTGCGTTGTGAAGTTTCATGAAACCTTAATAACAATTTCGGGATATTTTTGACGAGGTCCGTCGTTAGGGATAAAAGGATTGTAATAAAATCGGTAGTCAAGGATAGAAATAGCTTACAGGAGAATGGAGGTATGGGTTAGAGGGCAGGGAATGAATAAGAGATCGAAAATCTCGGTAAGGCATCTCTCTCTGTTTTTTTATTAGTTGGATAGATAATGGTAGGGAGCGGCTGCCCTTTCTGGTCGGCAGCCTTAAGGGTGTCTGACATACGGTAGGCGATGGGTAGCTCTCGCTACCTAGCGCTGCGGCGTAAAAAAAGTAAGAGTAGAGTAGTAGGTAGGGAAGGTTGGCGGATGGTGGGTGGCGTCAAGGGGAAAATTGTAGGAAAAGAATTTTACGGAGGCAGGGTGCGCGAAAGAGGAATAGGTTTGGAAGAAGGCAAGTGACCGCGTACCCTTTAATGATTAATTCACCCAAAAATGATTTCATCGGTGGGTCGAGGTAGTGAATCAATCAAGATCCATGGTCATCTCGTTTGATGGTGGGATAAGGTTGGAATTTAATTGGAGCATAACTAGTTTTTTGGGGTTTTTGTTCGATGCATTTTTTATTTTTATTTTTTACCAAATCGTTATCTTTATGAAGGATGAACTATACTTACCGTACCCGGATTGAATTATGCCCTGTAAATTTATAGTTTCTGAACCATGAATTTTTTTCCTCATGCTGAAAGATAAGTTCGCACGATAATTTCAGGAGTGTGGTTGCGGGTGGCTTTGGTTGTGATCTACGACTCTTTATCGTCAAATAACATCCTTTAGGAATTATAAGAACTGGAATGCTAGCATTTAATTAGGTTTCAGGAATTAACTAACATAATATTATTTACTAATGATCACCTGCAGTTCTTTTGGGAAAGGTACAATCGTGATTTTGTTGTCTTTATGCCTTTTTTCATGAGGAATGAATGCTGACGCGATTTCAACATTCCGTTATTCATCTTTTGACAATATTTCTTTCGTAAAGATTTTTGGAAAGTTTCCTGGAGAATAATACCATAAATAAATCTTTTAACAAAATACGAGAGCACAAAGTTTTTTTTTGCGTTAGCAGCAAAATTTATTTTTTAATTTAACCATATGTGGTCTAACTTCATGATATAACGCAAACTCTGTAATACGACATAAATAAATTAATCCTCATTTACTAATAAAAACCTCTCTCTACATATCGTTCCAAGCCTTTCATACAAGTTCTGAAGGAATACAATATGTAGACAGTTGTATAATTTAGAAGTCCAACATACTCGGGGAATTAATTTGCGGAGCTTATCGACGCACTGCATTACGTTTATCACTCCTCTAAATTCTCTTCCGCATTCTGTTAATTCCTCTTCCTTGCAGCATCAAAGAGGACTCGCGTAATACAGCCGGGTGTAGCTGCAACGAGTTCCTTTGTGGAGACGTATTTGTGATTTCTTTGAGGCAGTAGAACGAGAAGACGAGGGCTGGCGGGAGAGAGAGAGAGAATGGGAGGAATATGCCCACTTCAATTCCACACCTCTCTACTTCTCTCTCTCTCTCTCTCCATCCTATGACTGCCCCTAATGCATTATTCAGATTCAGTACCGTGGGAGGGACTAAAGGGTGGTGGTGGCTCTGTGTGGGAGGCTGTGAAATTGAGGGAAGGGGAGTTGAAGGGGGAGGGGTTAATAGGTGGAACGGGGCGTGGAGGGTTGAAGAAGAATTCGTAGTTGCCTTCCTGAGAGGGGGGAGGGACGCCAGAGGGGAAAAGGAGGTGCAGTATAAGGAAGTAGAAAAAAGGTTAATTTTTATCCAGTCCTTGCATCCTTGTAAGATCTCCTCGACTCTGGGCCATCTAAAGAGATAATGGTTCACCCAAACGGGAAGTGCATTCTGTATTCGCTATGATGCCCGATCGAGAGATCATAAGCTATGTATTTATTGGAGATACTGCCTGTTGATTCTGCTGTGAAAATGAAACTGCTTGACGTAAAGATTAGTCACTACTTGGTAATTACACGAGTAATTTTATGCAGCATGCTTAAATGATGAATGAGAACAAAAAACGGCAAGTAGTGATAAATACATGACTGCACGTATACATAAATACTCGGTGTTAATGTATTGCTGCCTATTACTGCTTCATAATACTACTTGTGTATGTGAGAGTTAGAGTGATGGAGACAAAGGCAAATAGAGTATTGTATTGAGAGTTTGTTGGCAATTTTTCCTTGGTTCAATGTAATACGTCTGGAAGAAAAAGTAATTTCCTGTCTGGACCGCCAGGCGAATTGCTCAATAAAGTTTATCAGCTTCACAAGTCTTTTCCTCTCCTTTTTTGTTCCGTTGCAGAAAGCAGCTTCACTTACTTCGAAAAGGGGCTGGCTTCTTTTCGTAACTTATTTTTTTAACCTCTTTTAATGAAACTCTTCGCTAAGCCGAAAAGTTAAATTGATTCTTTGAACACCTTCTCATTTGATTAAAAGAAAAGTTACCTATTTATTTTTATCGCAGACGAATATGGTAAACGGTAATGTATTCATTATAGGAAAGACAACGCTTCCGAGAGATTTCGATGTTGTTTAGGGAGCCTGCGGGATGAAATCATAACGCGGTTGTACTTAAATTGAATTTGCTGACTCGATTTCTATTAATTTTATCCTTAAAGATCAACCGGTTATTTTTCAGTTTCGGTAAAATTTCCGAAAGAAAAGGAAAAAGTTTTGCATATGACTAGAAACAGCTAGCTACAAATATTTATTTAATCATTCATGTATCTGGAAGTTTTTTACCTGTCGAAAAATGATAAATTAGTAATAAGTTATATTTATATAATAATTTATAGTTTTATATTATTTTTAATAATTCCCAGTGCGCATGATCTCAATATATAGTTTATAATTATTCTTGAAAAACATGTCAATCCAAAATTTTCTTAGGTAAAAAATCCTCGAAATTAAAAATATAGTATTTTTTTCATCGATAATCCAAATAAAACGAGAATTTTT
Organism: Tanypteryx hageni; assembly: GCA_028673005.1. Taxonomy (NCBI): domain Eukaryota; kingdom Metazoa; phylum Arthropoda; class Insecta; order Odonata; family Petaluridae; genus Tanypteryx; species Tanypteryx hageni. Next base: position 57,093,471 of record CM054116.1, read on the forward strand.
GCAATGGGCAAGTCAATAATAAATTTTTTTAAAGTTTTGCTCGAAGTATCAAATTTGCGCTGAAAATTACAAAATAAGGAAGGTTCTGGACTCCACGAGGTAAACTTTTTTCCGAACAATGTTGCAGGTAATCATTTTTAATCGTTCAATTTTGTGAAAATTCTCCATTTTCCTGCATTTATTTGAAACGTCAGCTATTGAAACTCGGTGTCAATTTCACTGAATAAAAAATACTATTCTCCGACAATATGTATCGTGCAAAGGTAAAATCGCTATTTTTTCATTCGATGGATTACATTAAATTTGTGAGTAAAGCAAATAAAACAAATTTTTCGTGTGTCCGAAAATCTGTCACATCATAATTGAGTTCGATTACATGAGCTCTCTCAAAAATCGTAAGCAAATTATCATGTTATGCCTCCGATCCAACTCTCTCACATATTTTCCACCTTTCTTTTAACAATTTCCAGATATTATTTATCAATGAAGGCTCTTTCACCACCCGGTATCAGAAGAGTTTACCCAGGGAAAAAGTAAAAAAAAATCTCACGTTCTTTCGTACGGCTATAAGAATAAAAAATCACTTTGCGTCATAGATTTCACAACGGAGCTAAAATCACGTTTCTGTGGATCCAGAGAGCGACTCGTTTATTTCTGCTCGTCGCTTTTAGTACACCTGGACATAGGCTCGCTCCTGATAAAAGGGTCGAGAGTGAGAGGATGGAGGGATAAGGAAAAATTAACACTAATGGTCCCACATCTCCACTTTCCCCACTCAAATATCCCGTACGATCATTTTCTCTCTCTCTCACGTACACACCCACACACGCACGCACACACACACAAAACATATCACTATGGCCAAAGAGCTTGTTTCCTTCTAACTTTGTAGCAGGTAGAGAGAAAAGGAGAAAACTACCCAAGAGATTTCGACGAATGTTATTACGTATTTTTTCCACCATATAATCGTATAAGTGTGTACTTTTTCCTCTTCTCCACCTCCATAAAAATTCCTTATTTTTTAACGATGCCAACGATAGACTCTCGTAACCTCCTTCGATCCTCTCAAGTTTCGATGAAGAAAACGCCTTAAAAGCTCTTCAATAGTTTCTCTCTCTCTCGAACAGGCTCTGTTAAACTACTTCTTTCTCTCCCTATCTTTCGTTTTGCCTCTGTTATTGCCGTCATTTTAGGGAGCGTTATTTTTTAGTTTCGAATAAAGGAAACATTGTTAGTGAGAGATTGAAAGGACAAAGCTTGACCTCGCCACTTCCCCCATTATTCCCTTCGTGAGCGCAGAGAGAGAGAGAGAATTTTTATCTGCTAGAAAGACACGCCCGAAACTCACACAAACATAATGTTTACCTTCTATGGCTTCTTCGCCGAAGTCGGACTTTCTCTATTTCCCTTTCTGTCCCAGCCGACTTCCGCCCAAAGTATGTTTTCGATTTCTTTTTCGCCGCCGCCCTCGTTTAAAACAAACAAAGAGACCTTCATTCGCCGCGACTACTGGGGAACTAAAACCCCATCTCCTACCCGGGGCTGGAGACACTTCCCGATTTGCTCTTTCCTCTCCTCCTCGTTCGTTCCTCTATTCCCCATTCGTGCGGAATTTCCCCGGAATCGTCAAATCCCAAAAAAAACTGCTTCGGAGAGCGAAGAATTTTTCGTGGGCGACGGATAATTGCGTTTAATTTTCTTTTATCAGCTGGTGGGCCGCCACAGTGCGTGTTCGTTCGTAAATTTTCGGACGAAATGCGAAATGGATCGTGGAAGCGATATCCGCGATGAGTGCGGGACGAGATGAAAATCGTGCGCGTGACTCCTCATTCGGCGTGGGATGAATCACGGGCGTGAATGATGTCCTTTTTAACGTTCGCTGTGAAATCGCGCGCATACGCGACGGTTGACGGACTGTTTTTCAGGTTCGTTTATCGCGATACAATTAAAAAGGAACGACCGCCCTCTTTATTTTAAGACCGATTCATAGCTTCGATGAGAGTTTTAAGAATTTTTTTTTACGAGGCGTGAGTGATGGCGACCGAAGTCGCGTAAAATAGGTCCGAAATTTCAACGCCGTGGAACTGCATTTCGTTAAATACCGCAGTCAGATACTGGACGGATATATTGCTGCTAAATGTTTTGACGAACTTGCCGAATAGTATTCGGTAAAAATCGCACAAGGGAACGTTTATAAATATTTCCTATCATGTAATATATAAATAATTTATATAAAAAGCTGCATGCAACAATTATACGAATATTTTAGCTGAACTTTTTTAAATGCAGCTAATAAATTCTTTGTTATATATTTCCTGTGTATCCAGCGGCGAACTTCTGCCTAGGCAAACTAGGCAGCTGCCTAGGGCCCCAACCTCGGCGGGGCCGAAATGGTACACATTGAGGTCACAGGACACGGAAAATATTATCTCAATTTTTCCGAATGAAATAGAAAATAATTGACCATAGTTAATTTTTTGACAAGTCAAGTGGCAACACTGTTTGTGTTCTTTGTTTGTTTTGCATCGCACCTGCTTCATTCTATAACTTGTCACTACTTGTCAGTTCGCGTTGAAAGTGTGTGTTAGGAAGTTGTATCAATTTCAATTTTGCGGCTCAAAGGTTTTATCTTCCACGCGAATTTGCTAAGGTTAGTTAAGGTTACGATACGAGTAGTGTTGGTGATGGAAGCTAATTTTCTAGTGTATAGTGTCTTAAGATTTTATAGAATAATCCCGTAAGATAGAATATTCCGGAAATGATTAGTGAATGGTAGTACAGGAACATTCTCGAAGGTTCTAGATATTTTGATATTGTATGCGTATAGAAAGTCGGTACCTTTGATCATTATGAGTCGAAAGCTGTGGAAACAAGCGGTGAACAGAACTAGGCATACGATATGAAGAGGAAACGTAAGCGAAAGGTCCAGTTTGACGAAGTAAAGGAAAACGAGGTCGAACTCTCCGGCAGGGACAGATTCAGAGTTACCGTCTTCAACGTCATTATCGACAGGTTGATTGCAGAACTACAGAGACGTGGCTCTGCTTACGAGAAGTTAAGTAAAAAGTTTGACTTTCTCACGAAGCTACATAGTTTGGAATCTCAAGACATCCGTGACGGAGCACGGAACCTGGAAGCCTTCTATCCGGGGGATTTGGACGGTACTTTGGAAAACGAGTGTCTGCACCTGCGAGCTCATTTGTTGTCCGCTGAGGCTACAGGGGGAAAAGGGTTATCGTCATTGGAGCTATACAAGTACATTCTGAAAAAAGGCTTTTTGGACATTTATCCAAACGTGGGAATAGCGCTCCGAATGCTATTGTGTACACCAGGGTCATACTGTTCGGCAGAACGGTCGTTTTCAGCGCTAAAGAGAGTAAAGAATTATTTAAGATCTACCACAGAAGAGAACAGGCTTAATTCACTCTGTGCTGTACATAGAGTCAGAAATAACGCAGTCTGTGGACTATAGTGAGGTCATCCGTTCCTTTGCAGAGAAGAAAGTTCGTCGCGTGGCAATGTAATCTTGTAATTATATGTAAATGTAAAAATTATAATGTGTAAAAAAGTATAGTTGGTACTTGTCTATTTCATTTCTAAGTCTGCTTGTCTATTTTCTAAAGTCAAAGTACGTTAAATAAATAAAAAATAAAAGTATAGTTTGTTTTTGCTAAATTACCAAAAAGGGAGCCCCGACTCTGTTAACTGCCTAGGGGCCCTGGGTCTCTATATCCGGGCCTGTGTGTATCCGTAACATGTGTATCTCCTTATTTTTAAAATAAATTACATTTATATTTAAAATATATATTAACAACAAACACCAAGATTTCGCAGTATTGATTTAAATAACGGCTTCAACTTTTTTCTCAAATATTTCCTGCTTGAGTAATTACACGAGTACAACTTCCAGTTCATTGCCTAAGCCAACTTTTAACATAAATGAACTTTAAATACTTGGGCTGATTTTTCGTAAGAATTTGACATCCATTATCAGATGTTATTGGGAGACATGAAACATTTTTCCGCTCAACAATATTGTAGAGGTATTTTTTCACAAAATCAGTTATTCAGCGGATAACTTCTCCACTTTTATTTATTTTCCTCCGTTTTCTTCCTCCTTTTCGCAGTTCTCGGCAACTCCAAAACACACACATCTCAATCCTCCACACACCCACACCCCTCTTCTTCCTCCCCCGTCTCTGCCTCACGCGGACGTGAGCAGAACAGGCAATCGAATGTATGACCGGCAAACGCGACCCTCGCCGTTGTGGCAGCAGTGGCTAGCACTAGAGAGTGAGTGAGGGAGGGAGGGAGAGAGAGAGTTTCCCTTCCACTTGCCCAATTACACTCCGATTACCTCTTATGTCCAGTGCGAGGCGACCGGGAGGAAATCAAATTCCGGAGCTGATTCGAACGACGCAAGGGGCTTAACTGCCTCGCTCTCTCCTTCCAGCCTTCTTCCTATACCCCCTCCTCTCTCTACCCTCCCCCCTCTCTCTCTCCTTACCCACCCCAACCCATTGTAAGCCCGAGTTGCGTTCCCTCTCTTCCGTCGCCTAATTCTCCAATCCTCTCTCTCCGCTGGAAATGTTACTCTCTCACTCCATTTTCTCGAAGGAGAGCATTTTTTAACTCCTGGTATTTCATGCGCTCAGTTTCGAAATCTATGCTATTTAGTATTTTGGAGATTTTTTCATTTTTATATCATTTCTTGGCAATGGAAATTTTTTCTGGATATTTTTCTGAAGTCAAGATTTCTCTGTTAAAATATTGTAGTTATAGTAAGTATATCACTGGTACAGTCGGGAATTTGCGCCTTCCCCCGCAATATCGCAAAAAATTTGAGCTTCAACGGCTTTCACATTAGTTTCCACTTTAAATGAACATGCATGTAGTTATTAAATGACTGATGATTTTTAAAATTTTATAGCGATGCTTATGAATTTTTATTAGAAATTATAATAGAAAAATGAGAGGGTAATCTACTTATGAAAAGTGCCTTTTATTATTTGCCACCCCCCTTCCCGCTATAATAATCCATGATGTTGATTAGCCAAAAATACACACACAGGCACATTTCCCCCTCCCCCTCCTAAGTAAATTAATGGCCGCGCCAATGGAGTGCATAGATTTATATTTATATTCTCGGTAAACAAGTTTATTTTCTTGTTTTCTTTCTTTTCGGATGATAACTTTTTCTTAGGTTTGGCGTAGAATTCCTTTACTTGTCCTTAAAGCGATTTACTGCGATAGGTAATCGAACGGTTTTTCAGTTTTATTGCCACAAAGACCCTATTCTGATCAAAGGGAGTTGTTTCATCTTGTTATTGCTTCTGTTATTTCCACATATTTTCTCCACAAACTCATAATTAAATTTAACTGCGTCCTAAAAACTGTAATTACACAATAATTTAATGATACAACAATAATCACTGCATGCAAAAGTATCAATTTTCTTTTTGGCATTTCCGCCAATATTTATTTAAACCTGGCTCGTGGTTTGCTCTATGATATCAACCGCATAAATCCGAAAGACCAAACGATTGTTTGCGTGTTTATTTAAAACGTGAAGATTCCGGGCACAAATTTAGCTTACATCAGAATTTGTATTCGATCTTCTCAATCCCCAAAACTGCTGTTAGAAACTTTTACCTTTTGGGAAGTAAGTTAAACTGTGTAAAATCTAAGGCTATGCCAGTGCCAGCACCAAGTTCTCCGAAGTCCGCCATATCGATTTGCGTGCACGCGACTTCCCATTTGCGGTCGGTGTAGGAGTTTGCAATAAGCAAGGAGTAAGAGAAGTCTATATCTGACGAACGAAATTCTCATGAACCATTAAAGCGGAAATATTGACCATTTATAAGGAAAATACTATCAGAGCTTCTGTTAAAATTATAATATATTAAATAAATAAAACAGCTCTTCTTCAGCTTCCCTTCGAGATTTGCTCCAAGAAAATTTAATCTCTGGAAGCGTTTTTATAAGTAGCTCCATTTTATAATAATTAATACCATCCTGAAACTGGAATTTTAAATCCGTGTGGTACACAAAATTTTTTCACACTCCTCAGTATACAAATTTAAAGGTTACTATTGTTATAAAATTTTCCTTAATGTATGGTATACGATAAATACCCATGAACATACGAACACGCGCTTTGCCTATTTTTCTCTTCGTTTACATATCCGTTTTATTTCAAGGAAGCCGCAGATCTTTCACGGAGTGTTTTTATTTTTTATAATTTCCTCTTTCATTCCCTTACGTCTGGAAACATACCAATCGTCTAATCAATCATCTCATTAATAAGTATGAGATAAGGAAATAAATTCTGCTCTCACCATGCCAGCTGTCTCTAGATATTTTGTAAAAGTATTATTTCTCCAATTCGCCATCTCTTCCCGCGCGACCCTCAACCTGCTGTATATATATATATATATATATATATATATATATATATATATATATATATATATATATATATATATATATAAGGTGAAATAATTTCTCCAGAATTTTTTTCCTGGATTCGTACTGCGAGAAGAATCCTTTTCATGCTTTCCACATCTGCCGATCGATCGAGGAAATTTTGATGGAGACTGGCGTTAATTAAGGAAGGGATTCAGTCCTCACTTCCTAACCCTTAAAAGCTCACCTTTTCCGTCCCTTTGCTTAGTTGGTTCATTTCGCTCGAGTCGAGAGGGGGAAAAATTAAAAATCCGAAACTATTCGTCGATTTCGTTCCGCTCTTTGCGTCAAGACCTGACAGAAAAAAGGTTCATGATCTTCAACGGCTGCGCGTACCTACAGTAACTCCTCCGCCGCCATCTCTACCTCTATTCTTCCCACTTGTGTCTTTTGCTCACTCATTGGTTCGTTTCCCACTTCGTCTACCTTGCCGTTTCAGATTCGTGGAGTTTTTCTGTTTCACTTCTTTCTCTCTCATCTTTCTCTCTCTCTCATCCATCCGCTCTTCCTTGATCGAATCTCTATGATTCAAACCCAGAAAGAAAGGACAGCACTCCCTTGCATGTATAAAATCTCTAAATCTCCGACTTGTATTCTGGTCCTCGCATTAATTAACCTCGTTAGTACGGCGGCTTCTTATATTTCGCCATGGATCCAAGTCAGTCTTCCTTTTATGAGGAGATCTTGGGCCACATCTCATTCGTTGGATTTATTCAGGTTGGCGATTTTAATTTTTTTCTCACCGTGTCATTGCTGAAAATCATATGTTGCATGTAGAAGGCGGGTGATGCATCCAATCAAGATTCGAAGAACGCAATTACAGTTTTTGCTGCCTCGCTTATTCTTTTCGAACGCAGCTTATTTAAATTATTTCGTTTAAACGTGCTTCATATTCTAAATTAAAGAATTCTACCCATTCGGTGGTAAACTATATTCTGTTTTTTTATTTCATTTTTAATAAAATTAGCAAATGTGACCGTGTAGTTAACCACATCACTCAAGTTATAAACATTTCTCTTAGGTGCTGTTTTGTTCATTAGAATTTACTATCGGTAAATTATAGCCCATTACGGCTGCTTTGAAGTCGATGTGCGCATTTTGTTAACACAACTTTTTATGGTTATTGGAAATACATAGGTATCAATTCATGAAAATGTTAGTTAAATTTCAGGATTACAAATTTTATTTTATCTCGTATACGAATTTTTCATCTATAAACGTAACCAGTACATTTTGCCATTCATAGTAGGATAAAGATGGCACGAGATTGTTTCGATTTCTAATACACATGATTTTTATTATACATATACTAATAATATGAAGTTTTCATTGAGTTTCCATCGGTAGCCATCAAAGAAAAGATTTTTTATAATTTGATACCAAATGAAACATAGATAACATGCAGAATTATGGACCAGCGCCAGAGTGGTAAATAACCGTAATAATTACTATACTGAATCGAGTCATGAAATTTGTTCCTCAATTATTCGAAAATTATGAGTTAAAGCGTAAAGCTCTATGCGCTTTCCCTCAGTATTTATTGAGAGAGTAGTAGATGTTAATTATGGATACAATATATAAATTTAGACGGATTACGGTATTATACGATCACAAATGGAATCTGCAGCTACATTTGATAGAAAACATAAGTATAAACGGGAGTATTTTAGGTTATCAATAATTATTAGCATATGAATCATCGTCACCCATATACAGGGAATGTGGTACATATTAATTACTTTAATTATATTTTCGGTGAGTTAAATATGTGTGCGCAAGAATTTTTGTGCCGTTGATTTTCAGGCTTTGTTGAAACTATTTTGATGCGACGAGATACCAAAATCCTCGAAATTGTGAGGTAAGCGCATAACGTCGCGACGCTCCAGCGATAACATCCAGTGACTCAACCTCGGCATTATACTTCAACCGATTATTTAGGCAAAACTGCGAATCTCTCCACACTGCAGTAACAGTTTCCATTACTGTTTAAGGTGCCAAGTGATTTTCTTCTTCGCCGAAACTCTAATTCCCGGAAAGCAGGACAAGAGGGGAGAGGGTAGTGAGGCCGTCACCAAATGTCTCCCGGTACGAAAGCGCCTCCCAAGAAGCATTGTTTGCTGAATTTATCGCCAAGACAAAACACGTACCTCTTCATGACAATTATGGAATTAGGGAACTCACTTCCGAATCATTTTGAACTAGGGCCTCGCAACCCCCTTAACCCCCACCTCCCTCACACTAAGGACCTTCCTCTCTCTCTCTCTCGGAGGAAACGAGTGAAATTCGTGATTAACAGAATTACCTCAGGGCGGAAATTCCGTCTCGCAGAAGAGGTTGGACGTGAATGGGGAGGGAGACGAGCCAAGCGAAGTGTGACGGTAGGCGGGGAAGTGGATGGGGAGGAGAGGAGGGAGAAAAGGGAAAGAGGGGAGGAAAGTTAAAGGAGTGACGAGGACAGGAGGGAGGTGCTAGGGGTGGAGAGGAAGGTGGAGAATATTTTTTTGAGGAGAATTGGACGGAAGACAGGAGCGAGATAGGGAAAAAGGTTATTGGGATAAAAGTGAGAAATGTGGTATTCGGGGTCGCGCGGAATTTGCGAAGGGAAACTGAAGGGAAGGAGTTAGAGGACTAAGAGGAAGAGAGAGAATTTTTACAACGAAGGGAATTAAAGGGTTAATTTTTTAAATTGGAGTAAAGTCGGCAAAAAAGGAGCGTGCGTTTGCTTGAGTGATTAGAAAATAAATAAAGGCTTGTAAAGAGAGTGCCACCTTCTTCTAGTCTGTAGAATTGCGTAATTAACGCAATGATAAATGACATAGGTCACTGACGCCAAACATGAAGAATTGGTTCAAGGGCGAAATAAAAAAATACAGATGAATTAACGGCGCGAGTTTATGGAGTAAATGTCTAAAAAAACTTTATGAAACAAAATATTAACATTTTTATGTAGAATAGCATTTAAATTTTATTTATAATAGGTACGTCTGTCTTTGATAAAAAGTGGTAAATGAACAAATCGTCACTTCTGGCGTTTAGCAAATAAAAAACAGTGAAAGGGAGTTCCCGGTTTCCAACCCAACCCGTTGCAAGAGAATGCCAGTCTCTACCCGCTCGCTTGCTCGTGAACCAAGGCATTATTTGATAAACCTTTCCTTGAGATGACTTCTAAATTTTTTCACCCAACTAATCTTCGACATGATGACTCATTGAAAAAATCCTGCCGTAATGATCAATAACGAATGCCCGCGAGATCGGAATTTTTATTATTTTTTATGGCCTCGAAAATCTCCATCCGCCAGTGTTTGCTTTTTCTTAATGAATTTCAGTCCACATCATAAGAGCATCATTAGACGAATTGAAACGGAGTCTTAAAAATTCTCTGACGCAGCTAAATCCCGAGAGTCTAGTTAAAACTTAGTTGACTTTCCATAAAGTGCATTGATACGTGTTTCTTGAAGAACTACTTAAATTGTTACTTCAGCTGAATATCCGAGTTTACTCTTCATCACTCCAAGTTGGATCGGTAGCGCAATGCGCAGTTTTTATTGTCGAACATAACCGATGAAGTTAAACGAACTTTTTGAACGAATAGATCAAATAATGCGGCCATTAGTAGTACATAATTGGTGCCATTGGCATGTTCAAGAATACGGATGGAAACATCTCAAGCGCAAGTGCTCAAGTGATAATACTTATTTTATTATTCTTAAGCCTTTTATTTATAAAAAACTAGCGTAATTTCCCGTCAAATATGACGAATATACGTGAATTTAGCATTAAATCATAATAAGATTTATATAAAAAATAATGAAACCAACCTGTAGATGCATTAAATAGCGACAATTAAATATAAAATTCACCTATTTTAATGTTCCAGAAAGCGAAAATAGTTTCGGATACATAAAATTTGCGTGAAAAAGATATATTAGTAGTGGTTTATTTGTTAAAGATTACGCAACACAACTTTTGTATGGTCAAACCTCTTTTTACTTTCTGGCACATCTTTTTATGTGAATTTTACACTTATTTTTTTACATTTTTGTGTACATATATAAAGGGTTTTTTTTTGTTATTTTAATAGTAATTTTGTTTTTAGGACAAGGTTCATTATTCTACTCTGAATTTTTCGTTGTATTTGTTGTTTTTTATTTATGAAATCAATTTTTCTACTCAGAACCTATTCAGCTTTCTAAGAAAATATACTCATATTCTTTTTTTTAATTCACCAAATTAAATCTCTTTATCTGAAAATTGAAACACTTATAAGCGCCATGTCAATGAATATTTATTAATTTTTGTTACCGTTATATTGTTTATTGGTACCGAGGTATAATTTTAACTTCAAAATATCGTAGAAATATCTTAAATATGTTAACAGATGTAACGTGAATTAATAATTCCAGTCAATCATTTTTAATTAAAAGGAACCGGCAACAATACAAATCACCTTGATAGCGAAAGATTTTCACCTAAAATGACGTCAAATTTTCGCCTAAAAACTGATTTGTGGAGCGATTCTACTCGTATTTGTAAATCGACGACAGGAAAATTGAATTTCGTTCCTTTAGGCGTTCTTTGAGTTGGGTCGCGAACTTATAGGATGACTCTAAATAATTATCAAATGTTAACGAAGAAAGGCATGGCATGTTTCAGCTTTTCCCATTTTTTACAAATGGAGAAAGATAGGCTCCTGAAGTCGACCCCTTGACTTCAATTTAGACGTCGAGGAGTCTAAAATTCAAAAGCTTCGTTACCTGGTAATTACTGAAAGTTTGATCTCATAAAAATGAAAGGTTTTCTAGTTATAAGTGGTTTAATCATGCCCCCATACAACTCCATATAGCGTTGGCCCAAAAATACAGAAGCAGGCTATTGTAATTATAAATTCAAGGATTTTGAGCGCTCCCTTCCATGCACCCCTTTCACCACATATTGGCGATAGATCCATAAGCATGAAAACTGTAATAATTAAATCTCTTAATAAAATCGGAAACGATTTCATGTCTGGATCAGAGAATGGAGCTTTATTAATTAATTTATAATTGGAGATTGCTTTATTTATCGATTTATAAATTGGAGATGAATTATAATCGGCCTATGAATCGAATTTGAGATGGGGATTAGAAAAAGTATGTTTAACTCTAATAAAGGCATAAATATTCTATTTTTGATCGGTAAGATACTGTCCGAAATAGTTGAATTGCTAAAAATTAAACCTAGAGACTCGAGATTCGTTTGCAGAGCAATGAATGCCCGAAATGGCGTCGCAAAAAATAGATACGTATCCATTTTTTCCAATCAGCTTCCTGTAAATGAGCAGAATTTTAAATTTGAGAAATTTATTATGCGGAGAAATGAGACGGCGCAGCATGATTCTTCGACGTGTCCTTTCGAAGTAGAGGAATTGTGGGCCTTAAAAAAAAACAAACATTCTACGAGATATTTCTTGACTGAGCTCGGCAAATGGGATCTCGCATTTTGTGATGAAGCTCATGCGTATTTACGGCGTGCTCTCCTCTGAGAGATCGTCCAATCTACGTTATCTTGTCGTCAGCAAGCATATCACGCACCGCAGGGACTTATCCATAGAAATATCGTATCTCCACGAGCGCCCCCTCCCCCTTCCCCGTCTTTCTTCCCCGCCAATGCTCCGTGAAGAGACGTTCGGATAAGCCTCCGTGAGGCCCGACATTCGTCACGCCGAGAAAAGTCAATACGAAGGGAATTTTTTTCGAGTTCAATTTTTAACGAAGAAAAGCAAGAGAAAATAATATGCCGTAATGTGGAGCTTAAAAAATAAACGAAAGCGAGATAGGGGAAACGTGATCTTTGAGGGTTAAAAAATATTTGAGATTCAAAAGTACACAGGGAATCGCAGGTTGGGGCATGTACAACAAACATTTATTTTGGGATTAAAGTATACATTTCGTGCCCTGAAAGGATAAATCTCGTCGCTTGAGGGATTAATTTTTTTTTACATTTCGTTTAAGATAATATTATATTAATAGTATATCAAACTGAAATTCAATGTCCTTTATTTCCTGAATTAATTCGGTGCTGTGTTAAATAGCACCATCAAGATGGTGTTGAAATACTCTTAGGCTAGTATTTGTCTCTGGAGGTCGCATCTATCAAACAATCGACGATTGATACTTGCAAACCCAATTAAAGAATTAAAACCACGCTCTAGCTCTTGCGTGTACCCGTTGTCATCTAAGAAATTAAACGCAATTTTCTCGTTGAATTTAATTAAACTAGATCCTCTCCTCTCTCTCAGCAGGCATCAACTCAGGAAACGATATAAATGTTATTCACGACCTCAACACGCCCTACACAAAGGTACGGAGTTTAATTATACACGAGTCGGTCATTGAGCGTTCCGCCCAACTAACCTAAACGAGAAGAGGTTATTTATTCCAAGTCGGCCGAAAGAGCCTACGGACAAGCAATATCAAGCTTCGCGGTGACATTTCGGTCCCTCCCTCGACAATTCCGAACAGGAGGCTCCACAACTCAAAATGGTTATAACAACCCCTATCTTGCCCTTCCCTCCCCCCGCGGCCTCTCTTTACGCCCTTCCAACGCCGCGCCCTCTCGAGGGATTGTGGGGTGGAGGGAGAGGCGGAAGGAGAACCGAGCGAGAGAGTTTGAGCACCCGTGACGCTGATAATCGTCACGGCGAGAGAGGCTCATCATTATAAAGATAGGCGGGGCTGTTTACACTGGGCGAGAGAATGAGTGAGAGAGGAAAGAAGGGAAGAGAACTGGGTAATGGCGAGGAGGAGGGGTGGATTACGGGGTGGATGCGGTTTGCGCAAAACCCATAAAAGATGGCGGGAGAAGGGAAGGAGCGAGAGAGAGAGAGTGTATCCTTCGCTTTTTTCATTGTTCCGTGTCGACACGAGCGGAAAAGAGTCGAAGGCAGTAGAATAAAGAGGTGGAGGAAAAGGGATGTTAGATGGGCGGAGAGAGAGAGAGGGAAGGAGAGAGATAGAGGACGCAGAATAATGCGGGGGATTTTTTTTCATCCCTACGCAGTACAATCCCGCAACTTCTCCCTCGCATAAGAGAGCGTGGGTTGGGGTTTAGTGCGTTGGGGGAGAAAGGTGGGGCAGGAAACGGTTCCTGGGATGAAGGTGGAATGGGAGGAGTTAAGGGAGGAGGGGGAGGGAGAGACCCAAGGGCGGGAATGGTTTTATGGGTGAATGGTGTAAAAGCGGGTGGGGTTGACGGTGGTGAATGACGTAATCTGTGGGCCAAATCGATCCTGCCCGCATGTCGCGGAATGACGTGGCTAGATTGTAAGCCCGGGGAGGTTGATAGTCGGCTGAGAAGGTCGCTGGGGCCATTAGGGAATATTTTTTTATATTTAGAAGAGTTCGGGAGGGTTTTAATATTCGTGCGAAGTAGGATGTTGGTGCAGGAAATGGGATGGGGGAGGGGGAGGCGTCACTAGGGGGAACTCCTCTCCGTCTCTTTCGCACACTCGAACCGAGGTCCCGCGCGCACTCGATCGCATTTTAGTTCCCTTCGATTCGAAAGAATAAAATCGCGGAAAGGGAGAAAACGATCGAGAAAAGGAGAGGTGTGTGTTTTGGACCCGATTACAAAAAAATCGTGTTCCTTCCTGTTTTGCGGATTTTTCCGTGGGGCGTGGAATTTGTGGTTTAGTGGGATCGGATCTTTTTGGTTCCAGACAGTTATTACCTTCTTAGTGAGGATTTGAGGTTAATATCTAGGCGGTGGATATGGTTCTCCTCGCGCGTGGAGCGAGAAATGGGAAGCAGAAAAAAAAGAAACGCCCTCGTAGATTTTGGCCGTAATAGTATCTATTGAGAGAGGTCGTGACTTTGGGACCGAAATCTGTTTAATTACTCTCGCAAGGTTTCGTCTTAAAGTTACATTCATTATGACCGCCTATATTGATGTTGAGTGATCGGGATTTTTACTTAGCTAAGATCGAATTCGGCGAGTATTCGTGAGAGTTTTCCGCAAAATCCCAGAATCCCAGGATAACAAACCTCTTTAGAAATGCCCCAGAAAAAAATGTGTTCTATATTTCAGATTTCGTGGCGCATTTATTATTCCTAAACGGGCTAATGGTAACGCGAGAGATTGTAGTATATTTCGGCCGTATTTATTTTTGCGTCCAATGAAATAAATCGCTCTCTCGTTTTGCGAAAAAAATACCATTTCCTGCTCACGGGAAGCTAATGGAAACGCAGAGATAATTCATACGTTTACGCTATTATTAAAAGGTGGGGAATATTTAATAGGGGTTTAATCTCTCGTAAAAGCTTAATCAAGAACGCCCTATCTTAAATCCTCGCGTAGTAAGTCTTTTTGAAAATAAACCGTCTCCTGACTTACTAATCCATCCAAAGATCTTATTTTTAGAAGCGCAAAAAATCACACCCCGTGAAAAAATTCGGTGTGGGAAGGGTTCCCCTTTGCGTGCCCAGATTCCATTTTTATCCCGAACGAAAATGATCGATGTGGTTTTTTTCTCTTCGTGAAAATTTCGGGAAGGAACTGGAAGAAACGGCGAAGTTCGAAGCCTCGGTTTCTATTATGTTTTTTTCCCTTCCCAAGACTCCTGGGGTGGTAATGAAGGCTCAGATCATTTAAAAAAAAGAACCGGAGAGTTCAGTAAGCAGCGCTAATCCAACCATTTCAATATTGGGTTTGTGACCCCGGTCGAAAATTTCCGAGTGACCGCGCAGGATCCCAGAAGTGGGATAAGCGACAAAGTATTCGGAGCGTGAATTTCGCATTGTCAGCGATAGGGCGAACTGAAAAGGGCATGGGGTAAGGGGGTGGTGAGGGAAAGGGGGGGGGAGGTTTTCGGGGAGAATTTTTATTTCCCTCCTTCGCCTCCTCCCTCGTCTTCGAATTCTTTCATCTATGCCCTCTCCCCCTATATTGCTTCTCTTCTCTTTCCCTCTTTTATCGATTCCTTCGCTTCGGCCCGTGACTGTTAGAGGCATGGGATAAAAAATTTCCGAAAATCAATTCCGACCCAATAAGCATCAATGTATGAATAATAGCCGACGTTTATTTGCATCGGTAATATCCTTTGAGAAAAATGAGCCAACTTTCTAAATCGCGTACTTTTGGTTCTCAAAAAATTGTCTGCACGAAAAATATTATGATTTGTTGAGTTACGATATCGCATTTCTCTTATTATTTTTATCTAATATTAGTACAAAAGCCAGTAAATATGACGTGGATTAAATATTAAATTTAAGGCACCTCCCATTCTTCCTCCTTTTCTCTCTTCCATTCTCCTCCCTCATATTTTAAGTTTATATTCGATTTTTTCCCATTTTTTCGAAATTTCACAAAGAGGTTACAATGAAACAAAATCATGCAGAACAAAAACAGATTGAAAATTTATGTAAATTTAAAACAAATAAACACGTAGCGTAAAAACTTGAAGTCAGAAACGACTCCAATATATTTTAATGATGGACAACTCAACATTTCACGCGAACATTGAAAATATCTTTTCGTTTGCAAATTTTATTGGGCAGTTTAAAGAAAATTACTTTATTGACAATGATTATGATTAATTTCTTTCGATAATTAAGCAAGATATTTGACGCATGGCCGGTGCATTTATAGTGATTACAAAAAATTCGTGAATTAAAAAAGCTACATACTAAGTTCTTTCGTCGTCTAGGTAAACAAAACAAAAAGCTAATTAAAATATCATTACTGACTGAATCGGTCACTTGACTCGCGTAAACAGAACTTGCGTGCGAGTTCAAATGTAGCGAGTCAACTCGCGCCAGTCAACTTGCATCGTGTAAATTGGCGTTTATGTTCGTAACTACAGGACTACTTTCTTTTATCTGAAGTCGACACAAGTGGAGCTATTTGAATCAATTTTAGTGGGACTATTTGGATCGGTCAACCCATTGCACTTGCAACAGTATCCAATAGGTCTAGAGGTTTGTGAATTTAATAATGCTTGCGGGATAATATTTTTAGTATAAATAAAAGTAAAATATGTCACAAAAATATACACTCTAAAAATTAAATTTTAGGTACCCTCCAATTTGCGTTTCACTTTTCTGATTGTGAGAAAATATAAGCGGAAGAAAGTTTATTTAAAGTGGAAGGAAGAAGATATGTGCCAGGCCTTATCCAGCACAATCAATGGACATTTTAGCGTAAGTGGAGCTTCAGATCATTTCAAAGTTCCTTACAACTCTTTAGAGACGAGTCCAGGATGCTCGATATAATAGATAAATTGCAAGGGAAGAAGTTCATCAACCAATGTATTAGTCCAAGCTTATAGGCCACCCAACAATTTTTTCATTTGAACAAGACATAGACCATCTAGAAAGACTACAATCATTGAATAACAATGTCTTTGGCCACACGTCTACAAGTATATAAAAACAGTTAACCATTATGCTAAAATGAATAAAATCAAAGTTCCTTGGGGCGGTTAAAAATAAAGATGGCAGACAAATAGTTCATTTCTTTTATGAATCATACAAACTTAATGCATTTACAACGTGGATGAGAGTGCATTTACTATTCACAAGCCTTCTAAAGTTGTTGGTGAAAATGATAAGAGAGATGTTGTTTCCTTGACAAATTTAGAAAGGGGAGAATATGTAACTGTTTTTGCATGTTGTAGTGCTAGCGGAATATTCATTCCTCCTTTGGTAATTTTTAAAGGGCAAAGAATGCGAGAAGAATACAAAGAAGGAATGCCTCCCGGTACCACTGTTCTAATGTCCGAAACAGGTTACATCAATGAAGATCTGTTCTTGGTTTGGCTTCAACATTTTGACACAATATGTGTTCAAGGAAGGAGTGTTTTAATATTAGATGACCATATATCCCACCATTCCTTCTAATGTCTTGATCTGCCTAGAACATCAAATTGAGCTAGTATGCCTACCACCTCACACCACCCACGTTACGCAGCGTCTTGACAGGACTGTGTTTAAACCTCTAAAAGCATTTTACCCCTAGAGGCCGCTTCATTTGTTTACAGTAATCCAACAAGTCCAATAACAAAATTTGTATTTTGTGTTATTTATAATAGGGCCTGGAGAAAGGGTGCCACCGTATGGATTCAAGTAAAAGGATTTGAATGCACCGGAATTTATCCTTTCAACTCAAACAAGATTCCTGAACACAAATTCCTGCCATCACACACCATTTCCTCTTACCCGTGTGCTGGGAACGACTTTTTCCGACTGCGAATATTCCGATGTAACCCCTCTTCTTTCCAATGAACCTCCTGAACCCTCAAGTTTAAATCCCGGACAGTCATGTGAGAATCCCCGTTCTTCAAATGCAAATACCCGACCATCAAATTCATCTGCCTGACCATCAAATGTAATTACAGATTCATCAAACGAAATGCCACTTCCCCTAAATCAAAATGTTGAATTAAATAACTCTCATCCTAAAACATATCAAGTTCTCACAAAACCACCATGTTCTGGAACAAACATTTCAGTTGTTTTATCTACTCCTGCCAAAGTCAATCCTAAGAATAAAGCAAACAAAGAAAAGCCTGTCATCTGACATCTCCTGAAAAGGTTGAAAACACAAGAGTAAAGAGAAAATTACATTTGGAGAAAGGAACAAAGGCGCAATATAAATTGCACAAACTTTCTCACATACGTAAGTATATATGTTTGGTCGACTGTGTACGTTTATAAAAGAAAAACGCTTATAAATTAAAGTTAACCGTAGTTAATGTATATTTTAATGCCACTGGTCGGTACTTAGCAATTGTTTGGGACATATGGCTTAGTAATTATTATTTGTGACATCAGGCTGTACAATTGGATGGATTTTAATCAAAATCTTTATAGCCATTTCTGAGTATATCGAATTGTTTCAAAATATCCTAGAATAAAGTACCCTTACTTGTTGCGCAACATCGTTCATCTCTTCGTAATGTCTAGTATGAATATTATTATCCACAAATATGATATATCATTCGAATCAGTTTAACCGTTTAGGCTGTAATAAAATTTTTAGTGGATCGCGGCGGCGTGACGTTATTGGGCATGGGTAAGGTAGCTTAGCGTACATTGTAATGCCATTGGACGCCATATAGTGCTTTCAAGAGATATATTGCTTACCTAGCATTATTTTTGACATCAGGCTCTACAATTGGATTGATTTTAATCAAATTCTCTGTAGCCATTTTTAAGTCAATAAAAATTTTTCTAAAAATCGCCCATAATAAACTACCCTTAGTTTTTGAACAATATCATTTTTATGAAAAAAGATCTGAAAATGATGATATATTGCACAAATACGAAATATTATTCGATTTCATGTAAGCGTTTGGCACTAGAACAGCGAATAGACCGACAGACAGACAGACGGCATGGCGAAAACCACTTTTATGGACTCGGGGACATCTAAAACGTGTATTTCCTTTAAAATCTCGAAGTCGAAAATTTTCAGGATAACAATACTTTCTCAATATGTGTACTACGTAAATGAGAAAGTAATAAAAAACTTAGAAATAAATCAAGAGATCTAGTGATCGCTAAGAAAAGTGAGAAAACCTGTACGAAGAAAACTAATGGACTCAAGCAGTTCAAGTTAAGAATCTTCATACAAATCATCGGAAGATGAAAATGTACCGTGTGGTTCTTATGGATTAATGTATTTTGATCTGAAACCACTCACAAAAGGTGATCAAATAAGCTGCGAAACATGAAAAACTTGGTACAACGAGCTGTGTGCAGGGGCTGATGGGCATAAACTATTTATGTGTGGAAAATGTGTTTAATCCGTAATTAATACGAATGACTATGGTCAGAAAATATAATGCGTTGTTTATATATAGTTTCTAACTTTTATAAGACTAATTTTCAGTGCTTTTTTACAAGAAAATATGCGATCCAAATAGCCCCACAAAATGTTTAAAACTAATGTTTTTCATTATTGTGTATTTTGTGGTGTATTTTATAATAAACATGATTTTAAACCTTAGCATTATATTTTTTAATTCAAAACACTATAATGCATTGAAAAATAATTACTGAAATCTAAAAAAATGTTTGGCCACCTGTTATTCCTGATTAAATTTGAAACGATTCAAATATTCCCCCCTACCCTATTACAATAAAAATAATACAATAAATTTTGTGATTTACTTACTTTTGCTGTTGGGCACCCCAAGTTTTGAAATGCTGGTTCTGGGGTTTGGGGGCGGAGTCCCCACAAAAAAAGATCCAAACTTTACCAAACGTTCACCATTCCTTAATTACGCAAGCGATGTTTACATTAACATTTACTATTTTATGTATTGTATTGTAAAGTTTGACCATTAATAAAATTAAGTATTAACTTCTTACTTAACATTCATAAGGATATATGAACCGAAGCCTTTAAAGCAGGAATAAAATTTGTGGATTATGTCAATAATATTATCCAAAACGTAAACAATAAACAACATCTTAGTCCCCGAGCATATGTAAGTATATGTATCGATTTATGTTGCGATAAATCTTTCAATATTAATGGTAAAATATAACAATGTTCTAATATTCCTTAAAATTCATTTGACTCGCCTTAAAAGTATTCATAAACTATATTTAGGCATGAATCCGTTTGTATGTACCCTTTATCTTGGCGTTGGTTATTCTTCCTCTACGGCGTGCCACGGCGTGGATTTTTCTTGCATTAATCTTTACGTGGCTATCTCCCTTTGAAGAGGACAACAATTAAGAAATTTAGCTTTGTTGACGCCTGGAAAATGGTTATCTAAACCGATAAATTTTGCGCTTAAAGAAATATATCGAGTGATTTAGCATGTAATACGACAAAACACGAGCAGAATTAAAATATTCAGTCTTTCGTGCGTAAAATAAGCCATTTTCCGTGATCGTACGTTAATATTTTGGTATATTTATATCCACATCGGTGAAGGGCTGCATGGCATTTTGGCGTTTCTCCACGCCATTTCCTATGCATTCTTATGTAAATAGTATTTTGTTGACCCTTTGGGGTATAAAAGACCCCACGGTCTTCAAATACAGACTCTTTCTTTGGTCCATAGGATGGCCCATGAAACTTTTGAACTCGATAGCTTCAACGGTGTAAAAACGTATGAAGGATATACATACGCACTTACACTCTAAAATATTTATAAGATAATAATGTAAGAACGCTAGTTCTTCCTCCGATAAACGACAACACCCACTTTAAAGCTTTAAAGCGTTTATGCTAGGGAATTATTCCGGCTAAATCGCGATACCATAACCTCGCAAGTGTATGGCTATTAAAATATTTTCCACTCTTATGTTATTCTTCGAATGAAAACGCGATAAAAAATAAGTAAAACAGCCGCGTTTGTCGACTGAGGTTAAAGGCACTATACTTTTAATATGGATATACTGCCACGTTTCATTTTACCATTTAAATAATATTGGACTTAAATAAATAACCGTATTTTTCGAAGTTATCTATACCGAATTAGTGATCTTTATTTCAGCGAAAATGAATACAAGCTAATAGTGACTTGACGAAAACGATGGATTAATAAACTCAAAACACAACGGCAACAAATGCAGTCAGGCTCTATATGTTCTTGTAGTACCAATAAATTTCCTAATTAACGTATCGGATATCCTTGGGGGTACGTTGAACTTTTAACTCAATGACAAAAAAATGTCGCGAAGCGAAATAAATTTTTACTCCCGGAGGAAGTACAAAAAATGGCAACAATATCCTTCTAGAATTGGCATGAATTCTGTCCAATCCCACACGAGACTATGATGCAGTTTCGAACGTCTCACTGCGGAGATGAGATTGGAATGCACCAATCGCACTCCCCCCCATCCGTGCATGCACACTTTAAAGAGCATATGCCCCACCGTTGGGGAGAGGGTGGGGGAAGGAGGCGCCTGTGGTTATTAATGCTCAAACCCAACGTCATATTGATAACACAGGGAGCCACCGCGAGATAGCATTACGGCGCCGAGGGCCCATTCTGCGCGATCGAGGCGCCATCCTCTGAGCTCTCTCGCGCTTCGACCCTTTTTCGAATCTTTCTCTGTCTTCTCATCCTACTTCTCTCTCTAAAATTTCTCCCTCTAAACGCCGTCACTCCACTAAACCCGTACGTACTCAATTCCTTCGTTTCAGCCACCCCACACGCCCAATCCAGAGAGCACACAATGGAAGACGTAGAGGAAATGGTGCAAGGTGGCTGGGTTTTTGGTGAAAAACGACCGCGTGGAGGGAACTGCTCGATAATCCTCTTTTCGGGAAATTGGGGGAGATTTTGAGGTTCTCGTCTCCCTCTCTTTCTCTCTTGCTCCCTCTATCTCTAGCTCATTCCCGCACACTTTCTTCTCATACCGACAGGAAAGGTGAACTGATGCGGTGAAAGACGGCTGAGAAAAGTGGAGCAAAAGGTGTGAAAAGAAGGTTGCTCTGGAGTCTTCAGAAGGGATTGGTGGAGGAAGTGGAGAGAGAGAGAGAGAGCGAAAGTGAGAGGGAGTGGCGGTGTCAGATTTAGAGGTGGACGGAGGCAGAGAGAGAGAAGAGTCGGTGAGAGAATTTGAGAGGTCAGAGGTGGAGGTGATGAAATGGGGTTTCCAGTTTTTTATTTGAGAATATATTCCCAGAGGCTTTCGTGGCGATGGAAAGGTGAGGACTGCGAAGTGGCCTTGTATTTAACCAAATACCAAAATTCTGACCTTTTGCTGATATTTTTGGATTTATAAAAAAAGAAACGGCCTAAAGTGTGTTTTTAATTATCGTTCTAGTGCAAATAAAGATGAATCAAGGGCTCCATCCGTAAGAAAAATGTGGACGAAGAAATATGCGAACAAGGGATAGGTCATTGTAGAAAGTAACTGGTAAAATTCGCGTTATTAAAAAATCATTGAATTGTAATGCAGAAAATTTTCGGTTTACCTGATTCCTCGAGACCGAGCTCAATCCGATTGATCGGATATTAAAGTTGATCGATACGCTTATATACACGTGTCATAGTTCCCGCAAACGAAAAAAATCAAGCAAATATTATGCGAGTAAAGTAAACACTGTAAGAAAAATTAAATTCAATATATTGGGCTGGTGGTAGCTCGAGCGTTGGCCTTCAAACGCAGCGGTCCCGGGTTCAAATCTGGCAGTTGTCGGATTTTTCAAGCTGGGATACATTACTTGTGTGGTTTGAGGAGACCGCGCAAGTCAGCGCTCTGTCCTTTAAGTTAGGCAGTTGGCCTCCTTGGTGCTCTTCATAAAGATTAGGCCGGTGCCGGCACAAGATATCCCTCCTCGTTTGTGTTTAGGGTGGAAGTAATTATGGCTATAATAGTGTAGGAGGCTCATTAACCAGAAATTCAAACAAACACAAAAAACGCAATTCAATGTTATTATATAAAGTTAGTTTTGCAGGTCAAGTAATACTGTACCATGTTGTAATACCTTTACTAGGTATAGGTAGAATAAATATCGTACAAACTTGCATATGTTTCTTGTTTTACATGAAAAACTTTCAAGATATTAGTTTTTAAAATTCTAGTAGATCGAAATTCCGATAAATCGATATTCCGGTAGCTCTATTTTGGTTTTATTGGGAGTTTACGGTGTAATAACGAAATTTGAAATATTCTGCATTCTTTTCTGCCCTTTTTCCATTATTGCCCAATGGTTCTGGATCTGGCTTTAGCGCATTTGAGAATTATAAATAGAACTATTCTCTCATTCGTCGAATGGCCATTTATTCATCCAACAATAATGGAATCGCAATGATTTATTTCTGGCCCCTTGCTTCAAATGGTAGGTTATTCAGTTTATATCTATTTCAAAAAAAATATGGGACGGCATTTTCGCGAAAAAAACAGCGGAGAACTGCCAATTTTAAAACTGAAAACAGGAATGAAAAAGGAAAAAGGTATGTGGAGGAAAAAACGAACAGGCTCAATTTATTTCGCGAAAAAGCGTTCGGACTAACAAAAAACATCGATTGAGGCGAAGTTCATTACAAAAACTACTCACGCTCTGCTGGACAAAAAATAAAAGAACAACGCGTGAGCCGGAGTGAAAATAAAAAAAAGAGAAAGATGAAAAGAGCTTGGGAGGTATTAAAAAGAAATCTTCAAGCCCCAAAAAATAATAAGTTGCGAGAGAATATATTTTCATTTTTCTCTTTCTTTCTTTCTCTCTCTGGCTTTCCTGCTCCTCAGTATTTCATGTTCTTTTTTTGCCTTTTTATTGTTATTCCTGAAAATTCTATAGCGGCGGCTTATTTAAGCATTCCGCCAAGCTACCCGCGCCTATTTTCCCCCGTTGTTAAGTTTTCGTGCGGTTTTGGGTGCAAATGGAAAATGACGGATCCCCCTACCCTGTAAGGAAAGAGAAAAATAGATTTGCAATTTTAATTTTCGGGCCTTTCCGGTCTAGAAAAGCTGTCGTATTACCCCTTCCTCCTTTGCCACCTTCTTTTTTATATATTTTAAAATCCTTCCTTTGCCCCCTTCCTCCCACCTCACCCTCTTCCAACTCGTGCCGAATTTCTCCACCCCATTAAGTCCTTTTACGGCGGAGAAAAAATCTAACGCCGCTACTTTACTCGATCATCACGTCTTGAAATTCTATTGATATTCTCAAAGAATATTGGGCCAGAAAATATTTTATTTCCGAGTTTACTTTCTTTATTTAAAAAAACTATTTTGGTCCGGGGTCAAATGACAAAGGGTGTTTTGTTTCCCTCCTTTTTTACGGTTCTGTAGCGCTATTGAAATGAAGGAAATGCAAATTTAATTATTCGAAATCCAGGGAGGTAAAGTATTGTCGCAACAAGTTTTAATTGTGTGGTACATTGTTAGGAACGGCTTTTGTTTGACATGCTGGAAGACTACGGTGTGCATTATTATGATGCCTTTTCAGCGGAAATTTTATTTGTCACTTAAGATTATAAATTTTTTGCTTAGGGAAGAAGAACCAAATTTTGTATCTTTTATAGTTATTTGTCCTTGTTTTCCCCAAGATAAATGAGTTTTTTGATGAATTTAAATGTAAAATGACAAGAAACTTGACGATTTAGATTAAATTCCTTAATGAACCTGCCGTTGAACATAAGATAAAATCTGAGGATGTTAGATGATTTTCTCTCACATTAACAGTTTTCATCAACAAAAATTGCTATAATTAACCTATAGATGATATTGCTCTTATCGTTATAAGGCCAAGTAATAATGCGAAAATAAATAGCGTGACAGTTTTCGAAGTGTAAATCTTTTATTTTGACCTTATATGAACGTTTACATTTTTTGATATTTGTAAGAAGAGATTTACACGACATGCCGACGTTTTTAAAGGGAACTTATAATTTTAATTCATGAAGAGCGGAACGCTAAAAAAACTTGATATCCATATCAGAGGTGCCATTGGACCAGGCAGCGCAGTACTTATAAGGAAATAAATCTACAGTCCAATGACCATTAGCTATCGATTACTGCCATCGATCCTCTTTTTATTCAACTGAAAAGATCCTTTTATTTTCGCCGGGTGCTACATGAAATCACACGCTCCCAGGCACCGATAGAAAAGGCAATTTACGCCGTCAGTCTTTTTACTTAACCAATTTTTTTATACCGATAATACGTGATTCCGTGAGGATAGTTTTTAAATGACGTTTAACGAACGATTAAACTGAAGATTACGCCATTTCAGTCACATTTAAAATTGAATAATAGCCACTCTGAACTAAGATCATGCTGGAATCGTCGATTGCCATTTGTTTTAAAATACCTTATGCCGGAGTGCTGAATTTCGCGTGCAAACATGTGCATATAGTACATTTATATAATATATATAATTTGTTGAACCTATTAAAAAATTCGTCCTTTTTATCCATATAATTGTACGCATTAATCACTCATATATTTGGTTTAAGCCTACAAAAACTCCTTTACAAATCTCCGCGTCCTTTTATTATTTGTTGAAGTTTTATCTCTTCGGTTATCCATTTTTTCTATAAAATTTCTGAATCATTGATAAATACTTCAAAGAGCATATAAGCAAAGAAGAGAATATCACAAACAAAACACTATGAAACAGAGAGAAATAATTATATTAAAATAATTATAATTTTTTTGGTTCGTAATATTGGTCTGTATACGATAAATAAGGGTAAGTATGGTGGAAATTTTAATTTATGTATCTCCAAAAGCATATATTGCTGTATCTGAGGAATAAATTTATCCGCAAAATTATGCGTGGTTATTCTTCAAGTTCACTTGGACGTTAACGGATGTATAACAGAAGAAACTAAAAAAGTAACAATGTTTATAAATAAAAATTGTCACAAATCAGACTTTTCTAGAGCCTAATCTAAAAGTTAAAATTAAAAAAAACGGGGAAACTAGATTTTTGTAAAACCTCCGAGTAACGGAGAGTTTTGGTTGCACGCATCCCGCAATCTCGGAGCTAAATACACTTTGCCCCGAGGATTCACTCCCACGTATATTTCCACACTTCCATGTTCCATTCGCGGTCGTACTAGTGTAGGGAAAACAACGAAAAAAACAGCGGTTGCTTCCAATCCGAAAAATAAATAACACCGGTGAGTAAAATTTTTAGAAATACTTCGGCGGGGAGCGGACTCGACTGGAAGGCATAAACCACATTTTGCAGGATCACGATTAATCCGACTTCTGCCTTTTCCAAAACCGATCCTCTTGCGCTACTCGGTGCTTTACGGAAGCACTCCTCTCTCTCTCTCTCTCCATTCCAAAACTCCCACGTCTCTCCCTCTCCTTTCTCACTTCTCACTCTCCCTCATTCACAGGCGACTCTCTCTCCTTATCTCTCCTACCCCTCTCCCTTTGCCTCCCTCACTCTACCATTTTTCCTCTCTTTCCCACCTTCCTCCCTATCCCTCCACCCTCCTTGCCCTCCTCCCTCCCTCTCTCACTCTAACCTTTTCCCTTCCTCTCCTTTATCCATCCCTTCCTCTCATTCCTTCCTACCTCTCCCACTCTCTACTCTTTTATCCTCTCTTCTTCTCTCTCTACCTCTCCCACCTTAACTCTCTCCCCCTTCTCCCTACTCCCAATTCTCCCCCCTCGCTCTCCATCTCTCTCACTCTCTCACCTCTCCAAAAAAAACCTCCGTACTCATTTCGTATTTCGTGTTTTCCACAGGATGACACGTTTAAGCCCCCCTACGGCTCCGAGGCACTTAGTCTCCGCACACGATCACACACATCCCTTTCTCCAAGCCGCTCACCGTGTATCACCCCAAAAAAACCAACCCATCGTAACACTCCCGGATTAGACCTTCAACCCCACTGTCTCTCCTCCCTTTAACTCCCTCGTCCTATACTTCCCACGTATGCCGAAAAAAATATAATCGTCCCGTCCTCCACAACCTCACTCTTACTCCTCCCGCTCACACTACCTTTTCAGAGTCTGCAGATCAAACCTAATCACTCCGATCTCGCGTCAGTATGCTTTCTCTCTCTCTCCCTAAAAACTCTCGGCACCCTATATAACGCTATGGCAACCGCATTTTATCCTCCCCCCACCCACACACACCCTCCGAAAACTCTTTTTTTTATTCTCCGTATCGCCCCTCGACTATCGGTGCGCCGCTCCCGACTCCCTTCGGACATTTACACCACCGCCGCCATTTCGGCCGTCCTCCTCCTTCTCCTCCTCCTCTTCACTCCTACCCGCTCCTGCCTCGCCGTCACTCCCCTTCAGGCCAGATCGTCCTATCTCCCGCTCATTCCTCTCTCTCCTGCACTTCCTCTCCACTTGGAACCCATCCATCCCACCCATAGGAGAGTGTACATTTGTCGCCTGGAAAACCGATAAGCCGTTCGGTAATTCCCTGACGCACTGCTCGCCATAGGCTCTACTCTCGATTGAGGTGTGTGCGTGTATTGGTGGGTGGGAGAACGTGCGAGTGTGTTGTGTGTGCCGTGCCGAAACTTATGTATATATAGATACATACATATATATACATATATATAATATATTCTTATAAAAGACCAAAGATAAATAGGTACATAAACGGCAACTAGGTGTTGACAGAGGGAAGCTCAGTGGACATTGACAAATAAGAGAGCCGCTGTGGTGTCGGAGAGACCCTTCGCGCTCAACACTTAATTGGCGTTGATTATATATATATATATATATATATATATATATATATATATATATATATATATATAGAGAGAGAGAGAGAGAGAGAGAGAGAATCCCGGTAACAAATAAATTTTATATACTATATTTAATATTTATTTTTGTATATTATGGCCAACATTCGAAATCTGGTCAGTATTCATAATGGCCAGCCTCTATCAATATTGGCCATTTTATTTAGCAGATGTTCGAAATAATTAGAACAATGAACAATTTTGGGCTTTGAATGGACATTATCAATATTCAACGGTCGGTGATTGCTCAAATTTGAAACCTAAATCGATACGAATCGATTTGGGTAGGGTTGTAATCACCCTGACGTGTTGCACGTGGTGTTCGATTCGTAATGCGCATGCGCCAGTTTGTTGCACATGCGCACATAAACGTAATATCTTGGGAAATCAGCTTGGGCCAACAGTTCCTTAGCATTACTGATAATGGCCAAAGAATATCCAAAATAGATTACCTCTAATTGATATATCGGAAAATGGCCGATAAATTTAACCGATATTAATGTTGGCCGATTTCGGGTTTTGACCGCACTATATTCTCCTATAGAATGTCAATATGCAACATTTTCATTCTAGTCGAGTACTGCCCCTCGCTATCCAAATAGTGCTAAATTTCTAGTTAATTGGAAAAGTAGGAGCAGAAAACGGAAGTACCGGCTTAGAAATATGTACACCGTGTTTATCAATTTTGTTGGAGTTGAAAATGGACGCCACCTCTTATTCCAGTCCCTTTCTGCCTTTTTTTAGCCATATCCAATTTCTCTACCGTTTTCAATTTTTTTAAGCTTCGTTTTATTTTTTTAGCGTGGGTATTATATTATCGCCAATTTAATTAGTGGGGGAATTCGGGATGGAAAAATTGGTCTGCTGCTTTCCTGGAGTTGGGGGAATGTCGGAGTTTAGTGGGTGTCATATTTTTCGGAATTGAAATTTTAATCTCATCGATTAAGTCTCCCTCAGCTGACATAGCATCAAGTCGAAATTTTTGAATTTCGTACCATATACTAGAATGTAACATGGTGGATCCATAACGTCGGCAGTTTTTACTGGCGATAATTCCACAAGTATTAACTTGATGGATTATAATAACGGCCTAGTCTAGCGCGAAGCATGATTGAAGGGTGAACGGACATCTTTGGTTCTCCCAATTTTTACAAACTCGATAAAGGATTTAACTTCATGGTTGGAATATATCGACGCCACAACTACGTTCGTGATTGTCCGGTTTCTCGTGAGTCGTGAGTTTCACAGTTCCATAGAATCTAATTTTAATTACACCTTATGAAGGAAATTCAAATTCAATTCTATATCGATTTGACCTATTGGTTGAAGTAAAAATGATTTCGATAAATTTACCTTGCCAAAGGAAAAATATCATATAATTAATTAATATATTATTATAACAGTGGCGTATTTTCATAATAGATATCACAACTTGGATAGTAAAAAAATATTATTCCCATTACATAAATTTTACTCGATTGATTACAGTAACGGGTAACTGTTTATATAAGTCATTTGGAGCACAAATTTTTGCATATTATCTCAAATCGAAAAATTTCGAATGTCTTTTACATTTATCTTTTAAAGATTTTCAATTTTTTAGTGTGTTATTGACAAATGTGAGCATTTTTCGTTAATATGTTAGAGTGATCCTTAAAAGTGACAAAAAATGCGAAAAAATCTCACAGCTTATCCGTGCTAATTTTAACATTTTTAATTTAACGCCTGTCGTCTCCCGCGTCATCGCTTTGTTTTGCATATGGCCTACTTCGGATTAAAGTTTTCCCATTGCTGTCAGCACCAGTTAAATCCCCCAGCGGCGCCCTTGCCACCGTAAAAATCGCGTTAAAGCACGATTTGAAAATGTTCCGATACAACCATCCAGCGAACAAAACAAATCAGAGCTAAAGATCAAATATATTTTTTCCCTCACCTTCGTAACTATCCTTTTAAGATTTCTTTGTAAATGCGCAACTTTCGAGCACCCAACCGCCTAAAAAATTAGTGTCATCCTGACTTTTAACTTCCTCTTCAAACGCTTTATCGACCCAACCTCCTCCACGCCCAAATCTTTCATTTCCCGATTGATTCTCTTTCCAATGCGTAAAACGGTCCTAGGAAAAGGGTGTTCGAACATTCCACCCTTAAGGGCAGAAGAGAGAGAGAGAGGTAGAAAAATACCGATTCAGCGTATTCAATCACTTGTCGCCAGCGATTGTTTCTCTTCCGAACACCGGTATCTCCCTTGCCCCTCCTTTTCTCACCCTCCCTGACAGAAATTCATTCCCCCTACCTCGGGCGAAAAAATTTCCCTCCGACCACCGTGCCTATCCTCTGTGAGGTTCTCTCTCCTCCCTTATTTCTCCTCTCCCCTATTCCGATCAAACTTCAAGTCGCCTTGATGTCATTTGGGATTACTGTGGATGGCTCGAGAATCGTATTAACGCCCGACTTGCTCCGGTGGATCTGAGGGAATCCCCCGCTCTTCATGTCTTAGGGTGAGAATTCCAAAAGAGAGGGATATGGGGAGAAGAGGGAGAAGAGGGGAGGGTGTTAATGCGTGAGGATAGAAGTGTGGGAATAAGAGATGGAGGAGGAGATTTTCCGACAGTCAGGTATTGATGGTGTCCTTCGGATGGAGTTGCCCTGAGGATAAGTTGCGAGGAAGGAGACATTATTTCGTTAGGCGCGGTGTCAAAATGAAGCGACTGATAATGAAAAAAGGCTGTGTAAGGGCACAACTTCGATTTATTCTAGAAGGAAGATTCTTTTTCTTGCTTTTGCGCTCCGTTTTGAAATTCTGTGTTTATCGAAGGCGCGGACTTGAAGGTGAATTTTCAGTTATGATTATTGCTCTCACGGGCAAGAATTTCTCGTGAGGGACATACGCACGTATGGTTATTTATCTTGGTAAAAATAGAAAAGCCCGTGTCATACTAGGGTCTTTTACAATCCATCGTCCCATTCCGTTATGCAAGCATATAAATACAGTCAGAGTCCCGGAAAATTTCTCCTAGCCTTCGCTACTTTGATCCTGCCAAAAGCTTGTAGTGTCAGCATCTTCCCCTGTCGTTCCGTCATTCCGCTCTTTACGTCTCCCCTTTCCCTCCCCCGGACATGCGCCCTAACGTCGTTATGAAAAACCCATTTACCGCATCTGCCTGACTGAGGAATCTCCGCTGCTCTTTCCCTCTTATGCGCCCCATTCTGGGCTCCTTTGTCCGTTGCTAGATGACCACCGCCTCGAGCATCCATGTTGCACCAAGTGTTTGCTGACTCATACTTGTGTGAGTTTCGCCGATGGAAACTAATTGGGTCACGCTGCCGCGAGGCAATAGCGTAAGCACGGCATTTACCAGAACCCTGAAATTTGAAGCTCGAGGTTTCCCTCCTCTAAGTCAAATCAACGCGTCAGTTTCACGAAGCTCATTGCTCGGGGTGATTTTTCGAATTACCTTTGTGGGTTAAATGTATCGCATCGCTGTTTGGCGAACTGTCATATTCGGAGAATTCAATACCTATAGGAATGCGTTTGAAGACTTAAGAGGGAGGGATTTCATAACATTTATTTCGGAAATCTAATTCACAGAGTACGAGAAGTCACGAGAAAATACTCATTCAATTTCGGATATACATAGTTTTTTTTTAATCTCTTTCCAAATAATAAAAATTTGTAGTATTATTTTATCAGTAATTCTGATCTAATACCTTCTATATTGAAAAGCGATATTCTACTCAGGTGTTTTAATTAAACAAAACATTTAAATGTATGTGCATTATCGAAGGTGTAAACAATTATAATGCTTTTAAAATATCTTCATTATTATTAAAATCGTTATTAAAAAACATTTAAGATTAACTTATGGTACTTTTCTGAATTTGGAAATAGCCGTGGAGAAATTTCTGCGAATCTATTTAGTTGAAAAAGTCCCTCACAGAAGATTTTAGGTAATGTGACCAAATACTGCTACCGCTACGTGCGAGTGATAAATTTTCGATGCCTATCTTCAGCACCTAAAAGTATCATCAATGCCAGAATAAATATTTTTAGCTCCCTTGCTGGAACTATCTGTACAATCTCTCTCCCTCTCGTTCGAAAGCAGCAGATATAGTGTAAGTGAAGGGCAACGCTTTCTCTCTAAACTGCGAGGACCATCTTCCCCCGTCCATCCCCGTAGGAATGGTGTTTGCAGAGGTGTCCGGTTGGTGAAGAATTCTCATCACGTCCTTCCAGTTAGCTCTCCACCTCCTTATCAACTCCACTCCTCCCTTTCCTTCCTCCGCTCACTTATCTTAAAGTCTTCATCACACTTCCCTTCCCACTCGTTCTCTCTCCAATCATCCATTGGTCCTCGCCATATTAACCCCTAAAGGCTTCGCCCGCCGTAAGTGGCTCCACAATCCCAACTAGCGTACGTTCGTAGAATTACAGAGAAGGCGCTGAAATAATTGTGTGAGCTGTTATTGGGGTCAATCGCTTTCCTTGTAGGCAGGCAAGTGGCGAGAGAGAGAGAGAGAGATAGGAGTTAGGGATATCCGGGGCCAATTCCTACCACCTCTCAGACCCCTTAAAAATCCAGTTGGCCACTATTATCTCATAATTTATGCATATCATATCATTATAAATAGCTGCTTCTTACATATATAGGATATATATATATATCCTGTAAAACCTAAGGTACTTCTAGAAGTGCTACAGAGCTGAAATTTGGCATGAAGATAGATAGATCTTTGGGTACAACATCTGGAAAAAATCCGTAACACCGGCAAAAGTTATATTTAAGGGGTATTTGTTACCCCAAATTCCAATTTTAAACACCCATAAGAAAAGCATTGATAATGGTGCAGGGCTATATAAAGTTGCTTTTTTAAATTATTTAAATTAAGATACAAAGTCGGAACATGCACCATACCGTGGATGAATGAATGAGATTTATTTTTCTTGAAGACAAAATTCAATTCCATGCTGAATTTGCGTAAAAATGTGATTTTAATCATAAAATTATGAAAAGTTTTTCGATTTTCAACAATGAAAATTTTTAACTACCATAGCAACGATTCTAATGCCTTTCAATAGGCATTGATTATCCATACTTCAACAGCGTTGATTTAATGCTTATATTGCATTTGATTTCAGCCAACGATTTATGCATATGTGATAATATGTGATAATTTTAAAATAATTTTTTTATCTGGATACGTACTAAAAGGCACGGATGATGACGACGTAATCCTAACACGCAAAACATCCTAATTTTTGCATACATTTTAGTGTGACGTATAGGCTATTTTCTTAATGATGATTATAGTTATTGCTGAAACAGGGTGATCTAAGCCATGAAACCGGAAATTCGAAAACTAGGACGCGAGCCGATTGCCAGAGAATTTAGAAATTCCTTATAGAAGTCTTAATTTCGCGGAAAATGAAAATTATTGTGTTATTTATATATTATTATGGCATTGATTTTAAACTACGACGTAAACTTATGATGACATCATTATATCTAATAACACGAATTTTAGTAAAACATGAAAAGTATTTTAATGTTGTGTTTCGTTGTTTTTCCAGAAATTCAAACCTTTTTAATTGTTAAATATAATGGCGTCATAACTATTTCTCGATTTTTTTATCCAAATACGTGCTAAAGGCACGGATGATGTTGCCATAATCTCAACACAAAATATCTTAATTTTCCCATAATATTAGTATTTAGGGTATTGTCTTAATGATGATTACTCTTATTGCTCACGCAGGGCGATTTTTGTCTCGAAACTTGAAATACGAAAACATGGACACGAGCCGATTGCCAGGGAATTTGGAAATTATGGATAGTTGCCTTAATTTTGCGGAAAATTATAATTACTCTGCTAGAACTCATGAAATTTATGTCTAATACATATATGCTGCAGGTGATTGAAGTGCTGTTTCCCTGGAGATCACGTTGGTTTATTTACGAGTTATGATCTTGGTGTATGGTGATGTTTTAAGCGCTTGCAGTATGCAAGCCTCGACAACTCGTCTATATTTATTTCGTGGATTAACATGGGAAATTGTTCTTTTCATTTCCACTCTTCAAGCGCACTTCATCATCAGCGTAATCGATTATTATTCTTATTTTACTTATGTTCGCAAGGTATTTACATTTAATTTTCACATTTACACAGGTATAGCTGTAATTTGCAGAATATTTTAGTTGAGGAGCTGTTCTCCCTGTTTATTCTTGCGATGGGCTGAGAAATGTATCTTTCAATGAATTTTCCAACCAAGCAGAATATATTTACATTATTTAAGCAATTCCCAGACTGTTTTTGGGGAAACGCCCATCTGAGATTTATTTTTTGTACTGTAATTGATGAAAACGAATAACTATGGGTTATTTTGCAATTTGTGACTGCTGTTCAAGCAAATTGTAAAATTTAAGAATACATCTGCAAACTTAAATAACGCGTTCAACGGCCGTGAGATCCCAATTTTGTTTTTCAATCATAGGATTTAATGTTGATTTAATAAACAAATCTTTTACTTCCTCCTTTCATCATTATTTTTTCATATTTTGAATATGCATAATTTCTAGAACGAATTGGTTTACTTAGAATTATATTTTTTAATTCTGATATACCTCCGTTTCATAATTTCATCTGTGTTATTTATATGATCACGTTTGTATTATTAATTATATATTTGCCTGAATAATATTTGAATAATACATAAGAATTTCTCTACTACCGAATTTCCGAGTTTTTCATATTAACATCGTTCACAATTTTCGTGGAAAATTAAAATATATATTCATTGCTTCATATTTTTACCAATGCAAATATGGAAATTTTGATATATTTTAACTGAGGTGCCTTACGGAAACAAACTTTCATTTCCTGATTATCTATATCTCAAGGTTCAAGGAAACTTCATTATGGTTCATTTCTTTCGGATCACGTATCTTGAGGGTTTCATTTATATTCCTGAATTAATCATTTAAGGAATTTTCCATCTATTTTTGCTTGTAACGCTTAATGACAAGGTTCTGTCCTTTCCCGTGCTATTTTCTTGAGTCACCTGTCCACGAATTCAGGGTAGGAACTATTTCGAGGCAAATGAACTCTTCCTTTTTGCCTTCCTCTTCTTACTTGCGGTCGCAGGCACTCCGTACTTTCCCTTTCGGCCTATCCTCTGCCATCCCCTATCCCCAATTTTCTATCTCCCGGCCATGCATCGCTATCCGCCTCCTCCTTCTCTCCTCGTTTGCCCTTAATTCCTTCATTTAGCTCCATCTCTCTTATGGGATAAGTCGCTACTCCTCCCTCTCCTCCTCCTGCCATGCACTTCCTCTCTCGGACGTCACTTAAAAGGCGACACGTGTAAGGAACGCGGAAGCTGTACTTGCCGAAAGATCCGCTTCGGTGAGAACCTTTTTCTTGGGCCAAGCAAAGAACAAACAGAGTTTACTTTGCAGATGGGGCGAATTGGGATATTCGGATAAAATAGGGCGAGAATGAAATAAAGTCTAAAAGAATCTACGTAAAATCCTTTCTAAGTAAATGGAAGTTGATTAGCATTGAAAATTACTCATCATAAACCTCAGGTTATTACAAAAATATAGCTTTGCATATCACACAGCACAGTGTCAGAATTTACTGTTTAGAAAATAAAGATAGCGATAGGTCAATGTGTATTTATAATAGAAGAACTGATGTTTATGAGCTGATCAATAAAATAATCAAATAAAAAATGGATACCGGTAGAGGCTATGTATCTTCTTAACTAGTATTTTTCAAAGTACAGGTAGCAACCTACAACTAGTTCGTGAGACAAGAAATATGTTGGCACTCAAAAAATAGCTAGCTGAAATATGTACATGGAAAATACCTGAAAACGAAATTTCATAATTGGAAAATGGTCTTATTCTATCACATTCTATCTGATAATTCCAGTTAATTGTAACTGTCGTCAGAATATTTTTTCTACTTATATTTTCTTCCACTCAGTTGTCAGACAAAATGTTTAAAAAACTGTACTCTAAGGTTCGTTTGAAGGAATATTTATACAACCGTAGAGATTGAAAAATGATAAAAAATAATACTAACAATACAAATCTTGCATTAATCGCAGTAGCAGAACTTTATATCAGGGAAATTACGAATAGAATTGACATACTGATAGTTGTTTACCTTGAGTTATATAGTTACAGATAGAGAAATCACGCTGGATAATAAGTATTGAAAACACTGATTAGAACGAAATGGGAACATTTTGAATACTTTTTCTTCAAAAGGAACATGTTCGACAGGTGCATCGATACAGGGAAGAGCTTACTGCTCATCGACTGGAAAGGACGCTATGACGAGACCGCATCCTCCTCGAAAGTGTGCGTATTTCAAATAGTAATGGGTTCAGGCATTTTGTAATTAGGAGCGACCAACGCTGGACGTCGAATATAGCCGAGGGATCAAAGAGGAGATCTAGGGACAATTCAAATTACCCCTTTGCGAATTCATGGGCGTGGGCGTAGATGGGAAAACGTTGAAATCATCTTCTTTTTCATATTTAATATCGGATTCAAACAGCACGCGATTCAACTTTATTGGAAAATTCTGTCCATATTATTTTTGGTAATTTAGATATTTATTGGTAGTAATAAAAGGAGAAGAATTTAATTAAAACCTGGAGCAGTAAATTAAAGCGATGTGTGGTGCTGAAGTATTGTTTTGACGCCCCACGAGACTAATAACAAAATGAAGAGAAGGAGTGAAAGAAGAGAAAAAAAGTCTGGAAAGCCTGAATAAATTAAGAATTAAAGGAGAATTTTTGGATAGGGCTATGAGCCATTAAGCCTTTTACCGCAATTCGGTGAGGTCCTCGACAAATGGCGCCCGCGAGAGAGAGAGAGTGATAGAGGAAGAGGGCGAGAGAGAGAGGGACGACAGAGAGAAAGAACTTCGCTATGCGTTATTCAGAGAGAAATCCGCACGGGGAAAAAGGGTTTAGAGATAGGAGAGTAGTAGACAGGGAATTTTAGCTTAGGAAAGAGAAGCAGAATGTGGAGGAACAGGGAGAGAGAAAGAGAGGGAGAGAGAAAGAGAGGGGAGAGAGAAAGAGAGGGAGGGAGAAAGAGAGGGAGGGAGAAAGAGAGGGAGAGAGAAAGAGAGGGGAGAGAGAAAGAGAGGGAGGTAGAAAGAGAGGGAGGGAGAAAGAGAGGGAGGGAGAAAGAGAGGGAGGAAGAAAGAGAGGGAGGGAGAAAGAGAGGGAGGGAGAAAGAGGAAGGAATAAGGGCGCGTGCGGAGGGATACCATCACTGGGAGTAAAAAAAGGATGTAGCGTGTATGCCGTTGGCTCTCACTTTCTTCGTCTGTTTTCTCTCTCTTTCTCCCTTCTCTTTCCTTTCCTTTTCATTCTTTACTTTCTCCATTTCCTCTCTTTTCCTTTCCCTCTTCCCTTTTTCCTCTTTCCTCTCCCTTTCTACTCTCTCTACTCCTCTAATCTTGTTCTGCCTTCTCATTCTCTCTCTCTCTCCTTATCCTATTCCCTTTCTCCTCTCATCCACCATTTTCATCTCTTCTCTCTTTCTCACCTCTTCTTTCGCTCTCCCATATCAGTCTCGTCTCTTTATCCTCTCTCCATTTCCTTCATCTCATTTCTTAATTTTCTATTCTATTTTCAACGTTCCAGATTCCTTTTCTACGGCTCGCTGGCTGAAGAATGGTTTTCCCATTAAATTTTCCCCCTAAAATCTTTTCATGTATGTCTCTCCGGCACCCCTAGCGGATCTTCAACCGTAATAAGTGTCCACTATACTTCCTCTTGCACAGAGTTATCACCCTTATCTCTTTTTACCCTTCCTGTTTCTCGAGCATATATCGGTCAGAGACTGAAATAATTCAGAAACCGGCTAAATCTAATTCCAAAGGTTGCCGGTTTTTTGACTTTGTTCTACCATACTTTCGTACCTTCATATCTCGCATTTTCCTCGCTTCTATGTCTTCTTTCCTATCGTCAAGTCCAATGTATCGCTCCATCTTTGATTGTTGTAGAATGTGAACATCCCAAGCATTTTTTTTATGAATTTCTTCTTCATTCAGGTGCTTTATGATACGCAGGTGATTATCCGTTATAAGATGCCCGGGATTAAAGGAGAAATACCCTGCAGCGTGGAATCGAAATAAACACGGGAAAATATTCATGTTTTGCTCGCGTCGGCTAAAATGAAATCTTCGCTTTTAGGATCTGCCAATGTTTTCACGCGCCTAAAAAGGTAATTATGCTGCACCTTCCTTGAAGGCTGAGTCGTTAACTTGGTTTAAAATTTTAGACCTAATAATCTATCTTTTTGGATTTTGACGTCGTTATAAGTTAACGCCGTAGTTTTAAATCAATTTCATTATAATACAATCCACTGATTCTCTTTAGTAGCACTATGTTAAAGTATATATACAGTTCATCAACTCCCATAATTGAAAGGAATAACGTTCTTTTATTTAATAACATATCGCGTTTTAAAATTATGACGTCTTCATATGTATACGTCCTTGGTTGAAATCAATGGGACAATGAGAATTTCACCATTAAAAGCATTAAAGCGATGCTATTATAATACGGATTGCCAATTCCCTTTGTAAAGCTTTGTCCTGATTGCTATGGTAGCTGAAGTTCTTTATTATTGGGCATCTGCTTTTTTCCAACTAAAAACCTTTCTTCTTCAATTCGGCTCCTATTTGAATTTAGCCTTCAAATATAAGAAACCTCATTCTTTTAGCTATGGAATTGTTTTCGTCTCGAGTTTCTGCCTGAATTATAACCAATTTTAAAATACAAATTAATGAAACTGCACAGATTTCCATGTTTTTCTTATGGAGTATCGAAATGGAACATTGGGGTCAAAAATACCCCACTAAAACTTAAATAATTTGAAAATTTCGATTTTCTGGTTGGTTGTACCTATCATCCTGCCAAATTTCAGGTCCTCGGCATATCAAGAAGTACCTTAGGTTTTATAATATATATATAGTCATTGGAAAAAAGAACCCCCAACAACCACTCCCCTGCACCCTGCCGGATATTACCCCTACGGTATACCCCACATGCCCAATAAATCTCTCCTGCAATTCCTTCTCCAGCCCCACCACTAACATCACCTATCCCATAACTTCTTCTACCAACTGCACCACCCGTAATATCATTTATCTCCTGAGATGCACCCAATGTCCCGCTTTTATGTTGGCCTCACCAGCAATCCCCTCAACTTCCGCATGAACGGCCACCGCTACATCGTCATTCATAAACGACCTTTGGCCGTTGATGCGAACAATCACAACTTAAAATTTAATGATTGCTTCACAGTGAGAGCCATTCGCGCTCTCCCCGATAATGCTTCGGCCCCCCACCTCCGACAGTGGGAGCTTGCCCATATCCATCTTCTAAACTCCTTCACTCCCTCTGGCCTCAACCTTCGCTAACATTTCACTTCTTTTTGGCCATTCCTCCACCCCCTCTGGATCCTCCAATCCCCGACTTTTCCGCTCTTCCCTTCCACTCCCATGCCTCCACCCAGTGTCAATGCCTTCAGTTATTTCTCTCCTGTGCTGACGAAGGGATCGCCCCCGAAAGATTCCGTTTTTTGTGTTTGTTTTACGTGTGTCTCTCCGACACCTCCAGCAGCTCGCCAACCTGAAGTCATCTTATTGCTGAGTGCTCACTGGGCTTCCTTATCCCAACATCTTGTTGCCATCCAGTTATCCCACTTATCTTTCCTCTTCCATAAGCACACACACATACATATACCCTTGAGTGGAAAAAACGTTCGTGTTTGTTGCTCTAGGCTAAATTTCCGTGAAGTTCCAACCCATTCTTGATAGGATCTCTTTCGTTTCCATTGCTCTTCTAGTTATTTGAGAAAGCCAATCATGTGAAAGTGTTTATCTTTAATCGCAATATTTCTTGCTTCCTCATTCTTCTACTAACAAAAAACGATGCAGATAATCATAACGCTTGCGAAACTCCGACCATGTTAGAGGAAAAGAAATTTCCGGAATCTAAATCTTTGAAGGAATATGTGCGTATAAAAACGCATGCTTCTCTCTCTCTCGAACTCGAGATTTTTGGCTTCAGGGAATGCGAGAGAATTGATTGAAGATATGTGTTGTGCTAATGTGAGATCCTATGAATTGAGAAATGCGCTGTAGGGCTGCGATTGGAAGATACGGAATGTACTACTCTTCCCTTGATATATAAATATATATATATATTATTTTTTTGAACGTTAAATATGACAGGTATGCGTGGATTAAGTATTAAATTTAACTTCCCATTCTTCTTTTTTTTTCTCTCTTTCTCTCTCTTATCCTCCTCCCCCCATCCCTCTCCCTCTCTCTCTGGAAAAATAGACATACTAATCTCCTAATTAAAACCATTATCTATCTCTCACTTCCTTTTCTCTGTCTTTCTCCCACTCCCCTGCCTCTCTTCTTTCTTTCTTCTTCTCTCTTCTTCTCTCTCTTGTATTAAAATATTCAAAGCACGCTTTCCTTACACAATTATAAGTAATAAATAAATAATAATATTCTCTCCCTCCCTCTCACCTCTCCTCTTTCTCTCACTATGTTTACGTAATTTTGCAAAAAATCCTACGATAATTTAAGGCAATCTATGCACTCGTATATATTACACGTATGCGGGTTGAGACAACAATTGATTCTCGAAATTTAAAAATGACGTTGTCGGTATTGCTACATTTTTTATAATAGTATTGACATAATCCACATAATTTTATTGCTGCTTTAAGGGCTTCGGTCCATATATCCATATGAATATTATGTAAGAAGTTAATGCGTAATTATATTAATGGTGAAACTTTACAATACAATACATAAAATAGTAAATATTAATGTAAACATCACTTGTGTAATTAAGACATGGGGAACGTATGATAAACTTGGAGTACCCAACGGCAAAATTAAGTAAATTTCAGAATTTATTGCATTAGTTTTATTGTAATATGACATCAAAAGTGGTATATCAATTAAAATAGTAAATAATAAAAATCGTTTGCTACTTAAAAGAAAACTTTTCTTAGCGAAGGGGGCGTTTCATCTATTCCTATATATGTATGTAAGAAGTAAGTATTTATAATGATATCTTAAGAACGAAACCACCTTTATCTAAAAACCGTTATGTATAGGTATACAATTTAAGTTTGAGTTGTGAAGACTTTTACCACGTGATTAAATTTGATAAAAATTTGATTAATGTTGATAGAAGAACTATCAAGTATGATTGATGAATTCAATTTACAGGTGATCAAATTGAAGTCAACCATTGCAGTTTTAATATTTGTTTACCTTATCATCGTATATTGGAGTTTTTATGTATTTTATTCTAAGGTCCTTTTGAGAACAATCTTTGCTTACGCTCTTAATATTGTGGTTATGGATATTGCAATATCATCTTTGTTTTTTAGGGTTTTGTTTATGTTTTGATATTGTAGTTGTATGCTGTTTATTTTGTTGTGGTTGTTTTTTTAGCTGCCAGCGTAAAGCTTGTCTGATGAAATTTGCTGAGTGTTCTCCACTGATTCGATTCTGTTTTTATGTTAGTATCTGTGGTGTTTCTTCTGACTGGTCAATGATATCATCTGGTGTTCCCCAAGGCAGCGTCCTTGGACCTTATTTATTTAATTTGTTTATAGATGACTTAGTAATTTCAGTATCTACTTCTCAAGCTGAAATTTTATTATGTGCCGATGATTTTAAAGTTTTTCAACCAATTGATCCTCTCCCTGATTGTCTTTCCTTCCAATATACGATTAATAATCTAACAAATTGGCGAGATACTTGGCAATTGCGACTAAACTTGCCTAAATGCAGTGTTCTCTCTGCCACTTTCCGCAAAAGCCCCATTCTCTGGGATTATGCAATGAATGGAACTACTCTAAAAACGGTGACACTGCAGAGAGATTTAGGTGTCTTGACAGGCACTAAACTAAACTTTTCAGAACACATTTTCACGATGAAGAGAAAGGCTCTTTCTCTCTCTTCTTGGCATTCTTTACAGATACACGGAGCTGAAGGATCCTGTGGCTTCGAGGACGTATTTCTGCTCTATCGTAATTCCCGTAATTTTCTATTGCTCACCAATTTGGTACTCATCCTGTAATTTACGCTCCCTTGAGCAGATTATGAATTTTTTTATAAAAATATTAGAATACGTGTTCCTTCCCTTCGTTATACTACAAAACATACGGTCCTCTCCACAATAGCTATTGATAATCTCTCTACCAATTATCATAAACAAGCCATTTCTTTTCTCCACAAAATTTTAAATTCTCATATTAATTGCCCTGAGTTATTGTCTCTTTTTAACTTTCATATGCCCCCTAGATCAACCCGATTATCTCACCTTCTTCACGCTAATACCCCTAGGATTCCATTGATCCAGCGTTCTATTTTCTTCCGTCTTCCATCCTTATTAAATTCCCTCCCGTCTGATCTTGATGTTTTTCGCCTCTCACTCCCCTCTTTCATGAAACTTCTCTGTTTTTAAGGGACATTATTTGCTAATATTAATATTTGATGTTATTTATTATTGTTATATTTCTGTTTTTTTTTATCTGTAAAATAGCATTTTAAAGCTATATG
Source organism: Tanypteryx hageni (assembly GCA_028673005.1). Lineage (NCBI taxonomy): Eukaryota > Metazoa > Arthropoda > Insecta > Odonata > Petaluridae > Tanypteryx > Tanypteryx hageni. The sequence continues at coordinate 57,135,736 of CM054116.1, forward strand.
TGAAATCATTTCTAAATAAATAAAATTAAAATAAATAAAAAATGTCAGTGACGAGATCCACACGAGAGAGTTCTAAGGTGTATAAAAATTTTAATCCTTGATTCAGGAACGAGATTTATTATTTATAAAACGATTTTGAGGTTAGGTTAATGGCGTTTTCCCTTTTGGTGGAGGAATTGTTGGATTGAGATTTTGAGATTTGAAGCTAGTTTCTTAAATATTTTGTTTAAATCGGTCTATTTCTTATTTCGCTCCTGTTTTTTCTGGCGTGGACTTTGTTTAAAAAGTGGTCCATTTCATATTAATTGTTGTCTATAATGGTTTTGGTTATTTTTAGATGCAAGTCCTGTGCTTGTACTTCTAGATATTGTCTTTTTGCGTAGAGCGAACCGATTGCGAGTTGAAACCATTTCTTGGGGGCAAAGTTGATACGCTTCTTAGCGTTGAATTTATCTGTTTTTGGAAAAATATTCATGAATTTGGGGTAAACGTTCCTCGTTTGAGGAATATTGTCTGCCTCTTTGTCGTTGTTTTTTGTGTGAAGGTGGTGAAATAGGTTGAGCTTATTTGGCTGAAGGGCCTTAGTTAATGCGCTAGATATTTATCGATCTTGTCTTATGGCTGAAAACAAATTCAAAACTAAGCACAAGTATCCGAAAATTCAAAAAATTAATTCGAATAGCCATAGCAAGGGTATAAAATACCAGATGCGCATTTCGGCTACAATGCAGCCGTCCTAAGTAGTGATTCGCCATAAATAGTTTATAAAAAATAAATATGGCGGTATTTGTTTTTTTGTACCTGTGCGGCAGAAAGGGAGATTTGTTGATGGGTGCTCAATAACGTCAGGGTTTAAAGTATGCGAATTTTGAAATGAGAAGGTATTTAAACAAACGGCTACGAAAGGTTCATTCAAGGGTTGTCCCTCAGGATTATTGTAGGAAATCGTTTCCACGTGTTCTGTCAAGAAATATAGTGACTATCGTTTGGACCCTGTGAATCAAAAAATGTTTTTCGAATCAAATCAGGAATCGAATCGTCTCTAAATATTCGAATAGAACCGATTGCGCGAATACATATAATACATATTATAGACTGAATTTAATTTTAAGAATGCAATCACTCTAAACCTAAAAGCCTAATAAAACATTAAGTTTAACTTCAACGGCAAACCTTACAGCCGAACACACAATTGTCTTTCATACCTATGCTGTGATTGTGTATGTATAGAGCCGTAGTGAGGGTGAGGCAACCGAGGCACGTGCCCAGGACGCAGCTTCGTAAGGGGGCGCCAAATGGAAATCTTATTATATACTAGCTAAAATGTGAGTTACACGAAAAATAAGAGGAAGGAAAAGGAAATCTAATGACAAGATGGAAATTGAAGCGCCCTCAATACCTGAAACAACAGAAAATACTCTCTACGATGCAGTGCATGAAGCAATAAATCTCTTCAAACGCAACTGTCGGTACAATTTACATCTTTGTGTGTATGAAATTGATAATGCTTTTAAATTTTTAAGTTGTGCTATATATGACCTTGTAGTGACTAATACATGGTTCAAAAACCATAAACGAAGGTTATGCACATGGAAAAGCCCAGGAGATAGAATGAGATGCCAAATAGATTACATCCTTGTAAAACAAAGATTTAGGAACAGCATAAAGAACGCCAAGGCATTGCAAGGAGCAGACATTGATTCAGATCACAGCCTTCTAATACTTGACGTGAGTACAAAGCTCAAACAAATAAGAAAAACGAGAAGAGAAAGACAGACCTGGGACCTACAAAAACTGAAAGAAAGGCAGGATGTAGTCAGCATGAAGTTGGAAGATAACCTAAGAAAGTTGGAAAACAAACCGAAGACCGTCGATATAGAATGGGATGAAATTAAAACCAGTATCAAGGATACCTTGGATAAAGAGATTGGAAAACAAGAGAAGAAAATCAGAAAACCATGGATCACGAAGGAAATGCTGGAGAAAATGGATGAGAGACGAAAATGGAAAAACGTTAACAGTGAAGAAGGTAGAGCCAACTATAGGCGTATAAACAATGAGTTGAGAAGGGTAACAGATAAAGCTAGAGAAAATTGGCTAAAAGGAAAATGTGATGAAATAGAACAAATGGAGAAATTAGGACGGTACGATATGATGTACGCTAGGGCACTGGAATTAGAAGATAAGAAGTCTAATGGAATTTGTGGTAAAGGAATTATGAATACGGATGGGAAGATAGTCTCAGAAACAAAGGATGTAGCACAGGTATGGGAAGAATACATTAAGGAATTATACAGCAAACAGACAGGAGCGGCAAAAATAGAACTGGAAAATGAGGAAAACATTGAAGAAGATAACTTAGGACCAAGTATTATGGAGAGCGAAGTAGAAAAAGCGATAGTGGAACTTAAGAAGGGGAAAGCCACGGCCAGCGATGGAATACCGGCTGAGATACTTAAAGTCATAGGATCAGAAGGACTAAAAGCGATCACGAAATTAATTAATAAGATTTACTACACGGGAGAGTGGCCTCAGGATTTCCTAGATGTAACAATGATCCCTCTAAAGAAGAAGCCAAAGGCAATGCAGTGTAAAGATTACAGAACTATAAGCCTTCTGTCACACACATCGAAGATCATCACGAGGATTCTTAATAAAAGGCTGGAGAAAAAGGCAGAAGATATAATAGGGGAAGATCAATTCGGTTTCAGAAAAGGACGAGGAACTAGAGATGCTATAGGAGTAGTTAGAATCATATCAGAAAGGGCAATAGAATACAGTCAAGATATCTGCGCATGTTTCGTAGACTGGCAGAAGGCCTTTGATAGAGTAAATTGGGTAAAGTTGATGAAGATATTAAAGGATATAGGTGTAGACTGGAAAGACAGGAGACTGATTAGGAATCTATATGAGAATCAAGTTGTAAAAGTCAGGTTTGAGAATGTGGACACCTGCGGAATAAATATCGGTAGAGGAGTAAGACAAGGCTGCTGCATATCGCCAACCCTATTCAATATATATGGAGAAAGTCTAATGCAAGAAGCCTTAGAAGGCACAGGGGATTTCAAAATTGGAGGAAGGATTTTAAAAACAGTAAAATACGCAGATGATCAAGTACTTCTAGCAAGAAAGGAAGAGGAGCTACAAAAAATGATAAATAGACTAGTGATAACAGGTAGAAAATACGGTATGGAAATAAATACAGAAAAATCCAAGGTCATTCGAATATCGGGTAAAGAAGAGAACCTGAACATAACTATTGGGGGAAAGCCTTTAGAACAAGTTTCAGAATATAAATACCTTGGAAGTATCATAACACGAGAGGCAAAATGTACGGATGAGATCAAAACTAGAATAGGAAAAGCAAAGGCGGCTTTCAGGAGAAAGAAACAACTACTTACAGGGAATATAAGGGAAGATATCCGCAAGAAGTTGATAAAATGCTACGTATGGAGTATAGCATTGTATGGGGCAGAAACATGGACGCTAAGGAAAAATGACATCAAATACTTGGAAAGCTTTGAAATGTGGACTTGGAGGAGAATGCTGAAGATAAAATGGACAGATAGGATGAAAAACGATGAAGTGCTACGAAGAATAGGAGAGAAGCGAATGATTATACAGACTATCAGAAAGAGGAAGGCTAACTGGGTTGGACATTACCTGAGGAGAGAGAGTATGATTAAAGACGTGTTAGAAGGAAAACTAGATGGGAAAAGGGAAAGAGGTAGGAAAAGGTTTCAGCTGATAGACGATTTGAAAGGGAAAGAGAGTTATCAAGATATGAAGAGGACAGCGGAAAATAGGAGCATATGGAGAACCAGGTTTAACCATGAATAATCACGGACCTGTCTACGGACAGACTACCTATGATGATGATGATATATAACATGAATGAAGATGAAATTATAAATTCCTGTAAAAATGCTGCTAGTATGTATAAAAACGATGTGAATGAACGCGTGTTAATCGACTAAGTTCGCAGTTTGAAGCAACACCTGCATTCGATATAAAGTGTAAAAATTACGCAGAAAGAAATTTTAGGAATTCTTCACGAATACGAACTTTTAAGTTCATTTTCCAATGTGGAAATTTTACTGAGAATTTTTCTGATATTCGCCACATCGATTTCGACTAGAGAGCGTTCTTTTACTAAACTGAAATTGATCAAACATTACCTACAGTCAACAATGAACCAAGAGAGACTCTCTGGTCTGGCAATTATCTATAGAATACGGCACTGCTAAAAATGTAGAATTCAATGACACAAACAATATGTTTGCTGCAAATAAAGTTCGAAAAATAAAACTTTAAAGAAACGATTGTTTATTTTTAGTTAAATACCCATTTAAAAATACGAACTTATAATTTTATTAGATCATTTTGGGGCGCCAAAAACTCATCTGCCCAGGGAGCAAAAGTGGTATGTGTATATGTATTTCTAGGCTACTTTCCAGAATGGAAATAGGCTTATAATTTTGTCGTTGTGTCTGTCTGTCCGCCTCCCCTATTAACTTTTATGCACATATATTTCTTGTAATTTTTCTTTATATCATATTTTATCTGAAGACTCCTATATCTACATGAGAGATTGTATGATCTAAAGCAGATATTCTCATCCTGTTGTACACGTACCACAAGTGGTACATGAGCCAGTGCAGCGTGATGCAAAAAAAATAAAAACACATGGTTTGCGTATAGCTTCAAATATTGTTATATTATATTTACGTAATTCAATTACAAATTTATATGTACGATTGTTGACACAGTACATTATTATAATATTTGAATTTGAATTGATTTAAATTGCCTTCAATCTCACTATGGTGTTACGCGAATATTTTCGCTTTTGATTTGGTGATACAAAAATAAAATAGGTTGAGAACCCTTGATCTAAAGAATAATAAAAGATATTACTGTTATTATTAACTTATTAAGCTATGGAACGAAATAAAATCTATACTTACATCTAAAGGCTGAACCTACGATTAATCGCCCTTAACAAAAACGCTGCAAAATATAGCAATCAATTGCAAATCTCAGGGAAATTTGACATATTTTTCTTGGCTCTTGAATTTACGTTATATTTTAATTTAATATTTAGCGATTTAATGCGCGCAGCGGTCGCCGAAGTAATTAGTGAACGATTATGAAAATACTAAACGGGATAAGTGATAGTCGTCCAAATCGATAATTAAGCAATGCATCCCACGTTTATCGATGCATATCACTATCGCCTACCCCACTTCGTTTTCTGTTGCGTAGCTTTACATGAAACTTATCTCAGAGCTCTAAGTTCGCCTCAAAAGTTAAAATATTTTTTAACGGCAAAATAGACTGGAACATTAGTTATTAGATATAAAAATACTTCTCTCTGCATATTATAGGGCAACAAATTTGTTTTGAACTTGAGAGTTTTATGTTTTATAAGTGAATATCTTTCGCCTTCAAGGGAAACTGCATTGTCGCTGATTTCGCGAAATTATAACGTACATTCAATTGAATTTAACGGAAAACCAGAAACAAGTCCCAAATTTTTGCACTTTTCGGATATAGGGGCTATTTTTTAAAGCTGGGTTGGGTTGGGTTGGGTTGTGATAATAAAAAAGGCAACCGAACCCAAGCCATCCCATCCCATAAATAACTGTTTTCGACTTTTTACAAAGAGCGTAACGGCGATAGCAAAGACGATCACATACTACAACCATGCCCTCGACAGTATTCGAACCCCAACCCCTAGCAGTGCAAGACACAGTAACCACCCCTCTAATAAGGACAGTATAAAACAACCAATTAAATCCAACCCTACCCAATACAACCTAAATTTTTAAAAGTCTGATGTGGCCACCACCTGACTCCATACCTGTAATATTTCTAAAAATTCCAAATAAGTCAAATGACAATATGTTAAGGAACTGCGAGAAAAATTAAAGACTTTACAAGGACATAAATAAACTCATACCGTAGCCTTCTGGTATTGAATATAGCCAGGAATCTCCAACAATTGAGAAAATAAAAAGGAGCGTTACTAAGACGTAACTAAACATTAATTGTTAACAATAGGCGCCGGTAGGTGGTGACAGCTAAAATATTAGTTTTTAAAATATCTCTTAAACAATGAATTATATGGGGAAAATGATTCAAATAAAGGTTGTAGAAAATTTAATTCCCAACATCATTTATTCTAATAGTTTTTTACATTAATCAAATATTAAAGCAAATATTTATAAAAACGGATGTGACAAGAGTAAATACCTACTTCCGCTTGACCGATCTTTACCAAAAACTAATCAGTTCTTGTGACTGTCATAAAGTGTTAAATGTAAAATTTCTCGTTGAACTAATTAATAGTGTTGGAGTTAAGAGCACCCACAATAAAACTGTCACACACACGCACACAGACAGACATCATCGAGAAAATGGTCAAAACGTGTTCAGGGGACCTCAACACGTGTATTTCCGTTGAAATCTCGAAATCGATTTTTTTCATGAAAACTACTTTCCCCTATACTACGTATGGAGAAAGTAAAAAACAGCCTCTATAACCTAAAACTACCTTAATTTACTATCAAAAGGATTTTCTCTAAAGAATATTCAACTAGATTTTTATTTTAACTATATGCTATAATCGAAGTACGATAATACAAGTTATATTTAAAACGAAACTTAACGTTGAATTTCAGTCATAAGTGTCTGTGATTCAACTACCTAATAGAGAAATCCAAATTGATTCGTTGCTGGAGAAGTATTAACAGGAAGGGAGAGAGAAATGGGGGAAGTGAGAGACAGAGAGGGAGAGAGGGGAGAGAGTGGGAGAGAGAGGGGGGGAGAGAGGAACTGGGAGAGTGATGGAGAAAGGGAGGGAGAGCGAGAAAGAGAGGGAAGGAGAGAGAGTAAGGAAACTAGAGGGAGTGAGGGAGGAGGTGAGGAATATAGGGAGTGAGCGATTTGGGGGGTAGCGAGGAATGGGGGGAGGGAGAGAAAGGAAGGGGAAGAGGGAAATTTTGTACCAAAAGTATATGTAAAATGTGATTATTTGATTCAGTTGCCTTTAATTTTTATTAAATGTTTAAATCTACAAATAATTATTCTCCATTAAAAAAACAAAGCAATAAAAAAGACAAACATTATATTTGATTCCCCATAATTTTTGACTGTCATTTACACTAATCCAATATAAACCTTGTTATGGCAATGGAATTGTTTCCAGTTAAGTACCTGTTCTAAAATTACCACATATAAGTACTTGTGAACTAGACGAGGAAATATGTGATTTTTCTATCGTACAATAATTCAGTCAACCAAGGATAAAAAATGGACAACTTTCTATGCGATCGCATTCCTATTTGCAGTTATTCGGATCAAATTATAAATTCTGTCTCCTCGCGTTTCCCTCTCTTTAATCTTCGCTAGCTGCTCTCTTCCCCCACCCCGCATTCTCCTATATTCGCGTGGCCGCATACTACTGCGATACTTCCTCATACGCCGCACACCAACACCCTCATTTAACCACTCTAACGCACTCAATTCCCCGCTCGGTTCTCGCGTGTTTTCCATCGGAAGTGTTTATGCGCGATGGTAAAGGGATTTGTGCGGCGTGATACCAAAAAATAGCGTTTATGGAGGGGTTTTCGTGTTCCGAGAACCTCTCTTATTTTGCTTCTTTTTTTTAATCCGGACTGTTTTAGTTCTTTATTTTTTCACCTCCCCTTTCCCACTTCGCCTCTATCCCCTCCTCTCTCCTCCCCCTCTTCCCCCCCTCTCTCTCTATTTCTCTCATTCTCCGTCTCCAATTCTCCCACAAAAACATTCCCTTCCACTCAATCCGCTGCACAGTTTTATCTCGCCATTGTTTAATTTTGTTTTATATTCTTTTCTTCTGTATCTTTCGCCAACCTCCCTTTCCCTCTCTTACTTCCCCTCCCCATCTATCCATAACCTCCTCCCTCTTTCCCCCCCTCTCTCTCCAGCCCCTTCCCAAACCTACTCGACTGTAGGTGTCTTCCCCACCACCTCCCTCTTCCGACAAAACACCGTCCCGCGGGATGGAGCTTGTATGTATGTGTGCGTGCGTGTGTTTGCATGTGTGAAAGGATTGGTTTTATGCGACACGAAATCGTCGGCACCATCAATCACGGACAGTTTCCGCGCGACAGAGGTCGCATAATGAGTGTTGCCGGGGTGCGGAGGCGTTTATTGGAATGAGTGCGGGTGGAGGGAGGGGGGGGGAGAAAGATCGGTCGCCTATGGGATGAGGAGTAGGAGGAGAAAGAGTGGTGAGATGACTATGGAAGGGGTGAGCGATGGGGTCGGTGAATGTGTTTGTGTGAGTGCGAGAGAGAGTGTCCCAGGTTCTCAGTGGTATGGGTGTAGCAGAGTGGGGAATTTCGTGGGAAGAGAGAATAGGAGGAATAGGGGGGCGTGTGGGAGGATACACAAGCGAATCGTGATAATCACCCGGACGCATTCATTACTGAAGCATCATTTGCCTTCCAATTTATTCTCTCCCATTCACCATTCTCAGGTTCCGATTCCTGGCCCGAAGCTGTCGGTTGTGGATGTGCGCCGAAAACCTCCGTTTAGTTTAGTTCGATTACCTTCGAAAACCCTCTAAATAATATGTGCCTCTTGCTCTGCTGTAATTTGAGTGGCTCTTAGTCCTGATCCATTATAACTAATTTTTAGAATGACGTGATGGACGTTTTGTTAACTATCGATTTGAAATGTATCGATTGTTGATGAAGCGATATGGAATTCGATCGTGAATTTCATCTGGATGGGAAATGTTCTCCAAAAGCCGATAAATCTTTAGAATGATTATTTTGATTTCATGTCTTTTTAATGCATCAGCCGTAAAAGTTTAAATATTCCTTATTACACACTTTTATTTAACTTACTCTGTTATATATGTGTAAGTATATATGTTTCTTTCAAATCTTTCTCGCTTTATATCTCTGCCCCTATAAATGTTACAGGGCTGAGATTTAGGATATATTCTTATTTCAGATGACAACTGACGAGAAAAATCACAAAAAAGTTAATATTTAAGAGGTCTTTTTAACCCCAATGTTCCATTTCAGTACCCATAAGAAAAGCATGGGATTCAGTGCAAGGCTTTCTAAAAATGCATTTTAAAATTTCTTAAAATGAGAATACGAATTAAGGAAAAGAACAGTTATTTAGCTGAAAGAACGAAGTTCTTGATTTTTTAAGGTAGAAGTCAAATACATACCGAATTAGCGTAAATATCTGCTTTAAATCGGGAAAAAGTGTGAATTTTTCCTCTCTTCGACAATGGAAATGTTTAAAAACCATGGCAACGACATTATTGCTTTTAAAGGGATCTTTAATGCTCTTAATGGAAATTAAAGACGTTTTAATGCTTTTGAGGGAAATTAATGCCGTCATAATGAAGTATAGTGGAACTTAAAATATTCTAAGAATTTTCCTATATTGAAATAAATTTGAAAATCCTATTTATAATATTTGCAATTTTCCATAATCCAAAAACTAAACTATAAATATAAGAAGACTAAAAAGGGGAAAATAATATAAAAAAAATCTTTTTCAGTATACACACTATTATGTGCACTCAAAAGTAGAAAATAAATTTTTCTGCCGTCAACTTGAATTACATTTGGTGTGCAGAATAAAAGTGGGTGGCAATTTTTATCCACTTTAATTCCGCACACCAAATTTAATTCAAGTTGAGGGCAGAAAAATTTATTTTCTCCTTTTGAGTGCATATAATAGTGTGTATACTGAAAAACATTTTTTTATTAATTAGCTCACTCGGAGTTCTTGTTTTTTTTCTTTGCGTATCTAAGCAGCTTCAATATTTGAATACGAAAATTATAACCAAACACGGATCAAACGACTTTTTAAATGCATATTTCGAAGTAAGCCACCAGTTAATATTCTTAAAGAGTACATTTTCTATTGTAATATGTTACATTTTGTGCAAGAATTTTATATTTTTTTAATCTTGTCAGTTTTATATTATTGCCATGCAATGCTTATTATTGATATCTATATCTTCCCAAGGTACAAAATCAACCTAAAATAAAAAATAAAACATTCAAAGAATACATCCATTATCTTTTGCTTTTCGGTATCGTACCCTTTCACCCACTTGCTGAGGATTCCTCGATTTTGAGGTCTTTTTTCTCAATCTCCCTGGTTTCTTTTGCTCTATCCCTTTTTCCTCCCTCCCCCTTCCTCTCCCTACTTCTCCCTTCCTCACTCGCTCCTCACCCAACCGTGACTTATTTTTCAGGGAAAGGCGAAAAGTCCACTTCTCTCTTTCTCACTTTCCTGGACTTTCTTACGTGGCAAGACTCAGCAAAGATATCTGGTAGATATGCCATAACCTCCTTTCCTGAGAGTAAACACAGTTCATAGGGGCTTTTGGCACAACCCTTCCATTTCTTTCATCCAAACACACACACACACACACATACACCTCTATCGCCATTTTTCGCCTTTTTATTTTTTTCCCTTCCCCATGAAATCCTATCCTCTCTCTCTCGTCTTCCGACTTTCTTTCCCCCTTTCTCTCTCCCTCCATCTCAGACTTGCTTCCCTGCAAGTAAGGTGGATTATACTCAGACAGCTTTTCTCTCTCTCCTCCCTCACCCTCCCCTTTCCTTCTCCCGCCTCTCTCGTCCCACTCCTCTCGATCCGAGGCCACCCTCCTTAGACTCGAGGAAACGCAAATGGGATTTCTGGGAGAGAGACCCCGAACCCCCGCGATCTTTCGGTTAAATTCGTGATTTATATCGGAGAACACGCGTAAAAAAACTACGGGCGCATTTCCGGAAAGAGGATTGTCCCGTGTTTTTGTCCTCCTCCTCCTCCTTCCCTCCGTATCTCTTTCTTTCTCTCTTCTTTTATCGAGGCGGGTTTAGCCGTTCTTTTTTTTGTTGCTGGCACGGGACTCTTTTTGCATTAAGTGTGTTATCTGTCTGTCAACGCGTGTAGCGTGGAATATTTTTATGAGCATTATCACTGCGTCCGTTTTAAATAAATGTTTCGGACCGTTTTTATGGACTGTTCGAAAAGATGCGGTGAAATAATCCGTTTGTAAAGTTTTACATTATTTTAGTTATACTTAAGAATAATATGCGGTGAAAAATTCTGATTTTCTAAGGAATATCATTAGTTTTTCTCCCTTTCATTTTTTATTATTTATTATCTACACTTTTATGGGTGACTATTGGTTTTCGTACATTTTGTTGGTATCGGCCTTAAATACATAAAATAATCGTAAAAGTACTTGAGAGATTTATATATTAATGAAAAATCAGCTAATTAATTCCATTGCATTTTCTATTATTTTCAGAGCGGTGTTAATGAATGAATTAGGGGAAAATTACATTATTTTTATTACCTGATAACATTATATATACCCCACCATATTTAGGAGGCAATATTGTTATTATCCGCATATTGATTTTGTCATGATTTCCAACTTTTCATTTTATATATCCGATTAATATTATAAACAAATTCTCCAAAAATACTTCACCCTCCATCAAGGGCGGATCCAGAAAATTCCCAGGGGGTGATTTCCCCAATTGCCCCTCCCCTTCTTGATTCCGCCTCTGCCGACGACCATACATTTTGAAAATCTCTATCCCCATCAGAATATTTCTTTTCTTTGTCATGCAGTTTTAATCTTCTGTGTAGAAACAAGGAATATTGCGCGGAATGAATTTAAGAATGCACCAAGTTTAGAGAATTGGATCGTCCAAGGATAGGGCGATCGCCCCCAGCGTCCCCCCCCCCCTTGGATCCGCCACTGCCCTCCATACTTCTCGATGGAAATATTTTCTTTAATCGTTTTCGATTTTAGATTCGACCTACTCTTTTACCCGCATTCTTGCTTACGAAGATTTTATATTAGCGACTGCCCTTATTTAGTAGGTGTGATCTAAGTAATAATAGGTCATTCTAAAATCTCAGACTAATATTGTTTTGCAAAACACTTCGTCAATCTTGGCAATAGCCCTCACCCAGCCCTACACATACGCGCACACACATGCTCGGCTATCTAAGCTGTGTTGTACACTTCTTTACGTTGGAATTTACGAGACGTCTCCTGAAGGAAACCTCATTTTCTTCCAAAACGGTGGCCGAAAGTGGCCGTGATCTTATCTCCAGCCAAACGGTCGGGAAAATCGAGGAAACGTTGTTGGACAGAAATTGGATTTTTCATCGAAAAGCTTCGATTTTTCTCTTTTCTTTCTTTGCAATCTTCGAAAAGAATTCAGCTCAATTAAATGTGCATCAGGTCAAATATATAAGACTCGTGATACCGAAAGTGACGCAAATTACTTTCTAAGAAAAACTTTTACGTACCCTACCTACGCTCTGTGGGTGTGTGTATGTGTAAATGTTAAAATGTTAAAAGGTCTTATTGAAGGTTATAAAAGTAAACTGATCGTTATCATTGTTCATGCGACATTATTTCGACAAGTGACAAAGAAGTATGTCAAGTTATGTAAATATATTTTAGCATACATTAAAATACTTCCAAAATATGTGGTTCGGTTGGAAGAATTTACTTCTTTAAAAACCAGTCCCCTCGGATTATATAAACTATTTTTTTAAACAAAAAATATCTATTGAATCTTACTGCGTATAACATATATTGTAAACATCCATTCTAAACATTAACGAAGATTTACTATGTAAAACAAATAGGGAAAAACATTCCCGGAATCAAACCCGGGACTTCAATCTTCAGGAAATAAAATATAGCCCGGAGGTGGGCCCTTGCAGCACGAGCCTCTTACTAAGTTTCATGAAAATCGGTCCATTGACGCAAAAGCTGTTAGTTGGGGACACACACACAGAGACAGGACCATTTCATAAGGCTATGTTTCCTTTGGAAACCAGCCTAAAAACTAACACTGTTAACAATTCACTTGTAAATAAAATAGAATCGTAAGTCATATATGTAACCAATGCAAATACCATATTTATAAATATAATAGAGATTTTCCCGTTGAAAATCAACGGGAGTGGTATATTAATTTCAATTCACCCAGAAAGTGAAGCGCTTGAAATTTATTACATTAAAATACTTACATCCTGTACAAAAACCAGTTTGCGGTAGTTAATATTTAGGAAAGCTGAAAGGAGGCGAGAATTAGAAAATAGTGTTCATTGTCTCCAATGATCTTCAGTATAGAGAAGGTAATGAGTGGAGTAAAAAAATATGAATGAGAGAGTGAGCATACAAATTAGCATGCTACGTTTCACAGATGACATAGCAATACTAGCTAAGAATGAAGAGGGTTTACGGAGAATTCTAAAGGAAATGGATGGAATACTGAGTGAAAAGGACGATATGAAACTGGAAAAGAGTAAGACAAAGATTATGGTATGTGGAAAAAATAGGAAAGAAGGATGCACATAAAAGTAGGAAACGGAGAACTAAAGAAATGGAGGAATTCTGTTATTTAAGGAGTAAGATTAAGAATGATGGAAGAAATAAAAAGGAGATAATGAGCAAAGCAGCACAAACTAAGAAAACTTTCTTTCAGAAAGTATAAGCGACGCACATTGCTTTGCGATTGTTTTACTCCTCATGAACAATAGTAAAAAGGTTGCAAACAACTTTTTCGACTACTCAGGTGATACTGATAGGTTAAATAAAAGAATATGTATGAAGCAAAATTTATCAAATGCCAAATGCCAAAATGTGTTGGCGCACTCCATGCGCCAGCGCGAACACTTAAAAGAGTTAAATGGACGGAAATGACAATTAATGATGAAGTACTCGGAAGAGTTAATAAAAAATAAGTATATGGATAAGATTAAAAAGGAAAAGCGATGTTAGTGGGACACATCTTAAAAACATGAGGGGTTATTATAGACCATAATAGAATAGGAAATAGGAGGGGAAAAAAGAGAGAAAGGCCTTGGATTCAATACATTGAGCAGATTATAAAGGACATGGGTTACTAGGAAACAAAGAGGTTAGTGGAAAGAAGGATGGTAAAAATAATTCAATATAAAGCATTTATAATAAAAAAATATATCGTTATTTTACTTTCTTTCTTTAGGAGGAGATAACTACGGCGAGACTTAAATAAACGCAATAAAATATGAATCGATTAATTAATGATCTCCAATTTCGCATAAACCGTAAGTGAATTAAAATAATTCTTTTTTGTTTTGGCTTATAAATAATTGATGGATTACAAACTTTATAAAATACGACACGTAGCGAATTACTATCTCCGTTGAAAACCCTAAATATTAGAAAAAAATTTAATTTGTTATAAAAATGCTTTTTTGAGTATCAATTAATGCAATGATAGCGCTTTCATGAAGTTAGCGGTAGATAAAACATTTGAAAAGGATAAAAAAATGCCCTTTGAGTTAATCAGTGGGCGTACCTATGATCTATTATTTTATGCAATTGAAGTATAAAAAGTCCGCATTCGGGATTAAGTTATTAATCTAAACATATGCTTGCAGGTGTATGTTCTGCTTGGGGGAAACTAGAATATTTCATTTTAATACGCTTTGTCCTGCCAAAGTGAGTGCTAAATATCACGCCCGCATAGACACGAAAGTTCGTGAGTCTTCACGGGAACTTGGATTCTAATAAACCCTTCATTACGCCCTCGCCACTTCCTTTTTATTATTTTACTCTATGTATTACACTTCCTCGCCCGTGCAGGAAGAAAGCACGATTCGATTCGCCAAAGTTGAACTTGCGAGCTTCTTTCCCTCATGTTCTCACTAATGACACTTTGAGGCGTCAGGGGAGGCATGTGGGGGCGGGACGAGAGACAGCGAGAGAGAGATTGAGAATAAGTGAGGACGACCCTTGAGGGTTTGAGGAGGGCAAAAGTAAGAGAGAGGTTTGGAGAAGGGAGGTGGGGCAATGGGAGAGAGAGAGAGAGAGAGGGTGTCGGGGCAATTAGCTCTGCCTACGGTAATTGAGGTACCAAGAGTGTCTCGAGGCAGCAACTTCGCCGGGAACTCGACGAGAAACAGCCGCAGAGGCGGTTGGTGGCGCTGAAGTTGCCTGGTCTATGCGCGTCTCGTTTTTTGTTTTCTTCGCCCGCCGTTATTTTTGTTTTTCATACGCTTCTCGTGGCGATTAAATAAATATATGTATTTTTTCTCCTTCTGTCTATGTATTGGCGCACGGCTTTGATCGGGTAGCAGTCGTGTGAGACGGAAGCATCGTGGGAGTTTTCCATCTTTTTCTTCATATTCTGAAGTATGCTTTATTCCTTTTTTATCTATGGTTAAAAAAGAGACTCGTTGAGTTTTTATGGTTTAAAGGTTTATGTTCCCGTCTCGATTCTTTCTCGGGGAAATGAAAGAAATTTCGCGCTCTACTGAATCCCGTTCTAATTATTGCTTTTTTGTTTTCGTCTTGATGGCGCTTTTATTTCGAGTTGATGGGGGAATTTTAAACTGGCTATTATCCGCGACAACGTGAAATTTTTGACCTGTAAAAAACCAAAGAGATTTTAAGTCCACGTCTACTCATCTCTATATTATTGCGATATTAACAGTTGTTTCAGTCGAGGCACATTAAATACTGTCGTTTATTGTTCTGCTAGTTATAATAAATTTATTTAATCAGTATCATAATATAGTAAAAATCTTAAACATTAAAAACGTAAGGTGTCTGCGTAGGAAGCTCCCGGTTCCGGTGACGTAAGAAGACGCTATGAGTATCAGTTTCAGCGTTTATAAATACAGGAACTTTCCGAATACATAATACGAAAAGGTTTTTAAGTAGATCCTAATAGCTAACGGCGAATATATTTTGCATTCTCAAAAGAAAAACAATACTTAATCTACTATACATTATTCTCGTAGTATCGGCTTGTCAGTCAGTCCGTCCGTCGTGAATAAATCGTGCACGCGCTCACGGCGTTGACCAAATGATCCTAATTTTGGCACCATTTCGCTCGTATTTTTCGAGATGAAGGACATACAGGAATTATTTTTCTCCAAAATTTGTGCCCAGGTGCAATTTTATTTATACTTACGCGATGTGCGAACAATACAGTATGGGGAATTTCACCAATTATAATCGCCGATACTATATATCAGGGGTGGCCAAACCGCGGATCGCGAGTCGCATGCGGCTCTTTTAAATTTCCATTCAGTGGCGTGTCAACGTTTTTCTCTACAGAACACAGTGACGTAGGGTGATTTGAGACGTGTTGGGGATGCCCAAGGGACGTAAATTATATCTTAATTGCTTCAGATGCAAATTATGCTTTTTGTAAATAAATTTCTGAGCGCAGAATGTGTGTCATGCGGCTCTCAAAATTCTGAAAATTATTGCATGCAGCTCCGAGAGCAAGTAGGCTTGGCCACTTCTGCTATATATAGTAATTTGCGCTCTCGCGGACCTTTTTTCAGTAAATGGTACCCTCTATCAAAATCAATTTTTAAATGTCGCCTTACATATCATATTATAATATCATATATGAGCTATGGACTGTAAAATGTAATATTTTAATTGTTTTCCGCCAAAAAAATCATCGCGTCAACCGTTGTAAAAAAAGGTCGTTATGTTTCTTTTGGTTTCCATCAACAAACAGTCGCCGTGAATAAAACATAAAATTTAGTATTAAAATGGATATTGCTGTTTTTATTGCTTAGTTAAATAGTTAATGTTCTTGGTTTTGTTATTAAATGTTTAGTAAATGTTCGTGTACCTATTTGTTTCTTAAACACAGAATTATTACTTTTAGAGGATGTTAATTTTTCTTAGTAGTGTGTGTTCTAAAATTTTCAAAATGTAAGTTTAATTTGCCTTTGTTAATTTTTAAATTTAATTGCATTCATTTTTAAGTTTAATGGGTTTAATACTCATTTGCCTTATAAGATTCTTCAAAAAGTACGTAGTTGAGTGCAACATTTTAACTGTCTGCTATCATAATTTTATCTACAGTTTACGTATCTAAATTAGTATTACGTTTGTGCGAAATTAAATGAAAGGTATTTGATAAACAATTTATTTGAGGTTGCTTAATATATTTCCTACATCATCATTGGTCTGCGTTTACACGTACATTATTCAGTTAAAACTCATTTTATAACAAACATTGAATCAGTGCTGGCCTTATAGATGGAGAAATGGGATCTCAACAGTTAGCGAAACATTATTGGCTAAATTAACAAGGGACTGGATCAAATTTCACGTCATTTTTACAGTAAACAGAAGTCATAATTCGCATACTTTCATATCAGCTTCATGAATAAATTCAAATCTAAAATCTCCGATTTTATATGGCACCAGATGACTCTTGCCTAGAGCCCCAAAGACTCGAAGGCTACCGGATCTCAAATAGCGTTAACCATTGTATATACTGAGGCTTGATTATCATCAGCGACGTACCGGATTCTCGCAATACGCCTCCGCCACTACGGTCAACAACCAAGAAATTTTATTGGGTTCCCTTAGTGACTCAATCCTTCCCCTATGGTAGGTTTAGGCAAACTACAGCCCGCGAGCCGCGTCAGACCCGCGAGAGCATTTTATGCGGCCCGCGATGATATTGTGAAAGCAAAACGTGGCATGCAATACATACCATTTCATATTTGTTGGTTGAAATTATGGTCGGGAAACCTTTTCCAGTAATGTTATAAGGCTAATAGATTATTTATTAATGATATTCACTAATAGGATCCTTTTCATTATCTCGAGTAACTGCCGGTGTAAACCCAATGTGGCTCGACGAAGCATTTTCATCTGTTAATGTGGCCCGCCTAAGAACTCGCAACTGTTAATGCTGCCAACCACGTAAAAGGTGTTTTCACCCCTTGTCTGTGGGTATATACGAGTATGTATAGATGTCACGAATCGGCGTCATAACTAGCTATATTAGCGCCCGAGGAAAACTACTAAATATGTGACCCCCCTCCTTCAAAAACTGATCGCCTCTAGTTTATGTAGTTGTTATTTGGATTTTTTGCGCCCCTTACTTAGTTGCGCCCGGGGCAGATGCTCCGCTTGTCCCACCGTAGTTGCGGTACTGTACGGAATACATAAATGATTATAAGCAGGATTTGTAGTTTTCGTCGTTTATTTTTGGTAAAATTCGAGAGTTAAAATCGAAGTTTATTTTAATACATGTTATAAATTTATATTAATAAAAATTACAGAAATTGAATTCTTCCGGTTAAATTTTACAACTTTATATATTAAAATAAGACTTCTCGCATGCCCTATTTATTTTGCTCTCTAAACTTTGGTGAATGTGTTTTTGTTGGCTTCACACACCATCCCGGAACAGCTATTTTTGCAATAAATCATAAGTACATTTCACTGGTTAAATTGCGCCTCTTATTCACGAAATCGAGACCGTTCAATAATAAAATTAATTTGACGTTAATATATTGCACAATATGAATGCATATATATATATATATATATATATATATATATATATATATATATATATATATATATATATATATATATGAATATTTCGATGAAAAAAATCTTAACTTGTTGAGTGACAAACGATGATGAGTGTACAAAGAAGTCCCGAGTACGAACATTGAACGATGGTACCGACACCATTGTAAGAAAAAATAAGCATGGAACTCTCTCACTCGGAGAATGAATTGTGGGTATGGCTACCAAAAATAAAAATTTTATGTCTGTGTTTTTGAAAATACTATATAGCAAGACTCCAGAAATGTACTCGGAGTAGTATATTTTTAAACTAACCAACCAAGAAATGAGTTATGGGTGATTGGATTTTATCAAGCGGGGAGTAGAATTATTTATACTTTCAAGACCTGACATAGGGATATTTGGCGATCAGCATAATTCAGTTTGGGAAAATTTTTCTTTTCGCATCTTGGAGGTTGTCGGCAGAAGTCATAAGACATTGAGTATGGTGGCTGATCATATCGCGTAAGCGACCAAAGAGTTTATCGGATGTGGTCGAGATTAAAGACAGAGTTCAATAAAACGATCATATAGTTTTGTCCCGTACCCGTGTTAGCTCAGTATGGATCCAGAGTTTGTTTAACCAGAAATTTCATGCAAAAAAATCAGTATGGATCCTTAAGACATAAGGGGTCTTAGAAAGGGTATTGGATACCTAACAAAGTGCGACTGTCTGGTATGACAAATGCCGATTTTCTCTTTTGTTTTGGAGGTTCGACGTTAAAATATACTAAATTTGAGTGTAATAAAGCAAATTAAAAAATCCTGACTAATAATTTCATAGAAAATTTAGTAGTGAAAAATTGACGCTTATCGACGACAATTCATTTTCGTCGATTTTGAAATTTTTACGAATTCGTTGTTTATCGACATTTATCAATTTAAATCGAATTCTGCCAAGCCTAATTATAAGATACTTTCGGACAGTTGATGAGTGTAACGAAAATTTTGCAAACCAACTTAAAACTTTGCAAGCGGCGCTGCAAAGTTTTAATAACTTACGTAAAGTTATTAGCGGATATTATCTCAAAAGAAAGAGGGTGAGGAATTTTTGAGAACATATTTCATGGAAAAATCTATTCAAATCAGCAAGAACATATTTCATGGAACAATCTATTAAAATCAGCAAAGTTTAGTTCTTTCTTAAAATTAGGATTTTTTTGGAGATTTATAGGCCTACTGCGATCAAAAGAACATTTTGGGTGTATTGTGGGTGAGGCCAAATCCCCCACTCCACTTGGCGCCCTCCCCTATCTCCCTTCTTTAACACACGGGCTATCGCTGTCTCGGTTCTTTTCTAACTACACTGTTGCCAAATATTCGCAAAACGTCGTCGTCAGTCAACTGTAAACGTGAGAACTGACAATCTAAGGAGGAGAACGATGGGCAAGTGGTGGGGTGGGGGTAGTCAAGATGAACGAGGTAACTTCCCCTCCGTGCGCGGCCAAAGTCCGCGCATGTTCTTATAATTGCGACAGACCCATAACACTGTTGCTCACGCGTTGAAACAAAAATACAATAATCACTTGGTTTAATTCCTCTCCCGCTAATTGGCCCTAATTTTTTTACATCGATGAATCTAAAATTATCTTTGAACCTTAATTTTCTACAGTGGTGAATTTAAGAAAATGCGTTAAATTTTAAGAAACTTTACGAGGCGTGATTTCTAAAAAAAATCAAATATAAAGATTATGGAGTAGCGAAGCCTATTTTAAAAATTGACTCTAGCCCGGAATTTCCATTCAAAATGAAGGATCCTCGTAATAAAGGAAGAGTGTTTTAATGCCTCGGTAAAAAGAGTTCGAACAGAAAAGTTGACAGATTACATTAAAAACTGCGTAAAAAATCTACATTTATGGAGGACTCCTTTCGTGAGGCACTTTTATTTGGTACATTTAACAAGATCGGTGACGCCTCCATCCCAAAGTAAGAACTCGGTTGAGGACAAGAGATGACTTGCAAATTTCTTCCTTGTAAGCAATTTTTTCTGTCCATGCACCACCGGCTGGCACTCTCTTTTCCGCTTCTGATTTTTTTTCTCGGAAGCCCTCCAGGACTATGGTCTACTTGAGGCTGCCCTTGAGAGAAAATAAAAAATCTTATCTTTTAACCTCACTACCTGTTAATGTACAAACAGTATGCAGCTGCATATTTGGCCGCTCATGTCGAAATCAGCGCATGGTAAATATATCTTAAGAGTCGAATATATACATATAGAGAGCCTCGCACCCTTCGTGTCAGTCTACGACGCTACTACTATTCCCCGACAGAAATGTTTGTGGAATAACTGAAGACTGAAGCGTAGCGTGCTTTTTTCGTTGGCACTTGAAAATATCTTAGAGGTGAGGAGATATCGACGCCGGGTTTGTACGTTTAGACGGAGTCAAGTATAACGATTAATTTTCTTATCGTGCCAGTTCAAATTTTATTCGTAAACATTCAAAAATTACGTTTTCATGCGATCTCTTTGCATATTTTAGGCATTTAGTGAATTTAACACCATGGAAACGTAATTGTTAAATTCTATTGTTGACTTTACTTCCATATGCCGAAGAAAAGCATGTTATGATTGAAGGAGAGAGAACGGAATTGTGAAATTCATTTGTTGACTTTATTCTCATATGCGTTTTACATAGCAACGAATAAGTTCTTGATTTTATTCACAAGCGTATTTTTGAGTTGCGTTAAGTTTTTCATAGAAAACGGTCTGATAAATTTAGCCATTTATTCTACTTTTAAAATTATCAATGCATAATAATAACGGTATAGCTGACATTTTAAAAGATACGTTACATATTGACAATGAGCCATGGTTTAGATAGTTTACGTTGCTATTTTGAATTACCGGTTCACTAAGTTCTACATATTTAACAATTTAAATTTTAATTTAATATTTTATTCATTCCAAACCATCATATCTGACGTGCAATTGCGCTAGTACGTTATAAACCTATTCAGCCAATTATATTGACGACAAACAAATGAAATCTAAGTATTCCCGTGTGGTTAAAAACATTGCTAAGGTAAATTATAAAACAAGTGAGGGAAGAATTGCAGAGCAAGTTACATAAGGAGCTTTTTTCACTGTCGGCTATCTTTCCATCGGAGTAAAGAATCGCATATGCGATGTATTGTTGTTTGCCTACATTTGTAGCAGCACGTTATTTCAATGATTCAGAAAGTATCAATAGTTGTTGGAATAGAAAAGTTTCGTGACAAAGAAGTATTAATGAAGATTTATTAGTTAACAACTTTTATATACCCAAATAATTCTTTTCACTCTCTGGAAAATTCAGTTATGCGAATTTTATATTTATTTTTTAGTGCATATAGAACGTGATTTCATTAAAATAAATGTATGTAAATTTCATTTTTCTGCTTTAGTCAAAGATTAAATAGATACTCTGTTTTCGCAGAAAATTTCTTGAACGACTTTCAAAAATACAGAAATTTTAATCTCTGTATCTGACTTCATTAACACTATATCAACGAAAAACTGAATATTTGTTTATTTTCGTCACCATCATATTATTTCTTGCAACCTAGGTATTGTTTAAACTTAAAAACAACGCCGAAATATCGTGAATACGGTGATTGATGCGACGCTAAGTTATTATCCGAGTCAATCGTACGCAATTACAGCACACCAGCAACAATACAAATCACCTTGACGATGAAAGGCTTTCACGCAAGAATGCATCATATTTTTGCGTTCAAAATTAACTTGTTGATCGATTCGACTCGTATTTAAAAATCAATGGCGGGAAAAGAAGTTTTCGTTATTTTAGGCGTTCTCTGTTTCAAATATCAAATTTATACGGCAATTCTAAGTAATTTTACTATGCATATGCCACGTTAATCCCCGTGTTAATCAAGTGAAGAAAATAAACGCTCCTCGAATCAAACCCACGACCTCAAGTTCTGCTGCCAAGTAACCCCCGAATGTTTGATCGTAAAAGAACGAAAAGTGTTCGAGTTATAAGCGGTTATCTGAGTTATTTTGTACATGGACAGCGGACGGATGAACCAAATGCATAAGCGATCGTTATTTTTAGAAAATGAGCTAAATAAAAATTATAATAGTTTCATTTTTAAAAAGTAACACCACTGTCCGTGAAATACCTTAATCCAATTAACCTATATTAATTTTCTCTAGGGGCCTATCCCCGCTTATTGATTTTTC
Organism: Tanypteryx hageni; assembly: GCA_028673005.1. Taxonomy (NCBI): domain Eukaryota; kingdom Metazoa; phylum Arthropoda; class Insecta; order Odonata; family Petaluridae; genus Tanypteryx; species Tanypteryx hageni. The sequence continues at coordinate 57,158,370 of CM054116.1, forward strand.
TTCATTTTAAAATACACCGTAATGTTTAAATTTGCAGACTGTTCGACAACGTGGAAACTGACTTTTTCAATCGCTTTGGTACGGATTCACTCTTGTAACTGATAAGATTTAAGTCGGATTTTTTATTTTAAATTTACTTAAAATTCAGAACATTGCTTTGAATTTCAACCCATCGTTCGGAAAAGTAAAGTACAGCATTTAAGCTGGAATTAATATTCCTGCCGGTGGCATAAATTTCTATAATGTCTATATTTTTTGCCTTAATATTATTATATTTTATATTATCAGTTGTCATTTTCATTTTATTGAATAAAATTAATGCAATATAATTAATCATTGTCTTAAAGCTTGTGAAGTTTATTAATTTTCATAAATGATGGCCGACCCAATCTCTTTTGGCGTTCGATCCTTCGATCAGAAGCGAAACAATCCCTACCTTTATGATAGAGTTTCGAATGACGTCCGTTATGAAATGGGTATGGTAATAATAAACTAATATGCCATGCTAATGTTGCCATTTCAGGTCAATGCATTTAGTGTTTAACGTACTACATGGTATCAGTCATTAACAGGTACTTTTCGAATCGTAACGGATGCACTGGCACAAGGATTAAACGTCAAAACAATTATGCCGAGCTATAAACAGTATTTTAAAATTGTGTTCTACAACAACGCATTAGCATAATGGAAGCATAATTTTCAGCTTTGCTGATCTTCCTCCTAGAAGAATTTTGGTTTTATCCAATTTTCAGTCCTAACTTATTCAAATGAGCCTGAGTCTAATTTCGTTTAACACGCATTCCTAATTCGTAATTCTAATGCTATCAAAGATTGAGGCAATTTAGCTTAAAATGAAACTCACACAATCGTCACTATTTGTATAAGCTCTGTAAATCGTTATTCAATGGCAAGAATTCCTTCTGTGGGAATGGGATGAAAGTTTAAAAAAAAATCAATGTGCATTTGGAAATAATTTCAAATTGCGGATCATTCAAAAGATTTTTATTAAAACATGAAATCAATTTTTTCTTTGCTTAACCATTTGTTTTATTGGTGAATGAGAGGTAACAATAATTCATATTCGTATCGCTGACATTATTTTTTGAGCAACTAGGTTAATACAAAAAAATAAGCATCCAATAACCTAGTTGTCGCTGACAAAGCACAGTAGAATTTGGAGCGTCCTACTTTGCCAACATGTACAATCAGAAACTCAAAAATTTATAAAACCGCATAACTAATACCGCTGAGCTTCCATTTGGACATTTCGCATCAAATTATTTATGAAAAAGATCGTTTCCTCTCCAGTAAACGTTGCGTCAAAAAAAGTGGTTCGTCACATCATGCCCAAGGGTTTATGCTTTTGATACCAAATGACTTATTTATCAAGCTCTAATTTAATCCATTTTTATTCCGCATAAACCTAACAAAAGCTGTACATAATTTGTCCACCTTTCTTCCCTCAAAGATACACGAGATGAAAATAAATAATAAAGCAAACTCCCCATGCGTTATACAAAAAAGCACCCACGTTCACTCCGCTGGAAAGATAGGATGGGCGCGGAGGGAAGCTGGAAAAAACATCAACGCGTTTTTTATCCCACAGAATGAGATGATTAATTATCGGGAGAAGGGTAAAAAATAGTAGCGGGTGATGCTATTGGGCATTATGTTTGTCCATGCTTCCGCCCATCCAGCTCGGTACGTACGAAAGATACCAGGAAGGGATTGCCGGTTAAAAAGGGATAGGAGGGGGTAGAGGTATAGAGAGGGAACGAAATGTTTTTGGAATGGGAGAGTGGGTATGGGGTTTAGAAATGATCAGACGTTATGTGGAAGGAGGGGAGGCTGCGTTCAGGAGAGTAGTGTGAGAGGGAGGAAGGGGGAATTTATTCAATGAATAATCGAGAGGCATCGTGTACGGGCCGGGTAAGCGTAAAGTCTTTCGCTAATGGATGGTACATGCGCCCCATTTAACAATGCGATGCTTTTTCAACCCGTCCAACCTGACACCCCCCTCTCACATCCTCCTTTCCACCCCCTTTATGTTCATCTGAGCACGCGTCAGAGGGTTATATATATATATATATATATATATATATATATATATATATATATATACACATATATATACATATATATATAATTTTTTAAATCACCTTCCCTCCCCTCTACTCACCATACACATCTTCCAATCCTATATCCCGGATATCTAGCGTTACGCCAGTCCATGCGAACGCACTTCAATACACGCCTCGAATACCGAGGCTTGCGACCATATTAGCACTGATTGATCCACCCGCTGGGCGGTCGCATATGACCAACCCTTCCCCAACATTCATCAATTCGGAGCTTTGGGTGACTTTTTATGACGTCAGCGTCCTTTGCGATGGCTTTGATAGAGAGAGAGGACCACCGGAGTATTTTCAATACCTGTTCATCTATCCGTATGGAATTCATTCCTGGTTCCGAGAAAATTTGTCCTCTCTCTCTCTCTCACTCTCCCCAACGGCGTTGAACTCTATTCGAGCATGTCCATCCTCGTCTCAATTGCGACCGAGAATATTCTCTCAATTCTCCTCTTATCTACACAAGACTGAACCAACTTGCGAATCTCTATTTTTCCATAGGTAAATCTACCGAACTGATGACTTGGCGAAAACATTGATACTTCCTGGATATTTCCAAAAGTGTGCCCTCTTCAGATTCTACCATTCTCCCTCCTCTCCGGTAATATTTATCCGAGAGAGCGTGCAGGATGCGTGGGGGGAGTTCTCCCTCTCTCTTTTCGAACAATTTTCTCCCTACCAAAAGGTGAAGCGTCTTCTTTTCCAGAAATTCCAAGCATAAAATATGAATGAGCTTTATTGAAACCCCCCACTTTCGCCATCTCCTTCCTCAGCATCCCAACTATTCCACCTCCTCTCTCTCTCTCCCTCTACCTCCTATCTCCCCTCTCTCCCTCACCTCTGCTTTTTCCCCATAACTCCTATTTCCTTCCCCACTCTTTTTCCACCCAGCAACTCCTCTTTCTCCTCCACAATCTCTCCTCTCCTCCTTCACTTCTCCCAAACCTCCCTCCTCCACTCTTGTGCGCTTACGAACGTCTTCGCTTTCCCATACCCTTTCGCTTTATTTGACACTTCACATTCCCCACCCACTCTGGGATTTATACGTTCAATACTGCGGCAGATGAATATTTCATGGCCGAGATTTTCATAACACTTTTTTTAGCTAATATTCCTCCGTGCTTCGTGATATAGATGTACTCCCACATAACGACTTTCCGCGACGTAACAGCGGAAGGCAGACGCAAGGAAGTACGATTGGATATCCCACATTTATATATTCCTTTGCGATAATGTGTCGGAGTGTTCGATTATTTTGTCTACTGAGTGAAGGTGTTCTCGAAGTGAAAATTGCGATGGTGATGCGATAGAAAATGAATTGATTTATAGTCGATGAGATGCTCCAGAACCTAGACGTACATATAAGCAAGTTTACCTTATCCCTAAGCTACAAAACATATATACAATATAGGAATAGTTTGCATGTATTTGTATGTCATTCCGAATTCTTTGAAATGAAAACACCAATATCAATTTTTTCTGGCCCCAAAAAGTGCATGCTACAAATTTTTATCGAATCTGGAAGAGAAATAATTTATAATATGCCCGGGTTTACCAAATGCATGGTGGGGTAAAAATCATATCGTTTATTTATGTAATCTTTCGCATAAAAAGAACAAAAAACACGTATTTTGCTAGGAAATCGACCAAGTCGTTGCACTGAATATATTGCCATCGTAAATAATGACGAGGAATGGTAGACAACATATCGGTTTGAATTCATGATCAATCAGGAATTTAATATTCTATTCAAACTCGGGAACATTCGTTCGCAGGGTTATAATCGTTTCTTGCTTGCATGATAATCGTGTTATAGCATCTCCCCCTCGCGAATGAGTTTTAATGCTATCGGACGGAGCCTTACAGGCACAGGGGGTGATTATGCTGGAATTAGGGAATTCTACGATTGGTGCACAAAGGGATCGCTGAATCGGAGACATCGGCGCAACGGTCCCCTTTTGTGAATCAGCGGTACATTGGCGAAAATCAGTGACCTAATAATTCATTCACGCGAGAACCGCTAGGGCATGATTAGGTCCTATAAAATTCAACGAAAATACCTAAGCCTATTTTCAGTTTATAGCGACTCTATGCGTTTAATAAATTACAGTTTAATTTCTTATGGTACATTTTATTAAATATTGATTGAATGTAGAGTAGTATTAGTAATTTTCATTTCCTTTCCTAACTAATGCATATTTTGATCGCGGCGTAAATCATGTCAAGTGTATATTAATTCAGTTACAAAATTTTCAGCTTGTCATACGTATTAACGGGAATTAAATAATAAAAAGCATTTCATTTGCTTCATTTGTATCATGATTAAAAAATCTAAACAGGTGAATATGTCTAAATTCATATTTTAAGTATAGAAATGATTTTAGTCGATTCTGCAATCTCTCAATGCATTTAAATTTAAGCTTCTATAATAATTGTAAGCTTTTAATTGAATTAATGTTAAGCATAAATCGAAAACTCTAAAAGTGGTTTGTAAGATGTGACAATAAGGTATCGTAAGTTTGCTTATATTTACAATTGCATTTCTTTTTTTAATTTTAAATTAAAAAATAATCGTGATTTTTATTTTTATTCGAAACTTTTTACGCAAGCTCGATGTGAGTTTTGGAAATAATAATTTTTTAAATACGTATAACAATAATAAAAGGCTACTTCTGTCCCTTTGTCCCTCCCTCTGTCACGCTATAAAAATGCAAATAACTCGATATTTGGCAGGAATGATCGATTTACATATTGTAAGATGATGACGGAAATAAATTTCGAAAAGAGTCCTAGGTTCGGCTCCAAGGTAGGCCTTTCCATTTCCCATAACACGTAAAAATTGACTTTTTGACTTGCAGGTTTTTATTCTTTTTGAGATCTAAATTAGAAAGAGTTAACCTATAATTTTCAGATTTAGCCCATTTTAAAGAAAAAACTAGGACGTTTCTTATTCTGTTCATATTTCCCCACCAACAGTTCGAAATTTCTCATGTTAAAGGTTTTATTCACATATTTTGGGGAAACCTTGCCATTTTACGGGATGTTGCCATGCCAACCCATTACATTGTTAAACCTCGAAATCCTATTGTTATTTCAATCCTTATGGGTGAAAGCGTGCTTTGAGTGCTCTTAAAACTAGTTCGAGAGAGAGAAGGAGAGAGACATTTATTTCATAGCAACCAATGTAAACAACATTCGTTGCGTTATTTCCGAGAAGTAATACATTTGAATGTAGAACATTAATCATTTGCATATTAAAGTTAGGTACGTAGAATCATCGTAAGAGTTCGAAACTTAAAACAACGAACGCCTAAAAGAACGAAAGTTCGTTTTCTTGCAATCCAAAGGAAGTCAAGATATATTTGTTCATTTTTTATTTCACAAAAAACTTTCCCGTTGAATTTCAACGGGAATCTCCCTAGTTATTATAATAAAAGCCTAAATGGTTTGGTTTGTGTATAACGCTGACGTCATCAATGGCACTTTTTTAAGCATTTTAAACAAACTTTCCGATTAGGTGGAAGATTGAAATTTCGTAGACTTGTTTGATTCAGATATAAAAATCAAATAACGAAAACAAAATAGGAAAAAAGACCCGGGTTCGACTCCAGGAGGGCGATTTCCGTTTTCCGTAAGATAACACGTAAAAATTGACTTTTTAAAGTGTAGGCTTTTATTCTTTTGGAAATTAACATTAGAAAAAATGGACGCACGATCTTCAAATTTAAACTGTGTTTTAGGATAATTATTATTTTATTATTATTATTATTATTCCGCCTACCGTTCGAAATTTCTCATATTAAAAATTTAAATCACATATTTAGGGAAAATATTGACTTTTAAACGGGGTGTTGTCTTGCCGACCACGTAATTGTTAAACTTCGAGAATCAATTGTTGTCTTAACCCGCATACCTGTAATATATACGAGTGCATAGATTGCCTTAAACCATCATAGGATTGCGAAAATACGTAATCCTAATGAGACTGGGTTTTAGTTAGGATTCTTTTGCTTATCTAAACGACTATATAGATGTAGAGTGAGACAGAGGGTGATGTGAGGAGTGAGATAGGAAGGAAGGGATATAGAATGGAAGGTACAAAGAGAGTAAGGGAGGTATAGAATTAGAATAGGACAGGAGGAAAGAGATAAAGAAGGAGTCGGAGAAAAAGAGGGAGAGCTATGGATTGTGACAGGATGGAACGTAAGAGGGGAGAGATGGGAGAAAAGAGAGGCAGAGAGAGGGAGGGAGAGAGGAAGGAAGAGAGGGAAGGAGAGAGGAAGGGAAGGAGACAGAGAGAGGGAGAGAGGGACGGCGAGAGGGGGGAGGGAATAATATTATTTATCCGTCATATGACGGTTAAATGTAATTTCGTCAACACCATACCATTAGATCATATTTGTGAAAAGACTGCGAAAACATTTAGTGGAATAATATCATAAAATACATTTTCTCGTAGCAGATTTACAGTGTGAAATTAATCAAATGAAAAACCCTTTAATGTAAATTTATCCAAATATTTTCATATATATATAACATACCAGTTATTTTTTCCATGCATTTTTAAGTGTCGATTTTAAAATACTTTATTAACTTTCACAGTTAGAAACACTTTTAAAACAATGGTATTGAATTACTACATAAAAATGATAAGCATATAGTTCTCTGTGTTCTCCCCTTATGACTACAGTGGAGACAAACAGCATTAGAATGGAACTATCTCAAAAGACTTTTCGTTAAAAAAATCGTGGTAGAATACGTTAACAGCAAATTACCGAGTGAAATTTGGACAGGAAAGGCAGCACATTTTGAACAAGCTACCTTATAGGTATGTTATTAACGCACGAAAGTGTAAAACCAAAAATAAAATCTCCGTCGATACGCAAGGAAATTGGCAAATGACCAATCAATCGTTCGTGAAAGCGAATATGTGTATACGTTGCGATTCCGTGCACTCCCGCGCGCAGCCACTTTGCGCGCTTAGTCTGTCCGACTTCATCCCCCACTGACATCTCTCGCGAAAATGGAAACAACAAGAAAATAAAAGAATACATGCGCGACCTTTTTGGCGAAATCCAAAGGAATCGCTTATGCAGTGATATCGAGAATTCCATTTTGGGGCAGGAAAGTGTCCCTTCCAACGTACGACTGATTGCTTTTTAGGGATCCTCCGATGGGAAGAGAGAGAGGGGGAGGGAGAGGAGAAATTGATCGAAAAAGGAAAACGGAGAACGCGAGGGGGATTTGGCGGTGGGCGTAGGACGCAAAGTTTCTAAAACGAATGAGAGAGGGAGGGAAAGAGCGAGAAATAGAGAAATTTAGAGGGAGATATTCGGACTGTTTCTCCCTTTCTCCAGCCTATCTCCCCCCTCTTTCCTCTCTCTCTCTCTCCCACACACAACTCCTGCTTTGACCGCACCATTCCCACTCTTTTCCCTACCCCCAAATTCCACATCTCTCCATATAAACCCCTCCCTATTCCTCTCTCTCTCTCTCTCTCTATATATATATATATATATATATATATATATATATATATATATATATATATATATATATATATGTATGTATATGTGTGTGTGTGTATGCGCGCGTGTGCATCTCTTCCTCCCTCTTTCTCTACCATTCCCAACCCCTCCTCCCTCCCACCCTTATGCCATCCGCATATAACCCTTTACTTCCAAACCGCTGCACTCACATGAATTTACATGCGGCTCGCTTTGGCTTTGCTTCTGGGAACCAGTCGTGTGTGCGAATGCTCATGTGTGGTGCGAGGGGCAATATTGTCTTGTCTGCTGCTGTGCAATGCTTCTCCCTCTCTCTCTCTCTCTCTCTCTCTCTCTCTCTCACACACACACACACACACAAACACACTATGACTCCCCCTCTCTATCTCTCTCTCCCTCGGAATTAGGTTTGGTTTGGCGAGAGGGAAAACGAAAGGACCTGGCACGCAAATTAATTACATCATGATTGCCTTTGATATTGTTTACTCGCTACGGGAGGCACGGCAGGGAAGAAGGACGGGGAGCGGAGAGTGGGGGTGATGTAAGGGGCGGTCTTTTTTTCATTCCATGGGTGAGGCGGTGTAGGCGCGCGTGTGAATTTTTTCGGGGTAAAATCGATGACATCGGATGTTTTTTAATATAATGGAAAATACGAACTGGGTCTCCATATTTTTTAGGTGAAACCTGGTTTTTCAAAAAAGCGCGAGCCTAAGAGTCTCGGGTGATTTATTTTTCTCACTCAGACTTGAGGGGACTAAAAAGCGTCGGCGCTGGAATGGTGAGAGTGCGGCAAATGGAGATTTTTTAATGCCAATTCTATCGCGAGTAAGTGTGAAGACAGCCCATGCGTATAATGCGTACGCACTTTCAATGGTGTCATAATCGCCTATAAACCACGGAAGCAGGAGCGTATATTCGGACCAAGAACGAATCGCATAGGTCTTAAGTGACGCAAGGGAAAGTTTAAAATCACAACTGATCTGCAGTAACCTGTGACGCTATTTTTACGTCTGTGAAGAATCTCGAAAAATTAATTAATTAATCGGCACCTGTCTATCACATTCAGGCGAGAGGAATCTTTCGGAATTCAGATGACAAGAAAATCAACGAAAAAATCGCTAAACCCTCCTTTGGGTTCTCACCGACATTTTATTTCACAGATTGTAGGAGGCCCTTTTACTACAGTCTCTCTCAATCTGTTTTTAACTAATTTATTATTTATTTATTTTACCAGATGAGACACGGGGATAGACTTATTTCGTTGTCTCATCTAAATCATTTGCGTTGTGTGGCACAGACCTTTCTTGATAATGAATGAGTTGTGAGAGTGAAGAATCCGTATAAATTATTATTTATGTTTATAAAGTTGGACAATTCTGTTACGTTGAGCGAGATAGACTTGAAAGGCGAGTGAGAGGGAGGAAGAATGGTGTTTTAATTTTATACTTCATTAATACATACATATCGTTTTCGACCGGCAATTACTCCAGCTATAATAATAAAAATAAATTCTGTCATTCTGTGTAAGTATTTGTGAATTAGTACGAATAACTCAAACACGATTTCGACGAATCTTTCGCCAGATGCTAGGCGCGTACCCGCGCAGGTTTTAAACGAGTCTTCCTTCCTGACAAGGATATGCAGTGTTTAATCCAGACATTGTTGACCGGGAGGGAAAATGAAACTTCGAGGGTATTTTAAAAAATAAATATTAGTTTGAAATTTGAATGACAAATAGTTTATAATTATAGGTATAATAATATCACATTAAATCCAAATCACATTCTAGCATTATTAAATAATTATAAATCTACGTGGCATTTCAAAAGCCTCACTACCATTAGAAAAGTCGGAAATGCGTAATACGGGGATATCAGTGGCGTAGCGGACACCGCCGCAACCACCGCCGCAACCACCGCGCGGCGGGGGGGCGCGTGTCCCGAGTGGGCCGATATTTTTTTCGTGAGGCCCTAACATTTTTTTCCGGGATTGCCATTTTGTTTTGGCGGGGGGCCCACACATTTTCCGGTTTGCCACTGGTGGATATCAACCAAATTATTAATTCGCATGTATATAATATAGTATAACTGACAGAATTGAGTACATTATTATATAAGTAAACGATTTAAATTAACCTGAGTCGCGTTTGTTTTTAGGCGTTCTATACAATAAGTAAATAAAGAAAGCCTTTTGGCTGTGGTTCCCAAACTGGGAGGCGCGCCCCTCTGGGGGAGGGGGGGGGGGTCGTGAGATGTTTACAGTGAGGACGTGAGGCTATTAGAAAAAAAATCAATTTTTAATGTGAAATTCAGTTGAAAATCGCCATTTTTAGCCGACTTGAATCATTTCTTTCGTTAGCATCCGTCAGAATGTTTAACCCAGATGTTAAAAATATTGGAGTAGTTTTCAGTATTTGTCAGAATTATTCATCGCAAAAGATAGAAATCCTTTCTGTGCAACGCATGATATTTTTGCATCTGATATATGGGTAAATAATTATGAATGAATTTATCATTGACAATATTGTAAATCTGTTACAAAATATGGAATAAATTTTACAAATAAATAAATTGCATGTAAGCAATAATATAAATATGCGTGCAAACGGTTACATTTATTTCAATCAAATAACTGAAGGGGGCAGGAGGGTTTCTCGAAAACCGAAGGGAAGGCGTATGTCAAAAGTACGGGAAACACTGCCTTATGGTCAGGTGGTGTCCGTCCGTCCGTGCGTCCGCATGTTTCATCTCGGAAATTATTGGAGAAAGGTTGCCGAAATTTGGCATATAGGACATAACTAAGAAAATGATAGAAATGGTTTACTTGACCTAATTGGGAGTGCCACTTTACTGGCGACAAAATGCGAACTTTTCTTTATATCTCGTACAATATCACTTATAACAAAAAAGTCTTCAATCGACTTTGTAGAACTAGTCATATAGCGTATGTGTTGTTCAGTGCATTTTTGTTGAAGGGATAGTCGATTTCAAGAAAATTAAATCAGGAAGTCGTCATTCACTGAACATTTTTCTCGTGTTTTTTAATTAATGTCAACGCTAACAAATTTTTCTCGTGTTTTTTTTAATTAATGTCAACGAAAACAATATCCCTAGCAACAGAAGTAAACAATATCTGCTATAAATACCTAATTAGTTTAATTTTATTTCGTGCGCGCGCAACATCTGGAAAATAAGGGGAAACGGATAATCAATATATGACGAAGAAATGTACTACTGAATGAATGAAATACTTATATTTTCCTTACGTATACACAGCGTTTGTAAGTGAAAAGAAATGGGTAATTTAAGACAAAGGATTGAACATGAACACAACACATTACTACTATTCGAGTGAGGTAAGTTTAAAATAATTGTCGATTGTTTTATTAATTATAACCGATTAGGAAATAAATCCGTGAATAAAAAATTCGATATTTCCTTGGCATCACTACTGGCAATTCAGTTCTTAGACAATATACTCTGTCTTTTTTGGCATGATTGCATAAATCGTTAAAGAACGCCTCGCATGTATGCACGCTTGATGTGCGCATCTTTATTCTCTTGTTTCATAGAGTAAGTGTCGATAACTTCATCTATTAATGTTGTTGGTAACTCATTGGGTCCCTCGACGGTAATTTTCATGCAATCCTGTAGAGTTTCCTGACCCATTCTATCTCTTATCTTTGGCATGAGTCGATTCATTGCACTGAATGAGCGTTCAGCAATCGCAGTAAACACCGGAATGCTAAATAGCGTTATGCACAAAATCTTCAGTTCCGCATATCTAATATTGGATTTTAAAATTAATTCCAAAAGATTTTTCTTATTGTCTTGGCATTCAGCTTTGGTTATGGACAAATAACATTCCAAAATGCTTTCGTTTTGTGATTGGTCGAAATTAACATTTGATGTCACTTTCGACCAATCATCATCATATTCTCCATTTAAGGGACCGATGACATTTCTTAATATTAAATAAATTAAATCAAATTTTCCCTTGGGAAATTTTATTCCAAAGGGGGTGAAATCCTTCCCCCCCAACCTCCGGATCCCTTCTTGGATTCAACACTAAGGGTATGGATTCAATTTAAGAAGTTTATTTCAGGTATTGGTTTAGCATGTGACTTAGTGTAGGATATCTTTCGTTAGCATTTTAAAAATAGTAAAATTCGAGGTGCGAGATCGGGACTTCAATGAGTTGACGTTAAATTTTAAAAAAATATTTCCACTAAAAGAACTCAAAGAAGTTTCGAAAATGCTTAAAATCAGAACAAGTGAGGGAAGGGATGCGGAGCAAGTTACATTAGGTGCTTTTTACCCTTGTTTTAGGATTATGACGTCATCATGAGATTACAGATTTTTTAAAAGAAAAATCGCTATACACCAAGAAATGTCCAACAAAGAAAAGTTATTGTTGCGATGACTACTATTGGCGCGTTTGAGCTCGCCTACTAATTCCTCATTCTCGCCATCTATAAACCATATAACAAATTATAATTTTTAATAGACAATAAAATAGAACGATCCAAAAGTAGCGCAACAGTTTCAGTGTATAAATTCATTTTAAATTTAATGTTTTCGCCGCAGATTGTTGCTGAGTTTTTGATATAATATGAGCAGTTTAACTTAAGTCTTCAGATTTCAGACTTTTGTTGTCATATTTTTATTATTTATTGTTTGCATTAATTTTCTAATGTAGCTGCGTGCGTGCATCACACTGGCATGGAAGTGGTAGGTCCGAAATAGGTGAAAATCTGAAACTGGGCAGATCTGTCGATATACACGCAAAAACGTCAGGAAAAATCTGAAAACCTTGAAATGTGGAACAACTATTAAGTAATTTGTTTTTTAAGTACAAGTTTTCCCATGCGAATTATACTGCGTCGTCATTTATATCCGTAACATTTCTTTCATAATTAATTTGCATTAAGATAACAATCTTGAGACTTGGACAGTTTTACAGCCGAAAGAAGGCGGTATACATCCTTTAAGAGAGAATTGGAATCCTTGCTGCACCAGCTTAATAATTCATTTGACACAAAAAATGAGAAATTCTGAAACCATGGAAGCGAGTCCAATGAATGATGTGATGCTTTTAAATAGAAAGCGGAATGGGAGAGAAAGGGAAAAAGATAGATGGAGAGAGAGGGACAAAATTTAAAAAATCTATTTGTGTAGAAACAAGGATAAAAATGGGCATAATTTGCGTTTTTATGACAAGGTTTGATTATTTCGATAGACAAATACAATGAGGTTGTTTTAATTTTATTAATTAAGCGATTAATATTTAGTAATATTTGTTCGGCTAGCAACGATAGCGTTGTTGATTCACAGTCAGTAGCTGTTGAAAAAATTACTTAGTCGATAATATTCCATCCGGAAGTGTAGGGTCTCTGTTATAAAGTACTTTTAATGACCCGTTTCTTTATTTTTAATGCTGTAAGTTTTATTTGGCAGAGGTGCCAATTTCCTTTATAGCTTGCGTTTGCAATTACTGACAGCAAGTCTCAGGGTTTAATTCTTAGTCATGCTGGTGCGTATATGAAAGGCCCTGTTTTTACGCATGGCCAACTTCAGGTTGCAGCTTCCCGTGTCACCCAACCCCATCGACAGCGGTCTTCCGGTGGAAGCATTGCTATAATTGAAAGTTTTGCTTAAATTCGTATCTTTGTCTATTATAAAAAAATCATAAATGCCACCATGGATAGCCACTTAGATAAAATTGTACTAAAACCATAGCATAAATCTGATTGCAAAATCAGAGTCAACGCAATTAATGATATTCCTGTCTTATTGTAGAATGCCTCACTATATGATTTCTTAGTGCGCAATTGGAAAAGTTCTGAAAAATAAACTAGGATCGTCAGTCAAGCTTCTCTCAGTGAGAAAGTTTGAAAATCGTGGATTTTGGCACAAAATTTGAAATGGCCATCAATCTAAAAAAGCTAAATTCACTTGCTTCCCACGGTCTAAGCCAAGATAATTATAATAATCACGCAGAAAGGAGGGAGAGGTTTAAATTGATTGAACGACTCGAAAAAGGCATTGCTGCGTCTGCTGGCAGAATTTAGAATCAGGAGTTGGTGGTCAACCTGAATATAAAATTGGCCACGAGACTGTACTCAAATATAAATTAAAACTGAACTCGACAAAAATACAATTTTCAAATAAAGGAGCTAAACGTTTAATTATGACAGTGAGTAATGGAAATAAGTCAGCAGCAGTCAGTCCGATCTCAATCATTTTAAGCAACGCGGATTTGACTGCAGGAGTCTTTCCTTCATTTGATGTAAAAACAAAAGAGGAAAGATGCACGCATCACGCGTGCGAGGCAGAGGCGTTCTTTACGATTAATGCAATCATGCCAAAAAAGATTAATATTAATGGCTTAGTATATTGTCTAAGAACTGAATTGCCAGTAGTGATGCCAAGGAAACATCGAATTTTTTATTCACCGATTTATTCCTTAACGTTTGTACTTAATAAAACAATCGGAAATTACTTAAAATTTACCTCACTCGAATAGCAGTAACATAATTTTATGTTCACGTTCATTCCTTCGTTGCAAATTACGCATTTCTTTTCCCTTACAAACGCTGTGTATACGTAAAGCAAATAGAAGTATTTACTTTCATTTCTTCGTCATAGGTTATCCATTTCCCTTCCTTTACTAAATGTTGCGTGCACACGAAAGAAAATGAAAGTAATTAGTTATTTACAGCAGATATTGTTTACTTCATCTGCCACGAAGACTGTTTTCCTTGATAACAAAAATACGGGAAAATTATTTCTTAGTCCAATGTGAATTATGACTTTCTTGTTTGATTTAGTTGAAATTGGCTACCCTTTCGATAAAAAAGTCCACTGAACAAAACATTTGACTAATTCTACCAAGTCGTTTAAAGACTTTTTTGTTATATGTAATATTGCACGAGATATAAAGAAAAGTTCATTTTTAGTCACCAGTAAAGTGGCACTCCCGATTAGGCCATGTAAACAATTTATATAATTTTCTTAGTTTCTTTGCCCCAATGTCCTAAATACCAAATTTCATCAACATCCTCCAAGTAGTTTCAGAGATGAAACATGCTGACGGACAGACGTACGGACGTATGGACAGACGGACGGACAGAAGGCCGGAGGACGGACAGACGGACGGACTGACGGACTGACGGACGGACAGACGGACGGACACTACTTGACAATAAGGCGTTCTTATTTTACTTTTTGTAAAGAACGCCTAACAAAAACTACTGAGATGCGGTCTTCCAGACCGCTGACGTTTTTAGCGGTTTTTTTTTAAGAAAACACGTGCTTATTCTGTCTGTGGACAACTTTTTTAAAGAGATATCTCTTATCAATCTATGAATTTTCCATTGATTTTATTTTCACGATATTTCATAGATTTTTTGCTAGATGACTTTAATTTCGGAAAATTCAAAAATTTGAAGTACCTAGTATTGTGGCCAGAGATTATATTTCGTGCGTTTTAAAAAGGGAATACTAATATTTTATTAACAATGACTTTAACATTGGAGTATTAAATTAAGTTATTTTTGGGAAAGCAAACTTAGGCATTTCTGCGGGAACTTTTGGCGCCTCCTGCAGGCGGCGCCTATGGTAAATACCACCTTTGCCATACCCTAGTTACGGCATTGATTGTGGCCATAGGTACTGCTCAAACTAGAGTAGTGAAGTTTTTACGGTGGGAAGTTGGGAAGGCCGATCTACATTCCTACACTCCTCACAGGAGGTGGCAAACCAGAACTCGGAAAATATTTAAGAAAGCATGCTTCCTGCTCCTGCTTTAGAAAGGGTAGCTTACTTATTACTGTTGGTTCACTTGGTACATCTACAATCAAAATTTCCGTGTTTAATAAGCTGTCATTATGGTTAAGAGTTACTTAATAGAAAATAATTAATAATAAATTAATATCTTTGTAAAATTTTAACTAGCGGAGTAATTTGATATTATTACTTAGGTGGCGCTTCACAGACAGCATCTCAGTAGTCAAAGGTAAAATTTATAGTATCGCTATGTCGTCAAAGCCTGGCTGGCCGCGCAAAATGATCTCAGAGTCATTAGGTCGCTCCACTTTCGGATAGTATATTCTCTTTGTCGTCATATCCCACTGCTCCACTTCCGGTCTAATTGTGTAAATTTCGGAATGCCTCTCTCTCTCTCTTCGTGCTTCCACGCGTATTTGGAAGGAAGGAACTGGATGATTTAGAGGTTTGGTATCTATGAATCGCATTCATAAGAAGGATGAAATGCACTACTAAATGACTTCCTATCCAGCACGAAGCGGTATATTTTATTTTAAAATATGTGCATTTCCTACTGATACATTCCATCCAATTTACACCCCGATGGGATTGGAGCTCGCATAACTATACATACATAACATTGTGACCTCATATTCTGCTCCATATCGTACGTCCCAATCTTCTCGGTGTATTCGATGGATGGATGGATTCCGGATGTGCATCGTTTGGAGACCGCCCGTTTTACAAAGTTTTTTTTTGAGTTCATTGCCTCTGCTGCTATTTGGTTTATTGAAAATATTTGTCATATTTCCACATTTATTGTTAAATTTCTTTTCTGTAATTTTACTTTCTCCGTGGGCAGTACAGAGATTTTAACGAAAATACAAGTTTTGAGGTCTCCTAAATGCGTTTTATCAGGCGTTCTTTACGATATTAGCGGAACGACTTATGGGAACGTCTCCTCTGTCCGTCCGTCCGTCCACATGTTTCCTCTCAGAAACTACTGAGTGGGATGTTCCGCGAAATTAGGTATTCAGGGCATTAGGACAAATAATATAAGAAAACGATATAAAATGTTCAGGAGTGCCGCTTTACTGTTGACAAAAGTGAACTTTCAGTCATATAAGACGAACTAAATTATTCCCTGTTATTGTAAATTTGCATAACTAATCAAATAATATATTTTATGCCTTGTGCATTTTTATCGTAAGAGTAGCCGTTATCATAGAAATCCGACAAGGAAGTCGTATTCACTTTCAAGCTATAAAATTTCCTGCATAGTTTTTTAATTCTTGTCAACGAATAAAATCTTCGTAGCAACTAAAGAAAACAAGATTTACTATAAACACGTTTAATTTTCTTTCATGCGCCTACAGCATATAGTAAATAAAAGGAGATGGATTATCCACGACGAAAAAATGAACTATAATAAGTTTATTTTCCTTACGTACAGACAGCTTTTGTAAGTGAAAAGTAATGGAAAATTTACGACGAAGGAACAAACGCTAACGTAAAAAATACTGCTGCTCATTTCGGTACTTGCGTATTTTCCGCAGGATCCTTACGTGGCGCCATGAGTGACGGGAAATGGAACTAGGTGGAGTTTGCTCTGCTTCGGGAGGTTGTTTTTATTCAACCGGGTTGGGTAACGTTTTCGTTATATTTCCATTTAAATTTTTAATTAAATTGACACTGTTATAGAAAAAAAACGTTTGCTTTTTCTCCAAATGGGTTGGGTAAAAACGTTGTTTGGTTGGTTTGGTTTAGTTCCATAAAAAATTTAATTAAATGTACACGTTAATTATTAGAAATATCTGTAACTGCTGCGTGGAGGTTGCTAATTTTTCTCCAACCGGGGTTTGGGTAAGGTTGGTTAGTTCTATTTCCATTTTAATTTTTTTTTATAAAATTAACACTTTAAATTATACATAAATTATATAAAGAACGTTTGCTTTTTCTCCAACCGGGTTGGGTAACGTTGGTTGGTGGGTTCGTTCTATTTCTATTTGCCTTCAATGAATATCACCGTCTCCATGCCAGCAGGGAGATCCACGTAGTTTCATTTCCCGTCACTCACGGCGCTACGTAAGAGTCCTGCGGAAAATACGTAAGTACTCTCATTTCAAGTGAGGTATGTTTTAAATTATTTTAGATTGTTTTATTAATTACTGCTGATTATAAAATAAATCGGCAAATCACAATTTCGGTATTTCCTTGACATTGTTTCTGATACATTGTTTTGCAGTGCTTACACATTAGACTAAGCTATTAATATTAAGGTATCTTTTTCTGATGTGATAACATAAAAAAGAATGCATTTTGAAAGGTGTAGGTTCTTCGACATTCTTGTTATTTTCTCCATTATGTTGTATGTGTAAATGTTTTACGCGCGCCAACACAAAAACTACTTTTTATATTAGCGCACAACATTATATTTAATTTTTTATTAAAAAATCAAAATCTGATTAGATTTGTGATTAACTTGGCCAACCGGAAGTGGAGATTTTCTTCTGTCATTTTCCCCTTTTTATCAAATATCTCCTTTAGAACTTCACTAGAGTAAATATTTAATATTACCAAAGTTGTGGAGAATAGAGTTTTTTACAGGTTATGCTTGAAACAGTTTTTCATAGAACGGATTTTAGGTAGTTTCACTCCAATATTTTTCCATAAGAAAAGGACGAAAATTGGTATAGGGGCGAAATATTTTGGATTAAAAAAATATTTCTAATAATGAAACCTCTCTGAAAAATTGTTGTTCAAGGTGAGATGAAATTCTTACAAAATGCAAGCACCTTCTACTAGTCTATAATAATATAGCTACTTGTGCCTCACTCACTGACACAAAACTCTTAAGGTATTTCTAGAATGGATAGTAAATTGAAATTTGGTACGTGGGTAGGTCAAGTGACACAACCGACGAGAAAAATCGAAAATCACAAAAAGGTTTATATTTAAGGGGATTTTAACCTCAATGTTTCATTTCAATAACCCATAAGAAAAGCATGGAATTCAGTGCAAGGCTTTATAAAATTGCATTTTTAAATTACTTTAAATTAAGATAAGAATAAAAAAAAACTGTTGTCTATCTGAAAGAACAGAGATCTTAATTTTTGAAAGTCTAATTCAAATACGTACTGAATTAGCGTAAATATCTGCTTTTAATCGAAAAAAAGTGTAAATTTTTTCCTCTTTTCAACAATGGAAATCTTTCAATACCATAGCAACGACCTCAATGCTTTTAAAATGATCTGATATTATACGTTACGATTGCAGTGATTTAATGCTTTTAATGGAAATTAATGCCATCATAACGAATTAGAGTTGAACTTCCATAACTCGAATCTCAAGGAAAATTATTAATTATTCGAGGAATAGAAAATTAAAGTTATGCAAATATGTTTTTAAATATTTGTATATACATAGAGTGGAACTTCTGTAACTCGAATCTCATAGGAAAGCAAAAATTATTCGAGTTATAGAAAATTCGAGTTTTTTCGAATTTTTCATTTTTTTTAAATTTACATCAAGTTTATTCCCATATGCATATAATTCTAATTTTCAATATCATGCATATTAGGACAACATCGTCACCAATATTTTCTTCCGATAATATGTAAGATTTTACTATATCCAAAACACTAATATCATCACGCACTGTGATTGAGGGTATCATAGATAATTGCAATTATCACGTATTACTGAAAGCACAAACATGATGATTTGGGTTATCGACTGTAGGAAGGAGCGAATAGGTTTGTTTTTCTCCAGAGCTATAAGGGATCACAATAGGAGAAGAAACCCTGATAGCAGTGACGGTAAAACTTATTGTAAGTATTTAAGTATTTTATTGTTGTATATATATATATATATATATATATATATATATATATATATATATCTGTTTGCTTTCATCCCTTTTCAAAAATTAGCCAAGAAAAATATCTTTCAATTTTGGGATTCAAACCTTATAATTTAAGCTCCATAGCCAAACTCGGTAACCATTACACGAAATCATTCTTTAGTAAATTTGATAAAAGTTATGTATTAAAATATAACTTACGTTTGTCCCTCACGCTCGGCTGAGAACTATTTGCGACTGACTCGGATGCTATTTTAACAAACATTCCGAGTGGATAGAAGGTTGAAATTTGGTAGGTTTATTTGTTTCTTATAATAAAAGCCATTTGTTAAAAGAAAATCCTCAATAAAGACCTGTGTTTGACGCCATTAGATAATTTCTATTTCCTATAAGATAACACGTAAAAATCGATTTTTCGACTCACAGGCTTTTACTCTTTTGTAAATTAAAATTATAACTAATTGACCTACATTCTTCGGACCTAGGATGTTTTAAAGAAAAATAAATTATATGTCTTATTCTTAACATCTAATTTTGTCTACGATTCGAAATCGCTCAATTTATATGTTTAAATCATATTCATTGGTAGAATTAAAGCAGTTTAGCGATATGTTGCCTTGCCGACCGTGTCATTGTTAAACCTCGGGATTGTATTGTCGTCTCAAGCCTTCAGGTGCGTCCACACTATGTAACAAATGTTACGTAACAGTGTTACAGTAACATGTTACATCTTGTTACGTAACTTTCTGAGTGTTACAGTAACCATTTTTGTGCTCCCTAACCATGTCCCTGAATATCGCTGGAATAGCGATAACACGTAACACACGCATACGAGGTAGCTCAATTTCTTCCGAGTCGATTTAGAGATGACAAATACTTAAAACCAACTAAATTGTTGAGTTCACTAAAAACTGCCTTGTTTATTTATTTGGTTTACTCGATATTATTAAAATTAAAAATGTTTAAGGAGCAGGTCATATTAACCCGTCATAAAGAATACGCATTATAACCACGAATATTATCAATAACCACTATATCTATTTACTTTTAGTTCTATTATAGCTATGATTTCCTCGTAGCTTTAATTTGAGGCCTTAACATATCGCAGACATACATTTCAGCTTCTTGAATAAGCATAAATATTGAAAGAAAATCTTCCTTAGGCAAATGGAATTCGTTTTTGCCGGTCACGAAGATATCGCTTCCCCTTTATTTCCCTCTTCTCTTCTGCAGCGCCTTCCACAAGTAAATGCAAAAGTCTGTACGCGACCATTTATAATAACGCGAATAAATATTTATCGTAATACCAGCTCATTGTTCATCATTTAGGCGTTTGATGATAATTTATCGTAGCAATAATATCGTTATTAACGATAGCAAGCAATTGCAAGGATCAATCCTTCGTCCGATATATTAATACGTAAAAGTAAATTTAAAAACTTCACCTAAATATGACAGTCTCTACACACAAGTCTTAACACCAACTATATGCAGTTACTAGTGTGGATAGGAAGAGTAACATATTGTCTTAATAGGGTGGGATCTACCTTTGCCTCGAAATAGAAATAGCGATTTATTTACCTTTTAGTGGATGCAAAATGTGATTTAATAAAATAAATTTAAATATTTTTTCTCTTTTTAGGTAAAGGTCAAAGACACGTTTCTTTCCCAGAAAATGTCCCCAAAGTCCTTCAAATATTCGTCAATTCAAATCCCTGTGTCTGACTTCATTAACATAATAAATTATTTAAAGTACAAAATAAATTATTATCTTTATTTAAATTTATTGGCAACAATACTGATGTTTTCTTCCACTGCTATTCATTGATTGGCATTTTCAAGGCAAAATTAATGTTTATATTTACTTGAGATAATAAAAAAATAATTTATGTTGCCATTGATTCTGAATATAACTGTGGTTACACGATAATGTTTGCCGTAAATTTTCATGCTTTTTTATATTGTGTATCGTTTAGTGTTAGTTTGCTGTGAGATGGCCTGTGGGTATCCTCTGTAGCGATAATTTTCATTCGTCTCCTCCAATAGCACGTTTTATCTTCGATTTTGCATAGACGATGGATCGTATAAATTTGTTCTAAGAGAGTCATTAGACTTAGAAATTCATCCGATATTGGTTAATTCAGAAACAAATACATTAAATTTTTATTTTAAAATTACGATTCCTTGTCGCCAGAGGTAGGGCTATCGCTTCTCGAAAGTCAATCAGAATCCGGACATACAAACTCACGATTTCTCCAATATATTATGATTTCATTAGATTATTTGGAAAAAGAGAAATAGTCGTAAATATGCACCCGTGACAGCCGATAGTAAGTTTTTACTGAAGTAAGTATGAGTATACAAGTTCTAAATTAATATATAAGTGCTTCAAAAAAGTTCAGTGTAAATATTTTAAATTATGTAACCTACTTTATTGAAAATAACATTACGTTAATACACATAAAGTCATTATCTATATAAAAGTTATCTATAAAAATTCATTTTTATATCATTTCTCGTTTCCAATATGCATTTGCTTATCCAAATTGATAGAGACAGAGGTCTTTTTGTTTAATGTCGGTCCTTAATATTACTCAATCAATAGTGCAGATGACGATAATTACTCTCATACGATTTGGATGCGTTTTTTCTAGTCATCCATATGTAAATTCAGGATTCTTAGTTTAATTTGGATTAAGTTTGGTGAAACTCTTTTCACATATTCCTCGTTTATTGAGAACAGACTCTTGGGGCTAATTTGTATTTATGCCCTCTCTCGAGAATACGGATAATTACTTTTTGGTTCATAAATTCCAATATTATTCTTTAAACTGGGTGATATTTACGCTCATGGTGTGTTGACCTCTGCAGCAATTACATTAATTACAGCCGCCATTTTTTAACATAGCCTTTGGTCGTCTAGCCTTTGGTAAGAGATTATCGAAAGTGTCCCGGTGCAGTCCGTTAATTATTCATTTTCTATTAGTTCGATGGAAGCACTCAGGCAAATTGCGTTAGACATTAGAACAATAAAAATGAGGATGGTACGAATCTAACCTAGGGTGTAATAGTCTTCATAAATTTGAAGTGTATTCTTGCATAATTTCTTATTGCGTTCTTCTTTTAGCTGTATGCATTTTCCCTTAAATTATGGTATCCATGTGCACTTTTCAAAGAGTGCGAGGTTATCTTTCATTTGTTTTGCAAATCTTCATTTACGATTTCATTATAGGAATATTTAAATTCAGTGTAGTATTTTAAATTCTTTGCTTACTTTAAGAAACCTTATCCGTTGAACCATATTCCAATTATCGTTTCTTCTCACCACCTTGAAAGTTGTCACGCTCCAACTTATGACTACACGTCAGGCATCTCCTTAATATATTTGTATATTTGGGAAATTCTATTCAGATGTCTAATTATTCCAATTTACCTGGAATAGTAATATAACTTCAATCGATATTTTTTATCTTTCGGTAGACAATTGTATTTAGTTTTTTGTGGCCTTAATTTCTGTTCATTTATTCCAAAATTTAACTACATTTCCAGTGTTCAAAACAATTATATAAATGGGGAATTATCGACAAAATCAATTAGGTTATATACTATCCGAATAGGCTTTCATTGTCGTTGGTTAAGCCCGAAGATCATATCCAATTAATCATGCCTTTGAATTTTTCCGCCATTTTCCAATAATAAAACGCCACCTTTAGCAGGTGTTTGATGCCATTTTTTCGCTATTCAAATTGCTTCGATCCCATGCAATTTCATCACGTCTCATTTTTCGTCCTTATCTTCCTCAGCATCCAATCTTTTGCTCCATTTCAGGTGACCTCACCATCCAAAAACCTCCTACCAACCCACCCTCCTACATCTCACTCCCGCTCTCAGGTCGTTTGGGAAACCGCTCGACCGAGAAATTAGTTCCGAGTAATCTGAGCAACGGTCAATGCTACCCTATCCATACATAAATTACCGGCGGAGAGAAAGAATCCGACGAGGTAATGGAGGTATATAAAAAGAGGCGAATCGGCCCGCAGGGGCGTGTTTCCCTATAGGTAAGTCTTTGGCAGCTGTGCTGCCTTCCTCGCCATGGGTTAATGATAATATTCTGCAATTACATTCCTCGCGCCGTCGACCACGCCCAGCAAACTTCAGTGGTCGTAACATCTGTCGGGCACGACTAGCCGCGCAATTCCCGTTTGAGATTGATTGCTCATGTGGTTTTTACCCGCCGTTTCTCCTGTTTGATTCGCGGGGATTTAACGTCAATCTTGTGTCAACTCAAACCCTTCACTTCTCCTCACTCAAACGGTTTATTGTCATAAATTGTTGTTTACACCCGGTGAGGTTCGGTTTCCTGCACCATGACGAGCAAGCATGCCTTCCGCCGCAGGTATTAAATCACGCTTTTTTATCTCCGGGGGACATGAGCAGAAAGCATAGGCGATTTTGTTCGCCATGGCAACCTGGTTGTTTTCCTTTGATCGAGGAAAATCATAGGTTACGCAAATAGATTCTGTTTATTGACTTGGATTCTGAAACCCGTTGTAACTACTAACGTGGCGTATAGCAGCTGTCTTTACAATATTTAACGTAATCTTAAAATACGGAAATATCAACGGTTATATACGAGATTGTTTATGATATATGTACATATTATATTTTACTTACATCGCTTCATCATAATTTTAACATTCAATCGATTTTTAGCATGTTTTTTAAATGCGCTTATACATAGTTTCACTTTGGCTTCTGTCTGTCTGTGTATTTAAATAAATTAAAATTGTGACGAAACCGTAAACGATAGAGTCCTGAAACTTGGAGTGTAGATTTATGTACTGCTGCCATTTGTTTTTATTTAGATTTGAGTTTTGAAAAATATACAAGTTCTGATTTGGGCCTGTTGAAAATTTTGTATTTTGAATATCTCCGAGGGTGTAAAAGATGGAAATAAAATTTTGTGCGTACAATCCCACATTATTGCCACTCATTATTGAAAAGTTTGAGAAAAATCTATGAAAGTCTTAATTTATTTTGAGCTTAGAAAATTTCTTGGACTATATTATTAGTTATTATCGAAAATAATCTTTGTAGCAACTGAACTAAACAAGACCTTTTACAAGTACGTTTAATTTCGTCTCGTGAGCACACAGAACATAGTAAATGAAAAGAAATGGATTATCTACGACGAAGAAGCGAACATAAAACGTTAATTTTCCTTTTGTGCGCACAAAGCATGTTTTAAGTAAAAATAGGATGAATAATTTACGACGAATGAATGAACTTCAACGTAAAGGTTACGTTAAAATTACTCAATCGAGGTGTTTTAAATAACTTTAGATTATTTTATTTATATTTTCAAAGGTATAAAAGGTGGAAGCCTGAAACTTTGAGTGTACATTTCCACATTAATAACACTTATTCTTGAAATTTTTGAGTTTTGAAAACTTTACAGGCGCGGATAGGAAAACGTTCAAAATTTTAATACGAAATTGATTGCGTTCTAAATATAAATGTCAATTGGGAGGAATCAGTTATCCAAAAAAGTATATTTTCATGCAAAATATGTATTTATGCAGAAAGATAATGAGCAATATAACGCTAACTTACCTTTTAAATCTCACTCATTTAAACGCTAACCCCACTTCCACGTGGTACTCCCCGTTAAAAACAAACGAGGCTCTAGTGACCGAATATGTGTCGGTATAACCGCATGAAAAATAAATAATAACCGCTAATTCTATCCGTTCATGGATAACACTGCGTGTTCAAGTTATTGCTAAAAAAAATCATCACTAACCGCGGTATTTATGAAAGAGATAAAATGGAACTCTTACATTCCATTGTCATGATACTCAAAAGATATTTTTTATAAAAGCATTTAATCTGTATACATATTTCTCTTAATCCGTCTGCAACAACTTCCATCGCGCGCCACCAGATCGCGCTACTGGCTGATTATAATACTATTTTTAACAAACTTTCCGAGTAGGTAGAAGATTGAAATTTGATTGGTATGTTTGTCTAGTATAGTAAAAGCCATTTACGAAATAAAATCCCAGAAAAAGACCCGGATTCGACTCCAGTAGATAATGCCTATTTCCCATAAGATAACACGTAAAAATCGATTTTTCGACTTACAGGCTTTTACTCTTTTGCAAATTAAAATTAGAAAGAATTTACCTACGATCTTCGGACCTAGACTGTTATAATGAAAAATAAACAAAGTTTTTTATTCCTATTGTCGAATTTTGCCTAAGAAACAAAATCGCTCAATTTCTATTTTTAAATCGTATTTATTTGAAAAATTTAAGCTTCTTAACGATATTTTGCCTTGCCGACCGTGTCATTGTTAAACCTCAAAATTGTATTGTCACCTTAATCCTTATACTTAGGTTTAGTAGGATTCAATGTTTATTTTTTTTAAATCGACGACTAAAATCGATGTTTATTTTCCCGAGAGAATTTCGAAGAATAACTACGCTACCACAATAGATAACAGTGAATAATAATTAGTTAGGAACTTGGTGCGCGGCACCCCCTGCCATCCACCGTCAAGGTGACTTACAGGGTAATATGTAGATGTACACTTCAAATTGCTGCTTGGTAGAATTCGATGTTTATTTTTTAAATCGACGTTCATATTTCCCGAGAGATTTTCATTGAATATCGACGCTTAAAATTACTAAAATATAGGGCTGGCAGTGTTCGGCCTTCCAATTCAATGACTAAAATTTCCTATTTCCATTGAAATTCTACGTAAAATTTACGTTTATTTTAAAATACACTGATTATTTATTTAAATTTTTATTTTATATAAATTCCTGAAAAATAAGTTCTTCGAAAATGGAATCGTTTTGGCTCTACATAGCGGTAAATTTCTAATATTCACTTTCAGCACCGTAAAAAGTATATTTACATCTTTTATGTAAATGCATGAACACTGCCTAACTTAACCAAATAAACATTACATTTGGTTTTAATGGTTAAATTAATCGTACGCTATACTTCTACTAACGTTTCATATAGCCATTGGTCACGTAGAGTCACTTAATTTTTCTCTCCAGCTCATAGTTGTTTAAGTTTATCAAATGCAAATGCTTATCCTCGTCATCGTTAGCGTAGTCGAAATTCGTTTATCTGTGTTGTCCCTTCCTGTAACGCCACTGAAATAATTGCACATTCACATTTACAGCCGATATTTTGAAAAAAGTTATAATTTTCCATCATAAGTTAAACATAACACGTTATTTTACCTCCTTTTGTGAGAATGGATTTTTATCTTCACCACTGCAATATAAAAGTGTAAAGTCTTTTGGCAGTGTTTCGGATCGTGAAGTAGGGCATTAAATCAAGCCGTGAAGATGAAGGCCGATTGGGATATCTCATATTTTACGCTCTGACAGAACGAATCTCACTGTTCTGAAATGAGCTATAGTGAGAGGGAGGAGGCCTTGGAGGGGCTTATCAGCCCTTTCGGTCTGATTTTTCCCCCTCGAAAATGTTGTTTCCGCCTGTTATTTATGAATTGGGTCGATTTTAATTTTTTTGATCGCTATAGTTTTGTGAGAGTACTGTTCAAGTTTTTGTAAGGTATTTCATTGCTTCCTTTCTCTGCAAAGTTTGTTAGTATTACGGAAGGAAACAAATATTAATATTTAGTTTTCCGATTTTAGAAATACATAAGATACTCGTACATCGATAAAATGGAATTCAATAAAATGCTAACCTTTAGCTGAAATAATTTTGAAATATATGCTAAGTTGCATCCTTACCCAATAAGGTAGCTTTATTGTTAAAAGATATATATATATATATATATATATATATATATATATATATATATATGTGTGTGTGTGTGTGTGTGTGTGTGTAATGTTTAATTATTTTGTTCATTTATAACCCGCACACACGATTCCACAATTACAGAGACTATCTAATTCAATACAGCGGATCACACGTATGTGATACCTTTCTTATTGCAAATTTATCTTCTCCTCTTTCCAAGTATTTAGCCATGAAGACAAATCAACTACAAATTTAATCAAACAAAGCTACCAGGATGTTTCATATTTACATATTTAATAGCGCGTTTTAATTCAATGCGCCTATCTTCATTTTAGTTTTACTTTGTTTAGTAAAATCATGTTATTCATTGGATATACGTTCTTTATTAGTTTTCGTAAATTAGGTTTTATTTAAACAAGAAAAACGCCTTTGATGGGGTCAAATTTTGTTGCAGCATTAGTTACACCGTTACTATTCAGTGTGCACTGAACTTGGAGATTTAGTTCAACTTGATAATGTAGTTCTACCGAAAAAAGAATTACTTGAATAAATTTTGTAATCACTGATATCGCAATAACAACGTAAATAATAGTAAAAATTCCAGAAGTTTCTTATTCGATTAGGTACGAACATCGATATCATTCCTCTTTCTATAGATATGTTTTATAGCGACCTTTTCTTTTTGATCTATTTTTAACTACAGAGTGATTTTTTTTGTTAACCATGAAAATTAATTAAATTTCTAGGTATAAATCGAATAGAAACTTGAAATTTTTCTTTTAAAGATTTGATTATATTAAAAAATGTTTATTTTAAAAAATCTAGAATAAATTGCTGAAAGCCATCACCAATATGCTGGATATATAAACGTGCTCCCTGCAGCGTTGTCCGATACAGACTGCACTTGTGGTGTGCTCTCAATAACATCTCTGATTTTTGCCTTTAGTTGATCAAGAATATAGAGCAGTGGTTCTCAACCTGGGTGACATCACACCCCAGGGTGTCACCAGAGGGGTGAAGCAAATATTTGATAAATGCACAGTGTACCATATTCTGGCTTATAAAAATAAATAAAACCAGAAGAACACCTTCCTCTGCTTTTTTAAACGCATAATTGTGTTGTAGTAGATAAAGCACAATCTATTTTTAAAGGTGACTTGAAGAAAATGGAACTGTAAACGGGGTGACGCAGAACTGAAATGGGGTGAAGCAAACAAAAAAAGGTTGAGAACCACTGGTAAGTGTAGAGATTCGCCACCACTATCTTCTCCTCTCCCTCTCTACCTTCCACTCCCATCCCCCTAACCCTCTATCCCCTAGCTTCCTTTTCCTCTTCTATCCACCTATGCCGTCTCCCTCTGCCTTAAATGTAACATACCTGGAATCGCTATATTGTTATCATGAAAATAAGGTGAAATTCACCATGGTTTTTTTCCGCAAGATGGAGCCAAAAACCGCCCAGCACGTTACAGCATTAAGAAACTTTTCCTACTCTTTGGGGCCGTATTGTTTCCAAGACCTTATCGCCACTTCGATCCTCAGATCTGACATCCCCTGATTTCTTCATTTGGGGAACCACTAAAAAAGTAAACATTACATATTCTCAGATTTTTGGTGAATTAATGGCAAGGATCGGGGATGCCATTGAGAATATCTTTCAAGAAATGCAGCAGTCTGTGTCTGCGGGGGATCCGGTGTTGTAGTGGTTAGCTTGTTGGCCCCACCGTACGGTCTGCTAAATGCGATCTTCTAAAAGCGATCTGCTGAAAGCGACACCTGGTTCGAATCCGTATGTGGATTTGTTCCGAGGACGCTCCGCCCCCCCTATTCATGCGTGTTGGAACTAAGGTGACGAGGATGAGCCAATGAAGAAAGAGAGCACGAGAAAAATGAGGAGCGCGCTCAAATCATCACTCCGTCCTTCGGAAGGGACGTTAAACAGTTGACCCCCATGGTGTTCTTCGCAAGAGCAGGCAAATGCCGGCACCGGGTTTCCCTCCTCCCTTCCTGGCTATTCATTGCACTACCTCTAAGATACCCATTGTTCGTAGGACAGAGGCGAATCGGCTGGACTCACAATCAGATGTATTTATCTGAGTCTGAAAAATGCAATATAGGGCACGTTTCCGTATCCAGTATGTGGGTGGTCACTTTTAGAATGTAATTTGAGATATTATTAAATAAACATTCTTGAGTGTCATCAAACTTTAATCACAATATTTTCAAGTTACTCTGTGACTTATATCTTTTGATATACCTGTTTACTTTTTATAGTTCTCGAATAAAAAACATCATATACAAGTAATGATGTTTTCAGTCATATCCCGGCGGCAATTGAAAGACTTTGTTTTTAGGAAACAAAACGAAATTCACTACAAATCATGTCGCCTGCACCCCTGTCAATCTGAAATTTTACGTCAGCCGGTCACGTTACGCAATAGCGGAATTGAAACCAATCCCCCTTCGGCCAATTTAATTCGGCGCGTGTCCAATTCCCCCCCTAGGCGTGATATATCAATATGAATTTTTCGAAAAGGAAAATTACGAGCGCGAATTCATTTTCGCCTTCGCCGTAGTGTTTTAGCTGCATCTATCATCGTTGTGAAATTATTTCCATGTATCATTCGATATTAATTTTCATATCGATATCGAGTAAAACTCAAAGCCATATCGAAGCGGTTTATCTGTTGAGGAATATTTCATGACTGCTGGGTAAATTATGTAATTATTGATAAGGTGCCATTAATAAAATTAATTTATTTTAAAATTTAAGCACTTTTAACCGTTGTTTGGTGGAAAGCTTTGGACCAGCCTAAGGATTAATCGAAAAAGTTAATACAGTTCATTTTTATTTTCAACTTCAATGCACATTTTATTACAAACCAAAGGAATACTATATTCCGGAGAAAAATATTCACAATGACGTCATTTATTTTCCTCCTACGCACTCAGGATATCTTTTTCTGTAGCCTTTAACTGCTGAGTAAAGGGCAAACGCATTACAACAAAAAAACCCGTCTTCTGTAATAATTATCAGATATTTATTTCTAATAAATAGAATCGGCGATCTTTGAATTTTCACCAAAGGCGGACTGGAAAAGCTCATTTGTTTCACTCACCAGTTTCAGAGGCACAAAAGTTACGCGCATCTTTATTAAAAAATTACGTATTAAAATAAAATTAAGAGAGTTAAAGATGTATACATTCTCTAATCGATAATTAAAAACAACAATGTGAATAAACTCATGGCTCATTTTCAAGATTTAATGAATCTCACAAAATAAATTTTAATTATTTCGTTATTACAATCCTTTTATCCTTTCTATTTTAATCAGAATCAAATAGAAAATGATGATTTACACTTAAAACATAAATACATTCCGATATCTTATTGCAGTAAGGGTGGAGTTAATGACGCTGTTGTTTGATATCAAATGTTGTTTCTCTATCAATGTTGCGTATAAATTTCAATCAGTATGAGGTAAAGGAATATAATATGAATTTATGAATATCAATTACGCTTCTTCATATTCTAATAACTAATTTATTCAAGGCTCTCAATTTCAAAATTGATATATCGCAGCCAAGAGTTATATCCATACTTCAACTTAATTAAACAAAATACTAAATGTTATGAAATAAAAATTTTCAAGGTAATAGTTTGAAACTATTTTTTTATTCATTGTGCAAACATCAATTATTTCTTTGGTTACAACTTAGGCTAATAACTATACTGTTGACGCACTCCTAAATAATATAATATTCACACACAATTAACTTTAATAACATACACATCTCATGATTCTACACCGCAACTTAGTTATATAAGTAGGTAAACATATAATGCTGTCCCATATTTATCGTATATTCAACTTGGTATACGTACAGTCTCGTGAAGAGAGCAACAAAACAAATATCTTTTACGACGAAAAATTACTCAGCGTGATAGAATCATACACAAAAGCTTTTATTATTAATGGGACCAGTCATGAAAATGAACTCGAAAATTAAACTTGAAAAGTGCCGTGTCATATTGTCGGTAACATTTTTAACCCCACGTTTGATCCACTATCTATGGCTGTGAAACGTTTCTTCGGTTAGAAACGCAGAATACTGGTATATCAATGTGTTGTCCTATCTGCATTTTCCCAATAATTATCGGATGTTTTCGTTTGATACGTCTTAGAGTGCTGCGCGTTTAGCCGCCTTTTTTAGGACAAACATGAAGGTGGATGAGAGTGAGGTAGAGGGGAAATTGGCACGGGTGCGTGCTCGCTACCTCAGACTAGAAGGGGTGCGGGGAAAGATGGAAAGAGAGACTGTGTAGACGCGTGCCAACCCTTATTCCCCAACCGCCCGGCCACCTCCCGTTCCGCACTCCTTATACCACTTTCTCCGCCATCGCAAACACAGCAAAACCTTCTCCCACACCCTTCCCCCACATTCGCCTCCCCCCGTGACAGATGCGTCGGGGGCAGGGCCGGGGGCTGAATGAGCACTCGAAAGAGGGCCATTCATCGCCGGGAGAGAAGGCTCCGGTGGCAGGTTTATTGCGACTCCCAAGGCTCAGGCGCCAGGGGGCGTGTTCCTACGCTCATTCTTCCCAGAGAGTTCTCTCTCTCTCCTTCCTTCCGTCTCCTCCCTCTACGAGTGACACCGTGCGTCCCAAACCCTCCCCTTTTCTGCCCCACCTACACGGAACCGATCCTCCTCCACCCATCCGCCTTCCCCGCCGCAAACACCCCCTTTACTCTTGGTCATACTCCCATCTTCTCTCCTCCTTTACCACGTCTCTCCTCTGCCCCCTCCACTCTCCTCCCCTCTTCTCTCCACCCCTCCTCTCTCCTACCCTCTTCTCTCCTCCTCTCCCACCTCTCTCCTCTTCCCCCTCCACTCTCCTCCTCCCCTCCTCTATCCTCCCCTGCTCTTTCCTCCCCCTCTTCTCTCTTCCTCCCCTGCTCTCTTCTTATCCTCTACTCTCTCCTCTCTCTCCCCACCCCCCTTCTCTCTCCTCGTCCCCCTAAACTCTCCCCTCCTCTTTCCTCCCCCTCCTCTTTCCTCCCCCTCCTCCCCCTCGTCTCTCCTCCTCTCTCCTCCTTTCTCCTCCTCTCTCCTCCCCCTCCTCTCTCCTCCTTTCTCCTCCTATCTCCTCCTCCCCCTCCTCTCTCTTCCTCCCCTGCTCTCTCCTCTCTCCTCCTCCCCCTCCTCTATCCCCCTCCTCTCTCCTCCTTCCCCTCCTCTCTCCTCCTCCCCCTCCTCTCTCCTCCTCCCCCTCCTCTCTCCTCCTCCCCCTCCTCTCTCCTCATCCCCCTCCACTCTCCTCCTCCCCTACTCTATCCTCCTCCCCCCCTCATATCTCCTCCTCCCCCTCATATCATCTTCTCCCCCTCATATCATCTTCTCCCCCTCATCTCTCCTCCTCCCCCTCATCTCTCCTCCCCCTCATCTCTCCTCCTCCCCCTCATCACTCCTCCTCCCCCTCCCCTCCCCTCCTCCCCCTCCTCTCTCCTCCTCCCCTGCTCTCTCCTCCACCCCACTCTTTCCAGCTTCCCTCCTTCTCGCTTCGATATTGCGATTCCTGCGCTCTCTACTCGAGTCGTAGCTCTTCCCCCTCCGTCTCTCTCTTTTTAAGGTAGTGGGGTATGTTAGACTTTTGCGTGCACGCAGCAGCCGCGGATAGGAGGTGGACTAGGTAGGCGAAAAGGGGGCAGGGAGGATAGGCCCCGCTTGTTGTTGTTGCCATCCGATTTCAGAATTTTTGTTTTCGATAAAATTTACGGTATTTCGGTAAAAACACGTCATCTTCTCGCGATGAAGGTTCTGTTAGTATCTTCATGTTTACTAGCATTAGCCTCATTCACTTAGCATAATGTCTGATTCTATAGAGTAGAGGTCGGTAACCTACGGTCCCTGGGCCAGATGCGGCGCGCGAGAGAGCTTTATGCGGCCCTTGAAGCTGTAATGAAAAGTGATCGGGAAAATATCAAACGGAAAATTTCATAGTTTTCAGCAAAATGATTGTCTCAAAAACTT
Organism: Tanypteryx hageni; assembly: GCA_028673005.1. NCBI lineage: Eukaryota > Metazoa > Arthropoda > Insecta > Odonata > Petaluridae > Tanypteryx > Tanypteryx hageni. The sequence goes on from CM054116.1 coordinate 57,191,458, forward strand.
ATCTGGTGATGTTTTAACGCCAGTAAATTATCTAGACCTGATTTTCGCTTATATGAGGCAACAGAAACTCCACATAACTTTCGATTTATTCACTCATCCGACCCGCCGAGGGTTTCTTGACTTCGAATACGGCCCTCCAAAGCATTCGCAACTACGAATGAGGCCCGTCGAGCAGAAAATGTTGCCGACACCAGCTATGGGGCAACAATTATGAGAAATCGCGGTGCACTTTCACCAATGCATCAATATGCGTAGCCCAATCGCTTTCTCCGAGCCACTGAAATAAATTATTGAGGAAATGTTTTAGTTTAAATTAAGGAAAGTGCATTGTTTTTCAATGGCTTATCTGTCCCGAGTACATTCCTAGAGGTATGGATCGATATGTTAAGAAATTGTTGGATATTTTTAACTTAAGTGCTTGTTTTTAAATCTTCGTTGCATTTATACTTGCTCATAATAAATAGGTGCAAATTATTTATTATTTAAAATTTTCTCTGAAAAAAATTAGGAGTATCTAACAATATCTACAGAACTTTGATGGGAGAAAATAAGTGTTTTTTTATAGTTAATAATTTGGGTTTTTGGAGCTATTGATAAGTTTCGAACTTTCAAGGAGGTGCCTCAAACATAAGTCGCTATTAACATTGTCATCGACCTAAGCATTCAGCATTTTTGATCGTCATTTTACTCTGAATGCTAAAAAAGATGCATGATCACATAAATACATATTAACTTCGATCTTTACGTTCAGAAGTACGGCGTGCCAAAGCATACAAATTTTCGCCCTAACCAATTACTTTATTCCTGTTAATAAAATGTTTTATCTCATAAAATGTGAACTATCATTAATATTCATCATATGCTATATTCAAAGATCAGAATTTTCTCAGCAACACTACTAGATTAATCTCGCTGCGGTAATATCATCGACTTCGTTATTACTACTCTTTTTGCAATAATGCATCCAGCATTGAATGCGATTCGCTTGACATAAATTGTTTAGAGCAGGGGTCGCCAACCTTTTCTGCATGGCGGGCCACATTTGCAGTTGTGAATGTTTCGGAGGGCCGCATTGGGAGTCAAGAAAGCCTCGGCGGGCAGGATGAGCGAATAAATCAGAAGTTTTCTGGAGATTCTGTAATTTAATACTAACGAAATCAAGCCTACGTAATTTGCTAGCGTTAAAACTTCACCAGAAAAGGCTTTGAGACAATAATTTTACTCAGGAAACATAAAATTGCCCATGAGACATTTTCCTGATCACTCTTTCATTACATCTTTGCGGGCCGCATAAAGCGTTCTCGAGGGCCGCACTTTGCCCGCGGGCCGTAGGTTGCCGACCCCTGGTTTAGAGTTAAACGTATAAAACGCATCTTGAATGTGTTATTCAAACCTACTGATGTAATACACGGAGAGTGTGTATTTTAACACGTAATCGCTTTGAAATATCGCCCTTTTAAAATGAATTTTCTGGTGAAAATTATAAAGCCTGCATTAAATCGACAAGGGAGTAGTGAGTCGAAGGTGGGCACGTGGTAAGGGAAATCGAGAGAGGAAGAAGATGGTGTCGCGGAGATATACTTCTCTTAAATCCCACCGGATGACAGGTTCGCTGGTTCCGTAAACTCGCTAATCCTAGCTTAGTATCGTCCGCATAAATAAATAAGTATATATACACACACGCGCAGCGTCAAGGTGCGAGCACAAATGGGTAGAGGCGAGGAGAGTAAAAGCACAAAGTCAGCTCTTCGCGTATCCCGAGTTTGTCTCCGGAGGTAGGCGTAATGCCCCACGTTCTCATTAAGTCTCTCGTGGATCTCTTGGAAAATTGAGTTCCGTCGTTTCAAGGGTGACGTGGAGAACGTTAATTATCGCCCTATCCTGTTCCTTTTGCCCCTCCTTTCTCCACACATCTCTCTCTTTCTCCACACATCTCTCTTTATCCATTCGTCACATCTCTCTCTATCTTTCTCCCTTTTCGTGTCTCACTCTCTTTCACTCTCACACCGGTGGTGTATTCAACGCTCCTTAACCTTCCTCGAAACCTATTCTAGGTTCTGCCGCAGCCGTCATGACGATCAAACAGATGGGATGACGGAAGGGTTTATCGAAGCTAACGTCTTCTGAGGTTGACTATTGACAGAAAACGCTGACGGTGAAATCAGCATTTGGCTTGCTTTAGATTCCTGAACGGAGCAATTTTTCTCGACCTTTTTGTTTTGAATTCGAGAGAGATCTTGGATGCTGTCACCAGCATTATACTGCTATTTAATGCAGTTTTTATTTAGGTAACAATTATTGATAAATGTTTAAAATATTGTCGAAAAAACGTTTTTTATCTAGCTGCATTGCCAGATTTCAAATTATGTCTTGCCGTTAAAATGATGATAAATGTGAGCAAAATTCTTTTAAAATTTCAAAAATTGTACATCATCCACTTAGAGATAATAATTTATCGTCCTATTTTAACTTGTTGTTTGACCGACTTCCGTAATGCGTAATTTTAAAAGATTCTCCCAAAGGCATTAGTAATAAATAGCCTTTTGCGTTTTGTTTTAGTGTCCTGTACCTAATAAAATGGACTAGGAAGTATAGTGCAGTAAACCCTCTTCTTTACCCTAATTATTCGCAGTTTCCTCTTTGATCTCATTTAATTGCTGCTTTAATGCCACGTCGCCATGACGCCGGCAGCATAATATCATATATTAGAAACAGGGTTTTGTGCACAAAGTACTCCTCACAATGGCGCTCGCAAACACTTGAAACGATCCCATTGGCTTAGCAAGATAATTTTGCTTCCATTAAGGAAAAGCCCGCATCACGAAGAAGTAGGTAATGCCTTCCTTTTACAAACGATCGATCATTTTTGTTTTTGCTCTCTTAAACTTAAATAACCAAGTTAACATTCTTAACACGATTTTAATGGCGATGATAAAGGCTTAATTGTCAAGCGGAGTCTGCATTCCTTATGTCAAAGGCAATCTTCGTTCGTATTGGTTCGGAATTCTACATAAAATGATGAACGGCGTTTAGTTGGACGCATTATATTTTTAACAGGAATAATTAATGAGAGCTGGTCATGAGACTAAATACACTTTGGTTATGCTCTTGTGCATGTGAAATTCGTGAGAGGAATTTTTTCTATTAATTTAAATCGCACTAAGAATTCGGAAGAACGTAAGAATAGATTTTAGTTTGTTATTTTGATATTTTTGTCGAATGTAACCTTACATAATATATATTCACAGCGCAAATCTTACATTAACGATGCAACGAGAGTGTGGACATTTTAATATCTTCATCCCTCAATTTTTGAAGCTCTATTGTCAAAGCTGTCAAAACTCATACGTTTGACATCGCCAGTAATATAATTCTTACTGAATCTTCATATTTATCGTTTTTTTTATGGACTCGTCGAAATAGAGATTCCTTATGCTAAAGAAACATTGCTTTAACGAGAGAGTTAGAATAAAATGTAAAAAATGCATTGAACGAAATCATAATTACACCGTAAGACGCGTTTTTATAATGTATTGAATAAGCGTATTAGCCGTTGAAAATGATTTGAATTTTTACTAGAACGAAAAATATCTCAAGAAAATAGTTTTTTTAATGCCTGGTAGTGTAATATAGGCTGGGGCCGTCGAAATCTCCGCAGCAGATTCGTTAACCGCCTGTAAACCCATATGCTCGCATATCTCTCTCTTTCTCGCCCACTACTTCAGCCACCTCTCCCTCTCTATTCCCTCCGGCGCGTTTCTCCTTTCGGAAATTGCACGTCAATATCTCCGACAACTCTTTTCCCCCGGATCATTGTCTTTTTTCCTCATCTACTCTTCTTCCACTACCTCCCCCCTTGCCCACTCGCCCCCTTCCACTATCCGTCCCATCCCATTCCTTATTCCCTTTTTTCTCCCTGCCCATATTCTCCACCCACTTTAACGTGTAACCCTAGGAAAAAATGGCCCCTCGATATATCCATTCCGGGATTGGAAAAGATGGGGCGAAAAATAACATAATCGCATTCGTTCTGTTTTTTTTTTCTTTCCCTCTCTCTCTCTTTCGGGTCTACCGCGCCCCCTTATTATTTTCTCCTCCCGCTTCGTTTTTTCCCGAACCCATCTCAATCTTGCCTCACGCACCTCCTCCCGTTCCCTTCCCCTATAAAAATGCACCTGTGCATTTTCCCACACGGGGGGTGAAGAAGGGAGGAGATTTAGCCGCCGAGGATTTCTTTAAAGCCTCCTTGAGCTCCAGGATTCCTTTTCCGGAGCAATTCTCCCCTCTTTTCTTCTCTCCCTTCCGCCTTCCATTGTATTTTCTTCGGACGGTTAATTTTTACCTCCGCGCTTCCATTTTTATTGTTTCTTACCTTTCCGCCCACCTTTTTTCCTCCATTTCTCTCTCGCCTACTCTCTAAGCAAACAAACCCCCTACCGGATAATTGCGTCCCCTGGTGATGCTGAGATAACCGCCCACAAACTTTTTGTCGGGGAGGACGAAAACGCTCTGCTGAAAGCAAAACTATCTTGCTTTACTATCGAAAGAAATTAATCATAATCATTGCCAATATAGTAATTTGCTTTAAACTGCACAATAAAATTTGCAAACGTAAAGATATTTTCAATGTACTCGTGAAGTATCTTCCTATTTGAAATGTTGAGTTGTCCATCATTACAATGCATTGGAGTCGTTTCTGAAGTTTTTACGCCACGTGTTTATTTGTTTTATATTTACATGAAACTTTTCACATAAATTTTCCGTCGGTTTCTGTGCTTCATGATTTTTTTTCATTGCAACCTCTTTATGAAATGTCGAAAAATCGGAAAACATCCAATATAAACTAAAAATTTTAAGGAGGAGAATGGAATAGAGAAAAAGAGGAAGAATGGGAAGTGCCTTAAATTTAATATTTAATCCACGCATACCCGTCATATTGACGGGCTTTTGTACTAAGTGAGTTTTAATGAGCTTTCGATCACGACTTCTCGTGGCTAAAATGTCATCGACTTAAAGGATATCAGAAAAAAACTTCAATTTGGATAATTTAAAATAAAAGCTACCTAACCTATATTCATCCTTAATCATAATGTGTCAAATTAGCTAAACAAAATTGACAAACCATGCGTCTCCGATAGATCTAAAATGGTTAGGAGTATAATATGCTACAAAGTAGCCTCCATCTGTGGTGATTCTATATCAGATTCTAAATTTTTCCATATCAGGTACAAGGTGAGCTCCGCAATTATATTTTGAATCAGATAAACCAAATTAATGTCTATTTTTTTCTTTAATTAATACCATAACAACTCGTCCGATTTCTTAAAACACGAATTCCGAGAGTTTTAAATAAATTGTGCATTGATTAGTTAAAAATAAACTGATTTGCATGGCTGACCGGAGGCGGTTTCCCGGGGCGCCGTAGTCTAGAGAGCGCTTTCCCGACTGGTAATTTGATATTACTTTTAATTAGACAAATGGCGAGTACATCGTTGAACGGCCGGAATCCTAATGGCATTTCTTGAAAACTTTTCTTAGGGTTACAATTTTTCAGGATCAATAAATAAACACGCAAGTTTAAATGTTTCAAAAACTATATATGAAAAATATTCCTAAAAATCTTGCGCTTCTCCTTCTCATCGCGAATATAAATTAAGCTTTTTTTCTCCCCTGAAAAGTATTTCGGCAAATGCCCTTGCACTATATCGCCAATTTGCAGATTATGCGTGCCGCACAATCCTACAAATGGATCCCAACATCAAGGCATCGCTTTGGCTCTAACTCGCAAAATGAATATTAAGTCCTTGGCACTAACGACGCACCTGCTTAGTATTCCTTCAGCCTTAACTCTTTCGCTAATGAGGTGCATCTATTATTGCTCGCTCTTAGAAAGGGCGCATGAACTTCATGCTAAGCAAAGGCATAATAATAACGGAAAATTACATTACACTTTATCGTTTTGTTTTATTTGCTACTGGCCGGTGTTCATTCACGGTTAAATGCATAAATGTAAAATTCTGTATAATTTACAGAAGCTATTTCAACTCAGGAGATCTTTTGAGCAGTTTTATGAAGAAATTATAATGTACATAATAGCATTTTTGAAATGATGACCTACTTTTTTTCAAGGAATGCTGTTTTAGTGAATTTCCTCGTGGGGATGAAAATGAAAGAGCGAAAATTCTCCACCATTTTTCACTCTCGTCATATAATATTTACCCTTTCAAGGAGAAGGAAAAATAATACGGGAATAAAAAATATGCTGCAGGCTTCCGAATCGGTGGCGTGAGACGTCGTTAGATTGTGAAATCGCGGATCGCTCTAAGTTGCAATTCCTCGAAATCACCTCTATAACCGTTACGAGAGAAGAAAACGGCGAGGTTAGAAGTTTCAAAACCCCTCACCTCTTCTTCCCTTTCTCCACGGCGCCGAGGAGAGTATAGGCGGCGGCGGTTATGAAGGCATAATGGCCGATGTCGAAACCGCCTCTCGCGCCCTCCGCCGGTTTCCGGGAGCCGTTGCCCGGATTATGCAGATGACTACTCCGGCGGCGCTGAAATGCCTCCATTGTTGGTCCAATTATACGTGTAAGTGAACACAATGAGAGATCGCATCGGATGATTCTCGGCATGGAGATTAGCAACGGCGGAAGAACTGATGGGAGATGATGGGCGGATTCGATGATAAGGAAGGATGTCTTACTGACCCCGCGAATAATTTGCGTGCATAGACGTAAAAATTTATATCTCGTAGCTTGACCATGCCGTCTATGTAAAAAGATCTGTAGAAGGTGAACCCACCTAAGATTTTTAGGGTCGCCAACCGAAAATTGTAACTTCAGGAAAAAAAACAATTATTTGTAATTCCAGCGTCGATTTTTATGGCGTTCTTTACCAGCGAAGCGGCAATAGCACGTCTGGTCCGTCCGTCTGTCCGTCCGTCGCAACTTTCATCTGCTAAACCGCTACGCAGATTTTAATTAAATTAAGTATGAGTGATTGATATTAATATTTATCGCCCAATTGTGATTTTGAATTGAATCCATTGATTAGAACTTCCAATTTACATAGTTACTTTAATAAACTTATACTCGTATCTCGTTAAATGACATCCGTCAAGCAACAATGAAATATCAAAGTTTTCTCTCCATAGCTCATATATGATTTGTAAGGTATAGATTAAAAAAAGATTTAAAAGATTCGAATAGAGAACAACATTTACTACAAGAAAGTCCACGGGACCACGTACTGACGAGTTAAAGTTTCGGAGATAAAAATTCTAGAAAATCCCGAGCAAAACATCGCATATTTTGTTAACATTGATTGCAAAGACGGTTCTCTCAGCAAACAATTAAAAATCCATATATTTCTCTCCCATGCTCTTATATGATCTTTGAGGTATAGATTAAAAAATTTATTTGGATATAGAACAACATTTACCACAAGATAGTCCCCGTGATCATGTAATTACGAGTTATAGTTTCGGGAATAAAAATTCGTGAATCGCCCAAACTTTCGATACAGTTTCATATGTATTTCGCATTAAGAACGCCTTTGAAATCTCAGTGTATTCCATTTATGGAATATACTTTTGCATCTTGTTACTTTATAATCACATCGCTTTGGTCTCGATACATAAATAGAAGGGAAAATTTTAAAATTTCAGTTTTTGCTTTATTTTTCGCATTGGCTATCTTATCCTTTGCTATAACTGCATTGCGTACATCGTGCATCACTCGCGATATCCAGCGTATTCAAAATTTATCCTATTGTTTGAACTTTTGCATGAAAATCAAAGATTTAAAATTTTAAATTAATCTTTTATGAAATTAAGACTTCGTAACTACATCGACGTGGGTGCTCATATCGGCTGAAATGCATAAAACTTCTTGAAGCATAAAAATGAAGTTTGTTAATATTTGATAATAAAGTCATTTTAGTTTGTATATTGCTCGCGTATCATCTTTTTAGAAAATATAGTTTGAGATGTCGCCTTACCAAAACGAAACTTTATATTCAATATGCCAATGAAATTATGAGTTTTAGTTAAAAAATTGTGAAATATTTGCTTTATTAGGCAATTCTAAAATTAATTACATTGAAACTTTTTACCTTGTCAATTAATAAAACTCCTGTTCTATGTATTAAAATAAGTAAATAGTTTGTATCTCACATTTTCAAATTTTTTTATTTTCCAAAGGTCCTCGGTTATTTCTGTCGCTAAATTCAAAAATGAAAAAAATTTAATAATATTTCGTTTTGTCATGGGGATCTTAAATATAAATAGAATATATACGAGTCCAAGAGGAATGTTGGAAGTAAAACGGTAAAATTGCTAAGAGAACAAATATGTTTTCTGATTAAATTACTAAATCTTCAGAGTATTTGAATTGAGTTGGCGGTGTAAAAAGTAAACACAAAAGTTAGCAGCATTAGATGTTTCTGGAAACATTTGGAGTTAACTTGGAGAAAGTATTTTGATAACCAGGCCACGCTTTGCGCTCCACGCAAAACTTGTGTCTTCTCTTATGAATTTTCGAGTCGCACCAGAATGAAATTTGCCCCTCGCCTGACTTCGCGCTTCTAAAAAGACTTTTTCCATACTCGTTCAAAACTTGGTCCCACGGTGTCTCGTCTCTCGCATACCCCGTTGCATTGCACCACTCCAAACGTCAACTCTACCGACTCGCGCCCAACTTCCCGCGAGAGACAGCCAAGGAAGGGAGATGAAGAGGGAGAGAGAGAGAAATGGGGAGAGAGACGGAATGATAGAGAGATAGAAAGACAGAGGCTTGCGGAGCATTCTAGAACCGTATGTGAGCATCCTCTATTGCACGGGTGGGCAAAAATTTTACGTGGAGGGCCGCATTAACATATGAAAATGCTTCAGCCGTCCACGTTAGGGTGCATATAGGAAGTTACTTGAGATAATATGAAGGATCCTATTAGTGTAAGTCTATAATTAATAATATATTAGCCTCATAACATCGCTGGAAAATATTTTCCGACCATAATTTTAAGAAACAAATATGAAATTATTTGCATTGTACGTAACGGTTCGCTTTCATAAAGGAATCGAGGTCCTCATAAAATGCTCTCGAGGCCTTGGCGTGGCCCGCGGGCCTTAGTTTGCTCACTTCTGCACTATGGGAACAACCGTGTCAGGCGAAAAATTTATTTCAGGAGCGAATGAGAACAGTTCAAAAATTGATTCTGATTAATGTCCTTAACTATTTTTCTTCTCTCTCTCCCTTTTGTTTCATGTTCGTATTTTTGAGTCGCTTAGGAACTAGAAATAATATCTTATAAAGAGAATGCGTATTGTGCACTGGAAAAAATGGCATAAGTGGTGAACCAAAATCCGTTGAAAATAGAGTCCAGTTTAATGCTCCGTGGTGAATACAGCTTTTATGTATCTGAAAATATAAAAATTAGTAAAAAAATCTAGAATTTAGAATGTTTGTGCTCCTATAGGATTTTGCTCGACATTTATTCTCTACTGCAATGGTATGACGAAAGATGAGACATGAATCCTTTATGCGGTCTTTAAAAACAGAAAACAAAATTGCAAAGGTAAATAACATCCATATTTTTATAAACGCATCTTTGTCCACAATATTGATTAAATTCAACATCCAAAAACTGCTTAATTTCAACCGTATGCGTCCAAGAATAACGTAAGGGCAGGAATTTGAATGCGATTTATGAACTAACATTTCTCGTTTAGGATATAATCGTTTCAAGCTCCTGTTAATTAAGACTATTTTTTCGTATGAGTTATAATTTTTGAAAATATCAAATCACATATTCAGTGACATGGTGACTGCATATATATATATATATATATATATATATATATATTATATGTGTGTGTGTGTGTGTGTGTGTGTGTGTGTGTGTGTGTGTGCGTGTGTGCGTTTGCTTGAAACTTCTTTAGATATAGACCTTGATAATTATTAATATTTCACTTTCATCATTGAGATCAACAATTCTGTGAAATTGCTGAGACGAACAGTGTGGATCTTTTTATATCTATCGATCTCCTCCTTTATAAGTGAGGATGAGACAGTGAAATGACGTAATTTTGGATATCTGTCTTCCGCGCTGTTGGCATACGCGAATACTCGGGAGTCCTATGCCCTCCGGAGCCAGATTAGTGTCGAATGATGAAGTGAACGTACGATACGGGTTCGGCCATCCTTCATTGCTCTACCCTTCTCATCTCTCTTTCTTCCCCTACACGTCCACGAGGAATTGACCGAGTAACCAATGGACCCTATTCCCTTCATCTCGCACGCATAGTGGTAGTCTCTTGTCCACTTTGTGCTCTACCCTCGTTTGTTTAAACCTCTTCGTTTGCTACACAGGTGTATTTTTATTTGTACGTAAGCCGTCTCCAAGAACGGAGCTAACTCGATTCCTGGATAAAAAAGAGCTGTTATATGGAATTAATCGATACATTTTCATCCATGAGAAAAATCTTGGCAACATTCATTTAGTTTGGTTACGAAATGGAATACAATGCATGGTAAAGAGTTCTGATCTTCACTGAAGGCTGACATAATACGTTCGCATAAACAAATTTTAATAGCTCCATTTGTAACAACTATCGACGTTGAAGTAATCGTTGTTACAGTGTAAAAGTCTATTATAATCACAACTAAGATATTTGCTGTTGATTAACACCTCATCAATTGAACTCTATACGCTGAGATTACAATGTGCTTTGTTAAACTTAAAATATAATTAGGTATTGAGAAAAATGAGAGATTTTCGAAAATATGGCTTTGTAAAATGTAATATAGGAATGTACCTTCAATTCTGAGATTGTGTTTGGCTAAGTAATACATCACGCATTTAATTTTAATTTGATATACTTCTCGAAACAAAAAAAAATGTTTTAACCCCTTGAATTGATAAGCGATTTTTTGCTTCGATAATACTAATATTTTTTCTTTCTAATTTATGACTGATTTTAAATAATTTCACCATCATCCTCAACGATAATCTTCCCCATCGCAATCACTGTATACATACATATTCTTGCAGGTTGTCCTTATAAAGCATATGGATGATGGTATATAGTTACAGCACTTAGGAGAATTTTCTCGAAATCACTGAATTGTTGACAATGACGCGCTACAGAGGGGAACACTTGTTATATGTTGCTAGTTAAATATCAATAAAAGCTAATTCAATCTCATGTTTCAACTTCTTCGGTGTTTTAGCTTTCTTTCGTGCACTGCATTTCAAAGTGTATTCCAGAAGTAAAAGTAAAAACTCATTTATACCACACAGACATTATAGGTGTTTGCGTGTAAACCTGAAATCCATTCGCAGCACTATCTCCGTGGGATTATGTGCGAGGTATTTAAGATGTGGGCAACGGACATTCGTCCGTTGTCCACATCTTGTACTGTACCGTCTGCCTAAACTTTAACACGTAACTTTGAAATGGTTAAGCATGTTGGTGGCTCACTCTCAATTTCATGTTTATAATGTTTTTGCATCCCTTTCGCGTTATTCGTTTTGTATTATCACTTAGAAATCGATTACGTTGCTCAAATGCCAAACGAGGGTCCACCATTTTAATCTGTACTGATAACATATGAAGTAATGCGTGTGGTAATGTGATATAACCCAAACGTCTTTTAGCAGTACCCTTGAAAATTAATATAAGTCGCGAACCTTCTATCTGGATTTTATCATTTGGATATTTATGTACATATGTGTGTGTAGTAGACTTTTACATATAGACTTATTTTACGATATTTCATGATATGCACGAAATTTACTTTGGAGGAAAACGAATAAAACTCCTCTTGATTTATTGCCTCTAAGCATCCAGGAATCCCAGAAGCGAATTTAATGCGTGCAATAAATTAAAAGGGAACGTCAAAACGTGGGTGGAGGAATGAGAGTCATATAAGCAGGACGAGAAATTCAACGGCATTCTCCAAAGTCCCCCATTTTGACCCTTATTTTAAAGAGATCCAACGTTCAATAGATAAATAACTTATCCGATAGCGAAGGGACTTAAATTTATCACGCTCGATCTCTTCGTACCAAAGGGGATCAGGCAGTTCCATCCCATATTTCCTTCCTTCTCTGTATTTTAGATGCCTATAGGCACCCAAATACTCAATAGGGACCTTCAAGAAATAAAAGTCCAACACTTATATATGTACTCGCACGTGTGTTTGTGCGTGCCTTATCTCCCTCGTTCCAATTTCTTTGCTTCGTTAGAGATCCGTCATCTTGTGCTATATTCCAATTGCTCTTTATTCCCTTTTTGTCTGTATCTCTACACTTATCTCTCCCCTATGTGATTATATTAACAATCGTTGATACATAAAATCTTTTTATCTTATCACACATTTGACCAATGAGCGGACAGTTTATTTTATAGAATTGAAGAATGAAACATCTAAACAATTTATTATCTTGATAACTTATGGGATTATGCTCATTTTTTAAATTCAAGAAATTACATGTAAATTTTTAGCAAACAGACTGATCAATCATAAAGTACTAGAATAAATTTATGGTCATCTCACAAAAATACTTCTCTATGTTCATGCTTACAAGCACACTTTCCTAAAATTTCACATAAAAGAACATGCACAACACTGAATTTCCACTGTTTCGTCCACTGATCTTTTAGGTTTCATTAGCGCGCAGAATTTCAATATCAGTTAGTAAAACGTGAGCCGATAAATTAATCGTCAGAATATTAATCTCGGGTAAGAACCGTCATCATCTCCCACTGCCACATAAACTAGGTCATGCTACTTTGCACTGTGCATTGAAGTCATTTTAAAAATAACTGTTATATTTTGTAAGAAGTGGATGGCATGCTAAGATTAAAAATTAAATGAGCTTTTGCGGCATATAAAATTGGTAATTTAATCGAAATTAAAATTTTTTTATGCTAGACCTTTTTTTACGTTTATTGAATTTTTTTACTTTAGGAAATTTCAGACGAGTTAGAATTTTAATATGAAATGAACACAGCCACAAACCATCGAAAAATTATCAGAAAAACGTACGCGTTTCTTTAATAACGAATACAAGTCTTTAAGTACTATTTCGGATATGATATTAAAATATTTCGTATAATGTTATAGCAGACTCTTAAGAATGCTACCTTCGATGATCCACTACGACAAAAGTATTCGAGTCTTACAAAATAATATTGAAACTTTTATAACGGACTGCGTCATGAATTTCTGATAAAAAAGTCAAAAATTAAAACTTAATGGTGCATGTGGAATATCAGAATCTTTAACCTTTAAAGGGAGGTATTTGAATTTAGAGAGATGGCTTCGTGTATGAGCCGGGTTTCAAAAATTCGCGAAGCCATCAAAATCCGACTCGTTGAATTTATTTTGACGGAAAATGCAAGAAAGAACTTCGTTCGATCAATTTCCGTACCATATCTGCTTTATTTTTTCCGACCTGTGCTGTCGGATGGATGACGTGGATAGCGCGATTCTCACCTACTTCGCCCGGGATTAAGTTTTCCAAGCTCTCTTTTGGAGAACGTGACATGTTTGGACGTGCAGGTCCTAGCGTCTCTTTCCTTTTCCTCCAAATCTCTCCTGGGCTCTCCCTCTCTTTCTCATTCTCTCTTTCCCACCATTTCTCTCTTTCCCCTTCTCATAAAATATTTTTCTCTTATCCTCTTTATTTCTCTTTTTTCTCTTTCCCTCGTCATCTCTCTTCTCTTTTCCTCCCACTTTCTCCACCACTTTATCTCTTCGTTTCTTTCTTCTTCCTTCTCTTTGTCTTCCTTTCTCTTTCCCACTCTTTCTCTTTTTCTCTCTATCTTCCTTTTCCTCTTTCTTCCACTCTCACTGCTCCTCTTTCCAATTCTCTCACGTATTAACTACTCATTTTCCCTTCCTTTCTTCTTACTCTCTTCCTTCATCTCTCCCATCGTGCCATCTCTCTCTCTCTCTCTCTCGCAATGAAAATTCCCGCGGAATGGCGAAATCTGTGAGCCGATGAGTTCTGCCGTTATAAAAATAACGAAAAAATCCCGCTTTTGTCTCTCAAGGAATGGATTTGAGAGCGTATATAACAGGAACGAGGCCAAACGTACTTGTTAAAGTATGTGTCAATACGGTTGCGGATGATTGACTTCTCCCGGGTAAACTTTTGTGTTTTCTCAATCCCTCATCCCCATCCGCCTCTCTTACAAAACCCTTTTTATCGCGGAGCTCTGTTCTATATAAGAGAAATCCTTCGACCGGGGTTTACCGAGGATGGGCGTTTGAAGGGGGGGGGGGAGAGGGTGAAAGAGAAATGCCGGTAATGATTGGCCCTAGGTAAAGGACAAAACTTTTGTGCTACAAGACTCGTTATTTCACCGAACAAAAAAATAACTGCCGGTGCGGTTGATTAGTTTTCGAAGTACGCGGAAAGCAGGCGTGGTTTGTTTTTGGCCTTTTTAGGTTTCTTCCGGATGGTCCTATTTTTTTAAGTTTTCAAAGATGTTGCGTTGCCTCGTCGTCCCCGTGTTTTGTCAAGGAAACGTTTCTTTTTTGGAAATCTCGGAAGACTTGTTCTTGGAGAGATGAAATGCTAATAAGAATCCTGTCCAAAAGTTGGGTGGTTTTTCGAGGCGAGTGACAGTGTCGTAAATAATTCCACGTTTTCTTTTAGGTGTTTGTATGCGATCGTAATGTAGGTGTGGTTAAAAAATTGAGGTTTGTGGTTTGAATTATGCAAATTGGACGGATAATTCGAACTCTGGTCATTTTAATTCGTTAATTTCATACAAATCAAAACATCGAATCAATTCGTTGTCATGGCGCCGATAGCCACAGGCGTCGCGTCAGAATATCTGTGACATTTGCCCTTAAATCGCTGTTTTATTATTTTCCTGAGATTGGCATATCTGCTGTGTAACTTCAAAATTTTGAAGATCATTAATCATTATGAAATAAATTTGAAAAGAGACAATGGGTTATTGTTTGCAGATGAGTCAGGCGAAATAAAATGCAAGGAAATAACAATTAATTGCACGTAAACTGAAACCATTTAATCTGTTCCATTTTAATTGACATGATTTGCGTTTTTTTCATTATAACAATTTTGCAACGTCGCTGAACAAAACGTCGTTATTTGTGAAAAACCCTAAGGAGGAGATTGATATGTTTGTTTACTTAAAAAAGACTTATTTAAAAGAGAGCCTAGACGATAACCGGCCGGCTTCTATCCTTAACCATATAAAATTTACATTCTCTCATCCTCTATCACATTGACCTCGAAACTTTTCCAGGCCGATTCAATTACAAGGAAGCGAATTAGAAAAAAAGAAGAAGTTGCGACTTCGAGTCGTCCAGAAATGCAAAAGTGCTCAAGCCAGGTGACATTACGCATTAATTCCGCATCGGGACCTTTTTATCCATTCAAACTCCCTAAAGTCGACAACTCGAGAGAATTGGGGGGAGGAAGAGGTTACCGGCGGGGTGAGTTTGTTTCCGTTATCACACGCCCCATCCCACGACACTTAATTGGAATCCGTCGGGTGTTTTGTTTTCGCCACCTCGATTCTCCTCCCCCATCACCTCCTCCCGTTCCTCCTCTCCCTCTCTCTCTCTCTCTCTCATTTTAGCCTTCAACTTAGGAGAGAGAGAGATATTAGTGTTCGTCATCACCAGCGAGGAAGTAAGGGATGAGGGAGAGATTGGCGGCGGTGGGAGGAGAGAAAGAGGGAGATAGAGAAATGGATTTTAAAGCCAAGACCTTCGCCGTGTGACAGGAATCCGTGTTTTTATGCTTCACGAAAAGATCAATCTTCTGTCCCACGAAACTCGAGTCTAATCGAAACTCGACTCCGAAATCGGTTCGGCGTTGATTGAAGAGCGGAAACTTGGAAATGAGGAAGAAGTAGAGGGAGAGTAGAAGGGGATTGAGGGAGGAGAAAAGGGATAGAGAGAGGTAAAGGAGCTGTCAGAGAGAGATGAGAAGGGAGGAGAGGGTGGAGATGAACAAGAAACTATGATTACAAAGCGTGGAGATGTTGAATGGAAAATTTTAATTCGAGTGGAAAGTGCGAGAAATTGGGAGCAAGAAGTGGAATCGAGAGATATGTAAGAAGAAAGGAAGAGAAGGGTGATAAAAAAATTGAATGAATGAGGGACATGAAGAAAGGTCGTAGGAAAGTGAAATAATTAAGGGTAATATTGAAAAGATGTGAATAAATCAGTGAAAAAGGAGCAGCGACTTGGAACTTAGTAAAAGGACTTTAAATGAAAGAGGAAGTAAAAGACAAGTAGGAACTTAAGAGAAGGGGATAAGAGTTTGGGATGATAACCAAGCATTATGGTGTATAATCAATAATTTAGGATTGATGAGAACTTTTGCAAATTAATGAATGCGATAAGAGAACATTACGTTAAATTACTGTTTGACAATTGATCGATTTATAATTTTTCGGAAACGAAGCGGATTTCCGAAACGAATTAAATAATATTACACGGGGTAAAGAATAATTGAGTATAAAGGTTCGGTAAGTGTGTGATGAGCAGATGACTGATTTAAAACATAATTTTATCAAAACGTAACAAATTGAATCTCGTCAATGATAGTTTATTTTAATTATTGCTGTTAAGTATTTCAGAAAAATGTAAAACATCATAAAATAAATCTATTGCAATCCCATGTTTAAAAACAAGGTAAATTTGAAAGCGGCAGGAAGAACGCGAGATTATTTTAGGGTAAAAAAGAAAAATGAGATTACGCGACGGAAAAGGTTTAAATCCTTCGGAAATGATTAAAAAACCATTTTAACATTAACTTTTTTAATGTGATGGTTTTATTAAATGGAAGAGAAGTATTGATTAATAACATAAGATAGATGAATAATATATGAAAGGTACGAAATCAATGTAGACAATTTTATTCTCAGTTGATGCAAAAAAAAAATAATAGTAGAAACAAATAAATTAACTTCCTGTTCCATTGCTGATTTATTGCAGAAATATTTAACATTATATCATGAAAATAATTTTATGAGGAAGAAGAAAAAACTAACTTGTCCTTTTTCTTTTACATTGCGCTTTACAGACAAATTATTTTCCTTTTAGATGTGCGATACCACATTGTTTAACAGCCATTGCTTCTCCTTCTACAAGCTCTTCAGAGTTTCAACCAAAACTTTTTAAAAATAATAATTTGCTTTCCACCCTGTTTTCCCAAAATTGAACACGTTAAGGGAACTACGCGGAAGCATGGAAACCAGAGATAAGACGAGACGAACAGGATTTAGACGGGCAATTGAAGCGGTGCCGAAACCGAAAATAACGCAAGAGGAACGGATGGAAACGCTCTCGGAAATTGACGAAACAGTGATTTCCGTAAACTCGGTAGGTGCGAAAAGAAGCAGGAGAACGTCTTCAGTTGAGTCGAGTGCAAAGGGCGAGGAGAGTGGATGGGCAGGCATCAAGAGGCGTTAGAGAGAACGGGAATGCGTGAATGGGTGAAAGAAGGAATGGAAGGGAAAGAGAATTTCGACGCGGGGACGAGGTGTGGGAAGCATGGAGGGAAAGTGTCTTTTAAGGATGAGAGTCGAGAGCGAATGGGGTGTGGAAAAGAGGAATGGGAGGGGATCGGGAGTGGGGGAGAAAAGGGATAGGGAGAAAGAGAAATGGGTGAAAGGAGAGGAGGAGAAGAAGGCATGCGAAAGAAGGGTAGGGTGGAAGAGTCCACAAGTGAGATGTGAAAGATTGATGAGTGTTGGATGGTGTCTTTGCTTCCCTTCGCCGGTGGAATGGTTCTCCCTCCTCTCATTAATGTTCACCTCTTCTCTCTCTCTCCATCTTAACGCCCTCCCTCCAAACCCTTTCGCGTTTATCCATCCTCTCCTCCTCCCCTCTCACCTCTCTCCCTTCAACTTTCCCCTCTCCGTCCAACCCTTCTGCGCCGTCGCCACGGCCCACCTCAAGGCTTTTCTTTGGAATGAAGACGAGTGGAAGATTACAAAAAAAGAATGAGACGACGGAAAGTATCACGCGGATGAAAGGCCTTCGTTGCTGCTTGGTTCCAAAAGGATTCTCATAGTCCTCTTACGACCAACAGATCCTCCCCTTCTCCCCACCTACTCTCTCTCTCTCTCTCTCGCTCTCTCTCTCGCTCTACGTCATTCACTCTCTCTCGGTTTCAATATTTCTTTCTCTATCTTTCTTTATTTTTCACGAACAAGAGGTGTTTACGCTCTCCCGTGGCCGTAACCTCTCTTCCTCTCTCCCCACTTGTTTCATAAATGGAGGTCGGCGGTGGCCGATGCTTACGAAGATGGATGCTTTTTATAAAAAAGCCGATGCCGTAGAAGATGCAGCGGTGGTTGCCCGTCGGCGCAACTAAACCCGGGCGGATTCGATTGTCACTTTTAGTTATATCGAATTCCGACGATCGGTAAAGTGATTAGTTCGGAGGACGTCTAACGCGTGATACACGTGGATGACAGCTTTCCGCTCCTAGAGCGCCGCCGCTGATATTTGTTATAATTTCATTAGCCGAACGATGAAATAAAAATCTCCGGTCTATAGCTAAAACGATATCGGAAACCGCTCGCCATTCTAATTTTCTCCCATCCGATTACATATGTATGAACGGTATCATTACTTATGAGGATGTTGAGTTATTTCGCAAATTCTTTCAAGTCTGGCCGGAAGGCATAAATTTATCCACATCTTATTCTCGTGACGGGAGATGATTAATGAAGTGACGATGATTGATGCCGCTAATTATTTCGTTATATTAAATTTAATTACCTGCCATGGTCGTTTATACATTCAAGTTTTACGTAACGAGGAAAACCTTCCGATAGGATCTCCCAAAGTTTTATATCCAATGATAATGTTTTTCGTCCCCCTTATTCCTGCCTGGCCGTTCGACTTGGATTTTCACACAAATCTCAATCTTTTTTTGCGATAATGGAACATACTTTTGCATCAATTGCGCGGCCATTTCATTCCTCGGGCGTGGTCGGCATGAATTTTAATCCTGAAGTTTCCGCAACAACCGATCGATCAAAAATCGCATTATAAAAAGTTCAGCTTTTTATCTCCTGAGATTAATTAGGCACCTTCAAATCGACTGTAACGATATTAAAAAATGAACACGAAAAAAACTCGAAAAGTTTGTTTTATGAGGAAAAAAAGTATATCCCCCGCCATCAATCCTTACTCTTCCTCTTCCATGATGTGCCGCAGTATCGAATTATTCATCGCGTGACTAATGCATCCGGATCTTTTCAAATTAAACCCATCGCTTCTCTTTTTTTATCCCAACCCTCTTTTTGGTCCGGTTCGTCCATGTGACAATCACACACTTCGTTTCACGCTCGACCAGTAAAATAAATAAGCTTTTAACCATTATGAAGGTTGATTGATAAGTTTCCACTTCATCATATCCCCAGAAAATTCGACGAGCGTAGAATTTATATTCGATATTAAATGGGAGAGTAATTTGATTTCGCCCCGCACGCAATGCAAAGGGCGCGAAGGATCCATCCGTCACGTTCGCATCGAATGTGTGGTTTGGGGCGACGCGAGTTTGTCGTTTTTCTAAAAATCCCCTCCGCCCCCTTATTTCTCCTCCCCCCTCTCCTTTCGTTTGTTTGCTTGTTGATCACCCCTTTCCGATGATTGGGTGCCTTGAGATGGTGGATGATTATATAGGCCAAGGCTCCCTCGGGGATTTTCGGGAGAGCTCCAACGACTCAATTTGGCTCGCGACCGGAAAAACGTCTATAATAGCGTGAACTAGTGAGGGAAATCGGGAGTAATCTTCCCAAGACCTCTGGCGAAAAGAATGATTTATTAAAAGCCGTGGCGATACGCGCTTTTTATCACTTTGGAAAGCTGCATCATCCTCTAGATATATCCGACGAGGATCTTCTGCCTTATGGGATGATAGGCAAATTGTTCCGTTGTATTGGAAAAAAAATTTTTTCGTATGCACGCCTGCATTTCCCTCATTATAGATTTTCGATGATAGTAATAATGAGTTTTTATTTTTTCACTGTTCTACATGATATTCTTCATCGAGAGATGAAATATTTGGTTATTGTTTTATAATACAACATCAGTACAAAATTATAACTACAATATCAATACTGTGATTATTTATCATATAGTAAGATGTAGAAAATATATTATTTACCTTATTATTATCGCTCTTTGGTATATATATTTTCCAAGCAGTTGATGTAGGTGATGTTTTTAAATACACACTCCTATGTTATTTTACATTTAAAATTTAATTCCGAATGCATGTTTTTTTAAATTGAAACTTTTTAAAAGAACAATTATCAATCGCAAATTGCAAACCTCTTTTGTCGTTGTATGTATTAGCTTGAAAAAAAGCACTCAGGTAATTTTGTTCCAAAGAGACGAATTAAATTACTTCGAATGATTTCCAACACACACGCAACTCATTATGTAAACAAGTACCTCGCCCCGTATTTATGATATTTTCCGATATTCATCATCTGTCAGTTTACATTTACTGTTTTAATTTCTTCACCAAAGTATGCTGCATCACGCATCAGAATCGATTAGATAAATTAGTCAATCAACAGACGTTTATTTATTTTCGTCGGAGCCAATTAATCTAACATTTTTTCGCGGTCGCGTATCTCGGTTATTGCGCTTCGCAAACGGAACATAGAAGGCAGCGGGCGTGCACGCGTGCGCACAGACGCACGCACGCACGCCGCGCAATCAGATCCTCTTACACTACGAAAAAGGGCGCGCACGTAAACTCCATTCCGCTAGTCACCGTGCTCGATTACGCTACAATAAGAAACGAAAAGGGCGTGCGAGAGAGATATAAATGAGTGAGAGAGAGAGAGAAGGGAAGAAGGCGAGGTGCGGAGTAATTTGCATACAAACAACTGAAATCGAGTAGAGGCGGTGTGCAGCGCTACGCGTGGGTTAAAACGCAGAGAGGAGAGGGAGAACAAAGCAAGTGCTTTTGACGTGTGGGCGTATTCTGGTAGCATAGCACCCCAGACACATTTCACACACTCGGCTATGCCTCCCTCCTCGCTTCCTCCATCCCCTCTCCCTTTTTTCCGTATATTTGTTTTCGTTTCCTCCACACAAACGTCTCCATTCCCTTATCCTTGCAGTTAGAATTCGCGGACTAGACTCTGCGTTCCATATGAAAAAAGACAATATCGCTTACCGCGTTACTCTACGTCAAGTTTCGTCTCTTTTTCTAAATCTTGTCCTCTCTCTCTCTCTCAATCTCTCTTTTATCTTCTGTATCTGAGTCTCGTCGCGTGATGCAGGAAAGTTCTGGAGACGTAAACTTATTCAGCGAAACGCAGTAAAATCTCTTCATGACGTATTTATAAGTAAATCGCTATGATGTGCTATAATTAGGCTTGGTAGGTTTCGGTTTAAATCGATAAACGCGATTTTTTTTTAGTTTTCAAAATCGACGAAAATTAATAGTCGTCGATATGCGTCGACTTTCCAACTAGATGAAAAAGTATACGTCTAAAATTCTATTTTATTCTGAATTATAATACTAAAGTCGTTTCCGTTTACTTTTTTCTCATTATTATTTCCTACCTACAATTTCGTTCCTTTACTGGGCTTTCATTAACAGTGGGGCTGAAAGAAAGGTCCTTAAACTCAAATATGCGTCTTATTGAAAAGCTCACGCTTCTACTCGGAACAATCAGGTAACCGCAAGGACCTAGAGTAATTTTGAGAACATGTGTTTCTTAGCCCTTTTGAGGTTTTTGAGATTATATTTGCCGACCTAATGGTAGGATATTCCACGACCCTCTCTATACAGATAAGGACATGGATATGTCTTGCTGAGAGTTCCTTGAGTCGTGTTAAACGAGGTGCGGAAAAAAGGAACTTCGGTGGTTATTTGATGATAGCCCGCTAGTCGTTTACCTTTCTATACAATTTTAAATAAATAATCAAAGTATTGCAAAATAAACGTAAATTTTACGTTGAATTTCGAAATAAAAAGTAAATTAAAATCATCGAATTGAAATCCATATACGTAAGTAGTAATTTTAAGCGTCGATGTTCTTCGAAAATCTCTTGGGAAAATAAAAGTGGAATTCTACCAAGTAGTAATTTTAAGCGTCGATATTCGTCGAAAATCTCTCGGGAAAATGAACGTCGATTTAAAAAAGATAAACGTCGAATTCTACCAAGCCTAGCTTTAAGTGCTATGCAAATGAATATCGCTCAAATTAACTTACATATTTGCAAAACGGATGCTATTTCCACTTTTTTAGAACTTAACTGCAAAATGTAATTATGTGAAATTGTAAAAATATGTGCCCACAAAAAAGTTTTAGTCAGTAATATTAATATACGAAGGAGAACTGATATTGTTTTATTCGTTTGATATTTCTTATTATAATATTCTGCTTGATGTTCTTCCTTTTTAAGTATGCTGCTTTTGCTTTACGATGAGAATCCTTTTCCTAAATACTAAACGTTATTAAATGTTAGCACGGATGATTACAATGATTCACACGGCTTTTACATATGTTAACTGCTGAGAGAGAACTATCACACAATTTTAATTTATAATATTTATGTTAAAGAGTGATATTTTCCTAATATCTCATTAAAACGTTATAATCCATGAATGGAACTATCCTTTTTATAATCTCTTTTCTTTCCATGTTATTGCGTAATCGCGTAATTGTAGTATGCCGATAAGAATCTTTGATGCAGACTATTGAACTATCAAAGTGAGGATATTGAATCCTTTCATGTAATCGTCTAAACCCTTTGTGGTAATTGAAGGACTTCGTTTCTCAATCCACCTCACACAAACCCCCACCCCGAAATGTCGTCTTCGTTTTCAACGTTATCCTCCCTTACCCTCATTCTCCCGGATAACGCGCCCGAGAGCTGGAAGGGATAAAGAAGAAAAGGCATCGCCATCTTTCGGCCAGATATGCGGAATAGTGCGGTACTTAACCTCCTTACTTCCATCCTCTCTAATCCATCCCTCCTCTCCATCCTCCTCTCGTTCCACTCGTATCACCTTCGATCCGATCTCGTCGCTTGCACCTACTACTTTCCTTCCGCCCTCTCCCACCCTCTCCCTCCTCTTTTTTACGAAACTCGGCTTAAAGCGTTCGTTTCGTCCTTATTTTGACCGTCACTTGAACGTCTCGGAACCCGACGCCCACCCGCCATAACCCCTCTCCAGTTCCCTTCTTTCATTTTTTCCACCGCTTCGCCACGCCGCTCCAAGCGTCCGGAGTTCGTTCAACTCAATATCCCTCCTCGCCCTTCTCCTAATTAGCCTCTCCGTGGACATCCCAATTTTTTTCGACTTAGAGGGGTGCATTTCCTCCCCCTCTCCCGCCCCTCCTCCGCCTATTCCTCCTCTTTCCCTTTATCTCCTTGCGTTTTTTGTGACGGTCGGAGGAATCGCATCGAACGACTTGGAGACCGAGGAGAAGAGGAGCCGTTTCTTTTACGATTACCCTAACTTAAAGCTTTCCTTTCGTTCTTTCGAGGTTTGTGGGAGCGGACATTTTGTTATCGCCGCATAAAAACGTTACGTAAAGCTTTTACTACGATTATCCTTTTAGAGTGGAGTCGAATTTGAGTCATTAAAAAAGTCGCCGTCTCTCCCCCTATTGTCGGACTCGCTTTTGTATTCGGAATCCTTATCAATGAAAAGGAATAACGCTGAATTCAACGGTAAGAGGATTTTACGTGTTAAATTTTTATTATCCTAGTTTGTAAGGGAATCGATTTGTTTTAAAGGGTCGCGCTTCAGCCGTCGCCGCTTAAAATTGGTAAAAATAGTTTTTATTCGTACTTGACGTAAAAACCATTATACAATCCAGAAGTGGAATAAATTCGTCGATAAAATTTATTAAATTAAACTTGAATTTATCATGTATTTTCTATAAACAAGCACGTAAGAATAATGTCTCGTGAATTGGAATATTCAATAGTGTTTGTTACTTAAGCAATAACATCACGAGATTTTGGAAATATGTCACGTTTTTCCCAAGATAGGGTAGCAAATATTAAAAGTTCGTAGCTACTTGAAATGTGTTCGTGGCTGCAACCATAAGAAATTGGGGCGTCGTAAAGTTAATATTTATGTTGCGGAGTTTCTAGAGCGTAGGTAGCGTGTGCCTCGGTGAAAATGTAGCGCGTATGTCAACTTTTGATTTGGAGACCACTGAAAAGTTTTGTATTTTTCTATTGAAATAGATCAAGCCCTTCACTTCCTCAGATATTTTGTATTTTTTATCATTGTGTATAATAGTTACATTGGAATAATCCTCGAACAAAGGGTCTCGTAAATTATGCAAGCAAATATTTAAACCTTCAAAAAAATGAAAAATGCTGTGTCAATTAGCAAAATGATGGTTTTTATTGTAACGAGAAGAATTTATGCGCTGAAATAGCATATAACTAAATTTTATTACATTTTAACATCGATAAATATGCATAAGGGATACATTAGATGGCCAATTAGGAGTAAAAAATCCTCATTCTTGGAACATGATCTTTTCAAAAGTTTTTTCTTGGAGAATAACAACTAAGCCAAGTTAAGGATTCGTAAAAATGTTGAATAATGATACCATGCATATTTTACAGAAATATATTTTCAAATTCAAAATTCTGGCATCAAATAATGCATTCTCATAATTTATGACCACGCCAATTTATGACAGGCTTTTTAGAAGCTTCCTCCACCAACCCGAAACGACCTCTCCAAGTTTGCAGTAGCGGCTGAATATTTTTGGAAAAACGAGTCGATTCGGTGCGAGGCCACCACTAAATTGGTGCGCATTGAGGCAAAAAGAATTAAAAGAGAAAATAAAGAGGTATTGCATATAGATATTGAAGGGAAGGAGTTTATTTCGACGGGATGGAAGACACATTGAAAGTGGAAGGGCTAGAAAGAAACTCATATCCTCTCTACACACCTCCCCCCCCCCAGTTCTTTCCAGACACTTTCCGCTTTCAAAGTTACTTTACTACCAGTTGGTTTCCGCTCCACACAACCACCCTCTCGCCACCCTCCACCATTTTATCCTCTATCCCTCCTCTTTCCCTCCCCCCCCCCTAGGACAGGTAAAGAGAGAGAGCAGGGTAGAGGGAGTCGCTCCTCTGTGTGCGCGCGCGAGTGCGGTTCACGGACCGAATCACGAATATCCCTCGCTCGGTATCAATCTCGCCGTGACGGGACCTGTTCCGTCCGACATACTCTCCCTTCAAATATAACCATTCTCCCTTCTCCGAACTCCACGAACCACGCCCCGTGAATCCTTTACTTTCTATCTCTCCCTCCATTTCACTTTACACCCTCCTGCTGCCTCTCTCTCTCTTTCTCTTCTTCAATTCTCTCTTTCCTGTAATGCATTCCGTAAGACCTTTCTCCCCCTCGTTCTTTCTCCCAATCTCCTTTCCGATCTTCCCTATCCCTCCTTTTCCACTCTGCTTCTCCATCTCTTTCCCACCCTCTCTCCCTAATCCTTCCGCCCACTTCTCTCTTCTTCCCTTCATCCGTTTCCTTTCTCTCTCCATCCTGCCCTTCCCTGTCTCCCAATCTCTCATATTCTAACTCTTTTTTCTCCCACTCTTTACCCACTTCATCCCCTTCTGTCTCTCACTCCCTCACGACGCTGTATATACGAACACTTACTTAACATACTCCTTTCTATTTAATGTTGTACTATTATATTATCATATGTACACTATCTAGGGTTTTCGCAGGTTTTTCACACACCCCTTCTCAGTGGGTGTTTTCCTGCGTGGGTTTTACTAGGGAGGACATGCCTGTTTTACCTAGGTTTTCCCCACAATCTCTAATCTGTCTTCAATTTTATATTTTTTACCCTGTATGATTTAGGTATATATTGTTTATGTAATGCGTATTGTAATATCTTACTTTACCATTTCTTATATTTATTATAATGAAGAAGGGTTAAATGTAAGAATGGACCTTATGGTCTAAATTTCGCCCGAATAAAGACGATTATCTATCTATCTATCTATCTCTTTCTCATTCCCTCTCTTTCTCTCTCTCCTTCTTCGGTACTTCCCTGCCTTCCCAACCTGCCTCCCGCGGCCTCATAGTGTGTGACCTGGCACTCCCTGGAGCACGCGAGTCACCTGGCGGGAGGCCACCCAATCACTTGACGCACGCAATCGCTCCTTATTCTCATCGCAAGGGACACGCACGCGACCCCTTTTTGAGTGATAGACGCGGTCTCGCTGTTATACTTCCTCCTCCTCCTCCTACCGCCTCTTCCATGCTTCCCCCTCTCTCAATTCCGCGCCGCATAAAGCACTTCTATCCTTGCCTCCCTAC
Source organism: Tanypteryx hageni (assembly GCA_028673005.1). Classification (NCBI taxonomy): domain Eukaryota; kingdom Metazoa; phylum Arthropoda; class Insecta; order Odonata; family Petaluridae; genus Tanypteryx; species Tanypteryx hageni. The sequence continues at coordinate 57,217,806 of CM054116.1, forward strand.
CTGGAAATAAAGGGTTTATTCCTAGTTCTGAAGAATGATGCGTCTTTAAAAAGAAAACCGCGGTATGTCTCCATACGAAGGAGTTCTTATTATACGTAAATCATATCCTCTAAACGTTTTCGTGATAGGCAGTTATATGATACGGAAATGCTAATGGCCAGGGACTTACGAGAATGACGATTCGTATTATTCTTAACGTTTCCCTGTAGACGAGCATTGTCATTCCTGCGCGAAGTTTTCATATCCGTCTCTCGTTGATGGTGTCGACAGCTGCAACGGCCACAAAACCGTAGCGAATAAGAAATGTGCGTTTCAGCTACAAAACAGCCTTCCTTAGTGTTATTTTATCAATCTATTAAAAGTAAAGTACTCCTTTAGCCAAACAATTATTTGTTATATTATAATTGTTTGGCTAAAGGAGTACTTTACTTTTAATAATCTGAGCCAAAGTTATTGAGCTACCAACGATTATCAATCTATGTTTATTTATTTCAAATGTTAATTTAATGTCTTTTATTAGTAAATACATTATTAATTGTGAATGTAGTAATTTCGAGTTATGAGGCAGCAATGACCCAATTAGTCACAAGACGTTATTTGCGAAAATTTTTGTTTTATCGGGCTGGTAACCTTCCGTTATTCCGTATCACTCTTGTGTTATACATCTCAAAGCATTGATTTTTTAGTTTGGTTGGATAAATTAATATTTTTTGAGAATACTCAACCGTCGCCGCCAATGCAAGTGAAATAAGTGCGGTTGTCACTTTTCCTTCCATCTTACCTAATCATACCTTACAATTTTCAGCATTTGATCGTTGAAGCTGCACATCGGGTTTGTCCAAACCACGCTATAGATTCACTCCCTCCATCTTAACAGCCCAAACCTAGCTTGAACTCGAGCTTAACTCTCGATACGAGCATCTAACTCAGTGATTAAATGCATACACGATCAACAAATATATCTGTCGCTATCGTACAGTATTCATCGATTCTTTCATGTTGGGAAATATTTTAGAAAACCGAAGCAAGTATTCAGAGTTTGAAACAATGCAAAAGTGTTATTGATAAAGTATTTGCCTTGTAAGTTCAAAGAAATAAAGCTGTAGCAAATTTCAGGTCCCGCAGAGCTGAAAATTCCTCCTTTGTTATTTATGTTTTAAACATCTGATGAATAACGCAAAAGGTATCTTCAAGTATAATTGTTCTCTTCTTAATAAACCTCTTGATATGAAACCCTATTCTACGTGGACGCTGTTTCCAGTTAATTTAACCGGGGTTATTTGTTAAAATAACCTCGGATTTTCCACTAGCGGTGCACCCGACGAAGGAATATAAGCATAGGAAATTAAACAAAAAACTCGCACGCAGAATAAAATCGACTCGCCTAAATTTCGAAGAATTTCCTCAGCTCCTTAAAAGTGACTCATTTCCGAGGGAACGGCAGCTAATTTTTTCCAGCGAAATAGATCGGCCTCATTAATTCACGAACTCGGATCACTTTGCATAGGCAAGGCATTAACGCCGCGCCGACTATAAAAAAACACGCGGGGAAATCACGAGAGACCTCCGTGACTCCCTTCGCTGAAAAAAATAAAAGAGAATCATTCTGATAAAGTGCAGCGCGAGACCTAATCATGCGTTGGCGAAACAATGGCACCGGAGAGAACAAAAGGTGCGGCGGACACTCCCGAATGGGAAACGTATAAGGATGGCTTCTTAAAGGAGGCTTTCGTCTTTCTCGAGATAAATGATCTCGTTAAAATCCTTTTTCTCCTCACCTATCAACCGCCATCAATTACTGTCTAGACTTTCAGTCGATTTTTGCGCTGTCGAAAGGAAATTCCCGTCAAGTGTTAATTCCATAGTCAAACGAACGGTTTCCTCGTCCAGACCAAACATTTAACTAAAAGACGCTCTCCGTTAATGAGGTTGCCTATCCAGTACTTCCATCCTGCAGCATTGTAGACGAAGACTCTATATCGTTCCTCCGTGTGCACGCTTTCATTGGCGGGAAAGTTCAAGGCCGAATCCACGTTAAAGCGATTTTAGAGATATATCGTTTAATTGCCTCTTTTCACGTCAAATTTCTATTTTTAGTAAGTACTCGGATATTTTTAACGAAGAAAACATTTTAGGTCTTAAGTCTAAAGCAAAAACATGAAGGTTCACGTGACGATTATTTCCACTTGCAAGTCAACGCAAATCGCCCATGAACATTTCGCTAATAAATTATCATACTTTTCTGCCTTATCTCGAAGAAATATTATTTAGGTAATGTTAAGCGCTATGTTAGATTATTAGCCTACGCTATAAACGAACTTTAGGTCCCAGCTATATGGGTGTGTCGCTTTTATCGATTTTACGTCACAGTGTGGTAATGGAGCAGAAATGAACGAAAAACTAAAATATTCACGCGCCGATCCTTTGCATTCACGCATCTAGAAAGTAGAAAAGTTCAGAATTAAAAACGTATCCATCAAGTTGTCATCATTTGAAAACATTAATTAACTTTTATGTCCAACACGAGTTTCGTGCTAAAATTAATTACTGATAAATGTGTATAATTAGAGACGTTGCAAGCAATTTACTCTGCTGGAAAACACGTAACGATCTTTTGAAATAAAACTAATTGTTAAATTTTGGAAAAACTCTGGTGTTTTGAAATCCGTATTCTTTTTTTTAACGGAACAGAACAGCAATGCATCACTCATTAAATTATTATTCTACGTCTAAGTGATTATTTCATTTCTTGCTTTCAATGTTTTTAAGACAAGTTTTACGCGAGAAACGCAATCTTTTCTATGATAACCAAGAGGAATAAGATCTCGTCATAGTTCTAAATAAATAAGTTTTGCAGAAATTTCAATGAGGATGTGACAACCTTATGTTAATTAAACGCAACCTGACCGTGCCTGTCAGACCACATACGAAGTAATGGAGAGGCGGATACATTTGCGATCCCATCTGAGGTTTTCGGTATAACTCCGGTTCGATTACCTGCTTTACACTTCCGTAAGTTAAATTATTGTGCCCAAAACGCATATCTGTCAAAAAGAAAATTAATATTTGTGTTGGAAATCACATCGCAAAATAGGCGAGGCATTTCTTTCATTTAGTAGTTGATGAAGCAGGCAAAGGCAAAAAGTTGTAAATCTTTTAAGTTCACTCTACTGCATGCTTTGTTGTTACCCCACATGCCTGATGCGGCTAATTATTTTTACTGTTGACAAAGTATAAACCTTGTTCTAACTACCTATATATATTATCGTCAAGAGGGATTTTCTGACTCTATAAAAGAGTCACATGTTACGCAACTTGTGCTTCTCGAGAACGTCGAGTGACTAAATAACATCATCCTTCAATTTACGCGATCGATGGCTAAATTTCGAAATATAACGAATGCGTCATCTCTCCCGGAAACCGCCTTAATAGCTTTTACAAGGGGCATTTGAGTGAAATATATTCCAAGAAGTGACTAAGATAAATTATTTATCAGTTAGAATGAAAGGGATTTAAGAAGCTTTCCTAAATGAAATGCACTCACAGCGGACCCAAATGGAAATGGTTTGTTCGGATTTCTTCCACGTCGGAAGTCCAGGTGAGGCCGGGGGCGATGGGGCGATTGGGGGAGGGATCGTATGCAGGAACTACCGAAACGACGTTCGACGAAGTGGAAAGGCCAGTAAGTTTAGGATGTAATTGGGATGGGAAGACACGTGGGTAGGAGCGGATGCAGCGGCAGCAGTAGAGAGAGAGAGAGAGAGCCTTCGTTGGCCCTTATCGTAATCCCCACGCGAGGCCCCGAGAAGGTGGGTGGAAGGGGTGGTTCTCGCCTTTAGGATTGGATGCGGGAAAGCTTCGGGATGCGGAGAAAGGAGAGAAACAGCAGCAGCAGAAATAGACGGTCGGCAAGGCGAGACGAGGATGACAATTACGCCTCACCGGCCTGCAGACTTCTGCCGAGTAATGACCTCCCCATTGTGTCCTTGTTTCCGCCCCCTTTCCCTCCCCACCTCGACGAATACCCACGAGTTTCGCCTTGCTCCGGACGTGTGCGCCTCGGCGGGCGAGAGAGATGCAGGTCGATATCCTGATGAATGGGCCGGAGGGTGAGAGTTTGAAGAGGATTACAAAGGGGTTGCTGAGGATGGGAAGAAATGAGGGAAGGGAATGGAGAGAGAGGGAGAGAGGAGAAGAGGAAGGGTTGGCAAAGAGACGGAAGAAAACGAAGAAGAGCCTCAAGTCGGGTTTGAATCGGCCCCTTTTGAAGTCTCAAGATTGCGGCTATGCGGGGGTTCAGTAGAAAGAGAGGGCCTCATGTAAACACCGAGTTTAAGAGCAGGGGGAGAAAAATGACAGTGGCAAAGATGTTGTACCTTATGTATCGTATTGGTGTACATGCCGGCGTCTTTCCGAGGGAGGCAATGAACTTGTCGATGGCTTTCGATTTCCCCCGTTTCATTGAGTATCATCATATGTCGGACGTCGCGAACTTGGAATTCCAAGTTTGCGAGGCCAGCAGCAATACGGATGACTGGCATATCCACTGGTATTTCTCTGATAAGGACTCTCGAGATCTTGTTATGCTCCAGGGGCTGGGTGTAGAACTGCATCCCCTTGGCCTCAAGAGCTTCAACTGTCTGTCGGAGCTCATCCGGATTAGCGACAACTATTCTGGACGAGGATTACCGAACAGAAACTCGAAATTCGCTGCCTAGGGTACTCTCCAGGGTGTCAATTACTTTCAGACCCGTCTCATACACCGTGACTGGAGTCACCCTGCCATTCTTTCCTCCGGCTGCTTGGGTATTGGTATTAGGCCCAGCAGTCCTAGCTGTTTTGCTCACTTTCTTCCTCCTCCTGTTCTCGACGGGAGTAAAAGATCCCTCATCCACCCCTCCCTGGTCTCTGAGCTACATAGTTCCAAGTTGAGAGGAGGAAGCCCTCTCTGGAGACTTCTTCCTCTTGGAGGTTGAAGTCTCCCTTTCAATTGAAGGTTTGAAAGGTACTCTACTCGGAGGTGCTTTAGCTGCTGACTTGTTTCTACTCGCCTTGGTCAGAGAGTTCGAGGCGTTGTCCTTGGGTTTCTTTGCCGCAACTTTCTTTTTAGCTTGCGGCTCTGACGGGGGAGGGTAGGAATCCTTATTGTTGTTCTGCTCTGGGGTCTGTTTCCTCCACTTCCATCGGGGTAGTAATGGTGATGATGAGTTGGCCCTGTTCAGGAGGGATCACAACCGACATTGGGTGAAGTTGTGTCAGAGCATACAGGATTTCCGTTGAACAGGTTTTTGCGCCCGTTTTTGGAGAGTTTGTGGTGGAGGCAATAAGGCACTGGAAAGGGCCTGCTCTATCGTTCATTGACTGGGTGTTGGAGATTGAGATTTATAGTCATAAGAAGGTCCTGGTTCAGTTGGTAACAAATTTTGAGGCCTTTGGCGGGTCGTGATCTCGTTACCGTCAACAACTAAAGAGACACCAAGGGCTGATTCAGCCTTTTCCCTTCCGGTTGATACGGTTACCGAATTAGGTTGGCCCTGCAGAGGACCGTTTACACTGCTCTCGCTACTGGAAGTGGTAAGTCTCCAAAGAGATTGGAGGCTGGCTTCCATGGCTGAGTTAACCAATATGTTGTGAAGATAAGTCGGGGTTACCTACTTGATGTCCCCATTGGGCATCTTAAGGTTAATCAGGCCACCGCTGGAGGTGCTGCGGATGTGGAAAGGCAACCTTAGGTTGCGGAGAACGGGATTCACGGATCCCAACCCCACTTACATTGCTTTCGGGAAGCTCCATAGGTGTGAAGGTAGGGAGGTTTTGCAGTGGTGCAAGGATGATCTATTTCACCTTCCTAAACCTTTTATATATTTTTCTTGCCGTCCATTTTACAAAAAAGGACAACCTCTTAAAAAGTTCTACGAAATGCTCATGAATCATTTTTCGAATTTTCCGTATTTTTTGCGTGAGGCGTGTTTCATTTTTGCGAAGTCTGGAGCGTGGTGAGTAATCCGTATGCGTGACGATGGAAGAGAGTCCACGTGAGTAGACGTTTGGATGTTATGGGCCTCTCAAATGGCCTTCAGGAGTTTATTTGTATTTTATTCTTTTCTAATATTACTCCTTTTTCTGCCTGAAGAAGTTTTGCTTGTTTTCATCAAAATTGCAAAGTGTAACACAATCATATAATTTGTAAGCATTTTAATTCTCAAAATTATTTCGAAAGAAGATGTACGAGGAGACAATTTTTCATGCATATGTTAACCGGAATCTCCATTAAAATACTAAGATCAATTTTTTCTCTTTACAACTCGGAATTTTTTGGCCAAAAATGCGTTTAAGTTGATATTATAACATAAATTGGATAAAATATTCCAGTTTTAGAGAAAGTACATAATATAATATTCGTTTAAAAATATTTTATTAGTAACAGACGTATTAATGTAAACTTTCATATTTTTTCCTTTTACATATTTAGATTTGAGCTTTTCCTCTAGGAAAAAATTTCTTGCTCTTTTTTCCTATTTACATTGCATAAAAACGCGAGTTATCTCGTGCTTATAAAAAAACTTCCGTATTTTTGATTTCTTTTTATCTCTGGTAAGCTCTTTTAAATACGCTTCGCCTTTTTTCACGAAAGTATTATTCCTCGTACTTTCCGTTATTTGCTGCGGTAGAGTGAGAGAGGAAAAAACTCGAACCTTTTAAATAATTTATCGGTCTCGTTTCCTGATTTCATCCTATAATCTGTCATAATTCCCGCTATTTCTCTTTACTTATGCACATTTTCATCCAAGTCGGTGTTTCCACAATGCCTCTCCTCTTCCTTCTCTTCATCTTATTCCTTCTCTTTCTCACTTTTGGTCTGGAAATCATCCGCCCCAACCCAACTTAACTCCTTCTACCTCGCTATGCCTCGGATCCTTTTTTCCTCTCTCTCTCTCTCTCTCACTTCCTCCTACCCTATCCCACACTCTCTCCAATTGATGCACGCAAAGCCATTTATCCTCTCGGCTCAACCCGCAACTCCTACCGCCCACCTCTCTCGTCCGATTTCGCTTCTTTTAACTCCTCCCTTCACTTTCCTGCACTACAGCTCCCTCTCTATCTGCACCCTTCTCTCTTACTCTCTTTCTCACTTTGACCCGTCCCCCTCGTTCCCCACTCCTCAAACACACACACAAACTCAAACCTCTCTCCCTCTTTCCCGTTCGCAACCTCTCACACTCCACCCCTTGCCACTTAGTCGTCCTTCCCGTATCAACGCTACCATTAGAGAGGCGTTCCCTTTCAGCCTCAATCCTTTCGCCTCCTCTCACACCTCATCCAGGACCCTCACACCCTCCCCCTGTTCCCGCACCCCGACCTCCCAATTCCGTCACTCTTCCTCTCTCTCTCTCTCACTCGATCTCACAACCACTTTCATTCCTCTCTCCCTTTTCCACTCTCTCGGCTCCATCCGACTCTCACTCCCATCATAAACGTCTTTTCGACACGGTTTGTTCCCCTTTCCTCCTCCTGCTCTACCCGTGGTGGGACCCTAGGGTGTCTCCCTCTATCTCATTTAACGCGAAGTCGTCGTCGTCGTTTCCATGTCATTCTATTCCTGGGGTGTCGCATATGACATGAATGTGTGTGTTTGAGGCGACGCCGGATCAGATTGGCGAAACAGTTTTCTGGATATATATTCCTGTCGTAATTTCTCCCGTGGGACGATTTTCTCTAGCGAAGCGATTCGCTTCGACGAAATTATTTTTTTGTCGTTTTCGACGTTGGGATGATTAAGCGCGCGGTTGCTGCCGTTTTTAGGCGAAGTGAGATTTTTAATTATTGACGGGACGTGCAATTTCCCTTACGTCTAGTCAAATCATCCGCATAACGTTTCTGTGTACGGGGTTTTAACATTGTGGATGTCGGCGGACCTTTTCTTTTTCATTTTGCGTTGCCTTTCCTCTTTCTGTGTATTTGTAGTATAAAGGTTGATTTTTGACGCAAAGATAAATTAAAAATAACTTTTTCATCGACTATTGCTTTAACGTGTCACGTAAACAGGCAACGTAGCTAGTGTCCAGAATGATAGATACAAGAAAAAGTTATTGTCGCTAGATTATGATTTGATTACCAAGGGACTAAAAGGAGAGGTGGTATCCATTGCCGGTGAATCATCACCCGCATACGGTGATACCGGCAGTTGTTTTAATCTTCGATTTCCCAAATTCATGAAATTCAATTTTAAATTATCGTTTTCTCCTAATTATGTCGTGTTTTACTAAATTGAAGAATTATCGGTGATGTGCGTTTTAATTGAATTTTTGACAAACAAAATTACTCGCTACCCCGCGTAAAAACGTTGTGCTTCTGTGATTTCCTCTTTGAAATTGTTAATTTGTCAAAATAAACTTGCCAATAAAACCAGAAAGACATTAATTTCTAACGAAAAGAAAAATAGCTTAACTCAACCGGCAAATCAATTAGCTTTTGTGGAGTAATTGAATATTAACGCATCACAAAGGCTTTTACTTAAAAACTGTTGTATTCACGCCGGTAATTGATAGTTGAAAACTTTGGCAGTAAAAATTAGGAGAAATATTCACAATTCTACGCGCGTTATTTTTTATGTAAAATAACTACGAATGAGTGTTTCTGAATAATATTTATAACAGGATGCAAATATAAATTATGATATTTTAGTAGAATTTCCGTTAGTACTTTTTGGCAAGAAAATATTAATTAAATTTAAATTTCTTCCATACGTACGACGGCATGAAGCACCAATTTGTGGCACGCGATGGATTTGATGAATATAAACAACAAATGCCCTAAGGCAGGGGTTCCCAAACTACGGCTCGCGAAGGGTTTTTGTGCGGCCCGCGAAGCTTGGCGAAAAAGCAATTCGAAAAATTTAACACAAATTCATACACTTTTTGAAATTTTTTATAAAAAAACTTTAAATAATGAAATGTTAGCCATGAAAGCCTTATTTAGACTTGAGTTTTACTTATATGTTACCTCAGAATATATAGAAAACTTCCGATTTAAACTCTAATCAGGCCTGCCGAATAATTAGCAACTTCCAATGAAGCCCGCCAAGGGATTCGCAACTACTGATGTGACCCGTCATTAGAAAAGTTTGGAAGGTATAAAAAAGGCGTTTAAGCCTCCATTAGTAGAGTTTGTAGTGCTAAGTAAGCAAACTGAAAAAAAGACATGGACATATTCCTTCTTGCATCTGCCTCAACAATGGCAACCCAGATCGATTTATTCTCCCGTGGAGGAATTTATGCGTCCCGCCTCCCTTCCTCTCTCTCTCTCACCACCAATCCTCCGTTTTATTAATTTCGGACATCGAACGCCGCCACGAGGTTAGCATGTATCATTTCGCCCGTGATCATTCATATCGCCGGGGAATCCATCAGTTTCGACTCGACCCGCCGCGGTTTTGACGTGGGGAGGTAACGAAAACGAATGAAGAATAATTCATGTTGCCCCGTCTAACGCAACAACGCAGCGTGTTGTCTTTCTCAGCCACGGGGACTCCCAAATTCACCTCCCACCTTACAACTCCGCCTCCATGCCTCCAAACCAACCTCCACTCCTCCACGTTATCCAACCTATGCATCCTCCTTCCCGCGTCCGTTCCTTCCAAAAACCCTCTTTCCGTTGGTCACGCTTCCCCTCGCTTGGCTTGGACTATCTACGCGTGAAACGGACCCTGTGTCATCCAACATCCGCCGCGGGCCGCGTGCCGAAGGGTCGCTGCTGGGTCCGCCGGAGTGAGGAGCGGAAAATGAAGGGGGAGAGTGATGAACGGTGTGGGGAGTTGAAACAAGGAGAGATCTTTTTGTTTCTGAAGGGGGGGTGTGGGCAGACGTCTGGTTTAAAAATGGATGGAAATGAGGGAGCGTGCGGGGGAGTGCTTCTCAACTCCTTGCGTTACTTTCGTACGGATGATGGATGAAATTTTCGAGAGGTGTGTCGGACGAAATAATTTTGTTGCATCGGTGTGTATCACTGTTACTTTCGTTGGCGGGAAGGAAGAAGGCGGCACGCGCGGATATATATATATTTTTTTGCGAGAACTCTGGCATAGAATGCGCTTCTTGATTCAAATTTACGGGCACAGACATGTCGGTTCTCTAGAGGCGTGGATTGATTTATGCTCGAACTCATACGGACAAGCTACAATGAAGCACGATCTATTTTTATAATTATGTAAGATGTGATATTCACGGTAACGATTCATTATTGGCAACTTAAATGCTGATATGATGCATGAATCATTTATGATTTAATTATAAATGTTTGCTGCGATATGAATTTTTCATTATTTCCTTTCATCAGATAAATAGAATTTTTAAATAAATTTACTATTGCTCTCCACGTCACAATCAATTAAACTGCGAAATATATCTGAAGTAATGGCATCGGAAAGTATAAGTGGATGCAAGAAAACGGAGATGGTCGTTGAAAACTCTGAATCTATTAAGAATTCGATATTTTAAGTTAAAAATAGATTTTAATGGCTCAGGGATCGTGTGGCCGAGCGAGTCGTTAACTGTCATCAACGTCGTCTCACAGACACCGACAGTAGGAAACTTTTGTCTTTCCCTCCGTTACGGAACGTAGACGCGGCACGTACATCATCGATAAATGGCTCGCCAATTAGTCTAAATCAATATAGCACTGTCTCCTGGAAAGATTAACGGCTTAACTTACCATCTTGGAGGAGGCGAAGGAAACAGGTTTCATATTCGCGCTCGCTAAATGCGTGCGAGCTTATTACGGGGTTCCTTCGCGTGTGGGTTGCTATAAGAAGGAGAGAACGTCGATCTACTCGATAAAAGCGGGAGTGAAAGGGATCGGGTACTAATAAGAAGAAGCGGAATCCGGAGGAGGAAGCACCGTAGGAATCGGGCAGGGAATGATCCGGGACCAAGATTCTGTATTTTTAGCGCCTATCCGGCCATATCTTCCGCGGTGTGTACTTAGGGCAAGACTTTAGAAAAAGCCCTTTGCTATTTTGGCATTCTCTCTCTCACTGATAACTTCTCTTCCTTCTTCCGCCCCCGGGCACTTTCTTTCCTGGATAGTTTCGGTTGTTCTCCCGTCCTCTCTTCTGCGTCTTCCATTATCGTTTGTGTTCATCGTTCGTTTTCGGACACATGATGCATTGCATTAACAGTTCGCCCCGAGCGTCCTTTCTCTCTCATTCTCTTTGGCCATGTCTTAATCAGAAGTTTCGGTGGTAGATGGAGAGACGGAGAAAAGGGATGGAAAGAATGTCTGTGTGTTGTTTGAGAGATAAAAGTAAATCCGGTTGGGTTATTTATTGACTCGGTCCTACACGTAAGAATGTCGGCTCGTTTTGGCATTAAATAATGACTTCTGTATCTTCATATTGATGAACACATCATGTTGGCTGTTTCTCCTAAGATGAAAGATTGTTTTTAGCGTTATATATTCTGTTTAGAAGAAAGGTGGAATGAGGATGAGTGAGGAATATGATGAAATTGTATATGGCATGTGGACATGTCCATTCCGGAAACAAACCATCTCGAATAGAGATGCTGTCGTTTGACTGAAACGCAGCAATAATCATTGTTTTTAAGTCTCTTTTTGTTACAGTGAGACATTATTATTATTTATTACGGTGCATTGTTTTCACAAGTAATGCTAATGCGGTGTAAAATTCGGCTAAGATGCAATATTTAAAGTTATTAAGATAAGATCTTATAATTCGTTTGCAAACAATGGAAGTTGTGCGCTACCCTATGAAGGCTTGATGAAACATGTTTTATAGTGATAAGCAGAGTATCACAAATAGCTATAAAAATGTTGGAAAATCTGACCCATATTTCCGCTACAAAGGAGCTTCCATCAGTGCTGATTCACCGACACTAGGGTTGATCAATTGAAACCCAACCATAAAATTAGCTAGAAAATTCTCTTTCTAATTCCCTGTGATAATTAATTTATGGTTAAATGAAGCATATTAAAGTTAAGATATAACACTGTTTAGAAGTTCTTTTTACAGAACTTTATTTTATCATTATGAAGTTAAGACTGGAGCGATTGAATAATGTAAACCTTACCAAAATTTTGTGAAAATAGACCCTTAAATGTATAGATTTTGTCACCCAAAAGATTATTTAGTGTTTCGGCTTTAATTTTCTCTGCTCCAATATCGCGTAATTTTGCCCAGGTGTAAAGAAACACCTCGCACGCATTCACTTGAAAATGTGTTTACGGGGGCCATCGTTCCTTCCGCATCATGACATAACAGAACATAATTTACGGCCTCCGTCTCCTCTCCCTCCATATTATATCCTATCCACACCTTTCCCTAGATACCATCACCACTCTATTTGCCTCTCCGCTACTCTCCTCTCTTTCTCCTCACTCTCTCGTTCTCCTCTTCTCTTTTCCTTCATCTACACACCTCCGCCTACAAACTTCTTTCTATAACACCACTCTCTTCTGCCGAGATACGATTCCCATCCACCATACCCTTCTACCCATCCTGCCAACCTCCCTAATGCGACGGTATATCAAAGACTATCCCCACTCTCCAATGCACACACCCACGCACCAGTCTTGGAACCTGCGATGCCTCCACGAGAGAGAGAGAAAAAGAACTAAGGCTCGAACCCATCAGCGTACCCTTCTGGAAGCACCCACGTCTTCCTATAGAATGAGAGGTGGAAGAAAAATAGTTTCCAAAAAGAAATAAAATCCTAGCATTTTTTCATTTTTGTTTTCCTCGAGAATCCGCTTTGATGCTCAAGCAACAACACTCGTAGATTCGATTTCTCCTCTCTCTCTCCCCCTCCTATTCCTCTTTCCTCCCATAGCGGCTCCTTCTATCTCCTCCCCAGTCGGCGTTGAAGGTTTGAAGTACCTCAGCAGCACGTCTCTATGCTATGCCGTGTGACGCAACAACCCTTTCACATACCTGTCTCTCCTACTCTTAGGAACCATCTCGCTTCTTCAGCCCTCCCCCTTCCCCCAACAACCTTTTCCCCCGCCTTTCCCACTCTGCTTGCTAGCGGAGCCCCACTTTTAACCCGTCCTCAACTACTCCCCCGCTTCTCTTAGCCCTCCCCCTACAACACGCCCCAGGGGGGGCCGCCACCCGCCTTTCTCTCACTGGAAAACATCTCGATGACACGTCCGTGGAACGCAAACCTTGATGAAGCTTTTGATAATGACTGGGATACAATCACCCGACGCATATTAATGACTGGGGAAATCCTGGATGTGCCGCGCCTTAACTCAGCTTGCGCGCGCGCGTGTGATTTGCTTTTTAAAAACTTGGGCGGTTATTCGTTTTTTCGTCTCCCCTCACTGAATGACTATGCCGGAGGTAATTTTCGTTTGGAAGGGAATATTTCGTCTTGGTTAGGGAAACCTGAAAAAGGCGAGGTAATGGTTTGATTAATTTTTCGTCACAATAAACAGAACCCCATATATATTGTATTAAATATTAATGTTGCTCTTTTACTAACTGCAGTTTCCCAATTTTTGATGGGTTGAGATTAAAAAGTTAACTGTACGTTATTTAAGATGTGCGTGGCGGTTATTATCATAGTTTGCATTTATATCAAAACCGTTTTAATTTAGCGATTTTAGATATTGCAGATAAATATACACGTATCGCTTCAAAATTATAAAAAAAACACGCCTAGAAAATGTTTACGCTTCTCACTTCCTTCTCGTTCAGTATGTACTCGTACTCAACAAGTTGTTTATCCAATTTTACTGTTCTCTGAGTAAAAACATGAGCCTGGCGTAAAAATTAACAATAGCAATATCTTTTCCCTGTTCCTCCAGCTTGAATATTGGCTTGAAGGAGAAAAATTTCGCCTCCGTCATGGAAGACTGTTTACCGAGGAGGAAATTAGAACTGGAAAGAAAGGAGTAATAATTCTCCTTCCTTCCTTCCTTCCATCCCTCGTGTGAAGAAAAAATGAAATGAATGAAAACGGAAATAGAATCTTAAGTACGCGCTCGAAAATAAAGGGGCGCCCTCAATTGGCGAAGGCAAATAAAAACAAGTCCGAGTTTATTTATAGTCCGGAACTCATCCGAAAAAGACTCCCTGTTTACCGTCGTCCTCTATTTTTCTCTCTCTCTATATCTCCCTCTATATCTCTCTCTCTATATCTCTCTCTATCTCTCTCTCTATCAATCTCTCTCTGTCTCTCTCTATCTCTCTCTCTCTATCTCTCTCTTTCTCTCTATCTATATATCTCTCTCTATCTATCTCTCTCTATCTATATCTCTCTCTCTATCTCTCTATCTATCTCTATCTCTCTCTATCTATCTCTCTCTATCTATCTCTCTCTATCTCTCTCTCTCTTCCTCCCTTGAAACACATCGCCTTCAAATCCCTCTCATCCCACTCCAATATCTCTTCTTATCACGCTCTTCTCCTCTCCGCATAGACCATCTCTTCTACCTCCAACACTTAAATTAAAAACCTGGAACGCTTTATTCATACCAAAACCACTTGTCTTTACCAGTTCGCTTCTCTCTTTTCTCCGTCCACCCTTCAATCACTCCTCCACAATCCTTCTCCAACACCCATTTTGGGTATTTTCTGTCTTTTATTCCTTCTCCACTTGAATCTATTCCTTCTATGACTCGTTTCCTCTTTCTCCCTCTCTCTTCTGATTATTATCATCATGCTGTATCATCCCTATCCCTATTTTTCCCTGTTTTATATTCTGAATCTTTCTTCTCCGTTTTTCTCTTTCCTCTAGATCCTACCTCTGTCTATTCTCTCCACCGTATCCTCTTTCTTTCGTCACTTAAAAGAGGTGAACCTATTCCGAAAGGGGTCAAAGAACTTCTTTGAAAGAGTCTTGCTCAACAGAGTGAGAATCTTCTTCTAATAAAATAGTGCCCTCACACGCTGAACAGCCGTATACTAAACAGTGGTGGAAAAGAACTGTCTTAAGTATATACAAGTTGATCGAATAAATTTCCTTTCCACCGTACCTTTTCGCAACATTACACAGAAGACTTACATTACATCTAATTAGTTATACTCCAAAAGATATCCGTTTGGAAATTTATGTTTTGAATCGAAACTACCTTAACTTTTCATCCATTTCAGTTGTTATACTACTTATCCATGAAACACTAGCTGTTTAGTTCATTTATTTGCTTAATTTGTTCATGCTAGCATAGAATTATTGTATCTTTGAATAGACCCCTCTAAAAATTTAATTTAATTTAATGAGGTATAGGTCTTTTTAATGTTCTACAATATTATGATTAGAGACATATAATTTTGCAAATATTTGTTGGTATTATGCATATCATGTTAATTAGATTAATTATCACACTTTATTATTACAAATAATCACACAGAATTGTATAGCATATAATTTCTAGGGTTCAACTAATAACATTTCATGAGCACTAATCGTATCACAGAATACATCTTTCGCTGATGCCAAAAATCATTTTCGTAGAAAATGAAACAGGATGACCGAAACCATTCACGTGACCGCGACACAGCTCCTCAGCTTTACACAGGAATTGAGCAATCTTTCCCGGACTTGAGCACAGGAAAGCTATTTTTTAGGCTGGTTTCAACTTATGAAATGCTCCTGTTTCTGTGCGTGTGTCCCCTACTAACAACCTTTGTACCATTGGACCGATTTTCATAAAACGGTATGAGACTCGTGCTGCCAGGGCCCACCTCCGGGCTATATTTTATTTCGCGAAGATTGAATTCCCGGGATTGATTCCAGGAAGGTTTTACCCCATTTGTTTTACATAGGAAATCTCAAATCCATTGTGCAGAGATCTTTTCTTTAATACATTAAAATATCCTAAAATTGTGATATCGGTGCGAGATTTGTACTTATCTAAGGGAAACAGAATGTAGAGTGTAATTCTTATCGCCGAATTTTGGTAATTGATCGTATTTTCTTGAATTTCAACTAAAACATTGCCTTTTTGCGTTTTAAATCGCATTTTATCGGATTGTTGCCATGGAGACGATTATTACCGAGCTCGGCTTGAGCATAGAGGAGTGAACAAATGGATTTTTCTTTAAGCAATAGCTAATAATAATGGATTTATTATATTAATTTAACGCGTCAGTAAATAAGTTAATTTTTCTCTCTATTATAAACCTTTTTTAATCTCCAAAAATACGTTCCATCGCATTTGATTCGATTTAACTATCATACAGAAGTAGTATTTTACACAAGAATTCATATTTATACTGCAAATAAATTCAAAACATTTTTAAAAATTGTAAATGCAATTAAATGATTACTTTTTCTACCACATATTTATAAAATAAATCATATTCCATTTGGTGGTTTAGAGAATAAATAATTGGGGTATTCATTTCGTGAACAAAGAAGGCAGCAGAATATTTTCACAGAAACCTAGTGAATTCTAACAACAGAAAAAAAAGCATTTCTGCCAGCTTTCCACCGCAGTCATTATCTCGGAGAGTTTGATGGTCTTCGCGTCCGACGATGACTCTTACACATATTTCTTTTTATCTTTGGAAGGTGATTTGCCGCTCCACTACTCCTTAGCAATGTACAATTTACCCATAAATATTAGCGTAAAACAGTAACATTTATTAAATTCGTTTATTTAAAAAATTACACGCAAAATATAATGTAAGAAAGAGATTTTGACATTGTTTTTAGTATTTTAAACCCGATAATGTTCTATTAATTTGTTTCCAATTTTTCTCTATCATTGATAAACTATGAACTACAAGTGGTATTTATGGAATAAGAATTCCTTGGAATGGCTAACACATACTGAAACATTTCCTGTCAATATAAGTTATCAATTCGGGACGTCAACTTTGGGAAACCTGCCTGCATTAGTCCTGGTTTGGACTTCTTGTTAGGAGGTCCATTGGTGTGCTGCAGCGTCCTCTACTCTATAGGAGCGGACTCAAAAAAGTAAAGGAAAATTTTTTTTAAATATCTAGAGTGAGGGTAAGGAATGAACGCAGAATGGAAGCAAAAAAAGGGCGAGAATGAGAGAGAAAGGGAGAAAGGTGGAGTGGGAGAAATACGAGGGAAGGAAAGGAAGGAAGATATCCTCCCGAGGGCACTATTGGCCGTGGCTGAGCTTTAAAGCTGAAAGGGTTTATCTCTTAAGATGGACGTCACCACGTCGAAGGAAGGGAAACGAGAGAGAGAGAGAGAGGGAGTGAGAAGCGGAGGTCGGACAGATAGACTCCTCTTCCATGCATATGTATTTTTTTATTCCCCTCCTAAAAAACCTCTCAAACCGCCAACATCCAACCAACACAAACTCTCACTCATCGCCATCTTTATAGAACTCTCCTTCGTCTTATATCCCTCCCTCCTAACCTTCTCTTCACTCTCTTTCCTTTCTGATGCGCTTTGGGTTAATGGTCCATTTAAAAAAATATATATTTATATATATATAAAGAGTGGCCTCCCTCTTGGGAGTAAAGAAAATGGGGTGGGAAGGTGGGAGGTAAAGGGAGGAGTGAAAAATAGGGGAGTGGATGAGAGAGAGGAGGGAGAGAGATGGTGAAAGAGAGAGATGAGGGATTTGGGTGAAAGAGCTAGGATGGAGAGAGGAAGGGGAAAGACCAAAGGGGAGGTAGAAAGGGGATGGAGAGAAGGGAGAGAGGGAAGGGAGATAGGAGATGGAGATAGGAGAGGGAGCTAGGAGAGGGAGATAGGAGAGGGAGATAGGAGAGGGAGATAGGAGAGGGAGATAGGAGAGGGAAATAGGAGAGGGAAATAGGAGAGGGAGATTGGAGAGGGAGATAGGGGTGGGATGTAGAGGTCGGAGATAGAGGAGGGAGAGAGGGGAGGGAGAGAGGGGAGATAAGCATAGAGAAAAGAAATATAGGGAGGAAGGAGGGAAATTAGAGAAGAACCAGAGATGATGGAATGGTAATAGAGAGAGAATTAAGTTATAGGAGAGGAGGAGGCATATGTAAAATGTAAAGAGAAGAGATATGCGAGTGAGAAGTAAGTAAAAAAGAGGAAGAGAAAAGGGTGAGCTAGATAAGACGAGGGAAAAGGAGAAATAGGAGGTCAGTGAAGGATTGGAGAAGCGGGAGAGAGGAGAGTTGATGAGCGAGAAGAATTGAGGAGTGTGAGGTTCCAGAAAGACACAAATCTTTGGTCCAGAGAGAGAGAGAGATGGGTAACTTTACGACCCCTCTTACTCTCTACCTTCCTCCTTCTCTCTTTCATTTTTATTATCTTTGCCTGAAACTGTCCACCGGACTCAAATTACGGAGGAATGAGGGGCGATGGTAGGGAAATGATGGGGGAGAGAAAGAGAGTCGAGTGTTGGACCGAGATGGTGATGAATGCCCTCGGGGTTAAATGAGAAGGGGGCTCCTCCTCCTCACGTTAAGAGGGTGAGGGTGTTAGGGAGTTGAAAGGGAAATGTTGTGAAGCATCGGAGGGAGTTTTTTTTAAGGGTATGGAAGAGAAGAGGGATAGAGTGGTACATGGAACGGCATGAAGGGCGCAAGGGAAGCAGAAAAAATATATATAGGAATGTATATGTCGGCATAAAAATTTCATTTCAAGAAATGCTCGCCTTTCCTAGGACACTAAAAGGAGCAAGTACATATAGTTCCAAAGTAAAGTTGAAATCGTGAAATAATTATGTTTTCATAACGAATGATTTATTCCGCCATAATTCTTACGTTAATAAATAACGAAATAACTCGCTGATTTAACCGTTATTAACGCTAGAAATGTTTGTGTTAGGCTAAAAGAAGGGTGATATCATTTGTTATATGGTAATCTCATTACGGCACTAAAAATTAATGGAAAGCCAAACTAACTATTGTTCATATGGAGAATAATATATTATATAATATAAATGTATATTTATTTTGAACCGTTGGGATTCATTGTTTGCCAAAAGAAAAATTATAACCATGCAGAACTGTGGTTCCCATACTGGGGGTAGTGACCTCTGCAGTACAGCGATGGCAAAAGGCAAAACTTTTTGTTTTGTTTATTTTTAAATTTGGTGTAAATTTGTTTATTTTTGCGCAAATAAAATAAATATTCATAATAATTTGAAATTAATATTATTGTTTGTATTTCTTGGTAGATGGATTCGATGAGGGGGGAAGGGGGGTCACGATATTGTCGACTGCCTTAAGAGAGAGTCGCAGATACATAAAGTTTGGGAACTGCTGCTGTATAACAATGCGAGTTAGAGATATTTGTTTGATGGGCAAAAATCGGTACAAAAGCAGTGTAGTATAAAGATAAAAGAGGCCAGAAACTATGAAATTAAAGAGGAATCATGGAAATTTGTAACTGGCAAATCAGTTTCCGTCGTCCAATGTTATCATGGTCATAGGCAGTGTAGTAAATTTAGCATTTTTACCAATTCAAGCTTGGAAAATTTGATAAAACGAATTTAGATAGCAGCTGAGGTAGTATTTGGATCATTGAGTCAAATTCGTTTACTGTAACATACTATTGAAACAATAGTCGGGTGGAGATATCTACGTGTTACCATGCAATTCACGACAGTGGTGGATGAAAAAGGATGCAATTCACAAAAGCCAGTCTAACAATTTTCTCTGTCGGGTTTGACTCTCCTGTTGTGATCTTATTTTGTCCTAAAATCACCCTCAATAACTATCTGTCCTAGAATCAATCTCTTGTATTTTATCGTCATGGTCAGTCATGTACTTTGGTGCTCTCTATGTTCCTAAAAGTTCTTCTGCTTAACCTTCCGACCTATATTTCTACAGACTCTTTCAACTAGCGTTCAGTCTGCTATCCTCCAGAGATACCCAACTTCAATTAAACGCTGGAAATTGTGAAAAGTGTTTTGTCGGATTTTATGTTGCGCTTTCCTTATGGTCGTAATTTTGTTTTAAGAATAGACTAAAACTTAATTTTCGTTTGGTATTAATTTGTATTAATATTAATTCTAATGCTAAAGCAATGCTGTTGATATAACTATCGACGCAATGTATTTCTTATGGGAAAATTTATATTTATATTCATAGCCATTCCGCATTTCAAGGTTTTAAGATATTTCTCGATGTATTCTCTATGATTATATCTTCATTCCTACCGAGATTCTCAACTATTCCGCATTTATCACTTCCTTACTGATGTGACGCACGCAGCCATACTATAAAATTAATATCTAGGATGATCACCAATGTTTTAGTCATTTTTCCTATCATCTTTCATCGATACATCCAAATTGCAAGTAACGCTACGACGAGCAGGCGTAATTAAATTAAAGACGAGAAAGTCTTTTCATACGGCGGAGGTATGATGCTCTTAAGTTAGCTGAATCTTCGGAATTGCAGGAATGAGCAATCGCTAAATGAACTGAATAGGCTGAATAAAGTCTAGAGATATATGAAAATTTAATAAGAAAAACAAAAATAAACTTTTTTATCGACATTTTGTATTCTGCGTTATCGGCGAAGAAAAATAAAAATAATTTACCAATGCTCAGAGAGCCATTAATTGAGAAACATAATTCTGTGAAAGAAAGATATTGTAAACAGCTATGTCAAGAACAAAGAGAGAATAAAAAAATCAAATAACCGGGAAAAAATACTACGCTGCGTAGTGGGACATTTAAAAGTTATTTTATTATGTGATATGCAGATGCTAATGGATATGCGCCGCATAAAATGTAGAATAGAAAGGCATTGGAGTGGGAGATGAAAATGGAAAGAAGAGGAGCATTAATAAAACAAGGACAAGGAATTCGGATGTTGATGAGAGGCCTCCTGGAAGAGATAAAAAGGAAATTGTTGGAGTCGAAGAAATTGCATGAGAATGGAAGCTTTTCTGAATCTCCCCCATGATAAAACATGGCACCATAAAAGCGAGAGCTGCAGGAAGATGAGAGAGTTCGTGGAGAAGAGGGGAGACGCCGTGCCAATGGTGAAGAGAATGGCGTAGAAATGTTGGATGGAACTCTGAGAATACGAAAAAATAGTTCTTTTCGAGCTGACATTATAGAGGAGGGAATGACGGATTTTATGGAAGCCGCGAAAAAATTAGGTCAAATAAACATGGTTATCAAGCGCATGTTTTTTAAGCCAGTGTATACTCCTAGTTGACGTGAGTACAAAGCTCAAACAAATAAGAAAAACGAGAAGAGAAAGACAGACCTGGGACCTAGAAAAACTGAAAGAAAGGCAGGATGTAGTCAGCATGAAGTTGGAAGATAACCTAAGGAAGTTGGAAAACAAACCGAAGACCGTTGATATAGAATGGGATGAAATTAAAACCAGTATCAAGGATACCTTGGATAAAGAGATTGGAAAACAAGAGAAGAAAATCAGAAAACCATGGATCACGAAGGAAATGCTGGAGAAAATGGATGAGAGACGAAAATGGAAAAACGTTAACAGTGAAGAAGGTAGAGCCAACTATAGGCGTATAAACAATGAGTTGAGAAGGGTAACAGATAAAGCTAGAGAAAACTGGATAAAAGGAAAATGTGATGAAATAGAACAAATGGAGAAGTTAGGACGGTACGATATGATGTACGCTAGGGCACTGGAATTAGAAGATAAGAAGTCTAATGGAATTTGTGGTAAAGGAATTATGAATACGGATGGGAAGATAGTCTCAGAAACAAAGGATGTAGCACAGGTATGGGAAGAATACATTAAGGAATTATACGGCAAACAGGCAGGAGCGGCAAAAATAGAACTGGAAAATGAGGAAAACATTGAAGAAGACAACTTAGGACCAAGTATTATGGAGAGCGAAGTAGAAAAGGCGATAGTGGAGCTAAAGAAGGGGAAAGCCACGGGCAGCGATGGAATACCGGCTGAGATACTTAAAGTCATAGGATCAGAAGGACTAAAAGCGATCACGAAATTAATTAATAAGATTTACGACACGGGAGAATGGCCTCAGGATTTCCTAGAAGTAACAATGATCCCTCTAAAGAAGAAGCCAAAGGCAATGCAGTGTAAAGATTACAGAACTATAAGCCTTCTGTCACACACATCGAAGATCATCACGAGGATTCTTAATAAAAGGCTGGAGAAAAAGGCAGAAGAAATAATAGGGGAAGATCAATTCGGTTTCAGAAAAGGACGAGGAACTAGAGATGCTATAGGAGTAGTTAGAATCATATCAGAAAGGGCAATAGAATACAGTCAAGATATCTGCGCATGTTTCGTAGACTGGCAGAAGGCCTTTGATAGAGTAAATTGGGTAAAGTTGATGAAGATATTAAAGGATATAGGTGTAGACTGGAAAGACAGGAGATTGATTAGGAATCTATATGAGAATCAAGTTGTAAAGGTTAGGTTTGAGAATGTGGACACCTGCGGAATAAATATCGGTAGAGGAGTAAGACAAGGCTGCTGCCTATCGCCAACCCTATTCAATATATATGGAGAAAGTCTAATGCAAGAAGCTTTAGAAGGCACAGGGGATTTCAAAATTGGAGGAAGGATTATAAGAACAGTAAAATACGCAGATGATCAAGTACTTCTAGCAAGAAAGGAAGAGGAACTACAAAAAATGATAAATAGACTAGTGATAACAGGTAGAAAATACGGTATGGAAATAAATACAGAAAAATCCAAGGTCATTCGAATATCGGGTAAAGAAGAGAATCTGAACATAACTATTGGGGGAAAGCCATTAGAACAAGTTTCAGAATATAAATACCTTGGAAGTATCATAACACGAGAGGCAAAATGTACGGATGAGATCAAAACTAGAATAGGAAAAGCAAAAGCGGCTTTCAGGAGAAAGAAACAACTACTTACAGGGAATATAAGGGAAGATATCCGCAAGAAGTTGATAAAATGCTACGTATGGAGTATAGCATTGTATGGGGCAGAAACATGGACGCTAAGGAAAAATGACATCAAATACTTGGAAAGCTTTGAAATGTGGACTTGGAGGAGAATGCTGCAGATAAAATGGACAGATAGGATGAAAAACGATGAAGTGCTATGAAGAATAGGAGAGAAGCGAATGATTATACAGACTATCAGAAAGAGGAAGGCTAACTGGGTTGGACATTACATGAGGAGAGAGAGTATGATTAAAGATGTGTTAGAAGGAAAACTAGATGGGAAAAGGGAAAGAGGTAGGAAAAGGTATCAGCTGATAGACGATTTGAAAGGGAAAGAGAGTTATCAAGATATGAAGAGGACAGCGGAAAATAGGAGTATATGGAGAACCAGGTTTAACCATGAATAATCACGGACCTGTCTACGGACAGACTACCTATGATGATGATACTCCTACGTCTGATAATTAGTGAAAAGTTATTTTTAGCCCACTTTCCAGAATGGAAATAGGCTTATAGTTTTGCCGTTGTGTCTGTCTGTCCGTCCGTTCCCCCTGTGAACTTTTGCACCAATGACACTTGGTGGAAATCTCCTGCTACTGGAGCCGAGCTCCTGAGGATAGTTTTTGTTGCGAATATTGAAAGTCCCGGGTTCGATTCCAGGAACTATTTTTCTCATTTTATTTATATGGGAAATCTGAAATCCATCGTGCAGGGTAATATTCTCCTCCACATTAAAATATCTTAGAATTGTAATATCGGAGCGAGTTTTGTACTATTCTCTGAGGAAAGGAATGGAGGTTCTAATTTCTATCGTAGAATTTTTCTTATCGATTCTTCGAATTTCGCGTAAATACTAGCGTTTTTGCAGTTTTTATCACTCATCACGAGAGTGTTGCCATAGCAACGACTATCGTTGGACTCGGATTCGGTATATTCTAATACATTCGCGCGTTATTTTTGCAGCAAAAATACGCGTGATCAATTATTCGGTTCGAATATTTGTATTATTTTATAACGCTAAATTATGAAATTTGGGGACACACAGAGCAACTCATCCGCAGTGATTTTATGGCTATTAAAGCCAATATATGTAAGTATTAAATAAATGATTAAATGGAAAGTAGGCCTCCCAAGTTCCGTTTGGATCATCTTGTTTAAAAACATTTTTTACTCAAAAAGTGCGGAATCCAAATAGCGAGATCTTATTCAGTAGTCATAATGCAATCTTCGATTAATTATTCAGTATCTTATTTTCGTATTCTTAAGTTATAATTTCAACATAAATATAAAAAAGTATCACATTATTTAGAAAGTTAGGTATTGTACAAATAGAAATAAATAAATGATTTAATGATTAACGCTTTATTTAGATAGAAAATGTTAAAAAAAAGATTCTTTTTATTAAACAAAAGACATTCTGAGTGTAACTTAATTATGAATGTAATTGGTATGTGATAAAAATAATATAATGAAATAGGAACTAAGTTTTTAGATATACTTGTGTTCGACTTGAGTGTGACAGGTAACATGACGTTCAAACAGTGACTTTTCTCACTAATGCATAACAGTGCCTCTTAATTTGTCTAGAGAAAACTGAAAGCATCGCACATCCGTCAATGCATTGTAACATTATTATCTTTTTATGGCTCTATGGACCCAACTCGATCTATTAAAGGTTAAAAAGAGAGAAAAGATACACGCAGGCAGAGACGTTCTTTACGATATATATATAAACAAGTCAAAAAAGGTAATTATTAATATCTAAACACTACATAAGGTTATATAAAAAGTGATGTCAAGGAAATATCGAATTTTTTATTTAACGATTTAATATTCAGCTTTAATTAATAAAAAAATCGAAAATTATTTAAAACATGCCTCGCTGGAATTGAGTAGTAATGATGTAATATCTACGTTCACGTTCATTCCTACATCGTAAGTTATCCACTTACATCTACATCTTCATTTACATTATATCCTCCAAGTCACTTTATGGTGGATTGCAGGGGGTGCAATGCATCAAACATGCCTCTAGCAATTCTCATTAATAGTTTTCTTATTATTATCCCTAATATTTCTGGGGGAAAACGATCCTATATATCGTTCCTTTCTATAAGAGGTCTCGAGTATCTCATCCTCATTATCGCGCACCCCTAAATGTTTACAGACGCCGTGTGTATACACAAGGAAAATATACGTATTTACATTCATTTATTAGTCGTAAATATTCCATTCCTTTCATTTACTATATGCTGTGGGCGCACGAAAGGAAATTAAATGAATTTACGTAATTATCTTATGTACTAGGGTAGCTTCGCAGATTGTTTTTGCTGACAAGTATTAAAAACCATACAAGAGGTTTCCTGTTCAAATTGAATACGAATTTCTTATGTTTCTTGAAAAATACTTCTAATTCGTTAAAATTTATGGGGAAATATGTCTCCTGCTTAAATAGTTCAACAAATTGTGTTTGAAGACTGTTTTAGTATGACTAATATTTGACGAAAAGTTCATTTTTTGTCGCCAGTCAAGTGGCCAACTTCTGAATAGGTTATGTGAACCATTTACCTATATCGTTTTTACTTTCTCATATACGTAGTATATTGCGAATGTATTGTAATCGTAAAAAAATTCGACTTCGAGATTTTGATGGAAATACACGTTTTATGTGTCCCTGAGTCCATAAAAGTGGTTTTCGCCATGCCATCTGTCTGTCTGTCTGTCGGTCTGTTCGCTGTTCTAGGGCCCTAACGCGTGCATAAAATCGAATGATATCTCGTATTTGTGCAATATATCATCTTTTGCAGACTTTTTCCATAAAAATAATATCGCGCAAAAATTGAAGGGTAGTTTATTCTTGGCAGTTTTTAGAAAGATTTTATTTACTCAAAAATGGCTCAAGAGAATTTCATTAAAATCGATCCAATTGTAGTGCCTGATTTCAAAAATAATATTACGTAATCCATATATCCCTGAAAATTACTATATGCGTCCAGTGGAATTACAATGTTCGCTAAGCTACCTTACCTGAGCCCTATGACGTCACGCCTCCGGCACGATCCACTAAAAATCTTAGCCTAAACGGACTAAATCAAATGATATATCATATTTATTGATAATATCATTCATAATAGACACACTGAAGGGACGAACGATATTGCGTAACAATTAAAGGTACTTTATTCTAGGATATTTTGAAACAAAATTCGATTGACTCAAAAATGGCTGTAAGGTATTTGATTAAAATCCACACAATCGTACATCCTGATGTCACAAATAATACTAACTAATCCACATGTCCCAAAAAATTACTAAATATCGACCAGTGGCATTAAAATATACGCTATACTACGGTTAACTTTGATGTATAAGCGTTCACAGTCAACCAAACTTATATACGTATATGAGAAAGTTTGTGCAATGTTTATTGCGCCGTTTATTTAATTTTCTTTGTCCTAAACTCCTGAATACAAAATTTCATGAAAATCCTTACAGTATTTTCGGAGATGAAACATGCAGATGGACGGGTATGGCCTGACCATGAGGTGTTCATTTTTTACTTTCTGTAGATAACGTGTATGAGAAAGTAAGACAAATAACTGAAAAAAGAGATTTTTTGAGGAAACGTGATAAGTCACGGAGATGGATGAAAAGATGGAGGCTAAAACGTCCAACCTTAAACTTATAAGTGAACGAATGCCACCAGTGGCATAGCAGTTTGATAATAATAAGGAGAAATCAAACAAATTAATGTTTCTCGTCGATTAGAAAATTCAATGGGAAATGGAGCAGGTAATTGAAGCGCCGCAGGAATGTAAAATAAGCGCATAAAAAGAGTGGGAGGTAGAAAAGAAGTAGTGAGGAGAGAAGGGGAGTTAGAGAGAGATAAAAACCTAATAAAATTTTCTTACTTGGCACGGAAAGGACGGACGTGTTTTACACGTGTGCCCGGCAGTATGATTGAATGTGGCCTGAAAGAGGATTACGCTCGGTGAAAATGGAATGGGAATTAGGGTTCCGGAATGGGGGGAGGGGAGGGAGGGCTGAGGAGGGGGATCGCGTGGGTATGCGTGTGCGGCTCTGGTTCGAGATGATGGAAGGCGGAAAATGGGGATGAAGCGGAAAAATGATGAAAGCAAAGAAGAAGCGGTTAATGAGGAAGGACGATAAGTATGATTAAATGATGGATGAAGATGGCGCAAAGGAAAAAGCCGGGAGTCATTAAGGGGAGGGCGAAAAGGAGAGAAAGAGTGTGAGAGAGAGAGGTAACGGAAAATGGCGTTTCCCCCAAATGAACTCCTGGCTTAGTGCGATGGGGGAACTCCGGGGTTAGTAATATCTGTCCGAGATAAGCGTGAACGTTCTTCGCGTTTTTTTTACGAGTGAAGCTGCGGATGTGTTTCGGCCACGTTTTCACCGTGCTTAATCACACGGAGGAAATATCAAGTTTCTGTGAGGTTAATCTCGTGTTTTAAGGAGTGGAAAATATGCGCCTTGAACAGACGGTTAATTTTCATGGGCGAGTTCAAAAAAACGTGGCTGGAAATAATGCGACTTATTGTTTGTTAGCTCCTTCACTCCAAACCCTTTTCTCCATTTTTCCTTTTTTAAAATGTTGTTAAAAAGGTAATGCGAACTTTATCTTCGAGTGAAATGTTGTCAATTTGATTAACTCACTCATTCTGTGGGAAACCTGATGTTTCATCGTTTTAAAAAATTTCAAGCTATATCTTAAACCCTTCAACGTGCTGGCGTATTTCACCCAATTTTTTCGACATTTCTCCTATTTTTATAGCTAAAAAAACCGACCGTATTTTTTAAAAAATGATCAACTTTCTGATTCGATATCAATCCGCTGCAAGCCAGAATTTAATTTTCCCCGTATGGCTCGTTTCCCATCTCCTTGTGTGACCATCGAAATCCCTTAACGGAAACTCTCCTAAATTTAAGCAACACTTTACACGGAAACGCGCGAGGCGTATCCCTTTTCGATCACGCCGCATACCTTTCAGGAGCTTCCGGCTAATCGGATTTTTGTCTCGGATTATCCAGAGAGAGGGGAGAAAAAATTAGCAGAGACGGAGAGGAAGTGAGAGAGAGAAGCGCGGAGAAGAAGAGGCGGAGAACAGGAGAGAAATGGTTCATGAAGATGGAAGGAGTCTGAGCCATTTCGTGGTGAAACCTTTCGCTCAGGGTCTTATCTCTCATTTTTGACGCCCTTCAACCTCCTTCCACTCCCTCCAGACTTCTTCCCCTCTCCCCTTTCTCAGAACCTTCCAATGGAATAACCCTGATTGGACCCCAACCCCTGAAATAGCCCCAGGGTGTAGAGAGTTCATAACAGAAGGCTCTGAGGGAAGAGAGAGAGAGAAAATAGGGGAATATAGATTGAAAGAGGGGAGTGGTATATAAAGTCGGGAGATGGCGGGCCAAGGAGGAGTGGGGCAAGTGAAATGAGTTTTTTTTTATGCGATAGCTGCTATTTTTTGTCAGCGGGGCGGGGGGAGGGGGGCAAGAGTCGCGGCGCGATATCGAGGTAGGGCGTGGTTCTGTGATGAGATTTCGGTTTTCTTTAGTGGACACGAAATGGCGAGTATTCTGGATTTACTGTAGTACATGCATCTTGAGAAGAAAATAGAGGCGCGAGTTAGGAATGGTGAGTTCGGATTCGGATGTTTCAGGGATGGAGGAGGGAGGAGAGGAGGATCCGAGGCGGGTTTCCAAAAGGAGAGTTTTGACCGGGTTGTGTTAGTTATGAGTTTGGCGGCGTTTTTTGGCAGAGGGTGATTCCCGAGGCCCATATTCCGCTTCTCACTCCTCGGGTTTCTTCGGTTCATATCTTTCGATGGCGGACTAAATTCATTTACGCGTGCCCTTTTTAACCCTCTTAAAAGGCCTCCCGCTTCTCTTTCTCTCTCTCTCTCCCTCCCTCTCTCTCTCTCTCTATTGTAGTTTACAGTCTGGGAAACACTCGCCGCGTGATGAGACCCGAAGGACCCTTTTCCTCTAAACGAACCAACCAAAAAAAAAGTAAAAATAAACTTCTATTCCTCCCTTCACCGCATCCTACTATAACCTTTGCTCTATTTCTCTCTTTCTCTCTCTTTAACCCCATCTCCCTATACACACATACACACACTACCCACACGCCCCATTTATATAACGCTTTTCAGTTTTTCGTTAAGTCGCGAATTTTTTTCTTCTACGCTCGTTCTTGGAGTTTTATCATTTTTATTCTTTCCCACTCATTTTCTCCCTCTCTCCGATTGCTCCCCATATCTCCCGGGCGAGAGCGGAGAGTTAGCAGTTAGGAAGGTGCGTAACGAATTTCGTATTTTTTATATTTCTGTTTGGCGTAGATTACTTCAGTCTTTTACACGTTCATGTTTTTTTCATTCGCCCAGTTTCATCACTTAAGGGGCACGGGAATTTTCGGCCTCCAGAAATGGGTGCGAATTACGCGTTTTGAATTTTTTCTCCTCGTTCGGGTGAGATGACGAAGTTCATTTTCGTTTTTTTTTCCCTCTCCCGCCGGTACTGGCTTTCATTTTCGCCGCTCGTTGATTAATGCGACGAAGGAATGGTTTGTGAATGGCGTTGGAGCTGGTTACGTCGCGGTAGGACGGTTTTTTGTCGACAATGCGAAAAAAATCTCATAAAGAAAGAATGTCACGTAAATTTTAATTGGGAACGAATACAGTTTTTGGGTCGAATGATGCTATGAGAAATGGGAAAGGCGTCGAGATGTAATTAGCAAAAGTAATTTTTGCCCTTGCCTTAGTGTACTGGACGGCTGAGACGGCTATGATTACCGGAGAATTTCTACTTACTTTTTGCTATCAAGTACCTCGTTTTTTTAAGAAACCTCTGTTCAAGTTAAATTGCAGTATTCATCTTATAAATGAATATATATATATATATATATATATATATATATATATATATATATATATATATATATATATATAAATCTATTTAGCATTAATCAATTTTAATCCTTACAAATTTTATCTTTAAATACCACGAGGCCACAAATAGTTCTATTAAAGCAGTAGATGAAATAAGGGGTTTGTCATTTTCACTAGTTTTGGACCATAAAAATATCACGAATTTTCCTTTTCCGAGGTCAAACGTTTTTTAATTCAGATAAAATTATAAAATACAGCAATTATATCGAATAGAATTAAAAGGGAATGAAATTTTGTTTCGTTTGTTTGTTTGCTTGCTTCCTAAACGTACAAGTAATTATATTTGCTGCCGTGGTAGATCAAGAGGAAGGAGGCTGTTATATTTCTCGCTGTAAACTATTCCGTGCAGCCTGTTTGATTAAGTCGCTCGAATCTGTGAACATACCGGATCGCAACTCCTCTCGGCTCCGCATTTTATTCCTCGGCTCCCTTCAATTCATCAAGAAAATTCTTCCAAGCCTTGCGGTTAAAAAAAGGGAAGAAAACAAATTTCTGCAGCCGTAAGCAGCAACACACAAGACGTTATAAGGAGGGAGGAGTGGGAGGAGAGGGGTCTTCACCGCGTCCCTCATTCTCTCTCATAACCGGAGGCTCGACAGTCTTGAAAGATACGTAGTACCAGTTTCGACGTAGACGCTAAAGGGATAAGGAGCACGAAGTAAGGAATGCAGGGGTTTCGGCGGTGGCGTTGTGGGAGGGGGTATGGGGACTGAGGAGAGTTGGAGTAGCGAAGATGAGAAGACCTTAGCAGTAACACTTTGCTAAAGGGCCGTGCAGAAGGAGGAGCAGGAGGAGGGGGATGGAAGATTTTGTGACCTAGTGACCTGACCCAAATGCTCCATAGGAATCGCCCGGGAGGGTCTGCTCACCTCCCATCCCCGCCCCCTTTCTTTTTCCCTCCTCCCTCTCCCCTTCCTATTTCTTTCCTCTCCTTCCTCCCTACTCCCTCACTCCTCGATGCTATCTCCGCCCTCTCTCTCTCGTTCCGAAGTAATCCTTGATTTCTCGGAGCGGTCATCCATCTCGGTGGTGTTTCTTCCAGCCGTGCCCCGCGCGTGCACATTCACACACACACATGCCGCGGGACCCACATCCTGCCGACACGCCAACGCCGCCGTACGTCATCTCAACCCCTTCACCCACCGCCACCCCTTTAAATCGCCCCCACCACCAAAATTCCGCGCGCGCGCCCTACGGAACAGAAAGAGAGAAATGCAGGGGGAGGTGGTGGAGGGAACTCCGACAAAAAGCTGCACTTCAACGTTAAACCTAGCCGACACACACACACACACAAACAGTGGCTCACACAGACATCCAGTTGCATCCGTCTCTCAGGCCATAATTGAACTGTCCGTACGTGTTGAAAGAAGGTTTTAAATAAATTACGACCGGGTAGGTGAGTGGATGGGGAAAGGGGTTTTGAAGAGATACAGGAGGAAACCCAGACGAAAGCAAAGGGCAGAGCGGCTGCTATGATTCTCCGTCTACCCTTTTGAATGCATATTGGATAATTTCGTCGGCATCAAATATTCCGGGCGTGTGCACACTGGTAGCTCTCCGATCTTTCGACTCCTCTCTTTCCCTCTTTTCTCTCTTTCTCTCTCTCTCACTCCCTCTCTCTCCTTCCCCGAAGCAAGGGCGCGATTTTCGTCCGCTTGATGTTTCTGTATTTATGACTTGACGTGACCCGAGCGGGAGGATGCGTTCGTGATCCTTTCGGAGGCGGTTGCTTGAGAAACGGTTTTTCCCCGTGGCAAAGGTTAGGGTGATTCATTGGGGTAAATAACTTAAATCTTTCTCTCTCACTTACACTCCTTCCCCCTGCTCTTCTCTTCTGCCTCTCTCTCTCCCCCTTTCTTTCTTGTCCGATGGAATTATGAAGTTTCCTTTGAGAGAAGCAGAGAAGAGAGGTGTCAGAGTTAATAAAGATTCGATTAACAAGCTTCTATCATGTGTCCAGCTCCCGAGAAATGTTTTCTGGATGGAAAAGGGTATGACGTAACCATAGCTTGGGGGTATAACGTTTTTTCTCCTACGACGTATAATTCGATAGGTCCAAAAAAGAAAAAGTAATATCATACGGAAGTCCCGCGTCTTCTGTTAGATCCAGATACGTATACTACTGTTGGTTAGGGAGAGCTTTATCATACCAGACCGATACGTCTTATTTTCTTTATAAAGAGTATTTTTTTAAAGAAGGCGATTGCACTGTACTATAAGAGATGTATTATGCTGAATCCGCTAAAATATTTCGGATCCAACTTCAGAGATATGCTGATATTTTATCACTCCGACTATAAAAAATGAGGTTTTTGCTTTACTTTTTGTGACTGGAACAGTTTGTCAAAGTTAATACTAGAGTATGAACTTTCTTATTCATACTCATCAGAATATTAAACCGAGATTAATTCGAAATAATTGTCATTGTATTTGGCGCATTTTAATTTATACCTCGAATATATATATATATATATATATATGGATGTCAACAAGGTGTTGGGATGAGGAAACCCAGTGAACACTCACCAATCAGACGACTTCAGGTTGGCGAGGCCTCGGGGATGTCGAAGCGACACACGTAAAATAACACAAAAACACAGAAACATCACAAACGAACTCTCTCTCTGTAGCTGAAGAAGGAGTAGTTCCGAAAGCTTTACGTTTGTGATGTTTCTGTGTTATTTTACGTGTGTCGCTTCCCAACCTGAAGTTGTCTGATTGGTGAGTGCTCACTGGGTTTCCTCATCCCAACACCTTGTTGACATCCATATATTCATTTTACCTTTCCTTTTCCGTAAGTTGTTATATATATATATATATATATATAATTATATATATATATATATATATATACACACACACACACACACACACTAGTAGAAGGTGCTTGCATACTGCAAGCATTTTATCTTACCTTGAAAAAACATTAGAAAGATATTTCATCATGGGAAATATGTCTTTAATTCAAAAGATTTCTCCTAGGGACCAAATTTCTTTTTTCCTTATGGAAAAATAATGGAGTAAAACAATTGCTAATTAATACAATTTTATGAATATTATATGTTTTCCAAATTGGGTTAATAATTCCACACATTTATGCCAAATTTTAAATTTGTATCACATTTAGAAGTGAAATAACTTTTATCTAATTGTTTAAATTTAAATGATTTTTTACGGCCGCAATAAGAATTTCATAGATACAATGAAATGTATGTTCGTTTAAATAGACTAAACTCTATATAACTTGAAAATTTTAACTCTCTAACTTGCCCAGTAGTGTCTAAACATTTACCTATTTGTTTAAATTTTAAGAATTTTTAACTGCCAAACAAATCAAAATATCAAAATTTGTATAATCCCTATTTCGTTTTTTTACAATTCCTATCACTAAAAAAAATTCAGCTCCGTAGAACATTTGGAAATGCATAAACCTTGAAAATTTGTTTAAACAATTTCGAATTTTTAGCGGCCGCATTGTTACACTTTTTGAAGATTTTTCGTTTTTTCTAGTCGGTTTTGCACAAAATCCGACCTAAGAAAAAAATTTCGAATCTCCAGCTCATCTGGAAGTACCTAAACATTAGTATCCTCCTCCTCCTCCTCTGTAAGAAACGTCTATATATAATGGCTAGTAGAAGGTGCTTGCATAGTGCAAGCATTTACTCTCACCTTGAAAAAAATATTAATTTTTCAGAGATATATTTAATCATGAGAAATATTTCTTTAATTCTAAAGATTTCGCCTCTGAACGGGTTTTTGTTTTTTCATTATGGAACAATAATGGAGTAAAACAATCACTAATTGTTACAATTTTTGAAATACTATACTTTTCCCACATTGAGTTAATAATGCCACACATTTCTGCCAAATTTTAAATTTATAGTAAAATTAGAAGTTAAATAGCATTTATCTAATTGTTTAAATTTAAATAATTTCTAACGGCCAAAATAACAATTTTATGGATAAATTGAAATTATTATTCGTTTACATAGACTAACCTCTTAATAATTTAAAAATTTCAGCTCCCTAACTTACGGCGAAGTGTCTAAGCCTCTACCTATTTGTTTAAACTTTAGGAATTTTTAATTGCCAAAAAAATTAAAATATCAAAATTTCTATAATCCCTATTTCGTTTTTTTACAATTCATACCTCTAAAAAAAATTCAGCTCCGTGGCACATTCGGAAATACATAAACCTTGAAAATTTGTTTAAACAATTGCAAATTTTTAGCGGTCCCATTGTTGAACTTTTTAATGATTTTCGTTTTTTCTAGTTGGCTTTGCACAAAATCCTACCTAAGAAAAAAATTCGAATCTCCAGCTCATCTGGAAGTGCCTAAACATTAGTATCCTCCTCCTCCTCCTCTGTAAGAAACGTCTATATATAATGATATATATGTGTGTGTGTGTGTGTGTGTGTGTGCATGTGTGTATGTATGTGTGCGTGCTTATTTTTATGGATATAGAATGGTTCCACAATGTCTCCAGTAGAAACGTTTTGTAAACATTGTGTTGAGTTTCTTTTTAATTGATTAATTGCAAGTGGATTAGGTTCGCGGTATTTTTGTGCATTTTTGCTGCTCATCTTTAAGCAATTATTCTGTTTTGTTATTCACCATGTTATTCGCCACGTAAAATGCTGTTGTTATCTCGCTCGCGGTCGTGCATACTTTCTTGTGTAATTTATTATAAGTGCCTTGTTCCCACTCTCAAGCATCTAAAGCCGAAAATTTTGCAGGCGCATCTCTTGACCTCATTTGGTTGCTTCCTTCCACTGGCTGAATGGATGCTTTATTTGAAATGACAACCAAATTCTATTCGAGCGCAAAAAGAACCTTATTCTCCAGTTATTTTAACGGTCGCTACAAACACGATCGTCATTGCCTTGATGTAATGCATATCTTCTTTCCATCTGTTATTCGCTGCAACAGAGAGATAACTGGCATGCTTTGATCTTTTAGATAGGTCCATAGGTTGACTCTCTGGAAGCATCAAGCGGGAGTGTTGGTTAAACATTGAGGAAAATTATGCCACCTTCCGATAAATGTTTATATGAAACGTATTCCTAGAAAGTCGGAGTAATATTCGAAGGGTATCTATGTGCAATGTGATGAGAATGAAAGAGATTTTCTTTTTCGCACACCACAATCTTATATAGCGCCCTAATTCAAAATTTATCGAGTCGAGGAAAAAATGTATGTAGAAATGAATTTTTATGTCTGAACGACTTAGAAGAATTTGATTATGAAGAATTTCTTTTTCAAATCAAACTGTTAACCTATCGCCATTTTCACAATCGAATACTCGATAAAAATTTTTTCCGTCATTGTTCTCCCGATATAAGTGCTTTTGTAATGCTATAACAATTAATTTAAATCATCTCAGTGGTAATATAATTTAAAACTAGAACCAATTTACAGATACTTTTCATACCTTCAGCGTAACATCGACATTAATGGTAACTATTTTGCTGCATCTATAAATAAGTAAATGGAAGAAAATCCAGACGTCATTGGAAATGAAATATTACTTGTAAATATGGTAGGGTAGTGTTCTAACCGTAGGGTTTAACTAATAATATTAAAAATAAAACTGCACTATCTCTTCTAATTTTGTTTTACTTCCTCATTCTACTATTCTGCACCCAAATAATTTCTCATTACGAATTGCATTAATTTTCATTTGTTTTAATTTCTTCCATCCGCCACGATACCATTACGGAAGATCAGACAATATTCGCAGCGGGAAGAATCGGTTCACGTATGGCATCACGCCATAGTTTGTATTGATTTCTCTCTTCATGCAGCAGTTATCTTCAACTCCTGGTACTACTTTAACTCTCTTTTTTTACATTTCTCTTTCTCAATTCCCTTCATTTATGGCTTTTTCTCATTTTCCTTCGAAATCTCCCACTCGTTACTCCAAATTGCCTTTCCTCCATTTTTAAAATGTCCACCTCCCGTTATCCCTCCATCTCTATTCCGCATGAGTTAACTCCGACTCCATTCCACAATTACACTCCTCCAATTCTTATCATTCCCACCAAACCATCCCTCCCCTCCCTTCCTCTCCTTCTAATCGCTCTGTCTCTCCCTCCCTTACACTCCCATCCCTCCACTCACTCTCTCCCTTCCAGTTCCTACTCCTAAACCTTCCTTTCCTCCCACTCGCACACTCTCCCAGTCTAACTTGCCTTCCCCATTGACTCGTGTAATAACCCTTCCGAGCACATTCGGGGCAATCCCAGGTACTTGGCCTCCTCCCTACCGCTTCCACTATCCTTCGACCCACGCCCGCCACACACCCCCTCCATCTCCCTTCCCCAATCTCACTCATCTTCTCCTTAAGTCTCCAAGGCCCGACGTAACAACAAACCGACACCCAAGCTCCTACGCCCCTCATCCTTCCTCCAATTCTAGCGTGATCCACCTTACCCTCTAGCGGCACTTCTTCCACTCCATTCGCCCCAGGTTGTACAGCCTCCCTCGCCCTACCTCTATTACCCCCTCCCTTTTCTCTCTCCCATACTGAAACCTCTACGTTCTCCCTCCTTTGCTCTATCTCCCTCTCTCTGTCTCGTCGTTCCACCAGACTTCGCTTAATTCCTTCCCCATAGTTCTCCCCTTCTCTCTCTCCCCCCTCTCTCTCCCCCCCTCTCTCTCCCTCTCTCTCTATCCCTCTCTCTCTATCCCTCTCTCTACCTCTCCCTCTCTCTCTCCCTCTCTCTTTCCCTTTCTCTCCCTCTCTCTCCCTCTCCCTCTCTCTCCCTCTCTCTTCCTCTCTCTCTCCCTCTCTCTCCCTCTCTCTCTCCCTCTCTCTCTCCCTCTCTCTCCATCTCTCTCTCCCCCTTTCTCTCTCCCTCTCTCTCTCTCCCTCTCTCTCTCCCTCTCCATCTCTCTCTCCCTCTCTCTCCATCTCTCTCTCCCTCTCTCTCCCTCTCCCTCTCTCTCCCTCTCACTCTCTCTCCCTCTCCCTATCGCATTTCTCGCGTTTCTCTTTCACCATACCTCACCGTCCAATCTCCTCCTTTAACTACACATTTCTCTTCTCCCTCTCTTCTTCTCTAGCCGCCTATTAACCCATGGTTCTCCCATCAACGTACCCCTTTCCTCATTCCGTTTCCTTCCTTGGCATCTGCAATCTAAAGTGTTTTCCCTAATCATCGCTCAAATTCTCCCGAATATCCTTGTCGCGTAAATAGGGAAGCGATGGCTCCGTGCACGCGCGTTTCGGAGTTCAGTTTCACTAATTTCAGACCGCGCCGTAACTCGATTTGGGCTCCAAATTTTAAGGAGGAAGGAGGATCTCCTTCAAGCAAGCCCCTAACCATCTAATTTTCTAAAATTGATAGTATTGTTATATCCCGTTTCTCTGACGGCGGATATTCAGTTTATGTTTTCGTTTATGACGAGTAGCGTTACGTTCGGATTTTGCGTTAGTTTTTTATTTGTTTTTATTTCCGTCGAAAATTTCCTGGTATGCTGAAGAATTCAAAATATAGCCGCAGAAATATTTACCAAAAACGAAACTGTCCGATTTACAACCAAAATGTCACATATGCTCGTACCTACCGGCGGCAATGAAATTTCTTTATCATTTTCATCGCTCGTAGTAGCAAGATAAAGTAAACAAGGATTATAACATAAATATTATTATAAGTATTATGTCCGAAAAACACCTACAAATACAAGAAATAGGTTATATAAATAATTATATCTTTATTAGTAGCACAATAAATGAATGTTCTCTTTTACCAGAATAGATAAAGCTACATATGTTTGTGACTATGGGCAAGTGTACATACTAGAAAACAAGGAAGAGATTACCAATGTCAAATATTAATATAAATAATGCCATATTCATTTGAAGGCCAAATCTACTTATTTTTATCGGAATATATTCCAAAATTGGTGCAGCTCTATAATTTTTAAATAAAGGTTGGCATAAATATAACAAGATATTGAAAAAACAAATACACCAAAGGAACTATCACAGGCCGCGCAAAATCACTCCGCAGGCCGTCAGTAAGAAAGCGATGACCATAAATATTCGAACGAGTTTAAAGTTACGCTTAATCCTCCGTTTTGTTTTATCTTCATTTTGACAAGTTCTGAAAATTTTTCTTCTATCAGGTCCTCTTCCATCCATTCGATATATACTTGGTCTCTTTACATCTCGATTAAGAAAGCTATATGCGTTTCTTGCCCTTCCCCGTCCGTATCCTCCCCTCAAATCGCCGTTTCCCATTGGCTGCGCGACTTTCCCACTCATCCTTAAATCGTCTTTTTTTTTACAAACATCTTCATTTTCCGAGACAACTCGTTCTCCCGATGGAATTCTCTTTGAGTAGTTTATCGTTCTCTTTTTTTATTAGATTTCCATTTCTTTTTCCTTCGTTCCGCTCATTTCCATTCCTTCTTCAATTCCGCTTTATTTTTCCTTTTTTCCCTCCCACCTCCTTTTATTTCGCTAAAACCGTTCTCAAATCATCCCTTCTTCGTTTTATATCTTCTCTTCCATCCTCTCGTACCACCCTCTGGGCTATTTACATTCCCTCCTCGTTTTTCTCCCTCTTCTACTCTCTCCTTCCACTCTCTCTCCTCTGCCGTCGCCGCTCCCATCCTGCCCCTCCTTCCTTCATGCCCCCTCCCCGATCCTTTTACTGAACCTCACTCGCCAATTCCACTTCCTCCCACTCATCACTCTCTCCTCTCCTTTCCGCTCGCACTCATACCTTTCCTTCCTCAACGTTTGCCACCACCTCCTACTCTTCCCTCTTGAATTCTATCTCTCTCCCTCCCTCTCCCTTTCTCTCTCCCCCTCTCTCCCTCTCTCTCTCCCTCTCTCTCTCCTCCTTATTCTACCTCCTCCCACCGCCTACCACTTGGGCGGATCTCCCATACAAGCAAAAGTGGTCTTCGCACCCTCCTCCTCCCTACAACCAATTCTCTTCCTCCTCCAACCTTTCAGACGAGAGTAATTGGCTTCCATTCTTATCGGTTCTCTCTCTCCTTCCCCTCCTCTCTCTCCTCCTCCCCTCACTCCCCCTCCTCTCTCTCCCCCTCCTCTCTCTCCCCCTCCTCTCTCTCCCCCTCCTCTCTCTCCCTCTCCTCCTCTCTCTCCCCCTCCCCTCTCTCCCCCTCCTCTCTCTCCCCCTCCCCCCTCTCCCTCTCCCCACCTCCCCCCTCTCCCTCTCCCCACCTCCACCACCCACTCCAATTCTTTCGACCGCCTCCTCCTCCCTCTCTCCTCCTTCCTATTCCCCCCCGCCCCGCGGTCATTGCATTTAGCCACTCTTTGTTTGCCCAGCTCTTTTCCCGAGGACTAATACAGACTAGGGCCCGGACTACTTCGCCCCTCTCCGCCTCCCAATCTCTCTCTAAAATCTCCTTCCTTCCTCTCTTCCATTCCTTCCATTTCGCCCTCCTTCCTCCTTCTCCCTCCCTATTGTCCCATCCTATTCTTTCCCTTCTTCCCGTTCTCTCCCCAACTCCTTCGCATTCCTTGCGACGAGTGACTTCCCGTCGTTCTTATTAATTTCCAGTCTTTTGTCCCGTTTACCACCTTCCTCGTCCTTCATCCCAAGACTCTGCCCTCTTAATCTCTCTCATTGCGTCGATGTCTTCCCTTCGCTTGCTCCCCTACCAGTCGGTTTCAGCATCAATGACACAAGAGATGGATTTATTTTTGACCTTCACCTCGGAATGTCCAACAAAACGGTACCAAATTTTGGCTAATCCGGTGCCCGCCGTTAGCGACAATGATTTTGAGCCCAAAAAATGTCAAATTTTAGCGTTTAAAACAAATATGCGTATCGATTTATTGTCTCTTCAAGAATCGACGGTATGAAAACAATAATCATTTCCTTGAACGTCTTTTGATTCAAGTCCCGGGTTTCTACGATGATTGCGGTAATTTAAAATATAAGACAAAAATGCGGTTTCCTCATTCCCATTGTAAAAAGAAAATGTGGCCTTGGAATTGAATGCAAACTTTGCCCTGTAGACCTTCCCCTGGATGAAAGTGGACTGACTCCATGCAAAATTTGGTTGCGCTGGCTCTCTCGTGGTCGGAATGCATAGAGAACAGGAAACACCCTTCTTTATACTGCATTAGATGTCTTTTATCTGTCGTCATGAACCAAAGGCGACTCTCCTTCGAGAGGAATACAGAAAGAACAGACATAACCTTGGGATTGTATCTTTAAAAACGACACTTCGGAGATTGCAAGCCTCTTTCGAGAAACTCCGCGAATCTTATTGGACGGCCGTTCGTTCCTCTTTCTTTGGGCTCTCGGCCCTCCTCGCCCGAGTTATTCCTTCTCCACTCAATTTTCGTTCCATTGAACTTTTTCGCAACCCTTTACTTTATCTCGCGGCGGCGGCCATGGGGGTGGAGGTGATTCTAATGAGGTATGAAGGTCGTAAAAATAAGACGGTTTTTTTTGTTGACGGCCTTTTTCCGAAACGAAAGGAAATTAACATTTTCATCGTCATTTTCTTTGTCCCTTTTTATCTCTGGAAGTTCTGGAATGTTGTTTTTTCTCTCCCCTCAGTTTCGGTCCGAAATCGGCCGTAATCACTCTTTAACTTTAGCACTAGAACGTGGCGGCCGAATTAAACGCTTTTTTGTGGGAAAATTCCGCGAAACTTTTCTCTCTTTCTCACGTTCCCCGCTGGTCGATTTTTCTCTTGCTCTTCCGACGCTTTATCTACAGATAAACTCGCATTTGCTTTTCTGTCTTCGGATTAATATATCTCGCTCCTCTGACATTTAACTCTTTCGTTCTCTCACGCTCCGATGTAACTGCTACGGTCGAATGTTATTTCCTCTTAATTCCATAAAGCTTTCGGGACTTTTGTGCCTAATACGGAACATCTCAAGAATTTTATCATCTATATCTACGGCCGGTTGACTCTCTCTCTCGCTTTGTCTCGCGCTCTCTATCTCTCTCAATCCTTTGCTCGGAAATCTCCGCATCTTATCTCGAAAAAACATCAAAAAGATCCCGGGCCCGCCCCGTTTATTTTATCCCGATCGCAATCTTGTAACGCTGGGAATACCCGTCCAGCCCGGGACAATTATTAGCAGTTAACGGGAGCAGATAGTCCAGTGATTATTAATCCCCGAAATTTGCCGCTCGAATAAGCCTTGCGTTTATCTCTCTTTACCCATCGGAAGTTTTCACTCATTTACATTCTTCCATTTTGTTACGCTTTCTCTCGTCTACCTCACTGCCTTTTTTTCTTTCCCTTTCTATCTCTTTTTTACATCATGTCGAAAAACTTCCTCCTTTTATTCACCTCTCGATATAAAATCACGCGGGGCGAACAAGTAAAAAAGCGGCCTCATTTGTTTTTTTTACGGGCTTTCTCTCCCTCCCTTTTTCTCCGCAACACTTTCGCTCTCGTTCCTCGAATGCGTACTCGTTACCCTCCTCCTCCTACAACCACTCTCGATTTCCACTCCATTCCATCCGCAAAAGAAAATAAATTATAAAGTTTTCGCCTCCTTATACGCCACTCATCGCATCCTCTTTTCCGTCTTCCTTTAAAAAAACAACCTCGCTACACATTTCTCGCTCTCTACCCTCTCTGCCCTCACGCCCCCTCTTTCCTGTTACAATAATTTTATCCATACGCCTCCAGCTCCTCCTCCTCCCACCCATGTGCTTTCTTTTAATTATCCACCCACCCACAGCTCATTTTGGGGTCCTAATCCTTTCCCTCTCTTTCTCTCCCACCATACTCCCACTTGACGTACCTGTCTACTGATTCTCCCCACCTCCCCAAAGCAATCTCGTTCTTCTTTTTTACCGGCTTATTTATGTTTCCTTTTTTTCATCACCCACGCATACGCCATTCTTTGCTCAGACACCCCATTTTTCTGCATACCGTTCCATCTCCCTCGCTCGCTCGCTCCATCATCTCTCTTATGTGTATACCTTATATATATTCGTATATATATATATATATATATATATATATATATATATATATATATATGCACATACATATCCTCTCATCTCATCACCATCGCACCTGTAACAGTCCTCTCCGACCCTGCAAATGCTAAAAATACCCTCGTATCACATCCTTTCGCCGAGATTTTTATCCGCCGCCTTGTTTTCCCGGGAACTAATTATTGCATAACTGCTCATCTAATCGTCGCAACACTCGGATGCTTCCCTTGTCCTTTTTTCCCGACGTCAAGATTATTACCATCACGCCCTCTTGCTCTATAACGCATGCCGATCCAAGCCTCATATCACTCATACGCGTTCCACCTGCCTACCAACCTATTACCTGACTAACTTTCTATCAATGTTCCTCTCTCCTTCCTATCCCAGTGTTCTCCTTCCCTCCGCTACTCCGCATTCTAAGCCCAGATCACCCCGAATACCCATAGGAATACTGAGCGCACGTAATAACAGGCATCGAGAGGATCGAGGTCCCGCGAAGGGAAGCGTAGCCGTTTAATCGTGGCTGCCTATCAGAGCGGCAGGAGCAAGATAGCCCGGAGAAACACGAGGCGGTATCCTCGACCAATCTTCCTCCCCTCTCTCTCTCCCTCCCTCTCCGCGCCCAGTCCTCGTATTCTCTTGAAACCTTCTCTCTATCTCTCTTCTCCTCCGACTTTTGTTGCGTTTCCTCTCTATTATCAACCTACGCATTTTTCTTCCGTAATGTCTACCATTTTGCCCTTGTTAAGGCTTATTTTAAGTCCTGAAATTTGAATCATCGTGGAATGTAACTTCACCATACTTTTTCCTGCATCATCAGATACACAATCTCTTTCTCTCGTGTTTCTTTCAAATCATTATGCAGTTAATTTCGTAGAGTATGTTGAAAATATCATTGATTTTATTAAGGAAACTAAATCATAAAATTTAACTGTGAAGAAACAGCAGGAGCAACCATTTTGATGGATTACCCGTATCATCTTCATTATAAACATTTTTAATGTGAATTCAAGTTAATTCTGTAACAACCAATTTGATATTTTGAATGAAAATTTCTGTTCTTATTTTTATCGTACTATTTTTTCAACCGATCCACAATATTTTTCATTTAACATTCCTTCAATTCAGTTTCTTTTTCAAATTAACCAAAACCCCATTTGTTCCTTATCTTTCGACACGGATTACGACACATATTACTCTTATTTCCAGTGTCTACGTGGATTCTATTGTCTATAAATGTTGGACAGATTCTGATAATTGATATGTTTTTCTTCGATACTTTGCTCTCAGAATTCAGTTCTATATTCATTAATTTTTTTTATAATTCACCGGAAGAAAAAAGCTCTTGCTCGCTAAATAAATCAAAAGTAACGAGCGGCATTATATAAATTTTCCCATTTATTTGCCTTTTTGACGATAGACACATTCGGAGAGAAAAAACTACAGCGGTCGTTTCCGCAGAATGGAGAATACAGTCTTGGGATAGGAAACGTTGCGCAAATTTAATATTTTATGGAAAATAACTAATGTTCGCACAGGCTACGAAATTTCTCACGTCACATTCATACGCAAAATGCGGTGCGCGCCCTACTCATGGCCACGTACAATTGAATTTGAAGACCTGACTTGCTCGACACTTCCTGTTCAAAAAGAAGACTCGGGAGCAGATGATAGTACAGAAAAAGTAAACAAAAATTTATTTCCTCGGCAGTTGGTTTTTCATAGTCGGTATGTGCCTGGCGATCTTCAAGTGCAGTCGATAGCGTGCTGCTCGGGAGATAACTCCACTTTTTATTCCATTACATCGATCCAGCTATTTGTTTACGTTTCCAGAGACCGCTAGAACTAATAACCATGGCGTGAGAAATTTGACTATACATAGTTACGTGTTATACAAGTAAAGTAACATTCATTTACATGTTTAATGCGTTGGCCAAGAGTTTAATGCAATAGCGAAACTCAAAAAAAGCGACTATTCTTTTTTTAAATACTTACTATGCCTTAAACCAATCTCGAATAGGACTGGAATATTTCGAGGATTTTATTCGAATTGCCCTTTCCTAAGTTATTTCGGAGA
The DNA here is from genome assembly GCA_028673005.1 of Tanypteryx hageni. Taxonomy (NCBI): domain Eukaryota; kingdom Metazoa; phylum Arthropoda; class Insecta; order Odonata; family Petaluridae; genus Tanypteryx; species Tanypteryx hageni. The sequence continues at coordinate 57,261,616 of CM054116.1, forward strand.
AACCTAATATTGAACATCTATGAACCGAGGCATTCGATTCTACAAGAAAACGAATGAGGTAAAGCGGGACAGTAAAACGAACTATAAAAGCGTGGCAAATATTTCCATCGCCTCAAGTGTCCGGGTTCTCTTCATTCCCGAAGGCTTTTTTTAATTTTCACACGCCGGAGTAGTCGGGCCATGGTTTATTAACCTTCCGGGCGTTGATGACTTGGCCTCCTTCGAGCGGACCTATGTAATTAAAAAATTCATCTTTTTCTCTCTCCCTCTCTCTCTCTCTTTTCTATCGCATGGCATAATTACTTGGTGAAGTTGAAAGGATATAATTTTCTCGTTGCACCCGCATTATACATTTTCTAAAATGGTTTGAAAAAAATGGTGGATGAAGATCGGTATTAACTTAATTAAAATTTGCATGGATGTTGAAAGCCGTGAATTAGGCGAAGTTTTATCGAGCGTGGGAAAATGTGCGCTTTAAAATTTTGAGAATCCACCGTGTTCTTCCTCAAAACCTATCATTTACTTTTGTCGAGTATTCGGATCGTTTTTCCAAGAATCGTCGGAAATTACCAGTGCAGTTAACATTTAATATGAAATAATTTAACGGCGAACTCGGGTTGTGAAAACCGAAATATATTTATCGTAATTCCATTCGTTTTTGCCTTTATTCCGACGAATTAATTAATGACCCCCGCACCGACTTTTTTTATATCACGGAAATTTTTGATTTTACCCTTTATGAGCAGCTAATAAATTCTGTTGCCAATTAATTCAATAATCTCTCGTTATTACTCTTACACTGGAAATTGAATCCGTGACAGGAATTTTTTATTATATAACTGCGAGAAACCCCGTTAAAATGCATCAAAACTTTCGAATGGTGCACTGGTCCACTCATGAGATTTCATCCAGAAAAAGTTCCTTGACAAATCTAGTTCGTCCCGGCAAAAAAAAGTCCTCTTTATTACCATGTGACTTCCACACTGGCAGACCGAAGTGAGGTGTTTTTCCAACTCCTTTATTTCGAATGCGAAAGCACGTGCCCCATAACACCGAATAGGTGAACCGGGAGACTCTTTGTCCCTTCGAATGGCTAAGGCACTAAATGCGAAGGATTTAATGAATGCTCCGTTATGCCGCTGCCACCATCTAGTTTAACTGCGGTTCAAGCAACACAAGTCACTTCCCCGCGCCGCCAGCTTGCTTTGCAGCCGTTCAGCAGGTGTAATTCAGGTGCCCTGCGAGGATAGCATAGGGGAAACTCCGCTTGATTTATTCTTTCCTGTCCCATTTCTGGCCATTCCTTCTCACCTCATGAACTACGAACTGGCGAATAGGTGGAAAGTTGGGCGAGGTTGAGAGCGAAAGGAGAGAGAGAGAGGGATAGGGGCGGGAGGGGAGGAAGAGAACGCGAGGTTGAGCGTGGTAACCGAAGAGGGGCCGTGGAGTTTGAAAGAGTTTCGTTTTGTGAACTATGGCGGGCGAATCTTAGTCCGATATCGGAAATTCATTGATATCATTATTTCGTCGCTTCTTCAATTCTACCTGCATACCTTACTTTATTTATTGGGTGGGAATACTCGAACCGTTATGTTTAAAACTTCATTTAACCAGAAAATTCCGGCTATTTCATTCCTTCAGAAAATTTTACCACTACTACGAGTAAAATTTCAAGTGTTTGAGTTGCTAAAAGTTATAGTTTATTAAATTTAATGGCGTCGCATAATTATTGAGGAAAACTATTATATATTATACATTATATACATAGTATATATAGTTTTAATTATATTATAATGGGCAAAGGGCAAAAATTATTGCCAGTAATACATTTATTATAAGAAAATGCAACTCCTAAAGGTGAACAGCAAATAAGGTTTGTAACGGTAATATCAGGATTATGTTAAACAATTTATATGGATGACATTATTAAGGCATTATTAAGCGAGCTAGTTTTAAATCAGCTACCTTAGGAGAGTTGCAAAGTTTAGTTTAAAAATTTCAAATAAAATAGTAGAAATAAAATTCGTGCATGTAGTCTATAGCTCAGTTAAAAAAGATAGTGTAAATATTTTTACGCCATGAGCATTCAAATCTCCAAGTGAAAGGGAAGAAACCGCCAAATATTTTTGATAGTGTTAAAGCATGAAATCTTTCTCGCATTCTTTTCGTATATGCTTAAAATATTATTGTAACACGCATAAAAGGAAAAAAACTGTTATTTTATTTTTATTTCCTTTATCCATGAATTGTTTAAATCCTGGACTATCTAACATCATTGTTTTAGCACTTTTTCTTAAAAGAAAAAAACGTGCTTATGTGATCACTCGGTCTGCCCGTCAGTTTGTCTTTGGACAATCAACTTTAAAAAAAAAGATATTTGGTTATTTTTTAATTTTATATATATATATATATATATATATATATATATATATATATATATATATATATATATATATCATTTATGAATTTTCCAATGGTAGAATTTTTCAAGTAGTTCATATATTTTCCGCTAGGTGGCTTCAAAATCGGAAATTTAAAAATTTTGGAAAGGTACTGCAGCCAAACTACTGGAGATATTTAGGAATTCTCTTTTAATCAATCTAGTATGTCTTTTCCAATTATTGAATTTTCTAAGTAGTTGAAAATTTTTCCGCTAGGTTGCTTCCAGTTAGGATAATTCGAGACTACTGAAACTAAAGGGGTGAAGTTTTCATGCTTGGTAAGGTCCAGTGAGGATCTACATTCCAACTGTGCGGATTGTCCCCTCCCCAAAGGGAGAGGCAAACCACAACCCTTAAAATTTTAAAGAAAACGTACTTCCACCTCTTACTTTAGGGCATCTTGCTTGTTATCTGTATGGAATCCAGGATATATTTTTCTCGGAAAAGTTAATCGTGTAGTTTTGTAATAAAAAATTCGCGTATTTATTATAACAAAAGCTCGGAAATTGTTACTTTTTCTTTATATAATTTTCGCAAGTTCTGTTTTTATTCACCTCTCTATGTGCACTTCTACTGTCTCGTTTACATTCCTTTATCTTTTTCTTTCCTCATTCGCCCATCCGATTTATCGCTTCCCTTTCCTTTCGTAACATTTACGAACACGTGCATTATCCTTCCCTCCCCTTTCCCACGCCGCAACCCCTTCCCTTCCCCGTAAACATGCCTTTTGATTCCCATGGCTGACTTTTACCAGCCGTCTCACGCAAGAGGCCCCCTTCAGGGCACAAATCAGGGTTCACTACGTGTCGCTGGAGAGGAAAGCGCGGGAGAGAGAGAGAGGGGGAAAGAGGTCCCCTCCCCCCACCTGAATACACGCCGTAAGGGTTATAGAGAAGGGACTTCGGCTTGCGTTTGGGCGGTGGTTTGCCTCGGGGATACCTCACTATTGCGCGAGTGAAATGCTCCCTCATTCTGGTTCACTTGAGCAATGCAGGTGCAGGGAGGCTGTGGGAGGGAGAGAGAAGGAAGAAGGGGAGGGAGATAGAGTTAGGGATTGATGGGGAGTATCTGGTAGATGGGAGGTAATCGCTCGAATTGGGAACGCTAAAACCCTTTTTCTCTCTCTTCCTTCCCTTTTACAGCCAATAGGATTCTCCGCCGCGGCGTGCAACCAAAATCGGATTCCGTAAAAAAAATAATAAATCGGATGTTTTTTCCTCTTTGTGTTTTTCTTTATCCTAGCGATTCTAGTCGTAGTCGGTTTCGACGGTGGATCGCATACCCCCATCATGCATCGCAAATGCTCATCTCCCCTTTCGGATGTTTCTTCCCTCACATCCTCTTCCTCCTCCCTCGCCATCCCTCTCCCCTCCCTCCCCTTCCTTCTCTATCTCCACATCTCTCTCCCTGTCCCGCATTACGCCCACTCGCTTTTCCTTCATACCTTTATTCCCCCGTCACACCTTTGCATTTTTTATTTCCTAGCTTTTGCCCTGCAGGTTTTTGATTTCTGCTTTCCATGACTTAGGCGCATGCGCCTACTACTCGACGCAAAGAAGTCTCGTCATGGCGTAAATATGCGGACCGTGCCTACATATCTCCACCGTATGCTGAATGTTCATCATAATCATATTTTTATTAGATCCCCAGTAATAAAAGCTTCATACTCAACAATCATTTGAAATTTTTTAAATCTTGGACATTAAAGGCTTTTATTTGGAATAAAATGCCTTTCAATTGATAACATAAAAATGAAAGAAAAATATTTCTGTTAGAATCGACAGATTTTATTTTCGGATTTCGGTTCCGACGTAGCACGAGATCATCAGACAGGGATGCATTTTAATTTTTCAACATTTTTTAATACCTTACAGTTAATTTTTACTTTTGTAGTGTCCAGTTACTCATCCTATCTCAGTAGGTGTTCATTATCAATAATTCAATGCATAAAGTAATTTTTTGGCTAATGAATTCGTTATGATTAAAAAATTTGTTTCAATTCATGCGTAAATATGAAAAATACCCTTGAAGTACTAAATTATTTTTCAGTATTTGTGTTTATCGTTAGACGGGGATTAAGTAAAATTATGCAGAGCTGAAAGGTATTTACATCAAGCTTTTACATTACTTAACATGCTTTCCGTTCTTTATTACTCGATTTTATAAATAGTTTCAGTTTTGATACCTTTATTTCTAGTTATTTGCCCTTAAAAATGCTAAGGCTGCTAAATCGAATATAAATAAATAATTCAATCGCACTTATAATGTACTGGCATACTCGTTTAATTTTCGTCGCGTTTGGCCACGGGTTGTGTTTCGTTCATTTGGTTTAAATGTGGGTCCCGTCCCCTAGGTCCTTATGGAACCCAACCTCGCCTTACGGCTCCCTTCGTTCACTTGTTTTTTAACTTTATTTAAAACGAATCTCCATTATTTGTTCAGTCCAAAGTGCTTAAGGGATTAAACTGAGTTATTTCCACAAAGTTGATGCACATCTGACTGGTCGCTGCTGACTTAAACCCGAGGCTCACGTTCATAATTAACCCGGTTTGACTTTTTTTGTCATTTAAAATCGTGTTTCACTAAAAACTAATATATGGTTTCTATAAATAGATATATTTTGTTTAGTCGGAGAAAATCGTTTGAAAGAGCCATTATTGGGCGAGCGCATCCGCGATATCGATTTTTGAGTTAGTCACTACAGTTAAATATTTAATAATCAGAAACGTCAAATTTATAATTGTTTGTCATTGGAGCTAATTTCGACGCTGATTTGGAGAAATCAAAAAATTAAAAATCTAGAAAATAAACATTTTCCTTAGACAATGCATTCATGTTACGAGTTCACGGAAATACCCCATATTCATTCGTGTGTTGAGCGAATGGAGAAAAGGGAAGTCCTTGGAATCAAATCCTGGGTAATTTTCCGAGGCATTTGATTTTTGGGTTCATTAAATATGGGCAATTTTGCTTGTATGAAATTAATTAATTCATTAATTCTAATTTTAAACGGTCGAAACAATGGCTAATTTCGGGAATCTGGTAGTTCTCAATATCACACATAGGCGGCCAAAATGACGGCAAATGAAAATCGGCAAACAAACACACAGGCACGCACGCACGCATACATATATATGAGTAATATTAGTTTGATAAGAATCCATTTGTTACTTTATAGCGGGATATTTAACAAATGTCAACGGTCATATTTCAATTCCCTGCGTTACAATTTCCGTTTTATGAAGCCCTTATCTTTCAAAGGTTCCTAACGAAACCCTTTTCGAAGTCGCGATCGTTTGTTCTCCTGTATTGCATCAACGTTTCACTTTCTCCGTTTTTCTTCAATTTTCTTCCCTTTTATTTAACCGTTCTTCGTCCCTCATTTCCCGCAACATTGGATATCCTCTATCCGTCTTCATCTACGATGCCCATTTACGACCGCAATTGTTTTTATTTCTTCCCATTTGTTCTTTCGTTTAAAGCCTTTCCTTTCACTTTCTGTCTCCTTCTGTCATTATTTACTTCCCCGCATTAACTTCTTGTCTTTTGTCGACTCTCCCTCTCTTGTGTGCGGCAGATGAATAGAAACTCCTTTGCTTCCGAACCGCGAGGCCTTGAGAGCAAACATAAGCTCGGGTTTTTACCCGTTTTCATTGTATTTACCCCCAATCGATAATTCATCGCCCGCGTTTTCTTCAGGAAGTGGGAAAACGTTAAAAGGGCAAAGCAAATATGTATCGCTTATAAAAACTTCCGTCTGTTTGAGTTCGAGATGTTATGATGTTCGAATCTCCTCCTCGTGGCCCAAACAGTTTCCATCTCAACTGCTATGGGATCGTTTTATTACATCACGTGCTTCGTTCAGATTATCTCACGAACTAGAACTTTTTTTTTGCGCTCTTGTTTGCGGTAAGGCCATCTCTCTTTAAAATTACCTCCGCGGGGCATCGATCGGATCGATGAAGATTTAATCGAGCGAGGGATGGATACTTCGAGGAAGAAAACGGTCATCGCGAACTCGTTTTCGTTGTAGTAGATCGGAGAAAATCCTAAATTGTTCGGTGGACCATGAGGTCGAAGCACAATACCCTGCATTTTAGGTCGTATCGGAATTATTTCGTATGCGTCACTCGTAAATATTCAATATCCCGAGGTCAGGGCTTTCGAGCGAATCCACTCTTCCAACCGATCCGCATCCCACAGCAATCACCTGCGTAAGAGGCTTTTGAATTCCTTTTGTCTCTCTCTCTCTCTCTTTCTCTCTCCTTCTCTCTCTTTCTCACCTGATCTTCTAATATTTCGTTCGTTAACTTCTCATCCCCCGGAAAACCTTCACGGAATGGAGCCACCATCTCGTGGGTCGTAGGATTAAGTGTTTTTCGTCAGTTCTTTTTTTCTCTCTCTCTCTCTATCTCTCCCTTTCTCCCGTGCCACCTTCCTCCATGTTGATTATTTAGCGCATATTCGTGACTTGGTACTCAGATCCCTTTTTTCTTTCGTCTTTCCATCCCTCTCTCTCTCTCTCTCAATCAAATTGCCAACGGCCGCCGCTCCTCCCTACCCACAGTCCAGTTCCTTTTTTTATTTTCTTTTTTCGCACTCTTTTCCTCATCCACATACACGCCCTCTATCTCCAGCCTCACGCCACGACCTCCTCCTCTTCTCCCTCTCTCCCTTCCTTCCTCCTCCTTTCCCTACCATTCTCTCTCCCTACCATCATTCTCCTCTCCCTTCCCGTCACTCTTCCTCTCCCTTCCCATCGCTCTTCCTCTCCCTCTCGCATGCTCTCCCACGTAACCTGGAGGCTATGCCACACCCAGAATATCCGACTCTTCTAATTTTATCGTGTCATGCTTTTGTTTTTCTCTCTCTCGTTTTTTACGAGGACGAAACGTGTCCCACTAACTTGACGCATGTAATAGGTTCTTACGCCTTGGTGGCTGAAATTGAGGTTCGTAAGCACTCAACAGAGGATTGTGATAGTATTTTTCTACTCTCTCTTATAATCGACAAATATTTTTAACTGTCTCTGTATCAGATCTGATGGGTAAGGTTTAATTACGCATTTGTATTCAAAATAAGTGTCCTCAGTATTACACGCGATTGCGATTAAACCTTTTTATCAGCTCACAATTTTACCATTGCAATGTAAATAGCTATTTAGTGATTCTTTATAAATCCACGTGACCTAATAGTATTTTAAATGAAAGGTAATCACTTAATGATTCTACCTATCCAGAGAGAGAGAGAAAGAGAGAACATTCGGCTGTGAAGTTTAAATTTAAATAGATTGAAAAGAGATTTGGTTTTCGCAAATTATTCCAACTCAAAATCCGATTTGTTAGGCAAATTAAAACGCTCCAGTTGTCTTCCGCACGATATTATGCGCTTAGAAAACTGGTCGGGAGTTAACGTCGAGAGAACAGCTGTGAGCTAGAATTTCGGAAATGTTGAACGATGTAATTTTCAATTATTCTTTTGCTTTCGCGAATATAGAGAAAGATTTATTCATTCCTTGCCTTATTAATTAATCGGACAAATTTATTAATGATCGATACAATTTATAGTTGAATCCAAAAATGTTGGTGATGGAACCCGATACGGCGAATCTCGCTGTAAATCCGCGATCAAAGAGATTTTAGAAGCAAAATAATTATGCGGGTTAACATGCAAGCGATTGAATAATTGTCGACGGAATCTAGTCCCTTCAACGAGTCCACCGTGCAACCCTCCGTTAAATTAATCAATTCCAAACAGTTTGTAAACGTTTCCCATTTTAAAATGCGCTTTAACACACACACACATATTCACATACACACATACTCGCTCACACACACACACACACACACACACACACATTCACAAACACACACATACAGACATATGTGTGTGTGTGTGTGTGTCTGTATACTAGAGGCTCGCAATTTCGCTATTCACGCGACGGTTTATATTTTTGATACCGAACTGCGCGCCGGCTTAAGCGATGAAGGTTCTTTTGCTTGAATTAGGTATTTATGAAATGCATTTCTGGCACACCAAAACTCCTCCTTTCCAATGTTAATAATTGACAATCTGCTCAATGATGTGCTGGTTCGCGAGAAATTTTATTACCTTCCCTCATCATTCGAATTAGGTACTTGAGTCACGTCGCACGGATGGTTGCACTTGTCTGTCACGTGCGCCATAATTACGCGTGATGGGTTGATGCAGAGCAAAGGACGGCACGCGGGACGGGGGGGAAAAATTCGAACCGTGAGTCACGCTCAATTCCCCTTCCGCGTTCATTTTGGCGACGGAGAGCTCTTTAATCTTTAATGACTTTTCGGAAACCAATAATAAGAGGAGTTTTAATTATTCAGCGGACGAATTCATCATCCATATTCCTGCGTATTAGCTTCGTCCTAATGCTCACGCAGATATTTAAATTCCGTCAGAGGGCGGACTTTACTATGCGTTTTATCATCCTATGAAATACCGGAGCTTGATGCGTGCTCTGTGGAGAATGATTTTTGTCGACGCCTACCTACGCTCGGTAATTCGATTCCATGTCGTAGTTGCTGGTATTATGCAACAATCGGGTACAATAATTGCTTTGATGGAGATTATGATTTGCCCAAAGACCATTGGGGAGTGATAAAACGAAATACCTATTTTTAAATTATTATTCAGCTAATAGATAAACAATTATAAAAGAAACGATTACTTTTTAAACATATTTTCTGATGTATTAAAGGTTTATGTGTTTAATGGCATTGAAACTGAAATACTTCGGATATGGTGTTCAAAATAATTTTATTTGTTATCCTAAATTTCAGGCACCGCACGATTTAAATATTTTGTGGTGCTTTCGATAGCATTGTTGACCCATTACGTATTCTATATTCTCGGTGATAAGTCATTTAAATAGTAGTACCTTTAAAGTAATTATTTGTATTTTGGGAGTAAAAGAAGTTGGCTCTCTCATAAAATTTCCCCACTTAAAGGTGTGTTTTTAGATCTTTCTTGGAGAAGTTTCCACAGCAGAATTTTCGCTTGATTTTAATGTTTTGCGTTTGCCAGGACCTTTCTTGGTAGTTGGCACGAATTCAAGATTCGTCGTTTACCTAGATCTTAAAATGCTTGCTGTCGATTTGTCAATGTTGATTTCCTTGGCCAACTTAGATACGTTTTATCCATTTCCAAGTCTTTGCATGTTTGTCGTTTTGTCTTGAAGGGATGATGTCTTATGTTTCTTTTTTTAACGATATAATTTACATGTACAGTAGCCTTACACACCACTTTTAACTTGTCAAAATTCTTCTGATAACGATCAAGTAATTAAAGGCTAACAATTAATACAAAAATGTACTTCTGTCAGTGCGAACGAGTTATCCCAGAAGCTGAGCGTGCATACAACTGAGGCGCATGCTTACCAAACGTGAGCGGACGGAAACCTGTCCAGATTCCTGAGAGTTCGGATTAAAGAGGTTATCGATGTATTAACACCATTTACTTGAGGTTTTGTTGTTTTTGTAGCAGTATGATTTTCTTCCAGTCAGGAAAGACTGTACTGAGACCTAGCACTGTAACTAGCTATTTTAGCACCCGGGGCAAACTACCAAATATGCGCCCCTCCATAAAAAGTCCTCTAATACCTATATGGATTTAGGGTGAACAATTAATAAATAAAAATAAAGTATAAAAGATATGATTTCTTACAATAAATGAACCTAATTTAAATATATAATCATAAATATAATTACATACATAATGATACATAATTTAAATACAGAAAGTATAAATATTTTAATATTAAAAAGTTATTCTCTATGATTTTAATGCAACAAACTCATCAATAGCATCATCAAAATTTATAGTTTCTGCTATGCGTAATGTCTGGAACAAGTATTGTAATGAAATCTCCCCTGCCCTTGTGACATGAACAACTTGCCTTTAACAATTTTTGCGCCCCTTCTTTAGTTACGCCCGGGGCAGATGCACCGCTTGTCCCGCCCTAGTTACAGTGCTGGTGAGATCACATGCATATGTATATGAGAAAGTTTGTTCAATTTATATTATACCGATTTTTTCCTTACAGTTTGAGCAAATGTACAGTTTTCATTTTATGAAAATTTAGAGCAAAGAAACAACACTATACTTGCCTTTTGAGCTTCTATTAAATGTTTTACCTTTTCATAATTTGATTTAATTAGGCAAGTGTCAGTACATTTTTTCGAGAAAATTTGTATTTAAATTGGCAATAGGCAATATTTTTATAATTATTGCAGCTTAGCTTGCAAAGAGCTGTTTTAAAAAGTGTTACATTTTTTAAGTAAGTTAATTGCAAAAGGCAAATACTAGCTTGAGAGAATTAGATTATTTTTACAAACTTTACCTTCAATAACAGAGATAATCTCACTATATTGGATTATATAACACGCAAACAATTCTTCAAAAGACATTAGCAACAATGGAGTTGATAAGGCGCGTATTTTAAAATCAAGTATGCTATATTATTTTTTACATATTTCTTCAAATTTTTAGTGCATATTTTTACATATTGATTTTTTAATTTACTGAAATATAAAATTTTATGCTTTTTATTCAATATATCCTTAGTATTGTAGAATTCAATTTGTTTTTTATTATTCATATAAAATATTACAAATAAAATCTCATTAAAAAACAAACGATGAAAGAAAAATACACACAGAGTAAGCATAAATACGCACGATGTGATGCATAAGAAACTATTTAATGGCAGAAGTGTGCTAATTAAAACAAACGACGAACGGAAAACAAACGCAAAATAAAAATACGTAACGTTCAACTATTCCTCTTATTGGAATCTCAAATTCGGCGAAACTCTGTGGTGATAGTTTATTTTCCTATTCCCATGGAATAGAACCCTTTATCTTATGATAGAACCTGATCTGCCAAAAAAATGCAAGAGTTATATTCCAGGGTATTGAGAAAAAATCGTCGAAATCTTACTTGATCATTAGCATTATAAAATAACTTTGAGGCATGATAGCAACTTGGGATTTGGATAGTTCTACGTTCAGAAAATTATATTTATTTTTCAGAGAAAATTCCAATCCGCCTAATAATGTGTACAGAACCAGAAAAAGATGTGTTTTTTCAGTTCTTTAATAATGAGAAAAATGAGCTACCATGAAAACTCAATAGTCGTCGCTTTTCACGTTCCTCGAATTGAACCCGTGACCTTATGTTAGATTAAAACCTGTCTAAAAGGAGTAAGAGAAAGATCCCAATGTATTGCAGAAAAATTGATCGATATCGCGCACTTCTAATCAGACAAACGCTAGGACTTTTATACATCGATTATGGGCTTCGCCACTGGCGCCTACGGCGCCCAACCCCGATTAGTTATTAATTATTGGTAATAATTGGTTCCAAATATTGTTATTAGATGTATTCACAGACTTTCCAGTTGAACGTAAAACTTTGATTTAGTTTTGAATTATTGAATTTGCAGTTTTATTTGTTTTTGAGCCTCCCAACTGTCTGAAAAAATTAGTCCTGGAATAGGACCTTCTACTGTGAGTGGAGTCAAAATTGATATATGAGTTTTGTGAGGACCATAATGAGAGTCTCTGTCAAAATTTGAGGTCGATGGGATTACAAATGGCTGAGATACAGAGGGTTACAGAGATAATGACCAAAAGACAAGCGTTTTGGTGGTTTGATATTTTGTTACACGTAGCATAACTTCTCTTTATCTGCAGATAAAAGCAACAAGAAGTGATTGATAAACAAACATTTGGACATCCTTACTAATGTTTGAAAAGTTTAATCATTAAAACTTCGTGTTATGCTCCCAAGTCTTTACCGATAGTTTCTAATCAGAGCTTCGTGGGACAAAGCGCAAGGTTTGCACGACTCTAATTTAAGTTAACAAAGGATATCGCCTGTAGATTAAATCTCAAATAAACGCAACGATGGCTATACGAAGGAAGATTAATAACCGTATTATCTAATGCTCCACCCCCCATTTCGTTCCACGAGCCTTCAAGGTCCATCACTAGACCGTTGACTCGTTCGAGTGTTATCGCCGCTGCGTCACTTGGGAGCGGTCAGAATGGAAACGCCTGGCGGCATCCTTGCCGTTCGGAAACTCCTCCGCCCCCTCCCGTCCCTCCCTTTATTGGAGCACCAATGGGAAGCTGAGGGGGATAGCAGCGCGTCCCTGAAATGGACGGGTAAACGATTTTGCTTGGACGAAATTGATTCGACTGCATCACGTCGTTAGCGGTGCACAACGGAGGAACGGGAATTATTTTATTTTCGGCGAGAAACATTTAAAATATATTTTCAGTGAGTGGCAAATTTTTGAGGGTGGACAAAGACGAGGGGAGAGAGAGAGGCAGGCAAGTAGAGAAAGACTGGAGAAAAAGGATGGTGATGGGAAAAAATGATGAGACCTGAGTCCAGCCTCGTCTCCCTATCCTAAACCGCAGCAGTGATAGACTCTAGGACCTTAGCCCTAGCGTACGCTGTGGCCAGGTGATGGAAATGGAGAACCATTGCGGTTTACGCGGACAGGCTGTGGTGCGGGAATCTCTCTTTCTCTCTCTTGAGCCGGCAGGGACTTTGAAAGGGTATGAGGGCGTAGATGGGGACTGAGGAGGATCTTAACACGCCATAAACGAGATGAGTTGGAAAGTGGATTGGGATGGGTGGGTGGTAAGGAGGAGGAAAGATACAAAGAGAGAATTCTAGGAAATGAGGGAGAAGTAGAGGAGGGGGAGTATAAGTGAAGGAGAGGTTTTTTTGCGAGAAGAACCAATAATATAAGATGGGATGGTTTCCAAGATCTGGAAAGTGAGGTGCAGTACAAAGTCGCCTGTCCAAAAACTGGACGTTTTAAAAGCTGAACAGTTTGTTACATTCAAGAAAAACATATTTCAGAACACTTCACGCACATGAAACAACTGAAACTACATGCAATTTTCAAAATACATAATGAAGGTAGCGCATAAATATGTCCATCCGTCGAAAATCTAATCGTTAGCGGCCCAATCCCCGACGAGAAATAAATTATCATAACACGGCCCTTGTCTGTATACCTTACTTTGTATGCGGCGAAGACTGGTAAGTTTCTGTAGGGAAAAAAGTTATTTTATGTTTACATATTTATCACGTTTTCCTTACTCCATATGAATTTAACCGGAAAAGTCCAAAAACCAGTTACTTCTAATTCCCAAGTTTGCCGCTTTTTGGAATCTGTACCGTACGTGATAGGGAGGAAGGTGTAGAACGGTTTTCATATGCGAATAATTGAGGAGGCGTGATGGATGAATGACTTTTAGATAAGTGATGTGGGAGGAGACGTTACAGAAACAGGCGGAATGTTGGGCGAGAGAGCGAGCGTGCGCGCGCACGCGTTCGTATGTGTGCTCGTGTGGGTGGGCGGTTCGCGACACACAGAAAGGGTGAAGGGCGGGAGGAATGTTATCTATCTGCTTCACGATTTCCGTCCTTTCGCAACCGATTCCAAGGTTAAGGTTAACGGCTTCGAAGCCTGTCGAACGTTTCAAATTTATCTCCTCTCAACGGTTGGCAATTTCCTCGAAGGTTTTTCGCACTCCTTAACGTGATGGGCGAGGAAAGACGTATTGTAGGGCAATATCATGCATAAGTAAAGAATTTTTGTTCCATAATTGAAAAAATAGTATACCAAGTTAAATGAAATCGGTATATTCTGTGCCACTGGCTTTGCGATAAAGTTACATCAGGTTATTTTTTGCACATTAAAGATTTGTACTTATAAATCGGGAAGTGGAATACAAAAGTAGCCGTTTATTTAAAAGAGAATTATCGAGCCTTATGGCTAAAATAAAATTGACTGTTTTACGTGGCTATTGAAAATACAGGGTTTATTAACTACCTGTTTAATGATTTTTAATTGCCAGGATTTTATTTACTCGCGTATATATTGAAAACGTCCTTTTAATATTTCCCCGCGTTTTTCGGTCGTTGATATCCGAAGAAACGCGAAATGAGTCGACACGTACACCTTTGAACAAAAAAGGAGCAATTTAAGAGCGATGATTGAATTTGTCCAACTATCTCACTCTGCTACACGCGAGACAAAGAAACAGTTTGCCCCGCCCGGCCAAAACGTAACTCTTATTATCGTCGTTACAAATTCAACTCGTCATTTTTCATCTGGGCGATTATTGGACCTCCCGGCATTAATGACGTCACCTGAATTGGCGCTTCGTTTTTTCTCCGATTCCTCCGAATATCTTTCTGGTTTCGGGCAGATTTTCCATCATTTCCCATTACAACAATTGGTTTACGCTTCGACCACACGCTTCGCTCTCTTTTCTCCCTCCGTCCCCTGTTCCCTCCCCCTCCCAACACACCGCGAATCCAATTCCCTACGCCACCCCTCCCCCTTACCGCGACCGCCCCACGCCACCCCCAGCCGCCCTCCTTCCCCTAACACCAACCACCTCGATGGCCATCAGATTAGTCTGCGAGCAAGTGATCAATAGAGGGTCACACCGCTGCGCAAATTATTGGGCTCGTTCAGCTGATAGCGGGAAGGGGGCAAGGCAATGCGGCCTCACTCCGCTCTCCACGTTCTCATTCCGCCCCGTTGCCCTACCCTCCTTTACTCTCTCCCTGTGTTTCATTTTCTCACTCCCCATCCTTTCCATCTCGTTATCCAATACTCCTTTCCCCATCTTCACCCGCGTTATGTGTTGCTCAAACTACATTTTCCTTCTTTTTTATCTGTTTCTAAATGATTTTATTTTCTTTATTCCTCTCTGTGACGTGCATCTAAAATGTACACACATACAGAAATGTATTCCGCTCGTTTTAATGAATTAAAACGCAATTGGTCGCACATCGATTTTCTCCTGATATTTTTGTCGATTCAGGTGATTGAGACGTGTGGTTAGTGGACAAAACTTATAGAGTCTCCTAACGTTTCTTTTTATCCTATTAGATACTTATTATTTGCGCGAGAAGAAAGAGCCGCTGCACAGTGGGTTAAATTGCAAATCTATTTGGACAAAAGTATAAGTGACACAAAATTGCTTCTAGTTACTTTCTTTTTAATTATAATTAATTTTTGGTATTCGAAATTACATAATATTTACCATAATAAAGATATTTCTAGAAAATGGTTAAGTTAATAACATTACATACGCCTTGAGAAATAGAGTTTTTTTTATTTTTCTAAATAAAAAAACATTACACAATTTATTCTACTGCTTAAATCTGTAACAGACTCAAAATAATCGTACCATAATTAAATTATTTACTAAAACTATATTTTAAAGAGCACTTAACTATAAATAAAAACTTTCAAATTCAGAGTTCGAAATAGAATCTTCTGTTTGAGAAGAGTTTGGTGCTGGTGGATTTTAACAGTAAATCCAACACTTCTGCATTTAAACTTCCAGTTTGTCGTTAGGGGAGCTATCTAAAACTAGATATTATAGGATCATAAAAAATCATTAACATGTGTAATAAATATTCTAAGGTTTGTTATTAAACATTTTCGCGAGTGCCCCTCTGTATCTTTTGCAGTCCTTCTTTCGCGCTTTTTGTGTGTCTCCGGATAACAGTCCTATAGGCAATATGGCTGATTTTATTATTTCCGAACCATGGATCAGTATTTTATGAAAGCTAGCCGGCATATAATACCACGAAAAAGTAATCACCAAGAGAAATTTAATATTTTTATAATTGAAAACATCAAAAACAATTGGTTTTTCGGCCAATTCAAATTTGGAACTTTTAGTTAGCATGTATACTATTTTCGTTGATGGCACATTTAAAAGTTGTCCAAAATTTTATGTATGTACCTTTGGTATTTTTCATACTTCCTAATAAAAGTGTTGATGTGTATGTAGAGACTTTTCAATATTTAGTCTCCGAATGCTTTTAACTCCAGTTAAATTTTTCACCAAGTATAGTGTACATACGCGAATTACGAGAAAGCTACTAGTACAGACAGTCCTAAGTCTGTGAAAAATGGGAAGGAAAATTTTGTTTCGTAGTGGGGCTGAGTTAGTATGTCCTTCTGAAAACCTTTGAACTGAGTTGGTATGTATTTTTGACCGCCGGACTGAATTAGTGTGCACCGGTGTGTGCATGTATTTCAAGGGATCATTAGTTAAATAGTTTGTGACTTAAAAGTAAAGATTTTTAATACCAGTACCCAGTTGATGATTTTGCTGTGACATTTATACGTGGCTATTAGTTAAATAGTTAATCTGTTAAAAGTATTGCTTTATATGACCAAGGGCTCAGTTTTCAATTTATACACATCGCTTACAAATAGTCTTATAGACTCCGATGAGTAAGAATTACGTTATTATTAGATGCGCTACACAACAGATTTAGTTTTTATTATTCGTCTCGAGTATCTTAACATTTACAATCAAGATAATGATTTCCAGGACGCTTTCATTCAAGCATAAACTTACCGATTTTGTTTGCCGAAAAACCTCTCGGAACATTTTTCATAGCCAAAAGGAGATTTAATGCATACAGCCTAGTTTTAATCAAATAACTGCCTCGAAATTCCATTAATCGGACATACAAAATAAACAAATAATCAAATAAAAAGCGTCCACGCTGTAATATTTCACTTCGCTCTCTACATAGCGTTTTATTTAAAAGTCATCAAATGGTCAAATGAAAGACCCGGAAATCATGCATGTTTATCTATTTTGCAATATCCAAACGGGTGGTATACATGTCTTTAGCTGATTTGGTGTAAATTATAAAAAGGTCCCACTTTTTTCTCCCTTTCTCTCTTTTATCCCCATAAAAAGATTTTAATTCCCATCGCTATCTTTTTTCACCAGGACCATTTTAGGTCGCAGGCCCTTCAGTGACTTTTTTCTGTGACTGTGCGAATATTTCCGATCGTTCAGACTCATAAATTCCACCTCAACTTCAAATGAATGCTAAGCAAATAAAAGAAATATATAGTTCGCTGCGGAAAGAATTGTTTTCAAGTAGACAAAAGTTACAAACGCGCTGCATTTGTTGATTTAATCTTTTCTCGTACGAAAAAATTCTGCTACCTATTACCTCTTCTATTTATCTTTATAAATAAAGAAATAAAAAATATATGTATGTCATATATATATTATCCAACCAAAGGTCCTGCAGATAAAGGGGAAAGAAGAAAAGTTGATGATGAGGATTTTTGGAATGCCATTAGGTTCAATTCAATTTGCATCATAACGAAGGATGCAAAATGCACTGACGAAATGTAGAATAGAATAGCCAAAGAAAAATAAAAGAAAGTGTACGTAGGAAATTGTAATGTTGCTATGCATGAAGTATCGCTTTGTATAGAGCGGAAACTAGACACCTCAGGAAAAATTACAAAAAGTACTTGAAAAGCTACTAAATTTGAGAAGAATACTAAAGAAAAAATGTACAGATTAGACGAAAAACGAGGAAATACTAAGAAGAATAAGAGAAAAGCGAATTATTATACATACTATAAGAAAAAGTAAGGCAAACTAGATCGGAGAGAGAGAGAACATGATTAAAGATATGGTAGAAGAAAAACTGATAGACATCTTGAAATGGGAAGAGAGCTACTGAAAAATGAAGAAGGTTGCGGGAAGCAGGAGTATGTGAAGAGTCAGGTTCAACCAGCTATTATCACGGACCTCTCTACCTATGATGGTGGTGATATACACAGATATATACATACACTCACGCACATATACGTATAATGCATATTTTAAACAATTTTATTGCCCAATTACCTACGGAAATGTGTGCAGTCGAGCTCCTATAATTTTTCCTCCGCAGAACATTCTGCGGTCAAAAGTTTATTCTCGTTATGTCTCATTTGAATATTTTATGGCCGAACTACGGACTAATACATGTTATGTAAGCGCGAGAGATAAAAAAACTCCTGCTTTTCTGTACTATTTTGTTGTCGGTGAGAGTTTTTGTTTTTTTTTCAGAACGGGTGATATCACCGCTTGGAAAGAGAGAGTTCCCTGTGTGTAACGTATCGCCAAATCCGGAATCCACATTGATGAGGTCGCTAGGGGATTTTGATAGTGTTTTGTTTGCGAACATAGGCTGAAAAATCTTGCTCCCGAGGGACACATATGGTTTTTAATCGCTTCGTGCGCCCGGGAAAGGAATTGAAGGTGGATTTAAATGTTTGCAGGAAATATATGTGTTGCTCGTTTATATTTTAAATTCATATTATCGAAAGATTTCGCGAGAATACAGAAACTTTAATGGCCAAATTTTAAGGGGAGTATCGTTGATATAAAAACAAATTTACCAGTGATTGGAAGCGAGCAAAATGGTATTCGTGTCAGTCTTGGAGAGGGAAAATTACGAGTTTCAAATAATTAAAGAGATTTACTGCCGAAATAAATAATCATCGCCGGTAAAACTTTCATCGATTTTAAATTATTGTTTTCAGATTAAATAAGGGATTCAGATCAACATGAACACGGAAAAATTGACCGTTTTTTATTAATGTAAACAATTAACATAGTAATATGGACAAATGCTGAATAAGATTTTTAGCGGGAAGTTTAATGATTTTTCCTCCGCCAGCTCATTTCAATTTATTCGCATGGACTGCTACGAAATTTCCCTCGAGAGATATTAATCTACGGCTTTGACCAAAGGGAAAAATACGTAATTAGAAACTGGTCCGCCAATTAAGTGAGAATCAAAGGCCGTCTTAATTGCATACTTTTTTTAGCCATATTTTCCTCCTCAGTACAGCGCCGCGCCAGTTTCTTCTTTTGCCATAACGAGCGACATTGATATCGAGAAACGACGTCGGAAGTGGAACGGGGGTGAGAAATACGTTAATTAGGAACGGAAGCGACGGCGGAGGAGGAGGAGCAGGTAATTGAGTGAGGCGCGGAAGGCACCTTATCGAGGTAATCGCCTCTCTCTCTCTCTCTCTCTTTCCCTCAGAGGTCTCTCAGAGTAATGCCCGCTGTTGCCTATTTAATGGAAATCCATCTTTGCTTTGTTCCGCTGCCTCTCGCGAAATCCTTCCTATTTCAGCTCCGTCGTCCCGCGAGGCTCGATCTATTATCTCCCTCTTCCGATCTTTTAAATCTGCGTTTCGTACCCTACCCCTCCTCTTCACCAGTATCTCCCCTCCTCCTCTTTTACAGAGACGGGGGTATTCACCAAGAGGAACTAGCTCCACTGCGCGCTTCCATAAGAGTCCGTCGCCATTGAATGAGGAGTTTTATCAAGACAATCGGACAAAATAGAAACTCCCAAATAAGTGGGTTAATCGTTCTGTTTGTATAATAGAGCGATTTAATTCGTTGTTAGAGCCAGTGCGCATGAGATTTTCTTCTATGGGCTTATCAGGTTTCTCTTTAGATGTGTGGATAATTGCTCTCCTTACTCTCTTGTTACTTATTTCATGCTAATAAGTTGCCCGTTTTCAAGTTGAATAATGTCGGAAAGGGAATGTCGATTTAAGTCTACCCTCGTTATTTTAATATGTCAGTGATGGGAATTTGTCCATCATATACGCTGAATAATAAACCACCTAAGTAGGTTTATGGATAATAGGGTAGGGTGAGGCTATTTGGATCATTGGGGTTAGTTGGATCAAAATAAGCATTTAACCTACTGCGCATAATGTCTTGCGCATTCCGGCAGTCATTTGCAAGTGACCGATTGTATAATGCGGTTGTTTATGCTCTTTATGTGAATTTATTTAGTTCTACATCTGTACATGCCTTCAAAACGCAATTAAAGGGATCGAGTTAAGTGGTTACTAGCTCTGATTTTAACGGTATGTAACATTACAGCCTTAGAATGTAAGGTCTAGTGATAAAATTATTCTCGCTTTGTTCATTATTCCTGTCTTACAGCGTTACTACCTTCTGCGCTGTTCTATGGTACAAGTAGCGCATTATGTTCGTAACTACAGAACTACTTCCTTTTATCTGAAGTCGACACAAGTGGGGGGCTATTTGAATCAATTTTAGTGGGGCTATTTGGATCGGTCAACCCATTGCACTTGCAGTAGTATCCAATAAGTCTGGAGGTTTGTAAATTTAAGAATGTTTGCGGGATAATTTTTTTAGTATAAATAAATGTAAAATATTTTGCAAAAATATATAAACACTCTAAAAATTGCATTTTAAGTATCCTCCAATTTTCGTTTCATTTTTCTGATGGCGAGAAAATATAATCGGAAGGAAGCTTATTTGCAGTGGAAGAAGGAAGATATGTGCCAGGCCTTATCTAGCGAAGTAAATGAACATTTAAATATACGTGGAGCAGCAGATCATTTCAAAGTTCCATTTACAACTCTTCAGAGACGAGTCCAAGATGCTACAATGATACAATAGAAAAATTGCAAGGGACGAAGTCCATCAACCAACTTGTATGCCCAATAATTTTTTTATTTGAACAAGAAAGAGACTTTGTAGGAAGACAAAAATCATTGAATAACCATTGTTTGGTTATATGTCAACAATTGCACGAAAATTAGTATACCATAATGCTGAAACAAATAAAATTAAAGTTCCTTGGGGCGATGAAATGAAGGAGGCAGGCAAATAGTAGTTCATTTCTTTTATAAACCGGCACAAAGATATTTCATTGCAAAAAATTGAAGGGCTTTCAAATGCACGGCGTAGGGGGATGAATAAGCAAGTAGTTGATGATTTTTATGAATTATTAAAACAAGTGACAGTTTAGTTTGACTTTCAAGACCAACCTCAATGCATTTAAAATGTAGATGAGAGTGGATTTTCTATGAACAACAAGCCTTCAAAAGTTGTTGGTGAAAAGGTTAAGAGAGATGTTGTTTCCTTGACAAATTTAAAAAGGGTAGAAAATGTAACTGTTGTTGCATGTTGTAGTGCTAGCGGAGTATTCATTCCTCCTTTGGTAATTTTTAAATGGCAATGAAGGCGAGAAGTATACAAACCAGGAATTCCTCCCTGTACCACGGTTCAAATGTCCAAAACAGATTACGTCAATGAAGATCTGTTCTTTATTTGGCCTCAACATTTAACAAAATTTGTGTTTAAGGCAGGAGTTAATTTTAAATGCTCATATATCCCACCATTCCCCCTAATGTCTTGCTTATTGCCTAGAACATCAGATTGAGCTAGTCACACCACCCACGTTTTGCAGCGTTTTGGCAGGACTGTGTTTAAACCTCTAAATGTATTTTACCACCAAGAGGCCACTTTCTTTGTTCACAGTAATCCAACAAGCTTGAGTAAGGTTGCCACCGTAGGGATTCCAGTAAAAGGATTTGAATGCACCATAATTTATCCTTTCAACTCAAACAAGATTCCTGAACACAAATTCCTGCCATCGCACGCCACTTTCTCTGCCCCGTGTGCTGGGAACGACTTTTTCCGACTGCGAATATTCCGATGTACCCCCTATTACAATGAACCTCCTGAACCCTCTGATGTAAATACCGGACAGTCAAGTGAGAATCCCCGATCTTCAAATGCAAATAGCCGACCATGAAATTCATCAGCCGGACCATCAAATTTAACTTCAGATTCATCAAACGAAATGTCTCTTCCCCTAAACCAAAATGTTGAATTAAATAACTCTCATCCTAAAACATCAATTTCTCAGAAAACCATCATGTTCTGGAACAAACTTTTCAATAGTTTTACCTACTCCTACCAAAGTTAATCCGAAGAAAAAAGCAAACAAAGCAAAACATTCTGCCTGTCATCTGACATCTCCTGAAAACTTTGAAAACACAAAGTGAAGAGAAAATTACATTTGGAGAAAGGAACAAAGGTTAAACAACTTATCAAAATAGTGATCGCCAAGAAAAGTAAGAAAACCTATGCGAAGAAAATTAATGGTCTCAAGCAGTTCAAGTTAAGAATCTTCATAAAAATCATCGGAAGATAATGTACCGTGTGGTTTCTGTGGAATCGTGAATTTTGATCTGAAACCTCTCACAAAAGGTGATTGGATAAGCTGCGAAACATACAAAACATGGTACCACGAGCTGTGTGTAAGGGCTGCTGGACATAAACGATTTAAGTGTGGAAAATGTGTTTAATATGTAATTAATACGAATGACTATGGTCAGAAAATGTAATGCGCTGTTCATATATAGTTTCTAAGTTTTTTAAGACTAATTTTCAGTGCTCTGATCCAAATAGCCCCACAAAATTTGTAAAACTAATGTTTTTCATTACTGTGTATTCTGTGGTCTATTTTAAAATAAACATGATGTTTAAAACTTAGCATTATATTTTTTAATTCAAAACACTATAATGCAATGAAAAATAATTACTGAATTCTAAAAAAAATATTTGGCCACCTGTAATTCCTGATTAAATTTGAAATGTTCCAAATAGCCCTACCCTACCCTAATACAGGTTGTCCGTAAAAAATATATTTACTTATAAAACATATAGGTGATAGATAATTATTACAGAGCTCAGTTTAAGAGCAGAGATATTCGATAGGACCACCATCAGAATCCATGGATTGTTGACAACGACGCTCTACCGAGTGACATACTTGTGCAAATTTTGCTGTTGAAATAGCAGAAAAAGTTGATTCGCCCTCATACCTCAACACTTTTGGTGTTGATGGCTTTCTAGCTTGCACAGTGTTCTTCTAAGTGCCCCACAAGTAAAAGTGAAAATAGAAATTCATCGCACGTGAGTAAAAACCGTTCACAAAATTCAATCCGACGATCTGGATCGTCTTCACCCATATCATGCACCAGTTTCTGTGTGTACGGTTTCCATTTGGTTGATAGCAGAATCTGATGTACACTGATTCGGTTGGTACTGTTCTCACGGGGACACTTTTTTACAGGCATGTTAGATGACCACGTGAAAACTTGCAACACATTCGCGCATTCCGTGGGTTGAAGTGCGAGGTTTTCCATAACGTCTGTTGTATCATTTTGCACTGTATCATCTGACTCTAACATACCACTGATATTGAAACGATTGTGATTGAACATGTTTCTGGTTCAGTCTCAGATTCTTGCTTCCGTTGTCTCGCGTTCTCCTTTTTTCCAATAACGCTTTAAATCCATTATGTTGATCGAATTCCAAAAGATAGTCCGTCATCTTAGTCTGTACTGATTAACCATAAAGTAATTCTTTCGATAATGTAATGTTACACTAAGGCTTTTTAACAGTATTCTTGTAAATTAGCATAAACCGTCACTCTTGTACCTTCCATTTCATACGTTTATCCACTATAAAAGTTTGTACATATTTTTAGGATACTCTGCATTTTGTTTGCGAAATGAAACGGATGAACTTTTTCCTGTCATTCAGAAATTTAAAAAAATGTATTATCGATCTCACCCCGTGGCTAGAATCTAATTGCTAATCAACAAATGTGTCACGAGTAAATCATCTGCAAAAAGAAACAGACCGGCATATAAGCTGCAAGGCATCCGTGCTTAGTGGTAGTTTACCGATTGTTTAATTTTTAAATTAATTAATTGTCATTTATGAACAATGGAAGTAATAAACTCTTTGAGAGGAGATAATGTCGCATCATTGATGAAAATATGCGTACATATCCGAAAAACACAATGGCAATAGATTTAAATCCTTGTACTCGATTCATATGCTAGTTACTATTTCTTTCATCTTGTCCAATTTAATTATTTATTATACTGGTAAATAAAACAGTGGTCCAAGTGAATTCCACCTAAAATTTTTTTCTTGATCAAATATTTACTCTGTCCCTTTGGCTCCTGATGATTTGTGCCAAGATTTCAGAGAGGTAATGGCCGCAAAGCGATTAAATAAAAATCTTATGACCTCATAAAATTATCGTTGTAATAAAAGTAACAAATCTATCAAAATTTTAGACCTTTGAAAATGAACGTCTCATAAATTTTAACATTTTTCTCGACCTGGAATTTCTTCCCTCAAACCTCTCTTTCCGTTTCTTTCCATCCTCCATCTTCGTTTGCGCACCTATGCACTCTATTTCTCCTTTACTACTCGTCCATGCCTTTCCTCCATTTCTTTGGTCGTCTTTCTCTTCATCCTCATATCATCAATTTCTTCACCTACAACGCTCTCTTCCCGCTCTTCCTCCTCCTTCCCATCCTCACATACTCAAACCCTTTCTTCTCTCCATCCCAAACCTTCTCCCTATAACATCGCATTTTCCCTCCATTGCTTCCCCACTGTATTATTCCTTCACATCACTCATTCCTCTGAAGGATGCTCTCATGCCTCTAAGGCTATATCTTTCCTTAAACACTCCCACTCCATTAAATTCGTGCTCCACTCTCGCTCTCTCTCTCCCTCTCTCTCTCTCCCTCCCAATTCTACCCCTTCCACTCTTATTCCTACTCCCCGAACATTTCCGCTCGTTCTCTTTTTAAAAGCGCCGCACTTTATGTTCCTCCTCCCTCCCTCTCTCTCTCTATATGTGCAAAAACTCCCATCCGTCCACCCTCTCTCACATACACACACACTCATCTAAAATTTCCTCTTCTCGAAAGGTTCAAGATGGGTTCTCAACCTTTTGGACGCGGTGTTCTTTTATTTTTTTATATCGATAAATTCGGTCCATCGGCCTCTTCCTTTTATTCTCGGCCTTCCCCATTTCTCTGCTTTCTCTCTTTAACCCGTGTTTTCCTTCCTCTTACCGTCTTTTAGTCTCCTTCGGTTCTCTTTATCCGCCGTTTCCACACGCTTTTAGTGACTCCTTTTTTTCGTCGCTCTGCTAGCAGAAGTACCGTATTTATCCAAGTGCCACCCGCCTCCGAATAAGACACGCACCCAAATTTTTGGGAAGGCAAATAAAAAAAAGCAAATATAATTAAATTTTCAATTTAATGAGCCCAAATATAAGAAATAATATTATTACAACTATCGTTTTGCATTATATATTCTTATCTCTGCAGTTGCCTATATTGTAGCGATGCACAGGGAGACTCCGATTTACGAGAGGGTTACTTTCTTGAAAAAGTTTCGTAAATCGAAATTTCGTAAATCGAGCCATAATATCCCATAAGCTTCCATTATATAATACAAGTTATGTTTTTACGGTAAAAATTCTCCCTTATAAGGCACAGAACTTGTTTTCAAGACATATAATATGGAGCGTAATTATTCCACGCAATTATAGGTACATTACGTATCGTTGTGTTTTATTTCGCGTAACTTGGTTGACTATTCGATCACAATTAGAAATTATAAATGATTATATCATAAACTATCACAATTATTCTCAATGCATTTGTATTAAAATACAAGACGACAACGAATACTCAACGACATAAGTTTTATCGAAACAAGCGAGGCTGAATGCCAAGCGCGTAGCGCCGAGGTTTCTGCAGCGGGCTGGAAGGCGTGGTTAACCTGCGTATAGTCAAGGTTAATCGTAACTAAAATAAAAAATACATAATAAAAATAGATAAAATAGTGCAATGCGTTCAGTAACAATTTAATTTAATGAAAACTACATCTTCATCCGCGTCTAATCCTCGAATAAGACACGCACCCTGAATTTCTAAAGAAAATTTTCGAAAAAAAAGGTACGGGTGGTACTTGGATAAATACGATATATTTAATGGCGTGGCCAAGCTAGTAGTCCGAATGTGGGGCTTTCGCGATTTTTTCCCTTTATGGCATTTTTAAACACCCTGGCGCAATTCGCTCCATAACTTTCTCTCTCTGCAATTTCTCGCCATTTTTGGTCTCCACAAAACTCGCGTCGAGCAAACATATTTCATTGTGCTCAAAATTTGTTTATTTTTCAATGTTAAATTTTATTTTTTCCTCCTACTTCATTTTTAAACAAAAATTTCGTATTCTGGATAAATTACGCGAAAGTTTAGAGTAGGATCTCAAAATGGATCATATTATATTATCCGCTTGCTTACTTACTCTCGGCTATTTTTCTCGTAAAATTTCCTGTTTCCCTCGCTGCTTTTATTATCCAGTGAAAGCAACTTCGACTCATGTGATTTATCCGCCGTATTTTCATTTCTCCAGTGAACGATCCATTCAGCTCATTCAGTTCTTATCCTCTGTCTTACCCCTGCGACGTGTTAATTTTCTATACCGGGGTTCGGCAACATACGGCCCGCGGGCCGGCTGTGGCCCCCAAAAGCGCTTTATGCTGAGAAAGGGATCGGTACAAATCAACAGAAAATTTCGTATTATTTCAGTAAGATTTTGGTCTCAAAACATTTTCTGATGAATATTTAACGCTGGTAAATTATTTATATATTATTAATACAAATATGAGACCACAGAATATCTGAAAACCTTCGGATGTAAACACTAATTTTGCCCAGCGAAGATCTCGTGACTTTCAATGCGGCCCTCCGAAGCAATCTCGTTACGAATGTGACCCGCCATGCACAGAAGGCTGCCAACCCCTGTTCTATACCATGCTTAATTGTGAAGCAATTCAACTTTTCGTCCTCTAGTAATCTTCATTTCAAAAATCTTCATTTCATTCTCTTCTGTCATTTTTCTCATTCAACTCAATCTCAAACGTGCTCTCTATTTTTACTCTGTTATAAAATCAGGTCCCAAGCATAATTTACTTTCCCATGCATTTTTATTTTACGCAATCCTTTTTCCATTACGCGCTGAGGTTTATTCCTTTATGTTAAATTTATTACTCTATTTCTTCATAGAATCCATTTTTCTTCAATTTTTGCTGCTCTTATTCACCTATATTTCCGGTTCCTCCTCGTTGGCCTCTTAAAACTTTCTTCATATTTTGAACATTCCCTCCGTAATGTGATTCCGGTCTTTTCTTTTTATACGATTCTACCCTGAAACGTCTTATTCGATCATCATTCCACCTTTCTCTTTCTCTTATTTCCTCCTATCTTTTTTTATTTCCAACCTCATCCTCATTCTATTTTATGCACCAAATTACCTCCTTTCTCTCTCTCTCTCTCCGCAATTTTCTCCCTCTCTCTCTCTTTCACCGACTCTATCTCGTGTTCATCTCCCGCTCCTCTTTTTTTCCCGTATCCCTCTAAGAGATGACCCAATTGAACTCTTCCCTCTACCGAATAACGACCGCACTCTCTCCTTTTTCTCGTTAACCGCGACAGCTTCTTTTTATTGTGATGGTCAGGGACTTTGGCCCTGCAGCCATCCCCCGTAATGTGAGTTAGCATTTGGAGGGAACGAGGTCTCTGAGGGGCGACGGCTGATTTCGACGCGGAACTATGTCGTGCACGGCAATCACTACTCGATGGCTTGTTCCTCTCCTTTTGTCGAGAGTTCGGATGAGGGCGCCCAGGAGTTGAAACGAAGGGATAGTAAAAATTGTCCTTCCTATCGCCGTTTTTTAAGGTTATAACGGTCGGGTCGCCTTTATTTCGTAGGCTAATAATTCTCTAGGAATATTTTGTACCTGGAAAAAACAAGTCGATTTTTCTTAAAGTCCTTGTGCTCGATTTACGCGTTTCATTATTATTCTTTCCTCTTTTGTTATTATTATAAATTTATCCCCTTATAAATAAACCGTTCTCTACAACGAGCTATCTTTTACAGAACCGGATCGATCGAATAGAACAAAAATAACCCCTATTCTGCAAAAAATTATTTCCACAATTAAATCCCTTTATCTGCACCCTTTCCGTTCTCCTCTCACCTCAAATCTCACTCTCTCTCCCTTCCTACACTCCCATCTCTTCATGCCCACCCGCAATGGCCGTCCCGAATCCTTTTTTTAATGGTCCGAGCAGATGAGCTCATCGGGTAGCAGACCTTGGTGCGAGAGAGAGAGAGTGGGAAAGAACCCGAAAGCGTTTCTGGAGAGGCGACTCGTTAAAGAGTGACCGATAGAATAGACCCGTACGTGAAACGACCGCCATTCGCACCATTTCGAAGGGTGAGAGAGAGATGGAAAGATTGAGAGAGAGAGAGAGATTGAGACGGGAGAAAATGGCGGAAAGGGTTAATCCCTCCAATAATTTGAGAACCACAGTTTGACCGATGAGGAATTACAGTCGCCAGTAATTTAGGAGACGATCCGCTCCCCTGTTAAGATGTACCCAGTTAAAGTGCCGCTTAATTCATGAAAATCGGCGGAAATGTGAGATGCGATCTATTGTGATTTTTCCCGGACGGCATGCAGTTACGAGATAAGGTTTTCAGTAAAGTAAATTTAAATCACGCGAAATTGATTATTCACACGAAAATGAAACATTTCACGCGTGCCTGAAAATATTAGTACCTAGAGATTCTTTACCTCAGTTCTTGTAAAATTTTTGAACAAGAAAGGTTTTCTGATCATGCAAACTTTTCCAAAACTGTTCATGTCTCTTAGTTGAGAATGAACTACTAATTAGGCAATTTAGATTACAAAAATATTAAAATAATGTTTATTTATTGCCATGAGTTTTATTATCTTGAAAAGTAATAACCATCGGCTGTTATTAGTTTAAAAAATAAACACTGCACTTAGGGATATAAATTCAAAACGGAAGCAGTAATGATCCAGCAACACATTAGGACTACCATCGTAGTAAACCTCGAGGATTACTTTTTGAAAGTAACGGGCATGACCGTAGTTCCAAAAAACATGGCTCGCTCCGCAATTAAGCTCCAGCGCCGGCGTACCTGCGAGGTTTTGCCTCTTGTGTGCGAGTGTTCGCGCGCGTGTGTGCGCGAGGGAATGTGTATGTGCATGCGGGAAGCTGTACGCCAGGACGACGCGGGCCCTCGAATCACTGCCTCCGCCGGCCTTCCCGTTATGGCTATGGGAGTCGTTCCACGTTATGTGCCGTCGAGAAGCGACGACCTCTCCACCTACCCTCCCTCCCGACCTCCAACTCCCTCCCCCGCCCGCGGAAAAGGGGTAGGGTGCGAAACTGCCTTCCAAGCGGCCGGAGGAGGGTGGTAAATGTGAAAGGCAGGAGGAGAACAAATCGGGCATTATTCCCGGGGGAGTGATGGACAGAGCCTCTGGAAACGGTTACCCCAAGTGCTTCCTGCGGGAATAGTCTTGCACTCATGCCCACGGGGGCGGCAGAGGGTGGCAAGATGTGGGTGGGCGTACGGGATTAGAGGGTAACGCGCGGGGAATGGGAGAGAGGATCGATAGTAAAGGGGAGGGTCGTAAGAGTTCCGTGGCGGCGTCGGCGGTGGTGGTGCTCGCGGCACCGCTGACTCAGCCCGTTCGGCTCTGGGCGGTGTGTTAAAGTTTCGGTGAAGGGGAGAAAGAGAGAGAAGGGGAAGGTGGGGTGTGGGGGCGCAATAGGGGAGTGGGATGAGGTGCTCATTTCGGACCGTCTCATCCCGTCCCACGCTCGGAGCTGCCGTTTCAAAACTCCACCCATGGGAGGTGTTGAGAGCGGTGGTAGAAAGAGAGAGGGAGGGGGAGGGGGAGGATGACGGTAATACGGGGGTGGGAAACGCGGCGAATGTAGAAGATTCGTCTCCGGAGGCGTGATGAACTTTTAGTGGCACGGAAAATATCCGAGCCGCTTCAAACCGACCCAATTGCGCCGTCGTCGGTATGATTCGGTAGAGGACGGGAGTTTCCGAGGAGTTGAGAGGATTTTAGGATGGGGACGCTTTGGCGGGGAGGGGAGGAGAGGAATGGGGGGGATGGATGAGAGGAAAGAGAGGTCGGAGGAAGAGACTGGTGAGAATTCCTACTCTTTTATTTATGCGGATGTTCCTCGTTGAGTGAAGGTACTTTGTTGAGAGAGGAAGGGGTTTTCAGCACTTTCTGCGCGTGGCAGGTGATCGAGTGCAATGTGGCGTATACCGTCGCCTAGTGATATGAAATTTTTATTAGTGGAATATTAGAATTTAATTGGAAGGGAAGCAGCGGTTGCCAAAACCAGTAACTGCTTTTCACTGTCATGAAGTTTTCCCTTTTATTGTAATTTGGAAATAAAATGTGCGATAACTAAGGAAAAAAGGCAAAACGTTGTAATGTAATAATTTTATTTTTATAATAGTTTTACAGTGGTGAAAACTCGCATTCAATTTCTAAATAGTCGGAATCAAGAGGCAGAATTTAATGTCGCATGCTATAGGAATCATTGATGTTTTGTGTCGTACATGCTGCTATCAAAAGTTTTATTACGATTCATTCATAAGTATCAAATTTCTTTATTTATTAATTAAAAAATAATTTCATTATTCACAGTTTAACTGTATTACATTAGCGCAGAGGTTATGGAAAAGAACATGTCTTCGGTAAAAATTTAAAAAAATTATTAAGTGGATGAAAACATATAGATAAAATCGACTTAAACGGAATTATTCTATATCAAAATACCGAGAAAATAATTTGGGCTCATTCAAAAGAAAACTTTAGATATGGACAGTAAAAGTATTTCATGGAAAAACATCAAAGGTATTTTAAGGAGGAAGAGCGGGATAATGTAGCCTTAAATCAATTAGTACTATGAAATTTCATGTAAACACAAATTGACAAAAATACAGTTGTTAAATGTAAACGTATTCTGAAAGAGCAGGCCATAGGTTTTAAAATGTCCGACACGACAAATGCGAAAGTTTTTTGGTCCTTTGTAAAATAAATGCACGCTACTCCACGCGCTCTTATTATCCTCTACTTGCCAGTGACGAAAGATGATATGAAATAAAGAGACGACGTGTCGTGGCAGCGATCTTGGATTTGCCACCGCCGTGACCCCAGCACGCAGAAGTTACGTCTCTATCATTTTTGCGGACGTGACGCAAAGCACTCCACGTAACCACTTCAGGCGAATGGTATTCCTACATTATTCACGTATTTTTTGAAGAAATACTATGATCTAAGATGTACTATCAAAGAATCTTTGATATCAGATCCTGGGGCAGATAGTCATATGTATTTTAATAATTATCGAGAACGTGTCGTCTGTCTTCTATCGTGAAACACAAATTTGTCATACTCATTTTATAAATGCTGCTGTGAACTGTTGGAAGAAAAAAAATTGTCTCGGTAATCATTACAAGAAAATCTGACGAATTTAATTTTATTCATTTACATTAACATGCAAAATTCAAATGATTTAATTCGAACATAAATTACTCAAGGATGTTTACTAGACTCATCGTTGCATTAGCTAAATGATAGACACAGTGTGTTATGCAGGGCAATAAATTTAGACCAAATACAGAAGAAGGGGTGACATTCGTTTGATAAATAACACTCTTCAACATTGTTACCTCCAACAAGTAAGATAACATTGCTAAAGCAGGAGGTGGAAGCATGTTATCTTAGAATTTTTCAGGGTTCTGGTTTGTATCTTTTCTATCTGATTCAAAAAGGATTTTACAAATATCTCTTAAAACAAAAAAGTTGATTGTCCACAGACGGAAAAATAGATGGACGGACAGACAAGAGTAATCACATAAGCACGTTTTTCTTGTTTTAAGAAAACGTGCTAAAATGAGCAAATGTTCATCTATATTATCATATATATCTAAATATAAACAAAGTTTATAATAAAGAAAATTCATTATTGAGAATTAAATATTGAGGAAGCACAATCAATACTTTTGACAATATCATTAGGAATCAAGCATTTGGGTGCTTAATTTTAAGAGTACTGGCGTGAGATTATAAAAAGAATTTGTTCCGTTACGGCTGTAACAATAAGCGAAAATCTATTCCTTGATGGTAAAAGTTTATTGAAGATAAAATTATACACGGGAAAAATGATTTTTTTATTAATGCTCATGAAGAAATTCCCTTTTGAAAACGTATGGATTTTCTCTACGATTGCTAGTTTTCTCTATCGATTAAGAACTTAAAAAAGCAATAGATGGTTTATTTTCTTTTCAAGGATCCCTAACCTATGCAGAAGTAAGCTAGAAGATTTGTTTCCCGTGGCACTTATTCAAAAAATTTCTTCACCTAAACTTTTAGAAATTTTTTTCAATATTTATTTTTAATTAACGAAATTTTCTTCTCCTTTTTTGGCTCCGGTCCCATTTTCCGGTTTTTAAAAGCTCCTGTACTTTTTTAGAAAGTTGATGCGTAAATTATGGTGTCTACTTTTGACGTAGATTTTGCTGTCCCTATTGCCTCCTCGCGTCTCTCAACTTTAGACCCTCGACCTTTGACCTCTCCCGCGAAGAGAAATGCAGTGCCATTTCCTTCAGATAGCATTCTTTCTCTTTTCCATTTTGATTTCATAAACTTTTTTATTCATTCCCTGATGCGAAACATGGATTTATTCCCTACATCGTCAGATGTTTGTTTATATTTTGTGGAATGCAGTCGCACTATATCCCGCTAATTGATATGGATGACTTCTTTTCACGTTCTACACACAGAATAGGTACACCTTAATGAATAAATTAATTAGAAAATCTCAAATTAGTGCTATTCCTTCCTTGGTTTTTTTAAATTTCTCCTTTTTTTAGCGGTTTTTGAAAAAATCCGCTTATGCGTTCGGTTTGTCCGTTTGTCTGTCTGAAGCGCTAACTCCTCCTAAACGAAAGCAGAGAGAGACTTCGTTTTTTCGCCATGCATTGTCTCGTTTTGAATGCTTTATCGGGTTTTCCGTATGACTGTCTAATCTTTTAAAAATTATCGCAGATTAATCTCATATGAGTGTACATAAATTTTAACATTCTGTATTAACAATTCTGTTGAGGAACCGCCATTTACTGTCTGATTCGGCAGTTCTTCCCTTACTTGTTATTTATAGACGAGGCGTTACTCAAGGTTTAAAAATGTAAACTTCTTACCATTAAAATATTCAGGTTTAAAAAGTCTTACAAACTATTTAAAACTAAAATTATAACTATGGAAAAGTAGGACAACCTGTGTTTGTGCGGGTTAACATCCATGAGTCTTTGCTTTTCCTTAGGGAATAAAAGCGGTATAATTATCTAGTGTTTTAGTTATTATAAAAACATGAAAGTAGCAAGAAAAGGCTCCACTCTGTAATACTGAATCATTGTTGCACATTGGAAATAAGAATCATTTACAAAAATGCAATTTCAGTGAAATTGTTAAAGGTTGTTTTATTTCCTTAGCCTTACAATATTTCAAAACACATTGAAGTTGGAAAAATTGATGCCTAATACTAATCCATTGACATGAAAATTACGAATATATTATCCGTGAAAGAGTAATTCGCAAATGCTTTCGCATAATACTGCCTTTGCAATTACACGATTCGTTGTTGTCAGTTCATCATCTTCAAAATTGCCGTTGTAAGAAGCCCCTGAAAGTCTCCCAAGAGGCGTAGAGTTTGCAGAAACTTTTAATGGAGCACGAAATTTAAAAGAAAAACTTTCCTTCCCGCCTCGCAACAACACGCGGAATTTCGTCCAGTAACCCAGGCAATCGCATCATTTTCGTCTGCCGTCTGGCGTTCCCGAGGGCAACGAGTTTTCGTGAAGAATTTTCTGTAAAACATAAGGAAGCGCCGTCGATGGATATCTAGGCCACGCTTGAATTTTGCATCCCAACGTCCGCGTAGGAAATTATCGCGTGGTTTTTACTAGTTTACCTAAAGTTGGAAATTAAATGTAACCGAGTGAGGCTCTCTCGCGCAAACACTCTCAAGACTCTTGAGTCCTTTATTCATATTACGTTCGCTCTAGACTCGCCTTTCTCTATTCCATCCGCCTACCCATTCTCGTTCTATGTCTGTGTGTGTGTATGTGTTTGCCCGTGTTTGTGTGGGTGCTTGCGCGCGCGCCTTTGATCTAAGTGTTATTCTCTTCACGTGATTCGTTGACCTCGCGTCCCCCTTATACCCTTATACCGTGCTCCCGTTTCGTACTCCACCCAGCCGCCAACACCGCACGCGCCAAAGCCAGAGGCTTCCCAGAACAAGCACCTCTCTAAACTCCTAACTCACCTAATCCTCTGCGCCCTCTCGTGTCCCTAACCCCACCCACCATCTTCTTTGGCATCCGAAACTTCCCACGCGGTCTCCTTCGCACGATTATTCTACTCCTGCAGTCAATTCATCTCTCTCTTTCCTGCGTGTTCTCAAACCGTCCGCGCACTTCCAAGAATGTCCCTTATTAAATCGCGGTTCGGACATAATTTGACTGTACACGTACACATAAACGTGGATATACCGAATTTAGACGACGAAACATATGCAAGCGGCCGGTTAATTTAATTTAAAATTGCGTATTTATATTAATTTGCGCTGTGTAGCAATTAATATGGTGATGTACATAGCGGTGGAATTTTTCTCATAATCTCGTGGCCTGTTTTCATACAAATTTTAATGAATGTGTGTTAACATTGCGAATGTAATGCAATTTGATATCGATATTCACCGTAATTAATTTATCACGCACTGAATAAACTGAAATTAATTCATAACCAGGTCATACCGGTAATTATTTTAATTTAGACACTTTGCTGTGTGGTGAAAAATACATATATAAACGTTTGGAAGACTAATCCTACACCAGAAATGGAGGTAAAATTGTATTCTCATTATGAAAATAACGGAAAGACATAGTGAAACAAACGTATTCGCATTTTCTCAAAAATTCAATTATGAATAAATACTGGTGTAAGAATCCGTTGTATTTTAAAATGTTTGTTGTATGTTTTGACAATTACAATTTCACCCGTTATCATAAACAAAGGCCGTTTTTTGAAACACTCCATTCCGATTAACTGCTTTCGTAAACAATTTCGAGCATAACAGAGCAAATTAGGAAAAAATGTCGCACTTTATTTTAAAATCTTAATCATTTTTGTTTTAATTTTATAGTTATTATAACACATTTTATTTAGTATTTGCCCCATGAAATACCTTTGTCTCACATTTGAATATAAGGATTTTTAGAGACCAAAAACTTTAATTGAACTAAATTGTTCATTAATTACTATTAGTTGACAGTATTTAGTGTTAGTGTCTTTTTTGTTTCATATATACATTTTGTATTCTATGTGATTTTTCGGATAAATAAGTCTCCGCTTGCTACAATATATTTAGATTAAAATTAAGACCATATTTTCGCTTTCTGATATTTTATTTATATTTACATCGATTTAAAATTTTTGGAGTATTGTTAAGCGAAGGAAAGGATTTGATAGTTGCGATCTCGTCCAATTATAATATTTCTTAGCACAAATGGCAATCAAAATATATCTACATTGATAAAACAGTCAACACTTTCAATTGCAAAATGTCTACTTCTCAGTCATTTCAATAATATACAACAATCACGCGTAATTTGATACTGTTTATTGTAAAAATAATTTAAACATATAGTAAAATTGGAATGGAATTTCACATTTGTAAATTTATTTTCGTCATCTCTTAATGAATTTGATTTATAGCAGTGTACTATATAATACATAGAAACACTGCTTTTCCATTAGTTAAGATAAAATTTCGTTGTTTCAAAATATATCGAACTTGATCACGGTTTCCAATAGTGCATGATTCTTACGTAATTGCCATTAAATACAAAGTTGATGTATTAAAAAGCTTTTAATATATATATATATACCTATATGGCATAGTTACATTTCTTATATAACGCAACGTGCGTTTTACTTTCACTCGACCATTTCCTATGCTTGTCAGTTAAACTAAGGCGTTCCTTTGCAATAGTTAACATCATATATTTCATTGATAAATTCAATCTCTTTATATTCTAATCAGTGCACAGTTGTCTTGCAAAGAAGTAGCAATTTTATATCATTTGGATTAAAAACATCGTGTAAAAAGTTTAATCATAGGTCTCTAAGGTTTATAATCATAAAACAATGCATATTGATATAAGATGTACGTGTTCAAGTGACTCCATAGAAACTTCTTTAACTACCGGTTATTTTTGATGGGTCACTTATCAGTGGTACCAAATGCATCAATGGTTTGATATTTTAGGTGCTATTATTTTTATAATATAGGTGATTAGAATTATTTTCACCGATATATTTTTTAACAAGTGTCCAAAACTTATAAAATTAAACTCAAGTTTATTTTATTATTCTTAACTTTATATCGATTATATTGAAATGGTCTTATAGGAAAATTATTTATTCTAACCAATATTAAAACTGAAATTATATTTAATTGCCGTACGCCAAATTATAATACTCCAGCCGCAAGTTATTTTTCCACACAGACAAGTTATCAGTCTTCGGATGATCACTGAAGATTTTTGAGGGAATGCCATCCTGGAAGAAGTAAACATATACCAGCATCGTAACGATTCTTAAAGTTAATCTAAAGGCAATTATGATGCTTTACACATACATCATGATTATAAAAAATAGTACATTGGACCCAGCCGGCAGTAAAAGAGTTAAACCGAGGATAACCCAAGTCCTCCGTACTTCAGAGGCAGATCAAAAATAACTCTTAATTTCAGGGTGATCGGAGTTGAACACGGCATCTAAATTATCGTATTGTCCCGAATATAAGGCGACCTGGAATATAACGCGACTCTCAAGATTTTTGGAAAATTTTTCAGGAAAAAACTAAACCTCGATTATGACGCGACCCCTAACAACCTTTAGCCAATCTAGCGCAAGGTCCTCGTTCATCCATCCTTTCTCCTGTGCGCGACAGATTACACCTGACGATGACTTTACCTTTGGCATTCTTTCACGATGTAAATTTACGTAGGGAGTCAGTTTTCGCCCGTCGGCCGTGACTGCAAGCATAACAGTTATCCTTGATTTTTCATTTCCGGTGGATTTTAACAAAACCGATTTAGCGCCTTTTTCGTTGGCGGTGACGTTTGACGGCATATCAAAACATACTGGGGTTTGATCTGCATTCCCCATCTGGACTAGCAGATAGTTATGTTTTTTTCCGCAAGCTTATGACATACCTCGAATACGCCGATACACTGATAGCTTCAATGCAATGACTATCGAGGGATTCAGCCGCAAACTGAACTCGATCTATGTATTCTCGCCTCAGACGCTTTTCAAATACAATGTAACATGTACGCCTAATGTGTCTACAATGTAACATATACCTTGCATCTCTTAAACACGTGTACGGTGATTTTTTGAAACACGATTTTACGATTTTTTTAAATCATTAGTGCTCGAATATAACTATTTTAAAATTCCAATTTTTGGAAAAACATCGCGTTATATTCGGAACAATACGGTATTTAACAGGTCAGAATAAAAACGTGTGGAAAAGAAAAGGAAACGTAATAGATCGAACATTATAGGGAGAGGGAAGGAAGGGAAGGGTGGGAGAGATTGGCAAAGAAAGAAAACATCGGGCAAAAGAAAAGAATCAACTAGACCCACGAATTAGAATTTTTATAGAAGGATAACTGCAAGTGCATTTAACATACGAAAAATATCAACTAAAGAAATGTCAGATAGATATGGATGCGTGGAATTTTCACCCAATGGCACAGGAAAAGAACAGGTGAGGAAGGAATGAAGAATAAGGGGGAAGAGAGAGAAGAAGAAGAAGAAAGGCTTGTATGTAAGTGTACGAGCTAAGATTCAGCTTGAAAAATAGGCATAAAGGAAGGAGAAGACCATCGCTCCGCTCGGTAAATCCTTCACTCACTTTAAGTTTACGGTGCGTGAAATGAGGCAATAATGTAAGCGCATTAAGGTAGCATTGCCGGGGCAACGCGGGCGCCACGGGATAGAAGACGAGTGGGGATGAGGGTGCGAGAGAAAGAGGAATGGACGAAGGACGGGGAGAGGGATTAAAGAAACTAGTCGGAATGGAAAAAAGCGGCGGTAGACAACATTGCAATAGCAAAATCCCTCGCATGCACACAAACTGTTGATATTATCAACCTGAAACACTTCGACCGATTCTCACCCCTTTCCGTTCGTCGCTTCCGCGAATATTCAATAAATACAAGAATATAAGTAACGCCCTACGACTTCTACCGAAGCTTGCCTCTGAACCCTTAAAAAGGAAGCCAGCCGAAGATTCGCCTCTGCTTAAATTAAGAAAAAGGGCGACGATTTTTCCCCGGTGAAGGCACGTCTAAGAGATATTATGAAGAGGACAGTTCGGCGCCAACAAGACGCCGTAGTATTAGAAAAATGGAAGAAGATGGGGGAAGACCTGGGGAAGAAGACGAAATACGAGATCCGATATTTCATTCCGACTTATACGTGATAATGAGTAATGACGTGTGCAGTGAAAGGTCTATGGTGTAGAGCAGGGGTCGGCAACCTACGGCCCGCGGGCCACGTGCGGCCCTCAAGAAGGCTTTATGCGGCCCGCAATGCTGTAATGAAAAAGTGATCAGGAAAATTTCTCATGGGCAATTTTATGTTTTTTGAGTAAAATTATGGTCTCAAAGCCTTTTCGGGTGAAGTTTTAACGCTAGTAAATTATGTAAACTTGATTTAGTTCATATGAAATCACAGAATCTTTAGAAAACTTCTGATTTATTCGATCATCCGGCCCGCCGAGGCTTTCTTGACTCCCAATGCATTCACAACTGCAAATGTGGCCCACCATGCAGAAAAGGTTGTCGACCCCTGGTGTAGAGAGCAATGGCGTGTCGTTTTAAAAGAGGGTGCATGGAGGCGTTTGAGGTTGTTTAACAAAAAAGAGAGAGAAAGCGAGGCACTAAAAAAACGTAATGCTAGGAATGATGGAAGTTTTTTTAGAATATAAAGTAAAATCGCCAAACCGTCGTGAAAATTCATGTTTTTAAAAGGCTTTCTATATTGTGTTTCACATACGTTGCTTGATTAAAAACACCAAAGGTCATGTCAAGGAGGATTTACTGGCAGGTCACTTTAACTGTATCATTACTGGAAGATGGCAAAGTTAGAATTACGAAAACTTCGATTTATCAAATTTCATTTTAACGCATGCTTATAGGACTGAATAATATCTTCTTCAAGTTATTAAAAAGAGTATGTATTCAAATGTATTTATAGCATCATGGCCATCCTAAATAATGTATGCGAAGGCGGGTGGATGAGCATACTGCCCAACGCAATCTTTTTCCTATGTTGGCAATTCTTTTGCGTTCAAGTTTTTCTTATTTATATCAATAAACATGGGATCTGTATTTGCATATGTATATATATATATATATATATATATATATATATATCGAACATTTGTAGTTGTTGATAGAAATAAGAAGGAAAGCAAGTTTGCTGTTTTACAACGTTTATTCAAGAAATTACTTGTTACATTAATTGCTCAAAGTGGCCACCATCTTCTCTTAGGCAGGTTCTTGCTCTCTTTAAAAGAGAACTTGTTGCTGTGCGAAGCATATCACCATCCATTTTGATCTGCGCTCTGACAGTTATTCTACAGTTTTCACTTTCCTTTCATAAACAAGGCTTTTCATATGGCCCCATAACTAACAATCTAAATGGATCAAATCCTGCGACCTTGGTGGCTGAGTTTGTGGCCCTCCTCGGCCGATCCAGCGACCTTCAAACCGCTGGTTTAAGAATAGTTTTACACATCTTGCAAAGTGTGCTCGTGCATTGTCATGCTGAAACCACATACCTTATCTAACCTCAAGTGGCACATCTTCCAGAAGTTCTGGTAGGCGTCATTCAAGGAAGTTTAGGTATCTCTCTGCAGTTAAACGATGTCCCAACACGAACAGTCCAGTAAGTCTATCGACAATAATCCCGCACCAAATATTTACAGAAAATGTGTTGAAAATGAGTCTCGTTTGTTTAATTTGGATTCTCCAATGCCCATGAATGGGAATTTTTCCTTAGTGAACATTACCTCATCAGTAAACAAAATGCGTGGAATCAACTGATTATTTTGAACAGTCCAGTTGCAGAATTCCATACGTGCAGAATAACCTTCATGCTGAAGAGAGAGAGCACATCCTGATGATGAAACGGAAAATAATCGTGACGGTTAAGAGTTCTCCATACACTCATTCGTGGCACGTGGATTCGTTCAGATTTTCTAAGAACACTGGTGGTTGGACTATTGTTCGCCATATCGAGTATGACCTCTTCCTTGTCCACTGGTCCCTGTATAGGATGCAGTCTTTGTCTTTGGAAATGCACCTTTTTCTCATAAATACCTGTGCACACGTGAAAACACTCGCCAATCAGGTGTTTGTCAATTTGGGAATCGCCTTTTGTATTCTCGGATAGCTGATGCCGCATTCCCATCGCGAAATCCACAAACAAAATGAATACGGGCGTACTCTTCATTAGTGTACACGGATATTTTGAAAAAGAACAACAATCACCTTGAGTTACACAAGTGAAACTCTAGCTATGCAGTGTATCAAACGAATTAACTACGCATTGTATCAAGTGAACTAGCTACTATTGAACTAACTAGTGTCGACCTATGTGCTCAGCAATGGCGCCAATGGTTGCTTTTCGTCTATCTAGCTACTATCAAACGAGCTTGTGCCGACCTGTGTGCTTAGCAGTGTTGCCAATTGTTGCTTTTCTTCTTAATTCCATCAACAACTTCAAATGTCTATTACTATATATATATATATATATATATATATATATATATATATATATATATATATATATATTAACTAAAGGAAAAGAAAAGGTAGTGATGAGGGTGGCAACAAGGTGTATATATATAAGTATGTATATGTATGTATGTATGTATATATATATATATATATATATATATATATATATATATATATATATATATATCATTAGCCCTTTTCAATGCATTGACCGATGAAGACCTCCTCCTGACTCCTCCAGTTTTCCCTATCAACTGCCTCCCTCCTTTAAGTTGGCCGAAAGAACTTAAAAAGCTCTCGGTCCTATATGTTTTTCTGTCTTCTTTTACATCTCTTGATGTTTCTTGAGATCCATTTGATAACACTAGAGGTCCAGAGCTGATCATTTCTTCTAGCAATATGGCCCTGCCCAGTGCCCCCTGCGCTTATACTCTCCTAATTACGTAATGTCTTCTTTCTTACTCAGTCGCTCCTTTTGCGGTCTCTTCGAGTGATCCCCAGCATGCACCTCTCCATGCTCCTCTGTGATGTTTGTAGGCGCTGTACTATTTTCGCGTTCATCGTTCATGTTTTGCATACCTATGTAAGAGCAGGCAGAACACATTGATAGTAAAATCTCCTTTTTAGAAAGACGAGATTATTTGATCTGAAAATATTTGTATTCTCGTCAAAAGTAATTCATGTCATGTCCACTCTCCAGTTGATTTCTCCAAGTTTTGATCCGTCGCTAGAGATGAGCTGACCCAAGTAAACGTACATCTCCTAGTTCTGCTCCGTTAATGTATGTCTTCTCAGGACTTGTGTTTTATTAAGATTTATTTCAGTCCAGCTTCTCGGGTTGCCTGCACCAGCTCCTCAGTTCTTTTACGGAGCTTTTCTGAGCTTCTTTCGAATAGTGTGATGTCATCGGCAAAGCGGAGGTGGCTCATGTGATCTCCATTTACCGTAATACTTTTTCTTCATAGTCTTATAGTTCTGAATATTTTCTCTAGAGCTGTTGTAAACAATTTAGGAGACATGGTATCTTCTTGCTTCACTCTCTTTTCAGTCATAAAAGTAAATACTTGTTTCTGCATGCAGCTGGACGGAAAATATTGCATTTTCAAAGATATTCTTAATCATGGTTATGTATGTTTCTTCTACTCCTTATTTCCTTAGCACACTAAACATCGAAGAAGTTTGGGTAGAGTGGAATGCTTTTTCGTAAACAATGAAGCACATTCATAGACAAAATTCGTACTCGTTAGTCCAATTAATTATCTCTCTGTCGACCTGAATGTGGTCCATCGTATTATATCGACTGCGGAACCCGGATTGTTCTCTGGGTTGAGGGCTTATCGCTCTGCAGTTATTCATTTCTTATATGGAATCTTTCCACGTTTCATGTATCTTCTTCTTCCACACGTTGTAAAAATCTTTGTGAGGATCTTGTCCGTACAATTTTCCGTTGTTAATACCTCTGTGATACCATCAATTCCATATGATTTTCCATTCTCCATACTTCTGATTGCGTGACACCTCTTTTGGAAGAATATCTGGAATCTCCTCGGTGAGCGTATTTCCTTCCTCATTTACTTAATCCTAAACCATACAAACATACACACACACACACATATATAGAACGGATATGTTGATATACATAAATGTATATATCAACATCCGTTTTAACATAATAATAAGCACACATATCATCCGGGTCTCTTTCCCCCCCTCTCTCTCTCTACCGCGTCTGCTCGTTCCTGATCCTCTTGAAGTGCATTCCGTAATTCCACCTACTTGTTTTGAACAATTTCGCGTCGAGTTGATTTACGCGGTGAAGCGCAGGATTAAGGCCTTATATCTAACGTCGGTTTTAATCAGGGCGATGTCGTGGAAATTTATATTCCCTCATCTTCCGCTCCGCTTTCACAGCTCCCTCGTTTCCTTTTTTTCGCAGCGGTAAAAATTAAATAGGGCTTTAAATAATCTCGAAAATCGTAAAATATTGTGGTCAACGGTAAATGCCCGTGAAATATAAGGCGGGTATTTATTCCATTCTATTTTCTCGCAAATCTTCCGTTTTAAAACCCCCTTCCATGTATATTACTAATGTGATATTTATTATAAATTGAGGCGACTATGTTTTAGCGATGCATGAAACCTGCGTCGAGAATAGGGAAAGAGGAAGAATCAGC
This sequence comes from Tanypteryx hageni, assembly GCA_028673005.1. Taxonomy (NCBI): domain Eukaryota; kingdom Metazoa; phylum Arthropoda; class Insecta; order Odonata; family Petaluridae; genus Tanypteryx; species Tanypteryx hageni. The sequence continues at coordinate 57,304,585 of CM054116.1, forward strand.
TTAAGCTTCTATTACTTAATGGGAAAGATAAAATATTCGATTTTGTTTCACTCTGTTTGGCTAACATGATATTCAACTTTTCTCAAACATCAGTTTTTGCGCTGTTTAGATAGTGCCATGAAGGTTTTTGTTTTCATTTATTCCAAAGAGAGCTGAATTTGTTGCAACCTTGGCAAAAACTATACTGCCTTCTCATTCAGGCATACCCAACAGTCGGCCATTTTTTGCGGGCGGGATGCTAATATTTGTACATCAAATCGTTTGATATTCTAAAAAACGTTTATTCTCCTGAAAATGAGACATTTTTCTGTGTACAGTATCTTTTCCACCTTCTAACTTACTATGCAACACATCATCTTTAATAGTCAAATAAACATCCAGTCGTTTTACCAACAACGCGGACCTCGTAAAACGCACACAATACAAATGCGGCCCTTATGTGACATATGCCGCGTTAATGTGTCCGCGATGGTTAATCGAGCTTGGCATTCATGATCTAATTTATTATAAACACCAAAAACTCTTAACCTCTCTTCATTCCAATTATATTTTTATTTTCCATTCCCAGGACGCATTTAAGAGAGAATGAAGCTCGCATATAACACGTTCCATCACTCAACTGTCATATTAAATGGCATGCCGAAAGGCAGATAGTGGTTATTGTAAATACTAGAGGTCCGTTGCAGTACTTCCTGCAAACATCTAGAGACCCTTGCATGAAGTGACGCGATGCGATAGTCCCTATGACAAAAATTGTTACAAAGAGTGTTATTAGTTGAACTACTTTTATTGTCCCTCTTAAAATAATTATATAGCTCACAACCATTTTCACAACCAAAAGCACATACCTAATTGATTTATACTACCGGTACACAATATCTTTGTTTTGTTCAATATTTCTTATAGTACAGCACTTCGTACCTTCTGTGGTATGTTTAATATGAAGTAATCAATGTCAAAAGAAATTAATCACAATAGTAATATAATAGTAATAATCAATATAGTGATTTGCATAAACTGCACAATAAAACTTGCAAACGAAAGGATATTTTCAATGTATGCCTGAAATATCTTTCTATTTGAAATCTTAAGTTGTTCATTATTACAATGCATTGGAATCGTTTCTTTTCTTCGCTACGTGTTTCATTTGTTTTATATATACACGAAACTTTTAACATAAATTTTCAATCGGTTATTGTCCTTGATGCGTTTCTTTTATTGTAAGCTTAGTCCGAGTCGAACAATGCAAACATCCGAGATCAACAATTGAAATGTTGAAAAATCGGTATAAAATGGAATATGAACTTAAAATATGAGCAAACACAAATTAAACAGAATAAAAGTAAGAATAAGAATTTTCATTTCATTCTACGTTAAATAGTGTAAATCTCGAGTGAAAGTCGCGATCGTAAATTATTTTAAAATGCTAAAGACTAAAGGTCTACACATCGTATTCCAGCCGATTATGTGTTAATCAAATGCAAAAACGAAAACTTTTCTGATATCGTACCCATGCTCTTTCGGGAGACGACTACCCACTAAAAAAACTGCAAGAGTTCGCGCTGAGTATTCAGGCGAAAGATTTGTCGAAATCGAGCCAACCGTTCTTGATTTATTTGCGGTTATACTGGGAGATGACGTCACTCGAGGCTTAATCGGTTTTTGTCATTCATGAGTTTTATTGCAAGCTTAGTGAAAATGCACTTGACGCCCTAGTCTAACAATGCAAAAATTCGAGATGAACAATGCTGGCTACCTTAGCAACCTCCTTTTTGAAATGCCGAAAAACCGGAGAAAATAGAAAATAAACTTAAAATATGAGCAAACAGAAATTAAACAACAGAATCGGCGGTAGGAATAAGAATCTTCATTTTTTTCTGCGTAAAATGGTATAAATCTCGAGTCAAAGTCTCGATCGTAAGATATTTTAAAATGTTAAAAATAAAGGCCTGCACATCGTATTCTAGCCGATTACGTGTTAATCAAATGCAAAAACGAAAACTATCCTTGTATCGAACCCATGCCTTTCCGGGGGACAAATTTTCTCTTAAAATCTGTAGGAGTTTGCCTCGAGTATTCAGGTGAAAGATTTGCCGAAATTGAACCAACCCTTCCCGATTTATTTGTGTTATTGCCGGAAAGTTTCAGACGCAGGCAGGCAGGGACGCACGCAGAGACGCAGGCAGAGAAACAGCGGTTATAATATATTAGATTTAAAAAGTTTACGTCTACAACCAAGATGGGATAAAAGTGTTTGGGAGAGTATCAAAATTAATTCTTAGACTTTTATGGACACGTTTACGCATGGGAATTTTCCGCGCTGCAATAGCTACTGTCGCGTTTAAGAATTTCCAGTTTTTTAAATTAATTTCTTTGCTGTGGTAGAGTAAACGCCATTAATTTTCTGATAATCATATTATAACGACAATGCTGCTTTAGTTATTTACTTTTCTTTCTCCGGTCAAACAATATTAGCCGCAGATTTAAAAAAATACGCGTCTAACTGCGTTTCTCCAAAAATTACCTCAAGTATCCATGTCCTTAGCATCACTTTCGCGCGCACTTAAGGTCTTTTTGAGTCGATAAGTTCACCAAGTCGGCCGTATATGCTCCCATGTCCTCCTCGCGCTCCCTTCTTATTCTTACCTTTTTTCTACAAGTCCTTTTACCTGCGGATTTCCATCATGTCCGCTGCTACAAATCTGGCCACCGTCCTTTATTCCCTCTACCTCATCACCTTGCTGTGCTCCATTACGCGATCTCGATAATTCCACGTTCGCCCTTCTAATACGCTCCTTCTCCACTCCTATGAAACCGCTACTGATCCATTCTATCTTCTCCTCCGTTCTCTTCACCTCCAACCCTCTCTCATTCGCTCTCCATTAACATTTCTATAAAACCCTTTATCCTCTTCCTCACTTTGCTTATTCAGAAAGCAATCCTCCTACTCTCCACTTCCGCGTTTCCCGTCCCCTCTTCCCCTTTTCCATCTTGCCTCTTATCTTATTTAGCTTAGATTCCAATTTCTCTCTCTCTCTCTCTTCTGTATGTCCTCTCTCACACACTCCCTCTCTCTATCTCTCTCCCCCGAAAAAAACGAGCAAATCCTCTCCCTATTTCCCTTACCGCAACCATTCCGCCTAATTGGAATGTATAGCCTCTGGAAGTGACCGAGGCTAATCACATTAGCACTTAAACGAATGCTTTATGCTCCATCCGTTATTTTTTTTCTTCCCTCGAATCCCTCTCTCTCTCTCTCGACTTTTTCTCCTCCCTCGTTTTCATCCCCTGCTCCTCCCTCGCCCTGCGCCATCCTCTCTCATCCTCGATGTTCGGCTTAATTTTTTCCTCCGTGTCCTTTTTTAAATTATTGTTATTTCTCCGTTTTTTATTATTTATTTTACCCGTCCACCGATGTGACGTCGCAGAGAGTGCGAGGATTGGGTAAAGAGGAAAGAAGGTTTTTTAAAGAGGTTTAAGGGAGTAGATTAAGAGAGAGCCGGGTGTTTGCGCGTCGAGGTCGAGGCTAAAAATAGTCGGTCATCGTGGTTTACAATAGGCTTTAAGGTTCGCTTTATGGAAAAAGGGTTAAATGGATGATCTCGGAGATAAACTTTCCAAAATGAGCGGCTATTAAATTAGTTTTGCTGAATCTCCTGTCGATATCCGCAAATGAGATCATCGTTTCTCCACCTTATTTAATGTTCATCATTTTCTTATCCCATAATCACTAGAATATCACATCATCTTTTCACATAATATGAAGGTAACAAAAACTGTTTTTTACAATGCGAATATATATTGGAGTTTATTGATTTTTTTGTCGGTATTTGTGAACAAAACGCATTTCCGTTGGAATATTTTCGTTCCGAATTATGGATAGGGTTTAAAAAGAACTAAAATGACCGTGTAACGGCTGTTTTTTATCGTGCAAATGGAAATCCCGTTTCATCGATGCTATGATACGTTTTATACATTTATTTCAGGCCTCGATATTGCTCCAGGCATTAACTCCTGCAGGATGATGATTGAATTGAAAATGTTTCCGAAGTTTCAATATGGCTCCAGGAGTCATAAATATATCAAAATTGTACGGAAGGAAATTATTTTATTGTGAACTTCATCCGTTCCGTTGAATTTTAGTATATTCATGAAGCTGTTTATTCAATTACATCGACGTATATTTGCATATTATCGTTCGCTTACTGGATATCTCATTTTTATAAAACAATAACCTCGATCGATTAATTTAATTTTACAATCGTTGCAACTCACATTTGCCAATCATAACTTTAAGAATCAAGTTAGGTATGCAACCACTTGTAATAGCCGGCTCAAGTAATACAGCTGCCCCCCCCCCCCCCTGAAATTAGATAATTGTGATGGTTCTTCTACGAAGGGATTCGGAATTAGGCAATCGGAAAATTGTAGTTAGGACTTTCCGTGCAATTGCACTTATGTGCATCGCCTGGTGTCGGAACTGTCCCTTATAACTTCACTTAAAAGTTTTTCAATTCAAAATAATCGATATAAAGTGATAAACACGGCGGAAAAATTCCACTAATACGCATAACCGTTGAAGAGAATTAAATATTATATATATCCGTAATTCTTTCTAACTACCGACTTCATTATGAATAAACTTCACCGGTGAAATGTGCTTTAAATATCGCATACTTGAAAAATTCCTAGCGCTAATCAGTCTATTTTATGCCTTTATAAATTTGCAAAAGGCATTTATTGCAACAAAGATAGGGCACACAAGAGCAAGAACTTACTCGAATTGTATGAAATATTATCTATATTTCAATGAATATACAAATAAATGAGCGAATAACAATTGCTATATGGTTTATAAATGATTTAAGGTGTCATTTCAGGCGTTTGGCGAGTTGCAGGCAGCAATATGCCAGTTTTATAGCAGACAATGACCCATATTATAGGCAATTATTTTCTATTTATCTAATAAATTAATCGTTAATCTAATAATTGAACTCGGCAGTTTCGTCCGATTTTTGCTATAAAGATCTTTTAATAATCATGGAAAATGTATTTGCCGCAAAAGCCTTCTTTTGGTTAATATTTATAACCCCGCAATCAAATTCTCTCAGGAAACGCAAATGATAGGTAATATATGCTCAAGTTTTCACCAGCGATGTTATGTTCTTCCGCGTTTTCAGGTGATCATTATATCATAAAACACGAATATCTGGACATAATAACAGAAAATGGAAAATGTATTGAGGATGGAGGAACGGAGTTGGAGGAGACGTGGATCGGGAGAGAGCTTTTGAGAGGATCACCTCACGCGGCAACTCTCTACAAATCCCGAGGGAGGAGGAGAAGAGAGGAATGGGGAGGAGAGAGGCAGGATGCAATCGCCTTAGATCCCCCATAATCCCCTGCGCCGCCGGACCATTACGAAATAATAAACCATTCTCTCTCCACCTTACGTCTCGCGTGCTCTCTTGTTCTCGAAAAAAAAATTTTTTTCCTCTTATTTCGCAGGCGTCTACTATAATATACTATTTTAGTCCCGGATGCGTGTTGGGGAGGCATGCTATATTGGAAGGAGGCTAAACCGCGAGGGAAGACATCAAATATCTTGTTTATACCCGCGCGCCATTAATTGTTGACAGAGGGATTATATCTGCATAGGGAGGTGGAGCACAAACAAGCGCTAACGACTAGACGCTTTTCCTGGTAATGAGAGTAAATTTTGAAGTACTTAGCTGAGGATACGTTCGCAAAGATTAGGGCGATTACAAACTTGCAACGTCGCTTGGACAGAGTGCAAACTCTAAGCCTAGCTTTTCATCTATTTCTGGCGCATTAAGTAGATTATCTCTAATTAATGCTATCAGTATTTAGTAAAAAATGGGTATTGATGACAGCTTAAATAAAAATACCTATAAAGAGAATTGATGAATTCGTTAGATTTTCTTGTCAAAATTCAAAGCGAGAACGTAAAAAAGAAATATTTCCCGATGTAATAACATATCGTACTGTTATCAAAGTTAACGCAATCGTTAAACATATTAATCGACTCAATTAAAAGAATATTATAGAAATTCCATGAACACATATCAAATATTTTTACAGATTAATGAAGGAAGGGCTCCAAAAACTACAGGAAAGAAGAAGAAGAACGGGTTCTAAAGGGAAAGCTTCGGAGGATGATAACTTGAAATGATAAGCCACAAACAGAATAAGGGAAATTTTGACGGTGATTGATGGTTTCCTTGTGAGAAGTCGTCAGAATTTGTTGACGGTTAAAGAAATAAAAAAATGCCACGAATAGGGTAGCTGAATTAATTTAGTTGATTAATCCCTGATCAAGATGATTGCGTCAGAGCAGTTGTAATGATTTCGTATATAAAAATTAACATCAATTCATTAGAACAGTAAATATTATGTAGCTCTAACCACATAGAGAGTATAACGTTCGTAATTTAAGTATTTATAACTGGAGTTCACTATAATTCGGAGAATATTTTATTCCTACGTTACAGTAAGTTTAAAGTTTTATATATTCAATTTTTGTCTTTTCTTATGCATATATGTATGTATGCGTGTTTGATTCTCAGTCAATGACGAATAATGGGGTCCGAAAAGTTTCTTATAGTCAATTTTCTAGCCTCTATCGCATCAGGTTCCACACTGATTCCGGGCATTTACACTGAGCATTTCTCGCGTGATTGGCATTCCTTAATTTCGTTTCTCAACTACAAACTCGACAACACGTTTATCGATTCCATCAAACCGTCCAAAAATGGACCCGTGAAAAGATTTACGCCGAAAATGAGCATTTAATAAAGTTTACTTCTGACCTCCCTAGCGTCTTAATTGTTTTCGGCAATATCATATCTATTGACAGATTTACTATTGTTCGAAGCTTATGCCTCCTTCACAGTCAGAATTTTAAAACTAGAATCATAACTCCGCCTCACGCCTGTCAACACTTGAGTTTTTTTACGAGTATTTTTTTCCACATGATCAACTTCCTTTTTTTATTCATTGTAAATTCGTTAACCTCAAAAACACAATCATTAAAAAAGCCTGACTTCGTAAAAACACAATCGAAAATCCAATGAGCGTAATAGAAGCAATAGACATAACACATAACCTTATTAAATGTTTATAGTATTGGTTATTTTGCTTAGTCCGTGAATATAATGCGAATTTTAATTGAGAAATAATTTGTTTGTAAAAACACCTTGCCTTGTATTCAATATCCTATATATATATATATATATATATATATATATATATATGTGTGTGTGTGTGTGTGTGTGTGTGTGTGTTTGTGTGTGTTTGTGTGTGTGTTCGCGTATATATACGTATGTACGCACACACATGCACTGACAGGGTCACGTATTTTATTGGACTGTATCCAATTCAGGAATGAGAGAGAGATGGTGCATCTACATACAAACCTTTCTGTCACTCTGGGAGATGATCCTTATTTAGTAAATAGAACCATGTCATTTCTGAGGGAATCCAGAATTTTATCTTTTACTAGCTGGAGTTACCCGGCTTGGCTCAGGAAAGAATTTTCTTTTATGTAGCAAATGATTTTTATTTCTCGGGGTCCCGCGCTGTCGGTGCTCCCAAATTTCTCAAATGTGTTATTCGGAGAAGAGGTTCACACGGAATTTTAACCACCACCTTAAGAAATCACTGAAAATTTTTAGTCAGGCTTGTGCTCGTGGGTGTATCTCAATGGCGAATCCATCATATAGTCAAGGTAGACTGCTTTTCCAAGAATATTTGGCATAATCGAGCAGTTTTATTAAAATAGGTTTGCATAAATAAGTTTTTTAACGATTTTAATATGCGATAGGATGTGGTCTTTGTATTACTCTCCTATCCAGTTTTTATAAATTATAAGAATTTAGCGACCATAATTGTTTTTTTTTTACAGCCTTGTGGTAATTTTATTTATTTTATTATTGTCGGGAGACCCTTATATATTCTCACCGACATTTTATTTCACAGATTGTGGGAGACCCATTTACAGTCTCTCTCAATCGGTTTTTAACTAATTTATTTATTTATTATTTATTTATTCCACCAGATGAGTCACCTGACTAGATTCATTTTATTTTGTCTCATCTAAATCATTTGTGTTATGTGGCACACAGACATTTCTTGAAAATGAATAAGTTGTGTGAGCAAGGGTACGGCGATAATAGTCCACAAGGCTGATTCACCATCCAACACACACACACACACATACAAATAGAGGATAGTCAGGTAATATGGAATAGATGCAATATGGGATACTGAATGGTTGGGTCAAGGATGTGTTACTACCTCACGGTTCTTGTATTAATTATGTTTCGACATGCTGGACAAGTCAAGTAAAATGACGGATATAGCTCTGTAAGAAGTGCGTCGTGATTAACATCAGTCTGTAGTTTTTGTGCAGTTCAAAAATCTTTGGAGACTTGCCTACTTCTTACACGAAATGTAAGTGAATACATTTTATTTCATACTGAATACAGCTTAAGAAATGTAGTATATAATGGTATATTTATTTTCTTCCATATCCGTAATATTGTAGACAAACACTGCAGTTTTCATCGACTATACTAGAGGGCAACTCTTTAAAACGTTCAAGGTCGCTCACCTCCCCACCTAGCCTTCTCCCTCCACATGGCCGAATCTGTAGTCGCACAGTATCGTTCCTTCTGTCTAACGTTGCACTCTCGTTCCGTTGAATGTGATTTTGCTATAAACATTGATTTTCAAAACATTATTTTTTAATACTACTTTTCATTTTAACTGTTCATTTCATTGAGAAAAGAAACGGAACATCTACTACGAAGCATATATCAGCACTGCACTTCCCTCGTATAGGATGGCTCAGATAGTGAGTGGAGGGTGAAGTGGGGAGGTGTACGACCTTGAACGCTCTATAGAGTTGCTCCCTAGTACCAGTTGGAGGGCAATACGGGATGACGAATTTGTATGTGAAATTTGCCTGAAGAAGTAACCATAGTTGGTTTTCATATATTTTGTGTAAATTTAAACTTTTGACGTTTTCTGCATTTGACAGTTGCCTAATAGTGATTTTTCTTGATAAATATAAACCTGCTGTTGTTAGTTAATACAATCTTGTTTTGAGACATTAATGTAAGTCTTATTGTTAGTAGATATAGTTTTATTAAAAAAAAAATTGCTTATTAAGTTTGATTCCACAGTTGTATACTTTCTTAACATATTACCAACTTTAATTAATACAATATAAATTCTTTTCTTGATAAAAATGTTTCCTCTAATGAAACCCCATATTACTCTACCAGTATCCCCTATTACCCACAAGGTGAAAAATTGAATTTGTTTGTCTATCTTTGTTTTTGCTTATAATTTGTAGGTAAAAACGTGTACTTATACTGATTGACCAGTCGTTCTATGTAATATACAATCCACCGTTATTGCGCAGTTGTATTAAGATTAATTAGAATATTAAACAAGATGGAAAAGTATACTCCACAAATGAAATACGCAGAGATTTCAGAGGCGTTCTTAATGGGAAATAAGTATGGAACGGTATCGAAAGATTAGGTGATTCTCGGATTTTAATCCCCGAATCTGTAATCTCGTATACTATCTTGTAGTAAATGTTATTCTCTATCCGAATAATTTTTTTAATCTATACCTCGCAGATCACATTAGAGAATGGGAGAAAAATATATGGATTTTTAATTGTTGTTTGCTGAGAGAACCATCTTAGCGATCGATGTAAAAAATATGCGATATTTTGTTAGGGATTTTCTCGATTTTTTATCTCCAAAACCATAGCTCGCAATTATCTGTTCTCGCGGATTTTCTTGTAGTAAATGTCGTTCTCTATAAGAATATTTTTTTAATCTATACCTTACAGGTCATATAAGGGCTAGGGAGATAAAAGTTTGGTATTTCACTGTTGCTTGACGGATGCACTTTAACGAGACTAGGGGACTATTTCAATTCTGTGTTATTATTAAATTTGAAAAAATTCTTTATATACAATTTAGTGTACGAATTCTTGAACAACCCATATATTTCCATGTGTAAACCAAGGTTCAGGTGTAAAAATACCATTTTTGCGATTTATTCATTCTCATGGCATAAGACAGTTTGAATTATCTCCAATGCATGTTAAAAGGAATTTCTGGATCATTTGACGTGTCAATTTTTACACGTAGGATAAAGTGAATTATTCCAGCCATAAACCAGTAATGACTTCCAATAATTAATTTAATTATTAATCAAATTTAATTAATCAATCACTCATCATTCTCTCTCACATTTTCCAATCATAATCAATGCTACGTCTCTCTTATTTACGTTAAATTATGGTACATTCGGTTATCGAGTTAAATCATAATGCTTTCTTTCAGATTCAATGAACTTGATTGGATTGCAACTTTAATTGGAATAAAATCGAAATCAAATATAATTACCGATAATCAAATGAAACTTATACGCATACAGCATCTATATTAATTTCATTTAACATTATAACGTAGGACTTCCATTTAAATACTAACTGAAATTTATATAGCGTGTTGTATACATTGAAGCTTTCTGACTTTTTGATGTATTAAATAAATTCTAATTGTAATTCTTACTGATACGTAAGTGAAGCTTCAAAGTGTTAACTGTTAAACGAAGTGAATATGAGTCTATTTACTAACATTATTAACTATATACTGCTGTTAGTAACCGTACAAATCCTGTCGCTGAACACGACTTCTATTAGTTATAAAATGTTCCGCCAGGCTGCAGCACTCAAACTTACTCCACACCCTCTACAGGAGATTTTGAGAATTAACTGCGCTTGACAAGTGTCACCTCACTTGTAAAATATATTAGAGATACAAGTATAAGTTTATTTAAGAAATTACGTAAAGTGGGATTTCTAATTGACGGATTTAGTTGAAAATCACAATTGGGCGATCAATTTTAACACTCATACCTATTTAGATTAAAATCGGTTCAGCGGTTTAGGAGATGAAAGATACGACGGACGGACGAACGGACCAGACGTGTCCATAAGGCGTTCCGCTATTACCGCTTCGCTGATAAAGAACGCCTAAAAATGTATCCCATATTGCCCGACTTTCCTCTATACGCACACATCACACTCATAGCATGCTAAGGACCCATAACTACGAAAACTGCTCCAAGAGTTGCAGACTGCGGCATAAACCCTCTTATAGTATCTCTCCATCCCGTTTTGTCATTTTTTCTTTATTTTTTCAATTTTCATCCTTAGGCTCCGGTCCTAAACCTTGAGATTGAGGGTCGAGGCTTTAGCGCCGACACCCGTTGCCATTGGAGAGAAGAGGTGAGCGGTTAGTTGGAAAGAGGCACGGCGCTGCTGCTACCGTGGGTCGGATTCTTGCGAGCGTATAAAGCGCTCTCATTACACCAAACGGTGAACATGACGCCGCAGATGGCGCCGAGGACTCGAGAGGTGTGGTTTTTAAGGTCATTAGAATTATTACGGCCTTTTCGCGCCCCGTAAAGAGGCAATGCCCTGAAAACGTATGTGCGTCAAGGTTCCCGCGGCCCGGCAACTAAGAATATGAGCGCGCATTAAGTTAATTTATGGAGGTCCTATTACACGCCTACGAATGAGAGAGTGAGCCGGACTGGTACTGAATTTTTTTAAGGAAAGGAACTTATATTTTATTTATCCGTAGTATTTTTAACCACGATCGCACTCTGATAAAGTTGTTGTAGTGGAAAATGGTAATTTTAAAAATGATTATAGCCAAGTCATTTGTACGAAATACTGAACGTACTTGAATTATATTTCCGTTTTTTAACTTGTCCTTCGCCAATCTTTGTCTCCGTAGCAGATATCTGGTTTTCTTTGGAATAACATAAATATACGCTGAATATATTGTGCATCACTCATAATAAAGTTTAAGGTAGATAAGCTGTAATTGTCGCCTTAAATAATCTTATCTATTTCAGCGCCACTAATGATATTTAAACACGTAACGAATTTATGTACTGATATATGTATTCGGCCTTTCGTATTTCTCTTTCCTCGCCCGAGTCATAGGGCAGTAATAAATTTTAAAAATGAGTCCGTGAAAATCGACTGAATTCCTTCTCAGAGAGAGAGAGAAATAGTCTACCCCTTAGACCGAAACGTTTAAGTGGACGAAAAAATATATAATCGAAAGGTATGTACGCATCTTACGCTTATCATATCTAAACGGGACTTTTTTATTGCCCTCTTGTTATTTTGGCAGACCGGCGCCGTAAAAATTCCGCTCCTTATTGAAGATATTCCAATATATTCACTTCAAGGTAATTCATGTGCTGGCGATTTTTATCTCGCCATAACCGAAAAAATAGGAGCATAAAAAGTAATGCAGTCTTATTTCGAAGCTGATTCCATGCGAGTTGGAGGAGGAGGAGGAGTCGGGAAAAAATAACAGAATTGTGTAGTTGCCATCGCTGCGGCATATTACCGGAGTGTTTTATTTGGCGATAGTTAGGCGCTCTCTCTTAAGCTTTTTCGGTCGTATTTCCTATTTGAACGGCCAGTTGGATTTGGCATAGTCGCGGCTTTATGGCGCTAAAGTTCGCCTCGTTTTTCAAAAACGCGAAACGTATTCTGCAAAAAGAGATACAAAGAGAGAGAGAGAAAGGGGGATGAAAAAAATCAAACGTTTCCTCATTCCCGCCGAGGAATTGTTTCCGCATCGCTTTTCGTCTTTTATTTTGACCCGAGCAAATATCGCCGCGTTAAAAACATTGCCGCGTTTAAAAACATGCAGCCGTTAAAAAAAATATACGTATATTGTTCCCCTCCACGCCCTCCTCCCCCCTTCTCTCTCTCTCTCTCTCTCTCTCTCTCTCTCTCTCTTCCCCCGAATCAATACGGGACTCGACGTTGGTTGGATTTCGAAAACCGAAAGGCTATGAGAAACATAGTGTCCCTTTATTGCGATTTTTTCCGCAATGAATCTCGTTCCTATTGATACGGCTATCGTCGAATAATAGATACGCGCAATTTTGTAGAGAAATGATTCTATAGCGACTCGATGTCGAGGTGGAAAAATACAGTTGCCTTTACAGTCGTAAGAGGACTCTTCGCTTTGGTTTTGACCAAGTAGAAGTGTTTGACCGTACAAAATAAATAGCATTCGTTGCCGATATGGTGCACATGCAGTGAACATCACGCAATTTATTTGACCGTGGAGGGCGTTTATGCATAAAAGTGCACTAGAGAATTTTTCCATATATTCAAAGGGAGCAATCATATTTCCAGCTATACACTATTTTTACTCCAATGTTTATTTTACGTACTTAATAAGGGCGTGACAAAAATGTATTTCCGTTGGAAAATTTGTCTCCCGAATTTTACCAATGGGTTTATTTATAGAATAGCAGTACTATTAGTCTCCCGCATGAATACACATATCTAGGAGAAACATCGGCCAAGTCTGGGTTGGAACGTTGTTGAGGGAGATGAGCGTACCTTGCAATATGGAGCCCCCACAGAGTCATCCAACCTCCTCCCCACCTCCCCCTCCACTTCCACACACCGCCGCCACCAAAACTCCCAAAAAAGAACATTTAGACTTCTTTATTATCGCGACTGCATCCAGCCCAGGGGGAAGCGTTTCCCCGTTTAGCTGCTGCTGCGGGCGCGGCAAGCGGCAGGCTGTGGCAGATGCAACATTACACCATTGCATTTTCTCTCCCTCCTCCCCTTTTCCGCCCCTGTGACACAGACACTGCCGCCTATCTCTCCCTCATGGGGGGGGGGGGTGCTCTGTGTGTGTGTGTGTGTGTCGTGCCAAAAACCTCGGCGCGGTGTCGGGAGAACAGGAGAGGAAGCGGTGGGAGAGGGGGTGTGGGGCCGGGTGGTCGCGAGGGGTGTACGGTATCCAAGGGATTTTCTTATGACCTCGGGGAAAGGTAGAAGGCCTACGAGGGAGTGGCGGAGGAGTAGAGGGTAGGTAAATAGGTGTGGGGAGGGATGTGTACCGTTGGTGTCACGAAAGGAGAGGGAAATTGAGACTCGAGGGGTGTGGGTTCGGGTGATGGGAGGGTAGGTGGTGGAAGGTAGGTGAGGGTGGTGGGTGGTGGTAGATGTCGCGCATGCCGCAATGCGACTACGTCCTCTCCCTTTGCTCGCTCCCCTGTCTCATGAGATGTCGTCCACCACACTTTTATTCCCTTTCTTTCTCCTCTAGTCCTCATAAACATATTTCCCCTCTCGGTTCACTCTTCATCCGCATTTAGAGCCAATTTTAATACTCTACTCCGCTCGTCTGCCTATGAAGGGTGAAAAAAATTAGTCTCCTCAATAACAGCACACCGCGCTCACTCTACCTCCTATCTCTTTATTTCCTTCCTTAACCGATGCGTATGCCACGATATCCATTATCATAACTTCGGAAAGTTTCCATGCCGACCTATGCGTTCTACGTTTCGTCTCGTCTTCTTTTATCAAGGCCTACTTTACGCTATATTGATATTTTTATCCTTCCATAATCAATTTAATCGCCTCCTAACTTTTGAATCCACATCTGTGATCTTTCATATGCTATTCATTTTATTCCAATGTCGTATTTATCCCTCATGTCTTGAATTAAACGAATTAGTTCCTTAACGTCGATCCCGGCTAAATTTTAGCTGGAACCCACGCGCACAATATGTGTGGAACTCCCATCACGTAAAATAAATTTTAAGAAAGTAAATACTAAAGTGTCCCAGCTATTAAAAATGTATTGGTTGAATTTTACATCGAGTAAAAGTACCTAGTCTGAATGATGTATGAACGTGAAACTTCACTTTCAAGGAAGATTTTTATTATATCAATTCAGAATATTTCTTGAAATTGGCCATATCCCATAATAGGATTTTATCCATGAAATACTAGGCCGTTGTTGGCTAGCCTAGGGCTTATAGAGCAAATTAGGTTGTCACGATATATGCATTAGATCTAGATGCATTTTCATTATATTCGTCGCTTCGGCCGAAGTTAAAAGAGGCGAAAATTTAATGGCAAAGGATAGGATTTCGCATAGTTGCAACGAATTGAATTGAATCGAGTCGTTCAGAAACATACTCCTGAATAAAAAATAGGTTCCACTGAACATGGAATAGTGATCTTGAAGTTTTTAGAGAGCAGTTCATTTTGGATAACTGATTGATTTAGGTAGTTTTGCCTGAACTTCAATACGATAGTCATCACAGATATTCGTAAGAAGTATGTACATGGAATACAGGCTTTTCCAGCTTTTTACTATATTTCACCTCTTTTAATTTTTGAGGTCCTCTTTTCTTCCTTCGGCCTGTAAGAGAGCCTCGCTCGGAGTTGAAACTCTGAAGTAATGCACGACCAACATTACCTGCGGTGGGAAAATTTTGCTGCGCTCATTCTACTTCCACTCCTCGATGGCTATCTCTTGTCTTCTTATCGCTCGCTAGGAGTCTTCACCACCCAAAGGTGTCGAATGCATCCGTACTAGCAAGTTTTGAACCCTTTCATACGGAGGTTGCCTGGTCTGCCATGAACACGTGCTCACTTCAACACGAGGTCAATAGAAAAGATCTTCCTTGAGAATCCCTACTTCACCATCATCTCCGCTGCTTCGTTTTTACATTTCCCTGTTTGTTATCTTTACTTATTTTACCAATATTTTCAAGTATAAATTGCCGAACATTTTACGGAAAATTAACCATTTCTGAGTCTGTGGCGTCAGGACGAATGGAAAAGTGTTCTTATGCCGAATAACGGCGTTGATTTTCACTATGAAGTTTATGTATGTAACGACTAGAGTTCTTCGCACAAAGTAATCCTCTCAGAAATTAATTATGCCAGATGTTAAAATGTGGGTATATGTTTCTCGGAGAATTGGTTTTATTCGTTATCGGTATTCCAATATCTTTTCCGGTGGCATTAATAGTTCGTAAAATTATTCTTTTAGATTTTTCAACTAAAGATTTAAACGCATAGCTTATACCTAAGTTGACCAATTGAATAATCAATAAGTAAAATATTTTCAACTCCTGATACTCAAGTGTACCTATATTACCTCAACCATAATTCTATTTCGTTGTCAAACCTTCCACTCTGCATTATATCCTTCCTCACCACTAATTCAACCGCATTTAATGGTAAAAATAAGGTGCGTTGGGACAGAATATTTCCCTTCCCCTTCCACAATTTTGCTTGCCGATTCCAATTGGCCGGGAAGAGAATTCCTGTATTTTGGTTCTTCGGAATTTCCTTTCCTTAACTCAGTATTCTTTAGGATTTGTAAGTGGACGTCAGTAATATGTGAGACGTTGCGAAGAGAGGATCCGCTTACGATCTACGAAGCAATGAAGGTATTTCTTTAGCGCCAATATTATATCGGCATTTTTGAATTTATATTTGTAAATGATTTACAAGATTCCTTGCACACAAGGCTGTGCATTTTAATTTAATTAAAAAATTCAAATGGATATACCTTCTTCATAATAATAAGTAATTTAATTATGTGAATTTGTAAGCTTGATCATGGTCAGAGCTAAACAAAAAATAATTAGAATATATGTAGTTACCGGCGCTGAATCTTTTTTAATTCGGGTTCGGTGATTTGAGATCCTCTTTCAATTCCAGCTGCAGTGCGATTGTGACATCGTTGCGAAGTGCTTTTAATTTCTCTTTTACTACAAGCTGCAACTTGGGCGTCGTCGTTAAGAGATTTGGTGTTTCTGCGCTGGTACGAAAGCAGATCATCTCGGGATCTCCTTTCGTCGATCGAGGACATGGATCTTGTATCGCTGACTGCCGAAAAAGGTAGGGAAACGTCGTTTCTTACGGAAATAACCTTTGAGTTCCCACTCCTCTCTAACTTCAGTTTTGTTACCGAGCCAAGAAAATATCGAATTTAAGAGTTGCGAAAATTGAGGAGAACACGGCCCATAATAAAACCATAGTTTATATGCAAGGAACTCACACGATATACAGATAACTTCTTATGTCTGCAAAGTTTATCGATTGTTTGTCGTGTTAAGTAAAATGTTATATCCTTAGTGTTCCTCTTTTATCGTACGGAACTAAAACTGTTTCTCTCTTAATACAATTAGCTTCCGGTTGGATTATCGCTCGGGTTGGGGGCGCTTTCTTTCAAAGTTTTAACAGCTGTTCGGCGGCCAACTCCATTCGAAAGAGTCAACCCGGCGTTCAAAATCTCCTATTTTTGTGATTTATAAACTTGTGTGCTGAGTAATATAGATGCTCTTAGGCTTTGTTGTGGATACAACACCTATGAATATAAGTTTATCCGCTATGCAAGATCATACCTAATGGTGAAAGTTATGCAGCGACTTCAATTTTTAAGTTGGTTTTCCTTTGCATCCGTAGCAAAATCTACACTTGTGGCTGGATTTTATTTTTAATCCTTTTTATGGCACTATCTACAATTCGATTATTTAGATATCCACATTTCGTTTTGTTCCAGGTGGTAGTATAAATTTCGCTGTTGTAGTAGAAAAATTTTAAGAATCTATCAATCACAATTGTAACGTTTACTTGTTGCTACCCAAGGTATTTTCGCCAGTTGTTTAATATTGCCAGTGCGATTGTCATATACGAAATTATTCTTCTTTCAGCAGCTATCCGTCTACATCAATAAGCGTCGCCATCGTTTTTTGCATTTTTCTGACAACATTTGTAAACCAATTTGATTGATTATAACTGTGCTAGTGAAATATTTAATGTTCCATTTCATACCCCCGCGTAGGAACTTATTCGCCTTCGTAAGGAAATTTAATCTACCTTATGCAGACAGCATTGAGAGAGAATATGTACTCCATTTAAGTTATTCCAAATGCTCATCTTATATTTTGATTCGTTTCCTTGATTTTCAAAGCTATGTATAACTTACTTAACTGATCTGGACTGTTTTAAGCTATGTAATGGGACTCGATTGTAGGTGAAAACCCTCCAAAAGAATGTAATTGAAGTGACAATTTTAACGGGATGCGGTAAAAAGGAATCGGTCTTCATCCCCCGAAAACCCATTATACCAACAAATTACCCATTCGAGTTCAAACGTCTGCAGTTCCCTGTGAGCGTCTGTTTCGTCATGACAATTATTAAGGCACAGGGCCAGACGCTCCGAATAGCAGGTGTTGACTTAAGATCAAGCTGCTTCTCACACGGGCAGCTTTATGTGGCTTGCTCGAGGGTGAGTAGCACCAGGGATCTGTTTGTTTTTGCCCCCGATTAAAAGACCAAAAATATCGTCTAAGAAGAAGCGTTGAACTAATATGAACTACCTGACGTCCCGGGCAACGCCGGGTAATACAGCTAGTTTAATATATTTCTAGAATTTCACAGACTATTACCATATATGAAAGGGTTAAATGTGTGTTCGAGTCGAATCATACTATAAAGTAACTAATTTTTCTGGCCGAATTAATTCTCCATGCGGGCCGCATGAGGCCCGCGGGTCATCTGTTTGAGACCCTGGATTAGATAAATGTTTTTAACTTTGTTCTCCGCATGTTTATCGCTTCTTAAAATTTACTTATTTTCACATAATGGTCGTTTAGGAAAAGGTTATTTAATGGAAACCATTATTTTTCATGGAATAATTTAGATGCGTACCCATGAACAAAGACGGGATGAATCGTAAATCTATGAATTAGAAATAAAGTATTGAAGTCAGTAAATTTCCCGGAAACGGATATAGTTCTTTTAGGAAACAACAGAGGATGGGAGTCTTAGAAGTAGCTGACAGGATTAAAAATGTTTAATTAAATCCACTTCAAGGGAAATGAAACTTTTTTAAATGTGCGCAGAGAGTAAAGTAAGGATGCTGCATACAAAGGAACTAAATGAGACATTTTTGCAGAAAGGATAGATTTTGGAAACGGTTTGAAAGAGCAAAAATTTAAGGTTTGGATGGAAAGAGAAATATGGTGGAAGTATTCAAAGATGCGTCTGTTTGGGTCTTAAATGAGAGAAAGTAAAGAAGCCGAGGTGGAATGAGATAGCAATTAATAGCATTTCTCTCAAATCCTAAAGAGAGAAAGCCGAGGAAGGTGGTGTCAGAGAATTTTGGAAATAATGCATGTGTGGGAAAGTTCAGGTGCTAAAGTCTATTGAGTTTACGAAATAAAAAGACAAGAGGCGGAGATTTCTAGGAATACAAGACTGAGGTTGAAAAGGCACTTAGTGGAATTAATTCCGAACGATCCGTGGTAATGGATTGTTCTGATGAAACCTTTTAAGATGAAGAGGCTAAATTGAGTTTAATAACTTACGTAGGAAGATATAAAGGTTGAGAGAGAGAGAGTGAGATTCAGGTGCCTGATTTTAGACCCATTAAAAAATTAATTCCTATTGATTGAAGACGATCGGATATGAGTTTATTATCATAATAAGGAATATTAACTACAAGCTATGTTAGCGAATATAAGAAATCTTGAACTTTAAGGAAAAGCGGAGAAAAAGGAAATATTAACAAAAATCTCATTGAATTTTATCATATTAATGTATAATGTCATTTTCGAAAAGTCTCTCGATCGCTCATTCGGTGTTACTCGGCAGCCCCGGGACAAATTTTTTGGGAAACTTTCAGTAGACGGTACTTGGGAATCAACGTATAATTTCAATCAAGAACTAGTATTTAAAAAATACTTGTCACAATTTTCTCCAATAGAATTACAATTAGAATCTACCTTCGTTGAATTATCACTGAAGACGGCTGCTTTGTAGCCGAAAATGAAGTACACCTTACCAATCTTGTTCAGCTTCGATAGCGGTAGCATCTCCTCTCGTCTCCTTAATGATTTTCAACGTTTTTTGCTTAATTTTACTCTTCAAAAAGTGTAATAATAGCATCGAGCAAAGCTTGTTGTTGTGTCCAAGAGAGTTTGAAAGTCAATTACACCGACTGATGATAATATAAATTTTTGATAAGTTAAGAGATTGGCAATAATTAGAAATCAAGAGAAAATTTTTTCTATGACCGGTAATCGAATCCTAGTCTTTCACTTGCCGGGTGGATTTTCTTCCATTCAACTATCATTGTGAACTAATTCTACCGTTTCATAACACGGATGTGTTCCTTGGTAATGATAATTTTTAAAATAAAACCATTACTTAATTTAGTGTTTAATCATCCATTTATTACAAATTAGATTATCGAATCTTATCCCATGTCCCTATTCCTCTATTAATGTCTTGAGTTATCGTACGCTGTTTCCATTTACACGGTGTTTTCTCGCGAATCTTGGGGTCCGACTGCATTTATATTTCTAAAACAACTTTTTCACGTATCTCTTTTCTTTTACATAAAATTACTCGAATGCCGCCTATAAGGTTGCTTAAGCATTCCAAATTCTCCGTCAAAAATTATCATAAATAGTTTGGATAGTACACGGTGAGTAATCTTGCTTCGTTGGTATATGCAGAGAATTCGTCGCTATTCTTCCTGTTTAAATCGAGAAATCGACAGGAACAGTGAACCCGTGGCCGGCAAATACCAATGCAAACTGATATTTTAATTGGAAATTAGTATTTATTAGTGCGGCGGTAGATAATGCATTATTTAAAATTACAATTGATAACTCTACTAAAACATTTATTTTCGCCAAAATGTATTGGTGAAAATAGACTGGCAAAATATGATTTTATGGATTCGCAAAACTGAAAAGAAAATTATAATAAAAATAACACACACATCACTACAATTCGTTGTTTAGTGTATATGAAAATAATTCAATGGCGTTAGAAATGATACAAAACATTACGGCTGTTGTGTGATTCTCCAGGCTTAATTTCAGTGCGTATGACATACTGTAGATAAATATAGGTAATGTAGCCCTAAATTTTTATGGCATCTTTTATTAGTATTTGTTTTTATCATTATTTGCGAAAATATTCGAACTAAAGTTAAAACGGTGTACAGTCAATCCCCGATTTAGCGCCCCCCTATAGAGTGATACCCCCGCATACCACCCAAGAATCGTTGTGAACAGAACTTTCATCTTATTATTAAATAGAGCAAGCATGCTTCTCGATTTGCCGCCACCCCCGCTTTAACGCCAATGTCAGTAATTGAGAAACGATGGCGATAAATCGAGGTTAGACTATATACGTTCTTTTGGTTGTATATCTTATAGAATTAATTATATAATGAACAATATGAAAGAAGTGTTTTTAGTAAAACTCCGATAACCAACAGCATTATTATGCGTTCTTTGCACGAAGTGAACGCATATGGCGTAGTAAAACGGCGGGAGAGAGAAGGCAGCGCGCGCTGTTGCCACCTCCTCCACATTCATCGCACGCCCAGTCATGTAAATGACTCACTAACATACAAGACGTGGCAACAGTGCACGCTGCAATTTCTACTTTCTCCTCTCTCCCGCCAATTTTGCTAGGCCAGATGTAGCTCTAAGGCGGAGGCAAAATGAAAATAAAATAAAAATCGGTATCATTTTGGGAAGTAATGTTCTGATATTCTTTTTTACATTTTAGTAATGTAGGCATTTCTCCGGTGACAACGGTATCTCTAACTTTGAAAACAACCAAGGAATGACGAAGATACCGAATTTCAGAAATGTAACAAAATCGGGTATCAATATAACGCTTCCAGGTACTTGTTCCTAATAGTTTTAGGTCAGTTCTATTAAAATTGCAAGTATAAACATTTTAGCGTTTCTGAGTTGTAAACATTCAAATTGATCTTATCGGATTTCCAGGGTTAAAAACCGTGTTTTTCTTCAAATACAGCCTAATATAAAACATTTAAACAGAAACTAAAAATTTAAGATGTATATCAATTAACGTAGATATAAATTTTCTAGCCGCTACTTTTCACCCCATTAATATCGTTGTGGTTGTTTTCGAGATATACCGCCTCAAACTCTGGTGTCTAGACTTTTTGCAAGGACTAGTAGGGCAGGTCATTTCCGTTCGTCCGTCCCTACGCATGTTTAAACTCGGGAACCGCTGCACGTAATTCGATGAAATTTGGTATTTGGGAGTTTTGATGAAATATATTGACCAATTCCAATCTGGGTTAAAATCGAAAAATAAAAACGACCACTTTACATGAAGGCCTACATGTATTTTACATCGTATTTTGCAAGCATCTCGTTAAATACTCATCTGAGCGAACAAACGCAAAGTTTAGGATAAATTTAAAGAAAAGGAAATTAAAGTATTTACCAGTGCTGGCAAACGAAAAAAAACGATTCGTTACATTTTTCGTTACAGACAAAAAAGGGATTTCATTTTTCGTTCCGTTTTCGTTACACTAAAATATACATTTCGTTTCCTTTACGTTTACCATTATAACTAAATAATTTTGTAAAAAATAATGAAGTGTAGGTAATCTTTTATTTTTTTGTTTAGAGGTTACGTATCCACCTTAAATACGTGCATCTCATTTAGAATATTAATTTATAGGCACTTCTAAATATATGCTGTAGATCAGAAACGTTTTTAATATTTCTAAGTATTCAGCAAATTTTTCGTTTTGATACGGAGACTCGGATTTTCATTTTCAAAATTTTATATTCAAGTTAATAAACTTAACACATATTTAAGACTAAAATATTAGTGCTGTAACGGTTATACCCTATATTAGAATTTTTTATTGGTAACACAAAAAGTACGCTGAAAACCCAGGGACCCATAATTAAAGATAATAAAAGGAACCCGTCGGTCTGCTGAACCGATTGTAACTCGGAGAACATTCTCCTGCTACATACCTAAAATTTGGAAGAATGATCGATCATCAGATAAAACTAAAGAGAATTATCCAAACTCCAATATCTGTCCTCTTTAAGACTAATTTTAGATGTCGTTCTTTCTTTTCATATCTCCCATAAGAAATACATGGAAATCATGCATGAGTTTACAATATTACATTTCAAGATCAGTTAGATTTGAAATATTACCCTGGGAATAGCTTTATTTTGTATATGAAAGAATAAAGTAAATCATTTGTAAGACAAAATTTAAATCTACTCCAAAAATACCATGAATGAAGGTATTTTTTGTATAAAATGGAAAAATTTGAAATCTAACAATGCGGGGATTCAATTGCTGTCGTGACGAAAAGAATACTATTAAATTTTAATTAATAGCAAAATTATTGTGAAATCTTTAATTTAATGGTTTCAGTGGGATCTGACTACGTTCTTATGATTTTCTTAGTTTGTAGTCTATTTCCAACGCAGTTGATAAAAATGAAGGACCAATTTAAAAAATTCTTTAATTTCAGTAGATTAGAGGGTTTATCATTTTGATAAGACTTATGCTCGATAGTTATGAATGAAATTTTTAGGATCGGAAAATACATAATATTTAATAAAATGGGGATAAAGGATATTGTCTCGTACCGCCACAACCTCACAGTAAATCGCGAACCCAAACGCGATCTCTCTTCGCTTTCACCAGCACGCTCGTGATCTCTCGATCACTCGCCGCGTTAAACAACGGAACAGTCTCTCTCGTTCCCGCTATAACTAAAATACGTTCAATATCGTGTCGCGAACGACATACCTCAACGTCACGTGTTGTATACTTTATATATTAGTATTAATACTTCTTTTATTTTGCATTTGAATAGATATACATGTTAAAATTGAAACATTTTCTTCTAAAATAACTAGCTCCCACTTGCGCTTGCTTATGTGGAATTTGAATAAATACGTTCGATAAGCAAAATTCTATGATAAAAACTGAAATCTTTATTTCTTTTCGCAGAAAATAGTACAAATCCCGCGCCAATAGTACGATTCCCTTCTTTTAACACTTAAAAGGAAAATGCATTGCATGGTTGATTTCGCATTTCATATTTAAACTGGATGAGAGGAAAATTTCTGGAGTCGAACTCGCGCCTTCAAATATACTCGTAAGAAAAAAAATTTTCCTCGACAGGTCGTCCTCAGTCGTCAAAGGTATCCGCCAAATTCCATGAAAATCGGTCAATCGGTTTAAAAGTTAATAGGAGTACAAAAAGACTGAACGATGAAACAATAAGCTTATTTTCCATTCTGGAAAGTACTGTAAAATGCACGATTCAATGCTTTTTCAGAGCATTATTTTGATGCTAGCTTTGAAAACTATAATGACCAAAATCTTCCTTATTTACAGCAAGAACTAGCAATATAAAAACGTTTGAAATAAAAAAACGGGATGGAGGGGTGTGAAGAAAGATTGAGGAAATGGATAGGGGAAGAGAGAGGGAGGAAGGGAGAGTATGGGGAGGGAAGTAGACAAGTGTGACGTAAACTGAGGGAGGAGTAAGACTGCAGGAGGAAGACGTGTGGGTTAGATAGAAATGGAAAACGAGCAGAAGCGTAAAAGTTTAGACATTGTATGAGGTTTCATAAAATAGATTTAAAGTAAAAAATTTATTAAAATTTATGGGCACTAGTTAGCAAATAATGGATAAGAAAATAAAATAACATTCTGTTAAATTCTGCCGAGTTTATCCTGATTCAACATAAAATCAGATACTCCATTCCTATGCAGATGCTGGACATTGCTGACTTCAGAATCAAACCCAGTACCCAATGGCATATAAAACGGCATTTTAAAATATAATGACGAAGAAAACCGCCACACTAAATTATTTGACTTTAATTAATACCAAACAAAATATAAACTTGAAATATATATGAAAATGGGACTTATTTCTTCAACACTGAATACATTTCGTTTCTCTTACGCCTGTCAAAAAGTCTCCCTGTGACGGTCTTCGGTAACTTGAAATTAACTAAAATTGTTAGTTTGTCATAATTTTCAGGAAACAATAACTATCCAATGTTAAAGTAAACGTCTCATAATAAAATAGATATGAAGCAGTACTGACATCTAACGAACGATGACAACACGTTCGAATTGTACGTAGATTCACTTCGACCTTGCTCAAATACCTTGTTAAGTTAGACTGACAAACAGTGGATAGAATTCGAGATTGGAGGGGATGATGGGATTGGAACTTGCAGAGCATCGACCTTTAAAAGAGGAAAAGTCCACTCCGGTGTATTACCTAAAAGAATGTATTCGAAGTACGACGCACTGTGAGGGAGGATAGGGAATGGTAGAGGTCCTTAACTACAAGCGGCACATTTACTGAAGCTTCCTTCCTCATCCTCCATGCTCCTTATCTGGTGCTTCCTGGAAAAGGATTAACATCAGGGAACAATTCTTTTCACAAATGGAAGGAAAACCCAAAGGACAATCTGTAGTGGTCAGGATAGCGTTTCTTTCGCCACAAGGCGGCAAAACTGGCTCAGCGAGGGACAAGCAAGACCGGGGAAAGGGATTTTAGGCCACTTTCCTTTGCTCAAGACACGCCCTCTGGGACAAATGCCACTAGAACATAACCCTTTACCGTCTGTTAATGAAATTTTAAAAAACTATTTTTTCGTTTGCGTTACGTTTTCCGTTACAGCTATTTGAAAAATTTCGTCAATGTTTTTCATTACGTTAATCCAAAATAATTCCGTTATTTCTTTATGTTACGCTTAACGTTTTCCAGCACTGGTATTTACGTAATTATACGATTTTCGATGTTCTTTTGTTCATTCAAAAAATATCAATTAAAAACTTTACAACTCTGAAACCACTGGACATATTTTAGTGAAATTTGGTATTGGGAAGTTTGACTAAAATTTGTCGACTCATTCCAATTTTGGTTAAAATCGGACTACAACTACGATCAGTTTACATGAAGACCTACATGTAGTTTATAACGTAGGTACGTTTCCACTCGGGTACCGCAGGACGTATTTTGATGAAATTTGATATTGGGCAGTTTTACAAAAATTTGTCGATCTCAAAGAACGCATTTGGAAACTGTTTGCTTCGACATGGAGTACACCTTTCCACACATGTTTTAAAATGATAAAAGCAACCAGTAGCTTAAATAAAAAATAATTTAAAATTATTATAAAATTGAATTTATTTTGCAATGGACATCGTGTATCTTATATTCATATAGTAAATTCTTCCCAAGGTTTTACTGTTTAATAAAATACGCATAATTTCAAATACTAGTTATAACACTTTTCATGAGGACGAACAGCCTTCCACATCATCTCTTGATTTATAATTTTCCGCATCAATTTATTTCGAAATTCAAAACGCAATACGCTTAACATTTTTCTCTGGATTTTCCAGCCCAAGGATGCCATCTTTAAATGAGGTCACAAGCCAAGTGCCTCCCAGCAAGCATTCATTTATGCAATCTTTGTTAGCAGTGCTCGTGACTCTCTGAAATAAAACGCTAGTATTTTCCCTGGTGCTCTGTAAAAATAAACAAGATTAACCTCAAATTGTCAGATTGCCAGAAATGTTTAGGAATTGCGTCGTTTTGATTTTGTTGTGGTTGCGGTGAATCATTGCAGAGGTCATAAATGGAGAGGCGGAGGTAATAATTTCTGGAGCTATGAAGTTTACGGTCTCTCTTTATTTACACGAGACATTTGCGGTCGATAAAGTTGTTCATTTAGATTAATAGGAGCAGGACACTGATCTGCAAGTTTTTTGAAATTGGTCGTTAAAACAGGTAATGCGCTTAAAGCGTCCACTCACGAACTCTAGCACATACAGTGATCTATTTATTTAGCCTTGATTGCGCCAAAATTGAACGAATTATTGCGATGACAGTTAGGTTTTTGGAGGATTGAATTTTTAAAGTTAACTTCAAGATTGAGTACAACTATAACTTTTTTAAATCAGCAGTATGTTACTCATCACATATTCTCGCAATTTTGAAAGAAAAAACTATTAGACGTTTGTCAGTAAAATTGTAAATTAACAGGGGTTAAAATAAAGCATTGTTTCAACTCCGTTAACGCAGGAAATTTATATGTTACATATTAAAAAGGCATTCTCCCGCAATGAAACTCAGTGATGGCTCGTATTTACATATTGTGGAAAGTAGGCGATTTTCTTAAATTATGATCGTGTTGAAAATAATGCATAGATAAAGTAGCTTCTACGGATATGCTTTCGGAGTTATATTCTGTCATATTAATTTAATCATTAATGAAAAACTAATGGAAATATTTCAAAATTGCATGTACGAATTCTATCTTGACAAATTAATAACCTTTACTAATAATCATGAATTGCTTCAATAACCATTATAATCATTAAATAAATAAATAAATATGCTATTGGGCGAATAATTCCATCAAGGTAATACGCCATTGAGAGTGTAAAGTTCACACAAACTATAAGAATGTATAGTGACGTTTATCTTTCAGGCCAACATTTTAAAAATTTCGAAGAAATCAATACGAAATAAACAATTACAGTTCTTAAAACCTTAATAATCGATACCTTGAATTTTATCGTTAAAATATTTCCACGCAACATGAAATCAAAAATAGGATAAATGTAACGGAACTCGCACGGGCGGACCCAGACCGCCAAGTTGTTAGCGAAAAAAATTCGCGGATATCAATTATATAATTTAGTGCGCCGCGGGAAAAAATAACCAGCGTTTATGGGCGAGGGGCGCAGTCAGATTGGCGTTATTCCACCTCGTTCGATTGGCTTCCCCCCGAATAAATTAAAACTGTCCCAAAATAAATTGCGCACGTCGAACTCCATGACGCACGGCGCGCGTTCAGCCTGGTAGTGTTTCGGGAAAAGGGCGATCGTTTCGCGAAATGTTTACTTTCGACGGAACTTTCATTAGCGTAACGCTATTAACGGAGAGCCACGTTCGCTTCCTCATCGAGTCGTAAAATATAACGGCACAAAAAGCGGTCGTTGATTGATAATAATGCGATTGCGCGTATTCGTTTCGCGTATGAGCGCGAGCCATCGAAACATATTCGAAGCGAAAAAAATAACCGAGGTCGCTAGGAGAGGAAATTATAAAATCGTCACGCCCGACATAAGGGGCACGCGCGAAAAACGAGCCTCGGAGTTAAATAAACAAGAGCTCATTGGTTTGCTTTTATTGGCCGAAATCCATTTGGCTTCGCCGTCGAAAGTGTAGGGGGAGAGAAATGGAGATAGAACGTTAGGGAAAAGAGGGTGGAAGGGTGAGGGAAGAGAGGCTAAGGGAGGAGAGGGTGAAGGAGGAGAGGGTGAGGGAGGAGAGGGTGAAGGAGGAGAGGGTGAGGGAGGAGTCGGTAAGGGAGAGAGCGTGAGGAGAGGGAGAGAGGCAGGGAAGAAAGGGAGGTTGGATGGAGAGGAGGGTAGTGAGGAATAAAGGGAGTGAGAAATGTGGCCATTCTCATTCGCTATACATCTCCCTCTCCCTTGCCGCCAGTGAATGATGTGTCTCGCATTCGGACGTCGCTGCAGTTCTCCTCGTTCACTCTTCATTTTGATCGAAAGTATTCCCTTGGTGGAAAAGGATTCAGGCATTTATTATCCGGTCGCAAATTCGGATCCGCCTTTATTTTGGTATCCTGACGGTCCGACGCACACAAAATTTGCCGACTGCATCCAGAGTCTGAAGAGTTTTTCGTTTCCTATTTCCTTGTTGTTTTGTTCCATTTCCCGCGAGGTATTCCGCATCTTTCGTCTTGTCTCGGTGTTTTCTATTCCCTAGAACCAGTAGCTCCATAAGGTGCCAAGAACTGAGAAACGAGAAGCAATATATTCTTTGGAGAAGATATACAACTTTGTGACGTTTTATATTTAATGGTTTTCATCGTTCATCTTAAAAAAAACTTTATTTAAAAACGAGATCACCCCAGGCATAATTATCTACCGCATTTTATGTATGAAATCAATATACGGCAACAATGTTTCTCCACCCTCTTTATGAATAACGGAAAAACTGTTTTTCAGTTTAGAAAGTTAGTTGACAAATAATTATTTACCGCCTTCTATGGGAAACTATATATCAATGCGAATGACACTGGACACGAGAATTATTTCCGATTGTTTTAAGCTGAATTCAAAATAAATTTTATATCTCGGATACGAAAACTACGACACAAATCGCGCTTACTTTTGACAACCAAGACATCTGAGTCGGGAAACAGGAACAGGTTTTGTTTAAAATTCCTGATTATGCTATTTTTTAAATCTTTCCAAATAATAAATTTATTTGTCCTAATTTATGCTCCCTTTAGTTACTTCAACTTAAACTTTACATTCCACAGCAAAGTTCTATTGCTCTCTTCTAATGATAGAAACTTTGTGTTAGTCTAGGCGAGTTATGAATTCTTTCCATAGAGTTTATTTTTGTCAATTCGGTTAGATGCTCCAAAAAGTAACGTTCGTGCGTTTTAAAATGCGTTCAATTTTCATAATTCTGAGTGGGATGGCATATCGACAACTTTTCAGAAACGCAAATTGGACATAAATCAAAAACTGATGCTGAACCCCAAATTTTGATCAATTGTGAAAAGTTTTTATCTGTTTTGTTCTATTCGCAATATGCCCAATCTATGTTTGAGACAATGTAAAAAATGGTGCTTCAGGCATTTTAATAATAATTTCTTAGCCCAAATGGGGTATGGATATGATTCAGAAAATGATAGAACGAATATAACTACAAAAAGAAAAGGTATTAGGTATTATCAGTGATGCCATAGCTTATTTGGTCGAATATACTTCACGAGATGGAAATTTATTAATTTTTCTCATCTAAATATCGACGATAATGAATATTTTCCTAATTTATCGATTTATAACGGCGTTTATTGCATATATAAACACTAAGGAGATAAACTTTTGGTAGAAGAGATAAAACATGGCGAATTAAATTTAGTATAAAAGTCCGCTAGGAAACATAGGACTCAAATCACCAAATGCAGCAATAGATAAGAAATCTCTTTTCAAAGCCTTTTCTCGTTAAGAATGCAAATCGAGACGACTCATGACAAAAGCAATCCCAAGGAGGGTGCCATATATACTTATTGGCTTTGATGTTTGTAACGTCAGTTTGTTTTTCATTTTCGATCACCATCTCTGCCGATTACTTTCTCTCTCTCTCTCTCGTTTGCTTTCCTTTCTCCTCCTCCTTTTCTACTTTCCACCGTAAGCTCCCTGTCCAATTATTCAGATCTACTACCTACAGGTGTCTTTCCATTTTGTCCTGCCTCTAAGCTTTGAGGGTCTTATGCAAAATTGCCATTCTCTTTATCACGTCGAGAGCAAGGGCGACCAAGATATCACTTTTTCTTTAAGCTCTAGCCGTCGTCTAGTCGTCTGACCCCCATATAGCCTTCCCTATGGAAAGGATTCCGTCTCGACTCTCAAGAGGAAAAAACCCAAAAAGCAAAAGAAAAGGAAAAACGAAAAAATATTTTTTTCGGGAGAAATATTACTAGATGGTTCATTTGTTCCTTTTTTCTCTTTCCTTTCCCTTCATTCTTTTCCTGCCAATACGGTAATAGCCGAAAAGAAAGGGTTTGTGTGAGAGAGGGAGGGAAGAAGGAAAAGAAAGGACGAAAAAATATTATTTTGGCTCATGAGTAGACAATCAGTGTTGAGAGCTTTCACTAAAAGAGGTCCAGAAAGAGATGGGAAGATTCAGGATAAAAGAGGGAAAAGTTTCCATATTTTTATCAAGTTGTTTGTGCCTGAAACGAAGATAGCGGATTAAAATCTCTCCATCGATGTCTGAAACCCCTGGCATTTTCCAAGAACTTTCCTCGATTATGATAATTTATTTTCTCTGAAAAATAGAAATGGAGTTTAACAGAGTATTTAATTAAACTCGCGTACTCCCTGATAAACACATGCGGTTATTTTAGGCGCAGTGCAAGTGATCGTTTAATTTTTCATTAACTAAATAAGAAATGACACTATAAAATATATTTTACATATAGGTAGTATACTATACAATTTTCACGTCATTTGCATGCTCGGATTCAGATTTAAAATTCTTAAGTTTTTATGTGTTTTGCTAAATAATATTATCTTTGTTCATGTTTTCTATAGTGTTATGTTTTTTAGCTGTAAGAATAAACAAAAATAACTGATCGATTTATTTATATACATATATACATATAACGGTCTCTAAATTATAGTTGTGTCAATTATAGCTAAACTAGGGTTAGAATTACTGGATTAGGTATCAAGTGTGCAGAGTGTAATGATTCCAAGTGGATCGATGGATCATGTTCACGTAAGATGAGATGTCGCAGGGGTCAGCGACACAAAATCGGCTCTGTTCGGCGCCGAGGCGGTAGAGGAATGAGGGTTTGCGAGACTCTCTGTCTCTTAAGGCTGGTTATAGGGATTGCGTGATGTGAAGTCAGAGATACGATGAATAAAAAAAGGAATCCTTTTCGCTTTTTTATCGAATATTGTATCCATTAGAAAACCAAACGCAGTTTTATATTGTCAGACACTGGAATCTCTTGGGAAGCAGCTGCTTATCTCGACGGGGAATTGGTACAAATACCCAGCCTATTGCTTCTTAGCTTACGAAATAATTCCGTTCAAGCATTAAACAAGTTCATTTTATTCTCCCGCATGCGGTCTATCGAGATATTTATATGTATATTAAATACTTAATTTCATAAAAATTGTTCACTTTCAAATAATATTCATTTCGTAAATTTCAGTTTGCCTGAAAAGAATGTTCAGATGTTTTGTCATCTTTCGCGAAAGATTATCAAATAAATGTGATTATTCCATCGCTCGTTAGGTTGTTGGCTAACTGCAGCAGAAAAGCCATTTTCTTCATTTTCTTACGGCTATCTCCTTTTAATGCATCCAAAATCACTACTTTTTAAAACTTTTTCCTCTTCTACGACTTTCTCCAACAACTCGTTGCCTCAAAAAATCTGACCCCCACATTTCTTCTGACACTGAGCTCATGAAATAGAGAAAATGAATGATTCGCGGTTTTAGCGTATGTATTGAAAACAAGGTAATACTGAAAGAAATTCTTATTTGCGTTCGAGGTAAAAATAAACATTACATCACTTTCTTCAGAGAGAAATATTATATCTATCCACTCCTACAGAATTAGGAGTAAAAGTCAGTGCGGCAGACAGTCCGGCTCATATCCTCCTCTTAACCAAATCCTTCAACTAATCTCATATAATGACGAAAAATAAAAGGGAACATCTTTTGTTTTCACGATAGCAAGCAGAAAAAGAACGTGAAGCATTTTATCTGAGCCATCGCGGAAATATATCTTGTCCAAATTCCTCCGACGAAGAGAGTATGCCTTGAGGGTCATGGCGATTTGTTTCGTCTCGCCCGTTCTTTTTTTCATCAACGTCTGTATTCCGCTTATCTCACGACCGCTTACAACTCTCCGCGTCACAAGTTCCAGGACCTCTCATTCCCCTCCCTCTTTATTTCTTTTCATCCTCGGGTTATCCATCACACACGTTTCCCTCTCCCTCGTTCGCTTCGCCTCCTCCTCTTTTGCCCTCAGCATATCTCCTCTCTCTCTTTCACACACACACACACACAAACGCACACAGGTGAGCCAGAGAGACGTTCCTGGAACTTCCGAATTCTTTCCTCAAGACGAGTTTCGGTGGAGATTGCCATTTATGGGATGTTTAGTTGGGACGGGAGGGAGTCCTGCCGAAGCTGCGACTAGGCTGCGGAAGCCCTCTCTCAGTCTCTTCCTCTCACTCAGTATATTTTATCGAAGTTTTCTTCTACGGTTTGACTTTTTCAACACGAATAAATATCGGGAGATGAAAGGGAAGGATGACTGTCTACTTCCCCTTATGCGTTTGGTGCTGAAGGTGAGAGTGAGATCGGTCGCTCCCTAAAAACACTTGCGTGTTCCCAATCAGGTAGAGTTCGTGAGAGAAGCCCTCGAGGTTCGTAGTCGGGCATTGCTTCTTAGCGTCTTTTAAGACGGGTAGGGAGAGAAAGGAGAGGCAGATGGAATTTTTGTGCGGAGAGAGGGATGAGTGATGAGGGAGGTGGTAGTGGAGGGAAGAAGGGTATTCTAGGTATGGCGTGGTGAGTGGGATGAGAGGGAGGTTTATACGTATACGTGTGGGAGCCACCGAACCATGGGAATCTTTAGGCGAGTGAAAATGAGTGAGTTATTCGATCAGGAAGCTTGTCGACATCTTTCCTTTTAATAATACACGTGCGACTGAAGAGGCACGCTGAATCTATGACATATGGCACATGGCGCCTAGAACGGTGTATAATTATGATAAGTGATTCAAATGATTACTTGCATTAACTACTTTAGGCTAAACAAATACCGAGTTTGTTTTTCCTCGAGTCTATAATAGTATTTTCACAAATATTACAGAAAGCAATCCGAATTTGGTGTTCACTTTTCTAGGTCGAATAGGTAAAAATTTGCTTATTAATTATGATTGTGCGTAGCAAAAAGTAATAAATCGTAAACAGTTATTTTTGATGGTTTAAGTCCTTTGTGGATATTTCACATCCTTATTGCTTTCACTTATAATGCTTGGATACTTTGTTTTGTTCACTTGTTTATATCGTAACTTTTTATGCTCTTCGAATACAAATATTTGCGTTGAATCTTTAATCCGTTAAATTGCCATATTAATTAAGGCATGTTATTTCATTTGTACCAGCATGTATACAAATTAAAACTTCCCGTTTGCGCGATTGAGACTACAAAACATCTCAAAGCTTATGTTGCTATTATAAATAGTGTAATAATACACAAGAAGAAAACCTCTGCATAAGATTAAAAATTGGTGAAACAGAGATGCATTCTATTTTTCTTTCTACAAACTTTCAGTATATTTTTATCCGCCTTGTCGTTTAAAATAATCTACTCTTTCAACCTTTCTCACGGAGATCATATTTTCAGGCAGCGAGGGATGATAAAAAACAATAAACTACCAATAAAACTATGCATAAACAGCGGGGAAGAAAAAGCGTAGAGGAGGGATGGGCATAAAACGGGGATATAGAGGGAGAAGATAGGTGGCAAGGTTGGTGGAAGATGG
The DNA here is from genome assembly GCA_028673005.1 of Tanypteryx hageni. Classification (NCBI taxonomy): domain Eukaryota; kingdom Metazoa; phylum Arthropoda; class Insecta; order Odonata; family Petaluridae; genus Tanypteryx; species Tanypteryx hageni. Next base: position 57,338,470 of record CM054116.1, read on the forward strand.
AACGGTAGGACTAAGGGATCGTCCTCCTGTTTCGAGGGGGGAGGGGAAAGGTCTCCCGCGTGCTCCCGGGGGATAGAGAGAGAGAGAGAAGAAGAAGCCCTGGAGGCACGCGTTTACTTCCTGTAATTTGTTACCTGGACCCTTGGACCGACAGAGTTTTGAGCATAGGAATGGGAGGGAGGGTAAAAGGTATTTTTTTAAGGGGTATGCCGTGCCTTCCTAAGAAGCTACGGATGGAGGGAGATGGTGAGGAGGATGGAGAGGGATGAGTGTATTGCGTGGGAGAGGGAAAGGAAGCTAGATCGGAAGGAGGGCGTTCTTTTGGAAGGAGAGATATGGGGAGTGAGAGGGAAGAGAGCGATAGGTTTTGTGGCAAGGGAAATGAAGAGGAGGAGAGGTGGAGAAAAATCGGAATGCCTAAGATGAGGATGGGTGGTAGGATGTAAAGAGGGAGGGAAGGACTGGTGCAGGAGGGTAGGTTTGGAGATGGACGGGGTGGGTGGAGGAAGAGAAGAGAGAGAGGAGGTAGGTCTGGAAGGGAATCAGTTCAGAAGTAAGCGATCAGGAAGGAGATTTTTTTAAATTGAGAACGTGGTAAAATGAAGAAGAAATGGTTTAGAGAGAGGAAGAGAGAGAAAGAGGATAAAGTTATTGCAAACGAGGATTTTAAAATAATGAGAGAGGTCTCTTGCGGCGGGGATCGGTTGGAAGGAGAAAATTGATTCCTAAAAACAAAGATTGGGCGATTGGAGGATAGATAGATATGAAGATGTGAAAGAAAATAAATTATAGAAACGGATGAAATTGCTCTGAAAATAATTGCATGAAGACAGAAAAGTTGTCTTTCAAATATCCATAAAATATTGGGGTTATAAGAGCGTTCGATATTTCTCTTTTGAATGAAAATAACGAAGTATATGTACTTATTTTAATACACCAAATCGTCGAAATATGTTTTATAATATAAAAGGCGTTAATAGATTGACTTATTACATTTGAGAAAAAAGATCGGAAGACAATTCAAAACGGCTGACAAATAGAATAACCTATGTGTGTAACGATTAGTGAGATAAAATATATTCGAATGTTAAGCGCATTTACAACATTTTCCTAGTAGCAACGACTTAAGAGGCATTTTTACTGGTAGTAACTGGATATTCCAACAAAGGATTTAATATGGTTCGCTGCATAGTTCATTCCCTTTGGCGCGTATCATCAACGTCATCTCGCAACAGTAAACTCAAACTCTTTAATGCGTGAGAAAATCTAGGCCTAACGAAATTCCATCTGTATAAAGGAGCGAGTAGAAATCTAGGTTATGTGTTGCTGTCAACTATTAATGGCCAGGTATTCAAACAACAAACAGAACGCCGTCAATGGAATTGGGCTGAATGCATGCACATGAAAGAGCGGCGGTGGCTGGAAACTTGCTTTGATGGTTTCTAAAAACGTACCGCAGATGATGCGTTAGGTTGATTGTGATGAAACCTTTCCGTTAAGTATCGCAGTGATGTTCAATGCTGTCAAAACGACAGAATTTTTTAAAAATGTATGAAACCTGAACTGCATGGGAGATGCAAGCAGTATTGCTGACAGACCCTCATGAACATAAAGAGAAATTGTATGGTTGTTAAAGGAGTCAGAATAATCTATATATAGTTTGTCAAATGCCCGTCTGAGGTGAGGTCATTTGAATGACACACTATTTGAATAGCAATTTGAATCAACATAAATGAAGAGTCCGGGTAGCATAGTGGGTAACTCGTCGGTTCGCGAATATGAAGTTCGGTCCCGATCTTGTCACTTTTTTTATTCAATTTTACATTTAATTTTTTATTTAATTTGATTGATGATTTTGACTTGAATACGTTCATCTAGTCATTTTTTTTACTAAAATTTTAAATAAATTTAAATTCATACATTTTCTGTTATCCTGAAATACATGAACTATAAAAGCAAAGTATATTATTTTTAACGGCCAAGTCACTAGTATTTATAATTTGCACCAAAGTTTAAGATTTCGAGTAGGGAATTCAAATACGATACTGTAATTTAAGATTTCATAATTTAAGTATTAAGATATCATCCCAAATTTACTCCGTAACGTAGTATTAATGGCCGAGTCCAGTACTGCAAAGTATATTACACCAACGGGTGAATCTGTTTGATTCGGGTACACTTTCGGTAAATGAGAAGTCTTTCTTGAAACAGTCAAATTTTATATACGTTTGACGTACATTTTTCATGATTATTTTTATTATCCATCACTCTTTGTGTATAAAGAACAAAACAATGGCATTGAAAACAGAGGTAATGAAGCTGGTCAAAAAGAAACCTAAGTTGAGGTAAGGAAAAGGGATTTAGAGATGAAAAAGATAGGATTGGAATGAGACAGAATAAATGAGGATTTCTGACGCGCAAACCCCCACATATACCCTCATCCCCCACCCTCCCTCTCGGACTTCCTCGCCATCCTTTTTCCTTCATCCAACCCTTGCCCCTTGCTCCCGCATTCCCCACTGCGAACGAATCCGACCAAAAGATCCATGAAGGAGCGGGTTGGAGGGTCGGAGGAGTGAGAGAGAGAGGATAGGAGAGGAGGGATTGAGGAAAGAGGGGAGGAGAGAAAAACGAAGGAATGACGAGAATTTTCCTCGCACTTTCTTTTCTCCTCAGTCTGTCGTCCCTTTTCATCTCCTCACTGTCCCAAATGCTCGCGGCTTGGGGTTAGAAATTCTCTCTATCTCTCTCTCTCCCAGAGACATTCCAGGTCCATTGAGATGATAACTTCTTCCCCGCATTTCTGCTCCCTCTCTCATTCTCCACCTCTCTCTCTGTCGCTTCTCTCCATCTCCTAAACCCACACTCCGGTTCCTCGCATTCCCCCTTCTCCATCGCCCACTCCCTGACCATTGCCCACCGCGATCTCGTCCTAATCCTTTCCGATTTGCGAATGCCGCGGAAGAATGGGAAAATTAAAGAGGAAAATTATAATAACTACGCTAGTCGTGAAACTCATTCTCCCCATTTTTCTTCCTCTCTCTCTCTCTGTCTCTCTCTCTCTCTCTCTCTGTTTTTCTCTCTCTCCCTCTTTCTCTGAAGGATCCTATAACACATAAAAAAATGATTATAGACTAGAGGAAAGGTAAATTCCGCACCACTGTATAGGACTGCTATTAAACTTTTGTCTCTGGGTTTGACTTTCTTCAGATAGGCATTTATTTGTTTATGTCTTTTCCCTTTATCTACGCATGCGTTTGGAATGTCCGCTCATTTTAACTTGATTTGTGGTCTATAATAGAATGGAGATGATGTTTTCGATCGGAGAAGTCGGGGAGTGAAGATAAAATTCTTTTTTTTATTCGAGGAAAATTGGGATTATTCGAGGGTTTCTTTGATATATCGAATAGAAGATGGAGATTGGGAAAGGTCTTGTTAGTTTTAGATATTCAAATGAATAAGGTGATATCTTGTATATAGGGCGATTATGACGGGGAAAAATATGTTGGGTCCAGCTATAAAGCGATCTGCAGCAGCGCGAAATTCAGTATTAGTAGGATCCGTCTTGGTCTCGCAAAATTTGCATTACATTATATTCCTTTGGGAAATTATAGTCAAAGATTGTTTATTTTTAGCGGTTAAAAAACTCCACCTATGCGTTCGCTTTGTCCGTCCTTCCTGAAGCGTTGATTCCTAAACGAAGGCAGTTAGATACTTGTTTTTTGCCAATCGATTCTGTATTCCGTCTCGTTGTACGTGTTTTCTTGGTTTGTCCGTCTAAATTAAAAAAAAACGTCATTTATTGACGGATTCAGCAGCTCTTTCCTTACTTGTGTGGCATACGCAAAGTTTGGACTCCTTTAAGTGTGATTTTTTTCATGAAAATGTTGCATCGCACCGTGAAAATAGTATTTGCTGATTATTTTTCTTATACAAATAATCGTCTCTTTAGCTTAAAAAATACAAGATTTTTCGCTAAAATGTTTAGAAAAACGATAAATTAGTCATAACAAAAATGAAAATTTAGCTTTATAACAAATTTACCATTAAAATTAGTCATATTTTGCTATTGTTGCCGTGATATGCTGCTAAATATAACGCTTTAGCAAGTAATAACCTTCTTGGCGGCGTATGAAATTAAGGATTCTTAATTAAACTGCCAAGGAAACATTTACTTTGTTATGAATACCGTCATGTGAGTGTTATTTCTACTTTACAAATGAAGCAAGTCAAGTTATGCTTTCGCTTCCTACAATAAATGAAAACACAGCGAACTCATACAAAGTCGGGATGTTTACGCAGAGCTACTGAATTCATAACTGAGCTGGAGAAATTTTCAGCTTTGGTCTGCCGTCTACATCGTGCACGCATTGCGAGAATATTACTAAATACAGCGCTCCGTATTTTGGATGGGTAGTTAAAGCAATATGGCTCATTGCAACCGGTACTCAGCTTCCCTCTACCACTGTGTGAGTTCCTGAATAAGCATATTTTATTTCTTTCTCCTGTGGTCCTCATGGCAGAGATCCTAGCGAAAATTAGTTACGCTTTGTTGGAATATTCACACCATGAATCCTCTCTATCACCGTATAATAAATACGCATACCACAGAATATTAAGAAAATATTATTAGGTATTTCATACAGGTGTAGGTCATATGGTGTGTTAAATATTCCTGATAAGTTAAAATTGTTTTGAATTGAATATATGTATAATAAATTATTTACTGAAGTATCACATCTAAAATATTTCTAAGCGCAAGGCTTCGAAATTTATATAAAGTGGAATTTAACTCCTGCGCCAAAGATTTGAACGCTTTCTATTGAAATATATAATTTATTTTTTTTTAACAGTTACTACCGCTTAAAAATTGTTCCCAAGAGAACAAGATGGAAAAGTATACTCCATAAATGAGATAAACAGGATTTTAAAGGCGTTCTTTATGGAAAATTGGGCGGTTCTTCAACGCTTATCTCCGGAACTATAAGTCTTAATTATATGGCCCCGCGGACTTTTATGTGGTAAATGATGTCCTCTATTCTAATAAAATATTTCATCTATACTTCACTAATCATATAAGAGCTTGGGAGAGAAATATATGAATTTAAAATTTTTGTATGTCGATAAAACCATCTTAGCGATCAATGTAAACAAAATGTTTGATTTAAAGCTTGGGCTTGTCTCGAATTTTCATCCCCGAAACTATAACACGTAATTATGTGCACCCGTGGACTTCTATGTGGTAAATGATGTCCTCTATTCGAATACAATTTGTAATACATACCTCGCAGATCATATAAGATCATGAGAGAAAAAATATGGATTTTTTTTTTGGCGATAGAATCGTCGACCGATGTAAACAAAACATGCGATTTTATGCTTGGGATTTTCTCCAAATTTTAACTCCGAAACTATAAGTCATAAATATGTGGTTTGCGGACGTTTCTGTGACAAATATTGTCCTCTATTCGAATAATGTTTTAAATATATACCTTACAGATCACATAAGAGCTAGGGAGAGAAATATAGAGTATTAGCTGAAATTACTCGGCATTGCTCGGGTTTTTAAGTCAAAACAAAAAATATTGAGGAAGATTTAAGAATAAAACCAAGTAATGAAACAAGGTTAAGCTTTTTGTAGTGCTTAATAGTATGCAATATTTCTTGTCTTCCCACCTTTTGCCCAAATAAATAAATTTTTCTCGCATCCTTTATCGATAAATTTGGCGACTGTATTTTTAAGAAATAATCATAATAAACAATCGATGGAATCACTTAAGATATAGTTATTTCACTCAAATTAAGTTCCAGTGGAAGAAACTGCATGATATTATGTGGTAATGAATCTCAAAAATATATCAAACTTGGGCAGGAATTGCAAGCTCAATGATAAAAGATAACAATGTTCTAATATTCCTTAAAAATTATTTGACTCACTTTAAAAGTATTCATAGACTATATTTATGCATGAATCCATTTGTACCCTTTATCTTGGCGTTGGCTATTCTTCCCCTCCGTTGCGTCACGGAGTGGATTTTCCTTGCATTAATCTTTACGTGGCTATCTCCCTTTGAAGAGGACAACAATTAAGAAATTTAGCTTTGTTGCCGCCTGGAAAATGTTAATAAATTTTGCACTTGAAGGATAATTTCGAGCAATTTAAAATTTAATACGAAAAAAAATTGACAGAATTAAAATATTCAGTCTTTCTTGCGTTAAATAAGCCATTTCACGTGATCGTAAGTTAATATTTAGGTATATTTATATTCACATCAGTGAAGGACTGAATGGCATTTTGGGGTTTCTCCACACCATTTCCCATGCATTCTTATGGAGATAGTATTTTGTTGAGCCACGAGGTATAAGAGACCCCACGGTCTGCAAACCTAGACAAAGAGCTTTCTTTAGTCCATAGGATGGGCCATTAAACTTTTGAATTCGATAGCTCTTATAGTGTCCAAGTTATTAGCGAACAAACATACAAACATTCTCTTTTATATATTAAGATTTAATTGTTGCTTGACGATGCCATTTAACGAGATGCGAATAAAGTTTCTTAAATTAATTATGCAAAGCAGAAGTTCTAATTGACGGATGCAGTCCAAAGTAAAGATTGGGCGATAAATATTAATAACGATCACTCGTACTTAATTTAATTAAAATCCGTCCAGCGGTTTAGGAGATGAAAGTTACGACAGACGGACGGACGAGATGTGCCCGTAACTCATTCTGCTTCTACCGCTTTGCTGGTAAAGAATGCCTAATAATAGTTGTAATTCTGTTCGTTATCGCTCAGCTATGCTAAGTGAGCCTGATGATGCTATTGCGCAGAGAAAAATGAGCTCTAAGCCTAGTTTATATTAATCCAAGCCATATTGCGCATCTGTCCTTCTGACTTGCCTATATACGTATATTGTAAAATAAGTATTGGGCTTTCGGAGTTATTCTAGAAAACGTAGGCTAATTTTTCTTTTATTTATATAAAAAGTAGCTTGTTGCAATAAAGCCCATGTTCACGTGAAATTTCTGCCCATTTAACGTCTGTAGGAACCCGAGGGGAGAGAGAGAGAGAGACGGAAATAGGTGAAATAGAGAGATAGGATGGCACGGAAATGGGAGGGAGGGAGTTCAGTGGTGAGGAGGCGTCGGCGGGATGGAGGCATCTCACTCGGGTTTTCGTGACGCGGATAGGATGATTTTATGGCCTCTCGGATTTGCGTTTGCTACACGATGGGAAGATATCCCCTACGAAGCCTTGGAGAAGATAAGGCGTGTTTGATAACGCTCACCAATCTGCGCCACTAGACTGCACGCTGGCACAATAAAATCCAATTCTTTATCCTTGGCCATAACACGCCCACCCCGTGTCTCCTTCTGTTGTGCAGATAATACCCCTCCGCCTCTCCACCACTACTTTAATCCTACGTCTCCGTGCGCGTCTTCTTCGCCTCCTCTTCTATCTTCTGCCCCATCATCCTCCTCCCTCCTACACGGAGCAGGATCTCTGCCGGCTCATTTGCATGTCAGGTGCCATCTTCTTAATCTACATGTGCTCTCTCATCCTGTCTCCCGCGACTCTCCCAACCTTTCACCCACGAACCGGCAAACTTCTTTTTACACCCTCTGCGTGATTTTTGTTGAGGATTTAAATAATTTTAATGCGCAGATTTCTTACCGTCGACAATTTATTGCGAGTATACCTCGGTTCATATGCATCTCAACCCAATACAAACGTCCACTTTTAAACTGTCCTGCCATTTATTGAAAGGATTTTTTGAAATCTTACTACCCATAATTTAGCGTTTTTAAACGACGATGTTTCCATTTAATGGAGATTAATTTATTAGTTAGCAGTCGCTCACCTTCTCTTCAATCAATGAAGTTTTCTTTGTTGCAATTTTGTGTTATATTAATCTCCTCTGAGAACCTAGAACTTGATGAAAAATACTAAAAACAGGTACTGCGGTTTTTAATATTATTAGGCATTACTATGAGTTAGATTTTCAAAAACCGCTGGCCAAGTAAAAAAAAGAAAATTCACCCTTAAGCGATGAGCATAAGTATTCTGTGAGCTATTCATGGGCGCCAAATTGACCTGAACCATCATTTTTTGTTTTCGAACATATTAGGTGAATTTTTTTGTAATAAAAAAATATTTTCAAATGAAACTTTCTTTATTTCTAATTAAAAAGTATAAGTAAAAAATTGCAGACTCGTTTTTACATTGCTGCTGTTTTCATATCCTCCCAGGATGAGTAAATATGACAGGCATCTTTTTCTTTTTGGCAGACCTTCATATGTCGCCAATTTTCTCATCATCTGATTAACTGTTACTCTTTTCCGCAAAATCTAGTGAAATAATCTTGTCTTCAATAACGGTAGTTTCTTCTTCGTCCTCAGCCATTTATTTTGCCACGATAGCAGCAAAATTATAAACATCAAGTTGCACGGTATACTGGTGAGCATGGGTGTGATTGACCCGACAGACGCGATTTACGCATGTCGCAAAATATAAAAACATGTAACTTGTCCGCTGCGAGGTCCAGGAGCAACTAAGTAACTAGAGGCTTTGGCTTGTAATATAAACAAAAAAAGTCGCTAGGGTCATTCTGGCCTATGGTCGCCAAGTAAAGGTTAAGGTAGATTTGAAAAAAGTCGTGATGATCGTATTTTACAACGAGATATATATATATATATATATATATATATATATATATATATATATATATATATATATATGGATGTCAGTTCTCTCTCTGTAGCTGATGAAGGAACAATTCCGAAAGCTTCTACGTTTGTGATGTTTCTGTGTTTTAGTGTTCTTTTACGTGTGTCGCCAACCTGAAGTCGTCTGATTGGTGAGTGCTCACTGGGTTTCCTCATCCCAACACCTTGTTGACATCCATATATCCATTTTACCTTTCCTTTTCCGTAAGCTGTTATATATATATATATATATATATATATATATATATAATAGAATTATTATTTTTCGCTGCATTCATACAAACACATTATGGTCCCATTATTGAACCTCTAGTTTACTTATTTAGTATGCTAGTGTAAATAGTCCTTTTATTTACATACGAATTCGATCCTTCAGCAGATATATCTAAAATACTCTCCATAAGAACATGAATAACATGATGTCCTTGAGATAGCGTGATTTCTTTAAACAGATTAGTTTTCATATGTAAAGATTAGTAGTGTAATGCTATTATTCGAGTTCTACCGGAATTCACTAATTTTAAGGTTGGCATTACAGTCAAGAATCGAGAGACTTTTTGTGCGAAATTTAAAAAAAATTTTGCTTAATGCGGCAAATGAAGTTAAATGATAATTATAAAATTAATCTCACCGGAAGACGTTCGTGTAAGATGAAAACCCGCATTCATTCTTTTCTTCAATTAAGCTCTTTTTGGAGGGGGCCATGTCTGAAATGAAGCAAGTTAAGAGTTTTCGGCCACAAGAAAAAAGTTTTTTTATTCTACACGCCACCACAGTACGACTCTTTCCCTTCATCCCTCATCCTGGCTCCTCCTACTCAAACACTCCGTATTTACTCTTTTCCCGACTTTAAATTCTTCCTCTTCTAAAAAAACAATCGACTTTATTACCCTCGCCTGGTTAAAAGTAGTTCTTCTTAATTATTATTTTAATCAGAGGACTTCACAACCGACAAATCCACTCGCAGAAGCCCGTATACATATATTTTGTTATGCCCCCATTCTTCTTCCGGCCTTTTCTTCTTCACCTCTCGAATTCCACCTCCCCGCTGTGGATATTCTCTCCCTCGAACCTCCTCCGTCTTTTTTTTCCTCCTTCACTCTCTCTAATTTTCCATCCCTGCCCCAGACGACGCCTCCTTTACACGCAGCTACTTCTGCCCTCTGTTGTCTTCAGCCTTCTCTCCCCTCCGCAAGCCATCGATAGAACTGCCTCCATCGCACAGCACTGCCAACTGCTGGGCTCTCTTATCTTCTGGCATTTTTCGAGCATAGAAATTTCGCAACCGAAGTCAAACGTTAAAAAACTGTAATTATACTTTCTTCTATAAAGCGGACGACCCTGTAATACTTGAAATGGAAATGCGTAGTCAGTCGGAAAAATATTCTCCATTGATCTACGACTTTCGTTTCTTTCGTTTGGTCAGATTCTCCGAATTTAAATGTACTATGTATAAATCTATGGGGTGTAAGACGGAATAACAATAAATTATATCTTTTTAGCATCTAAATTAATCGGATCGTTTTGAATTGAAAGAAATTAACATGTTTCCGACGGGTCTAAAAAATTACATTCTTCCGGTAGGTTTGGCAGCATTGCTCTTCTCATGCCTCGCTGTCTCCGCTCACTCCACAGCCCTTAACCACTCCATCCTCATTCCTTCCTTCCAACCCGAACATCCCCAGCATCCGCCATTTTTCCCCTTTCTTTCCCACATTAGCCCACTCCTAACCTTCAACTCTCGTGTTACACCCACCCGCATTGGCCACAGAGCTCTTTGGGAAACCCCGAAATTTTTTAATTGTTTTATGTCTCCCTGGAGAGCGTCGGATCATTACCCTCCTTGGACCCCTGTCTCTCCGGCCATGTCCCACTTCATCACTCTCTCGAAGCGGTAAAGGTTGGAAGAGAGAAAGAGATAAAGGAGAAAGTGGAGGTAAAAGAAGGATTAGAGTAAAGAAAGACAGATGAGAATAGTTTTACTCCCTACAACTCTATCCATATTAACCTATTTTGTAAAACTTGTTCCATTTCTTTGAGCAAACATATTCGCCTGTCTTTATCAATTTAACGTACGTATTTTTTAAAATATGCCAGTAGTTATCTCGATTTTCCATTATTTGATGTACGGTTTGTTTTATTTAGCCGCCTCCTTCCATGTTGATCACTTTTCAAGATCACTTAAGCACACCAACCTACTTAAAGATATATCATACATGCATATATTGACATTACAGGGACAAATATCTTTTGTATAAAACCTTTTTTGCCCAAGTTGTAAATGATATTTAAAGTTTTGCATAATATTATAGTTTTTTATGTAGGAGTTACTTTTCAAGGTTCTCAAATTTTGTATTGCAAATAATATTTACAGGAGGAGGATATGCCAGTAAATATCAACATCTTTATATGCTGTCTCCCGAAGTTCGGTATTTTAAGCGGAACATTATGTTAAAAAAATAATATTCAAATACCTTTTATATTTTGAATAGTGGAATTTATAATAACTTATACGGCAGCAAAAATTCCCAAAAAGTTTAAGCTGAAAACCCAGTCACAAGCAAAAAGCACATGATTTAAAAGCCGCATAAATTCATCTGTCTAAATATGCTATATTTTTTACCATTTTTGTTAACACTATTTTGGGTCATAACAATTTCAAACGTTCTCCACCTAGCTAAGATGCGTCGTTGTTGGTGTTTTCGGCTTTTAAAGCAAATGAGAATATATCGCCCACCGACCATTGGAAGGGTTAAATACCTAACTTGAATTTTTTGTTCAAGAAAGGAAAGTAAACAGTTGCAAAATTATTAGCCAAACCAGGTTTTGGAATATTATTTATATTTTTTTATCGATGCCATAGGGAGTAGTGTATTTAGAAAAGATATGAAAATATATTCTGGATGCAAGATTTTTGCCTCGAGTTAATTTCAAAAATTTTAAACTAGCGGAGCGTTTATCCTTCAATTAGACCATTTCACAGAGTATCGGGGGCGCTACCATAAATAGAGGTAATAATGATCCAACCGGATTTACAGAGCACAAAACTTCATATTCTTTGGTTCTCTCAGAAATAAGGTAAGCTGCTCGCGACGGATTAGTTGTAATAACTTAATTTATGGTGGCGGGACTAATATTCGCGAGTTTCATTCGCGTTCGATAAGTTTAAAAAGAATGGGGGTTTTTCGTCCGCCATTTCGGTTTTGCAGAAAAAATATCGTAAATATTTTTTCTTAAGCCTATTAAATTTAATCGCCTTAATGAGTTTTCTCGCTCGTAAACAAATTACCTCGAGTCCTCTGGCATTCGGTTATCTGCAACTTACAGCAGTTGGTCGATTAATTCAGCTTAATAAACCGATAGCGGCATATGAATTATCGTAATCGAGATTTCGTGAAATCGTAGAGAAGAATAAATTATGCCAAATAATTTAAATCGTTTTGGTCAAATTCTTTTAAAGCATATTGGGCAGTATTTTTAAGCAGTTCCTATACATACGTATATACGATATATTATTTATACCTCGTCAAAAACCTTTCAGGTAATACCATCTTTATATCATCCACGATAAATGCCATTAAATTTTCGATCGACTATGCACGACGTTACTCTTATGCGGCACCTCAATCTTTTTCCATTTTCTTTTGTTTTACGGTTTCGTCAATTTTCTCGGATGCCTCCCATAGTGTCAAAGCCCTGGCCTTTTGAGGCCAGCCATTCCGACCGAATACGTTGTTTTCTTCTGCTCATTGGGTTTTTTATCGTCGCTTTTTTATGACGCGGAGCGGTCACTCCTTTTCGCCATCATCTCCTCGCTCTAGGGTCCACCAATCTCCACCCTCTTCTCTTCCTCTCATCGATCTCTCCTCCTATCTCATCCAGATTTCTATCTCTCGCCTTGCTCTTTCCTTTCTCTTCTGCGACCTTTTTACTCTCTCTTGCCCGTCTTTTATTCCCGTTCTCCGCATTCGGTTCTTTCTTGTTTTTCCCGATCTTACTAATTTAGGTTCTTTCACTTGTCGCCGACGACATCCTCTTTTGATCCCTATCATTCTATTAATTAATTTGACAAATATGATTATTTCCATTACATTATTTTATAACTCTTGCTTTAGTTTATCGATGCGACTATTGCAGGTAACACCTTAGGTAACTATAAATTCAAATAGCAGTGTTGGTGATTTTGAAAGTAATATCGAATGAGATTTTATAGACGATTTTTTTTTGGATCATGTCACATTGTGTTAAAGAGATTTAATCGAAAGTTGTAATAGAAATATGAGATTACATCATAATAATGAAAGTTTCTAATACTTTCGTAGAGCTAAAATGTTTAGATAAAATGTCACTTATTATTACTTTTAGTCATATTTAAGAGTTTATTTAAGTGCTAGACATATTTGTTCCACTCGCAATGCCACACATGGTAAGGCAACTTCAATAGGCTGAATATAAATGAAACATTGACGTTCAGCTAAAGCCGCACAAGGACGGCAAAACTTGGGAGAATAACTTTGTAAAATACCACTTCTCTGTTGCTGTCCATAAAAATTGAATTTTTGCTAACTTATCCTTCCAAGTTCCATTGCGTGAACGACGTAGTCCGACGGTTTGAAAGCGGGAGTTTTATGCGAAACCAAACTGAAACTTTAATGCCGATGAAAAAAATTATTATTTTTTATTCAAAGTTTTCCGTTAGTACAAGAGAATGCTTTTCGAATTTATGCCTTAAAGTATACCTACTTGCGATGCCTCCAACTCACTCTAAAGAAAATTAATATGGACGTACGAGTGTCCACATAAATATTTTTCCGATCTCGAGAAATAATGAAAAATCACTGCTGGCAATCTCGTTCCGCCGTTATTCCATTCTCCTCCTCCTCGCCACACTCCGTCTTCCTTCTCCTAATCATTGTTCTCTGCTCTTCTTCTTCATCCCCAATGTCTTCCCATACGCCCGATAAAAATCCCCCCCAACCCTTCCCCTTTCTCTCTCTCGTCCTCCTCACACACACAAAACGGACACCACCACCTTCAATCTTTACCCTTAGCGCCTCTCCTCCCCTCGATCCCAACACCCTCCCGCGTCAGACCCTTACGCACCTCCCTAAGGCTTTTTCCTACCCTCGATTTTTCTCACACTCCTCGGCCCTAAATCTAGCCTTCACGTGTCCACTGGGGAAGGAGAGAAAGGAAGGAAGGAAGCGGTAGGAGCTTGAAGGGATGCTGGAAAAATAGGGGGTTGCGAGAAAGATTTTTTTTTTGGGTTGCGGAGAATTCGGAAACACCACGCACTTTGCTGAGCTAATGTATAAGAAGTGATAGCCGAGGATAGGATTTGATAGGTGGGGGAACTTAGAATTATTCTGAGAATTTTTTTGGACCAGATGGATAAACTCGAAAACACAGATGTGAAAAATGTCCAGCATATTGATTTAAACTTGAAAAAATTAAGAGAGACCGAGACTTCGTGGAATTCCATAATATGGATATAATGTGGTATTGTTAAAATTAAGAACAACGCAAAAATTAAACACAGTGTAATCACACTTCGACTTATTCCACATAACATCATATAAGAACGACCGGTTTCGATGAATAATCACCATAATCAGCTAATAAGCATAAAAAATAGGCTTTTATACCAACAGGAGAGAGGGGTGGAAGAAAGAATCCCCCGATTACTTCTGCCTCCCCTCTCTCCTGTTCGTTTAAAAGGCTCTTTTTTATACTTGTTCCCTGATTATTGTGATTATTCATCGAAACCGGTCGTTCTTATATAGTGTTATGTGGAAATATTTTGAAGTGTTATTAAATTGTGTTGTTTTAATTTTAGTTTTTAATTTAGCGTCACATTATATACATATTTAAACTGGATTAACTTAAAATATTATTATCTTTGAAAATTAATTTAATTTAAAGTCGAAATTAGGCATCTCTTTAATATTAAAACCTGATTTTAAAAGAATAGCTTAAATAATTAATCACGGTAGGCTATACATAATAAAAATTAATAGGCCGGGGACGAGGTTTTTATTTATGCACGTTAATCAAATTACCCTTCATATTAAATATTTTATGCTAATTATTTTTTCCATGTGACTGTAAAAAGTGCATTACGTTCACATTGAAGGGCAACCAATGGAGCCATAGTTGTCTTCTTCCACTCCTATCTTTCTCTAGCCTACCCCACCCAGATCCACCATTTCCCTTTTCATCCCATTCATATTCCAAGTGTTTTTGAATCCTCAGACTCAACGACCTCATCCTCGCTCTAGCTCCATCTCGTCCCTTCCCCTCCCCTTCCACATGCATATCGCGACGAAATTGAAGGGATTTCTGCGAAATTTGGTTCCGGGAACTGCAATCGCAACTCCTTTCTCCTTTCCTCCCTCTCTCTCTCTGTCTCTCTTGTTGTGTGTTGTATAAAAACAAATAAAAAGAAAACAAAAAGGTGTTGATTTTTTGGGGAAGGTTTTGAGTATTGCCATGGGGGAGGTAGGGAGGGCAGTGCTGGAAAGGTCTTCTTTTGTCTGCTCTCCCCTTCCCTGTGAGAGGGATAGTGTGGGAGGGTGAGAGTTAATGCGGCGGTGGGCGGAGTAGGGGGTTGAGTTTGTTCCGTGTGTGCACCGGGGTACCCCCTCCGGTCCATTCCAGTGTCCATATAAATGAGATCCTGCCTTGATCAATACTCCATCCCCAACCAACGGAACCATATACTCACCAACACCCGTTCTTCCCAACAAACATATATACCCACTTCTCTCCCTCCCTCCCTTTTTCAAACCCTCCCACGCACCACCCCAGTATCTATATATTTTTACCACCCGCCGAGAGAACACTCTATCGGGCATCACACCAACCAACGCAGTTCTTTCTTTTATTCCGCTCTTTCGACCTTTCCGAAAGCCTCCTTCCTGTTTTCCTCTCTCTCGTTTCCATCCCTCTCTTTCTCTTCCCCTTCCCTCGTTCACTCTCACCAACCTCCTCCTGCGGATGCAAAAGGGTGTCGTGGGTGCGGTTGAAACACTCTCGCGCACTTCTTTAACTCTGCCTTTCCCCCCGCTCTCCCCGTCTCTCCCTCACGTTATACATCTTTTTATTTGGTGCAATCTATCCCTTATAGTTCTAGCTCGCGTCCAACTTTACAATATGTAAGCTTTGGATGAATGGAATAAAGAAATTAAAGGATCGAATTCTTTCCGCGCTAAGAAGACATCTTTTTCGACCTTAATTCTGTTTATTATGTCTTCGACGATTTTGAATTCCCATTTTTGCATATCATTATATATAGACGTTCATTACAGAGGAGGACTGTTTAGGTATTACGGGATGAGCTAGGAAGCTGAAATTTTCAAATTATTTACAGAGTAGTGAATTTGCACAAATTAACATTTCAATTTTACCATATATGAATTTTGGCGGCCGTTAAAAATTATTTAAATTAAAACAATTAGAAAAATATTATTTTACTTATAGAAATGCTACAACTTTAAAATTTGGCTAAAATGTGTAGCATTAGTACCCCATAATGGAGAAAGTGTAAAATTTTTAAAATTGCAACATTTGGGGATTGTTTTAAAACTATTATTTTTACATGTGGGAAAAACGAAAATCGCTGCGGAGTTGAAATCTTTAGAATTAAAATAATATTTGTAATGATGAAATGTCTGTCTGAAAAATGAATGATTTTCAAGGTGAGATGAAATGCTTGCAGTATGCAAGCACCAACTACTTATGTTACATCCTCCTTCTCCTCCTCTATAAGAGTCGTCGATATATAATGATATCATTTATATAGGAGGATACTAATGTTTAGGCACTTCCAGATGAGCTGGAGATTCGAAATTTTTTCTTAGGTAGGATTTTGTGCAAAACCTGCTAGAAAAAACGAAAACCTTGATAAAGTGCAACAATGCGGCCGCCTAAAATTCGCAATTGTTTAAACAAATTTTCAAGTTTTATGTATTTCCGAATGTGCCACGGAGTTGAAATTTTTTTTATAAGTAGAATTCTTAAAAAAATGAAATAAGGATTATACAAATTTTGATATTTTAATTTGTTCTGCAGTTAAAAATTCTTAAAGTTTAAACAAATAGGTAAATGTTTAGATACTACGGGGCAAGTTACAGAGTTGAAATTTTAAATATATTTAGAGTTAAGTCCATTTAAGCGAATAAAAATTTTCATTTATTCATAAATGTCTTATTGCGGCCGTTAAAAATTATTAAAATTTAAACAATTAGATAATTGTTATTTCACTTATAAATGTGCTACAAATTTAAAATTTGGCAGAAATATGTGGAATTATTAATCCACCGTGGAAAAAGTATAATATTCCTAAAATTGCAAATATTAGCTATTGTTTTAAACCATTAGTGTTCCATAAGGAAAAAAACGAAAATCGATCCCGAGGAGAAATCTTTTAAATTAAAGAAATATTTCCCATGATGAAATATCTCACTGAAAAATTAATGTGGTTCCAAAGAAGAGATGAAATACCTGCAGTATGCAAGCATCTAGTCATTATATATAGACGTTCCTTACAGAGGAGGAGGAGGATATAACAGGAGGATACTAATGTCCAGCCCAAACTACAAGAGCTAGAGATCTGAAAGTTTTATTTTTTGTAGATATGATGAAGAAACCTTCAGTTAAAATGAGACTTCTTACCTAAGTGACATGAGTTCGACTCCAGAAATTCCGAAAGTTGCGTTTTTTCCCATAAGAAAAGCATTGCGCCATTTTTGTAAATTAATTATGGGCACTTGCCGGTAAGCTAGAAAGATGAAATTTTCAGTGTTGCTAGATGGCCGCAATATCTATTAGGAATTATTGTCACTTTTGCTTACATTGTCTTGGGTTCGACTCCAGAGACTCCGGAAGACGGAATCCAGTGTGTAGACCAATCTAATAAGTTTAGGAAGCTGAAATTTTGCAAGATTATAGAACTTTTCTCATAACCAACTATAAAAATCGAAAATTTTAAAATTGTGAATTTTAGGGGTTGTTTTAACCCCATTTGAACATTAAAGTTTAATAATTTTTTAGGTACTACGGGATGAGCTAGGAAGCTGCAATTTTCAAATTATTTACAGAACAGTGCATTTGCACAAATAAACATTTCAATCTCTCCATATATATATTGCGGCAACCGTTAAAAATTTTTAAATTTTGAACAATTAGAAAAATATTATTTTACTTCTAGAAGTGCTACAACGTTAAAATTTGGCTGAAATGTGTAGCATTAGTACCCCATAATGGAGAAAGTGTAAAATGTTTAAATTGCAACATTTGGGGATTGTTTTAAACTATTATTTTTACATGTGGGAAAAACGAAAATCGCTCCGAAGTTGAAATATTTAGAATTAATAAAATATGTGTAATGATGAAATATTAAAAATGAATGTTTTTTTTTGTTGAGATGATATGCTTGCAGAATGCAAGCACCAACTACTAGTATGTTATATCCTCCTCCTCCTCTGTAAGGAACGTCTATATATAATGATATATAGGAGGATACTAATATTTAGGCACTTCCAGATGAGCTGGAGATCCGAAATTTTTTTCTTAGGTAGGATTTTTTACGAAACCGACTAGAAAAAACGAAAATCTTGAAAAAGTGCAACAATACGGCCGCTAAATATTCGCAATTGTTTAAACTAATTTTCAAGGTTTATGTATTTCCGAATGTTCTACGGAGCTGAAATTTTTTTATAGATAGAAATTGTAAAAAAACGAAATAAGGATTATACAAATTTTGATACTTTGATTTCTTTGGCAGTTAAAAATTCTTAAAATTTAAACAAATAGGTATATGTTTAGTTACTACGGCGAGAGTTAGATTGAAATTTTTGAAGTTATATAGAGTTTTGCCTATTTAAACGAATAAACATTTCATTGCATCCATGAAATTGTTATTGCGCCCGTTAAAAATTATTTAAATTTAAACAATTAGATAAATGTTAATTCACTTCTAATTGTGCTATAAATTTAAAATTTGGCATAAATGTGTGGCATTATTAACTCAATGTGGAAAAAGTATAATATTCCTAAAATTGCATAAATTAGTGACTGTTTTACTCCACTATGGTTCCATAATGAAAAAACGAAAACCGGTCCAGAGGAGAAATCTTTAGAATTAAAGAAATATTTCTCATGATTAAATATCTCTCTGAAAAATGAATGATTTTTCAAGGTGAGATGAAATGCTTGCAGTATGCAAGCACCTTCTACTAGTCATTCTATATAGACGTTTCTTACAGAGAAGGAGGAGGAGGATATAACACATAGGAGGATACTAATGTTTAGGCACTTCCAGATGAGCTGGAGATTCGAATTTTATTTTCATAGGTAGGATTTTGTATGTACAAAACCGATTAGAAAAAAATGAAAATCTTAAAAAAGTGCAACAATGCGGGCGCTAAAAATTCGCAATTCTTTAAACAAATTTTCGAGGTTTATGTATTTCCAAATGTGTTACGGAGGTGAAATATTTTTTAGGTGAGGGTATGTAAAAAAATGAAATAGGGATTATAGAAATTTTGATATTTTTATTTGTTTGGCAGTTAAAAATTCTTAAAGTTTAAACAAATAGGTAGATGCTTAGACACTACGCCGCAAGTTAGGGAGCTGAAATTTTAAAATTATTTAGAGGTTAGTTAGTAATTATAAAATTGTTATTGTGGCCGCTAAAAATTATTTAAATTTAAAAAATTAGATGAATGTTATTTCACTTCTAATTATACTATAAATTTAAAATTTGAGAGAAATGTGTGGCATTATCGGCATTATTAACTCAATATGGGAAAAGTATAATATTTCGAAAACATAAAAAATTAGTGATTGTTTTACTCCATCATTGTTCCATAATGAAAAAACGAAAACCCGTCCAGAGGAGAAATATTTAGAATTAAAGAAATATTTCTCATGATGAAATATCTCTGAAAAATTGATGTTTTTTTCAAGGTGAGATTAAATTCTTGCAGTATACAAGCACCTTCTACTAGTATATATATATATATATATATATATATATATATATATATATATATATATATATATATACACTATATATATCTGCGCATGTTTCGTAGACTGGCAGAAGGCCTTTGATAGAGTAAATTGGGTAAAGTTGATGAAGATATTAAAGGATATAGGTGTAGACTGGAAAGACAGGAGACTGATTAGGAATCTATATGAGAATCAAGTTGTAAAGGTAAGGTTTGAGAATGTGGACACCTGCGGAATAAATATCGGTAGAGGAGTAAGACAAGGATGCTGCCTATCGCCAACCCTATTCAATATATATGGAGAAAGTCTAATGCAAGAAGCTTTAGAAGGCACAGGGGATTTCAAAATTGGAGGAAGGATTATAAGAACAGTAAAATACGCAGATGATCAAGTACTTCTAGCAAGAAAGGAAGAGGAGCTACAAAAAATGATAAATAGACTAGTGATAACAGGTAGAAAATATGGTATGGAAATAAATACAGAAAAATCCAAGGTCATTCGAATATCGGGTAAAGAAGAGAATCTGAACATAACTATTGGGGGAAAGCCATTAGAACAAGTTTCAGAATATAAATACCTTGGAAGTATCATAACACGAGAGGCAAAATGTACGGATGAGATCAAAAGTAGAATAGGAAAAGCAAAAGCGGCTTTCAGGAGAAAGAAACAACTACTTACTGGGAATATAAGGGAAGATATCCGCAAGAAGTTGATAAAATGCTACGTATGGAGTATAGCATTGTATGGGGCAGAAACATGGACGCTAAGGAAAAATGACATCAAATACTTGGAAAGCTTTGAAATGTGGACTTGGAGGAGAATGCTGAAGATAAAATGGACAGATAGGATGAAAAACGATGAAGTGCTACGAAGAATAGGAGAGAAGCGAATGATTATACAGACTATCAGAAAGAGGAAGGCTAACTGGGTTGGACATTACCTGAGGAGAGAGAGTATGATTAAAGACGTGTTAGAAGGAAAACTAGATGGGAAAAGGGAAAGAGGTAGGAAAAGGTTTCAGCTGATAGACGATCTGAAAGGAAAAGAGAGTTATCAAGATATAAAGAGGACAGCGGAAAATAGGAGTATATGGAGAACCAGGTTTAACCATGAATAATCACGGACCTGTCTACGGACAGACTACCTATGATGATGATGATATATACTATACTATATACTATACTCCAATCATCAACCTTCCCACATCACCCTGTCATTCCCCGCCCAGTGTGTCACTTTACGTTACTCTTTCGCTGAAGAAGGGCTTAGGCCCGATAAGCTTGCGTGTGTTTTTGTGTTCGTGTGTTTTACGTGTCTCTTCGACGCCCCCAGCAGCCTGCCAGCTTGGTCCTCAACTTGGTGAGTGTCCGCTGGGCTTCCCTCAACACCTTGTTGCCACCCTCATCACTAAATTTTCTTTTCCTTTAGTTAATATATATCATCATCATCATAGGTAGTCTGTCCGTAGACAGGTCCGTGATTATTCTTGGTTAAACCTGGTTCTCCATATATTCCTATTTTCCGCTGTCCTCTTTATTTCTTGATAACTCTCTTTCCCTTTCAAATCGTCTATCAGCTGAAACCTTTTCCTACCTCTTTCCCTTTTCCCATCTAGTTTTCCTTCTAACACGTCTTTAATCATACTCTCTCTCCTCAGGTAAAGTCCAACCCAGTTAGCCTTCCTCTTTCTGATAGTCTGTATAATCATTCGCTTCTCTCCTATTCTTCGTAGCACTTCATCGTTTTTCATCCTATCTGTCCATTTTATCTTCAGCATTCTCCTCCAAGTCCACATTTCAAAGCTTTCCAAGTATTTGATGTCATTTTTCCTTAGCGTCCATGTTTCTGCCCCATAAAATGCTATACTCCATACGTAGCATTTTATCAACTTCTTGCGGATATCTTCCCTTATATTCCCTGTAAGTAGTTGTTTCTTTCTCCTGAAAGCCGCTTTTGCTTTTCCTATTCTAGTTTTGATCTCATCCGTACATTTTGCCTCTCGTGTTATGATACTTCCAAGGTATTTATATTCTGAAACTTGTTCTAATGGCTTTCCCCCAATAGTTATGTTCAGATTCTCATCTTTACCCGATATTCGAATGACCTTGGATTTTTCTGTATTTATTTCCATACCATATTTTCTACCTGTTATCACTAGTCTATTTATCATTTTTTGTAGCTCCTCTTCCTTTCTTGCTAGAAGTACTTGATCATCTGCGTATTTTACTGTTCTTATAATCCTTCCTCCAATTTTGAAATCCCCTGTGCCTTCTAAAGCTTCTTGCATTAGACTTTCTCCATATATATTGAATAGGGTTGGCGATAGGCAGCAGCCTTGTCTTACTCCTCTACCGATATTTATTCCGCAGGTGTCAACATTATCAAACCTGACCTTTACAACTTGATTCTCATATAGATTCCTAATCAGTCTCCTGTCTTTCCAGTCTACACCTATATCCTTTAATATCTTCATCAACTTTAACCAATTTACTCTATCAAAGGCCTTCTGCCAGTCTACGAAACATGCGCAGATATCTTGACTGTATTCTATTGCCCTTTCTGATATGATTCTAACTACTCCTATAGCATCTCTAGTTCCTCGTCCTTTTCTGAAACCAAATTGATCTTCCCCTATTATTTCTTCTGCCTTTTTCTCCAGCCTTTTATTAAGAATCCTCGTGATGATCTTCGATGTGTGTGACAGAAGGCTTATAGTTCTGTAATCTTTACACTGCATTGCCTTTGGCTTCTTCTTTAGAGGGATCATTGTTACTTCTAGGAAATCCTGAGGCCACTCTCCCGTGTCGTAAATCTTATTAATTAATTTCGTGATCGCTTTTAGTCCTTCTGATCCTATGACTTTAAGTATCTCAGCCGGTATTCCATCGCTGCCCATGGCTTTCCCCTTCTTTAGTTCCACTATCGCCTTTTCTACTTCGCTCTCCATAATACTTGGTCCTAAGTTGTCTTCTTCAATGTTTTCCTCATTTTCCAGTTCTATTTTTGCCGCTCCTGCCTGTTTGCTGTATAATTCCTTAATGTATTCTTCCCACACCTGTGCTACATCCTTTGTTTCTGAGACTATCTTCCCATCCGTATTCATAATTCCTTTACCACAAATTCCATTAGACTTCTTATCCTCTAATTCCAGTGCACTAGCGTACATCATATCGTACCGTCCTAACTTCTCCATTTTTTCTATTTCATCACATTTTCCTTTTATCCAATTTTCTCTAGCTTTATCTGTACCCTTCTCAACTCATTGTTTATACGCCTATAGTTGGCTCTACCTTCTTCACTGTTTACGTTTTTCCATTTTCGTCTCTCATCCATTTTCTCCAGCATTTCCTTGGTGATCCATGGTTTTCTGATTTTCTTCTCTTGTTTTCCAATCTCTTTATCCAAGGTATCCTTGATACTGGTTTTAATTTCATCCCATTCTATATCGACGGTCTTCGGTTTGTTTTCCAACTTTCTTAGGTTATCTTCCAACTTCATGCTGACTACATCCTGCCTTTCTTTCAGTTTTTCTAGGTCCCAGGTCTGTCTTTCTCTTCTCGTTTTTCTTATTTGTTTGAGCTTTGTATTCACGTCAAGTATTAGAAGGCTGTGATCTGAAACAATGTCTGCTCCTTGCAATGCCTTGGCATTCTTTATGCTGTTCCTGAATCTTTGTTTTACAAGGATGTAATCTATTTGGCATCTCATTCTATCTCCTGGGCTTTTCCATGTGTATAACCTTCGTTTATGGTTTTTGAACCATGTATTAGTCACTACAAGGTCATTATTGATGCAGAATTCTACGAGTTTCTCCCCTCCTCGATTTCTCTTCCCAAGTCCGTATTGCCCGACAACATTTTCTTCCTGTCCTTCTCCGACTATGCTGTTCCAATCTCCCATTATTATGCAGTTTACCTTTCCTCTTCCGTCTTCTTCGTAAATTTCATTAATTTGCTCATAGATCTCATCTATTTCTTCATCGTCATGAGCTGACGTTGGCATATATACCTGGATTATCAGCATGTCCACTGGGACTGCTTTTAGCTTTATTGCCATCAGTCTATCGTTCGTTGCTATTATCTTTGTCACGCTTTTCATCATATCTTTCCTAAGTACCAGAGCTACTCCCCTTTCCCCACTATTTCCTCCAGAATAAACTACTGTGAATTCTTCCGAGTCGAACTGTCCTTCTCCCTCCCATCTAGTTTCGCTTAGCCCTATAATGTCAACTCTATTTCTTCTCATTTCTTCTTTCAAGTTCTCTAGCTTTCCTGCCTTTCTCATAGTTCTTACGTTCCAAGTCCCTATTCGTAATTTACTTTCGACAAATGTTTTCCTCAAGGCAGTCCCCGCCCGGAGATCCGATTGGGGGACTATTTTACCTCCGGATTGTTTTACCTCGAGAGAACTCATATTGTCCAACCATATAATCTTTACTAGGGATTGTAATGTGGTAGTTTCCCTCTTGCTTTCCACATCGCAGTACTGTAGCCGTTCAAATCGTCCTGATCACGCCTACAGCTGTATTGGATATAGACCCAACCAACATCATTTGTTTTCGGCTCTATACCATACTGACAGTACTGCTGCCTACTGCCAGGCCTATATATATATATATATATATATATATATATATATATATATATATATATATATATAGAAGAGAAATAGAGTTGACATTATAGGGCTAAGCGAAACTAGATGGGAGGGAGAAGGACAGTTCGACTCGGAAGAATTCACAGTAGTTTATTCTGGAGGAAATAGTGGGGAAAGGGGAGTAGCTCTGGTACTTAGGAAAGATATGATGAAAAGCGTGACAAAGATAATAGCAACGAACGATAGACTGATGGCAATAAAGCTAAAAGCAGTCCCAGTGGACATGCTGATAATCCAGGTATATATGCCAACGTCAGCTCATGACGATGAAGAAATAGATGAGATCTATGAGCAAATTAATGAAATTTACGAAGAAGACGGAAGAGGAAAGGTAAACTGCATAATAATGGGAGATTGGAACAGCATAGTCGGAGAAGGACAGGAAGAAAATGTTGTCGGGCAATACGGACTTGGGAAGAGAAATCGAGGAGGGGAGAAACTCGTAGAATTCTGCATCAATAATGACCTTGTAGTGACTAATACATGGTTCAAAAACCATAAACGAAGGTTATACACATGGAAAAGCCCAGGAGATAGAATGAGATGCCAAATAGATTACATCCTTGTAAAACAAAGATTCAGGAACAGCATAAAGAACGCCAAGGCATTGCAAGGAGCAGACATTGATTCAGATCACAGCCTTCTAATACTTGACGTGAGTACAAAGCTCAAACCAATAAGAAAAACGAGAAGAGAAAGACAGACCTGGGACCTAGAAAAACTGAAAGAAAGGCAGGATGTAGTCAGCATGAAGTTGGAAGATAACCTAAGAAAGTTGGAAAACAAACCGAAGACCGTCGATATAGAATGGGATGAAATTAAAACCAGTATCAAGGATACCTTGGATAAAGAGATTGGAAAACAAGAGAAGAAAATCAGAAAACCATGGATCACCAAGGAAATGCTGGAGAAAATGGATGAGAGACGAAAATGGAAAAACGTAAACAGTGAAGAAGGTAGAGCCAACTATAGGCGTATAAACAATGAGTTGAGAAGGGTACAGATAAAGCTAGAGAAAATTGGATAAAAGGAAAATGTGATGAAATAGAAAAAATGGAGAAGTTAGGACGGTACGATATGATGTACGCTAGTGCACTGGAATTAGAGGATAAGAAGTCTAATGGAATTTGTGGTAAAGGAATTATGAATACGGATGGGAAGATAGTCTCAGAAACAAAGGATGTAGCACAGGTGTGGGAAGAATACATTAAGGAATTATACAGCAAACAGGCAGGAGCGGCAAAAATAGAACTGGAAAATGAGGAAAACATTGAAGAAGACAACTTAGGACCAAGTATTATGGAGAGCGAAGTAGAAAAGGCGATAGTGGAACTAAAGAAGGGGAAAGCCATGGGCAGCGATGGAATACCGGCTGAGATACTTAAAGTCATAGGATCAGAAGGACTAAAAGCGATCACGAAATTAATTAATAAGATTTACGACACGGGAGAGTGGCCTCAGGATTTCCTAGAAGTAACAATGATCCCTCTAAAGAAGAAGCCAAAGGCAATGCAGTGTAAAGATTACAGAACTATAAGCCTTCTGTCACACACATCGAAGATCATCACGAGGATTCTTAATAAAAGGCTGGAGAAAAAGGCAGAAGAAATAATAGGGGAAGATCAATTTGGTTTCAGAAAAGGACGAGGAACTAGAGATGCTATAGGAGTAGTTAGAATCATATCAGAAAGGGCAATAGAATACAGTCAAGATATCTGCGCATGTTTCGTAGACTGGCAGAAGGCCTTTGATAGAGTAAATTGGGTAAAGTTGATGAAGATATTAAAGGATATAGGTGTAGACTGGAAAGACAGGAGACTGATTAGGAATCTGTATGAGAATCAAGTTGTAAAGGTCAGGTTTGAGAATGTGGACACCTGCGGAATAAATATCGGTAGAGGAGTAAGACAAGGATGCTGCCTATCGCCAACCCTATTCAATATATATGGAGAAAGTCTAATGCAAGAAGCTTTAGAAGGCACAAGGGATTTCAAAATAGGAGGAAGGATTATAAGAACAGTAAAATACGCAGATGATCAAGTACTTCTAGCAAGAAAGGAAGAGGAGCTACAAAAAATGATAAATAGACTAGTGATAACAGGTAGAAAATATGGTATGGAAATAAATACAGAAAAATCCAAGGTCATTCGAATATCGGGTAAAGATGAGAATCTGAACATAACTATTGGGGGAAAGCCATTAGAACAAGTTTCAGAATATAAATACCTTGGAAGTATCATAACACGAGAGGCAAAATGTACGGATGAGATCAAAACTAGAATAGGAAAAGCAAAAGCGGCTTTCAGGAGAAAGAAACAACTACTTACAGGGAATATAAGGGAAGATATCCGCAAGAAGTTGATAAAATGCTACGTATGGAGTATAGCATTTTATGGGGCAGAAACATGGACGCTAAGGAAAAATGACATCAAATACTTGGAAAGCTTTGAAATGTGGACTTGGAGGAGAATGCTGAAGATAAAATGGACAGATAGGATGAAAAACGATGAAGTGCTACGAAGAATAGGAGAGAAGCGAATGATTATACAGACTATCAGAAAGAGGAAGGCTAACTGGGTTGGACATTACCTGAGGAGAGAGAGTATGATTAAAGACGTGTTAGAAGGAAAACTAGATGGGAAAAGGGAAAGAGGTAGGAAAAGGTTTCAGCTGATAGACGATCTGAAAGGGAAAGAGAGTTATCAAGATATAAAGAGGACAGCGGAAAATAGGAGTATATGGAGAACCAGGTTTAACCATGAATAATCACGGACCTGTCTACGGACAGACTACCTATGATGATGATATATATATATATATATATATATATATATATATATATATATATATATATATTATAAATTTATTTATGCCGCTTTAATTTACGTTTTTTCTAACTATAATCTGTATTTTAATGACATACTATGGTATGCGATGCTTCTTTTGCTCATTTTGTTCAAGACTAAAAAATGCGACGAAATATGAAAAATATTGGATAACCTAACCTCCTGTTTATTTGCGATATATTGATCTTAGGTATTTATTCATATTTTCAAATGCTAGATGTATTTTTCACCTAACAAAATTTAACCTGCTTTCTGTAACTTCACCATTGTACTAACTATATTTCTAGGTTTTACACTTTATATTCGCGTAACCTACTACAAATTCAGTTCTTTTTTTTGCATGCCCTGTCTGCATCTAATTTCTTCTACCGTCCTCATATCTCTTTCCCACGCCATGCCTCCCAATCCCTTCCCATTCGGTGCAAATTCTTTCCTACTTGTTTTCTATTTACTTTCGACCAACCCCTTAATACCAAACTTCCCCACTCTCTCTCTCTCTTTCGCTCTAATCCCTGAAGTTTCCAGTTTCTCCCCTCACTTGTTCATTCTTTTCTCCAGTTGCCTCCATTGCTCTGTTTTTTAAACCTCTTATACACAGGTTTTCTTCTTCTTACTTCTAGCCTGCATTCCTTTCTCTGTTGAACTCTCTTTTTTCTTCGATCTTAATCACTTCTCGCGTTCGATTTATATCACTCTTTTTAAGCCCTCAAAGCTTCTAGTGTCGCCTTGGTTTCCCCTTTATGCTTTCTCCATACGCCGTATAGGAGAAAGTATTGTTTTCGTGAAAAAATCAAATTCGAGATTTCAACGGTAATACACGTTTTAAGATCCCCTGAGTACGTTTTCACTATTTTCTCGATGATATCTGTGTGTGTGTTATACGAATTTTGCCTTAACTCTAAAACGGCTTATCAAATCAGTACAAAACTATATATTTAAGATTTTTTTCTAAGAAATCAAGAACTGCTTAGAGATAGGTTAAGATTAGTCTACCGGAAATGGAGGTTTACTCATGTCATTTTTTTAAATATCTTTTCATAACCTTTTTTGTAAATATTTGTTATTATTACAATTGTGAATAATATAATATTTTGCAAATTGTTTGAAATATTTTTTTCATGAAACGGATTGTTAATGAGATATTTTGATTATATTTCTGAGTTTGTTTAGTACGTCGCTGTGAACCTTTGCTTCCGTTGCTTTGATAAAATTTTCTAATTGTAGTTACCGATGCCTAAGCTGCCAAGGGTGATTTTAATTGGGACCAAAATTATCCGAATGTCATATGGCATCATATTTGGTGAACAAATTTTCTTGTAAATATTGACAGTTATCCCAGCATCGCCAACGGTAATTTTAATCGCGGATCGATATTTTGTTATTCACAGCAGTATATAATAGTTTTGTTTACTTATTATTTTCAATATTAAAAGTGATTCAAAGTATTTTTCATTGTGAAAATTATTCAGTGTTTAAAAATGATCCACGAGTGTAATTGCCGATAATTATTCTTTAGGACGCCTATATCGAGAGCAACTTGTAAATGATATCGCAAGCATATTCATTATTCTATATGGAAATATTCATGTGCTGGACACATCAGATTTTTTAATTCTTCGTCTTCCGTACATTTTCTCCTTTCGTCGAGGATGAAAGTGATTTTACAGGAATCGCATTTTACCAGTTCTAATATCGGATTTTTTTTTATTTGAGTAGCATTTCTGATTAAATCAATTCCGCTTTTAAGTTATTGTTTTAAAGTATTTTTCGTTACGCCTTCATCTGCGTTGGAAGTTTTCTTCGTCTTTTCACCATTAACGATTTCCCCGTCAACCTAACACTTCTCTCCAAATCCGCAGTCTACCGGTTATTTGTTCTCTTATAAAACATTTCTACGTAAGATCGTCTAGAGTCGCTCTCCCCTCTTGACACCAAAATCTCCTTTTCTGTCCCTACCTAACCTTCGCTTCTCTTGTATTCTCCGCCTCCTTTCCCATTTACAAGCCTCTCCCTTATAAGAAATTTTTCCCCCTCAGCTCTCCCTCCCTATCTGTTTTTATTCTAACCCTCCCTCCCGTTTCCATTCCACGCTTCCTTTATTTTTTATACCTCGTTGCTTGGACGCTTGGGAATAGAGGCGCTCGACCTGTGCGAAGGAGTAGTATAGATGCGGGGCTCAAGAGGGAGGATTGCGAGGTGGAATGAGAAATTCTCGAGGAGTCGGGGTGAGATATGCCAGAGAAATTCTCCAGCGAGGTTTTTCTTGGTGCAGGATAGCATGGTGTTAAGGAAAAGAGGGAAGGATGAGATGCGTGGGTTGCTAGAGAGAGAGAAAGAGGAGGTGGGGGCGAATAGGGGAAGGGGGATGCGGGAGAAGATGCGGCAGGAGTGGCGTGGGGTCGCCGTTCTGGGAGAGGGAAGAAAAGTGGAGGAGATTCTCACATTCGTGGAGATTGCGGTGGTCAAGTCCAGGTGGGATTTAGTCTTACGGCTCTTCTTCTTCCTTCTGCCACTCCGATCTCCGGTTCTCTCCCTTTCCGCTGACCCACGCGAAGCCATTCTTTCTTCCTCTTCCGCTCTTTCTTCCCCTTCACCCTCTCTCTCTCTCTACATTATTCCCGAACAAACTCTGGGGAAAGGTTACGCTCTTCACGCCACTCCTTCCCTGCCTCCTCCTCTTCTTTCATTCGCGGTGGCGATTTTCTTTCCCGGCGCCGCGCCTCCGACGTCGCACCGAATGAAAAACAGAAGCGAAACGATTCTCTCCACGCATTTTAACTTCTCTTCTTCCTACCCCCGCCTCGCAAACCAATTCCCCTCAGAATTTTCCCCGAGTTATAAATGACTCGACGTTTTGTGGGTCTCTAGTCTCCCCTCTCTGCTTCGTTTCTCCCGAACCACTCCATTATGTTTTTTTTCGATTTTAAATTGTTGTTTAATTTGTCACGGAATTGAATTTAATGGCAATGAATGAGCAATTCTATCGCTTCAACCATGTCGTTTAAATGTACACGGGGAAAATGTTCATTGCTCTTTACTTTGCGATGTTATTCGAATTTAATTTGCGGATATATTTCTATTTTAAAATCAGATATAAAGACGTTAATTAGTTAGGTGGTATGGTAAATTTTTTTATTATTTAGCATTTATTTTCTTAATTTACAGAAGCTGGTCGAAACTTGCGAAGTCGATTAGATAGTCTGAGAGATTTTGAGTATTCCGATTATTCATCGGAATCGAGTTTACATGCGAAGAGTTAAAAACTTCTCATAACTCGCATTAACTTTTACATTGAGTGGTGGCTTTTAGACGAGATAGATTGTTACCCTCTTCCCCGCTCTAACGACTGTGAAGGTTCGAGGAATGTTTTTTTTAATCCGCTTATGCTTCGATTTGTCCGTCTGCCTGAAGCGCTAACTCCTCCTAAGCGAAAGTTGAGAGAGACTTTGTTTTTTCGCCAATTGATTCTGTTCTGCCTCAGCAGCTCTTTCTTTAATTGTTCCTATTAATTTAATGTTTCTATTAATACGATTCTAATTGATAAACCGTACTCCAAAACAAAAATCTAGTTGTGCACCTAATTTTATAGGTAAACATTAATCATGCGCCACCATATATAACTTGAAAATTGATATTCATAAATGGTTTCTACATGGATAACTGCGATTCAGATCAACGCTGTTCTCCTACTTAAAATGTACAAAGAATTGTTTGCACGTCCGCCTTACAGAGCGACGACAAATAATCGCTCTGCCTTGATCTTATATCCTTTGGTCCGAAACTCTTACTGCTTTTTATTACAAGAGAAGCGTACTATTTTAGAGACCCTTTTTTTCTCTATCATTGACACTGAACTGAGGTAAAACACGCTCCGTTTTTAATAGAGTGACTTTGTGAGGGAAGTGTTTGTAAGGGAAGATGCCTGAAGAGGGAGTCGACGTGCATAAAATACCATCCAAAACCCTCACTTCCTCTTCTTCGGCTAGGATTTCTTTTTCTTTTACCCTCTCCCCTTCGAAATCCCTAACTTAGCTAACCTTTGATAAGAGGGGAGGATGTGGAAGATGGGTTGGATGGGGCCCTCAGTCTTTCTTCCCCCCCCTTACACCCCCTGCCATGCACCTTCCCTCCCTTCCTCTTTCCCACTCCTTCTTGCGTCTGCGCCATGTGTCCCACGGGTGTCCTAAAGCCGTGTGAGAAGGGAGAGAGAGGGATGGCCTGACTGCTACTCGGGGCGGGTCAAGTGGTTTTTCAGCCACCGCGGGTGCTGCTTGAGGTTTCACGCGGAGGTTCCAGAAAACACACTCCGTGATAACGTTTAAAGGGGTTTATATGTGCGGAACACCGCCTCCTCTTCCAGCTATTGGGTTGCTCGTAATTCTTACTTAACTACGGCATGATTTATTTATTAAATTTTGTGTGGACGTGTAAGCTCGCCGGCAATGTAAAGATAACTCACCAGATGAGATATAGGCAGGTTTAGTCCACCGATGCGACATAAAGCACATCGTAAAGTTAATGGGCGAGGCCGAGACTTCGTAGAATTCAATAATCAAATAAAATTAACAATTATTTTTGGAAATTAGCAAAAGTTTTCTAATAAAAATACTATCTCGTATTGTTTATTTTATTTAAAGCATGTTGCTTGACATCTTTCAAGAATGAGGTGAATTACATTTATGTATTGATATTCATCGTGCGTTTTTATCTTCGCTTCTTTATTCTTTGAGTTTTATGGGACTTTCATCCGAGCCAATGTGATTTATCTAGCCGCTATGGTACTAGCATAAAAGCTCATCAATATGATGAATATGCATGGATTAAGTATTAAATTTAAGGCACTTTCCTTTCTTCCTTCTTTTCTCTCTTTCTATCTCCCATCCTCCTTCCTCCCATTCTCCCTCCCTCTCCCCCTTTCTCCTCTAGAAAAATAGACTTCCTAATCTCAATCTCTCCCTAATAATTACCACTATCTATCTATCTCTCCCTCCTCTGTCTCCCGCTCTCCCGCCATTTATCTCTATCTTCCTCACTATCTCTCCTTCCTTCTCTCCCCTCTCCTTCTCTGAAAAAATTCACTTCCTAGTCTTAATCTCGCTGTAATAAGGAACATTATCTATATATCTCTCCGTCCTTCTGTCTCCCTCTCTCTCCTCCTGTTTCTCTCCTTTTTCTTCTTCTCATTCTCTCTCACGTATTAAAACATTCAAAGCACGCTCCCCTTACGCATACAGTATAAGGGTTGAGACGACAATGCAATCTCGAGGTTTAAGAATGACACGGTCGGCAAGGCAACATATCGTTAAAAAGCTTAAAAATTTCCAATAAATATGATTTAAATATATAACTTAAGCGCTTTTGAAACTTAGGCAAAATGTAATGATAAGAATAAGAAACATTATTTTTCTTTAAAAAGGTTCAAGTCCGAAGATCCTAGGTCAATTCTTTCTAATTTTACTTTTCAAAAAAGAAAATGCCAGTAAGTCGAAAAATAGATTTTTACGTGCTATCTTATGGGAAATAGAAATTATATACTGGAATCTAACCCGGATATTTTTTTGTGGATTTTATTTCGTAAATGGCTTTTATTATAGGAATTAAACATATCTACCGACTTTCAATCTTCTACCTACTCGGAAAATTTGTTATAGTATTACAGTCATCATAAATAGTTAATATTAGTTGAGTGTGACTGAATTTCTACGCTCATTATTTAAAGAGATATTGCCGCAGAAATTAAAACCAATAAAGTTTATCTTGATAACTTTTATGCCGATATTCGCATTCATCACACGGCTTATATATATTTTTTTAATGGGACGTTTTCCAGTTAAGACCATTCCTACCTAATGATTGACGTAACGTTCGCATAAAAGCTTGGGTACTCGAAGCAAAATGACCTCATTTAAAATGTTTTCAATTTCAGAAATTTAATATGCTAGTTTCAAATCCTGTTGGCTTTGGATAGAAAGAACCCTCACGTACTCGTTATTTTTTAGCCTAAACTAATTTGACTTGGTAAATGTAGTTGACACGCATTTATCGCAAAGAGCTTTTGAATTGCACTCTGTTATGATTAGATAGATTAAACGTCTAAAAAGTTCGGTTTTGCTGGCTATTCAACTCAATATTCATTTGATTTTCTCTCAGAAAAGGTGAATAATTAGCAGTTAAGACTTTAAAGTTAACCATTACTTTTGGTCATAAGTTCCTTCATGCATAATATTAGTGTATTGATAAAAAATAAAGTTATCGGTAATTATCCACGTTCTTCTGTCTTAATATAAGAAGTGTTTAGTATTGTCGTTTGTGTATTCTAAGTCGTTTTCTTCAAAGGCTTTTCGCACGCCACACTATCGACACAAAATTGGCCGTAATCCCTAAACTAAATCAAACCCTATTCAAAAATTCTCCTGCCGACCGAAAATAACACAACTTTTAGAGGCTATATCTTAGGAACAACCGTTCCAGTTGTCGAAATTTGATTTGGTTTGCTATGGCTATAGGGTCAACCAGTAACTAAATTATAGTAAGAGGCTATTTCGTATGGAATGCTTCGAAGTAGTTTAAGATTTTAATTCTAACATTGGGAATGAATAATAAAAAATCTCAAATTTCGAAGTTCAAAAGATATATGCGAACGCTCAAAATTCTCCTGAAATGTTGCTTGTTTTTTTCAAAATAAATGGTGTGCTACAGTTTATCAAGATTTTGCTTCAGAGCATGTGGACCACCAAAAGAAATTGTTAAAATATATACTTTCACAATTTATTCAAAACCAATTGATCATAAATCTAATTTATTCAAAATCAATTGATCATAATATACTATTTTATAGAACATTTTTCATTTGGATTAGTATTAAGTTATATCCAGAGAGCAGAAAAGTAGTGTAAGTTGAAATATAATACGAGCGCATATAAACCATTTAGATTCTCTAATCCTGTGGTGTCTAAACGTTTTTGCTGGCGGGCCACATCGGTGATTGCAAATCCTACAGTTGCAGTTGCAAATTCTTCGGTGGGCCGGATTAAAGATTAAATCGGAAGTTATTTATATGCTCTAAGGAGCCATATAAATTAAAATCAAGTCTAAATAAGGTTTTTATGGTTTTTATGTATTAAAAGTTTAATTACCAAAATGTTCATAAAATGTATTAATTTGTGTTAAATGTTTCAGATAGGTTTTTCATCATACCCTCGCGGGCCACACAAAAACCCTTAGCTGGCCGTACTTTGGGCACCACCATCCAATAAAGCCAAATTATTTTCGAAGTTGTTGGCTAGTAAATGCCAGTTATCAAGAAAAATTCTTCTTAAAATTCTAATTACGTTATTGACTCATTAATACGATAAGCGATACTTTCCAAAATCATTGAGAAGAAACTTCCAAAGTTACTTTTCGTAGCAGCAATCTAAAAAAAAACCAGGTGTACCATCAATTCCTATAATTGCTTCGGTATCTAGCTAATTATTTTTTAATAAGACAGCTTAATAGAGCCGCATTAATGGGATAAAATTCATCGTGTGAAGTCCTTCCATGGCTACGTCCTTCGTATATGTAGAAATCTCTATCGTACGACTCATTTTTAAATCTATTTCTTTCAAAAACACACTTTAATTTTAGTAAAAATTATATAAATGAAATTCAGTGATTTTTGCTTTTTTAATTAATGAAACATCTTTGATGGCATATATTGCTACTTTTCGTAATCAGATGGAATAAAATCTCTTTTCATAAAATTCCTGGATAATACACATGCAATGTTTATTATAGTTGGAAGTAATTATCTATCATACATCACTGTTCTAACTATTTGCTACGAGGATATAAATTCAACTTTTAACTAAAACTTCATTAAAAACTAACCTCATAGGAAAATACATTAAGAAATTACAACGAGACTTCTTATACCAGCAAAAAGCATAAAAACATGAAGCGCCAATTTGAAAAAATATTGCGAATATCACATTAATTAGCGGTATTCTTAATTAGACGTGCCTGTCGGGAAATCAAAATTTATCGTATCGAATGTTTTTCTCTACTCCAATCAAATTGTTTAAGCTCACACTTTATCAATACCGCTCAAATCGTCGTATTTACGTATTATGTCTCGGTAAAAATATTATTCTTAACGGTCTTTGTTTATTCATTCTCGATTACGAATTTTATACCAGTGTCACAATTAAAATACAGTAAATAATTTCTCTCTTGATTATCAACTTGATTTTAATAAGAGAGTGATTGAATGGAATAAAATAAGTGAAATTGATACATGTAGCGCGCTTTTGCTCCTTAAATTACCAAAACATTTTAATTCGGAATCAGGCGTTGCGATTCATTGGCCTGATTCCTAAAACTTCCCATCTACTCTGATCTTTAATGCCTCTACGTTTACATTTGTTTTGATCCTGCATAATGTTATTTTTAAACCCCATAACGGAGAGAGTGAGAGAGAAGTTATTCCATTCCCTTGCGAGAAATATTCAATCAGCTACCGAAATGATGGGCACAAAGCTTCAATATGATCAGCTCCACGCCTAAAACCGAAATCTCTTGCATCCGTAAATGGACAATGCAATCAAAGCCTTTGTCGGACGAAGAGCGTAGCTGCGGAGAGAGAGAGGGGAATGGGAGCGGAGGGAAGCGATGAGAGAGAGAGAGAGAGTACTTTTTAGATTACCGTCTCTTTCTATCCTCTTTTTATCTCTCTATCCCTTTTTTATATATTCCCATTCTACAAAAACCAATCCTTCCACTTTCTCTACCCCTCTCACTCGCCAGCCATTCACTCCATCTTTCTCTGAATCTGTCCTCCTCCGCCCTTTCCTATACCACTCTGAACTGAACTAGAGCTCTTCATTCCTCCAATTCTCCTTTCTTTCCTCCTCACGTCCTCTACCTATCTTCCCTCATTCTTCTCGTCAACCACATACGAGATTACTTCGAGAGACCCCTCTGCGGGAAAATCCTCTCCCTCCTCCTCCACACCCCCTCTCTCACTTCTCCATACCCTCTCCACGTCTTCTCTTTTGTTATCCCTAACCCTCTATCCCGCCCTGCTTCGAAAAGCGCGCCCTTTAATCTATGCAACTCACCCTACACCGACGAAATTCAGCCGTCGCTCATAGGGATTCCACAGCACGGACCAGACGAACAGGAAAAGAATCAGGGAATGGGCGGTTGTGGTGCCGGTGGGTGTGGGCGAAGTGGGAGGGAGGGGGAGGAAGGGAATGAATCATCCTCGCTGCTGTCTTTGCGTCTCCCTCCGCCCCTCTCACCCGCTCCTCGTGTCTCCTCCATATCCCTCGGGCAACGCGCTCCTTGCGGCCCTATTCCTCCAACAGCCCCCGAGGACACCCATTATGCCTATGGTCTCCTCTCCTCCTCCCTTTCTCTTTCTTTCGCGTCACCCTGCGGGCCGAGTCAGATAAGGACTGCTGAGAATAAGCTGCGTCGACGCCCGCACCCTTAAAAATCATGCAGGTAATTCTTTTAAGTCTTCGCGGACCAAAAAGTCACTGGAGACGTTAGATTTTAGAAATGCCTACTTTTTTTCTCTCTGAGATTTCGCGGCGGAATAGATCTTTAAGGTAATGGTTTATTTTTAAACTCGCCTCGGCTCCTGATTTTCCTTAGATTCCATACACTTTATAGAACAGCAGTGGTACAATGCTAATCGGTCACTAAATCATTTTCATAAAATATGCATTGATTTTCAAATAGATTATAGCATCATTCCTAATTTCATGTAATTTCCATTATGAAAATGTAAGTCGTTTTGAATAACTAATCATATCTTAGTTAATTCGTCTATTTTCCTCCTAACTTCTACACATTTGATACCTACTAAAACCATACACACATTAATTAAATGTGGTTTAACGTTCTTTGACACTTATGCAAGAGAGTTTTTTTATTAAAAGTAATTTCTTCTGCTAAATTATGATTCACAAAAATTAGGGCTAGTTCTCGGTCACCGCCAGAAAATTTATTGAAAAATTAAATATATGGTTCTTCATAAATGCAGCCTGATTCTGTAGTTATCGACCAACAAATAACGACAAAAACTCTTGAGTACGCATTTGGACTTGTAAATATACTACCCGCATTAACATAACCAGTAAAATATTACCTGGAGAATGAAATACGCTGATTATATCTGGGCGACTTGACTTTGAATTGCGACTTTCGACTTTATTAACAACCTAGGATGGGAAAATAATCTCCGCGTTCTCCGTATCATCCGCCACTACACGAACAAATATATAGTATATGCCCCCCGCCTGAAATCGGTAAAACAAATAAATTAACCGCCCTTAAAATCCTACATCAAATTCGTGTTCCCGAGCCAATTCCGAGTCACTCATCATGGATCGAGATAGAGGAGGAGGTGAGAGAGGGAGAGAGAGAGAAAGAGAAAGACAGGTCGTGGAGTATTTTCTGTTCTACGCGACCTTCGCTGCAACCCGCATTGCGCCACCAGACAGTCGAGAAAGAGAAAAAGAGGGAGAGAGTGAGAGAGAGAAAGATCCCCTCTAGTGTCTCTGTGCCCGTCAGCGGCATTCGGACAATCCGAAAGACGCAACGACAGAATGGGAAGAAAATTCACTCACCCGTTGGCTGCGACGCATTTCAACCCTCTTTTCCCTTCCATCTCCCCGAAGCACCTCTCTCTCTCTACACTCTCACTCCTCGAAGTTTTAAGCGAGCGTCGGGTTGAGTAAGGATGAGGGGTGGGGGTAGCGTGGATGGAGAAAGGGAAGTGGCGGTCGCGTTGCGAGGAGAAATTGGTACCAAAAATTTTCCATGCGTACTGCGTAGTCCGGCGTTCCTCTTGTTTCTCCCCATCCCTCCCTTTACGCACCCTCCTCCGTTCCGCCCCTTTCTCCCTCCGTCTCTCGCTTGCTCTCCCTCCTTCCCTTGCTTATCCTCCCTCCCTTCGCTAACCCTATATACTCCTCTGCCTCCCTCTTTCCTTTCCTCCTGGCCGCATCTTTTTTTTCCATCCCCCTCCTCCAGTGTAATAGTGTGCGTGTCGTCCCCTCCCCATCTTCCCACAACCTCACTAAGTCCGTGACGGCTGGGTACCCCTTCCACCATTTATCCTATCCCTCGCTACCCTCTCTCTTCCGAAGAATTTAATGGAACCTCATTTCTAACGCACGGCTTAATTTGAAAGGGGGATGATTTCTCCTCCTCCTCCTTCAACGTGATCCTTCTTCTGCCTCCTCCCTCTCCTCTTCCTTTCCCACTCTCTCCCTCCTTTCCTCCCTCACTTTCACCCTTCCTCCATCTCCATGGCCATCGCCTCTTAACAAACCGTCACCGCCCACTTTTTCTACCCCATCCCCGATCTCCCCTCCGTCCGAAAAGACTTATACTCCTTGATTATCAACTAGCGTTGATGGAGGATGTACCGAATCGTGTCTGGAAGGCGGGAGTCGCTGAGGAGTGAACACAATGGAGTAGAGAAGAAGGCGGCCGCGTAGAAAAAAAGTTTCTCTCCCGTCAATATTTTAGTCGGACCAAATAATTTTCCCTTTCGCTTTTATTTTATTTTTTGAAGGCGTGGAAATAATTTCTGATGACGGTTGCGAGTTTTTGGGAGCTCCGATGATTTAAATTTCCTGCTACTCTTCTTCGCTTTTCAATTAAGGGAGTGGAGTTTGGAGGGGTGTCCGTCTTTGTCTCTCTCTCTCACTCTGTATCTCTGAGAGATGGAAAATATTGATATTTTTTAGAGTGTGAGTGAAATAGGTGTGTACGGTTTTCATTGTTTTTATGTCGGCTGAACCATTCTTAAATACCGCTGTCGCAACAAAAGCCCAAACATACAAACAAGTTCAAAATAGTCGTAATGGTATTATCGGTTTTAATCTAATATTTTATTTAAATTTATTAACGCCATTATAAATGTTTTAATCCTCAGCACACAATATTTCAAAAAATTCTGTCTCGGTGTGACAGGAAATTCGCCGAATGAATAATGGACGGAGAGTGTTTACTGCGATCTAGTATATCTGCGGTGATTCTATAGAATTATTTATTTCTCTACGCGTGATGTATATCACATCTAGGTAATGGAAATAATATTTCCCTCGAAAATTAAATTAGACCATGTCGAAGAGATGGCATTAATTTAAACCAATTCCTTAATTCAATGGATACTTGTAGGTTTTGTGACATACTACACGTTTTATGCGTTTAGACTCGGTTATTTTCCTGGAATTTGTCTCAAAAAAGCTAATTTTCATTCTTCTTTGCAAGCTTTCGCCACCACCCTTGCGTCCGCTCTCCCATTTAACTCAGCTCATGACTCATACGCATATCCGCCATTAGATACGAGCAATTTGAGTACGCCGTTCTGGTCATATCGGGCGTCTGATAAGCCGTCGGTCCATCGCCACGATATGAGATTAACATTCCGGCGTCGGATGATCCGAAAATTGGTACTATCAGATATCTCCAAATATATATATTTTGCGAAAGCTTCGGAATCCCCAGTTGTTAATCTTTATTCCCTAAAAGGACGAGTTTTCTGCTGTATAATAATAAATAAGGCGATCAGTCGGTAACAGATGAAATGTATCCAGATGGCTTTCTGCCTTTCTGCGGTCGTGCGGGAGAGATGGAGTGGGGGAGGGAGAAAGGGCGAAGGGAGATAAGGGAGGTGGTGCAGACGAACAGGCGGGCACTCATCCCCCTCATGCTGTGACTCATTTCTCCACTCTACTTCTACCAAATCTCCCTTCCTCCTACCCTTCCCCTCTTTCCCTCCCCTTTCCTTCTTCCCCTCCCTCTCATTCTCCGCCTTTCCTACCCTCTTTCCTCCCCCACACTCCCTGGCTCCACCCCCTGCCTTTCCCAATTCTGCCTCCGTCCCTTCTGACTCTGCCGTCCATCCCCAATTTTCCTATCGACCCCGTTCCCTACCGCACACCCTTCTCCCGCTTCCCACTTTCCTTTTTACCCCATCCTGTTCGCTTTCCCATTCTCTCCGCTTTCCTTCTTATTTCCATTCTTACCAAATTCTTTCCAATTCTTTTCCATACTCATTTCATGCCCCTTACTATATCCAAAGTTGATTTTTGCTGGGCAGCCTTCGTTCTGCGTGCGTTCCTTCTTCTGATTCCTTCTCTATATTGTTTTGCAATTTCTTCTGCGCGACTTTATTTTCCCAAATATTGCTTCCTTAATTAATTAAGTTGACGATAAATCATTAATTAATTAACCGCCCTGAGTTTTTAATTTTATAGCTAAGTTAATCATAACGGTGCAGTAAAACTGCTTTTTTCTTTGTGCACCAAAATATTTGTATTAACTGCTATGAATATAGTAACACCACGAGAGAGCGTGGGTGAAGTAATTTAGAACTTTCCCTGATCATTTTTATTCAGAGCTGCTATTTATGAACATTCTGGAATTTCCGCAGGTTTATATTTATTTCTTTGTCTTTATTTCATAGAAAGCACTAATGCTAAATTAAAATTTGCTCAATTATTTTATATTTACAAGTTGACTCTTTGTTGTACGATTCTCAATATTTTATAAAGTTATAACTTTGTCGTCTACATCTTCGTTCTATAGAACATGGTGTGCGACTTGTTTTTACGTAAATGTGTTTTTACGTAAATGTATTTTTACATTATTCCGATATTTAAAAGGATTTTGCCTTTAAAAATTCATTCTTCGAATTATCTGTGTTTTTTTCCCATTCCTCTTGTATACTCCAGCCACAATCAACAAGGACCATCTGGGTTTTACTCTGGTCTTGTTACCTATATTTGACGTTTATCCGATCTTTAATTCGATAGTTTTCATTTATTCAATATTTTACATC
The DNA here is from genome assembly GCA_028673005.1 of Tanypteryx hageni. Lineage (NCBI taxonomy): Eukaryota > Metazoa > Arthropoda > Insecta > Odonata > Petaluridae > Tanypteryx > Tanypteryx hageni. Next base: position 57,379,555 of record CM054116.1, read on the forward strand.
TCTTTTTGCTGTTTTATGTGGCCAATGTCTTCTTATTACTAATTTTTGCCTTTCTCCAAACCAATTTTCCTCTTTCAGCTATTTTTTGTACCTCTGTTATCTTTACTCTCTATTACGCGTTCATTCTTTATCTTCTTCCATTTTCCCCATTCTCCACATCAGAGTAATTCCCCATTCAGCTTCTTCCACTCTCTCCGTTTCATTCCTTCCATTCTTCTCTCCTTCCGCATCTCTCTCTCACTGCCCTATGTATCTGCCGGACTCATTATTCCCAAGCGTCTTTGCCCTCTTGCCTCGCTTCATGTTTTCCGTGGCCTATCCCATTCCGGGGCTTAATCCTTCTTTCGACCCTAATCTACCTCTTTCAGCCTCCCATTCCTCTTACTTCTCCATTATTACATTCTTCCTACACACATTCTCTCTCTCCGACAAGTTCACTCTCTTCCACTCGCTCTCTTTTCTTCTCACTCCATTTTTCTCAGGCCTCAAAAGAGTCAAGACTCCCTTTTTCTACCATACCTCTATCTCCATATTAGCGTTTGCCATGAATTCCTTGAATTTCTAAAAAAAAATATCTTTGAAAAAATATTTTTATTTATATTAAAATCGTATTTTTGACATTGATGCATATTAGAGGAAATTTTTTCTTCACATGATTATTTATTGTGGTTTTGTTATAAATTCTATTTCCCGCATTAATTTTGCCTTCTCTCACCTCATTTATTACTTTACTTTTATTATAAATGCATTTAAAAAATTATATCAAGTTTACCTAATATGTTTTTACTGAGAGAGCAATGAGAATTATTTTCATTTCCAATATGGTAGGAATAAAACTTCTATTGTGGCCGCGTATATTTTTAAAGTGCGATTTCTACAGCCTACTTCACATTCGAATGTTTTTTTTTAAATACGAAATTAATTTCTACCAACTAAAAATTTACACTATTAGGGCATTCTCGTTAATTCTTTGAAAGACCCATTTTGATTTTCAGTATTTAACGCGGAAGCATAGTTACAAGAATTTTATAACTAAAATCACAGATGTAATGAAATTTTAAAAATGCTTCCTAATTCCCGAATATTATATTGATTTTAATTATAGATGATAAATCACAGTTTCAAACCGTATCTATATCACACATAATCATTTAACACATTCTCACCATTAACAATAAAAGCAATTGCAGAGACGAAAATGATACATTTTTACGAAGGATCTATGGTTTATTAAATGGGATATATAATTTTTTTTTATTTTTAAAGAATTAATTTTGTTTCCCAGAGGCATTATCTATTTAAAGTTCGATTAGTCATGACAATCTCCTAATACAACAATAGCTATCTATGCGTAGCTAACCCCGCAAATATTGACATAGCATGTCCGGTGAGTGTCATTTGATCCCAAGCATTCTCGGACGTAATTTGGTTAATATCCCGGCAGAGACAGTTTACTGAGTCAAAAAAAATTTCTGCCGTCAATCGGAAGCGATTGGGAAGACCGAATATCCTGATCTCTCAAGAGTGAAAAAGAAAATATATCGGGCGTTTTAATTAACTGACCGGCAATTTATTCGGCTGACCCTCAGAGCCATCCTGCCCAACCACAAATTTTCCAACTCCTCATTCCTTCCAACCAATTCCCAATTGCCCTTCCCATACTCTCGCTCCCTTCGCCCCTTGCAGCCTCCGTCCTCCTGACCGGTCTCCCGGCCTCCTTCCCATTAGACCGGCTCCCAATTCCTCCCGCGCCCGAAAGATCTCCCTTCGCTTACCCTTGCCCTCTCGAAACCATTTTTCCCCCATCATCCCTCTGGGGACGCAACCCCATCCCTCTCGTGAACTTTAATGCCGTCAACCAATCCTCTCTCTATCTCTCTCCATCTACTGGCTCTTCTACCCTCATTCTCATCCCCTCAATTTCATCTTTTATATCCTCGCGCTTCAAATCCTTTCTCAAATTCCAAGGTTTTGCTGCATTTTATCGATTTTCGAGGCCGGAAAAGCCCGTCAAACTCTCTTTTTAGTTGAGGATATGTAGGTTGGGAAGGCGACAGGAGTGAGAAGCAATTAATAATGTTGCAAATGTACAGCTTCCGTTAAGGTGTTTGAATAAAATACATGAGATCCCCGCTTAACGTCGTTAAATCGTGCTAGAAAAACGCGACGCTAAGCGAAAGAACGTTAAACGTAGCGTAATTTTCCAAAGGAAACAATGTTAAATATTAAAATCGGTTCCGAAACATTTGGTTCACATTTGTATTAGGAGTGCTCATCAAATCTTCAGTTCTACACCGCTTACAAAGATGGAGCTTTTTATTGGGGAAATTTGGAGGGTTTTAACTGATGCTGGGGCACTTTTTCGATTCTTTTTTGTCTGTTTGCAAAGGACTTCGAAGGACAGGCATCCTATTATTCCCTAGAGAGTATTTGACGATGTTTGGAGTGACTGTACATACTAAGATTTCGGAATCTGTTAATTGTTTCGGTGTTCGGGATTCAGACCGGGGTTTTTGTTTCTTTATGTAGTAATCCTACCGGGCGATTACTTTCCATTCACGACGTCGAGCAGAACAACGTTTTTGACGATTTTAATAATAATAATAATAATGGAAGTGCTCAGGGAACGAAGTTAAGGTGAAACAACGTTGAACCAGGCGACGCTAATCCGGAGATCTACTGTATACTGCGTTAAGAAGTCACTAAAAAAAGGTGGTATTTTTTTTAGAAATCCGCCATAACTGAGGCTGTGGAATTTAGCGATACACGTATATGCATAAATATTAACAGTATTTTAATCTAAGAATACGCCTGATGTTATTATGAAAAATGAGTGCGCTATGGAGTATTTCTTATTTTATCTTATTTACTGTAAGAGTTATGAAGAAATAATGACAAAGCGATCGAATTTGGTAAAATTAAATTTGATGTTGTGATAGCTTTTTGGCTTCCTCTACTTTGACTAACATCTATACTGCTATACTGCTGAGTGGAGAGCTGAAATCTGGAATACTCTCTATAGTGATCAAAGTATTGTAATGTTGATTATTTTAAAAATCTTTTTCATAATTTAGACAAGTTTTTTATATTCCCCTCCGTAATACACTCATGAAAACATAGTGTCATTTAAATTTAATTGTTTACAAATGTACACAAGTTATAATTGATATTTTGAGCAAAACATATGCGTTTATGCTCTTAATGCTCTTTAATACATTCGAGCTTAGTTATGTCCAACTCTAAAAATCATTTCTATAATCCAAAGAATGGATGACACTTGATTGATCATGACCATTAACTCGCAATAATGCTATTAACATATATTATATGTATGTGTATTTAGGTTGAAATGTCAGTATTTCTATGCGAAATACAATCGCTTCTCTAATATCCGAGGTAATTATGCGAAAACTTTCGTTTCATACCTTGTTTCGTCTGCATTAAAAGTTACATCAGAGGAGAGAGCTTTAAATATTTTTTTGAATTTTTCGTAATATCACGCTTTTCGTTTCACTGTGACCCGTCGCCATTCCTCGATCCCATCTTCTCCCCACTCCATCCATCCCTCTCTGTTTCTACGCATCTCTCTGCCTCGCGTTCACAAAAATACTCTTCACACCTCCCTCTTTCCCAGGTCAGATGTCACCAACTAATGGCAAATTTCAATTTGCACCGTTGGACGCCCCGGGGTGTCCTTCCCAGTCCCTCCCTCCCCTTCTCTCGCATCCACCACCCTTCACTTTTACCCCTTCCCACCCCTCTTCCCTCCCTCCCATCTCCTCCCCATTGCCTATATACCCCTTCACACGCTTCCCCTCCGCGCGCGCACACTCACACGCATACTCGCGCCATCCACACCCCGTCTCTGTTTATTCTCCGAAGGCCAATGTGTTTGTCGCCGCCACCGCCGACTCTGATACAGTTAGCGGAACATCTGGAAATGAGCAAATTGGAAGAGAGTGTGGATTTGGCGTGGCAGGAGCAAAGGGAGTGAAAGAGAGAGAGAGAGAGGGTTGGAGAGGGGATGAGAGTAAAGATGGAGCCGTGGTAGAATGAGTGGAGGGAGATAGCGAGCGGTGGGGGTGAATAGGAGACTGTGGACGTTTTCATGAGAAATGGGGGTTGTTCCATTTTCGGGCGGCAGATGGGGTTTTCGTCTTCAGAGCCATTAGCGAGTCGACTTTTCTTTCTTTCTCCTCTTCCTCCTTTTTATACAGTTCCCTCTTGGTTGGTCTTCCTTCCCGCCATGCTAAATTACATCGACTTTTATTTTATATATTCCGTTCTGCTTTCCTCTTCTCTCTTGCGTATATTCCTATTCATTTCATCGTCTTCCTGTCCACATTTTTTATCTCCATTTCCTCTCCCAATGTACGAGTTTGAGGTCGATTCACCGACAAAAATTTTTGTGACGATGCATCGCCGTTTGTATTTTTTCCTCGACGAATTGTATTTTTATGGACTCAAGCGATTCAAATTTACTTGTTATGCTTTTTCATATGCGATATATGGTTTCATCCGTTGAGTTTGCTGGTTCGTAAAACATTTCTACCGTTTGATTATATTTAAATGTACCTACCCAGTTAACCCAAGCACTCATAATTATACATTTTTTATTTCGTGAAGGAACGCAAAGATATTTGGCATGCAGAATTAAAGGTAGGTTATAATACCTCATTATGTATTATGTAAGGACAATGCGTGTGCTAAGACCAACCACGTTGTCCACGGATTAATCTTACTCTATAATACTTGCTATCAAAGAAATAAATATGCAGATTTGTTGTAATTATCACAGAGATAAGAAAAATAACGATACAAATTGGAAGATAAGTGCCATTTCAAGCAATGAAGTGCATAGGGTATTAAAAAAAATTATTTCAGATAGATCTCAGGGTAATAATGTTATACCAACTGGAAGGAATTAATACAAATAAATAATCTGTAATGAAGTCTTACAAATCTCACAAAATAGTATTTCTATAATAAAAGTTATATATTTTTCCAGTATATAATTTAATAGCACTTATGTTCATGGTTTTCTATTTATTTTCCTAAACTAATTGCTTTCCTCACAAGGGTATGTGATGTCAGATCTAAGACGGGGAATCTGACATCTTCAGCTATTTTACGGAAGCTTTATGAATTCGTAGCTCTACGATGCAGTCCAAGGAGTGCCGTCTTGTTAAGTCTAATAAAATAGAAAAACGTCATAAATACCCGTATAGCATTGTGACCGAACTATTGCAATGGGATACCATTGACGGTTATTCAGAATGTATGAATTAGGTCGACAGTATAGCAGTAAGACTTGTTATGACCACTCCGACAGAAATGGAAGTTCTAGAATGGGGAGGAGAGTGGGGTTGTAAGGAGATGGGATGGCTGTGTGGGAAGAGAGATTTGAGGGTGTCGGGGTGGTAGCACTGGCAAACGATGGCGACAATTAGCAGAGCGGTCAAAGCTAAATGAGTTATCGCCCATTTGATGTGCGCCAGAGTGTATATGTGTGTTTGCATTGGAGTCGGTGTGTACTCTGTGTGCCATCGTGTTTTGTCCTTCGGGCGAGTGGAAAAAGCGGTTCCGCTAAGTGTGCAGGAGAGGAGTAGGACAAGGAGACTCTCCTCTATCTTCTCCCTCTCTCTCTCTCTCTCTCTATCATAACGGTGTTGATGTAATACGGAAACTGAAGAAAACGGCTCATATCATCTATATCGGTCGAATAAAGCGAGAACCAATGCATTTCGCAAAGGGAGAACACCCATCGCAACAACGACCACCTACACGATCGGTTTCATGTTCGATAAATAGGAGGTCGCCAAACCGCTTACGTTTACATCGAACCGTATTTCTTTATGGTTTATGGATTTTATGTGAGCTTCATGGGTCGGTTTACTTTTCTACATATTAAGTGTTGCCCGCATTTGAAACTTTCAGCCACGCAAATTTTTTAGTGGAAACCAGAAAAATCTCGTAGAGTTTATGAGTGAAGTGCATAAATGATTAAGCAAAAATTATCATAAAATGTAATTTTCTGATGATTGAGTTTGGTATATTTACCGTTATTACATTTACATTATTGCTTTCAGAAATTGTTATGATGAAAAAGAAATATGAAATATTCGCTTGAATTCCCATCCAGTGTTTTGGGTTTGGCACATAACGAAATGAAGACGAACATCCGATCTGTATATTTGAATTCATTCCATCAAAAATTCTTCTATAGCTTAATTACTTCCGTGATTCTTCACGAGTCTTCCAATGAAATTTAAGATCACACCTTTGTTTTTTTTAATTTCTACATTTCTGAATGAAGACGATCTCATACATTTTTATTGCGGCCATCTCTTTAAATAAATTCAATGGGACGAGAAAGTGCGTGTAAGTGGGCGACAGACGGAAGGAATGGAACACCTGTCCACTATAAAAAGGAGTTTAGTTATTTCGCTCGGACTACCCTTTTGCCTCTTTCTGAGCGGAGAGGGACCACCTAAAGAGAAATTGCCCACAACTTTGGCCAGTCGACTTAAACTCGCAGAACGTTTCGCCCACCTCCTCGTCCCCCTTCCCCCATATTCTCCCTCTTTTTCCTCCTTTACCGCCCTCTTCATGTATATATATATATATATATATATATATATATATATATATATATATATATATATATTCTTCTTTTCCTGTTTTCGAACACTGATCCAACAAATTGCGCGCGCTTCATAATCGATATCGGTTTCCAAAATTAAGGGGATGTTAGCTGAGTCGGGGGGCGAGGGAAAGGAGCGAATTATTTCTCCTCCTTCTCAAAAATAGAGCCGAAACTAAAGCCATTTTAAGTTTCGAGAGGGGCGCGTGTCCTTCTCCGCCATCTTCCAAATATTCAAAATTCAGACAGGATGGGAAGTGGGGCAAAGGGAGTCGGAGGAGGAACTTAAGGGATATGGGAAGAAGACATTGGGAGATAAATATGGGAGGGGACTTGTAAGCACGGAGATGGTGGATCGGGAGGAGAAAGGTCGGGCCATTATTTGGGTGGATTTCAGGTAGTAAGGATGTCGGGTGGCAAGAGGAAGCGGGTTAGTGAGGAGGGGAGATTTCAGTAGAGTTAGCAAAGGAGGAGGTGGGGATGAGCTAGGGAACGGATGCGAAAGAGGTGGGGAGGGCGTTTAGGTGAAGAGGTGGATGGAGGAGGAAGATGGGAAAACGTTTTTTAGGTGAACGGTGAGAGGCGAAATCGCGGGAGTGAGAGCGGATGGGGAATTAATGTTTATTTTATTCATCCGATCCATGAAGCCAATTGAGTCGGGTGTGTGCAAATAATAAAAAATAAATCGGAAATTCGGCACGTATTGATTTGGAAGAGGGGTAATTTCTGTATGTATATGTGGCTGTGTTTGTGTTTGCATAAATAATGTCTACGAAAACGTATCATAACACGCAAATATTATTTTTCGCTCCGCAATTATGGATATTTTTTCCGGTGATATAGAAATTTTGCGGCTAGCGAGTAATGATTTATTTTGTTAACTTGCCTGGGACGAATTGGAAACGAAAAGGGCATAAGATTTGATGGCGGCAAATAGATAGACATGTAAAAAAATTCAAAGGTAAATTTTTTCCAGAAAGTCAGGATGGTTTGCATTCAAATAAAATTCCGAAGGTCGACTTGTATATATTTCAGCGTTTTCAGAATAAACTTTTTCAGCATTATGAAATAAATTTTATAGATCACGGTTCACGCCATGCCGTCGCCATGAGCCTGTGAAATTCAAATTCAAAAATACGCTGTTGGAGTGACACGATCGTAATTTGCATTAGTTTATGAGGAATCTGTAATCTTACCCTAACCATCCGCTCTTTATTTAGTCCTACGAATGTATTTATAAATTCCATTGCATATTTATTGATAATACGTATCTTTCGGAGAATTTATTCGACGGTTGTAAAAAATCTAATGTTTTCTCTCAGAAAATGTTTCAATCATCCCATGAATATGACTTACGTTAATAACTACTTACATATGCTGGCCAAATTCCGAGAAAACAAAACCTGGGCATGTTTGAGAAGGAAAATCTGAGGTGTAACGGGGATAATATGTGATTTTTAATCTTTTTGTCGGTTACATGTTATGTATACATACTTTGCGTAGATTGGTTTTACTTTTGGCCCAAAAATCACGAAGTCAAACAATGCGTGCGCATTATTATAAAAAAACTGAACAGAAAATTAATCGAAGCAAATATTTGAGGGTCACATTTAATACGAATCACCGAAATAATACTGTCTCGTTAAACCAAATAGAATGAATGTTTAAAAAAGAAAATACGGTGTCCCGAAAGTCTTTCTGGGCACCGGGACACAGCATCGAAAACCAGTGCAAATATGATCACCCTATACTTGTATCTACGAGAGAAATTTTTTCTTCTACTTTTCTCAAACAGTTTTATATATACGTAACGTAACGCTACAAAAAATACAGTCCTCAACAAAATTAATACAATCGTAATTCAGAACGGAGGATACTTTTTCTCGGACAAGCAATTGTATCGAATCTAATTACAGCAATCGTGATAACTTCACTTTGATATTAAGATGAATTTTAAAGCGAATGCTCTCGTATCTTTAGAAAAAAACGTTAAAAAATCAGAAACGATTTCTAGACAAAAACCATTATTATTTATATACATTCTTGACGAAATTAAAGTCACCCTAATGCAAAATTCAACCACGATCCGATGTTACGAATAGTTGCGTCTGGAGAAAGTGTTAAATTGATCGCATCTGTCGGCGCTCTTTTCTCAGCGAGCGAGATATGGACAAATGAGAAGAGATGCAGCGCGAAAGGGAGAGACGTCTGCTGTCTTGATGTTTCGGGGCATGATGGGATGAGAGCTACGTGGATGTAGCATCGCCTCCCTCTCTATCTCTCTCTCTCTCTCTCGAGAGAGAGAGAGAGAAAGTGGGTGGGGTGAGTTTGTACCCCTCGGAATAAAACTTTACTATCCCGCACCAAACTCGTTACAACCCCGCGTGGGTAAGTGGCATGGGTTAGGAGGAGGCAGGAAAAAATGAAGTAGGAAATCCTCCGCTCCTACTTCACCCCTCCGTTCCTCACTCAAATGCCTCCCCTTCCTCATCCTATCCCCCTTTTCCTGCCCATCCACCCGCCAGACCACACTCCTTACTCCCATGTCGTTGACTACGAAAAGTCGTTGCGTGTTCCCCGGGGCATATCGAAGTGCCGCTCGTTTTACGCCCCCTCAGTGCATGCCTCGGGACTCTTGGACCGCACCCGGAAAAGGCCAAGGGTATCTCCCTCTCTCTCCCTTCTCCCCATCTCTTTCTCTCTCTCCGCTATCGCGTATGTGTTGGTGTATACGTGTCCTCTTCCTCATCCTTTAGCTCTGTCCCATTCCATCTCCCTTATCTCATCCTACGGAAACTATCCTCCCTCTCTCTCTCTATCTCTCTCTTCTCCTTCATGTCCGCCAACTTCCCTTTCCTCCCTAGCTCTGAGTCCTCCCTCTATTTTCCGCCCAACTTCCTTTTTCCCTTCTCTCTCTCTCTCCCTCCTTCCGATCTTCCCAAAATGCGAGATAGAGAGAGAGAAAGAGAGAGCTCTTGGACTCCTCTTTTCCCAACCAGAATCGACAACACAAATATTAAACTGACTCCCTCGATTTCTTTATTGCCGCGAGAGAATTACCTCCATTAGGACATCACGTGCGGGAAGGACTAAACATTTCGTTGTCTATCTCTCTCTCTCTCTTTCGTACGAATGCGCCTGAATTTATTTTTCTCTCAGTCGTGTAATTGCTCCAACAAAGAGCGCTGTAAACTTTTATATCCTCATCTTTATGATGGAGCGTGCCTCGTAAAATATTTTCTCTGACTGTTTCGTTTTTCATCATTATATTTGGCGACGTTGTTCCTATAGTTGTAGGATTTAAAAGATCTGTTGAAGTCAATTTTCAGGTGATAAGCTGCGTATTTGCTTCAGATGAAAATTTCCGTCGCAATAGAATAAAACTGTATTTCGCCTTATTTTGGTTCTATCGCCCGTAGCAATCATGCTGCAATTTTAATAATATTACCAAATTTTTATATTAATAATATAAACTTAGTGATATTAATATTTTTTCAAAAATACAGTTTTAGTTAAATGATTGTACAAAATGCAATGCGAAGAAGAAGAGTTTAAACCTTCCTTACCACGAGATATGTTCAAATTCAATCTTTGGTACTTCATCGTCATATTTTTCTAATGAAGCCTCTTTTTTTCCCTTTTTTTTGTGTCTCTAATTTTTGAACTTTACGGTTAAGGAGTTAGATTTCTCATTTAACATATTTTCTCTCGAAAATTGTTTCTATTTAGGTGTAGCATTAGAGGAACTTGTTTTTCTCTTTACATTTATATCCTTTTCTTTGATGTGCGTGTGAGCTGGAGCCCATTCACAGAAACAGCATTTTTAAATTTATGATAAATGTTAACACAATCAGATATTTTTATAACTGCGATTTATATTTGATTCGCCATAATGAGACTAATTTCTATTTAAAGCAAGATGCTAAAAATCACTGTATAAATGTTTTTGGTAAAAATATGAATTTAAATATAAATTAAAAATATAAATTTCGAGATGGAGGATGTTACTCCAAACACTATTTCGTCCGATCGCCAATTGGCATTGCCAAATCTTTGGAGGGCATAGACCTTGTTGTCTCGCTGTGGAAATGTGTAGAGTGAAAAATGTGTCGCCCGAGGTCTGAATTTCTCTCTCTCTCTCTCCCCTATTTACCGTATTTCCTCTTCGTGAAACCTCAGTCGAATCTCGGCGATGTTTGGGTGACCATATCTGACGGAACCAACAACCCTTCCCAAAAATGAAATAAAAAGGACTAACATTGCCCTTTTTGGCAAAGTATCACTCCTGCAGTGCAGAAACTGAACGAACGTTAGAAAGGCTTGGAAAGAGAGGCACATACAACACACACACACACACACACACACACACAAAGCCGCATATCCTTTGGAAACCTTCCCCGTTTTCAATCGGACGGATGGTCACGACTATTCTTCTTCCTATGACTGACACCGTGTTCTGTTTTATTTTGCCAGTCTTTTGTTTCAAACTCGGGTATTTTTATATTATTTTTACGCGGCACAAAGGAAGAGCTCGAGCGTGGAAAAAGGATAAAAAAATTTACTCACGAGTGCTTACACGGCATCCCATGAAATAAAGGCTTACCACGCGGAAAGCCAATTTTATTTTCTCCAAGCACCATTAATAACACTTATGCCTTCGGCTTATTGAATTAATGAATTCGTAATAGCTTCATTACTATACTATTACCGACGGAACAAATAACGTAAATTTTCAGTCGTTGGGGCATGAAGTAGCGGTTGAGTTTTCCTTGAACTGTCTAAACGTTTTAATGTGTGAATACTGGCAATTTTTTATAATTTTACATCACAATAAGAATTTCTGAGAATATTTTTTAAAGACTTAACCTTATCTTTTGGAGTGATAATGATCAAGTTTCATATATAATTATTGTTAACTTTTATTTGTCCTTTTAATCTTTTAAAACTAATAGTGAAATGTTATTAAATATTGTTTTAACGTTGTTAATTTTACAACAAGCAAATATGACAGAAAATACAATAAATAAAACTAATACAAAAGTAATTATTGAAATATAGCTAACATGCAAACAAAATGATTACGAGACCAATTTTTGAGAAAATGAGTTAATAAAATTAATAATAAAAGGATAAAAAATGTATTTACGTTAATTGAAAAATTGTAAGCAATTAAAATATTTTTCAAGTTGCGCCAGCATTTGGTATATTATTTTTAGACAAACTCATGGCAACATCAAATCTTAGGCTTCACTCCGATTTTTCAATGACTTATGTGGAGTCGAACCTTCATCTTTCGCCGCGTATTTGTGGCCCTAGAGAATTGTCGAGCTCATCTTATGACTGAAAAGAAATTCAAGAATAAGGACTTCAATATAAAAAACATTTCAAAAGTCATTACTTATTTTGGGTATCTCCAATATCCATTGCAAGGTTGTGAAAACCAGATGCGCATTTTCGCCTCAATGCAGCCGTCTTCAGTCATAATTCACCAACAGTAGATCCTAAAACAACCTTTCTATGGCTATTGGAGATACCTGAGTGAATACTTACTTAATTTTTTTTATATTGAAGTGTTTATTCTTGAATTTCTATTTAATGGACTAATTAAGTAGAAAACCTTCATCATTTGTAGATATAAATTTTACCAAATCAATGGTAAAACGTTTTATTAAGTACACAGCATATTCATAAGAGCCTTTTATAAAGGTCTCTTAAAATTACTAATGTAGCATTTTATATTCGTTTCAGTGTTTCGTATTCTTTTACATTTAAAATAGATTTTGAATAGACCTCGATTTAAGCAAACTTCTACTTCTGTAGGTTTTCCACTGATGGCATTTATTTTTATTCATTTTCTTAAGATTTTATTTTTATTCTAGAATAATTTCAAATTTCATCAGTTACACATAAAATAAATTCTCATTCACCAATATGGAATCAAGACTTCCTTCAGCAGAAAAATGATTGATGCCTTGTGAATGCCTTTCTAAAAATATTCATTCTTCAGAGCCTTTGCTTGCTTTAAAATCGATTTATTCTCCATTACTTTGATTATCTTAGTCAGTTCACCTCCTGACATAGACGAATCGATTGTTGAAGTCACTCGAAGAAGTAATTACACCGCCATCTAGGAGTGGACGCAAATGTAATTAAATTTCTGGACTCTGCCATTGCATTTCATTCTACCATTACTATCTCCATTCCTTTCTCCACACCCATGATGCACTGTGAGATGGTGCAAATAATTTACAAAAATAGTTCGAAAATTGAAGCTTCTCCTTTCCAGTGTTGTTTCTTTTTTATATCGACTCAAAAAAGTTGGAGAGTAAACGATTGATTTACTGGTCATTTCGAGGAATTCAATTTATCTTTTGGCAAGCGGCCTTTCCTTCCTTATACAACCTCACCCGTTCTCACACATCACTCGCGCAGGACAAGCAGTGCAATAGATACTCTTCCCTCCATATTCCCCCTCCCTCTTTCTTCCTCCTCCGGGGCTGCCCGGTGAACGAGGATTGAGAAAAAATTCTGCGGAAAAATAATATAATATAAAATAGAGAAAAGGAAAGAGGAATCGATAGAGATAAAAGTGGGAGGTGAAAAGCTGGTGGGAAGGAAGAGAGGTAGGAAACAAGATAGTGATAGAGGATAAAGAAAGATAGCGTAGGATCGAGAGAGAGAGAAATGGAAGAGGAGAGATATCGGAGATGGAAAGGATAGAGGAAGATAGGGGAGTTGGATAAGAAACAAAAGTAGAAAGATGAGGAAAAAGGGATGTAGAGCAGGGAAGAGAGAGATAGAAGAGGTGTAATGGAGGGAATAAGGGACAAAGAAAATGTGTGAGAGAGAGGATGTAACAAGGGAAGGAGTGATGGAGAGAGAGCTAGAGAGATGGACTGAAGCGGAGACATGGAGATTGGGAAGGAGTGAGGAGGGGGATAGAGGAGGGAAGAGGGGGAGGAGGCGGGGGGGGGGGAGAGACAGACAGAGAATATCAAGAAGAATGAGCCGGAAAAACACAAGTCCTGCCCACCGCATCCCCGAAAAAAAGAGAATGATGTTGTCTCACGCGCGACCGTGTATCTTTCGCTTCCCTTTATGCCGACTCCAGCGCACACACACACACTCGCATTCCCGCCTCACCGATGTGGAATATCCCCAGAAACAAAAGGCGAGAGCGAAGCAAAGTAAAAAAATAGAAAAAACAAAAGACAGACGATCGAATAAACAAGGAAAAGAAGAATGCCCGACCGCGTATCTTTGCAGCCTCCTACTCCCTCCTTTATTCCCCTCTTCCAATCTCCTCTTCTTTCCCACGAACTCCTCCTCCTCACCCTCCTTCACTCTCTCAGTCTTCCGTCCTCTTCCGCTCTGTTTCCGAAGTAGTCCGTTGGTAGAGAATAAAAGGCAAAAATACGAGATCCCGGGGACTGCCAGACGGCGGAGGTCTATCCCTATTCAATGCCACTCTCCTCCCCCGCCTCCAACTCCTTCCCTCTCTCTCTTTCTTGGACCTATATCTCCAATCTCGAAACTTTACCACCCCAGAAATTATTTCATTTTTTTCACCTGCACGTATCTGGTGAACCCCTTACCTATGTCTTGTTTTCCGAGCTTTCCTTCTTGTACAACCACTCCCCAAGCGGCAAGAGTAGTTTTGGGACATCCGCTCGGATTGGCACTTAATATTATTGTGTGAGCGTATTGCGACTGCCTCCGAAATGTCCGGCTTCCTTATTTGTGTCGTGTGGGCTCCGCTTTCTACATCACTGGTTTCATGCAGAGCGAGTATTTTCCTAGGTCGGAGCTTGTATGCCCAGTAATTTGAGGATGTATTCTTTTCTGGCTCATGTTGGGAGATAATATTCAATGGCTTCAATTCCATTACGTGAGAATTTCCGCCTGTAATTACTTCAGTTCCACTTTCATTCCGATTATTCTATTTGGTCTCTAGTCTACAAATGATTTATCTAAATGAATTTTAGATAGCTCGGTGATTTGTATAATTCAGAAATCACTCGTCTAAGAATTTTATACATGTACCATGTTTTATAAAATAATTTTAATTCAATAATGATCAGGGTTTATTAAGAGTAAAATTACAATTCAAAAAGACATATCATTGATATACTACGCATAGGAAACTAAACTAAACTAAAAACTGCCATTTTATAATTTTTTCAAAATTTTAGCTTGAAATAAAAAGCCATAGCCAAATTTATTCTAACAATAAGCTCAAAAAATGTTTGCCTTATTTTGTTTTTACTGCTTCATATTTGAATTATTGATTGAATCGTTCATACAGTTTATAAACTCACCATCAATTTCTAGATGATTGTTTCTGTATCAATAAACGTTAAAATTTTCCCAAGACCACTACTTCTAAATGACATATAATGGTTATTGTAAATTAGTTTTCATTAGGCGGACTTAAAAAGCTGCCACATTAGTAAAGGAAACAAAAATGGAAATAAATTAGTTTTTGCGTCTTATTAAATTTAACGCAAGCGGGAAATATTCCTAGACTAAATTGTATTGACAAACAACCGATATGAAAATTAATTTATTTTTCGTTTCAAACCTTTTAATTGTCTCAAGCATTCTCTAAACCAAGTTCTAAACGTTTATAGGCTGCCACAAACCCATCCTCCAACCACAAGCTAGGTTTATTTTTAGAACATTTTCATTAAGCGCATCTTCAATGCGTAACGTTCTTTCGATGGGTTATTATTGATGCTCGCCGAAGGCAGGTTTTGATATTGCTTTGTGACCACGGGTGTCATGTTAAGAGGATAAAAGAGGTCAGTGAAGAGCTAAAATTACCACAAACCTTTTGTATTGAATTTCGGAGCTAACTGTTATGAGATATTTTGTTCTTGGAAACATCTCGGTATTATTTCAATCTTATATTTTTCTTTTTATCTAATCTTGCGATTCTTATTAAGACTAGATATTTCCACTTTAGAATCTTAGTGAATAAAACAGAAGTCTTTTGTTAACGTAGAATAAAACGAAAATAATGAAATAATTTACAAATATATGCTAGTGTATTTATGGCAAATCCTTTTGAAATTCTAGTCGGGGTTAACTAAGATTTGTAATGCGAAATACTCAAACTGACAAATGGGTAATTCTTTTTCTTGCTCTTTTATATTTTAGCTTATTACGCCGAACAATTTTTTAAAATTAAAAATGAGATTTTGAAAATATATTGATTTTAGATTAAATTTTATTAAAACCGACATTTGGTCGGAATCCATTAAATATTTTTTTTATTTATTTTATCGTACATTTAAAAAGACTTGTATATGAACTCCCAGATCGTAACATAAGATGATACAAGGTCTAACTCGAGGGGAAAAAAGGATGCAGTCGAACGTAGTCCACCTTGCGAGTCCAAGAATACCAAACCGAAGCAGTCCTTCCCTGGCTTCGGGCGAGGATTTTATTTGCGAGGAAGAGAGAGAAACAGAGTACGAAGGGGACACCTTAAATTGAAACGCAATCTCTGAAACATAAATATACATTTGACCGTCCCTAAAACCGGACCTCGTTCTTAAACCTAGGCAAAACTCTCCCTTATGCCCACGCCTCCATCTTTCACTCCACTCACGAAAACGGAGCGCGATGGATGGCCCGGGTACAATTCTCGACGTCTCCCCCTTTTTTTCTCCCTCCATTTCCTTCCCTTCCCTCCCGAACATCCTCTCCTCTTTCCTTCCGCCCACAAGATACATTTCCCTCCCACTCGCCGGCCGATCCCTTTCTGCCGTCTCCGGCACATCCTAAGTAGCGTGGCCCAGTCGTCAACCCTTTTAATGCTCGCATCAAACCGGGCGGTTTCCGGAGAAAAATCGATATTTTTTAGCCGCGTGATCAATAATTTAGTGCCAGTAAAGTTTAAATGGGATAAAGCCCACTAGTAATAATGTGGGTAATGATTGTGTATACGTATTTATAAGGTATCTTATCTGTTTTGGGCCTTGTACTCATTTTCTCGATTAATAGTTTCAACCGTTTTGCAAGAAAATTCTGTAGGTGTTTTTTATGGACTATAAAGTTTATCGCTAACGGCTCTCATTGAATTAATTTTGAGTTACTGTAATCAAGAAGAAAGACAGCGATATTGCAGTTCGTTATTTGTTTAATGGACAGATACATTATAGTTAGAGTATTATTTTTAGTTCCGAAAGGCATTTAATTAAGTCTGTGCCATCAAAAACTCTCAACTCCAAAGGGTAATGGTGTAGTTTTCCTTTTGATGTTTATATTTTCTTTACTGTATTTCCTACTTGCTTTGTTTCATCTGCCATGTAGTTTCAATTATTGTATTGGCCTTGCCACCAGGCCTAGAACCTAACTGCGTAGTAAATTAAATAAATAAAGAAATTGCCTAGATTTTAGTAAGCATACCTCGAAAACATATTTTTAAAGTTTAACCCTCCGGACAGGCATTTAAAAATTAATTTTACGGTTTTGAACTTGTGTGATACGTTTACTTAAGTGAAATTAGAAGCAGGCAAGGTAAACAGCATAGGACATGAAATAAATGAGAAAGAACTGAATATTAAGCTTTGTGTCAACGCATAAATATTTGTCATAACATATATATGCAATTAAAGGAAGGAACAACGAAACTTTGTATATAATAAATGAGAAAGCACTGAATATTTAGCTTTGTGTCAACGCATAAATACTTGTCATAACATAAACATGCAATTAAAGGAAGGAGCAGCGAAACTTTGTATATTTCCACAATTTAATTTGCTGTGGAAATATACAAAGTTGCGTTGTTCTTTCTTTTAATATAATTCAGTTCCGCAAAGTTAAACTTTCAGTAATTAATTACTAATTACTAATTTACTAATTGTAGTATGATAATTTAACGACAATTAACTTCCTGCTACCGGAATTTTTGTCCACGGATCAAAAACCTTGACGACACAATGACAAATTAACAACGTATAGCCAAGCTTTTCTTTGCGATTTTTTTAAATTTCTTTACGTTCTTTAAATTAGAAAACAAATTTATTGCTTTATTGTATATTCCAAAACTGTCCGCGAAATCATCCTCCTTAATCAAACCGACCCTATCCTATACCTTTTGGTCTAAAAAAACGGCATTAGCGCCACCTCCTAGAGTCTAGGTACTTCCACTTCTCCGCTAAGCTTTTTTACTCTTCCTTATCTCTCTCTCCTTTTTTTAATGTATATATTTTTCGAAACCTCCAAACAGAGCCACATGACAAGTGGCTGGTGGCTCTTTGGGTCGCACCCGGTGGTCGTATATCACGCTAAGGCTTAGGGATCGAATGAAGATCATCCCGTGGACTTTTTTCATCCTTCTATAACCCTCCCCCCAGCCCCTCACTCCTTTGCGGAATTTCCGCTCCCCTTTCCCTCCCTCCTCCCTTTACCAAGCTCCTTCTTTCTAATATTTCTCCTTCCAGTTTTCTTTCGTTCCTTCATTCCCCTTTTTTGACTACTTTTTACGAAACGCTTTCCCCCTCTTCCTCATTCACCCTTTTTCTCTCCTCTCTTTATTTCTTTTCCCGCCGCGTTTACTTATCTCCACACTTAAGACTTCCTATCTGACCCAATCCTCTTCAATACTCCACTTATCTCTCCGATCCATTCTTTTCGCCCTTCTAACCTTTCCATTATTTTCGCCTCGTTCTCTCCCCTTCTTTAACCTTCTTTCGGTACTATACTCGAGCCTTCTTTTATCTCGATCCTTTCTCCATATTTGCCTTTCACCGTTCCATTCTATTACTTTCTCTTTATCTTACCTGGAGATGTTTCCAAATTTCATTAATACCGCCGCGTTTCCTGCGTGTCTCTTTTTTCTTCTTCTGATTCGTTCCTTGTCATTTCTGCTGTCACATTTCCTTGCTCTTTCCCGTATAGTATCACCAATGTTATTTCGCTACCTACCTAATTCCTCCTTCTTTCGCTTCACTTTCCCCTTCTACCTTTCACCCTCCTTCCCTTCTTCCTTTCTCCGTCCATCTTATCGCCGTTTTCGTCTCTTCCGCCTACATTCCCCTTCTTCCAGTTTTTTTTCTCCTCTTATCCTTAGAACTTCCTCTGCTTCCCTACATCTCTTACTCCCGTTTCCTCTTGTTTTAGGACTTGCACCTCGGCGCCAACTGTCTTCCTCCCTCCTCTCCTTCTCCTTGCTTCCTCTTCTTCCGCGAGATGCAATCCGTTATTCCCTCAACCGTTAACATTGATCTTCCGGCACATTCGAACGACGTACGGTTGCCATAAAAAATTGACGAGTATCATGATTAGTCGGTCCATCAAAAGCGCCGAAGGCTGTCCGTAGAGAGAGTATTCCAACCCGGTACACTATATTTTCTCCGTGGACGGACGAAATATCTTTCGTGCACGAATGGATAGATGTCAGACTAAAGCCTTTTGCCGTCATTAAGAGAAAAAGTTTCAGACTTTATTGATGAGAAAATGACATTTTGAAAAAAAAAAACATTAAAACCTGGTTTTTTTCATTGTATACAACGAGGTCAAGGAGACGTATTTTTATAGTTTAGATCTTAGTACCAAATGGAAATCAATTATTTTAGCAGTCCCAAACTTTTCGCTAACACCAGCTGGGTCTATAAATTATTTTTTTTAGATCAAGAGAGTTAAATAAAGGCCGAATATAAATTAAGAAATTTGTGAAATATAAGGCTTGGCGGTGAAACGATCCGAAATGAAAGATCTAATCGAAAAAAAATACTTTCGAGTTAAGCGACACAAAAACAAATGTACGGAAGGATATCTTCCCCGAATGAGCGCTTGCGTCATGCTCCGAAGGCTGTGACAAATTATACGCCTGAAGAACTGCTCACTATCAGGTCACGTGAAGTTGTGCCAAAGGAATGGCACCTATTAAAAAGATCTGATTAATGAGAGGGCGACGCCGCTACGACCGCAGAATGACCTAGATCGATCCGCTGTCGTAATTTGAATATTCATTCATTATCGTCAGCTACACGGTCAAAAATATCTAAATATATACAGCGTCATAAGGCACATTTAATGGCTTTAATTTGGCATTAAGCGTTTATTTGTGAACGCGAGCAACAGCGACGAAGCGTTTACGCAGCGTAAGATATTCTAAATAAACTGCTCTGATACATAAATTATATTTCGTTCACGACATTTTAAGTTATTGGTCCTAATTTCCATATGATTGCTGTCCAACAGAAATATACTCGTTTATATCTCCGTTTATTTTCCACATTTTTTAAATTGATTCCAAAAAAAGTAAGGGCGATAAAACCAATTGATGAAAAATAACCCCGTAACAGATTTTTATATCTTTGTTACATCCGCTAAACTCGGCAAAAAAATGAAAAACCACAACGGCACGCACACACACCTCGTTACTTCGAAACAAGTTCCTGGCAAAGAAATATTTGCAAAACTGGAAAACAAACTTTTTCTTTTTTTTTCACGCGATCCGAAATGTCAGAAAAGTACTCCAATTAGTTTTGTCCTTTCAACCGAAATGTAAATCGTAACACGAGACGTCACGCTAATTAATCATGGTGTTTACAATGCAAATATTACCCTATACTTCCGAGCATCGCCGTGTCCGCCACTCCGCTCCATAAAGCGATTTCCACGAATGCCAAAAATATTTTGTTTTCCTCCGTCTCCGAGACTCCATGTCTCTCTCTCTCTATCACTCTCCCCCCCTCTTCCCTCCCACTCATACCCTTTCCATCCACTTCGACCTTTTAATTAAACAAATTAAGGAAAAGAATTTCTTGTGTTAGTTCGAACTAGTGCCCCAGTGAGCTTTACGGGGCTCCCTCTATCTCAACCCCCGCCTTTTTCTACCCCCCCCACCACTTCTTGATTAATGGCGTCCGAGGGAACAAGCGGGAGTGGCGGGTCGTATGATATGCGCGCCAAAGGAATAGTTTCCGATTACAAAAAGCGGGGATTAATCAAGGCGCGAAACACGGCGCGGTGACCTTGGCGTGGCCCAGATAGAAAGGGGATGGAGTAGGAGGTGGAAGGCGAGAGGATGGAGGATGATGGAAAGGGAGGGAGGAAGAGGGAGAGAGGAAGATGGGGAGGGAGGGAGAGAGGGGAAGGGAGATGGAGAGTGAGGGAGATGGATAGGGAGGGAGAGATGGAGAGGGAGAGAGGGTGGAGGATTGGGAGGTGGAGGAGTGGGAGGAAGAATAGATGGGAGGGATAGTGGGGGAGAAATAAGAGGAAGAATAGATGGACACTCCATCTATTCTTCCTCTTATTTCTCCCCCACTATCCCTCCCACCTATTCTCCCTCCCACTCCTCCACCTCCCAATCCTCCACCCTCTCCATCTCTCCCTCCCTATCCATCTCCCTTCCTCTCCAGAGTGGAAGAGAGGGGGAGGAGTGGGTGGAAAAGAGGGAGAGAGACAGGAGGAAAGGGAGGGTGAGAGACTCTCGTTTGTGTTCCTGATGATGCGTATTTTTTAGCCGTGACCCTCTCTCTGCTCGCCGTGCGGAGAGGGAGAGCCCACCCATCACACGTAGATGTACTGCGGACTCGTTTCCGCGCTCGCGTCGCTCTTCCCA
Organism: Tanypteryx hageni; assembly: GCA_028673005.1. Taxonomy (NCBI): domain Eukaryota; kingdom Metazoa; phylum Arthropoda; class Insecta; order Odonata; family Petaluridae; genus Tanypteryx; species Tanypteryx hageni. The sequence goes on from CM054116.1 coordinate 57,400,779, forward strand.
AAAGGTCCAGACGGCATATCCGAACGGACGTAATTGATACGGCTTAACCGTCACTAATAAATCGAGGAATTTCACGGATACTCCGCGTTTTTTTCCCCGAACGAGGCGCTGGAGATGTGCTCCACGGTGGCGCTTCTCGGTTTACTAACTAGCGCTCGATTTACCAAACTGCTGGTCGTTAAGTAACGACGAAGAGATTTTTTTTAACGGCTGCAAAGTCGATTTTTTCTCATGTAGGCCGCGATAAATGTTATACGTGTAATTTAATCTCGTGGAGGGTTTCTTTTTTGATAGGTACCTGTTAAAATTTCTTAGACGGCATTGCAATCGCTTATACGAAACTAGACGGTATGATTTCAAAATGAAATCGGTCATTATTAAATGTTGACGATATTCTAAGGAATCGGTTTTGCTTTCAACTAATCGTTGTATTTTTAATTTAAATAATTTTTGAAAGTGTGAAAAATCGTTGTAATTTGTGGATTAATGAGAAATTATGGAAAATTATAACTTTTATTTACGTTAGAAGCATTCCTATGGTCGAGTTAACAAAAATAGGATTAATATTTTTTAGCTATGAGGAAAATCATGGGACAATTCAAATGAGCTAGTATAAAAGCAGAAACATCTTAAACCATGTATAATATGGCATATAATTTTCATAAACTGAAAATGAATAAAAGCACTGAATAAGATGATTGAAATATATAAAGTCTAAAAGTTTATCAGATAATGGCTTTGCTGGAATAATTTCACAGGTTTCACGAAGCTAAAACTAAGTAATTAAAATCAAAGAAATGCTTATACGTATATGTGAAATAACTTGGTTACTTCAACAGTGCCCTTTAATTATTTTACTGATTAATCGAAGCTGAATTTTTGGAAACTAATCTCGTAGTCTACAGTCGCAGGTATAAATTATATATACATACTTGCGAAACCCGTGCGAAAAATTAATTATTGTGTCAGTGTTATTGATTACATCTTTATATTTCAAAAATAAGAGATAGAAGAATATTTATTCATTTGTAAAGACAAAAAAAGGCCTCGCTTGTTTTTCTCCATAAATGTCTATTACTCGTTCGATAAAGTATTTATTCAAAAATATTTTCTGTGGCACTTAACATTCACAGTCCACTAAATCTATCTTCAGCCATTTTAAAGTCTAGTTTTCACTCTGAGGAAGTATTTAAATGATTACTTGATGGTACACGTTTTTGCAAGTAAAAGTTGCGCAATTCACGTTGCTGATTTTAAAGCTTGTTAAAAATGTATATTTATCTAATATTTCACTCAGTGAACACGGGACGTCATTGATATTTTGTGATTGTGATTTTCTTTGATAAAGGAAATTAATTAATTCCTGCTTGTTCATCATTTTCATCTCCCTTGGGTGTAATTTAAATAACTTGAATATGATATTAAGTAGGTTTAGAGGTTCCTTAAGTAAAAACCTTCGTATTTCAAATTACAAAAAAATTTCAACATTTCCAGGGAGGGGAAAGTGCACCCCCCCCCCTCCCCATTGCTCCTTTCATCGGACGCCCATGGAATTTTCTTTGTATATAATTTTAGTAAAACGCGGCTCTCATAGGTATACATACTTTAAAAAATCTATTCCTATCTCGAATATGTCAACATTCTATTTCCAATTTTGATAATTCAGCCACAAAATTGAGTACCACCTTCACTTCTTAACGTAAATACCTTTAAAATTACTATAAGCAATGTAGTAATTAGATTTGTTCCAAAATATATCTATTTCGGAAAGATTCGTTAATATTCATTAAACGTAAAAAATTTAGTTCAAAATGCTAAATAAAGCGGAAAATTTAAAAACAACTTTGAGAAAATGTCCGTCAATGTTCATGGAATGTCACTCAAAATCTTTTCGTATAATATCTTTGTATAGATTGGACTTAAGTTATTCGCAGGTTTAAGACATGAATGGTTAAATGCAAAATAATGTTAAAAACTAAGGTAAATCATCGCATTACTATGTTTGATAGAGGTACGTTTCGTAAATGACGACGTATAGCTGAGTTCACGAATGAATTGTCTTTCAGGCTAGAATTATAAACATTCGTCTAATTTCCACTTAAACATCACATCTGCCTGAGGAATGATAGATTACTTACTATTAAGCCCATATATACATGCATATGCATATAACAAATTAGGAAAGTGTACAGTGTATCACAAATAGGCGCGTTTTGTGGGATGTAGTATTTGAAACTATACGATATAATTTCACCGAACACACACCATAAAACAGCAAAACACCACGACACGATTGTATCTTTTCTATTAAAAATTTCTTCTCCCCCCCGTAGTTGGTGCATCAGTGAACATTACGTAATTTTAGTGACTAAATACTGCAAAAGGATATATCAGAAATGATTCCAGGGAAATATTCGATTTATATTTAGTGATTTATTTTATAATCAGTTTTAATCAGCCTAACAATAAAAAATTACTTAAGTTCAGTAGTTGTAATATTTACGTTTATGTTCTTTTCTTCGCCGTGGAGAATCCATTTCCTTCCGCTTACAAATGTTTAGGTGAAGAAATACTCTACGTTACTAGTTCTACAAGATTATTTGAAAACGATCTTAATTTGACCAAACGATTACGAGATATAACGGAAAGTTCATTTATGTCACCAGTAAAGTGCTACCCCTGATTGGCTTACGTGATTTATTTTTGTGACTTTCTTATTTTCTTTGATTGTAAGTCCTTAATATCAAATTTCACAAAGATCCGTTCGGTAGAAGCCGAGAACAAACATGCGGACGACGGGCGGACGGACGGGCGGACGGACGGACAAACCGACGCTAATAGGCGCTTATGCTGGAAGAAAAACGCGCCTAAAAAGCCATATAACAATGATGATCTCGAGTTCAACAATCTATTCTGTCGCCAAGGGAACCTTTCACTAAAAACACTATATTTTGATGAAATTTTGAATTCTTAAGCAAAATTCGAACGATTTCAAGCCAAAGGCAAAATTCGACGACAAAAATAAGAATTTTTGTTTATTTTTCTTTAAAATAGTTTCTGTTCAAAGATCGCAGGTCAATTACTTTTAATTTAATTTTGCAAAAGAAAAGTCGGCAAGTGAAATAAAGGGATTTGTAAGTCCTCTCTTATGGGGATTTGCATTGAGTGGTCGGGCGCACAAACAAACGGATTGGCTCTTTATATATTATGATGAGCCATATTCCAAGAAATATAATCACGTTAGTCGCTAGTCTCTAAAATAATGTCACAATCGACAACAAATTGCTCTCGCAGATGGAAATTTTATACATTTTAAGTCACATTCCTCAAAAATAATCACGTTAGTCGCTGTAAAACTAAAATTTCTCCATTGGTGTTACATATCTTCATCACTCCGTTAAATCAACTGGCAAGGCGGAAAAAATTGAAATGACCGATTCCCAAAAAAAGCATCTCCGACACAATTAAATTAATAATGAAATGAAACGAAATCGCAGTCCGCCGTACGTATGACATTATAATAAATGCCGACAAAAATATTCTAGATTGGGATCCGAGAGACAAGTACGAGAAAGTCTGCGATGAAACGAGAAAAAAATTTTGCACGGCGAGAAAGAGAGAGAGAGAGAACCCATCTGCGAATACACGTATTTGCGCGAATGACGGATACCGGCGATCATAATAAGGCTTTTCACGCAGCTCCGACATCGTACCTTTTTAGCATGTTACTTCCATCAACGTAATTAATTTTTTCATCCATCTTCATTCTTATCCACCTCTGGAAAAATAACTGGGAGGACCGAACAGATCCGGTTCCCTTCTTTTTATTACATTCGCGTGACTGTCGGAGATTGACTCCCAAGGTCTTACTTTACGCACCCTTGAAGCTGGTTTTAGTCTGATGGACCTAGGGGAGGAGGACGATAATAAAAAATAAAACGGACTCGGCGTCGGGAGTGAGAGAGATTGGGAAATAATTTTATCCGGGAAGAAAGGGAGAGATGGGAGGCTGGAAAATTGAGGAGAGTGGGATCTGGGAGAGAAAAATCATCAAAGTAATTTTCGAAAGAAATTTTTAGAAAGGTAATGGACTAAAGTGCTTCAGAATTAGTTATGAAATTAATGGTTCCTGAATTTTGTAGAGGAGGTTATATTGAGGAGAACAACATTTCAATCGCGGTTGACAATACGTAAGGAACTAATAAGTATTTGTTTTTTGCCATAAATAGTAATTTTGACTGTTAATTTAATTTTTTAAATGCCTATTTCAGATGTTCATATTTCGAAAAATTACTAAGAAAGTTTAATTCCTCGTGGAAAATATATTTTGATACCTGATTGAATCCCCCAAAAGAAGAGTTCGCTAATAATTATTTGAATTTTTATCGCCATAACACATTATAAAATTTATGTACGTTTAGAAAGCGAGTGTGACGATAGCAAAATGACAGAAAACAAGATAAATGGAATATTTTTGAAGGTAAGTTGAACTGTTCTGGATGGAGAAGTGGCATACTAATATAATAAAAAACGTCGGATGAGAAGAAAATGTCTCTGGTTTAACATAACGGAGGTGTTGGGATTAAAAGGATACGGAATCTGCAGGTTTCTAAATGGAATGAAAGTCTTTATAAAACAACTAGAATAACAGAATGGGTGGTCTTTAATAAACATCCAATCCTATCATATAGTTTGCATAACCTATGTGACCTAACATAAGTCACGAAGTTATCCATTCTATAAATATTTTCCTGCGAAGATTTTTTACTTCTCGGGAAAATATTCGTTAGATATTTTTGGACAATCACTTCCGTAAGAAAACTGCTTATACACAGTAAAAATGCTCGTAAAAGAATATGCTGTGCTCGGTTTAGAAAAATAGCTTAAGAGTAGGAGCACGTATATTTTCAAAAATACGCGTAAGAGAAATCAATATTTTTCTTGCTGATATTGCTAAAAGATTTTTTGCCACGTACACATATATTTGATTTAAAATTTATATGCGCCTTTCTTTATTGTTCAGTTATTCCAGACATTTTCCCATAGAGTTAATCATAAAAATAGCATATTAAATATATTAATACTGAATGTGATCGAATTTGTTAGATTCAAGTTTTATCTTAACCTGGAACGGGTGGAGGAGATGGAGTCGTTGTATTCCGACGTTGTGTGTGCACATCTCTAACGGTTGGTGAAAAGTGCGTAGTGACAAGAGGATTAAAGAGAGATAGATAGATAATCGTCTTTATTCGGGCGAAATTTAGACCATAAGGTCCATTCTTACATTTAACCCTTCGTCAATATAATAAATACAAGAAATGGTAAAGTAAGATATTACAATACGCATTACATAAACAGTATATACCTAAATCATACAGAGTAAAAAAATATATATATAAAATTGAAGACAGATTAGAGATTGTGGGGAAAACCTAGATAAAACAGGCATGTCCTCCCTAGTAAAACCCACGCAGGAAAACACCCACTGAGAAGGGGGGTGTGAAAAACCTGCGAAAACCCTAGATAGTGTACATATGATAATATAATAATACAACATTAAATAGAAAGGAGTATGTACAGTATACAGCATCGTTGTATACCGTCATAAAAAAAATAAAATAAAAAAAATACATATATAGGTAATAACGTAATACAAACCAAGAAATATGATACAATAAATAGGCAGAATAAGATGAAATATACTTGAAATATATACATTGAATATGGAGATTGTTGTTGGATCATGCATAACATAAGAAAGAAATGTGATGAGAGAACGGGCTAGGCTTACGCCACATATTGATATAGGAGCGATAGGAATATTACGCAAGGAAATTGCGATCGCCGAAAGTAATGAAGCTTTAGCAAGAGGTAAGAATAAAAGGAAATGAAGATGGCCGTGGGAAAAAATAACGGCTTTTTCGCGCAGAAAATGACGTGCCTTTATTGAGGAGAGCGCGAGATGGTCTCCGTAGTAATATTGAGCCGTGAAATAAATTTTGGCTCTGTTTCTCCTCATTTCTGCTGTGAGGTTGAAATCGGTTTACCGAACACGTACCAGGTCAGACACGAAACGATTATTTTACGACCATTATATTGCTTTCTTTCAGCGTTTTCGCACTCGTGTCGAATTTAATACACAAATTTTCCTATCGTATCCGCCTAAGTTTTATGCTCTTTTCGTGATGTACAATCGCGCCCTTTCTAAAAACTGCCGCAGCAAAATTATTATTATTTTCCAATATATATCTCTCTATTGCAGAAGCATAATAATTCAAAAGCGTTAAACTCCTATTGTCGCCCATAGGAATTTTTAAATTTATATGAAAACCGATTTTATTAATGCGCCATAGGTACATTATTTATATTTTTTCTCTTCAGAATTTAGAGAATAGTGGTATACTTATGTCATAAATAATCTTTGTAATTTAAAAAAACAAAGCGGTTCAGAATGCAACATGAATTTTGAAAAATTACCGAGGTCCCAATTATCTGTAAATAAATCTGAATTTTCTATTTAAGCATTCATTTGTTGCATTATATACTTAAAGGGTTAAACTAAAATTAACAAAGTACAACTATTATGGAGATTTAAAACTCTTTCCCATAGAACATATTCGGCATTTCTTACTTAGAATTTGTATAGTCAGGTAGCCTCCGTAAACATACTACCGAGTATTTTTTCGTCAGAAAATAAGAAATTAGAGTTTACATTAATGAAAAATTGTCTCAAAAGATTTCATTTAATTATAGATTTAGTAGGGAAGTGTGGACTCCTCCGTACAGAATAGTTACGTTTTCATGCAACAACACTTTCAGTCGCAACATCCATTCCATTTGATATTCAATAGAACACACAACGTATTTGTTTCGAACAAAGTCATGCAAAATTGGCAGAAAGTACTCGTATACTCAGCCTGATGGAAGATTAGATACTACGTAGAAATTCAAGATAATGAGGAAAAAAGTGAAATTACTACCAAACGGGGGAGGATTCAGAAACTTCCCAAAGGGGACAAACGCCCTTCCCCCCCTCTTTAATCTGCCTCTGCCAACATCCCTATATTTGGAAATCCCTACCACTGTCAGAGACCAAGAAACGAACAGCCAATCACGACACACCTCACCCGACCAATGCGGGCATAAATAACGGCCCGATTTCAACGCCCCATTGCGTCACTTGGTCTGGACCACCTGCCACCACCTAAGACGCAACACTGAGGTGAGCCTACTCAGCTCGCCTTAGCAAATACAACTGCCGCTGGGCAAACTCAACAACATGTTTAACCACTGCTGACAGTCTTATAGCCAAGCTGGAAGACTGATTATGCAGCCGATACTGATCGGCTCCACAAGAACTGCATTTGAAAACGACAAGACCTGAAGATGCAATCTGGAATGGTTGCGAAAACAGTCGTCATTAAAAGATTCAACACGCGGTAGAAACCCGGAAAACATGGAAGGAGTACGGAAACACCGCGGAAGCCTTCGCAATGATATCAGAATCTTTCTTACACTTGCCATACAAACAATCTACGGCGTAGAATCCAGGAATTTTCCGTGGAATGAATTTAAGAATGAAGTGGAGGACAATAGGATCATACAAGGGGGGGAGGCGTAATCGCCTCCCTCCCTCCCTCTTGGATCCGCTATTGCTTCTAAGCCATTGCAAATTTTTTAATGAAATAGCAATTCGTATTTCATTTACAGAAAGATAACTCTAACTTCCTCGAAAATGTATTAATTAATGTACAACTAGTAGCATCATCAGGTGAATCAGTCACCAGATTATGCTAAGATTGTAGCGAAACCGGTCGTGTTTTTACCAAAGGTAGTTGGAGTTATTTTTTCAGTGATTATGATGAATATTTTTTATTAATTTGAGCCTTCTTTCGTTGTTAAGAAATCCTATTTTAATTAAAAAATAAAAATCATCATGATAGAAAAAGATGTTCACTTTCTTACCGATGCACGTATCGGTAGTATTCTCAAACTATTTGATATTGGCTTTGAAGTTATAAGCGGAACGTAACATTACTACTCTTGATTATAAAACGTAACTTTTACGTCAATGGTGTAAAGCCTACATAGTTCGCAGAATCCCTATACTGGCGGTCCAATCTCATATTCATCTTTGGTGCGTGTTTCGTAATTAATATAGTAATTGTTTTGTTTGATGCATGTTTGGAAGATATTTTAGACTCTGGGATGAAGAACTGACTTTATTTGACTTTTTAGTGTATTTGATTGCTGTTTCTATTTCCATAAATAACACATTTAAATACATTAATATCTTTTCGGAATACTTTTCTTTGGAGTATTGATGCGTCTGATTGGCAAGAGTATCGAATATGCCGGTAAATGTAGCATAATTGAGTCTTTTGAAAATGCTGAAGTTTGCAATTATATAATATATAATACATTTATAAAAAATACAGGAATAGGAAAATGTTTCAGGTGATAGACGATTTTAAAGGGAAATAGAGTTATCAAGACATGATGAGGACTGCGGAGAATAGGAGTATATGGAGAACCAGATTTAATCATGAATAATCACGGGCCTGTCTACGGACAGACTACCTATGATGAAAACATACACTTGACCATCATGAGATCCTGTTAAATTGCAGTTGCTTAAAATTTTTAAAAACCTTTTGCATAAATTCCGATATATATTAAAAGTAAATGTAAAGTAATCACAAAAAACGCGTACAGGTAGATTTTAAATTGTGGATGTGGTCGCCGTTATCGCGCTGCATAGAATTATCTAAATCAAAAGTAAATCCTAAAATAAATTAAGATGAAACAAATTCCAATATTATCACCTCCCTGAGGCGAAAGACAAATGAAGCTCCTTTGATTGACACTTGGATGCGAAGATGCTATTTGTTCTCCGGAATTGGAAAAAATAAGACCGTTACCTTCATCAAGGGAAAAATGCAACCCATCGTCTCCTTTCTACATAACTTTCGGTCTGGGGGCAAGACTGTCGTTCTCTTCACCTCCAATTCGGAGAAAATCTGTTATTTCCCTCTGCCCAAAGGGAAAGGCAAATATTCCTTGCGACAAGGACAATCACGAAGATATAGTCACGATTGAAACCGACAGGGGTAGTGTTGTGATACTGGACGAAGTGAGCAAAGCTAACGAACTAAATAAGTGATACGCTAGTCTTTTCAAGCGTAAACTCGGATATTTCAAGCAATGGTAGTGAGTCACTATCGAAGGAATCGGGAGTTGGCGCGAACAAAATGCACTATATAAAAATAACAGATTGCGATATACTGAATCTCATTAGTGATTAACAAAAAAACAAGTCGACGGGACCGGATAATATTTCGATTGATGCACTGAAGCTGGGTGCGGAAGCAATAGTTCCATATATAAGGACATTGTGCTACATAACCCTAAATAACCATGACTTACCTTCTGATTGGAAAAAAGCTAACGTTATTCCTATTTACAAGGGTGGAAATAAAACTAAGGTTGAGAACTATAGACCAGTAAGCCTAACGTCGGTCGTGTGCAAGTTGATGGAAAAAATATTAGCGAAATTTGTTCGAAACAAACATGGGTTTCGAAAAGGATACTCGGGTGAGACACAATTGCTAGGGCTCTGTCAGGATATTGCTGACACTTTAGACAAAGGGGGGGGGAAATAGACGCAGTAGTCATAGACTTCAAAAAAAGCATTCGACAGTGTACCCCACGACCGTTTACAAGAGAAAGTAAAGATAAATAGATAAAAGGGTAAAACGTTAGATAAAAGAATTCCTCACTGGGAGGACACAAAGGGGTGTTCTAGGCCCCTTATTGTTCCTAATTTACATCAATGATCTCCATGAAAATATAACTTCAGATATACGTCTTTTTGCTGATGACTACATAATATATAGGAGGATAAAACGACAGAATGATAGGAGCAGCTTACAAGAGGCCTCAGAGAAAGTGGCAACCTGGATATCAATTAATAAAATGGACATAAGTGTCGGGAAAAGTAAACTCATAACCTTTACTAAAAGAAGAAGAGTTAAGGAATGTAGGCAAATTGAGCTAATGGGTGACGACATTCCTAAAAGTGAGTACTGTAAATATTAAGAATAAATATTTCAGCTAATTTTGTGTGGGGATAGCATATCGATCATGTTGTGAGAAAGGCATATAAATCCTGACATTGGGTGATGAGGAACCTCAAGGGGTGCGGAAAAACCACAAAATAATTAGCGTATAAATCCATTATAAGACCAATATTGGAATATTCTACGAATGTATGGGATCCGTACGAAGTGGGGCTGATAAAAAAGTTAGAAAAGGTACAAAGGAAGGCTGCCAGATACGTGCTGGGGAAGCATAAGAAGACTGAAATTGTAGCAGAAATGATAAATTCGCTAGGTTGGGATTCATTGGAAAATAGAAGGAAACTAAATAGGCTATGTAGGATATTTAAAATATTAAATAAGGAAGGGGCATGGGAAAATTTATTAATTGAGGTAGAGAAACCTAACTACATCGGGAAAAATGACCATAAATACAAAATTAAATATAGGCCGCAAAAAACTGACGTCGCCAAGAAGTTTAAACCGAGGAATTTGTGAGTGGAATCAGTTACCAGAGGAAATCTTTAAGCCCTTTCCTAAATCGGTCAAACAATTTAAGGAAAACTGTAAATGTTTTTTGGAAGGTGACAATGTAGCCGGAGGAAGTAGAGTGAATGCTTGGTAGGGTAAAGTACGGTGGGGACTTCGTGGGCCCCGTGACCGCTACGGTAAGCGTGAAAGCCTAACATGAACTTCGAAAACTTCTGCTTCGAGGGTACAGGCTATTGAAGCATAGTGAAAAAAGTAATATGATTATTAATTGAATAATTTTTAAAATAACTGAGATTATTTGGATTAGTGCGTATGAGCACTATGCATGTTTTAATACGGTTAGAATTCTTTTATGAATCGGGTTTCACATTATATTTTAAATACATGACTATAATTGATGTAGCGTTGCCACCTGGTCAGTAACCAACCTGCAACGATTGTAAATAAATAAACATCTGGGAGGAGCCTTAACCCATCGGTTCCAAGACAAGTAGAATTAAATTCGCTGGAACAATAGGCGCAGGCTGTTTCCAGAAATTAGCACCTCTGGTGGAAAAATTAAAGGACGAGGAATTTTTCTAACTGAACATGGAATTCACCTAGTCTAGTCTAGTTCACCAAAACTGTTGTTTCCCAACGATCCGCAAATCGCTGATGGGTTTTTACAAAATATCAAAAGCACAAATATCAGTGAAAACGAACAGGCAGAATAGTTTATAACAAGAGCACTTCTTAGAAAAAATGCACTACAAACAGCTCTTATTGTTTTAACCAATATATTATCTAGGAATCTTTTACATAATTGTAATTTTTTTAGCATTTAATCACAGTTTATTTCCAATTTCAATGCTTAAATGAATTTTCTAGAGGACAATGGTCCCAAAGCTAAAGCCATGTATTGATATTTTATCTGGACATTCTTTTAGCTTTTTCATATCTCTAGAGTCACAACAAACAACATCAAAATCAGAATGATTTAGGAATTATAATAATTTATCGCACGAATATTTTGAGCACAGTGGTCTGACATGATCGAACTTTTATTCCTCCTGCTGCGTACTCGGCAAAAAAATCGTTATAAAGTATTTGATGTCAAGATCAAATTGATATAAGCGTATCAATAGCTTGTTGGTTAATTTTAGGAAAGGGGAAAGAATGCTGAAAAGAACTTTCGATACGTGTTAGTTTCCTGTAAACTTTAAATGTGCCGTAATTTTCAATCTATTAAGCTGTGTTCAGACCAATCCCTTATGGGATGGAGGAATCCAATTTATAATGAAAGTATTTGCGTTGCAAGGCTTATAACTCACTAGAGGAAAACGTTAATACCTTTCAAAACACAAGGTTCTTCACATTTACGATTTGTCTTCTTTCATCGGGCTACCCATATCGTGACATGATATACGCGCAAGAGTTCCGAGGACACTCCAAACGGTCGTATAAATACCACTACTTTTATTTGCTTGTGTGTTGTAATTTCAAAGAAGGTACTGAAGAATCCGCTCTTGTTTTTTAACTCTTTATCTTTGATGAGGTTTAGCAAAGCCATCCCATATAGATTGCTATTCTACGTATGTTTCTCAATTATATATAGTCTTAAGTAGAATGTTTTCTCGAGAAACGACGCCGCCGTACAATTTCTTCATTTCTCCACACAAATACGCAATAATTTTATGGCACTTTCTTAACACGGAGTTTGCATGCATGGTCTATTTTCCGAGGAATAAATAGCGGACGAATCGCTTACAATATTTTATGATATAACATAGTAAAATATTGTTATAGGTTTGGATTTTTTTAATCATTTATGTTGTATTGAACGAGAGACTTTTTTACCTATCGAGGACATTATTTTTCCAGTCAATTGCCTCCATATTCCTCTTACAATTGAAGAATAACCCCCCCCCCCCCTTTTGAGGTTTTTTCTATTCAAAACCATCATGCAAAAAGAATTTTACGCGTAATTTTTATGTTTTTCAGGTCCATCTGTTAAACTAATCGCATGGATAAATTAAACCACAGCATGCAATTTTTTATAATTTCGGAGGTGAATTTTTTATTAAATGATAAACGCGACCATTGAAAAGAAAACTGGACGCTCTCTGTCTTTAGCGAGCAAGGTCGGTGCACAGGTGCCAACACCGGTTCCATTAACGTCAACCTCCGAGGTCGATGAGTTCAGTATTTATCGAGCATTTCTCTGGTCGCGCCGACCTTTAATGGCCTAAAGCAGAGTAAATAAGAACATGGGTGCGCCTCTTGACTAAACGGCGATCCAGATAAGAGACAAAAACCAATGGCGAAAGCGGCATTATAGAAAGAACTCGAGACAGTTGAATTGACTTAGGAGAAAAAAATAACCTAATATTTTACAATGTGTGTGTGTGTGTGAATGCGCTTTTCCCATTAGTCTCCCGCCTTGTTTGTCCATCCTATTTTTTTTACAAATCTCTTAAAAGTTATGGTTTTCGCTTTTATGCCACGGAACCACGCCCTTAAACTAGAAGACTCAAGCTATAAGTAATTTTTTTGGCTCGTTCAATTTAGTTTTACGAATGTGCCTGTAAAAAGAAACTTACTCTGGAAGGATTATTTTCGTATTTACGTACATGCCGGCGGTGCTATCGCTACCTTATTATTTTGAACCTACATCCGAGCTGCTTGTTGATACATTTCCTATGATGGTAATACGGTCGAGAAGACCTTACTCGCAACTTTTTTACGCTGTTTTCACGGAAGGTTATACAACCGAAAGCTTGTATAGCTTCGCATTATTTGGATGGTATAATTTTTCAGCGAGCAGTAAATTTGAGCTAATGCCTCGTTGGTCGTATTTATCATTAGAAATTATCGTCGAAATGTCGGTGCGATGAATTTTTAAAACTGTTTTGGTTTTAGCTACTTTTTTGTACTTAAAATGCTTTTACTGTAAAATAATTAGGACACAACCGATTTATGTTTCGAGCTTTTTTATTTATTGCGAAAATCTGTGAGTTATATGAATTAAAATAGTCGAAAGAGGCCATTTGTTGTCTGAAACATCTCTTCAGTAAAAAATTCCGTATCTATAAAATGCAATTTCTATAATACATGTTATAAAATTGGAATTATAGATTGTTTTTGTGTTATAAGTACATCATTGAATTATTTTTGGTTCAAAATTATTTGTTTTTTTAAAAAAACAAATTTACCTTATAGGTAAATTATTCTCACAAATTCTACTTGCAAAGGTTCGACTTTGTGGAAGGATTCCACAATAAAAATAAAAACGAATATTTTTCAGTGAAATTTACAATATTCGTTTTTATTTATATTTAATTATTCTCATTTAGGTATTTAGTTGAATTTTTGGAAAAATTTCTTATATCTCCACCAGAACGTTAAATTTCCATTTGTTCTCAAATTTATATCTTGGCTCTTTGTTTCCTTTATATTATGTGTTCGATACATTCATTGTAATGGACGTAAATCTATTGGTTATTTTCAGATTTTTTTGTCTATAATCCTGACTTAGCGCTCAATCAAAGCGATGATAATGATATGATATTAACTATTTAATAATACATTTTCTATCTTTTCCTTCGATTCGGATACAGAAAGAGGAATATTTTTACTAATCTACGTACAGTAGCGATTTTTCGTGTTAACTACGTTTTTCAGATAATAAACTATTTTTATTCCCTGATTAAATTAGTGATTTAGGAGCGGTGACATTTGATCGGTTCCTGTAACATATCGGCATTTTTCCTATGCTACGTGTGTATGCGTATATATTACATCTTATTATTGAAATTCTCAAGACCGCAATCATTTTATCTCTGTTTTTCTCTGGTTCATAGCTGCCATAAAATAGATATTATTGAAGCATTATTATTCCTCAAGGCCAAGAATTATCTCAGGGTCACAGTTATCACGACTCTGACTGGCGAGACGAAAGTGATGCATTAAAAAATAAACAAATATAATCTTTTTAACCTTGTCTTTTCCATGCTTAAACGATTATTGCAAAATGGGTGCGTGAGTTAGGTTCTCTTTCAAGGGCTTAATAGTTTTCGTAGGAGCAATAAGTCGACAACTGTTATAATTTATATTATTTTTAGATATATAGTAAAATCTCGATTCTACGGTCCTCGATCTTACGGACTTCGGATTTTACGGACAGCGTCCGCCGAACCTGTTTTTTGTCTGGTGAGCGGCGCGAGGCTTGCTCGATCGATCTTATCTGTGAAAAAATTATCGTTCGAGTCCGTTATTTTCCATTCTTTTGAGATCGTTTCAATGGACAATTTTTCCTGAAATTCTTTTTAAAAAACTTCACTCTCCACGCAACATCAATTGGAAAGGGAATAGTAATCAGAATGAATTATCGATCTCGCCTTAGGATTGGGAGACAGTTGTCGGTCAAGATGACGCTTCGAAATAATCGGCGAACTTCCACCGAAGACGACTGCTTTGTAGCATCTGGTTTTCTCGAGCGTTTTATCGCTAAAGTGATTATCTCGATCATTGAATTGAATCCACTTTTGTGACATGTTACTTGTTTGAAAATCAATCGAAATTCGATATGCCTTGCTGCAATGTAGTATCAAATATATTTTCGTTTCTATCATAATGAAATCTAAATTTATAAAGTGGAGATGGCTTAATCCGGAAGATTCACGGTCTACGGACCGTTTTGTTGATATGATAATATTATCATTTTTCACCTCGATCTTACGGACCAAAGACTAGTACCCGTACGTAAAGATCGGAAACTTAAAGCTATAAAACGATTCCCAGGTTTTCCATGAAAGGCGACGAAAGATGGGTCAACGGGAAAATTTGGAACTACGTGTTCACGACGACTATCGTGACGTCATCACAGGATGTCGCCCACCCCCTTCCCCTTCCGTTTTAATACGGTAATCGTAGCAAATATAAATTACACGGACAGAATAAATGGACTAAATGAAAGAATTGCGTTTAAGAAATAAAATTTATTACCGTATACCACACATTGCCAGAGTACAAAGTCAATATCAAATTATATAACAGTGAGGTATTTGAATATAAATATTATACAATAAAGATATAAAAATGAATTATTATAACCGACTTTTATAACGTTAATACTTTTTATGCATGAAACGTATTTAAAGGAAATTCATGCGGACGACGAAAAGCGTCAAACTTTCACGTCAAGAATGAATTTGTGGATCAAGCAAAAATTTATTGTAAATTGATTTCTTCGGCCCTGGAACACAGTTCTCTTTCTGTTTCACATGTAAAAAGAATGAAAATGAATTTCTAAGAATGTTAATCATTAAACTTGCTAAACCTAATTAAATTGATGCAGGAGGCAATGGGCATGCTTCAGATGTTGCAATAAATGTAAAATAAATAATTGCGCTTACGGCCCCTTTCAGTTCATAAACAATTTTTCTATGAAGATCACATTAACATTTGTAAAATTAAACACATCACATTGCACTACAAAATGTCTACTTTGTTTATTTATAATTTATTCTAAGCACAGTTGTATTTTCTGACGTTTAGGTGTTCGTAGCAGTTACAGTTAGGCCATTTAAGATCTATATGTATTCATCAAAAAACAAGGAAAACTTTTGATATGGAAATTTCTAGATAAAAAAATATGTATTTCTAAATATGTTTTGAAACAAAGATAGAAGAATTATCTTAACGTCTTGGAATGCAAACAAATGCATAATTAGAAACAAGAAATAATCAAGTTAAAAATTTTTGTAAATTCAAAATAAAACATAATGAGACATCTCTATGGTATACTTATTTCATTCTATTACAAGCACAGTTCTATTCCCGGGCGTCTACGTTGCAGTTTAACTTCCAAAGAACTCACTATAATCTACTGATAACCGCGAGAAGTTTTAAACCGAAATTTCAATTACTCAATCTAAAATTACGGCTTATTTTGTGAACAACTGACACGTACCATATTCACGCCCAGGGCAATGGATGGCACAGTTAGGTGAAGTAAGTGAGGCTTAACACCTAATAATGAGAAACATTTCCTCTCAAAATGCTTCTCGCAGACAAAAAAACGAGAGAAAATTCTTTCCTTCCTTCCTAGGAGATCTATCCAGTTCAGGTATCTGTTAAGAAAATATAAAAATATTCTCACAAAACGCATTGACATAACACTTCGTAGAACTATTTCATCAGAATTTTTTTTTCAAACATATATGCTATTTTTAAGACTTACTTAGCTCTGTTGATTGGAGATCAGAACAAATTCACTCCGTCGCGTTTTCTTAAACTGTGATGAATGCATATCTACTATGTATCTACTTGTCAAAATCAGAATAACTGTCAACCACTCAATAAGCAATGGCGAACTTATATCAAGCAAAACGTTCCGCTATGATACACAATGAACGTGTGGCGCTGTGGTGATGTTGTAGAGAGAGAGAAATAGAGGGAGAAAGAGCTGGCTGCGACTGAAGCGCATTTGGTGGACCCCGTATCATCATAGTGAACTACGTGTAAAACCTGGGAACCTATTCTCCCACAACAGCTTCTCACCCCTGTTACGGACTAACACCTAATCCGGACAGCCCTTCTTTCCGTTCCTTCCCCGATATAGTCCTTGGAATCAAGGGTATAGTAAACTGTTTTGGATTACCATACTCGTTTTCTTCATTAACTACCTTTATTTTTACAAAATTTTACTTCTGAAAGTACATTTAACCTATGTAATTTTGAAAAATTCCCAGCGCAATTTTCCGTTGATTTATTTCTACCGAGAATATTTCGTTACATTCGAGTGCTTAATTTTCGGTCTACTTCCATAGCAGTATGCTTATCTTTAATGAATTTTGCATTTGCAAATTACAATTACCCTTAAATTATTCGCGTTTCATAACGACATTCATTTGGGCTAATTGGGCAAAGGAAGACGAAAACCTGAAACTGATGAATCTTGTATATAAATGTTTGTTGATGGATTTTTACCCAAGGGATAAGAACTTTCAATGACTTGGCGTTTGCGATTATATTTGTAAGCTTACGTATGCCGGCTTACTCCTCTCCTCGTCGTTCATCTCACAAAATAATCAGTATTTAAAAGAAAAAACGAAATTAATATGCAATGAAGTTATATCAAAAAAATTACCTTTTGTTTTCTTAAAAATATTCAGCAAAAGAAAAATATCATTTCTTCCAGCATTAAAGAAGCAACATTTGTGATATGTGCGCGTACGCAATAGCAGAGTGCTGTCGAATCCTGATATATTTTAATGCAAATTCCTTCCCGCCATGCCGTCATCTTCCACATCGATTAAACCGGTTCCACGTTTTCCCCCGCGAAATCCTTTCTAGTTTGGACATCACTACACACGGCTCCCACTCTATCCATTCTCCCAGAAAAACTTCCCTATCCCTTTTCATCCACTCTTCCTGCCCACAACCTTTCACCCTCTCTCTCCATCTCGATCCCTCTCTATCGTTCTCACTCTCACGCTCTTAAAAGCACCTGGACCGCAGAATCTCCTCCCTACCCTTTCTCCACTCTCCTTAAACCCTTTCTAACCTCCTTTGAGCGTGGACACTCGGAACGACTCCCACTCCTTCTCGTTCTTTCCTCTAAACCCTTCCTACTCGCCTTCGGCACCCCTTCGATCCTTACGCATCCTACTTCTCAGGCCTCCCACAACACCCTGTAAGAAAGTGAGAGAGAAAGAGACTTCTTATTACCACTTCATCTGTTCCTTTGGAAACTCCCACCTACTGCGCCGCCATGTTCTCTCTTTCTCTCTCTCCAACCTTCACTCCCACGCATCAGTTTTACTCCTTTCTTCATTCCCACGTTACTCGCTGGGAAGAATCGACAGAGGGAAAGCTGTGCGATGTACCGTGGTAGTGGAGGGCGGTGGAGGGAAGGAGAGGGAGAGAGACTTGTCGACGAGGAGGAGAATGAGACTGCGGCAGAGTTCCAAAATAGGGTTAGGAGTGGTCTCCTTCGCTCAACTCCATCTCAGCGCGAAGACTTTAGGTCTTTAGTAGGTAGAGAGAATACCCTACCCTACTCTTCCCACACTAATTCTATTCTTCCCACGTGACTAACGAAGAAAAAGACCGCCTTTCTCGCCGCTGGCCTGCCGGCCCGTGTCACCCGCTGGTACCTCTTCTATTCCCCATTCGGTATAGGCCACTTCTCTCACCACCTGCGAATATCTTCCCACGCGTAATCTTCCGGAGGCACTCCCAGGAAAAAAAATAAATAGTTTTAGGTGAGGCGACCCAAAACCAGTAGGCTCGGCATCGGGTGATGGGTTAAGGAGGAGTGCGCCGCCTGACGGCAATGGCGGCAGTGGCGCTTCTTCTTCCCTCAATCCTTGCGGGACTCTCCCTATCTCATCGACTCGAACCGCTTCCCACCCATTCCCGTGATGTCGCCCACGCCAAAGATGACACGGGAGAAGTGAAATCAGTTAAGTCTTCAGCTCTCTATCTCCCGTGTATCATATCACTTCCTCTCTCTTCTGCGACACCTATGCGCGTGTGCGGGAGAGCAAGAAAGATGAATGATAAAAAAGTGCGCCCATGCATCACATCATCTCTTATGGCGCGTGTGTGATTGTGTGTATGTATGTGTGAGGAATGAAAAAAAAGAATCATGTCTTTTCTCTCTATCCCATTCATGCCTTAGTGGTCGCATCTTTCTTTTTCTCCGCGGATCCAAGCGACCTCGGAGGACTGAGGATGAGGCCTTAAGGTGACGCACTTCTACGACTATGCACTTCGGCAGGAAGTGAGTTTACGGCGTACTAATCTCTCTCTCCTCTCTCTCTCTCTCTCTCTCTCTCTCTCTCTCTCTCTCTCTCTCTCTCTCTCTCTCTCTCTCTCTCTCTCTCTCTCTCTCTCTCTCTCATACCTCTAAATGGGCGAAGGGTTTTGTCCTTCGAATGGAGGAAGGAGAGAAGGGGGGGAATGTTTTCGCGAAAAAAATTTAATCATCGTGTTTGTTTTTCGATTTCCGCCGTTTCCGTTGGATCATCGGCCGGCGGAATTTTTTAAAAGGAAATGTTTCCACCATATTCGTCGAGGATCTGTTGAGGGCCGGGTATGCTTTGAAGGACAAAGGAAAAATGTTTGTTTGTTTTTAATTACGAGTGTGGAGACGAAATTCTTGGAATCCGCCTTCTCTTCCTGCGTCGTGATTCTTACTTCCATTTGTTGGGGTAAACTTATTTTAAAAATTGGGAATACATTTCCTCGGAGATGTTCATTATTTCAAGTTTTGATTCGTTCGCTATTATGACGGCTGTTGTTTAGGAAAAGAAAACGGAGGGCAATTGCTCAATTTAGAAAAAATAATATTTATGCACAGTATAATTTCATTTTGAAAACATTTCTTCGTTTCTATTGTCGACTGTCTCCAATAGTAAAACTTGCTATGAGTTTTTACTGTCATAAATTCATTGACTATATTTGGCAAACTTATGGTTTAGAATGCTTCGGAGGTCTAAGGAATTCGTGTAAAATATAATGTACATCTGTAATTTAACTCTTAAGTGTTATTTATCATTTCTCCAGAACATAACAAAATGGAATTCTGCTGTCGTTAAAACAGGTTTAAAAGCCAATCTAACTAAAAATTAAATAAATCATGTCAACATTAAGGCGATTTTCTTCTTGTAAAATGACCTAACCCTCAAGTTTATTGCCGTTCATCCGATTTATGCCGCAGGTGGGAGAGCGTTCCGAGTTTTATCCCATGCTACTCAATCGGATTGTTTTGTCGTCCCGCCCACTGCTGAGTCAGAGATCGACACTTTCCCAGAATCTCCATCTCCGCATATTTTCCTCTCCTCCAAATCTCCTGCTCCTCATTCTACTCTTTCTCTCTGAAACCTTATCTCTCTACATTCTCCTCCCTTACTCTTTTCTCCCTTTCGTCCCTCTTGTATTCCGTCCCTCCATCTCTCCTATTTCTCCCTATCCCATTCTCAGGCTCTACCTTCGCGTCGTTCCCTTCCCTCTTTCTATCTCAGTTCATATCTTCAATTTCTCTTCCCTTATTTACTTTCTCTTTTTCTTTTCTTTGTCCTCTGTTCTCCTATTTTACCCCCTTTCTTTATACTCTTCGCCCACATTCCCCATTTTACCTTGCCTTTTCTCTCATTATTATTCTTTCTCTCTCTCACTCTCTTCTGTTAGTCGCTCCCAAATACATTCTCGTAATAATCGGCGTAGGTCCATTCTCGGACAACTACGCCTACGTCTGACTCGAAAAAGGAAAGAAACGCTGCTGTGACGCAAATGAAAGGCAAAAAAATTAAGCGTTCCTTAGTGGCTATCTCAAGAAACGGAAGCTTTATTCTCTTAGCGAAACATTGATGCGATGGCTGAGTATGCAATAGGAATTTTAAATTTTGCTATTAAAGATATCCAAGTTTGGATCCACTCCATTGGGAATGTTTTAACGCTTCTTTCATGGGTGTGTTGCATCCGCCGTCTACCTTTGTTTCGCCGTTTGCGTATGAGAGAAATAAAAATTTGTATCCACCTGTGACACAGAAAACTGTTTGGTTTTGTTTCGTAATAAGAATTTTGTTTCATAATGAAACAAAATGTATATGACGATGTGTTATAAAAACCTGAAATATGTTTTTCACCGGTTCTTCTTTTACTAAGTTCCGTTTTTTCTCACAATGAGCTGCTCTCTGTAAATTAACCAATAAATTTAACGTATTAAGTAGAGGAGAGAAAATTTTGTGTTTTAATGCTCGGAACGGCTGCAAAGTATATTTCTTCCTCCAAACAATTTTACAAAGAACTTGAACTGCTGAAAACCTCTTTAATTTTGCTATGATGGCTCTGTTTGGTATCCATTTCGCTTTAAATTTCCTCTATTAACAACAAAGCTAAAGCTATTTTGGTGCCTAATCCTTGTACATTAAATTGTCTTTCACTCTGGGTTATAGTTACGATGATCAGATATTAGATAAATTGCACAATTTAAGTATGAACAACTTATGAATGGATACAGTGTATCATAAATAGGCGCATTTTGTGCGAGGGATTTTTTGAAACTAAACGATTTAGTTTGAACGAACCCACACTATAAGACAGCGAAACACCACGCCCCTATTATCTCTGTCTACTAAAAATTTCTTCCTTCCCGTTTTGACGTATTAATAACTGCATTTACGTAATTTTACTATAATGATTAAATACTGCAAAACGATGTATCATAAATTATAACAGAGAATAATTAAAATTTTGATTTAACGATTTATTTTCTAATCAGTTGTAACTAATCAAATAATCGAAAATTATTAAAACATACCTCATTTCATTTAAGTAGTGATGATATTTACCTTTGCGTTCTTTTCTTCGTCATAGATAATCTATTTCCTTCCGCTTACAAAATGCTGCATGCACACGTAAGGAAATTAAACGTATTTTCGTAACTATAGTGGATTTTATTTACTTTAGCTACTTCAAATATTGTTTTCGTTGACGTCAATGAAGTATTCAGAGATGAATTTTTCCAAGTCCAAAGCAAATTACGACTGTCTTCTTTCATTTTCTTGATAACGGCTACTCCTACGATAGAAACGCATTCAGCAAAAATATTTTACTTGGCTATTTCTACAAATTTTAGAGGAAGACGTTTTTATGTAAATAAAATTTTTCGAGATATCAGGAAAAGTTCGTTTTGTCCAGTCAAGTGGCACCCCTGGTTGAATTATGTAAACCATTTATATTATTTTCATATTGCATTTGCATATGAGTCTTAAATACCAAATTTCATGAAAATCCGTTCTTTAGAAGGTGAGAATGAACGTACGTACCGACTGACGGACAGAAAGAAGCTAATAGTGGCTTACGTTGGAAACGAAACGCGCCTAAAAGTGGGCTGCGAGCGAGATGTGCTTCTGTTAAAACAAGTAAGAACGTCGATATTCAAGCGAATTCTAAATAATTTTGCGACATACGGGCGGGATTTTTCAAAAGTGTTGCACATCAAAGGCGTAATAAAAGAAACGGGAACAAGTTTTGGCGTAACATTATGATTTAAAGAAATAAATATTTTGTACATGCCTTTCTTACTTCTTGTTGAATATTATCATCCAAAATGTTTTAAGTTGCAAGGTCATTTTGTTGTAATAGTTTGGGAATTGCTTCATACCTCAGTACGTAATCCGATGCTTAATAAATGAATTAAAAATTGTATTTTTTTTATATTCCAAGGCACACCTTTAAGCCTCTTCTAGATCTTTTCTTTTGATTTTATTATCTACTAAATTTCTGGTTCAGTTTTTTTGCATTGTCAAATTAAATGTTTATGTTTCAGTCTCTCTACTGGCTCACTTTATAAATATTTTTTTAAATCAATTTCTCCGTTAACCACTTTTGAAATTACAACTGACCCCGATAGGGACAAATTGTTTTACATTAAA
The DNA here is from genome assembly GCA_028673005.1 of Tanypteryx hageni. Lineage (NCBI taxonomy): Eukaryota > Metazoa > Arthropoda > Insecta > Odonata > Petaluridae > Tanypteryx > Tanypteryx hageni. Next base: position 57,423,793 of record CM054116.1, read on the forward strand.
TAGAGGTAATTGATTTTCATCACTCAGGAAGTGCTGATTTTTTAATTTTCAATAAAAAGGGATTAATCGGAAAAAAATAACTGTCACTATATCAATTAATCTATTATTGAAACCTTTCCGAAGCTTATTGGATTCGAAATTTTCCGCCCGATTTTCGAATTCTAACCGCAGAAAAAAAAGCGGCCGCATTTTACAGCCCCATAAATCGCCCTACATGTTCCGCCATAAATTCTGAAATACCTGTAAATTTATCCTTAAATCGCGCGATAATTAGGTCCACGGGTGATTACGATCGAAAAATTAAAATCCCTTATTTCCTCACATCATTAATCATGAAACCCATTAGATTTATCGGCACCCATTACTATCGAGAAAGCACATAAGCGAACATGGCGGACCTCTCCGAAAATTAAATTCCCTTCTTTTTTTCAATTTTATTTCGTCCCTCTCTCGCCCTCTCCCAACACCAGGCATTTCTGATGCTCAGGCCAATTTGTCCGAATAATCTTCCTTGCAAATTACTCCAGGAAATTCATCGCAGGTGAGAGATATAGAGGTAGAGGGAAGAAGTGCATTACACGCCGAGACATCTGAAATCGAAAACTGCAAGAAATATTTCATTAATTTCGTGAAATAAATTATCTTTGCCTTCGTCGCACCGGGGCATATCTAATGCTTGAATTGCACCCTCTGGCTCGTCGTCCTCTCTCCCTTTCTCGGCTCGGCCATCGCAGTCACGCTTGATAAATCGTACATTTCGAGGTGAGGAGAGGGAGGGAGGGAGAGAGAGAGAGAGAGAGAGTGAAGTAAAAAGTGGGAGATGTGCAGAGGAAGCGAAGATTACGGGAGGGAGGTTTGAGAGAACCTTAGCATATCGCCACTAATTTTGTCGAGAGTCCATCACCAAGGCTATCTCTCTCTTCATTCTATCATACTCCCTCTGGGTCTCTCGCTTTTTATCCTTCGCTCTCCCCCTCTCCCTCTCTCTCTCCTTCACCTCCAGTGTGCAAATTGTGGCCTTTACTGTGGTCATTTTGGAAATTCACCTCCTCTCCCAGTCCACTTCTCCCCTCCGACCTCGCCTTACTGCATCGTTCATTCTTTTTTCCAAGATTGCTCTTCTTGAGAGTAGATGAAAGTCGAACATGTACCACACAAGGAAAGCAGTTTTCTTCCTACAGCAGGGTTTAGAATCTCGAGCCTGGTGGAGCTATATAAAACAGTCAGTGAGATTTGATACATATAATTTCATATTTGTTAATTGAAAATTTGGCCTCGAAACACTTTCAGTTGTGTGTTTTAACCCTATTTATTTAGTTATACTTGATTCTCACTAATATAATACCACATAATCTCTACGTGACGTACCATGTAAACACACGGGACAGCGAAGTGCTCGTAATTTCTAATGCTTAAGCCTTCGCAGCTAGGAATGCGGTCCACTGTGTGGACAAATTTTCCCGCCATAAAAGCACCAGAACCGGAATAAAGGGCTGCCTAAAATCCCACTCCAATGAAAACCTTGGACACTTTTCACTATTTTTCCACTCTGTCATTCACAAGAATGGTCCTTAGCCTTTCTCATTTGCTATCGATGTCGTATATTTACTCCCACGTTCTTCGGATAGAAATCTTGCAGAGCGGGATAAATAGGGGTTAGGAGAGATAGAGAGGAGTCTGGAGAGAAAGAAAGGAATAAGAAAGAAAGGGGCAAAGAAATGGTAGAGATTAGTGGAAGAGAGAGAGAGAGAGAACGGGGAAAGCCGGGAGTAGTCTATTTCATCCGACTGGTGCAAGACCTTGGCTATTTTCAACTACCCCTTTCACTTTCCCCTCGTCATTTCCGCAGTTATATCTTTTAGGATCCTCTCTAAACCAAATGGTCTTCCTATAACCGCAATTCTCTCCCCTCCCTCCAACGTAGCTCTTTTTTATACTTCGATTCCATTCAATTTCATTCCGATCACTCTTTCCCTTTTGCAGAATTGTTTCAATATTTTTCCTTCTTTTTACATCCTCCAGATCGTTTCCTTCTTTCTGTATAAACTCGGCTCTCGAATTTTCCACGCCTTTCACCATTATACCCCGTCAGAACTTTTTTCTGTTTTTTTATCCTAGAAAGTTTTCCTTTCCCGATGAATTTCTTTATCGTTAATACGTTTAGATTTATTATTACTCCAAAATGCAATTTTGGAGATTATCGCGGCGAATGTATTTTCTCGATATTAGGATAGAGAACATCTACGCTAAAATCAGTCTGTTTTCAGCAAGGCCGGGATTAATTTTTAGAATAATAAAATATTCCAATATTTCGAAAAATTGGTATAGGTTTCAGTCATTGAGCTTGTATCGAATCATTTTTTGGTTCATTATTTTAAGATTATATAAATATCGATGGGGATCTTTTATTGTCGTTGTAACTATTTGCTCTTCTCTTTCTATTATTTTTCGCCTTCTCGTCCAAGCCTCCAATATTTCCTCATTCGCCCCTTTTCCTGGTATTTCCCATTTACTCGTTTGTCCCTGCTATTTCTCTTCATTTCTTACGCCCAGCGACTCCATGGCTCGCCATTCTCTTTAATTCCCATCCTACTCTACGCGTATCCATCCATGTCCCGTTTACATCCACCTGCCCTCTTCCCTTGCCATTTCACTTTGCTCTTCCCCTGTCTTCTCACATTTCCATTCTTCCTCTTCCCTCTTCCATAATGATTATCATCCTTTCTCGTATACTCCTACGGGCTCTCTCGAGCGCATTCCGCTTGCATTCCTTACATTCGTCGCACGCAAAGTTGTTGACGCGTTTCCTTAGCCTCGTCCATTCAATAACGACCTATTTTCGTGGGTGCGACAGTTCAATTTTTCTTTTTTATCTCGCCGATAGCGATGTATTTGTTTTTTTTTCATCCTTTGTTATTCCCATCTCTCATTATTTCCTTTAATTTCATTCCAACGCTATTTCGCTCAAAGTTCATATTTCATTCGCCTTTTTCAGCACCGTGTTCTGTTAACTATTTATCTCTTTGCCTCCACCTCCAATTTTGTCTCTCTTGGTCTCATTTCACTCCCCATTACCATTCCTCTTTAATCTCTTAATGCTATTTTCTCCAACATCTCTTATGTTTCTTTTCTTTCGTTCCACTCACTCGTGTCCTAACGCTTCCTATTGCTCCTTACCTATCTCTTTAATGCTGCTTTTTTACGATCCGATTTTCGAAAGCATTTCGGCGCCTTAGTTTTTCACCAGCCTATTTCAACTCGCCAATATCCGTGAATTGCTACTTAGGAAATTATATGATAAAATATCATTAAAATTAATGGAAAATTATTTATCATGCGTGATATTATAGATTAAGTTCGGGATAAAATAGGCCAAGTTGCAGAATTCGTGTGACAAACTAAAGTATATTTTTTATCGTTAGAGTTGAATATTAAGCAGCGCTATTAAATTCTAAATATATTTTGTGTCGTTAGCCGATGACACAATTAGTATGTTACTTTTCAAATCGTTGAAAAATGTAAATTCCTTAATAGGCATTTATCGAAGGCTAACCCATTTTGTCTTAATTGTATGTAAATAATTCAATTAAATGCGCAAAATAAATTTTATCCGACGAAAATTAGTTAGGTGTGTTCTATATAACTATAACTTTTAATGATTTTTTCTTCATATATTAAAACTTAATTTTCATAAATATATTGCTCTCTCCTATCGCTTTATTTTTTATTATTGTAATTAATTAAAAATCACTCTGGGTTATTCCCAAATTCGTAATTAACATGCATTATTTGTGAAATCACCGTTCTCGGTTTTTTAGAATATAACATTCTCAGCAATTTATATGCAAATTTCAAGAATGCCGTCACGCCTAGAATGTTTTCCAAACGCATAATCCTCACTTTCGTTCATGAATGAATAATTTTCATAAATTACCATACGCAGGTCACCAAACCCCGGTTATTAATTAGGTACACGTCAACGATAAGCAATTCCTTTTTTGCGACTAATCGTTTCTACGAAGCGTCTCTCCCATAGCTACGAATAAGAAGTTAAAAGAATATGCGGATATCCATCTACGAATAATTCATAACGTCGTGAACCGTGCATTACAGTAACAAATAAGAGCGACGGTGCAAGATTTCCCCGAATCCTCTTTTTCCATATATATACTCTGGGCCTGCTAAGCTTCGAGATTCTGTTTTATTTCGAAACGGGAATGAGAATTCGATTCGGTAGCTCGAACTCCGACTCGATATTTTCGAATCTACATTACTGCCGCTAAACGTTTCAATATCTTATCGCAAAGCATCGCATGAAATTAGCATAAAGCAAGAAAAATTGTTATCTTAAGCTCTTGCAAGCCTTTTAACGGTATATTTGTTTTGCAACAAGATATTGTGAAGACAGAATAAGGTCAGAGCCAAAGCTGTAATTTCGTTGAAATGAATTATGTACAGTTGAATTTGTAAGTATTGTCAGGTTTCGTTTTACTGAAGGACTTGTTTAATGCTTATGTTGGCTAGTTAAGTTTAATTTTGAACTTCACGTCAAGTTTGTACGTTTTATGCGGTTAGGGTTTTCCGGTAATAGATGTAAGAATAGGTGTGATTTTGTTCCTAATTTAATTTAGTTTGTGAAAAGCAATTGTTCATTCGACAGTAAGGTTTGTCGTTGTAGTTTAAATTTATTGTTTTAATCGTCTTTCCTATTTATAGTTATTGCGTTTTTAGGTATAACTGAATGGGTTTGTTTTGTTGTTATGTTTGGTGATATTAATATACTTCAGTATTATGATAAGGGATTAGGTTAAGTTGCTCGATTAGATCATCTTATCAAGTTGAAACCTCTTTTAGTGCCGAGATCGAGGTAAATTCTCTCGTATGATACTGCTTCTATTGGCCTAGTGCTAACGTTGTTTGTGAAGGATTAACTCATGATACACACAAAGTCAAATAATAAACTGAATTAATCTAAATAAAACACGATCTGAACCAGATAGCCTAAATACGTATTTTATCTGGTGCATATTATGCTTCGTGCTTAAACAATGTGCTGAAAAGCTATATGATGGTTGAAGGAGCTAGTAAAATATTTTGGCTAGATAAAAATTAAAATACAAGTTGTGAATTACAGTAGCCCGTTATCTAGTCTGGCTTTGTGGTTTCTACTATTTTAAAACATCTGAGAGCACTACTTCAATCGATTGCTTATTAAAAACATTAACCCTAAGATATTTAATAAACCCATTACTACTCGAAATTCATCATGTCTTTCTCCGCCTTGAGTTACTTTTGGTAATGTAAATATGTTTTGATTAGGATTTTTAATAAAAAATCGAATACTTGTTGATATGAAATCCAGGCCCCTCAATTAAACTGATTTGTGTTGATAGGTGATATATTTTTTAAATAATAAAAATGTTTCCGATTTTTTTTATAGTCATCGTGAAACGAACCTTGTTTGCTTTTTGTAAATGGCCAGTCATACAAAGCAAACTATTGGAAAAATGTCTTCTTTCGTTTGTTTATTTAACAAAAAGGAATAACATATTGAAATTGAAGCAATCTCTGTCTGAACAATCGATTCGATTTGATTCGCATATTTAGGGATGATTCGATTCTTGATTTTATTCGAAAAACATTTAGAGATTCGTAGAACACTAAGAATATATATATATCACTCTCATTTACTCTATCGCTGAAGAAGGGCATAGGCCCGATAAGCTTGCGTGGTTTTTGTTTTTGTGTTCGTGTGTTCAACGTGTCTCTTCGACGCCCCCAGCAGCCTGCCAACTTGGTCTCCGACTTGGTAAGTGTCCGCTGGGCTTCCTTCAACACCTTGTTGCCACCCTCATCACTACCTTTTCATTTCCTTAAGTCTATATATATATATATATATATATATATATATATATATATATATATATATATATATATATATATATATATATATGAGTTGTCAGTGCTAGCATAGTGCAAGTGCTAAAAAATCACCATATACCAATATCTAAACTCGTATAAAAACCAACGCGGTCTCCCGTGGAGCCTATTGTGTATTAGATAATAAATTCCATGAGTAATAGAAGTATGTTTATAATTTTCCGTGAAATTAAGGCAACTATGCATAATTTCTAAATTCTCTGGCAATCGGCTTGTATCTAAGTTTTTGTATTTCATGTTTCGTGACTCAGATCGCTCTGCATGAGCAAACAGAATAATCATCATTGTGACAGTACCCTAAACATTAAATTTAGGGAAAAATTTGGATATTTTGTCGTTAAGTTTATGGCATCAGCATCCATGCCTTTAGCACGAATTGAATAAAAAAATCGCGAAATAGGTATGACGCCATTATATCTAACAATTAAAAAGAGTTAAAATCTCTCCAAAAACTACGAAACACAACATTAAAACACTTTTCAAATTTTACCGTCACTGCTATCAGTGTTGCATCTCCTGTTGTGATCCCTTATAATCCTAAAGAAAAACATACCTATTCGCTCCTTCCAACAGTCGATATCCCAAATTGAATCGCCATGTTTGTACTTTCAGTAGTACGTGAGAATTACAATTATCTATGATACCCTCAATCACAGTGCGTGATGCAATTAGTGTTTTGGATACAGTAAAATCTTACATATTATAGGAAGAAAATATTGATGATAATGTTTTCATAATATGCATGATATTGAAAACTAGAGTATGTTAATTTATATGCTTATGGGAATATACGTGATGTTGATTAAATCAAAGAAAAATTAAAAATTATATTTCCGTAAGAGCTTCCACTGTATATATACAAATATTTTAAAATATATTATGTTACTTGAGGTTTCTAATACTCGAATAATTTTTACTTTCCCTTGAGATTCGAGTTATGGAAGCTCGTTATTACGACATTAATTTCCATTAAATGCATTAAATCACTGCAATCGTAACGTATAATATAAGATACCTTTAAAAGCATTGGGTTTGTTGTCATAGTATTTAAAGGTTTCCATTGTTGAAATGAGGAAAAAATTCACACTTTTTCCGATTAAAAACAAATATTTACGCTAACTTCAAACGTATTTGAATTCTGCCTTCAAAAATTAAGAACTCCGTTCTTTCAGACAGACAACTTTTTCCTTTTCGAGTACTTATTCCAATTTTAAGTAATTTAAAAATGCTTTTTTAGAAAACCTTGCACGGAATCCCATGCTTTTCTTATGGCGTATTGAAATGAAAGATTGGGGTTAATAACACCCCTTAAATATTACCATTTTTGGAATTTTAGATTTTTCTGGTTGGTTGTGACTAAAAAATATAATCGCGCCAAATTTCAAGTCTGTAGCTCATCTGAAAGTGCCTAAACATTAGTACCCTCATGATATAAGTTAATAACATATCATAAGTAAGAAGTGTCAACATAGCATAGACGAGTTGTCGGTTCTAGCATACTGCAAGCGCTAAAATATCACCATACACCAAGATCTAGACTCGTAAATGCAACAGCACTTCATCCACGTGGAGCCTATGTGTATTAGATAATAAATTCCATGAGTAATAGAAGTATATTTATAATTTTCCGTGAAATTAAGGCAACTATCCGTATTTTGTTATTTCTCTGACAATTGGCTCGTGTCCAAATTTTCGTATTTCAAGTTTCGTCACTCAGATCCTCCTGCATGAGCAATAATCATCATTAAGACAATTCCCTATAGATTAAATTTATGGAAAAATTTGGATATTGTTTGTTAAGATTATGGCATCATCATCTACGCCTTTAGCACGGATTGGATAAAAAATCGCGAAATAGTTATGACGCCATTATATTTAACAATTGAAAAGAGTTAAAATCTCTCTAAAAACTACGAAACACAACATTAAAATACTTTTCAAGTGTTACCGTCACTTCTATCAGTGTTGCTTCTCCTGTTGTGATCCGTTATAATTCTAGAGAAAAACACATCTTTCTACAGTCAATATACCAAATTTAATCGTCGTGTTTGTGGTGTTTGTGCTTTCAGTAGTACGTGAGAATTACAATTATCTATGATAACCTAAACCACAGTGCGTGATACGTTTTGGATACAGTAAAATCTTATATATTATCGGAAGAAAATATTGGTGATGATGTTTTCATAATATGCATGATATTGAAATTTATAGTAAGTTAACTTATATGTTTATGGGAATATTTGTGATGTTAATTAAATTAAACAAAAATGAAAAAATATATTTCCCTAACTCGAATTTTCTATAACTCGAATAATTGTTGCTTTCCCTTCAGATTCGAGATATAGAATTTCCACTATACATACTATACAAATATTTAAAAATATTTTTCCATAACTTGAATTTTGTAATGCCTAAACATTAGTATCCTCCTATATGTATGTTAATAATGATATATCATAAGTAAGAAGTGTGAATAGAGTATATATATATTTATATATATATATCATCATCATCATGCTTCTGTCCGAAGACAGGTTTTAACTGAATCGCTGCCTCCATTTCTCTCTCTCCCTAGAAGCCTCTTTTATACCTCTCTAAGTATTATATCCCTGCTTTATATTATCTAATATTCCTATTCTTTTTCTCCCTCGTCCTCTTCTTCCACTAATTTTTCCTTCTAAGATCGTCCTTTGTAAACACTGTCTTCTCAATATGTGCCCTATCCAATTTGCTTTTCTTTTCCTGATTGTTTTTATTAGCGTCCTTTCTTCTCCCACCATTTCTAATACTTCTTTGTTTCTCTTCCTCTCTGTCCATTTCACTTTCATCATCCTCCTCCATACCCACATCTCAAAACTAAATATTTTTCCTCCTTTCTCCTTACCATCCACGTCTCTGCACCATAAAGAGCTATGCTCCATATGTAGCATTTTGCTAATTTCTTCCTTGTTTCTAAATTTATTTTCTTGCTTGTGTGAGAAGCTCCTTCTTCTCGTTAAGTGCTGCTTTTGCCATTGCAATCCTACTTCTGATGTCTTGTGTACTACTTCCATCCTGCGCTAAAATACTGCCAAGATATTTGAAACTACTTACTTTTTCCAATTTTTGGCCATTTACCATTATATTTAATTCTTTATGTTCCTTTGAAACCACCATGACTTTTGTTTTTCCAGCATTGATCTTCATTCCATATTTTTGGCCAACCTCCACTAGCCTGTCTGTCATCCTCTGAAGCTCTTTCTCGCCTTCTGCAATTAAGCCCTGATCATCTGCGTATTTAATGGTGGTAATACTTTCACCTCCTATCTTAAATCCTTTCTCTTCCATCAACGCTTCTTCTGTTATTGTTTCTGCATAAATATTAAATATCGCTGGTGAAATAGGACAACCCTGCCTCACTCCCCTCCCTATTGAAGTACTTTCTGTTTCTTCTCCTTCAACCCTGACTCTAATCTTTTGATCAAAGTAAAGGTTTTTAAGCAGTCTTTTATCTTTCCAATCTATTCCTATTTTGTTTAAAATACCCAGCATTTTATCCCATTTCACTCGGTCAAAAGCTTTCTCCCAATCTACAAAACAAAAATACCTACCTTTATTGACTTCTAGCGCTCTTTCTATCATCATCCTCATACATCCTACAGCATCTCTAGTCCCCCTTCCTCTTCTAAAACCAAACTGATTATCTTGCAGCTCCTTTTCTATTTTACATTCAATTCTTTTGGTTATTATTCTGGTTAGAACTTTAGCTGTATGAGAAATTAAACTAATAGTTCTGTAATCCTTACAACATTTTGCATTATTCTTTTTCTCCAGTGGTACCATCACAACATCTAAAAAATCTTCAGGCCATATTCCAGTATCATATACTTGGTTAAAAAATTTTGTGAGTTGCTTAACTGCTTTAGACCCCAAAACCTTAAAAACGTCCAGGGTATATCATCACTCCCAACAGCCTTCCTTCTTTTCATGTCATCAATTGCTCTTTTAACTTCAGACTCGAGAATACTTGGTCCTAGCTGATCTGTTTCCACATCCTCTTTTTCATTTAATTCCATATTTCTTGGCTTTCCTTCTTTGTCATACAGAACCTCAATGTTTTCTTTCCAGACATTCTTTACATTGTCTGGCTCCGATACTATTTTACCACTTTTGTTCATGATTCCTTTACGTCCTATCTTTCTTGCTTTTTTCTTGAATATTTCCCTTGCTTTGCTATACATGAGGTCTGTTCTACAAATTCTTTCACATTCGACAATCTCCTCGCATTTCTCATTTATCCACTGTTCTCTTGCTTTATCTGTTTCCCTTCTTGAAGCATTATTTAACTCCTTGTACTTTCTTTGGCCTTCTTCAGTGTTTATGTTCTTCCACTTTCTCCGCTCTTCCATTTTTTGCAGCATGGCTGCTTTGATCCAGGGTTTTTTGTTTCTTTCACCCGTTATCTTTCCTACCTTCTTTTCCATTACATCTTTAATGTTGCTATGGATGTATTTCCACTCCTCATCTACATTCTTCCTATTTTCTTCAGCTCTCTTCCCCAACCTTTCCTCCAGCTCAGTCATGATAGCCTCCTTGTTCTTAAAGAGTTCCTCTAAGTTTCATTTCTTCTTAACTCTTATGTTTCTCTTAACACTCTTCAGTCTACATTGTATATTTGCCACCAAAAGGTTGTGGTCGGAATCGATATCTGCCCCTGGTAGTGTTTTCACATTTTTAATGCTATTTCTAAATCTTTCATTGACTAATATGTAATCTATCTGGTATCGTCTCTGGTCTTCTGGGCTTCTCCATGTGTAAAGTCTTCGCTGGTGATGCTTAAACCATGTATTAGTTACAATTAATCTATTTCTATGGCAGAATTCCACAAGTTTATCCCCTCTTTCATTTCTCTTCCCTAGTCCATATTTTCCCACTATGTTATCTTCCTGTCCCTCTCCGACTACACTGTTCCAATCTCCCATTACTATGGTGGTGATCCTTCCTTTTCCCTCCTCCAATATCTCCGTAATCTGTTCATAGATTTCATCTACTTCGTCGTCGCCAGCATTAGTTGTTGGCATATACACTTGAATTATAAGCATTTCCACTGGCTCCATCTGGAGTTTTACGGCTATTAATCTATCATTAACTGTCACTACCTTACTAATTCTTTCAGCTATCTCTTTTCTCATTATAATCCCCACTCCCCTTTCCTTTTTCTCCCCTCCCGAGTAAATAATCTTAAATTCGTCTGAATTTATCTCGCCTTCTCCTTCCCACCGAACTTCACTAAGACCTACTATACCTACATTATTCCTTCTCATTTCCCTTTTTAAGTTCTCTAGTTTACCCCCTGAATTCACAGTCCTAACATTCCATGTGCCTATTTTTAATTTCTCACTACTTGCTTTCTTACATTTCCTCTGTGCATCCCCTAGGGTAGTCCCCACCCGGAGATCCGATTGGGGGACTATTTTACCTCCGGAATATTTTACCCCAGAAAGATCCATAGAGGTATTTTCAGCTTTTCAGCCTATCATGGGAAATATAATGAGGTAGTTTCCCCTTGCTTTCCTCATCGCAGTTTCACAGAGTGATTACCCATCTGTAGCTGTTCAGATCCACATGATCACCACCTACAGAGGTACTGTGCAAGCTGCTGCCCTTGCACAGGGGGATGTAAAACCCCCAAGACTGCTTCTTAGTCTGACTCTTCCCCTCAGACCTTTCCGGCTTGGATGGTCCTACCAGGAGAATTATCTCCCGCCGGCATAGCTCTTTGGTTCGTAAGAGTACACAAACCCTCCCACCTCTGTAAGGTTATGCAGTCCTTAGGGAGGGATATATATATATAAGATGAAATAGCCCGTTTAAAACGGGATTTGTAATCAAACAAAAGGCTGAGATATTAATTGTCTTATGTAAGATTGAAATTACCATCTAGAGTCAAACCCGGGACCTTTTTTAAATTTTTTTATGTCATTCGCTATTGGTACGTGATCGTAGCAATCCTACCAAATTTGTTTGCATGGAATAAGTATTAAATTTAAGGCACTTTCCATTCTTCGCCCTTATCTCTCTTCCTCTCTCCAATCCTTCTCCCTCCATTTCTCCCTCCCATTCTCCCTCCCATTCTCCCTTCCATTCTCCCTCCCTCCTCCCTCTCTCTTTCTCTAGAAAAATATATTTCCTAATCTCAATCTCGCCCTAATAAAGAACATCTCTCCCTCTACCTTTTCTCTGTCTCCATCTCCCTCCCCAGTCTCCCTCCTCTCCTTTCTCACTCCCTCTCTCTCCCCCTGTCTCTCTCCTTCCTTCATCTTCTCTCTCACCTATTAAAACATTCAAAGCACGCTATCCTTACGCATATGGTATAAGGGTTGAGACGACAATACAATCTCAAGGTTTATCAATGACACGGTCGGAAAGGTAACATATCATTAAAAATCATAGAAATAAAGAACTTAGTTACTTCCACAAATTTAATTTTAAACGATCGGTTTCACTACAATCGTAACATCTTCACCTGATGATACTACGATCGTAGTGAAACCGGTCGTTTAAAATTAAATTTGTGGAAGTAACTAAGTTCTTTTTTCCTATGATGAGTAAATTCCACAGAGTTGAGCCTGACCTCGTTATTGATATACCATTAAAAAGTTAAAAAATTTCCAATAAATATAATTTAAACGTGGAAATTGAGCGATTTTGTATAGTAGACAAACTATGACAATAAGAATAAGAAACGTTATTTATTTTTCTTTAAAACGGTCCGGGTCCGAAGATCGTAGGTCAATTATTTCTAATTTTAATTTGCAAATGAGTAAAATCCTTTACGTCGAAAAGTCGATTTTTACGTGTTATCTTATGGGAAATTGAAACCATCATCTGGAGTCGAGACGAGGACTTTTTGAAAATGTTTTTAAGTCATTCGCGATTGGCACGTAGTCAATTTAATCCTACCAAATTTGGCTGAACTGGCTGAAGAAACAACTGAGATATTGAGCGTTATGGGCATAATGCCCAAGTATCCAAGAGAATTATCATGTTACTTTCTCCATACGTAGTATAGGGGATGGTATTGTCTTCATGAAAAAAATCGACTTCGAGATTTCAACGGAAATACACGTTTTGAGGTGCCCTGAACACGTTTTGACCATTTTCTCCATGATGTCTGTGTGTATGTGAAAGCTTTTTTGTGGGTGCTCTAACTCCAAAAACTATTAATAAGGTCAGCGTGAAATTTTATATTTAACATTTTCATAAATGTCAGAAGAACTGATTAGTTTTTGGTAAAAACCGGTCAACCCGAAGTGGGTGTTTACTCTTGTCACTTATCCGTTATTTTAAAATATTTGCTTTAATATTCGATAAATGTAAAAATGTACTGGAATATAAGCTGTAGGAAATTTAATTTTCTAGAACCTTTGTTTGAAGCAATTTCCCATATAATGCATGGTTTAAGAGATATCTTATATTTTTAGCTGCCACCACCATGCCACCTACCGACGACTATTGTTAACACTTGACGCTTAGTTACGTCTTAGTAACGCTCCTTTTTCTTTTCTTAATTATTGGAGCTTCGTGGCTATTTCCAATATTAGAAGGCTAGGCTATGGTTTGAGTTTATTTCTGTTCTTTGTCAAGTCTAAAATTTTCTCGGTTTCTTAAAATATTTATTATTATGTAACCTATTTCGAATTTTTAGAAATATTACAGATATGGAGAAAGTCATGTGATGGCCACATCAGATTTTACAGTTACAAGATATATATATATATATATATATATATATCATTATAATTAGTTTGACCGTAGACAAGATCCGTGATTATTCTTGGTTAAACCTGGTACTCCACATATTCTTATTTTCTGCAGCCTTCTTAACGTAATAATAGCTCTATTTCAATTCGTTTATAAGCTAAAACCTTTTCCTACTCTTTCTCTTTTTCTTACAGCTCTTCTACTATACATATTCTATTTCTCTCGATTTCACTTTTTCACTTCTTCCAATTTTTCTTTCCCTCCAGTGTGTCCACGCCACTTACAACGTTGAATTTTTCATATGCTCCAGAAACCTTTTTTTCCTACTTTTTCATCTCTCACTCCCTTTTTCCCGACTCGTGAGTCGCCCCACCTCTCTTCGAGATTAAAGTCTATAGAGGTAAATCCTCAGCTTCCGGCTGCCACGCCGCCTTCGGCCCACACCCGCCCCATACCCCGCCATCGCTTCTCGATTTCCCGTCCCTGTGCCGCGGACGGATTTCCCCTCGCCCACCTCTTCATATATATATATATATATTTAAACCCCTTCATCCCTCTCCGAAAATTTGGCCCTAACACCCTGGAAATCTCGCTTGAAATTTTTATTTCTTGTTTACCCTCGAACCCCTCGTTTCCTCTCTCTCTCTCATTTCATCTCCACCTTTCTCTTCATAGCTTTCATCTTTCTCTCGTCATCACCTCCATTCTCTCTCGTCACCTTTTTTCCTTGATCTTTACCCCTATCATTCTCTCCCTCCTCTCTCTCTTGCAATCTAATCTTTTAACCTCTTTCTTTCCATCTTCTTCCATGCAAATCCCACTCGCGGCTCACTGTTCACTTTCCTCTCATTCCGTCTCAATCCTTTCCTTTTGTTTTCTTTCTTCTTAATCCTTTTATTCCCTTCTTTCTATATCTGCCTATAATCTACTCTCGCCATAAACAATCTTTTTCTATCTACTTTTGTTCCATTCTCCGTTCATCTTCATCTCCCTCCCTCCCATCTGTCCATTTCCTTGCCTTAAATCTTTCTCCATCTCCTCGTTTCTCCATTTTCCTTACTCCATCCCCTTCTTCCTCCTCTTCTACAATCTCCCTCTTTCTCCATTTTCTTTTCACTCCTTTTTTTCTCTTTCTCCCTCTCTACCTACCTCTCTATTTCCCCCTCCACATTTCCGTCTTCCTCTATCCCCGTTTCCTCTTTCTCTCACTTTCTCTCCATTTTCTCTCTTTCTCCCTTTATCTCTCTTTGTAACTAGTTATTCACCGTTTCCACCATGCGTCTCCCTCTGACTTTTTCTTCTACGCTCCGCACCACTCACCCGTTACCATTTCTCAATCTTCTCGTCACCTTAAGGTAGTTAGGTTGCGTTTGTCGAATGGGAGGATTCATATTCCTTTTTGCGCCCCACTCAATGCTGGAAAAATATCTCCTTTCCTGTTTGTAAACGGGTTACTATAGTCAAGTTTAACGTTTGCTAAGGGAGGCAGTAGTAAGGAAGGCAGGGGCGCGAAGAGGAGTGACAGTGGTGGAGTTATAAAAAGAGAGATAACAGGAGGAAGGAAGTTGGTGATTTTTTCCTGATCCTTCTGCGAGTCGAAAAAAAAATATTCCGTGAAGTTATTTTTCTAAGGGTAGGGAGGAGGTAGGCGAAGGGAAAGTCGGAGGAAAGTAGTGAGAAAGAAAGAGAGAGGTTTTCTGAAGCGGAACCGCGGAGAGTTCGCCTCAATGGAACGGATTAATTTTTTGTTGATATAAGGTTCGACGTTTACGACCCATTAATTGGCCACTTAATATATTTCTTTTCTACGTTTTTTTTAACAGTGGAAAATGAGGCCTTGTAACGCGTTTTTGTACGTAAGATTGGGAAATATTTTTCAACGCGTCAAAGTTATTGCTTCTTATCGCTTTTATTACTTCTGTAGTATTTAAATAAAGCAATTTATTGATGCTTTACAAAAAGTTGTGAATAACGCTCCTGTGCCAATTACAGAATATTTGCGAATGCTAATATAATAATAATAAGTATTATTATTATTATATATTATAATAAGCTTAATTTTGTCTCTAAGGCAATTCAAGAAGTCCCATTTCATCTGCCTGAAGCTTCCATTGCAATTATATTAAAGGAATAATCCATTAGAGAGTATATTTAAAAAAAGATGTTTTAGTGATGTCCTCATAAAAATTTCGTACAAATTCGAACAGGTGATTGACTTGTCTAAGATATTGTAAAAATGCATTTGGGAAAGTCCATTCCAATCTCTTGCGACAAGATTTTAATTGTAGAAATAAAGAGACTTATTTGGTAATTCCACCAAATGAGGTCTGAAACGATTAACTATTATAAGATTTTAAATTCTGTTGCTAAAAATACTGTATTCTGGCTTATAAAATAGTTTATCGCATGGGTAACCCTATTTGAGTACCATTATAGTTTTAAATTCTGAAAACTAAAATATTGGCAACTTTTATTATTTTTCTATGACTATGTTATTTCAATTGTTTAGAAAATTATTGTAATAAAATTTATAATAATATATTCTACACTATGAAAATTTTCATGTTTTAAAAGCCACGAAAGGGTGCCATATTTGCTTTTATTCAATCAACGACCATTTCGTATACTTATTAACATTCAAGACTTTTTACAGGTAATAGTATAAGATTAATATTTATATCACTCAAACCAATCAAGTGGATCTTTAATTTTTCTTGTTTTGGAAATTTAAGTTCGGCATGATAACGCTGCCAATTAATGCGGTTTATCGCAGAATTAGATTCGCAGAAAGCTGTAGCATAAACAAGGGAGAGGGAAATGCTTGAGGAGATGAACTGGTGTGTGTGGTGATTTATATTTCCGCATTGCCCACTAATCCGTTGAGAAGAGGTAGTTTTGGAAGGTAAACTCGAATGCGATGAAATGGAAAGTGTGGGGAGGTTGAGAGAGAGAGGGGCTAGTTTTCACACCAGCTAAAGTTTATCAGCGGCCTTAAGGTGGAAAAGGATAGATAATACATCAGTTTCTCCGTTACCTAAATATAAGCTGGAAGAAAATGTAGTTTCCCATCCTCTTTCAGAGAGAGGTAGATGATGGCTCTTACTGAGAAAATTTAAGTGGTCGATGCATTTTTGTTAAAACCATCTTTACTTGAAATTATTATTCATTGAGAAAACACAAACTGGTTTTCGAAAATGCTGTCAAGGTCTTAGTATTTTCAACGTTGATTTTGTCAACGGCATAAAAAAGATATTGTGCAGTATAATCCTCCTTTTTAATAAAATAATTCTTATCAAACTCACTTCATGGCTGAAACATTTATGCACATTTCAGATGAAGAGCATCCGTCATCAGAAGTAATTCAGAGATAGTAGATGATTGCTGTTTTTTAAATCCGCCAATCTAACCGTTGTGTCACCCAGCCCGTTTGTCCGTCACACTTTATATCCGGTGAACTACTTCTACACCGTTTAAGTTAAAGGAACCAAATTTTGAGGGCTAGGGCCATAAGTTCTTTCCACCGTTGAAATTTTTATAATCCATAGGAGTAGAGTTTATTAAAAAACCACCATTAATATCTGATTCATCAGTTCTTTCCTTACTTGTTTTATATTCCACTACCAGTATATCATAAATAATGATTGATGCTGAATGCGTATCTGATTTTTACCAGCCATTAATTGACTAATGTAACTACCTAATTTATCTCTCTTTAATACTACAAAGAATTGCATTTAAATGGTGGATGTAAATAAATATTATTTTAATAAAATCGTAACGAATAGTACTTATTTATTTTCTTATTATAAAGCTTAAGTTGTGCGGATGATAATTTTATTTGCCCTAAGCATTGCCTTCTTCCTCCGATATAAAGCTACATTTTAGAACGTAGTATTTACACGTTCTTAAAATGTTTTTCCTATCACTTGAAACGGTTGATAAATAATCACGGTATTTAGCGATGCATTCGCGTATTTGACGACAAACCGCGAAGAAAAACAATGTTGATTTCACAAAACTACCTATTTGGCGTCAAACTTGCCTATGTGCTACGCAGATCCCAGCGGACGATTCGCACCCAGATGTTCCAAAACGCCTTTTCTTTGCCTAAACCGTCGTAGAGCAGGCAAATAGCGTTTGTAAGGAGAGTAGGAACACGTTTTCGAGGTAAGGTCGTCCTATGGAAACATTTTCCTTTAATGGTGCCAAAACACCAGAGTGGAAACATCGCAGTACACAGTATTGCGAGGCGTGAATAACGCACCCATCCGACTCTTCAATCCACTTGGTCCGCCTGTTTTTTTATTCTCCTCCACTAAAAAGATGCATATTCTATGGATTTATTCGTAAGGAAAGGAACGCGACTTCTCCACGTCGACCAGATTTAGCGGGTTAGAATGAGGTGGAAAGGATGGATTGGGAGGAGTGGGCGAAAGAGATGAGACCATTCCGCAAACTGCCCTCGCGCCATTTTTCCCTCTCCGAGAGATCGCCTCGAAAGATTCTTTCTCGGCGATAACCTCTTGGCGCTCTTACGTTGAAGGATGACATTTGGACGCCAAGGGACTGAGAGACGATGATGCGAGGGCGTGGAAAAGGGAGAAGAGAGATTGCGGAGTTGCGTCTGCCTGAGAGCCACCGACCGACCATTGCGTTCAGGTCCCTCTTTAAGGGTGATTTTTTATCTCAGTTGTGGAGGTCCCCGGCAACGAAAACTAGACACCTTATTTGGATTTCACCTCGAGAGAAAGAAAGGTACAGAGACAGAGAGAAAGATAAAGAGGAGAGGACAAATAAAGAAGCTCTGATGTATCTTTCGCCTCTTCGTGATGGTGTCCAACTCTTTCAATGCGGAGGCGTGCCCCGTTCGAGGAATCTGCGAGAATTCCTGGGCGTTAGAGACGTCAAAGTGCTAAGACCCTTATCTACGGGGAGATAGTTAAGAAATTGCACGGAGGGAAAGGCATGTCAGTTTGGCAAAGTCTCGGAATACTTAAGTGAAATTAAAGATGCAGTAACCCCTATCCTATGCTCTTTGGAAATTCCTCACCAGATTCCTTTTTATTTTTAATTCTTCTGTTAAGCACTGTAACGACGTTGAGGAACATGGAGGGCTATCCGTGTACACAGTTGTGTATTGCAACACTACGGAGCCATCTATCATTATTTCTTTAAAGTTTAATATTGTAATCTTACATCAGAATCATAGCAGTAATATTCTGTTAACTGCTCAATATAAAAAAGTCGACTTGCATATTTGTGTTTATATATATATTAGTATAAAATTCGGATACTTTCTAAATAAATATTTCTTCCGTGAAAGCCGTATGCGTCTAAATTCCTCTGGCAGGTGTATTTAGTTTTCTCTGAGTGATTTTATGTTGCACAGCCGCAATTTTGTGGTTTAATCCAAGGTGTCATTAAGCTTCAGAGTACGGAATTTTCTCTCCGAAGAATTTTTTGGAAAGCGGGAATTCCGTTTGTTTATTCTGACCGCTAGTACATGTTTTAAGCCGAAATTGAGCCGAAACAACCACAATCAACAACCTGAGGTGAAAGAGTGGGAGGGAGAGAGAGGGGTATGGGGAAATCTTGCTGATCGAAAGCGGGCTATCCATTCGATCTGGGAAGAAAGAGAGAGAGAGAGACGTTCGGAGTTAGCCCGCGATTAACGGCCGACTGCCTACGAGACCAGCTAGCACCGCGCGTGACCAACTATATTTTCCGGTTTGTTGACACACTCCCGAGTTTGAAAGGAGCGGAGGGAGTGAGGAGGAAATAGTAAGAGAAACGGGAGGGACGGAGAGGTTTGAGTAGGATGACGTAGTGAAAAAGAGAGATGAATACCGAGTGAGAGTTTGGATTGAGATTTTCACTTCCTCGTGACCTCGGGGATAAAGGCGCCGCCGTCACTCGAGTTCCTCAAGGTACCGAATACGATAAGTGTCCCGAGGGAGAGAGTGAAAGTTTCGTCAGTCAGTGGAACTCTTTTTTTTAGACCCGACGCAAAAAAACGATGATTCCGGATTGTTCTCACGCGAGGATTTTCGGAATTACCTATGTGAGAAATGGCAGACGTTTTCTCCTGAAAGACATTTTCGATTCTTTGCACTTTCAGAGTCAATAGGAATCGGTAGAATTTTCTGTTACCGATACAAGTAGAATCTCCAGTTGTTTTTCCATCGTCTCTAAAACTTGACAAATAAATTGTTCAGAAGCTCAAAATATATTTTTTCTTTTAAATGTGAATATTAGAACTACATATATTTATTTATGATTCCCAGGTCGAAACTTTCCAAATATGTACCTTAACGAGGTCTGCAAGGCATTGTAAAAACCCAATTAAAATTTTTATGGACGAACAGGCGTGTAGCGTCATAAATTTTTGAAGATCCATGTTCTGCAAACTCATTTTATCCAATGCATTCTTTTCAGAAACTCTCTTTTTGTTATTTTTATGCATAATATGTTGTAATTAGGTGGACTTCATGCAAAATTCAGTTTCCATTAACTAACAACTTTTGATAATAAAATTTGTTGTGCATCACATAAGGTATTATTATTAAATATTCTTGCCATTTAATTAATTGGGGCCTATTTTAATATTTGAAGAGAATATCTATTGGTTCGATGTTAAAAATGAGTTCCACCAACCTTTCCCATCGCACATCAGTTATTAAAATGATTAAGCGCTAGAGCTTTGAAAAAATTTAGTTCCATTAAAACATTTAACCATTTTGTCATTACTCTGAGAGACGTTTAAATATATTTTAAATTGTTAAAAATGTTCACGGCTCTTTTTAAAAGAAAGTTTCATCTTTCTAAAAGGATATATATTAATTTTAAACTTTTTAATCGAAGCTATTTAATTATTAATCGTGGAGTTTGTAAAAAAACATGCAAAATCAGTGACGTCATCTCTCACAGTGTGTGGAGATTTAGAACTTTAACATTAGCAAGTGGAATCAACTTTTTTCATATGGATCCCAGCATATGATCATATCCATCCTTTTATTTTAACTCACAGAAAAGTAAATTCTTTTATTTTTATTTATTTTAGCCGGTATACTAGCGTATGTTCGTATTTATTATGAAAATAATTTCCCACAGTTAAAAGACTGCAATTTTTAGGAGCCCCTCGAATCTTCTATTAACCCTTAATCAGTGCCATAACTAGGGCGTGGCGAAGGTGGCATTTGTCGTAGGCGCCGCCTTTTAAAGGCGCCGAACGTTCCAGCAAAAATGCCAAAAGTTCATTTTCCCATAAATAAGTAACAATTTTTAATGCTCAAATGGTAAATTTACGTTTAATAAAATGCTGCAATTCTTTATTAAAGTGCAGGAAAAATAATATTCCCTATAACTTAGATGTTTCCTTAAATTTTACCATAGGCGCCATATCTCCCAGTTATATCTCTGCCATTAATTACTTGCGTGGGGTTATTGTGACAAACGAACAGGTATGATGATTTTGACCATTTCTACAACACTTTTGCATTTCATCTTGCTTGAAACTTGTTATTTTCAGTTTGATTTCAGCTACAAGGTATCCTCGATAATTTTTTCTTGAATTTGCATTTTTTGTATTGAAGTGTTCTTCATTTATTTGGAATAGATAGATTTTGTTACTTTTGATTTATGCTGAGCCTACAAGAATACTTCCGTCAAAATGTTATCGGAAATTGCTTTGAGTATTCATTTTTGTTTTTTTTTAATAGAAAAATGAGTGAAAATACTCGAAGTAAATATTTTTTCAGAAATATTAAGGATATAAAATTTTATTTTATGAAAGTTTCACTTACATTTTTATGAACATGCGATTATGATATCGAAAGTTTGCATTACCGTTCATTAATTACAATTTTCTTTCCTAAAATAAAAAAAAATCATAGCGGGGCCCTACCGACTTCGCGCGAGTAACATTTTATTTCACGGGAATGATACGTCGGCCTTTAACATACGCAAATATATGAAACATTTGGGATTATATGAGCGGGAGTCCATTGCAGTAGAACTCTGCAACAACAAAAACAGGTAACATTCCTCTTGCGCAACTAAAAAAAAGCTAACTCTCTTTAAGTCTAGGAATGAGAAGAATGATCTTTTTTCCCAGAAAGGACATTCCTTTGCGTGCGGTCCATACAGTCGCGCGTTCCCTCTTTCGCCTCCCAGCCTCCCTTAACACCCTAGCCATCTTTCCTCCAAGCCAAACACGCACACACACATACCCATGTACCAAATCGCCTATAACGCCATACTCTGAAAAAAAAAGTCCTCTTCGTCCTAAGAGCGCACAGCCCTTCGGAAACCCCATTCCCTTCCACTCCAAAACTATCTTTACAACCTTCCCTTCCTCCCATTCTCTCCCTTCCTTCCCTCCCTCGAAACCGTCCATCCCATTTTTTTCCTTTCTCGAACGAGAAATGCCCGGGGAGTATTCCGCGGACGGCATCCCGCACGTGGGAGGAGAAGGCGGTCATTTCGAAAAGACCGGAAGAGATATATGGCGAGTAAGAGGCGTCCGAAGGGACGGGAAAGGGCCGCGTTGAGGATGGTGCGAGGAAAAAGGAGGACATGGAGAGGAAGAAGAGTACGGGAAGACGAGAGGCAGATGGGTTGGGTTTACGCTGCGAGAGGGGAAGGGATGAATTGAGATGGAGGGAGAGGTCCTCAACATGTCCACGGATCTTTGGAGCAAGGGGGATGGGCGCTCGTGAAGTTTGACGTCCATGGTCTGCTGGGACGGTGAATGGTACGTAAGGGGAAGAAGATCCGCGTGTTCTGGTAGCTCGAAGAGAAGGGTGCGCGATACGATTTTTTGGGGTTCGTCGTCGCTTTGCTGTTTTATAAAGGTTGGGGTGGTGTGTTCGGCGATAGAGGGTGACATAAATGTATAGAAATTTAGAGATGGGTGCGATAATTTATTCGAAGAAGGAAAGTAATGGAGTAGGAATTGTCCCTTTCGTGCCATTAGTATTGCGGATTTACGGTATAGAGGGCGGGTTTTGTGTGGAAAGATGCGTTCTGGTAGATACCAACTGTTTTTTTATTCCGGACAAGTGTAAGATGGACGTCACGCAGCGTGAGATCAGCCGATTTCTTCGAGGGTAGGATTTTAAGGTGAAGGAAAGAGGGGTGGATGTTCCTCGAAAAGTGTTTATTCGCGACCCCAGAGCTTCTTTCTTGTGAGGGAAGTATGCCGTTTTAGTGTGGTAGTAGAAAATGCCGAAAAGAGTTTGTTGCGAACTTGAGTTTTCTCGAATATTTCGCCCTGCGATATTAGCCGTGACAAAAGTTTGACATCTCTTGGCTATCGCGAAATTTTTTCCCTAGCTTTTATGGAAATCGCTGTATTTCATCCTTTTTTCCCCTTGCTTGTCCAGAAAGGTTTCTAATGCTTTGTTTATTCCGAAGGAACTGCGGAAACGCACAAATAGGCAACACGTGGATCCGGATGTAAAATAACGTACGGCATAAGAAATCTTGAATCATATTCATGGCGAAATTTGTTTTTTTTTTATACGAAGCAAATTAAATGAGGGGATGACAGAAAATACGAGCGATTATATGGAAGAAAATACAATAGTGACATTTTCGCCTTTTTAAAGTCCATCTGAATTAGAATTTTGAACCAGAAAAATATCAATTTCTTCGCCCTTGAATAAATGTTTAATCTTAATTTAGACAAATGAATAAATACTGTGTTGTGCGTAAAAAAAATCGAGTTGTACACTGTCCCTGTCATACGCACCACTTATTTATTGGCATTATAAAATTTGTTAGAATCATGCTAAAAACTAGGGACTTAAACATTCTTACAAAGATATTGTTGTATATTTTTAATTAATCCATTTAGAATATGTGTAAAAAATAATTTTGGTATCACAGAAAACGCTGGTTTTCCAAGCTTCAAATAATATGGAATGATCATATACACTACAAATTACTACGTTGTCATCCTTTTTACCTTTCGGTAGACTTAACCTAACATTTGTAATATTTTGATCCATGTAATTTGTTAGCGCCAAGTTTTGTTAATTGAGTTGTTATAATTTAAACGGATAGTATATACATTTCATTTAGAGCTGAAGAATTGTGTCATTCACACTTAACTTTAATACATTACATCGACTTTGTTTTTTGTTGTGAATTATTGACAGTATGTTAAAGTGGTTATCCAGCATATTAACAATAGTATTCAATGCTATCGCACATCGTCATGTAAAAGATAATTTTCTATAATATTCCCGCAGTTTCTGTGATGGTTCTATACTCGGTCATGGAACAATTATTTTTATTTTATTTTATTTTATTTGGGGAACCCAATCAAAAAAATCGGAGCTTAGATCATAAAAATTATATAAGAGCGTAACTCGATCTCGCCCGTGTACGTATATTACTATCGATTCCAGAAAAAGCTAAAGTTAATTTCCTTTTTGGTTGTCACCTCTCAGAGAAATCGCAATTCGCTTTTAGGGCCTGGCAACGCTCGGTTTCATTCTGCCGAACCTCCTCGGAGACAAAAAACTTAAACGCGACAGGGCTCATAATTCGCGCCATTAATCTTACCCCTAAAAAAATAAAGGGGAATGTCCTCGAGCTCTCTTTCTCTTCGGCGATTTTTTTCCTTCTTTTCTAGGCCACCCATCCTATCTCGCTAGGTCGACCGTTCGGCCGAGAAAGAAGAGGCGGAGACTTATCCTAGTCCTTATGTTTCCCGTCGAGACCGAACGATATCTAGCTGCATTGTTCTCCAGGGATGTTTTGTCTTTTGGGAGACGACGGGGGTGTGGAGGATGACGACAGAGGGAAAATGGAGAGAGGTCGCGTGTGGGACAGGATTTGCCGAATAGGGGAAAGAAAGAAAAGAAAGGAAGGATTCTCTGAGGCACAAGTGGAGCGTAGCATCGCTTCCATTACAGTTGCCGTAGATGGCCTCGTTCCCCTCCTGGTTCCATCCCAGCACGCCTTCCGAGGGCGTCCACGGAGTGCGGGGAGTGGTCGTCAATGGGAAGAGGGGAAAAGGAGAAGGGAAGAAGAGAGTGGACAAAGGACGGTCGCGATAAAAAGGAATGCTCTTCGATTTCGGGAATGAAATGAGGGCGGTTGGAGGATGTGTCGGTGCTTTCTGCGAGGGGTTCGTAGGGTGTATGGTGAGGGATTGTAGCAGAGGTGATAAAGGGGATCGGCGTATGCATGGTGATTTAGGACGAAGTTGAAGTTGGATATTTGTGATGTGCTTAAGGAGAATCGATAGAGCAATTTGAAAAAATTGCAAAGAATTAAGGGCCCATGTCGCGTTTATGAGTAAAACGAACAATCCAGAATTTGTGATTGTTAAAATCAACAATTATAATGATGACTCTTGTCTGATCCTTCCATTATGCGAGTTATTAAATAATCCATATGACATAAAAATGAGTTATTAGAAGAATAGATCCGGCTTTTGATGTTATTTTAAGAAGAAGAAATTTAATTGGATCACAAATGAAATATATATATATATATATATATATATATATATATATATACAGGGTGATTAAAAAAGATGGAAACACGTTCATATGTTTATTATAAAGTCACCAATAAGCCTACAATAACATGATATGCATCAATTGTGATAAAAACTCTGAAAGTTTGAACTGGTACCTGTCATGCACTAAATGTGGGAACCTCATGTCGCTCGATTCGATAATCCAACTCTTGCCATATTCTCTCCAGCATGTCAATGTCTATGGTTGCTATAGCAGTGAGGACTGTCTTAATTCTTGAAGACCTTGTGGCAGTGGTGGCACGTAAACTTCGTCCTTCACCTACCCCCAGAGAAAGAAGTCGCACGGTGTGAAGACTGGCGACCGAGGAGGCCTGGTACGGAAGAACAGGTCAGTGACGGCAGCACGTCCAATCCAGGGATGTGGCAGATGTTCGTTTAGGTAACCGCGGACTTTGCGATGAAAATGAGGCGTGGCGCCATCTTGCTGGAAAATGTAACTGTCCGAGTCTTCATCCAGCTGAGAAAAAAGACAGTTCGTCAACATGTCCAGATCATGAACCCCGGTTACCTTGAGTTCCTTCGGGAAATGGTGCAAAAGACATTCAGTTTCGGCGTCCCCCGAACATGCTCTATGGTGGTATGAGGATTTCAAGTGCCCCAGACACGCAAATTATGGCGATTCACTTTTTCGCTTAAATGGAACGTTGCTTCATCACTGAAAATAAGGCGGATTGCAAATCCATCATCTTCCATGTCAGCTTGCGTCTGCATTCAGAACTCGTACCGCTCGTCTTTGTCATTAGGTTGTAGGGCTTGTACCAACTGCAACTTGTAAGTTTTCATGGATAATCGCTTACGCAGAACACTCCATACAGATATCTTGGGCAAATTCAACTCACGACTGTCTCGACGCGTCGATTTCCTCGGACTACTCGAATTCTCTTCGCATTCTCTTCCGATACACGAGGCCGACTCGTGCTTATCCTTTTGCAGACATAACCACTTTCTTCAAACATCTTATACCAATGGTAGATGATCTTCCTAATTGGTGAATCAATTCCGAACGGAACTGCCGTTGCACAATTTTACGGAGTTGTCTTCGCTAACTGCAGGACACAAAAAGATTTGTGTTGGGGGGTCGCCATTTTTGCAACACTGGCGCACTGGCGCAAACATGAAACAAATTTCAGCTGTCCATTACAAACAAACTTTCGAGTTTTTCTTACAATTGATGCATATTATTTTATTGTTGGCTTATTGGTTACTTCATAATAAACATGCAAGTGTTTCCATCTTTTTGAATCACCGTGTATATTTATTTTGTCAGCTCCCTATGTTACCCTAATTATTTGTTACCGATCTCTCCTCTTCAAAACCTTTCTCTTGAAAGGTTTTAAAGTGTTATTAATATCTTATATATATTTCTCTTACTCCGTCTGCAACAACTTCCACCACTAGCCACCAGACCGCGCCACTGAAGCACCCATGCCGATATTAATCCTTTATATCTCAAAAACGGTAAGAGATAATGGTTCGAAATTTTCAAGGACTGGTTGATTCACATATAAAAAGTGATTGACGGAAAAATATTTGGAAAACGACGTTTTAATAAACAAACCGTGCATGTAAAAAATGTATGGTGTGACGGATTATGCGATAGGTTACGGGAGTTAGATAGAAGAATGGAGGACTTGAGGACGGTTTTGGGAATAGGGAGAGAAAGAGAGATTTAAAAGAACCACAAAAACAATAAAAGGCTATGTTATCCGTCCGTTGGTCTGAGTGTCAAGCTATTAAAACGCGAATAACTCAATCAAAGATGTAGTTTAAAGAATTGAAAATTGGCAGAAATATTCTATTCAAATATAAAAATGCTTTGCCGAAATAAAATTCACGAAAAAATTCATGAGTTCGACTCCAGGGTAATATTTCCATTCTTCGTAAGATAGCTCTCAAAAATCGGCTTTTTGTCATTCAGGCTTTTCTTCTTTTGGAAATTAAAATTGTAAAAACCTAACCTACGATCATCCGATTCGAACTATTTTAAAGAAAAATGAAGTCACTTATTATTCTTCTTTTTCCGAAATCGCTCATTTGTTTATCTTTACAACCGACTGCTGTGAGAAACAAAATCAATATAAAATTGATTGTTAAAATAATTTATTTATAGTTAAAAATTTTAATTCCGTTTTGTATAAATTTGAACACGTCGTTTTTGACGGGAAATTGCGCTAGTATATAACATAAGTCACCGCAAATGATAACGTCTCGATTTCAATCCGCGTTTTGCGACAACTAATTTATTTGAATTGATATTCGCAATTTGAATCATAACGATTAAAATGTTTAGTTTTTATGTGTACATTCTTAATTCAAAATTATGCGAGAGACACATATGACAGCATAAAGAAACACTAGTCATAACGAATTTTTCAAACCGATCAGGTGCCGCATTCATAATGATTCCTGCGTGAGTCGTAGAATTTTGACTAGATCGTATTTGATTAAAACGAAAGCGGAATTTAGATGCGGATGCGCACGTGAGGAATATTAATAATGCCCTCCAAATAAAACAACTTCTGTAAAATTCATCTTAAATTTTTTAATCGATGCTAGATCTTAATTTTCACTATACAAGGGTATCATTATGTATAAAGATGAAAACATATTTAATAACATTTGTTTCCTGCTCCTCAAAAAAACGTCGTATTCGTAAGCAGCCCTTCATCACGTTTCAAGAATGTACTCCTCCCTTTGAAAATATCAGCACATCCCTCTTATTTAAGGATCTTTTCCTATAAATACATCAATCACTACGAATTTTTTTAAAATTTGATTTTACTATTGTACCACAAAACCTAAACTGTATCATTACTAAAAATAATTTGTGGAATTTTCACAACTTTTTATGAGCGTCTTTACTAGTCATCATAATGCAGTTCAACAAATAAAAGCCTTTGTCCGTGAAACAGCTCGATTCTGTTAATTTAATGACGATGTTAAGGGAGTGAATAGAAAAAGAAAGCAACATTTAAAATGATGGAAAATTTACGAACGAGATGATTTCTGTAGACGTATGGAATAAGAGAATGTGTTGTAGCTAACGTATTTACTTATTAGTTCACTATTCTGCTGTATAAGGTCAGACTCTCCATAGGTCTTCTATATCCTTGGATACGTATCGTTGACTAACGTTTAATGGTTAATTACTAACCTTTACAGTTTCTTAAGACTTTATGTCTTTCAAATTTTCCTCTCTAACCTAAGTCCTTTCATATATTCTTCTATTATTTCAGAGGAATTTCCTTAGCATGATTTTATTTAGTTATTCCACCTCCGTTATCAGGTTAATATTGAGGACTTAAATTACGCCTAATATTTTATCATTTAGATCAAGGTAACACAATTTCCACGAACATTCATTATATGTAAGTATTATCTTTTTTATTATAAATTGACGAGTTACTGTTAACCATAAAGTTCTCAATACTTCTATCGATTCGCAATGTAATCTAATTCATCAAACGTGGCTGATAATAAATAGTAAACGGATATTCACCAGAATTTAAAGTAAAGTAGACCTTGAATTTGAAATCTATGTCGAATCATCCTTCCACTACGCTCTCTTATCGGATGCAGAATCCGCACATTATATCAGATTCTCGACTCGGCAGCGACAGCCACATACTTAAATATGGATGCGGAATTGAAATGGAAGTTTGACGCGAAAGGAAAGATGGTGGGAAGAGGAGTGAAAATCTTCGATGGCAGATGGCGCTGAGGGCCAGTTTGAGACCGAAAGAATTGGAGGGTGTCAAAGATGGAAGGGAATAACACGGGCTAGCGTGTGAAGAAGAAGGTTGGCCCCTGTAGTCTCCCGGGGAGTTTATTGGCTGTGAGAAGAAGAGAGACGGGTATGGAGGCTATAGTGGAAAGGCGCCGTGAGACTACGTCCCTCAGATACGCTGCGATAGGGGTAAAGCCGAGATGAGTATTTCCGGCTGAGTTAGTATTTTCGGGATCCGTGGAGCGTGCGATAATGCGCCGACACTGACGGTAGCGAATGGCTCTTCAGCCGCAAAACGCGTAGGCAACAACACTTGCCATTTTGATCTCTGCCCTAGGATGTGTGCATGGAGGGAGAGAGTGGCAGAGGGCGAGGGAAGGGGTGAAAATGCCACGTTACCAATTCAACAGTGAGCGAAAATCATTAAATACTGGGATATTTCCTGTCAATTAATCTTCTCTAGGATTTGATGTGTTTAGCTTTGTATTAAAGCCGCGCCGCCGAATTCGAGAGATTTTCGAGGGACAAATGCCGAAAAAGATATTGACCAAAATTTTAGTTTTAATTAATTAATCTTTTTTAGTCACTTAGGGCTGAGTAAATACTTTTTTATTCATTACCGCTTTAGCACTATCGTGCAAACTACATTTTACGAGCGCTTTGGGGTTTGAAATTTTCTTTCTATTTTTAATTCGCTGTAATACAAGACATCCTGGAATCAATAAGTTAAATATTTAATTAAGAAAAATGATATTTTTTGCATAACCTTTCCTTTAGTAATTCATAAATACGGTTAAGATATTTCATATAGCTCTTAATTTAGCACGATGTTCAATTTTAGACACGATTTTATTCCTAAAAACTCGAGAAAGATAAATATCGTAAAAATTCTTTAATGACAATAAAACGCACTGTGCAATAATTTGTGCGCTAATTCTGCATTTCATATCGGAAACTCTTACTTTAAATGGTGGATTATGTTACTTTAATTTTTGCGATAATCTTATGAAATTATTCTCCTGCCGCACTAGATTTGAAACTCTTGTAAATATCGGGAAATTTGTATATTCAAAGGTGATCTAAGTCAGTATCACATCAAAGTATATGTAGAAGAAAATTTAAACGTAAATATAATCTTGAAAATTGAGAACTATATAAAAATTCAAGAGCACCTGATGTGCGTTAACATTATCTGAAAACTCGTGGGAGAAAAATTAACATTGGTTTATCAGTGATTTGATTATTATTGCTCAAGAAATTAGTGGTAATTAATTGAAAATATTGCTTCCTTTATTTCATGTCTCTATAAAAGTTGTCTGTAATTTAGATATTTGAATTAAGTAGGTAGATATGCTCTGCAATTTTTGTGCACATGTATTTTTCGGAAGTTTGCAAAAGAGATCAAGTGTCGTACAAAATTTGGTGTCATCATGATTCCAAAAAACTTTTCTTTTTACAAAATTGTAGCTTTGTCTATATATATATATATATATATATATATATATATATATATATATATATATTGCTTCTTAATCGCATTCGCAATTTTTAAATTGATTGACAGTTTAATTAAAACTCTATTGAAGTCCGATAGCACGTTTATGGAAATGACTCCTTTGGATTAATTAGCCATGCAGATTTTATTCGTAATTTAATTAATTAATTAAAAATATGCAAAACCACTCAAACCATGAATTTAATTCCTTTCAGTGGCGGACGTGCGATAATGCTAGTCGGACTTTAAATAATCTCTATTTATCCGTGTACCTCCATAAATTCAAAAACTTTTTCTGAAAAGGATTTTGAACTCGGTGGCCCATTTTTTTAAACGAATTCGTTCTCTATACATAACTCTTCTCACTATCTTATACTTTAACCGTATAAAATATTTTTTGATAAAATTATAAAACATACATCTACGCTAGGAAATATGTATATTACTAACTTGCAAAACTTGCCTCGAGAGTATTAATCCATTTTTCTCGAAAAAAACACTACATTGTTAAACGTCAAACCGTATCAAATCATTTTCACCGTCAAAAAGGTGCTTCTCTCACACGCTCTCCGTTCTCTCTCTCTCTCTCTAGAATTTCATAACACGTGGAAGCAATATTCGATCTTCCCTTCCGGCCTCCCATTGGACGGAGGAAATTGGAAAAAAAACAAAAGCGCATCGCCGTAAAAGAACGTTATGAATGGCATCTGCCGCTGCAACTAACGCGTGACCATCCTTCCCCCTCCATCCCGAAACAAAGGTGAGATATCGCGTCCCTTCCCCTTCTATCGCAGGGCTAAAAACCTGTTCGACCCTCTCCTATCAAAACAGCCAACACCTCTCAATTGCGCTGGTTATCTCCCTAACGCGAGAATTTTAATTCGAGAACCGGCCGCAGCGTGATGACCTGAAGCTCTATTATTCCCGGCCAGACAATCTCCCTCTCTTCAGAGACGATTTTTTTTGCTCTCCCAATCTTCACCCGAGCGCGAATTTTCTCTCTCTCTCTCGCTCTCTCTCTATGGTTTCCTTGACTTTTTACCATTCTATTCTAGTCTTTCCTTCTCTTTTTTGCACCCAAACGGACGCCCAATTCCACTCCGCTAATTGTATTAATTTCACCGTTTTTCCGCCGCTTTTTTCTGATTGCCCCTGTTCCTTCTCTTGAACCATACACCGTCCCAATCCCAAGTGATGTTTTTGTCGCCGTTTTAATTTATGACGTGAATTCGTTTTTTGCGTGTCTCAACAAATGTAGACCCACAACCGTCAAAACTTATTCAAAATGTAAAAATTGCAGTCATCCTATCTTTAAAAAATTAATATTTCTTTATTCCTACAAAAATATATTTTTGAATATATATACGTATATAATGGTTTTCATTTCTTTTCCGTTTTTATGACTTCGCTGTATATTTTTTGTTTATTTAGAAAAGAACATTGAAATACCTTCTGCTTCATATCATTTTATAATTTTTATTTTAGTTGAATTTAATGTTGCAACCATAAACTTGTTAAACGTCAGTTAAAAGTACAACTTAAACTTTGTTTAATTTTTTTCGATTATTCCTACCAATGCATTGAGCATTTTCTATTTGTTATATATTATCTCCGCGATTTTACATTCCGATGTCGATGCATCGTGGTTCTTCCTTTCTTGTATTTTGCTCATTCTCTTTGATGCTATCTCTTTATCGCTATATTATTATTATCTTACTTTATTCTCATTTCACTACCTCTACCCATAAATCTTTTTTAGAACCTCTGTAGCTCTCACTGTCTTACTTTTACTATAAACTGGTCTAATAATATTCATATTATGAAAATCTGTTCTGATAAATGCTTTTAAACTTTAATTATTCATCCTCTGTGCCTTTTCCCCCTTTATCTTCAACCCCAAACACATACTGCGATTTCTCTTGTAGTCCTCCTCTCTGCCCCATACTCTGCTTCCTCTCCCTTCCCAGGCCCACCAGTGTCTCCTCGTCCAAGTCCCACCCTCCGTCCATGCAATAAAACCCAAGGCGACGTAATTAAATCCTCAGCCGGAAAAATATTCTCCCTGCTCACCCTTTGGTGAGCAGGATTTTTTATCATCCGTCTACTTCCGCCAATTTTAATTACGTTTACGAGCTGAGGTTGCATAATCCCATTATTTCCCAATTTCGGCGAAATGAAGCGTCGAATATTTCATTTGGCACCTAATTCTCGTCCAACCGTTTTGAACTCTAAATATTTTGTTTACTAAAACGCCTGTTTAATTCTTTAGTTCTCTTGAAGTTTTCCATAGTATGCGTTACGCAGGCATGCATAAGTATACTAGTGCTATGTTTGGATTTGTTAGCGTGCGGTTGCATGCATGCGTGTGTGCGTGCGTGCGTGCGCGCGCAAGTGCGGATAGGTCATGTGAAAGGACGTGGGTATTCATACCCTTGATGTATCGTATATAGCAAAAAATCCCAGTCTGGTCAGGTCCATCGCATATGGGTGGTTTTGTTCTCATGTGTGGCATTATTCGGAAATGCGGTCGCCTATAGTTGACAGTTTGCTATGGCAGAAAGAAAATGAATTCCCATTGTTGCCAAGGACGTACACATGAGCGAATATAAATCGAAATTGTTTTCTCTTCTCGTCGGATTTTACGAGCTAATTCGAATCGGAATTATGAGCATCCGACTCTATCATTATTTTTTGGCGTAATTACTTAACACTGAAAATAAAATGGGTCGTGTAAATATTTTTTGCGAAGGCTGAAACACAAAATTTACTTAGTTAACCTGTCGACACTGTTCTCATTCGTTTATTGTAGGGTTGGACAATTTTTACATTCAGATATTTTTGTGAAAGAAAATTGGCGCAAAGAATTTCCCCGTTTTTTCCATTTGGACGTTTATAATGTTTATTTGTGCACTATCTAAAGCAATTCGACCAGTTATGCTGCACGCTCGATGTATTGTTTAATGTAATTTGTCATTCGCAAGCATGCATGCGAAAGCATACAGTTATGCGCAACTTAGTCTACGGTTATGTAGATTTTAAAGTCGAAGAGGCATGCTGTAATGCTTAACGAAAGCTTATTATCCATCAAACAGCCCGAGCATGTTATAACTAGATTTTTCTTGATGGGGATGTCTCTGCGTAGGATAAATTTAATAAATTTAATTACTTTTAGTTGAATATTATTTATTTAGCACGATGGCCATTTTTCCTGTAATTACGATTCATTATTCACAAAAAATGTTAATTGAGAAATTTGTTAAATTTTTTAACAAGGCAACTTCGCTAAAAATTGAAATTAAATCAAATTAGACTTTAATAATGCACAATCTCACATTCATGAATAATGAAAAAGATTTTGTGAATTATAAAATTATATATTTGAAAACGATTAATTGATTTAAGGGTGGGTGAGAATCATGACAATATCCCCATGAATGATTTTTTAATAATTAATTATAATAATTGTTCAATCCAATTTATTTAATTTTAAAGGAAGATAAATAAAAATATAGTAATTCTAATTTCTTTGTTCATAAAAGAAGATCATATACGAGTATAATTTTGCGAATTTGCATGCATTTGCATTATGTGAATTCTGCCCAACACTAAACTGAGATTTTACCTCCAACTTTTTACCAAAGTTCAATGCAAGTATCAATTGGACAATTATCTTTTTGTGTTCTTTGAACCGTCTGATGAATTATGACTCTGTTTTAAATTTTCAAAAATGAAACGTTAAAATATTTTTTTATTTTTAGTGCTTGAATAATACCTCGTTATAACCGACTTCCTTTCACTATGTTTACTTTTAAAAACTACAAGCTTCCTCTTTTAAGCGATATAATATTCCCTGCATTTACTACGGAGGTTTAGAAGTGCCACCGTTTCCATGAACATTCATATTGATTTGAAAACGTTGTAACGGATTTCCAGCAATGAATCTTCTGCTGGTATACTTTTTCAAGTACAGGAATGCCATGAATAAAGTGCCAGTGAAAGTTGGTATATGTAAGATGCGCAATGCATGAAAAATGAGTGCAAAACTTTACTTCGGGGGTAAACCAAGGACTTTTATCGTTATAAAACTTTCTCTACGTTAATTTCCGGTCTCTGCCCCACTCTTTCACCGCGGATTTTTGTGCCCCAAGGTCAATCTCTCTCTCCGATAGGCGTGGCGGGCGTGCGTGAGTGCGTACATGTGTGTGTGTGTGTGCGCGCGTGTGCCCTTCAGCTCTACAGCGGGGAGCCTCGTCCTCCGTCCCCCTTTCCCTTCAGTTTTCCCCCACCTTTTCCTACCGTATCTCTTCCCCTTCCACTTTCCTTCGCATCCGCCTCATTCTCTTCTCAGGAGATGACCAGATGTTAATGAGGGCGTGTGTGAGAGTGCGCGGGGGAGAGAGAGAGAGAACGTCTTTTAATTTACAGTCGTAGTCCATTAGACGATAGGAGTCCCGCAGTGCAAAAGTATGCCTTCGAAAGAAGATAGAGACAACGCCCCGGAACAGGTGGACGTGGGCACGGATTCGAGCACATACGCACGCAAGAGGGGTGGTTACGGGCATTTCTGGCAGGAAGAGAGGGATGGAGAGAGGGGGAGAGAGGGGGAGAGAGAGGCAAGACACATCGGCGCCAATGTATCAATGTCTTGACAAGAGAGAAGCGACCATGGATGGTTCATCCGACTGGGCAGCCAATCGATTTTTCAAAGCGTACTTTTTTGTCTCCTTCATTTTTACCCCGCCCACTTCCCCATCTTACTTCCCTGGCTATCTTTCCGTATACTCTCTCCCTTCTCTCTTTCCATTTCTCCCCCCACGTGGATAAGTTTAATTTTCTCACAATTACGCACGTCGTTCTCTTTTCGCACGCCAGTTTTTTATCAAAAGATTCAACCGCGGTCTTCGCCTGTCCGTTTTTTTCTTCCGTTTGTGCTTGATTTTATTTATTTCTTTTTAGTAAGCGTTTTCTGGTCCACTTCTGCGTCACTCGGGATTTTTTTATTTTCATTTATTTTTTTTTTTGCTTAAATGGGTTCCCCTCCTACATACCTTCGTCGGAGAAGATAGGCGGGAAGGAAGGAGGAAGGAGGTGATGGGCTTAGCATGGTTGAATGGGTGGAAGCTGTTCATGGAGTCTTAAGAAGAGGAAGGGGATGTGTTGATAAGGGGAAAATGGGAGTGGAGTAGAAGGGAAGTGAGGGATTCGGTGGAATAATTCTGGACGTGGGAAAGGGAGAGCAAAAGTGACGATTGACGCTGAGGGAAGAAAGCGATGGTTATGATATGTTTAGCGTAAAAAAATAGCTCATCCGTTATGGGTTTGATTTAAAGAGATACGAAAATCAGAGAAAGGAAATTGCTTAAAATGGTATCCGCTCGGAAGGGTCCAATACTAAAAACATGGCCGAAATCATTTCATGGTCTCCTGAAAGCTGTAATGAAGGAAGAGAACTAAAAATTACTTAATTTTCCTGCTCAAAATTAACGCCCTATTTTTTCACATGATTTTTTAAAATTGATAAAGAGTAAAGGAAGGATATTGTTCTTTGGAATTAAGTATGCATAGAAATTGTATCAGCTCTTATTCTTTTGTTTATACTCTTATACGCAATGCTTTACAGATCTGATACTGGTATAATAGAAAACACAAAATAGCCCTGGGAATAACATTTTTAAATACCATATTAGTTACCCGTTCAATTGTTAAAAATCTACATATTATTTGATGGTGTCAATATTTGAAACGTGAAACATAAACATGTAACGCTATAATTCGCGTATCATTCAATTCATTAACTTTACATATATTTGCAATTGGTGGAAAAGGCAGCAGACTTATATTTGATACCACGGGATTATTTATCATCCACATAATAAGATTATTCTAAACAGCGTATCGGAATGCAATAAGTTGGACGGTTGAAAAGGATATTGATTCAGCCAATCAACAAACGAAGCGAGGAAAAACACATCAGCCTCCTTCGGGGCGCAAATTGAGAAATAAAAAATATAAACGCTTTCCCTTCGATATCCCTTTTTACGGAGCTGCGTGTATATGCACTCCCACGCTTTCAAAAGAGATTTCCTCGAAAAACCCCTTTCGCCGTCCGCTTTTCATCTTTTTCCCTCCATCGCTTCGTTCTGAGGCCGTCTCTCCGAGGATCGGCGCTCTGGTTTTGTGGTCTCTGCGTCCCTTCCGACGCCCTCTCTCATGATTGTCTCATTTTTTCTTCTTTTTCTCCATTTTTTATTCGCAATTCCCGCGGCGTTGTCACCGAATAGATTGGTGGAGCCGGTTGCAAAAAACCGGCCTTCCCTCACTCCGTCCCCACGTAACCCCAATGCGCGTCCTCCCCCTTCAAACCCGATCTCTTTCCTCTCTCTCTTTCTCTCAACCAAACCTCTTCGTCTATTTTTCAGAAAAGCGGTCCTGTAAGTCATCCGTAGCGAAAAATAAAACAAAATGGTTCGACGGTACGAAAGAACCGGCAACTAAGCTACGATTCTGATGAGAGTTCATGCAGCGCAAACTCGAAAATTTTTGTGGGTGCGTAAAAAATAGCGGTTATCCAATTATGAATGAAATAATTTTCACATAAATTATCCTATATTTGCACACTATTTTTGTTAGCGTTTAATTCTGTCGTATAATTTTTGCGTCCGTTAAACTATTATGACACGTTTTTTTTAAATAGGTCCGTGAGGAAATCCATCCAAATCAAGCTCCTTTCACTTAATCCATAATCGTAAATTTTAAAGTCGGCAGAGCATTTTTTTTATCGATATCAGGTATCCGTTTAGTATACTATAAATTTACACGAATTCGATCATTTTCTGAGATTTTAAATTGCCCAATGATGTAGCCATACACTTAATTTGGCACGCTTCGTTGTCGGCCGAAGTAGGAGGCGGAATATTTCAAATCCTACGCGAAAGTCTTAGAAAGTTCTTGCGCTCAAGTGGTTGCTTTATATTTTTTATTGAGCAAGGTTTGAGTTTTTTTCATAAAATTTGAGACTATTTCAGCTGTTGAGGATAAGTGCCTCTAAATTGATCTCAAATAATTCATTTCGTAAATATACTTCGATGAAAAATAATTTGAATATTTTTTATATTACTTACTGATTATTAAAAAATTGAGCAAAGATAAATTTTACTGAAATAACCGACAGGAAGCGCTTATATTTTCTTGGTCATTATATCTCGGCATTAGTGAGGAAAAAAACCTCTCAAGTTCTCAGAAATCTCAATTAAATTATTACATTTTTTCTCCAAATCTAGAATCATATTTTGAAAATGCCTTTTTCATGTATATACGAGGGGGAGTCAATAAGTGAATGCAAATTGTTAATATTTTATTACACATTGTAGCCAAATTCTTGAAACTTGGCAACAATGTATCTTTATATTCGTATACCATACATACGTGATATCGTGGTCGTTAATTCAGTTGTCTCGTAACTGTTGCTTGTTAAACATGTCTGCTTCACTAAGTGTTTGCACCAAAGAAGAACAACACGGTGTGATTCGATTCTTGTGATTGGAGGGAGTCAAAGGAGCGGAAATTCACAGAAGAATGTCTCAACAATATGGTGATAAAGTTTTGCCTCAACGCAGTCTCTACAAATGGATAGATTGGTTTAAGACGGCCGCACATATCTTGTTGATGAGTAGCAACAACGGACAACATTGTTGAAGCAGTATGAAAGCAGATTCTTGATAACCGACGTCTTACTATTGATGAAATAGCCACAGATTTGGGAATTAGCCATGGTTCTACCTCATAAAATTGTCTATGATACAGTTGGGTTCCACAAAGTTTGTGCTAGGTGAGTTCATAGAGAACTCACAGATCAACACAAGCTGAATTGTGTAGAAATCTGTTTGCGGCACTTGGATCGATTCAATAAGGAGAAGGAAGCATTCTTAGATCGCATTTTGACTTGTGACGAAACATGAGTCCATTACTTTGATCCTGAAGGACGACGTCAAAGCATGCATTGGAAACATCCGACCTCGCCAACTGTCAAGAAATTCAAGGTTGTTCCGTCTGCCGGAAAACTAATGCTTACAGTGTTCTGGGACTCGAAGGGAGTAATCGTCGAGCATTTACTGGAGAGGGGTACTACAGTCAATGCTCAAAATTACAGTGGCATGCTTCTGAACTATTTGAAGCCGGCAGTTCGTGCGAAAAATAGAGGAATGTTGAAAAATGGCGTGATTTTGTTTCATGGCAACGCACGCCCTCACACCGCTGGGAAAACTATGGAAACACTAGAAAAAATGGAGTTCGAGGTTTTGCACCACCCGGCCTACAGTCACCTATTCGGACCACTGAAATAACATCTTCGTGGACAGAGATTCAGCGATGATGATGAACTAAAAGAGGCCGTGCATTTGTGGCTCGTTGCACAGCCGAAATCATTCTTTTTTGAAGGTATACGGAAGCTTCCTAAACGGTGGAATAGTTGTACACAAAAGGAGGGGAATTATGTAGAAAAATAATCGGTTCCATTTTTATAAAATCTGTAGTTATTTTTGACGAAAAGTTTGCATTTACTTATTAACTCCTCCTATTTCAAATATATTAAAAGAAATTGCACATCTGAGCAAGGTAAAACCTAATGCTACGTTAACTTTGGTGAAATATTATTTTTAAACTAATTATACATTAAAACCAAACCCATATAAAGCTAATATTATTTTAAGTCGTAACGCACGTGAAACATTGGAAATGTTTAAAATTAAATGAGCTGAGAAGAGGATGTGGTTGCTGCAAAGCGGTCGAATGGGCTAGTTTTGTAAGCCAGTGAGTGGCCTGCATAATACTGTTTCTCTCCTGGGGTCATTTATGGCCGTTTCACCCATTATGGCCGCGGAGTGATTAATCAAGGGAAAATTAATTGAATAGGAGTTCTTAATGAGCGCGGAACTGCTTTATTATCACGTTTCGCCCTGGATGCGGGAAATCTTCTAGCGGCGGAGGCGGCTGCGTTGTTGGCGTTGTTGTTTCATTGTTGTTCTTAACCCATGCTCAATTCATCTCCATGACCGCAAACAGCCATCCATCGAAACGGCTCGTCGACCGCAAGGAGACTTCAAGGTGGGCTGAAAGAACCACGGCTGACCAACTAGCTACCAGAAGAATCGTTTCGGCCGACGGCCAATCTCAGCCGCGTGGGAAAGTTTAAGATTTCCATCGCATTTTGCTCAAAAAACTTTTGGAACCATTGCAGAATGAGCATGAGGGTCATTAGTACACACGTACATGCTCGGTCTGTTAATAAATTAATTAAATTAAAAATATTTTTAAAATAACTTTTATATTTTGCACTGAAAGGGAAATGTGAAATTAATATAATAGCTTTCTTAAAATCAATATATAAGTTATATAGCAGCGGTGGCCAAGCCTGCTTCCCTCAGAGCCGCATATGATAATCTTCCTACGCACAAAAATGAATGAACAGTAAACATAAATTCTATTCGATGCAATACAGAGAGACTTTAAGTCCATAAAATATCCCCAAAAGGTCTTACTCGCAACGCGTTATTGCTTTCTGACGTGATAAGCCTTGATACGCCCCCGAGTGTAAATGAATAAGAGCCGATATTTTTCTTTTTTAGTGCGTTACATAAAAGTTATTATTTAAAAAATATTTTTAATCCAAATGCATGTTTATCGGAACCAACTTAATATAAAAGTGATGTATTTTTTAATAAATATGATATGTCGTGTTTTAAAATCACGACGCAATGATATGTATACGTCGTTAGTTAATATCACCGGGATTATAATGTAGTCTCTCAATTCCCTTTTAAAAATCATTAAACTGATGATATTACAATATAGATTATCAATTCCCGTTTAAAAACATTATACTCGTTGCCATGGTGATCTAAATACATATATATCGGAGCGATGTAAATAATAAAGTTATTAATTAAAAAGAACAAACATGAAAAAACGAAATATTAAAATGGTCGCGGGAGATCAGATCTCTTATTGTCATGTCCGGAAAGTTTACCTACAGTATGTGCATTATTTTCTCAGAACGCGCTGTTTTATTTATAAATTAAGAATAAATGAATCGGCAGGATATAGTCAAACGCGTTTTATACAAAAAATCTTTCACTCTGCTTTAACGAGATGCTCCTGCAAACTTATGACTTCCTCTTTCGTAGATTATTAATAGATTGCAACTTACAATAAGCAATTTTCCTTTAATCAGGCAAAATTAATCAAATGTACAAATCTACTCTTTGACGAGTGTTCGAGAATTACTCAGGATATCATGATGCAGGAGCTGCCGAATTACAGAGATAAAGTTTATTAGCATCTTTCTAGTTGACTTTCATTGATGATCTGTTTTTCCAATTACAGCGAAGGAAATTTCAATGTCGGCATTTTATGATATTGTCTCTTTGCATTCCTGGATGTCTTTTATTACTCCATTTTTAAGATATGATTGCAAAAAGCACAGCATCCTAATATTTTGAATTTAATATGTTATGCGAAATATTGTGATAAAAATGTGCAATCATATTAAAAATACTGGTTCCTAGTTATATTTAGGATCATTACATAGTTTGGCTTAATGAAATCCTTCTTTTCATCATCATTTCATAATAACCTGACCAGGTTATGTCTTGCTTAGCCTTTTGAAAGATCCTGGTAAGAGCCTTCAAAAGATTCATTCATTTGATCAGATGTCTGCGACAAAACATGGGGTTTTAAGAGAACTCCTAACAGGGTTATTTCTAGATAGCTCATCAG
The DNA here is from genome assembly GCA_028673005.1 of Tanypteryx hageni. Taxonomy (NCBI): domain Eukaryota; kingdom Metazoa; phylum Arthropoda; class Insecta; order Odonata; family Petaluridae; genus Tanypteryx; species Tanypteryx hageni. The sequence continues at coordinate 57,465,025 of CM054116.1, forward strand.
TCAAGACAGATTGCCTAATTAGTATCTTACTGGTAAATAAGGAAACAAAACAGTGATTAATCAGTGCGCCTTTGGAACTGGATGGTGATTGACGTCAAAATTAGTGCGCTTTTAAGGAATGCGAACAATCAAGGCAGTCTCAAATTTTGTCAGACATTCTTTAATCCCCCTATCTATAAAAAATGCCATGGGCTTGTTCTGCTGATGTATTATGGAGTAAATATATTGCGTTTTATAGGTTTTATTTAAAAATCCCGGTTTTTAGATATATTCTTTTATCTCTCCCATAAAAAATATAAACACAGGCATCCTTAGTATAATGGAATTTCGATTTTCCCCAAATTTTAATTTATGACACTTTCTCATAATTCAAAACAAAATTACTGAGCTTGCCTTCTGGCCAAAATCCGCGTGATAAATTGAGTAGTTCCAATAGCCAAAGCAAAGTGGCTGGAAAAGATAGTCGAGATGGCTAAAAAGTGATTATAAAGCAAATTTTACCGCGGCCTTGGCGTTTTTCTCCTCGTTTTATGATACACCAACCTCATTCTAAGAAAAAATTCCTATTGCTCTTGAATCTCTGTACCAAATCCAGAAACCGGCATTAAACGAAAACCGGAGATTTTAAAAGCTAAACTGGGCATTGTCTATTTCTAAAATTCAAAAGAAATTTTTTTCAGAAAAACCCAAGAACATGAAACATGAAATTATATGACTTTTTCCAAAAACGTGATGAAATAAAAAATATGCCTTTATCTAAATCTAATCAACAGCAGGTCGACATCCTCCGACGACGCGAAGTAAATTGTCATCGCGCAGCTCGCCCTTGCCTCAGTATCTGACTTTGAGGCTGCCAATTTTTGGACTCTGTACTGCATCACGAAAAATATCTGTTATCTGCTGATTCGAGAGAATAAATTTATAATGAGAAACTTGAAATTGGACAATTAAGATTTAAATGGTTTATATTAATTCTAAATAATCTCGGCAAATAGAATATAACCTCATTTTCTCTGCCCGAATCTCTTTTACTGTCTCATGTCAATGGAGTTAAATGGGAGAATGGGAAAACCGCTTATAACTCAAAAACCTTTCATTCTTTTGTTATTGTTATTCAGGAATTATTTGACAGTGCAACTTTTATATTATAAGCTGTCTGCCATCAACATTAAAGTCATGGATTCGATTCTAAAAGAGTTTATTTTCCTCATTTGATTAACATGGGGATGTATGCAGAACATTAATCATTCGCACATTAAAATTACTTAAAACCGTCGTAGGAGTTAGAAACTTGAAAAAAACGAACGCCCAAGGACGAAATATTTGTTTTCCTGCCATCGATTTTTAATACGCGTCCAATCGATTAACAAATTTGTTTTTAACGCGAAAATTTGACGGTTTCTTCCGTAAAAATCGCCAAGGTGATTTGGATTATTGCCGATGTAGTGTAATTGCTTACGATTCAGTTGGATAATAACTTTGTGTCGCATCTGTTCACATATTCACGAAGTTTCGACTCTGTTTTGAAATTTAAAAATTAGATTGGTTGGGATATATAATAGAACGGTAGCGAAAATAAACAAATATTTAGTGTTTCGTTGATATTGTTTTAATGAAGTCAGATATAGAGATGAAATTGTTGTATTTTTAGTCATTGATGATAATTTCTGTGAAAGCAGAGTACCTTTTTTACTTTTGGCTATAAACATAACATTAATTTAAATTTAATTTATTCACTAAAAAGTGAAAAATATTGATAAAATTCGCATAATTGAATGTTCCAGAAAATGATAGTTGTTTTCCGAATTTAAAAGTTGTCAAGTGTAATGTTTAACAAATAAATTTGTATTGCTATTTTTTATCATACAACCTTTGTATTCCCAAAACTATTGCTACTTTTTGAAACATTCAATCGTGTAAATTTTGTTATTATTATTTACTTTTTAGTGAATATAAAAGTATATTTCATTTATTTTTAATTTAAATTTTATTTAACCTAATACTTAATTTATACATACCAGTCATTTCTGAAACAAAATTGCGCAAGTTGAATTAATAGTGAAATGCTAGAATGAAGTATACACATTTTTCTCTCAATTAAACTAGATAATCACATGTTTCCCATATTAAGATTTCTTTAATAAAATAAAATTTTGTGTGTTTGTTGGAACTAGGCTGAATGAGCGTGGTTAAAATATTTTGCATCTAGAAGACAGGACTTGAGTCACACAGGGAGAAACCTAACAGGAACATGCGCTTGCACATCTACGGGCACCCAGGATTTCCGCTCTGACTTTTCCCCTTCACCAATAGCAAGTTATGCGGGGAAGAAGTGGTTTTGAATTTAAATTAGCAATTAAATGCTGATCCAATCAAAAATAAAATATTTTTACGCACACCTAAAAATTTTATATGTACCTACTGAGAATATTTAGGCAGTGGCGTCAACGAATATGTTTCATATTTGTAAAATTAGGGCTACTTGATTTATGAAAATGTTGTGGCGATGTGATTTTATCAACGCATCGATTTTTGGACTCGATTTAAAGAAAGCAAATTTCTGGCGTGTATTCATAAAAGTTAAGTTTCACTCACAAAGCATTCTTGGTAGCATAATATTTTATAAATATGTTTGGAAACCATTGAATTAAGTTATTTTCTCTGAAAATGTTTTGAATTGTTAAAGGCAGTCATGCGACTATTAAAATTTTCCGTTTCTGTGCTTGTGGCATAAGCTTTTCTTCCAACTTGAACTCATTTAAAATTACGCACTCAAATTTACCTTTTAAATTCAGGCAGAAGGTTCTAAAGGTCCATGAAGAAGCCGATCAACTAGAGGGAAAATTAACTTCTGTGGATTCTGACGCCGATGCAGCGAGGGTAGTTGAACTATGAGTCCTCACAACCCCTTCACACTGGCAGTGATATTCTTACGGGAATATCATGTAAATTTTGAGCGTTGATTAAGCTCCATCTCTTTGCAGTAACGGTACATAATCCCAGCTGCCTTTCACACGATTCTTTCATTGCAGCTATTGAGCACCTGACAGAAGCAAGAAATTATTTGTCGTTACCGGGAATTGAACCCGGATATGCTGCGGTATAGAAGAGTTCTTCGTGGCATCATTGTTTCTCTTCTGTTGAATCCTGCAATAACTTTATGAATATAGTGTTATTAGAAAAAATCTGCAATAGCTTTATGAATATAATGTTAGTAGAAACATCATCATACGATGAAAAATTTTAAGCTCCTCTGCCCTCAATTAGGAATAAATCTATTAAAGATACAGTTTTCATTGTAGGAGAAAGGAAGGAGCTGGTTCGAGTCCAAACATTTCCACACTTACTCCTTTCCATGTATGTAATTTTTTAATATCGTATAATCATGCAATATATGTCATATCTAAAAAATATCAACAGAGTTGGTGAGAAGTTTAATCATCTTTGTAGGTAGCCTTTCTGTAGCCAGGTTAATTATCATTACAGCCTAAACCTGGAATTCTACATAATTCTGTTTTATTCAATCTCTTTCATTTAACGATAGCTCTACTTATATTTCGAGTTGTCTAGGATCTGAAAACGTTTTCTTCTTTCTTTTTCCTTTCTTTTCTTTATTCTAACACGTCCGTAATCATGCACTCTCTATTCGGAGAATATCCGATCCAGTTCGCATTCCTCTTTCTTCGTTCGCTCTTCTCCTATTATTCTTAGCCTTTCATCATTTTTATCATGGAACACTAAATATAACCACGGCTGTATATTATTTCTAGTTTATTAATAGTAACTGCCATTCCTGAAATTATGCAATCTGAGTTGTTTATCAGGAAAGGCTCCTCTTTCTCCGCCTCCCATTCTTACTCTTACCGACTCAACTTTCTCCGCGAAAATGATTACGGAGCACGGCGTATTACAAGAGAGTGAGATGATACGGCGTTGGCGAGAGTGAGGAAGAAAAAGAAGTGAAGCACTTGGGGGTAACGACCGGCTATGTCCTGGGACATCCTGGGCCGACCTCCTCACTCCCCTTCCTTCCTCGCCATCCTCACTCTCTGCCGAGTACTACGGAAAGAAACCTTCCGTCACTTTCCCCGGGTCCAGCTATCGAATCAAAGGTTGTCGTCGTGGCGATTCCAGAAGATTATTCATGTTAGACAGGAATGACCACCCCCATCTCTCCCGGCAATGCTATGGTCGGGACATTCATTGCTATTCCTCCGGCGGAAATTTTATTTTCCGCTCTCTTCTCTCCACCGCTCGAAAACTCGATAAAGTAACAGTAGGTACTCGTGTAGAATAACTTTTTTCCCGATAACATATTTTAAATCATTCTCCGTATAAATTTTCCAAAACATGCCGTGAGTATCGTTTTTGGGTACTGTGTCGCTGTCTATCGAAACACGAGTAGGAATTCAAAATAGTCTTTTATTCGTTTCCTTTGCGTGTCTATATACTTCCATTGGTGCTCTGACTCTAACAATTGAGTTTCGTAGATTACAGCTTACATGTTGATTGCATGAATTAAAATTCATGCCTAATACTTGTACTTGAGTGGCATTTATTTCCTAAATCAAACGTGAAATTAATCTCTGATGGAAATATACGTGGGCGTACGACTTTTTTTTATAGCTCCTTCGTCATTCTCCATTATTTTTTAGCATCTACTTGACCTATTTTTATACTCAAGATATAGCAACTTGAATAAAGCACATTATTCGTGAGAACGATTCAAAACTGAATTTCTATAAATGATTTCGCTGTAAATATTTCAAAAACATTTGCAGTAATACATGCGTTCACATAAAATTTTATAATTCAAGATATAGTTGTTTTTATTGTTATTTTTAACCGCTTATGCGTTCGATTGGTCCCTCTGTCTGACTGGCGCGCTAACTCCTACCAGACGAAAGCAGCTAGAGACTTCGTTTTTTCGCCATCCGATTTAATATTGTCTCTTGCACGTTTTCTTATGGAGGTCCGTCTGTCTGTCACTCGGAAGCGCTAACTCGTGAATGAAAGCAGCTAGAGAATTCTTTTTTTCGCCGCTCGATTTGTGCACGTTTTCTTGTGTAGGATCTAGACACTTGCAGAATGGGAATAAAAATTTAAATTTATTTTTTATAAACGCTGTTTTAAAAATTCTTAATTATATTAAATTATTTTTACAATATTATTTCAGACTACTCATACTAGTATACATATATTTTTACATTGTGTATTAATAATTTCTTTTGAAAAAAAAAAATTTACTGTCTGCTTCTGCAGCTTTTTCCTTACTTGTTAATATATTAATGTACGTCGTTTACATTCATAGATTTGTATCGGAACACAATTTAAAGCCGAAATTATGTATTTCAGGAAGATATAGGTTCATGGATAATTTGAAAATATCTTCATATATGAGGGCTATTAAATCTGACTTCTTCTTAACGATTAATATTTACGCCTGCAGCGTTTTATTTTTAGCTGCAAAAAGTCTTGGGTTCTGGGATTCACGTATAATTTCCCCTTTATTTTCGCAGATTTGGCAAGGAAAATATCTCCGAAACAAACTAATTTCTGATTCTCGAAACCTCTTCCAGTATAAATAATCTAACTATTTGGCATACATCCACCACGATCCGTAGATCGTACTTTCTGCATTTCTCCGAGAATATACTTAAATACAACTCGAAGGCATTAGTTAGATCAAATCTTATTCCCGGAGCTCAACTTCACTCACCCCTCAGTCGCAAGATGTCCGTTGTCTGACAAGAGGCATTCTCAAACCTCATCTGCATAAGAGAGTGCGTTGGCCGAGACAACTGCAACAAGGGTGGAGGATTGTAGCAAGTGGAGAAGAGAGGATGGAGAGATTAAGGTGAGGGGGGAGGAGGGGGCGATTCGTGATAAGGGTAGTGAAAGGGGAAATGAAGGAGAAAGGAGATAAAAAAGAAGCGATTGGTGTCCCTTTCCATTTCAGACTTGCTCCGTCTCTTCTTTTTTACGAGGGACATACATAAAACTTCGGATATATTACGCTCGAACTTTCAAAATATCCAGCTTCGTGCCAATGGAACCTAGAGTTCGTTGACATTGTTCTAACGTAAGTGGATTTTTTTATACAACTCTCTGCACACGTATCTTTTTAAGACTCGCTATTTTTTATTAATGTGATCATGCGCTATATTGAAAAAAGATTAAATATATCAACCGAATGGATCTATCGTAAAAAACGCATTTTTTTCAAAATCAGCATGGCATATAATTTACTGTTAGGTTTCAGATATTTTTTTATCAAAATGGCATGCAGCATGCGAATCTAATTAAACTATTTTGCAATTGTTTTCCATTTGAAAATTCTTGGATTTTTTGCTGCATAAAGTGTTTACAGACCAAGTGATCGCTTCATTTTATATGAAAGATAATTTAACCATCATATCATTTCCTGGAATAATATTTAAATATTTATTATAACCAATACCTCAGTAGCTTTGTAGGTTTTTGCTAACCAAAATATTGAGCATCTCGTCGTAGACATAATTATTTATCACTCTTGGACCATAAAATAATTCATCAAAATGAAGTTACGGTCGATTTAATATTAATTTATTTAGGAACCTCTCACTTAGTCGTCCTATCGCCTAAATTAAATTAAAATATTTCACGATACAGAAATTAAGCATCGCCATCACTCAAATAATATTTTATCCCTTGAATCGGTCACTTTATTGCCAATATTTATCAGTGTTTGCTAACAAAACATGCCGAATATTCTTCCGACTTTGAAAAATATGTTCTGTTTATCAGTGTCATAATTTGGAATAAAACCAAAACTGCGCATTATTGAAAGACAGACTTTCGACAGCAAAATAAGTAAGGGCGTGATAAAACAAATTTATTTAAGGAATGAACTTGAGCGTAAAAATTTCGTTGCAATTTCTCAAGTGAGGAACATTTGAAATAATTTTCATTTGTTTTGCTTATATCACCAAAGGTATGAAAGATGGAAAGCTGAAGCTTTGAGAGTACATTTTCACATTAATGCCACTTATTGAAAAGTTTGAGTTTTGAAAACTGCACACTGGCGTACAGGGAAAGGTTCAAAACTATGATACAAAATTGATTGCGTTATGAGCTTAAACGCCATTCAGGATGTATCAACTATCCAAAGAAGTATATTTTTATCCAAAATATATGTTTATGTAGCATGTATAATGATGATGCGCAACAACTTAGCTATTAAGTCTCTCTCGTTTAAACGCTAACCTCACCGGCAAGTGCTACCCCAGTTATAAAATAAATTAGGCTCTAGTTACCGAACATTTGGTGGTAAAACCGCGTGAAAAAAAATTATCCATGTTCATGGATAACGCTCGTTTTAATAGCCTTCAGAAATGTGTTAGTTCCAATCGATGAAATTATCGAGCAGCTCGGCATTAAAAATTCGCTCTTAACCGCTAGTATCTTGCTTCAGAGTTATTTGATGGATAGCTCCGCTCTCTGGCTCGCCCTTCCAGAGAATTTCATCCGTCAAAATAACCATAGAAAAGATTTATAAATATCTCTAGAAAATGTGGAAATAAAACTAAAAAGTATGATAATGCGACGCCACCGCACCAGTTTTTTATGCCGAAGGCTGTTGTAAATTTACCCAGAGGAAAGCGGGTTATCTTTGATTTCTATATCACTCGATAGTGATTTATTGGCAGTTGTATAGATAGATGTGAGGTTAAATGGCCTCTTTAAAAAAAAAGCAAGGGTTGCCTCGTAAAAGGCGATAAGTTTCATTCACGGATGAGCGGGTTGCGACTTTCCCATTGAAAGTATTCCCGATCGATGATGTCTATGCAATATTCCTTTAGACCCAGGAATTTAGAGTGGTTGAACGGAAGAAATATTTTCGCGATTTTTTTTCATTCTAAGCTCGATCATGCATCATAAGTAAAATCTTATTGAGTCATTTGTGTTTTTATGTGATTCTAATCTTAAATTTGTGCAGCGATTAGTAATAATACTGTGATGAAAACCTCGTCATCAACAATACTTTTCATGAAAATACCCGTCGGAGAATCAGAAAAAATTCAAATCCTATATCATCACATACGCTTTAAAAATTCTAAAGTTTTTTTTTACATATTTATGACAAGGTACGTAGCAATAATCTCACGGAATTGATCTTAGAGAACATATAGGATGCCCTGCTTGTTGCTCGGGGGATATCTCGTTTAACTGAGATCACCGGGCCTTCCAGTGATGTTTTTGCTACTTAAGGCCGCCTCTTGGAATAATGTTTATCCGCAGTCCAAGGGCCCGTCTCATGAACGTGAAATCTTGGATAAGTTGATATTGATGTTCGCGACGTAGGTACTTTTCCCAGCTCATGGCAGTAAATCCGCTGTCCTCAATAGTCCTCTAACACTATGAAAAAATAACCGTTAACCCAAATCAACAACCGATCAATCTGGTATTACCCTATATTCCCAGAATAACTCCAAAAGTGTCCTCCCCTTCATGTCATCCGCGCGACGATGTAGCGTCAGCCACCCCCTCCCTCCCTCTCTCCCTTTCTTTCCCTATATATCCTCATGAATAATGGCGTATAAATTTCCCCTCTTCATTCCCTTTCAGCTCAACCTCGCCCATCATTCTCTTCCCGCTGCACCTCTCCTCTCGGTATACTATAAAAAATAAAAAAATCCCGATCACCATCCATCGGCCGTAGTCACAAAAAAATAAAAATCAGACTCCTCTCTCTCTCTTCTTCCAACTGCTCATTTTTCTGCCCACGCTCCTCAAAACGATAAACGATCGTAAAAAAATATAAACCTTGAACGGGCGCTCGTCAAAAATCATACCTCCCTTCTCGACGCATCCTGCGTCGTCGATTAAGTGAGGGAGAACAAAAAAATTGTCACGCAACCCTCGAATCGACTGATATGCCCCTAAAGGGTCTTCTTATAAATTCTCATTCCTCTCTCTCTTGGAGAATCCGACCGAACGAGTGAAAACGGAGTAGTATGGGGCGGATGGGATGGGGAAAAAATAAATAAAAATTGAGGAGTCGCGGAGGAGGAGCAGGTGGTGATTGCGGAGAAAGGGAAATGGAAATGGCGTTTTTAAGCTCCACGCTCCTACCGCCATCTCTGTCTCCCTTTATCCTATCTTCTCCGCCTTTTCAAACGCAATTACCATCCCTTGCGGCGAAGCAAACCTTTTGCGGCGGAGGTGAGGTATGGCCGTTGTCAACTGCTCTTTCTCTATCCGCCTCCCTCGCTGTCTGCCTCCACCAGTCTTTTTTTCTCTTTCTCTGTACTCATCGATAGGGAGAGAGAGAGAGAGAGGAAGAGAGGGAGAGGAAGGGAGAGAGGGAAGGATCTGTTCATTACGTGATCGCGAAGAACTATGAGCAATTTTTTTTCGCATCCCTGTCTCTCGCCACTCTTGTCTCTGCATTTTCGATCCGTTCCCTCCATTTTCCCGCTGCTCTTTAACTGCGAAGCACGTGCAAGTCACGTGTGGTAGTAATTCCGCAGTTAATAACGACATTTTATAAAAAAAGATGGGGAATGCGTTTCTGGAATCGCCAGGTGTGTGGCTGCTCGGTCGGTTTGGGATTGCGACATCTACTCGCCTTGACGGACTCGGTCGGAGGATGAGGAGGAATTGACTGCCTTTATAGACTGCAGGGCGCCAATGGGCGGAGTGGTAGACGGTATTAAAACCGACCGATACCACCTGCACGCGCTCCTATACACTGTCTCCTCGCTCTCCCTCTCTATCTTTCTGTTGACGGCAGGGAAAGATACTGTCGTGAGGCAAACCAAGGGCGTAATGATATGGATGCGTCCCATGGCCGAGTTCCAAGTTTAATTTTCCGTCTAGTTTGCAGACGAGACGGAATTTTCGCTATCGCGATTGCTCTGTCTTCCGCTAGTAAAAACTGATCTCTCCTAGATATTTATGCGTTGTAATGTGTTGTCTTTTACTTGGCTACATCGTGCTATAAACTTTGGTATAATTTACGGAATTTATGGCGATCCTAGTCGCTTTAAGACGTGTCATTCGACGTTTTTTAAAATGTAGTTTAGTCATTTAATTCTTATGTCATGTTCTTACTTCAATTTTCATGTCACGCGTTATTTTTTTATAATAGAAAATGAAAAATATATTAAATTATACTAAATTACTGAATTAATGGAGATATAATAATTTTGTAGTACTTTGACATTTCCCACCTTAAACCATTCTATGCTCAATAATGGAGCCTCGATCTTATTACTGAGAATAATGCAACCGAGTGACATTTTCGTTGAAGTAACGCATTATAAATATTAAACTCTGAACTGAAAATGACTAAAGCTTTGCGCGGCCAATATATTAACACCAGAAAGTGTGATCGTCGATAAACTGCACTCTCTACGGATAGGATATGCTAAAGCGTCGGAGTCATCCTGGAGTCTAATGAAGCCATTTTCGAAACCAACGTCACAGGTCAACGGTGCGTCAATCTGCTGGTCAGACCAGTCTGACCAGGATTGATGACCATTGCGGAAGCGACGACGTGCGCTTACAGCGAGATGACGCCTATAGCCTTAGCCGTAACCATGGCGACGCTAATGCATTACCGGGTGACAGATTTCACGCATGGTGTTTAGAGCGTCGTAGCTCCATGGAATAACCGCATCACAGCCTCAAAGTACAACAGCACCTAATGAGTTGCCTCGGAAACATGGTTCACGCCGCGAAGCGGGTCTATTTATCAAAAATACCCTTGGGGTTATTTTTATGAGCAGGCAAATAATTTACTGGCGGACATGATTCTGTAAAAGTTGTCTCATAAGTCATCGTTTTTTTCAGTCGGTAATAAAAATTTTTAAGACAACAATATCTTATGTATTCTTAATTTGCAATCATTATATCTCTATAGTAATTTTGTACATCATTTATAAGAGAAAAAATGAGAAAGAAAGGTGGATTAAATTTGAAATCAAATGGAAACAACTCGTAAATCCATTTTACATACATACACATTAAATTGATTGTATCAAATGATAAATTTAAAACTCAAATGAGTCATTTTACTTCAGAAAGAGGCAGTGTGTTTACGTAAAGAAAATAAACGTATATAAGTTGATTTCTGCTTACCGTTCATTTACTATATTCGTTATGCGTATGAAAGAAAATTAAGCGTATTTTTGTCTTGTGATAGCAGATCCCGTTTTCGTTGATAACAAGTACCCGTGCAAGAAACTTTCTTAGTCTGTGAGAAGGACGGCATTCTTGTTGTATTTTCTTAAAAACGACTACTCCTTATATAAAAATGTATACGGCAAGAAATATTCTGTTTAACTAGCTCTACAAATGTTGTTTGAAGACTTTAGTATGACTAATATTTTACGATATTGGACGGAAAGTTTCATCCTTTGTTTCATGTTAGATTACCTAAACCGTTTTCCTATTTTATTCTCCCTAAAGTTTTAAATACCAATTTCATTAAAATCCGCCCATTATTTTCGGAGATGAAACACTCGGATGGACGGACAAACAGACAGACGGACGGACATGACCCGACTATAGGGCGTTCATTTTTTACTTTTTATAAAAAAACGCCTGAAGAATTAATATGAATAAAATGAAAACAAGATGATCCAAACGGAACTTATTATGCCCAGTTTCCATTTAATCATTTATTTAATACTTATATTGCCTTTAATAGCTTTAAAATCACAGCGGATATGTTGCTTTTTGTGTTCCCAAATATCATAATTTAGCGTTATAAAATATTATAAATACATTCGAACTGAATATTAAATTGATTACGCGTATTTGTGCGGCAAAAATAACGCGTGTACGTATTAGACTATACCGAATCCAAGTCCAACAATAGTTGTTGCCATGGCAACACTCTCGTAATGACTGATAAAATCTGCAAAATCGCCAGTATTTACGTGAAATTCTAAGAAATACAATCGACAAGAAACATTCTACGATATGAATTAGAATTGTCATTCATTTCCTCAGAGAATAGTGCAAAACTCGCTCCAATATTACAATTCTAAGATATTTTAATGTTCAAGAGAAAATTACCCTGCACGATGAATTTCAGATTTCCCATGTAAATCAAATGGGAAAGATAGTTCCTGGAATCGATACCGAGACTTCAATAGTCGCAACAAAAACTATCCTCGGAAGCTCGGCCCATGTAGAAAGAGATTTCCACCAAGTTTCATGAAAATCAAGCTATTCATTCAAAAGTTAATAGGTGGGACGGACAGACAGACAAAAAATATAAGCCTATTTCCATTTTGGAAAGTAGGCCAAAAATAATTCCTAAAGAAAGAGGGCTCTCGGTTTTAAAATTGGCCAAAAAAAATACGGGTCCGAGTGCGACGGGATATGACTGTGACTGGCCATAGACTGTGATTGACCGTGTGGCATAAAGAGGTCATCGTCAGATGGAAGTCCTCCTCATATATGTTGCGCAGTTGTTTCGTACCGTTACGTGGTTTGTCGGGAGGAATGCGGTGGATGTGCACAGCTTTCGAAATCGATTGAGAAGAACACAATGCGAGCTCGTGTTGAGAAAATTTCCTGCCCGATGGGGGAGGGACTGGGGCAGAATCCACTCGGACGCATTGTGGCGAGTTCTTTTTTAAATTATGTGCCGCAGTTTCTTACATTCTAACGAAGTCTTTTTTCCTGTAAAATTATCGTTCCGTTGTATTTGTGTTCGCCAGTTAGAATTTTCTTCTTCGCCTCTTGACGGTGATATTCAAGCTTCCGTGTTTAAGTGGTTAGTAATATGAAAATAAACATTAAAATGTTAATTTTTACTTAATGTAAAACAAAATATTTTAATATGTGAACCACTTTCAAAATTTTTCAAAATTTCTGTGATATCATGTTGTAGCATAAACTATCACGAAAAGCATTACACTAGTGACAAAAACTTGTAATGGCAACAAAATATATATTTTAAACTCGTGGAGGCTTTATGGTTACCTGAAAAATTATTTGAATGCACGCGAATATTTCTGCTCAAGTTTCATGTAGGCTAGATTATATTTATTTAAATTTAAGAAGTTTTTAGGTAACTTATAATACCGTTGAGTACCTACGCTCATTTTTAAGGTGATGTGATTTTCTAAAAGTTGGCGTGGTTAAATATTATTCCCAAGTTGAAAAATCCGTGCTCCAATTTCACCATTATAATAATTATTCACTTCACCTTATTACTTTACCATAACTTGGTTTACCTCGCTCGCGGATTTCCCTCCTTCCATTCACCAACAGCACCATTCTCGTGCCATCCTCCTCTTCGTAACGTGCATCATCAACTACTTTGAAACGCTTTGCGTCAAGTAATTCTACTCTTTTAAATCTTTCCTTGTATCGTGTTCTTCGGCTGAGGTGGCAAACAAAAGGGCCTATGAAAAGGAACCCTCGCCAGTAATGAATGTCTGGAGTTGAAGAAGAGGAAAGAACAAACCATCAAATGCTTTAGTGAATAGTTTTCTCGACAAACATCTGAGTTGGGTAAAAGAGATAAAGAGTAAATGTAATAAACGGTTGACTTTGGAGGAAAGAATGATCGCGGGTTTAAAAGACCACTCTTAAAGCCTCCCGGGAGAAGAGTCGGTCGGAGATACCGCGGATGTTAAATCGTAAAATATGTAAAAGGGCGGGGTAACGTAGACGGGCAAGGAAAGGTTATAGGGGAGCGGGTAAAATGCAAGAGGGCTGGCCGAAAACGAAATAAGGATCGCTTTAACGAGCGGAGGTTATGATAGAGAAGGAAGAACGAGAGAGAGACAACAGCATAGCGAGGGTGCGATTTTATCTAAGTGAAATTGAGAGAGGGAGGTAGAGAGAAAGAAGGGGTAAAGAAGAGAGAGATGGATATGAAGGAAGAGTGCGCCGAAGTATGAGATAAATGTGTGAGGAGTGCCTCGAGATGAGGGAAAGACGGATGATTCGCTGGAAAATTGAATGGGCGGCGAGAGAGGGAGGAAGAGAGAGAGGATAGAACGGGAGAGAGGAGGAAGAGAGTGGAAAAGAGATAGGAATCTGCGGAGATAGGGAGGGTAGACCCCGGGAGTGGATGAGGACGGGGAAGGCAGGCTGAGCATGTTATGGGGAGCGGCGACTGAAAGTGAAACAATGTTGAAGATGGCGATTGATGGGGTGGGGTTATGAGGAGTAAAAGAGATGGAGAGAGAGGGAGAAGCAGGGGATGAACGCGAGGATGGCCGGGGAAATGATGTTAAGCTGGAGAAGTTATGAGAACGAGAGTAGTAAAGAGAGAAGGAAATAATCGACCAAAGGATAGATTTTAATTGCGGAAGACTAAAGCAGGAGTGGGCAACCTACCGCCCGCGAGCCGTATCCGGCCCCCGAGAGCATGTTATGCGGCCCGCGAAGCTACGATGAAAAAGATGTCCGTAAAGTTTAACGCAAGTATTAATGTTTTCTTATTCAAAGAATCATAATAAAACATTTAAAATAAAAATATTAACACTAAAAACGTCATTTACGCTTGATTTTGACGTTTTGTCCCTCAGGATCACTAACTAGGTGACTTCCAAGATAAACTTATTTAATCCGGCATACCGAAGCATAGACAGCTTCCGATGCGGCCAGCCGAAGTATTCGCAACCACATATGTGGCCCGCCATGATGAAAAGGTTGTCCTCCCCTGCTCTCAAGCGTCAAGAACAATTTTTAAATCGCCGAAGAAATTTAGTGTAAAGATGACGTTCGTGAAAATAATGCAACATAATGGTAAATAACAAAGGAAATTAGCCGGTGCTTGGATAGAAAATTCGATGAATTCTCGATAACAATTCGCGGAATGAACATTAAGCATGATAAATTAATATAAGCTCTAGAAAGATATTGAACAATTAAACTGTGAGAAATAATCCCGAGAAAATATATTAATTTTATAAGAAAACGTTTTGCTCATTAAGCAATTAAATTCAAAACATCAAATTAAACATTGGCATTTAAATAAAATTACCGATGAAATTGTGAGGTAAAACAATATAAGCTAGGATTAAAATACTGAGAAATAGATGGTATTTTTTACCATGATTTAGTATGGTAACCCTCAAACTGAAAATGAAAATACCGTGATGGCAAATGGCAGATTTAAACGATTAAAAGAAATGCATTTCTGAATGAAGAAATTAATGCCGCAAAGATTGTATGCTTTCAAATTTTTTATTGCCAGGATAATTACCCGAGAATTCCTCATAATCGTAACAAATGCTTTAACACTCGTATTTTTTCTACGTTTTCTCTCACCACCGCTTTAGCACATCTGTTTTCGCAATGGCGGCAATTTCATCGCTTCGGAAAAGGAGATTAAAATTCCACTCGCGGAGTCCATCTGAACAAGAGTAGCGACCTAATCGGAGCGACGAGGGAAGCTAGAGAAGAATTTACGATTAAACACTGTATATAACGAAAGAAAACGTTAAACTGGCAGGTAATTTATTATTCGTCAAAACAGTTGAGGGATGTAGAAGAAGAGAGAGCGATGAATAGTAACGAAAAAGAAGAGGAAGAGAGACAGAGCAGAGACGGAGTAATCGGATGATAGGAGAGAGTTGAACAAATACATGAGATGATTTTTGCGCGAGGAAGCGGATAGTCAAAAGGGAGAGAGTTAAATAAGAGATGCAGCAAACAGAAAGGAAGAGAAAGAAGATGAAGAGGAATGGCCAAAGCGTGGGAAGGCACCTTTGCTCGCCTCGCGGATGGCTATGAAAACGCTGGAGAGCACTCCAAGGCTTGAATGAAGAATGGGTCTGGAGGGAATGAAGACGGAGAGCAGCGTGTTGTAGTACAGCAAGGAAATGGTGGGTAATGTGCAGAGGGGTGTGTTTATAGAGGAGAGGAGGAGGAGAAAAAGGAAGGTTACGACGACATAAGAGGGCACAAGTTGGTGGAAGAGCGCAAGGCTTAGCTTGACGCTTCCTGCAGCTGCACTCGCTAGAGTCCTCCGAAAAGGCGCTTTTGCAACATTTGCATAAGAGGAACTGCTCCGCTGATGCGGCAGCGTGTGATGAATTGGAATATGTCTGTGTAAAATGGGTGGTTCTGACGCCCGATGCGTCCTTTTTATCGCGCTACTCTTGTTTATATATAGTAATTCCCTTTCGGCTTTCTTGTCGGAGTAGGACGAGGTTTGATGTTGCTGCTGGTTTTCTATGAAGCGTGGCTGCAGTAACCTATTCTATCTCTCTTTACCCAGTCCTTTTCTTCCTCTGTTATTGGTGACTTGGATTTATGACTAATAACAGTGAATGGAAATATTAGTCCATCGATGGAAAAAAGAGTTTTTATCAAAATATATTGCCACCTTCCCTAAAATCGATCCAAGTCTTTTGCTTTCCTACGTTTATCGTTCCTTCATAGCCGTAGTATATTTGGGCATCAACTATTATATTGGAGCTCGGCGTATTAATATACGAACATATTAACTAGTTAAGCATATGTCAACAAGATTATAATTTATTTTAGCTTTCATTAAAGAGATATTAAGACTTAAAACTAAGCAATGGATCAACTTAATCTTGAAGCCATTGTCCGCCTTGTTCTGCATTTAGGATTAATTCATCATAGTAAAACATAATATTCTTACTTAAAGTTCTAAAATTTTTAAACTCTTCTCATCTGCTGCAAAAGTATTTTAATGTTTAATTCCAATTTCTATTATTCCTTCACTCAATCCAATAAAAACCTTCATTTTTGTGCTATATATTATCCCTATGTCGAGATTCCTTCATTTTATAAATCTACGTAAGAAAATAATAGCTTTATGTTGAAAATTATCATCCGGTTAATTAAAAATTCCATAATTACTGTGGAAAAGTATGCATTTCATGTTTATGCGGTTAAATATATCCAATAAACACACATCTAATCATTGTTAAAAATCAATACATACTTTATCAACACTCGCCTGCTGATGTTGCGCCTTGAACTCGTTATTCTAAGTGTAATGTGCGTAATAAGTTCCGCTTCAATTATTGTTTATGAAAAGCATTTTATGGCCGTCTGTAAGTTTTCCATGTTACTAAGTCTATGTAGCCGATAAAAGGTTGGGAAGATACGCTCGTCTTTTTTCCATCCCACCACACCTTATTTGACGGAGCTCGTTTGACCATTAAAAAACACGTTCTTCCAGTATGTATGTGTGTGTGTTCGCGCAACTAAGACGCGTAATCAATCTCTCACTTGCTCTTCTTCAGTGTAAATCTCCTTCGTGCCGCTTTTAGTTGTTCTCTTGTTTTCTATCCAATGAAAAGCGAGAGAGAGGTACGCACACAGAGAGAAATAAAAAGGCGGCAGTTATTTAGTTTTGGAGCAGCCAAAACCTCGCATTATGTTGCCACGCCTTCGGAGAACCGCCCGTGTATGCGTGAACTCTATAAATCTTTCCGAGACAAGTTTTTTCTGCACTGAAACTGTTTCATTTATTTCATTTACCTTCTTCCAAACCTGTAAGTTTTCTCTCCCGTTGATCTTTAAGGATTACGGGTGCGCCCGGCATTTAATTATCTCGCCAAAATATAATTTTGTTGCCATAATTCCTTGGTGAAAAAACACTGCGTTTACCCGCTTCAAGTTGGTGTAAAAATATTGTCTCTAAACCCATTACAATCTGTTTTTATTTTTATTTATCCATGTATCTTGTAAATTGTCTCTTGACATGTTTAACCTTCTGTAATCGCATTCAAAATTAGCATACGTCAAACTTCTCTTTACTTTTGAATAAGTTTTAACTAACAAAAAAGATTTTTGTGGTGCTAACACTGGATTATTTCCAGTCCCATTTTATTTTTTAAACAAAGTTTTTCAAGGTGTTTTATTATGTGTGTCTTTAGTGTCTGTATTTTTTTAATTTTCCACTTTTCGTGTTTCATCCAGGTTCATTCTTATAATCTTCGGCTTTTAGAGCATTATTTACCTAGTGTATGAGAAACCTGACTTTTAAACTCGACTCATTTACGAAATTTAGTGTTTATGCCTGAATATATTATCTGCTGACTCAAAGTGCAAAGAGCGGGGTAGGATAAAGTACAGTCAAACCCCGATATAGTGCCACCCCCGCATATCGACCATGAGTCTTTGTGAACAGAACATCTATCTTATGATTACATAGAACAAGCATTCACCTCGATTTAACGTCACCCCCGCTTTAACGCCAACATCAGTGATGGAAAAACAGCGACGCTAAATCGGGGTTTGACTGTATAACATCCCGTTCAACTTTTGTGCTTTTATTTTACTTATAACTAAGAAAACCTTAAATAGTTAATATTTAAAGCTTCAGGCAGTTCTAAGAGCAATAGCTTGCAATCTAAAAGTTATGATTATTTTATTGTGCATAGATCAAGGCAAAAGGATTAATCTTGGATTCATTACATTCTAGCATGCGTAATAACACCATCCCCGAAAGCACCAAACTGAGGAAAATGGAATCACTTTATTTAAAAGTTTCCCAAGAAAAAAGTAATTTCAATTATAGCCGACAACCTTGAATACGGGAAAGTTTAAAAGACATTCTTTAAATATAAGTTGGCCTTTGAATGGTAGAAATTCATAGAGTCAGACGCAAGAGAAATGATTCACAAACATTAGTAAGTCCTTTTAATATCTATTAATATTTATTTTCTCTCTCAAGATGCTTGTACAAAATATTTTATTATTACAGAGCTAATTGGTCCAACTTTCACTTTAGCAAACTTTAGTGTGAAAAACGAAGAAAATATTTTTATCCTTGTAACGCGAAATGATTTCTTAAATAATCATAATATTTCCGAAATTAAGGAGTTACCACTCGAATAAATCGTGTTTGCTTTTCGTAATCTTTTATTTTTGCATCGAAATGGTCAAGTCATATCGCTGCATAACAAAGAACCCATTTATAACGTTATCATATATTTTCTAAAATTATATTTTAAGATACATTTTTCTGAACGTAGAACCAAATTAAATAATTCTAACTCGGTTACAAAGATTTCTAATAGTAAATACTTATCTTTAATATAGTTCTGTTATGATGCTAATAAAAAATACAATATTTATCGTCAATTCAGGTTATAAAAAGAAATATTCGGTACACAAATTTGATACTGGTTAAATATGTATACATACATATGGTATATGCATTTACATTTCGATAAACTTAATTATGCTCAAACACCTATAAAGTCAACTACTACGATTTAATGAATATATGTATCCATATGTGGTGAAATTTTTCGAATTGATATTAAGACAGCATTCGACACATCTTTCCGATCGATAAATTAAGAAACTCCAGCATCGTTGCTTGTCTATGCCATAAGAAGACTTTAATATATAAATTTTTAATTCTGAATTAATTGTTTCTGAATTTTTATAAATTCGACGATATATCGTAGCCATAGTATTATATGTGAGAATAATATTTTTTAAAGAGAACGCAATGTAAGGAAAAAGAGAAAGTGAGAGTAAAGAAAGATTTGTCATGACATCACAGAGAAAATAGAAAGATCTCAAAAGAAGTTGAGGGATCTAGAAAATGGATTTGAAAGTAAACAGTGGGACAACTGCAGACGGTTATAGAGAAATAAAACGGTGAAGAGAAAAAGGAGAATAGGATGGAGAGAAGAGAGCAAGGCGCAGCATGTGGAAGAACAAGAAGATATAAAGGACATGAAAAGAGAGAAGAGGGACTTCCTTTTACGAAGATAGCTTCAGAGCAAGACTATAAACATGGCGGCAGAGTTGTCGATATAAGGCCATTGGTTAAGGATAGGAGTGAAAACCTGGATGAGATGGAGATGAAGAAAACCGGTTTTCCGCCCAAGAAATCGGACGCCATTCATCTCAATTTGATCGCCTCGAGCACCTATTTAACAGTCTCGCTTTGCCATTTACGTTTTGCGGCCGTCTTTTAATACGGAAGGATCGTATTTATTCAGCGTCACTTACGCGGTAATTTGAGTGATGACGTTAAGTTTGTTTGCGCTCATAAATGCTTTGCGGTGGGCATATAAAACACTCCAAATGCGCGTGCTTTATTGCACCATAATGAAAGTAGGTATTACAACAGGTAAAACTTGGTTACCATAGTTGAAACTTCATGGATATTTGTTGAATACATCTGAATGAAATTTCGAATGAAATGGAATATATTTTTCAGAGATACTATTTTCATTTTTTATATTTTAAAACCTCTCAATGTGATTTGCTTCCACCGTAAGGGATCAAAGTTCTGTATGTAAGAGTTTCTTTATCCAGCTCGTCATAAATCTATTAAACGTAGCAGTGAAATATTTTAAAGAATGAATAGAACAAATTTTGACGTTTTCTCAACCCAAATGTAACTCGTAATCTCTAAAGATATCTGCAGATTCTTTTTAAGTTTACAGTAATTTTTAGGGTTATTCAAAAATGCAAAAAACTAATGCCGTCTATGAAAAGCTTTTAAAGAAAATTTATATAGTCGAAGTGTTTTTCTGGTTTTCTCGAAAGTTTCATGTCTATTGAGTTTGGCGTTATTACCAATTGTGTTTTGATAGAAACATTTTTCTTTCTCGTGAATGGAAATATTAAGCGAGAGGTTTTTAAATTCTCGTGGCACCCACAATACCACAGTATTTCTATAACAATAAGCTGAATTTAAATTGGAGTTTATTATGGGATAGACTACCAAAAAACATAGACTTCTTAAAATTTCAGGCGTGATTCTAGGTCAGTTGGCGCATTAAGTTATCCTGTCAAAGGAAAAATTTCTTTCTTAAGAAAATGCAACGAGTTTTAGGGAGCCGCACTTTTTCCTGCAGCAGTAATCCCGTCTCAATTTGTTCCATAAGCCCTTAGCTTACACTTCATGGAAGGATTCTTGCATCTTGACTGTTGGACTGGAAAGAGGTGGTAAGTAATGAGTCAAGGGGAAGAAGTTATGAGATGGAAGTAATGTTTTGGAGCAATGGAATGGAGAATTGCATCGGGTTAACTGTAGAAAATGGAAGAGAGAGAGAGAGAGGTCTTTGAGCGAACAGAATGATGGGAAGTTAGTAGCCTGCGGTTTAATGCGGCGGCTAAGAACAGCGAAATTTGATTGGTTGGAAGGTGCAATGGGAAAGAATGCCGGCAACGAGGCGAGGCCATAATTTTATCACGGAGAAAATGGGTTAACGGGCGATCGAATAGCCTTTGAGGGAATCGCGTTCGCTTCCTTTTACCGAAGACCAGCTTTCCTTCTCGGAAATTGGAGGTAATTGTCAACATTAGCTAATTGGCCAAACCGGTACTAGTATGATGTAATATTTAAACTTCAACGGGAAATATTAAAAAATACTTACCTTGTCGCTAAGATAATAGCAAAGAGAAACTGAAATCGATGAGTAAATTGCACAGGGTTGAGCCTGACCTCATTCTTGATATTAGAAACTGAAATGTTTCATTAAATTAATTAAAGTTTTATATAGTTACCATATTTACTAGAATTTATCACGATATTTATTCTATATTAGCCTTAAAAACAGTCGTTCCGTATACATAGTACTAATCAATCTTGCATGGCCAGTGTTTTTACGTCAACGCTCCACAGCATAAAGATTCGGCCTCACCGAAGTTAATAGCTAGGAAGAGTAGCCGACTTATTTTTGGAAGGTATTTCATGGGCCCTAGGATGGCAATATTTTGAACAGATAGATTTTTAATAGGAGGGACTATATTAGGGGTCTTAATCAGATGAACTCGATATGATGTAAAAGAATGTCAGCACAACTATCGGAACTACCATAGAAAAACTATCGTATTTAATCAGAGAGCTTTGAAAATTAATTCAGAAAAGTATTAGTCTTAAGGTATTTATATGTATAATAAAAGGGATACATAAATTACATGTAGCTTACAACCATGTGCAGAATGGAATTTCGAAGTAAACGCCTTAAATGAGGACAATATTTTTTAATTCTATTTGTATGGTCGAGGAATCTTCTATAGCTTGAATCGGTGATTTTTATTTACAAAGGATGAAAGGTGAAAGCTATAGGTGATGCTCAAAGCTTTAAACCTCTAGGCAACCAATAATGCGAATTTTTATTCAGCCGATTTTTAAACTATTATCCTCAAACTTATGCCATCTGAACTTTTCCATTCTTTTTCTACCGCCCTTGGGAATTGCAAAACATTAATTTTATCTAGAATTTATTCATACATTTGGATATACAGTACTCGACGACTGCTCGCCCGCCTGAATGAAGGCGTCTGATGGTGCAATCCAATAGTACGGAAGAATGCGGGATCGTTTTTTTTCTTGCAAAAGTAATGAGAGGAGGAGAACTAGAAAAGAGCTCCCGTTAAGGAATACGGAAATAGAGAGAACGAGCATTCGGTGTATGGGTTGAAGTGTCGAGTGCTCCGCGCCGAGCGGTGTGAGATGGATAATGTGTATGAATGTCCGCTTTTTTATGGAAATACGGAGGAAAGGGTTTAGGAGAAGGGACGGAGAAGAAAAGAGAGGAGAGAGGTCGTGTGGTCGCTTCGCCCAACCGGAAAATGACCGACCATTGAAATAGAAAGGAAGAGGGATGCCGAGGAATCGAGGGAGGGAGATAGAGAGAGAGAGAGGGAGGGAGGGAAGGCAGCAGCGAAATAAAGAGGAAAATTTCTTTGGCGGGGTAATAAATAGCATCATCATAGATCACACACGCCCTGAAAATTTACCGTGTTTTGCTATTTTAATTTAATTGATAACACAAGCGGACAAAACAGAACGAAAACTTCAGCGCGTTTATGAAATACAACCCGCTAAAACTTACGTTAGTTTTAAAATCTTATCTTTATTATATTATTAATCTTCTCCATACTCTATAATCGAGGGAAATTCCTTTAAAGTGAAACACCAACACGCACTTTCTAACCAACTACGATGCGAATGGGAACGTTGACTGGTTAACACTAGAACCTTGAGCTACTTCTTGTTTCCTGAGGAAATTGAAACCCATCGGTGAAACACTATTGTTCCAAGTTCTACGTATAAGCACACGTCCACACTAAATCAAACGTCACTAACACTACGTTGATTGATTAGAAATGGTACATTATATTATTCATATTTACGGAAAAGTTGAGCGATACGTAACGAGTTCTTTATGTGCAATCAACTATCAGTAGGTGTGGAAAAAATGCAGCCATTGTAAACCACTCTTTATTGGATCCGTAAGATATTTAATTCTCTTTGATTTTTTTTTCTCGCTATCGGATGACATGCGTCGCTTTTCCTGAAATCAAAAATAGCTCAGCCTACGAAATTGCTTCGTTATTTCCTCCTATCGCGATCACCGTCCTATGCGGCGTCTGTTTTAAAAGGGCAGCGTTGAGATTTTTTTTAACTATTCGCGGAGACAATTTGTGTTTTCGGTATCATCAGAAACACCTATATAACAGCTGTGGGGTCTATTGCCCTCCAATTAGCACTGGCAATCCCAAGCCATATCTTTGGACCATCTAACACGAAAGAGAGAGAGAGAGAGAGAGAGAGAGAAAGGCAGAGGGAGAGAGATAAAATTAGCCAACAGGCTCCAAGCTCATTATCGCCTTGTGGTCGGGCACACGGGTTGACCCCTCCACGCCTCCCCAACCCTTTAGCTGCCAACTTTCCCACTCTGACGCCAAATGTACGGCACTTGAGGCATTGTTACGCTGCACGTATTACGTCCGTTGCCGCGGCACCCGCTCGGTTAACATCACGCAGATTCCCATCACTACCACTAACACCCCCACCGCTACCGGTTAATCCCCCCGTATTTTTGCTCGGCCTGTCGTCGAAAATTCTCGCGACCCACTAAATATCCATACAATGCCCTTCTTCTCAACGAAAACAAGGCTGCTGCTTCGAAAAATGGAGGTCTTGGTCTCGAGGGGCCCTTTTGACGTTGATTTTCCATCTCAAAAAACTCGGGATATTTTCGAAGTAAAGTCTAGGATTAATATGAGGTAGAAACTTTTAAAGCTCTAATCTGAACAGAGTTAATACTCTATGGATTGTGTTATTTATGCATGTTACATGGCGTCCTTTGGCGATTATTTAAAGTATGGTAATATACTCGCGTTAAAATCAATTTTACAAAATTTACTCCCAGGTTATATCGCGCTTTCCCCTCATCTGGCGTTACATTTAAAATTAAGGAATGCATTAAAACGATTGCAATATTCGCCTGTGACATCAATTTATATTTTTGTGCTTACTACAATCTCCTTAAATTATCATATTATTTTTATTACGCATGTTTCTTGGGTCAATTTCTCGCAGTTTTTAGCGGTCTGATGTATGATAAATTTTTATTTTAAACTTCTTTCAAAAATTGAGTGTTCAGAGTTCCATCTTTATAACCTTTTGCATAGCAATTCATAACTAAATTCTTGTTTGCTATTTCTAATATATTACAGTTCCGCCTTGGATATTATGTTAACGGCAAAGCTTATAATAGACCAAGGAAACCTTAATTTTGTGGAAATTCGTCTTAAAAAACTAGAATGCAAAAGTTTTCTTAATTTTTTGAATTGCGTTAAAATTTGTTTATCGATTATTCAAAAGCCCTTTTAGTACATAATGCAGAAACTCCTGTTACTTGTGTTCCTTTCTCTTAAGAGGAATGGCTGGAAAATTGCACTCGTCTGGTGTATTAGTCTTTATTCATGTCCCGTGAATCACACTGGCACAATGCACTGAGGCTAAACGCCGATTACATTTCCTCTTGCCTAACAAATCCAGAATTTAACATCGTATGCTTCAAATGCGATCCAACATCCTTTCTATTTCGCCATTGTGAATAAGTTATAAAAATCACATTATCGAGCAATATACAAAGATTATTTATCACATTTCTAGACTCTCCGTCTGTGCGTGAACTTTGATGAATATATTTAGGTCCTCGGGTTTTAACGAAACCTTTAAAAACAAGTGAGGGCAGAATTGCAGAGCATATTACAGAAGGCGCTTTTTTCTTGTTTTATCACAAGATTACCTATTTGGCTGATATCGACGGCCTTATAATATGTTCCACAAATTAGCTTTAAAAGCATAATAGCAATGATGTGTAATAATGCTCCCTATTTAAAACTAGTGGACTATTTGCTACGGCAAGTTGATATTTCTCATTGTTAAAAAACGGAGTTTTCCCTCTTTTTTGTATTAAAAGCAATTGTTCGCTATTATTTTACATGAATTTGAATTCCGTTTTCTAAAAATATAAACTTCAATCTTTCAACTATAAAACTGTTTATATCTCGAGCACATATCTTCATTTTAACTAATTTAAAAATGCAAATTTATAATTCCATGCACCGATATCGACAAAATACAGCGATTACTCCTCAGCAACTAAATCAAGATCCACCAAATTTATACCACATGTAACCCTCATGTAGGCCATCCTCTCCCAAAACATTGGCTTATTTAGGTTGCTCGATTGTGGAAATATTGCCCAAAAAGATGGACAGAAGGACGGACGTACGGATACACAAACTGAATACATAAGTGGTATATTTTAGAAAAGTCGCTAAAAGGCTCAAACTAAACGCTTCTGATGATTTTCAGGGTAGTAATGTTTAAAGTGTAAAGATAAATATATTGTTGTATAGTAGAATGATTAATGAGCTAATAAAATCCTTCCGGTGAGAAAAAAGAAATTCAACAGCGACGATTTCATGGCTAATTATAGCTAATTACTAGATGAGGTAGTGAACGTGATCATAAGCATCCCGTCTCATGCCCAGAGTCGGAGACAAACTTTAAAAAAAATTCTGAATGCCTTCCTTTTTTTACACGTCAGTATTTTTCCCTCGCTAACTAGCGACAGGAAACATCCATCAAGTCAACACCCACTGTTTCTCCCAAAAAATTACTTTCCCTTTCCTTTAAAAACTACAATTTCTTCGGTGATGGTAATAGGTTGTCATCCCATTTTCCTCGGCACTTCTCCACCTCCCGCTTCCTTCCCCGTTCTCAATTAAGCTCATTTCCTCTGTCTTCGAGTCCTCCGCTTCCTTCCCCGACCTCTCCCCTCTACCACCCACACACACACAATACAATCACCTCACGCTTCCTCGAACCCATTTCTCGCCCCTATCCTTTGCTGTCCAGCGAGAGGAAATAATAGTGGGGTGGGAAGAAAAAAGAGAGGTCGGCAGACGATACGGAGGCGGGAGCTGATAGGTAGGGGTGAGGAAATGGAGGGAAGCAGAAGGTATTTGGGAGAAGAATGAGGGACACCTACACCGCAGGGGAACTCCTGATTGGTTCACCCCATTACCCCCGTTCCATCCCCGTCCCTCTTTACCCATTCTTCCCACTCCTACTTTCTTCCCTCTCTATCTTCGTCTCCGACACAAAAAGATGTTCTCCCTCTTTCTTTCTCTCATAACCTCTCCTTCACGACCTCCCCTATTCTCCTCTCCCCCTTCTCTGTCCCTCCCCCAACCCTCACTTCCCTTCTCACCATCTCGCGATGATCTATCCTTTTTCCACTCTTCTCTTTCCTCCCTAACTCTCTCTTCTCTCTCCGGGGGGAAAACCATGAATAGGGAGTCTCGCAAGGTCTCCTGTTAGGCAGCATCCCCTGGTCCTAATGAGACCCATTGTAGTCCGTATGGCATAAGGGCGCGTGGATGGATGGAGGAATGACTAGAGAGAGAGGAAAAGGAGAGAAATGTGGAGGGGTTCTGGTCGGAGAGAAGAAATCTCATGATTATTAATAGGGCTGTTTAGCATTACTTAAGGAGGGAGAGCCACTTTTTATCCATCTGGGAGACTAAATGGGATCGTTACTCTGGTTAAACATATACTAATTTTTAATGAAAAAATAGGGAATGCGTGCGGTATTTTTTCCAAAAGGGGATTGCAACAGCTCTCCGCTACGCCGTCAAGAGGTAAAAGAAGGCCTCTAGTTTTTGTTTCATAATGACCCTTTATATCATTGCGAAATAAGACACTTTTGCCAGGGAGAAGATTATGGGGAAATTGTTTTATGGGATTTGAAAAAAGGCGAAACAAATTTCTATTTGCGCACTTTAATTTTTGAATTACGCCTTCGGCCTCTGTAACTGAATAAAAAGGAATTGTTTCCTTGAAATTTTTATATATTTGGTCAGAGAGATAAATTTGAGAAATTAATTCAACTATTTAAAAAGAATATTACAAAATCTTACTTTATTATTCGACATGGCATTTCTGCTTAAAGATTCAAGCTTCAATCATACTTTTATCGCCATTTTATATAGAATAAAAGCAATTTAAAGCGCAAGTGTGAACATGACCATTGAAAAGTAATTGACGCAGGCGTATTCATACATATTTTGTATAGTAAATTTTATAAAAACTAATAAAATTTTTTTAAAGTCCAATGAAATAAATAGAGGCACATATTATTATTGAATGAATTTCAATATTATCTATATAGAGTTATTTTATTATTCAAATGAAAATAGGTATTTTTCTGGCTTCCGGCATATACTATATTTATGCACTATTTATTTATGATACATAAGAGATTTCAATTACAAAATAAGAAAAACACTTGCTTAAATTCATGGAATAGGCAGAAAAACTCTCAACTGGAATATATCTCAGACGAAAGGATTTCCTTATTATAAATAAAGAATTAATTTATGCCAAAGAGCCTTAACATTTCATAAATAGAGGCATATATTATTATTCAATGAATTTCAATATTATCTATATAGAGTTATTTTATTATTCAAATGAAAATAGGTATTTTTTCTGGCTTCCGGCGTATACTATTTTTATGCACTATTTATTTATGATACATAAGAGATTTCAGTAACAAAATAAGAAAAACACTTGCTTAAATTAATGGAATAGGCAGAAAAACTCTCAACTGGAATATATCTCAGACGAAAGGATTTCCTTATTATAAATAAAGAATTAATTTATGCCAAAGAGCCTTAACATTTAATGCTCATTTTTTATTAAGAAGAAGCAATATTATCTGTTTAATGGAGTCCATTAATTATTATTAGTAAGACTTTAATATGATAATATTATATCTTTTGATATCTGGAACATCAATTACCACTCATTTGACCAATTATTACCGAGTGTAGATTCTTTCAGCTGGAATATATAACTTCGCGCTATCTACTCTATTTGAATATTCTCACATTAATTTGTATCGAATATGAGCAAATTCGGATAGTGACAATTTTTGTTCGACATATTGCTTGTAATTAATCCAACTAGTCATTAGCTAGAAAAATAGATTTTCTTAAAAACTATTATCTCGTTTTTAATATTATTCAAATGTTACGATAGAGGGTGATCAATCTGAATAAGTTACACCCAGTGAGTCTGAAAAGAGATTTTAAAAGTTGCTATAGGTCTCGATACGTGCTAAGCGGTTACCAATATTTATTATAATAATGATCTTAGTACATATTTTACCTTTAGGATTCCTTCGGTAATTTAATGCGTCAGTAACAGTGTAACTTTTAAACTAACTTAGAAAATAAATATTATTATAGAAATCAGGAAAATTTTCCCCGAAGTTAACTCTCCTGCCGTAGCAGAAAGCACCAAGTCTTTCACACACACACAAATCTTCATATCACATTTGTAATGCCGGTGATAAAATATTTCACACAGCCGCTAAATATGGTCCACATTTCGAGCATTCAGCTTGATTTCTACTCAAATCCATACATCACCGATGTCAGAGAGATATGCTGTGAAGGTGCTAAAATTCTGTAAATGATTGTGCCAGACGGAATAGATTTATGTTTGGCTTGTCAGCACGGGAATGAATACGGTTTATATTGATAATCAAGATAAGTCTAATAGATATGAAACTGTTTAGAAAACCAATATACATTTGGATAAAGATCAGCTACCGTCAGTAGCATTTCACCGATCGTCGAATCTAAAATAGAACTTGAAAACAATCCTGATTGTTAATTGGATTCCATCAATAAAATAAGCTGGATATTTTATTTTTGGAATTACACATTAAACATTAGTTGCAGTTTAAAATATTCATGTTGCTTATTTATCTTTTTAATGTTTAATTCCTATCGCTTCTATTTTTAAGAAACAATCTCAATTTTTAAAGAAATTGGTTTTATCAATAAACGCTTGGTCACGTTCAATGTACAGTTGTAAGAATTTATGTCCGCAACTCATCAATTTATATTATCATAGTGTATTTTTCCTTACTAATAATTTCTCGTCAATTTTGCAGCCGCTACAGTAATATTAACTATTATAAATGTTACGAAGTATAATTGCATTGGATTTAATGGTAAATTAGAGTTAAAAGAATTTTATGAAAAATGTATTTAACATGTGAATTTTATCTCGTACCTACAATGTAAAATATTTGTACGAGTAAGCGCTTAAAAAAGTTACCATACACCAAGATCTAAACACGACAACGTAGATTAGAATGCGCTGTTATTCAATTCTCTCGTTCAGTTAGTTCAGTAATTGAAAACAGTTGAACATTTCTCGAAAAACATTTCGAAACACGACAACAGACTGTGTTTTAATAAAATTTATTGAAAAATTGGTTATTTATTGTATTTAGTGTTATGGGGTCATCATGAGAGTCTTTTTAGTATTTATCTGAATAAAAGATCGAGAAGTTTCAGTCACGGCATTAATATGTTTTTCATCGTTAGCAATAGAAAATTATGTCATTATTTCTCAACAGTTTCATCAAACCGTATTTCAATTCTCTCATCCAATTATTTCAGTAATTGAAAACAATTGAAAATGTTTCGAAAACCTTTACGAAAATAGGCGTCATTATACGAAAGTTAATAGAAATAGCATATGTATCGTGTTATAATTATGACCAGTGGAATACCAGACATCCCCGCAACCCCCGCGCGATGGGGAGGCCCATGGCCAAAGCAAATTTTTTTTTCGGAACTTCAATTTTGTTTTGGCGGGGGGTCCTACACATTTGCCGGCACGCCACTGATAATGACGTCATCGCATGTTTACGCCTTTGGTTGAAACTGACGGCATCATGATATAATAATCTATTAATTCCCATTGAAAGTGCATTAAAGCAATGCTATTGTAATACACAGTCTATGAATTCCCATTTAATAGAATTGATTTCGTTGCCATGGTAGTTAGCGTTTTTAATTGTTGAAAGCTGAAAAAAAAAATTTCGAAGTTAAAAAATAAAATTTACCTTAATTTCGGACGTGTTCAAATTCTGACTTCAAGAAATAAAAAACCTTTTTTTCTTTTAGCTACAAATTTGTGTTCGTCCCGAGTTCATATCTTAATTTTAAGTAACTTAAAAAAGCATTGTTAATATGCCTTTCACCAATTTCCATGCTATTCTTATGGGAGATGGGAATGAAACAATGGGGTCAAAAAAAAACCTTTAAAATTAACATTTTTGTGATTTGCGATTTTTCTCGTCGATTACCTACATACATGCCAAATTTCAAATTTATAGCCCTTCTAGAAGTACCTAAGAGTCTTATGTCAGTCAGTGAGTGAGCTTTATTACTATAGATATGTATATCTATATATATATATTTACCATAAAATATAACAGTCATCGATAATAGTTTTGGCTGTTATTGTTACTATCAATAATCATCAAATCATCAAAAATGAATATATTATAATCAAGAACCACCAACACCAACAATATTTCTCTAAGTGGAGCACATTGTTTGGTTTCAGAAACTAGCTTTTTTACTTCAGGTTGTCTCAACTTCAGAACAACTACTTCTGGCTTATAACTTAATGTTTTCACTAAAACCGACCTCAGGTTGAAGAACCTCTTCTGTGTGTAACTCTAGAGCAGAGGTGGCCACCCTTTTCCTGTAATGTGCCACATATTATGTCGAAAATGTGTCGCGTGCCACCCAGTGGTGGATCCAAGGGAGAGCGACCCTCCCGCCTCTCTGGATTCATCTTAAAATGTACTCCACATCTTGATTTTTCTTGGCAGCATAACTTTATGTTTAAGTATTTGGCGTTGAACTTATGTTCACTTTCGAAATTATATCATAATTAAATTTTGTATGAGTTACTTTACTTGTAATTATTAAAAATTATCAGTATCGTCCCCCCAGGGGAAAATCGCCGCCCCCTTGGGAAGATTTTTGATTCGCTCCTGGTGCTATCTAACATTTTTGCCAGCTACGTAAAGAATTACTTATACATATACATTATTTAGTATTACTATTTTGAAAATCACTTTCATAATATTTTAATGTTATTTTTTCCAAATCGGGTGGCGTGCCACTGACAAGAGCTTTGCGTGCCACTAGTGGCACGCGTGCCGCGGGTTGGCCACCCCTGATATAGAGACTTCGAGGTTTGTTTTTTTTAAATATTGGAAACGTTTTCGGATCCTATTTAAAGAGATTAGTTTCAGTTTCCCTACCAAAAATTTAATCCTCGTTAACGCCTACATTTTTCATTCCGTAACCACTCCAAGTTTGCTAATAAAACACCTTAAGTCTTAGATAATTTTCCAAGGGAGGTGTAAATTTATGGAGCGACATTATAAAAGTATTAATTTCACTCGCTAAATACAAACTTTACAAAGTGATTTTATTTTCACTTTGTAGCTTAAATGGGAAATGAAAGTCTCATTTTGGTTGACAAATTTTGAATCCAAATTCGGAAAATCGTCCTATCAATTCGTTTCTCCAAACCAATAGCAAAATGTTTCTCCCGATGGCGCGAGTGAACACTTACTTTTTTCGGTCGAAACGCTTCGACTCTTTTCTTTTAATTCACGATGATTGCTTTTGAGGAGGGGGAAGGAGAGTGAGATAGAGAGGAAGGGGAAAGGAATACGCGAAAAGGGAAAACCGAGTGAGGTTAGGGCATACTGACCTTCGGCTTCGCCCCCCTTTCCACCATTAAATCCTTTCGCGTGCTCTCCTATAAAACCCGCGGTTCGCGAGGACGACTAAAATCCCAATTCAGATCCCTATCTCCATTTCATACGTGATCTACCATTTTGACTTGCTAATTTGGTCGGAATACGCTTTTCCTCCGTTAATATATACCCGCACCCGAATGAAGAGGAATGATAATGCTCGCAGGGTGGCTTTAATGTTGGTTTCCATCAGGTCGAGGAAAATCGCTACAACGCGGCGTGTTAAAACGAAACAGCAGGTGCAGAGGGTAAAGGAGTGAAGGGGGAAAGTGGGAGCGAAAGAGTGTTATTATTCACGAGGTTTCCAGATAAATGGATTAGCTTCCTAAAGGCGAGCGATTCCATGCATTGACGTCAATTGCTGCTGAATCTGGAGCGTAGGCGTGAAGATTAACATACTTTTGGGGTTATGGTATCTATCTCGCTTACGATCAAGAAAGGAGGAATGTTTGTTCCAAAATGATTAAGTAAGAGCATGCGAATACGACTAACAATCATAATCACGGTGATTTTTTTATTTACGAGCAATCTTATCTAACGAATTATTTTCTTGCCCGAAGTTCTTAGTGTTCTGCGTATTACGGAAATGATAAATGAATTTAAATCTTAATTGCTCATATGCGGTAGACTGATAACTCGCTCCACCTATTTTCCGTTGTTATGATCAAATTTTCTAGTAGTTCATAACGATGCATAAACTGCCAAGGGCCATTTTTATTGCGATCAAAATTAACCTAATGCCATCAAGCGTCATATTTTGTAAACAAATTATTTTGTAAATATTGTCAGCGATACCAGCGTCGCCAACGGAAAGTTTTAATGCAATCGATATTTTGTTATCCATATCAACAGATAACAATTTTTTTACTCTTTCTTAAAATGTGAAAGGTGTTTCAAAGTATTTTTCACTGTTAAAATTATTCGCAAGAGTAATTGCCGATAATTACTCGTGGGGATGCAGTTGTCTAGAGAGCAATCATATGTATTATTCTGTAAGTAGAAAGTCACATGCTATATATATCTGATTTTTTATTTTTGTTTATTTTTCTTTAAAATATTTGAGTGTTAAATAAACTTGCCACAAATATATCAATTATCTAGCAAGTTTTAGAATAGTACTTAGCGTGATTAGAGGAATGACGTAACTTTTATCCTTTCATTCCTATATACTTGAGTAAAATTTTTAACTGGAACACATTATAAGTAAAGAAGTTAAAAATTGTTTTCTTTACTTATACGATTAAAATTTTAACGGCGTACATATGTACATCAAATACCTTTTAATGATTTGGTTATTTTTTACTTGCCTTTCAACATAAATTTAACTAACTTAGGTTCCTTCTCCATTACAGATTTGCTATCTTGAAAACGCTTTATATCGATTAATATTGAGCCGCGACTTGAGATGAAGATAGAAGTTAACCTATCGCGCATTCATTCGAGTTTACAACACAATTAATCCAGTGAAAGTTATCCAGGATTCCCGGGAAAACTTATTATGGTAATCAAAATATTATGATTAAGAGCACAAATGTAAGACAGAGGATGTGCTTGTAGGAACTTGGCGTGAACAGTCCATCATAGAATGAACCTCTCTTTACCAACGGAAATTTTTTCTTTTAAAAAAATCTTTTATCCATACTCTTTGTTTCTTCGTTTATATTCACGCATAAATAGTGTAATATTACACTTTTGTGACTAAATTTCCGAGAAATTATTATTGTTATGAATTTATCGTCTCTTTGACCGCCAAAAACGTTCTCAGTAATTGGTTTAGATTAGATTTTGTGTGAATAGCACGTATAAAGATAGTGAATGTATAAATGAGTAAAAGGAAATATTATGGTTGACCTTTGTCACCTTTGATCACTCCGGTTGTGTTGAATACAAATGTACATTTCGTAAATAAGTCGACAGCTAGACCGTTATACATCACTGCCATAAGAAGTATTTTTAACGAAGCTAGCAAAAAACTCAATTATGTCAGAGAACAAATATTGAGTTGCTGTCTCCAAGAAAGTAATCGAAGAAATATGCTCAATTTGTTTTAACAAAACACGATGAGTTGTGGTAACCATTAAAAATAGTATAATTTTGCATAAATTTAAGCGTGCATCCAATTTAATTTATATAAAATATTTATTTTTCGGTAAACCTTAGTAACAAATATTTGTTCATTTTAATGCAGCTTTTCTTACTTCTGAACTGCGTTCAACTTGCTTGATCTTGAATTATTTCTCATAAATGTAAGTCACACCCACCTCGTGATGTCATAACTGTGCTTTTCATGAAAGACCGGCAATTGAAGCAATAGTTGATCTTAAGCCAGCTGATAAGGGCGGCTCTTTGAAGTAAAGAAATGCCCCCACTCGAGGTATAATGGTGGAGAATGTGAAATTTCATCTGGCTTTATCCCAAGCGAAAGTACTATCCAAGTAATAGATCTTGTTTTAACATCACGTTTTGTATGTATAAAGTGAGTTTTACGGAGCTACTGAGAACGGGAATGCTGTTGCCGTAAAAGTATATTTTACAGTGGAATTATGTTTTCTTATAGAATAGTTGTTATTTTTAATGAAATGATTATGATTATAACACGCTCATATTTTCACTCCTAAACTCATATTTAGAGCAATTCGTTCAAGATACAAAATCTTTGTAACAAACCTCACGATTTCATCCCGCTATTTTGTACGTAGAAGCATTTATACGTAGACGAATGTTTGAACCGACGGTGCACGTTTGACCTACAGGAATTTAGGAGGGAGAATACGCGATACGCCGTACCCTAGACAAGGAGAGTTATCCTATTCAAGCATTCTTATCGTAGAGATAGAGTACACACCCAGAGGAATGTTCCCAGAAACGGGCTCGACGTTAAACTCCCAGTTACTTCGCCGGAGAAGGGGCGGAGGGTAGAGGAGGGTTTAGGTTATGATTGCATATGCTTCTACCCAGCCGCCGCACTCCTACTACCAAGGACCCGAAAGGAAAGATTTCATTAAAATTCATTCAGAATGTAAGGAAAAGGGCAATTTTGAGGCCTCGGGGGAAGGAGGAGTAGAAGGAGCGGATGGGAAGCATGTGCGAAATAACGTGGCCGGGAGTGGGAGGCGATAAAGAAGACGATTTCTGGAGGATGAAAGGAGAGTAGTACAAAGAGAAGGATATATATGTATTGATGGGATGGGTGAGAGAGGAGAGAAATAGGGCGGAGGTGAACTCTGAAGAAGAGAGGGACGGGGAGGAAGGACGAGGGGTGAGAATGTGAATGAATTAGGCCGAAGAAGAAATAAAGGGAAGAAGAATTGACAGAGTGAATTGCCATGCAGATTGGGTCGTGGGGGGACTCGACTGCGTACCTAAACCTTCCCCTCCGATTCCTGCCCTCTTTCCAGTTCCTGACTCCTCTCCGATCCTCCTTCCTCGTCCTCTCCCTCACCCCCACCCCTGCTCTCCCCTCCTTCCCTCCCACCCCCTACTCCCCGCGCCAATTCCCACCCTTATTTCGTCCAAGCGCCATTTTCCCAATTCGTCTGCACCCTGAACGACAATCGTTCTCTCCCTGACTCTCTTTCACTATTCTCGCTCATTTCGTTCTTACTGTCTTCCTCTCTCACTATATACCTTTATTCTTCTTATTCCTTCTTCTCTTTCTCTTCTTTCTTCATACGTTTTTATTTCTTCACTTCGCCATTTCCATTATGTTTATCAGCTTCTCTCATATCCAAATATACGTTCCTGGCTCCATCTCAATTTCCATTCTCTCTCTCTCTCTCTCTCTTCAGTGAATTCCGGTCATTGTATCTCTCCCCTCTCGTCCTTCTTTTCCCTTTAATTTCGAATTTATTTATCTTGATTCTTTTATTATCCATTATTATTGCTTTTCTTTTCGAAATGGTATTCGTACATCCCGCATGTTTCTTTCTTTTATTCCGCCCAACTTAGTTTCGTATTGTTTTCGTGTATTTGCTGCGTCATTGTTTTTTTTTTCAACTCTCGGCGTGTATTTTGTATTTTCATTCTTAACCGCTCGCTACCTCGTCTTGAAATCGTTATATGCATCTCTTCTTATCTCTAATCTGCCGTTTTCCTGCAGTTTTGTCAATTTTTCCGTTGCATTGTTTCGGTACCATCGGCCGCTACTCGAGTCTAAATTTATCTGTACCATTCTCTCTTTTATATTTCATTGTAATTGCTCTGCCTCGTGTGCGCTACCCTCCTGCCATTTTCTATTTATGACGGACATTTCTCCCTCTAGTTTTGGTTTCCAGCTTTCTCTCTTTCGCTCGCTTTCTCTCCTCTTTCAAGGAACCCAACCATCTTCCTTCCCTTTCTCCGCCCGTCCCCCAATTCCTGCCTTTCCCTCCCTCATCCCGTTTCCTTCTCTCATTTCCTCGTTCTTCATTCTCGATGCACATCCTTCTCCACCCCCTTCTCTTCTTCCTAGCATTTTTCCCTTCGACGACGATTCCCCCGACACCATCCCTTCGTGCCCTCTTCCCACCCACATCCCTGCCCCTCTCTCTCCCTTACACCCTCACCCTCCCTCTCTCTCCCATACTCCGTCTCCCTTACTCCCTCTCCCTTATTCCCTCTCCCTTACTCCCTCTCCCTTACTCCCTCTCCCTCCCTATTCCTCCATCCCTCTCCCTCTTTCGCTCTCCATCCACCAACCTCTACCTGATAAAGCCTACTTTTTATTCCCCTCACAGGAACTCCAGAATTTCATTTTGACGCTGAAAAAGCTACGTTAAATTAATAGTCTGTAAGCAATTCAATGCCTTCTTCTTCTTTCGGCAGCGTTTAGGTTAACGCAGTCTTTGTTCGTGTTTGCATTTAAAGTTTTTCGCCATCGGAAGGGAAAATTCATTTGTTTACTGGTTTATCCGACACGTTAAAGTCGATGGAACTTTAAGGTATTAAGTTTTTCGGTGAAAAACCATAAAATCGTACAATTATATTCTAGAATAATTATTTTGGCCTCATGTTTTACCTCGGTGTTTTGTAAGAAATTGTCTAGTAGTGAAAATTATTTTTCAACTAGAGCCAGCGTAGCTTTGATTTGGTTTTGCATCATTTCTATGTAAGTTATACTTTCGGACTCATGAAAATTATATTGCATTAAAGATAAACTTTGTGTTAATAGTTAAACTGTAGATCATCTAGTTAGAGTAATTCTGCCATTTTAAGTATTTTATTTCATATAGTAGGTTTAACTGTTGTAAAGCAAGGTATACTTAACTATTTTGTGCTAAAAAAAATTAGGAATGCATTAATGAATTTCATACTAATTTTATTTTTATTGCGTTTTTTTCAAAAAGTAAAAAACAACGCCTTATGGTCATGTCCGTCTATCTGTCTGTTTCTTCTACGAAACTACTCGATGGATGTTCATGAAATTTGGTATTTAAGACATAAGAACAAAGAAAATATGAAAATGATATAAATGGTTCACGTAACCTTATCGGGAGTGCCACTTTACTAGTGACAAAAAATGAACTTTTCTTTATATCTCGTGAAATATAACTTATAATAAAAAGTTTTAAGCATACTTTGTAGAACTGGTTAAATAGCATATGTTTTGTTCAGTACATTTTTATCGAAGTAGTAGCCGATTTCAAGGAAATTCACT
The DNA here is from genome assembly GCA_028673005.1 of Tanypteryx hageni. Classification (NCBI taxonomy): domain Eukaryota; kingdom Metazoa; phylum Arthropoda; class Insecta; order Odonata; family Petaluridae; genus Tanypteryx; species Tanypteryx hageni. The sequence continues at coordinate 57,502,585 of CM054116.1, forward strand.
TGGAACTTGAAAGAGATTTTTTCTCGTGTTTTTAGAAATTATTGTCAGCTAAAACAATCTTCATGGCAGCTGAAGTAAACAATATCAGCTATGAATACCTTATTAATTTCATTTTCTTTGGTACACATTTGTTAAATGAAAGGAAATGGATGATCTACGACGAGGAAATGAACAAAAATACGTCTATTTTCATTATGTATACACAGCGTTTGTAAGTGAAAATAAATGGGTAATTTACGACAAAGGAATGAACGTGAATATAAAGATTATATTACTACTCTTCCAGTGAGGTATGTTTTAAGTAATTGTCGATTGTTTTATTAATTACAACTGATTAGGAAATAAGTCGATGAATCAAAAATTCGACATTTTCTTGGTATCACTATTAGTATATCGTTCATCAATTCTTAGATATTATACTAAGCCAATAATATTTTTCTTTTATGACACGATAACATAATTCGTAAAGAACGCCTCTGCCTTGCATATATCGACGCATGGTGCGCGCATTTTTCCACTCTTATTTTATTTTTATGATAGTAATGTTTCACCAAAACTATAACGGCTGATATATTTTTTGTTTCCTTTGTTTCAAATGAAATAATTGAGTACTCAAAAACTCGTATATTTGGAAAAAGCTCCACTATGATGTATCATATCTAAAGAAAAAATTATATTCAAAGACTAAGGAAATCAATATCATTTTAAGTTTATATATTGCGTTGTTCGTTAAAAATTATCTTTTGAACTGCGAAATGTACATTTAAGTTACGGAAAAAACATCTTTCTTTAATTAGAATCCAATCCTATATCAACATGGTGAATTTCGAACAATCAGAAGGGCATTTATCTCGTCTATTTAATTTAGAATTTTTAATTATGAAAAACCCCATTCAATTCCAAATTCATTTCCTTTTACAAGCACCGGCATTGTTCGGCCAATTTCTTTCCATTTTCTCTCTATTTATTTCCCGTTCTTTTTTAAATTCACTCATTCTTTCGTTTCCTCTCGCAATGTCTGCTCCGTGTTTCCATCTCCCCCATTGCGTAAACATTTGGTCAGCTCCTCTTAAAGAATACAAAGGATCCTTTCAATCCCTCTTCAAGTTCTAATCATATTTAATTTATTAATTTCCCATCATCTTAACCCTCACCTACCTGTATTTGTATCCTTTCGAAACTTTTTCGGTGAAGCTATAGGCTAAAAATGATTGTATTTTCCCATTAGACCAATCCGTTCAAAGAAATTTTCTATACTTGAATGGGATATTAGAGTATATATCTTTGATGCTTTGTCAAAAGGGCTTAAGTCAAAAAATGTTCATTTTACAGGACAGGCAGTTGAATATTTGAAAAAATCCACCAAATTTGTTTATTGAGTTAGTTGAATTAAATCAGGAGTTTTAAAACGTTTAAGGGAGCTCTTTACTGTAGGCTATCTTAGAGAAAGATACAAATAATATTTTTATTATTTTTTGATCACTTAAGCCACTATGACCTAGGAAGAGTGACTAATGATTTTGCTTTTACATTCATTTCATGACTTATTCCCTTAAGACCCAACGAAATATTGTGATTATTTGCACTTAGTTGGCGTTTTCCGCGATTAAAACAGAATTAGAATTGATTAGTCAAAATAAATGAAAAGAAAATTATATTTGTGTTTGTGTTTGCAATCGCAAAAGTTAAAAAAAAAATTGGACACGTTTCACAATAACACATTTTTGATTCCATTGTAGTAATCTGTCAATCTCTTCTAAATCAGGATCTATATTTCGTATATTAGCTGCTGTAGGGAGATCTAAATAAAAATTATGAAAAACTGGAGGCACTAAAGGTAATAAATCAAGTAAGTGTTTCTTTTTTTCTGCTGAAATAGGTACCATGGCCTTGTACCTCTTTTCAACTTTAATTTGGCAAAAGCTGAGGTTCCCTCTTCTTAAGTTTTGAATGACTGTTCAAGTTTGAGGGAATTCTTATAAGAACAATTCCCTCATCATGCCATTTGATTGACTCACCTTATGACCAAGAAGGGGGAAAGAAAAGACATTGTATAAAAAGCATAACTTGACATAACCCCTTACGACCAAATAGGCATACTAAGAATCTTGTGATATTATGGGCATAACATGACTAAAGCCATTATTACCATTCCCATTATCAATTTTGTAATACCTTATTGCCTACCATATTATCAAACAAATGGGAAGGAGTGGATTCTTATTGCCTACCATATTATCAAACAAATGGGAAGGAGTGGATTTACGCCCTTAATACCTATCAAAAGAGAAAAATTCTCCGAATATACCCATGTGCATAAGTTAAAATTAACACATTATGACTTAAGCTCTTTTGAGCAAGCATCAAAGATATATACTAAAAAAAGTTTCGCCTAATATTGCTAAGTTGGTGCTACAGGCACACTTGGTAATAATTATTTTTTTGCCCCAAAATTTTTTATGAATTGTTTACGGGAAAACTTTTAAGAAGTAATAGTATTATAAATATAAAGTTTAATTTAGCGTTTCGTGAAATAATGTTTTCATGGCTATTTTCAACGGGATGTAGCTCTTTTTTGCTAAAATGCGTTGAGTTACGAATATAAAAACACATTCAACGGCATATAAAATGAAAATACTTCACAGTTTAGTGCCCTTTTCTCTGACTGAACCCAGCAAATGCTTTGCATTCCCTACTCTCCACTCCCATATCCAATCTCTACCCTCCTATTCTCCGCCTTCTATTCATTCTTCAGTTCTTTTCTTTGCCCATTCAATCCCTCGCTTTTAAAAATTCTTTTACTTCGACCATCATTTTGCTCTTGCCCTTTTTCCTTATTCCATTATTAGGGTCTTTTCTCTTCCTCTCAAATACCCTATCATATTCCAATTCCTTTACATCCTTTTTCATACACAATCTGCTCAATTCCTTCTTTTCTCAAAATAATCTTTTCCGTTTATTGCACCTTTTTTGCGGATTTCCTATCCTTTAATCCGCTCAAAAATGAAATTTTCCCATTATCGTTTTCCTCTCGGCAATTTTACTCATCTCATCTCTATTATCTCTTGACTTCTGAACTTTAATCCTTTGTTTATCTCTTTCCTCGATCTTATTTTTTCAATAATCGCAAATGCCACTTCTCCGTAAACCGGCCTTCCCTCACAGTCGCGTCATTTATTCGATTTTATCTTCTTCGTCTTCATCCAGTTCTGTTCCATTAACCGTTACTAATAGTTATTCTCCATCCTTCTAATCCTCTCCGACCAGCTTATATTCGCTACCTCATCCACGAATATGTTTCTTTTACTTCTTCAATATTTCTCCTAAAAGTTTTTCTTTTCATTTCCTGTAGTTGTTATAGGACTTGGCTAGAGTTAATATTGTCTCTCTTTTATATAGTTTCCTATTTTAAAATCTTTAGACTCAATATTTTTTAAAAGCAGAGTCATTGATTTATAATCCTCTTCCCATTGAATTCCCTCAGTCAGAAACTCACGCTAAACCTAAATCTTTATATCAGGCTGGCAAACGAAAAAAAATGATTCGTTACGTTTTTCGTTACAGGCAAAATAGTGATTTCGTTACGTTTATTGTTACGCTAAAATCTACATTTCGTTTTCCGTTACTTTTAACGTTATAACGAAATAATTCGGTAAAAAATAATTAAGTGTAGTTACTCTTTTATTTTTGTTTTCTTTTTCTTGTTTAGAGGTTACGTATCCACCTTAATAAGTGCTTCTCATTTAGAATATTAATTTATAGGCATTTCTAAATATATGCTGCAGATCAGGAACGTTTTTAAGATTTCTAAAGATTCGGAACATTTTTCGTTTTTGATAATCATGTACGAAAATTCGAATTTCCATTTTCAAAATTTTATATTCAAGTTAATAAACTTAACACATATTTAAGACTAAAATATTAGTATTGTAACGGTTATTCCCTATATTATAATTTTTTATGAGGAACACAAAAAGTAAAATGAGAACCCAGGGACTCGTAATTAAAGATAATAAAAGGAACCCGTCGGTCGGTTGCACCGTTTGTAACTCGGAGAACATTCTCCTGGTACAGACCTAAAATTTGGTAGAATGATCGGTCCTCAGATAAAACTAAAGAGAATTATCCAAATTCCAATAATTGTCCTCTTTAGGGCTTATTTTTGATGTCGTTCTTACTTTCATATCCCCAATAAGAAATACATGGACTCTCTTCGCTTTCACCATTATTATTGATTATCCATACTTCAACAGCATTGATTTAATGCTTAGACTGTATTAAAATCTATTTGATTTCAGCCAACGGCGTTTACATATGATGACGTGATAATTTTAAATTTATATTTTTATCCGGATATGAACTAAAGGCCGCAAAAAATATCCTAATTTTTACATAAATTTTACCGTAGATGATAGCTCATAAACACTTTGGCTCCAAGTTGATCAGTGGTGGAAAACTCCTTCAGCCAAAAATTATAGGATAGTCCCACGTAGTGGGCAATGCATAGGGACTATCCTATAATTTTTGGCTGAAGGAGTTTTCCACCACTAATAAATTTTACCGTGATATAAAAGCTATTTTCTTAATGATGATTGTAGCTATTGCTGAAACAGGGCGATCTAAGCCATAAAACCGAAAATTCGAAAACTTGGACACGAGCCGTATGCCAGAGAATTTAGATATTCCTGATAGATGCCTTAATATCGCGGAAAGTGAAACTTATTACCTAATTTAAATATTATTATGCCATTAATTTTAAACTACGACGTAAACTTATGATGACGCCATTCTACTAACACACGAAATTTAGTAAAACCTGAAAAGTAATTAATTGACTATGGATTAGACGCTATAAGAATTCCTGAGAGGGATTGACGAAGTGTTGTGCCGGCGTGAGTCTGAACCTACAAAAGACTCTTTCTCTCTCAATTTGGTTCCGCTGCAATCGCAACGTCGCAGGGGCATCCGGTTGGCTCGCAGAGGAATGCTGTCTTTAACCCTAGCAATACCAATGGGAGGGGGCTTAAGAGGCCCACAGCTTGATTTTTTTAATTTTAAATGCATATTCATAATTATAAGTAATGAAAAAATATTATTTTCAAATACATTGTTTAGAACCAACTTACAGTATCACTATCTCAAAATAATCATAAGTTTATTTTTTATTTTCAAATAGTGAGACTCATAGGTCCCCCTCTCACCATTGGTAATCCCAAGGGGTTGAACATTTTGCCGCTTGGTAGTGTAGGTATGCACTTGTCATCTTTATTATTGCCATATTTTAACAACAGAGCGCACTGTAATTGGCTGTCTTATCAGTTTATTTTTTGGCTTTGTTTATTCTCACTTCTGACTCATTTTCATTTCGTGAACACCATGAGAAGACGTTCGTTACATGAAAACTCTATTGAGCGGGAATTGAAAGAAATTTGCAATGAATCAGATTTGGAAGCTAGTGAAGAAGAAGACAATGTTGAACAACTGGAAATATCAGACTCCAAACTTGAAAATGAGCTTTGTCTGTTTCATCCCGCGTTCCAGCAGCGAGTGTGATAATTACGCAAGAGTAACTACAGCATCAGTTTTAGACGATGCTAGCAATGTGAGTGACTGAAATGGTAACAATGCTAAATATGTCGCAAAAACTGGGCAAGTTTACATCACACAGCCTCCATGATTTTTCCGAAGAACAATGCAAAATACTGTTCGGGAGAAAAGGGGGTTTTATATATATATATATTACTCTACAAAAAGACGAACGAAAAGGTGACCCACATTAACATCGTGGGCATAAATGCACATACAGTCATTTTACTGAACTTTCCAGACTGAAAGGACAAATTTCCAAACCGCTTCCGAGTGTTTATCTTGAATCTAGACCTTGAACTAATCAATCCATATGTTAAAAGGCGAGCAAGGAACTTGTACGGGCTGAAGAAGCTTGGCTATGGAAGGTATTCTGAAATGTAAACTAGAATGTACTACAGAAGTTCCTACACCAGCTCAGTCAGAATGCCGTGGCAGGGGCTATCTGCAGTAGAGAGGCTAAAACTAAGAAGATGAAGTACAAGCTTGGAAAGTCAACTGTTATGTGATCATTGTGCAACAAATACGTGTGTGGGAAATAGCTCCAAAAATATGTGAAGCGTAAGTGTTCCGATGATTCAGAATGAAAAAGATAAATCAAAATAAGGAATCTTGAGACGCTATTTTCATTAACTACTGTTATTGTTGTGTAATTAGTGAATTTTTTTGAGAAAATAAAACATATTGAATGGTAGTGAAAGATACAATTTAATTTTGTAATTGGAATATGTTTTCAGAAACAGTCTCTTGCTGTTTTTTTTGTTATATATTCGCATACTATTACAAATACATGTTAATTGATTAGTTAATCTTTGGAAATAAATGAAAAGCCATGTTCAGCGAATATTATTTATAGTAAAAAGAACATTTTTATTTGTGGGCCTCGCATGCCCTCCCCCCCCGGTAATGCCTTGGTATTGCTGGGGTTAATAAAAGGAGACATTTCTCCTTCACTGTATTCATTTCCTCCCGCGCAATTCGCATAGGACGATCTTTCCGCGGTCTAATCTGTATCCGCCAATCTTTTCCTCGCTCTCCGATACCTCTGATCTCGTATTTAGAGCTCAACCTACTTATCCTCTTAAGTAGGTATTTGGAGCTCTTTCATGTTTCTCTTACTCTCTGTATTCAAGTTAAATGTCCCTGCGTCGTCTATTCCCTCCCAGCATTCCCTTACCTTTTATTTTCTTTTTTCTTCCTTTCCTCCATCCCGTTTCCAGCAGATTTCTTCCCTCCCTCTCACTCTTCCGCAAGACTACCATCAGCCCACTTTTTTCGCCAACGCCTCCCTCTTCCTCCTTCCCTTCTCTCTTCCTCCCTCTTTCCACCTCACTCTCCCTCCTCTCCATCTCTCCCTCCCTTTCTCCATCTCTCCTTGACAGAAGTGTTCGTGGGTCTGGAAAATTCGAGCGGCGAGCTTGATGTGCGGCGAGCCAGGAAGAGTTTGAAACTTCGTTTGCTCCTGTGACAACATTCGTTGGCGTGTGCGACGACGGGTTGCTTTGAAAGGGATGGAGTGTAGAGAAGGGAAGAGACCGAGTTGGGGGAGGTGAAAGGAAGCAAAGGGGGACAGCATGGAAGATGGGGGAGAAGGGAGGAAGAGACTTCTGTTGGAGTGGTAGGCGGAAAAACGTCTTAACTCGCCATTCTGCAGCCATTTCTCTCCTTTTCTTCAATCTCTCTCACAACCCGCAAAACCTCTTTCATTCGTGAGACTTCAAGGGTGAGGAGCCGCTAAACTTCGTTCGCTTAGATTTCGACCCATTACTCAGTTTTCCTTCACCTCCCCTCCCTTTCCGTCCTCCCTCCGTCTACTCTTTAACTCTCTTGTATCGTCTTCCGTTTCCGTCTTCTTCGTTCAATCCCCTTTTGAGAATGAGATGGTAAGCTCTCTTGAACATTGAGCAAAGTGTTAGCGGAATAATTAAGTTTTATGTCCAAGGAAATTTTATTCTTTCGTAACGATAAGCAAATTTAATTTGGTCTGATCTGAAATGAGAGATGGATTTAAAGTTCATTTTTTATTTTCTCCATACGCAGTATAGTAGAATTTTTTGCTTTCGAGAAAAAAATCGAATTCGATATTTAAACGGAAAAACATTTTAAGTTGGCTTAAATACGTTTTCAATACTTTGTCAATAATGTCTGTGTGTGATAGAAATTTTGTGCGCGCTCTTAACTCAGAAACTAATATTCAGATCAGCACAAAACTTTATATTTAATTTTTTGTAAATACTTCATAGTCTGAAAAGATTTTGGTTGAAACTGATAAACCGAAAGTGGAGATTTACTCATGCGATTTTTCGTTTTTTTTTTCTAAATATCTCCGTTGGGACTTTATTTAAGAAAATGTTTGTCATTATTAAAGTTGTAGACAATGTAATTTTCTACAACTATTGTTTGAATGATTTTTTCATAAATCGTATTGTTAAGAGTAATTTAGATTATCCGCTTGAATTTGTGATGTACGGTGCTAAGTGGTACCTTTTCTTCTTTTGCTATGATAAATTTTTCAAATTGTTTATAGCGATGTCTAAACTGCCAAGGGTAAGTTTTATTGCGATCAAAATTATCAAGCCATCAAGTGTCATTATTTCTAAACAAATTATTTTGTAAATATTTTCAACAATGCAATCGCCACCAAAGAAAGTTTAATCGCACACCGATATTCTGTTATCCATATCAACAGATAACAGTTTTTTACCCATTTTTTTTAATGTGAAAAGTGTTTCAAAATATTTTTTCTGTGAAACGTATTCAGGTTAAAAATTATTAACAAGCGTAATTGCCGATCATAGTTCTTAAGAGTGCTGATGTAACTTCCCATTTTTATTGCAATCATATTCATTATCTGTATGAAGAAAGTCATGTGCTAGACACATGTGATTCTTTTCAATTTTTGCTTTAAATTAAACGAGTTTCTTATTGCAATGAGAAGAAATAAATTAGATTTCTAAGCTCCCCAATTTTGAGAAAAGTATTTGATGCGTTACAATTTTTTTTCTATAGAGCTTATAAATTCTAACGTTTCCAACATTAAAGGAATGCTTATAGAGTGATAATATAGCAGTTATTTCGTTTCTGCAACTCGTTTGATGTACGGTTCGAAGTACAGAGATTATTCTTTCTAATGTATCTCTTTCGTTATCAATCAGTCCTTATGCCGTTGGACGTCGCAAATTATCGGCGCAGATTTCCAAGAGAGTGTTTTATAGGAATATTTCAGTTCTGATTTCCACGTAAATGTGGAAATTCCTGTAAAAATTGCACACACACAAGCAGAAAAACGATCCCACAGAAGAAAGTTTATTGCCACATTTTCCTAACTGTTATCAGTGGGAAATAATAACGTCAACTCTGAAAGTATTTGTGCTGTAATCAGGACCTGCCCGATGTACCAAATCGGCAAGGATGGCTGCCTATTGCGCCAAAATTTGGGGTTCGATTTCACGACGATTTCCCCTGCATTAGTTGCAGTGTTGGCTATCTCGGAGTGTCGAAATACCTCTGGCTGTAATGGCTCGTTCGCTTCAGAAATCCCAGCGGAAAATAAATAGTGAAACTTACCGAGCATGAATATACATTATATATTATCCTAGCTTTCTGCGAAAGATGCAAGCGCTTTCAATCGAAATGAAACATATGTTGGCAGACGAATTTTCTGAATTTAAAATTATCTTTACTATGAAAAAAATAACTTTGGGAATAATTTATTCGAAAATATCAGGAAAATATCAAAACCGAAAATGCACGTTAAAGGAATACATTGAGGGGAAGTTTTTCGATATTTTTGGGATCAGTTTCTCGTTCCGAGATGGCCCGCCATTTATATCACGTGCAGCCAGAGGAAGAAAAATCCCATCTGAGGGAAGAAGTAGTTCATCTCGGAATTTTTTCTGATAACAGCGTGGGATAAAATCGACTCTCATTGACCACATACCTCTTCATCTCGTCTTCATTTTCTCTCGTTCCTTCCTTCAGATCCCTCTTCCCAGAACCCATCGGCCTGATCACAATCTGCCGTCGCTCTGTAAAAAAAGTCAATATATCCGAATCTCCAGGGTCTCTTGATCTGAGAATATTGCCTCGGAAATCGTATCCGAGGCATCGGTGATTGTAATTACTCGGTCGAAGAAGCCAAATCAGCGAAAAAGATATATCTCATCTCCGAGTTTATATTTCTGGATTAGTTTTCGGATGGAAATGGAATTGGATAAATATCTCTTCAGTGCATGCCTCGTTGGAAGCGTTATTCGACGAATTAAGGTCTAATCCTTAAAATTTTTTAGCAAAAATTTATATAAATAATTTTATTGAAGATGAAAGGAAGTAATTGTATGAATATTTACGAGCGCAAACTACACACATTCAGTAAAAGTTTATTCTTAAACTACACTGGTGGACAAAATTAAGAAAACAACCACAAAAACCAGAATAACATTTTTAATCTTTGAGTCATATATTTGAGAATTTGTACATAGACACAATCTTTCATAGCCGTTAAGAGAATAAAAAAGGTGAAACTTTGGACTTGTAATTTAATAATTATATCATGAAACGAAAAATGATATGATCCAACAGGCACGCGGAATCCGGCGGAGGTCGAATTTTTTAACCAGGGATCATCCCGTCCCTTATTTTTGTGCTTTGAGGAGACCGCGCAAGTCATCGTTCCGTCCTTTGGAAGGGACGTTAGGTAGCTGGCCCCCTTGGTGCTCTTCGATAAGAGTAGGCTAATGCCGGAACCGGGTTTCCATCCTCCCTTGTGAGGGTGTCTGTTTTGTAAGGAGTTATGACTATAATAATCCAAGAGGTTGATTAGCCAATAGTACATATAACAACAACCAACAGACACGCTTAGAAGTCAGTATTGAATATGATGGACTCTGATAGCTATTCAGGCCTCGCATTGCCATCCCATACTCAGTATTAGGCTGTCTACCAAACAACAAACACCATTCTTACATGAGATCTAATGTCAAGTCGTGGAGAGTCCTTGGAGGTGGTTGTCTATTTGCAATTCGCCTCTCAGAGACATCCCTTAGTACATCGGCATCAGTTGAGCTCTTTGGGGTGGGTGTTGTCATCCATAAACAGGAAATTAGAGCCAACGGCACCTATAAAAAGTCGCACATAAAGCTCAAAAATCTCTTGTCAGCTCCTCTGGGCAGTCAAGGAGCATCCATTGAACACATGAAAAAGAGTATGACCATTGATTGCAATTCCACCCCAGACTATCAAACCACCGCCACCATAGCTATCGCTTTCTTTATATTAAGCAAGATTAGAAAGGTGTACTCCAAGTCGGAGTACACAGGGTTTCCAAATGCGTTCTTTGAGATTTCACAATGTTCTCAATATTTTTCGCTCAGATGTGTATTTAACGAGAAGCTATTGAGGTACTTTGTAAAATACATGCAAGTCTTCATTTAAAGTAGTCGTAATTATTGTTCGATTTAAACCAAAATTGGAATCGATCAATTAATTTTAGCAAAACTCCCCAATACCAAGTTTCATCAAAATACGTCCTGCGGTTCCCGAGATGAAACGGAGGAAAATTGTAAACTAGATGTAGGTCTTCATGTAAAGTAGTCGTAATTAATGTCCGATTTTAACTAAAATTGGAATCGGTAGACCAATTTTAGCAAAACACCCCAATACCAAATTTCATCAAAATTCATCTTGCGGTTTCCGAGTTGAAACAAGAACATTGTAAATTACATGTTGGTCTTCATGTAAAGTGGTCGTAATTATTGTCCAATTTAAACCAAAATTGGAATCGGCCGACCCATTTCAGCAAAACTACCCAATATCAAATTTCATCAAAATACGTCAAGCGGTTCCCGAGTTGAAACAAAGGACCATTGTAGGTCTTTATGTAAAGTGGTCGTTATTCTTGTCCGTTTTTAATCAAAATTGGAATTGTGCGATAAATTTTAGCAAAAAACCGCGATACCAAGTCTCATAAAAATATGTCCAGCGGTTCCCAAGTTTTAACAAACGGACGGACGGAAACGACCTCCCCTATATGCGTTCACTGCGTGCAAAGAACGCGTAAAATTGGAAACGGGTTCCTCATTCTCTCCAGAATCTAGCCAACGTATGAAATATGGCTATAGGCTGAATCGAGATATCAGAGAAGTGCAAGTTAGCCAATTGCTCTGGGCTTCAAGTGGCATATTGCCAACAGAAATTGAAACTGACTCTCCCTCGGGTGAAGGTAAGCGGGACAGAAACCGCTGGCCCCCAACCTTCACATAGCTGTTCTCATCAAAATCGTCCTTCTTGACGTCGCAGATAGCTGGAGAGACAATTGGCGTGACTTCATATCACTATTCTTCTTTGCCATCAGAGCAAGATACCGATCGTTTTGGGTTGAGGTAACTCTTGGATGGCTATGTTCCCGTCTGTTGAAATTGTTTCCAGAGTGCCAAAACCACCTTTCTCGACATATTGTCATCCCAGCTTGCGACTGTCAAGCATCAAGACTTTCCATTACAGAGAATTTCTTAAACCAGTGATGCCTAAACTATGGCGCTTGCGCTACTATTGGCGCATCCGCCTCTCAAATGTCGTGTATGACGCTCAAAACAATTTATGAGATCGTTTCCTTTTCCACAGTTGAAATATATTAGAGATTTAAAAGAATGATCTCAATATTTTGTTGTGTTAACTTCGATGTATCGTTTTAGTCTGTGGGTTTGAAAGTGAATAATTTAGTGGGCAAGTGATTATAAGGAAACCTTTTCATGTCTGATAGCTTGAGTGGCCGAAAATTCCACCCGACACATACAAAGTATCGCCCTACCTATTCTCTTCCCACCATTGTTTAATCACCATGGATGGACTTCTAAAAAAATAGACATTTTGTTGCCTCGTGAACAATTTCCACAATCTGTATCATTCGCCCAGTGTTACACATGTCGATTTGGAAGCACATACTCGCGTAAGTTCTCTCATCCATGAAACATCATAAATAAACAATGCTCACGACTCACTGGCTCTAATCTAGAAAATCTAATGCTACTTTCAACAAAAAATTTACAGTCTGATACAGACAAGTTGCCGGAATTGAAATTACACCAGAGATCGCATTAAAGATAACAATTATTTTATCATATCCTTATTGCATGCTTAGAACTGAGTTGCGCAATGACACTTTGACGCTGAAAAAATGGTCCACGATCGGTAAAAGGTTGGTCACCACTGTTCTAAACAGAAATGGCTTGCCATTTACAGGCGAAATCGTGGGACTGCCGCACTAACGAAGTGATGGCCTTTTTTTAAGGCTTCACGTATTCGCATGATGCAATGCACGTATATCGATTTCAATTAAATATTTGGAATTTACATGTTAAATTACAATAATTTACGTATTTTTACCTCTAAACTTACTATTATAATTACAATAAATATTGATGAAAAATTGGGTAATCTTAATTCTGTCCTCCAGTGTATTTTGTTTGCATATAATAAAAATTGCCGTAGATAGCTAGAATTTTTCCCGAAATCAACAATAAAAATTATAACATGGCGATATCGGGTAATCATTATAAATGGGTTGCATTCAAACATTTTATTAGCCTCTTGACGTAATGATATCAATCAATACCAACTGAAATTCCCAGCTGATAATAATCGATACTTGATGGTTAGCTTTCCAATTCTTAAGAAGAATTTTATCACAGAAACTTATATTCCAGAGGAAAATCAATCTTCCTTGTGAACGATGAAGAAGTATTCTCTTTCACAAAGGCCAGATTACATTAAGTAAAAGTATCTTCAGTTCAAGCCAAAAGAAAGTGGTAATTATATCTTCTTACTTTTCTGTACTTTCTATTTCCAATCCAACAAAGTTATAGCATTGAGAGAATTCGATTGGTTAGCTTGTCTCTTTCCACGGAATCTTCGCTTTTGAAACAGATGAATGAAAGGGTTTATCGAAAAAGTGGAATACGGATTTCAGGAATGCTTTTCATTTAGCATCGGCTAGAAGAGGAATCTTTCGCTGTATATTTTCGTCGGGACGGCTACTTCGTAACTTTTGACTGATTTTTCCCCGTCAAAAGGTAGCGCGGCGAAGCGTTTTAACAAAAGCACCCTTTATTCATCGCGGGGCCCTCTCATCCTATTTTTGCGAAGGGTCAATAACACAGAGGAAATTATCCGTCTTAACTTAATTTGAAGCCCAAAGCCTATCATCGCCCCTTCGCGATATTTACATAATCTCTTCATCCGGCAAAAGTTCATGAGATGGAGTTTCCGGGAGGTAACTTCATTAGCATTAGACTCGTTTTTGCTGTGAAAGGGGTTAAGGACGGACCGAGGCTTTCAACGCGCCATGCCAATGCGGGGTATCTCGCCTTCTTTCAAGACTCCGCGATGTCTTTTCGATCCAAACAGTTTCCTAAGTAGTACTTCCTTTCTTCCTTCGATCCCTGGAGTTTCTTCTCAATCTCTCTCTCTCCCAAGTCAACTTATTCCGGAGACAGAGACGAATTGTTTCATGCTCGCATCTTGGGATGCGAGGCACCGTGATGAGTTTCCAAATGTCGTTGAAATTTTGAGACGGGTTATTTTAGAACTCCATATCGGGTTATGGCTTGAACTCTTAAGTAAGGCTTTTATTATGACTCGGCAAGGCTGTTTAGCATATAGAAAGCATGGTAATTAATTAATGAATATGATAATGTACAGAAATACTTTCGAATGTACTGAGTGACTCGATGTGACGAGACTCTAAATGGAATACTTTTTTCACCGATGATAATTAGGAAAGAAACATGTCATGCACATTTACTATTGAAAAACTCTAAGAGTTTGGAAAAACTAAAATGTACGTATTTTGCAAATTTTTATTGAAAAATTATTTATTCATTATAATTATCCCATTTGCATAGTTCCAGCATTATATAGTAGCTTCTTAATATGGTATAAAGTGTATTTTCAATTTATCAGCCAAATGAAACGTTTTCCTACCGATTAAATTCGGTTGATTCATTTTCCAAATTCTTTTGTAGGCATAACGACGGATTCCTTCATAGAAATCAATAATTTTATTTCTGTAATTATTTGATAATCAAGTCAACTCCAACAGTCATGAATGATAAGGTCAGTAATACGTACATTCCTGTACTTAAATCAGTTTTATGTGCTATCCTACTAAAATTACCTAATAGAATTGTTTTTATTTGTTGAAATACTAGACTGTGTTTTATGAGCATATGCATCACGTTACATTGAAAATATCGTAAAATAATCGAGATTACTGGTTTCATTTTTTGCTCTTGAATGAAATAAAAATCTATATAGGTACGTCAGTGCATCATCAGCTGATTATTTTTATCAATACTTACCCGAGACGATTTTTTCCTAAATGCGTTCCTCCAATCAGTCGTTACGATTAACTGCTCTAAAAACACTACGGTGTGCAAAATATATCCTCATTGAACGTATTTGTATCAATTCAAACGTGAAATAACAAAAATTATGATCCCGAGCAAACAAGCGACTTTCCAATAATAGCTTACTGACGTCACCCTCGTTACATAAAGCAGAAAAAGAGAGAGACGAAGTTGAATTTTGATCAATGAGCAGATAAATCCAAATGCCCTATTCCCTTGGATTACAAATCCGACAAAAAAAGAATTTCAAAACTCACCGAGTCGTCATAAAACGTGCCTTCTGCACAATAGGAAATCTCTTATATTGCATCCGAATATTTGTTTCCCTTCTGAATTTACAGTAATTCAGAGATGATACAGAGCGTCCATTTCTCTCCCTCTTCAATGTAGCATCTATTCACTCCACCCCACCCCAAACATACGCACACACACACACACAACAACAGAACTTCTGCTGGTGACATCATATCCGAAGTAGCCTAGTGTCGTTTCCTTGAGAGAAACCTCCGCAGTCTTTTCTGCCTCGCTCGTCCCCTCCCACCCCCTCCCCCTCGCAAGTTGTGGAAATTGTGTATGTGTGAGTATATCAACCTCTCTCCCCCTACCCTCCACGCCAATCTGCCGCAGTTCCTCCATTTCCCGACTGCGTTTTCCCTTAGTCGGGTTTACGGAAAAGACGAGTGGAAGGAGGATGAGGAGAATTGAGTCCTAAGATAAGGTTCACTTCTTCTTACGTCGTCCTGCTTTACTTGGAAGACACATGAGCTGCAGAGGAGGGAAGGGTTTGAAGAGTTAAGAGAAGAGGGTTTAGGTATAGACGAACGGGGTCGAGTGGATGGGGTTCGGATGGGAGAAGGGGGTTTAGTTGATGTGGTAATGGATAAAAATGAATAAATGGTGGGGAGAGAGGGAGTTTTTTGGGATTAACATTGAAGCCAATCTTCCCTTCCAAAATCTCGAGACGTCTCCGGCAAAAAATGGCGAAATTGGGAGTCACGAGAAAGCGGAGAAATGGAGAGGAGGGGAAATAAAGCGGGAATAACGATCTATCTGTTGGATATTTAATATGGAGTTACCTCATTGAAAGAAACCATGAACGCGTGAAACATTTTTTAAATGTTATAATCTTCATTGGATATAACTAGATATTTCTTAAATAATAAGAAGCTTGGTTGTGGAAATGCTTCTTTTAGTTTATTTCTTGAAAATGATATTTTCTACTTATCCAGCGACCTTATTTTTAAGGAACGCCATTTACATTTATCTCTCAATATGACTTGATATTTTATATTAATTTTCTTTATATCTTTTGAAGTATTTTCCTTCTGCAAATATTTGTGCTTCGTGTATCGTAAGAAGACTTTTTTCGTCTTTAGGTATACAGTATACAATCTATGAAACTATTCAAATTATTCTTTAGTCAGCTGAAGTAGAGTATATTTTATCTTCTTTCTGACATCTTATTTTTGAAAAAAGATATTTTTCCGTTTGTATGCACATAGTTTTTTAGTCATATTTACGAAAAATCTGCTGTTTGATGGGAGTATAAGAGCAATATTCGACTATTATTTGCATACAAGAAAATACATTTCAACATTCTTTATATTTCATAGTTATTGCAAATAGGATATATTTAAAAATATTTTTATAAAAATCAGGCTGTAAAAACTGTATTCCAAAATTAGGACGAGGACAATCCCTTATGCAAAATAAACGGGAGAAATTTCAATAAGGAATTCAACAAATTCGCGAAAATGTGATAAATCACAAAAATATAAACTGTGCAAGATTGAAACATCATAGATCACTTTGTACAAAGTTAATTACACTATCTAAGAGTTATTAAAATAATTTCTTTTAAATATAATTAGTAAATAATATGCGAAAAAATGTATATATTTATTTTAGAATGGAAAATAATATTTTTGTTATTTAAAAATGTTAATCGCCAAAATGAGATTTAATAACTCGCATAATGGGTTCTCAACAATAATTGTTCTAAAAGTACATCGCTTGCTTCAATAAAAACACTGATATACTCATGATCAATATTTATCCTAAATTTGTAATTCAATTGGATTCTACCACATGATCCTTTCCATAGACTTTTGAATAAATACGTTTAACTCGAAAATTCTTCAAAAATTAGCCGACAGAACAAGTTAAATTTTATTTGTAATAAAGGAAAACAGAATTTTGCGATAGCAAACCTAGAGTCGAAAAGAAAAATGTGAAATTAACGCATTGATATCAGGGATTCGACCTTGAAAAAGTGCGCTTGGTTTTACCAATCTTCATCCAAATCCCTAAACATGTTTCAAGGCTCGAGATTAACTTCCTCCGACCCTCCTGCTTTATCAGCCGCAAGGAAATAGATATATGGACTGCCTACTATTCCAAACCACATTCTCCGTTTAAATTCGGGTCACAGAAGATCGTACGTGATTGCATTTAAGGTCTCTCGGACCGTCTTCCGATTAAGTACACCAAAGAAGGCGCCGCTCGACCCACAATGAGCTTTTGTTTCTGAATTAGGAGAGCAAAAGATTTCCTCTCGGCTTTTAAAGGAAGAAAAGGATATCCAAGTGGGATGTCTTTGACGATGCCGGTTATTTGCATTACGTAGTTGCGGGAGATCACGTTCAACTAACTTCGGAATAAATACTCGAATCTATTTGTTCTATTATTGTATGCGGTTGGATTCTATGAAATCCGCTTCTAAAATAAACATTTCGGATTTTCTACAGTGACATATAGCATTTGCGTACGTTTTATAGAAGATATTTATTATTTTGTCTTTTCTTCGCCAAATGTAAGGAGAAGATAATTATTTCTTTAATTATTGAATCTTGGATATCTGATCAAATTGCGTTTAATGAAAATTTTGTATTCGGAAATTCCTTCCAAATCATTTTTTTTAATTACAATTTTGGATGAAAGTTTTAATAAATCGTTTATAAGTTGGAAAAACTTTACTTTTATTGATTTTATACGCGAAACATTACACTCTCCCTTTTTCATTTTTACGACATCACTCGTTAATATTATTTCGTTAACTTAAAATTTTATGTTAATAAAACTCACAAAAATCGAGTACGAAATAAACAATTATTAATTTGTATAAATTTAATTTATTATTTTTTATTTTATTTGTTGGTACATTATGTTGTCAAAACAATTTCTTTTGTGCAAATATAAAGCGCACGAAATATTTATACGAGTTCAAATTTTAATATGGTTCAATTAAAAATAGCTAATTTTGTTGACGTTAATAAAATCGAATAAAGATAATACGCCAATAAATCTACATGTAGATTTTCTCTCGAAATAAAAATCGAGCTAAAATTCGCATTCTCGATAAAATATATGTGCGATTTTCTCGCTGAAAAAAATCAAAGGCCGGAGTCAAAAATCGAGATAAAGTCGGACGAGGTTATTCGTCAAAATTCGTGCTCGCCGAACACAATCCCCAAAAGATTAAAACTACTGAATAATTACCCCTCGGGCACATGACGTAAACCAGCCGAACACTATCTCTGGCGATATTTTTAAAAATAGTTTTGCGTATCCATCCATACGTTTACCTTCCTCGCCCTCCCTCCCACCGCATTTCAGGCGACAGATGCTGTATAGGGGCTCGAGCGGACGGTCGAGATGCGAGGCCACCCCGACACCGTGTCGCGTCGTGTAAAAGACATCTTGCGAATCCAATCTCGAACCAAGATCCCCTTTAGCTCAGGGTTTCAAACCGCACAGACTAACTCCGCTCGCGTGGTAATTGGGCGATTCCGGGTGGCTCGCAATCAAACTCTCAACCTCGACTCCTCCCACCCAACCCACCTCCGTCTCTTCCTTCGCACGCCCCCTTGAACACAGGCCACCCCCCACACTTTAGGATGTCCTCCCATTAGTCCTTCACGTCTGACTCTCTCTCTCTCTAGCCCGCAGCAAAAGGAACTCCCTCATGGTGGCGTCGGCATCGCTTGGAACTCCTCCTCCCAACTCTCTCCCTTACTGTCCACGAAACGACAGACATACACACATGCGAGTTCTCACACGATCACCCTCTCAAAACGACCGCAAGTTTAAAAACGTGCATACGTGGGCTCACGAGGATGGAGGCGGAGTAATAGGTAGAGGAGTTGTAGAGGGAGGAGATCGATCATGAGGCCAGAGAGTGTGTGTGTAACGCACGGATAGGGTGGGCAGAAGGACAAAACCGGCCGAATCGTCCCCTTCTTCCCTCTTTTCTCCCTTCCAACCAAGGCCTTCCTGCACTCATTCCCTTTCACGCTAGCCTTCTTTCTATCTCCTCTTGTCCTCCCTCAACGCTCTCTGTTCATCCTTCTTCTAGCCCCCCTATTCCAGTAATGACTCGCTCCTGTGATTCTCCCTCCTCCCTAGGGAAAGGGGAGGACTACGTCCGTCGGCACTCCACTATGTAAATGCGCCACCATAATCAGGAGGACGTAACTCCGGCATTAGATTACTCGCAACGAGCCCGGAATCTGTAATGCCAGTTAAGGCTGCCACTAAAGAGAGAGGGAGGATCGGAGGGGAGGAAGTGCAAGATGTGTAGTGTCTCCTCTCTGTACGTCAAGGACTTGATGCGGCGGTGGCGGAGGAGAAAAATTGAATCAGAGGAGGAAGTCCTTAGATGGAGGAAGGGTGTGCGAGGAGAGGATTTGACGAAGTTGCAGTTGTAGCAGCAGTGCAGAGCATGATGTCTGAGAGGCAGAGGTGGTGTGCTGTCTGTATGTAGGCGTCCTAAATCCTGAAGGAGACTAATAAAGAGGTTTATGCGGTGCTGATGGCAGATGTGTTTGAGCAGACGGAGATCTTTTTAATAGATTTTTTTGACCAGTTTTTCAACTGAAAGCGAATGATATTTCAAGGTCGGAAGGATAAAGGAAGATAACTTTCGTTAAATTTTCCCAGAGATGTTACTTTCCAAATATTAAAGTTCTGATGATTAGTCAAGTATAATTATTAATCTTCAAGATAAGGAAATGGAAAAGATAGTCTCCGCCATAAAATAAAGGACGTTCGGATCCTTATTGCTCGTGATACTTGAGAACGCAGTGCTTGACCTGGATAAGGGTCTGCTTTATTCCTTTATGAATATTTTCTCTTTTAACGGAAGTTTCTCAGGTAAAGGACAAATGACTGTATGTTAAAGTTTAACTCATATGATTACGCGTTGAACGTAGGTCACAATTGTAATCTTATTCAAGAAACGTAATATAAATGTACCAGTGTTGCAGAAATACAAACCAAAACCTAAGCAAAACATTTTGCCTCGTAGTAGAAGAGTAAACAATGTGGCCCTTCTCTAGATCCACTTTAGTGTCTAATATTTAGATTTCAGGCATCATTAACTCTTTTCCGTCTCTCGACTAATCAAGGGTTGGTAAAATTAATTACCTGTCCCGTAACAAAAGAATTTAAAAAATCTAGAAACAGGCCAGCGTTTTACTTGCCGTCAACATTTCCTGATTTTTTCTCAAGCAAGTTCTAAATAATAATATTGCACTAAGTACTGTTATAACTTTGAAATTGTAGGATAAAATATAGTTATCTCTTAAATATGATATCCATACGTAAAAAATATTTGAGAATTGTAAAAAAATTCATTTCAGGGATTTTGCCCAATTAAAATGTTTAATTTCGTGTTATTCATTCTCATTAACTTCCTATAAATAAAATATTATGATTTAATTTACCCTGAAGTGATTAATTTTAAATGGCATTTTTTAATTATTTTATTACCGCAATGAAATAGTTATACAAACGATTAATGTTTTTAGTTTGTACGGCTTCTCTTTTCATTCATTAGCACCATATTCTTCTTCACAACGGTAATTATTACCCGTCTTAGATATCTTAAATTTTTTTAAAATATTCGAACGTTGATTGTTACTCAAAAATATAAAGAAATTATCATTATCTTCAAAATTACTCGGATTAAAGAATCCTAAAATTCTATCAATAGTATTAAGGTATATTTTCTTCGGAAATTAATTGTAATCGCAAGATTATAATTAATTTTAATCTAGCGATTACAATTAATTAATAATAATTAAAACAAGATTTTTTTATCATCATATATTCGATATAGCTGATCATAAGGAAAAAATCAAGGCTTTAAATTTGATAAGAAAAATTCTATTAGCATCAATACCACAGTTTTGCCGGATGGCTAAATATAATCCGATTACGAAACAACTCGTGGCTTATTAACATTTTTGCGCTTACAGTTCTATTGTGAGCAAAATCCAAGTGTTAATTCGGTTTTCCATTCACTTCTTGCTTCCCTTAGTTCGGTTTGGCAAAATTACGGCGGGATAAGAATTCGAGGCGATAAAGACGCCACGGAAGAACCCGACCACAGGATACGTGACAAATAGAGATAGACCTCGAGCGAGATTGGCCGGCGGAATTGCGCGACACCTTGTCCGAAAAGCGTCAGATAAGTGGGAGCCCAAGAGGGGGCCAATCAAGGACCCACTGAGGGTGAGCGCTGAAGAATGGCGAGGACAAAAGAAGGTGATGGAGCGCCAGTTTGCGGGAAAGTGAGAGAGAGAGAGGGAGGTGCGGTTAGCAAGAAAAGGTAATCGAGTCGGACAGCCGACAATGGCGCAACTTTTTATTGTTATTGACGAAGCGCGGAGCGACGCGGATTCGAAGATTTATTGCAGTGCGCGTCGGTTATAGGTATACGTATATTTATTTTTGGCGGCGATCCTAAACAGCGAGTAGAGGGGCCGGGGACGAGAATTTGGAGGGGAATGCGCTGAGCTATACCGGATGGCTGGAGCGGGGAAGGGGATATGGCGAGGTGGAGGGGGAGGGTGGGGACAGTCGGGTCTGGGTTTGGGGTCCGAGGGAGAAATATCGTCCGGCCAACGTTGTGACAGATTCGGCGAATTGCCCAAATGCATTGAGCGATGGAATGCCGGGGAGGATGGAGGGGTAGGGTGACGCTTCAGGGGGCATAAGCGAGAGAGGGGGTGACGGATAGAGAGAGAGAGAGGGGTAGAGGGCGTGGAATGGAAAAGAGAGGGCGCTGAGGGATTGGATTGGAAACGGACGTCGGCAATCAAGGCGGAAAAAAGGGGAAGATAAAATGGCATTTTTGGCAAGTGGAAAGGGAAGGGGGATATCGGGTTTCTTTTTTCTTCTTTTTTCCTTCTTTATTCCTCGGCGCGCGACTTCAATCACGCGACCCGACAATATATATGTCCGCGGAATACGTGCGGAGTAAAAACGGCGGGGAGAAAGTAAAAAAAAAGAGGGACGGCGATTTTTCTCTATTCGGATTTTTGATTTAGGTTCCGGCGGCGGATGATGTTTGCCGTCCTTTCTAGCGATTTTATTTTGTTTTTCGCGTCGCAGCTTTTGTAAGCGCGAGGTTGAAGAGGGGAGGAGGGATGTGATATTATTTTTCCCCTCGATCATGAGTTTTTTTCCCGTACACGGTCTGTGCTTTCAGTGTATGTATCCAATGGAAACGTTATTCGGAACAGTATAAAATATGTCATATTGCCTCGTTGTTAATTTACAGCGAGAAATGGTACTTTTGTTTAGATAGATGAAGTTTATGAAAGGTTTTGCCCGTATGAGTGAAATTTCAGTTGTTTTTTTATTTAGTTTGGTTATTTTAAATTGCTGAAAATATGGGTAGTACCTTTAAATTTTCTACGATACATGAAAAAATTTAT
Organism: Tanypteryx hageni; assembly: GCA_028673005.1. NCBI lineage: Eukaryota > Metazoa > Arthropoda > Insecta > Odonata > Petaluridae > Tanypteryx > Tanypteryx hageni. Next base: position 57,525,296 of record CM054116.1, read on the forward strand.
AGTTGCCTTTCTTATTTTGTATCTAATTGTGGTATTGTATTATTCTAGAAAATCTCAATGATATGATTGTAGTTTGTCAGAAATGAACAATTCAACACTTTTGCCAGTTTTTACCGATTAAAATTGTTAACAAAATAAGATTGGTAAAAATTTCAAGTGAAATTAGCTCAGTAAATTATAGCTCCTACCTAGGGTTCTGCCATATGCACACATAGAACTCGGTCTTACAGATAAAATAGCTATGTACTTCAAATTCCAAATAAAATCAACAAAGTTAATTGAATAAAACAAATTGTGCCCCACATAGAAAGCGTAAGTTTGCATAGACATACGAAAATTTTTATCGTTCAAGGTTTCTCAGGAATAAAAAATAAAACTCCTTCCAAACTGATAACCGATTGTGTTTCTTCTCGGAGGCGACTGAGCTCACAGCTGTTTGATCTGGCCGAAGTTACCTTCCTCAATTATTCATCGCATGTTAAAACGGTCCTCTCTTCTTCCGGCACGGAGAAAAATCACATTGTCTTCTCGCATTGCCGGCGGTTTGCCTATACGAACCAACGATGAGGTCGCAGTGAATAGAGAGAGAGAGGCGAAGGAAGTCATCGAAGCAGACGTGATGCCCATTTACAAGAATAAGCTATTGGTTGTGGAATAGGTTGCTGGAGGGGAAGCGGGAAAGAAGTATGGGGAACTCAGAAGAATGCCTTAAAGGGAGGGTGACATATGAGAGGGTGGAGGACAGGGTAGCTTTTCGATTGATCGACTGATACAGCCGATGACGAGGCGAAATCTGCAAAGAGTAGGTAGCTTTACCCAACGCCGTTGCGCATAAAGATTTCTTTATGGAAATTCCTAGCGAGATGTCGTTAGTAGTATATTGGAGGACCCCCGCTCTAAATTGCCACCCTTCGAAATAGGGTGTTGGTTTCTCTCTTGACGACACTCGAGGGAGACGGATAGCGGAGATTGGGGAGGATAGGAATTAGAGAAATTTGGAGGTGGGCGAAAGGGAATGAGAGGGGCGAGAGCGCAGATGGGTAGAGCTCTTCGGGAGGCAGCACCGTTCCCGTAGAATACGGGAAAGAAGTCCGCAGCTTCCGGCCGTCTCGTTTGGGACCCAGACTTCCGAATTAGAAGGGTCTTTTCCCGTGGGTCCTTCCGTCGTGCTGTCGTCCTTTGGGCGATGTAAAGGAGAGAGGCGAAGAGTGGAGAGAAAGGGGGAGGGGAAGGAAATGGAGTATTGAGAAAGATAGAGAGAGAGAGGGAGATGAGAGTACTATCGGGATTCCGAGTAACGAGGAAAGATCCCTAAACGGGACGGTCTTTTTCTCACTATAAATGATGCGATTGTCCGAAATTTGCTGAAATTTTTTAATTATGGCAAACATCATGTGTACAAAATAAAAGTTTCGAAATTAAAAAAGAAATCTTTTTAAATTGTTAGAAAGTTGAGGTTACATTTATAATTTATAATAAAATACATTAATTTTCATCGAAGTAATCAATTTTGGAGATTTTAAAGGACTCTGTTTTTGCATTTATTACTATGTTTTCGTTTTGAGATATTTATTATCATCGATTTAGGGGTCACTTCAATAAATTTTAATGCTTTTACTTATTAAATAGATAACCTTTACCGAGCTTTTGATATTTTTATTTGCAATAATAGCATAAAAATAGTCATTCAAGTTTATTATCCTAGATAAGCAATTATTATTAGCATTAATTATATGATTAATAAATAATATTTGCTGGAAATTAACAGTTATGTTCCTAAAATAAACTCATTGAAATAAGTATGTATGTATCGGATGTGTGGAATTATTGTCCGCAAAATATTCATTTAATTAGCCGTTATTAAAGAACATTATGTTTATCATCTATCAATTCAAGAAATATTTTTAACATTACATTCTATTGAAATTTATGTAGGAAAACATCCATTCATAAATAAATTCTCGTTGATACTTAAATTCCTTAAACAAATCCTTTAGAAGCACTGCCAAATTATACGTGCCTTTTATACTAGAAAAAAATTGTATCAAATAATGAAAATACGTATACAGATGTAAGCTCAGAAAAGCTATATACCGCCAAACCCTTAGCGCAAATAAACTCAAATGGTTCACACCACCATAACGGTTGGTAATCCTGCCAACCAGTAAGTAAAAATGAGGCTGATGACCCTCCCAGCCTCAAAAGGAAGTGAATTAGCTTGCAAGCACTCCCAAAAACCAACGTCCAACGTCGTACAGCTCCCTCTCTCTCTCTCTCTCGTTCTCTCGTTCTCTCTCTCTCTCTCTCTCTCTCTCGCACACACAACTTTGGTTCAGAGGTCGGGTGTGGCCATGACGGTCAAAGCGCTCTACGAAAGGCCACGTGCGTGGAATTTTAATGGCAGAGGGCTCTCTCGGGAGGAAACTGTGGGCCAGGACGTAGAGGGAACAGGAAGAGGTTGGCGGAGAGAGAAGGGGGGAAGGAACAGGATGGTCCGTCCTCGCGAATTAAAGGAAATTCCCAACTCTCTCCTCCCTCAACCTCCTTTCGACTTCTCTCATCCCAAAATCATCGCTCGAATGTTTTCACCTAACAAGCCTATGGTATCGCAATTTGAGGGCTCCAATCTAATCTTAAGCGCCGAAAATCCACGAGCTCCCTCACTTTTCGTACCAAAGCCTACGGAAACCGCATTATTCAGGCATCTCGTCGGTCTATATATCTGTCAGTAGATAGTTACGGCGATAGCGCATTTCCAATGCTTTCTTTTGTTTAATCTAGTGGAATCTAGAAAGATTCTGGCATCGAGGGCAAACTGTTTTCAAGTGTATGATGTAGTGCCTCTTGTGTTTTGATCTTTTAAGGGCTCAGTTCCAATATAATTCCAGCAAAGTTCTCTTTCTTAAATAAAATGATATTTCGAAATAAAATTAAAATATACTTAGAAATATGATAATTTATTGCATAAAAATTAAATTTCCTCCTCTACGATGGACATCTTTCTTGAATCACTCATTTCATATTTTGTCTTGCATTTACATATTATTGAATATTAAATATTTTACGCGATGAGAAGAGAAATAAACTTAGAATATAGAATAATTTTCCATAAAATTTGCCACTTCATGTTCTTCGTATCATTTCACCATCGATCTCTGCATTTTAACAAGCAGTTTCAAACCTAAACTTCTGGCGGTTACTTTCAAATTCCTTTTGCTTAGTAAATGTAAATGTTGACAAGTGAAAATTTTTAGATCTTCTCGGCCAATTTGGTTCCCCTTAAGATGTCAGATCAGACTTTCAGTTAGCAGAGAAAAATAAGAGCTGGCAGAGGTTGATTGAGTATGGTTTGAGGGAAGATTTAGCGGTAGATAGGTATTGTGGGAAGGATAAGTGAAATAATGATGTTTGCGTGCTTTCAGCGCTAGAATAACTCATCGACCCGTAATACAAACCAGCAAACAATGCCCCAAATATCACATCCTCATCCTGCTAGTTATGCCGTCCGTGTAACTTCCCACGAAATAAATTGCCTTCGCATGTCAAAACACGAATTCCTTTCTCATTAGGCATTATTCAAATTTTGCCTTCTCCTTAATTTATTGGCAGAACACCTTTTTCCCCTAGTAGGTAAGGACGTAACCTGCACGCATATTTTCTCTCTCCTTTATATCTGTTAATGTGACCTTGCAGTGATAACTAAAGTGTACAAGTCGCTGAATTAATTCCAATTCGTATTCGTACTTTGGAGAAGTTCCTCTGCCCCTTAGATTAAGAAAAGGATATTTTTTATCGTAATTTGCATTTAAAATAATATTTCATACATTTTTAGCCAAAGAAAATTTGAACATGAGTAATTATACCAACAAAAACAAAAAATAAGAGGTATTTATACAAGTTATAGCCAACATTGATATGCACCAAAATCAGCATACCATGCGAATGGAAAAGGAATACAAAAACTCGAAAAGAGCAAGATAACAAAAAATTAGGAAGAGCTGTATTCATGCTAAACATTCGGCTTACAAATCCAACGCATAAAGCCAATTGAAAAGAAAAACAAAAACGCAAAAAGAACCAGTTGAGACAAAAATAAATAAACGAACTCGAGAATCGTGTGCGTGTAACCTAAGCTTCCATTCGCCGAACAACTATTGCATTCGGTATCGATTCAGCTCCGAACATTTGTTATTGCCAACAATCAAATTGAAAACAAAGTTAATCTTAACGCGTCACGTTGTCAAAGAGATAGCCCCGGACGGCGAGCCATAGAAAAAACGACGGTTGCCATTTCACTTTCCGACGCCGTCTCCCTCCCCCCACCCACCCCTTCATAATTCTTGAATACGACGTCGTCCCCTTTTTAGCTTCGTGCCTTTCATCCCAATATCTTCCTTGAAGGGTGAAGGGGACTCGGGAACAAAGGAAATAGAGAGAGAGAAGAATTTTAGGGCGAAGAGTTCGGAATGAGAGCGGAGGGAAGTAGGGGAAGAGATTGGAGGGAAAGGAAGAAACGGAAGGAGGTTAAGGAAGATTTTGATGGCGCGGAGGATGAAGAGATTGTCCCCCCAAGAATGGAGAGTGGTAAAGCCCGAATTGGAAGCCGGGTGGCCGGAGGGAGGGAAGCGGGGTGGGTGGAGGGAAGGAGGGAGGAGAAGTGACCAATGGGGATTAAGGTCCGGCTCCTAATCTTTTCGGGGATTAGATTCTCCCACGTAAGACCTTCTCTCCGAAGGGCCCTTTTCTTGCTCCGCGCGAAGTCTGGGAAAGGGATCACAAGGCTCCCCTTTTATTCCGACTTGAAGTGGAGAGAAATAAAAATTGGTGGTGTTCAATGGTATTTTCCATCTATCGTTCTTTGGCTGGGCATTTGCGGTCTTGGTATTTCCGCCTCGTAGAACGCATTAGCCATCATGGAAAGCCGCTTGTTTATTTTTTAAATTTTACTCTCTCTCACTCTCTTGCTCTCTCTTTCTTCGATAGGAAATTCCGTCACGTTGCGACGCATTTGTTTAGCGTTCTCTCGAAGGTATTATAGTTACATACGTCGCGAAGCGTTCGTTTAGCGTTTCTCGGAAGTATTACAGTTACATTTTTTGTACTGTATTGACGGCCATTTATCAACGGATCAGGACGATTTGAAGATATTGATGGCATAATGGAGGAGTTGGAATTAGAATATATTATTTTTGCAGCACTGATAGTTATGCACACTGGAGGTGACACCAATAGTTAAATTGGTGAATAACGGAAAACGGTATAATTTCTTTCTCGAATTCCTCAATAAAACTTAGTGACTTCAATGAGTTTTGAAATAATATAGTTGTTTATATTACCATTTAAATATATTTTTACTTTCTCATGTACAAAGTATATAGAGTTGAATAAATTCCACTTCAAGATTTTGACAAACGTACAAGATTTAGATGGCCAGGAGTTTGGAAAGGTGGTTTTTGTGATTTCATTTCTCTGTAACCTGGTGTCTTTGCGCAACTCTAAATTTTAAACGGTTTACAGAATGCACGTAGTAAATCAGTCGGAATAGAAGCCCTATTGAAATGAACCATATTGCGCCATAACGGAGGGTAGTTTAATCTTATAAATTTTCGTAAATTTTACTTTACGCTAAAATGTATTGATGGATTTCAAATAAAATTCATCATCTAAAGATACGTTTTTCCGTTTAAGTCTTGTAGTTTAACTATATAACGTTCAGTGGCCATTATAACATATTGAATGTCCAGTTACCGCTAAGCTGACCATAAAATAATGTAACCAATGACATTGCTTTATGGACTAGAAGTGTACGGTCATGAGAAAGTCTGTACAATGTATTTTACAACGTTGTTTTAATTTGGCGATGATGCGTTGATGATGAACAGTTGTTCGAATACGTCCTTGTCGGGAAATGCTTTCTTGCTTCAGCATTTACTAAAGACTCGTTGTATTGATTTTTCCGGCGTTATTTAATACCGCAACATGGGCTACGACATTAAAATATTTCGGCGCTGCCTAACCTCTTTGAAATTTTCCGCGCCGATATTACATTAATTAACGACCATATTATTATCAACGGGCCATACTTAAAATACACGGATTGCACACGTCGTTTGCAAAGGGGTCCCCCGATGCTTTAGGATGGAGGGGGTGTATACATGTCTTTGACAGCCGTGCATTACCGGGCTTAAATACCTAGAGCGCAATTTATTAGCTGTCGCGATGCGGTAATTTTCAACGAGCATGACTTCAAAATTCGGGATGACGCCGGCTCAAAAGTGATGATTGTAATCAAACATACGATTTCAGTCGCGAAACGACGAGTTCTCTTTTTGCTTTGTTTGCCTCTTTAGTTTGTCCTTAATCATCCGCGTGACTTTTCCGTCATTTGTTGGCAAAAATGTTTAATCGAATGGCGCTGCGGTCGAAGTTTTTACTTCTTTTCTTTTTTCTTCCAAAGGGCATAAATCCGCAACGCGAGCCCTGTAACAACGCGGTGGTGGTTTTCGAAGCGTGCAATTACACGACACATCAAAAGCGTTCATTAAATTTAATGCCAAAATTCTAAACCGGTAACAATTAAAGAGGAATAAAATAATATGCCGAATATTTTTATCCTCGCCGTTATTCTACCAACGTTAATGACGGAATAATTCCGACCAGTGAGTCGAATTAAATGGACTTTTGTGCATGCACACGTTGCGTAAGTTGGCAAAGATTAAATTTGAAAACCAATTTATTTCGCTTTATATTTCCGCGAACGGCACACATTTTTTAATATATCCTATCATATGGTTAGGAACTAAGGAACAAAATAGTTTGCTGTATATCACAATTCTAATAGCTCTCAAATCGATATTCTTCTTAAATTTATGCCATGACTGATTCCATAAACACAACCTTTAAAACTGTTGTAGAGTCACCAAAATTATTTTAATGAAGCATCTCAAATACCATTATTCTCATATGGATAAAATATCAGAATGTCATGGACTTCTGTAAATTGGAATATGTTTATGTCATTAAACGTATCCTTCGTTTTTGGGATATTCAAAAATATAATACCATAATCCCATATTGCGAATTTACTGTTATTTAGAGACGAAAGTTTATTCATTATCGTAACTGCATGTTTAATGAAATTCGCGAAAGATAGAATATATTTCCCACAGAGCTACCACGAATATAGGCCCCCGTGCACAGCTCTCTCCCCAAACAGAGAAACACCTGCAACCGTTCTTAACGTAATAATATTTAAGATAATAAAATATATTAACTCAAAATGTTATTTATTGAATTTTATGGATACCGAAGGAAAAATAGAGGAAAATTTACGATTGATGACGAAACTTTACTTGGTTAAATAAATTTGTTTCTGTATTACATTTACTATCGCTCCGAGTTCGGGTACAAAAACTCTCTCAAAAGCCTCTGATTTCTTCCTTTATCCTCCAGTCCTCCTATGTGTGAGAAGGAACCAAATCCCAAACCTTCAAAATCCACAACTCAACTCTTTCGATACGTTTCGTTAAACTAATGTGATGTGAATAGACCTCTTATGGGGCGTGAAGTACATGGTGCTGATTCGTTGAGTGTGTGTCGTTGAATATAGAATGGCCTAGATTATAGGTGAAGGGAGAAAGGAGAGGAGGGAGGGAGGAGAGAGGATGGAAGGAAAGGATCGTCAGTTACACTTTCCTGGCACGCACGTGAGTTTCCTCGGACCCTAACGTAATATTCCTTTCCCTCTCTTTCTCTCTCCGTTATCCCATCGAATATGAGAAAATACATTTAAGTGATTATCAGGAATATCAATATGAATTTTCTTTCGGCAAAAAAATTTTTTGTTTCTATCGTATTGTTTATCGTTACCAAGGTATTGTTTAAACTTTAAAATAGACTCGAAATATCGTGAATATGTGAACAGATGCGTCGCGAATTAATAATGCCAGTCATTCGTTCGCAATTTGACGAAACTAACAATGAAAATTACCTTGACAACGAAAGATTTTTATATGAAAATACCTCCAATTATTTTGATAAAACCTGATTTGTGAACCAATTCGACTCGTATTTGAAAAAAATGGCAAGAAAATGAAATATAGTTCTTTTAGGTGTTCTTTGGTTTAATTTTCAAACTTTCAATGATTCTAAGTAACGGGTTTTCAACCTTTCCTTGCAGATGTACCCCTTAAAGCATTTTTTAATGGCCGCGTACCCCTAAGTACATTTTAAAGTAATATTGAAATGAATAACACGTGTTAAGATAGATAACCCATGTTTATAACGTTAAAATTCTCAGTTTCAACGTTTTTTCTGGTTTGTAACATTATTCTTAGTCGTAACTTCGTAATTTTTTATTCAGAAGACATGGATGAATAACAAAGCAAGAAGAGACATTATAATCTTTCACACTTTCGTGTACCCCTTCAAAACTTTTTACCCCTAGGGGTACGCGTACTACCGGTTGAAAACCCCCGTTCTAAGTAATTTATAACGTTATCGAAGAATGGCTGCGTTTCAGCTCTTCCCATGTTGTTCAAATGGAGAAAATACAGGCTCCTGGAATCGACCACATGACTTCATTGTAAGCGGCTAGCAGCTTAAATTTATAAGTGGCGTTACCAAGCCATTCCTGAAATTTTTATCGTGAATAAATGAAATGTTTTTGTGTTATGCGGATTTCTCATTCTGCCATTTAACTCCGTCATACATTATTATTACTCAGTAACAAGTGAATTCCCCATTGCCACGCAACTTGAAATTTTGAAAGCAATAGACTATATCTTGATTATGAAAAAATTAATTTACTCTATATTTTTTATTAATCAAACCCTGTGGTAATAATACCAACCATTGAGCTACGGAGTCTAACAAACAAAAAAATTTTGGTTGCTAAAACGAACAGCAAGGACAAAAAATAATGGAAAATATACCTATAAAATAATCAAGTTAAAATGAAAACGCCTTACCCATTCCAGTTTTAATAAAATGGTGAAACGAAATTTCCCGGAATCGCTGTAAATCCTGAACAAAACATAATTTTAAAATAAGACACATCAAAATTTAATAAATACGTACAGATTTGAACCTCCAGTTTTCATATACAAATTGTTAAAATTTAACCTTGAGGCAACATTCCGTTAAAATTTTTAGCTTTTTCAAATATAATATGTAATTTAAACGTTAAATTTTAGCGATTTTGAATTGATGATGAGAAAAAGAAACTATTTTATTTTACTTCAAAGGGGTCCAAGTCCTAATCGAAAGGTCAATTATTTCTAATTTGAATTGGCAAAATATTATAATCCCACCCCCCTACCCTGGAGTTGAAGTGGGATGTCATTACGGATTTTTGTTCTCCCGTGCCTTTAACATCTGAATCAAGCATTCCTGCCAAATATCATTCTTTTATCTAGTCAGGAAGTATGCTAAAACAGGATAAAGAGTAACACCAGAGGCAATGATGTCAACACTTTTTCCTCGGACGAACGGATCCTCGACAAATTATAATAGATATATACAGTTTCTGCTGCCCTGCAGAAATTAATTTTAAATACTGAAGTCATTGGTTCCCAATCTTTTTATATATTTTTACATACGGTATTATAGCCTCTGGATCTATCCAGTTTTCGATACTACGGCAATTCCCTCCGTAGAGCAGTTGGATGCAAGGTGAAATGTCGAAAAATAAAGTTTTCGCGAATAATAAAATTTTATCAGGAAATTTTCGGAAAAACAATGTGATAAAAATTATTGATAATTACGTAAAATGAAGAAATTTGGAATAAATTTATTGTTTTTACTATTGTAAATTCAAAGGGGACCGCATGATATTCAAGAGGGCTACGACAGTTGAAAGTTTGAGAACCACTGCCTTTGAGGAAAAATTATTGCCTCAGTGGCATACCTAGCAACACTTCTAAATCGTTCATATATTTACTAAAAAAATTTCTTCGAGGCACCCATAGAAATCAGCTACGTCACCCCAATGTTCTACGATACTGGATTAAGCTTTGTGTAATTATCAGTTTTTCATTTGTTATAAGTAATATATTTAATGCCATATACCAGCGTTTCCCAACCGGTGGTTCGCGTACCCCTAGGGGTCCGCGAAATTTATCTGAGGGGTTCACGAGAAAAATTTGGTAATGGCGCCTTTTCACTTTCTTGGTCCTGCAATTCTTACCGATATTTTAATTTCACTCAAATTAGTTGCATGGTTTTATTTTCAATTTTTTCTTATGCTTCAAGAATTATATTTGAATTTTACAGGGTACTAACAAGAAACTGATGGCAATATCAGAGATTCTGATTTTATTTTGAACCTTTAATTACTAAGCGCTATATAAACTTTTATTTTTTCATGAGTTAAACGCGTTCAAGAAGATTTGTTTTTGCAAAATTCACTCTCCATTATAAAGGGTTTCGCCGCCAAAACTGTTGCAACTCAAAGGGTTCGCGATGATAAAAGGTTAATCCAAGAGGTTCGCGACGAGAAATAGGTTAGCTCAATAGGTTCACGAAGTGGAAAAGGTTGGGAACCGCTGCCATATACCAGGGGAGGCCATAAGGTCGATCGTGATCGACTAATCGATCGCCGAGCCATTTTTGGTCGATCTGAAGCGAAGCAGTAAATAATTCGTTTGCAATCCAAAAATCAAAAAGTACTATATGAAATTCCTGATAAGAAATATATTTTTTAAATATGTTAAAAATTAAAGCCTTCCATTGCAAAAACTGGTAATAAAGGTTCCCCTAGCCTCCAGGGCAAGTACCAAACAAAGAAACGGCCCAAATTTGGTTTGACCGCAGTTATCCTTGTGCTCTTATAGTAGAGTCGCACCATCAAGGGGCGCGCACACACCCCCACAAATGATCAAACAGCTGGAAGTTGAAAAAAATGATATTTTATACAAATTACTATGGTATGCCATTAAAATGTCAATTTGATTTTTTATTTACTTAACGTCGGCAGGGTAACCGTAAGAAAAGTAGATCTTGACTGGGTAAACATAAGAAAAGTAAATCTTATATCCAAAAATAGTGGGCACCCATATACAAACGAACAAAAATAAAATTCCCTCAATTGAATTGTTCTAGTTTACTTTATAGAGATTTGATCCGACAAAGACGCTGTAGGCGTCTTATTTCTTTGCGCCTTTGACCGCTACCAACTCCTGACGGGTTAATTTATGGTGGCGCTAGATTTCTAGTTCGCGTATCCCGCATCAGTTTGGGCACATCTTGCCCTCAAGACAACTTCCTGCGCTTCTAGGGAAGGTCTTCGCCTGCCTCGCTGGCCACTCTGGGGTGACGATGCTGATCCCACGGTATCGTTTTTCTTTCGCCGATGGTCCGAAGCTCCGCCGTCTTTTATGCTGCAGACCATCGGACAGTTTAACAGCGGTGGTGCAAAGGTATTCTCTTAGTGGCGTAATGGTGGTGACCCGTCTACACAGTATATTATCAGACTCGCGAATTAATATAAACACGCGTATTATAAACTTGCATTGCCAATGATGAGAAATATAGAGCGTGGCACTTAAATAACACGCTACAGATGGGATATATAAATCTGTAATTTGTTTTTTATATCTTTGAATATCCTGAAAATCTTAAACCATACAGAAAATTTCCCGGAAAATGTTAAGCGTCGTCTTCATGTGTAAAATTGAGAACGTGGTAAGTAGATGTTTTATTCGCAACGAACTGCATTTAATAACCACCAGCGATAGATGATACATACCTATTGCCACCACATATATGTTCTTCATATCAGTTACGTAGCTCGCCCTGTTTTTATTAATTTTGTATGTACCTATTACATTTTCTCAAAAAGCTCAATAAAATAATTTAAATTGGGTCTACCATCCATGCGCGCAACTGCGCAGAAAATTCGCTTGACTAAAACATGCACTAAGATTCTCGTAGTACGAATCAAATTTTAGCTAGAAGTAATAATATTAATTGCGGAGTTAAACTGCTTGTGTAATTACGTGTTCAGAACCCGCTGATAGTTATTACTAAATATTTTACCCAGATATACGCACTTAATAACCATTTTACCTCCTCAGCAGTGGATCCAATTAATCTTATTTTGCTCTCAAAAACGCTTAGGCAAAAAAGATTACCTTCCGATATCGAGCTTATCATGTCGTCTTCTTTATACGCCACCCTCTGCTATTTACTCGAGGCCAAATGGCCTTAGCGCGACTTTGAACGATGCCCCGAAATTGAAACCCATTGCCGCCCTCGTCCCCGCCTCCGTCGCCTCCACTATATGCCTATAAGTACCGCAAAATCCGCATTACACGCGGCGGAGAGAGCAAAGGAGGTGTTGTAGAGAGAGGGGAGGGATTGGGTCGGCACTTGAGACGCGGCAATAACCGTCCGTCTCCCGTCCTTTTGTGGCACTTGTGGACGACGGCTTCCTTGCGTGGGGGGCTAGGCGTTAAAAAGGAGAGGCTACAACTCACCGCTCTCCCTTGACTCTTCCAGTTCCTTATATTTTCGGATGATTTTTAGGCAACGTGCCCGGAAAAAAATATACATCGTACGGTCAGAAAAAGAGAAGGGCGGTGAGGGGGAAGGAGAGAGCGGATTGGTCCAGAGATGATTTGTGACCTCTCTACTTCTGAGGAGACCTTTCCACTCCAATCCCCGACCCATAATCCTTCTATCTTTCTTATCGCCTAGCATCCATGGGAGGATGGTGTACCTTCAAGGGTTTCTGGATGAGGGGGAGGGCTTTTTCGTGGGGTACGTCTGAGGGCGACCACGGCGGGCACGGTGACACGGGCAGCCGCTCCACGGTATTTTTTTTATCCCCTACGCTCTCTCCTCCCTTTGTCTCCTCTTATACATTTTTTATCTCATATGGTGGCCTTAAAGCACAGCTGCCGTCGTTGGAGAAAATGCATTTTTTTTATATAAATATATATCGCCCATCCCTCCAGCAGCCTTTCCCCATCGTCGTCTTATCGCCCCATCTTCCGCCGTATGGTTTAGAAAGGCATTGCCGCGGCGTGTGTGTGCTGCGGGTGAGCACGGAATAAAAGGTTATAATAGGAGGGAGTTTTTTATTATTATTCGTCGACTTATTCAAAGCAGGTGGAGAAATTATCCTGTCCCGCGTCGCTACGGTTTTTATGCTCGCGCACGGATATCGTGATCGTGAAGCAGAAATTGCCCCGTTGATATGTCTTCGGTTATGCGCATCAATATTCATCATGTATATTTAAGTGACGTGGAAGACAAATTTGAACGGGGGTATTTGTTCTCCGTCGTCAAACTTTTAAGGGTATGTGACATAAAAGGGCGGTGCCGTTTTCGTTTTGGTAGTTAGGATTTTCAATTTCGGCATTCCATGAAATTTCTGTTTACTTTTACTCTTTATGAAGAATTTCATTTGAATCGCGCGTTTTCATCGTTCACGAATCCGGAAGGAACGAGCCTGTTACACTTTATCGTCCTATAAAACAACCTATTTTATACTTTTCGAACCTAACTTGGTACGCGCATGTTGATGGGATGATAAAATTCGAAGAACGGAATTGGATGAAGTTCTTTATAAAAGGAAAAAAATCGTATTCGTTTCCTGAACATTAAACCTGATTTTTTTACGCTCTTTCCCTATACAAAATTTTGAAATCTTGATTAATGTTTCTGGCATTTTACGCCGTAACATAACCTCTCAGCCTATTCTAAACATATCTTTTATATTCAAACTCTTTGAGGATTTTCCCGTGCCTTCCACTTTTCATTTAATTGCTTCGGGAGCTTCCGGGAAAGGGGTCCGCCGCAGAATAAAGACGAACCGTCCCCTTTTGTTTGTTAAACATCCATCTAATGTCTCGCGGAGTCTTTAAAAGGATAATCCCTCTTTCATCCAAAGAGGACCACAAAATGGGGACCACCTCGTCGAAAATCGGCATGTGATGATGCTTGAGACGGCGTAAAATACCAAGGCGGTCCCATTGATGTCCTCCCCGAGTTTCTTCAAAAACCTCCCCGCCGATACAAGCGGCATCCTCTCAAAGACAGACTGAGAAGGGGGTAGGAACGAGGAGCGCTTGAGCGGGCGACGGTGACGCAACCTAGTTAAATATCATCCCGGCACGTGGAGCCACTTTAACCCTCCCTCCTCTACCGAAAAACGCATTTCCGGACGACCACTTCCTCGCGCACAAAAAAAAAGAAAAAAGCCCCTCGCACCAGACAGCTTCACAATCCCCTTCATTTAACATCCTTTCTCTTATCTAACCTATCCCTCTCCCCGCCTATCTACTCGCCTTTCCTCCAAAACTACCGCAGAAACATCCGCCGCCTTAATAATTTCCACCTCTTCACCACCCCGCTATCTTCCCATTCCGACCCCTCCTCCTTTATTCATCCCTCGGCGTCGTAGCATTCAGGGAAGAAGGCCCTTCTCTCCCCCCCATTTCCCTCTTTACTCTCTCTCTTTTTCCTCATTTCTCTACGTTATTTTTTTCACTCCACTCCATTACTACCCCCGACCCTCTCATTTTTACCTATCTGACCCCACCACTCCTTCAACAACCCTCGAGCTCTCCTCCCCTCCCCTTTCCTCACCCCATTCCCTCCATCTCTTAATCTACTCGGTCGGCGTTTTTTATTCCTCTCAAAAAGGACTTCTTCTTCTTCTTAAGGTTCTTTCTTATTCCACTACTTCCCATACCTCACGCCACCCTTCTACTCCATATCCGCGCTCGGGAACCACGTCCGTATTAACGCTTTCCCTCCTCATATTTCCCACCCCTTTCTGTTAAACTCTCTCTCTCTCTCTCTATCTCCCACTTAAACCCCTTTGCTCACCCTCATCTCGCATCTGCGGCTGGTGGCATGCGAGAGGAGGAGAGGCTTCGCAAGTTGTAGCGGAGGCGGAAAGGAGAAATGGAGGAGGTAGAGAGGGAGAGAGCGGAAGAGGGATATGGCGGTGGCGGGGAGAGAACGCATAGTAGTCGAGGGAATAGCATTCCGAATTGGCCGTGCAAAGGAATGCGGGTTAAACCTTTTGTCGTCAAGCGCCGGGCATTGTTACAGGTTCCCGGAGATATGGCAAAAGTAATAGTGGAAAAGCGGGATGAAAGTGGAAAAGGAGACGGAGGGGATTGAGTCGGACGGGAATGGGGGTGGCGGATGGAATAGCGGTGAGAAAGTAGTCAAAGAAAAATTGGTCGATAGGTTAAGGTGGGAGGATATAAAAAAAAGATGTCGGATGGATAGGAGAGGAGAAATGGCTTTGGGAGATTGGGGAGGCTCTAGAGAGAGAGAGAGAAAGGAGATAGGATGGGCAGAGATGGAGGAAACGGCGGGTTTTGGGAAGGAGGAGGAAGGGGTGTGGCTGGGTGGGAAAGGAATATGGCGCGGAGGTGGGTAATGGAACCGGAGAATAGCCAGAGATGCGAGATTGAAGGGGGGAGACGAGAGGGTGTTTTGGATAGGGAGAGACGTAGAAGGGCGTAGGGTGCGAGAGAGAAAGAGGAGAGCTCCTCCTGCACCTACGCATGGTGCGTAGGTGCAGGAGAAGCTGATGAATAGGTGAGTATATCCCAAAAGAAAAAGGGTTGAAGAGACCATCTCTCTCTCTCCTTCTTGTCTTCCTTTCTCTCTATCCCTCTTTACTCTCCTGGGGCGTCGGATGAGGAAACAAAGATTCTCCCTCTTTTGTGAGTAGAATGAGGTTTTTCTGGCGCGGGAGAATGAGAAGGTGGAAGGAATTAAAGGGAGGTAGAGAGAGAGAGAGAAAGGTGAAAGGAGAGAGTGCGAAGAGAGTGAGGAATTAACCGTCTGCTGAGTGAGAGATGACCTCGCGCTTTGTCCCTTTCTCGTTCTCTCTCGGTCTCTCTTTTCTCCTAAATTTTCCCTTTTAGCGTTTTTTTAATCGGCTCATGCGTTTGGTTTGTGCGTCTGCCTGACGCGTTAACTCCTCCTAAACATAAGCAGACAGAGATTTCGTTGTTTTGCCAATTCTATATTTGTCTCGTTATAATATTATCATACTTAACGTTCTGTATAAACAATTTTTAAAAAACGCCATTTATTGTCTGCTTCAGCAGCTCTCTCCTTGTTTCAAATTCTGATTCTGAGAGAGTCTCTTAAAAGAATGGGGGTAAATTCCTGAGAAACACTTTCTCCATTCGGCTGAGTTGAAGGTTTTTACGAGATGTTACGAGTCTCTTGCGCGCCTGCTTGCTCTCCTCGACGCACGCGAAGAAATACATAAAACGTATAATATAGAGAAAAAGAGGAAGCGAACGTTATATTTTGCATTTCGTGGAAACGAACTGATACTTAATGCGGCGAGACGCACTTCTTAGCGGAAATTCTCAAGAGTTTTACGATTTTTGTCTCGATAAACATCAGAGTTTCTATTCAGATAGTTTACTGCGCCGTTCGTATCAATGACTCCTTCGATCAACTCCCTATGTCAACTGCGGCGATAAAGCGTGCTATTAGCGTTCGTAGACTGGATTGTGGTTAAAGCCTCGCGCTAAAAATGTGTGCAATTATTGAAAGCAGCTACCATAAATGCGTTGAAATTATATAGCCTCAATATTTTATTGATACTAATTCATCTGGAAGTGATGCAAATTACATCTACATGTTACCCTGCAATTCACCAAATTGGTGGATGGCAGGGGGTGAAATGCACCATAACCTACCTAAAGGTTGTCTATCGCAGGTTGAAATTTTCTATTGTGATCTCGTATTGACTCGGAAAGAACGAGCCTAGATAACGGTCCTTCCTACAATCGATCTCACGTATCGTATCATCACGGTCGTTTCTACCTATATACGTTGGTGCTTCAATTATTCCTACAACCTCGTCTTTTAGACATTCCGATCTATATTTCTCCAGAAGCCGCAACCTTGAGTTCAATCTACGATCCTCCAGTGGTACCCAGTTCAAATCCCTCAATAATGAAGTCACTTCTTACTTTTGTTTTACGAATCTGGCTGCTCTGCGCTGAACTCTCTAATTGAATTATATGTCCCTTCTCGTACGGATCCCATATGCATGAGGCGTATTTCACTTGTGGTCTAACCAGTGATAAGTAACATGTTTCGCGTACTTTTTCTGTAGTGTTCCGTACTATTCTAATTATGAAAGCCAGTTTCTTGTTAGCCGCGCCTATAGCTCGACGAATGTGCATGCCCCATGAAAGATCTCGACAAATGGTTACTCCAAAATATTTAACATACTCGGCTGCTTGAATATTTATTCCATCTATTTTATACTCGAAACCTGCTTCTATGGTCTTATTTTTCCAGAACGTAACTGAGGCACATTTAGTGTAATTAATTTCAATTTGCCATTCTTTGAACCACGCCGGTATCTGAGAAAAAATTCCCACGGACTATATTACTAACAAAAAATAATATTCTCGAATTTTTGTCGAAATTTTCCCAGCCCGCCATTCAGTAATTTCTATTTATTCCTTTAATCCGTTGAATTTTTCAACAAAACTAATTTGAATTATCATAAAGATATGCCTCAAAAACACGATAAGAAAATAGTCGCGCGTTTCTTGCGTGCCTTATGTAGCAACAATAAATCTTTGAAGGGGATTTCAGAGCGCTCAAACAAACTTGCATACAAACACGCACTGACACATGGAAATCTACTCTCTCTACATCCCCGAGGACGTGAGGGTATAAGGGGAAAGGGATAGTTCCAGGTGCGTCCCGAGTGGGACGCTTTTCTTACACTGACAACGCAAAAGAAAGAGAGCTCATCTATTCCTTTCCTTTCTCTTCCTTTCTTCCGCTTATCCTTTATTCTTATCCTCTTTCACATCCCATCCCATAAGGAGGATCCCACCCTCGGCACCCATTACAATGACAATGACTGGCTTCTCCCCTCCACCAATAAACAATGGTCTTCTTTTGCCTTTATTTCTCTTCTGCCAAGGCGGAGACTGTCAGCATGGTTGTAAGTGGTGGAGGAGGGTCAGGGAGACTGGAGGGGGTGTAGGTGGCGAGGATGGAGGGTAGTAGAGGCTAATGCATAACACTGGGAGCGGAGCGGTCCCAACCTTCACCCCGCTAAAGCTCTAACGCCCACTTTCTACACGTCAAGCGTGTTATCACCCTTGGGATTTGTCTCCTATGCTGTTGAATTTATATTTATCCGCCGTGAGAGATACTTCTGTTGTTAATTTAATGTAATACCAAAACAAGTGCAGGTAAAATGCTGAATTTTAATTTATTTTGGCGTAAACCACAAAGTTAACAAACTGTCTCGTCAATAGCAGAAAGGTTTAGGAAAACCAGGTGCGAATGTTAGCTACTATCTAATGCCGGTTAATCACTTCTGATGATGGCTACTTTGTAGCAAAAATATGCATGTGGTTTTCTTTTTGGCAATTCGAGAAATATATATTTTCATTTAGATTCCAGACACTGGCCAGCTTGATAATTCCCTCTTGAATTAATAAAAAAATACGAAAACGAATATAGTATACATATGAAATTAAATTTTCAGTCTCTAAAGTTGAATAATTTCAGACACACTGAAAATGAAGTCGGCAACCAGGAGGTAATTTATAAGAAATCCTCCATGCTAAAACCTCAAGTAGGAACGAATTGTCACGACAGAGATTATTAGTAAGAAATTACTAGAGTGTTTTGATTTCTTTTCAACTCATTGAAAATATTTATTTTAATTTTGAAAGAACCAAGTAATGACATTCTTGTTTGTTTATCTATATATATAGATAGATACCCATTGTTTCAAGTTAAAAAAACGTATTAAAGTAATTACGCTACCCTACATTTGAGCTGAAATTCAAACACATCCTGATTGTATGCTTTTGCCTATAGTCGTAAAGATGGTAATCATCACGAGTCATTCTATTGTTTTTAAGTACATTACCCATGACGTGTCCATCACATATGTCAGCTGTTGAAATTATTCTCCACCTCCTATTACTTATTCAGTACTTTTATTGCTAAAGAATTGCTTTCAATCGCTTCTTGTTGCGCTCTTAACGAGAAAGGAATATCCTCCCTAGAGCTCTAGAATACCAATCCCATCTATTTTTTGTCTTTTACCTTCTTTCACTTCTTTTTCATTCCGCCTTTATTTCTGCCGCCGTCTTCCTTCTGCCTCCCTTCGCGTCGCTGGTTTTTCGAAGAAAAGAGAACAAAAAAGTGAAACTGGTCCCGGATTTTCTTTCTCTCCCTTCCTCCTTCCGTCCTCCATTGTCTTCCACCCGTTGGCGTGGCGAACAACAACGAGTCGCAGTGGAAGAGCAATGACAAATTCGCCAGAGGGCGACACCCAAAGGACGCCACCAAACTTCTCTCCCGGCGAACATACGAGGGCGGGCGTTTGTGGACCGGCGCGCCTGAATCCTAGGCAACCGGCGATACAATCACGGGAGGATTTCTGTCCACCTGTCGTCGTTCGTGGCAATGTAAACATTCTGGAAAGTTAGGCGAGTTTATATTAATATTTTTCTAAGTCGCCCCCGGCAATGGATATATCTTTCGGATAAAATGTTCGCATTCATGTGTTTAATAAGCCTTTAGCTTTTGTTGGATTTTCCTGAACCTGAAATGCTAGATATTTTTCGTTCAACATTGTGACGGAGCAATTCTTTTATGAACATTTTCTTGTTTTATAAACATGGCATAACATTCTTAATAAGGGTTCTCGGAATTAGTACTTTGCAGAAATGACTTACGCTTAAGCTCTCTCCCTCCTCCCTCTTCAGAGAACATTGATTTTGTTGTTATTTTTTATCCAGCTTGTAAGGTAAGTTTGTCAGGCTATTCATCCTATCTAATTTAATAAACTAACGCTAATTATAATACTATTTTACTATACCATGTAACAACAAAAATCTTTCGGACCTGAAAATAGATTTCTTTGACACATATTTGTGACGAACAAACAAAGTTTCAAAATAATATAACATAAATTATTATTCTTTCATCACGTTATGCAGCCGACGCAAATGCAACGCATTTTGCCCATGCACTTCCCACAAACCATTTTCTTGCTTACTGTGCATTTGATTGAAGTTTTATTTTCCCTGCAATTTTCCATGATCTGGCATCTTCGGCGTTTTGGAACAACTTCTTCTTCCAAATCATACCTTGGCCTTGACTATCATAATTTGGCCGCTTTTTCACGTACCTATTTCACTCGTAGCTTCTCTGTAAGCTGTCTGATGAATTTTCTCCGCAAAAGTTTCTTACCAGTGACAGCTGTATATATCACGACAGCATTTATTTCCGCCAAATCAAGAATGTTATAAAAGGTATGGCCGTCAAACACATCCTTGGGGATGCTATTGAGTTCCGCGAGAATCTCATCAGAATACAAATCACGTCTACGAGTCATTTTTCTGACACTATGCTGTGCAAATGCATGTGAGGCTGCCTTCGCGTTATTGCGCGTCCAAATAACACCAGGGACTGAGCAAAGTACTTGTTGAGATGAAATGAGTGGAAGACAATATCTGCTAATTCAAACCTGCGCACACAATGCTGCATTTTCGGGACAGAAGACGATCGAGTGATGATTAAGAGCAAGAGAGAGGAGGAATCGGGGAGGGAGGGAGAGAGAGAGGGGAGGAGAGAGAGAGAGAGAGAGAGAGAGAGAAACGCAGGGTTGAATGCAAGAAACAGCTGAAAGAAATAGTAATTCAATATCATTAGCTAAGATAACATGTAAGCGTTTTGGCATTCCATGTTGAAGAAAATACGTTTCATTCTACACTGGAGTCAAAATGGCCCGTTCGGGCGTCCGAGGTAAATTTCTTTATAATTCATGACATATTCTCATGACAAGATTAAAATCTCATGGGGGTAAATACTTCTTAAAATGATTAAAAGTCACGAGAGGAAATTGGGTTCAAGATCATATTACAGTAAAAAAAACGCATTCAAATTCTCCTTCGGGTCAAAATGACCCGTCCGGGCGTTCTAGTCTTAATTTGTTTCCTTCCTGTCCTTGCTTAGTTGACGGTTACAACAACACCTTACCCTTTCCCACTCCTTTCACTTTTTCCTTCATCTTGGTAAACCGTCTTTTTCTGTACCCTACCCTTCCCCAACCCCCATCACCCCTCATCTCCCTCTCCTCCTCCGGTACTATATATAAACTCCGAGCTTCCCTTCTCGCTCATTATCTTATCTTCAGGACTCTGAAGAGGGCTACTTGGTAGCCGAAATACGCGTATCAGTGCCACTCCCTTCCTCTTGCTTTCCTGATATCGGCCCTACCAATTTTTTATTTAATTTTCCTTTTCCGGCTCCATTTGTTTGTTTTATCGTACGACAAGGGTCACTGTAATTTTCTTCGCATACCCGATAGTCCCACTCCTTTCTATATGCCTTCCTTAAATCGGCTAACTGATTTTTTATTTTATTTTTCCTTTACTGACTTTGGTCTTTGTTTTTATTTACGACAAGGGTCACTACAATTTTTTCGTATACCCGATTTGTATGAGTGTATGTGTGATTGTAGGTCCCTGGCGCGGAGAAGTCTCCCGTAAACCTGGGTGTCGATGTCGTTTTCACCGGTAAATAGAAGTTTTCTGTATTTCAGTTTGATCCCAGCCAAAAGGTTAATTCAATAATTCATTTCAGAGAAAAATCAACCTTTGGGTATCTTACAGAAGCAAACTCAGTTTATTTCAAGGTCAGCAAGAAAAACAAATGATCGTGATACTTCTCCACCATTCCAAATGAAAAAGAATCACGGCAGTAAGTTAGCGTAGTGGCTTTAGAATGGAAAGAACCTCTACGAAAAGTTTGTCGAGCGTACACATCGTTCGCAAAACACACATGCAGACCGCGCATCCCTCTGCTAACCGGAGAGCAATTTCATACATGTCTAAATGTAAAAGACGACGACTGCGAAACAAAACAAACCAAGCATTGAAAGTAGTGAGAGAAAGAAAACCGTAGAGCTTTCGTTGACTTTCGGAGGTATCAAAGAAGCACTCTTCTTATAAGTCCTAAAGCATCTTAACTAGCGTTTTCATTGTTCCGGTGCTTGTTTGTTTTCAGGGTTCCCGTAGAGGCAGCCCGCTTGCGAGCGGTAAGAGGGTTCGCTAGGGGTTAGTGTGGTCGCATGATAAGGCCCTAGGAACTCCCACAGTGATTGTGGACGCCTGGAGCCATATTGTTTGCCCGAAGTTTGAATTGGTGCGGGGGGGGGGGGGGGGGTTTCCCTCTCAGCGTCAACGTATATATTTGCAATTTTTCCAAGTTTTATCCTCCGTTAGATTCTTATCAATTTCGCATGAAGCGTTTCACAGTCGCATTTAAGAGTCTCTTAATTTGAGAGAATTTTTGAAAGAAAGTCTAATATCATAACTCATTTTCAAATGTAATATTTTTCCATGTATACATTATTTATGTACGAGTTCATTACCAGACATTTCTGAGCTGGGTAAATAACACGCTGTTATTCTTCCACCTCTGACAGATATAGTACAAGAAGGAGCAGTAGGAAGGAGGAGGAGAAATCAGTCTTTTGGTTGAGTTGTTTAATCTTAACCCCTTCAATGACCGTGGCAACTGAATGAAAGTAAAAAATATATCAAAGCAAATGATTAAAGGAGAAAATTCCATTCCATTAGTAATATTTGTTTGTAGGATTCTAGAAATATATATTACTATAGCTTTTTGCTCATAAATAAAGCATAACACGACTCCAGGACACACAACAAAAATTTATCGGAAAATCTGAGCAAAAATGCATGGAAATGATCATTTGTATTGTATTTTGAGTGACAAAAATGCTCACTATTCAATGAGGATTTGTTATTCTTGATAAAATATTTAATAATAATAGAAGTATATTATCCTCTCTAAATTTTATCTTCTCAGATTCTCTAGGGCAAATATCTGAATCATTAAACCGTAAATGGTGTGGTAGACATCTGTTTTCACAAATATTAACATATGTCACACAATTTGAACACATGAATCTTTAATGGTTTTATCGGTGCTTAATTATAATATACTAATTTTTTGTTAAATAGAAACTTTCTTTGATGTTGGAAAATATTGTTTTAATTATATACTTACAGAACGTTAAAACATTAATAGGAGGGTGTAGTTCTCAGCGAATTGATAATGATTGGAGCAAGGGTATTAAATAGATTACACTAAAAAATTATCCCATAAAGTCCATCCAAAAAAGTCATCTGTGAAGATTAAATGCGTTAATTGGATGAGTATAATTTTCTTCGTCCTAAAATTAATGTTTTACTTAATAAAATATTAAATGGCAATTAAATAGAGAGATTAGATGAACTTTTAGTCGTTTTTATACAGTACTACTTCGATTGATGATTTATCTCAAAAGTGTTTTTTTTTCATTTCAAAGATAGAATAAAATTATTACTTCAATTTTTTATTAATAAAAAATAGGCATTTTATATGCATATAGCCAAGCTAATTTCCCAGTTGTAAAAACAGCTGAATTCATTTTCATATTGCTTTCAAATAAATTAATGTGTTTGCCTATAGAATAGTATTTGCTCTTTATCAATAATAACAACTCGTCTAGAAAGAAGCTGGATTTGCTTTTGTTCTGAATATTTTGGGAATTAAAATTTTGCATTTTCAACATAATATTTTAAGTGCAGTCGTCACATAAATATTTTATCCGGGATTTCTACATCTTCGAGAAATATACCTACATACATATCGCGTTGAAGTTACTGGAGATAGGTGGAATGCAGAATTTTGCTCTAAAGCACTTCGAAAGGATGCATTTGAGGCTATTGTTTAATTATTAGAAAATTCGCTCCTTATTCTTTCGATTTACTTTGATTGCCTCACTCGCCATTACGCGACGAATTTCCACACACACAGAATTTTGGGTGCCATGGATGACTAACGTGACATTCCTCGGGATTTATTAACACCATACTCCTGCGCCCTTCGATTCGGATGAGAGCGTCTCAAATGCGCCTTAGAACCAAGGGCGCGCAGTATGCAAATATGCGATATGTGCTGCGTTTGCACTGTGGCACGGGAGGGCAGAGTTTAAAGCAGAGGGAGGAAGGGTAAGATGCCTGATTAATTGATAAAAGTTTCATGAATATTTTGAGGAGGGGTATGCGCTTGGGAAAAAGTGAATCGCGAGGAAGATTGATGGAAGAGAGGCGTCGAGGAGGGTTGAAAAGAGTGCGTGGGTGGTTCAAGCTGGGTAGGAGACGTGGGCATAAGCGGGGGCGGAAGGGAGACGGGTCCGGGGCGTGGTTAAAATGGGGATGTTATTGACGCCGATGCTCCCGAAGGTTTTGACGAAGGGGAGTGGAAGAAGGATTCGGTATGGGATGAATGAACAGAGGTTGGAGGGAGAGAATGAAAAGGGTTGATGCTGCAAGAAGGGTGGCATCGAGATTGTGGAGAAAGAGGAGGGAGGGAGGAGTTTCGAGGAATACACAAGAGCAACAAAGCGAAAGACGGCGTTTCTAAAAAGGAGATAATTTCGAAGCAAATTGGGTTATTGATGAAGGGAATCGTATTAAGCGACCGATGTGCGCGGTAGATGAGTTCCGATGAAAGAGTTTGCGATGGGAGTAGAATGTTTAATTTCCTATTATTTGGGCGTCAACTCCTACTCTTAAAGAACATAATTCTAAACAGAGTAGTTCGGAATTTGTCGCCTTGCAAAATTTATTCTTCCCGATCAAGATTAATAATTACAAGGGCAACGAAATATATTCATATTTTCTTTCTATTAATGCAAATTATTCTTAGTAAACGTTTTTATCGCACAGTACCATTCGCGACAAATAAATTGCAGGCATTTGAAAATTATTTATTTTTAACTAGTTAACCGAAGATTATATTAATTTTATTGGTTTGTTACAAATATTGTAGGTTATAAACTAGGCAAACATCTGCAGAATATTATATTTTTTGTAGAGCCGCCTTAAATGAAGCACGCGATTTAGTAATTACCAGTAGTCTGTACAAAGATGGTAACAATATCTAAAAATGCAAAACATTCATTTTTTTGTACTTTTATTTCACGAAAAGTTTTTTTGGTTAATTTAAAAGAGTTTATAAACTTATTTTAGAAGCTATCCGAGTTATTGCCATCAGATTATTCATTCGGTACATTAACATTTTAAACATATATCGTGACAGCCAACTCGGTATTTAGAGAAAAAATCTTCCTCAGGCAATCACAAGGTTTTTTAATGACGAAAATCACCACACTCAAGCGAATGATTCAGCGTCGGTATCTTAGCTGTTTCAACAATAAAGTTATTAGCAACCTCGGCGACGCAGCAAGAGGAACAAAACTCGAGGTGAAGGACAAGAGAGAGAAATTTCCAAGAGACGAGCACATATCACCGACATTGGGATGACTAAGACGGTTTCCTTCCTGAAACAAAATAAGCAAAAAACACGGCGGAGAAGAAAAAACTCCACCGTGCACTTAGCCGAGCACATTTCAACCAAAGCCCGTCATTCAAGGGACGAGAAAAAAGGATGAAGAAGAAGAGGAAGACATTAGCCGTTAGGGTTGGGATATAAGGAGAGAGGAGGAAGAAGAGGCAGAATTTGGGGAAGGAGGGGCAGGAGAGGGGAAGTTTGTGTTTGTGCGAGTGAGGGCACTTGAAGGACAAAGAATGAGGAAAAGGAGAGACACGGAAGGAAAGGTAAATTGAGAGATTAAAAATGAGAGAATTGGGTGAAACGGTAGGCGTAGAGAGAGAGAATCGAAACATAAAAACTTGCAATGCGAAGAGGAATGGTTGAATAAGTTTATGAATACATTTTTTAAGTAGTAAATAGTTATGCTATAGGATAAAGATTAAGCAAGGACATGTAAAAATGCAAATGGTAACTCGGTGGATAAATTTAAGAATACTATATGAATTCTAGGCTATTGGCTACAAATAAGATTTTTAAGATAATTATAATCGTGGAATACTGAAGGGATGTGTT
The DNA here is from genome assembly GCA_028673005.1 of Tanypteryx hageni. NCBI lineage: Eukaryota > Metazoa > Arthropoda > Insecta > Odonata > Petaluridae > Tanypteryx > Tanypteryx hageni. Next base: position 57,551,255 of record CM054116.1, read on the forward strand.
TAATGTAAATACAATGGGTGAACCATAAAACTTTGCATGGAAAAAACGTCACATAATCGGAATGGAGCATGTCTGAGAAAAAATGTGATATTAAAATTTCGATTAAATACGAAAGTGACGCTATAAATATTGAAAACGAAAGAAAAATGCAAGGCAACGAAAGTAAGTGAATAAAAATGAAGAATGGTGATATATACTAAATAATATTAATTGTAGACGAATGCTACATGTAAGGTTAAATTAGGAGGATTAAGATCATTGCGAGGATGCGAATTGGAGATTAAATAAATTATAAAAGATTACTATCGATTGAAGGATCTGTGCGAAAGCCAAGATAGGGATAAAGAGAGGAGATATGAAAGAATTAATCACATATATAGCAAATGAAAAGAGATGGGCATGTTGAGAGAAGAAAAAGAGTTGAAAATGCAGAGGGATAGAAAGATAGGAAGTTGAAAGTGTAGGGAGGGAATATTTCCTTCTCTCCCTCTAGACTGAAAAAGAGTTCCTTGGGGAGAGGGGGAGAAAGCTTTAAGAGCCCCGGAGAAGCATTTTCTTCCTCCCTCCTTCCATAAAAACGCTTGGCTACGTCCACCCACCTTCATCACTCAGCGCCGTCAAGAAATTACACCCGCAAACATGCTATCAGTTGTGGGAGGGCGATGGAGGAGGAGGAGCTAAGGCAAAGGATGGGGGGAGGAAAAGAAAAGGGAGCTTTTAAAAGGAAAGGAAGCGAAATAAAAAGATACGGAAGAGCACCCAACGACAGCAATAAACGACACTCTCCCTACTAGATTTAGCCGTCTTCGAGGAATACGAGTATCTATCCTATTTCTTCTTCCATTTTTTCCTTGGTGGTTAAATAAATATGTACATATATGTATATACAATGTTACTTACTCATTAACTTGAAATTTCATTTTTTGGAAAATACATAATAGACAAAAACGTGTATTTTCGCGCAGGAGAGGACATTACTGCAAATTATCTAGAAGGAATGCCTAGTAGGCGTGCCTACGTGATAGAGGAGGAAGCATATGACCTGGGAGGTGGGTCGGCAGTGGGTGGCAGAGAGATTTTGCCGGAGTCAGTATGAGAAATTGGACCTAACTCTGATGTTCCCAGGTGACATGGTCACAAAGGATAAAGGGATCTCACATGATGAATTCTCCCCCGACTGAATACCCCGCATTTCACTGTTCCATGCGTTCTTATCTGTCCTATTGCGTCTTCAGGGATTCCCTTATTAATTTATTTCACCAACTTCTTCCACGTATATAATAAGACAAAATATTTTGTCACAACGTCTCATTGAATAAAAAAATTGAAATTGCTCTCATTGAAGTTCTCTATAAGAACTTGTTTATGTAGCAGTGTGATATATTTATGACTTCTATATATAATGTAGATTAAAATCCTTTAGATTTTTAATCGATTAAATAACAAATGGCTAATCTCTTTTAATGTTTTTCGATACGAAAATCGTGACTTAAAAATGCTATATTAATGAAGATGTTCGTATAAGCAGTGGAAACATAAGTTCTCTATAATAAGCTCTCAGACTAATTGGATTCATCAGTTAGATCAATAGGTTTTAGTAAATATTTCATATAGTGATCTAAATCAGTGGTTTCCAACCTTTTTTACTAGTGGGCCGCAACGGTGGTTGTGAATCCTTTGGAAGTTGCCAATTCTTCGGCGGGCCGCATTAGAGTTTAAATCGGAAGTTACCTTAAACATTGCTTTTGATATCTCTCTACATGATTATACCTCTGTGCAACCGAATGGAAATTATCCTATTTTCTAGGCAATATTTGCTGAAACTTTTTAGATTGCATCAAATTCTTTTTCATTGAGTATCAAAGATAGACTGTTCGTTCATTTACCCCTCTCCACCCCTTTGAATTAAAAACAATGTTGTCATTGTATCATTCTATTAAATTATATCAACACATTCTAAAGAATGATATAAAATTTAGAAGATACTGCATTCTTGAACATCAGGTTTAAATTACGATGCTTGCAAAGGTCGTTCAAAATATAAAATGTGATCTTGTCTCCAAATTAACTACCATTTATTATTTAATTGTAAAATCAATAAAATCCCGTTTCTATGCCCCTTTATGACTTGTTCATTTATTTAATCTGTACTCTCTATCACTATTTAATGTCTATATTATACAAAAGACAATTATTTCAATATCTAGTATCTCTTTTGATACACAGCTGAGATCGTTTCACCGTGAAAAAGCAAAATCGAGCTGTTTCTTGTCAATTTCGGTCTAATATCCCGCCTTCTCGTTATCCCTTGCATTTAACGTAGGTCATTTACAAACTTATTTGTTATTTCTATTTCTCTAAACTTTCTCCTGGCCACATCCTCCTCTCACCTAAGGATCGCTCTCTTCTCCCTCCCGTCCCTCTCCTACCCGCCTCCTCTCCTTGCCCCCCACCTCCTTCCCCCAAGGGGTGGAGCGCCTCCCTTCAAGCTTTCACCCACCTCTCCTTACTCCACAGCCGACGCCTCCTTTCCGCCGCCGTCAGGAGAATGGCCTCCGAATGAAGCATGACTCTGCAAAGGAACGCCTCGCCCCGAGACACTGCTCCCGATTTCCGATGCTATCGGCCCGTCAAGAGTCTCCTTCGCTCCTTGCATATGGGAGCGACACTAATGGGCTGGAGGAAGGAGGGAGATATCCGAGGTAGAGATCGGCTCCGTCGATCGAGAACCTTTTCATAACGAATGCGAGACGAGGAAGAGGAGTGGAGGGCGAGGAGAAGAGGCAGGGGTGATCGTGCAGACTCATTGGGTGTATCTCAGAAGAAACTGAGGGATCTGTGAGGGAGATAGAGAGAGGGAGTGTGGGAGAAATTGAGAGAGAATGGAGAAGAGTGAGGGAGGAGAAATGGGATGAAATAATTGCCGAGAACAAAAGAACGGAAAAAGAGGTCTATGAGAGTTGAGAAGAATGAGTGAAAACATTCAGGGAAACGCGATGGATCCATAAGTGATAGAATGGGTGAGATGGAAACGGATAAGACAAGGAGAGAGTTGAGTATATTGTGCGTGTGAGAGAGAAAGGAGACGGAAAATAGGAAATGAGTGAGAAAATAGGGCAGTGAAAGAGATAAAGGGTGTGTAGGAATAATCTACCTTCCAAAAATGGTCGACGAGAGAAAATCGTTTGGACCGCGCCTAAAAATGAGTGATGATGTCAGAGAGGCTAAACCACAAAAGAATTTGAATCAAACCCTAAAGTAGGCACGAAATATTCAGTGTTGTCAATTGCCTCCTATTTAACCTTATTTAATAACATTGAGTAAGTAATTAAAGCCCGCCACAAGGTATTCAGTCTAGAAGAAATGAGCGCATGTTTTGATCCCGGCTATCGAATAACAAGAATTTATTTGATCTGATAAATCAGTTGGATACTAACAGCTGAAAGTTTCATCCCTTTTCATCCTTTTGTTATTCTAATTTTAAGATTAACTTTCTCACCAATTTCATCATCTTATATACGTGGTTATTTGAAATGATTTTTCTTCTATGTAGCAATATGATATGTTTAAATAACATTCATAAACAACGAGAAATATCAAGTATTAAAAAAATTCGAATAGGTATAAATTGCGTATTTCTGCAAAGATAGAAAAGATAAACCTGAAAATCTCTCGTACTTCTTCTGTTTTATAAGCTAAACACGTCCATTTTCTGTCAAAAAAGACAAAGGAAAAATACTACAGGAAATCTAAATAATCACAAGTATGCATATAATAAAAAAAATGTAATTGGTGTAAATGGACGGCAATCACAGTTCTTTAAATATTTTTCTCATAGGAATCAAAACTAGTGTGAAATATTTGAAAGTTACTTCTATAGTAATATATGAAAAATACTTAGGATGTAACGCTTAACAATATTTGTCTATTTAAGCTAAAATAATAATAAGATACCCCATTGTTCCTTTTCCTAAAGTAATTACGTTCCACTATGTGGCCCTTTATATTACCTAGGTAGGTACATTTATATATTCAGAACTAGCACTCGTGACACCGTATAACATATATAACTCGTTACTCACAATCAGTCATAGAAAACCCCACCCAGAGTTATATTTATCATATAAATGAATTTTAGTCATTTCATCATTTCATCAATATGTCCGATATAGAATCATCGGTATCAATAATTCCGGCTGTGGAGTTGCGTGTGATCCTGCCGACCTCTTGCTGTGCTGACGGGGGGAGGACGGACAGGGAGGGGATAGGGCACTATTCAAACTGCCAATCAAAACGCGATCAGATCGATAATCGGCAGCGAAACAGGAACGCTATGGTTAAATTGAAAACAGTTGATTGTTTTCCCAATGGCTGCTACTCGTGAGCGTTATTTCAGCTATCGTCCTTCATCTACGACGTGTCAAAAAGCGATGGAAAATTGAAATTACCAATGAATAATTTGCGCAAGGATAGGAAGAGCCAATTCATTAGCGTCTGCCGAGTACTCGTCAATTTATTCAGCGTTCACCGATATATTTATTTTTTAATCTTTCTGAGAAGGATTTTTTTTAATCCCGTGATTTCCGTAATTTTGAACGTTGCGAGAAACGTCAATCTCTCTCTCTCTCTCTCTCTGTAGGTGGATATATATTAAATATTTTCCTTAGATTTCAGCAAATTCTAACAATAAGTATCGAATCCTTAAAAGCAATGTTCCTGAATAAATACTAAAATTACAAATTCTTTACTATTATTCACAATGAATTTTTCATTTCTGTGTAAATCCTTTATCTACGTTGAGCAAATTTTTGTGTGTTTACTTTGTTTCTTTGTGTGTCTCCCAACACTTATCTGAATGCCTTTCTGATAAATTCGAAGAATTTTCTCCCCCAATTGTTTCTTTTACAAGTCACTCAGTCTCAAATGTCCACGCTAACGAAAGGGATTCCCCTCCCCTCTCCCTCTCACTTTTCACCTTTTACGTCTTCTTATTTGCGCACGATTCTTTCCTCACCTTTTACTTTGAATTTTGTATTTGCTAGTTTTCTCTCTCCCATTTCATACGAATAACCCGAATGTTTTCCCTCTCCAAACTTCACGCCCTTTTACCAATATGCGTTCAACAACCAATCCTCTTGCGCTTCTCCTAACCTCTCATTAACTCTCCAAGCTCCCTCTCCCTCTCTCTCTCCATTTACCCGCATTCAGGGAGAAAGGGGCCAAAACGGTTGGCTCTCATGGGCCTCGACCGTGAGATAGCAGATTTGATTGTCCGACGCTTCGTGGACCCTTCTGGAATGATGATTGTTTTCTACGCTTTCAACTGCTGCTTAGGACGTAGAATGCGACGCTTGAGTGTATCCTTTTGGAAACCGGAGGGCAATTGTGCAAGAGCAAATACCACGGCGACAAGTGTTCATTTCGATGTGTAGGGGCAGTTAACGTCTGGTGAAGGAGTGAAAGTAGATTGAATGTTTTAATAGCACCTAACGAAATGACCATCCGATTGTGTGACAGTAATCTTTTTTCGTTCTTTTGCATCTAAATACTACCGATCAATTCGTCAGACAAGGCAGATTTGTGGAAGGGGGTGCAATGTCATTAATAATTTCGCTCGTTGCCTTTATTGTCCTATGATGATCGTTGATCTTCATAGGAAATAAATCAAATCTTGATAGCGCTCCGTCATAAAATCGACCTCGTTACATTTTATCATCGTGAGCTTATCTGCCCATATCTGTGGGGATTTCAGCTGCTCCTAAAACCTCCTCAGCTAAACCTTTCGAGCCAACTAGATGTTTAGCCTTGTCTTCAGCAGGTATTCAAATTCAGATTCTTGAATAACGAAGTTGCCGTTTGCTAAATCAGCGTGGGATTTCTCCTAATTCGTTCGAGTGCCCTATTGTGAATTCCTTAAGATAGAACATTATTTTATATGCGATTTAGCACGCTTCTAACACTTTTTGACGCTTTTCCAGACCAATCAGCCTGTGAAAGCACTATTCTTAGACCGTTCTATAGAAACTGATGGTCATACTTATCGTTTATCTCTGAATATATGACTGCGTCATCTGCGTAATCCCATTTTTTATCTTTATTTCGCATCAAGTTGGAATATAGTGAAATCAGTTATAAGTACAGAAGTATTTGTCGTCCGTTCTCACAACATGGTTTTGTGGAAATAATGCGATATGATGTCTTTCATTATGGCAGATAAAAGCAGATGATATAATCAATCTATTTCACTTGTTGCGTTGATTTGTATGAATATCTTTAATATTTCCATAAATTATTTAAACAATTTTTTGTCCATCGTATGTGTTATAAAAAAAATCTCGGGAATAAGTATTTTTTTCGACGCTTTAAATACGATTGGCTTTAAGCAAAACTGGACATTCTGATCAGGCAAAGGCTCTGCAGCAATTTCCAAAATTGCTAATCATCGCGTTCTTCCATTTCTCTCTCGGATCGAAATTCATTTTTCACCGGCTAGTTATCGGAGGCAATAAGGTGAAAATGATCGAATTCGAACGAAAGGCACCATACAATGATAAATAATCGCCTCTCCGATTGTGACGACCTCACGACTCGTCGCGCTTATTAGCGTGATCACATTACCTGCGAATTTTCAGGATTCGGATGCACGCATATTTTATAGAAATGAATAGTTCCGATTTTTTTGCGGAATAATTTTCAAAATCTACAATTTAAATTTATGCAGTGTATGTGCAAAAGATGATCGTTCCGCGTCATCTGGCAAAATGGGAGATCAAATTTATGCGACTGCGAGATTATTCCTATATATTAGTATAAAGCAAGAGCCCGCGCGTATGCACAGGGTGCACAAATGAGTGTATGCAATGCAAATCGACAATACCACAGGCGTATCGGCGTGTCAAACATTATTTGCCTCTCCGCCGAGCGCAATAATTTCCCACGCACAGGTGATGGGCTTTTCCAATCCCCACGATTATACATACTGTAATCGGAATAAGGAAGGCGCTGTATCCCGATATATCCACGTCATCGTTCGGATCGTCTACGAATAAACGAAAGCTTTTTCCCCAAAAATAATCAAATGCAAATATGAGCGAAACGCGGAATCGATAAGACGACGCGTAGCTGTAATCCTATCAGGAGAAGTGGATCAACCGTGGCGTGCATGGCAAATTATTAAGGTATAATAAATCTATGGTTATAGAGTAAATAGGTGAAAGACTAAGAAAATCACATAATGTATACTCTAAATATAAACGATTGTTTTCAGATTGTTGCACTTCTCCAGAGACCACTTCACGCACAGGCGTAGGTTTAGGGCAGTGGTCTCCGAACTACGGCCCGCGGGCCACATCCGGCCCGCGCAGTGATTTGATCCGGCCCGCCTTATCAGCAAGAGTATTCATTAGATATCATTTATGATATCTAAACGACATTTTCCGAGTGCTTGGGTGAAATCAACTTTTAATATAAGCGAATTACACATTACAGAATCGAAAAAATTCTCAAAACTTGCTCTGAAATTTTCACACGGACTAATCAGTCAGCTACGGTCGAACAGATTGCAATAATAAGGCATCAATACAAGGAGGCGCGCTCCATAGCCAGAGTAGCAATGCGTAATGCGTTTAACAATTATAAAAAGAAGGTTTTACAGGAAAACTTGAAAGAGAACCCAAAAGCATTTTGGTCTTACGTCAGGGAAGTTCAAGGTAGGGGCCCCACTATTGCGTCACTGCGGTCGGAAACGGGAAACGTAGTTCACGATAGTATGGATAAAGCAAACCTATTAAATCATCACTTTCAGAAAGCTTTTACTCGTGATGACGATGAATGTGAAACCCCTATTCCTATGCGTCAGGGCGATTCGATGGAAGATTTGGTATTTTCGGAAAATGGCATCGCGCTCCAACTTCATTCAATTAAGCCAAATAAATCTCCTGGACCGGAGGAAATTCCCGCGCGTGTAATGAAAGAATTAGCTGCTGAAATCGCGCCGTATTTGAAAATTATATTCGAGAAATCCATTAGAGAAGGAGTAGTTCCTAAAGATTGGAAGGTGGCACATGTTACGCCCATCCATAAGAGTAGCGACAGAGAGAACCCCGAAAATTATAGGCCGATATCCTTAACTTCATTATCGTGCAAGATACTTGAGCACATAGTCTTTAGCTCTGTAATGCGCTATCTAGATAGTCATTCATTGCTTAGCGGATGCCAACACGGATTCCGGAGAGGTAGATCATGCGAAACGCAGCTCGGCCTGTTCGTGGACGATTTGTTGCGATGCGGAGAGAAAAATACTCAGGTCAATGCCATATTCATTGATTTCAGGAAGGCGTTCGATAAAGTATCTCATAGGAAATTAATTGCGAAGTTAGGACAATGTGGTATCAATTCGAAAGTTGTCGGTTGGGTGAGAGACTTCCTCTCGAATAGGGAACAGATAGTTGTCATCGATGGGAAATACTCGTCCCCCGTTAAAGTTGCTTCGGGTGTTCCTCAGGGAAGTGTATTGGGCCCTCTGCTCTTCTTAATCTATGTAAATGATATGTGCTCGGTTGTTCGTAGTAAAATTAGGCTTTTCGCCGATGACACCGTTCTATATAAAGAAATAAAAAATCAGGAGGACCATCAGTCTCTGTGTGAAGACTTAAGAGCCATTTCAGCGTGGTGCAAAGAATGGCAAATCGAAATTAATTATACTAAATGTGCCGCAGTCACGTTCTGGAAAAGTAAGAACAAAGATTTAGGTTTCGAATATAAAATAGATGAAATGAGTATTCGACAAGCTGAGTATGTAAAATATTTAGGAGTAACCATTTGTCGAGATCTTTCGTGGGACATGCACATTCGTCGAGTTATAGGCGCGGCCAACAAGAAACTGGCATTCATAGGTAGAATAGTACGGAACACTACAGAGAAAGTACGCGAAACATGCTACTTATCACTGGTAAGACCACAAGTGGAATACGCAGCGAGCATATGGGATCCGTACGAGAAGGGACACATAATTCAACTAGAAAGAGTACAGCGCAGAGCAGCCAGATTTGTAAAACAAAAGTACGAACATAAGGAAAGCGTCACCTCTTTATTGAGCGATTTGAACTGGGTATCACTGGAGGACCGTAGATTGCACTCAAGGCTGAAACTTCTAGAGAAATATAGGTCAGAATGTCTAAAAGAGGAGGTAGTGGGAATAATTGTGGCACCGACGTATATAGGTAGAAATGATCGAGACGATAAAATACGTGAGATCGATTGTAGGACGGAGCGTTATCTAGGCTCGTTCTTTCCGAGGACAATAAGAGATCACAATAGGAAATTTCGAATTGCGTTAGACAATCTTTAGGTAGGATTTGGTGCATTGCACCCCCTGCCACCCACCAACTTGGTGAATTGCAGGGTAACTTGTAGATGTAGATGTAGATCAGTCATTTTAAATGCCGTATGTGGCCCACACAGTGGACCATGAAGCCTAATGTGGCTCTTTCAGTAAAATGTTTGGTGACCGCTGGTTTAGGGCATATGATCCCACGTCAGGGACCCAATTTTCACGTAAACACGCAGGCGAAACTTTTAAACTAAAGAATTTACGCCTAGAAGCGTAGTTCGACGTCTATGACATCATTATCAGTAAATTATCCAGTAAAGTACATGCTTCTAATATATTTTTGCAGGAACAACAACATATCAGAAGACAATTTTTATCCAGATGCAATAATCAGAGTCGCTTATTTTTCACAAAAATAGTTGAGTAACCTTCTTCCGACTTGCGTTTTAACAGGTTTTCTCACTGGATTTCGTAAATATTAGCTTCCGCTATCCTTTTAATTTAACGAGCGATTAATTTCTTTATCTTTCAGCCTCATATGGTCCGGGAATTGAATTTTATCTCACGTATCGCCTCCTAACCCACGCATATTTCCTGGCTCATCTGAAAATTTCTCGCTCTCCAAACCGTTTCGCCCTCTCTCTCTTCTCCGCCACGTTCTTCTCTTCTTTCTGACCAGGTGTGATTCTCTTTATTTATTTTCAACTTTCCTTTTCTGCTACCTGCTTTCTCTACAACACGCGACTATTTTCTTCGTCTTTTTCTCTCTACAATTCTCCCTCCCGCGCGTTTGCTGCTTTCTCCCGAACCTCTTTCTCTCTCTCGTCGTGTCTTCTTACCCTTCTTTGCTTTCACTCTTTCCTCGCACAATTAGTCATTTATTGTCTCCGCCAGCAAATTTTTTAACTCCAATTCCCAATTCAATTTACTCTATCGAACACATAAATAACTCCAAATATCATTTTACCAACTTCATAATTAAAATTAATCATATCTAGTCCATGTTTTATATGTTTCTGCATCCGCTTGCATATGTTCTTATCTATCTTTCATTTATATCATATCTATCATTTATATTCTTAATTTCCTAGTTTCCCCTCTCTAAACCAACTGAAAATTCCCATGCCTAACCCTTAAAGGTATCCATTCTGTTTTATAACCTTTATGTTTCATGCCTGGATTTCCTTGTTTTTGCTAAATTTCCTTGTACGTGATGTTTATAACGTTAAGACAGAAAAAGGAGATGCACAACCTCCAACTCTCCAATTAAAGAATAAAGAATAATTTCTCAGGATGAATACATCCTAACAGTAATGCTCCACCTCAATATATTTTTCTTTCTTCTTCAAATCGCTTTCATCCTCTTTCCCTCTCTTCTGCCAATCCGTCTTTTTTCACCATCCACCTCTTTTCCCTTCCTACCGCCTAACCTCTCCCTAAATCCCATTCTCTCTCTGCTCTCTATCTCTCTTCATCACACCCCTTTCAATCCCCAGAAATATGCCATCCTCTCCGCTTTACCAATCCGAACCAGTTTCTCTCTCTTAACGGTAGTCAACCTCTATAGCCTTCGATTCTCCAATTCTCCACGGGACGGAATTGGGAGAGAGGCAGCGAGGAAGTAGGAGGAGGAGAGGGGGGAGAAGGGGTTAGGAGGAAGGAGAAAGAGTCCCTTCCTTCTTCTCCCTTTCCTCTCCTCGCCCCCTATCTTCCTCCTCCCGTTGAACGCTTCGCTTTATTTTCAGCAAGTAATTTCCGCCTCGTAGGAGAGTATAATTTATCGGGTGAGGAGGCTCCACTGTTTTACCCAATCCTCTAACGCCCTCTTTCCTCCTCGTCTTCCCTTTCTCCTAATCCTCTTCTCTCTCTCTCTTTTCCTCTTCTCCCTCTCCCTCTCTCTCTCTTCCTCTTCTCCCTCTCTCTCTTCCTCTTCTCCCTCTTCCTCCTCCTTTCTCCTACTCTCCACTCATTTTAAATTCTTCCCCATAGAAGTTGATCATAGTCCTTTTATTCGTTCAGACCTTTCTTGTCCATTAAGCTGGAACGGTCGAGATTTTTTGTATCAAAAATCTTATCAAACCTCTGTTAATGACTCGGTCGCGAAAATTTTCGCGGAGCTAATTCGCGAGGTTATTCGAATTGCGCTAAATGGTTTCGCGAATAGCGCGGAGATCCTTATTACTCCCGAGTGGGAATGGCGTGTAATTCTTTTTCCGTCGAAATGCGCGTCATAATTCCGGTTTGTTCGTTTTAAAGTTTTCCGTTTGAGAATGTGTTCTACTAGAATCTTGTAAGGTTTTATACTGTAAAATTGCAGATTTTCTTTATTTTTAACGTGTACGTCACCGAGTCATTCAATGCGAAGTTTGGGAAGCGTTCAATGTGTTATGATCGAAATTCAATTTTTATTCCTTACATTTATCGTGTTTAATTCGTGGTTATTGAAAAAAGGAACTTAAGCAAACACATAAAACTTAGAATCTATAGTAAAATAAAATGTTAATTGAAAGTTATTTTTTATTGATAGTTCATTTGGTCAGTCATAAGGTACATTGGTACTGATGACTTTTAACTTCATCCGCACTTTCAGCGAAAAATACCGATACGGTAAAAATTTCTTTTGTTTCTCCCTACTGTCGTAGATGCGATTATAATCGCATATCCTTTCCGTCGTCGTCGAGGATGTTAATATTGAGCAATTCTCTTGCATACACAAACTCCTACGCACCTGCCGCCGAAAAGATCCCGCCTCTTCCTCACCACACGCGAGTAAATATCGTCTGCGCGGGCGATTGAACATTTATCGCTCGTGCGAGAAGATTTTTTTATATTTCGGACGTAAAATTTCATGAATATGCTTACATAAGTTAGGCCTCACCCCATCGACGAATGTTTTTCATCAAACTTTTATCCCTTCTATCTTCTTAACGTCTCTATTACATTCCTCCCACCCAACACATAACCAATTCCTTTCTCATTCTGGGCGAACAATCTACACCAACACCTTCCTCTTATAACCCTCTCATCCCTATCCTCCTTTGCGTCAACTCTCCGGACCCCTTTTATCCCTTCTTTTCATTCAACTTTATCCCGCGTCCCCTTTTCCTCCCTCTTTCTCTCTCCTAATCTCTTTTTTCTCCTTCTCCCTCTCACTCCTCTCTCTCCCTCTTTCTCCCTCTCTCGTCCTATCTCTCCTCTTTAAAAAAATGCCGCTTCGGTAGTGACGCCGGGGCGAAGATGAACTCCCAGAGTTTAATGGCCGCTATTTCATCCGGGACCCCTTGCTCGCCAGCAAAGTAACACTGCCGTCTGGGAAGTGGGTATGAGATGGGGAAAGAGAGGATGGGTGAGGGTAGAGGTGGAGTTTTGCGGGGAAGGGAGAAGGGGAGAGGGAGACGGGAGATTGGAGGAAAGAGAAGAGCGAGTTGAGAGGAATAAGGATAGGAAAAGAGGAGAGGGAGAACCGATGGAGAAAGTGCACTGATGAAGAGAAGAATGCAGAAGGGGTGCAGGAGTTAAGAGAAGAGAGATGGGATTTAAGAGAGGAATAAGATAAATGAGGATTTGGAGAGGAATTTGAAGTAAAGAAATGTCAGACATTGGAAGACAATGAGAAGGTGAAACTAAGCGAGGGATAGGTTGAGAAAGGCAGGAAGCGGATAAAAGAAAATAAATATATAATTGGGAAGAGATATAAAGAAATGGTGCGGGAGGGAAAACGGTGGAAGGAGAAAGGTAGAGGAAGAAAGGTGAAGGCAGAAAGTTGTAGGGAGAAAGGCAGAGGGAGAACGATGGAGAGAGAAAGGTAGAGGGAGAACGATGGGGAGAGAAAGGTGGAGGGAGGAGGATGGAGAGCAAGGAGGTAAAAGTGTAGAATGACTAAGAGAAAAGGTGAGTAAACTAGTGGGAATGAAAAATAGAAGGTGTACAGGAATGGGATAAAAATATGTATAGGCGGAGAAAAATAAAATAGGTAAGCAAGAAGAGAAAACAGTCATGGGGGAGATAGGAGGAGGAAGAAAAGGGAGTGGTTGAAAGGAGAGAAGGAAATGGGAAGGAAGGAAGGGAGAAGGAAATAACGAACAGATAAGGAAAGATGAATGAGAGGAGAAAGGGATCAAAGGTTTGAGGAGAGGAAAGAGAAGCTGAGTGATGAAGGAAGAGGAGAGAACTTGGAGATAGGGGGAGGATAAGGTAGGAGGAGAGTGGAAAAGGAAGAGAGAGACGTGTGTGTGGTACGATAAAGAGGGGGGCGCCAGATATGAGGACGATGGTGAGTTCTTTTTTTTTAGTTCAACATGCAAATGCGCAAAGCGGTCCGTCCCCCGGATATAATTTTTTTCTACGCCTTCCGACTCTCTCTTTCCCTCCGCCACTCCCTCTTTTGTCTCCCCTTCCTCTTCTCCCTTTCGATTCGTTTCTCACTCCCCTTCCTCCCTCACACCTATCTCGACCGCCAACTACGCCGTCAGGTGAGTCTGGGTGCTCGGAGGTGCTTTTTTTCTTGTGAGACCATTACTCGCCATCAGGATGCGCTCGAGGATGATCTGTCTGGCTGTTTTGGGTATTAGAAGACCCTAAAAGAGACGGGATGAAGAGTGTCGAGAGATATGGAGAGAGAGAGCACCATGGAAATAGAACAAAAAAAAACAAAGAACCCCATAGGATGAGATCAAAAAAAGAGGAGAAATTGTTCGAGCCGCGTTAATCTCTCGTAGATATACCCTTCCCTCCAGTAAACACGCTTCGAAATTCGCTCGTCTCTTTTTTATATTTTAATTTTTTACCGGCCGGCTAAATAGGAATTGTGATCTTCTGCTGCTGCGAGAGGAACAAAAAAACGGATGAAAAAATATAAGGTTTCGAGAAAATTATTCTGCCGTGCAAAAAACGTGTTTACGACCATAATAAAGTTTGCGGTAGATTCAGATAGCACGGGTCAGTGTTTTGTTTTTCGTCCGGTTGCGCTCTTTTCGGTCGTACCTCCTTTTTTTCCTCCGTTCTTCTCTTTTTCGTAAGGATAGCGCAGCGGAAAATCGCAACGGATAACCTAGGGTAATTAATTGTCTGGTCTGCCAGAATGAGTCGGATTTTCTTTTTTTCGTCTAGTTCCCCTACTCTAAAAGATGTACGATATCATTATTTTATTGTCTACGAACGAGATGTTCGCCGGAGGCAATGGTTAAAAAATTTAAGGCTACCGAAAAGGATAAGCGACGAGGGATAAGACAAAAGTTTTAATCGGAATGTCTTCATGTTCGCCCGTTTCGGTCGATATGTGTCTGTAGCTCTAGGATATCGAATGAATGACTCTTTTATTTTCCTGATCGCAAAGGAAAGGAGTGACATTTTTAATGGACTGTTTTCGTTCTTTGACGTAAGATGGATTCCGAGACAGACGCGTATATAGAAAATTTTCCTCCTTTTCCCCGTAAGATGTTTGAAATAACGGATTCTTCGAAAGTTTCGGATATCTAAAAGAAATCATATATTTAGTGATCGGATTCTGAAAATTGCCATATTTCGCTGTAGAAGAAAAGGAGTTGATTATGTTTTTATAAAAATATTCTTTTTTAGTGGAAGAAGCATTTGCTAAGAGTTTCTCCTCTTTAGGGAGATCAAGTTAATTGTGTTAAATGGCTAAGAATACGGGATAGGAACTTGAAGTTTACTTCTTTCAGCAAGAAGTACAGAAAAGGAAGGATCGAAAAAACTGCGACACTTTAGAAATTCGTTACAAAATCGTGGGATAAATGAGTCTTTAAGGGCATTTGCGACTCTCGTAGTTGAGCGACGGACATCACCTTGAACCCTTCGCAGAGAGCGTGTTTCTCAGAATCATAAGAGTGAATTTTGTAAAACTAAATTCATACAGCATTCAGTCTATTTCCATGAAATAGACTGAATGCTGTATTTTTACTCCGTCTCCCAGCGTCCTTAATTTTTTTCATATAATCTCAGTAAACATGCGAACGATATTTTAATTTAACATGTGATTTTGTTTTGTTTTTTTTTTTCATGTGAAACACTCTTTATTTGTTTCGAATTAATTCTAAGATATAGCGAGGTGATAATTAAAATCACCAAAGAGGTAAAGATAACACACCGCTTCGTATAAATTTCAGCTTAACCTAAATAGGAATGACCACTTAATCGGGTGCGACGAGTGCCTTACGTGACCGAACAAATGAGAAAACTCCAAAGTATCCGCTAGATAAAAATCATAAAAAGGTTCTAGATGGTGGAAATAAACAGCCGGATAGAAAAAACGCCCAGGCTAGAGTAACCCGGGTTCTACGTGAGAGGTGGCGATAAACATTCCAAGGAGACAAACGTTTGCGTGCGGACTAAAAGTAGAACCATAAAATGCACAGACGAGAACGGCTAACTTCAAGTGAACGGAGCAAAAGAAATTTTCCGTCATAATAGCCTAGGTGAATGCGAATGCATCGCACAACTCGGGGAAGCGTGTCGTAGAGGTGGAGGTGGAAAGGGAAGGGTGGATAGAGTAGGAAGGGTAGGAGTCGGACGCGATTGTAGATAGGAAGCAGCAGGGCGAGCTCTAAAATATGGGGAGGTAGGACGCTGAAGGGCCATTGCCGTGGATGGGCTGGTTGTTTTATGAAATCAGATGAGAGATTCGGCAATAGGTAGCGTGCGGCCTAAAAGCAAGGGGTGGAGAGAGAGGGGAAAAGGGAATGGCAGGATGTGAGAGAGGTGGAGGAAAAGGGAGCGATAGAGAGAGGAGTGGAGAAGTGGCTACGCAAAAGGGGACACAAGGGGGAATGTTGAGAAGGCACGACTCGCGCAGAGAGTCTGAGAAGAGACGCGGAGGTCGCGGAAAATGGAATAAGGAAGAGGAAGTGCTTTGGGGAAGAGGGGGAGGTGGGGGAGAGATGAGAGGGATTAAGGAAAAGCGCTGCGAGAAACCGGAATTTGCGAGGTAGGGTAATAAGATTCAGAGCTAAATAAATAATCAGGACCATTAATAGCGCGGGGCTGAAATACGTCGAGCAGACTTAGATGCTGAACTGTTTCCTTGCGAAATGTATTCTTTGAAGAGGAAGTCGCAATTAGGATTTCAACACTCTTTGCTTTGTTTTTATAGTAAATATTGGATATCCAATAGTTCAAGCGTGGGAGATTGTTTTTTAGGTGACAGTCGGTGCACTTGACTCAATTCGAAGGAATGAATTCCCATAATGCATGTACGCGCAGAAATAAATTTTACTTGAATTTTCTTAAATATTTAATTAAATACTAATAATAATGGAATTAGATCATCAAAATTTTACAGATCCTCCTATGTTCGCAATAACTTTAGTTCGAACGTATCCAATGTGATATTAATGGTGTGTTGAACGATGAAAATATTTAAAATTGATTCGTCTTTCTGTAACGTTTAAGGAGGGTCAGAATATAATTTGTTTTTGTCAAATGCTTCAGTCAAATTTATCGGGACTTCCTTGTATATTAAATTATGGCAGCCATTTTTAGTGCTTTTCGTCAATGCTGAGAAGCACAATTATTTTCGTGATGTCCGTCCGTACGTCCGTATGCATATATCGAGGAAGAATTGGCTGAACCGATTTAAACCAGATTTAGTACATAAATTATGCAAATAAATTAATGACCAAAGACATATTTGGACCGGATCGACTATGCAGGGGTGCCACAATTACGAAGTTAAACTTTTCGGTAATTATGAATTTGGAATGAATTGGCTAAACCGATTTCAATGAAATTGGGTAGGAAGGAGGTGTATAACATAAAAAAACTAAATCAAGATGTATAGTATAGATATAGAAAGCAGGGCTACCACAGTACAAGAAATAAAACATTCTTTTTACACATATTTGTGTTGAAATGTCTGCATCACTTTAAACAAAATTATAATATTTATAATGTACACATATATAGAAAACCATAATAGCATATTTAAACTGAATCAGCCAAACAGGGATGCCACAATTACAAATGAAATTCTTTCAGCAATTAAGGATTTGGAAGGAATTGGCCGAACGGATTTCAATTAAATTTTCTATGTAAGATTTATACAACATACGATAATGAAATCAAGATGTTCAAAGCTTAGCTAAAGATCAAGGCTACCACAGTAAAAATTAAAATGATATTTCTTTTACACGCAATTCTAGCGAACTGACGGCATGAATTTTAACCAAATATGATGTATATAATCTTTATATAAATAAATAACAAAATTATTATATTCAAACCGGGTCGACTAAACAGAGCTACCACAATATCAAAGTTAGTATTTGTCTGTAACTATTAATTTCAAAGGTATTGGCTGAACGGATTTCAAAGAAATTTCCTTTGTAGTATAGTAGTAGTAGTATAATACTACGGAGAACTTGACGAAAAGCACTTCTGTATCACGGAAAACCCGTGGTACATCCCTACTTGTTTATTCAGTTGATGTAAGTGCCTAATGATACCTTTTCTCTCTTTATTTGGTGCTCCAATTTTGTTGAAATGATTAATTTTGACACCTATAACTTCACCCGCAAAAATAACAGTCAAAGGATCCCATCTCTAAAATTGTGAATCGCACGAACTGCAAGATAATTTTATCGTTTTCTTTTTTAAATCAAAGCATAAGGCTCTCCGTTCGTCGCCAAATAGGGAAGTGAATTAACGATTCTCAAATGCCATCTAGCGTGCTGTTATTGGCGAATATATGTTCGTATATTTGCTATATTAATGAAATAGTCACCAAATCTCCATTGAAGTAGTTAACTAATCGCTTTAATGGAAATTCGTGGCATTTTATAAAAATAAAACAGGCTGTGAACACGCACACACGTATGCTCGCATGCAGGCCCGCGCAAATTTACACACATGCATATTCATATACCAGCGTCTAAAAGCAAGAAGCTTATCGGGGAGGAGACGAGATTAGAAGGAAGGAACCAGAATAAAAAGAAAGAGCGAGAGATAGGGAGAGAAAGGAGATTACGAAGCGATTGTGGAAGTGTTAGGCGTGTAATCGTGTTCGCGTGCCCCGTTTCCCGGTCATGTGGGCGGCGGCGACGGCGTAGGCGGTTTGCACCCTGCTTTGTTGCAAAGGGGTTATCCCTCTCCACCCCGATGGCCACTGCCTGCCACCTCCGACAACACACACACACACACACACAAACACACGCTCACACTCGCGCTGCCGCACCGCACGCCTTCCGCAGTCGCTAATGGATCGTCCGCGATGATGGATGGACTCCGGGGCACTCCACCGTCGGCCACTGGGCATCGGCGTCATCGATCGCAGTCGCCCTACTCTATCCTTTCCCTTCCATCCCTGCACCTTTCCACTCCCTTCGGCTGGCGGGGTCAAAGGGGAAAGAGGATGTGTGCGGTGGAAAGAAGGAGAGGGTGATACGAGGCAGGCCAGATAGAGGACCCTATGAATTTGTGCTGGAGAGAGTGAGAGTGGGTTTTTTAAGAGGGAGGAATGAAAGCGAGGGACTGCCGGAGACGGAGAGATAGAAAGAGGGATGGGAAAGGGGGTGCTCTGTAATTGGACGCACGAGTGTGGAAGATTTGGGAGAGAAGGCACAGCTTTGATAGCTTTGTAAGCTTATCGCTTTACGACTTAGTGATAATAACTGTTTCTGTTCAAAGTTCTTATAACTACTCTGAGAAATCATGTAAAGGTATGAATAAAGGTTACAGGCAACGGCATATATAAAATGAACCATTTTAAATGTTGGAATTTTTAGTTTTTATCATTATTAATGGAGAAATTGAGGAAAACCTCACAGCATAAAATGAATGATGTTGTTAAAACACAGTTAAAGGTTCAATAATTTTTGTTTGTATAAATGTCAGTGAAAAAAGTATTTTTTCAATCGGTGGATATGTAAAAAAATTAACTATCCAGAAAAGTTACCATTTTCCGTCTAAATCTCATTGTCCTAATTTTACATTATGCGACTTTCTCTTTATTGCTTATACACGTAGAGCATTCAACTATTAATATATTATAACGACAACATCTTTCCAATTAATGCAGACTGAATACAATTTTACCACATTCTAAAATTTTTAAATGCAATTAGCAATCTGTTTCTTAAAGTTGCTCAGATTCATATCTTTCGTATTTATTTTCAGCGCAAAATAGCTCATCAAGCAGCACTTACTTTATACGATGCATTTTCTGCGCATTTTCATAAATCATCCAACCGCCGGTAGTTTTTATCACGGAACGCAAGAAAACTTTCCAATTTTTCTCTTTCGTTAAAACTACGGCACTCCGCTAATTTTGGTCGAACCAAGTGGCGGTTTTTATCTTTCACTCCTCTCCCTTTCTCTTCGTACATATAAAGGCGAAGGCAGTCAAAATCTCTCCTGCCCCCTCCCTCCCCCCCCTCTCTCCGGCACTAACCTCTGCCACTCCCACTCTTTAAAGAGTCCGTCTTCATCACCACTTGGCGTGGTTGACTCCCATTACTTGGTCCCGCCCTTCAAAAGTCCCCATCTCGCCTTGCCCTTACTTCTTGCCCTAAAGGGCTCTCTCTCTCTCTCTCCCCCCCTTACTTTCCTCTTCTCCCCTTAACTCCCCCCTCCCTCCCACCAAACTCTCGCCGTATTATTTCTGAGTAACCGAGGTCGGTCAGTCAAGTGTTTTGGAAACGACGTGATGGAGCCATCGTCCGTTGAGTCGACAGGTGTCGTGCCACACGCGAGAGAAGGGATTCAGTTTCATTATGCCAGATGAGATTTGTGGGAAGGCCATTAGTCATCTTAGTGGTCTCTCCCAAAATAAGAAAGGTTCTTGTCTCTCTCTATCTCTCTCCACATCCGGTACGGAGTAATTCGTACCTTCAGCGTCGCCCAGAAAAGCGAGTTTCGTCTCTTTTAAGTGGCTCCTTGAAAAATTGATTCGAACGCGGAGGCGACCTGTGAGTCGACAAATTTTCACGGGGAGGGAGGAAGAAAAAGGCGCTATTTTTGTGAGGCGCATTAATCATCGAAGGTTATTCGTCGCGAATGTTGAAATTAATCTTAATTCTGTAATGAGTTAATGTCGCTGATATGATGGCAAGATTTGAGTTGAATTTTAATCGATAACGAATTTTTATATATCATGAGAAAAAGATAAGTTAAGCTTTTGCATATCCAGAATTTCAAGTATTTTTTGGGATATGGGATTCTTTCATCGAGGGAACGAAATTTGCTGTTTGATTTTATAAAGCCAAATTCGGATAATCACCATTTTAATTAATAAATTATTCATAAAATATTTAAGTTTCCATTCGTGTAAAAATGTTGAAAATTCAGATATTTGTATATTGTCTCGCCTGAAGAATTTATAAGATGGATGTGTTTATTTTAAGCAAAAACAAGGACTTCATTGAATCTCGAAATTTAAAAGAATGTCTTTTTTCATCGTGATTTATTTAATATTTAACTATTTTCAAATAAATAACTTTTGAAATAAAATATCCATCAAAATTTCTCTTTAGTTGACGCCTGAAAGGGTTGTTTTGATCAGAAATATTTTTTCTTTCCAAACTTGCGCAAACTTTGAGGGGGCGATACTGCGCAATCGTGCTCTCTTATTTATTTTTTTGACAAACATTAATCATATCCAGCACCGAGTTCCTCCATTATCCGTCCAAGAGTTACATTTTTTCCCATCCATTGTCTCCGGATTCGTTATGTAATTGACGCAACGTGATGTTGTCAGGACCCGCCAATAGCACGAGAGGTGTGCCTTTTATCACCCCCCCCCCCCTTCCCTCTCACCCCCACTCATCCTTCCTTCCCTCCTAAACTTCATTCTCCCCATATCCGTACCGCATTCCCATCCCTCTCTGCTGACGCTACTGACGTCATCAGAGGCGGGCGTCCGAATCCATAGCACAAAATATTGTTACCCCTCTCCAGTGATCATCGCTAATGCGAGGAAATGGGGAAAAGTGGAGGGAAAGGATAGGCGGGGTGTGAGGGTGATGAGGAGAGATTTTGGAGGGAGAGAGACGTGGCGAGGTAGTGAAAAAGGGAAGGAGAAGCTTGTTAAAGCAAGGGCGAAAATGGCGGGGGAGGCAGGGAAGAAGGTAGGAAAATCGAATTTGGTAAACGCTGTATGTGAAAGGAGATGAAGAATGGGTGATGAAATCAGGAAATTATATTAACGTTAGACTTTAAATCGCCACTGCACTGTTATTCACTTCTATTGGATAAAAATAAAGAGACAAAACCGAGAAGTGAAAGAGGAGTGAGGGGCAGAGAGGAGCAGAGGGAGAGATAGAGACAGAGAGAAATGGAAGGACGAAATCAGGAAAAGGAATATATGGTGGAAAGCTAATAGGAGGAAATTGCGTTGTGGAAAATGAAAAAGAACTATGAACGGAGCGGTAAAAAGGACTGTTGGGGTGACTTAAGTCAATCGAGTTAAATGAGATAATAAATTAAATTAAGAAAACTAATATAAAAATATAAGGGATATACGACAGCATGGAAGAGAAATGAGAGATCGCTAGAATTCGAATTGCGAGACGAATGAGGATATAAAAGAAAAAATAAATGAAATATTTAAAGAAGAGAAGAGAGATGGCAACAGGAAAAATGCTTATTTTATAGAGCTGATAATAAGTGATTCTAGCTTATTATGTAACATGGTTTGGATAGAAATTGATTTTACATATCGATTAAAAATGAAAAAAATTTATAGTAATTAATGTAAGAGGCGTGGCACAAATCAGACTTTTCTCTTCAGTGAATCATCAATTCAAATGTCGATTTTCATTTCAGAAAGGTGGATGAAGCGACGATTAAAATACGATATGAGTTCACTATACTTCAATTTTTTATACTTGACAACTGTAATTAATTCATATTGTATGATTACATGATTGGGACCTAAGTTTTTTTCCTGTACTTTTGCAGCCCTAATTTGGTGATATGAGCCAAACATGTCTCTCTTGTCTTGTATCTCAATAAAAGTAACGCTGTAATGGAGATACAAATAGATGCGATAGAAAACTATTGTCGCGATTTTACCTTATTTATCAAAAAATTCATGCTGCATAAATTCTTTTAAAAAATTCTCTCAGATGAATATATTATTTGTTAATGTTAAAAGTTTACTTTTTCCAGTAAATTTTTAATTCAGATTTGGTGGTATGACTTGAATACGTCATTTGTTCTTCTACTTCGATATAAATCCTAAATACCAAATTTTAACGTTATACGCTCGTACAGACAGGCATAAAGACAGACAAATTA
The DNA here is from genome assembly GCA_028673005.1 of Tanypteryx hageni. Lineage (NCBI taxonomy): Eukaryota > Metazoa > Arthropoda > Insecta > Odonata > Petaluridae > Tanypteryx > Tanypteryx hageni. Next base: position 57,573,834 of record CM054116.1, read on the forward strand.
AATAAAAGGACACTTTATTTTTTAATAAACGCACATTAAAATGTTATTATCTACCTGTTACGTTTTGGCATGTCTTGTAACCAAGAGATGATATAAGGAATTTCCCGTCGCCATAAAGTGAGCATTTCATCTTCAATGGCCGTTTTGAATGGTAATTTAAAGGTCTTCTACCCTATTTATTAGAGTTGGACAGGTCATATGTCATTTGACAATGACGGAAAATGAGCAATTATAAGAAGAGAGAGAGATATTTATAAAATAAATTAATGACAGCAGGATGAAGGGAAGTTAGCGAGCTGCGGTCCGAATGAGCGATCGTGTTATGAATAAGGGAACAAATGTAGTAGACTACAGAATAGAAGAGATACGAGAGTGAAGCAGGAAATAGGACAAGAAAGAAACTATAATCAACCAAATGCATCACGGAAAAAAGATATCATAGCGAACATTTTCGTGCTTCTGAAATGATTCGAAACCCACTCACAACTGCAGGAAAGCTATTCTTTTAAAGAGGGAAGTGAATTACTATACTATAACATAAAGATTTAATCTGGATGATGTAAAATACTAAAAACACACGGCACATTATCGGTCAGGGGGCATATATAAACCGAGAGTAACATGACAAAGAGGTAAGGTGGGGGGAGATCCACCAACATATCGAAAGGAGATTAAAAAGCGAAAAAAAATCTAATGATAATAGTGGAGATGGCCTGCAGAGGAAATTGGCGGCGGCTCGGGAGAGATGGCCGAGGAGAGACATGTAAGAGAGAAGGGTAAAGCACGGAGGGAGAATGGGAGGAAAAGATGGAAGGACGGGAAGGAGTGTGGGGAGAATGTATATGTGAGAGAGGAAATGGAAGATATGGAGAGTGGAGGAGAAAGAGGTGGGGGATGATGGAGTTAGAGGGAGAGATGGAAGCGTGGTCCCAGCGGTGGGGATTGATAACACGTGACTCGGCTGCTGGTTTATCGAGCCCAGTGCCCCCCGGGCAGTAATTACGTCCAGCGTCGGCCGTTTTGATGGATGGCCCGCCTCAGGGTTTTCGGTGACTTTGCCCCTCTTTCTACCGTCCCACTCTCGTTCCGTCTATCTCTCTCTCTCATTCACTCCTCCCTCTCTTTCCTATCTCCGCGTCTCCCTCTTTTGCTTTCTCTTCGCCCCCTCCCCTGCCATTTTCCGCTTTTACCCTCACAGACCAACCGTGGTTACTATATAGACCACGATTTCCGATGCCTGGAATTCCTCTCCCTCTGATTGTCTTCAATCAGAACGTATTTACGTTGAGGGAACTGTGTACGAAGTGGAATTTCTATGGTCCCTAGCGTGAATAAGTTTCGAAATCCCAAACAAATGGGTTAAAAAATAAAACATACGTTCTTTTTTGTCTCGAGTGCTATATGTTTGAGGAAGAAATTTGGTTTTGTCACGAAATTCGATCAATATTTATTTACGAAGCATTTTCTGCAAAAATGAATCTCCTTCAATTCATTTTGAATTTATAAACCCGAGACCTTTATCTAGTAATGTTGTAAATAAATTGATAAAATATTTTAGCATAAATAAAAAGATTTTAGCGCGTAATCCGCGCATACTTCTGGGAATGCTATCGAGCGCGATGTTGAACATATTTTATTAATTTAATCCATATTTTTCTATTTCGTATGCATAGAGACTAAATAGGAAGCTTTAATATTCTCATTTGAATATCACTGCCATCCAAATAGAAAAAAAACATCGTGCAAAAATAGCTAAATGTCACGCGTATTCCTACTGACTTCAGTTCAAAATAACTAAATTGAGAGACTAAAAATAAACTCACTCGAATGAATGCCTTTTTTTAAAGGTTTTTTACTCATCAGTGCAGGAACATTAGCAGAGGTGACTAGCAGTTCCATGAGGTACCTCTACAAACCCACTAACTCAAAATAGCCACAAGTGTTATTCTTAGCCCCGTCAAAAATCAGATATTCCTCGCCTTAAATGATAAAAGATTGGTAATTCCAATGTCAGGATGATTGATGTCCTGCCTGTTTTCCTTATCGAGACAAAAGCTTTGTTTTTCTTATCGCTTTAAAAAATGTAAACTTATCTCGGAGTATGCGAGTCAAAAAATTACCATGGCATAAATTTAAGCGAATCGCATCTCACAATCCTAAATAAAATAATCTCGCTATATTAATTGTTGGGAAAGAAATTTATTATGTTTTAATACATTCAATATTCAACATTTTGCGAATCAACGTCTACAATCCGATTCTCTCAACATCTTGTGTTATCGAATTATTAAATCTAGTTAAATAAATTTTTTTTACAAAAATTCTTTTAAAACAAATTGCTAAACCATACGAAACTATAATATTTATGCATTAATCAAATTTATGCACACAAGATGTCTAATTCAACTTTCAGGTATATAACAGCACTAAATAGCAATAATAAATGCTATATATATAAAATCATTCGTTACTAAAATAATGACTTCCTCATGAAAATCACCTCTCTTATATATATATATATATATATATATATATATATATATATATATATATATATATATATATGCGTGCATATGTATGTATGTATGTATGTGTGTGTATATATATATATATATATATATATATATATATATATATATATATATATATATATATATATGCATTTCATCTCACCTTGAAAAAACATTAATTTTTCAGAGACATATTTTATCATGAGAAATATTTCTTTAATTCTAAATATTTCTCCTCTGGACCGGTTTTCGTTTTTTTCATTATGGAACAATAATGAGTAAAACAATCACTATTTTTTTCAATTATAGGAATATTATACTTTTCCCTCATTAGATTAATAATGCCACACATTCCTGCCAAGTTTTAAATTTATAGCACAATTAGAAGTGAAATAACATTTATCTAATTGTTTAAAATTAAATAATTGTTAACGGTCGCAATAACAATTTCATGGATACACTGAAATGTTTATTCGTTTACATAGACTTAACTCTAAATAATATAAAAATTTTCAGCTCCCTAACTGGCCGCGTAGTGTTTAATCATTAACCTATTTGTTTAAACTTTTAGAATTTTTACCTTCCAAACAAATTAAAATATCAAAATTTCTATAATCCCTAATTCGTTTTTTTACAAATCTTACCTTTAAAAAAAATTTCAGCTTCGTACCGCATTCGGAAATACATAAACCTTGAAAAATTGTTTAAACAATTGCGAATCTTTAGCGGCCGCATTGTTGCAATTTTTCAAGATGTTGGTTTTCACAAAATCCTACCTAAGAAAAAATTTCGAATCTCCAGCTCATCTGGAAGTGCCTAAACATTAGTATCCTCCTCCTTTAAGAAACGTCGATATATAATGATATATATATATATATATATATATATATATATATATATATATATATATACAAGTAGTTGGTGCTTGCATTCTGCAAGCATTTCATCTGACCCTGATAAACATTAATATTTCAGAGAGATATGGCATTATTAGAAATATTTTTTAATTCAAAATATTTCACTTCTGCATCCAATTTCTATCTTTCCTTATTGAACAATATTTGATTAAAACAATGCCTTAAATTTGCAATTTTAAGAATATTACACTTTATCCTATGTAAGATGCTAATTCCATACATTTTTGTCAAATTTGAAGTTGTAGCACATCTAGAAGTTAAATAATATTTATTTAATTGTTTAAATTTCAAAAGTTTAATGCGGCCGAAATAACACTTTGTTGGAGCTTTTCAAATGTTTGTTAGTTTAAATGCACTGAGCTCTACTTAACTTTAAAATTTAAGCTTCCTAGCTTGCCCCAAAGTACCTAAACATTTATCTATTAGTTTAAACTTTAAGAATTTTTAACAGCCAAAGAAATTAAAATATCAAAATTTTTATAATTTTTTATTTCGTTTTTTTACAAAATCTACCTGTAAAAAAATTTCAGCTTCGTAGCACATTCGTCAATACATAAACCTCAAAAATATGTTTAAACAATTGCGAATTTTTAGCGGTCAAATTTTTTAACTTTTTCAAAATTTCCTTTTTTCTATGTATAATTTTCTACAAAGTGATTTCAAAAACTCGAACCTGCAGCATATAGTTTTCAAGATAAAAATTATTAAACTTTAATGTTCAAATGGGGTTAAAAAAACCCCTAAAATTTACAATTTTAAAATTTTTTACTTTTATAAACGGTTATGAGAAAAATTCTATAATCTTGCAAAATTTCAGCTTCCTAAACTTATTAGATTGGTCTACACACTGGATTACGTTTTCCCATGCTAACTTATGGGAGATATTCCGGGGTCTTTGGAGTCGAACTCAAGACACTGTAAGCAAAAGTAACAATAATTGCGGCCATCTAGCAACACTGATAATTTCATTTTTCTAGCTTACCGGCAAGTGCCCAAAATTAATTTACAAAAATGGCGCAATGCTTTTCTTATGGGAAAAAACGCAAATTTCGGAATTTCTGGAGTCGAACTTATGTCACTTAGGTAAGAATTCTCATTTTACCTGTAGATTTCTCTATCATATCTACAAAAATTAAAACTTTGAGCTCTCTAGCTCTTGTAGTTTGGGCTGGACATAGGATCCTCCTGTTATATCCTCCTCTGTAAGAAACGTCGATATATAATGATATGATATTAGTATGTTATATCCTCCTCCTCTGTAAGGAACGTCTATATACTATTAGAAGGTGCTTGGATACTTAAAGCATTTCATCTCACCTTGAAAAAAACATTAATTTTTAAGAGTGATATTTCATCATGAAAAATATTTCTTTAATTCAAATGATTTCTCCTCGGGACCGATTTTCGTTTTTTCCTTGTGGAACAATAATGGAGTAAAACAATCGCTACTTTTTACAATTTTAAGGATATTATACTTTTTCCACATTGGGTAAATAATGCCACACAATCCTGCCAAAATTTAAATTTATAGCACATTTTGAAGTGAAATAACATTTATCTAATTGTTTAATTTAAATAAATTTTAACGGCCGAAATAAATATTAAATGGATACATTGAAATGTTTATTATTTTATATAGACTAAACTAAATAATTTAAAAGTTTTAGCTCTCTAACTTGCGCCGTAGCACCTAAACAGTTATCTATTTGTTTTAATTTTAAGAATTTTTAACTGCCAAAAAAATTAAAATATTAAAATTTCTTTAATCCCTATTTCGTTTTTTTATAAATTCTACCCCTAAAAAAAATTTTAGCTCCATAGTACATCCGAAAATACATAAACCTTGAAAATTTGTTTAAACAATTTCAAATTTTTAGCGGCCGCATTGTTGTACTTTTTCAAGATTTTCGTTTTTTCTAGTCGGTTTTACATAAAACTCTACCTATAAAAAAAAATTTGAATCTCCAGCTCATCTTGAAGTGCCTAAACATTAGTATCCTCCTATCATTATATATCGACGACTCTTACAGAGGAGGAGGATATAACATATTAGTAGTTGGTGCTTGCATACTGCAAGTATCATCTCACCTTGAAAAAAAAATTCATTTTTCAGACAGGCATTTCATCATTACAAATATTATTTTAATTCTAAAGATGTCACCTTCACAGCGATTTTCGTTTTTCCCACATGTAAAAATAATAGTTTAAAACAATCCTCAAATGTTGCAATTTTAAAAATTTTACACTTTCTTCATTATGGGATACTAATGCTACACATTTTAGCCAAATTTTAAAGATGTAGCATTTCTAGAAGTAAAATAATATTTTTCTAATTGTTTAAATTTAAATAATTTTTAACGGCCGCCGAAATTCATATATGGTGAAATTGAAATGTTTATTTGTGGAAATTCACTATTTTGTGAATAATTTGAAAATTTCAGCTTCCTAGCTCATACCGTAGTACCTAAACAGTTATCCATTTGTTTAAACTTTAATAATTTTTAACTGCCAAACAAATGAAAATATCAAAATTTGTATAATCCCTATTCCGTTTTTTATGAATTCTACTTATAAAAAAATTTCAACTCTGTAGCACATGCGGAAATACATAAACCATGAAAATTTGTTTAAACAATTGCGAATTTTTAGCGGCCGCATTGTTGCGCTTTTTCAAGATTTTCGTTTTTTCTAGTCGGTTTTGCACAAGATTCTACCTATGAAAAAAATTTCGAATCTCCAGCACATCTGGAAGTGCCTAAACATTAGTATCCTCCTGTTATATGTTATATGTTATCATTATACTATATCGACGACTCTTACAGAGGAGGATATAACAGGAGGATACTAATGTCCAGCCCAAACTACAAGAGCTAGAGAGCTCAAAGTTTCAGTTTTTGTAGATATGATGGAGAAACCTACAGATAAAATGAGACTTCTTACCTAAGTGACATGAGTTCGACTCCAGAAATTCCGAAATTTGCGTTTTTTCCCATAAGAAAAGCATTGCGCCATTTTTGTAAATTAATTTTGGGCACTTTCCGGTAAGCTAGAAAAATGAAATTATCAGTGTTGCTAGATGGCCGCAATATCTATTAGGAATTATTGTTACTTTTGCTTACAGTGTCTTGGGTTCGACCCCAGAGACCCCGGAATATCTCCCATAAGTTAGCATGGGAAAACGTAATCTAGTGTGTAGACCAATCTAATAAGTTTAGGAAGCTGAAATTTTGCAAGATTATAGAACTTTTCTCATAACCAACTATAAAAATGGAAAATTTTAAAATTGTTAATTTTTAGGGGTTTTTTTAACCCCATTTGAACATTAAAGTTTAATAATTTTTTAGGTCTACGGGATAAGCTAGGAAGCTGCAATTTTCAAATTATTTACAGAACAGTGCATTTGCACAAATAAACATTTCAATCTCTCCATATATATATTGCGGCAACCGTTAAAAATGTTTAAATTTAAACAATTAGAAAAATATGATTTTACTTCTAGAAGTGCTACAACTTTAAAATTTGGCTCAAATGTGTAGCATTAGTACCCCATAATGGAGAAAATGTAAAATGTTTAAAATTGCAACATTTGGGGATTGTTTTAAACTATTATTCTTACATGTAGGAAAAACGAAAATCGCTGCAGAGGTGAAATCTTTAGAATTAATAGAATAATTTTAATGGTGAAATATCTGTCTGAAAAATTAATGTTTTTTCAAGGTGAGATGAAATGCTTGCAGCATGCAAGCACCTTCTACTAGTATGTTATATCCTCCTCTGTAAGAGTCGTCGATATATAATGATATATAACAGGAGGATACTAATGTTTAGGCACTTCCAGATGTGCTGGAGATTCGAAATTTTTTTCTTAGCTAGGATTTTGTGCAAAACCGACTAGAAAAAACGAAAATCTTGAAAAAGTGCAACAATGCGGCCGCTAAAAATTCGCAATTGTTTAAACAAATTTTCAAGGTTTATGTACTTCCGAATGTGCCACGGAGTTGAAATTTTTTTTATAAGTAGAATCCCTTAAAAAACGAAAAAGGGATTATACAAATTTTGATATTTTAAATTGTTTGGCAGTTAAAAATTCTTAAAATATAAACAAATAGATAACTGTGTAGGTACTACGGTATGAGCTAGGAAGCTGAAATTTTCAAATTATTCACAAAATAGTGAATTTCCACAAATAAACATTTCAATTTTACCATATATGAATTTCGGCGGCCGTTAAAAATTATTTAAATTTAAACAATTAGAAAAATATTATTTTACTTCTAGAAATGCTACATCTTTAAAATTTGGCTAAAATGTGTAGCATTAGTATCCCATAATGAAGAAAGTGTAAAATTTTTAAAATTGCAACATTTGAGGATTGTTTTAAACTATTATTTTTTCATGTGGGAAAAACGAAAATCGCTCCGGAGGTGAAATATTTAGAATTAAAAGAATATTTGTAATGATGAAATGTCTGTCTGAAAAATGAATGTTTTTTCAAGGTGAGATGAAATGCTTGCAGTATTCAAGCACCTTCTACTAGTATGTTATATCCTCCTCCTCCTCCTCTGTAAGGAACGTCTATATATAATGAAAATTATATATATATATATATATACTTTACTGGTAAAATTATTACATTAAAAATAGAAAAATATGATATTTAATACATTTACGTATTAAATGGCTAAAATTTATTATCGTGATGCCAAATCTACTACATTTCCCGTAATGATGAAATAAAATGCAATTAACTTGCATTCGGTTTATTTTCTAAATAGATTTAATTTTGCTATTTCTAAATCAAACATTGTGATTTAGTGATAAATCCCCTTAAAGGCCAAAAATTAAGCGAGAAAAAGTTTTGGACAAAATATTATACAGAGAACGACGCGACACGTATATGCCTTGCATGTCTAAGGTAAAAAATAGCTCTAATACAAATTACAATTTCCATTGCAAATATCTTGGGCGAAACCTACCGACACTCGATTTTTTCCTAATTCATCACATTTCGCAACTTTGCCTTTCGGGGAAAACCTTCCACACACAAACACACATACCTCTCAGCCATGCAAAGTCCCAGATGTCACAGCCCTCCTCCATTTCTCCCTCCATACCCTCCTCCTGCCTTCTTTCTCTCCCGTTGAATATGCATGTCCCCTTATGGAGCAGCCATCTCTCCGCCCCTTATTCTTCTCTCTTTCTCTGTCTCTCTCTCTCTCCCCCTCCCTCTTGGCCTTTCTCTTACTTTTCTCCCACACTCACCGCCACACTCTCGTTTTAACCTTCCAACCTCTACCCCTTCTCGGTCTCCTCCTCCTTCCACCACAGGGTAGGAAATAGGGAACGACATGAAAACTTTATTAAACCCGCAACATGCCCACCCCGTTTCAGAGTCTCCATACTTCTCCTCGTAATAATAATTTCGACCTCGGAACTGCATCTCGCCAACGAATCCAAAAACTCTTGGAGGAAAACGGTACTCATCTTTCCGTTCCTCTCTCTCTCTCTCTCTCTCTCTCTCTCTCTCTCTCTCTCTCTCTTTGCCCGCCTCCCATCGTCCCCGCCACACCACTTTCCGTCGTCTCCATTGCATCGTAAATACTCTCGGACGCTGAAAGAGAAAAAAATCTCGAATTGGAAGCTTATGGAACTGACATGTCGTATTTCCAATCCAGCCCGTCGCCTTAAAGAGCGCAATTGACCCAGAGAGAAAGACGGAGTGAAAAAATAAGGAGAACGGAAATGTGGTGGGAAAAGTGGACAAGTGCAAAAAAAGATCCTTATAGAGATTGTGAAACGATATTAAGATTTTCTTTGATTTTTCCGGGAAGACAACTGGAATCATACGGGGAGAGTGAGATCTGCGCCTTTCGCTCTGGACAAAAGAAGAAAAATCGTTTTAAAAAATACAAATGAATGTCCGGACCTATTGTGCGTGACTTTACCCAGAAATTTTTCGATAAACTGTCGACCTGAAGTTAGCTCGATACGAGTTTCACGCTCGGGAAAAAATAAGAACGGAAACAATATCTTGCGAATTAGTCGACAGAGTGATGGGGAGAGTGAGGGAGAGAGGAAATTGGGAGGAGGAAGGGCAGAAGAGAAAAAAATCCGAACGAAATTGCTTGAAAAGTGAAAATCAAGTGAGGAGATTAAAAAAGGATAACAACAGTTGAACACCATCAAAATTTGATGAATGAGCTCCAACGAAATCAGATGGTAAAGCCTCGCAGCAAAGCAAACGAAATAGAGCCAGATGAACCCCCCGAGATACGGGGGTGATTGATGATAATTTGCAACTCTGATGAAAAGAGAACTGGATTTTTTGAGGAACCAGCAACAGTAATCGGGGAAGAGAGAATTGCCGTGAACTATTTGGGATTAGTGAAAACATTTCCTTTGGGAATATTTAAAGTGTTAATTTTGGAATACAAGAAAAATGGAAATGATTTCACTAAATCGCTTTTCTCGTGAAGAATTTTGAAAATATGCATTACTCATAAGACAATCATCTCGCGATTAGTCGGATAAAATATGAATTTTTAAAATTTATTTTCGTTTTCGTCCTCGTTAATTCATAATTATTTATGTTTTAAAAAACCTGACTATTAGATCAAAAACCCTCTTCCAAAAATATCTCAAATTTGTTTTTACTGTGTCGTTTCATATGTACCTAATAGAGATTAGAATCGACTTCAAATATGATTTTCACAATTTTATTTGAAAATGTTTCTATTTTGAGTAATTTTTTTAAAACCCATATTAAGTATCTACTACTAAGTATCTTTTAATATGAACTATTTAAGTCGCAGGAAATTTTAATTTTTATGGCAATATTTAGTAGTCATTATTCGACCGTAAAAAAGCGATTTGAAGTCAAGAATCGATTATTTGCTAACTATAGTTCAAACTGTAACTCGTAAATCTATTCATCGAAAACCGTAAAAAAAGCAAATTTCCCCTAGAAAAACAACCTATCTGCGTCAGAGAACCTATTAGGCGTCGCAAAAATTACTCAAGAAAAAGTAAATACACCCAACGCTAATTGAATCAGTGAACGAGAAATAGGGTAAAATCAGAAGGGATGTGGTGGGAAGAGGAAGGTGGAGGGGAGATTGAATAATGTTGAGGCCGCCTCGCTTCAAGGATTTGTTAAAGGAGTGAAAGTGATTTCGTGAAAGGATCGAGCAAAAGAGAGAGAGGGAGAGGTTTGTGAGGTGTGGGTTTGTGTGGGAGTTGGTTAGCGTCAGAGGGAGAGGAGTGTTTGAGATAGAGAGGTTTTTAGACTTTTGGGGGAAAAGGGAGGTTTGATGTTGATCCGAACGGCGTTCCGACTTCTCTCCCGCACAAACCTTAACTCTGCCTAGCCTCTCTCTAATTAAATCGGCGCTGACACTTGGCCGGTTTTTCCCCTGATTACGGTCAATTAAAGGGGGCACCACGGGGCGCTTTGTGGCGTATGTGTTTATGTGTTTAAAGCGAAAGGGAATGAGATATAGGACTGGACCGTATGCGTAAGTAGAGATGATAGATAAGAGAAAGTTATCCCGCGGTCGGAGTAGGGTGGTGGGACTTGGAAATAACCCGAAAACACGTCAAGAGACGAAAAGGGTTCAAAGGATTTTCTTTGACTGGCTCGAAAACCACTTTGACGTCAGAATACATGTTTGTTTGGCATTTTTCGTGCTGATGTCTCAAAAAGGACGATCTTTTAGGGAGAATTTCACCGAAAATTTATTTATTATAATATTTTCACATTTTTTGTATTATAAAACTTACATATTAATTAATTGCATATCTAAGACCACATTGCACACTATTACACTTTTTTTAACTTTAACATTTTAAATATTCCATTTCATTTTTGCCTTTTGTGTCGTTGAAAGATGTTTGACATTCATATCTGCAAATTTTTCGAGAGCCAAAGGCATTGATCCGACCATTCTCTGGGACAAGCTTGCAAATCAGCTTCTATAGCAATACATGCGGCAACCTTATGATCATGCATTCCTTCCAATCAGTCACAAAAACACTCGAGAAAGTCCCACTTTTCTATTTAATCGACAGCATCATTGGCCCATTTCGCGCCCCTTACCATGTACTTCCCGCGAAAGTTTTTTTTCAGATTTTAACATCTCTATCCCTCGTATCACACGGCTAAGCTACACCATCGCGTATCAAAGTGTACTTTCCATTAGCGCCTGTTCCCAGTTCCTCCCTTTGGTCCTGAGACTACGGTCACGACTCCGAAGCTAGTCACGCCGACAAAAGTCGACTCTTTGAGTTATCCGCCTTAATTAATCACTCATCGCCTAGAATCATACCTCGTCCTAGCTGTCCAAATTATGCACAGAAATGTTCCAAGCTAACTATCATAAAATGCGGACACGGAAGCATGTCAGCGCCATAAACTTATACAAAAGATTTAACCTTAACCTTCGAGAATTTCAATCACGCTTGCGTAGCCTCAAAAACGACCACGTTACATCATCCAATTCGATACAAACGCCGTGGACCAGCATCAGATGGTCCCCGCGCCTTTAATTCACATTCTCATTCATAACTTCTTGGAAATAGAAAGGATGCCTTATAAGAGAACGCTCGCAAAGCACCGTGGGCGGCCAGCGAGAAAGTAATGCGTTCTTTTTTTGGGAGAGTTGTGTAATTATACGTGGACGCTGACTGAGGGAAGAGAGAGAGAGGGACCCCACGATATTGAACGCGCCTGCGCACGAAGAAACTGGTCTTAAAAGTCTTTTAATAGTACCCACGAAGCGGGTGCGCGGGCGGGATAAGACACACGGGATAGGCGCTACAAGAAGTAATGACCCTCTCCCTCGCCCGGAGATTGGTCCGGTGAGGTAAGTCTGTGGCGAACCTTTCGCACTTATTAGCCTGAGAATGTTTTTTCGCGAGTGAGGGAGGGAGAGAGTGTTACGTTGGCAGAGGAGAAGGGAGGGGGCTACATTGGCCGAGTCGGGTGGTAAAGGGGTCAGAAAACGCTCAGAAAAGTTGCGTATTTGAAGAGAGGAGGAGGAAAACGGATGTGAGAGGGAGGAGGAGCGAAATGGATTTCGATACAGAAATATGAAGAAAAATTAAGGAATGATAAAAAATACGGGGATGGGAAAGATGGTCGAGATCAGGATAGGTATAGAAAAGCTATTTGGACTATATTTTTATCACTTTTACCTCTTCGTAACTATGGAAGGCAAGAAAATAAGAGGATCGTGGTTTGTGCTGGGAAAAGGGGAGGATGAGGGTCGGACGAAAGTGAGGAAGCGAGGATAGATAATGAGAAAACGTTGACTGGGAGCGATAGGGATGAAGGCGGGTTCAGATAATTTTTTTAATTTTTTTGTATTAATTAACTATTTTATCATTAATTTACGTTCAATTTATTCCAGACTAGAATAGATTGGGAAGAGGGAGGAAAGAATTTCTCGTTTACATTTTTTTCCTTGAACGAAAAGTTTCCTCGCAGAGAACGGGACTAAAAACCTTTATCTTGTGGACGTTTTACGTATTATATGCGTGTGTATTAAATTAGAGGAAGTGAAGAAAAATGTTATCATGAGCTTTTCAGCGATGGAAAATTAAAGCGGCAGTGTTGTTTAAATATTTTGGACGTTTTGTAAAAGAGGTTATAACGTCCTTAACGACATATTGAATAAAATAATGGTGGTAATTTAATTGCAGGCAGGCAGAATAAAAGAATGATAAACTACCATAAGACAGTATTGCTTAGGTATTTCCTTCCTTAATCTCCACAGAAATTAATCTAGAAAGAATACCAAACATTTTTATGTAGTAAATATAAGAACGTATAAAATCAGTTAGAGTGAGTTATTGAAAAATAAAAAGAAAACGAGCTGTGGAAGTACCGAAAACTATAAAGTGTAATGAGAAAATCAGACTGTATACAGGGTTAATTTTCTTTTTGTTTATTGCTTCAAGAAAAATATTGAAATTGCTACTCATTTGAGAAATTTTATACTTCACTTTTCCCATTCTTATTAGCCTCATGAATTTTTTCTCTTGTTTGAAACTCTTCCAGTGATTGATTTTCCCACTATCTTCTCTACATCTTGCATGGTTTTTTACATTTCCGAACTTTTAACCGAAAAAAGACATGCTGGTAAGCATTCTTATCACTGTTACAAAACCTGACGTTTGCAATGGAAATCTCTCTTTCATGAAACAAAAACTCGTAGAACTTTTAAAGATAAAATTAAATTAAATAAAGTTATTTTTATGTGTTTGATCGTTAAAGAAGAAAAGTTGTTTTGATCAGGGGAGCGTACAGGTATATTTTCGGGATCTTTAACACGTGATAAATGTAATGTTAATAAATTTTTCCGCAAGCTATCATGCAGATGTTCTTCAACAAACTATGACAAAATAAATTTCACATTTTCATCGCTTAATAAATGAATTACTTAAACCAGATTTATGAATTTGTTTGCAAATGTAATATTCAATAGGTTTTAATGGTATACAGTAGACCTCGAAAAACTATTTTATTAACTAAAATTGGTTATTTATTCAAGGATTTAAATTATTCGTGACAATGAAATTTATCTTCATTTATTTAGTCCCGATGAAAATATTCATGTTCATCAGGTGCGAACTGGGAGAGCAAGATTCATGAAACTTTTATTTCTATGCTAAACATTTTTCTTGTTTACATATACCCCATTCCAAAAAATCTCTGAAGTTTTTGATAAGAGTCTCTAGATTTGAATATGCAAAATTCGGCAATTTACAAATAAAATGAATCGAGCAATTTGTATGCTGCACTTTTGTGCCTGACCTTGCATTTTATGCCGGTTAGGGGGGGCAAGTGGGTTTATGGCACTGTGGGTTATGAGAGTAACACCGCAGGGATGGATATGTAGGCGTGTAACCTTCTGCTAAAGGCAAGCCCATCCCGGATGCAGAGCGATAAAATAAAAAGAGATTGCACACAGTCGCCCACTATGGTATTCCACGTTTCTCATTTCAACCCACGGCGACAAAAGAAATTCCAACCGCTTGTCTTCACTCTCCAATTTATTTTTTAACTTTACATTCGCAGTGTCTCTCTTTTATCGTTCATTCATTCCAAGCTACCTTTGTTGCATCGTTTAAGAATGAATCCTTTTATATAATCTCCAGTTTTAAATGTTAGGTAAGATATAAAATGTTAACATTAATATGTTGGCAGCTGACACTTTTGATATGTATGTGTTCATAAGTGCATTAAATTAAACCATAATTTCAAATTATTCTGCAATTCTACACATAAATTTGAGAGATGAACTTATGGCTCCTGTCCAACAAATGCCGTAAAACAACAATCTAAGAGTTGCCGAAGAGGGCGGCTACTGCGCAGTGTAATCATGTATTTATTATTAAGTAGCTCATAAACCACTTTTCAGTTTTTTTACGGTGACCATATCCACACCAACAAAAACGAGCACATAAGACCGTAACCAAGCAGAACTGGAACTGGAAGACAGACACTAGAAACTAACCTTCTATCTAAATCTGCAATTGAATGAAATGATTTTAATGGCGATTTTGGCTTGCTCAGCAGTTTTTTTATATTTATAGCTACCCATAGCATTTAGTGAACTAAGTGTTTACTTCCGACACTTCACGAACTTCATGAATAAGTGATAATTCCAAAATTAGCTAAATCACTTTCATCTCGATGTTCGCGTTAGCAAAACTCACCATAGGACACTATAAAACACGTCGTGGTCATTAATCATATACCTAGTAGGTGTAGTTAAAATATAAAAAATGAGTCGCACTGGTTTCAGTGATGTTCAGCACGTGGTGTGTTTTGATTTTTACTTTCTCATATACGTAGTATATTTAGCAAATATTGTTATAGTGAAAAAATTCGACTTCGAGGTTTTGATGGAAATACACGTTTTAGGTGTCCCTGAGTCCATAAAAGTGGCTTTCGCCATGCCGTCCGTCTGTCGGTCTGTTCGCTGTTCTAAAGCCCAAACGCGTACATGAAATCGAATGATATTTCGTATTTGTGCAATATATCATCTTTTGCAGACCCTTTTTGACAAAAATGATACTGCGCAAAAATAAGAGTAGTTTTTTCTTGGCTAGTTTTATAAAAAATTGATTTACTCAATAATGGGTATGGAGAATTTGATTAAAATATATCCAATTGTAGAGGATGATGCCACAAATAATACTACGTAAGCGATATATCTCTTGAAATCACTATATGGTGTCCAGTGGCATTAAAATGTACGCTAAGCTACCTTACCCAAGCCCTATGACGTCATGCCTCCGCCGCGATCCACTATAAATCTTATTACAGCCTAAACGGTTAAACTGAATCGAATGATATCTCATATTTGCGGATAATATCACTCATAATAGCCACTCTGAGGAGATGAACGATATTGCGCAACAATTAAGGGTACTTTATTCTTGGATATTTTGAAAAAAATCGATTTACTCAGAAATGACTATAAGGATTTTGATTAAAATCCATCCAATCGTACAGCCTGATGTCACAAATAATACTTAATAATGTCCCAAAAAATTACTAAATATCGACCAGTGGCATTAAAATATACATTATAAACTATGGTTAACTTTGATTTTTAAGTGTTTTTCTTATATAAACGTACACAGTCGACCAAACGTACATACATACGTATATAAGAAAGTTTGTGCAGTGTATATTGCGCCGTATATTTTATTGTGCGGTAAAGATAATAAATTCAACATTTTACGAAAAACATGAATAAAATCATACTATAATGGACCAAGTGTGATTTGTATGTCCGGAATCTGATTGACTGGCAAGAAGCGATAGCCATGTCTTTGGCAACAAGGATTTGAACTACCTCGTAATTATAATTTCAAAATAAAATTTCTTTATTTGCTTCTGAGTTGAGCCAATGTTGTATGAATTTCTAAGTTAGATGACAGTCTTAGACATAACCTTACTATCCATCGTCTTTATAAAATCGAAGCTAAAGCGTAGGATAGTAGATAACGAATCAAAATTACCACGCTGAGGATTTTCACAGGCCATCATCTCACGGCAAACTAACGCTTAATGATACACAATCTAAAAAAGCATGTACACTTGCGGTGAGCACTGTCGTGTAACCACTATTATTCAGAATCAATCTAAACATTTATTTTCTTTCGATTGCCTCGAATAAATATAAACATTTATGCTTCCTTGTGAACAATTATTTAAAACAAACACTAGAAAAAATTGGAATCTTCCTGAGTTTCTAGTATATTTAGTCATGGCCAATATGTTGGATCCGGAAAAGACAATAAGATTCTGGCCCAGAAGGCTTCGTATCCGGACAAAGATTGAAAATACACATAATGTGGTCTCTAAAGAAACATTTTAAAATTAGCGCGTCATTTATGCATAAAGATTAGAACTATAAACTAAAAGCTAATGAATTGGGGCCGAAGGCCTCCAATCCATCCGCGGGATGGCCAGTAGGACCAGTAGGGCCGAAAATCTACTATTATTAATAATGTTGAAATTTTTATTTGAGTAAGTAATTGTGAAAATTTAATTCAAAGGGAATACGACATAAAGATGAGATTAATACAGATTAATTTTCATTATTAATTACGCACACGTATTTTCTTTTATCTTCGAGTTTCGTTAAGTTCCTTGTATTTGCTGACCGAAAGGTATTTCCTTTCCTTGACTAATACATTAGATAACTTTAATCTAGCGTCCATTACGTTCTACTTCTTCATAATATTTGTAAATTTGTTTCCTATTCTGCCAGTTATGTAAAAGTCTTCGTTCACCGTTTTCATTAATCACTTCTAAGCTCTTCTGGCTTCCTTTTCTTCAGAAACTTTTTCTCACAGCTTCCATTCGATCCATCAACCCTCTCACATACTATCACTACTCCTAAAAAGAAAAGAGACCTGGATTAAGCAGCAAATTACATCACGGGTGAGGGCACCATAAAGTAGGTCCATTCCTTTGCTGGTGTCTGGGTCCTTATAAAAAGGTTTGACGGGGAAATTTGAACGCATTCTTCCGTTGACCAGCCTGTGATGGCGCTTCCTCCCCATGCCTCATTTATTTTACCCCTCGAAATCACTTTTTTATCTCATTAACTCCTCATTCCCTGACTTGAATATTCGGTCGTTAATGGCATCCCCTCCCATCCCGTTCCCTTTTTCTCTCTACGGTCTCAGGACTCCATTACCTAGCGCTCTCTCCGTCCTCTTAACAATTTCCGCCTTCTGTTAACCTTTTACATGTGTGCCAGGGTTCAAAAATCCATTTTTAAGTCTGTTTTATCGAGAGAATGAATTAAAACCCGAAATAGCTGAAGTTATTTGTTTTGTAAGTTCATTAATAGCTTCCCCTCCTCCTCCCCGCTACCTACTCCGAACCCTTCTGGAGTGTCCGGCATTGGCGCGTACGTATGGAGGAGGAAGTGGACACAATTGCGATAGAAAAACTCGTGGTATTTTTATTTCGGGGCAATACGAGCCTGAATTATATCCGGCTTCATTAAAAGGCCACCCTATAACCCGATAAATGAAATAAAAGGTCTCGTTTTTCCGTACCGATTAAAGCGATATTTATGGAGTTCCCGACTCTAATCAGACGTTTTTAATTTCAAAATATAACGTAACTTATGGGCAATTATGATAGTAACACCGCCAAAGTATCGCCTCGGGGCTTCTAAAAACGCAATATGTGTCTAGTTTCGCGCTGCTCATTAGATATGACCGAGCAATAACAGGCTTTGCTCTGGTTGCAAATTAACATAAGGGGAAAAAATTATCTGAAAAATGACCAAATAAAACAAAATTATCCATGGAGTCGTACGTTTTGCGCGCGGGCCTTCCCCTCCTTCGTTGGTTCAAATTGCCAATTATTACCGCTGATCCGTTAATTATTACATCGTGTTATAGATCATCCTCGGCACGGAGATCGCATAAACAATATCCGCCGCTCTATTAAAATTCTCGGGGGCCAATAATCAACACATGTTTTTCGCATGTATTTTCTCCCAAACTCGAACAGATACGATCGACAGATTATAAATCATTTTTTTGTCTCCCTCATGCTGCTTCGATGAACTGAATCCATTAAAAAGCAACCGAGCCGGGGAAAAAACCCGCCAAGTGTCTTCGAGCTGCTCTAAAAAATGTCTCGACTTCTTCATCCCGTTTTCGCTTAGCTTTCCTTCTCCGATACAACTCTTCCTTTGCACGCCTTTGCTTTCCTTCCTCCAGCTACGAGGAAGTCGTCGGAGGGAGAAAAAACGAACGAGAGGAAAAACAACTTTCGCGTGGGCCGAAGACTCGAGGTTTTTATGAATGGCCGAGAGAGAGAGAATGGATACCATTGCTTGCATCTCTCCGTCTGCAGCATGGCGGCGAAGCCGGGAGGGAGATAGTGGTGACCCTGGAAGGGTCCCTCTCTTTCTGAATCTCTCTCTCTCTCTGGCAATTATCACCATTCTCAGTTTTATTCCGTCGACTCTTGTGAAATTTCTCCGAAATGGAGGTGTAATAAATACATCTATTTCCACACCACCCTCTTTACAACTTACCGCTCTACTCCCCGTTTCCTTATCCTAAACCCCCTCCTCCCATTCCCCTACCCCCTTTTTACCTTTTCCTCCACACCTCCCTAAGGAGAGTCGGATCCGGAGGCGCATTTCGTCCTTCAACTGTCCGGAGATTGTTGCAGATGGCGTCCGCTTCGCATTCATCATCGTTCGCTCTGCCTTGGTTGCGGTTGAAGGTTAAGCCCGAGCAGGATCGAGGAAGATGCTTTAAATGATGGGGAGAGAGCCGTTTTTATGGGAGTGGCGGAAGAGTTAGAGAAGAGAGAGTGGAGTGGAGAAGGGAGAATCGGAGGCAAGGAGAGAGGGAGTGGGAAGTGATAGGAAAAAGTTGGCAGGAGCGAGAGAGACACGGTTTGGGTCACTTCACTGTGGCGACAGGCCGTCTCCGATCCCACCTGAGATGGTTTTCCCGATCCCAGCGTAACCGTCGTCTGATGCACAACCACGACAATAGCGGACAATCCCCCTCGATGCCACAGAAATATAAGTTACATGAAGGGGCCGGTAACAAGAATTTTCTTGTATATAAATACTAGCTAATTACCCGGACTTTGCCCCGGGTTTACAGTTTCGAATTTCTCATGCTCATTTCACTCGCTAATATTTTCATTCAAACTCAAGGTATTCTAGAGATTTATTGACCAATATTCTTCATTAATTGTTATAAACAATTAAGATTCAAATTTGATATATTGCTAAGAATGTTTAAAATAAGTTGTATAATTTTACAAAAACTTAACATGGGCCTCTAGTCAGGATATGATTTATATGGCACCCCCTCCCCCTACCTCTCAATAAATGAACTTTCTGACTCCGAGGTGCACATCCTCAAGGTCTCTTTGGTAAGTGTATCAAATTTCTTGGTTTATTAGAAATGCTGTCCACACACACAGACATACAGACAAACGCCACCTTTTATTATAATAGAATATATATTTAAAGAGCCTGGATATTTTATCGGTTCTGATGGTTATTTCGTATTCGTTTTCTTCGGTTATATAATTCATTTCCTATTTATTTTTTCATGAAGTTATGAGTACAAAATAAGCTGTAAATCAAATAATTTTCAATTTCTACGGCAAAGGAATTTTTGCCACTGCCAATACCTTTTTATCATTAACATTCTCATTTGGAAGGACTTCAGATGTCGTACTTGAATTATTTATATTATGAAGTAGAAATTTTGGAAATTTATGTAAAACTCGGAACCAATATATTAGGTGTTATTTGACACAAACACACACCCTTATTGCTTTGTTTTCTTATATTCATCATTTAAAGTGAAAATTTGTTTTATCTTTGTAACACTTCGAATCTTAAATTTAAATATACATTTAAAGTAAAACGTCTGAAAAAATCCGTCATTCTCGGTAAAAATCGCAATAGTTTTTATTTTAAGGAAAAGTATTCAAAATAATTAAGGTCTACATCTACATGTTACCCTGCAATTCACCTAATTGATGGGTGGCAGGGGGTGCAATGCTCCAAAACCTACCTAAAGATTGTCTATCGCAGGTTGAAATTTTCTATTGTAATCTCCTATTGTCCTCGCAACTTTAACTTTAACGGGGACGAGTATTTCCCATCGATGACAACTATCTGTTCTCTATTCGAGAGGAAGTCTCTCACCCAACTGACAACTTTCGGATTTATACCTTATTGTCCTAACTTCGCAATTACTTTCTTATGAGACACTTTATCAAACGCCTATCTGAAGTCAATGAATATGGCATCGAACTGAGTATTTTTCTCTCTGCATCGCAACAAATCATCCACGAACAGGCCAAGCTGCGTTTCTTTTATTAAAAAGAGAAAGGAAACTGAATAGCGTGCACTTCAGTCAATAAAACGAAGAAAACTGTCACCTCCACTTTTTTAAATAATGATCCCGCAGGGCAACTTAAGGAGGAAATGACGGCAAAACCCTATTAAATTACAAATCTCAATACTTCAGTAAACATCTTACGACAATAAACCCTCATTTAGTCGGAATAAGCGAACGATTAGTACAAAGAGCACACGGGTATTATCTATTTGCGTTTCCTGCGTCTAATCAACCTCCCAACTAATCAACAAAACAGGTATGTACTCCAACGTCACTTTCTGATAATGAATCTCTCTTGTTATTCATCTTTAGAGTGCAGGTGTGGTAAATAACTGTGGCTTCGAGGGTTCGGATACTGGATGAATATTGGTGATAGAGAGAAAGTGAGCGAGGAAGAAGGGTTGAGATGTAGACGAGGGATTTGTATGTTCGCCGCCGACGCAGGCGGAGAGAGCGCGGCGTACGCAAGGGTGAGTTCGGAGGTATCGGAGAAAGAGAACGTGTGAGCGCGCGTACGAGTGGATCCTCTCACCTTCTCCCTTCTCACCTATCCTTCTCGTCTCTCCACCATCTCCCGCTTCCTCATTTCTGCGGGGCGAGAGTGTGAGAGAGAGAGTTTTCAAGAGAAGCAACAGGTATCGAGAGGCGTCCCCGATGATTCAGAATCGCTTCTTGTTTGGGGCAACCGGAAAAGAGAGAGAGGGAAAGATTTCCTCCGTTTATAATAAAATGAGAATGGAAAAACAGAACGAGGGGAAATGAGAGAGAGAGAGAGAGAGAGAGACGCAAAGGTGGAGGAATTTTTCTCTTGTGCCACGCGGAGACGGGTTATAATAAATTAAGGGGGAGTAATTCAATTCGAGGAGAAGAACGATACGTGCGTAATCGCCGTAGGGCGCGTTTCCGGGTCAGATAAACATAAGCGGAGATTGAAAAGAGAGGAAAACATAAATCTCACCCTCCGCGAGATTGAAATTTGTGCGAGTGCTCGCAGGAAAAATTCCGCATTAATAGAAAAAATGGAAAGAGATTCTCATTCGGTTCGTTTGGTTAATCTTTTCCATTGGGCTGCCAGAGCAGTTGGAAGGAATTTCGCATTTTTGTATCGTGAAGAGTTCCTGCTTTTTTATGTTTTGGGTGTTTGGCCAAATACGAGTTGAACGGATATCGAGAGACGCATTGCCTACTATTATTGAATGGGAATGCTTTTCATCCCTCTGCCTATGATTTCTTTGTTCTAGATCACTTATGAGCAATGGAAGGAAAAACAATATTTAAAGGTATATTATTCCTTGAAAATGGCGAGCAGAACATCAATTATGCAACTTCAGAATATAAATTTAAGCGCTACGATGATTATTCTAAGGTAAGGGAAAATAATTCCTCGCTCGGAAAACGATTTCGAAATCAGAAGCATTTTACCTATCCAAGTATTTGAAAGAAGATCTGGAAAATCAACTACGTGCGCGCCATAGAAATTTCGAATAAGTATTTAATGAGGATTATTTTCACATTAGTAGTGGGACGTCGGAAGAGAAAGGAAAAGATGCAGGTGTTCATGAATGAGTCAGAAATGCTCCGATTATTCCGTCAGAAGTGCGGAGTGTAGGCACTCTGCCAATATATATCGGAACAGATTATCACTAACAGCTGTTTTTACCACATCCAATCGCAACTATTGCACAATTATCATTACGTAGTATGGCGAAAGAGGAAAAAATTTCGTAATTCATAAGTAATAGCAGCTTGGAGCTTTATGAAGCTAAAACTAATTGTAAGTACCAACTGAAGTTGTTGGTTAATCTTTACAGAAGATTTTTCTATATTTTGTTGATGTAGTTAAATTGGATTATTTTAGTAAGGTCAACTTTATGTTTTTGTGACAGCCTAACAAATGTTGTTCCTCGTTCTAACTCGTTTAATTATTAATAAATTTTAGAACCCTTATTTATTTAATATGCTTACCTTCGAGAAATCTATTTCGGAAGGTGTAGTTCCTAAAGATTGGAAGAAGGCACACGTTACGCCCATCCATAAGGGCGGCGACGAAGAGAACTACGATCATTATAGGCCAATTTCCCTAACTTCATTATTGTGCAAGATACTTAAGCACATAATCTTTCGTTCTGTAATGCGCTATTTAGATAGTCACTCATTGCTTAGCGGATGCCAGCACGGATTCCGGAGAGGTAGATCATGCGAAACGCAGCTCTTTTTCGTGGATGATTTGTTGCGATGCAGAGAGAAAAATACTCAGTTCGATGCCATATTCATTGACTTCAGATAGGCGTTTGATAAAGAGTCTCATAAGAAATTAATTGCGAAGTTAGGACAATAAGGTATAAATCCGAAAGTTGTCAGTTGGGTGAGAGACTTCCTCTCGAATAGAGAACAGATAGTTGTCATCGATGGGAAATACTCGTCCCCAGTCAAAATTTCGTGGGGTGTTCCTCAGGGAAGTGTATTGGGCCCTCTACTTTTCTTAGTTTATGTGAATGATATCTGCTCGGTAGTTCGTAGTAAAATTAGACTTTTTCCCGATGATACCGTACTATATAAAGAAATAAAAAATCAGGAGGACCATTAGTTGTTGCGTGAAGACATGGAGCCTCTTCAACGTGGTGCAAAGAATGGCAAATTGAAATTAATTACACTAAATGTGCCTCAGTTACGTTCTGGAAAAATAAGACCATAGAAGCAGGTTTCGAGTATAAAATAGATGGAATAAATATTCAAGCAGCCGAGTATGTAAAATATTTAGGAGTAACCATTTATCGAGATCTTTCGTGGGACACGCACATTCGTCGAGTTATAGGCGCGGCCAACAAGAAACTGGCTTTCATAGGTAGAATAGTACGGAACACTACAGAAAAAGTACGTGAAACATGTCACTTATCACTGGTTAGACCGCAAGTGAAATACGCCTCATGCATATGGGATCCGTACGAAAAGGGACATATAATTCAATTAGAAAGAGTGCAGAGCAGAGCAGCCAGATTCGTAAAACAAAAGTACGAACATAAAGAAAGCGTCACTTCATTATTGAGGGATTTTAACTGGGTACCACTGGAGGATCGTAGATTGAACTCAGGGTTAGGCTCTGGAGAAATATAGATCCGGAATGTCTAAAAGACGAGGTTGTAGGAATAATTGAAGCACCAACGTATATAGGTAGGAAGGACCGTGACGATAAGATACGAGAGATCGACTGTAGGACGGAGCGTTATCTAGGCTCGTTCTTTTCGAGGACAATACGAGATCACAATAGAAAATTTCAACCTGCGATAGACAATCTGTAGCTAGGTTTTGGAGCATTGCACCCCCTGCCACCCACCAATTAGGTGAATTGCAGGGTAACATGTAGATGTAGATGTATTTATTCAAAGAAAACACTGGATGTATCCTCTCCGGTCGTATAAACATTCATTAGCACTCGGTGATCTAGAACGAACATCATTCATTTAATCTATAGGCTCAATTGTTTTATAATTTTGTTTATATAAGTACATATTCTTAGAGAAATTATTTCATTATAATATGTAACTATAATGATGTAATTCTATTCTGCGTAATGCTTTACGTACGCATTATCTATAGTTGAAACGAAACCTTTTAAACAGCGCAGTTATTTGTTTTTGCCAGAAAATATCATATAGAGTATTTATGAATAAGCAAAAGCAAAGGGGCGTTTCAAGTAATGAAAACCATATCAGGGTAAATAAGATCGGAACAAAAATAAATTAAAATTATTTTTAATTAAATTCGAGCATAAACCAGCAATACAATTAAAATAATAAGAATAAACTATTAGAAATTTAATTATGACAAAAAATAAAATTAAAATTTTTTTTATAAAAAAATAAATGAAATGATAGATAAATTTATGGGATTCAGAATGAGAAAAATACCATATATGATAAATAAAGAGGAGAGAAACACTTAATAAAATAATTCCACTTTATTTAATAGAACCAACTCGACCGGTCTTCATTTAGTTATCATCATTAGATCTCAGTCGAAACCGGTCGAGTTGGTTCTATTAAATAAAGTGGAATTATTTTACTATGTGTTTCTCTACTTTTCATGTATTATGGAGTTACAAAAAGTTAAGGCCACATCCGTAGATTTTACCATGAATGATCTTCTCTTCCCCTGACAAATGAATTAATATTCAAGTACATATATTTCTTTCCTTATATCTGTTTGATGTTTCTATCTTCCAATTTGAGAGAAACACAAGGTGAAAATCAGGGGACAAATTTAACGGAGGAATTGACTAGAATAAGGAAACCTTAAATCCCTAATCTAAACTAAAATTCCCTCCAAAACCTATCGTAATATCACGGAACGATTACGAACAATTGGAATTAAGGTGTTAAAAGTTTTTTTTCCTAATCCATGCACCTATCGAATATACAAGACGTGATCCCTCCTTAATTTGAATATCACATTCAAACAAGGATATCGAGAAAAAAAACGTATATGCGATTTCATGAATAGTCGGGCGATACTAAGAGATAGAATTAGGAAGAGAGTGGAGTGAGAATGAAATGTTAAGTCTTGAGATGATGGAGTGAGTGATCCGTAACAAGGTTAGCACGAGAAGAGAGGGATGAGGCGCCACTAGGAAATATCATGGGTTGGGTTGGGGAAGGCAGGAGTGAGGAAAAGAGAGAGGGAGAGGTTGACTGAGAGAGGTAAACTATCCGCCCTCCATGCTTTGACGAAATCTAGGCCACTCGACTGAAACATTGGAACTTAAAGATAGGCTGCCAAAACATAGCGAGCGCTTTTTCGACGCCCACGCTTTCAGGAAAATGGATGGTTGCACAAATATATGAGTTATATACGAGAAACCTTTTGAGATTGAGATTGTGGGTGGGAAAAAATGAAAGCCGGACGAGAGAAGCCCGCTGTGGAAAAGTTCAAATTAGAAGTTAGAATCGCATTTGTGCTCCGAACGTGAAAATATATTTTTCTGTTCTACATACTAGGTAGTCTTTGAATTAGCAAGTTTATTATTTGGACTATGGATTTAGAATAAAAATATGAAAATATCGGATAATTATTACTATATTTTGTGTGTGATATGAAGTTTTTTCGTATGTTCCATCCAAATTTGAAAATCCACAGCAAATCGATGATGGAAGTATTAGAATAAAGAGCTTTCAAAAGATACGAAACTAATCACCAAATAATCTACGCTTCATAAGTCGCCATAGAAAGCGTGTGCTTTAATGGTCCTAATCTCATATCTAATGTTGTTTTCCTAGTAACGGTTTCATATTTCAAATATAGATGAAATAACGACATATAAATAATATGAGGTATATTTAACGAATAAGAGACAGAGGCCTAGTAAACGGCATTTTTTAAATAAATGTACAATAAAAAAATATGTATCTGACCGAGGAATGAGATATGGTTGCCTTTTCCGGAACAAACCATCAAAGAGATTATTTTTAGCAAGCTTAAATTTCCATATTTAAAAATTAATTGGCGCATTTTGAAATGATGGCTGGGTTAATTTTAAAGATATTGATGTAAGCGACTAGAAAAGATGATTGCCGACAAATTAAGCCTGTCGCATGTGAATACAAGCACGCAATTAAAATTTTATAAAATGCAGTAGATGTTAACACAACCATCCAAATGATAGTTACTTCAGGAAATTTTTACGTATGATCATACCATTTTACAAATCTTACGAAACAACATTAAAGTTGAAATTTATCACCTAAACTGTAGAGAATATTTTTGAAACGACAAAAAATTCTGCTATGACCGGGAATCGAAGCCGAGTATTTCACTTTCCGGGCGGGTATTCTACCACGGAAGTATCGTAGCAGGCTAATTCTCCCGTTTCTGAACGCGGATATTTTTCTTAGTTGGGGCCGAGCTAGCCAAGCTAGTATCAAAAAGCCCCAACGGATATCCTCCAAGAGATATATCGGAGATCGAATGTCTTTCTTAGTCAGTCTTAGTTGTCTTGTGTTAGTCAGAAATGGGAAAATTTTTCTGCTACGATAGTTCAGTGGCAAAATATCAGCCTTAAAAAATGTATCGGCTTCGATTCCCAGTCGTAGTAGAATTTATTTTTCGTTTCAAAAATATTCTCAACTTTACAGCTTATGCCTGTCTGCATATGATCGTAAAATCGCTTTATTCAATCAATTTCTACCTTAAATGTAGGTAAAATAATGGACCGAGCTACCATTGTGTTACCAACCAATCCCTATTTAAAAAAATCATTTTAACCATTGCGAAAAACCATAAGTGAATTATTATTTCGAATTTATAAGAAGAAATTCGCATTAAATATTTTTAAGAATTATCGTGACGGTTAACATCCGATTGCAACAACCGCGAGAAAACCAGGGCAAGATTTTGAATGTGTGTTTAAGGGTGAAGAAAGAGAGACAGAGAGAGGGAAAAAATTACCGGAAATTAGGGTGACACGGTTTAGCCAAGCCAACTCATACTTGAGTGCGATGGCGTAATTATTGTGTAATCGCTAGGCGTGATTACGGCGTTTTCTTACTGCCTGAGGAAGAGAGAAGGAAACGGGAGGACGAGGAAGTGCGGCTGTGAAACGGTAATCCTAAAACTCCCAGCTCTCCTACGCAACCCATCCTCGTGCAATACTCGCCGGTAGATGGGGGTGGTGGAATGAACTCCTCCCCGTGCATGGGGTGTGCGATGCTTCCCTCAGGGCAACGGCGGCCGAGGGCAGAAGTGGGCGGGGGATGGGAGTTAGGGAGCAAAAAGAGGGAGGAGGACGGCGAGGGAAGGAGGAGAAATTAGGAGGAGCAGATTAGGAGGGTATTAGGAGGTCCGTATCTCGGCATGCATTAAAAGTCCTTCCCAGAGAGATAGAGAAGGAAGTATGGCGGATAGGTGGGTAGGGAAAAGAACTGGGGTAACCTACGTGTATGTGTGTATGGCCAAGTGAGTTTTGCAGAACGATTCTCCTCGCGTTTCTGCATCCCACTTTGCAATTAGAACGGTCGGAAATCTGGGAATAGGAACACTTGGGGTCTTTTGTCCTTTAGGGCGTGTGTGTGTATGTGTTTGTGCAGGCGAGAGAGGAAGAGAGAGAGAGTGCGTGGAGAGAGAGAGTGGAGAGAGAGAGTGGAGAGAGTGGAAAGAGAGAGTGGAGAGAAAGAGTGGAGAGAGAGAATGGAGAGAGAGAATAGAGAGAAAGAGTGGAGAGAGAGAGCGGAGAGAGTGGAAAGAGAGAGAGGAGAGAAAGAGTGGAGAGAGAGAGAGCGGAGGGAGAGTGGAGAGAGAGTGGAGACAGAGAAAGAGAGAAACAGACACAGAGGAAGAGGGAGGCTGGGATAGGAGCGAAAGACCTTCCCACCGCCTATCTCCATCTAAATGTGCGAGAAAGTGCTTCGCGCTCGCTACGATGCCATACATCTAAACCTGCGTGTCGCTTTAAAACTGGGGAGGAGAAATTTCAGAGACGCATCCCTCAGAAAACCCCTTCCCCGCTATTCCTATTCTTCCCGTTCCTTTCACCTTCCTCCGCCGCTTCCTACACTATGGCGCCGTGCGCCGTAGATTCCGAGGCTACTCTCCGCTTCGTTTGTCACCCGTGTCGTCGCATAACGTCCAATGATATTACAGGATTACTTTCACAGGCGAGATGATTACGTTAGAATGGGGGCGTTTTCACGGGGATTAGGTTTCACGTGCCTGTTTTCATGCGCCCGTGTAATACAGAGGTGCTCCAAGGTCTTTCGATGGTAAATGTCTCCGGGGGTCTCCGGGTATTTGGAAAGTTATTTTTATATGCAAATAAAATAGTCGAAGTGTGAGAATATAGTTAAACGTGCCCACAGTTTATGTATGTATCATAATCCATACGATGAACTCCGAAATACTGTATTCGATCATAACAAATTAGGTCATTTTAATTATTATTTTTCCGAACTAGTTACATCAATAGCCAAAGTAATTTTCTGACCGACGCGTTTTGACGTATACATTAAACTTACACGCTAAATTTTTATGTGCATTATACTGGTATTATTGCCTGTCCGAAGTGGCGGTAGGAGTGAACAATGCCTTATCTTAGTAATTAAAAGATATTGAATCATCAGAATATGTAATGCATGCTTTATTTTACTTTCAGTAGCTTTTCCCTTCATATTATAAACTTATATCTACCAGTTTGGTACACATGATGTCATGAAGACAGCAACAACACGAATATCGTTTACGACGGAAAATTTTCTCAGCGTGTCAGATTCACATATTATAATTATTACCATAGAGATTTGTAAATTCTCTAAAAACATATTTCCATTAATTTTTTAATCAATCTTAATGCCCAAGATAATATTATACTAATTTTCAAATAAAAGATTGGTATTTTTTAAATGTTATTTAATGATCACTTCCATATAAATTATTTGCTCTTTTATCAATACTCACGGATGACAAAATACGTGAAGGAATTTAAATTATATTTAAAAGTCATTTACAAAGATTACGCTAAGTTTTTACCAGAAATTAAAAATGATTTCAAGCGAGTTAAATCCAATATTTCGTCGGTCTATAATTACGGTATTTATGTTGAAATTCATCAAAGGGGCAAATAACACGGGTAAATTATGAAAATAACTCTCGGTACTAGTAGACTCTAACATTCGAAATTACGCGCCAGTTATGTGCCGTACGAGCGCCATAGTGGCGCAACAATATAATAACACAGTCGAGAAACAGAATTCTGCCTACTCTCTCACGAGATCGTTACACGGAAACCGTGAAAAAATTCCAGCGGTTTCGCATTGGTTCCAGTTTAAAAAACAGCTCACCTCTCTATTTCGGCACGAGCATGAAAAAACCTATATACGATATATATGATGCCTTATAATAAATCCAATTCCTTTTTAGAAATCAACACTCTCCGATCTAATTCTATTAAGAAACGAATCCGACATTTGCCAATTGAAAAATTTCTACTCGATTTCTATCGCACAATGGAACCTTACGAAGCGCTTTCTCTCCTTTCATTCTTCGCATTGGCTAATAGTAGAAGGTGAATGAAGAGCACAGTAATCATAGGGACCGCTACACATCCTAAAACCTCCTCCCAATCTATCTCCCTCCCTCTTCCCTTACATAGTCCTAATTTTCGTTCTCTCTCTAAATTGGACATTCTCCCACACGCTCTCCCTCCGAGCGCTTTCCCTGTTCCCTCTCTCGATTCCGCCTCGGTCGTTATTTAACACGAGTCACGCGCCATGCTATGGAGTGCCTTACGTGTTCACCTTTCAGTGACCGAAAGTCGTTAAAATACGCAGTGGGCAAGAGGAGAGATGGAAGGGACGACAGAGCGGTCTCCGGACTCGCTCGCTCTCTCTCTCTCACTCTCCACAATGGATTAGAGATTCGGCGTCGTCGTGCCAAATTTCAGCGTGCGTGAAACGAAAATATCAAATGATCCACGTGTAATACCGTGGATAAATCCTTCCGATTGGTAGGAATGTTGCCGGTTGAATTGCTACGGCTTTTATTGTATTTCGAAGACAAAAAATTGAGAAATCGGTCGGAGAATTTTTTCAAATTGCCTTCTGTAAAATTGGTGGAAACGCTGGAAAAATAAGATGAAAAGACAAAGATTTTTTTTAGTGATGCGAAATGTTCTTGTCAAGGAATATTGTTAGAATGGTTACATCGTTTCATGAGCGCATTAAAATCTTTTGTTATTTTTTTCAACTGATGACAAAACTAAAAAAATACTTGTAGCATATGCAACAGAAAATGAGAATAATATTCAACCACAACTGTAAAAATACAAATATTTACCATGTTATTCCCAATAGCTTTAAATGGAGTGTAAAATAACAGTTGGCATATGGAATTTTTCTATAGAAAATGGAAAGTTTTATGTTCACCGGGGCAAAACTTTTTATTCAAAAAAAATGGTTTGCTTACGTAGAAATTCTCGTGCTCTTATGAGATTTTCATATGTAAATTAGTTTTTCTCATCAATAAAATCAGGTTGCCTCATTTGGAAGATTAGTATGATGTGTCGTCCATCGTCCAAATGTGTACCTCGATTTTGCCCATTAACTGCATCACACATTTTACTTAACCACTCGCAAATGACATCACCTTTAACAAAAATTATTTTTATTCAAAATAATTTGTTATTATTTGCTCTTGAAGTGGTACTTTTATAGAAAGTTATATTTATTCGTTCCATTTATAGTGTTGATTGCTGCATGGTATGGCGACAGTTGCATATTTACCTATCAACGCAAGTGCGATTGCTTGTGCGCTGTGTGCCTGGTGTGTGCTTGTAAGAGAGTGCGTGAGTATTATATAGAAGTAATATGAAAGTTATTCAATAAGCTTCTCCTCTTTATCCCAAATGCCACTCATCTTCCTCTCCTCTTCTCTCATCATCTCCCTCGAACCATCGTCCTCTTTAAGAAGCGATGATGATCCAGGGAAATGTACCGGTTTTTCTTTGCCCTCGCCCTTCACCAAGCGATCGGATCGACCATAAAAGAAGATTACGAGAGCGAAGGAGATCGTTTGCATTCTACCTGAACCTTTGCTTTTCAAATATAATGAAGTCGCGGTTTCGAAGGCCGATTCAAGCGTCAGATCTTGTTATTCCCTTAATATCACCCTTGCGTATATCATTAACCTCGAGAATGTGAGTGCGAGCCTCTTGTGTCAAAGATCGGACTTGAGTGTGGCGAGTTTCGTTGTACGAAATCGTTGAGCGGGTTTTCTCTTTAAATAATAAATATAAAACGTAACCGGAGAGAACGTGAAAGGTCGAGTCCTTTGATCGTGATCTGGGTAAAATCCTCAGAAGAACATACGTTTAATATAATGAGGCGATTGTGGCTTAAACCGACTTCGGGGACATTAAATGACGGTTTGAGAAACGGGATCGTGCTCGACCCAAAAAAGGATTCAAGTTCTTAATCTTATAGTGTATAAAAATGCATGGCATTTACCTGATTTGTGAATTAGCACCTGCTGCATGAATAAAAACCAAAGTTAAATATTAAACAGGTGTTTGTTTGTATCTTAGAATCTCTTAGGGAAATATAAATTATAATTTATACTATGCTACATTGAATATAAACCAAATTTAAATGCTAAACAGGTGTTTGTTTTATCTTATAATCTCTTAGAAACATGAAAAGTATAATTTTTACATTTCCTCTATCATGTAAACCTACAAATCGACCCATTAGTGACGACTAGTAACGATGACCTTATTTCACACATTCAACAATTTATTTTCTACGATGATAATTGCCTTGAAAGCCCACGCTCAAACAAATATAGCTCTTACAGATTTAATTGCTAAAATTGAATGAATTTTGGCAATTTTATCCTTTAAATAAGTGACGACTAGCAACGTTGACCTTATTTCACACATTCAGCAGTAAGTATATTTTCCACGATGATGATTGCCTTTAAAGCCCACGTTCAAACCATTTGATCCTACAGATTTAATTGCTATAATTAGATGAATTTTGGCAATTTTATTCTTTAAAATTATTATACTTAAATTTTAACTTTGAGGATATAATGTAGATACTTGAAATAAGATGTTCTAAATTAATTACTGCCAATCGATTTGTATTCAAATACTTTACACGTGGTTACATTCACACTCTTTCAATCTTGCCATAAATTTCCTCAAAACGAGTGACTGACGAAAGCCCAAGCGTGAACTATAGCCGTGGAATCGGATCGCGTCGCCGTTCATTGCCATGGTACAACGGCTCTCCGAAGCTATAGTAAACCCGCCTACCCCTTTTCCAACCGTTTCGCCCTCAAAAGTTCAGTACCGCGCCGTGGCAATCTCTTCCTCCATACCTCTCCATGACGACGGCCTATCTTCCACTCCGATTGGTCCAACCCATCCTCAATTGGAAAGTCCATCCCGGCGGATCATCATCGTCTGCTGGACCAGTGTGTGTGCGGATCGCGTGCCCCGAAGGTTGCCATAAGGAGAGGAAATGGAGGAGGAGAAGCGTAAAGCGTGTTGGTGTAGGGGGGAGGAGGGGGAAGATGGGTGGGAAACGGCTTTGATATGCAATCACACACATTCCCCCTGCTACATCCTCCTCTCCACTCCTACTTCGCCCGGTCAAACCCGACCCCAAACGTGTGCTTCGCGGCACGACTGATTCGCCGGTGAGCATCCCGAGGCGCGTGGCGACCCATTTGATCCCCCCCCGCGCGCCGTGCGGTTGAGGATTCGCTGGAATCGTAAGCCGCGGGCTTTTAGGAAAACCTCCTACTTCCCCCTCCCCCTCTCCTCTTCCCATTCACGCCGACACGTTCATCTCTGCCCGGGGATCGCTCGATTCACTACCGGCAGACGGATGCCTCTAAGCCAATTAGAGATTCGAGAAACGATTGATGCTGGAGGAGAAGTGAAAACAAAAAAAGAAGAAAATCGCCGTTAAAGGACACAATTCGCTTATAAAGCCTGCTCTGATTGGTTGTCTCCGCACATTTTACTTTCCGATTGGATATTTTTTTATCCACGTTGGCATAACAAACGGCAACGATAGAACTGGGTCATTGATATTTTTTGGCTCGCCAGGTTTCTTTCGGATTGAATAAATTCCGGTCGAACTGTCGGACAATTTGTCGTTTTAGGGGACCTTGTTTAACAATGGGAGGCCAATGATAAATGGCGCAGAACCTGGCCATAACTCTCTACGGCAGTCCAGATATATCGTACGTAGCGGAGTTGACGATCGAGAAGGAAGATAGCGACCGTACGCCGTGATGCATTTCGAAAGCTCTCTCTCTCTGCCGATGTTTTATATCTGCCATTGGTTTCTTTGTTTTTTTTATTTTTGAGGTTGAGACGATAATGGTCGAATACGGGTCGATGATACGCCGAACTTCCTATTGTTCGATAATTTTGGAATTTAGATTTATGTAAAGCTTGTACTTATCATGCTAATTGGATTGTATTTATTTATTTGTGGATAATGTGTTTAACTCTCAAAAGGTTTTATTTAAAGTAGCGATAAAGACTATTTAAATGCTATAAATTTCACATTCTATCTGCTGTGTGAGCTAACTATACTTTTATTTAACTAAATAGTTATTAAAATTCTGAGGGTCATTAAAATTGCTAATCGCTGTTAGATTTACCATAATTACTTCTGAATAATTCATTAAAGTTTAATGATGCTACTGAACTGAAGTAGCGATATGCAAGCAAATAAATTTCGTACAATGAAAGGTTTATTTTCTGCGGACAAAAATTCTGTGAATTAGAGTGAATTTTCCGCGCGTATGGTTATGTGATGTTGGTTCGAATGCCTATTGGGCAGTAAATATTTTTTTACTATTGAACTCATGTAACTCATTATATAAGAATACAAATACGATAAAATAAAATTCAGAATTTGCACAGCAGTAAGTTTGACAGCGAGTAATTCGGGAATTTATATAGCAATCAAAATGCTGCGAACTCACTGCCATTGCATCATAGCGCAGTGGAAGGGGAAATCCTATGAAACTGGCTAACTTCAAGATTTAAAGTATTTGTAGACGAAAAGCTTTCCGGAATATATCGTTACACTTGTGAGTTCGAGTATAGATAACCTAAAAGCTTCATCTAGACAAAAGGTGCTCAAAATATGGCGCATGCGTAACTTCTGACGTATCTGCATCTCATATGTGGCGCACTGTTCTTCACACATTTTATATAAACATTTTATTTCTCCTCAATTAAAATATATCTTGGATTGGAAACGATGGCCATAAAATTTCATTATAGTTCATATCGCTATATCGGCTTTATTTTTGGGTAAAAGGTGAGATTTATTATCATTACATGACTTTTACTGCACGCTAAGAATTAAGTGGCCCATCGACACTTTGCCTCGAGAAAAATGGCACGCGATAGACAAAGGGTTGAGAACCACTGATTTACAATGATTACCCATGAAACATTGTGCCTCTGGGGGCCTTTTAGTACCGAGGAAAATTCATCAAATATATTTACTCCATAATACTGCATCATAACTTTATTTCTCTCACGCGATTAAACATCAATACATTTTTTTAAAGTTCTGCCACTTATTTAACCAAATTACCCTTTAAATGCATTAAAAGAGCAGTCTAACATGACTTGAAACTCGTCACGTTTTCTGATTGAATTATTGCCATTTATTTCGCTTTAATCCCACTCTCTACTTTTTGCGGTCTCTCCGACGCTGCGCTACGGTTGCATCACCGCACACCTTTTAAGAGCGTGACGCCCGTTAATGGACCGGCGTATCTCCCTCCGAACGCCCCCTCCGCCTTCGCCGAACCCTTCCCCGCCGAACTGCTGCGAACACCCTCTTGAGGGGATCCAAGGCCAAGCGTCCTGCCTTTCCAACTGAGATGCTAAGATTGCGGGCTGCGAAAAAGGCCTAAGCCAGTCTCACTTCAAGGCTAATATTTAACGAAGCCCGAGGTAAGCTGGACATGATAGATCAAGGAGTCATTTCATCCTCATCATCGTACTTGAGAAATACGAGTTTGTACGTCCTCATCTAAAGTATAATGAAATAAAAATCGTTCCCTCCGTAAATTTTTTAACTGTGTTTCTTTTACCGATCGAAGATTGATGGAATAAAGCGATCTAAAGATCCTATGCAGACAGGCATAAGCTGTAATGTTGGGGATAATTTGGAAACGAGAAAAAAGTCTGCTATGACCGAGAATCAAACCCGGGCATTCCACTTGCCGGGCGGATATTCTACCACTGAACTATCGTAGCAGATCAATTTTCTCGTTTCTTAACATCACGTTAAGAAACGAGAAAAATGATCGAAGATTGCTAAATTTCTGATGGTGATAATATTTTTCTCACAAAGTTTACTTTCTTTTGAGACGTATTACTATAGGAATCGGATAGAAAAGATCAATATATTTTGTATTTTATGCAGCATGAATTGCGCCTATTTTGTGGGGTTATATTAATCTGATGGAATCAAATCGTTCTGTTGGTGGTTCTTTATTTGTTCAGTGCCTCTAAATATTAGGCTTCCTAAAGTTATGTTTCCAACTTCTGAAACCTACAACCTTTAATTTTCAATCAAGTAGTACATTTGCCTACATGCGTGTTGAGGTAAAAGAATTAGATCTTTGGATAGTACTATCTATTTAAAAAATCATTTATGAAACT
Organism: Tanypteryx hageni; assembly: GCA_028673005.1. NCBI lineage: Eukaryota > Metazoa > Arthropoda > Insecta > Odonata > Petaluridae > Tanypteryx > Tanypteryx hageni. Next base: position 57,609,875 of record CM054116.1, read on the forward strand.
CTTAATGTTAACCAAATTTTAACGTAATTACTTTTAAACAAAGTTTTTTCTACGATCCTTTTTCGTAAGTGTTTACTAAATGTTAATATTAAATCTTAGCCATTATACTCTTGACATTTACTTCGACGAATCTGTATTTACCATGAAAATTGATTCTACAGCGAAAATTAGCGTAATAGCCAGCTATAGAAACGATAATTGAAAATAGCTTTATGAATGTCTCACTCATTCATCTGGTCTGTCATTACGAGGGCGATGGATTTATGCACATCACTGATGTAGAAATTATTTACCCTGTGATGCACAAACCAATATTTGCTTCGGCGTATGATAACGGTGACTAAATCATTGCTTCATTTCTCTCTATTTCGCACTCATTTAAGCGCAACCAATAGTTCATCTCGAAGTTGTGCCGAAAGGATAAGCTATTTTTTTATTTACATTTCCATGTTATATTATATTAGATTATATTAGATATGCATTCCGTGAATGCAGGATTTTATGCCGTAAAAGACATTTTTCCTAGATTTTGAGTCGTATTTTTGGTTGAATTTCTCCTACCTTTTAACTTCAAAGAAATCTGGAGAAATAAAAATTTATTGGATGTTGAAAGAAAATCAAATTTATAATTAATGCTTGCGCTCGATATCTTTTCCAGCTTGCCATCTCCACACTATATCATTTTCGTTTTATTCAGCACGATATCGAGTCCAACGATTCTCATGCCACCGATTACAAGAAACATACATCCGCAGCTAACAATAAGTCTTTGAGAATATATGAAAAAATATTCAAAATTCGGAGAAAATAAAATACGATAACGGGATTATCGAAAATTCCAATGGAGATCTGAACGTATGATCGTTTTTCCCTTTGAGGTGACTAATTCCTCCGTTTCTCTTAAGCTGCTTTGTTTATAAGTCATCATTATATCAACATATAAAAAACTTTGTCATTCCGAAATCATTTTTCTGCATCAAATTCTTCGAATGCGCCGTTTCCAAGGGCAACCATCGTATCGAGAGCCCTTTCTCCTAATCTCCTCTCTCCCCCCTCCTCACCTCTCCCCAAACTCCCTCTTACCTTTTCTACACCTACCTCGCGTTCCCATTCCGTTGTTTAACTCTCCAGGGTCTTGCGCCATTACCCGTGATGCAACGCGCCAGTATCACACGCCGCTTCGCCTGGCAGTCCTCGTGATTCGGCGCAGGGCTCGGTAGGGGTGATTTGTAGCAGCCGCCGGAGCACGAAATGTTGGGAAGGCTTTTCGTAAAGGATGGTGGGAGGGGAGGGGGTGGAGGTTAGACGGGCGTTCCATAAACAGGGACCCAGCTTAATAGAGCGTGAACTCACAAATACACAATCAAAGTCGAGGACAAAGAGTGCTTGCGAGGCAGTTGCAAATCGATGGGTGCGTAATTATTGGACGGAACACGGAGGTAGCCAGGCCGTGCATGCGAGGTCTAGCATTTTAACGAACTGGTAATTGGATGTTATGTGTTGTCGATCGTTTCACGTGCGAATCTAGGTGCACGCACTTCGTGAACGTTGACATCTGATTGGTTGTAACTCATTTGAGTCGAAACCTAAAGTGTTTTTCTCTTTATTTTTTCTGAAAACCGTTAGGTACCGTGAAAGGTTTGAAATTTTCATTAGTACTATTCGTGAATTTAAAAAAAAACAAGTTATTTATATTTGTATATACCTACATATAATTGAATATTTTACTGTGTTCAAACATCATCATCATATGTAGTCTGTCCGTAGACAGGTCTGTGATTATTCTTGGTTAAACCTGGTTCTCCATATACTCCTATTTTCCGCTGTCCTCTTTATATCTTGATAACTCTCTTTCCCTTTCAAATCGTCTATCAGCTGAAACCTTTTCCTACCTCTTTCCCTTTTCCCATCTAGTTTTCCTTCTAACACGTCTTTAATCATACTCTCTCTCCTCAGGTTATGTCCAACCCAGTTAGCCTTCCTCTTTCTGATAGTCTGTATAATCATTCGATTCTCTCCTATTCTTCGTAGCACTTCATCGTTTTTCATCCTATCTGTCCATTTTATCTTGTATATATATATATATATGTTCAAACATATGCATACTAAAATCATCTCCACCAAGATAAGAATAAATAAACTGGAGCTAGGGAAATCAAGAAATAAATTCAGTAGTTACTAAAATTTTCCTTCATGCAAGTCTTCCTAAATGTGCGGATTTAACTGATTTTCTCAATAGCTCTAGCTCATCATTGCGATTCAATCATATTAGAAAGAGACTAATCTGAGTAATTATTGGCTGATCGAACTTGAAATCGGTGATTTTCTCAAACAGAAAATAGTTCTATCGATAAATATGCCTTTAAATTTGAACGTGAAATTGTATATTATAGAAATTACCTCCTATCATTTAATCAGCATAATTATTAGAAAGAAAACGACAAAAAATGTATCTAAAAAGAAATTTTTATTGAAATTATTATTAGTTAATTGTAAATGTCTAATTATCAGTATAAATGCGATCATTAATAAGTTAATTTTCTCAAAATCTGAAAAAGACAAATTTGAAGTAATCGGAAAACTTTTCTTATAATCGTTTTAACCCTTCAGTAGTCGCGCTGTTTTTTGTTCCTCCTATGGTCGCGTGGGGTATTTCATTACCTCAAAAATATTTTTTATAGTAAAATTTGTCGTTAATATTTTGTTGAAGTTATATGCTGAGATGACTCCTACATTATCTCTGAACCAACAAATGACAAATTGGTATTTAAATCTTCATTTGTATTTATACGATTTTGATAATTGCAGCATGAATGAATAAGGGATCATATCAAAATTGTTTACGATAATTTTTTATTTAAACGACATAACAACACGAAAAGCGGGTAAAAGGCAAAAAATATTATCTTTAGAAATGCAAAAATAATGTACTATGTATTAAAGGAACTTCGGTTTCATTTGAGTAACCTTTCTTGCGAGCTAAATAGTAGTCGCGTGGGGTATTTGTATGCCCCAGTCTACTTTCAACCTTTGTCACAGCTATACTGATGGTCTCACAATGTTGCCAAATGGTTAGGATGCGACCGTAGGATGTCCTTGAAAGGTATAGAAAGGCACAGCTACTGCGATCTAGTATAAAATGCCAGAAATAATTATAAGCGTGGGGTATTTACATACCCCACGCGACCACTCCCGTGTTAAATGCTGTTTACAACTAATTACATTCTTTTGAACAAAGGCCAAGTTTCAACTACCGACATTATTTCCAACCAATGAAATATTCTATTTATTTAAATTCCTCGTGTATTCCTGTTTATTAATTACCTAAACTTGAGTTTAAAAATTTTTAATCCTCACCGCACTTTGATACAAGTTATGTAAGTAGCATATTTCGGCATAAAACGTTACGAAATTAAGTGTAAACCATAATGGATTCCAAATATAGTGCTGTTTTCGTATTTCACTTTGAATTTTAAAATCGCACAAGAAACCTCAGCCTCACAAAATATGAAAAGGCAAATTAAAGGTTATTATTTTTCGAAAGTACCTTACAAAATCAGCCATTGATCACAAAACCGCAACTCTCCTTCTACTTATTATCATGTCCTATATTCATACACACTTATTTCTCTTAATATCGGTAAATTAAGAGCGCGGCATTTCTTAATATCAAGATACAGATCGATCGATTTCCAGGCCTTAAAAAGATCTGCAAAAATTGTGCAAACTCTCAAAAAACTCTAGAGTCTCCTATCTCCTGAGCTATTCCGATAAGCTATAGGAACGCCTCCTATCTCTCCGCCTCCCCTCCCTCTCCTCCCCTCCCCCCCTCCTGGCCGAGACCAACAAGCAATCGAGATCTTAACGTCGATAAGAGTAGGGAACAAGTCGTAATCAGTCGCCAATAACTCCTCCGGACCAAAACTTCCCAGCGTATCGATACGTGCGATTATTGCGCCGTTCGGATTACGTCCGAAACGTCTGTTTTTGGCTCCCGATCACGTCGGAAGATTAGAACAATGACCGCGCGAGTCGGAAGATTGTTCAAAATTTATGCGGGTTAAAACAGAGAATGTCTGTGTGTATGCATGCGCACGGGGGCGAGGATAGAGGGATGAAATCGGAGGGTAAGTAAGGAGGTCCGGAAACCCGTTCTATTTTTTATTCGTTATTGTGGGAAGAAAACAAAAAATAAAGACCAAGAATCATCACTCTCAGATTAAGATATAGCCCTAATCTCGTGAGAGAGAGGTCAGAAAAATTTTAATTCAATTTGTCTTTCGCAACTCTCCTTATTCTTGAAAAAAATCCTTTCCTTCTGGATTTAATTTCTCGACGCCATTGACCCATATAAGCTCTTACGCTGCATCGCGATGCTAATTTTTTTGTCCCGCGCTCTCCGGCGAACTCTTGCGTTATTATTCCCTTGTCCACCGCCCTAGGATCGTGGGAACTCGGTCCAGAACAACGGTTGAGCGGCGCGATAAATATTTAATCGGGGGCACATGAATTTCGCTGGTAAAGGGCGTGCGCACCCGTGTCTATGCGCGGGTCTGTTTGACCGTGTGCGTGTTTAAAAAAAACTTCTTTCAACTCTCTTTAGCGTATAGGAACCTACCGCGCTACTTTCCCTCTCTGTTCGAAGATAACGGACCCAGTGGAAGGGACCTGAAAGGAATTCCATAGGCGTGTGCGATGCATGCGTACGTGAGGACGAGAGAGAGAAAGAGAGAGATATGAGAAAATAAACTGGAAAACGAAAACCGCGTTGTACCAAATGGGCGATGCGATCGGGTGGAAAAGGGAGGAGGACGAGGTAGGTCAGGAGGTCACTTAGTCACGGGGTCAAAAACGTTAAACGGGTTCGCGTAAGCGTGCGTAAACGTGCATCGAGAGTGGTCGAGAGAAAGTCCCAGCGGAGCGAGAGGAATTCCCTCGTTCCCTCTCTCGCGGGAGATTGGCGGAGTCGTAAAAATTAAAAGAAAAATTCGTCGCGAACGTCTTTTTTTGTACACGTCCTCGGAGATAAGTCGCGCCTGGCTGTTTCGTGTTTTTTTATTTTTTAAGAAAAAAAACAAACCTCTGCTACGAGGGAGTCTATGGCGCGAAATGGTACGCCACCGTGCGCTGCTGTTTTGTTTCGTCTTTTTCTTTTTTAATATGAGTTTCTGTCCCTCTCCACTTCTCTCCTTTCCCCTTTCCTCTCATCGCGGAAGGGCGTAACGTTCAGGGCGACAATAAAAGTTTTGATGAGAGAAGTGGATGCGATTGCAAGTGTGGATTTCATTCTCTGGATATCTGAGAGAGAAGGAGAGGAGAGGCAAAGATTGAAATATGGTTCTACGTACAAGGCGCAGGGTACTTTAAAAAGGGCAAAGTTATTAAACTGAAAGAAATAACGTCGCCATCTTAATTTTTTTCCTTCAAATGCTGCCCTACTTTTTATTTTCTGATGCTTCGACGTCGAAGTGAAACAGAGAGGAACACAACGGCGACATTCTTCGCAATAGAAAGACGCCGAGAGAGCGAATGAAGTAGGTAGGCGAACGATGTGAGCGTGTAACGGGATGGGGGGGCGAGAGAGGGAGAAAAACAAACGACTGTAACATCAGCGGCCTGAAAATGACAAACGACGAAAAACGGAGGAAGTTTTCTCGGTTCCGTGAAATTTACTGCCCGCTAAAAGTAAAATACCTAACGGTATTTCTACCTTTATTTCTCTTCGTTAAACACTGAAAAGATTGCTATTAAAAAATTTCTCGACACGAGCAACGCCTCTTTTGCACGTTGTCTAAATTTCTTTTTCCGAAAAATGTCGATACTGATCTAACTTTACATACAGATAAATTCGTTTCCTGTTGCAGTAACGCTTGAAAAAAATGCGCCAAAAGCAGGGATGCCAGACGTCCCGCAATGCGCGGGACAGTCCCTCGCAACAAAGAATTGACGACGAAAATATGTGTAGACGGTAGCCTTTCTGTTTTATATGTGCTTTCGGCGTTATATGGACATATTTTGTGATTTTTCTAAAACTTTATTATTGTCAAGCTTGTGGCTGTACTACGTAATGCTGATTGCAAATTAATAAATGTTTTCGCTTTCAAAAGTAAGGTGTTGGTATTATTTCAACATTCTACTGTTTCGGTAATATTTTATTCCTTTTTTGCCGACGCGTAAAAAAGTCCCGCACAGTAGTTTCGGAAATCTGGCAACCCTGGCCAAAGTATACTTCGTCTCAAATGAAATTTAAGTTATTTGAAGTTGGCAATTTGGTAAGTGGAAATATTGGGCATCACACACTGATAATAATTAGGGTATGAATTTTTCTGGCTAAAAAAAATTCTGTGGGTAATTATAGGGTTTGATTTTTTATATCAAATTCAAGTTAATTCGGGTTCAACTCAATAAAAAAACCTTAAAATTTCATAAATATGGCTAATTCGGATATAATTTAAAGAAATGATATTTCATCCACAGACATTTTTAAACAACAATATTTACACAAAATGGCTTTTTCTTCGCTATTACCTTCTGTTTTAAACACTAAAAAATCTGGGTAATCTGATATCCAATCTGAAGCACTTTTCTGTTTCCTACCCATATTTTAACAATGCTAATACAAATTTTATATGTTTAAAAATTACAAAAAAAAATATCTTCACAATCTGATAATCAACACTGCACTGCCACTTTATATAGTTTTTCTTTTCTTCAGGAGAATGTTTAGAACAACAAACAAAATTCTATAAAATTCAGATTCCCCGAATTGAATCGAAAAAATAATCTCTTCACCATCTGACAATCAACACTGCATTGTCACTTTATATAGTTTTTCTTAATCCCTCCATATTCGCGGGTTCTATGTTCGCGATTTCACGTATTCGCGCAGAAATTATTACAGAAATTTTTAATGTTCGCGAAAGGTAACACTTATTCGCGCTCGCCGACCACAGCACTCACTGCTCGCTCGCTGAGGCACATGAAACACGGTGCGAGTCCACTCAAAATCAAGACAAATACATCGTATCTACATAGTATGTACTACTACAATGTATCTACATTGTATCTACAACGGTAGTGCTGCTGTGATCCTCACAGTGGCCAACTAGGAATTGTGGTTTGCGAGATGTCCACGTGAAGGAATACTCTCAGTACGTCTTATTGTTAGTCTACTTTCTATTTTTATGACATTTAAACCATCTAAATTACTCAGCCTAACAAATTCTTGTCGTCACAATTAGAGAAACTGTCGTACACAATTACAGAAGCTATAAAATGACTACATGAAAATACCATTTTGAATAGAAAATTATTTTAAAAATATAACGAAGGTAATAAAACATTTCATTTCTTTTGAGACAATTTTAATTGCTTGTGGTTTCACACAATTAAAATTAATAAAAAAATTTTGTATTTACTAAATTTTTAAATTTTCATTTTTTTAATTTAAATTCCGGTTTCATCGGGTTTAACCCGAAATGACTAAATCGTAATCGGGTGGGAAAAATTTGGGAAAATCGGGTCAAACCCGAAAAATTCATACTCGAATAATAATGGACCATGGCAACTTAAATATAAACAGGTGATTTCAGATTAGGTACTTCGACATAAAAAATTAAACTCCAAAAATTCTCGTGCGTAAAATAAAGTATTTTATCAAAAACCATTAAAAAATAAATAGAAATTTATTAAAACATGAATTTTCAATCAATTCGCAGATAGATAAAAATATTTCAGAAAAATCACCAAAAAATAATATGGCATAAGGTCCGTATGCAGCCATGAATTGAAAGAGAACAAATTTCCCCTAATCTATTTGAACTAGGTACTACTGGTCACCAGAATCGATTAAATATTCCCGGTTGCGTAACTGCCGTTCGATAAATTGGACCCTATTTCACCCTCCCGAGGGAGGATGAATTTCAATCTGTGCGGTTTCGATCCGCAGAGACGGGGAGACCCTGCATACCATGGTAACGGCACGGGACAAGGCAACGATAACCAGGGGGTTATAGAGCACCGAGGGTATTGCAGGTAATCCCCCATTACAATATCTCCATTAGCATATTGTATCCTATCCCTACTTGAGGGAGATCTGGGTTAATTGTAGGAGATGTATTCGGAAACCATGTATTTGTATTCATTATCGAAACAATATACGATGCATGGCCACACATCCCTAATGCTTCCGATAGCATGGGAGTTCTCGCGTCATTTCCTTATCCAAAATTCATGCCAACCAGAGGTGAAGAAGAGGATTTAAAGCTTTTGGAGGAAACTCAGGGAAATTCATCCAACCCCTCTTGTACCGACAACACTGGACTAAATTTTACTCTCTGTTATCCAACATATTTCTAGCTGAAGATTACAAATGCTATTATAAAATTTTGTTTATTTTGAAAAATAAACAAGTTGTTATATGTGTCATTTTTGGGTACTTATTTTTTGTTTTTTCCAAAGTTTTAGTTGTCAACAAAAATTAACCAAGTATAAATAATGAAAAAAGGCTAATGAGTTTAATTTTACCTTGAAGTTAATCCGTGCATTAGACAGTTAAACAACCAATGATAAAAATTCATTATTTTTAGGCATCATTTAAACTTATTAAATTCTCTTTCAATTTTATTCATCAGTAATCTATATATAATCTATATATAATCTATATAATCTATATATAATATAGTTTGTTCATGTATATCAGCAACAAAGTGTATGTTTACTTTCGAAAACTAATAAGTAGAGATGGATATTTAATATACATTTAATGTTTCAACTAGTGAGAAAAGGTATATCTTCGCTGTATATGTACCTCAGGGGAAATATTACTTCATATCAGTAATTATAAATAAACAACCGTCTTTATATTTTAATAAATATATGTACAGTCAAACATTAAGTCACATTCACAGACTATAGCGTTTGATGATTCTAACCCTCCCTCCCCGTGCGTAATCAATCAGCATCTCTTCCATTCCCAAATTGAGCAAATTAAGCAAGTAAATACTGCCTGCACGACCTATTGTTTTGGCAAACCAAATTCATTACCGCTAAGAGAACACCAGAGGATGCCCTGATAGGTTATTCATACGAGCGAAATTACATTTCATTTTTATTTCGAAGCCAGTAATTCGTTTTGTTTCAGTCAGTAATGTTGTGGTAAGTGGCTACCGAAAGCAATCCCAGCAGTTATACACTATTGGCGCTTGGCTACGTAATTACATCTGTCCTGGTAATTTAGAAACGATTGCCGTATGCTCCTTGTTTTTTTTTCAAGAGATTTAATTTCATCGACGGGCTTTTCTGCGAAAAGCGAGGAAAAATCGTTATCATCGATATTTCGATATTGAATAACGGAAGAGCCATTCGAAAACTGGCTTTTTTACGTCTATTCCATTCACTTAAAAGAGTTTCCTCGAAATTTCCTTTCAATGCTAATTGTTTTTGCTGAAAAGCTGATTATATTGAGAATTTTTCAATCGCGAGTTAATAAAAATATTTTTTATTGCATTGCAAATAACTTCGAGAAATATATGACAGTTGGAAGCGGCGCGAATAACTTCTTTATGAATTTAATCCAAATGCATACGAGTTCGTCTTAATCGCTATAATCCTGATAAAAATATTCTGGAGACATCATGAAAATAAAAACAATTAGCACTCGATCATTTTCTCATCATTTACATTCGGTTCCTTTTATTTTCGTTGGCTTCTTGATGAGAGGTGAATTTGGGATTTGAAGAGATAAAAATTCGATTCGAAAGACTACTCGGCTTAATCCCTCTCTTTTTTTAGAGTTTCAGCAGCCTCTCGTTTGTTCATTTCCAGTTTTAGGAGTTTTTTTATTATTTTTCCAGCCTGCGTTGTAATGGCCATTCATCACCATTCGTATAAGCGCTATCTCATCACCTTGATTGCGTCTCCTCGCGCCGCGAGGCGAGCGGCACGGAGCGACGAAACGAAGGGTAGGAGTTGGCAAAAATTAAATCGCTAACGTAGAATTAGCGTCGGGGTTGGCGAGAAATGGGCGTCCCCTCGATAAAAAAGCGAATCGATAAAGAAAAAATTCGAATTGTATTGCATGGAAGTTTCAGGAGTGGACTTTTGCGGATGTTCCTTGATTGGCTCAAATAGTCTCATAGTTTATTTTTTTCGCTATTACCGGTACGAGAGAAGAATACTTGGGTATTATCCTATTGCCTGATTGGGCCTACACTAACAAATGAAAGTGGAACTTTAAGAGCACGTTCTAACCTGAGCTATTTCGGTACTATTGCCTTGGATAACACCGTACTTAGCTGTTATTCACTCAGGCATGGATTTGGTTTGCAGCAATTGTTTTACGAGGAAAATATTCCTTTGGTCTCTCCAACCGATGAAGATAAGAATGAGGCCGTGTTCCAGTTCTGAAAAATATTCTGCCTCATATATTACCATTATTTCGACCTTTTCATTCTACATAAACATCCGATCACGCAGAATACCAGAATGCAAAAATATTATATTATGGCAACAATCGAAACTACGAACCATATATGAGAAGATAAAAAGAATCACATATTTATTTATTTAAAAATCGCACAGTAGAAGACCTTATAATTCGAACCCACTTTCTTCGGCTGTTGGTGAAGTTTAAGGCATTAAAACTTCTTTCCGGTATTTCTGAGAACATTTTGTTTTTTAATTGAAACAGTTGCATTTTTTCCTTCGGAAGTTCATTAACTTCCATTGATTTTTAGAATGGGAATCAAACCGTGAGAATTTTTCAGCTTTCCTGGTTAAAAAACCAGAGCAAGTATGAATGACATAACCCAGTGAAAAGTTTATAGTAAATTAATAGGTCAAAGCGTTTCTCATTAATTGTGTGAAAGAAAACTTACAAACCAGCGAGGAACAATTTTTATTTTTGGCAGATATGCAATTTAAATTTTTGTAGGTAACTTTCTGTCGCTCCATATATTATTCTCATCGGATGAATTTACCCGAGAAACTTCTTTTGAACGAGCAAAATTACTTTCCGCTTCTTCAATCTTTGTTAAACCGTTCCTTTCCGATGCCTTTCTCATACTCCCGTAAAATAAATAAAGCCGGAAGGTTATATTTTCCACCCATCCATCTAAAAAAAACCCAAAACGAAGGAGGCATTCTGAATATGCGGCACCTACAAAACTTATACAAGAGAGGCGACCTTAAAGAATGAACGAACATTCGCGCCTTCAGAAATCCTTCACGCTTCGCGCGGCATGGCGGAAAACCGCGAGGATGAAATAAGGCGAAAATCCTGGCGCAAATAACGCGTGGCGTGAAAGGCTCGGAGCTCGGCGGCGCGCATAAAGAATGGACCCATTTACAATGGCCGTCGTCTTGATTCGACCCCGGATAAATGACGCCAGGAGGTGTTTTCCGCAGGTAAAAGGAGATTTATGGGATATATGTGATAGTGAAAGAAGGTTGGAGGGAGAGAGGAGGCCGTAACCACGTCGCCCCAACACAGCCGCCGCTAAAGTTTAACAGCGACGTTTTCCTCATAACGTGTATTGATAGGAGCGGCGGCGGATGTTCGAGGAGAGGAAGACGATATGCGTGAAACGTTTATTTTATGGTCGGACTTTTCGAGTGATATTAAACATGGCATCGTCCTTTAGCGAAGTACCAAATAGATGGCACGGTTTAGCGATCCCACTTATCTCTTTACATTTCTCCCCCGCTGTTATCTCTCTCTATCTCTGAATTCCATTGGTTATTTATTTTTGTAGATTATTTTTTTTGTTTGTTGAGATATAACTTTTCCTGTTGTTTTATCTTTATTTCATTTAATCCTTTTGCCTGCACCAGGTTTCCGTCTTCCCTTGTGTGTCCGGTGTGGAAGGCAATGGGAAACCAAACCTTGTTTGTAAATTCCCTAGTAGGATTGATTACTATATACAGTGCCGTGAATAGGGTGGGGCAAGCGGGGCATCTGCCCCAGGCGCAGCTAAAGAAGGAACGCAAAAATTGTTGATGGCAAGTTGTGCGAGGTTGCATGGCACAACGACAGGAGCGATTTCACAACTATACTTGTTCCAGACATTACGCATAGCAGAGACTATAAATTTCAATGATGTTATTGTTGAGTTTGCTGCACTAAAATCACGTAAAATAACTCTTTAATATTTAAATATTTATACTTTCTGTATTTAAATTATGTATGTATGTATGTAATTATATTTTTAATTATGTATTTAAATTATGTACAGTTATAGTGAGAAATCACATCATTTATAGTTTATTTTTATTTATTTATTGTTCGCCTAAAATCCATATTGCAAAAAAATTTAGGTATTAGAGAAATTTTTATATGAAGGGGGCGCATATTTGGTAGTTTGCCCCGGGTGCTAAAATAGCTAGTTACGGCGCTGGCTATATAAATAAATAAATAATTATATATATATATATATATATATATATATATATATATATATATATATATATATATATATATATATATATCTATCTGTGTGTGTATGTATGTATGTGTGTTTGTATGTAAACAACGTTACGAACTCAAAATCTGGTTTTCAAGTTCGAAAAGAAATAATTACCGGTTCACACGAAAAAAGCGAAAACAAAATGTACACATTCAGACGCGCACCTCGAACATTTTGAGTGGAAAATCGTTAATCGAATTCCCCGGTCGTTATGACTTGGTAACTACCGCATGGGGGCGAGATTCCACGTTTGTGAAGGGTATGTATAATTGGAAGACGTGTCCCCGAATTATGCCGTGTGAAGCATGCCAGTAAAATTTTAGTGGCGCGTTAACCGAGGCTAGCCGGAAGGTGTGCTGGTTTGGTGTGGTAACAAAAAAAGACGAGGAAGAGAAGGGGAAAGAGAAGGGTGAAATATTTTTTGTCCGTACGAATGCGGTTGCCTAAAAGTTCAAGAGGTCTTCTTACTGAACACTCTCATAAGAGGAGCGAATGAAACGGATGTGTTGTCATGAGAAATTAAAATATTGAATTAAAAAAGGTAGACGTCGAAAAGACGAGAATATGCCTAAGAAAAATATATTAATTAAATGTGTCAAATTACTACGGCTGCGCTGTATGTATAAATGTCTTTTCAACTTTTTGCCAGCGTAGAATTTCTTGTTTTTTATATCAATATGGACGCGCATTACTATTTGTACGAATCATATTAAAGCAATTGAATGCGTAAAGGTTTCCTTTAATCAGTTTGGCTGCAGTTTTAAATTTTTAAATTATAGATCGGAATAGTTTTTTACAAAGAATACTTTCTGATGCATAATTTTATCCATTTCAAAAGTAATTTTATCTCTCAGGATTTCTTGATAAATTTATGAAATTGAATGGCATTACGTTTTGTTATTATCATGTGGCGTGTTATAATAAATATTCTCAGGATGTCTTATTTTATCCCAATTTAATTTTCATTGCTCCGACATATGTGGTAAAAGGTCATTATATTTGCTAGGAAAAAAGTCGGCCGTAGTGATTATAACGAGGACTGTTGTATCAGCAAATTCCACGTATCCTTTAAGCGTGGCAAACCGAGGCGCGATATATAAAACCTACGTGATATCTTCACACCGTCTTTTATGACCTAACGCGTTATTCGTGCCATTAATCAAAATGGCGGCGCTCTCTCATCGCAAAAAAATAATCCTTTCCAGCGAGTTTCGAGCAAGGCAATCAATTTCACATGACTTTCGTAATAATTTAAGACCTGATAATGGTGTTTTTCTTCGTGCGGTCTAAAACGGTAGATAAAAACACGGTCCTTTGGTGAGAGAGCGTTTGACGAAAACCAAACCCAACTTTTTTTTATCTTCTTCGAAGGAATAAAGACAGCGGCAGTACAAATGAACAATTAAAGATATATCAATGTAATGGGTAATTAATTAAACCAACAACTAATTAATTTGCTAAGAAATATTTCGTAAGAGGAACTGTGGAATATAAACAGAATCAGCTACATTAATCCACTCAGAATTTAGGTCAACTTTTTAACTTGAGCAATAGAAAAAGGAGCCAATTTTATTAACCTTCTGCTCGTTTATTTAAATCGGATTATTATCCAGTAAAATTAGCAACATTTAATAAATTTCCTGAAGTAAATCATTGATAATCAATATATGACAATAGCATAGCTGTCAGGTTTATTCTATAAGTTTCTTCCTAATAACTGATATTAACGCAATTTACCTCGATAAAAACCAAAAATTATATCATTGAGATATGTATTACTCTCAGTTATTAAATTCTGATCAAAGATTAAATAAATTTTTCATTAATAGACTTGTCTAAAACAGTAAATTTACGAATCGTTTTCTCTTTAATTCTACTTATTCTATATTTCAAAATACTCGTCATGCTCATATTCCCACTATCTCTAATATTTTTTCTCTTGTCAGTATCAACTTGTTCAAAATGAGTTTTTTTTTAATTAATGGCATCATTGGGCGATTTGTGCAAATTCTTTGACAACTCGCTCATTTATTTTGATTTTTAATTTATATCATGCTTTCATTCCATGTTAACATTGTCGCCATTTAAAAATTGGATGCCGATCGATCACTCTGGCTATATTTATATCTTTCCGGGTAGAAGGAAACAGAAAATCAAATATGTTTATTTCAAAAAAGTTACGAATATTATAAATTACCTTATGTATCCACTGCGGACCATCGTAAACGAGGGTTCTGAGGAACGTTAGCGAGGCATTTCAAAGCATTAGATTTCCTAATTGGAAGCAGTCAGTGGCGCAACAATCCTTGTTTCCACGCCGAAGATTAAGTCTGTATGACAAGGGGAAAAAGACTCTGATGGGGGTAGGTATTTTCAAAATGTATGGTCGTCGGCAGAGACGGAATCAAGGGGGGTTGGGGCCATCGGGGCGATCGCCCCACCCCCCCCCCTTGGGTAGTTTCTGGATTCGCCCTTGGAAGCAGTCAAATTATTATAAGATCGGGATTGTAATCCGTGACATTTTTAGTTTGTTTTATTTTGTCTCCTTCTTATCTTAGTTATGGTCTCTTTTATAGTTAACATTTACATCTATCTATCCTCTTTCATCATACGTCTAGACAAGAGAAAGAGAGAGAGAGAGAGAGTGGGTGAGCTTCTCGGAATAACTCGGATACATTTCAACGGCATAAAACAACAAAAATAGAAGAGAGAGGTTTGACGGAACCCAAACTAACGTTTTAACCGAAGGGTGTATTCCATTCTCCCCAGGGGCGGAGTCCGTGGACATCAAGATCCTAGTCGTCTTCTCTTACTCGCTAAGAAAATAAGAAAGAAAGAAAGGGTTTTATACAGCCTTGCTAACTTTCTCTCTCTCCAATGTGTTGCCCACCCTGTCCTTTCCACATATTTTTCTTTCTCATTCTTTTTTCCTGTTCTTTCTTTCATTGCGTCCTTCATTCTCTTCTCGCTCCATTCGCGTTCCCCTTAAGGAAAAGAGATAAGTATCCTTTTTCTCATCCTTTGCCTTCTGGGTGGATCCCTTTATAGGGACAACTTGAGGGATAGAGATAGGGTTGAGGAAGAAATCTGGCGCATTTGACTGGAGGAGGGAGGAGAGAGCGGTTAGTGGGAGGGATAAGATGGAACGGGGTGTCTCAATAAGGAGGAAGGTTCGAGGAGAGGGAGTTATGAGAGGACGAGGACGAAGAGGAGAAAGGGAGAGAATAGGGTACTCTGCCATGCCAGCGTGATGGCGGCGGCGAGCATTAAAGGGCGCTCAGACAGAACGTCTGACACCCGCGGCTTCAAAAACCGCCCCCACGATCTTCTTCCCCTCCCCTCTCGTTCTTTCTCTCTTATCCCGCCTCCGCTCCACGCATCGCCTCTCAAACCGAACGGTTTCCTATTGACAACGTTCCATCTCAAAAAGTTTCCACGAAGAAGAGGGAGAGAGGAGATAGGTTGTTGAGGCAGGCATGATGGGACAAGAAGTATCGCGTCTCGAAATGCATTGTTTTATGTCGCTTTCCAATGACGTGGATTTATGCGCCGCTCTCCGGTTCCTTAGAACTATCTCTCTCACCCTCCCTTCCCCGCAGGAAACCCAAAAAAAATCCTTTTTGTAAGTGTCTGTCTATCGCATCCGCCAAAAAAGTACCACCGCTGAAAAAAAAAGAAACAAACATCCGACTCGTTCATTCTTTTTTTTAACGGAATATGGAGGGGAGAATGCGGATGTTTTATATCGTGTTTCGCCGCAGTCAAAAGACTGCATTGGATGCTAATGCCGGACATGAAGTTGTGTGCATGTATGTGCCATTTCGTCTCGATCCTTCGATGTTCCCGTGGAATCGTACAATGGGACACGAGGTCCGTATTGATGGGCGCCGTCGTGTCAAGAGGAACGACGTCGAGGAACTGGTTCTACCCGTTTTGAAAAATCTCGTTTCACCCTCGTGGGAGTCATTTTTTGTGAAAGGGGAACGGATTTGGATAGATAAGTTCGGCGGTGAATCAACTATCATGATTTAAATACATGCATGGATATGTTTATGTATGTGTACACACACATACATTGTGCACGTCCCCCTTTTCACGTTTAATATCATTATGTCGTAGTCAAAACCTTTATAAATAATATCAATATAATTTTAGCTGAAAATCATGGACGAATCCATTATAACCCACCGTTAAAATCTGACAATACTAACATTTCTGCCTGTGAATTGACATAAAAAAACGAACACCATTCTTTTGAACTTAACTACTGTTTACAATGCCATTAACCCATTCACATTAGATTTGCCAAAGTCGTTAGAGTTATATTTAAAGAAAAACGAACACCTTTTCCGTCTCCCTTAATAAACCCTTTGTGATTTTGTCCCCACTGCCTAGCGGTTTGAAGAGCTTGCCTCTTCTATTAGGACTGGAGGTTTTACGTTTGTTGTTGCTTCTGCTGTATAGTCTTCGCCTCCGCCGTCTTCTCTTCCTTAACCGCCCCTTTCTCTCTTACTCCCCTCTCTATCTTTGCGTGGGCGTTTTAGAGAAGAGGGCGAGGGGCAAAAGAGACAGAGAGCTTCTTCGCAGTTAAGAAGGGAGGCGCTTACAGTGAGTGTGTTGTGTGTGTGTGTGTGCTCACTCACTCCACGGGCGGAAGTCACGAGGACTCTTGCGGCGTTAATATTGATGCGCTTGTTCCTCACATCAACTTATTCCTCGGCGCCTAGGGACGCTCATAAGCATAAACACGAGAGCACGTGTACAAAGAGGAGGTTTTAGGGGTGAGGAGAGGGGAGGCGGTATAAAGAGAGAGGTTTTGAATAGGGAGAATGGCAATGGGAGGATGAGGGGTGGGAGAAAGGGGATGGAAGCAGCTCCCTTCTTCGCATGTCACGAAGTTCAAGTCCTCTGCTCGAACACAAAGCAAACACAAATCTCGTCATTAAGGGGTTCCTCCTTCGCTTTATAAATTTAACGATCGAAGCGTCTGTTGGTGTATGGTAGTGACCAAAAATATATTTTTTTACGGCCGTGACATTACTATGGGTCCTGCCTTTTAAGATTGGGAGGTTAGATAATCGAGTTATATTCATTAATTATTAATGAGTTCTTGTACAGCAGAACTTAAAAATGGTTGCTGGGTTAGTGGTAATTAATTCTTTATAATAGATTCTCTTCGACAAATTTATTGTTCTCGTTATCAATAAAGATAAACAGACGTAGAAAATAGACGTATTTTACTTAGAATACCATATTTCGATTAAATTATCCGTCATGGATACCATCTGTTCCATCTGTAAATTAATAATAATGAACTTTAAACTTGTTAAAAGTACCAAACATGTTCAATAAAAGAACAACTGGCATAATAAAAATTATTCGTTTAAAATTTTGGTGCTGCTCCCTCAATATTTTTAAATATCGTTTCGCTTAAAACATAATGGGGTGAATTTATATCCCAGGATTTTAATATCAACAAAATACTTGAACAAATTGGTGAAAGGAGGGATAATCTTTAGTTTTGTTCGGTATCTTGCGATTGAAATAAATGTGATTTCATTATTATTAAGTAGCCGTTGATTCATTTAAAACGATTGATTTGAAATGCGTAATTCTAATTTATAAACACGCGGAATATTATATATCGAGTAATGAGAAGTAAATTATAAGCAATTCAATGAGTTGCTGCCGTTACGCCGGGAAATAACCTCAATCATTCTAGTTATTATTTGAGAAGGCCGCCAAGTTTCGACGGTTTCTTATATTGCCGTGGATATTTCATCTTGGCCACCCTCCCCTTCCTAAAATAAATTTTAATTTTTAATGTATAAGCGTTTGAATTGCCGGATGTCAGTTTAACATCGAAGAGCGTTTCCGTCGGTAAAACTAGTCCCAGGAACACAAACGGGAAGAATTTTTCGCTAAAACGAGTGAATGGTTTCATAACGGTTGAACATTTCCTTTTTTTGCTCCGTTTGCTTTTTTGCGCTCGAGGTTTGCCCCTCTCATCCTCATGCGTTCGAGGGGAAGCGTTTGCGGCGAGTTCATTGCGAGCCATAAAACAAAAATCTGCTCCCAGGCAGTGCATTTCAACGCTCGAAGAGTTTATAAATTGCTCGGGCGTAAATAATCGAGACAATGGATGCCGGCAAACCGGTTAAACGTTTCTAAAAATTTTATCTCTTCATATCCAATTTCCTTTTTTCTCTCCCGATTCTTTCCCCGCCGTCGGATAGTTGAATTGAAGTTTCGGATTACCGAAGTCGGATTAACCGGTTTTTGCGATATTTTTTTTTATCGCGGCATCCCCAACATCCGAAGTGTAGCCTTCCTTATCGCTTCCTCTCTTTCTACTTCGTTACGTTTATCTGCCTTTCCCCTCGTGAATCTTCCTTGCTCATTTTCCACCTCCGACTTCCTCGGATCATCCAAATCGCTAATATTTATCTCCTTTTCTCTATCACTTTCTCTCTTTAATTCTTCCTCTCTCTCTTTCTCTTTCTACCTTCCTCCACACCTCTTTCATCTCGTAAATATTCCTCTCGCGCCCTTTTTGTTCTCCCTCTGCCACCTACAGTCTCCCTTTCTCTCCCTCTTTCCACCTTCCTCCTTTCCCTCCCTCTCCTCACCTCGCCACCGCTCTTTTCTACAGCTTTCGTGCTGGGGTGTCAATCGCCATTTGGGTCACGGACTTCTTACCCTTTCACCGATTTCTGCTCTCTGGCAAGTGCGGGATTGGCGGCCTCCTCACCCTTCTCTCTTAGATCCGCAGGTTATTACCACCGACTCTTTCGTTAACCTTGATCCGCGGCGCTATTCCTTCCCGTTACTTAGTAAATGGGGGCGGAGGGAAATTATTTGTGGATACGAAAGGACTCCTAGCGTTCCCATGCGTTGCGCATTGAGAATAATATAAACATGTTCCTGCCATGTAACTCACTCTTATCCGGGGAAACTTTTTTTATATCTCCATTCCTCTCCTGTGCATAAGCTTTATTTATATAATCTGATAGCCGTGAGTTGGACTGGGATTTTTAAAATCGAGTAATTTATGCCCCTCTCTGAGGAGACGAGAGCGGTGCAGGTAATTTGAACGCCGTATAAACTCGCGTTAAAGGTTAAATTTATATCTTTCATACGTTCGATGGACGCAATAAAGGGAATGGGAACATGGTAATCATCTTACAGATGGAAAATAAATAGGCACCATTATGAGAGATTCGCTTCAATGCGTGATTTTCTCAGGCTATCTTCACAAATCATGTTACTTGGGCTCGTGCTCAGAAACGACCCGAATGAGATTTGAAAGAATAGATCTTGTCATTATTAATTACGATTATTTTATAAATAAACTTGCATATTTTGATTTCTATCTTTTGCTATTTGATTTAAAAGCTTCGAGTGACTGGCTGAAAACAACTATATTTTCGAATTAATAATAAACAATATTGCAAATCTGAGATTAAGTTTTAATTCGAAAAAAATTCTGAAATCTTAAGTTGTGGTCTATCAATCGCAAAAAGTTGCAACTCATAATACTTTTATAATGGAAAACCATGCGGGAAAGCATTACAACGCTGGTTTCTTCAACGCGTTTTGAATTATACGAGGTCCTAATTGGGCGCGAACCGTTTTTTTACGTTATTATATGACGTAGGAAAACTCGTAACCTTTACGAATCCATGAATTTTCCCACTAGATATTAAATTTGCTCAACGCGGTTTTGCCTATCGCGGCCTTTTACAAGAACGTAACCCCCACGTTGCGCAATACACTGCTGCACTTTTTTCAACTTACATAATTAACTATTTTTAATTACGTAATGGAGATATTCATATTTCCGCTAAGGTAGTCATTAATATATTTTTTATAACCTTTACCATTCATAACGCAAAAAAAAATTCCGAGCCACACCTCGCTAACATGCATGAACAACAATAATTTAAAATCCTATAACGAAGACGGAACCGTAATATTCTCCTCGCGTGATATTGTAAGACGCATTACGAGTAATTACCAAAATTCCGAAGAGCCATTCACGAGACCGCTCAGATGTGATTAAAACCTTAATATTTTACGATGCCACTAAAGCCTAACGTCAGTTAATCTATGTGAAATTTTGATGGCGACCGACCAGCGTTATTATCTATGGTAAAATTTTTATAACTCAACAATACGAGCCGTAGACTAAGCTTTTGTTAAAGCCGGAAATTGCATGCGAATAGAAAACTATTGGGTGCCTAACCCAATTTACAGTCTGGGCCGCCACAATAAGCATGCATGCGTTGGCAAAACGTGGGAACCGGAGCGCGGGAGCTCGATTTTCCCATGAATAAACAATTGAGACAACTCCGGCGTACTTTGGGCGTGGTCGCATTTAGGCGAACCGACAGCAAGAGCGCGGGAGGGAGAGAGAAATACGGAAAGAGAGGTATAAGATTCATGGACCGATTTGGAAAATGTTCCACGGGCGTTAAAATTTCTTTTCACACGACTGTGGTCATTTTAATAGGATCCGTCGCTTTTCGAAGTAAATTAATTCCAAAAAATACGCGACTAGTCACGTCCCTAAATTGATTAACCTTTATGCGGGCCTCGAGTTCCGATGTTTCGCAATCGCGGAGTCGCCGAGTCGTTCGTGCGATGACGCATGCGCAATACATGTATTACATATGAATGAATGAATCGCTGTTAATCTGGTCGTATTAATGTAAAAATTTGGCTGCATAGCACGCGAATGGCGATAATTGTAAAAAATATGAGCTCATAAATTATTCCAGGGATTATAAGAGGTTTTGCTTCAAAATTCGATCAATGCACACGCGCCAATCTAAAAATGAAACCGGGCATATTCTCGTCTTTAAAAAATATAAGTTCGGTTCAGTTTTATCTGAATTTCAAATTTTTCATCAAAAATCGAATCTAAAAATGCAAATTTATCCATTTGTATCACTCGATAAAATCTTTATATACTTCTCTTTCTATATTCGATAAAGGATTGAATTTAAAACTTAAACAAATCAGAGTGGAATTTTCTTTCGATGCAGCTCATTATGGATATCATTACAGTGGAACCCTTCCTATGGCAGGATAAATTCTACCTGTTCACCTCTGCTTATTTGTTTTGGGAATTAAGGAAATTAAATTTTACACTTTTTCCTTCAATGGGCTTTTCTTAGACTTCGGCGTGATTTCATGTTAGAGTGCTTATGCTTGTTTTCTCTTCAACCACGTGTTGACATATATCTTCAAGGCAGTTAAAACACCGTTACTGGTGGATGTTCTCGCCTCGAGGATTAGGTAAAAAATATAAATTTTAGGATAATGCATTAAATAATAATTCCAGATTATGGAAAAAATCTTAACTGAATCATCACATTTTTCACTTCCAGCCGCAACGGAATGTGCTTGAAATATATGTCGCATAAATAGGAAATAAAATCCTTATTGTGCAAGAAAAGCTCGTTTTTTGTTATCCTTATGACTTTTCTATTATTCAGGTTGACTTCTTTAGTTGGAATCCTTAACATTAAGAGGCCAAATATATTTACTAATACGCTGAAGCAGTGAAAAGGTCGGCAATTTGCAATGAAGGAAAGATTTTATGTATTATTGGCGAGACATTGCTAATATAGGTATTTTTTCAGTGCTCTATTTATCGCGTCCATTCATTTAATCCCTTTGAATTTATTTCGATATCCGCTGAGTCTTTTAAAATGATTCCTTCCCATTTGCGAGATCATTTTTCTCCAGACCTCGAAAAAGACGAAAAATTTGGCGGCTGAAGCTTCATTGAACGATATTCGAAGCTTAGAAAACCGGTTCAAACCTACTTACGACATCAAAGGAGCGACTCCGAGAGAGAAAAAAAATGAAAACGAAAAGTTTCCTTTTCCTCCCGATACCTTCATCTTCTTCGTCTAAAAACCCTTTTTCCCTCCCCCCCCCCCATCCACCCAAACCTCCCCATTCCTCCCCGTGCGCGCATGTCACCTTCCAACGGCACTCTTCCTCCGCAACCACCCCGTCCACAAAACACACGCGCGCCATCCCTCTCTCCATCCCTCCTTTCACTCTCCCTCCTCCTTTCTCCCTCCGCTCACCTTCATCGCAGCCGAGAGAGAGGTAGGCAGACCACCACCTCACCCGGCAACAGGTGCACCGCGACAAGGAACGTTAGAGAGAGAGAGAGGAAAAAAGAAATCCCGACCTCCTCCATCTCCTACTCCTCCCCTTCCATCTTCCGCTTGTGCCACGCTTCCATCCCTTCCCCCTCTCGGCCATTTTTTTATTCGTGGAAAAGGACGGGGTAGAAGGCAATGGAAAAATCTCCGCCGTACGATTCTCCCATTTTCCCCGATGGCGAAACGCTTCTTTTCGTAGATCGTGTTACCGCGGTCTCTGTCTCTTTCTCTATCTTACCTCCCTCTCGCTAACATAAAGGTGCGAGTCGGACCCAGGTGTGAGGGCTCGCGCGCGCGCGCGTGTGTGTGTGTACGTCCGACGCGGGAGGTTAGAGTGTGTGTGTATGGAGACGTTGCGAAATTAACAGTCGGCTATCTCGGGAGTCTTCTTCAAAGTTTTTAATCCTTCCGGTCGTCCCTCGAAAAGGAATTTCTTCTCTTTCGTCGAAACCGGTTCCGATATGAGCTGTCGCGTTTTGATTTTTCCGGCGAAGATTTGCTTTAAAACTGCCTATATCATGGAGATGTAACTCCATATCCAAGGATTTGCTTTGTTTTCAAAGGGTATTTTCTGTGTTTTAATCTAAATTCGAATTAAACGACTGTTAGCTTTATAGTTTAGTGAGGGAAGGTAATCCAGTAGCAGAGGTTTTTCTTACGCAAGCATCAATTTGCTGGAAATTCAAACGTTCTGCAGTCGCTTTGTATGTGAATTTGTTTACGTAATCTCGTCCGGAGGAAAATGAGGAATTGCACACTTGGCGCGTCCAAAATACGAAGGAATCATAAAAAACGTAACACATATTCAATTAACTTTCTTCTCTTTTGTTCACACGAAAGAACTTTCTCGTTAAATTACGTAAGTAACGAGGGGAGGATCTATGAGGAAGTGAGAGGATTTCTTACTGAGCAAGAACTTAAGACATGCATTTTAAAGTCAATGAAATTAGTTTATTTTCCTGTATCTGATTAAATATCCTTATCCTAAAAAATATTTTTCTACGACGCCAGTGGCATAGCTACGGTTTCATAGCCAATGATGCAAGAATTAATTATGGGACTCCTTTCCAAAAATAATTACCTCGAATATATGCCTCATTTTTCTTCAGTAATCAAGATCTTGTAAATTATTATAATAATTTTGAGTTAATAATATATTAAATGTAATTAAAAGTTTAATTCACTTTCTGCAGAGTTTAAGTAAACTATGAACGTGTGCTAAGGATTACGTTCGCGCCAGTTCAGTGGAATCCATTTATACATTGCAATTATTTAATCACTTAATTTCCATGAATGATTTCTTTCTGTGGACGGTAAAATCAGATACATGACAAAAAAGAACCTCCAAACGGATATATATTATTAACCTAATGAAATCTTCTTTAAACATATCAAAAATGAATTTTTAGGTTAACTACTTCCAAAGAGGGTTCGTTGCACATACCCCGCATAGGGACTTAAACTAAGGGCAGGTCAAATGTTAATTGCAACTCTCCATCTCGTTTTGAGGTTGAGCAACTCGTCGCGAACAATGGTAAGCGAGATTCGCAATTGTAGCGATGCGCCGCCGGTGTACGGTTTCAGCGGCTTCATCTCTTCCCTCGCGGCATCTCCTGAAGATGAGCCAAGGAAGCAATTGTGACACACACTTACACGACGATGCACTCCATTGCCCTCGTCCCACTTTTGCCTCCCGCATTACCTTTCACCATTAAACCCGCTAGTAAGGAGTCGAATATTTCATTCTGATGGACGTGACGACTTTAATTGCACTTTTTTTCTCCCCCTCTTTCTCTCTACCTCTCTCTTTCCCTGTACCTCTCTCTCTCTCTCTCTCTCTCAACCTCGTCCCCCAGGAGAGAATTCTGTTTCCCTCAATTCTCTCTTAAAAAGAGGACGACGGATATCGATCTTTTCAAAAAGGTGAAAGCTGTATAGAAAACCGCGTGTCGTGCGTTTCGAAGGCGACGCGAATTTCTTTAACATTCGTTTTAAGAGGAGATTTACAAGATTTAGGACAAGTCGGGAGGGGTAAAGATGTTGGTTGTATGACAAGACTTTATGAAAAATGTCGGATGGCAACGACGGGCGACTTTCTCTCTCACTCACTCGGTCGTGATAAACATATTTCACCGCATCCTGCGAGATTAGAGATTTCGAAAGCCGTGTGATAGAATACAGGCGTACATTTTTCACCCTTTATTCGTATTATAGACGTGGGCCCGACGAACGGTCGGGACATCTCCTCACTCCATCCCTTCCTTCCTCCCTCAGGCCATTCAACTCCGTTCTTTCGGTGAATCGCAATCATTGCCTTTCATTTTCTTCAATCAAGATCCGCGGTGTATCTCATTAAAACAGAAAGCTGGTTAGGCAAGTGAAACGCTCGGTTCCAAGCCATACCAGATTACTCTATTACGGAAATTGATTGGTGATTACGCAACCGCTTCCTTCCTTTTAGCTCCGTAAATGTTTTATCAACATTTGGGTTCAAACGAGTCGCCGATTCTCAAACAACGGATATTTCTTTTTTTATGGATGATTGAGACATTCGCGGAATTAGCGGCGTTGGAATATTCGAGAAAATTTATGGTCCTTTATTCTTAATATTTTCTTTTCGTATTTTCTGCGATAGTTTCAATTATATGACGGCACTCTAAATTTTACCCGCGTTGCAATTACTGTAGTCACTTGCGCAACGCGATGGTTATGTTCTTTGAAAAACACCGCGTTGAATAAATTTTATGGTGTTTTAGAAAAAAATTATATAGAAATATGCGATCTCGGAATATAACATAAAGAAGCATAAATGCTTTGTCGTAATATAAAACTGAGGATAAATACCTTTGCATGTTTGCGTGGAATAAACAAATCGTAATACAAGAAAATATGAGTGTAAAATACACTCCAAATAAAGTATAATATAAAATAGTAAAATGTATGCAAACTCTTTATACTGTCCTACACTCAACAACGAATTATGATGATGTGTTAATGGTGATAGTGAATTTAGAGGGTGATGGACAAGATTTTTACCAAACTCCTTTAAACGAATGCTTGAGGATTGCCAGGATTTGAAGTATATGATTTTCATGCGTAAAACGTGATGTGCGTCCAATTCAAGACCGCATACAATTAAATTTATTAAGTGCTAGATTAATAAGTGAATTAATAAGTGTCACATTATTTAATCGCGTATATAAAACTCAGCGCTGGAAAAACCGCGTCAAACAAGGGTTTTCCGTGTGTAATTTCTATTATTGTATTAATTGTTCGACATTTCCGTCAAAACAAAGTGACGACGGAAGGCCAGCTGAGATTACGATAATTTTTTACGGTGAAGTTGCCAGAATAATTAATTCAAATTACCCCATTCGGCCGGATAAAGAAAGAATAACCAGCGGATTTACGTGCATTCACTCTAAACCCCGCACATTGTTCTCCCGTCGCTCTGAAAACGTTTTTTACCGTCCGCGATAAATTTTTCCGCCCGAAACACCAATCACTTTTGCGAATCGCCCAGCGTTCCGCGCGGTCCGCATCTCTGAATTATTTAATAAAGACACAAGCGCATGAATAATGCCTTCCAAATTTCATTAAAAGTTTTAAGAGTCCTTTGTCTCAAACGT
This sequence comes from Tanypteryx hageni, assembly GCA_028673005.1. Lineage (NCBI taxonomy): Eukaryota > Metazoa > Arthropoda > Insecta > Odonata > Petaluridae > Tanypteryx > Tanypteryx hageni. The sequence goes on from CM054116.1 coordinate 57,636,152, forward strand.
TCCGAAAGCTCTGACGTGTTTGTTTTTTGTATTAAAAACGCACTAGAGTCCAGATTTACGGCTCGGCGGACGTTTTAACGATCACATATTTTTTTGCCCCCCCCTCCTCTCATCCGCGCTCCCTTCCTCCGTCCCTCTCATCCAATTCCCTCTTCCCCTTTTCGTGACACATTTATGACAGTGTAGAAAATCCGGTGAAGGCGGGCGTTCCTCTTTTTTTCTCTCCCTCTACGTGGCGTGGACGGACCATTGTTCCCGCGCAAAAATTCAGTTCCCAAAGATACAAAAAACCGGAGACCTGAACGTTAACTGCGGACGATAAAAAAGCAAACTGCGATTGGAAAATTCTTTAAACCGATCACGGCTCAAGAGAGGGAGAGCGACATCAGGTGGTCGATTCTGGCAAAAATAAGGAGAGGTGGGTGAGGTAGAAAGGGGATAAAAAGAAAGACGCGATGAAACTGTGTGATTTGAGGTATTATTAGATGTAAAAGAAGCGCGTCGGTAAGCGTACGTTCGCGTAATCCTTCCGTTTCGTGGAAACTCGATCTTTGAAAATATTATATATGCGAATATGAGCGTGAGAGTGAAGTAACGGGATAAAATATGACGATGAGAAATACCCGTCGGAAGACCGTCGTTACTCGGGTCTTCTTCGATATCGTCTTTGGAATGAGGAAGGACGCATTCGCTTGAGTTTTATGAAGTTTGGACATGAACTGTAAACTTTGATGATTTATTTACCTATGACTGAAGAGAGAGCTCCGCAAATCATTTGAAACCGGTTATTAAATAGTTCCTATAAATCCAAATGAAGAGAGACACGATGACGTGCCCGCTATTTTTATTATAAGTTGTGTTGTTTTCATCATAACACACTATTTACATTGAACAAAGTGTTGTTAAAACCCATTGTTTGCTCGTTTAGGACGATACACCGAGATCATTCACAAATGTACATCTAGCGTTCAGTAATTTCTCTACTAATTCATTTTTTAAAATGCCTTAAATACTCCGTTATATTATACATAATTCATGTATTTTATAAATAACATAATCATTTTAAATCGCAATTTGCCTTATTTAGTTATTTTTTAAGTTATCCCAATCATGCATGAAACTTTGCAGGTGATAATATCAGCATTTATCAATGATGCGATTGTTGACAAGGATCGTAATAAGTTGAAAGCTATATCCTATATTTTTTACGTAAAATTCAACGGAGTGCAATAAATTCCATGATGTAATACTTCTGTTTGTTCTGTTCGTCTATGAAAATCTGGGTTTGAGGTTTTGTAGATCATGCTGAATTACTGTCGAATCGAAGTTTCCTCAGACATAATTTCAAACTGATTTTTATAAAATGTGTAGAACTTCAATAATCTCGAACCCTTAACTGCCACAGATGGAAATTTTTAACCATTATACCATATACTCAATTATTTGTTTCGCAAGGATGTATAAACATTAAATCTTTTCGAGAGCAAAATACATATTATCACTATAGTTTTCCTCTAAACATTATCGCCTGTTTCTTCGTTCTTCAGACTCGATACTGCAACATTAAATAATATATTTAAATGCCAAATTCATTGCTATTTTCAACGTTTTGTATAAATTTCCCGAGAACATTAACCTTAATTGCGAAAAATATTCCTTTAATTCCTTACTTGTGGAAAGCGTTTCGGTGCATTTGTAAACAAATTATCCGAAACAAAACCAATACCAAAGTTAACTACACCTTCAAACACGAGAGTGGTCCATTCTCTCAAGTCGGGACACTTCACGTCTCCAGCTTCCCAATGACTCTCCTTAACGGTCGGAAATCTCACACCTCTGCCGTTCCTCTCCTCGGCACTCCGCCCCACATCCCCTTCTGTACTCCTCTCTTTCTCCAACGACGAATCGAGTTTATTCGCGAGGACATTTTCGGATGAGACAGTGGACCGTGATGCTCATCTCTTTTCGAAAAGGAGGAGGAGTAGTGGAAAATCAGTGACGCCATCGGAATGGCGCTCACGTAACCGTGTGTGCCCTCGAGGAGGTGGCAGGAGGAGAGAGGGATCGAGGGGAGGAAAGAGGAGGGGGAAGGAGTAGGCGGCGCGGTGTGAGGTGAAGCGGTGTGGGGTGGAGAGAGGAGGGACGGGGGCGGCCTCTGGAGCGAGGCGGCGATGCCTCGGGGGCGGAACAGAACCTGCGGAGGAACTCCCTCGGGAGAGTGTTGTCGGACCGGTTCCAGAGCCACTACGACAGACTCAGGTGTTCCAAGGAGTCCTCCCTTCCCTCCCTCCATCTCCACTTCCCTCCCTCCGTTTCCACTTCCCTCCCTCCGTTTCCACTTCCCTCCCTCCATCTCCACTTCCCTCCCTCCATCACCACTTCCCTCCCCCCTTATCATTCTCTTCCCCTTTTCTTTTCCTCGATCTTAAGTCTCCAGTGTTAGGCAGCGTAGTGACAAAGTTTCCTTTTCAACGGCTAACGTATCTCTCTCGTGGGGAGACCACGAACGGAACGCGACGTCTTTTCCGTCTCGCGTTACCCGGGACGGTTCGCGCGCACTTGCGTAACGCGAAGTTATTTTTTTGTCGGATACCCTCAAATCTATTCTTCTCTGTTTCCTCCGGTTGACGGAGAGACGACGACTTATTCCCGCGCGATGCGGAGGAGCGATGATTCGAATCCGGAGTAAAACTAATCCGCCGTTTCTTCTAATTTACTCGGCGAGGATTTTTTGCGTGCCTTGAGGTTCATTCTTGCGGGTCTCCTGGTTAATAAGTCTTGGATGACTGCCCATCAATGGATTTGAGTTTCTTCCACTCCTACGCACCTTTCGCCAGCTCTATGCGCGACGACGCTTTTTCCCTCTTCCCATCCTTCTCGGCCGCCTCACTACCTTTCTCTTTCCCTCTTGGCAACCCTCCACTCTCCCCGTTATCCCCTTTCGCCGCCCCACCCCTTTCTCCGCCTTCTCCCACCTCCTCCCTCGATTCCTTTTACTCCACTCCCGCTTCCTCTTCCATCCATTACATCCCTTTCTCATCCTCTCCACTTTTGGCCTCCCACTTCATCTTTTTCCCTCTCCTCCCCCATTCCACCTCCTCCACACTTCCCCTTTCCCTTTCTTCGCTCTCTCTCTCTCTCTCTACCTCCCTCCGTGCCTCCGCCTCCTACCTTTTTTCCTCTCCGCTCGGCTGAGAGCGGCAGGTGAATCGCCCCTGGCTACGTGGGATTGTGGGAGAACCGGCCGAAGAGGTGGCCTGTGTGGAAGATGCGTGGAAAGAGCGAAGAAGGGGAAGTAGGAGAAGTAGAGAGTGTGAGACACTCCCTAAGGGTAGGAGCAGGAATGGTAAGAAAAGGATAAAGGTGGCGTGGGGAAGGATATGAGGAGGGGAGGGGAAGGAAGGAGGGCCTCCTTGATATCGCAGAGGCGTCGGGATGCTGGAAATGGCGTCAAAGGGATCTCCTGCTCAACTGCGACGAGATGTCTTTTTTTGGAGAACTCGGTTGGTTATCCGTTCGGAGTGAAAGTCTACTCTTCCGAGAACGGGAAAATTGACTGTCTTCAACAACTCGGCGAAATCTCTCGCCGGAACAAAGTGAGGGATGGTTTGTTTGTTTGTCTCTTGGACGAAAGACTTAAGACGCTAAACTTATGTGACAGCTTCGCTCTGATTGGTTGAATAGGCCGGCGACGATGATGGGAGATGATGAAGAACATGAGTCTCCGTCTGCATAGGAGAGAAAAAGTGAGAGAGAGAGAGTAGATCGTCTTTCTCTGAGACACAATTAGTCTATCATCATTCGACCAAGAGAAAGAGCGCCAATGTGTGTGACACAGGTTTCGAATCTCTCCCTCAATCGAACTTTTTCTGAATTAGTTCCGAGTCTGAGATGAGCTTTGAATATAAGGGTATGTTAGAATAAAATCGGGTTATAATAGCATTTTTATGATTCCTTTTCTGAGCACGGATTTTGTCTAGTGTTTTTGTGCTGGACTCATACTTGGCATAAAGTTCAGGTTTAAATACTCGTAATTTTTTATACACAAGCGTTTCAACAGAATGTGTAAATTTTCTGATTTGTGTCCGTTTTGAATAAATATAAAACCCATGGTTTTGATATTTCCAAATTAGCTTCCCGGAGATGCACTTGGATATATATATATATATATATATATATATATATATATATATATATATATATATATATTAGGATAAATCTTACATCATTGAAGAAAGTCAATTTATCAGGTCGTTAAGGAGCTCAATCTCTTTCTGATCAAAACATGTCGTTTTCACACCTCTATTTATTTAAGCGCAAGCTCTTAGGTTATATAATAACTATAGTATAATCTGGTCATACATATGTGATTTCAAAGACTTTACCGTACTTGTGAAGAAGGCATTGTCTATTTTGGAATTAATTAATTAATGATAATGTTGCGGTACAGTCTGTAATATAATGGAGGAAGTCACTGTGGAAGTTTGTTATTCCTAGAGCATACATATTCCTGAAAGCATTTTCTATCATGCTATTTATTGACGCTGTCAGATGAGGTAAGATGAATGAGATGAACATGCTAAAAACCTTTGACTCTTCTATCTTCTTAACCTTTGAATAAGTAGTTATGCGAAGTTTTTTGCTCTTATATCTTAATAAATATTAATTCAAGAGAAAGTTTTAATATCAGATTCTATTACTTTTATTCTATACCGAAGATCGAAAAACTCCTTTCTCTTAAGGCATCTCTCAGTACTTTAACCGGGTCAGAAGTAGTTCTTAAAGAGCTAAATTTCATTAATGAAGAACAAGCAGGCCAATGCATTCAAATGAAGACAACTAATGCCCAAATTAACACGCGAAAACTCGTAATATTTTAATATTCCCAACCATATTAAAGCAAACACCTCCACGGTACGGCAACTCCGGGAGGAAGAGAGCGGGAGAAATATAGAGATAGGCCAAAATGCCCAACGGCCTTTTCCAAGCTCATGTAAGAGGTCTTCCGGGAGCAGGATGAAACCCACTTTACGGACACAACAACGTACATACTCGACCTTTTCGCGCGTATGTGTGCGATAGGGGTCGGCTAGCAAAAGGCTCTCTGGGCAGCAAGGAAATGAAGAAGAGGGTGAGAGAGAATCGCCTAGTTTCAAACTTTGAGGCGTTTGTTGGAAAGGAGATGCAGGGGGAGGGATGAGGGACGAGTATGAAGGAGAACCGAGAGACTTTTGAGCACAGGGAACTCCCCTTCCACTCTTCCTCCTCTCTTGCCCTCAGCGGCGCGGAGAAAGTGTGAAAGAGACTTAAAAGAGGGACGTAGATATGACTTCGTAAACTCCTCCCACTCTTCCTCCACACCCCTCGGTCTTCCTCTCCTTCCATTCCCTCTCCCTCCCTCCCTCTTATCTATCCGTTAGCCTCCTTAAACCGACTCCCGACAATACCCTTTGACCAACACGCACGGACGCTTCTCAGACAACTTCCTCGAGTCTTCCACCGCAAGCAGCATCATTTACGCCCCCAGGAAGGCTTCTAGCTAGAACTCGCTCATTTGCAGACATTAGACCTCTTCGCCGACGACGACGGCCATTCCGTTCGCCATCTTTTGGAAGCCAGTCTCTCTCTCAGCCCTTTCCACCTGCTCGTCCTCTACTCTCTTTCCTTCGCTCTCTGCCGTTCTCTCTTTTCGTAAGCTTCTCCTTCTCGGTTTCCTTCTTTCCTTTCTCGTTCGCTTCCAATACTGCGCAAATATTTTTATATTTTTCCATTCTTCTTACTCTTCATTCGACATCTGCTCGGTAGTTCGTAGTAAAATTAGACTTTTTGCCGATGATACCGTTCTATACAAAGAAATAAAAAACCAGGAGGACCAGCAGTCGCTACGTGAAGACTTAAGAGCCATTACAACGTGGTGCAAAGAATGGAAAATTGAAATTAATTACACTAAATGTGCCGCAGTTACGTTCTGGAAAAATAAGAACACAGAAGTAGGTTTCGAGTATAAAATAGATGGAATAAATATTCAAGCAGCCGAGTATGTTAAATATTTAGGAGTAACCATTTGTAGAGATCTTTCGTGGGGCATGCACATTCGTCGAGTTATAGGCGCGGCCAACAAAAAACTGTCTTTCATAGGTAGAATAGTACGGAACACTACAGAAAAAGTACGCGAAACGTTACTTATCACTGGTTAGACAACAAGTGGAATACGCCTCATGCATATGGTATCCGTACAAGATTCAATTAGAAAGAGTTCAGCGCAAAGCAGCCAGATTCGTAAAACAAAAGTACGAACATAAAGAAAGCGTCACTTCATTATTGAGGGATTTTAACTGGGTACCACTGGAGGATCGTAGATTGAACTCAGGGTTAGGCTTCTGGAGAAATATAGATCGGAATGTCTAAAAGATGAGGTTGTAGGAATAATTGAAGCACCAACGTGTATAGGTAGAAACTACCGTGACGATAAGATACGTGAGATCGATTGTAGGACGGAACGTTATCTAGGCTGGTTCTTTCCGAGGACAATACGAGATCACAATAGAAAATTTACCTGCGATAGACAATGTTTAGGTAGGTTTTGGTGCATTGCACCCCCTGCTACCCACTGATTAGGTGAATTACAGGGTAACATGTAGATGTAGATACATTGTATTTTATCAACATTGGAGCCAAAATTGACAAACTATACAAGCAATAAAAAAAGGTTGAGAAAGCCCCATAGATTTAGAATCTACTATCGGTAAATCATCGCTGATGGCTGCTGCTTAGTGGCTGAAATGCACTTCTGGTTTTTTCAAATTTTCTGTGGCTGTTGGGGCTATATAGAGTACCTATTGGATTTCAGCCATAAGGCGAGTTCGATAATCCTCTCTTGAATGTGGCTAAGAAATGAATTATCGAGTTGACCTTATGGCTGGAATCCAGTTGTTATGCCAATAGCCATTACAAGTCTGGGAAAACAAAACTCTTAAATTTAGAATCTACTACAGGTGAATCACTACCGACGACGTTTCCTTCGTATCCGAAATTCTTATCTTGTTTCCCAATTTTTTATGGCTATTGGATCGACATAGTGTAACGATAATGTGGCTAATATGTAGCTCTTATGTTATGGCAAGCTTCTACGACTTTGTGTTACTCCACTTTAAATACTGAGGTTGTTGTTGGGTATTTATTTACCGCACCTATGGATGTGATGACTAGAAGTCGACGGTAACGACCTTGAAAAATTAATTTTGATGCGTCTTATATCTCCTCGGAACCATTTTTAGTTATAAACAGGGAATCAATAAACACAGTCTTGCCACAAATGAACGCGATTTTCTTTAAGCCACAGCCTTTCCCTCTCTTTCTCTTTTGACATTCTAGAGAGCTCGACTGAACACAAGGACCTCGACGGAGCGGAGAAATAGAAGGCAGAAGAGAGCTCGAGTCCCTCTCCTCGTCACTGTTTTTTACTCCTATAGCTGGACCGCCCATCTAGCTCTTCCATTCCACAGATTCTGTCTCTCTCTCTCTCTCTACCTTGTAGCCGTAACTTTATCTCCCTCGCTCTCCTCTCATTCACCTCCACCCCTCTCCTTCTCCGCTGTGCCATTTTTCCTTCATCGCTCCCCCACCCAATCATTCAATGGCACAGAAAAGGTCTTCTTTTATGTTTCGTCACGGCGTTTAAGTGAAAATCGTAAATCGCTTATATATTTTTTTTTAACTTCCTAAAACTAAGGAATGGAATTTTTAAACCTTTCGTCAGCGGTTTCATGCAGTTAAGAATATGGGGGTTGGCGAAATAAAACTTGTAATGGGATCTACATCTACATGATACCCTGCTAGTCACCTTTTTGGTGGATGGCAGGGGGTGCAGTGAACCAAGGGTCCATAGTTTTCCTACGTTATCTTTTCCTATCATGTTCTCTTATCGCCCTATGGAAAAACGATCCTCTATATCGCTCCGTTCTACAGTCGATCTCGCGAATCTTATTCTCACTGTCCTGCCTTCCGAGATACGTCGGGATGAGGCGTTAGGAGTTAAAATTTTCTCGAAAGCGACGGTTTCTATATTTTCCTTAAAGAGGTAGACATTTGATTGCCCAAAAAGCTCAGAGAGTGTATCTCCAGGTTGAAATGGCGAAAACAAAAAACGACGAAGTGCAGAATGCGTTACTAACGCCATCATCTCGAAAATTCAGTCAGCTGTAACCCCTTCAAACGTTTTGAAGGAGTCATTTGAATTCATTACAATAGTTATCTCCAAGAATATTTTAAACCGACATAAAATTATTTTATCAGTTTTTATAAGAATGTTTATTATTCATGGGATTCTTCCTCCGTCGGAACTCTTAATTTGTCAATAGTGGCGCTTAAGTCGATGAGAGTTCCATAAAGAGGAAACGTAAAACACCGCAGTAATTACACATGTAGGCATCTTATTCCAAATCTTTTTCTAAAGTTTTGTCTTTTTCCCCATTTTTGTGAACGAATGGACCTTTCAAAATGTTTTATTGCCGTTTCACACCCAGGTCTTGTAAATTATTGTTTAGATGTGGAGGAGGTAATATCGACTATATTATTAACAATATTTCTCACGAGGGAAAGGCCGTGAATTTCATGCGTAAAGAAAGTTCGCCTTGGACCCCACATCAAAAGATCTCAGTCTTTCTAAAGATAATATATTATAATGCACCCATTATGTTTCTCATCATTGACTGTTCTAAATTGCAGCCTTAAATATACCTTGATTCATGCCTGGGCAGAATAGATATCGAATATGTTTTATTAAGCATTTGGTGTATTTAAGCGCTGACAAATTTATTAATAAAAAACAAAAATATAAATCAATTCATTTCAGATTAGGCATTAAAGGGTCCGAGGTAAAATTTAAAATCTCTTCAACTATTGAAAATAACTCTAACTGAACGTATGACTAATTATCATACAAACTACTTACAAAATGCAAAATTATTTTTTTCGTTTCCTTGGAGAATTCGAGCGCAGTTTACAATTAAACAAGATTGGAAAATTGTACTCAATGTCGGAGTACACAGAGTCTCCAAATGCGTTCTTTGGGATTTCTTAATGTTCTCAATATTTTTCTCTCAGATGAGTATTTAACGAGAAACTAGTGAGGTACGTTGTAAAATACATGTAAGTCCTTATGTAAAATCCGATTTTAACCAAAATTGGAATCGGTCGACAAATTTTAGTAAAACTTCTTAATACCAAATTTCATCAAAATACGTACTGCGGTTCCTGAGTCAAAATAATGGAACATTGTAAACTAATGCAGGCCTTCATGTAAAGTGGTCGTAATTGTTGTCCGATTTTAACCAAAATTGGAATCAGTCAACCAATTTTAGCAAAACACCCCAATTCCAAATTTCATCAAAATACGTCCAGCGGTTTCCGAGTTTTAACATGCGGACGGACGGACGGAAACGACCTCCCCTATATGCGTACACTTCGTGCAAAGAACGTATAAAAAAACGAAATCAGGATTAAAAGTTACATCCAACCACTTTCCAAAAAAAATGAATTTCACCAATTATAAAAACCTAGGAAATGCACATACACACAATCACCTCTCAACCTCCGTTCTCGGGTGCACAGACACATCTGCGAGGTACTTTGGCGTGATGAAACAGTGGCGGCCCCATTATTCAATTACGAGACTTGAGACTCTTCCTCTCTCGCTCAAAAAAATCTCGGGACACGCGGAGGAAACATTTTTACGGCACCGTGCTCGTTTGAACACACAAAACGGCGTGAAAAGAGGGTATGGTTATTCTGAAATGGGGAGGATGGGCAGAAGAAGCACGTACTCAAAAATCTCGTCGCCACCTCCGCCTCTGGCCTTTTCAGCTGCAACGAGGTGAACTCTGTCGTTTCGACGAAGGTGTCCCCAGAGGATGGCGGAGAGGAGAGGGCGCGTGAGTGTGTGTGTGCATTCGTGACCTGCTTCAATTCGACCCCGCATCCTTCCCCCTCACCTCCCCCACCCCCTCGACCGCGTATATGCACCCTCTCGCCAACCTACCGCGACAATTAAGGAGCGATCCTACTCGTTGTGGCCCAGATTATTATGCACTTCAAGCACTTCCTATTTTTTTCTCTCCCACTCTCATGACGCTCGTCTCACGCCCCCCCCCCCCTTTCTCGTCGTTCTCACCCTTAACGTGGCAAGCAATTAGCGTAAATCCCCTTTTAAGACCCTTCAGTGCTTCGTCTGCAGACGCCATCTCAAACATATCTTTAGAAACCTAATGGTTTATTTGTGACAACTTTTCCAAGAAAAGTTGATTTTAGTTACGAGATTCTTGTCTTGATTAAGATTAAGACTTTCTGTCGTTGATGGCAATGGATTTGAGAAGGTAAAAGACAAAGGAATTAAAGAGTGGAAAAGTTCTTGGTAATAAATCCTAATGCCAGAAAAACAATCGAGGATAGGTGAGCCTTAAGCTAGTGATTATCGACACCAGATGTATATCCAAAAATGTTTTCTTAAACGTAGATGGCGATGTTTCCATTTATTTTGTTGATCGATCTTTTGAAATAAAAATTAAACAAATAATATTATATCGTCTCCCACTGCTAAAATCAAATCGTAGTTAAGAATTCAAGCAAAAATCTGGAAAATAAAAAATGTTGCATTTTATTTTTTTAACATATCGATTGATTACTTGAGATCGTCCAAGGCCATTGAGAAGACAGGGATCACATAAATAATGCAATAAACAACGAATCTCCGTTGATGACTGCTATTTGGTATTTGAAATTTGGCTTTTGGTTAGTCATCTATTTCCTAGCTAAAGACCTCATCATGATTTATCTCATACAATTAATACACTGGAGATATTAATGCATATTTCAATAGGTTCAAATATTTTTTACAAGTAATCAATACATATGCGATCCATTGCAGGAAGTTATAGATCCCTGTTATGTTGAAAAGAAATAAACCAAAAGAAATTCACAAACAGCGAATTTCAATGAAAAGTACTCGTGGTTTTTTCTTACTGCTGTCGGTGAACTACTCCTGATGTTATGTATACAGCAGTGCGCCAAAATACTAGGTTCAACATGTAGAGCATGAAAATAAAGTGACAAATTATTTATTTAGCTAGTTAAAACTAACAATTGTGATTGTTTTTTTCTGATTTTGTCATCCAGTGAAAATAATAGAAATTGAAATAGTTGGTTCTATAATAAGCAACAATGTTATATACGGTTACGAATTATTCCCCATTAATATCCTTAATGTTACATGACTCAGCAATGACAGTATAATAATAGTGGTCACCAAGTTATAATAAAGCATGCTGAAGATATATCGAAATTACAATGACGTTCTCTTCGAATACTTCCTCAAAGCAGATTTTCGAGAAATCTGACGATATTTCGTCTTTCGCCTCGTAAAAAAACGAACATTCCCTCACGTGACATTCCGTCTTTCTGCACATCACCTGCCTTTCCAGAGCGTCTTGAGGGCAGGTGCTCCGTCCCATTCGTTGATGGCGTAGTGGTTGGTAGAAGAAAGGAGGGACAGTTGGGAAAAGGAGTGGGTTGTGGGATGGGGAGCAGGCGGGGGAGGCGGGAGTAGGTAGCTGCGGGGGCAGTAAAGAAGCAAACATTCCACACAGCCTTTGAGACGGTGGACGCGTGCGCCAGCACGTTCTGCCATTTTATCCCTTCGTTCACTTCCATTCCTCTTCGCTCCCTTCTTGGGACTCGCTTAACATACAGCCCCCTCCCTTTATATATGTGTCATGCATTTATTTTCTCATTTGTTCCCTCGTTCTACTCCTCCTCCCACCCCTGGCCATCTCCTCTTCCCTCAACCCTCTTTACCCTCTTAGAGCACTTTCAAGTGTGTGTGCATTGAGCCAAGGTTTAATGGCAATTTTATACAATGCGGGGGAAAATTCAAAAGTCCCGATCCAGTCTCGCGAAAATGAATTTCTTGTGTAACGTCGTGCTCTTACGAGCGTGGGAGTGACGCTAGTTTATTTCTTTTCGGAAATGTATTTTTCAAGAGACCTGTTTTTGGGTCACACGGGTTTTATGCTGTGGCATGAGAAAGGTTTGGAATGCTTTTTGTGTTTTTGTTGGTTTCTCTGTAGGCATTATTTTCACGGTTATAAAAAATGCATTCATTCCACTCTCGAATTCTTCATTCTTACACACTTTGGTTGACCTGATAGCTTCCGTAAAAATTATTTTTATGTTGGTTTTTCAGAGGCGCTGTTTTCGACATGGAAATGTGTGTGATTGCAACATAGTCAAAAGTAATACTTGAAATAACTTTCGTTTCTATTTTTGCTAGGTATATTAACACTTGAACCAAATTAACCCAATGTATTCAATGATCTTCCGTGAATTTTCATGGAAAATGTGCGCATTAATGGGATTTTATTTCAATCTTATGATAACAAGGACAAAGTAATATTAAAATAGATATGAATTGCATAATTATTACTGTCTATACAATAACTTTCCTTTATGAAAATTTAAAATAAAACTTAAAGATATAATGCGAGGAGAGGTAATTGCTCTCGAAAGATTGAAGTTGAACAGAATATCTCAAAAAATGTCATTCAACCACAGTCATTTTCTCTCACAACGAAAACCCACGTTTTCGTTCTTGTTTTCTTGACAAACGACCTCGCATTATTGTTACGAAATAGCCTTTCTTCATCGTTACTTGGGTCTTATGGTTTCAAGGCTTTAACACAACTTTTCTCACTCTCCTAAATTAAATTTTCTCTCCATTGTATCTTCACGCGGCATAACTGCTTTGAACTTCTAATTAAAACACTTTCTTTTATTTGGCGCTCTTGGAAATGACCGTTGCTTCCGGAGCTATTCAATAGTGCCATTCGTTCCCTTTGGATTGTTTTTTTTTTCCTGGCGTCTTATTCCAAAGAATTAATGAATGTTGGGAAAAAAAGCTATCTTTTATGTGCAGCAGCTTGTTGCGAGCGTATCATGTTAGCGAAAATGATAAAAATTCCACATTCATTCCTTCAAATTTTGCCCGTCCAATCTTTGGCGCATTTGCTATGATGCATAATTTTGAATATTTCTATTAGTTCATTAAGCAATTAATAAATCTAAATATAATTTTTATTTGCATTTTTCGATGAAAAATAATCTAATTATTGGTTAGTTTTACTAAACCTCTATAACTGATTAAATGCCTTGATTTTTACCTTTAATTATTTAAATTAATAATATATTTTCATGATCAATATAAGAAATATTATAACAACTGGAAACTTAAGAACGCATTGCAGTTATTCAAAAATTTCTGCGTAGATTTGATTGGAGGGCTCAAATTCCATCCTAAACTCTAATATAGACAATCTTTCTTATTTTAAATACTTTTTTAATACTACCTATGTTTATGTGGTGATAATTAGCTAATATATTTATATATTTTATGAATATAATCTTGGAATCTACTACTAACAAATATTAATAGTGGCCACATATTGTCTTAAGATATTAACAACATTGTTAAGTGAGGTATTGAAAAATTTAGGCTTGATTATCTAATAGTGTGTAGTTTATACTGCATAAAATAGAGTTATTCCTTGGTCAATGGTTATAATAAAAGCGATCTTATCAATTAGACAAACAAGAACATTTCAATCACAAAAAAGAACCTTATGATATAAATGTTGGAGAAGGTCTATTGACCACCAGCAACATATTTACTTCTAAATGCTAAGCTTATTAGTAATTATCTACAAATTGGTTTAAATAATAGTCAATGTATTAAATTTTCAAAGTTTGCTCAACCCCTCAAACGTGTGCGACGGCATTATGCGTTGAGTTTCTACCATGAATTACAGATGTCTCTAAGGTCCTTGGATCAGAAATGTTATAAGGAAGTATGGTATTTCCTCAATGAAGGGAATAAGGAAAGATACATCCTACCGCTTTATGACTGACCTATGTGTGATATCATGTAATGAAAGGTATCACACATTATCCACCGTCGAAAAATAAAGTTGTAAGTAAATAATCCATTCAAGATTAAATATTGTCAGCCAAAATAAATTATTTAGCAAACCAACAGTGTTAAATATTGCTTAATTTTTTTTAATTTTTTCTCGAGTACTTTTCGAGAAATAAATTAAAATAACACAAGTTGCATTCTGTGGCATTTAAATCACGGAGATGGGCATTCTTAAACAACGCTTGAAGGGTTAACATTGTATGCTGTGAAATATTTCCAGAACATTAAATTCTCAATTGAATGGAAATGAATTTTCAGATTTTAATGCCGTAATGTTTTATGTAATCGATTTTCTCGAAAACAAAAACTCTTTCATTGTATGATGGGCAATAATGCCTTTAATAAGTTTAATGCTCGAATAGATCCTGGCACGTAATATTTTAATTTTTTCAGATTAACGTATAAGTATAAACGAATCGGCAAGTTCTTCACTTGTTTTCAATTCTCCTCAATTCTTGTTTTAGACGTAATATTAGCTGCTATTGGACTATGAAAAGAAAAATAAATTCAAAATTGGCTCAATGGAAAATTCTGAAATGAAATAGAGAAAAGTGCAGTAGTTTGGCAAGCTGCTTTGCTTACAGTAGCGGGAAGACGAAAAAAATAGCCCCAATTTTGCCATTTTTGTCAGTGGCGCAGGAGATCCCAATTTCCTTCCGTGCATAAAGAACTTCCTTTCCCCGAACATTTTAGTACTGTTCTGCGCTCGAAACTGAGGCCAAATTTTTGATCACTGCAGTTTTTTTGAAAGGCTCGAGACACGCTTCGCTGATGTTTTCTGGTCGCTTGGGCACAGAAATGGGTCGGTTTAGCCAAAAACTTGCATCGATCGATCGTATAAAAATACTAGCCTTTATTCATTCGAGTTCTTGAAATAGGCTTTTTGCCACAATCTACGTCAGAGACTGCAGAGAGGTTAATTGTTTTACAGCAAGACTAAATTAAAGAAGAAAACATATATTGTCAAAAATACATAATATGTTTTAAATGGTATAAAATTTATTCACACACTATTTGTAAGTCTTTTTGGTATCAAGCTTTAAAATTCATTCAAATATAATTGCACTTAATAATGAACTTTATAGTATAAAATCTCGTTGTTATATTGAGATGTTTTTTTAGGTGTTTATCATGACTTGCTAATACACTGATTTTGCGTACGGTACCACCAATGGAAGTTTAACTACACGTTTAAGAAATATAATAATATAATGATGTGTATTATGACATTGAATTTCGTATTATAATATATGAACCTATATCCTTTGCTTAAATTTCACGAATTCCTAGAATAATATTCATGGAAAAAGTTTTACAACATTGTGAGTTAATTTTTTTCAGTAATAAATTTTATCCCGTAATGTATAGCTGATTTGATATGTAATCTTTACTCTGAGAAATATGAAGGGTAGTATCCTCATTTTACCCTACAAAGAAAAACTACGTAGATTGTAGATTATTTACACCGATGAATACACACTTTCGTTTCTCGGATTCAGCCATTTTCACTATTGACGACGCACAAATTTTTTTCTCGAAGCGTCGTGACCGAAGGTATGATTTCGAGGTTCAAATCAGAAAGGAAGGAAGGAAAATTGATCTCCTTAAATTGGCGCCCTTTTTGTAAAAAACACTCTACGGAGGATACGGGTCTTCAGAGAATTTAAGGGCATAACCGTGGCACAAAGAGGATAGGCTCGTCATATTAAAGGGGAAAATCACTCACGTGTCACCCGGCTATTATCGTAATACACATTCCACCCATTTTGTCGGCGGAGATTTCAACGTGCGGGTAAGAAAAGCCTTCCGGTCTCGGTCTACCTTCACAAAGAGATCCGCATTTTGGGGAGGTTTCTTATCGAATGGGAGCGTGTCTCAGAGAAGGGGAGAGGTAGAGAATTGTCTTTATTGTTCTTCGAGTGTCTCCGAGTCCTCGAATAAAACTCGCCCGGCCCTTCAATAGAAGTAAGGCCGGCTGCGAACGGAACCGCCAGCACATCTACCACCGTCGTTCTTCGTCGACCGTGTGTTCTTCCTACCACCGTGACCCGGCCGTCGATGAGTAGGATTTGATCCAACAATAGAGGCGTGTGAGTAAGCTGCTCCTGCCCTCTCGCTCCCGATATTGTCCCACGAGGAGGACTCTAAAGAAGGAGAAGATGGGAGAGATATTTTTTGTTAGAGAGTGTCCCGAGAATTCGGAGCAGCCACAGAATTTCTTTTACCTTTCTTTCAGCTCTCTCACTCCCATAAACCAGTCATCGCTCCGGTTCTTCATACCTGCATTCACCTTTTAAAAAAAAATTCTCTCCAGGCTTCGCTCGCTCATCGGAATGAAACTAAGTTAAGAGGTTGATAGCTTTCATGCGCTATTGCGAACGATTGTTTCCTCCGGTTTAATCATAATTGGTAAATGGGTAGTTAGAGTGTCTGGCAGCCAATGCTGGCGTAGCGGATTCGAATCCTGCAAAGAGCATGTTTGTATGTCTTAATTATCGTTATTACGCTCCTTTCAACCGGCAAGTTACGGCTTTGTGAGATATTTAAATATAAATTAATAAATAATTTCTAAAAACCAGGCTATGCTGACACCATTTCGAAGGAATGTCAACAGAATAACTCCTATCTAATAACACAGGACAACAAATTTTGACTTTTTGTCGATAACATGAACGAAATGAGCTGTTCTTTACTAAATCGAGTACGCTGAACATGAAAATGACAGTGAATAATTTTAGCACGCACAGTTTTTTGTTATCTTCTCATGTGTATTTATATTCAAAATATATGAACTTACGTATGACCTATTATGCAGTTTGAAAGATGGACGTTATTTAATTGAGATTAAACTTGGAATCACTATTAAAACATCATAGACTCACGCAATGGCTGCAAATATAAAAAAATTGATGTGGCCACCACATGACTTTCTCCATATCTGTAATATTTCTAAAAATTCCAAATAGGTTACATAATAATAAAGATTTTAAGAAACTGCGAGAAAATTTTACTTTACAAAGAACAGAAATAAACTCAGAAATAAACTTCTGATATTGGATATAGCCACAAAGCTCCAACAATTAAGAAAAGTAAAGGGAGCGTTACTACGGTATTGTTAACAATAGTCGTTGGTAGGTGGCGTGGTGGTGGCAGCTAAAAATATAAAATATCCCTTAAACAATGCATTATATGGAAAAATGTTTGTTGCATAAAATTAAATTTCCTATAACATTTATTACAGTACATTTTTACATTTATTCGATATTAAAGAAAATGTTTCAAAATAACGGATGTGACAAGAGTAAACACCCACTTCCGGTTTACCGATATTTACCAAAAACTAATATTTCTTCTTACTTTTATAAAAATGTTAAATATAAAATTTCGCGTTGATCTGATTAATAGTTTTTGAGTTAGAGCACCCACAAAAAGCTATCACATACACCACACACACGCAGACATCAACGAGAAAATGGTCAAAAGGTGTTCAGGGCACCTCAAAACGTGTATTTCCGTTGAAATCTCAAAATAATTTTTTTCATGAAAACAATACTTTCCCCTACGGAGAAAGTAAAAACAGCAATTTAAAATTGCTAACCAAATCAAAGAACTCATTACTTTCGCCATATACGAAGCATAAATAAAATTGATTTCATGAAAAAAATCGAATCAGAGATTTCAAAGAAAATACATGTTTTAAGGTCCCCTGAACAGGTTTTGACGATGTCTGTGTGTGTGACTGGAATTTTGTGGGTGCTTGAACTCAAAAACTATTAATCAGGTAAACGCAAACTTTTATTTTTGATATTTTTGTTAAAGGGAAATGAACTGATTTGCTTTTGGTAAAAATCGGTCAACCGAAAGTGGGTGTTTACTATTGTCACATCTGAATTTTTGAAAGATTTACTTTAATGTTTAATATATGTAAAAGGTATTGCAACATAAGAAAATTTAATTTTCTACAATATTTGTTCGAAACATTTTCCCATATAATGCATTTTTAAAAAGATATTTTTAAAACTAAATTTTTTAGCTGCCACAACCACACCACCTACTGGCGACTATTGTAAACACTTTACGCTTAGTTACGTCTAGTAACGCTCCTTTTTATTTTCTTTGTTGAATCTTCCTGGCTATATTCAGTTGAGTTTATTTAAGTTCTTTGTAGTCGAAATTTTTCTCGCAGTTCCTTAAAATATTTATTACCATTTAACCTATTGGAATTTTTAGAAATATTACAGGTATAGATAAAATCATGTGGTGGCCACATCAGATTTTTATATGAATTTTTTGGGAGTAATTTTAACATCTGCCTCATTTTACTGAAGAAAAAATATTAAATAAACCTGGAGGGCTAATTTTAACACTATTTTTGTATTTCTTCTTAGAGGAGATTATTCAAAGCGGTAGGGGAAAATATAGAAATAGTGATAATTAGTATAAGTTTATTCTTGTATTTTAATTATATTGACTCCGAATTAGCAAACGGCAGTGAAAGTAATGTTGTTTTTATTTCAGTGTTATTGAGAGATTTGCATTAATTCTTGCCCTTACCTGAGCAGTTTTGACCGCAAATGAAACTCCAGATTGCGCCGTACATATCTTCTTTTGTTTCCTAAAATATCATAAGATCTTTGGTTTGTGGGTTTCATTTACCGAATCTCAAAACCAACGTTTTAGGCGTTCTTTACCAGCGAAGCGGTAATAGCGGAACGCCTTATGGACACGGACGGTCCGTCCCAACTTTCATCACCTAAACCGATGGACGAATTTTAATTAAATTAAGTACGAGTGATAGTTATTAAAATTTATCCCCCAATTTTGATTTTGAACGGAATCCGTCAATTATTACTTCCACCGTACATAATTACTTTAATAAACTTATCCTCGTATCTCGTTAAATGGCATCCGTCAAGCAACAATGAAATACCATACTTCTCTCTTCTCAGCTCTTATATGATCTATTAGGTATAGATTAAAAATTTTATTTGGATAGAGAACAACATTTACCACAAGAAAGTCCGCGAGACCACATAATTAAGAGTTATAATTTCGGAGATAAAAATTCGAGAATCGCCCAATCATTCAATACCGTTTCATACGTTTCCATAAAGAACGCCTTTGAAATATCTGTGTATTCCACTTATGGAGTATAACTTTCCATCTTGTTTATATTAATTGTGATTTGTGCGTGTGTACATTGAACACACAACAGCAAGAATTTTATATTTCTACTTATAAACAAATTCAAGAATGTTAACGACATAATAGCAATGAATTGCCCATAAGGTACTTCCTGTTTCCATTCATAACCTCTTTCGTGAATAGAGCGATTTCTCTTCGGAATCATTAATCTTAACTGCGCCCCGAATAAAACCAAGAAGTACGTATATTTTTTCTCCACATTCATTCGAGGAATGCATCCAGTATGATTGAGAATGGTGTGCTTTAATGATATATCTCTCCGGAAATTTTTATAAGAATCCAGTCGAAAGGGAAAGGGGAGACTGGGAAATAAATTTACGCAAGAATCTCGCATTTTCTAGGAAAAATCACGGTGATTGCAGATCCGCGTGCATAGTCCATTAAAAAGTGAGCGATCGAGAGAGAGAGTTTATCGAGTGCATAGAGATCAGACTTTCGAGCCCAATCCGATATATCAGTCTGTCAAATCTCTCGGCGATCAATCGGCCGTTTAAGCGGAGGGAAAAAATGCTTTCTCCTTTCAACTCATCGCATTGGCGATTGAATACGAAATCGCTTGATCGGCCAAATGACTATCCATTAAGCACAACTTATTCCCATTACACTTATCTCTTCATCAGCATCTGTCAACGCAAATTTCTTTTCGCCGGATTGTGGTTGGGAAAGTGGGTGGAACCGTTACAAAAACTGGGGTAATGACATTGGTCGTTATATTTCGGCCATTTCTTTTGGAGCTATGCTTTCATATCTTGTAGGGAAACTCTTCCTTCAAATCACTTATGAAGCTTATTCAAGAGTAAATTTCAATACATATTATACGTTCAAGTTTTGCCTTGCTTAGCCCTAAAACTTTTACCTTTACGTTAAATATAAAATACCTTTCGCGTCATTGTGATATTTTTAGGAATTTCATTAAAATTGGTGTCTTTTAATTTTCAAAGGAAGGAAACTATGATATACTTCATAATTTGATGAAATAAAAAATACGATATATGCCGAAATGAATAAAAGAAATCAGGTATGTCTAAATAAATAACAAAATTAATGTCTCTTACTCTTACTCTCGTTTTTGTTTGTTTCTATAAAAATCTCAATGTGAAACATATCATATTTGAATGTATTTAAACATTTATTTATTTTCACATATACTGGTTGTAGAAAATTTTTTCCTGTCTTTCGATTTGATGATATCTATTATTTACTGATGTATCACTTCGTTACTGCGATCGAACGAAGACACCTTTAACTAATTGCCAGGAAATGCCTCAAATTAATATCGAATCATTCTAGCAATCTGATCCATCTTGTTGGCGACTCTAAGCTTATTATTTTCACACTCAGAAAAATTCTCAAATAATAAAATAATCCCCCCTCATTTACGAGAATTACTCCTTTTTATCCGACCACTCGCTCCTTATAGTCCCTTCTCATCCCCCATCCCTCTTCCCTTGATTGCCCCAATTCCGAAGTCCAAAACCCTATTATTCCCTTCACTTCCCGCACGCCAATTACCTCCCGATCCCCTTTCCCTCCGACCCTCTCTACCTTCCCACACTCCTGCACCCTTTCCATTCTTCCCTTTTCTCTCTCTCTCTCTTTTCCTCTTCGCACGCCTCTCTTCCCCTCTGCCTGTCTCGCTTTTCTTCCCTCCTTTCTCTCCACCCCTCTGTCTCCCTCGCAGTCTTCCGCCGTATCCTACACCCACCCCTGCCTTGCGTCTTCCCAACTCCACCTCTCACCTCTTCACCTCTACGCCGCCACCAGCACCACAACCACCACCATTACCCCGAGTCCACCACCCGTGCTATGCTCACGGATGCGAGGACGTCAATCTACCAAGTTTACGTGCGATCACACGTCACCCATGTGCAGCGGGGCGAATTAGGGAGGCAAGGAGGAATGGGAGATTGGAACTAGGGAAGGGGGGGCTTGGGAAGGCGTAGGCCGTCGGAGGAGGTGCGAGTGAAATGGTTAAGAGGCGATTTTAAGGGATGGCCGAAGAGATAGAGATAAAGAGAAATATGGTGTTTATGTTATTGTCGGTAGTTATTTTTGTGATGGAAGAAATTTAGAGACATGCGGATTTGTACGTAGTATACATTTTTGGGGGATTAGGACATAAGTTTAAGAGATATCGTTGACGCGGAGAAATCAAATGCAGAGAATATGCAGGATTCATCTCGGTAGAGAAATATTTTACTTGTGAGAAAAGAAGTTTAAAATGAGTGAATTCCAATATTTATTTTCTGGCAAACACGCAATTTTGTATGGAAAAAATCCCTTTCATTACAAGATAAAATTAAACAGTCTTGTTTTCTCAATGCTATTTTATGAGAATCTCGTAAATATAAAGCTTAATACGAGGGAATAGCAGTTTTTCAGGCAGATATGTGAAGCCCGAATTTTTCCACTCAAGAATAAACGTACTCATATTTGGTATTTAATATTCAATTCGGTTATGCATTGTTGGAATTATTTGGAGGATTTTTATTTTCATGTTTTTGTTTTTAGCTTCAAAATAATCCGTACTGATTTCATTTTTTCGTAATGGAATATCCGCCCGGCAAGTGGAAGATCCGGGTTTGATTCCCGGTCATAGCAGACTTTTTTCTCGTTTCAAAATTATTCCCAGCTCTTACTTCGTTTGTTACTACCGCTTTATAAAAATCTATGTGGGAGGAATGAAAACAATTGATTCCAGACTAGCTGTTTTTCCAACTGTTCCAGTCCGCGATATTCTTTTTTTCCCCTGCTCTCTATAAATCACGATGGCAAAGTGGGAGAGGTTCGAATTCCCAATGAGCAAAGAGAGAGAGAGAGCGAGAGATGAATATTGCTCCCACGGGAATCAAAGAAAACACCAGGCTCTATTTGGCGGAACCACCAGCATGACGAGAAAGAGACTAAGCAGACGCAGGATATCGTCGCTATATCGTTTATGAGCATGATATTCAGCGCAGGTCAACCGAAATTACTATGGGAAAACTGTAAGAATAGAAACTAAGCAAACGCACAATATTCCAGCCTTTCAGTATCAAAAGAAAAACTCCAATCCAGAACGGATATTTGCTTTTCGTATTAGTAAATCTGATACATTAGCTTGAATTTCGCCGAATTAGACAGGCTAAAGAATTTTATCAGCATTTTATTCTTTATCAACGTTTAATTCGACGTCAACTCCATATTTGATATTGCATAATGTGAGATTATTATTTAGCAATCCGCTTGATCAAATATTAATATGTACAAAGTAAAACTTTAGAAACATGTGGCTGTTATGAAGCCATTGCCTGTTTTTTGAGAGTTCGATCTATGTAGCAGAAAAGGTTAAATATTCGAACCCTCTCCAAAGTATGAGGAGGCAAAACGGAATGGACATTTAATTATTTTCATGGTAAAACACGGATTTACTTAAATCTATTAAGTAGTTCTATAAATAAACGAGTTAAATATAATAAGAATATTTTATATATTTTTTTTCTTCTCAAACTAAAGGTTTAAATTAGGCAGTCATATTTAAATGTGAGCGCACGCAAATAGATTTCATTGTTCTTGTGCAGAATTACTACGAGTCAGCGTGTCCTTTATAGCGAGTTCCCTAATAAATGTTCGTTAATGGCTTGCGGGATCGACACGCCCATGTACAAGAGGCCCAAAATAAAACGCTTCTAAATGATTCATACTCTTGGCTTGCGATCACGAGTGGGATGAATGTATCGTTTCATAATGCCGGAGCATAACTTGATTCAATTTGTAGGAGACGTTCAATTACAACCAAACTTTTGCCTTACCTTAATATGATGTTAATGATCAATTTCATTTCGATGCGTGCGTTTAAACCGTCTAAAAAAAGATTGAATTTGTTTCAAAGTACGATTTTCTCATACATGTGACTGAACTATAAGCTTTGCCTCGGAAGTGAAATGGGTGTCACGTTTGAAAACTTTTCTTGTATGAGTCATTGGATGTTGGATGCGTTGGTATTTTTTGGCAGACTTTTTATTTTAAAATCCATTTCCTAACGTTATGATAACTTCAAATAATGTACCTGTTATTATTGACTCAATATCAACATTTAAGATACTATCCTTTTTCGTTGCACAAAAGCTGCGTGTAGAATGGAATATTATTTTAAGGTCGTCGACATAAAAGGAGCGTTTCCAATGATAAAATTTCATTTCAAAACAACTCATTCTACATTGTAATTGAACCAGGTTTTTATTCGTGCTAATATAGGATTATGATAATAAATGTATATAATTTTGCCCTAACTGTTGCTATACGAGCAGTGGCAGTAACAGCACATTTATTTTCCATTACTTATAAATCTCTTTATAAAATACAAATATCTGAAGTTATAAATTTCTCAAAAATGCATATATCTTTTAGCAAGAGGTATTTTCAGCATAGCATAGCATAAATCAGGATTCTCCAAAAGCATTAAAATGGTTATCAACCAGGCGGGTTTCTGATATACAGTGCAACATCTATAATCCGAACCCACGGTAATCCGAATTCCCAGTAATCCCAACTGTTTCTCATCACCAGGTGTAAAGTGTCGGTTAAGCGAAGCGAGTGACAGAAAGTGCAATTTGAAGCTTTTATTCTGTAACAAAGTCGGGCACAGATGTCCACTACTAACGCCTCTTGCGGCTGAAAGATGATTCTTTGAAACATTGTTTTAAAAGGAATGGGCGATATCGGGATATCGTCACGGCCGGCCGTGCCAATATCGGTCATTCCTACTGCCGCGGCCCAGTGCACTGCAGTGTTGAGTACAATTTTCCCGTCCGCCAAAGCGGATCTCCCACACGCATTTTAGTGAACTGTAAGTTCATTAATTGGTGTTTTATTTACAGAAATTTAATACATAATAGATTTTTTCCTCGTTATTTTACATGAATATTGGTATACTACTACGCCACTGATATCATTATATATAGACGTTCCTTACAGAGGAGGAGGAGGATACTAATGTTTAGGCACTTCCAGATGAGCTGGAGATTCGACATTTTTTTCTTAGGTAGGATTTTGTGCGAAACCGACTATAAAAAACGAAAATCTTGAAAAAGTGCAGCAATGCGGCCGCTAAAAATTCGCAATTGTTTAAACACATTTTCAAGATTTATGTATTTCCGAATGTGCTACGAAGCTGAAATTTTTTTAGAGGTAGGATTTACAAAAGAACAAAATAGGAATTCTACAAATTTTGATATTTTCATTTGTGTTGCCGTTAAAAATTCTAAAAGTTTAAACAAATAGATAACTGTTTAGGTACTACGGGATGAGCTAGGAAGCTGAAATTTTCAAGTTATTTACAGAGTGGTGCAATTGCACAAATAAACATGTGAATCTCTCCATAAATATATTGCGGCGGGCGTTAAAAATGTTTAAAATTTAAACAATTAGAAAATTATTATTTCACTTCTAGAAGTGCTACAACTTTAAAATTTGGCAGAAATGTGTAGCATTAGTACCCGATAATGGAAAACGTATAAAATACTTAAAATTGCAAAGTTTGGGGATTGTTTTAATTTATTATTTTTACATAAGGGAAAAACGGAAATCGCTCCGGAGGTGAAATCTTTAGAATTAAAAAAATATTTGTAATAGTCAAATATCTGTCAGAAAAACGAATGTTTTTTCAATATGAGATGATATGCTTGCAGAATGCAAACACCTTCTACTAGTATGTACTATCGTCAGCTGCGTGAGCAGGCATATAAGAACCTAGTGCAAGGAATAAAACAAAAATAAATGGATTACTATTTACTTTAACAAGATGTAATCATGTATGTATCTATAAATATTCAGTTTTTGCTGCGGATATGTACCTATTATACATTATAATAAATATTTTTTCTTATAAACGTGGTCATTCACTTAGACTCCAGTAATCCGTACACCTCGATAATCCGAACACGCCCTTGCATTAATTAGTTCGGATTATAGAGGTTGCACTGTATATAGGGTCTCCCAAAAGTCCCTTTACCCCCATATGCTGAGTAGCTCAATTAAAACACATGAGTTATATTTGTTATAGTTATTGATATTTTATGGTTTATTTATCAGTCGCAGTTATTTATAATATTCAGTTACCTCAGTGTTATGAGTTCCTTTATCCCTGGGTGTACTGAGCTGGAATTACGATTTGGTGTGTGATTTTTTTAGCTCTCGCTTTTTTCAGGGCTCGTTTTATATATTATGCTTTATTCTTGCTATTCAATCTTGACAACTGGAAGTAAAGGAGATTTAGAGGCACCTTGTAGATTTCAATATTTCTCAGCGTATTTTGAGATTGAAAACTGAAATTGTTTAATAGAGCATTCTGTACAAACCAGAACAGCCAAAGCATTAACTTATGGAAGTCTTCTTTAAGAGCGGTAATACAATGAAACACGATTTTCTTATCATTTTCGTTGGGATAAAAGAAACTTTCTTAAACGGAGATAACTGCAATTTTACTATTTTTAATTGACACATAAATTACTTACGTAAGAATCGTCGTTGCAATATATTATGCGACGAAGCGGCCGCAGTGCAAGAAAAGAACGACCTTTGCATAAGCAGTAAAATATTTTAAAACGTTCTTACCCTCTAAGGCAAGTGAAACGCAGAGTGAAGACAAGCTTAGCCTCGGTCACCAAAGCTGTAAATTCCTAACCTTGTATGCTTTCATGAGATACTTAACATGCTTATATGGAATATGCCCGACGGTCATCGAATACCCAACTACTGAGTCTGCAAAATCCCATGCTTATTTCGAAGGTAGGTTAAGCTTAATTAGTATTTCTTCAGTGTTGACCTGCTTGACGAAACTTTGTATTTTTAGTAACAAACGTAAATCACGACATTTTCCTTTTCCCCCGTTATTTTTGCCTTAGCATGACTTACTTTCAATTTTATATTACTCCTAGAATAATTAATATCTTTCTCAACGAACCGCGCATAACATCTTATGTTAGCTCAGCTCGTGCATTCTATATCAAGGCCGAGAATTTAATTAAAGTTTCCGCAAACATTTTAAAAGGACTCATTACATGAAAACATCCCTTTCCGACGCCAAGGGGGAAAAACCAAACTCATTAATAACTCTTTCAAAATGTTGCGACACGAAAGTGGGAAGACATCCTTAACTCCCTCATTCTCTTTCTTCTTCCCCCTCTCCCCTTCCCCTCTTCCACCTCCCGAATCCACAAATAGATTCAGAAATAGCCCGGTGTAAAAACCTTTTTCCTTCCGATGTGGCACGAAAGATCTTTTCGAAGTGGCGCCCAGAAAGTGGACGTTGGTGCGGAGGGAATGGAGGGAGCGATAAAGGGGCGGTGGGAGGGAGGTGGACTGGGGTGGATTTCCTTCCTGATTGGGCTAGAGGGAGAGTGACAGGGCGGTGCGTGACTTCCCCCAGGGAAAGACGCATATCGTCCGGGCGTGTCCACCTTACTCCTCCGCTCGTATTTCATGTGCTTCGAGGGTCCTCTCACGCGATGCGGGCGCCCCTCACCCCCTCTCCTCTCCTCACCTCTCCCCTCCGTTTGGCCCCGGGCAAGCGAATTTATAAAGCCCGTTCCCATTTGTACCCTCCTCCTCCTAGGCCCTTGCTTATCCATTTGTTGGAAGAATCTATGGTATCTGATTCGCGAACGTATTCTACGCCAAAGGCATACGCGAATTGACTGCATTCTTTGATCGGTATCCCCGAAGAGGCAGTACTGTTTCTCTACATTGAATTATAATTACAAGCATGTTATGTCCGACTGTTTGCGGTAGTTATGTCCAAATGGTTATTTATCTTTAACGGCGTTCTTATCTTTGCTTTTCGTTACGGTAAATAAATTCATCGACTTTTCATGTTAGACTAAAGGCTATTTCATTTGTCGAGTGTCCACAAGAATGACATATAGGCTTTTTGGATAAACGAAACGTGTTTATGGCGAGAGAGTGAGAATTCAAGTTAGAGGAGTTAACCGCGACAGCTGAGAGGATAATGGTGGCACAAATCCCCAAAATTTGATTTATTTCCTACGTGTAAACGTGTGTTTTGGAGTCGAGCAATACGCGAGCTAACATAAATATGCAATGTATGTCAGTTTTCAAGATATCAACTAAAACAAAATAATAGTTTGGGTAGTTCAGAATAACTCAATTTAAAATTTAGAATAGAAAAATAATTTTCAGCCAATAATTGATTGTATCGGAAGGAACTTTTCTGAGTATTAGGTATCTGGCATCAGGAATAATTTTCAGGCATAAGTATTCCTCGATGAAATTAAAATGAAAATTTAAGATATATTTCGCATCTATATTTTGATTTAAATCTACATTTGGACTGAAAACGACTTTCAAGAAGAATTACGGTATTTTCCTGATTATAGGACGCCGCGAATATAAGGCGACTCCCTATTTTAAAAGCCACGCGAAATAAAAAAATCCAGGATATTGTTAATAATACAAACCGTCATTCTTTTTAATTGTAAATTATTCCTACAATTTTTTTATTATTTTAAAACGACAATGCGGCACACAGTTCACGAAAATGCTATGCTTATTTTTTATTTAATATAATTCTGCGATAAGATTAACGAAAAATTACGATAAAACATGTACATTTATATTCTTCTAGTGATCTACATTAAATAATTAGTTTCATTCCTTAAAAATTTTAATACGAGACGAAGACATGGCGCTGGCTCTAATGCAGTAGAAATTTCGCAGCTGCGCGCGCCATAAGCGTAATACTGCCTTCTAAGGATGAGATAGACCAGTGTTTCTCAACCTTTTTGGAGCAGCGAATCCCCTACGAAGTCCTACAACTTCTGCGGACCCCCTCCATGAGAAGTTCATTCTTTTTCATTCACTGTGTTGTTTTTTTCTCTTTGAAATATTAATCAGAGCCGTTCGCGAGATCAAATAAGTTGTGTGTGGAAAAATTCCATATTAAGAAATAACGACACTTGTAATTCTCTACTTACTATATTACATTACAATCTGGTCAATAGAGTAAGAGTGTTAAATGGGAATTAATATTATCAAAGAATACAGATTAATAGTCGTTAAAACTATTTACTACAAAAAAGCGGTAATTCATTATTTTTAAATAAATAGATGTTGAAAACAATTTTTCCTAAATTAGGATTACCTTAAATGCTTTTGAAATTATACTTCGAAAGATAAATTCGGCGTTATTAATTTTGAGTTATTCATATGAGAAATACGCGATGCAATCAAGACTGCTTTTAAAGCTGTTGAAGTAATTAAAGATAAATACTCGTAACTTTCATTTTATAAAAATAATTGAACCTCCTCAACTATCTAAAAGCGTATCTCTTTCATAATGTTCAACAAACGAAAGGAGGGATGCTAAAACTATGATGTAGCGGAAACCACGAAAACGGAAGACGAAAAAGTTACAGATGTACGAACAATAATCACACGCATTAAAAAATTATGCATAAATAAATTTGATACTCATATTATGACATCCGCACGGTATTTTCCACGGTTTTAAAATGACCAAAGTAAAAAAATCCAATCCCATCAATATCAATATCTTCTATTTGTGTGTCCTGGATGAGATTTCGTTGCAAAACTCCAAGGTTATATTTTCCGCGACAGCGAGAAATCGCCGAAGGTCTTTCATTCCGAGGCGTAAGGAATGGAGGAGACAGAAGGAGTTAAGGGGATTGCGGGGCATAACGCGGAGGGGGATCTAACAAATGTCCTCGAGGAAGGGAGAAAATAAAGATAGAGAGAGAGTTGGGAGGGAGGAGTATAGGGAGGTGTGGAGCGCGGATTCGAATGTGGGAGATATTTAGGTCGTGGTTTAGTCCCGAGATAACGCGTAGCTCTCTCGCTATCTTCTCTCTCTTTCCTTCTCTTTCTCTCTCTCTCTCTCTCTTTCTCTCTCTCTCACCTCTTGCAAGAAGCTATCAGTCATCATTATAAAGGCTCCCTTCTTTCTAAAGCAAAAAGTCTACACCGGTTTCATGTCTCGATTGGATCTCCGAATACTCGAAGAGTTGAAAGAGATAAGGGAAACGAAAAAATTAATCTTTATTTCGGTTTTGAAATTTTCGCCTCGCGCTTCGCCGAAGGAAAATATTATTATTTTTTCCGGATTCGCGTTCCGTTTCTTTTTTTTATTCTCTTCGGCGTACGTAATCCATCTTGGGCGTGTTGTGTCGTACCAATTGCTTTATCTCGCGAAAAGATAAACGAGGCGGTGCATGCTTATTTTTTCCGGTGCGAGATTTACACGGAATGAGTTATTATTTCGCGCGAAAATTATATGCGGAGTCGAGCGTTAACCTTTTCCCCGTCTCGAGAAATTGAAATCTGATGTAAAGAGTGTTGTTTCCTTCTGAAATGAGGGAGCTCCGATTTCATTACTGTTTGCTGAAAATTCTCCGCTGTATTCCTTTGCTTGGCGCGAATTTGCTCGCGGTTATCGGTGATAATAAGTTGCTCATGGGCTGCGATTTGTCTCGGGCGGAGTCATATTTCCGTCGATGTTAACTCGAATGACGAAAAATTATTTCGAAAGTTTTTAGCCGACGAAAACTCTTCAATTTAAGAGAGAGAAAACAATTTCCGAAATTGATTAATCTCACTGTTACGCCATCGCAAATATTTGAACTGCAGATCTCTTTTAATATTCACTCCAAATGCGAATTAAATTTCTCGTTGTCACGAGAACAAAACATTTTAATCTCAGTTAAACGCTTGATGAAAATTTATGCCTCTTAATCTCGCTCGAATTGACGAGTGCGTTTTTTTTATTCGTTGGCTAATTAAGAATTTCTCGAAAAACATTTAATGCCAACATGAATAATAAGTTTCGTATGCGGCGGGGACATTAAATGACTAAGGTAAAGGGTCTGACAAGTAGAATAAAATGAGTTGTAAGGGCGAGTTTATCTTCACATCTTTCTATGATTAAAATATTATGGGTTTTTTTAAAGTTGGGGCGGAAATAATATTTTTCACGATTCTCTAGTAACGAATTCGACCGTTTCTCTATGGAAAATTCGAGCATTAAATGCACCCTTTATTTTCAATGACGTCAGCTATTTTAATTTTCGCCGTCGAGTCAACCGTCTGCCCGAAAGGGAGAGAGACACGTGGTGGCATGACTTGAGGTAAAGAGGACATCGAAGCGATCCGGTGGCGATAATGTCGCCTGTATTTTTTTAATTGCCGGCGTAATTTAATGCAGTCGTGCAGAACACGTCGTGTGGCATGTGATAAGGTCACATCCTAAAAGTTTCTGATTTATTTCAATTTCCTGGAGTGGAAATAATGCGCAATTTTTCTTCCCAGTGCAAATTCGGGAAAAACCCTTGTCGTGACGATGAGAGTGATAAAAAGAGTAAGGACCTGGAGTGAGAGGGAAGTAGGGTAAAGGTAGGGAGGGAAACAAGCTTAGTCACCCCAGGCATTTTTAATGCGTTTTTTTTGTTAATCTATAGATTATAACAATTTAAAGCTCAACGCGCATACAATCCCAAATCGTGAATCAAGTTATTTTTCCGAGTATTTTGTATATTAAACTTGTTTTCAATAACATAAACAAGTAAACCCTCCTCTATTTTAAGTCTGTGCGAATGCCATCTACAAGCGGACATTTTCTGCCATCGATTTTTATGGTGATACCTTATCATGCTAAGCGTTTCCTATCGCAAAATGCAAGCAGCGGATTTTTTCTGAGCAGAAAACAGATAATTTAATTTACATTAAATGTTGTTCAACGTGTATAAATATGTATCCAAAATAATTCCTTCGTTGATATTTCGCCTTTTTTAAATAACTTTCTGCCGTCTTTTCCTCGTGTTACATTCCTACTTCGCCCGGAATGGGCTCGATTTTCCTTCTCGCCACAGCAGAAGCCATACGTTATTCTTTTCCCAAATTGGTATTTTTTTGTTGCTTCCAATGTGGCGCATGCATGTATGTACCTGCGGAAGGTCACCTTGAAAGATAGCGATGAAAAACAAATCGGAGAATAAGGTAACCTATTTTTGCTCTACAATTTCGAAAATTCCTTGTGACATGAACTCGCGGCATTTCAGAAAGAATTACCTACATCGAAAGACGTAATTAACCCGGAATTTCTTTGTTCGCTACTTTTTCATTTCAAGAATTACTAGAAAGATGCAAGAAATGTTTTTATTTATTTTCATCAAGCCCGAACTAAGAACTTAATTTAAGAGAATTAATGTTTACTCTCATCGAAGATTATAAGTAGATTATACAGTAGATAATTATTCAATTTAAAGAATAAAAAAATTAAGATATAAACAATGGTATCGATGTATATTACATGCCATCTCTTAAAGATAAGCGAACAGAATAATCTTTCTTATAAGGAAAGTATATTCGATGTAACTCGTGTTATCAAGATAATAATAAAAACCATCCACCAAAATAAAATTTTTGTATTAGAAGTAGGACCATACATTGAAATCTTTTAAGTCTGTGTTGCATGTAATCTTCATAAAAGCCCTCTTGTGCTCGAAATTCTTCTGTTATAAAGTCTTTGGGAAAGAGAGATTGTTCTTTTGTCTGAGAATTCGTTATTTTCCAGTTTACAAAAACGGGCTACCGTGGAACACTCATCGACTCTTGATTGTTTCTAAGAAGAATATCAGAAACCAATGATTTCTCTCAAAATTATAGTGACCACAGCGCAGATTAGCACGTCTTCCTGTGGAACATTTCCGAAAAATACTTACAATTTAAATTTTCACCGCAGGTAATAGTCGCAAATCGCACCGCATGCCAGTTTTAACGGGGTGCGAAGTTCCTTTAGCGTAAAACATTCCGCGGTAAAGGAAATCGAATCATCGAAGGCAACGCCGATGATTTGTTTTTCAAAAGAGGCTTTGAAAATACAACCAGAGACGCATTCGCACGGAGGTTTTCGCCATCATTTCACACCGCCTCGCCATTAATATCCCGATGACTAAGGCGGTTAGCTTGTCTTGAGCCGACGACCGCGTCTCTCGTAGGCGTGCTGTTGCGGTCTGGCACGCGCCTTCGTGCCCGGCCCTTCCCCACCGGGCACGGCACGCCAACTTCGAACCGAGAAAGGGAGTTTAGGATAGGGCGTGTTGGCACGAAACGGCAGTTTTGTATCCTACTTTACCTCCCTCCCCGACCACAACCGCGCATAACGCACACGCTCGCGTTCGCAGAGACGGACATAGACGCACGGACGGACGTCAGGAAACTTGGTCGGATTTAACGTGCCGGGTTGACAGAGAGCGGATGATTATTCGCACGGCAAGACAGTTATCTCCCTCCCGCCCTCTTTTTCTTTCCACCTAGTCGTTTAGTTTTATGTTTTTTCGCGTGAGGTCGTTCTGCATCTCTTACCTCGATAAGAGAGAAGGGCTGAATATGCATAAAATGGAAGGCGTAAAAAACAGCAATCCCGCTCGATATATCATTCTTTTTTCTGTTGTCATCGAGAGGGAGAGAGAGAAACGCGACGGCACTGCGACGCGGTTATTTAATCCAACCGCCGACCGGCCATTTGTAGTCTCTTAAAAACGTCTCAATCCCGCCGCGGTATTTTTCAATTGCTCCACACCGTGCGCGAAAAAATGACGTTAGCCTACAATTTTCCGTTGCGGGAAGGAATTTTCTGAAAAAAAAAGATTTTTATTTTTCCCTTGGCGTGGAAATTGCCAGTTGCTACCGCGCTCTGCTACTTTATAGCTATATAGGATTATCATGCATTTTTTTCAGGCGCCGGAAAATAGAACGAGGGCATTCTTTTCGAATTTGTTTTTTTAAATATTTTTAAATAGGTTCTTTCGGTTACACTGAGCATTATTTGTCGTAATGATTGAAATGGATAAGTTTAGAATAATAACAATTTATTGATCAAAATGCGATCAATATATTTTCCGAATGTGTTTTGTTGAAACTTGGTCAGTTTGCTTTATTATAGCCGAAAGGTACAAGCATAGTCGATACGAAAAATAAAATTGCTTTAAATACGAATTTTAGTAGAGTTTTATTCTTCAGAACATAGATGTCATATTATTCTAGTTTATTCATTCATTTCGGTAAAATGATGGCACATCAAAATATAATTAGGAATTAAAATTACAAACTACCAATTCACTGCGGTTTTTAATTAGTTAATTATAACTAAGTAACATAATTTGGATTAATCCCGTCATTCCGACGCTGTCTCCCGCTTTTCTTAATAATTCGACGCATTTTTCTCGGTAATTCGTTACTCTGATGTTATGGGGCCATAAATCATTTAGCCGACATAAGTATTTATGTGAATATAAACGTAAATAAATTTGCATAACTTTATATAAATTAGAGAAATGGGAACAAACAAGATAATTTCCGCAACCATTTTGATTATTACTGCTATTGAATCTATGTACACTCTATCATAAAAGTCGATTATGTCAATGCCTAAGGCAACAAACAAGTTTTAACAGTTTTGTTATTAGTCATTGCCACAACACTTCACCATTTTATTGTATGGCAAATAACCAATTGGTAATTTAACTGTTTCTTTCTTAAAGCAATAAAAACGAATGTCCTTACGTTAGAACTCGTTGTAACCCAAATGTTTTCAGGAGAAACCGCCTTGCAAACAGTTTTCCTTTACGGCGGAAAGGAACATAATATATGAAATTAACATTTAGCGCGATAATTAACCCACTTACGCGCAGTGCGTGCAAAAGGAAACGCGAATGCACTTTCAATCGAAAAAAATGACACTCAAACTTGCGGAAATCTTTGAAAAATTTTTGCTAAGCTTTACATAAGACGAGATACAAACAGCTCACTTTCTCGACGAGGAACAAAAACGAAACGGGAGAGAATGGAACGAGTCCTGCAAAATTCTTTTCTCGATTTTTTTTACTTGTCATTGAAGGAAGAGAGTTGCACGTGCTGGACGTGTGCGCCCCCCGTTCGTCCCACCTCCCCTCCTTTTCCCCTGCACCTTTCTCACCGCGAACACCACGTGGCGACGGAGGAAGGGTCGGCGAGAGGCAAGAGTATAACGGCGGACCAAATGAGAAGGAATTCGCAGTGACATAGCGAGCATAACGCGAGTCTCTCTCTCTCTCTTGCACCGGTATTTCGTTTTTTCTTATCCGTCCATACCTTTTTCTGCCTCTTGTCTCATTCTTTCGGGCAGTCTTTCCCTCGCATTTCCTCTCACCCGCCACTCGATTGTCGATGAGGAGGAGGACGCATTTCGGTCAGGTGGTGCTGGCCTCGTCATCTCAATCACTCGTCTCCTGTCATTCACTCCTTCGTACTCTTCCGGCCTCAACCTTTCGGGCGTGCTAGATTAAAGTATTGTTCGCGGTTACGCCTACCTTTCTCCTCCGCGAGACCTGTCTCTCGTCGTCCCAGAATGATCTGTGGTTCTACTTGCCGAAGGCTAGATACTCGATAAAGAAAGCGCCGTTCATATGAATGGATATGACGGTGATTTTTAGGCGAATGCATTGTCTCTCCATATTTAGAATTTTGTGCTGGCACGTCTTGCTCTTGTTCCCTTTTTTTAGAAATTGAATCCGACCTGAATTGAAGCCTACGAAATAGCAACAGGATTTACAGAAAAATCGACATGTCCGCATCATGGCGAATACTTTAATAAACATAATTTAGCTAGGATTTTAATATACACTTCTCCGTTCTCTTTTTCAAACAAAAGAGGTTTATCTACAGCACAGGAAGTATATCCGAGGGAGAAAAACTGACAGGCTTTGTAAAATTCTTCTGGAACAATCGGGTAGTTTTCGCTTTATTTTGCATGCAGAAAACCAACACAAATACCTAATTTACAAGCATTATTCTCATAGGAAACGTGTATTTTGATTAATAAACACGAGTGTATTTAGTAACCTCGCGACAGCCATTCAAACGTAACTAAAAGCATGTACTCTATTCGACTGAGTTTCTCCATCAGAGCTACCATTGAAATGAAGCCGACGTGTTCGCCGCTCTTATAGTAAACATGACTGCACCAGACATCAGGAGTTCCATTTCTGAGTACAGCCTTTATTTCAGATGTTTCGTCGACGTGCAGAAAGCCTTCGATCGAGTAAATTGGGTAATGCTGATGAGGATATTAAAGGATGTAGGCAGTGGCGGATTTAGGGGGGGGGTCGCACATGGCGCGCGCCAGGGGTCTCGTGAAGTTAGGGGCCCCGAAAAAAAGTTCGTGTGTATAATCTCAGAAATATTAAATGTCTCAATTTAAAAATCAGTGGAACCTCTCTATGATTCCATAGGAAAAACGATCGTTAAGAGGTGTCATAAAAGAGGGTAGCTGTCACGATCGGTTTCACCATATACTTAGATTGCAGGGACCCCGACCGCTTAGAGCCTGGGGCCCCTAAATGTTTAGCGCCAGGGGCCCCAGGAGGCGTAAATTTGCCACTGGATGTAGGTGTAGATTGGAAAGACAGCAGACAGATCGGAAATCCATGTGAATCAAGTTGCAAAGTTCAGATTGGAGAATGTTGACAACAGCCGAGTAAATATCGTAAGAAGAGTAAGAGTAGAAACATAGCGAGGAGGTCGCGATCGAGGTTTACATCGCGGTCTAACCAAATGGCATCAAACACAAGGGACTTGACTGAATTGCACATAGCTGGGGGATTCAGCTGGAGGTCGAGGTGGAGGTTTACATCGCGGTCTAACCAAATGGCATCAAACACAAGGGACTTGACTGAATTGCACATAGCTGGGGGATTCAGCTGGAGGTCGAGGTGGAGGTTTACATCGCGGTCTAACCAAATGGCATCAAACACAAGGGACTTGACTGAATTGCACATAGCTGGGGGATTCAGCTGGAGGTCGAGGTGGAGGTTTACATCGCGGTCTAACCAAATGGCATCAAACACAAGGGACTTGACTGAATTGCACATAGCTGGGGGATTCAGCTGGAGGTCGAGGTGGAGGTTTACATCGCGGTCTAACCAAATGGCATCAAACACAAGGGACTTGACTGAATTGCACATAGCTGGGGGATTCAGCTGGAGGTCGAGGTGGAGGTTTACATCGCGGTCTAACCAAATGGCATCAAACACAAGGGACTTGACTGAATTGCACATAGCTGGGGGATTCAGCTGGAGGTCGAGGTGGAGGTTTACATCGCGGTCTAACCAAATGGCATCAAACACAAGGGACTTGACTGAATTGCACATAGCTGGGGGATTCAGCTGGAGGTCGAGGTGGAGGTTTACATCGCGGTCTAACCAAATGGCATCAAACACAAGGGACTTGACTGAATTGCACATAGCTGGGGGATTCAGCTGGAGGTCGAGGTGGAGGTTTACATCGCGGTCTAACCAAATGGCATCAAACACAAGGGACTTGACTGAATTGCACATAGCTGGGGGATTCAGCTGGAGGTCGAGGTGGAGGTTTACATCGCGGTCTAACCAAATGGCATCAAACACAAGGGACTTGACTGAATTGCACATAGCTGGGGGATTCAGCTGGAGGTCGAGGTGGAGGTTTACATCGCGGTCTAACCAAATGGCATCAAACACAAGGGACTTGACTGAATTGCACATAGCTGGGGGATTCAGCTGGAGGTCGAGGTGGAGGTTTACATCGCGGTCTAACCAAATGGCATCAAACACAAGGGACTTGACTGAATTGCACATAGCTGGGGGATTCAGCTGGAGGTCGAGGTGGAGGTTTACATCGCGGTCTAACCAAATGGCATCAAACACAAGGGACTTGACTGAATTGCACATAGCTGGGGGATTCAGCTGGAGGTCGAGGTGGAGGTTTACATCGCGATTTAGAAGGAACCAAATCTGTTTGTTTCGCATCGCGGATATTCCTGCCGCAGTCACCCCTCCAGCAATCCGATTTGTCTCTTCAAGGTTACGCGTCCCTAACTAGGCTTCTCTTCCAATAGACTGACCCATCGCCGATCCTATTCAATGTATATGGAGAAAGACTAATGGAAGAAGCGCTAGAAGGCGCAAGAGATTTAAAGTTTGGGGAAAGGATTATAAGAACAGTAAAATACGCGGATCGTAGCAAGAAAGGAGAAGTAACTCCAAAAAATTATACTCATAATAACAGAAAATACAGAATGAAAATAAATACAGAAATATCCAAGGTCATACGAATGTCTTGTAAAGA
Organism: Tanypteryx hageni; assembly: GCA_028673005.1. Classification (NCBI taxonomy): domain Eukaryota; kingdom Metazoa; phylum Arthropoda; class Insecta; order Odonata; family Petaluridae; genus Tanypteryx; species Tanypteryx hageni. The sequence continues at coordinate 57,673,533 of CM054116.1, forward strand.
AGAAAAATGAACACAAGCATTTGTTCAGTTCAGTATATAATACCTTGGAAGCATCATAACGAGAAAATATACCGATGAAATCTGGACTAGAATAACGAAAGTAAAAACCGATTTCAGAAGAAAGAAAATACTATTAACGGGATATATGAAGGATGCTATCCGCAAGAAGTTGATAAAATGCTATGTATGGAGTATTGATTTTTATGGTGTAGAAACACGGACGCCAAGGAAAATTATATAAAATACTTGGAAAGCTTCGAAAAGTTAGCATGGAGAAGAATGCTGTAGATCAAATGGAAAAATAGGATGAAAAACGAGGAAATAAAAAGGTGATGGCTGATAGATGACTTGAAAGGAAAAGAGTGCTATCAAGACATGAAGGAGACTGCGGAATAAATGAGGTTTAACCAAGAATAATCACGGACCTGTCTACGGACAGATTACCTATTATTTATATACGAGATGAATCAAAAAGTTCCCAGGAGATGTCAGTAGCACCATTCCTGAGTTCCACACAGTAACAAACCATTGTTATCTGAAATTATCATGATCTTAGCCATAAGAATACAATATTTGGTAACAATTCATTCATTTGTTATAATATAACGGCTGTTTTTCTAACCCACAAGTTCATGAGTATGGATAATTTAAAAATTAAGATTCGAGCAAACGTTAAGTTTTTGACAAAACTTGGTTGGGAACCCAATCCCATCATTCAGGATTTGCAGAAAGTTTACGGGAATGATGATCTGAAGAAATCAACAGTTTATGAATGGGTTTATCGGTTTAAGCTTGGACGAAGTTGTAGACCATCAATGTCAATCAACGAAGAAACTGTGGCCACTGTCCAATCGATTTTGGAAAAAGATCTACGAGTGTCAGTGCAAATGATAGCCACACGTTTGAGCATCTCATATGGCTCAGCTCAATCAATCCTAACAGATCGTTTAGGATTGAGCAAGCTGTCTACTTGATGGGTACCAAAAGCGTTGCGCCCTGAACACAAGACTCAGAGAGCTGATCATGCAGATGTGTTCCTCAACCAATTTGAAGCAGATCCTGAAGATTTCTTCCGCCGATTAGTGACTGGTGATGAAACCTTGATTTTTCAGTACGATCCGGAAAGCAAGATTCAGTCCAAACAATGGTTACCGAGAGGGTCAAGTGGACCAGCCAAGTTCAAGGCTGAACGGTCAGTCAAGAAGGTTATGACAATTGTTTTTTGGGATATTGAAGGCGTGATCTTCGTTGATTTTCTCAAAGGACAACAGACATGTTATTACGAACAGGTTTTGCGGAAATTGAATGCTGCTCTTGTAAAAAAAGGGCTGGAAAACTGCATTGGCGAATTTTGTTTCACCATGACAATGCGCCAGCCTATTCATCCAAGGTATCAAGAGCTGTGCTTCGAGAATTGCATTGGGAACTGCTCTCTCATCCACCATGCAGTCCCAACTTGGCCCCTTCGGACTTTTTTCTGTTCCCAAAATTATAAGATCACATCAAGGGAGTTTGCTGGAAATTGATATCTGAGGCCAAACGAGCAGTTTTGAACTGGTTTCAATCAAATGATCCAACTTTCTACAGAAATTGGTTAGAACGATGGCAACACCTTATGGTAAAGTGTTTAGAGTTAGATGGTGGATATGTTGAAAAATGAATGAAAAATTATTGTTTCTTTTGAGTTTGTTCTGTTTTTTGTGATGATTCCAGGAACTTTTTGATTCACCCTCGTATATAGACACACACACACAAACACATATATCAACAATCGTTTTCTGAAATTAATCGCCGATGCTGGCCCATTCCTGAACTCCAATCTGGAACAGGAAACAAGTTTCGGATCGCATCTTTGGAACTAGAGGCGCAAGTGTTTCGCCATTATTTCTCAAACCCCATTTTTAAATATATATGTATATTTTTTCTCCCTTCGCCCAATCTGTGCGCGCATATCCGCGCAATTTATCGTTCGCCCCCAGTCACATCGCATAGCATAATTCTCCCTATCTCTTACTATACGTTTGCACGTTCGCCCATTGCTTCCCACGACCGATCTGACGAAAAGAATAGAGTCGATATCGGTTCCCGTGCGCAAAGAGTCGTTTGACCATAAATAGAAAAAATGGATCCAGAACGATGGCCAAGGAAAACGGCGGTAAAGGCCCTTAAAAAAAGTTACCAATCTCTCCGTAAGGTGGCGCTACGTGTATTCATATGCATATAACACGCAGACAAGACACTGTGAGCGGTCGCTCGGAGCAGTGCTTTACTTTTTATAGTTTTTGAAAAAGGTGGATCGAGGGACCAAGTAGTGGGTTCTGTTTTTTTTTCTTCTTTTCCGTCGAGGCAATGGAGAAACTTAGCGTGAGGGTGCATCATTAGGAGGGCCGTAAAGCGGAATGGTTTCTTTCCACCTGAAGGATAAGGCAATAAGGGGAAAGAATGGAAATTATGCATACGCCTCGCGGAAGACATTTTAAGAGAAAATACTAAGGCCGACAGTCTCGTTGCCTGTTAAAACTCCTCCTCCGAAAAATTACAAGGGAATCTCTAGAAAATGGGCTAAATTAGAGAGTTTTAGGGTACGGTAATGTAAAGAGGAAACCTATGTTTTAACCGTTGAGATATGTAACGGTACACTGAATTTCAATCAGCATACGGCAAACAATGTCCGGCGCAGTTTACGTGCTAATGGGTAATTTAGCTCCACTGCACGAAACGATCGATCTTACTACTTCATGGAATATTTGGGAGCTCTTTTAGATCCATGGAAATTTTTAATAATATTTTCTAATAGATATGTAATGGATAGGTTGTAGTAGTATCATCTGCTGGTTGTTACAAGGAAAAGTACTTTTTCTAAGCCTATTATTTTCATTGCCTATTCATTCACAAATAAAGAATCTACTTATGTGAATATTACTTCAATGGAACATAATAGAGATTGTGTTATTTTTTACATTTTATGCCATACTTAAAATTAATTCCGAGAAACCAATTACATTGGGTGAACACAATTTTAGAACGTTTGCATCGCAAAACATACATGTGCATTTTCCTCCGTAGAGCTAATTTATTAAAGTAGAAAATGCCTCCTAAGAATCGTATGAAATATCGCATTAAGCTTTTAAAATTATTAATAATTAAATAATTAATTTTCAGAATACCTGTGACATCTGAGCAGCAAATGTCTAAAAAAATTATCCCAGCGACTTCTACCTCGTAATCAATACGCAGGAATGAAGTAATACATGGAGGAAGAGAACGGTAGAGATAAGAATCTAATTTCCGCAAACTTCAGATAGGAGAACGGCGATAAAGAAAAGATTCAAGCGCAGGTAGACGTTCTTATGATTTAGAAAAAGATCTTTTCTTTTCCTCGGACTTACTTTCCTTACTTCCCTCCCCCCCAAATCAGTCATATTTTCTCTCCCTCCGCGCGTCCCTTTCTCCCCTCCCCTCTCTCTCCCACCTCCTTACAAACGGATGACACAGTTGAATCTCCGTTTCGGGGTCTGTCAGGTGACCCGTGCAATAAAATGCGGGGTCGGTTCCAGGAAAGGCCTAAAGTCTAACCCTTCTCTCCTTCCATGCCTCTCACTCCCACATCTCCGAAGCTTATGCGGCTGTCAAGCCTCTCCAAAAGGGGGTTCGCAATAGCTAACTGAGACGAAAGAAATAATGCCCCACACTAGATTCAATCGATTCGAGTGAATAGATTCGAATAGGATGTGTCGATTCCGATTAATAAACGAATCGTTTGAATCGAGTCTCCGTTTCGAATCTTATTTTTACTTTCTCCATATACGAAGTCTAGAGAAAGTATTGTTTTCATGAAAAAAATCGAATTCGAGATTTCAACAGAAATACATGTTTTAAGGTTCCCTGAACACGTTTTAACTATTTTCTCGATGATGTCTGTGGGTGTGTGTGTCTCTGTGTGTTTCTATGTGTTTGTCTGTGTGTCTGTGACCGGGATATTGTGGGTGCTCTAACTCAAAAACTATTATTCAGATCAGCGTGAAATTTTATATTTGACATTTTTGTTAAAGGAAAACGTGCTGATTAGTTTTTGGTAAAAATCTGTCAAACGAAAGTGGGTGTTTACTCTTGTCACATTCATTTTTTTTATATTTGTTTTAATAAACGATAAATGTAAAAATATGCCGGAATAAAAGTTGTAGGCAATTTAATTTTCTACAACCTTTGTTTGAAACAATTTCACATATAATACATTGTTGAAGAGATATTTTAAAAACTATATGTCTTAACTGCTACCACCACATCAACTACTGGCGACTATTGTAAATACATTACGCTCCTTTTTATTTTCTTAATTGTTGGAGCTTCGGGGCTATATTCAATATCAGAAGGCTACAGTTTGAGTTTATTTCTGTTATTTGTAGTCTTAAAATTTTTCTCGGAGTTCCTTAAAATATTTATTATCGCTTAACCTATTCGGAATTTTTAGAAATAATACAGGTATGGAGAAAGTCACGTGGTGGCCACATCAGATATTTTAGTTTTAAAACGCGAAATTGCGCTTAAAAATACTCAACTTTGTTATTAAAATGATATCCTACGTAAATTAATGTAAAGTTAAGGAGTTATTTATGTAATGAATTGATTATATTTTTTACAAAACCTTTAAATGAAAGAGCGCATTGAATAATAGTGGAATTTTATTAAGATAACATATAACGTGGATTGAAATAAAACGTTATGGACTATCCAACGCTGCCTTCCGTTGTCATAACTTATCACAGGTTTCAATAAAGTCAATAAGAAAATTTACATCCAAGTATAATAGCATTTTATCGAAATTAAAAGAAATAGAAATCTGTATTACAATAACTGGTAGAAACGGCATTACTTTAATGTCAATTGGTCTTCGGAAAGCGATCCTAGAAATAGAAGGGCTTAAAATCGCGGCGGGAGAAATGGTTTCTATTCTGCGTTATGATTCCACCAGCTTTCTAACAATTTTTTATAAAAATTTTCTTAATCATTTTTTGGAAAACCTATAAATCGAATCATGTTGATAGAATCATGTGAATCGATCCATACGGTTAATCGGAACAAATGAATCGATTCATCCGCGAATCGAATCGACCATGCTTACCTCACACACACACACGCACCAAGAGAAGTAGACCCCAAGTTTTAGTCACCGCCGGAGGTAAAAGTAGAGAGAGAGAGGAGTAAAGAACAAGAGGATTGAGACAGATAAGGGGCGGGATAGGGAGAAGGTGGGAAACTCGACACTTAGTTGTTTATCTCGATAAGAGAGGACGCGCACATTGGCCATGCCGTCGGGAGGTATGCGTGCGTGACTTGGCTCCGGGAGGAGTTGCGGCAGCCAGGAGGGTTACCGCTAATCAAAGGGGGTGGGATAGTGCATGCGAGGAGAGAAAAAGCTTGGGTGGGGGCGGAAAAGAAATAAAGAATGGAGAGAGAGAGAGGTTTAACTAGGCGAAAAATTGCGGAGCGGCGATGTTATGGAAAATTACAAGGGAGGGAAAGGGGAGGAATTGAATCCTAGTTTTCCAGCGGCTGTTCAAAGAGGGGTTATTTAGTGATTAGTTATTCGTTCTGACCGACAACAACGCCTTTACGGCTGCCTATGTTTTTATGGGATGGTTTATTTCTGTTCTCTTACGTGTCCGAGTTCAAAATGGATCGCCAGGGAGGAATTTATGCGGCCTTTACCTGCCTCTCCTGACTTCTTAGGTGCATTTACAACTATCCGTAGGTGATTTTCTTTGTTTTTGCAAGACTTTAGCGTCTCGCGATGGAGATGCGAATATTCTCTATGGAATCAGTTTTCTCATGCGGAAAATGCTACATTTTATGCTTAACTCGATGAAAACATACTGCCTGGTAAAAAATGACAAACGAAATTAAGAAAGCATCGATGAACTCGATGGATAAATTGAAGTGAATGGATGTTTCTGCTTAGAAGTTTCTAAATAGTCTTGCTGTTATTCCTAGATTAAACGGGTAATGAAAACATGGAAAAGGTTACACCAGGTTATAGGTTAAATAGGGTTTGTCGATATCACATCCCACCGTCCACTTTTAAGCAAGGCCATTTAAATTCGTCTGAATAGATAGATTAAAAACTACGCTTATCTATTTCCTAAATAAATGTTGTGGAGAAATATTACAATATATTTTCTTTTTCTGGCTTTTATATGAAAAATCATATACTCATTACGTAGTAGAATTTATACGGTCAGTATTTAAACAGTTTTGAACTCGGAAAAATTAAAATTTTATGATTCATGAGAAAGATGGTAAAAGTAACAATTTTGTAGATAAGCTTATTAATTCCTTATTATTGTTCCGTAAATAATGTATTCTTTCTTCATTTAAAAAACAATTCATGCATCAGTTGTACCTTGTCATTAATACGTTCGTTAAAGCCACGGATTACTTTACCACGGAAGCGGCAAAATGCTCGCAACTTTAGTAACTCGTAGCGCCAGAATTTTGTGTAATTTCAAGGAAAATAATGGGTTGCGTAGATCAAGGTAAAATTCGCTAACAACTATTTTTCAGAAAAAACCTAAGACTTGTTAGAAAAATTTGCTGGCGATAATATGCCTTGAAGGCAACTAAAAATCCGAAAAAATGAATTAACCTTGTTTGGTTTCCCAGGATGATGAAAAATGTTGTATAACGTAGGCATTTTTATAAGCAAAAGCAAGAGTAGAGAATAGGCCGAGGCTCGTCCCGTAGGTGAAAAAAAACGTCCAAAACGCTATCCGAACCGAGTCCAGTATAAGGATGATATGAAACGATGACAGAAATAATTCAAGAGCGACGTGAAAAAAGAAGTGAAAGGAGGCGTGATTGAGAAGGCTAGGCCACGGATGGATCGACCATTGCGTTTCAGGGCAAAGGTGAACTTACTAGTGTATAAAAAACATACGAGCTTATGAGAGGAAGGAATGGACGCTGTATCTACATCAAGGGATTAAGTGGTACGAGAGAGAGAAACGCTGTCTCGCGATGGCGCGGATTTGGAGAGGGGAAGGTCGGGTTTTGAAGGTGGCGATAAAAGGGAAGCGACGAGGGTGGAGTCGAAGGAGCAGGAGGAGGAATGCCACTTTCTTTCTTCCAAGGGAGGCAGAGAAAGAGACAGCGGGTGTGATTAAAAAAGAACCGTCCGACGATGGCGATGCCGCTACTTGGTTACAGAACTTGTTTTTGCTTCAGGAGCACACTCGCCGCTTGCTGTCAAGGGGGTCGAATTTTAACCTGACCTCTTGGTTAGTCTCTCCCTCTCTCGGACAGTTGTCCGTGATATTTTTACTAAGATTCAGTGCGAGTTTAAGACGTGGGAATTCTTCCATGGGGCGTGAGAGGCTACATCGTTCTCTCTCTCTCTCTCAAGGGTTAAATGTAAGAAGGGACTACATAGTCTCAATTTCGCCCTAATAAAGTCGTTTGTCTGTCTGTCTGTATCTCTCTCTCTCTCTCTCTCTCTCTCGCTCTCTCTCTCTCTCCCCCCCTCTCCCTCTCTTGATGGTATATTTAATTCGAAATTTTTCAAACATATGGAAGAGATGCGGGTAGCTAAGATGAGTCTATCGTGTGGATAAAGATGGTGAGAGGATTTATTAATAAGTGTCATTAGAGGGATGAAAACAATGCTGGATGTAATTATTCCGCAATAGGGCGCTATATGTTTTCGTAATCGTTCGAAAGTATGTCAAATGGCTTCCGTTGAAGAATTATTAAAAAATTAGCATACTGCAGCCAATTGATACAAAAAATAAATTACAGACAGAGTTTGATATTTTCAAAGAATAATAGGTATAATAAAATTTTCATTCATGATTTGAATACAAAAATTATTACCTATCGTCGTGTAACAATTTCCCTTTACGTTACATCAGTTACATACATTATTTGTTATTATTAATATATAAAAATTTGAGGATACATTTGTTCGTTACTTGTTCAAAGCGTCGTTGTTTCTATGGCTGAAATCATTCTCTTAAAGAGTGATGGACGAGTGACATTTCTTGCTTGGCGATCGTGAACGAAAGGAGACAAAGGTTAATGGATCCTGGTTATACAAAGTGGCCGCCGGGGAGGTGATTCGAGTGAGACGCACAGGTGGCCCGCGTGAGAGACACGAAGAATGAGATCAGATTATGAATCCCATCCTTGAGATGGACCGTCTGCTCCCTTCCGCCCACTCTTCGAGCCGTCCCATACATTTGCCCACAAATCCTCCGTGAAGAATGAGACGCTCCTTTCCTTGCCCTAATAACTCTTCCCACGCTCTTTGTGAAGGGAAAAAATAATTCGTGATGGAATTTAAAACCAGTTTAGGCCGTAGTGTCCGTATATATCTTTTTAAGCATATCGACCGAGTCCGAATAAGTTCTATTCGAAGGCGTTTACTTCGGTGACGATTTATGGTAACCTAAAATCCAGCTTTTGTATAGGAGTAGGTCGAGCATGAGCTGTCCCATTCAAGGAACGCAGTTCCAAATCCTGCATTGCGCATGAAATACTGTTCTCTGTCGTCGTTGGAACGTTAAATGTGGTTTACTTGAGCACTGTTATCGAGGTACGGATAAATTAATAAATTGACTTTTTATTACCGCCAAGTGACAGCTGTGTCTGCTGAAGTGGCATAAGAAACGGCGATATCTGTACTTAAAATCTTCCAAACGAAAATTTTCTAATAACTTACAATATTTATGGTGGTATCATGATCTCTATAAGATTCGTCTCAGATTCATCCAAGCTCACCATTTTGCGATGCTTGAAAAGAGCTAACGTTTTAAATTCCCAATGGAATCTTGTCCCAAATACACACAAATTTGAACTTATGCAATGTCCTGCGCAATATTCTGTCAACATACGCTACGCCATGTCATAAAAAATGTTTTATTACGACTAGTACATAAAAATAGGAAATATTCAGTTTTAATGACTAAAAGAAGCCTGCTGATACATCCCTTTACATAAATCGTGCTTTTCAAAGGAAAGATAAATTTTCTTTGTCGCTTATAGTGCCAAAGTCTCTTTTTGGTTGCAAAAGAGACGGGGATAAAACACGCATACAGAATAATATGAACCCCTTTCGCTTGAAGACAGCTGTAAAACATATCCGCGCGTGCCGCATCCGAGATTAGTGAACATTATTCTCCCACGAACAAGGACTATTTAACATTCACCGGGTGTTGAGAGGTTCCAAATTAACCCCTCCCTCTCTCTCTTTCATTTCCCTCCCTCATCTCCCAAACCTTGCTCTTCTTTGCTACCACTCAAAGGGATTTTAAGTACGTGGGACGTCGGAGGAATTGGCGTGGAGATGCGGAGGATGTGAGCGAAGTCCTCTTCCGTCTTTCTCTCCCGTCATCCTCCCCTCTTCCTCGCCCAAGCCTCTCCCTCTCTCTCCTCAAGACGAGCTCCTTTTCGGAATATCGCACGCCGCGACAACCCCTGCTCCCTCGCAACCCTCTTCTCTTCCGCGTCTTCCATTGTTTCGGTAAGTTTCGGAGGAAGAGGGAGACATGAGTGAGACGCAGTGTGTTAATGGCCCTCCTTCCTCTATGAAGGGAGCGGAAGATTATTTCCTCAGAGCTTCCACACGGAGTCGAGACACTTGTTGTGAACACTTCTAGTGCTCTCCTTCTCTCTCTATCCTATCTCTCTTCTTCCCTCCGTCACCACATTCCCACATGACGCTGGAGAAAAGAATTCAATCTAGCTATAGCTAGAGAGAGAGAGTCGTTGTTTCTTATGCACTCTACCAGATGTAGCGAGTGCGAGTGTTTCTGTCGGAGAAGATCTTTGCGGGAGAAATGCTTTGTAATGTTAGAGTAGCTCGACGAGAATGCGTTAGAATTGAATATGTTCCTTCTCGGAATTTGCTCTAAATTTTCCGAAACGTTGAAAAGGCGTTTGATCATGGTGTAGTTTGGTTGATGATCTTGTTAACAGAGATTGTGTATTTATTAGATTTTTGCGAGTAAATGTTTTGGCTTGGGGTAGTTAAAAAATTTGTCGGAACAAAGTGATACTCCTTGCTATAAATATTTGTTACAAATGTTATTCGTAATAAAACAGTACTTTTCCACAAGATATGATTTTTACTTACGATCGTTTTCACCGTGATTCGGCATCATCTGAAACCGGTCGTGATTGAAAATCATATCTTCTGTAAAAGTGCTGTTTTTATTATGAATAATATCAAAAACTTCCATGAAGTCACGCCTGAGACAGTAAGTTATTTGATACAAAGTTAATTCATTTTACCTCACAATATCAATTTTCTTCGTTAGTGGTAAGCTAAATTTCATTAATTTTCCTGATATTAATTTAATAAAATATGATTATGGTTATAAATTTACAGTGGATTTAGATGATTTAATTTTTTTTTATATTTTTGGGCCCTGTCAGAAAATTAATTAATTAATTAATTTTAAGAAAATAGAAAACATTTTTTAATAGCGGATAACATAAAACACAATCCTTGATAGAGAAAAAAGACGATTGAGCCGAAAGATCTATCTGATATTCCTCACTGATTGTGAGTCAGATGTGAAAGCAGCATGGAAAAATGGATTGGTTTTGATAATGATTTACACCAATAATAATTGCCTTTCTATCGTCTGCATTGAAAATTGAAACAATTACCTTTTTGATTGCTGTTTTTAATGAGAAAAACAATCTTTATGACGATACGTATTTTATTAATTGTGTTCTTTGAATGTCGAAGCAAAAGATAAGAATTATTGCCTTAATTCATTTAAAAGGTGATACACTGAATGTGAGAGGGTTACTAAATGTCTTCATAACTCGATAAATTCCATAAAATATTAAAAAGTTTGTTTTAACGTGGTTTATATCACGTTTCTAAATAGCTTATATGTTATTAGAATTTCTTTCATGATGAAATAATTGTTTTGTTGACATTTTCTTTCTCATTGCGAAACAATAATTATACTCAGTTTTAGCATATTCTACTCATTGATCACTTCAAAATGAACTAAAAGGAAGCGTGTGGCTTAATTTATAGATTGAAGGCTTTAATAATACCACATTCTTATTCATACTTAATAATAAAACATTTAATTCTTCAACAAAAGGGTGAACAAGACTTAGAGAGTTATCGGAGTGGAATGTGTCTTGAGAACCATCCAGCAGCGCGGAGGAACATACTTGTGCAGAATCAGGAAGTTGCTAACTCATAAAAAGCGGAAGCATGTATTCGATCAGTTCCGTAATAATACGAGCTGGCCAAATTTCACGGATCCAGGAATCCGAGAAGGATCAAATTTTTCTGAATATATAATAAATTAAGATTTTTCTAGCTATTTCTCTTTTTATCCTAATTTCTTAATGACTTTTCAGGTAATCGTTATTTTTGGACAGAGTAGTTTAAAAAGTGTAACATTTTCAGTATATTTCTAGAAAATTATTAGTAAATATAACCTGACAGGTTTTTCGATGAGTTTGTTTTAATTGCATTTGTTGGCTGAGGGGATAGGGGGAGACTGATGATATTTTGCAACGGGGCATTCTGCTCCAAGTTCGGCCACTGTATACGTGAGATATTTTTGACTCATCCACATGCAAAGATCTCTCTATTTTTGAAGTTCGTAAAGATCTGTGACTTGTGTGCTGAGCATCTACTTCGTGATGTTTCGACTGTAGCAATGATTCTGAATTGGATGAAGCAGATATACAAAGACCTTTCCAATCTATGACCGCACAGAACGGCATACAGTAAAACAGATCCTGACCGGCTAGATAGAGAGACTAAACCTCAAAACATCATTCCCCTTGTTCGTGGACCAAAGGACAAAACTCTACCAACCTTGACATTCGTTGACGCTCGAAGACATTCCGTCATGCATGACAGCAGAAGAAATCATAGTGTGTGAGAACCGAGAATCCGGACTAGATTGCACCAGCTAGGGAAAGATATGAGTCTAAATCCTCAGGTAAACTGGAAGCATTATTTATCATTGTTCTAAAAGAGTCGAAAAATAATGAGAAAATCCATCGGAGGTCTTCTTGAAACTATCCTCCATCTACAAAGCTTGCATGTCCATCAATCGATTTGGAAATATAACATTTTTGAGATTCGACGACATGAGAAATCGACAAGGAACGATGGCAACATAAAATAAAAAACTGATGTGGCCACCACATGACTTTCTCCATATCTGTAATATTTCTAAAAATTCCAAATAGGTTACATAATAATAAATATTTTAATAAACTGCTAGAAAATTTTAGACTTTTCAAAGAACAGAAATAATCTCAACCCATAGCCTTCTCTGATTGGATATAGCCACAAAGCTCCAACAATTAAGAAAAGAAAAAGGAGCGTTGGCGTCGTGGTGGGAGATAATAATATAAAATATCTCTTAAACAATGCATTGTATGAAAAAATATTTCGAACAAAGATTGTAGAAAATTAAATTTTCTACAACATTTATTCCGATACATTTTTACATTTATCAAATATTAAAGCGAATATCTCAAAATAACGGATGAGTGACAAGAGTAAACACCCACTTCCGGTTCACCGATTTTTACCAATACCTAATCAGTTCTTGTGACTTTTATAAAAATGTTAAATATAAAATTTCGCGTTGACCTGATTAATAGTTTTTGAGTTAGAGCACCCACAAAAAAGCTATCACATACACACAGAGACATCATCGAGAAAATGGTCAAAAACGTGTTCAGGGGACCTCAAAACGTGTATTTCCGTTGAAATCTCGAAGTCGATTTTTTTTCATGAAAACAATTCTTTCCCCTATAATACGTATATGGAGAAAGTAAAAAACACAAAACGACTCCTATTACTGACAGACAAAAAATATATATAACGCCCCACCTTATAAGAGTTTAAAAAATTGAAAATTTGTTATTTTATGAAAGAAAATATACAATTTAACTAGTGAATCAGTGGGCCATGCATTCTCAGGTTAGTTGAATAACGTTAAGGCCGCATTTCCAACCGACAGAAAGAAGATGTAATACTTAACGTCGGGAATCTTCCATACAGCGCAATCGGAAGTTTACCCATCAACTATTAATACGCTCTTGATTAACGTAAAACCTTTTCATCGTTAGCTTTCCAATTTCACCGCTCATTCTCTCTTTCTCCCCCTCTCGCTTTCTTTCTTCGTCGCTCTGCGGTTGTTCTACTACCCGCCGCCTCTTTGTCCGTCTCCCAACAAAAGAGACCCTTCCTTCGTAATCCTTCCCAACGCGCCCGGCTCCGTTAAATGCGCTTGGACGCCATCTTTATTCTCTTTTCTTTTCTTCTCACTCCCTCATACCGAGCGCGGGGGCGGTGGCGGCATCGCCACCACCAATCCTACCTGCTTACACTGGAGACACACACGCACGCACACTCGTACAAAAACAACAAAAGACGTCCGATAATGCCCTTCGGCGAAGGATCCAATCTACATCCCAACCTTGAAAAGCCTTTTTTATTCCTTTTTTTCTCCTCTCTCTGTCTCCACCTCCCCGGTCTCCACCTTTCCTTTTTTTCCACTCCTCTCTCCTTTTTATATAAGCTCGAAACGTGACTCCTACCTTTACACAGTCGCATGCAAAGGAGCGAGAGGGCGCCATAGAGAGAGAGAGAGTGGAGAAGATGCGGCAAGGAAGGAGGAGGAGGGGATTTTTCCCCCTGAGCCGTTAATACCAAACCCCCATTCTCCCGCCATACGCTCTTCTTTTTTTGGGGGTTTTTCCCTCCCAAAAAAATCCCTTCCCATCCCCCGGAGGGATTGATTTTGAGTTCGTTCGAAAACGCCACCAAGGCGAGACGCAACCATCTTTTCCTCCCTCCCGTCGTCTTCCACCGACTGCGAACGCCCTTAAAACTCCGCATCCCGACGCACCTCTCTTCTCGCCCGCCCCGCCCACAAGGAAAAAAGTAACCGCATTTTCCATGCATCCGCCGCCTTCTTACGCTCTGCTGCGAATCCCTCCGGGGGCTTCGGCGGTGAGAGAAAAAAAAATAAATCTTTCTTCGCGCGGTAATTTCCTTGCCTCTTGTTTTTTGGGGTGCTTTCCTAAAAAATAGTCGTTCAGGATTCCATTGTCCCTGAGGGGGTGAGGAGGGTGCACGCACATCTCGAAACGCAACGCGCTGCTGCAGTCCGTTCTCCGCGAGACGGTTCACATTGCCCTCGGGACACCACTACCCTGCTTGAGACAAGCTATCCGCCTCCCATACTCATCCCCGTGTAATTTCCTCCTTACATCTCGCCCGACTTCGTTGCACCTGACCTTGCTGCGTCGCCACTATTGGTACTAAAAAATATCCGAACCTTTTCGGCTCTCCTCAAGATGGGAGGCATGCTAAGGGTGGGGATGATTGCGGCGGGTGTGAGAAAAGGGAACGGCTTTATGTGCGGTTGCGGGGATGGATTAGTCGGAGGTCGGAGGAATAGTTTGTCAAAAGGCATTTCGTAGAAAAGTTGGCCTTTCTGTTCGCCTATTTTTATGTATATTTACGCCCACTTAAAGTCGTCTTAAGCGCTGGCGATAAAGAATGGGGCGCCTGAAAATGACTGGTGAAAAATCGACGGGATGTTGTCCCTGGTATGGGTCATCTTCCCGTATCCTTTTGAAAGATTCTTGGCTTCCTTGTAATCCTGCTGTCATGTGGCAAGTCGTATTAATCGAGATAAAAAGGTAATTCCTTAGCTTTGCGTCTACTTTGAGCGGAATGGGTGTTAATAGTGACTGTTATTACAGTCATTTAAGACCGACTTCTTCCAACGCGTTGAAAAAAAAATATCACCTTTCATAGAAGAGGGTCTAATTCTCCGTAAATAAGATATGTAATTTCCAACCCCTAAACAAGGTTAAGGATTAAGGGGAAGAGAGAGAGAGAGAGCTTCTCCAGATCTCAGTTTTTATAAAGATTTTTTCACTCCTATTATCTATCTTCGTCTTGCTTTATTCTCTCTGTCTCATTAAGTCTCATTAATCTTCTTGGGAGTCGTATTCTTCCTCTTTCATGAAGGTCTCGGTTAACATGACGGAATGGCATGCATCCGTTCTTAAGATAGAAGAAGAAAAAGCTTAAAAGGTTTCGAATCCAGCCGCAGAAATACCTAAGCAAAGAGATTCTTTTTATTCCGGACAAAAACGTTTCGCTCGTTATATTTTTTTGCGGCTCATAATAAAGATTAGCACAGCAAGATCTTGGGGAAGTTAAGAAGGCGAATGCAAGAGCTGAAAACGCCGAGGCATGTACTTAAGTATAAATTAAAATGCGGATTATTAAGCCCACGGTCATTTTCAGTCATAAAGTGCTAATTTGCATTTAATGGTTAAGGTGATTTTATAGTTTACAGTCACGTTCAAATATTTAAATTCTTGCAAACGTGTCAAAAGAATAGCGAAGAGCTAAATTTATTTTTATTTCGTTTAAACCTTTTGTGAATCACTAAAAATTTTACTACTGATTTATTTATTATTTAGTTATTTTTATTCGTGCGTACATTTACCACTTCCCCGATTATTTGTATGCACTCAGTTACTTTTTATGATTGACGGATTAAAAGTCCTCGCAAGCCACGCAAGCATTGACTCCTTAAGCCAGTGGTTTTCAACCGGTGTATCGCGATACATTAGTGTGTCGCGGTTTTTTTGGCTAACTTAAACATTTGTTATATTCTTTGCTATATTTATAATTTTTTATTGTTAAATAAAGAATTTTAAGTATTTTTTGTTTTGTTTTAACAAAGAAAATTGACTTTTTGGTGTATTGCGGTAGCGGGATCATTTAAAAAGTGTGTCGCCAAAGCAAAAAGGTTGAAAATCACTGCCTTTAGAATTACAAATGATAGCAGCAAAATGACTGCATAGTCGAACTTCTGTATCTCGAACCTCTATTTTTTTAATTTTACGATGACACAGAGAGGATATTTTTTTCATCTTCATCCATGACTGCATTCTATTAGGAACCGAACCGGAGAAGTTCGACTATATATAATAGTTCAATATTTTCCTTCAAGAGCAGTGATGCCACCATGTATACGACAAGAGAAAGACCATTTATGCCTTCCTCTCCGGAAGAGAACCTGTCCTCCATCATGAAAATCAGGTTTACTTTTTCCTTCGCGTTTCAATTGAGGATATTGGCCCGTATGAGGCAAACCATCCGATTAATAAAGTTTTAATTCAACAGTCTTACATCCTGCTTCAATTTTTCTTTCTATTCCGGAATCAATCGTTAGTTCTTCCGTATTAATTTGACATAAAATACCTTTCAGGAGAGAATTATTGAGTTCACCTTATTGCTGGAATCAAATTGAACAGCTGTTTCCTCAATGGCCATTAGGAGGGTGTGAACAATCAGGGGATCATTTAGGCTCCACATCAACTGCCACCAGTGCTGATTCACTGATAAATGATTCTAATACTATCTACCATCTATCGGTGAACCATTGGTGATGCCTGCTGCTTTGAAATAGAAATATGCATCTGGTATTCTCAGCCCTCAAATGACTATAAAAAACATCTTTTTAAGTAAAATACCCTTCTCATATTTTCAATCTATGTGCGTATGTACTCGGCTGAAATCTTATTAGTGGAAAAGAAAGGCTTCAAAATGAACAGCAGAGAAAGAAAAATAGCAGTGTAATACCGGGAAACCTTATTCACCAATTCTGTTTAACATATGCGAGCTATTCCAGCGGACGTCAATCGGGTACGCAACGGAGTATTCCTGTGAAAAAATATCGAAGAAGAAAAAAGAAGAACACGTCGTGAAAAGTTCAGTGAATCTGTAGATTTTAATGCCAGTAGATCGGCGAGTCAATAAATCTTCGAATACGGCTTTCTCTCCATGAGTCAACTCTTTATTCCATTTCCCGCACTGGTTTTGCTTGCCACTTTTTCTCTTCTCTGCTGCAGCGTAGACGGTTAATTCGACGACGCTCTCTGGGAGACTCTGAATGAGATATAATAACCTCTATACCGTAGGTGGCCAAACAACGGCTCGCGAGCCGCATGAGGCTCTTTAAACGTAGTATGTGGCTCTTATTAAATTTCCATTCAGAGGCGGGTCAACGTTTTTCACTTCAGAGCACAATGACATACTGTGACTTGAGACGTGTTGGGGACGCCTGAGGGGCATCCTTTATGTCTGAATTGCTTCGCATACAGGTTATGTTTTACTGTTCGTAGATTTATGAGCACAGAATGTGTCATACGGCTCTCGAACATCTGAAGATTATCGTATGCGGTTTAAGGGTAAGTAAATTTGGCCGCCCTAGACTCAAGAGCAAGGTTGTTCAACCTTCTTTTGCTGACGCCACTTTGAGCATTTTTTGAAAGAACACATATCCATAAGTACTAGTGGTACCCGCAAAAACTTTTGCGAAGTCAGTCAGAAATCTGCATGTTTAAAAGTAATAATAGCCAATTTCTCCTTAAAAAATTACACAACTGATATTTTGAATATCATGTTTGTTTTAATAATTTATATGTGCAATTTTAATTGACTCTCCCATACGAAAAAGGTCACATTCCAGTATTGAAAAAAGAAAGGCTAAATAGATTCTAATTCAATCGGAGGCAACAATGTGAGTCGCCTTGGCAACACCCGAAAAGAGTACCAAAAAGCCATAAAATTTCGAAAAGAAATGCGTGTTTCTGAGAAATTATTCGATGCAACATCAAAACATTGCATTGATAGGATATTTGATAGTTTTAGCTGTCGAATAAAACAATAACGGAGAAATTATATCCATATTTACGTTTTTAATGAATGAAAGAAATATACCTTGCACCTTGAAAAATCAAAACTCCTGTGTAAACATATGGAAAAATATAATCATCTCCCGGAGTCGAATCCGGGACACTTCCGTAAACGAAAATAGTTTTTTCGGGGTCTTCTAGTTGGCAGAAACAAAATGGCGTTTACAGCATTTCTCTATGACAAACTGTTCAAGAGATAAAAGGAGGGACGGACAGACAGACGGACAGATATTGAGTAATTATATATAAAGACATTTAAAAGCTATAATTGAATGAATAACTTTTGTAATAAAATAGATAATTTGTTTATTAAATTGTAATTTACAATATTTAGTGTTTCTGTTCATTTACGTTATTCTTAGTCATAACATCACGAATTTTGATTCCGAAATAATACATGAAAAATGAAGAAGAAACATAATTTTTAATAGGTTCGCGAACTACTTTAAAACTGTGGACGTAACCACATGGGTATGCTTACCTCCGGTTGAAAACCCTATGTCTAAAGATAGAGTGAGAGAGGTAGAAAAAGTATTCAGAAGAGGCGATGAGAGGGTTGGAATGTGATGTGTTGTTAATGTATAAATAGGCATTAAATTTAGAGTGAGAGGTGAAGGTAGAGAGATATTTTAATCGTAGGCATACTTGCCGGTCATCTTGTTGGAATGGGAGTGTAAATATCACAGGCATCGATTTTATGGGTTTATCATCAACGCAGATGTTTCGTAAAAATCAGCGTATTGTATTACATTGATTTAAAAATATGATAAAAATTCATGCACGGCTGTGGATTTTATGGTGAACGGGTGTCTCTCAATAAGTGAAGCTTTAGTCTTCCACAATTATTATTATTAAACAATGTCGATTTGCTCTTTTAGCGCAGGAAGAATGGCTTACTCGTGCTTTCGTTTTTTTAATTAAAGATAAATGAAAAAATAATCTTTTGCGCGTTTAATTTAACACATTGATAAGAAAAATGAAAACAACATTCCACCAAATGCCACAAAAAGCCTTTTAGAATCTATTATTCAGAGACCAGGCGATCCCAGTGGGCTGATTCTTTCAGAGCCAACTGGGTCGGCTGATACAGTCAGATGCTAGAGCAGGTTAGAATGAAACGCCCGGACCTATAAAGTATTTCCAGGTTCGCCCCTGCAAATAATGGTGAATCATCACTAATGACGACTGATTTTCAGCCGAAATACGCATCTTATTTTCCCCACTTTTTTTTGCTTCTGGAGACATAATGCGAGTTCGATGATTCTTTCTTGAATGACGACGTTGGTGAACGCTATTTACAAAATGTCTACCTAAGGGCAATAAAACGTGTTGATAGTCGTCACACCGGGTGAATCATATATCCAGGATTGAAAATAGATATGAAATTATATATCCCAATATAAAAAAGTCATTGCTATATTTATTTTGTTTCACTGCATATTTATAAATATTTAATAATATGTTTAGGGACTTGGAAACTTAAAATCTTAAAATATTTATGAGAAATATGTTATCGACATCCATAAAAACTCCTACTTAAAGAACGCTTAAGTTTTTCATATTTGAAAAAAGCAATTCCCTTAATAAACAGAATTGATGTCAAACATAATCGGGCTATTAAAATTTTAAAAACTGTATTTTTTAATATGAGAGAAATGGAGCATATGGAACGACTAGTAGAATGAGGAATGGCTGCGATTATGTGGGAGACATACGTCTGTTGACAGATATCTCCAAAAACGGAGGATATATTTAGGACATGGAGAAGATGCGAGGGACAAAAATGACAAGTAAACAGAGAAATTGGATGGATCTGGACAAAAAGAAGGGGATGCGATGGAGGGCGCTTAAAGGACGAGAAAAAGGTGAAATATATTCGGACAAGGAAGAGAGAGAATACAGAAGAAAAAGTAAATATCGTACACTTCAAATCAGATAACGAAATGTATATGATAGGTAGGAAAAGAGGGTAATGGGGTGAAGTGAAGAGGTTAAACAGAGGGAGGGACAGGACGAAGAGGCGGCAATATTTAAGAATCGGGTGAGAAGAGGTTATGGGAGCAGCACGAAGTATGATTAACGACACGGTAGTGAAAGACATGCTAATGGGAACGAATGAAAAGATATGAACGCTACAAGGTGAGTTAAAAAGGGCGAGGAGATAAAAAGGACAAGGGACAGTAACGAGTAAGGAGCGCGTGGCATTAAAGGGAGAAAGCGACGCGAAATAATAGACCGGAATGAGAAAGGGAAGTGACAAATGTGAATCTGTCATAGGTAGCGAGGAAAGTTTTAGGATAAGAACGAATCAGAATGAGGTGACGGTAAAAAGAAGGGAAAAATAAAAAGAAATAGACGGTGAGAGAAGAAAATGAAGATAGTGCGACGGAGGACCATGAAAAAGAAGATGGAATATTAAAGGAATGGTAAAGGATGTGAAGAGAGAGGGGGAAGTAGGGAGTGGGAGGAAATGGTGAGAGAGGGAGAATAAGCGGAGGTCTTTGGAAGGGTTTTTAGTGGCGGCACACTATCTTTCACCACTCTACGGTCCTCTCCCCACCAATGCACGACCCTAACACACAGCTTGAGTGCGCAACTTAAAAGATGGCGGGAGGAAAAAGAAGAGAGTTTGGGGATTTTGAAGATAAATCTCAAGAAAGAGAGAGAGAAAGTGCGTGTGTACGCGCGCGTGTGGGGTGCGCGGCCTCGGAGAGGAAAGCGCAATTAGGCGGAGGTGGCGATAAGGTCGGAAGATGTGAAGGGAGGAGACCATTTTTTCTTAACGACCTGCTGATTCCCTCTTGCCTACGCGCAATGGGTATCTAAGAGGTAGGAGACCATTCTGTAACTAGGGGAGTGTGAAAAGAGGCGGAGAATGAAGAAGAGTGGGTTGGTAGGGCAGAATGAAGAAGGAAGGGAAGCAGGGGAGGAAGTAAAGAGGGCAAGATGTCGCGATGAGTGGAAGGTTCGAATGAAAGTGGCGAAAGGGTCTTACCGTTCCCCACCACCACTCTCTCTCTCTCTCTCATACACGCATCTCTCCCATAAACTCCTTCGTTGTCTTTGACGAAATATCCGCGCGATATACAAAAATACGAAAGGAGAACAGACCATCTCTCGCCTCTCAAAGGCCTCTCTCTCTCTTTCTCTCTCTCTTTCTCTTTTCGCAGAATACAACCTCTTCTCCGAAGTATTTTTGCCCTCAGATTCAAATTTTGTCCTCTAGGTTTTCTCTTCTCTTTCGGCGGACTCGTTTCCTCTCTCTTTCAGTCGCCGGCCTAAGTGATTTCTCTTAACGGAGTGCAAACAAACGTTTCGACGCACCACGCCGCTCCTATTTCCCTCGTTCTTATCCTGTCTCTCTCTCTCTCTCTCTCCCCGCGGTTCTTTCATCTTCTCTGATCGTCCACGATCAGAAGTCCCGAGAATCGGTCGATTCTTCCTTTCCCCTTTGAGATTTCGACGCCAAAATCGACTGATTTCGAGAACGCGACCTCGCAATGTCGACTTGCGAATCGGAATATCCGTCTTTTACTCCGAGTTTTTTTTATTTTTCATTCTCATGGAAGCTCTTTCTTTCATTCTATCTCGAAAGCTACTCCAATTTTTTTCTTTGCGGTTTCGTCGTCCGCTAAGAAATTATTTTGACGGTGACACAATGTGAATTGTTTTCCGCAAAAATAAAGCCGGCGGCACTCCGAGCGTCGTTTAGGGCAGGGTTCGACAAATATTCTAAAAATCTAGGCGGCAGCTCCAAAACCTAGGAGCCAGCGCAGGTGTTACATAATTTTGGAGGATATTTTTTAACATCGTCAGAAAAATAAATGTTTAAAAATTTAGACACGAATCTGCTGCAATAGTTAAGCCATGCACGTTTATTTATGTCACATTATGTTGCAGAACACAATAAAATGAGCATTATGCATCTGAAAAAGTCTAATGATATTCTAAAAATATGTAGTTTAAGAACAAGAATAACAAAAGAACTTGATTGCTTCCGACAGATATATTATATTATACTAGCTGAAACACCCGGCTCCGCTCGGAAAATAGCTTTCTTTTAAGTAGCAAACGATATTTATTATTTTTTTAAACTGATATATCACTTTTGATGTCATATTACAATAAAAATAATACAATAAATTTTGAAATTTACTTACTTTTGTTGTTGGGTACCCAAAAGTTTTGAATTGCTGGTTCTTGGGTTTGGGGGCGGAGCTCCCACAAAAAAGATCCAAACTTTACCAAACGTTCCCTATTCCTTAATTAAGCAAGCGATGTTAACCTTAACATTTACTATTTCCCAGGCGGCAACAATGCTAAATTTTTTATTGTTGTTCTCTTCAAAGGGAGATAACCACGTAAAGATTAATGCAAGGAAAATCCACGCCGTGATGCGCCGTAGAGCAAGAATAGCCAACACCAAGATAAAGGGTAAAAATTGATTCATGCCTAAATATAGTCTATGAATACTTTTAAAGTGTGTCAAATGATTTTAAAGGAATATTAGAACAATGCTATCTATTACCATTAATATTGAAAGATTTATCGCAACATAAATCGATACATCTACTTACATTTGTTCGGTAACCAAGATGTTGTTTATTTTTTACGTTTTGGCTAATAATGTTGGCATAATACACATAATTTTATTGCTGCTTTAACCCATTAGCGCCCGCTAGAAAACGGCCAGGCAAAAATCGTTCTTATTTATTCCCAGGTGGGGTAAATGCTTAATGAAATAATGTATTAAAGAGTTTCAATGAAATTCGCTTTATTTTTTAAGAAAAATTGCTGTCCTCAACTGAGGACGTTAGGCAGATACGTGGTAGAACGTTAACTTTAGCTTTTTCCAACCTAGACCATCGTTTTACATAATGCAGTGGTTCAACGAAATCATAGTTTATTAGGATAAAGCAGACATTGTTGTCTTTCCACTATACGCACAATATGGCATTATTCTCATCAAAAAGGTAATCGTAGGTTCCTCTGTTCTTTTTTTATTTCCTTTGAAGGAATAATAAGGCAATTATGAACTCGTTTGTCTCTTACAGTTCCCGTTGCTCTGATTGTTTTCTTTTTGAGGTACACCAGTAATGCATAAGTGGTGAAATAATTATCGAAGAAAACCGCGTGATTTGAGGGATTTGGTATGTGGTTCAACAAATTGATCACGGCAATAACGCCTACTGGTAAAGGTTTGGAATGTTCCGGTTATTTATGATTTTTTCCACAGCAAACATCAAAGGCAACAATACCCAGAAGAACTGCTCGACATCTAGTTTTTGTACCCAAACCTTACAGCTTTTCCTTTGATAAATTGTTTTGCTGGATTTTGTCCGAAATACTTCACCATGGATTCATTCTTATAAGTCTTTGTGGAAAACTATTTATAAGCATATTCATAAGTGGCCTAATTTTGAACATTCGGTCTTGATATTTCTCTATTTCGCTATTATTAGCCATGTGCAACAGCCGTTTGATTTCTAAATATCGGTTTAGTGAGATACTATCGTGAATAAGTGAATCTTCAGGTCCTCATCGAGAGACAAGTACATTCGCTCTTGTGGTAAACAATTATAACCTGTCAGCAATAAAACGCCAAAAATTGTTCGCATTTCATTCACACTAATTTTGAAGGCATTATGGATTTTCTGTTGTGCATATAAAATAGTTTAGTCACCAGCATATGGTACGATTTCATCACTAAGAAACTTTTCAACTATATCTCTCGTAGACAAATCTTTCATTTCATTTATAACAGCATGAAATTCATCAGTTAACATACTATCATTTTTTCCAAAAGCAGAATATATAGGTTGTTTTTTTTAATCATCTTGGCTTCACAGACTGATTTCTTAGTAGCATCATCTTCTTCTGTAATAGTAACCGGAACCTATACTTCAATGTAACTGGGAATATCTTGCGGTAATGAATTAGGTCTACATAAAGCGTCATCATCAAATTCCTCACAGTCCGTCAGTTCATCTACATTTGGTGGAATAATACTGACTTTAAACTCTTCAGAATTTTTCATAATCACTGTATACTTCATTCATTATAGCAAGAACGGCTTCCTCCAGTCCATTAAGTTTTTTTCTCGAGATAAAAACCCTTTTATCCATGGTAAATTGTATGTAGTTTATTGCAATATTGTGCCTACAATGCAAAATCAATTACACGTATAAGTGCCTAACGTCCTCATATGAGAACGGCATAAAATAACTTGAAAAATAACACAGAAATTATACAAATAAATATAATACGATTTTTACTTACGGTAAATTAGAGTATTTATAACCAAATGCACTTTACACAAGCTATAAAATACTGTTATTTATTTTAATTCATCACACAATTCTTTGTAGCTACACGCACCATTTTTTTCGTGCTCTTTGTTTGGTGGTCAACTAAAGACTAAACATTTCCAATGAAGTAGTATGCGTGTAAATAGTCTCCGAGACTTCCCCCATTTGTACAAAAATATAAACGGAAAGACATTGTAATAATTTCGGCACAATAGGAGTTCAAACTAGCCGTTCTCAAAGAAAACTTTACAATACAACACATTCAAAACTTGGGGTATCCAACATCTAAATTTCAAAATTTATTGTATTATTTTTATTGTAATATGTCATCAAAAGAGATATACCAATAAAAAAACTTTCCCGAGCAAAGCCGGGCGTTTCTGCTAGTATCCACATTATTGAAGGGCTGCATGGCATTTTGGGGTTTCTTCTCCAAACCATTTCCCATGCATTCTTATGGAAATAGTATTTTGTTGATCCCATGGGGTATAAGAGACCCCACCGTCTGCAAACCTAGACCAAGTTCTTCCTTTGTTCCATAGGATGGCTCATGAAACTTTTGAATTTGATAGCTTCAACGGTGTAAAAACGTATAAAGAACATACATACACACACACACACTAAAATATTTATAAGATTTTGCTGCTCCTACTGCTGAGCCCGACAATACAATATGACTAAATCACGTGACTACAGTATAACCAAAACCTAACTACAGCATGCGTATACAATATCTAAAGACCAGCATGAAAATCTTAGGTGCTATGGCGACCTGGCGTCCGTGATTTTTCGAGCCCTGGTTAGGGTCGTGCAAAATTAAAATTAGGTTCATGATACTGCGCATGCTCAATAAATTCCTTCACAATTCCGCAAGTCAAAAAAATAGTCATTTTCTAAATGCTTCGATTTGAAAATCGTTATCAAAACTCTGTTTCTTCCCTATTCGCGGAGAAATGTAATTCTAAATGAATGTGGGCGTGAAAAGTCGACAAAATAATAAATTACGTTATCCTAGCGTATGCCATACCCTCTTGTTTTTAAATAAACGCCTCTTAAATGACTCCTCTGTCCGGGTCGCACGAAACTCTATGGGTTGCTGATACGGGAAAAAATTTTGATGCGCAGCATATGTGATCCAGATCTATCCAAAGGTCACATTGTTAAATTGGTGACACACACCCATGCAAGAGGACGAGATGCATAAACAATGCCGTTCGGATGAGGATGCTTGGAAGATCCGTGTCCTGTCCCGATCACTCATCTCCTGTGCATTCACTCTCTACCCTCAGTATCTCACATCCACTCCTCCTCCTCTTTATCGCTAACAAATGTTCCATTTGTGAATAATAACTTGAGGCGACGAATGAGTTTTAAATGAGACCCAGTAAAAGACGAAGCGTCGAAGGGAATTGGACGAACAACGGCATCCTTTTAAAGTTTTAGACTGGGCCAATAAAACTGTTCGTAATGGCCGGGTGGAGATGAATTTCGGAGGGTCCTCTGACACGCAAGGCATGGGACACCGCATAAAATGTGTTCTGGATTGGAATTGAGAGATGGGCACTAAAAGTTGAGTCGTAGATTGAAATTATTGCTTGAGCAATAGTCACATGCGGGTTCTCTCGAATAGTTTCTATTTCCCACAGAGGTGCGAAAGCGTGTTAGTTGTTAGGCAAATTTATTATTTAAATTCAATTTGTTATACAGTTGCAAGTAACTATTGGATTTTTAGGATGAAAATCTTTAATATTCTCGCATATATTATATACATATATTGAGCCCATATACATTGTCATTATATCGCGTTTTGGAAGTATACAAAGCTAAATCGAACTGAAGTGACTAAATTCAAAAAAATATTTATTAAACTACGTTTTGTATTCTAATTAATAAATGTGTCGTACTCCCGTAGTAATCAATGTATTACATACCGAAAAAGTTCAATTACTCCTTAATAATAGCTGGTATTGCTTTGCGGTTCTATTAAGTCGTAGGTTACAATCTTGACCGTTAATAATCCAAAGGATGAAATTCCCTGGCACCCAATAAACGTTTGTAGTATTATTTGGTAGGAATTTCTTCTGGATTTTCTAAGAAATTGTGATGAAAAGATTGAAAGAACGAAACAATGAATTTCTCTGTGTAATTGCATACTTCACGTAAAGGGTGAAACATTTAATGACACAGTGATGAACCAATATTCTTTCTTGTTAAAACATATTGTATTATATATGAAAAATCATTCCCTCGTCGGCGCATGGAAATACACACGTTTTTCTTTTATCATTTTATGTAAAGTGTAAAAAAATCTAAATTTCATCAACAAATGTATAGAATCCAAAGTTAGACGTTGTAAACACAGGCGCACATAAACGCAGTATTCTATCAACGTAAATACTTACATAGCACATCGCATATATAAAATTATGAATATAGCTATACAACCGCCAAGGGTAGAGTCGTAGAAAATATGCTAGACATTTTTGAACACACAAATCAAACGAATATCTATCTACGCTTCCGTAAAAATATGGGTACAATTTATAGTATTGGTGAAAGATAAGAGCGTCATATGGATAAAAATATGATCATATAATAATAATCGTTTCTTGATAGATAATAGAAAATAATATAAATTATGCTTTATATATTATCTAAGGATCGACTACAATAAATTTTGTGCCAAGTAATAAATGGTTTCAGGCAAGACATTGTAGGAGAAAGGAATTGAGAATATATTTAATCCGTAGTCGAGTTAATAGTTCACGCCGCGTAAATTATTTCACGCCTACAAATTGATCTCTATCAAAAACTGTGACGTACTCGGGATTCAAATATTTTAAAAGATAACATTTCCGTCATATTTTTGCTCTCGCCTCTGTTGTTGTTCCCTTGTTTGTAAAACGAGCCATCGCTCTCCTATCTCCTTCCCTCGCAACGCACTGATTATTTTCCGCCATAGCTTGAATCCGCGCTCCGACATACTCAATTTGGCGTCCCCTTTGGATTGTTTGGGAACGTGATAAGACATTTCCCCCTCGGTCAAAGACCTCTCGTTTCGAAAAAAAATAATGCTCCTTCGCAAAGCTCCGAAATTACACAGGGAAAAACGTGTGACGGAGGGAGAGAGGGGGGGAGTGACGAAAAGAACATAATCACCATAATTGTCGAGCAGAGAGGATAATAAATAAAACAAGTGAAAAAACTCTCCCTCTGGATAGTTCAATTACTAACGCTTCAGGAAAAAAATCAAAGAATCATTATTAGATTGGGGTATTGTGGGACAGCGGGGGGTTTCGTTGGGTGAGGGAGGGAGGCATGAAAAGACGCAAATCCCTGCCTTTATTTTATTTTTTTTATTCTCTCAGATTCGTTTGAATATGTGTGCTCCACGACGCGGGTCGGCCTGCTAACCTCTTCATTCGTCAACCTCAAGCCTTACACAAAATACCTCCCCACATGCTGTTTCGAATTTCTAAGCCACTTATCCATCCAGGGTTCACCACGCCGCCGTAACCTGGGACCTTGTGTTGTTTGTCTCGTTCCATCATCCCTGCCATCTATCATCTCTTCCTTTCTCCCTCTCTCTCTCTCTCCCTTCTTAGCTTTCCCTCCCTCTCCCCTTACATTTCTCCCCATTACATAGACTATTTTTTTAATTTCTCTTTTCTCTATCCCTCTCTATGAGTGTTCCATTATTTACACATTTCTATACCTTAACTTTGCGACTTTCTCACGTCTTCCGGTTCAGAATTTTCTTCCCTTTTTGTGTTAATATACCGAGGCATGTTTTCCTTTCCCTTCAATTCATCCTCTATAATGTGCTTTCATCCTGGTTCTTTTATTCATTTATGTTTTTGTGATTTTTAAGCAAGATCTTTCAGAAGTCTATTTTACATTAAATTTGAAAATAGAGGCGCGATAAATTGGCAATAATTTTTATAATATTATTTATATTTTGTTTAATTATTCCAAAAACAACGCAACCGCCTTTGCATTAGGAATATTCAAAATTATAAAATATCAGAAAATAGTTGAGTACGGATCACTTTCGAAAAACATAAGAACCTATTCACCTCGAGGAAACAAATCATTCAAATAGCTAACAGTCGATGAAGCAAACCATCATCTGCAGTCAGAGAGACAGTACATGTTTCCAAAGTCAACATAGAATCAGCTTTATTAACGAAGCAAGATGTTGCATTTTTAATAGGAAAGACATCCTATACCAATCCAAGCCAAACGAGGTTGCAATTCAAATAGACTAAAGTTGCTTTGTTCATCTTTCAATTGCAAAATGATAGCTTTAATTTCAAGTGAGTGTTTGGATATTACACGATGCAGTCTAACACGGCGTTCTTTTTTTCGTTAAACTCTGCTGAGCTAAAGTCACCTTTCTGATTAAACAACAACTCTTTCAGAACGTAGCAATGCTTGACAGAGAAACATTATACCAAATTTGCCAAGTCATTCATCCCTGCTTTCGCTTTATACAAAATTGGTATATAAAGAGAAACGGGATATTTTAGACAGTAAATACTACCAATTTCTAATTTTCCTTGTTTCGGTGCGACTTAATTAGCACATCCACCTTTTTGTATTTATTATACTATTACCATTTTTTTCATTTCATCTGTATATTTTACCCGCGAGCACATATATACTGC
This sequence comes from Tanypteryx hageni, assembly GCA_028673005.1. NCBI lineage: Eukaryota > Metazoa > Arthropoda > Insecta > Odonata > Petaluridae > Tanypteryx > Tanypteryx hageni. Next base: position 57,702,286 of record CM054116.1, read on the forward strand.
GTAATTTCCACTTGATGAATACTAAGTTAAATCTGCAAGGATGAGGTGGGCGTAATTAAAGGTCATTGACGTTAAATTATATTCCCTAATAAATGAAAAGTTCATCCCAGCAATTTGGAATCTATCTCTCTAACGAGTTTCATTAGCGAGAGACTTGCCAATCCCCATCGGCTCCATAAGCAACAAGGATATTCCATCAACCGAAGGTCGTGAGGGGAAAATAATGGACTTCATGTGTGGCAAATATTTTTAAAGGAGAATTTCAAATTTTTAGCGCCGAGAAGGAAAGAGTTCATTAACTATTTTGCACGTAATATTGGATAACGACCGAAAAGGTGATTCTGTTAAAAACAATATTGCGACTGTAAGATTATAGCTTATGTCCAAGACGAAACCGTTTACGTGTTTTCTAAAATAAATAACGATAACAGGTCTATTCTATGCATTTTGTCTTTGTTATCGTTCAATTCAGATTAGTTGTTGGAATCGATGGAATAGGTCCGTAAGTTTCGCTAGATTTATGCTTCTTTCTACGTAATTTATATGCAGACAATGTTATACTATTTAGAGTGCCTTCAAATAAGAAAATGAATTCAGATAACTATTATTACGTTGACGACCCTCTCAAATAAAAATATGGAAAGCTATCTCTTCGTCCAATTACAAGCGATTTCAAAATACAGTTCCTCGTTATGTGCTGAAACACTGTACTTAATGACAGATACTTTAATTGCTACAAAATGCAGCAGTATATTCAAATGAATAGGTTTAGAAGTAAAAAATATATCTACAGAATTCATGAGAATTGTGCTACCATAACTGACTTTGAGTAACGTTAGGTGCTTTGGTGGTAATTATCTCCGTTTAAAAGATATATTAATAATGAAAGTTATTATCGATTTCAGAGTTCTATTCTTATAAATACTTGCAACGCATTCACACATCACACCTGACCCAGCATATATAGTCGCACTTGCTAGTGGATGGAAATAAAATCTTTCGAATAATTATTATGTTACATTCGAATTTAATCCCATATCTTGACTTGTTAATTTAAGAGGTTCCCCTATAAATGTCTCCATTAATCTTTAACTCGTGTCACTGATAAAATATCTCGTGCACTGCATTTCGGTTGTAATTATATTGAAAAACCAAGTCAAAATCTATATCTCATGAAAGAGGCAGACAAAGGTGGCTTTCATTAAATTATTAGAGCTGATAGCTACTTCGCAACAGAAATTAGTGTCTGTGTTACGCAACCAATTTATGCTTATGAGTATTATCTATGTAACCTAATAAAAGGATGATGTTGAATGAAATACACACGTAGAATCCGTTACTTAGATTATTTACAATTTAATGAAACGGAACACTCCTGGTACTAAGCGTTACAACAGACCTTCAATTTCGAAATCCAATGTCGCTTTCATTTAATCGCAAACAAATTAACACACAATTGTAACGCAATGTGGTGGCGGGCAATGATTATTAACGAAAATCAACATAAATACAAAACGGTCACTTCCAATAACATCTCTCCCACTCTCTCTCTCTCTCTCTCTCTACGTTTAATGCAATTCCGTCGGAGAAGTCTACATATATAGTATTTCATGCACACAATGCTATGCAAGAGAGAGAGAGAGGTACTCCCATATTAGTTAACGCGTTTCTCTTTAAAATTTAATTCAAACAAACATTTGCTCTCGATTTCATCACCCGTTGCGTGGCTGTTTATTATTCGACGTCATTATTCCTCCCTCCACCGAAAACAAATCAAAGTCAAAAACTAAACGCCACCTAACCAAGGACGCCGTCGGAAATCGTTTCTCGGGTCGAAATTTCGGAGATTTAACAGTTAACACTCATTCTCTCTTTCTCTCTCTGCGCGCTCTATTTTTTTCTCATCTTAAAAAACCGTGGACCGAGTCACCTTCTCGGCCGCTCCCAGTCTGCATTCCGCTCCAACTCTCCCGTCTCTCTCTCTCCCTCTACCTTTTCCTCCCATTTTTTCATTCCTCTCTCCCGTCGACATCCCTTTTTCCGCGCCGCATTTTCTCACACCATGGTCCCGTGGTGTGGCCCTTTTGTGAGGGTGTTTCGATGTCCACGGCCTCCCTCCCTCTCACCCTCCCTCCTACCCTCCCTCCCTCACCCTCCCTCCCCCTCTCCCTCCCTCTACCTCCCTCCCTCTCTCCCTCCCTCCCTCTCTCCCTCCCTCCCTCTCTCCCTCCCTCCCTCTCTCCCTCCCTCCCTCTCTCCCTATCTCTCCCCCTCTCTCTCCGTCTCTCTCTCCCTCTCTCTCTCTCTCTCCGTCTCTCCGTCTCTCTCCCCCTCTCTCTTTCCCCCTCTCTCCGTCTCTCTCCCCCTCTCTCTTTACCCCTCTCTCTTTCCCTCTCTCTCTCTCTCTCCCTCTCTCTCCCTCCCTCCCTCCCCCATCCCCCTCCCCCTCCTCCCCTTCCACCCTCTCCTTCCCCCCTCTACCTCCTCTTCCCCCCTCTCCCCGCCTCTGCCCCTCTTCCTCTCGTCCCCTCTCTCACTCTCCCTCCCTCCCTCTCTCTCTTTCTCTCCCACTCTCTCCCCCTCTTCCCCTCTCTCTATCTCTCTCTCCGGAGCGTCACCCTAGGCAACCTCTCATCCGTCCCTCCCTCCCTCGTTCCTTCCTTCCTTTCTTCCTCCCTCCCTCGCTATCCTCACCCGCTCATTTGCCTGTACTTCACTCGATCGCTCTCATATCTCTTCCTCTCTACGACCAACTTATTCTCTCTCCTCTCTATCACACGAATTACCCTCGTTATGTTCTCTTTCTCTCTTCCCTTCCTCTTTCGCTTTCCGCGCTCTTTTTTCTTCCCCTTTCTCTCCATCGTTCTCTCCGTTTTTCTCGTACGCTTCCTCTCTCGGCCTCCAATCCGTTGCCGCGTAGCGATATATAAATTGGTTTTACGACGGCGGAAATTTATAGAGTTTAACGTAGTTTCCTGCGTCTCCTTGTTCGGGCGTTTGTTTCCCTTTGAATTATCCAATCCTCTATCGTAATGGTCATTTTTTCCCGTCCGTGAAATTTCGCGCCGATTCGGAGGAGTCGTTTCTGTTTCCTGCTGAATTTTTTCGCACTCGACGGAGGATTTATTTTAATCAGCGAGCGGGTTGCTGCTCTTGCATTTTTCGACTTCTTTTTCGCGTCTGTCGAGGTGATTTTTTTTCTCGTGTACCCAAAAAAATGGATTTTATTGTCCCTAAAATTTTGAGTACATTCTGCCAAATCTTATTTTTCAGCTTCCTTCCCTCATTTTACTTGTTAGTTTCCTCTCGTGTAGGTGTTAATTGTTTTGATGGAAACGTATTTTTATCTTAGCAGCCGAGATGAAGGAATTTTGCTAGAACTTAACAACTTATCCAGCGGAAAGTCGATATCCTTGGTGAAGAATTTTATTTAATTAACAATTTATCTACCCCATGTTTACAAAACCAATAAGACACCCGCACAGGGTGTTTCGGAAATGTTTCATAATTAAGGGTGCAAATTAAAGAGGCCAAAGTGAAGCAAAAAGTTACTGTCAACATGGATCGACAAACGCTTCATAGCCGAGGTACCGCTACTTCGTGTTGTAGATGCTACTTGGGCAGCATGTGCAAGACTTTCTTGTGAAATAGTTCGTTTTCACACAAGGATTTTCCATTATGTGAGGCAATCTTTAACAGGGTGCGCAGAAGCGTGTGTAGAGATGTAGGGTTGTTGTAGAACACCTGTTGTAACACATGGGTGTTAACAAACGGCTCGTTCGACTGATCTTCGTCTTCATTTGTGACAGCAACATCGACAGAAAAACGGCATCACGACTAGGAAGTGTTTGTCGACCCATGTTTATAGGAACTTTTTGCTTCAGTTTGACTTCTTCAAATCACCCACAAAATTACGAAACACATTTATCACAAAGTGTTGTTGCAGGTAGCAAAGCTGTGATAATTTTATCGATTTTGCTCATGGAATTTACAAATATATTTTGTCTTTCAACGTTTTGGCGACTTTCCACACCATGTATGCCATTCATCGATGAATTTATGCGCAAAATGTCCAAATTCAATTCTTTCACCTTCGCTGCTGATTACAATGCTCACTCTTGGTAATTTAACAGTATACGCTCTATTGAAAATCTGCAGTAATCCATGGTATGTTACGCTATGATGTGGCTAATCAACCATTATAGTACTGTGGTCCAGTGCACATTGAAATCATTCCTAACAGTGATGCGAGACGTGGTCACGTTTTAAACAAGACCTCTTTCTTTTATCACATAAACTGTGTGTGACACGAATATCACACGATTACAACTCGAATGCACCGATCTCACGAAGGAAAACTTGCGTCAACCAAGTACTAGAATGATATTTAACGGATTTTTATGATTATAGTGCTGAATTTTCAATACCGCCGTTGTCTTCCAAGCTCACAAATTCTACATTTTTCCTTAAAATATTCCTTAAAATTCTCAATAACTGAAATTTAGGAGGATATATCGTAGAAATAACAACGGTATTAATATAAGTTATCACAATTCAAACTTCACGTAGGCGAGTACCAATTATCACTATTAATTATTTACTTACTTTATAAAAGAAGTTTGTTTTTAAATCTTATCGTATCAGTTTGTCATTAAAGTACTTTAGCGCTAGACTGAAGTAATCTAAGCCGATACATCTTCCTCTAGCAATATAAAACTCTCAAAATTTGTCCATCTATATTTTCTTCCTAACACTAAAAAAATTAGCCAAAATACCCAAAGGCGGCTTTTTTAAGCGGGTAAAACTTTTCATCAGTTTCACCTCTTTTGTTCCAAAAAATTTCGCCCATCCTAAAAAAGCAGTTTCAGAATTCCGTCTCCTTTTTCAACTTCTTTTCGACGTCTTTCGGGAGACATCCCTCATTCCGTTGTTTCCGTACATTTGCGCAATAACGCCTCTTTTCGGGGCAGGCGAATAACTTCATCAGTTCTCCGCATTCCTCATCCATTCTTTTCCTCCTCTCGCCCGAACCTTTTAATTACAACCTTCCCTCTTCTCCCCACCACGACAGCTCCTCCCTTCCACTACGAAATGGCCTCTCTCTCTCTCTCGCGTCACATTTCCCTCTCACCTATTCTCTCTACTTCCCTCTCCTCCGTCATGTAGCTCCTCCTCTTTCTGAACCCCATTTCCTCCCTCGTCCGACGCTTTCATACGTTTTGAATCCCTCATCCTTTATGACCCTTTCCTCCGACTTTTCTCTAGCTCTCTCTTTCATTCTCTTTGTCCTCCATTTTCCCACGCCATCCTTACGGACGAAATCGCTTCAGCGGTGTCCGAATGCACTTACTGATCACGATTTTTTTTAATCCTTTCTCCACCAACATGCTGTACATGTACCCCGAAGAGTTTAAATATTTTAATGGGAAAGTATAACCAAATAAACATTTGAACGTGTCCGATAAGTATTTCATTAGTAGAATTTAGATTTTGGTTGTTGGACATTTTGGACAATTGACGTTCTATGAGATAGAATAGTTATAATTTACCTCCAAATAAGAATAGATTCTTATTTCGAAGTAAATTAAATACAACTGTACCTCTCAAATCCGGAATGCTCGGGACAGGAAAGGTTTTGGATTGTAGAATTTTCAACATCCCGGGTGTAACACTACCTAAGCCATAATTTTGTCTTATATATATGATTAAATAAAGAACGGGATGAAAAAACAATACAAAACATGCGTATGTGTGTGCGAGGCTTTACTAACAGTTTGGCTATCGGTGAGACAGAAATGAAATCTGGAGATAGTTACCAGAAGAAAAGGTGATTTTGAAAAGTGTTGCTATTTCCTTTGTTCTTACGAGTCCTGAAAAAATTATAAATGAGGGATACGTTTATTGTGCCATTCACTCATTTTTCTCTTATTAAGTAATAAATTTGCTATTAAGCAACCAGATGTTGACGCATTCCGTCATTTTGTGACCTAGAAATCCCACCCGCCACCTTTCTGCCACGGTTGAATGAAATTACCTACCAACATAGCGCCAGCCGTATAGTAGAAACATTAGAAAGCAGATCGGTGCAATATCTCATAACTCAAAACTGCATTTTGCATAGTAATAGACGCGTCAAAAAATATCATTCAAATATAAAACATCAGAATTGATTTCTTGTCACGTTTTTCTCAAAAGCTTGGCATTCGGCCAAAACTGTTATGCCGGAATAAGTGTTTTTGTTCCTTTCTACATCCTCTTAAAAGAAATTAATTTCCTTAGATCAATATTTTTCGAGTTAAAGCGAAAAGCACATTTTTTCCCATTAAAGTGGCGGCCTTTATTTTGTGATTCGATCCGAGTTTGTCGTTATGTCATTCAACTCTGATATAAATCCAAAACATCAAATTTCATCGATATGCGTCCAGCGGTGTACCTCCTGATGTACGTGCACAGGCAGATCGACAAACTAAATAGGATAAGCGCTATTGTTTCTTTTAAGGCCAAACGTTCCTAATAGGCACAGATAGAGCGTTTTCGTAATGAATTTTTCTAAGTTCATATCTCGGATTTACTTCAATAACTGTTACTTATGTATGATGATTTTTTATTGTTTTAGCAAATACATATTATTATGTTCATTTCATCCAGTTTATGTTCTGTTCTCCTTCATTCACAATGATAGGTTGATGACTGGACTTTATAATGTCACACACATTTTCCATTTATGAATTATATGAAGAATTTTCTTCTGGCGAATTTCTCCCAAGCTGATGTGGCATCTTTCCCATTTAACTGGCAGTGGTGGAAAAATACTTTACGTTCATTTTTCTGCTTTGACAGAGAGCGCAGACGAACAAGCAGTTTCAAGTATTTCTACTAGATTTTCCATTTTTTGAAAAATATATTTGTAAATGGGGTATCACTCCCTGCATTTCCCTAACGATTTAGCTTTAAAATTAATTTAAATGGCTTCTTCAAGCTCTTCCTCGATTATTTTTAGAACGTGAAAGAATTCTTCTTCTTCTGATTATAAACTATGGGTTGCGCCAGTAGGTTTTCTAATTGTTTCACTCATATCGCTTGATGCCAAAGCTGAAAAACGGAAAGGATGCGAATATAAAAATGATAAGACAGATGTTACGCTAACATCCTCTCTTCAGAGGGAAATAAATCAACACTCATTGTTATCAAAAGGAAATGGAAGATACTCGTTCTTTCCACGCTTAAATGTTTTGCCTTGGAAAACTATATTTTTAACTCCTAAACTCAAAATATAAATACATTCGGATCTAAATTAAAACAGTGTGTCTTTTTCTAAGGAAATAAAATCTCTTAATAGAGATTTATATTAATGAAAAAGATGTATTTGGCATATTAAACCCAAAAGTTTAAAGCTATGCGCTCGAATAATTATTTACACCATAATTTCCTGATATAAGCCATTAATAAATATAATAAAATTTTATTTACTGTCCGTTTTACGATACAGTTATTTTTAGTAGAAATGTCTTGGACATCCTCTCAAAATATAATCGCGATGATATATTTATACCATTTAATCGTCATATGAAAAAGCTAATGATGAAGTTAGTGTGAAAAAATGAAGGAAAAATAATATTCTAATGAGCAATCGTATTAAAAGCACAAATAATGAAAAATGCCGGTGTCAAAGGCAGTTACAATAAATAGTTATAGTGTATCGTAACCACCACAATCGCCAAAAAAATGTGACACATTTAATTTAAAAATTTTAATCCGAATTAATGGCCAATTATCTCAACGATAGGACGTTAAGGGTAAATCTCCGACCAAAGCAAATAATTAGTATAATAATGGGGTTGGCTATGAAAAATTAGGAAACTGGAATTCCAGACAGAGCAATGTCATTGAATTGAATTACGCCTTAAAATAAATGTTTTATTTTTCAAATGTGCCAGAATAAATAATACATATGCTATTTTCGTGGATTCATATATTTTCTAAAGGAATTATCTTCATCTAAGCTTAATCTAAATCAGAGACCGGCAAAAATTTTCACAAGGAGAGCCACTTTTTCAAAATATGAATAACATGCAACATAAGAAGAGCCGTAGCCATTGGCGAATCCATGAGGGCGATCGTCACCCCCTTAATTTCTCCGTTGTTTTAGTTTTTGCGGTTATATATGTAAAACACGTTTCTTCTAATAATACATGCATAATTTTTATTTTCTGCCATTTCTATTAAACTAATTTACGAAGCCAATTCCATTCAGGGAGGTTTTAGGCGTCATAACATGGAGGGTTGCTGTCGGGAGCCGTACGCAAGTCCTTAAAGAGCCGCATGCGACTCAGGAGCTGCGGGTTGCCGACCTATGATCTACACCATTATCATTATGATTAATTATGAGTAATTGTGTTTAAAGAAGTTTTATTGCAAAAAACACTCATTTAATCACTGATGCAAGTTAATTTTTCTCTATAATAACGCTTTTAAAATTCCTCTTGCAACACCCACACATTCATATACACGTTTGTGCTACACTTTTTCACAATCTCACTAATCCTCCCTTATATTAAAAAGCTATGTTGGTTGGTTGGTCCATGTCACGCTCTTAAAACGCAAATAACTCAATCAAATATTCAGATATAAACTTGAAATTTAGCAGAAATAATCTACTCAAATGTTAAAATGTTGTGACGAAGGAAAATTTACGAAAAATGTCCAGGGTTTAACTCCAGGGGATGATTTGCATTCCCCATAAGATAACACGTAAAAATCGACTTTTTGACGTGCAGGCTTTTCTTCTTTTTGAGATAAAATTAGAGAAAACTAACCAACGATCTTCGGATATAAACCATTTTAAAGAAAACATTATATAGTTTCTTATTCTGTTCATGTTTCCCTGTCTACAGTTTAAAATTACTCATGTTAAACGTTTAATTCACATATTTTGGGAAAATCTTGCCATTTTAACGGGATGTTGCCATTCCTACCAATTACATTGTCAAACTTCAAATTCTATTGTTATCTCAACTCATAAGTTTAAGCGCGCATTGAAGGCTTTTAATGCGAGAAGGAGAGAAAGACGGACGGAGATGGAAATGATTTTCTGCAAACAACATTAGTTGCGTTATTTACGAGAAGGAATAGCTAAAGAGCTGAAATACTATTCAAAAACATTAAAAATCGTAATAATGAGATAAATTCAATATTAATTAAATAGAAACGATATGGAAATCTTAGAAACGTGGTGGACGTTTTAATAAACAATTCGATCATGTAAAAAATGTATAGAGTGAAGGATTGGGCGATAGATTACGGGAGTTAGGTAGAAGAATGGAGGACTTGAGGACGGTTTGGGAAATAGGGAGAGAAAGAGAGGTTTAAAAAAATCACGAGAATAATCATAAATGGTTTTCAGTCCGTTGGTCTGAGTGTAAAGTTATTAAAACGCGAATAACTCGATCAAGAATGTAGATAGAAAATTGAAATTTGGCAGAAATTTATATAATGAGCTAATCAGAATTCGTTTATTTAGGGTTTACATGGTAATTGAAGAAATAACTGTCCATTTGTGGCGTTATTTTGAGAGGGAGAGATATATTGCACTTCCTTCAAATAAAACTAATAAATTTTGATTTAATGAAAAAATATTTTATCTAGACTGAAAATTTAAAAAATATATAAATCAATTATAGTATGATCCAGAGAGTTGAATTCTATTCTTGGCCTCATATTAATGCTTAATAAATGCACTATTTTAGTGCTTTAATACGGATCAGACTTTTATACAATGGTGTGACACATATACTGAGTCTATTATAAGTAAAGGAAAGATAAAACTCCAGCCAAAAACAAGTGGTATTAGCTAGGGCTAATACCACTTGTTTTTGGCTGGAGTTTTAACTTTCCTTCATTTTACGCCAAAAGTTTTTTGAGCCATCTTTGACTATTATAAGTAGTTAGATGGTATAAGGAAAAGGGAATGAAAATGACCAGAAATTGAGAAAAAGGAAGAGGACGACGTAGAGTTTGCATAGAAATAAAAGAAGCTGCAGCACAAAAATAACAATAATAATTCATTATAAAACATTTTATACGATCGAATCATGCACCACTATCAGACGGTGAGATTTCATTAAACTAAATATAACGTTATTGTTAATGGATTACTTTAAATGATAATACAGAAAATATTTCGAACAGAATTTCTAATTCGCCTGAAAAAATAACATTCTATGACTTTTTAAAAATTTATTTAAATAAATCCAATTTTCCATCACATAGTTTTGGAAAATATCGGTTTTTTAACGGGATGTTGCCTTGCCGACCACATCATTGTTAAACTTCGAGAATCAATTGTTGTCTCAAACCGCATACATTTAATATATACGAGTGCATATATTGCCTTAAATTATCGTAAGACTTTTCGCGAAATTACGTAATCCTAATCTGAATGGGATTTAGTTTGAATTCTTTTGCATATATAAACGACTATATAGATGTAGAGTAAGAGAGAGGGGGATGTGGTGAGGAAGATAGGAAGGAAGGGATATAGAATGGAAGATACATGAAAGCGAAGTATATAATTAGAAAAGGACGGGAGGAAAGAGATAAAGAGGGAGACGGAGAAATAGAGGGAGAGCTATGGGTTGGGACAAGAGGGAATGAGATAGGGGGGAGGTGGGAGAAATAAGTGGCAGAGGGAGAGAGGGGAGGAAAGAGAGAGGAAGGTAGGGAGACAGATGGAGAGAGAGAATATTATTATTTATTTATTATTATTACTTCATTTTTGACAAGGGGCTCATAATTGGAGAGAACAAGAATGAGAAAGAAATTCTCTTGAATCTCTATTTTGACAAATTTTATACCGACCCTTACTCAATAATTACAGCTGTTATTATTCATTTCTAAGTTCCCCGTTGAATTTCAACTGGCAATTACACTAGAAAAATAAACTAATTTTGTGATTATCCATAATAATGAGTTACGATTACTTAAGATGTTTGTTTTTTACGACGAGTTTTTTTAACCATACAGGAACTGACACCCTACATATGACGGGAAATACACTAGTATAATATAAAAGCCAATCTCATTCTGTAATTCTGTGTGTAATAGTTTATTAACTAACGCAAATAACTCAAGAGCGGTCTGTTTGATTTCGATGAATCTTTCCACAGGTATTCAGCGTGTCCCCTAGCGGGTTTTTAATTGGTCATATTCCATGATAAGGGCATAGTATTGATTATAGATGAGTTTATTTTATCCGTTTAATTAATATTTATTTAATAGAAGATATTTTTTTTGTGTTTTTTAAATATTTAAATCGAGATAGGAGCTCGAGAATTTATCCTGTTTGCGTTACAATGAATATTTATTTTTTAGTCAAGAAAACTCGAACAAGTTCCGAATTAGCATAAAAATTGATCTTACAGTCGATAATTATTCCTACCATGATTATTTATTTATTTATTTAAAAAACATTGCAATTTGGCCAGCCGGCCAGGTGACAAGAAAAACATAATATATAATTCTAAAATTCCAATTTTACAAATAAAGTGCTCATAAATTATATTAGAAAAAATATAATATTTTAAAAAATATTTAATAATATACAATTTCAAACTAATTACAATCAGTGCCTAGAGTGCGGATTTTCATGGGTTCATGAAAGGCCTTCTCGGCTACCGTAGCGGTCACGGGGCCCACGAAGTCCCCACCGTACTTCACCCTTCCAAGCAATCCCCTACTTTTCCTGCACTTAGGCACAGTTACATAGATATTGATGTTACTAATATTTCTCCTCACAGTTCGTCTTATTTTTACCATGCATATATGAACTAACTCTACGTTTAAAATGTTTCGCGACCTTAGGTAAGGGCTTGAAGAGCACTTCAGGTAACTTGTTCCACTCGCTGATTCCCCTGTTTAGAAACGAATACTTTGCTGTATTTGTCTTCTGCGGCCTAAGTTTAATTTTAAATTCATGGCTCTTTTTCCCTAAAAAATTCGGCACCTGCATTCTACTTCTTAAGTCTTCCCATGCTTCATTATTGCTGTATGCCTGGTACAGTCTCCCTAATCTGTTAATTTGTCTCCTATTTTCTAATGATTCCCAATTCAGAATTTTCAACATTTCTGTGTCGCTGTCTTCCTTTTTAAACCTACCTAGCACATATCTCGCAGCTTTCCTCTGGACTTTCTCTATTTTCCTTTTTTGACCTATCCCATGCGGATCCCATACATTCGTCGCGTATTCTAATATTGGTTTGACTATAGTTTTGTACGCCTTTTCCTTCGCAGCCCTACTACTTCCTTTAAGATTACGCATAACATAATGTAGGTTTTTATATGCTTTTCCTATAATACTGTCAATATGCCTATCCCATCCTAGATCTTTTGCTACGAGGACGCCTAAATACTTGCAGCAATCATAATTTGGTACCATTTCGCCGTGTAGGTTGTATCTGCGCTCATTTATTAGTCTTTTGTTCGAGAAAGTAACGTGTTTGCTTTAGTTAATATTTACGCTCACGTATTACTCCAGCGTCGTAGCACGCCGCACCAAAACAATTGCTCTTTTCCACCATGAATTGACCAACTAACAGACTATAACTGTTGATATTCAACATAAATTTTTATAAGTGTGTGTATATATATATATATATATATATATATATATATATTTATATATATGGATGTCAACAAGGTGTTGGGATGAGGAAACCCATGCCTCCACCCAGTGTCACCGCCATCAGTTCTCTCTCTGTAGCTGAAGAAGGAGTAGTTCCGAAAGCTTTACGTTTGTGATGTTTCTGTGTTTTAGTGTTCTTTTACGTGTGTCGCTTCGACATCCCCGGGGCCTCGCCAACCTGAAGTCGTCTGATTGGTGAGTGTTCACTGGGTTTCCTCATCCCAACACCTTGTTGACATCCATATATTCATTTTACCTTTCCTTTTCCGTAAGTTGTTATATTTATATATATATATATATATATATATATATATATATATATATATACGCTTCAAAAATTCATATTTTACAGAAAGTATTTAAATCCGTTTGTCTGTGAGCAATTTAAATAAATCAGTCAGTCCGATTCCAATCAGATCTGACCTTTGGTGTAAATGTAAACGAATATGAAATATTGTTATCTGAATCTTATGAAGTGAGACGTAATTTGATAAAGAATTAGAGATTATTTTTTTATCTTTGACTGATTTATTTCATTATTCCTTCTGCTGGAAATTACTAGTTTACGGCATAATTAAATTAATATAATTAGCAAGAAAATGGTTAAATAATTTACGTATTTTAGAAAATAATAATAAATGTGAGTTTATATTATGGAGGAAAACATTGATAGAAGTATATTGAATATGAACTATTCCGATCATTAAGTATCTTTTAACTATGTACTTACTAAGTAATTAACACCTTCCTAAGGCCTACATCTTGAATCCGTTTAATGTTAATTTAATACTTCACTCGCGCTCACCTGTCTTTTTTCATGGGCAATTACATTAGTAGTAATGATAAAAAAATTGACCTCTCCAAATTTAACGTAAAACCGTTCAAATTTTTATGCCGCTTAATTAAAATACCTTCCCGTTTGCAGTCATTTTCTCTCGTTTTTTCATTGATAGTTCTTTAAAATCACTTATTCTTTTCGTCCGTTTCCCCTCTTCCTCGCGTGGATGAATTTCTTCGTAATGGTCGCAAACAAAGCGATCCTTGCATTCCTTTCTCCCCCCTCTCCTCCCCTCTCTCTCTATCTCTCTCGCTCTATTTCTCTTTCCCCTCTCCTCCTAAATCTACCCTTTCCCCGCTCCCTCCTTCCTTCGTTCTGAAAGCCGTTTATGTGAACGCGATTCTTTGAATTCCTCGCATTAGCATTTCCTTTGTAGGAGAATAATTTCGGAAAATATTTGACGCTTGTTCGCTTTTATTCCCTTCCCTCTTAATTCATTTTTTTCTCTCCGGTGATTCGTTTTCCTCTTCTACCCGTTCCGTATTTCCTCATCCCTCTTTTCGGTTCCTCCACTGAATATTCTCTCTCTCTTTCTCTCTCTCTCTCTCTCGCCCATTACTAACTCCCTCGTCATCTATTTTCTGGACTTTGTGTCCGTTCAACTCCATTCCGTAGAGACGTAGAGTATTTTCCCGTCTTGTAGTCGGCAGCTGTTTATTTATCCCCGTTTATCTCTCTCTCTCACCCTCTTTTTACCATTCCCTCAAACTTACTCCTTGTGCTCGTTTCCAAACACTTTCTGTAACAAAAACCTATAAAAAACTATTAAAAGCTATTTACATTTTTTTAAATATGGTTCAAGGGGTGCTGAGAATTGACACTAGTTGAACCTGAGTGAAGGAAACTCATGGGACAGAATAAAGTCATGGGTGCGTGATAAAAGTAATAAAAGAGGATCAAATTAAATGGCAATGAATCGAACATGTTGTCAGAAGAAATTACCTTCGCTCCGCAAATAAATATTTGTTTTATATCCACAGAATAATTTTTAATAACGAAGAATTCCAAATTACACCTTAGAAGAGAAAATAGTAAATATTTCGTAAATTAAAAAACACAAACAAAAACTAGACTCGAATTTAAGGTTCATGGAACGCTACACAAATACATTTTTATATTCTCTTGGAACCTCCTCGTATTTCTTGTTGCTTAGACCTTCTTCCATTTTGTTCTAGATATTTTTTTCGCCATTTCCTCCATATTTAATTTCCTCCATTCGTTCTCTTAAAATTCCTTCACTGGAATCCATCCTATTTTTTCAAGTCATTTAACATAACCGAAGCAATCATTCTGAATCTCACTCCATCGACAAAAATCTTATCTTCTGCCCCTTCCGTTTCCTTGAAACCCTCTCACGTCGTCTAGTGTCACTATTTTAATTCTTTTTTACCTTCCTAAATTCCTCTTTCTCCCGAATGAAAGAGTGCGCGCATACACAGGACTCCCTCTCTTTATGCGGAGGTTGCGTTCCAGGAAAGTGACGCATAAAGCGAATTCGCATAAAACGGACCCCATATTTACATGTAAAAGACAGGGATACGTTCAACAAGAAATCTTAACTCCCCTCCAAGACGCTCTTTTTTTGCTCCATAACGACTTCTTATGCGCTAAATACAAAATTAAAGCAATTGACAATGTAAATTATACTCGCCAATAAAAGGATGCAGATGAGCACAAGTGGTAGCTGTTGTGAGTGACATAATAGTGGAGTTTTAAAGTGCTGGAGGGTTGTCTTGGATCAACGCAAATTCCGCGGGCAAGGAGACAAAACTTCTCAAGTGTGCTCAAACAGTATCACACGAAATTTCCGCCTCATCTCCACCCTAAATGTAAAAAGGGACTACATAGTCTCAATTTCGCCCTAATAAAGTCGTTTGTCTGTCTGTCTGTCTGTACAATATCCTCTCCACTCTCATCTCTTTTACTCTAGTACTAATAGGCACAGCATAAGAGAGAATGAGAGAATGTATGGTCGTCTTGTGGTGTAGTGGAGAACTTTCTTTCATTTGTATTGCACTGGCCACGTTACCGCATAAGAGCGAATAGAAGACGCATAAAAAGAAATTACGGTAGCAATAAGTTTGTCGCATAATAGCGAATTCGCATACCTAAAGCGAATCCGCATAGAGAGAGGAAAAACTGTATTTCTTAATTCATTTGTCATATTCTTTCTTCTTTTCTCCACCATTCACATTTATTACCGTAAAATCGATTCCGTCAAAAAATTCCCTTTCTCCTCTTCTCTCTCTTATTTTGCGTCTCATTCTCTCGAATGCTTGAGTACACATACACACCGCCCGCTAAAATGCGCACGAACGTACGCACTTCACACGCAAACGACAAAATTTTATCGTTTTTTCCTCTCTCTCTCTCTCTCGTTTCGCCCGAACAGTCTTGCGATCTCTTTTTCTCCTTTTCCCCCTCGTCTTTTCATTCGCGCGAAAATAAATGATTCCGGCTTGTATATTTTTTTCGTCTTTGCATTTAATTAAAACAGAGGAGAAATAGGAATCCGTTATAGGTTTAGGGATGGAAGATTGTTTGCCGCAAAGGAGGAAGGAAAAGAGACTGCGCGGACCAGAAAGATATGTAAGATGAACGGAACGCGCGCGCTTAAAAAAAATGTCCACCCTGTGAGTGTGAGTGTGAGGCGTAATGACGTTTGTGTGTGTGGTTGTGTGAGAAAGGAGGATACGAAAAAATATAGAAAAGATGCGAGAAAGAGGAAGAAAATATCATTACACGGTTCCGTTGATAGGCGTAAACAACGGAATCTTTGTGTTTCATATCCGCGATTTTAAATTTGTATCGAGTGTTATGGCAGAGAGTTGGATTCTATAGGTAATTGCAATTTTTTGTACTTCCACAAAAGCAAATTTTTGGGTCCCCCTCTTTACATTAAAAACGAAGGTATATGGAAATAATGTACTGGAAAAACAAAGTTAATCCAAATGTAAAAGTCCTGTACTTTATAGTAAATAAACATACATATTCAATTTTTCTTTATCGCCTTTAGTACTGCAAATTTATCAATCATTTCATCATAATTAATTTCAATAGCTACCTCATTTTCAATATAAAGCAGCGCCAATGCGCTTAATTTGTCTTGTGAAATACGTTAGTAGTTAGTAATTTTTCACACTTTTCAAAGTTGAAAGGCCCCATTCACCAGTAGCAATACTAACTGGAATTAGTAATTTCGGGCCCCAGCATTTGCCTAGCTTGCCTTATGGTAAACACCGGCCTGAATCTAAGGTAGAAATTTTATACAACTTAATACAATGCATTTGGATAATTTGTTTATTAAACATTTGATGTAACTTCGAGTTTATAATATTTAATGCTGATATTTTCTCATCCCGATACTCGGTTAACTTTTTTGTTCAAACCTATGCAATTGTAAGAGCTAACCGACGTCCGATACGTTTATAAAGGATTGCCGATCCATTTTAGCCTTAAAGAACATTTGTTTATATTCCATTACTTACCTCCGCCCAGCATGTATATTGAGTTCTCATAAAAGCAACATTAACTAATGACCGTTCATTTTTCGCGTGACACTACTCCTCCATCAAACAAACGAGAAAAATTCATCAATCCGTTCGTAGCGAGCCTCATGCAAACATTTTCATTAGCCGGACCGGCTACACACGGCCGCGCCGGCTAAATAAGCGATTCCATCAATCTAACTTTATATGGGAAATCCGAGAAACAAAAGGTTAACACGTTACAAACCGAAAATAATTATCCTAATGGTCGCGCGACTCTAAAAAAAAAAGAAACGAGCTGCGTGGACAGGGAAAGATATACGCGCTTTAGGCCTCGACGAGGTTTTTAGGTGTCCACTGCGATGACGATAGAAGAGCGTCCCAGCCTCGGAAGAGGTGGACCATGGGAAGGGAAAAGTCGGATCGACTTACTTGAAATGGACCATTTATTCACAGAGTGGTATCCTTTCATCCGCACAGCGACCTTTTTTTCGAAAAAATAAAATAAATAAAGCGATTCGCTTTCAAGACAGGACCGGAAAAAGATATGCAAAGCAAAAACGTGTTAACCTCGTCCTAGGGGACGGAGGAGAGAGTGAGAGAGAAAGGGAGGCCTGATAAAGAGGTCTGTCAAAAAAGACCACCCAAGCGAGAGAATTCCTCTTTTATTATTATTATTATAAGAGAGAGAGAGAGAGGAAGAATTGTTAGGTGTCAAAATGGAGAGATGATTGTCTTATAGAGAGAGAGAGAGAGAATTTTTAAGCAGAGATATGATAAAAGAAGGGAGGAGGGAATGAAAACGTAATGGAAAAGAGAATGTGAAAGAATGGGAGACATGATGGAGAACGGGAATGGGAGTCGTAGGAGAGCGTAAGTGGAATTTACGAGGTTATCTTTTGCGGGTGGAAGGGATGGGAGAAATTATGGCGGGAGGAAATATTTAGATGAGAGAAAGAAAGTGTACGAGGGAAATTTTGTGGAAGAAGATGGCGTTTTTTTTAGCGGCCGAAGGAGAAGAAGAAGGATGGAAAGGAATCCAAGAAGAGGAAGTGAAAGAATTATGGGAAAATTTGGGGGGAGCGGAAGAAAAGCGTAGGTTACGTGGGAGGAAGAGAAAAAATTTGCCCTTTGGCCACTCGTTGATCGGGGGAGTGGTCCTTTTGCCGCCCGCGCCTCGCCATTAGCATGTCATTATCGCCGCTTGCGCTCGTTAACCATAGCAGTACCCGTAAGCAGTTGGCGGTCCTTTGGCAAGATACAGCGAGAGATGTGAAAAAATACAAAACAGTGTGACTGAGAGAAGGAGAGACATGTTTCTCCCTCTTCCATCCCACAATCCGGCTCATCCATCTTGGTGCTTTGATTCTAATTTCACTTTTCTAATGAGTTGTTAGGGTGTAGTTTCAGACCGAGAAAGAATTACTGTCATGACCGGGACACTTATCTACAACCAAACTATATTACCGAACTAATTCATTCGTTTCAGAATGCGGATGTTTCCGGTCATGACAGATCCTGATTTCAAATCATCCCCAAATTCCAGCACATGCCAAAAGCATAGAGATCTTATGATTCGTTCTTTCCATCTGTGAGTTATTTATTGTGACGATAGTAAAACTACAGTGATTGCACGAGGAAATTTTCCAGCATTATTTTCATTATAAATTTCTATCCTGCCACACAGTTGCTTCGTATGATTGTTTGTGCAGCAAATGATCGTCGAAAAATAATTATATTCATCATATTTGAAATTTCATTAGCATATTTTCAGTCAGAAAACTTTGTATGCAAGCTTAAGTGATTTATTTTTAGTACTTATCGCGATTACGTACTGAAGTTAACTTTCTCGTAATTTTAATCATCGACAGAACCTATTACTCAGGAGAATTTAAATGAACTCATTCAATACTCACTACGAACAAGATGTCCCATAAAATATCATGGAATACGCTCCTGTTTAGAGATTACTTTAGCCCATGATATACTGAAATAGCCTTTAGTAAAACAGGAGTTAATGAAATTTAAAAGAACCATATATTTTTTCTATGTGCTAGTAAACTTACTAATGTCCAGAAAAACATTACGTAAATAATATATTTAAACAATTAGTTTATACTTTAAATTTGTGTAAAAATGCGTAATTCCTATATTCTTGAATGCCATCAAATGAAATAATAGGAGGGGAATTCAGAAATAACTTCTAAACATTGGAATTATTTTTTCTAGAGGCCTAGAACATTAGGCATTGGTGTCTTTTGATACAACTGAAAAGATCAAACGAGCAAATTATTAGGAATATATGTCAAGCTGCTCTTGTTTATTTCATCTCCAATATGACAGCTGGAATTGTTTATCGAATTAATTTAATTATGCCCTTTTCAGATCGACATTGATGAAATTTTAAAATATTGAATTGCCCGAATATCGAAATATACTATTTCATCAAAAACTTTGAAATGTGAAATTTGTTTTATGACTAGTCCAGTTAATTTTTCTTTATTCTTTTTATTGGTATTAGTATTAGTTTCATTTTTTAAATATTTTCTGTAAATTATACATTAATGAAAATATTCCAACGGGTAAACCTGAAATGTATTTATTTTTGTCAGAATTGTGGATTCTTTCATTGACCTATATCGTACGAATACCCCGTTTTCGCAGTATACGTATATTATAAATATCAAGTTTCATGAAAGACCATCGCGAGTTTCATAATTGAAAGACGCCTGGGCCACGGTAAGCCCGTACGCCATTGAACTTCTTTGCCTCGCTTAAATATCTCTAAAATAGGTTAATATCCTATTATCTTTCCTTTTTATTTTATAAATTGTTTAAACCTTGGATATCTTCTTTTTAACAGCCTTTGTTGCAGAATTTTATCTTGTTTCTTTGAGACAAATACTACTCAGGTTATTTCGCATGGTTCATTTTCATCGCTCTTTGGTACAGAATAGCCGTCATTAAGGGTAAAAATTTTCCAAGTTAGAAGTTTGAACATTTGGTCGTACAACCTAGTTCTTCTCGGCGATGTGCGCTATGCTTTATCTTGAATTGAAATTAGAAGCGAAGCAATTTCTTTTTGTAATTATTCCGCGTTTTTTTCCCCCCCTTAGTCCGCACAGCTTTGAATTAACCTTCTAAATTACCCTAGTTCACACATATTTACGTTTCCAAGGATCTCGAGTTTTAGAATTACCCCAATATTTTTTGTTCGTAAAGCGCCGCCGTTTGAACGCAGATATTAACCTAGCCATGAGAAAATGCCCGTTATTTGGAAGTTTATTTGGCGGACACTTTGTCTTGAAAATTCTCCTTAGAGATTCCCTACCATGTACGCTGCACACACACACGCGCGCGCAGAAGTTATCCGCAATAACTTTTCTTTAGACTTTGCGAAACACTTTAAAAACCAAGGGAATACTTTCGGAAGAGGCCATTGTGTTCTATAAGGCCGAGAGAGAGAAAAAAGAGAAGGCGACGAGGAAATTGGTATCCCTGGTCGTTAAAAACATGCCGGAAAGTCTACAAATGCAGCTGTATGCTTGACTCTCTGACTCCTTGGCGCTCTTTGATGTGGTCTAAAGGCTTTCGATTAAACGACGGAGTCGATGATCCGAAAAACTTTTCAAGCTAGCACACACACGCACACACACACATAAACACACACACACACACAGACGCATTTAACCGGGAAAAAAGGAGTGAGGGCAAGTGTCAATCTCATTCCGGTTGTTCAAGAGAAAGGGATTCTGGGAGTAAAGAGAGCGTTTAACGCGATTTCCTTTTTCCTTTCGAACAAAAAAAAAAAGCATGCGAGAGAAGGATCCTGACTGATTTATACCAAGGATCGATAAAAACATAACGATCACTTCTCTCTTGGTGTTCTATTATTTGAGCGGATGTGTGTTTGTATTGGTTAATGCGTTCGAATAAACTGTTCCCGAGGATATTTTCGGGAAAGCGTGACGCGGCGACACGGATGGAAAAACTGAAGCAGAGAAAAAAATGCGCAGGTAATTCTTTTGAACGCTCGATGAATAGGTCGTTATAGATGAAGTACGGAAGGCTTTCCCGGAGCTATCTAAAAAAAAGAAACTGTTGCACCCGAGCCGGCGCAGCTTTTAAAGGAAGAGTGCTTCTATGTATTCTAATGTCGGTAGGAATTGGATGATATATTTTTCAGAAAGATATGAAGGAAAAATGTTTTGAGATTTAAATCGATCGGGATTTAAAAACATTTCAGTCGTTTTATAATATTTACTCGAACGTGATACGAAAAAAACTCGCGTCTTCAAGAGGGTTTTGACGTTGAAATAAAAATGTAATATTCTTTAGAAATGTACGTCTCTTGCCTTTGAGATTTATGAATGAGATTTAATTTCCATGCTACGTGTCTTCCTTCATACAGAATTCGATAATTTAAAAACCTGCAGATATTATATTTATAATATTTCGTAATTGCTCTTAGATTTTAGAGCTGAAATCAATTCCCTTGATTGTAATAGCTTTGAATGATGGATTACTTTAAATCGATTGGCCATTTTTGGGCGGTTAAGGTTGGCAAATGTCTTGTCGTGATATCTTTGAAATGTAAAATGGTTACGAGTAATTTTCCCTAAGAAATATATCGCGTCGCCATTGATATCCGTAATATTATGATGTTAAACTGGTTAGAATCAAGATATGAACTTGAGACTTGGACAGTTGTACAGTCGAAATACGAACTATATTTTTGGAGAGAATCCGGATCTGTACCGAATTATTTAATATACTCGTTTATTGTAGGAGAAAACGGGAATTTTCAAGATTTAAAAATTTTAAAATACTGATACCATGGGCATGAGTAAAGTGCTTTCAAATGGTGTAATGCTTTTAAATGAGAAATGGAAGGGGAAGAGAGTAGGAAGATGGATAAATAGTGAGAATTTACAAATGCGTATTTCATACCGTGAAATTATGTAACGAGAAGTAAGATGAAAAAGCATGTTTATTGCTATTTTATAACACAATTCGATTATTTTAATATCAAAAATACAATAAGGTAATTTTAATTTAATTTCTTAAATAATAAATATTATTATATTATTATTATTATTATTATAAATATTATCTGTGTAAGGAATGGCAGTTAGAGATAAACCAAAAGAAAAGCTGCGTCATCAACTTCTGGAGAACCAAGAGTATCTCGTTGAATAATAATTATTCGTTGGACGGAGTAGAGATTCCAGTTTCAGACTCGATTAAATACCTCGGAGTCACGATCAATCGTGATCTCTCGTGGGACACCCACATTCGCCGATTGATAGGTGCCGCTAACAAAAAGCTGGCCTTTATAGGGAGAATAGTTCGAAATAGCTCCGAAAAAGTGAAAGAATTATGCTATTTATCCTTGGTTCGACCGCAGGTCGAATATGCTTCAGCTGTGTGGGATCCTTACGAAAAGGGACTCACTAACGAGATAGAAAAGGTTCAGCGCAGGGCAGCTAGATTTGTAAAGAGGAATTACGATAGTAAACAAAGCGTAACATCATTAATAGAAAATCTGAAATGGATATCGTTAGAGGAACGTAGGCTGCAGGCTAGAATTAAACTACTGGAAAAATTTATGTCGGAGGGACTAGCGAATGAGGTAGTAGGACTTATCAGAAGCCCGACGTATTTCGGAAGGCAGGACAGTGAGGATA
The DNA here is from genome assembly GCA_028673005.1 of Tanypteryx hageni. NCBI lineage: Eukaryota > Metazoa > Arthropoda > Insecta > Odonata > Petaluridae > Tanypteryx > Tanypteryx hageni. Next base: position 57,724,978 of record CM054116.1, read on the forward strand.
AGATTCGCGAGATTGACTGCAGAACGGAGCGATATAGAGGATCGTTTTTCCCTAGGACGATAAGAGACCATAATAGGAAAAGATAACGTAGGAAAACTATGGACCCTTGGTGCACTGCACCCCCTGCCATCCACCGAAAAGGTGACTTGCAGGGTATAATGTAGATGTAGATGTAGATCTGTAAAAATTAATGTTTTCAGTCTTATTTCCTATCTCCTTTTACATCTAAAACTACTACTACTACTACAATGGGATAACTAATGATGTATAATGTTGGATATGAATATTCTGTTATAAACATTGAAAAACATTTGAGTAACTTCTACAAGAACCAAGCTGAAGTCAGTGTTACAAAAGCAGGCTGCGATATTCACTTGGGAGTTACAAAATATGATTGTATGATTTAGACAGTGGCGTATCGAAAAAATGTCTAGCCCCCCACCAAAACAAATTTTGTTTCGAAAAGAATTTAAGACCCTCAAAAAAATATTTGTCCACCTTTGGCCATACCTCATCCCTCCGCCGCGGGGGAGTTTCGGGAGTGCCCGGTACGCAACTGGATTTAGGTAAAATTAATCCAAGCTTGGAAGATTTTTCTCTACAAGTTTATATCGGCAAAAAATTTTCTACATTTGCTAAAAAGGTGGCACACAAAATTTCAGACCAATATGAAGTATTTTATAAGCAATGTGACCAGAAAAAGAGGAAAGATGACACTATATAAAAACGGTACAGAACAGGAAAATTAACTACCTAAACAATCCATAAAACGTAAAGCTTAAGCTTCGCAGGAATCCAGAAACGATCGGGGGGATTGAATTTTTAGCAGATACTGTTCAAAACTCGTCAGAAATCGTATTCTGAACGCCCAGAATGTGCGCCTAATTCCTTGTACATTTCATTACATAGCGTCATTTCACGATTCTCCCATCGTCGAATGTGAACGTACGCACTGGATTTGATGCGAATCAAATAGAGAGAGAGGAGTGAGATAGGGCGAGATAGAGTGAGAGAGGAAAGTGAGAGAGAGAAAGGCTAGGATACCATAAGCTGGCTTTAGTGGGGGGTCCGAAGAATAATGGTGTCGCTTTTACGAGCTGAACTTTAGAGAGAGTGAAAGAGAGGGGAAGGGAGATTGGAGAAGGGAGAGAGGCAAGGGAGGCACATGACGTGAATTCCGCGGTCTCATCGCCGCAGTCTCCGCCCTCAGAGATTCCGCGCAGTGGTCCACATAATGGTCAGCACAGCCGCCGTCATCCCGTGCGTCCGTCCGCCCAAAATGCTTCAGCCCGTTGAAAGCGAGGAACCGGCGGCGACGCCGGTCGCTCGTACGGCCCTTCTGCCCATTTTTTATATCGTCCCGAAGAGACAGGCGATTTTAACAAGAGCGGATGGATTGATTGGGTGTTAAACGCTATGTACTCGGCGGCGCGGGCGTGACTTCGAAAATCCTTTCGATGCGTTTCGGAGATTTGAACGGGATGTTCGTCACGCTTTCGGACCGAAAGTGCATTAGCCCATTGTGCGTCCGTCCGGTCCTTCCGCCCACGCGAGCGAATCTGCTCGGCTGATTTCGAAAAAGCAATTAGTTGAGCGACGAGGGATGCATGTATGTTTTTTTGCCGAGTTCGTTTTTTGCGGGGCGAAGGGTATGTTCGTACTCCACGGGTGGATAATATCTGTCGAAAGTGTGTGCGGCCGTTTTCGTAATTCGATCCTTTTTGCGGAAAATGGGTCTTCCGTCATCGATTCGCGAGCGAGGAGCGTTCACTTTGTTTATCTGCGGTTGCGGTACGTACTCCATAAATTTCCTTTGGAATCGTTTGAAAAAATGGACGAAATACTGGGCAGAGATTTGTGTGAACAGCAACAGTATAGTTGGAAATGTTGGAAAATAGGTGCAACTCACCCGCCAAATTCACCTGACATTCCAATATGTTGGCGTTACCGAGGTGAGTCGTAGGCCATAGTGGCTTGGAAAGTCACTCACATGGGTGATCATTAATTTTACATTATTTTCGTCGCTTTTTTAGTATTAAGCAGCATAACCTCAGAAATCAACGGCACTTTTTTAAGGGTAAACTAAATTAAGAAGTATAAAATGGCTGAAGTAAGGAAAAAGGTGTTTACTTGTTATTCAAACACTCGAAACTTATTTAACTTACTCATAAGTAGAATTTTAACGGACTTTTATGATTACCATTTCAAAGATAACCAAGTCTAGCACTAATGACCATGCCCTTGTTAGATTTCGAGCCCGCGACCCTAGGATTGGAAGCCAGATACGCTAACCACCCCTCTGCAAAGTCCGGTAATAAATATCATTTATGAGAGGATTATCATTTAGATTAAATAATCTAAATTGTTTATATCCGATTTCGACGTTCTTTTTCCCTGCCCGCTCTAACTTTCTCAGTAGGCGTCTCTTTGACAAGGGATATCTAGCAGGTTTTTTCCAATTGCCTAATATATTGCCAAATCAATTGCTTTTTTCTACTCCTGGCGTTCAAGTATGCAAACCTAATTCGGCCTATCTTGCGTACCTTCCGCTCTTCAGATTTGATATACATCTCCTCCTCTCTATATGTATCCATATTACTTCCACCATATGTATTCTTCCTTTGCCCTTATGATATTACACTTCCAGAACTATAGATTTATACCTCCTGCTCTATTCATTAACTCCCAGTCTACTAGTCCTAATTCTAATTGTTTAACCGAACAACTAAAATTTAACGTAACTTATTCAAAGAAGGGAACGCCAAAAAGGCGTATTCCTGCTTGTTGTAAGCAGAGATGAAATGTTTAGAATGGTATCTTCGTCTATACCCGAAAACGTTATTTAGGTACATATCTTTTAATATAAATTCCATTTATAAGAACAAACAAATGTTTTTGTCAATCCTTCCAAATAATTTCTGCTGCAAGTAACGGGTACGGGCGCACATCGTGCAATAAATCAAGTACATTGAAAAAATAACTATAATTTTGATGTTGATTAAAAAGTATATATTCTTCGTGTGGTAATTATTCATTATTTACCCTTAAAATAATGTTTTTGATTAAAATACGAAATTGTGAATATATTTTAATTGTAGCAGTTTAATTATGCAGATTTGTTTCGGTAGTCCACTTAAGAATTTGTAGTTTTGCTTGAGACGTGAATTCGGTCGGTCGGAAATACCCGAGAAGTGCTCTCGGTTCGGCGATACAGAATAATTAGTATTTCTGTAACACTGTACAAGTGTTGGCAATTGTATTTACCAGCGTCGACAATTTAAGAGATATCATGAAAACAATTAGCGTTGTTTTTTCTTTTTGGAATTTTCTCCAAATAGAATTTAGTTTTTAAAAATAAAATTAAAAGTTTTTAATTCTTTTCGAAGGTAAATCCAACTGCGATAAACAATCTCATTCTAGGTTATTTAAAAAATGACTCGCATTTTTTCTGTGCTACCTGTTTTAGCATATTTTCTCATGTTAACTAAACTAACAGTATTTCCAAAGAGAAGAAGAAAAAATTCGATTTTGACCTGGAATAGAATGTTGTTTTTCCCCATGCCAGGCGGTCGCTTCTCCTCGGAGCTATTCAAGTAGTCTAATTTTCATCTTCCTGCAAATTTAGTCAACATATAGTTACTTCTTCTGTCACCTCCAGGAAGTCACGATAATTTGGACTCCTTTCCCCTTTCTAGTTGTGGCGTAAAGTGTGACGTCCGTATCTTAATGCGAAACCCCGCGGTTCATTTCAATTTTTTCGTCCGGCTAGGATCTAAGCCACCATCATGATATGCAATGCTAATTCTTTGACGATGTCGTGCGCATTTAGACGATGAGATGCTATTTATTTCCATGAAGAGTTTTTAATGCCAAGTTAAGGTAAGTTTACCTCACGGTGAGATTATTCGCATGTTAAAAATGTAAGTGACATTATCGTTTCAAATTTAAATTGCCCGAATTGATGTTGTGCTCACAACACCTCCATATTTGAAAACAGTTTTCTCCCTATAATTCAAATACGGCTTTGTTAATTTTTTTTTGGAATACTGAATCGATTGGCGAATAAACAAAGTCTCCGGTTGCTTTCGTTTAGAAGTTAGCGCGCCAGGCAGACGTGCAAGAAAACGTGCACTACAACACAGAATACAAAATCGATTGGCAAAAAACGAAGGCTCTTGCCGCTTTCGTTTAGGAAGAGTTAGCGTATCAGACAGAACAAACCGAACGCACAAGCGGATTTAAAAATATATTTAAAATGTAGGTTTATGCTCCATTCGAAGGTAATCCGTATTACTAAGCTTATTTCCGCAAAGTTTTTATTATTTTTTTTCATTTTAATTCATATGCGAAAAAATCTGATAAATTCTTTCCCTTTGACCTCTCGCAATTTAGTATCAGTTGCAATTCAAACTTTAAAACAAAATATTTAGAATTTTGCCACTGAGTTGGAATTTCGTTACTTCAAATCCGATATTATTAGTCTGTCTCCCCCTTTATTCCTTTCTATTTGTTTAAATATCTCTCAAATAAGTACAGAAACGACTCACCTTAATTGATCATTGCCAAAAAAATCCATTACAAACAATTTGTTGAAGGCATACTTAAATCCCTTTTCACCTTTCGATATTAAGTATCCCTAGCATTGTTTGTGTGGAAGAATTTTCCAGCAAAAAAATAACTCTACAACCGGTCTGGTAGGTGGCTCTGTCGCGGAGAAAGAAAAAATTAACATTCAAAGATCCGTTACACGACAACGCTTTTCGGACGGACACGCAGTCTGGGCGGAGATCTGCCCACACGGTATTGACAAATAGGATTGCATTATGGCGTTGAAGATGGAAAAGAGTTAGAGTTCGCATATAAGTCGACGATAGTCTCGATAAATTCGGAAGCAAGGTGAACTTATGAAGCAACTGTACAGTTTGCCCTTTTGCCGTATCCATAGATGGGATGTGTCGTAAGTAAAGAGAAACGACGCAATACCAGCGATGGAAAATATGGGTAGGTGTTGTCCGTTGAAGCAGGTTATGGAGAATGGTAGAAACTGAAAGTAACTACAGTAAGTTAAAGGGTCCTTACTAGCAGGAAAAAAACGAAATTTACGACATCTCGTATTTTCTCGGCCCTTTTCTAGAAATTTGTGCGGATATTCTGCTGTTTAAATGTCATTTTAATGTTCGAAGCTCAATTTAAATAAAATTTGATATTTCATTACAAATACTGAAAATCAAAATTGTTACTGAATCCGAAAAAGTGGGACACTACCTACGAAGATGGGTACCCGGTTGGTCATAAGGACGTTATGTCCATGATAGAAAGAGAAATAGAAAAGTTGTTTTAGTGCCTATAGTGGAAGTTGAAACTATAAAAATCTGTCGTTTGTTTATTTGTATGCTCTTAGATTAGTTTTCATTTTAAAGTAAAAATTGATAAATGTAAAGACTAATTTATGAAATATGAATAGTTTCATCGTTTAGTTATGGCACGCACAAAGACCTTTTGTTTGACCAAAGTGATATTTTAAATCATAAAAAAGGCAACCAATTTTTTATGAAAGTTTTATTTTCCCGTTTAATAATATTCTTAAGTACGCACGTGTTGTGACCCAAAAGCTTGCAAATTACTGACATATTAAATCACAGGTATTAAATCGATAGAACTTAGCCCCCATCAAAATAATCTCCTTGTACTTCTCCCGACTGGAAACCTTTTTCTAGGCAATGTTTTGCAATTTTTCATCAGAGTCGCCGCTGGTTTACGTTTGATTTGCTCCACTGGCTGAAAGTGACGTTCTTTTAAAGAATTCTTGAACTTGCGAAACAAAAAGAAGTCGCATGAGGCGGAGTCGGAAGAATACGTTCTATGATCTAGCCGACAGATTGTAAATTTGGAAAAAAGTTCCTTTGCTTAGAGAGCACTGTGCGATGGTGAATTGTGAACATTCAAGATATCTGGGTCACTATTTGGCCTCTTCCTAGGAACTGCGTCTATCAAATGTCGTTGGACCTCAAAAGCTCTGGTTCACTTTTTATCCTCTGGGACAATTTCGGAGTGAAAAATGCCTTCATTGTAAAAAAAACTTATCAACATTGTTTTTGTCTTCGGTTTGACAATCGTGCTTTTCTGGTCTCGGCGATTCGGGTGTTTTCCGCAGAAGACTTAAGCATTTGGTCTCTGGGTCTTACTGAACCGATGCTCCTTTTAGAGAGACTTCTCGTCTTCTTGAATTTCTTGGCTTACATGAGATCAGAACAAATTTCCGCCCGTGCAATTTTTGTTTGTCCGTCAACACTTTTGGAACCATTGTTACAAAGACGGGGGAAAAAAGTATCGATAAAAACTGCCAGAGCACAAGTCAGACGAAACACACGGTTGTCACCTAGTGCAATATCGACAACAAAGAATCAGAGATAAGTTTTCCAGGGTCGCAAACTGCTCATTGTTTCTACGAAATCCACAAAAAAATCATTTCGGAAAAGTTTGCCTCACTCCATGCATTTTGGCCTTTTATGTCTATTGCACCAATAACCAATAATCGATTAAATTCATCGGCGGAAATTTCGATAAAATTAATCTACTTCTCATTCCAAACCTCTTTTCGATTTAATTTGTGTGATTGATTCCGTACATCAGCTGGCATAAATAGAATATTCACTTAATTAGTGATTTACTTTGCCCTTCAAAAAATAATTGCAATCGGGATTCCTCGCTAGAGCAAATGTTAAATTGAAATTGAAAATTACCATTGGAGTATTAATGAAGAACTGTATTAATAGGAAATAGATGCGTCATTAATTTGTCTGAATTTTTGCACGCACGTTTAATTGGAGTGCGACTTCTAAAGAGCGAATTCATTGTGTGCACCATGCTGTTATCATGTACGCTCATAAGAACGCTAACGGCTGCAACTCCGCTATGTAATTTAGAAGGAACTTCCTTTTAATAAAACAAATTGACTTTATTCCCACCTGAAATTATTTAAGTACATTATGATTTTTAAACCGATACTGACAGTGCAATTCATGGTTCAAGTAACTCATTTCCGCAAAATGCTATCTTTAAATTCATCAGTTTTCACTTTTATACCCGTTAACTAACATACATCTCTTTCCGCTGAATTTGTTTGAGAAAACCCGTACACACCTGCGTATGTAAAAATATCACAATGTATCCAGATTTTTCAGTCAGCACCAAACTATATCAGTAGTTTAGAAATGCTTCATTGTACAGGAGGAGGAACTCATTTCACAATACCTTCGTACTGATCTCAGCGAGAGAAATACCCGGTTCTGAAGCGGAAGAATTAGTCTGCCTCGGTAGTTCAGTGGTTTGAATATCCTCCCGGCAAGTGAGGGATCCGAGTTTAAATCCCGGTCTAGAGAGCATATTTCTTCGGTTTCAGAAATCTTCACGTCCTGCATATGCTTATCTGCATAAATACTTCACCGACACTTTCGTTTGTTTGTTTGTTTGCATGGTATTTCTGGCTAATCAATCTATTGGGTTATTATAGCCATTACTCCTTCCACACCGAACACACGCAAGGGAGGAGGGAAACCCGGTGCCGGCACTAGCCTACTCATTACGAAGAGCACCAAGGGGGCCAACGGCTCAATGTCCGTGCCGAAGGACGGAGCGCTGACTTGCGCGGTCTCCTCAAAGCACACAAGTAGGGGACGGGACGATCTCAGGTTGAAAAATCCGACCTCCGCCGGATTCGAACCTGGGCCCGCTGCGTGGAAGGCCAACGCTCTAACCACACCGCAACCGCCACCCCACACTTTCATTTGTGCTTACCTCGCACTCATATCCATTCCCTTAATTCCAAAAGAAAGTAATCAGGAGGTTGCAACCCGATAACTTGCCAATTCCGCTCCAAAAATGAAAGCAACTTGTCTGTCCGCAATTCTCTTTAAAAACGAGGCTCGCGCTCTAATTAACAAGTCGGTCGTCTACTCTGCAGTCTACGAAAGGGAATGTTGTTGTATCCCCTTCGCCGCGTGAAAGAAACAATTCCTCCTCGGGGGATTTTTCTCGACCTCTGAAAAACCACCCGACGCTTTAAAATCATAGGCGAGGACGGAAGGGGTGTGAGGGTAAGGGAGAGGGGGAGGGGAAAGGAAGAAGAGATGTGGGAGGGCTAGAAATGTTCGGCGGAGTTGGGGGTTTACAGGAGGAGGGCCCATATCCTCCCGGTCCGAGTGAAATGAAGGGAAAGCGGCGAAACCTAATTAAAAGGTAACTCCTCGTGGAGGCGGCGGCCGTTCAACATCCAGAACCGCACGTCTCCTCCTCTTCCACCCTCCCTTCAGATCTTTCCTCGCCCCCTTTCCGGTGCACAGATGAGAGATTCTCCGAGCGGCTCTTTGCGCAGACGGCGGTTAACCCATTCGGAGCAACCGACTAGCGTTATGTATCCCCTCAAGTGATCGCCGCTTTGCGTACGAGTTGAGGTAAAAGTAGAGAGACGGAGCGGATGGACGAATGAAAAACTACCCGCAGTCGCAATTTTTTACCTCTGTTGCGTTGTCTGGTCACCTTTCCAATTCTTTATTTTTTTCGCCTGCTGACGTTGCGCGCGTTGGATATGGCTGGAGTCTACCGTTTCTCTTAATCTATCTACATCATGTAATCTGCCAAAGGAAGCTGTTTATTCGCGGAGTTTGATTATTGGGATTACTAAAGGAACTTTTAATGAAGGGATTTTACTGTTATAATTACAGTATTCCACACAAGTATATTAAACTGTGGCTATGTCTAGGACTTAACGTATCGTGAGTAATTACCAGTTAATACAATAATACAATATATTTTACATAGTTAAACAAAAAAATGTCTCCATAATTATTCTATAATCTTATTCAGATCAATTTAGCTAATCACAAATATTTTAGGAACTTAGATTGAAAAAATAAATAATAACACATGCGCGTCATCACATGATCAATATTGTTAATTATTAATCTAAGCCAGGAGTGCCCAACCTGCGGCCCACCACCGGTGTTTTGTTGTTGTCAAAACCTATTTCATTTTTATTTTGATCTATCCACCAAATGTTATTTTATATCTAGCTAAACGTTTTAAAATGTCTAGCATTAAATTAAGACCTCTTAATAAATATTTCTCAATTCAAATATTTTTTTATTTTGTTTTTGATCTTTTCTCAAAAGTATTTCTACGATTGAATTCCATCATGATTATTAATATTGTGATGTTAACCCTAAAAACCTGATTTTAACTAGGACCCTCTAAGTAGCTTCCAATTTAACTTTAATCCAGCCCGCCGAAGCATTGACAATTTCCAATGCGGCTCGCCAAAGGCTTCACTGCTATCAATGCGGCCCACCAAGTAGAAAAGGTTGCCCACCTCTGATCTAAGCAATCATCTGAGCGAATAAATACATTCGGTAACTAGCATTTAATCTCTTCTATTAATAATAACTTGATGTTTTCTTCAAAATGTATGCCGTTTTGTTAAAGAATTAATGAAATAACTTAAGGAACCTGCTGCCGAATTAACTGACCATATTCACATGCCAGTGCTAAGAACTGGGAAACGCTCAACGGAAATCACATTAGATTTACGGTATATATTATCTGAAATATAGGTTCTATTTTCCTCTATTTTATCTCTCCAAATGTTGATCTGGACAGTTGGAAATCGACCTCGAGCCGCGATACCGTGCCCCTTCTTCTTCCCACACGTGCTTTTACGCAACCCTTTTACTACCGCCTCTGACATTTTCTCTCTCTTTGTCCATCCACTTATCTGTGCACCTCATCGAAGTTCACGATTCTCCGCTTTTAAAACGATTTCGTTCCCACCTAACGCCCTAATCTCTCCGCATCTAAACGCCCTTAAACTCTATCGTCTCTCCCTTTCATAAGCGCCCACATTCATCTATTTCAAAACTTATTTCCTTTCGTCCGACCAACGCCGCACCCTGTCCCATCTCAAGAGCATAGTCACCTCAGAGAATGATTTACACATGCTATACCTGCAAGTATGTCTAAACGCGCATTTATACAAGACTTAGCAGGAAAAAGGCAGAGATGGACATAACTATAAGCGAATGTTTATCTCATTTCTACGCCCACGCGCCAAAATCGATCCTGTTTTTTTTCTTCCGACCCCCTTGGACCTCTCTCTCTCTCCTTTTTCCTTTCCCTCCATAAGCTTTTGTGCTCTCCATGTTCCTCCTCTCTCTCTCTTTTAGCATCCTTTCTCTTCTATCCCCCTTTGTACTCGGCCGCGATGAAATTTTAATGGCCCTTCCGAGAGGGAGAGGAAGGAGGGAATAAGAGAAAGAGAAAGGAAGAGTGGGAGCACCCGAGCGGCCAGGAATGAAACGATGTGGGATGCCCGTGGACTGCGTGCGTATGAGGAGATGAGGGAATCCGGAGAATGGAAAAAGGGTTGAGAGAGAGTGGGAATGGTGGAGGGAATTGCGCGGAAGATTATTTGATCCCGCTAATAGTTTTTCGTTTCATCTTGCGTTGGAGAGTCACGTCTTTGCGTGGCCACACTCTCTCTCCCTCTCTCTCTCCGCAGTGGGAATTTTTCTGTGTTAAAACATAACCGATACACAGTTTTTTATGACCCACAAAACTAACATTCTTTGGTAATGCTCTGTTATCTACTAACAAATATATTAACTTGTAATTAATTTGTATTTTGTTAAAATCTGTATGTATTTAATTTCTCTTATTTTGTAAATATTGTAATTACTTATATGACGAAAGGGTTAAATGTAAGAAGGGACTACATAGTCTCAATTTCGCCCTAATAAAGTCGTTTGTCTGTCTGTCTGTCTGTCTCTCGGAAGTTTACTTTGCGTGAAAAAATAACTACCATCCTCTTCAATGAATATATAAGCGTTAAAGTGAGTGTAAAATGATTTAATGTTGAATGTTTAGCGGAAGAATAACAGTCGGAAAGGGTCTGAGAAATTTGAAACTTAGAGAAAATGCTGAGGGAAAAGTGTGGGCTACAGCGCTATGATGGAAAAATAAACTCAGCAGTATAAGAACGGCATGACATGTATCGTATCGAAATATGTCTCGACCAGCGATTCTCATGTGTAGTCACTATGCTCACATGGCGAGTCCAGGAAAATTGTAAAATGTAGACGTTCAATATATAAATTTACAATCCATGATTCGTCTCATTTGATTGTCCCAACCTTTATATTACTGATGGAGAGACATAGTTTGTTAAATTGATTTTAGCCATAAGATGAGATAGATAATTTTTAAAACATACATATACCATAAAAAATATGTAATATGTTCGACTGCCGAGAAATTTCCTTGGCCACGATAAAATATTTTTATGGGAATCACTGGTACTGAAAAAGAGGAAAGGGACAAATGTCGCATGAAAAACTTTCTAAAATATCCTCAAAAATAGATAAATAGACAAGATTTTTAAGAAATTTTAAGAAATGGCGCATAACAGTTCGGAATCGAGTTGGAAATCAGACAGACGCAGGGAAATAGAAGCGGATTCGCACGAGGGGGGTGTAAAGAGAGTGATTAAAATTCCGAAGGACGAAAAAGGTGACGAGATGGAAATGGAAGTAGGAGCGGGCAAAAGGTAAAAGGGGCGAAGATATGCCGAGTTTCGGGGATGAGTTGAATACAAATATAAAGAAAGGGAAAGCAATAAGAGAAGCAGTGAGGAAGACGAAAGGGATGAGATTAGGGCGGCGTGAGACAGCGAGAGAATGCGGGATAAAGGAGGAGGTGGAGAGTAGAAAGGAGAATGCAACCGGAGGAGAAGATAATATGGGCGTGAAAGGAAGAAGTGCTTAGGGTTAGGGAAAAAAGATGCGTATGTATGTAATGCGGAGAGAAAGGTAGAGAAAGAGAGGTAGTTAGGCACAGTTGAAGACGCAATGTGAGTGATATTTTTGGCGAAAGCCAGCTTGTGTTTGCATGTAGTGGAAGAGAGGAATTTTCACATTCTCTTCGCACTACGTTAATGGCAACCGTCCCACACACAACCTTGGTACAGTTTAGGCCTTTCCTGCGGACCCTCGAATGCCGCTTCCGTGTTTTCCCTAAGGGTAAAGAGTGCGTGCATTCGAAAGGGTATTTCGGCTGTGGAATCTTTTGAAGAGGTATTTTGAGGATTTGGCAGTTTTGATCCATTGCCTTCCTTTTGTTCATCCGTTGTAAGTCGTTAAGTATTAGAAATGTCGTGAATTATTACGATCGATATTTATTGATTGTTTAGATATCTTAATTAAACTGCTAGTCTCTTGATTTACAGTAACTATATTCCCCCTCCCTCCAACTTAAAATGTGCTCCATCATCATTGTAAGTAAGGTATTTAGATTTTCTAGCTTCGAAATGTAACATGTACACTTTTCAGTTTTATTGCGCAAGTTCAAAACACGATAATTTTTCAACACGGAGGAGGGTACAGTACCTATTCTATGAATGCATCTATTTCATCTATATTTAGCTAGAGTAGAAGCATTTTCTTTAATTTAACATTCGATTCTAAATAACAGTTCTAAAAGTACAGTAGAATCTTGATAATCCGAGGTAAACGGGACCAGAGCCAATCTGGATTGTTGAAACCTCGGATTATACGGAATGATTAAGTATTAAGTTGTGAAAATAAAAAATATATATATTAAGTTATATTTATTATTAAAACAATTAAAAACAAAATGAATCGTCCTTGGGAAATGACACCCGATAATGAAATATATGCATACTAAATTAATCATGAATAAAGAACGAGACTCTTTTGTTTCTTTATCATCTTTCTCGGAGAACATGACCTCGGATTAAGCGGAGCTTCGATTATCGAGACTACTATATTTATTAAATAATCTTTTTTAAGTCACGAGTTCCAATATGCTCATTTAAGACCAAAATTTATGCAAATTCAAGGTGTAGAGGCTCCTACACAATGTAAAGTGTTCGTTAATAAAGTAATGAAACGATAAGAAACAATTAAATGGAGGAAAATAAAACTATTCGCCAATGAAAAAATATTTTATACATGTGTAACACATGCAATATTAAACGGAATTTAAGGTACTATTCCAATTTTAAATTTTCAACACACAGCCTCTTTAGTCACGTAAAATAGTCAACAATGCAGGTTTTTTTTAAATATCCAATACTCTCCTGTCCGTTACGTAATCCCCCATAATAATGCACGGGCGCACATTTTCGACGTTCGAACACCAGTTCGGGACGGAAAGTAATTCTCCATACGCGGGTCGGCGACGTACCAATCCGTCAAAATCCAATCTCATGCATTCCCAACTTTTTCCCCATCTTTCGCTTCCATGAATATATCGCCCCGGATTTGAAAATGTTCCTCGCGATTTTTTGCATCGCCCCCGCGGAAGATTTTTCTATTTTTTCCCCGCCCTCCATACTGCGGTTGACAAGGAGAAGTTTTCATCTTATCAATCAGTCAGAGAGTGAGTGAGAGAGAGAGAGATAGAAGAGTGGGAGAATAAAAAGAAGAAAAACGATAAAAAAATAGTTTTAAGTCCGCGTCAACTTCGCGGGATCTTCGGCGATTGGTTTTAGACGGCCTTCGTGGTGACGGTGACACCGAGGAGGGGAAGGGGGTTAGGAAAGGGGTAAGGGGGAGAGGAGGGATAGGGGGAGAGCCGCGTTATGGAACGGATTCTTCCTGGCGTGGGACGAACGTATCGCAAATCGTGATTAGTTCGCAGGGCCTCGCTCGTGACTCTCCGAGATTACATCCTGAGGGTCTCTGCGTGACACAGAGAGCTAATCAATAGGACAAGAGAGGAGAGGCTCTGTCGGGGAACCGGAGGGAGTTGAAAACGTTGCCTAGGCATTCGAGCTAACCCCCTATGAAGCTGTCTTCTTCTTCCTCTGCTGGGGCGGAGAATGGGTGAGTCGTGTCTGCGGTATCATTAAATTGCGATGCGAAGTTGTCGGGAGGGAAGTGAATGCAGCGTTGGATGGTTGGTCAGGAAGGATGGATGTGTCGAGTTTTACCGGGAGATGTTGATGGATAATTTTTCGGCGCTTGACGAAAATGCACACTCTGAAGTAGCCGCGATTCAATCTGTCGAATACACCAACTCGTTTGGATTTTGAATTGCGAGGTTCTCGACTTCATAAAGCGTCGCGTCAACTGCGAATTTCGTTGCTTTCGGCGTTCTTGTTTTGCGCGCTTGCGCAGTATAAATTTAAATATGTCCCTTTTATGCAAAAGACGTTATGATTGAAATAGGGTAAACAGGTTGGAGTAACGTTTCTTTTTTATCATAAATAAAAATTTGCGATAACAATCGATATTGAAATCCGACAGCTATTCCTCCAAAAACTCAATATTTTGCGAACAAATTCGTTTATTGTTACAGGAGTGAAACTTCTGCCTGATCAAACAAAAATAAAATTTTAAATTTCGCCATTTCGTTTATAAATTAAACTTTATCGGGGTTATTTGTTTCGTTATTAAAAGGCACAATCCAATCTAGCGTAATTTATATCGTTTGAAGGGAAAATACGAAGCTAATCACAAATTCACCAAGCGACGTTTATCACGTGTATTCGGCAAATAGCGAATATCAAGCAAATGTATGTTTTCTTTTTCTATATTGTAATCGATTTCTCTAACGAAACGAGCTTGATAAAGTTCCTGTTCCGTTACATTTCCGCATTCAAGAAGATAATTTCCCGTAGATAACCCGATAATAAAAGGATCGCGCAGTTTTCCTCCCAACATCCTTCCGTATTTCCGATGCCCAATTTATTTATTTTTAACCTCGAGTGCTTGAAGAACGACCCGGCCATCAGTCATTCCGGGACGCGAGTTGTCAACGAGAGGAACGGCTGCGAGAGGGCGGAGGGCATCGGAAAACCGAAGTGTGTGAAAGAGAGAGAGAGAGGAGGAGGTGATAGAGAGGGGTGTGTGGGTGGCAGCAGGGTCGAGGAAAAATGAGCTTCTGTTCGTGCTGATTCTTCCCGAGTTCCACGTGATCGTATCAGGTTACGTCACGTCCACTTCCTTTCTCTCTCCTCTCTCCGGCGCATCTGCTGCTTCCTTTCGCCCTCCTCGCCTCGCTCGCTCCGCCGCGCAAACCCATCGATGCGTGCGTCTCCACGTGTTTTAGACCGGACTTCGACTGGACGAACGATCGCACCTTGTGTTAGGAGAGGGGAGAAGGAGAGTAAAAATGCTCCGCACGTGAAGCGGAGAAAAAAGTACTCTCTAAAATTTATAAAGGTGTATCAAAAATATCTCGAATACGACCGAGGATCTCTCCTAAATCATTACGAAATATTTTTCGCTTTCAGAAGTGATTTTAGTATTCGCTATCCCCGGTAAAAGATTCGTATTATTTAGGATGGGGCCGTTGAGCCTTTCCCTTATAAAACATACTAAGCCATTATAGGTTAGATGTAAACACGAAAATCTAGTAATCAAGACTCCGGGGCACCTCGACCGCTTCGGTAGCCGTGGAGGGCCTTCCTAGAAAACCTGAAAATGCATTAGACTTAAATAACAGTACTATAAAAAATATAAATTTAATGTTAATGATTGTCTTCTGCGTTCGATTTGTTTTTCTGGATAACTAGATAATTACCCGAGCTTTGCCCCGGGTTTAGAGTTTTGAATTTTTCATGCACATATCACTCGCTAATATTTTCATTCAAACTCAAGGTAAGTGGCCAATATCCCCCTTTAATTGGTATGAACAAATTAAATATAGACTAAAATTTGATACCTCCCTCCCTCTCTCCTACCCTCCCCCCCCCCCCCAAGAAATCAACGTTCTGGCACCTAGATGCATATCCTCAACGCCTCTTTAGTATGTGTACAAAGTGTCTTGGTTCAACATTGATATTGACGGAGGATTCATCAAAATCGGTCATTTGGTTGCTGAAATATCTTAAAAAAACCGAAATTTGGATTGACCCTTGCATTATGATCCTTGATCCCGTGGGTCGATTTGAATTAATTTTGGCACTACAACTCTCATAGCCAACCTAAAGCAGCTGTCAAATTTTGAAGCTCCTACCTTTATTTTCTGAAGACTTATGACAACCGCTGACACACACACAGACAGTTTCTTTTATTATTATAGATTTCGGAAAGTATATAGTAGAGAAAATATTATTCCATTCCAGGAAGTAAAATGTAAGCTGCATGTTTGTGAAACTGTATATATTAATCTCTATATTGTTTTTTATGTTATATTTTAGCACTCTGGCCGTACCAGGGGTCCGAAAACTTTTCAATGTGGCGAGCACCAAGTTGCGTTTTAGAGCACCCAACGATTAGGTACCACTATACTTTTTAAAAGTAGGAATGATCATAAATAAAATACAATCAACGTCAAATTGATTTAAAATGTCCTTTCTTACGTTTAGAAAGAAAATATGCGAACAAATCAAATTAATGGTATTAGAAAAGACGATTTTTAGCATCGTTGAAGTGCACGGTAAGACTGCTAAAGAGTACCGCAGTGCTCGCGAGCACAAGATTACAGTCCACTGGGCCTCACGACCAACCTGTAACATATTTTTGACGATAATAAATAATGAGAAATAAGCAACGGTCTCGGCACATAAGTTGTGCAGCCGTGCTCCACGCTCTAATTTAAACGTTTTTTCACCTTTTTTAATAAACATTTCAGAAATTGTCTTGTAATTTCATGGTAAATAACTTCTTAATCAAAGTCCCTTTTCACAACTCAAGAATACTTTGCTTGTCTATCAATTCTGAACTTATTCGGATTATGCAACCTCATTTGTTTCTATAAAAAAGCCAAAATGCGTTCATCGCTTCGTTTAAACGCGTGATGCATACGATTATTTATCGATTAACATTTTTACGGACTGTAACTGAGTCCTTCGGTAAATATACATATATATGTTTGTTATTCGGATAGTCTTGTTAGGACGGAATCAAACCCCCCTTTCCCCTTTTGCCCTTGGTATTGGTATCCACGGTTTTGGCATCCGAGGTGTTCTCCATTAGCGTAACCCACTCAGATAGCAAGGATCTATTTCATTTTTTATCGTGTTCAAATCGAATCAAAGTTCCCTATTTCTTTTTAATTTCTGGTTTCAGTTTTGTTTCCTTTTCCATCTGCGATTTTTTAATTTGACGAGCGAAATTAAATTATCGCAGCTGTGCATTTCATTCGTCATCTGTCTTTTTTATAAACAAACCGGATAATCCCGTGCGGCCGTCTGTCTCTCTTCCTAAATAAAATGAAATTGACTAGAATTAAAAAATGAAATAAACGCAAACGCCTTTCTCCTCTCGCCCGACTCGAGTTCTATTCGTGACGCGTGGATTTATTTTCACGTTTTCCAATCACAGTTGAGAGAGTGGCGTCGCTTTCCATTTTCACTCTCTCTCTCTCTTTCTCTTCATGTACACTAGTAGAGGATGATGACCAGCAAATTGTTTCGAGCGTTCCAAACTGCCGTCATGATGTTTGGTTAATAAGCAACCCGTTCAAACGTTGATTTAATACATTCCTTCGACCATTTTTGCATGCCAGCGGAAAATTTTTCCTTTATTTCTCTAAATTCTATTAAGTAAATCGGGAATATAGACTCGATTATCTCGTCGTGTCTAAATCGAATAACGTGAAAATTATACGCCATTTTGCGAGCGAATCCACGCATTCGTTCTCGGTTTAAAGTGGAATACAGTTCGGCTTTATGAGCGTCAGATTTTATTTTAACGTTCGCGCTAAACTCGTCGTCTCTATTGTTTGTATTTTCTGGGAAATTTTGCATTATGTGCGTTGAAGACATGCTGTTGTCATGCGGTGCAGTGTGTGCCCGTTCTCCCCACGATGGACTATTTCACACGTTCCCTACGGTGCATTATTCATTTTGATCGCCCATAGCGCATTATGAGAGCTACTGTGTCCCTACTCTTTACTTCCTAATTGACGTAATTACATCTCCTCTTGATTGATTTATGTAAGGGCAATATAATTTCGGCACGAGCTTTGCTTTCTCTATCACGAGTTTACGCGAATGGTGCTTGACAGAATTCTATGAATATGGACACCCTCAAATAATAACTCGCGAGAAAAGCATGCAAGAATAACTCATACGATCAACACATTTATATTAATATATTTTATGGCACACTAATGTACGCTCTGGTTTAATATCTTCTTCTAACATATTTATTTAAATATACTTGAAAGTGTCATATGCATTAATGCATTGTTAGATTTTTTATATCTCCATTTACACTTTGCTCAGAATGATAACGAAATTAATTTTTTTACTGTGTGTGAACATCAAATTAAACAGGAAATAATGTTGTAGGAATGATTTGCCAGTCGCGTAGAGAGTTATATTCACTGAACAGCCGAGACCTAACTGCGGCGCGTAAAAAGGTGATTTAATTAATTGCACCACAAATGAAAATCGATAATATAATTAAAGAGCCCTCGCTTGGGATGTTTCTCCAATAAAATTATTCCCTTTGTCTGACCACCTTTCGCTCACCTCAGTATTAATTACGACAAAACAACATTAACGTAGCATTTCATTGATTCATTAGCTAAATAAGCTGGTAACTAACCCTTTTAAATACATCAACACGAAATACAGAGATCTAGAATGATAGCATTAAATAAAACGAATGTTGGCGGTTGAATTTTTTTACAGTAAAAGATGCACTTTAAAAGAGTCGTTTTGCAACATAGGAGCGGCTGTTAATTACATTGAAGCACCTATTGAAGTTTTCATTTTAAAGATATAAGTTATACATAATTTAACAAAACTCAAATAAAGGCGGAAAGTTGGATAATTCTCGAAGTACTCAACGTTAATACACTAATCGGATGCGATTTAGGATTGACATCACACTCTCCTTCCTCAGCGCACGTACAAATTATGAAATGCAAATATATCACGCTCTCTCAGCTTTGCCCTCTGGATCTCTTCTTTTTTGTTTTCGAAAGGGACTTATATAAAGAGAGAGCGAAGTTTTTATTTCTTTTTTTAACAAATGAAACGGAGGAGAGAACTGCAGATTGGTGGTCTGAGAAGAGGCCGATAACAAGGGAGAAAGAACGTAAAGATGGCGGAGGAGGAGGGCAAGGAGGAGGAGCAAGAAGAGAGGAAAGGAAGAGATTGGGGTGGGCTTAATATGGAAAAGAGGGAATCTTCCGAAGGGGTGAAGTCATGAGGCAAAGATGAATGAATTTCGAGGAACTTGCGAAAGGGTTGCGAAGGAGGGCGAGAGGGGAAAGAGGGAGGGGAAGGAATAGGGAGGGGAAGGAAGAGGGAGGGAAAGGAAGAGGGAGGAGAAGGAAGAGGGAGGAGAAGGAAGAGAGAGGGGAAGGAAGAGGGAGGGGGAGGAAGAGGGAAGGGAAGGAAGAAAGGGTTTAGGAAAAGGTAAGGACGGTGAAGGGGGATGAAGTGGGATGAAGAGAGATGGAGAGAGAATCGACGGAGGGGGACGGTAAGAGGTATAGAGAGAGGGAGAGAGAGACGGGGAGGGAGAGAGAGACGGGGAAGGAGAGAGATACGGGGAGAGAGAGACGGGAGGGAGAGAGAGACGGGGAAGGAGAGAGAGACGGGGAGGGAGAGAGATGGTAAGGGGGTTCGGAGGGGTAATGGCACCCAGGGTGTTTTGTTTTCATTAGGGAGGATTCCATTACGCCAACTCAATTATTGGGCGATTGGAGGAGTGGAGGTGGGAGTGCTAGGGAGAGGACGGAAGAAGGAAGGGAGAAAGGAGGGGTGGGTTTGGATAGAGAGAGGGGAGGGGAAGTGGGTGGAGGGTGGACTCGTTTGAAATTGGAGGCCTCACCCTCAGTCCTTTTCCCAAACCTCCGCATCAAC
Organism: Tanypteryx hageni; assembly: GCA_028673005.1. NCBI lineage: Eukaryota > Metazoa > Arthropoda > Insecta > Odonata > Petaluridae > Tanypteryx > Tanypteryx hageni. Next base: position 57,744,818 of record CM054116.1, read on the forward strand.
TGTTCTTCCTCGTCCCCTTCACCCGATTCCACCTTTTTATACAACTCCTCCTTCCCTTCCTAAACCTCCACCCGATTCTAACCCCCTCCCTCAACCCCCATACCAAACTTCCTACTTCCATCAGCACACTCGCAACCACCCCTCTCATTCTCTCTCCCCTCTTCCCCTCCCATTCCATCCCACTCTTCCATCTCTTGCACATCGGACCTAATAATTCTCTCCTCTCTCTCTCTCACCCCTTACTTCATGAAACACATTCCCTATCCCATTAAAAGTAATGCGGCCGCGAATTCCTTAAATGCAGATGTCTCCCCTAACATAACCTCCTGTTCCATTTCTCCATCCATTTCCCATTCTCTTCGTCCTTCTCTCTCTCTATAACCCACCCGATGCCCTGAGGGGGAGGAGGGGACGTGTTTATTCCCCTGCGGTGCGCTCCTAGGGGGTGGGATTGAGAATAGGAGGGTGGTGGTGATGAGGATGGAAGGAGGGTGGGAAAGAGGTGGAGTGAGCGGCGAGAGCAGGCGTAGGTGGAAGGGTTGGTCTGGTGGGTAAATGTGACGTCTGTCGCCGCGTAGCAATGTCGGGACCACGCCGCTTTTATGCGTTTCATAAATAATGGGAGTCGGACTCCCTCTCCTACGGTGCGGCTCACGTGTTTATTCCCACGCGAGGTAATGCCTCGTCCTCTCTCTGCCCTCTCCTCCTCCGTCTCTCACCCCCGCCCCACAAAACCTTCCTCTCCTGCTCCCTCTGCGTCACACTCAACCCTTTTTTTCATTTCTCCCTCCATCTCTCTTTCTCTCCTAGCCACCCTTATTCCCTTTCTACCCCTTCCTATTCTCTCTCCATCTCCCCCCTCTTCCCTCACCTCTCCTTCTCTCTCCTCTCTTTCTCTCTCGCCTCAGCTTTTTTCCTCCCTTTTTATTACGCGTGTCCTCCCTCTCTTTCTCTCTCCCTCCCTCTCTCCGCCTCTCTTCCAGGAAAGAGCGCCTACTCCCTCTCTCTCCCTCCCCTCTCTCTCCCTACCCTCTCTCTCCCTCCCCTCTCTCTCCCTCCCCTCTCTCTCCCTCCCCTCTCTCTCTCTCTCCGGAACACTCGACCTCAGCCCAAAAAACCTATCGCTTCACTAATTTGTCAGCCTCCTCCTCCTACGCGTCGAATTTCATAATGAACTTCTATTTTTGTAATTACTCGGCTTTTTCTTCTTGTCTTTTTTCTCTCTCGAAAAGTGTGTGTGTGTGTGTGTCAGGGTAGGCGTGGTCAAAGTTTTTAATTGACGTCACCGCCACGGATCTTCACGTAAACGTTTCGTCTGACAGGCTCGGTTATAGGACTTCAGAATCAGGCTCTATTGTAAAAATGTCATTTCCCACACTTATTTCACCCATCTCTTACGAACGCAATTTTGACGCTAGATTTTCCCTCAATGTGGTGTCCCGAATGACCATCGGTTACACTGTGCGAATTATAGCTTATCATCGTCGCTTCAAACTGCATCGCCTCCATTATTTCAAATGATTCCACAAACACGCTTTTATTCGATACAATTGACCTCGTCTCGTTTTTATTTTGTCATAAAAGAGATGTACCAGAAAACTGCGAAATGAGAGAAATGGAGAAGAATAATGAAGCTAAAATGGACCGGTAGGATGAAGAAACAAGGAAATGCTGAAAATCCTAGGAGAAAAGGTTATGATTGTAAAAACTAATAGAAAGAGGAAGGCGAATTGAATCGGACATTATCTGAGGGGAGAGAGCATTATTAAAGACGCGTTTGAAATAAACTGGAAGGGAAAATAAAAGAAGGAAAAGACTTCAGCTGATAGACGACTCGAAAGGAAAAGAGATCTAAAAGAAAGGAAGATTGTGGAAAACAAGTGCATATGGAGAATCAGATTTAATCAATAATTATCACGGGCCTGAATAGGGACAGATTATCTCTGATGATGATGATGATGATATGTGAATTACTTTATATTCCAATTATTATCTATCAAAAACGAACTTTTTCAAGTACTTTATGTATATTCCTCTGATTTAATCCAAAGATCCAATCCTCGATTAGCACATTTTAAAAGGAAATGTCCGGCAAAAATAATAGCTTCAGTAAACGTTAACACAAAAAATACAAAGTAGTAGTATCATTCACGGTCATGAATCAGTTCCATTAAAAAATTTCATCTAATGTTTTGGAAATTTTAAATTTCAATTAAGCTCTCAATTTTAGCTGAGGATGTTTCCATCTTATTCCCATTTCACTCATTAATTTTTCTTTTTGTTTTGGCTTTATTTTATGTTTACTCGCATCAGTTGACCTCCATAAATCCATTTTTATCATCCCAGCTGAGAAATCTCTTCCCCACGTTCCCATTTCCCTTTTAAACTTTCTTTCGCTTTTTATCTGCCCCCATCATCCATTTTCCTCCCATGACTCAATGTCACATCCGTGCAAGTCCCACCTCAATTTCCCTCTGCCCTTGTCTAAAATTTCCGGCCATTTTTTATTATCATCTTTGACCCTTTTCTCGCCTCTCATTTTTTTCTCTCTCTTCTCTAGTTCTGTTCTCTTTCACGCTATCTTTTCCACTACTCCGTGAATTTAATTTCACTTTTTCTGAATTTTATTATCCCTATACTTAAAGCAGCAACTTGTTTCCTTCTTCAATTCGTGCTAAACAGATTTTATACTTGCGCTAGCTGTTAGTTATATGTATAGGCACGTATGTTATTTATATCCCTGGTAATCATGATTGATAATCTGTCTCCATATCAAAGGTGTGTTCTGGTGAGAGAGGTCAGAAATTAAAATAAATGATGTCCACCTATGTGCGTTTGTTGAATTTCCTAGATTTCCTGGCACTACGGAGGCGTTTGTTTCTACTGCGTCCCATCGTGGTGTCAGCGAGTTTCAGATTTTCATAACCTGCTATTTTTTAAACATTCTTCTGTATCCCAACTGCGTCGAGTGTTCTAAATTGCAATGAGAATTAAACTGCTGAAACGCGTAATGTTATGAGTAAGAAGCTATAAAGTATAAGGATAGATATTGTGGCTGCTGATACAAATAGTTAAGGTATTTTTCTGAATTTATTGTGAGGATGAAATTTGTATATTTCCTGTAAATAATTAAACAAATTAAATTTGTTCTGATTTAATTGAATTTTCCATACAGTATTAGCCATATTTAATTTCGTGATTTTATTTGCATATCGTTAACTGGTTTACTCGTAAATTTGTGAAAATCCATATTTGCGATATTGCGGAAATGAAAGAAAACTATTCTGTTATGATCCACAGATTTTGTTTTATTTCAGCGATTCTCTAGAAATGGGAGCAATACAATTGTCATGATTAGCCTCAAATTTCACAGTTACTAGGAATTTACATGTTTGATACTTCTCATTTTCTTATACCGAATTAAGGTAAAAAAATAAATATTTCCGACCCAATATTTTCAGATCGAAAGCGCCGAAGATATGAAGTGCACGGTATTATGAAAGGGGATATAATTTCAAATTGGTTTATTCCTTTATACCTTGTGATTCATTTCTTTAAGTTATAAATCTGCTGCCTATCCGGTAAATAGATACTCTTGGTAAACTTCGGTAATAGAATTCCGTGTTAAATTTATCATAGTATTCCCAATCGTGTTTAACAAACAAACGATACAATTTGCTTTTCAAATTCAATTGACAGGAATCCATTGCACAAACAAATAACAGAGCATCGTGATCATCGACTCTCCTCAGTTTACTCTCATAGTTTCGAATAACCTATGAACCACATTGCGTCAAACGTAAATGGTAATTAGGTTTTCTTTCACAGTTCGAACATTGGAAGATGGTTTATCGTAATTTTAGATTTGTTTCTCCATTTCACATTTTCCGTTTAATCACTTCGTTAAATAATATATTATTTATGCCAAACTTTCTCCTCTAATGTTTTATCAGATTATTTATGTCCTAAGCTGACAAAGTCTTTAATTTTTTTAATCTCTGTGGCTTGAGTTCTAGTTCATTTTTGCTAATTATAATTTTTGTAATTAATTGCCTCGTGAATTTAGTGCTCTGGATAAGAAATTCAAGATTTTAAAAATTATTCATATAATTTTGTATATAAAAAACAACTTTGGAAAAATTGTAATCTATTTAAAATTCTCATATGGTATGTGCAATTTTAAGGCAATCAAGAAAGTATGCGAAGTAAATAATTATTTTCTACAGAATATGGAAAAGCACAAAATCTCTTCGAATCGGATGACGACGACCAGGAAAATGACAGTAATATGCAGCTGATACTTCTAATTGCTAAACTAAAATATTCAAAAGTGGAAGATTTATGATCCTTTTTTATCTTTAATGTATGGGATATACGCTATCGGATTCAGAAGCTTAAATGCAAAATATGAATGGATGATTGTTTCTTTGAAAATTTTTTATCAGTCTGCCACTTGAGAAATCGGGTGTGGTGTTATCTCGCAAATTTTCACATAAGTAGTAACCCAATACATTCCACAATTTCCTTCGCTAATAAAAAAGTCATAAATGGGAGTCTTATCCGCTTAAAATAATAATCGATTTTTCCTTATTTACATCCTGTTATCTTTTTTGAGGATATATTCCGCTCGCATTAATGATAATAGGTATTTATTTTTCTCGGGGTAAACAAGTTGCCAATTTTCCTTATCTGCCACCGCCCGGCTGAATACAAAGCCGGTCGAAAAATGAGAACGAAGAAAAAATGGACGAACTCGAAAAATGCGCGGGAAACTTAATTACGGACAACTTCGCCGTATTCAGTCCGGAAATTAGGTGCGCATTAGGAGAACATTGGGCTTCCTTTCTCCTTTTTTTTATATTTTGCTCCTAAACGACTCTTCCTCCTCTCCAGGGACACCATCTCTACTTTCACCCTAAGGCAAGCAGTTCCCTTTAACCCATCCTTTCCTCTCACCCTTCAAATCCCTTTTCTCGCATCACCTTCCAACCAAATCCTTAACCTTAACGCTTCCAAATCTCCTCGCTTGGCCCCTTACGAATTGCCTCATAGCTTTCCTCCAAACCCCTTTTCCCCCTTTCCCTTTACCTTCCCCACACCACCCCCGACAAGCGCAACGTAACCCATACCTAAATCTTTGCGGGAATTCCCTTTTCTCTCCCTCTCCTCGGCCCACACTCTCCTTGCCCCCTTCCATTCCCCTATGAAAAACCCACCACTCTAACTTCCCTTATTTCAAGGGATTCTCTGGGCCAACCTCCCAACCCCCATTCCCATCTCTAAAACTGTGGTGCTTATTCCTCTTCATTATCCCCCGTCGCCATACACAATCTCCCCGCCTCTGCCCCATGCTTCTACATAAAATGACCACACCCTTTCCCTAAAATGAACTCGGCGATGGCATATCTCTCGTGGGAGAGAGAGAGAGAGAGAGGGCGCTGTATTTATGCCTTCATTTGCAGGCACGGAGATGCAAAAAATAACTTCGCGCATATTAGGGTCATCGCGAAGTATTTAATTCATGGTTGCGGCAATGCGTAATTGTTGGCGGTGCTTAGGAGAGAGATAAATTACTCGGATGGCGCGTCATACAGTTGTCCTTCGTTTCAGAATATTGCCTCACCTCTTCTCAAAAAAAATCCGCAGAGATATTATGAATAAAGATGAAAAAATAACAATTTATTAGAGGATTTCCTTATTTATTTCTTATGTCATACAGTTATTTTAATTGTTTTGCTAGATAAATAAGTTTAAATATTATCTTAACGCATTAGAACGTTATACGTATAGCAATTTCATCGGTTTTCTTGGGCTCTGATGACGACAACGCTATGTTAATTCCCTTGTGACAATAGTAATTTATAGATCTTGTCCATTAAAAACGGTATTAAACTGTATAGGTCATCAAATAGTATACCATTTAAATAATTATGAAATGTACATTAATATATTAAATGTATAGATCGTAGACATTGAAAAGTTTTCAGACTGCATAGAGCGACAAAATATTAATGCGTCATTTGCATAATGATTAGACTCTAATTTATGTATTCACCTTTCTCTCGATTATTACGTCTTAGACCCAACTCTTATAACATAAGAAGAAAATATCACGTGAGCATTGAATCGAGAAAGAAATGTAGAGTGATGCGTCTCACGAAGTCACGGTCCGTGTAGTACTCATTCGATTACCTTTTTAAAAATACAAAAAGAAAAACCTTTCCCATTTTCCAATGATCTCCTTCCTATGTCAGCTTTAAAAAAATTCTCATCTTGGGACAAACGAGAACTTCTTCGCGATATCCTCAAAATATAAAAAATCTCCTCCGGCAGAGAGCGTAAGAGAAAGAGGTTAAGGAATGAGGTGAGGAAAAAAAGACGGAGAATTGGAGAGCAACGTCGCAAAGGTCAACCCTTTTGCGTACATTCGCCCGACCCTTTGCGAAACCTTTGCCACCAACGCGAAATCCTAAACCCTTAAGAAGGGTGAAGCAAGAAGGGAAAGACCAAGGATCGTAAGAGTGAGAGAGAAAGAAATAAAGGAAGATGAGGAGTGGAAAAGTAGGAGAGGGACTGGAGAGGAAGGGCGAGGAGAGAACTAGAGAGGGAGGGAGGGAGAGGAAGGGAGGGAGGGGTGAGAAAAAGAAAAGAGGGAAAGAAAGAAGAGAGGGTTTGTCGAAGAAAAATGTTCCGGAGACCCGATTCGGATCACGCCCCTAGCGCGGGACATGACCGGCGTTTGGGAGGTGCATTTTTAGGGGTCAGGGGGCTAAGGAAGTGCCGCTCGCCACTTAGCCGGCAGGAGCGCAAATGGAGGGATACGAAGGAGGCGGGGGAGAGACGGTGGAAGGGGAGGGAGGGGGAGGAGGTTGTGGGAGCGAGTGGGCAATAGAGAGGAATGGAGAAAGAGAGGAAGGGAAAGGGTGTGGCTTTGAGAAGAGAGAGGGAAAAGGCATGAGGGAGGTGGAGAGGTTTCCACAACTCGCACGCGTGGTGTGGGTGAGTGGCTTGTGACCTTAGAAGTCGAACCATGCGACCATTAGAGAAGGGAGGAGGTGTGTGTGCGGATGGGGACGGTAAAGGAGCTTTGAGATCTTTCCTTCTCTCCATCTCCTCTATCCTCTCCTATCCTATTTCCTATGTTCCTTCCGTCTCTTTCTTCACATATTTCCTTTTCCTCCCCTTCTCACACTTCCTTCCTCCTCGATGCCCTACCCGTCTTTCTCCATACACCACATATTTCCCTCCCTCTCCATCCATTTTATTCTTCGAAGTTTTCATTCCTTCCTTCCACCTTCGAATTCGCGCTGTGCGGTCGAATCCTAAGGACCTGTGACACTCTCCTACGAAGGGTCACGTACTTAACGACGTGCATGGATCCATCGGTCACCAAAAGACAGCGCATTTTCGCGCACTCGCCTCTCAACCCATCCCCTCCTCTCCTACCTCGACCTCGCCGAATCGAGTATATCCTTTTTCCCGTGAAATATCAGCTATTGTTTTTTTGTTTTTATTTTGTCACGCCTCGCGTCATTGAATTAATGATTTCAGATTCGGAAACGTGCGGCTTTATTATTTTTTCACGCCGTCTTTACTTTTGCTTCACCCTGTCGGCGTTTATTAGATTTTATGAGTGTCTCAAGTCTCGATTTTGCTTCTCAGAGAGTCTCGTCTATAAGCGTGGAAATTGGTAGTTCCATGCACTTTGTGGTTTGCGAGGATAATATATATGTTGCTTAGTGTATTTTAGACGCGAAAACTGAAATTTAACGGTAAGGAACGGTACTTAATTTACGACATATTCGCACATTACCGCGTATAATTTTGAGCGAAATAAACAGTGATGTCTCTTTTAATTAAACATTTATTACGCTAGTTCAAACGAGATGGGAAATAAATTAACATTACTAATATTTTATATCAATTTGCGAGTCATTTAATTTGGCATAAAATAAATAATATTTCCCGGGTGAGTGGATTATTCTGTTTATGTTTTGAACGTGTCACATAGATAAATTAAGATAAATTTCCATAATTGTTTAATTTGATGTGTTTAGCGTTATCCATAATTATCTACTCTATTAATACGAGCATTTTAAAAATTTAATATGTATGATTTTTCTATATTTTAGGTAATACCGATGTAATATAGTTCAACACAATTTTTTCGACAATTTTCCCGGTAAATTGGAAATAATGTTGTAAAACAGGAAATGTGGGATCAAATTTAATTCAACGTTTTTTCAAACACTTTTACGAATTGCACTATTTGTTCATTAGGCCAGCAAGTGTTATTCCTTTAGCTTTACCTCGCTAAAGCTGCTTTTTATAGACCCGGTAACTGCTTCTTCGCATAGGTTAAACTTCATCAAATAATCTTTAAATAAAAATAACGGGCAAGTTTCATTTATGGATGCAGTTGTGGCGCTGACTGTGACGATAGTATTAACTGACAAAAGCAAATATGAGCCTAATCAGTTCCATGTAGAAGCAGGCGTAGGTATGCTCCACTCAATTAGCTTCGAATAAAAGCGCTGTCCGCCAAATGGTCTCCAGCACGGATCTGTTAATCTGCCACGAGATATCAAATGGCGCCTTTGGGGTGAGAATGTCAATGCAGACATTGGGGGATTGGAGGAGCATTTCGTGCACGACGATAATCTCCTCCGGAGGGGAAAAAATTCCTCCTCCTGCAATTGCCCTCGCACGGTAAATGTAATTCTGCCAAAATTCTGCGCTGGAAATAATCTTCAAAATTAAAAAAAAAACATTTCTCCAAAATATCAACAACTTGATAACTATATCGATGAAATCAGGATCCACTTTTTTTAACTCAGTCATCATAATCAGAAGAAAAATAGCTAACTCCCGCGAAAAGGAAGTTAAAGAGCTATTTTTTTATTATGGGCATTAAGGATGGAAATATTTTGGTGTAGTACCATAGCTGACTTTTGTTCATTTTGATTACATTTAAAATAAAATATTTATCTTCCTCTAAATTATACTGTAAAGATAAAGGAATGATTTATTGCCATGTAAAGATATAGTAAATTAGAGACAATGTGATGTACATGTTTTGTTTGATCTAACATTGTAAATTGCTGTTCCTATCGCCAAGTGTAGCATTTTTAGTTAATTGTTACAGGTGTTTACGTAAAATTAAATCCGAAAAAATCGCACCCGATGATTGATAAGTATGATTGAAATTCTTATGACTTCATTGATAAATAAGAAAGTATTTTGATAAGTAATTCAAAGATGCGTATTAAAAATGTGGAACAACTTTCGAAAAAATGGGGCCAATAAATTTCACGCACTTTAAAGTGCGGGAAAAATTCTCGCCGATTCATTTTTTCCATCTATGATGGCAGACAATATAACGAAGTTTAAGTGCTCCGCCGAGAAAAATAAAAGAAATTTTTTTAAGGTATAGTCGGAGCACGGACGAAGAGGATGAGATATTTATTGAATTATATGACACCCCTTTAACGTAACCGCGGAGTTTTATTACAGCACGTAAGTTTGCATTCTACGCATGCGCGCTCCATCCTTTTTTTTCCAGCACGAGGCCAATTTTTACGGCGCGGAAGACGAGACTTTATGGCCAATCCTTAAACCGAATACGCATTTTTTTCGCTGTATTTTTGTATCGTGGGGTATCCCGAAAAGCTGTGTGGCGTTATGATGTTGGCGATGTTCCTTAAAAGAGGATGGAAAGGTGTAATTGTCGGGAAAGGAAAAAATGCAAAAAGTGCGCTATTACTCTTTTTCTGCACTGCGGAAATAGAGAGAGAGGGAGAGAAAGAGTGGCGGAGGGAGACCGTTGAGTGAACTCTTGTGCGAGGCAGGAAACAGATTCCTGAAAGCGTAAATTTCCAACTTCCGTCCGCCTGTATCAAAAATTTTCATGCCTCTATGAATTGTAAAGTGTCGTAGACTGAAGCGGAATTACGTATGAACGCTCAGATTCTTATTCCACGACTCTTCCGTTAATTGCCGTAAAAAATCACGTAGTGTGACGAAAACAATTGAAGTGCCTACTTCATAAAATCGAAGGATAAGCTCGGCGGAAATTGAAAACTGCTATTTATATAACATATGTATTTTTTGCTGGATTAAAATCTAAAACTAGATATTTAATTATAAATTTGCTAGAAGAACCATTTCTTTCTTTTGCTCCAGGCTAAAATGATCGTTTTTCTAGAAAAGTTAGACATTTAAAAAGTTAGACATTCAAAAGCGTTTGTTTTTCTAAAATTGAACGTATATAAATGCGTTTGGGTATTGGTGTGTTAATTTAAGAAACAATCGTCGAGCTCACATTATGACTGGAATTATATTTTAAAAATTGTTTCCGTTAGCCATAAAACCATATTTTTAAGGAGAGACATTTCAATCTATTTATGATTCGTTTTTAAATTGTATTGGACGCTAATTCACTTTCTGGTAAATATAAAGAATAACCACCGTTAGTATTTGTATTTTTAAACGCAAAGAGAACTCGGAAATATTTCTACTCTCTTACGTTAACTGCATTGCATCAATCCCATTTATAGGTTTTATGAGAAAGAATAAAGAGAGAGAGAGAAAGATTTAATTCCTCATAGTGCATCCGTCATGCGTTGGATATTTTTACGCATATTTTTTTGCCACGCCGCGTATGTAACTTTTAGTAATGCCATGTAGAAATTAATTCTTTCTACTTTTCTCTACTCTTTTATCCTCCTCTATCCATTATTTATAATTAACTGTCAGGATGGAAACCCTGTTTCGACTTATCCTCACTATAAAACAGTATGAAGATAACTTTTCGTCCCGGCTTGAGAGGTCGTAGGCAGCGAGGAGAATGGAAACACGATATTCCCCAAGTGGAAATAGTTTTCAAACCAGTCAACGGCCACAGCGCCCTCATAGAAGACGTTATTCTCCGTTTTATTTTATTTTCAAGACTATAAGAGTAGAACTAGATCCTTGGAAAAAGAGCGAGAGTGCGAGAGGAAAGAGTAGACGGGAATGCTTGAGTGGAACCGCAGTAAATCTTTTCATATATTGCACGAAAAGAAACAACTGTGAATTTTTGCGAAGTTTTATTCTTCTCGCTTTCCATTAAGGCATGTTTTCACGCTCTGCTTGTAATGGAACTCGACGCGTCGTGCGGAGGGAAGAGACGTAAATTAACTATTATGCATTATTATCTTGCCGCGATGCTGTTTTTTTTTTAAATTCGTTTCGTGAAAGAAAATAGTTACGGTGGAATTTGTAGTTGACAATTTTTTAATAAATTTTCTCGGATAATCATACCCAAAGTAGGACGCTTTTAAAATATGGCCTTAATAGATAAATTTTAATGGATAAAAATATTAAAACCTGACACACTAAATTGTTTTATTTTCTAGAAAAAAGATGCAGAATTAGTTACATAGTAATAGAATATTTGTACGTTAAGAAGTGGCGAGGTTTTGAAAAAATAATTAGTTTGAAAATTCTGAATTAATTGCATGCCATTAAAATGATTAATTTATTGCGCTTAAATATTTACCGAAAAATTCCAATTAACCGTATAAATTTTCGCTTTTTATGAAACCGCGAGTCTAAAATACGTTAAATGGTAATTATTACGAATATCTAAAATCAATGCAATGATAGCCTTTTAATAAGGAAGCATAAATAACATTAGGTTAAAAGTGAAGTTTTCGATTCGAATGAAACGAAATATATTGTAGATAGGTAAAGGTAGAGACCACGGCTAAATTGATGTTAAATGAGAAATATATGAAATAGCGGTAAGAAAGAATACTGATTATAAACGAACCAGGGATTAATGATAAAAGTGCAGGATAAAAATAAATATGAGCTAAAAATAGGGTAAATAAAATAGTGTAAGGGGGCAATAGAATTTAAGTTGAACGTTAGGATTCACATCGCAAGTTATTTGAGATAATGAGAGGGATCCTGTTAGCGAAAGTCAATAATAAATAATACACATCACTGGAAAAGGTTTTCCGGACATAATTTTGAGCTACAAATATGAAATTATCTGTGTTTTATATTACGGTTTGCTTTCGTAATGGCATCGCAGGTCACATAAAATGCCCTCTCGGGCCACATGTGGCCCGCGAGGGCATTTTAGTTTGCCTTAGTTTGCCCACCCCTGATCAACGTGGACTAAATTGAAAGAAGAAAGAGATTTTTAAAAGTGACTTGAAAAAAGTGAGATTAGAGGAAAATTGTTTATACACTATGATTTCACGGATTGTTTCCTTCATTCGCAGCTTAAACTCACCTCACATTAGTCGAGAACGGGAAATCAGCTTCCTGTTCTTATAAAAAAAAACCTAATTCGATCGCTTTTGAAAACGTCACATCCGTTTCCGACTGAGCAGTTCAGTAGGTATTATTTAGGGATGACAGTCAGATTCTTTTCCTAAGCATCGTGACTAAGGCAAATATTTCAAATCCGAAATATGTGTAAACGGCAGACAGTCTCCTCGACTTACTTCGTGGACTAATCAGGCAAACAGCCGACGCAACAAACGGCACGACTCCATTCGATGACTGCAGCAGAATATGGGGAAAAATGACGGTTGATCTGAAATGGTTAGAAGAGTACCTTTCGCACCGAGAATTGCCAATAAAAACAGCCTTCTCTCTGCAACTTCATCTCGCAAATTTCTAATATAATTTTATAGAGACCCAGGTTTTTTCCGCGGCAATGAGATCCTTTTCGACCTTTCGAGATTCCGACGATTTACAGACGTGGGAACCGTTACCATCCGAAACGGAAAATGTCCATTAAACGCCCGAAAATTAATACGCGAGGACGGGAAGAAAATGGGAGTAAAAAAATAGGGAACAAGCACAGGCTCGGAACGAGAGAGGAAAGGAATAAAAGAGGAATGGGAAGGAAAGTCGGGAAGATGAATGAAGAGATGGTGAGCGGAGGAAGAGAAAAACGAGACCGGTGGAACGAGAGGAGAGAAAAAAGAGCCGAGAGTAGAGAGAGGTTTGGGGAACGGAGAAGGAGGTAGGGAAGGAGACAAGAAGATGAAGTGAGAGACGAAGGGAGAGATGGAAAGGGAAGGTATGAGAAAAAGCGAGAGGTTTAGGATGCAAGAGTGAGACGAATGGTTAGGTTAGGAGGCGGTTGGAGGATAGACAGAGAGAGAGGGGGAAGGGAGAGAGGTGGGAGGAGGCGGGCGAAATTAAAGGAATAGGTGCTTTAATGCAGGCGTTATGACAGGTCTTGGCGCTTTGATGGGTAGGTTGAGAGGAGAGTGGGAGGTGGAGAGGTTGACGCGGTGTGAGAGGTTAGAAGAGAGGACCTCAGTGTGAGATGTGATGAGGCAGCGAGAAAGAGGGTGTGTGTGTGAGAGAGAGAGAGAGAGAGAGAGGGGTTAGGAGATGGCGCGTTCAGGTAGACATGGGTGTTGTGAATTCGGAAGGTCCACCATTAGTCGCCTCCCCGCACCTTCCCTCATTTTCGAATCTTCTCCCCATCCCCCCTCCATTCAAACTCGAAACACTCAGCCCACTCTTCCAATACTCATCACCCCTTCCTAGCACTCCCATTCCTCTCCCCCACCTCTCCTAACCCTCACCCCATCCCTTTTCATTCCACTTGACGTGGCTAACCATTATTGCGGCGTCCGGTCGGAGATGGACTTCACCACACATGCACGCACGCACGCGCGCGCACGCACACATGCGCGCATATGATGGTCCGCTTGCTCCGCCATTTCGAGCATCCGCTTTGGAAGGGTGGCGCGAACTCCTTCGCGGTTGAATTAAACTGAAGAATCCGGTGTGGTAATCAAGTTGTGGATCTACCTCTTTCGAAAATAAAAACTTAAAAAAAAAGCTCTGCTGTCGAGGTTTTTCTATGATGATCGGTGAAATTCTTTGTTTAAGTCGGCCTTGAGTTTTTTTCACGCATATTCGAGAGCTTTTCTACCCTTCTATTGCTTGCCTGGATAAATAAATGTGTGGGGCTGCACCTGGATTGTTTTTATTAAGTTCCTTCTTGATTGAAATTGAAGAGGTTTAACAGAATTTTAGGTGAATGTCCGTATAAAGGTTTCGAGGGTTTTTTATTTATAAACACATCTTCCTAATTAACTGCAGGGATGAACTAACCAGGCAGGGGTAAGGATACGTTAACTGTATTAAAGAGAGGTTTTATGTTTGCATTTTCCAGTGGAGTTAATGGAAGAGATATGAAATAAGCCAACAAAATAAAGCAAGCACCTCGTTGCTCATACATACGTAACTCATGTTTCAGGAAAACAGAATGTTAAAATTTTGGTGAACGATATTACAGTAGATTAACTAGATCTTTACGAAGTAAACAATAATATTCAGTGAACCAGAAGAATGAGGAGCCATTTTCGTAATAACTGCCAAAGAAAACCGTAGAATGTAGTCATAAAATATTTAGAAATCTTGGCTAATAACCATACACAATCGAGCAAAAAATATGCTACCATGTAGGTGCATAAAACCTCTTTTTTGAGGGATAAACTGGATTGAATATCGATAGATAAAAATATGAGCGTAAAAAAAACGCATTTTATGCAAATTTATAAAATTTAATAATTATTATCATATACGTTTTATATAAACCTTTTTGTTGTCACAATTTAAATGCCATTAAACCGAATTAAGAGAATGGACGTGAAACCATAAGTGATTTTTATAAACAAATACATGCTCTAGCTTTTCTATTAATTACGCTGAAAATATTTTATAGAAATCTTAAGTCAAAATTTAATTAATCGGTAAATGTTATACAGAATTTTACGTATTTCAATATTTAGTGCAATTCTGATATCCTGAACGTTTTCATACGCGGGCGAGGAACGTAGAGACAAGTTTAACCCCAGTTTCCTGCCATTCACTCCATCAGAACCCGACTTCTGAAGAGCCCCTTGTGTTCGGATGCGCACTTCTTGCCCAGCGGATTAAGGGGCGACCACATCTGCCGATCGTTTATGTATGTCAATTGAAGAGGTGAATGACGTCCAGTTCCACTGACCTCCTGCACTGCTTTAATGCCCACGATAATGCGCGCGGGGCTGACTAACCTTTGAAGTACTTGGGACACTCCTTATCGGACGAACACGCTCCTTCCTTATCTGTTTGGAAACAGGACGACCGATTGACTTATTCCGCTTGCCCCGCTTAAGGCATGTGTCAGGTATTAATGAGACCTTCCAACGCACGAGTCAATATAAAATGCGAAATCGCTCCCAAGTTCACCTACGATTTTATCGTTTATTCGCGATTGATCGAAGAAGACGCTATTTATAAATCTTTATTAATTTTTTATCCAGATTTCCTCGAGCTGTAATATTACAATCGGATCCACGTTGTATAGCTTTAAATGTGAAAAAAGCGCGCATGTAGATATGTAAATATGTAGATATGTAAATTTCAGGCTATATCTGCATGCCTCTTCCTCTACTTGCTACCTCACAATGGGTGGCGGGAGATTCTTCATGTTGTTCTAGCGACAATTTCCACAAATAACTGTTTTCATTTTTAATTTTGCTAGGAATAAAAGTGTTGTCTAATGGATTTGAGAGTGGTAGTATAAGGCCAACTTAACTGATAAAATGAGGTAGAGAGTATAATTATTCCTTGCTATGCAAACTTATGATCGTTATAATTCTTGAATGATTTTATATTTAAAGGAGCGCTTAACAGCTAATTACGGATATACATGAATCATATTTAAACATTATTGGTATCCGTATATATATATTTATATGCGCAGTACCAAACGATAGCGTGAAGTTCATGATAGCTACGTATCTACACAAATTGCAAATTTCATGATGTAAAGCACTTTAACAATAAGTATACAATGATATTAAAATTACAAACAAATTAATCATAAATTCTCTTTGCAGATTTAATTGCCAGCCATTTTTAAAGGTACAGTCACTCGCCGACGCAGCTCTTTGTCGCGAATTGAGAAAGTTTCTCTTTCGCGCAAAAAGGCGTGCGTACAGTTTTCATCGTGGCTTACTCTGAGTCCATTGCGCCATTTTTAGTGATGTCTTTTCAGTCGAAATGAGTTCAAAATCAAGGTGCAGCGGAGTTCAAGGCTGAACTCCATGCCGTGGATGGGTTCCATTCTTCGTCACGACGAAATGCCGACGCCGATGGCTCGCAGCACGTGGTGAGAGAATATCATTGTGTCGCTTGCGTCACGTGCCACGAGGCATCCATAACAAACTTACTTGCGTCACTGGCTAATCACCTCATTAAGTCAATTCTGATGAAGTCATCACGCCAGGCGCTGCATGAAACAGGAAGTGATAGAAGAAATCAGCGAAGGGGTTCTCCAACACCCGACAACTTTCGCAAATGCGCGCACAGACACACAAACGAGTGTGGACGTTGTGTCAACAGTGACTTAATACACACTGTGTTGACTTTGAAAGTTAATTTTTGAGGATTTTTCAAAAAAACTTATTTCCGGAGGGATCCTGAAGTTTGTGACTTTTTACTCCCGTTAAATTGTTGATTTAAGGATGAAGATTATTTTCAGCGCGTATACGCTTTTAAAATGCGATTTCCATTGTATTCAAGGACAGTTGGCATGCGATTGCCGAGTGTTAACGCTGCTAGAGTGAATGCGAATGAAAATTGCTTTGTAATATGTTTCAACTTGTACCTTATAGCGATGACTATTGGGTTTTGCGGACTATGTCTAAATGATTATATTAATATAGGTTTCTGGTGAGCGGGAATGAGAATATACTAAACATTTCACATCATCTATACTATACATCTATTCTATACTATAACATACTATACTAGAAATCTATACTCCTATTCGTAATGGCGGCGACAAAGAGAATCCCAAAAAATATATCATCAGTATCTTGTAAGATATTAGAGCATATTATTGTCTGTAGTATTATGCGTCTCCTTGATAGTTGATCATTGCTAAATGAATGTCAGCATGGGTTCAGGAAAGTTAGGTCTTGGGACACTCAGCTCACTTTATTTGTAAGTGACACATTGAGGAGCAGAGAAAGCAACATTTAGGCCGATGCAATATTTGTAGATTTTAGGAAAGCCTTTGATGAGATGCTTCTCAAGAAATTAATAGCGAAGCTAGATAAATTAGATATTAATAGAAATCTTATGAATTGGATCCGAGAATTTCTTAGTAATAGGGAGCGAAAGGTACGTAGTTATGGATGGGAAGTGCTGAAGCACAGCGAAAGTTGCCTACGGCCTTCCTCAGGGAAGTGCAATCGGTCCGTTTCTTCTTTACATCAGCAATCAGCTCGGTAGCTCGAAGTAAAATCAGACTCTTCGCAGACGACATGGTTATTTATAGGGAGGTAAGCGATCCTAACGACCATAAGTAACTGCAGAACGATTTCGAACCTATTTCTACATCTGCATCTACACGTTACCCTGCAATTCGCCTAATTGGTGGGTGGCAGGGGGTGCAATGCTCCAAAACCTACCTAAAGATTGTCTATCGCAGGTTGAAATTTTCTATTGTGTTCTCCTATTGTCCTCGGAAAGAACAACCCTAGATAACGCTCCGTCCTACAATCGATCTCACGTATCTTATCATCACAGTCGTTTCTACCTATACACGTTGGCGCTTCAATTATTCCTACAACCTCGTCTTTTAGACATTCCGATCTATATTTCTCCAGAAGCCGCAACCTTGAGTGCAATCTACGATCCTCCAGTGGTACCCAGTTCAAATCCCTCAATAATGAAGTCACTTCGTACTTTTGTTTTACGAATCTGGCTGCTCTGCGCTGAACTCTCTAATTGAATTATATGATTGAAAAAATGCAGCGTGGGACAGCTATATTTCTAAGTGGGGAAAACAAGATAATAGTCAGCGTAACGTCGCTAAGATGAGAATCGTTGGAAGAACGCAGATTACAGGCTAGACTTAAGCTGATAGAAAAATATCGTGTACGTCGTGGAAGCTAGCAAACGAGGTCTCAGGGCTTATCAGGAAGGCACTATGACGAGGATAAGATTCGCAATATTTATTGTAAAACGAAGTGATATAAAGGATCGTTCTTCCTCAGGACGATTAAGGATTACAATGTTGGGACACGAATGTCGTCAATGTGGCACGCGAAGTTTTGAAAATAATTATTATAAAAATTTTTATCTACAAAATTATTACAATAATTACTGTTCTTTAAATTTCCTGTTATGGTATATATAACATTAAAAAGCATTTAACGTAAAAATCCACTTCTTGGAAAGGTTAGGATTTGTTTTTATCATGGTGGGACACGGATGTTTTGAAAAAATGCTAGCTGGAACGTACGATGCAAAATGTTGAGAATCGGTGATCTAGCGAGTTCGAAGAAATATGAAATTCGTAAAAATGAGCAACGACAATTTTTTCATTTTTTCTTTTTAAAATGTTAATACATATTCATAAGTTCATTTCATTATTAATAATTATTAATTCGTATATACATATACTATATATAAAATTCATGCGATCAAAAAGAAACTAAAATTATAACATTGACATTCCGTCTTACAGAAAAATCTGAACAACTTTTGAAGTTTAAACCGCAATTTTCATTTCTTTATTAAGCCTTTAATTATAATTACTTGCCTGTTAATGTTTATTTAGTAAACATTTTAAAACATTCTTTCTTTAAAGTGGTCCAAAATGTACTTACTAGCTCTTAATAAAATTCGGATCAAATAAGCAATAGAAGTGGCTATTAAGTTGCAGTCAGTTCATCACATATAAATAACCGCTATAAATATATGCATTGATTAAGTAATCTTGAAACTATGTTTCCTTTGGTATTATTGTCCAAGTAAGTTTTATATGCAATAATTAAGCACGATATATTTAAAATCAAAAAGCGTATATAAAATGAATTCGTTATTAACAAAAATACTGCAGTAAAATTTAATGTATAATAATAATAATGAAGCACCCGAGGTTGTAACAGTAATGCAGTAAAATTCAAGGGATAATAATAATTCAGCCGAAGTTATAGCGGTACTCATATGCGTTAACGTTAAGCAGATAACATAAAGAAGCGCTCTGAAACTCCACAGAGAAATCTGACGCTTCCTGAACACATTCCGTACCTCCCATGAGGAAAAAATAACGTTTCGAGAGTCTCTCCCATTTCTCTCCGCGTCATTATTCCCCTTTAAGACGGCTTCATTCCCCTCGGCAGTAAACACAAACGACCGACACCTCTCTATTGTTAAAAACCCCTAGATATACTACAACACTCAAGGGAAAAAACCCTTGGCGAAGGCGACCCGTATTTCGAATACTTTAGGGTCTTCCTTTGTGTCACATTGAATCCCACGCATCCCTATTTTCCCTAGCACCCTATACTGTGTGTCCTCTTAATCCGTCTCACCCTTCCACCTGCCCCTTTTACGCTTTACCGCCTCCTCGTCACCTACGTCTCGCCCTGAACTTCCCTTAAGGCTACTTCCCTCTACGACACACCTCTTTTATAACGCCAGGTATGAGACCACTCCTCGTTCTCTCTCTCTATCTCTCTTTCTTTCTCGCTCTCAGGAAGTTCCAGGTTTTGCGTCTGTCATTCCCCTCGGGAACTCGTGGAAGCATCCGCCGTGCAGGAAACTGCCTTTTTTTAGATTTTTTTGGAAGAGTGGAGGTCAAATGCTTTTCGACGCCGGTGACCCATTGCCCAACGGCGTTATCATTAACTACGCTTGCGGGAATCGCGCTATTATGATGCGCGTCCATCCGATGTTTCCTGCTCATCCTTGGTTGGTTGGTTAGCTTGTACACTCGTAAAATTCCTACCGTATGTTTTATATCTGGATAAATTTTTAGAAATGCATTGACAAATCGATTTAAAGTTGATAAACGTCCGTTAAATAAATTTTGGATTATGAATTATATAGTACCTACTAGTTGTTGGCCCGTCAAAAATGACAGACTCTAGATAATTTAATGAATAAAAAACTTTTCAGTCAGTAACTTCGATTATACCAATATATCAGGGTACAATAAATTGAAAAGTAAAATTATCAAACAATTAACTGATAAAATTCAAAAAGGATATATTTAACTTGATATCAAGCGGACCACTTGTGAATGATGCTGAATTTTATCACTACGCTTACACTTTAACTTGCTTCTCTACCTACTTATCACTTGATCGTAATTGCACAACTCCCAAAATTCAAATGACAATCAGTTGTTAAGTGTAACGGTATTTATTAAGTTTATCCATTATATCAGTAAACGCACCTGTAAAAACAAAAAACTGATGTGGCCACCAAATGAATTTCTCCGTACTTGTAATATTTCTAAAAATTACAAATATGTTACATAAATATTAATAATATAATAAATATTTTAAGAAACCGAGAAAATTTTAGACTACAAAGAACAGAAATAAACTCAAACCATAGCCACAAAACTCCCACAATTAAGAAAAGAAAAAGGAGCGTTACTAATACGTAACTAAGCGTCAATTGTTAACAATAGTCGTCGGTAGGTGGCGTGGTGGTGGCAGCTGAAAATGCAAGATATTTCTTAAACAATGCATTATAAAGAAAAATATTTCAAACAAAGGTTGTAGAAAATTAAATTTCCTACAGCTTTTATTCCAGTATATTTTTACATTTATCAAATATTAAAGAAAATATTTAAAAATAACGGATAAGTGACAAGAGTAAACACCCACTTTCAGTTGACCGATTTTTACCAAAAACTAATCATTTCTTCTGACTTTTATGAAAATGTTAAATATAAAATTTCGCGTTGACCTGATTATTAGTTCTTGAGTTAAAGCGCCCATAAAAAAGCTATCACACACACACAGACATCATCGAGAAAATGGTCAAAACGTGTTCATGGGACCTTTAAACGTGTATTTCCGTTGAAATCTCGAAATCGATTCTTCTCATGAAAACAATACTTTCCCCTATACTACGTATGGAGAAAGTGAAAATGGGAAATAAAGTAACTTGAAGATTAATTTGGTCGTAAAACATTATATTCTAAACAATTTATAAGTGTTTCAGTATTTTTAATCGTTTTTCAGGAATGTTTTTAAATAAAAACATAATGCGAACAATGCACGTTACTATTTTTTGGAACTTCGGGTTTCATTATCGTTCACATCTTTGTTTATATTTGAGAATCTCTAAACCTACTGAAGTCCTGTTTAAACTGCAAGAATTAGGATGTACCTTTGAC
This sequence comes from Tanypteryx hageni, assembly GCA_028673005.1. Lineage (NCBI taxonomy): Eukaryota > Metazoa > Arthropoda > Insecta > Odonata > Petaluridae > Tanypteryx > Tanypteryx hageni. Next base: position 57,766,035 of record CM054116.1, read on the forward strand.
TTCGTTATAATATAATTTTTTCTTGATTTATATTCTTCACATTGTATTCAACTACTATTTAATCATATTACCACGACATTTCTCAACTTTAAACTACTTAATCTTTAAGATTTCCTCTATCAGAATACAATTTCTTGACTATACTTACTATATTACACAGGTCAAATACGAAATATTATTAAAATTAATTATATAGCTATACCATTCAAACAATTGTGGTAGAATAATAAAATTAATACAAAACAACAACTGTGGTTATCTGCGGTCGTTGCAAAGTAAACAAAACAAAAACAAAAAATTTATATAGTTTTTATTATAAGTTGATATATTTTGAATAAAAAACGATTAAAATATTACCAATGCACACAATTTACTATTATTAGGCGTTCTTTACCAGCGAAGCGGTAATAGCGGAACGCCTTATGGGTATGTCTGGTCCGTCTATCCGTCCGTGGTAACTTTCATCTCCTAAACCGCTGGCCGGATTTTAATTTAATTAGGTATGAGTGATCTTTATTAAAATTTATCGCTCAATTGTGATTTTCAACTGAATCCGTCAATTAGAACTTCCACTTTACATAATTACTTTAACCCTAGATTACTCACCTTCGTTTTACAAACGGGTTTAATAACCATTCGTCTAACAGGCTACCTCATAGTAATATATTTAATAAAAGTAAAAGAGATACACTTAAATTTTTTAAATACTTCAACATTCTCTGGTACATTTAAACATACAATACTGTATTAAATTTTATCACCGCATTTCAAACACGTTTCCACTATGTTCTCCACAAATAGCATTTGAACATGGACATAAGTGAAATCCTGCAATTCTCCTCTTCTTAGAAGGAAAAAATGCACATATCGAACGTTTACTCAGTTCACCCTTATTCTGACTCTCCTGAGGCAGCTCAATTCGCAGAAAATTAACGATCATCGACTTAAGAGAATGACTTCATATTAGGATCACCAAGTAACGTTACATCTACATCTACATGTGACCCTACAATTCACCTAATTGGTGGGTGACTGGAGGTGCAATGCACCAAAACCTATCTAAAGATTGTCTATCGCAGGTTGAAATTTTCTGTTGTGATCTCGTATTGTCCTCGGAAAGAACGAGCTCCGTCCTACAATCGATCTCTCGTACCTTATCGTCCCGGTCCTTCCTACCTATATACGTTGGTGCTTCAATTATTCCTACAACCTCGTCTTTTAGACATTCCGATCTATATTTCTCCAAAAGACGCAACCTTGAATTCAATCTACGATCCTCTAGTGGCACCCAGTTCAAATCCCTCAATAATGAGGTAACGCTTTCCTTATGTTCGTACTTTTGTTTTACGAATCTGGCTGCTCTGCGCTGCACTCTTTCTAATTGAATTATATGTCCATTCTCGTACGGATCCCATATGCATGAGGCGTATTCCACTTGCGGTCTAACCAGTGATAAGTAACATGTTTCACGTACTTTTTCTGTAGTGTTCCGTACTATTCTACCTATGAAAGCCAGTTTCTTGTTGGCCGCGCCTATAACTCGACGAATGTGCGTGTCCCACGAAAGATCTCGATAAATGGTTACTCCTAATTATTTTACATACTAGGCTGCTTGAATATTTATTCCATCTATTTTATTATCGAAACTTACTTCCATGTTCTTACTTTTCCAGAACCTAACTATTTGCGCAAGAAACTTTACATTTCTTACATTTACAGAACGTAACTGCGGCACATTTAGTTTAATTAATTTCAATTTGTCATTCTTTGCACCACGCTGAAATGGCTGTTAAGTCTTCACGCAGCGACTGATGGTCCTCCTGGTTTTTTATTTCTTTATATAGAACGATATCATCGGCAAAAAGTCTAACTTTACTACGAACTACCGAGCAGATATCATTTACATAGATTAATAAAAGTAGATGGACCAATACACTTCCCTGAGGAACACCCGACGCAACTTTAACGGGGGACGAGTATTTCTCATCGATGACAACTATCTGTTCTCTATTCGATAGGAAGTCTCTAGATAAAACTATAAACATATCAATCATACCATTAGTTGAAAATGAGAAGGGAGTGTTGCGAGACAAGGTGAAACAATACATTAGTAAATAAACAAAAACTTCTTCACCGTAAAAAGGAAGAGAATACTCACACTCACGCTGCAGGTTGCTGGTAAACACCGTCGCAGGACCTAAGTCAAAAGAAGACACACTCACACGCAGAAACATACAAAAGCCACTCACACAGTAAACTCTAACCAAAAATTAAAACTAGACACCGATGTTTCGACAGCTAAGCTGTCATCTTCAGTAGTGTACACCTGCTGAGTTGATTCGCAAACAATAAATTGTTATCCATAATGATTTTTTGTTTGGCAATATATTCCAAAGCTGTTCTGAGTAAATTGATCAATTTGATTCAATCAAAGCCATTGAATAGCACACTATTTAAGGTAAATAAAGTAAATACATTTACGAAAATAAAATTTATAAATTTCTTTTAATGTTTTCTACGGTAAAATGTAAAACTCACATAATATTGTTCCCAAAAGTTAAAATAATTTTGGCTTTATAAAAGTTGTCTAGTGTAAATTTTAGCAAATAATAATTTTTAAGTGCGATTTATATATATATATATATATCACGCTGAAAGGGATAACTATATTTATGAGGGGACAGTGAGAAGGTCAAATGGTGACTCCTAAATATTTATTCCATCTATTTTTTACTCGAAACCTACTTCTATGTTCTTACTTTTCCAGAACGTAACTGCAGCACATTTAGTGTAATTAATTTTAATTTGCCATTCTTTGCACCACGCTGAAATGGCTCTTAAGTCTTCACGCAGCGACTGACGATCCTCCTGGTTTTTTATTTTTTTATATAGAACGGTATCATCGGCAAAAAGTCTAATTTTACTACGAACTACCCAGCAGATATCATTTACATAAATTAAGAAAAGTAGAGGGCCCAATACAATTCCCTGAGGAACACCCGACGCAACTTCAACGTTAACTTTAACTTTAAGGCTAACTATTGTTCTGTGAGGCAACCTCAGTTGCGTAGCACAAAATTTAAGCAAATCATACCTTGTGTAAACAATCACACTAGAAGAACACAAGTTAAAATGAGGCTATAAAAAATCCAAACCTGGAATTCAAAAAATGGAGTAGGGGGAGTATATTTGTTTTGGTCGTCGTCTGCCAGACGAATGGTTAGTAATCTAGGGTTAATAAACTTATACGCCTATCTCGTTAAATGATATCCGTCAAGCAACAATGAATTAGCAAACTTTTATCTCCTTAGCTCTTATATGATCTGTAAGGTATAGATTTAAAAAATTATTCGGATAGAGAAAAACAGAAGAGGCCACGTAATTACGAGATATGGTTTCGGAGATAAAAATTGGAAAAAATCCCCAGCAAAGCATAGCAAATTTTGTTTACATCGATTGCTAAGACGGTTCTCCCAGCAAACAACAATTAAAAATCCATATATTTCTCTCCCTTTCTCTTATATGATCCGCGAGGTGTAGATTAAAAATGTATTTGCATTGAGAACAACATTTACTTCAAAATAATCCCTGAGACTATAGTTTCAGGGATAAAAACTTCGAGAATCACCTAATCTTTCGATACCGTTCCATTCGTATTTCCTATTAAGAACGCCTTTGAAATCTCTGTGTATTCCATTTATGTAGTAAACTTTTCCATCTTGTTTATTTATTATTGGAAATGATTAAATATATCAATGTTAACTTATTCTATTAAAAATTGATTTCTCGGTAGCCAATCAGATTCGTTTAGCGTTACACACATTGTGTATTATGTCTATATAGGGATACATATTATTAATCAATATTAAATACAAGTAGTTTGGTGCTTGCATTCTGCAAGCATTTCATTTCCCCTTAAAAAACATAACTTTTCCATTGTAGGTCACTAATGCCACATATTTCTGCCAAATTTTAAAATTATAGCACATCTAGAAGTGAAATTATATTTTTCTAATTTTTTTAATTTTAACGACCGCAATAACAACTTCATGGAGACTCAAATATTTATTTGTGCATATGCACTAAGCTCCTAAATAACTTTAGTTTCAGGTTCCTAGCTCCCCCCGTATTATCTAAACATTTATCTATTTGTTTAAACTTTAAGAATTTTTAACAGCCAAACAAATTAAAATATCTAAATTTCAATAATCCGTATTTCGTTATTTTACAAATTCTACCTTTAAAAACGTCAGCTCCGTAGCACATTCGGAAACACATAAACCTTGAAAATTTGTTTAAACAATTGCGAATTTTTAGCGGCCACAAATTTTATCCCCATAACATCACTGGAAAGATTTTCCGGCCATAATTTTAAGCTACAAATATAAAATTATCTGTATTTTATATTACGGTTCACTTTCATAATGGCATCGCGGTTCTCATGTGACCAGCGGGCCGTGGTTTGCCCATCCCTGTAATAATAGTATAAACCTAAGTTATGTAGCCTTAGGTGATTTAACATTTTCAACCACCGGTCCAAAACGAGTAAACTATCAGATTAATGTTATGTTACAAATTTATTGTAATTGAATATTATATCACATTACACATAATCTTCAAAAATAATCCACGCGATATTAATTTCTGGGTCAATTCCATCCTGTGCCACTGCCATTACTTCGTCTCGTTTTAAAGGTCTCGGGCATCATTGAGTTTCCTGGAAATCTCCGAGGTGCTGCAGCTGCTTTCGTATTTCCGAGTAATTTACGAGAGTAACTAACATACCGAGAATTAGTCCTTCCGCAAAGAACTTTTTACCCGCGGGGTAAAAATAAGTACGAGGCGGAACACGGGAGGAGTGGGTGGGATGGAAAGCACAGGAGGTGAACCGAGGTGGAATAAGAGGAGGAAGGATGAAAATAAATAAAGAAAGCGAGGAGGAGGAGGATGGTTAAACCATAGAATATTTTTCTGAGTGGCCTGTTTCCTCGCCGCCGACGCAGCACGCACAAAAACACACGCACAACACATCCCTCCTGCCGAGACGCCTCCTGCATTCACGGATACCAAGGAGTAGACCCCAATGCATCCTCGAGGGCAGGGAACGAAGGTAAAGAGGATAGAGATAGAGAGAGAGAGAGTGAGAACAAGAGTCGCAAGCGACCTCTCTCTCCCTCCATCCAAAAGCAAGAGGTGAGAGGTGAGGCTTAAGAAGAGGGAGGTGGCGAGGTAGACCCTACAGAGGAGGAGAATGGGACAGGAGAAAGAAAGTGAGGAGGAGAGGTAGAAGGTGAAGGAGATTGCGGAGGGCGGTCTCCGACGTCTGCAGCTGTTCCGACAATTCACTCGCTCTGTTGGATCGTGCGGAATAATCTGTCCTTGCTCCCTCTTACGTCTCCGTTATGACAACTTCTGTGCATGCGACTGTGTGTGTGTGTGTGCGAGAGAGAGAGAGAGAGAGAGAGAGGATTCTGGAGAAAGGGAACAACAAAAAATACTCCTCGTCGAAAAAGAAGTGTCGTGGAGGGGGAAGTAAGTGTGGCAGCAAGGCGAGGCGACTTCTCATTAGTCGGACCAGAAGGTGTGGACGTGATGTGACCGTCGTGAGTGCCGACGCCGCCAAGGCGTCCTAATAACCTGCCGAAATGGGTAAATACCCTTAAACGACTTGGACGTTTGCTCTCTCTCTCTCTACCTCTGCTCCGTCTGAGCGGTTTCCCATGGAAGGAGAGATTTCCCAAGCAAGGGAATTTTCGGCGAAAATGGCGTGGCGCTTCGGTTGCGGGCGGGGTAGTTCGTGCGGATGACGTCTAGTATTGGACGAGACGCGTAAAAATCGGATTTCGATTTCTAGAGCGGCGGATTGAGGCGCACGTGTCGCGATGCATCGGGAATGTGTGGTTGCGAAACTGCGACGGATAAATCTGAAGGAGCGTCTCCTTGCGCCAATTCCTTTTACGTTCGATTGTTTTCCGTTCGCTTCTTCGTTCGGCTTAAATATATGCGAGTATGTATAGCGATTGGTAACCTAAACTTGTATACGTTTACACAATACTTCGGTCTTTAAGTTATATGGAAAATGTTCCCCAATTTGTTTACTGACTAACTTCCTTAAATCAGCTGAATAATGATAATTAAATTCTCCAACGAATCCTACATTTTAAAGAATATTTTGTCCGTATTAAAAGCTAAAATTCTTTTTTAACGATTACTTATTATTTTAATACTATCACAGTCGTGTAATCTGTTTCCGTTTGCACTTAACTTCAGTCGTGTTAAACGTTTTGTGATGAAACAATAAATAGAAAAACCGTAAAAAAATAACCTGGTCGTATCAAATTCACCGACCATTATGACTAATGCGGAAAAAGTTGCTCAATTAGATTTTCTAATAGCAATGAGAAAGAATGATGCAAGTCTCTAACGGTCCCAAGGCTTCATTTACTTTCACAGGTCGTGGAAAGATGTATTTCGCCACTTCAAAATTCTTCATGTTAATGCATATCTCGAAAAATATTACGTTTATGAAATATCATTTTTCTGTTAATGACTCTCGGGAGATCCCTTAATGCAGTGAAAATGACATCACGCTAATGGATACAGAGAAACGATTCCATAGTTTTGGGCTTTCCAATTATGGTTCTCTTCTATATTTTGTAATCAGAAAGTTACTCCATTGATGATTAAGGAAGAAATAGTTTGATCCTTTATCGCCGCAAAATTCAATTATACCTTGAAAGAGGTGTGCCAGTTTCTTGAAATACCTAGAGATTTGTATTTAATAATCTGTCAATGAATTTACCCACTCCCTAAATTACTTACAATGATATAACACATTGATGTGTGCAGGTGAGTGCGCCATCGCAAGCGGCAGAATTGTTTTGCTTAGCACGCATGCAGTTAGTACTCCATCGTGTAAAGGTTTATATGTGCAGTTGTCCTTTTATCTAGCACAACCGCTGAGTGTGAACCATATGGTTTTCAGATAATATCTCATCCCAAATTTAAACTCATAATTCTAAAGAATGCAGTATAATAATATGACTAAAGCCTCTGTAAAAATAAATAAACTGTGAATACCTAATGTCGACTCAAACATTTCATAGGATCTTTTTCGATTGAAATAAATTATCAAATCAATGAAAACTATTTCGTCCTTCTAGACTCGTATGTTTAGTTTTGTTCACCGATGCGTAGAAATTGTAGTATTCGAGGCTTTTTTTGCCAAACACGTTAGTGAGCGCATGTAAGATAACCTCGATAGAGTGAATGTAATGCCGTCCGCTCGACTATATTTCTAAAACTTGAGCTGATTCGAAATAATAACAATAAATGTTTAACGTGCGGAAAGGCTGTATTAGATGTCCCTCATTACAACACATATTTTCATTGTACATGATTGAATACCTTTCAAACGAGCAAATAGACCTGCTGTAAATTTACCGTAATGACCAGCTGCATTCTTTCGTTTCTGTAGCCGCGCCTCTCAAAGTTCTCTCTTTCTCTCTCTCTCTCTCCTTCCCCTCCTCCCCCTCTCTCACTTTCCCCTCCTCCCCCTCTCTCACTCAAGGTTTCTCCGTATCCCCGCCACCACACTCCCAGATGTGTTCGTAAGGAGCAGCAGCTCCTTCTGTAAGTGCTGGTCGTTTTTCAATAGCTCCAGATACCTGGGGAGGCTTGCCTATTCTCTATTCCCCACGCTTCCCTTCCTCTCTTTCCCCACCTCTCCTTCTCCTCCCGCTACCTGCAGGGACTTCGTGATGGGGCGGTTACGCGGGGGAGGAAAGTTGGAGCAGATTGATGGTTTCTCCCCTCGCTGCCCCTCCCTCTGCTCTCCACCTCCGTCTCGAAAGCGTACCCCCGCAGCGTGCATCGGACGGTCTCCAGACTTCGCGCCGGGTTGCATTCACACAGTCCTAAACCGAAAAAGATTCCGAATGAGTTTTCTTTCGGTGAAGTCTTTAAAAAGAGAACCAGCGGAGGAGAATCTAGGACCGAATGTTTTCGTTGGAAAAAAGCGTTCACTGTTTCGATGGGTTCATTTTTTTATGAGTGGAGGTCGTGCTCTGAATGGAGGTTGAAACACCTGGTAGGAGAGTTAACCGAGTGTTTTCGTAGAATTTCGAATTCCCCTTAATCGCCGACGGTTGCAGTTTCATTAGGCACTGACTCGACGTTCTCTTTGATTTATATGTAACCCAAGCGCGCCGTCAAAATGTAGTTTTGATGATGAACTAACTTGTGAAAAGAAATCTCACGAAAGTGCGTCAAGCTGTGACGGCCTCTCTGATTTATTTTCTTACCTTTGTTTTATTTTATACACTCTAATCCACACAAGGGCTACGATGTATGCATTTATGAAATCTAATACTAAAATTAAGTTTGAAAACTTATTGTTAATCGACTTATTGTATGTATTGAATCAATAGTGAAATAGCGCTACATTCGCCTATTTTTAACACCTGTATTAATTTTTAAAAGAGAACTTAATGTGGTACACCATATGGCATTATACTATTATAGAAAACAGAAATCATAATTTATTCGAACACGAATTCCCAAGTAATAGACTACTGTGATAGGCAGCCAGATGTAATTTCGCAATTTATACTAATATCCCTCGCCGCTTGTCAATCTTGGCAGCTTTCAAATCACTTTGCAGAAGCAGACATTAATGTGAACTCCTCTTTAACAGAGCAATACATCGCACTCATCATCGTAACTTCGTCTCCACCAAAGAGATTTGAATCAGTGCCTTCAGGCCGTTATGAATCCGCAACACCAGAATATTCAATCTGCTTCAGTTTGGGACCGATGGGAAGTATGGACTAGGGAAAGGGAAGAATGGGTATTAAGCTGGAAAGCAAAGAATATTCGGACCCCGTATGGACTGAGGTAACTGTGAAGGAGGAGAATTTCCCTTCGCTACGCTCCAAGAGAGAACATTTGACGGGCGATTACAGACGAGATAGCGCGGTTGAGCAGTCTAGAGATAGAATTTCGAGATTAACCTGGAGACTCGCCTTTATCATTAGAGGTGCAGGGCCACCGTTTCCCCCCTCCCTAAAGCCCTCTGGAGGTCGAGGAACTTGGTGCGCTCATTACTAGGGAGTGTTTCCCAACGGCACCCACCTGAGGGACCAATCACCAAAATCCTCCCCCCATCTGGCAGCATGACACCCTGCGACGACATCACGGAGCTAATGGACGGAAGTTGTAGCGCTAATGCTGGCGTAATATTTGATCTACATCTACATCTACATATTACCCTGCAAGTCACCTTGACGGTGGATGGCAGGGGGTGCCGCGCACCAAGTTCCTAACTAATTATTATTCACTGTTATCTATTGTGGTCACGTATTGTCCTAGGGAAAAAGGACTCCTTATACCTCTCCGTCCTACTATCTATTTCGCGAATCTTGTCGTCATTATCCCTCCGTCCGATATACGTTGGTTGTCGAATAATATCCTTCATTTCATTTACGAATATCTCCGACCTATATTTATCTAGAAGTTTAAGTCTCGCCTGTAATCTACGATCTTTCAACGATGGCCAACTCAACTCATCAATGAGTAACGTAACGCTCTGTTTTTTATCGTAATTCTTTTTCACGAATCTAGCTGCTCGCCGCTGTATTTTTTCTAAATCCTTTATGAGTCCCCTCTGATATGGATCCCAAACCGCTGCTGCGTATTCCATTTGAGGTCTAACCAACGATAAATAACAGGATTCTCTCACCTTTTCCGTGCTTTTCCTGACTATCCTACGCACAAAAGCCAACTTCTTATTTGCCGCACCTATCACTCGTCTTATGTGGGTGTCCCAAGACAGGTCACGATTCAAGGTTACCCCGAGGTATTTCACGGATTCCGAAACAGGAATGATCTCACCATCTATCGAGTAGGTAAACACGGACGATGGGCTTCTAGATTTCCAAAAGTTTAGAACGTTACTCTTTTTCTGATTGATTTCTAGCTGCCATTCCTTGCACCAAACAGATAACGCATCCAGATCATCCTGAAGCTGACGATGGTCGCTAGGACCACTAATTTCTCTATAGACTACGGTGTCATCCGCAAAAAGCCTGATATTACTTTTTACAACTGAGCTGATGTCGTTTATATAAAGCAAGATAAGCATAGGTCCGATCACACTACCCTGCGGCACTCCAGAGACTACATCTGCCACACTCGAGGACTTACCATCGATGACTACTTTTTGTTTTCTATTCCAAAGGAAAGCGCGAACCCAGTTAATGACTTTAACATTAACGCCAAGATTTCCCAATTTTAATAACAACTTACGGTGGGGAACCTTGTCAAAAGCTTTTCTAAAATCAAGGAACACTGCATCGACCTGCTTATTATTTTCGCCGCATGATAAAACATCATTCACAAACAGACCGAGTTGGGTGTCACAGGATCTACCTTTTCTGAAGCCATGTTGACAGCTGACTAAGAGCGATCTACTCTCAAGATAACGCATTGTGTTGCTAACAATAATGTGCTCCAAAATCTTACATGATAATGATGTTAGAGAAATCGGCCTATAATTTTCGGGGTTTTCTTTGTCACCTCCCTTATGAATGGGTGTGACGTGTGCTAGTTTCCAATCATCAGGAACCTCACAGAGGGTAAGAGATTTCTCGAAAACTATCCGAAGGAAGGGAGCTATATCTTCTGCTAGTTCTTTTAATACACGCGCGGGAATTCCTTCTGGTCCAGGATTTTTGTTGGGCTTTATCGCACTCAGTTGCTTCGCTATTCCTGCCTCAGAGATTTTAATATTATCCATCCGAGTACATCCATCGGGAATAAGATTATCTTTAAGTATATTTCCACCTGCCGTGAACGCCTTCGCGAAGTAAACGTTTAGTAGATTAGCTTTATCCTCCCCATCGTGAAGGATGTCTCCGGAATCACATCGCAGGGAGGGTATTGAAGGACCCACTCCCTTGACTTCTCTTACATAGGACCAGAACGCTTTTGGATCCTCCTTCAATTTTGTATTTAATACCTCATTCCGGAAGGTGTTAAATGCGTTACGCATGGTTTTTCTCGCTAGTACGCGGGCACTGTTATACTCATGGACTATAGCTGTGCGATACTCATCGGAAGCGGTGGTAGGTATGTTTTTCAATTTTGCGTGGCTACGCCTCTGTCGTCTTAAGGCAATCCTGACTTCCTTATTAAACCAACGAGGTTCTTTCTTATCAGATTTTAACTTACTGGGGATAAATCTATTGATACCTCTTCCTAGTATATTCTTAAATAATAACCATGATGGCTCCATACCTAATCGTTCTGTCTTTTCACGATAACTGACAAAGGTACTTTTGAGATGTAAGCTGAAACTTTTAAAGTCGGCCTTGGCGAAAGCGTATACATTCCGAAGAGGCTTAGGATGTCTTTTGAGCTTTAATTCGCACTCCGCATACACAGCTCGATGGTCGCTAAGTCCCTCCTCTGTGGATACCTTAGTTATCCTATGCGGGATGTTAGAAGCAAGCAAGTCGAGAACATTGCCCGAACGCGTGGCTTTTTGTACCATCTGGATTAAGGAATATTCATGAAACGTGTCAATTAAGGCTTCACACGATTCGCGTTCTTTACCTCCCGTAACGAAACATAGGTTTTCCCAATCGATTGACGGTAAGTTAAAATCGCCTCCAATTATCACGTAACCGTCGTTCATAATAGATCTAAGCTCGGCTAATTGCCTCTCTAAACTTAAAATATAATCAACTTTGGCATTAGGTGGTCTGTAAAATGAGCATAAATATATCTTTTTCGAATTATCCTTACCTAGGCGGCACCACACGCTCTCGGTCGTTTCATCGATAATAGGGATCTGACAACTATCGTACTTTTCACTTATTGCCAAAAATACTCCTCCACCTATTCTATTGGCGCGGTCTTTTCTGTACACTCTATAGCTTTTCGGAAAAATTTCTTGGCTAGCGATATCTTCAGTGAGCCAACTTTCCGTACCTATAACTACATCCGCATGCAACGTGCGAATTACGTGTTCGAGTTCGGCAGACTTCCTACGAATGCTGCGGCAGTTTAAAACTATAATATTTAATTTCTCGTTATCGCCCGAAGCATTAACTGCTCTATTACGGCTTTCGCAGGTGGACTCTCTCACTTTGCGACCAGAAACTGTATTACACTCGATGCCCCTATGAAATCTCCTAATACGCCTACACCCTACCCTACTCTCTAATCTAAAAAAGACCTACCATGGTCGAAGATCCTACACGCTACACTCTGTGAAGCCTCGGTCGTGTAATGAACTCCAGAGCCGTTTAGGGGTACCCTACACGATCCGAGAACCGGCCGGAGATCAACAAAGTCGACTCCCATGCCCACACAGAAATTCCATAGCCTTTGGTTTAGCCCCGCCACGCGGCTCCAAACCTCCGAACCACAGTCAATCCGCGGGACAATACTACAAATGGTGAGCCGCACATCAGAACCCGACTCCTCTCGGACACGAGTGACCTCGGCGACCAAGTCCTCAAAAGAACTTAGCTTTTAATAGCTTAATAATAATAGCTTTTCGGAAAAATTTCTTGGCTAGCGATATCTTCAGTGAGCCAACTTTCCGTACCTATAACTACATCCGCATGCAACGTGCGAATTACGTGTTCGAGTTCGGCAGACTTCCTACGAATGCTGCGGCAGTTTAAAACTATAATATTTAATTTCTCGTTATCGCCCGAAGCATTAACTGCTCTATTACGGCTTTCGCAGGTGGACTCTCTCACTTTGCGACCAGAAACTGTATTACACTCGATGCCCCTATGAAATCTCCTAATACGCCTACACCCTACCCTACTCTCTAATCCAGTGGTTTTCAACCGGTGTGTCGCCACACAATGATGTGTCACGAATAGCTGGGAGGTATGTCGCCGAAAATGTTAATAACGGCTATATTAAACATCAAGTAAATTTTGTTAAGGAGAGTTATCGTCTTTCTTATCAATAATAAAACATTTTGTATATTTTTGCTATATTTATGGTGTTTTATTGTTAAATGAGGAATTTAAAGTATTTTCATTATGTTTTAACGAAGAAAATTGATTTTTTATGTCATGGTGTGTCGCGGAAGCTTTTCATGGTGTGTAGCGGCAGCTGGATCATTTAAAAAGCGTTCGCCAAAGCAGAAATATTGAAAAACACTGATCTGATCAATGCATATCAAAAAATGTTGTCTCCTAAAAGTACCGAGTTTCGTAATGTCTGGAACGGTAATTTATCACCGGTACATAAATTCAAGGGTGCCATGTGTCCACCGATCGCCGAGTGTCCGTTAGCGTGATTCTGACGGTTTCAATTTTCCGTAGTGCGACGCTGACGGAATATTTTTTTATCAAATCTATTGGAGCTCACACCTATATTAATGAGATTATGCGGCGATTGTATAATGCTTGCTTTATTTGTGCATGAATAATGATAACCTTATTTACCATTGTTTCGATGGTAATTAAAATTTCATGGTCACCTCATCCGACTTCATGTATTTTCACTATAAATATCTATTTAAATAAAATACAGCTGTTAATAATTAAATTCAGACACAATGCCCGGAATTTTTTTAGCATCGCGATAAATTCAATTTCCTTTTAAAGAGTTAATTACAATAAATTTTTATTTGTATATCCAGTGAATATTTTCAAATTCTACCTTAGAAAATAGTTCCCTTCTTATAGAATTTCGCCATATATCGGCCTCTTCAATGAATTACACCTTTAAAATGTCTTTGTAATATATGTCAACTTGAGGGCATGTAAAATTTAAATTTATGTTTTACTTCGTATTTATTTATTTATACAAGGCATCACTCCACCAATTAAAAAAAAATGTCTGTAAGATTGAAAAAAATTCCTATAATTCCCGGTCTTGATAGGAGGTGGTTATCTACATTTGCATGATACCCTGAAAGTCACCGTTTTGGTGGACGGCAGGGGGTGCAGTACACCAAGGGTCCATAATTATCCCACTTTAAGGATCACCAGTTCGAATCCTTTTGAAGACATGGTGCCTGTCTTTGTTAACGTTAGAACGCTTGTTTTAAAAAGATCGTTAACGGCTGCTTATGAACAATTTGCAGTAAGTAAGAATAAATATGTAAATATGAATTTTTCCGACGTCGTGTGGGAACCGTTATGCCTCCTGCTATTATGAAACAAAAAGGAACTCTTCCCATGTCGTTTCAATGAATATGCCCTCGCTAAATGTCACGCGTTAAGCGGAATCTCGCAATGAGGTTCATATTCGAGCGCTCGTGATATCATTCCTCTTGATCCTACGTCCGGCATGCAATGCGCGCTGCGTTGGAGTGGCCAGGTGGGGGGAGACAAATATTCATACGCAAGTGTTCTTATACCACCATCTCTCCCGCATAGTGCATCCGCTTTTTGTTACTTCCTTTGAATTTTCAAACGTTGCGTTTTTTCTTTCGCTTAATGTTTTGGTGTAAATAAGTGCGTGACACACATCAAATAAGCTAACAACGTTCAAAGCAAACATCTCGTCCGTCGCGAAGGTTACTCGGGCCTCGCAGGCGCGTATGCTCCCTCCGAAGCCAAATAGAAACGGCAAATAACGCTAACGGTATGATATTTTTGTTAAGTTGTGAGTTTTCAAATACAATTTCGCTGGAACATTGCGCTGCTGGATCCAAGTGGTCAGAGACGCAGGTTCTAATTTAATACTCGTAAGTATTTGCAGTTAATGCGCCTCCTTTATAACATTTGCAAATACAAAGTTGTAAATGAAACCTTTTTCAGTCTTTCAATAGCCGAGAAAGCTGAGAGAGTTAAAATTGGTGGTATTCAGCCTTTGCTTACATTGAAAGATTAGTTGGCCAAAGGATTGTAATATTACAAAGACCTGAATGGAGCAAACAGTAACGGATACGCTTTCACCTGAAAATGTTAAATTACGTCGAAATTAAATTACTTTCAGGTCAAACAAAGACTTTCTCAAAAATTCAACCAGTTCTCCTTCGCATAGCCTAAAATTTCATTTCGTGGAAAACGTCGTTTTTCGGGATTGTGTTGCTTTTTATGATAATCATCATCTTTACATCCGTCACAAGTTTGTGATGCGTTGTTTACATATCCGAAAAAATCGAAATGTTTTTTTTTCTCACGATATGCCAACATAATCGTCTCGAAGGTTGAAAAAATCGCCCATTTGAAGCCTTGTCTATGGCGGTAGTAATCCTTTTGAATATCCAATGCTGTTCAATAATCTCCTTTCCTCTGACCAGGTGACGCTTCAGCGCCATCTCGCCTTCATACCTCTCCACCACTCGATCCTTTCCCCGTGGAGCGACTTAGGATAAGGTCCTATTTGAATAGTTAGGATAGCTTGCGGAAATGGAAAAAAGGAGGGATAAATACCTAATTAGCCTACAAACAGCTGCTCACCGATTTCACTTTCTCCTATACGTAGTATACAGGTTTCCCTCTCTTTATGCGGGTTCGCTATATGCGAATTTGCTATTATTCGGCAAACTTATTGCTACCTGAATTTATTTTTATGCGCCTTTGATTCGCTCTTATGCGGTTACGCGGCCAGTGCAATGCAATACAAATTAAATAAAGATCTCCACTACACCACAAGGCAACCATTCAGTCTCTCATTGTCTCTTATGCTGTGCGTGTTAGTACTACAGTAAAAGAGATTAGAGTGGAGAGGATATTGTAGAGTGGAGATGAAACGGAGATTTATTGTGATACTGTTTGAGCACACTTGAGAAGTTTTGCCTCCTTGCTCGCGGAACTTGCGTTGGGCCAAGACAACCATCCAACACTTTAAACCTCCACTATTATGTCGCCCACAACAGCTACCGCTTATGCTCGTCTGCTTCCTTTTATTGGCGAGTATAATTTGCCGTGATCATTGTTTTAAGTTTGTATTTAGTGCATAAGATGTCGTTATGGAGCGAAAGAAGAGCGTTTTGGAGGGTAGTTAGGATTGCTTGTGGAGCGTATCCCAATCTTTTACATGTAAATATGGGCTCTGTTTATGCGAATTTGCTTTATGCGTCGCATTCCTGGAACGCAACCCCCTCATAAAGAGAGGGAAAACTATATAGAAAAAGTATTGTAATAGCGAAAGAATTCGACTTCGAAATGTTGATAGAAATATACGTTTTCTTCGGATAATCTTCGAGAAAACCATTTCTCGCGCAGAGGTCCCTAGCGACTGGAGGTTAGCGCACGTTACCCCAATTCATAAGGGCGGCTACAAGGAGAACCCAGAAAATTACAGGCCGATATTTTTAACTTCGATATCGTGTAAGATTCTCGAGCATATACTCGTTAGCAACATAATGCGATTTCTTGATAGTAATTTATTGTTAGATGATTGTCAACACGGCTTCAGGAAAGGTAGGTCATGTGATACTCAGCTAGGTCTTTTTGTTAATTGTATACTGAGAAGCGGAGAAAAGAATACGCAGGTCGATGCCATCTTCTTAGATTTTAGGAAAGCCTTTGATAAGGTACCTCACAGGAAGTTAATAACGAAATTAGAAACCTTAGGCGTTAATTCTAAAATCGTTAGTTGGATCCGTGAATTTTTAAATCATAGGAAGCAGATGGTTGTTATAGATGGGAAATCTTCGAACTTAGTGGAGGTTGTCTCTGGCGTTCCACAGGGTAGTGTAATTGGTCCGTTATTATTTCTAATTTATATAAACGATATCAGCTCAGTAGTCAGAAGTAAAATTAGGCTTTTCGCGGACGACACCGTCATCTATAGAGAAATAAGCAATTCGGAAGACCACCAGTATCTCCAAAATGACCTAGAAGCTATTTCTGCATGGTGTAAGGAATGGCAGTTAGAGATAAACCAAAAGAAAAGCTGCGTCATTAACTTCTGGGGAACCAAGAGTACCTCGTCGGATAATAATTATTCATTGGACGGAGTAGAGATTCCAGTTTCAGACTCGATTAAATATCTCGGAGTCACGTTCCATCGTGATCTCTCGTGGGACACCCACATTCGCCGATTGATAGGTGCCGCTAACAAAAAGCTGGCCTTTATAGGGAGAATAGTTCGAAATAGCTCCGAAAAAGTGAAAGAATTATGTTATTTATCCTTGGTTCGACCGAAGACCGAATATGCTTCAGCTGTGTGTGATCCCTACGAAATGGGACTCGCTAACGTGATAGAAAAGGTTCAGCGCAGGGCAGCTAGATTTGTAAAGAGGAATTACGATAGTAAACAAAGCGTAACATCATTAATAGAAAATCTGAAATGGACATCGTTAGAGGAACGTAGGCTGCAGGCTAGAATTAAACTACTGGAAAAATTTATGCCGGAGGGACTAGCGAATGAGGCAGTAGGACTTATCAGAAGCCCGACGTATCTCGAAATGCATACCAACGAGAATAAGATTCGCGAGATCGACTGTATAACGGAGCGATATAGAGGATCGTTTTTACCTAGGACGATAAGAGACCATAACAGGAAAAGATAACGTAGGAAAACTATGGACCCTTGGTGCACTGCACCCTCTGCCATCCACCAAAAAGGTGACTTGCAGGGTATAATGTAGATGTAGATGTAGGTGTCCCTGAGTACATAAAAGTGGTTTTCGCCAAGCCCTCTGTCTGTTCGCAGTTCTAGGGCCCAAACACGTACATAAAATCGAATGATACATAGTATTCATGCAATATATTTTTTCTTATATATAGATAGGTTCAGTTTCCTACCAACGGCATTGAGAGTTTGGCAGGTGCTGTTACATCGCCGCTACTAAATATACCTGTAACGCTGTAGCACGCGACGTAAAATCACATTCCAATTGTACAGTGAAGGTTAAAGGGTTTCTTGAAACATAGGGATAGTGCGCGAAAGGATGAGTTTGCTGCCGGAGATGGACTCTGATCCAGATAATGTGATGTGTCAGGGAATGTCATGTCGAGAAGAACCGTTATCAGAGTAAATAAGAGATACTTGACTCTTCAAGATCCATGATGGGGTTCGAGACAGTCTGAATAAAAGAGTTAAGAAAGAAGACCGGACAAAGGAAGAAGAGGACAAGATGGATTTCTGTGGCTGTTTTCTTTCGTTTGAATTACAGCTTGTAGATTTATTAGATGTTTCCTATCCATTGCCAAACCCCTTAGTCTCCAAAGAGGAAACCGTTTGACTACGCGTGATATACTGTCGATAATATCCTCAGAAGACTGGGAATACGACATTGTTAATCGTCTCTCTCTTTGAATCCTCTGCTTTCAGGCCTAATCCACTGATACGCAGTGTCATTCAGAATATGATTCATTATTAAATAGGTTGGAGATACGCTGTTAGGATTCTAGACTAAGGTCTCCGATAGGATAAAGATGAAAAAGTTCCAGCATTAACTTTTGCGAAGGGTAGGCGGTGGGGCAGTGACTAGAGCGTTGGCCTCCTACGAAACGTTCCCGGGTTCAAATCCGGCGGAGGTCGAACTTTTAAACCTGGGATCTTCCGGTCCTCTGCTTGTACGATTTGAGGAGAAGCACAAGTCAGCGCTCCGTGCTTCGGAAGGAACTTTAAGAATTTATGCTCTTCGTAAAGAGTAGGCTAATGCCGGCACCGGATTTTCATCCTCCCATCTCAGTGTGTCCGATGTGGATGGAGATATGGCTATAATAGTCCAAGAAGCTGGTTAGCTAGAAATACACACAAACAAACTACCGCGATTTCACAAAAATCTAGTTTACGTAAAATGATATTGATAAGACTGATAGTGGGATTAAAATTTACAAGGGATATGCTGGATTTTATGGCAAACTCGGAATGGAGGCATACTGGTATGCACCCATTACGATCATCATTGGTAAAATCATTACCACGCATATACTCAACGAATATCCATATTTATATTTGTAGAATACCTTTGTTTACCTTTCAAATTTTATCTACATCTACATGTTATCCTGCGATTCGCCTAATTGGTGGGTGGCAGGGGGTGCAATGCACCAAAACCTACCTAAAGATTGTCTATCGCAGGTTGCAAGTTTCTATTGTGATCTCGCATTGTTCTCGGAAAGAACAAGCCTAGATAACGCTCCGTCCTACAATCGATCTCACGTATCTTATCATCACGGTCGTTTCTACCTATATACGTTGCGCTTCAATTACTCCTACAACCTCGTCTTTTAGACGTTCCGATCTATATTTCTCCAGAAGCCGCAACCTTGAATTCAATGTACGATCCTCTAGTGGTACCCAGTTCATATCCCTCAATAATGAGGTGACGCTTTCCTTATGTTCGTACTTTTGTTTTACGAATCTGGCTGCTCTGCGCTGCACTCTTTCTAGTTGAATTATATGTCCATTCTCGTACGGATCCCATATGCATGAGGCGTATTCCACTTGCGGTCTAACCAGTGATAAGTAACATGTTTCACGTACTTTTTCTGTAATGTTCCGTACTATTCTACCTATGAAAGCCAGTTTCTTGTTGGCCGCGCCTATAACTCGACGAATGTGCGTGTCCCACGAAAGATCTCGATAAATGGTTACTCCTAATTATTTTACATACTAGGCTGCTTGAATATTTATTCCATCTATTTTATTATCGAAACTTACTTCCATGTTCTTACTTTTCCAGAACCTAACTATTTGCGCAAGAAACTTTACATTTCTTACATTTACAGAACGTAACTGCGGCACATTTAGTTTAATTAATTTCAATTTGTCATTCTTTGCACCACGCTGAAATGGCTGTTAAGTCTTCACGCAGCGACTGATGGTCCTCCTGGTTTTTTATTTCTTTATATAGAACGATATCATCGGCAAAAAGTCTAATTTTACTACGAACTACCGAGCAGATATCATTTACATAGATTAATAAAAGTAGATGGACCAATACACTTCCCTGAGGAACACCCGACGCAACTTTAACGGGGGACGAGTATTTCTCATCGATGACAACTATCTGTTCTCTATTCGATAGGAAGTCTCTAGATAAAACTATAAACATATCAATCATACCATTAGTTGAAAATGAGAAGGGAGTGTTGCGAGACAAGGTGAAACAATACATTAGTAAATAAACAAAAACTTCTTCACCGTAAAAAGGAAGAGAATACTCACACTCACGCTGCAGGTTGCTGGTAAACACCGTCGCAGGACCTAAGTCAAAAGAAGACACACTCACACGCAGAAACATACAAAAGCCACTCACACAGTAAACTCTAACCAAAAATTAAAACTAGACACCGATGTTTCGACAGCTAAGCTGTCATCTTCAGTAGTGTACACCTGCTGAGTTGATTCGCAAACAATTAATTGTTATCCATAATGATTTTTTGTTTGGCAATATATTCCAAAGCTGTTCTGAGTAAATTGATTAATTTGATTCAATCAAAGCCATTGAATAGCACACTATTTAAGGTAAATAAAGTAAATACATTTACGAAAATAAAATTTATAAATTTCTTTTAATGTTTTCTACGGTAAAATAATGTAAAACTCACATAATATTGTTCCCAAAAGTTAAAATAATTTTGGCTATATAAAAGTTGTCTAGTGTAAATTTTAGCAAATAATAATTTTTAAGTGCGATTTATATATATATATATATATATATATATATATATATATATATCACGCTGAAAGGGATAACTATATTTATGAGGGGACAGTGAGAAGGTGAGAGCGAAGGAGGGAGAAATGGAGGGGAATGAGAGTGAGGAAGAGAGGAGGTATAAGAAGTGCCATAATTTTAACACTGTATTAATGTAATCCAGTCATTTCTGTCAGGCAATTGAGGCAATTGCACTAGTACATTGATAATATACGTTAACCTCACACAAACGTTTTCAAATATGCTTTTGTAATATACACTTGCTACTCGCAGAATCCCAAAAACCTGTGGCAAGTACTCAGCATAGATTTGAATCGACATTTAAAAATTACGCAACGATTTTTCGGTTATTAAGTTGCTTCATCTTAGAAGTCTATGTACTAAAGGTTTGAGCTATAGCCATATTTTGCTACTAAGTGGCTTAATTTTGGTTTCATTCTACTTCTTCGATCAATATTAAATTTCCGCATAATGAAGCAAACAAAAATTAGATTTTCACTTACTCGCGAATCTTTATATAATAATCTCTCCAAATTGAAGATTAATTTATAATGCGTTGCAATTTCCGGCTTCGGCAGTCGAAAGCATTCTCATCTCAAAAGCCCATTATTTCCGAGGCTTAACGGCGGAAAAACGAACAAATACGTCATCATTACGCGACGAAATTAATTAATTCGAAACTGTAAACAAAATCTCTAAAAAAGAAAGACTAGACAAAATAAACGGAAGAGAAGATGAATCTTTGCCATATGGGCGAAACATACATAACGCAATCATTTAGAGATTTAAAAAAGATAATAATAAAACACGCCCAACCATAATTCAGAACGAGCGTTACCAAGTAGAAAAAAGGAACATCACCTCGCGAAATAAATCCCGCCCTCTTTTTGCGAGCGACCGCGCCTTCTTTACTTCCTCTGACTCATATAAGCTCGGGGTTGATTTGAGGGAGTGAGTCTTTTTGGAGCACGTGTATCTTGTCTCGGAAATTGATGCCGTCTGGAAGGAAAGGAGTCTTTTTTTTTTAGACGCCGGCGAAAGATGCATTTACGATTTTCTCGAAAGACAGCTGCGCCGGTGCAGTCGCACGCACGCAGACGCGACTCCGCAGGTAACCACCCAGCCGACCCTCCCGTCGAAACGCTCTCTAATGGACTCGACCTCCTTGACAACAGGCTCGCCAATTAAGGAGTTTCAAGTCCAGCACGACGCAGTGAGAGACTTGCACGAGACCGTTCCGCCGAAGTCTTCTGGAGCGGAGATCTTTTTTTTCCTGTCTATTGGATGCGAAAACTCGCGAGTTGTTGCGGTTCCTTTTCGCATGTGTAAAAAAAAGAGAAAGCGTCGTTTAAGCACGGATATTTACGTATCGCCGATGCCGAATCTCGAAATTTGCTCTAGCGAGAATGCAGTGATGGCATACGCTCCGATAAATGCATTAAATAATCGTTGTCGAAAGTTGTCCCGCGTGGCGCGTTTTACTGTTGCACGCAGTCAAAAATGGACCGACTCAATCTGTTAAATTGCGGATACACGTCTGAATATTTTTTTCTTTCTAAGGCAGAGAATCACGCATCGCGATTAACCGTGGGTTAAATCGGCTAATCCTTCTGATCGGCAACACCGCAGCTTCTGTAAATGTCACAGGGGGGCTTTGATTTGTTGCGAGATACGAATAGACATCCATAATACGTACGACCAAGGACAAATGGTCTTTATTACTCATTTAAAACATTTTTATCATTGTATTTTAAACTTTTTACGGGACGATTTCATAGGGAATTTTCACAGTCTGAAAAACTGATTAAGCTATTGTTTACTGCAAAGTACAAATTAAGTATATATATACTTATATTTACGATTATTAGAAATATAATAAACATATAAAAACACCTGATGTAACAGTGGTTTTATCTAAAGATCTATGTTTGTTCTAATAAACTGGAGCCTCGATGGCAGTTCCTATATTTTTACTATACACAATATTTCTAAAACATAGCCTTATATTTTGCTCGTTTCTATAATTCTTTGGAATGTATAATTTCTTTTTAAGCAAACTTCTGGAAGATAAGTATATCATCTACATGATAGCCTGCAAATCACCTTTTTGGTGGATGGCACCAAGGTTTCATAGTTATCCTACGTTATCTTTTCTCATTATGTTCTCTTATCGTCGTAGGTAAAAACAATCCTCTATATCGCTCCGTTCTACAATTGATCTCGCGAATCTTATCCTCGTTGGCCTGCATTCCGAGATACGTCGGGCTTCTGATAGGTCCTACTACCTCATTCGCTAGTCACTCCGACATAAATTTTTCCAGTAGTTTAATTCTAGCCTGCAGCCTACGTTCCTCTAACGATGTCCTTTTCAGATTTTCTATTAATGATGTTACGCTTTGTTTACTATCGTAATTCCTCTTTACAAATCTAGCTGCCCTGCGTTGAACGGACCAATTACATTACCCTGCGGAACGCCAGAGACAACCTACACTAAGTTCGAAGATTTCCAATTTATAACAACCTTCTGCTTCCTATTATTTAAAAATTCACGGATCCAACTAACGATTTTAGAATTAACGCCTAAGGTTTCTCATTTACTTATTAACTTCCTGTGAGGTACCTTATCAAAGGCTTTCCTAAGATCTAAGAAGATGGCATCGGCCTGCGTATTAATTTCTCCGCTTCTCAGTATACAATACACAAAAAGACCGATCTGGGTATCATAAGACCTACCTAATCATTTCATTATGCAAAAAATTCATTCCAACGAATATTGTACAATGTTATACAAGAAAACAATTTATTTAAATAAAGCTTAGTAAATTTATCCCAACCAAATATTAGCCATTTCCACCTTATTGATGGTGAATATAAGTTTCATATTTATCATGTTATTTATCCTTTGTTCGACCGCAGGTCGAATATGCTTCAGCTGTGTGGGATCCCTACGAAAAGGGACTCACTAACGAGATAGAGAAGGTTCAGCGCAGGGCAGCTAGATTTGTAAAGAGAAATTACGATAGTAAACAAAGCGTAATATCATTAATAGAAAATCTGAAATGGACATCGTTAGAGGAACGTAGGCTGCATGCTAGATTTAAACTACTGGAAAAATTTATGCCGGAGGGACTAGCGAATGAGGTAGTAGGACTTATCAGAAGCCCGACGTATCTCGAAATGCAGGCCAACGAGGATAAGATTCGCGAGATCGACTGTAGAACGGAGCAATATAGAGGATCGTTTTTCCCTAGGACGATAAGAGACCATAACAGGAAAAGATAACGTAGGAAAACTATGGACCCTTGGTGCATTGCACCCCTTGCCATCCACCAAAAAGGTTACTTGCAGGGTATAATGTAGATGTAGATATTGATAAAATTACCAGTAAAAATGTGTACTTATATGAGTAAAGACTCGCAAAGCACTGCTGTTATGGTAAACCTGCTGGGGCTTAGAAACATTTTCGCCACATTGAAATTTAGGTTGCAACGGTATTCGTTATAAATTTAACTGTATGCCTCAGTGCAAAGTGTTTCTTATGCTTTACCGATTTTTTCAACTGAATAAAAGTGTCGCGCAATGCAAGGTTTGGTGAAATAGTGCGCAAGATGAATTTAAATTGTCCTAGAGGATCAACTTGAACTCGAGTCGGGGACGTGTCCTGAAATTTGTGAAACGAAAGCAAATACTTAACTCCATTCCTTATCATATTAAGATCACCGATTCGGTCTTTCTTTCATTTCAGGAATGGGTGTCTTCTAGGCGCAACTCACTTGCTTTTTCTCTATCTTCCCCCGAAAAGAGAGGTTTCTAGCGCTCTTACGCGCTATCGAATTATTTTTCCTTTCTTCCCTTTATTGCCTTCATCCGAATCACTTTCATATTTCCACTTTCCTCTGTCCTTTCATGTCCTTCAAATTTTCATTATCGCTTGTTCCGTCTGCCCCTTTCTTTTATTCAATAGAACCTCAATACTTCCTCATCCCTCCCGTCGCCATATTTTTACCTCGTGATTTATATTTCCCCTCATTCACACATTTTTCCTCCGCGTAATTTTCATCGCTCAAATTCATAACCTTCCTTTATTCGAATCGCCTCCCCTCCTCCGACTCGCGCTTCATTTTTCCTCTCCTAGTACCGCTATCTCTTATTTACCCCTCCGCGAAGCTTACTATCCCGAATTCTCTCGCACTTTTATTTCATTTCTCTCGCTCCTAACTCAATCTCTCCTTCTCTCAAAATTCCCCCCCCTCCCTCCCTCCTAACTATACATCGCCTCCTTTCTCCCTTTGACTCCCTCCCATAGCCTTTACCCGTCTCATTCCCTCTGTCCTGTTCTCCTCCACCGCCTCCAATCCCTCCGCCACGCCCTCCACTTCCCCTCCCGGAGATCGGAGCAGTATTTCTGTTTCGTTTGGATTATCCCCTTGAAGACCCATGGGAAAGTACGCAGCTTTTGGCACATATGCTCACGCACTCGTGCTTTTGCCAGGATGAGAGAAAGGAGTGGGAGAAGGTGGGAGTGGGGGTGAAAGACGGGAAGCGGAGAAGGCGAAGAGAGCGGAACGGAGATGGTTTACGCGGGGAGTAAAAGAAGATTGAAGGGGTGGAGGACGGGAAGAGAGACGGAGGGGAAAGAGAGAGAGAGGGAGAGAGAGAGGAGGAGAGTACGGATTGGGTGCCTCTGAGGGTCTTCACACCTGCGCGAACGATTAATATTAAAAGCGAATGGGGAAGGGTGTGTGCTCGCCCGCATAGCTCGCTTCCAGGCCCTCGAATCCGTCCTACGGGAGGGGTTTTACAACCGGAAAGATAGATTCCAGACACACTTTTTATTTTTCATTCGGCCCTTTTGAATTTGGAAGGTCGCGGTCGGCGGTGTGGCGAAAAAAAAACGAAGGCCGAAAGGCGAACCCCCGTGCTGCACGCTGCGACAAAGCCTTGGCCCCTCTCCCCCAACGCCTCTTCCATCCAGCCTCTCTATCGCCCTAAACCTCCCTCTCGAAAGAACACCTATTGTTGACCACGCCCCCTCCAAAAAGGAATGATGACTTGCTCGGTGTTTCCTGCTAATCTTATTCCGAGGATTATTTCCCCGAAAGTTCTGAACTTCTCTAGCGTGGGGAGGGTACCATTCTTCAAAGGATTCTTTCGAAGAAAGCCGGAAGCTATGAATCACACGTTTTTGTCCTTTTATTTTTCGAATTTGGACATAATACAAATCGCTTAAAGAGACTTTGCATTAAGCAGGTCGGTACCTAAGTAGTTCGCTAAATTCTATGCTTGATGTAATAATAAAATAGCCAGCAATGTTTCTCGTGTGTCTTTTTCCATTTAGCTTATCTCAATTGTTAAATTAAACCTTTTTTTATTTTTTAATATTTAGATAGTACATATTATATTCCAGGCAATTACGATATTTTAATCCTAAGTCAAAAGAGGAGAAAAATGAAACGCGTTAACATGCTAGCTAGCTAGCTACCGTTTAATATTCGACATGAAGTTGAATCGGTGAGAGAAAATAAGAGGTGCTATGGTCAATCGCGTAAAGTAGTAATATTTTCCACAAAAGGCCATTTTAACATTAAATCTACAGAATTTAACTGATCTAAAGATTCCTTGCTTTGTGTAGCCACCTATTAAAATCTGGCGTTGTATTTATAAGACAATAATTGTCAATGAAATGGGATCTATTCTATGAATCGCGCGTAATTGTGTATGCTTGATTATAGAATTGCAAATTAATTTACTAATTTCAGTGATATTTATAACGAATTGGAGCATAATCGTTTGATAGTTCGAAAAGTATTCTATAATTTTTAAATTTATGAGACCAATGAATGGTAGATAGCATACAGTGCGCGCTATGTCTTGCTGTAATGAACTCACGAAAATAATGAAGAATAGATGGGTATTAAAAGTTTGTAAGGGAATCTCTTTTTTTAGAGTTAATAGCGTGCACATGAATTATTACCGAGGAATTAAAAACTAACGAGATTTACCCGTGTCCGAAGAGCATAGACGGGGTTACGATCAAGCGAGCATAATGCATGCGAGAAAGAGGATGTCGGGAGGGCAAGAAAGGAAGGGGTTTATAGATGAAACGGACAGGGAATGGAGAGAAGAAGAGAGTTCGGAGCGAGAAGGGAAGGGGTTAGGTCTAGGGTGGGGGAGGGGAGAGGTGGGAATAGATGGTGGAGCGAGGGGTGGGGGAGGTGAGGGGTCGCATCAGCGACTGCAGAGACCTCTTTACTCTCAGTCGGGCGTCCTGCCAAATCTCCTCCGTCCCCCGCGCCCCACCCCCTCCCATTTCCCGCCTTTCCCTCTCTTTCTAACCCCCCTTTTTCCTCATTCATCCCATCCTCCCACGCAATCCTTAAAAACCTGCTCTCCTCCCCCCCCCCCTCCGCATTCCTCCCTACTCTTTGGAGGCCGTCTCTTTAACCGCCCCTTTATTTCCAACCCCCTTTTCTATTCTCCTCTCTTTCGCCCCACTCCCTTCCTGTCTCTCTCTCCTCCTCCCTCACCCTCCGCCTCACTTCATTCCATCCCACAACCCCTTCACTCATCCTCCTTACTTCTTAACCTCCTCTAATATCTAACTTCTTTTATTCTCCCTCCCTTCCCCTCACTCTCTACCTCTTCTATATCCTCTCTCCTCCTCCCTCAATATTACTTCCTCCCTCCATGCTCTCCACTCCTTCCTTCTCTCCCTTGCACAGCCTCTCACTCCCTCTCTTCCCTTTCCTTTCTCCTTCACTCTCGGAACTCTGATCAATACTTTTGGTTTGGGATGCCCCGCTTTGTTTTTACTTCTCTCTCGCTCTCCTTCCTTCCCACAGCTATTGTTGTCCCTTCCTCCTTCAGAATTCCTTCTGCGTCTCCAAAAAGTTTTCATCTCTCTCTCAACCCAATCCTCCCGAAAAACCAAAGTTATTCTTAAGTTTTGGTTTGTTTTTCCCGATCTTGCAGTGGTGGCTGGACTCTTTTGTCTATATTTTTTAGCATGTGGGATGAGGTCGCCATAATTTAGGATGATTTTTATCCCAAAGACATTTATCGCAGTTCGAGGGCGCAATCCGATCGCTAAGTTCGATTCATTTATCAAGGCTTTTCTTTTCTCTCGAATCGAATGACTCGAGAAATGTGACCATCTCGATCGGCTCGATCGCAGTAACTTTGTTGAATAAGTACTGATTTCTTGCGTAAAGGCAAAAGCGGAAAACTTTTGTATTCCGCGGCAGTGTTTGAGCAATCGCTTGGAAATGTTGAATTCTTCTCGTCAATATCACAAGTTTGAGTTTAGTTTCCTTGAGAGTAAGGCGATTCAGAAATTTAATTGTTGCCATCGACGCCTTAAGAAAGGTTTTATGCGTTACGTATAGTGTTGTCAACTTTTAAATAGGGAAATACGGGACATCCTATTTTCGAAGGATGTGTAAGATTTTTGTTATTTCAATTTTTTATTTAAATAAACGTGTGCAAATATCAGAAATATAAAATTTAAATTAATAATAGTAAACGTACATTTACGTCTTCCACTTGTACTTCTTTTCTCATGTTGCCACATTCAAAAGTTCTACAGCATTTTTAACAAACTGAAAAAAATCAAAACATGACGTCATAATTAATAGACGGTGACATGATCAACGCTTTCGTAGTGAAACTATCCATTATGGACACATTTAACTCCTCTTTAGTTACATTGTTGTCTCAGTAAATAAAAAGTAGCTTATAACTATCACAATAATATCCTTCTCTCATTGAATCATGGAATCCAATTCAATTAACTCATCAAAAACTTCCTTTTGTATTTCAGTATCGGTGGCTGTGTTTAAAGACGTGTCAACAGATTATTTGTTAGCGGCTGTGAACTGAAGCTTCAGGATTAATATGTTTGATAGCTATATGTGAACTTTGCCTTAGTGGAAGCGTGTAATCTGCAAATAAACCAGGTAGGAAAGTATTACGTTGAGTCTCATTATTCCAAACATATGATAAAAAAGAAAGTACTTTTTAAAATATGGGAAAAACAGTGCCCCGAATAGAGTTCGTACGGGACGCGTGAAAATAACTAAAAATACTGGCAACCCTAGTTACATATGACATATGGTCACAAAATGACGTACGCAAATGAATAAACGAAAATAATGAATAGGAAATTTTTCTTCAATATGCTACTTATCATCATCAAAACTGAGTGAAGAAACGGTTCGTTTCACGGCACCTCTTGTCCTCTAGATACGCTACAGTGGTGTACGGGAATATAATGACTTTGAATTAGTTCGCTATCAAAATCAAAAGTAAACAGTAACGGTATTCCTCTCATTCAGGAATGTATTTGTACACTTTTTCGGGATGTTATTGGTGGCAGATAGGAGGGAACCGAGTTTCTTCGTTTTACTCGAGGAGGCCTCGTTATCAAATTAGTTATGACAACGTTATGGGTATTTTTAACAGCATTTCCGGAGAAATGACCATTTATTTCTTACCAAACTTTCATACGGGTGGCGACGTTTTTTTCGTCTCGCTCTGTATTCGGGCAATTTAATTCGCGAATTGCTCCGCTCTCCTCTTCTCCCTCCCTCTTTCTCTCATCAAATATACACACACGCAGATGCACACACGCATGCCCGCAAACATAAACACGCGTCTTCTTACTCATCGCGGTCGCTCTCATTTTGTTCGACGGTAAAAAAAAACAAACTTTTGAAATTAAAAGAAAGTAGCGCAGTGGAGATGGAAAATAAAACGAAACGGAGGAAGAGATGTCCCTCTTGATTTTTATCTCTTTCCATTACAACTCCATGCCGTTCTTCCAGTAGATTATTCGCTAGAGGACAGAGAGAGAGAGAGAGCAGAATCGAAATTCTTTAAATTGCCGTTCTTCCGCCCTCTTCCATTCCCTTCTAACACCCTATGCTGAAAACCTCCTCGATGGCCTCCGGGTACATTGAAATTCAGTCTCCCAACTCCATTCCAACGCAGCCTGCAACATGGATTGCGTTTTTTTACATTACTTTTACAATAACCCTCATGCATTCCACCTTACTATATGCCAAGGGCTCGTTGTATGGCAACAATGCTTGCGATCAATGACGATTGTTGTATCTGATTGTGAGACTTCTTTTCACACCATCCGACTTCATCTACATCTACGTAATACCCTGAAAGTCACCTTTTTGGTGGATGGCAGGGGGTGCAGTGCACCAAGGGTCCATAGTTTTCCTACGTTATCTTTTCCTGTTATGGTCTCTTATCGTCCTAGGGAAAAACGATCCTCTATATCGCTCCGTTCTACAGTCGATCTCGCGAATCTTATTCTCGTTGGCCTGCATTTCGAGATACGTCGGGCTTCTGATAAGTCCTACTACCTCATTCGCTAGTCCCTCCGGCATAAATTTTTCCAGTAGTTTAAATCTAGCCTGCAGCCTACGTTCCTCTAACGATGTCCATTTCAGATTTTCTATTAATGATGTTATGCTTTGTTTACTATCGTAATTTCTCTTTACAAATCTAGCTGCCCTGCGCTGAACCTTTTCTATCTCGTTAGCGAGTCCCATTTCGTAGGGATCACACACAGCTGAAGCATATTCGGTCTTCGGTCGAACCAAGGATAAATAACATAATTCTTTCACTTTTTCGGAGCTATTTCGATCTATTCTCCCTATAAAGGCCAGCTTTTTGTTAGCGGCACTTATTAATCGGCGAATGTGGGTGTCCCACGAGAGATGACGATGGATCGTGACTCCTAGATATTTAACCAAGTCTGAAACTGGAATCTCTACTCCGTCCAACGAATAACTAACATCCAACGAGATATTCTTAGTTCTTCAGAAATTGATGACGCAGCTTTTCTGCTTCTTATGAATTAAAAATTCACGGATCCAACCAACAATTTTGGAATTAACGCCTAAGGTTTTTAATTTCGTTATTAACTTCCTTATCAAAGGCTTTCCTAAAATCTAAGAAGATGGCATCGACCTGCCTATTATTTTCCAAGTTACTTAGTATACAATTCACAAGAAGACCGAGCCGAGTATCGCAAGGGCTACCTTTCATGAATAACGCCACCCGAGTCATTACGCAGGGAAGGTATGGTACCTCTTTATACTATAAAACTAATTCGCTTTCCCATGTTGGGGTGCATGTATAATACTATACATATATTTAAATTGTGACAAAAATCTCAATTATTTAATTCACCTTTTTCACGAATGATATCGATCCCTCAAAATTAACAGCATCTTGACTTTTCTTCCAGGGTGGCTTCAACGGGAGGTGAGTTAATCGCATTAAACTCAAGTTTGTGTGAAAATTTTGATAAAGAATCAGCTTTTTCGTTAGTTTAGACCAGTGTTTCCCAGGTCAAATTTTGTCGTGGCTGCAGATGCAGCCACCAGCAAAGTTCTGGTAAAAGGGAGTAAAAGTAGAGCTTGGTCTTTCGAAAAAATATCCCAAATTGTATATCGATATAAAATAACAATACACTATAAGATTAATGAAGTTCTATAGTAGTAATTTACATTGTCTTTGAAAATATAATGGGAAATACATGTTAAATCACAGTTAGTGAGAATACACGTAAGAATATGTGAAAAAGCTAATACATTCACAATTTACAATTATAGTAACTTTTAATAGGAAAATTAACTACACTTCAGAGACCTTCATGGATCCTTCTTCGGACCAGGACGACGCAAACAAAGAAAATTGAAAACAAATTTCCTACCACTAATCACTTACACCATGGCGAAGAAGACAGGCGTAATTCATATCGTGTCTAGATTTTAATTCTTTTTGAATGAAATATTAATTAAGTATAAGAAAAGGCGACATCTCAATCTGCGTATTAATCATTTCACGTTGAAAATTTTGTCGGTGGCCGCATAAAAATTTTCTGGTGGCCGCAGTTGAGAAACCCTCGTTTAGACTCTAGAAAATTCCACTTGTGATAAATTGTTCCCTAGAATACTCGATGATGATTTCATTCTTTCAACATATAACTCCAACTCTCAAGTTCCCTTCATCCAACATCCCTCAAACTCCCTCCCATCCAACATCCCTCCTATCACCTACATTCAATCTACGCCACAAAACTTCCCTCATTAATTATTTTCCGCTTGTTCGTCTCCACTTCGCAGCCGTTGTTGTGGACTTCCTCCGCAAACAGATATGTATACATATTTACGTAACATAATGAAGGGAAACTCCTGCGCTCGCTTTAAGCCTTCGTGAAATCGTAATTAACTCTTTACTATTTAAATAAATTGAGACAAGTAATCAAATTTCAATCTAAGGGGGACCATCGTTACTTCTTACGGCCTTAATCCGAGCTCCTCCAAATCTTTCCCTCGCTGCTCAGTCCACCTCTCGCTTTCATCCAACCTTCCCTTAGCACCTTTGCCGGGATAATTCATTCCTCGGCCCTCTTTAAGGCTTCCTCCAGGTTTTCTTCCCCTTGCTCTTTCACTCTCATCTCCACCTTTCTCATTTTCTTCCTCTTAACTGTATCCTATGTTATATCTATAAGCACATGGCTTCCTTATATTTTCATTAAAAATATCACAACATTAGGAATATATATTTTGATGAATCATCACGATTTTCCAGATGGCATCACTAAAAAATTGGTGCAACAGACATTGCAAAAACTTTCTTCTAATCCACACGATAGTGTTACTGCTTACATTTATACGTATTTACGCGCTGGTTAATTTGTAGCACAAATTCTACTGCAGTTAACGGGTAGAGCTTGGCGTTAGCTGATGCCACTGAATGATATGTTTACTATTTTGATATATATATATATATATATATATATATATATATATATATATATATATATGTATATACAGTCAAACTCGGCTATAACGAGCTCCACGGGACAGTTTAGTTTTGCTCGTTATAGCCGTTAAACTTAATATCCGTGAAGGCAAAATCATGCATGCGTATGGTGAAATAAGACATAAGAAGTAAAAGTGAATATATAAACAGAAAGGTTATTTAGTAAATTTATGAAAAAACCTAAAAATGAGAATAAACTAGAAAATTTAAAGTAAACATACGTACATATAAAATGTACTCACAGCTGCATCCTTAATCACTCCCCTTTTTACAAAAATAACTTTGAATAGTAGCCTGTTTCATAGAATTCACTTTGAAGTTTCCTCTTATTACACTTAGTGCACTAAAAACACCATCGGAAATGTCAATATTTTCAAAAATATCATTTAATGTTTCCACGGCATCCTGAGTAAGGATTGTGTCTTCGACACATTCAACATTGTCTTCATCACTGTCTGCTGTGCTTTATACTGTCTCTATTATTTCACTCTCCGTAGGAATTCCACTGGTAATCAAATCATCATCAACATGAACAAAATTGTCAATGTCATTTACATGGTCAAAATTCGCAATTCCATTTTCTTTAAGCCATTCTGATCTTCATCAACGTTATGGTTATCAATCGAAAATTCTCCCGATATTAAACCAGACATTAGAAAACAGTTTATGATCGTTGTAGGTGAAACATGCATCTGTCATAAAATGAATTGCATCCAATACAGAGTCGTTGCCATCTAAACCTCTTCCCCTCCTTTCAATCAACTGTAGAACAAAAAATAGCATGAAATGGCATTTAAAACTTTTAATTATCCCCATGTCCATTGGCTGCAAAATAGAAGTCGCATTTGGAGGCAAAACACCAGTTATACATTGGATAACTCCTGCATATGTGGGTGCGCAGGACAGTTATCGACAAGGAGTAGAATGTGTCTATTTTTCCTCCGTAACTCGTTGTTCCACTGACTTATATATTTCTGAAAAATATTGGAAGTCATCCATGCCTTTTTATTAGCTGCATATTCAACGGGAAGCTTCTTTACATTTTTGAAACAACGTGGCTTTTGTGACTTACCAATAACAAAAAGTTTTTTTTTGTCAGTCCCATTTATGTTTGCGCACATTAAAACTGTTAAACGATTCTTAGGTCTTTTGCCACCAACACATTTGTCACCTTTGAATTTAAACATTGCATCAGGCATCATGTTGTAAAACAGTCCAGTTTCGTCGGCATTGTAGATGTCTTCTTCTCTGTAACATTTTCGACACTCCTCCTAAACACTTTTCACCCATTCACTTGCCGTTTTTGAATCTGCTGACAGGGCCTTTCGCATAAACAATGTTATGCCGATTTTTAAAACGATCAAGCCACCCGTTATTGCATGTGAAGTTCTCGTGTCCTAACTGTTTTGCCTGTACCTTGATGGGGAAACCAGCATTTCTCTGCCTCTTAAACCACTCCAGAAGTGCTTGATCAACAGTACCCAAGACACACTTCCTCATTTTCTTGTTCGTTGTTAGGTTGTTCTCTAGTGCAGATAAAATCGCTTCTTTGTTTTTCCATAAGGTTGAAACCGTAGACGACGATAAATTAAATTTTTTACACACTTCAACATTTTTTACCACGTTCTAACTCTCGAATAATATCAACCTTTTCGCGAATAGACAAACACTTCCTTTTATGTACGGACATGTTACTCGTTCAAGGGCAAAATCTCAGCTGATTTTTGTGATCAACGATATGAACTTTCTTTGCAAACTGTGAGCATACCAATTCCAGGAAGAGTTAATGAGGAGACGGATTAAACGTGGGATTTCCCATCTTTACGTGGGAAAGGATGTTGGGTGCATTCGGCTGAGCGACGGGGTTGAGCGCCATTGTGCCCTTACCCCTTCCAAACACAACCTCCTGGCTGTAAAAGAGTTGGGGGTTGGGAGGAGAGAACAGAGGACCTCCGCGAGTGCCACTGTACCTGCAAGTTGGGAATTCTTGGTTTGGACGAAGGGATTATTTTTTAACAACAACGCCGAGGTCTTTAACCTCCCCGAGGGATAGGGTGTAGAGGCTGGACTCGAGAACACAAGGTTATATATTTTGGGTCACTATGAGGATTGAAGGGGCTGACCGCCGCCGCGTTTGAGACAGTGAGAAGTGGTCAAAGTTTGCTCGATATATCCGTGAAGCGTCCTCGTTATATACGTGAAATATTTGTATGTAAATGCTCGTAAACTTATCTTGGAGGTAGCATTTGCTCACCTTAGCCGTGAACTCGTTACAACCGTGCTCGTTATAAACGAGTTTGACTGTATATATATGTATATCTTATGTATTATTTTTTATAACTGGACGAATTTTAATCAAAAGCCTTGCAGCGATTTCTGAGTAAATAGACATTTTGTGAAAGTCTATAAGAATGATGTACTATTGCTGCGCGGCATTTCGGGTGATGTCATACACAAATACAAGAATCAGTAAGACTTTGTGAAAACATTTAGCCCCTTCATAGAAGACAGA
Organism: Tanypteryx hageni; assembly: GCA_028673005.1. NCBI lineage: Eukaryota > Metazoa > Arthropoda > Insecta > Odonata > Petaluridae > Tanypteryx > Tanypteryx hageni. The sequence goes on from CM054116.1 coordinate 57,800,996, forward strand.
AGAAATTTAAAAAACAACTTTTTCGGATTCTATATACTTCGCATATAAGAAAATGGAAGTGACATTGAGCTGAAGGGTAAGGTCGTTCTCACTGTTAGAGAATTATAGGAGAGAATTTTCGGAAAGCGTAGACAAATTGATTCCCGCTCAGGTATTTTGCTTACTACATTGTCAGGTCGAGATACTATCATCATCATCATCACGCTGCTGTCCGAAGACAGGTTTTAGCTGAATCGCTGCCTCCATCTCTCTCTCTCTCCCTAGAAGCCTCTTTTATACCTCTATAAGTACTATATTCCTGCTTTATATTCTCTAATATTCCTATTCTTTTTCTCCCTCTTCCTCTTCTTCCGCTAATTTTGCCTTCTAAGATCGTCCTTTGTAATCATTGTCTTCTCAATATGTGCCCTATCTAATTTGCTTTTCTTTTCCTGATTGTTTTTATTAGCATCCTTTCTTCTCCCACCATTTCTAATACTTCTTCGTTTCTCTTCCTCTCTATCATTTTACTTTCATCACCCTCCTCCATACCCACATCTCAAAACTTGCTAAATATTTTTCCTTCTTTCTCCTTACCGTCCACGTCTCGATAATTTATTCCTTGTTTCGAAATTTATTTTCTTGCTTGTGAGATGCTCCTTCTCGTTAAATGCTGCTTTTGCCATTGTAATCCTACTTCTGATGTCCTGTGTACTACTTCCATCCTGCGCTAAAATACTGCCAAGATATTTGAAACTACTTACTTGTTCCAATTTTTGGCCATTTACCATTATATTTAATACTTTATGTTCCTTTGAAACCACCATCACTTTCGTTTTTTCGGCATTGATCTTCATTCCATATTGTTGGCCAACCTCCACTAGTCTGTCTGTCTCTTCCATCAACGTTTCTTCTGTTATTGTTTCTGCATAAATATTAAATATCGCTGGTGAAATAGGACATCCCTGCCTCACCACCCTCCCCATTGAAGTACTTTCTGTTTCTTCTCCTTCAACCCTGACTCTAATCTTTTGATCTAAGTAAAAGTTTTTAAGCATCTTTTATCTTTCCAATCTATTCCTATTTTATTTAAAATACCCAACATTTTATCCGATTTCACTCGGTCAAAAGCTTTCTCCCAATCTACAAAACAAAAATACATATCTTTATTGATTTCTAGCGCTCTTTCTATCCTCATCCTCATACATCCTATAGCATCTCTAGTCCCTCTTCCTCTTCTGAAACCAAACTGATTATCTTGCAAGCTCCTTTTCTATTTTACCATCAATTCTTTTTGTTATTATTCTGGTTAGAACTTAAGCTGCATGAGAAATTAGACTAATAGTTCTGTTATCCTTACAACATTTTGCATTGTTCTTTTTCTCCAGTGGTACCATAACAACATCTAAAAAATCTTCAGGCCATATGCCAGTACCATATACTTGGTTAAAGAATTTTGTGAGTTGCTTAACTGCTTTCGAACCCAAAACCTTAAGAACGTCCACTGGTATATCATCACTCCCAACAGCCTTCCTTCTTTTCATGTCATCATAGCTCTTTTAACTTCAGACTCGAGAATACTTGGTCCTAGCTGATCTTTTTCCACATCCTCTTTTTCATTTAATTCAATATTTCTTGGCTTTCCTTCTTTGTCATACAGCACCTCAATGTATTCTTTCCACACATTACATTGTCTGGCTCTGAGACTATTTTACCACTTTTGTTCATGATTCCTTTACGTTCTATCTTTCTTGCCTTTTTCTTGAGTAGTTCCCTTGCTTTGCTATAAATGAGGTCTGTTCTACAAATTCTTTCACATTCGACAATCTCCTCGCATTTCTCATTTATCCACTGTTCTCTGGCTTTATCTGTTTCCCTTCTTAAAGCATTATTTAACTCCTTGTACTTTCTTTGGCCTTCTTCAGTGTTTATGTTCTTCCTCTTTTCTCCGCTCTTCCATTTTTTGCAGCATGGCTACTGTGTCCCAGGGTTTTTTGTTTCTTTTACCCGTTATCTTTCCTACTTTCTTTTTCATTACATCTTCAATATTGCTATGGATTCATCTCCACTCCTCATCTACATTGTTCCAATTTTCTTCAGCTCTCTCCCCCAACCTTTCCTCCAGCTCAGTCATAGTAGCCTCCTTGTTCTTAAGGAGTTCCTCTAAGTTACATTTCTTGTTAACTCTTATGTTTCTCTTACCGCTCTTCAGTCTACATTGTGTATTTGGCACCAAAAGGTTGTGGTCGGAATCGATATCTGCCCCTGGTAGTGTTTTCACATTTTTAATGTTATTTCTAAATCTTTCATTGACTAGTATGTAATCTATTTGGTATCGTCTCTGGTCTCCTGGGCTTCTCCATGTTTAAAGTCTCCGCTGGTGATGCTTAAACCATGTATTAGTTACAATCAGTCTATTTCTATGGCATAATTCCACAAGTTTCTCCCCTCTTTCATTTCTCTTCCCTAGTCCATATTTTCCCACTATGTTATCTTCCTGTCCCTCTCCGACTACACTGTTCCAGTCTCCCATTACTATGGTGGTGATCCTTCTTTTTCCCTCCTCCTCCAATATCTCCATAATCTGTTGATACATTTCATCTACTTCGTCGTCGCCAGCATTAGTTGTTGGCATATACACTTGAATTATAAGCATTTCTACTGGCTCCATCTGAAGTTTTACGGCTATTAATCTACCATTAACTATCACTACCTTGCTAATTCTTTCAGCTATCTCTTTTCTCATTATAATCCCCACTCCCTTTTCCTCTCCTCCCGAGTAAATAATCTTAAATTTGTCTGAATTTATCTCGCCTTCTCCTTCCCATCGAACTTCACTAAGACCTACTATACCTACATTATTCCTTCTCGTTTCCCTTTTTAAGTTCTCTATTTTACCCCATAAATTCATAGTCCTAACATTCCATGTGCCTATTCTTAATTTCTCACTACTTGCTTTCTTCTTATTAATGTTACATTTCCTCTGTGCATCCCCTAGGGTAGTCCCCACCCGGAGATCCGATTGGGGGACTATTTTACCTCCGGAACACTTTACCCCAGAGAGATCCATAGAGGTATTTGCAGCTTTTCGGCCTATCATGGGAAATATAATGAGGTAGTTTCCCCTTGCTTTCCTCATCGCAGTTTCACAAGAGTGATTACCCATCTGTAGCAATTCAGATCCACATGTTCACCACCTACAGAGGTACTGTGCAAGCTGCTTCCCTTGCACAGGGGGATGTAAAACCCCCAAGACTGCTTCTTAGTCTGACTCTTCCCCTCAGACCTTTCCGGCTTGGATGGTCCTACCAGGAGAATTATCTCCCGCCGGCATAGCTCTTTGGTTCATAAGAGTACACAAACTCTCCCACCTCTGTAAGGTTATGCAGTCCTTAGGGAAGGCGAGACATTATAGAACAGGGGTCGGCAACCTACGGCCCGCGGGCCACGTGCGGTCCTCAAGAACGCTTTATGCGGCCCGCAAAGCTGTAATTAAAAAGTGATCAGGAAAATTTCTCATGGGCAATTTTATATTTTTTGAGTAAAATTATGGTCTCAAAGCCTTTTCGGGTGAAACTTTAACGCTAGTAAATTATGTAGACTTGATTTAGTTCATATGAAATCACAGAATCTCTAGAAAAATTTTGATTTATTTGCTCATCCGGTCCGCAGAGGCTTTATTGATTCCCAATGCGGCCCTCCGAAGCATTCACAATTGCAAATGTGGCCCGCCATGCAGAAAAGATCGCCGACCCCTGCTATAGAAGATTGAAATTTCGTAAGCATTGGATAAGAAGATCTTTGCGATTTTTTTGCGGATCGTGAATATATGCGTTACAGTTCATGACCTTATTAAAGTAGCGACCGTGGCAGTATATATTCATACTTAATTCATATTCTGAATGATATGTTTATCTTATTTAACAATATATATCGTATAAAACATTAATGAGCATTAATTATAATCTTCTCTGGAAATCCAGGCGCCAAATTGGCAAGTCAGAACGCTAACATTTACAATTCCCAGCTCTCTCTTGATTTAACTTAATCGCAAACAATATATAAATATTTATGTAGCCTTTTATTACTTATTCTCTTCTCCAGACTGTTACACCATCTTCTTTATCTTTCTCTTCCTCCTCCTCAGTCTCAGAAATTTCCTCCTCTTTCTCATCAACTCTTCCACGTCTCATCTCCCATGTTTTCCTCCCTCTCTCTCTGCCCCTCACGCACGCACCCTCTCACTCTATTGCCCCCATTTCTCTCCCATTTCTCCCGCATTCTCTCCGGCACTCCATATTCTTCTCCATCTCCGCGCGCATCCTACCATCCCCCCTTCCTCCCTTCCCCTTTAACCCCCGACCACTTTCTCTCTTGCTCGCGAAACCCCTTCGCTTTTCTTCGGCGCCATCGACCCCGTCTCCGACACTATGCTCTCTAACTCACTCTCCCTCTCATTCTACATCCTCCCCTATCCTCTTTCTCTCTCCGCTCCCTCACGATTCCGCCCCTCCCTCCCCCTCCTCTCTCTCTCTCTCTATCTCTCCAAGGCTCCTCTCATGAGGACACTCATCTTCCTCTGTTCCATCCTCCCCTTTTCATCAGACTCTTCCAGCTCAATATGCGACTCTCTTCTGTTCTCTTCCTCCCGCCCTCCCTCGCTCTCTTTTCGACCCTCCCTCTATATATCCCTCCTCCTCCTTTTCATCTTCCCCTTTTTCTTCTCTCTTTTTGTCACCCGTCGTCTGCTGCAATCTCCGTCATGAGCAGAGGTCGCCCTCTTTAGCGACGCGCCATTTTTCCTTCAAATTCGGCCTTGTCACTGCTTCCGTTTGAGTGATAGCTATGAGTTCACGTTTTCTTAAAACTGTTGTCATTGCGATGAAGATGATGAAGTTATGTTATTAATATTTTTCCCGCAGAAATCCAGAAGCGCCAGATTGTCCGTTTCCTTTGACCTGTGTACAACTCTCTCACGCCGCTGGATTCTCCTAATAATAAAATTATACTTTCGGCTTTACGCTTCATACCTAATTTTCATATCGATCAAGAATGTATGTATCACATTCATCCAATTATTTCTTGGCCTTCAGAATTCTTTTTTTAAATAATTAAATCATTTAAATAATTAAAATATCGGATTAAAATTTATCGCGCAACGTATCTATTTATTATCCCACGAAACGTAAAGGTCCTTTTAGCCGTCAACTGTTATCTTTATAAGCGATACCAAACGCTTGCCGATGACGCGCTGTACAGCTTTCGCAAATTATTTATTAGATATGTTATCTTGTTTGAGTTCCACGTGTAACTTATCACCGATTCAATCGCAAAAAAAGATAATGACCCAAACGTCAAAATCCGAGCCAATTCATGCGGTTACTAGGGGACATTTTATGAGTCAACATGCATAGGCGGGTAAACAGTCGTCATTCGCGGAATCCAGAACCTATGAAAATTATTGTTGCTAAAAAATTGCTTTCCGTCAAACACCGGAAAAAATACTCTCTCGTTCTGAGTCATTACAGAAACAAAATTGATTTCTTTTTTTAAATCGCCGGTTTATTTTTTTTGTTCTTGTCCCGCGCAAGCGGTTCGCAAATGAAATATGTTGCTTGTCCGAAAGAAATTATTCCAAGTTCTCCGAAAAGGTCGCGTTTTATCCGGCGGAAGACTGTGAAGGGATAATGGTTTTAATTCGATGTTCCAGGAACGATAACGCTCTCGAAATTAGCGCGAGCAAACACCAAAATCGATTGCAGGTGTTACCTGTATAATCACATGCAAATGTTGGCGTAAGATGTGATAGAGGATGTTTACGTATCTAGCACCCAACTATTAAAATCTAATAAGACGGGAAAACTTGGCTGGCGTGCTCCGTATTCCGAAAGACACCCCTTGCGAATTCCGCCGCTCTTAAAGTAATTACGTCGATTATGATGGAAATTTGTCGAAGGAGGGAATGTATACCGCCTGTGGAAGGGGCCTCGAATCGACCTCTCAGGCAAAGGCTGAATAATATTCTGCGAATACCAAATGACTCAGATTATTTTTTACTTGCACCCTAGCGTCGCATTTCGATACATTTACGTGATAATGGGTTTCAACTTTGGCGTGATTCATGCTTCGTGATCGAGTTCGGATGGATTCTAATTTATTTTTCCAGTGTTTGATGCAGAGATAACTGCGAGGTTTTCCTCGTCACGGTCAGTCGCACACGTCAATTTAATAAATCGAAAACTATTATGAATCATTCCTAATGTCTCTGCGAAACATAATAAATTAATCTTCCAATAACAGTAATGAAACAAATGTTTAACGTGTTATTATTTAAACTAATAGACATTCATATAAATAAGCATAGCAAATTCAATAGCTTCTCCGAATCAGCCGTTTAGAATTCTATTTGATAAAGTATTCTGAAGTCATCCAACGTACTCTGAGGCCAAATTGCAGCGTTTGCTATGACTGCGATTTAAACACAGATTAAATACGTTGCAAATAAGGTACCGAATGAATTGTTCTTCCATTACCTATAACTATGCATTACAAAATTTTTGAAAATTTAAATGTTTCCATTTTCCTAGGAATTCAACAAAAATATCAAATTGGTCAAAATAAGTAATGTTTTTTTCGTAATGGGTTTTCGCGATCTCTAAAAAAATATAAATTGTAGCAACGCAGCAATAACGATGCTATCAGTGATAATGGATTTTCTTTACCCGTAAATGAAATCCAAACAGGATTACATCTGTGAAAGTGAAATTTGAGTATGTAGATTGCCAAAACACACCAACAGAAGGTCATGCAATTCGTTCACTTCGCTCCAAATATTCTTTCGTAACCAGCTGAATTTGTACGAATTTATATTTCCTCTCTTTGGATATCCGAATTCTTCAAGGACGTTGTAAAAGTGATAAATGTCATAGTGAGCCTTTCGAATGTTTTCATAATGAAGAGATTGGATCGAAGAGATTTTGTGCTCCTTTTAGAATAAGAAATTTAATTTTTCGATTTTTACTTAAAAAAACTTTGCATATAAATTCAGCCGTTTAATCCTCCACTACACGCGCGGGGTGCTGTGGACACCCCAGGCATACGTTTTATGGCAGGATTCCTTCCCTTTGGACTTTTATGACCCCGACCCTTCAGTAGCTGGAATGACATGTATTTGGATCCTATTCTGCTAAAAAATTTCAGTTTTCTTTGGTAATCATTGTTTGGACGTTTTTTCTAAGACAGTGCTGCGCTCTATGCTACGAAAATCAGCGCTTTTTTGTTTTTGCGGACGCTGTTCATATTTTATTTTGATATTATTCTTACTATCTATAGAACTTTTGTTATTTCACATAATTTGAGATTGTCTCTCAATAGTTTCTTCATTGGTCGTCATCGTATAATGTGTTATTTCCCGTAATTGCATATTGCATCTCAGTTTCTCTGATCCTACAAGGTTTGCCGATTTTTATTATTTCAGTGTTCGGTTTTAGTTTTGAAACTCCCAGTAGACTGTTTCCGACTGATATTTGTCAGAATTATCGCGAAGGACAACCGATATTTCTGGTAAAAATTTACCAATCCTTAAGAGAGAGAAAGAGATCAATATTATAGTTAATTGCACGAATATTCAAATTTAAAAAGTAAAACAAATACAGTTTTCAAGGTCACAATTCAGAAAACAGGGTTTCCTCTCGTGTAGTCGTGTACAATTATTATTTGTGTTCTATTGTGGGATTTCCGATTTCTTTAATTGAACTGACGATATTTTAAGTATATTCCTATAAACTGTTAGCTGACTCATAGATTGACATCCGAAAATATTCATGAAAGTTTACCTTATGACTTTTTCTTTCCCAAATAGATTACTAATGAAAATATCATTTGAAACTTCTCAAAATTCACTTATAAATGAGTATAAATAGAACAAAATAAAGAATTAATTGAATAATAGTAATAATTTTTATGACAAAAAATCTGTGGGGTGTCAGGAGCACCCCGCGCGAGTAAGGGCGTTTGAAAAATTTACGCGAGTACCGCAGGGTTAAAGAAGATATGAAATAGAAATAGACGAATTGTTCCAAAAATTAAATTTTTTTCTAATTTAAAGAAAACTACTCAATAACATCTGAAGCGTCTTTTAATTCAATCTTTTTATAATAAAATATACCTGTTCAATATTTCAATTTGATAGCTATAATCTGTATATTGCACATGAAAATTAATTTTTGATAAATATTATCTGTGAAAATATAAGTGCTCGACCATTAAAAGTAGAGGTACTTAAAATTTACCTAATTATCCTTGAAATTGATGGAATAAAGCGATCCGAAGATTCTATGTATACAGGCATAAGCTGAAACTTTACAGCTTATGCCTGTCTGCATATGATCTTCAGATCGCATTATTCCATCAATTTCTTGCTTGGCAATCTCACTATTTCTGATTCTTCGATGTATCTCTTCGAGGACATCCGTTGGGGCAGTTTGATACTAGCTTGGCTAGTTCCGTCTCAACCAAGAAAACATCCGCTTTCAGAAACGAGAAAATTGATCTGCTACGATAGTTCAGTGGTAGAATATCCGCCTGGCAAGTGGAAGACCCAGATTCGATTCCCGGTCATAGTAGACTTTTCTCTTTCAAAATTATTCCCTGATTATCCTTCTTCAAATTTTCAAAAATGAAAATTGCACCCAAATCCGAGTACATACAGGCGGATCCAAATCTTTGCAACGGGAACAGCAATGGAGACATCCAATGGGGAGGGGGAGATCGTCCATATTACTACCCTCCTTGAATGCTCCACCATTCCAAGAAAATAGCCATTGTGGTGTAACTCTCTTGATAAGTAACTGAACTCATCGTACTTATTTATGAACATCATTTCTAACAAAATTTCTTAACCATTTCATTGGGACACAATCCTATTTTTGCAACACTTATTCTCGTGAATTGATTTAGTTTTACAAAATATATAAAAGTCTCTTTTCGACCTTATAAGATTGAAATAATTTTCCATTAATTAACAAATATGTCACTTGATTTCTGTGTTTACTTATTTATTGGACATCTAGCTCAGGTTATACGTCATTACAAACATGCCTCCCAGAAATTGAACGTATTAATATGCAATACACCGTAGAATTTTGTGTAATCGCCAGATTCTGATAGATTCGTATCAAGGGAAAATTTCGCCGCGATTAAATTGCGTCTATCGACCAAACGATTTCTGACAGCGCTAGGAAGCGAGTATGGAATCTCTCCCGATCAATCTCCATGTCCCGTCGACCAGCACACTGCCCCTTCTTTACGGCAAAACGAATTCCCGCTCCGCAGCGAGCCGGGCGCATGCGCATTCGTAGGAGCCTCCGTCCAACTGAACGTGTCGGAGTCGCAACGGGTGAAGGGGAAGGGGAAAAGAGGGGAAGGCGCTGCGCGGGAGGGGAGGGAAACTCGGAGAGTTGTCCGCTTTCTTCAGTGAGTTACAAACTGTGGACTCGTTTGGACGTTGTGTAACCCTCCGACTTTGATAAATATCCGCCGCGATACATATTTTTGCGGTTACCCTGAAAGCCGTCTCCACTCACTCTCGTGTGTTTGTTCCCAGTGTTTTCAAGTGGTGCAGAAAGGAATCTACTTTCGCATAGTCCTTTATTATTGTCCTGTCGAAAAAATATATTTCCCTCCAGTTTATAGCATCCTCTGCGTAAACAAACCTCGGATCATTTCTTTCGAGCACTTCGGCCATTTTTGCTTCGTAAACCGTGTTTGTTTTCTCTGAGAAAGTGGATTTTTATACGCCAAATAGGTGACCTTGCAGAGAGCAAATTATATAAATATATATATGTAAGGAAGATACCAATTGGTGATTTGTTCCATTCTTCTTACTGTGGTTGATGGGATTAATTAGTGTCTCAAGCGACGTAATGGTGTCGGAGCGGCTGTTTGCCGCGCCAAGAATTTCCTTACCGAAGTCTGTCTGAGGAGAGGCGAAGACGGAGGCTAGGCTACGAGGGCTCTCTCGCCTGGCACGCCTCTCCCGACCGGAGAGTGAGGCCGTTCTTGCTGGCCGCCCCATCGCGACACCGCAGGCCCCAAGCCGGAGAGACCCTACTGCGTTCCCGCCACAAGGTAAGATAACCAGTCCCCGCTTTTCCCTAGTGAACGCAGCCCACTTCCTGCATGAGGCTTCTTCACGTACACTTCATTGTTCTTACGGAAACTTGCTCAGCCGCTTCTGCCTCTGCCTAGGCGACGTACCATCAACTCGCGTAGCGATGACTTTGACTGAAAGAACATTCGGAATCGGGAAATGTTTCGATTATGTTTGGAGATAATCTCGGGTGAATTGAAGAGTTTATACCTCGAGAGCGGAACATAGGGAATTGTGAAATTTTTGTTTGGTTTAAGGGAATTGCGAGATTTTTCTATGGTTTTAGTTAATGTGATTGTTTTAGGCTTCAGCTACTTCTTCAGGAAAGCAAAAAATTATTTATCTTCTTATTTTATTTTTCTCCGATGAAATGAAATGATGCTTCTCTGGGCTCCATGCACTCTCCGCAACCCATTACAATTGAGAGCAGAGTACTTTCGAAGTTTAAATCAAGGTCGAGATCGATCGCTATAATTTAATGCGAAAGAGTTTTATCGGAATATTCTGGTCGCGGCAGTGATGGCTGAAAGTATTAACGTACTTCTTAAGTTTCGGGCTTAACACGCGAACGAGACTCCGAAATAGCCAAATATTCCAAAAAATAGAAAATCGCTTCAATTTCATCAGAAAAACATCCACGTTAAACGGATGGTTCTTCGTGATAGTTTCATGTCCCGAATAAAGTTATCACGGTTATGACTGATGATATTGAAATCACCAGATCCTCATTCGAACCGATATCAATTTCTTACAATCTCAGGCATTGTTCCGACAGGTAGGCGAATTACTCCGCACACATCTTGAAACACCTATACCTCCGATTACGGGATGCCGTCTTCTGCATCGTTGGGCCATATGAGACCATAGCGAAAGGAAGGAAGAGGCTCCTCTGCGTCTACTACACCTCGCTTGACCACATCCCTCTCTCCTTCCCTCCATCTCTTACGCGATCCGAAGGCATTTTCACCGATTAGGTTTAGGTCAGATCTCGGGGCTCGCGTGGGTAGTCTTGCTGGCCTCGGCTACACAACCGAGCCGCTAGTCCGCACGCCTCTTTAAAGGAACGTCTCAACGGTCCTCTTGACATTGGACAGCAACACTGTTACTTCCTCGTACTGAATCAAGAATCATGTATGTCACTTAAACGCTTCTAACCGTCTGGAGTACGCAATTTGCGATTTGCTTACTACGTTTATGTCCTTTACATTTATACAAACGTGCACAAGTGGGCGTTTAGTCTATCGTGGCGTCTCAATCCTTGAATTCGTCGAAGATGATTTTGTTTCCCGAATCGCGATTAGGCGAATCAGTTATAGAGGAGAATCAACCTCGTCGTCTTTGGAAGTTTTTTTTCCGCCTCGGACGTTTAGAATTTTCGTTCTTTCCACCTTTTTATTTAAAGGAGTCGGAAGTTGTAGTATTAATGCATTATGCTTTATTAAACCCGCGGGGAGAGTGTGCGGATGGCGGGGTTCCCTCGCAGAGTCAATAATGATTTCCGCTTTTTCCAGCGGACAAGGGAGTTTCGGCCTTTTGTGGTACTACTACTCTCCGATTTCCCTCCTATCCGGCGATAGTTAACCATTTCCAAACTCGCAATCTGAACTATTTTCCTCGCACCACTTTTCATGCAAAAAGAGACTCGGCGTACGCTCACACCGACTCGGAACTATTTTTTAATAACGCCTCCTCATTATTCTTTTTGTGAGCGTATTTGTTTTCGGCGAAAAAATCCCTCCGCGGCCTTTTTCTCTCCTCTTCCTGGGGTGGCGGCGGTAGAAAGAGAAAGATCGCTTCTTTTTTTTATGCCCCGCATGAAAATGAATTCGTTAGCATGGTTGAATTTTTAATGGAAAACCTCCATTTCTCCTCTTTCTCTCTCACTCCCTCGAGGCGAAAAGAAACGAAAGCTGCTTATAATTAATGTTAATCTTCCTAACCCTTCACGTTTGCTTACGTCATTTTTTGGGCGTTTTTTTCTGTATCACTCTTCGGATCTCCCAAAATAATATCTTCCTACCCCTGCTCTATTATTTTAAAATACTGTATTGCTCGCTCACTCCTTGAATCGTTCCGAAAGACTGGGTGTGGGAGTTCCTGACCAGGATTAGCGCGTTTAACGAACAAAACGCATTTTCTGACTGACTTCCTTATTCCGGCCAATTTCGGACGGCTTTTCCGCGGGCCTGCCTCGTGTGACGCAGTGCTGGACCCCGGAGAGCGAGGATCGCTTTCGTGGATGGATGGTCCTTTTGAGGGCGGAAAAGGGGTCGGAAAAAATGAGGGGTAAAGAGCGCTTTTTGAGCCCAATTTCCTTCCACTCTTGCGTTTGGCGGTGCGTTCCGCGGACGATTTGACGAAGCGTTCACTAGGGGCTTATTTGCGTGCACGCGTTTTAAAAACGGGTGCCTTTGGAGAATGTCGATTGTTCTTTCGACTAACGCGCTTCAATATTTCGCTCCCTTTTGTTTGACTTTAAACCAGCTTTTTCTGTTGGCCACTCGTAAATTCCGCTGAACTCGCTTCGCCTCATTCTATGTCCAGGTCGCCACCCGTTGAAAAAACCCCTCTCTTGCGTTTCGTAGTTGTTTTCAATTCTTTTTCTCGATTTACGAAAACTCCTGCCGACTGGTTTGCTGCGTGGTACAGGCCGAACCACGAAGGTTTTCAATCCTTAAAAAAAGAACGGCTCTTGTACGTGAAATAATTTACTTGCCACCTGTGACGATATTCTCAGAAAAGGTACGCGTCGATGATGGCTGGTTGCAGTGGCAAAATCACAGTGAACCACTTTGGATTGTTGTGTTTTAATCATTTCATTCGAGGCGGGATTATGGTTAAGGAATGCTCCTTTGGTTCCTTGAATCAATTGGCGAATACTATGTAGCTACTCGTCGTAGAAATTCGCGTTACAATATTTCTCAAAAGATGTTAAGTGGAAAATGCGGAATCGAATTGCGTCCCCGGAACTCGGATTAAAATTCCATAATTATTTTGAATACCGAGTACCTTTAGGTATAAATACTTGCGAGTGTTGTAATGGATTCTTAAGTACTCCATTACTGAGGCAGTTTAAAGATCGAATCTTCCGGGTGATATTTTTTAATTGACATCAAGTGAACGTTACGAGATTTGTAAGAAATTTAGGAAGGAACCGATCGTGTGCATTTGTTACATCAAAAAATGTAGACGGCGAAATTTAACGTCAAAGATGTTTGTAATATTCCTCTTCTACCTGCTGTTCCTTTGATTCAAATTGCGATCTTCGACTCTCTTTTTATCCGCCAAGATCGCCGTGCATATCTCGATATTAGTGGTGCGTCGAAACCTGTGCAGTTAGTCTCTCTTTTTCTCTCTTATAAGTCAAGCACTTCGCTTCCTACTTAGTTCTCATACCATCCATTGCGCCGTGCAGATCAAGGAGAATTTAAAGAACGAGTTTCATCCAGGAAAACCGCTAATTACGATATTGATCAAACCCCCTTTTCTTACGAGACTTCTTTTATTTTCTCGCAAAATTCTTCCCACTTTTGCCTCGCGTATTCTATTTTAAATCTCCCCAAAATATCGTAAAAAATATATCATAACATTAAGATAACGCTCCGTTTGAGTCGTTTCATTCGCTTCACTCATCAGTGGTTCCTTTCAGGCAGACGGACTGTTTGAGTCGGTACTCCGAAAAAAACCTTGCTAGCCGCTCCCTTACCCGCCGCCTCACTCCTAACTCCCTCGGGAAAAAAACACAATCCTGAGTACACACACAAACACGTAGCACACACACACACACAGAAAAACGTACACGCACGCACGGGGCACCATTTCCCTCCCTTTGCTGTGTTAAAGAATCCTCCGTTTCCTTTCACCTTAACTCCACTCTTCCCAGTTTCCACCTCGGGAAACCCACTCCCTCCCCCTCTCTACCACTCACTCCCCTTTACTCCGCCCACTTACTCACCTGTCTGCTCCGGAAGGGTTTGATGCGTAAATTCGCGAGAGGGCGAGGTGGTGGAAGCTGGATGCTAGAGAGAGAGTGCGAGTCTCACGTACGTTGAAGGGAATGGGGATAAATGGATTGTTTTTGTAAATTAAGAGGTGGGCCAAACAAAAAAAAACACGCACAGGTTGGGTGAGAGATCCATCGCACTGCGGGAAACAAACTTCGTCATTTCTTTCGCGCACGCGTGATATTTTTTGCAAAAAAACACGAATCTTTAATGTCTGGCTCCGTGTTTTTAATCGCGCTTAGAATGCCGCATAATTTGCTGCATGGGGAGGGTGGGGAAAATTAAATTTGTTTGGGACCGTTTTTATATGTGCTATGCGCCGTACCGAATACGGAGGGAAAACAAACGAAAAGTGCCCGCCGTGAATTGTGTCTGCCACAATGAGGCGGTAGGAAGTGGTGGTAGGTTCGAGTAGAATAGGGTGACCGTGCGGGAACGCACATTTCCGAGGCTAAGTTGGACGTGAAAATGATAAAAGGTGAAGCACAAAGACCCGCGCGGGCGTTTCGCTTTTCTCTACTTCCCCCTTTTATTTAAATAATCCGTTTTTTTATCCTGGAGAACTCGCTATCCCCATAACCCCGGTTCGGCAGAGGTGCTTTTGAGAGGGTCCGAGCGCGGCGCTCGCGTGCTATGGCGGCGGCCCTTGCGCCCTCTGCGAGACGCGTGCGGTATTGAAAAAAAGGGGGAGGCAGGCGCATTCCGCCGCTTTTATGTTATTAACAATGCCGAATTTATTTGTTCCCTCTTTCGGAAGGGTTGAGTTTTCGGTTCAGTTCTTCGATTCGATTCTCAGTTTTCAGGAATCTAATCAATATAAGCGAATATAAAGTTATTCGCGCCCTCTGGCGATGTAGTCTAGGCAGCCTCCGGCATTTTTTTAAAGGAATGCATGGTTTAAAACGTTCGTATAAGCTCTTCTTAAATTTTTGTTTTAAAAGTTGTGTATTTGCACACCGCTTATTATTGCATCCGCTAGAATTAAATGGCACAATACATATATTTATCTTTGGTGCTTTGTTTTTTGAATGTTTGCCCATTTTGGAATGAACGTAAATGTACCGTTTCATTTTACATCTGTCATTAATAAATGCTCCATTTAAAGCTATGAATAAAGCTATCGTGAATGGTTGATTTTCCCAAATTAAACAAATTTAAAGTTTCTTGCGCAAATAGTTAGGTTCTGGAAAAGTAAGAACATGGAAGTAGGTTTCGACTATAAAATAGATGGAATAAATATTCAAGCAGCCTAGTATGTAAAATATTTACGAGTAACCATTTGTAGAGATCTTTCGTGGGACATGCACATTCGTCGAGTTATAGGCGCGGCCAACAAGAAACTGACTTTCATAGGTAGAATAGTACGGAACACTACAGAAAAAGTACGTGAAACATGTTACTTATCACTGGTTAGACCGCAAGTGGAATACGCCTCATGCATATAGGATCCGTACGAGAAGGGACATATAATTCAATTAGAAAGAGTGCAGCGCAGAGCAGCCAGATTCGTAAAACAAAAGTACGAACACAAGGAAAGCGTCACCTCATTATTGAGGGATCTGAACTGGGTACCACTGGAGTATCGTAGATTGAACTCAAGGTTGCGGCTTCTGGAGAAATATAGATCGGAACGTCTAAAAGACGAGTTTGTAGGAATAATTGAAGCACCAACGTATATAGGTAGGAACGACCGTTATGACGGAGCGTTATCTAGGCTCGTTCTTTCCGAGAACAATGCAAGATCACAATAGAAACTTGCAACCTGCGATAGACAATCTTTAGGTAGGTTTTGGTGCACCCCCTGCCACCCACCAATTAGTTGAATCGCAGGGTAACATGTAGATGTAGAATATCGCAAATGTCGCAATTTATTGCGGGATTTTTTTTCCTTAGTTTTTTAAAAGAGCAACTTTAGGTGCATTTAAAGGGGCGATTGATTAACCGAAAGGTTTCCCGAAAGCATCGCCGCGAGCGCTGCGGTTGCGCGAGCCGTGATTCGACGCCGTGGCCGCGATCGGGGTCTATTAGTCCTCCACGACTTCCGGCGCAGACGCCCGTGATTCATAGTCGTGCCGTCTCGGAATGGATAATTGGGTCTCGGTGCTTCGGAGTTGGCGGCGTTTCGGCTCGGATTTGGGAAACTCCTTAAAGGTTTGACTGAACGAGGCAAGGAACTTATTTCTCTTAGGATTAAGATTATTTCACTGTTGAATAATCTGTGGGAATTTCTGGCATGTGGTGATCATTAATCTTGGCGTTCGCCTCATTTCGCGGCATTAATTCGAATCTATTTCTTTCTATTTCGAAAAAAGGCCTTGTCTTTGCTGTTTAGATTTTTATTTCCTATACCTACTTTGATAGGTGCCGCTAACAAAAAGCTGGCCTTTATAGGAAAAATAGTTCGAAATAGCTCCGAAAAAGTGAAAGAATTATGTTATTTATCCTTGGTTCGACCGCAGGTCGAATATGCTTCATCTGTGTGGGATCCCTACGAAAAGGGACTCACTAACGAGATAGAAAAGGTTCAGCACAGGGCAGCTAGATTTGTAAAGAGGAATTACGATGGTAAAGAAAGCGTAACATCATTTATAGAAAATCTGAAATGGACATCGTTAGAGGAACGTAGGCTGCAGGCTAGGTTTCAACTACTGGAAAAATTTATGTCGGAGGGACTAGCGAATGAGGTAGTAGGACTTATCAGAAGCCCGACGTATCTCGGAAGGCAGGACAGTGAGGATAAGATTCGCGAGATCGACTGTAGAACGGAGCGATATAGAGGATCATTTTTCCCTAGGACGATAAGAGACCATAATAGGAAAAGATAAGGTAGGAAAACTATGGACCTTTGGTGCACTGCACCCCCTGCCATCCACCAAAAAGGTGACTTACAGGGTATACTGTAGATGTAGATGTAAATTGCAATATTTTTTATATTGTTCACTAACAGAATATTTTAGCGGTCATTTGTTACTGAGAGCCTTTTATCGGTCACATTTATGGCCTTTAGTGAATGGATGTATAATTATGTTTTACTGTGAAAGGCGGAGTTCAATTTTCAAATGTTTCAATTCGGCGGTTTCTTAACTTCATGCAAATGCGATCCCCTTTTAAGGCAGCCGACTTTTTCGCGACCCCTTTAACACTATCCATCGATCAATAATTATAAATCCGAAATATTATATCTATTTTATTTGTACGAAAGCTAATTTTATTGTAAATGCATAAAAATTAAAAAAAAAACGAATACATTCTTCGTGACCCCCTGAAAACTGATAGTTCGGGTTCCTCTGCCTTAGGATCTGGTGGCCAATTCCCTTCACAATATAATGATTTACACGAATTATCAGGGAGTTTCTTTGCTTTCACGAACTTAACTCGTAGCTTACTTTGGTAGCCGTGGATGTAGCTGAAGAGCATGTGGAGTGCCTCATCTCCCCCGTAGTCTACGATTCCGTTGGTCGTAATCGTCGCGACCGTTAACCCATGCGTGTGTTCCTTTCATTCGCTTCCACCGCCGGTGGCGCCTTCTCCCGGAGGAAGAGGCAAGTCTTCTTCCCCTTCCACCTGCTGTTTTAAAGCGGAGGGTCTTCAAGTCGCTTGTTTAACGAGTCAGTCCGGGTCGATAACTCCTCTATTTATTGTTTATTTTTTGTTTGTTCTCCCTCTCTCTCTCTCTCTTTGGCCGGGGAGAAGATGGACGAATCAAGTCGGACTTCTATTTTTTTATTTTTAATGCCCCCGCCTAACCGGTTCGTCTTCCGTCAACTCCCGCCGCGGGGTTAAAATCACTCCCCTCGCCGGCGTCTGGTGATGTGTAGGTAGAGGGGGGAGGGAACGGAGGGGGAGGGGGGGCAGGAGAGTCTCCACGAGTTAGAAAAATTTTATGGACGACGATGATCTGATTAATGCAAATTAGTTTCTTTTAGTGGCCATGGGGTGTTCCCTTTGGAGGAAGAAAAAATCTATTTTATGAGCGCAAAGGACTTTTTTATATTTATTTAACTTAAGCGTCTCTCCTTCCATATTGGTATTTCTTTTTTAATAAGGGATTTTATTGGTGTGCGTCGGTTTTTTTTTGTCCCGCGTTAACGGCGTCGAGAGTTAACGCTCAGGTGCTAAAAGTTGAAGCGCTGCTTCTCTTCCTTCTCTGTCAGTCGATATGGCTCATGCGTTCCAGACTGAATGATTTCTAAGATGCCCTATAGTTTATCATCGTGATTTCTTTGAGGGCGATCGAAAGTTTTTTACGTGCGATCGGATTTTTTTTTTACGTGTCCTCGGATTTTTTTTACTTGCGATCGGCTTCATTTTTTCGTCGTCCGTTGAGTTTGGATTTAGTTGCTTCCACCTCGTGATTCCCAATGTTTGGAAAAGGTTTCGTCCGGTAACGTTACGCATTTTAAGGAAAGGGAGCGACCTTTTTTTAGAAAGTCTTACACGCTTACGCACCCCTGCCACGATTTTTCTCGAATCGAGCGCACGAACCGAGAGAAGAAGAAAAAAGAAAGGGATCGATTTTGCGGAGTTTGCCCCTTAGTGTGTGTTTCCTCCGCTCGCGATTAATTGGTTAGTGAATTCGCTGTTCCTCTTGCTTTCACTTTGCTCTCTTTGCATAATTAAGGCGGAACCCCGACATGGATAGAAAGGAAAGATAGATGGAGAGAGGGGTATTAGAGGGGGATAGGAAGAAAAATCAGCGCGTTAACAGATCGGAAAGAGCGGAACGAAGAGAATATGATCGTGAACGCGCGCAGCGAACCTCGCAACATGGAACCGAGGGAACAAAAAAATGCGAAAAGCGTTTCATAGAGGGAGGGGTATAGAACGGTTTACGTTCGATTATGAGGGAGAAAGTTAAGGTGCCGTGAGTCAGGAGTGTGAGCCGCGGCTCGCGCGAGCGCCGTGCCCGAGACGAATGAGGTTACCCGTCCATCCATCGGGTCCCCCCGTGTCCCTGTCCATATATCTATCTCGAGTGGAGAAACGCGATTAAAGGAGACATGCAAGAGAGGGGAAGATCCGAGTTTTTTTTGCGACCTTTCAGGGCGTTCAGTTCCGTCTGTCTTTGTGTTTTTCTTTTGCGCAAGCCTCCTTTTTTAGAAGGTGGTGTCGATAGGTACGGCCTGTCCTTGTTATCGCCTGATTTCTTCTGTTTCTTTCGCTCCATGAACAATCTTCGTATAATTATATTCCGTGGCACGCTCTATGAATAGCTTTCGCAGACGGTGTCCGATCGGACGTTTGATGGCGTGGCACAGAATGTCTGTTCGTTACAAGCCGTGCTTGTTCGTAAAGCATTTCGAGTAAAATAGATAATAATAGATCGTTCCTATCTGTGTATGGAAATCGGATTATCTTCGTGTCTTTACGCTTGACTCGTAGCATAATTCATCATCTCTCCACCAGGGCCTCTGAAAGGGGGGGAGGGCCTTGTCTTGTGCCACAAGTTCAAGGGGGCCCAATTTTGCGTTGGAATGGACTCGATGTACTTTAAATCAACTGTAAAACTGCAAGAAATTTATATTTTTCCTCAATAATTGGTAAATTTGTGCAAGAAAACCATTTTATAAATATGAAATATACAAATTGCAGTTCACTGTTTTATAGCTATTTTATTATCTTGTTTTCGTGCGTTTTTATTTTTACTAAGGCCAGGGACGTCAAAATCTGGAAGTGGCTCGGGCCTCTCTCTGAATCTATCTCCACGACGGACAGCACTGAGTTTATTTCAGTGGCCTAATGTTTTTTTTCACTGTCCACTGGAAGCAATATGTAAATGTCCTATTATCTTTAGCTCTTTGAGGCTATGCGTTAAAAAAATTGTACTGAATGTTTTCAGGTAAAAAGGCATCCTTCATGCCCGCCATTAATGGCCGGCTATAATTCTCTCTCTGGGCGGGATGGACGATCTAGGAGAGGCTCTTCCCGCCGCCTCATTCTTACAATTCTCCCCCTTTCCCGTTCCGAAATGCCCCCGGCATTAACGTCTCCTTAACTGCGGCGCTTCTATCGATGGCCTCGGCGCGGGACAGGTTTTTCAGTCTAGCATGGTTTTAACCGCTGGGAGGGAGAAGGAGGTGGTTCGGACAGAGAAGAGGTGCGTGGTCGCACTCCGGATTCCGATCCATCCCGCGGTGGTCTTCGGGTTCCTCCTGCCGTCCGGTGGCCCCCTACTCCTCTCCCAACTCCTCCGAGGAGCCCCCCAAATCTTTGACGCCTTCTCCTCCTCTCCAATCTTCACGCAAGATAGGAGGACCACCTCCTTTATGTAAGCGTTCCTCGTTTTTATGTGCATTCTTTTTTTTTCCTAAGCCACCCTCTTCGTATCTATCGGCCCATCTCATCCATTTCTCCTTTTATTCTCTCTCATCGGCTCCCCCTCGTTCTCTCTCACTCCCTTATTCTCCCTCACATCTCCATCTATTCTCTTCCAACTCGCTTAGATTACTTCTCCCCAGCCATCCCTTTTATCCCTAGCGTTTACCATTCCTGGTCCGTTGCCCCGGATCTTTGGCGCTGTCGTCCCTTATCTACATCCCTTTCTATCTCTGGTCCCTTTATGTATTGGCCCGGGCTCGTTCGCATACAAGCTATTACCGATTTGCTATAGTTGCGGAAGTGCGATGCGTGTCGGGAGGCGGTCGTCCCTTTATTCTTTCCATCGTCTCAAGAGTTTTTGTTATGTTCGCCGTCGTGGAGATCTCGCTTTCTACGTGCCGCAAGTTTTATCGAACGGAAACGGAGGCACGGCACTCCTCTTATTATCGAGATTAGGTTCGTTTCACGTACCGCCTGTTTCTAAGCCTTCAGTATTCAAATGTTTAGTCTTCATTTTTGTTAAGTAATATACGGTGTATTTCAGAATCGGAACTTTTTATCAATCTCGAGAGAAATTCTACTTTCGTCGACGCGTCTCTGTCTTTAAAAAAATCCAATCAACCAAATGGATCAGTTCTCCGAAAAAAAACTTCTTCGATATTATTCATTTCGGCTGAAAACCTCACTCATTAGAAGATTGGTCATGGAGTATTTTCCTTTCCCTCCTCTTTTGCGCGGTATGTGTGTGTGTGTGCGTGCGTATTTTTTCGATTCGTTTCTTCCCCACAATTGACCGGAAGAATAACCTTTTCAGAATCTTTCGCATCGGAGGCCTTGTGTTTTCCTCCCTTCTCTCCCATTCCATCGCCTCCGCTCGCCACCGTAACCCTCTGCCGTTTCCACCAAATCCACTTTTCGTATTGCGTTACTTCGTCAATTCATCGCGAATGGGAAAGGGATGGGGCGGCGGGCCCGGAAAGTGCCGCGGTGAGAGAGGAAAGGGGAGGAGAGGCAAAGGAAGGGAGAGGAAAGGGGAGGGTAAGAAAGGGCGGCAGACGACAGCGACGCCACGCGAGCGTCGAGGCGACTCGATGCTTTAAACAGAGGACGAGTACCCCGCGCGCGCGGGATCTGCAACTCTTCCAGACTCGATTGATGTGTGCGTATGCATATATATATTAATTTCACTCATTCCCTCTCAGGCAAAAAGATAAAAGTCACACAGACGAAATAATGACACCTCTTTTCCTTCCACTATCTTTCGAGTTTTCTTTTTTATCGTTGCCTGCGCGTGCGTTTTAATCGATTTGACTGAATAAATATCA
The DNA here is from genome assembly GCA_028673005.1 of Tanypteryx hageni. Taxonomy (NCBI): domain Eukaryota; kingdom Metazoa; phylum Arthropoda; class Insecta; order Odonata; family Petaluridae; genus Tanypteryx; species Tanypteryx hageni. Next base: position 57,822,772 of record CM054116.1, read on the forward strand.
ATTCTTGCGATTGCCGAGGAATTTATTGGACACAAAAGTGCTCTCCCGACAAAAGGCCTTTTCCCCCTAAAAACAAAAACGCGCACGCACACACGCGTTCCTAAACCGGTCGGCATCCCTCAATGACGTCTCTTACGTACTCCGGCGGTGCCTATCTTTTCATTTGCTATCGAGTCCATCAACGCCTGTGAGGGTCGTTTGTCATTCCCTCCGCTAACCATATCGAATAGGAGTAAGGAGACTGACAAGGGGGAGCCGACTTCGTGGGGTTTCTATTTAAGAGAGCGAATGGGGTTGAGGGAGGTCTTTGCCCTCCCTCTCCTAGCTTCCGGCTGCTCGTCTCTCATTGTCCAGTACTTCTACCTTACTTGGAGAGTATCCACCGTAAAGGCATCGCGTTACTCCGCGTGATTATCGGGACTGGAAGTTAAATTTAACCGTTCTTTCTTTCAATTAAGCGATCGTAAAGTTCGCGAATATACTGCGCCCCCGAGGAGGAGACGCAAAAATTTAAGTTCGTTGCTTCGAGTGCCGGGGTCTCCGTCGGCGTTGCGTTTTAAAAGTCCCTGCGCCGACGGCGAGTGTAACAAAATTCCGCGGCAAAAAGTTTTATCGGGTGCTTCTCGGGAAGTCGTTAAACAAAATACTTGTTGAGCACCTGTTTCGCCGCGCCGTTCGAGAATAAAGATGGCCAATCAGTGGGGAGGTTATTTTTCCGAATGCGCGTCACGTTCGAGCCTCGTTCCCTAGATGGAGCCATGAGTGATTACCCTTAGTCAATCACCTCACCCGTGACCATAAGTACCAGATATGCCGTTTATGGACATGTCATATAAATGTACTCTGCCTCTCTCTCTCTCTCTCTTGCCTTTTCTCTCGATAGAGCAAGACTTATAGCACGTTTAGTCACCGGTGTAGTTCCAGTAGTTAGTAAGACGACACGTATTGTCTGCGAGAATTTTGTCCTTTTCAATGGGCGTGTTCAAGTATCTTGAACCTCTTCCATAATATCTATTCTTGCTTACAGCGTGTGTGCTTATAGGTTTTCGTTCGTATGATGATTTTTATTAATTCTTTAAAATAATAAATTGTACTCGTCTCTTTCGAAATAATTCACCTTCCAGTCGAGAAGATTTTCGCAACTGTAGCACCAAAAAAATTCTCATGTAATATTCAGTGATCGCATAAGTTGACACTCAATCGCTATTATTTGCTTTCGGAGAATTGCTTATATTTTGCGTAAAGGAGACGTCGTTTATTAACAATAACCTAGTTTGACCTTACTATATTTAAGATCGATTCATGCACTCTATCAAGGGAAGGTGTCCGGTCTTCTTGCATTTGCATCATGGAGCACTGGCAAGGGCTTCTCGCGTTGTTTTCCAATCCTTCAACGTGCGAAGCGTTTTCTCGTCGTAAGGACGGAATTATTAACGCCCTGATGCTTTTCTCATCAAGACTTGTGGACAAAGAGATTAAAAATAGGTGAACCTTAAGTCCTTTAAACGGTTAAACTAATTGGATATCTGGCTGGGTGTAGGAGTATTTCCGAGACTTACAAATTGGCGTGGTAATATGGCGTTAAGTAGGAGACGAATACTTAAAGAGTTTGTAGAATATTACTTGCGGAGAAATTTTCCGCCTAGCTTTTTTAAGCGACGCAATTTGCGGTTTTGTTTTTTTTTGCTATTTCTTCCGTCAATCGAAAATTTATCGGTCAAGGCTTCGATCGTATTAACGCTTGGCGTTGAGAGAAGCTGTTTGGTGTAATAAACCAATGAAAACGCTATTCGGTCTCATTTATGGCTACTGTCGATCTAAACGCTGTCGATCGAATCTATTAGATTGATTGTAAGGTTTTTTAATTTTAAAAATCGTAAAAATACTGGGGATAATACTCAGTAAGTTGGATTAGGTGGTTTTGAAATTGCTGCGGGGACAGGTTTCTCTCATTCTTTGGCATTCGGGCATCCCAAGTTTATTCCGGCCAGACCGCAACTCCGCCTGGGGAAGAGACATTATATAACCTCCCTCGGTCATAGACGTCTGTCGCGTTTTATCGAGACCGTCTCGCCCCTAGTCTGCATCATTTATATTTGAAACCTAATGGCCTGGGCATTCGACTTGGTGCTATTGAAACGGATTGCCTGCCAGCGCTCTTGGCGACGTTTCGGAATCCGAAGTGTTCCGTGGGCGTGGCAAACGGTATTGCAGGAGACGGGAGCACGGCTCGCCCTAGAGTTCGTGGCTTCGACTATTCAATCCAATTTGCTCTGGCGCGGACGTTATGGACCTTTATGGGCAACCTTTAAACACTGTGTCATTTCGACGCTCTCCAACGGCCACGGAGAATTAAAACCCTTTATCGAAGGCGCGTTATTGCGATACCGATCAAATATTTCCGTTGTTATAAGTACCTCTTTTATCGAACCGAACCTAACTTTTATACCGTCTTAGCGACTAAACTGATGCATCTTCTAAAAAAACTCCGGGGTAAACACTGGGTCATAGCTGTTTCGAGCAATTTCAAAAATGGCACTTCTCCTTGCGGACCATGTAATGTCCCCGTTTTGCGAGTATCGCGTCTCATTTCCGTCCTCGATTCTACGGCGAGATCTTTCATTACATGTTCGAATGACCGGTCTTTTATTTGAACCAACTGTAGGGAGGCGTTAGGATGACGGATGAGTTGGCGTTTGATAGCAGGAGATATCGACTCGGAAGGAATTTAGGAACGATCACGAACGGAGTTCCACGCAACGCAGAAGGAAAGCGGACGGAGAACTCGCAAGAGACACGCGAAGGAGATTATTCTCTCGTTTTTCTTTGTCTTTCCCTCGAATAATTCCCCGTTTTGCCTCGACCGACGGAAATGGCACCGTCTGCAAACGTGGGGTCTGTAGTTCCTTCAGCATTTACTTTAAGGTCGCGGCGGCTCGTTGGCCACCGCCTCTATTGTTTTTCTTTTCTCCTCCATCTCCTCGGCCTTTTTTTATCTCATAGTATTATAAATAAAATTGCACCTGTTATCCTCGCCATCCGCTCGTGCTTCGCCGAGGATAAAGAAAAAAATCCCTCTTGAGCAATAGAGGTTTGAGAGGAGTCTGTGGTATCCTGCGTTATTTGTTATGGAGGCTTATCTTGTCCTTATCTTTCTCTCTCTCCCCCACCATCATTCCGTCCGACCTCCACCACGTCTCTCATACACAACGTTCCACTCGCCCTTCCTTATATTATCTTCGCATCTCTTTTATCTTTCCTCTCTGGGTTTACATTTTTCTTTCCTCTGTTGTCCCATCAATTATGTACCCTTCTTTTCCTCTCTCTCTCTCTGCCTCTATTGTCTTTTCCTGTGTTTTATCGCCTTTCTTCCGCCCTTTCCCTCTTTTATTCTCTCTCTGTTTTAATTCACTTTGTGCGTTAGAAGACTCTTCCTCCAGCCCCATATTCGCTATCCTTACATACCAACCAACCCCACAACTCGTTCAGTTTTCTTTTTTTTTGTCTTCCGCTCTCATATACTATATATATATATATATATATATATATATATATATATATATATATATATATATTACTCTCGTTCTCTTTTGATTCAACCTTTCTTCGTCTTTGTGTTATGCCGTCGAATCCTTTTTCATCTTTACCATTTTTTGTTTTCTTCCTGCGTTGAGTCCGCCCTCTTATATATATATATATATATATATATATATATATATATATATATATATATATAATAGGAGACGCGAAAGGGAGGCACCATGTTAGCTGGCGGCCGGCACGACGCGCGGGATGAGTTGTGGACACGCGAGGTATCCTCTCCCTCTGAGCCTATACCCTACGCTCATCCTTTCTCCCTCACCCACCCTGCTGGCTTATTTTCATTCTTCCTTACCAATTATAACTCTTTCTGGTTTTCTCTTCAAACGGAGAGAAAGGTAAAGAAAACATGGTTGTATTATCCTCTCGGTTGGCCCGCACTCGTCAATTTACCCCCGAGGAATCGGTCTGAGGTTGTTTTTGTTAAGACTGAAGCATTATTCATATTTTGAGGATTAAAATTATTCTACGTGCATTTTAATCGCGCTTGGTATTGTAAAATAAACCTTCAAGAATTGTGTTTTTTTTTCTTTAATAATCTTCCATGGTGAATTTGCGATAGTTTTGTTAACGGCATCTGTAGAAATCTATAGGCCAACTGCCAAGACCGTTGGCTTTCCGATTGAAATATTCGAATAAATAGCCTCATTTCTATCGTTAGTTAGTTTTGCAATCTTTAACGCTTAATGTTCCAGCCGCTGACGATTTATCATCGCTTTCCTCGTGCTTAGCACTGTGGAGTGTCTTTCGCCAAGAACGAGTAAACTCGAAAATATGCATATTTTTCACCGAGAAAAGTATCTCCATCTTTACAACGCGCACGTTCTTTCAGCCTTGGGCCGCGTGTCTCGATCCTCAAGAGCGAGAGAACGCTCGCTGTATATAACATGGGCGTTGTTCGTTGGCGATGAGGGTCTCTCTCTCTCACACACACACACTCTTTCGTTCTCTCTTCTAAACGTCGGCCATTGGAAGAATTTCTTCTTTGCCGACACTTGATACTTTCCGCTCTACCGAAAAAAAGCAATTTGCCGGAGCGGAGGCGTTTCGCTTTTAAATTTCCTGCGAGGTTCCCGCTAAGCGTTTCCGCACTCACTCCTCCGTTCTCCCTTTGCGATCGAGGTGCTATTTTATCGTTTTAAAAGTCCTCTCTTCTCTTCAAAACTCATCCTCCCCTTCCTCTTATCTCTTCAAACCTCTCCCTCACCCAACGTTTTTAATCGCACAGTGGAGCAGCCAGAAATTTAGTTTGGAAGGGGGAAATACTTCCAAACATTATTATCTGAACACCTGTTTATTGATTTATCTGCAAATAATTTCGTGTAATGATAAAAGCTAATAAATCAAGGCACTGATTCTAATTTAAACATCTTCGATCCACTTTATTTCCATCTGACGCTCGCATACTCTGTGATTTTGTTAAGATTTTCTTCTATCTTGGAGGGGTAAAAGCCACGTGTGAATTTACCGCCTCATACTTAAAACTGAAATTATCCGTCGATTAATGTTCAGGTTGTATTTTAAACACTTTTAGTTATTTGTCTAGCAGCAAAACGCGAATCATTTCTAATCATTCGACGATTTGATTCGTTTGTATGTTTTATTGTAAAATAAATCTCACTAGAGACGTATGAGGAAATCTACTGTAGACGTCCGTGCCAGTTAATGTCTACAAAAGGCTTAACCTCCGAGCCCTTAATGTGTTGTTTTAACAAGTAGAAACTGCGCACCCGCTGCGTTTTGACGCTTTTAATACGCTCGCTAAACAATCGCCCTTCGCAATTTGTTTCTACTCTGCCGAAAAGATCCGAGCGCGCAGAAAAAAAGACGAGTGTTTCCACAAAAGTTTAACTACGTGTTGTGATGCGATGCAACGCGTGAAGGCCAAGTTGCGCCAAACGATCCCTCTTCGAGCCATTTTTCTTTATCCGCTGCATTAATTTACTAGAACATTTATGCAACTCGACCCCGTCAATTTTTTTGACTTCAACGCATTTTTCTCCCCCTCTCTTTCCCGAGAATGCAACCTTCCCAGAGATCCACTCCAAAAAGACCTTTTTTTCTCCCCAAAAATTCCCATTTTTTCACCCTTCCGCGCTCTCTCTCTCTCTCTCTCTCTCTCTCTCATCCTTTGCGTTGTTTTCCGTCCGTGTTTACTCGTTTGCGGGATGGATTGTTTTTTGTTAGCGCGCGTGTGTTTTATCTCGCGTGATTCTGCCGCCGCGGATTTTTGGTTTAGTCGAGAAAAAGGACAGTGAAAGGTGATTATGTTTATTCTTTTTTTTCATTTGCCGAGAGGAGGTTTTTTTATTAAACGTGTTTCTCCTCCTCTTCCTCATATTTACCCCTCGCATGCTCTCCCTCTCTCACATACACACGCACACACGCTTCGCGCGTTTCATACACTTGTCCGCGGCTGTCATTTTGTTACGACTCTTTTTCGAGCCAACACAACCCGAACGATACACACCCTTTTGTTTATGTATGTATCTCTCTACCTACCTCTTTCTTCGGTTCATTTCGCTCCGGTTTGTTTCGCGGCGGATTAACGGAACAAAAGAATAACGACGACGGCGTCGCAGAAGGGCATCGGAAACATTTTCCTTTCTTCATCCGCGCGAGGTGTGTACGCTCGTTTCAAATAGAGGTCTTACTGTGGTCATCTTCACTTTCTCCTTCTCTGTAGCACTTGTACTTTCTTCACGAATCTATTGCCTTAACAAATAAGCAAGGGACTGTACTTTGTATATGTATTATGTTGGCATGTGTTTCAATATATATGTCATCATCATCATAGATAGTCCGTTCGTAGACAGATTCGTGATTATTGTAGGATAAAGCCGATTCTCGACGCACTCCTGTTTTACCCAAACTACTTCATTTTTTATTGCTGTATTTATTCGTTAGGTAATCAAGAATCTGAAAGCTTTATGTCAGTGTTTTCTATATTGGGTGCTGTAACTGTTCTTAGGAGTTCCGCGAAAAACATAGCTAAGTAAATATTTTGACGATTTTCAAATGTTGATAGGTCATCAGAGCGATAATATTTCCTCTAATGAATTGCTTATGGCGTAGTACCAACAAATAGATACGTTCAAACGTTGTGATACATTAATGTATAAATTGAACCCTTGTTCCAAGATGGGGGTGTCGCAAAATTCTGTCTTTCTCTGAAAGGTTGTCCCACCTACAAAATTAGAATTACCACATTTATATAAATAAATGGTAGGGGTTAGCAAATTTTGTAGTTTTAGTTAACGTAATTTCTAGTCCGTTTGATAGAAAATGTTGCTAAAAAACAATAAAACATACATAGGCCGAAATTCGTTAGATTTTTGTTCCGACGACCTCGCTAAACATATCGATCGGAATGTCCATGAGAGAGCGAGGTTTGCGCTTTACAAACTCTCATTCCGAAAAAATTCCATTATCGTCGCTGCCATTTGTTTCGGTCGCCGGAGCGAATTGGTTCCGAGGTTGCGTACGGCTACGACACCCGCAGTTTTTCCTCCCTTAATCTCCTCGCGCGTCGGTCGTTATGAGGAAGAATAATTGAAAATTATCTTTTATAACGAAATGGGTTTTTTCATCGTAATTCCATGGAATCCAACCACGATCAGATGCAATTTATTTCGGGGCGGAGCCGGATCGCGCCCTATTAGAGAATCGCGGACGTCGAGAGGAATTCATAGAAATGACGGAAGATTATAGCGGCATCGAAGATTTTTATAGCCGCAATTTATTGTCCGCGTCTTTTTTGTCGTTTTTTTTCCTCCGATACTCTAGGCGTCTCGCTCCACCCTTCCTTTCCTTGCTATATAAGCTCCTTTTACTATCTTTTTTAAGATTCACTTTCCCCTCCACTTGTCCGGCCAAAGAGTAGTCTCACATCCACGCAAAACCAGTCGCACACGCCCACATACGCGCGCACTCACGTCCACCTTCATTCGATTCAACCTGCCAAATCCGTGACTCTCACCACTCCTTTTTCCCCCTATGTATGTACCTTCGCCACTTTTCCTCTCCCTCCTACCTCCCTTACCTCCGCCCTCTTCTCCTCTCTCAGCCCCGCCAGTCTCTTTTACGCACTCCCTCCTCTCTCTATTCATGATCTTTATTTATTTCTCCCTCCCACTCCTTCTTGCCTCCTCCACGTGCAATTTCCACCTCCATTCTCCTTTTATTTATTGCTTTCTACCTCCCATGCATACCCCCTTTATTCCCCTCTCTTTCTCTTGCTCACTTTTTCCATTTCTATGACTCCATACTTGCCCCCTAGCCGTTAAATTTGATCCCTCTTCTGACCTCCCACCTGTCTTATTGTCGACCCTGTTCTATTTCACGCCTATCTTCTGTTTAGTTTATGACTCCTCGTATGTTTTCTTTCTCTCTCTCTCACTCTCACACAGCCCATCGAAACTTTCTAGCCTCGCGCATTATTGCTGAGAATTACCTCGCGTGTTTCTTGCTTATACCGTTACTTCTCCGAGTTCCAATCTATGGCTTTCTCTCTCCGCTATTGCTTTAACGAGGATGTTGTTTCACTCCGGAACGGTCCATTCAGCGCGAGTTGGGCTTGTAAAGCGGTAAAGATTTTTTATTGTTTTATAGCGGCTAATCCGCTGTTTAGAAGAAATCGTCTTTTAATGGAAGCGTGTTTGATGATTTTTGATTACACGCCACGGAACCACCTCTCTAGCCAGATGGGACGTCTGCTCTGGTGATTATTTTTCTATCTACATCGTACCGCCGCTGCGGTAGCTGCCTCTGCTTTGTTCATGGTACGTCCATTTTTACCTGAATTTTAGTTGCTATGTGGAGGTTTCTGGTGTGGTTTTTAGGACGCGCGGGATTGTCTTTTGCGTGCTGCATTGTAAATGATCGTATTCATTTTTAGTGTTTTTTTTTAATTTGCTTGTTTTAACACTGTCCCTCCTTGCGCAAACTTTTTAAGCTACGAGAAGAGATGGGAAGCTCAGATTTTCTGGATAGTTTTGGGCGGTGGCAAGCATGAACGCTAATGATACGGTATGCGTCCGTTGATCCGTTTGTCTTTTAGTAGGGTTAAAAAAAACCTTATGAACTATCTGTATGGGTACGTCCTATTAAAAATATTATAGTTAGACAAAAATTGTGGGAGACGAGGTCGAAGATTCCGAAAATTTATGTGAACATTCTAAAAAAAAGCGCGTTTGGACTCTGCTTATGCTCTTTTAGTCATGGGTTCAATTATCATCCTATATTTATGATAGACCTTTCTCTTTTACCCATTCATAGAGCTTTTCATCCTTTTGCCTGCTGCATGATTCGCTCTTTAAACTTTACCTGCCAAATATACTCTTATGAATAACTGTAAGCAACACGCCTCATTTCCTGGTACCCCCGTATTCATAAGCGAACGCGTGTCAGCGTCAATTGCGAACCCACCTCTCGTCCTTTCTGTTTTCTTCGCCTCACCCCACATTCAAAGAAACCGCCACTCCAATACGCACCCGCCTCCAACCTCTCGAAACTCTTCTTCCCCCTCCACCGTCACCTTCAAGAGTCTCGCCCATTCAGTCCCCTTCAACGCGGGTCGTTTCGCCACCCCGTGCCTCTCTCTCTCTCTCTTTGAGAAATCGCGCGACGTACGCTTTCACCGTTAACATGCGATCATGCCGATCCCGCCGGGTAGGCGGGGGAGGCGCGCGCCCGGAGCGAGAGGTAGGGTGTACGAAGGGGTTGGGGGACGTGGGGGAGCGCAATGAGGGTGGCCGATTCTCGGAAAAGAAGGTCTGGGCGGGGAGGGTGCGGTGACCCCCCTTACTTTCCTCCCCCTACCTCCCATTCTATTCCCCTCTCGCAGACATGGAGGAGAGGGTCTTATTTTGGTCCCACGCTTGGCGGCTGTCTCGACGGCCAGAGCTACTTATTGCCCCTAGGGACGTCCCAATTCTTCCTCCCGAGGGGGAGTGGGGGGGGGGATCGGGAGGCGGAGGTGGCTGGCGCGGTGCCTCCGAGAAGATTCACGGAGCGAGTCGAAAGAGAATCGGCGTTCTTCTCCCTGCCTCCGAGCGCTTTAGCGTTTGATCGATATGTATGGGAAATTCCGAATTTCTCCGTATCGAGTTTCGGCAAATTTTTGCGCGCGGATTTCGGAGAAATATCGGCGTTATGGCGAAGCGTCGGGTTGTTTTTTTTCCAGTCGCAGATTCTTTAAAGAATTCGGTTGGTTCAATTTAACGTATTTTTTTTACAAAAATGTCAAATCCAAGGAGATTGGCTGGGAGTTTCTCTGCCATGTAATGGATGACGGCGTTTTTCCGTAGTTCATTCGCCATATCAATTGTCTTTCGTTTTAAATTCGCTGAGTTTCACAAGAGGTGTGATCTGTCTACTGCCAGTTTTTGCCGACACGGAGGGGTTGGCATAAGCGTTTTCTCACGAATCTAAATCCGTGATCTCGGTCGTAGGCGTATCGCATCTAATACCCGTGCGAGCGAGGGCGAGGGAGCAAATCAAGGCCGCATTAACAAATAACCCGCTTTAACGTAGACCATAATTCGGCCTTCCTTCCGTGCATAAGCTTGGTACGGAGCCTCCTCGCCTGTCGCTTCGATGGCTTCCCGCCCCGCCGCTCTCGCATCGCTGATCAACTGACATTAACGTTCTTCTCCGCCCCTCCCCAACTTCCCCACACCTCGAAAACCCGCCTCCTCTCCCCTTAACAAAACCCCTTTTCCACCTATCCTGTCGACTGCTACACCTCCCAACATCTCCCCCGTGTCCCCAAAACCCCCTACCCCTACTGTTCCCTCGAGGTTCTTGGAACCCTACCTCTCTCTCCCTTTTCCTCTCCCTCTTCCCAGTCCATCTTATCCTTCCCTCTCCCGACGTGTGTCTGCATTCCGCTTACCCTGTTTCTCGACCCACCTGAAACCTTAGCGCGCCCCACATTATCGAACGACCGTCACAGGTGTTCTAGCGCACAAGATGACTTGAAATTTTCCAAGCCTCTTTATTAGCGGGGTTCTGGAGAGTGAAATTATCGTCCCCGCGCTTGGCGTTTCTTCTTTTATTGTTGTTTTGTTAGTTTCTTCGTGTTCGTATCCTTTGACGTTATTTACAAAACTTGAACAATGCATTACTTATTTGACATAAGCCGCAATTTGAGCGCGCTAACTTTGTTTGAAAGAAGTATGCTCCATTTCCTACAACTTTGAATACTTAAACGTATTTCTCAGCAATGCGATATTGAGTGTTTTTCTCCGTTTTTGCGTCATGGGTACTCCTTAGAGAAAGTTTTCCCTGTCGATTTACCGCTAAAGAACGTCCCTTCCAAATTCCTTATGTGTGGCACTGAACGCGTAGTTTGCGGTCAGGCTGTCCTTTACATTCACTTATAACTGGAATCAGTGATTTCTTAAAATATGGCTTCCTTCCGCCGTCAGGCATAACTGCTCCTTTTCGACAGCTCATCGCCAGAATTTCTAAATTATCGTTTTTGGACGCAACGCAAACCTTTGAACCAGATAACTCCTTCGTCCAAGACAACTCTTTAGCGATCAAAGTCCAAAACCCATCCTACTCAATTGATATCGTAAAACCGTCGGATCCCTGAGATCGGGAAGCTTTTTCAAAACTGCATTAGTTCAATTGATCCTTAGTTAGTCTTCGTCTCAGTGCATTTCAAGTACTCCTTTTATCCTGCCTCTTTTTAACCGAAAGCTTTAAGGCTCACTGCTTCGTAAACAGAACATTCTATCAACATCATACCGTGGTTCCCCGTAGCAACTTCAGTCTGCGTTTCCTAATGCGTTTACCTTTCGCTGCGTAATTTCTACCGTCATCTCTCTCTCCCACATTGCTTGGACTCGATAAATACTACTGAGCAGTAACCATCACCATTTCTCTTAAATTGATGTATTACTTAAAATTTCATTCTTACTAGTTCTTTCTTCTATCGCATTATAATTATTCAGGTCTCTTAGTGCGTTCCACACGTTACTGAATAGTTAACACATTATTTTATCTACGTTTCGGGTTACTTTGGAATTATAGCTATTTTAAGCTTGATCATGTCTGGGCGAAAATTAATATTTGGTGTTACTAATATGAGGGCCTATGTTACGAGAATAAACAATAATAATAATAATAGCTATTATTGTTTGATTCAGGATTTTACGAAAAGAAATAATGATAGTTATCGTTGTTTATTTTCATCATCACGATCGTGGGTTAACAAAAAGTTTCAGGTCACTCGGCTAACTATAATATGAGGATTTTTATGAACCAATCCTGCTTTAATCTAAACGATAACAATCGACCAATCAATCTTCGTACTTCAATACGAATATGTCTTTAGGCGGCTTTTTCGTCATGCCAGGCTTTTCAGGGTGTTTTTCTCACCTTAAGTTTGGACAAGGCCGATATTCTTACTGGAACATGTCCCTAACGGGGAAGGAAAAAGTTCTTTCCGTGAGGTAAAAAAAAAATTTTTTTGTGGCAACTCCTAACCGTGGAGACGCTTGGGAGTTGACGAGTTCGAGGTCGGACTGTTGACACTTGGTCCTATCCCGGTTCTTTCGTTTACTTTTCACGTAGCATACATCTCATATCTCTTTCCTCCGATGTAGCCTTCCTTCTCCCGCAGGATGATATGGAATCCAGTCGAAAAGCCGTGACTTCAAGCGCTTGTGTTATTCGACACGCTGTGGATAGAAACATAGTCGGAAACTTTTCTTCCGTTTTTCCTATTATTCGTAACATACGATATCAATTGAGATGGATTTTCTTTGGAAAACTTCACAGCTCTTAATGTACGAAGTTCCGTGCGAAGTCATGAACTTGTGACCCATTCTTTCCGCCGTGCTGCTGGAACTTATGAAAGGAAAAATTGTCAACGACGGCGATGTTTTAATATGAAACGAAAATGGACCCCAATTCGGTCGTAGTGTTCAATTTTCGCGTCGGTGCAAATAAATCGGCGATTCAATGGTCCTCTATTTTGATGCTCTCGGAATCTCTTCTCAAATTAACCTAATGGCTTTTTTCTGTCGAGCACATTTTGATAGCCAATTCGCTCTCTATATCTCTCTCCCTCCGCGTGTTTGTTGTCTTTTTCAGTGTCAACATCCTATGAATGGTTGCCGCGTAATTAGTTTATCTAGCTTCGGAGAACTTTGATCGTTCAGTCGTTTAGTATTCATCGCCACGTGCATATACGCGCATATATTTATAGTAAATATCGCAAAACACCGTGTAAACTTCTTTTTTTATCGGAATAGGCAAAACGTTTTGCACAATTTTCTGAAAATTTTGTGGTGGAAATATTATTATCTCCTTGTCATCGAAGATCTAAACCTCCAAATTGGGTTTATTTGCATAAGAGACTGGGGAAGACGTTAACATTTTGAAGGCGTATTCCCCGCTTCCAAGCGACGTCTCTCCCGCACCTGTACACCTTTCGCCGTACAGCACGAACGAGACATTGGTTCGTAATTGCTGCTACCAGGAAACTGCTCACCGCGTTGCTTATTTTTTCTCCGCTATCTCCCAAAGGTTTGTACGCCGAGCGTCCCAATTCTATCACGCTGTTTCCGTCTCGACTTGGCGCACGCCTATTTACCGAAGACGCTGTCCCACGAGACGTCGAAAGTTAAACTCTTCCTCCATTGACCAAATCTAGTCGACAGAGAGAGAGGGTCTTGCGTGTCTCTCTCGCTGGCAGAAACAACAAATACGCAAACACTCCGTAGTTGGTTATGCGAAGGAAACTTTTCCCCGTATACGTTCAAGTTGGCTATCTTGATGCTCTTTTTCCATAGCATGCATTGCCAAGGAGTTTCCGTAATAGTTGACACAGCGAGTGGAGACTTTGTTAATTAAAACGGATATAATTTGATCATCATTCGTTGGAATTATCCTTTTGTTTTGATGTTTACTTTTTAAAAAAACCTCTCCACGTGGTTTAAAGGGACTTGTGTGATATCCATCGATGAGGTGCCATGGAGTTAGCCATTTTCAATAGGCCGCGTTTTGGCGAAACTTATTTGGACTGTCGATGTTATGTAGAGGACAAGAGAACGGAATCGGTATTTAAATATTTTTCGTGAATCAACGCAACCCACTGACATCCTCTTTCGGACACCAGACGCCCCCACATATTACCTTTTATTCGCATCCCCAAAAAATCATCATCACGTTCCCCCGGCATCATCGCGACGCCCACTTCCAGTTCTCCTCTCGAACGGAGGAGGAGGGACCGTTTTGATTCTCTTCCTCACTCACCTCGGAGTGTACCGTCTACTTAGGTGGGAAGAGGGAGAGGAGAGCTGCACGCTAAGTCAACGGACGTGACCAAGAGTCCTGAAAGGTCTTAGGATGAGTATTGAGACTTCGCGAGTGGGAGGAAAAAAAGGGTCGCGAGTGGAGAACCTGAACGTGTTCGAGAGCTCGCGTGTTGACTTTTTGGGGGAACCTTTCTCTCCAATACGTGTGACCAAAAAGTGTGTAGTTATTTTTAAAAAAAAAGGTATATTTTCGCGAGTTTTTTATTCTCATTTCTTATGGATGACCAAGGGATCCGTGGGCGTGCAAGTTATTTTTTTGTGCAAGAGAGTTTCGATTTTTTAAGGTCCACCACTCTCCCGCACTCCCACGTAGGTAGAGAAGAGAGGCGCAACGTCTTAAAAGATGTTTGCCGACGGAGAGGATGCGAGGGTAATAGGGAGGGGGAGGAGGTGCAGGAGGAAATGGTAAGAGGGAGGACGAGGAGGTGCGGGATGGAGTGGGGGAAAGAGGGGGGAGAGAGAGGTTTGGGTAGGAGGAATAGCCGATGTTTTTCAGAGAGGCGGCGAAAAAGATTATCTTCTTTTTTTATTTCGTTTCTTTCGAAAAGTGCGAAATCACTTAAATGAAAGATGTTGTTTCCTCAGAGGAGAGCTCTCTCTTTCTAAGTCTCTCGAGGAAATAAAACAGCGAGACGGGAGAGTCCTTTTTTGGGAAATAATTGCTCGTCGCCGACTTTTGAATTTTTGAATTTTATAACGAGTTTTCCGTTTCTGTATTAATTGCCTAATAACCTGTCATTAAAGGGATATTCCCGTGCAATTTACGGCTTTTAATTAAAGGCCTGTTGGATGGATGGTTTTGATCGGATGATATTAAAATTGCGTCCAAAAATTCGATACGGCGGTAGTTTTTAATTTACAATTTTGAATCTGGATATTACGAGTGCTCAGTATACTTTAATTAAATACGCTCGATTAACATTTGTGTACACACACGTACGTGGATGCATACACGCTATAAAATCCAAACGTACTCACTGCGTGTTTGTCACTTGGGAAGTCCATCATGCGAAAGGGAACAAAAATCGCAGCTTTCAAATAATTAAGGCAATTTTAAGGGACTTGCCATTAATTCCTGTTAATATTTGAACAGTATAAGTGGAAATGTTTTCGTGAAAACGTATTCCTTCTAATTCCCGGTTTAAAGTCTCTCAGTCCGTAACATCTCTTTCGTCAATACCGGCTAGTTGAGATATCCTAGCAAGTTGTTTTTATATATGATAAGAACCTGTTAATAAATCGCCATTTTTAAACCCACCGAAGTAGAAGTGACATTAATGATCCCGTGGTAAATGGCCTCTACAATATGGCAAGTTATGCCGATGAAATCTGAGGCCTTCCAGACTGTTCAAGTATTAGGTAAAAAAGCAAAAGAGAAACCGGAAGAAAAAAATAATAAAACGCAGCCGCCGCTTACGTGAATAGGTATATTTTTTCCAATGAGTCACGGACGTGATAGAGACGTCGGTAACTAGAGGGCGAACACCGAAGCGCGCGTGCGTGCGGACGGACGGACGAAAGGGAAAACGTTTTTCAAAGTCGCGTGCAATGGTTGCGGAGTGTAAGAAGAGGAGTTATTGATGAAGAAGGGTGTGGACGCTGAGTTGGGGATAAAAAAAGAAAGGGAGTCTTGCGTTATTTGGTTAGGGAGGACTCGTGTGTGTGTGCGTGCGTGTGTTTGTGTGTGTGTGTGTTAGGAGGGCAACGGAGCCGCACCCCTCGCACACTCTCTCCATCTTCGCCTGTTTAACTCCACTCCCATATTTCCCGGAGTGGGAGAAAAACGTTGAAGGTCTTCTATCCCCTCCCTCTCTTAACTCCCTACGCCTCGGTGTTTAGCGGGAATAACCGACTATTTCTTTGCGTCCCTTTGCGTCGCCCGTTGCACACTTCCGCCGTCAAAATTCCACCTAATCTCCTCTTCGTTCTCCTCCTGTCTTTTTGCTATTTCGCCCCCCATAGGGCTCGCCCTGCACCGCTCATTTTCTCCCATTTTTTTTCGCAAAACTGACGTGTAAAAATTGCCGGGAAGAGAGGGAAGGACATGAGTGAGAATAGTCGTCGGCTGACGGCAGAACCTCCTTTTGTATTAAGGGGATGGAGAAGAAAAAACAGAGGAGGCAGAGAAAGAGAGGGAGAGAGCGATGGGAGTAGAGGGAACGAGATAAGTGCTTCTTTCTTGGCCTCTTTAGGGCCTAACGCGCCGCGTCTGTTTGTTGTTTTAGCGTCTGCGTTTTAAAAATAAGCGTTTTTCCCCTCTGGGAGGTTGGATGTCAGAGGGATCACCATAGCGTTTTTTTTCCTTTATTTATAGTATACGAGGGGATGGGCTAATTGCTAATAATAAGCGTAAACAGGCGAGGTGCGTCGCCAAAATATTTCGGATAGGTTAGTGTGAATCACGCTCTATTCGGATGCTAAAGGCGACGGAATATCTGGACGGACGCTTAGCGAGACGACGTCTTGGATATGTTAAGACAGTTCAGCCGCTTGGTACTACAAGAGGAACGACGCTCGGTACCAGAGTTGCGCGTGCCCGATCCAGTTTTTCGTGCTCGTTTTATTAACCAGGCGCGCGCGTTCAAAACGAAACCCACGGCGCTTCCTCAAATAAAATCCGTGTCAAACCGAGGCAGATATCTCCGCACGGATGAATGAGGCAGTAATATGTTTATTTCCACTCAAACGCGTATCTCATTTCTCTCGTCGCGTTCTAGTTCTCATTACCATTTCCCTCGACGAAAAAGAGGCCGCGGTTCGCGCAGATACCGCTTTCAATAGCGGAGAGAGAGAGAGAGGGTGAGGGAGGAGGAAAAATAAAATAAACGCTGAAGCGAAACCCGTAATTCTCTTTTTCCGCGATCTCACATTTAGAGAGAGAGGGAAGTTAAATAAAAAAATCTATAAACCTGTGTTACAGGTTGAGTGAAAGAGAGAGAGGACTTGTCACCTCGGTTTGTATTCAAAGTGCCAATACCACCACCACCACTTTCCTGTTTGTTTCAAACTACTCCACTCACTCTCCCCACTTCCTCCCCCCCTCCACCTTGTCTCTGGACGAAAGATCACTTGCTTCTTCTCATTTTCTCTTTTTCTCCCGTCTCCTTATGCACGGGTAAAGAAACAAAAGTATGCAAGGAGCAATGCGGGAGCTAAAAAGGCTTTTGTCCCCCCCCCCCCCTCTCTCCCGATCAAGAAAAGGCGCGGGTCTATTGTTCCTTCTCTGTAGGAGTCAAAAAGACCCCCTTTCCATCCATCTCTCCCTTTCCACTCCTTTCTCTCTCTCTCTCTCTCTCTCTTTTAATTCTTGTTGCCGTTCCCGAAGAACGCGTTTCTCGAGCTTCGCCGAATTTCACTTTTCTGTCTCAAACATTTGCCATCCCCTTCCCCGATAAAGCGGCTTCTAACTCGCCGAGGCTTTTTTTACGAGGGATAAAGAGAGGAAGACTTGAGGAGTGACGCAGATTCTCGCTATTCCTCCTACTCCTCTCGAAATCGACGAATTTTCTTCGATTGCCGACCCCGAAGCGAGCGCCTCGAGAATTTGCGTGGAGATGACGGATTGCTCGGAGAGAGAGAGAGAGACGTTTGTTATTTTTTTAGTTCGCTTGATGTCACGGTGAGTCCTATAATAGACGGAATTTGGCGTAGAAATTTTTATGATTTTCTCGGATTTATTTTTAAGCCTTTCTCTCAATCATTTTTCTTTAGAATATATTTCTTTAGGTAAAATCGTCCTGAAATAAATACAACTTCAGCCTTCTCGAAATGGGGATCTCATTTTCCAAAAGTTTAATTTTTTAAACTACCTCGTTGCGGTTATTTATCCTGGTTCTTTTTTCATCTAGATTCGATCGAATTACTTTGGTCTTTCGCAATGAATTATTTACGTCTCTCGCAAAATCTCGGATCGCGTAAGACCGGACCCGGGCCGGATTGGAGGTCTAAAACCCTTTCGGTCGCAACAGAACTGGGGATTTGGTATCTGCGTCAGTCTACTCGGCTTAGGGGCCGCATCTCAAGAGATCAAGGTCTCTAAGCCTAAGGGGAGACCTGAGAAGGGATTCCACCCGTGAAGATGAGGGTCACCGAGAGACAGTTATAGGCAAAGGGGAGGGAAAGGGGGAGGAGTTACATGATAAAAATCTGAGACACAAGGCGTTGTTGTGAGGGGAGGGATTTTGGAGAGGGAGGGTTGCCTTGATGGATGGATATACCACCGACGGTGTTCATCTCCTTTGACTACGTCCATAAACATCCTCAGAGGATCAGAGGAAGCAACGTAAATTGCCAGTCGACCTCCCTCAATTAGGTCGATACTTGGTTGGCATGGAAAATGTTACGCCTTTCTGGAACCGAAACCGATATTACTACGTATTAACGAGCCTTTTAAATTCTCGATTTATCTAGAGTAATCGAACCTGGAAAAATACTAGTTTTCACAATATATGTGTGAAACAGAAACGGTTTTTACTTGCAGTTTCAGTTATGGCCGGTTATGCATTGAACCCGGTTATAAGATGATTTTTTTACCGTATAGCAACAAGACATTCATGGATGTCAATTGTTTGTTAAACCTCCCATCCCCAGTTTCTGTGACCCAACTCCTGTACTTCCAGAATGCAGCGAGATTGTTTTTAAATCCCTCATGCTTCATCGAGGAAAAAATCCATCCACCATTTCAAATTCGTCAATATTTTTCTCTGATACGAGTTATGATCGACTCAAGACCTTTCCCTCTCACTGCTAACCCTTCTAGTTTTGTGTAGCGAATTAAAAAAAGGAAAACTCGCCCTATATAAGTGAGCGTAGCAGCCGTGCATAATATCGCTTTGCTCTGGGTGCCATTGGGCGGGGGAGAGAAAGTAGGTGAGCAAGAGATCATCTCGGCGAGGCAGTGGGCGAGAAGAGAGAGAAAAAATAACGTTTTTTTCACACGAGAGGTGAATTGAAGTGGGTGGACGCGTTATCGGAATCCGAGGAGTCTTTGCGTCAAACCTTCCTCTTGACTGCCTTACATACTCATTGCTACCTGGGCGCCTTCTTAACGGCGCCCGCTCCGGATTGACTGACTGCTCCCAGCTCACATCAGTCGCTCTTTCGACCGCGCAGACCTTCTCCACCGTCACTTACCTTGCATTGTAAGTGAGAAGTGAGGAGAGGTAAAAGGCTCGTTCCACTATAATCTCTCTTACTTCAGACCTCCCAGCTTCTCCTAATATCTGCTTTCCACGTTAAGAATCCCTACACCTCAAAGGAAGTGCGTCATGAAGCGATCGCCATGATGGCACTTTTTCTAACACAGCGCGTCATCCGAGCTGCTTCGTTTGTAGTACCTTCCATCCTTCCTCTCCGTTCCTTATCTCGCCACTCGAGTGTCACTCCCGACTCCTTACATCCTGCGAAATATCGTTTTGCTAGATAAACAAATTATCGTTCCGCCACTTACCTTGTTATTATAGCTTTTTCTTGGCGTCTCATTTTAACTCGGTGAATTTTTCCCTCCGCCATTTACACGAATCCTTTTGGTAATGATAATACTGCGTTAATATTACCCTACGTTTACTAACCTTGCGGGAAGAAATTATGGGATGTGTGCCTCGGTCACATGAGCACGATTAGCTGCTCTGCTTCGATCATTTTTACCTTGACATTTTATCGGATGTAGATCTCTACCAGGAAATGAACGAATGAATTAGCGTTGGAATTAATCGCGTTAATCGGCGCATCCATTAAAATGATGATGATGATGCGACGCTGGATAGCATTCCTCGAAATCAATCGTTCGTCATACGGACGTTCTTTTCTATCATTAATTTACCTTCCTTACAGTATCCATCTCAACGTTCTATTGTGTTAAAAAAAAAATTTAAATTCATGCCTTAACGAATTTGTTCGACGGTTTAAATTGCTGGCTACGTTCGACAGTTTGGGGTCACGCGGATGCGAGAAGAACGCCTTTAGTCGAGTTTTGCGATTGAGCGTGACGTGTTTCTTCAAGATTTGTTGAATAACTTCTCTCTCTCTCTCCCTAATGACTTCCTATCCTTCTAGTTCCCCTTTAACATCATCTCATTTCCTTCTTCATCCTCCTCCGTCCTAATCCCCTCTCCTCGCTCTGACGCTCTCATTTGTTTTCTTTCCAGTCTCTTCTCTCTCTCTCTCCCTTCTTCGCATTATCCTCGCCCATCACGTCTTTCCTTCTCTTTACTTTTTTTATCCACACACTCGGAAGGTCACGTGTCTCTCAGATGTCGTGCGCATTTTTCCCCATTTCCCCTCTCACGGAGAAAGACTTTTTAAATCTTCCTGCTGCGTAATCGATATTTTAATTGGCTCCCTTAAATGGATAATATAATCCGCCGTGAACTACTTTATATATTCGCATTTGGTACCTTTCTCTCTCTCTCTCTCTCTCTCTCTGGTTTTCCTTGGTATTCCTCAGGCGACGGACTTTTTAAATCGGCCCATTTTGAAATGGTAAATATCTTGAAATTATCCGCAATTTGTGGCTGTAATGGGGGGTCGGTCGTGATTTAATAATTCGAGCGCCCCTGGTATCAAACTTAACTGTCCAAACTTCTTCTTTCACTCGGTCACTGTAAAGCCTTTATGTATTTGTTTATCTTTCCTTAATCCTTTCTCCTCTCCCTTCTGCTGCCTCCATCTCTCTATCTCTTTCTCCCTCGTGCTCATCCCTGCCGTCCCTGCGTTTCCATGGTTGTCCTGCGGCTTTTCCTCTCCTCTTAATCCTTCCTTCCCTGCGCTTCACAACTCAAGCCTCCGGAGTTAGTTCTCCGACCACCGCCGGGAAGCCCACGATTAAATAACTGTTCCGGCTTACAAGATTTCAGTCCGAGAAACCCCTTTTCCTCGTTCCTAATTAAGTGTATTCAAAAGGATCGAAACCTCTCGCAGATGGCTCAAAACAATGCTCTTAAAGTTAAACACGTTTTTATGAGTGTGTGTGTGTGTCTGTTTGTTTTTAAATTCACCGTAATATCGTGCAATTAAGTTATTTATATTTTGTTGATCGTTGTCTCCGAAGAATGAAGGTCTTTAGGATAACCGTGCGCAATTTTATATCGATGATAAGTTTTTTCTGTAGCATTGCACTTTCTGTCATCTCGGGCAATTTCCCCAAACTATGGTTACTTTTTAGAGCTTACCGGTGTTTTGACTTATCTTCCACAGATATTGAGGTTATTCTTTTACGTCCCCTCTGCTTTCGATATCTCGATGCCTCGAAATTCGATAGTCGCCGAACGCGACCTTTTCGATACATTCCGATAAGCACTCCAGATTTCACACCTTCGATCCTTTGCCCGTTCTTTTGCTCCTCTCAGCCTATTTCCGGAATAATAGTGGAACCCCTTTGTTATTCGCCAGGCCGTCCGTTTCCCAACCGGAAGGCGTGCGTGAGACACGCGTGTTCGCGTGTTCTTGATGTTCCGGGAGAAAATGAGAGAAAGAGAGAGGGAGAGGCGGCTTTTGCATGCCCGAAGAGAGAAAGAGATAGAGGTTCGCTCTTGCTTGCTCGCTCGTTCGCTCTCTTGCGCCGCACACCCATCGACTCATACCCCCGGGGCAGAAATACGATTTTCTTTTGTCGAATCCGTGGAAAAACGTTTCGGAAAGAGGGATACAGGAGGGAGGGAATGGGTTTTGAAGGCGGTTAGAAATGGTTTCGATGCGGATGGGGGGGGGGAGGGGGAGGGAAGGGGAAGTATGGGGGAGAGGGGAGGGAGATGGGAGGTTTATAAGGGTTTTGCGGATGAAGGGGTTCGGAACATTGGTTCAAGCGAGCGGAGGATGTTCCGTGGAGGGGAAGTAAAAGGGCTCGTGCTTCCGGGAGATTGATACGGAGATACCAACATAACGATTCGCACTCGCGAAGATTTATATTTTTTGTGCCTTTTCGCTTTCCGAAGATAAGAATATAAAAGAAGAGGAAATCTCGCCATTTCTCTAGAGCCTAGGGTTTATGTGTATCTCGCTCTTTATTCATTTATTTCTCTTACGCTTTCTTTATCTCCACCTCTAGCGTGTCGGCTGCTTCTTTTTTATGTTTGGTCTCGGTTGGTCGATTTTTTTCGCCACCCCTGCTCTCTCCCTCTCCCGTGCTGCTCGTTTTCGCGTCCCCTTCTTAAGATTCGAATTGAAAAGAAAACACGTCATGCACTCCTCGTGCACGAGCTTGTTGTATTTATTTTCTGGGACGTAATTGAAGTTATTATACCGGATGTCAATTATTCAGGTTGAATGCCCTCCCCCACTTTGTTTATATGTATATGACTAAGCTGCCTCAGCACAATTCGGCGAACTCCGCTTTCCGCGTCAGGAGATAAAATTCCTCGGATAAAATAAGCGCTTTTGTAAAGGCATATATTATTGCGGAGTTTAAAGTAAGTCACGCCATCCACTTCCCGTAATTTTCTCTAGTTTAAAAAAAAACGGTCGCGATACAAATTGGAACAATCTCGGTTTGTTCGGGAGCGTGCACGTCGAGTATTATTCTTTGCCGTTTATCTGTGGTCATTACGAATTGCGTAGCACGGGAGGTAGCTAAGCATCGCGAAAGCACTCATTATTTTCTTTCCTTTAAAATCTCGAAAAACTGCGGAATAACCTCTCCAAGAAGATGTCGTATACGAAAAGAAAAACTCTTACCGTTCAGATTCCTCTTCAATCTGATGCCGATGCGGAGAATTTCGGGAGCGTTGGCAGTCCTGGATTGAAGAGGTTCCTCCTCCAGGGGATGTGCGTGTTTTGCCATGAAGGCCGCGGAAAATGATGGTTTCTCTTCTGAGAGTCGTTAGCCCCGGCGAGTGGGAGCTAAGAGCGCCTGAGGTTAAAGACGGGGAGATGAGGGCTGGCGGAAGGGGAGAGAGGGCATAGGGGGATGTTGAGGTGGGTGGTAGGGAATAGGAGTGCCATGAGGTCGCACTGAGGAGGGGGCGCTTGAGAGAATGGGGAGGGGTGGGAGGGACGAGGGAGAGAGGCGGGAGAGAGAAAATGAAGGGTGGAAATAAAGAAGGGGAGATTTCGGGAGAAAATATTCTTGGGGAACACCCTTGAGGCGCCGTCAGCGTCACTGCCCCGGAATACGAGCGTCATACTCGCTCTTCGGGGGCGGGAGCGGCGAGGAGGCAGAAAGGGACAAGAATTTAGAGCCTAGACTTTTCTCGTCGGGGATAATTTTTGAGAAGTTTTTTTTTCGCCAGGGAGAAAGAGGGAGGGGTGGAGTAGAGAAAGGGAAAAAGTTTTTCTTTGTTAGCAAGTTTTTGTTTTCGGTGTTATTTTTTTCTCTCTTGACGAAAATTCCCCCAAGACAGAAAGAACTATAAAAATATCCCGGATCTGCCGGAGAAAATGACAAAAAACGTCTTGTTTAAAAAATTTCACGCTGAGTATTCCAAAGGAGTGCCTTATGTAAAAAAAAATGGAAGTTCCTTTACAAGAATTCTCTCTTCCTCTCATTCTCGGAAGCGAACTCTAGTATATTAGAGGGTCAAAAAAATATAAACAAGACTTTTATTTTTAAATAGTTCTTCAGAGATTGAGAAGGTGAAAAGTCTCCCTGGAATTTTCCTTCTTTCTCGGCAGTAAGTTCTTTCCGCGATGTCTGTTACATCTGCAATAATAATCTGCCAACTTATCTTGTCATATCCGAGAAAAAATATTTCCAGAGATCTAACATATTCTATCCCCTTCGTGAACCTGCTTGTTTTTTCCGTGATCTATTCGAAGGGTGAAATATTTGAAGAGGGAAAGAAGCACGGGAAGTATCCATTCTCTGCGACTCGTAGATCGACAGTTGTACTAGTGTGGTCGGCCCGCATTTTGTACGTGCAGGTTAAAAAGATAAAGGCGAAGCACGGTCGGCATTCCGTAGCCAATAATACTTCGGGGAAGCGATCCCTCTTTTATTATGTATCTTTCCCGCAGCGTGTAGCATGGTTCGGGCTGAGGGGTCCCGGATGCTCGCGAGGCTCAGAAAAGAGGTCACGATGTCCATTGGCCGCTGTCCGTTTTCATCTCTCCCAGTATCAATCAAACGCGTTGGCTTTTCAGTCACCCGAGGCTTCCTCGTCCGACACCGCCCTGTTTTTAAAAAGGACCCTTCTCTCCTCTGACCCCACCATCCGTCTATTCCCCCCTGGTGTAATCTGGAGCGTTCAATTCGTCACGATTAAATGTTCCATTATTTTTTTCCACCCACTTCTGTTTGTTTCTCGTAGCGGAGTTAGTTTGCCTCGTCGTGGTTCTTTTCCATCAGTTTTGTCGCAGTTCGAACTCGACGTGCTTCTGTTTGCTATCGTTGATACGATTAATATTCACTCGTGCCGCTGCGATTGTTTGACATCGCCACAGTGTCGCATGTTGCACAGCAGTAAATTCTATATAGGCCAATTGAAGTCGATTAAAGGCAATCTGACGCTATAATTCTAGTAATGTTGTTTATTCTTTCTTTGTTTCTTCAGATAGAAATGGAAGCGCTCTACATAGATTACGATCGGTACGATTTACCTATCACATAATCTTTTTTAGAAAAATCGTTAGTAATATTTTCATAACTTTAAACACTGCCTTAGATACGGAATTAATGTATGTTGACTTTCCACATTTTTGCACTTTTTGCTTCTATGTGGATACACACTGTCACTGAGAATAAAATATCGCAAGCCCATTTGTTAACGATGGTTCTTCCAACCCATGGAGTTTTGGGATTTCTGTCCGAGAGTGCATCCCGCATCTTAACCATCACCTCAACCCTCACACACGACTCCCCTCGTTTGGTCTGGAGACTAGACCAAAACCTCCCTCCATTCTCTGCTCCCCCCAGCCTCACCCTCATCTTTCAAACATCCCCACACAAACACACACCACATCCCGCGTCCCATCCCCTATCCCTATTCTCCTCCTCGCTCCCCTCTCTCCCCCCTGTTCCCGCACACACACAAGCTCCCTCAAGACCCATTCCAGTCCGGCACCAGTTAGACCTTTCGTAAATCACTCACTCAACGACTCAATCCTAGACCTCCTCCACCCACGCTTTCTTTCCCTCTGGTAACCCTAGTGCCCCCCACTCCGTTCCCTGGTGTCCCTCCCTCGCCATCCCCCCTTCCAGACCCCTTTTGCCCGCATCCCTAGCTTCCAAAGACAATTCTTCCCTCTTCCCTCAGGGCTGTTGCCTACAATCCCGTTCACCCTTTTGGATTACTGGTCACTCACCCGCCGTCTTTCCTCCTCTCCTCTCTCCCACTCCTCTCTTCCTCTTTCTGTAATCTTTAACCTCAATTCATCCTGGAAGTCCTCGGATGCGTACCAATGTATAGTTAATCATTCGGACTTGGCCCGCAGTAGGACGATTTGTCTGAATAAATAGGGATTTCGAAAGTGGACTGTTATTGGGTTGTCTTCCCGTGTTTTATCTTACGCTCGGCTTAGTGCGCCGCTCAGCGTTTCGGTCTATCTCTTTCTCTGCCGCTATCCCCACTGATTATCTTCGTTTCATTGAATCCTGTTCTATTAAAGACCAGAGGAGATTTAAGAACGTAGCAAATGTAACGGTGAACGTTATTTTTACGTTGATATTGTATCTCGGCGACGAATTTATTTGTTTGACAACCGTCGGGGAGGGGAAAATAAATGCTGTCACAATTTCTTTGCGAACTAGTGCTCAGATTTTTTTTAGAATCATGATTACGCTTTTACGTTTGTTTTCGCTCTTAGATCGCGATTACGTTAGACACTCTCCCTCCCATTTTTTGTTCTCCTTTTCTTCAATCGTGGTATTCCTTGTATTTTTCAGTCTCTAATTATATTCTGAAGACATTCTCTCTCTCTCGCTCACTGTATATATAGAGTTATGGCATTTAATAGAAGATGAGATTCGCATGCGTCGCTTTTGCTCGGTTTCGGTCCTGTTTCTCTGATCATTTCCTTTGTGCACAATTAACAGGGGAAAGGTCGCTTGAAGTAAGGTCGCTGCCTCTTTGTCATACCCCCTCCCCTTCCCCACACCCTCGTTGTGTATCTACATTTTCCCCTCCTTTTTCTCTCTCTTAGACTACTATTCCTCTTGACGTCGCTCCCTGACGACGTCTCCCTGCCACATCTTCTCCCCTCTCACTCCCTCCCTTTCTCTCTCAACCTCCTCTCCCACTCCACCTCTTAATCCTTTTCCCGTCTGTTATAACAGCAAACACCGTGACGTCTCTTTCCCTTCCTGGCAAATCCAAGCCTTCCGTTTCACACTTTTTTCACGCACACACACACACACACTTCTCCTTCCGTCCCTTCCCGTAAATCAGCTGTGTGCACTGTCGTGTCTGCATCGGGAGAGATAGAGAGAGGAGTGGAAGGAGATTGGTAAAGGAAAAAAAGGAGGATGGAGGGGCTTAAGAGAGAAGCATCCTGAAGGATAAGGCACGCATTCTTACCTCTGTCTCCCTCTCCTACGTTTGAGATGTCCTTATTTCTTTCTCTCTCTCTCTTCTTTCCGAAGGTGGAGGAATACTTGGGGTTCTTTTTCTGCAGCTTTGAAATAAAAGACGGCAACGCTCTGGCGTTGTCGTGGGAACGGTTTTATACAAACAAAAAAGATAGTCGCATCAAAGAGAGGAAGGGAGGGGAATGAACGATGGAGTTTTTTTTAGTGTGTTCTTTATTTGTAGGTGGAGTGTCATTGCACATTCAGCAGCGAAGGTTCATGGGCAGCGAAGTTCGTAATTGTGTGTTTTTTCTGTGGGTTTTTACAACAAGTCCAGCGATAAAAGTATAAGGTCACAATTTTTAACTCCTTATTGTTTGGCTACGCAAGGTTTCAAATTTCGCGTCTCGCACGTCTTATAAAACATATTAGTTTTACTACTCTTCCTGAAAGACGAAGCATTAAATAAATCTGGCAGGAGACCTTGAATAATAATGAAAACCATTTCAGTCCTACTTGTTTATCCTCCCAGCTCGGGTACAAATGAAGGTACGTTTTATGCGCGGCATGGAGAAGAGCATTATTTCTCCACTCCTTCTCTTCCTCTTTTATTTACAGTACGACTGCGTTCGCTGGCAGTTTTGATTTTTCAATCGATTTTATGTCTCCAGAGTCTTCCTGGAAAGCAAATGCTCATTTTCTTAGATCCTAAACCGTTGCCAGGTGATATGACCTCAACGTACGCTTACGAGCGGACATCAATTACGTCTCGGAACGAGTTAACGCGCGGGACATTTTAAATTCACGCGAAGTCAAGTTTTTTTTCGCAACATGTTCCCTCTCTTCCGGGTCTCTTGATCCTCGTAAGGGAACGGCAGCCCCGCGGCTCGCCGCCAATCAGAAACCACCCCTTGCGGTGCAGTTTGTGTCGCTTTATGCGCACTCGCGGATGGATAATCCACTCTTCCGCCGACCTCGTTGACAATTCCGGGACTATACGATATTTATTCGTTTTTTTTTAACAGAAAACCTCAGGTGAAAAGTTTCGCCATTCAAACAACTCAATTTTTTTTCGTTCTATTTTTTTTAATTTTATTTTTAATCCACCTCGTAGAGAGAGTGAGAGAGAGAGAAAAGGCGAAGGAGAAAAAATAGAAGAGCGAACGACCTGGCTGTTATTAATGCAGTTATTCACGAGCACACCCAGCTTTATTCGTAGTCATGCGCTCGAGCGAGTGGGTACGCCGCCGGGTTTTGTCGAGATGCCTCGCGCATGCGCCTTCCCCCTTCATTTCCACTCTCTAACTCTTTCTCTCTCGTTTCTCTATTGTTTCCCTATACTATCTGTGCATTATTTTTTCCTACTTTGTTTTTCTCTGTCTCTCTGTTTATCTCCCTCGATCTTCCTCTCACTCGGTTGTGTTTTACTCTCTCTCTATAAGGAGTAGTAGTATTTCGTTGACCTGGTTGGAATGCATTTCTTCTCTCTCTTTTTATTTAGTTCTACTGGATAACTTTCGCTCCCATTTTAACTATATAAAGTTCCAAGGCGTGCGACGTTTGGAAAGTGAAAAGGAGCTCGGAATTCAAACAAATTACTCGGGTATGTGCTGAAAAAAGGCGCCCGGACGCTTAGAAATGTCAGCGACATGCTTAGGGAATAGTACGATGACGTCGAGTGCAAGAGGAGAAAAAACACGCACGACTCTTTAAATTTCTTGTTCCAGTGGTTACGGGATGGCATTTTTAGCGCCCGTTAAACGTAAGTCGGTCGATAGAAAATGTTTTAATCTGTCCAATCAGCGGGTTTGAAGCGCCTATAATGAAGTTTTGCCTCGCGATTCAAATCGCTCCAACTATTTTCCCAGTTCATAAAACCTGTTGTGGGAACAGATTCCGCGGGATCCGTAAATGGTCATATCCATTGCCGCGCACCGCTGCTTTTCATGGAAGTCACGTAAAAGTCAATAAATCAAATATGCGGCCAACTCCGACTAAATTCTCTTTCTACTATCTCTCTCTCCCTCTCTCTATACTATCTCTCTCTCCCTCTCTCTATACTATCTCTCTCTGGCTGAAAGAGGCGGCCGCCTTCTGCCGTGACATTTTCTCTCTACATTGCGGTTTTCTCGGTAAAAATCGCTTGCATAAGCATTTTCCATTTTCTCCTCTCGACACTTAATATTCTACTGGGTGTTCATCGCCAATCAAATTACTTCTCCCTCTCTCTCTCTCTCTCTACTCCGATTCCCCGAAACAAAATCCCTTTCACTCCGTGCGTGTCCAAACCACCTCGTCCTCTCTCATGGTTTTCGCCGCATAGATACATTTTGATTTACCTCATCAATGTTGTTTCATTTTTTTTTCGTGGGAATCAGCGCGTCAAGCGAATATAGTTGGGAGTTTATGCCACGCCTCCGGGTGTGTCGGCATTGACGCTTCGTTTGACTCGTGTTTCTCCGCATCGCCGTCGAATCTGGCAATCGGCCACGGCGCCAACATCGCGTGCGAGCGATTGCAGAATATTGCCTCCTCATCGAAGGGCCCTTCCGCCCACGCGATCACTCCTTCGATGCGGCGAGAGGGGAAGTAGCGAGAGATGCAAAGGAATCGAGGATATCGTAGGAAGAGGAAGGTGATGGGGTGAGAAGGCCCCCTCGTCATATGGCAGACGAGAGATGAATCGCAGTCAGATGTTTCGGTCCACTCACGCGTGGCGCCATCACCGGCGGCTTAGCGGAAACCTGAATGGAATGCCCACTCCCTTCCTTGGGTACTCACGAAAATTCTTGCCGCGTGAAAGTGGTCTCGCGAGAAATAAGACGTTATGAGTAGGAGTAAAGTAGATGGGGAAAGAGGTAGAGAGACGCGTCGCTTGGCCGGTTAGCCTTTTAAACTCCTATCCTCACTCTTAACCTTCGTCATCATTCACGACTCATTTCCGGTCAACGGCTATAAGACGTGCTTTTCCTTTCCGCTTCCTCAAGTTCTACTCGAGTCTCATTTAGAAGCTCGAACGTTAATCGTCTTTTTTTATTTCTTCCAAACCACGAAGGAAATTAACATCGATTCATAAATTTGTTTTTATCTAGCTGCTTTTGACGGAGATGTCTAATGCTTAATCGTCCTTTCCTGCTTTCAGCTTCAACATCGGTCTGCAAATACTGTTAGGTTTACACGTCTTGTCGGAACTTTAGTTTTAATTGGAAATTCATTTTTAACCCTTAACTACCTACACTTAGTTTTGTCCCGCTAATACCGACGCCGCCTCACACAGACTAATTCACATTCTCACCCCCCATATCTCGGTGATAAAACTGTTTTCCGTTGTTGCCAAATCGTTTTCTATTTTGTACAAAAAAATGGCAAAACCTAACCATTTAAATTGGCAATATATGTAAACAGTACCACAAGAAAAGAAAAAAAAATAGTTTATCCAGTATTTTTAATACAAATTTATTAAGCCTTAAAAATATAAAACTTATTGCAAATTAATGTTTTTAGGCTATATAAATACATTTTAGCTAAAAATATTACAAGAAAACAAAAACATCGATAAAAATGTCACTGACACGTCGTCTGTGAGACGAACGTAACGACTTTGACCACTGCTGCCACTCAACTGATCGTTTTGAAACACTCCCCAAATATTCCATCTATAGCCATTCGAAGGTACTAGGATGCAGGAGGTTCCAAGATTAGATAACAGAGAGCAACAGCGATTACAAAAAACGCACTCGCCTCGCAGACGAGTGGTCGGTAGTTAAGGGTTGAAAGTTCGAAGCGAGTGAAATAGTTTAGTCGTTGCTCCAGAAATGTTCTTATTTGCTCGACTATAATTCGATCAATAGATGTTTTCATTCCTTTTTAGGCGTTCTTTACCAGCGAAGCGGTAATAGCGGAACGCCTTATGGGCTCGTCTGGTCCGTCCGTCATAACTTTCATCTACTAAACCGCTCGACGGATATTAATTTAATTAAGTATGACTGGTGGTTATTGAAATTTATCGCCAAATTGTGATTTTGAACTGAATACGTCAATTATAACTTCCACTTCGCATAATTTCTTTAATAAACTTATACTCGTATCTCGTTAAAGGGCATCCGTCAAGAAACAATGAAATGCCAAACTTTTCTCTCCCTAGGTCTTATATGATTGTAAGGTAAAGATTAAAACAAATATTCGGATAGGGAACAACATTTACTACATGAAACTCCGCGGGGCCAGATAATTATGAATTATGGTTTCGGAGATAAAAATTCGAGAAAATTCCGAGCAAAACATCGCATATTTTGTTTAAATCGATCTTTAAGGAGGTTCTCTCGGCAAACAACAATTAAAATCCATGTTTTTCTATCCCACGCCTTTATATGATCTGTGAGGTATAGTTTAGAAAATTTATTCGGATAGAGGACTACAAGATAGTCCCCGAGACCACATAATTACGAGTTATGGCTTTGGAGATAAAAATTCGAGAAAATCTCGGTTCTCTCAGCAAACAACAATTAAAAATCCATATATTTCTCTCCCATTCTCTAATATGATCTGCAAGGTATACATTAAAACATTTATTCGGGTAGAGAACAACATTTTCTACAAGTTGGTCCAGAGACCACATAATTACGATTTATAGTTTTGGAGATAAAAATTCGAGAATCGCCCAATCTTTCGACACCGTTACATACTTATTTCTCATTAAGAACGCCTTAGAAATCTCTGTGTATTTTATTTATGGAGTATACTTTTCCATCATGTTATACATCTAAATGCCTCTATATGACTTCAAGCTTTTATAAAATTTCTTCACAAAAACAAAGCCGGAAACATACAATTACAACGCCGTGTGCTTGTTAACAACCTTTAGCTAAAGGAATACCGATTAGGAAATTTCAGTAAGCATTGGTCTCTGCCTCTAACCTGTCTGGTGAAAAAAATACAAATCTTAGGGTGACTATAACTCGTGCAATATGCCTTTCATTCCTCTTTAGGCAGACATATGTTTTAGTTACAAATTAAGCATGTAATGCTATCTATTGAAGCTAGCTAGCTCGAAGATTCGAGTCTCCTTGAATTAACGTAGGAAGAAGCGCAACGTATAAAACCTCCATAGGATGTAATCGCTATACCAATTAATTTATTCGCTGCATTTTTAGAAATAAAAAGTAATTATATTTCAATGTTACCAATTTTTTGCGCCCTTTCAATTAAAATGGATTAAAATAACGAAAATAAGAAAAGCATATCTTTGTGAATAATTTAAAAATGTAACACACATTTTATGGTGTAATTCTAAGGATCTAATCCATAGCAAAAAACAGTAAAATAAAATGTTAAAATTCTAGATTAGTTAAGCAGGTGAAGATAAATTGCGAAAGAAAATCTAAATGCATTACTTTCATTCAGTGGAAACAAGTCGCTTTTACATCGAATGGGGCTTATTTTCTTCACTCAAGGCTTCGCAATGGCCTCCATCTTTCTCTCTCCCTCTCTCTCTCTCCCTCTCCCTCCCTCTCCCTCCCTCTCTCTCCCTCTCCCTCCCTCTCCCTCCCTCTCCCTCCCTCTCTCTCTCTCTCTCCCTCTCTCTCTCTCTCCCTCTCTTCCTCTCTCTCCCTCTCTTCCTCTCTCTCCCTCTCTTCCTCTCTCTCTCCCTCCCTCTCTCCTCCTCCCTCTTTCCCTCCCTCCCTCTCTCCCCCTCCCTCTCCCTCCCTCTCCCTCCCTCTCCCTCCCTCTCCCTCCCTCTCTCCCTCTCTCTCCCTCTCTCTCCCTCTCTCTCCCTCTCTCTCCCTCCCTCTCTCTCGCTCCCTCTCTCTCGCTCTCTCTCGCTCAATCGCCTGACATACGATTTGCATTTCCCCAATTTGGCATCGCTGCATCCTCTTTAGTTTTTCCGCGTTAGCACTGCACTCACGTCACCAGTACGCGTGCAGCGCCACCTTTGCCTCACCATTTGCTCCAAAGGTTCCTCCTCCTGTAGAAGCAAAAAGTCTACAAAATATAAAACATTCGATTGTCTTAAAACATCCTTCCGCCTCGATAGCCTCCAGCGACCCCATTTTCCATTCTTCCCTTACGACGTGTATGGAGTTAAAAAGGATTTGACCTTTTCTTTATTCCTCGATTGTCCACTTCTAGTCGTTATTTTCTCATTTCTCTCCGTCGTCGTAGTTATCGCGGTTTCTCTTGTTTCTTTGTCGTGAATAGATTCCTTTTTTATACAAAAAACGGACCGGAAGATGTCGAAAAATATTCGGTACCAAAGAGACACAAAACGTTATGGATAGGGAGGAAGGTACCTTGGTTCGAATGTGAAAGGCCCGCAACGTTTCTGGATATGTTGGACGCAGTGGTTGCGAACTGCTATTTCTCTCGCCCTGAACGACCCATTATTCTGAAGGAAAAAAGCCTTCATTTTTTTGTCATTTTTTCTTCTCCGCCGATATCTGTAGGTCGCGAAACTATATCGTTCTGCGCCGCGTAAGCTTTGTAATCGTAAGGTCAGAAGAGGAGAATGAAGAGAGTTGATTTTTCTCGAGAATAAAAGGAAAAACAAAAAAGAGATGTTTTCGTAGAGGAGGATGAAAGTTTCTCTCTATCGACTCCCTTATTGGGATTCCGTTTATTCTGCCAACTTCGGATATCCTGTTCGGCTTTTTTCCGGCGCTAACCGTCGAATCTTGTTCAAAGGATGCGGGTTTTTAGGTGGATGGCGTTTATAAAATGAGTCATTAATAGTCGCTTCCACGGATGTGGGAAATAAATTCGAGGGGCTAACACTAGCGCATCCACTCAACCCGTTGATTTGAATTCAACATGGAGTGTCCCGTTCCTCAGTTCATATTACTTATGTTTTGAGGTATCTGAGCCAATATTTTACCAGCTCTCGTTGCAATTTTTTTAAATTTCTTATCCTTCTGTCTCGTTCGTCTACCATCTTCATTTCACCGCAGTGATTTTTGGCATTCTCATGCGATTTGAGGTTCGCATCTATTCGGTACATGATTTTCTTGTTTGTATGTCGCATGCGGATTTTTTGAAACCTTTGTTGAATCTTTTCGTTATTATTATTGATAAATGTGTTGCATGTCATCCATTGATTAAAAAAGGATTTTTTGCTTTACTTTCTTGGTATTATTTTAATGTATTTTTAGTTTTATGAAAAAACTTTTTGTTTATACCCGGTTGTTTTTATTTCAATATGCTTGATATTTGCTCAGTTTGTAACTCATGTTTTATTTGAGTGGGGAATTTGCAACGTGTTCCAATATTTTGCACAAAATCTTTTATGCTGTTCCTTTTCTTAATCAAGTGTCTGGTTTCCGTCGAATCCTCAGCTAATTGATAGTATTTTGTTGTTTATTTTCCTCTGTGTGAAAGAGGAATTTCGGGCGAATTTCAACCAATCGGCTAAATAAAGGGCAACATTCTCTCGAATCATTTGCGACCACTCAGCTCGCGGCGGGCGCGTACCACACTCCGGACAGCCGGTCGCAGATTATTTACCTCCCGGAAAACCCAACACAATATCGCCTTCCTAAAACTCTCTCACCTCCGCAAAATTTCATCAATCTCCGTGGCAGCACTAGCTGTTAAAGCTACCATCCCTCCCGTCCATTCGCCCACCCTCCTGCCTCCCCGCCCCCTTCCTCTCTAACCCCTTCGTGATCCACACATCCTCACATCGTTCATCAAAACACAAACTTCCTCGGTACGCCATTTACTCCGCTTTAAAGAGGGTAGCCAAGAGTCCCTAGGTATTACCCGACCTCCATCTTCCTCCGTGATGCCTTTAAACCCTAGGATACATGACTCAGCGTATGCACATATTGACGCACTTGGGATAAAAGAGATTCGCTAGTAAAACCCTAAGGTAAAGAATTTTTAATTTTCTTTAGATATTATGAAGAGGAAAGCACTTATTTGCATTCATTACATCTTTTTGGCTGTCGTGTTTTTTATCAGTTGTCATCATTTCATCTCAGAAACCCGTATATCTTCAAATTGTTGACGGGCACGCTCCAACAGTTACACAGCAACCAGCCTTCCTTCTCCTGTCGCAATTGCTTATTCCTTATCCTTCTCATACTTCCCTCTTTTTCGAAGAAACGGAGAAAGAGTATTTCTCTCCCGTAACGATAGATGGCTTCTCGGTAAAAGTCGATAACGTACGCGGATAGCACAAGTAAAAGGGATAAGGGAGGAGCGTTTGGAGAGCTGTAGAATAAGTACGTGTATATATATATATATATATATATATATATATATATATATATACACGTATTTTGGCTCCGTGCCATTCCTCCTTTCTCCGAAAGTTCCCATACTTGGGAGGTTTTTTTACCTCGACGGTGTTTAAAGGGTTCGAACGACGTGAAAGGAAGGGAAAGGGCTCTCCTTATCAATGAGCTATCGTCGTAGTTTCCGGAAAGAGAGAAAGGGGAGAGAGATGCTTTATGAGGGAAAATTCTCAGTCCTGGGAGAGCGGTAATATTTCCCGCGACCTCTGTACTTGTCTCCATCTCTTTCTCCCTCGCTCTCTCTCCGCTGTTGGATTTTATGCCACACTTGATAAGTGTCCGTTTAAATTGCGAGAACTGGAAGTTATTGCCATTACATTATTCATCGTTCATTTTCGTTGGCGCGTGTTATGTTACAAGGTCTGCAGGTGGCAACGGAAGTTCGTTTTTAGTGCTTGCGCTAAGTGATACTTTTTGTTGTTCGTTTGATGGTTTTCGATGGTTTCTCTCGCGCTGTTCAATTCGTCCATTATGTTTCCCTTTAAACATGCCTTTTATTTGCAAAGCTTCGAGATACTCTGTTTTTCTTCCTTTTTACGACGTTAATTTGGAGAGATGTATTAGTAAACTGGCTGTACGAAAACCCGCGTTTAGTTTGTTTATAGGAACGGTGTCTGTTTACATCCCAACTTAAGTTTCCACGATGTACACTCTGCGAGACACCGCGGACACAACTTGAGAATTACATTTCGAGTGGATTCAAGAGGCGGTTTTAACTTTCAAGTATACGTATACATTTTAGTCCTGTAGATTATACACACGCAGTTTTACTACTCTTCCGGATGGTTTTGAATTATTATATCGTGGAATAACTTGCGCATGCGCGCACGCGCTCCTATTTGAGGAGGTGTCCCTGATGTTTTACGACGAATAACCATCGTGCACTTGACGTTGGTGACTAATCCTTTTTCCATTATATGGCTGAAAGAATGGTATAAATATAAGTAGTGTCGGCAAAGCAAATTAGCCCCACCAATTACATATACTAGTTCGTTCAACCGCGTGTGATTCAGAGTAGCCATTTGATTTCATCCATCTTCACATCCAAATAAAACGTTTTTGTACGTCTACACAATTCCAAGAACAAAACAAGTGAAAAGTCGGGATGTTTATTTTCGAGTTACGTTTTTTTTCGGGTTTGCCTTTGATAAAATTGGGAAAATAATTTCATTCATTTGTAAAGAAAAACTTAAGTTAAAATCGGCAGTCTAGGCAAAAGTAAACTCACTCGAGTTGTTTGCTGATAAAAGTCTCGGGATGTTTGTTTTTCGTAGGTTCCTGGTATGCACACGTGCGTCGGCGTGGCGCACCTATATGACTTCTTGCGTCCGCTTTTATGGACAAACGAAAGAAACGCGGAAATTCACTTGATAATATTTTGCTGCTATGCATTCCACCTGAATTCATTTCTTGTAACTCAACAAAATTTAAATGAATTCAATGAAACAAGCTTCTAAAACAAGTTTATAAACTAATAGTTAAATAGTGATCTATACTTGTTTGTTTGTTCAGTTTGTTTTCGTGTTATCATAGCATGTTCTCAATGTTTCCATTTAATAAATTTCTTGACTGTTGACACGTTTTCACTTGTTTCAAACTAGGTTTCATTTATTTTAGCGTCAAATCTAAAATAACCATCCCATTTATTCACTGCACTTATCTGTGTACACAATAGAGCTATCAGGTATAGTATTACTCATTCTTCGGTTAAGACTATTAGTTTTCTTTATAGAAAAACCTTCTTGATTTTCCCTTTAAAGCTTGCCTATAAAGTAAAAGGAATCGCCCTTTAAGAAGACATATGAGTACGTTTTCTCGTAATTATAAAAAAAACTTCTCTGTCCTTAACTCGTCATATCAACGCCTGCCTAAGTAAGTGCCGTGCTTTTTTATGTACTTTTATATTCCCTTCAAGCCCTTATATTCTGAAACGAGGAGAAGCGGATGAAGTCTCGTTTGGATGTGAAAAAGAGGTGGGGAAGAAAGAGGGAGAGAGAAAGAGTTCAAACTCTTCTCTCCCCATATCCCCACTCTTAAACCCTCTCTTCTCCAACCCCAACGTGAGTTCAACCCTCTTGCGTGGTGACGGAGGTATAACAGGAGAGGCATTCGGACAGACGGACCGAGAGAAGGAGACTTTTTGAATATGAAATATGAATGAGGCTGAACATGCACCCTCGTGAGTTCTCCAGCTGCTCCGAGGAAGGGGAAAAAGGGCGGCTGGGAGGGAGAAGAGAGGTTGTAGTGGAATGGGTGAGCGAGAAAAGGGAAGGGGTCAGAGAGAGAGGGAAGAGGGGATGGGAAGGGGAAGGAGGGGTTTTCAGGGTGATGAGAGGTCCGCATGCGAGGCAAGACACGACTTTCGGGACGAATAAGAAAGGAAGAGAGAGAGGTAGGGATGTGTAATAATGGAAGGATCTGGTACGGAAGGCTGTGGAGGGCTGGTCACGGGCCGCTCAGGAGGATATTAGGTCGGGCGTGGGTGTAAGTGGGCAGAGAGAGAGGGTGGTTGCGCCCGTGTTGTGGGAGGAACTTGTTTCTTCCACGATATACGCAGGAACGAGGCTCTGGTGCTTGGACAACGAATGTGCGCAATGGGAAAATATCGTAGGGCCGAGAGAAAATGTTCTACAACACTGAACCGGAGATTTTATTCTACTATGTCTCATAATTAAACTTGGGTTTTAGTTTTAGGAACAAACAAAACTATTTTATTTAAAATGTAGAGAATTTTGTATTTCCTTCACGGAGGGCATCTTTCCTGCCCGTCTGGTGTCAAAAAAGACCGAATAAACAGGAATTGTCTTTTTAAGGAAGCCAGCACCAAATTGAATATTTGAATATAAAATTCGGACCCTCAACTCGAAAAAACCTTTAAGAAAAGGTTTATCCGCTGGAAGCGTTCGCACGTTATCTCCCTCACCTCGAAAAAGTTCCTTGGCAGATGTGGAGAGAATATTCTTTTTCTCTCCTGGCACCTCTCCTTAGCGTTGATTTCGCGAGCTCAATGGCCAACGGTGTGTAATGTGGGAAAGGGAGGGAAAGGGCCATCGTCATGAGTTCCCGTGACAGAGGGCGACAACTCGTTATTACGAGTGCGAGAAAATAAGAAAAGGCCAGGAAATTTATCCGTGCTCCAACGCGCCGTGAAGTGGCTCGGCGTGCTTTTCTGGTTAGGCGAAGGTGCGTGCACTTATATAAAATGCATACGCGATCGAGATCTTATGTTTCTACTTGGAAATACCCAGGATGCTAGGAAAAGCACGGAGATCCCCATAATGGACTCGACCTATGAGAAATAATCACCTATATCTCTTTAGGAGTCGCGAAGTGTTGCGCGTGAGAATTTGAAGTTAGAAACCTGAATTGCCAGTAAAAGTTTTTAGTGCGAAGGTTAAAATTTTATCTTTCGAAGATTAATCACGTCTACCCATTCTAAGGTTGCCTCAATACGCGGCAGATGCCATCAAAGTAGATGGCGCAACGCAACTTTTACGTTCCCTCCTTTTTCAATGCATCGCCGTTTCCGCGCGATCATCTCCACTCATCCCGAACAGTAAAAACCGTATCTGAAGGAAATCGCGCGCATTCCTTTCCACCACTATACTTTTACGGCTTAGAGCCAACAACA
Organism: Tanypteryx hageni; assembly: GCA_028673005.1. Classification (NCBI taxonomy): domain Eukaryota; kingdom Metazoa; phylum Arthropoda; class Insecta; order Odonata; family Petaluridae; genus Tanypteryx; species Tanypteryx hageni. The sequence continues at coordinate 57,861,064 of CM054116.1, forward strand.
TCCACAGAAATCCCCCTCATGTCTTTTAATCGCCAGGGATAAATAAAACAAAATGGGAGAGGAAATGAATCATCAAACCAATTCTCTCCGCCATCTTCCTATGATAGCCACTCAAATACCCCCTCTATACCTCTCCCTCGCTAGGAGTATAATATTTCTGGTCGTTCTTTTCATCCTATCTCTCTTTCCATTCGACCCTACAATTTTTAATTCCGTTCTCATTCCGTCTAGAATTGGCCCCCGATTGTGAGGACGACAAAGGGTTTAGAATAGACCATGAAGGGGCCAAGTGGAAGACGAGGGAAATAGAGGAGGAGGGTAGGTTTCCAGGGCAACATAAATGAGGAACAGACGAGGAGTATATAATAAAAGAGGGCTATCCGATATCCCTCTCCAGTAATCCTTCTCGTCCCAGACGTCACCCTGTGTTGCCTTGAGGCGGCATAATCTTCTCGAGACGCCATATAACCTCAACTCCTCCGCCTTGCTATGTCCGTTCTCGGGTAGGTTGTGCATATGGGGGTTCGTGATAGGTGGGAGTAGAGGTTCGAAATCGAACCCTCTTCCTCCTCTCCTCTGTCCCGACGAAGAAATTGGGGGCGTAGAAGGGCGCCACGTAAGGGGGTTGTGTGTAGAATGAGGGTTGGATTTGAGGGATCGGGAGAGAGAGAGAATTTCCCCCTTGAGATACACCCTGAGGTTTGACACGCTAGAGTGGCTGGTTCCCGCGTGTTAAGGCCATGCACGGTCGGCGCGCCTGAGACAACCAAACCATATCCTACCTACATCATCTCCCAGGCCACGCGTTACGCTCCGATGGGCTTCGTAGGAGTGCCGTGCCTTTTATTCCATCGGCACGAAAAAGGGATTCTTAGGTTATCCTGCGAAAGGAGAGGCTATCCTCGGGCCTCGTGGGTTTTTCAAATTTTTTTTCACTCTGACATAACCAGGCTATCTTCGTGGCATGTAAAGAAGACATCCCCTTATTCAAAAACATTCAGTCGGGCGTGCCGTTCATACTTTTTTAAGGCCAAGTTGTTATCCGGAGGAATGCGAAATCGTTTCTCTTCCCAGAATTACATAATTAAATTTTACAATACGCCTCATCGGTAGACTGAACCGACAACTCACGAGCGAACTGGGAAATGATTCGAGGTGGAAGTCCTAGCGTCGTGACCTCCGCGTTTGCATGGCTATCATTTTTTTAAGCGCGAAAGAAAAAAATCAAGGCGGAGAGAGTTCTACTCCGTTCCTCTCTTCCTTCTTTGAAACACGAAAGATTCCGAGACATCATCGGACTATTATTTCGGAAAATGTTATGACCCTCCGAAGTCGTACGCGTTCGAGAAAACAAGATAGAGAAAAGGAGAACGTTCTTTGTCGTGAACCGAGGAGAGAACAATCTTTCTTAACCCTCCTTTTCTTCTCACATCGCTTGAATGTTCCCCCCCCCCCCCCCCCCGACCAAAGGATGTTTTCCTTCCATGTCTTCCGCGGTTCGTCATTTTCCTCTTCCTGTCCTCTTTTTTATATCCGTTTAATAAGTTGCCTCTACCCTACCAAAAACGGCTTTCTATTTCTAACCTGACGCATCTCCGTCGCCCCTTCATACTCTTCTCTTTTTCCTTCCTTTCCTCGCTCGCGGCTCCTCGACTGGTTTGCCGACCCAGATGTGACCTACTACCCGTGAATGCGTGGCCCTTTAGGGAATAGGGCGATGATAACTCGCAGTCATCTTCTTACCGGCCCATCCCGCGATTTGTTTTAAGGATAGCCTTGGGACTCGTTTTCAATTGGGGTTTTTGAGAGAATCCTTCGGTTTGTAGGCGGTTTTTGCTTGCGATTCCTGATTTCGAGGAATCCGGAGAGGATGCGGTTTTTACTCACACTCGTCGTTTTTCTTTCTGCTCTTGGGTGTGGCCCGTGTTTCTGATACGAGAAGGACATATCGCTATTGAAATGGTTGTGAATACATTGGATTAAAATGATTCCGTAATTGATTAAAAAATGTCACTGGATAAATTCCCTACATGACCAATTCAAAGTTTTATGTCCGATGCCCCCCCCCCCCAACAGGACTAATCCAGGGCCTATGACGTGCCTTTGATTAGATATTAAATTTAACCTTTTAAGCCGTGTACGTACTACGACTACTTTTTCCTCAATCCGTTAATCAAGATCTTCTCATTCCTCTCCCATTCGGAACATACCGGCATTGAAAATTTAATCTTCCCCGCTGCGGCCTCCGCAATTTCGAGACGCACCGCGAAGGATTTGCGACGCTAATGTATTTACGACTCCGACCGCATTCTGTCGATCTTCTCTTTCCGCCGGCCCCTGTTGATTATTCGCATGCGGTGAAAGGAGGCTAATCAAGTCGTCCTGCATGGGGACAGTGATTGCGTTGGTCATTATTCAAGGAATACCTGCCAGTGGCCACCTAGGCGATTGGCTCGCTTGTTCCCTACGCAAGCCTTTGAATTAACTTCCATAGCGAATCTCCTCTCGACTTCTTTTTTCCTTCCTTTACAGCGGCGTCAGCTTCGCCCAACTGCGCTCGCTCTCTGCGACAATTACGTCGCTGTGCGTTCTCTTTCTCTCCCACTCCGAACCTATCCTACCCACGGCTCATCTTCTATATATCTATTTTGTATGGAGTCTGGGCATGTTTTCCATCAGGCGCGTGTCCAGGCATCTTAAAAAGCCACCCTGCCTTCTCCGACTGACTGTCTTTCGTTGTGCGTGTATAAGGAGGGATATCCCATCTGAAGCCAGTGATAATGAAGTGGTTTTCTTTTCGGCTGATTTAATAATACACATCCCCCTGATTTGCATGCTCGGATATTTTAGAGTTTTGATTCATTTATACAGTAAAAATATATATTCTAATACTTATTCTCGGCAATTTTACAAAAAGCTCTTATGCAAAATTTACCAAGTACATGACAAAGAAAAACAAAAGCTGTGGTGCCAGATTTCAAATTTAAATGCGATTTATATTTACGCCATTCAGTTAATCCAGGGGAACAAAATCATAGCACTTTAAAAGAGTTAATAATTTAAAATAAGAGAATTGTTTTGCAAAATCAAATTAATAGGAGTGTTGGAACATAAAATATTTACAAATTTTAACGCATCGCAATAAATCTAGCTTGTTTTCTTAAACGAGTCGTGATTTAAGGGATCCCATTCAATTTCCTCATTAAACGGATAGCGGAACCCAAGACTTGGATCAGCACGAATTAATCGTCATCCTCTGGAGTCTTCCAAGTCGTTCCTCACGGAGAGCCACAAATCATCGTCTGCGCAACTTATTCGCCGAACCTTTTATATCCTTTCCGTAATAAGATATTGTCTGAGGGTGGAATTCCCGATTCTCCGCACGTACTAGTCGCATGGTTTATTTCCCCCTCATGTTAGCGTCTTATCACGGATGGTGCCATGTACACTCAGGACTTCGAAGCCTGCATCACTGTTAGGATGTGTGTGTGTATAAAATATATATATATATATATATATATATATATATATATATATATATATATCACATGTACCAAGACCCCGTAGAACGCGACACCTAACTCTCCGATTTTTCCTTTTTCCTTTCATTTTTTTCGCTGTAAAGGAATAGGAGGGCCTTAAATCTACCGCTCCTTTGCTTGATGTCCGTGCTGATGTTTCCTCCTTCTATCGCTTGATAAATGACTCCCACGGATCCCAGTCTTGCTCAAGTTGAATTTTTTTCAGAAGTAAAATACGCCGCATATCAGTGATGACTTCCCCACGTAAATATATATCTGCAGAAAAAAGTTTGCACTCATCTAAATTTTTTGCTTGCCCTTAACACGCTTGCTTTGACCAAGGGCGTCTGTTATAAGTGCTAACGCGATTCGTTAGGTTTTTGCGTGCTTGTGTATTTTTAACGATTCCCGCACCAAGTAAATGACGCACACGAGCCGAGTTCGCCATTGCTGTCGTCCATCCATCACGTGCAATGCGGTATTAATTTCGATTATTTTGGTTTTTCCTTTGAGCCCGAGCCGAATGGCCGATTGTTTTGCCTTATGAACGATTTTGAGTAATCCCTTACATCATTGGCATTGGTAGGTATTAGGGTGGATTGTGGGATAAACGGGAGAATGACCGTGCATTAGAGAAGCAATTCCGACAGAACAATTGCTATGATTACAGTGAAGCATTATTTTTAATCCTTAAAATGTATATTTAATGGATTAAAATCAGTCTGTAACTATATACAAATGAACCGGGCCAGCGAAAAAATAGGCAATTTTTGTATTCTATACAAAAATTTGCATATCCGAATAGTTTTTCCGTTAATCCTTTTTGAAGCCATACGGTATGAAACCGAATAATTTGATTTAATTAGTATGCGCATGTTTGTGCAAAAGACTCGTATTAAAAAAAGTACCGATTCCAATCCAGAGCACGCGCAAATATTTTATCGGAAACTGAATACAGAAAAAATATAGAATACCTACTTTCGCCAGATTAGATACGTCGGATCGATGTATTTATGAGGCATTGAAAATATAATCCTTAAAAAATTTGAAAGAGATACACCCAATCTTACTGTATAGGTTCTATGGTGATGTAGCCATAACAATATCGATGGCCAGCAATTCCCTTCTATTAAAAATCAATGCTCTGATGATCACTATAAAAAGCATTTGGATATAGCGTAGAAATTTTAATTTAAAATCTTTGCAGTATAAATTGCACAAAAGTTTCTCATGTCCCTTCGCTTATATTTTTTCTACATTCTCACTGGTTATTTTATCTTTATGGTCAGCTTGGCGGTAGCTTGGCGAAAAACTCGCCATAATGCCGACGGATGATATAGTTTTATAATATATTTATTCATTATATTTTTGTTGTATATTCTCATATATTGAAACTTACGGATAATGTATTATTTATGATAACGTGCTATATAGCTGGATAATGTTTAGTTAAAATCCTTTGATAGATTTCTGGATAAATCAAAATTGTAAAAATCAATGACATTAACGTAACATTGTTTCGCGATGTGTATCATTTCACTGAGGTTTTGTCCCGGGATATACCGTATATAAATCCGAAATATCATCAGAATCTTTTGAACCGTTCATTCCTCAAAAGCCCTGCGCAGGCGACAGGCTACAAACAGACAGATTGACAAAAACCCTTTTTGGGCACAGAGACTCATGAAACGTGCATAACCATCAAAACCTCGGAGTCAAATTTTTTCACGGCCACACAATACATACTTCTTACTGTATACGTCGCACACGAGGAAGCAAAAATTACTTCTATGTCATGGCTTCCTGAGAAGAAAACTTTTTATAAACCTATTCTGCAAATTTTGGACGACTTCCGTTCTCTCCATGCTTCTCACTCTCTCTTTCTCTCTCGCGCCATCCTCTTCCCTTTCAAGGTCTAGAAAATGCCTCGCAATCCGCTGATCCAGTCAAGGGAAAAACTGAGAAAAAGGGGACAAAGGCTGATGGAGAAGAAAGAGGTTAGTTGCCGTCGAAAGCTCACATTCTTTCTCCCAGAGCGAGCGAACCGCGCGCCGCCTCTCCTCCTCCCTTTACCTCTTTTCAGTAGCCTCTTACCTTTTCCCACCTCTCTCTCTCTCTCCCTCTCATTCTTCTTCTCCGCTACCAATCCTCCCCTCTTCGCTTTTCAGCCTGCTCTCTTCCGCCTCTGCGCCTTACATTCCTTATCTCTTTTTCCTCTTCCTCACAATGATCCTCACGGCCTCCTATCCCTTATTATTACCCGCGGTGCTTCCTCTTTTTATCACCCAACTTTTATTTTTTTAACCGTTCCAAACGAACGAGATAAGGAGATGTTTTCAATTTCACCCGGAGGTATTTCTTTTTTTTTCAAAACAGATTAGCACATAGAGACAAACTTGCGCACTCGCAAACGCGTCCGCATAGTTTGCGCGCAGGTGCACTTTGACGCGATCATAAATACATGCATACGGGTAAATAAATTCAGTGTACACCTCGTTTTCCCTTTGCACGTAAGCGGAGAATTCTATACAACGCTACGCATCGCGTGTTTATAATGTGATTTATTTCATCAAGCAGACGCGCGTCTTACCTCTCTCTTCTCTCCCCCTCTCTTTCTCTCTTCCTCCCTCTCTCTCTCTCTCTCTGTCTCTTTGATATCATGGTCCCGCCTGTGAACATCTCGTCAGTCCCGGATACGGACTTAACAAGCCTGTCACTCTGTGTTACTACTATTCTCCCCTCGTGTCTCTCACTATTCTCCTCTCACTCTCTCTGTCTAACACCCTCTCCTTCCCTTTATCTCTTCCCTCCCTATCATCCTAATATCCCCATACAGATTTCCTCCTCCCTTTCCTCGTCTATCTCTTTCTGCCGTCTCTCCTCAGAAATGGACTTAAAAAATATTGCCCTAACAGAACATAGCGTCCTTATTCGCACCTTTTTATCTCTTCGGGCGGATAAAAAATCTCTTTTGTCGACAGATATGTGCGATCCACCATTTTAACGGGTCCTCTTTCTGTCCCAGATCGTGGCAAAGAGAGAAAGACCTCTCGTCAGCCGCGCCCATAGGGTGTAAATTCAGGCCCCCAGAGCGTAGGAGGCTGTAGGGCGTTCGGGAGAAAAGCGGTCTTTTTAAGAACGCAGCTCGCCAATGGGACCCGAAGCTAGCTAGCTATCTTCCCTTCTCTTTTAGTCTCCGGCTCGGAATTGTCGCACCGTCTCACACTTTCCTTTTTCGCAATACTTGGCCTTTTTGTCCTTTTTAACCACTCTCTGGGTCCCTTCCATTGTGTCTCCCTCTCTCTCTCTCTCTCGTGTCTGTTCCTACCTTTTAGGCGCGTTTTCTACCTTCCTTCTGTGTGTAAGGGACCCTTATGGTCTTACACCTGCCCGTTGCTGGAGATGTGCCCTTCTTTCTCTCTTTCGCCTTGGAGGAAGGTACGTGTCCGGAATGAAGATGTCTCACTCACTCTCTCTCTTTTCGCTCTCACTCTTTCTCTTTGGGCTCCACGTGTGTGTGTGTGAGAGAGAGAGAGAGAGAGAAAGGCGACGACTACAACCATGAGAAACGAATGCGATTTTTCGAAAAGACCCTAGGAATCGTCCTGCCTCCCTGCGCATACTATAGCTTCCAGAAAGAAGTGGTCGCTATGGTTTGAGCTATGCGGTTTATTTTTTTCTTCTTCCACGTGGAGGTTTCCATAGGAACGAAAAGCGTTAAGCGGTTGACTTAAGTCTTCCGGAGTGTACAACCATGAAATCCGCTCTCCGTATTTTTTCCGTTTTTTGGCCCCATCGGTAATCTAAGAGGACAGGCTCTGGTGTAAATTCGGTGGTTATTGCAACGTCCTCATCCGTTCGGCGGTGCATTTTGACGGGGTGTTTTCAAACGAACCGTACGCAATGGCCGCCGTTGCACGTCGGACGGGAACTGGGTGGAACCACGGATGGCTGTTCGCGCTTTGTTTTTGGAGCGATCGTTTGAATATTAAACTGGTGGCGGTGTTTCGCGACCGGATCGGATTTCCGGTTCTCATGGATGCGCGAATGGGACCGTTGAGTCGGCGGGGTGTTGTCATTATTCCGTCGCGGCGGCACCGACGTGAATCTCTTTATTTTTTGAGTGCCTTTTTCTGGCGACGCGAAAAAAAACCTTATAAATGTATACGTGGAATTTCTGGTAAACGGTGTCCGAAAATGGGCGCTGCCGTTTCTTTGTGTTATATACCCCAAGTTCCTTCCCATATACTTTGCATTAAACTATCGCAATATATGCTATCGCAGCAGTGCTCTTGTTGAAGTTGTTGGTTGTTGCGGCATTTATACCGATTCAGAAAATTTCATTTGGTACATTTTGTGTAACGGTTGAATATAGGGCTATAGGTCGTCATGTATCATTTTATGCCCACCAATAAATTAAGACAGTGTCCGTTATCACTCACTCTACCATAGGTAGAATAGATAGGGCGCATTTTCACTGTCTCTGGCGCTGCGGAGCGCAGAGGTCACTCTCGTCCTCCGACTTTCCTTGAATTTCCTGCGCAAGGCCACAACTACTTCCAACGCCATCGTCACGAATTTCATCCATATTCGGAATCGTAATTCCCTCTTGACTGTCCTGGCTTTCCTCCCCCATCCCCTTTTTCTCCATCACTTCTTCTTGGCCGAGGTCATCTACTCAGACGCCTTTGTGACCTCGCGCGCGGGTGAGTGTTCGTGTTGGAGAGCTGTGTGCACCGACACTTGTGTGTGTGCCCCCAGTGCGAAGGAATCGCGTGCCGTCGTCCATTTATCCCGCGTCTCCGATTAGTTGTTGGTCATGCCTCAATGCGACCGTTTTGAAAATAAAGGCCCTTTTCTCTCCCACGCCTCTAATATCGATTGGATCTCTCTGTCCCTATCTCTCTTTTAGCAGTAAAGTATGAGTTTTTCTCCCCTCGTTGGAAAAATCTAGTTAACCACGAGCCTTTCCGAATGTAACGAATGCACGTTTTGTGAAATGTGGATTAAAATAAACTTGGCCTTCTTAAATGGTGATGATTTTATTATGTTATTGCCTTGCTCGATAATTGGCCAGATTATTTTTTAATTTATAGATACAGCTTATTTGCTTGGAAAAAGAAAGGTTTAACGTTTTGAAGAGGTTTTTAAAAATTATTCGACAAGATGTAAGACGAATACTAATGTCGCGATTATAAATTTTATTTCCTATTGTATCTCGTGACACCGGAATGATAATTCCTTATTCCTGGGGGTCTAAAGAAGCAAAAAATCCTTTTACTTAAATTTCGTGGGATTCTTGAATTACTCGCGGTAACTTTCCAATCTTAAAGACCCTAACATTTTCCTTTCAATCGAAATTCTGAATACATTAAGATGACAGGTTTCGATAATATTAACAAATCGTGACGAATATTTTTCCACGGAAGCCATGGCACTTTTCTCACGCGAATTCCGTCACCATCCGGCGCCTTGGTTTCTTTTTATCTCAAAACACTTTAAACGATGTAATAAGTTTCGAGAGACGCGTCGAAACTTAATTTTCAATATGTCCAGCTGCGCCAAAACGCCGTTTTGTGAAGTTCTTTAATTCCCTCGGCGTAAAAGGATGAGTAGTTTTTTCTTCCGCCTTAATTCGATTAATTGAGGAAATACAACTCATTGCAACTCTCACCTTTTGCGGCGGAAAGATAGGCCGGCAATCAGGTGAGAACTCTACAAAGTGGGAAGAACTTTTTCTCAGGTCAATGGAGTATTTCAACCGATCTCCCGGCGTAGCGGCATCTTAACTCTTTTTTTCACTCGAGGACTGGAGCGACGATAAAAAAGGAAATCATCCTACCCGTAATCACACATGATTCGAAGCATTCTTCTCCTTATGTCATCTCCTTTTTTCCAACTCTTGAGAAAGAATGACTCGATAGAAGGAATGTGGATACGGTGTTTCAGAGTTTGGAGTGTAATAAAGGAGTGTCGACAGACGAGGAAGATTTTTCTAGTAGAGTGAGGTGTAAAGAGGTTTCCTGGCAAGAGAGTGAGATTGAAGAAGAGGGTCGGAATAATTCACAACGGATATTAGACAGCTCTCACTCCAATCCCTTCCCTCCCCCCCAACTTCCTGTTCTTTGACCGCCAGTTACGTGAGGGTATGAAGGGGGAGGAGGCAAAGTGGTAGGTAGCGTGGTTTGTGGGGCGCTTCCATCTCACCGCGTTACAAATGACTGGGTTGGTCTCCGGACAGATCTCCATCACTATATGTCCCGGAACGCTTCATAATGACCTCTCCCGGATTCAAACCGCCACAGCCGCGTCCGAGGCCGGTAACTTATTCGGCGGCCGCGCCTCTCCGCCTCCCTCATCCTAAAAAATCCAATCTCCTTCCGACACTTTTCTCTTTCGACGTACGTGATCTTCCAATGACGGTGGGCGTAATAATAACATTTTTTTGTGTCTGCCTCCGTTTTCGACCGGAGAGTAACCGAAACTGGTAGGAGACGGATGTGCCCCTGCTCTTTAAACGATTACGATATTTCTTTCAGAAAAAGTGTTATCGGGCATATTAACGCAATCGGAGGGCTTCATAATGCTGGCTAAAAATGTTGAAAATGCGGCAAACCGGATGTTTGATTCGACATGAATTTCTTGCAGTGTCCGATAAAATGCGTTAAAACATTTAAAATGAAGACTTTTGAATGAATGATGCCTAGTCCATCTTATAAGATGTATTCCTGCATTGGAAAGCTATCGAAAAATATTTTTAGTGTTAAAATCTTTATGTTGTTCGGAGATTTCCTGCATTCAACTTATCCTTAAGGTCGATGACATTTAGATATGACTACATATTATTTGATACTGTTTAAGTAGGTAGTATTAATATTCCACGATTTTGCGACGTTTCTGTAGTGCTATTTAATACTTGTTTTACTGAAACACGCCGGGTAGTATTAGTAAATAAATCGACGTTAGGTAACTACACTCGCTGACAATTATATCCCTTCCTCTAATATCTTTCTCCCACACAATTCCTCCTCCCACGCTCTCCCGCCCCCTACTGTTCCTCCTTCCCCCGCCCCTCCCACCCCCTAACCCGCATCCTTCCTTTAAGCCTGTGGGAGAATAGGCAGATCTTATTCGAAGATTAACGTGGGATAGGCACGGGAGGGGCAGGGGAAGGAGTGAGAAGCATAAAAAATATGATAAAGCCTAAATTAATTCTGTTTTCCTAATGAAGTTCCCTTCTAGGGGCTACCCCTTCTTCCACGGCCGCCTCCACCCCCTTCCTTCCATGCCTCACTGAAACTCAGCGGTGACCTGAGCCCCAGCTGTTAATATTCATGACTGCGGGGGAAGCCAAGGGAAGGGGTAGGGGGATTTTGAGAGGTTGGGAGGGTGAGGAGTTGAGGCAGGGGATGGAAGGGGTTGTGTGTGGAAGGACGGGGAGAGGGATTAAAAGTGCGGGGGAGGGGTATATGTGTGTGTGTGTGTGTGTATGTGTATGAGGGGGGAGGGAGGCGGGGAGGTGAGAAGGACGGGAACTGGGATGGGGGTAGGTTGGGTTTTGTACTAGGTGCGCAGCACGTGAGACCCTGCATGGGTAGGCGGCGGGGGCGGGTGGGCACGGGGGCGTGTCGTGGGTGCGGGGAGAAAGTGGCAATACGGTAGGAGGAGCAGGAGGGCTTTCGCCTATCTTTCTCCTTCTCTCCTCCTCGCACTAGCATCCTTCCTTCGTTTCGTCTTCCGTGAGGATACCCCCCCACTTTCCACCCTCCTTTCCACTATCTTTCCACTATCTCTATCTCTCTCTCTCTACTTTCCCTCCCTCCCATCTTCTTCATACGCGTCCATCCCTCCTCTCTCTCCCTCCCCTTTTTACCGAGAAAGACCATTAATTCGCCGCGTATTCTAATTTCAGAAGAGTGGGCTGAAGGATATTGTGTTCGGAGGGGGTTGGTAAAAGAAGCAGACTGGAACCCCTTCCCTACCACCCTCACTTCCTTCCTTTTTCCACCCTCTCGCTTTCTCTCTCTTTCTCTCTCTCTCTCTCTCTCCTTCCTTCGCCCACTGGCTTTGCGATGGCGAGCACCAGGTCTGAGGGAGGAGGAGGCGCACGATACGAAGGGGTAATGGAGGTGTGGGAGGAATATGGGGGATATCAAATTCGTGGAGGATTTGAAAATTCGGATAAGAGGAAGGGATAGGAGGACTTGATTTTGTGCAGTGGGTAAATGAGCAGATTGTCGACGAAATTGGCTTTAGTGAATTTATGCATGTATTAACGCTCGGATATTTGTTTTATATCTTCCGTATAATCCGTGGTGGTTTATGAATATGCATCGAATCTTCTAATTTAATTTTATTTTACATTTTAAATTTTATTCCCTTTAACGAATCTGTGTCATCGCTGCTCCCTCCGATATTTTTTAGCTGTAAGAAGGTGCGGCAAACGCCGCTCCGCATCTTATTAGTGCGTGAAGTGAAATTTCTTCGGTGAATTATTCGTCATTGTTATTTTCTACGTTCCCATCGGCCTGTGTGCTCTTAAAAAACGATGTTTGTTTGTATTTTCACAGAAATAGTCTAGCTCTTAAGTCCAATTAACTCGAAAGATTTTCGCACCAGAGTAGGGAGAGAGAGAGAGAGAGAGAGAAAGAAATAACGTCGCGGACGCTCTTAAGGAAAGAAAACAAAAAGAGATCGGGAGCGTTTCCGCACAATTCCTTTCTCTCGCTTTCCTCGGAAAGTTTTTCAAACTCAATTTTCACTCGTTTTTTAAGACTTTTTTTAATAACGCCGCGTGAAAAAAATACCCTAACAGGTGCATCCAACGACGCGCAAAGTTTTATGTCGGCAAAGTAACGAGGGGAAGAGATCGTAAGCATGAAGTTGAAGGGAAGGTTCGGGCACAATGGGAAAACGATAGGTTAGTGGTTGGGAAAGATGAAAAGAGGAAAAACGCTTTGAAGTTTTATTTTTATAGCGTTTCTGGGCAAAAAAATTCCTTCCCAGACACGAATATGAATATATGTAAAGGTATGTATTTTTAGATGTAGGAGTTTATTTAGACGCACTCACATATATACCTATATATATGTATGTATATGTACCTATCTATATATATATATATGACTTTATCAGGCGTAACTTCGTGGAAGTGATTAATAGAATTCATTATATTATATATATATATATATATATATATATATATATATATATATATATATATATATAGGTACATATAAACACACGTATTATGTATGTACAGACACTTAAAATAAAGAAATTTGAACTTGTACTAATGCAAACATTACATAAAAGCAAAAGTAGCCGGAGTTGGAAGAGGTACGGGGTCGTGCGCATGAAATCAAGGGAAAGGGAACGGGAGGTCTCTTATGGAGAGTAATTCAGGTGTGGAGGGAAGGGAGATGAGGTTTATGCCTCGGCGGGGTTGTCGGAACCGTATGCCGGCGATGCCTTTTATTTCAAAGAGAAGGTGAATTAATGAGAGTGTGTGTGAGATAGGTGGACGTAGGGAGAGGAAGGGGATTTGGGGGAGGGAGAGTCCATAAATCCCCCGGACCGATGGCCTTACAACCACTGCCACCGATTCTAGGGAGAGAGTGTGAGAGATAGAGAAAGCAAAATAGAGCGTGAGGAAAGAGGAAAAGAGAGTATCTCTCTCCATCCTTCTCCATTTCTCCCTATACCTTCTCCGTGACAAAAGACACAGTTAACAACGACCGGGAATTTCATGAGCGATATGCTGTCCTAATTCTCTCTACTACCTTATCCCCTTTTCTCCATAATTTTTATCGCTTTATTGATCAAACAAAGCGCTTGTGTATTCGGCTTGCCTGCCTTTCTGTCCGTCCGTCTGTATGGGAAATATCTCTGGAATCCTGCAACTTGGATAAGCCAAATTTTCAGGATTTATTGCTCTATATGAGAGCCAGGGGCGACCCCTGGTATTCTGGCGCCCCGGGCGAGAAACCGCTCCCGCGCCCCGTCCCTAAAGTTTTGTTAAGATATTGTTGAAAGAACTTGTTCATCTATTCATTGCTTCGTGAAGTAATTGTTAATAAAAAGGAGAATTAAATTCATTTAGATTCCTGCTTGTTCTGCGGTACAAATTGGTATCCAACACATTCATTCGTAAGTAATGTATAGATAATCTGGTTAGCCCCCCCAATACTTTGGCGCCCCGGGTAGCCGCCCGGCTCGCCCATAGCCCGGGTCGGTCCTGATGAGAATTAGACATGGCAGACATATTGGATCTAGGATCAGCTGCTTGGGAGTAATATGAAAAAATCTGATGTTGCCACCACGACTTTCTCCATACCTGTAACATTTCTAAAAATTCCAAAATAGGTTAAATGATAATAAATATTTTAAGGAACTGCGGAAAAAATTCAAAGACTTAACAAAGAACTGAAATAAACTCAAACCGTAGCCTTCTAATACTGGAGCCTCCAACTATTAAGAGAATAAAAAGGAGCGTTACTATGACGTAACTAAGCGTAAAATGTTACAATAGTCGCCGGTAGGTGGCGTGGTTGTGGCAGCAAAAAAAAATAGTTTTTAAGATATCTCTTAAACAATGCAATATAGGGGAAAATGTTTTAAATAAAAGTTATATAAAATTAAATTTCCTACAACTTTTATTCCGATGCTTTTTTACATTAATCAAATATTAAACCAAATATTTTTTTAAAACTGAAAAGTGATGAGTAAACACCCACTTCTGGTTGACCGGTTTTTTACCAAAAACTAATCTCTTCTTTTGCCTTTAACAAAAATGTCAAACATTATATTTCGCGTTGGCCTGATTAATAGTTTTTGAATTAGAGCACCCGCAAAAAAGCTATCACATACACTCACACACAGATATGATTGAGAAAATTGTCAAAACGTGTTCAGGGGACTTCAAAACGTGTATTTCCGTTGAAATATCGAAGTCGATTTTTTTTCATGAAAACAATGCGTAGTATGGAGAAAGTAAAAAATAGCAAAACGTGGCGTGCTGCTACAAATGTAGGCAACCGGCAATCAATTGAATCTGGTATTCTTTACTCTTGTTGAAAAGATAGTAGTCGGTGAAAAAAGCGTTTTATGTAATTTGCTCTACAATTCTTCCGTCACTTGTTTCTCTCTCTTATCCTAATAACGCACAATTATTTCAGAAGCAATTACTAGGTGGTGGTGAATAGGAAAATCGCGCTCGCGAACTGCTGAATGGTAGATTTGCGCATGGCGTCGTTTGTTTTTGTAATGTTCCGGCAGGGTTTTTCTCTCTCTCTCTCTCGCTCTCTCAACGGATGCGATTCTTCACGCGGTGCGACTCGAGATCTCTCTCACGCGCCCCTTCCAGAGTATTTATGCCGCGGCCACCGCGATAAAATAAAAACGCGTTCGATGGGAGAGATTTAGTGCGGCGCGCGCGGTGGGAATCGTCCTTTTTATATACACGTTCATTTGCCGTAGAGACGGGGTTGTTAGGGGAGATCGCGGGAGGGACGACTACAAATTAGGGGTGTGTAAATACAACGGGGTCTCTCTATCTGGTATCGTTTCTTTTACGCGAAAACGTTTTTCGTCGAATTGTTCGGTGAAAGAGGAGGGGGGGGGGAGAGATGCCGCGCTCGACGAATTATTACTTTTTTGAAAATTCCATTAAGCCGAATTTATTTTACTCCGAATACATATCTTGCCTGTCATTATCGCCGTCGTTTTATTTTCCCTGCATTATGTATGATATTTTGCCGGATTCGCATTGTGCGCGCTTTTATAATTCTCTCTCTCTCTCCATTATGAATGTATACATTGACGGAAAAGCGATCGCGACTGGAGCTTATCCGTACCGATCGGAATTTACGCCGAATTACTCCTTTTATGTAGTGAAAAACATCCCCGGTGTCGAATCGTACATGGACGGACCTTCGATTCGTGAATATTGTATGAGAGATCTCGTTGCCGCAGTTCTTTCGCTATTTAATTTGAAAAAAAAAGAATGTGGATAACATACGGAATGCCTTTTGTTTTTCTTTTAAGCGGCATCCGACCGACGAGCATCTGTTCTTCGCAAACTGCAACTTCCGTAACTTTTTTTGAGATCCGCCGGTTTTTTTTACTCTCCTTTGCATAGCGTAATGGAGCGCGAGGAGACACGGTTTAGAGAGAGATTCCTACGATCTGAAAACTAACGCCGTTTTCGCGTTCATAAAACTTCTAGTTTCTCTTCTCTCAAAAAGCGTTGGAAGAGAAAATTGGGGGATCTGCTCTCTTTTATGTTTGCCCTCCGTCATTTATTCACTCCTTTCGCCCTCTCCCTCGCCCCTCTCTCCCTCCCGTCTCTCCCTCTTAACGCTCTCTGCTCCTTATCGTCAAATCCGTCATGCGTTTTTTTAGGAAAAAGAGAGAGGGAAAATATTTTGTGAGGTTTTAAACTCTTTATGAGCATCGCTATAATTCACTAGCACTAGTTTTCTTTCTCGCGAAAGAAAACCCCTTTGCGGTCATTAAAATACATTTCGCCCGTTCCGTGAAAGTTTGTAACCACAGGTTCTGAAAGTAGGGTGTTTTCGTGTCGATGATTTACTATTCCATACAGGTTTAAATTTTACTATTTTAATCGGGTATTAAGCTCGAATGTAAGTTTTTGCCCCGGCTTGGGATTTTTAAAAATCGAGAAACAGGTTCTAGGTGATGATTAATTAAAAATTCTCGATTCCTCACGTTTTGAAAATTTCCGCTTTCCAAGTTGTTCTACCGCTGTGATTAATTTTTTAACATTTGGATGATTACTGTGTAAGGCCCGCTTTAACGGTGTTTTTCGATGAAATGTATCTTTCTGGATTTTTTCTCTCCATCGATTTCACTATTTTATTTTTTATCATCCACATTTTTGGCTCCCCTATAAGGTTTTTTTTAGCAGTCCGACGATTTTCACCTCTATTTCAGTACTTTCGCTGCATCCAGGATTTCAGACTTTCGTTTTTTCTTCACGTGATTAGCGAACGAGCGTCGGTTATTAAGGCGAAATGCGAATGGAGAACGAATCGACCCACTTTGCGGAAGAAATTGCTCTTAATTCAGTTCTCCGGATGACAAGAATTAAAGTGGACCACCGTTGCGAGAGATCAGAGATGTATCCAAGGGCTTTCCTTCGAGCAGATTGATGGTTTCCAACGGCGGTTTTTTCTCAACTTTCTTCCGTGTGCTTCGTTTTAGATGGGCATTTTCCCTCGAGTTACTGCCGCGCTTTTAGACCGGCAGTTGTTTGGTGAAAGGTACGATCGTGACCGCCGTCGGATCAAGTGCGCTTGCTGGACGGTTGGCCAGTGACACATCGTCGGAGATGAAGCAAGTTAAACAGGCGCAATGGATTCTCGGAAACGATTTGATTCATTGTAGATCTTTCACTTCAACGCTGGTGAATGCGAAGTCATTTTCCATTGCATTTACTATCATAGGGCGAAAGATAGCGGTATTTTATCCTCTCTTCCTCGCATATATCGCAATGAAATTAACGTACGTCAAGATAAAGTTTCATGGTAATCGATTACTATTACTAACCACCAAAACCTTGAGTATAAACTTATATTTCCTTTTATAATCTCAAAAATATAAGGAATGTTGTCCCCTTGAGATACTAGATATACAATAAATTTCGCCAGTATCCCGTGAGACATTATCGCGTGAATACGCAAAAAAATTTGAAAATAATAATCTGAATAACCCCTCTTATTTCCGACCTCCATATCCTTCCGCCGCATTCTAACAGAACGTTAATTAATCTTAGATAGGAGGAAACACACAAGTTGTACGGTTTTGAAACTAAACCGACGAAATCTCTTACTTTAGTGCATTCTCTAAGGGTTTCATAGGCACTATATCACACAACTGTAATCGTACTTGCAGACAAAAGAGATAGAGAGAGAGAGAGAGAGAGGAGAGGGATCTTGCCACATCAGCTGTGAATGAGATTTGCCGTCCCTAATGTGGCGAGTTCAGTTGCCGGAAGCTGTGCTTAACCACGCCGTCCGTTGAGTCGCGGTTTTGCCCAAAGCGTCGAAGTTCAAACCTCTCCCCTCGTCCCCTCTCCTCCTCATCCATAACACTCGAACTTCCGCACCCTCCCGACTCCTCCCCCTTCCCTTCTCTCCCCCTTTCTCCCCCTTTCTCTCTCTCTCTCTCTGAATCCTTTAACCATCCCTACCTCCCCCTCTCAATACTTCGAAATAAGCGGCGTACAAACCAGCCTTCCCTTCACGACCCCGCGCGGTGCTGCGGTCTACTCCGAAAACTTGATCGTATGTGTACCTTATATTTCTCCCTTTATCCCTATTCTCAAACTGAAAAAAAACCCTCACCCCGGCTACCCAAAGGGGTCTTTTCCACCCTCTCGATTTCCCTTTCTCGTTTTTTCTCTTCTATTATTGTGCATCCACGGTTTCTCCGCACGCAAACTCTTTTCTCTTCCTCACTCTATCTCCCCGTTTCTGTCCCTCGCATAAAACCCTTTTCGGCTTTATTTTCTGGCCGCGCACTCCCTTTTATTTGCTCCAAAACGGTGGAAACTGTCAAAACTGCTTTTCGAAACCCGTTGCGGGCGGCCGTCGGTAGTTGGCGGGAGGCGGGGAGGAGGCTCCTTGTGGGACGTTTGAGAGGGAGGCGGGGTGGGGGGAGGGGAGGATGGTTGTTCGGTTGGACTGTCCACGCCGCCCTCAATCCGACCCATTTCTTCTGCCCACGCTCTGACCATTTCGATTATAGTTAAGGGAAAGGGAAAAGGGGTTGAAACTCCCCTCTCTTCTCACCCCATCTCCCTTTCTTTCTCAACCCATCTCCCTTTCTTTCTCAACCCTTCTCCCTCTCCTTCTCACCTCATCTCCCTCTCCTTCTCAACCTCATCTTCCACTTTGTTTTTCTCACCCCACCACCCATCTATTCCGCCCGAGTTTGCTCCGGAGGAAGGGATAAAAGTGGAAAAGGAGGTGAAGAGAGAAGGGGCTTAAAATATTAGGGCCGCTGGAGAGGGAAGAAGCCTCATGTTGATGCGGTAATTGATGAAATTTACGAGTCATGAAAATCGGATGAGATTTTTGCATGAAAATTCAAATCGCCAGGGAAAAGAGGAAGAGGGTTGGTTGGGGTGTGGGAGGTCGGGTTTGGAGGGGGTTAGAGAAGAAGAGAGAGAGTAAGAAAGGGGGGAAATATTTTTTTTACGAACTGATTTTGAGAATCAGTTTCCGGCGAAAAATTCGTTTTTCTTTCCTCTCTTATTTTACCTTCCCTCTTTTTCTCACGCACACGCACCGCCTTGTTATTCGTTCTCCACGCGCCTAACTCCTCCTTTTATCGCTTATTTCTTGCTACTGATCGGGTTTTGTTTTTTAACAATTAATTGCGATTTCCGGAGCGGGAGTGACTTATAAAAGCCTTCTCTGGTCATTCTCGACGGGCAAATGGGCCAGAACGCTTTCGTCCGCCGAAAGTTTTTTCCTCGCAGCTCCTAGTATATTCTCCGGCCGTGTGGATTTTGTGAGCGCGCTAGTGAGGAGGTCGTAAAAAAAAACTAAAAATGCACGGGAAAAATGTTGGGAAATATTACTCTTTCTCTCTCACGAGAGAGAGAATTTTCGTGCCGAGGAAATATTTACCCTTATTTTCGTCCTGGATTCAGTGCGGCGATGTTTATGATAACGCAAATGCCCATTTAATTTGGATCCCTGGCAGCAGAGAGGATGTTTTCCATTTTGCTAATTTTTAATGCTACGAAAATATTTCCGCCTATCATCCTTTGATTTTCCGAATTAGAAACCCTTTTAACTACGTTTTTTTTTGTAAGTTTCCCCTTTGAAAACCGTTCTCTTCTTAATCAGATTTTACGCAATTAGTAGGGGATTTTACTTGCACCTGATTCGCGACCATTTTTTTTAATTTACGCGAATGAAATATAAATGAAGTATGTTTTATTATGTTTTCGATTCGACATTTGTGAACCAAAATATGGTGATCCTCCTCGTGATGTGGGGTAACTGCTAAATCAAATCTGGCTGCCAATTAATGTTTAATGCTATCCGAAAGCTGTTGGGTAGGATTAACTTAACGAATCATTTCAATCAAATCGATCCATTTTCCATCCGCGAGCGAACGGGACGCAAAAATTTCTAGTAATTATAACTTTTAAGCTCGTCCATTGCGTCATCCCGCCGCCTAATTCATTTAAGGCATTGGCATTACTTGTATCTACTATCTCAGCGTTTTCCAAACTAATATGATCACGGAACACTTTCGGGCTAGGAATGTATTGACGGAACACACATATGCTGCTCCGAGGGGAGGAAGGGTATTACACCGAAAAATAGCCGTACGTAATGCTCAAAAGTTGGTTTAAATGAGTTAGTTTTTGTATCTTTTATTTTATAAAGAGCGAAGAATAACAAGAGAAAATCATCTGAATATAATATTTTAGAAGTAAAATATCGCTATCATCGAAATTTTTCCACGGAACATCTATTTACAACGCGCGGAACACTAGTGTTCCGCGGAACACAGTTTGGGAAACTCTGTACTATCTTATTCTCTCGTGCCAGATTTATTTTTTTGCGTCGAGGCAGTGTTGTTGATATCGATCCTTCTCAAAGTTGAACACACCGTCTTCGTAGTTTCCCTCTAACTCTCATTTGGATCTTCAGTGTCTCGCAGGCATCCGGTAGGTGGCAGAGAGAGAGAGAGGTGTTGCGTTAGCGTTGGAATACCAAGGGCTCAAAGGGAGGGGGTGGGAGGGGTGTGAGAAAGGAGACGAGAGGAAGGAAGTTGTGGGTTGGGGGAGAAGGAGGGTGGTGTGAGGGGCTGTGGCATGAGGCAAGAAGGAGCTGAGACTAAAATCGGGGTGACATAAATAAACCTGGGTGGAAGCGGCGTGGGAGTGGCCGTACTTAAAAGAGTGTGAGGGAGGGGTGGGTGGGGATGAGGTTCGGAGATGAGGTAATGGAAGGATAGGTGGGGAGGGGGGACGTTCGAGGAGGAGGATTAGGACACTGAAACTGGAGTGGGTGGGAAGGCGTCGGTTAAGTATTTTTGGGAGTGCTATTGTCCTCGCTGCGTCCGCTGATGACGCGCGCATTTTGCCAGCTTGAAAACAGTGCGTTAAAAAAGGGATATTTATAAAGGTGACGTTGTGCTCGAGCTCCGGTAATCTTCAAGAAGGTTGTCCCCGTCAAGTGACGCTACTATTCTTTTCGCGCGTGAATAATTTCTCGCAGATTTATTTGCGGCATGATGCGCACGCCTTGTTTTATTTTTAATTCGACTTAATTTTTTTCCGGAGGGAGAGAAACCGATGCCGAGGATGTTTTTCGAGCCGCAGATTTTTCAGTGCTTGAGAATGCCTCTGAATGCGCCTTACACGAAAAAAAACCTCGAAAGCATCACCCGGGCGTCATTTGTTGCTGGATATAACGGGAAAATTTATAATCCCGTCGCTAAGCGGTGCATTAAAAAAATCCTCGTTAAAAAAAAAATTCGGATGAAAAACTAGAAACGGGCGTAAAAATCGACTTGGCATCAACCGGAGTGCGAGACCCTTCCCGTTCATAATCTACTCGGTTTCTTTTTTCGATAACGAATCCGCTATCGGATCGACACGAGAAAATCGGTCCCTCTCGGATCCTCCGCTCCTTTGAATTTCAACTCCGTGCTCCCCCAAAATTCGATCGTGACCCATTCTCTTCCTACCAACCTCCCCCCCCCCCTCCAAACCCCAAACCCGCCCAATACGGTGGCTCCTTCCGGTCCGTTTGGCTCTCCTGCCTACCTCACTTTCACTCAGGCGCCACCGCAGGTTTTACTTCTTCAATTCTATCTCCCTCTCTCAATCTCCCTTCCCTCTTTCCCTCCGAATAGAAGAGGAGAGTGTGGGTGGGGGGATAGGAAGCCGTAGGAGATTTGCTCGATATCTGAATCTCACGCTACTCACGATCCAAAAGCGGACTGGGTGTTCCGCTAGCATTTAATATGCACCGCGGATGGTTTGAAAGAGGGAATTCCACCCTTCCCTCCCCTCCTCACCCCTTTCTCTCTCCCCACTTATCCTCGCAACTCCTCCGAGCTCTCTCTCTCTCTCTGCCTCCGACTCAACCGCCTCGCCCGCCTCACAACTCCCTCGTCTCGAAATACTTATTCTTCCATCCTCCTCCTACTCTCTGTACTCCACTCTTGCTCGGTATCTCGTGCCTTCTTATCCAACCCCTTGAAACCTCCTACTCCCTTTCCTCTCCCCACCCCTCCAACCTCCCCCCTGCGCGCCATGTTCCTCCGCTTCGCTGTAATTAGTCCGAGCCGCAGGGTATTGCGGGTGGGCGTGGCGTGACACTGGAGGTCGCGAAGTGGAGTGGGGTCGAGGAGGGATGGATGAGGGAATCTGTATGGGAGGTAGTGCGAGAATTAAAACACTGGGCGAGGCTAGACGCGTCCCAGTTTCGCAGAGGTCATTTTTGTAACTTTTTTCCCGTTCACCCCTCGCTTTTTTCCATCTCTGTCGGGGAAAACGCGTTCTCTCCCAGAGTTGGGAGGAGCAAGGGGAGTGTGAGAAGGGGAGAGGATGGAAGGAGGAAGTCGCGTCCGAGTATTCGTGCTGGGCGTGGAAGGTTGGTACTTTTTTCGCCCGCCGTTGAGGTATGGGCAGCGAGCGAGTGAGGGAAAGGTCTGTTTACTCGAGAGAGGAGGGGAGAAAGGGTCATCTGAAAGCAGAACGGACTTTCGAGAGGCGGAGCTGCAGCTAGAAATAAGAAAAGAGTTCGACTCTCCCGGCGTACGTTGAGTGATTTCGGTTCAATACCGCGCGAAATTTTTAACGGATAACCTATGCCTCTCGCCCTCTCTCTCTCTTTTCCGCTCGAGATCTTGTCCTCCTCTCTCCCGATCGTGGTTTGTTTTTCAGTTTCTCCTTTTTTCATCCCGAGAAAAGCGGAGCGAATGTGTGTGCTCTGTGCACCTTTCTATAGCGTGTCGGACGTTTCGTTCGTCTGTTTTTTTGTTGAAGGCGCGGCTTTGGAAAATCGCTGCGGGGCAGTTTCTCTTCGCGTGGTGTAAAGTTGTATCGTTATCGATTCCCCGCCGTTTCCGAGCACGACGCTTGCTTTTGCGGTCTGCATACGTCGATTGTTTCATTAGAGCGAAAGGCAGGAAACTGGCCGTTAGAACACGGATTTAAGCGATGTACGTCACCTTTTAACTCTTCGCGTCGAGCGATTTTAAGCGTAAAAGTTTATACTGTTGAACACGATATATGTGTTGAGAAATATATTTCTGTGTTGCACGATTTTTGTTAGGACGAGGTACAGAAAGTTATGATCATTATAATCTGTTCTCTGATTTTCGGGACTCTCGCTTAGGTAAAGCGAAACAAAACTTTAGTAAAATTCTAATTTCGCACAAAAGCTGTTTCATATTTCAGGTTATCTCATTCCATTGCATGTGATATTATAAACGATATTTTCCCGTTACGTCTATTTAAATTTTATCCTCATACTGACGCATTGTTAGGTTTTAAGGTTCATCTCAGGTAGTGACACACAATCATACAAATCCTGATATATGGCATCTCTCTGTGGATCTGTTTAAGACGCGGGTTTGACTGTAAACTAAGCCAAGAGAGATTTTGTAAGTGTACACTACAGATGTTCTTTTAACCTACATGCAATTAGAGAGCGGAAGGAAGTCTCCCAATCTTTTCGGCGCGGTTTATTTTCGTTTGTCACTAACTGTGTCGCAGCTGCCACCGACCACTGCCGTGAATTGCGGGGTTCCTGTTCGTATGTAGAAATAGAACGAGAGAAGTAATGGAATGCACCTGATGTAAATTGCACGGAATGATATCAATCTAAACCAGATGTAACTTACGCGGAATTTTATCAATGTAAAGTAGATTTAAATTACACGGAATGATATTAGTGTAAGGGTATGCTTCTAAGGTTGCAAATTTAGATCCGTAAAATTATATCGGAACTTACTCGGAGAAATATGGTCGAAATTTTAGTCTTTTTGACTTTATTTATTAGGCCTGAATTCGCTTGCATGTTACATTGCTAGCTATATTTCTTCCATTCGAACATATATTTCTGATTTTTTTATTCTACTTGAGCTCTCTCCCGGTTGCTCAAGTTTTGCTGGACTGGAACACACAAAAAAACAAGAGTCGCTCTCTGTTGCGTCATTCCTACGAAGTGGCGTTTAATCTCCTACGAGAGAAGGGAGAGAAAAAGAGGAAAAAAAGATCGCAGCGGAGCATCTCGAAAAACCTTTCGAAGTATCGGAAATTCCATTACAGCTCGGATGGAAGCCTTAAGGCATTTAACCCTTACTCGTTTTATTCTTAACCAAAAAAAGAGGTTGTTGTTTTGGATCGAGCAATTCATTAAAAAAAATAGAGATCAATAAAATTTAGGAAAGTCCTATTCGATACAGTTAAGATGTGGGAAAAAAACCGGTGAACGACTTCGGGAGAGAAGGAGATTTCCACTAGTCTTGTTGTTGGGGAAGATGATTGAGCACAAGTCCCTCTCTCTCTCTCCTCCGTCTTCCCTAGTAAATCGTCTTCTCCTCTTCGATCGCCATCTTTTGTGCCTCCTCCGAAAGAGGGCTCGAAAAAAATCTCGAAACTTCTCCCGAGATTGAGACACGTCAAATGAATAGGACGATTGAATATTGGATAAAATGGTCAGGAATTGGAGATCCGAGGGAATCGGGCGAAGGAAATGGGTTAATGAGTCTTTTTTGGAAGAACGTTGCATACAAATGTAAAGATGAGGCGGGATCGAGAAGGCTTAAAGGGTAGGAACGAGATGTTGGAGAACGAGAAGAATGAGAATAGGGTTAGGAAGTTGGAAGGAGGATGAAATATAATGAAGGTAGATGGAAAAGTTTTCGTTGAAGACGCCCGAATCGAGAGAGGGATATATATATAAAGGGATAGGAAGACGAGGTGGAAACTAAAATATGAGGAGGTTAAAGTGGGAAACTCGGGAGGAAACGGGAGAGATGGAATGGGAGAATGAATCGGCAGAGAGATAAGGAGCGGGAGGGTAATTAATATGGGCCGGTGTACCCTTTTTGCCATCGCCTAATGTAGTGCCTTGTGAAGAATAATGTTACGGCGAGAGAGAGAGAAAGTGAGTGAGTGAGTGAGCGAAATTGATGCGGGGAAGATATTTGAAATGGAATTCTTTCTCCCGAGAGGGAGAGAAAAAGTTGGGCGATGTGCAGATTAAAAGGTGCAGGTGGTGGCTGCGAGGGTAACATGAAGAGAGAGGAATGAGAGTTGGAGAGATAGTCGGATAGCGGAGAACTTCCTCCGTTGTGATAGGTACGGCGTATATGAAAAAATTAACCTGGCTAGGATTGGTTAGGCGATGGTGGAGATATGCTGTGCATTAAAAAGTGAGAGGATTTTAGGGTGAAAGGGCAAGAATGAGGAGGTAGTTGGTAGATAGGGAAAAGAAAGAGTTAGAACGAATAAATGTTAGGAAATCATGAGCGAAGTTTTTGTAACGATGTGACTATGAGTAAGCACGATAACTTTTGAGAAGACAGCAATTTTGATAAGTATTGAAATTAAGTGGTGAAAATCCATTATCAAACAATCCATTAATAATAGAAACATCTTTAACTTTTCATATTTCAGTATCTTGCTATTAAAAACTGAAATAACGTGTTTTAACCTTCCTTAGACTCTGATAAAACACAGAGAACCTAAATTTTCAATTATTATAATGTTATCGTACCATTTTTGGATCTAGGAATAATTGGCGTTTTATCTTCCTCAGTCCCCCGATATAACATGCTCTACCCAGTTTCCCAGTGGATTTTCTCGACTGTGACCGCGTGTGTCGTATAGGATATTAACTCCGCAGCAGTACTGTAAGTCAACATTTAATTCCTCTCTGGAAATTCACGTAACTCATTTTCCACCATTACAACTCATTTATGAATTACGTTAAATTCTTGTTGATCCTGAAAGTTTATAGTAGCAATAGAGCTGTCGCCGCTTTTAATTCACTCAGACGATAATGGAATTGCTCTTGCCGTAAAAAAGAGTTGTAACGTTGTAAAGATGGTGATGGCGATAAAAGTTGATTCGTAAAAAAATGAGCAAATAATGACGTGAAATGACGCGAGCTCTCTTTCGAACTCGGAGACTCCAGCCATGGGCGATGGAACCTGACTGCATCGAATAAAAATTTGACCCTCTGATGACCCAAGACTTTAACACCAGCATTGATGCGAGCGTTTTTTCCTGTTTCCCTCTCAACATCATTCTCTTGCTACCTACCTTATAACTCGCTCTTTTTCCCTCGCACAAAATCTATTCTATTCAAACTCTCTTCCGAGAGAGAGAGAGAGAGACCCTCTCCGATTCCCGTTGCCATTCGTTTCGATCATTCGCTTTTAAACGGAATTGGACGTGGCGGTGCATTCTCCCGAGTCGATCTCCCCTCTTTCCTGGATCAGCTGCAGCCGTTCATCCCCGGCTCCAAATCCCCCTTATCTTTTTCTTTCCCATCTCGCCAGACACTCAATCCTAACCATTTCCCGAACTTAATTTCCCCGCTCCCGTCATTCCATCCCCGATATTCCCTCCTCTCATATAATTGCGAATTTCCGTACCTAACTCGATCTTCCCCGTCAAAATATGTTTCCCTTTCTTCCCAATCTTCTTTCCGTTCTTTTCTCCCCTCCCCCTCAACCTTCGCTCTCTGTCTTCATGATTTTCGTGATATTCTCTCCCCTCTTCCGATGACTTCCTCTATCACTTCCAATTCCCTTCGCATGTTCTTCCTCGCAACCTCTCCACCTTTTCTTTCGAACGCCCTTTACCGAAACACTGCGCCGCCCTCCCTACCTTTCCCACCCTGCCGTTCCCCTTGCGTGATTTTGCTCTTGGGAGCGGAGAAAAGATAGCGGGGCGAGAGGAGGGAGAGAGCGAGCGCTAGCCCTCGTTCTATCCCCCCTCTCTCTCTCTCCCTCCCTTTGCATCCTTCCTTCCTCGAGACATCCATTCCTCCGAGGGGGCGTCACGGGGCACCGCAAAGACCATCCGTCTTGTGGGTTTTTCTTCGGTACTGCCCTTTGCTTTACCTTAGCTCCTAGGAAAAAGGGAAGGGATAGCGATGGGGAGGGATTTCTTCCACCCGGCGTGTGTCTTGTTGGGATTTTTAAGGGATTCTAGGCACATCGTGAATGTGTTTGTGTGTGCGAGAGAGAGGGGGGGGGAGGGGGGGGTGGAGAGAGGAAAGTAAGGCGGCGGCGCTCTATGAAATATATTATGCGTGCGCTCGGAAGCGTTTATTTTATATAGCTCTTTTTTTGTTTGGAGTACGTAACTACCGGAGCATTTAGATTGCTTCTGTATCGAATTAGTTGCAGCGTTGTCTGGCTCGTATAAAACGGGGTACTTTTAAATAAATGCGTGGTATCATAGAGTGGCCGCCATTTTAAGTGGTGTCTGTAAACGGCTGGATTTCCTTTTTAATAAGAGCAGCAAAATTATTTAGCTCGTAATTCCCCATCGCTCTATTTCCGCTATTTCATCTATGTAAATCATTCTCATTGTTCAAACGTTTTTGGAGTGCTCTGTATT
This sequence comes from Tanypteryx hageni, assembly GCA_028673005.1. Taxonomy (NCBI): domain Eukaryota; kingdom Metazoa; phylum Arthropoda; class Insecta; order Odonata; family Petaluridae; genus Tanypteryx; species Tanypteryx hageni. Next base: position 57,888,223 of record CM054116.1, read on the forward strand.
TTAATTATATTTAAGTGATAAATTTCCAATTATGAGTTACCATGCAGTATAAGCATTATCACACTGCAGTTCGTTAGTTTTCTAGACGTTTTTCGTTTTTATCTTCTCGTCGCTGACGATTTTTTGACGAGGTGAGCTCGCTTCTTTCTTTTATTTCTGCCCTTTTAAAATTCAAAACAATCGATCCCTATGTTGTCGGAGTTTTATGTCCACAAGCATTTCGCTCACGACTGAATTTCGCTTTACAAAAATAAAAGCGGACGGATAAAAGAGCATTACTAAAATCAACAAAGGGAGAGAGAGAGAGGATGATGGTAATTTCTTTTTTAAATACTTTCGGCCAAGAGGGGATGGACCGTAGTCACTAGTGGATTCGCCACGGTGACGCTAATGGCGTGACGTTGAGAAATGTTCCGGACAGAAGCCGAGTTAGATCCGGATAGGGATGCGGTGTCCGTCGGCGTGGAGACGTGGCGGTGGACATTATGCAAATAGATCGAGGGAGAGCCGGCGAGCGAGGGCAAGGGTTGATGGCGAGAGAGAGAGAAGGATGTGCGGCAGTGGGACGCACGGAGGTGGCAGCGGAGGAACCACGACGGGAAGTGGATTGATCACATGGGGTTTCAGCGCCTCATGCGTTGCAGTCCGCCTCCCCCTGCCCTTCCTCCTTCCCTTCTCTCACACCCCTCTCGTCACATTAAAGGAGAACCTAATCTGGTCCCGTGTTTGGGAAACACCTTTAAAAGGAAATCTCTCTCTTCCCCTTGGATGTCCATATCACACGTTTATCTCTTCCCTCCCTTCCCCCTCACTGTTTAATCTCCAGACGCATCCTTTCCTCGCACAAAAAGCGTTGCGTGAGGAGGGGAAGAGAGAGCCACCAATAGCACGGTGCTGCTACTACATTTAGCGTCGTACATTTCGAATGGTTAGCGCGTTAATTAATAGCTTTTAAGAGACGGAATGTTGTGTGCGCGAGGTGTGGGCCGGACGAGCCAAGGGGGAAGGAGCATTTTGCTTCAACCGTCTTGTTATTTTTCCCCTTCTCTATCCCTCCCTCGGGAAGAGATGACGTTTAATCCTAATACACCAAGTGCCAATTTTATTCCATGGGCTGGCGAGAAATGTATATATAAAAAGAGGCCTACTTTCTCTCCGTCCCGGTCCGTTTTCGGGAGTAAATTGGGGATATAAAGTGAGTGCACTTTTCCCACACCCCTTTAAAACCCATTCCTTTTTACTATTGACGTTGATGGATGACGCTTCGGATGATCATGACTGATTATGGGGCCTCTTTCTCGCCGAGTCTCTCTCTCTCTCTCTCTCTCTCTCCTTCCTCCTTCCTTCTCTCCAGCACTCCCCATAGGTAGGAGTCGGGAATTGAGTTGTGGTGAAAAACATGGCAAGGAGAGGTGAGGCGGTTGAAGAGGTGAGGCGAAAGGTGAGGGGGAAAAGTGTGGAGGGGGTGAACGGGAGGAAGTGAAAGGGTTGAAGTGAAAGAGGGTTGCGGAGGATAAGGGGGAGGGGAGGAAGGAAAGGGAGGAAAGTTGGAAATAGACCTGTTCACCGGGCGAAGCCTTGCCAGCCTATACTTATTTAATTTCGAAGCTGGAAAAAAATAAACTCATCTAGTCTCTTGCGATTGGTCGATCGTCCGCGTCCGTATTTGCGACGGGAGTTTGTGTTCCGAGGGGCGCTGAGAGAAATGTCTGCCGTACCCGGTTACATTTTTTCTCTAGACTCTTTTTTACCGTTGCTTCCAAAGTTCTGCTAGGTACGTGGAGGGCGCGGATATGCCTCCAGACTCGAGGCGCAGTTGAATGTCAGGGGTGAAACGAAGCCGATGGCTAGAAAGCCTCCGGAAGGATTATAAGAGCTGCGTTTTAACGGTTATACGATCTTTTGATTATCTGTATCTCGACACAGGAAAAATATTATCTTTCGCGGAACTTCACCCGTAACTTTTATAGAATTTATGTTATGGAAACCGTCATAATATTAAACAATAATATTGGGATATAATAAAAACACGCGAGATAAATTTTAATACAGTTTAGCTTCTTTAAATGTCTAGTTATTATTATCGCGAGATTTTATAATTTAGCATTTGCTGGTAAATTTATTTACGCTCTTTCAATTTTAATACTCTTTAACTTATTTTATTGCCTAATTATTATTATGGCGAGATTTTATAATTTAGCACTTGCTAGCAAATTTGAAATGAATATTTTTTGTCTTTAATCGTTTTTTCCAAAGCGTTATTGATTAGAAAATATGAATTTGATGGCCTACCGCTATACATTATCTTATAGATATTTGGAATGGTAAAATACAAAAGAAAATCGGTGAAAATGCGAAATCCATCACAGCAGACAGCTGCGTATCGTATAACGACTGTTTTACGCGCCGTTTCCTTAACACCGAGGTACTTCAGCATTCCCCGCTCACCGGTTGGAATTCCCTAGGGAAGAAAAACTGTCGTCTCCATTCCAGCCCTTGTCGAAACACTGTCCCATCGACTAGCTGCCTGTTTCGCAGACCGTTTGATTTGCGTGGCAATCCATTAGGACCCAGTCGGGCTTGCGGGTTTTGGTTTTGGGTAACGCACACGTAGGGTGGGGCGGCGAGGGGAGAGAAGACGGAAAGATAGGATTAGAGGGCTTCGGTTTCTGATGCGCCGTACGCTTTTCTTTCTGTCCTCTAACATTACTCTCTCTCCCTTTCCCTTCTCTCCAAGATCTACAAATAAACAAGACTGCCGTTGAGAAATCGCAGGAGCGCAGGAGAGAGAGAGAGAGAATGTTTTGAAGAATCGAACGTTGTTTATCACGGCAGCGACGGAAATTCTCGGAATGGTTATTTTCGGAAAATTTATATGTGAAAAATACAGTTTAAGAGAATCTACGAGGAAGGAGACTGACACGGGAGTAATATTTTAAAAAGGACCTGAAACCCCTTGCTTAACCAGATGTTGTTTTCTTTTTGAAGACCGGCCCTCGCCCTTAGCGATGGAAACATTCTCGACTGTTTGGTTCGACCTCCGATGGAGCGAGGCTTCATATTTGATATTTCGAACTATTGGTTTATGAGAGGATTTGCTTTGATTATCGGGAATTCTCCCATTTGTGTCGATGAGTTTGATCGAAAAAATTCGTTCAGAAGCGTTTTTCCACGAGAGTGATTTTTTTTCCCATGCGCACTTGCGTTCTCTTTTAATGGGACGCGTACGAAAGCGTTCGTTTGTTTTCGTTGATTTTTGGCAATTAGTTTTCGCATGCTTAAATTAGCTTTAATTTCTCTCTCCTTTCTTTTGACAGGCGTTTAAAATAAATATTTTGGCGGAAAATATTGTTTCGTCGATGCTCACTTTTTTGCGTGGAAGCGTTTTTCTCATCCCCTTGAAATAACATCAGCGTTCCAGATTGGCTCCTCTCCGCGATGGGAAATGATTTTTGGCACTTAAAATTTTGCGCCTAATATGTCTCCTTTCGAAATATGCGTGTCGTTTCGTGAGTTCCCATCGGTGATGATTTTTCAACCGCGCCTCGAGATTAAAAGAAAATAAATAAAAAGGAATTTCGCACCAATAATAGGTCACCTTGATAGTTTTCAAAGTAAATTTATTTGAGCATAAATCGCGACAAATTTCTCAGCGATGCCGTTGATTTACCAACATATACTGTTACGGTAAAATAACACGTCGAAAAAGGAACGAGGCAATCTTTCTTGGCGAGTTTTATATCCAAAAAATAAAGAAGTCTTGTCTCTTAGGAACGTTTTCTCTTGGTTTTTTTGGGAGGTGTTGTTGCCCCCATATCTCCTTTACTATCTCTTTTTTTATTTTTTTCGTGTCGCCCTTTCGAGGAAGGCGTCGCTCCCTTGTAGTTTGATTGGAAACCGTGGGAGGTCGTCTTCGCGGCTGGAGGACCTATCCCAACGGACGTGACTCCCTCTCTCTTTCCCTCTGTCCGTTTTCTAAGTGTTGGGCATCTCGCTTTTCAGCTTCGTCGAGCCTTTGTTCGTATGTACACGAAAGGAACAGCCATCTCCCGAACTAGTCGTGTCTTGGGAAAGGACGTAGAAGGAGAAAGACGAGGCGAATTTTTCCTCCGACCTTTATTCGGTGTCTATAGGTTATATAGGTTGGGTCGTACGAAATGTATTGATTGATCTGAAACAAACGCAAGAGAGAGAGAGAGGCATATGGTTAGTAAAACGTTTAGATAAATTGTCTGTTAGAGAACATCATGAAAAGGGAGCGGAAAATGATCTCGGTTTCTAGAATGCATAGTTTGTAATTGGTATTTCGAGTTTTTTAGGCTTTTTTCCAAAGGAAATAGTATTATGAAATGGTCCTGTCTGTGTGTGTGTCCCCTGCTAACAACTTTTGCACTAATGGACCAATCTTCACGAAACTTGGTATGAAGCTCGTGCTGCCAGGGCTATGTTTTATTTGGCGAAGATTGAAATCCTGGGTTCGATTCCAGGGACGTTTTTCCCCTATTTGTTTTACATAAGAAATCTCAAATCCATCGTGCAGAGATGTTTTCTTTGATACTTTAAAATATCTTACAATTCGGAGCGAGGTTTGTACTGTTCTAAGGGGAAAAGAATGTAGATAGTAATTCTTATCGCCGAATTTTGATAATTGATCGTATTCTCTATTAAAACATACCGTTTTTGCGTTTTAAATTGTATTTCATCGGATTGCTGCCATCGAGACGATTATTACCGAGCTTGGCTTGAGCATAGACGAGTGAACAAATGGGTTATTTTCCTTTCCGTTTAACTACTCTTCAGCAATGGACAGTTGATCCAGGCATATTAGCGTGTAAACAGTAACATTCATTAAATTCGTTTATTTAAAAAATACATGCAAAATATAATGTCAGGAAGAGATTTTGACATTGTTTTTAGTATTTTTATTAATTACTAATTTTTTCCCAATTTTTCTCTGTCATTGATAAACTATGAATTACAAATGGTATTTATGGTATGAGAATTCCTTGGAATGACTAACACATACTGAAACATTTCCTGTTAATATAAGTAATCAATTTGGGACGTCAATTTTGGGAAACCAGCCTGCATTAGTCCTGGTTTGGACTTCTTGTTTATAAAAGTAAATACGTTCCCCATTTTCTGTTCAGCAGTTGGGTGGCATTAATATTTCGAATCAAGAGTCAATCGAGAAACATTTCATAAATTTGAAAGAGCAGTGATAGAATATAAAGCCATGCATAGTATTTAATATCGAATCAGAGTTTTTGCGAGCCACACGCCTCACAAAATAACGTCGACGAAATTAATGTTCTTTTTGGAGAGTATTCAGCTTAGCGGAATTAAAACGCTATCAAAACTAAAAAAAAACTTTTTATTCCGAGAAAATTAATCTATCACTGCAAAAACAATCGGTTTTGTTGGTCAAATGAATCGGCAATATTCACTCCCGTTTAACCAAGCGTTACGGCAATTCATTTCGACGCTGGATTCGTGTCGTTCCGGACGAGCAACTCGGCAGATATTGTCCCCGCCAGCTGATTTTTGCGAATCGTTTTTCCGCGTGTCGTAACCGTGAAAAAAAATATGCGTTCCCTTACCAATTTTCGCGAACATTTGGCCCATATCGTCGAAACTGATGCGGGAATATATATATTTTTAGGAACCCCATAAACCTGCGACTCGCATTTCTGAAGACCGTTCCTAGCCCGTAGTGATGGATACATTCTACTGTTTCTTTCAACGTCGTCCCTCGTTGCTAACTTCCGCTATGCGGCGGAGGTCAAACAACAACAACAAAAAAAGGTGGACCTAAAAAGGTAAACTCCTAGACAAGTAATTAATGGTCGAGAGGTGGAAAAGAGACTTGACTTCTGCGTACTCATCGACGCGGATGCGTAGAAATGAAAACACCGCGAGAAAGGGAGAATATGAGAGGGAGAGAGCGAAAAAATGGCATACAGCGTGGCAATTAAACCGATGTAAACTAATCTACTTCTCTCCAATGCGGTCTCGAACGCAAATATAATGTCCGGGATCGCATTTACGCACGAGATGACGGCAAAGAAAGCGAGCGCTGCGGACGAAATTAAACGCGTTTTACGCAAGGGTTTTCCCTCCCGTTTTTGTTTTATTTTTCGTCATTTCGATCCCTCCAATAAGGAGAAATGTGGAATGTTGAACGCGTAAAAACGACAATAAAGTCTGCGGGCGCAGCTCAAAACCCTTTCTCCCTCTTCCACACCCTCTCTCTCTCTCTGGAGCGTTGTTTATCCGCATACGTAAAAGGGCGTGGCCGTGAAAACCAGTCAACGAGCACAATATATATTTGTGCGCGAAAAATTAAATGAAAAGAAAGTATGGAGAAAGAGTGGAGGCAGAAAGAAAGAACGAGATGGTAAACAAAAAGGTGGGAAATGAGGAAGGAGAATAGAAAGTAAACGGAGGAAGGGAAAGAAGCAGTTGGGGATGAAGAGAAAGAGAAAGGGAAAAGAAAACTAAGGGAATGGGAAAAAGCGAGGAACGTTGGGAGGGGGGAGAGGAAAAGGGAACAAAAATAAAAAGAGGAGAAGTTCGGGCGAGCACGTAAAACGAGCGGCGGAGAGTGCGACTGCAGCGACACACAGCGGCCGTCCGGAATCATCCGAGCGGCTAGCAGTGGTGCCAAACTCAGCGTGTGCTCATTTCGACGTGTAACGAACTCTCTGGCGAGCGCGGATGCGGAAGGGATCCATTGACGCAATAACATGTGGGTGGTGGAGAGATGGGTAGGAAAGAGAGGGATGGTCCAGGGCGCTGGATAGAGAGAATGTTGGAGGCTGAGTTGGAAGGAGGGACGACCAAGCGTATTTTTTTTGCCGAAAGGAGACAATTCGAGTTTTTTTTAAATTGAACAAAAAACTACCTTGAAGACTTTGCAAATAAAATTTACTCGAATAAAATGGCATGTTTTCTCCCTGAAAATATCACAATGCTTAATATGGAATAATATAATTCGTGTTGTAATTGATGCGTGGCAGTATATTTAGTTTGCTTTTTTTAGCAATGGCTCGGATGAAACAAACATACTGGATGTATCTTTGATGAAAGAGCGCGTGATCTTTTGTTGCCGTTTTTAATTCAGAAATCGTCTCGCTCTGCCCCAGCTTTTGAATAAAGGAAAATACACCGTCTCCGCTCAGCGATATAACGTGGGAAAACATTTTCCAACAAATGTACATCCTTCTCTTACAAACGTACCCATTTTACTCGAGATCTTCCCGTCTCATCAAACGAAGAAATTCTCTTCGCATTCGAAATTATTTAACATTTCCCTCCGGGGTTTATGCCGCGTCCGTTTCCATCCCGTGTCCTGTGGGGAACTAACCTTGAGACAAACGACCTCGTTAGCTTGCGGTTCCTTCGCTTTTTTACTCCGAATCCAGTAATTCAAGTTGGCATCACTGCAGTGCAGACACGGGGGAGGAAAGAGAGAGAAAGAGAGGGAGAGAGATAGAAGGAATAGCAATGCCCCGCGGGTAGCAGAAGTGGTGTTGTTTGACTGGGTGGACTGGATGGACTTTTGCTCTACGCCAAAACCGCTCTCTTCCTCCAACCACGTTCCTCCTTTCCCCTTTACGTCGCTCCCCCTTTCTTTTGCGTCCCTTCCTACGTCTTCTTCTTCCCTTAACCCGACTCCATATTTCGACCCGGCGCCGTTTCCGTGTACTCGCACAAAGGTGGTGCGGCGGCAGTGTTCCTGGCTCTGCTACTCAACAACTTCCTCTTTTCCGCCCTCTATTTCGTCCCTTCCAACTCTATTCTCTTCCCCTCTCCCTATTCCCTCCCCTTCTCTCTCTACAAGCATTTCTCTTCCACTTGTCTCTCTCTCTCTCTCTTTCCAAAAGCCTCTTTCCTCTCATTCGCGAGTCCTCTTTCTCTCTCCTCTCGTTTCTCTTCTTGTTGTTTACGCGTCGCAAAAAAATCTCACTTTTTTCATTCCCTTTTCGGGTTCCGCAAAAAAATTGCCCTTTTGATAGTTGCCTCCTCCCGTTTCTTGCCATTCCTCCAATTGGCGCGACCTTCTCACTCGTCTTACGTTAGTGCGAATTTCTCCCTCTCGTCCTTTAGGCGCCCTCCTCTCTTCTCGCAGGGGACTTTTTTTTAAATCCTCTAGCGATGGAAAGATATTTCTCCACCCCGATAACGAAACACGTCGGAGAAGGGATTCGTGATAGATGTTTTTACGGAGTAGCGAAGCAGGGTCGGAGAAAGTGCTTAACGCGCCGAAGTTGTATTAAAAAAACCTAATCTCGAGATTGGGAGTCGGACGGTTTAACTGATCGTTTGATAAAGATTCTCGTAGCAACGGGTGATTTTATTTATAAGTGACGAAATGGCTGTAGGTCTTGTTTATCAATCGTGCGGAAATATCGACATACTATACGGCAAAGATCCTTTTTTCTAGGATTCTACCTCCTACAAATCGCTGAAATAACATTTTATTCGTGTGAGTTGCATGCGAATGGGTGCGTAAAATGGTTTTATTAATTTTTTTACGTTTATGTCATTTTTTGCTATCAGCGAAGGCGAAAGTGACTCCCTTTAGTGATTTTCTTACCGTAATTAACATCGCCTACAAGGGAAAAGTGGTACTCCTGAACCTTCAGTTTAATTCCACAAGACTGAACGGTGTGCTGAAGTTACCGATAAAACCACGAAAAAAGGAAAACTTTATCACTCTTGTTTATAAACTTAAATTCTTGCATTCTACTCGCTTCGACGAGATATCTTTTTGCGTCCGCACTCGGCATGAATTTTTTCCGCGCCGTGATTTGTCTCAACTCCTCCGTTCCCTTTGTAGCACCAGGAAAATCTTTCACTTTTATTTCTTGTTTAACTCCTTGCCGTTTCCATTGGGCGAGTGCCTCTCTTGAAGAGGTCCTTCGCTGAAATTTACCATCCATCCCCTCTACCCCAACTAGCCTGGAAAATCTTCCGCGGGATATCATTCTCTCCTTCCCTCCCACCGAGTCCCTCTCTCCCTCCTCCCTTCTCCCTTGTCTTCCTCCCTCTCTCCCCACCCGCCCTCTCTCGTTCTCCTACCCTCCCTCTCCTTCTTTCCAAGGGGTTTAATCATGTTAACTGCTGCTGATTGTGCTCGCCGCGTTATGAAGTTTGAAGAGATGAGAGGAGGGTGGCGGTAGAATGGGGGTGTGGGGAGGCTATATGAAGGTTAAGGGATTAGGGAGGTGGCGTCGGAGGAAGGGATAAGAGATGGAAGGAAGCGAGAATGCCACGAGAGAAAAGAGAGGGAGGAGAGTGAGAGAGAGAGAGAGCTCCTGGGAGAAGGAAAAGAGCGCTGGAGTTAAAAAGTGTGGAAGGGACGAGGTTAAATTTTAGGGAGAGTAGGGATACCGAGGTGGAAGGGGATATGATGCTTGGATGCTGATGAAACGCTCGGGATGGAACTGAGAGATTTGGTGCTTGGAGAGAGAGAGAGAGAGATGGAAAAAAGAGAGTGAAAGGGGAAGGAAAAGAGAGAGAGAGGAAGGGAGACACTGTCCAACTTTCTTATCTGACGTCCTTCCTTTTTCCCTTCTATCTCCCTCTCTCTCTCTCTCTCTCTCTCTCTCTCTCTACTCCGCCATCCTTTGTTGAAGATCTCGGCGTCCCTTCCCAGAGGTTCCCACGGATGCCGTCTCTGTGTCTCTCCCTCCATCTCCCCCACTCTCTTATGGGCGCTATCTGCGCTCGTGTAGTCCGCGTGTGTGAAGCAAGAGAGGAGGGGAGATATGAGAGAGAGAGAGAGGGTTGAGAAGGGTGAGATGCGAAGTGATGCAGATGGAAGGAGAAGCTGAGATTTCAGGATTGGGGTAGACGGGAAAGGAAAGGGGAGGGGTATGGGAGGGATGGAGGGAAGTTTAGCAGCGAGGGGAGAGTAGAGAGAGAGAGAGATGACAGGACGAATGGGGGAGGTTGGAACGAAGAGAGGAAGGAAGAGAGGGGGAGAAGGAATAGGGTAGAATAGAAACGGTCTGTAGGTGGGGAATGGTAGTGCCCTAACGATGGTATCGCTGGGAATTCGGGGGAACTGCTATAAATTGTTTCCCTCCGCGCAATTATACAAATTTCAACTAGTGTTCTGAGTGATTTGATTTCGAGGGGATCGTATCAATTTATGAGGGAAAGGTATCGTTTACCGAATTGCTTTTTTTCCTAATCTTTGGTACTATAGGTTTGTGATACGATTCTCGTAATGCTGATAAAAAGAGAGATTGGATGATAATGTAGCAAAGATGGAGGAGGATATAAGGAGCTGGAGTAATATTGTGGAGAGGATCAAGAGAGAGAGAGAGAGAGAGAGAACTATGGGATTCGAGAGACAGGGAAAAAGAGACACTGTCAACGAAGATAGAGGTGGAGGGGAGTAGTTGTGTGAGTGAGTTTGAGAGCAGAGATGAGATAATGGGGAAGAGATGAGATAATACGAAGTAGCTAGGTAGCTCCATTGTTGTGCGCGGCAAAGTTAGGCCTATTAAGGCTCCTCCTACAATTAATCACGGGAAGGGATTTTCGCAGGAAAGGTTGCGGAGTTAAGGATGAGGGGGGAACCCTGCGCCATAATAAGCCAACTCTGGCGAGAGAGAGAGAGAGGCGGTGAGGAGAGGAGAGAGACGAATGCCAAGGGTTAACACACGGATTAGAGAAACGTCTCTTCGCTAAATGGCGGCAATACGGCTGAAATGCTCCGCCGCTGTATAATTTTTCGTTAAAAGATGCGGAATTCCTCAATCGCTAAGGTCTCAAAAGGTTTTAAAACGCATTTAGACAATCCATGGAAGTTTTTTCATAAATGCAGCAAAATTATCCAGAAAAAATATCTACAGTTTTATATTTATCTAATGCGGCTACTTGTTACGAACCCTATTTTTTAACTCTTATTTTGTGGGAAGAATATCTTACTTCTGCCGAAACTGGGAAAATGTTCCTTTTCAAATAACTGAACGAAAACCTAATACAATAAATGTGCAGCATTGCTTCGAATTACACTGTGTTGAAATGTATAAAGCCTCGAATAGCTTTGTTAGTTTGCTCGACATCTTCGAGTTATCGTCGAATTGAATCTATTTATAAAAAACGGCGGTGGAAATAATTAAGCAATACATCATAGCTGCCCTAACCAGGATTAAATTCTCAGCTACCGCAGCGAATAAAAAACATACAATGAAAAGAACAGCGACCTCTACACCAGAACAATCGGCGGAGAGTACAATACATATAAGTAGTAGAGGAGGGGTTGAAACCATAGCATGGAGAGATTGCGGCGATAAGGTAGATGGGCGAGAGAGAAAAGAAAAAGAACGGAAGGGAGCGAAAAACTATATATATAAAAGGAAAGAGGGGAAGGGAGATGAGTAAGCAAGATAAGAGAGAGAGAGAGAGAGAGAGAGAAAAGGGGGAGAGATGGTGATGGAGGTGGGCGGGCGGGCTGGGAGAAGAATTGGAAGCAGTGGGAATTACGTAGAGACTGCAGTGTTGGAGAAAGGATAGGGATGCGTTGTGTTTGCTCATCCTTGGCAAGGAGGAGAGAAGTAGAGTTCTCGCGGGCAGGAAAAGGGTGGTGGGTTTTCGCACCCTAGCCCCCCGTTCCATTTTCCACCCCCGTTTTGGTTGGGTTAGTAAAGGGAGGTGTGGAAAGAAAGGCGAGGTGGGGGGAGGGAATAGGATAGAACCGCACGAAGATTGGTTAGAGCGGGAGGAGATAGAGGGAGGGAGATGCTGGATGGGAGGGTTAGAGGCGAAGGAAATTTAATTTGGCACCGAATGGATTTTCTGTGGCGTGTTCACAGCCGTCTAGTTTGTATTCGTGACGCAGGATGACCCATTATTCTGTATGATGTGGCCTATCTGTACCATCCTCCACCCTTTCTTCTCTGCCCCTCCCCCCACCCTTTTATCTCCCCCCCCCCTCCACACAAACCCCCTTCTCGCCATAACTCGCCCTCTTCCCAAACCCAATACCCAGTCCTTTCTCACACCGAGTCGGCTGGCTCCACTCCCGGTCTTCTCTGACCCCCCTCTCCCTTATTCCCCCTCCCTCTTATCCCCCCTCTCTATGCCCGTCGTCCCACCAATCGGGGTCGCTTGTTTTTATTTCCTTCCCGCGGGATGAAAGGGAAATGAATACGGATAGGTCGATTTAGAAGTCATGGATGAGGGGGTTATGGGTTTGATTTGAATCAATCAATGGAATCGGAAAAAATGCTCGGTTATTTGCCTGTTGAAGCGCGAAACTCCTCTTTCCTTTTTGTTCATTAATGCAAGCTGTGCAAACAGCGATGTCTGTTCGATTAATTTAACATCAGCTGTCGAGTCGAGTGTTTAATTAATATGCTAGACGCTTGAAAACATTGGCGAGAAAGTAAATCCTTGTCTACTTCTACCTACAAAGATGCTTGCTCCTGCGTGTTTTTAAATTGCACCAAACTGATATTTTTAATTAAATATTCAGTTAAAACTTTGAAACATTTGTCATACTTATTACCTCATTTAACACGGAAGGAATAAGAACCTTATCCGTATCCCCTCTTCGCCAGGGTACAAAAAAGCATGATAGATAGCCTTTTTTAGATTTCCTGAATGGAAACCGTCTCTTCTGTTCCAGTTTAGAAGTCGTGTGCTCCCAGACTAAATAGAAAACTAAATTTGGCATGTAGTATATGGAGTAGAAAGCCCTTCATTCGAAACCCGCCTCTTTCAGTCTCTCTCTTTCTCTATTTCTCTCTCTTTCTCTATCTTTCTCTCTCTCTCTCTTTCTCTCTCTGTTGCACACACGTAGAGGCGTCATAACAGACGCGAGATATATGTTCCTCTTCTCTCCCAACCACCCATACTCCTCTAAAACCCCATCTCACCCTCTTCCAGCCTCCAGCTCTCCAAACTCCTCCATCCCCTCATTTCAGGCGCTGTTTGTACAGAAGTAATTCGTGTCTAGAGTCGCCCAATTTGGCATGGTATCCTCTCTCTCTCTCTCTCCACCCACCACCTCCTCAACCCCAACCTATTCCTCCTTCCCTTTTCTAATATTGTCTCTCCGTTTCCCCTCACTCCAACACCCTTTCCTTTCCCGCCATCCATGGTGCGACCAACCTACCGCTCCATATATCCATTCCCTTTACTTAGTTACTATAGTATCCTTCTCTCACTCACACACACTCTCCGCTTCAGCCTCGACTTCCCTACCCTCCCTGCCGACTCCGATCTCTGCAACATGGCATCGCCTGTCGCCGTGAATTATGACAGGTCCCAAGGGTTCACCCATTAGGGGATGAGGTTGGGTTGGTTTGGGACTTCAGGAGTGTGAGGAGACGGGACGGACAGCGGAAAGGGAATGAGACTGAATAGAGAGAGGTGGGCGGCGGAGGGTGAAGGAGGAAGTAGGGAGATGAGGATTGGTATAAGTCTGCATGGCGTGCGGCCGTTGTTCTTCCACCATGGATTTACTTCGATAGGGAATTGAGAGCCGCCCGACCGACTAGCCCCTCGCCTCATTCACATAAACACACACACAAACTCGTGCTTTGAATACTCCAGTTTTCCCTTGGCCGCCAAAGCAACATCAACCTCTTGTGTCAAAGGACAATATTCTCCATCCTCCATTGCCTCAATCCCATACATACACACACGCAGCCTCCCTATGGACCCCATTTGCTACAACGTAGAGCAAAGCTGGGTTTACCGCCGGTGAGTTGTGATTGCGTCCGCGTGTTTGTTGTTTTATGCCGCTAAAAACGTGTGTGTGTGTATATATATATATATATATATATATATATATATATATATATATATATATATATATATAAACAAAATGTATACGTGACTCGTTCGTCTTTGCGGGGCGATTGTTTCGTGCGCGCGTTGTTTGGATCGCGATGTGGTAGGCGGGCGTTGTTTCTCCGCTAGATGGAATGTACAACATGCCTTGACATTTCTCTCTCCATTCCCCTTCCCCCTCTTCAAAATCTCGCGGTGGAGGGGGATTTCGCTTGTCACCCGCCATCTGGCGGCCGTAAATGGCGTTGTTTCGTTTTCTCACTCTCAAGAACTCGAGTGGGATGCCCAAAAAATTGGCGCCGTCATGCAGAAAGCGATTTTCGCGATGGCGCAAATGACGACTTGCCTAGCCTGTTTTGGTTTATTATTCCGACAATTAAATTTTTTGCCTTTGATTTCGCGGGCGTTTTGTTTAGAATACATTCTTTAAATTAGGCCCTCCGTTTATTTTTTTGCATAATTACGCTAATGAAACGTAAGCAGCTGGATATTAATTTGCCAAATGTATGGGTTTTGCAAAATAATTGTATTTTTACGCTTTTTATGTAGCCTTCATACATATTTTCACTTCTAATTTTAGTGATCATTGTTAATTTAAATACTAAAAGTGCAGTTATACTTGACCGATAAAAATAATTGTACTTCTTGCATCAAAACGATTCCATTTTTTTTAATTAATTTTTTTTTATTTGTAGAAGCATCCATTCGCTAATCGGGACCACTTCTGAGAGGGCATCGAAGACGGTTCTATCCACTCCCTACCCAGGAGACATGGAGTGACTTCCAACTGTCGAAATGTATCGCCCGTTCGGGTCACTGAGGCCGGTCGAGAAGGTGGAGAAGAAGGCGGCGGCGTCGACGCATTACACTTCCGCAAATGTGAACAAAAGAAGGTCGGGGGCAGCAAATCCAGAGCTCGCTTTCGTGAGGTCGACGCAGGGCGACGATGATGGCGGATACCGTCGCCAAGCCAAACTCGCCCTCAACCTCACGATTCCCGTGTTACTCTTCGTTCTCCTGATGCAGTGCCTGCAGGCGTCCGCCTGGGTCGAGGATGTGCGAACGAAGATGTACGTCCAACTTGGTGAGTACTCGTGTTTTTTCTATGATTCAGTCTTAAGTTTGTAGCTCTATAGAATTCGCAAGAGAGTTGTTAGAATGCTTGTTATCCTCAAATGACACTAAATATTGGGTTATTAAACCCGCAGTCAAAAAGAAATGCTTCGTTCTTTTTGCAACGGTGGTTGCAGAAGAATTTGCGAAAATATTCGTGAAATTGAATAAATTATTGTCAAAATTCTCCATCTTCCTACAAGGCGATAGCGATTTTTTCATAGTTCGTTGGTAATCTGTCAAGAAAATATCTGATTAGTCGATGGGTATTAATTTCCTCCTAGGAAATTTCTTTTGTTGCGTGGGAAGATGTCTATTAATGTTTTCTGTTGGCGCAATGTCTCTCCAGTAGTTATAACAAGATGGAAAAGTATACTCCGTAAATGGAATACACAGAGATTTCAAAAGTGTTCTTAATGGGAAATTCGTATGGAACGGTATCGAAATATTAGGTGATTCTTGAATTTTTATCCCCGAAACTATAGTCTCGGGGACTATTTTGTAGTAATTGTTGTTCTCTATCCAAATAAATTTTTAAATCTATACCTCACAGATAAGATAAGAGAATGGGAGAGAAATATATGGATTTTTAATTGTTGTTTGCTGAGAGAACCGTCTTCGCGATCGATGTAAACAAAATATGCGATGTTCTGCTCGGGATATTCTCAAATTTTTATCTCCAAAACTATTAGTCGTAATTATGTAGTCTCTGGACCATCTTGTAGTAAATGTTGTGTTATATCTGAATAATGTTTTTAATCTATACCTTACAGATCATATAAGACCTAGGGAGATAAAATGTTGGTAATTCATTGTTGCTTGAGGGATGCCATTTAACGAGATACGAGTATAAGTTTATTAAAGTAATTATGTGAAGTGGAAGTTCTAATTGACGTATTCAGTTCAAAATCACAATTGGACGATCAAGTTTAATAAAGATCACTAATACATAATTAAATTAAAATCCGTCCATCGGTTTAGGAGATGAAAGTTACCGCGGACGGACTGACGGACCAGACGTGCACATAAGGCGTTCCGCTATTACCGCTTCGCTGGTAAAGAACGCCTAAAAATGGAATGGAATGTAAATTTGATTTTAGCTATAAGGTAAGCTCAATAATTTCTTCTCGAACTTGATAGGTTCCACAGCGCAAAAAGTTAGTGTATTTTTTTATCCGCCATAGCAGTTGGCTTTTACTAATACCCAATTAAGAAAGTTTAGCAAGCCATCCGCTATACCATGTTTTTCCTTCCTGTATAGAAAAATAAAATAAGTTCGAAACATCGAAGATGGCGATTTGAGGAATGCTTTAAAAAAGTCCTTTTCAGCGAGAAATGCAATGACTGAAGAATTCCATAGGAACGACGCTTGTAAGGGTAAATCCGTTTACGGCACTTTATATCTTTTCCTTTCTCTCTCGAAAAAAAAAAAATAAGAAAAAGGCGGAAAAAATCATTCCCTCTTCGTCTACAGGAGATAATTGAAAGTTGCCCCACATGTTTTTAAGAGAGTGAGATAGGGGAGAACTTAGTGGCGTGTTCAATTCCACAAAGGCGCTCTTTGAAAATCGCGCGTAATTGAGTTGACATCGGGAACGACTCTTTTCTCCCCCTTTTGCGTGCGTGTGTGTGTGTGGGTGGATGGGTGGGTGCCGTCTTCTGTGATCGCCGAAGAAGTCGAAGGGACCTCCGGGGACGGCATTGATGCGCCGGGTCGATTTTCTTTTCAAGTCTTTTCGATCGTCTTAAGGGCGAGGGCGGACGGCAGAGGGAGAGCGAAAGAGGGGTAGATGGGGTTTGGGGGAAGCGTGGGAGGGAAGAGACGGCGTATGCATTACGATGGGCGGAATGTTTTTTCTTCCCCGAATGGAAAAGAGTTTATCCTCCTCGCTATGGTAGCTATTCTGCATTTTCCGCCCTTTTGAGTCGTTCATCTCCGAATCGAAAGGGGGGAGGGAGAGCGGCGGGAGGAGGACGAAAAATATGCGCAAGAAAGGGAAAATGAAACCGGTGAAGAGAGAGAGAGAGAAGGGGGCAAATGAAAAGAGAAGGAACGGGAAACGAGAAGAGCGAGTCGGCGTATTGAGAGGGGGAGGCGAGGGGGAAGAGAGACCGATACCTAGTGTGGCATATAGGCTTCTAAAGGCTTCCTAAACTTTTTGAAATTGCCCCAGTCTCGAGAAAGCTTATTATACACACGTCGTCGGTGGCTGTTTGATCGCCTTCGACCCCGGATTACGGTCGATATTTGTGTTTTTTTTTCTTTCTCGATTCATCGGTATATGTTCGCACTCGCTTTTATGTGCGCCCCAGGTGCGTTTTTGTGTGCAATATTGGTGGGGGGAGGGAAGGGGTTGTGATGTCTTTCCTGTTATTGACGGCTTTTGTCGTGGTTATGGAGGAGGAGAGTTGTTAGGGATCCCAGCCACTCTTGTTAGCGATGTGTATACAAATAAAAGTCCTCAAAGCCGAGAGCTTTGTAAAGAGGAATGTTTCAATTGTTATTTGTTGTTTCTCGACGGCTCAAATTTTCCCGAGAGAGCTTCTTTTGAGGAAATTGCGAATGAATTCGAGATTCTTTGTCGCCTATAAACGACTTTTGTGAGGTTATTCTTATTTCCCTGAGCTGTGCTATGAATTCTTAAGCGGGGAAGATTTGATATGGTCGCAGAAATTAGGAAATAATAAGAATAAATTTTTTGTTCGACGATTTATATTTACGAAATATATATAATTCCTCGTCAGATAGTATAGTTGACAATTGAAATTTCCTTTTGGCAAAAATTTCTATCGTCAACCGATCTCGAGAGACGGGTTGTGACCGCCGTTACCAAAATCTCGAGCTTTCTCCTTGTTCCGCTAGAGGGATACGGAACCTTTCCTATCGATTATGTAAAAATATTCACGCTCGACTTATTTTTCCCCAGGATGAGAAAAATGATATTGCTACTGCCTCTGGTTTTTTCCGCATCCAAGGCTTTGTTATCTTTGGCAGGAACCTTGTAAGGGTTAAGCCGCATTCAATTTAAGGAAAGAAGCGTCAAGTTTTTCCGGTCACGGCGTTGGAAGGATCATTTCTGGTTCGGGAGTTTGTCGAACAACTTTCCGCGCGACGAAAATTGGTTCCGCTGTCGACGACTTTTTATCACCTCGTCTTAAACTTCAGAGCACGCTATCTTCATCGACCCGTTTAGTGCCTCCGTTTCTGCTGACATATTAAAAACGCGTTGTAATTTTAAATGGTTCGTTGATGAAATCGAGCGATATACTCCATCCTTAACTAGAGGCCGGAATTCCATTTTTGATATCATCAAAGTATTCGGGAAACTAAAAGTTTTTTATGTCGCATATAGGTCGGATTAGCGGAATCGACTTAAGGTTTGCATTAAATTAAGGATGTCAGCTCTTCCATCAGGATCGGATCTGCGCCTTCGGGGACGTTTATCTATATATAGTTTGCAAGCTGATAAATATTTCCATGAACGACCGGTTTGGCATCTCGGAGGTATTTTTCTGGTGCATTAGTTATCCTTTCAATTTTTCCGCATAATTAGAGCATTAACGAAAAAATTACCATGTATTCGTGAAAATTATTTAAACGCCGAAATGAACCGTCGCCCGGTGCGTCAAAATGATTTGAACCTGTACCGCTAACGATATGAGGTCTAATGAGTTTTCCGGGTAAAGAAATATCCTATGTTATCCTATGTTCTTTCATGCCTCGTGATGGAAAAGTGTACATATATAAGGTTGATGAAATCCAAAATATTCTTCCCCGGCTGAGACCGATTTCGCGCTTTGCCGAACGAAAGAGAGTTGGCAACCGTTTCTCTCTAACGATACAAAGTACATATTTAGCGTCGGCCTTTTTACTGAGGTTACGTACATGTACGTTCGGAGTGCGTCGTATAATTAGTCGCGCGTGTGAGCGAGGGATGAGCGAATTCATTAGCTATTTGCGGCGAGTCTAGATGCTGTTTCTTTTTTTTTTGCCGCGACGGAAATACGAGTTTAATATTTTTTTGTCGCGGATCCGAATGCAAACCGAAATTCTTTTTTTTTTATCGAGCGACTCGCGTGTTAGGACGAAACGCCTTGGTGCGTAAAATGAGCTTCATGCGAGCGCAAACCGGTTTTTAGCTAGAATAAACCGAGCACTCTTGTATTATTCCAACCTTTCCAAATAAATTGGAGAAATTTTAATTGCTTTGTACCGGTTCCGAGAACGGAAAAATATTTTGGGAAAGTCGATTTTATGAAGGTTTATACCAGGAACGAGTTGCCTTTTCTGCATGACGGGCCGCATCGGAAATTGCCTATGTTTCGACGGGTCTGGTTAGAACTTAAATCGGAAGGTCCCCAGAGATTCTGAGTTATCATATAAGTGAATTCTAAACGACTTTTTTTAGGGTCAACATTTCGATATTAAATGTTTTTTTCATATTTTGAATGAAAAATATGAACTTTTGTGTTAAATTTTACGAATCTCTTCTTCATCACGGCTTCACGAGCGGCATAAAATGCACCCGGGGGCCACATGCAGCACGCGGCCGGTAGTTCGATCCCCCCTCGGGACTTATACGAACGAAACGTTCATTTATTATAACTCCACATCAACATTACACACTACTTTCAATAAAACGCATGTTTTCCAGTCTTCACTTATTATGAATTCTTACCCAGCAAGAAACGCCTGAAGTCTAGCCTTTCAAAGGAAATTCCCTATCCGAAGCTTAATTCCCCACTCCCCCCTTTGCTCTCCTTTGACCATTATGAAACCTGGAAACTCAAAAAAGCCTTTTTGTACTCTCTCTCTCGGATTCCATCTCATTTCTGCCCGCGCAGCCGTTCTATCCCGCTAATCCATTATGGACGTGAAATTAGTTTCTCTCTTTGCCTCCGTTGCAATTATTGTTTCACAACCCCAACCGACACACATTCAAAATATAAAACACTTCCGAGGAGAGAGAAGAGGAGTAGTGAGAGGAGGGGAAAATTCGTGCGAGAGAGAGACCAATTTCGGGTTTGAGGAAAGTGAAGGGTCTGGACTGCAGCGGGAGGGTGGGTGGAACCGAGGAGATCCAATATGCGAGGGTTTCGGCGTCGGACGCAGGAGAGGCGGCGAGTGGGCGACGGCGGAGTGAGAGGGAGATGAACGCCGGATGAGCGTTTAAATTGTGCCATTTCGGGTGTTCAATTGAGGTGGTTTTTTCGAATCGTGCGTATGTGCGCGGTGCCGTTCGGGAGCGAGCATGCGCGGAGGGGGGAAAAAATAAATTAACCCTGGTTGAAGAACAGGAGAGGGATCGTGGGCGGTGTTTTTTTATAATGCTGGATGGCGGAGGAAAATTAGAGGGGAAGTCGTAGATGCTACGGACAGAGGTATGTGGAGCGGCTTGGTGTCCTTTTCGCGGATGGGTGTAGAGGGCGGGTGGCGGGGCGCCGTGTGTCGGATAGAGTCTATGGGACTGGGAGAGGATGGGGAGAAATTAGAGAAACGTGTGCGTAATCCTCGGCGCGCCCAATAGGGACGCGAGGCGAATTAAAAAATAATAATGAAGAGGGAGTGACGAGTACGTGCCGTGATTCTCTCTTTCGTCTCTCTATACTTTTCCTATCTCACCCTATCCGTTTCTCGTTTAACGCTTTACCTCGCCGCTTTTCACTTTTTTCACCATTTCAAACCCTTTCCGCACTTTTTCAACAGATCATCCACTCTGTTACGGTGGCAAATCGTTCGGCTCTTTTGATTTGGTCTCGTTCTCTATATCTCTCTTCCTTCATCTCCGTCCTCTCTCTCTTGCTCTCTTTTCCCTACTCCACTATCCCTGTCTCTTTCTCTCTTCTCTCACCGTTAATGACGCCTGGAGTCCCTTGTCCGGGCAATGAACTGACGTCCTCCCAAGTTTCTCTCTCTCTCTCTCCATCTCGCGGCTGAGAGGGGAAGTTCTGCTCCATGTCTCGCCATTACCTTTACGCTCTCCTGCCTTTAAACTCATCTTCCTCCTCTTCTCTCCCCTCTCCTCCCCCTATCCTTTCCCCTGCCTCCTCTCCCTCTTTTGCTTCCTCGCTCGTATGTATGTCTTTTCCCCATTCCCCCATGTTTGGCTGTAAACAACGCATGAATAAACACGGCCGATTTCCTCGTGGAGGCAATTATCCTACGCTGATGTTCTCGTGCTTCATCTCTCAGTCCTCTATTTTTTGCTTTTATTTTGATAACCTATCGCTCACCGTCTTCTCTTTGCTGCTCGCGAGGAACGGCGAACCTGGTATCTCGCGTGTGTTTACATTATACGGTCGTTGAAATTTTCATCTTCCTGTTCGTCTCTCGATGGATCGCGGATTTGATTTCAAAATAAATTGATCTTAGTCGATGTCATTAAGTCAATTACTGTGTTTTCCTCCTACCGGGAAAACCTGTTCTTGGCGAATGAAATAATCGTTTATTTTGCCCGCATGCTTGTTGGCTTGATTTCCGATTGCTCGAGAGGGTTCCGATTAAATTTTCGTGACTTTTTTACTCCGGATCACAAGTGATCTAAAAAAATTAAACTATGACCTTACTATTAGTACTTGAAACGTGTTTTTCGTAATACGAACGCACGTGTTGCTCTGGGACGTTTATGCCGGTTTCAATAAGAGATGCTGTAACGAAAACGCAGGGATATTTTTCCAAAGCAACAATCCTCTTGTTGAGCCAGCGTTCGCTTTTTTTGTCTATTGCGTGCTAAATTTCGTCATATTTCTATATGATAATATATTGCGTGCTAAATTTCGTCATATTTCTATATGATAATATATTACGTGGCCTAATTTCGAAATAAGTATTTCCCTGTTCGAGACAAAAGATATTTATTTTACGTTGTCGTATTAAATGACGGAGAACACGCGCAGACCTCTGCTCCATCCAGTGCGCATTTATCGGCATCAAATTTCCTCTTTTTATTTAGCGGACGTATCTAGTATTTGTTTATAAGCCTCCCCTCTCCCTCCCTTTATTTATCGGCTCTCAAAAAATATCCAACACAGAGTTGCAGCGAAGACTTAAAAGGATGCTGAACGGTTTCGGAATCTAAGCTTATTAAAACGGCCATTCTCGCGGATCAGACGCAAAACCTTAAGCTTTGGCGTTTCTGCACCCCTTTCTCTTCTCCCCCCCTCATTCTCTCTCCCTCTATCGCATCCCGCTATGTAAATGGCGCGTTCGTTTATTCTCCCTCCCCGATCAGTCCCTCTAACATCTAGGCATTTTACGCTCCGTTCAAGTGGTAATTTTTTCCATCCTTCCTCCTCCCTTTCACTCTCTCCACCTCATCCCCCTCACTCCTCTCCTTCCCATCTCCCGCTCTCTTTATTTCCCTTCTCTCCCCTCTTCTTCCTCCCTTCCTTCCTTCTCTTCACTCCCTCAACTCCACACCACCAGCGGGAACCGTTTTTCGCATTCGTTTCAAAAGAGCCTTAATGACGGAATTATGGGAGAGCTCTACAACCGACGAGTTGCAAGAGCGGCGGCATTACGGCCAAGCCAGCCACCCAGCCAGCCTCCGTCTCCCTCACCTACCAACTGCCGGCACTCTCCCCACCCTCCACCTCCCACTACGTCATTCCCTTTCTACCATTCTTCATTCCTTCTGCGCTCACTCGCTCTTTTCAATCCCTACCGAAGTTCCCTCTCCCCGAGTGTTTTTTCCAGGTCGGAACGAAGTGAAAGCTGCCGAGGCATTGCGCACGCGAATGGGTGTACAACACGGTCTCCCCTCCCTCCACATCTCCCATGTCCTTCGAACGCCGATCTCTCGCTACACTCGTATTCTGGGAAAAAACGACAGTTTTTGGGCGGAACCGTATCTATCTCTATCATGTTTTTTGTCGAAATTTCAAGCGCGAGAAAAATATCGTTTTGTTTTTTTTTCTCCGTCGATCCTCTATCGGTCGGCAAGGAAACATTCATCGTCGAGAGGGTTTTGGGAGGAAAGTGAAAGCATTCTCTTTCTCCGCAAACCGCTTCCATTTCTTATGCCCGTATCTCTCTTTCCCTTTCTTTCTCTGCCGCGATTGTCTTTCCCTATTAAAGATTTGTATCTTACGTCGTCGTGGTCCTCTTCCTTTGGCGAAGGGGAAGCGATCCAATTTGTACTAGAGCGTCGGTCCGTTCGGCCGAAGAAATGAGAACAGATAGCGGCGATTTTCATTTACGACGCTTCACTTTGTTTTTTTTTTTCGTCGGAACGCTGTGTG
The DNA here is from genome assembly GCA_028673005.1 of Tanypteryx hageni. Classification (NCBI taxonomy): domain Eukaryota; kingdom Metazoa; phylum Arthropoda; class Insecta; order Odonata; family Petaluridae; genus Tanypteryx; species Tanypteryx hageni. The sequence goes on from CM054116.1 coordinate 57,911,392, forward strand.
TTGCAGTCAACTTTTCCTTTTAATGGCCGGCCCATGTCCGCTCGAGGCTCTGAAAATGTTTTATTGCCGGCAACGGATAAGGAGAAACGTTTTTACTCCGGGCGTATGCCTATTAAGAATCTGGTATCTTAAATTACACGCGCAGCTCTTATATTTGTTCCTGCTGTTGGGAGCGCGAGGAATTTTTCTCGCAGTTTACTTTCCTTCTCAAAACGTGATTGTTGGGGAGGTTGGGAGGAGAGAGAGGAGGGGTGGAAGAGGTGACACCTCTCTTGCCTGTTGAAAGCAATACAGTATGCATTTGAAAACCTCGGGCGCTATCTTAGACCAAGGCGAAATTTAAACTCATCGCAGCGGATTGGTTGGACCATTTATACGCTTTATGGCACCCTAAAACAGCTCCATTTTATTTACCTACGAGACTAGGGAGCGGTAAATATCATAAACGTGTAGACTTTTGTACGGTATTCTCCTCGTAAACAGGGCGATAAGTTATGTATCCGAAGAGGCCGATCTAGATTGATTAGCCGTCTAAGAAAACCAAAATAAATATTAAATAAATTTCATTTTTATATCACTCGGACGCTTGTTGCCGTGAATGTTGTCAAGAATATCTCCCATTAAAAATTATATTCTCGCTTGATGGAAGGCTTTTAAAGCAATAATTGATTTTCGCCTTTTGTTATTTATGGTGCAGTCAAAGTGGCATGATTAAATTGGTAAGCCCCACGCATAATCTTGCAGTAAAACAAGATTTTAACGCGAAAAAGAGCTTTTATCTCTATTGGATCTACAACCCCGACGTCACGAAGGAACGTAAAGGAAACCAATCCACTCGGCTGTTGAAGCTTTTAAATAAAAAAATTAGAATCGAGAGAGGAAGATCCTTTTAAAAAAATAACTCCTTTTCCTCGTAACGCGGGGGTGATCGTTGGCTTTTCCTCCGTCCTTTTGTGTATCCTAAGCCTACCCGTAAGACTTCCCTTCCCTTTATACGTAATGAGGGTTTCCGCGTACCCCCAAAAAAACCCTCTCGTCCTCTGCTGCCGTCTTCTCTCATACAACTCTCCCCTCCCGCGATAATTTTTCAACCGAAAAAAGGAGGGATACATGTTAACGCCACACACAATAAGTTTGCGCGTGATGATAGCGGGTCTCGTCTCTATCCTCTGTGTGTGTGTCTCCCCACATCCCTCCCCTTTCTCCTACTCCTACCACGGCGCTTGCTGTGTAGCAATAAGGGTTTGTGGCCATCTCCCTCCCCAACTCTCCCTCCTCTTATCCGCCACACATCCCTTATCGACCATCTTTTCTTATACGAAACCTTCCCCCTCTCTCTCTCTCTCTCCTAGAAACGTTATATCGTCTCTCTCCATCCCTCTTTCCCCAGTTCTTTTCCTCTCTACCAACCTCTCAACTTCTTCCACCCTCTCCTCACAACCCCCTCTTCCTCTACTGTTCCTCCTCTTCCTATTCTTCCTCCAATTTTCCGTACCATCTCATGCGCCCATGTCCTCCTCTCCAATCCTCTCTCCCTCTGTTATCATCCCTCTCTGTTCCCTCTAACCGCCTCCATCACCTCCTCCACTCTTAGATGCCTCTACTCTCGGGGTCTGCCATTGTGTGAGCGTATCGGGAGATTGGCCGAAGACACGCCCGTCTACTTTCAAGGTGGCCTCTATACTCTCCTCCTCCTCTCATCTCCCCGCTCTTTCCACGCCCTTAGCATAACCGTAGAAACACAATCCCCTCTCTCCCTCCACCCCTCTTCCTGTTCTACACGAGATGAGATGCATGGCTGTGATCCTTTTACCCACATCTCAGGAGCCCTTATCCTTTTCTCTCTCTCCTCCTCCTCTCTCCTCCTCCGCCCACGCCTCCTCTTCCCCCTCCTTTTGCTAAGGCAAACCCACTCCTCTCCCTCGCTAACCCCTTCCCTCCCTCGGTGCTTCCTCCTCCCCGTCCCCCGCCTTTCCCGCATCTGCTAATCCTTCAGCGACCGCAGGGCCCACACTAAGAACAGCCACTCCCCAAATCTCTCCTTCCCCTTCCCCCTTTTCTCAATTTCCCTCTTTTCCCTCACACCTTCCTCCCCAAAAATCTTCTTTCTCTCCCTCCCCCTTTTACCCGCCCCCTCTTTACGCTTCCTCCCTTATCTCTCTTGCCGCTCTCGTGGGATTCACAGAGAGAGTGAGAAAGAGAGGAAGAGGGGTGCGATGGAGATGAAGAAAGAGAGACTTTCTTCTTCCTCTTCCCTATGGGTTTAGTTCTCTCGTGACGGTGGGGAGTGTGGGTCTGACGCTAGCTAAAGTCCCGGAATACCAAAATCTCGACGGATCTTTTCGGGTGCTTGCAGTAGGGGCAATAATCAAGTTGGAGCTATCAGGACGGATGGAATTACTTCGCATTTTTCCTCCTTTCTCTCTATCTCCCGCTCGCACGCGCCCTCTTGTGTCACTTTTACCAATTAAGCAGTTTGCTTCCCCCTCTAAAAGGCCCCTTCTTCTCGACTCCTAGGGTGTTCTTTTTATTTAAACCCAGATTTAACTCGCGAGAAAGAAGGGGGGAGAAGAAGGGAGAACTCGAAAGTTTTGCGCTGTTTTTTTCCTTTCTCTTTTTGCTCACGCGTTCCCGCTCTCTTCCTTCTTCGCGGGATGAGATTCTTTTTTAAAAGAAGGGATGGCAGACCACGTGACGTGAATGTTTTAATCAGCTTAGGTTGGCGAAGGAACCTAGGTCCTCCGACCGGCAGCCATCTTTTTAGTCGTTACGTCGCCCCCTCCCTCTTCGTCCGAGTGGAGGAAAGAGGATAGTTAGTTACGAGTTTTCTACTTTTGCGAGACGCATCGTCGCTTATCCTTAACTGGCGCGGTGCGTGCGTGTTTTTTGTTTTTGTCCTTTTCTCTCTCTCTCTCTCCCTCCGACGACTTCTCTCGGCTTCTTCTTTCGCGTCATCCTTTTACGTCCCTCGGCTCTTTTGTCTACGCTTTGGGAAGTCCTCGAGGTTTTTACATCCCGCCATATCTCTTCTCTCTAGGAGCCATTCATCTTTCGGAATTTGCATTTTACGGCGTCTTCTTCTCCAGTTATTTTTTGTTTTTTTTTTCAGTCGTCCGGTTGCGCCGTTAACCTCTTCTTCCTGGTGCTAGGGCATTACTGCTTACATCTCCTCCTATCTATCCTTACACATCCCGCGGTAGGGAAAAATTGTCGCGGTGGTAAATTTGCTATCTCCAAAAAGGCTTAAAAAGCAGCTGCATTAGTCTTTGTGTGTGTTTTTTTAACTGCGTTCCTCTCCGAGTTAAACCGGATTTGTTTGATTTTTGGAATTGTAAAGTTTTGCGCGATCAGCTAGATTGCAAAGTAGTTTTTTTATTATTTTATAAACGCATCATGGAAATAAATAGCTAGTTATATCCGTTTAAGAATATCGTAGAAAAAGGAATTTAAAAAATTAGCAGTCGAATTTTCGTAACTTTTATGGATTGATGTACTTTTTAAAGCCGCAGTGTCTCGATGGAGCAACTTTATAGACCGTGTTCTGGTGGTTTCTCTGCCATCGTGTCGTGAAGGTCCGTTGTTTATTTTTACTATCTCTCGACGGTAAGATGAAAGTTTCGATTCTTCGAGGGAATTATATCGGTTCTTTCCCCCATCTTCCTCTCACTCACCCTACACCTCCCCAAAGGCATTTCCTTTTTCTCTCTACTTCCCCTTCAAAAAATTACCCTTCTTCGTTTTTTGAACGTTTTAGTCTATTGACACTCAAAGAAGCGATTAATCGAATTTCCGTCTACTTTTCATAAGAAGCGAACTTTCTGTCAAAATGATTACATGCTAGCCAACTAAGAGCATTACATTTTCTACTAGATAGCATTCCTGTCGTGTTTTGAAGCACAAGTAAAGATCTATGCCAGCATGATACGGTTCTCTACTCGGTATCTTTAGAACGCCAACATCCCCGGATATAAATTCGTCTGGCCGGCGATTTGATTAATTTCGAGCCTTTGGAATATATACTTTGCTTAGACAGTTTTATTCCTTTGAAAATCAGTCTCCTTCCTCTGAGTCATCTCAAAAGAAATCCCATTTATGAGTGATCTGCCTTGTTTTTTATTCTGTTCGGGATCGCTTGATACGAAAATTGCACTGGGCGTTTCGATGCTCGACGCTTTGTCTCGTCTGTGTAATCTAATTGTCGTTCCGCATGAATGATATTCTGCTGCCCTTGCGACATGACCGGTGATTCATTCGCCCTTCTCATTATCGATGACTCCTTAAAACTTTATATTTCTCTAGTTTTTATTAGTTCCCTAGCTTAAATATCCTTACAATTCACAGGTGGCATCTTCCGAGTAACCAAAACGGATTTAACCAGTTGAACTGAACGAAAAAGATTTTCAAGGCGCTGTAAATGGCAAAGAAATTGATATGCATGAAGTTATTATCATTTCGTTAATGACAGAGAAAACGAGAAATGTCTTATTTAACTGTTTTGACTCCACGCTCGTATTCGCTTAGTAAATCGTATTCAACTTGCGTACGGATCGAATAAGATCACGGTTGAAAATTGAACAAACTCTTAGAATATGGCATGTGGTACATACACCTAAAACTTTAAATTATTTACGACGACTCGTTTATCTTCATGTTTTAATTTGCTATATGTTTGAATGTGCATTTCATAGTCATAAAGTGTATGCCACGCAAATGGAGCAATAATTCCATGCATGCAGATGAAACAATGCTCTCTCTTTCTTTCCTTCGAGATAGAGATAGTTACCGCGGGGGGTTGTGCAAATGGAAAATTCTCCAGAGTACGATAATATCGCCCTCCCGTTTTTATCCTTGTGACTTCGAACGATACAGATAATCGGAATGCCTTTCCTATTTGTCAAACCATAAAGCCTAATATCCCCTTATCGCCGAATCGTCTCAAAGAATAAGTTTGCAATATTCACGGAGAGGGAAGACAGGAATATCTCTCTCTTTCTCTTTGTCTTTCTTAAACTGGAGATGACCGAATCGGGAGATGCAAATCGACCTGACATCATTCCCCTTCCTCCCCTTTCAAACAGCGCGAGAGAAAAGGAAGACGTCCCGCGGTTAGAATATCTGTACATGTAAATTTAACGCTTACGAAGAGAGAGAGGGAGAGAAGGGGAAAATTAATAAGAAAAAGGAAGAGAAAGTATCGTGAGCGTTATGAGTCTTATTTGGAAGGGAGAATAGCACGAAGAGTCTCGAAGAAAAAACATAGGCGAGGGCATGTACTCGTACACGATAAGTGGTTACGCGCGATCGCGATCACGCAGAAGGGAGCTAATAGGAGCCGTGCGAGGAAGATCGTCGTATCTATATCTCGGCCTCTTTTCTTATTCGGTCTGTCTTAAGGTCGCAGTCTCTATGAGGTCGGTGCATCGTTGCGCGGCCGTGAAAAGTTGCCTGTTAGCTCGCACGCTCCTCTCTCCCAGTCCTTTCACCAGTGACTCACTCCCATTATCACTGAACCTTTTTATTTTATGTTCATTTCGTCACGGCCATCGGCATTTTATAAATATATACACACGCAGGAATGACTTCGACTTATCGAAATAGTTTCGCTTTAAAATTTAAAGCGAACTTTAAAACTTTAAAAGTATAAAAAACATATTGATAGGGGTGCTGAGAGATATCGTCATTGAGTCGTAGAAAATTCGAGTTATCGCGATTCGACTAAATATACGCGATCTGAAGCAATCAATCACGCTGTCGCAAATCATTCGTCATTTGTCTGTCGTTTCGCCCGCTGTCGGTATTCTTTCGGTGACAAATGGACGAAAGTCGTTTTCTCTTGACTTTTTTCCTCTTAGGAAATCAGTTCGGTTGTTTTTGAATCAGCGGATGTTTTTTTTACAGAACTGTCCGTTTGACGGGATGGAAATCAATTCGCGTTTATTGTTCGGCGGAGTTATTTAGACACTTATCCCGAGATGATGGATTTCGAAGGATTCAAATCCTTCCTCGCCTATTTTTACGTACAGCAGAACCACGATAATTCGTACCTCTACAACTCCAATTTCGAAGTACCTTAAACCGAAGTTCCGATAGTTCGAACTTTGCCTGTCTTCTCTTGATGTTCGAGTTATAGAGGTTCGGCCGTTTTTCCTACGCCGCAACGAATGATGGCATTGTAATTGATTTCCTTTCATTACACCAGAATTAGTATTTCTATAGCAACCGTTGCTGATTCACAGCCCAGAGGTAATTTAAACAAACGTCATTAAAGGTTTAGCTCATAACTCGAGATTTACATCGGGGAAAATATAGGGTTGTCTTTGCGACACTTTCTACGAAAATGTTATGAGGAATAACTCCCCATGCCGTTGTATTTATTCCTCCTAGGATGCACTGATATCGTATACTCCGGACAGGCGAATCACGACGGTAGCTTCGTGAGTAATTTATCGTTTTCAACCCCTCTCCATTGTGCCACGTATCTACTAACGACTGTATGATTTATTGTTTCGGAGAATTTCTCTCCTGGATTTTATGGGCTCGTGGCGGCGAAATTTTTTTTCCATTCCTCTCTGTCTCTCAGTCACTCTCTCCCTACATCGTTGCCCATCCTTGACCGGAGGAGGATAGGGTTTAACATACTTTTCCTCCGTCTCCGTCCGCAGCAAGAGGGCATTTCTCTGACTCAATCGATCTCCGAACGGGATATTAGTAGTGCGCGACGGTGGAAATCGCGCGCACACGCATCTCCCCGTCGGGAAACCGAAACTGGTTCGTTTTACTTCGCGGAGGATGAGAAGCGTACGACAGATTTCGATTGGCTCGGTCGACATCACGCGTCCCGTCAAATGCAAAATAAACCGCTTCCTTTTTGCCGCCCACCTCGACGTGACATACGCACTCACGAGCGTGCGTGGGCGTGCGAAGGGGTTAGGGGAATGAGGAGAGAGGAGACCCAGGGGGAGGGGGAATTAGTAGACGCCACCAGTGGTCACGTCGACGGATGTAGGTGGCAACTCGGTGAGTGTGTGCGGACGCGCTGCAGATGGCCGTGAGTGTGGTAGAGGGAGAGGGTTGGAAGAGGGCGGAGGAGGATGGTCAGGTGAATCAGTGGGAGAATTTTTTTTTGTTGTTCAGGTAGGCGTCGATGGAAGGGGACGGGGAGTTGTAGAAGAAGAGAGGAGAGGTTTGGGGTGGAAAGGAGAGGAGGGAATGAAAGGGTTAGTTATGAATAGTGGGCGTTTTAAGTGTTGGCGAGTAAGTGGGTGGAAGGAAACCTCTCTCCGCTGCTCATTTTTTCCCGTCCCCGCGAGTTCATGTTCTCGTGGGAGTTTTTGAATCAGGATGCCGACTGCCGTAGAGGATAAACAGGTGCGTAGAAAGGGAGAATGTCGGAGAACGGAGGCAGTGCTTGTAGCGATTGGCGTATAGTCTGGCTTAGTTTACGGAATTGGTAGCGTCGTGTGGCTACGGTTTAGAGCTGTGTTGCCCAATCTACGGCACGCGGTCCGGACGCGGCCCGCGAAGGGTTTTTGTGCAGCCCGCGAAGCTATGATAAAAAGCAATCCGAAAAATTTAACAAGCAAATTCATACATTTTACAAATATATTGATAATAAAACTTAATATTGAAATGTTAACTATAAAAACCTCACTTAGAACTGATTTTCACGTGTATTGCACCACAGAATATTTAGGTAACTTCCAATTTAAATTCTAATTTCGCCCACCGAAGAATCGACAACTTCCAATGCGGCCCGCCGAAGGATTCGCAACCACCGATGCAGCCCGTCATTGAAAAAGGTTGGGCATTATTGGTTTTGAGGCTGAAAGTGCGTTCGTTAGGCGGTTGTCTAGTGTCGTGTAAGTGGGACCGAAAATCTAAAATTTAGACCATGACACGAGTATTTTTTATTTCCAGTCTCGTGGCACGGTATATCCGTGTCCAGCGCGGATATCCCCGATGCTGATCTGATTATAAAAGGTTATATTAAAATATTTGTTATTAAATATACGCGACACATATAAAGTTTATATAAATGTGGTCATGAATTGGGAACGTACCGTATTTTACGTATGTATGTTTCGTGAAACAGCTCGTAGCCCTTGCGAAAACATGACTGTCACATATGTATTATATTTGCGCTAAATGGTTTTGTTCTGCGCAGCCTTTTCCAAGAACGTTACCCTCCCCCCTTGTACAAGGGACCACTGTATTGCTCATAATTAAACATTGATTGGATGAATTTATTAATATTACCCAATTGGATAATAGAAGAGATATTTAGTTTAACCAATTCGCCCTTTTACTTTGGCTGATCAGTAAATTTTGAAAAAGTTGTTTTCGTCTCAAGAAAAAATAATTTATTAATTAATCCCACACTGTTTAGAACCGCGGAAAAGAATTTTGGAGCAATTCCTGAACATTTTATTGGATGATTCCTTAGTTATCAGCTAAAATCCTCCAGGAAAATATTTTGTTGCATAAAAGCAGTAAATTAATCGAAATAAGATATTCGAAGCGAATAGGGTATATTTTTACTGCGAGGAAATATTTTTTGCTCGCTCGACTACGTTACTGTAGAATTTTTTTAGTTTTTATTGCTTTCAGAAGTTATTTCTTGTCACGGGAAACCGTTAAGTAGCTGTGACTGGTAAAAATCTTCCCAATATCTGCATAGGTTTAAAAAATATTCCTCGCCGCTCTGCTATCAAAAGAACGCCTTTTCCTGTGTTTATTTTAGCGTCCGTCATATTTATAGAGAGAATTTTCCGCAGGTTTGTTTTGGCTTTTGTGTTACGCCGGAAGCTCGATAAACTTTCAATGGAAAATTATTCTATGATAAATTCTCTACACTACGCCTTGTTTTTGCTTTACCCGTTCTTGGAATGGGGTGGGGGAGGGGTATTCGTAAACACGAGCGATAGATAAATTGGTTCGGGTTTCTGCGGAAGTAAATAAACAAATCATCACAGAAACGTTTGGTAAAAAAGTTGTACGTGTGGCAACAGAGTCAAACTCCTGTTACCCCCTCAGGCGACTAAAAGCGTAAAATTTTGAAGAACTCCATCGGGAATATATAAACTCTGACAAAAGAAACGCACGAAGATTACAAACCCTCAGGTTACAGCCGGGCAACAATACGTCGGCATGGTAGCGAAAAGGGCCTCTCTCACTCTCTCTTACCGAGGATCGTATGACATAAAAGCTCGGCGGTGCTTCAAAGTGGAAACTAAAAAGTCCTATTGATGATTATCCTCTTCGCAGAATAAACCTACCCCTTTTTTGTATCCCATTAAGCGTTAAGCTTATAAAAGGGTTTACTGCTGTCCCGCTTCGATCGAACAGGGCGCTAGCGTACTCCTTCTTCTGACGGGAGTCCAGACCTCCCTTACAAATTGTCTGATATTTTTTTAAACCCTCGCGCGTAACTATAGTCTAAGAGTATGCGCTGCTCCTAGACCCTAAATCCTAAGTGAAAGAACGGTGGGAAGGAGGAAGGGGATGGCAATGACATTTCATCAAAGGCATAATCGGCAATTCGTATGCTCCGTCAGGTACTGCAGCCGACTCCAAAGCCTTCGAGAACTCAACGCGGGAGTGAAGTAACTGTTACAAGAAGTACGAGGCATTGAAAGTGAACTTATTGTTAGCTTTGTTCGCGTCTGAGCGAAGGAATGAATAGGATTGTTTGCCTCTCGCGTAATGGCGGCTTGAATTCTGAAGCCTCTCTCTCCCTCTTGTGTTCACGTTTTATGCGGAGTTAATCTTTGTTAAACTTGGTAAGGAATCGACTATTTTAAATTTAACACGTCATTGAAATTTTACGTGTAACTCACTGTAATGAAAGTAATGTTAACGGATGTAAATAAATATTTCTGCCTTGATAATTTAAAATAATGAGGACATCGTATGTTAATAAATTATTTCTACCCTAAATTAAATAAAGAAACATTGAGAACTAATAAATAATGCGAATATAAGGGAAACTTAATAAAAGTTGGCCATAAAAGGAGTAACCCGAAAAAAGGGAGGTGAAATCGCGTGCCATTGAACGGAATACGTTCTTCGAGAGAAAAATCGCCCAAATTAGAAGAACGTTCAGTGTCCATGAGCCACGTATTTCTCAGCGCTCGCTAAAGGTATTTATTTATTTTCTAAACAATGTTAATAAACCATACAACATAGCCGACAGCAATGTAAAACAGTACGAAATTTCATGATCATTGCTTTCAATACCAGATATATTTTAATTTCGGAAAAAATGGAATGTTTACGTAAATTGTTTAAAGCAGCTTGCGCCACTTCTGAGAGACCGGTGCGTCACGAGCTGCGCATGCGCTATGGATTTTGGACACCCTTACCGTAGAGAGAAACAACGTTTTAATGTCACGCAATTTTCGCACGGATGCTCCCGCGATCGCATCCCCGTAACAGCATTCCCCTGTCCGTGCCTCAGTATTTCGAGAATGCCTTTATAACCCTTAATCCCGACGAATTGGACGGAGTGATGTATCGCTCATTTGTTTCCCCGAGACTCCTTACGGAATGAAAGAGGCCATTTTTTACGGTCAGGAGGGAAAGAAAAAAATCTCCTAGTTTGTCCGGACTATTTGCCTCAATTCGTTCTTGTACGTCGTCCTCCCCCCGCCTCCCTCACACACACACACATTCCCTGCTCTCCGGTCCAGAAATATCGCAGAAGAGAAGGGGTACTCCAAACAGAGAGAGAGAGGATTGGATGAATAAAACGGACTCGTTCATCCGCGACTCCTCTTCGTCACGGACTCACACCAGCGGACACAACAACGCATTTCCTCCAACCCACGCACTCTGGCACACACACAAACACACAAGAGACCAAAAGCGATCCTATTTTTTCCCACACTTTCCCCATCACTCTCTTTCTCTCTCTCTATCTCCCCACCCTCGCACTCGGCCATTTGTTGAACGTCGCCTGACAGACTACCGTTAACGCGAACTCGGCCACACCATCGCCGCCTGCTACAGCGGGCGCAATGAAAACTATCCCACTCTAATTGCTTTTTCCTCCCTATCTCACCCCTCTCCTTCTCCTACCCACGCCCCATTCCAATCGAAAGCCATTTACGCAAGCATCTCGGTCGTCAGCGACGTTTTTTTATTCCTCTCCCCTTCCCCTTTTCCCCTCGTTTTTCCCCCTCCGGAACCAATCGTCAATCCGATCCTCCTCCCAGAATCCGTTCTTTCTGTCCCCATGAATGCATCGAAAAAAAGAGGGAGAGTGTGGGTGGGCGTGTAAGGGGAGGGTGTTCCGTCCAACCCTTTGCGACATCTATCTTCATATCCCTAACACTCTCTCCCTGCAATCTCTCTCCTCTCTCTCTCTTCCTCACCCTCTATCCTTCCCACATCTCACGCATCCCTATGGCCGACAAGAACCGAAAGTCCCCTCCACGTCTTTTAAATTATACCCCTTCTCTCCCTCTTCCACTTTGCTTCTCTCGGTAATGTAAATGCGCGAAAAGTAACCTTTACTTTGGAGAAAAAATAAAACGATTTTTTTCCGTCGGTAATGACTATGGTCGGCTAGTGAGAAAAGGGGTCGCTACATTGAATTTGGTCCGAATAAAAAATAAACCTATCCCCTCCCGTTTGTTATTCTCCTCTATCGCCGAAAGCATCTCGGCGGACAAATGACCAGCCTCGGAGAGGAGGGGGATGCAAGGGAGTATTCGTCGGCGATTCTTTGATTTTAAAAGGGGCGATGGAGTGGTGGTAGTATTATTGCGTCGACGATGACTTAAAATGGCAGTTAATTTACCGTTGGCGCCCTCTCTCCTCCTCCTCATTTGATTTGCAAATTAAAATCCGGAGACAGATAGGAAAAGTTGGATTTGGAAAAGAGGGGACCAGGATATGGCTGGCAATGGTATGATACCGATTGTTTAGAGAAAGGTTTTTTTGGGGAAGGGAGTGAAGGGATTGGGAATGGGGTTGGGTTGGCCGTTGCCGAAAAACCGAAACAGCGTCCGGCTTACGAGGGAATCTGAGAGAAATAATCTCTTTTGTCGAGCCGTATTTTCGCTTATATTGGGATATCCTTCCCCGTTTCTCTTTGTTGATACCGCATGAATTGACGGGAAGTATATTTTTCGGAGTATTTGGCAACGTATATTTATATAGATATATATTCCGGCCGTCTGCTAGCTTTGTTTATCTTATCATGGGAGGAGGAGGCTGGAAGGAGTTAACGGTGAAGGGAGGGATTTTAAGGACGGCTGTCGAGAGAGAGAGAAAAAGAGGAGGCGAGGGATATTTTTTTGAGCAGGATGGAAGCAGGAGAGAGGAGAGGAAAGGATAGGGGGAGGGTGTGTCGAAGGGTGTCGCCCGGTTTGATCTTCCGCTGGGCGTCGCATGGAGGTCCCCCTTTTCACTCATGGATTGATGTCCCATTGTCCTCTAGGAGGTCCTCTTGCCCTATTATATGCACGGGGTGTAGGTGAGACCGATCGGGGAGGGAATGATGAGAGAGAGAGGGGTGACCTCCCACCGTGCATTTGGGGGAAGGAGCAAAAAGTGTCTGAGGGGGGAGGTAGAAAAGGGTGTAACTCAATACTCCGTAGTGTCGCCCTTTCTCTGTGCGCATCCTCTGTGTGCCCGTGTGTTGTGTGTGTTCGTATGTGCATGTCCCAATCCGCGCTTAAACCCCTCTTTATTCTCTCGCTTCTCTACGCTCCGCGTGTTGGCGTGGGAGAGAGTACAGCGCGCGCGCGCGTGTAATTTTTGCGTGAGGCTCATTTGAATAACGGGATGGGCGAAAAGTGGGAGGGCGTGATGGAGTTGATCTCTCATTCCCTCCTCTGTCACTCTCTCTCTCTCTCTCTCTCCCTCTCGGAGTGGGAAATGGGTTTTGGTAAAAGGGTTGGATTTTGGTGATGGGCGGGTATTGGGGGTTTGGGGTGGAAGGGGTGAGCGGGAGGGAGAGCGATGAGGCGAGAATATGTTCGGATGGGGTTTGCGATGGCCGAGGTCGGTGCAGACTCCGTTTCGCATTACACGGATCAGATTATAATGCCTGTGCATGTGAAAAATACGTTTCCGTTCGATGAGTAACTAATTTTAGATATCGGAAGTTATTACCGCAACATTTGTTTTGTTTTAGGAGAATCTGTTCCGTTTATTTTTCGGTAATATTTATACTTCGTAGAGGGAGCTGAGCTACGCTGTTTTAATGTGCGGATTCCTTATGTTTTATTTATTTTGGGAACCGAACCCCACATAAAGTCGTATGCTTTAAACCTGTGTAAACATTTGTATTTCTACGTTATGGTTTCCCGCGTGAGAGATTTAAATGCTATTTGATATTTCCCGTTTTTCTATTCTCGATATGCTCCGACGATGTCAAATTGTTCCCGTAAAAATATGCGCCCACGTCACCAACAAGATATATATTTCAATTCTGTCGCATAATTTTCCGCGTAGATATATGCGAACCGATATCCGATTGATTCCAAACGGTGAGACTCGATAAATTTCCCAATGCAAATAACTCCTACCGTTTTTCCCCTCCTCCTCGACACTTTTTGAGCCGTCGAATAAATATTTTCACCTTCGCTTCGCCGTGCGTCATTGTCAGGTGGGGCGAAAAAAGGGGGCGTGAGCATAGATTCCCGCCCCCATCCTCCGCGTCTATTGAGACGTCGAATCTTGAAATCGCGCCTGTCCGACTCTCACGGTAAAGAAATACACCGAGGAACTTCCTTTTTTAGGAGCTTCCTCTCGCCCTCTTCACCGCCTTTTTCTCCTCGTCCTTCCCATACGTACTCTCTACCTCCGCCCTTTCCGGTACGCGGACATCTCCTCCGTGACCCCTACCCACCCATCTCACTCTCTCAACCCTCTCTCGGCTTGCAAAAATCCCCAATAACCCGCCCACACTCCATCTCTCCCACGCATCTTTTTTGCAAAGAGGGAGGGAGAGAGAGTGAGGCCCCTTTTCGACGCCCTTCCATTTGCCGTCGCTTTCCTGGGTGCAGCTAATAAATATATGGGCGTGCGTCGTTCCTTGTGGCGTCTTTTTAAGAATATGTTGCTATTTTGAACCCTCCCTGTTTTCGGGGCTTTCCTAATGGTTAGGGAGGAATAGGATGCTCTCCCTTTGGTAATATAGTTTATAATTTCCACGCGCATATATATATATATATATATATATATATATATATATATATATATATATATATATATATATAATTTATTTATTTAAATGCAAATGATATAATATACCTCATGTAATGAGCACTATCCGACCAGCTGGGAACGTTGGTGTTACCACGAGGGACAGCCGATATTTATGGTAAACTACTTACCAAAGTACCATCATTATATATATATGATCCAAACAGAACTATGATGCTTATTTCCATTTCATCATTTATTTAATACCTATGTTGGCTTTAATTGATTTAAATTCATCGTGGCTATGTAGCTCTTTGTGTTCCCAAATTTCATAATTTCTGTTATAAAATACTACAAATGCATTCGAACGGAATATTAAATTGATCACGCGTATTTGTGCGGCAAAAATTACGCGTGTACGTATTAGAATATACCGAATCTGAGTCCAACAATAGTTGTTGCTATGGCAACACTCTCGTAATGAGTGATAAAAACTCCAAAATCGTCAGTATTTACGCGAAATTCTAACAAATATAATCGATAAGCAAAATTCTACGATAAAAATGAGTATTTTCATTCCTTTCCTCAGAGAATAGTACAAAACTCAATCCGACATTACAATTCTAAGATATTTTAATGTGCAAGAGAAAATTGCCCTGCACGATGGATTTCAGATTTCCCATGTAAATCAAATGGGAACGATCGTTCCTGGAATCGAACCCTGGGCTTCAATCTTCGCAACAAAAACTATCCTCGGGAGCTCGACACATGTAGCAAGAGATTTCCACCAAGTTTAATAAAAATCGGTCTATTGGTTCAAAAGTTAATAGTGGGGGACGGACAGACAGACAACGACAAAACTATAAGAAAGTAGGCTAAAAATGGATTGACGTATTCCGAACAGAAGAGTATTTTCAATTTTAGGCGACAGTTAGCTGGAGAAAAAGGGCACGGTTCATTCGCACGATATATTCCCGCTTACCTCTCACTGCAAGCCGCTATGAAAACATTTTACCGTCGATGCAGCGTCACGTGACCCAGTCGGAAAGTGAATGTATTTGTTTTTCTTCGTGCCCTTTCCTCGCGAACGCATCCCCCGCCGAAACACGCGCCAATTGCTTCGGAAAAGGAGCGCGTGAGCGTGAACCTCTCGTCCCCCACCTCCAGTCATTCCCCGGAACAGAGAAGATTATAATAAAAGACCGTATAGCTATTCCCTCCTTTTTTTTTATTCCCTCCCTCCTAATTGCATTCCTCCGACTAAACCGTTCCCTCCTCCCCCTTGCACGCAGCACGATATCCTTCCCGTTTGCCGCTTCCCTAGCACGCGAATCCAATTCCAACCCGCGGATTTATTGCCATGGGACCGAAATGCGTTTTTTCTCTCTCTCTCACTCTGTTGGGTGGGAGGAAGGGGAGGAGGAGGGGGAAGGCGTATTGGTGGGTTTGGTGGAGGGGTGGGGGAGGTTGGAGTTTGAGAACTGTAGTGAATGAATGTGCTTAGTAGGGGGGAATGAGAGAGAGAGAGGGGATAACGCAAGAGAAGGCCCATTTTATCCCATCCTCCTCCCCCTCAGCATCAACAAACGCTCTGTCCCCCTTTCGATACCGAGTCATTGCTCGAAGGTATTTTTTTTTTAAGAGGGTCATTTCCGCACGCATTCCGAGAAAAACGCTTCCTCCTCCTTCCTCCCGCGATTATGTAATTGCTTCTCCGTTACGGGGAGGATAAAAAAAAACATCCCGACGGAATTCGCTCGCGCGATGAGAATAATCGCGAAAATCGTCCAATAAGATCCTCTCGAGAAGGAATAGTTCCGTCGTTGACTTTGTGGGGAGGGTAGAGTGGGGGGGGGGCGGTTTTAAAGAGAGGAATTGCGGTCGTTTGGTTATAATGCACGTTTTCGGGAAAAAAAGTTTTACGGTCACGAGGCTCAATCTTGGCGACAGGGTGGCCTTTACAGTAATCATCTCGAATTTCTGGTCTCCCCCTCCTCGCGCGGGTTTCATTTAGCGTCGATTAGCACGCGAGAGAAATAATTCCAGGCTACAAAAGCGACTCGAATGGAAATCCGCGATAAGATAAATAAGCACCCTCGTGGCTCTTACAACGCTTTAAAACAGCGTCCGACGAGAAATCCGTGTCCACTTCGTGAACTCGTGTTTTTAAGTGGAGAAAAAATAATACAAGTATGTATTCCCCCTCCAGGATGAAAGAGACTCGAGTTATCTGTCGTTGTTTTTCGCAACGTTTTAACGGATTTTTGTAGAAGTAGGCCTTTCACTCAAAGAAATGGCGGCGCGATGATAAAAATCTTAATCTTCGGAACTAATTTTTTTATTTCGAAAACTACGAGATGCTTCCCACGGCACAAAAGAGTAATAAAGGATACGATCCAATTCTGCATTAATACGACCGCGTGATGCCGCGAGGACGTTATTGCGACAGTCATCAAAACGCCTGCATATTCGGTCTTAAAAAGCCGTTATTAAATGATTGCTACACTGTATCACTTTAGCTGTCATAGCCGTTCGGGTTGATGGAGATCAATGTTTCCTGATTTAATGACGTCATGTACATTAAATTTATTGTTTTTTCGCCGTCACTAATATCGTAGCGGAAGAGAGAGAGACTTTTATAGAGTATTAAAAAAGAAGGCGGTAACAAAAGAGCGAATTATTGACCTTTGTCCGCAAAAAACCATATAAACGGTCGCTCTGAGGCTAGATGGCGTCTTATAGAGGGAGAGGAAGAGAGCGAGAAAAAAGGCATTATGATGTTTATTGAGTTACTATGGCGACTGCTTGGATTCAGATAAGGACACTGCAGTTAAAGCGTCCACTCGTCACGGGATTTGAAAATAAGGAAAGACTTAAAGCGTGCCGCTCCTCCCTTGCAAAGAAGGACTTTTAAACCGGCGTCGTAAATAATCGCGAGGGTCGCTTCCATGTTTCATAGCGCTTGACCCCAGGTGAGTTGCCAACTGTCGGCCTATGTATATAACCCCGGACACTTCGTGAAACGAAGTATTTCCTCCAGTTTTTCTTTATTGCGTTCGTGACTGCCTTCCTTCCATATCTTCGCCCAACCCGACTTTAGAATATTTTCGCGCCTTTTATCGATCGCGCTAGAATTAAAAATGAAAAAGAACTAAAATGTTGCCAACGATGATTTACTTTCCCTGTGGTTTTTATCACTCATACGTCATCATCTCTGGCTTATCGTCTCGACCCGGGGAACGTAGCAAGTCGTAAAACAGGATTTAATTCTGTGGGAGAGAGAAAGAAAAAAATGATTCTAATGCGCGACTCACGAGAAGGCGAAGAATCACGCCGCTACCGCCTCCAGCGACTCCAGCGCCACAGGGAGAGGAACGGATAGGAGGAGAAGTTAAAGGGGAGGAACATAAAAAAAACGAAACGAAAATGCGTTCTAAAGTTGGCCTTGGTCCCGGCCACTAGCTTTTCTTCTTCTTCTTCTTCTTCTCTCCTCTCCTCTCCAGCGTGCTAAAGGATGAATGTTGTCTAGCGTCAGCAGTGCGTAGGCTCGAATACACTGAGCGAGTGTCTCTCTCTCCTGTTAGCGGACACGCGTGTGGGAAGAAGATTCAAATAAGTTCGAGTTACACCTCGTTGAGGCGGTTGGTCGGTCTCTCTCTCTCTCCCTCGTTCGCAAAATCATTTCTTCTTAAGTCGAGTCGCGACGCGAAGGATGTCCTCCGTCGTCGCTTTCTCTTACTAGATTAATTGAAACAGATTACGCGTTGCGGAGACACAAACGCTCGATCCGTTTGCGGCCGAGAGATAAAAAGTAATCCGGATGGTAAGAGGGAAGCTTTTCGGAACAAAGACAATCAGTCTATCATACTAACAACTTGTCCACGCTTTCAGATAGGAACTTATTAGTCTGCATCCTGCTACATGCGAACGATTTTCCTGGAAAATTTTGTGCTCCCGTACTTTAAACATCCATCACCTTTATTTTCCGTACGACTGACCCCTCGAGCGGTTGTCTTCGAAATCTCCGCACGAGAAAAGTTTTTGTTTTAATCGAAGAATATTCCTAGAAGACTGGTTTAACGCTTTAAAACTTCACGCGATGGATTAGAAAGGATTGATGCAGAACGGTGATAAAATCCGGACGCCTATAAATCTGGATGGAGGAATATTTAACGCCGAGAACAATGGAATCGGCGAGCAACCCTGAAAATAAAGCGATAAAAGACGCTAAACTTTCATGTCAAAGCTATATGCGTTTCCGCCATTCTCTTTTCACAATTGTCCGACTTATGCCCATAAATATATCTCGATATCATTTCATCGGGTACTGAAGAGAATATCTCCGAATTAAAAATTAACCACTTCCGACATATCATCGGAACGAATAATTAATCGATAACTCGATAGCTCGCCTTCTCTTTATGCTTTCCTCCCGCAACATATCTAAACCCGGCAGAAACATACACCTCCTCGGACTTTTGTTGTTGTGCGTTTTTTCCTCTTCCGTCCGACGGGAAATTGCATACCCTAGCGCTAATGAAAAGCGATCCCTTTCTTAAAACCCCACTCGCGCGCTTTCTCCGTATCTATCCTCGCGCCATTGCTTATCCCTCCCCCGCTTTCCGCGCCCCGCATCCCACCGATCCCCGCAACCCTCTCCGCGCACACAAGCTGCGTCGTGGTAGAAACCGCGTTGCATACGCCCGCTCCTTTTCCGCACGCCGCCTTTCGCGCTCGGGCGCAGTCTCGACGACTCTTCCGAGACCGTCTTATGATGTGGGGGATAACGCGCCCGCAGATGAGTAAGGAGAAAAAAGAAAGATGGAGAGGTGGAGAATCGCCTTTCCGAGATCCGTCACGTAAACATGTAGTATAAGTCTGAAACCGCTCGTGGATGGTGGCGCGGACGCGATGTGATGCGAGAGAGAGTGGGTGGGTGGGCGGAGAAGGGGGTGGGGCGGAAAAAAGGGAAAGGAAACGTATTAAAGGCGGTTTTGCGAATAGCTCTTCCCTCTCTCTCTCTTGCGCTCCCGAGCGCAGGCCTCAAGGAAATAAAAAAAGAAAGAGATTGAGGAAAACGGAGACTGCGGTGAGCCGCCGCCGTAGGTAAGGATAGGGTAAGGGAGGGAGGAGGAATATAAAAACAAAAAGCACGAGATGTGCATGAGACGTGCACACGTACGGACCGCGGAAGGGAGGGAAAGTGAGGGGAAGAGCAGAGGGGGGGAGGGGTGGCAGCGTGAATGCAAAACCGCCGTTGTGGGATACGCGCGAGACGGGATGGAAAAAAGTAGAAGTTGGAGGAGGAGGATAAGGTTGAGATGTAAGATTAGTGGGATGAGAGATGAGAGACTGAAGGGGGGAACGCAACGCCTGCCAACTCTCGCGGAGCACGGGTAATTCGTGCAGTTTTACGATTACTTCCCATGTTTTACGATTATGTACCCACACACATACAATGCATAGTTGGAGGAGGGAGGGTTCAGGTGAGTTACTTTGATGCAAAGGGGGTTTTCCGCGTCGGCGATTCGGACGTGACTCGCAAGCGTGTAAAAAAAAAAAATATACGAGTTTCCCTCTCCGTGCGACCCATTCGCGATCGTTTTACGAGATGCCTTAATCTGCGTGTTTGGATAATTTAATAATTGAAGAATAGAGGCATCAACGTCGGCGAGAGGGTGAACAAAAAGATGTTACTTTTGTATTGAAAGATTGGGTTATTACTCTGGCTGGTCGTTACAAGACTGAAGCCGAGGATGATCCGCCAAATTTTTGCCGCTGATGATCTGCGGGGAATTTTCCCGTCCCGTTGCCTTGAAAGATATACTGAGGCGTATTTACTGAAATTGCGTTCATTAATCACGCTTCCATGGTTACAGAGGAATACCGCGCACAATTCGTCATCGCAGCAGATCGCGGACTTTGTAACGTGTACCCGCTCAAGCCGATAACTTTTGTTTAACGTACCCCGAAAATCAATAGATGGGCAGGAGATAATACGGCACGAAAAACGTGAGTGCGTGATGAAATTCCAGTTTTTACGGCTACCATATCTGGAAGGATTTTTTTAATGCGTTCTGATATCGCAACTTCTGGCTCGGTGAAAAATGCCAACTTTGGAATCCATATATACTTTCAAAACCCATTTTGATTTTACGAAGATTTTTAACGGCATTGGTATGTAGGTATTGTGCATTGTTATCAAGTAGGTGAAGGAGGTGCTGAAGAAATTTAATGTCAACTGGAATTCTTTTGTCTATTGTTGTCCTATCGCTGTTTGCCCATCTAGAAATCTGCCAAGCTACTTAAATAATATTTTAACATATAATTGACAAATTCTCTGTCAGTCATAGAAAAGGTTGTGAGAATCAAAGAAGTTAGATATAGTATGTACACTAGAAGGTGCATTGGCGCTAGTTTCGCACTGCAAATTGAAGATGCCCGCGGCAGCCATTTGGGTGGCAAAAAAACCGTTGTCAAGTGAAGCTTTGTTGGAGCTGGGAATTGTTTACGCCGTTTACTTTTCCATGATGAAAACGTTTCAGTAAGTTGTATACTTGGATCCATTGATATTTTCTAATGGCAAACAAATGGAGTTCCATTCTCGTGACAAGATTAACGAGAATGATGAAACCATTGAAGATTTTCAATGTTTTCTGCCCCAAGGTTTTGTATTCAGTGAGTACCGGGAGAATATGATTGTCTACATTTCGGGTTATGTGGCCAAAAAGGTGACAGAAATTTTTAAATGTAAGGAGTGCACTTCCCTGCTTTCTGATGAAGGCTTTTCTGGATTGAAATTTTTTAAAACGAAAGATAATGGTGGTTTAAGCCAGCCATCACAGTGTCATTTCTGTATGTAGAATATCAGACAGAGTAATAAGGAAATTCTTGAGTTGCTATGGGGATTTTGGCTATGTGAAATTAAAAGAGAGATTGTTTGTGACAATAATGAATAAATGTAGTGATGCTGATTTGTTTCCTGAGCTAAGAAACCACATACTTGAGCATTTGTACCCATAAAATCATGCTGTTTTGTTGGAAAAAACAAATTTATAATATATATATATATATATATATATATATATATATATATATATATATATATATATATATATATATAATATAATATTCAGGTTTTATTATTTTGTAATTTGGACAAAATGATTTTTAAATAAAAATTTAAAAGTTTTATCAACACTCAAAACTTAAACCTTAAATGTGGTTGAGAGTGTAATATCTTGTGTTAAACGCCTCCAGGTGTGGAATACATATTAGAATATTATGATGACCATTTACTCTTTAAACGTCTTTTAAGTAACTTAGGTAATGGGTGTAAAACCTAAAATTGTAAGGAATGACCTAGACACAAAGCGACAACATAACAGGAAGATTTCTATTCCTCATGAGATAACACGATAAGATAGACTTTCTGCGGAGGGTCCTTAATTTTTGCACAAATTAAAATAAATGCCGTTCGCTCACCGCATTGCACGTGCTGTTTAAAGAAATAAGGACACGATTACCAATATCCAGTATTATACCATAGCCACTTCACTCTATCGTTCATTTTAAGCCGCAATTTTGGCAAGTGTACGCAAAGCTTATCATTAAAATCCGCCGATGCAAAGCATACGTCTTCAGTGGTAATTCACCGATAGAATATTCTATAAAATAACTCTGAATCTGTTCCCGGTGAATCGCTACTGATTACGGCCGTTTTGCAACCGAAACGCGCTCCTGATTTTATCAACCTTTTTATTCCCATTGGAGGGACATAGTTTTTAGTTATGAACATTAGAGTATTTTCGTATGCGTGGTATGCTAGGCAAATGCTGGTCTTCGTAAGATGATTCGCGGTCAGATTTCTCGAGGTGGGAATGAGTTCGTTGTAAGAGAAAAAAAGGGAGGGTCGACCGGCATATGATATAAAGGGGCAATAAGCGTGTGGGTCGGGAGAACGGAGATGAATAAAGGAGCGATTGAAAAATAATGGGCTCTCGGAATCGAGAGAGAACATGGAGAAGAAAGGAGAAGGGAGATAGAGAGGAATGGAAGGGATAATAAACGCGGCGAACGAGAAAGAGAGGGAGGGAAAATGGGAGGGAGCAAGAGAGAGAGAGAGAAAGACCAGACCTCTCTCTCTCTCTCTCGCTAGCTCCCTCTCTCTTTCCTGCGTCTTGATAGCGAAGAGGGACCCTGCTACGAGGCTACGACGTGCACACACAATGCTTGACCTTGTTCCTCAGTCCGTGCGCGTGTATAATTCCATGTGCTCGGCTGCCTCTTGGATACGTGGCGTCGTAAGTTCGTGTCTTGATACTAATGTCCAAGTTATGCTGCTCCCGTCTTATAAGCAATGATTCCCCGTCCGCCCCCGCCCATAAGATGTTGATGCACCCCAGGGAAGGACCCCGAAGTCACCCTTGGAATACGCACGCACGCGACAGAGGGTTTGATTTTATGCGGGGCACGAGGAGAAGCCTTTCTTCCCTTGGTGTTGGTTTGGAGCTGTGATATTTCTCTCTTTTTCTCCGTCTCTCGGATGAAAGCGAATGGTAATTGCTTCATCCGATCGCGGAGACTTCCCTACTTGTTGTGGAAAACGGAGGTAATTGGAAAGTATTTCTAAAGTTCGTGAAGGATGGATGACATGCGATGCCATGGTTCGTCGACATGTTTTGCTTTGAGCCGCGGACTGGAACGTATAAAACGACTATTATTATTGCATCGCTTGGTAAGTCAATATGTTCGTGGTGACTGTCCATGGCAAATCGCACCTTTGACGCTTCGCATTACTCGAGAAAATTTATATCACAAAAACTATATTTCGTTTCTTCAGTATTTACAAGTGCATTTAGAATTTTTTGCCGAAGTAAATACATTCGCGAAGCTTCTAAATTTTTAATGTCATCGAAAATTATGTTCACCTAGGTCACATTAAACGAAATAATGCCGTTTCTATTTTTCACAAAAAAATACTCGGCCACTAAAAAAACCAGGACTCTGTTTATATAATTTTAGCATTTATACCTCGGATCGGAATCGCGGTCGGCAAATGTTTGGAACTCCCAAACGATAGCCATTCGCGCATAATCGAAATCGGGTTTCGAATTGGTCGCGGCGAAAATACTCGCGGAATCGCGAAAGAAAAGAAAATAAACCGTCGAGAAAATGCTCCTTCCCTACCACCGCGTAGCTTATTATGGTATTATTTTCGGCTTGGCGTGAGTGGGAGGAGGAGAAGGGCGTTGCGGGGGAGCGGAGGAGTGGAGGAGGTGGAGGTGAGGCGGAGGGAACGCCCCTCGCGTATAGATTGCGCTCACGTTTCTTGACGGCATATCTCAGCGGCGCATCGGTAAAGAGTTTTTTTTGGCGGCGGAGAGAGAGAAAGAGAGGAGATAGTTCATATGGCGGGGGGAATTGGAAGGGGAGAGGAGGCAGAAGGGGTTGGGTTGGGTCACACAAGGTTAGCCCTCCCCCACTCATGGCCCGGCGACCCATTGACCCCTCGCTGACCTATGGAAGGCCGCCAAAATCTCGCCTCACACTCGTGTCTCTTCTTCTACATCGCACGAAAGCTGCGGAGTTAGATCTTCCTCTTTTTCCTCTTTCTCTCCTCCTCCTCCTCGATGAGATGCTGCTCGGCGCCTCTCAATGGCCTCAGCGTAAGGAAAGGCGGCAACGTCGGATCCGAGAATCGGGGGTACATCATCTCTCGAGGTAGGAGGAGAAGAGGATCTTGACCCGGCGGCACGCTATACATATAGAAGAGATAGTTTTGTGCCTCTCCCTCTCTTCTATCTTGAGAGAGAGAGAGAGATTCTCCTTCGATTCAGAATGAACGGATTGTAATTTTACGCTATCTTTGACATAATGTTGAAACTTTGCCTCAACGCGACAACTCTTGAAAAAGAATCGAAATGCAGTGAGCATCGCGGTAGAAGTTTATGAATATTTCAAGGCGTTTAAACTCATTGTGAAGGGCTCGATTTATGTAGTGGCGTCTTTCTTCCATCGTTTCGAGGACATTGTTGACTGTAAACAAGTCTACAAATCTCGTATACAATATTCCACGTCTTTGGAAGTCACGACCTAAAAAATAAGATTTTCAACTTTGCGCTCAATAGAGAGTCATCTAGCTCCTCTTCCTTTACTGCCGGTGAATACCACTGATGACGGCTAACTGGTAGCCGGTTTGCGCATATTGTTTTTCATAACGTTTTTATGTTTATTGTAGATCATGAATGTCAAACACGAAGAGGCATCAAGCAATGAGTGCTATAGAAGGATCGCATTAGGATTACAGTTATTTAATGAGGGTCAAAGCTTAAAAAAATAGAAATTTTATAGAAGATTTGACCTCTGTTTTTAAAAAAAAAACAATAACCTAGAAACCGCGTTTTACCTTATCCCAGTAACTAAGGAAAACCCATGTCTCCTTTCCACACAAATTAAGTATTTATACAAAATCTAGAAAGATTTAGTTGAGAGAAAAATCCGCTTTCGGTCCACACTAAAGCGCAGGAAGGGTCGCCACTTTGGCATGCCTGTTATAAATGTTTAAGATAAGTATTTATTTTTTCAAATTTATTCTTTTGAGCGCTTAATTTTTATATGAATTTGCACGGTTAAAAATTAAAATTTCATTTCATTTCATTCGTTACGAGAAAGTTGATTTTACGAGTCTTGTTATCTAATCACTACATATATAACTCGAAGGGTTAAATTCACGTCGCTTGCTGGTTTGTTTTGCTTATTTCACCTTATAAAATTTTGCGGCCATAAACCACAATCGTACTCGTTGCGGTTTATCGTCGAATAATGAATCGATTAAGTCGCCGATTTTTATCAGCCTCGTTATGCAATTCTAAAGGGCCATAACGAAAGGGCACGGAGTTTCACCAGTTAGCGCCGCAATTATAAGTGAAAGTGTTTCGACCTCCCCGAACACGCTATAGGAGGAGAAAAATATAACCGTCGGCCGGAGATAACACGGGCGAAGCGAAAGAATTCCACTCTGCTCCCGAACGGCTCGAAGCTAGTCGGAGCATTTCCGCGTGCGCGCGGGTTTATTGGGTCGCCTCCGCCGCTTTCACTCGCTAACACCCTCCATCGCTCCGCTCGCAGTTGGCGGCGAAAATGACGCGCTCGCTCCCGACCTCGCTCTTTTGTTTTTTTTTTAAACATCAACGCGCGAAGCGTTAAAAAAGACTCAAACGGAGCTCGTCCTCTCCATCTCCCTTGCGGCGCGTTTCTCTTTTATTTTCCCAGACCTTCCCGAAAAGTCTCCCGCTTATTTTTTTCTCCCCCCACACACACAACCCTCCTCGTTTTTTCGTCACTGCGAACGCTCCACGTCATCTCGTGAAAAACCTCCAAACTTCCCTCTTCCTCCCACATTACGAATCCTCTCTCTCACTTTTTTCTCCCTTTTTTATAGGAGAACACTTCACACGACCCTCTCTCTCTCTATGCACTTCCTCTCCACGCCTCCCCATTCCCCCCTCTCATTTTCCCTCCGTGCGTGTGTGTGTGTACTTTCCGAGCGTGTCTTCGAATGCATTTCCTCTTACCTTCCCGTGTTCGTTCCCGTCACGCTCCCCCGGCTCTTTCATTTCTTTTGGGGTACGGGATGAGGTGAAAGGGGAAGCGCGTTGGTGGACCCCCCAGCGCGCCCCCTCCCCCCACTCTCTCTCTTTCTCGCTATGTCTCTCTCTCTCTCTAGGTCGCTACCCTCCTTACCCATAATACTACCCGCTGACGTTACGGGTCTGCGGCTATGTCGTTCCTTTTAAATCCGCATCATTCATTACTCTCAGACAGCGCTATAGAGTGCGGAGGACCAAGGGAGAGGAAAAAGGTCTTTTTATTCCTTTTCCCTCGGCACCGAGGGGTAAATGGAATAGCGTGAGGTTTAGGCGGGCGTAACTCATCCCGGGGTTGATTTTCGAAGTCATTGTTGCCGGGACGCGACATAAAGACGCCCGTTTTTAAAGGAAAATCTCCGTGTCTAATGCGGCGGCGTATAGTATTAATGATAAGAGAGAGAGAGAGTTGGGTTGAAAAATCGGCATCCCGTCGCCGCAAAGATCTCACGTCTTGAAATTTAATCAAGAGCAGAGTAAGAAAAATGACGTTTTCATTACGATTTCGGAAACGCTTAAAACTCATTTGTGTTATAGCCAGTATTGAGCATTGGAACGCATTACCTGCAGAGGTCTTCAAGCCATTCCCTTCCCGCGTAGGTCTCTTTAAGGCGAAGTTAAATAGCATTCAAAATGCATAATAATTATGGGTAATTTTAAAGACGAGCTTTTGAGTGATACGTGATGTTTCCATTTGTGTACCCTTCCCTAGAAATGTTAAAACCTTTAAATCAAGAGTTAAAAATATCATATTCATTACTTTAGTTAATTTACTGTTAAATAATATTGAAAGATGAATTAATTAACGAAGGAGCTCGAACTCGAAGCTCCTAACAGGAAAATATATGGATAGAATATTGTATGTGGTATGTGAAAAATTGTAAACTGAATCTTCTTAATATGTTTTGATATGTTTTAAATATGTTATTTATATGTAAATTTTGTAACCTTTCCACCCGGCTAGGCGCCCACTTGCATTGTATATAGAAATAATAATAATAGTTCAATATCATTCCTTTATGTGTTTATGGTTTTGATGGAAGTTGTTCTAAATTTTCTTTTTTTTCTCTCTCTCTCTCCCTCTCTTTAGGTGAGTATCCAAATCCCTTATTCGGAACGTTCCGGTGAAACGTAAGTGATAACGTATAACAAAATGTAAGACACGTAAGGTTTCTGGAAGGAAATGTCCATCTTCTCGTCTCGGAGCCATAAAAGGTTTGCAATCTGGCCAACTAGGTTACGAAGTAGGCACGAAGTCATTAAATCTTCTAAATAAGAGTCGCGAGAAGAAAATGTTCGTTACATTTTATGGATTCCTTAATTTTCTTGCGAAATGTACTCATATAAATTGTGAACGGAAAGGGCTTACTGATTAAAGCCGCGAATATTTTCAAGAAGGAAAAGTTTTAAGCCGCGAAAATCTCATAATGATGAAAAATGACTTGGGGACGATGCATGATGAAATGGAATATTTCGTTAATGACCCTCGACAGGCTACGGAAATGTCCCCTTGGCGTTGAACGATGTTTCTGTTAGAAAATTTAACGCATTTTTTTAATGCGGCAAAACGGTATAAACGTGTTCGAAACGTGACTTAACCGAGAGTCGTATAGGTGGCAACGCTGGTTTTGGTGCGTAAATTAATCGAACCCGCCCGGAGTGCAGAGGACAACGGGTTTGGCACGTCGCCCCAAATAAAGGCGTAGTTTCCGGGTGACAGAGGATCTTAGCCAAGCGGTAACGGGAATCCTTCGCCGAAACTTCGTTGCGGGCCTACGCCCTTCTTCACAACTCGCTCGCGATTGGAGTTCCCGGAAGAGCGGTGTCTTACCTGGAGCGTGAAGTGACAATCCCTTTACCTACCTTGATCGGTGCATCGAAAGATTGGTCGGATAAGGCTGACTGGAGAGGTAATCCGATGGAAAAGTAACTGTTACCTATTCCCGTGTCCATCGTCTTTGAAAAGCTCCGATCCATGCCACGATTCATTGCCTTCTGTGAGAGAAAGAAAAATGCTCATCTCGGCTGAAGAAAACCAACTGCTACACGTTAACTATTGAACTTAAGTGTACCTGAAAGAATTTTTAATCTCTTAACTTTTGATTGGAGCGGAGAAGGTGAGCCTATTTTCTTTGAAAAAATAAAGATGATCGATGTGTGACTCTTTATCTATCATGCTGGATGGCTCCGCCGTCTAATACCTCGGAGGCAGATTAATCACTCAAATTCTCATCAATTAAAGGAATCCAATTAGCAGCGCCAGCGCCTGAAAGTTAACCACCAAAAATCTTATTTATCTCTCGCCTTCTTATTGTGCGTCGCTCATCAATCACCTCCCATCTTCGTAGCCTCGACTCTCGTGCGGTACGCGACAGAGTCAGGATCGAGGTATGTAGGTAGATACGCCGTACACGAGAAGGAGATATATCCGGCTAAGTTTACTACGCGCCTTCGAATTTTCGCGTAACCCTGTCACGTCAAGCACGTAGAGTTAAAAGGTTGGGAAATGTCTCGGTAGGTTGCGTTCTTAATGAAGTTATTCGATCATCTCGATTGACTCGACGAAATTCCTTGCACCCTCATCGCTCCCATTATCTCGCCATTGTCTACCATCTACACTAGGTGCCTGTTATTTCGCGAATATTTCCCGCCTTATTCGTCTTTTGTTCCCGAGATACCAGAAGATGGTAGAGGGATGGGATGGGTTCGACCAATTATTCACTCCCTACTAACTAACCGTCTTTTTCGTCGTTCGATAGACTGGGGCCATTGAAAGGGCAGGGAAGTGAATAGGAGGAGTAAAGGTGAGAGGCGGGTGCATGTGCACCTTTTATCGTCTCCCTTTTGCTTTTGTCCTCGGGTGTTGCGGGGAACATGGGCGTGGGTGCGGAAATGCCACACTCTCGGAGTCACGTAAGTGGTGTGTGTGTGTGTGTGGACGTGTGGGAGGGCAGGCAGTTCCGCCGCATCACTCGGTCGCTAAATGGGCAAACACGCCTCTTTCCCATCTATCCGTCCATCCGACCTTCGGCACAAAACGTGACCAAACGCCTCTTTTTCCCAAATACATCTTCGTTCGGGGAAAACTCTCCGACGAAAATGTTAGGTATTTTTTTTCGGCGCCGACCCGACGGCTTATTTTGGTTGATTGGCGCCTGTGGTATTGTTAGTGACACCGGAATCCGAGATGACTTCCCGTCCCCGCCGTCCCTTTCTAGTCTTGGAGTCATATTCAGGCTCGATTCCTCCGCTCCTCGCCTCTTTAAAGATGTGAAAATATTCACTCGGGTGGCAATTTTTTCGTCGAACATTTCTTTCGTTTTGCCATGTGGTGGACTATATTTTAACGAACCAATGCTCCGTGGATAATTTTATTGTGTAGTCTTAATCGTTTGAACCCTTGCGGAAAGGTTGAATGCTGAATGGTTTACTGACGACGGATCCGTAAGATTGTTTTAACATTCAAGTTAACTTGTGAGGGAAGAATTGGATAGCTAATTACGTAAGGCGCTTTTTTCACCAACTGCTAACTTTTCCATCGGATAAAGAATCGCAGATGCGATGTGTTGTTGGTTGCCTACATTTGTACTGCAAGCTATATTTCCGACTACTCTCCAACTAATGATCCTAGATCTAGGATTCCAGTGATATTTCCCGTACAGACAGACAGGCGGACAAACCGAATACATGAGCGATTGTTTAGACAAAACCGCCTAAAAATATTTAATAATGCTGCCTTCTATTCAAAATCTTAAACTTAGATGGTTTTTCCAGTTGTCCGAAAGATTCATGTTGTATTAAAAACTTTTTAGTAATTGTTGTATGCCTTTTCCATTCTAATAAAACTACACTTTTAACATGCAGCCGGAAAATTCTACCACCGTTGATGTTTATTTTCGCCAGCTTCCATAACAGGTTGAAACGTGGTTAAGCAAGGCACAAAAGTATTAAACGGCTTTTGCCTATCCCGAATAATTCCGCGAAACGTCTCCGCGCAAATCCCCCAGGAGAAAGAGAACCCCCTTCTAAGCCCGCAACGCCGCGGAGCTTTGAGCAACACCTCATCACTCACTTCACCCTTTCTCTCTATCTTTCTCTCTCTTTTTCTCTCTCTCTTTATCTCTCTCTACATCATCCACCCGACCTCGTGGTGGTCTGAAAGCATCGGCGTCATCATCGAAGTCACCTCCAATCTATTTTCCTCCACTCCCGGGGGCGTCAGAAAACAACCAACCAACCAACCCCCTTAACCTCCGTACCGCAAGATATTCCGTGAATCGTCAGAAAGGGGAGAGTTGTGGTGGAGGGTGAGATGGAAGTAGAGGGAGACTTAGCGGGGGAGGGAGGTGAAAAAAGGAGGGTGGTGAGTGTAGCCTAATTGGATCCGCCATGACTGGCTCTTCCCTATAGCGATCGAACCTCCCCATCTCGCCGTCGGGAGGAGGGGAGGTGAGGAGAAGCGTTAAAAGGCAGAGAGAGGTGAAATGCGCGGGGACATAGGGGATAAAGGGGTCGGGGCGAAGAAGAGAGGAGGAAAAAAATGCGAATCGAAACAGGAACGACACAAAAGGGCGGAGACGAGAATCGCGTGTGGTCTCTCCGGAGGGATAGCGCGGAAAAGAAGCGGGCACCGGGATGATGCTGTGTGGTACTTTCCCAGGGGATCATCCTCCACGCCTCCTCTCTTCCCTTCCTTCCGAGTAGATGGATAGGAATCGGAGTGAGGGATGCGAAAGAGGGGGTGTAGCTTTGTCGTATCAAACCGTCTGCTCATTATGCCTTATAGTGTCGGAGGAGAAGGCTTAATTAGGGAGAGTCCAGACAGTTATTTTTCAGCACCCGCCCTTTATGGGAGGCAGGGGCTAGCGGAAGGGGGGTCGAACCGGGAAATCTTTTTATCCTTTCTTTTTTTACACTCGGAGTGATACCCCGAAGACCGCTGTTTTGGAAGACCGCACACAAGGCGATGCTTTTTTTCACAAATACAGAGCTGCGCCTTACGGGTGGGGAGCTGTGGTGGTCGTGGGAGCAGAAGGAGTTGGATGAGTCGAAGGAGGAGGGGAAAATGCGATGGTCGTGTGGGGGGTATATAGTACTTTCTACGAATTGTTCACGATTTCCTCTCCCCCCTTTATCTCTCTTCCGCCCGGCGGTCAGTCACGATACGCTGCCCGCTTCGGCGGAGTTCGCCCGTAACTCAAGGAATGGGCGGACGGTGTCCGACCGAGTTGAGTCATCCCGCCCACGCACACGAGACTCACAATTCTTCCCTTCGTTTCTGCCTCTCTATCTCTTTCTCTCTTTGTTTCTCCTTTTGCCTCCCTCTATGTCCCCCTTATCTCGCATTCAGCTAAACTCTCTCCAATGTCTCTCTTTTTCTCTCCCGTTCTATATTTCCCTTTCTTTTTTTCTGATTCTTCATCTTTTCCTTCTCGAGTCTGAGTTTCGTTCCTTGCCTCTCTTTTTCCTTACAACGCCTCCTATATAAGAACACTCTCCCCCCCACACACACCGCCCAGCAGGGTAAAAAAAACCTTCCCTTAACGACTCCTTGCAACATTTCTCCCGCCGCCAGGCTCGGAATGTTTCAGACACAAAAGCACCCAACGGTCGATTTTTCATAAAAAATATGGCTAAAGTAAGGAAAGAGAGAGAGATAAATGGGATACTTTGCAATACACTTTCTCGCAACATTTTTGGAAAAATTTATTTTCCCGACGTGAGAATTTTTTCTCCCCGTCTTCGTTTCATTTTTCGCCCTTTCAGACGCAAGTCGAGTCGACGCAGCAGTTTTCATTGAAAAAGCCCTTTGATTTTCTTTTAGTCACGCGTTTTTTGTTTTTAAAAATATATATTCTCTCTACTTTACACGCCGCTTCTCTTCACGATTATTTCTCTTTGCAATTTTCCACTTCCCCAGATATTCATTTCCATTTTTTGTTTCGTCGAATTTCCGTTTTTTCCCCTCAACTAGGCGAACGTTTTTTTACACAAAAACATTAGGAATGGAATAAATGAGTATAAAGAAGTGTGGGCGGGCGAGAATCTGGGTAAGAGAGAAAAAGAAGGGGAGAGGGGGAAGAGAATACTGTGTGTGTGTGTGTGTGTGTGTGTGTGTGTGTATGTATGTATATATATATTTATTTATTTATATACGCTAGCTGAAACGTCCGACTTCGCTCGGGAAAGAGTATTCTTCTAAGTATTAAACGATTTTTATTAATTATTATTTTTATTGATATATCACTTTTGATGGCCTATTACAATAAAAATAATAGGCTTAGCTATCGAATTAGGCGACACTTTTCCTCGATGCGATTTTCGTTCTTCTTTTGTTGCTTTGGTAAATGTTTGCAAGGAGAAACATTTTGCTCGTCCTCACCGGGTTGGGTAAGTTGGTTGAAGTATTTTTTGTTCCTCATTCAGCTATTACTTCTTCCATTCTCTCCATTCAGAAAAGATTTATTAAAATCTTTTCCCAAATTGCGAAAATATAAACAATATGAAATAAACAACCATACCGCAATATGCAATTTAAAATCCTAGCAGAAAACAACGAAAGAAGATGGAACATCGCATTGGGGAAATGTGACGACTAATTCGATAGCTGTTCCAAATAATACAATAAATTTTGAACTACTCATTTTGCTCTAGGGTATCCCAAGTTTTGAATCGCTGGTTCGGGGTTTTGGAGGCGGAGCCCCCACAAAAAAAGGTCCAAACTTTACCAAACGTTCCCTTCCTTAATTACGCAAGCGATGTTTACATTAACATTTACTATTTTATGTATTGTGTTGTAAAGTTTTACCATTACGTTAATACGTAATTAAGCAATAAAATTATATGGATTATGTCAATACTATTAGCCAAATGGTAAACAATAAACAACATCTTGGTTACCGAACAAATGTAAGTAGATGTATCGATTTATGTTGCGATGTCAATGGTAAAAGATAACAATGTTCTAATATTCCTTAGAAATCATTTGACTCGCTTTAAAAGTATTCATAGACTATATTTAGGCATGAATCCATTTTTACCCTTTATCTTGGCGTTGGCTATTCTTTCTCTACGGCGCGTCCTTGCATTAATCTATACGTGGCTATCTCCCTTTGAAGAGGACAGCAATTAAGAAATTTAGCTTTTTTGCCGCCTGGAAAATGGTCATCTAAACCGATAAATTTTTCTCTTAAAGAAACTTTTAGAGCGATTTAACATGTAATGCGACAAGACGTGACCAGAATTAAAATATTCAGTCTTTCGTGCGTAAAATAAGCCATTTCCCGTGATCGTAAGTTAATATTTAGGTATATTTATATCCACATAATTGAAGGGCCGCATGGGATTTTGGGGTGTCTCCACATCATTTCCCATGCATTCTTATGGAAATAGTATTTTATTTACCCCATGGAGTATAAGAGACCCCACAGTCTGCAAACCTAGACCGAGTTCTTCCTTTGGTCCATAGCATGGCCCATGAAACTTTTGAATTCGATAGCTTCAACGGTGTACAAACGTATAAAGAACGTACATACATACACACGCACACTCTAAAATATGTATAAGATCATCATAGGTAGTCTGTCCGTAGACAGGTCCGTGATTATTCATGGTTAAACCTGGTTCTCCATATACTCCTATTTTCTGCTGTCCTCTTCATATTTTGATAGATCTCTTTCCCTTTCAAATCGTCTATCAGCTGAAACCTTTTCCTACCTCTTTCCCTTTTTCCATCTAGTTTCCTTCTAACACGTCTTTAATCATACTCTCTCTCCTCAGGTAATTTCCAATCCAGTTTGGCTTCCTCTTTCTAATAGTCTGTATAATCAGTCGCTTCTCTCCTACTCTTCGTAGTACTTCATCGTTTATATATATATATATATATATATATATATATATATATATATATATATATATATCTCTTAGAAAAAGAGTGTATAGAACAAAGGGGGATCGGAAGAGGATATTTTTGTCGGCGTAGAGGTAGTTTATGCTACTCCAAAAGAAGAGAGATGTGTAAAATCAGAGGGAGGAAGAAAAAAATGTCAAACGAATCGCCTCTTACTACTTAAAATTTTAGTCACGGAGGATGACTAAAAACCTTGTATAACCCTCCTCTTCGGACTGCTTCCTTACCCCGGTTTCTCTTCATCCTCTATAGCCTAACCCTCCACTTCCAATCCTCTCTCCCTTCCTCTACCAGATTTATTTTTTTCTGTTTTTCTCCACTCCCTTCCACCAGAGTTTGTATTCTTCTCTTCCTCCACTTTTGTTTTGAACGGGTGCATAAAAAAGTCTAGGAAAGAAGAGGAAGAAAAAAATACAAAATAATCGAAAGATTGGTTAAAGGATAATTGGTAGCTAGCAGAAGAAAAGAAGCGCGGAAATTTTCTGTAAAATGAACCTGATACGTGACAAAAACAGTCGTATCTTTTTTTATTTTTAGACCGAGTAGAATAAAAAGGAAACTTTTTTTCGTGGAACGTATTCCATTTTAAGGGGTGTTGGAGAAAGGGAGAAGTTTGGTTGCTTCTGGATCGGTGGGAGTGGGCAAGCGTATGAAAATCGGAAAAGCGAGGGTAGGGAAATACATGGTTCCTTTGTGTGTGTATGTGCGCTCTCGCTTTACTGAGCTGCTCGCCTAGCTCGTTCACCCGCACTCTCTCAACATGTCTATCAAGAGGTATTCAGGCGTGCTATGAAAAATGCATTTTTCCCTTCGTTGGAGTGATTTCCCCGGGCAGCAAACCCGTGCGTGCAAATCTTTTTTTCGGATGGTGTTAACATTTGAGAAATTCATATATCTTTACGAGATTTACGAGGAAAATTCGACGTTTTTTCATCGACTTTGGAGGTCTTTCGAGAAATCACTTGTTCGTCTCTTATTCGAAAGCTGGTATGTTTTTCTGCCAAGCAAGTTTATTTTAATGCGCGGAATAAGAAATTAAAAAAAATGGTACTTTCTTTAGACTGCAGAGGTAAAGATAAAACTGCATAAACCGCTTAGTGCGGAATTAAGTCGTGCGAAAAAATATTTAATTTAAAAAGTGTCTAAATATATACACGATTCTGTAACAAAAAACTAAAACTTTCTTTGACCATGTTGTCCAAAACTTGCGCCGTTAATCTCCACTTTTTTCCAGTTTCCTTTGGGAGAAAGAGAAAAGGGAAAAGCCTTATGGCACGACCATAAAAAAGTTTATAAATCCATAACTAAGTTAGGGACTTAATACGAAACAATTCTCTAATGGCTCTAATACACCACGGAAGAAGGGGGGAACTTCGCCTTCTCCCTTTTATAAAAAAAAGAGATGGGAAAAAATGTATTCCTACTGTGTTAAGACCTTCTGATACTCTTCGCTTAGATCCTTCAGATCCCTCCCTCGTCATAGGGTTGCCGGATTTAGCCGGCTAACGAAGGTACCCGGGCCGCAGTCAGGGGTTTTCTAAAGTGAGATATATCGCCGGACTGATCTTTTTCTCTCCTGAGAGGCATGAAAAGCCTCGGCCTTCCTTTTAAGGTGGGTGGAGAAGGAAATCTTAAAAGAGTGGGCGGGGTCTTCCACCCCCTTTTTCCCTCTCTCTCTCTCTCTCTCTACACACACCTTCTCACCCTCTACTTCCCTTTCTATTCCTATATCTCCAATGCTCTCTCTCACTCACTCTCCCTCTGTAACCCTTTTGCTCGCCACTCCGTTTAATACATCGTCTTACCACCAACTCTTTCCTCTTTCTCTTGTCCTTTTATCCTTTCTTACACTTTTTATTCGTGCCCACCTACACGTCAAAATGTAATCTCTCTCACTGTCCGCCTCTCTCCTTCTTTCTCTCAAGGTCGCTCACTGCTTCTTATCCTTTGGATATTTTAAGGTCTAGCCTTTACCTTCATTCCCTCATACCTCCCAAGTCACACCATCTTTCTCCCTCTCTTCCATCCCTGTCTATTTTTTATGTTACCTTCACCCCCTCTTTCTATTTTCTTCTTCATGCTTTGGGTGATGTTTACGAGTAGAAAGAGTTAGACCTTTGTTTCGCACACTCCTGCCTACGAACTCTACAAACCCATTCCGTTGTGACACAATATTAGGTCGTAGTGTGAGGTGTTTTTGAACCCGTTTTTTTTCGTTCGCTCTCCTCCTTTTAATCTGTCCGCGTAGGCTGTTGTGTATGACACGGTATCCAAAATAACAAATGGGGAGACTTGATTTTAAAGGGCTTAATGCATGTCTGAAGATTTTAATTGATCGATCATTTTTAATTTGCATATAGAATGCCACGGCAAATATACCAACGTTTTTTCGACCCCAGAATAGGCTTCTGCGATTTTTTCCATCTTATCAAAAGTAGGTTAGGGACGTGCGTTACGCCGTTTCTCTTTGTCGGAAAAAAGAACGAAAGGCTTTTTAATTCAAAGTCGATACGTGACATTTATCATTTCCTCGAGCGTCCATCCCTAATGGCTAAAGAAGGGAGATAAAGTGCGTGGGTTTGGTTTAAAAAAGAAAAGCAGAGCCCTTTCTCCTCTTGCGTGCAAATTGATGGTTTTGGCGACGTTTTCCTGTTTGCAAGACATTCCCTTTTTCTCCCTTGTAGAGAGAGAGAGAGTCGTGTTTTTTCCTTGTAAAATTAGGAACCTTCTTATATTCCCCTTTTGCCCTCTCGGTTCTCTTTTTTTCTCTCTTTCTCTCCTTTTGTATTTCTTCCGCCACCTCCTCCTCCTCTTTCCATTACGGCCACACCCATTTCCGCGAGGACCTTAAGAATAACAATAAAAAAAATCACGCCACGCTCTTAAATCTCGATCCCCGTCTTCCTGTATACACGCGTCTCCTCAGACGTCACGTGACCTTATAACATTTTCTTTTTCTTTTTTATTCCCTCCGTTTCGACCACGCGAGCGTCGCATTGCCATTCTCAGATTTCAAAATGGACGGAGAGGAATATATATATATATATATATATATATATATATATATATATATATATATATATATATGTTGGGATGAGGATGAGCTCTCTCTGTAGCTGAAGAAGGAGTAGTTCCGAAAGCTTTACGTTTGTGATGTTTCTGTGTTTTTGTGTTATTTTACGTGTGTCGCTTCGACATCCCCGGGGCCTCACCAACCTGAAGTCGTCTGATTGGTGAGTGCTCACTGGGTTTCCTCATCCCAACACCTTGTTGACATCCATATATTCATTTTACCTTTCCTTTTCCGTAAGTTGTTATATATATATATATATATATATATATATATATATATATATATATATGGATGTCAACAAGGTGTTGGGATGAGGAAACCCAGTGAGCACTCACCAATCAGACGACTTCAGGTTGGCGAGGCCCCGGGGATGTCGAAGCGACACACGTAAAAGAACACTAAAACATCACAAGAGTTCTCTCTCTGTAGCTGATGAAGAAATAATTCCGAAAGCTTCTACGTTTGTGATGTTTCTGTGTTTTAGTGTTCTTTTACGTGTGTCGCTTCGACATCCCCGGGGCCTCGCCAACCTGAAGTCGTCTGATTGGTGAGTGTTCACTGGGTTTCCTCATCCCAACACCTTGTTGACATCCATATATCCATTTTACCTTTCCTTTTCCGTAAGCTGTTATATATATAAAACTATATATATATATATAAACCGCCATCCACACACACAACTCATCTCCCCCATTGTTTTTAGAGTGGGCATATATACAGCGCCAATCTCCGATGAAAAAATGATATTGCGGAAAGTCTCGTATGGCAAAAAAAGAGGGAAGGAGCTTAGTTTCGGAGAACCTCTCGAGGATCCGGAAACGTTCTCTCTCTCCCTCTATCTCTTCGCTATTTCTCTTTCCTTTCTCTCTTTCGCTTTATACGTTTTCTCATTCTCTCCGCCGCGTTGCTCGGTTTCCGGCCTAGGCCTCTCTCTCTCTCTCTTTATCTCTCCCTTATATTTTTTGCGGAATGGAAAATCCGATTTCACAATATCGCGAAAATCACCCGAGTGTAAATAAATACGCGTGTGTTTTGTTTCCCTTCGGTTTTGTTTACGGGGTCAAGGCTGTCCCGCTTGTGTCTCGAGAGCAACTTGCGGGGCTTTGCGAAAAATTCTCGCTGCCGCATATCTGCGATTCTATCCAGAAGCCGTACAAATCGTTCCGTGGATGGAAATCACCGCCATTAATCCTCCCGTCCACGTTAAGTATTCGTTCGGAAAATAATTAAAGCTCTCGCGACCGAATATGCTGTTTTGTTTTTTTTTCAGGAAAACCGAGGCTATGTTCCGTGAAATATTTTAAATTTCCGGCGAAAATCGCATTCGGCGGTATTTTGTCGAAAAATTTTACCCTAGCGGTCGATCCCGACTCTTGTTTTTGCGTCTTTTGTATAGCTGCGAATAAAAACGAAACCGCAAAAAAAAGGATCGAAATTCTGGTCCCGGGCGTGCTACTTCCGTTGTTCGGGCGAAATTTTATCGGCGTCCGACAATTCGATCGTAAATCTTTATCGAGGTGGATGCGCGGGACCTCCCCCTTCCATTAGCAGAATGAGACCGGGTTGAATTTTACAAGACGTTATTGCTTTATCAAATTTTACGGTCTCGAACGACGCATCAATACGCCCGGAGCCACGTTCCGAGAATCCGTCCACTCCATCCGGTTCGGTCTTCTGCGGCTCGGGAGTAAATCGTCTTCTCGTAAAAACTCGCCTATTGCACCTTCTCCCTTTCCAACTCGTCCTCCCCTCCCGAACACTACCTTCCCATGAATTGTGGATGTCTCGAAAGAGAGAGGGGTGCGAACTTGAGGGAGAGTCACAGGGAATTCTGGGAAGGCCGAAAAGGGCGTGCGAGTTATAACGCTCTCTCCTCTCCGAGATTAAAGGTGAGAACTGAGAGTTACTGCGAAGATATGGAAGTTCGGTGATATCATTCATTTCTCGCTTCGGTGAGAAATAAAGGAGTATTTTGGCAGGGGCGGGAGAGTATACACAAGTCCTACTTAACGTAAGGATTGGAATTGGAGGAAGCAGGAGGGTGTGATGAGCTTTCGCTAAGTGGCTGCGAGTGAGGGAACGGAGGGAATGGAGTACATTATGAGAGAGAGAGAGGGTATTGGTGGGGATCTTATCGGAGAGGAATAAGGGTGGGATGGAGAAGAATGCCAATGTTCTGTGGGGGAGGAGATAAAAGAGACCGAAAGATGGAACGCAAGTGGGGTGAATTTGCGTCGGCCAAGCCTTTTCTGCTCGCTTGGGGGAGATGAGACAATTATTCGCGCGGTTTTTCGGGTGGACTGGCTCGCACGTCGCCCAGCCTCCCTCCCACCCACACACTCAACTAACCCTTTCGTTCCCCCCGGAGTTGCATTGTGGATTCGGGAGCGGATTTTCGAAATGACGTACCAAATATAAAGGTGTTGGGGTGGTTGGCGGCGTGGTACATAAAGGGGTGGAAAAATAATCTCGTTACGCACCATCCTCCCCGGCGTTCTGGTTCCCATGGGATTTCGGGAAGGGGGGAGGAGGTATGGGAGGGATGCTGCTTCTCCCTCCCTATTCTTCACCCCTATTCTTTCTCCCCCTATCTCCTTCCTCACATCCAGTGCGTGAGTGGGTTGCATGATGGGAGCTTTTTGAGGGTGTCGGCAGTTGTTGGTTTTACTTATTTAACGAAGTTACTGCCTCCTTTTACATCCTTACCCTCCCCCCTCTCCACTCCGTCTCGCATCGCTTTCTCTCCCCCTATTTCCCCATCTTCTTGCCCTTCACGAGACACGAGGTCGGGTTTGCCTTTACGGCGGCGACTCGGTCGCTTCGCATCCAATATTTCGCGTCTTTTTATAGCTTTTAACGGACGTCCTTTTTCGTCTGTTTCGGACCTTCAGTTTTCCGATCCGAGAAATTTGTCCGTCATAATTTAAAAGTTTACTCCGCGCGGTCCGTCGTTGTTGTGTCGGCGGAAGGCGTGTCGCGCGCAAAAAAACCGGTATTTCCGAAATCAAGGTCCAATTTAATGTTTTTTCGGGTCTTTCGATTCGCTGCTTTATGAGCGGTCGGCGCGGAGGGAAACCTTCAAAAGGGCGAGAAATTGAGTTTCTCCGAGTGGTTCGATTGTATCGGGGGCGTAATTCATTTCAATTAAATTCGCCGTCGGAAAGAAATAAAATAAAAATATAAAACTCGGGGACGTCTTCTGTTTCCTCTTAATGTGTTCCATAAACGGAGATGGGCGTTATAGCTGCTCGTAAGAAAATCCTTGAAAATCGAATCGAACGCAGAAGCGGTCGAAAAAATATATGCTGAAAATAGATTAAGGTTATCCGAAAAAGGTGGATGTAAAAAAATTGGCAAATCTCGTTTCTTTTATGACCGCGTTGATATAATGCGAAACATACTTTTTTCTCTCGTTTCCGAAACAAATGGAAAGAGACGTGATGGAATGTAGAGAGAGATTCTGGCGGCCTGGTTGTAAAAGGTTCTCTCCCTCCCTTTTCTATCTCTTTCTCTCGACGTGGCTGCCAAGGCAAGAAGAAATGATGGAATGACGTGGGACCCTGTTACTCTTGATAAGATTTCTCGGACAATGTAGGTGGCGGATTTATTTCCTTAACAATATCTCTCCATTTTCTACTGATACCGGAACCCTCTTTACTTCGCAATCCCAGAGGGGAACATCACAAGAGTTTTAAACTTTGTTGGCACTGGCTGAATGTAACTACACTCGAGGATCTCTTCTAAAAATGGCAAACATCTTGAGATGCTGGCAAGGTGCCATTGCGTCAACAAGCGCTTTATAGACTTTAGTGAAGGGGAGATCCTCGAATATCGAGAGCTATCAAATATTTGAAAAACACTATTACTGTGTGGAATTGTGTAAAAAAAACGCTTTTTGGAATATCATCGGGTAAGGCGAGTTTCTTCATCGTCAGTGGAATTTTATTAACCTTTATTGCGCATATTTGGCGTTCACTTTCATTTTCCCCAGGCTAAAATATTTTCTTACTTTCTGAAGTGAAATTTTTCGAGTAAAAATATTCCATGATAATTATCTGCATACGCAGAGAAAGCCAGTCGGTTGTATGTAGCTCATTTTATTTCCCGTCTCAAGAAATCTTTTTTTATGCTACAGTTTCCCTTGTTACTCCTACTTCCCGCACAAAACTTTCCTCCTAATGGAAAATCAACTTCTTTCATTCGTCTTGCTTTCATAGTCGAAGGATGCAATAGCTTATTCTGCATCTCGCATCATTGAAAAAAATATTTGCGTAGGTTTAAAGCCACTGAGCGTCGTTCTCTCCTTACGTTCTTTTCCTGCAATAACAAACTCACTCCGATCCGAGTTTCACGCGAAAACATCCTCGTAAGCAGCTCAAGTTCTCACTCCCATTGTCTCCCTTCCTCGCTGCTCGATAAAAAATTAAGAAGCTGTGGATGCACAAATTTTCGCCCACTCTCGCGTTTAAGGCAGCCCTCTCATACATCCTCTCTCTCCCAGCAACTCTCTCTCCTCGCAAAACACCCGCTCCTAATCGCCAATCTTCCCAGTGCTAGAGGAGAATTTTTGGAGGAGTAGCGAAGTGTGGGAGGAAGAGGGAGGGGAGGGATAGGAGAAGAAGGGTGTGCGCGCGTGGTTAATACCCAACCCCCTTCCCTCTCCCCCCTCGAAAGACAATGGCGCTATGGAAGGGTGGTAGCGTCGGACTGAGGGAAACGGGGAGAAGCGGGGTGGGCATTTGCGAGAGGCGGCGGCTTGCATTACGTGAATTCGAGAGAGGCGAATCGGGTTTTCCCCACCCTCATCCTTTGCTGAAGAATTTCCGGGCGCCTATTTCCTCCATAAGGCACGTGGCGGGCTTGTGCGTCCTTTTCTCTTTTCTTTACCCACACCCTTTCCCTCTCAATAACCCTTGACCTTCTTGTATTCGTCGACCCCTCGCATTTTTCCTTTCACTCTCTTTCTCACGTGAGCAGAGAGAGAGAGGGGGAGAGAGAGATAGGGGAGATAAATAAAAATAAAAATATGCCATTAATATTTTCAATATTTTTTGCATTTTCGAAAAACGGCTTCTTTTTTATCTCAGCGGGAGCAAGGGAGGCTCGGGAGATGACCTCTAGTATTCAAATTCTCGTCGCCGCCACCGTCAAAGCGAGTCGGGAAGAGAGAACGAACAAAGAGGGAAATGGATGGATGGTGGGCGCAGGGGTAATGTAAGGCTAGAGAGGAACTTCGAGTAGCACACAGAGGAAAGAGTCTCTGCGAGATGCTGAATCGGTCGCTAGAGAACATGCGATAGATACGATAATTCTGGAGAAAGAAAGAGGTATGTCATAAAAGAGAAAAAGATTGTAGGTCGGAGTTATTAAAACGAGAATAGAGAATGGAAATGAGGAGAAGGAGCCTTACAAGGGAGATGGAAAGTCGAGTTAATGCAAAAAAACATCTCTCGGAATATAATTGGAATGCTCGAGTGAAAATAGATACATATGTAGGTACTCGAGCGATGAGTTGTAAAATTTTCAATTTCCTTCGCCCTCTATTTCTTTCTTGATTCAGTTCCTTCTCCTTAGCTTTGTTCATTCATTTTTACTTCATCTTTTTTATCTTTCCTGTGTCGTCTCTCCTTTCCATGTTCTTTTGTGACGTATGTAACTTTTTTCCCGGGTTCATTCGTTTCATTCCTCCTTTACATGGCTATCATGTAGTTCTATTTTCTTATTTGTGTCCTTATTTCCCCTATTTGTATCATTTAAAACTAGTTTACGCGCATGAAAAAAACGCTATCACCCCGAGGTAACTCGACGTCAGAGCGGCAGAGGAAAATGGGTCGAAGGAAGAGTGAGCGAAGTGCGGAACAAAGAGGCCGGAATAGAACGCGAAAAAAGAGGGAAAAATAGAGGCATCCATTCAAAAGGCGAACCGTTTTAGCAACTCTCTTTCTCTCTCCTACCCTTCCTCCTAATATCTTCCTTTTCTTTTTAGCCTTCTTTCCTTCCTCTCAGCTACTTCAATAGGCTTCCTTCTAATGGCTTCTCGAGTTCGCGGTTCAGTCGCGCGCGCGCACACACACACGTCTTGCCGAAAGGATATAAGATAAAGAGACAGAAAAAAGAGGGCTGTATAGGTTGGAGAGGGTTTTAAAAGGTAGTCATGAATACAAGGAAAAAGAAATAATGAGAACGGATTTTTTGCTTTTCGCGTGATTAGAATATCGAGGCGGTGACTAAAAAGGTTTGGAAAGGCGTTTTAAGTGTAGTTGGGTGGTTGACCTGAGGTAGATACCAGTGCAAGGGAGGAGAGACGTTCTCTGGGATCTTAATCGTTTTTGGATCTCGAAAACACGTTTCGATGGGCTTCTTTCTTTTTTCACGGGACTGCGTAAGAGAATGTTGGCATTTGTAAGCGCATCCTATATTGATCGGACGATCTGGCGTGGTTCCATCGATGATTTCTTCATTATATTTTGGTTCTGATATAGTGATTTTGGTACTGGTCCGCGGGACATGATCCGACTTTCTCATCGTTCCGCGTGTGAGATTCGATACTGTCTGATGAAAGGACTTTCATCTTACAGACCTGTTAATTGTGAAAGTGCTCGTGTTTGACTGCATTCTCTTCCCCAACTATCGTTGCTTTATCGAAACTTTTTAAGCGATCATTTCGACTCCATGAAATCGCAAATGATTTTCAGTCGGATATGTAATTCGTCCGCGAGAAATAAATCGGTAAGAACAGACCTTCTTTTAGTTTAAAAAAATTAGCATTTTAGACAATTCAAAATAAAACCTCCCATGTATCGAGTAAAACCATAAGTAAAATTATTTGCCCTCGCGTTCATCAT
Organism: Tanypteryx hageni; assembly: GCA_028673005.1. Lineage (NCBI taxonomy): Eukaryota > Metazoa > Arthropoda > Insecta > Odonata > Petaluridae > Tanypteryx > Tanypteryx hageni. The sequence goes on from CM054116.1 coordinate 57,955,021, forward strand.
GGGTGCGCCAAGTTTTAATAGTTCGCGAATAAAGAAACATTCCCGTGTAATTTCCATTTTCGGTCCATTGACTGCGATGCAGTATGCATATATGCACTTCAATAAAAATTTCTAGCAATTCTTGAGATAGATAGAGAGAGAGAGAGAGAAAATCATGCTCAAAAAGTCTTAATATTTTATGCATTCTGCTGTTCCGTCACGCGTGTATCAACTCGTCTCATATGTCCTCTCTTCCTGTGAGCTATTGCGCAAAAATGTCTGCCATCGCACGCTCTCCCACTTCCTCTTCCATGAATTCCGGAGAGATGCATTATTACGAATGAAATAGCTATTTGCATTAAGGGCATGTCGCACGTAGTTTCTACTCTTTTTGTGTCCACCGATTCCCGCACAATCACGGAGCCGCCATTTTTTACCCATTCATCCCTCCCTTACTCATCCCTCCCCCACTCATCCCTCCCCCAAATCCTCTTCAAACCATCTTTTATCCTCTTCTTTCATCCCTCGCTTTCATCCGTGCATCTCTTCTTCCTTCCGTCAATATATCCCACCTCCATCCTTTTCTCCCGTCTCTTTACATTTTCACTCCCTTTCTCCGCCGTTTTCCTTATGCTTTCCTTCCTCCATATCTTGGGGTGAGTTCGCTCGGGATCGCGTGTGACCCGAATACCTTCAAGGAATTTGGGAAGAGTCCTCTGACAAATTGAAGGTTAAATTTCCAATCCTTTGCCTCCCTTTTTTCGTCTAGTCTTGCAGTTCAGACACTTATGAAGGTTGGCTGAATCAATTTTATTTTTTCATTCCCGACTCGAGAGCAAAGACAGGGTCGTCTCGACTCTTGACCTAGATTTCATGAAATGTATAATGGGCGGTGCCCGGTTTTAAAAATTTACCCGGAATAGTTGGAGGTGTTTGAGGGAACTTCATGCGGAAGAAATAAAGTCGTAATAAAGTGCGAACTGATGTATGTACATTCGCAAGTGTAACCTTTGATGTGAAATTGAGATTATATGTGTAAAAGGATTCTAAAGCATCTATTGAAAATATTTCAGTTTGTACGGAACAGTTTGAATTGAGTCATATGCCCGAATTTTATCTCACTTGTAGTTTTTTGTGCCATCCATCGCTCACCCATTAGCTGGATGATATCACGCGTTTATATGAGTTAGATATTCATGAACTCATTTCTCATCAAAATCAGAATGCTACAATTCGCTTTAAAGAAAAATAAATTGACCCAGATGTGGTGTATAATCCATCTTGTATAATTTTTCTGAAATTTTCATACGCAAATATTGCTTTCCAAGAAAAATGTGATTATTTTACCCTTATCGACGAGGGAATTACGATGCATAATAATTAGTTCAGGAGATCATCAAATGAACAATTTCCGTCGATGGGGAAAATGCGCATTGTTTTTCATCATTTTTTAACTTTACAATTTTTTTAGATTCCTCCACGCTACTATCATGGAAAACACTCTAATATTTTACCCCGGTCGGTAATACATAGCCCTGTTCGGTGGCAGAATCCTTTTACGGGAACATTTTTCGGTCTTTTGACCTCCCATCATATTGATTAACCTCTGTTTCCATCAAGTCGCGTTTCCCGGCGGCAGACTTCCCGACCCCTTTTACACTATATCTCCTTTAGTCTGCGGCTCTCACTATCTCTTGATATCCTCCTTCTTTCTCATACGTCGCCTTGAAAGATTCCCTCGACTTATTGCTTTCAACCCCACACCATCGCTCCTTTCTCCTCCTCTTCTCCGCCCTCCGATTCCATTCGCCTCTTCGCCCCCACCTCCTCCTCCTATTCTGCTTTCCAGGATTTGCGTCCCAAAGAATCAACGTCGGAACCGCGACAATTCTTTCTTTCCTCTTCGCTCATATCTCTCTCTCTCTCACTCTCCCGGAATTCTTCTGCGCTTTCCTTTCATTCTTTTGTCACCTCCAGCAAAGGGATTCGATTTCTCCTTCAACGTGGGATAAGTAGGCATGCAATCTCACGGTGTAGGATTTTTAGGGAAATGAAATATTTAAATCTTTTCAATAAAAAAAACCACGTCTCCTTCCGAATCGTGCGTTCTTCGCGTGAATTCGCATCCGCTTAAATTCTTTATTACGCCCGAAAAACACCGTGTAGTTTCACTGTGAATGGGATTGCGCGGCGATTTTATTTTCGATTTTCCTTTTTTTTATTCTTTCACGAGTCGCGGGAGGAGGAAAGAAAGAATGAAAGATTGAGGCCATATTAAGGGACGGTGACTGTGTCATTTCATCCCCTGACTCCTCCTCCTTTGGGTCCGTGACAAAGGGCCCGTCTCTTCCTCATACTTCGCCCGCGTCTCCCATCTTCCTTATGTCCACAAGAACCTTTCACCCTTTTCCTATCTCGTCTCCTCCTCCTGCCGCCCACGCCCGCCTCCTTGCCCTCTGGGGCGTAACCGTGTTTCCTCCTGTCCTCCTGAATTTCATCCCTTGTCTCCTCTCCTACGTTTTGTGCCCTCCTCCTCCGACCCCCTCCCCTCTCCTTCCTCTCCCCGCAGCTACCACTTCGCCATATCTTCCCCTTCCTTTTTCCCTCGCACCCACTCCAGCCTACCATCGCCGCCAAAATGAAAAACGGACGGATTCCCATCGGAGCAGTCTTCAGTTCGAGTTTCCGGGTGTTATTAGTTTTACATTTTGCTTTTTCAAGCTGACAGCGTCAGTTTTTGTCGAAAATACAGCTTTGAAACTATCGCTTGAGAAGGCTGAAAAAGTATCGCTTTAAAACAATCCTTCCGTTTTAACTTCATGTGACTTGATCTTGGTCGTTTATTGCATAAGTATATTTGAAGTACAGTCGTAAGTAATAGTTTAGTAACTTCAAATAGCCCCTTATTCCTTTAGTTGTTTGAGCTTAGAAATTCTGCTGGAATAAGCAAGTCGTTGTCAGAGGAGGTAGAACGGTAAATATGATGCATGCAACCGCATCCTAGATGGAAAGTATGCGGATAAATTCTAGATATGAAACGCGAAGACATTCTCATATATATAACCAAATTTCTCCTCCCGTTCGCCACCGCGGTGGGCTTTGCAAACAGGAATTTTTAACGTTCCACCGCTTGTGGCTATTGGACTACAGGAATCTGCAAGCACGTCTTTTCCGACAGCAAATAATCCTCCAAAAACTAGAGAATCGAATCTATTTCTAACTGTCAAACACGCTTCCAACCAATATACTCTTCCCCACCAGGATTCTTTTGTCTTCTCTCATATCGTGTTCCTCCACGCGCTTACTCTATCCACGGCACCTGTCTCCCTCCTTCTCTCTTTCTATAAAGTCCCTCCTTATTCGAATGTGTGTCCTCCGTTTTATCTCTCCTCCCATCCCCTCCCAAACTTCCTTTCCGTCTATCCTCAGACTATATGAAGAGTTCATCTCGTAGTAGAACCTTAGTCATTGAAGTCAACCCCTCAGACACACGCACACACAAGGAGACCAACCCCGTTCCTCTCCAACAACACCCCCCCCTAACTCCCTCAAGGGATGTAAAACACTCGGAAAGGCGACCTGTGAGAAGGGAAGGAGGTGGAGAATGAAAAAGAGGGAGAGAAGAAAGAGAAGGAATTTCGAAATAAAAAGAAGAGCGTGGAAGAGAAAGATCTAAAATACGTTGGAAGGGGTTCTTTTTTTTGGACCCGGCATATTGACATCACGGTCTACCCTCTCTCCTCCCAACCTCCCCTTTCTCGCACCCTGCGGCACCCACACACGTTTTCCGATCTGCCTGGAACACCCGCCGCCAATGCCGCCACAGCACCGCCTACTTTTCTCCTCTCCTTTCTCTCTCTCGGGGTGCCGGAAGGGTGAAACGGAGGCAGAAGACCCCCTTCCACGTTCCCTCCACATCCTATTTCTTTCTTCCTTCATCCGTGTTCTCTCCCCCTCCCCCGATCTTCTTCCTCCTCCTCGCCAAACCCTCCTCATCCCCTTCGGAGACGCCGTGTGTGTGCGGAGAGGGCGAAAGAGAGGATGCGTTGGAAGTGCGGAGTCATCGGAGCATAGTAGCCTCAGGGTGTCGGACTGGACTGGAGGAGCCGCCTTCTGCTTTTCATTACATTGTGCTCCTTCCATTGACGCGCCGAAAAAAATATCTCCCCTTTTGTGAAGATTCTCAAGGTTGATTAGTTTGTGGAGTGAGATGTGGCTGTGTATCGGTTTTTCTCTGCAGGCGTAGTAGATTGGGTAGTTATGGGGAATGAGGGACTTTGTTTTTCATTTGTGTACCTTATCATTCCGCAGCGCCGCTTTAGTTTAGAAGGAGAACTCAGTTCGTGATCTATATTTTGTGATGTTTCACGACGTCAGTTTAATCGACTAGTTCTGATTTTAGTGCAACTTCAAGTAAATATATTGCTTCGCGAAATATTATCACTTTTTATAGATATAATTTACCGATTTCGACTATGACAAACAAGTGTGTTATTTTGTGCAAAAGGCATTGATTCCTGCTCTTCTATAGATTTAAATGAAACAGAATCATGGAATTAGTTTTTCAAATCGTTTCTATTCTACATTATCTTTTTGACATGTGTGTATAGTTTTTGCATTCAGTATTTATTATCCTGTGGATTGCCTGAGGTTTTACGTAAATTTTTGTACGCAAAGAATTAAATATTTAACGAGCGATCTTAAAGTTCATTACCCAGAACGTGTATGGACGCGCTTGTATTTGCTGAATGAGACGAGCGAAGCACAGCGAAAACCCTATTCATCTCCCTCGCTCCACTCGCTCTGATAAATTTAGGGTCGTTCATTCTCGTTCATAACCAAACGTTTCCACGGTTCTTCGCTTGTTTGATCACCTTACTTGATGGTCCTTACATGGATCCCTTCCTCTTTCTTTCCTCCCCTCCTTCATGATTCACTTCCATCCCTACCCCTACTCTCGTCTCTCATAAAAACGCCGTCATGTTCTTTAAAAAAAGTTAAAATAAAGGCGGAGACTTATCTACCCTTGTCGTAGAGAGGAGGTTGCGTCGAGTCAAGTGGAATATGAAGAGAGAGAGGAAAGAAAGGGATCGGGAGGGGCGGATTTTGGGGCGGTGGTGGCGTGGGTGGGACCGATGTGCGCATATATACAAAATTGGTTCGGGAGGAAGTGACTGGCAAGAGAGGAATGGAGGAAGAGGGCCGCGTGGAAGAGGAAAGGGATGGATGATTTCGTAGATGTCGAGAAGTTCAGCGAGAGGAGGATGGGTTTTCTTTCTATGGTAGTGGGAGGGAATTGAAAGGTTTCAGTTTGCTTTCCGCGAACCACGCGCGCGCGCACACACATACACACGCAACTCTCCCCTCGCTTCACTCCTGTTTTCAAATGAAGATCGAGGTGAGGAGGAGGGGAATTTGGAGAAGAGGCGGAACGAAAGAGGTGTGGGAGGGAGAGAGAGAGAGAGAGAACGAAGGATGGAGAGCGGTTTAGGGAAACCCAGGGACATCAATATGTTAGGAGGAAAGGACAGGGCGGGATTTGGCAAGGGACTGTGTGATGTCGTCCAGCTTTGAAGAAAAAACCCAATTGAGCAATCCTTAGAGAACATATTGAAAAAATCTTTATAGCGTTTGAAGTGGATGAATTATGTTGTAAACTTCGCCCATTATGGTTTTCTGCTGAATTTTGTTTGTATTGTTTAGGAAGCAGTGCGTTCGCAGCGAACTTGGAGAAAATTCATAAATAAAGAGTCAACATTTATATTGAAGTTTAAACCTTTATGTGTTTATTTAAATTTATAAAACTGCCATCTGGTGTTGTTCGTATATGTATTGACAAAAAGGAAATCGTTCGCCGATTCTGTTGCTGGAGCGTAATGGAGTTTTCCCATAAATGTTTTCTCGCATTTTCCGAGCATAACTCGAAAGCCAGAACGAAAAAGATGCGCATGTAGGTACGTACCTACCATCAGCTGTTTTTTTTAGTTTCCAAAGAATATTTCTCTTTCTGATCTTTCACATTGATTGTAACCGAATCGACAAGATTCGTGCACCAGTTTTCGTGACTAAAAACACACTCTGAAAAACGCGAACCGAATAAATTCGTCGTCGGAGACGAGGGGGCCTCATGATCCCCTGCCCCTCCCCCCCCCACCTCATCCCCCAGCCCCTCCCCCCTCCTCATCCCCCGGCCCTCAGCCGTTTTCCCTCGTTCTCCGCTCCCGCCGTCTCACGTACGCCCGAAATGCATTATATATTCTACTCCACGTTTCCTTTTTTCTCATTCCTCTCTATCCAACCTCCTCTCCCCCCCCCCCCCCTTCTATGCACCCTCCTCCAATCCTAACTCCTTCCCTCGAACAAACCGCCAACGAAAACGTTCCGACTCAGTGCGTCGTCGTGTGCGCGTCTACGTGTGTGTGTGTGTGTGTGTGTGTGTGTATGCGTGACAGAAAACGAGAGATAGAAAGGAGCCCTTATGTTCTGACGTCATCTGCGTTGTTAAGATTACATCTCTATATCCCTCGCTACCACTAAACAAAACGATTCGTACGTAATATATTTTTGATTGCTCTGCTAACCTTTGAGGTAAACCACGTATCACTCTTCTCTTTCTCCTTCTGCCTCCGCCTAAATAAGGAACGGTTTTTCTTGGTAAAAAAAAATAAAATTCGAGGTGCATTTTTGGGCATCGAGCGAAAGCGTTGCTACGCCCGAGGAAGACTTGGGTGAAAACTTGGGGAAGTGGAGAGATTATTTGTGCAGTTGTGGCGCAAAGTAAAGTTGCACGTGAACTTCATTTTTAAGAGAAGAGCCGATGCAGGTGGTAAATATGGTTATAGCGCAATTTCTCGCTGTTAATGTTATTTATTGGACGGAGCCTGAAAAATATCCCGACAAACTAGTCGGAAGCGAAAAGATTGCCCCTCCCCCCGTGACAAACGTCGCCATAAAAATCTTTAACTAAAACTCGGCAAAACGTCCGCAGATGATTCGTGTTGCTATTTTAATCGTTGTTCCGATATTTTTTATAAAAATAAGAAACGAAAAATATCCTATTTACGAGGAACTTTGTGCAGTTCTACCTCGTTTCATCAGCCAAAGACGCCGCGAAAACCTCCCCGCTATTTTCGAACGACGCTCCATTATGGGCGCGTGTGGAGAATTTTTACAGCGAGCGTATTCATAATGCCCCCCTAAATTATCATGGCCATAAAAATATTTTAACGCCTCTCTAAGCCATTGAGGCGCGTCCCGCTTTCGGGAAGGCGGAAAAAAGCTGCTGTTCTTTCTCTACTCTCTCCCTCCCTCCTTCCCCTTCGATACTTTAAAAAACATCCCTACCCCCTTTTCCTTCTCTCCCTACCCTTGAGAACGCTGTCGCAGTAAAAGTGAACTCGTGGAGCATAAGTTCCCAAATGATGACGTAAAGCGCAACCGCGTTAGAGATAACACGTTTGAAATCTCCGCTTCGCTCCATCCCTCCACCTCGATCTCCTCCGTCTCTACCTCCTCACCCCTCTACCTCCTTTTTTCATTCCGGTGTCACCCGCCACTTCGAAACCAACTCGAGCGTTTCTCTGAGAACGAGAAGGAGAGTGAGAGATGGGATGGTAAGAAGAGAGGAATGAAGGAATGGACGGGAAGGTGGTGGAGTGTATCTTTCATTTTTGGATACGAGTGGGTTGTGTATATGAAGGATATTTCTTTGAGGATTTTTTTTATATTCTTCTCTGAGGCGAAGCACGGAAGAAAGAAGGATACAAAGGAAGTGAGATTGTATAGTGAGAGATGGAGGGAAAGGAGCTAAGAGATGGGATAAGAAAGGGGAAAAATGACGACCAAGGGAAGCTTGGCTAAACAGATTGGGAAAGGAAGTGAAAGCGACGCGTGCTAGGAGATAATGTAAAACCAGAGGGAGAGATCGGTGAAAGTTTAATAGTGCGCGTTAAACAAAAGAAGAGGGAGGGAAAGTAAGTGTGGGGGGAAAAAGGTAAAAGTTTCGAAGGCAATTTTAAAAAGGGAGAAATTAACGCAAATGAAGGACGAAGGAGGCGCTTCGGAGATGGCATTTTCGAAATTCCGCGTTTTAAAGCACACCTTTAATATCATCGATCTCTCTCTCTCTCTCTTCGCTGAAGCGCTACTGAAGTTACGTAATACTAGTTGTCTCTATCTCTCTTGAAATTTATTATTGTCTTCGCCGATTTTTGCGTGGAAAGAAGTATCGAGTAATATCTACACAAGGAATTTTGCAAGAAAACTGCTTCGAGTGGAATGTTGGAAAAATTTCTCTACGGATGAAACGATTCATTTTTTGCTCTCCTCGAGATGAGGATGCAGGGAGAGGTAGAACCGCAAGGAAAACAAAATTCAAGGATGGTAATAAAAACTAAGAAGTTGGAGCATTTGAAGGGAGGGCTTGGATTTGAAGGAGAGAGGGAGCAAAAGGAGAGAAATGAGAAGAGATAAGAGAAGGGAAGAAAACCGAGGGTTTTCTCGAGGTGGAGAGGAAGGAAAATAAGGATGGAGGGAGATAGGATAGGGAGGAAGTAGGAGTACGGGGAAGGTGGAAGGAATTAAGGGAAGGGGGGAGCAAAGGAGGGAGGGGGGCTGACACAGTTCTCAACCGAGAGACCGGTCGATAAGGGTAGTGTGCCCTGAAGTTGGATGAAGGGTGGGAATGTGTAAAGAATGGAGAAACGGAGCCAAAGGGAAAAACGAGATAAAAAACAAGGGAAAACGTGATGAACGAGCTTGGTGCCCTCTTTACTTCGCCTACCTTGGAGCTGGACGACACCGCGTTGTCTTCAAAATCTATTCCTTCGATTTTCCTTCCCGCCCACGTCAGTTTTATCTGATCCGTTGCATCTTTAAAACAAAAAACTCCGTTTCGGAAATTTTTACCGCTTATTTTCGATACTGTCATATCAACTTCAGCATTCTGGCCAGAAGATTGCCGAAATCGATCGCGTTACACAATTTCTTCGTTGAAATTTCGATAAAATCAGTCACGGTTATATATTCAAGCGTCTTCATGATTCTTAAATGTAATTTCTCGAAAATTTTATATTTTTCATTTTTGCTGTGATCTCGCTTGATGGTTTTTCTCCGTGGAGCGCTTGAGTGCATCAAGAAAGTCAAAGAGCGGAAATCGATTCACCGCATGCGGTTCGTAGCGTTTCTCAGTAGCGACGTATTTGTTAAGCGATTTCGCAAAATATTTTGCGGGCGTGGCGAGGTGTGAATTCCGAGGAAAGAGCAAACGCTTCGAAACGTAATTCTCCTTTTTGTCAATTCCTATAAAGAATTCATTTCCAGGGATCCCTTTTGGTTTCTTAACAAAAAAGTGAAAGTTTTTCTCCTTTGTATCGATTCGAGAAATGTCCGACGCACGGGCCCTCAACACCTCTTTCTCCCGTCAGTAGTAGCGAGGTCACAAACTCCACGATTCCGAGAAGCAGGAATCACGAAATATTTTTTTTTACGGTTTGACCAATCTGGATAGCCGTGACTGCAATGGACTCGTTTCGACCCTTACCTCTCTATCCGCCTGTCTCTTTCCTATTCTTCAGTAGAAGCCTCGAACTCGCGTGGCACATGCGGCCTCCTGTTAAAAAATGCGGCCCTTCCATTTCTTTGATTCTTATTCATGTATTCTGAAGTGTTTCTGGAGAAGATAGAGGGCGAGAAACAATGCTTAAAATGCATAACATGCGGGGATTTTTGTTGTTGCTTAAATTGAGATATGAACAAGCCTTACTGTTTTTTTAAGTTTTAACAAAATAATTAGGCCTATTATCTTAAAATATGGCCAACCACATAATTCTATGGAGTCCATTTTGCTCCCACTTAATTCGAGTTTGAGACCCCGGGTCGATGATGATTCCTCTTTTCTTGATTCTATCCTTTAGTCTCATCTTCTCTTCCTTGGAGATAATTTCTCTGGTTCCCCTATCCCACTCATGCGTCTCGTTCCTTCTTAATAAAAGAGGAAAACCCTTTTTATTTTTACTTCATCCGGCCATAAATCACTACCTACTGCGACCTACCGCCCATTCCCCTCTCCTCTCCCCCAAACCTCCCCCACCAATAATATCGCATCCTATGTAAATTACGGGGCGTCCATTTTCGGTCCAAATGAAGGGCTTACGCGGTAAGTGGCTCGTTTTTTTACCTTCTCCTCCTCCCTCCCTTCAGGAAAAAAAACTTTCCACTCCCCCGGTATTACGCCAATCGCCTCGACGTTAATCGTATTCAGCGTCGAGGGTGAGGTTCATGATTCAGCGCGACATCTTTTTTTATTATTGGAACTGGTTAAATAAAAGGGCGAAAAAAATAAAGTCGAGGGGATTCGAGGAAAAAAAACCCATTTCCTGAATTCCGACCCGAAATTATAAAAAAAACGGAATAAAACATTTTAGCGCGGGGATATGGATCGTTATTTTCCCGAAGTTATGTGCTAAAGTGACGGTTATTCCTAAATGAATTCTTCCCCTTTCTCCTTCCACCTCTCGTGACCCTCAAACTCTGATTGAAGTGGGCTTTTTTTGACGTAGTTTTCGCCACCTATATATTGGGTTGCGTTGGAGGGGAATGGGGATTGGGAGTAGGTGGTCGGAAAAGGAACATTGACAGGTCCGAAAATTATCCCTGCAGATGACGGAAAGTTCTGACTCCGTGAAAATATAATAAAAGCAAACATATAAGCCCCGTTGGTTAGGTGCGGCTTGGGAGCACTGTTTCGGAAAATTTCGGTGACCGATTGAAAATGTGCGACGAAGAAGAGGAGAGGTGGTGGTCTATGGCAGAAGCGGTTAAAGTAACGATTCTTTCCTCCGAAAACAAGGACATTCCGCGAAACACATCCCAACCACCTTTACTTCCAGCGGCAGACTTTTTCCCTCTTATCTATCTCTCTTTTCCTCCTCCCTATCTCTTTCCTCTCTGTCTCCTCCCTCCCTTTCTCCTCCATCCCTTTCTCCTCCCTCCCTTTCTCCTCCCTCCCTTTCTCCTCCCTCCCTTTCTCCTCCCTCCCTTTTTCCTCCCTCCCTTTCTCCTACATCCCTTTCTCCTACATCCCTTTCTCCTCCCTCCCTTTCTCCTCCCTCCCTTTCTCCTCCCTCCCTTTCCCATTCTTACCCGCAATCCTCTCCCTCCCTCTTCATCACCCCTCTCTCAGATTTTTTAAAATGTACTCATGGAGGACATCTGCTGGAGAATGTAAATATTAGTATGACTAGTCCTCCCCAAACAACAAAATTACTAATCCTGAAACAGGAGAATCAGTCTGTCGCGAGAGTTTTGTCGTAGAAGGTGGAAGATCGGATTAGATCCCAATCATGTTTCTCTAGTTTCCCCCAATTTCCAGCATATGCCTGTCGCACAGAGATCTATTATCCGCACTTTCTCTCACTCCCTCTCTCTTCTATCTTTTTCTACCTCTCCTCCCACTCTCCTCTCTCATACACTCATTCACCTCCCACTCTTTCTCTCCCTCGATACCGCGATCATAACAAGCGAATGTCGTTTTGCGGTTTATACGGTAGCATGAATTTTGTTCCCTCCTCGCACGTCGAGTTTTGATGGACAATAACCGGAAAGGAGGGGGGGCGTTGGACTTTATGGGACATAAACATATCGGAACGCAAAGGCTGTGGGAGGAGGTGAAAGTTAGTGGGATGTTGGTATGGAGGACGGGGAATGAGATCGAACGATGGTGAAAAAAATAATAAGGGACGACTTTTCCTGCGGGGGGTTAGATACCAATTGTTTTCGTCGGAAATCGGTCAATTTGCTTGACGGTGCGACACAAGTATATCATAGGTACTTTCTCGCTAGTGGTTTATGTGTATATCTAAAAAAAAGAACTTAGTGAAACACTTAAAGACAAAAATGCCTTGCTGGCAAAATATGAAACAAGCGGACCGGTTCTTTTTTTATTAATATTTTCAGAGATTCTAAAATCGACTTTTCGGACGATTATAACGCCAACATAAAATCGGATTCGATATCCGCTTTCTAAAAGTAGAGCGAATAGGAGATCGTTTGTTATTAATGTATACTACCAGCATGTAAATCGACAGGTCCAGATTTAACTGTTCTGGGTCATATAGACTAGGAATGGAAGACGTGAATAAAATCACACCGAAAAAATCCCTGTGGGTCGGTTTTATTTCTTTATTTAATAAGTGATGTAATTCGGCCGAAAATTCGCGGGTTTATATCTGCCACCGAGTCGTGTGACGCCACTTTAATTCAGCGGGAGCCAAGCGTGCATTTTATACTAATAGAGCGAGGGCAGCATGCAGCGACCCGAGACATATCGCCAGCTCGGCTCGGGACCAGGACGGGAGGTTTAATTAACCCGGCGTTTTCCTGAGTTAATGAAAAATTTTACCACTCCGCGAATGGCGCACAGGTGTAAGCTTTGGGAGAGGAGGAGAGAGTCCTTCGTTAGTATGAATGGGATCGAAAGGAAAGAGGTTGAGTAATTGTTAATGCGATTCCCTGTCGCGAAGCTCCCGGCATTCACCGTTAAAACTTTATAAACCCGGAGCGGACTTGACTTATTTGATCGTGACTACTAGATGGCACCACTGCGGCTGTAGATAGAGAGACCAGCTTAAAAAGTATGCTCGCTTCGTTATCGCTCGCATATCCTTCCTTGATTTTCTGAAGACGCTGTGTCAGTCGTTTTCGAATCCGCTCGACTACCGCGTAGAATATTTGAGAAAATGTTAGAAGGTGGAATATATTTCGGGCCCCTCCTTTTGTCACTCCCTCGCTAATCTTCCTTCAATTCCCCTCCCTCGAGAGAAATGTAGGAAATACGCCTTTCCTTGGCACGGAAGTGTGTACACCCGGATCCTAATTAAACAGGTCGAAGTCATATAAGGGGGTGCAAATTCGGCGAGAATGAGAGATGTAGGGAGTCGGGTGGGGGAGAGATAGCTCTCGTGGGACGGAGGGAGAGAGAATGTGTTTGCTTAAGGAGAGCAAAGAGAGTATGAAATAGTGAGGTGGGAGGGAGGTTGTAGGAGACTTACGAGAAATCGGACTAAAGGGGCCGGGAGGGATTGTATATAAGGAAAAAGGGGTTAGGTGTCACGTTTTGGTGTATTGAAAGGGGTGAAGGATTGTAAGTGGTGGGAGGGTGTAGGAAAGGGGAAGGCGAAGGTTCGGTTGCGCTTAAAGCTAAATGAGGCTTCACGGCCTCTTCCCAAACACTCTCCCTCACTCCGAAAGCGTCAGACTATTGTCGACTTCCCTTCCACCCTTCATTTCCTACTTCCCGACATCTTTATGTCAACCTCTCCCCTCTCTCGGTCAACCTTTTGCCCTCTCCCCCTTATCCCTATTTAAAAGGGGGTGATCATTGCCGCCGGGGTATTCTAAGAGGGAGGAAGGGTGGGGAGAGGTCGCCATCTTGCAAGAGGTTGGGGGGTAGGTGGGTGCGAGAGGTCGGGGGTGATGCGAACGAGCAACATGATAGTAGTTGCCCTCCGCCCACACCGGCCAACTGGCCACCTCACACTCTTCTCACGATCCCTCATCCCTCTCCTCCCTCATACACCCTCCTTCCCAACCCCCACGACTGTCACCTACTCCCCCTCCTCATCCATTCCTTCCCCTCTTTCGCCCCCACCTCTTTCTTCATTTACTCCTTTCCTCCCGGAGAGAGAGAGAGAATTGTAAGTGCAAGGGTGTCCAGCTGATGTGTAGGCGAGGAAGGGGTTGGAGTGGGTTGGGGGAAATAGGGCGAGTGCTCGGAGGAAGCGTGTGGATTACAAAACCCGGCAGGACGACGTAGAATGTGCGGAGGCGTCCAGTTACGTTAATTGCGCCTGATTAGGTCGTCTGTTGTCTCTCTGTCTCCCTTCTTCTCCTCCGGGAAAGTGTATGTGTGTGTGGGGGTGACCTCCGCGAGGGTGCGTGGAATGCATGGTGGGAAGATGGGCACTTTATGAATGGAGTCGTGCGCGGATTGGTGACGTGATCCCTTCTCTTTGTGGAGCCTTCGCTCTCGAAATATGCGTGTAATGTCTCCCCTTTTCGTGCCAAACTTTTGTGCGGACGCGTTTCTGAATTATAACTGCAATTTCGCAGCAGTGGCATGTATTCAATAGATAAGTCTAGGAGGGCGAGTTTATTTTTCGACCACGTGCTTTGTGTCAGTTTCTGTGCATAGTTCCAAAGCAGCTTTTTGCTAATGGCGCACTCGTATATGTCAGCGTGTCTTTAAAATTAATGTACCCTTTCTTTTGAGTAATTTTCATTTTTCGCGGATTGTTCACACGGATAAATGTTTTCGTAAAAAGTTACTTTGTGTTCGCGTACGATGCAAGGAGGGAGAAGCATTTTCCTCGGAAAAAGCCTTTGATTTTCATAAAGATACGTAATATGTATAAAATATAGGTCCCCTGAATTGCTTTTCCCTCGTAAAATTCACTCGGCTGCATTTTATGGCGACCAATTTTAGCCTTTCGTTACGCCGAGCACCGCGCGTGTAAAAAAAACGGAACAACGCGGTATTATTCTTTTTAATGCTAGAACGTCAAGTATTTTTCTTCCCGACAGTTTGATGACGCGTTGGTGTAATGAACACTTCTCATCGCGGGACGACGACCGAGAGGTCCGCCCGGAGACCAGGAATGCAATTCACGCTCTCAAAAATAAAATAAAATAAAAAAACGAAAGCGTTGCGCAGCCATTCTCTCTTCGCGCGGTTACTGCTCCCTCGCGACATCTGTTTTACGTGCCTACGAAACGGTTTTTGTTCGAAATCCGGCAGTAAAAAAACGCGTTAAAAATCTCCCCGGAGAATCGAAACAATGGTAGGCGCGTGGGATCGCCGCCGTCTATACGCTTCGGTTATAAGCTGCGACTCGTACCTGGCGCGTGAGATCAAATGGAATTGGCAACGTTTTAACAATTCCCCTAGTGACCTTTGTACATATAAATATACCCCTCGTACGGACAAATGCTGCTGGATAACGTTCGCGGATCCGAGTCGTTTGACAAATGCAGTGCGCGGGGGTCGAAGGAGGAGGCTGATTTATGGGTACGAGGGGGAATAAGTGTCCGAGTACGAGTTTGTAACTCCTTGGATATCTCACTCTTCCTCCTCCTCCCAAACTCTTTCCTCCTTCTCTCCCACCTCATCGCCTTCTTTCTCTCTCTCTCCCTCTTGAGAAAGAGGGAGAGAGAGAGAGAGAGCTTAACTTCCATTCACTCCGTGACCCTCCCAGCGCCACAAAGCGTATGTCTACCACTTCCTTACCCAACCCTCGTCTCTTTCTCACTCCCTCTCTCACTCCGCATTCCGAGGCGCAGGCGAGGAGGGAGGAGAGGAGAGAGGAGAAAGGGATCCGCGCTCAGCATTTATAATCGAGCGTCTTCTTGGTCAGGATGGGCGCCTCGCATGGCACACAATAAGTCGCAGTAGAAAATTCAAAGCCTCATTATGCAGTCGTAAGAGGGGACGAGAAGGTTTAAAAAAGCTACGACGACGAATGGGAGTGCCAGATATAGTCGATGCTTATCGATTATATAAATAAATAAGGAATAATGCGTGTAAAAATTTTAAACCGTTCCTCGGGAAGCTGATGGAGATTTACAGGAGCCGAAAGGTTCGAAAGCCGTATATTCTACGATTTTAGTCATTGTGATAGAATAAGTGAGATGAAAATTACAACCAGAAAAATGTACGGTCCATCATTATCCGCTGTTTTGATTACACACGGTGAAGTAAATGTGACACTTAATTACACGACATGTTTGAAATTCCACTATTCGCGATCCTGAATTGGGCTCGCACCGCTGTTTACTTATATGCGCGACGTGAGAAACCCGTAGCTTACATGAACACGCGATTTTTTTCCCGAGAGGTTATTCAATATCCGCAACGCGGTTTTGCCAATATCGACCGTTTCTTAGCCTCCTCGTTTCGCAAGGTATTTTTGCGTGCCTTAAATTACGGTAAATAAAACTAAGAAATATTAAATGTTACGAGAATTATGTCTGTTAATGAGACATTGGAGCGCTCTTACGTACGCACATTTTTCGTCACTTTTAGAGTTGATTCTAGGAAAAAAAACTCCGCGAATCAATTGTTTTTAAAACTCGCATTACGTTACCAATCTCCATTGGTGACGAGAATACACGAGTCGCGTCAAATTCACTTCCATCGCTCGCTTCTGGCAGTTATTTTTTTCACAAAGCTCCA
The DNA here is from genome assembly GCA_028673005.1 of Tanypteryx hageni. Lineage (NCBI taxonomy): Eukaryota > Metazoa > Arthropoda > Insecta > Odonata > Petaluridae > Tanypteryx > Tanypteryx hageni. Next base: position 57,971,228 of record CM054116.1, read on the forward strand.
AACTCTGTATTCTTCTCCGTCTCCCTTGTCTCTCGCTCTCCCTTAGATCCTCTCTCTCTCTCCTCCCCGTCTATTCCTCAATACTACTTTAATGGTCCTGTCGGCTTTCCTTTCATCTCTTGAAAACCCCGTCCGACTCCGCCAATTGATGCCCGAAATAAAACGTTTCCCGTCCCCAACCCTCCGATATTTGTGTGTGTGTGTGTTTGTGCGAGTTGCGATCCGGAAACTCTGTGTGAACCGACGCAGACAAACACGCAGTCTTCTTCGGAAGCGTTTAAAAAGAGTGAAAGAGGAAAAACACGGTGCGATAAAAAGTCAAACCGATTGAATCCGGAGAGGAGGATGGGGAGAAAAAGTCGTTGCAAAACGGTTTCCACTCTCCCTACTCTCTCTTAATCTCCACCTTTACCATCTACATACATTCCCCTCCCTCGTTCAATTATTCGAGAATTCTTTTTTTTTTGCGATTCATACCATTAGCTATTCGGTCCTCCACTGTCTGCGGTCTCCCGATCCTATCATATTTTCCCGTCCTTACCGATATATATCTCGCTCTCTCTATGCTTTGTAAAACGGCCGGATACAACGCCGACGAAGAGGCATTTTGCGCCTATGTATATCCCCGTGTGTGTTTTTTTGCATGTGTGTGTCTGTGTGGTTTTCTCCGTCACGCCGTGTCCACCATAAAAAGACAACCTTCGGTATTTTCGCTCCCATTGTGTGCGCGCGTTCCCGTCTGTGTGTGTGTGTTCACGCTCTCCATTTTGTGTTCCCTCCCTTTTGACCCTCGGAACGCACAGAAACGTCTGACGGAGGGAACCCTATGCGTTATATGTGTGCGCGCGGGTGTGTGGGTGTGTGTCCATTTCGCTCTATTTTTTCCCTCGCCTCCTATTCCTTCTTTTCTTCCTCCCTCCCACTCTCGAAGGGCGATCAAAGGGCGCTCGTTACCTCGACCGACTCCAGTGTCCATCCGGCCACTGCTCTCTCCCTCTACCTCTCCCTCACTCTCCCTATAGCTTTGATCCTTCCGTCCGTTTCTCGCTACTCCCTTTCCTCTATCCACCTCATCGTTCGCCTCCCTTTCTCTCCCTCTACCTATCTCGCGGCCGTATAACCTCGGGATAGATAACGGCTCTATGGCGGATCGGAGAAGCGGTGAAAGGAAAGGAATATGGAAAGCAGAAGAGGGACGAGAGAAAGGTAGATTCATAGATAGGTTTTCGCGTGAGAGAGGGAGAAGAGCGGCGTACTACAGAGGGAAAGGGAGGGTGCAAGCGAGAGAGAGAGTAAAAGGGAACGCCGTGAAAGGGAGAAAGTGCAGAGAGAGTGGGTACGGAGGGTGATTGTTTTTAGGGGGAACGGAACATAGGCTGCGTGGCTATTTTCGTCCCGCACGCGCGTGCGAGCGTGCGTGATCGTATTTGCTTTCATGGGGTGTCATATTCCCCTTCCTTCTCTCTCCCTCTCTGTCCTCTCTCTCTCTATACCGTTCTCTCTCCGTCTTTCTCTCTTTCCGTTTCTCTCTCTCTCTCCCGAACTCGCCTCAAACACGCCGCTCAAATACATACACACGAGCGGTGAAGGATATACCATTCTCTCTGTCACTCATGCGGCGATCTTTTTTTAATATTTGCCAGCCTCGTGTGTGTGCGCGTGTGTTATTCTCTCTGTCTTCTCCTCTACATCCGACTCTGCCTTCAATGAAAACCGAAAGCGTTTTGTCCTTTTCTTTATTTCCGGTGCGACCTCGCCGAGAATGGTTTTCGTGTAATTTCTTTTTCCAACGTTCGTCGACGCTCCGCCTTCTCCCTTCCTCTCTCCATCATTCGCCCTCCCTCCACTCCATCTAACTCTCTCCACCCCTCTCCCCCGACCCTCTCTTTTCCGTTTGTTGGTGTACTTTCATGTTCTCCGCCAACGCTCGCTATTCTCATTATTTTTCTAAAGACTCTAAAAAGTTGCGCCGTGACATGGTGTTTAGTGAGGCCGCGGGATTCAGAAAGGTCGTGGGTTCGAGACCGAACGAAAGCTCTGGTTATTATTTTATTTCTTTGAGATTTCTTTTAAATTCCTATTAGGTTGTGGGGTCTTTGTCCTCCACAAAGTGAATATAAATTTATTTTCCTCGATGCTTCGGATTTGGTCATTTTCTTTGGCGTTTAATTTTATATTATTATTACAGATATGTCTATAGAAGTGTAGGGATTTTATTACATTAGTGTACTTTATTTTCAATGCGTAATTCCGAGAGAATACAGTATTCCTTGTTGTGCCTGTGGCGAAACAGACCGTAAATCTGAATTGTCGTTTTATTCTCCGTGCCTTTCATAAATTATGAGAAGAAGTGTGTGTGTAGTATGCTTTGCTCACGTAGTCATAATTTATGAATTTATTTCCCGACATCCTTAGCTCGCCTTATTCCTCAAAACTTTTCCGTACATGGTCGCTATATATTTTTTTGACTCCCTGACTTTCTCCCTCGTCACTCGAATTTATTTTATTTCTTTTGAATTCCATTTCTCTTCCGTCTTTTTCTTCTCCCCCCTCTCTTGTTTCTCGTCTTTGTTTTTTCCGCTCTTGTTCTCATTCGTATCACCCGGTTCCTTTCATCTTTCCCTCTCTGTTGACACCGAACTTATTCCCTATAAAACTCCTTTATGTCCTAGCATTTAGCGCGCCGCATCATTCTACCTCTAATATGCCTGCCTGCCTTCCCCTTTGCTCTTACCTCGGGTCGTGGTTGTATTCGCCGTATTTTAAATGGTTTTGTTCTTTACAATCTCCACTCGTTTCTTTTCGTCTCTTTTGACGCTCGATAGGTTTTTCTCCATTTATTATTTACCAGCGTTTTCAGTCCTGTTCGTTTCCTCTCCGTATATTCATTTCCCTTGTTTCCTCGTCGCATTCCCCACATAATTTATTATGAAAACTCTGCCAACCAAAATTGACCTGTCAGGTCGCGAGGTCTTGCCCTGTTGATGATTGCGCGGCACGCTCATGGTGGTTTTCATCCATGAATGTAGAATATCTGTTAATGTCGACTTTTCTAATTACTTCAGAGACGTTTTCATCAAGCTCGAATTTTTTTTTGTAAAATGGAAACTGTATTTTAAGGAATAATGCGCGTGAATATATAGTGAATGAATTGGTAGGTGGCAGAAATTATTATGACCTTTCGTCCGCTGGATACCGTAGAAAAAATTTCAATTTCAATCTTCCGTTTTCCCCTTTCCTTCCAAAATCAAATCACCTGTAACATTTAATTTCATGTGACTTAAATATACTTTTTTATGAGAAAATAATGACAATGTCGAACATTTTTGACATTTATTGCCCGATAAACACGATAAATAGATCCTTTTATTTAGTCGTTTTTCGCCCAGTAACGACCGCCCAAGCTATCACAGACGTCTAAATAAATACGCAAATTGCCCGGGACTAGCATTAAAAAGGATTAATCGCCCTCTCCGATGCATCTATTTTCTCTCGTCATCCCTCTCCCACGCTTCCCTCTCTCTCTCTCTCTCTCTCTCTCTCTCCCTATACATTTTTTAACGGGTCCGTAAATACCCCATCCCAGCCACCGCCAATTGCACCCTCGTAAAAATAAAATGTATGCCCTCTGCGCTCGTGAGCTCCTTGCATGCGTCCGTGGGAGCTGGAGACCGCTTCTCTCACTCCTTAGGTCCACGCAGACGGAGAGCGGAGGTCACGTGACATCGTGGTCCGCTCCACCTCCCATTTCTCTCTCTCTCTCCGCCTTTCTCATCCTCACCGCTCTTTTGCTTTGTCTCTCTCCTTAACCCCCCGCGGATGGATTTGGGTAGAGGGAAGAGTGGAGCGTTTCCGTGTCTGCCTCCTCACTTCCCATTCGTCAACTGTCTTGGTGCCTAGAGGCAGGCAGTGTGCGCCGCGATGGAGGACCGCCGCGCTTGGCTATTTCTAGGTCGTAACAGTCCTCTAATAGGGTGTCGAGGGTGGGGCGGTTGGCTGAGTGAATGATGGAGAGGAGCTCCGTTGTTTATAGGAGTGGGAATATATGGGGTAGAATAGGAAGATTGGGAGGGAGTGGCGAGGAGCGGAGTTCTATTTTTTTTAGGGTGGAGTTTTTGAAACGGAGGTGGGCGTAAGGGGAGGATATGTAGAATGTGGCAAGTGATATACGTCCGCACCTTCCTCCCCCTTTTTCCCTTGAACCAGTCTCCCCTTCGGCTGCAGTAGACTCGCCTACAGACACTGTGGCTTCCTCATTATCACCGTGGACTCGTCGTTAGAAACAGTCGCACAAAAACGGAAAGAGAGAAGCATTCGGTTGTAATCGGATGGGAACGATACAATAGGCGTCAAATCCGTCATGTTTTGTATCCCTACTCTTCCCTACACTTGTAACGGTAACTCTATGTATCAGTGGTTGTAATGTATCCACGGCGACTTTCCGTTTCTGTACCTGTTACTGTTTTTTGCGAGTCCAATTTAAGTGACGTAAGTGGGCAAAGAAAGTTATCCGGATGTCATCCCCTGAGGTATTTCATTTTTGGATTACCCTTAAAATATAAATGATTTGCGAGACAATTGGTCAGTTTCGAATTTTGTTATGTCATTTTCTGTTGCTGATCTGACTACCATATCTCTTCCTTTAACCATTTGTTTGAAAATCTCCGCCATCGTAAGAATGCGACTCGTAGGCTAAAGTTTGAAGGTGCGGAAAAGCCTTCGATTTTTCCCCGTTTGTCAACGCCCTACCCGAATTCCTACGCGTCAGCTGAAACGCGGCACCTCCCATTAAAAACTTCACAACGGACCGTTCCTCAAGGATACGCCACTGGCAAACACCTCGGTTATCCTTCTTAGGCTGTGAACGGTGCCCTCTCGGTAGACTCGCTTCCTCAGAGTCTCGAATGAAATGCTAGTGGCGACCCCACTAAACGGCAGGAGCATCTCGCGGCGGAACATAAATAAAAGCGTCCATACTCCTAGCCTAAAATTCCCACGTCCCATTACGGGATAGAAGGAACACCCAACTCGTGCTACGACTAACGAACCGCCCTAACCCTCGTTTCGCTGTTTTAAGTGTCGCGGACGCACCTCATCTGCCGAGGGTAATCCTTTTCCCTAAAGAACGCTGACTTCTGCATCTTCCAGGTACCAAGCCCTCGCTTTTGCTCTCCCTTACCAGTTCTCACGAAGCGAAAAAGCTCTAATCTCTCCCGCTACGCACCGTAACACGCACTTCCGGAGCCTGAGAGGGTGAGGAAAATATCTCCCCTCTCTCTCCCACTCAGAATAACCCCTCACACACACACACACACTACTACCATCGTTTCCGAACCGAGGGAAAGTCCCCATTGCAAAAGGCTTCAGGTAAGGGGTCAGGAATAAGTTGGTACCTACCTCGCTACTATACTCTTAGCCCTGACCTCACCTCTCTCAAAGGAAACCTACCTTTTTCGGTTCTGAATGGCTTGTGCACGCTTCGCTGGCGAATCCGAAGACAACACTTTGCTCGAAAAATTTTCCGTTTTGTTCGTCGTATGGATGCGCACTGTGGGGCGCAAACTTTTCGTGACGAGTCTGACGTAGAGTTGTTTTCGAGATGATATTTTTGATCGACAGCTCCCATACCTCTCTTGATCCTGCGCTTTCTTCCTCAAGAAGCTAGGTCATAGAGGGAGTCGGAAAAATGCGAAACCGGAGCGATCTCTCAGAGAACCTCTCTCTCTAAAAAATAAAGGTAGTCCCTTTTGTGCTGTCAATTGCGCTCCGTATCTTTTATATGTTGTGTGCACACGAGACTGAACGGGCGCGTGTCGAAAAGGACATTTCCCTGGAAAAAAAATTTTCCGCAGGAAAGAAACCTTTAGTAGGCTTTTCGCTCCCCCTTTTCAACATCCGAGACAACATCCAATTTTCCTTTTTTCCTCCCCTTAAATCTGATAATCCGCAGTTTAGAAGTGGGTAGGCGAGGATGCGGACAGGTTTAAAGCCGGATCCCTGTCTATGTCTTCCTCACGATTCCGTCGGGGGAGGAGATGGTGGGTTTCGGCCCTCCCCGAGGGAAAGCGGGGAGGAACAGGATAGTGAGGAAGTGGTGTGGTGTTTCAATAGAGGGTGGCTTTTCGGTAGGGTGTAGGAGATGGGGGAGGGGTTAGACGCCGTAATGGGTTTGACTTCCTCCGTGTGATAAGAAGGGTGTATGTGAGTGTCTCTCTCCCTTAGATGTGCGAGGGTTGGTATTCGGATGGAGGCGCGGATGGGAGGGATGTAGCGGAGGTAGGAGTAATTGACAGCTCTTCGACAGATGGCGGGGCAGGTGTAGTAGTTCTCTCGGCCTCCCTCGAGACGTTTCGGGTTGGTGAAGAATCTTACTTACGTGATGTTAGACGTTTGAGGGAAGTTCATGCGGAGAGATGGGGGAGAAAGATTGTGCCGAAGAGGGAGAGAGGGGAAAAGAGACATGTGCAGCGGAAGGAGATGTACTTATCTGCTAAGGCGATATAGTCGCTTCCCGTAATATAGTTAAATAGTCGAAGGATTTGTGGCCTTAGGCCTTAAAATCGAACGTTCTGTTTCTAAATCGCCGTGTTTATAGATTAGAACGAGCTTTGGATGCTTATCTTTCTATTGTTTTTGCTTCCTCGTTGAAGAGTGGTTTAGAAATTGACGGAGCGTTGAAATGCGCACATCATTTACCTCCGTATCATTAGGATTAAGTCTATAAATTCTCCGGCGAATCCATCAATTTGAGTCTAATGATGCTACTCAATAAAATTTCACTCTCCCTCTTGAGTATTACTTTAACGACCTCTTCTCAACTGAACGCAATACGAATGAATGCTTATTTTGAAAGAATCAAGAGAATTTTTAACCATTTCCCCATTTGTTGAATAATATACGATTCAAGAGGCAGCCCTCAAGTGTCCCATTTTATGCTTGTCTATATAACTTTTTGTGCAACTAATGCTCGACAGTTTGGCATTCAAAAATAGATTTCGTGGGCGATTCTTAACGTTATCACACGTGAATCTCAAAGTGAATGCGAACGGAAGGGAATATTAAATGTGCAGTGGAAAAGTGCATCATTAAAAACCGATATTATGCTATATAGGAAATAAGTTTCGTTAAATATTCTAGCTCATTTTCCTTATATTTTTTATATTGTCATTGTTTGCCACATTCAACATCCCCCTTGAAAGCTAATTAATTCCGTTTAGATTAATCAAAATGACGATAGTTGTTATATCGTGGTAGATAAGCGGTTTTGCAAAAGTAGAAATATTGACAACTCTCCAAGGTGTCCGTGACGGCATTCGCCCCCGGAGTTTGCCCGAAAGAGTGGAGTTTTTGTCGATTTTCTCGCATTTTATCGGTTTCTCCGTGGTATAGCGTCTCCCTCCTCGTGTGGGTTTCCCCTCCTCACCCGCAACACCTCCATTCCTCCAGGGTTTTCCCCTCGTTTTTTTCTCGATGGAGAATTATGGGGTCCCCTTACCTTCGGACATCTTGCGGGAAACTGGAGAGGTCGGACTTTTACCATAGGGAGGAGGGTTCAAAGATTAAAGCCATTAAGCGCAGGAGGCCAACGCAACAGCAAAAAAGCGCTTCGAATTAATCCCGTGTAATGTAATGCCGTAATTTCCTGCCCGTTCGAATATTTTAGTTGACGGAAGTCCCCGTTGAAAGTGAATCATTATTTCTATGCACGGTGCAAGTTTTGAAACTAACGGTTTTCTTTTCTCTCTTTTTATTATAGGTGAGTATCCAAACAACATCTCTGCAGTTATTATCCGTAAAGCTCTCTCTTCGATGTGCGGGAAAAACGTGAGTCAGAACGTGAAACAGTCAACCATTCACGGTACGTCTCTTCTATCTTTTTCTTGTTGTCTCTCTCTCTCTGCTCTTAATAGGTTACGAGCACGCAAAGTCGGTCACAGGATCGCCTCACGGTCGTTAAATCTTGTAATGGAAGCAACTGAAAGAATTTTAGTTGTCCCTGCGAGAGGAAGGAGGTTCTTTAACGTTTCTGTATTTTTATCCTGTGGATGCTCAGCCGCTATCACTGATGGAGATAATGAGCAAAACCATAGGGGATCGTGTGGTAGACGAAAACATGATTTTAAAAAAATCGCGTCGATTAGCCTAATAAGATGTTTTTTTTGCGGAAGGAATCGGAAGAACGTACGACTCGGTGGTTTAAAAGGGACAGCGTGGTTCCGCTTTAATGGCCATTAGGTCGTAGGATTGGATTACGATCGGGAATCGATACTCGCTGTGCGTTCTTAGCACTCGCGAAGTCCTCTTGGACGCAAGAAGAGAGAGCATGGTGGTCGATAAATTAAATTTTTAATCCCCGTTAATTGTCATATCTTTCTGTAGAGATATATCGTTTCTTAAAGAGAACCTCACAAAATTTTAACCGAAAATAATCATCTCCTTGCTTCAAACCACTTACCAATTTGAACAGAACTGATGACACCTATACCGCAAAAAAATTCGACTTTTTCGTCTTTTTACGAATTTTATTGTTTTTTATTTGCGTCGGCAATAATGTATCTTTTGTATACCGAGGAGGGTCTGAGCCCCATGCCGCATTAATGTTCAATACCTCTTTTGCACTCATCCATTCTCATTCTTTTAACAAAGAAAAGGGTCAAAAACCCCTCTTCCCGCCTTAATGCCGTGTGCGCCGAAACGTGCAAAGATATTTATAGCCCGGTAGTTAATTTGTGTGACGAGCGGGTGCCCTGGTCCTTTACACCGTCGCGCTTGCTGGAGATGGAAATGAGTCTTGTGAGCCTCCTGAAAATCCCCCACCTTTCCTCCCTCCCACTTAGCCGCCTCCCTCCCCTTTTCCAACCGACCGTCCGCACTCACTCTCCCTTCATTCCCCGCCCATCCTGCCTCCTCATTTCTCCACCCTCCCCCATACTTCACCGCAATACGGCTCCTCCTTCCGCCCCCTTCCTCCCACCCCTAATGGAAAAAGGGGTGTGTCTCCGACTACCTCCTCCACCACCTTACATCTATCCCTACCTCCATATCTCTCTCTCTCCGCTCCTAATGGCCATATGGCGGAGGGAATGGGGGATTTTTGAACGTGCTCTCGAAAAAGGGAAACGTCGAGGCATATAGGGGGAAAAGACGTTATTTGGGGGGAGAGGGTTGTCGGGGAGTGAGGTTTTAGCGATAGAAACCGATCCCTCCCTCCACCTTTTCCACTCTTCCGGCTCTCCCCCTCAGCTGCCGCCCCACCCCCGTTTTCTCAAACATCAAACTCTCCACCCACGCCATCCTCCTTTCCTCCTCTCTCTCTCTGTCTTTCTTTCTCTCTGTCTCTCTCTCTCCTATCGTAACTCGCTATCCTCCACCTTTAAAATCCGATGTTTCCGAGTACCGTAGCTGAGGATATGTAGGGGAGGAGGAGGTGGGGACGAAGGAGCGAGTCGATCTCTTTCGCGAGGCTAATGTGTTCGAGTCCTGAAAAGGCAATATATGTGAGGCTCGTGACTCGGATCCACCGGCGCTCGTCACGTCGTGATTTTGCGGGGAGATGACGCGATGCACGTTTTTCGAGCGTTTCTCCGAGTCCCTTGTGTACATGTGACTATGAAACATCTTCTTCTCTCCCCCTCCCCCTTACCTCTCAGTCTAGCGGTCTCTCCGGTTTTCCCCATCTCTCCCCTGATGCTGTCTTGATGCTCCTTTCATTTCGTTGTTAACGTTTCATTATCGGTCCCATAACGATTGGCCGACCAGTTTATCTGTTGTTTTTAGATTATTTTTGATTTTTTTTTAATTCAAACAGCGACTGGTAATAATTTCCCAAAATAAATCGAGATTGGTTTTTCGTATCGATAAAATTCTCAGGTTCCGTTTCCCGTAGTGATGGTGTTATTATATCCGTATTACATAATATCAGCAAAGATAATTTCCTCGAAAATTAGCGCAACCTTACGCCTCCCCGAAGTCTTTCCAAATCGGTCGTTTTATTTTTCATCCTCTCTAATCTCTCTTAGGAAATCCTAAACCTTGTTATTCCCAAACCCCACGAAACTTCCATCGCCATTAACTCTATGCCCTTTTTGTCTCTCGCTTCCACATCCGCTTCCCTCACCAACACCACGCTTCCAATCACATTTGGCTTGCACATACACACACAAGAGCGCTCTTATTTTGCGAGGGCTTTCAAGATTTCTGGCGACTCGCACCGAAAAAAATTAAAGAGATCGTGCTGCGTGATCAATGCCCCCCTCCATACGCGTATCCGTTCTCCCGACCTACCGCCCTCCGTTAATACATAGGGCGTGAGTGAAAGAGAGAGAAAGGGAGGTTGTGTTGGGGGAGGGGGGGGGAGGCACGAGCGACGAAGTAAAGCCTCCCTTCGTCCTCCACGCTATTCCCCCGTTGCATCGGATGCGGATCTCGCCTCCCGCCTCCCTCCACGCTTCAAGTGACTCCATTTCGGGCATTTAGGGGTCTCATGTTCTCAACGCGCTTATATGCCTCTCTCACTTTCTCCCACCCCCCTCCCCCACCAACCCAACTCTCCCCCTCTCGTCTCCCCTTTTTCTTCCACCTCCTCTTCCATTTTTCCCCTCTTCACTCTCTCTCGCTGCCATCCCTATATGCCTTATGATCCCTAAATAGTGAGTTTTTGGGGGAAGAAGGGGTGGTTTATGCGAAAGCCGCGTGCCACGCCCCCTCTCCTTGTCACGGCTCGTTCGCCAAGGGTGGTGCGGCTTGGGATGGGGAGGTGGGGGGTTGCGAAAGGGCGGATGGGGGAGGAGGTATGGGAGGAGAATGGGCGTGGGGGAGGGGGTGTGGAGATTCGATGCTGCCGCTGCTGCGTGTGCTCCTAAGCTTGAAGTGATTTCCTCCACCGCCGAACACTATGGGGCGCCGACTTTCACGGTTCCCTCCCTCTATCTGGCTACCTCTCACGCTCTCTGCGTGCCTCTCCCCTTCTCTTTCCTTCGTCCCCTCTCTATCTCACTACAGTCCACTCGTGTGTCCTTTTCGGCCTTTATGATCGCACGAGAGTGACTCTCTGGGAGAAAAAAGAGGAGCGGAGGCTGGAGTGCGTGCGCGTCTATTGATAGCCTATGAGGTCGAACCGATTTTTTTAGAAAGGAAAATTGGATCGATTTCGCGTGAAAGGGAATTGGGTATTTTAGGGTTTTGTTAGCTCTCTTTCTCTCTCTACGAAAATGTTAATTTACTACTCGAAATGGATGTACGGATGAAACGAACTTCAGCGTCGAATTAATTGATCTGCGAATGAAGAAGGAATTAATGATACCAATTCTGCGATTCGAGACGAGTTTCCTTTGTAGCGTAAAGTCTTTATCGTTTCTCCTTAGTACGGCCTTGTTTTTTCGTCTTGCCGTAGTTGGAACTGTCTATAAGAAATATGTTACGCTAAAACGTTCCAATTTCAAGTCGGTTGCCCTCACTCATTTAAAATTACATTAATATAATATAATTATAATATAACCTGCAAGCCGCTCATGGAAGGAACTGTCGATACACCATTCCTAAACTAATTAAAATCCTCTATCGGCCTATCTTATCGCACCTAAAAAATACAGAATCTCGAGAGGAATTAATTTATGATCTTCGTATCTGATTGTATTTTTTTAGTTTCAAAAATCGTGTTCCACCAAGCCCTCTGGCAACATCGCGTGTTGCTAATTTATTGCTAGAGATCGTTTCCGCACCCGGAGGGAACCTATCAACTTATGGTCATTAGAATCCGAAATTCACTCATAAACGGATTTCTTCTGATTTGGACGTCCGACGGTTTGATAGTGATTGATAATGATGGAAGGCTGAGATAGCATTCATTCATCACCAAAGACCCAAGTCGTGCGTCTGACGTGCCACTCGTTCGGCTGTATTAGGCCCAACAGTCCAACTGGATAACCAATTGCATCGCTTAATAAGGTCGCTAATTTGTCAAGGCCTGCGTATGAAGGTGGCTATAAAAGTAACGGCAACCGACTCCGTTTTTAATATATTAAGCGATAATCGCTCCATTTCTCTAATAGCTCCTTATCACTCTTAATCGTTAGCGGAGACTTTCCTCTTGAAGAACATTATAATCTTTTTCATAAAGAGGGAAAAGACTTACGTAGTCGCTAAAGAGGATTATAAACTCTCGCGTTATCGTTCTTTTTCTCAAAAGAACCAAGTCAACATTTGAATTATCTAATAATAATGTGGAGGGATTTAAAAGGGGTGATTTGCAAGTTGGCCCAAAATTGAAAAGTCGATCGAGTCACCTATAGCCGCAAATCGGTTCAATAAAACAGATGCGCATTTCGCCTACAATGTAGATCTCTTTGGTGATCCATCGATCCTTGGTTCCAAAAAGGAAGTCGTTTAAAAATCATGCTTTCGGTAACTTTGCCAGCGAGCGCCGGAGAGGCAAATCCTCCCACTTTGTTTGAGCAGAGCAAGGATCGCTGTTTTCCAAGATAATGGCAACTCCCGAAGTATTTCGTGGCTGAGTCAAGTGGATAGGAGAGGCGAAGGGAAAGGGGAGCGGTGAAGGGTTAGGGGAGTGTTACGTTGATCTTGTCTCCGCTTATCTCCTCTTTATAAACGGAGAGAGAGAGCGTTGTCTAGTTCGAGTATCGACAGGAATCGATCGCGATATCCACCCCCTCTTACCGTCTCTCTTCGCGAAAGTGCATCTTGTGGAGAGAAGATTCGCCGCCCGGGGGACATTGTCCCCGACACGCCTCCGTCCCCCTCACCCACACCCCCCTCCTTCCTCCCTTCGCCGCCATCCCCCTGTGCGCCCATTGTTAGGGACCGGAGTCAATCTTCCGGTGCAGACACACCGAACTCTCTCATCCCCTTTGGTGGCGTCGGTTGCCGGATTTGGCAGGGAGAGAGAGAGGGAGGGAGGAAGAGGGGGTGGGCGGGAATATAGAGAGGATTTCTGGTCGCCCTTGACGTTGTGCATGTGTAGCCCCGCTTTCTTTTGTCTTTTTTTGTCCCGGCACTCTTTCTCTCCTACTCTTTTCCCATGGGGAGAGAGAGAGGGACGTATGTGTATGATGCGGTGTATTACCCTCGGCAAATTCTTCATTCATGTATGAGCGGCTTCGCCTCCCCCCCCCCCCATACCCCTTCCCCTGCCTTGAGCCCCCCTGCCATCCCCCCTTTTAGCGTGTACGTCCGTCATCAAGCCTCGCTCATTGTCTGGTGTTTGGTAGCGGGCTCTCAGAAAAAAGGTAAACCAGACCTCTCCTACTCCTATTACCCTCTTTTTTAACGGTCCGTGAGAAAGGAAGGTGGACGGACCCCTTCCAGATAGCCCCGCGGTTGGCTTAGGGTTTATTCCATGAGAGGGGTTTCATTCACCCTTTCGGGCTTTTAACAACCCCCTCCCCTCTATTTTTTTGACGTCACGAGTTGGTTTAATGGACCCTACGGCTGATCGGTTTGTATGTGTAAGGCGGTCACACGAGAACAAGAGTAAGTGAAAGGGGAGGGGGAGAGAGGGTTGACGTACTGGAAAAAATTACATCACCTACTTTCCTGGAAAGCGAAGGGTGAGCTTAGTTGGGGGTAATTTCTCGGCCATCTGTCACAATTGTTCTTCGAAAAAGGATATTGGATGGAGGACATATCTCCAAAAGGGCGTCGCTTTTTCATAGGGCTTTCCTCGCTATTATCCGGCGAAAATTAAATTGCGCTTTCGCATAATTGCGCCAACTGAGTTATTCTCCTGGTTTCCTCCAACTCAGGGATCTCACAATTACTTGGAGTACCTTATACGCAAATATTATTTATTTCGCGAAGTTTTTTTTTTCAATTCGTCAATCTGTAAACTGCCACTTTAATTTCCAGCTTTCGCTGGTTTTGCTGTGTAGGCCAATTCGAAAAAAATTATTCATTTGTTACTCCTCGGTAATGGTTTTGTGAACCTGACTTGAATGACGTCCTTTCGTTTAAACCGGGTTTGATTCTGCAACCTCATTACGAAAAAGAGAAATTTCCCGTGATTTTTTTGTGCACGTGGAATCCAGCGCTCAATCACAGCTTTGTAACTGCAATTGATCCCTTTATGAGAGCCCACGATCGTGGCGGATTTCGACACGAGCCCGGTATATTAAAACATAGAGCTTAACAGGCAGCCTATGATTTCAGCCGAGCAGAACGATCATCGCGGCTTGAGGCATTAATTGAGCTCGATATTAAAAAACTTAGATTCGATTGCTTTTGTACGAGGCCATCCGTGTTCCTTTCCCCGCATGAAACCTATCGCTAATATTAGACGGTCAGAGGGAAGATGGGAGAGTCGGGGAAGGAATTGAAAAGGTGGAAGGAGGGAATATAAGGCGAGGAAGAGAGAGAGATGGAGTGGAAGGAAAGAGGGCATCGGGATGAAGTTGATGGCGCTATTGGGACAAGAGGTGGCCCCAGAGGCGGGGACAGTACCAAAGTTGGGTTTTGCTATGTTTGATCGAGAGCGAGTCCACGGAGCAATAAGGCATAGCCTCCAATACTCGGCCGGCCTCCCTTGTTTTGGCAATAGCTCGGATGGATTCCGTGAAAAGGGGATGGGGGAGAGAAGGAAGACTTTTCGGGAGGATGGTGGAGGGGAAGAGAGAAAGGGAGGCCTTGGGGGGGGGGGGGTTTAGAGGCGACATCGGGAGGCTTGAGGGACATGGCGTTCCGCAGGGAGCCGTAAAAGGTGCGGGTCTGGAAATTGACGGAGCGGTGCCCAGAAGGGAATGGCGCGGTGGAAGGAAGGTGTGGGGGAGGGTGGTGGTGGCGACGAACGAATAGATGAAAGTGGTGCGGAAGTGTGCGTGTGTGTGTGTGCGCCCGCATGTGTCGGTGTGTGTGTGTGTATGTGGGTTTAGGGTGCCTGAGGCGTACTCGAGGAAGACCAAGTGGTGTCGCTGGAGAATGTTTTCGGTATCGGCTGAGGTGCGGGTGAAGGAGGTAGGGAGATGGAAGCGTAGGAAGATTGGTCGAGGCGAAGGGTGGGGGAGAGGGGAAGACGGTATGCGTTTTCGGGAGTGAATGTATGGAAAAAGATGGAGATGGTGAGGGGAAAGGATAGTAGGGAGCGAAATGGCGAGGATGGAACGATACGACGAAGTGTCGCAGAGAGAGAGATAGAGAGAATGAGGGGACGGGGAGGCGCGGCGAGGACGTTCTATATGTATTTTTTATCCCATTTTATTCGAAAAATTCGGATATTTGATGGGAGGCTTATGGAGAAAGATGTCTCCTCCTATTCCGCTCCTTTTTATTTTATTGCGAGCTTTGCATCGTTGATGGCGGCGTAAAAAAATGACGGATGGAGGTGGTCAAAAGATAGTGAAGTTGATGAAGGGGAGGCGTTCTCTCTCTGTCTGCATGGAGGCGCGGATAGAGTAAAGGGGTGGGGGGATGGAGGAGAGGGGAATGAAAAATAAAAATTGTATCGCGATATGGACGGACGCTACTTGAATGTTAGTGAGTGTGTGTGTGCGCGCGTCGTGTTCGAGTGAATATCTCGCGTCCTTTTTATTTTTCCCGAAGTGCACATTCCGGGACGGGGATGAAATTGACAGCCTCCCCCTCTCTGTCTCTCTCCTCCCCCTATGCGTCCATGTGCATATATGAGTCGTCATTTTGAAGGTCGCAAGTCATTGATGAATGGAGTGTAATTTAGACCACCGTTCCGACACGCCCAAAGGCCGTAATTTTCCACTACGCGGAAATTGACGCCGTGAGTAAATTTTTAACCGTTAATTTTTTATTTTCGCTCTCGACTTGGGATTGATTTAATAACAAGTTAGCTTAAAACCAAACTCAGCGTATGTGCGCGTATTTGTGGAAAATTTTGTAAGGGGTCGACGCTCATTTACTGAACGAAGTGCTACTCGTTTTAGCATGAGCAATCTGAATAGCTTATTTAGGCTTTAACTTAGAGAAATGTCAGCTTAGCTATTATATCATTGAAGATTATTCCCGCCTAAGGTTAGCTCGATCTTTAAATTTTCAATTTAGTGATAATAACATCAATACCACTACATTAGTTTTTTTACGTGCTCTTCTTTACTTATATGTACACCGTTTCTGTGTGCATTAATTCTTATCGATATTATCATGACTTTGTAATTTCCTTACTTACACCTTCACCTGTTAATATCTGCGTTTCACTTGAACTATATTCGTTTTACCAACAAGCATCGTAACAGTTCCTTGAATCGTTTACTTTAATACCACGTCAACATTTGTTCCGCGTATTTGGTATTTGGCTCCCGACTTACACGTTCGACTACTTTTACCCCTTGTGCGGTTAATTTAGAAGATCGTTAGAAATATCCCCGCTCTTAAACAAGAAGCGAGAGTGAACGTGTGCGTTTGAGAGAAGGGACTCCCGCAAAGCCGCTCCTCCAAGTGGCCGTTGGAGGCACTAAACATTATATTTTACGTCCTGACCTCCGCAAAGAGTTCGCGGGCTCGGAAAGAATTCCAACCGCTGGCACGGAAATTGAAATATCCAATAGAGTCCTAGTTATTTTTTCCTTCAACCCTAATTTCGCTTTGCTCTTTATCGTCAGAGAGCAATTCCTTTTCTCCCTTTGAGGCTTTACGCTTTGCATGATGTAAGAGCCGTGTGGCTGTCTTTGTAAAAATAAAAGAACGCCTTCCTTTATTCCGTCTGAATATTTTTTTAATCCCTCCTGCGTGAAAAAGGCGAACAAGGAGCATTCGTGTGGTCTTTTTTTCTTCTCGTTTTTCTCTCGTTAAAAAAAGGCTCGAAAAAGCCGGGAGTATTCACTCATGAGGTAGGGAGTGATGAGGGTGGAGGAAAAACGCGTTGACCTTTTTACCCAAAATATGCGTTGTTTTATCTTTTATTTAAAAAAGCCTTACGCACTCACTGAGTCGCGTAGCGAACGGGGACGTTGGTAGGTAGGTAGTCGTACGAGAAACTCCTCTTCGAGCCGTCCGGGCGTTTTTTTTTATTCCTACCCATAGCTTCAAAAGTGCGTGTAAATATTGAGTGCACGGCGTTTCATAATAACCCCCTCGACAAGGGGGCCGAGTTCAACGTATGACTTCGTTTGCTGCTGCATAGACACTCGCACACGCGCTCTCATTAAAAGCCTGTACAATGTGCATGGCTGTGTGTGCACACAGCACCACTCATGCGGAATGCCCCCTACTTTAAAGTCAATTAAAGCTTTATCAGTTTACTTTGCATCTTAAGTAGTTCTTCTGTTGCGTTGTTCATTTTGTTTACTCGTCTTTAGTAATGTAGCTGAGGTCTATGGCGCGTTTCTTGTTGGTTCTTTTTAATAAGCCGCTTCCATTATTTGTAAACTCCGTTTTTTTATCCTAGCACTATCCTTTGCTTCCTGAATATAATCTTTTATCCGAGCTGCTTTTTATTTCGAAACTTTAGTTCGAACAACTTTATAATACATAGCAGTGCAAACTTTTGTGGGCCATACTTTGTTGTCAATTTGAAACGGAATTTATATTTCTCGGTTAATTATTATATTTTTATTTCGAATTTTTTACAACTAGCTTATAAGTAGTTAATTGTCTCTTACAATGAGCGCTATAACGTTAACAAAGCAGGACCCATTCAACCATTCCGTTGACATGATTTGAGCGCACGAACCTAACACCGGAAGCTTAACAGACTTAACCGGCCTATCTACCCAGGCGGGCAAAGCGAGGAATGTAAACGACACTGTTGACATAAGGCAAATTGGAATTTGCTATAATTTCCTTGTCACTTTAATATTAATTCTGCTTCAGCCTTCGCTAAGATAGAATGTCGACAATTTTTTCTGAACGTCAGCTCACCGTAGGACAGGGGTCGGCAACCTTTCAAAGTAAAAGAGCCATTTTTGTTTCTTTTCTCATTCCAAAATATTTTTGGAGCCGCACAGTGACTAGAGGTTCTAGTGATTGCAATAAGCACGTTTCATGGCTGATAAAGGTTAGGGAGCTTAGCTAACTTCTAAAAAGCCATAAGTCTGTACTCCGGAATTGCAGATGAATTTATTAAGTCTTAGAGATCCCACCTGTCGAAAAAGCGGAATACCTTCTATTAATAATAAATACAACTACATAGTTGCTGTATTCATCGTCATCCGTATAGGTAAGGGTAGACCAATTACGCAAGTTTAAAAATTAAAAACGATCGATTGTCCTTTGTCTCGCAATGCAACGAACAGATAGTTCCGCGTCGGCATAAAAGGTTAAACAAAAGTCCTCCCGCCTCCCCGCCCTTCCTCTTCCCTCCCGCATCATCCTCCCCTCGCTCGGTCTCTTTGTCTCGCCACATCTGTCGTTGCTTATTCCCCGCGTTCCACGGACGCATACCGTCCGACATATTTGGCGAGTAGACCTCACCCTTAAGATCCCTCCTACTCGTCCTCTCTCCTCCACCTCCCTTACTCCTTTCCCTCCCTCTCCATTCCTTGCCGCAGAGTTCGCGAACTCATCTCCCTTCCCGACGGACTTGGACACCCTCCGAAGAGAGAGAGGAAGAAAGAAGGAAGAACAGAGGGTGGGCACGTGCTACAGCCGAACTCCCTTCCCTGTTTGCCTTTACCAACTCTCTCTCACTTTTGCTTTCCTCCCCATCCCTCCCTCTCTCTCTCTCTCGCTCCGCGCTCCTGGAATGCCCTGGGTGCCACGACGCCAGGCCACAACTCCTCTCATCCTCCTCTTATTGGACACGGACCTTATAGAGGCGGGGTTCCTCTCTGGCATTCCTGAATCTACCCTGTCTAATGGACCGGACATCTCGTTTGCTCACTTCTCCGCCCACTGCTCCCCTCCTTCTCTTTTGCTCACTATCCGCCCCTTAGGACCACACGCCACCCCCTCGGGGGTTGTTCCTAAAGGATGCTTCGGAGGTTGTGTGTTGCGCCCGCCTCTCTCTCTCTGTAAGGTTCTTTCGCAGACGCCCCACGCGTATTATTGTGTCCTCTTATGTGTTTGCCGGGGACCTTTAGTTTCATGAACTCCCCCTTCCGAACACCCCCTTCACTATTCCATCCCCCGCTTTCCCCTCCTTAACCGCAGCGCTCTTTTCATTCCGTTTCGGTTGAATATTATTGTGAACTTATATGAGAGGACGGGTAAGCATCTACTTGCTTGTGTTATTGGATTCCCTCCCTCTCACTTTCTTCCCCTAACTCCCTTGTTCTCTCTATTGAAGAAGGGATAGTTAGTGAATGGATGTTCATATATGAAGAGGTACGTCACGGAATTCGCGTGTATTAAATTTGGGGATGTGTTTGACATTGTTTGTTAGGAGGATGTCGAATTTTCTGGTTCGGACACGACGAAGTGATTTCAATTTCTCCCGGAAGATTTCTTTTAATTTAGGGGTGTATTCTCCGAAATGTCATGACAGTTCCTCGTCGATTTTTTGGCGCCGCTGTTTTCGAATGGTGGAACTGAATTTGGCAATAGGCAGTCTTTTTTATGGAGAAATGCGTTTCACAGGTAACTTTGTGTGTAAAAATAATGGCATGTTGGAGGTGCATGAAATTTTATAATAATTGACCTGCAGGAATAAGATTTTCCAGAGTAATTTACAAACTTCGATTATTGTATTTAATATTAATTTGTAATTCTGAGCGATTTTTCTGTAGCGGAGTATATTTCATAATGGCACGCGTGATATGAATGAGAGAGGTTTTGTTACCCTTGGCACGGCCAATTAATCTTGATAGGCTTCTCCCCTCCCCCCTCTTTTCCCTCACGAAATGATTTTCTTTGCGTATTATTTTCATCCCAGCTTTAATTAATATGTTCGCGCGCATTCTAATCTGCCACGCAGAGAAGTTTATCATTATAAACGACTTCGCACAAGTGTCCGCCCACTGACCTCGGGAAGAAAAGAAAAAAAGATCAAAACTTAAACTCGTGCGCGTTTTGAGAAGGTCGAGGATAAATAATTAGGCAGGTAGAGTCGGAGGGAAAGGGGTGTGTGGAGAGAGATGTTTCGTGAAAAACAGAGCGCTTCGAGGAATTACATACGAGCAAAAAGCATGATAACACCTTTTTTTTCCTCTTCCTCTTTCTCTCTTACCCCGTCTCCCTCCTGCCTTCTTTAAGGATACGCATTTGAACCATCCACTTTTTATTCCTCCTCCTGTTTTCCAGCATCGTGGGCCGCCCCGCGTTTTTCAATTTTTATCCCGTCGCCCGTCATGAGAGGGCCACGAAAAAGAAACGTTGTATCAGTCTGAGTGGATGGAAGAATGTCAACAGAAAGGAGAGAATCAAAAATGGGAAGTATGGCAGAGGACATGGAGAAAAACGTGAGGGGCGAAGAAAGAGACGGAGTGGAAAGACAAAAGACGTACGAGAGAGTTAGGAGGGCGTCTTCCTGTATGGCTGATGCGGGAAGCGAAGGAACCAGGGTTAGGGATGTATAGGATTGGTTACAGGAGACGTTGGAATCGCACAGGCACACACGCACACCCACGTGGAAACACACACACATGCGCTGAGTGAAAGTAAACTCTCGTGCGTGCGACCCGAGAGTCCTTTTCCACTGTGTGCTTCCATGTCTCTCCTTACACTTTTAAGCCCCCTCACTCCCTTTTGCCTTCCATCCCTCCTCTCTCTCTCTCTCTCGTCCTTTCACTTTCTTCTCCGTTCTGTTTCTTTCCCCGAAATTTCCTCCGCGTGTTTCCTCTCTTCGGCGTATTTTTTCTCCGCGGAGCAGTCGAGTGTGTCCTTTTTAAGTAAAGGACTTCTCGGCGGAAAAGGAGAACGGCATCTTTAGATGTCCGAACGAACCCCAATCGAAAAAATAAACAAATATTAACCCTCCCGACCAAGCGACGTTCAAATTTGGAAGCGTCCGATATTGAAAAGGACAATTTCGAGGCCGAGATCGTATTTTTTCCGATTTCTACTTTCCCTCTTCCCGATCGATGATTTTTTTCATTAAGTAATTGGGAATTGTATCCTTTTGCGCAATTTTAGACGCGTACGTTTAATAGGTACAGCGATCATAGTCGCGCGTGCATCTTATTTTGCTAGGATCAATCATGCTTGAAATCTTCTCCTATATGACGGCACGATAATTTTTTTTATTCTTAGCTCGCGTCGCTTTGTTTTACCTCTTTAAAATATCGTTTCACTTTCTATTCTGGTTGAATCGCCGATATTTAGTTTTTTGTTCGTCAATACCTCCTAAGTGCATAGCTGCCTTTCACTTCCAACCTCCCAAGAAACACGGCAGCCTTGTTTATTCTCCTCCCTTCACTTCTCCCTCCCCTTTCACTTATCTTCAACTTTTCCCTACTTTTTCCTTCCCTACACGGCCTCTCTTCCTTAACCTCGCCTTCTTCCAAAATCTCTTCTTCGTCTTACTTTTTCTCCATCTTTCCTCCTCAACTTTTTCCTCCTCCGAACTTCCCTCTCAATCTCAGGCGCTTCCCTTAATCCTTTGCTGACATAGCACTTCGGTTTCAACCGGCCAGCGTGTCATGCGCTTTTGATAGGGCGGCGGCAACGGAATTACTTTTTAATTTTCACGCTATACGGGGGCGATTCGAGCCGTTTTCTTCTCATCGACTCCTCGTTCGTATATTTTAAAGAAGAGAAGAAAACTGTCTTACCGCTTCTAATCCGTAGTAACAGCGGAGGAACCGGTTTATGCTTTATAGCGGTGACATGGACGGCTCGGAACTAATTAACATAGCATTCTTACATCTTTCCCTCTTTCGCTGTCCTCTGTGTACCTAGTTCCCTTTCCCCTCCCCCAACCCACCTCCGGTCCTTCCTCGCTTCCTCCTCACTTCCCTCCAGCTAACCGAGGCGAGAGCAGATGTGCTCGGATCACGCCCACAGAGATAGAGAGAGAGAGAGTGCTCCCTCTTTCCCTCTTACCTAACTCCCTTCCCCCCCTCCTAGACCACTCCGATGTTCCTTCCCCTTCCATCCGCGTCTGTCTCCCGGTTCATGCCCCCGTCACGCCATCTCCTACCGTCCCATCTGTTGGCTGATATGGATGCTGGCTGCCCCATGCGTTTGTTATGCTCCGCGGGAGAGTCATCCCTCCCTCTCCTCCTCACCTCACCCATCCCCTTCCACCCCTTTTATTCCCCTAACCCACTTCCTCTAGTTCCCCACTTTGACCCCTTCCCCACTTATCCCCCTCAAACTTACCCCGTCTCCGCATGCGCTCTTCAGAGTCTGGATATGGGCATTGTCTTCTTCTCCTCATTCTAAATCCCATCCTTCCATGCCCGCTCCCTTCCAATCCCCCCTTCCTCCTTCGTCTCATCCTTCCTTTCCCCCATATCTTATTCTATTCCTATTTTATCTATCCCACGCGCTAACACAAACCATTTAAAAAAAAATTTTCTCGACCGTAGGCGGTCTCGTGTTTTGCCCAAAGGCCCTAGCTCCCCATGCTTGATTACGTCACTCGCCGGTTCCCTGTAATTGGGGGCGATTTTTGGAGTTAAGGGAGTGTGTGGGGTGGTGGAAGGGTCAGGGGCCGCACGCGTACTCCTCCCTTAAAAACCCCAGCGCCGCCCAGAATTTGCATTCAAATTACGCTTGGGAGCGCGTGTTAGAAAAGCTTGTGAGAGAAAGGGTGGGGAGGGGCGATATCGGGAGGAGTAGGGGCGTGTACGTGGGATTTTAATCTAAGCAATGACACCGACCACGTGATCTCAGTGTAGTTGCAATCACGTGCAAACAAGAATCTTCACGGGTGCCGCCAAGATGAGTAGGAAACAGCCGCCGTACGCGCCGCTAATTTTATTTAAACCGAGCGCGAGCAATCGGACATATTATACATACAAACTCACGCGTCCCACTGATTTACAATTTTCTGGGCGCCGCTCCTCGTCGAAACACAATGGATGGGAGTGTGATTTTTCTTCATGAAAGGAGGGAACAAGTTGGAGGGCTTTCTTCTTTTCTTTCAAGCGTGACGTTACGCGACGAAATTCGAATTTAAATATTAATAAGTTTTTTTTTTAGGGTTACTTCTTCAAATCAAGTAGGAGAGGAGAATCGATGTAAATTGGACGCGGTACCGGATTTCTTTTCAATAATTAAAGGAGCTAATTGGGGTGTTTTACATCGTTGATTTTGGAGGGAAAGGTGTTTCTGGATCCGAACATGGCGCGAAGTCGGTCTTTGGATGGGTGTGAATTTGTTGCACGTGTTTTCACAAGTCGGTCGGTCGTTCCACCGGTAGACGGCATACTTTCGGAGCTCTTCAATGCCCACCATTGCGTTTGTGTTATTTTTCGTAAATTTCATTTCGACCATGTAACGAGATTATTCTGTAAATGGTTTCTTCATTTCTATTGCTAGAGTATACATTTATGTCAACTGGATTATTCCTCAAGTATAACCATCATCTACCGTTTGGGATGGACCACCACCTTATAGGGTAATGTCACTTTTTTGCCCGTGTATAGTTAGCGTGATGACGACGATCCACGTTCAAGTGATTTATGGAGACATCTTGCATTTGACAGCCCGTATCCGTGACATTCTTTCGGTGCTTGGTTGACGGGAGTTCTCTCCGTCACTCAAATCTCTCAGCTCTGGGACCCTTCTGTGCGGGAGTCAGGTCAGATTGTTTCGTCTCGGTCTCAGCCCCTCGTTCCTTCATCTCCACTGATCTCTCTCTCTCTCTCTTTTACATTCGATTAGAGGTCTTGAAATCGGGAGCCAAGTAGCCGTCGTCTGAAGGAGTAGGAATTCTTCTCCCGTCTCTCTCATGGCCGAAGTCCTCCACTTTGACCCGTCTTCGACCTCTCTCTCTCTCTCTCTCTCTCTCTCTATTCCCACTTGCTGCTGGCTCCCTCTTTATTCCCCGCCCACTTCTCTTTCCTCTTAATCTCATCCTATTTCTACGCCCACTCCTGACGTCCTTAAGGGAAAGAGTGAGTGAGTGATGTAAATCTCGGTACTGTCGCCATCGCTTTGTCACGCCAGCGATTACATGCGTCAAAACAGTGCGACGATTAGCGTGCGATTAGTAATCGGTCAAACTAATCCGATTGATATCGACTCAATCTATCGCATTGATCTACTCCGACCGTTATCTGTCAACGTCGATGTTTCGGATCTTGATAAACGGTGGCTTTTAATAACATACCATTTAATATGAATTAAGGATAGTTACGAATCGCCGATTTACTCTAGCAGCTATTATATTATGATGCACTCCTCGTCGAAAAAAAGATTTCATAGAATAACATCTCCATGCCGGTTTTCTCAGGATTGTGGTCCACTCCCCGATCCCTGAAGGACTTCTGATTTTCTCCGTCCACCGCGAGAAATATAGATACCGCGAACGCAGCGTTTTCTTTAGGCGATGTTATCGTCCTCTCATTTCCTCGCTGTTCTTTCAGTTTTTTGCCATCTTTCCTCGTTTCCAAAGAAACTCGCCCGGTGATGTCTCCTCCCGCGGCCTCTTAGCTGCTTTCCTTTTGACGGATCGCGGCTAATGGTGTGTGCAGCGACGACGTGGAAGCTTCTCGGCGCTAGCTCTCGGAACCGAGAGAGAATGCGCGAGAAAGAGGGAGAAGTTTGACCAAACAAAAAATTTGGTTTAACTTTCGTTCTCTCCCCCTCTATCTCCGTTGTTGCCACCGATATTCTGAAGGAAGGAGAGGTGCGAAGCATTGGAATGGAAAGGATTTATATACTTACACACACATATCGGAATAAATCGGTGCCCGTTTTTCCGAAAAGCCTGCCGAAGAAAGGTGGCGATTTTTCTCCCTTCAAGGAAAAGGCTTTTCGCAGCTTGTGTGTGGATGTGTTTGCCTTATTCCTGAAGAGAGAGAGAGAGAGGGAGGGTGAGGCAGAAGTATAGGGTAAGGAATTGTAGGGGTGGGTAAAATTTCCTTCGGAATCATTTAGGGGATTCCTTCTCCCCCAACCCCATCCCTGACTTCTCTATTTCCTCCACATTTTGGAGGAAGGCAAAGGGTTTATAGAGACGGAGAAGGGGTTTTATAAGGAGAAATGGGGAGGAGAGAGACTGGCTCGCAAGATACGGGGGTTATGGAGTCGGGTGGTGGGGATAAAAGGGGTCCGGAATTGAATTTTCATGGCATACGGTTGATTGACACGGAGGTCGGTTTTGAGGGGGATTGTAAAGAGCAAACGGAATGGGGAGGGTCTCAAGCCCTGATGTGGATGAAGTTTTGATGAACCACATCTGTGTTTGGTAGGTATAGGTAGTAGTAGGCCTTTCGCTCGCCCAAGAACTCACGACGGAGCGGTATATTCCGCTTTAAACTACAGAAAATAGAATGCTTACATATTCGAATCGGTCGGGTCAGGGTCTTCGAACTCCTGTCACGGGACGGCGAAATGCAGACAATTGAGGTCTGGTTTCCATGGAGCCGAAATGTTTTTCCTTAAAGAGTAAATCGTGTTGGAGTGGCTTTATCTTCGATTGTTGCCTTTTTTTACCGAAAGGTTTAATTGTATATTACTACAATTGTTTACTTAATGAGACAGGTTGTGAAATTTATCAAGTACGAATTTTTGTTTGACATGAAATGAAAATGAAGATCTTTTCACAATATTCGATTTCCTGTTTTAAAATTTTGACATTATCGGCTCCCCATCATTGAGGCCAAAGCGATTGTACAATCATACAGATTATTTATTTAGACCTTGGACAAAAAAACATAAATCTTTCGACGACACGGTCTGGTAAAAAAATGCCTTTCTTTCATAAATGGAAAATTAAGTCGTAGCTGAAGGAAATTGCGTCGAGAAAACTATTGCTATAAAGCAATCGGTATCACCTTTTAGATTTGAATTATGTGACAAAATATCGCTTAATGTTTCACGCCTACGCCATGATGCTGCCGTCAGAATCTGTTTGTGCTGTGCTACTCGAAAACGAATCTGTCGCATTAAGTTCCCACGGTTTTCGATTGCCTGCCGACTACACCCCATAAGAGTCCCCATCGCCCAGATACTTTATTGCGAATCTCCAATGAACTGACTGGTTGCCCTCGACTCCGAATGCTACGCTCGCGCATTCTGAGAAATAGACAGGGAGGAGAGAAGTAGAAAGGTTCCAGCTCCTTCTCTCTCTCTCTCTCACTCCCCATCTCGTTTAAAAGGAATAAAAAACAGATGAAGCGTCTGGTCGAGGAATGGGAATAGTATCTTTATATAAAAAACATTCCGTACGTTGCTGTAAAGGAGGACGTAAATAGGAGCGAGAGATGAAGAGGAGGCAAAAAGAGTTATAAAATACATATCGCTGAGTGACTTCCAAGGTCACATTTGAATCCATCCGTCGTCTTACGTCGTCGTACGTTGGTCCGGCTGCGTCGCTGGAATGGCTGCCTCTCCCTCCTCTCTCTCTTGACTCCCTCCTTCGCTCTTCCCTCCCTACTTTGGACTGAAGACATCCTACTCGTGATCTGAATGACAAAGGGGGCGTGTAACTCTCGCTCCTATCTCCCCTCCTACTTCTCCGCCGCCCCATCCCCTTTTTAACCCGTCTTATTCCCTTTCTCCTTGCCACCTCCCTCATCTTCCTTACCATTTCTCCCATCCTTTTCGCTCTTCTGTCCTCATCCTTCTTTCTCTCCCAACCCTCCTTCCCCCTTCTTGTGTCCTATTCCTTAGCTCCTACTTTTCTCCTCGCCTACTTTCTTTTGCTTTCCTTCCCTTCGTCCACTCTCATTCCTCCCCGTCTTCCTGTCTTCACCCTCCCCTCATTCTCTTCTCCCTTTCGTCTACTTCTCTCTCTCTCTCTGCCGAGGACTATTATTTCTTGCTCTAGATTTTTGCCATCTCTGCTATGCTCGGCTATCTTTCTCTCTCTTTTTTTAAATTTTTTGTCGCCTTGAAGTTGACGTTGTCCTGTCTCCTCTTCAATAAAATGGTGGCAGATCAAGAACACTCCTTTTTAGCAGCGCGAATCGAGTCCTAAAAGGTTTCTCTCTCTCTCTCTCTGTCTCTCTTTCGTTGTTACGCGTCCGCGGCTAACTTTTTGCGAAACAAAAACTCGAGAAGACGCTGCTTGTCTTGTATAAAATGTCGGCTTTCTGATAGAATTCCATCCGTTTTTTTTATTCATTCAGGTTTGTTGCATTAATCCCTTGTTCGTGTTCTCGGATGGAGGGACGCGTGCGCCATCTTCGGACATTGATTACGCAATAAAATAATCGGCATTATGTAAAATTATTTGCTCGTCCGTCAATCGAACTGCTCGTTGTTTTGCAGCGGACTCTTTATTTTCACTCCGAACATATATCTTTCAGTTTTAATAACACGACGATGTTTCAGACCATCTTCCGACCGACTGACGGCTGTTACATCATAAATTCCTTCTCGGTCGTAACGCGCTCCAGGCAGTTTTCGGAGACTGCTCCTCCTTCGCCGTCATTTCCTGTTGGTCTCTCTTTAAGGGTCGCTGATCCCGGGAGAAATCTCGTTCCGTCCGCCGATGGATAGGCGGTAAAAGGACAAAGCATTCGCTATTGGAAGTGCCGGGATCCGGTCCCGCCCGACCACACCCTGTCTTCTTTTCTCCCCCCTCTCTCGCATATTCTTCGCGCGGAATCTTAATTCTCCACCTGGCTCCATGGATCGCTTGAAAAGGAGAGTTTTTTCAAAGTCATTTGACGGAGACGGATACGTTCTGTCTGTTCGTCTCTCTCTCTCTCTTTTCCCTCTCGATGAAACGCAGTTTCAAAAAGTTGTCTCAAGAGTTTTATTAAGCGGTTTACGTTGCGGCCACCTGCTCGGCCGTGTCATTCCGGGCATTGTTTTCGTTCGCACGGTGGAATTCTTTCCTTCGCGTCGCATCAGAGGCGTAATTATACATATACGGGTAGAATATAAATCTCTGCGATTTTATACAATTATAATAAGCGTGCTCAGATTCGCGAAAAAGAATTTAATTGGACTCGCTCTTCTTCTTATTATTTTTTCTACGGAACGTGTGTGTATATATATATATATATATATATATATATATATATATTTATTTATTTATTTTCTTCCCAATTTTCATTTTCAGCATGATGGTAATTGACTTCTCCTCGGAAATATTTCCTGTAAATTTCCCCGTTGATTATGTGATTATCTCGGGAAGCTAACGATTATGCGAACGATTATCGGAATTAATTTTGCGGACAAAAAGAAGATGATAAAGAGAAAATATCTTCCAGATGGCGCGATTTTCTCGAGCAATTTCGGGTAAATTAACTTCCGACGAAGGAATACCTCTTTTTCCTTATCCCCATCATCCTCCCCTCCCCCTCTCTCTCTCTCTCGCTCACAATTGACCTCCTTTTAATAAGCGCCCCGCGATAATCAACTCCGGGATGGGAGGAATTTCATAAGAAAATCCAGAAGAGATGATTCAGGAAGGATAGAAATATTTCCGGATTAATGCATCATCTCCACTTTAAAAAAACTAACCGAGGGTCTTTCTTTTTATTTATTTATCTTTCCGGTATTATCCGGCGCGCAAGCACACTTCCTCGGCACAAGGATTAAAAGAAATTACAATCGTCCTCGCGGGATGAGAATATACGTGTATTTTACGTATGTGTTCGCGCCCTGCACTTGTGCACGCGGTATGTGGATCCTTCGTGTATTTTTTTTTTTTTCAAGGGTGAGGGAATTCTCGTGTCTCTTTCCTAGTTCTCTCGCTCTCCTTCTCTCACTCATTCCGTTCTTGTATACGAGGAAATCTTTCCCGCAGGAAATAATACCGAGTCCGTACGAATCCGTAGCTCTAGTATTTACGGAAAGAGAGAAGAAGTGTGTTTTTCCTTCTGTTCTTCGTCTTATTATTTTATGTTTCCCTTGTTTGTCTTGCTTCGCTTGACTCGTAATTTTCTCGTCCCAAAGAACCGCGGTGGATACGCTCGGCTCCCGAATCCCTCCAGGGTTTTCCCTCCCTCCCTCTTTCTCTGCCTTGCGTCTCCTGGAAATTCAATTGTTCTCTCGGTGTCTCTTGGTAGTTCACGGCGAAATATCTTAAATTTCAAAGAATGTATCCGTCTTTATTCTACCTTCCGATCTTTCTTCTGTGTTGTTTCAGTTATTGTTCGTATCCTTATAAAAATATATCTCTAACGATGCTGAAAGCCATAATCGTTTTTATGTAAGGTCATATATGTATGTACAATATTATAATCTTAGAAATATTCATTGACCAATGACAATGTAGAATGTGGTTGTATTTAACGATGTCAGTGGGCGTTTTTTTTACCTCAAAGGAAAAAATTTCTACTCCTTTAAATATCAATAATGAGAAATAAAAAACGTCGAAATAATCTGCGAAAGCCACAGAAAGTGAATTATGTTAAAGGCTATCGCACAAATAAAAGTATTTGTTTAAAAAAACAAGAAAAATCTCTTCCCTTTTGTAAAAATCCAACGGATTTCGTTTTAAATCCTTCATAATCGTCCTTTTAAGGTTTCCTTCGATCTCGTGTCTTGGAGGCGTTTCGTGACTCTTAAGATAGGACCGCGCAACGTTATAAACTCGAAATGTTCACACGTGTCGCATGCGGTTGTTGGCCGAGTAATCGCTCCGGTACGAAAACGATCCCTCGCCACCGCCGACGAGGTCCACAGTGTCGATTTGATGTCCCGCCATAGCGTTATCGCGAGACTTGATTTCTCCGCCCGCGATCACGTGACACGTCGAGCAGAGCACGGCAGATGGCAATCATCATTATTCCATTTGCTTTCGAAGTCTCGCGAGAGAGTCACGGAGAGATGAGGATAGAGCAGAGGGACCAAGAGAGAGATAGAGAGATGCAGGAAGAGAGACACAAAGAAGAGATTTACGAAGAGAGAGAAAAGCCGATTTATCTCGGGATATCTGAGAAATAAAACAATAAAGAGACATAGTGAGAGGTTTGGAGAGGAGAGATAAACACAGGTAAAAAGAAATTGCGAGAGAGAAGGAGCGGGAGAAGAAATAGAAATGAAATATTCATGAAGAGGGAGAGTCGTCGATAGCTCGAAACGAAATCGTCCCTTAAAAATTACGACCTAAACGAACGAACGTTACGGATCGTTTTATTTTTCCCTCGAAGTTTCATTCTACCCACCTTAATTTCGTCCAATGCCCGTCAGTTGTTTATTAATCACACGGGCCGCTTCGTATAAGCGTCGAATTTGCACTTCGATGTTTTGTCGTTTTGCCCTTTCTCGTTTTTTTGCACGCGAGCCGTCGTTCAGGACCTTATTTGTGTTTGCGTAGTATCGATTCCAGATTGAAGCCTTTTATTACTGTTATTGTTTGTCCCTCTCGTTTCGTCGCCGCCTCCGTGGGTTGGCGCAAAAGGGTGTGACGGCGGCGGAGGTGGGGGAACGGGAGCGTCCCCAACCCTTTCCCGATCCCCTTTCTCCACCTCTCTCCGCATTAAACCCGCCGTCCTCCATGAATACACTTGTCACGGACCCGCTAGCGTGCGTGCGAAGCGGGAGGGCCGTTGGCAGGATAAAAAAACAGTTCTTAGCGTGGAGAGGTTTGTGGAGGAGTAGTATGTCGTAGTATGAGGGCGTATGTGTGTGTGTGTGTGTTTTGGGAGGGACAGAGAGGTCGGGGGAAATCGGAGAAAGATATAGGGTGGGTGGTTTTGGGGAGGAGAAGTTTTTTTTCGCGGTGGTTCTTTTTATTTCGGTCGGCCAAGTGAAGCGGCGAATGAGTGAGTGTGAGAGAGACAGAGGGAAATGAGGAGAGGGTGGTGCGGGGGCAAAAAGGTGGGGTTGGAGAGGATTTCACGGGGAGTATCGTGTGCTTTGTTTTGAAATTCGTTCGTGTGTTTTTTGTCCCTGTTGATTTCTTTCTCTCTTTATGTTAAGCTTTGTGAATGTAGGTTCGTTCGTCAGTGACTTTGTTTTTTTCTTCGTTTTGTTGTTCAAATGACGTGTTTTTAGAGTTGTTAAAGGATTAGGAAAATTTAATGAACCGAGTGCGATTCAAAAATGATGGCTCGAAAAAGGTGGTGTATTTTTAAAAAAATAGTGGATGAATGACAGTATATTATGTCGAAGGTGACAGAAATTCTTCATAAAATCTTTGTGTCGGAGGTCTAGGCTTTTCTATACGCAGAATGCGTGGGAGGAAAGATGATTATAAATTCGTATGCGTATTTTAGTAACCATGTTATACGCCCATCACTGTGAATTTTTTATTTTATATCCAGACAAAAAGAAAAACACGTTAAGAAATCTACATCATGGCCTAGAGATGAAATTCGGAACGTAGAATGGAGCATATTCGATCAATGAGAAAAAATAACAATTATGTATTTCTTTCGAACTACAATTTACATGTTCCATCTCCATAACGGCATGTAGATGTCATACGGGCGTGAATTAGTCGTTTCGATGGAAAAATCGACGGAAAAATATATGAAGGCAGGCGCATTCAATATACTCGGATCATACGGTTCCTATATTTCCCGTATATTCTTGTGTTGTTACATCGAGATGTAACATACCTAGTATATTTTTTTATTCCCATACCCGTCATTTCGTATTCATCCGAGGCCTTGGAAGCAGTCCTTCCGAGGCCGTATGTATGAATATGTAAGTTTTCCCCAAGTCGGCATGTGTTTTTCCCTTCGTCCTCCCCCTCTTTCCCCTCTCCCCCACCTCCACGACTCTCCTCAGTTTGTTCCCTCCTTCCGCCTACCTCCCCGTGCCGTTCGCCGCTGTCTCTATCCCCTAGGAGATATTATGGGGCCACTATAAGCCACCTCTTGCGATGTATTTCTGTCTTTTACGGGCACGTGTTCCGCGAATGGGCCTACTCTTAAGGTTCCAGATGTTTACCTTTCCATCTTATATTTGTTCGGTGGAATACCGCAGGAATCCTAACTAAACCTCGGCATTTACTCTATCGTGAGCTGCGCAGAAAGACTATCTAATTAAAAATGTCTGGTGGATAAATAAATATTAACACAAAAACAGCTTTTTTTCTGCCGGAAGAATGTTAAATGAAATTTATGTTTTAAATAACAATTTCAGTGTTTTATCGCGGGGAAGTTGCTTTTTACACTCCTCGAGGTCAGTCTGTGCGACGAATATTTTAATTCTAATTCGTCACCGTGGGCTTCTCTTTCTTCCTGGCGGTTTCTCGGTGTACCAAAATTGTGCGACTGAGTAACTTCGTATAGGTGACCTATATATAACTTTCCTTAGTAGCCATCCCAAGTCTGCTGACCAAAGTCATTACTCCGATTACGTTTCCACAGATCTGCGACCTTTCCTTCCACACATTGTTCATATTTTAGCATTTCCATCTCTCGTTCCTCTCAGCGGAATGAAAGTCACAACATCGCCGTCATCGCAGCCTTCAAAACTTGCCTTATCTTGGCGATCCATTTTGGCTCCTACCTCCCTCCCCTCCCAACTCACATTCCCCGCGATCCACCTTTCCAGCATTTGAACTTATTCTCAAGTCTGTCACGGATTTATTTTTCGTTATGTATGGCGTTTTGGAAAAATCTTTCTTTCCTCAATATTTTCGTCCCGTATCAGAGGACTGGCGGCGCCAGGAGCCGTCTCAACGTACGAAAGTTATGCGAGGCGGAGGCGGCTAACATACTGGCACTAAATATTTCTCACGGTACCGATGTCCACGAGGAGGATTAAATTTCGATTCTGAGTGTTTGCATATTTAATACAAGTATTTCCAAAGTAAGTGTTCGAGTGTTCAGGCGCTTCAAAGTTAAAATCGCCAAAGTTCGCCTTTCGAAAATTGTTTTGGAAACGTTTATGCAGGTGTCATTTCTGGTACATGTAAAGACTTTATGTCAACCTCTCGAAGTTTGATGAATTTTGATATTTTTGTCCAACGCCCACGAAGATAGAGAATCGTATGCTCTGCATTCTCGGCATTGGCAAATATCGTTTCAATTAATTTAAAAATGTTTTTTAACTATTCAAACAATTTCACTGGTGAAAGTGCGGTGTAATGAATGCGTTCGTCTATTGTGATGTTTAATTTATAGTCTTTACTTTTGTAAAGGCCATGTACATTTGTTTTAGGAAGTAAAACTTGTTCCAATGTACATAATTATTTTTGTCCCGCGCTAGCATCACGCCATTAAGTCTGTAAGCGTGGCAAAAGAATTTAAAATGTGTCCGAATAAAAATTGAGATAGGGGTCGACGACACAATTTTTCAAAAATTAACGCCACAAGACGAACAACGCCCTCACATTCTCATCCTCATTCGCGAACCCACGGCCCACCCGCTGTGAAGCCAAGCTATCCCCTCCCACCCACTCAGCGTCTGATGACCTCGATGATTACAAGGGACGAGTGGACACGAGACAACGAATTTAAAAGAACACCTCGTTCGCCAGACTCTTGAATTCTATCCGTAAATACACACATCTACACACACAAACGGAACTTAATATTTCGTAATATGCATATATAATCCAGTCTGCCGCGGCGCCAGGATGGCTCTGTTTGTACGCCACTCCGTTAGGCGTCCCTTTTGCTAATCATCCCGGGTCCACCTCACCCTACAACCTACCCTACAACCCACCCACTTTTGCGCCACACCCCGTCCGAATTCCCCCCCTCAACACCCAAACCCCACCAACCTAACTCCCCCCGCCCACCAACCTCTGTTGACCATGCGGCTCCGCTACAGAGGCGCTGTTTTGGAGGGCTGCCGATTGTGTGTCGCGGCGGAGTAGGAGGCCTCTTGCAGCTGTTACGCTGTGGCCCCTGCTCGATGTCATTAGGAGTACCCTCCGGAGGGCGGGGCCTTCCTGCGGAGTTAAAGGGGGTGAAGGGAACGGGAGGAAGAGAGTCCTGGTGGGGTGAGGTGGGCGTGGCAGTCCGGGAGGAGTAATATATATCGTGGGTGCGGCGATGGCGCTTCCCCCTTGTGGCGTTGTGTGGAGGTAAGAGGGGCGGAGGCGGAGGAGGTGGTTTCACGGTATCGGAGGCGCAGTGGAGGGAGGGAGAGGGAGAAGGGTTGACGTGGAAGAAGGAAGCCAGGGAAAGGAAGGTAGAGAGAGAGAGAAAATTTTGAAGGGATGAAGGATGATGGGAACAAGTTTTTGGAGAGATATGAGAGAAGTGAGATGAGAGAGGGATTTTTAGGTTGAGTTGAGGAGTGGAAGAGGAAGAATTTGTTGAGGAAGGAAGATGACAAAACTTGGTTCGATAGAATAGGTTAGGGGATAGGAAGAAGAGAAGAAAGTTTGACGGGAAGGAAAGGGGAAAATTGGAAAGGGAATAAGGTAGAAGTGGAGGGATAAAGAGGAAAAGGGGAAACATTCGAATTTAGCAGTGTCTGTATTCGTCTTTTTTTTATATTTTCAGAGATGCATATTTAAATGGAAAAATATGTCATCAGGCTCGAGGAACTTCTGTGGCGAATACGATTCAATGTATCGTGGTTTGCAACGTCTTCTTTTCTTTAAATATAAATATTCATCGTGAACGTATAAAAAAGACATTTTATATTTCATAATTTAGCCAAAATGATATTATTATTTAGTGGAATATCACATGCACTGGTTGGATTATCTGAATTTGGTCAAATCAAAACTACTAGAGAATCATAAAATTAATATATTAATAAATATTTTATAATTTATAAATAAATAAATACATTTTTATTTAGTGCAGATAATTTACCAATTTCTTAATGGAAAGGAACATCTTTAAAATGCAGAAATTGTGGCGCGAGAGGGATATAAAGGGAAAAGCGATAGGACCGATGATATCGTGGAGAAGGTGAATAGGTAACGATAGGGAAGTTATGGAATTGAATTCACTATATACATACAGAAGGGTTTCGAGAGAGATGGAGGTAGGGAGGGAGGTGAAAGGATACGCGTAATAAGCAAAGGTATGGGAGGATCATCACCCTGCCATACCTTCCACACACCCCTTTCCCTGATTGACCTCGTAGAGGCAGAGTGAGGAGGTTTTTCGGGTGGGGGGAAGAGGGCGCGTGTGGCGGGTTAGGGTAAATGTGTTGCGGACGCATCGGTTAGAGAGAGAGAGAGAGAGAGACGCGAGGGGGGAGGAGGTTAGGTGATATGAACATATGCGGATCAGGCCGTGTGGTTTCGGGTGTGGCCGTGAGAGGTTTGGGGAGGATGGTGACTGAAGAAGAAGTGTGGGAGGAGAGCGACACGGATGCGTGGGAGTGGAGGGAGAGAGAAGGGGTACAAAATAGGGTTGGAGAGAAGGGATTTCAGGAAAGGGGAATTGGATTGTTGTCCACATCTGCCAGGATCTCTGCCCGCAATTCTTTTTAACCACTCCCTCCCGCCACTCCATCCTCCCCCAGCCCACCACACCCTCAACTCCCGGTCAAATACCTAACACGCTGATCCCGCAACCCTCCTCCCCCAACCAAACCCTCCACCCGCGCGTTCTTTTCAATCGCTCAAACCACCTACTTTCCCCACGATCCCCCAACCCCTTTAACCACTCGTCCTACACGTGTGTCCGAACTCTCACACCCTTCAGCTGTTCAGCTCCGCACACAGCCACTACCCCCTCCTTGCCGAACACATTGTTGTGAATCCAACACTTCTCTCTCCGCCCCGCCCCCTCACCTTCCTCCCCTCTCCCCCATCCCCGATATTCCGGGACCGCTTGTCCATTTAAATTCATTGACAATGAGCCCTTTCCCAGGACCAATCTGGCCTTGCTTAAAACCCCCAGGCACTCATTAAAAGTCTCCGGAACAAGGAGCGAGAAAGAGAGAGGGAAGTGGAGGGAGGTAGGAAGGGGTCGGAGATAGAGGATCCGGACTCCACGGTTTTGCTTGGAAACGTTTTGCGGCTCTCGCATGTGCGTGCGGTTGCGTCGGCTTTGGCGTCGCTCTGGCGTCGCTCTGCTCCCCTTCCTGCGCCGCTCGACTCCCGCTAATTGTCATTGCATCCGCCTTTATCGTATCCTCCTCAACTAATGCCTCCTCCCTCTTCCGCCGTTTTGCATCCGAGACCCGCATCCGCGCGCTCCGCCGCGCTCGTCGGAACATCGCTCTCGTGTCGCAGTTCGGAATGAAGAACGAAAAAAAATTTAAATTCGCCGCCAGTTTTCTCTCTGCCATCCATCCCCACGTTCTCTTTCTCTCTCCTTGTAAACAGCATGTGCGATGCCGGGAGGGCTGAGCGCGGCTTCTTCTCCACCTCCCCTCCCCCCCCACCCCAACCCCTCCCCTCGCGCGCACATATGCACTCGGTCCGTTTTGGTACGTCATTAGCGTCGTCCTGTGTTGCAGCACGTTCCCCCCCCCCCGGTGGAGTCCGTATTTTCGTCTATTCCGATCGCTTTCACAAATGGAGCGATTCCGGGGAAGTCCATATGACGGAGCATTAAAACCCTTTTGCAGTTCCGAGCTCTTGTCGTTACTGCGAGCAAAAGCCGCCTGTTTTGATGTGTGTGCACGCGCGTGTGTATGTGTATATATATTGGCCAATTTTCGGTCCCGCGATTTTCCGACAAATTTGCAAAGGGACAAAGAAGGTCTTCTGTTTATTTTTTGTCCAGTTCGATTTGTCGGTCGCTGATATTCCCGGTGCATGAACCCATTTTCGTTTGACTCGGGATGGCTCTTTTTAATTCGTACGTCGTTCTCGCTTTGTCGCGTATAATGTCTAGCCGAACGGAATGTATAAAAGCGTGCAAAGCAGGCTTAAAGGAAATCGAAAGTTTAATTATTTTTACTTTCATTAACGATCGATGGTATTTTAATTTAAAATTATAATCACTGGGCGGAAGGTTGATCGTTATGCAGCATGGAATGGATATTTTTCGCCCTGGGAATTATTTTCTGTAAGTCATGATCTGGTGATAATGTTCTAATGGGCGTAGAGCACCCAACTACGAAACAACATAAATCTTCAATTTTATTGCTTTTGTTTATTTTTTAAATCGCCTTTTATCTTTTAACCCCCGTGGAAACTGTGAATTAACGTCGTGAGCACGCGTCAGCCGCATTTAAAAATTTCGGCTTACGGGTAAAAATTTACTAACCAGCTGTTGTTAATGCCTGTCGATTTAATAATTCAAACGGCGTGGTGTTAGCTGGCGGCGCGAGAAAGCTGCACGCTCCATTGACTGCCCATAATAAATAACGTTTTAGGGTCTTTTTTCCTTCGCTGTCAGTCATTTAGGTATTTAGGTTTCGGTCTTTCAATCGAGCGAATAAATGTGCCGCGCAATGGCGCGGTCACGTATCGTTTGCGATAGTTGATGGGACGCTGATGACGAAAAAATATTTGTCTTTGCACGGACAAACACCGCCGTGCTGTTCGTGTCGGAATAAATTTGTAACTCGACTCTTTTTAAAAGATTAATGCGATTACGTCCTCGCAATAGATCCCGATACGCTTACTTCGTTCGATAACTCGATGGAAATTCGCCTCTCGCATTGCCTTTGCTAACGTTTCTCATCCGAATTATAAAAAAATATACTCTCACGGCGGGATGTGCGTGTAAAAAGTTTAACGCAATATTAGGGAGGAAAAAAACTCGAAGGAAAAACAGAACTCGATGAATTTCATCGGTGAGAACTCGCGTTTCCTCGAGTATTTTTTCCTTCATATTTCCTTAATTTCATTTTTCCGTCCTACTCTCCCCCCACCACACCCGACCCAAGATCCGCCTCGTTCGCTTAATTAGCTCGCCCCCTCCTCCTTCTCTTAGTAATTTCGGTACCAAGGCTCCAGGGCTCGAATGCGGTAGACGGCTTCATTTAATAAGATATGCATGGCCACATTTTAATACTTTTTACGGCCTGAACTTTTTTTACGAGACGGATAGATTGGAGTCTTTAAATTTTTCATGCTGCAGACTTCGATAATATTATGTGAGATATATAAATATATATACTTTCATTTTTGCCCTGGGCCTTCAACCAGCGCAATGCGGTTTTCAGAAAAGCTTTTTCGATAATCGGATGTGAATAAAGAAAGAGAAAGCGAAAGAGGGAGACCAAAGAGGCCGAAGAAGAAAGAGAGACGGCGTTCTTGACAGCGTCAAACTACACCGGCGAGTGATATTCACCTCGCTAAATCTGCAACGCCACTCCAGCTTAGTTCCCCTCCCTCCCCCACGTCCAAAGCCCCAAGGCGTTGTTAAGCGGGTTATTAGCGGTTTCGGAAGGTATGGGGTTGATTGCCGGTGATCGGAGCAAGAAAGGAGAGGGAGGGGATAGAGTAGTTTCGAAGACGTTTAACCGCTCGTCTTCCTTTTACGTCCTTGTCGCTTGGCAGGGGTCTGCCGCGGAAAAAAATAAAACTCGAGAAAATCGTTAAAAAATGAACGTATGCAAATTTCTGTAAATCAGTTTTTTGACGAGTTTCCTAGCATCTTTTTAATGCCCCGTCGTGGTTTAAAAAAGATTTTTTTTCTTGTGGGCGTTTTATGGCCTGTACTTGTATATGGCCGTAATGTTGTGTCAATACTCGTATCGTCGCGATCTAATTACTTTGGTTCGTTAACGTCCTCCCGTTATTAATCTTAAAGTAACATTTTCCGCGCGCATCAACAGTCTCTTTAAAAATAACAAAGTTCGGTTTCGATAAGAAATAAATGCTTTAACCGTTATGCGTAAAAATCTAGTTAATGTTTCGCTAATTAAACGACTTTATTATTAGCCTCCCTCGGACAATTTGTAATAATACATTCATAAGATTGGAGATAAACGAGATTATAATGGCGGTTGGGCTTAAATGTATTCAAACGTTGCTTTTTATCACGCGCCATCAAAATTTTAGGGAACATTAGTTGTATTGCGTTACTTTTTTAATACCCTGCATTAAAAACCCTTTGCAACTGACGCGATATTATTCGGCGAGCTTATGATTTTAGTCATCATCGCCGTGGTCTCTTTATCAGAGCAGGGTGCCCTCTTGAATATTGTCAGCTGCTATTGCACCCCCCCCTCTTCTCCCCCTCCCGTCGCCCCCTCACTCTCCCCCTTCCCTCTCTCCACATTCACTCCTTTACGCTTCGTCGCCACCTAGGCCGCCTTTTGTCCTTATTATAAATCCTCGCATAATAATCTGCGAGGTCTCGTGACACCGCAGCTTTTCCACTCGAGTCCAAATTGCGTGCTCCGCCCTCTTCTCTCGCCTCTATAACCCCCCCCCCCACCTTCACTCACCTCCAGATACTCCACTTGTTCACTCAAACGTGATGGGAGAGGGTGAGGGAAGGGACGGCCTAAACACCCTCACCATATCCATTCCGTCCACCTTGAGTCCCCATCCATTCAGAATCTCCCTCCGATCTCTCTCTCTCTCTCTCTTTCTCTCCCTCTCTCTCTCTTTCTCTCCCTCTCTGTTTTATATTCCGACTTACGTATACATAATTTATAACGTACACGTAAACAAGATCGGCATCCTATTACGTCACTATACGCACATCCACTAGACATTCGGGCTTGCTACTTCAGTTTTTTTTATTTCACGATATCTGTATAGGTTTTATTGCGTGTATCCATGTTAACGATAGAATCTCTGTCGCAGTGGCGTGTAGTATGAGTTTATAGTCGGCAGGAACTGACTTTCTAGGACGGTGTTTTGTTCCGTCTACCTTCCTAAGATTGCCATTCTCTCGCTCGTTCAGGCCCACGCACCTTCAGGCGTGTCCGTGCAATCCCAGTGAAAAGTAATACCCACTTCTATTCCATCATTTATAATTTGTATTCAACAGCCTTGCGGACAGATCGTCCTGGATAGGTTTCTCCCCCCCCCCCCCTAAGAAATTCGGCCTTACGAATCGAATCTCGTTTCGTTTCGACTCGATCGATCCGTTTCGAGAGAGCGTGACGCTGGCGGGAGAGAGAAAGAGAGTTGTATGGAAATAGCGCTTGTTGTGGTACTTCGGTGGACGTCACACACTCCCACACGTTATCGTCGCGTTGAATAATATAGCACCGCTGTGAAGAGAACTTATGAATATTGAAAATTTCAACGTCTTTGGAGAATTTTTCGCCGTTGCAGCGCTGAAGTGAGGTCGGATTGTCGAGCAGTTTTTAAGAGATAAGAAAAACGGTACGAGTTTTAAAAAAGGCTCTTATAAATATACATTAATTCTTTTCTTCTTACTCTGAAAGCTTCCGTATCCGCGTCATAATAACTCTTCGTTCTTTAAACGCCGGTCCGACATTCAGCCTTGGATATCTTTCTTTACAAAGTCTCGCCGTCCTGGCTTTTCCCCCGCTAATACGTTTCACTCACGAAAAGACTTATTTGCAAAAATCGCTCGCAACGATACCCGTTAGGTTAATAAGTATAATCAGCCTTCCCGACGGAAATTATCAGCATTTTTATCCTTATCTGTCAATTAAAATGGTTATGAGGGCGTTTTCTATCGAAAGTTTTGGAGCAAGTTTCGCTTCACCCCTTCTTTTTTTCCCTTCAGCGGATCCATTTTACGGGAGAACCCATTTCTCCCTCCTGGTTTCAAAAGTTTCCTCCCAGGATAAATCACTTTCGGCCGTCGTT
This sequence comes from Tanypteryx hageni, assembly GCA_028673005.1. Classification (NCBI taxonomy): domain Eukaryota; kingdom Metazoa; phylum Arthropoda; class Insecta; order Odonata; family Petaluridae; genus Tanypteryx; species Tanypteryx hageni. The sequence goes on from CM054116.1 coordinate 58,011,717, forward strand.
TTGCGGGAGAGTCAGTCGTGAGTGGAAGGGGTACGTGTGTGCGGGAGAGTGAGAAAGGGTTGCGGAAAGATCATTTTGTCTCCAAAATCGCTTGAATATCAAAAAACTTTTCGAGGAAGTCGCTTTCGTGAATATGCATACGGCGTGAGTCATTGCGGCGAGCATATTCGTCCGCCCCTTTTCTCCTCATCCCTCTTACTCCTTCTCTCCCTCCCTCTCGGAAAGGAGATCCTTATCGGCGAACGGAGAGAGAGAGAGAAAATGGAGGAGAAGAATTGAATATGAAACAACAACACCCATACCTCAAGCGTATTAATTTTTTTAATTGATACAGTCTCTCACTTTGTACGAATGTTGCGGGTCTCGTGCGCTGTTTGTAATTGCCGTCTTGTCTGGATAGGGAAGAGATATAACAAAAGATTCTTTTTTTTAATTTTTTGTGACGGTTTGTGTTCCGGGCAATGACGTATACCTTTCGAGGTCTCGTGCGATTCGTTTTCATGGTTAAATTTATACATGTGTGTGTGTGTGGGTGGGGGGAGGGGGGGGCGCCATATCTCTCTCTCGCTCTCTTTTTTGTCTCTGGAGCGCATGTTTCGATATCTCCCTCACTCTTTTTATCTATCGGTCGTGTTTGCGAAAGATAATTACCGTGCCGTTCCCGAGTCATCCTTATAATCGCTCCTGGTGTAATTTTCTTTACGTCCGTTAACTCTCGCCGTATCTTCGATTTTTTGTCACAAATTTACCTTATTACTATGCAGTTTTTGCGATTTATTCACCGGTTTTTTTACGACCTGTTCGATGATTCAACTCGCCGCCTCGAGGAAATAATTACCCTGTGTACTTTAGGTGGGAATAATTTTGAAACGTTTCAAAATTATTCCCACCTTTACAGCTTATGCCTGTCTGCATAGGATCTTCGGAACATATTATTCCATCAATTTCTGTGTACTTTAGTTTGTACTCTTGGAGGTTTAGGCGATTAGTTTACCCATGGTAACCGTTTCACATTTTCTGGTTGGCGAGAAAGATTTTTTCTACCTCGGCCGTGGTAACATTTTTGGTTCAAACAATTCTATCGGAAGATGGCGCAGATTCGTGAAATTTCTAATCTTTGTAACGCATTTCTTCTCGGTCGCGACATCTCTCCCTATTTCGACGGAATATCTCGGGTTCGTTTGGTTCTTAAATTTGCCATCATTTCGGTCAGTTAACCTCGACATCTATATTATTTCTCCAATATCTAATCGAGGTGGCTTTTTTTCTTTAAGCTCAGCTCCTTAATAGATAACGGTCCTCCTTCCCCGTTCCGATTTTCTCCTCGATATCCTCGCAATCGGCCTTCCTCGCTCCATCTCACTTTTCTCCTCGCATAGAGTATAAAAAAATCCTTCCAGATTCATTGCGGAGCATAAAGAGGATCGATCTCTCGCATGGACCCACTCGAATGAACTCGCGACCAATAAGATCGTCCGGTCGTGTCCTTCCTCTTCCTCCCTCACTAATTTTTTTTTTCTGTTCTCGTTCTCGGCGTGGTCAAACAATAAGGTCCCGACAATGGTTACGAGGGCATCCTTCCTGTCCGTTTTCGAACGTCTGCTTCTCTTCCGAGGCGGCGCCGGTCTGCTGCTAAAGGTACATATTTCCCCCTTCAAGACGGGCGACAAGAGGTCCGTCCTCTATTCCGAAGGGCAGAGGGAAAAGGGGGGAGGGGGGAGATTAAGGGGGAGGAAGACGCCGGATCTTAAGGGATGGTGGCTAGGTCGGGTTCGGGGAGAAATAGGAGGAGAAACGTCCGTCGCTCGTGCCCGGCGTGGGTCTGGGGGTGGAGAGGGGGGAGGATTGGGCGGAGGCCCTCCCGGTAACCACGCGGGCGGCGGTGCCGTCGCCGTCGTTAGCGGCTGCTTCTGCCTGCCCATTGGTTCTCTGGGCGTATTGTCGAGGTCTGGCGGCACCAGGTGCTCTTCCACCTGCCTATTCCGAAGCCACTCCTCTTTGTCTCCTCCCCCAACCCCTTTCCCCCACGCCCTCGGTTCCCTCGCCGACCCCCCTCTCTTCCCTCCTGTCAATTAAAGGAAGAGCACTTGGGAATGGAAGAAGCAGGAGGTAGGCCTCCTTTTAAGGGGAAAAGCTGGGTGATTTATGAGGGAAATACGGCCTTCGTCCTTCGATTTACTAGGCTATAGACGAAAGATTACGTCCAATCCGTCGCTATGGAATATGCGGCGATTTTAAGGACTTCGCCTTTCCTATAATGCTTCCGAGATTAATTTTAGTGGAATCGGCTATCGCGAGACAGTTTGAGAGATATCCCTTTAAAAACAATAAAACGAATTTCTTTTCTTTCAAGTGATTTTTTTATCGCTATGGGGTAGGGAATAGAAAGGTTCATTAGAGTTTTATCTCCGTCGACTTATTTAAATACGGGAAGCACACTTCCGTTTCGGCTAAACGACGAAGTTTAGAGGTGAGAGCGGCAGCATATCGAAGCAAACCGGCGACTTCATGCGTAAATGTATTGTTATCCGATTAACCAAACTCCATTAGATGGGGAGAGAACGAATAAGCGGGGTCTTTAATGAGCAATAGCTCATTTTCCGTTGAGGATAATTTCCGTTTCACGAAGATTTTCCCCGAGAGGAATATATGGAGAGAGACAAAGAGGAGGCGTAAAGGTAGAGAGATGGAGGAAATATTAAAGAAAGGAGGTTGGAGAGAAAATGGCGATGCACGTAAGCGTCGCGAGATTCTGAGTCGAGCTTGAGAAAGAGGCCATGCAGAAGCAATTTGACTGAGGATATGAAGAGCATAATGAGCAAATATTAAGCCTCCATGGAAATTGTATTTACGTCTCCAAGGATTTTTGCAAAGTCGCTCTCTGCAATTTCGTCCATTTTTTTATCTCCCTACGTAGCCGTTCCTTTTAATTAAAAAAGAGTTTTTTTTATTAATCTTGCTCTCAATTTTTTCTTGAAAAAAAGTCGAAATTATTACAGTCAGAATGCTCTATTTTCTCGTCTGAAGGTCGCTAGAGCCATGTCGGCGGAATGATATTCGATTTCCAGTCATTTTGGCATTACTTCCTTCGCTCGCTTCACCTCAGGACCGTATTGTGTGTTTGGGGAAAATCCTTTAATGACGACGCAAATTGCCGTCGTAACATTATACATCCAGCTTTTCCATTCCGCTATTTCCGTCTTGTACAAACGAACTACCGTAACTTTTTTACTTTTTTTTGGGTCACCGTGTCGTGAGTCTTAGCTTTTTAAACTCTGAGGAATAAGGGATAGAGAAAGAGAGCTTCGTGAGTCACGGCAAAGCGAGTCACGATGATCAATCTTCTCGCGAATGCTGTGCGCAATCACGGCCACTGGTAAACGTCATCTCACGGCGAAATCGTTCCCTTACAGTTTTTTAACGTCTTAAGAGTTGGTCGGGTTGAAGAGGAAGCAACATCATTCTCCTCTCCACTCTATTACTCATTCGAATGAGGAACACGCGGATCCTTAAAGGTGATCTCTTTAGCATTAATAGGGGACGCTAGACGACGTGACGTCACCCGGAAGACCGGAACTCCTACTACTCTACGGTCTCGTCTCAGCCAAGAAGCATCCGGACATAGGGAGTTTCCTATCGGTACGGAAAAAGAATCGATGATGCGTCATCGTACGTGCCGGATAATTCAATTCACCGATCTTTTTTATTCTTTACACGCTCGTCGGCGCGTGAATTTCAGGTCCAAAAATGTCGACCGTTTTTTTCCACCTTCGCGGATTTGGATAACCCCGTCCGCCTTCTGTTAATTCTGTCCTCTCCTGGCCACGGCCGTTCCTTTTTTTTCTACTCGGGCAATCAGTCGTCTTGAACGCACGGTCAACCGATGTCCATGGGAAGCTTCATTTTATTTGCCTTATTTATTTTTCGAGCTTTAGTGACCCGTCGCCGCTGCCCCTTTTTGTTTCCGCCGGACGCTGTTTTGGAAACGGTCCGTTAAAAGCACCCGAAAATTCACTTTCGTTCGTTTCGTGTGTCCGCTCTCTCGTGTAAGGAGAGGAAGGGGAAGAGCGGAGTGGGAGGTGGGGAGAGAATAGGGCGGATAAAGGGAGGAAAGGCCATTTACCGCGCGATGTACGTTTTGATTTATTCCTTCCTTCCCGTCACGGTGTTGGCATTCTTTTTCGCCGTTGAGCGACTCGACCGAGAAAAAAAACCTCGGCGACGCGCCGATTCTTTTTTTTATTCTTCATCGGGAGGTTTTATAGAGGGTAGATGACTGGAGATTTCCCTTTCCGAGAATTGGCATAATTTGAAAATCGTCTGGGTAGAGAGAGGATTTCTCGGAATTTTTTTGATCATTCAGATCAGTTGGCTTCACGAAAAAAAGGCTCCAGGCTCTTCCCTCCTCCTCCTCTCCTCTCGACCTCTCTCCCGGTTGATCCCCGCGAGATTAATCCTTCTTTGTAACGTTCATGGACGGGTGACTCGATGGAAAGAGTCTGGTAGGCAGTAACCCTCATTTGGCGTGCGAAACGAACTAGGAGATTATGAAGCGAGACAAAGGGAGTTTCCTTAATGAGGTTTTCTACCTCTTTTTTTTCGCCGGTATACGTTAATAAATCCGGTAGCGGCAGATAGTTCCCCGATAGTATAGCCTTGTGTTTGTCTTTTATTTTTTGCTTGTCCCAGAAACAAATTAAAATTCGCGCAATTAAGAGTACCTACGACCTAGCTACTAGCTTTTTAAAACGTCGAGTTATTTGCTTGAAGCATGCAAACCTCTCTCTCTCATGACGACTAGGTTCTAAATCACACCGTTGAGGAATGGCTGTCATATTCCATCCTTGGTTCGCATAATGTTTGATTCGCTTCGTGCGCGCCGGCGGTTCGTCACTGTGCTGAAACATGGAATTTCTGGACGTGTTGCTTCGTCGTCGTCGACGGAAGTAGCGAAAGAATGAGTCCGCTGCGCGCAATGAATTTCAATCGCGTTTAATAACAATTGATGCATACCACTCCTCTTCCTCAAAGGTCGCAGGGCGACGCTAGCGGTTTTCACTCACAATTAGGGCCATCTCTCCTCCTTCTCCAACCCGTGAAACGCAATGGAAATAGCTCGCGTGGTGGCGCCACCTGCGACAGTAGCTTCAGAATTTTATTTCAAACTCCGTTTCATGTAACGCTTAATCGTATTTTTGCCGAATTCAAACCAGGTTTGGGTCATGAAATGGTATTCGCGGAAATTGTCCCATATTCGTATTTATATGGCGCCATGACGTTTTTTTCTACATTGAAGGCGACTCCGTTTTTTTTACCGAAAATCCCGTTCCCGGATTTTTATCCGCCAAAAAACTGTAATAACAATTCCGATAAACTGGCATTCAGTAATTCCAATTATGCCGTCGTCTGTCGAATGATCCTTCCCATTAAGCGAAACGAGCGATTTAGCACCGCGAGTTTACCTATTACGCGAAATGGGAAGCGCCACGCAACGGACGGCGAACGTCGACGTCCGCATTTTCGTCGTCTTTTTTTAAATGCTCTTTTTTAAACGACCTTTTTAACCCTTTTCTTTCCTCCGCACATCCACGCATTTGCGTGTGCTGGCAAAGTAAACCTCTTGCGGCGCGAGGGACGCAATGCTACACGAGGCTTTTCGAGCTGGTATGTCGGCAATAATGGATGATATGAGGTTTTTCCTCGATGCGACTGGTGGATTTCGGAGGAAGAAAATAATAAAGGAAGGGTTTCATAAACGCCAGACCGTGGGAGGGAAAAGGTTTTTAGCCGTCCCCTCTTTCTCCCCCGATACTCCTTTTATGCCTCTGCCGCTCTCCCACCTATCCTTTCTCCTATATCTCTTCTACCATATATATATATATATATATATATATATATATATATATATATATATATATATATATATATATATATATATATACACACACACACACACACACACACACACATACACACACACTCCACCTTTTCTCTCTTTGCCGATGCTCTCTCGTAGGTGACCTCGGGGACGTTGCTGAGTAATAATTGACGCGTGGGAGGGCTGGTCTGCTCCGGAAATGGTTGAGGCTGACCTCTCATTCTACCCACCCCCGCCATCTCTCTTACTCCGTTCCCTCCCATATCCTTTCATTCTTCGTTCCGCCTCCTTCTCTACCGCTCTCTCTCTCTCTACCTTCTCTCTCCATATCTTCCTCTCTCTTCCTTCCTTTCTCCTTGCGCCGGAGCGGTAAGACTCCTTTCCAGTCCAGTGTTAGCGGAGATATATCTCAATCTGTCTGGTTCCTTTTATACGCCCGCAAGCTTTGTTGTCACAAATTTGGTGGTTGGAGTGGATATCGGTCGTGTAAATAAATGTTCTGCGTCATCTTGTGTTGATAGACGAGAGTTATAAACGAAGGGACGCGAATGAATGCGTTAGATATTTTAGCGAAGGAAAGGTCGTTACGTCGATTTCTTCAAGGAAATCTCAGACTAGAAATGCGTTTCGTTAGGGTTTTCAAGTATAACCATTCGCAATTCCGCGGAAAAAAGGTGTGGATGATGGAGAAGAATTCGACGAAAAAACGTTACGCGACTTTAAGCCGACGAAAAGTTATACTTCCGATTCTTTATTGCGTGAAAATTCTTGGAAATACGTTTTTTTTGCCATTCGATATTTTTCAGAAACGCAGCGGTGTATCATCGTTATGCGGAATCAAACCGAAATCATCCCCTGTAATAATCTCGATTGCGTGTCATGATCGCCAGCTAACTAACCTCGTTAACGATTCGGTTTTCATCGATCTGAAAAAGTCGCGCTCATAAATTCACTCGGAAAAAGATATTCGTTTCGACGTGGCGGGAAAAAAATCGCGAGTAAATTGAATTTCTCGGAGCCTCCGACGCGCGGCTCGATTCATTTTCCCCTCGCGTATTACACAAATGAGGTTTTCCTCTCTCTTTCTCTCACTCTCCCTCTCTCGTTCTCCCTCTCTCGTTCTCCCTCTCTCGTTCTCCCTCTCTCGTTCTCCCTCTCACTCTAAAATGTGCGACTGCGTTGATTTCTCTTTCCTTTTGGGGGAGGCGTCCATCGGATTTTCGTGCATTCCCTGAATGGCAGCGGTCGTTGGGAAGGAAAGAGCGAAACTCCATCGGGCGTGTCGTCTTCATTTTTTTTATCTTCACTCCTTTCTTTCCGACGCTTCAGGGGCACATCTCGAGGGAACGAAATCTCTCTCTCTCTCCTTTCCACTCTCTTTTTCTCTTCCTTTCCCTCCTTTCTTGCAGCTATACACAGAGCGCGCGGCCATCGCGGTAATTGGCGTGTTCGGAGAAATCGATTTCCCTGAGCGATTTTTCGCATTCGTCCGTATCTCCCAGCTGCCGCTTCCATCCCATAAGTATCGCCTCTTCAACCCTATTCTTGTTCCTTCCAAATATCCCTATTGCCCCACACCTTCTTTTGAAGGTTGAATGGAGGGGGTGGAGGAGTCCCGGCCGTAGAGGAGGAGGAGGGGTGGCAATGTGAGGGGAGCAACGGCGGCGATGATAGCATCCATCGGGCGATGCCATTGAACTGCCTCCTTACCCATTATCCCGTCTTCCACGGCCTTTCTTTCGTTTGTTCCCTTGGTTTCCTCCCCCCTCTCTCCCGCCTTTATCCTTCTTTAGTCCACCCACCCCCGCTTACCTCCCCCTCTCCACTTTCGCCAACCCAACCACCTTTCTACATATATAACACCTTCGAAGCCGGCCTTGAAACGGGAATCACGTAATGGCAAGTTAAATGAGAGATGATTTATCGTGGCTTCGGCTATCTGATGGAGACGCTCCTTTGAATCACCTCCACCCGTGATGAATGTTAATTAAAATTCACCCTGCCTCCCCACTCCCTCCACCTTCAATGCGGTCTTCGATCTGTGCTTGTTGTGTGGAAGAAACTTTTTTTAATCCTATCGGCGAACTTGGGGTGATCGATGTAGTTAAGGTTTTTGAATAACCTATTTAAATTGGCCTGAGTGTAATGGTATGTGTTTTTTAATAAGCGTGTACAGTCATGAGATCCTTGTCGGCAGGTATCGCCGCATTCTCAAGCGAATGCTAAGTGCCTTTTTCGTATATAGAAACGTGTCTTTACGATGGATTGAGAAAATAAGGCGTGAAGAGATTGTGTGTATCTGAGGAAAAGATTTTTTTAAAGAACACGTGTTAGTTTCCGAGATCGGCGCAGATCGTTGAATGTTTTGCTAATGTGCAATTACACGGTAGGAATCCCCTGATAATAAATTTTAAAGTGTGTGCTTTAATTTCACATGCCTTAGGTTTGGAGTAAATTTATTTTACTTCTTAGAAGATTTTATTTGAACTCTTTTACGTTTGCATTATATTCAGCGAAAGCAATGATAAATTGAGATGCCAAGCATCTTCCATTGGTATTAATTTCTAAATTTGACGAATGTTAGGGAAAATGTTAAAAATAACCGAAATTATATCTCGTATCTACTTAGAAATACCACTACTTTTTTGCCGTTTGACTGATTTATCTTATGATTTTTATTATATTCAATCTTTAGCTCAACAAAGAGCAAATGTAAGCGCAGTGAGGCAAATCTGATATAGACATTCGTAAAAAAAAGCACTATGAAACCGAATTATTCATAAGCAGATTTAATTCCAGTAGCTGATTCGAGGAAGGAGATGAACACATTCAGGAAGCAAATAGATATATTTATAATTTGAGTCGAGAGCAAGTTTTTGGGCCGAGTTCGGATTGGCGAGAGATGAATCTTAACCGAGTAAACCAAGACCTTATAAGTAAAAGTTTGAGGTCGGGTGAAAGTGAAGGAGAGAGAGAGGTTGGAAAGCCCGCCACCCACTATTGGAGATATCGATCTGATGAAGGTTAGAGGAGGAATGGAGAGAGGGAGGAAACGGCAGAAAAAGGGAGATAAAGAGAGGAAGAGGATGGATGGGTGGAATCCGCGTAGCGTAGGTGGTGGGGGAGGGGGGGTAAAAAGTTGCTCCATTTTTTATCCCTAAACCGCCCTCTTTCCCTCTCTCCTGGCTTTGCCTACCTAGCTACAGACACACACACACAAATCCGCTCACAAACGGATTCCCATTAGCAAGCTTCGCTGTGTTGTGTGTTCCAAAACCCGATGGCCGTCTCGTTTTAATGGCGTCTCCTGGATTCGGGCAACAGAGGGAAAAGAGATGACAATCACCGGGCCGGACCCTTTCCCTACGACTGATTCCGCGTCGGCCAGAGAGCCGTGACGCTACGCCTCAGTCATGTGTTCTTTTTTTGTTTATTCCCTCTTCTCCACCTCTCTTCTCGATCTCTCTCTCTCTCTCTTCCCACTCTATTTCATCTCCCTGTTTCCTCGGTCTCCTCCCTCTCTCCCCATTTGTATACCAAATGTGGCATCGGGATCGAGTTGGTTCGGCAGAGATTTTTGAGAAGGGTTTATCGCTTGCCCCCTATCGCCCCTCCCCCCTCTCTCTCTCTCTCAAATCTCCCCTTCCTCCCCGAAGGCAGGACACGCGTGGGCGTGTTTGCTCCGCCTTGTCGACGGCTGATTTGCGGGAGTAGCATCGCACGGGAAGAAAAGGCCGTTGACGAGAGAGTCGCAGTTTCTCTCACTCCATCTCATACACACCACTCCCCTTGCATCCTCTATCTCTCTGTCTCTCTATGCAGCCATTTAAATCGGCGCCCGGATTTAAGTTAGCATCGTCGTTCGGCTTCGCCCTGCCGTGTGTGTGCGCGTGTCGGTGCATGTTGTCGGGCTTGCATGTTTGCAAGAAAGGCACGTTGTTTCGGCTGTTTGCCGTGTGCGCCGCGATCGACACGTGACGAACGATCACGCGTCCGCCTTTGTTGTGCCTCGCGCCGTCGGACCTCATGGTCAGGCGCCGCCGCCAAGCTTCTGGCATCCTGAATGCGGCGATGCTGTTTTGTTATCGGATCTCTGTCTCTCTCTCTCTGTGTCCGGGAGATCGATAAGGGGAGATGCGCTCGAATTTTCCACACGAATCGGAGTGAATACGTTAATGCAGTTTATACGGCGTGTTGTTTACCTGGATGAGGATTCTCGGCATTTTGCGGATTTTTAAAGTTTGTGTTGGAATTGTTAGGGAAAATGGGAAATAAATTACAAATTTGTATTAATTACTATGAGGTTAAAAATTTTCAAGATGAAAAAGGCATGGTCGTAGCCCACAAGATCAGAGATAATCTTTACAAAAGCATAGAATATGCAAGTGCCAGATGGAAATAAGGTGGATTGAAGGTTTCCAAATTAGAATAAGTGCCTTTATTCATTAGCTTCTATAATTAAAAGAAGGTTCTTGCAATTAGGTCAATGAGAATGTGCTCAGATAAGAATGTGTTGAAATATTATATTATAATAAACTAAAAAGAAAAATATTTTGTTACATTACGCGGCAAATATTTTTACATTAACTCTTCAAATGTCTAAAATTAGGATTATCTCTCTGAATCCACTGCCAATCGCTACAACGATGCTATTATTCCACTGAGTGATGGCGTAGGACTCGGGTAATTTGTTTTATTTTGGTCGTGCTTAAAATTAGCGGACACATTGGAAAGTTCCGCCACTCAGAAAGCAAAGATCAGATGCCAGCCCTCGTCGCATCCGGTCCACCAATTGTGTTTACCCGAAAACTGACAGTCGCTCCACTTCTCCCACTTTTAAAGGGCTGTCATCTCTTACGTCATGTTACGCTAAGCCTGCTAATAAAAGCCTTCACAAATTCCCTCGCCTTTTCAAGGATTTGGATCTCGTTGACCGATACCGTCAAACCCTCTCCCACTCGCTTCACCGCTCCATTTTCCCCCCTTCCTCGCCTTTAAGTGCGCGATTGATTATAAAAAAAAACAGCGGGACGGAAAAGAAAGCGCTTTTCAGAGTGATCTCATTGTACATCTCTACCAATAACAGCTTGCCAGTATCCATCCGTTAGTCTCTATCTCTCTCTTTTTTGCTGTTCCTCCCCCACTTCCCCCTTCCCTTCTCCTCTCCCACCCCATATCCGGAACGTTCATCCCGTGTCGAACACGATAGTTCGTAGTTCGCGAGAACACGAGAGCCGACGTGAATGAGCCGCGAGAATGACCGGCTGGAATGGCTTGCTGGGAGGCGAGGTTGCAAAGGGGTAGAGGAGGGGGTGGATGGGAGGAGTGTGGGCAGAGTGGTCGGGCGTACTGCGCGGGTGGAGGATAGTGTAAAGGGGTTGGGCGTTTATGGCGGGATCGAGGTGTCATTCGATGCTCCATCGTGGGACATCTCCCGGCCGCACTAATGCGCCGGCCGTAATCTCTTTCATTGCTCCAATTGGTGTCGCTGCAACGGCTTTCGCTTCCGAGGTCAGAGATGTTGGCAGATTGGCGGAGATTTTTTTTCGTTTGGAAAAACCAGACTCCGTTTAAATGACTCCGTGCTATTGTTTTTTTCGGAAAATGTTCGGAAAATTGAAGTCGTTTCCCCTCCTAGTTCGGCGCGACTGCTTAGCTGTAATAACGGCCGCAATTTATAAAAATGCACGCCCGATCTCCGTAATGTACGATTTCCGCGTGGAACTATGTATTTTCGTAAGGGTTAAGTGGATTTGTTCTTTTAATTTTAATGTGATATCTTCATTCGACCTAAATTTGAGTTTTCATATTTTAAAAAATATCCGTAGTAATTTAATTGGCCTGCAATAGCCGCCTTTTAAAGTCTGTAATATTTTTTTTAATCTTCCGGAAAAGCAGTTTTATATATCTTTTCCTATTCATTCGTTATGTTTCACTCAAAGCATTCGTCATCAATGCTCCGTGGTCCATCACCATCGGCTAAAAAATGAACTATTCCTTTAGCAGGTGTCGCATGAACTGTTAGTGTAACCGTTATTACCCTTCAATACCTCCCTTGTGTGATTTTGTAACGGAAGGAGACTGCATTTTCAAATACACAAATAAACCTCTCCAATGTCCTCGATCCCTCGAATATGTATACCTCCGAGTAATTACCATTGACAAGAACACCTCTTATATAGACAAAAGACTTCCGAATCGCGGTGTTGAGGGGTCGAACGTCCTTAAGAGAGGAAAAAAGAAACAAGACACTTTTAAAGGCATTAAAAGAAACACTTTAAAAAAAGATACTCGTAACGACCAGATGGTTTCTCTTTTAACATTTGCGTGGGCGCGATGGGAAGTGGGTAGCGAACAGAGAGGCGGGAGAGAGAGAGAGAGCTATAGAGGGACTCTAGCTCACTTGACCATTTCCCCTCTCTCCCTCCATCCTTTCTCTTTCACTCCATTTTTTACTTCCCTTTCCTCCCACTTCTCCACTCATTTCCGGTGTCGATTCGAAAGAGAGAAGGGAGATGGTTCCAGTGCGTGCAATGCTACAGGGAGTCTAAGCGTAGGCGTTATCTCGAAAGGAGGGTGAGAGAAAGAGAGGTGTTGGGTGAGTGTGATGGACAGTGGGTGCCGAAAGGTAAAAGGAAGGGGAAGGGAGACGCGCCGTTGTACACAGAGTGCCACCCTGACCGACACCACTTACGCCGACGCCTCCATTTCCCCCCCTTTCACCTCTCCCCGTCTTCTCCTCTATCTTGTGACGCAACGTTACCTTCCGCCGCTGCCGCTAGCCGTTGGATAGCCGGGGATGAGTTAAGGGAAGAGGTGGGTGGAATTGTAGAGAGGGTATATTTTTCTTTGAGGGTCGCGGAGGTCGCACAGTCACACCTGGTCCTCTCTTACTCCCTCCCTCTCCACCTTTCCCTCGATCACCTCTCTCTCTCTGTGTGGCCCCCTCATCCTGCCTAACCTCCGACTCTCTACAACTCTCTCCCTCTCTACCGCAGTCATCTTCTTCCTCTCTCTCCCTGCACCTCCTTTCCCGGTCGTTTTGTTATTCATGCAGTGTTTTTTTTATTCCCCCGCCTGGGCGTGGAGTGTATTTAAGAGTTGGGCTGTTTGCCCGATGTTGGGCGCGCAAGAGGAGTTGGTGGAGGAAGGAGGCGGTGTGGCGGTGTTGGTGGCAGGAAGGACGGTTTAGTTGGTGCGGGGGTTTACGAGAGGAGGGGGCGCTAGAGGAAAGACGAAGGAGTACGAGGAGCCATGCTGAAAGAAGAGAGAGGTCGGAGGAGTCGAGTGAGGTGGGGGATGCGGAGTGGTGTGAAAAGGGCGGACGGGGTTTTGGTATGGAATGATAGGATGCGGGGAAGGGAGGAGGCGGGGGAGGTTAGTTCAAGAAGTGTGAGATAAGGAGGACTTCTTCTTGCTGATGAGGCGGGTCGGGTCCCTTGTCGAAGGAAAGGGGAGGGAGGGGGGGGGGGGGAATGGATGCGCTGTGGGAGTGAGAGAGATACGGAGGAAGTTGAAGGGAGAACTGTTTTCGAGAGAGTGAGGAGAAAGATATAGAGGAAGGCGGGAGAAGGAGATTAAGGGAAGAAAAGGAGGAAGAGTGTGTTTAATTCATGTCGTTTGAAACTTCAAAATCTTGAATTATTTAGCGGGGTCGATGAACATTTATGAACGCAAGTTGTGTCAGGTGTGTGTGTGTGTGGCATTTCCTCGGAAGGGATCGTTTGTGTGTGTTTGTGGGTGGAGGGATAATGACTTAGGGCGTTTATTTTTAGAAGGACGGATCCCTTAAAACTTTTGCTCCGACGTGCAACGGTGGAATTATCTCTTTAATCGCGAAAAATAAAACTGCGGTACTAGAAGGGTCCGGAAGCTAATAAAAAAAAAACAACGCAAAAATAACTCCCTTTCTCGGATATGTTTCTGTTTTTGTATAATCCCGCTAAAAAATCCTGAGAGTAATTAAAAACTCGGTAGGGACGCCGCGAAAATATTTATGAGAGAAATAAAGATACTTTTTTTTACGGCGAAATAGTTCGTTTTTGTGCTTTTTTTTAGCGGCACCGCTCAATTCCAGGGCAGAAAAGCGCCGCTATTCAAATGACTTAAATCCCTTTGGATTCGAATACGAGTGGCTTTGAAAAATACTCTTATTAGCGTCTTTTCGAATGCGTCCAGGTTTGCTCCTATCGCTCACCATGCTGCGCTGCTATATGTATTTTTTCCAAATTTCGTTTTCCGAGCAGATAGCATCAGTATCGGCTCTTCCGCCGTAGGAGCATAAATGGGGAAAAGAGTTAATGTGCCGCCTCTCGGATTAAATAAATGTCGAATATCTCGAGCGGGAGTCCTGAAAAACGAACCTGGAAAATATAGAGTAGCTCCAACCAAAAAAAAATCCCGGATGGCGGCAAGGTTATATCGCCAAAGCGTTCTTCCCTTCTATCTTCCAGAGACTGATTCTTCTTTGAAATTTCGACCAAAAAAAACCTTAGCCCAGTTAAAGATTATATGCCTTAATTTTGGCTCGCGTCGCTTTAAAAATCCTTCGCCTTTTTATCGTTTTTTTAAATATCCAAACGATTTTTTTTATTAGCGAGAGCGAATTCGTTTTCTCTACGGCAGGAGAGTTTTTAACTGCACGATAAAGCCTAAAAAGAGAGCGAGTACTTACCAGTTTTTTTATTCTTGGTGACGGAAATAGACTTAAAAATGAGAGATTGTTTTTGACATTGTGAGAGGTCAAAAGGATTCTCAAGTGGACTGAGGAGAGGAGGAGAGTGAGAAAAGAGAAGGCGTCCTCCTCTCTCTCGAGCAGTGGAGTGAGGAGGTGTGTGGAGGCATGAGGGACCAGCAAAGTGAAGTGATGGCATCGTTCGGGCGTAGGCTAGGAGAGGAAAGGATAAGGGGTAAGGGCGGGGAAGAGGGGAGCAGGGAGACGAAAAGGAATGAATATAAGTGAGGCGTGGTGGCGAGAGAGCTAAATTGGGAAATGGAAGTTTGGTAAGGGTTAAAGAGAGAGAGGGAGAGAGATGCGGGGGAGTGAATTGAAGGAAAGGGAATTGTGGAAAGGGAGATAGAGGGAGACCTGACAGAGAGAGACTAGATAGAATATGAGTCCTTTTAAAAGCGTGTGGCTGTATTATTTGGCTGAGGGGGAGGAAAAAAAAGACGGTGACAGAATGATGGCACGACGAAGACTCCGACTGGAAGTGTGTACTCTTCTATGTATAAAAAATAAAAGAAGCTCCCTGAACTCAACCGTGGGTCTAGTGATTTGATTCTTTCGCCTGATTGGCTCTCGGATATTGTTTTTTTTTTCTTGTCTGGAAATTGAAAATTTTTTTCCTCGCGAAGGAACTCCCATTTCCATTCATGCGGATGGGATGCCTGAATATTATTTCTGTGGATACTTATGGCAGAGGTATAGGAGGATGAAAAAATAGTGCCTATTGCATTAGCGGACAAGAGAGAGAGAGAGCGATTGGAAAGCTCACTCAATTCTCGGAGCTGTTTTCTAACATTCTGTATCGGTATAGCGATTGGAGTTTCCATATTTAGGAGCGATTCCGTGTCGCCGTGAAAGCTGTCCCATTGCGGCGTCACGAGAGAGAGAGAGATGCGGAGAAATGTATGATAAACCCGTCGGAGTCGATTGGGCGTGTACGCGCAAAAAAATCAACGGCACAGAAATGATTTTTATGGTCTCGGCGAGAAATCGCGTGAAATGCATCCGAATGTTTTTTTTCTATCTCTCTCTCTCTCCCGCTATAGAGTCCATAACATGACGGAAACGACCTGGCTGTTACCACGAACGATAATTTCTCTATTCGCTCGCGTGCAATTTATTGCTCGAAATTATTGCTGCGTGGGCTGTGTTTTTTATGTAAACCAATCGCTTCTAACGACTGCCGTATATAAAATATTCTGTCCATGCAACTTTCATCCGGGCAGTCCGATTCATCTCATTAGCGATTGCCAGCGTCGTAGTTTCAACCCAGTTTAGTCTCCTGGATCACGAACGCTGGGATGCTTAATCATCGCCGTTATTTCCGATCCATCCTCGGCCATAATGATTTTTTTAATCGCGAATGCTTTCAAAATACTGAAGAATATACTTTCCCAATACAGCTTTATGGATAGAGACAAGTGCTATTTCAGAAATTTCAGGCTTATACTTTTTTGACAAACTTCATAAAAATTTTTATGAATATTATTTAATAGCCTGAAGAGTGCTAATAGACCTATTAAATTATATTATGGTTCATTTACTCAAGGAATAAATGGTCGCTTCATATGTTTCTTAAGTATCTAGCTCACATATTTTTCATATCTGTGATTCTACGTCCGTTAAGCAAACTTAAAAAAGATATAGATAATATTCGAGATGAGTAGTAATAAAATATTCAGTCTTGTATCTGACGAAGCTGGAGGTCACTAGTAAAAAAGAAAGCCAAAGCGCTTATGGTGTTTTCGAGGTCACCTCCAGGAAAGTGCATATGGAAAAAGAATACGAGGAGTTTGAGGTGGTGGAGAGAGTAGTCAAAAATACTAAATGCCGCTCATATCCGGCGAAATTGAGACCACGTGAATAAGAAGATTGGCGCACGAGAAAAAAATGAATAAAAATAGAAGACAAACGCTCAGAGAAAGGATTCTCTTCTCTCTCACTTTCAAGACGGGAATGAGTGCGCCCTATTCATTTTCCTCGCCACAGAGGCGCTATCTATCTCGAATTCCTCCTCTATTTCCCTTGGCGAGGAGAGAGAGAGAGACTGAAGAGAATAAAGCAAGGGAGTATGGGAAATAAAAGTGACTAACCTGCCTCTCCTCCTCATACCGCTCGCGTGATCCGCCAAGCTATCTTCCGTTTCCCGCTGTCTTGAGAGCGCACATGCGCTGTCGCTCCGGTTTCTGCGGCGCGTGTGTTTTGACGGATTTCGAAATGAAAAAAGAATTGCGGAAATAAAAAATGCCTCTTCTTCCGTGCGCGCTTCGCCTTCCTTGTGTTCTCATGGTGATTGTTGTGGGAGCAGCGAGGATGCGACGTCTATAACGTGTGAGCGTAGAGAGTAAAAAAATACATGAATGCGCATGTAAAAGTAAGTACGTACAAGCGTGGCGACGTTAATGCTACGGTCATTTCACAAATGGTATATGTACCTATAATTTCAGAAATATTAAATCGTCATTGTTTTTACGATAGCGCACAACCAGTTTTCAGATTATATTTGCAATCCCTTGATCGCGCAACAAATTTATTCAGTATATAACGAAAATTCTTCTTGTTTTTTTTAAATCACAGTTGAAGACGGAAATGGATAGAAAATTGCGCGTAAAACGGAGACGGTGATACGAATCTCTGCAAACATTACGCTAGAAAGAGATAGAATTTTAATTTACCCTCGCGTAGTTTAGCATCGGGAGAAATATTCGTTTTACTCCACCAAAACGGGAGGTAAAGCTTTTAACACAATTATTTTTTAAAGCAAATATGAAAATGGCTTATCTCGATAAATTTTAATTTTACCAAAATGAAATTCTCAAAAATTCAGGTCGAGAGGAAAAAATTGTAAGAGGAGCCACCATTTGGGAAGAACCAAAAGGTAGAAACGTTGCAGCGGGGGAAAGGGTACGAACAGCAAGAGGGGAGGCAAATGATGAGAGGACCATTGCGGGGAGTGTAAGCGAGGGTTACGAGGGCCGGATAAAACTTTATGGGCAGCGGAAGTAGGGCCCCACTGGATGGCCCCGGACTTTTAACTCCTACTCCCCCATCCTCCTTCCTTTTTTCGGAGATGGCCATCGGGATGCGCCATGTATCCTCCTCTCTCTCTCTCTCTCCTCCTCTATCTTTCTTTCCCTCTCTTGTTCCTTCCTTCACTCCGCCAAGGGCGTGGCACGCCCCGTTCTGCAGGGCGATGGCAGCGCCTGCGTCGGGGCGTGGCGATCGCGTGCACCTTTGGCCGCCCTTATCTCCTTTACCCATCCGTAGAGAGAGAGGCGCAGCTCTTTTGTTTATGCATTTTTGAGGAGTTCCTCTCCAATACTACCCTTCTCCTCTTCATTTCCTCACTCTTCTCAGGGGCTTCCTCCTTCGTTAAATGACCGGCGGCCGAGGACACGCCACCTTCCAACCTACCACCGCCGCTGCACCTGCACCCTGCCCATCCGACTTACTGTTCGCCGGTCGCTATAGTCATGCGATCGCGCATTGTGTAGCCCCGAAGTGGAATGGCTTGCGAATAACCTCTTAAATCGAAAATTTATTTCTCTAAAACACTTAAAGTAATATTTTTAGATGTGCGTGAAGGAGAATTTTATTAGCATTCGGTTACTCGGAATCTATTTTTGGACCAAATTTACTTTATTTGCGCTTCTTACGCTGGTAGTTGGTCTGCTTTGATATCGGAGGAAATAATGTAGGAAGGATTAGAGGTTAATTTTTTAAATTTTGTTCCTTTATCGATTTGTTTTACTATTGTTACAGTGGCCTAGCTACGTATGCGTGGGAACCGGTTCAAGAATGAATGGTGCCCATTCCCTAGAACAATAATAAAGAATAAGTTAAAAAATAACATTTCATTATCATAGAAAAACCATTCTCATTTATTGTTACTCTTATAGGCACCCTAAGTAAATATGAATTTATTTTATTTTGCTGATGTGTATATAAGTGGAAATTGATGTTTAGTGTTTCTTGGTAGCCTCCCTTCGCCGTAAGATCTCTAAATGTAGTCTGACTAGACGTAGCTATGCCGTTGTGTTCTTCATTTTTTTGTTTGTGTGTTTGTGTCGATTATTTTCTTCTAGATCATCATATTAATATTTTTTCTTCTTTCTTTGCAGGTGAGTACCACTCAGTTTCTGTATATGGTGCGACGTCATACCTTGCTGACTAACAGTAAGTAATTTAGTTTGTCCATTTTTTCCTCTAAGCAGAACGTGCGAACCTTTTGAGAGATAAGTAATTTCTCAAGAGTATGAAATCCTTAAGCCAACCAAAGGGATAGTAACGAACTGCCTTCCAAGTGTTGCTTTCTCTGACACTCTCCAAGTGTCTAAAGAGATATTCTCTCCAGAGCGGTAACTCTCTCAAGTAAACTTCATCGTGTAACTCTCTCGAGTAAGCTTCGAGTCGTCGTATTTGTTTCAAATATACCAGATTATGCTCGCATTTTGGCCATCTCTTATTCTTCTGCGCCTGCATTCGGAAGGAATAAGCTCCTTTCACCATCATCCTGTCCTAAATATCCTGCTTTTTAAAGTATCGCCCGCATTATAGTACACATTTCCCCCAATTATTTTCAGGATTTATTTCCAAAATTTCTCGTCAGCCATTTCCTAATTCCGAGCTGGCCACAATCCTTTTTCCGTCTTTCGCCCATTTTTTCTCTCCTATCCTCTCTCATTTTTACCCTAGCAATCCACGCCATTTCTAACCATGCCATTCCAACCCTCCCCACCCTCCTCTCCGTCTTTACTGCCTCTTTGCCCTCGTTATCCCATTTTCCCTCCCACTACACCACCCAACCCACTCTTTCCCTCCGATCCGATGACGACGGCGGCGACGCTGCCATGGCGATGGGCTCCGGGGAGACCCTCCTCTCCCCCGCCTCGCCCCCGCGATGCATTTCCGGCTCTCTGACGGCGGAAAATGCATTCCGGGAGGTCCTCTCGGACAGCTATCTCTCCCAAGAGGGTCGTCCTTCTCCGTCTACGTTATTATCGAACTAGCGTTTCTCCAACGGCTCCGTCTCCCATCCCGCATCCATTCACGCCGTTCTCTACTCCTCCCTTTTATCCTAACCCTTTCCATTCTTCCCTTTTCCCTCTCACTACCATAGGGCTTCTTTTCCACCATCCGCCTCTATGACCCCACATAGACTTATTCAGCTCTCTCTCCCTCTCGTTCCTTATGTCTCCAGTCTTCTATAACCGCCTTTCCATTCCTCTCGTGCAGGTCATCTCTCAATAAGCGACGTCGTAAATCATGTGAGCACGGCGAATCTAAATCATGTCCGTGTTTTTTTTTTGTGTTCCCTTGAGAGAGAGAGGGGACTATCCCCTATCCACAAAAATTCTTAGCCTCTTCCCTTTTTCTACTACCCCTCCCTTCTTTTTCTATCGTTGCTTTCCCTCCCCCCGCGTGCCTCCACCACCTCCTAGGGTGACATGTTTTTTCATCTTTGAAATATCGCCTCCCGCGACTTCTTAAAGCGGCTGAATTAAAAAGTAGGTTATACAGTTTTTTGTGTCTCTCCCCCTCTCTACCGAGACTTGTAAAATTTTCGTTTCTCCGGGGGCGGGTTATTGTCGTAGATTATTTTTTAGACCTTTGAGAATTTTTTTTTTAAGTTTCTAGGCGGAGCATTTAATTTGTCATTTTTTTTAAAAGCTGCCTGCTATTAATTGAACCGAAGGTGAGTTGATTTCTCCGTGCAAATGATAATTTTTTATTGATGAAACTGCATCGGAATTTTTAGGAATTCGAAGTTTAACCCAATGAAGGGATGCTAAACCGTTTCGCTGATGTTTAATTCTTTTTTTAAATTCTCTGCATGTTATATACTCATATTCATTGCCAAGTGACTGGCGGAAATAATTCTCCTAAAATCTTTAGGGAAAACACCGTGAACTCTGATTTCTATCTCTCTCCAACGGAAGAATTTTTATTCTTACAAAACAATAATTAACTGAAATCGCGTTTCATTCGGTCGTTGAGCTTTTCAAAATGCTTCGCGTTATTTTTTTTAAATCCCAGTCTACCGCTGCATTCGCGTAAAACTTTTAAGGACTTCAGCACGTACGGGATCATCGCATCCTGAAAAATCCTCCAGAAATAAAAAAAAACTCTGAAACTCTTTCAGCTTTAACTCATCATAACGCCTCAGACATGAACACGTTAACGATGTCGTAGCTCTTATCCGTTTCCTACCGTGGGACTCTTTATTCGTCTCTTTCCCTTCTAGCCTCCTCCTACCTCTTTTTCTCTCTCCCACTTTCTCACGACAAATTCTCCTCTCTATCTCTCTCTCTTACCTCTTTTTCTTCTCTCCTCTACGCTCGTGTGCATTTGTACCGCATCCAATAAAATTTATCAAAAAAATAATAAAATTTAAACCTTTCAAGACATTCACAAAGTGTCTCTTGCATCCATCTTTTGCTCTACCTGTCTCGCTTCTCTCTCTCTCATCTTATCTCCTCCCTTACTCTTTCGCTTTCTTGTGTATATCTTCCCCCTTATTTCCTCCCATTTCCTTCCCCTTTCATCCCTTCTTGCCAAACGCTCCCTCTCTTTCTCTCGTGCTCTGTCGTGAGTCGAGTTCGTTATCTGTGCACAAACGCATATAATGCCCCTCTTTTTCCCTTTTGGATCGCATCCTCGTATTCTGGGAGAGCACGACACGTCAATTGGGAGAAGAAGTCTTCGCGATCACGCCACCCGTCCAAGGGGCATATCCTTTGCTTCTCTTCCTCCTCCTCAAAAAATCTTCGACCTTCCTTTTTCTCTCCTCTTTACCCTTCATCATCTTTCTCATCCTTCAGCTCCTCCGTCGCTGTCCTCACTTCCTTCCGCATCCTAACCCACTTCCTTTTCACGTTCATCTTCTTCTTTCTTATTCGCAGTAGGAGGAGGTTTTGAAGTGCGCGCGCCAATTTCCTCTATTTGACTTCGCCTGAGTATTTTATTTATTTATTTGTTCATTTAAAGAAGACGTTTAAATCTCTGTCTTGAGTAAAACACGAATCGTACTTTGATTGGATAACCCGGCTCGATTTTTCCTTCTCGAGATTATAGTTTCGAAAAAAATTAAAGTTTATTTCTCAGTTTCCGGGTGAATTTCTTAGGAGTGAGGATGTATAATTATGGTTGAAATGCGCCGTGTTCAACCTTTCTATAAAAAAATTGTCATGTAATGTAAAATACTTAATCTCTTGGCCGATGTCATCTTGAACAAGTGCGTTAACGCTGTGCGTTAGTATGTTCCCAAAATAGGTAACTCAAGCCGTGTTAACACAAGTTTTCATTTTGTTTGTTCTACACGGCGATTTAAAAAGATCAGTTCTGTTTTTGCACCCGAAAATCGGTCAGAATGTTCGCAACTATTCTCACGCGACCATAACTCCGCTTTGGAATCTCCGAAATTCCCTGAAGAGTATTAATCCGGCCCCATATATTGTACTATCCTGAGGGCCATGAATCCAGTTTTAATGCGAGGGCTCCACCTTCATCCACCGTTAAAATCGTCTCCCCAGCCGGCGTCAAGTGGAATTTAACAGCCTCGAGAAAACAAGTCTCAAAAAGTAAAAAATATCCGACTGAGACTATAGCGATAATTTCCGCTCTCGCTTTACAAGGATTCCCGTTTTTTTTACCCCTTGCGATTACAGACGACGAAAAACGGGTCTTTGGCGCTTTCTCGCGTTCCTTGAAAACGATCTTTTGTATCTAGCAGACATTATAAAACTTACGTTTCCGCCAAGGATTTTGATGTACCGAGTCATTAAAGAGCGGCAAGCACTTCATCGGGAAGAGAGTGCTAAGGATCTCCGCTCAGGCCAAAAACCGTCCCATTTTCCATCTTCTCCTCGAATATAACCAGTCTAATGGGATAAAATGCATCATCGACCATACACGCCTCCCACAAGGGATGCCGCGAGGTTGACGAGCGCTGTGGGTGGCCTACATCGCAGGCGAAGGCGGCTAAAAATTGATGGGAGAGGTGCAAGGCGCTCTTATATTTATATAACTTACTCTCCTCCGTCACTCCACTTGCTCTTCTTATCGTCTCCATTACATCGGATAATCCTTTCAACACCATTCTCACTCCCTTTAAACTCCCATTCCTTCATTTTTACGCGACCATTCGGCGCGTCATTTTCTCTTACCTTTTTATCCCCTTGCCCTTCGTCGCTGTGAATCTGGGCGTGTGGGCTTTGAAATGGAGGAAGCTATGTCTGACGCGGACGGCTTTATGGTTTTAGCCCATCAACTGAGGAAATGCGAGGATGTCGCGAATCGGGGGACACTATTTCTCTTCTCCATTCTCTTTAAAAAAAAAAGAATGGGATGCATCGAGTTTTACTGCAGTATTGAGTCGTGAAGTGAACCAATACGGTGAGGAAATTATGTTTGGGAAGGAGATGTTTTCTATGAAACTTTTCTTCGGGTTTTTGGGAATGCATCTGAAAACCAGGCGAAAATTTTCTCTTTTTCGCTTACTCTAAATCGCGAATTAATCTCATTAAAAGAATTTAAAATTTAGCGCAACTGTTTTTCCGAAATATTTTTTGCGGATATAGCAGAAGCCTTGTTTTTAACTTGATCTCGGTAATCATTTCGTGAAATAATTTAGTCATTTACCGAAGCAACTTTTTGAGGATACATTTTAGGCATCACTGAAACAAGTTTTTATAAAAAAATGTTGATGTTTCAACGTGGATTTTACTATAAATTTAATTATAGGTACGCATTCGCGATGGAATAAATAAAACAAAAACTTAATCCTAATATTACTTAAATTTCAATTTTATTTTAAGATTGAAGGCATTATAGAAACATCACCGAGAAGTTCGTGTTCTTTCTCTCTCGTTAAGGAAACCATCGAAGGCCAGCGTAAACGAGCGCTTAGCTAAGTTTAGAATCCGATGCATAGCGTGCAGCTGGCCGACTTCTTCCTATCCTAGTTGCATAACGACTCCACCCCTCTCCCTTCTCCGCTCCTTACCTCCTCCGTAAGAGCTGACCGTTCATGGGCCAAGTAGCGACAATTGCTTTTGCGTGCTCCGGCTGTTTCCCCTTCCCACTCCCGCTTCCCTCCATGTTTTGAAAAAGCTATAGGGTGCGACCACGTTACGACTCTCCGAGTAATCCCCATCGGATTGAGATCGTGTGCATGAGGACGGGATGATATACTTCCCGAACCCCGCTCTATCTTACGTCTCGAAGTCCAACCTCTGCTTCTTTATGCACTTCGATTCGCCCCCTTTCCTTCTGCTTTCGACTCCCTTCGCCACCGTCTCCGTTCACTCCCACTCCCTGAATCTGGACTCCTCTTTCTACTTGGGTGGCTTAAAGACGGGAACCGACGCTTTTGTCACGAGTGAAATACATCAAGAGAGAGGATTTTTCCTCGGGGAAACGAGGTCGCGGAGGGTGGGTTGAGGTTGGAAAGGAAGTAGGAAGAGGGGTCGCTGTGCGTCACTGGTAGTCCCATCGTTAATATCTCTATGCGCGCAAGGTGAGCTCTCGTTAGCTGTAGTTTTTTCTTTCTCGGCTGGATCGTCTCTTAATAAGCGGGCAGTCGAGATTTTAGTGGTAGATTTTGTATCCCTGCGGCCGGGTTTTTTGTAGCGCGTTTAGTTCAGAGTGGTTGGATGGGTGGATATAAGTCTAAAAATGTTTTCATTTTTTTTCATTTATTATTGTCTGGAAATTGCCTCCGCATTTTAACAAGCTCTTCTTCTGCTGTAATTCTTGTGTAATGTAAATTGGCAAAGAAGACGATATTCGCGTCGACGTATTGATGTATATTGATTTCAACTGTTAATTTGCTTTGGAGGATTTTAAGATTAAAGCCGATTACTTATAAAGTTTCTTTTCGCTGTTTTTCGTCGGTTATATCATCATCATCATAGGTAGTCTGTCCGTAGACAGGTCCGTGATTATTCATGGTTAAACCTGGTTCTCCATATACTCCTATTTTCCGCTGTCCTCTTCATATCTTGATAACTCTCTTTCCCTTTCAAATCGTCTATTAGCTGATACCTTTTCCTACCTCTTTCCCTTTTCCCATCTAGTTTTCCTTCTAACACATCCTTAATCATACTCTCTCTCCTCAGGTAATGTCCAACCCAGTTAGCCTTCCTCTTTCTGATAGTCTGTATAATCATTCGCTTCTCTCCTATTCTTTGTAGCACTTCATCGTTTTTCATCCTATCCGTCCATTTTATTTTCAACATTCTCCTCCAAGTCCACATTTCAAAGCTTTCCAAGTATTTGATGTAATTTTTCCTTAGCGTCCATGTTTCTGCCCCATACAATGCTATACTCCATACGTAGCATTTTATCAACTTCTTGCGGATATCTTCCCTTATATTCCCTGTAAGTAGTTGTTTCTTTCTCCTGAAAGCCGCTTTTGCTTTTCCTATTCTAGTTTTGATCTCATCCGTACATTTTGCCTCTCGTGTTATGATACTTCCAAGGTATTTATATTCTGAAACTTGTTCTAATGGCTTTCCCCCAATAGTTATGTTCAGATTCTCTTCTTTACCCGATATTCGAATGACCTTGGATTTTTCTGTATTTATTTCCATACCGTATTTTCTACCTGTTATCACTAGTCTATTTATCATTTTTTGTAGTTCCTCTTTCTTTCTTGCTAGAAGTACTTGATCATCTGCGTATTTTACTGTTCTTATAATCCTTCCTCCAATTTTGAAATCCCCTGTGCCATCTAAAGCTTCTTGCATTAGACTTTCTCCATATATATTGAATAGGGTTGGCGATAGGCAGCAGCCTTGTCTTACTCCTCTACCGATATTTATTCCGCAGGTGTTCACATTCTCAAACCTGACCTTTACAACTTGATTCTCATATAGATTCCTAATCAGTCTCCTATCTTTCCAGTCTACACCTATATCCTTTAATATCTTCATCAACTTTACCCAATTTACTCTATCAAAGGCCTTCTGCCAGTCTACGAAACATGCGCAGATATCTTGACTGTATTCTATTGCCCTTTCTGATATGATTCTAACTACTCCTATAGCATCTCTAGTTCCTCGTCCTTTTCTGAAACCGAATTGATCTTCCCCTATTATTTCTTCTGCCTTTTTCTCCAGCCTTTTATTAAGAATCCTCGTGATGATCTTCGATGTGTGTGACAGAAGGCTTATAGTTCTGTAATCTTTACACTGCATTGCCTTTGGCTTCTTCTTTAGAGGGATCATTGTTACTTCTAGGAAATCCTGAGGCCACTCTCCCGTGTCGTAAATCTTATTAATTAATTTCGTGATCGCTTTTAGCCCTTCGGTTATATATTCTTACATAAAAAATATTTTATCTTTGCGCGTCGAGCTGTCTTCGTGGAAACTGAAAGATTGTAAAAAATGGAAACAACAGCACGGTGTGCCCAGCTGCGGCTCTGTAACTTAAGCAACGATTTGATCGCGCAGGTACGAACGTGAGCATGTAGACGGTTCTTGTAGTTTTCTCCCTTTAATCTCGCTTACCCTCTCACTCCTCTCTTCCTTTCTGTAGCATAGTCCACTGCTTTAGGAATGCCTGAGCCGCTTCGTTAGCGGATGCCTTCCTTTGCTACCTTGTCGATAGGACGCATTCTGAAGCAGACGAGACCAAGACCATTAAACAATCCTGTCTCATGAGAAGATCTGCAAAACGGACGAGCTGAAACCCACCCCTTTAAGTCCTTCGCCACTTCCAATCTCCCTCGGAAAACCTCTACAACCATCTAAACATCTCTCGCTGCCCTTCTTTCTCTCAGGGGTCCTTGCTTCGTTCGCCTGCTCGATCCCACACCCGTGGACTCGCTCTCACTCAATCATTGTCCACACTCGGGTAGGGCGTCCTCGGATTTTATTTTGTTTCCTCCGCTTAGATTTTCCTCTTAAGGAGATCCTTTCCTCGCATTATATCTTTCCTGCCGCTTCTCCCTTCGCCTATCTCCATCGCTACGACGTTCGTTTTCTCCTATTTTCGTGAAAGCGTTTCTCCTTCGGAAATAACCCTTCTTACTCCGATTCAGTTACTCTCCTCCAGCGGTCGCCTTTTCTACGCTGGAGGCGCTGTTTCCACCCCGAGATCTGTTTGCACTCTCCTCTTCGTCCCCGTCCTATTATTATCGTCTCCTCTTTCTCTGCCATTTCGTCCGCCTCTCATCCGTCATCTGAATTCACCGCTTCCCCTTCCCTCCTCTCTTCCTCCCCCCTCTCTCTCTCTCTTCCCTGATATCAAGCTCTTTCCGCATCATCTGAAACCCTGTATTACCTCTGCGTCGATATAGTTTTATTAGCCTCGTTCCTTTCCTCTCTGCTGCACACCCATATCTCCGTTATCTGCGGCGTTAAAACTCTTTCTGGTTCATTTTCTCCCTTCTTTCAAAGCGAAGCTCGAAGATCGGGTTGGAGCTAAAAAAAAGTCTGGCGGAAAATGACTTTTCCTAGCGTTGATTTAGACCCGTTTCAAATTGTCTACCTTGGGCCATCGGTACGTTATTAACAGCCTAAATACAGCTAAATTGAAATTTTTAAAAGATTTGTGGCAAAAATCAAATCGTAGTTTTTTTTAACTATTTAGTTCGGTTGAATTTCTTTCTCGTCGATCTTCTTCGCCGGAGTTTAATTAAAATTATTTTTCTCCTTCATCTTCTTCCAACTGGCCGATCTCGTTATAAACCTTACCGCCTGGAGAAATCGCTCCTCGCACTCTCGTGCTTTGCGAATCCCGATTTTTCCCCTTCCTTCCTGAGCCATTCAGATATCATCCGATCCTCCCTTCCTTACTTCCTTTTTGTTTTCTCTGCTCACCCTCCGAGATCCGACCGCTAAAAAGAATGGTTGGTTCGTCGGGTGGTTAAAGCTTTTGTCTTTCACCCTGGAGAGAAATGTCTCGCGGGCAAGAGTAATAGTCATTGATGAGCATCGATGCCGAATCCGAGGCACTCTTGTTTCTTCCTCCTTTTCCCCCTTCCCTCACCGCCCTCCACCTCCCTCACTGCCCTCCTCCCTACCGCTTCTCGGCTAGCCCCTTAAGCCCGACTCTTCTGCGGTCCAAATCCGGTCTTTTCTAAGCTCCACCCGCGCCTACTACATCGATTCTTACTCCCGAGCCTCCCCACTCGTCTTTTTCCGCCCCTTCTTCGAGAGCCACGAAATTAAAGTCCCGTGGTTTGAACATCAAGAGTCGCTTCGTTTTTCTTTCATGATATCCTCCCGTCCCACGATGCGTACCTTTTTTACGCTAACTGCTGAAACAGATTTGGGCAGAGTTTCATTCTGTGTCCCGCGCTTTTCCTTAATAATTCCGCATTGCTGTGGTTTCTCTCCTCCCCGCCATCCGTACCGGATGATTTTCTCGGATTCCTTTCCCTAACCTTCTCGCCGTCTCTCTACTCTCCTGAAACTCCTTTTCATCCACTTTATCCTCTCTCTCTCTCTCTTCTCCGCCGAAAATCCCCGCCCACCCTTACTTCATCCAGTGGAAAACTTTCTCCCCCTCCCCTCCTCCTCCTCCTCTCGCGATCCTCTTGTTCGATTGCGACCGTTCTGCTGCCTTGCGACGGCGACGACGGCGCGACCCACGTTTTCGAGGGAACTGGGTGGAAAACTGAGCAGCCCAAAAGGGATCGGAAAAGGACATTGTTCCATTGTCTCCCACGTAATAAGTGGCCTCCTCCCTCAGACGGCCCAACCCTCGAGTCTCCTCCTTTACTTCCACCCTATACCTCTTCCTCCTCCACTCGTGCTCCTCCTCCCTCACTTCTCTCGTCTCCCCACCTCCGCGAGTATATTCTTTTCCCCCATAATTGAAAAGACGTATATTGCCAAGTTTCTTATCTCCTATCGAACAATGCGCCGCGGGAGAGAAAGAGGAGGGAGAGAAAGGGAGGGAGTGATAGGGTTGGTGAGGAGGAGGAGGGATCGTGGGAGGAATATGGGCGTGGAATGGTTCGAGAATCGCGATCCTCGGCTCTTTCAGCAGAAGCAGCGGCAGAAGGAGCAACTGCGGCGCAAGACTTCGCCTCCATAAATAACGCAAACATCCCTCTCTCTCTTTTCCTCACATACAGGAAGAGAGAGAGAGAGAGAGAAAGGCCAGTTTAGGCCTCCTTAAAGGAAGATTTTCCTATCCGGTAAATCTGCCACATTAAACTCTTATCCCTCTCTCACCGCCTCTCGAACCCTCGGACTTTCCATGGGAATATACACATTTAGCGACCCTTGATCGGACTCGACCGTTTATCCCTCCATTTGTTTGCCCAGTTGTGCCCTTTATTCCCCTCTTTGGATATTCCGTATCATGCGAGGCCGTGTCTTCCCTTCGCTCTCTCGCGCGTTCGCGACCTTTTCGCAAAAGATACGGAGAAAAATTTCATCTCCGAGCGTTTCCTTTCTTATCTTCCTCTCTCTCTCTCGCGCGATTAACGTGTGTGCGCGCTAGCTCTCTCTTTAAAGGCATAAAGGAGCCGTTTTTGTTTAAGTATGCCGTAAGAAATCCCTCCGGCGGGAAAATAAAAAAAAACGAGACGAGTATCGAACAAAAAAGGTACCCCTTTTGATTTCCTTTTAATAGGACTTGTGTATGTGTGTGTTCATGCCATCCCGGTGCCGACTATAGTTTCTTCTTTGTGGAAGTATCATCCTCCTCCCGTTTGAGTTAACGACCAGAGATTTTTGTTTTATAACGTCTAGTACTCTGTCTCTCTTTTTTATGTCGCACCGTGAGCCGTAAGATCTCTCTTTAACTTCGATCCGATCTTGAAAACAATGTTTTTTGCCTCTTTAGGAATGCGAGAGTTTCGCTAGGTGTTTTCTACGAGATTTTTCCAAGTTTTAGCACGGAACGGAACGCAATTCAGATAAAAAATAAAATAAAACATATGACCTTATTTTAGGACCGTCTTTATCCCGCTCCGTATCATCCAAAAAAAATCCATTCAGGCATCGAATGAACCCTTATCCGAGGAGATTTTCTTAAAACAGGAGGTAAAGGTATCGTACTTGGTCGGATGGTGCTGTTTTATGTTGAATAGACTCGGGAATTGGTGCTAGAATTTAGGGGAGTGAGAGTAAAAAAAGAGGACGGTAGCGTAAAAGCGGTAATAGGAGGAATAGTAGGCCGGGGGTAGATTTTGGAGTCATCAATTGAAGAACGTAGAGGGCGGGTTTTAGACGTGAAGAGTGTTGGCAGTGGTAGAGGGAGAAGAAGATGGTTTGGATAAATGGTGCGGCAGGTTGGATGCGAGTAGGATCCTGTGGACCGCGAGCTATATCTCCTCCTTATCTATCTCCGTGGATCTCTCTCTACTGCCCGCTCTTTCCACCGTTCCCCCACTCCATTTTCGCGGTCCCTCCCTCTTTTCTCTCTGTTTTCTTCCGTAGGAGAAGGATGAGGGCTGAAAAAACTTTGCCGACCGACGCCGGGAAGACGAAGGCCGATAGCGTCGATCGCCCTGTTCTCAAAAAGTGCGACAAAAGGCAGGGATGAGGCTCAACATGGAGTCGACTTATCCTCGAGGTCGGCTTGAAGTATTGGAAATCCTCCCCTCCACCTGTCTTTCTCTCTCTTTTCTCTCTCCCGTCTCTTCCCGTTTATCCTTCGGTTATCCCGCACGCGTGACTTAGCTTAGAGTAACTTTGAGGTGATGAAAAGGCTCAGGAATTTTTTTCCTCGTAGTGAACATCGATTCCTTTTCTTCCTTCGGGTGAAAAGAAAATCCGTCAGCAAAAAATGGAGTTTTCTCCCTTCTCTCCCTTTCTATCCCTCGTGGAAACCGAAGTGATCGATGGTATCCCGAAATTTCGTGATGAAGATATTGTTATCGATCCGACACTGTTATTGCTTCGACAGCTACGAGTCGACTTCGCAGAAGAAACTACTCATTTCGATCGTAGCATCCATTTTAAAAACCTTAGAAATTTAGGAAATTCACTGATGCATTTACTTCTGTCGCTAGAAATCTTTTTGTATAAATCAAGTGAAAATGTTGATCTAATTAGCTCTCTGTTTTTATATAATTATTCCTCAGTTTTGAAGGATTTTTTAATGCTATGATCTCAGAGCAAAAATTCGCAGAGGTTATAAAAACGCTCATCCTTTTCTTTAAAGCCTGCACCATGAACGAACCAAATTAATCCGTCTTATGGGATGGGGAAGAGAATTCTTAACTTCTCCATGAAGACTAGGGGATGAATCTCTCTCGCTAAAGTCACTTTGGTTCAGACTAGCAAAGTAGATTTCACAGCCGTCTTTTTCTTCCCTTCCTCTTCCTCTCTTTTTCCCTGGATTCAGATGGCATCTCACGGATTTCTAACCCCTTCTTCCCTCCCCCCACCAACTTCCCTCGGCAGTGCCAAGGAGTTTCTCACGCGACTTCTTCCATCCTCTACCACTACGCTGCTCTTGCAAAGAAGAAAGCATGAGGGACACAGACTTAAAGGCCTTCCCATCCCCACTAGACGTCTCTCATTGCTGAAATTCGTCGTGAGGTCCTTCTTCGCCATCTCCGCTTCACATCGGACGAATACCTCTCCTCCCGTGCACTCCTCCTCAACTCAGATGTGGCCCTCTAACCCCTCTTCCTTCTTCCCCGTCCTATCTCTCTTTCTCTCTATGGCTGGCGGTTTTGAGCGAGCGCAACGACGGGAAGAGAGAGAGAGAAAGGAATGAGAAAAGAGAGTGAAGAGATGGAGGGCGGGAGGGAGAGATGGGATGTGAGGTTTTGGGTGTAAGGGGGTCACCTCGCTGTCGCCCGAGGATTTGGAACCCTGCCCTCAAAAAGGGTAGGGTGGACTAAAATTGCTGTCGCCGCTACTTTCCCGCAAAAGGAGAGGAGAACGGTGCAACCCTCCACGGTAACCCACCCTCTCTCTCTCTCTCCTTCCATACCGTTGCGCCCGCTCCCAACCCGCAATTCTTCCTTCACCCCCTCCAACCTCCTTCTCCTCCCCACCCCTTAACCCTTCAACCCGATATGCCTATCTCTCTTCTCTCTCTCTCTCTCTCTCTCTCTATTCGGAATGCTGTCTTTCTCTCTCTCTCTCTCCCAGTCGCCCCATCTGCGTGATTCGCACAAAGCGAGGGACGGGACAATTTGTCAAAATCCGGAGGACTGAAATTAGTGCCTTCTCCCCCTCAACCCCCTCTCCACCACCCCATCACTCCTTTCCCTGGAGTCCGGTGTAGGGTGGTTTGTGTGTATGTATAGGGTTGCCTATATGGCCACGCCTACTCACATCCCTTTCGCGCCCCCTTCCGTTTCCACCCCTTTCTGTGGTCCTCGCTGGTAAAAGGGTCAGCTGAACCCCTTTTCGGACATCTTTTTTTGTCCGAGCGTCTTTTTTCCTCGAGGTTTTCTCTCGGAGTGGTGGGGTGTCGTAAGAGATCCAGAGGAGGTTCATATTTCACTAGAAGTTTAGAAAGCTAGGAGGGGGTTGTTATATATAGAGAGGGGAGGATGGAGGTTAGGAAAAGCAGGGAGGTTTTTTGAATATGACGACTCGGGGAGCGTCAAGCTCGGTTTACAAGGTGATTATTACGTTGATGGGACTCTCCCCATCGCATTAATTCCGTTTCATGGGCGACTCGTAAATTTCTCGCGGCGAAGCATCGGTGCAGAAATGGGATTGTAGTACACGGTCGCCGGGCAACGACGCTATTCTTTTAATGGCCCGTCATAAAATTCTCAAACGGCAAAAGATCCCGTGATTTTTGCCAACTACCTCTGTTTTTTATTTGTTCTCCCGCGTGGTATCTCTGTTAGGCTTAATAAAACGAAAACGCCCCAGTCAGAATAAAATTCAATGAATGGTTCGTTTTAATAAATTGAGGACACGTACGTTTTTTCCGGAAATTGCGTTGTCGCGGGTAACAAAGGTACTATCAATAATGGGGTCAGGCTCAACCCTGTGGAATTTACTCATCATGAAAAAAAGAACTTAGTCACTTCCACAAATTTAATTTTAAAATTTGCGAAACATCTTTTAAACCTCAATCATCATAGTTCCTTCAACCCTAAATTCCTCCACTTTGAAATTCAAGGTCGCAAATTGGATGCTCTTGAACAGCTAGAGATAACTATTTGTGAAGATTCGTTTATCTTAAATGAATACCTTTTCCACAATCATTCTCCTCTATTTAGCTTACCGAATATTTTGTAAATACTTTGTGTCAACATTGTTGTCTTAGGCCCTTTTACCAAGTTTTTGTAACTTTTTGTAACATTTTTGCTACTATGTTGCTTTCGCCTTCTTTTCCAACCCCTTCGGTTTCCTAACCGTTTATTCAATTACCTTCCATTCATTTTCTTTGTAACCCCTCCTTTCTCCCTCTCCCCCCTTATTTTACCCTCTATATATATGGAACGATTTTTATTATATTTTTTCACCCGATGATGCTACGATCGTAGTGAAACCGGTCGTTTAAAATTAAATTTTTGGAAGTAACTAAGTTCTTTTTTTCATGAACGGTACTATCGTTTAATGTTATGGCTCTCGACTTCGATTTTCCTTTGTCTAAAGGGTCGTTCTGAAAGTTTAATCATCAAGACTAATGAAACGCTTTAATTTGAAAATTTTCTTTCGATTGGGACAGGTATACTTATTTTTTAATGTTTGTGGAAGGTAATTGTTTCTTACACCCACAAGGCAATCTTAAAAATCCTCTCCGCTATAAAGTAGTTCGATTTTTAGACAGATTCAAATCTTGTCATTTTATTTTTACATGATGCTGAAATAGCTTCATTATTTTAATATATACCCTTTTTATGCAATTTTCTTTCTACTATTCACGTTGTATGCACAAGCTCCTTTTATTTTATTATTCTTACCATGTTTTTTTCTAACAAATTCTACATTTGTTCGAAAATAATTGAGAGAATATTTTCAACTGATTCGTCACAGCTTTTTTACTTGTTTTTTTAAATCACTTTTGAATGACAACAAACGTTCGATTTTTGAAACCTTTTAAAAGCTCCGACAAAATATTTAGCGATGACGGATCGGTTGAGCATGGTTGCGTTATCATTCACAAATTGTCCTTTCTTTTCTGGAATTTCCATACATTAGCCATGCTGCATCGTTGAAAGCAATTCAGACCCTTAATATCGTAACAGATTTCAAGATATCTGGAGGAAAAGAATCGTTTCAACTTCAGACTTCATCATTCTCCTCAATCACAAACATACCTATCTAACCCGCGATGCTGAAAAATAAATGATACATACCTTCGGAGCGATTTATAACCCAGGAGTCTTTTCGTCAAAGATTTTAACGATATTATCGCGTCTACATGTAATCGAACTCGGCGCCATTTCCCAGCTTAAAATTAAAGGACTCCCAGCGCGTTAAAAAAAACCCGAAGGTCTCCATTCACGCTATCCGATCCATTAATTTATCGAGCCGTTTAAATAAAAAAAAAGAAAAATAAATTTTCGACTTTCTGTGAACGCGGACGTGAGAAATATTATCATTTTTCCCCGCAGATTTAATACCTCGAGATTGATCGATATCTGCTGATTTGTTTCCTTCTTTGGGCATGTAGGCGAAGGAGACGGCAATACTTCAACACAGTTTGCCGTGCGGTTCCAGGACCACGTGGTACAGAAACTCCTCCCTTTCCCACCCCACTGCCCCTTCTCTCGGTCACTTTTCACTCAAGGCCTTCCTATCCCTCCCCATACCACACCACCACCCTCACTATTCATTCTCTACCCAAAGGTATTGCCGTCCCTCCTCCTCTCTCACTCCCTATCCTCTCTCTCTCTCTCCAGTTTGGATAGCGAGGAAAAAAGGGTGGTTTCCGAATGGGGGCGGTTTGGGGAGAGGTGGAGGTAGAGGGGGGTGGAGGGCCTGGACTAGAGCTTATCCGAGTGGTCCTGAGTTATGACGTTGCCGTCGTTCCGGTGGGCGGAGTCCCTATACACCGCACCAACACACCTTCCTCTCTCCCCTTCGCAACATTCGTCTTTCTTAAGCGTGCCCGCTCACGCACCCACTACCACCACACCCTCCCTCCCTCTCTCTCTCACTCTCTTTCACACGGAGCCGATCCCTCTCCTCACGATTCCAGTGTTTCATACCCCATCCAATATATCCGCCCAAAAAATCTCACGCCACCCTCCTGGCCATCTTTCTCTCCCCGCACTCCTTCCCCGATTCTCCGTATACCCGATATCCAACGCCGGCTCACCCGCCGAATCTATCTCTACCTTCCCGGTGCCGATAGCTCCTCCAACCCTTTCTCTCCCTTTCTCCTCTTGTCTTTTCTTTTCGTCTTCCTCCTCCTCTTGACTCTTCTGCTTCTCTCTCTCTCTTCGTCACGCACACGATCTCGCGTTCTGCTTCCCCCGAGCGAACGAATCCGACTCGCCCACTTCCTGTCCGCTTTGTATGAGACGATGCGTTCTCTCCATATTTTCCACCTATCCTTCCGTTTTCGGCCGTAATAAGTCGTGTCCATAAATTCACATTGTTCCTTTTCCCTCGTTATTCTTAAGTATGCGGCGCATGCGAACTCTCTTCCTCGGTGTTTTCGGCCTGCGTTAAGGAAGGCATCACCTTCGAACTTTTAACGTTGTGTTTTGTGCGATCCTATTTAACCTGAAAGGTTTCTGATTATGATGCTTCGTCACTCTTTCGTATGCGAGGTTTCTTGTTTGGCGGAACATTTTTAAAAATTCTGTAGTTTTTTTTAATACGTTGCATAAATTCAAATTTGTTTTTCTTTAATGCCTGTATCTCAGTTGAAATAAGAGCAACCCTTTAAAATTGCACTCCCAAAGCTCATATTCGAACCTTTGAAGTTTTTTCTTTTGTGCTGATATTTCTATAATTTGAAGTAAAAGCACTTTATCTGTTTGTAAAGATTTTTTATTTTAATCGATATATGTAATTTCGCTAAAAATCTGATAATTCTCAAGTGAGAGTTTGTCTGAATTATGTTTGATACACCATTACCATTTATTGACGATTTTAATTTATTTTTTAAGATAGTTTTTAAATAATTTAAATATTTTTGCAAATTTTACGATGATTAGAATTTTCAATCTTACCTTTTTTCCTATTGGTACATTTTCAACGCGTGCATATCAAATTAGTAATACGTATCTATAATAATTCAGTATTTTTCCCATTAGATTTGATGTTGATATTCAGTAATCATACTTGACAAAAAGATGCAAAAATTACCAAATTTTGACTTAATTTTCGAATTAAGCTAACTGCATGCATAATTTCTCCATATTCTTATACGAGAACTGATTCGTCCGAAGTGCGCATGCAAAGGTAGTCCAAAAGTTAAACGGTACAGAATTAAACTCGATTTGTTCTCAACCAGTGTGACAAGTAATGCCACTTTAAAAATTCCGAATGAGTTCTATCGCTCTAAAAAAAATGAGAAACTTGTTGAAACCGAACGCTTTCAAAGGATTCTTATGCGTGTAATTCCAGCCCAAATAAAAAAGTATTTGTCCGTTCAACTGTACCTTTTTTTATAGTTCCGCGCATGTTGAGCAGTTAATGTTTACTTTTATCCCGGGAAATGATTTATGCGCATTTCTTTCACGGATAATTTCTCATACCGAAGCATTTTTAATACATTTTTGGGCTCACATGCAGGGATTTTATTACCTCTGCTGCAGGGAAAGGAGGTGAGGGAGAAAACTCGTGCATTTGTGTGTGTGTGTGTGAGAGAGTGGAAAAAACTCATGCGACTGCGGATTTCGAGTGCACGTTATATGACTTCAAAGAGAAGCCCTCCTCTTTTTTCTTCTCTCTCTCCTTCCTTTTTCTTTTCACTTCTATTTACTTTCCTTTCTGTTCCCTTATCTCTTATATTTCTTTCTCTCCCTCGTTCTCTTTCTCCCTTTCTCGCTCTCCTCAACTTCTCTCATTTTCCCTTTCTCCTCCTCAAATCTCCAATCTCGATCTCTAGAGCCCGCCCTCCATTTCAAATTATGGTCCTTTCCCCTCCTCTCTCTCTCTCTTTCTCTCTTCTCTTCCACTTGCCCACTTTTCCAATTTTTCTCCGCCTCCTCTTCCCCTTTTCGCGTTTCCCCTCTTCTTTCGGGAGACTCGTTATTTTTCCTCTTCTCTCGTTCCGCCTCTGCCTTCAGTTCTTACATCCTCCTTACCTTTTTATGCGGTTATATGTCTGTTATTCCTCACAATACCTAATCGTACTGCCCCAGGCTTCCGTTTCCGAATCACCACGCTCCCTCCTATTCTTGAATATGCATTTTTATCCTTTTGGCGCGTATAATTTTCGCACTGTTGTAAACTCCGCATTCCAAAGCCATTCCTGATGTCTCTTTCACCGTCAGAAATCAGTCCTATACCTTGCACATGGCACTTCCTATCCAATATATTATCCTAGCCTCTATTCCAATTCACCTCCAAACTAATTGTTTGTTTTTTTCCTATTTCCTGATTTCTCTATGCAGAAAAAAAAACATTTCTCCCCGATTTTTCTCCAATTTTCTGAGACGCCTATTCCATGCGTCATCTCCTCCCCCTTAGCATTTTTCCTCTCTCTCTCTCTCTCTCTCCTTTCTTCCACCAGTCCCAATTATTCCCTCAGTCCACCGGCTCTCTCGTTTCCGTCCTCTTCACGCACTCTTTTCTCCCCTCCGCCTCTCTCTCTCTCTCTCTCTCTGACCTTACCCTCTTTCCCTTTCGCCCTCTCCCTATCTCACTCTCCTCGACCTCCTCTCGTTGCACTCGTCATCCGCGGCTGTCGCGTGGTAATTAGCATGGCGGAGGAGAAGTGGTGGAAAACATCGAGTGGAAGAAAGGAACGAGAGGAAGTAAGGGAAAGAAGGAAGCGAGAGGGAGAGGAAGAAGGTAAGGAAAAGGAAGAGAAACAGGGAGGGTTTTTTGATGGTCGGGAAGAGTGTGTTGTGCGGTGGTAATGGCTCTTGGAAGGCAGCCAACCCGTTTTTGTTGCTGCGTAGCCTGTGCCGAATGGTGAGAAGGGGCGACGGAGGAGAAGGAAAGGGGAAAGGAAGTAGAGAGAGGGGGGATATAAAGGAGGTGTAGGATACGAAGGGGATGACTGAGAAATGAGTGAAAGGATGTAGAGATATTATAGAGAGCGAGAGACCGTGACAGTGATATAGACGTTGTGCGAGAGGAAGAGAGTGGCAGCGGAAGACGTAGTGAGAGTGGAGAGAGAGAGATGAAGAGAGAGATGTAGGAAAAAGTGAGAGCTTGGTTTTGGAGAAATGAAAAATGGCGGAGATGGAGAAGTACCGGGGATTACCGCGCGAGTGAAGGGAAGGAAATGGGGGCTCCGATGACTTTTCTGAATTTCGAGGCAAAAAGTCTAGGATAGGACTTAAACATTAGGTTAGAGGAATACGAGAAATATAGGCTGATGTCAGGGAAAGTAAGAGGGGTGATTATTATTTGCGGGGGTTATGCCGTTGGCCCCCTTGGTGCTCTTCGTTAAGAGTAGGATAATGCCAGCACCAGGTTTCCCTCCTCCCTTGTGAGTGTGTTTAGTGTGGAAGGAGCTATGGCTACAATAATCGAAGAGGTTTATTAGCCAAAAATACACACACATTATTATTTGCGGCACGAAAGGGTTTGAGGTTCTATGTGAGGCTTTCGTGTTACGGAACGGGCTTTGGCTGCCGAAAAAATCCGTATACCCCTTTGCCGAATTTCGAGACGAATACTTTCACTCGCTAAGCCTACTCTCGATCTCCCCATGTCATCTCCCCGTCTACTCCGATTTGCCTCGTGACGGATCTTGCATTTTCGATACGTTACCGAGTTGTCCGCGGGCTAGGGAGGTAAAGAGAGAGAAGGAAAAAACGTACCGTCTGGGCGATGAGGTGTTGATGCGTCCTCGCTCCTCCACGACTGTCGAAAGAAAGGATATTTTTTTTCCTTTAAGGACAAAGGGGTGATGGATGGGACTCGAAGGCAATCCCCTCGGGACGAGAAATGATTGAAGGGAGGAGGAGAGGAGAAGGTTGGGTGGGAGGGGTAAAGACGTTAAAAACTAAACCGAAGTGAGAACAGGATTGATGAAAGAAGAATGCGTGCAAGAGAGAGAGTTTTGAGAGAAGTGAAGGGGGTTTGAGGGATTATGATGACGCGTTTGGGTATCCTTGGTTGTCGGGCGGGGGGCGGGAGAAGAAGCGCGAAACTTGGTACGGCATGAAGAGAGAGAGAGAGAAGGGAAGCGAGAGGATGGATAGATACGGGGTGAAGGGGTTAATGGAGCCGCTAAAGAAGAGGGAGGTGGAGAGCGAATATTTTCCTCTCCGGATTTTTATGCCTACGTGATCGGACAAGTTTCGCGCCTGGCGATGGGCGACTATATGCGTTTTTTTCTTCGTCGTGACGCACGCGCCACTATTTATTGCTGTAATTGCTTGCGGGGGTCATCTCGCAAGAGCGTTTGGATAATACAGAATATATTTTTCTCCGGGGTATTGATTTATTTATCTAGCTTGTGGATGTGAATCGTAGAATGGATCTTAAAAGACTGAGTTATGGACGATATTTTAAAGAAAGTACAAAGGGAAAAACTTTGTTTTCATTGCTAAAATTGACAAGTATAATCTACTTCGAAGAATGAGAATGTTGGTGTTTACGAATGGAGGAAGTCCTCGCCAATGGTTTATATTAGTTTCCTCCCTATGCTATCAGTGTTTTAAAGTTTTTTTGTATCAGTTTTTGTACGAGTAAGACGATAGAAGCCTCCATAACTGAAATGCTAAAAAAATGTGTTTTGGATAAAATTAAACGCTCGTACGTGGCATTAAAACTCGAGAAATAATGATCCCTACGGGGATGATTCAAAGGCGAGGATTATCGCAAAATTGCGATCACATTAGCGGATAGGAATCGGATATAGCTCAAAAGAAAACGGAGAGCGTAAAATTATCCGCCCATTAAAGGCAATAACTTATTAGCGAAAATATGTTCAATTAAATGTTTTCCTGTCGTGCACGTTCATAACATTGATTCAAGATCGATAGACATTCCATGAAGAGTATTACTCCACTAGTTATTTTAAAAAATTCCTGCGAAGGCTCAAATAAAATTTGCGATCGATGCATGAAGCCTATTGGGCACGTAATTCACCACCTCGTTCGAAAATTTAACCTAAAGTTGAATCCGTTTGAAGATGAAACGGAAGCGTATGCTGTCGAGTTTTATGAAAATGCAAGCGTTGAATCAAAGCGAGGAATTTAATACTTCCTGAGTTAAAAGAAGAATCAAAGAGAATCGATGTAGAAAAGGCTTTAAGAGGAACAAGGCTTTGCCAAAAATTTCCTCCTTAGGATTTGAAAGAAAGCCAAAGAGGAACAAAAATACGTGACTTTTGTAAATGCGATTAATTTCTAAAGTCAAGAGAATAGAGATAGAGAGAGAGGGACGAAAAAATTAATTAAAAAGTTTCTACGCTATTTAATGGTTTTTCAAGTGTTATTTTCGGTCGGCAGTTGTGACACGTGTCGGGAAATAGTAGCAGTCGGAAAACCTAATTAAAATTAAGTTACGCGAGAAAGATTAACGTCTATAGCTATACTACTAATCAGAAAGGTATTCCAACTTATCAAGCGTATTTATCCGCGGGACGGTCCTGAAAAAAAGACTCCGAATACTTCGAGCATAACGTAAACATTGCGAATTTAGAGCCGAAAATCTCGCGAAGTCTCTTCTCCTGTGTTAGTCCGGAAATTTTCGTGCCAAAACACAGGGCTCGAAAACAGGTTATTTAAAGAAATAATTCTCCGAAAGGATACAAACAAAAGAGGGAGATCCGTTTTAAACCAAACTCCTTGACAAAGGCAAGGTCTACAAGACATCTCCCTTCCTTTCTCTCCCCCTATCACACCCCTCTCTCTCTGTCTTCCTCCCTTCATCTTCCACCCCTTGAAAATAAAACAAACAGACGCTTCTGCAAACGCCAAACCGCTTGGAGGAATGTTATTAATAGTTGAGCAGAAGTGAGAGTGTTCTGGCGCCGTTCATTTCTGCCATGGTGCCGCGCAATCTACTGCCCTATCCTCTCTCTCCTCCCCTCTCTCTATTTATCCTCTAGCCTGATTTACTCCCAGCAGCCGAGTAGTCTATCCTATCTCAGCTTCCCCTCCTCGCACAAAACAACCGTCTATGCCTCCGCCCGCGAATATACCCCGAAGATCTCCCGGTGCTGCGGTCTAGCGAGGTGATGCCTCATCCCCTCTTAACGGCGGCTTTAATGAGGGCACTCGTATCCGAGATTATGCGCCCGCGGAGATAGGCAGCGACGGAGATGGGCCATTGCTCCGAAGTCATCTTACGGGACGCCTAACCTACCCTCCAGCCTCT
Source organism: Tanypteryx hageni (assembly GCA_028673005.1). Classification (NCBI taxonomy): domain Eukaryota; kingdom Metazoa; phylum Arthropoda; class Insecta; order Odonata; family Petaluridae; genus Tanypteryx; species Tanypteryx hageni. The sequence goes on from CM054116.1 coordinate 58,052,668, forward strand.
TCCCTCCATCTCCATTTTTCATCTCTCTCTCCTTCTCCCTACCTCCGCGTCCTCTACTTCATTTTCATCCAATATCTCATCCTCCTCTCACACTCTTCCACTTATTTTTCTCCACCTCTCTTGGTTTCCTTTCTTTCTTTTACGCTCCTTCTTTATGTTACTCCCCTTCGATTCCTCCCTCTCATCCACTCGCCACTCCTCGGACGCTTCGCTCTTCTCCTTGCCCCTCATCCTCTCCTCTCTCTCTCCTTCCTCCTCCTGCTCCTGAGGCAGCCCGCCCACATCTAAATCACTGTCTAGTCCAGGGGCTGGCAATCACTTAGGTCGCAAGGGGGCGGTGGGAGGATTGGAGAGGGGTGGTAGAGGGTTGGGGGAGGGAGGAGTTCGTCTTGGAAAACAAGTGGCGGGAAGGGGGTGAGAGGTTGAGTGGAACGAGAAGGATGCTGCTTTTTTCCACCCCTTACTCCCTCCTCGCCGCCTCCCGAACCACCCACATCCTCCTCCCCCTCGAGGGTTGGAGAGGCAAGGAAGGCGTGAGTGTGGTAGTCGGGTTTGAATCTTCCCCGGGGAATATGTAGTCAAAAAAAGATAAGGAAAGTAGTGAACTTTGCGGTTATACGCCGATGAAGATTAAGGTTTTTATTAAAACAAGTAAAACATCTTCGCTGCTTCGTCGATTATATTTTGACTCGTTTTGACAGACGAATGGGTAAATGCGGTCTCAATCAAGCGATGAGAACGCTCGTCAATTTTATTATCATTGTTTCATTCAGTTTTTTATTTAATTTTTTAGAATAAATGGAATATAAATAATTATTTCGTTTCGGGAAAGTTTCTGCTCGACAGGGAGAGGTTGATTTATATAAGTCTTAAAAGTTGAAATACATCATTCTATTAAAAGTTTATAGGGCGTCGATATGAAAAGAGATTAGCTCAGAAACTTGGAGAACAAAGAGTTAAGGGAATTAGAAAGTCGATATTTATTATTCTTACTCTTGGAGTATGACTTTCTAAGCTCTTAGTGAAAAATATTGGTATTGAATTTTCAACCTGGTGAGTTATATATGTATGCAAATATCGCGTCTTGGAATGAAATGAAGTTTTAACAAATACAGCAAAAAAGTAAACTTTTATCATCAGTCGATTCTAGATTAAATCGAAGCAACTCTGTCGTTTCTAAAATGTAATGGAGATAATCATTACATTCGATCGCCTACCCGTGGATCCTTTTCTCATTTTCCAACTATAAACGCACATAAATCTCTGTTTTGCTCCTTTTATTATTTTCCTTTCATTGCCTCAATTTTCTCCCTTGATCCTCGCGATATCTCCCAGGAAAGGTTTTCAGAAGGGTATCATGACAAATGTTACAGCGGGGAAGATCCCAAGACGCTTCTGACGATCAAGGTGAAACGATGGCTGCAGCGAGGAGAGGAGTGGGAGAGATAGATAAGGTGAGAGAGACGATTCCCCATCGAGGAAGAATAGTAAGACTTCGGCGGGGTTTCGAACTCGTGCCAGACGGTCGTGATTTGCCAGGCTATATTCTCCGTAGGTATAGGGGAGGTAGAAGAAGAAGAGAGAGACTTGGAGTCTCCCATATCGTTGTGCAGTCATCTGAATCTTCCACCCCAACCCAACCCTTTTTTTATCATCCGTCGTTCTCAGACTCCTTTCCCATTTCTTTGTCTCCCCCACCCGCAGTGCCTCCCTCTTATGTCTGAGTTCCTCCCGCTACCACCCTCCCCCTTCCTCCACCACCCCATTTTCCAATATCTTCCATTCTCTCTCTCTCTCTCTACACCTACGAGGCTAACTCATCGTCATTGAAATTGCTCTATGTATGTGTGTGTTTTATATACATATACACATACATGTACATACGTATTCACGAATTCGGTATCTTTTTACCAGCCAACTCAGACCAGATTCTGCGCTGTTCTGTTCCCACACAGGTATAAACCATAAAAGAAAAAAGAACTTGCTCCTCCTCCGTTCCGCCCTTATCCTAAGATGGAACCTTCTCTCCCTTTCTTCAAACCCCTTTCCTTCCAAAGCTATATCTTCGTGAAACATCGCTTCTCCCTCTATACTCTTCTTCTTCTCCTGCTTTTCCATCTCTCTATCTCTTTCTCCTCCTCTCTTTAGGCCGGCTTCCCCAAACGAAAGTCTCTTTCTCTCTCTCTCTCTCTATATCTCTCCCGTTTGCCCTTCAACTCTTATGTGTTCTCCCTTTTCACTTACATAATTCACTTCGGAACATCTCCTATCCCTCCCCTCCTCCCCTTCTCTTCCCGAGACTCGCACTCTTACATCGATATCCCGTTTCAACGGCTGCATCTTCTATCTTCGAACCCACCTCCTCTCACGACGCTATGTATCCTCTTCCCCCTCACGTACCACCTTTTCTCTCATCTCTCCACTCGCTCCTTACGCCCCCGCCCTCTCGTTTTTTCTCTTTTTCTCTTTCCATCCCCACCCTCTCTCTCTCTTTCTCTCTCACGCCTTGTTTCCGTCTTTCGAGAGGGCTTTTCATCTCTCCTCCCACCTTCCCCTCCCATATTTCTTCGCACCCTTCCCTCCCCCCGTCCCTGAGGTGCACCTCCTTGCTCTTTTGCTTCCACGGATATTGTATCTCCGTCGCCCTATTCCGTGCCGGCGTCATTTGGGAACGATTGCGCGCCATATATTGACTTCTTTCCTTCTTCCGATTTTTTTAGAAGTCCTCCGTAAAATAAGGAAATTAAATATTATGCATCATCTCGGCAGTCGAGTCATCTGTCGAAGTGATTTTAAATTTTGTATCCATTTGATTTGTTCAATTTTTTTTTAGATGCGCAGCTATAACATTTATTCCTCATCAGATGACTTTTGTAGCTGTTAACGAAAGATGTCGGATTTACAGGATCGTTCATTAAGAATAAATCTGTAGATCTAAATGTGATCTGAATCCACCTGGCTGAATCCCAAGGGCTACGTAAAAATATGTAAAGTGATAATGAATATGAATCTTTGCTATACGTTAAATATTGACTCGTAAACTTTACGCAGCCTAGCAATTATCGATGCTGTAATTTATATATGTATAGGAAAACATGGGCATCCGGGAGTATAATATTTTATTCCACCATATTCATCTGAAACGTTCATTTAACAAAGTCGGATGCAGTTTTCGTAAAACCTTGACGCATTGATTAATTTCATCGGTAAAAGCCGGTATCTAAATGCGGGGAGAAATGATATTGACGAATAACGCAATTATAAGCCATGCGCTCATATATATAACAGCCGTCTGTCGTCTGTAATATTTTCAACCAGAGCTGCCATCCATTTGGATACGGTTCTTATTTGTCATCATTTGGAGCTCGAGGCACTACAGGAATAACATTGACATATGCTGAACTTACGCCCCAGTCCTCATCCCAGCGCGTTCCCTACGGGATCCCTCTCTCATTGTGCATTCACTACCCATTCTCTCCTCTCTTCCTCTCTCCTTGTCTCTCTCACTCCGCCGCCTCCCCTTTCCTTCCCCCGTCTGATTTCTTTTCCTCACAACCATCCCCTATCGCGTGAATAATACACACCGTTCATCCCCTTCGAGCGCGATTCCTTGTGAGACTGAATCAGGAAAGGAATAGAAAGCGCTATTTTGCAACGGATCTCGGATTCATAGAAAAAGCTGGAAACCTTTTGAGACAAGTGCGCGGAGAAATAAAAGAGGAGCGCAATGGCGTTTCGGGAATGTAAGAGGTTCTTATTTTCCGAATCGCACCTTCTGCTCCCCCCTCCACTCACCCACCCCTTACCGTCATATACCGGGTATATTCTACATATCTGGAACGTAACGCGAGCCATTGTTCGCCAGTATTTCCCTGCGCTATTCCTCTCCATCTGTCTCGTTTTCTTTGATCATTCGCTATCCTCCTCTATACTAAGGGTTCTCTACCGTTACACTGCGAAGAGCACCAACTTGTTTTATAGAGCGTCTAGCGAGTAACACTTGTAAAAATTAGAAATTGTCGTAAATAAAAACAAAAAAATGTTTAAGTTATTGCTAATGTTTTTAATTAACAAAAATTAAATTCCTGAAGCTCTCTAGAGCGCGATTTTCAGCATTTCGGAAGGGCGCTGCCAGGCAACCCAAGGGCACGGCAATGCCCGCGACCAAAAGCTTGGGAGCCCCTGACATGCGTCCTTATCAAGCAGTCGACACCTCTTTCTTCCCGATTGTCACGCCCTATCGCACTCCTCCGCGTTACCTCCTCGCTTCCCCTCCAACTTATCCGTCATGCACGCAGGCATCTTCCTTATCTCGTTGCCTTCCCTCTCAAATCTCCCAATCAACACCCCCGTTCGTATCACTTCGGCTTCTTCTCACTCTTACTTGCATTCTCCGTCCTCCCATCTCACGCCCTCTTACGGTAATTTGCTCAATTCACGAGTTTTACCTCCCTCTTTTACCTTACTCTCCGCGTTCTCAATCCATCCCAGCCGGAACGCCTCCCCCTTGATATATATATTCTTTTTTATATACTATATTCGAATCACATAATCGAAAAGCACGGGGTTCCTCCATCACCCTCTGCCTCGAAGTGCATTCCCCAGGCACGGAAGCAGAGATCCATCGCGCCCGTTTCATCTCTCTCGCTTCGCATATCCGACAATACAATCTCCTTCGTCGAACTCCTTGCCCTCTCATTCACTCTCTCCGATCCCTCCACTCTCTCTCTCTCTTTTCACCACCCTTTCATCCCCGTTTTTTTCCTCCGAGCAGCGCTCAATGCGAATCGGACTCGGAATGGAATGATTTAGAGATTGCATGCACTTGTGTTGGCTATAGCATCAAGCATCATCACTCCCTTCTCTCCCGGTTTTTTTCTTTTTTCATCCGGCGCTCGCTCTGGTGATTTTCCGTTCATCCGGAATTGATTCCTGCTTCCCTCCTCGTTCTCTCTCTCTCTCTCTCTCCTCCTCCTGCCCTCACCTTCCTCCCTCCTCCTCCGGCAGGAAAACCTTTTTTTTAATCAGGTCGCCTCACGCTGCGTTTCAGAGGAAGATCGAGATAAAACGAGACCGAGAAGAAGTTCCTAACGTAATTGCCTAAGCTTCTTTTTTTTGCTCAGCCTTATTACAGTTCGAAACCCTATTACTCTTTCTCCCTCTCCGTTAAAGACTTAAAAAGCGTCGAGCAAGATAGCGGCGTAGTTATTGCCGCGTTTCTCCGTGTCTCTTCGTCTTATCAACCCTTTCGTGGCGTGGGAAATTGAAAAAAAATCGGGAATTAATGAGTGTGAGCGTCTGTGCCGATGGTTATTTATGAAATGGAGAATCGTTTTGTTTTTTCTTCCTCCGGTCGATGTGTCCGCCTCGGTCTTCGTAATAAATTCAACGTCGAAGGGTCTGAAGGGGGAGTGTTTTCTTTTTTGCCCGCGAGCCACTGTATGCCTTCCTCTGGAGGCGTGCGAAAATTATTTAAGCCTCGTAGTTTAGAGATTTGTTAAAGACGTGTGATGAATGTTTTATGTGTGTGCTGCATTTAGATCTGTGTATGTAGTTTTAATATATCATATAGAAAAACGAAGGAAGTTATGATTTATTGTTCCATTACGCTCGCGGTTATTGCAGCGGAGCCGCAAATCAGTTTAGACTGTAGCTCTTTACTGAGGAATTCGTATCGAAGGCGGAGCCTCTGTAAAAACGTTTTGCGTTGTTTTGTACAATATTAAATGTACTATATCAGGACTCGGCTACGTTTTTCTCTCGAAAGCCACTCTTTGCAAATATTCAAAATTGGTGGCCCTCCGCACGTGCCACCATTACATTCCTTTTATCCTGTCTCTTACGGAGTGTAACCTTTTCAATACTAGACATCCTTGACAGGAAAGTTGCAGAACGGAATGAAATCAAAGGAATTGTGAAATGTTTTAAAAGTATGTTTCTTTAATTTTTGCCTGAATTAACGTGCCACGTAAAAACGTCTTCGCGTGCCATAGGTTGCCGACCTCTGTACTATATCTCGTAGCAAATATCAAACCTGGCTGCAAGTTGCATTCCTTAGGTTGATACGCAAGGGAATTACACAAAGATTAAAGCTTGACAGTTGAAGCCCGCAAACCTCTTTGTCACGTAACTTAATCTCTAAGTTACCTCGTACGTAAATGCAAACGAATCCGGCGTTGCGCTATACCGGAGAGGCTGAAAAAAATAATTCCTTCTAAAAGTATGAAAATGTATGGCGGAGAGGCTTGTGTGCACGCCTCTATTGTAATCCGCCTCCAATCCCACGCCCTTCCGAATAATCCTCTCGTTTCCCAAAATGTCGTTCGTCCCATGGATTCTGATTCTGCCTCAGTTTGTATTCATACCCACAAATACCCGATCAACTGGTATGGGTTTCCTTTATCCGATCAAACACCAACGACGGTAGTGGCCTTGGTCTTTTCTCTTCCCCTCATACCTTTCTCCCCCACACTCTCTTTCACCCTTTCTCCATCTCCCCCTTTATATCTCTCCCACCTTTCTATCTTCCCCTTCTCTCTTCCCACTCCCTCTCTCTATCCCCCTAACTCCTAGACTACGCTTCCACTCGCTCACGTTCACACATTCTCCACTCTTCCCTACTTCCCGTGCTCAGGTTGGCGCCGTTATGGCCCTATCACCTTGCCTATCTTATCACCTTTCTCCTCCCCCACCCAAAACCAAACCACTTTCTCCGCGAATTTTCTCCTGTATCTTTTCCCCGCGTTTCGCTCCGCTTTTTTCTCCATTTCGCCTCCTTTTCCTCCTTTCTTTTATTAACTTTCTTATTTTCCTTGCGTCCGTATTTTTATTTCCCCTCTTCTTCCTTATTCTATTCTCTATCTTAGTCATTCTTGCCCTCTTTTCTTCCTGTTCTTAAATCTCATTATCCTTCCATTCTCCTCTCCCGTTCCTTCTCTCCTTCCCCTTTTCCCACCCCTTGATATCGTTCTCTGCTTCTTCCACACTTTCCTCACGGGATGATCGTATCTTCTGTCCTCATGCGCGTGCTTAGCATTGCCCACATCCCCCTCCCCACTTTATCCGTTCTCCCTCTTCCCCTCCACGGATTTCCGCCCCTCCCCCTCTAATATCCTCCCTTTCTCTCCCATCCCGCGCCTCTTCCACTCCACCCTCTTTCCTTGGATCATCCTCCCGCTTATCCTTTAGCGGGCGAAGTCCGCTAAGACTTCACCTTGGGATGCCCCCGCGCGGCTAGCTGCTCACTCCCAACTCCCTTTACAGCTACGAACTCCTAAGACGCACGTTCCTCACACACTCTTTGCGAGTATTGCGTCCTTATAAAGCTCTCAGAACCAAAACTTCTCTCTATCTTTTCCTCCTCTACTCTTCTGTCTCTTTTTAAGGTCACGAGCCGTGTGTGGACACGTGCCTCCCTTTTGCGAAGTCACGAAAAAATGAAATCAGGATAAAAATAACACCTCTACTACGTTTCCTAATCCTCTACCTCGAATTCTCTAGCTTGAATTCCTGGAATGTGGACTTAGACTAGTTTCCCTGAAATAAGGCTCATGCCATATGAAGATTGCAATTTTAAATATTTAATCGCGTCACGGCTAGGAACGAAAGTCAATGTTTCGATACGAAATGCTTCGAAATCTAGAGAAATAAATCTTTGAAATATGATATTTTAGCCGGCAAATTTTATTTAGGAATCTAGTAAAGCACCTCGTGAAAATACCAAGGTTTACTGTCTCTTTAAAATTGGAAATTTAATTTGTAAATTAGTCGTTGTTGCAGTTTTAAATAATAAGCCATGGAAAATAAATTAAGTGAAGCGGAAGTTATTTTTTAAATTTTGGATTTACATAATAATAAAAATCTGAGTTTCTACTTTCACATCTCGCATACGTATATATTCAATTACATTCCAACAAGCTACGAGAAACATATGTTGCCTTAGTAATTATTAGGTAATTCCAACGACCTATGAATCGCCTAGTCCCAAAGAGTACAGCTAATTTGCCGATCATTGCGTTGACGTCCTTCCCTTTAAACCTCGCTAAAGCATCGCTTCGCGAAATTACCTTATTTCCCACAGTCATCCCCGCGTTTCCAATCTCCGCTTTAACTCGTTATCCCGTTCTTACTAATCCCTTATTCCTCCCGTCCTCCCCGCGAAAATGCATACATCCGACCCACTCCAACCTCTTCCCTACACCTCCCATCTCCCTCCCTCCCCCTCCATATCCACCTCCGCGCCCCCTCCTTCGACTGCCCACCCTGCGTTAACAACCCCCATTCGTCCATTGCGGTGTTCGTGCAGCTGCACTGTATTCCCCGAAGCAGTTTGCTTGCAAGCATGCGTTTGTTCATGCGGTGAGAACAGACGCTGATTTGTTCCGCGGGCTCAACTCCTGCTCTCCCTCTCTCTCTCTCCCTCTGCTCTTCCGCCCACCCGTTCCCGTCATACGCTGCCACCATTTGCCTCTCTGCCTTCTCCGCTTCCTATTTCACCGCCTCCCCTCTCTTCGCTCTCATTCCATCTCTCTCTTTCCTTAAAGCTCGCCATCCCGGTGGTAACCATAAAGGCTTTCCGAGAGAAATAGCTCGACTGTGGGGGAACGTTTAGGACCCGCGTATATTTTTAGGTGAGGATTATATAACTCGGGATTGGTTTTCTTTGTGATTTGCGTCAGTGTGTGTGTGTGTGTGTTTTTTATTCCGTTTTTCCGGGCCATGTTGACGTAATTTGTATTGTTAAAGATGCAAAGCGGAACATGGCGTGCCCGAGACGTTTGGGCGTGATGTGACGTCAGCCGATCTTTCGGAATACGATACGAGATCTATTGGTGTTTTATTTAAAAACTGCGTGGGAGGTGAATTTTTTTTTAGGAATTCGACTCATCAAAAACTCGTTTCTCAAAAAAATAAATAAATTTGATAGAACTCTTTTATTAATATGTTTTTAATAGATTTCGAATAATGTCGATAGATTACACGATTGAATTTGTAGAAGAGCGGAAAGATGCCGTCGGTATTGCTTTCGAAACGATTTTTTCCCTTCTTTCGGGGCATAACTGAGGAATAAATTCGGCTTCTTAGATGTTCTTGTGAAGCGGGGAAGCGCAGTAGGAAATGTCGAGATAGAAAACATCAAAAGCCATGGAAAATAACGTTTTTTTTCAAAGCGAGACGCGCCGAAACGTCCTCAACAAAAGGTTTTTTTTAGCATCTTTCACGGACCGAGTCCTCTGTAGTGGCTCAGAAGCCTCGCGAATAAAATACATCGTTCTGATTCGCAAATATTCTTCTCTTATCTGCACTTCCCTTCTTCTGTGAAGGGACTCATTAAGCATGCGCAGCCCGATTCACCTCGAAGGCCATTACGACGTGACAGTTAGGGGAGTTCGAGAGAGAGAGATAAAGAGAGAGAGAGAGAGAGAGAGATAGAAAGAAAAATGCACTCGCTTTGACGCATCCACGTCGTTAAGGGTAACAGAGCGAGAATAAAAAAACCTAACGAAAATAAAGAGTATCCGACCGGTTGTTGAATAAAGCTTTCGATGAAAATAGAATTCCTTCTCTTCCGAGAGCCACCCTTCCTTTAATCCCATTCCTAAAAGGTCCCGCACCGTATAATCCCTTCTCTTCTGGAAGGGCGACTTCCTCGCAAGACTTCAAATGGCTCGACTCTTGACGAATTTATCATTTCCTCCCCCCTCACCCCTTTCTTCTCTGCCCTCCCTCCCACCCCGTCTTCGTTCTAAATTTTTTTAATGGAGATCTTTCTCCGGACATAATCGCGAACTATTTCCTCGCGAAGTATTTGCCTCCGAAGCCATAAATTCCCGCGGCCCAACTTTTCCGTAAAGTAGCGCCACGTTCCCCTATCCATCTTCGACAGACAAACACTCTCTCTAAGCACGACCCCGCTCCTCTTTTAAAACAACGCCGGGAGAATTTACTGCCCGCTTTCCTCCGCACGCTCAATCACTTTTGCTGATCTTTGTTCTATAAAAGACGCGCTTTTTACTCTTCCTCCCTCCCTCCCACCCACCCATTTCTCCCTCCCTTGCCGCCGAAATTCCTCGCACACGCAGCTAAGAGAGAGAGAGAGTCGTTGAAAAGTGAGGCGTTTTCAGTCTCGAAGGCAAACCCGCCACCTCTTGGTTTTTAAGGAAGAAGGGGTAAAATCTTTGGGAAGTGTCGTGGTGAATGGCGAATGGAGGGGAGACGAGGAACAGCTAGCGGGGTTATATTGGGTAGGTTTAAGGAAAAGGAAGGGGGAGAAAAGAACGGATCGGGTATTGTAATAATGAGAAGGAAGGGCTGAAAGGAAGTTGGTTTCAAAAAGGGTTGGAAGAGGAATGGCAAAGAGAGAGAGAGGTGGGAAGGGAATGATGGCGCGAGGACGGAAAAGTATTCGGGACGAGGGTGACAACAGAGAATGTGAGGTGCGAGATAACGGGGAGGGGATCGGAGAGGAGGGAAAAGGAAACAGTGAGGGCCATACACATAGTGCAACGCATTGGAGGGGGGGGAGGGAGGATGGTTTTGGATACGGGGGTTGCCTTATGAGCTAAACTCGTAGTGGGGGCGGAGGAAAACAGACGGTTAATTCAACAACGCCGCAACACGGACCCGAGTTAACTCCCGCCGACACAATGCTTAAAATGCAAAGGGATGCTTGCCGACTCCGTGAGGGGGTACCTACTCCTTCCACGGGCCCTCGCAGCACCTGGACCAAATATAATTTGCGGAGAGGCGCTAGGGATACAGGGTTGGCCTTAACAATAACAGAGTGCGGTCGGCGAGGGTTGGAAAGTTTTTGTGGGTCGAGACTGGAGTGTGGGGGGAAGGGGAGTCGAGGGTAATAACGCATCTGGTGTCGGTCGCGATTGTTGCGTGCGGCCCCTCAATTGCCGCATTGTTCATCGGCGATCGAGTTTCCGCTCTCGTTTCTCCCCTCCTATCACCTCCCAACGCAACGCCCAAACGCTTCATACGGAGGGAGAAGTATATTCCACAAATTTGGGGTTTTCAATCGTACGCGACACGCCCACCGATGCTTAGAATATGTGCGTGCAATTGTGAGGTGGTGATTTGAATAGGGGAAAAATTTTGGAGGGTTATAGTCCTTTTGAGGCTGGGGGGTGGGGAGGGGGAGTCTGGTTTCTTTTCCGTAGTTCTCGCGCAGTACGCCAATCAAAATATTGGGTCAGGCCCCATCCGTCGACTTGGGTTCCGTCATTCTTTCTCTCATTCCATCCCATCCCACATCCAGACCGGGGAAAACCCTCCTGGAAAACTCATTCCTATCCCCTTCCTCTCCACTCTTCAACGTCACCGCCCTTTCCCTTTTACCTTTTACCCCGTACCGTCTCTGTCTCTCACTCTCTTCCAGAATTGAAACATCTGTTTGGCATCTCCACCCGGAGGTTTCGAGTACTCTTCCCCATCCAAACATGCACACACGCACACTGTTGCAGTTTTGGAGAGGAGGAGGAAAAAATAGAACGGCGATATTAATGCAAGCAATATGCACCACCCAAGCACTCGTTTCACTCCGGTGGTCGTTTTTTATTATATTTTTTCTCCACCTCCTCAGCTTTCCCTCTCCCCACCCCTCTCCCCCCCTCTCCCCCCCTCTCTCCCCCCCCTCTCTCCCTCCCTCTCTCTACGTCTCTATCTATCTCCGCCTCTCTCACTCTTTCTCTTTTCCGAGGCGTGGTTAATGAAGTGGGGAGGCGCGCTGGGAAGGCGTGAAATACGATCGTCATAAAGAGAGAGGGAGAGACGGAGGCGCGAGGGGTGGGGGGCGTAAAGGGGCTTTTGGGGGGGGGCACGAAAAGGGTGGGAGGAATGAGATGGGCGAAAGAGTCGCGAGGGGAGGATAAAGGAGAGATATAAGGCTCTCCTTGCATGCAACGGCTCATTTCCTTTGCAGAGTTTTACGCTCCTATTTTGTTGTAATTATTTTTCCGTCCTCATCCTCCATCTCCGCCTCTGCTTCCTTTGTGCCGTTTCCGTTGTCGCTAGGATCTCTATCCAGGCCAACTCCCGTAGCGCAGCGCGTCTTCCTTTTTTTTAACTGCTGTCCTATCTTTCAGAACCATTTTTAACGGGTATATCTCTAGGTCTAGCCCGTTCCAACTTACTATCGGTCTCTCTCTCTCCCTGCCGAACTGCTGCGTTGTCTAACAAGAAGCTCTCTCGTCCATAAAAACCGCTATCTATTCCTACCTTTTTCCTCTGTTCCTACGTGATATCCCGCTTTGTCTATCCTTCCAATTTACGATTGCCCCCTAAGTTCTCCTTTCTTCTTTATTTATTTTGCCGATCTTAGTCCCTATCACTTCGGCATATTCCGCTCTTGGCCGACTGTAAGGAACCAAGTCGCTTGGATTTGTTTCCAAACGTTCCTCCTCCTATCTCCTTTCCATTCACGTTCGCGGTTATCCGCTTTTATTAGCAGCCCAGATTTCGCTTTCTCTTTTTCCGTAATTTCGTTGCCCCAAATAACAATAAATCCCTTTTCAAAGCTACATCCGACCCGTTCATCGCCCTCCTTCCTCCGTTTCTTCTCTGCTCATATCTCACATTCCCGTTCTCTCCGTTCCTATCCCTCTCTATCTATCTATCCCGCCGGAGACCGCCGACCTCCATTGCACATTCTCTCTATTCTGCTATACCACCATCCACTCTCTCTTCCGTCCTCCAACCCTTCGCACGCCCTTGTGATTGATGCGTCGTAATGAAGAGGGTGGTCCGCGGATCATGGTTCGTGTGACCTTTTTGTTATCCTTCCAAAAGTGCAGACAAACAATTTTTCTCTCCCTTTCCCGACTTATGGGCGTAGCTAATCCACTTCATTCGTCGCTCCATTTTCCTCGCTCCCTTCCCTCCCTATCCTCTCCTCTGTCCCTCCTCCCCCCTTTATATCCTCCCACCTTTCCATCTCCACCCATCATCCTTCGAGCGTAAAAAGAAAAAATGAAAGTTTTGACGGACTCGCGAGTGTATGTGTATATGTATGTATATATACATATATATACATATATATACTATATATAATGATATATATATACACACACACACACACACATATACACGTGCATATATGATTTCGATTCAGTCTTTTTTTTCGTCGTGAGAGTGCCTCAATAGGGCGGAACGTAATAAAAAAACGGTTCAAGGGGTCGACATTTACTTCCACATTTCCAGTTTCTTTTTTTTAATCGGTCCTCACACGTGGGAAATATCTCCGAAAGAGGACACAATGGCTGCTTTGCGGCGGGCGAAATAATTGCGTCATTAGGGGCACGATAATGGTGTCATACAAAATGTACCGCTTTTATCGTCTCATCCCTCTCCTCTCTTTCCCCTCCTCTCTTTCCCCACCTCTCTCCCTGCCTCTCTTCCTTTTCCTTCTTCTTTCTCCGCTAGTTAGAACTAGACTCAGAAGGATAGTAATTTAGATCTCATTGTGTAGTTTTTGTTTCCTACACAACGAATGAAATATAACCGTGGTTTTTTCAACGTGTACTATCCCCTCCCTGCCTCCCTCCTCCCACGCCCCTTTAATAACGGAGCTTGATATACGATTTCAGTAGCACGAGCGCAGTAAAACAGCCACAAAACGCCCCGCTCGGTCTACTACGGATTCGTTTTTTGGGCGATGCGGAAGTATTCCGAGGGTAATATCTGGGGCAATAATAATGCACATAGCACGTAACGCATACTGCGGCTTTGTAGCATTCTTTTGCTTCGCATCCGAGAGTTCGGTTTCACTTTGAGGAATGACGGAGATTGGAAAGGGCTTAAATGCGCATCCTAAATATGCCATGTACCCCATCTTTGAATGTATTCGATGATCTAGGACAGAGGTCGGCAACATACGGCCCGCGGACTGGATGCGGCCCCCGAGGGCGCTTTATGCGGCCCGCGAAGCCACAATGAAAAAGTGATCGGTACAGTTTAACGGAAAATTCCGTATTTTTTCAGTAAAACTTTGGTCTCAAAACCTTTTCTGTTGCATATTTAACGCTGGTAAATTGTTTAGATATGATTTTTACCGATATGAGATCACAGAATCCCTGGAAAACTTCGGACGTAAACACTCATCCGGCCTGCCGAAACGCTCGTGACTTTCAACGCGGCCCTCCAAAGCATTCACATTACGAATGTGGCCCGCCATGCACAAAGGGTTGCCGACCCCTGATCTAGGAAATGGTTAGTGTTATATAATGGTTGAGTAAACTGCATGTGCATTTCAGATATATAGAAGCAAACATATATGACAGACGGCTCTCCGATCTGTCATTTTAAAAAAATAACCCAACCTAGAGAAGTTAATTTGATTACCAACTCGATAAAAGTCATTAGATAAACTTGATTATTCTGACTTTAACAATTCTTTTTTGCACTTTTGACTATTCTCTTCGTTATCCTTGCTGCGTTTAAACTTTTGGCCTCGCTTCCTGAACCCACGGCATAATCCTGCGACTTTTAAAAAAGTAGCATTTCGCTTCGTTTTTTAAGGAATCGTCTTTTATGGGTTATCCGCGAAGGAGAGCCGGCGAACGTGGAGGGTGGAAGGGGATTAAGACTTCAAACAACGTCCAGACTTGATGAACCACGGGCGGCGTTGGGACCAATTTACACGTAAACACAGCTGTTCCCTCGGCGAGAGAATTCGTCCCCACATAGCCATCAGATCCCGCATTAATCAAGGGGACGGAAGCGGAGGCTTTTCTTGTATCCTTTGCTGGCGATTCTATCGTTCTGTTTACTCGTTCTCTCTGCGCAGGGATGCATAAGCGTGTTTGGGAACGCGGACGAGCACGGGTTCATCATTCCTTTCGTTCCTCGCCGTAGCGTTGAAGGGATGGGTGCTTTTTAGGTTTTGGGGTGAAGCGTAGCATAGAGAAGGGCGTGTGTGAAGGGCTGAGGAGAAGGCGGAGAGATGAGTGCTGGAGAGGGTGAGGAAAGAAGAAGGTGCGGAAGATTGAAGGTTTTTAGACCCGTGAGCGAGAAGGCCTCCCATTCCTGGAGGGAGGATAGAGGCGGGGGCGGTCGTAGGGTGTCATTCTATGTCTCTATCTTTCTCGCCCCTTTTCTCTCCACCATCTCCAAACTCGACCTATACCCTCACAAACATCCTTCACCTTTTTCGAGAGAGCCGTTGACGGAGAGGTTCCAGAGGTCGTGGAAAGAGCGATTGTTGGTCCAGGCGAGTGGGAAGAACATTATTCCTTCTACGGCAAGCAGTCTTTATTTTTTCCAGGAACATTTAACGTCTATTTCTCTCCCTCTCTCCAAGCACCACCTCCTCCAAAAGATACCACACCATCCACGCCTATATTTTAAAGTCGTCCGTTTTAGACGACCGCATTCTTTTCTCCCCTCTCGGTAGAAAATATGTCCTCCCCGATTCTTCTTCGTCAGATAGTTTCCCCATCATCGCAGTTTATCAATCCCGTTGCGACTGACTTGTTTATCTCAAGGGGTTTTCCCTCATTTATGTTTATGGGAACTTTGGAGATATACCTATATATATATATATATATATATATATATATATATATATATATATATATATATATATATAGCCGAGCATCATTAAGTTTGGTTTGAAAATGGCTTGGAAAAATAATGGCTCCAATTTTGAGAATATTGGGTTATATTTCTTGGAACTCGGAAATAAATAAATAGTCGTGTTTTAGGAGATAGCTATATTTGTGAAGAAAAATCCATTCGTTTGCCGTATCCGACGGTCATTGAGAATAAAATATGCCGTTACAAAAAACCGCCATTATGTCACAGTATGTTATGTGAGTTGCTACGCATCGTTATGCTGTTAGGATCCGCGCTCAAGTTGTACGGTGGACCTAGTATATCCCATGCAAATCTTTTTTCTCTATTTAAAATTCATTTTTATCACAGCGTTCGGAGCGCAAAAACAATGTAAATTTTCAAAAACCTTTATCGAGTGCGGGACAACAGTTTTTTCATTTTATTGGCCGAGAAAAAAAATTAGATTGACGAGTTATTTTGACGTGTAATCTCCGCTCGGCATTTTGCAGGGGAAAAACCGATGATATTTTTTTGTTAATACACACGCGGAAAATGCAAGACAAACTAAATCGTATCAATCACGCGCTAAAAATTCCAATTTTTGCTCTGTTCAAACAGCTCCGTTCTAATTCCCTTTATTCGTCCGTGCTTTCTTCATTTGCCGACACGACCCCAGCGCGATGGCACAGCAGAAGCGGCAGAGAGAGAGAGATAGAGAGAGAGAAAGAGCTTTAAAGCTTTGGTTAATCCTCCTAACGAAGCTACCAATTTGTGTCCAAGGCAACCAAGTGGCCAAAAAGGTCTCGGTATACTATCGCATGAACGCCCTTCCGGTCGAAAAAAGTACTACTTTTTGTTTTTGCTCCTCCCTGCATCCATCCACCTTATTTTTCACTCCCTATCGATCCTTCCTCCCGCTCTACCCTCCCTCTATCCTCCCCGTCTCCCACTTTCTCTCTCTCTCTCTCTTTTTAAGGTTTGTTTTAAAATAGAACTTTCTCATTCTTTTTATTTCCGTGAGAGAATTCTCTTGCCTCAGCTCCCATCCACCTTTTCCTCCCTCCGTAAGAACCTCTCCTCTCCTCATTTCCCGCGCATAAAAAACGTTAACTTGCGTTTATTTGGGGTATTCGTGTAGTTTTCCGGCGTGATCGTTTTCTGTAATGGTCTTGCTTCTTTGTCCCTCCTCCTTGCTTCCTGATCCCACTCTTGCTTTACTTCCTCAATTCCTTCCCCACTGCCCGCTACGTTCTCTTCCAACTCTTTTTTGTTCTTTCTCTTATCCTCTCTATGACTGAATATCCCCTCTGCCTCACTTTTCGCTTCCTAAATCCAACCCGGGTGGACTTACGCCTATGACGTCCGTTCGTCGAGGGAAGACTCCGAGAATAGCGCGGGAGGAGAGAGAGAGAGGAGGGGAGGAGGAAAAGAGGGGAGGGGAGTGGTGGAGGAGAGGGACGACGGCACGCAGACAACACAAACTCAAGACGGACGCCGTTTGGGTGCCGGCTTTAGACTTGCCCACGCGCACTCTTTAAGGTTCTCGGGGTGCAAAAAGAGCGAAAAGAGGGTAGGAGGAGGTGTTGGTTATATGGCGGGAAGGATGGATGTTTTCGAGAGTGGGGAGCATCAGACATAAACACACACGCTCATACTCACCCTTCACGTCCAACCCTCTCTCTTCGAGCCTGTCGAAAAAAATCAGAGGAACTCCTTCGTTGATGTTTTAAAGGTACCAGGAGGAGGTGGATGGAAGGGAGGAGGTGGATGGAAGGGAGGAGGGGGAGGGAGGGGGAGGAGGCGAAAGACGCGGTGTAAGGGTAATTTTTTTATGCCATGAGCCATAAACACTTCTCCTAGGGAAGAAATAGCGGGGAGAAAAAAGACTGGATGTGAGATTATTTAGGCGAGTCTGCGTGCATGTATGTATTTATGATTGCGCGTGTTTGTGTGCTACGCGAGGGAGCGTGCGCGCGAGGGGGGTAAAATTAGATCGCCCCACGGAACAGGCGGTGTGTTTCGTCACAGCTCTCGGACAACCCTTCCGAACCCCCTCTCGCGTGCGTTTTTTTCGTGGTCGTATTTTCGTTTGCGGTTCCCTGAGAGATGGAGAGCGGGAGCGTGAGGAAGTCGAAGGAATAGAGAGAGAGAGCTAATGCGTAACATCGCAGCCAGTTCGCGTAACGTTTTTCGGGGGGGGGGGGGTGAAGTCGGGGGCGCGTGTGGGGGAGGTACGAGGAAGAAGCGTGCGTACAAGAAGGGAGCGACGCGAATAGAAAAATTCATTCATCCATTATTCCTTTCACTCTTTTTCCCTCTGCCTATCCGTGACACCTATTGTTGTCCCTTGAGGTCGAAGCGTGCATGGTAATGGTATTTTTTGCATTCGAATATCCCCTCCCCCGTAAGAGCCGAAATGCTGTTTTGAGAAAGGAATTGGCACCGACCACCACAGTCCTCCCCGCCTCGCCATGCTCGTCACAGATCCTATCCCACGCATTTCCCCTCCCCCAACAATGGTCAGCAGTAAGGTTCAATCTCTGGGCCACTGGCTCACTCTCCTTCCTGCATCAAGCCCTGTCCTCTCCACCTCCATATCCCCTTCGTCCACCTCTCCAATCCATCCTTCCTCTTCTCATCACCTGACATTTCTCGTTTTCCAATCTCGTTTTCACACGCGTTTGTTCGTTTCCATCATCGTCTCCCTCTCTTTCCCCCTCCCCTCTTACACCCCCCACCATACACACAGCCACACCCCTCCTTGTTTACCCCTCTCTCCGTTGTTAATGAAGCGGTCGCCTCGCCTAATTCCACTGTTTGCAGAATGACAGCCAGCAGATTGGAGATGTGAACCGGGCGTGTGCGCGTATGAGGTTGGAGAGAGAGGGTGGTTTGATCGTGAAAGATTTTATTTTATTTTAAAAAAATTATAGCGTGTCCGAAGGTTTTGATAAAATTAAATCCGCTCAAGGCATCTCTATGTTGTGATTTCACAACTTGCCCGTCGGATTTTTTTCCACAGATTGGATTAAAAGCTTTTGACGCGAATCGAATCAATCACGTGCTTTTGACCTTTTCGTCGTAATTATCGAGAGAAATAAAACAAAAAACTTTCGGGAGTTTTTGTATTTTTTTTCTATTGGTCCACAACCTGTGTCAACGAAATGATTGCATTAATAAAATCTACACGGGCGGTCTGAGAGAATGTTTCGTTTGTTATATTAACAGCAAAAGTATCTCTGTGAAACGCCCGGTGATTTCACGGGAATAAAATGCGCTAAACGAAGCGTTACCTCCTCGAGGACATTAAATGTTTTAAACGATAGGTCGGATATTATACAAAATGTTCCATATTTCGCGGCGACGATATGTGCATGTAAAGTCTTTAAAAGTGCTCGCTCTAGCAAATCTCGGTATTTTTAAGTATGGCGTCTTGCACTCCGCGCAGAAGAATTATTAGAAGAGAGAAAGAGAGAGATTCCCTGAGAAATCGTTAAAATCCATGTTTACAGTCCTCTACCGGGTTTTAAAAGAGAGACAGAGCTTGGGGTTTTAAATTTTATTCCGGAATAAATGGATGCTCGGAATATTCTGTGAAGAAAGTACTCCTGACTTATTGCCGGATGGACAAATTGCAAACATCCGTTCGGTATACGTTCACGGTTAAATATTTTCCGAGAAGTTTTTATTTTCTCTTGGGATTACGACGCATTTCCCCGAGGCTTAAAGACATCGTCTATATTGTAGCGTAGAAAGAAAAGGAGATCAAGAGAGAGACGGAGTAACGACTTTGAAGCTCCATGAAGCCTAAATCGTTTCGAAATATTCTACGTAAATTTTCTGCGCGTTTTTCAAAATATCATTTTAAAAACTTCCGAGAGCATTTCGTAATCCTTAATGGCGTTCTTGATAATCCTTCGTCTGGAATTTCGGAATAAAATATTAAGACGTCACATTTCGACTGTTAATACATATTGCAACGAAATCATATTTAGTTCAGCCTAATTGGCTGAAACTCCAAAATAAAACGGCGCCAAACAAAAAAGATACCGAAGTCGATTCAGAGCTTGTCGCGACTAAATCATCCCAATTTTTTCGTTTCTCTCAAGAAAAAATTAAAAAAACAGCCGAGCGTCATTATTCTACCCGCCGCTGCTCGTTACCGAGGCGAACTATTATCGCAAAGACTTCCTTTGTCATCCCCTTACGCACCGTTGTAGAGCGTGTGCGTGTTTTCCGTGTGGGTTAATCTGCGACTCTCGTTTGTACAAGTAATTTCGACTACCATAAAGAGAGGGAGTACGGCGGTAACTCATTGCCTTAGGGGAGTGAGAGAGAAAAGATTCTCTCTTTATAGAGGAAGAATAATGTCTGCGTTGGAGTGGTTCTCTCTCTCTGCATGTGAAGGGTTAAAAAAAAGTGGAGGGAGGAAGGAGGAGAGGGGAGGGGTGGTGAGTTAATGAGACCCCGTTCTCTCCCTTCCCTCGGTGACCCTTCCCTCCTTCCCCTCCCTCTTTCTCGCTGTGTTCTTCCTTCCGCCAGCACCGCGCCCTCTCCTGGAGGGAAAAAGTCGCTCTCACCCCTTTCCGTCGATGTCGGCCCCGCTTCTATTCCGGGGTCGGTTCAAGTGGTTGACGGAGGCCTGGTGGGTGGGGGCAGTGTGGTGCCAATTCGTGACTCAGAATTAGCGAACGGGGTTCTCTTGGTCTTCTGGCGGTCCGCCCCGCTGACTATATGAATGGAGTAGACTGGTTTAAAGTAAAGAGCGAGAGGAGGAGTGGTAAAAGGAGCGGGATAAGGTTTATGCGAGTAGGTTGTGGATGGAGGGGATGGTCGCCAAGAGACGGAGAGGCGTAGTATGCGTGCAGGCGGAGGGTACTTCTCTCTCTTTCTCTCTCCCGCTTAATACTCCGCCTGATGACTTTCAATGATCCCGTATCAACCTCCCACTGGGACGGTCCATTTGTCCTCCTTGCGAGGACGTTCCAGTCCAAGAGCACGGATCGTGTCTCAGGGGCTGGGAACATCTCGCTACACTTCCTGTAGCACACACGCTGAGACTTACTACCCTCTCTTCACCGCAAGCCTCTCTCTCTCTCTCTGTCTCTAGTCAGTAGTTTAGTTCAGTTGGTAATGGACGGCTATGGCCAAGTGCCGTCTGAGTTTTGCATCAGGGATACAAATGACGTGGCTTTTTTATTGGAGTGTTATGTTGCCCTCAAATTATCTTTATTGGTTCAATTATGATTCGTGCTCGATGTGGAGCCAAGACATTTTGGTAGGCCCCTAAGACCAAACTTATCCTCTTGAGAATGTCGTTAGCAAATTGGAAGCCGCGGTTAATTGCGGAGTATTTTATCTCTTACTTAATCGTAATTTACGTTCGTCGTTCCTTTGAATAAGTTCCCATTTCGTCCGAAGTTTCGAATTCCGATCAAATCTTTTCATTTATTTTCAGCTGCTACGGCCTAATTTCGCTTATTTTGAGATTAATAGTCATTTCTAGCGGAATGTGCGCAAGAGGCAATGTTGAATAAGCTCATCTATGCACAACTTAAAAGAACCTAGGCGCGTTTAGTTTACCTTCTAATCTGTTCTCATTCGCTAGATTACTCTTACTTTTCGGAGATAACATAAACGATTTGCGAGTCCCGAAGCTCCAACTAAAACAAAGAAACGCTCTTCCTCTAGTGTAAATAGCGCCTAAAACCCATCGGCATCCGTTTATCTTTAAACAGGCGGAGATTGTTTTTCTTAAAGAGCCATTTAATTCGGCCAATTAATTTTCTGGGGGCATCTCTGAAAAGCTCCTTTGTTTCGGCTTATCAATCACCTGCTCGTGACATTCCAAAATCCCACCTACCAAGTTCTTCTCCCTCGACCTGTTTTTGAAAAGAAAAAATGGGGACGTTGAAGGTAGAAAGAGAGGGGAAGATCAATATGGCACTAACATTCCCCAAAGCCGAACGCACACGGTGAAATAAAAATATTTTTACGTTAAAGGTCGTTCACGCATTCAAATCACTCCCGATGTATCTCAAATTAGATCTCCCTCAAGGAGTTCCCAATTCTTCTCCCCCTCTTCACCCACTCCGCCCCGTCTCTCTCTCTCCCCCCCTCGCTCTCTCTCTCTCTCCTTTCTCGCCCTTCTCGAATCGTCCCACGAAGGCATTGTGCTCCGACGCAGGAGTGGAGGATTCGAATAAATAGCAACAATTCATCTTTCACTCGTCGTCTTTCTCCTCCGCTAAGGGATTCTTCTCCCTTTCCCAGAGTCGTAGGGTTAGGGAGGCGGAGAAAGGGTTGCAGAGTGGGAAGTTGGATGGGTGTGGCGTCGGAAGGGGGTTGGAAAGGTAGGCAGAGGCGTTGGAAAGGGGGAGAGCGAATGATATGCTTTGTCCCCTTCTCCTCCGTATCCCTCGGGAAGAGAACAGTAGGAAGGGAAGGAGGAGGGTGGTGGTGGAGAGAGGATTGTGAGAGGAGAGAAGAATCGTGCGAAAGTGAGACAAAGGACTCCTCCACCGACCCGACCTCCTCTTCTCCCCCTTCCGCACACCTTCCCTCCGTCCCGCCCATCCCTTCCACGTCCTCACAATTTACGCAATAAGGCCGACTGTAATTGAGACACACGACCCGCCAGGTGTTCCTTCACTCTCTCTCCCCCACCCCCTTCCTACTGCCTCCTCTCTTCCTCCCATCGCCATATCTCCTTTTACCCACCGCTCTCTTTCTTTCTCTTTCGCTCGCATCCATCTTTGACCCTTCTCCTCCGTTTCTCACTCGAAGTCTCCCGTATTAATCAGGGATTTGTTTATTCTCTTTCGCTACCCGAATGCGGTGTTTGCGCGTATGTTGGCGATCCTCTCGTCGCTAATTTCTCTCTTTCCCTCATCCATTTCTCTCTTTTTAGCGGTTTTTCGAAAATCCGCTTGTCATCGTTTTGTCCGTCCGTCACATTTCCGTGTCTGGTGAAGTACTTCTACTCCGTTCAAGTTGGAGCAATCAAATTTTGAGGGATTGTTCATGGCTATAATTTTTTCCCCCGGTTGGAATTTGGATACTCCAGGGGCAGCCTAAGAGGTGTAGTTGGAGGCACAGTGAACAATTAAGCACTGAATTGGTGAACTTCCTCTACACAGTTCAAGTTAGAGAAACCAAATCTTCAGAATAACTTCGACAGGTGAGTCATGAAACTTATTGATTTTGGGATCCGTCCGTCTGTCCGTTTGTCTTTTAACAGGGTTTTAAAAATATCCCTAATTAACTAGCTATACGGGTCAGTCTCGACGGCAGATTTTCGTTTTGTTTACGTAGCTACAATAAAAAAGCCCACCCATAATATCTCATTCATCGGATCATTTCTTACTTATTATTCCTTTCGTCGGGTTTTCATCTGCGAATTATTTTTACTTGCATTTTTAAATCCTACCTCTTCCTCTCCGTCCATACCCTTAAAGCTCATACATTTATCTCTCACCAATTCCCCGTTCTCTTTTATCTTTTCTCGTCCGTATAATGTATTCTTCTTTCGCCGCGACTGTCCTTCGCTCACTTC
The DNA here is from genome assembly GCA_028673005.1 of Tanypteryx hageni. Classification (NCBI taxonomy): domain Eukaryota; kingdom Metazoa; phylum Arthropoda; class Insecta; order Odonata; family Petaluridae; genus Tanypteryx; species Tanypteryx hageni. The sequence goes on from CM054116.1 coordinate 58,075,781, forward strand.
TCTTATCGTCTCATCGCCTCGTATTTCAATCGTTCATATCTCGTACTCTGAATTTCTAAAACCCACTCCGATCGTTCTGCATCATCCTCCCACGTATCTCTGCTTGTGTCTCGCGTATTACTCCGACAACGTCTGTCATTACCTGCTCCGTAATGCGCTGCGATTTGTAAATCTTACTTTTTATCTCGTCGTCATCGTAAAAAATAGAGGAGGGGAGCGTACACATATCTTCCTTTTCTTTCTTGACAACCTCGTCTTCCTGTTATTTTTCCTTTCTCTCTCTCTTTCCCTCTCTCTCTCTCTCTCTCTCTCTCTCTCTGTTCTGTTAATTCGCCCTTTCCTTCCGAGTGTTCCTCTCCTGTTCTCGACACATTTTCTGGGAAAAGGGGTTTAGCTGTGGGAAATCTTCTCTTTTCCTTCCCTCTCGCTGTCGCTCTCTCTCTCTCTCTCTCTGGGCTCCCAAAAACGTCTCCTCGCATTTGAAATATTGGCCCAAGTTTTTTTCCGCGGAAACTTCGCCCTGGAGGAAAAAAGGAAGAAGAGAGGTGACGGAGGGAGTTCGGGAGGTTGAGATATGAAAGAGGAAGGAAGGAAGGAAAGAAAGGTTCGGGAGGAGTTTAGGGGGGTCTGAGTGCCCGATGATGAATATTTTTTGCAAGAATTTCACGTGTGCGGACGTATGCATAAACATCGATCCTGTTTCTCCTTTAAGGTTTTTAGGTAGAGTCCAGGTCGTTTTCCTCACAAATTTAATGATTTAATTTACTGCAATCGGATTAGTTTGTTTAATTTGGACCCCTTTAATATATATATATATATATATATATATATATCTTTTTCCGCTCATCCGGGTGTGTTTATAGCTTCCGCTCTCCATTTTCCTTCTCCACGTTAGCCTCTTCGAGATCGAAAAAAATTCGTCCCAAGAACTTTTTCTACGAGTTTGTGTGTGTCTGATAAATGAATAGAGCGCAGAGGAGGTGGAAGAAAAAAGAAAATTAAATTTCACGCTCCAGTCAAGAGTTCAAGGGAGCCTTGGCATCCGATTCTTTTTTTGTTTCTGCCGAAATGATAACGATATCCACTCCGTTGCCAAGGACATGGGAAGGCGGTAATTAAACATTCGAACGTTAAATCTCGTTGGCAATCTTTTTCTTTTCTATTTAATCTCCGTAATTACTCCTCACGGAATCCGCTCTCCGTTTACGTGAACCCACCCGAAGAGTTCGGTTGAACGGGTACATTTAAAAAAGCAAACATTTGCAGTAATTCTCCCTTATTTCTTTTACAAAAAATAACCTTCCGTGTTTACGGTCATAAAAATGCTGGGAGAAAGGGAGAAACTGTGAGAGCAAGAAAGTCTCAAAAGACTGGGAAAAGAATTCGCGAGCAAAAAAAAAGAATTACATCGAATGAGTTCCTTGTGGAAGGAGAAAGGTGGGAAATGATGGAAGTACTCGCCCTTCCACCTCCTTCCTTCCCTCGCTCCCTCTTCTTCCTTCCTCTCTACCTCCTGACCATCGCCCAAGACGATAAGGTTGTCGCGGCCGCAGATTCCGTGTCTCTAATCTCTTTTCCCCTATCTCGCATACGACAGAATACCTCGGGAGCATTCCATCATCTACTCCATAATCTCCCGATTTTCATTTTTTTCTAGAGCAAGCGCGTAATCTGGCATCTCGGAGCATTTTAACATATATCAAGAGGTAATGACATATCTCACCGAGAGAAAGAGAGAGATAGCGAAGGATATGCGAGGAGAGAGAGGTTCTTTTTCTCCTTCCCTCTCTCTGTGTCCTTTCTTCCTAATCCAGGTGAGATTAATTGCCCAATCTCATAAAAAACCGTTCTTTGCGCGTTTCCTTCCGTGAAGGTGGGCGATTTTCGAATCCGGACCGTTTTTGTCCTCAACGCGAGGGCGCCCTCAATTCCTCCGCCTTCCTCTTAGTGCGAAAGTCGGCGAGGAATGATTGGATGAAACGGAATAATTCGTCATCGCCTTATATAGTTGTAGGTGATCGTTGCATCACTGCGGGTTAAAAGGATTTCGTGATGCTCGCGTGTCCGTGCTATGCATCCATGGGCTTCTTAATACGGCATTCTGCAGAAGATCTCGGGTATTTTTCTGTTAATGGGTCAAGTAAAAATCTCAATTATTGGATTTTATTTACTAGTAACTTCCTTTATAGGTTTTAATTGCCCGTCTGGAGACCATAAATCAGTCGATCGCGCTGCTTTCTCTCGGTGTTTAGCACTCTCGACGGTTTTCTGCGGAATAATTTCGATTCTTATTTATTATTTACCCTTTATCAAACCTGTTCGCCGCCTCAAATCGCGTACCACATTTGAGACATAAAAGTTGGAATATTTTCTTTTACAATAAAGTTAAGTTTTTAGTTCATAGTAATTATCGTTGATTTCTCGAACAAAAATTTTTTTTTCGCTGGAACGCTTTACTGGATTTTTGAAAAATTCCTTCAGTATCTCCTTCAGAACAGTGATTGTTTTATTTTAACTAGGATTTTTCCATTTGTCGGTTCGATTCAGTTTCCAATAAACTGTTATTGTGTTATATTTTCAACAGATAAAAATTTCACTCTGACGTGGGACGACCTGATAAAATTCGCTTCGATCGAACATTTCCGCAGCAGGAATTTTTTTTCCAATACGCTGTTATTATGTACTTATCGTTTATATCTCTCCCGGTCGAGGAGGAATTATTTCGAGGCTTTTTGAATAAAATTCCACCCGCGTTACACACTTTCTCTCCGCTTCGGTGGATAATATATGACTTTCGGAATGACGTATATCAAAAGCAATCACGTGCGCGTACTTTTTTATAAAATATTTAAAGACCGTTACCTCGTGTTTTTCATACCCTTGGCAGGTCGGTTACTTTCACCCACGAGTCGATTAAAAAGACTTTTGAATTTATTTCTCCCGCTGCCTTTCGATCTCTTTCGCCCATTATCGAACCGCCGCCTCCCCCTCTCTCTCTCTCTCTCCCACTCCCTCCCAGTTCCCTTCTATTCCACTCCAATTGGCGCGTCTTGTCTCGCGCACGGAGATAGCAGTATCTTGTCCCGCGGAGCGAGTAAGTACGTAGCAGGTTAGCGTGCACCGTTATCAAGATCGTTTTAAGCCAAGGACCCCTCTCCCTGGACTTTGTTAACCACTCTGTCAGTCCATTCATTCTTCTTCTGAAATTGATTTGCTCGAAAAAAACAAAAGACTTGAGTTTTTTCCTCCCTTTCGGTCTCTCGTACAATGCGCCATCCGTCGAAAATGAAGAGAAAATAAAAGAGCTGAAACTTCTTTTAAATGTTTTGGCGCACAGTAGCCCGCTTGTGTCAAACGGCATCGCCAGTTATTCTCGTTGTGAGTGACTATCTCGCGCTTGGATCAGGTTAACGAAAGAGCTCCCGAGTGGAGGGGACTTGGCCGCAATCTTAGCCCGCCTTGGCAGCAGTTTCTTTCTCTCATTCTCCTCTCCCTCCCTCCTCTCTCACTCCTCTCCCTCCCTCCTCTCTCACTCCTCTCCCTCCATCCTCTCTCTTTTCCTCCCTCCCTCCATTTTTCTCTCCCCGGCGACACCCAGCTTCCCCGTCGCGCTCGCTGTCGGAGTCAACGCGTCGCTCCAACAATGCTGGAGACACGTATGTAATAAGCCCAGGAATGGGTGTCGTTACCAAGAGGGAGAATTTACACAGGTTCTGGAGAGATGGCGTAGTACTCGTCGCAAAAAAATCTATAAAACTGCAAAGGAGGTTGTGGGAGGGGAAGGAGGAAATTGGCACGCGTTTTCCCTTTTTGCATAAGTTGAAGGTCTTCTTCAACTCCGTCAGGCTTCCAGTGGTGGTAGGATGAGGAAAGTTGGATGCATGTATACGCTTTGGCGCTTTACTCTCTTTTAGATACAGCCCGTCGCCGTGGTGTCTGTCGATGTTGTCCAAAGTGCTCTCTTTCCTTCTCTCTCTTTCTATAATGCAGTCCCGTTTTCCGAATAGGAATCACCTGCCAGCGTAGCGAACGGGTTTAGATACAAGGGAAAAGAGAGGCGTTTTACCGCTTCGAGAATGTTTCAAAAAGAACAACTTTAACGTTCCGAGCGACTGCTTGTATTTGAGTAGGAGAATTATTAAATAGCTCTATTCTCGTTCTTTCGTGCCTGGTTTTCATTGGTTTTTCATCTTCTTACGGCGTTGCAGATATTTGACGTGCATGCGGTTCATATGCAGCTGTTCGGGAAAACTTCCTTGAACTGTCGTGAGCTAAACTTTTGAGTCGTCGTTGTTTGTTATTCAAATCCTTGTTTAATGCATTCTGCTAACTCGGTAACTTTCCTTGACGAGGTTCCGCGGAGAGAGCCTGTTGCGACTGTTGAAGGTTATCCGGTCGCTGCATCATGCTCTCGGAATATCAACTTCTCTCACTCGCCGCTTATCTTATAAACGCGACGCTCAAAACTTTTCTCTCTGTATTAGTAGTATTTTATTGTTGGGTTGCGTATGTCTTTTTATGCGCGTTGAAGGATTAAAATATTTACGTGTTCCGTCGCAAATCCTATTTTTCGCTGCGCCTACTATTTTACTGGCTGGAGTAGAATCGGTCAATTTACCGCCTTAGATAGAAACTTTTAATATATCCACTCGGATATATTCTTGAGCCGTTATCCAGGAAGTCAGCGTTGTTTGATTCATCGCATTTAAATACAATTACGCGAGTGATTCATTGTATATTCTCCCTAATTTCAGTCTTGTTGTGCCAACACACTTATATTACTGATTCGTATATGAAAAATTACCCATGTTAGTGCTCGCTGTCTGACAATGGAAATCTGGCATAAGTAAAGCAGACGTAGACGCGATGACTTTTCGTCAAATTAACGATAATTGCAGCCTTTTTATCGTGCCACCGTTTGGGTCATCGGCCATTAAACTGAAGATTATTATCCGTTATTCCGAACGACTTAACAAAAACGCGAATCTTCTCTCTCGCACGGCACCTTTCCTTATCATCGTCTTATCTCAACTTCTTGTGCGTCACGATAGCACTCCTATTACGTCCTCCCATTTCGCCGGTGGAAAAAGAGGAGGGAAGGGAGGGCTTTGGGAATTGTCAGCAACCGCAGCGTAACCCTGGAGACACCCACATGCAGCACCTTGCCTTTCAACGCATCCGGGGTCGGCCTTACAGCCGCGACAGCGTTTCTCGTAGGATTGCGGCTTACATTCTCCTTAGGTGTTACATCTCCTCGGAGGACCCGAGCGAAAACGAGCGGAGGCGGAAAACCCCCTTTTTAGAGAACCTACAATAGCCTATCACGTCACCTGGAGCTTCCGCGTCCTCTCCCGAGCCACCTCTCCCTCCCTCCCATCCTCCCCGCAGCCGTTTAGCATAAACCACCTCCCCTCCCCTCCCTTCCATCCACCTACTCACTCCCTCTCTCTCTTCGCCGGAGAGAACGCCAACCCTTAATCACTAAATGGATTTCCTCGGTACTTCTTCCTGGAATCTCTCAGTTCGATCGCTTTAGCCCTCCTCGTTTCAAATGTCGCTCGTGATTTGGACCTCTTTTATGTGCCACTCTCGCCCACGTTCCTCTGCGCCTTCCGATGGTAAGGCCTCTGCTCTTACCTCATGAATCATCGCGCACCTTCAGCCTCGTGTCATTCGCTCCATCCACCTGCCGCGTGAAGCTTCCTAAATTTCCAGGTCTGCGTAATTTTTGTTTTTTCAGGCAAATCGAAAAGAACGCTTTAAAGCCTATATTAAAAAGAGTCTTAGCCATATCGTGTTCTACTACAATGAAATCCAGTTCGTATTTGTTCGATGAATTTATTCGCTGTAATTTGGCCTTTCGTACACGTTAATTTCCCGCCGGTATTTTTTCTTCCTCCTGATCCGTTTCTCTAAAGGGGAACGTTTCTCGCTTTCTGTCTTGTCGTTTATACAATGAATGCACTCCAACGTCTCGTTTTTACTCGTTCCCTCATAGAAAATCTGATAATTGCGAGAACAAGCCCTTGATATCCATCAAGGAAAAACATTCATGAGCTGCGTGACGTGGCGAGGTTTTTCCGCTCGGATGCCTGCTTGCGACAGGACTTTAAGCGACTGGTTTTTTCTCCCATCTGCAGATTTCTCGTCGAGGCGAAGAGACGTCAGGTAAATTGCTCAACGCATCAAATCAGCGGCAAGAAGAGATATTTCCTCCCCTTGCGGAAACGTGGTGAGGACGACACCCAGAGGAGCGACGTCGCGAATAAAAAATAGGGAAGAAACGAGAGAAATGATCCCTTTAAATTATTGACGCGGTAGTTGTTGAATATTTAATCGGGCCGATACCATCCCTCACTCTCAGTTCGATCATTTGTTTGAGTAAACCGTTGGGACCAATTTGTGTGCCTTTTTTGGCTTCCTTTTTATCGTCTGAGAGCCTAAAAACACTCTTAAATCATTCATGCGCCCTCTCTATCTAAAACGATCTTTTTTTATAAATTCGAGAAATAAATAAAAACAGACGCGCGGAATTCGGAGGAGAGAGTTGTAACTCGATATTTAGGATTTTCCGCGTTTCTGTCTCGTCCTCGTGTCCTTTTTAAAATCCCAGCCTAACGGCAAAGTATTGGAACACACGAGGAGCAATCCAAATGGCTTTAGTTATCGTCGGAAACCGCACATAGGAAAAGCACATCCGCTTAGGACGCTTCATTTATTTTACGGTTCCAAATCGGTAGTGAATTATTTAAGTCGCGGTTTTCGTAAACACGGATAAGAACTTTTCAAGAAAGACAGCGCCGCGAATCAAGCTTCGTCCACGTAGGAGAAAATTCAATCGAAAAAAGTCCTATTTTTATTTCTCCCCGTATCTGTAATACAAATATGAGGAAGAAAGAAAGAAAGAATGTGGGTGTGAAATAATTCCGACTTTGATTTCCACGGAACAAACTTGTTTGTTTCTCTGTTTACGGCGCTCATGCTTACTGTGGAAGCTTCCATCTTCTTCTCCATCTAGAAAGCAATCTGTCGAGGCTCGAGAAGAATTCCGGAGATATCACAAGTGTTCTTTCCCGAGTAGAGAGATAGAGAGGGTTCTCATTGTAGAGACGAAAAAAATAATGGAACCAAATGAGCATTAGCGTCGATCTGTTTAAAGATAAAAGAAGGCCTGTTTACTGAATATTTTTTGAGGTTCTTTCCCGAGCCGACTTCCTATTTCGCCGACTTGTTTACTTCGAACTGGAACTAGAAGTATACGTCTTTTATTTTTCATCTCCTCCCCTCCCCTCCCCCCTTCTGCCCACCACACCAACGCCTTTTTCGATATCGCTTTTTGGATGTGTTTGAGAGGGAGGGTAGATTAGAAAAAAAAAGGACATCCGAGGCGAGCCAAGACCAGTATTCAGTTGGCATCTTGCCTTCGGATTCGCTATCTCCCGACGTCAATCACTGCAATTGGACTCAAGGGCGGGAAAGAGGGAAGGGGGGAAAAGCACACGCGGATACGCGCAAACGCCTCGGCAAGCAGGCATTCGGTGTCGGCGGGAACAAAGACCTCCCCCTCTCGGACGGAGCGAGGAAAGTTATCGAGAGGTGGGTTGCGAGAAAAGGCAACCTTGATTCGTCGCATGCATTGTTAAGAAAATATTCGCGGCTATCGGAAATTAAAAAATATGTATAATAGAGAACCTATTCGACGGAGCCGTGAACGCGTCCTTATTGCCAGGATTTAATTGCCTCCGGCGAATATATCGCGAGAAGGTATCTATTGTGTTAATTGTTCGTGCTTACATAATCTCTTAGGTATTCCATCGATAAGTCAAATATGTATGATCGAATACACACTCAACGAACGTCCAATCACTGTCGAGGACGGCTTCTTTGGAGTTGAAACGCGCATATGGCTTACACAACATTTTCATAGCTGTGTGAATTACCCAAGCGATTTATTTTACCTTGTAGCATTAACTCTTGGAGTTATTGCATAGTTATTTTCATTAAATGATCGTGCTCTTTCCAGAATACTGTATTTACGTATAAAGTTTGAGTTAGGACTCTCTGCAATTATATTATTTTCTATAATCATCATCTTATATAAAATAGTCCATGTTTGTTTTTTCGTACGTTATTGGTTCAGCTAATTAGGTGAAATGAGGTTGATTACTTGGATATTCTCGACGAAAAAATCTTTCGAATTAATTGGCGGTAACGAGCAAATGTTTCCATGGAAACAAAACATCGCTCGCCGTTTCCACTTCAAGTGATTAAGACGTAATTTCATAGCAATAAGTCGATGAAGGGCCAAGCATATTTCATGCTGTATTGAAAATTATGATTTATTTTTGTCTGGCTCAATCAAAGAAGGGAGTTTTCTGTATTATTTATTAACATGATCTCTTTTTTTATTTCATAGGTAAGTTCCAGCCCTTTCACGAGTAGCTTTGGTGCTCAAGCGATGAGATGGAATCCAAGTAGTGAGTTGTATCGCATCAAAGCGGTCTTATTCTTTATATTTATTATATTTGTTTCTTTTAACATTTTTCAATCAGAAAGATAGGACAATGGTTTTCCTTAGAGTGCGCCTAAATTAATGACCTCTCTCGAAGATCTTTCTCCTTGACGGTTTGTGTGCCATGCCATTATGTAACGGAGAATTAAAATAATTGCTCACATTTTCGGAAATATCTGAGATCGCCCAACGAGTGACGGATGCAGTGCGAACAAAAAAAAAACGATATCCGGCCTTCTTGCCGCGAATGAAACATCGACTCCTCCTCGATGGCGGTCCGATTTTATTCGCAGATAACGCTTTTCTCCCCATTAATTCGAGTCCGAGAGTTGTCATCGTGGCTATCGGATAAGAAAGAGAACGCGGGTAGAGGGCGGGAGAAGCTGGAAGATGTTTTTCATCACCACCTGGATACGCTTTGGGAGTGGTCCGAGATTGGTTCGCAGGTGCTGTCTCTTTCCCTGTCTCGTGGGATAGCCCCGTGATCGTCAGAGGGAGAGTGAGAACCTCACCCCTCCAGCCCCACCCTCTTTTTTCCTCCACTCCATTTCTCCACCTCCCTCCTTTTTTCCCCACTCCACATCTCCCCCTCCCTACTCTCTTTCATTTCCCAACATTACGCAAGTCGGCGCAGACCATCGCGCTCAAACCAGACAAGATGTCGCCCTGCCCACAGCATTTCTCTCCGTCATCCACAGCTGCGCATCGCCCGTCCCTCTCCCTCATTCCCTTCACCTCAATCACTCTCTCTCTCTCTCCCTCCCTCTTTCTCCTCCCCTTTCCTCATCCCTTCCGCGTCCTCTTTTTTTTAATTCCAGACGCGTTGTTAAGTCGGCCTTGTTCATTGTTTTTCTCTCATTTGCTTCTGTCCGACAAAGGAGCCTGTTAAAAAAGAGTGGGTGGGGCGAGGAAAGTACGGAGGAAGAAGATGAGGAGGCCTATTTAGTGAAAAAATATCCATTGAGCCCAGTGTGGGTGTGTGTGTGAGAGCGAGAGAGAGAGAGAGAGAGAGTGTGTGTAGAGGGGGTAATCTTTGAGGAAAGAGAAGGAACCTTCGAAAGGGTTATGACGGGGAGAAAAAATATAGTTTGTTATTAAAGGGGTAGTTTTCTTTTTTCCGTTGCTCACACACCTTAGATTATGCGGGTTTTTTTGTCTGTAGTGCCTTCCTCCATGTTATATTTTTTCTTGAAGGACGGGAATAAATATGTGGGAGATATTTGTTTTTGTTGGAAAGTAACGTAGTCTAGTCAGAGTTATTTTCGAGCGATTTTTAATGCGCTTTAAATCGTAAAAGTTCCAGTTAAAAAAGGCCGCCGTAGAGAGCATAAAAAGACTTGATTCTTCGAAGCAAACAGTGCTCTGTTGTTCGACAGCTTGACTGCATGTCGCCGCACGTGCTTCATTAAATGAGAGAATTCGAGGTAATTCCTTCTTTAAGACATGATATGATTATATTTCTGGTACTGGAATCTATAACGCACCAAACTCCCTTTACGATTTATAATATTAGAAGCACCGAATAAATGTGACGGTGTCATATTTTCCCCGAGACCGCGAGGAAAATCAATTTTCTAAACCTATAATCAAGAGCACCTATCTATAACGTAAACCATTCCATACTTTTATCATCATCCCATCAAATTTCCATATATAGTGATTATTTCAGAAATGAGAGTAGGTATATATCGAATTAGGAATCCTCTCTCTCTCTCTTCGTGTTACGTTTTCCTTCGCATCGTAAATTATCCGAATGCTTTCCTTTTCAAGGTTCCGAAACTAGTTTATTTTCCTCGTCCTTGGTCGATATCGCCTCGTTTGCGAGTAGCGTATCCCTTATTTTTAAAAAAACCGAAAGACTTGCAAAACGAAACAAAGAATCCGACTCCGAAACTGCACGCTCCATTTAAAGCGGACTTTATAACGCGAGAAGACCGAAGAGCTCACGTTGCGTGATGGCGAAAAACTCCGCCCTTGCCTTAACTCTATCTATAATTACGGACCTCTCGCGACCTCGGCGGTCATTAAAGAGTCTCTTTAATCCTAATTTGGTAACTTAAACGGAGATTCGCCCATCTGTCTTCGGTCTCGATCGACCCTAATCCTTTCGGCTCAGGTTGAACTCTCTCGCTGCTACAACGCCTTCCTCTTTTTCTCCCTCCCGCACCCTCGGTAACCCCTCTCACCCATTATCTGTTCACGCACTTAGATAGACGTCAAGAAATTCGTCCTTTAAATAGCCGGCCTTTGTTGAGGGGTGGTTAGCGTGTCTAACTCCCAATGCAAAAGTCGCGGATACGAATCCTGTACGGAGGATGGGCGTCTGTGCTTGTCATAAACCTATTATAACACACATAATTGGGGAAACCTTTTATGTATTGGATAAATTATTATTGTTGTCCCTGCCGCACTCACGTGTTATGCTGCAAATGGAATCCTCTTGCAGGGTTTTTCATCTTGAGCACTCTCCCTCCTTCTCAATACCATTCGGAAACCCTCCCATTTATTTTCTCCTCCTACTTTCTTCTTCTTCCTCTGATGGCCGCGCATCGAGGTCCGCCGTGGGCACCGCACATGGACACACCCTCCCCCCCGGGAGACTTTTTCCGCCTCGCACGTTCTCCCCCCACCCTGCGACAATCCCCCACGCCCTCTTCTCCCACCATCCACGCACCCCGCCCCGCGATAGCGTTTTTACAAGGTCAGCGGGAGCGTAATCGCGAGCATAAAGACCTCGGGCGGATGGTTACGGAGGGGCGGGATCTCTTGGTACACTTTCCAGCGGCAGCCGGTGCGGCGTCGTGGGTACCGCTCTCCCTTCCTTATTCCTTCCCACCCCAGAAAGCATCCGTTTTTAGATTTCTCCGCCGCGCAAGGTCTCGGTGTGGGCTTCTGACTAAATTGGGCGTGGGAGAACCGTGGACTCCTTATGAATAAATCGCTCTCCTTAAAATAAAAAAGATGAATCCCGGCCACCGTGTGTGTGCGCGCAGGGCGGCGAAATCCGGTAGACACGCACCGTCTCATACACACGCTCCTCGCGGGGCCGTGTTTCTTCCCAACCGAAGGACCTTTCGCAATTTTCCCATTGGCCCTCCGCCAGAGAATCATCCTCCGGAGTGAATTAGGGGGCCTTAGAGCGCTCGCCCGCGGGACCATTTCCCTGCGCACCCGCTGTTCCATCCAGGGCCACTCCCACATTCCCACATGACGCCGATGTCACGAGATATTTTTGTATTTTCAAGGATGAGCTATATTACCATATAGGAATCGTTTTGGCGGTCTTTATAATTCGTGTTTCCAAGGAAAGGGGACGAGTACGCTAACCTTTTTCGTGATATAACGCGGGAGGGTCTGGCTGTCGTGGGAATCGTGAAAAGATGTAAATTTTAAATGCCTGTATTTTCGAAGGCTTACATAAAGGACTTATGCGCTGACTATTTGCCCTAAGCAGGATAAAATGCTGAAATTGCAATAATGATAATAGTTACAGGATCATAATAAACATAAAACTTACGGATTCTGTTCGTCCATCCGTCATTTTGGACGGCCTTTATCGACCCAACGAAGCTAGAGAAACCTAATATTACGATACTCAAGGGTAATCACCATGACATTTTGTCTGTGACTCAAATGACAATCTGGACAAATTTTCAAAGGTATGCGGTAAGGTTACAAGAAACTATCTGCTTGAGTTACTCGTCATTAAGTCCTAGAGGTAATACGTTTTGAATCCAGTTGTTATACACAGTTAACGAGCACTAGCGCTGTCCGCTTACGTCTAGCTGCTACGCAGGTTTCGTCTTCTCCGTCGTTCTTCGCGCCATCTGTGAGACAACTTGGTCACTAAAGGTCCAGCCTACCTCTTTGATATCAGTATGCTACTCTCGATTTCTGCCTTCCCTTTCTCACTCTTTCTTTCTCACAGGAAGGGAAGCACGAGACAGGGTATCCGTCACTGTCCTTTCTCCTCCAGGGTTAGGTCACACACCGATCCTAGTAAGGAAAATCTCGGAAAATATTGTATGCGAAGGAGATGGCCGACTCGAATTATGGTTTTTTAAGTATTCAGAACGGGGCTTTGTTTGTATGGTTGCTTTGTTGCTATAAAACCTTGAAAATGCCTTACTCGTGATGAATAGACGATGATATGATGCATATAATGCATAATTTTTGGAGCTCAAAACTATGAACAAATAATTGGTTAAATATCATATATTCGAGTAGTTTTCGTTTGCGTAAATAAACGTCAGTCTATTAAAATGACTTAAAAAGACATTGGCCACGCTTAAAATACTAAATTTTATTTTATTCGCATTATCGTCCATTCCGGTCAATGCAACGATTAAACATTTTAACTCGAGTTTAACCACGGAGTCTGATTCATCGCAATCAAATCCACAAGAGAGAGATTTTCAAAAGGAAACCGTTAGAACAAAAAGATTCAAATTTCGGGAGCTCTCCCACGTCCCCGTAACCGTGCTGCGGAAGTCGTATTTTTTTAATTGCGAAGAACCCGAACATCAAACCAGATCCCAAGGTGCACGAGGGTGTGGTCGATTGCGGTTTTCGCGACGTCCAGCGAACTTAACACCAATCAGAATGCAAACCGCGGGGACCCTCGACGGTCGAGAACCGCCTCGAGACACCCGTTCTCCTTGGGAGAGCGCCTTTTTCGGGCAGGCGGGTGGTCGTCGTAACTCAAGGCGGAGGGGAAGAGGAAAGGGCGCTGCTTAGAGAGAGGCACCCCGAAACCCGATTCGCAATTTGAGGTCTGGGTCGGAAATGGAGACGCCTGGTATCGGAGATTTTTACTTCCCATTAATGTCCCCGCATTATCTTGATTATCCCCAAAGAAAAAAATATCGCTCTCCACCTTGCCTTTCCGGAGATATCGACGCGGAATTTTATTTTTCTCCTTCCTGAGAGTCAGATAACCCTCGTTTCTCTCGTCGGAAGACATGCCTGTTCGGATTTTCGTGAGAAATTCTCCGTGTGTTTCGAGGTGTGCTAAGCGAGCAGATTTGCGAGTTTCCGTCCCAAATCATTTCGGCTTATTCATAATGAAAGTGGATTTTCTCTAATAAAAAACGCCGGTTTTAATGGGAAGTTTTTTTTAATTGCAAAATTACATCACAAGGGATCGCTCGTAAATTAATTCAACCGCAAACGAGTTGGTTATTTCAATTTTTTACGTAGTCATTCCCGTGGAATTATAATCCCGCGTCAAAAAACAATTACTTCTTACCGAATAAGCGATCGATCCGGACGTAATTATCGTTTTTCAATTTCCCCCGAATGAATTTGCCCCTTTGACCTTTTGCGAAGAATCACGGCAACGCCGAGGGCAAGTAGCTTCGTTCACGGTTTCGAAAGGGTGAAAGAGTCGATGACAAAGGGAAATTTCACGCGCGCGACCTCTTATTAGAACGGTAGACAAGCTAACATCTCACACAAAGAACTCCGCCAGGCGTCAACCACTCGGAACAACATCAGAAACCTGTCTTTTTCGACTTGGATCGTTTTTTTCTCGGTCCATATTATGTTTCCATTATGAATCCCGGGGGAGGAAAAAGTTGGACCGCCTTTCCCATTGCCATCCGACACGATCTCTTTCCTCCCCTCTACCCCTTCCTCGATATTTTTCCTTCTTTACATCATTCTGTCTTTCGGAGGAAGAGGTGTTCTCTGCCAACCTGTCACCTCCTTCAAGGAAGAGTGAGGGAGAGAGTGAGAGAGGCGTAAGATCTAAATTCCCTCCAGCTGCTAAGGGCTCCCGTCTCACGAACTAGCCCGCCGCTTCTGAACACGGGGAGAAAGAACATCACGGCAGAGGAGCAGAAAGGCCAAACAGCCTTTTTTTAGATACAAGTCACCCGTGATTTCTAGAGCTGACACGTTAACGTTCGGCATCCCAAAGAAGACGTTTCTAAGCATCTACGGGAGTTACCACGAGCTTTTTAGCGTGGCGGCCCTCCTGTTTTTTAGGCGGCACTGGTCGTTAGAAGAGGAGAGGGAGGTAAAAAAAAAGACTGTCGCGGTGCGCAGGGGCATCGAGATCGATCTACGATAAAAAGGTTTTTAATTTGTTTATTATTTAAATTTCTCCCCTTTCGGCGAGAATCGCGTTCATTTCGGCGGCGCATATTTGTATGCGCGTGCTTTTAGCGGTTTTAACGGATCGGATTATGATTATCGACGTCATAATTCCCGTCGATTTATTCCGGGCCTTTTCGTTTGATGTTTCCGCCGGCGATTTGCGAGATATGTATGTTAACCGTGTTTCAACACGCAGCAACGGGTGTGCCTTTTTTCCCTCCTTTTGCGGTCGACTCATAGGACTTGTTCAAATAACCGAAATTACCCAAACACGCGAAAATGCAGTTTTTCGTGGGATTATGCCGTCGGACTTGCGGCGCCGTTATCGGTCGTTATAATCCGCCGCGCAAATCTCGCCGAAAAAAAGTCGACGGTCAAAGGAAGTTTGTGAAAAATGTGTGCGGGGGGGAGGAATTTTGACGTTGAAAACTCTCTCGTAATTGATAGGAAAGTGATAGCGATCTAGACGACCGTCGAAAAATAATGTCCCGATTTGTTTTTTCCGAAATTCTAGCCGCCCACTTGGCGATATCCTCGGCGACGTGTTTGTCAGCGGTAATGGATGGACCGGAAAATGATTGGCGGTGTTCTTCGCGTTCTCCTAGTACAGCTATTTTTTTCCCGATTCTATCTCGGATGGTGTAATTCTCGCTTCCATCACTCTCCACTCCTTTTTTAACAGGAATTTTTAAATTTAATTGCAGTTTACCTATTCTCAGCTCCGCCTATTTTTATTCTCGCGATTTCGATCGCTCTCATTAGAGGAAGTTGTAAAACGTAGAGGCCGTCGATTATGTTTCGTCCCGTAGTGAAATCGAGCGAGGCTCTCCTGAAAGAGGAAATCTGCATAATTATCTCTTGGAGGACGTGTGTGATGTAGAGTGCGCGTCATAATGCCCCCGCAATTTGGCGACTCTTGGGTTTGGGATCGCGTTGGAAATATAAAAGATTAACCAGTTCACCTCCGAATCAACCTCAAGGTTAAGTAAATTGTCTCATTTGGCGATCGAGGATTTTCAAGACTCTCTCAACCAAGGATTACCGCGGCATTATACCTGTCCCTTTAAAAGGAAACATCACAAAGATACTTTACCATTTCCAATCGCTAGTCGTCGTCACCTGTCAATTGCCGTGGTTGTTTCATCGCTTTTTATTGGTGTAGGTGTGTCGCACGTCCCACGTGCGGCCGTTCCAAGTGTTGTTTTCCCATTACGAGGCCCTGGTTGATTGCGCGTTATCATTCAACCAGTTCTAGATTCTCTCGTTGAAAAAATACGGTAACATTGTGAACGTCGGGATCTCTCTATTAAAGATCTCGCCTCTTGGCGGCGCCGATTTTCGCAAATTGAGTTGTAATGGAGCTTATAAATGACTGCAGAGTAAAAATCGACGCATTTAAAGTTTAGTTTTTTGCACTTGAAAACCTTGGACTTAAATTTTAAATTGGCGATGATTACAGCGAGACATGTTTTTAAGGGTAGTTGAAAGTATATACACGAAGATTGAAGTTTTCAAAAACAAGCAATCCCGTGTTCAACGTTACGCTTCCATTTTCTTAGATGGGTAGTTTTTTGCCTTTCTCTCAATCCGTATTCTTTACATTTGTTACATGTTACTAGAATTTGCTAGATTTTTTGAAGGGCATTTCTTTTACTTTTAAAATTATACAGCGAGCACAATGATTGACATCTCAAAAACACACATTAAAAGCGCATGACATCAACCTGCGTGCGTAAAAACCGAAAGGCGATGACGAAATTCTTCAACAAACAAGCTAGCGGGCGATGAGCAAAATTGGTAATAATAAATATCCGTTTTAATAATAAATTGCATACAATCAGTCGTGAAACTTTCGAAGAGGAAAAAATTTCATCTAGTGGAAATTACCTTTCCGTAATTGGAAACTGCGCGGATGACTCAAGCGCGAAAGCGCCTGCGAGTGACTGATGACACTCATTCACCATCGTCGCTGCTACCATCGCCCGCGACCTTTGGGAACAGTTGTGCCTTCTCTCTCTCTCTCTTCAAGCAAGCTTATGAAACGTCGGCTCTTCCAGTCATCCCATCTCTCTCTCTCTCTTTATCGCTCCTTCCCTCCCACATACATTCCCATTCCTCTTTTCACCTTTCTATCCCACGAACTCCGGAACAAGGGACTATCACCGCCCGATCCGAGCGCGTCAAACATCAATTTGGAGGAAAACCAAACCCTTTCGAGAAAGAAACTCGCCGATGACAACTGCCACCCGAATGCTTAAAAGACTTCTCTCCACTTGATCCCTTCACCTCACTGGGCTCATCCATCCCCATCCCTTTCTCCTCCTCCTCCTCCACGTCTTTTTCCGTGTCAAAAGAATCAGCGTGCGCGCGTGTGTGGGCGGATGGGCGAGTGGTCCATCCGTTGGCATCACTTCTACCGACGTCTAACAGAGAGAGTCTTTCGATGTCGTTTTTTACGAATATGCTATCATCATCTCTATCGTCGAATGATCAACCCGCAGTAAGAGAAGTCGTTTTTTATATCGTGCCGTGTCATTCCACCCGCTATTTTTTATCTTTTCGCGCCGTCGGCTCTTCCTCTTCATCCCCTAGAGAGGATTGCATCGAGACTCGCTCACCTTCCGTCCGTTCTTCAAAGTTTGCACATCTCCAACCCATCCCCCCCTTCCTTGTCTCTTAGGACTTGAAGTACTGGCGCCGTCCTCGTTCCCTTCCGTCTCAGACGCGATTGGCATAAGAACAAGTTGCTAAGAAGCAGCGACGCTCACTCACACTCGTACTTTCTGCATGTCGAGAAGAAAGAAAGAAATATGAGTCGGGACGCGACCTAATGTGAGAGAGAATAGCGAGAGATTTTAGACGTAGCTTTCTAAATTAGCGAGTGGTGGACGGTTTTACAGATAGATGAAGAATGGAGATAGAGAGGGGAAAGAAGTTGTTGAGGATTGAGTATGGTGAAGCCGGGAGATGAGGGATGGGGCCTGGGAGGAACCTTACGGGGGGATGGGATAGTGGCAGCATGGATGGAAGGAGAAGGGGATTTGGTTGGCAGTTGGAATGGGTGAGATGGGAGGGTTGGTTGGTGAAGGATGAGAGCATAGGTTGGGCAGTCTTTGAGGAGTTACAGCGGAAGGGGTCGGTATACTGGGAGGGGTGGAATCTCGGGGGCAAATAGAAGGGTAAGCGGAGGGGAAATGGTCACGTCGGGGCAGTGAAAAACACCGTCGCCACTGCCGAGACGTGACCGGCCGCAGAATGGGCCAAACGCGTCCTGAGCAGTTGTAAATCGAATCAGGGAAACCTTTTTTCCTCCCTTCTTTCTCTCCCATCCCCTCCCGCTCCGCTCTTATTCTTCCACCCCCACCTACCGCCACGCTCACCTTCCCTCCCATATCCCGACTACTCTTCCACACACGCGATCCCATGTACTGCTCCACGTGGAACACAATTCAAAATCCCTCCGTGTTCCCTTGGCTTACCCCCTTGACGCTCCCAAGCTACCTACCAGTATTTCATCGTCTCAGTGTCTCCTTCCTCTGTATTCGGCTCTGTAGCTTTCTGTCTTCCTCACCCTCTTCCTCTCTCGCCGTGCACTGGGTCAAGTAATGAAAGAAGTCGGGACGATATCCCGGAATAAGTTTGACCTAAATGAAAGAGTATAAATTCTTTGTCGTCCCTCTTTTTTCTCTTCTTTTTCGGGAGGATTAGCCGACTACGTGACGATACATTTTTTCCGAGAGGAAAGGTAGCTTTATAATACGTTATCCGGAAGAAATGATCTCCCCGAAGTTTTTTTTGGGGAGGAACGGAATGGATGGAAAGGAAGAAGGGAAGAAGAAGGTCTTTGATCAAAACCTAATTTTTTTTAAATCTGGCGAGAAACTACAGGTTTTTTTTGCTTAGACAGCAAGTAAGAGGTAATTAAAGGTCGCGGGGTTTGAGGAAACGCGTTAAAAATAAAAATATTCGAGGTTTCTTTTTTCCTGTGTGTTGGCATCAGAGCCTTTCTTCTAGAATGTATTGTCGTCCAATAATTCCTCGGCAGGCTCCCTTATATACGCCCTTTGTCATGTGACGCGCGTTTCCCATTGTTGTCCCTCACCTCACACCCTCTCCCAAACCTCTTATTTTTCTTTCCTCATCTTCCATCCCTCCTCTCTCCCTCTTCTTTCCCTCATCTTCTCTGTTTTCCTTTTCCTCTCCCCCTCGCCTAGCTTTTATACGACCTTCTTGTCTTCTCGCTGGCGACGTGAAATAACTTTCTTCATCGAGCAAGTCTCTCCACCTCACCTCCCTCTCACCCACCTCCATCCCTCCCTCCCGCCTCATCCTCACCCACCTGCCTCATAGCTTCTCCTCCAAGTTTATCCCTCATCCCTCCTCCTCGGGGGAGGCCCGCCAAGGGGTATAGATATTGGGAAGCGTGACATGGATGCAATAGCAAACTAATAAAGCGCCCCTGTGCCCGAAATACAAAGTTCCTTAATAGCACAAACACGTTTAAACATCTGTACCGTCATTACGGCTTATTATGTGTTTCCTGTAATTATTGTTCCGTAATCTTCGTACCGTTATGGTTTGTTATTTATTTCGAGTCTCCGCAAAGAGATTTCACCTCTTTCGTCCGTGGTCGAGAATTTGCTGGAGTGCGAGGAAAAATCATGTTGCAATCATTATTATTTTTCATATCATTGTCGTAAGTTTGAAACAAAATTCAATGGTTAATTTTTACCTAGTTTTGTTCCACTTTCCTAGAATCGAAATTGTAGCCGTTTCGGAGATATTTCTTTCCAAAAATAGTCCTGTAAGTACGACTCGGTCCGCCTCTTTCCTCCGCTGTGTTTCTACAGCCCATTCTGCCCTACCAATTTGATCAGCTCTAGAATCCATCTCGGGAAAACTCTCGGAAGATAAACTTTCTTCCTGTCCCTCTAATCTCCAGTGTCCTCTCGGTCTTGTAACTTTATCCCCTCCGTCTTATCTTTCTGTCCGCCTCCGCCATTTTTCTTCATATCTTTCGAAACTAACGTCCCGGTTTCGATCCCAACTGCCACAATTCTTTCTTCCGGACAACTCGTTTATCATTTTTTGTTCAGTTTACGATTTAGTTTCTGGACGAGGCAATAAAAAAAACCTCAACTTTTTAATTTGAGGTTAATTATGCCTACACGATGAACGCGTCGCAGTCCTTTTATATGAATCTTTGGCTTTTTATTATCATTGTACACAGCTATATTTAAACTAATTTCTACTTGCTAACACTAGGTAATTGTTTCCGACATCTCTAAATTGTTTTTGTTTTTGTAAAGGCATGGCAAATCGTAAGAAGACTCGCTCAAGCATGCACTAATCCATTCAATTTCGAGATACGTCCCACGAAACTTTCTCAAAATATAGAGGAAAATAGTTCTACTCCAGCACCGCGGCTGGGATAAATTCGAGGAGATTCATTTTTCCTAGAAGACATTAAAACGGATTATTTTTGCCTAGAAAAGGGTGTAGGGGGCCACAAAACCTGGATCACTCCCATTCAGTCATCTACTCCCACTGGGTCAACCGAAAGGAATTCCTTCCCACGCGACTTCTCCTTCCCCTTCCTCCTCCAAACTTACCTCGCACACCCTCTCTCTTTTCC
This sequence comes from Tanypteryx hageni, assembly GCA_028673005.1. NCBI lineage: Eukaryota > Metazoa > Arthropoda > Insecta > Odonata > Petaluridae > Tanypteryx > Tanypteryx hageni. Next base: position 58,096,027 of record CM054116.1, read on the forward strand.
CCTCCTCCCTCCCTTCCCCGACCCGACCCCTTTCTTACCCGATACAGTATTCGGCCGGACCCCCGAGGGTTTCTCTCTCCGAATATACGTGACAAGAATGCCTATGCTTCCTCCTCCTTTACCCACTGCACCCGCTCTCCCTCCTTTTTTCCTATCTCCCTCTATCTTCCTTCCATCCCAAACCTGCTCGCCCCTCTCCCTAGGAAACTACTCTCACAAAAGAGTGATCTCGAGAAGGCAAGCAAGAGAAGGGAGACGGGGAGGCGCGGATAGAACCCAATCTTCCCCTATGTCCGACAAGTTTTTTTGCATACGTTGGAGTAAGAGAGAGGGTAGTGAGATAGGAGTAGAGTGAAAGAGGATATGGATAAGGGATTAAGAAGGAGATATAGCAAAAGGAATGAGCATGGAGAGAGAGAGAGTGTGAAAAACGATCCGAAGGAAGGTCTTTTCTCTTTTGCTCTGTGAGGGAAACAGCGATAGGAAGAGAATTTGTTTGGATTGGTTTTTTTCCTGAGGAGAGTAGTGGTAAGAGGTAAAAAAGATGGGGAATCCCCGTGGGGATTGAGGAGCTCCCGTGATTCCATTCTGTGCCTCTTCTTCCCCCCTCTTCCTCCTCCCTCGACCCTCATTCTACACCGCCTCCCCCGCACCCCTCCCCCTTCTCTCGCGAACGCAGTTCATCGCTTTTAAACCGTCTGTCTCGCCTTTACTTCCGTCTGACCTGCTTTTTTCTTCCCTATCGAAGTGCCCTCGCGAATGCATATATTTATATATATACACATAGACACACACGCAGCTTCAATTCGTTCCTTTTATTTCTTCGAGGTCATCTCATTCCATTCCGCTGTGCACAAAACTTCTACCGTGTCTTACTCGATGGAAACGTTTCGAGTATGTACCTACTTCTGGAGTTTTTTCAAAAAGGTTCTGCGTCCGCAAGCTTTACGAATTTTTCGCGGAATTAAGTTAATTTGTGCAGTACTTTTTGTTTGGTGATGATATTTCGGGGGGAAGCTTTCGGAAAGTTTTCCTATTTCGGGCTTTGGGATTATAATTGTGGAATTTAAAAATCGGAATTGGAAAGAATTTTCCGATACGATTTCAACGCGTTTTTTTAAATAATGAGTATGCTGAGCGTTGGATATAAAGTTGGAATGTTTGAAATGCACCTTTAGGAAATCCTTTCAAGAAAAATTGCTTTTTAATATCTACAATAGTAAGCCTTGGTGCCTTAATCGTGTCCCCTCAGAACGTGATGGTTACTTTGTTGCTGCAGACGAGAGCATCTTTTCTCCCTATTATTCCTGATATTCGTCAGATTGTTTCTGTTTTTGCTGTTGAAATTTCGCAGGATCCCGGCTTATTCGTAGCGAAAAGTCTAAGGTACAAAACCCGAGATACAACAGAAAACGAATGGCACCGTACGTAAACGTCCACCATAATGGTTTCATTCAATTTTCTGCTCATAAAATCCAAACTGTGTCGTGTTATATCTCGTCAACCCCTTTAGGATAAATTTCGAGTTTGGACTTGGTGGCGTTGGAGTCGTGAGGGTGCGGTTTCCGATAAATTGATCGTCCCTGCGTTTACGCGACAACCGATCCAAACCGAGATTGCTCGTCGGTCGGCGTGGGTTTTGGGGAGAACTAATGGGAGAAGCCCCAATAACCTATTCGGTAAATAAAATCTCGCCCCACCTATAGCTAGGGAGCCACCCTCGGCGTCCCCCTTCGAGCGAACACCCTCCCATACACTCACCTCCACCACCTCTTCCTACATCCTTTCTCACTCCTCTCTCCTGATCTCCCTCCCTAAAAAGAAAATAAAACGAGCAGCCACGCCTGCTGTTAATCGTTACGTGAGCACAATCCACAGACTCGAGACTTCAAGCACCTTGACTTAAAGTCGCCACGAGACGCGTAAACTACACGCGCACCCTCTCTTTTGTTTGAGAGGCCTCCAATTTCCAAGATAGGTAAGAAGGAGAGTATGCGATGCCGGTTTTTGTTGGTTTGGTCCATTACCGACGTCACGCGGGAATGAATGTTCTTCTCTGAGCCTCCCCCTCTCATGCTCTATCCTCCCTCTTTTCCCTCCTTTTAAATCCCTCATTCGAAGGAGTGTTCCGCTCGATTAGTGGTCGAATTTCTTCAGTTCTCTCTCTCTCTATTCCACACCCCTCGTCCATTCTTGCTCCACCCACCTCCCTCTCCGCTCTCGTCCGCATAGCGCCCGTTACCCTGGAAACGGAGGCTTTTTTATCGTGGATCCTCCTAAACATTCGGCTTTTTTGAGGGAGGAGAGGCGGTGTTCCACGGCGAGGAAAAAAAGAAAATGCGAGTATCCTAAGAGTTTTCGCCCTCTCTTCCACCGGAGTTAGTGGCTACGAGGAGGAAGAGGAGGTAAATGGATAAAAAGCGAGAGAGAAAATTGGGAGGAGAGAGAGAGAATGAGGATAGATGATAGCAGTGAACGGGGATAGGCGTTTGGGCGATTTTAGAGGATTCTGGTTCTGAAAGCTTAAATCCTATGTTGCCTTTTTTTCTCTTCCCGTTTTCTCATTTCTCGACCGGGAGTTTCCGATTCGTTCCTCATTTCCGTCCTTCGAGGTCTTCTCTCCGCCGATCTTCGCACTTTGTCTCGCGCGCATCGTTCATCTCTCTCGCGGATTTTTTTTCCTTCCTCGCGCGTTTCGCAGTCGCGCGCGTCTTAACGTTTCTATCCTCTTTTGCGCGTTTGCCTCTCCGTTTTTCTCTTTTTTTCCGTTATGAGGAGAGCTATAGAGGCGATGTTTAAAAGAGGGCGATCGTTTGTTTGGTGCGTAACGACGCGCGAAGAATGCGAGCTTTCCGCCCAACTTCCGTGACAAACAATATTGAAAATATTACCAGGACCCGTACTTTATCAACTCCTCCTTCTTTTTCGCTCTCTTTCGCCTTCTTTTTTTTACCTCCTCGGATTTTTGCCTCTTTTTCTCGCTCATTTAAGGGAAAACTGTAAAGAGCGGGTCATAACTTCTCATTCGCTCGAGAATAACCTTTTTCCACCTTTCGTGTCTTCTCTCTCTCTCTCACACTCCTCTTGAGAGGAACTTCAGAAACCCTCTTATCAACTTCCGCTTTTGCCTCCGTCCGCTACCTTTTATTTCATTCTCTTCATTTCGCTTTTAATTTTCTTTTTTCTTCTTTTTCTTATCATCTTCCAACTAATATTGTTTTCATGCTCCGACATCTGTAAACATATCTTTTATTTCCTATTTAACTTGTGTTTTCATATCTCAGTGTTCTTTTGTGTTATTCCACGCAATTATTGTATATATTTGAAGTTTTTTCGTGGCACTTTTTCCTTCGAGCGAAATCAATGCGTCGTTATACCTCCCTTGTTTGCCTCAATTTTTTTTTAACATAAGCAACAGGTTGGGTTAATCATAAAATGTTAACGCATCTTAACACAAAGCGACCATTCTTCATTTAAGATTATCCATCGATAAATGCTCAATATAAACCACAATTTAATTTATTTTCGCCTCTTAAACCTGCCATGATTGGTTTTCAGCCAGTGTAAGATTAGCTTAAGAATAATATGATCCCTATTAGTTTATAGTGTTGTATGCGGACGCAATGAAAATTGCTTCTATTTTAAGCCGGAAAAATGGGAATTCGATGCTGTAACTACGTTATCTGCTATATTTTTATTTGCTTTAATACGGGCGCGCGCTGATAGTGCCAATTAGCTCGGACACCGCAATTTTGTGAGTAGCCGCTCTTCAAATATTACCGCGCTTGGTTTTACAGCACTAATTAACACGTCTTCGAGAGCCGATGTAATGAGGTACTTGAATAATTCGGGCTAAACTCGAGCGTTCGTTACATCTCAATTATCAGGCCAGCAGACCAAATACATATTTGATGACACGCCCACAATCTTTTCGATCGTTTTGGTTGAGAGCATACGTGAATTTTGCAAAAATCCACATCCCACTTCACTGAAAGTTTTCCCAGTTAAATATTTCGGCGCGTAATGAATTATACCAACGAAGGGCATCATGAGTTTATTTGAAAATGCAAAGGGCTTGTCCTTTTAAAGGTCAAATTTTTATTTTATTCATTCCTTTCTTAATTTCGTAAGTTATGATTAATTGGGTGTTTGCAAATATTGCGTTCTTTTGGCCCTGGCGCAATAAACCAAATTCAACGAGTGGAACGTTACCTTGCAGTTTTCGGGCATTAGAAATCCAAGGGCATTTATTCTTCTGGCTTATTGAGCCGAAACTTGCCTCGAGGAAAGGTTCCAATGTTTCGTAGTTTTCCACCTCGGTGTGCCAAATTGGAAGTGAAAGTGCGGGGACTCATGTTTTGGCAACGAACTAGCCTGCGATTTTTTAAATATACCGTCGGATAGCTCGGGAGAGTTTGTCCTCAACTAGTTTCGTAATTGGTAATGGTGAAGAAAGATGTGATTTTGGAATGCGAGAGGGTGTTTTCTACCGCGATAGCGATTCGGTTGGGAATTAAGGGGAGGCCGATAGTCATTTCGGCGCTATTCAACTTTTAATCGCACTGCGATGATCTGCTTCGATCGGACGGTAGAATTTTAGAGAATTCATCAGTCTCATTAACGCCAAAATACATTTTTATTTAGCAGTTTTTGCTATATATAGCAGCGAAAGTATCCAGTTATTCCAAATTTCTAATACACGCGATCAAAAATGTTGAATATTGAAAAAATATGCATTTCTATGAAAGAATCCAAGAATTTTGAATATTTGACAATTGTACGTATTCTATTAAACACGCAAGATGACCGGTTTTACCATGGAGATTCGTTTTGTGGATCCGGAATTCGATGGAAATTCTATGTTTCCGTCTTTAAAAATTTGCAAGTTTAACGCTTTTCAAGGAATTTCATTTCGTCGTAACCCCCTACGCGGGACGAGTAATAAAAATAAAAAACCTTAACCGGGCGTTATTCCTCTGCGTGGATACGCCATGGAGATGAATGTCTTCATTCCTCTTCCCCTTACTCTCATCTTCCCCGTACCCGCCATTTTGCCATCGTTCCATTTTCTCTCTCTTTTTTCCTAATGTACGTTTTTCCTTTATTTTCTTCCTCTACTTCCTTTCTGCCTCTCTCTTTACTTTCTCGAGTGGATTCGCTTTTGTCGGCCTCTCCGCTACATTTCTTCATTAGCGTTTGTGTCCGACCTTCTGAGGCAAGAGTTTTGGTCGACTCCCGGATCAGGAAATTAGTTCCCTTTCCGCTCTTCTCTCTTTTTTCCCTCCCCGAATCGCACGCGAAGTAAGGTATATTATATGATTTTAAGGGGAAATTCTTTAGTTCCTCCAGGAACTCGGGAAACTCCTTGTCTATAAAAAGATAGAATTTCCTTCTGTTCAGTGATTAAGTTTTTCTTATTCAGGAAGTCCTTTGCCTAGCATGCATTCGTCAAATAGAGCCTAAAATTACACAAAATTATGCAAAAATAAATTTAACGCCATTGTTTGTTCTTCACTGACGTCGCTATGAAGATCGTGGTGTAAAAATCGAGTAATTGGAATAGGGAAAAATCTTTTCGCAAATTGCGTTGGCACAAAGTGAGTTTCGGGGTAAATCGGGGGGTTATCGATTCCTTGAAAAAAAAAAGAATATTGACATTCGTTGTAGGGACTTATTCGTACATCCCATCATTGGAGATTTATAAAGATAAATATAAATAAAATACCTTCCAGAAGCGACATCGAAAGCGAATCGGAGAACGCCATATCTTTTCTTCGTAATTTTCCGGTGCTGTCTTCCCGATTTATGTGTTTATTTACGTGTGAATCAAACTGCTTTCGCGCTTGATCCAGTATTAGGTTCGGCAATAACGCAATCACGCAACGCGGTCTCTCTCTCTCTCTTGTTCTCTCTCTCTTGTTCTCTCTCTCTTGTTCTCTCTCTCTTGTTCTCTCTCTCTCTTGTTCTCTCTCTCTTGTTCTCTCTCTCTCTTGTTCTCTCTCTCTCTCTTGTTCTCTCTCTCTTGTTCTCTCTCTCTCTTGTTCTCTCTCTCTCTCTCTCTCTTGTTCTCTCTCTCTTGTTCTCTCTCTCTTGTTCTCTCTCTCTCTCTTGTTCTCTCTCTCTCTCTCTTGTTCTCTCTCTCTTGTTCTCTCTCTCTTGTTCTCTCTCTCTCTCTTGTTCTCTCTCTCTCTCTTGTTCTCTCTCTCTTGTTCTCTCTCTCTTGTTCTCTCTCTCTTGTTCTCTCTCTCTTGTTCTCTCTCTCAAGTATTAGGAACTTTTTTCGAATCGCTTGTCAAGGAATATTACGTAGTTTCCATTTATTTTCCCACGGCTTTTCATCTCTCGTTCAAAAAAAAATAAAAAGTTCTATCAGTTTTTGTACGGTCATTCGACAAAGCTGTCTTATTTTATTTTGAATAGTCTATGAAAATAATCAACTCGTTATTTTGAAACATTAATTCTTTTTTTTAGCTCATAAACAGCCGTTAACGGCCTTTAACAATGAACGTAATAACGCTAACAAAGACGAACACATACAACCATGCCTTCGGCTGGATTCGAACCCGCGATCCGAGCATTGGGAGCCAGACACGCTAACCACCTTTCTACCAAGGTCGACAACATTATATATATATATATATATATATATATATATATATATATATATATATGTATATATATATATATATACATATACATATACATATACATACATACATACACACACACGTACGCTTTTTGTCTCTGCGCAAGGCTCTTTTTTTGAAGGTTGATTTTGTGTCGAACGCAATCAATGAATAGACTCAGGCGCTTGTTCCTGACACCCGCCATCTCTTTCATTATATATATAAATATACATTTATATATATGTAAGCTGGTTTTATTTTCGACCGGGTCATTTTTCAAAACGATCTATTTCCATCAGACTCGCTCTTTAAAAAGAACGGTTGTCTTATTTTTTTCGACTCTCCTGACAGGAAAAATGAAGGCTTGGAAAATGAGATCCGGTCGCTAGGTAACGTGTCGCTCTTCTCTTATGTCTTTATTTTATTTTCCACCCTCTCTCGTCCTATCTCCTTAACGACTGTGTGTGACTAATTAGGACGTTTGAGTTATTGGCCCGTGGTGAGTGACAAAGTGAACGCATCAAAACCAACTTTCCGAAGACACGCGGGGTATGGCATGACACGTAAAAGAAGGAAAGGATAAGTTTTTTAAGGGAGACTTTTGCTATCAGAAACTTGTATTTTTTACTCTCTCTCTTTCTCTCTCACTCGCATCTCCGGTCCCCTGATGGAGAGATACACAATAGCGCTTCTTGGCACAACGGGATTTTAGCGCTAGGCGAAAGAGAAACTCTTTCGGTTTATAGGAGAGGGATAAAAGTTGTTATGGATGAAAATGGGAAAATCGGTTGAAACTTTGGATGGGCGGGAACGACGAAGACTTGACTCGAAGAATCGTTTGTCTTTTTTTTAAGCCTTCGCTTCCATGTTTGTATTTTTTTCTTTCTATTTTCGATCAGCTACCGGGATTTCTTCTGCCTCTGACACCCGTCACTTTTTTATACAAGTGAGCCCTTCCATTCCTCTCTGGATTCATTCTTGTGTGCACCGATTCCCCCTTTCGTTCGCCTCTCTTCCTCCTCCTCTCCCCTTTTCTTTCCTTCTCATCTTTCTCTCCCTCCATTTTCACCCTTTTCCTTCTGTCTCCACTCGGCGCCGATCCTCGACACTTTCTTTTCCATATTTTCGCGATGCAGCTTCTCCCTCCTTTCATATATTTTATCCGCTAGATGTAATTTGGAGATTGCAATTACTATGCGAGCCGCGCCATCTGTGTGGTATTCAATATAACGCGCGTAACCTGTACGTCCTGCAATAGACGTGATAAGCGCTCAATTCGTTAAAAATCCCGTGTTGTTATCGAAGTTTTAAACAGTAAAGAGGGGGAGAGAGAGAGAGAGATGTCGGATGGCGTTTGTTCGACCCTGTTTTTAAAGTTTAATTTAGCGGATAGCTCTCTCTCTCTCTCTCTCTGCCTTTTGACATAACTGTTACTCTACGTTTTAGATTGTATCCCGTTTTACTTTGTGGGTCCTTCTCGCCAACGAATTCCATTTTATTACGCGCGTTCTATTTTCATATATTTATTTCCCTTCTTCCTACATTATGTGGGTATATTTTTTATTTTTTTGTTTTAAACGTTTCTCTCGATTTTTTGTTCTTTTGTACGATGGAATTTCAGCAACAAAAATTCCCATCAAAAAAAGATAAAGAGCATTTAGTATACTGGCGTGTGGTAACAAGTATTCCTTTATTCGTTAAATTACGAAACCGCTCCACAAAGTGGCGCACGCACCACCCTAAATTCTACCTATAACGATTTTCCTTCCACCGCGGCGTCCCGGGATCTTCTCTCGCATCCATGAATAACTTTAATTTTCTCCCGTAAAACGCATGAAAGCCACTTTTCAGATCGAGATTTTATTATAACTGGGACGATAAATCTCGCTGATTAGCTCCGTAGGTGTCATTAAGTGACCCCTTTAAGAGTCTGCGAGAACTATCCCCATCCCTCTTTTTACCTTCTACTCTCGCATTACCATAATTTCCTTTCCTCTTCTTTTTAGTTGCCCGTTCCTTTCTCGTTTCTCCTCTCTCCCCCCCCCCCCTATTTCTCTCGCCCGGATTATCTTCGTAGCTCCGCACACCCATTCACACGCGCAGCCACACGCAGCATACACATTCTCCCGATTTTTTTCTCGTTATATTCTCTCTCCGCTTCCTTCCTCGGCACATTTGTTGCTTGGGAAACGCCGAATCCCTTCGTTTCCATTCCCTCTTAAACGCCATACTGCACATCCCCTCAACATCCACCTTTCTCTTTTTATACATACATATGCTACGTGTATGTGTGTATCTGCATTCCTTCCTCGTTCTTCCTCTCGTTAGGTTTTGACGCCCCTTTTTGGTTCCTTTTGTATTCCGCGTCCGCCAGCAATGCTTTTCTGCCTCCCTTTCTTTTTCTCTCTCGTTCTTTCTTTTTATACTTTCCATTCTCTCTCTCTCTCTTTGCCTCTCCTCTGTTGCTTTGCTCCCGCGACCCATTAAAACCAGCGCACCAACTTCTTTCTTTTTTTGTCCATGTATACCACGACTTAGGTTTTCCCGATGCGGATATTTTGTCTTCTCGTGTTCCACTGCGAAGCGGGTCCCAAATACTGAAACGGGAAGAGGGTGGGATAAGAGGCGAGGAAGTTTTTATGAAAACGGGGAAAAATTGTTTTTTTTTCTTTGCCTTGTCAGTAATTAGTTGATTTGCTTTTAGTTGAAAAGATATGTTGAAAAATAAAAGGAAGGAGAGATTGGGTAATAATAACGCTATGTCTGCTACTTACAATGAGTTGGCGGAGAAGACGCCGTTGAAATCTGCACTACGTTTTCTCCAGATTTTATTGATCCAAGTCGGCTTTTGGGCTAATGTTAAACCTAAGGAAATAAAATGTATAAGCTGTGCAGACAATATTTACAACACCATGCAGTATAAAAGCGTTGCGATATTCTACGCCCTTGCGAATAGCCTGAAAAGATATGGTTAAGGTAGCCCGTAAGATAGCTGGTGCAATGCGCAATCGTTTCCTTTCGGAATTTAAAATCTTAAGCCTTGATTAAAACTCACTAATTATGTTGATAAAAGCAAGACGGTAAGATGCGCAGAAAACTCGAGCTAACTCTTTAAGTTCATTTTCTACGCACAGCGTCATTTCTGAGACTCAAAAGGTTTCCCTTTCATAATTAATGCCGCCTTCAATCACAGCTTTCTCCCGCCTCCGTCTTTTCTAAATAGCAGTAAGAACCGTCGCTGTAGCCCGGTCTTATAAATAGCTCCATAGACCTTTCTTTTCTGTTATAATTTCCTTTCATTTTCGCATCCCGGAGCCATTACGTCGTCTCGAGATTATAATCGAATGGCGCATTTGCACAGTCATAATTTTTTTCTTTCGGATATTGGTCGGTGACGGTGCTGTAGAGATCTCTCTCTCTCTCTCTCTTTTAAATTTTTTTCACTTTTCAAAAAGTTACTACTCCCTCACGAAGAAGCAACCGTCCTTCCCTCTTTAAACAAGTTTTCTTTTTTTCTTATTCCCTCGACCTCCCCTAGTCTTCCGCTTTCAATTGGCAATCCGTAGGTCCTCCTCACCCCTTTTCCTTTTTTAACTTATAAATGAACCCCTCTTTACTCTTTCTCTTCTCTCTCACCACCTTTTTTCCGAACCCTCTGCCTCCAAAGAGTTCGTGCATCAAACCGCATTAGCATCCCATTGGGGCCGCCATCTTCCCTTCATCTCCTTCTCCCCTCCTTCCTCCTAACCTAACGCCGCCCGCTAGACCCATATCCGGTCCCACCTTTTCCCCAACTCTCTCCCCCTTTCTCTTTCTCCCGTACACTCCATCAACCTTCTCCGCATCACAAGACCTTTCTTGCTAAGACTTCTTCAACCCCTTTTACTCGCCCTCTCTCCTTCCCCATTGTCTTCTCATTTCCCGCTCATTTCTCCCCGTTTTTCTTTTCCTATTCCACGTACTACAGTTTTTTTCGTCATCATCTTCGAATCTCCTTCGAATAAATTATCTCCGGACGACCGCAGAGTAAGAGAGGAGTGGGGGAGGTAGGCAAGGAAAGAAAAAAAAGAATAACTAGATGCGCTTTTTTTTGCGTTTCGGAATTTTATTAGAGGCTACCTTCCACGCCCTCCTGTCATTCCTATTTCTCTTTCTCGGTGTTATTTCATTGGTTCGTTTCTTTTTTAAAGTGTTTTTTTCTTCTTCCCGACCACTAGACTTTTGGTATTTTCCCCTCGTGTTTTTTTCCTGCTCAGACATTTTCTTCTTCTCCCGTTCGGTGGTTATTTTTTGGCAGATCTTCTCTCTCTCTCTCTTTCTTACTCAGGGAATTCCATTATTGCCATCCTTTCTTCGTTAACCGCGTCTTTATATCCCCCTTCGCCGTCTTCTATTGCCTTCTATTCTTCGATTCAATAATACTTTCATTCTCCATTATCTTTCCTATTCTCCGCGGACGACTTTCCGACTTTCATTTCTTTCTTTCGAATTTTTGCGAAAACTTATTCCGAAGTGGAATTTTACTTCCAGTGACTTGAATTTCCTGGATTATCCCCACTTTTGATCTTCTAAAATGTATTTTTGCAGCAGTACATGTTGAATTACTTATGGTCTATTTAATCTATCTCGTTTTAGCGAGTGCTTCGACGAAAGTTTCGAGTAATCCCGTTAAATTTTGGACGTATAATATGTAAATAATTATAATCTCGAGCATAAACTTCGATTTATACGTCCATCCCGTCTTTCGTCCCTCACTTCTGCTCTCAGTCATTCCGGCGACTAAATCCCGATTCCTAATTTCGGCTAATTATCCCGTCCCCTGGCGTTCCTCGCATTCCCTCTTCCATCCGCCTTCAGTCCTCCGGGTCATCTTCCTTAAAACACGCGCATGTCCCTTCCTCCTTCCCTTTCCCACCTCCCGCCCTGCCGTGAGGTCCGACGTCCACCGCATACCAATGCGAAAGGGGATTTCTGGGGGTCAATCTTTATTTGGCGTGTCCGGCGAGGAGGAGGGTCTTGAGGAAAAGACAAGGGAGGAGTCTGAACGAGAAAGAGGGAGATGTGTATTTTTTAAATGGTTGAAAGAGAGAGAGAGAGAGAGAGAGAGAGAGTGAGTTTGGTTTGAGAGGAGGTGTTATTGCGACGATTTTCTACAGGGGCGGAATAGCGTTTAAAATACGAAACAAAATGACGTCAGATATGTGTTTAGCGCGACGCGTTCGCGTTCTTCGAATTATCGCTCCGGGTGGGGAAGTAGTATGATGCTTCGACGAAGCTTAGAATGTTTGTTTTCGTTTTATTTTACACGCTACCGTTCTGAACGAGCTGTTGTAGAGGTAAATTCATCATCATGTTACTGAATGAGAGAAGTAATGGGTTTTACCTTCCACATATTCTCCCTCATGTTACCAAACTGTTTCCTTTACGTATAATTTGATCCTAGATATCAAGGTAAATAAAAAAGTATCACGTTGCTTTCGCCTCTTCGCAAATTTGTGTAGCATATAAAATAATTTCGTAAATATTCGGCTACCTAACATTATAACTACATAATGGCAACGTCTGACTAAATCCTGATATTTTTATTGTGCTCATGTTGTATATATGTACGAACGACAGCAAGACTTAGTGACGATGAATTTAATCTATTTATTGCAGGCGGTGCGCAATGTACCCTTTAAACTTGCTTTAACGTAATTTCCTTAATTCATTTTTTTCTCTCTCTCCCTTCCCGGTTATAGTAAGGTTTCGAGGATGGCGTGAACCACTAAAATCTTTTCAGACGTCAACCCTTCTTTTAACATGTTCGTTTTATTATCCGACGTCGTCTCTTTTTACGTCAATAAGGATAAAAAAGACGTCGAACGTATTCTTTTTCCTCTTCCGTTATGCAATTTTCGTTTTCAAGGAAGTGGATCCCGTCTTCCTATTCTTAAAAGTTGCCTGGGTGAAGGTGGCGCCTTTTAAGACGCGGTGAGTGTAGGCTGCACTGCGTTGACTCCCTCTCCCACCTACCTCGACAGTTGTGCCGTTGCTTCGCTCCATGAGACCTTTTCCTTTTTCTCTACTGGAAACTTGCTGAGAGTCCCCGGAAGTAGTTAGGCATTGGTCGGCAACTTCCAAGGGCCTGTCTCCTTTTAAGAATCTGCCTCAAATTTTATGAGCTGCGAAAAAGAAGGGAAACTTACTCGGAGTTAGAAATTTAATTTTTTTAGCCGGGGTAATTTTATTTTAATAGTATCATGGCGTATAAAGTCGGGAATTCAGTTCCTCTATATCTTTTTTCTTTCATTTCGCTTCTCTCGGTCCATATCTTTCATTTTTGCGACCGAAATAAAAATTGTTGCATTTCTTTTTTAACTTGAGAAAAATTTTCGTGGAAAATTTTTGAGCTTTCCGCCTGTGTTTCTCCAAGCGACTTTATTTTTACCTAGCCTAGGATTCGTTAACGATGATCATTATTTCAGGTTTAAAGATTTTTTGGTATACTTGCGAAAAATTCCTTCGTTTCCCAGCATTTGGTTAATTCCTCCCGTAATTCCTGCCGACCATTCCACTCGAAAAACATGCTCGCAGATGCGGAGAGCAATGATTATTTCCTAAATGTAGTGGAAATCCGATGCCGACGGCCGAGAGTTAATTCTCCCACGTGGAGATCATTGACCAGCTTTCGGGGATATCTGATTTCTCCGGAAAAAAAAGCGAAAATTTTGTTTTCCTCTGATGTCGTTACCAAGGACACGGATTTGGAAATTACGCCGCCGCGCGTGTGTGCGCGTCCACTGGAGGGCGGGGGGAAATATCGCGCTCACAATGATATTTAGAGCGACGCTATCTCTCCCTCGGTTGCGGAAATTAGTTCAACGAAGCGATCAATTCGTCAATACAAAAAAACGGAGAGAGGTATGGTTAGCCGAGTTAAAAATGATTGATACCGCATCCATCAACATACACCAATTCGTTTGCCGGGTACAAAAATCGCAATTTCACCCGATTATCTCTTCCTTTCTCTTTCACTCTCTCTTCATGAAACTCAATTTTTTCACTCCTTTCTTCGCCACCCTTCCTATCTCTCCATTTCCTTTTCTCCGCTCTCTCTCTTTCAAATTTCTGCGCATTTCGGGGAAAATCTCTTTCTCCCTCTGCTTTTTCCGTTGCTACGTTACCCGACCTAAGCTCTTCCTCCTACTCCACCTCCTCTGCCCTTCCTCACTCCTACTCCTCTCTCTCTCTCTCTATAACCCTCGCTTTCCGCCCTGTCCAACGGCTGCCCTCCCACGCCTAACCCAACCAACCTCTCGGCTCAAAAGCACAAATCAATTCCAGTTTTTTTGCCTTTTCCCATCGCCACTCATCCGCTCCCTTCCGCTACTTTTCATTCTTCATTCCAAATTTCAGATGCGCATTCTTTTATTTATATATATATTGTTTTTATTTCGTCGATGCGGATCTTTTTGTGTCTCCGCGTGTGTATATATACGTATGTATAAAATACATAGATAATGTGTTTTTCCCCGCATTTCGTATATTTTTATTTCTCCATCCGTCGCTTATTTTCGTTCTGGATATCGTATACATTTATAACCCATATTCATCTTTCCGCGAAAAAGTTTCCGCATCGAAATCTTTTTGGATTTTTTAAAAATGTTTATTTTTTTCGTGATCCTGCGCCTGTTTCTCTCTCCCTCTACCCTCCCTAACTCCTTTTCTCTCTCTTGGATTCAAACCCTTTTTTCCTTTCTCGTGTTTATCTTATTCCCCACACACATGTCCGCAAATCTTATTCCGATATCTCCACCCACCGCAAACTTTATATTTTTTACCTTCCCCTTCTGCGTGTTCCGCGAAGGACATCCAATTTTCCCATGAATCCACGATTTCTCCTTTCTCGTGCCGTTTTTCCCTTAGTCGTTTCCTTTTCCTTTTATTTTTTTGTCGTTTAACATTTCCTACTACGTCTCCTTTCCATGCCTTATCTTCTTTTTCTCCCCCTTATCTCTCCTTACCCCCTTTCCCTCCCCCGAACTTTCCCTGCTCTCCGCGATGTATACGATTCAAATCGATTTATATTCTGTCATCTCTATTATCATCTAACATTTATACCTCCCCCACCCACGCTCCCTTCTTTCTCTCCTCTTTCTTCCGTCGCCACCACTTTTCCTATTCAAATCTTTTCCTCCCCCCTTCAACCCCCTCTGCTGCCCTTGCCAATTTATTCCCATCCATTTAGAAACTTCCTGCAGCCTTACTTTTCCTTTTTAATCCTCCAGGACTCCATATACAGACACACATATATGTGTAAACATATATTATATATATATATATATATATATATATATATATATATATATATATATATATATATATATATATATACATATCCATTGCAATTTATACTCTTTCCTCACGATACCTCTGTTTTTTCTTTATCAAGATGACAATCCGTCCTTCCTTTTGTTCCCCTTCCTTGTTTCACCTCATCCTCCCTCGCTGTCGCATTTCATATTTACCGGATATCATCTCCATATCCTCTTCTCCTTTTCCTTTTACCATATGTACATTTACTTTTGTCTCTATCTCATTTATCCTTCTCTTTCTTCCTCTTAACTTCTTCCTTCTCACTTCATTCTCAACCCTTATGGAGAGAGAGAAAAAAATATTCCCGTGTCGTTCATGTCACCCACATTCTGTGATAGACAATCTTAACGCATACTTCAACTTGGGATCCTGTTGTGTTCGCATCTCTCCTTATCCTCTTTTCTTCATCCTTATATCTATCTCTCTTATCCTCTTTCTCTATCCATTTCTCTCCCTCTCTCTCTCTTTCGCTTCCCTCTATATCCAGTTCTCTCTCTTCCTCTCCCCTCTTTCCTTCCATCTCTCTATACATCTCTATCTATCCCTCCCCCTTTCGCCATTTTTATATCATCTCTATTTCCCCCTCTTTCGCTCCCTCCACATCCATTTCTCTCGCTTCCTCCCCCCCTCTTTCATTCATCTCTCTTTCCTTCTTCTCCGTTCTTTCTTACCTCTCTGTCCCTTCCTCGTTCCCCCCTACATCTTCTTGTACCTTCGCCACTCTGTTGAGATACCCTGATTGATACCCTAACGTGTCCTCCCCCATCCCTCCAACCACCTCCTGCACATCTCGCTCACTCCGCTTTTGCTGTCTTATCCTGGAACGAACTCACCGCTCCATTTCATTCGAACATTCTTCCCTCTCTCTCTTCCTCCCTTCTTTACCTCTCGATTGCCCACTTAAAGGGATTGACGTGAAGCACTCTGATATCATCCCCTTTCTTCCCCTAGCACCTATATTCTCACTTTCCCTCTCTCGTTTTATCTAATCGCTCCTTTTCTATCTTCTTACCTCTCCCTCTCTCTTAGGTAACCTCTTTCTATCTCTCTGCTCTCCGTCTTTCTTCTTCCTCCTCCGGGCATATGCCTAAGAGTCGACAAAAAGTCTTCATCCGCCCGAGTGTGTTTTGCCTTCTTGCACGTGCTCGCCGCCGCCTACTTGAGCCTGGCTGGTGTAATTCCCTCTTAATTTATCCATCCGACTAACAACTGCCGTCTCTCTCTCTCTCTCCTTCCTCTTTTCTTTTTATCTAGCCGAAACACGTGACTACTCGCCAAAAAGGAAATGCTAATTGAATTTTCGGCAGTTTGTTTTGAGTCGGGCGGGTTGTCGACATGTGCTCATTAAGCGGCAGCATGGAATTGTTTTTGACTGAATTAGGCGTAGTCGGATATATGACATTGTTTTCAAAGTTGCGAGTTCCTTTTACGGAGAGAGTTTCTTTTAATTAGCCTACGACAGTTACGCTTTAGGAGGCTAAATTCATGCTATGGTTTTGTGTTTGAATTGAGTTTATGCGTCATCTGATTATGACTGAATCGCATTAATACAAAATGTTTCGCCTAGAATAGGCAATAATATCAGCTTCGTTATTCACATCAGACATTTGTTTTTCCCTTCGTTGTTTATACTAAGCTACTATCGTCTTAAACATGATTGAAAATTTATACAAATGAAATGATTTTCATTTGTATCATGAGTAAATTCTACAAAGTAGAGCCTGAACTTATTATTGATACGATTGATAGTGTTAATCTAAAATTCTCTGCATGCTCGCCTACGCTGGTCTATTCAGAGTCATTGAAAAGCAGGATATAGCTTATTCAGAAATAGAATGATTAAGTCTGCCTCGATAGTTCAGTGGTAGAATATCCGCTCAAAAAGTGCAATACATTGGTTCGATTCCCGACCAAAGCAGGATTTTTTTCCTTCTTTCACTCGATTTTTTGTTTGTTCTTCCCCTCTCCTATCCAAACAGCCCTAACTCGGCCATATGACCGGATGCCTTCGTCCATATCTCTCACCTTTTTCCTCCCGCATTTGTTTTCTGATACTCTCCCGTTTTCTCTCTCTCCATCTCTTCCTTCCAATCGAATTCTTTTATAGTTTTCCTTTTACCTCGACGCTCTCTTTCCCGTTTTTTTCGTTTCGAAAGGGAGAACAGGGTGGCAAGGGAAGAATCGTATCGATCAGACATTTTTCTCATTCCACCTCACTTTCCTTCGCGTTGGTTCTCCTCTCTCCTTAAAACTCCATCCTCCCTCTTGCTCTCCATTTCTCCACCACTCCTACTGCACCGCTTTGACCTTTGACCTCTCACTCCGATCTCCGATGAATCTCATTCCCGGATTATTCCCTCCCTCCCTCTCTGTTTATCCCTTACCGCCCTTTTTTGATGCGTATTCCTTTTCGTTGCCTCGCGTGGGCATACTTGCATATGTATTTATGTATGTACGTATGTTTTTGTGTGTGTGCATACATATACACACACAATCACATACGTACATATATACACAAACGTGCATATGCCGATATACTTTTGCTTATGGTTTTTCGGGGTCCGAGGGGAAGGATCTCTTTCCGTAGCGATGCGGGAAAGCTCGAAAAAAATACTCCAAAAACACGGAAGACGTGTTCTCAAAGCTCGCTCGCCAAGGTCGAGTGATGCGTATATTAATGGGCGGGGAAGAGGGAAGGGTTGGGAGTTTTGAGTGGTAGTCTGCGTGGGAGTGAAGGCGAGGCGCTCTGTATTACGAAAAAAAAACGTTCCCTTCAAAAACTCAACTCCTTTCAGTTTTGCTATTTTCATTCCTCGAATCCATATCGGTTAATGAGAACTACCTTACACTCGAGGAAATGGAGGAATTCGGATTATTTTTATTTTTTATTTTTCGTTTCTCCTTTGAAAAGACTATCTCTTTTCATTCGCTCGTGACGGGCACCATTACATACATATTTCTCGTAGGTTTCGAATGTCTGGTGACGAGATTAACCTTCATAATCATAATGTATTTCGTTCTCAATTAAAAAGGAAAGATGGGCAAGGGAATAGTTATTTTTTCGTTTAAATCCATTTAATTTGCGGCCCGAAAATGGGTCGGGGTGTTGAATAAACTGGATCGTATTCCTCACCGTCGGGGGGTCCGTTTCGCTAGGGAAAAATATAACCTGCTCGTGATAAATGAGACGAGGTGTAGGTTTTTTTTAATGATTGGCAACGTGCGGAACGAAAATGTTTTTTTTTAACAATAGGCAAAAAGGAGCATTTATTCTACTTATTTTTAGCTTTCCGACAATTTTTTTCGCCCCGAGATTTTGTGATCTATCGATTATAAAAATTGTGCCCACGCCACGCGGCAGGGATCCCCCTTATGGGCGAGGGTTTTTTTTCAGGGCGGCAACAAATATTTTATCTCCCTATCTCTCCCCGTCTGCCTGTCTATTTCTCTCCGTTGCTCTCGTTGCTTCGGATTTTTCCCATCACGCGCTATCAATTCGACACCGAAAGAGATTTTTGGAATTGGGTCCAGAGACTAAAAAGTATAGAACATTTGTCGCCCGAGGGTAATGAGAAACACCTGCGAATCTGAGCCAATGCGTTTTCGCAGAATCTCACCGTAGCACGCGCGTTAGGTTTTTTTCGAATTTCAAAGAGCTGCCTCACTGCATGTTTTTGTAGTCGTTGCTTCGACGTTTTTTTTACCGCTTTTAATATTATACATGTATGGATAGATTCGGAACTCTACTCACCCTCGTTTGGATACGTAAGGAAATCGTATTTTTCCGGCAGCTTCCCCGCGTCAAATTTTCCGATCTCCTCGCACCCGCGGAAAGTTTTTTTAGTCGTACTAGTAGTTCCATACGCCGCAAAATGTTTCATTTATAAATTTATATATGTAAAACGCTCTTTTCGCTGCGATTATAATTATTTTCTCCGGCTTGAAATTTGAAGAGATTCGAGCACATGGCATATCGACAAAGCGGACCCAATCGGTCTTAATGCGAGAAAGAAAAATACTGAAAAAAGAAAAAAAAAATAATTAAATCCAGACAAGCTAGTTTCTTTTCCTTATTTTTTCTTTTCCTACTAATTGAAATCTACTTTTTTAAATTGAAAGGCCAACTGAATTATTTCCGAGAAGCCGGCTACTAAGGGAATAAAAAAGGCATCAATAAAAAAATCCTTTTATTCTTAAAAATCAATCTGTTTGAAGCTAGAGAGAGAGAGAAAATGAAAGAGGAAAAATTGTCTTTCGACATTAGCGCATATAACGGATGTCTTGGGTTTTTTCGGACGAGGGAAAAGAGGTTTTGAATATGAAATTCGATTATTTTTTATGGGTAAGTTTGCGAGGAGGTTATACCACCGGATCCTCTCTCTCTCTATAATGCACGAAACGGAGACGCAAAATTAAAAAAAAACGAAGGAAGCGTACAAGTCGCTGTTTGCACTTCTCTCCCACCTCTCTCTTCATTCTTTATCGCCCATTTTATCCTCCGTTATTCTCCTTCATTTTGAGCGTTACGTGCGAAGAGCAACAAAAGAGGCGGATTGCCGATGGGTGGTAATGGAAATTTCGCGGAAGGTTCTCTGTTTGCCAGTTAGGTTGAGTAGAAGTCGGAGGATGTCCTCTTTTTCTCCCTTTCTCTCCGACCATCCTATCGTACTCTCCATACTGAGGGGAGATTAATTTGAAATCCCATCTTGATGATAGGTTTATCACGTGCGCTCGCTCACTCTATATCTCACCTGAATGCCCTTTATCAACGCCCCGCCGACTCCTAGCGGTGGCCTCTCCAATAGTTTTCGTTTTTCGATCTTTATTTTACTAACCCCGCTGCCACAATCTGCCGTATTACCATTTCTTCCCTCGCTATCTCCCCTTTCATTCCATCTGGCGGGTTTTTTCTGTAATCCTTTCTATCCCCATTGATATTCAAGCATCACTCTTATCTCTTTTGGTTCCGATCTGCAAAAGAAACCGTCATGTTTCATCTTTCTTTTCTTTTGGCTTCCTTTTCCTCTCTGTCCTCGTGTTCTCTTCCTTCCTCGCGCAGCCTTAATCTATTTATTCGTCCACGTCTCTGTATTTCCATTTCCCCAAAGCATTTCCAATCATCTCAATTCTTCGGACGCTATTTGAAGTTCCTGTTCTTTTTATAGTACTTTTTCCATCTCCTTTATGTATAATTTCTTCCCTGCTTACTTTCTCTTTTCTCTTTAATTTCCTTACTTCTCTATCTCTCATTTCGCGAAAAGCATTTTCTCCGTCCTTTTTCCCCCCTCTCTCTCTCTCTCTCATCCTTTATGCATGCTTTACATATCCCTTGTCTACGGTGTCCCTAAAACATCTTGAACGCTGACCAAATGGGTTTCGATGTAAATAGACGCGTAGCGATTTTGAGTACTGCTAAAATACATTAGTATAATGTAATATGATCGCACGCATTACTTTATGGATAATTTGTACATATTTAAATGGTGGATCCTAGTTTGAAATTTGAGTAACTTGAGTGGATTCTGAAATATTATTGGAAAACGGATAACGTAAGAGAGGTGCAAAGACATTGGAAGCATGAACTTGAAAGGACCAGTGAAATTAGACATTTTAGGGGAGATAATTCATAAAGTTTTGAAACTTGGCACATTTCTCCGTTAGTAAAACCTAACTAACATTTCAAAAGTTGACATGCCTGACGTGTACGTGTCGGCCGTTTTGACGCCAAAATGGCCGCCGGATCACGACCCGCGACTTGCCTTTCGCGAATAACTCGGAAACGGTCAGATCTACGGCAAAACCGTACAGAGACAAACTTGTAGAGAATAATATTTCCTACGTGAAAGGTTCTTTGCAGTGTTTTTGCTACTGCAATGGTATAGCAGAAAATGAGCGTTTTTTTTGCGGAACGCAGGCCGCGCGGTCTTCAAGTCAAGTGTTGTGAGCTCGTTATTACTTATGTTAAGTAATTGAAATAAACAGTGAATTAGTGCCTAAAGAGGTTACCACGGTAAAAAAATGCGTCTGGAGCTCTACCACACCTGGTGGTGTGGAAACGAGCTCACAACACTCGATTTTAAAACAGCGCGCGGCCTGCGTTCCGCAAAAAACGCTCATTTTCTGCTATACCATCGCAGTAGCAAAAAACTGCAAAGAAACTTTCTTCTAGGAAATTTTATTTTTTAAAAGTTTGTCTGCGTACAGTTTCGCCGTGGATTTGACCGTTTCCAAGTTATTCGTGAAAAGCCAGTCGCGGATCGTGCTCCGGCGGCCATTTTGGCGCCAAAACAGCCGACGCGTACACGTCAGGCATGTCAACTTTTGATATGTTAGTTCGATTTCCCTAACGAACAAATGTGCCAAGTTTCAAAACTTTATATATTATTTCCTCTGGCCGTCAAAAAAGTCTAATTTGACTGGTCTATCTGAACCACCATCATGTTTAGACATTTCTAGTTTACGTGATAAGTATGAGGCAGACGGTACGATGCAGGCTGTGCGCGAGGGTCGATCTGTAAGATGTCGCACATCACTCAGTGTTGCGAATTTGTTGAAGGTTTTCACGCAATCACTTAGAAATATTGCGAAACAGCGTGCTCGTTAGATCAATACCTGGCAAACCATTATACACAGGATTCTGCAAACTGCCATGTGCGGACCTCCCCTCACCCCGGTGTACAGACAATTGTGGAATCTGTGATTACCACGCTAAAAACTTGCTACGTTGCCTCTTGCTAGGCTGCTACTTGCTGCGTTGAGTTATGAGAACTAAAAACGTTATAAAAATTTATATTATTTGAATAGGACCTCCTCAGACCCCCCTCCCCCCGAAGTATATTTCTGGGTAACTGCATGATAGACTGGTGTATGATCCAGATCATCGGGTTGAATTTTCGAATGGTTTGTTCGTGCGCTTGATAATAATGAATTTCAACAGATACTTTTGCCTGAGTGATACTTAGAAGAACACTGAACGCTAGAAAGCTAACTGAACCGAAAGAGTTGAGGCATGAGATTCAATTGGTTTGTGCTGCCATTTTGCCAGCACCTTGTGCATTAGTGTGCCCCTCTTTAGCAAGTAATTGCTGATGGTGGGCATTTAAAACATTTGCGCCTTAAATTTGTGTACATTTCTAGGGGCATCCTGTGTATAGTACATGAATTTTTCGTTCCATGCACATAATTTACGGATTGTCTTCGTCTCCTTCCCATCCTTTCTTTAACCTCCTTTGACCCCCTTTGCGTGAAGGTTAGGATTGATCTAGTCCGCTTCACATTTGAAAATGTTTCCTTGTTTGTCTTTTTTCCCCTCTTTGTGACCCCTTCTCTCTATCACGAAAGAAAGTTCGAGAACGTTAAAATATATATCAATCGGAATTAAAAATATTTATCTTGAAAAAGAGGCCTCCCTTCCAAGGATCTCTTCCATGTTGTTGCTTCGGTTTCTGCGGCGAGAGAGAAAGAGAAATTCCTCTCTCTCTCTCTCTCTGTCTCTTGTTGATAAGATGAGATAGCGGTGGCGCTGCCGTCTACATTTCCCTCTCCATCTCTCTCGCCTGCCAACTCTCAAACGGAGGAATCCACTTCTCCAAAAGTATGGATGTCTATCCAACTCTAGGTGAGACCTCTCCGCTCCATTTGAATGCCAATGGGAGAACGAAAATGGGTGGCAGCGACACCTCTCAGGATGTTTGCGCTAACGAAAAAATCTCTTGGTTGAAGAGGAAAAAAAACTTCCCTTTTCAAGGTGTTTTTTTAAATGTCTATGCTATCTTTCTGTATCTTTCTTTTCGACCGGCGCCTCGATTTGAAATGTTTTGCGAGATGCTTAAAAGATCATTCATCATATACAACTGTTTATGGTTGCCTTAAAAAGTCGATTTTTTAAAAGAACTATATTGATCTGTGAGTTTCTACGGACTTCTCTCTAAATAAATTATTACCATCTTTTTTACTCCTTTAAAAAAATTAATTATAGGTTTAAGCGCCTTCTTCATGAATATTAATTAGGCATGCCGTCGGGTTTTTAAAGGAATAGTTTATTTTTAATTCCATCGATACTTTATCTAAGGAATCACTACCGGTATTTATTCTTTTACTATCTCATTTAGAAGTTAAAAATATCGATGCTACTCCCACCTCCCACATATAAAACGACGCGGTTATTCTCTTAAACGCTGGATAGGAGGATCTTTTCCTCCTGAAACCATTCACCGCATTTAATCCCCTTACGTTGATGGAATCCTCTGCCTCCTCCCGTCGTCCTACCAAAATCTTTCTTATTATGCGAACGTCTGCATTAAACGCTGGGTTAGGGCCACTAATCCTGCACCGGCTGCATGAGTCATAGTCTCATCCTCCGCCTCCATCCTCCTCCTCATCTCTTACCCCTACCACCTCCACCTATTCCTCCTCTGCAGTTACTCATACCTCCTCCAAAAGGTCTCCACCCCACTCGTTCGCTCTTTCTCGCCCCTCCTGCCTCCGCCTATGCAGTATATCCCTCCTCTCTCTCTCTCATCCCCGCAGCTACCCTCCAGGCATTTAGCATCTGCCGCATCCGTTTATGCCCTTACCCTCTTCGTTCCCTCTCTCCAGAATCCCTTCTCCCTCTATCTCTCTCTCCCTCATTCCCTCACCCCATCTCTCATTCCCTTGCATCGAATATTCGGGCGCATGGCTGCCTCGAACCACCCGCCTATGCCGAGTGTCGATGACCGAGGGTCAAGTGATATTCGCTCCATCACATCCTCCTCCTTCCCCCCAGACCCTAAAGGCTTTACCCCGTCCATCCTCCGTCTCAGCCACTGATTCCCTGAGACCGCCTCTTTGACGTGATCTCCTCTTCCCTCCCATTTCCCTAGCTCAATCCTATCTCATAAACCCACGCCATGGTTCACGTTACCAAGGAAGGGATGAGGAAGAGGGAGTGATGGCGAATGACAATTCAAGCGTCGCTATCTTCTCTTGTTTCCTCATTTCTGGCCCTCCTACTCTCCTTTCGATTCCTGTTTGATTATCGCGGGTGCTTTATATCTGCAGTGTAATCTTCTCTTCTATTTGCCCTTCTAAGACGGTCTTTAATATTCTCCCTATGAGTGTTGTGCGTATATGACGTGTTGTTATTCTGACATCCCGAACGAGCGTCGAGCATATAATTCTACTAGTACCCAAAAAAATTATTCTGTTTCTTTCTACAAAAATTGTTAATCTATACAAATCTGTGTAGACCAATCTACTTGATACCCTTGTGTTATCTCGGCGGTATTCCCGCATGCTTTACTTTCATTAGAAGATATTTTGCGATGTTATTTTAATGTATCATTCATCGCTCTTCTTGGTGATTTATTTTTGACGGTAAAATAATGCCTCGAAAGAAACGCTAGTGATCAATCCAGCGTTCTAAATGTCCGACCCTCTTCAAAATGAAAAGGAGTAGCCAAGTTTTATAATTATACTAAATTACTGCCTCCGTTGAGCTAAATTATTTTCGGCCGCATCTGCATTCAAAATTGTAAGACGTCAAAAAATTGCAAAGCAGAAAATTAACATCGGAGAGAATCGTATCATACGTCAGTCACGAGTTTCTCGTTAGCTCAACAAAATAAAACTCTTTAACTCGATTGTCGAATCCAGGCTGCCGCATTTATCTCGCCATCTATCTACCTTGTCCTTTGCGCGAATGTCTCCCAACAATTAAATCCCCGTAAATATTAATCTTAATCTTCCTGCCCGAAAGCGAACGTGTCCACTACCTCCGCCTCCGTCAGTAGTCTGTCATCTCTCTCTCTTGTCTGTCTCTCTCTCTAAAAGCTCTCTCTTCCTCTATTACCCCTTCTCTACCCTTGAAGGGATTTCGCCATGAAAAGGGTCATGGGAAGGATTATTACTCCGTCACAGAGTTTCCGGAGGTACTGAGGTGGACAACGATTTCGGGAACACTGCGACTCCCTGTCATTTCCCTTTCTCATCTCTTCTCCCTCCTATACGCCTTCCCTCCTTCACCTCTTCCGTCTCTTATCTTTTAATGTATGCATGTACGCATTTATATCCGTCACCCACGTAAACATGTGCACCTGAACATCTACAATACGCACATACATAGATGTGCGCAATTATAAATTCCTATCTACTGACATTTCTACCGCTTTCATCCACTATTATGCAACCAAAGCTTTTTGATGTTCTCTTTGCTTAATTCACATTAGGAAACAAGGTTTTTAAGGCGGAAGAGAGCTGCGAGAGGCATAAGTACGTTAACATGTAGTACTTTCATCCAATTTATGGTCTTCAGTCTATTTTCGTCTTTCTTTGATCCTTGTGTTCTGTCTCTTCCCCGGATCTTTTTTTCTGGTTTATCGTCGGCCATTAAGCCTATTTTACTTTTACAATCCCTTACCTACCTCCGGTATTCTTTTACCGAAAAAACTTTTTATATAAAAAGCCTTGTGCCGCACTGAATCTTATGAGGGGCTAGTTACGCTACATCTGTACAAGGACAGAATCTAAAGTATTGAAATGCGATGATTCTTTTCGTATAATTTTACGTCTTTTGCAGCAGCATCCGCCTTTTTTCATTTTTCGGAGATAGTCTCCCTCTCTCTTTCCGCAGTTAAATTCGTATTTGACCGCTCTGAGCTTATATTTTTTTACTCTAATTCTAAAAATCATATCCTCAACTCCTTTCCGAACTTTCCGTTTCTCCCGCTATTCCATTTAATAGCCCCATTTTCTCCGAAATCGTTTCCTTTTCTCCCCAATTCTCCTCCCGTCTTTTTCTCTCATCCCTTTCTCTTCCCTGAGAAAGAGAGCATAATTTTACATCGACTTTTTTACCATCGCCTCCTCTCTCTATCTCTCTCTCTCTCTCCTTTTACTTTCCCTCCTTTTCTCTCTCCCTCTCGTTATCGCCTCCCATATTATAATTTTCCTTCCAATCTCTTCCTCATTTATTCCGCTCTTTTTCCTCCATTTTTCTTTTTTCCTCGACATTCTTTTCGATTGAGTTTCATTCCTCTCTTCAACCCAGTTGTCAAGTGGCCCTTCTCCCTCTCTCTCTCTCTCTTTCCAACACCACCGAAATAAAATTTTTAAAATCCTCCACTCGCTCCGTCGCTCCACATCCCCTTTCCTCCGCACTCCACGAACCCTTCCTCCCTCATCCTCTCTCCACGACCTCTCGCTGACCTCTGTCCGTTCTCGCCCGAACGACCGGGTCGCATAATTGACGCTTGGTAATGACTGCGGACTGCTATGGTGGGTGGGTGGATAGAGTGGGAAAAGGATTGGGATGGTGTGTGTGGAGGGGGAATAGGACGGAGAGCAAAAGTGGTAGAGGGGGAAAGGTGGGGAAGAGGAGGGGGGAGGCGGGAGTGTGATGTAGAAGGTGCGGGAGGAGGAGTTCAGAGGGAGTCCAAACATTGGCGCAATGAGGGCCGGAGTAGGGGTTTATTCGTTAAGGTGAGTGAGCGAGCGAGTCCGAGAGAGGCGTACACTGACGGCATTCAGATTCGTGAAGGTGTACTTGTTTGTGTGTGTGCATTTCTCTCTAAGCACGGCCTGCATACCTTTTTATAAAGGAGCATTATTTCAAATTGGGTATGTTTAGCGAATCACACCCGATATTTCTTCAAATTTGGCAAAAGTTTACGCAAGAGGAAGAAGACAGGCGAGCGAATTAATCTGAAGAGCTATCGGATGTCTTCATTCACTTAAAAGGATTACAGAGGAAATATTCTCTTCCATGTCGTAAATATTTTCAACGCTTCGAGTACTCTCCCCATAAAGTTTCAGGTCGTTCGGAAATGTTATTCGAAAATTCACGCGTTAGCTCTAAAAATGCAAACATTCAATTCGTTCTCTCGTTTTTGTGTTCATTGCAGCTGCGTAAAATGGTGCAATTCTGCGATGTGATTTTTTTTCGTGCTGCCGAGCGCATTTGATGAATGTCCCCAAATTATTTCAGCATCCGTCCGCCCTTTCGAATCATTTAATCTTTTCGAATATGCGGGTTTTTTCCCTAACCCGGACAAACCCTCTGGGGGGACGGACAGAGTGTTCGGAATGAGGCCGACGGAGGGAGGAGATGAAGAGAGGGGGGAAGAAGAGAGAGGAGGGAGGGAGAGAAAGAGAACAGTATTTCATGGCCGTTTAAATTGGTAATTCTGAGTGAATTACAACGTTGAACGAGCGTTTCCCTCATTAAAAGCACGGCTTCAAACCATGGCCATTGGATATTCAGTCCATCTGGGCGAGTAATAACGAGGCTTAATGGCTATTGCTCCACTCAATCCGCACTTAATTACTCAAAAGGATATGTGAATGTTCGCACGGTGGACCAAAGGAATACGCGGAATCGCGCGAGGGTTTTCGAGGGAAGGAGAGAAAAGGGGTGTTGGACTACGGTGGGAGAAAGAGGAGGTAGGTAAGGGAGGGGCGGGAGGAGACGGCGGCCCCGCCGGCTGCAGGATGGCCCCGTGGAAACAGCACGTGGCGATAAGTGCTATTAATGACCGAGTGTCCTACGGGCGCACGTGGCTTTCTGGGTTGAGGAGAGGGATGCGGGTCGCAGGTTCTCCCCCTCTGCATCTCGTCCAGCGCCTCTCTCTCTCTCGCAAATTTCAATACTTTTCGCGTTGGTCAAAGCTTTGAATCACGTACACGTGTACACGAGGCATCGGAAAAACGCTGAAGAGGAGGATTTTGGGGGTGGAGGTGGAGCCGGATGGTATTGCGTAGTTATGCAAACAATGAATGGCCAGTCGCTGGCGTCGGCTTGCATTCGCTGCGGTCCATTGGCTCTGTCTCTCTTTTTGGGCTTACCTATCTCACGAAAATAGTTTGGTCGACATGTTTTTTCTTTTACTTTCGGATTTTCCACGGCGCTAAACTCTCCCCAGATCGTTTTATTATGAATTTTAATTTTATTAATTAAATTTTGAACCGAATATGTTTTGCTACGGTAGCGAGTTTAGGAAATATCTATCCCTTTAAAATTGTATAACTAAAGTGTAGGTCCGAACTTATTAAAAGAAGGGTTAATGGGTCACGAATTAAATCGCCATTTTACCTGGATTATCGGGAATTTAAAAAAAATTAAATTGCACCGATATCCTTATTTTTGCAGCATAACAATGAATTCGCCAGTTTCAATTTTATGAAGATACATTTTTCAACCGCTGCGTATACCACACAAAAACATGAATCCGGAAAGTATCGTCGTCGGAAAACGAGGATCGATATCTCCTTCCTAGATGTCACCAGCGAGATCAGCTCGGCTTTTATCAAAATTCCTTCTCTTAAACATCGACTACAATCCGACGTCTGAACGTCGCATTTTTTTATTTCATCACAAGATGGTCGGCATCGCGCGGCGACGAGGTCCAGGAAAAAAATTAATAAGAACTCGATAGAAAAGAGAGAGGGAGGGTTCAAGTGCTTGCGATTGTGCGAACGGAGTGATAAGGGGTTTCGGAGGGGATTCGAGAGAATGGCGGTGGAATAGCATAGGGAGAAAGAGAAGAAATCCTCTTCCGTAGAAAGAGGTTTCCAAAGTCTTTGGCGTAAGGACGAGTGGCGCCCTCTCTTTCCCTTCCTTCCTATTTCTCTCGGAGGAAGTCATTGATGTTAGGGAGCGACGGATATGGAGGGAAATGGAGAGAGCAGGGGGGGGAGAGAGAAAGAACGGGGTACGAAGTGGGAGGGAGAGGAGATGGACTCTCCTCAAGAGGAAGAGGGAGGGTGGTCACTTCCCTAGGAGTAAAGAGGGAGTGGAAGGATAGGGGTTGGAATGGAAACGGCCGAGGACGGTCCGAGGAGTTTAAAAGGGCAGGAAAATGGCGGGTCACCCACCTTTCTCGGGTACCCACTCATCCAACTGCTACTCCTCCTCTCTTTGGTCTCCTCTGACGCCACAGATCCTTCCTTTATGACCTCCCGCCCTCTCTTTTCTTTTATGGTTTACATGACTAAGACTCTCGAATAAAAAAGGAAGTTCTTCGCATCTTCTCTACCGTCTGCCTCGTCTCAACCGTTTTTATTTATTTCTCTCACACATCCTAAGCGTGCGCAGTTTGCCACTTACGTGGATGCTTCTATGTTTTTCGTCGAAATATTCTTAGAAATTAAATGCACCACCACGATTATTTTGGTTCCTCGTTGTATTGATTTCGAATATAAATCCAATATGCACGCAACGGTTGGAAAAATAAAGCAGCCGCCTTCAGTGTTATTCCACCGATCTCTTTATCTTCATGTATTCCCTACCTTCACACATTCTTTAAAAACATTCAATACCTTAAATTAAACAGCCCATTTATTCCTCAAGTATCTATGTTGTCCAGTTAACCAAAATGACTCCATAGAAAATATTTCGCAGTGTATAAATAACGTAGGCATAAGATTGAGAATAATTTTTAATCGTGTATAATACCGAGTCTTTTAATTCGGAAATTTTTGAGATTTTCAACATTCGTCTCTACTTCTCCCTCGGTAATTACGATCTCGCAATCATTTTCTAATTCAAACTCCTCTTCACCCTCGCTCTTCCCTTTGTGACTTTTAATGCCTCTCTCAATAACGCGTCCTACTTCGTCTTCCAAAAAACATCTCCAGAACCACTCTTCTTTCCATCCGTCTTATGTGTCTCCCTCTCCCTCCCTCTTCGACCACCTTTTCGCACTCTTTCGCTCCAAAAAAAGGAGATTGTGTTTGCTTGCCACCACCTAGACTGTGTGGTCAAGCGCCCTCTAGCAATCTTTGCGGAGAGGGACGGGCAGAAAAGAGATCCGCTTTCTACTCCTCTCTCTCGTCTTTCTCCCCTTCGTTCTTGAAAGAGAGAGAGAGTACCCTCTTTCGCATCCTTTGTGCGAGGCGAGCCTCCTCTTCCTTAATCTCCGAATCCTCTTATATTCGACAGATGGGAGAGAGAGAGAAAAAATGCATGCTAAAATCTTCGGCCAACCTCGGCTTATATGCGACTCTTTGTTCAAAGCGAAGGAAAATAAAAAGCGCGGAAAAGGGTCAAGTCACGTCTACGTATTATTTTTTTTCTCTGGGAGAAGTTTTTAATCACGGCTTGACCCACATCGTTTTAGGGTTTTAGGGGAGCGTTATTATTAAAATAGCAAGATGGTCGTTCGATATTCCCTTCCGGAAGTAGGGTGGAGGGGGAGGGAAGAGGACTCGGATGTTGGCGCGGGGAAAAGGAGAAAGGATTTCATTTGCGATATGGATTTCTCATTTTCAGCGACTTCGTCATTTTTGCCTAGGGGGTTATTTCATCTCTGTGGATGTAAATGATCCACGTGTTATGGAATCATCGGTGTTGAGTTATGGCTCCTCTTTTAGAAAATGCGGCTACGTGAAGTTTTCGCAACGCGCCTTGTAATGGATTGCGCTTCTTTCTATGGCATATTATATTTGCGAAGAATAACGCATCTTTTGTATTCTATCGAATCACAGTGTTGTTTGAAGTATGAATATTTTTTATTGTGTTAGAAACGTCATATGTGATCGTTCGGTTCGACGGAGTTATTTTCATCTAGTTTTATCCTTTGCTCCAAAAACTTTTATCCAAATATGTATTGCAGCCTAACAATTATACATTTCGATTACATTAGTCAAAACTGCTATCCAAATGTGTGGATAAGTACGAAATAGTAAAATTTCGTCGATATTCACCGTTGAACATTATTTACCCGATCGATGGTTCCTCTGTTTCTCTGTTTACCAATTACTCGCACAACACCATCATAAGTCTTCCGTATTCCTTTAACCCAACGTTATGCTTCCTCCGCCGACTATTCGAGTATATAGCGTGACCAGCTACTTACCATTAAGGCCTCTCTCGCTTTTTGAAGCAAATGGGCGTTGGTGGCTCGTTGGGGCCATTCGTCATCACCCATTAACACCACCTTCACCCCCCTCCTCTTTCTCTCTCTCTCTCTCTCCCGTGACGTAACGTGTATTTGACGAATTTAAACGCCCGTCGCGGCAAAAACCTACGTGCGATACGTATGCATGTACACACGTACTCGTTCCCGTGACGAGGCGGGGCGTGCCCGCTCACGCGAAAGGCCCTTGGAGTGCGTGCGGCCCACTCGCATCTCTCTTTTATGTGCCCCCTTCTGACATTTAGGGGAGACCCTCTGTTCCATTCTCTCTCTTTCTCCCTCTCTCGCTCTCTCTCTCTCCCTCTTTCCCCTTCTTTCTACTACTTCTCCACCTCCTAGCAAACCGACCGTCCGAAACTCCACCTTTTTTCCCCTCCTGTTTTATACCTTTCTCCCTCTTTGTTTCCTTTCCCCCTTTCTCCTCCTTCCGTGCTATATTTTTCGATAGCTTCTTCTTTGTTTTTCTCTGCTTACTCTCGTGTCCCTTATTTCTTTCCTGTTCCCTTTCTCTCTCTGTCTTGTTTGGCTTTCTTCCCTTTGCATTTTGTATCTCGTTTCCGGTTTTTTTCTTTACTGGTGATTTAACGTTTTTTTTACGTTTCTGTTCACTTTCCATTAATCTCTGCTCCGTTATTTATTTTTCCCCGTTTTTTTACCCAAAAGTAATTTGTCAATTTTATTTTATTGTTAGCTTCATGATCTTCTTATCCTTAATCACTTACAGATATATATATATATATATATATATATATATCCTCTTTTTCTAATAGACATTACACATTACAATGGAAGAATTAGTGTTTCCACGCAGTACTTAATCTCCCTTTATTACTCTCCTCTCTTCTACTTTTACCTTTAACCGCTTTTTCCTCTACATCCGCTCTCTCTCCTTTTGTTATCGTCTTCGAAGAAATAGCTGTATTGCGTGTGTCACAGAGAAACAGGAGAGATGGCCGAGTTGGGAGTTGGCTTTGGCAATGGCGTTAAAACGGAGAGTTTTTTGAAAGGTGCCAAGCACATTCTTCCATCCATATCTACCCTCCTCTCCTTTCATCTCTCCGTCCTAATCTCTCTTTCTCTCTCTCCATGTTCTCGTCCCTCTTTATTTCCTTATTCCTTCTATATCTCCCTCTACCTGATCCCGACCCTCTCCCTGTCCTTTTCCTATAGCTACCTTTCCTCCCTTACTCTTTTCTCTATTTTTTTACCAGTTTTTGTTTATCTTCGTGCGTTAAGGGAGGTACCGTTCTCATCGGAGACAACCGATCCACCTCTTTTGCCCACCCATTCACCTTTAAAAACATCTCAGACCTACTAGCCCTTCAACCCGCATAACCAATGCGACTCATCCGACCCAGCCCGACCTCTCTCTCTCAACCGCTCCTCACTCCCTTTTCTCTCCTCGTGTCCTCCTCTCCTCCACACATCATTCTTTCCGGCAAGACCCACCCACGCAAACCTTTACCCGTCGCGACTTTCTACCACTACGAGAGGCCAATAACGCTGAATTTATGGTTTTTGCGGGGGTTTTTAGGGGATGGGGAGGGGGAGGAGGGTGATGGGGGAGAAAGGCTCTGGGGCATTCTTATTTCGCTTTTTACTTTTCTGTCCTCCCATTTCTTTTTTTCGGCGATCGTAAACGTCCGAGTGTTCTCCCATTTAGAATCGGGAGGATTTTTAAAAATGGATATGGAAATTCCCCCTCCCACGCCGCCTATACCCGACCAATTCCCCACGCTAAGACGGAGATATTGCTTTCTCGTTTTGATAGCCTTTTTTTCGTTGTTTTTAATGGGACCTCGCAGCGGTTTTATTTTATATTTTTCGTATCTTCGAGATTTATAAGGAAATTCGTGGTCAAAGTTTGGAATCAAAAGAATTGTTGCATGCCCTATGAAGAAAAGATTTACCAAATCTACTTCTCGAGAAGTCATCCGAATAGAATTAATGGATCCATTCAGTCCATCCATTTCTCCGTCTCTTTCACATTACCCGACAAAATTTATAAATGTATTTTATCATGCGCTCGTTTATATCTCCTCAAGCGTTTTTACTGTCGAAAAGTTCTTGTTTTTTAAATATCGTGAGAAAAATCCGACGTTTTATTTCTCGCTCGTCCAGGGCGGAAGATTTCATAATATAATGTATATATACTTATTTATTTATTTAACATTTGTGAGTGGTTTCCCCTTAAGCTGACATTTGGAGCAGCCATTCCGACGATGACAGCTTTGAAATAGTGGTTTTCAGTGATTGGTTGCAGAATGGCGTCATCGTCCCCATCACTTTGGCCTTTATTTCACGCGCATGTCGTCATTTAGGTGAAAGGAAAACCATAAAGTGAACGAGTAGGTGAGTCGTTGTAACGTAATGGGAATGAACGACGGAGGATATAGCGTCACGCCATGAATTTAAGAGATTCGCTTCTTTTGAACTTTTCAGTTTGACATTTTGTGGAATCGATTAATTTCGAGTTTTTTAAAATAGAACGATTTTCAGGAAAAGTGAACGGTATTATTTCTCTTCTTGGAGTCGCCACGTGGTTTTGATATAACTGAGATGATTTCATCCGGTGATTACGTTAAAACATTCCTTCTGTGCGATCCTCACTTTTCCGTAGTCCTTTTTCATTATAAATTTCTCACAAGTTTTGAAATTTTCAAATCAAAAGATGGCATCCATTTCGGAAATAACGGTAGAACTGTCACATTCATTTAAAAGTTATGACTATTATCGTACTTCAGTTATTATATTGAGAATATATTAAATCAGAACACTCTTCCTCAAATTTGTTGCTCGTTGGTACTACGCATGCCTCAAAAACGGGACATCATCGCGATCTCATAACTCTGCTGATCGAATTACATCGCGTTAGTCTAAATAAATTCCCATCATTCTTTACGCCGCGAAAAATCACGCCGTTTCAAGCTAGCAGAGGATCGTTTTGCGGGCACAAAATACACCATGGAGAGAGAGCGAGGATCATGGCGATAGAGAAAGAGAGAAAGCCGCCGGGTCAGAGAGAGAGAGAGGAGGTTTTTTACACAGGGAGACCTCTGGAAGTGCTTATCACTGGTCGGCGGCATCCCTCGAAACGAACGAGCGGAGCCCTCTCCTCATGCCACTGCGTGGCAGTGTGACTGCATGTGCGTGTGTGTGCAGGAGAGAAAGAAAGAGAGAGGGAGAGGCAAAAAAAGATGAGAGTCCGCCCACCGTAAATTTCCCCGCAACGCATAAAATTCGAGATTTTTCGAGGGCGAGAAATGCGGATGAAGTCTAGTGGCGGTGGATGCAGGGGGAAAGAGAGTGAGAAAGGAGAAAGAGAGAAAGTGGAAAAAGATAGGGGAAAACCGGCTGCGAAGAGGCGGAGGGAGAAAGAGAGAGAATTATAGAGAGAGAGAGAGCCGAAGTGAAAAAAGAAAGGAGTTGGGGTGGAGGCTCATCTACTGTTATGACGGTTTTGACCTTTCGACGCTAGGACTAACCCACACACAAACTCCCATACTCGATTCTCCCAGAATCATTCTCGCAATGTTTTCTCTCCTCCCTATATCTCTTTAAAGTCTCGCTGCCTCCCCTCTTCCACTTCTATAGCATCACTCTCCCAAAACTCTCTCTCTCTTTCTCCCTTGCTTTACATTTAAGGGGCTATCTCATACTCTTCCACAGCTTTGGTAATTCTCCCTTCCCTCTCTCTCCCCCTTTTCACGTTTTCCCTCATCTCCATTTTTGTCTTAACCTTCTCTATCCACCTTTTTCTCTGTCGTATTTCCTCCTGCCCTTCCTCTCCTTTCTCTTGCGCCCAAACAGAACTCCTCCTTTCTCTCCTATGCCAAACCTTTTTTTTTATTTTTCAGCCCGCAACTTTTTTACTGCCGCCTTCCCCACCGGCTTTCCTCCTCATTCCACTTACCATTCCCCACTTATATATTTATCGACTTACTTCGCAAACTTTCTTTCCACAACGATATCTCTCTCTCCGCTATCCTCAACTTTATTCTAATTTTTTAATCGTAGGCACGTATATTATGCCTTATTTTTTGACATATCCATTTACATCTTGGTCGGTTAAATTGTGACGTGCTTGGTATCTACAGTTTAAGGATTCTGTGCCTAAATAAAAAAATATGAATTGTTGAATTCCACATATCCTTCTTATAATTTCCGAATTTCCGCCGAGGACGGCTGCTTTGTGGTTGAAGCGGTTATCTGGTTAATTTAAACGTTTTACGATCTCAAGAGTTGTTCATATCGTATGTTACCTTTTCTGTTTCGTTTAAATTGGTCGTTTTCGTTTATCATTTTTTTATTTTTCAAGTACTGTGGGTGTTATTTACTCTATTTCTCTTGCAATTTGATTGTTTTCCTCTCACTTGACATTCTAGATTTTTTACCGCGCTGTTTACCCTGTCTAGTTTCGCTTTTGTTTCGGAGTTTATCTTCATCCTCTCCGATTTTACTCTCAAAACGTTTGCCTAAAATTATTACCATTCCTTCTTACATTACCGAATATTTATCATTCTCCGACCTCTTTTTTAAGGAATTGCTGCATATTATATAACCTTTCTATTTTTGAAATGACCGAATGTTAATTGAGAATCAGGAAGAGGTTTTTGAGGGTAAAGTCGAGGAATGTGATTCGGAATAAGCCTTCAATTCTGAAACTGCATGGCGTTTTCCGCCCAAGATTGTTGCTAAACAATATCGTCTGCTGATCCTATGCTCCGGGAACACATTATTTTAATGTTAATGATATATTACTTTAGGGTGGAGGAAAAAATGTGGCCTTATTCTAAGTAACGAATAAAAATATGGTTGCCTCAGTTGATCTCGTTTATTCCTTTAGCCATTAATTGAACGATAAAACCAAGTCGATGAGTAATATTTCGTATTTTACTTTGCCGTATATTAAATAGATTTTTGTGCCATCTCAAATCGTATCCTGCAGAGGTATGCAACACATCAATCTTGTCTGCAGCGCATGGTTATCAACATTTCAGGGGCACATTTTTTTCCTATAATCTTGACGTCGAGGTCATACCATAACGTTTCGGTCGAGATGACGGGCATATAGAGGGCAAGCTTGAAACTCCCTTTACTGCATTACACCTCTTCTGTATTCTCATAGACTCAGGAACAAAATTACGATTGCAAATTCAGTGCGAGCATCCCCCTATATAAAAGCTCCGGGATAACAAATGATCGGAAAATTTTCCGTCAAAAGTCAGCTCCCCCGTTACGCGATAACGCGAAACAAAAACAAAACGCGGAATCCTCTTGTAGTTCGCCGCAACATGTTGTACGGCGCGTCGCTCGCGTTTTTTGTTTGCTCTCTTTGTCTCGTCTATCGCTCCGTTGTTTGTATGTTGAGGCAGCTTTTAATGGGGAGAATTTAGTCTCCGTCCTCCGAGCGGCGAACGCCGCGTCACACTCGCGTCTGCCATAGCCAGGCGATGAAAATTTGTGAAAATTTGAGCATCGAGATTTGAAATAAATGAGCGCGTTGCGGTAAATTTTTTCGGCCTTTTTAAACTCTTCTCCCTCGTGTCTTTTTTTAAACCGCTCTTTCTCTCCTTGCCTCTCTTCATATTGCAGCTCCTAGAAAGACCGCTCGATTCCCCCGCCCTAGGCCGTAAAGAGATGAAACCGCGTAAAAAAGGGGAGAAAAATAAATGAGAAAATGGAGGAAGCGAAGAGAAAGGGAAAAAACTGACGCTACTGGTGGCGCTTCCTACCGTCATATTCGTCTACCTCGTTTCTCTCCGATTCGAAGCCGTTGGGCGTTCTTTAATCCCTGACGATGAGAAAACAAAAGCAGAAAGCCTCAGTGCATGGCGGAGATTAATCCGTAGTCTTGAGGTATAATACGAAGCGTATATTAGGTACATATTCGTATACATCCAAATTTATTTGTACGCGACGGAAAGTGCACATCATAGATTCCTATACAACGGACATATACTGTAATATGGGAGAAATTAGAAATCGGTAGAAAATTTCTGTCATGACTAGGAATCGAACCTGGATCGTCCGTTCAGGCGGTAGTTTATTGGCAGAATATCCACCGACAAGTGAAGAACACGGGTTTCATTCACGGTCATGCCAGAATTTTTTCCTTATTTATAATTTATTACCATTTGCGTGTTTGTTGGTAAATAAATACATGCCTTTTTTAGGTTACCGCTTGCAATTTTATCTCGTAGCTATTTGCCCATCTCCTTTTCGCGCAGTACCACCGGATGAATGAAAATTGAAATTTCCCGCACTAAATACCGATGTTCATTTTACGATTTCATATAGATCACATTTTTGGCAAGTTTAGTGCGCAGCTTTCTCTCTTAAATAAAAAAATATCCACACACGTGAATGATTGGCTAATGTTTTTTTAAATATCTTTCAGCTTCCGCATATGTTTCTCTCAGTCTTACAGGAAAGTGAATTGCTGATGCCAACGTAGCTATATAGGTTTTTTCGCGCTTTTTTGCGGAATCTGTTTTCATTGCACTCATCTCACAGTTTAATATTTTCCTCTTATCTCGATACTCCCGTTGAACTTCTCTTATTCCATTCTATTATTCACTGTCTTCCTATTTTAACTACACTAATTTCCACCTTCACTCAGTCACCCCCTTATTCTGTGCTTTTCTCTCCCTCTCGCTCCATCTTATTTTCTCATCTCTTTTGTTTTTTCCGCTTTTGTCCTACTATTATTACCTCTCGCATCTCTCCCATTCAAATAGGATTTAAGAAAAACAAAGTAAAGAGATGGAGAAAAAAGTTTCCGGGCCAAGTAGCGAAAATAAATTAGTATGAGGAGCTGTGAAAAAAAACTCGGCAAGTGGAGAATAGGCAACGACCAAAGTCTCAAAGTGAGTTTGGAACGGTGAATATTTTTATTTATTTTTGGCATTTTTTTATCGTTAGTGTTTTCTGTTTTCCGCTTTATTTCTGCTCAAAAAAAGGAAGAGGGGGTAAATACGTTCTGCAAGGGGGAAAATTTTAGTGAGTTGGTTGGTGAAATGTTTTTGCTAGAAGAATTCATTCTTTTTACTTAAAAGTCGTTTGAAATTTTATGCGGGTGGAGAAGTGATCTTTTTCTATTTAACATCCGTGCTTTTTGGTAAAAGAGTTCTCCCAATGATTAAAATTTGTCTGCTGTGTTTAGTAAATTAATTACGCTTGTGTTCGCTAAAAATTTTTCCTTGTTAATTGTACAAACTCATAATAGTTTAATTTGACCAGGAATTCTTTTGTGTCATAGCGTGCTATCTGTTTGTTTAAAAAGCTGCTTTTTAAAGTTCACTAAAGAAGCCGCCCAAGTCCTACGATGGCAGTAAAATTAATTTTCTTGCAGAGTTCTTTGACACCGATACCATAAGCTTTAATTCACAATTACGAATAAATCTGCTAAATTAGTTACCGAATTAATATCATGCACCTGCCTTGGTCTTTTACATTATTTTATGAATAGCGAATCGATATTAATATCTTTCCCGTGTCAAAATAACCGCAAAAAACTAAGCTTTGAAGGAATATCTTTAAAATTCATTTCTTTTGGTAATTTCGAATGTTAACCAACCCAATTAGTGCCTTCTTTCATAACTCTCTTAGATGGCTTCCAAAAAAAGGTCATCTTTCAACTTTTTCAGCTAAAATATTTCCCCCGTTGATAGTGAATCTTTTAATGCCCGAACGAAATAAATAATTCAAAAAGTTTACGCAGAGAGCATCCTTTTAGCCTTCCGCTTCGCCCTTTTTCTTCATCTATTATCACACCTAGGAAACGAAGGAACATATTTTCCCCAACGGCAGATCACGCGACACGCGTTGCGAAGGATACCTTTTCAAAAATCCGAGAGCAACAGGCCGACCAGACATCTTTGCAAACATTAAAAATCCACCTCTCTCCTCTCTTCCCTCCCCCCTCTCGCCCATCCTTCAAAAAATATCCCCGCGCATCTTTCGTCTCTTTTCCCCCTTTCCCTCCCGACTCTGGACCAATTAGCACTTTGGTGTCATTTCTTTCCTCGCCCCGCATTTGGTTCTCCGGCTAGAGTAATAAACCCGTCTCTTTTGAAGGGCTCGGAAAATCCGTCGGCCACGTAATGAGACAGATCCTTTCCAACCCCTTCGCCCCATCTCCCGCTCGTCTTCCATCTCTCTCCCACCTCTAGCCGCGCATATCACTCCCTTTTCTTCCCAACAAAGTCTGGATCCACCTCCCTCTCTCTCTCCCTACCACATCCCCATACTTCTTCTTAGAGGAGAGGTGAGTCGGATGGGAAGGAAGGACTGGGGAGGGAAGAAGGCATAAAGGAAAGAATGTCGGAGGTTTCGCGGGAGACTTCTCCCCTTCGAGTTATACCAATGACTCCAGAATCATTGTTCTTGCTCCTTCCTCCGTCATAATAGGAGGAAAAGAAGGGAAGGATATATGACGGAGAAGGAGAATCCTGCCTCCAGTTATTCCCTCCTTTCTTTTCCTCCCCTCCACAGATCCTTCCTTCTCCCCCCATCCCCCACGACTTCCTTCTGCCTCTAACCTCCAACCGCGGTGTTTTATCACGACTCCCACCTCGCCTCTCCTTCAACCTCCCCCGACCTCCCAACACCACGCTTCCCACCCGCCACAGAGGTGCCCGTGTTTTTCAGCCAAGACGCGGATTACGGTCCTTCCCCCCTCCTCTCACTCCCTGCTAGCTTGCGAAGCTTGAGAGTGA
This sequence comes from Tanypteryx hageni, assembly GCA_028673005.1. NCBI lineage: Eukaryota > Metazoa > Arthropoda > Insecta > Odonata > Petaluridae > Tanypteryx > Tanypteryx hageni. The sequence goes on from CM054116.1 coordinate 58,135,624, forward strand.
CGTTTAGAGCTCAGCGTATTTCATTTTCGTTTAATTACTTCCGGATATTTGTTTTATTTCCATCTCCTTCTTCGCTCTCTCTCTCTCTATCTTTCTCTCTACCTCTCACACTGCCATTCCATTCTAGAGCTTCCTTTTCCTTTTCGTATCTCTCGCCCTCGTTTCGCGCATCTCCCTTCTTTTTTTTCTCTCTCTCGCATTCCACCTCGTGTTCTCTGATCATTTTATAAAAAATTTGCAGCTTCTCCTCCTCTCCCTCCTCTCTCCCATGTTGTTTTCATAGCTTCCTCCCTCGCTCTTCGTTCCCTTTTTATCCCTCGTTTTTTGTTATTGTAACCTTTTATGTTTCTCTTTCTCTCTTACCTCCTATCTTGCGTAATTTTAGCCTTGCGCGTGCACACTCTTTAATTCCTCTTTCTTTCTATTCCTCTCTTCGCACTCGTCCTCTCTTCCCGCCGTTTACGATCTCTCTATATTTGACGGCTATGCGCGTATTCTCTGACATTATCACTTTTTACGTTACCATCACCATCCCACCTCGTCCTCTTTGTAAGTTCGGTCAGAGGGAGGGATTTTCATTATAGTTTACGACCGCCCTGAATGTGGATGTCCTTGATTTCGTTTATGAGGATGAAAAAATAACTAAGCAGGAAAGGAGGGGAAAAAGGAGGCGGGGTCAGTGAGTGCCGGTCTTGTTCCTTTCGTCCTCAAAAAATATTTTCTTTTTAATGCCTTGATATTCCTTCTCAACGTTTATTATGCCCGGTTGTATCCACCAATCATCCTCGCATTGCGCGCTTTGTTTCCGCTTCCCCGTCGACAAAACTGCTCGATTTAAGCGGATATTTTTTTGTCCAGAGGACTTGTTATAATTTGTGTTGATTTTCCGCAAATTATATGATGTAAAAACCTCAACGTGATGTTTGTAATAGCGAAGGGCAGTCGCGTGGAATCTCTATTGAAAGAAGGCATAGAAATTTCGAGGGACTGAAATTAACCCAAAGCTTTCAAGGAACGAACGAAAAGTCGCGTCCCAAACAAATTAGATCTTTGAGGGAGTTGACCAAAAATATATTCGTTTCCATCACGTATTAACTCGTTATGTCTATGTCTCAGTTAAATATTTTATTGGGTCTACTGGTTCCATCAAACGAGTCACAAACCCTCGGATTTCAATGGAAATTTCGTTTCCCTCCATCTCCAGATTTATTCGCTTTAACCTTCCGCAACGCCGCAAATAGGAGCAGAAAAAAGCGACCCGAAATTCTTCACTTTAATCCCTTTTGATAATAAGTGAATATCAACGCTTTCCACGCCAAATAGCGATAGGGGACTTTGCTTTTTCCCCAACACCTTCATTCATTTGCCGCTTTCCTCTCCTCGCCAGGGTCTCTCTCTCACTCCCACTACCTTTCGTCGCCCTACCTCCTCCTCCCGTCTCCTTTTACCCTCACACCTTCTCCTTCCATTCCCTTCCCTTCTCTTGCTCCAAATGTCCCCTTAATTAATACACGTCTCTGACTTTACGCAGAGAAACTCTCACTGCTCAGTTTTAATCCCCTTTTCCTCCCTTTCTCCCACCTCTCTCGTTTCCTTCCCATTCCGCGCCGTTCTCCTTCCTTCCTCCCCTTTGCCTCCTCCTTCCTAGCAACCTCAAGATCTTCTCCCCTTTCCCTCCTGCCCACAGTCTACTACGATGCCCTACTTACCCCTTCCCATCCTCTGTCTCCTCTTCCTCTTAACCTCCCTTCCTTCTTCTCGCCATCTCCCCTTGTATCTCCCATCTCCCCTCTGCGGTGTCGGAGTGAAATTTCGGGGTGCCCTCCTGCGGGAGGAGGAGCAGGAAAGGAAGAGGAATGGAATGAAGGAGGGGAGAAGTTAGCTCCCACATTTGTCTCCCTCACTCTTGTCGCCGTTCTGACATTGGCTTCGTATTAACGTCACTCCCTCTCTTGTCGGCGAGGCGCTCGCTGTTTCCTTGTCGAATTTTAAGAGAGGAGAGGAGGAAGGGATGGTGTGGCTGGTCGGAATTCATCGTAGTCTAGGCAGTGGAATTGTACACTCTCTCTCTCTAGAAATAAAAAATATATCGACCGTTTCGCTGGAGAGACAGAAGTGATGAGTAGTGAGGTGGAAGGATTGTGCGTGAATGGTGTGAGAAGTGAATGAGGGGAGCGTGCATATCTAGGTTGCTGGAGGGGGGAGGATGAAGGGCTACTTAATGACGGAGAAATGAGATGGGTGGGGGGGTTGGGTGATATAAGGGCCTAAATTCTTGAGAGGGAATCGAGAAGAAGATCCTGCTAGATGTTAGGGGAGAAGGGACGGAGTGGGGAGGAATTCTTCCTGAGGAAGGATGGAGGGAGAGGGTGGGTGGGTGGAATGGGGTGGCGTGGGTGAGGTGGATGATGGCTTTGCGTAGATTCCGCCTCTCTCTGTCCCTGTCGATGGCTCTGTGAGGTCGACTTCCTGGTTCTGGTTATTGGATTACGGGGTCCGTTGCTAGAGAGAGAGAGATAAATCACCTCGCGGCGTCTGTAAAAAATCGCCACTCCCTTCCTTCCTTCCTCCGTTCTTCCCTTCCTTCCTCGTCTCTTTCATCCCTCGTGTTCCATTCCCTTATTTCTCTTTTTCTATCTCCTCTTCGTCATCCTCTTCTCAAATGCTCTCCCTCTATTTTAAACTCTCTCTCCCAGCCTCTCGTATTTTACTTCCGTCCGAGGGATTTGCGGTGCTGTATTACGATACCTACTGATACGCGCGGTGTATGTTTTTAGGGAGGGGCGCGGCCGTTTTGGGATGACGCCATGCGTAAGGATGTGTTGAGTGGAGCGGTTTGTTTTATCAGCGCTGTCGGGGGACGCAATGGGAAACAAACGCTCGCACTCCATAAAGCAATGCTAAGGTAGGCTGCGTGAGGGTGCGTCGATGACGACTGCCAGATAGTGCGTTGGATTAATTTCGCGGAGAGAGAGAGAGACACGATCTACAGGAAAAAAACTATCGATTCGCGCTATGGTGTATAAAAGAGGATGTTGTTAATCTTACATTTAGCTGAATCGATATTTCAATGCGGAATTCCCAGGTTGGAGTTGTTTTTTTGGTCAATTTATTTCAGATAGTGTGTTTCGGGTAGGTATGCAAATTCAATCGACATCAGATGTTCACACGGTTGCATAATATCAAGGATACGCTTATGTTAGGACTTGTGCGAGCTTTGGCTTTTGAAGTGAATTTGTAATCGTTTTTCTTGTGTTGAAAAATACCACTTCGTAAGCAATGAGCTTATCATTTCAAAATTTATATTATTTATAGATTCATAGAGCTTTCTTTGCTCACCTCAATATGAATTTAATTCAGGATTTATCACAAAGTTCGACTGAATATCATAACTTTTAATCAAACGCACAGGAGGATTTCCATACGCTTACGGCTGCGAAGCATTATCTTCGAGTATTATTCTCTTTAATCCTCCGCCAAAAAATTAAAATCTTTCCGTCAGTCTCACACCTCCTTCGTTTGTTTTGAAATTAATCGAGAGGAATCGTGCCTCCGTCATGCGTAAAAAAAGTTATCTTGAGAAGTGCGTCATTTTTTAGGCATGCTTGCATCGATGGGTTGGATCATTTTTATTTTCCTCAAAAAAATTTGCAGTTTTATTTCATTCAGGGTATTTTTAAACGCCTGTCGTAGTAAATGCTTAACGCTTCTCTTTTACTGGGAATCCTCTCCGGAGAAATCTCTCTTCCGCAAACTTTTTCGTTTAATAAAAAGAAGACCAGGCGTAAATTTAATCTTGGTATGGGTTGACTGTTTTGACTCGGTTATCATAAATATTGATCCTCATACTAGTTTGAGCGGAGAGATAGAATCAACAAGCGGCTTTGCTGAAACAACTTCATACGCCGAGCGGTTGTGGTCGAAAAAGCAATCCGTGTATCCTTGCAAATAAACTCTGGAAAAACAAGCACGCGCGTGCAGTCACCAGCCACTCTTCCCCCTCTCCTCTTTGTCTCTTTCCCTCGGCTCCCCTCTCTCCCTCTTATTCCTCAATGTGCAACCTTTGACAGAAAGTGTGCTTTGGTTGCAGCTCAAAAAGTCCTTCACAAAGTCAATGTATGCGCGCTACAAAGCGGAGCAAGCCTAGATAACATGCATGTACGTCAATTGAAACCGTCCCATAGAAGCGCATCATCATCATCATCATCATCATCATCATACTCGCAAATGATTTCCCGTTTATATTTGTTCATGCAGTGCGGAAAGGGATGTGTACGGCTCGTCATTTTCCTTTTTTTTTTCAAAACCAGAGACAGAGTTATTAATTTTTGAGTGTTGTCATTAAATGTGTGTCGTGGAAAAGAAATTATCGCTCACGTTCGCATATATGTCGTTTTAGTTGTGGAGGGAAATTGTGGAAGCTGTTTTAATGAGAATGATTGAAAGCCGGAGATTTCCGAGAGGACAAGAGGTAATTCTTCAGTAATTATAGTTGGATAGCATGCTCCTACGCTGAAATTTATGGGAAATGTTTACGTTTCCGCAGTTAAGCGGGCAGTAAAAACACAACCGTAAATAATTCGAAATCTAGTCTTGCGGTTCATACCAGTTTTTTCTTCTTTTTCGACACAAAAGCCAAAACGGGCGTTGATCAAAGCAGTGACGCCATTGCATGCCAACTGTGTTTCTAAAAATGCTCCATATTTTCTATAATGTCCGAAATTTGTTTTCGTATCTTCACTTATCTAACTTCCGTCTGTTGACCCACAGGACCTACAAATATTTCACTGTGCCAGCGTCGCTAATAACTCTCTCTGACAGGAAAAGTAAACGTTTCGTAATCTCCACCTCCGTGTCGTAGATAGTGTTTCCCAGTCTCAGGTTGAATTTTAGATGTTTTGGTTTTTTTCACGAGTATCCTTCGGATCAGACCGCCATCCACACAAACGCACGCACTCCCAAACACACCCACACACACTCCTTTTGGGTGTGGCATGCTGCTCTTTCCACTCCTATCAGAAAAAGAAGACCCTCGCAGACCCGTGCTTTTAGTAGAGAAGTACCGGGGACGGAGGATGGAAGGAGAAGGATGGGTGTTATTCAGGGAGAGCCGGCCGAGGTAGCGCTGGAGGTTCGGAGGGAGGGGGATGGGAAGGACGGGAACAACATCCCACCTCCCACACTCCCCATCCAACTACCCCGGTCCCTTCCTTCCCATCCACCGATGCTATTACGTCCCACCAGAGCAAAGTGCTTCCGGTCAAGCCAACGTCTCCACCCAATTTCACATAACCCTCGATTCCCTACCCCTTCCATCCCCCTATGCCTTTATCCTTTATCACTCCTTACCATTCTCCCTCGCCCACCCTCTCCTAACATTTCCCTCCCCCATTTCTTTCTATGGGAGGAAGAAGGCCCCATATCTTTCGAGGTGTAACGAGAGAGAGAGGGAGGATGGCGTTTAAGCCAGGGAGGGAAAGAGAAATAGAGAGTTCCTGCTCCATGCCTACGTTCACGCGGGCAGGGCGCGCGCACACACAAACACACGAGCTCAAAGTGTTTTAGATACTTTAACCCGTTCCCTTTCCCTTAACTCGCCTCTACCCTTCCTCTCTCTCTCTCTCGGTATAATGTTCCTATCCCATTTGCCTTCCACGTATACGTGCGCGTGTTTGTGTGTATATACACATTTTGCGTGCGAACACCCAAGTGGATTTCCCTTCGCGCCTAAGTGCGTTAACCGGTATCCGGTTGGGAATGAGGAGGTAAAAGGGCGCCGTAAAACGGGTGTTATCCGCGAGGGTTTTATTGTTCCAGAAATGGAGACTCGTATTAATTTCGGGAGAAATTGAGCGCGGCATTGATTCTGATAGGGAACTCTCGGAATTTACTTTAAAATAAACGGCTGAAATTGGAAATAATTCGTTGAAACGCCTATAGAAGAGTGTCTAATTAAGATTGCTTAATGTTAAGTTATATATATATATATATATAACTTAACATATATATATACGCACACACTATTTAATGAGGAATACATAGAAAGAAAATTATTTGGCATGTCTGAAGCTACACTTTAACTAAAATAGAGGTTGTAACTACGGGATATAGAGAGGTGATGAAAAGCAAAAGAGATGAAACTCAAACGAGAAACCAAATGGATTGAAAAGAAAACGCATGAATTCAAATTGTCATTTCAATTTGAAAACTTCACCGGTTACGCCACCAATTAATTTAAACCTTCTCGTCCCAAAAAGGCAATTGACTAGGTTTAAGTTTTTTCCTGGCTTTTGCAGTCTAAAGCAATTAATTTCCACCAACCGAAGTCGCGCGGCTGGAGAGAATCGGATCTCGGTTGAGAAAAACTATCAACTTCGAAGGAATTGGAGTGAAAAGAATTTACGCCGTTCGGGAAAACATAATATACCCATCCGAAGAGGAATAAAGGTAAATTCGGCGAGACATTGGAAATCGGATACGCCGCATTTGAATCGAATCTTCTGCAACTAACGTTACAGTTGAAAAAAAAGTATAATCCACACAAAATTTAATTGAACTGCCTTCGTGTAATCCCAAGATATAGACGCACATACATACATACATATATATATATACATACACACGTGTTAGAAGGAAAACTAGATGGAAAAAGGGAATGAGGTAGGAAAAGGTTTCAGCTGATAGACGATTTGAAAAGGAAATAGAGTTATCAAGATATGAAGAGGACAGCGGAAAATAGGAGTGTATGGAGAACAAGGTTAAACCATGAATAATCACGGACCTGTCTACGGACAGACTACCTATGATATATAACATATACATGCTGTATGTATGCACGTTGGCGTTACAGCGGCAATTCCAATCGTCCAGGAGATGCCTCGCTTGAGATACTCTTAATAAAGAGGAAAAAAGAACCTTCAGTTTCCCAAACTCCAATTTCGGAAAGGAACGCGTCACTTGTCGTCTTTTCTCCTCGGATCTTTAAGCCGGATATGAGGAAATTGAACCGTGCTCTTTACGAGAAACGCAGCCGCATCTAGTCGGCTATATTTCTATTCCACACGGCGTCTCCTCTTTTCCTTTTTATTTGCTCTCCCTCCGTTTCTTTCTTTCCTTTCGTCTCGATTGATGGAACGCAATGCGGCAATTCTCACGAGTCTTGATGGATGAACGTACACGTTTCTCTTTGCTTCTATGCGGACGGAATGGAGGGACTTGGGCGTTATTTGTGCGCTTGGAGTAAAAATAAATACTGGTCTGTGCATCGATAATGCAAAAAACGAGCCCCGTGGAGACCGACCTATTCCTTCTTGTGCCCGCTTTTCTCTCTCTCTTTCTCTCTCGTCTCTCTTACGTTATTTTTCTCGAAGTGGGCAGTTGCCGATTATCGCAATGTGTATGTGACCCCGTGTTGCTATTTATGTCTTCCCTCCTCGCTATGTTCGGAGTGATATTTTTTTCTCCTTTTCATTGAAGAGAATGGTTGATGTGGAGTGACACATCCTTTGACCCGATTGAATTTTGCGTGAGAGTTAGATGTATTATACGAGAGCCAAGAGAGTAGGTTGGGTCGTTAGAGACCTGTCCAACTCCTAGCCAAGATTTTCTGAACCAATGGATTGGAATATTAGTTGAATTAGTCGCCGATTCGCTTCCATATACGCATGGGATTGGCTATACGTTTTAAATTTCTGAGTAGTTTGGATTAACCTTAAGAGAAATTCGACCATTTCAACTTTATTTCTCTTAAGATTTTTGTCATTTTCGGAAAGTGACTAAGTAGAAACCATGTGACATTACTAACTTTTTCTTTTTTTGTCATGGCAGATCGTTATAGTGGATATGTATGATTGGATAATATATTTTTCTGTGTTGCTATAAAAGGATAATGCATAATTTGAACCATCTCGCTAGTCTAGAATTAAAATAGCTGCACGAGAAACTCCTCGTCTCAAACACTCAACCACCTCTCAAGTTTAAAAACACAAAAATCCACTCGACTCTCTCACACTTTTTTTATCGGTTAGAATCACCTGCGCTGTTTCATCAAGAGGAAAGGAAGCGTTTCACTCCCATTCCCACGGAAGATCGGAGAGCTTCATAATTTCGAGGATGGGACCTCGGTCGATATTTAATTCAAAGAGAATCTCTTTTCTTTTTTATATTTTTCGCCATCCGGAGTAACCTTAAAGACCGGATAAAAAGCTGTGTTAAGTGTGAGACGGTGCGTGTTGACCTATTAGTTCGAATCCGCAACATCCGTCGTCGATATTTTAAAACGCTTTCCCGCCCGCCTTAAAAAACAATCCCTTCCTTCGGTTCGAAGAACATGAGACTCCGTTTCTGTCTCCCGCTGCGTTAGGAGACCGCGCCTTTACGCTCGCACACTCGAAAATACGCACGCACGCACACGCTGGACGTTATAAAATAAACGGCCGGTAAGCGAGCCGGCAGACACGCGAAAACGTTAACCCGTCGGAAAAGTTTTCGGTCGTCTCTCGGTCCCCCCTCGTATGTTATACGGTTTCTGCTATCGATAAAGTCGCCGACACTCATTTTCAGCAACACAAACTGATAAAAGCGTAAGTTCACTAGGAGGAAAACACCACAACCTACACGGACACTATTTTACAGCAGGTACGTTCGAATGATAATTTTTACTCCTGCTACTAAGATTTCTTTGGCCTACCTTTTATGTCATCCTACGTATAGTCATGCTCCTACGAATAAACGATAGCAACCATAATAGTTCGACAAACAGGCTCTAGCGAGCAGTAGGCGGAAGCGACAGCGTTTGCTCCATATGTGAAAGATGGTCATCCTTATAGATAGAGCCAGTTCCTATGTCCTTGGATCCATGCAACCGGACAGAATGGAAGAAAGGGTGGTGGAGAAGGTAGAAGGAGGAAAAATCACTAAGATCGTCGTGGGAGTGACGAGGCGATGGGTAATTAGCCGGTTGGTGGAGCGCGCGGGTGTACGCCCATCCCTTGAAGACACCGGTTTCGCTCCAGAGACCATAACTCGGGCTTGGAACCTCACCTTTCCCCCTACCCATCTCGAAGAAGAGGTGCGTGGGACTTGGGGAGACGAAGGTGTCGCGTGGGAAGCGAACTGGGTTCTGCCGAGTGTGAGTCAGGCGGATGATGGGTCGTAGGGGAGAGCGACCTCTTGGATCCGGGAGGAAAGCGGGGAACCGGTGCGAAGTTCCACAGTTAAACGACTTCTCTGCTCCCGCAATGAGGGCCAGCGATATTCTGTGACTGTTTTTGGCAGATAACGATGCCATCTTTTATAGTGAAGTATGAGATATTTATAAAAGGTGTTACGGCTCTCATAAATCTCTTTAGACGTCATGTTTTTCAGTATTGGTTTTTTCAACGTAATAAATTTTAGTGCCCTTTAACGATATTTCAATCAATTCGGTGAGTTTTTCCTTCGATTATTTATTTCGAATTTCGACTGCATAGCAAGTGAGCTATCTTCAATTCCAGTCAATTGTTTATAAAGTTGGTTCGTAAAGAGATAGCCTGGAATGGTTTTCTTATTCAAGTAGCTCGACACGAATTCTGTTTGTGCGTCTGCTTCATTTGCACATATATGTGATTTAATGTAGCGAAACAAAAACTATTCTGCAAATTTTTAATGCATAAGTATGTTTGTATGTATGTATAACCACACACTCTAACACTGTCTGCGCTGAAGTGAGAGGTTCGAGTAGATCCGAAGAGAAAGGAGGCCAGGAGGCAAGACAGCCTTCTTTTCCTTCGCATTCCATATTTCACCTTTATTCGGATTGGTGGTAGGTGGGGAAGGAACATAGACGTAGTGATACATGGCATGACACACAATAACCGATTTCGCCTATGTTGCTCATAAAAAAGCCAGTCACCGATTGAGGGCGTAACAACTCCGGTAGCCTTTTCACTTCGACAGACTCGAGACATTAAGAATGGCGACCTTTTTTTCCAATTGATTAAGTTCGTAGTTTTCTCACCGCTTTCCTTCGATTATCTCCTTGCCATTTTTCGTCGAAATATCCCGCGTGTTGTCTTCTTGGCCCGTCTTATCCTCGCTTACCAAAAGATCTTACGTATTCAAAACATGCACCCGCAAGCACCAAACCGAAAGGAGAAGGAAAGACTCATGCCTCGCTCCGCCATGACCGTATCTTTTGAGAAGCGGGAGACAGAACAGATTTTTCGATAAAGGGTGTTTTATTTTTCTGATGTCGACGACTGCTCGCCTTGAGGTAGAAATTTATGTGCCGCGAGCGTAAACCTGCTCGCAAATCTCAATCTTGCCATCTCGTTCGATATAAAAGCGGCGGTTAGCGCGACACCGTTGGTCAATCGTGTTTCATTAATTCAGTAGCTATTAATGGTCGTTGATTTTGACGGCGGCGTTGTTTAGGACCGATCGGCTATTTCTGGGACGTATTGCGTTTTCCAGTGGCTGGGACACTGACTTACGGTTATCACGAGCTGGTGTTTTTCTGGTGGGTCTACACGAGCTGTCTTTAGCTGTATATCTGCGGCTCCTCGGCGCCGGTCAAGGGGTTCCTTGGTGTAGTATATTTTTTTCCTTTAGCCCTGGGCTTTTCGAGGTGAATTGATACCCTACACTGAATATATATTCAGCTTCCACGAGAATTCTGACGGGAGAAATATGTGAGCGTATTTGCCCTTATTGACAGAATATTAAGTTGATTTTGAATAATATTTACGATCCGGTGCAAATTCGTTTTCAAGATTATTTTTTCGCCGTCCCCCTGTTTATTAGGGTAATTTGCGAAATCATTTAGAGCCTCCCCCAAGGAACGTATATTTCCACGTCATTAAGAGCTGTCGAGGGGCCTTTTTGTTACCGTTGCGCCTAGTTACCCTTCAGCCTCGCTTGATTATTATATTATACGAGAACAAGTTTTCCGACTCGATGTAACGAATCTCGTTAATCTTCGAAAGTGCTCAATTTACGGCTGTGGCGCGATTGACTAATCCAACCCGACTTTCCAGCTCGTACCCCGCGCCCCTTCATGGAGGAAACTGGGATCAAAACCGACTGCCACCGCGATACGAGGCGCTCGGAACGGACTAAAATATAATGAATGGCGCGCGCCGGGGAGCTGCGGAATCTCTCCCGTCAGTTGGCGGAAAGATTTCGGCGCGAGCACGCGCGAGTGTTTTGTCTACGCGTCACCGACTGCATTATTCTTCTCGCGTCTGTGAGATGGACGGAAGTTTGAAGGACAAACAGAAACAAAAAACGCCTGAAAACCGCCTCTTCTCGCGCGCGCGAGAGAGAGGACTGCGGACGCTTCTCCTCAAGACTTCTGCGCGTCCACTGAACAGACTAGGGAAGTAACATATTAAGACGGCGAAAGGAAATGGCATCTCTGAGAGTTCCAATTGAGGGAGAAGATAGTGGAAGAGATATCTTCTTCCCGTCCGTCGCAAGAGGGAGGGAGAGAATTGGAGGGAGTGAGAGATGAAGCTGAAAAGAAATTTTAAAAATAAAAACAAGAGAGCGACTGTCAGCATGACGTAGTGTTATTCCGATTGGGCGGAGTCATCGTTTTGAGAGTTCAAACGCGGCCCTTCTCCTTATGCCACGTTAAAAAATAAATAAGTGATAAAATCAGAAAGACTTTTTGGCCTCCTTTTGCGCTCCTATGATCTCTTTCCACCACCTCCTTCGACTTTCCTCTTTCAAAAATTTCTGCCTCGTATCGTTCAAATCTATCATATCTATATCGCCCTTGCGCTCTTCCCTTAAAGAGATTTTGCTTCCCTCCATCTGTTCTCCATATCTCTTCCTCCTCTACTCTATCTACCCCGCGTAGGCAGCGTAGCCTCCTTCCTCCCGAAAGTCCCTTGTCATCCCCGCCCTTATGCATAATGTCATTCCATTACGACTGTGACATCGGAAACGAGGCTTAACGAATTTTTCTACTCCCCGTTCGGAATGGCGTGTCTCGTTTCTCGTACGTGAGTTGTTTAGTGAAAGTTTTGCTTCCCTCCCTCTATTCTCCTTTCCTTTACTTCCCCCCCTCCCGTGCACTCGAGGATTGGCGATGGAGGAATTGTATTAATTGGACGCGTACTATTCTATGCGTGCATGAATTGGTTGTTTGGTAATCTTAAGGAATGGGAAATTCTATGAACTTCGGAAAATTTTATTTCTACGGTTTGTCCAATAGAAAGTGTTTTGGATATTTTTAGCGCTGAATTCTGGATTTGGATTTATTTCTATTCCATTCGTTAATATCTTGCCTTTTTTAATGAGTTTATTGTATAGTACAATATCGAATTGTAGAAAAATTGTTACCATTAAAAAAAACAACCATTTTATAGATGAGGGTATTCAAATTATCATTTTCGATTTTTCTCTCTCAGATTTTCGGTTTCTCACCAATTCTATGTCTCTACCTCCGTTACTCAATAATGTAACCCTTGGGATACGCAAGTAAAGCAATACATCTATTATTGACTCTTGAAAATTTATCTAGGTCTAAAAAGGTTGAAAATGCCGACTTAGCGCAACATTGGAAAAGGGATAGTTATCAATTCATATCGCGCTAAATTTTCTGCTCAATGCACTTGATTACTTGGCCAACATTTTATTTTAAAATAGTATAACCCCACTTCACTGTGTCGCTGACACACATTGCAGACTCGGCTTTTTATTTGCTTTGGTCCACCCGAACCGGAAAATCGTAACTCACGAACCAACCGAGGATATTCCCTCTATTCGAGACGGTAAGTGAATTAAATGTCTCCCCGCTCGCCTGCTTCCCTTTCTATCCCTGGGATGCGCAATTTCAATCCATTAAGAGTCACGCCATTCATTCTTCACCTTTTGACGTCGACGTAATTCTCATTACGTTTAAGAAAGAGTTATGAATATAACACTTTCAGGTGAAGTGCAATTAACGAAATGTATTCGAGAGAAAGGAATGTGATAAAATGAAGCTTTAATGATCTTTGATGAGGATTAATTTATACTAGGATTCTAACGAAGGGTGTTAGGTTTTGTGTTGTTTAGGTATACTCTTCGCGTATTATGAAAATCAAATGCATACTGTTTAACGTCGACATGTCATATTTCATATGCGTATCATGTGTACGATACGCGCATTCTATTTCCAAATGTATGGTATTTTTATTTATTTATTTTTTGGAATTATACATAATATATGTATATCAGGAGGGTTTCAGTTTTATATAAATTTTAGATTGAAATATACATATAGTGATGTATCATAAATATTCAACCTTAAATACATCTGTTCTCATGTGTTAGCTAACGTTAACGTCAATGCTCCGCAAGATGGTCGCTACCGTGTGTTATGGGAATGAGTGCTGGCAGAGAGAAACTGAAAGGTTAAAGGGAGAGAGGTAGAGTCTGGTTCCGAGATCAATTCGAGTTGAGGTAAAGAGTGGCGAAAATACTCTGGGTTTGTGAGGTCGAAAAGGGATAAGATGGAAGTAGATTACATTCAGAAAAGACACGCGCCCAAGTGACCTCGGTCAGAGGGGCTAGGCGAGGGCAACACCCCCACCCCATCACATCTACTATATGCCCAAGTCCCTCTCTCTCCTTTTTTGCTGTTCTCTTCCCTCTCAAACCCTCTCACTCCCCTGCACTATATCTCTCCTCCCTTTCGTCTCCCAGCGGACCTATCCCACTTCCACTCTTTCACATCCCTTTCGCCTCGTTTTCCATTTAGGCTTCTTTCCCAACCTGTTTTTTTTTCAATTTTATTTCAACCCTTCCTCTCCCCCCCCTCTTCCTTTGCTTAAATTTCCCTTCGCGCCCCTTTCCTTCCATATTCTTTTTTTCTTCTCCCCCCCCCCCTCTCCTCCTCCCTCCATGTCTCAACCCGTCGGCTTTGGGAGTCCAAATTAAAATTCAGAGCCCTTAGTTCCCCATTCCGTGGTGGGAGCAAATGAGTATGCTCCTCTCCCATCCTCTCTCTCCAGCCTATCTCTCCCTCTCTCTCTCTCATACTTCGCCTCCTTAAAAGTCTGTCTCTTCAGTTTCCGGGTTTTGGATGGAGAGATGCATCTTTTTGCACTCAACCCTGTCGTCCCCTCTCAGTGAGACAGTTGATGTGCGAATAGCGCAACTATAACCCCCTTTAAAATGTTTGTGGTTTTTTACTGTGCTCTACGAAATTTTTTCTTTATTTTTAAACCGATTTTATATTAGCTTCTTCAAGTGCCTGGATAGTTATACAAGAATCCTTCGACCTAGAGAATACACACACTCGTGCATTTCATTTATTTTAGCGTAAACTGTTAAAATAAGCTCCGGAGAATCTCTGCGCTCTTAAGATGTTTTTCGGTAGACGCAAGATGAATTTTCTTAAGATTTTCGATAAAGTTTGCGTAAACGTTTCAAAAGAGATATTATTTTTTTCGGAAGATATTTTTCTTTTTCGCCCAGTAATAATGCGTATTTGTCTATCACTATCTGAATGCTCTTGTGTCCTAGTATCATTCAGGTCGAAAGTAGATGTTTCATATTCAACCGGTTTTCAATCGCTTTCATATTTTTGTAGTACTGTACATTTTCCACCCTTCATCTACGTTATGTAACAAAATAACAATCTAAACTTTAAATGAACCCTGAAATACTCTTTCAGTACATTTCGTCAAATAACGCTAAAAAACGTTTTTCAAGTTGAATGCGAGAAGAAGATAATGCCGTAATGAGATGAAACTCGCGCATTTACGATTCAAAGACACCGTGTAACTTTTTGAATTTTGATCATTCCGTTTTCCTCCCATAGTTGGGCTGTATAATTGATGTGATGTAGGTCAACTGGCGTAATAGGAAACAAAAACTTTCAAGTCAAAACAATTATACTATTTTCACGTAATTTATGTCCTCGTTTATATTCAAATATAACCATTCTTGCCACTTTTAAAGAACTTTGGAAAATGCATGAAATTAATGCCTCTTTTAAAGTGTGAGGAGTGACGACGGTACATAACGTTAAATTTTGTAATTAGCTTTCGTAACGGTTTGTATATTTGATAAAATAAGTTTTTTTCGGCTCGGAACATATTCAACGTGGGACTTAATGAACCCACTTTTGGAGAAAAAACTCACGTTTGTTTATCTAAACTAGTTGGCCTCCGAGAAATTCACCATGTGTTAAATTACGTAACATATTATTTCTTATTTATTCGGACGGGATGTTTTAAATTTAAATTCGTGCCAAGTTGGAATGGACGAAACGAGAGAAATCCAACGATTTGCTTTTAGTTTACGCTCAACGTCCTTTAACTCAACCATTATGCAGCATACTCATTGCTACGAAAATATAACCTCTCTTAAATTTGAATTTTCATTAAATCTTGAGTCTGCGCATCTACATAGTCCATTTAAGTTGATAAATCTCAATTCGTCTTTGGCCAAGAAAAATGGAATCGGTTTTCGATGGAGATTAATTTAGCATCTTAGAGCACGAATGAGAACATAGACCACAGCCTGAAAAGTTCTTCCTTTTTTGACAAAATATTTTAATCTCTCCTGTTTGTTCCCCATAGCAACTGAATAAAAAATGTCACCATTTTAAAGGGAGATACTCGGACAGGAAAAAAAGATAAATTCAAGCTTCCTGATTGTGGTACGTCGCAAATGGAGGGAAGGCCGAATTTTTTCGAGTGTTTAAAAAAAATCAAAACCTCTGCCATTGCCTGCGATATCTCGACTCTCTTACCCTCTCGAATCGATTCTCGCACACAGCCCGACTGCGTCATTAAAGGGGAACTGTGATCCATTCTCTCCCTCTCTGCGGATACCCAAAAACGCCAACTCCCGTTACATTTCCAAAAAGCCCATCACCCTTATAAGAAGAGAGCCTCCGAAAACAGCCAAACCCTCATTGACTGTGAATTCCGATTCTCCTTTGTTTATTCCGCCTCCACCCCGCACCCATCGGTATTATCCGCGGGGGAGATACCCACCCAGGAGCCCAAGAGACCGGGTCGGGTCTTTTATTTTTTTGTAGAGTAACCATTTGGAGAGCGGGAGATAGAAAGAGAAAGAAAGCGAGCCAGAGTGTCTTTTGTTTTGGAAATCGAGAGGGAGGTTGGAGAAAAGCATTGGAAGCTTTTGCTTTTTTCTGAAAAAAATTAAATAAAATTTGGATATATTCGAAGGATTTTTCATGATAGCGTTATCTATAGTTCTATAAATTGTCAAAATGTTGGCATTTCCTAGGTAGAGAGATTAAAATTCCTTTAAACTGAGAATAATATATTTCAACGACTATTTGAAGGCCGAGTGAAGCTGTGAGTTTGAGAAAAGTTGTTTGCGTAGCAAAAAAACGTATTTTTAACCTAGTGAAGGCTATGTTAGGCGGAGGGGAAGAATCATATTGAAACGAAAGTGAAAATAGTTCGGAATTCGCGGAGTCAGCGGAGAAGTTCGAATGAAAAGGTTCGTAATCGGTTCGTGGAAATGGTGCGCTCCAGTGAATTGCCTTCTAAACAAACCTGCCGGCGTAGGTAATATAATTGAGACGGAAGTGGCACGTGGAGAGCAAAATAAAAAAATAGTTTAAATCCAATGGGACGTTCCCAGAAGTAGCGTTGAATAGAATAGATAAATCTCGTATCCATTCACCAAATGAACCAAGTACCATGGCGCCTTTTCAAATTACATTACGTGTTTCGTTGCTGTTCGCGAAATATTTCGGCCAGTTACGCCTCAGAGATGATTCATCAAATAAATAAATAAATTTCGAATTTCGTAATTAAATATATATTTTCATTTCCGTCCACCGAGCGACCGAGTTCGCTCTAAATCGCTTACTTTAATAGTACTTATCTCCCGAATCCAAGAATCCTACCGTAACTTCTTTTAACCTTAAGGTATTTGCGCATAGATCCTTAAGTTCTTGACCTTGCGCTCTCGGAATTTGCCCGGTTAAGTGAAGTTTTCAAACTATTCTCGAGAAAAATTGCGACGAAGATGAAACCCTTACTTTGCCCCCGAGTGATTAAATACCACTAACATGCGAGACTGTACTTAGGAAAAACTGAGGCGCTCTCGCACGCTAACGCCACGTAGCGAAATAAAAGGAATAGACTTTCCTTGCAATCGTGGGAATGAGCTGCTTCACTTACGGGGATGAGCTTGCGGAACCGTCATCGCCGGGTCCTACACGGATAGAAGCGAGTATGAAAAAAAAGAGAGCGAAGTGGGAGGAAGAGAATACTCCTGATGTCTTCGTCGAGAATTAAAGCCGAGAGGCGTGTGGAATTCGGAACGAGCCTATGTGCGCGCCCGTGTGACTCTTTCCTCGCCTTCGCTTCGATGGGATTGCGGATGGCTGAGCTCTCTCCCTCCCCTTACGCCTTCCCTCTTTTTACCCCCGTCGGCATCTTTTGTGAGCCACCGGAGGCGAAAACGAAGAGGGAAGGGAAGAGTGTGGGTTGCCGGAAGCATTGCCTCAATCAGGCGCCTCGTTAAACCTCAGCCTTCACCCCTCCCCCATAACGCCATGATTCTCTCCCGTGCGGCGGTTTTTGGCGGGAGAGTTGGCTGCTCACTCACTCACTCCCTCCCTCTCTCCCACCCTCTCTCTCTCCTACCCTCACTCTCTCCCTCCCTCTCTCCTCTTCCTTCCTATCTACCCCTAAAGAGTCTCGTGTGCGGTTTTTTTTTATTAAAGAGGGAGGCCAAAGGCTTTAGTTTGGTGAAAACGCTTTTTCGCGGATCTCGGCGGTGATCCTAGCAGGAACGGAAATACACGGAATATGCGTCTCGAGAGAAAAAAAGGGGAAGTCACGTTTTCGGAAAAATTTTCATGAGGTTGGTCGATTTATTTTCGTCGTCGTTCTGTTTTTTTGTCGCGTTAGGCATTAGGCGATTCGATGGTTGATGATGATGCTCGAAGGATAAAACCGGTAATATATTTAGGGAAAATGTTTATGGTTGAACATCTCGTCTTATAGGCACGATATATATATATATATATATATATATATATATATATATATATATATATACACATATATACACATCTTCAATAGGCCATAAAAATGTTACGAAAATCAGATACGCATTACGGTTAAAAAAAACCATCATCCGTGACATTCAGCGGTATTTGACTCGGCATAAATCAGTCCAACATTACAACGGAGATAATGCGAGTTCTTACAGTAGTTTATAGCCCTGTCATATATAATCTTCTCCATAATATGTTCTAGTTATTTATTTGGGCACATTAACAAACAACATTTTATAGAAATGAAAGTTAAAAGATAATTAATCACAAATTTGAAAAAAATTTGGTACATTTTTGTAGGACCTAGAATTTACGACAGTGCACTTTAAATATTTCGGATTTCGGTCGGCGAAGCACTTAATCAACGATTACAAACGGAGTGGGTGATAGGCGTTCACATCGATAATTTCGCACGTTTATTCATGCTGTTACCTCCCCTATTTAAAATTTCTGTTATGTGGAGGCTTCTGACTCAACTCTGATCTCTGAGGTCTGCATAAAATTTATAATATTTTTGGAACGATAAACATATAAAGCATTAGTACTTACCGATATAATTTAACATGTCATTATATATAGACGTTCCTTACAGAGGAGGAGGATATAACATCATTATATATAGACGTTTCTTACAGAGGATATAATATACATATAGCAGGAGGATACTAATGTTTAGGCACTTCCAGATGAGCTGTAGATTTAAAATTTTTTTCTTAGGTAGGATTTTGTGCAAAACCTACTAGAAAAAACGAAAATCTTGAACAAGTGCAACAATTCGGCCGCTAAAAATTCGCAGTTGTTTAAACAAATTTTCAAGGTTTATGTATTTCCGAATGTGCTACGGAGCTGAAATTTTTTTAGAGGTAGCATATGTAAAAACACGAAATAGGGATTATACAAATTTTGATATTGTAATTTGTTTGGCAGTTAAAAATTCTTAAAGTTTAAACAAGTAGGTAAATGTTTGGGTACTATGGGTTGAACTAGGATGCTGAAATTTTGAAGTTATTTACAGAGTAGTGCATTTGCACAAATAAACATTTGAATCTCTCCATAAATTTATTGCGGCGGCCGTTAAAAATGTTTAAAATTTTAACAATTAGAAAAATATTATTTCACTTCTAGAAGTGCTACAACTTTAAAATTTGGCAGAAATGTGTAGCATTAGTACCCCATAATGGAGAAAGTATAAAATTATTAAAATTTCAAAGTTTGGGGATTGTTTTAATCTATTATTTTTACATAAGGGAAAAACGAAAATCGTTGCGGAGGTGAAATCTTTAGAATTACAAAAATATTTGTAATAATGAAATATCTGTCTGAAAAATGAAAGTTTTTTCAAGGTGAGATGATATGCTTCTACTATTGTATATATATATATATATATATATATATATATTTCTGTTATTAGCTATAGTTTATAAAAATTTAAAAAGGAAGTTTAAGGGAACCTTTTCTGATACATTGAGTACCTACTTGCCGTCGATTGAAAACTCGTTAAATGTTTCCGGTTAGTGGTTTATATTTGTGCCTCATCAAGGTAAGGGTTTTGAGAGAGTGTCGGTTTTGCGGAGGTAGGAGGTCCTTATTGGCATTTCGTCTAATGTGCGTTTCGGGAAAATGGGAAAGAGCGCGCCCTTGCGATTCGAAATGGGAAATAGGTGCTTGATGTGGGAGAATGGAACCGCAGATTCCTCGATGAAGGAGAGTTTACGTTGGGTGACGGTGATTTGCCGTGAGAAAAGGGAAGACAGGCACCTTAAGGGGCTTCAGCGATGAAAGTAGAGGGAAGAGGAACGTTGACTGAAGGGAGAGGGAAGGTGACGAGAGAGAGAGAGGGGGGAGTTGGGGAGGAGGCTCGAGTGAAAGGGATCCGAGATTTCAAGGAAAGGGTTTTTGGAGGAGCTCTAGAAGGAGACGCAAATGAAAGGATTGGAAAGGGATTCCGCGAGAAAATCCGCAGTAATTAGCGCCTTCCTCGTCTGACTTCTGTTTTCCTATGGAAATCGTACAAATTATTAGTTTCCTTCAATGTATATTTTATTAATGATTTTTCCTTTTATAATTTCTTTGAATATTCTGGTTTAATTTTTTTTCGCAGTGAAATAGCAGGACAATTTTTACCTTCAATCATGAATGATTGGATAAACGTGGAAACTTTTTTACTCGATTAATATTAATGTGCTATTGGTGTATAGTCGTTTATAAAAGTTTAAATAATATACGAAATAGTTAATCACCGCAGAATTTCCTTAAGATATTTATGTAAATGCGAATAAATTAATTTTAATCTTATATTTAAGCTTTATTTCATTTTAAGAGAAGCATTAGTCGATGATTTTTACCTGTAAAGTTTTAAATTGAACTCTAAAATTGCTCTCTGAAAAAAATTTTTATATATCAAAGCCAAGAGAGTTGCTCTGTTGTGTTTTATTTGCCTTTTTTGCTCTCGGCGCAGTATTGACCCACATTGCACTTCCATCGTCCAAACAATTAATCTTCGCCCTGTATTGTTTTTTCTGCTCCTCATAAATATTTCATATCTACAGATGACAAATGTCTGCCATCTTGAATCACGTTTGAGCCACATTAGTTTTAAAAAAACTGGCAATACAAGTTTTTCCTGTTGGAAAGTTCATTGAACTCATGTGTGTTTTCCCTTTGTCTTTCAAACAGGCGAGGAGCGTGTGCAGAGGTTCCTTGGTAACCAGTCTCACAAAGACCACTTCAAGCTGCTAGAGAAGGATCAGAAATCCCTGCTCGTCGGCGCTCGGTAAGTCATCTCAATCTCGTCCAATCCCGCCACCTATGCTGCCCCCTTCTGCCAAACGCTGCCTCGTTTCTCACGTGAATCTGATTCTCCGGCTCTCGTTAATCTCTTGTTCGATTTTTGGCGTATAGAGAGACGGGAAGAGAGAAAGAGAGACGCTTTTAACTGCATGCTAATGAATACGATGGCGGGAGAAAGAGAGAAGGGAAAGAGGGAAGGGAGAGAGAGGGAGGAGAGGGCGCGGTGGATCCCTTTAGAGGCGGTAAATTGGATTCTTTCGAAAAGACACCCGAGATAAGTCCGTTCTATTGAATTAGGCTAGCATCTGCATTCAATTACGAGCGGCCTTGGGTGGAGGGAATGCCTGATTTTTCATTAGGAAGAGCTCCGATCAACGTCCTAAAAAGGGTAGTTGCCCCCGCGTTTTTCGGTGGCGGATACGGTGAAGAGACAAGAGGAAGATGAAAGGGATGGGTAGAAGGCGAAATCCACAGATCCTCTTACAGTCCTTTCTTGAGCTCGGATTGTATTCAAGGGAGTTGGGATACAAAAAATAAAAACATTCCCTAGCTTGATACTAGAAATTATGTTCGTATTTTTTTGGCCTCCCTATAAATCATATAACTCCTCTATTAATTGAAAATTTGGATTGATTTATTTGATGGAAGAAGTCTGCCCTGCCAATTCCTTCTGAATTAAGAAGCGACATAATCAATTTCTTAAATTCCATAAACTATTATTCTAATTTACATATCCCTAACCTCATCATATAAACTCATTTACCAATCATCACACATGTCCGTTGCCATTATTTTCGCTCCAACTTTCCCTAAAACTAGGTTCCTTTTCAGCTATGCCTGACACGCACTCGATTTATCGATCAAGCTATCCCATTCTACGAGAAAAAATAAACAACTCGGTTAACTATTAGAAAATTGATACTTCTCCTCCCTCCCCTCTTCTCCACCTCCATGCGTCGCTCTTCAGTAGCGGAATACCAAGTATCCGCGGCGGCATCTGTTTCCGAGAGGCCGAGGAAATAGCTCCGCAAAGAGGGACATTAATCTCCCTCCGTGTCGATCGCAACCTTAAAATTTTCCTTAAATGGCGCCGCCTTAAAAACTGCTGAAGTCTTTCCCCCCTCTCTCTCTCCTCCGGAACCTAATGAATATTAACTAAACCGGAGTCATGAAACGTCTCACTCTTCACCTCTCTCCTATTGCGCTCCATTGATTTCCCGCAGATTTTTCTCCCTCTTTTGCTTTATCATCCAACCTCCTCCCTCCTCTCTCTCTCTCTCTCTTACACACTCCAATCCCTATCTTGTAAAAGGGAGAGTTTAGTTGTTCGCCTCCACCCCTTCCCCCCTCCTCTCCCCGAAAGACTTCAACAATGTCTCCCGCGATAAGATCAATGATCGCAAGCAGTATTTCTTTTGTCCTCGCGTGCAATTGATGTGGCCAACTCACACAAAGTTCCATTTGTGTCAACACTACATCTCTCTCTTTTCTCTCTCTCTCCTCCCTCTCACTCTCTCTCCTCTCTCTATCTTTCCTCCCTCTCTCTCTCATCCCTCTGTCTCTCTCTCTCCATCTCTTCCTTGCTAGGAACAGGTTTTCCACCACACACTGCCGCGGTTTCTTGATCCTCTTTTGCCGACGTCCATTTTCTTTAATAAAAAGATTGTTTTCCTGGAGACGTTTTGCCGTAGAACGTTAACGAAAACAGATTTAATGAGACAGACTTGTTTATGTGTGTGATGGGGTCATAACTGGTATAAAGAAGTTTCAGCTCAAGTGACATTGAAGTGAAACTAACAAATAACGGTGTCACACCTTGAGCACAAGGGTAAAGCAGAAAAAATAAGGGACTATAGGAAATAAATCATTACAAGTTTGTTACTCGGTCAGATTTCAAAATTTTAAAACGTTGAAAAGAGCAGTTTTACTGTATGTGATATTCAGAATTCGTGGAATAACTAACTGAGGAAATAGTTTTCATTATCTTCGCATTGATGTTGAGCGTTGTGTTCAAAAAATAAATTCTGTTTATATGTTTTGGGCGATTAAAAACTATAGCTGTATTTTTAACTGGGACTTAACAGTGGATATGTTTGAAGACAATTTTAAACCTGCAACCACATATTTAATCGGACTCGATAATTTAATATTACCTGCTATAAATTATGAAAACTTCGATATCTAATGGTTTGGAAAATAATAATTGTTTTTATAAATTAATGGTTTTGGTATAAACAACGAATGCAATTTTGCGGAAACCTATCGAGTTTACTCTTTCTTTAACAAATGAACATCTTAGGCAAAGGGAACAGACGCGCATCTTTAGAATATTTTGCCGGCAAAATATTTACGCAATATATGTCGTCATTTTTTCTCCGATGAGAAAAAAGTGAAAACGAACTTACCTTTTCTAAAAAAAATACGAACCCTGAATTCTTCGATAAAATGACGATCTCCATCCCACGCGATGATACAAATCCACCTACCATTTCTCCGCACCCAGATCTTTGAAAAAAATATGCCTGATGTGTGTGTATATGTATATGTGTATATATGTATTTGTATATATGTATATGTATATTGTATGTATATATACACACACATACGACATATAGATATATTTATGCGCCGAACCCCAGGGAAAATCCCCTTTCCTCGCTACGCCTCTTCTTCTTCCTACGCTGCGCAACCCGCATTCCTCACGCTTCAATACATTTGAAATGGAAAGTTCGGAATCAACGCCCATCTTCCGCCAAGGCTCTCCAACTCATCACATCCCCTAAATCCTCCCCCTCCCCCCCCCCCACTCTCCAACTACTTCCAAGAAACATCCTCACTCCCTTCCCCACTCTCAAATTTATGCTCCGCTAGCAAAATCCTGCCTACGCCTTCCTCGCGAGGTAATGATTTCGAACCTCGTGGCCCGTGCCATGAGAAGAGAGAGAGATGGAGTGTGGGAAAGAGAGGAAGAGACCGGTGAGTGATGGAAATAATCGAGCATAGAGGGGTTAAGGTTGAATGAAAGGCGGGGTTTTGGGACTTTAAGGGGTTTCTGCTGCCTAGGGAAGGGAGTTGTGTGTGAGGCAGTATGGCCGAAATGGAGATTTAATGACCTCGTCATCTTTCACCCGTGCACTTCCTCACTCATTCCACTCTCACTAACTCTCCTCTTTATCCCTCCTCTCTTTCTTTCTACCTCTTTCTCTCTCCTTCCTTCGAAGTATCGGAACACACGCACACTAGTTCCTGAGGCGTAACTCTGGATCTCAATTCTCCACATCGAGGAGGAGAAGGAGAGAAAGAAAGAGACGGTGAGAGGATCATGGAAAAGAGAAAGAGGGAGAGAAAGAGATCCTTATACAAGAACGAGGGTGGCGCCTACTCGACGTTGGGACTGCCGGTTTTACGGCCCAGGGCGGCGAACCCCACGGACACTTCGACTAGGATTGTAAACAACAGACTCCCGCTGCCTTTCTTTATGACCTCTCTTACTTCTCTCCGTATACCTCCCTCTCTTTCTTTCCTTCCTTCTCTCTCGTTCTCTGTATGCCCTTTCTCTTTCACTCCTCATTCCTTCCTACTTTCTCCCTTTGCCTCTCCAGGGTTTTCGTTATCCTCCTTTCGCTTTCTGAAGCTTTTGCGGTCCGTCTTGTTTACGAGCCGCTTTTTCTCCCTCTCTTTTTCCCATTTTCCGCGGGCCCCACGGGAAAGAACTGTATTAACCGCGAGTTTTTTTGCGGAAAAATGTAATGTCGCGAAATTTATTTTCCTTTTGATCTCGAAGAGAGAGAGAAAGAGAGGGCCAAAATTTATTTTAGGTGGAGTGGGGAGAGGGGGGGCGTTATTGTTATTTTTTATCACCCACATATGCGAGCATTTTAAGAGAATTTTGCCGTCCGCTGAGCCCCGTGTTTACTCAAGCATGGAAATCGCTGCGACAAAACTATCTGGACGCTTTTATTCGGACCAATATAAAAACAATGTGAATTTCGCATGAATTGAAAAAGACAACTTTTGGGAATGATTATCCTGGACCTGTTTGGAGACGCGACGGCAGGGGAAAAAAACGGACGCTTTTTCGGACGATTTTCAAGCGAGAATTATTTTCGCGAGAAGGGAGTTTTGAATTGTGACCGCGCTTTCTATTTCATCCCCTTATACGGTTCAGCGTTGCCTTCTAGGTAATTCTTTCCGGAAGGCAATCTTTCGGCTGTCTTTCGCTCGTCCAAACGTCTATTTTTTTAAAACCTTCCTCCTCAATTTAACTGCTCTCGCTTTATCGCAGCTGCAATCCGCTCCCCCCCCTCCTCCCTCTCCTCTCGCGATTTGTAGCCGTTCCGGAACGACTTTTCGGAAGAAACTATGTCGGTTTCCCACGAGCGAAGGAATGGAGGAAGGGAGAGAAATAGATCGAAACGGCTTATGGGTACCGTGAGGGGGATGAAGGTTGAGGAAGGGATATGAGGATGGGGAGGAGCAGTGGGGTAGCAGTGAAAGGGGGTGTCTGGGATGCTTCTTAAGGAGGAGGAGAGGGGAAGAGGAGGAGACGACGGTGTGTTAGCATTCTGGCCAATAACCCGAATAATGGCCTACTCTTGTCTTGCCATTCTGGGGCAAGCCCGAGCACTCTTCATGGCACTACGCCCCTCCAGCTGGAACCACCTTTAATCTCTCAACCCTCCCTCACATCCCCTTCTTACCTCGCTCCTTCGCGGCCGCTTTTCCCCTATGTACCCTCCCCTACGATACCGCCTCTCCTCCTCCTTGGAACTCAACCGATTTCTTGCGATCCGCCCAATATAGCAGTGGCAGTATAACGCGGCCGCATTATAACAATGGAACGGCGACCCGAACGATCGAAAGGATATTTTTACGCCGTCGCAAAAATTAAGGTCGCGCGGTCGTTTCCGTCTAGATGATTGGGGAAAACGGCGGTGTGGTGGCGACGGTAAACTGCGCGGAATTTAACGCGGCAATTTATGTGCGATCATTGAAATAGGAGGAGGAAAGGGGAGTGATTTCGTTTCGGATTTCCGACTACTATAATTACCCTTTGACGGGATGGAAATAGAGGTGGGATGTGGGCCTGGCATCCGATGTTGATGGAGCGTGCATCTATTGTACCGAAAACTTTGTTCGATTTGGAGAATGCGTTTAGTAAAACGCCGTTCCATATTCTAGTTAAATTATGCATGTCGTCGATTTATTGTGAAGGTTCAGACTTTGATTCAAACATGACTTCAGCATGTTTTAGTCTTTATTTGGGTTTTTGTGATTGTATATATATATATAATATTATATATATATATATATATATATATATATATATATATATATATATATATATATATATATTGCCGGAAAGCTTCAAACTACATGCCTTCCTCTATCGCTGTGGACGTCTACAACTTTGTGTAAGTGTTATATATATATATATATATATATATATATATATATATATATATATATATAACAACTTACGGAAAAGGAAAGGTAAAATGAATATATGGATGTCAACAAGGTGGTGTGGTGTGGTGTTATTTTACGTGTGTCGCTTCGACATCCCCGGGGCCTCGCCAACCTGAAGTCGTCTGATTGGTGAGTGCTCACTGGGTTTCCTCATCCCAACACCTTGTTGACATCCATATATATATATATATATATACACCTCCAGCAGCTCGCCAACCTGAAGTCATCTTATTGTTGAGTGCTCACTGGGCTTCCTTATTCCAACATCCTGTTGCCATCCAGTTATCCCACTTATCTTTCCTCTTCCATAAGCATATATATACACAGACATATATGAAGAACATTTGTATATAGGCATATGGATAACACTGTTATTTTATTCTCATGCTAAAGCTAAAATGATGCCAAAAAGATACATTCTCCAGAAAAAAAGTAAATTCACATCGCTTTAATTTTTTCGTCCGTATATAATTTTTCCGCTTTTTGTTTTCCACCCTCGCCATTCCATGACACATTTTTGCCCTCGTCCTGTTTCTGAAACTCGGGAAAGTTGGCAACCCTTTCCGACGCGAATGGCTTTTATTTTAGCAGGAAACGCAATAAATTACTCTGCCGTCCCCCCTTAACCCACCCCTTCTTCGACCCTCCCACACCCCTTTTCTTTGCCTTCACCCTTCCCGCTCCACCCCTCGACCTCTAACCCACCCACACACACCACTTTTTTTTAAAGGGCCAGCCAGCACAATGCCGCAAAATCTCCTAGCATTACTCGAGAGCTATTCTTTCGACCGAGAGGACGTGGAACAGAATGTTCTCGGACGCTTCCCATAATACACTCTTTTATTTCGAAAAGCGAGAAGGGGAACAAGTCTCCTCGTTAAAAAAAAATAATAATAGAGGAAAATGAGAAAATAAACACGAAAGCTGTCAGTCCGTCTCGCCGAGTTTTTCTGGAAGGAGAATATTATAGTCCTGAGAGGCCGAAACAGTGTAATTCCACGGTAGCTTATTTTCCTGTTTTGTACTCGTTCGATTATGGGCGGCATCCGACCATAGGGCACGAAAGTGTAGATTCTTTGTTTCTCTCCAAATGAAGTTGTTTTCTTGCGCTGATAACTCGTTCTATTTCTCTTCATGTTGCATTTCATTTGAAACGGAATTTATGCCATAGTACTCGTGGCCAACGAATTATCGTCACTTCACGGTTTCGTAGATTTCAATTGCTTAAATCGCGCTAACTAAACTGCAGGGTAGCGTTTGGCATTTTAGTTTGATCTTATTGCGTCTTCAAATTTGTGTATTTTTGAATTAATGGAATAATTTGCGCAACTTTATGGACCCAAAAATGGAGCTTCTCCGTTTTAAATGGATAATGCCGTCATGGAGAGGTTGATTTTAAAAATGCGTCAAAAATGCGTAGAAAGTAAAAATCGTTACGTTTGTTTTTCGAGATGAACGCGTTGATGACGGCAACGCCGAAACATCATTGCGTTTTGTTTCCGGTTTTTCCCGACGATTCGTACCGTCAGACGCAGAAATCCGCGTTATCATTAATAAATCCGAGCCGTTTTTTTGTGTGTTACGGTTTAAAGCCTTCATTAACAAATGGCCCGAGGAGTTCTTCCCCGAAGGCTTTTAGAAATGCTTTTGAAACTACCCCACCACGGATAAATCATCCTCCCGAAGTCCCAGAGTTGCGCGGACAGAAAGACGAATTTTGATTGGTTGTTCCGCCACCGAGTTTCATTAGAACTTCAAATTCGACAGGGATTCCTCCCCTCCCCCTCTTTTCCTTAGGGAGACATATAGTTCCTAGCTAGGAGCGCCATCCGTTAAGGCCAACGTGAAAGGTTGGAATTAAACAACGGTAAAAGCTTAGCGTTCCCACCTCCGGAACCCTCGCCTCCCCCTTCCCCTTCCTCCCATTCCACCCTTTTTCGTTGCCAACATCGCTTCCGGTCAAATACTGCATGAATGCATCCCGAGGGACAGAGCATATAATCAGATATCAGCTTTGTTTTTTTTTAACGTTTGGATTAATTTCCTCTCGCTCTCTCTCCCTTTCCGGGGTTTCTCATTCGTCTGTCGTTATCTCTTTGATGTGTAATTACATTAATGTAAAATCCCAATATCAATGGGGATTTTTGTATCTTATATTTTTAATGCAATTATTATCACTACTGAAATGGTTTAAGTGAAAAAAGAAATTTTATAGCTTCGTAAGTTGCGCTTATTATTAACAAACTTGACGCTTTTTAATGATTTACACAATCATTCCGCAGTCTCAGACAGATATATATATATATATATATATATATATATATATATATATATATATATATATATATATGTGTGTATGTATATATACACACACAACTTGCGCGCGCGCACATGTGTTTAAATGGAGAAGGTATTTTGAAAAAGAAGTTGGTTTCGCTATTTTGTCGGCAGAATTTATTTATAAGCACCCTATTTTTTCAGGTAGTCCTCCATTTTTGCACTGAAACCGCGGGAATTTTATCGCGGCAATAAGTTACGAGCTAGAAATCATTTGCGCGTTTAATTTATGTCCATCCTGCATTCATATGCATATTCCGCTTTTTGTTCCTCCTCGTTTTCGAATGCCTTCGTGCGGTTTTTGATCGTTAAGTTTGTAAAGCCGCAGAAGGAGTGGGAGGAGGTAGAGGAGACTCGGGGAGACACATAACAGGCGGAGGGAGTTACATGTAGTTTTTGTAATATCGTGGAATTCCGGACGTTAGGGAAAAGATGAGGGTCATCAAATGTCTGCACGCTTGTCCGATTACGGATATTTTTTGCGCATAAGCGTTCCTCGCATATATCTGGATCCGCAATAAAAAACACGCATTCCCATTCCCCGCCATCTCTTGTGTATTTCTCCCTACTGTTCCATTCTTCCGGTTTCTCGTCCTTTCCGTATGTTCGTTCCGCAAAGCGTAGTACGAGGGACATGCGACGCGATATCACGAGTCGGAGGAATAGAAATGCAATGGCAATAATTGAGGGGTCGCTCGTTCGCCGAAAACTGTTTCCGGCGGAATCGGTCGCGTAAGCGTTAATAATGGGTACATGCACGTTTTTCGCGATAGACGCGATTCTTCTAACCTCAGATATTGGAAGTTCGATCCCGCCTGTGATTTTATTTTTCCTTCCAGTAGCAATTTTTATCTATTTTTGGTCTCTTCGGTGGCGCTATCCGCTCCGATTTATACCTATTTATCTGTCAACTGAAGTGTCTTGCACGATTCGAAAAATCTGGAGAAATATGTGTTTTTATCTGAAAGCTACCCGCGCCATTTTCGTTCAGGTCTAATTACTGACCTATGTCGCTGTCTATCAAAACGGGAATACTTTTCACGCGCTCCGCATCCGGAGGATATGACTGCTTAACTCTCTTATATATTTCGTACAAAATTACCCGAATTTAGGAATTGTATTATGCGTAAATATTATTGACATTTAACGTTAGAAATGCACCCGTCCAAGCCTTCGGAAGCAACAGACATCAAACAAAGCAACCGTCGAGCTTTAGTGGAGAAAAGCTCTTTTAAATCAACATAAGAGAATCTTTTCCTTGTTTTCATCACTATGCCGTATCTATTAGGGTACGGAAATCTTTTCCGTCCGAGACAAAAGTGTGACCCAATCCCCGAAGAAGAGCCTTCATAGAAAAGGTACTTCCGAAGGAGACGCCGGAAAAGGTACTTCCGAAGGAGACGCCGTGAGTTTGGTATCCGTAAAGTTCACCGCCAGCAATTCAATTCTGCGGAAAATTCACCGACAGCAATTCATCACCAAGCAAAATTTACCGCCAGGGAAAATTCGTCGCCATGGGAAATTTATCGCCTTGTATGGATCATGTTGTTAACAAAGGCTGTATTAAATATGCGCGTGCGGACTCTACGCCGACAGATGAATATAAGGGCAAATAATCCAACTATTTTTCTTGTCGGTTAATTGTTGATTTAAAATTTAAAGCATAATTAATCTTTAAGTTATGAAATTCAGCCAAAACTATCAACTATTTCAAGCAAACGTTGTTCGTGTGCAAAAAATACTAAAACGTGTATTTCCGTTAAAATCTCGAAGTAAAGTTTTTCATGAAAGAATACATTCTCTATACTCCGTCTGGAGAAAGTAAAAAGATAAAACGTTTTTGAAATGGTATTCGCAATTCTCGATTTTTAAGTGAACTGATAGAAGTGCTCAAAATTTTATTCGGGAAATATTTAAAAAACCTATTTGTTGATATTTAAATACAAGAAGATCTAGAAAGATTTTATAATGCCTGTTCCTCTAACATTTTTCAAATAAGGGTCATGGATAGCAAAATATAGATTTACTAATGTTGTTTAGCTACAATTGCATCTACAAAAATAACGTCCGTCATTACATTCCCCTTCCTTTCCCCTCTATCCCCTACACCACTTTTATTTCCTTCTTTTCCTGCAGACTCTTAATTGTTGTTAAATTCCTAGTTGATAGATATCAATACTGCCTATATTTGATCATTCTTCTTTCTCTCTCCACCTTCCTCCCCCCTCTGACCCCCTCACCGTCTTTTTTTTTTCTCTTCATACTCTTAATTGTTGTTAAATTCCTAGTTGATAGATATCAATATTGCCTATATTTGATTCCTAGTTGATTGATATCAATATTACCTATGGTTAATTATAATTTATTACATGTCCCCCCTTCCTCCACCCTCTACACACATCTCTATTTCTTTATTACATCCTCCTCCCGTTCCCCCCACCCTTACTCTTTGTTAACGTTTTCTGCATATCATTATTTAAAAAATTCTCATTCGGTCGTCATAAACAATTGGCATATTACTGGTAAATGTGAATTACTTCCATTTCGTCTCCGGTCAAAAAATGAAACGTATTTATTAAAACCGCTATAGTTGGATTATTTGCCCTTGTATTCTTCTGTCGGCGTAGAGCCCGCACACGCATTTTTAATACAGCCTTTGTTAACATTATGATCCATACAAGGCGATAAATTTCCCATGGCGATGAATTTTCCGAGGTGGTGAATTTTCATAGGCGATGAATTGCTGGTGCTGAATTTTCCGTGGCGATGAATTGCTGTAGGTGAATTTTCCGCGGCGTTGAATTGCTGGCGATGAATTGATGGCGATGAATTGGTGGCGATGAATTGATGGCGATGAATTGATGGCGATGAATTGCTGGCGGTGGATTTTCCTAGACCCCTTGAGTTTCATACATACCACCTCGAGAAAGCAGACATTAGATCGGAATGAAAGGAAACGTATATTCCTATCAGGGAGTTTCCCGTTGGGCTGTCGTTTTGCAAATATTTTCGTGCGGCTTTGGAAAAAGGGACATAGGAAAAATAATGTGCATTCTCGACTTCTCTCTTAACCGAAGGAGTGATAAAACTTCTTTGTTTAGGTGTCGCTTGGTGTTCTACCATTCACTTCTCGAAAAACCCGCAGCAATGGAAGATTCCAAGAGAGGAGTCCTCATATGCCCTTCGTCTGATATTCGTTTAACTCATGGTCAAGTGAGGTTGTTTGTTTCGTCCCAAAGCATTCTTGGTTATAGAGCTCCTTTTTAACTAAACGAGAAGGCGTCTGTAGCAATTTGTTAATTATTTCCTCGGTGGAATTTTGTTGTGTCAACAAATCATAAGCTCTGTGTTCAAACTCCGACGAATGACCGAAAAGGAAAAAAAAGAATCTCTTCCGAAAGCATAGGTATTGTGTCCACAATCTGCTCCACCTGTCAGCTCACTCCGTGGATTATTTGTGAAAACAATCCATCGGAGAGGCTTTACTGCTGCTTAATTCATCCCTTTCCTTCTTGTGTTTACTCAACCGGTTCGCCCTCTCGCTCCTCTACCTTCTCTTCTCTCTGCCGTATGTACACACAGACTCACCTACACGTCATAGGCTCTTTCTAACTTGCGGAAAACTCCTTACGCAGCGTAAAACGCAAAGCCTTTTTCCTCAAATTTTAATCACGCAAAATCGATCCGCTCCCGTCTTCGCATGATTATCCCGGCGAGTTTAATCCAAATCTTATAAGTAATGAAGGCTTAATCGCTGCTTCTTCCTCTCCGTTATAGTTTCCTATCGCCTTCATTTTCGCCGTATAATCTCACACGCCCGCGTTATCCGAATCTCCACAACCTCTTCTCCCTTATGTTCTACGCAGTCTCCCACTGCTATATGGCCGATTCTCGTTTCTTGGCTTCATACCGCTACAAATTCCCTTGCATATGCTTCTCCCTTCTTGCAATTTATTCTCTCTCTCTCTCTCTTATCCCCTTCCCTCA
Organism: Tanypteryx hageni; assembly: GCA_028673005.1. Lineage (NCBI taxonomy): Eukaryota > Metazoa > Arthropoda > Insecta > Odonata > Petaluridae > Tanypteryx > Tanypteryx hageni. The sequence goes on from CM054116.1 coordinate 58,168,232, forward strand.
TTTACCCTCCTGGATCCCTCCATCCCTTATATTCCCTCCCACTCTCCCTTTCTCCTTCGGTACGCTGATCCATTTGTTTGCCTCTGTTCCCCTTCTGACGCGCGGCTCATGATACCCTCCTACCACTCTATTCATCCTTGATTCTTCCGCGTCCTCAATTTGTATCTTTACCCGTTCCTCTCCCCTCTCCTCACCCCTCCTTGGATGTGCCTCCCCCTTTTCTCATCTTAATATTTCCCCCTCTATATTTCCAAAAGCCGTACAGTGAGCTTCCTCTAGTCTCTGCTCCTTCTGTCCTTTCCCTTTTTTAACATAGGTTATTCGATCTCTCTTCTCTCGCGTTTTTTTTTATTTTCCTCAGTATCGCCTTTTACTTTCCTCCTGCTACTCTTCACCTTTTGGAAACCTCCGCGGCCATTTTTTTTATCTCTTCCAGTCTCCCGGTTTGTTTTCTTTTCTGTCCTATTTTTTAATTACGTGTCGTCTTTTTCCTCAACTTCTTCTTGCTTGCACTGTTCCCTTTTTGGAAATAATTTACCCTCTTTATCGATAGCCATTTTGTCTTCCCCGACTCCATTTTTATTCCCCCATCTTTAAATAAATCTCTTTTCGTATTCTTATACCTGTGAACTCAATCCTTTGCGCCATTTTCGGAACATCTGAGGTCTCTTATGCATAAAAACTCTTAAAAAATTGACGTCAATAAGATTTTTTGCTCGATCTATTTGAAGAAACTCAATAGAACGTTTCAAAGACTGAACGAAACGATAAAATCTAGAAGAATAAATCTCATATACGTATGTTCTTTTAAGTCGGAAACGACCTTATTGTGAATAAAGTTATTGATCATTTTTTAGAATAAAGGTTTAAATCGGACAGAATATAAAAAACACGAGATATGTACATTTTTGGTTTAATAGCGTGGCAGATATAATCTAGTTTACGAATATTTAAATTTATGCCCCATTATAAGAGTTGTGTATACCACTTGTAGCGGTTTTATAATTGTAATTGGAGTCGCGAGTTACATAAGCAGTCATTTGCGGGCGCTCTGGTGAAACAAGTAAAACCTACGAACGCAAATCAAGAGCTGTTGCCAAAGAACACATCCTTGTATCTGAAAAAGGCTTTTTGCTTGATGTTTTCGCTTAGATGCCCATGAATGGCATGTGTCTGTATGAGTTCACATATCTCTTAGGGTTAAGATAGAGCTTCTCTCACGGAACCCAGCTCTCAACGCCACTTCGAGCGTATGAACATTTTGTCTCTCACATAGGCATACTTCTAATTTTGGAAATGATGCTTTTTGCCCAAATGAAACGCTGGTGTGTGATTTCAAACCAAGTGCACGGGGATGTTTCGTTTACTTTCCAAGTTTGTTATTGTGTCAAGGTTTATAAACTCGTCGATTCGATATAATTTGTCTTTTTTAACGTGGTCATGATTCATTTTTCAACAAATAATTTTCTTTGTTTGTCAGTCATTCTTATTACGCAATAGCGATCTTCTGCCATTGTCTTAATTTGGAAATGAACTTGTACAATATATGTCTATTAATACGACCGCTGAGGAAAAAATACAAAATAGATGCGTATGCTTTATTCTAAATCCAAGTGTAACGGTAACGTATCTTGTTTTATAGAATTGAAGGGAAAACGTGGAACGTTACATAATGCACACCGTTTAAATGAAGAGAGAAATATAAAAAGATCGAGCGAAAAGTAACCGAGAATGCTGATGATTACTGTTCTAATCCATATTAGTGCAAGGAAAATATATCAAGTAAATCGAGTTTAGCATTTTCGTCGCTTATAATTACTTCCGGAAAAATGGATCTCGCGTTTTACGTAATTAGCGTAAAAATTGGAATGGGAATCCGCTGCGACTTTCGAAAAATAATAAGGCGGCATCTCTCGGGCATAGTTCAGAACAGGAAATGGTCATAGAGAGAGGTTATGAGAGGGTGGGGAGAGGATGTGTCGATTGAAATAATAAGAACGAGGTTTTACTTGAGGTAAAAATGTTACCCGAACAAGAGTAATGTAAAAAAAGGTGTGTCGAATCTTACTCATTACATGGCGATTTTTTGGGACACCTTTTTCTTTCGATTTGACAGAACGGTTGTTGGATAAGTGATGAAAAGTGATAGACACGTATATTAGTAAATCAGATATTTTTTTCTTTTCCGTTAAAGTGGGAGAATATAGGTAACCTGTTTTTGTCCCCTCTTTCATTCCAAAGAAAATAAAATTTCCCTTCGAAATCGATAGTTATTTAATACATTTTAATATAATTACGAAAATATTCTCTGATTTGTTGTTTTTCGCCCTAACTTTCACATTATTTTCAATAATGCATAGCTGCCGTATACAAAGTTAGACATTTTGAATTTCTTTGGAAAAGAAGTGATTTTATTTCCAAGAGAACCAAAATAAAGAAGAGGTTTAAGTGACTTCTTTTGACTACTTATATCCTATCTAGTTGTCTTCGCTTTACGTTTTATATACTCTTTTCGCATTATATTTGTATTAATATTAAATCCACAAAAACATTATTTGGAAATTTCTTCGAATCACTTATGTCCCGTCAATTATTAATCTGTATTCCACAAAAACTTGTAACCGTGTTTTTGCGTCATTTAAAAATCTAGAGGTCTTTCTTCTCCTTCCTCTCTCCGTCGAGTTAGTGTAATATGCCTTCCTGTATTTTAACGGTTCAAGTTTTCTAGATATGAATATATACAAGAATATTTCCCGAGGATTTTTTTTTCTTATTTTTCCACAAAATTTTAGGTGCAGTTTAATTCGGAACCTCGTAGCTATCTGTCTGGCTCCGTTTTGCTTTTGTTACGAAATTTAAATAATTCAAGGCGTTAACTCGACTTGGTTCCTGTAATTTCTTATAGCGTTTTTTTTTTATCTGCAGCCGAATCCCGTTTTATCAGCTCCGAAATTCTTTACTTAAACTTTTCAACGGACGGCGCATTTTTTTCGAATATATTCAGCATCTTTCTTAATCCTCTACTGCTAGTCTCTCCGGTAACTTTTCAACTACCGCTCTTTTTCCACTCATCTTCTCTTATCTCTCTCTCTCTATCTCTCTCTCTCTCTATCTCTCTCTCTCTATCTCTCTCTCTCTATCTCTCTCTCTCTATCTCTCTCTCTCTATCTCTCTCTCTCTATCTCTCTCTCTCTATCTCTCTCTCTCTATCTCTCTCTCTCTCTCTCGGACATTCCCTAACGACGCAAGGACTTAAGCTGTTATGGGCAGGCTTCGTTTTACACAAAGCTTCTTTTCGTTTCATTCTTTCCAAACCCTTTTTCGCCTTTTTTTCTCCGGGCCCATTCAGAAATTTCATTTACGCGGATACTCCAATCCCATCCTCCTCCTCTCTCCCATCCCTTTTTTCTTCTGTGTTTGCACTCCCCTCTCTCTCCCTCCCTCTCTTTCCCTATCTCCCTCACTCTCTGTTGCCTGCCAAATTGTAAGCAGTCATTCGAACACGGGTTGCTCGAAATTAGCTCTCTTTCCCTCTCGCGTCCTTCTTTTGAAGGATATTCCCTTATTTGCTTAGTTCCTCTCCCTACCCTCTTTCTATCTCTTTCTCTTGTTCCTCTAGTAATTTCCTATTCTTGTATCGCTCTTATTTCTCTCTCTCCTCTCCGCCCTCCCTTTCTCTCGCTCCTCTCCGCCCTCCCTTTCTCTCGCCCTTTTACATTCTCTTTGTGCGCTATTTCGTTATTTCGGTTCGCGTCTGGAAAGACATTCCATTTTCCCGTAAAAAAAGGTCACGGAGGGTGTATTTTTTACTTTGTAAATTTTCCTTCCTCCCCTCCTCTCTCTCTCTCTCTCTTTCGCTAATAAAAAAGATTATCTCCTTCTTCTTTAAAACGTAAAAAGATACGTGGAGAGAGAATTCGTTTACATCCTTTTTTCTCTCCTTTCTCTTTTTTACACACCCTGAAAAATGAGGATATTAACGGTTTTCCGCGAACATGACGACAGTTTGATGTATTTCGTGTATATTCTACGGATCCGCCAGAACCTCCGTCGAAAAGAATTTTTTAAACGGATTGTGCTCAGTGTCATTAGCGATGCTCGATATTACGAGGAAAAAATGTTCCGCCAGCAAGAGATATTTGAACACGACGGGCAACTGCGATAGGTTTCGTTTGGCTTAATTAGAAACTGATGTTTCTCTTTCAAGTGGAATTGCGTGTCATAATGAGCGAGCGTGTAGATTTAAATTTGAATCATAAAAATCGCCCGGATGTATTAAATATTTCGGATGGTTCAGCGGATATTTGGTATTTTAGGCTGACTTTAAAACGGTTTGTTTAATTCCCGTAATCATCCGGACAAAAAAACTGAGTATCCCGATTAAAATACTGGATCCTAAAGTTCGGCTAATTCTGTCTATTTATAAATTATCAAATGTTTGAAAAAATGCATTAGTTTGCTTAACGTTGCATAATCGCATTAAAAATATTTTGAAATTCCTTCTATAAAAAACTTGTTGAAACCATCTTTTTTTAAACGAGGTCAAGGCATTTGGAGCAAAATATGCAGAAAAAGTAGACTATTTTATCGGTTTTTATTTTTTCCCGTTTCAATGGGGTCCTCTGGTGTTACGGATGCTGTACTTGCGTTCTTTTGACGCGAAGAATGAACCCGGAAGCCGGGTGATGCCTCCGTAAGCACCCTATGCCGCTCCTCCGGTGTCTAGAACGTTGAATATTATGCTTTGATCCTATTAGCCAATAGTCATAAGTAACATGTTAGCCCCCGAGTAATTTCGGCGCTTTGTGCCCCGAGTTACTCCTGACTTCTGTGAATGTAGGTCTCCTAACATCGATTTCCCTATTCTCTCCCCCTCTCCCACACTCGCCGTGTAAATGGCGATGGGGCAGAGAATGTGTGGCGTGTCTATATATGCACCAGCGGCATTCCGAACGGCACCTCTACTGTTAACGTGCAGAGCCATATTCGGATGTTCACAGACATAGTTCGTCATTTCTTTATCCCTCCGACCATCTTCCATTGTCCCCCTCCTTCGCCCCATCATCTCCTAACCCGCCGCCATCCTTCCCTTCCGGCCGGTTTCTGCTCCTATCCTGCTCCCACTCCACACTTATACCAAGAAATCTCCTGCGAGCGATTCTTCTGCGGCTCTGGAAAACAGATGGAGGCCATCAGGAAGGTCTATGGGCAAGGGTTCGGATAAGATAGGAGGTTGGGAGGGCTAGAGAAGGACACACCACGACCCTAGACCCACGTCAGCGGACATCAATCTGCTAAGACTCCCCTCATCGTTGTTTTTTTTTCTTCGGTTTGCCACCCTTCCCACACCCTTTAGGACCATTCGTCTGATGTTCTCTCTCTCTCTTTCTCTCCTTCCTCTAGCACGCGCGTAAACCCGTCACCTCTACACTTCTTTTTTCCTTCTAAAACCCCAGCAAACCCTTACTTTTCCTATCCATCTTTTCATCCCCCTTTAAACACATCCCAAAACCTACGCTCGCTCGCTGCTTGTCACCCATATACGAAAAGTAATGTTACGAAGGGTTGGATGCATAAGTTTCAAACATAAGTGGCTTTAGGGTCAATGTTGTGCGTATTCTTTTAAAAATATATTTTCGGATAGTCATCCTTTCCGTATTGATTGCTTCTTATGAATTTTGGTTTGTACCGCTCTTTCTCTCGAGCTGTGCATGGATAATCTCAAATGTCCCTTTGTAGAATAATACCATATACATGAATAAAAAGACTGGAAAAATAAGACTACGTATTTTTTAAAATTATATATAATCTCCATTTTTATTATTAAAATTATATTTATGTGACGATGGAAATAATCATTGTGCCCTCTGAAATCACTCATCATAAGATAATCACGACCCCAAAGAACATTCATCCGCAAATTTAAAACACTCTTAAGAATGTATTCATTTATGAGGATACAATTATCTTTAACAACTCTTTTGTCTAAATATTCATGCTTTGGAGTGTAATTGAAAATCCAGTCCCGTAATAGCGTGTTGCTTCGTGAAGTTTTTTACACTGGAATTCGCTTTGAAATTACTCGCGGCTACTATTTCCAGCCGGTTACATTTATGGCACGAAATGGGAACATAATACAAGTGCGTCCACGGAGGTGGATAAAGCTGAGCAGACGGGTAAATGTTGGAAAGGATTGGAAGGGGTCGAGACTGCGGGAGAGGAGGAAAATGGCGCAGAAGGTCAATTTCTAGAGGTGGATGGACGCCCTTTTACCTTTAGGCGCTGAATAAAGATTTTTCTCTCCAAGAGGAGCCGAGATGAACGGAAGAATAAATTCCCTTCCGAAAAAAATAGGATGAGGCAGAGGACGGGGACGTGAAGGGGGATGGGAAAGGAGAATGGCGAGGGAATTCGCGAAAAGAGAAAAATATGGGACCCAAAGATTCAGGACGCGCTGCATCGCGCAATCCTCTTCCAAAAATACTCGGGAAAAATTTCGGACGTCATAACATAGCGCTCGCGAAACTATTGAATAATCGCTCGGACGTGAGCCTCACGGTTTATGTATTGTTGCGAGGAAAAAATGGACACCCTCTACGTTCTTCCTTTCTCACACCTGTTTTTCCGAGCATCGCTTCCTCTTCGTTTCTCTATATCTCTTTCGTTTCTGTTCTCTCGTTTGTTTCTCTCCCACTGCTTTAATCCGCCTTTAAAAGTGAATGCCTTCTCTCTTTAGGAAGAGTGCCGTTTTCTCGAAATGGATCAGGCAACCGCGATTATCGAAGAAAACGTTAAGATCGAACCATCTGGGTCGCCCCATTTCTCTCCTTTCATGTCGTAACCGTGTGGCCCGGTCTTTCTTTCCTAAAACGTCGCAACGGTTGAGTCGTCCTCTCGTTTTTTCCCCACCTTTCTCTCTACGCGAATTTTATAAAAGTTGAGCAGGGCTCACGAAACTTTTCTCTCACTCCTTACCTTGCATAATTTTTCCTCGGAATATGTGCGTTCTATTCCGTCCTCATCCTTCGAGAACCACCGAAATCGTCACGAAAGAGCAACTCGGATTGTGTGATTGTTTTTATCGAAGAAATTTTTGTTCCGTCCGTAGAAGAGTTTTATTAGGCCTCTTTCCCACGTGTACTTAACGATGTCTTATCTGTTTACGAACATGATTAAAATTATTCTAAATTTTAAAACACGGCACATAATGTTGGTTTTATGGCAGAGCGTTCGGTACAATGGCCATTGAGTTGATTTTGAAATCGCTTGAGAGATCTGAGAACTGCCTCAGTGATTTTCTTAGTTTTTTGCTCCACGTACATGAGAAATCGTATAATTAGTTAGGCAGTCGGAACAATTCTCGCGAATCAAAAAATCACCTAAAATTAAAATAATGATCGTCTCACGGACGTTTGATATTCTTCGGCACGGATCTGGTTTGTTTCATTCCGCTGAGCATTCCCACCTATATCATCATCATCATAGGTTGTCTGTCCGTAGACAGGTCCGTGATTATTCTTGGTTAAACCTGGTTCTCCATATACTCCTATTTTCCGCTGTCCTCTTTATATCTTGATAACTCTCTTTCCCTTTCAAATCGTCTATCAGCTGATACCTTTTCCTACCTCTTTCCCTTTTCCCATCTAGTTTTCCTTCTAACACGTCTTTAATCATACTCTCTCTCCTCAGGTAATGTCCAACCCAGTTAGCCTTCCTCTTTCTGATAGTCTAAACCATCACCACCCACCTATATATCGTATATTTTTATTTTCCGTTCACGCCTACACACTTATATACAAACTCGCACCGAAATCCGCATAAACCAATCAGTTCCTTTCCTTTCGCGAATATTTGTTTTTTTTTATATTTTTCTAGACCACACGTCGTCTTTGTATGCTTTCCCACGGCTATCCTTCCCCCCACCCACCCCCGTTACCCACGCTTGCGAAAAACGTTCGCGAGGTAACCCTGGGCGCGTCCTGAAGGGGGCGTTGCGCTCGCCGCAACAAGAAGATGACAATGGGAAAAAAGAGCCGAGTTAAAACACGGACCACGTCTCTTTTTTTCTTTGCTTCAGCTCTCCTCTTTACCTCACAATATCTCCCTTCTTTTCGTCCCATCCTTACACCTCCCTCGCCTCGGGTAAAAATGAGAATTTCGAAAATGGAAAAGCGCGGGGAGATAGGGAGGGGCAGAGAGGGATAGAGGAAGGGGATAGTGAAGGGGAGAGAGGGTGGAAGGGAGTGGGTGGGAGGGAGTGGTTTGTTCGACTGGTTGCTCGATCCTTGTCGGGATAGATAGGGAAGGAGGAAAAGAGACGTGAAAGATGAAAGTAAACTTGGAAGAACCCGCAAGAGAAGAATGAGAACCCTCCGTGTAGGAATCCACGTACACACACACGTACACACACAAACACACACTCGTCTCCCCTTACTTGGTGATCGCTTCTCTTTTGTTTTATTTTTGATCCTCCGTCCGCTTTTGAGACGGCAAAAACCGAAGAAGGTGAGACGAGAGAGGATGTTTTCGGAGGATGCGGTAGTATTTCACCGAAAAACGCCCCTCGATTTTGGAGGAGAAATAAAGATATTCCGCGCGGAGCGTCTCTCTAGCTGATGATGCTACCCTCCTCGCTCTTCAGTTGGTTTTTATTTTTTATTTTTAAGCGGCCGCTTATGGTTCCCATAACGCCGATATTTCCCATAGGCAACCACATCTCGGAGATAACAACTGCGCTCCGTTCTCCCTCATCTTTCCGGCAAACCTATGCGACTCCCTCAACTCCCCCTTCCCTCTGTAACGTTCATTCTCCCCCCACCCTATGTACCCGTCCCTCCCCAGAGGCGTTTCTCGGTCGGATCTTGCCTCATACCTCATCAAAGCCACCACATAAATTTTTTTCTCTAGGTTGGAGATGGCCAGTCGTAACCTGGTTCGCCCGGAGGTATCGGCTGTGAACACGGAATTTAAGATGTTCTTGAGTTCTGACCAGCGATCGGTCTTGTCGACAGTTTTCCGTAAGGGGTGGGCGTATCGCTTGGGGCAAGGGGTTTGAAAGTCGAAGGAGGGGGAGAGAGAGGCGTACCTCCCTACAAAACACTCTCATTCCGCGGTAGACAACATCTCTCCGAGGTCTGGAAATCACTTCGGTCGTACTGGAACCCGGCGTCTGGGATCAAGGGAATCGGGGAGGAACACGGGGGAGGGGAGAAAAAGTGTATCTCTAAAATGATTCTCAAGAAATTACCAGCAGCCTCGGGGGAATTTTTCGACCTCCTTAGCGAAACAAGATGATAGGACGCTCTTTCGGTTCCGCCGTATTATTTTTTTGGAGGTAAATTCGCGCCAATTCCACGAAAACGATAGGTTTTTTTTATTTCTCCATACTGGACGTATTAATCCAGTTGACAGGAATGTGCGAGAAGATTTCGGGAATCAACTTACTATAGAAACAGTTGCGGTATGGATTACAACAAATGCGCAATAACCTTTTATGAAGCGTTCGCGCTTAAAAAGTTGACTGTCACTTTGATAGTCTGTTCAGGTAGTCGTGGCAGAAAAAAATTCTCTGCTAGTTTTCGGTCATGTTAAAGAGGATTTGTTTTCGATCATTAATGACCTCATTCACTTTAAACATTAGTATGTGAAAGTGAGGAGAAGAGGTCATTCAAAACTGCTTTATCGGAGACGTTGTTCATTTAGATCAAACTCTTGACTAAAAACATAATTTATTGACTCTTGATAAAAATCAAAACGGAATGGAGGCGTTTATTGAGAAATTTTAAACGTATAATTACAAATCATATTGCTTAAAATAGCTGAAAATGTTAAGTAATAGGTCACGCAGCCTTCATTTAAAGCAAGCTAAAATGGCAGAATTCGTCTCAGATGTTTGATTTTAAGGTTAAAATTTTTCCTCTGGCAAAAATATAAGATAGAATGCCATTCGCAATTACAAATCTCAGATTTTAAAAATAAAAAAATCGGAAGGTTTTCCCTCTGAAATATGAAAGCATTCGAGGCGATGTGGAATTCAAGTAACGTATTGACTACGCCGTGATTACTGCTCTCCGTTCTCTCCGATTTGCGTGCCCGTGGGTTCGCGTGATCGCGGATAACCAACTTTTAGCCGAGATATAGATGGAATTCAGTGTTTTTCCATACGCCATTCTTTCCCTCGTGACAATTGATGAGATTCCTGCTGGCGTGATCGCATTACGTACCTGCATTCCGTCTTCTATCGCTGCAATCTCGTTATTTATAACGCGGAAGAGAAATCTGTTTTTACGCTTCATTATAAATGGAAGTGAGGATGACGTTTATTTCGTCATCACCGTACCATATTGAACCAGATTCCAAAAGGAAAGTTTTGCTGAAATATTTAAGACGTTCGTGGGCGTCAGCAGAGTTAGAAGTTGTATTGTTATTTCTGGTTCAAAGGTGTCATTTTTATTTTTGCTCGATATATCGTTTCCACTAAAAACCTCTTGCTAAGCGCTAAAAAAGTTGTTCCAATATACGTTGGTATTCTGCGATTTATCTAAATATATTATTTATAATTAACCCCTTGATTTTGTGAATCAAAATAGGTTTTCATCAAATTTCGACATTTTTAGCGTCCTAAGGATCCTAAATTATATCATGGTGCGAGTTATTCTCTCCAATGTAAGTGAGTTTGTTGACTGAACTATGTATGCCGAGAAAGCTAAACCTTTTTCTCCATTAAATTCAATTCTGAATTCGACATACAAAATACACAAAGTTTACATGGTTGCTAATTACCCTCTCGTTAATTCCGGCGGGATGATTCCGATTTTTTTTTTAGTCTGAATACTTTAGAGTCGGGAATAATATCTTCGGCCAAATCCACTTTAGAAAGAAAAAACGTCGTAAGTTTGGAAAAAATTCCCTTCGTTTTCTAAATTAACGACTGTCCCTTGGGACTCGAGGGGGAGATATAGGAATGAGACGAGAATGACTCCTGAACCCCCATCCCTACCCCTCCCCATAGAACCTCTCCTTTATATGTCTCTCCCTTTCTTTCCTCCTCTCCTTGGTTTTAATTTGTGCGTGTGCAAAGAGAGAGAGGGGAGGAGAGGGGGAGAGTAGAGGATGGAAGGAGGCGGAGGGGAGAAGGCGGAGGGAAGGAGGCGGAGGGAAGGAGGTGGAGGGAAAGAGGCGGATGGAGCAGAAAGGGGCAAGGAGGAAGATAGCGTCGAGTTCCGAGGAGCCTCTTAAGGAGAGTAGAGATGTTCTAAGGATTTTTCGGAGTTAATAGCGAAAGATTTTCCCCCTGGAGAGCGAAGATCGTCGCGTATAAAAGAAGGTGGTGTCATGGTTTCCACGATGAGGAAGACACTATTTACAGTCTCTGCCTACAAGCTGTGGAAACTTTCTTCTCATTGTAATGGACTCACTATTTCAATTTTTTTACAGAAATTTAAGAAGCAATGTGCTTATCCCCCTCTCTCTCCCCCTCTGTCTACTTATTTCTTGCTTCACATTTCCTTTCTAAGCGAGTGGTGATAAACGTCCTTCCACAACGACGCAAGATCTATATAGATATAAGAAAATTATTCAATTTTTGAATTTTTAAATTTTGTATTCTAAAGTTTATCTTTGCCGTTGCAGTAGGGTTAGGTGGAAGAAAAGGCTATAGAGACTGTCTTTGCGAGGATAAGGAATATTTGTAATATATTTAAAGCCCTTCTATGAATCATTCAAATCATTCATGAAGAAAGTCTCGCGAATTTTGTAGAATTTTATTTGAACTCCGCTCGCAAAAATATCTGCGAATGGAGTTCAACATCCTCCGAATGATGAAAATTAGCGCATTCCATAGCAGTAAACTCGAGGCGCGAAAAGCTTCAAGGATGGGGTAAAAACAAAATACTTAATTCGTGACTCAGTATAGACTAAATGCGAGAATTACTGCAATCTCCTTTTTTGATGAAATTCGCTCTCTCTCTCTCTGTTTAACAAATCGTTACCATCCCTCCCCCTCCCTCCACAGACTGTCTCGCTCTCCCGGCCAATCCTATGGTTTTAAAACCCTCCACATTTCCTTCATTACCCTCCTCCCTCCTTTTTGCTGTAACCATCTCAGTCTCCTATCTCTCCCGCACCCCCCTGGGGCCTAAAAAACCCGCTCCGTACTCATCATCTCCCACCTCTCTCTCTCTCTCTCTCATTCTCTTGAGATCCCCCCTCTCTCTCTCTCCCTCTCTTCATTCCCCCCCCCTCTCTCTCTCTCTCTCTCTCTCTCTCTCCTTACCTTACCCCATTCCTCCGTCTCCGACTCCCTTTGTGCTCTCGGGGGTTTAAAGTAAATTTTCTCCCTCTCTCGCTCTATTTCCTTATTCTCTTTTTCCCCTTCTCTCCTCCTCTTCCACCTTTAACCCTCTATTTCTCCCATCCCCTTCTCCATTTTTCCCCACTCATCCTCCATTTTCAAATCTTTCTGAAGCGCATCTCACGCCCTCTCCATCCCTCATCGTCCCCCCCGCCTCCCTCTATATTTCGCTTATGCGCCTCGCCTTTTCTTCCCTACCATTTCCTTTTCATCTGCGATTCCTTTTCTCCACCCTCATACCCTCTCGTCCCTCTCCCCCCCCCCCCACCCCGCTCCTTTCTTTCCCCTTTTCACTTCCTTTTCGGTGTACACCTTCGGCATTCCCTATTTTGCAATCAATCTCTTTCTTCGAGTCTCATTTCTTTGTCTCTCTGACTTTGCCAGTCCCCCCCCTTTGCCCTCTTTCCCCCTCCCTCCCGACCCCCGCAAACCTCTTTCCCTCGCAGCACGGCGACCGTTTTTTGCACTTCGCTCTCCTTTCTCCTTGTCTCTGCCGCCGACCTCTTTCCACCTTTCGTTTTCCATTCCATTTCCCCCCTCTCTCTCCACTTTTTCCTCCTTTCCACTTTTTCCACCTCTCCACTTTTCCTCTCTCTCTGTCTCCTTTTGCCACTCCTCCCGAATCCTCTCTTCCCTTTTTAGCTGTTAGCCACCGCGTCAACCGATTCCTCTTTTCTGGTTCGTTCTTTCCCTCCCTCCCGTTTTTCCCCTTCCATTTTTCCCTTTCTCTCTCCTCCTCCTTCATCCTCTCGCACCTCCTTCCTCCCCATTCTCCTCCCGTTGCCTCCACTCTACCTCCTCTCTCTCTCTTTCTCCTCTTTCGGGCCTGTTTCCAAAATCTTTTGGATTCCTTCAAGATGTGCGTGTATAATTTTTCAATCCCATCTTCCGGTTCTTAAATTCTCTCTCGTGTAATGATTTTTAAAGCGCCTTTTTGATACATTTTTGTATTCGCTTCAGATGTTTTAAAAACCCGTTAATGATGCAGAAATCGACAAAAGATTGCACCACGACTGACTGACGATCAACTTGTGAATTCAAATTTTCGTTCTTAAGAAGATATTTATTATTCGAATGAAAAAGATATTGACTAAAAATTGAAAAATAAAATAAAAATTATAATTACATTTAAAATAACTTTTATATTTTTTACTTATTATTACTCAAACTAAGTTTTCGTTTTTTTGCAAGGCTTTTTATACTTAGATTTCGGTGTATTTTCTTTCCATATGGGTTGAAAGCGTTACATATAAAAGTATTGTACCTTTCTCCAATCAAAGAATACAAAATCCTAATAATTGTATGATCATAATATATATATAATGAAATAAAACTGATTTCACCCTATCTCCTCGAGTTTCCCTGCTATTTCCAAAAACGCTGCTATTTAATCCCGAAATCCTTGTATTTGGAGTTTCCTCTGAAAAGCAAGAATTTAGAGAGATTTCGTTCCTCTATCCAGTTCTCTATTTTTGTCCGTGATCCCCTTTTCAGACGCTTTCTCTATCTATCTTCACCCCCCTCTCTCTCACTCTCCCTTCCTTCCATTTATTAAAAACCCCGATGAATGGAGGACCTCGTGCCTTCTTCGCCCCTTTCGCCCTAACTCTTCCTCTTTTCCCTTTCTCTTCCGCTCCTCCACATTTCTTCCTTTCCTTGCTCTCTGGTTCTTCCTCTGCATTCTTCTCCCATGACTTCGCGCATTGATCTGGCGCGGTCGTCCATCCTTTTCAGACCCATCCTCCGTCCGAATTCGTTCTTTTTCTTTTTCTCTCTTTCTCTGTCTATTATACCCCTCGACTACTCACCTCCATCAACATCTTCCGTCTCCCTTAACCCTTCATCTCCTTTTTGCGCAATCTCCCGGCTATGTTTTTACCCGAATCTCTATCCCTCAGTCTCTCTCTCTCTCTCTCTTGAATTCTCCTCCCCATCCTGCCTCGATCTCTTTTTCCCTTTCCCATCAACCGGAGTTAACTCCACTTCTCCTTTCTCGCTATGACATGGCTCGGAACCAGCTCGCGAAATGAAGAAATGCCCATCTTGGCCTCCATTTCTCTCGCTCTTTCTCTCTGATCCTTCTCTTTCTCCCCGGAGTTTTCTAAGTCCATCTCTACAGCTATCTCCTCTTCTTCATCTTTATCTCTCTCTTTACATAATTTCTCCTCTTTCCCTCTCTTTTTCGTCCTTTTCTCCATTCCCTCCACTTCTTTGGTTCCTTTCTTTTTTCTTTGTGCGCTTCGTCCTGTATCTGTTTCCCCATCTGCCTCTTTCCAAATATATCCTTCTCTCTCACCACCTCGACACCTCCGCTTCGTCCTCAACTCTAACCTTTTAACATTTTCCTGCTAGTTCTTTCCTCTCTTCGTTCCATCCTCGAGCGTTTCCTTCGTTCGTTCCATTCTTTCCGAGCGTAGCTTCCGTCTATATATCCTTTAACGCTCATCCACAAACTCCTATATTCCCCTCGCTTCGTCATAACGCGTTTTATTTTTATCTCGCTTTTTTCCACCCGTTCCTTTACACGAAATTTCTACGTCCCTTTTATCGCACTCGGGCGAATCTCGTTTCTTATTCGTCTATTACCCTTCCGTTCATTACGGGAACATTTGAGTATATGTTTTTTTTTCCTTTTCCCGCAGATGTTTCAATTTTTTCCCCTTTTTTTAACGTTAATGGGCTGTTTTGGTTTGTACACATAACGGACATCAAGTTTTTCTCCATGTGAATGTCTTGATGTTGCTTACGGCTGAGAAATGTGAAATGTGATAATGCAAATTTATCTGGGAAAATAACTATATTACTATCTTTTTATCGGAGCCTGTGGAGATTTTGTTGCGAATGCTTTAGTGATTCGTAACCTCGTTTTTATCAATCCTATAACCGCCATATATTAATTCCAACATTCGTTTTACACAACGATGATAAAAAAAGAATTTTGTTCTCTAAAATTCACTCTCTGGTATTCTCCCAATATATTTCCCAATGTCAGGCCTGCTGCTCCTTCCATATATTAATTCACTTTAACGCGGTCGCAGCTTTTTGTACAAAATTATTTTCACCCTATTCGTAAAATAAAAGGCTTCTCTAGATATATATATGCATGTATATATATATATATATATATACATATATATATATGTATATATATATACATATATATATATATATATATATATATATATATATATATAATAAGCGTGTAATAATTCAATATTCCAATTTTTTCATATCCGCTCTTTTTCTCGGTTTTTTTCCAACTGCGATGCTTCCTACCTCCCTCTCTCTTTTTAAAGCTTTTAACGTTTTTTATCCATTTCAGCTCCCTTTTTATTCCCACTCAGTCGCCCTCTCCCTTTCTCCTCCCTCCCTACCCATCTCTCCTCCCTTTCCCCCCTCCCTCTTACGGAACACCTTTTCATTTCCTCCTCCCTGCCTCCCTCCTTTCCCTCAAACAGTGTATCTTCCTAATCTTCGTCCTTCTTCCCTCTAACCTCATTTCCATGGCGTCCGCATTGTCCCCTTCTTCTGCGCACCCTCCCTCTCCCTTCCCCCTCCCGCCGTATCCGCCACATACCCCCACCCTCCCTCTCCCATATTTTCATCCGTCTCATTTCTTCTTCCTTCCATTTTTTCCTTCCTTTTTTCTCACAACCTTCATCGTCCTCTCCTTCTTCTTACCATTTTCCCATCGCGGCTTTGATCACCGCCCACCTATCCCATCTTCCCAAGATACTTTTCCTAACCCACCTCCTCCCCCTCCTTCCCGACCGTCTAAACCTCTCGCTTTCTTCGTATTCCCTTTGGAATCGAGCATAGCCGGCTTTTCTCACACCTCTAGTCCTCTTGCGTTCTCATACCGTACGTAAAGCTGTATTTCGCATACTTATACCCTTCGAGTGGAAAAGTGCCTCCGACTAATGCATCTCCATATTTTCCGATTCCTTTTCTCTCTCTTTGGTCCTCTTTTTTCCATATCTTCTCACGTTTTACCTTCTGTTCTTTCGCCCTCCTGCACCTTGTCCAAAAACTGTCGCGTGCTCGACCTCAGGATCCACACTCTCATTTTCTTCGCTTATTTGCTCTTCTCCCCGTGTTTTCAACCCCTTTCCATCGTCCCCTCACCCCTATAATAACCCCTTCTTTTCTTCGAGTCATTATGTCTACACTGCTTTCTTTGTCCTTCAGACTCTCCTCTTCGCGTAATTGGACGCTCCTCCGCCTCCCCAAATACATACCGTACCCTTTCATGCTAAAATGTTTGTCCGCTATCATATTGCTCCCGATGCAAAAATTCTCTCATCTTCCTCTGAACTCTTCTAGTTCCTTATTAGATCCGTTTTTCTCCTTCTCTCAATCTTCTTTCCCCGTTTTTATTTGGTTGCGTTTTATTCCCCGCTCCCTCTCACGCTCTCTCTCTCTCTCTCGACATCATCTCGGAGAAAAAATAAATTGGGTACAGCGGTGACTGTTTTCGTGAAATTTAATCAAAGAGGTCGTCGCACGATATTCTTTCTGTTGATTCTTCCGCATCTTTTAATGCTCCGAGAAAAGTCGCGTATGCTTAGCCATTTTTATTTTCTTGGGATAAGTAAACGCATAAAGAGTCTCCGGGTAATTTTACGGCAGTTTTTTTCAATCCGGAAAGAGAAAGGAAAAGCTTTTAAATAGGTTTTAACTGTCATTTTCGGTTCGTGTACCGCTCGTCGCGTAGTTTGGGTTGCATACGCTCGAGGATAATGTGGGTGGCATATTTTTTTTTTGCGCCGGCAAGTCCAGCGCATGGAAATGATATGAGTCGATTTCGTTGATAGAAACGAATAGTTTTAGACTGGATTATTTCATTTACAATGCGTTGTTTTTCTTTCTATCCGTTCCAAAAAAAAGTCCAAAATGTCTACTTCAGCAGGTTGAGGTCATGTTGCGCATGGTCCTAAGGAGCATCTACAGAGTTCAATGCTCTCTTAAATCATACGTGTTATATATATATATATATATATATATATATATATATATATATATATATATATATATATATATATATATATATATATATATATATATATCGAAGTGGACCGAGTTTTTTGTCGGTTAAGCATCTGGACTATGGAAAAGGGCTTATAAGACGAATCTAGAGAAGATGAGGAGGGTTTAGCCGCCGTCGGGAAAAGCAGCTGGGGAAAGAAAGACAAAAAGAGGAATTGGACAAGTAAATTATCCTGGTTTCTCATTATCTCTCTCTGTCTATAGCCAATCCGCTCCATCTTTGTTCCCCTCCCCACCCCCCCCTTTCACCCCTTCTTTAGGCTTTCATTTGTGTACCATAGTAGGCTATTGAGTTGCCTTCTTCCGTATCATCGGCGCCTCTCTTCTCGCCTCGAAAAAACCAATCGAGCGCAGGCAGATGGCTCTCTGTGCAGCCTCCCTAGTCAGTGTCGCATTCTACTTTCCTTTTAGCGAATCTACGGAGCGAAAGAGGACATAGCTCTGAGGAAATCTTTCTCTCTCTCTTTGCCCATCAGCCTCTCTCGGTAAGACTATCTTTTTTCCTTGCGAGGCAGCTACGCGAGTAGTTACCTTGGGGCATTCTCATTTCGACACCTCTGCAGAGACTCGCAAAGGCGTTCGGGAGAAAAAGAGAGAAAATTACTCCTAGCGTGTGTGCGAGTGCGCTCGGGCTATTGATGTACGTTTTTTCTAGCGAAGTAACTTTATACGATCTCATTTTTTATTTTTTTCCCCTTCGGATCCTAGCGAGATCACCTTTTTCGACGGCCTGTATTCTGTTTTGCGATTGCTTTTCGGATTAGATTTTTTTTTTACGATTATTAACTCTTTTCGATTGAAAAGGGCGAATAGATCGTCGTAGCGTTTTAGCGCCCACAGACCCGCTCGATTTACGACGGAGTTTTGAGTTTGAGATTAAAATTATTCAAAAGATGACCGTATTTTTTGTCGATTTCGGTTATATATTTTAAAAATTTATCGGCGTACCTTTATTCCGTACCTTATCGTGCACGCGTGCTAGAAGACTCCTTTCTCCGTCTTTATCTTGCTGCGCTTGTTCCTTTTTACATTTTCCTTTTTCTCCTCCTCTGTGCCACATTCGCTTAATTCTCTCAGGAACCAGGGAAATTGCGGCGGTAAAGGAACAGGGTCATAAAAATATGGTGGAGTAGTCCTATGTAGTAGAAGGGAAAAGAAGAAAAATACAAAAACGAAAGTGGCGGAGTTGAGAGAGGAGAAGGGATGCGGAATTTAAAACCTACATACTTTCATATTCTCTGGATGGTGAAATGTTGCCTTCGTTTTTTTGTGATGCATTATATTGTCCTTTTTTCCTTAACCCTCATTCCTCTCCCATCCAATCCCGTCACTATCCTAACGCTTAACCTCTTTCTCCCGCCTGTCTCCCTCTCTCTCTCTCTCCCGGAATTCCTTCCGCTTATCTCCCGTTTCAAGTTGGAAGACAATTTCTACTCATTTATCTTCTTCTTCCTCTCCTCCTCCTGTCCCGTTTGCCTCTTCCTTCTCCTTCGCGTTCCTAATTTTCAGCGCCTCTCCCGACTTGCATGTCATTCATTCCTTCCCCTCTCTCCCGAGCTGCTATCCCTTATTATCCCTCCGAATTTTCATCTTCTTTTCTCCCTTCTTCTTTCCCCTTCCTCTTCCCCCTTCCTCTTCTCCCTTCCTCTTCTCCCTTCCTCTTCCCCCTTCCTCTTTCCCCTTCTTCTTCCCCCTTCTTCTTCCCCCTTCCTCTTCCCCCTTCCTCTTCCCCCTACCTCTTCTCCCTACCTCTTCTCCCTACCTTTTCTCCCTTCCTCTTCTCCCTTCTTCTTCTCCCTTCCTCTTCTCCCTTCCTCTTCTCCCTTCCTCTTCCCCCTTCTCTTTCTTATTTTATGCACATCCTTTTCGCTGGCTCTTCCCCTCTCATCCCTCTATCTTTTGCCATTCCACTCGGGATCTTCATCTGTTCCTCGTTAGCAGTTTCTCTTCTCTATTGTTTCATATTTCCATCTTCGGTTTAATTTCTCCGCGCCTTTCCCTTCCGAAACATCATTCCTCCCTTCATTCCAAAGTTTGCATCAAATGCTCTATTTCAGCGGTTCTGATGTCCGGTCCTTTTATTATTAATCGCATTTTTTATATAATCCGTAATTCTTGCTTTATTTTCTTTCGCTTTTTTCTTTCTTTCTTGTTCTTACGTGTAAGTGCAACTTTGTTTTTCCTTAGTCGTTTGACTAATTTCAATGGAAGTTCTCGTGTCCTTTTGTACCGGACTCTTCTCAACACCATCTTCTTTAACATTTCTCTTATCTGCTCATCCCTTTCTTTCTTTATCTCCCTCTTCCTTTATCCACCTGTCCCTTCAAAACTCGAAAAATTATTCTCCTCTCTTCCGCTTTAAGAGTATCGGAAGCACCTACTCCCCCCGCCGCCCCTTTCTCTTCCCCTCCTAGAGGCCGCTTCTTTCTCCGCTTCGCTGAACCTTTTAGGATTTGTCGCCGGCAGGGAGTGTAGTATGGAGAGAGAGAGAGAGAGAGAGAGAAAGAACTAGGAGGATATAAAAAACCGAAAGAAAGAAGATAGGGGAGGGAGGACAATGGAATACCCTGCACGGTTGACCTGATTTCATATCTGGAGTGATAACCATAATTGAGATGGGACTACACACCGATGGAGGTCATCTCTGTCCCACCTATCGGACACCAAATACCTCCGGAAATTCTTCTTCCTTCCATTTTTCCTCTCTATCTCTGTCCTCACCGCTGTCCTCCCTCCCTCGCCGCTATCCACTTCTACACACACATACACACAACCCATCTCGGAAGGCGGAGGTGAAGGGGAAGAGCGCGGGGAGGTTTACTTCCGAAACTCGTTCTGCTCGGCGTGGTCCGAAGATGGAATCTTTCTCTCTCTCTTTTGTCCTTAAAAAAAGAACCCCCCAGCTTTATATGTGCTCCGTTTCATTTCTTCGCTTTATCTACTCTTGTGTGTTTGTGTATCGCGCAATACGAGATAAGAAGGAGATCTTAAATCGCGTAGTTTTTCGGCTCGATTGGCTTTTCGCGGCTGCGCACACCTGTTTCCTGCGTGGATCTCCTCTTTATTAATATTGTCTCGGACAATCTAAGGGGATCTCCGAGTAGCCTCTCTTTGTTTTAAGTTTGTTCTCTTACGAGCGACCGCTGACCGTCGAGTAGTTAAGTCGTAGACCTCGAATTGTTCCATCGTGTAATTCCTTTTAAAAATGCTTTAAAAGGATCGAAGATTAATTTATTTGCTTAAATATAAAATGAAATATATTCTTAAAATTCCTTATAGTGTTTCGGGCGTAATAAATCTTCCTTTATCTAGCTCCTTAAACTCCCCAATAGTTCTTAGTATTAACTGCTTACATTAACTTTATCGGGTATCTTAAATGTGGCCGGAAGAGGAATCTGTAGGCGTTATCTATAGGGAACATACCTAATATAAAGCCGCCCATTATTCGTAGCTTCCCACGCTAACCTATAAATGGGATAAATCACCCATATATCTCTGGGCTAATGACTGCCCGTGCTCCCCTACCTCCAATATCAAAATTATTTTACCACGCGAGATGACGCAGTTAAAAAAATCTCCAAAGATTTCAACTTTACGGTAGACTGGGTTTATTTTTTTTCAGCCGAGCTTCTGCGAAGTTATTCCCGCGAAAATACCACACCGCACAACGACGGGAATTATTATAACCGGCAGTACGGATTGATTTTTTAGAATCCTCTGGAAGTGCGGATTCTCGGATTCATTAAAAAATATATCTCCGTCCGGATTATTTCTCTCTTTTTAAGCGTACGTTTCAGCGATCGACAGGTGTAGGAGAGGGATGTGAACCATTCAGTGCTTGAATAACAAAAAATCTTCGCATTTTTTAATATCAGCTGACAGAATGGGGTCCTTACGTTCGCTCTACGGCAGTCGACCATCGGGAGCGATGTGCAATATCTCCCTGTCTCTTTCCTAGCCTCTGTGGTAATGTTCACTCCCCCCCTTTTCGCCTACTCTCCGTCCCATCTTGTCTTTGCCCCTCCGTCACTCTTCTACTTATTTCCCTTCTCTTCCTCTCTCTCTCTCTCTATCATCCACCCTATCTCCGCATCCCTGCCTCGCTTCATACTTCATCTCTGCTGCCTATTTCATTTCCCTTTTCAACTTTCCACCTCCACCTCTTACACCTTTCATCTACCAGTTTCTCCCAAACTATTTTTCTCCTTCCATTCCTGCACCACTCT
Source organism: Tanypteryx hageni (assembly GCA_028673005.1). Lineage (NCBI taxonomy): Eukaryota > Metazoa > Arthropoda > Insecta > Odonata > Petaluridae > Tanypteryx > Tanypteryx hageni. Next base: position 58,189,856 of record CM054116.1, read on the forward strand.
AAATTATCCCGCTCTCCTCCCCCTCCTCCTCCCTTATTCGGCTTCGCTCGCCGAATGCATTTCTGCCGAGTCATCATTCGTATCTGCTGGTAATGACATCGTTCCCGTAGACTGAATCTTCTATCTATTTTTTATTCTGCAGAATTGATTCTGCCATTTTCCTTCTTTCCCTTAAGCCACTTCCATATTCAAATCTCCCCTCGCTATGAACGACTTTCTTTCTCTTCCATATTCCTCTTTCGTTGACCGAAATACGCGAGTTCTGAGGTGATAATGAGCGTCTTATGTAATGCCTCGACCGTATTTGCACGACCGCGTTCCTAAGTCGCTTCTTTTCACGACAGTGCCTGTATAATGTGTATTTAATTCTCCTTTGTCATCTTTCGCGAGTATGGATTCCATCGAGCTGTATAAGAAGGAAAAGAGAAGACGGTAAAAGGGTTGGTAAAAAAGGGAGGGAATTTCGGGAGGAGATGGTGAAGAGGAGAGGCAAAAAAATAGGAGAGCAGTGAGCTGGATGACGTGTTCGGATAGGGGGTGTGGAATAGATAGGGTGAGGCAGGAGGAGGAAAGGAAGGTAGGGGAAAGAGAGAGGGGGAGGGGGAGTTGGCCCCCGCTTATGGATCGATACGGACAGTCGGACGCCGCTGGTTGTTGACAGTCCTTTAAGATTCGTCCCCTCCACTAGCTGCCTAATTCCTTAAACTTGTCTTTCCACTCCTTTCCCTTCTCCACCCTCTCTCCCCTCAATTTTTCCTCCCATGTTCGGAAAAGTTTTTGTAATATTTTCTTTCGAGAGAGAGAGCCCGGGCGTAATGCAATTTGAATCGTCCTCTCCAAAATCCTTTGTTGTCCCCGCTCGCGAATTTTTATTCAATTTTCCTTTTTTAATTTCCGAGTGGTGTCCTTTATTTAAAAGAATAAGTTTTGATCGTTAGTTGTTCATTGTTTCACCTCTTCCGTATCTATTCCAATTTGGAGGGATTGGGCGGATTTCTCGAGTTAATTAAAGGGAGCGTAAAATGTGGCATGAATAAAACATTAGCGAGCGTGAAAAGACCTCGAGAAACGCCGGCTTTTAAGTATGCGTATTGCGTCGAAAATATAAACTCCCATTAAGAGACGCGAAATTTTATTTATTCTTTCGGAGAACATACCGAAAAGTTTGAGGACCCTTAAATTCGTTGTGTAATCTCTCCTTCTCTCTCTTTCTACCTTTACTTCTGCGTTATTTCCGTAAAGGCATCGCAAAATTTTGCTCGTCCGATGGGACTTTGAGCAGAAGTTTCGTCGTTGTCTGCCCATCTCAAACTGTTCTTATTATTCTTACGCGGAATTTGACATAGGAAAGGCTATTTTTTCCTACGGACTCGATGAACCTGCGGTAAAAGTATGTGGTTTGTTGACTGGTCCATGCCCAAAGTGGAATAGTCATCCACTCCCACCCTCCCTCTCTCTCTCTCTCCCTTTTCCTCATAAGGAACTGACTGAAACGGCAACGAAATCGATTCCTGCGATTCCCATAAAAGAAATTTTTTCATCCGACCGATACATGTTTCGCTCCGTCGTTTTCGATGCGTTTTTTTCCTTTCACGTCCAATAAAGTCGCCGTTGAAAAATCGACGTGGAGTTATTGCTTCTATTTCCATCAGAAAATTACTCTTGGCGTTTTATAACACGTAATAACCATCTGTCACTTGAGTTTTTCTTATAAAACCGAGCGAAAACAGGCCAAGCTTGGCGTTGATTTTGTGGCGTAACAAGTGATCTGAACTAATATATGTTAATCAGTGTAAGTCATAGAATTAATCTTCCAAATTAACCTCAAATTAACGTGCTTAAAAAATGCCCCTCGATAAATCTATAAAAGAAATATTTCTGAATATTTTTCTCCTCAAGTTGCTCGAGATGCCGTAATGGTGAGAAAAAAATTGAATTCACTTGGCTGCATCAGTATTAGATACCTGCGCATCGAATGTATTCCGTTCTCTCGACTAATCTTCTCATTGAGTTTTTCGGCATTGCTTTTGCTCCATCTCCACTCGAGCCACTTGGCACATTATTCAAAAAGCTTATCTCACGCATGGTTTGTGTATTTATAAAGTCCTACAACTTTTCGCGATTTACAGTTTTAACGAGAGCGAGATCATGGCCCTCTCCGAGATAGTGCGTGTTTGAAGAGATGAGCAAAGAGAGACAAGGAGATTTGAACAGGGGGGAGGATCAGAGGGGAAAGTGGTTAGGAGATGGCAAGAAATGGGGGAGGAAAAGGGAGGGGAGACAAGCACATTGTGCGTTCCCCTCTCTTTCGCTTGCGCGCAGCTTTGGAATAAATAACTCTTTTTCCCTCTTTCATCTGGACCACATCTGCATATATACCCTGGGTGGCGAGAGTGAATCGGCCGAGAGGTTTTTTTTCGTGCTCGGATGAGATATCGCGAGGTCAGCTCTTGCGATAAACAACAACTGCTATAGGGAGAGGGGTGGTTGGGAGGGGGGAGGGAGTTGAAAGGGGAGGCCCCTGCGGTGGGAAGAGAGAGATATGGCTGAGTACTACCTCATCCCTTCCAGCCCAACCCCTCCCCAGTCTCGTCTTCCATCATCGGGGTTTCTAACGCGAGTCTTCCACCCAACGCCACCTTCTTTTACCCACTTCATTCCCTTTTTTTACTTGAATTCCACCCCAATTCGTAGCCCCCTTAAAAAAGAGTGCGGGGGTGGAATGGTATGGCTCGAAGGAAGTTCGAGGGATGGAGAGAGAGAGAAATAGAGAGTTTAGGGGTGTGTAACACAAGTGGATCACTCCCCGAGAAGGGTTGTAAGAAAAGGAGTTTTTTCCCGAGGGTTAAAAGGAGGAAAGTTAAAAGCAAGGAGCGTAAGAGTGAGTGAGAGAGGGAGAAAGGGAGGGTAAGGACAGGAAGAGGAGAAGGGGTTAGGGGGTAAAGCGCGTGAGGATTTTCAAAAATGTAGTCCACGGCGTGGGTATAACTCTCCTCGCCGGAGACATGGCTTGACAAAAACAATCCTTCCCTTTCTTTCGCTATTCCACCCACTCCTCTATCGCTCTCTCTCCACCCTATTTCCTTCCCTATATTATTCCTTTCTTATCTCGCTGCCCCCTTCTCTCTTGGCCCCATCCTTTTCTTTTCCTTCTCCCGCTCTTCCTCCTCCTCCACCCCTCTTTGTCCTTTTCTCTTCCTTCCCCCTCCTCCTCCTCTTCTTCTACTTCTCCTGCTCACTTCACTCCACGAAACTCTTCGTTACTCCCATCCATTTGCTCTTCTCCCTCCGACCCCTCCCTGCTCGCCTCTTCCTTTATCCCTTATTCTTCTGCAAATCTTTTCATTTTATTTTTTCCTCTCCTCTTCCCTTCCTCTTTATTTTCTTCGCTCCATCTGTCTCGTGTCCCACTATTCCTAACTCTTCCGCCCCGCCGAGCATCAAATCCTCCTCCTTCCTCCCCTACCCTCATATTTTTTTTGCATTTTATCCTCTCCACCCCTTCATCTTCTTTTAACCCTTACTCGTGCCCATTACTGCGCGCCTCCTCCCTCTTGCTCCTTCTTCCTCCCCATTCCTCCATCTTCTTCCCTCTCCCGCCCTCATCCCTCCCTTTAAACCCTCCAAGTCTCTTCTCGATACCTCCATAAATTCCGTTCGAATCCTCTTAAGTCACTCTCATCGTGCGCTCTTAAAGGAGTCGTTTCTCCTTCGCCTTGCATCAATACGAAAGAAGAAGAAGTGTTTTTTTAATCCACTTCAAATGAGGGCGTGTTTCGGGCATCGGAAATTTATTCCTTCACCTCCCCCCTACACCCGCTTTCCCCGTCTCTCTCCCCCCTCCCCCACGCTTCTTCCACCCCTCCCATTTTTTCCCAATTTTCTTAAATTGACGCCGAGTTAAAAACCGCCTGGCCTAAATGCTTACGGCGAAACGGAAAAGAGGATAATTATCATCGAGAAGCAAAATGGATTCGTTTCCTCTCATTTCGGTCGCAAATTGCGGAGAGATCGTGATACTCGCGCAGTCGGTTGTTTTTTTTTATTCAATCCGCGCGGTGATTGGCGTTCGGCCGACTTGTTCCTCCTCCGATCTCCTTCTCTCTATCCCTTGCAGTGTTTTAACAGCTGATAAATTATGATTCATAAGTCATTCGGTCGAATGCGTAATCCTGTTTGCCCGTGATGGCGCCTTGGATCTCGTCTGGTACGGGCGAACGAACGGTCCGCATATTTACTCTGTTTTTTTATGCACTAAAACCTCCTCCTCCTCCTCTACCTCCCCCCCTCCCCCCCCCCCCTTCTCTCTCACTCTGATTCCATTGCTTTTATTTTTGGAGACATCTCCCTCTCTCTTTTTCTCTTTCCTCGACAAACCTGTAATTGCCGTTTTATCTTTGATCTGCACCGCTCGCGAATTCGTAATGCGTGTATTAATTTTGTGCAAATTTGCCAATCCGATTTTTTTTCGTTCCAATAAGGTTGTAATTTAGGCCGATTTACTATCAAGCAAATCACCTTTGCCGCTGCGAAAGTATATCAACATGGATGTGTTCCGTTAGCTTTGCTCGAGGTTAATTCAAGTCTTTATTACTTTAAATAACGATACGTGGTAGTTAACTATCTACGAAATGATTCGTACCGTTTTCACTCATTGCCTTATGGGCCTGGGGAAATGTTTATGATGCAAATTAATTCAGGATTTTAATTTAAAATGCTCTGCGAAAATATCCCGAATTATATCACTAAAGTGCTGGTTTTCGGTCTTATTTTCGAATAAAAGGTTCAATTTTTCTCCGCTCGGTACTTAAATATTCCATCAACATATTGCTCCTTATTAAAGTTTAACCAAAAGTGGAAATAATACTCTTTTCCTTCTTCTTTCGAAAGAATTTCTTCTCCAGAATAGAGAGGAAACATCACTCCACTCGACAATACATCCTTCTCATCTTGTCTTCGTCCCTCAAAAGCATTAACATATTTATGACAATTTGTTCACGCTCCCTCGCGTCTTGCTAGTCAGCCTTCCCTTTTCCCTCCTTTTCTGCCTTTGCTTTTTCCTCTTCCGCGCTTCCTATTACCATCTCCTGTCGGCAATCCTTCCCTCTTCTCTTCATCTTTCCTCCTCACACCCCATCCCCGCCCCCTCGACACTTCTTCTCCCTCGCTTACATAATCCATCCCGAGAACTTCGTTCATTCAACCCCTCGAACAAAAAAAAACATTCCCATCCACCCCTTGCCGCCGCCACCTCTCCCACCCTCTCGGCGCACGCATCACTCCATCCCGATCACTCGCTTCTCCTCTTTTTTTATCCCTCCCGACGAAATCTCTTCCAAATCTTCAGTCTCCATGCACACCACCTTCACTATCGTTCTCGTTTTTATAAACCCATCCATATTTTGGGAGCATTATCCTCTTTGGTAGCGTGTTACATGGGGTTTGCATGGGAGGAAATTTAAAGATCCACACCATCGGATGAGATAGGGCTTTTTTGCAAGGGGAGTGAAGAGGGAAGTGGGGCGGGAAGGGGAAGATGTCGCGATTTCATTTCTGATAAGTGTGCGTTAGGCATTGAAGGGTTTTGTCGGAGGGGTTGAAAAGGAATTGGAAATGAAGGGGTTGTCTTTAACGGTTGAATAGCTTCCACGCATCGCTCCTTCATAAGTTTTATCTTGGAAGTGACTCATCGGAGCAAACAGTTTATCACTAAAATATTTTATTTTAATGATAAAATCTATCGCACTGAAGATTATTAGAGCATGCTTTAAGCCAGCTTTGCTAGAGGAAAGGTTCTAACCAGGGCCGACCCGAGTTAAGGGCGAGCCGGGCGGCTGCCCGCTGCGCCAAAATTTTGGGAGCGCTATCCCGAACATTTGTCAATGCATTATCGTACTTGCAAGTGAATAAATATTGGATACCAATTTATATTGAGGAACAGGCTAGAATATTTATGGAATTCCTTTTAATTTTTCATTGTCAATAATTGTTACAGGGCGATGAATAGATTAACATATACTATGTAAATATCTCAACAAACATTAAGAGAGAGGGGCGCTGGAGTGCTATCTCGCCCGGGGCGACAAAATTCCCCGGGCCGCCTCTGGTTCTAACTTCCGATGTTTGGGTTCAAATCCTGCCGAGGACATCGTCGTATTGTCCATTGAAGAAGGCCGTTAAGTGCTATAAAATACGGTACGTAGTGAATTAAATGTTTCTTGATTTCCTCGAAGGGACTGCTGAATACATCAGCGAAGTAGTTGGTCGAATCCCACCGTCACTATCACTTAAAGACGCGTTTACTCTGCGTTAAAGATCACAAAGGATTTGATCGTGTAAGCGATGGGGAGACACGACTATTAGAATGGCGACACAAAGGAAGGAGAAGACGACCCGCTCCTTTTCGTTTTGCCAAAGCGATACGTCCCCTCTTCCTATTACCAAAAATGTCCCCTTCCTCCACCATCACCATCTTCAGTCGGAACTCTGGCGCGCATCGCATATATGGATATCTCGCCGTGACGCACCTCCAAAGCACACTCACCCCAACTCCACCCTCTCTCTCCTCCCCTAATACCTCGCTTTATCCTCTACTTCCCCATCTCCTTCCTTCTCCCGCGTCGCTAATGCCTTTTTTCTCCATCCATCCCTTCTCAGTCGCCAGAATACGCTAAAGAGACACTCCTTTTCCCTTCAACCTCCTACACCCATCCCCCTCCTGAATCCCGCCCTCTATTCCCTTCCCCCATACGCACCCCTAACTTCTTCTGCCCCCTCCTTTCCCACTCGCTCCGTTTCCGTCCCTCTCCTTTACCCATCACTCTCTGGCACTCCATCATCCGAATCAATATTATTTTTTGCTATCAGCGATCTTTTGTTCTCTCTCTCCCTCCCCTCTCTCCCTCTCCCCCCTCTCTCCCTCTCCCCTCTCTCTCCCTCTCCCCCCTCTCTCCCTCTCCCCCTCTCCCCCCTCTCTCCCTCTCCCCCCTCTCTTCCTCTCCCCCCTCTCTTCCTCTCCCCCCTCTCCATCTCCCCCCTCTCCCTCTCCCCCCTCTCTCCCTCCCCCCTCTCTCCCTCTTCCCCCTCTCTCCCTCCCCCCTCTCTCCCTCTTCTCCTCCTCTCTCCCTCTCCCCCTCTCTTCCTCCTCCATCCTTCTATATTTTCTTTCTCCCTCATGTCCTTATCCTCCATATCTTTTCCGTATATTTGATCCTCTGGCTTTAAAGGTTATATTTTTCCTCTTCTCCGAAGACGTGAAGAGTGTGATGCGCAAGGCAAGCTGACGAGAATATGTGGGCGTAAACTTTGCCATTTTGAATGACACCGATTTATCAATCACCATTGCATCTATGCCTCTCTCTCCCTCCTATTGCTTCATCCCTTTTCCTCGTATTTTTTCTGTTAGAATTTTCGGATGGTGTTTCGTGAGGGGGTTAGTGAAAGGCATCGGATGGGGAAAAGAGAGAGAGAGAGGCACCCCGTGGGGCTTAAACTCGCCCATTAAGCGACAGAAGTGTTCGAATCAATCAATACAAATGCTCACTCTTCCTCCTGCGTCACATTTCGCCCCCTCCCCCCCCCCTGCCCCTTCATCGCCCCTTCGACCCTTCTTTTCGACTCGCTCGCGTGGATTTATTTTTTCCTCCCTTACGCCTCCGCCCACCGCTATCCCCCCACCCCCTCCAACCTCTCCACCTTTCCAAGTCTCTTATCTACTTCCCTTTTTTCTCCTCCCCCTTCCCACCTTTTCCTGCCCACCCGCTTACGATGCCGACGAATCTAATCAGCGTGAGAATAAATTAGGAATGAATCGATAGGATATTAAAGGGAAAAATAACGATTTCTCTATTTGTTTTTGCAACAAAACCATCCTCTTTACGCATCCTGTCCCTAATGAGACTGGCGAGGGAAGAGGTTAAAGACAGTTTTACGCATTAGAAGGGTGGGAGCATTTGACGGAAAAATGACCTGTTTGATTCGGTAAACCGATGGAGAAGGAAACCGATTTTCGGAATTATTACGGTTTCGGCTTAATTTTCTTGCGGGTAGAAAGGGTGTCTCCCTATTAAATGGTTTTCCTTATGAAAGCAATCCTTCGCAGAGCGCATTTTCATATCCAAACGGCACCACGATGTCTCCCCCTCCCGTCTTCCTCGCATTTTCATCTCTACCTTCTCCTGCTATTCTCTGGAGTAGGGAGATCTGAGGCGAGAGCTTCCTCGCATTCTTATTTCCTAAGCACCTATTCTTCCGAAGGTTTCTTTTTTTATATCCGCTTTGGATAGAACTCTCCTCCCCTTCCATCGCCCTCTCTCTCTCTCTGCTCGCTCTTTCCATCCTTTCTTCCCTTATCTGGGATATAGCGTTACGAGGGAGAAGTGAGAGAGTGAGGGAGGGAGGGCTTTGTGGGCGGAGTCTGGATAGCAATGGTTTTGAAGAGAGAGAGATAGAGATGAAGGTGAACGTTGGAAGGGTTAAAAAAAGAGAGATAGAGAAAGAGAATGGTATAGATCATCCATTCTCCTCCCACCTTTTGTTAGATCCACATCGTCGATACTCATTCCCTCTCTACCATCACTCTCTCTCCTTCTTCCACACTCCCGCCGCCTCCTATCTCTCCTTCCACAGATCCGCTAGGAAGAAGTAGTAAGAGGCATTCTGGGAGTCGAGCGGCGGCACCCTCCTATCTGGTTTTGATGACTAAAAACACTCTTACCGCGTTGAGTGAGAGATAAAAAAGAAATAAATATAAATACAAACTGAAAGGCTGCGATAACGGTGAGGATGAGTTGTCGGCAGAGGACGGGGTGGAATGGGAGGGAGAAAGATGGGGAAACGGTAGAAGGAAAAGAGGTAAGAGTGAGTTTTGCTTGCGCGCCTCTCTTTTAAGTATCCCGAGAAACAGAAACTCCGCGGGGGAAAACTTTTCGTAATGAATTCCTTTTTCCCACCCCGAAGAAAAGTTCTTGTAGCGAAATTAATCGGTTAGCGACATGGAGAGGAGGCGATGACGAGGAAGGAAAGCCTTAGGTTGGGAAACTTTTGCGCTTTCAATTGTTATCATTGTATTCTTCTTTCTCTTCCGCGTGGAATTTTTCTCCTGTTGGGAGAGGATTTGGAGGTGGGCGAGAGGGATGGTCGCAGAAATACCGTTGGGAAATACGGATGGAGAAAGGAAAGATTATATATAGGTATGTATATTTTCGGCAGGAATTTAAGTCATATTATTGAGCATTGTGTGCTTTTTGTGTTTCTCAATTATTTTTAATAGGCCGCCATTTCGCTTATCGTGATGTATCGTCTGTCATTGTCGGCGAGTAGCAATTATTTAAATATCAGGGAGTACAAGGCGAAAGTAACTTATGGGTCTATCGAGATAATTGAAGTGTTTTAGGAGAGAAAATTTGAGTTATTGCTTCGATTTACAAAAACTTTATACGCGGCGCGAAAATTTCTCCTGACCTATTTCGATTCTCAAGATGGAGGAGAAATAAATGACTCCCTCATACAATCCAACAAATCTTTTTTTTTTAGATTCCCATAGAAACTTTTTTGTAAGAACAGCATTCCGTCGCTTACTTCTTCGTGCGTCCAAATCGTTTATAGCTTTATCTTTTCTTCATCTCCTGACAGCATGACACTGCGAAAACAATATGCAATGTTCGAAAAAAGCTCGTTTAATGTGGTGAAAAAATAGAACCCCAACCCCTTTGGTTCCGAAGAAGTTGCTCAGTCTGTCACTGCCACGGTGGAATATATAAGTTTGACGGCAATCGAAAGGGAGAAAGGAATACGAAGAGAGATAGAGCGAGGATGAGTTTCCAACAGAAAATGAATAGGTATGAGTCAGGGGGAGTGAAAGATGGGAGGTGGATAGTGGGAGGGACGTGTCGGACAAGTATAAAAATGTATAACGGGAGAATGAGAGAGAGAGCGTAAAAATCGGAGTTGCTGGGGGAGAGCAGAGAGGGAGAGAGAAAGAGATGGAGGAGGTGGAGGAAGTGGAATGCGGAACGAATTCCTACCTACTCTTGCTCCAGGAGATCTTAATGGAGAAGTTTCTTTCGAGACTTCTTAACACTCTGTTGCCCGGTCACCGGAAACTACTATTGTGACTCTCTCTGCCTCAGGGTTTTGATGTAAGAGGGTGTCGTGGATGGAGAGAAAGAGGGAGATATACGTAGCCATGGCAACAGGGCCGTGATGTATCTCCCGCGTCCTTTCACTTTCTTTCCTAACTAGGCGTCATCCATCTGAGAGAAAGAGGTCGGAGATGGGAAACATGGAGGTACAAGAGAGAGTCGTGTTTGTCGAGGGAATATAAATACGCGACATTGTTTATCTAAATATTTTTTGCTTATTCTCAGGTATGTTATTGAGCATAATGCGAGACTGGAATCGCTCTTCCGTTTCATTGAGTTTCCGCTTCGATCTTGACGAGGTGATTTTCTATGGTTCATTTTTTTTCCTCTCCTCCGGAATCTCTCCCACGAATCGTTTTGGGATTCAATCGGGGGGGGGGGGGGGATTATTTTTATCCCGTTGGAAGTTCACATTTTACGTCGCATATTTCCTCCGAAGCTGTTTATATAAAAGCAGTGGCAAGATCTCCATCGTTATCTGTTCCAGGAATATATTGTTGACGCTGTTTACAAATGTTGAACTTGCGTCGCGTGCGCGTCGTCGGAAATTTTGTTTGGTAAAGCTGTGTGGATTTTTATGCAATCGAACTTGTTTAGATTCCGCTGATATAACCCACAAAGCGCAATCGTGATCATGTAGCGATAGATGTTTATCGATTATACAACAGGTGCGCCGTGGATAATTTTTCATTTTTTTTCTCTTTCAAAGAACCAAGTTTGTTCGCGAATAAATATTTTATGCGTATAATTATCGCTCCCGAGATAAATCTATTTCCGTGTAAGGGTCGTATGCTGTCGAATCCCGGGCTACACATATCTCATACCATTTCGATCATTTCAGGTGCTTTTTATATCGCATTTCTCGACTTGTGTTCCAATTATATAATCGTATATCTTGTTTTTTCCCGAATCCATTTCGCAAATGGTATCATTTCCCAATCCTTCGCCTTTCAAGCACGACGCTCCATTTAAACCACGAGCTTACAATAGAATTTTTCAAAGGAAATGTGAACTATGGCAGAAACCTTCAACATGGTTTTGTGGGTACATAAAATTATTTTCATTTTGGTTGTTGTTGCGGGTTTTTCAAGTAATGAATAGAGTTCTAAGGACGAGATAAAAACAAAAGCGCCGCGGAAAAAAGTATGCTTGATGGAAGTCTTTTTTAATGCTCTCCCGTCTCCCCACTTTCCCTATTCTCTTTTATTTTTTAAATTCTCTAAGAAAATTCTTCGTGCAAGCAGTCCGAAAACATGAAAAAAATGAAGGAAGCCGGAAAACATTTCGGCGAAAGAAATTGAAAATCAAAGGGAAAAAAGATGGAGGAGAGAATAAAAGTGTACATAACTGCCACTCCTACTCCAGTTCGGCAGAGTGGATGGCTTTTATAGGCTATTGTTGGTTAGGGTTTATTTGTTCTCCGCTCCCCCATTCCCTCGCCAAAGCCCCTCCCCCCCCCCCTCTCCCACTCTCCCCCTCTCCCACTCTCCCCCTCTACCCGTGATTCCTTACGCTCCCTTTAATGTCTCCCAACTCCTTTTCATTACTTCGGTGATTACAAATTCTTTTTTTCTCTCTTTCGTTCCCGATCTCCAAGTGATAACCGAGACGCTGAGAAAGAGAGAGAGCGAGAGGGTGTAGAGGGAAGTTTTTTTTTAAGCCTTCCCGTGATTGCTTTTGCAATTCGTAACGTCCAAAAGCGCGGTTCATTTTATCGTTACGCGTATCTTCGGTCGACATTTTTTCCTCCGTTGTATTTTTTTATTCCAGGAGGGGAAAACAAACAAAACAAAACGACATTTTTAGAATATGTTCCCTTTTTTAGGGCGTTTTTTATTCCGTCGATGATACACTTCTGAACGGTTCGATAACACTGGAGCGAGTAAAAAAAGTTTTTAAAAAAGACGAGCGAGAGGTTTGTGAAATTTATATATTTTTTCTTTCGAGGACGTTTTTGTGTTTGGTTTTGTGTAGCTGAGAAAAAGAATTTCTTGGTGAATACTGTTCATCTGAGTCTCAGCATAAACGTTTTGTTTATTTCTTCCGTTTCTGGATGGCAAGAACGCCCTAATATCTATACATTACGAGATAATATATCAAAATGAAACTACACGAGCTAAGGAAAGTTTCCATTCGAGTTCTTACGGATTTCGAGCCATTTTCATTCTTTTGTTTTTCCATGGAAATGGATATGCATGCCGTTCTGACTGGTGCTCGGATAGGTTATGGTGCACCCGCTAGGATTAATGCGGTGAAAGGCTTTCTCTTCTCTCTTCTTCGACCCTCGCATGAATTTACATGGAAGATCGCCTGACTATTGTTGTTCCGCAATATTTTGCATATGAATGAGCAGCATGACTGCGGTCGTTGATTCTGCTAATGAACGGAGTGAAAATTTTTACTTCGAGGCAGTACCGTAACTAGCAAGCGGGGCATCTGCCCCGGACGCAACTAAGGGGCTCAAAAAATCCAAATAATAACTATATAAAATAGTGAAGATCATTTTTTGAAGGAGGGGGGGGGGGTCACATATATAGTAGTTTGCCCCGGGCGCTGCTTTGAGGAAATAGAAAAACAAAAACAAGTCTTCGGCACTAAAGCTATTCGTACTTATTACAAGACCTTTTTTCCCTCCGAATAACTGAAAATATTTGCATGATGTGCGGAATTTCGTAATTGCATTAATTTCAAACCACTTCTTTTTAAAGTTTTCCACGCATACTCACATGCGATTAAAAGCCATAAGAAAATTTGTTTCGTCTTCCTTTGGAGTTTACGCTTTTTTCGTCCATTCTCTCTCTGCGTGATCTAGCAAAACTTGGGGAGGAAACCACATTGGCATCGCATTTAAAACTCGTCGTTTGGACGGAAAGCACGGAAGCCAATTGTAACGACTCTTGCGTCCCGAATTTAAAATTCGCAGAAAGTTGAATTCCCCTCCCCCCTCCTCAACTATTTGAGTCCCCTCTTCTCGTCCAATTAGAGGCGATAATGTGACCGAAATTGCATCGGACGCAAATCGGCTTTTTCGAACTCTTAGAGGATTATTCCAATCTTTTGTCGCTCCAATTTTCCGGGTATTTTTTCCTTTCCTCCTGATTTTTAATAGATCTCTCTTCAGCATCCCTCTCTCTCTCCCAACTCGATGACAAAGGGCGAGAATTCAATTTTTTCCTCCGAGATCCCCAAGCAATTAATGGCGTCGGAGAGGCAAGAGGAGCGTTCCTTCTTTCGAATTTGATTCTCTCTTATTTCCCCCCTTTTTGGGGCGTTTCCCTTGAATAAAAAAATGATACATATAAACTGTATCCTCCCACCCTTTAAGAAACATCAATGAATGCGATCGTGCGAATAGGACGTAGTTATCTCTTAAGAATGGATGAGGAAAGAAGAGAAGGCGATGAAGGGAAGAGGCGGAGGAGGGGAAGGAGGAAGCGAAGACTTCCTGGCGCTCACGAGACGTTGCGATTGATTTGCAAAACCTTCCACTCCCCGGATCCTCTGTGCAAACTGAGCCCATGGGAGTCGTTATTTCCGCCAGTTCGCTTTCAACCTGGGTCCTCTCCCCCTCTTCCTTCTCCCTCTGGTCCTCTTTTACCCTCTCTCCCTCCCTCTCTCTCTCTTCCTCTCCCGTTTTCTGCGAAGCCTTCCCTCCCTCCTCTTCCCGTACCACTCCTCCAATTCCCACCTCCCTCCGTGCGTCGCCCACTATCTAATGTAAATCCGTGCCCTACCTCCCTCCTTCCCCTCCATCTCCTTTCTCCCACTTAATCAACTTTCTCTTCCACCTTGAGAAGAAGAAGAAGTAGGAACAGTTTGAACCTTAAGTCTCGAAGCGAGAGAGAGTGAAAATCTTTTCGCCGACCTTTCGAATCACGGGTATCGCCTTTATCGCCCTCTTCTAGTAATTGCGTGTCGAAGTATGTGAGATGATCGGGCGTTATTCCGGATCTTCTCTTTTTTTGTAATCTGGATTTGTCTTTCACACCGGTCGCGCTCGTCGTTTTTTTTAGTTTTTATTCCCATGGTATTTTTTTAACGAGCAAATGAGGATCTGACAATGCAGTGAAGCCTCTGTAAATTTATCTTGGAGAAAGCACCAAGCGTTTAGTCTTCAAAGCAAAAAATTCGCTTTTAAGCAAGGAATTGTCTGTAGCGGGCCGTTTAGATTGATCATGGCTACATGTAACAGAATTACCATGATAGTTGTATTAAAATGTTATTTTATTAAGTACTATCCTTAATGGTGGAAATAACGGTTACGTATTCCCTTTTTAGGGATATTCACTAGGTACTCTTCAAAAAAATACTTCTGCTGCTGCTGTATACATTTGGGAGATTTATGTTTGATGTAATTTATTATTATTAAGGCGCGTCGTGCCTTTCCATTAGTTGTAACAATCCGTCTCATTAAAACCGAAAGTGAAAAAGGTGCCGATCATGGAAGTAATATTTGTATTACAGCGTTGGGCAAATTTCATACGAAGAAGTACTTTATTTTTAGTTGATTGTTTGAATTATCCCCAGAGAAACTGCACAAGAGTTATTTGACAAATTGATCTCCGCTTTAGGGCAAATATCATTTTGTAATTTACCAAGGCCAGGTTGCAGTATTTTTTCGTCATGAAATCTCAGTCAACCGTGGCAAATTGACAGGCTGTTACGAGGCCGTATACAATTCTGAAGAGGATGAAAGCATGTGTGTGTGTGTTTATGCATATATATATATATCGACCCCAACTTTTTCATAATTTTTTGTTTTTTCATATATCTCGTGTATAGATCGACCCCCACTTTTTCATAATTTTTTGTTTTTTCATATATCTCGTGTATAGATCGACCCCCACTTTTTCATAATTTTTTGTTTTTTCGTATATCTCGTGTATAAGTCGACTCCATATTTTCAAGTGTAGCAGAACGAATTTTTTTATTCAATACGTGTTGATCCATTAAGTTCCACGTTAAGTTCCCTTTACTCCGATATAACTACGTTGTGTCAAAGTAGCAGCGAAACCGCCCGATTCCCCCCTGCATCCGTTTTTCTCCCCTGCATATCATCAAAAGTCTTGACATTGTATACGCCTTTGTAATAGATGGAATGACTTGGTATAGACTTCGTATATCGTGGAAGGAAATCCGAGCCAACTCCAAACCAACCCAACCCGGTGAGGAAGCGTAATATTTCTTAAGTTTCAAATTTTCGTAATATGTAGGTATGCGTGCGTAGTACAATATCTCGGCGAGGGCAAATGTGAACGTGGAAGGAAAGGATGCGAAAGGTAAACATAGCGACGCTAGTGCAGCCGGCGTTACAATAAAGAATATTAAATGAGGTGTTTATTTATTTACAGGTTACCACATTGCGCATCTGTCTTGCTACCAGTTTTGTCTTGCCGCCGTCACGTTACCGAGCGTTAGGTTTATCAAAATTGCTTAATTTTTTGCAAAGCATCAGAGATAAACGTAGGATCACCAAATTTTATAATAATTTATTCTTTCTATACATCGATATTTAATTATTCGATAGTTATCGATACAGTTAAAGTACAACAAGAGTGTAAATTTCATTAAATTTTAATAAGCACAAGGCAATTAAAGTCATGGGTTTAAACCTATCGAAAATATTTCTCGTGTATAAGTCGATCCCCGAGTTTTTCGCTAAAAATTAGGTCTTAAAACCTCGACTTATACACGAGTATATACGGTATATATATATATATACGGTATATATATATATATATATATATATATATATATATATATACATACACACACACACATATCCCCGAGAATAAAGTTTTTAGATATACTATATATATATATATATTGACATAATTCAATATAGTTTCTCCGAAAGGTCTTTAGCCGAAAGGATTGATTTTGCGAGGATGGCCAATATACCGGGAAAAATGGCTCTCGCAGATGTCAAAAAGATCAACGGAATTTCATCCGAGCTGTGTAGCGTTCCGTATTTTCTTCTTTTTTCCTTTCATTCCGGGCGAAGGGTCTTCCATCCCGCCGAGCTTCGCGAATCTCGCCTCTTCCCCTTTGCTCGTTGCGATTTCTTTTCTTTCCTCCACGAGAAATGCATTGGCTAAAAAAAACCAATGACATGCGAACTGTTTCTTCTTTCTCAAATCCAAGTCACGCCCTAGAGTCATGTCTGACTCCGTTTGCCGAGAGAATGCTAAAATACCTCCATCTGTTGCGGAATTTTAAACTTCTGGAATTTTCGTGAGTTTTCGCTCGTGTTGGTAGGCGAGGAAGAGGAAGAGGTTTAGCCTGACGTAGGTGTTAAAAAAATAGTTGGTGGAAAGGTGAGATGGAAGCAGAGAGAAAATTATTATTGTTTGGCTATCCTTGACCTCGTTGGAGTTACATAAGTTGATTTTTTCGTTTCCAGAAAGAAGTTGCGAAAACTATTTTTAGTACTATTAATATTTTTCAAATTTTAATATAAATTCTATTGCAAACGTGTATGTGTCGCATTTTATTTACATGGTTGTATTTTTAATTGGTACCTTTTCTGATTTTCTCCGTTAAATACGTTCTTTTAGAAGAATCTCAGCGGAAAATGTTTTTGAATGTTCTGTCGCTAATGAAATAATCGCTTCCTTCATTTAATGTGCCTCCTCATGTAACTCCATCGCACCTGCTTTTTTCGAAATCTATTAGGAAAACACAATTTTGTGTTAGTACGAAAAAACGGGTTTTACGAAGGGGAAAGTAATCTTAAATTTATCATCACTAAAAACAGAGTGATTATGTGGCGCTTGGAATCGAAAGTATAGAGACGACATTTCCGCGTCGATAGTAGCAATGAATTCGATTTTAATTAATTGTAAACGGACCCTCCGATGTATTGACGTATAGGAAATGGCATCAAGAGCGCGCGTGCATTTGATTGGAGTGTGTGAAAAGTGACTAAAATGGAGCGAGAGAGATAGAGGGAGGGAGGGAAGATTGGAGCGCGAGGGGAAGGAGAGGAAGCGTTTTCCGACGTTTTTTTTCGATTTTCGGGAATGTCACAGGCCCTCGGACGTAATTAATCTACGTCCGCGGCGACTTCTTTGTCATACGTTAGACTGACGCATTGTCCAGGTGGTAAAGCGTACGGAAATAACTCGGCTATGACCCATGGGAGGGAGAATTTTAAGTGGGAGGGGAATAGGAGCGCTATCGAACTGCTCCTTGTTTCGATGACAGATCCAGAAGAGATCGAAAAGAATGTAGATCATCATAGGCGGAAGGGAAAAAGATACTGCTATCGATCGGATGGGAAATTTGGCCGGACTTCCTATTCCGCCAGTGGAAGAAACTGCAAGGGTCCGATGAGGAGAGGATGAAGACTTTCATTGTAAAGACCCCCGTATTCAGAAAGAGGAACGCGCTATATAATGAAATCCCACATCAGCCGGAAGAACGATTAAAAAGGGGATATACATATATCTATGTATGCAAATATAATGCAATGAGTCCCGTTTGAACGGAATACCCGGAATTGAAACTTACATTTTTTTCCAAAAAAATTATAGTTGTTTTCCTCTTTCTCCTCCGCGTCCGCTCCATCCCCCTTCAAAAAACCAACCCCTTCGCTTTTTCATTGTTCTACGAGACAACAATGCTTCGTAATAGGGACGGTTTTTTTTACCTTTTTTCGGAGGCCGGTCTCCGCCATTCTGAAGGGTTTTCGAGATTGCCGAGGACGTCATGGAGTCCGATTCGTTGGTGCTACATAGCCGCCCTTCGTGGCTGGAATTGTTTTTTTTCTTCCTTCCTATCGAAAGGGTGGAAGCGCCCACTGCAGGGGGGAAGAGGCAGACAGGACAGAATAGATGAATGGGTTGCTGGAGAGAGAAGAAGGGAAGATATGCAAAAGGAAGGAAGGAGGTTATGCAGTCCTCCCTCGATCCCTTTGGGCTGCTATGCCCTATACTAATTAAATTTTATATTATTTCCCCCGCCGGGGACAAGAGAGAAGAATAGGAAACTATATGTTTGTATAAGTTATAAATGGATGCGGATGGTCGTGTGCATACCATACTGCTTGATATAAGGGGGGGTAGAATAGGGTTCTCTGGGCTTATAGATTGGTTCAGAGAGAGAATGAGAGGGAGGGAAGGAAAAATGGGGATAATGCGGTCGCGAGTGGGGCTAGCAATAGTTAGGAAGGGGTATATAGTGAGAGAGAGAGAGAGGGTGAGTCGATGTGCGAGTAGAGAAGTGCACTAGATTGATGGGAGGAAGTGAGCGGAGGAAATTGATGCCGGGGATTTACTGATTCATTTTATCCTCCGCCTCTTTTTTTATTTTGTTTGCCTCTTCTCCTCCCACGCCGGGGCTACCGCCGCCGATGCCTGTGCGCCTCCCTTGGGTGCGCGGAGTAGAGAGATAGAGAGAGAGGGAAGCAGGAGGCCAAAGAGGCACTCAGGAGCTGTTGTAAAATTCCGAGTTCCCTTATGTGAAGCGTTTTATCCACTCTCGATATTCCGTGACTTATTTATGAGATTGGTGTTCCATTTATTTCTCTCTCTCACACACACACACACTCTCTACCCGTAAATGTCTTTTTGCAAAGATCCGGCGGTGCCCTTTTCCACCTTTTTCTGAACGTACCAAAAATAAAGAGGCGAAATAATTGTTGCAATTACGTGCCCATTATTTATTACCTCCGTACGCTCAGTATAAATGTTACCCCATCGAAATTCTCGTATTTGGCCGTGATTATTTTTGAAGCGTTTATTTTTTTCATTAATATTTATCGTTTGTTGTCCTCTCGTCGTCGCATAATGTAAATGCTCGTTTCGTCGCGTGGGCGAACGTTTACAAAAAATAATATTTAGATGAGAAGGCGGGCAAACATCCGTGGTAATTTTCAATTAACCTAACTCCGCGTGCACAACTCGTCATATGCGCTTCTTAATGTAAATTTAATTTAAAAGCCGATCGAATTTTATTTTCGTTGCTAATGGACCGCCGGTTACTCTATTATTATTATTGAAAATTAAAGTAAATATGTTTTTTACCGACGCTCATCATCATCACCCCTTCGTTCGTAATGTATGCGGGATGTATTTTTTCGATATTCTTTTTTTTTTCTCCTCTGTTTGAGCTGCCCAACATTCAACAAAACGAATTTCGCTCGAAGCTTTCGTCTTCTATGGCTGTCTCTTCGAGAGTGAAACACACTCAAAAGCAACAAATCCTCGTCCCCGCCCCTCTTTCCCTCTCTCTTGTTATTTATACCCGCACTCCATCTAGAAATTTGTTTTGAATAGTGGTCCAGAGAGCAATATTTTCCCGAAATAAAATATTTTAGATTTTTACCGCTGGGTGGCGCCGCGGCCGTTTTTATTTCCTTGGTTATTTTCCCACTCCTTTTATTTTATCTTTAGTAGACATTTTTCAAAGTGACAAAAGAGCTTCCTTTTGAAATATTTTCGGAGGATAATGACAGGCATTCATTTCTGCCTTTGAAAACTCCATTGCCTGTGTAATTTTTCATCGTTCGCGTGTGGGGAGAAAAAACAGAATCCGCCTTCCTAGCGAAATTTTGTGTTTTTTCGCACGACCCAAGTACAAGAGGAAAAAAGAGAGAAAACTGCTTCTCGCGCAGATTGTTACCTATTCCGAAATGTTCACTTCTCGATCCCGATAACTAAGCGTACGTTCCGAGCATTACGCTTTATTTATCTGGCGAATCGAGGATTTATTTCTGCCCCACGCCGGCGTTATCGTTCAGAATACCTTTCGACGGAGGGTTTTAAAGCGTAAAAAGAAGGATCGATATTTCAAAACCGATTTCCCCATTATTTTGACACCGCACATGCGGCGAACGCTTTCGGGGGAAAAATGCTTCTCGTTTGATTCGGAGGAAAATCGTCATGGTTCGGGCAAACGCGTTCCTTTGTTTCTCTCTCCCCCCAGAATATATACATTCTCCCTTTCCGATTTTCCGGGGTGGAGAGAGTCGCTCTCGGATTGATTATCAATCAACCCCCCAGTTCGCGTCGTGACAACTGGAAATCTATGAGAAAAGACGAAATAATCCACGATAGTATTTTAATTAAAACCCGTGGGCGCGCTGCAAACTCCACGGCTTAGGCGTCGGCGATTTTGTCGAGGGATAGTGTTTCTGGGATGCAGAAGAAAAAAAGGAAGGTTGATACTATCATTGCTAGGCCGACCTCAACCACAGATAACCTCTGAAACAGGATCAGTCTGCCTCAGTACTTCAGTGGCAGAATATCCTCCTGGCAGGTGGAAGAGCCGATTCTCCGTCAAGGCAGAATTTTTCTCCTACTTTCCAGAAACTCTTATAGTCCAGAGTGTGTATCATTTCTAAGGATTTGTGGTCATCGCTTTCTATCGTAATAGTTTCCGTTTCTATCGTCTTGAGAGGCCATTTTAGGCGAGAACTCTTAAATTCTAATATTTTTACTCGCGTACCTGAGATGTGGCAGCCCTTTCCAATAGAACAATGCGCACTTCGATCAATTTTCGTGCTTCCAGTTCTCTTCTACTTAAAATTATCGTTAGAATTAAAGTTTCACGCATAAAAGAATTACCCTACGCTGTCGCGATTCGTTAAAATAAAACGCACGGTAATGTGTCGGGGTTTAATGTCGCTGCAACGATTTTAAGCTGGTTACTATATACTACCTGTATTATACGTTCAAAATATTTCGTTTCATCACAAAATGTTCTCCCCTCATCATCCCCAGTTTATAATCCTACCGACGAATGAAAAATCCAAAAAGACTGAAGATCGATAAGCGCGAAAGTTATCCTTCTCTCATCTTCAGCTGGTTCTCTTTTCGTGTAATTTATACTCGGATTCTTCCCTTTCTCTCCATTCCCTTTCGTCCCAAATCCTCAAGCCTATCTTTATCGCTCATTTCCTGCGCTCTTCCTAAAAACTCTCCTCCCTCTCATCCCCTATCCTCTTCATCGGGATCCTTCTCCATCCCTTCTCTCTCCCCCCCCCTCTCATCCATCCTGCCCTTCATCCTTCGCCTCTCTCATCCCCTCGCTTGCCTCTTTACCTTCCATTTTCCCCTACTCTCCCTTTCCCCCTCCAACTCCACTTCCTACCCTTTCCCAATCACCGTCCCTCCCTCCCTCTCTCTCTCTCTTGGGAGCCACGTTCATGGACGTGTGAACGCATACTTCAAAATCAATTCCCCTCGCTCCTTATACTCTTCCTAACCATTCTTTTTCAGCGAGCCTACGCATATTCTCGCCTGATACATAACGTACATCTGTGCACATATTTGCCCCTGCATCCAGTTTTTCCCCACTCCCCTTCTTTCATCCCCGTGATTCGTCCTTCATCTTCGCCGGAAGTTGTACTCTGTTCTGATCTCGGTGAGAGTTAACGATTCCCAGCGATTTACGCAACACGGAGTTCAAATGTTATCCGATTCCGCATCGCTTTCGCTATCTCTGTCCGTCTCCTCCTAATAAAAAAATCCTGTCTGCTCCGTCCCACGATGCTCTTTGAGGCGCTGGCTTCGCTCTCGAAATTTCTGTCCTCGAAAAACTCTTATCACTCAACTCTTTGACAGGCCCGAAGGCTGTTTGTATGTGTGTGTGTGTGAGAGAGAGAAAGAAAGACTAAAATAAAATACGGTTTACTTCTTTCCTCCTCTCTCTTTCTCTCACTCGAGTAAATGATTGGATGCGAGAGTCGGGAAACAATAAAAAAAGAAAGGATCGATCGATCGAGTTTACCTTTTCATTCGATAGCTTGTTTTGTTCGGTGATTCCAACACGCACCATTTTCGCATTGCATTTTTTTTCGGCGCGGCGTGTGTAAAAAACGATCGGATGGGAGAAAAGACTAGGAGGAGAATGGGAGGGAGGGGAAAAAGAAATGGGAGGGAGAGGGAGTGAGAAGGAGGCGGTGAAAATGATTTTTCATTTCGCGGAACGATTTCAACTTCTCTCCCCTCCATCCATCACCCTTCGTAAGCGTCTCTTCTTCGCCCTCCCCTCTCATCCTCTTCTCTCCGCTCACCCTTACCTCCATCTCCATCCCCTTTCCTCTCTCTCTCTCTACCCCCTTACACCTCTCCATTACTCGATTCCCACCCCCGCGCCCCGCCTCCTTTGATTGGAATTCTGATTCCGACTCCTCTCAAAACCCCTCCTAAAAAAAAGAAGTGATTCATAAGCGCGATTAATATTCCTTCACTTGCTTAAAAATCCCTTTTCCTCCTCTTTTATCTCTCTCTCTCTCTCTCTCTTCAAACTTTCCTTTTTCGCCCTTGATTTTCACATTATCCATCCATCTCTCGACGTCTTTTTCATTCTCCGCATTTATTTCTCCGCGCTTTGTTGCCCTACTTTTCTGCTCCGTAACTATCTCTTCATTTAAAATCATCCGCGTTCCCCACATCGGCTCATTCTACACGTCTACTCATTCCTCAGCGAGACCTTTTGTCCCTATCCCAACCTACCCCTGACCACCATCCTACTCATAACTTCCCCCGCACGCCCTTTCCCAACCCATGCAGACCCCTATCTCTCCCTCTTAGTCCGATAGTGGTGAGTCACGTCACCGCTGCATAAGAACAACCCTACCCTCCCTTCCCCTCCCTTTCATCTCTTTAGTTTCTATCTCTGCCCCCCTTCCCCCTCTTCCGCCCGCTCGTTCCACTCTCCCCTCCCACTATCTCTCCCCTCCATATTACTCGCTCCCATTCCCGTTCCACTTCCTTTTTCCCATCCGTCCCTTCCTCCACGCTTCTTTCATCCCCCGAGCTTCAATAATGGATTCCTTGATTGTGCCTCATTACTCACTCAGAATGGGGCATAACGATAACAACCGACCACTTTTCTCTCGGGGGTGGTTTCGAAGGGGGGAAGTCGGAGCGAGAAGGGGGGAGGGTGGGAGATGAAAGGGAGGATGGATAAAATGGAAGAAGGAAGGGGTTGATGGGGATTAGGCGTCGGAGATGGGATGGGAGAACGCCCGGTTTTGTTCTGGCTCGCTTAAAGGGGGTGCAGCTTTTTGGTCACTATCCCTCTCTGTGCGTCCCCGTGGGATTGCATGAGGAATGGCCGAATTTTCTTATTTGTCCCCTGTAATTAATTGTATTGGTCGGTAGGCCACAGTTGATAGGAGGCTGAGTCAGACGGTGTGCGGCAAAAAATGCTTCCGCAAAGGTTTAAGAGTAAGGCGTTAGGAGCGTGATGGAAGAGGAAAGATAGGATGATGTCGGGGCGTGGAGTAGGTTTTCTCAATTCCAGGGATCGTTGCGATGAAGGAGTGAGGAAAATTAGTGATAAGAAATCTAACGCAGCTGTGGGAGTGGTTGGATTATAGGGTTGCCGACGAAAAAGAATATAACGGCAGCTCGTAAATGTTTCAGATAATCCTAATGTCTACATTTTTACCATACGTTTTGCGATCGATGAATCGAACGCCGAGTTCATTTGAGCGGAAGTTGGATGAAAAATATCCTGGGAATCTTAATTCGATTTAGTCTCGAGATTGTGGGAAGTTTGTCTCGATCTCTCGATTTATGGGAGTATCGGCTTTGCTTTTTTATGTTGGATCAATAACTAAATAACGGTGGGGAAACTTGTTTATTTTTCCTTTTTCTAAAATGTATTCATTGCGAGGTATTTCATTTCACAATCAATATTTTCAGATGGAAAAGCCTATGTGTAACTATAACTATTTATTTATTTATTTATTCATTTATTTATTATTTATTTATTTATTTGTTTGTTTGTTTGTTTGTTTATTTATTTGTTTGTTTGTTTATTATTTATTTATGTATTTATTTATTTATTTATTTATTTATTTGTTTGTTTATTTATTTATTATTTATAATTTATATAGTTTCATATATCATTAGGACGCAACGGAAAAAATATTTAAAATGATTTGCTCATTCGTCGAAACACCCGAGTTTAATTTGAATGTCTGAAAATCCCAGTAAATTAATGGGTCTAATTTAATGGAATTATCGTCTTTCAGCTTTTATATAGTGATATTAATGGGAACATTTCTGATCGACTGGGGCAATGAATTTCTCGGAATGACCAGGAGACGGTTGATTTAATTAAACCGTGGGCTAAAATGGCGACCATATTAAGTTGGGTGAGAGTGGGTTTTTAGTTTTTGGGAGCTTCT
Source organism: Tanypteryx hageni (assembly GCA_028673005.1). Classification (NCBI taxonomy): domain Eukaryota; kingdom Metazoa; phylum Arthropoda; class Insecta; order Odonata; family Petaluridae; genus Tanypteryx; species Tanypteryx hageni. The sequence continues at coordinate 58,214,144 of CM054116.1, forward strand.
TGAATTGATTCTGTATTCTTATATTCGTAAACGAATGGACTGTGACCCATTTTCTTCATAATCAGCGTCTTTTGGGGTTATCTGACGTTTCTGACGAAATTAATCTGATGTAATGCATAATAATAATGGTTAATACATAAGTTTTGTTACCTTATAATGCCTCTTCGCGTATCCTGGGTCATTTATGTGGTTTCAATTTGAAATGTTATCGTCTATGTTGTTCTCAATATTGGTATACAAATGTTACTGCTTCTTTCTAATATATATATCGGACGCCAAATAAAAATCAAGTGCAACGGAATCATACTGTGTGCAGCATTTTGCTACCTCATTGTCGAAATACATCGTAAAATGCGACTCAGTTACAGCATACGATACCAAGGACGGCATAAATCTGCACTTGCGGCAGGCAATATTCCAGTTGGTGCTCTGCCCCTCAGTTGGCTTTCGAAACGACCCTATAGCTTTTTTTTACGACACCCTTGTGAATCTTGGCCTTGCAAATGTATGTCGAAAGAACGATTGTTATATACCCTACAATGGCATTGTATTAATTTGAAACTGCGTTTGAAAATCACTTTTATATTAATTTGTTACCTTTCTTCTATTTTCAGAAACATCGTATATAACATCAGCCTCTACGATCTGACGGAGTTCACCGACCAGGTGAGTCGCATATTTTGTGTCCAAATTTTTTTAAGTTCTCTTAACCTTCTGTGACCCACTTAAATTTCTAGGTAATAAGCGATGAATCGGCCTTTTTAGGTTATTTTTCATTGATTAACTTTTTTGCCACTACGATCTTTAAAAAAAATATTTTAATGAACGATGCGTTAAATTTGATCATTTAAAAACACAAAACCGAAGTTTGTACCAGTACCTCATAAAAAATAATTTGGTTCATGAAGAGTTTAACTGATGTAGGCTATTATTTATCTGTTACCTATAATAATAACTATATTCTGAATTATTACTGAACAAAAAATGCAGCTTTGCTTGTTACTTTGTGTCGTATATATCACGCGCATTACATTTTACAGGAGAAAACTTGGAAAATAAGTTTCTAAATGCTTCCCTAATACGTAATAATTTTTCGTTTGATGTTATTTTATCGATGAAACCATCATTCTGTAGGACTCTCAGAAACTAAATCGTTGCGACAAAACTTTCATTTCGATTCCAATTTTAGATCGCATTCGACTGTAAGTGTTCAGGATCGCGCTTCGTTATGTATACCGCTGTTAAGACAAGAATGATGCCACTCCAGAAACTCAACCGCGCATTTGCTTTTCATTTCTGTAAGTCTTCCCTCGGAGGCTTTTTTATTATGCTGAAATGGTCCTGTCTGTGTGTGTGTCCCCTACTAACAACTTTTACACCGATTTTCATGAAACTTGGTATGAGGCTCATATTTCCGGGGCTCACCTCCGGGCTATATTTAATTTGGCGAAGATTTATGTCCCGAGTTCGATTTCCTATTTGTTTTACATAGGAAATCTCAAATACATCGTGCAGAGATGTTTTCTTTAATACATTAAAATAGTGATATCGGAGTGAAGTTTGTACTGTTCTAAGGGGAAAAGAATATAGATCCTAGTTCTTGTCACCGAATTTTGATAATTAATCGTATTTTCTTGAATTTCTACTAAAACATGCCGTTTTAGCGTTTTAAATCGCATTTTTTCCATGCAGACGATTATTACCCAACTCGGCTTTAGCATAGACGAGTGAACAAATGGGTTATTACACTTCGCTTTATATATATATATATATATATATATATATATATATATATATATATATATATGTTTTGGACCCCGTCTAATCTGAAAAAAAACTGCTTGCGGGGTTCGAACCATATAATGTCAGGAAGAGATTTTGACATTGCTTTTAGTATTTTAAACCTGATAATGCTCTATTAATTTGTATTCCAATTTTTCTCTATCATTGATAAACTATGAACTAAAAGTCGTATTTATGGTATGAGAATTCCTTGGAATGACTAACACATACTGAAACATTTTCTTACAATATAAGTAATCAATTCGGGACATCATCTTTGGGAAACCAGCCTGCATTAGTCCTGGTTTGGACTTCTTTTTTGTATAGCAAACGGAGCGATGTGGAAGGAGACGTGAATTTTAAAAACCGTCCGAAATTGAAAAAGATCGCCATTTTTGGTCGGAGACAAAGCAAAGAGAGAGAGAGAAGAGCCAATATCCCATTGTAATAAAAAACAAAAATGTCCCTCTTCACTTTAAGATGGTTTTTTCTTCTCCTTTCGGGACCTCCTTCCTATCGGAGACAAAAAAACCATCCCCATGATGCACGACTGCACCCAAGTCGCCGTGGGAGATTCTCCGACGAGCGATTTCCGTCTCGCGTCTTGTGGATCGCCCCTCGTCGTCCATGCGGTCGCCTCAGGAAGTATCTTTGCCCTCGGTCTCAGCCGAGTAAACCTCTCACGAGGAGAGGAGGAGGTGGCAGGAGGGAGGAGACTGTTAAGAGAAAGAGAGGTTGGAAGGGAACTCCTCTGATCCTCGACCGAGTGACCGCAGCTTGGGTGAGGCAAGAGGGAGTGTGTGTGTGGGTGTCGACGGAGGCAAAGGAGTCGATTTCCAACCTGGGAATAAGAGGAAGAGAGAGAGATAGGCCGTGTTAGGTGCCAACTGTATCTCTCTCTCTCTCTCTGCCTCTTTCTTTGCTATGGCTCACACAGGCTTCTTTCTAAAACAAAAAATATATTCCTCGCGAGAGAGGTGTACGTTTGCATTCGGCTGGCTCTCTATCGAGAGAGGTTATTTTTCTCACTTTTTTCAGTTCTCTCGGTCACGCATCTCGTATAAGGGAACTGGCTAGCTCGCAAACCGATAGAATAGCCGGTGGTAAATCGACGGTGGTTGATGCCGCGTGTATTTCCAAAGTAACGTGTAGCGTAGTCCATAGTTTGTCTTTTCTTCGGAGGTGTGGTAATGGCTAACATTCGACTGAATACTTGGATTACATTTTTATATTTTATTTTTTTGCACTTTAAGATAACGATTGTAGTTGGAAAATCAAACAAAACGTCGAATATTCTCGGTGGTGTGCTTTGCGTCGTTAGATTAAATTACAACTAGTTAGTATTTAATCAGCTACATGCATTTCGGAAGGACGTCGAAATACTGCATGACGCAGTTTTCGCGGCACTTCCGTTAAAGTAACGATTGCGATATCGAATCGAATCGTAAATCGCTAAAGCAAACTATACGTTTATTTTGAAAGTGCCCTTTGCAATAAAAAAATTTAAAAACGTTCAATGAACCAGGTAAGTTTATGAAGCGTGACTACCGTTATCTGGTTTTTCGTTCGATATCGAAACGTCTTCAGACTTTATACATTTAGTTAGCGTCGGAAGAGTTCAAAGCACTCGGAAAAGGAAACGACAAGCGCGCCTATTTTATTCGGAGAGTGGATATGCATACATTCACACACGCGTGTGTTCACGTCTGCTTGGCGCTCGTCTCTCTCGCACTTTCTTTTCACTCCCTTGTTCTCCTCTTAGCTCTCTTCGTTTTTGCTATCTCCTCCTTCTGACGTGGTCCTCGGCCAACTCGAATCGGCTTACGACTGTCTCTCTCCCTCTCCCTAGAGTAATCCCCTTCTCCGACGCCACGATGACCAGGAAGTCTTCTTTACCTCTCCCGTGCCTCTTCCCCTCGCACCTCTGCTATTCCATTTCTTCTTACTCCGCGCATCTAAGAACCCACCATGTAAGTATAGGATATTTCTTCGGCTCGCTCGCTCTCTCAGTGACTCTCTAGCTCTGAGCCCGACTTCAGTTTTTCTCCCTCTAGCAACTATCTCGTTCGCGAGTTAAAACTGAAGACAACGTCCTCTTCACCGTTACGGTTTTTTTCCTTCCCTTCTCTCTCTCACACACTCACAAACACACGCACACTCGTTTCATCCTTTTCAATCGCTTGGACTCATGCTTCGGATCCCTGCCTGGGTATATTCAAAACGATTTTACGCGTGATTAATCGAACTCTGCGGCCGCGATAACTCTCTTATCCTCTTATTCCTCCCAATCAATGCTCCAAAAACAATCTGTCGTTATGTCTTGGACGTTTTTTAGGTATGTATTTTCATCTCTAAAGGATGAAGAACAAGCGAAAATAAGCGTAGTATGTGATGGATGGAATAAAATGGGGTTTTCGTGCTAAAAAATCTTTTTTCCCAAAGAGTTCTTTCTCATTCAGGCGTTGAAGTTTCTTTGTGCGGGTATGATACGCTTTTTATATAAGTCGGCTGTTTCTCTTCTGTGTGTTTGTATGTGTTCATGTGAAAGCGTTGGGGATGAGCCTCGAGGGGTTATTCTGCGGTGTTATTGTCTCGCTCTACGGCGCCTAGGATTTTATTTATTAAGACCGGAGAAGAATGAAGTGACATTGCATTGCGCCAAGTCCCTCGTATTCTTATTTTTTCACTTATTATTTAGATAAGAAAGAGAAACGAGTTGGTGCGCCTTCCCACGAACTGACATCGGGTAATTTTTCATTCTTTTTTTCTCCATTCGTCACGTTGCCCTTATATAGTCTCACCAAGTGAAGTTCATTTAGTTCGTTGTCGTACTTCTTGTTCCCCTTAGTCATCCTTATTTTTCAAGTTTCGAGAAATCCCTTCAGAGGAGTTGCCTACCCATCCCCCCGACGATTATAAAAACATTTTAACTCGTCGCTCCCCGAGATGCATTTCTGTTTGTTATTGCGTCACATCGTTACACCGTAATTTAATAAATCGATTCTGATTTTTTCCTTCCCTCAAGCCCATCTTTCAGACGAATTGGAAGGGTGGGAATTATTAGTCCTACACTTCATTCAGACACTAATTCTATATTTCTCTTCGTTACCTTTTTTTTCCCGCCTCTCTTTTTCTCTATTTTTCTCTCTCTCGAACAAATTGCTTCTGCCCTTATTCCTTGATTACCTCACTCGTGAGGGTCATTATCTCACCGTGACGCGATTCAAAAGGCCTTTACATTCACTTTTTTTTGCCACTCACTAAAAGTTCCTCGAATCACCTCCCGTCTTCAGTGGTTCTGTCCTTCGGTCTCTTTCTTTCTTTGTCTCTTATTCTCTCCTTTGCATTTATCTATTCAAGCTCCTCTCCCTTTATATCTCCGCCTTATTCCTCCCTTTTCTTCCATTCGTTTTCGTTCATTACCTTTGTCCTTTTTACTTTTAATTATGACATTCTTTCTCCTTTCTTTAACTCCCTCCTCGCCTTTTAATTTTCTTTTTCTTCCTTTCTACATCTTTCCTTTCTCCGTCTCCCTTTTCTCCCTCTCCTCTGTTACGCCCTCTTTTGTCTTTCTCCCCTCCTCACTTTTCTCTTCTCCCTTTTCTCTCTTTTCTTCCATTCTTTCTCCCCTTTTCTCTTCGCCGCCTCATTTCCTTCTCTCTCCCGCACCTTTCTGAAGACATTTGAATTCGTCAGTCTCCCCGTGCGTTTTAATTTCTACCTTTCCCTTTATGGTGCTACCATTCTCTCCCAAGACGTTAGCACACACGGCGTAGCGTGTAGAGGGCCATTATGATTCCAGCGCTGCTCTTTATTTCCCTCCTTCACATTCCCATGCGAGTAACAGCAACAGGGAGAGCGCCCTCTTCCCCGTTTTCGAAGGCCCAACTTCATCCCTGCCGGTGGAGACTTGCCATCGCTGCCGCTCGTCCGCTTTGAGAAAAAGACCTGACATTCTCTCCCAACCTCTTTTGTTTTCAACTTTCAAACGCCATTGCCGGAGCCTTTAGTGAGAAAGAGCAACTGTTCTTCTTCTTCTTCTCCTTCTTTTTCCCTTACATCAATTTTTTAAACCGTTTTTCTTGCACTCGCTCTTTTTTTCTCTCTCTCTCTCTCTACTCCTTTCTCGTCTTCTGCCCGGTCGTCTCGAGAGGAGAGATAACGTTGCCGTTGTTTTCGGAATTGTAACGCGGAAATAAAAAAGATCGAGAGTAGCGAATGCGCTATTTTGGAGTCGACGTTATCGCGAATTTTCTTTTGTTTTTGTTTTCTTTTTCTTCTTTATTCGCTAATGTCCGCGACGACTTCGAGTACGCGCCAACCACGTCATGTTTGGCCCAGTTCCTTTATTGTGGAGTTTTTGTAGAACATGCCCATATTGTTTAGAAATGTATGGCGTGTGTCGTTCCTCCAATTTACCCTTGAACGGCACCTCAAAAACTTCCTTATAATCTCAGTTGATTTTATGTATTGATGCTACACATTTAAATGCTTCGTACATTATCCCCCTTCAGATTAGATTAGAGTTTTACTCTTATTATCTAGATTAAAACGACTTATTTTAAACAATCGAGTTTTATTTTATACTTACAGACCGTTTCGTCCTTAAACGTCCAAATTATTCGACTTATTAGAAGCATGTAGTTTTCATTACGATGCCGAAACTGTTATTGGTGATAAATATCCACCGTGTATTGTTCCGCTCGCGTTTAGCAACGGGCTACCTCTCTTACTCCGGTCGAGTTAAAAGCGATCGCGCTTTTAATGCTTTACATGCATCAAAACTTATAATGTGCCTTTATATCACCGCCGCCTTGATAGCTTTACCGCCGCCATTATGAATGGAAACGAGGATAATCGGAGCGGCACCATTTACGCAGGACGAAAATTTAAACCTTTCTCCTATTTAACCGCCCCGTTCGTTTATTCTTCGAAGCAAAACGGGCTCACTGATAGATTCGAGCATCCAACTCGATGACAGGATAATGAAATAACCGCGATGGAAAATTTATTGCGCCAAGCGGAACTGGTAAAAAAGGAGGTGCAATGTTTTAGGGGGATGAAAAGGTGGGGAGGGGCGAAGAGAGAGGGATATTTCTTGAGCCTATCTGAGGGTTAAAGCCGCAGTAATCTAATTCTGTAGCCATTTGCAAACGCGCCAGGCGGTCTTCGGAAGCCCCCTGCATCCGAGCCCCCTTCCTCACCTCTTCCCTCAACCCTTGGTCCGCTCCTCCCGCACCCCTCCCATATTCACTCCCCCCTCCCAAACTCCCCCTCCCCATACCCCTCCACGTGATGACTCGTTCCAGCATCAGTCGGCGGGACCGGTTTGACTGCTTCTCGTCGAAGGAGAGGGAGAAAGAGAAAAAAAGAGGCAAATGGAAGTGAAGGGAGGTGCAGGAGAGAGAGAGAGAGGAAGAGGGAAGGAGTAGATGGCCCGAGGGAGACATTGCTCTTGGCTTTTGAAGGAAAGAAAAGATCGTGAAAGGTGAAAAGGAGAGAGAGGGATGGAGAAGGGGTGAAAGGGAGGAGGCAAAGAGAGAGGGGAGGGGAAGAGAGAGGGAGGGGGAGTGAGTGAGACAAATGGAAGGATAGAGTGGGAGTTGTTTGCGTCTTCTCCCGTAGAAGACGATGACCTGCAGCTGCCTCACACTCCGCACCATCTTCTCTTCCCTCCTCTCTCTGTAGCCCTTCTGTGGAGGAGGATGGACCGCCCACCGAAACGGGTGAAAGAGAGAGAGAGGAAAGATGAGTGCGCGTGTGTTTGTGTATATCCTGTGTTGCCAAGTCTCGTGATAGTTTTCATGCTTTTTTTCTCCGTGAGATTGGGAGCAGGAGAGGGAAGGAAGGTAGGGTGTGGTTTAGGCTAGGTATCTATAAACGGCAGGAAGTGGAGGGGAACGTTTTCTTTAATCCTGAGGTTAGATTCGCGGAATGACGCCCACTGGTTATTCCCATAAGTTTTACGCGGAGCTATGGATGACGTCAGCCGAGATTTTTTAAAATCAATCGAGTCGACGCATTGCCTTATTCGCTCACCCGTGACGCTGTGTAAGAGGTATGATGAGAAGGAGATGGAAAGATGGCCTCCGATTGGTCGGTTTTAGATTCGCTAGACGCCTCGCTCGTAACAGACTTGCGGTTTTAATTTTCCCTGCCGGATACGGCGGTCGGAGATGCTCAGCGACGTTAATTTTTTTAAACCTTTATTTATTTTTGTCCGATTACCTAGCTCGCGGCATTTTTTGCTCTATCTCTCTCATACAAACGATAAATTAGCGATGTATTACATCACTCGAGACTTAAAGAAGCTGTTATTTATATAAAAGCCATGCTAATGCTAACATCAAATTAATCGATCACACAAATCGTGATATTTGCCACTTATCGGGATGAATTTGCATTCTGAAAATGGAAATGGCAAATATGGACAAGTCGTGTCGTAAGCGATCCTCGTAAAAATATGACATCGATTAATTAATTTGCGGATTTTTTCCCGCTATAATAAGTTAACGCACTGGGTATCAAGTATGATCATCCTTCATCAGTGCGTCACTTCGTCGTTTAATTTTAAAAAAACGCCACGTAGCAAAATTAGATCCATGGTCCTATAAATTTAAAACACCTTGTCACACGACTAAATTCGGCCTAACTAAATCAACGTTCAACATATATTTTTTTTGTTTAAACCATTTCGATCTGACCTATTTTCCCGCACGCGTGGTAATTGATAAAAACGCGAGACCGTAATTAATTCTTTCATCAGGGCGCAGCCGTTGTAAAAGCAAAAAAAAGAGGAAAAAATGCCTCCCGGCAAAGCGCTAAACCGAGCTGACACGTAGTCTTTGATTGTATTAATGAAATTACCACGGAGAAATTTACTTTTCTCTCTCCGTAATGCTTTTTTTTGGAACGTTCGAAAGGGGGAGGTTAGCAGAGAGAGAGAGAGAGAGAGAAGTCGCGAGAAAAACTAATCGTAAAAGCATTAATAGTGGCGGCGGAGATGTAAAAGGGAGTGGGTGGGTGGAGGTGGTGGGGGAGGAGGACGCGGGGGATGGGGTGATTCCTCTTCTCTTCGTCCAAACGCGTTTCCTGCCTCTCTCGAGGTCTCTGTTGCCGGGGAAAATGGAATTGAAACCACTGTTCGCCGCCAGCGAATTAGAACGCTGCAATTTTTCTGAGTGCACCCGCCGCTTTTCATCGCCGCTGCTTGTTTTTTTTTTTTTTATTTTTCCCTAGACCTATCTTTTTGAGGAGAGATGATCTCTCGGCTTTTCCACGTCTGGCCGATGGTTTTGGATAACGTGCATCCATTATAGGTTGGAATTGCGATGGGGAGAGAAAGAGATGGGGAAAGAGAGAGGGAGAGAGTTGTGGAGAGAATCGCGAGACCGTGTCAAATTTTTTTGAGATTTCATCTTCGGAAAGGGGTTCAAAAAAAAAGAAGCCCGAAAAAAGATCTCTTTTTAGATCGAAGAGATGTTATCCGAGTTATCGCTTTTTCTCTCTACATTCCTGTTACGAAACGTATCGTAGAGTCCGGTCGTTTTGTGCGTTATCTCACCTCTGTTGCATCAGCCTACGCTCAGAAATTTCTCAATTTAATACATCGGATTTTTTTTGCTATAGTACCCGCCCTTTTTTTTCCAAAGAACAGATGCCGATACGAGAAATGGTTATGCTGTATGTATGGCTGTATCGAGGCGGTACTTCGTCGTTGTGCCATCATTAGCCAGCTCAAGTTACACGGAAATTATTGCCGTAAAATACCCTTCGCCATGGAACGATGGTGCCATTTTAATGAGTATCCTTCCACTGCGAAATGAGTCTCGCGTAAAGACAATGATGGACTTTACTAGCTAATTATTTCAGCTCATTCGTATTTTCGTCATTTCCGAATAACAAACGAAAAGCTCCAACGACATAGGATAGGTCGTTAGAGGCACGAATCATTTTCCCTCCCACCAACCCAACCTTTTACAATAAGAGGAAGAGAGAGTGGCATGGCCGATTGAGTCTTCGACGTCGGCTCATCCGCTGGGTAGCGTCCAATAAAATCACGCCGTGCCTCCAGGGGTGGTAGGGCAGAAGGTAATGAGTATACCGGAGGCCTTTTGGGTTCTAAAAAAGAACACGATAACAATGGGGAGAGCCTCTCTCTCTCTCCCTCTTTCTCTCTCGCCTCCAACCCCGCGACCTTTCCGTCCGAGGTTTGAGCCACGCGCGCCCCGCGGGTAGTCGACGGGGAGTCTCTGGTGCGTGCCTCTGCGGAAGCCCCGGCAATATCCGGCCTTATTCTTTCTACGTCTTCAGCCACGCCCACCGCAATTTTAATGGAACTGGCGGAGTTGTCGTGAATGCTTTCTGCATTATAAAAAAAGTTTATTGCCGTGCAGTTAGCCTCATTCCAGGTCTCTAAAAATTCTTTTTATGGGAGTTTTCCTAGCTCGAGGAAATAATGAAAAAGAAAAAAATCTCCGTGCCAACGTTTGTGGAAAGTTAAAGAGAAGTAATGGATATAGAGCGTCAGTCTATTCTGACAACCTGCTCTTCTCCGTCGCTGATTTTATTTTCAACTTTTACACTAAAAACTGCTGGTATCGCTTTCTCGCAAATAAATTTTTTCGTTTATTTTAAAGTTAAAACTTACTTTTTAACTCTTTTTCCTAGCTTCTTTTTTACTTCAAAGTGGAAAATTTGAAAACTATATTTTCATATATTTTCCAGCAATATGATAATGGTCTTCTATTTATAAATACTACCGAAAGCTAAAGAATTCGATGTAAATTTATCGTCTTCGTATTGAGAGTTTCGTGTTTCGAATTTGATGAAAAATGCGTCCCATCGTCCCCATTTCGCACCAACCTCGTAGGGGAGGTCGTTTCCCCAATGCAGCTCCAGCCTAATATCCCTCCACAGCATAATGGTATTACGTCAGAGAACATATACACAACCTCTCGCCGAGTCTACAAACCTCTTTCTGGCGCCTCATTTACTAGGCACTAAGATCCTTTAAAATTCGAAGTAACTCTCCAGACTGCATTAAGTAGATATCCACTCCCGCTACTCCGGAGAATAATAACAGTCGGTGTGTTACACTCGGAGGGTGAGCCTTTTAATATCCAATCCGTCACATTCTCTCCCGGTGCCTCGCGGAGTTTTTGCACCCTTCGTTTTTAACGCGCAATCGTCTTCCCCTCCGGAAGATTCGACTGAAAATCCAATAATACAAATAACTTTACTCGGAGCTTGTTTGCAGGAAAGAGTGGATTCCTCGAAGGAACACCCTCTCATCTCTTCCGCGAAAAATGACTCGCTCCACCGTGCGTGCACCTTGCAGGCCAAGGTCTCATCTTTCACCTCGCCCTGCCATCTAGGTAAGGCGCCCGTGAACCAGGTACTATATATGTATATATAAGAGGTGTGTGCCCGTTTTCAAGGTTAGGTAAGTGGGCGTAAGAAAGGGAGAAGGAGAAGATCGTGGGAAGGAAGAGGAAGATGGATGCGGATAGGGGAGGGATGGAGGAGAGAGAGGGAGGGTTTACTATCGAGACCTACTCCCTGGAAACATTCGCCGGGTCGATCCTATAACATTCCCGCCTATCCGCTTTATATGTCCTATCCGCTTCACCTATCCCTAGGCCCTTCTCGCTCACTTCCTGTTCTCTAAACTATTCCAACCCCCCCACCCCGCCTTTCCGCCGTCTCCGACAAAGTTGCCTAATTGCAAAGCGAGGACAAAACGACCACACGGTCTCCAGTTGGGAATCCGCCTCCGAATTCGCCTTCTCTCTCTCTGCCTCACCTCCCCTTCATCCCTCGACCGACACCCGTTTTCAATCCTCTTTTCTTTTATTCTTCTTCCTTATCTCGCTTCTTTAATCTACGAAAGACTCTCCCTCCCTCACCCCCCAAATCCCATCTTTTTTCCCCTTCCACTTTCTCCCACTCTCCGCCAGTGTCTTGCATTTTGATGAGTCGCGAGTCGAAAGTTTAGCGCCGCCGCCCCCTCCCCTCCTATCTCCTGCTTTCGTTGGACGTCTGCTGTGGCGGGTTGCTCTCGCGTGATGAAAAAAAATTCTCCCTCTCCCTTTCTACTCCTCTCTCCACCTTCTCCCCTCTCTGTCTCTCGTATGATATTAAACTTTTCTCCTGCGCTGGCAGAGTTAGGTTACATCTCAGCTTGCGCCGCTCTGTCGGTGGACTGTAATTAGTGCGGTTATTGCCTTTTGGAAGCCCAAGGAAGCCAGAAAACAAACCTTCCAAGTTTTCTCCTCAAACGGGAAATTATCGGGGACGGAGTTCTTTTTTAAAGTGTGCTTTGTCATTGTGTGTTTGTCCAAACACAATCCAATAAGGAGTTCCCTCTTTTGAAAACGCGAGATAATCAGCTGCATAGGTAAATTTAATACCATTAAAAATTTAATAATTAATTGAATAAGTTATTCATAGGTAATGCATGCTAATGTAAGGTGTGTATAAAATAGATTGTTGGTTTAGTGAGTAATATTTAAGTTTAAAATTTCGCCAATTTTTCTCTGTATTAATTATGTAACCTTCCTTTTCTCTTTCAACCAGCATGGATCTGCTCAGGTAGGTTTTTTTGTGTTAATAAAAGGTTTATTTAGCACGCAGAGTAATATTTGAAGAGCTATTCGCAGCTAATTGCTTTCACTGTTGGTACCAGCGCCCATAATTGTTTCTCGCATAGTCATTCAAAAAATTCGATTTCACCCGCCAAATTGAAACCTATTTGTCGTCTCTTTGATGGAGTGGCACTCTGCATGCGCTTGTGCTTTTGTGCTTGGTTTAAAGGTTTTTTACTTTTTGTTTTTGGCGAACCAGTTCTTTTCTCTTCGAGCGCCGCCCTAATGAAGCGCTCGTCCGTCCACGATCTAGAGGCCCTCTGTCAGAAGTTTGTCAAAATAACAATCCGCGGAAACCGCGTGGATGAGGGAACGGGAAGGATAAACTTCTGCAGAGAATAAATATAATCCTTTCTCCGTACTCTGAACGAACTCTCTGCTATTATTTTTTTAACGGGGAGGGGGGGAGAGGGAGAGCTTTTCTCGGGATGATTTTTTCTAGCCTCCGAAACGGAACAGTGGAAAGGAGGAGGTCACGTTTCGCGTAATTGAAAGAAATGCAAGGAAAACAAGCGAGGAGAGGCAACTTTTGAATAGGAGACGCTAGGTTGACCCTTAACGACTTCGGAATCCGGAATCTTTTTTTTCATTAATTCGTTTTTCCGTCCGAATTGACTCGAGCGATTCGGTAAAATCGCCTATCCGTCCCCGGCGCCGGATGATAAGGGGAGGAGTGAAAGATTTATTAAATGAGTCATGTCGCATTCGTGCAGCGCGTGGGTAGCGAGGGACATACACTCTCCGGAATTGTCGGAGCGCACATTTTCCGCCGCTCTTCCTCCCTTCTTCAATGCATTCGCGTATACATTTAAGTGGCGTAATTGTGAACACTCTCTCTCTCTCTGCCTATCTCCCAGTTCGATGGCCCTCTTTCCCCCCTCACGGTGTCCCTTTATGGAGACGGGTGGAGGACAACACTCTTCACCTTTCAACGCTGACACTCGCCCTTTTCCGCACGGTCGAGAGGGGTGGGCCGCCTGTGTTGTTTGTGGGGGGAAGGAGAGGAGGGCGGAATTGAAACAATGGGGCGATTCGAAGCGTGGAAATTCGCCAATGGTGTGTCGGTTGAGAGACGGAGGGGAAAGGGATGAACGAGGAGGAGCGTTAGTTTGTCGGGAGTGGCGGAGAAGGAGAGTGCGAGAAGTAGGAAAGGGTTACTTTGTTGGGATATTAGGAGAGAGGGTTGGGAGAAAAGAGGAACATCTCGACACGCAATGCAGCTGGCCGGCTCCGTGATGCAAATCCCGAGTACCTAACGTGTGACGTCGTAATTTTGTGAAGGGGAGGACATGTGCGAGCGTGCGTGAGTGTACCGGAGCCAACCCCTTTGCGTTTTTACGCGGACGAACACCCACCGTAGTGGCGGGATGAAGGGAGAGAAAGTATCGTTCTGTACGCCGTCCCCCTCCCCTCCCCCTCTCTTTCTCTCCCTTCTTCCCCCACTCCTACTCTTTAACGTCATCTGGGTGGGCCTCCGCAGAGTTTGATTTATTTCTCACGCATCCGAACGTTTCGTGCATTCTCCCCTTTGCGTTGCTGAAAACGATCGTTTTCAATTTTGGCGAGGTGGGGTCGCGTTGCGATATTTTTGGCTACGGATCATTAAACGCATAAATGAGATTAGATGAAACTGGATAATATTTTAGGATAATAAATAATATAACAACGGATCATTGATTTAACGAACATGCCAGCATGCTATATAGATGCAAACGATCACTTTAGCCACTACACAAAGCCACTTAATGTTTACAAAAGTAGCGATGCAATGATAAATATTAATTTTAACAAAAATTACTTTTCATTTATGAAACTGCAAGAAATATTACGATTGGCCGAGGCTTTTATGAAAAACAATAAATCAAAAATAAAAACATTTAAATCTGAATTGATTTAATGGAGTTACAATTCGTTTGGAATGCCTAGTTGAGGTATTGTTACAGCCTGGACTTCATCGTTGCGCAAAAGACTTTTTTATGAGAGGTCAAACGAGATTTTTTTCCGGAGTTATGGTGACTTCCTGGTAGATTTATGCTGAACTTCTAACTCCCTCGAGAAAGTACACCGATAGTTTGTGGGAATTTATTGTAGAACCTAAGTTGCCACGACAGTCGCCCAGGGGACGACTGGAGATTTCGCACTTCCTTGCAGCGCGCCTTGCATTAAAATGCATGGCCCTCGAGTCTCCTTGGCCTTTTCGCGGAGTAGGATTTATGGAACCGAATCACTGTCCCCTTTTCAGCTCGGCCTTATGCTTCTTCTTTTCCTTCCAGTGGGAAAGAGAATATAAGCCGGAGAGAAGAACGTGCAACTCGCGAAAACTTTTTTCTTTCCATTGACCTCAGTCTTCGGAAAACTTTTCTGTTTTTTGCTAGACTTTCACAAATTTTAATGAATTGAGTGCTTCTCCTTTGTTGTCTATTTTTCCTTAAAGATTCCTAGTTTTGGTTGAATAGGTGCCGGCCTCTTAACAGATTTCTTTTATTAATCAAAATTGCGGAGAAATTTTATGCCACATAATAATCCGTAGGTCGATGAGAAAATGGATCCAATTTATTCACGTGTTTGTAAAAGAGTTTTTAGTGACTGAAAAGCTTGGAAATTATTTGTATTAGAGGGTCTTTGACTGTCAATTGGTTAATTTTTCAAACAAATCGTCAATATTAATGTTGGTTAGTTTATTCCAAATGTCAACTCTTTAAAAAAGAGAACGCTAACTGATGTTAAACATTCATTCTCCGCCAAATTTGTCATTGGTTAATCGACAGCACATACAATTATCAGAGCGTGACGAAACAAAATTATTGGGCCGGGACATGGCTGAGCGATTAACACGGGTAATTAGCAAACGCGGATTCGTCGAAGCGATTCGGTATGTGGATCTCGCACCCAAACACACACACACACGAAACTAAGCTCCCATTTGTTATCCGAACTTCAATCAACTCACGACTCGGCGCCTTCGTCACTTTCCCGGCAAATTAAGGACCTCTTAATGGTCCGTTTCGACGTCGCACCTCAGCGTTCTCTCCTTCGGGTCCTCGCTCTTCTTCGTGCGTATCAATCACCCACACACTTAGAAAGTCGCTTCGTTAGGTAACATCTTGCGTTGTCTCATACGACCGCGATATCAATCTTCTCGCACTTGGGCGAAGACTTTCGCGAGGAGGTCTGACGGATCTTAACGCTGAAAGCAGGTGGATATTTTGAAGTTAAACGTCGACCGTACTCCCCCGAGCGTTCCTGCTCAAACCCTCTCGGGCAAGATCGAATTTCGGAAAAGAGGGATCGAATGCGGTAGAGATGGGTAAAAGTCGAGGGATTCGTCGAATAATTAACCGCCATTCAGGGGCACACCGCGCGCACGCATGCAAGCAAAGGAGATTGAGCATCAGTCCCCCCGTGGATGCTGTATTGCTCAAGCTAGAGTAATACGAATTAGTCTAGTTGAGGTTGTTAATTTCCGGGTGGCCTCTTATAACAGCCTTCAGCGGAAGGATTATATCAGAGGATGGGGTGGGTTAATAAAGGTTGGGCTTTGAGATGGGCCGGTGGATGGGAGAGAGAGGGAGAAAAAGAGAGGGTTAAATCGAACTCCCTTTGGGCTGTTGTGGGAGGCAAGAAAAGACGCGAGGAGGGAAGAGGTTGGGGGGTTTTGTGAGCTGGCGCTGCGGCAGAAAGAGCTCGGTGAACTGGCCGTAATTATAGCGGCAGGATCAGCATTGCGGCACGGCTAGAGAGTTACGACTGATGATGACGTGGAACCTGAAGCGAGTGAGTATGTGGCGTTCAATCACCCTTCCTCCCCTCTACCCATCTCTCTCTCTCTCTACACTTGTTCGCCACTCCCTTTTTCCTCCTCCCCCTCCCTCCCTTTGCCTCACTCCTCTTCCACTCGTCTTCGCTCCTCCTCCGCCTCACGTCTTCCTTTCAATCGCTCCTACTCTTTTTTTCCTCCCTCCCTCTCTCAATCCCTCATCCCAAAACCTTTCTCGAAGTTTACTTAAAAGTTTTTCACGTCGTCACGGAGCGCTGTGCTAATCTGCGACGCGACGTTACGTTGCACCGCTTCACAAATCTTTCGTACTCGTGTAAAAAGGCATGGAAAAGGCGGGAGCGATGTTTAAAAATAAATTTTCGATCGAAAGAAGACTTCAACGTCGCCGGGTAAAATCCGATTTGCTGGACGAATGGCAGTTTTATTTTTCTTTCATCCTTGATCTTATGCAACCGTTACCACGAACAATTAGGTGCTGCATAAATGTTCAAAATGTTATATGCTGCTTGCTAACTTAGGTACTAGCGTATAAAAATGGATTTGAGTGTAATATGCTTAGGAATTATATATTTTTACCGTAAAATTCCATGAATTTTTAAGTGGTGGAATTAATCTGAATAATGTTGAAATTTATTCGGTCTTATTCGTGTGTCATTCCCTAAAAAGAAACTATTACATTATAAATGTGTCCTCGCCGTGTTATTCCGGATTTCCTTTAGATATATAACAATAAAATAATAATATAAACCTCTCCTCGTTTAGCCTTTTCTTGTAGCAGGCATCCTTCCCTCGTTCCCTGAATTTTACATCCTTTTATTCTCTGCCTCCATCCCGTCTCCGCATGACCTCTCGCGATTTTCTCTTTTCCTCTATATCTCCCTCGCTCCGCGAATCCCTTCCAATTTGCTCCGTTTCTATTCTTCGCATTTTCCTTAAAAACCGCCCACGTTCCTTTTTTTCTTCCTCCGCCCTTTCTCCTTAGACGCCTTTTACACCTCTTCCCCACCCTCTCTGACGACGCACTCTTCCTTTTCCCTCCTCCCGTCTCGCTTTTCAAAAAAATCTCCTTCACACATGAATTTCCTTCTTTTTTGTTTCATCCATCTACCCATCCATCGCTTGTCTCTTTTGTTACGCCGGTACTCCGGCATTTGTTTTCTTTCTTTCCGATTTAACTCCCTCGCGCCATCGGAATTATTCTCCCCTCCCTTTCTTCTTCCGCTCCGCTTACGCTTTTTTTCCTTCATCTCTCTCTCTCCCTCCCTCCCAACCTTTCTCCCTCCCTCTTCCCTCTCCTCCCTCTCCCTTCTATCCGTCTTGTCCTTTTGATCTCGCTTTCTCGGTGCTCCTCAAAAAGGGAAAAATTTTGGACAATATCCGGTAGCGATTACATTTCGTGCGCAAAAAAAGGCCGAATCTTCTCCTCGATTCTTTTATGATTCTTTATTTTTTATTTCTTCTTAGCAAAGACGTTAAACAGAAATGGAGAAATAAGCTTCCGAGAGGGAAGGATGTAACGGATGAAAAGGAGGTTGGAAGAGGAGGAGAGTGATAAAAAAAGACGAAAAGCATGCATCGGAAAAGGGAGGAGTATATCCTCCTCTTTCGGTATTTTGGCTTGAACCCAAGCAAAACAACGCCCCCTTGAAACGGAAGGAAATGTTTGTACTCGGAAATGTTTGTTTGTTTGTGTAGTAAGGATTTAGGTCCACTTTATGCCAGCTAAAGGGTTAATTGGTGCCATGCGAGCCCGTCGGGAATTGAGATGTAGGGTGAATGCAAAACAGATCTTCCTCCTCTATCCATCGTGTTTAGGAAATTTACAAGATTTTGTGTCTCGTTGTTTAAACAATATAATGACGTATACTTATATACCTAACGCCCATAGAAAACTATGTACGTATTCGTCTCTTAAACAGTATTCTTACACGTTCCTAAGAGCGAGAGATAGAAAAATTTTATTCGCTGGAATATTTCTTCGTGGCCGTTCGCCGTTCGGAATTGCCCCTTCCAGCGAGTTTTTATTCGCTGTCTACAAGGAGTCTCTTGTGTGCTCAGCTTCAGAACTTGACCGTACGTTTCTTCGAAGAAGAGAAAAGAGCGAAAAAAAAAGAAAAATCCCGCGGAACAAGACGCAGGCGGGACGTCAAGGATTTTTTTTATACTCTGCGTTTCGTAAAGCTGTGAAAAGCTTGCAGTACTCCATGCGGTCGTTCCGTAAGTGGCTCAGTTTGCGAATTCTGCCCTGGAAGTCGTCCTCCGATCTTCGTATGGAAGAATCGCCGTCTCGGCAAAACGCTTTATTCGCCCTTATAAACACAACTAACTGAAACTTGCAAAATATGGAAGTTTTATTTTTTCTTGCTGCTTGAAACGAAGTCCGTTCTTTCCCTCTGCATTTGTGAGAATCATAGATGCTATATGCTCTGGAAATTTCATTTATTTGCTTTCATTCCTAAACTTGCGGTGTAAATTCTTCACGCTTTGGAAATGTTATTAAAATATCAAATGAAAATTAAATAACGTCAGCTTGTTCGTTACACGTCGCTTTCTTCGTATTCTTCGAAAACTTTGAGTCCATCGATGTTTAATGCTGCTAGTTTTTTTCATGCTCCTTCAACCGTTCTCTAGAAACTGGAATCATGATAGAAGCATAACGGTAGAGCGGTATCAACGTCGCAATTATTGGATAAAAATCAAGAAGGAATAAAAAAGCACACCACGGCGCTATGGCAATGGAACCCATCCGTCATCGAAATCCAACAATGAAATCAGTCCCCGTCGGGGCGAGCAACAATGAAATACGGGCAAACAAAACAACATCGGGGGTAGGGCGAGAGAGAGAGAGAGAGGTGTTTAGCCTCCGGTTAAGAATTCCTTCACGCGTCCTTTCCTCCCTTTTTTTCTCTCCTCTCTCGTCTTGTCCTGCGGGTCCCTTTTCCTTCGCTTCAACAGTGACAACCATCTCCTCCCACTTGCCATTTCTCATCCGACACGCACGTCTAGTGGCGAGGAGAGAGAGAGAGGGCCACAGAATGAGAGGGCCCCGCGAAAGGGGAAAAAAGGAGGCGACTACCGTCCTAGGAGCAGTCAATCTGGGAGGCTAATGTCCCGCGTCTTGGCCGGGAGGGGATAATAGGGGCAGTATAAAGGAATAGAATGGTACATACATAGGAGGAAGAAGATATAAAAGATATATATTTACCGATCGGTCGGGAAGAGGCGTTTGAGAGGAAGGGGGTGTGCGGAATATATCGGCAGAAGGAGAGAGAGAGAGAGAAAAGGTTGTCGCCCTTTTCATGGGTGGTCAAAAAGTTTTCCGACAGCTCCGGGAGGGTGGGGGGGGATATTAGAGGTCACGCGGAAGGGTTCGAGACGGAGAAATTGGATCTCGTCAGGTACAGCACGTCGGCCATTTGTCCACGTCTTCTTTCCTCACCTAAGATTTTGATTTTATTATTTTCTCATGGCATTTTTGAAGGATTTTCAAACCGTTGCGTTAAAGGTCGATTCTCGCTTTAAAAGAAAATGTAGAAATCGAGCATGAAATGAATATCAATGCGTGGCGAATCGGAGTGGCACGAATATTTTCGGGCGTATTATAGAGACTGTTGCGAAATGATCCAACATAATTTTATGGGAGCTTTAATCCCTCTCGTATCCTTCCGACTTGGCGCCAGCTCCGATTTTACATTCCGATTTATGCACCAGGTACAGAATTTTTAAATCGCATTTTTGTACCCATGAATTGTCTTCCGAGTTGAGATATGAATCGCAAATAGGTGTTATTATATGTGATGAAGCGAATAAAAGAAAGATCCGTTTTTTTAGTATCTGCAGCAAAGTAACGCGCCATTGTTTCCTTAAAGTGTAGTTCTTGTGCGTAGAAAATCCCGTCTTCGACCTTCTACTAATGAATCGTTAAGTTCTTCGTCAGATTTCCCTTAACGTTATTTCGTCTTTGGCCCGCAGGGAGGCGCGATAATCGTTTTTTCTCCCCTCCTACCGAAAAGCTACCCAAAAATTAAGGATATTTCTAAACCCTGCGGGCATTAGGGTGGAGGAAAGGACGAGAAGGAAGAGGAGGCGGCGAGATGGGTGGATGGAAGGCTACCGGGGTGAAGGGGGTATCCCCTATTCAGGAAAAGGTTGGGTCTCCTCCTTTTCGTACTAGATATAAGAGAGATGATGATGATGATATCCCTCGCCACTTTAAGGACTCCGTAGAAAACGGTAGAGAAACTATCAGGAAAGTTTTTTTTTGAGAGGAGAAAAACAAAGGTCGGGGAAAGAATGGATAGACGAAGAGAATTATCGTGCCACAAGAAAGATAGTTCTTCGCAGTCATTGAGTGAACCACCCAACCATCAGTGTAAAGTTTAATTTTTCTCTTCAGGTTCGATAAAAGCACAGCTGGCGGCTGGTTGGTAGGTTGTTATTTTTCTATCAATGATAGCGTAGTGATAGAGGGATGGACGACAGGAGCAAAGAAAAAATATCTTGGAATGCCAGCGAAGACCGTATGTGTGACGGATCGCTTGAAGGGCTTTGATGATCACCTAGTAAACATTTCTCGGAGAGCAAGAGGTGATGCTGGAATTCGCGGTAGAGTAGGAGGGGGATGGGGAAATAGAGGAGAAATCCGAAAGAAGGAATTCTCTCCTCCCATTTTGTTACGTTTCCTGGTTCCGTGGGACATTCTTACACATCCGCCTTCTCATCTCTTTCTATCTCTCTAACTCTATAAAAAAAAAACCCTGACCACTTGCGATCCAGATGACGATGAAAAAGAATCAAATCAACCGCCGGAGGAATTCGAAATTACCGTTGATGGTCATTTTTTTGCGAATGCGTGCGTACTGACCGAGTCGAGAGATTTATAGAGAGAGAGAGAGCTATTTTGCCGCTCATCTCATGCTCTCCCCCCCCCTCCTCCACCTCTCCTCCCCCCTCCTCCACCTCTCCTCCTCCCTCCTCCCCCTCGCCTCCTCCCTCCTCCCCCTCGCCTCCTCCCTCCTCCCTCCTCCCCCTCGCCTCCTCTCCTCCCCATCGTCTCCTCCCCTCCTCCCTCTCTCCTCCCTCCCCCTCTCCTCCCTCCCCCTCTCCGCCCTCCTCTCCCTCCCCCTTTCCTCCCTCCCCCCTCTCTCTCTCGAGATGTTATCTTGCGTGCACGAGCGTGGAGGAAATGTTTCACTCGCGAAAAAATTTACGGTTGTACTGGGTATTTCTTTTATCGAATTGGTGGGAGCATCGCTGCCGGCTTTTATTCGAACTGGTTTTCTATTAAGTCTCCGCGAATCGAAACAGGTCTGTCGGTGTATAAGGCGCACGAGAAAATTATAAAAATTACTTTGGACGCATTCGGTCATGTGTCTTTATTTGTTTTTTTGCTTTCTTTCGTTTGTTGGAAATAAACCCGATTGTATGACGGCGATGAACGCCGATTCCATTACAAGTTCCATGACCATGTTATTTACTTCGAAGAATGTTTGGTGTTAACGCAGAGAATAGACTGATAGTTAACGATTAAAAATTGATTATTCGATCGGAGTTGTTTTGCAAAATATCGATGCTTCAGTCGCTGGGACATAAATCGTCAACATCCTGTTTTTTGACGCCAACATGTGAAAAACCTATCAATTACGGAAGAACGCGATCAGATCATTCACCTTTACGATGGCTTGAGGTCAAAAGACACGCTCTGAAGGCTTTGATGGCGATAGTAATCGGATTTGATGACTCACCTTTCCCTTGAAAAATTCTTTTATATCTTCCTTCCTTCGCAAAAGATGTTAAGGCGAATCAGGTTTTTGCGAATTAGGTTTGCTCAGAAGAACGCACTTTTATTTGAAGAAGCATAAACATGAATACTTGTTGTGCTAGCAAGTAGTCTTTCCAGATCATCGGAAATGTCGTTTAGTCTTATTTCTCTATTATCTTTGGAGGCAATTGATAAATTGTTCCATTTAAGAATGTGAATCGAGTTTGCGTCATTGAACTTTAGAGACAAAAGATTCTTTTTATTTTTCTTCCAAGAGAAGAATGTAAATTCGACCTAGCAGCCACAAACTTTGACTTACTCGTTGTGGATCTCGCTACGCATGTGTCAATCATTTTGGTATACATGGAAACTGGTCCTTCCCCCTTCTGCCTAACGTCCCTCGCCTGCAGCGGCGGCTGCAATTCTCCCAACCCCAAGCTGTTCGCACCCCGTTTTCGAAGCGTAAATGCAGAGCACGGTCGTCAACTGTCATCGTGAGTTGTGACGTGTCCGCAGGGGATAACCATGGTTTGAGTGGGTGTCGTCGTCTCTGCAAGAGAGCGTGAGATGGGGCGGAAAGGGTGAGAAGATGAGGATGAAGGGAAGGAATGATGGAGAGAACAGAAGATACGAATAAGGAATGAGCTGTTGGAAATGATGTGAAAAGATGGGAGGTGCCGGAAAGACCGTGAATCCTGAGTGGGAATAATCAATCGTCGGCTACATTAGGATTGGTTACGCTCCTCTTTGCCCCACTGATGGAGATAATTGTCTTTCGTTGCATACCTTGCTGCTATTGTTGTCAAAAATACAAGGGCCTTCATTACTTCTCAAAAATTTAATCCTTTTGGGATTAATTTTTCGTTATCTGCTAAAGAACTTAAAAGGAAAATAACCTACCAAGTAGATTATATTGTGATTTGCTTTAATATATGTCTGTAGGCAAAGCTCCCAAGAATTTAATGGTGCAACAGAAACTACACCGCGGTAACAGTCGATTGTGTTCCATTAGCTGATGAATTTTCCTACAAAAATAATTTTCTTTTGTCGGACTCGATTACAGGCAGCTGAATAAAATATTCACCACTTACTTATTTTACATTTAACTCCATCTTTCAATGGCACATTTTATTTATAAGAACAAAATTTCTCAAGTTTCACGACAGCTATTTTTTCTGCCACAAGCAGATACAATCGAATTTGTTTTTTAAATTAACATGGGTACATTTTTAACGCCGGGCTTCCGTCAAAGGGAGACGAAAAGAACGGCAACAAAGGACATAATTCGTATGCCAGGGTATTTTTTTTACTCCGCAAAAACCCGCGTGAACAACTTTCCTCGGGCAATTTTTACGCCCAAAAATCATGCGAAACGAATCGCCGCTTCAGCGGCACCTCTAACCGCGCAAAGCGGTTAAACAAATGACACGCGGGACAGCGAGCAAATTATCCTCCTTAGCGCTAGCGGTGCTCGAGAACACCTGCCGTCTTCCTTGGAGGAGAAGAGGTGAGGAACTTTCGACTGAGATCAATGCCTGGCCATTCGTTGCAGCGCCACGCAAGGAGGAGGAGAGTTGGAAGAGAGAAAGAGGAGATGAGGAGGATGGGGAGAGAAGAGGGAGAGAAAGGAAGAGTTGGCCGCAAATGAGATGGAATGCCGAAACGAAAAGATTTGCGAGGGCGCGTTGTTGCGAGTTTTTCGGGGGAGATGGAGAGAGGAGGGAGAGGAAGAAGAAGATCCAAAATAAAAATAGGGACGAAATAAACATGAAAAAAGAAGCGAGAGAGAAAGGAGATGAAGCGAGAAAAAATCAAGGGGTTGGAAAGTAAGACCGCGCGACACGTTGGTTTTTAATGAGAGCTCTTTTTACCGTTCGCTCGGATAGTTTTTTTTTCTTTTATCCCTCTCTTCTTCTGAGGGGAGGAAGCCAAGGGGATGAAGTTAAGACCACCCCGCCATGGGGATGGGAGGAGATGAGAAAGGGAGAAGGGAGAAAATAATGATTGTGGGAGCATAAGACGAAAAGGGGTGGGAGAGACGAGAGAGATGGTGGGTTTAATCCCTTAGCCTGAGGGGGAGAGTGGGTGGAAGAAAACTGAAGAGGGAGGGAAGGATAGAGAGAAGAGGATCGGGAGAGAGACTTGCGGATGAAGTCTCCCCTTTCTCTCTCACAGATGGGAGACTAGGGGGGGGGGAGGGAAGGGAAGAGCTAAATGGAGTGGGGGAGGTCCAACCCCGATGATGGCCAACAATCCATAACCCACGGACTCCTAACCTCCCCACGCACTTCTCTTCCACCTCCTCCTCGTCCCCCCTTTTCACTCTCTCCGCTTCCTTTTCCCTCGGCCCATTAACACCTCACCCACTCCCTTCCTCATCCTCTCCTCTTCTCCCATCTCAAGGGACGCCGTCGCCTCCCAACGACGGTTGCATCCGATGGAGACTTATTGCCGGGGAAAGCGGATTGGATGGAGTGAGAAAGAGAAAGGGAGGGAGGAAGTGGGGAGAGAAAAGAGGTAGAAAGTGGTCGGGGCAGGAAGGAGACGGCGGGAGAAAGGGTTGGTTCTGAGGCCGGGAGAGGATTTTCGTAAGGTCGGAGGAAAATAAAAATGGAATCACTTTATTATTACTGCCTTTCCCTCCCTCTCTCTCTCTCTACTCCTCCACTCCGACTCCCCTTACTCCCTCTTCTTATCGAAGGATTAATTTCGGATCGCGGTAATTCCGTTGTTGATTATACCAAGGGAATAAACGAGGAGGTTTTTTTTGGAAGGTAGTTTCGCAGTTTTAATAATCCCTTGCGCTGCGCATTAGGGAGGAGAGGATCTATCTTTAAACGCCTTAGCGAAGGATGCTTCCACTTTAGAAATAATGAAACTCTTCTTCTCTCGTTAAAACTGGCGATAGTTTTAGAGAGCAGACGTTGGTTGGCGCTCTAAATTTTTAATCGCTTCTCGAATTTCCTGGATACAGTCGCTGGCTTGAAATGATCGGCGCGAGGGTATTAATTGCGCCAGGGGATCGAGAAGTCAAAAAAATCTCTCGTTCGATCAAAAAGTGGACGATAACTTTGCAACATAACCTTCAAAATCCAGACTAATCTCCTATAATTTTAAGTTAATTTGAAAGCGCCACGAGGATGCGTGACGGTAATTTCCCAGAAATCCATCTAGCGAATCTCGCAAACTTAATTTCCTCCCGACTGTCAATTAGTCAAATCGAAACGTTGGGATTGATTGTGGCGACATCATTTCGCAAATAGAAAGCACCCCCGACTTCCACCATTTCGGCGAAATGACGGGACCGTAGGGCTAAAAACGTTCAGACGTGCTCGATATACCGTTTATATTGTCATTAAATTCTCGCTGCGTTTACATTTAGCCCCGTCGCAGTCTCCCGTCTACGGGCCTCTACGAAGCATCAATCGACTAGGGAAAAAAATAATTATATTTCGATAAACGCGTTTTCATCCTTTTCGTATTAAGGCGAAGCGTTACCATCGTTACCGAGCTACACTCCACCCCGGGAGAGAGAGAGAGAGAGAGCGGGAGGAGAAAATAAGTGTAGATTGGGAAAAGGGATCCGGAATGCGAAGGAGAATTAAGGGGGGGGGAGGATGGCGCGGGAGGAGATAGAGGGGAGATGGGCGTGGCTGGCGGGAGAGAATGGGGAAGATTGGGAGGTGGTGTCGGTGGATTCGAGGGGAGGGGTGAGGGAGGGAAGAGGGAGAGTGAGTGGAGGGAAGTAGTCGAAGATGGGGAGATTAACGGCGATTTGGCCTCCGGGGTTTTCTTCCCCCAACATCCAGATTGGGTCGAGCTGGGAGCGGATGGGAGTCGGAAGAGAGAGAGAGAAAAACGGGAGATGACGGAGAAAACGAAAGATGCGAAGGAATGAAGAGAGGAGGAGAAAGAGAAGCTGGAGAAAGATGCAGAGAGAGAGAAGGGAAGAAATGGAAGGGAACGTGACGGAGGCGAAAGGCTTTAAAGGGTACGAGATAAGGAGAGGGACAAGGGATGGCGCGAAGAGGAGAGAACAGGACAGGAGGAAATGGAAAAGGCGGAAGAATAGCCGTGGGAGGGAAATGGAAAAGGGGAAGTGACAGATGAGAGAGGAATGAAGTAGAAACCTTGGTTTTTGGTAGAAAGGAAGTTTGAAGAATAGCTTAGAAGTGCGAGAAATAGTGTGTCGAATGGACTACAGAGAGAAAAGCTATGTAGTTTGCAGAGAGCGAAGAAAAGGGGAAAAGGAAAATAAACGAAAGAAGCGATAAAATTCACGAAATAATGGAACGGATGGCAGAGAATAAAAGGATGGGGTTAGAGAGTGGGGGAGAGAGAGAGAAAGTAAAAGGGAGAATGAAACTGAGGGATCGGAAAATAGGATGCAGGAAGAGCGAGAGAAGGGTTTAGATAGAGATGAGTCGCAGAGAGGAAAACGAGAGAGAGAGAGAGAGAGAATGCGGAAATGACGCGTGGAAATTTCTCTAGTGGAAAGAGAGGCATTGCGGGATTAAGTAAAGCGAAGTTTTGGCATTTTTTCCGAACAAAAGGATATCGAGAGTGAAAGTAAAAGATGATGACAAGGAGATTTTAAAAAAGATGAATGTGTTGCTTTTGCTGTTGTTGTTGTTGCTGCTGAATTGCGGGGATATCTTTCCCAGGGTCGTCATTCTCGAGGAGATTACGGATTTGCGAGGGCTTAAATTATGATAAATTATCCTCTTGCTTTGCATAAAAAAAGGTCTCTAACGTTATCCCTCCTCGTCAAATTGTATGAAAATGAAGGAAAACGTGCCGGAATACATTAGGTTTCGAGCCGATTTTGCCGAATTTTAGCAGATTTTGGGCATTTTTTGAAACTATAATTAAAGCGGATTTTTAGGCGCAATTTTTACCCGGATGCAAAATTCGTAGAGGTTGTAACGGGGATAAAAAAACGCCTTTGGAGCCATGCCGTGTTATTAACGTATTAGGTTTCATTAGCGAAGAAAACGGATCGCCTTTGTGAAAAACACTCGCCTCATTGGCTGTAAATGATGCAGAACACCCTCGTTCGTGTTTGCGTCACAGACGCGTAAGAAAACTTTCTGGTATGGAGTACGTCTCGGTCTAATTTAAACGCGAATTATCGATAAAGGAGAATCCCTTATTCCTTCCAATTGTAATTACCCTCCACCTCTAGGAGCACCTGCTGCAGATTAGTCCGCGACTAAAAATAAAGAGTACCTAGCTGCTACACGTGATAAAATGCTTAACGGAGAAAACTTACTAAGACCTCCGCGACGAAACCATCGATCCGAACTTCAGCGTGAAGTCTTAAGAGGAACTTCCTTACGTTGTAGTTTAATGGAAATGCAAATTTTCAGAACCGAAAAAAATTGGCCTCCCTCTATAAAATGGATTCTCACTCCTCGCTTCTTCGTGTTTTTTTATCTTCTCCCAATACCTCACGTAGACATTTCTCTCTCCCTCTATCTCTCTCTCCCTCTATCTCTCCCTCTATCTCTCCCTCTATCTCTCCCTCTATCTCTCCCTCCATCCCTCCCTCTCTCTCTCTCTCTCTCTCTCTCTCTCTCCCCCTCCCTCCCTCCCTCCCTCTCCGTAAAATATAAAACTTCGACGCGTCCGCGATTATGCATAAGATGCGCATTAAATAAATCCTCAAATTACTTCCCCTTAGTACGCTCGCACACACCTTTAACTCAAGAGAATAGATTAGGGACGGTGGCCGATTCTCTGACGGAAACTTTGAAGCTCTCTCTCTCACTCGCTCCGTCCCCCATTCCCCTCCTCCTTCACCACTCTATCTCTCCGCGTGGAATCAATGCGGAGGCTGAGAGAGAGTGGGGAGGTTTTGGAGCATTAGCGTAGAGAAACTTATGCCCTGGGCACCGGCTGAAGACGACTGTAAGGATAGATCGGGTGATGAGATAAGAAAGCGATTTCGAGGTTGTGGCTCAAGAGGAGAGATGGGGGAAAAGGAGTGGCCCTTTTGATAAAAAGAGGCAGGGGAGAGCTTGGAAAGGTAGTATAAGGAGAGTTAGTGTGCCTAGGGGATGGTTTGGGCGTGTAACATTGCTAATAAGAAAACTAGAGCTGTGGTGATGGTGGCGTGGGAGCGAGGAGTGATTTAAATGAAGATCAAGGTTTAATTTTTCAGAATTGGAAACAGCTGCAAAAGCTAGGGAGTTAGCAGTTAGGTGCATGTGTTTATATATATATGTATATGCACACATTTGTATGATGATGGGACATAAAATACGAGAAGTGCGTAACAAAAACAGAATGTATTTTTATTGGCTCAGTTTCCCCCCTCAAGAGGATTTATTTTCGAGTATTTATTTATCGGTAGCACACAAAGGAGGAAGAACTATACGAGGCTGCGTCGAAAATTTGTCATTCTCTTTACAATTTTTTTAGCCCGATAAAAAACGAAAGGAATCCTTTTGATACGAAATGGAATTTGTTGGCAAAGCAAAGGGAAATTTTATCAAAATACCTTTGTATTTTTACTATCCTAGCGTTAGCTAACGTTGATCAACTATCGCTCAAAAGGGGAGCCTTTAAAAAATAGAATTGTTTAAAATGTTAGCTTTTCTAAAAAAAAACAAATGAAGATCGACGGTATCCGCGTTTCTTTCAATTCGATGACCTTTCCTCGGGTGTATGAATGAAATTTCGTTGAAGGAAATATAATAAACTATTTAACGTAACAGTTTAAGCAGAGTTCGAACCACACACACACACCAAAAAAATAAATCATCGGGCTTGTGTGGGTGGGAAAGCTGGAAGAATTTAAGAGCATTTTTCGGTAGCGAAGAAGAAAGAAATGATAGCGGCATCCATGAGACGCACCAAAGAAAATACGGCCGTGAGGTGGTGGAGGAATCGACCAAATGCAAGGAAAGAGAAAGCGAAAGAATATGAAACAAAAAAAAGAAAATGGGAGTTTTGCGGGGAAGAAAGAATTATAGGTGGTGTGAGAGAGAGATGGAGATAGAAAGAGAGAGAGAGAGGGAGACCGAATTTAATAAAGAGGAACTTATGAGAGATGAGCGGGGAGAGTTAGCAGTGCGCCGGTTGACAGTAAGAGATACACTAAGGAAGACGAAGTGCCTCAAATAAAGGGAAATGAGAGGTAGAAAGAAAGGGAGAGAGGTAGAAAGTGAGAGGAAGAGAGACGAGGGACGAGGAACGGATATGGGAGAGGCTGGAGGAAATATAAATAAAAAGGAGGGAGAATGGAAAGGCGCACCCCTGGCGCACGAGCGATGAAATCGCATAAAATACGTGTTTCTTCGTTTTCTGGTGCGATGTGGAGAAGAGCAGCGATGTGGGCGTCTTTCGAGTTCGGGAGAGGATGTTATTTATCGACGATGTTCATCTCGGAAAAAGTCTGCTCGAAAATGCACATTGAAACAGATTTGCGCGGAGAATATACGGATTAGGAAATTTATTCCGTGGTCCTAACTACCGCAATTTCAAATTGGTTAAATGGAGAGAAATTAAATCCTAAACCGTGGCAGCCAAGGTTGGTTTTTTTTTATTTCCATTAGTTACAACTGCAAATTTCCCGTGTAAATAATAGTTAAATACCGCTGAATTATTCTCTTCCCAGAAGATGTGGCGCGCTTCTCTCGGAACGGACGCGTGATATTCGTGGCACGCGTGCCTGAGATAGTCCTTCTCCGCCTTAAGGGTAAGAGTGAAATTAAATTCAATAGGGGAAAGTTCAAAGGAAGCGGAGGTAGGAATGGAAGATTACGTGGAAGTGGGAGCAAGAGAGGGAAGATGGAGAGATTATGGAATATGTTGAGAAGTGCATTATGAGAGGTAAGAGTGAATACACGTGAGAAGATAAGCCATTGATGTTGGGGGAAGGCGTTGAATGAAAAGTGAGAGTATGAGAAACTCTAGGATTAAAAAAATTACGAACTTTTGAAAAATTACTGAAAAAGAGCCTTTTTGTTGGCAACGAATTTGATATTTCCCACGAAATGTTTTTAAAAATTGTAAATTTAACGTTACAGATATCTTTGATGTGCTTACAAAGGTTAGATGGGAATATTTGAAGTTATGGTTGTAAATTTTTGTTGGTGTGCATATTTTCATGCGTACATCTACTCATAGAGTTCTGTAAAATAAAAAAGTTACGGTTTGTTGAGAGTGCTACAATTTGGATAAATGAGGTAGGAGAAATAAACGATGAAAGGATTACAGAGGGAATTAATACAGAGAGATATATTGGGGATGGAGAGTGAGAGGAGAGAGGGAAGAAAAGGTATGGGGAGAGTGAAGGGCAGGAGAGAGCCGAGGGTAAGGAAAGGAAGTAATTTGGGAGATCAGCAATAAGGGATTACTGGAGAGTTGGAGGGAAGAGGAAGGGTAGGATGTATATAAAGAGAGAGAACGGTGGATAGGAATGAGCAAAGAAAAGTAGGGGAGGATAAGTATGAAAAATATTCAGTGGTAGGATTACGAAGGCAATTAGATTAGAGATAAGGGAAGAGAGGTGAATTAAAGAATGAGTCCGACGAAGAGACAGAGAGAAAGACGGAGGTTTTGGGCAGAGAGAGAGAGAGAGGGAGGAGGGGAGGGAAGATGAGAGGGAGCAGGGGAAGGAGGGGTGGGGAGGAGGAGAGGGAGGTGGAAAGTTGGGACGAGGAGGGATTAAAGAGATCGCGGGAAGATTAGGAGAAAGGAAAGATTAGGAGATTAGGTGAAAAAGAAAATAACTCGGAAAAACGGGAGTCGGAAGAGAAATGAAGATAATGAAAGGGAGTAAAGAACAACAGTCTTACGTCCTCCCATAAGAAGGAGAGGACTTCAAGATGTTCAGTTGAACGGGGAAAAGGGAGGGCAATGGGACGCCGGGAATCTTTGGTCTTACCTCCGGTGGGAGACAGCAGAGGGAGAGAGAGTTGAGAGGGTGGAGAAAGTCAGAACGGGAGAGATAGCAGGAGGAGCACGGGAGAGATTTAAGCTTCCCTTGAATGAGGGCGAAGTGGAAGGGAAGAGATATCCCTCACTATCTTTCTCTCTCTCTCTCTCTCAGAGTCTTCTTAGACTATGCAAGAAGGGAAGGGAAAGAAGGGGGCGAGTGAGGATTTTAAGAAAGTCCGGTGTAGTGAACTGCTTCCTCTTCCCCCCCCCCCCTTCAGCGTCCTTCCTCCACACCCTACTGCTCCTCCCATCGAAATTTCACGGGTCCCAAAATGCCCGACATACTCCGAACACTTCATGCACGCTTTAGTAGAAGGATATTCAGACGTGCCTCCGGGCGGCGGATCTAATAAACCCTTGGAGATAAGCTCTAGGGGATGAGGGAGTGGTGGGTTACGTTTTAAAGGTTTTCGCCGTATACGGGGGAGGAGAGGGATGGGAAAAGAGAGGAGTTGCGGGGAGGAGGTTAGGCGGAGCCAAGTAAGGCAAGGAGCTTCTTTTGTAAACGACTGATTTGCTCCTCTCCCTCTCTCTCTCTCTCTCTCTCTCTCTCTCTCTCTCTCTCTCTCTCTCTCTCTCTCTCCTCCCAACTCCCTCCCCTCCTATTCCTGCACTCTACCCGTTCGAGAAGATACGAATTTTGACGTCCCGAGGAGTTTGGGAAGTCGTGCTCCTCCTTCGAGGAGTCGGCTAAAGAACCCTTCGAAGACGTTTACTTTAAACGCTTTTATCTCGCCAGAGAGACGCGATTTGTGCCTGCGCTCTGCGAAGTTAATTTCATTGTTTTTTTATGGAAGACTTAAGGAGTTCTTTATTCAGATCCGGTTTTAACTCAATGTAGGGCGATTACTGGTTCGTGCCCCGCTATAGGAAGGCATCGGTTTTTATTCAGTATTACGTATTTTGGCTTACATAAGTTTTGGTCCCTACTCAATTGAATTTTATTTTTTTAGTTCTGTGTTATTTTCTTATTTTTACGCTCGTGCGTCGTTTCTTTCAGTAAGACACTCGAATGTTTTAGATTTTAAATTCGATATTTTGGTTCACCCGCCGTTGAAAAAAAAATGAAATCCTTATAGTAATGCCTAATGTTTATGTCGATTTAGATAAAGATGGAAACAGAACCTATAAATTTTTAGTGACAGATTTATTAAATTCATACGTTCAGAATTGCGGTAAAATATACAGCCCTTCGTGTATAGCGACGAAAAGATAATCCCACCGCTTTCGATGACAGAGTGATGCATTCACACTCGCCACCTTTTATTTTGAACGCTCTTTATTTGAATTTTGGGTAACATGCTGCCTCGCGTTTCCCTTCGATATCGCAACCATTCCTAGGAAACATTATAATCTCGTCCGGATGTCGCTCACGTGATACGGGAGCGAGGAGGCGCTATCACAGCCGTATTGGGTTAAAAGCGATCGCCTTTCCCTCCCTTCAATAGGCACCACTCTGTGCCACGAGTCGAAGGCGCGCATTAAGTACAAGCGCTCATGCAAATGTACACACAAAACCGTATACCCGCGGGTCCTTTAGAGAGCTTCTGTTTATGTAGGCTCGGACTTTTGTCAAAGGAAAGCGTTACCCCTAGCGTGTACGTTTCTTTGGGTTTTCTCCTGACATGGAATCTTTTCTCCAGTCACTTTACCTCTCTCTCTCTTCTCGCCCGCCTTTTTCTCCTCGTCTCATTCCCTTTAAGCTAAGTGAGGCTTCCTTAATGGCCGCTTCATCAATCAATGTTACTTTTGCCTCGTTGCTGTAAAAAAATACAGTTCGGTTCTTCTTCTTTGAATCGCCGCACTATAGTGTAGGATATCTCCTTTCCAAAGGCTATCGATTACAGTTATTTGCTCTCTTTATTTCGGAGCGTACATATAAAATCGGTCGCCTCCAATCGATACTTTCTAGATGGCATTGACGTTTCAAAGCACGCTTTCTTTGCGTCGGTTTTTGTTTCTTTTTTTGCGATCATACGTTAGGATGTGTCGTATATTATATGCTGTAGATAATTTTAAAAATCCTCCGATGAAAGTTTCTATGCGAATCATTAGCGATTTAATTTTCACAAATAAATTTCGAAGAGATGCAGAAAATGAAGTTCCGGAAAAAATGCGCCTCTTAAGTACCTTTCCGTTGGCTCGCGGAAATTAAATTACGATCGTTAGAAGTTAGAATTTTCTTCAGGCCAGCAGCTCCAGAAGAATGCTCCATTATGTAACTAAAATAAATAAATTTTTATATACAGTATTGGCCATAAGTATTTTACCACCTACGAAATTTCACTTGAAATCAAATTGGGACCTTATACGTGCAGGTTCAATATTCACAAGCGTCTACTTCGTCATTTTATGAATAAAACACCCAAGCGCATTGTATCAGTGGGTTCAAGGGGTTTAAAACGTGGCGAGGTTTGCACAACGTGCTAATAGATAGGAATATCTGCGGAATTTTTAAATTATCGCACCATTCACATATGCACTCCTTTAGTCACCAATTTGTCTTCTTCAATGTTTTCCTCATTTTCCAGTTCTATTTTTGCCGCTCCTGCCTGTATGCTGTATAATTCCTTAATGTATTCTTCCCATACCTGTGCTACATCCTTTGTTTCTGAGACTATCTTCCCATCCGTATTCATAATTCCTTTACCACAAATTCCATTAGACTTCTTATCTTCTAATTCCAGTGCCCTAGCGTACATCATATCGTACCGTCCTAACTTCTCCATTTGTTCTATTTCATCACATTTTCCTTTTATCCAATTTTCTCTAGCTTTATCTGTTACCCTTCTCAACTCATTGTTTATACGCCTATAGTTGGCTCTACCTTCTTCACTGTTAACGTTTTTCCATTTTCGTCTCTCATCCATTTTCTCCAGCATTTCCTTCGTGATCCATGGTTTTCTGATTTTCTTCTCTTGTTTTCCAATCTCTTTATCCAAGGTATCCTTGATACTGATTTTAATTTCATCCCATTCTATATCGACGGTCTTCGGTTTGTTTTCCAACTTTCTTAGGTTATCTTCCAACTTCATGCTGACTACATCCTGCCTTTCTTTCAGTTTTTCTAGGTCCCAGGTCTGTCTTTCTCTTCTCGTTTTTCTTATTTGTTTGAGCTTTGTATTCACGTCAAGTATTAGAAGGCTGTGATCTGAATCAATGTCTGCTCCTTGCAATGCCTTGGCGTTCTTTATGCTGTTCCTAAATCTTTGTTTTACAAGGATGTAATCTATTTGGCATCTCATTCTATCTCCTGGGCTTTTCCATGTGTATAACCTTCGTTTATGGTTTTTGAACCATGTATTAGTCACTACAAGGTCATTATTGATGCAGAATTCTACGAGTTTCTCCCCTCCTCGATTTCTCTTCCCAAGTCCGTATTGCCCGACAACCTTTTCTTCCTGTCCTTCTCCGACTATGCTGTTCCAATCTCCCATTATTATGCAGTTTACCTTTCCTCTTCCGTCTTCTTCGTAAATTTCATTAATTTGCTCATAGATCTCATCTATTTCTTCATCGTCATGAGCTGACGTTGGCATATATACCTGGATTATCAGCATGTCCACTGGGACTGCTTTTAGCTTTATTGCCATCAGTCTATCGTTCGTTGCTATTATCTTTGTCACGCTTTTCATCATATCTTTCCTAAGTACCAGAGCTACTCCCCTTTCCCCACTATTTCCTCCAGAATAAACTACCGTGAATTCTTCCGAGTCGAACTGTCCTTCTCCCTCCCATCTAGTTTCGCTTAGCCCTATAATGTCGACTCTATTTCTTCTCATTTCTTCTTTCAAGTTCTCTAGCTTTCCTGCCTTTCTCATAGTTCTTACGTTCCAAGTCCCTATTCGTAATTTACTTTCGACAAATGTTTTCCTCAAGGCAGTCCTTTAGTCACCAATTTGCGCCAGATACGCCACTTCACAGTTTGAAAACTTGCATTGTGCATCTCGGACGTCCGGCGAACCATAATTTCAACAGTTTGGTGTGACAGTTGTGTGTGTTGCTCAGACTTGTACTATGGCTCGAAAGCGAGAAATCAGTATCAAAATGCGTGCTGCGGTATTAGCTCTTCAGAAAGAAGATTATTCTATTACACGAATAGCTCGAAAAACATACGTAACTTATCCGACTGTGCTTTACACTGTCAACAGAAATGAGGAAATGGGACACAATTCCAATCACGCTCGGTCTGGGAAGCCTCGAGTCACATCAGAACAGGAGGATAAGTTGATTAGAGTCACCAGCAAACGGTGCAGGACCAATACTGCGCCTGACACATGTGATCAAGTTATTGTCACACGAGATACTCCTGTTAGTGAAAACAGTACAGCGCCACCTGAGGGAATATGGATTCAATGGGTATGTAGCAGCAAGAAAACCACTTTTTCACAAACAAAACAAGAGGAAATGTTAGAATGGGCCCGAAAACACAAAGATTGGAGCATGTAAAAGAGTGCTATTCACCGAATTGAATTGTTTGGCGGGAAACGCAGACAGTATGTGCGCAGACAAACTGGGGAGAGGATGTCGGATCAGTGTGTTGTCCCCACAGATAAACATGGGGTGGGTCGGTGATGGTTTGGGGCTGTTTCAGAGGTGATTTGTTGGGGGATGTCATTCAGATAGAAGAAATTTTGATGAAAGAGCGCTACAACCGTATCCTGCAGAGGCATGCAATATCTACAGGGAAGAGAATTATTGGTAAAGGATTCGTCCTGCAGCAGGAAAGTGATCCTAAACATGCATCGAAATTCTGCAGGAACTATGAGGCTAAGAAAGAAAAAGAACGGGAACTGAAAGATGCACAATTACTAGATCTAAACCCGAAAGAGCTGCTATGGGAAGAGCTCGACAGAAACGTCCAAAAACTAAGACCAACCAACATGAAGCAGCTCTGGGAAGGGAGGTCCTGAAAAGCGATAACAACCACAACTGTGGAGAAATTATTCGCCAGAATGCCTCGAGTCTGCAGGACAGTGATCAAGTCAAAGGGTGGTTACTTTGATGGGTCCAAGGTTTAGGACAGAATTTCACATTTTTTATTTCATTATACATGAGAAGTTTTACAGAATGTTACGTTTCGTCAGTAAACATTGGTTTGTGCAAAATAACACTGTTTCGGTGAATTATTTACAATTTTGGGAAATTTTCCTGGGTGGTAAAATACTTATGGCCGGTACTGTATGTATATTGATATATATTTATACACATACATTCATGCACATGTACATTAATCAAATAAAGTGAATCCGCTAATTGCCGCAGTTCGAAGAACAATCTTTTGATTGAATAAAGAAAGTAAGAAATATTATCCCAACAAAAATTAATTACTTTTTCTCCGGTATTATCCCAATTAAACGAAGGGGAGATGATTTCTGGAGAAATAAAATGGTTTCTATAATTCATCGATCGTTTATTTCTAATTGCTGACCCAGGCGTAGGTTTTTATTTCACCCGCTCAAATGCCCCGCCTATGCCATCCATCTTGCATCGCATGTTCCTTCCTCCCTCTCTCCCTCCCTATCTCCTCTTCCCACTTCTTCCCGCCTTCCTCTTCACCTTCCCCTCCCGCCACCTCCTTCCTGCAGAACACCTCTCTCCTCCCAAATTACCTTCATTTCCTCCGACACCCTCTCCTCCTCCCTTTCCTCCCCTCGACATTTCTCTCCCCTCTCCTCCCTCTCGCTTCTATTTCCTCACTTCCCTTGCTACGATGAACACTCCCCCTCCTTCCATTCCGTCCCATCCTCTCTCTCTCTCTCTTCTCTTCCGAAAACAGCTCTCACCCTTTTCGCGTGATTAAGCTCCATTCCTCACTCGAAGGTTGCTTTCTGCTGCTGCTGCTTCTCTTCCTCTGGAAACCCACGCATTCTTAGGTTCAACTGTTTACCTTCGCAGTTTATCTCCCCTTTCTCGTCACTTCCTTCCCTATCCCCTATTTATCTCTCTCTCCTTATGCTATCCTATCCGACTCCGAGCTATTCTGCGTCTGATTGCTTCTCTAATCCTCTTTCCTAAACAACACCTCTCTAGGCACCTCGCCACTTGCGCTTCCATTATGTTGCGCCTAAAACGCCACCTGCCGCCTTTGCTCGACTGATCCTCCTCGCTCTTTGATCGATTCGACGGATGCGATATAACCAATTCTAGGCGAATACCGGGCGTTTACTGGAGTTTGTGTGAATCCGCGCATGCGCTTCCTCGCAAATATCCCTGTCCGATATGGGAAACGCGGATAATATTAACCACGTCGTTGTTTTCGAAATTTCCACACACTTTCGGCTTCGCGAAGATCGAGCCAGGTCTCTCGAAAAAAAAGTCGCAGCAGGAATCGATTGCCGATGAAATCGATGTCTCGACGACGAGATTCAATTTGACGCGTCGACGCACCGGATCCCTTTCGGTGTATGTCGAAAGGCTGGTGAGACTTAAGCGTACTTATCACCCGCGTAAAATGGGCGTTACTGGTGCTTTGGTGCGGTCGTTTCCTCTTTTTTTCGTATTGACTTTCGGGTAACTTCAAATCGCCGTCTATATTTCTGCTGATACAGAGAAAAATAAAGAAAACCTTTGGGCTCATTCGAGCGGAGTACATGTTCGCCCTTATTGTCGTTCTTACATTTTATGAACTAAAGATAACCTATGAAATTGCGATAAACCTATTCAAGCGTAACTTTTTTCTTCTTTTACTCCACGCCTGCTTCCGAGGATAAACTTTCCGGTGTCTCCGTAAGGAATGATCTGCAGCTTTATTTATGTCTTAAAGGGAGCGTTCACTTGGCTCCTAATAATGACATAATTCTTTATTAGTTTGATCGATTTTCTTCTCTCGTACGAATATCGTTTCTGAGAGACTCTCGGAACGAATCACTTCCTTACAAAATCCTACTTACTGCTAAGTTTTCCAATAGGTTAAGTCTTGAAAAAGATTCTCGCAATCGTCCGTAATAAATAAGGCTCTAACCCTTGTTTTATGAGCACGAACGGACACGCCGATCTTTTTCCGAGTCCATTAATCCGACCTATCCCGCTCGCTTTCTTATAAGGTTTCAGAACACTCGTATAAGAATTGCTCATTGTCTTCACACATTGATCTAGTTCGGCGAGCCTTGTAGTGCAAATTTCAACCACTCCCAATCTCTCCCTCTTCCTTGACATCCCTCCCTCTTTCTCTTCCACCCTCGCCTCGTTCCTCTTCTCTCGCTCTCTCTCTCTGCCACCTATAAACCCCGCCGCACTAACTCCCCGACACCCAGTTATGGAAACCATTTCGATAAAGCGTGAGTCACGGCGGAACGATTTACGTCTGCAACAACTGTTTACCATATACGGCAAACGCTGAAATTGACGTCCTCTCGTTGCGCCCTGTGCAAAGAGGGAGAGAGATAGATGGAAAGAAAGGGAGCGTCCCTTCCGAACGAATCGCTTTCATCGTACGGGATACAGAGTGCAGAGGGAGGTGTGGGTAGGGAGCGGGCCCGTCCATGCCATTTTGATGCTTTCGTTTTTATGCACGCTAAAACAAAATAAAAAGAAACCGAAAGAGATTGTGATTCCCACCCCCCCATCCCTCTTTTTGTTTGCGTTTACGTGTGGGGTTGTGTACTTTTCCGATGCACCTATGTTTTATTTTTTCCCGCCGAACTCTCTCTGTTCGTCACTTTCATCCCTTTATACAGTTTCTAGCTTTTTTTCCTATTTTCATTTGCTCACGACGCGCCTCACTTTTCACAACGGCACAGCCGATTGCTTTCCTAAACGCGATATGGACTAAAGTTCCTTTTATGAATCGATCGATACCTTTCTCGTTTATTTGTTCGCCATTTTCCAATTTCCCTCGGCGATTATTCCCACAGGATAGACGGGGCCCTGCTGCCTTTTCCGCCCATAACGTATCTATTAAAAGTTATGCTCCCCGAAATCCTTCTTCGGACTTATATTTCCTCTTATCCTACCTCCGCACGACTATTGCAGCCCATTCTCCCAGAAAAAGTCCTTCCGGAAAAACCCAAAAGATCACACCATTTCCGCAAGTTATGTCCGTCGAGTAGTGAGTGTGTTCGTGGCACGAGATTCCGCTTTCGCCGCATACGCACACCTTCTTTGCAATTTTTTCCTTCCCCCTTTTTTTCCTTCATCCTTTAAACTCCCCTCGTCTAGTCTCCTTCCTCTCTTCAAATACCCTCTTCTTAGCTCGTATTTTCTGGAATTTCACGTTTCTTTTTTACCCGCCTTTTCTTCCGGCGTTCTTAAAAACGCGCCAGTCCTCAAACATTTTTCTTCGGCCCGAGAAATTTTCGGCGGGTCCGAAAAAATCACATTTTATGGATAGTAGGAGATTTTTTTAAGGAACGGTTCGGCACCGTGTTGAAAGGTGATGTTTGCGCAAGAGTTCTCTTTCTCTTCTGTCACCCGCGGTATAACCTTTTCCGAGAAATTGCTTCGCAGTTTTTTTTTCTTCCCACTCCCACTCGCAGAAATTCGTGAAACCAATGAAGTGCCCGCCTGTTATTTTTGGGGTTATTCTTGTGGACGGCGCTTATTTGGGGGTATTTTCGAAATCGATTGTCTCACTTTCCTCTTTCTCCGAAATTGTTAGCGGGCCTATGCCACCCGCGTCAGGTTGGCACTTGAAAACCAATCCTTTCTCGTTCTATTTTACATTGGCAACTACCGATGGGAATTCTTTCTTTTCCTCTGGACGAGCATTTTTTGTTGTGTTTCTTGGAAGAAACTCTGTCCATAATTAAAGATCAAGTGAGTTGTGCATTGACTCGAGAGGATAAAACGAATAGCTCCCAGTTTTATTATTAGATTCCTGTTGCTTTCGTAATTGGTTGGTTGCGAAATTCTATCCGATCCGAGTCATCGTGGACTTAAATTAATAGGTTAGTATAATCTCCGTTTAAAAATATAATCCAGAGTCTTCCATTCTCGCGGGAAAAATATAGGAAAACCCTCAGAATATTTTTAATGTCGCTGATTTACTATTTTTGCAGCGATGGGAATCTTCATTACAATCCTTTTTGCATATTTTTCCGGAAAGCTTTAAGCCGACAGAAAGGGTATTTATTTACGGTTAAAATAAAATAGAAGGTTGGGGCTGCCACTCGAGACGATTTACTTATTGTATACGGGCTCAAATCGACCGTCATCCTCCGAGAAATCGATACCTCCGTCGGAATATACATTTATCGGCTACGCTCTTATTGTATGTTCCTTAAAAGACTTTCGTCATCACCTCGTTTATCTCTTAAAATCTCCTC
This sequence comes from Tanypteryx hageni, assembly GCA_028673005.1. Classification (NCBI taxonomy): domain Eukaryota; kingdom Metazoa; phylum Arthropoda; class Insecta; order Odonata; family Petaluridae; genus Tanypteryx; species Tanypteryx hageni. The sequence continues at coordinate 58,254,323 of CM054116.1, forward strand.
GAGACTCGAACTATAAGCCGACTACATAAGCGCCCACACCGAGAGACTCCTCAAAATCCTGCTTCCCCATTGGCGCACAAAATAAGACCGTCCCTCGAACACATCCCCCCCCTCTCTGCACCCCCGCGCGAGCGGAGCTCACGGTGGAGATGATTTAGTGACCCATATAAACTACACACCTCTTCCAACACGCGCATATACACGTATCCTACAGCTCTACCTCAGCCCCCCTACCTGCCTATCCATTTTGCGTTGACTCACCCACCCATATGAATTTCCATCAAACCAACCCCTTCTCCCACGTAGAAATCCCTCTCCCCCCCCTCACTCTCTGCTTGAACCCCTTTCCTTCATTCGCTTTCCTTGTTTCTTCCCCCCACAACCCATATTTTCATTCTGATAATTCTCTCAAAACGCCGGTACTGCAGCAACCTCCATTTTCCCTAAAACCCTACTCTACCTCACCATCATTTTTATCTAAACTTCTTTTTCCTCTACTCCTCCCAAAAACTCGCTCAACTTCTATAGCTACCTTTCGGATTATCTATTCAACCTTTATATATGTTACAGACCCCCCCCCCTCTCGCCCTCTCTTTTGTATCTGTTTTATTGTGTCTTCGTGTCCCGTATACTTTTACCTTCCCCATGCTTATGTCCGTAGCGCATAAATATTTATCAGAGTGTTCCTGTATCGACTTCGTTGCTACTGCATGACAAGAGCGGCTTTTATTACGTATTCCGGATAACTCTATTTTATTTCCCGGATGCGTTCCGAATATAATTCGTACTTTAGCTAGAACGGTCGACTCGTGACCTATAATTTGTAATTAATACGGAATCGTACTAATACTTGGCGTTCCGTACATCCAGCTCTGCAGCTCTCTGGCGCATAAATTATTGTCTATCATCATAAAAATGTCTCAGCGCTCGTTTTGACATCGATTCGTTGCTCTTATCTACAGCAATGTCATTCGTCTAACGAATGGTACTCTATAGCGACGAAATATTTCAGCGATGTCAGAAATTCTAATGACCCTTTTTTATGTTTCCAGTTCACATGACGAGGATAACCTTAAATTTTCCGCTGCCGCGAGAGATTTATTTCGCGAAAATTGCGTCTGAATCGAGTAGAGCGAATGGGTGGATAGCTTTTCACTTTTATGCATGGATCTTCTTTTTCCTATAATTCCATTTACTCTCTCGAAGATCATCCGTCCGATTAGATTAATGATTCATAATTATGAATTTATCCTACTGGGTTAAAAAAAAAGTAAATGTGTTACATTCGAGATTTTTTTACAAACTGAAAGAACTTGCAGTTATTTCACTCGAAGCAGCTCATGCATATCGGAACGTATGGGATCGGGCTAGACTATATTTAGCGGCGTAAAAAGAGCATAATTTAATGTAAAATTTGGCCTTTTTGAACCCGTGAATTATTTACATCAATATAACTAACCTTCTGCCAGGTTTACATATCGGAAACGGCGACCATTCCGTTAGTTTCAAATTAATTATGCAGCTCGCGATGAAAACCCAAGAGGAATAAACAATTTATTTAAATTATCACGGTAAACCGGAAGAAGGGTCGTTGAGCTCCTGATGTACATACCCGCGAAATTTCACCTATCCTCTAAACTTAACGGTAAACCGACTCTCTGTCATCTCCCCATCGGAGTCTCCGCGTCAACTGCGAATAGTGCCAACCGCAGCGAGATAGAGTGCGAAGTCATCGGTCGTTCAGAGACAGACAGACAGACAGACAAACGACTTTATTAGGGCGAAATTGAGACTATGCAGTCCCTTCTTACATTTAACCCTTTCGTCATATAAGTAATTACAATATTTACAAAATAAGAGGAATTAAATACATGCAGATTTTAACAAAATACAAATTAATTACAAGTTAATATATTTGTTAGTAGATAACAGAGCATTACCAAAGAATGTTAGTTTTGTGGGTCATAAAAAACTGTGTATCGGTCATGTTTTAACACAGAAAAATTCCCACTGCGGAAAACACCTACGAAGAGAAGAGAGGTGTAAAAAACCGCGAAAATTCCTAAATAGTTCAGGGGAAGGAAAAGAAAAAAAAATCAATAATATGAGAAACAGAGAAAAAAAACATTCATAAATAAAAACATATGTACATACATTTATATCCTTATGAGGGAGGGGGATGAGAGGGGAACAGGGATTGTAGGGTAAGGTATGCCTGGGAGATTACATCGTCATTATGATACAGGAAAAATAAATAAAATAAAATTATAAATTTATGCCTAATAAGCGCATTCTTGTGACAACCTGAAAGAAAAGATAGAAAGTGGTTCAATGCACGGAAAGTGAGAGAAGATGCTTGTAATACAAGCTTTTAAAAGAGACAGTGAGAGGCAGACAGAAACGTCGTGCTAGAGTTGGTAATTATAAATAGTCACTCATGAATTTGACGACGGCGAAAATTGTAATAAATGGCGGTTTGATGTACGGTTCCAGGCGTTGCGCATCCTCGTACGCACGGCAGCGTTGTACTACTATGGGGGATGTGCACTGCGCGTGAGAGGTGCAAATACCTTGCGCGCATTCTCTCCCTCGCTCGTAATTTTCGTCTCCGTTATTTACCCGAGCGCTGAAAATGATAATCAAACATTTCGTCTCGCTTTTCTTACCGCTCGAATTATCTCGTTACAGTTTGTTTTTTGTTATATTTTACGCGTTAGATCTCGTATGCAAATGTTTGATTTTTCTACTTTTCAAAACTTTTTCCTTGCCACCTCTAGGTTATCGTTTAAACAGTTTGCTACTATAAAATTGTAGACGTCAAGTCCGTGTGTACCAAGGTTTAATTTTTTCTACTTAAAAAAAAATCTTTTCTCATCTCTCCGGAGCTGTTTTTTCAGTGGTAGTTTGTATCGTTAAAAACGACCGCGTGGTGTTTTATCTTAATGATTATTCCCTCGGGCGATGAGGTAAAAAATACCATTCTCGCCGCAATCTCATGCGCCGCCATTATTATATTTTACGCAGCCGACCCAACTCATTGCATTACGTTGGGGCGATTTCGCCGTTTATTTACCAGGTCAGTTGTTGTTAGCATTAATTCTCATTTGCCGAAGAGTGAATAAATATTAGCGCATGATATTAAAATGCAAATTGGAACAGGCACGTCTCATTTGAAAGATTTATAAGCCGAGATACCGTGCGGCGGTAACTACTGTTAGCATAAAACCTGCCGTCGCATTGTTTTTTTTTTTTTCGTTTTAATATTGACCTAGCCATCCGACACGATGAACAAAAATCGATTAGATTGTTCTCTGTTTAACAAAAAAGAAGGCTCGAAGCGTCTTTTTTTAGCGAAGTCAAACGTGTCTGGTCATATGGTCGACGGACAAAGCTATTATCTCGTAATTGTTTTAGAGAGCGGGTACGTTTCCGCGATTTCCATTTTGAAGCGTCGTCAACCAATATGATCGGTAAATACGGTGATCAAAAATTACGCTACCGTTAATAAATGCTCGCGGAAAACGCGTTAAGGTCTCCGGATAACAAGGGAATTTTCGGTTTTGATGCGGAAAATCATAGTAAACGGCCGTGTCTCGCCGCTTCTACGCTGGTATTTTCTTTTCAGGATCGTTGTCTTCATTATTTTCGTTTGCTTTGACAAGTGGCGACACGGCTTAAAAACGCCAACCGCCGTGTGACTTATAAGGGCGAATCGATTTTTAACATCTGATCCCTCGATTCTACACAATTTCATTTTTTTTTTCATTCCGTTTGAACACTTAGCTTTCTTTTTTCTTTCTCTTCGTTTTTGCCATAAAATCGTTCTCTCCATTTCCATATCGTCCCTTCTCCTCGAACTGTCTCAACTCGGGCGAGCGAAAATTTTTAACTCTACTCTTCGGAGAACTCTCCCGGTCCTTTCTCATCGTCTCCCTTTCAATGGAGTGTGAGGGAGAAAAAATATCAAATAAAATGGAATTTTTGGGATTTTTACCCTCCAATTTCCCGTGTCTTCCGCCGCACCTTCAACGAAAGGAGGGTAACGATACCGACACTTCTAAAACATATTTGTCATCGCGTGTTGTTTTTAATAAACGTACAATTAATCTTAATTTTTGCAAATTAGTGGTAATTTTTTCGCTCGTAAAATCTTCGAAGTTAAAGAGAAACGTAGTGAAATACGCTTCGAATTCTTTCGGAATATCATCTCTCCCGAACTTTGTCAGAAAGATGTGCTCGATCTCTCGCTATATGCAGTGGAAGGAGAAGGGCCCAAAGGAAGAGACGGGAAAAAAATCTTCCGTGTCCTTCGCAGAAAGTCAAAAGAAATAAAATTTTTTAAAACACCTCTTCGGGATTGCCTCTCTCTGGGAAAACACGCGCGAGGAGACGATTCCAAAAGGTTGTCGTCTTATAACCTTCGGTCTCTTCCCGAGACTCATAAAGACCCACTCTCGTTTTCCATTCGTTCCGAAATTTACGTTTCCCGTCCTTCTCTTCGACCCTCCCATCGAGACGATGTTTTCGTTCTAAAATGGAGAGATCGGATCGGGTAGAGAGAGAGAAAGATGGAAGTAGAGGAGTAGGAGGGTTTCCTGAATTATGGCCGTGAAGTTACAGGCGGCTAATATTAGAGGGAAGAAGCGGAATTGGAAGCCTCGGAACTCTATCTCGTGGCAACCTTAATGAGGACCAAGGAGTGGAACGTATTATATGGTCTCGTCTCGTTTATCTTTCGGGATTCTCTCCCTCCTACCTCAGGAGTATCGCGGCTTTTAATTGACTGGGAGTGGTTCCTCCTCCTCCTTTTCCTTTCTTTCCTCAATGTCCAACCATTCACGAAACGGAAATGATACCGCGGGAGAATATCCCTTGATACTCCACCTGTGGAGGCAATAGGGAGAGATACGGACGGACACCGATCCCATTTAGGCGGGTTAAAAATGGCGTCCGGGTGTTCAAATGGGCCATCTCTCTCTGTCTGCGCGCGTGTGCGAGTAGGCGTGTTTGTGTGTGTGTTTGTTTGTGTCATCGAATTCCTGCCAAAACGAAACCGGTTACGGAGCTTCGCGCGACAGGCTTTGTCGTAAATTTGACGAAAGGTAAAAATTCTTTGAGAAAAGGTTGGTGTTGTTGTTGTTGTTCTTCCCTTCAGTTTTGGTATTTCGAGGGGTTTGGCTAATTAGCATTTGGATGAATTGACCAACGGGTTTATAACAGCGGGAGGTTGTAATAAATTCCGTAAGGATGAAAAATCACGAGAGTTTTCACTTGTTTTTTGAAATTTTTTACTTCCGTTTGCGTTTTTTTAGAGTTATTAAATTTTGTTTACATAACTTTTTTCAGGTAATTTGTTCGTGTTCGCGAGAAATTAATTTGCGGGATGCTCAGAAAAATACCTATATTAATAAATCTTGCGTTGGCCGGGGGAAACATTAATCACATCGCAAATATTACTTTCCCTAACCGATAATTTTTCACTCCGCGAAGAGGATAGATGTGAAATAAGTTTGATATTCTTGATATTTTACTTTAGCGCGCCGTAATTTGCTGATTTTTTTTAGGAGACCCATCCATTTTCCCTCGAGTTTTTTCATGGCTTACTTACGGGAAATATTATTATTTCTCCCATAAACGAACCCAAGAAAATAAAATTATTACCAATTGGAACACTCCCGTTCCCCGCAATGGAAAGTCTTGGGGGAAAAAAGAAAAAAAATCGGAGAAGGGTACGCGTCTAAAACTCCCGGCTCTTGCCGAAAGGTCAAGTGGAACGAGCGCCGCGATAAACGACTCGGTTGTGATGGTTACACATTCTCCATAATGAGATCGAGTTCTGGGTGGAGTCGTCCCAATTTTCTTCCCAACCTGTCTTCAGCCTCTTCCATCCCGGTACTCCCACTCACCGCGTGAACGGCTCCACGCCCCCCTCCCCGCCCAGCTTGGGCAATATGACACACGCTACGTAGTCGCAATTCCCCACCGACACTTTATATGGGTGTTCTTTTCTGCTCATAGTAAGAGAGAGATAGGGAGAATGGTAGGGAGGAAAAGGTTAGATATTAATGAGTAATAAAAGGTACGAGGGAAAGGGAGTGTGTGTCGGTTCGCAGTGGGCGGGGAAGTGAAAGGGGATGTTGTTCGGGAGAGGGAGGACGATGTGGTGGAAGGAAGGGATAGGGAAACCTGTTACTGGGGCGCGCTTCCAAACGGGGGTGCAGTTCGAGGAGGAGGCGGTCGCCGCAGTACTATTCATATGTCAGCCTCACGCCGGGGCCACCTTGCGCCATCGTGCCTGCAATGCACGCTTCGACGAGGCGTTTTTTTTTCTTCCTGATTTTTTCCCACTCCGCTCGTGTATATATTTTTAATGCCTTACACTCGTTCACTTAAGAGCCCGTGACGTCCCAGCGCGGCTAATCCCACAAACCCCTTTCCTCGCCTCAACCCGCCTCGCCTATCCTATCACCTCGCCTCTCTCGGCCAAAGTACAACGCCCTCGCCTCAAACTCTTCGCGGCCGCGGGAAATGGATGAGTCTAAAGTCACTCTCGCGATTGAAATAGGAATCCTTCCCATTTCTCTCCTTGCCTCGGGAGCCTGAACTAGAAATGATATTCCTTTCGTCGAATTTTGCTTTTTCTTCCTCTATCTCTCTCTCTCTTTCACTTGTCCTCTTGAGTAGACAGCGAGGAACAGTGAGAATGATAGGGAGTGAAAGTGATAGAATAAGCATACCTTTGAAAAAAGGGATGCGTCTAACCTGGAGTATAATGGTGGATTAATCGGCGCCATTCGAAGCGGTGCCTCCGTGTAACCTCGAGAGGGAGTGGGAGGAGATATATGTATATACATATATGTATAGAGAGGTAGATGTTTGTTCTCTTTTTACGGATCCGTGTTTTTATCTCCAGTCCGCGCCGCAGTGGGTGAAATGAGTCGCGTAGCCGTTCGGCGCGTTTCATGTTTTGAGATTTTTCCGTCGATTCTTTGGAGCAAGAGAGCGACTTTCATAAACAAAAGAAACAGAATTCCGGAGCGATACGAGAATTCTGATGTTTTTTTCGTTGATGAAAGTCGCTCCCTCTGGTTGCGAGCGTTTCTTCCGCGATTTCCCATTTATTTCGCGAACCACTTATTGTTTTAATAACTTCGTTTAAATTGTGTGCAGATTCATGCGTAGGGGTCATCCGAATGGGATTTTTTTAACGACTGGTTACAGAACCAGCGGGGGAACTTCAGGAAATTCCACGAGCATCGCACCTTTTAGATACCGATGTGTTTGAACGTTCATTGATTGCCATGCTACTAATTCACACCTGAAAATTAACAATAAATTGCAAAGTCTATAAATAAAACAATTCCATTGATATAACGAGATAAATTAATTTTGTGTGTGTAATAGATGATCCGATCCTCTTAATATCTGTGGCAAAAATCGTGATATTTTAAAAATAATATCATAGCAGTAAAACTCGATACAGTCAACGTGAATTGTCCATCTTGATTTTTAAACCGCAATTCATAACGGTTGTACGATTCTCCTGCCAGATCACGAAGTGTAATTTTTTAGCAAAAAAAGTGAACCCGGCGATATTCAATGGTGTTTCGACGTGATTCGTTTGCATATTTCCGTCACGGCAGGAATACGTAACGATCTAGTACGCGAGCGCGCAAAATACAATGATATTCTATTACGCGCGTGTCGAACGGCGTGAGAAATTAATTGCACCGCGAGCTGTTTTGGGGTCGGACAAGATTAAGCCAGCGAGTGCGAAAGATGGCCGAGAGAAGGGAAAAATAGAGGGAGACCGTATGGAGCTGGTGGGAATGGAATGGGTTTGAGGAGGAGGGAAGAAGGGGGAAGGAGGAGAGAGTAATGGGAAGAGAGTGGGTTAGCGAGTTCCTAGTACAGGAAGCGAGGGCTAATGAGGCTGTATGGATCGGGAGGTGAAGAGAGAGAGAGAGAAAAAATGATTTCGCGTCAAACTGTGTAAATGGAGGTCTCCGTTGATGGTTATTGTCGGCGCGGCTGTAGATAGGAGGGCGGTGGAGGGGAGGATGTGCAACTGACAGATTGCATTTTGCGAGCGCCGGTGGGAGAGGTGATCGTGAGGGGGGGAGGAGGAGGGGGGAGGAGGTAAAAAGGCCCGAGTACGTGGGGAGGGCGGTCGATAATTTCGAGAGTTTTTTGAAAGCGAGAGGCCGGAATGATTGATGTTTGTGTTCCATCACGTGGAAGAGAAACTTTTATTTTTTTAATATTCGGAGGTAGATTTCGTTTCAATGTTGCTGGCGCCTTTGTGGAATATTTTTTTTTCGCAATCTACATTCGCTCGGCGAAATTTTTTGGTAAAAATTGTTTACCTTTTTTAAGTTTTTCCCCCCGGGGATTACTTGACGTGAATTATTATTGACGATGTAGTGATTAGAAAACGCCCGGTATCAGCGATTATAGATCCGAAGGAATGCCGCTCGAATACAGCGTTTTTATATGAAAAAATCTGGTTTGAATGAACGGACGCGTCAAAAAGATTGCTTTCGTTCGGATTACGAAGCGTTAATTTAGCACATACAAGTCCTTTCGTATGATTTTTATTCCTGTTTTTTCTTTCCAATTCGTTATTCTTTTTGGACTATAGGTACGATTTAAAATGCAGTATAGATTTTTTAATGTTCCGGAAAGTTAAAAGGGGTCGTTTTTAATTCAACGGTTTTACGACGCCTTCAACTAATGTATCATTTAAAGATGATTTTATATCAACGCCGTGACTAGGATTCTTTAAATTATTCTTCTTTCTTTTAATTTTAGCCATGTAAAAATATTCGTTGTGAAAAAATCAGGGTAATTTCGTAATCGTATCTACTACTCCCGCATAGGCTATATCATAATATCTAGGTAATTTCCGCTTCGAAGCTTATCCCCGCGTTGCACAATCGATTTCATGCGGCGCTTTCGCCGCTGCAATTCATCTTTTTGGTGAAATATCCAAAAATAAACATTTCTCAGAAAGCTATACCCTTCTGTGTTTGCTAGAATTGCTCCTTATTCCTTTCCAAGAGTTTGCCCTCTTCGTGGAGAATGTGCCATCGAGGATGGAACCTTGCCAGGTTTCGCCCCGGCGTCAGTCATTCATCCCTCCTCTCCACCTCCTTCCCCTTTTCAAATCTACAACGCCCGCCGCTCTGGATATTCTCATCCACCTCTGGAGCTCTGTCTAAGATTATCGACTATCTCTCCATGCCCTCGGTCATTCTAACTCCGCAAACTCTGCCCTTTCCCATCCTTCCTTCTCATCCCACCCCCGATTCCAAACACGCCTTCTGGTGCTTCGTCCTCCTCCCTTACGTAACCCCGTCGTTCATTGTTGGCGAGGTTCCTTATCAAAAGTGCCTATTTCCTGTTTCGCTCCCTCGGAATGGTCGTCAGGTGTGCGAGGGGGCTTAAGAAATTCGTTTCCATTTTTTCGAGTTTGTCTTTGCTACCAGGAAGAGGCTCTTTTTTTAGGTATTGCCTCTCGTATTTGTCTTTACCGCAAAGAGTAAGAATTGTTTCGCTTACGAACTAGTTGAGAATTTTACGATTGAAAAGTTCTTTTCTATGTAGCTGTTTTTCCATTCGCTGGATACCGTGTTCACTTCTATTTTTTTACTATTGTTTATTTTCATACCATCGAGATCATGTATTGCCGCATAGTTACGGGTCATTCGGTAAACTAGATTATGTATTGTTGAAATTCCATTCATCGAAAGTCTATTCGAGTTCTTTATTGCGTTCTAAGAATAAAGAATGAAGATCATTTTTTAAAAGTCCATTAAATTCAATCGGAAATGCATAATTGTGATAAGTTGAAAGATAACTTGCGTCATTGGCGAAATAATCTTTAAAAGAAAACATTCACTCGTGAAAAAGGATTCATTCAGATCAATTTAAAGTTTCCCTCATTATATTTCCTTTCCACGACGCACATTGTTGCCGGGCGACGGAACGCGAGATGTCTTTTACGCACACCGTTTATGGTCACGTGATCCTCGCTAGATTGACCCCTAAGGGCGTCGGCGGTTCGCCTGCGAATTGGATCCTATTAGGCTGATACATGTAACGCGTCCGGAGGATGTCCGGAGAGGGGGATGTTTAAAGAGAGAGAAAAAGGCCGACTCTGGCAGTGACGACCTCCCTCTTTATGGCGACACACTCATTCACCTGGCCACTCCATTAAAATCCAACCATCATTGGTCACTTACCCTTTCCTTTCCGTCCTTTAATCGCTCCTCAGTTGTAAAAGAGACTTTATTCGGCGACTGAATCCTCTTCTATTCTACTCGCTCGTTAATTTCATCGCAATCTTTAAATATCTTTGTTATTTTTACGATTGACCTTAAATAATTTTTAGATGTTTTATTTATCTTTACGTATTCGTTTATGTAAAATATTATCCATGTAAAAATAAGAAAAAAACGGTCCCGAGTTAATAATAAATAAATACCCGTTGGTTAACAGCATAACAGATCCCACATTCTGATTCTGACATAGTTGTGTCATTTAAATCCTTTTGGCATTTGAGGATCTGAGGGTGGGGATAGACAACTTGGAGAATTTATCATTTGAATGGCACCGCGTCATCGTGTGACTCTCAACTCAAATGTCATCTTCGTAAGCTTTTGTCTGGGTGCGTTAAAAATTTATAGGCCTCTCCCTCTTAACACGTGTACGATGGCAAACAGCAAACGTGTTTAATCTCCTATTTTGGCACCCAGGCCTAAATGTTCTCAAAGGCCTGTGTTTAACTTGCATTTCTGCTGCGCCAAACCAATTTCTAATCTGAATTCACGATTTGGCACGGAGGATTCCCAAGCGGTCGACGCGCTGTGAACGCGCGGCACTTATCATTATGTTTGCATTTCGCCCGATATAACACAAACCGACGCGCACACACACATTCACGCTGTACACCTGTACTATATGTCTGAAACGCCCTATCTATATGTGCCTCCATTTGTTAATGCCTTGCGGAGGATGAGGAGGAGCAAGAAGGGTTACTGAGCGTCTGCGGTCGCTGATAATACCGAAACCGGTACGTTTTGTGCTCTACTCTTGTGATCCGGGATGACTTCATTCGTCATTTCCGGCTCCAATCTTCAACAGAGGGAGAGAAAGAGAGAGGAAGGAATGATCCTCCTCAAAGAAATCCGCGACGAAGAGTGGTAGCCGTAGCAAAAGCCTTTGTGGGAGAGATAAAGGATGTCCAAGGGAGCGACTAATGCATCAAGCCCACCACCAGATGGGGCAGTATTTAGGGCTGGGCCATATTTCCTCTCCATTTGGAATAACCTCCATCCTCTCCATGCCTGTCTCTATCTCTCTTTCTATCTCCTTCTGTCCTATCCCTTCCATTCTCTTTTCTTCCACACTCCCGGCGTCCCCATCCCCCTGTCCATCAGCCTTGTTACCATCCGTCCGTTCCGCCCCGTCCCTTCCATCTCCCCACTTTTTCCAAATCTTCCCTCTTTTCGCCATTCCTCCTCGCCGCCCACGCTCGCATCACATCTTCACTCCCCCGCGCTATCCACCCCCCTCTCTCTCCTCTCCGCTTCCTTGCCTCTCCTCCCATCAAAAATCTGCACCTCTCTTTTACGTTCTTTTGATGCCGTACACTTACACTACTGCCCTTCCCTCATTAATTTTTCACTCAGTTCTCTTATATCTTTGCTCACGCAGCCGGCGAGATTAATTTAACGCTTCCATCCGGTGCTTTTGAAGGTGCCATGTGTACTTACTTCTTAGCTGAGGAATGTTTATTTCATCCTCTTTTACATCCCGAATTTATTAACTACTTCACTCCGGGAGCACTTTGAAAGGGGGAGAGGGGGGGGGCGAGGGTTTTTTTTTTTAGAGGGGATGCTGGTGCAAAGATTGTTTTTGGGCGTGTCGGCCTCCCCCCCCCCCTCTTCCCTCCTCTCTCTATCTCTCTCTTGCGGGGAGGAAAAAATACTGCCGCTAATTCTCATCGCACTCTCTCTATGAATAAAATTTGCGTTCGCGTCGGCATTTTCAGTGCGTTGGCGATGTTCGTGCATTGTCTGGTCGAGGCCATAGTTAATTCTTATCTAAAAATATGAGCAAATCTTTTTAAAGACATTAATTTAAATTCATAGCCCATTCCCCCGTACATTAGATGCATATATTACGGGGATTTAAGCGTTACTTTTGTTTATGCACCCTTAGCTTGAATGCGAAATGTGTGATTAAGAAATCGATGTTGAAGATAACTTCGCTGGTCACAGAACGCAAAATGCGCATCTGGGTTTTCCCGGTCGTCATGTAGCTATAGAAATTACCTTCGTCGTACATCCAATTCCGGCCGTAAAATAAGATACACGTTTTATTCGTGGATTTTTTAAAAAATAAGCACATTAACTTACATGCATCTACCGATTAAAATCACCCAATACTTGCAACAAAAAAAGCTTTTCGTTTATTTTTAACATTGTTTACTGCGGATCCACGCAATTTTACGGCTTACTCTACGAACGCCGTCATTACGAAATAACCTCAAGGTTAGTTTATTCGTGTTTTGGTTTCGTTTAGTTTGGTTGGAAAAATTGCACCGAAGACGAACGGCATCAATCAAGGAAGCGAAAACGTTTCCTTTGGCCACGTCACAAACGCCTACGTAGCGTAAATGTACTCCTGTGGGTTCCCTCCTCACCCTTTCATCTCCCAACTCCTATCTCCTGCTCAAAACTTCTTCGACTCCATCCTCCCTCTCTCCCGAATCCTTCTCCCTTCCTTGACCCCTTCCCCCGTGCTCCAATATGCCTTCATCTGGGATCACGTGCGCCACTTGATGCTCTCTTGATTGCCATAAATAAACCAGTGGGTGGCTGATGGCCCTCGAGGGCCTCCTGGAAGTGACCTCCTTGATAGGCTTCGCCGGAATTAAAGCCAAGAGTGGGAACTTTTGAAATGCTTTTGTGTGTTTTTCCGTGATTTTTTTTTAAGTTGGTTCGTTGGATGAGGAGGGAGATTTTGCCTTGAAAAAATTAGCGAGGATTGTCTGAGATAGGAGATAGGGTTGAAGTAAGAAGGAGTCTGCTTTCTTTCCTTTGTGGGTTGCTGTTAAAAGTGGATTCGATCCATAAGAGCTGTTGGTGCCCTTTTTTTCCTGCGCGATGATAGGAGATGTCGGTTAATTGTAACCCTGTTCAAGATGTAGTTCTATTTATACCGCCCTTGTAAATTAAGTCAGAATAATCAACATATTTAATTTATTTAACCTTTATTGGAATAATGATTGAAAATTTTTGTGATAATGTTTCATAAAAAATTAAAAAGATTTCTCATTCGCATGTAAAATAAATCCGTAGCATGAACTTTTTCCTGTTTAAAAGTTTTCTTTCATTTTCCTCTACCTATGCATCAACGGCGGGGTTTACTAGTACGTAAGAGCTAGGAGATTAAAATTCTTCCACTCCTTGACGTCTCGCGGTAATAACATAATAAGCTACTAACTAACTACATCCCTTGATACATCCCATGATTCTCAATACGCCCACAACCTTAGCCAACAAGTCTTTTGAGGTCCCTACTACGATGCGGGCATGCGTGTGTGTGTATGTACGTTGCCTGTATGAGTGTGTGTGTGTGCCATCCATCTTTCCGCCCACCTGACCTCCTAAAGCCCAATAACCCTCGCATAACTTCTTGGCCTCCCGGGGAGTAGCGGTCGAATATTAGAGTGCAAGGTTAGGGGGAAGGAGGCGCCATGTACTAGCAGCAGCAGCGACGTAGCTTAAAACCGTTGCCCGTGTTTCTATGAGGAGCGCTTGATTAAGAAACCTCCCGCAGTGCGCGCGCGTCCTCATAGCGCGGGAGGAAAATAAGAGGGCACCGCAACCTCTTCTCGCTTGGTCCTTTCTTCCGCATCGACGTAGTCGTAGGGCAAAAGTCGTTTGAGGGATTAACTCTGGTATCCCATAGAGACGCTCTCTGCGAGTTTAAAAAGTTCTCTTAAGCTCTCCTAGGTTCTCCTTTCTTAGGAGATTGTTTTATAAAATTTTCGGGAAAGAAATGGTGGATCCTATTCAAATTTTTCGAGGGAGTTTTTGGAAGATTATGGCGATAAGTCTAGCTACCGTTGGAATTTCGTCTCAATCCGCCGTTCTCGCTGCTAAGTTGCTCGTTGCAACGGGTAAAATATGAATTTTCTTTGGAATTATAATTAAAAATTCTCACTTTTCTATTCCTTATGATCCTTTTCGCCAAATATATAATCTACGCCAAAAATGCTATTTTATTATTATTCGTTATCATTATTTTATTATTATTGAATTATAATTAGTTTTTTGTTATTTATCGTTTATGATTATTGCTGCTTTAAATATTTCGTAGACAAAAGTGTTGAATATTAAATTCGAATTTTCTCTCCCTAAAGAGATTCAAATGGTTTTTACCCTCGAAAGACTGGCACCATTTGATTGGTTAAATTGTTGTGGCCACAAACATTCCATAACCGAAACTCCCCCTTTCTCCCGAGCCCCTTCCTCCTTTCAACTCGTTCCTATCTTCGAAATGTGTTTCGCGCAAATCGTGATAGACGTTGAAGAGTATTTGGCCTACTTACTAGGCGGTGCGGAGGAGCGTCTGTTTAATATCTTCCGCCGCTTCCGACGTATAGCAGAAGAGCGAGCGCACTCTGACGCCCTTTGTCTCTCCTCGCCGTTCGCATTCCTCTCTCCCTTTCTCTCCATCACACTCCTCTTCCTCTCCATACCCCTCGTTCCAGTCCTCGCTAAATTTCAGCCTTCCTCGCGAGCAAATTTCTAATTATAGTTGTCTTCCTCCGTGATGTGCTTATTTTTATCCTTCTCAGAAATCCATTTGCTTCGCCGTCCTCCTCGAGCGTAATAGTTTTCGATTTGGAGGATTGAGAGATCTGCGTCCTCTGCTCTAATTGAAACGACGTGAAATCAAAACGAAAAAATATAAGCGGAAATACGTTCTTCCGTATCCATTTCTTGCGGTTATTTTAATGGGCTATAAATAATGCATGTGCGGTTACCCGGTTTTTTTTGGTGTAGGAGAAAGAAGTAGATATGCAACAGTCCAAGTGCGCTGTGAATTCCCATTAGGCTTGTGTGAAACACAAAGAAGGGTCAAGAGAGCTCACTCAAGTTTATTTTTTTCCGAACTTATATTATGGCCTGCGTGCTTGGAAACTGGAGAGTTAAGAGACAAAAATAAATAAAACGGGAGGATCCACACACCGCGCCGCTCCCAAACATAAGCTTTCCGACTACGCCGCGGCACTCCTTCCTTCCCCCTCTCTTCCTGCCATCCCTTGGAGATTCGAAAGAGAGAGAAAGAAAGAGAGAGAGAGAGAGAAAAAAGAGAAGGCTTAGGACAGCAAGCCGCAGCCTAGCCGCACAGTCAGCATCAACGAGGCAGAACTCGTGGGAAAGGTGTTGAGTGCGAGGGGTTGTGTCCTCTGTGGGAAATCGCTTGTGTCAACGGATGCACTGAGGCCTCCCACTCTCCGGACGGACCACCACGCCGTCCTGCCTTCTCCCCCTTCCCTTCCCTCGCTTCCGCCTCTTCTTACCGCCGTCGTCCGCGGAGAGACACGCAAGACGGGGAGAGGTGGCGGTGGTGGTTGGGGAGTCCACGGTAAGAGTGGACGAGGGGAAGGGGTCATGTCCTTTGAGGCAGGAGAGGGTCACGGAAGAAATCCTCTCCGTTCCCCTTCGCCCTTCTCTTCTTCCCACCGCCTCTCTCCCACGCGCTACATCCTTACTTCTACTTCTTCCCTCCCCCACTCTCTTCCTGCTTTCCCATTCTTCGGGCTCCCTCCTATATTCGTAACGCAGAGGGAGAAGCGGTGAGGCTAAAGGAGGAGTCTTCAGCAGGAAGGTGTTGGAGGGAGGAATAGAGGAGTGGACTGGGGAGATTAGAGGTAAGTTGGAAGGTCACAATAAAGAGGTTTAGGAGAGATAGGATGAGGTGTGGAGAAAACTGAGGAAAGAATACACACATATATATATATATATATATATATATATATATATATATATATATATATATATATATACATACATACATACATACATACATACATATATATTATATAAAAATTTAGAGAGAGATACGCTGATGATAGCCAACCAAAGTGTGCAGAGATAAAGAGGGATGAAGTAGGAAAAGTGAAGTTCCTTGAAGTTTATCGCATCGCTGAGATTCTGCCAGATAGTTATTTGTGCAACAAGCTGCCCCAACTAAGAATTAATGATGAAATTTTGAAGGAAGAAGCAAGAGGATTAATGAGAAAGAGGTTTTTGGTTTTTTGCGTATCTCATTTATTGGCTTTGCACCTCCTTGAATTACGTTCTATAAAATTGTTTAGTGTTTCAATGCCAATACTGCGTCAGGATCTTAATATTCAAACGTGGTTTTATTACCATGGATCGTAAACATTATTGTCTATGAGAAAAGAAGCAGATCATGTATTTAGAAAGGTTTTGTAAATTTAAATGACCTTTACTTTTTTATCACACGAGGGTAAAATCTGAAAAAAAATGTTGAAATTCGCACAATGAAAAATACAAACTCGCGTAAAGGCGAGATATTAATGGAAGCGTAGAAAGAAATAAGACAGGCGGAAGAAATGTTGACAAACGAAAGGGAAGCAAACAATTATTTTTCTTTTTTGCTAGTTTTCCTACGCTTCAAGAAAAAATATTCTTTGATGACAGCGGGATGAGTGATTTGTGAATAAAGCCGTCCCATGCATCCTGTATGAATGTCATTGCCCTAAACGAAGGTCTTATGGTGCGGTGGCTTTCATTGTGTAGGAGTGCCTCCGTTAACCCAGTCACTGCGGCTGCGTTTTGTGGACAAGAAAGAAAGGTAAAAATTTAAACAAACGCAAGGTAGACTGAGTGGTAGTGTAAAGAAAGGTAGAGGGAACAGCTGGTAAAAAAACTGTAAAGAGAGTCAAAATTACCAAGAGAATGAAGGGGAACTGAATATGCTAAATAGTTATGAGGTTTGGTTTGGATGTGGACAATTAAAAGGCTTAACATTTTGGAGCCCGACGAATGTTTACTAAGGATTTTTCCGTTTGTTTTTATATGAGTTGCACACTCCGTAGATCTCGTAGAAATATTGACTCTTACTTGTTATTTAACGGTCTATGTTTATTTAAGTGATTGCGCGATATTTACCCGTCTGTTTTCGGTAGAAACGCGCTTCAATTTCGTAGGATTTATTTAAGAAGTATTTTTCGGCACCCATTGGTAAGCGTGCAGGCTTGCGTCTACATTTTCCGCGTTCAACGTTAATATCATACAAATAATTGGAAATTTGTTTACGCGTGTATTTTATTAAAGTGAGTGCGTATATATATATATATATATATATATATATATATATATATATATAGTACTTCTAGCAAGAAAGGAAGAGGAGCTACAAAAAATGATAAATAGACTAGTGATAACAGGTAGAAAATATGGTATGGAAATAAATACAGAAAAATCCAAGGTCATTCGAATATCGGGTAAAGAAGAGAATCTGAACATAACTATTGGGGGAAAGCCATTAGAACAAGTTTCAGAATATAAATACCTTGGAAGTATCATAACACGAGAGGCAAAATGTACGGATGAGATCAAAACTAGAATAGGAAAAGCAAAAGCGGCTTTCAGGAGAAAGAAACAACTACTTACAGGGAATATAAGGGAAGATATCCGCAAGAAGTTGATAAAATGCTACGTATGGAGTATAGCATTGTATGGGGCAGAAACATGGACGCTAAGGAAAAATGACATCAAATACTTGGAAAGCTTTGAAATGTGGACTTGGAGGAGAATGCTGAAGATAAAATGGACAGATAGGATGAAAAACGATGAAGTGCTACGAAGAATAGGAGAGAAGCGAATGATTATACAGACTATCAGAAAGAGGAAGGCTAACTGGGTTGGACATTACCTGAGGAGAGAGAGTATGATTAAAGACGTGTTAGAAGGAAAACTAGATGGGAAAAGGGAAAGAGGTAGGAAAAGGTTTCAGCTGATAGACGATCTGAAAGGGAAAGAGAGTTATCAAGATATAAAGAGGACAGCGGAAAATAGGAGTATATGGAGAACCAGGTTTAACCATGAATAATCACGGACCTGTCTACGGACAGACTACCTATGATGATGATATATATATAACAGCTTACGGAAAAGGAAAGGTAAAATGGATATATGGATGTCAACAAGGTGTTGGGATGAGGAAACCCAGTGAACACTCACCAATCAGACGACTTCAGGTTGGCGAGGCCCCGGGGATGTTCTCTCTCTGTAGCTGATGAAGGAGTAGTTCCGAAAGCTTCTACGTTTGTGATGTTTCTGTGTTTTAGTGTTCTTTTACGTGTGTCGCTTCGACATCCCCGGGGCCTCGCCAACCTGATGTCGTCTGATTGGTGAGTGTTCACTGGGTTTCCTCATCCCGACACCTTGTTGACATCCACACACACACACACACACACACACACACACACACACACACACACACATATATATATATATATATATATATATATATATATATATATATACGCACACACTTTAATAATAATAATATATATATATATATTTTTAAGTTTTGGAAAACTGGAGGAGGCACGTTTTGAATCTGTTCCATTATGAAAAAAAATAATTTTGGTAAAATTAGGTTAGTTTTGAATAATATTTAGGGGTCGCTACCAAGATCTGAAAAATCGCAATATATCATAATGCTAAACATAGGTGCACTCATTTTTAAATTAGGTTAAATTTTAAACTTATTTGAATTGAATTGTGAATTGTAGATACTTAGTATTGAAAATTGCGATGCAGCACCCATTGGTCAATGTTACGCAATACTGCAATAGATATAACCTTTCAGATGTACCCCTCAGAAATCCTGCGTAAGTCCACTTGCAGGAGCACTCTTTGTGTTATGTAATCGTCCATATCAGGTCTTTTGGAACAATCTATAACTATCCAGAACGTTATAGAACCTTCATAAACAATCGTAAATCGTTCCTCAATTCCTGTAAGTCGCATTCAGCAAAGGGAAGCAACAGCTAAACGAATAATCTCTCAATTTAATCCAACAGTTCCGCTAGTTGTGCATTGGGATGGCAAGCTGCTGCCAGATCTTACTGGAAAGGAAGTAGTTGATCGTCTTCCTATTTTAGTCACAGGTGATGAAGTAGAAAAACTGCTCGGTGTTCCAAAAATTGCGGCTGGAACTGGATTGGAAATGGGCAAGGTTGTTTTTGAAACTTTGGGACTGTGGAATCGAGCAGAGAAAGTGAAAGGAGTGTGTTTTGATACTACTGCGTCAAATATTGGAAGAAAAAATGGAGCATGTCTTTGGATTGAACAGAAATTAGACAAGAACCTTCTCTACATTCCCTGCAGGCACCACATATTGGAGCTGGTACTGGAAGCTGTCTTCTATGTCATCGTAAGTCAATCAGCAAGCCCAGAAATACTAATCTTCAAGCGATTTCAAGCTCATTGGGTGTCACTGGATATGTCCGAATACAGAACTGCACTTCATGATGAGTTCACTGTCAGTGCTGTTGCCGATATTAAAGACGAAATAATCACTTTTGCTACAGACCAACTGAACCAGCAGCAACCTCGCGATGGTTACAGAGAACTCCTGGAAATCTCTATCACCTTTCTTGGAAGTGAACCTTCTCGTGGAATTAGATTTCTTGCTCCTGGTGCAATGAATAAGGCTCGTTGGATGGTCAAAGCCATTTATGCTATCAAACTGTGGATGTTGAAAGGACAGTTTCCATTGAAGACAAAAGAGGAAGCTGGGATAAGAGACATAGCAATTTTTGTTGTGAGATTCTATTTGAAGGCGTGGTTTCAAGCTGCACTTCCAACTGCTGCGCCTTTAAATGACCTGATGCTGTTGAAGAACCTCCAACAGTACAAGACTACAAACTCAATAGTTGCCAACGCTGCTCTGAAGAAGCTTGCTCGTCATCTATGGTACCTCAGCTAGTACCTGGTTGCCCTTGCTTTCTTTGATAAAAAAGTATCAATAGATACAAAAGCCAAATTGATTCAGGCTCTCCAAAATGATGGTAATGAGGACCACTCATAGAGAGTGACTGTCGATCTGGATAGCATCTTGGAGAAAAATTTGGACTATTTTGTGTCAGCCAACACTTTGAGGTTTTTCGACATACTTGGTCTTGGCTCGAAATTCACAGAATTGGATCCCGAACTCTGGGCTTCTGATAGGAACTACATTGCCATAGAAAAGTGCATCAGGTCCATCAATTGCATTAACGATACGGCAGAACGTGGAGTTGCCCTTATCGAGGAATACAATCGATTACACACCCAGGGTGAACAGCAAAAGCAATTTCTTCTGCAGGGTGTCAGCGATCATCGGAGGAGATATCCAGACTTTGCGAAGGGAACACTTGCCACAAACAATTAATATACCACTGTGTCAGTATTGTTATGTTCATCATGTGACAATGTAGCATGGAAATTACCAACTCTAAATTTTATAGGCTTTGTACTGTATTGCATTTTGTTTAAAATAAAGAAAACTTAATGTTTCCAACTTTAGTAGCAACCTCTAAATTTCATCTAATATTTACCAAATTTTGGGAATATTATTTTCTTAAATATTGGAACAAGATAGGCTGGTGCCCCTATTCAAAATAAAACTTTTGTTTTTCCGCCATTATAAGGACCACCCTAATATATATATATATATATATATATATATATATATATATATATATATATATATATATATGCACTGGTGGTGTAGTGGTTAGCGTGTCGGCTTTCTATTGCAAAGTTCGGGGGTTCAAACCCCTCGAATGGAGGTTTTATTTATAAAAAAAAAAAAAAAACTATCATCAGTGCCTGGCAGTAGGCAGCAGTACTGTCAGTATGGTATAGAGCCGAAAACA
Organism: Tanypteryx hageni; assembly: GCA_028673005.1. Taxonomy (NCBI): domain Eukaryota; kingdom Metazoa; phylum Arthropoda; class Insecta; order Odonata; family Petaluridae; genus Tanypteryx; species Tanypteryx hageni. The sequence goes on from CM054116.1 coordinate 58,275,303, forward strand.
AATGATGTTGGTTGGGTCTATATCCAATACAGCTGTAGGCGTGATCAGGACGATTTGAGCGGCTACAGTACTGCGATGTGGAAAGCAAGAGGGAAACTACCACATTACAATCCCTAGTAAAGATTATATGGTTGGACAATATGAGTTCTCTCGAGGTAAAACAATCCGGAGGTAAAATAGTCCCCCAATCGGATCTCCGGGCGGGGACTGCCTTGAGGAAAACATTTGTCGAAAGTAAATTACGAATAGGGACTTGGAACGTAAGAACTATGAGAAAGGCAGGAAAGCTAGAGAACTTGAAAGAAGAAATGAGAAGAAATAGAGTTGACATTATAGGGCTAAGCGAAACTAGATGGGAGGGAGAAGGACAGTTCGACTCGGAAGAATTCACGGTAGTTTATTCTGGAGGAAATAGTGGGGAAAGGGGAGTAGCTCTGGTACTTAGGAAAGATATGATGAAAAGCGTGACAAAGATAATAGCAACGAACGATAGACTGATGGCAATAAAGCTAAAAGCAGTCCCAGTGGACATGCTGATAATCCAGGTATATATGCCAACGTCAGCTCATGACGATGAAGAAATAGATGAGATCTATGAGCAAATTAATGAAATTTACGAAGAAGACGGAAGAGGAAAGGTAAACTGCATAATAATGGGAGATTGGAACAGCATAGTCGGAGAAGGACAGGAAGAAAATGTTGTCGGGCAATACGGACTTGGGAAGAGAAATCGAGGAGGGGAGAAACTCGTAGAATTCTGCATCAATAATGACCTTGTAGTGACTAATACATGGTTCAAAAACCATAAACGAAGGTTATACACATGGAAAAGCCCAGGAGATAGAATGAGATGCCAAATAGATTACATCCTTGTAAAACAAAGATTTAGGAACAGCATAAAGAACGCCAAGGCATTGCAAGGAGCAGACATTGATTCAGATCACAGCCTTCTAATACTTGACGTGAGTACAAAGCTCAAACAAATAAGAAAAACGAAAAGAGAAAGACAGACCTGGGACCTAGAAAAACTGAAAGAAAGGCAGGATCTAGTCAGCATGAAGTTGGAAGATAACCTAAGAAAGTTGGAAAACAAACCGAAGACCGTCGATATAGAATGGGATGAAATTAAAACCAGTATCAAGGATACCTTGGATAAAGAGATTGGAAAACAAGAGAAGAAAATCAGAAAACCATGGATCACGAAGGAAATGCTGGAGAAAATGGATGAGAGACGAAAATGGAAAAACGTTAACAGTGAAGAAGGTAGAGCCAACTATAGGCGTATAAACAATGAGTTGAGAAGGGTAACAGATAAAGCTAGAGAAAATTGGCTAAAAGGAAAATGTGATGAAATAGAACAAATGGAGAAATTAGGACGGTACGATATGATGTACGCTAGGGCACTGGAATTAGAAGATAAGAAGTCTAATGGAATTTGTGGTAAAGGAATTATGAATACGGATGGGAAGATAGTCTCAGAAACAAAGGATGTAGCACAGGTATGGGAAGAATACATTAAGGAATTATACAGCAAACAGGCAGGACCTGCAAAAATAGAACTGGAAGATGAGGAAAACATTGAAGAAGACAACTTAGGACCAAGTATTATGGAGAGCGAAGTAGAAAAAGCGATAGTGGAACTTAAGAAGGGGAAAGCCACGGGCAGCGATGGAATACCGGCTGAGATACTTAAAGTCATAGGATCAGAAGGACTAAAAGCGATCACGAAATTAATTAATAAGATTTACGACACGGGAGAGTGGCCTCAGGATTTCCTAGAAGTAACAATGATCCCTCTAAAGAAGAAGCCAAAGGCAATGCAGTGTAAAGATTACAGAACTATAAGCCTTCTGTCACACACATCGAAGATCATCACGAGGATTCTTAATAAAAGGCTGGAGAAAAAGGCAGAAGAAATAATAGGGGAAGATCAATTCGGTTTCAGAAAAGGACGAGGAACTAGAGATGCTATAGGAGTAGTTAGAATCATATCAGAAAGGGCAATAGAATACAGTCAAGATATCTGCGCATGTTTCGTAGACTGGCAGAAGGCCTTTGATAGAGTAAATTGGGTAAAGTTGATGAAGATATTAAAGGATATAGGTGTAGACTGGAAAGACAGGAGACTGATTAGGAATCTATATGAGAATCAAGTTGTAAAGGTTAGGTTTGAGAATGTGGACACCTGCGGAATAAATATCGGTAGAGGAGTAAGACAAGGCTGCTGCCTATCGCCAACCCTATTCAATATATATGGAGAAAGTCTAATGCAAGAAGCTTTAGAAGGCACAGGGGATTTCAAAATTGGAGGAAGGATTATAAGAACAGTAAAATACGCAGATGATCAAGTACTTCTAGCAAGAAAGGAAGAGGAGCTACAAAAAATGATAAATAGACTAGTGATAACAGGTAGAAAATACGGTATGGAAATAAATACAGAAAAATCCAAGGTCATTCGAATATCGGGTAAAGAAGAGAATCTGAACATAACTATTGGGGGAAAGCCATTAGAACAAGTTTCAGAATATAAATACCTTGGAAGTATCATAACACGAGAGGCAAAATGTACGGATGAGATCAAAACTAGAATAGGAAAAGCAAAAGCGGCTTTCAGGAGAAAGAAACAACTACTTACAGGGAATATAAGGGAAGATATCCGCAAGAAGTTGATAAAATGCTACGTATGGAGTATAGCATTGTATGGGGCAGAAACATGGACGCTAAGGAAAAATGACATCAAATACTTGGAAAGCTTTGAAATGTGGACTTGGAGGAGAATGCTGAAAGTAAAATGGACAGATAGGATGAAAAACGATGAAGTGCTACGAAGAATAGGAGAGAAGCGAATGATTATACAGACTATCAGAAAGAGGAAGGCTAACTGGGTTGGACATTACCTGAGGAGAGAGAGTATGATTAAAGACGTGTTAGAAGGAAAACTAGATGGGAAAAAGGAAAGAGGTAGGAAAAGGTTTCAGCTGATAGACGATTTGAAAGGGAAAGAGAGTTATCAAGATATAAAGAGGACAGCGGAAAATAGGAGTATATGGAGAACCAGGTTTAACCATGAATAATCACGGACCTGTCTACGGACAGACTACCTATGATGATGATATACACACACACACACACACACACACACACACAAACGTTAGTGGGTTTTCCAAACAAGGAGCGGGCAAGATAGAGGGATAAATAAAAACAAGAAGATAACGGAGTGGTGTGGAACAGGGACTGGGGGAGAGAGAGAGAGATAGAGGAGGGAAATGGAGGAAATTACGGTTGACTCATGGAAACCGGAGATGTGAAAGAAGTCGCGACCGTGTGAGCGACGTCTGCGAGAAGAGGAACAAGAGAGGAATTGGGGGAGAGGAGGGGTGTATGGAGTTTACCTTGCACTCCCGCATCCCACCCACCCAACCCAACCAGCCGTCCGCGCCCCTGCTCCGTTCCCGTCCTCTCATCTCTCATTACTCTCTCTCTCCCTCAGCTTCCTCCTCTCCAATCCCTCCCTATCTCCCTCTCTCCTCACATCGCAACCCTCTAGTCATCATTATCCTCTGTTCTCTCCCTCTCTCACTATTTCCCTCTGCTTCTCTAAACATCAACCGGTCGTTAGGTCTGTGCTCTCGTTTTGTTATGCCCTTTACCGACGTTTTCCTTCGCTCTTTCCTCCTCTCCCTCTCTTCTTTCCTCTTCATTTCAGTACATGCGAACGCGCACCACTTCCTGCTTCGCGAAAATAACCTCTCTTTCTCGCCGTCTCCCGCGCCGTCTGTGTATTCCCACATTTTTTTGTTAAAAAAATTGCGAACTCAATTTTCTCGTATCGATAAAACGATGGACGTTTTTTTATTCCTTCGTTCCCTCTTAAGGCTTCCATCGACTTGTTTTATAAGATTTTAGTTTTTTTAAATGTGGTTACGCGCAGCCTTTCTTTACTCTCCTCGTTCTCCCGTCTCTCCCTTTCTCCCGACTCTCTCCCTCTCTCTACCTCTCTCTTGCGGTACTTAAAACTCGAGGGAACTTCCTTTTTTAACCTCTCCCCCCCTCTCTCTTTCTTTCTCAGTCTTTTCCACTTAAACGTTTTCTTTCAGACGCGTTTCTTTTGTTTGAATTGCTTCGGCAGAATATTTTCAGTTTTTCAACTGTCTACCAACGCGTCCTTTTCTTTTTTTCTGCCTGAAAAGCGTTTTCGGAATGAGTTTCTCTCCCTGCGCGCTTTCAAACATCCCGCACCGACCTCCCTTCCCCCTCCACCTCTCCCCCACCCCCGCCTCCTCTCTCTCTCCCCCCCTCACACACCCTTCGCTCCGCTTGTGTCATTCCTTCCGCCTCGCCATTTCTACTTTCTGTCCCCGCGTAATCCTCCGACGCCTCCTCCTCTAAAGTTCGTTTCATTTCCTCCATTTCTTTTATTTTATTTTATTTTTTACTTCTTGACTCTCTCCTCTTTTTCCACCCCTCCACTTCTACAAGAATATACATCGACGCCTCTTTCTCACTCACTCACTCTCTGCTCCATCTCCTTGCAATTTCTCCCCTTCCTCCCTCACTCCCCTTTCCCTATCCTCTTCCCTCCCTCCCGACTTTTCTTTTTTCAAAAGTCATTCATTCCTGCTCTCCTTCGGCAATCCTCTTTGTGTCGACACGAGGTGTTAAAGGTTTTCCTCCTCTTTTACCTCCACTTTTCTTCTCTCCCCTCCCCCCCTCTCTCTCCACTCCATTCTTCCCCTGCACTCGATCGCGCGTAAAAGACGGTGACGATGGGAGGCGTACATCAGAGGGTGGTGGAGAGGTCCGAAGGCTCTGTTGCCTGGCAACTGAACTGCGAACCGGAGCCTTACGAAAATGAGGTCCTCTCGGTAACGACTTGGACGTCTCTCATCCTCCTCTCTTCCATCTCCCCCTCCCCACCGTTCCTCCTCCTGTTCCTCCTCCTCGATACCGTCCTCTTCCTCGCACTTCTCTCTTTTTCCGCTTTCCGACTAACTCCTTGAGCGGGGTGTCTCTCCTCATCTTATGCGTGGTGGCCTTTTGTCCTCATTACTACAGCTCCCCGAGACCCCTCGTTACCATGAAAGCAGGAGGAAGTGAGGAGAACGGGTCAGATGGAGGTTCGGAGGCGTGTTTTTCTACAATGTAAAGCGCCAGGGTATAAAGAGTCAAACGCTGGTGAGTTTAGGCGGCTGATTCCGAGCGAGAGGATAGCGCAAGGGAGGGAGAGGAGGCAGGAGTTTAAAGCGAGGCCAAATCCTCTCACCTCTAATGTCTTGCGCCCCTTCCTCACTCTCCCCTTTTATAAGTCAGGGTCCATTCTTAGCTAAACCTATCCGCCAACGCCTTCTATATATGCCCTCCCTTCTCCACGCTTCTCTTGTCTCCTCTTTCTCTATCTCTCCTCTCCCACCCCACCTCCGTGGATCCCTCTGGTAATGGGGTTATAGTTTCATGAGATGAGGTTTCATGGAGGGTAAAAGGGAAAGGGAGCGAGGTTACTGGAGAGGTGGGATGAGGAGGAGAGATATAGGTTGGGAGAGTGTAGGGAGAGAGAGAGAAAAGAGAGTAAGGGTGGGTCCGGGCGATTTTGGTGCAGAGTCTCCGGATTAAAAAGGACCATCGACCGCTTTGCAGGAGGCGCCACCCACGGCAGAAGAGGAAGCGAGAGAGAGGGAGAAGGCGGAAGAAGTAAGAGGAAAAGTCGGGTAGGGGAGATTATGGCGAGCGAGAGAGAGAAGGCTTTAAGGAGAGAAAAGGGGAGAGAGAGGGCTTGAAGGAACGTTATTCTTTGGGATTTTTTTTCTCCTTTCGTCTCCTTATTTTTCAAGGGAGTAAGAACGGTGGGAAGATGACAGTAGGATGGTCGGTAGGAAGACCGGACGAAGGAGAGGAAGGAAAGTATGAGAGTGGGAGACTGAGGAGAAGTAACGAGTGGAGGTGGATGTGCGGAGATGGTGGCGAGACGGAGGGGGGGGGGGGAGGAAAGTGTTAAAAAAACGCGGGTGTGGCGAAGAGAGGCAAATGCGAGAAGAGGTGAAGGGAAAGGGTAAGAAGGAGGCGTTGAGCGAAAAATGTATTTTCATGAGATGCAGAGGGACGGGAAATAGGAGGATGCTCGTGAGGGTAAAGGGAGAGAGGGAGTAGTGGAGGGATAATGGCGGCCTGTCCGTAGATTGGATGAAGGAAGGGTGAAGGGTGGGGGAGGAAGGATGGGGCGAAAAGAGAATGGGGGAAGAGGAGGAGAAAAGCATGGGCGAGGAAATTGTAGAAAGAGAATAAAAATTTGGCCTGATGATGGCTTTGAAGCCGAAAAATAGAGAGGTGGGGATGAGGAAAGGTTTTGTGGTTTCAAGAGGACGAAAGCTAGTGAGATGGGGAGAGGGTTGAAAAAAGTTTTCAGTTTTGACTCGTATTCATTTATGTTTGAAGTTAAAAAGAGGAGGCTATATGGTCTTTCTTGACGCCCGAAAAATAAGTCGGTCGTCTCGAATGGATGTGTATTTAGTGAGGCACGAAGTGTGAGAATGAGAGCAGTATTTATCTCCGGCTGTTGATTTGATAGCCAAAACGGAATTAATGATCGTACGAGATTTTTTAAGGTTTTCGTTTATTATTGTTAGATGTTTTTATAATATCCAACACGCTTCTTGGCTATCGTATGAATGGAGAAATTGAACGTATCTAGTGCCAAATTTTAGAATTGATGAAGATTAAGTGAAGTCGTTCAAATGCAAAAAATATTACCAAACGCGAAGCCTTTTAATACATTCAGTAAAAGGATCCGAGAAAGGAGGATATGAGATATGTAATAAAAAATCCTTTCTTAGCTCAGTTTCTTTAATCTCCGCCAAAGATATTATTAGTTAGACCAAGGAACGCTTACTTTTCCATCTTCAAAAAAACTGCTCAAAGTTTACCCCTCCGTCCCTATCGTTTACCGATGAATTCCGGATCCTTGGTAATTACTCGCTTGCATAATTCATCAAAAAATGTCTCTCGAGTAGGAGGAGAAAGGACAAAAAGAGAGAGAGAGAAGAGAGAAAAATTATGCCAAGGAAAATTTTATTTTTCGGGAGGGAGAGAGAAATAAAAATCGATCTTTTTCTCTTTCCCGTTGCAGGAGGTCGAGGAAGAGGACGGTTGGAGCGGAAAAGAATGTTAACAACTTCCCCAAAAGAGAGGGAGAGAGAGTTGGCAAGAGATGAGAAGGGGATAGAGATGGAGTGAAACAGCGGTGGGACGAGAGGGAGAGGGGGCTGATAGATGGAGCGATAAAGAGATAGGTGGGAGAGGGAGAGAGAGAGAGAGAGGGTAGTGAGATAGAGAGGGAAGAGGGAGCAGAAGTGAAATGAACCGCTTCCCACATTTGAGCCCCGTCTCCTAGCTCCGAAAACTTTTCGGGACTTGGCGTAGTATAGCCTCTTCTCTTCTCTTCCTCGCCCTTAACCTTCTTCTCTTACCCTCGGGGGGTCTCAAGTCTCTCTCCTTTTCTCCCGCACACACCCTTTCCGTCTCTTTAAGGAACCCGTCATCTTCTTCCTTCTCCTTTTTTTATCTCTTTCCTCTCTTTGTACACTCTTCCACTTCCTTCCTCTCTTCATCCTTTCCCTCCTCCCTTTTCCTTCCGCGCAGATTTTCCCATCTCCCGTCCGTGGATGGAGCAAAAAAGCCACGATAATGGAATGAAGGAGGGAAAGAGACAGCGGGTAAGGAGAAGTCGATCTAACGAAAGATTTTTAAGAGGGAAGTTTAAAAAATAAAAAGTAGAGGGGGAAATGAGCAAGGGACGCAGCTCTAGCAAGGAGAGAGGGAGAGGACGGGGAGGCTGAATGAGAAAGCGGAAAATCTCTGGCTCTCGCCGCTGCCTGCTTAATATACTCCTTTGGTCAGCAGACTTATCCCATCTCCTCTCTCGCTCTCCATTCCCTTTAGAAAAGGAGTCCCCCCACCCACATGGCACTTAGCGATCGGTCAGCTGGAGGTTAATAAAGGTCAGCGTTTTTTTTCCTTCTTTTCCTTTTTTTTCCTCAGAAGGGATAACCAGTCTGTCCCATCCCTTCCCTCCCCCCTCTCTCTCTTTCCCCCTCCCTCCCTCCGTTCCCTCCTTCATGTCCGACCGGAGTTACGCGTTGGAACTTTCTTTTACCGATAGGATAGAGAAAAAGGGGCTCGAGAGGGAGAGAGAGGGTGGGGCGAAAAAAAGTGGCTCGGGAAGTGATTTGTATCTGTAGAATTTGTTTCTCCTCCTCCTTTTTATTTATGTACCTCTGTTGCCATCGAGAAATGTCCGCGCTCTCTTTTTCGCAGAAACGAGGGAGGAAGGAGACGAGTCGGAGGAGGATTGTGGGAGGGGGAGAAAGTATAACGGAGGGAAGTCATGGAAGACGTTACCGCTCTATCTTTTTCTGGGAAAGTTTGCCACGAATGGGTTGCTATTCTTGTTCCGGAGTTCGGGGAAAAAACACACCCCTTCTGCGTCGGTAAATTGGTTGCCTCACCGTTACTCCGGAGAAGTTAAAAATGTCTTTGACCTCGTCTTATTTTTTTTCGTGACTTTTATTTCATGCATTTCGTCGTCTGCTTAACCCGAGAAAGTAGATATGGGTCGACGGAGGAGATGCATCGCTAGGATTTTTTTCTGTCGGACGGAAAAAATCTCAATCGCGGTTCTGAATTTCGTTTATTTTGGAAATTCGACGCCGCGGGGGCAATTTTATATTGCGCGTTCGGGCTTCTCTCTGCTGGCGCTCGAGAGAGAGAAAAATAAACAGCACTCGTTGATCGAACATTTTCGAACGGCAGAACAGGCGTACGGAACCGGCGTGATTATTCTTTATTTTTTAATGAAACTCTTCGCGTTCTCCGCGCGCATCAATTTCCTTCTTCCATAACGGAGCAGCCTCCTCTCTCTCTCTCTCTCTCTCTCTCTCTCTCTCTCTCTCTCTCTCTTTCTCTCTCTCTCTCTCTCTCTCTCCTTCCATCTCTCCCTCTAACCTAAATGGAAAACGAAAATTAAAATCAATTTTTCAACTTTTCGGAAAGGCGCCCGCACCATTCATCAGTGTGACTTATTCTTTTCTTCTTTCTAAACCTGCCTGCCGCCGCCACCTTCCCGTCCCTCCCTTCCTCCTCCTCCGCTTCTCAACGTGAGACCCTCCTCTTCCAACGCCACCCTTCTCTCTCGCCTCTTCTCCTCTCGGAAACTCCCTCATCCATCAAGGAAGGAAGAGGAGCAGGAAATGTTCCCAAACTAAAGCTTATTACATAATTAAAGTTTCATTTTTCAATTCGTGGCGAAATCGGGAGAGCTCTTCCCAACGTTTCGCGATAATTGTTTATAATTCCAACCCCCACGCCATTCTCCCTATATTCCTTTATTGTTTTCTTCCCTCGCCTGTTTTATTTTTATGTAAGAAACGCTTCTGGGAGTAAGATGGAGAAAAATTTCACCTCCGTATGTCTTCGCTAATTTGTCTTCCTTGTATCTCTCCCGTCGCGAGATGGGGGAGGAAGTGGTGTTTGGGGGGGGGGGGGGGGGGGGGGGGGGGGGGGGTCAAAACATTTTCTTTAATAGGGAGAAAATAATCTTCCACCATCTTTCTCATTCCCTTCTCTCACTTGCTTCCCTTCTGAGTGTAAGGAAGATATAACGCAATCGGAATATCTGACAGCTTCCCGAAGCCTCATCCTCTTCCCTTTTTTAAAAATTTATATTTTTAAAGTATATACTTTTATGGCGTGATTAATGCTGCCTTTATCATCACCAAAAAGGGATTGGCGTCCGTCCCTGTATTTTTTTCCCTTTTTGTCCGAAAAATACTAAGAAATAAATTACAAAAGCGAGCGAAAAGTGAAGAAATCCATGATTAAGAATGAGAAATTAAGGGAGCTTCTTTTTTCCTTCCCCTCGAGATATTATCCAAAAATTTCTCCCGAAAAGTGGATATTAGACAGAACATAGTTAATCAAATGTAGATAAGGAGAGGATGAAGCGTCGAAAATATACGATTTGGGATAATTTAATGAAAAAATGGAAGGTTCAGGGAAGGGAGATTATTTTCAAAGGAGGAGGTTACCGCGATAATATCTCTCGTACATTTCAGATTTTTTAAAATTCTGAGAAGTATTCGAGTGAGAAGGAATGAAAATCTTGGATGAAATTTCTGAGTGGCGATAAAGAGAGAGAGAGACAGATAAGGAAAGATAAAAATGTTTCCAAACATTAGGATAATAACATAGCGAACGGGATGTTCGTATATTGCGAATTAATCTCATTTTCATCAGTAAATAAATAATGAAAGATGATACACTTCGTTTTCCATTCGTTTTGGCCTTTTTGTCTGACTCGATTATGTTTTTCGCTTTAAATATTTCTTAGTTTTAGAGAGACATGGAAATATTATCACAAGAAATCTGCGGCAATGTTTTCAGAATATGAGAGGGCCCCGCTCCCTTTTTCAAAAATCCTTTTCCCTATTAAGATATGTAAGGCGCATAAAATTCACGCTAATTCTGTCCGTTCGCGTCGTAATTCGATTCAATGTTGCCCCTCGTTTGCCAATAAAGAAAGGAATTTCTAAACTTCTGAGCATTAAAAATCCCTCCCTTAAATTTCTCCGAAACTATCCCTAAAAAATAAACCTTTGAAAGATCGTAAGGAATCCTTTCGCCTCTTCGCTTTAGTTCTCTCTCCCTCCTCCCCCTCGCCTCATTTTATTCTTGTTTACTTTTTATTTATTTTATTTTTTGACTGCCCAAACTAAAGCACGCATGGAAACGACGAACCATTTACCCCGTCGCCGTATAGGAGTCGGATATGAGCCTCTTGTTATATATTCCCGGCGCCCGGAGGAGGGAGGGAGGAAGGAGTGGGGGGAGGGAAGGAATGAGGTGAGGGAGGGGAAGGTAGGAGTGAGGGAGGGAGGAAGGAGTGGGGGAGGGAGGAAGGAGTGAGGGAGGGAGGAAGGAGTGAGGGAGGGAGGGTGCATATCTCCTCCCGGCCAATCCGCTTTTCCTTTCGCCGAATCCTGCATATTTTTGCTTCCTCGAGATGGCCCTTTATTTCTTTTATTTATCGTTGCATACATTTCTCCACCCCATCCGACCCCGCAGAAAACCTCCCCTCCCGCACACACCCCTCTTATTTCCCCTCTACACATCCGCTCCCTCCACCCCTTATCCTCTTACTCCACCCTCCTCGCACGACTGCTGATTTATCTCCTTCCTTCTACTCCTTCCAAATTTCTGCCGGTTTTGCATGCCTCGCGTGATTGCTATTTCTGAGAGAGAGAGGGTCCTTCCTTTATAGTTGCATCCCCTTCCCTTCATCCCCCCTCGGAAAGAGAACAAACACATTCGGAGTCTTATTTGACCTTATTTATTAATGTATTTCTGCCGGGTGGATTAAATCTTTCCTGTATCGCTCAGATATCCTATCCCATCTTTTTTTGGATGTTCTCTTGCGTTCTTTTCGCGCCGATAGAACTACTAAATAACGTCCGATTTTCTCGAGGAATTAACTTGCACGGGTCCGCCTTCCGCGGCCGCTCCTCAAACCTTCCGTGGAGAAAAAGTAGATTTACGTCCCGCGAGCAGATGAGAACCGGTACTATATGTATCAGAATTCGTCCCCGGTGGGAAATTCTCCGCGATGGAAATCGCCCCGAATGTTTTGCGATCATTGTGTTGGGAAAATATTCCGTCCAAACTCTCGCGTACATATTTTACGGTGTATTTTTTTGCGTGAAAAAATTTATCACGAAAGGGTTGTGAATCTATCGAGTTGGAAATAACTACCGGTATATTTTGACATTTCGCGCCGAATTCGTTCCATTTGCGGAAAATAAAATGTTGTTGCTTGCCATTCGTGTTATTTTCTCTCCGAGCAATTTATCCTCAATAAATCCACTTCTTCGTATTTTCCCGCGTTATTAAGGGATTCTAAATCGTTATTTTTTTATTAAATAGCATCAGGTAAAGATGCGGAGAAAGACTAATTCAATGAAAGAAGCGTCGGAGAGAATTTAATTTTTTGGTTAAGATGTCCAAGGCTTCCACCGTAACGAAAACATGCAACTGGGCTCAGCGGTGGCTACACAACATGTAGATGGCGCGCGCGTGGGGCGTGATAAGTGGGGACACAGGAGAATGTCCTAGAGAGAATGAGAGAGAAGGGGGGGGGGTGCTATCTGGCGCCGTAGATCACCCAAATGGCCACCGCCTCCGGAGGTGTCTTTCAACTCACCCTCCCCCTATCCCATCTCCCCACAGCACGCCAACGCCACATCCCACATTCTCACCGTCCTCTTCCCCCATCCCTCTCCCCTTTTCTCTCCCTCTACGCCGCCCCCCCACCCACCCCACGGGGTACGGTCTCCAACGGCACGGAATCCTCTACTCCGTGTCTGGCCCGGATCGACCCGAGGAATTGCCGAGATTATAGAAAATCGATGCGGATAGCGACCGCCCTTCCCCTTCAAAATCCGATTTCACGCAGTTCCCACCCTTTCTTCGGCCTCCTCCCGAAAACCTCTCGCCACCTCTCTGTCCCTCCCACCGAGAGCTAACCCCTCTCCCACACACCACTCCACCTCCAGATCCCGCCCTTCCCTCTTCCATTCCACGCCCTTTTCCGATGTACGTGCATAATTTAAGGCTCTTGTCTGTCTTTTTTCATTTCTCTTTCCCTATCTCGGAGGGAAGGGTGTGTGTGTGTGTGTGTGTGTGTGTATGGGAAGCCTTTTTCGCCGGAGCGATTGAGTGAAAGCGCTCTTCTTCTATTCCGGAAGTGGCGGAGCGGTTGTTCGGCGAATTGATTCCAACGGTCCCGCGTGGGCTCCTTGCGCGCTTGTTAAACACCGTGCCTCGTGATGTTTTTACAGAATATAGAGAAAAAATGTGGGCTATTTTTTTGGAAATAACCTCGTTTAATCATGTTTCGCACCGATGCGGTGGTCAAGTTCCTTCGCACAATTCGAATTTTTGAGATCGGTATTAATCAGTGGAAACTGCCGCGCGCTGTTGATGAAAATCGCGTATTTCGGCAGTTTTAGCAATTTCGAACTCGATAGATGAAGGCTAAATGATCCGGTCCATCACGTAACTCGCGCGAAAATCGATCGTTTGAGGAAATTTACGAGACGATCTACAACTAGGGAATATATCAATCGCCGGCCGCATTTATATCTCGAGCTAGATCCTTGAATTATATTCACAGTCACGCTTCTCGCGTCTTCCTTTTCGTATCTTTCAAAATCACTCGCCGTCGGTGGGCAAGCGGTTTCATTCCGAGGCGTCCCGTCGAGTTCCTTCTCTGGCCCATCGCGCGGTTGTTTTACTTTTGAACCCCGTATGAGCGATTCGAAGGGGTACATTTTCAAAATGTCGCCCCGCGAACTTGCTCGTAATGCTTAATGAACGAGAGGGCGTTTTTGCCTCGCGCCTTCCTCCCTTCGTCCGATCGAGTACACGATCTCCTCCGCGCCGTAGTTAAAGATGGGGAGGAGGAGATGGGAGGCGCGGAGAGATAGAGGGAGGGAGGAAGGAATGGTGGTGTGTGTGTGTGTGTGAGGGCGATGGGTAAGTAATGAGCGGAGAACCTGCGCTTGAGTGGTCGTAAATATTTATCTAACGGTGTCGAAGGGAATGCGGCGTGGGGGAAAGGGGGTGGTGGGTGGAAGAGAGCCATCCGGTGTTGGTAGGGCTCTTGGGGAAGTTGTGGATGCTGAAGAGTAGGAAGGCGAGGTGCATGCCGGGAGGAATGGTGAATAGCACGAGGGAGTTCGCGAGACCAAAGTAAACGTGGGTGGAAAGAACCCCACATCACGAGTCTTTCTCTTTCTGTCTCCCCTCACGCAACATAGCGAAGGATAGAAGGGTAATCGTTTGAAAATTACGTGACCACATTGTTATTTTTTACGCACGCGTTTTTCCTATGATTCTACTACGGAGTACCCAACCAGCGGCCAACCGCCAGTATTTCATAGTTTTCAAAACTTTTTTCTTTTGATTTGTCTACCAAATTTTTAATGTTCCGTTTGATCTTTCCTCGAAGGTATTTCTAAGATTGAATTCCATCGTGATTTTTAATGTTGAAATTTTAACCCTGAAAACCTAATTTTAATTTGGTTTTCACTTATGGTGCCTACTTCCGATTTAACTTCAATCGACTCCGCCGATGCATTGGCAATTTCCAATGCTGCCCGCCGAAGGATTCGCTGCCGCCAACGCGGCCCATCATGCAGAAAAGGTTGCGCACCCCTTTCCTAAGAGATGGCGACGTAGGTATTCTATATTGATCGGACCATAAAATTATCGACAGCGTTAACATTCGCATTTTCCTGCGGAGATAAGTTACGATATTGGGTATCTTTCTATTTAATTTTTTAATGCGGAGCAATTAATTTAATTAATTCAGATGGAGAGGTTACGGTCCTTGAAAATGTTAATTTAGACTCGTTTGGTTTAATTGTATTAATATTTAATTTAAATATATAACCTCTGAAATTTATATATATATTATATATATTCATTTTAACATTAACGTTTTTTTCATTTGCTCCTCTAACATATCGAGCAAAAAATATACCGTAAGGAATTCGTCGGAGAAAAAGAAATGATAGCGATGAAGACGTCAGAAATTGCCATTCTATCCACTGCTAAGTCTCTCTCTCTCTCTTCCTTTATTTCTGTCTTCGCCCACTCGGAGGAATTTTTTTCATTTCCCTAGGAGCGTGAATGGGAATTACAAAAATATGAAAGTGGAGAGGGGATGAGTGAGCTTCGGAATGGGGTGGGGGATGGGGGAGTATATTTGGTTGAACGAATCGTTGACTTCCAATGGACTCTCGAGAGGAATGGCAGCAGGGGTTATAAAAGTGCTAGTCTTTTCAAAATTGGGTGTTGAAAACGGCTTTTTCGGTCATTTCTGCTCTTCATTCACCTCCTTCCCCTTTTTCTTCCCTCCTCATCTCCCCCTTCCCTCTCCCGAAACCTCTCTCCACTCCGCAAAGTTGCAAAGAAGAAATTACGAAAACGTCATCTGGGAGTACTCTGTGGAGCGAAAATACTCATCAGGAAACTCCTCCTCCTGCCCTCCTCGGCGATGTTCATTCTTTTTTATTCCTTTTCATTCTGGAACACGGTCGAGGAGATGGAGTTAAAATCCATCCAATATGTGAGCTACGCTCACTTCAGAGACATGTCGATTTCGAGGAATTCTAATAATGAAAATGTAAGTATAAGGCTTGTTCTCCTTAATATTTTCTCCAAGCCGAGCAAATGTATTCAAATTTGATATCTTCGAATCAGTGCCGATGCGGATAATTTTCCAGTCGACGGCGACGTGAAATTGTGAATTCGCTCGAGAAATCATTCTCCTTAATTCTAGGTTATTATAATCGTGTTTCCTGTGATCGATGAGGAAACGCTTCATTTTTGAGCGCCTCTCCTTTTTTTAAGCTTGACGTAGTTGTTAATCATGATATAAAATTAAACATTTTCCGCCCTGATGAGCGGCTATATCGAATAAAAAATTATTGGGAATATCAGATATGAAGGAGTTCTCGGGAACTCTCACTTATGAGAATGGTTCATCAAAGTCTAATACCCTGTAACATGTTGAAACAACATTTTCCCAATATGTTTTCCCAAAGCACTCGGAATTTGACGTGAGGGTTTTGTTGGATCTCCCCGACTTACATCGGAGGGCGGTGTGTGTTCGGATAATTATTTACCCTACTCCATCAATGCGACCGCATGCCGCGCGCGTCGTCTTTCGGTGTGCCTTTCCTAGGAGAAGGTCACGACCCCTATCAGTGTTATATAAGATGGCCGAGTCCTTCTCTTTCCCCCCTTATGTTTGTAATATCCACTTCCCTCCTTTCATAAATACATCCTCTCCCATTCTCCGCGTGATAAGCGGCGTTACCAAGGAAGACCATCCATCCTTCATCATCCACCCCCTCGCTTGAGCTCTTTTACCCTCGGTCAACAACATCCTCCTCTCACTCATTCAACCCTCCTCCCCACCCTCTCCTACAATTTTTCCATAACGGCAATGGTTTCCCTCTCTCTTTCTCTCCCTTCTTTTTCGCTCCGCTCCAGAGAAAAATGATAAGGCGCGGAATATATAAATAAAAAAGTTCATTTTTTCCCTCTTCCGTCATAATGGCGCGTTATCTTTTCTGGGTGCCACCTTCCCAGTGCTGGACGCCGTAATGGGAAAATGGTGGCGGTCGGTCGGAAGAACCGTGTTCAGATGGTTTGGAAGAGAGAGAGAGTGGGGAAGGGACCGAAGGAAGGAAAAGAGAACGAGGGTGTGCGCGCGATATACGACCCTTTTGCGAAAGGGCGGGAGAGGGAGAAAAAAAGGGATACTACGGGGTTGGGAGGGTTTCGAACGTATTTTTCCGAAAAAAATGAACGTGTTGGCGGCTCTGGGGAGGAAGAGGAAAAAGGGTTGCGTCGTATTATACGATCCCCCATAGCACACACATTCCACGCCTCATCCAGATAAGGTTAAGCGGAGGACGTGGGGGAGGTGGGGGGAGGAAGGATCCCCCCCCCCCAATGTCCAGAGGAGGTTCTGTTAGCCTTAACGTTTCAGCTGATTAATTTATTTGCTCTCGGGGTCCTCCGGTGGCCGGCACGCGAGGAGGAGAAGGAAGGAGAGTGACTTCTCCGCGACCCCCTTTCCTACTGTACCTTTCTCCCCACACCCTTCCAACACCTTCCCCTCTCTACCTTCCCACGGCGTTTTTTTATTCCCATTCCCACGCGACACCTCGCTCGTTCTTGCCGCCTATTCCTACTCCGCCTCCTCATTCCCTCTCCTGCAGTCCAATGCGGCGTGTTCCGACCCGCGGGGTATGCGAGCGTGAGTGGCGCTATCTTTTCGAGACCCTCCCTCGTTCCCTCCTCCTAATTTGACCGTCTCCTCCCACCCCCTTTCCGAGGGTTCGTGACCTCCCTACTTCTCTCTTTCTCTCTCGCCTCTCTATCTATCCTTTTTGGTGTCGCGGCGTGATTGACACGCGAGGTCGAAGAGGAACACGCGATGGAAGCGGCCGCACGTGCATACACGGGAAAGAAAGAGACGAGAGAGGTAAAGAGGTTTTTTTTTGTGGGAGCTATGGATACGGGAGTGGACGGTTTGCTTTTGCCCCCCCTCTCTCTCTCTCTCACACACACTCTCTCGAGAGGTGTGAATAAGTGGGAGGGAAGAGGATGCGACGGCATGGCGACGCCTCCAGCGTGAAAGGTGCTAAATAAGGCCCTTTTCCCCGCGGAAGAGAACGGAGAAACGAGAGGCGCCTCATTGAAAACGTGGACGAGCGGAAGAAAAGGAGCGGGGTTCCGAAGCGTGCGAGAGATGGGGTAGAAAGGCGTAAAACGTCTCGAAATAGGCGAAGTGCGCGGCGATTTGGGACGCCGAATGCATCGAAAGGAAAGAACGAGAAAATATTTCTTCGAAAAATTTTCCGAATTTCCCGAAAAATTCGGAACTTGTACTTTCACTTTTGGATATCATTTTCCGGAAAGAATGGGAGGCGGACTAAGCGCCACTCGCCGGAACGGGCGTCCTTGCCTGCAAACTAACAATCCCATATTTGTACAGATGCTTTTAAAGCAAATAACGGTAGTATAAGGATAGATATGGGTGATTTTTAGGCAGAGAGTAGAAAGCTAAAAACCAGAAGAGAAAGGCGGATGTTACTTAATGGCAAAAGAAAATAATTTTTTAAAAGTATCGCTTAGAGATAGCGAAATTAGATGGAAAGCAGACTATTCTGGCGAAGGGCATCCTGCGGAAGTAAACTATTTAATAATGCAAAATACCTAATAGAGAATAGAGTGAGAGAAAGAAAGAGAGAACGACGGAGGAAGAAAAAAAATTCTTGAAATTTCATTATGTAAATAGTCGTCGAAAAAATTAAGACTCTCGGAAAGAAAAAGAGAAGAGAGATAAGCAGGAGGACGGCGGATGTAAATGGAACCTTAATGTAAATGGAAAAGAGAGGCACTGTTTGAAAATGTGAAGAGGCATAAACAAATACATTTGCATTTAAAGCTAATTCGAAAAGAATAAAAGATAACAAAAGAAAGATTGGCGTGTGCCAGGTGGTTTCGAGCTTTAAAAGAGTAAATCGGAAGCGCATGATTGCACAAAACAAAATAATAACTGCGTTAGGGAACTAATCAAGAGGGCGAAGCAAAGAGAGAGGGAGAGCAATAATGAGGAAACAATTTCCGAACGCGGAAGCTGGGAATCCGAAGTGGCGGAAATAATCGGTTTAATCTTAACCGTCGCTCGCAACTCCCGAATCCTCCTCTTCCCCCTTAACGGGAGAGAATGGTGAATTCGGTGGGGGGGGGGGGAGATGACGTCGTGCTCAATTGTACGATTGCATTGAGGATTCGTTAATTGGCCATTCCGGGGCTGTGGGACGAGAAAAAATATTTAGAAAAAAAAACATCGCGCACACCGTGACGGAAAACTCATTTCAAGTCGGGACGGAGAGAGAATTTTTGCGCAGCCTGATGTTTTTTTGTTCGGAAGCTTTGTTTTCGTTTTTTTTTCTGGTACCCGGATGTCGCGTTTTTTTACTCCTGAGCACACCTGCAGGGCAGAGATGCGCTTAAACAATTTTATATACGCGCCGGTGCATTATGCACGGATCCGTAAGAGGGAGGGAGAGATCGGTGTAATAAAAACGACCCTTTATAGAGGGATGGAGAAGAGATGAAAGGCTAAGTTGGAGGGAAGGGTGGGAATGTTTTGTGCGGAGAAGGAGTGGGAAAAAAAGATTGAGGAGATCCATGCGGAGGAGATGGAAGACGTGTGTGCTTGGTACCGTGGGTTTTTTCGAAGGGGCGTACTTCTCCGGCATATCACGCCGTTGGAGAAATCCTTGGGCCGTGGAAGGCTCCTTCGTATACGGATAATAAAACCGAAACATCCACCGCTCTCCCCCTCCCAAAAACTTCCTCTCCCTGTAAGAATAAGATAAGCCCCGGCGTACTACGAGCCTCCGTCTTTTCTTCTTTTTTTTATATCGGCGAAATTTTTCCCACGGAATATCCGTCGTACCTTTAAAGGCCATGTGTGCGTACCGAAAAAAGACGAGAAGGGAAGTATAGGTTTAGCACCGAAGGACAAAAATATTGCGCTCATCTACACGAGGAAGACCACCCCCTTTAAAAAGGAACTTTCACTTCAAATAACACGCCCGCGTCGAAAATTTTTCCAATTTAGGCAGTTGAGTATCAGATGCAGGAAGACGTTTGTTTTCCCCCTCCCACTCCTTATTTGATTTTCACAAGTGGAATAAATCTTTATCTCGGATGATATTTTTCTGAGGCCGATCTTTTAAACTTTTAAAAATAAAGCTTTCGCTTTGATTGGTTTTAAAAATAAAGCTTTCGCTTTGATTGGGTCATGACGGATAATTTCATCTGCTTTACGACAGCCAAAGTGTATCATTATTATCGAAAGATGAGGAGGATAATTCGTTAGAAATTTTAACTCTGATGTAACTTTTAGAATGTCAAAAATCCGAAAAAGTCTTTCTACTAAATATACGTTCAAAACTTATTCTAGCGCATTCGTCAAAGCAGCCTTTCTCTTTTGAGACGCGCTTGCATTAAATATTTTTTAACCTCCCATGATATCCAAATAGCACCGCGATCAAAAAAATAATTCCCTTTACGCCTGTTTCGTATTTTCTTTGAAGAATACCGCACTACACATTCGTCCCTTACCCCATCTCTTCCTCCTCCCTCCCTCAGCCGAAACCACCACCTGGCCCTTGTAAGACCTTTAGCGATCCCTCCTCGCCAGCATCTTTCCTTACTCTTCCGCCAATGGCCAACCATAACCTCTACGTTCCCTTTTTTTTATTCCGCCCTTGTGCCATTCCGAGATCCATCCTAGAGGGCCCTTTTACCGGGCCTCTTCTTCCCAATCCTTCTTCCTTGGCCGCCATCCCTTCGGTCCATCCCTCCAGAATCCATCAAACGCATGCAAGCACGACGGCCAATGTGGAATAGCTCTCGCAGAGAGAGAGCGAATATAGGTGGAGGAGGAGAATTTGAGAGGATGGTCTCCCAAGGAGGTCTTATGCGTTGGCCATAAGCGTAAGGGGAGAAGAAGCGACCGAACTGGCGTAGGATTTATGTCCTTATGGGAAGATGGAGTTAAAAGATCCATAAGGGACGTCGGAGGTATGAAGCATCGGCGATGCGTGCCACGGACTTCTGCTTGTCCTCTGCTGATGGTTCAAGATCGGTCGTTTCTTCCCACTTTCCCGCAGTGATCCCCGCCCTCTTTTGAGGCGTTATCCGGAAAGATTGGGAAATCGCGTGAGAAAAATCGTTCAAGTTTGGCTGCACTACTTGTTTCTATCTATCCTTTAAAACACGGTTTATCCCAACCTAAAGCATTAAACCAATAAACTTCTTTAAGCTGTTTTATAGCGTTGTTTCCAGCGCAGGTTTACTTTTCTCGTCGTCTAGAATAACGTGTTTGTAATTCCTAAATAATTTGTACGCTAAGGATTCTCTGTGTAAACAAGCTTTGTAATCAGAAAAGACTTTTCAGTTACAGCTTTCCATCTGGTGAAACGAAACAGAAAAATTAAGAAAATCCTTCCGTAATGGATTTCGAATTTTATCGATGTCTCCGAGCGCCTCTGATTGATGGATTAATCTCGCAATTCCAATCTGAAAAAAAGTAAATCTCCACCCCAAAGTTATGTCACGCAACCAAGTAAAACCGGGTGGTCCGACTTAAATAATATCTAAGGGGGATATGAGGAGAGGGTAAAGCATATGCGCGCTCGGGAACGTATGGTGATCTAGGAGAATATGGAAGGAGAGATGGTGTGTGTGTGTGCGTTACCCTTCTTTGGTACCCTTTTTGCAGCGTGGGGGAGGCACACCCAATAATGTCCTCCTCTCCTTCCATTTTGCGAAGGAAAAACCACTAACATCGCACCAACAGATGCGGATAACACTTCCACGTCGCTAGGGTGGGTTACGGAGCAGAAGCGTAGTGGGAACGCACAGGATGGATGGGAATACGGCGCCCGCTTTTCTTTTTTTTATTCGATAATTCCTCTCTCTCTCTCTCTCCCACCCGCTGCTGCTGCCGCCACCCACGCCACCATCACCACCACCCCTTCTCCCATCCTTTTTTCCTGCCCTCTTTCTCCCCCATGACGCCCATATAACGCCCGTATTTTCTAACCCTCGCTAATGAAACTGTTGTAATTGTTCGGGAGCACTCGTTGCCCGCATTACGTACGATTTTCGACTATCGGGGGCATCGTGGTGGACGGTCATGTGGCATCACCGCACGCAACTCGTTTGTTATTCGTCGCTTTTTTTTCCTACCGCGAAAAATCGTCGATCTTCCCTTTTGTTATTTTGTTCCCTTTTGAACTCGCGTCCAGATTTGCGCCACTGCCTCCCTCCCTCTCCCCCCTCCTCTCTCTCTGCCCCTCCCCTCTCTCCCCTCTCATCTCTCTCCCCCCTCATCTCTCTCCCCCGTCATCTCTCTCCCTCCTCTCTCTCCCTCCTCTCTCTCCCTCCTCTCTCTCCCTCCTCTCTCTCCCTCCTCTCTCTCCCTCCTCTCTCTCCCTCCTCTCTCTCCCTCCCCCTCTTCTCTCCTCCCCCTCTCTCCCCCGTCATCTCTCTCCCCGTCATCTCTCTCCCTCCTCTCTCTCTCTCCCCCTCCTCTCTCTCCCCCTCCTCTCTCTCCCCCCTCCTCTCCCCTCTCCTCTCTCTCCTCCCTCTTCTTGATATTGACGATGGATTTAATGAAAGAATGGACCTAATGTTCCAAATTTCGCCCGAATAAAGACGATTATCTATCTATCTCCCCCTCCTCTCTCCCCCCTCCTCTCTCTGCCCCCTCCTCTCTCTGCCCCCTCCTCTCTCTCTCCCTTCCTCTCTCTCTCTCTCCCCCCTCCTCTCTCCACACCTCCTCCTTGTTTCCTCCGCGCCTCGGGTGGAATAGGTGATTCTGTCCCGCTGGCCCACGGTTGAACTTCCGTTTGATGTCGGTGGCGTGCTAATGATGGTGTATCAAAGGCGGAGGGGGAGAATGTGTTGGCTATGGTTATGGAATCCACTTTTGATACCTTAGGATGATTCCAACGGAGCGATTTTCGTCCTTCCGTTTCCTCCCATCCAACCTCCATCCCTTCCCCGCTTACATGTATAACTCCTTCTATCTCTCCATCTATCCTTGACGTGCCGCGAATTATGGCCTGCAGGTCGCTGACGTTGAAGCGGAAGATGTTATTGGGGCAGGTGATGTTCGCTTTGTAATCAAAATCGGTCGCATTTCCTTTCTATTTCATCTTCCTCTCTTTTTTTCCACTTCCTTCCCCCCATGGACCACCTACTCCCGTCGAACCTTGACCCTAGAGCTGAAATGCAATGCCTCATGCGCGAGTTTGATAGCGCTCTAAAAACGCCGCGATTCTTCTTCCGAATAATAGAAGTCGATAATTTGGCAAAATAATTCCGCGAAGCCGGATAAAAAAGAAGCAGGCGAAAAAATTCCGGGATAAATGGAAATACGGCTGATTAAAAAAGTGACATTAATTTTTTGTCTCGAGAGCTTGGAGAGGCTGTTTATCGCATATCGAGAGTGAAGGACGGATCGAAAAATTAATCGGCATGTTTCGCGGGAGTGGGAGTTGAATAACCTACGCAGAGAGAATCAAATGACTGGCTAGGAGGCGATTCGCAATTCGGTAGGTCTTTGCAATTGGCGGGTGATTGAATGAAAAAAACGTCCGTCGAGGTTCAAATCCTAATAAATGATGCGTCTGCAGGAGAACTGCGTGTTTTTTATGCTCGTCCTCTTAACTCGTGTCGGCCGGGAGGGGAGAATAGGAACTCCCGGCGGTAGGAGGGGAGGATGAATTAATTCGCGGTCCACAACCCCGCCGAACGCATTTCCCATCACTCGCATTTATTTTTGCATCCCGCGGCATAGCTGCCTGTTCAAATATCCATGGACGTTTTTGAGAGCCAGTCTCTCGGGTCCGTGTGCTACGCGGTGCGGTTGCTATCCGCGAAAAGAGGATATTCTATATATAATATATATACTAGCTGAAACACCCGGCTTCGCTCGGGAAAGTTCTCTTTTAAGTAGCAAACGGATGTTTATTATTTATTATTTTTATTGATATATCACTTTTGGTGTCATATTACAATAAAACTAATACAATAAATTCTGAAATTTACTTACTTTCGCTGTTGGGTACCCCAAGTTTACCAAACGTTCCCCATTCCTTAATTACGCAAGCGATGTTTACATTAGCATTTACTATTTTATGTATTGTATTGTAAAGTTTTACCATTAATATAATTACGCATTAATGTCTTACTTAATATTCACATGAATAGATGTACCAAAGTCTTTAAAGCAGCAATAAAATTATGTGGATTATGTCAATACTATTAGCCAAAATGTAAACAAAAAACAACATCTTTTTTACCGAGCAAATGTAAGTAGATGTATTGAATTATGATGCGATAAATCTTTCAATGTTAATGGTAAAAGATAACAATGTTCTAATCTAATGTTCTAATCTAAAATAATTTGACTCGCTTTAAAAGTATTCTTAGACTGTATTTAGGCATGAATCCATTTGTACCCTTTATCTTGGCGTTGACCAAAGACTAGTATTCTTTCTCTACTGCGCGCCACGGCGTGGATTTTCCTTGGATTAATCTTTACGTGGCTATCGCCCTTTGAAGAGAACAACAATTAAGAAATTTAGCATTGTTGCCGCATGGAAAATGTTAATAAATTTTGCGCTTAAAGGATAATTTCGAGCGATTTAACATGTAATACGACAAAACATGAACAGATTTAAAATATTCAGCCTTTCGTGTGTAAAATAAGCCATTTCCCGTGATCGTAAGTTAATATTTAGGTATATCTATATCCACATCAGTGAAGGGCTGCATGGCATTTTGGGGCTTCTCCACACCATTTCCCATGTATTCTTATGGAAATAGTATTTTTTGACCCCATGGGGTATAAGAGATCCCACGGTCTACAAACCTAGACCAAGTTCTTCCCTTGGTCCATAGGGTGGCCTATGAAACTTTTGAATTTGATAGCTTCAACGGTGTAAAAACGTATAAAGAACATACATACATACATACACACACACTAAAATATTATATATATATATATATATATATATATATATATATATATATATATAAACGTCCGATTCCTGGGTTCCTGATTCCTGGAATATACTTAAAATGCAAATAACTCTATCAAATATGCAGATATAAACTTGAAATTTGGCAGAGATAATTTACTTCAATATAAAAATGGTATGACGAAGGAAAATTTATGAAAAACGTCCAGGGTTCGACTCCAGGGGATGCTTTGCATTCCCCATAAGATAACACGTAAAAATCGACTTGCAGGCTCTTCTTCTATTTGAGATTAAAATTAGAAAAAATGGACTCACGATCTTTTGATCTAGACCCTTTTAAAGACGAAATTACAAGGTTATTCTTTTTATCATTTTTCGCATACAGTTCTAAATCCTTCGTGTTAAACGTTTAATTCACATATGTTATTCCAATGCTTATGGGTTTAAGCGTGCTTTGAAAGCTTTTATTACGGGAAGGAGAGAAATACGGAAGAAGAGGGAAATGATTTTCACAATTCGTTGCGTTATTTACGAGAAGGAATACCTAAAAAGCTGAAATACGCTATGTTGTCCCTTCTGTTGGCCTTAGTGTAAAGTTATTAAAACGCGAATAACTCGATAAGGGATGTAGATAGAAAATTGAAATTTGGCAGAAGATTATATAATGAGCTAATCAGAATTTGTTTATATAGGGTTGACATGGTAATTAAAGAAATAAACGTCTGTTTGTGACGCTATTTTGAGAGGAACAAAACTAATAAATTTATAAATATTAATATACAATATTAAAAAATATATAATTCCCATTAAAGTATGTTCCAGAGAGTTGAATTCTATTCTTGACCTCATATTCATCTATATACATTTATATTAAAATACATTTATATTAAAATAAATTTCTATTATTAAAATATATCATTGTTACCAATATAGGTAATGTAAATGTTATCACCTAAATTCCATCTCGGCTTAAGTATATCAAACGGATTTTCATGACATTGGCGATTAGCATGTCCTGTGATATATAATGATAGGAGTGTTTATATTCTTGAATTTTTTTATATATTTCACGTATAGACGCAATAAAAATTAATGGTTTAGTCTGCTTTTTACAGAAGTTAATCTTAGCCTCTTAAATTTATTTTTATAGCTATACTATAACTCAATCCTTGCTTCGGTAATATAACCAATTTCATAGCGGCGGAGACTCCGGATTTATCATCACAAATGATTACTTAACAAATATTGAACAACAATTGCCGTAAATAGCAACGTATTATTTTCCGTTCCGGGATCTAAAAAGGTATACAGTAATAACGAAACAATAATCTTCTCTGCTTCTTCTCTTCATGCATATTTTTTAATTTGTTTGTGCTGTAAAAAGTCCTAATTACCGATTGCCCGCCAAAGTTTGCAAGACTTTAAATTTCGATTTCAGGTAGACTTCTTTCGTTTTTAAAATTCAATATCTAGATAAAAATTCATAATATTGGTTTAAATTTTCCATTTTTAATACGTTACTTTTATAGATTTATTTTAAGAAAATAATTTTCTGATAAATTAAACAAAGGTTTTAAAACAAGCATAATGCCAAAACGACCACGGAGATCGTTCTCACATCTCGACAGATTAAAATATATGAGAATAGCCATAGCAAAAGCAGCTAAGACAAATTCGACTTCGATCACAACGACTTAGACAAGGGCAGTATTTTAAAGTTCCAGGTGTTGAATTGTCAAACGACCGCTTTGCTTATGAACAATTATATATAGCTACGTCTAGAGAAGGATGCTGGAAAAATTATTTATTTGAGAAAAATGGGAAAACAAGAAATATTGTATACCAGCAAGCATTACAATTAAAATTAACTCGGTATAAATACTTCATTAATTCTCAAATCTTCTTCAAACTATTTTGTCCTGATTTAATAACCCGAGCAACGCCTGGTATATATGCTAGTGTGTGTGTATGTATATATGTATATATATGTATGTATGTATGTGTGTGTGTGTGTGTATGTATGTATGTATCGCAGGACGCGATCATTTCAGGTGCATGCAGATGCGACAGGGCGTTAAAAATTTTCCCGCGTCTACGTAGCTTTTTTCTACATGTTCTCCCCGCCTAAAAAATACAACCGTTTTTACTTCAGGTACTGTCGTGCGCGCGGCGGAAATTCGTTGTTCTATGTCACTCTAGGCTAGGGGTCAGCAACCTTTCAGAGTAAATGAGCCATTTTTTGTTATATCTCACTCGAAAATACTTGGGAGCTGCACAGTGACAGCGTGGTCTTTCTTTTAAGAGATTGGAGTGATTGCAATAAGGTTAGCTTAGCTGACTTCTAAATAGCCACAAGTACGTACTCAGGGAGCCGCAGGCTGCCGGCCCCTGTCCTAGGCGATCGAGCCCACGATAATTTCGCGTTCCTTACTTTCTCTAACGGTCGAAAGATGGAGGCACTCGCGAGCAAGGGCGGATTTTCCGTTCCGCTTGATCCAAAAGTCACTCTTTTTTTAATCTCTCGCTCCCATTTTTCCTCTCGAGTATAACCTTACCCCTTCTGCATCTCCCTCTTCTCCCCTTCCATTGCGTTTTCTCCCTCCTATATCTCTCTATTTCCCCTCTCGCCCTCCTAGTTGGGAAAAATGAAACATTCGCATCATAGGCAGAAACCGAAAGAACGAAAAAATAAAACAATTTCTGCAAGGATTTTGAGAAATGAATAGCAAAAAAAAGAAGCGAGGCTAAGTGTCCTCACGGCCCTCATCCTGAGAGTACTTGGAACTACACGTATATCGAAGAGCATAATTCACGTGTCGAATTGCTTCGCAGTTTTTTACGCGGGTTTAATTTTCCATCTGGCGCCATGTCCCTGCGTTTCTTTCGCAAGAGTTTGAAGTGACTTAGGCGAAGAATAAAAGAGGTTTTAAAACCGAAAAGTTTTTACGCAACTGATCGCAGTCGGCGCAACGATGGCAATAGGAGCAGTGCTAAAGAAAGGGACGCTACGATCATTTCTAAAGGGCAAAAAAAAAGAGCGAAGGAATTCTACTAGGGTTCGCTAGAGCGTAAAGTTGTCCGGGTCTCTCAATTTAGGCGTCTCTTTTAGCTTAAGCTCGTTCTCCTATATTCCTTTCCTCTCTGTACCTCTCTCTCCCTCCCTAGTTTTAATTGTCTATTCTGAAGTGGAATAATAGAGTGTTCGTTCGCTCCCCTTAACTTTAGCCATCCGATGCAAGGACACGGCTTGCGCCATGTAAAGTGTCTCCTAGGGAAGTATTTGGAAGTAATTTAGTGCTCTGCTGCGCTAGTAGTATAAGGCTTGGTAGTATTTTGCGAATGTAATTGCTCAACGCTTTCCAGGATTGTTTGTGTGTTTAAGTGTGTTTTACCGGGTAACTACTCCGCTCATTTATTTCTTTTTTTTTGCCGGAGGTCGATGGTATATGGCGCAAAAACGTGTTCGAATGCAAATCGTCGCTAAGTTTCTTTTTTTAATTTTCCGTCCCAATTTATTCTTTCCACGTCCTTAGGAATGCCATAAAATATGTGGAGGGAGAAAAAATGAACCGAAACAACTTCTGGTAATTGAAAATTCGGATTAATGGAACGCATAAATAAATGGTAGCATAATCTATTAAACGAAATTTTAGCTTCGCGGCGTTTATTTAAAGGGTCAAGTGTGCTGAGGTATGCGTGCCGCTTTGTCGTAAATGGGGTATATAGCCGCTGAAGTTCGTATGACAATAATTAAACGCGCAAAAACAACTAAATTCTCATACATGATTGAATAATAATGATCGTTTACAATGTACTCGTGCGAATTGATAATTTATTCGCTTTTTAATAAATCGTGTTAGTGATTATTGTCGCTCAGACTTCCTCCAACAGCCGACTTTCATCTTTATCGAAGTCACAATATTTACTTAAATTTCAATTTTTCGATTTTCTCATTAGTTTTCTTTCGGTGATTTCTATTTAACGTAATCTACTGTTAAAAATATTCTCATGTTTATTTTCATTATTATGGAGAATAGGAACGAGTGTTTTTTTTGCTAAGGCAGGTGAGAGTAGTATTTTTTCCAACACAGCTTTTTAAGCGAAATCATTTTTTTTTTAACCGAGATATTTTTCACGTTCGTGACCTCACCGTCTCTCTCTCTCTCTCTCTCTCTCTCTCTCTCTCTCTCTCTCTCTCTCTCTCTCTCTCTCTCTATCTCTCCTCCATGGCCCTCCCCATTCCTTCCACGTTCCCTCATTTCCCTACACTGCCTCCCCTATTCTCCTTAGCTCCGCCCCTATCTCTTCTTTTAAACACGCCGAAGAGGTTCAGCCAGGGTCACACTTTCCTTCCCTCAGACGCCATCGAGGTCAAAACACCATTCCCTGATCGTTCGCGTGCCCTGCCGTCTCTCGTAAGCCAACCTTTACCTCTCACCTCACACTTTCCTTCTCTCACCTCATTCCCCCTTACCAACCCTCATCCCTTCCACCCCAACCCCTCCTCACCCACACCTTTTCCCATATCTCATCCCCTTCCCTCTCTCGCCACAATCCTCTTGTCTCCATAGTATCCCCTCTCTCCATTCTATCTTCCTCTCTCTCCTGCACGCCCTTCATCTCCTATTTCCACTCCCCGCTGCTTATCTCTCTTTCTTTCTCTCCTCCACTCCGTCCTTTTTTATATCGTTCCACTATTTTATTATCTCTCTCCTCCACATCTCCCGTTCTTTATCCTTTATCCCTCACTTTTCCCCTTTTTATCTCTCGTTTTCTATCCTCTTAACAAAACTCCCCGTTCCAATTTATTGTTTGTTATCTCTCCCATTCGCTGCGTTCTTTACTTTTTTGCTCCATCGTGTAGTTTCATGCGTTTCTCTGGGTTTCTGCGACATTTATCCTCATTCCGTTTTTTCCTTCTCTGCGCTTTAACTCCGTTTATATATCCACGACATCCCTTTATCTGCAAATTGTTTTATAACCTAAGGATTATTATGGCAAAGTCTAATTTCAGCAAAATCCTTCCTCCTAAACTAAACCCGGCGTCATTTGTTCTCCTTCAATTATTTCATTAATGCTCTATTTATAAGCTCTTATATGTCGTGTTGTTTTCGTCCGTGTTTCTCTTGACGTTCCTAGTGTTTTTTTTTCCTCCTCCGGTATCTCGCCCTCGCTTAAATATCGCCGCGCCCGCGCTATCTACATTTCTGGTCCTAAATGTCTGTTAAAGTTCTTGCTCTTTTATAAACGTTTCGCAATTATATCTTCCGTCTCGTTAAAGTTTATTCTCCTCCCTCTTCTTATTCTCTGTGTTCCTCAGTTTGTTTTGGTATAACTTTCTCGTCTTCTCTCGGCTTCTGCCACCACTTTGCCACTTCCTCTTCTTCTGCTCTCTTCTCTCCCTCGACATTTCTACTCCCTCCATGACTCATCCCTTCCTTCACCTCACGCTAACCTCTTCTCTCTCCCTCCACCCTCCTCAACCACCTCCGTTACACCCACGCAGCCGCGACCGAGTGAGCGAAAGCTCGTCGTCGTAAGCACGCGGAGAGGATGAGGGAAGCAGGAGTAATTTGCAAAGGGGGTAGTGCAATGTGTGTGCGTTTCTGTGTGGAGGGAGGAGGAGAAAACGTTGCAGGCGAAAGGTTTACACACTGGTGAGAGAGAGAGAGAGAGACACACACGCGCACACATATTAGGTAGAGAAAGAGAGAAAAAAGACGGAAGAAATAAATAAACAGGACTGGGGGAGTGCGTGCGTTTGGATTAAATTCGTTACAACGCCCATTATTAAGTTGAGTTAGCCGCGAGCGTAACTCATCCCCTCCCTTTTCTCTCTCTCTCCCTCTCTCTCTCTTATTCTCTCTCCCTCTCTATCTCTCTCTCTCCATGTCTCCCTCCTCTTGATGTCCGACTGAGCCGTTTTACCACAACGCTGCTGTCCCTTCGGGGGTTAAAAAAATCTTTCCACTTCCTCCACGCGCGTCCTCTTCTCCTCCTTTTGCCCCATCCGCTTCCTCTCTCTCTCAACTACATCCTTTCATGTCTAATTCTTTCTTTCGTTCGCATCTCCCTTTGTAAACTTATACGCAAGTGCGTGCAAGTGAGAGAGAGAGAGACTCGGAGGCTAGGCAATTCACCGCATAACCTCCTCCTATCCTATTCCCCTGTCTTCTCCAGAAACCCTTTCCTGCACTGTTTCCGCAATCTTTCTCCTTCCCACCACGCAATAACCGTGTCATCCGAGGAAGTGGAAGTGAAGTCGCACTATATCTCGCTGTATCGTATCTCCTCCTACTCTTTCTCCCTCTATCCCTTCTACTTCCTCCCTCCGCTCTTCCTCTGCTGGTACCGAAACATTGCGCACGTTAGTATGGTATCTCACTGCGGTCATTACTGTCCCGACCGAGACTTAACTAGGAGCTTTCCGTGACTCCTGTTCATTAAGGGAATAGGCGCGTAATAAAAACACAAAGTGGGAGGAGGGGTGTGATTAAAATATTCACCTATTTCCTTTTTTTTAACCATTTCGCTACCGTGGCGTAGTGTCGCTCTCCGCCTACTCGTTCGTTTTCTCTTCCTCCCCATCTACCGAATTCGTTCGTATCGTTCGAGCTTTATGGAATTAAGAGGAGGTATCTGGATGTTAGGGAAATGGTATTGAGGAGGAACGTTTCAAGATTCGTTTTTGCTTTCTCATATACGTAGTTTTGAGAAAGTATTGTTATCGTGAAAAAATTTGACTCCGAGATTTTGGTGGAAATACACGTTTTAGGTGTTCCCGAGTCCATAAAAGTGGTTTCCGCCATGCCATCTGTCTGTCTGTCTGTTCGTCTGTTCGCCGATCTAGGACCCAAACGCGTACATGAAATCGAATGATATTTCGTATTTGTGCAATATATCATCTTTTGCAGACTCTTATTTTATAAAAATGATATTGCGCAAAAATTAAGGGTAGTTTATTCTTGGCGATTTTTTGAAATATTTTATTTACTCAAAAATGGCTTCAGAGAATTTGATTAAAATCATACCAATTGTAGAGTCTGTTGTCAAAAATAATACTACGTAAGCCATATATCTCTTGAACACTCTATATGCCGTCCAGTGACATTAAAATGTACGCTAAGCTATCTTACCTAATCCTTATGACGTCACGCCTCCCCAGCGATCCATTCAAATTCTTACTACAGCCTTACGGTTAAACTAAATCGAATGAATCTCATATTTATGGATAATATCATTCATAAAAGAAATTCTGATGAGATAAATTATATTGCGCAACAATTAAGGGTACTTGATTCTTGGATGTTTGGAAACAAAATTCGATTTACTCAAAAATGGCTCTAAGGATTTAGTTTAAAATGCATCCAAACGTATAGCCTGATGTCACAAATAATACTAAGCCACATGTCCCAAAAAAGTTACTATATATCGTACAGTGGCATTATTTATGTACAAGACGCTCAGGACACGCGTCAGAGGGGCGAGTTAATTTCGGGGCAAAAAGTGTAGTGAGATCAAACGTATATACGTATATGAGAAAGTGTGTGAAATGTATATTGCGCCGTTTATTTCTCCTTTTCTCTCCAAGAGACGCTTTTGTCCTTCAGAGAATTGAACTTCTCCCAAAACTTTTTTCCCTCTCGTTCCGTCCTAGGACGTGAACGTTTGACGAGTTTCTTTCTTTTCCAAAATGAAGGCATTGAAATAATAATGAGAATCCTTATTTATTCCATCTGTATCGTATAATCTTATTCTCGGCAATAAAAAGGTCAGATCCCGCTATTTTCCAGACAAGAAAAAGCGCATCTTTTAAAAATGTTCCCCCCTTCACCGTCGTGGAATATTCAGGCTGATTAAACAGAGACAGATTGTTCATCTCTCGCAGAGGAGGAGAATGGAATTCCTGGGTGTTTAAAATAAAACGGAGCCGTCGTTCTGCGCGCTGCAGACTTTTAGAAACGACTCTTTTCTTTCGCCTCCCTCGAGTTTTTGTGCCCTTTATCTTTGACGCTGCTTCTGCTAACCTTCCTCTTTGAAACTCCCTTGACAATTTTAAGGGATTTGAGGCCCTTTACGAGGTCTCTGTGCGTACGTTCGTCAGAATATGAGGAAGTCGGAAAAAATATGTGAATGAAAATAGGGTAGTATTTCTGCCATATTTTCGACTGTATTGCTGAGGAGAATTTTTACCTAACCTATGGCCAAAGGTACAGGCTCAAAAATGTCGTGTTGCCATAATGTTTAATTGGGAATAATTATTGCATTTTTAGCTGCATGCTAAGTTTTGTTTAAATTAATTATAATTATTTCATTTTTTGTGTAGTATTAATATTTTTTGTCCCAAAAATTACAAATCAGCACGGTTTTATTCATGTTTGGGCGGAAAACTAAGGAGCTTCGCTGGTAAAGTTCGTTTATAATTCATAAAGTGTAAACTATGGACCATACTTTGTAATTAAATTCTGATTTTTCTCTATCTCATTTTTCTGCATTTTCTTGTTTGCTCGTTTTATTCAAATTAACATGTACGTACCTGAGTATGTCCTTCCATGTATTCATAAATTTTCGTATGTAAATGCGTGCGTGCACACCTACGTAAATATATTTCGCGTTCTGCTACTTTTTTTTTATCAAATGTATGCGCGTTGCCGCTGTATTTGTGTCTCCTCCACATGAAAACCTCCCTCCCACGATTGTTTTATGCTAGCGAGAATTTCAATCCTCCTCATCACTCATTCTTTTCTCTTTTTCTCTTTCTCACAGAGGATCGAGTGGCATTCTACTGGCGCGCACAGAGAGCTCTGCTACCTGAAGGGGAAGTCCGAGGTAAGTTACCGCTCCTTTCCTCCTCCTAGAGTTATTTCATTCTCCGTTACCTCTCTGCTCGGAGAAACCAGAGGTTTATTTTGATATCTAAGATGCTCGATGTTATCTCCTCGCCTTTAATCTTCGAAACTAGAGGTCCGCTGGTTCGAGCACCTTTCCTTTCGGAATAAATTCCTCTTAGCTGTTCGCCCACCTTGTGCTCTTTTCCCGCATTCGGTAGTCGCATGCGAGGGAGCTTCCGCCGTGTTCGTGTGGTTCAATTACTTGGATGATCGCCTCTCTAATATTAAGCCAGGTTTGCAACCGTGACGCTCGGTGACGTCATTTGAAGCGCGGGCTTCGAGTAATCTTTCTAGATTATGGCGCATGCGAGCGGTATTTACCGGAGAAATTGCAAACATGATTCCTTTGAACGCGAAGAGATTAATGCCGTGCGCTGTAAAGCGCCGAGTAGAACTTTGATGCAAAGATTACTGGGATGAATTTGGTTGGAGGATCGTGAGGGGTTGTGTTTCCTTACGAAAATTATGCTCTCAGAGCTTTGTCCTGAGAGCGTTTCAATTTCCGACCCGCCTTCTATCTCATTGATTACTATCAAAGTGGCAGGTGCGCGACGGTTCGAAGGCTTTTCGGATAGCGGATAAGAAAGCCGTGATGGAAAAAACCGATCATTTGGGCGGAAATTAGGCTATGCGGTGACAGTTTGCGCCGATTATGTAGCATCATGTCTACAGTTGCAACCTTGAATTCTGTATTACCACGTTTCGGTTCGTGAAATCTCCGAAACCCTCTTCATTTATGGATATTAATGAAGATATCTGGTGTATATAAGGAAATGATCTTGTAAAGATAAAGGACTGAGGATATTTATACGAAAGGTAATCGATCGTAAAATGCAATTTGTAAATTACTGCTGCAATAACAGGCATTGGCGTGCTTCGCATGAATGTCAGCAGGTGGCACAGAAGTAGTAAAAAATATGTGCTTTAAAAGTAAAATAATAAAAGGCAAAACCATGTTGTTGCGGAACATTTCTGAAATTAATGCGTTTCTTTTAAAAAAACATTCTAGTTAAATAATTAGGTTATGGCTACAAATTCACAGTTTAAATTCAGAAACAGCCAAACAGTAACCTTTTTGCGTGCTCGGCTGGCTAATTCAAGCTCTGCTGTTAAAGCATTCGTGCTAACGCCAGCCGCAAAAATCTTCGACATATTTCGGAGCCTTTGTCTGATTCCGCCTCCCGTCACTTTTCCCTCCCTCCGTAAAGTGCTTTCCTCGGAGGGAGAAAAAGAAAGAATTCTCAAATTTTCCGCACTTTCCGTCATTTCCATTTCGCGTCCAGCAAACTCCTACCCCCTCCCCCTCTCCTACCCTGGGGTACAGAGCTGCAAATCGCTAGGAAACCCATCCCTGCCTTGGATGAGAGAAATGGTAGAGAGCTTTGCGTGGGTCGTCCGGATACACGGGGCCGGTGAGGAAAAGGGTGGAGAGAAACTTTCCCATCGAGTAAAAGGGCGCCCAAGGGCAAGGTACAGGGAAAGAGAGAGAGAGAGAGAGAGACGGAAAGCTTTGTTGAGAGGGGCGTAGTAGTAGTACATGGAGTGGTCCTTCCGCGTAGGTGTCTCACCGACTCCTCTTTCTTCCTCTCTCTCTCTCTTCTCTGCTATCCCTCCCGCCATCCCTTGCGTTGCGGATGTGCGGGAGTGCTTGAAGGATGTATGGAGGGAGGGAGGAAGAGCAGACGTGCGTTTGTGGCGTCAAACCAACGCCATCCGACAATTCATTTCCCTTTCACTCCTTTCGTGGGTAAGGCTCATAATGTTACCTCGATAATCTTATATGTGTGGAAAGATAGTAAAAAAATAGGTAATGTGAATTTCAAGGAAAGGCAAAAAAGTTCGAATTACAGAACTTCATTATATATATATATATATATATATATATATATATATATATATATATATATATATATATATAACGATGCGGAAAAAGAGATAATATGATGAAATAAATGCAACGAGAGGTTGAGAGGGTTAGGAAGGAGCCAGTGAACACTTACTATACGGTGGTAGACGTCCACGGCGATAGAGGAAGGCTTGTAATTTGGAGCTTTCGGGCAACACACGCCCTTCTTCAGCGAGAGAACAACTATATATATACATGGTAGGAGTTCAAAGCTTGTAACTACGAACGCCTAAAAGAACGATTGTTTGTTTCCCTGCCATTATTTTTTTAATACGCGTCGAATCGATCAACAGATCAGTTTTTAACGCGATAATTTGACGAATTCTTAGTGATTCGCATTGCTGCTGGTTTCGTGTAATTGGGTACCATTGACTTGGATTAATAGCTTCGTGTTGCATCTATTCACGAAATTTCATTTTAAAAACTTTCCCGTTGAATTTCAAAGGGCATATCCCTAGTTACTATAATAAAAGCCTAGATGTGTTTGTGTATAACGCTGACGTCATAAATGACACTTTTTAACGCGTTTTTAACAAACTTCCCGATTAGATGGAAGCTTGAAATTTTGCAGGAATGTTTAATTCAGATATAAAAATTAAATAACGAAAAAATAATACGAAAACAGGCTCGGGTTTGACTCCAGAGGGACAATTTCCATTTCCCGGATGATAACTCGTAAAAAGCGACTTTTTAAAGCGTAGGCTTTTATTATTTTGGAAATTAAAATTAGAAATAATTGACATACAATCTTCGAATTTGAACTTTGTTGTAGGAAAATTAATTAAGTTTTTTATTCTATTCATCTTTTTCCGCCTACCGTTCGAAATTCCTTATATTAAACATTGAAATCACATTTTTTGGGAAAATATCGGCTTGTAAACGGGTTGTTGTCTTACCGACCAAGTCATTGTTAAACTTCGAGAATCAATTGTTGTCTCAACCCGCATACGTGTTATACATATGGATTGCCTTAAATTATCGTAGGACTTTTCGCGAAATTACGTAATCCTAATGGGACTGGGATTTAGTTTGGATTCTTTTGCTTATCTAAACCACTATATAGTTGTAGAGCAAGAGAGAGGGGGATGTTGGGATGAGGATAGGAAGGAAGGGGGATAGAATGGAAGGTACTTAGAGAGTAAGGGAGGTATATAATTAGAAAAAGACGGGAGGAAAGTGTAAAAGAGGGAGAGCTATGGATGGGGTCTGGAAGGAATGAAAGAGGGAAGAGGTGGGAGAAAAGAGTCAGAGAGAGAGAGAGGGAGGGAGAGAGAGAGAGGGGGGGAAGGAAAGAGAGAGGGAATGAAAGAGAGATGAAGGAAGGGAGGCAGAGGGAGGAAGAGAGGGACGTCGAGGGGGAGGGAGGGAATAATATTATTTATTTATTATTATTATTACTTGACAAGGGGCTCATCATTGGAGAAAACAAGAATGAGAAAGAAATTCTCCCGAATCTCTATTTTGGCAAATTTTATACCGGCTCTTACTCAATAATTACAGCTGTTATTATTCAATTTTAAGTTCCCCGTTGAATTTCAACGGGCAAATTACACTAAGAAAATGAACTAATTTTGTGATTAACCATAATAATGAATTACGATTACTTAAGATGTATGGTTTTCGTAGGATTACCAGTCTTACGACGGGTTTTTCAACCATATAGTAACTGACACCCGTCATATGACGGGCAGTACACTAGTATATATATATATATATATATATATATATATATATATATATATATATATATATATATATCACTGTTACGGTTTTATTTTCTTAACATGGATGAATTACCAGCGCAGCAGTTACGCCATAAATGTCCTTCTTTCATCCGACTTGCCAGGTCAGAAAAAAATCGGTAGAGGTTAGTGGAGGAGATCTTTCGAGTAAATCCATTCCAGACTCGATGCTCTTCTTTTCTACGAAGTCTCTCCCGATCTCCAGTGTGTGCTCTTTGCCTTGGTTCTGTTTAGTAATGGACGGAATGGAGGAATATGGCCGCGCGTCTGGTGTTCGTTTCTTGTCTCGAAAAATAAAGTATATTCCTCGCCTTATCTACTGCCAAGAAACAGAGAGGAGCTGGCAAGTCTTTCTTACAGGAGGCTTATTTACTTTTGCAATGCATCAGAGCCGGCGTCGGGAAACGGAAGAGTTAAACTGCTCGTTAGCTTCGCGCTTCCATTTTGCTGTTGTTGGATCAGAGAGAGAGAAGTAACATTGTTGCCAGAGGAAATAGAAATGATCGAAACGGACAAAGGAGTTGAATTTTCTCGTTCTTTAAATGTTTGATGACGATTGGCTAAAGGTATGCCATTGTTTCTTCTGGTGATCATGACGATAACGAGAAATTTAAAAAGGGCTGGGTTTTCCTCCCTATCCTTCAGGCATGCATTAATCATATTCAAATTCGTCACCCGTTTATTTGCTTGTCTTGAATTAGTTTTGGCCGCTCAATTTTTCCGTAAGAGAAGATTTATTGTAAGCCCCTAGGTGCCTACCTTGATGCGCTATTTTATGACGCTGGCTAGGAGCAACAATGATTTCCACGGGGAAATTTAAGCTGTAGTAACGCCTGTACACTTGATTTAAACACTTTTTAAATTTATATCTATGACGTCATTTTAGTCTTCTAGTAGCTGCCTAACCTCCTCGATTGCCCATGTCTTAGTGTAATTTTACTCGCTCCATTTATCATCTGCATTACCGGTCACTCGAAGCAAGGGGATATCTGTGAAATTCGCATAGATATGCTGGATTTTTTACTTTTCTCACTCAAGCGCTTGATCTATGACTTTTTACCATCGGAAAATTCATCTCGTCTGAAAATTTTTCCGATGATTGCGCGACAAGCAATATAATACATAAAAAAAGTACAAACCATTCAACTGTTTCTCGTTCTGTTTATGCCAGCTACTCAAGACATTTGTGCGTCTATTTTCTCTCCCGACTAGTATTTTGCCGTTTAGCTTTCAGACCTTGAAGCTTAAAGGCACTTGTGGTCCCGGGGTTTTTTTGGCACTGAAGAGCCGATATCGGGCGTGGCACCTGTGTGGAAGTAATGAGCTCATCAGCTTTCATCGCAAAAACATTTCTCTCCGTCCTTACGCCTATCCTCCGTCATCAACTCTCTTTTGGAGTTCGTATTTTTTCCTCTCCCCTTTGCATCGTCTTTGGATTAACTCCCCTCTGGAGAGTACTTCCATCATTCGTGGACCAAAAATGAGGAAGGGGTATTCCATAAGACCGTATATATATATATATATATATATGCGTTCGTTATACATTTCGACAAAAGAATTTTTTTATCTCGATAGCTAAGGAAAATATTTCACTATAGCAAATTATATGTATTTAGACAATGTATTTATGTATCGAAACAAGGTTATTCATGAATAAAATTCGTTTTCAAAATTATTATTAGCGAATTTTACTGTCAAAACCTCCCGTATCATTAAATTTTTTACAATTTCTCGTTCACTCGTCCGACAGGAAAAATTATGTGTTCATTTTTAAAATACTTTTTCTTCTTTATATTTTTTCGCGTTCACTTTTCTCGCAAATGGATAATATTTTTTCAATGTTTCCATGTCAAGAGAAATGTTTTGCAACTTTCCATTTTTCGCAGTTTACGAAGCGACCTTTCACTCGTATGGAAATGCCCCGATTCACTAGAAAGCACTCTCAGGGGGAAAGGCGGAGAGTTGACATAAAAACTTTCCTCTTCCGAGTGAAAATAATACGGGAGATGTATTTATATAAACTCGAGGAAACTTCGCCTTTTCTAGAGCCTTAAATTATTTTAAAAGAATTCCTATGGCGCTCACGGACTTCACTCCCCTTCCCCATGCACACATACAATCACGCACACTTGACGAACAAGAGCTTTTACTCTCTAATTGCCTCAATCTATCATTTGGGACCGAATTTTTTAATCCGATTTTTCCTTTATTACCAAGAAATAACATTTGCTCGTTTTCATGCCCACCTATTTTTTTAATGCTAAAATATATTAAAATCGAGCTTCTAAAACGTTTAGATAGCTCTAATCTCCACACATAGTCTGCTTCCGTAAATGCTGAGACATTTTTCTGTCATCGGGTTTTAGTAAATTAATGCATTTATGTACAGATATTTATGTGTACGTCCACGGTGACACAAGAACGTATGTTGGTGGTGAAATTGTCGAGTTTCTGCCCTTATTTAGCTGAAGAAATACCTTAGTTTCGTATGAGTTCGGCTGTGTGTGATTATATATATATATATATATATATATATATATATATATATATATATATATATAAATTTCCTCGCCCACAAAAGTCGAGGACCTAGCAAATAATCCGTAAGCACCCCCTCCCTCGCATCTTCTTCCGCTGTGGAGGTATAAGACGCGATCTCTTATCATGCGAATCAATCCTCGGGTCCTTAAGCCTCATACTTCATCGTCAATCCTTCCACATCCCTCAAAAACCCCTCCACCTCCTGTGTCCTCACCACAATACTCCTCATAAATCATTGGCTCGTCCTATGGGATCCAATACCCAGGCAAAACAGCCCTCAAGCATCCATGCCTTATCCTTCGCCCTCTCCACCCGTACATCAATCAGGCAGAGGAGACCCCCAAGTCTCTCCCGATGCGCCTTGCCTCACCCCCGCCTCACCCACCTTCATCTCTCCTTTCCTCTCCCTCTAAGGGACATACATCCTCCCTCTCTCATACCGCCCAAGTCGCTGTCTCTCTTTTTATTCCCACTATCTTCCCATCTTGAAAACCTTGGTGTCTACAGCGCTTTTGTCACTACCCGCCCGAACCTCTTCCCTCTATCCCGTTCACCTCGACAGCCCCTTCTAAACATCCCTCCTTCGCAAGAACAGGGGAGTAGGGAACATACACCCAAAACTAAGAAGAATCTGTGCGGGGGCAAGTGAGGGAAGGTGGCGGGAGAGGTCCTTTTGCGATTACCTGCCTAATCCAGCACCCATCTCCCAAAATTTCGTTTGATCTTAGCGTTTGGTTGCCATATCGTCATGCGTACGTCGGAAAATTATTAAAGCTGCTTGTCATTGCCCGGCAAGTTAAATTTTAATTCTCGTGCGTTAATAAATAAATCTATTTGAATGTTTTTAATGAGTGAAGGGTTGCATTCAAAATCCCTTCCTCGGATGATATCATAACTAAATTTGCGTGAAAGGCTAAACTTTCAGCCGTACGGCTGCTGTTTTCATTAAAAGAAAAAACGGATAATTTTACTCTAGGAGCCTTAACTATCTGAAAAACTGAATTCGTTTTTTTAACTACCTCGTTTACCGTTCGTTATCATTTTAATGTTTTTCCTCTTTCGTTAGAGAGAAAATTATGAAGCAATAAGTTTTTAATTTAATTTTACATCCAAAATAAAATTATAGAAAGGTTGGTAATACCTAAAGACATTAAAAAGTAATGGTTTTAGAAGGTTGCCATTTAATAATAAAAAAATCTTCGCTAAACTCGTCTTCTCTCCCTCTTAAGGGAGCGATGATACGACAATATTTATTTTTCGAAGAGGATGTTATAATCTCAGTCTACTTTTTATGTATCCTAATCCTATGAATGATCAAAAGAACCGTAAATATTTTCTAAAAGAGCATTACGATCGCAGTTATTCTTCTTCATTGTCTGTCACTCCAATTCCATCTCGTGCGCCAAAAAAATGATCGAATTTCCTTTCTGCTTAATCGTCATAAATGCATTAATTATGCATAGGCGAAGTTTGATAGAGAAAGCCATTAAAGCTTCCTCTTCCGACGTACTTTTTTTCCTGCGAGGTCTTTTTAATTCTTTATAGTCGTATTTCTGTCCATGTATACAGTGAAATATAAGTTGGCCAGCCTACTTTCATTGGGCGATCACTCGCTCCGCCCTTAAGCCTCTCCACCCTTCCCAATCCCGTCCTTATGATGCCTCTTTGTGAAGCCGAGAATTTCCAACTCCCTCAGCGATATTTTTTTGACTCCCTTTCCCTCTTTCTCTCTCTCCTTCACACTTTGTATTCCGACGTCAATTTTTTCCTCTATTCCTCTCCCCCAACGTCGACCTCCTTTCATCTTTTACTCGAAAAAAATTACGATATCTGACTTTCCAATAATGATTTCCCCGTTATCCGTTTCTTCTCTCTCTCTCTCTCTCTCTCCCCCTCACTCTTTTGGGCCTCAATTTCACGCTTTTCCCATATTTTTGCTTTTTTAAATCACTTCCTCCGTTTTACCGAAAAAAGAAAGAGTACTTCTTTTTTCGGCTCTGTCTCGTCACTCTCGCTTACCTTGGAAAAATGTTTCAACGAAAAATTACATCAGTACCGTCTCTTTTCCATTACTCTGCTTTATTTCGCGTTTTTGTTATCCTCCTCATACGCTGTTTTTATTTTTAAAGACATTTATACCATTACAATCTGGATAGTACATAGTCTAAAACGTTCCTAATCTCACTAAATTTCCTCCTTTCTTTCAAATTTGCACTTTAATTCAACGATAG
Organism: Tanypteryx hageni; assembly: GCA_028673005.1. Classification (NCBI taxonomy): domain Eukaryota; kingdom Metazoa; phylum Arthropoda; class Insecta; order Odonata; family Petaluridae; genus Tanypteryx; species Tanypteryx hageni. Next base: position 58,316,808 of record CM054116.1, read on the forward strand.
TGCCTTGACGATTGCAGAAATTATATTTACAAAATCAGTTTCTTGAACTTATTTCCGTGACCGAATCAAACGTAAACATATGGATCATCTTCACTGTCACTACGAATCCAAGAGATAATTTTCCTGTTCAATCAGCCAGTAAACTAGAACATTCATGTAATCGCTGTTATAATAAAACTTAAGTATACGGATTGTCAAATTTTAATCCATCGTTATGTATCCAGACAAAAGCATTTCTCGTTGAACTCTCAATTTAGCACTATGAGTGTAATTATTATTATATCTAACATTTATCACGTTAGATACCCATTTTTTGTGTGTATGAATCGGAGTCATGTCGAAATAGCGTGCGTTAAACGTAAACTAATGCATATTATTTTTCGAAATTATTTTCGACCGCTTAGATTTTGCGAGATGAATATGAGAACGTAAATTTCTTATTTTTCTTCCACCTTCCGTTCCGTCGTAATCTCCGTCTTCCTCTTTGTGCCAGCTTTTATTCCCCGCCTTCTCTAAAATCCCTGAACTGTTTCTCTCCCTTGATCCTCTCCATTCTTTCCGTGTCCTCCTCCTTCATCCGCCCCTCCCCTTCCCCATTTTTTCCGCGCCCAAACCTTTTCAAACTCTCTCTTCTTTCCCCACCTCACTCGATCGCTTAGTCATTTTCCCGTCACATTGTGACACACATGAAACCCTTTGACATTCCCCCCCTCCCACCCTCCTCTCGCCCTTTTCTATCCGACATAAGGTCACATGCGACTTGCGATGCATTATTTTTCTCTTTCTCTCCTGTAAGGGAGTTACGTTCCCTTTCTTTCGGCCCATTATATCTCGATGACTTCTTTCTTAAGATACTTTAGACGAGCCTTCGACGTTTTTCCACTTCTTCCGCTTAACGATCAGGTTCCTCCTAAATATTTATTCTGAAATATTTCTTATGCCTTGTTACGAAAGATTTTTTATATTTTTTTTGAGGCGACGTATTTTTGTTTTCCTGCTCCATATTCAGACGTTACGTGATCTTGCTCCGCCATTTATCTCGACGTCTTTCATTTTCCCTTAAAAATATTCCACCCCTTAAGCTCCGAGTTATGATTATGATGTCATTACAAAACGCTCGTGTTAAAGGGAAGCTCTAAAAAAAGAGGGCGGTTGCTATCGAAACAAAGTAGGGAGAGGGCTTCTTCGCTTTCCTTTTTCCTGTTATTTTTTCCCTCTGTCTGTTTTTTTCTATTTTACTCCCGGACCGTGTGATGTCCCTAAGTCACGCATAGTTCCGGAAGCCGCATATAGGGGGATTTATTGGCGCTTTAAATTCGCCGCTCTTATGTCCCACGGTATATTTCCTCCGCCTCGCATCGCGGGATAAAAAATCCGAAAAAGGGCCTTTCGGAAGTGGGAGTGGCGTTGGTTCTTTTTTACGGCCTCCTATTTGCAATTCTAACCCTCTACCATCAATTACTCATTAAGCCGAGGTCATAAATCGCAAGGGCCGATTCGGATCACAAATTATCGATCGGCGCGTTTGGGAAAGAAAAGGAGGGGGCTTTTGTTTCCTCCTCTCAGCGTGAGAATAAACGTTCCCAGAGCAACGGTCGGACGGAGAAATGATAACGTTAAAATTCCTTCTGTAACATTAAAAGTTTATCGAATCAGTCTGCCGTACCCATTCGCCATATATATTTTCATAACATCGGTGGAAATGATCTCGAATAAGGGCAGTGTTGATTGAGCAATTCCGTCCCGTTTCCGTCCGCACTATTGGTCGTAACGTAAAAGTAATTCCTTCGATCTACTTAAATGCGTTTGTTGAAACCTCGCGTACTCCTCTTTACCGCTCCTACTCGTCAACCCCTTGATTATTGTCGTAGCGTGTCCGAACGCCGGAGTAATTTGCTTTTGAATGCCCTCACCCTCCCCCTCCCCCCCCCCGACACGTATTAACAAAAACTCATAAAAGAGGCGCTCGGATCGCACCCCCTCGTTTAGAAACCTTCGTTATAATTAATCTCCGCATTAAAGCGGTTCTTTTTTATTTTAACGGTAGGTGGTGTTGGTAGCAATATTTCGTTTTACCAACCCCCGTCAAGTTTCCTCCAGCACCCGCACCTCCTCTTCCCCCCCATTCTCCCCCTCCATAGCGGGGAACCCCAGAATGTCTTTCCCCACTCCCAATCTAAGCGTCCTCTTCCCTCTCCATATTCTCTCTCTTTCCTTCCATCCCTCTCCCTTCTTCCCACCTTTTACAACTCGCTTCTTAACCCAATTTCCTTGCTTCACGGAGCCAGATTGTGCTCCGAGCATCATCACTTTTGATGCAAACTCATTTTATTCATGACAAAATTTCGCTCCACCCCTCGCGACCCCATTTCTGCCGCCTCTCCCTCCCCGCGCACACACCCCATCCCCCACCGCGCCCGTACTGGCATACACACCCTTACCCTGAGGCACCTTTGAGAGGTTAACAGGGTGGAGGGAGTAGCATGAGGGTGGATCCGTCGGGAGGATTTTCTTATATTTTTTTTCGGAGGAAGGTCTCAGAGAGAGAGAGATGGAGGGATGGAGGAAATGGAGGGAGAAGAAGGATAGAGAGAGAAAGAGGTTGTGAAAGGGGAACGTGAGCGTAAGTCGGGTGCGGTGTCTCCTTCGCAGTCTCTCAGAGAGAGAGAGAGATAGTGCGAGGGAGAGAGAGAGAGAGGAAAAAAAAGAGAATTGTCTCCGGGAGAGGGTGAAAAACAAGGGGATGGAAGCTTATTGGTTTGACGGAATGTTTTTTTAAAAGAAATTGGATGAGGAGAGGAGGAGGAGGGGGGGGAGATGGTTGGGGAGGGGGAATGAGGAAATTGAAAAAAAGGTGCGGGGTGCAGACGCCTTCCCAGGCGCTATATCTCCTTCCGGCCTTACTCCCACTCTCTCCCCCTTTTTCTCCCCTTCCGCCCTCACTTCCCCGTAATAGACTTGACTCCGCGGCCGCAGGGGCGGGGAGAGGGAGGAAAGAACGGTGTAGCGGGGAAAGATCAAAATACTTCGGTGCGGTAATTCGATGAAGGGGGAGTCGTCGTAGTATTCGGGGTTTAAGATCTCGTTTCCCAGGTTCCTCACGAAGCGTATCGTGTGTGATGAAACGGTCGCTTTTTCCGCCACCTTCGCCGCCATTTCGCCGCCTCTCCTTTGCGGAGATCCGTTACGTCATTTCCATTTCGTAACACTCGCGTTTCCTCGCGCTTTCTTTTTTTCCCTCCGTCGAAGATGTCGTTTCGTGAGCGCGAGAGATTCGTAATGCAAGGATATTTAGGGGACATTTTTTCTATACCGAGTCGTACTTACATTTGGATGTGATTTACAAAATTTATATATATATATATATATATGGCAACAAGTTGTTGGGATAAGGAAGCACAATGAGCACTCACCAATAAAATGACTTCAATTTGAGCTGCTGGTGGTGTCGAAGTGACACACGTAAAACACAAAAAACTCGGAAGCTTTCGGAGGTGATCCCATTGTCAGCACAGGATGGATATATATATATATATATATATATATATATATATATATATATATATATATATATATATATATATATATATATAATGTCCACCATCGATAAACGTACTTGCAAAAATAAACATTTTCGGTAGCTCTTTTTATAAATTTTAAAATATTCCGTCGCTAAATATTATAGACTATGAATTTATTAAGCTCTTTAAATTTTACTACCGTTTATATTTTTCCCTCTAAATGTTAAAAAAATACATTTCGAAATCATACGTTGACGTATTTGAAATTTTGGATATGATGGTTTGTTTGAAGTGTCACATGTCAGGCAACAAGAGGTAGCTTTGCGTTTAAATTGTCAATTAACATCAAAATTTTTGTTGTCATATTTATTGAGAAAAATTCTGAGTTGACTGCGACGGTCGCTATAAAATATTCGACGACAAAAAGATAAATTGTCGATTTAATGCAGCATCGTGCTGCTTAAAACTATAGGAGAAACGTGTATGATTGGCGGTGCGCGAGACTCATCTGGCCCCTCAAAAGTATTTATAATGATTTTGAGAAAATCTACTTATTTGTGCGAAATATTTACGGTAACATTAAAAATAATAGGTATTTAATTCGACCGCTTCTTTCACATGTACGTTTGCGTTTAAATTTGTTTTTTATTAAAACAAATTTTACTCTATGGTGTTATATGGGAGATGCATGAATCTTGAAAAATTTTCACTAATTTACATAACTTATTCATCTAAAGAAAATCTCGACTCTTATCCATTTTTTAAAAAACATTGTAACCTATATAAGGCCGTAGTGGACTCCATGGACGTATAAAGCCAGATATGGAGGATTTCAAGCATAAAAGGTTTTCATGATCCTCATGGAAGTGATTCACCGCTCACATCCACCTGTAGTTGAGTAAATGCAGCGCTAGAGGAGACCTATCCATCCGCATAAACAGGTCGACCTGCGTTTAATACCTCCTTTTAAACATAAACACGCTAACGAAACAAGCATTTCCACTCCAAAAGACAGTGTTGCAACGATTCTAAAAAATTCAATTCTTCCCAAGAAAATAATTTAACTCCCGATGTCGCGATTCTGCGTGGAAAAACATCCTCGAAAATTGAACGAACCCTGTCGAAAAGATGTATTGCTCGCGCCGGTGCCAATTCCCTACAGAATTGGCTCTCTACCATAACATAAGACGCGTAATTGAAAATCTCCACTTCCTACTCCAATTCGAGAGTGAGAGAGAGAGGGAAGAAGAGTTTTTGGCTCCGTGGGAAAATCACTTCGAGTGTCAGGCGCACAACTGTACGTGACGCAATAACTACGTATAGAGCGGTCTCATTCAAGAGATGAGTTGGAATAGTAGCTTCTTCAAAAGCGAGCGAATGCCTTTCTGCTTCCCCTCCTCCCTTCCCTCTCTCCGTCAAGCACTCGTTCCCCCCCCCCCCCTCTCCGCAAAACTACCGAGTCTTGTCGCAGTGTGTAGAGAGCGAGCGAGAGGCAAGACTGATAGATGGAGAAAAAGACAGAGAGAGATAGAAATAACCCAGAATACCCCGCCATGGTCCTTTTTGAACTATGAGCGAATAAAATCGCGGAAGACGGTTGCTGCTGTTGAGACCCCCGCACACGTTTCGAACAATCCCTGGACCGAACAAACTCAATTTCCCGGGGAGAGAGAGAGAGAACTCCCTCTTTCACCCCACTCACCCCTCCTGTTCCCTCTACTCTTTTTACCCTTCGTCTAACTCTTTCTCTCCCTACATCCCTCCTCCTTTCCTCCCTCCCAGCTCCACCTTCTCCCCTCAATCCACTCGCTTGACCCGTTTCGCGACATCGCTAAGAGTGACGTAGAGGACGCGCGCTGAATAACGTTTCGTGCGGTTTCATGAAGTCTCCTCCTTTCTCTCCCCTCTCTCTCTCTCCTTGCTCCTCCTCTCTATATCTCTCTCCTTTCTCCTCCTCTCTATATCTCTCTCTCCGTTCCTTCCTTCCAAGAGTGGGCATTCTCTTTTTTTTTAGCCAAGTCGGTTCTGGAGGAGAGTGGGGGAAGGTAGAGAAAGAGTGGGAAAGGAGAGAGAGAGAGAGAGGAGGGAGTTTCGACTACTGAAGAAGGGATGGGAAGGGTTAAGTTGTACAAAAAATGGAGCGAGACAGGAGGGGGGGGGGAGGAGAGAAAGAGTCACTCTCGCGATTTCCATTAGGGTCTATACGAGTTTATGCAGATGTCTAATTTTAAAGGAAAAGCGGGATTGGGGATGGCTTGTTATTTGCAAGTCATGCGATTTCATTTCATTTCTGGCGGGGAAGAAAGGACGAACGACGGTGGGTACAGAGAGAGAGGGAGGGAAAAAGGTTAACACTCAAAACGCGAACTTTGCTCGATTTGAATTTCATCGTGAAACGAATATCCGCATCGCAAGCTGTCGATGCGGTGCGCGAAGTAAACTGCGGATTGTTTCTTCATTTTTTCATTTCGATTTTTTTTCCTTTTTCGGGCTCTTTTCTGCGCGGAGGGGCTGGGGTCTTTGATGAATTATGCCCGGCGCATTACCGAATGATGAAAGGTTCTCGCGGGAAGAATTTTTCCTTCCCCTTTAATTACTTCTTCCGGAATTTCCTTTTTTGTGTCTTAAAGGGTGCTCGAGAAATGGGAAAGGAGCTTTTTGAAAAAAGTTCATCTTTACGGAGAGGAGGAAAACTCGCATTATTACCCAATTAACTTAATGCAAACCGCATTAAAATTACCTCCTTGTATGATTATATTTTTTAAAACCTTCCAGAGATAACTTTAAGGGTATTTTTATTACTTTTTCAATGCTAAATTCGTCCCTCCAAAGATCAAATTGTTTCTCCGGTAACTTCGACGCGTAACAAATAAACTTTTACCTCGTCTTCGGGAATTTTTTGTCACGCGAAAAAGACGATATTTTGACTACTCTACCTGACCTTATATAGAAAATAGAAAGAATGTAAGGGTTTACGGGTTATTCTTATAAGATTTTTATTCGACGGCCATCCCTCTCTTTTCGAAGAACAAAATTGTCTTCGTTTCTCCTTCGGTTAATTATCCTTAAGCCCTCCGTCTTATTATCTGATGAACCGAGACGAATAAATTGTATCCCACCGAGTCTCCAGCTCTTCTTTTTTTCTCCCGGCCAACTTAAAAATTAGACGACAAAGGAAAGAGATTTTTTCGAGAAGGCGGGATTCTCCCTTACTCTCCTTAAAAATATCTTTCGTGTATATATATATATATATATATATATATATATATATATATATATATATATATATATAAGCATAAAATGGAAAAAGTTTCGTTCCTACGACGATTGAATAGACGAGGCGAAAACGGGGGGAGTGCGGGAGGGAGGCGCCATTCATGTCTTTTCGCGAGATCTTTGACGGCACAATCCCAGAAAAAAAAATAAATAAATAAAATTCGAGGTGGCGAAGGAATGGGCGTGGCGTTCACGGGAGGAGTAAATGGTTTTTCAGAGGTTTTCCGAGTTCTTTAAGCGTCCCCGCTTATAATAAGCTCCCCTCCCCCCACTCATTCCCGACTACGGCGAGGTTTCTTTTTCTCTCTCTTTTTCTTCTCCTCCCCATCCTCTCATGGGATCGAACAGCGAGAGAGGTCCTCAAAAAAAAGAGGAAGGAGAGGGTCAAAAAGTAAGGGTGTGTGTGGGTGGTTGGTGAGGTTTTGGAGGCGGTTATGGGGTGTTTTGAGGGTCCCATGAAGAGTTTTGCCAGGGCTCTCCAAGTTCCTTTTGGACAAAGCTCGGTCCATCATTTTTAATGAGGTGCCGACAAAAGGGACTGAAGGGGCTTAACGAGGTTATTACTCGGATTGAATGCGATCCTCAATTATTTCTGAAGGAGTGGATTAGTCCGGGGGATTATAAGATTTTTGGGAGTCCGCGGCAATTTAAAGTAACGCCAGACACTGCCCGACAAGAGTGTTTCAAGTGGAGCACGTAAACTGGTCACGTTTGGAGGGAGGAGGAGTGAGAGCGCTCTCGACAGAGTTCAGTTCCTTAGCGAGAACATGAGAGAGAGAGTGAGTGAGAGAGAGCGGGGGCCGAGAGATAAGACCGGTTTTTTTTATAATGGTCGTTAACGGCGCTGTTAGGTAAATTGCGGAAAGTAATTAAATGTTTATCTAAGCGGATGAAGAGAGAGGCTCTACTTCCTGTTTTAAAGTTCGCTAATGGATTGACATTTTCTAGGCGATTTAATTTGTCTGGGACGCTCATTGTCTCGCGTTATTGCCGGCTATTTGTAGTTTCAGAAGTCTCTTAATGATAGCTCTCCATCTCTCATTTAGTTTCCGTCTCGATGAGCGACCTAGACGATACTTGCGAATAAATGAATAAATTAAAAATGGCTGAATAAGTCAAATCTTGAAGACGCATACTTGCTACGACATGTATTATTAACTTGGAGTTTTTTTAACTGTTGTCTTATTAATTGTTATTACGGCTTAAATGTGATGATTATATTCTGGTATACATTTTGTTTGGGTTTTCTCTTAAAGTTGACGTCTCTCGATGTTTTTAAGACGCGCAAAGTGCAGCGGTGGGAGAATTTTTGGTCCAGAAGATTCTTGTCATACGAGTAATATACGTCTTCTGTCTCTTCGTCCGAGCGGTTTAGTCCTAAAATTCAGCATCTCACCGCGCGTCGGAAGTCCATTTTCTGCGGCAGTCGCTGCATTTATGTCGCCGTTCGTAGCGTCGCCAGCGACAAAGGACGTGTCATTTTAGCAGATTGCGCGGCGTTAACGCGGACCGTTGGAGGATTAGATTTTGCGATGGCCGCCCTAAGGCAGGAAAAAAGTGGCGGTTCCGCCAGGAGAGGGAGAATTGAAGTGTAGGGGGCGGGAGTGTGGTCTGCCATTTGGTTTCATATGCGGCAAATGGGACGTGTGAGTGGCATTTGCGGTTCCTCCGAGCTCCGTGTCCACCGACTCTGCGTGTCCCGCCCCTCTCGCCCCACCGCACACCCATGGTGCGATGGCCGCTCGCACCTTCCCTGCCCCCATAGTCCCTCTGCCCACCTAGCATGCATCTCCGCACCCCTTTCACCTTACCGAGCCCTACTCTAATCTACCTCCCGCGCGTCCGTATAACTCACAGAATGCATTCCAATCCATTTCGACCCATCCTTTCCCACCTCCTCCCTTGATCCCATCCGCCCGTCCTTTGCCCCCTTCTCACTCAATTCTCCCGTTTCATGCCGCCGCCTCTACGACCGCCTGCTACTACTACTACTACCCATTTCACCTCTCCCTCCGTTCCGATCCCGTCCTAACCTTCATGGCGCTCCCTCTCCACCCTTTACCCCGCCCTCTTCTCCACGCACCCCTGATCAAACCCTCTTTGTTCCGGCGCCAACCTCTCGACGCGTGGAGTTGATGGCGGATGCGGTATGTGAGGCTGGAGAAGATTCCTCCATCGTGATACACGGGCAATCACCCACGCGTCCCGGCGTCTTTTGTGTGTGCAACTGTGCGCGTTTTTTCCTCCCTCGCTCCTCCTCCGCCTCGCCTGACTCTTCCTCTTTCTTTTGTCATTCTGATGACGTCTCCGTCAATTCGAGCGCCCGCACCGCTGACAAACAACGTTACTTGATTGGCTGACTTTATTCCATCCTCACCCCCACGGCTCCTCCGTCTCATCCTACGAACGGACGTTACGATGGGAGCGTTTTTCTATTCAAATGACATCGACACGCGGTCGTCCTTATGACTTCGATTTCCATCTTCGCACACGAGAGGGAGAAAAAGGATCCCCGCAGGCTCTTTGATGTTTGCGTAAAACGCGAAAAAGGATTCCTCTGTCCCCGTCGCAAAAAGATAGAAGTTCGAAAAGCTTTCTATTCTTTTTTCATAATTTCCTTTTTTCCAACGATCTATATCTTGATTTACGATCCTTTTCGGGAGATGTTCTGAGAAAACTGATTTTGTTGATACGATGGTTCGGCTTTATCAAACACCCTCTGTCCGGAATTATCCGTGTATTCCTCATAAGTAGTACCATTGGAATTCTCTCTCGCTTTGCGCATGCGAGGATGCAACATACCCCAGAGTTCGAATGTGGCCCGAGAGATGAGATGAGTTGGTGGAATAACCATAAAAGCACACGGTCAATGCTACCAGAAGCTTGAGTCACGGATATTGAAACCAATATTCGTTATCTTCTATAGTATTTATGCCGGTGTCGGGGAGCTTAAGGAGTCGGTACTCTACATAGTTGGATTTAAAAGAAAACCGTATATTTGTTTATTATGTATGTAGGTTCTATTTCTGTAGTTTTCTTTCACGTACGAATTTAACAGTATAAAAATGCGAGATTTTTATAAGTAAAAACTTTTTCAATTTCCACTATGAGAGAGAGAGAGCGCAAAAGTGTTCTTTTGAGTTATTTTTATAATAATCTTCTTTTTAGTACTACATATTAAATTTGTATTGCAGTTCCACCCGGTATTACCTTGCAACATCGATTATCTTCCACACACGCTTCATCCACAAAACTGCTTTAATCCTCGATGCATCCTTGGAGTTCTTTTGTCTCGTTTCGAATGGATACACGAAGTTCGTTTTCTCATTGAAATTTGCTAAACTTTCATCCTTTCGATATATCGGCGCTGCACCAATGTTCTATGTTTTAACAAAATATTTGCTAGGTTTTGTATACGCTAGTGAAATATTTTATGCTTAAATATTAAGGCTTCCTTAACATATTAAGACTTAATTATGAAATTTACGTTATTCTTGCTTCCATGCACGTTCCGCCCTCGACGCCTCGCAAGCTTTTTGCCGTCACGTCATTCTGTGGTACGCATCAGCCTCGATAGTTTATCGCCTTATCCTCGGATATTAATCTGAAATGCATTATCTCGACATCTCGTTTAACGACAGCTTAATACCGATTAATTAGGAGCAAAATAAAATCCCCCTTCCCTCCCCCTCCGTCATCAAATTTGCTTACGCATCCACCGATTCTCAATCATCTTTTAATAACGGGCGCAAACCTATTTCGTCATCTTCCGACCTCGATATCCTCCCCTCGCTGACCACTCCCCCCCCCTCCTCTGCCACCTACCTCCCCCCTTTGCGGAAATTTCCAAACGAGGTCCTAAATGGCGTCCGTGATCATCAAATCTGTCCCTTCCTTGGACACACCTGTCTTCTCCAGAGAGAACGGACAAGCAGAATGGCCTTTAATTGCGTTTTCCGCCGACCAAACCTCTCCTCCTACCCCATACCACGTCTCTTATATAATCCCATACAAAATCACCATCCCCTCTCCCAATCTCCCCTTCCCTTTTGCACCCTCCCACCCATCCACATCGGCTCGTCACTTCGTCCCCTCAAAGCCACTTCTCTCTCTCCCTCCCTCTCCCTCCTTCCCTCGACTCTCATATCTCTCTCTTCTCTCTCCTCTCTCTCTCTCTCTCTCTCTCTCTCCACTCTTTCTCGCTCCCTCTCTCTTTCGCTATAACCGAACAAGGGCCCCAAAAAGAAAATAATAATACGCCGCGCCTGCCCTCGTAAATTATTTTCAAATTACCATCAGTCATACACGTTTCAATTTCCAACCTCTTTTTCGATGTTTTTTCCCTCGTAATTGTGTTCCCGTAGGGTGGACGTTGAGTGGGTTTTACAGGGTGTCGCCAGATTTCGGAGCGGCGGAGAATGACGTAGGAAGGAAAAGGGTTTTGGAATTTGTGTCGGTATGGAATATGGGGATGAAAGAGGGAGAAGAGGCGTTAGGGTGGATAGAGAACGAGTATACTCGGGTGCGTGGAGAGAAATGAAGGGATGAAGGGTTATCGACGATGAAAGAGTATATTTTTTTATTATTTAGCTGGGCGGGCTCGAACAGAGGGTGGATATGAAGGGTTTTTGGGGGCGTCGGCGGTCGGAAACGAACGTGCAGAAGTTGACGGTGAGTCACGAGTCACGCGGGTCGGATTTGGTCGCAAAAATTCCCTCCCTCTTTTTTACGCTCGCTTCCTACCCCTAAAACCATTGACTTCCAACCGCCACCTTTGCCTCGCTCGCCATTCTTTTTTTTTTTTCATTCCCGAAAATTCTCTCCCCCACGCCGTCGAACTCGCAAGTAATAAAAAAAGAAAGAGTAAAAGTCGATGATCGATTTTTAATTTCGTATTCTGTCCCTTTGCCAACAGGCCATTGTCCGTGTAACGAATGCGCTTTTGGTTTCATTACTGCTCTCTCTCTCTCTCGCTCTCCATATCTCTCTCGCGAGGGCCGCAGGGTTGGCGGCGGAGTGTGGGGGAGAAAAGAATGGACGGATTGGCGGAAAAAAGGAAGGGAAAGAGGGGGTTAAGGGGTGAAATTTTTCCCCCAGACGTGTAGAGAGAGTTCGGCCGTGATAGAGGGAGCGAGGGTTGGAGGGTCACTGTATACTTATTTGCAGAGCATGCGGGGGAGAGAGAGAGAAGGGGAAGGGCAGGAGCGGACGGGGATTAGGAGGGGTTGGGGGGATGGGGTCGGCGGTGGTCAGCTGCACCTGCGGAGGGTCCTTCCGGTGAAACATTTCATTTTCCGTAATAATGGCCTCAACGGGATGGGACGAATGTGCTGTGGAGTGGAAGTGAATGGTTGTAGTGAGAGAGAGAGAGGGATTGAAAGGGATGGTGGGAGAGAGTGAAAAAATGCTCGAGAGGACTGCTATATACCATCTCTCTCTATGAAAATTTGAGTAGGGCAGAGAGAGAGAGAGAAATGCACATTAAAGGGAAGGTTTAGATTTGCTCTATAGGAATTTCCGGCGGGGAGTTTTTTAAAGGGATATTCGCACCGAATTTGAATTTTTTGCCCGAGATTCCGTGCCGAGAATTACTTCTCGTTTATCGTAATTAATTTTGAAGTCTTTTTATAATTTTATGATGTTTTAATTAAATCAGTTCGTTTCGTAGATATTTAGCAACTTAAGACGTTAATATTTGATGAATTCCTACTATCCTTTGCGAAAAACCGTTACCCTGGAGGAGTTTGAGAAGGGGAAACATGTCTTAATTAAGCAAATGGATGTTTCTAGTCCTTAAATTATTCACGGCTTCATCTTTAACTTTTTAAGAAAATTAAATTGTACTTCAAAAATCTCAAATACCGTTGACGGAATTTATCTTTAATATTATCGAAACTTGCCATAAAATTGAGCTTCTATCGCTTAAATTATTCATATTCTGTTGTAAAAAAATTTAAATTTTTTGCACTGATCATTTAAAACAGGCATGCAAGTTTATTAAAGCGCTCGCCAGCGAGAATGATTCGAGATATCCCAAAATTACCTTGTCCTAATTCCGAGACTTCTTGGATAGCCTGACCGTGACAGACACATTTCAAAACTCTCTCCTTCGGGCTTTTAAGGATATACTGATCGTCGCCGATTTATTTGTCAAATCACGCCATTTAAGGCCACATAAGTTTGCTTAATCTCCTTTTTCGAGGGCAACAATACGTAAAGTCGTCCGAACGTCAAGGGCACGCTTTTAAGGCTATCCATCAACTCCCTCTGCACTAATTCCTTCACACTCCATTCGTTCCTTCGGTTGCTGAGGCCATAAAGTGGAATCCCCTCTCCTCCACCCTCTCCCTTCTCATCCAATGCACTCCTTCCCCATTCCCCCTCCTCCTCCCGCTCACTCGCACCCTACCGTCTCCTCCGCGATACGACAGAATTCCACTTTTGGGCGTGGTGGATTGAGATTGCGAGAGGCTTCACTGCGGAATAGCTTCGCTGAATAGGTTTCTAGGGCTATAGAGGTCTAACATCGTAACAGTACATCACCACTGTCCCGTCGACTCCCCCTCTCACCCCACCTTGTCCTTCCCGGATGCAGATTGACGGAGCCCAAATGTTCCGCAGGACTAACGTGTGGCCTTTCCACACACGCAAACACCCGTCCAAATCCGAGCTATCCTCTCGCCTTTCTCCTTCCGCCAAACGTTCTACCTCCTCCGTGACCATTTCTCCTCGCCCCTTCCACATAGGTCGCGACACATTGGCCGGAAAAATAATTTTAGGCCAAATTCGGCTTCTCAACCTCTCCGGTCTCCCCTCCAATCACACATAATACCGAGGTGGTGCCGTCCTCTTCGCCAACAATGGGAGAGAAAGGGGAGCCAAACTCGCGCACATATTCTCCGTCCCTTGTCTAATCTCTATCCCTCCCTCCCTTTGTCCCACGAGAATTCGACCCCTTGACATATCTCCGCCAGCCATGGCCAATGCCCCCTTGCGGTCCACCGACGGATTTCGTGATTTGCATTCCGGTCGCCCGGGGCAGAGAGTTCTGTGCTCGTAGAATCTGCACAAATTACAGGTCGCTACTCTTCCCATCCAATGTATCCGGAGCTGGGTCCTTGTTTTCGGAACGGGTCGGACCAGTGTTCTGCGAATCGTGTGTTCGATACTCGGGTAAGGGCCCGCGAGGAGGGAGGTGGAGGAAGGTGGTAGTAGCGCACCGGACGGGTATAGTAGGACGGACGAACAACTCGGTCGCAGGTTTCGTTGGATCGTGTATTTGAAAGACTTTTCTCGCATATAACGTGTTTTATTAGTAGAGGCGGGTTTCCTCTTTTTAAGAATGGTTTTATAATTACGCTCTGAATTATGCTCTTCATCGCTAACGGTTTGTCCACAAAAATCATTTTAAAACTGATTTTATATCGCTACAAAATGCGTTTTATTCCGCGCGCGTCGCACAGCTCAGGTGATTTTTGACCCTTCTTTGAGTGAATTACGGCCTTAAGTGTTCGGAGTCTCAGATTTCTCCCGAGTATTGGTGTCAAACATGAAATCATTGCACTTCTTTTAAATCCGTCGAAACCTTTAATTTTCCGAACTACAGGTATTGTCCTCCTTTCCGTCTCTTTCCATCTCCCGACGTAATTGCGTCAATTCGTGCCGTTTAATGCCGATACCTTGAGCGTGGGACTTTTTTTTTCTTTTTCGCAATCTCTCTCGCTATATCATCTTCCCACTTCTCCAGCATCCCATCCTCCTCCACTTCCTTGGCCTCGTTTATACGAAAGCGGACGCTCAGATCACACACCACCATCTTTTCCCGCTTAGTCGCTAAATTGGATGGGCATCACCCCCGCCAACGCGAGTCGCGGTCGCGTATATTTGGATTGGGATGGGGAATATATTTACTGGACACGTCGTCTGAACTTCTTCCTACCAACCCCGGTGCCGGTCCACTCGCATCATCATCCTTCCTCTCTTCTCCGCCAAACTATTTCGACGAACCAACTCTCTCCCTCCCTCTCTCGACATACTCCCTCCCGCTGTCGACATACTCCCTCCCACTCTTTTCCCCTCATCACCCGCGGAATTCCGTGGAATGCCTTTTCCTGCCGCCGTCGAACAGTCTGGGTGTGTTCGTTTCGCGGCGAACTTCACCTCACTCTTCTTCCTTCAGAATCTCCCATCAGGAGCTTGACCTCCTTCTCGTCGGTTATTGCGGCGCCACTTGTCTTCCCCTTGCAGCTTGATTGCGGGAGTAGATTGTGTCTTGGCGGCTGTGTGCGGGCGGATGGATGGCTAGGTTTGTGTGTGTGGATGGGTGGAAGGAATGGAGGGAAGATGGGAGAAATTTTGTCACGGCGACGTTTTGGGGATAATTTACCGCTTCCATAAGGTCGTAGCGGGTTCTACTCTTCGCGGCTGGAAGTCGACGCCGCAGAGGATTCCTTGATTTAAGATTCTCGTCTCTCGGTTTAATTTCGCGACGGTGGGGATTACAAGCGTGTTTTGGGAATGGTATTTTTAGAGCTCTTGAATTGTAAACCTTGCTCAGAAACTGATAAACCCGGGTGAAAATGCTTAAATTTTTAAATAAAACGGTCGGTCGTATTTACGGATGAAAGAAGGTGAATCGCCCGTCTTCCCCCCTCGTGCTTATGGGGCCCGCAATACGTCGCCTGCCATTACAAATTGCTGCTTTAATGCAGTGTTAATCGCGGTGAAGATGTCATCACTCTTTATCTCATAAATGGTTCTCAACAAAATTATTAAATTACTGCTAAAGAGTAGTGATCAACGGTACTTGACGTGAGATATTAATGAAAAATATATTTTTCTTTAAATATATTCGGCTCGATTAACTTTCGAAAAATTTCCGAAGTCGAAAGATTTCACCTCGCAACATTTAAAATTAATTTAAAAAGCACCGTATTAATATCTTCCTCTCCTCGCCGGAAAAAAATCCATTTTTTGACAGCCCGACCTCTTAATCAAGGTATCTTTTACAATGTCTCTCGGGGAATTGCCAGGAATCGTTACTTCCCATCTGTTCGCGTCCATTCAGAAAAAAAACATCGAAATTCAAAGAATTCTCGTCCGCCGTAGCGTCACGTCTCGTCATCCGGTCAGAGACGCGTCTCGGTCGAATAAATTATTTACATCTCTCCCCTCCCCTCCCTTCCTCTATCCTCTCCCCCTCGCCCCTCAGCGGAAAAAACTTCTCATTCCACCCTCTGTCGTCCGAATATCCCCTCTCTGAGAGAGTGAGAGAGAAATGAAAAAATGAAAGTCTCCCTCTCTCAAAGACCCAGGATGGCATGTAATAACCACAGGCATTCTTTCGGCCTCTGCCAGAGAAGGAACTTTTAATTTTTTTCTCTTTTTTTACCGAGCGCAATTTTTGACTCCGCATGCCGCCGGTCCCGTGGCCATCCTCCCTTCCTAGTTCCATTTCGAGGGTAAATGGGGAGGACAAAGGATTTTTCGGTCGGGAATCCCCGGCTCCGCCAACAATCGCTTTAAAATCTACCCGCCCACCCTCTCTCTCGCACCGCTATTTCGCACCGTCGCAGACCCGTGTACTTTTTTTTATAAACTCATTTTAATCTCACGCCCGCTAAGCTCTCTTTCCTCCCTGCTACTTCTCGCTCTCTGCGCCTGTACCCTCCTCTCTTTCTCTCCCCGGCCCTAACGCATGCACAGATTTCCGCCGTTTCGTAATTTTGAAATGTCGCAGAGCTGCGATGACCGACGACAATTCGCGTTTAGGTGACGCGAAAAAAAATATATGCATAAATATGAGTAGCGAGCTCGTTACCGACGCCCAATTGCGGACGCCTGCCATTCGTCGAATCGAGCGAGAAAGCAGAATAGTACGCGTCGCATTTTATACCTCTTTCCCTATCCACTTTGCTCTGTCGTTCTAGTTTAAACTCGCGCAACGCAATCGAAATCGTATATGCGTGTATTTATAGTACATAATAATACTTTTACATTTATATATTCATATCCATTTAAATGCAGATTAAATAATAACAGCTTTCCTATTTTCTTAGTTTCTCTTCTCAGCGCTCATTTTTTTTTAATTCTAAAGGGAGTTAAGTTTTTTTCTCTCCCTTGTTCCATCATCCTCCGTCTTAATGACCCTGTTTTTTGTATTTTACACGGAATATCCCCCAATGCCGAGTATTTTTTAACATTTTTTTTCTTGCGCATAGATATCGTAGCGCTCATCCGTCGGGTGTTTTGATAGACGTTTATGGGATTTGTCCTAAATATTCCCCGGAACCCAAAGCGTATTAAACTCGCTCCATCCAATATTTCCCCGCCTCGTGTCAAAATTTTTTATCCGGAGGGTAATTCGAAGTGACGAGAAGAATGAGTTCCAATTCCCTCTTTTTTTATACATCCGCCCCCTCCCCCCACCGACAGGTTTCATAATCTCATTATTACACGCGCGCGCTTAACTGGTGGGGAGCTCTTTATTAAGTTACGCCGTGCAAGGAAACTTAATGATAAATGTGCCAGAATTATTATGGAGGTCAATTTTTGGTTGGCTGCTCTGCCGCGCGAGATTTTTTTTTGACGCTCGTAAAAGTTTACTATATTCGTTCAACCGGGGGAACAAATTCGATATTATGGTTCGTACGGATATTTATGGTAGCCAGGGAAACGGAAGTTTTTTTTTAAAAAGGCCCATTTTTCGCGATATTCCTATTCTATGCCAAATAATTCATCCTCGCTTTTGTTTTCTCGGGCGGAGTCAGAAGGGGACCCTTTGTCCGCTCCTTATCAGACTTGACCACAGCAGAAGACCATGTGAGGGATTCGGGGATAGCTGGACGGAAGAGATAATGGCTTGGATGGGCAATGTGGGGTATTAGCGAATGCGATGGGGTGGCGCAAGGAATTGGGGGAAAGGGTTTCGAAGGAGGTGTTTGCGGAGATTGGGAGATTTCGCTGAAGGGAGGGACCGTGAGAGTGGTGTGTAATTTCTGCGGTGATAGCGTGGAAAGCATTTGATGTTATGTCTGGTCTCAACGTGTGCTGTAGAAAAATATTTGTTGAAAGAGCAACTGGGAAATGTTTTTCTCGGATGTCAATTTTTTTTTTGAGGTTTACTTTAAAGTCGAATTGTGTAATAAGCCTCGAGCCAAAACCAAAATCAAAATTACCCTTTAAAGCGCAACCGTAGAATTTATTTTCTCTAATAACGTTGCGATGTTCATCGATATTCTGGCATACCTATTAATTCTTCAATTTGTTCCATTCGTTTTATTATCCCACAAAAAAAACACGAAATATGATTGATTTCAGGTTATAAAATTTTAACGACCCATCATTATTATAATTTTTTTAAATTAAAGTTGATGGAAGGTTCTTGAAAGTGCCTACTACGTAAGGAGAACGAAAATGTCGGGAATGTCATGTATTTTACGAGCATTTTACTCTAAGTACCCTCGCAGCATCGGCCCGTAGTCACGCTCTTGTTATTGCGCACACGTGGAATCATCCGGGAGAGTACGCGAACTAGGAGTAGGTAATGTATTACTTATAACAATATCACGAGCACGCCATCTTTTCCGACTTTATTCGAGGATGATATTTGTTTCGATGGATTTTTTGTGACGTCATCTTCGTGGAGTACACCCAAGAGTCCGATGAGGAAGAGTGAGTTGGTTCTGCATGGACATAAAATAAAAAAGTGTCCATCCAGGAACGTCGCCTACTTTTGAGAGAGACGCAGGAGGGTGAGTGGGGGAGAGGGGAATCCGATTGAAACATACGAATTCGTGGGCGGTTAAAAAGAGCGTTCGGATGGAGGTACCAAGGGGAAGGAGAATGGCGAGGAGGGATGGTTTTGGTAAGAGATTGAAGCGTCCACCTCGCTCCGCGATCTTTTGTCAGTCGCATTCGCTCCGTCTTTTTCCATCTCTTCTCCATACCACCGTCTGCCCGTCCCCTCCCCATTCTCCCCCTCCCCTCCCCCCGCCTTCCATTCTCCCCATGCGGTAGAAGCGCTACCGCGACCCAGTTGAACACCCTCGTCTCCCCACACCCCTCTCTATTTCTCTCTCTTTGTCCCCACCCTTACCAGACTCACCTGTCTCTCGCTCTCTCTCTCTCTTGTCGTTCTTCTGATCGAAGAATGGACGTTGAATATTTCGCGGTCCTCCATGTGCCGCGGGTCTTTTGTTTCTATTTACCTCTCTTTTCTGTCCCCTCCATTCTCTCTCTCTCCCTCTCTCTCCCCCCACTCTCTCTCTCCCCCCTCTCTCTCCCCCCCTCTTCTTCTCTCAAGTTTAGGACGCGGAAAGGTATTTCGTCCCGTCGTCTTGGGAATGTCCCGCGGCAAGAATGTCCTTTGTTTCCGAAATGTCCGCGGACCGCGCGTCTCGTCTCGATAAATTGCGAGCATTCCGACTCCAGAGAGAGGAGGGAGGAAGGGGGATGGAGGAAAAGGAAGAAGGAGAGAAAGAGATAGGGTCTACAAAAAAAGGAGACGCGCCGCCTCGCTTCGACCATAACAGGCGGTGGAATAATGCATGGGAAAGATCGAAGGGAGTTGACGATTCAATTAATTTACATACGCGCGGAGAAAAAAAAAGCGCGCGCCGTTGCCTGGATCCGATGGTCGGGTGGGATTCGATGGGATATGTCCAGGGTTTTGATTGTTATTTTGCGAATTCCTCCTAATCGAATTATTTATGGTCGTTCGAATCGGTCGCTTTTTCGACGCTCGTTTTTTTTGCGTCGGCTCAAGGATGTCGGATTGAATTGGACTTAAATCAAGGAGCAATGGGCGGAATTATATCTCCCTGGTCGTTGGCTCGCGCGTTGCGACTCTCTCATAGAAAAAGGTTTAAGTTTCTTCTTTTTTTGTTAATCGAGCTATATTTTCGCGTCGCGTTTATTACGGTCCGGTTTTCCTCCTTTCGGAGCTTGATTGAACTCGAAACGTCGATGTTTGATATATATATATATCTAGCCGAAACGAATGTTCCCATCAATCTTCCGCTTACGAGGCATTCTACTGCGTTACAACTCTCTTTATCCTATAAATTTCGTCATTACGCCCGCGAACCGCGCGTTTCCAGAAAACGTTAAAACGCCGTGTCTTCCCTCTTATAATAGTCGTAAATAGGATGAGAGGAATATTAACACAGAGGAGGCCTCGCCCGAAAACATATCGCTCTCAGAATTAATCCTCTTGCCAGGCATAGACCAATGAGAGAAAGAGAGAAGCGTTTAAAGCGCCTCTTCAGGGAGCGTTGGAAAGCTCCTCAACACCCATTCTCTCCTTAAGGGTTTGCACTAAAAGCTGATGGAAATATTCGCGAGAGGAAAAGGCAGAGAGAGAGATAGAGGAAAGAGACCGTTCCCGAGGGAGAGTCGGTCGGTGGGTCGTAGGGAGCGTAGAATAGGCATTTCTCATTAAGGCAAGCTCACGTCCTTTTTAATGGGGTTTAACATGTGAGTCAGTTCGATGAGAGCTAAGTGGGAGGGAAGAGCAAAGGGCCTTTAAACGGTCCGGGAGAAGAGTATTTAAAAACAATATATATCCGGATAAAGAGGACGGTGTGTAAGAGATGGACGGGACGGTTGTAAAGAGTTAGTAATCTTGGTGTGTTTGACCATATGCGCGTATTTTTCGGATAAAGGAAGAGTATCAACCTTACGCCGACACATTGATTAGAGTCTGTAAATGGAGAACTTTTGTCGTAACTTAAGTGCGTGGTTATGAAAGCACCAGAGAATTAATTGGCGAAACGCTTTGGCGCTTCTCTCAACTAACATATTTACATCGCCAAGTGTTTGGCGATATTTAGTTATGATGAAATTATTGATATTCCTGTTCAATGTGAACTTGTAGTTCATTATTTCATTTAAACCCGATTCCTAGGAATAGGGCCGCCGAGAGCAAGGACGGGCCCCGGGGAAAACAAACTTTCCGGGCCCTCTTGTTTTTATCAAAATTAAAAAATGGAATCGAGTTCCTGGGCAGATCTCGGGAAGCGGTCTGATTTGGGTACTTTTTTAATAATAAAATTATTTCCAATTTATTCCGAAAATTTAGCTGCTCCAGGTTATCACGTTTCCTAATCTCGGGCCCCCCAGAGGCCCGGGCCTCAGGGATTTTGTCCCGGTATCCTCGCCCTCTCGGTGGCCCTGCTTAGAAATCCTGTAATGCTGTGGGAAGGATATGACGAAATTTTTAGTCACTAATGTTTTGTAGCGCCTCCTTAATTATCAGAATAGGCAGTATTTGAAAAGAAACGGACTTATTAGGAGTAAAAGAGACCCTATCGCATATACAATATCCGGGGCCATCCTAAATGTTTCAGTTGAAATTTAAAGGTTCCTCAATGCAAAGCGTGGGGTATTACCACACTTTGGACTTAAAATTCATTCATTGAGCTCAAGTCTTTGTAACCCATTCTACTAAAGTAACGGTTTGAAGCAATTCTCTTAAATAAACCTTCCTCTGAAAAGATTATGTGCGTTCCTGCTCAGATATTTTTTTGTTTAAATTTTTTCACAAAATTATTTACTCTGTACTGCGAGTTAGTCGTTTTTACTTTTTCTACTTTAAGTTTAATGCTTTCACTTCGTATTTCTTATCGATACTTCAAGAAATATCTGGAGTTTATGAAACAGTAAATGCGTTTTTTTAAATTCTCGTCTCGTTTCACCGAAGCGAATAAAACGGCTGCTCATTGAACCTCGCAAAGATAGACGTTTTTGCTCGTCTTCAAAGTAATCTATCCTCTTGTGTGTATCGCCTTCTCATGCCTCCGTTTAAACTCTCACGATGGAATCGCTCCTCGACGTCAACACCGAATTCTGCGATCCCGTCGCAGTAATGGCTCTCGCGAGCGTTTCTTTCCCATCCCCTCGACACAAAAGGCAGTTCCGGATGTCTCGTTAGCGTCTCTATAAGGATCCGAAGAAAGAAGATACACTGCCGACCGCTCCTCCCGCAATCCTTCTTCATTTGCGGAGGGAAGTACTCCAGCGTCCTCGCGGCGGCGCTTAGGTATTCAAGAGGAGGGAGACATGCGACTCTTTTTTCCCGGGACGCCGCGACCGCATAGTTAAACTTCCTTCGTTCTTTTTTTTTAATGGAACGAAAAGAGAGCGTCCTTTTTATTCGGCTTTATTCTTTTTTCCGATGGCGAGCGAGTGGGCATCCAACAACCAAGCGCGGCGAAAAACAGTTGAATGACCTCGTGCGAGCGTTCGGCGGTCGTCGTTCTTTTCGAGAGCCGGCGAGCGCATGAGGGACTGTTGTTGGTTTTGGTCCACCACCACCGATCCACGGAGACAAAAAGAGGATACTTCTAGTGTTCCGAGTTTCCATTCAGCTCATCAACTTGTTATTCTCTTGTCGTTTTAGTATTACGATGCATCGTAGCTAGTGACCACCGTTGAAAACACTAAGCAGCTAATTTTCAATGGTGACTGCTCATCAAGTCCTGCCTGCGTTTTAGCGTGCCTGTATCTTTTGATTTTACAGAAAAACGACTAGTTTACAGTTTAAACCATTCCTTTCACTCCGCAATAATGTCACGGGTTGTCCCTTGAGCTAAAATGTTTCTCATTACATAGTAATCCAGTCTAGTACGCATCCGCTGTCAGTTGTCCTCACAGTCCGCTGTGGTCTGCTGTCAGTTATCCCACATACTAGTAAAGTCCATTGTTATTTTAGTTACGATATTTAATCAATATTGAATTATGTATATATATATATATATATATATATATATATATATATATATATATATATTATATTTATATATATTTATAGAATATGGGTGAGAAAAGAAAGAGAGTGGTTGTTTCCGTGAAAGCCAAGCAGAACGTGTATATGTACTTTTCTATTGGAAATTTTTTTATTTTTAAAATGAATGACTTATAACATTTGTATCTGTATTATCTTAATATATTTAAAGTACGTAAAAATAAATTCTTGAAATACAGACTGTGTATATGTACTTTTGTATTGGTTCTCCGCTTTAACCGACTAACTGCCGGTCCCAACCGCGACGGATAAGAGGGCTTCTACTGTAAATGTATTATTTATTGTTTGTGTGTATTTTTCATCTTCTCATTTTAACGAGAATATTTGGGGAAAATATATTTAAGTGTATTATATATTGTTTGTGCGTATATCTATACACGTACATACGTATACACAGATACAAACTGACGATTGTGTAACATGAAGTTCGTTTGTCAACCTGATAGGGGATTTTTTTCTGGTCGCGTTACAATCCATAATATTTTGCCCCAAAACTTTCTCTCTGAGAACATGAATTAATTATGTCCCGTGTCCTTGAATCGAAAACATATCTATTCATACTTTATTTACGGGGTTGATAAACGCGCTCCGCCGTTAGCCCCCCTAGCGATTGGAATTTCGAATCTGAAAATTGGATTCCCGGTGCCCCGTGTTCAAATTAAAACTCGAAAACTCGTCCTCCGGTTGCATTTTTCAGTCGTCCGGTCGCATGATAGTACATTTTTCAAGCGTCCGTTATTTGATCAAGTGCGCCTGTGAAATATACTCGATTTATTTTCCCTTTGAGCGAACGCTTTTCATCGTCTATCAGTGTATTTTCCCCCCATAAACTTCCTATTTTCATATTTTTTACGAAACGCATTTTTTGCGGTTTGCTGCGGACCATTATTTTAACCTTCCCTAAGCTTACGGATCTTGCTTAACGTCAGCCATTTATTGCGACTTTATCTAAAACGAATGCGGCGAATGGCTCTCCCGCATCGGACGAGACGGTTTTCATTTTTTTTTCCTAGTCAAAAAATTCCATTCCTCCTCCGTCTTATTCGCTTTGAACTGCGCCCTTACGTGCTAAGCTTGTTTTTTACAAGTGTTATTACTCGGATTTTTTTCAATGTACCTTCGGCCCCTTCTCCCTATGGACCTTAACGCTAGCCGTAACCTCATTCGGGATAAAAAGAGAATTTAATTTTTTTTTAACCTTTTTTCTCTCTCTCTCTCTTCCTTATCGCAGGACGACTGCCAAAATTACATCCGTGTGCTCGCCAAGATAGACAACGAGAGAGTCCTCATCTGCGGAACCAACGCTTACAAGCCCCGCTGTCGGCACTACCGTTTTAAGGTAAGTGGATACGAGAGGAAATGGAGTGCCTCTTCCATATTCCCTGATGCTACTTTTCGTCTTTCTCTGTTGAGAGGAACTGCTGCCTCGGTGCAAGAGGAGTGAGGGCCCTATCTCCCCCCCCCCCCCTCTACCCCCCCCCCCCCTTGGAGACGGACACCGTTTTCGCATCTAATTCCCCCCTCCTTACTCCCTCGCTCCAGCTGTTTTGATCATTTTCTTTCCCATATCACTTCCATCTACCTCTCCCTCCCCTTTTTATCTCTCGCGCGACAGTTCTATACGGCCTATTTCTCCGTACTTCTTTACTTTTTGTCTCGCGATCCGGCTTGAAGAGGAAATTGTCGGGTCGAGAGAGTGGGAAGGAGATGGAGAGAGGTAAGTTTTCTAAGAGGGCTCTGTGAGAAGAGAGAGGAGAGAAAGAACGGAATGACTTTGATGGCGGGGGGGTGTGGGGGAGTATCGAGAAGGACTCGGTATATAGTAGAGCGACCCCAGGACCCCTCTCGCACTCTGCTCCTCCCTCCCCTCCTAACTTCTCCTCCTGCCTCCATTCTCGTCTTTCCGGAAGTGGATTAGTCTTAGATAGGGGCGGAGTGGGAATGGGAGATTGGGCATCGCTTTGGGATGAGAGGGAAGAGGAGAGAGAGAGAGAGAAAGAAAGAAGGAGACTTTAGGGAAGATATGCCGATGGCGAGGTGAAGGAAGGAACATCTTCCCTCTCACACTCACACTCTTCCGACGCGCCCAAGAAAAAAACTCCCACACCCCCGTTTTTTTTAAAGTAGCAGGGGCGAACTTGGGAGCCATAAGGAATTCTGAAAAGCGGGCTGGATGAGAGGGTCTCGGCGATAAAAGTGGGATTGAACGGCATTCAGAAAATGGGTTGGGCGCTTATAGGGGCGCTTTTTGGGTGGGGGAGGAAGAGGTGGGGGGGAGTCACAGGAGAGGTCGGTTTGGCTGGAGACCATGGGAGGGAGAGATAGAGGAAGGATGGGGACGGAGTGGGTGGGGTGGGAGGAGACGTGAGGGAGAAAAAGGATGCGTGACGGTATTCTCCCGAGTTCGCATCGCCAAGTCGGGTATCAACCGAAGGAAGCGTTATTATTTTTCCGTAAAGGAATTGTACGTTGCACCGCCTTTATTTTTTTGCTGGAATGCGAAGGCGCGAGAGAAAAATCGCGAAAACTTAGGGGCATCTCTTCTTGAGAGTGCAAGGCTATTTTCCGTGTTTTCTCTGGCGAATTGGAATGTCTTCTAATTTCGAGATCCCGCCCGAGTGTTTCCGTAATTCCTTTTCTTCGCGGGATCTAGTGATGTATGTTAAGTGGTGTGTTTGGCGAGATATTTTTTCCTCGGCACCGGAGGCAATTTCGAGATTTTCGCGGTGTTTTCCATTAATGTGGGTTGCTTGGAAATTTTATCGTTGTTAAAATATCGAGAAATGCAGCAGCGAGAATATAACTTAAAGTCGTTGTAGTAAAAACCAACTCTGAAAGTCGAAAATCATTATATATAGACGTTCCTTACAGAAGAGGAAGAGGAGGATAAAACACCATTATATAGAGACGTTCCTTGCAGAAGAGGAGGATATAACGTATCGGAGGATACTAATGTTTAGGCACTTCCAGATGAGCTGGAGATTCGAAATCTTTTTCTTAGGTAGGATTTTGTGCAAAACCGACTAGAAAAACGAAAATCTTGAAAAAGTGCAGCAATGCGGCCGCTAAAAATTCGCAATTATTTAAACAAATTTTCAAGGTTTATGTATCTCCGAATGTGCTACGGAGCTGAATTTTTTTTAGAGGTAGGATTTATAAAAAAAATGAAATAGGGATTATAGAAATTTTGATATTTTAATTTGTGTTAAAAATTCTAAAATTTAAACAAATAGATAACTGTTTAGGTACCACGGGATGAGCTAGGAAGCTGAAATTTTCAAGTTATTTACAGAGTAGTGCATTTGCACAAATAAACATTTGAATCTCTCCATAAGTAGATTACGGCGGCCGTTAAAAATGTTTAAAATTTAAACAATTAGAAAAATATTATTTCACTTCTAGAAGTGCTACAACTTTAAAATTTGGCAGAAATGTGTAGCATTGGTACCCCACAATGGAGAAAGTATAAAATTCTTAAAATTACAAAGTTTAGGGATTCTTTTAATCTATTATTTTTACATAAGGGAAAAACGAAAATCGCTGCGGAGGTGAAATGTTTAGAATTAAAAAAATATTTGTAATGATGAAATATCTGTCTGAAAAATGAAAGTTTTTTCAAGGTGAGATGATATGCTTGCAGAATGCAAGCACCTTCTACTAGTATTTTATATCGTCACTAATCTCGTTACCCTAAATCAGTGGGAAGTACATTGGATTCCGGCAAGTTAGGGAAAATCGTTTCTGCCGCGGGATTGGACAAAATGCGAAGCGAAAAATTTTTTTTCACGCCTTCGGGCAATTTCAATATTTCACCAACTTTTGATTATTTCTTTTTACCAGGTATGGTAGCCTATTTTTTTAACGATCGATTT
Organism: Tanypteryx hageni; assembly: GCA_028673005.1. Classification (NCBI taxonomy): domain Eukaryota; kingdom Metazoa; phylum Arthropoda; class Insecta; order Odonata; family Petaluridae; genus Tanypteryx; species Tanypteryx hageni. Next base: position 58,343,282 of record CM054116.1, read on the forward strand.
TTGTCGCCCGAATGAAATATTGAATCGCGTCGATTCTCGAAATAATTGTCTCCGCATGTTGCATGAATGTTTTCGTACGTCATTTTTTTTCGTCCGAGCGGAAATCGGTCCTCCCACCCACCCACCCCTCTTCGTCTTGTCTAGGATTTCCTTCTGTTTGGAAGTGCGTTTTAGTCTATGCTATACACTTTTTTGCACCAGAACGGCGAAAGAAGTTAACTCGAGGGAGCAGAATAAGCGGGTGCGAGTTTTATCGAAGGTTTCGAGCTTCGATTATATATTTGTGAATGGCATGTCCAATTTCGAGGATCTGGACGAAGCTGGAGAATGTTGAAAATATGGGAAATAATGTGGAAGAAGATGATGCTATGGACAAAAAAAATCTTCATTAAAATGTTTTGAGGGAAAAATTGGGGTTTATATATCCCTCCTCCACCACTCTCAACCTTCGGTAGCGTGAAAAACGTTACGATCGTCATTTTTTTCGTCGAATGTTCCCATTTTTCTCTCCCATCTAGTTTTAATATTTTAGCTGCAGAATTTCCGTTTGCCTCCGTCGAGTTCACACATGGCTCTCTTTAAGGCATCTCGTATCTGCTTTAATTCAATAACCTACGAGTCCCCTCCCTCCATCTCCCTCTTCTGTCTTCTCTCTCATTCCCCCCCTCCCTCCGCGCTCTCTTCACAATCGTTTATCCCCGACCAATCGACATTTCTTGGAATTGCAAGGGAGGTGAATTTTCTCTCGGGGTTAGTTTCCAATCCTGCCGCAGCGTTGAATCTGATTAAGGCGCGCTTGTAAAAAAAATGTCGCCATTGCGTGCTTGCAAAAAGATATTTTAGGTCTACGGATTACTTTGGGACGGATTCGTTGAGTTAATTGGAAAGCACTTCTCTTAAAATCGTTTCATCCTACGAGGATGGTTTAAATTCGACCTGGGCTTTGTTTTTTTAAATTTTTAAGGTTTTCTGCCACAGTCAGTTTTGGAGGTGTGCTCTCTCTTTCAATATGTGCTCGCTCCATCGCTTTCTTATTATATCTGACTTTTAAAGACATCTTTAGGTTGATGTCGAAACTGGGTTGGCACCACGTCATCAACTTCGTCATTCGACTTGAACTTATTTCCTCTCAATTGCTCTTTCATTGGTCCAAAGAGATGAAAATCACAGGGCGATAAGTCAGGGCTATAAGAAGGGTACGGAAAACCCTCTCATCCTAAATCATTCTAGGTATCCACGGTCGATTTGGTCGTACGAGGACGGGGATTTCGTGGAAAAAAACCTTTGGACAAAATTCTGAAGCGATTTAGTGAGATGGCTAAAATAGCCTACGGCAAAAAATGCTATGGAGATGGATAATATGAGATTGCGAGATACAAAGTAAACAAAAATTGCTGGTCACAAAAATTACAGTTCACCTGGCTGGGAAAATTGTACCTAATAATACCAAGGGGTAGCTCAAGTGCCCCAGCATAGTTTTCCAAATTTTTGGAAAGTATTTTGATTGTTACTAATGCAATTTCATTACAAGTATTCTATAGAACACGTGCGTATACAACTGAAATTTGTGAAAAAGTAGTTGGTGAAGTTATTTTTAAATTTACCACTTGTTTACCACCTCCCCCCCTCCCCAGGTAGGGATTAGCCATCTTTGTTATTTTCGCTCGTACCTTAAATTCGAAGCCTCACGAGCTTCACTCGCGGCAGGAGCGGAGGGGGGAGAAATTTGAATTCAAAATAGTTTAACGGCCTCACGGATCGCCGCAGGAGGGTGGGAAAAAGGGGGTAGGAACGGAATCGCAAGCCTTGCGTGTAATTACCGTGTGAGGCGCGTCGTTCCAGGAAAGAGGCATGGGGAGGAAGGACCCTGTGAGGCGAATAAGAATCGAGCGTCGCATTCGTCGGGCGCTTTTTATGCAGGGATAGCTCCTCGATAAATAAAAGAGGGAAAGGACGTATTTATTTTTACAATTCTTCATTTGGGAGAAATCATCTCGTCATTCGACCGTTGGATGTGTGACTTGAGAGGTAAAGCGAGAGAGGGAAAAAAGAAGAGGTGAAATTTGTGTAAAGGGGAGGGATGGGGTCATTGCTCCACAACACTCCCTGTCGGACGCCGACCTCCCAGAGGGTTTCGCGGCCCCGAGGCGTCTCCTCCCGTGGGCCTCCCCCTACCACCTCTCCGCCACTCTCTCTCTCTCTCTCACTCACACACACACTCCCTCCTCCCCAACCCACGCCTCGCTTCTTTTCCTCTCCCGACTCACACTACTATTTCACGTCGTCCCCCATACCTCTGGCGCGGCTGTGCCAGTCGTTAGCGCATGCGCGGTAGAGGACTTTCGCGGGCGATATACCACTCATCTTGTTAGTATACCGGATTCGTTTGTTTTTTTCTTCTTCTCTAGAGACGGATAGATACGAGGAATGCGTCGAGGATAACGGGACATAAGGTGTGGTCCCGAAATTAGCTGTTATTTGGATATCTCTGGTGTGTTCTTAACAGCGAAGGTTTTTTTGCCGGCGTTTGACGAATTCTAGGTTTACCTGAGTTTTTTTTTAGAGCGAGCGCGGCTCGATATTCTTATGCCCTTGGAATTTTCTAGCTCGTATTAACTTCGAACATACCACTTATGCTATCCTTATTAACCGGGAATGTTCTAGAAATGTGATGGGATTTGTGTTATTATCCGTCATTTGTTCAAACTCCTCTGCGTCTTTGTCGCGGCGAAATCCTCCAATTTATATAGCCGTAAAAATGTCGGCGTTATTCAATATTCATCGGCAGAAAACTAGATTACAATCCTGATGATACGACGGGTCACTATAATTTCAATCGAAATTTGAAAGTCTTCGCCTTCCATGGGAACGTTTTCCCGTGATAATACCAGAGAGTGCTCGACAAACAGACTACGGCAAACTTCGCCTCGCGAGTCCTTTGTTATTTCAGCTTCTCGCCAAGAGATGGGAAAGAAAACATCTGTATCTGGAGAAGCAAAGTCAAAATAAACAACGATTTTGCGCAAATAAAAGCACTGGCGACCTGTCCGGTCACTGAGTAAATGGCGATAAAAAAAACCCCGGATCTGTTGTCCTGTCCGCCAGAAAGAGTTGAGCGACTCGAAAATTGTTCACGGTTGGGGAGGGACGTGCTAGTTTGCGAAACAGGTACGAAAAGGAAACCAAGCGCCAGCACCTTGGTAGGTCGGTCCTCCTCCACCTCCTCTATTTCCTTTTATTCGCGTTTCCTTTCGCAAGGTCAGGATTATGAGATTCCAGTCATTTCAGCACTCAACTGCGAGGAGAGCGTCGTATATTTTCCGCGGATCTCCCGAAGTATGGGTTTGAATTCGAGGAGCAGGTGGTGATGGCGGTTGTAGCGGTCGATGAGAGTGGTAACTTGCGGTTCTGGCGAGGATTTGGCGTTCCCAAAAAAAAAACTCGAGAATTCTTCTGAGGTAACGAGGTGCCTCGGGAAAATTGGCAGACAAAGAAAAGTAAAATAAACGAGTCGAGTATTCCGTCGCGAGAAACAGCTTCTTTCTTTTGAGAAACGCTTTGGGAAGCGTTAAAAGTGCACCGGGAAGCAATACGACTGCCGAATTTGCAACAATGGCGCCAAGTCAATTATGCGTTCATTTTTCTGTCAAATAAATACGTACGAATGCACCCCATTGCAAAAACAGATACCTTAAATTGCGGACAAATGTTCCAGTTAGTTTAATATCAATTCAGAAATCATCGCTTTCTTCTGTTTAATATTTCTTCTGATAATAGTTGTACGCCTGGCACAGCCTGATAATGACAATCGCTGTTGGCTATTGGGAAAATTAATAATCGAGTTAGGAATTGGTATCAAAAAATGATACATTTGACTCAGGTAGCCATTAAACAGTTGTTCTTGCCAATCCGCTTCAAAACATCTACAATAGGAAGTATGAAATTAACGATCGACGAATTAATATCAAACGCTATCTTTTTTATGAAATATTGATACATATTAATCAACGGTTTTGTGGCTATAGGAGCTAACTGTTGTTTAGCTCGTGGTGACGAGATAACATTTTCTAGTTGGCTTCCAATGACTAGTGAAAAGTTAATACTGTTAGTTGTTTTGCAAATATATAACGCTCGCCAGTTCATGGGAGAGAATTTGTTGAGTTCACATTCAGTTAATGCAGCAAAGGCTCTATCTTTAAGTTTTATTGATGCAAAAGTCCAATTACTACCACTCTCGTTCTCCGAATACTTAATTTTTTATAGACAACACTCCTGCCAGAATTGGAACTTCATTCCCAAAAGGCATCGTTAATTCCCTCATTTTGGGCATTTTAACATGTACACGGGGTCTTCCTTCTCTCCCTCATGGATACTCGGTAACTTATCTAAAAAAAATAAACGTGCGTGCGTACACGTCTACCTTAGCGTGATTAGTTTCCCAAATTTCCGCTCACGTACTTGGCGCTCCAGTTCGGTGTTGGGACGTGGTCGCTCGTGACGCGAGTGGATAGCGAATGAAAGCGAACAAGAAAGAGATGGGACGAAGAGAATCCTAAAGGAGAAAAAGGCGAGGAAGAGGTAGAAAGGGAGAGAGAGAGAAAGTCGGGACGCTGCGGTTCTCCGAGTGGGTTGGGCAGGCTTCGGTGAGTTCGCGTGATGGTGAGATCAGCGTACCACGAAATTACCATACCACTACCACCACCTCCAGCACCAACGGTGGTGATCCTTTCCCGAACCAAAAGAGAGACCTGCGGAACCCTCCCTATCCCAGCACCACGCCTCTCCCCTCCTTAACCACCCTTCTTCAAATGCAATATATTAAGCCCTTCGAAGATACTACCCGCGCTCTTCTACTCCCGCCATTCTCCGACGATTTATTTAACCTATTTCACGCGCTCTTGCCGGGGCGTTTCTCGAAATTTGTCTCACCAAAATTACCTTCTAATATCCTCGAATCGAGTGCTTAAGCGACACAGAAACGGCCGACCTTTCCCTCCCGATAATTTCATTTTTATATCCTTTGGATGGAAAGTGACTCCGCGCGACAAGGTGTTTTTACGGACGTTGATCCTCGGTGTCATAGTGGAGGCGTCTCGATCCCTCCAACAGCGAGAGGGAGAGAACCTTGGAAATATCCCTCCTATCCGCAATGCTTTTATTTCCCTAATCGCATCCTTCGGAATTTCCATTTCGATCGCCCATTTCACGCGCAATTTCGACCCATCCTTATGGCACTTGCTCTCTGCCACACCCTTCCTTTACCACCCATTACGCTCTCGTTTCTATTTTCCCTCGAACCCTGCGGAGCACCATCCATCCATTCTTTGCGTTTTGGCATTAACCTCCATATACAGGCTTTACGTCACAAGTTTGAAATCTCTCCAAAAGATCTGGTGAAAATAATATTTCCCAGAGCACATTTTGGCGGTAATATCGAGTCGTATTCATATTTAATAGACAGCGCGAAAAAGGTAAAAAAAGCGACGCGATGCGCGGCTTGATTACTAATGTATGAGATAGGTAATTTTCCACAAATGATGACTCATTGATCGATTCGGGAATATGCAGCCCTGCGAACATTTTATTTTGGTACATCTGTTGCTATCTTACCTCTCTTCCCTTTCGAACGAATTCGCTTCGATTATAATATCTTCCTCCATTTCTTTTCCGTGGCCTTATCGCGGATGTGTATTCCAACTCCTTTGTCGCAATTTTTTTTAACATCTCCGCGTATTCCTGTTGCAAATTTACTCTGCGTGCACTCGCCGCGGATTATTCTCGCAGTATGGTGCGGAATTAACGCTAGCGTTGTATGAGCTACGACTTACAAACAGACCGTGTGGGTGAACGGGAGTAGGACGAGTACATAGCGTGGGCTCGCGTTTGCGTTTCGTGGAGGGACGGGTCGGAAAGAGACGGTGAAAGGCGATTGGTCCCCCGAGGGTACGAAATCCTAAGGGACGATGGGATTGCATAAGCGATTGCTAAGGACGGATGCCGTGGGCCAAGAGGGAACCATTTAAGAGTCGGGATTAATTGGGTTTTCGTGATGCAAACATGGATTCCGCGAATATGGAGGGAGGGAGAGGGAGAGGTGGGAGATGGAAAGAGGCGGGAAAAGAGAAGAGCGGGGAAGAGAATGGGGAGAGAGAGAGAGAAATTGGTTGGTTTAGACTGACTGAGAGCTTTCTTTTTTATGTGTTTGTAGAGCCGATATTTTAAAATTTTAAGAATTAGATCCAGCTACCGGCTGATTAAAGAAAATCGATCGATTGCGTGGGAACGGAATAAAGGAAAGAAACGAGATTTTTTCCTCTTCGCATCTCCTTAATGACCAACAAATTGTATTTTCTCCATAAATGTACCGAATTCTCGCTCTTGCTTTTAGTTTCTTTTTGACATTCAAGAAACGGTTTGGTTTATCGATTTCAGTGTATCTCGGGATGTGTTAACTTTACGAAATAGACGGTAGCATTTTTAGAAAACAATGGTGCGCAGTTTTGCCATTAAAATGGCAAAATTTGTGGTTGAATTTCTTTAATTCGCGGTAAACTAAAATAAATAAATGGCATATATATATGTATATGTTAAAATTGCCTTCGGTTTCTCGGAACAAAAGGTTTTACGCGATCTCGGGGGCCAACGCCTCTCTCACTTATGGAATTCCATTCTGCTGATCCAAAACTTTCAAGACTTTCGGATGTCAAAAAGTGAACGCGGACGGGTGCGAGGAGTGAGGGCCCGTCGAAAAATATATCTTTGACCTTGTATCCTGTCCGCATGTCAACCCTTTCAGTTTTCCTCCTCCCTCTCCCCCTTCCCCCTCCTCCGCCCGCACCCTCCTCCTCAGAGGCATCAACTTCTCTCTCAGAACCAACCGGACGCGCCACCGGGTGTTGCGTCGCCCCCTTGATATTAAACTCCCGCCCCATTCCCCTCCCACCCTCCCTCTCTCTCTTTCTCCCTTACATCCAGAAGTCCAGAGGGATAAGATGAAAGCCTTACGTCCTCATCTCCTCTCCTCCGCCTCCCTCTGCCTCCCCACTCCCTCTTTCCTTGCGGCAGCATTGGATATTCCGAAGCGTGAGACACTTTCAGAGCTGCTTTTCCTCAAGCGGGCAATTTTTTTATAACACGAAAGAGTTTCGGCAGCAACTGACAAAAGGGAATGGAGAGAGAGAGAGAAGAGTGAAGAAGCAATCCCGGTAGCTATGCAATACGGAGTTGTTTTTTTATTCCGGAGTGAAAGAGGAGGAAGAGTGGAAGGGTCGTGCCAGGGTACGGGTGAAAAGGGCGACTGAGATTTGAGGAGGGCATGGGAAGGCGTGTGTGGGAGGTTGGAGATGAGGTGCCGGTAAAAAGGCAAAAGAAAAAAGGAGGGACACTCCGAGGAATATATATATATATATATATATATATATATGTATATATGAGAAGGGAGGTGGATGGTTTGAGAGGGGGGATGACGCGTGGAGGGAGTAGAGATCTCCGCTCCGTGGCGAAAGCAGATGGATGCCAAGTAGGATAAGTCGTTGCAGCCAGATCGAATAAAAATGGATAGGGTCGAGGAAAAGGTGCGGGGATGAGGGTTTTGTGAGATTGGGGTGGTGAAGGGGGAGGGAGAAGAGAGGGGAGGGGCAGGAACGCTGAATCTGCAAAGCAGAAGCGTGGGTGTAGGGGGAGGAAGGGGTGATCGTGGCATGCCTTGCGGTTGGTTGGGTCAGCAGTGGGTGGCATTGGTGGTGACCTGGCAGTTATATCAATGCAGACCTTATCGAGAGAGGGAGGGGTAAAGAAGGGAGACTAGTGAAAGACGAGTAGGTTACGTCTCCACGCTCCATTGGACGTGTTGAGGGTGTTGGGGAGGAAGGAAGGAAAATATAGGAAAAAAGACTGCTGGGAAGATAGGGCAAGTTGAAAATTAAAAGTTTTTCCGCAACGTTTGGAATATCTCAAGAGGAACTTGTAAAATGAACTCTGATATGACGGTCTCTTTCTCTCTCTCTCTCTGTCTCTTAGACAGACGAATGAACCAAATGCAATAGGCGCCTTATTTTGAGAAGAAACCCGTCTAAAAATATCAGTTACGCACTAAAATAGTGCATTCCAGATGAAATATCGCGTATATTGTCAGTTTTCTGATTATATTTCACCTCGAGAAACGTAAGTAATTTACACCTTAATCCTTACTGCAGCCAATGCTGTTTTGGAAAAAATCTTACGAATAAATAGCTCATTCTAATCGTGCGAATTATAGCCAAACAAACAATGACTCCAATGGAAGTGACCCTCTTACGTTAAAACTATAAGTTTTTCGTCGGTATGTTAACACATCGGAAAGAAAATTACGTGCATAGAAGAAATTCTGATTATACATTCCATTTTCTAGAGGGATCGAAAAAAAGCTTAGCGTTTATAATGTGATATAGACGAGTGATGAATTTTGCGGTTTGGAACTTCAAACATTAGTAATTTTTTGAGTCGATGGTGATTATTTCATCACTCAAGAAATTCTTACTGTTATTCCTTAATTAATCTCACCATAATATGATATTCATTCCTTTTTGTCATCATTGAATTTTTGCCTGTATTATTTTAACAATGAATTAATTGATCCAAAATTTTCCTCCTCAGAACGGTGAATATGAAGTCGAGAAGGACTATGAAGGACGTGGTCTTTGTCCATATGATCCAGACCATAACAGCACAGGTGTATACAGTGGTAAGCATACACTTTTACCAACCAGAATTGATCCAGCATATTTTTAAGGAATTTATTTGAAACTATGATCACTGGAATTACTAACAGCTTATTGTAATAGAAAACTGTAGAAGCATCATATTTTAAATAGAATTCATTTTATTTTTCTAGATTGCTTGTTTGCTCCATCATTGGAAATGTCTCTACTGCACATCACTAGTTCCAGTCTCATAAAACGCTAGATTTTTTGATTTCTCATTTTTATTTTTGTCTTTCACAGATGGACAACTTTACACTGCCACCGTAGCTGACTTTTCTGGTACAGATCCTTTGTTATACCGAGAGCCACTGAGAACAGAACGTTCAGATTTGAAGCAACTTAATGGTATGAACTATTATGATATCTTTATAATAATGTATAGAATGCTTTTGATAGTGAAAGGAAGTCGATTAAATTAATACAGTTAATTCTCATAAGCATTTGGATGTCATACATATGTCAAGAAACTAACAAAAACTTGAATTCCTTCTATTTTTCAGCTCCAAATTTTGTCAGCTCTATGTCCTTTGGAGACTTTGTGTTCTTCTTCTTTCGAGAAACTGCAGTGGAATACATAAACTGCGGAAAGGTGAGATTTTGATGACCATAATTATTAATTAATTTCCTGATGTTTTCTTTGCTGCTTAATTTCACATTATGTTGATTGTTGTATTTATTGTTAACTGAAGTGAGCCTGGATATAATTTTAAATGTATTTTTCATCTACAGACTGTTTATTCTCGAGTTGCTCGTGTCTGCAAACATGACAAAGGTGGCCCCCATCAATTTGGAGACAGGTGGACATCATTCCTCAAGTCACGCCTCAACTGCTCTGTTCCAGGAGACTATCCTTTCTATTTCAATGAAATTCGTATGTATTCCATGATAATATCTTCATTATAAAATCTAGGTTTAGCCTCAAGGTAGCTGAAATGAAGAAGACTATTTTTCAATCTGTTGAAATACCCTAAATAAATTGTGTTGAATTTTCTTTTACAGAGTCAACCAGTGAAATAATTGAAGGGAAATATGGAGAACACAAAGCAAAACTCATTTATGGTGTTTTTACTACACCTATAAATTCAATAAGTGGATCAGCTGTCTGTGCATTCACAATGCAAGACATTCTTGACACTTTTGAAGGACCATTTAAAGAACAAGAGACAATGAATTCTAATTGGCTGGCTGTTCCAGTAACTAAAGTGCCAGAACCACGTCCGGGACAGTGTGTGAATGATTCCCGCACTCTACCTGATGTAACAGTCAATTTTGTAAAATCCCATGGGCTCATGGATGAAGCTGTGCCAGCTTTCTTTGGATTACCTGTAGTTATTCGCATCAGCATGCAGTGAGTAATATGTTTGTGGTCAAATCCTCACATTTTCAATGAGAATGAAACAATTATAACAGATGTCATCTTGTATTTATTTTATATTTAAACAAATCAAATTAGAATTTTACAATTTTTAATCTTTTTGAATAATATTAGTATAACTTTACAATACAATACAATGCAAGTACAGTTTCAAAATACAATTCCAGTTACAATATAAAAACAATTTGCAATACAGTTACAATATAGAAAGTAATTCTGAAACTTTAACAGACTACTACAATTTAAAAATAGAAAACGATTCTAAAACATTTAAAAGAAAAATACATTTCCAAGGTAGGAAATAGTTATGAAACACAGTACTTTTATCCATCATTATGTCCTCATAGCAGGATGCTAAGCCATACCTGGCTTGTCCGCAGGATCCTAATTATACCTTTATTTTGTGCATTCATTCCCTCAAAGTACATCATTCAAGGTTTAAACATCACTTTACATATTATTATTGCATATACATTATACAGATAATATTTCATATGATATACACAACTTATTACAAATAACATAACCCATATTACACATATATTACATTAGTCATCTTTTCCTAAAAAATAATTCTTTAATGTTGTTTTTAATTCTGCTATACTCTTTTTATTTTTAAGATTTTTAGGTATGTCATTGAATATTTTTGGTATTAATACTTTAAGAGTTCTTTCTCCATTTTTATTGTAATAATGAGGAACCTTGTATTTGGTATCATCCCTTTTTTTCATCCCGTGCATAGAGGCTCTTTGATAAAATATTTCGAATCAAAGTAATTCTCTACTAATTCAATGTATTTTACCAAACTTACAACAGGTAGTATATTTAAGTTTTTATATACTTCCAGTCTATTGCTGCTCTCAAATGTATTATCAATAATTTTGACAATTTTATCCTGATTCTTTTTTAAATATTTCAAATAACATTTGCTTGCTTTTCCCCACACAGTTATATCATATCTTAAAATGCTTTCTACTAATGAGAAATATATAATGCGCTTTACATTGTTAGGTAAAATTAATTTCAAATATGACATCTGATACAAATTTTTTTTTAACTTACTGTTAATCTTTTTAATATGTTTATCAAATGATAAGTTACAATCTATAGACATACCCAAGTATTTAAATTCAAATAAATAAATTATTTTATCAATTGAGGGAGTTTTATTAGAATTTTATTTGAAAACAAAATATTTTATGGTTACTCTCTCTCTCTCTCTCTCGTTTGTTATTATTACATTCATGTCCCAAGAAATAGTTTCTATTTTAATATTCTGTAATTTGATCTTGTTCAACTTTAATTTTTCTATTTTTAGGTATAGATTTACAATGATCGCTGTTGATCCTCAAGTACGCACATCAGATGGAAAAGCTTATGATGTTCTTTTTATTGGAACTGGTGAGATACTATTTATTAATATGAGAATTGTGGCATTCTGTGCAAATATTGACGTATAAGATATGCAATTTTTGTCTTAGGGAATATCCTCTTGGTAGTTAACTTTAAAGAAATGCTTTAAACTTGATTTAGAAATAAGCTTATAATACTTCATAAAAAGAAAATAATTTCAAATTTCCCCGTTGGGAATGGTTATGAATTATTTTATTGTAAAAATTCATTTCTTTGTTTCAGATGATGGAAAAGTTATTAAAGCAATCAATTCAGCTTCCTATGAAACTACTAGGAAAGTTAATCCAGTAATTATTGAAGAAATTCAAGTCTTCCCAATTAATATAGCCATTAAAAACTTGTATGTGGTACGCATGTCTGAAAAAATTGATGACTCAAAGCTTGTCGTCGTATCAGATGATGAAATACAAGCAATTAAATTACATAGATGCACCAGTGATAAAGTAACATCTTGCAGGTGAGTTATGAATAGTAATATTAGGTATTACAATTTTTTAAGCTATATAATATACACCATACAAAATTTATTCATTAAAGTTTCTTACATCTCATACTGCATTACTTTCAATTACGTTTTCTATTTCTTTAATGGAAACTTTTATATGCTGCCACCATATTCCTCATACTTTTTAATCACTCCACAGGGAATGTATTGCTCTGCAAGATCCATATTGTGCCTGGGACCCTCAACAGCAACTTTGTTTGGCTGTGGGTTCTCCAGAGTGGAGTGCTGGAAATCGCTTCATTCAGAATGTAGCAGTTGGAGAACACCCTATGTGTGCAGAAGGTAGTATTCACTGCCTTTTATGGACATATTTTGCAACTAGCTTATTCCTTGACATGATGACAAAACTGAACTTTAGTTTCTGAAAAAGTAACTGGCTTCTGCTAGCTATTTATATTTGTGAGGCTGAAAATATAAATTTAGATGCTTGGCGAATGAATTCTGAAGTATTTGCTGAACTCGGCTTGAAATTTTTGAGTTTGTGGCACCTACAGCAACCAGTAATTTTTGGTTAAATAAGGCCAGTTAGTTCATTTACTTTTAAGTGATTAATTTGAAAGGATAATTTTAGTATATTTTGAGGTATTTTGTTACTATTAAATTCTTTTAGTTTTATCAAAAATTAACTTAGATTGTATACATATTCTTATCAAAATGTTTTCTTCAATATAAGAGTGTAAATTAACCTCATGGTTTGTTTGTTTTTGTAGCATGCCAAAAATTCAATTGACTAATACAAACTCCCTGTGTAAGTCTTATACTTTAATTTTTTTAATCACTTTTACAGCACAAGCTCCTGCCGCTGTTCAGGTAGAGACAGCTAGTCCAAGTGGTGAGTTCCCCTTTGTGTGTCCTTGTGTAGCACAAATTCAATCTTAAAACAATACACATGATGACAATTTTCGGTCATCAAAGCAAATTTTCAAAATATTTCAACACAATTTCTTCAATCATCGTTTAAGTTTATCACATCTATTAGAGATTTTTGCACTCATAAGATGTTGTGCACAAGCTATTGAATGCTTTTGTTGCTGTCTTTGGATGTTTGTGTTTCGTGGAACTTTTCATTTTTAAAAATTCAGATTAGCAATTACCTTACAGATTGAAGAGAGGTCTCCTGATTCAGATAGAAGAGAACTAATAAAAAATTTGAATTTTCCTCAGATATCCCAGCAGTCACTTGTCAGCCTTGTGTTTGTCCAAGATGTGTTGAGGCAACAGAAGTTAATAGCACAAAAATGGCTGCTATTGTGGGTCAGTGCAAATGACGCAACACTCATTTTTCTATCATCTCTATGGGATTAGAACAGATTATGTTCTGGGGAACAACATTAATGTCATTAACATTCTTTATATTAAGTCTCTTTATTATTCATTCTTTTCTTAGCTAACTGGAGGAGGTTAGGTGGCTGCATGAACACTTTTTCAGGTCAATTTGGCGGAGCCTGCAACTAAGTTTCTGTTTCGAAGATGGGGTTCACTGCTTTGGAAACATTTGTTCTGGTTTCAGCATTCTTTATTTCTAACTTGTGTTAGGAATTAGGTTCTGTAAGGCATATTAATTGGTTAGCAATAACTGTACAACTGTATGTAGATGGTAATGCTCTTGAATAATGGTGCCAACTTAACACAATTCAGGATTGATTGCATTAATTACTAGTATGAATATGCTTTTTTTGGTTCTATTTAACCTGCTTAGCATAATAAGAATTTCAAATTTTCGATTTTTAACTCATTTATATTATGAAGCAACAGATTCTTTTAAGTACTAACATAGCATAGTAAGCTGGTGCCTGTATTTAGATGTTTAGAAAAGCATTTACCTTTTACAAATATGATATCAAATTAAATTTTTAAATGGCAATAGCCCTTTACCTAACTTTATTTTGAAAAGTTAGGAGTAAATGTAGCATCTTTCTTTACAGTTTGACAGAATGCATGTTTGTTTCAAACAAATTTCCTTAGTTTGTATATTTCTGCTGAATATTCTAATTAAGATATCTCTTTAATGCTTTGCCAGTGGTTCTCAGTGTTTTTTATTTCCTAACTAAAATTAAAAATTGATTCACAATTTATCGTATATACTCATGTACAATGCACAGTTTGAAGACCAAATTTTTCGGTAATAAAGTAGGGGTATGCATTATACACAGGTAACACTTCTGTGCAGTTAAAATAAAAAATTGAAGTGTACCTACCTCGCACCAGATTCTCACTTTTTGGGTGAATTGAGGAGAAAATCACACTAATTATCAATAATCCAACTTATACATACCTATATTAATTAAACATATCAAACACCTAATTACTTCCTTACAATTGTATTTCCATCCCTTCCAGATATTCCATATTTCACTAGCTAATCAGCTGATTGCTGTAGTCTCCAGCAAAATCGCCAGGTAGACTTTCCGCAAAACACGTATCAAAAGCAAAAAAACATAGTATATATGCAAATTGAAATAATTTTTTTAGTTAATGAATATATTACTTATATATAATTAACAATATAAGTAGTTTAATACCCATAGAATTCATCTTCCTCATCATCTTTGTCACCAAATAACTATGCGAAGAAGGCGACCGCGATACGGAATGAAATTTAAGATGTATTAAATTCTGTCATTAAATATCTCTAGCCTTTCAATATTTTGTGAATAAGTGTTACATGTACTTTGATAAATTTAAAATAAATTGACGTGTTTAAACTTCATTCAAAATTTAATCTTTCAGCATGAAGCATTTTGCCTTGTAAGCAAATTGCCGCAACTCGGAATTTTTGGATTTAAAAAATTAATTTTAGGTTTTTATGTAAAGTTGGATTTGCATAAGTCGAGTCTTGCAATGCTTGAGAAGGGTCTACATTTATTTATTTTTGGTACTCGAGCTAATATCTAACAGGACAATATAATTATAAAATTTAGTTTTTATACCCCTCAAAATCTAGGATGCGTGTTATACACAGGGTATATGAAAAAGTCAGGATTTTTTGGCAAAAAGTATGGGTGCTCATTATACATGAAAGCGCACTATACCCGAGTATATATGGTATATGAAATCGATCTTTTAATGTGTATATAATAAGGTTTATGACTCTTGATTTCTACTTTACATGAATTAATTATGCATTGCACTGAACTAATATTGGACTTGGCATGACAGGTATTGGGTGAGAGCTATTTTACTTTGTTGTTACTATTGAATGACTCAAATCTTATGTATGGCATTATCCCAAAATTAACTGTTAGTTTCTTGGGTAGTATTTATAAATCACATTTTTAATGAATGCATGCTTTTAGAAATTAATTAATATTGATGTTTAATAGACACAACCTCTATTTTGATTCATTATCTGTACTAGCCCTCAAAATGTAATATGTTAGTAACTTTTTTAGAAATTTACTTACTTGCAATTTAGGGTTACAACTTTAGTAGTAATTGCCTGAAAGTTAATTATTCTCTCAAAATTCCCCTTGTTTTTATTTATTTCTCAAATTTAAATATCCCTAAGCTAACAACATATAAATTGCATATTTGGCTATGCTTCATAAATGTATTTCACATATCTGCATGGAATCATTTGCAACTTTGATAATATGCATGAAGAACTATTTAAGCTCCATCAACTTAAAATGAGATTAATAAAAATCAATTATTTTTACTTATTCTTAGGTGACTGCAGTTTTGAATAATGTTGATTTCATTCTTTCTCTAGCAGGAGATCCAGTTCAATCCCTAGATCCTGTAGTAAATGAATTTGATCAGGACATTGATAATAATGAGATACTGATTGAACTTGCTGAGACCAATATTATTCCTAACACTTTGGCAGAAATCAACCAAGCAGGTAAGCCCAGTCCCTGTGTACTAGTGACATTGTCTGCTTGTGGTTCAGTCTAAAAAGTTAGCAAACTAGTAAAAGAGCACTTATGTGTTTAAGATGTGGCATTCACTTGTATTATCATTTCCCTTTCTAAGCTCATCTCTTCCCTTTCTATTTCTCTATTGCTTATCAGTTTCTGTATGTAGTTAGATACCTTGCAGTTTAATGGAAGTGTTTTGGTATACTTGTAATAATACACAGAGAAAAGTATCTCAAATAAATTTGATTGTAAATTGTCAGCTAAAATAGGACAAAGTATTATTTCAATGACATTATAAGGGGAGAACAGACGCAATCTTTTTGTTAAATAACAATAAAGAATGCATAATATTTTTTTGGCCACAATAATAAAAAAGTGGCTTAATTTAGAAATTATAATTAGTTTGAAAATGCAATTCTAATTTGTATTTACTAACATTACTCAGAACTACAATCGATCACTGGTGTGGGCTTCAAAAAGTTATTCAACATAACAGCAGTTTTCCAAATCCTGTACATTTATGATTAGATAATACCAAAACACTTCTTCTTGAATCTATGCACCAAATGAAGTGAATGCATAAATCTATTATGTGTTTTTTGTGTGCACTAACTATCTAACTATAATTTCTAATGCATGTCTATGTGTCTCTCTCTCTCTCTGTTAACATAATGAACATCACCTCTATTAACCATGCCTATTTACTTCTTTTCTGTCACTAAATAGTTCCTTGCTAAATGTTTTCTGCACTAACAGAGATAGTCATACTAAATGGAAATTAACATTCAAGGTGGAGTAATGCCAATATCAAACTAACTTCCTTGAGAATGGTTAATGGGGTTTTCGAAATCTTTTTGAATTTGGTGAAGTGACTCTACCATTTGGTGAAATTTTCAATCATTTGAATGTTGATAACATATAAAATATCTCTTTATTAATGGTGGGTAAAATATTTAAGTAAGCTTTGCATTATTTATATTAGATATGGTTATGCTTTAACCTTGTTAACAAAAGCTTTATGAAAATGAATGTGTTATACGTTTTGCACAATGGACACTGTATCTTCTGCTCTACTGTCCATATTCACTTGCATATTAACTTGCCATACCTTGTATAATGCCCACCAGTAGTGTAAGAAGAACTTACGCAAGCAGGCTTTAAGGGACTGGGCTTACTCCACTTAAGCTTATATGAAGTGAAATTATGTAACATAATGGGAATATATTAATATATAATATATACATTACGTTTGCAGTAACATAAAAAAAGTGGTAGATTTAAATTTTCACCAACTAATTTACTATTTTTTTAATTTTACATCATGGTGTCTGCTTTCAATTAAACAAAGTAATTCATTCAGTTGTATTCAAAATGTACAGAAATGTCTACATATCATTGAAAGTCATTAAAATATATGTAAGTTTTTCATTTCATTCATATTTATCCAAGATATGACAGGCTCTTTCTAATTCACAGCATTGTATTCAATCTATATTATTATTGGAGCCAAAAAAAATTGAAAGCCTTTACTATAATGATCACAGTGACTCTCATAATATTTACATATAACATTAAACAGAGATGTGGAAAGTTTTTAATTTTTGTATCAGTTATGTTTATTACGAATAACTATTTTTCTGTTTGCATTACAATTTTACTCCATAAAACACAAAATTCCAAAGATTCGCAACAAGTGTAATTTGTTTCTATCAAAGATGACATAATTTTAGTACTAAAGCTTCTCATGTAAATTATTTTACAAATATAAATTGATAAAATGACATTAAAATTTGTTTTATGCTAATTTATTTGATAACTTTGAATTTATTTCAATATCTTATTACTCTGAGTAAATTCTTTGGTCAGAATTATAATTCACTAGTTTTGTTGTTTGACTTCATGACTTGATAACTGAGAAGCATTATGCATGATATTATAGTTTTAGGAATTGATTGGTAAGTGAAATTTCCTAAATGCTAAATTCATTTTAAATCCTAGGTCCTAAGCTCCATGCATCACAGGAGCGTCTGCCAACATACACGACTGAAACTCTTGCAATTGCTGTAGTAACAGCATGTGTTGCTGCCTTAGTGGTGGGATTTGTGTCTGGATTTCTATTTTCTAGAAGATGTAGGGCAGAGGAATACTCATCTTCTCCTAATTATCATGACATGCCATTTCCAGATCAGAGGCATCAATTAAACAGGTAAATATATTTCTGAATTAATCATAGGTATAACCACTAAACTTTTGAAATGTTTCAATGATTTTTTACTGCTGATGAGTACTAATTAATTCTCATTGAAAGGATTTGCATGATTTAGTGTGTATTTATACAACTCAAATAACGAACACAGGTTACAGACTAGTAAATTTTGTAATAATTAACATTAGAAGTTATTTTCATCCTTTTTGATTTACTCTTAATTACACAAATATCTTACAAAACGTTTTTCTTTGCAATTATTCCAATGCTTAGCAAATAATAAGGATTTTTCACTTTAATTGTGAATTGCATTTTGTTGTGTAATTTATTAAGCAAGATACTTTCAATAAAATACTTTAAAACTTATACACATGTACAGCAAGACATTTATAACCTCTCTTTATGTTTTAGGGAAAGCAATTACTCACTCTAGTAAAGATTCCATTATTAAGGAGCAACTGCTATAGAGAAAAGACTTAAGTAAATGAATAATATCTTCTTAGTTTTTTTCACTTTTTCAATGGTTTCTGTTGTTGTATTGTTCTTAGTTAAATGACTAAGGGTGTGCAAGTCTTCGACCAGGTTTGGAGATTATTCAGGCATATAAATTTATAATAACATGTTAATTGTTTATATTTCATTGCTTGGTTTCTCAAACTTTCAATTTACTGTATGAAATACAAATCCATTAATTTCTCTGATTCAATAATAAATCATTTATTAGGTTCAAAGGTCACTGTAATTAGAATTTTAAATTAAGTGAGGTTGATGTGTGCACATAATTTAGCTACGAAGGCTGTAATAAATTAAAAATGGCTAATATTCCGATTAAATTTCCATCAGAGTAACAGCTCTTTCAAACTTTTGTGAAATTACATATCACTTAGTCTACAAGCTGACCTTATTACTATTTTTTTCATTTTGCTAATTTTCCTTAGCATACAAATTTATTTTAGCTTTAATAGAAAATTATACTTTTACCACTACTTTAATTCATCCTTCTATCAAAATTTTCAAACTTGCACACCACTAGTTTACTTGCTGCTACTTTTTCTTTTATTTGTGGGATTATTTATCCTCAGCTGCTTATATTGTTAGAAGAATTAGTTGAACCTATTCATAAGTAAATGATTACAATTACCCTCCTGATGTCTGATCTGAAAGTAGAGAGAGAGATATTACTCGATTTCAAAAATAATTCAATATCCTTTACACATAAAATGGCTTATCAAGTTAGCCCTCCTCAATTTGGACAAGTAATTTTTTTACAAAAAGTCCAAAACAGAATTATTATCATTGATATCAATGTGTGTGGACCATCATAAATAGGGGTAGCACATTTTACTGCCATACAAGCAGATTATATTGTTGCATAATAAAGACAACGATTATCATTCATAAAATGAAAAAAAAACATGATCTTTTTAACAGTCACATTTTGTTGAAAGTCTAAATTTAAAAATAGTACTTTTTATCAGTCACATGTATGGCAGTATAACACACTTGTGGTCTACCATCTTGTTGCAGGTAAGGCGCGTAGAAATCCGTTTGTAGCACGGTGATGTTCCTAGTGCAGCCAGATCATTAGCAGATGAGGTGATTGATTTCTGTCTAAAATGCCTGCTTCATGCTAATAAAACAAGTGGCTTAGGAACTGCAATGGGAATGCAAATTGTGCATGTGTATTTATTTGTGATTTGGATTTTGAATACTTGTAGAGCTCATGCTGAACGTTGGTGGTAACACAAATAGATTACAATTACCAATTAGAAAGGCTGTATAATGTATTCTATTGTCTGTCACATTGTATCCACCCAGAGGCATAAGTATATGCTATTGGGCAAAGATTTTTTGTTTTCATTCTTCGCATCTTGTTACATGTTTTATTTTAAATGTTTTTAAATTGCAGGCACTTTATTTCACTTAAATGTATTGTACTTGGATGTTGTTTTCTTTGATTTTCACAACCAAAATGAGATGTCACTCTTTTTTTGCAAAATTTTAAGGAACATTTTAAGAAAAAACAAAGAATGAAAATAGAATTTCAAAATTCAAGATAAACCTATTTAATGGCCTATTGAGAAAATTTTGTGCATTTTAACATGTAACCATAGAGAAATTTAAAATACAAAGTTCATTATGTTATTTAAATTTGGCTAATATAAATATTTTTTATGATTTCAGGCTTACACATGATGGCGGGCTTAATGATGCTGCCTATCTCCCACCAAGTAATAATAAGGCTATCAATCTAGTTTTGAATGTGCCACCAAAAAATGCCAATGGGAAGAATGCTAATTCTTCAGCGGAGAATAAGCCTATACAAAAAGTGAAAAAGACTTACATATAGTGATGTGATGTTTGGGGTCTTGTAGACTCCAAGTGGAAGTATATTGACAAGCGAGCGGTGTGGTAATACTACACTGGTTAATACAGAGTGTTGTACCTGTGTGAAAACAACTGAAACATGGCAGGCATTCCAGGAAAGATTTAGCAAAAATGGCTGTGTGGTGTGTGGTGACAAGTGGTGCACACATTTTTGCTGGAGATCTAATTAGTTTAAAACTGATAATTATACTCCCAGTAGAGGAAAAAGTGAGAAATAATTGAAAACTTAGTGAAACTACAGTAAATCACACTTATAAAGCTCGTAAGAAAATTTTAGCGGCTGCATAAAGTGGCTGCTATTGACTAAGTAGTTCACATTTATTTTCAAGGAAATACTAAATCAAAAACTCTTATGAAGTGCTTTTCAGTGTGTGTGTGTTATGTGTGTATGATGAGTGGAAGATGAAAACTGGCCAATGAATTCACAACTGAGCCCACCAACAACAGTATTCTACATGCGGAAAATTCAGGCCTTTATGATTACTGTTGCTATTATTTTTAAAAGACTGACCACAGGATGAACCTTGTATGAATCTTTGTATATAAGCATGTAAATAGGATTTAAATTGTTGATATTATGTACTCATTATGAGCCATGTGAATCACGGAATGGGATGAAAACTTGACCATATTACTAAGTGGCTTTGAAAGCTTTTTTTTGGCCTAAAATAGTTTTGTGGGTATGAAAGTTTCAAAAAGTAATTATTGTACTAAGCCCAAATAAAGTTGCACTGTTCACTATGATAGTCATTAATTTGCAATATTCTAAAATGTCTGTGGGCTTCTGAAATTCCCTCATGGAATGTTCTTATTTTTTGACAGTATGTTAAGAAAGTGACTTGGTGTATCATTGGAGCTACAGAATGCTTTGGAAAAGCAAACTAGACATTTGGTCATGAAGATGAAAATTCTACTTGGAGCTGTGATGAAAATGTGACCTTTAGGGTTGAATGCTTTTATTAAGATTTATGTAAATTGTATTTCATATATTGTTTCAGAATTGTGTTGTATGACATTTTTTAACTGGTAAGAGAAGATTAAATCCTAAAAGTTAAAAATTTTCTCAGTGTAAAAACTCATCTTAGATTATATTCACTGCCCTTAAAGACAAAATTGGTAAATAGATCTACTACACATGTTGTATCTAAGGGTGAATGTTAAGGACATAAATGGATATGTATGTGTAAATATGTTTGTAAGTTTTTTGGGATAGGAGTACAGAAATGAAAGTCGTGAGATTATACACTCTTAATGGTCAAGTATTCCGTCCCTTTTGTCTGCAGGTTTGATTCAGATGGAGAGCTACAGTGAGTTATGTAGAGATAATGAAGCTTTGTCATGGTAATGAAAAAATAAATCAGATTCATTCTTAAATTTAAAAATTCTATCACTGGAGCTATTGAAAAGCGATAGGAAAAGAAAATATTTAGAAAATAAAACTTGATAATGACTCTTGCAAACATCAAAGCATCTACTACTGCTTGTAGACACAACTAATTTAATTACTGAAATAAAATAAGCGGCCACATACTCGTATTTATGTTCCAAGGAATTTAAAAATCAAAATGAACTAATGAAAAGAAGGGAAGTTATCATAGTTACAAGAAACATCTTTTTCTGCAATTATGGCTATTTTGCAACTGAAATATGCATTGTTAGTTTTGTAAAACAAACTTGGAATTGTCTTAAAAGCTCTTTCTTTTCCTCTTTTTTATGGACTGCTACAAAATAACTGCTTCATCAGTAATTCATATTATTTCTATATTCACCATATAATCCAGGTGAACCATTTTTGTGGAAAAGTGGTTTTATATTGTGGAGTTGACCAAGACCCAAGACCACTGTTTTCCCTGCTGATAGTGACACTCATTATACCCGACTTTTTATGTAGACTTAATAACTAGGGGAACCTTTGTATTTTCAACCTAGAAGACATAATTTTTTGGTAACTTTTCAGGAAAAAGTGTGTGGACAAATACAGTACATATGAATCTTTGCCAGACAGAAATTAATTTTTAGATTGTTTAGAATTGTCAAAGAAGATAGCAAATGACATCCTTGATTTGATATAAATGCTCAGCTTGACACCTAATTGTACAATTTGGTGGATGACACTTAAAATTACCATTTTTTAACATGTCCAAATCTGTACAAGGGGCATTTTCTCCTCAGAAAACCTAACAACTTTGAGTTAAAAGCTGAATAGATAGAAAACATCAGCGCAAACTTTTGTTAATACAGTGGAACTTCTATAACTCGAACTTCTATAACTCGAATTTTCCATAACTCGAAGTGAATTAATTTTACCGGGCAAAATAGACATGAGAAAAACGTATTTCCATAAGTTGAATTTTCAATAACTCGAATATTTTTTTGTTTCCCTTGAAGTTCGACTTATGGAAGTTCCACTGTAGATGTATCACAAGTTGGAAAACATTCCTCTCCATTTTTACAAATATAATCTGCGCTCTATCGAATTAATATTATAAAAAGGGAAATCTAATTTGTGTTTATTCAGTGCAAAAATATGCCATCAAAAACTTTTATTTAGAATTGAAAAAATCACCAATATTATTCTTGTTGAAGATATTTCAGACTTAGGGTCAAAATTGTATTAAAAACAAGATTGTATAATTTTTATTGCGAGATGACTTCTGTCTAAAATAGTTAAAATAAAGTCCTCAAAAGCGGAAGGGAAAAAACGAATGTCAAATGTCGGTAATGACTGTGTAAAGGCACATCCTAAAATTAGAAATTGAAAAATCAACTTAAATTTTTGAAATCAGTATTAAAGGTTAACTACACAAGATCTTAAAAAACAGGATTGTTTACTTTAGTAAGTTAACTTTGCAATAGGAAGAAACGATTTTGCGGACGACGACAGTGCCTCTAATTTTCTACTACAAAGACTGATAGATAAACGTCTTTATTATGGGAAAATTGATTTATTTTTGATCAATGGGGCAATTTTATGGATGATTTGGTAATTTTACGAGTCACAGGACGCCACTTTTATGCAGTACTGTTGTTCACCTGGTTTGGAAAATTTTGTGTTACCCGCCAACAAACCCCTTTAAGATCGCCAATGAATTCAGTGGTCTGCCACTGGTGGCACCACCTATAAGACGTGCGATGGCGAGGTAAAGAAGGTGTTGTGTAAAGCCACCACTCGACCCTTGAGTACCGAGCAATTCGCCTGTAAAGTACCTTCTTATACCTCCATTGGACTAGGTACGAGCTTTGAGGTTTGGTCACGCCGTTACTATGGTACGAGTGAAAGAAACTTCAAAGAGGCTCTTGGCCATCTTCTCGCGTAGAGGTAAGTGATCCATAATTATTATTTTAACTACTATTATTATGAAAGAATGCAGTCTAGTCCCCTTTAGATAATTCGCAGTTTCATACCTAGTAGATCGAACGGGACATCATTAGTATAGAGAAGGGCAGTGGCGGATTTACGTCTCCTGGGGCCCCTGGCGCTAAACCCTCTTAACGATAGTTTTTCTATGGAATCATAGAGAGGTTCCACTGGTTTTTAAACTGAGGCATTTAACATTTCTGAGATTATATACACGAACATTTTTTCGGGGTCACTTACTTGAAGGGGCCCCTGTCACGTACCCAGTGCGAGCCCCCTTAAATCCGCCACTGACACTGAGAGTGCGAGGGAGAAATTCAAGATTTAGGGTAACTGAGCGGTAGGGAAATGTTGCCTTTTTCCTCCATTTTCGCGGATCCACACACAAACTCAATCTTTTGCGGAATCCTAGAGTTCGTGACACCCAGAAGGCAGGAGCTCCAACAACAAAAAACTTTTTAAGATCCATTACATCCGAGACCTGATCGGCTGAGGTGATGCGTCATCTTTCATTTCATTACATATGTACATATAGCACTTATGAAATTAGCGAATCAAATGCAGGTTTATTCTCGAAATGCCATTTTACCATTTATAATTTCGTATTAAATATTATTTTTATTTTTTAACTGAAATTTTCACAAAAATCGAATCGAGTTTTTTAGCGAAATTATTTAATTTTCTCCGAATTAAGTTTTTAATGTCGCGGTTTGGCGAGAATTTCTTTCCCACTCGTGGAAAAGATATTCCAACTTCTTCCTTGCCGTCCTAGTGCAAACAATTTACTTCATGCTTTCACCGCTTTTTACCTTGTAAAATATTACTCAAGTAAATACTAGCCGACCTGCTCGACACTTCGCCTAAATAAAGAAAATTTATTTCCTTTGCATTTAGTTTTTTGTAATCTCACTCCCTCTTTCTCTGTCTCACTTTACCCCTTCCTATCAACATCCAAGTGAAATAAAATTTAGTTATCACAGCAACCAACGTAGTACCAAAACGCACCTCAACCTCAATAACTATACAGGAATTCCTCGATTTACGAACGTTCAATGTACGCATCTTCGCTATAACGTGAACATGCTGCTCTCAAGTATTTTGGAATGAGACATAAAACAAAGAAAGTTTGTTGATAGGCACTAATAGGCACCGACCGAGACATGTTCGCGGATTCACAAACACAAATCACTTGGCTACAACAGGCGCCAACTATTGCATCAAGTAGGTATATTTAAATATTACCTTTCCTTAAAAATGTATACTACTGTTCTAATTTAATATTATTTTTAGACTTTAAATGGTTTTATCAATTTATATCGCGGGACTGGCGAGAATCTACATGAAATTCCTTTTCCATTTCATTACGGAGCAGTGAATTAATGGACAATTCTCTTTTAATATCTGAACAAGAATTGACGGTCAGGGGCGCTGTAGCGTTTTCTCGCCCTGGGCGCCAAAATACCTCGGGCCGCCCCTGCCTGTAATACACAGTGTTCACAGTGTATTACATCGCATTGTATTACTGACAACAAATAGATATCCCCATTATGACTCCGCCTGCGAAAGGGGTAAATATGAAGCTGATTTCAATTTTAAAGTCGTAGAATTCGCTAAAAAAGATCAAATAACTGTTTGCTAACGAGAGTAATCGGAGTCTGCTAATTAAATTGTAAACTCTGAAACAGTTGATCAATGTGGCAATAACTTTCGTCGGATGATTGGCTGTATTCTACGACTGGAAATTCCCGAATCACGCGAGATATATGTACGTGAGTTCAGTTAAACTCGATTTATATATTATGTGCTAATGCCCGATTTACGCGAGGCATCCCACGATTTACGCGAGAGTTGCTTTCTACGAAATCACGGGCTTTGCGAAAACGGGTGTACTAAACACCCTACTATAATTAATAAAATTATAAATAATTTTCCCATTGAATAGTGTAATGATTAGAAACGTTCCACTAGTGAATATGTTTTAATTGGTGTTTTATGGGCATTTTCAAATTATAGTAACATTATTATAACATCGAAAAATCATTAAATGTGTACATATCTCTTCCTTCCATCTACCTAAATGAGAATTCTTCGCTATATACCCGAAACCCTTCAAATTTCTCATGTTGACGTGGAAATATCAAGCAGACATTAAGCTAAAACATTTCGACTCGTGCTTCGAATCTCTCATCTCCCTAAGAAATACACAGGAATGTACGCAAGACACTTTATCATTTTAAAATATGTTAAAATCCACCTACTTTAACGTTCGCTTGTGTTAAAGGATGGAAGTTTCCTTTCTCGCCATCACGTAACCCATTCCCTATTAGCGGATAGTAAATTTTGGGGAACTAGGGTTAATGTTATTTGCGGGTTCCTAATAAACATACTAAGTTAAAGTAAAAAAATCTGATGTGGCCACCACATGACTTTCTCCATGCCTGAAATATTTCTAAAAATTCCAAATAGGTTAAATAATAAAAAATATTTTAAGAAACCGAAAAAATTTTAGACAAAGAACAGAAATAGATTCATATCATAACCTTTTGATATTGGATATAGCCACAAAGCTCCAACAATTAAGAAAATAAAAAGGAGCGTTATTAAGATGTAACTAAGCGTCAATTGGAACAATTTTTGAAACGAGAAAAAAAGAAAAAAGTCTGCTATGACCGGGAATTGAACCCGGGTCTTCCACTTGCCGGGCGGATATTCTACCTCTGAACTATCGTAGCAGAACATTTTCTCTCGTTTCTGAGCACGGATGTTTTCCTTGGTGGGACGGGAACTAGCCAAGCTAGTATCAAACTGCTTGGCTAGTTCCCGTCCCACCAAGAAAAACATCGGTGTTCAGAAACGAGAGAAAATGTTCTGCTACGATAGTTCAGAGGTAGAATATTCGCCCGGCAAGTGGAAGACCCGGGTTCAATTCCCGGTCATAGTAGACTTTTTTCTCGTTTCAAAAATTGTTCCAACTTTCACAGCTTATGCCTGTCTGCATAGGATCTTCGGATCATATCATTCCATCAATTTTAAGCGTCAATTGTTAACAATAGTGGTCGGTAGGTGGCGTGGTGGTGGCAGCTAAATAATTTAGATTTTAAGATGTCTCTTAAACAATGCATTATATGGAAAATGTGTCGAACAAAGCTTGTAGAAAATTAAATTTCCTACAACTTCTATTCAATTGTGTTTTTAAATTTATAAAATATTAAAGCAAATATATCAAAATAACGGATAAGTGACAAGAGAAAACACCCACTTCCGGTTGAACGACTTTTACGAAAAACGAACCAATTCTTGTGACTTTCATAAAATGTTAAATATAAAATTTCGCATTGTCCTGATTAATATATTTTGAGTTAGAGCACCCACAAAAAAGCTATCACATACAGACATCGAGAAAATTGTCAGAACGTGTTCAGGGGACCCCAAAAAGTGTATTTCCGTTGAAATCGCGAAATCGATATTTACTTTCTCCATATACGAAGTATAGAGAAAGTATTGTTTTCATGAAAAAATCGAATTCGATATTTAAACGGAAATACAAATTTTAAGGTTCCCAGAACGCGTTTTGACTATTTTATCGATGATGTCTGTGGGTGGGTGTGCGTGCGTGCGTGTCTGTGACCGGGATATTGTGAGTACTCTAACTCAAAAACTATTAATCAGATCAGCATGAAATTTTATATTTGACATTTTTGTTAAAGGAAAACGTTCTGATTAGTTTTTGGTGAAAATCGGTCAACCGAAAGTGGGTGTTTACTCTTGTCACTAATCCGTTTTTTTGAAATATTTGTTTTAATATTTGTTAAATGTAAAAAAATAATGGGATAAATGTTGTAGGAAATTTAATTTTCTACAATATTTGTTTAAAACAATTTCCCATATAATGTTTTTAGCTGCCACCAGCACACTACCTACCGGCGACTGTTGTAAACACACTCCTTTTTATTTTCTTAATTGTTTGAGCTTCGGCGCTGTATTCAATATCTGAAGGCTACAGTTTGAGTTTATTTCTGTTCTTTGTAAAGTCTTTAAATATTCTCGCAGTTCCTTAAAATATTTATTATCATTTAACCAATTTGGAATTATTTGAAATATTACAGGTATGGAGAAAGTCATGTGGTGGCCACATCAGATTTTTTTCATGAAAACAATACTTATAATACTAATAAAGATAAAATGTTGGATGAATATTAGCTTCTCTACGTAATATGTATTCTTTATTTCTACGTCTAACATACATACATATGTTCTCTTAATGTGATAGTGAAAAGGAGTCCCCTCAACTGATGGGACCCAGGACTGCTGCCCTGTTAGCCAACTAGCAGATGCGCCTCTACCATTCCCATAAAGCGCGACTGATATCCAACCCTGTATGGCTGACTCGCGGGATGATTCGCGGTAACACGGGCACGCGTCGTGTATTACGAAACATGTTCCTAAGATTAAGATTCGTATACAAGCGAAAACACGTATAGCGAACATGCGTTATGAGAATTTTGTCTGGGGGCGATGACCCTGTGGTTCGGAATGCATTCCCCCTTTTGTTATGTATTATTAAGCTGCATTTACGTGATATTTAATCACGCAAGATCATTTAAGAATGCATTCCTAGCGTAAATCGAGAAATGCCAATACAGTTCCACATCAATCGACCGGAATTCAAGGTTTGCATATTATACACGGTGTATAAATCGATTCTAGTTTTTTCGGAAATTTATATGGCTTTACAGATCGACTTCTACGCCGAATTGTACGGTATTTCGTCATAATTATTGTTTAAATCTATTATGGGCATTTTTAAAATTTTATTGATTTTCTATTTATTTTCCCTTTGATAAATAACCTGTTAGCTCGTTCGTAGATCCGTCCCTACTCAAAGATAATTCACGCGCCATCAGTCGATGGAATCCAACAATGCTATTTCTCAGTTATCCATTAAGAAATTATATAGAGAATGTTGAAGTAAAAATTAATTAAAATTTGTCGTGTGTTCTACAATATGGCGACGTGTTTCGAAAATAATTCGGCAATTCCATCCTATTATGTACCTCTTGTTTCTATTCCAGTCACACGCTGGAGTATGCTGCCAGATGGTTAATAGAGTTCGCTCCGTCCAGACACAGTGTGTTCCATCTGGTCACCAAACACGGCCTCAAGCAGGAGATGTATGCGGTTATCAGCTTTTTACACGCTTTTCCGAGCCGAGGGAATGAGGCTACGGCGAAGAAGATAGAATCGGAGAAATGAGAAGCGTGGCGAATCATTCATCAGAGACGTCGGGGGATTCTTAACAGTAGTTATCGTAAAATGTTTTATGCTATTGGTTGTATTCTTCGTGTTGTTTTGACGAATGAAATCTGATGTTCGGTGTCGTTTTTTATCTGACTTACAATAAGAAGTGTGTAACGCAAGACCTCGGAAATTATTTCTGATCATGTGATACCTACTATGTGAATATGGATATGCATATTTGAAAAATAAAACTTGTCAGAGAGACATTACTCCATTTTTTATTTTTATTCTTTATGTTCGACAGAATATTTACCTATGGTGCGTCCGTCGTATCCCGACTAATTTCAGGGTTCTTAGAATCAGATGTTGAGAAAGAGAATATGTTTAATTCGAAGAACGAGCATGATTATATAAACGTACATAAACACGGTACGAGTATAAGCTTTAAAAAAGTAAAACTTTAATGCTTCAACTTTGACATGAACCTGGTCTAACGTGCTGTTCTAACTTTTGATAAAAGAGAAAATATTTAAAATTCGATTACGAGCCTAAGTCGTACACGTATCTAAAATACGGTATAGAGCATAAGCTTCAAAAGAAAGTAAAAATTTTCGTTGACTACCGCAATTGAAACCAGGTTTATACCGCTTATTATAAGCCTACATTCTACCAACTAGGCTACCGACGCATCGTTGATGTTTATTGACTGTTGAAAAGGGGTTTCTCATAAGACTCACTGAGGTACAGTCAACTTGTCCAGAAACTACCCGTTTTGATCGACCATGGCTGACAAATTTTAAACTTAGGGCATTGCTGAGGAAGGTGGGTGTATTGGGGTCGTCGAAGGTCGAGTGCAGGTCATAACCTGAGGAGGGTGGGTTTCTGGGCCTATTCAAGGTCAAATTCGGAATTTTCAGAATTCGCTCCAAGATGCTAAAAATCAAAACTTCGGTTTTCCTAGCGTTCAGGGTCAAATCAACTTTCCCTTTCGTTGCCTGACGTGACGTCACTGCAATGCCGGATCGAAACTTCCCTTATCCTCCCGTTCAAGGTAATATCCACTTTCCCTTTCGTTGCTTGTCGTGACGTCATACGTGGCGGCGGAATTTTAAACGTCTATTATGAATTCTAGGCTTTGCGAAGCATTTCGTATAGTATTATTTTGAAGAATCTCGTTTAAAATGAAACTTTGACTGTCCAATATGCTTTGGGGGACATTTTAAAATAAATATAACGAGTTAACGGACAAATTTTGGTTAATTTGTTGCAATTATTTAGTGACGACACACATAATCATTAATCCTTTGCAAAATATTCTCCATAAAATTAAGTCATACGTTTGAGAAACTTCTGCAAGTTCTAATGTCGACCTGCAACATTATTTTGGACCATTTTTCCAATATAAAAAAGAACATTTTCATGTAAAATTTTATTAATTCCAATATTTTATCGACATAAATGTACATGTATTTAACAACAATAATTTAAATTCCAGCACATTCGTTCCCAAAAATGTCCTTTAAAACCACAAAACTAAATAAACTAATACATTCAGAACTCGATTAAAACAAAATATACAACCGTTTGCAAAACAGAATGTACACGAACAGGACATTCATCACAGGCGTAGAGCCATATGTTTGTGGAGAAGTTTACTGTTATCCTTCACAGTGCGTGCTGTCAATATATCACCAGTCACCATCTTCTAGATTCACATAAATACAACAATAGACTATATATTTAATCTAAATATAGTTGTGTTACTCCATCTAAGCAACTCTCTCTTACATTTGATCCAATGCTTCTGTTGAATCCCAAATTTCTCAGGAAGGGAAACAAATCTGAAGTGTCTTGTCGCAGTATTCAGAAAGAAAGAAACAAATTACTACTACTCGTATATTAAACATATAATACGCTGAGCCTCAGATACGCTCGACCTTGTCGGCCGGAGGGAGAACAGGTGATTCATGAGCGTGGATGAGAGCATAGGAAGCGGTGCGCCAACTCGTTGCGCAGTGGAAAATGGAGGGGAAGTACGGAGAGGTCATTATGCTGCAACAGAAACAGTCGTTAAATATTTTCAACTGAAAAATGTTGATTTGATGCATCTACATTTGAGCATTACTTCGCAATTCACTAGGCTAGTAGGTGGTAGTGATCCAAAGCACAAACTGTTCTAAGCAATTCTCTCCATTAGGATCTTGGATACGCTAAGGAAAAATTTGGATATTTCACTTTCATAGATTCAATTTCGCGAATACATATATCATCGTGATCGTGACTTTCCGCATTGAAGCTTTATCGCACAAATATCGCTTCCTAAATTCTCCGTTTTCTTTTTTACCTGGATCTTAATTTTATAGATCTGTAAACTCTCTTCCGGGACGTCGAGGCAACGTTATCCTACGAGTAACATATGTATTTGTTTTAGAGATCTGCTAGACATGCGCTGACATTTATAAATTATGCGAACTTGCTGTGGTTGATCTCCTATAACTGGCGTGAATTCAAACTACAACGTAAGTTCCGTACTATTATGTAAAATTCTATACCTATGATTGCAAAGTCTTAGTTCCCTGAATTAAACACCAATCGGAGCGCCTGTTTATTTTTAAAAGTCGGTTAATTTTATTTTATTCCATGGATTTTATTCGCGAAATTCATTTTTTGCTTCTCGCCTTTCCAGAATTTTATAAAGGAACGACTATCCTATCTTTCGCGTGGAAGAGTAATAAATAACTGCGCGAGTAACTAAAATCTGGGTTCCACTATCTCCGATTAGGGATCAAATTCGCATTACAATAATAATTTTTAAGTAACTGTTATTTTCACATGAAAAAAATCCAATATCAACTCGGAGTGACTCTTACTGCAATGCTCTCCGACCCACAGTATTAGTGCTGTCTTATACTAGCTTCACTGTTAAAATGCGCTTTTTCTTATTTTGTAAATATGTAAATGACATTTCACTTATTCTAACGTTTGCTTAAGCATCATCCACAAAATTACGAAACCATGATCTTATCTGAGAGCATCTTTTACAGCTAAATTCTAATCCCACTAGTCCCGGATGACAACCAACCGTATTCTCCTGAACCTATGTAACAATATCAGTCATTTTCAAAGGAAACGTCAACTTGGCCGAAGTTGCTTTCCTCTTTGCTACAATTAACATTAACTATTCATGACCTCTGCATTTGATAAAAGCTATCAAAAACCTTATTTGTGAAATAAACCTCCTCTAAACATTTCCCTTCTTCCTAATTCTCATTACAAACTTTGCCGTCGCCTTCAAAAAAGGCGTAACCCGAGTTTGACAACTTTTATAGGGCCAGACGATTCGCTTCAATTATAAATTTCTCAGGAATGGTGAGATATCTTATTAGAGTATTCTGAAAGTAATAAATGAATTATTTCTATGATGCGCATATTTCCATAATCAATTATTTCACGGAGAAATTAATGAATAAATTCTTTTAAAAGCATCTTAACAAAAACTGACGGAAGAGTGCGCTGGAAGGGTTTTTCGCCCTGGGCACCAACATACCTCGGGCCGCCCCTGTTCTCTTCTTCCTAACCTGTACCAAGAACTTGGCCGCTGCCTTCAAAAGGAAACTCTCTTATTGGATCAAACGGTTCTCTTCAATTCCAATTTTTTTAGGAATAGTTATGACTCTGAGGTATCTTCTCGGAATATTCTGAAATTATGAAACAAATTATTTCAATATTGAACATACATATAATACGCTGAGCCTCAGTTACGCTAGACCTTGTCAACCGGAGGAGGAACAGGTGATTCACAATGTTAATTTTATGCATCTATATACGAACAACACCTTACAATTTAGAAGGCTGTAGGTGGCAGGTAGGTAAGAGTCAAGAACCATCGTTATCTCTTGTGGAACACCCACATACCCGAAATACGTCGGGCTTCTGATAAGTTCTACTGTCTCACAATCAGTCGTTAGTCCCTCCGGCATATATTTTTTCCAACAGTTTAAATCTAGCCTGCAGCCTACGTTCCACTAACGAAGCCCAATTCAGACATTCTATTACTGTCATTACGCTTTTTTACTATCGTAATTTCTCTTTACGAATCTAGCTGCCCTGCGCTGCAACTTGATATCTCATTTAGTGAGTCCCTTTTGGTAAGGATCCCATACAGCTGACAAATACTCGACCTGCGGTCGAACTAAGGATTAATAACGCCATTCCTTCACCTTTTTGCGCAACTTATCACTGAGCGAATATGAATGATCAGGATGTAGCTTCCGGTATGTTGGTAACCCACAAGAGATCACGATGGATCTTGATCCTAGGTATTAAATCGAATCAGAAATTAAAATACTTACTCCGTCGAACGGATACTTAACATCAAGCGAACTGGAAATCGACCAAAAGAATGTTGCGCCATCAATTTCTGGAGAAGAAATATAGCCCGCAAGATGTTAATTATTCGTTCGAGGGAGTAAGGATTCCAATGTAACGCTCAAATGTAGATGCATCAAATTAACATTCTTTTTCACTTGAAAATATATCGCAACTGTATCTTTCTTACAGCATAAAGCAGTGACGGATTTAAGGGGGCCGCACTTGGCGCTCCACAGGGGCCCCTTGAAGTAAGGGGCCTCGAAAAAATGTTCGTGTATATAATCTCAGAAATATTAAATGTCCCAATTTAAAGATCAGTGGAACCTCTCTATGTTTCCATAGAAAAATGATCGTTAAGAGATGTCTCAAAAGATGAGGAGCGGTTTCACTATATATTTAGATTGCAGGGCCCCCGACTGCTTAGCGCCAGGGACACCAGGAGCGGTAAATCCGCCACTGGCATAAAGACCTCTCCTCCTTACCTTCCCTCCATTTTCCACGACGCAACGAGTTGGCGCGCCCCCTCCTATACACTATTACGCCCTCATGAATCACCTGTTCCCCCTTCGGCCGACAAGGTCGAGCGTAACTGAGGCCGAAGTCGAATTTTAGGGGTGCCGCGAAAAACTTTGTTTAGTAAATAAATCGACGATTCGCATGTGTTGATGGGTAATTAGAGCAATAATTTCTCTTCTAATAAGTTGATTATGTAGGAGTATCAACAAAGGTTGTAATACCCGTATCTAAAAATATATAAAACTTGTTACTAGGCTTTGGTGCCGCGAAATCCTCTTTATCTTTGAAAGTGTGCCGCGGCTCTATTAAGTCTGGGAATCACCGCTATGTCACTACACAGCCCGAAGCTTTGGTTAGAATCTCTAAAATTCTCGTTATCAATATCGTGGATCTCAACGTTTCCTGAATAATTACCCTTACTTAAATCTACCCTAAAAAAACCTAGCAATCTCACTCGCTCGCTACCGCCTCCACAACCTCGGCAGTGTGGTTAAGGAATGTCCTACATGCCGGATATTTTAATCATGCAAAAATAGCAGTCGTTTACGTAATTTTTTGTTCTCTCCAGATCATAGGTATTGCGAAACTCATAGATGAACGAGCGTCTTTTGTCCACTGTCGGAGACGGTTTCCACAGGAAATGCACCAAATATGTGGTGTCCATTTTTTATATTGGTCTCCTACCTTGCATCCGAAGTACAATTGGCAAGCTTTTTTGATAAGAGGAGTAAAGCACCTTCTCTAATCTTTCACAGTAAATTCTTCACAAACAACAAAAAATGTCGGCCGTATTAACACATTTAGAAGACATGCTGTTTGGCACTCTTATTTACCACCTTCAGCTGCTACTGAAAAACGCAGAATGACGCTGATCAAGATGTCTTGTGAAAACAAAAAGGTAACAAAATGAGAGTTTGTTTGTTTTGTTTTGTATTGAATCTTCTTTCGTTTAGAATATGTTCATTCCGGGGTTTGTTCACTATAATTGTATCATATCTCAAAATATATATGTGATAGGAAAATTTTAAAAACAGATTTATTATCTGCGTTACAAACTACATCAGCACCACCTTCTTTTCGGAACCAAAAACCTTGATCCACAGTGTAATTTGTGAGACACCGTCCAACTTCCAGCCTGATGATTCTCAAATGTAGATGCATCAAATTAAAATTCTTTTTCAGTTGAAAATACATATATTGCAACTGTGTTTCTCTTCCAGCATGAAGACCTCACCTTACCTCCCCTCCAATTCCCCTCCACTTACTACTGCGCAACGCGTTGGCGCACCGCTTCCTATGCACTCTTCAGTCCTCATGAATCACCTGCTTTCCCACCGGCCGACAAGGTCGAGCGTAGCTGAGACAGCGTATTATTTGCACGACAGAAATAATTTGTTTCTTAAATTCAGAATACAGTAGAACTCCGCACCAAATTTTAAACTGCTGTATTATTAGTGTAGCAGTATTCGTATATACCCCACACTTACTGTTTTCTCAAAATATCCGGACTTAAAAATTAGGTACCTGAAATGCGCGTATCGACCAGTAGCGGAATGTTTTCACACGGTTACCGTGTCTATTCGTATTATAGATTTTAGTTAGTTATTCTTTGGAAGACCTTTCATTGATTTTTAGAATGAAGATCTAGGTAAAAAAGAAGACGGAGATTTTAGGAAAAGTAGTTTACGGGATAGTTAACTTTTAACTGGATCAGAACTGACCCCAGGCATATTTAAATTTTAAAATATTCATCATGGCCAGGGGCGGCCTGAGGAATTTTGGCGCCCCGGGCGATAGGGCACTGCAGCGCCCTCCTTCATTAATGCATGTAGTGATATTTACAAAATACATATTAATTTTTTCATCACTCTGTCAAAATTATTGATGATGGAAAATTAAAAGGAATGCCACCAAGATTCTAGCCTGTTCCTCGATATAAGTAAATTGACACCCAATATTTATTCTCTTGCAGGGATAGCGCCCCCAAAACTTGGGCGCCCCGAGCTGCCGCCCGGGTCGCCAGTAGCTCGGGCCGGCCCTGATCATTTAGTAATAATCATAAAAATGTTTTATGTAATGTTCAAGTAGGTTGAAATTCTTGCAGAATGCAATCACTGCTTACTACGTTTTATAAAAACTAAAACTAAAAGGTTATAATGAATAATTTTGTTACGAAAATAATTGACTATAAAAATTCTTGCTAAACCTGCCGAAAAAGTGTATGCAAGGAACATAGTACGCAGAGAGTTGTATTCGACGTTTGTGCCGACAAATCAGAGTGAGGTAAGCCAATTTCTGTTTTGTAAAATTCCTACGCAAACATCCTTGTTGGTTTTTATGCATTCGATAATTGTTTATATTTTTTTTGTTTAGGAGGAATAAAACAACTATGGAAAATTCAAGAATGAAGAAGATTTGATTTATCTTTTTATATAATGCAAATATTAACTTTTTAATAGAAATACATATCTTATCAGACGACTTTTGTTTTTTATTACCTAATTCAACTGAAGTTACTTTAAAAAAGCAATGAGTTTTATCCTTTGCAAAATAAGTACATAACGCATTAGATAAAGTTTTTGGTTAAAAACAAAATTATTAATTGATACAGAATTTTTAGTTTTGGGGTCAAATCTGATCCCATTATACCAAATACGCTGCCTTTTTTCGCCATACCAGTTAATGGTTAAAGCTCCAATGCAGGAAGACTTGATCATGATGATACATACGCGAAATCGATTCAAGTAAAGTACGATACCAAATCTTTATCCCATGGTTATCAGAAAACTAATAGAGAGAATTGTTATGAA
The DNA here is from genome assembly GCA_028673005.1 of Tanypteryx hageni. Lineage (NCBI taxonomy): Eukaryota > Metazoa > Arthropoda > Insecta > Odonata > Petaluridae > Tanypteryx > Tanypteryx hageni. The sequence goes on from CM054116.1 coordinate 58,380,063, forward strand.
AATTTTGTGAATCGGATCACTGCCACCTACTAGCCTACTGAATTGCAACGTAATGCCTCAATATAAGAGCATCAAATTAACATTCTTTTCCAGATGAAAATATTTGTCGACTGTATCTCTCTTACAGCATAAAGACCTCTACTTACCTCCCCTCCACTTCCCCTCCATTTTCTACGGCGCAACGAGTTGGCGCACCGCTTCCTATGCACTTTTATCACCTGTTTTCCCTCCGGCAGACAAGGTCGAGCGTAACTGAGGCTCAGCTATTATTTGCATAACATATAAATAATTCGTTTCGTACCTTCAGAAGATACCTCAGAATCAAACTCTGCCTGAGAAATTTGGAATTAAAGAGAGCCATTGGATCGAAATGAGTGTGGGTTGCCGAGATGGAGTTTCACATTTTTATTCGTGTTAAATACATTGCCCATTTTGGTGTTTTATAAGTGTATCTAGCAAATGGACAATGTCGATATACCTACTGCTCATAGTGTGAAGCATACTATAAAAACTGCTGGACAGATATATGTCCATGTTACCGATACATCTCGATTTGGTTTGTTTAATTTTTGTCACGCAATGCATGTACTATATTTTGCTTTAACAAATCTCGAATGTATTGGTTCAGTATACTTTTGAACGTTATAAAGGGCTACGTTTGCAATGAATGACAGGGTATCTACATTAATTCCGTTAAATTAATTTACTTGTATGTACCTACCGTGTAAAAATATCTGAATTAATAAAACTTTTAATTGTTACCGCTTGTTTTATGTTTGGAAATGGCCGACAATAGTTTTACGGGTCGGCAGTAAAACATCAATTGATTTCTCTTAGATTTTACTTAACTACACGGAGAATTATTTGTAAAGTATCTAAAGATTACGTGTTTTATCACTTAATAATTGCGGCAAATTAATCATCAGACGACTGTTAAGTCGTTATATTTAGTTAAAATGTCCAGAAAAGCATATAGGACAGTCAGATGTGTCATTTTCAACGTAATTCCTTAAAATAATACGATATGATTCGTCCCACATAGCCTGGGAGTCAAATTAGACGTTCAAAATCCCGCCGCGTACGACGTCACGGCAGCCACCGAAAGTGAAAGCGGATTTCACCTTGAACGGCTGGAAACCGAAGTTTCGATTTTGAGCATTTTTGAGCGAATTCTGAAAATCCCGATTTTGGCCGCCAAAAGAGGCAGAAACCCACCCTCCTCGGGTTTTCACCTTTATTCGACCTTCAACGACGCCTTCCTCGGCAATGCCCCAAGTTCATACCTTGACAGCGACGGCCGATCAAAAGGGATAGTTTCTGGACATTTGAATGTGCCTCATTTGGTATGTCTTCTGAAAAACGCTTTTCAACAGACAAAAAACTAGTCGAGCACGCGGTAGCTTATGCGGTGGAGTACGCGTTTGTTAATTTGGTGGACCTGGGTTCAAATCCTGGTGGCTAAATATAATTTTCAAATTTTTTTTTACGTTCGTGTTCCATACGGTGTTTTAGATGCGTGCAGGCTGTTAGATTTATTCTCGAATTTAATTATTTCCCTTTTTTATTTTTTTAATAGCGCGTCGTTACCTTAGCGGCAGATTATATGCTTGTTAGCTGGCGATCCGAGTTGTGGCGACAAATCTTTATTTTATTTTCAGTATATTATTCCATACCGTATTTTGGATACGTTGAGTACATCACGTTCGTTCTCAGAATTTAATATTTATACTTTTTTAATGATTTCGTTTTATATCGATAACGACATCAGTCGTAATAATGAACAATGTTGTGGTTGAAAATTTCAACTTAAATCAAGTAGTCGAGTTTTCCTTGAAAACTTTTATTTTTACAAATATACATCATATTTACATAGCAAGTACCATATTTCTTCGATTTTATATCCTCTTCACCGTAGCCTCATTTCCTCGGCTCTGTAAAGTGTGGAAAAGGTTGAAAAACCACATCTATACATATCTCCTGGTTGAAGCCGTGCGTGGTGACTAGATGGAACAAACACTATCTGCATGGAGCCAACTCTATTGACCATCTAGCGGTATACTCCGGCACGGGACTGGAACAGAAATAAGAGAGATACACATTAGGAGGAATTAGTGTTATTTATGAAGCACATTGCACCGATAAATTTTTATTTATTTTTACTTCACTATTATTAGGCGTTCTTTACAAAATGTAAAAAAGAACGCCTTACAGTCAGGTCATGTCCAGGCCCGCACCTAGGGTGTCTGGCGCCCGGGTGCAAGATGTTTCTGTGGCGCTAGCGAATTTTGCGGTATGAACAAATACGACTTTTTTCATCAATAGAGAGTGCAGACAAGCTGATGGATTTCTGTCGACGTATCCCAGAACGATCTGATTGAAATAATTCGTTGCATAAATATGAAGATAAACATATAATATCTGCTTGAACGAAACTTATAAAACGCCGCACATTTGATTAAAAGTCAATATTCTGTCCCCTCGCCTTATTGAACAATCATAAATTCCAATATTTTTGGGTTATTTTGTCAATTTACAAGCCTAATTAGATGCGATATTTATTTCGACTATAAGAAAAAAAACTTCAATTATTTATGCATTATGCATTTCTACGTCAAAGTCCCGACTTCGTATTTTCATTTTAAGATATTTAAAAATCCAATGAAGAAGTAAGTATATGTCAATAATTCGATTATTATTTGTATAAATTGTTATGGAATTTTAATTCGATACATCTACATACGATCACCGAAATACAGCATATGGCAAAATTCACTCAATATCATGTTATATTAATTTTGCGTTTCGGTGTTTGACATTACTAAAACTATAGTTTAATAATAAAATAAAATGATTACTTTAATAGGGAATAGTATAGATAAATGTATAAATAAATTAATATACATGTAACTATAAAACAAAAAATTGTAAGGCTAAGATGGTTAAGAAGACAAAAAAATAAAACTAATAATTTGCATTATATCTGAAAAATTCCATTTACCAGATTTTATTGATTTTTCGATCGTATTTCAAATATACTCACTCATGGCAATTGTACTTTATTTGGTTTTTGGTCATAAAAGATCTCGATTAACTTTCTAGTTATTGAATAGAACTTAAACATCCATTGCGTTTAATTTTATTTATTGAATTTTATTAAAGTATTTTTTTAAACTGTTTAGAACAATCCTCAAACTCGCGCTCCTACTAAAACACTTTACTCATTCCCCACCTTTTAATAATAGATACCAGAACATATATCAAATCTTATTTAGCAATCCACCCTTAAAGACATTTTCGACCTACCTCTCGAACTTTTATAACTTTCTGAGTATTAGCAAACCATCGCGGATCTATATGATGTACAAATAAGTGCGAAACCAAACGTAACCCAATATACACATACTTATTTGGAAAGTTGTTAATAATAATAATTTCCACTAATAAAACTAGTCTACATTATCTTCTATAAGGATATAATTAACAAATAAAGAGTCGTGCAAATACAAAAACACTGCCGCCAGACTTACGACTAAATGATCCTCCTGCTATTCCGCCGATCCTCGTTCTTCTAAATAAAGGAATCCTTCTTTCGTATTCAAAAGTTATCTTGTGTATATAAATCGATAAATTTATGTGGACTCGACACAAGGACCGAATACAGGAGTAAACTCACTCTTCAAAAATGAGTGAACATTCAATAGGGTTAATAGTTAAAATTTTTATGATGTTATAATTATGGCAGATTTAGCTGCCTATTCAAGCTACCTTTTATAACTACTTACCTATATTTTTATCAAAAACTCAAAACAACTGAGGACTTACGAGCGGAAAGCAATAACAGAATTTTCGAGTAGAAACTTAAACACGTTATATGAAATACCTCCTCGATTAAATAAAGAAAATAAACACTACGTATGTGCAGTTTTCCTTTGCATGAACGATGATCTCCTCAGCTCCAAAAAGAAATTTTTTTTCGCTGAACGAAGTATAGGTTCTATCTACCTATCTTCAAGTATCAAACTCTTCTGTTCACACACCGTTGAGGAAAAGCGATCAATCTCCAACGAAAGCTCAAGAGATTTAAGAGCTTGGTACTATTTCGAAATGAATATGAACGTTAACGTAGGAGGGGGATCGTGAAGGAATAAGAAAATTTAGTTTTCGGAAAAGCTATTCCAAACCGATTTAAAACAGATTTGGGATTTTCAAGACTCGGTAAGAGGGAGAATTTAAAAAATGGTAGATATCTGGTATTCTTCCAGCGAAAGGATTTATGGCAAAGGTCGATGGTACTGAGGGGCGGACCAAGGTATTTTGACGCCCCGGGCGAGAAAGTGCTCCAGGGCTCCCGTCCGTAAATTTTTGTATAGATATTTTTAGAAGAACTTGCTCACTTATCCATTGCTCTGTAAAATAATTGATAATGAAAGGAAATAGGAATTCCATGTAGATTTGATGTAAATTTGTTTCCGAATTGTATTCACTTGCAAGTAATATATACATAGATGATTGATTTAGTGCCCACAATACATTGGCGCCCCGAGCAGCCGCCCCTACCTCGGCCCGGCCCTGATAGTACTCTGCGAAAGGATCGCCGCCTTAGCTGGAGGTCCTCGCTAGGGTCAGGATAGCAATTAACAGAGTAGCGCCCCCACCTCCTGGCAACTACGATGGACCCATTTTTGGTCGCCACTGATACGTGTTCTAGCGTCCTTAAGTCACGCGACCGCGTATCACAAGGGATCGGAAAGATTTTGCTTAGAAAATTTCGTGTCATTTTAGTATCTCCCACTTTCCCTTTTCACTATGACCAAGGAGGAAACATTCCCAAACAGAATGCACAACTCGAATTGCAACAATATATAGATACAAATACCTTAATGGGAAGGCGCCCGGGTGCATTGCACCCACTGCACCCCGGATAGGCGCGCCCCTGGTCGTGTCCATCCGTCCATATGTTTCATCTTTGAAACAATTGAGGTCATGAAATTTGGTGCAAAAGACTGATGGGCAAAGAAAGTAAGAAAACAGTATAAATGGTTCACATAACCCAATCAGGGGTGCCACTGTAACAGAAAAAATTAATTGTTCTGCTTCCAAAACGCCCACTGGCAACTTTATTTTGAGCAACTATTCAGTTGCCTGGATGAAACCCCTTGTTTTAAATGGTAGTTCGTGCAACGGCACCGTCTGGGTCTTCTCTGCTGGATGGATGGCTTGGTTTCCTCTCGTCGATGTAGTTTTAAATTTAAACGGGTGATTGCGGTGAAGGCACTGGCATTGCCAGCGGCACTACTTCCCTGAAGTAAAACGAGGGAGATTTCCAGACCGTAACAATGGAGGCAAGTTTTTATAAAAGTACCGTTACTTGTATCATTTGATGTATCAAAAGGAGAGTATCGATCTTCGGAAGTATCGGATGCTAAAATATCGATACCCCAAAATATCATACTTCTTTGATTCATCTTCTACCCTTTTTATCTATGCACGTTGAAGTAAAGCAAGTAATGCAATCTTAATGTGGATGTTGGGATTTCAATGTTTTTTCGCTTTTGGAACACGAAAAAATATGCGTCAACCTAAATTTCTTTTGAATATAAAGTAAATTTATTAGATTTGAACAATTTATCCTGTCAATAGAAATCCTGCATCTATATCGTTCCATATCTCGGATACGCGGAACGGTACATTTTCTCAAGTTCATGACTTTCGGTTTTTCTATTACGTCACGTTCTTATTTTTTACTGCGTAATAATCCTGCATCCAAATCGTTCCATATCTGCAATACGCGGAACAATATATATCGACTATGGCGTCCATCAACTGCGCTTCTTTATGCGCAGGCGGCCACATTTGCTTCTTTTCGCTTTTAGATAACGGGCAGCGTGTTTGTATTTGCTGCATTGTCTTCTTAAAGTGATTGCCAGATTTTTCTGGAGCTTTCATCCCCGTCATCGGTGCACCTTCATCGTTGACTACGCGGGAGTTAGTTTTGTGGAAGTAATTATTACTTATTAAGTATGTTTTATAATAGGATTGAGTTCGTTTTTTTGTTCCGTTAAAGTGTTTATTGTACATTGTTATTGTACACTTCATTGCTATAGTGTTATTGTTCATTGTGTGGTTTTAGTTGTGTAAAAGTATTTATTTATTATAGGTTTCTTTTTTGTGTTTTGCGAAAGTGAATTCCCCTCAGTGAGCCACAATGAGTGATTCTGTACCCATTTTGTCGTTATCAGATTCTTTGTTTAACGAGATAGTATGCAATGATTAGATCTCGAGTGACCATGTTAGCAAGTTTAATGAGATTTTGGCCTTCCATACCAGTTTTCGTCCACAAGAAGCTTTACTGATGTGGAATTTGCTCGATGAGGTTAGACCAGTTAGCTGTGAGCATATACAAATTCTTCCAAGTGAAGCTACTGATCGTGTAACTCACTGGATTTGTACTTATTTTGATGGTAATTAATGTTTATCAGGGTGAGATGAAATGCTTGCAGAATGCAAGCACCAACTACTTGTATATTATATAATTCGCAATGTTATGGTCTGTTACAGAAGCAGAAAGTTAAAGAAATCCTTATTGGTCTCAAAAATCATAAAGATGATAAAATCAATGGAAAACAGGCAATTGATATGATTGCTGGAGCTTGTTAGCCAGTAAAAACAACCACAATTATAAAATGCTGGCCAAAAATGGGAATTCTTCCAGTGGAAATGACCAACGACGATACTCAATTATAAAAAGTTGAATCGAATACTGAAACCAGAATGCTATGGAAATCGGTCATTGCTATTGCAGGTATTTCAAATGAAATAGACTTTATGGACTGTGTGCCCACAGACAACAATTTTCTCACTACTCACGATTGAACCGAAATCATTGAAAGCAATAGGCAATGTGCAAAGCCTGAAGGAGCTGAATTTGAAAATGATGATGGTGAGGATGTTGATGTACCAGAGCAGACTAAAATTTCCATCACAGAAGCAATCTTGAGCATTCAAAAAGTGAGGCAGTTTCTTTGTAGTTGTGGTGATGTTCCAGATGCAGTTTTTGACCAGATTAATGCTATTGATGACTATTTAATGACAAGTGCTTCAAAAAGTTTAGTACAATCAAAAAACACATTTTATGAAAATAAAAGAAAATTAATTCATAAAATATAATGGCAATTCATGTTTGAACTTTCTAGCTGGATTATTTGTGCTTTATTAAGATTATGTTTCTAGAAAATAAAAGAAATTTTCAAAATGAAATTGTTTACATATTTATTTAGCTTTGTAATTGTGTATTTAAACTTTTTTTTATTCATTATAAAGTAAAAATTATAACAACAGTGGCTTATAAATTAGCAGTGGAACTTATTCGAATGAATAATTGATATTGTGAAATAATTTCTAGTAATATTCGTTTGAGCAAAATTATTCACACACCCAGAGAAATTCATTGTAACTTTGAACTCACTAAGGAAGAAACTTGTGACACGTGGACAGAAAATAAATTATGATTTTAATTTGATATTTCAGTACATTTTAAACTTGTGAAAGGCAGAAGTATAAAATATGACGAGCTTCACACTTGGTGGTATCCATATTAACAATAAGTTAAACACAAGTGGGTAATATAAGTCAAATTTTTTAACAATATTAATTTTGTGGTTCTATACACAGTTAATAAAATATTTTATCCGTGTTATTCATGGGTGTCTAATTCTATTCCTGATGCGAATAGTAGGTCTCAATTTTAACTGCTTTAATATTCATATAAGAATTTGACATTTATATTCCTTTCACAATATAGCTTTTCCTTTTACATTACAAGAATGACAGTTATTTTTCTGATTGTGATTACTTTCCACAACCATGCATTTTAAACTAACATCTTTGCTGCTCATGTACCTACAATGTGTTGGTCAAGTTAACTTTATTCATTTATTAAACTGGAATCAGAAAATATCCTTCTTTGAGTCTTTTTCAAAATCGATTGATTCATCGTATGAATTTCATAAAATAAACTACAATATGTTCAACAAAATAATGCTCATATGTTTCCATTGTAAGGTTTAAGCAACTTACTATGAATGATTTTCTTAAGCATTACTAATTCATTTAATATGAGAATTTACTTACTTGAATGTATTTAAAAAAATATTGTTAACAATTTGTATTTGATTCTCTACATTATATAATGTTATTTGTTACAGGCCATAAAATATTTACTTGTACGATTAATAATAAAGATGCATTATATATGCAAGTATGTATATTCAAAAACAGAAATATGTAAGTTTGATTTTAGGCCATGGTAACCAAAAAATATTTTGTTTTAATCTAAATTATTTCCATCTAAATTTAACTTGTCAATAGCAGAAAATCTATGAAAGGCAGAAAAAATTATTGGTCCCTTGGGTTACCTTTTTGAGGAGATGTACTGTATTTTGCAATATTAAGGTAATTTTTTCAATCTTAAATGTTCTTTTGTTGGTGTTAATTTGGCAATGTTGGGATTGAATTTTATCTCAAATGTCAGAACACTTATAATTACCAAATGGTAATGTTGAGTTTGTTTAATTCATTGTTGAACTGCAGTAATTAACATTTATATAATATGATTTCCCATACTGTAAATCTGGATAAATATAAAAATTTGTCTCTTTTGATGTTTGTAATCTTTTTACTTTTGTTCCCATTAAAGAAGCCGTAGATTTGGTTGTAGATATGCTTTCCAAAGCAGGTGTCAATCAATTTTTGATAACTGATTTTTCTAACTTACTTGAAGTGTATTCTCAGCAAAACTTTTCTTTTTGACAATTTTTATAAACAAACGGATGGTCTTGCGATGGGGTCCCCCCTTTCCCCTCTCCTTGCCGACATCTTTCTCAACAATTTAGAAGTTAACATTTTTAATTCTGGCCATCCTTGATTGACTTATTCCGAATTTTGGGGTAGGTATGTGTCTGGAGTGGTACAGATGACCAACCTCAATTTTTAACCCTTTTAAATTCCCTCCACCCTTCCATTTCTTTTATGGTTGAATCTGAAACCAATGGTTTGCTTAACTTTTTGGATCTCACTTTGTCTCTGCTGAACAACATACCTACCTTTTCTATTTTCCGTAAACCCAATTACACAGATCAGATCATTCCCAATCACTCTTCCCATGATTTTTCAGACAAACACGCTTCTTTTCATTCTATGTGTCACCGCCTTCTTAGTATACCCCTTTCTAAACCCAATTTCCTTATAGAACTTAACACCATTAAACAGATCGCTATCAATAATGGCTACAAAACTGGTTTAATCGATAAAATTATCTCTAAAAACCGTTTATTTATTGCCTCCCAAAAAATCGTTTCTTTTCCGCCTAATCTCACCTCCAAAACTCTTAGTTAGCACAGACTCCCATTTTTAGGAAACCTTTCTTATAAATTGTCCAACCTTTTCCTAAACTTAAACCTGCTTTCTACTCCCCACTTACATTTTCCAAATTATTCCTTAATGCTTAAGACCCGATACAGTTGTCATTAAGAGGTGGTATATATAAACTTGCCCCTCGGAGGAGCCTGTAACCTCTAGAGGGCGCGTCCCCGGGTGGCGGATAGGGGAATGCTCTACAGATATGTAGGGTAGGAGGGAAATAAAATACCTCCCGCGGACCAACAGGCAGCAGCGTCTGTTCTCCATATTAGGGGCAAACAGCGTCTGTTCCCCATGTTAGGGGCGGCTGAATATATGGGCGGAAGGCAATGGGAAACCACCGCCACAATATATCCCATGTAGAGGCATCATGACGGAGTCTTCTCTTGTTAAATATTCTGGAGGCAAAATGGTCCCCCGCTCGGATCTCCGGGGGGGACAACACGAGAGGTTCCGTTTAACACAAGGAAGGAAGGAAGCTGGAAAGAAGTTGAGAATTGGCATGTGGAATGTTAGAACACTCCTACGAGCAGGGAAGTTGGAAAATTTAAAGAAAGAGATGAAAATAAATAGAATGGACATGATTGGCTTAAGTGAAATGAGATGGGAAGGAAGAGGGGAAATAAAAAGTGATGACATCACGGTGTACTATTCAGGAGGTACTGGAGGAACGAATGGAGTAGGGGTAATTTTGAATAAGGAAATAGCAAATTGTGTACAGAGGGTGATATTTGTAAATGATAGAGCAATTGGTCTTAGAATAGGAATGCACCCAAAAGATCTACTGTTGATACAAGTTTATATGCCGACCAGCCAACATGAAGATGAGGCTGTTGAAGAAATATACGAGAAGATAGAAAATATTATGGAGGAGGAAGGTAAAAACTGTTGCAAGATAGTGATGGGCGATTGGAACGCTGTGGTAGGAGAGGGAAGAGAAGACCAAGTAGTAGGAAAATTTGGACTAGGGAAAAGAAATGAAAGAGGTGAAAGACATGTTGAGTTCTGTAAAGAGAAGAGGATGTTTATATCAAATACTTGGTTTGAAAATCATAAGAGAAGGCTATACACGTGGAAATCACCAGGAGATGGAGCCAGATATCAAATAGATTATATTTTAGTGGAAGAAAGATATAGAAATGGAGTAAAAAAGGCATATGGACTTCCAGGAGCAGACATTGACAGTGATCATGTGCTCCTCATGGCCGAAATAAAACTAGCCTTGAAGAAGGTTAAGAAGGCTAAGATAGTTAGGAAATGGGACTTAGAGAATATAGCCACAGTAGGAAAAGAAAGAATAGGAGAAAAATTAGCTCAGGCAATCAAAAGAGAAAACGTGTCGGAGGAAAATGTGGATGAAGCATGGAATAGGATAAAGAAGGCTATAAGGAAAACAGCAGAACAGGCTATTGGGTTTTTCAAAGGAAAAAGAATAAAAAAGCCATGGGTGACAAAGGAAATGGTAGAAAAGAAGGAAGAAAGAAGGCAATACAAAAGCAGGACTGATGAAGATGGAAAAAGGAAATACAGGAAACTGAATAATGATTTAAGAAGAGAAACCCAAAAAGCAAGGGAGAGATGGCTAGAGGAGGAATGCTCAGATATAGAAGATCTAGAGAGAAAAGGAATGTATGACTTGATGTATAAGAAAGTAAAAAATGTAACGTGGGATAGATGGAGAACAAGTGCATGTGTGAAAGAGATTGCAAGTAAAGAAGATAAAGTTCTATATAAGGAAGAGGAGGTCCTTAATAGATGGAGAGAATACATGGAGGAGTTGTACAAATCAAATGAAAAACCAAAGGATCTCCGTATTGAAGAGCAGGATGAAATAAATAATGACGAAACGGGTTTCGATATTGAAAATAGAGGTGCTACAAGCAATAAAGGATATGAAGAATGGGAAGGCAATGGGGGTAGATGAGATACCGATAGAATTATTTAAGTGTCTTAATGAGGAAGGACTGGAAGAAATAGTGAAGTTGTGTAATGCAATCTATGACAAGGGGATGTGGCCAGAGGATTTCGTCAAAACAATTATGATTCCAATTCCGAAAAAGCAAGGAACAAGAAAATGCAGTGAACACACAACAATCAGTTTAATTACACATGCAGCAAAGGTTCTACTTAGGGTTATGAACAGGAGACTAATTAGCAAAATGGAAGAAAATGTTGCAGAGGAACAGTTTGGATTTAGAAAGAGTAGAGGTACAAGAGATGCAATAGGATTGATAAGAATGGGTGGAGAGATATATATAGAAAGGGGTAAAGGAATTAGTCTGTGCTTCATAGATATGGAGAAGGCATTCGACCGAGTGAACTGGGAAAAACTGATGGAAATACAGTCAAACTCGTTTATAACGAGCACGGTTGTAACGAGTTCACGGCTATAGTGAGCAAATGCTACCTCCAAGATAAGTTTACGAGCATTTACATACAAATATTTCACGTATATAACGAGCACGCTTCACGGATATATCGAGCAAACTTTGACCACTTCTCACTGTCTCAAACGCGGTGGCAGTCAGCCTCTTAAATCCTCATAGTGACCCAAAATATGTAACCTTGTGTTCTTGAGTCCAGCCTCTACACCCTATCCCTCGGGGAGGTTAAAGACCGCGGCGTTGTTGTTAAAAAATAATCCCTTCGTCCAAACCAAGAATTCCCAACTTGCAGGTACAGTGGCACTCGCGGAGGTCCTTTGTCCTCTCCTCCCAACCCCCAGCTCTTTTACAGCCAGGAGGTTGTGTTTGGAAGGGGGTAAGTGGCTGAGGGCATGTACAATGGCGCCCACCCCCGTCTCTCAGCCGAATGCACCCAACACCCTTTCCCACGTAAAGATGGGAAATCCCACGTTTAATCCGTCTCCTCATTAACTCTTCCTGGAATTGGTATGCTCACAGTTTGCAAAGAAAGTTCGTAGCGTTGATCACAAAAATCAGTTGAGATTTTGCCCTTGAACCAGTAACATGTCCGTACATAAAAGGAAGTATTTGTCTATTCGCGAAAAGGTTGATATTATTCGAGAGTTAGAACGTGGTAAAAAAATGTTGAAGTGTGTAAAAAATTTAATTTATCATCGTCTACGGTTTCAACCTTATGGAAAAACAAAGAAGCGATTTTATATGCACTAGAGAACAACCTAACAACGAACAAGAAAATGAGGAAGTGCGACTTGGGTAGTGATTAAGGATGCAGCTGTGATTAAATTTTATATGTACATATGTTTACTTTAAATTTTCTAGTTTATTCTCATTTTTAGGTTTTTTCATAAATTTACTAAATAACCTTTCTGTTTATACATTCACTTTTACTTCTTATGTCTTATTTCACCATACGCATGCATGCTTTTGCCTTCACGGATATTAAGTTTAACGGCTATAACGAGCAAAACTAAACGGTCCCGTGGCGCTCGTTATAGCCGAGTTTGACTGTACTAAAAGCAAAAAAAGTAGACTGGAAAGATAGAAGGTTAATTAAAGAGCTGTATATGAAACAGAAAGCAGCTATGAGGATAAAAGATGCACAGACCGAATGGTATGATCTAGGAAGAGGAGTAAGGCAAGGTTGCTGCTTATCGCCAACCCTGTTCAATATATATGCTGAAGAAATGATTGACAATGGAATAGGGAATGATAAAGGAATTAGTATTGGGGGTAGAATAATAAATTGTATAAGGTTTGCTGATGACATGGTAATTTTGGCAGATGAAACGAGGCATATTCAGGAAATGGTTACAAAGCTAGAAGACAGGATGATGGAATATGGAATGAAAATGAACATAAAGAAAACAAAGGTGATGAGAATAGGGGATAGAGAGATTATGAATGTGTCAATAAAGGATGGAAGAGTGGAGCAAGTAAAACAGTATAGATATTTGGGAAGCATGCTAACTGAAGACTGGAGAAGTGAAAAAGAAATAAGAACAAGAATAGCAATGGCAAAAGAAACATTTAATAGGAAAAAACGGGTACTATGTGGTAAAATGGATTTAAATCTGAAGAAACGTCTTGTGAAGTGCTATGTTTGGAGTGTATTGCTTTATGGGTGTGAAACATGGACGCTAAAGAAAAGAGAGAAAGAAAGACTAGAGGCATTTGAAATGTGGATGTGGAGGCGGATGGAGAAGGTTAAGTGGACGGATAGGATAAGGAATGAAGCAATACTAACAAGGGTGAATGAGAAGAGAAGATTACTTGAAACAATTCAGAGGAGGAAAAGTAACTGGTTAGGGCATATCTTGAGAGGAGAAGGTTTACTATTGATGGTGTTGGAAGGATCAGTAGAAGGTGAAAGGAAAAGGGGATGTAGAGGAATAAAAATGTTTGACGATCTGAAAGAAAGGGGAGGGTATCAGGAAATGAAAGAAATGGCAAGGAACAAAAATGAGTGGAGACAACGCTGGTGCCAGGGACCTGCCTAGAGGCAGAACACCTCATGATGATGATATAAACTTGCATGTGATGATTGCCAAACGGGGAGGAGTTTTGACAAGAGGATTGAGCATAAGCGATACTTCCGTTTAAATAATTTGAATCCTCAATTTCTGAAACATCTTTTAAACCTCAATCATCATAGTTCCTTCAACCCTAAATTCCTCCACTTCGAAATTAAAGGTCGCAAATTGGATGCACTTGAACAGCTAGAGATAATTATTTGTGAAGACTCGCTTCTCTTAAATGAATACCTTTTCCACAATCATTCTCCTCTATTTAGCTTACCAAATATTTTGTAAATACTTTATCAACATTGTTGTCTTTGGCCCCTTTTAGCATGTTTTTGTAACTGTATTTTGCTCTCGCCTTCCTTTCCAACCCCTTCCTTTTCCTAACCCTTTATTCAATTACCTTCCATTCGTTTTGTGTAACCCCTCCTGTCTCCCTCCCCCTTTTTTCCCAAATATATATGGAACGATTTTTAATTATATATAGAAAATATCTTTAACTGTTTGTGTATAATTACTATTTTACAAAATTCAAGCACATACAATTATAAATCTGGTTTTAATTATTAGTATACAGCATCTTCTGTGCCTTGTAATTATCTACCCAATAAAAAAACAATTGAAAAAATTACCTTGTCTGTTGTGAATGTAACCTCATTGATTACAGAAAGAATAAATCCTTTGACCAAATTTTACTCCAGCCATCGCTACTAAAATGTACACCAATTTCAGATATTAAAACAATGGGTCAGTTGTAATCAGTAGATACACAAATCGAGGCTGGTCGGCGAAATAGGCAACTTGATTAAAACATTTGCCTTTTGATCATTATGTAAGCTATGAGAAACAAAAGTATCGAAAGGAACAGACTTGAATGGCAATAATATTTTTACGGATAAAACATGTGAACAGTACAACACAATTTCAATAATTTAAATTCTTATAGAATGAATGTCAAACGATCTACAAACATCAAACAATTCCATCCGATCTCGCTTTGATAGGTGGCGGGGTGGCGGCGTGGCGGGATATTCAAGGTTAAAACAAACGAGGAATAAATTGCGTTGAAGGTTACATTTTAAAATTATAAGTTGTTTCAGTGATCGAAAATCCGTTGTATATGTTATTTGCAAATAGTACGCAGCTCTACATATTTACTCTTCACTGCACGCACCAAAATGAAAATGATCTACCTTTTTTTCAAACTTAGAGACACTGGACTCAATAATATAACTTCTTAAAGGCAGATAGTTTAAAGGGAGTATTTCATCATATCTCTAATGGATGATGATAATTATTTTAAGCTAGAATTCTCTTAACAGCATTCAGAGTTAACGATCAAGTGTCTAGTAAATTATTGCCAGAGAAGTTTCTCAGCCAGTTTTGCTATCGTTGCATCGAATTATATGCACTTATTTTGTATCTTTTGACTTGTCTCACATGATTTATGTTTCTTTCTATACGTCTAAGAATCTTTGTAATCTTTATTATCCTTTTTATTATGACATTCCATGTATATGAACTAACGGAACTAATAAAATTATTATCATTAATTGCCTCCTACATCGCAAGTTTTTATATTCACGATTTCTTTCGTAATTTTTGGTTTCACTACGACCTATGTTATTTCGTTCTTAAGAAATTTGGATCCCCTGAGCTAATAATATGAGGCTCCCTCATAATGACGGCGTGTCACATTTTTTATGAATAATAGAAAATGGAATTATAATTTTATATTTAATATAGAATTTATTAATCATAATAAAAACAAATATCGTTTTTTTATGATAAAATTAATAATGTGTTGCTCCGGCGCCCTTAAAAGGCTGGCGCCCCTGGGCTGAAGCCCAATGATTAAGGCGGCTCTGGTGACAGGTTTGAAAAAGATGAAAGATTAATGTTGTTCCTAAATGAAGCTAGATTTTTTGCATTTGCATATGTCTCTCTAATAGCGAGTTAGCATGCGTGTTGGAATCGGTCGCATGATATTTCCTTTCTAGATTGGTTCAGTCATATGAGGGAATCGTATATTAAATGTCCGTTTATGATTTGAATTTGAGAACTCATTCGCCTATATAATACATTTATATAGAAAATGTAAGATTAGATTTCTTCTTTACAATGTTCACATGTGCTCATAAGTTATTTTAAGAATGGTGTATGCTAATAACTTTTGAATTTTTTTGGTGAGTTTCAGGTGCTTTAGAGTTGGTAGAAATGATTATCAAAAACTTTTAACCCTGAAATTTGAATGGATCGGTAATGACTTTCAGCTCTGCTAGCAAATTGAGTGGTTTGTCTTGCTTTCTTTGTGTAATATGTACGGTTATATATATATATAATATATATATATATATATGGTAATGTTATAGTACAGAAAATTTATTCTTACTCTGTAACTTTTTTCTGAACTCATATTAGGCCTTTGTTATGTATCTTGTGTAATAGCAAGCTTGTTATAAGCAAGTTATTAAATCAGATGTTCTGCATATCTATTGTTTTCTTTATAAAATTTCAATCTTGGCTATTTGCTAAATTAATTAAGTAAATTATTTAGTAATTGCACATTATTTTTAACCACTTGCAAATGTATACAAGGGGCTTTATAAGATTTTCATCGTCCCAGACTTTAGCATCAAATATTTATTTTTAATTCTTATGAGAAGTAGGGCCTTTGGCTGTGCAGTATTCTGTTTTTGTTGAACATGTGTTTGAACTCTTTATAAAAGGGTCGTATGTCTCCTGGAAGTAATGTAATGTGAATAATGCTTGCAAGGTTTTAATTTTGGCATATTTTACCATAATAATTTCAGCAATTGTAATACATATTATATTACGCTTCATTCACTTATACATATGCATTTTTGACCATAAGATTTTCATCATCTAAGAATGTTAAGAGTGCAATAATCAGTTTTTGTAGCGTGAAATTGTATTTAATGAAAAAGGGTTTCATTGATAATTTCAAAATCTTAAAGGGTATTATGAACTCCCAATCTTGTATTCTGTCTAGCCTTGCTCTCTTTTAACCCTTCAATAGTCTTGTAAATTTAATTTTTGACCAAAAATTCAATTTAAATTTATAATTTTATATCAAAATATTGATAAAGCAATAATTACTTCTTTAGTTCAAAATGGGATTTTCAATGCAATAATGCAAAAAGTCCATGAGAAATTTAAATCTGGGAAAAGCACGTATATCAAAATAGAGACAACACCTGAAGCTGTGACTGTGTGTGATACAGGCAAGGGGTTAAGACTAAAAAATTAATTTATAGCAAGTATTTTTTCATTTCATCAAAACAAGATTCTCTCATGCAGGCATTTTGTCATACTGAACCAAAACCATAATTAGTGTGTATCATAAGATTTCTATGATCTTTGGCTTTGGCTGTGTAACAATATTTGAGTAACTTATGTCATCATCGTAGGTGGTCGGTGATTATTCTTGATTAAACCTGGTTCTCCATTCTCCTACTTCTGCAATTTTCTTTATGTCATCTATCAGCTGAAAGCTTTTCCTTCCAGTATTTCTTCTAACACATCTTTAATAATGCTCTCTCTCCTAAGTTAATGTCCAACCCAGTTTGCCTTCCTCTTTCTTAGTCTGTATAATCATTCCTTTCTCTCCTATTCTCCATAGTACTTCCTTGTTTTTCATCCTATCGGTTCATTTTATCATCAGGATTCTTCTCCATGCCCACATTTTTGCATCTACAGGTCACCCAATGATAACTTGACAATTTTTATTGAACGAATTGGAAATATTTTTGATGTGTGATAGAAAATGCAAATCTATCATTGTTTGTGGGAATTTCGATGTGTACTTAAGCTCCGAGAATAACATGAGAACTCACTTCTTGACCTTATTCACTCATTTAATTTAGAACAAATTGTCTTCTAAACCCACTAGGATAAGAAAAAATTCCTCTTCAACAATCGATAATATTTTCTTTAATCTAATAGACCATGATGGAGAATCTATCAGCACCCTTCTCTATGATCACAATGCACAAATCACTAGTTTCCACTTGCCAGACTCTCCCCTCAGAAATTGAGACTGACAAGCACAGCCTCATAAGACAATTTTCTACAGGTGCCCGTATGAAATTTTGCTTTTGCTTGATGACCGAACTCTGGAAGTGTTTATACTGTTGCTTCAGTAGATGAAAAATTTAATAAATTCATGTCAACTTTCCACCAACGTTTTCATGGATGTTTCCCTCTTACATCTAAAAGGTTTGTTATTCAACTATCTTCATATAACAACTCTAAACCTTGGGTAGGTCAAGAAATAAAGTATTTGTCATCTCTTCTGAAGGGCCGTCATCAGAAACAAACTGACTAATGATGCTAACGACCTGAGCAACCATCAGGCCCTCAAGAAAACTTACCAAGAACACATCTCCAAGGCCAAAAGATACTATAATGAAAGATTAATTAATTCATCCTGTAATTGCTCAGAAACAGCTTGGGATATTATTAGGTCCATTCCTCCATGAAAAAAGATTAAAATAAAATTGAATCTATTCTTCTCAACAGCAGTTTAAGGAATTGTCTGACGAAATTCAATGACCATTTTCTGAACATGGTTGACAATTTACTTCTCAAAGAGAACAAAGTAATACCTTGTCATACACTTCTCCCTCAATTACCTAACAACATCTTTATACAGAGTGTACCATTTAAAATGCAACCCACAGAAAGAAAGTATCATTTTTTTAAAAGTTCATTAAATATACACTATGTATTGTTAGTTCTTTGTTATAAATAGAGTCAAACACTTTACAGGAGGTGCTGAAAAGAGGTTATAAACTGCATATTGAATAAGAATTAGTGATAAACAGCAACCTTACTCCTCATCCAATGTGTACTCCACTGGTCCCCGACACCCCTCCCCTTTAATCCATCACCATCATAAATCATATTAATTAATTTCATAATCACTTTTAGTTCTTCTGATCCCATCACTTTAAATAGTACCTCTGTCAGGATCCTAAGTTGTCTTCTTCTATGTCATCCTCTTCTTCAAGTTATATTTGCATCAATCTTCCTGCTTGTTGAGTAGTTGGTTAATGTATTCTTCCCATACCTGTTCTACATCCTTTGGTTCTGTCACTATCTTCCTGTCTGCATTTGTAATTCTTTTACCATGGATTCCATTTGGCTTCTTATTTACTAATTCTAGTGCCTTAGTATACATTATTTAGTACAGCTCTTACTTTTCCATCTGTTGTATTTTGTCACATTTTTCCTTTATTCAATTTTCCCTTGTTTTATGTTACTCTTCTCCACTTGTTGTACGAGGGTGAATCAAAAAGTTCTCGGAAAATTCCAGTAACAATGTTCCTGCATTCCAAATAATAACAAAGCATTGTTGCCTAAAACTAGCAATATCTTAGCCATAACAATTCAATATTTCGTAACCAGTGGCGGCTCATGTATAGGCACTGCGGAACTGCAGCACCCCCTATTTCCACTTGATATTATCGATAACATTTAATATAATGAGTCCTTTTTTCTTTAATTCTTTCTTTATTTTTGTAGTACAATGTATATTCCTTAAGCTTAATGTCAGTACTTCAGTAGCCATCCCCCAGTTTATGAAAAAGATACAAAAATCTTTGTATGGAACTGTGCGCTTCACAGTGCCAGCGACGTGGTGTTTGACTGTTGTGCGCATGCGCACATAGGAGGGGGGGTGGGGAGGAAGGCGGGACTGCCAGGTAGAGAGAGCACTGTTGCTCTAGCAGTGCCGGCTCTGGCGTGATGTTGGAAGGAAGTTTTTTTTTACTCAGCGTGTGTTGTGCTTAAAAACCCTGTACCATATTCTTGAATGTGATAAAGTGTAGAAGAGTGTAGAATTAGATTATTATTCTGCTTCCAGCTATTCTATTTGATTCATTTTTTTCGGTTCTTTTATTTAACAGAAAACTTTAACCATGGCCTTGCATCCCCAAGAAATAAGTTCTGTGAGTGTAAGTGAACTTCAACAGCTTAAGTTTTTACAGCTATCTCTCCATGAGAAAGTTACAGTTAAGAAAAGAGGTCGTTCAACACCTGATATTCTAATATCTCAGCCAGGCAAAAGCAACAACAAGAAATATATTCGTAGCTTTAATTCTGAATGGTACCAACGGAAAAGTTGGCTTTGCGGCTGTGAAGTAAAAAATGCACTGTTTTGCTTCCCGTGTTTGCTGTTTGGAGGTGATGTACCGTGGACAAAAGATGGTTTTAAAAATATAAACAAAATGAAAGAAAAAACTGAAAAGCATGAGAAGTCAAAGAAGCACGTTGATAATGTTGTTTCACTGTCACTTTTAGGAACCGTAAGTATTAAGGAGAAACTTAGTGAGGCATACAGACTTTCAATCAATGAGCATAATATAAAAGTTAAAAAGAACCGTTAAATTTTGTCCAAAATAATAGACTGCATTTACTTTTGTGGAAACTTTGAAACTCCCTTACGTGGACATGATGAAAAAGACGATTCAGTAAATCCAGGGGTATTTAGATGATTAGTAAATTTTGCATCTAAATTAGATTCAGATTTGAAGAATCACTTAGAAACCAGTGCAGTCTTCAAAGGTGTTTCTAAGACCATTCAGAATGAGATACTTGACTGCCTGCTACAAATATACCATGAGGAGATAAGGACGGAAATTAGAAAAGCTTCCTTTGTAGCTGTCATGGCTGATGACACAACAGATGTTTCGGAACACACTCAAATGGTCCTTGTTATACGGTACGTATTGAATGAAGAAATATTTGAGCGTTTTTGGGGATTCTTTTTCCAGAAAATCAAACTGCAGATGGCATATCAAAACGTATTTTAGAACAATTGGACATAATCCTTCAAGGAAATGGACAAAAACTGATAGCTCAGACATTTGATGGTGCAAATGTCATGAAAGGCAAAAAAGCAGGAGTTCAAGCAAAAATAAAAGCAGTTTATAGTAATGCACATTTCATTCACTGTTATGCACATCAACTTAATTTAATAATGAGAAATGCAGCAAGTATTACATGAAACTCAAGAATATTTTTCTCTAACATTCTGGCTATTCCAACATTCTTCTCAAGATCACCACAACGTGTGTCCATTCTCAAGAAACATATGGACGTCAGCATTCCACGTCCATCCTCTACAAGGTGGAATTTCAACATACGGACCATAAACAGAGTTCATGAAAATTTGCAACCTTTAAAAAACTGCCTTACTGAAATTCAGTCAACATCAAATGCAGATCAAACCATTGCAGAAGCAACAGGAATTTTAAAATACCTGAATGATGATAATTTCAAGTTTTGGTTAGAGCTTTTTCATCAGATTATGCCTCATGTTGAAATAATTTACAACCAAATGCAATCTTGAGAAATTAGTGTGTTTAAGTTAATGAATATATAACAAATTTCAAAACTGCTATTTTAGAATTGAGAAACTCAAAGTACTGTGAGAATCCTTCAAAGACACTCATGGCAGAAGCTAAGGAAGTGTGTGACTATATATGTGTTGATATAATGGACAGATATTCTTCCACTAAACACTTAGTAGCTGCTAAATTGTTCAACAAGAAATGCTTCACTAGATTTAAGAATGAACATAGTACTGACCACTGAAGCTTATCCCATGACTGACAAAGAAAAGCTTGAAACTGAACTAAAAGTATTCTACTGTAGGACTGATATTCATGAATATTGCAAATTAATTGAGCTGCTGAAATTTATCTTGGAAAATAATCTAGATGATGTTTTTAGTGAAATTACGAAACTGATAAAAATCCTCTTGACAATTCCCATGACTACATCAGAGGCAGAGCGCTGCTTTTCAACATTGAAAAGAATAAAAACTTTTTTAAGAAGCACTATGAATTCGGAAAGTCTAAATGCGCTTGCAGTACTTTCAATGGAGAAAAATTTCCTCAATTGTCATCCAGAGATCAAGGAGAAAATTATTGAACTTTTTGCGCAAATTAAAATAAGAAGAATGGATTTCATTTTTAAATGAATAGATCAAGCTTGAACTGTAACAATTTAAGTTAAAGTAAGTAAAAAATGTTTGGTTTTTTAGTTAAGATTTTATCAAGTTCCTGAATAAATTTTCTTTTTATACATGTTTTTTTCCTTTTACACAATTTTAAAACAAAGGCTAAAAATTTTCTGGAGCAGCACCCCCACTAATTTTAGCTACGAGCCGCCACTGTTCGTAACAATTCATTTATTTGTTATAATATAAAAGCAGTTTTTCTAACCCATTAATTCATGTGTATGGATAACTTAAAGTTTGAGATTCGAGTAAACGTAATGTTTTTGACAAAACTTGGATGGAAATCGAATGCCATTATTCAGGCTTTGCAGAAAGTTTACGGGGATGATGCATCTAAGAAAATTGCAGTTTATGAATGGATTAAGCTGTTTAAGCTTGGACGAGAAGACATTAATGATGACTATCGAAGTGGAAGACCATCAATGTCGATCAACGAAGAGACCATGGTCGCCGTCCAATCAATTGTGGAAGAAGATAGACGAGTTTCAGTGCAAATGATAGCCAAACATTTGGACATCTCATATGGCTCAGCTCAATCAATCCTCAAAGATAGTTTAGGATTAAGCAAGCTTTCTGCTAGATGGGTACCGAAAGTGTTGCGCCCTAAACACAAGACTCAAAGAGCTGACCATGCAGTTGAGTTCCTCAACCGATTTGATGCAGTCCCAGAAGATTTCTTTCACCGAATAGTGACTGGTGATGAAACATGGATCTACCAGTATGATCCGGAAAGCAAAATTCAATCTAAACAATGGTTACCAAGGGGGTCAAGTGGACCAATAAAGTTCAAAGCTGAACAATCAATCAAGAAGGTTATGGCAATTGTTTTTTGGGATAATGTAGGTGTATTCATGGTCGATTTTCTTGGGGGCAACGGACAGTAACAGGTGGTTATTATGAACGTTTTTAAAAAACTGAACGCTGCGCTTATAAAAAAAGGCCTTGGAAACTGCATCGGTGAATTCTGTTTCACCATGACAATGCTCCAGCACATTCATCTACGGTATCGAGAGTTGTGCTTTGAGAATTGCTCTGGGAAACGTTGTCTCACACACCCTACAGTCCAGACTTGGCTATTTCGGACTTTTTTCTGTTCTCCAAATTAAAGGAGCACATCAAGGAAGTTCATTGGGAATTGATATGTGAGGCCAAAAAAGCAGTTTTGAACTGGTTTCATTCAAACGACCAAAATTTCTACAAAAGTGGGTTAGAATGATGGCAACATCGAATGGGAAAGTGTTTCGTGTTAAATGGTGAATATGTTGAAAAATAACTCCAAAATAAATGGTTCTTTTTGAGTTTCTTTTGTTTTTATATGATAATTTCGGGAACTTTTTGATTCACCCTCGTATATATGCTTATTGTAAATTCTACTTTCTTCACTGTTAATGTTTTTCTACTTTCTCCTCTTATCCATTTTCTTGAGCATTTCCTTAGTGATTTTATTTTCTTGCTTACCCATCTCTTAATTCATAGTTTCTATAATACTCGCTTTAATTTCTTTCCATTCTGTATCACAGTTTTGTGTTTGTTTTCCAAATTTATAAGACACTTCCAACTATGTGCTTGATGCATCCTGCTTTTCTTTCAGTTTGTTAAGATCCCAAGTCTGTCTTTCTCTTCTTATTTATAGCATTTCATTTTATAAACGTGCTTATGTTTTTGCTCTGTCTGACCATCTATGCTATAGTTTAAATTAAAATTGCAAGTAAATGGTAAGAGGTATGAGTTTGAAAATTTTTAGGGTGCATGTGATCTATGATGACATTTGTTACGCTGCTAAAGAAATTCTTTGGAGAAATCAGAGGGTGGCAGGGGGTGCCTTCAAAATTTTCAAATTAAGATTCTGAGCAAATGGTTTTTGATAGAAAGTTAAAAGTTTCACTATTTGTGTGAACTTTAATGTCATTTATAACACTGCAGAGGAAGTTTAGTTATTTTTATAATTAGTGAGTTGGTGGGAGTACCTTTGAAATTTTCAAATTAAGATTCTGAGAAAATGTTTATAATAAATTGAAAGTTAAAATTTCTAAATATTTGTTAGACCTTTTATGGCACCTATAACATAGCAGAAGTAATTTTTTTTTAAATCAGTGAAATTAAGACCTTTTTTGAAGTAATGGTAGCATCAGGAGGGTCCTTTTAAGTAATGTTGTATGTTCACATTATAGGCCAATAGTCATTAGATTAGAAACCTTACATTAGCACGGGTATGAATATACTTTTTAATTAATTACTGAATATTGCTACATTTTTTAAAAATTTAAGTTTATAATTCCAAATAAAACTCAATAAATAAACGTAATTTTTCATATTGCATCAGCAACTTAAGCTCCCATTTTTCTTATTTGTTTTATCTTTGTACTTGCATCTGCTACTGGAAGGCCATGGTCTTAATCTATATCTGCATCTGGTAATGTCTTTGCATGTTTGTGTACAATATTTTAATTCTTTGCTTTTATATTTTTGCAGAAAAAAATTGATACAGAGATGGTGGAAGTTTAGATACAACCAATGAAGATAATACCAGTTGAATATGGCAGAGAAACACCAAGGTGATGAAACACTTTAGATCTATTATAAAATAATAATAATTTTCATCCAAGGACATAGATGTACATGCATAGGACAAGTCAAAAAATAGAAAGGTAAATAGTAATACATAATGGTATACACAAAAGTGTCATAAAATACAATTGAACTCAGGTTCAATTCTTATTAATATAAAAGAAAATATATACCTATTTTAACTACATGTTGCATATACAATAACGTATGTAAAGCTAGATAGATATACAGGGGCTAAAGGATAGGTTATACATGATGCAGAGATTAGGAATGCAATTTTTCTATTACAGATATAGCATACATTGTTAGTGTTGAAATTGATTTGCTGTTTGCTTCATTCATTCATAATATCCATTACAGAATAAAACAGTTTATTTCAAAGATATTCTTTGACTTTCAACTTAAAGGTACAGGGGATCCCCCTTATACATTGCTCCATTGTATGTTTCTCTGCACTGATGCAACTGAAGTTTTGGGGGAAAAAAGTGTAAAAATTCCCCATAGTTACATTGTTTACATAAAAATTCCCCACACTTAAGCTGTTCCTTTATCTGCCAAATGGCAGTAGCATTTGTTAGTCAGTCAGTTCTCCTTAATTAAAGTTGAATAACTGATCACAGAGCTGGTAATTATATCTGATTTTAAAAGAACTGTATGCACTATCAGCAGTTATTTTTTCACAAGTAAAACTATTTCTTGGGAACTTATTTTCCAGATATAAATTAATGCTATTTTCAGTAGTTTTACTTTGTACCCTACTTACACTTACTACTGAAAGTTAACAACAATTACCGTTTTCTCTGATTGTCTCCTTTTTCCTAAAAGAATTTCTCATGTATATGGTTTGTCTGTACATCCGTCTATCTGCAGATCATAATACATACCGTATTTCCTTATATTTAGACAAAAATGTTTTCATTATTTGTATTAATCAACAATACCACAGATTCAATTTAACTGTCATTCATCTATACAACTACCTATTCCCTTCAGTATATTCTTTCACTTTTTGCAATTCTACCTTATTTTGTATGGTATCATCAATTTGAGGTTTGATTGCGAACCAAACAAATAAAACTAAAATTTGAATCATACCGGTTTAATGAACAGTTGAGGACGGTAATATCCTCCTTCACCGTGTAGTATATTTGTTCCTGGCGTGTTAGTCATTGAATACATTTTTTTAAGATGCCATCAAATGTAAGACACACCCTGGTTTCAGATACATTAAAAGTAAAAAAAAGTGCATCTTAGAATGGAGGAAATACAGTAATGTAATTCATCAAAAGTCTACGTAATACATATTAATTTTTTTATTTCTGCCCTGAAATCCTGTTTTTATTCCCACCCAGAAATCTTGCCACCCCTAAGCAGTTCCCTACTTTGACATTATTTCAAATCTGCTAATGTCTATAAGTTCTGTTGTTTAGAATCAAAAAATGATAAAAACCGGATAAATATGCTGTAGATAGTTTTATCAAAGAAAGGTTATGCATAATTACTTTTGCTCTATATTTGTGTATAATCATTGCAAATGAATGAATTTGTGAAGCTGATCAATTTAATTTGATTCATGGGGATATTGATGAGAGATTAATCTTTTGTAACAGGAGTTCTAAGCCTTTTACAGTGATAGACTTACCCACCAAAACAAAATATTACTACAGATCAGCTTCAATCACACTTCTGTTGTTAGTTTATTGGGTCGAGTGAATAAAAATTAAGCAAATGCTTAAAGCAATCAGTAATAGCAAAAGCATTTGCTAAAAGCATAAGCAAATGCTAAAAGCATTTGCTTCAAATTGAGTGAATAAAAGTTTGCTTTTGCTTATAAGCATTTGCTACTCAGTTTTAAGCAAATGCTTAAATTTTACGGAAGAAAGCTCTTTGCAACTCTTCCTTCACTTATTTTTGTTTACATTTAAAGTTTTACATAGTTGAATTTCAAACTAAAAACGTAAATATATTGAGTAATATTTTTTAAAAAGTTAATTAATAATTTTTTAAAACTATTTCTTTTATAACTGAATTCGATAATATCACAAATCATGGGTGTTTTTTATTCAATTAGTTATAGTAATTTTATCCAGTCATTTGCCTTTGTAGTGATTTTGGACGCCACAAATTTTTCAGTATTACATACAGGTATGCATTGTATGTGATCTTCCCCGACTCCTATTTGAAATCCGGGATCACTTAAGTACCTTAAAAATATTTCTATCTTCTGTTTGGAAGACAGGACCCCACCACGTCTCTCTTGATGTTCTCCGAGTAACAGATTTGAAATATAGGTACTTAACATTTTCTTCAGAGAAACTATATAAATTTTTGTAACCGTTGGTTGTTGAAACTTTTCTCGTATTTTTTAGCCTTTCGTGTCACCATAAATTACCATATCTATATTTACGATCAATTGTCATGAAAATAGAGTACTTAGAAATATTTTAGCAAGCCCTTTACCTCACTTAAAAAAGTTTAAGCATATGCTTAAAGCATTAAGCAAAAGCTCGGTTTTATTCACACAATTTTAAGCAAATGCTGAAGAAAATTCCTAAAAATAAGCAAAATGCTTATTCTTTCTAGCAAAAGCAAATGCTATTTTTTTATTCACCCCAAATTAAGCATTTGCTTAAAAAGTGAGAGAAATCTTAAGCATAAGCATTTGCTTATTTTTTATTCACTCGACCCATTATCTGTTTAAAGCTACTAACCCTATGGCACTTAGGGTAAAATCCCACTTTCATAACAATGGCATTTAGTTTTTCACTACTAGTGTGTCAACTAATGCAGATACAGTAATTCTAAAGACCCCATGTTTTGGTAACATCTGCTTATCTAAAATATTTTAGAATTCTCATTTCAATCTTATGGTGGAAATCTACCTAATATATCTATTAACATTTTCTTTGATTTAAATTTTTCATTTTAATATTTGAGAGATTTGAGTTCATTATGATTTAACATGTCATCCATGACACATGAACACTTACCAAATAAGAGGATTGTCCTTAAGAATGGACACTTGAAGGTTGAAACCTGGTTAATCCAGCTACTTCATGGATTCAGGCGTTTCCTTGATCATGTTTAAATTGAAGCTATAGGTTTGCTAGAAAATTCACCTTTGCAAAAATCAGTTTGGCTTAAATATATTTAAGCACTAAAGCTGCTGTGGCTTCCATGTTGCCAACATTGTATTGCAATTTTGAGTTGTTCATTAAGAGTGTCACTATGATTTTCTGTTTAACGTTAAATGAAGAAGTAAACAAAAATACTTGAAATACATTCCATAAAATAGGTTTTATAATAAAATTATTTTTATTTTTCTGTACAAATATCAAAAATTAATTATTCAGAATTTAATCGCCTTCATGTTGAAAAGAAAGGACTCAGAGCAGTTATGTCGATTGTTAGAAATAATACATTTCTTATCACAACCAGGTTATATACTTACAATGGATTTTCTTCTCCATGCCATTCTCTTGTAAATTTCTATTTTCCCAGTGGCCACTTTCCTGTAATCGTTAGCTTAATAATTCCACAAAATTTTGCAACTGCTTTCTCTAATTAATCCCGTGTATTCCTGTTCATCCCACCTCAGTTATTCTCCTCCTTATCACCCCCAATTGCTCTCCATACTTTGTAATACCAATTGAATGTTTATATTTATTTGAAATAATTGAAAGAAAATTATTATGTTGCGATTGATTCTGAATATAGTTGTGGTTACATGCCAATGTCTGCCGTATGTATGTATGCTTTTTTATATTGTGTATCATTAAGTGTTAGTTTGTCATGATATCGTCTGTCCTCCGTAGTGATAATTTTGATTTGTTCCCTCCAGTCGTACGTTTTATCTTCAATTTTGCAAAGATGAAGGATTGTAAGGGTCAACTCTAAGACAGCCCTTCTGGGTTAGTAATTCATATAAAATTGGTACAATTCAGAAACAATTACATCAAATACTTACCGTAAATACCCGCGTATAATGTGCACTTTTTTTTCGATATATTTGAGTTGAAAATTAGGATGCATGTTATGCGAGGGTACATAATCTTCCTATTTTCATTTGACCCCATATTTCCACAATTTCGGCACATTAATTACTGCCCGGATATCCTCATATTTTTATTGGTGATAGATAATAGTAAAAATTTATTAACTAATTCTATAAACATACATTAATTAGATATGAGAAGAATCAATTCCATATTGATTCATTTTAAAAGCCAAGAAATTCTTCATCACTGGACCATTTTTCTTCGATGTTGTTATCGGAATCGTCATCTTTGGTATCTTTTGTATCCTCCATTGCCGTGGCACTGTCATCATCATCCTCCCACACCATATCATCTACACTACCATCCAAACTATTACTGATGCAACATTTCTTAAAACCTATTATAATAACATCCGTGGACAATTCATTCCACGTATTCTCGCATTTCACTGTATATGATTTGCTACATTGTAACTCACCTTTCCTTTTGTTAGCACAATGATGAGCTATTTTGCGCATGACATCACCCTACACCGGCACCCGGCCTGGTGGTGAGGTACTGGTACTACTTACAATTAGAAACAATGGCAGCTGATGACTTTGAGTACACTGGGAGTTGATGCTTCTTGTAGAACTACCATCAAGTTATCTTTCCCTACTTTTTCTCAGCATTCATACATGATTTATTCTTGATTCTTAGAGTCTGTAGTTAATTATGGTTATTTGCTATCGTTCTTACGTGCTCCAGAGTGTTATAATAAGGGTAAAACTGAAGGTTGGGTGAATCCGTCCACCTCAGGCGTGACAAAAACGTATGTAAAAACTTCGACGTATGATTATCATCATTCCTTCATTTTATTAGCTCAAACAATGTCATATGCCATACTATAAAATTAATATAATTGTGCATGTCCTAATATCACCTTGTAAGTAAACATAGAGTATGTAATGATTGAGTTAACTGACGTTCTTTTGGAACATTATTCGAAAATTTCATTTCGCACTTTCATTATGTTACCAATACAATACCAATAATTTGATCATTGCTTTAGACCGTGTTACACTCTACTGTACTACGTCTACTTTATTCTGGAAAGGTAACACTAAAAAAATCTGTTCGTGCTATATATATAGAAAAACCATGGATTTCAAGGCAGAAATCCCCCCTGCGCGTTATACGAGGGTGCGCATAATACAAGGGTATTTACAGTATTTAAAAATCTGATATGGCCACCACATGACTTTCTCCATACCTGTAATATTTCTAAAAATTCCAAAAAATATGTTAATTGATGATAAATACTATAAAGAACTGCGAGAAAAATTCAAACTACAAAAAACAGACCAACTCAAACCGTAGCCTTCTGATATTGAACATAGCCACAAAGCTGCAACAATTAAGAAAATAAAAAGGAATGTTACTAAGACGTAACTAAGCGTAAAGTGTTTACAATAGTTGCCAGTAGGTGGTTGGGTGGTGGCAGCTAAAAAATATAGTTGTTAAAAAATCTCTTACCCAATGCAATATATGGAAAAATGTTTTGAGCAAATGTTGTAGAATATTAAATTTCCTACAACTTTTATTCCAATAATTTTTTACATTGATCGAGTATTAAAGCAAATATAAAAAAACGGATGTGACAAGAGCCAACACCCACTTCCGGTTGACTGATTTTTACCAAAAACTAATCAACTCTTGTCCCTTTAACTAAAATGTCAAATATAAAATTTTGCATTGATCTGGTTAATAGTTTTTGAGTTAGAGCGCCCACAAAATTCACGTACACACAGACCGAGAAAATAGTGAAAATGTGTTCAGGGGACCTCAAAACGTGTATTTCCATTGAAATTGATTTTTTTCATGAGAACAGTACCTATCTACTTTCCCCTGTACTACGTATGGAGAATGTAAAACTTATGATTATGAGGTCCGTAAATTCCGTCACCAGAGGCAGTGCTGTTGCTTCTTGGCAGCCAATCATAATCTGGACAGACAAACTCACACTTGCCCCATTACAGTATGATTTGAAAGACAAGTGATAGTTGTATTTAGTATCACATATATGAGTGAATTTATATTTTCAGATATAAAGTGGATAGAAATAAATTCCGAAATTAGTAGACCCATGATCATCTGCATAATCTGAGAAAATGGACCCAATGTTTTGCGATTAAATGAGGAGTCCATATAATACATTGATTTGTTTATTACACATTATTGTTTATTTATTTCAACTTTTTAGGAGACGTGTTTGTGATACTTTTATTTGCAGCTTAATAATGATAATTTTTATTGATCTAAAAGATTTGTTTGTACGAATGCAAGACACATAAAATACTTAATCTAAAATGCAATTAAGAACACAAATACTCAGTAAGAGAATAATAACATTTCTCCAAAAAGAAGTTTCTTGTGTTTTCTTCAAAATTACTAAGTTACTTCACCTTTAATGGAGACTTGTAGCTTATTTAGAATGCTCAACCCATATAAATTGGATCGTTGCTATACATTTTTAAACTTTGTGCTGTCCCAAAAAATCCTGTTTTTTCTGGTATTGATTATAATAATATAGGTCCTTGTTAAATTTAAGATCATTTTTCCCTAATACCTAAATTAAATAGAATAAAGATACACAGTAAAACCTCACACAACACACATTCTTGCAGCACATTTTCAGTATAGCACAGGTTTTATTTTTTGTATTCAGCCAATGCTGAAAGAAATTCAAGAACTTGGTTGCATTTTAATGTCATGTGCTGCCTTGGGTGGCTTAAATGTTCACTCAGTGACAAGATAATAGAGCAGCAACCACATTTCAGTCCCATTATGCACAGGGTCGGCTTGAGGTACCAGCTGACTAGGCAGTTAGCAGAGAAGCCATTAGCCAAGGGTGACAAATGGCCAAAAATAAATAAATGGCGCAATATACATTGCACAAATTTTCTCATATAAGTATATATGTTTGGTCTCACTCAGGGCCGGATTAAAGCCAGCTGATGCCCTAAGCACAGCCCAATAATGGTGCCCCCTCAGCCATTCCATTGCTTAGCAGGCAAGACATTAAGACTCAATAAGTGATGAAGGTGAAATAAGACATTAAAAACTCAGTTTTCTTCAAGGCCATCCCCCATGCCAGAACATACAACTTTATTAAATATAGACTTTTTTAAATATTTATTTAACACTCAATAGCAGCAAGCAATATAAGCCAATTACTTACTTATAACTAGGGCAACAGAAAAAAATACAAATTTTCATCACTGTTTTATGCACTTTTTAATTAAATTGTTATAAGGGAAAAAATGCAAATGCAAAAATTTATTGAAAACGATTTTTAATCACCCTCCAAAAGATTATAAGACAAAATAAGATCTGATATTATCTCTACTGAAATTATGTGATCTCGAGAGTATACTTTTCAATTTTGAAAATCCTCTTTCTACAGAAATTGATGTTGGTGGACAATTTTTCAAAATAAATATTCTAATTGATTGAATAAAGCGATCTGAAGATCCTATGCAGACAGGCATAAGCTGTAAAGTTGGGAATAATTTTTAAATGAGAAAAAAGTCCGCTATGACTGGGAATCGAACCTGGGTCTTCCACTTGCTGGGCAGATATTCTACCACTGAACTATCGTAGCAGATCAATTTTCTCATTTCTGAATGCGGATGTTTTCTTGGCTGGGATGGAACTAGCCAAGTTAGTATCAAACTGCCGCAACGGATGTCTCAAGTGGTGAGATAGCCAAGCAAGAAATTGATTGAATAAAGCGATCCAAAGATCCTATGCAGAAGAAAACATCTGCATTCAGAAACGAGAAAATTGATCTGCTATGATAGTTCAGTGGTAGAATATCAGCCTGGCAAGTGAAAGACCCGGGTTCGATTCTCGGTCATAGCAGACTTTTTTCTCATTTCAAAATTATTCTCAAATATTCTAATAGAGAAATATCATTATTTGTATGAAGCAAAACATCTTTTATTCCACTGCTTTCTAACATTGAAGATATATTGCATTTCAACATACATGGATCAAAGGATGCAAAGTAGTGCTTATTGTTGCCTACTTATAACCATATTTATTATTTTAAAAGTTTCCTCCTACTTTTTTTAATCGCCAAGTCTTTGATCAAGTCCTCAAAACCAATGGCATAACAAATCTGCTTCTATATTTAGCAGAGACAAGGCATCCAGCCTGTCTTGGTGCATAGTTGTTCTGTTGGGATTTTTAATATGCTTGAGCTGAGAAAATGAATGCTCAGCTGTGCAATTTGTGACCATTAATGTTAAAAATATACACAAGACAATGTCTACATTTGGAAATGCACACTCAAGTTTGTCCTCTGAAATTATTTTATTAAGTTCAGCATGACTGAATCTGGTTTTAACAGCTTTTATTGCACTGAACTTATGATGCACATATGAATGAAACTGCTGAAGCTCAGCATAGAGATTAGTGTCCAGGTCCTCTGGGTAAGCATCAGTTAGCTTTTGATAACACTTAGAGTATCTTTTAGTCTCAGTAGAAGAAGTTACATTATTTGGTGCATCACTTAGAAAAGAAAATCTGTCTGCTATTTCTTGGACACCTTTCCTCTTCTTCTCATCTGGGTTTCTAGTTTGTCAACAATTGTGTTAAAGGTGCTAATACGAAAATTATCTCTGGCATTCAGATCTTCTTCTGGTGCATGTCCGGTATTGGGTACCTTCTTTCTGATATGTTTGCCCGTTTGAGCTGCACTGTAATCAATATCTGGTAGTATTTCCTTTGCAAGTGCTTCAAATCTTTCAAAGTCATCTCTTAAAGTGGATAATTGGTCAGCTAATGACCTGTACAGATCTGCACATGTTTTTAAGTTCACATCCTCATTTTGCAGAACTTGACTTGCTCTATGAAATTTTTGCAAAATTTCATCCCACCTGAACAACATAAATACAAATTCTGGTTGTTGTATCTTATTTGCAATATTGCCTGCTTCTCTTCTAGTGTCTTCCTTTTGTGACTGGTCTTCAGCTAGACATTCTAAAGCTTACAAAATCTTAAAGAAAGACTTCAGAATTGCTGCTGATGCCATAGCATGTGCCTCCCATCTGGTATCAGAGTGGGATTTTAACACACTTTCATCTCCAAGACAAACTTTAAGAACTTTCCACCAGCTGGTTGAGACTGAAAAAAATGTATAGAGCAAATGCACTGTAGAGAAAAAAATTAAATGCCACTTGACTGCAGTCAACAGCACTTCAGCCTACCAGATTTAGTGAATGAGCTGCACAGGGCACATATATGGCAAACTTATTTTCTTCTAAAATCTTTTGCTGCATCTCCTATAATGCCCAGACATGTTAGCAGCATTGTTGTAGGACTGACCTCTACATTTTGAAAAATTTAGCTTGCAAACTTCACATAAGTAATGCAACACCTGGTTTGCCATTTCTTCACTGGTATGGCTTTTTAGTTCCAGAAAGATTAAAAAGCGTTCGATAGGCTGCCCATCTTTTAAGTATCAAAGCACAACACTTAACTGATCTATATGTGATAGATCTGGTGTCGAGTCAACTGACAAGCTAAAATAACCAGAAGAATTTACCTCGTCAACAATGAACGCGTGGACCTTTTGAGCCATTAATTCAATGAGTTCCTCACAGGTGGTTTTGGACAGATAAGAAGGATTTCCTTTTCCAGAATTTCCATATTTTGAAATGTGCCTTGCTAAAAATGGATCAAACTGACTTATGAGCTCAAGCAGCCCTAAAAAATTCCCATTTTGCAGTGGACCAAATCTTTCATCTGTTCCTCGAAAAATCAGGCCTCGTTCAGCTAACATACGAATAACAGCTATTACACACTCCAATACATGTTCCCAGTTATTTCTCTCTTCTTTAATTTGTTTTTCCAACTCTTGCCTCAAGCCTAAACCTTGTCTGCGAGTTAAGTATGTTAGCATAGAGTCTCGGTGAGTAGTACTTCTTTCATAATGATCAATTACAATAGTATTTTGCCAGTTACTGTACCCTTCTCTTTCAACCGAATGTAAAAAACGTTTGGGAGCAAAAAGTTTACAAACAAAGCAGTAAACTGACCATCTTGATGGTGAATACAATAACCACTCTCTCTTGTATTGTTCACCATTGGCTTTTACCCCAAAGAAAAGTTTTTGTAAACAGTATCTTGCTTGTTTGTCACTATTGAAAGTCTGATAAGAATAGTCAAATGGCCCATTATGGTGTTGACAGTCACTGGGTCCTCAGGTAATCCAATAAGTCACATCATCAGCAGAGAAATTGAGCCACGATCCTGGTTCTTTTGCTTTATTTACTTCATCTGTTGCAGACTGAATCATTTCACCATTGTCCAGTAAACTTTCATTTTCAGCAGTTATTTTAACTTCAGACTGTCTTGTAGAGCAACTTGCATCAATATTTGCAGTAGAGATATCAAGAGAATTTACAGGCAAAGTGAGATAAGTAGTGAGACTTGTGCCAGTTGAGCCAGCCTGTGATACCTCAACATCATCATGATATTCTGACCTTGAAGTGGACAATGTGGTAGTGGTAAGTGTGGAGCTTTGTTCAACATTAATCTTGTCAGAGTCAGATACAATACAAGTAGCATATGATGACAAAAATTGGTTTTGATTTGGAAGATCATGTTGTGTAACTAATGTGAAAAAATTAGTTTGCCAGTCTTGGCCACTAAATCCAAAGCCTTTTGTTGGTTCTTTTTTCCAGTTTTCTCTTTTGTGCACCACTTAATTGAACACGTTTCATCTTGGGTCTGAAAAGTACAGAAGCACCACTTTAAAAAACACAAAAGAATATGGATCATATATATTTATAAAGATTATAAAAAACGCTGAAATTCAAGCAGAAAAACATTGGTAAGACAGTCAAACATACTGAAGTCTAGGTATATGTTGAAACAAAGATTGCCAGAAAGTTATCTAGGACCTAGGTCCATCAGATGATCAACACACAAACATGAAGTAAATCTCAGCTTCAGATCTGTTTACATTATTATTGGATAATGGGTTTAATCATAATTTAAAATATGATTCATAATTCAATTTTCTTGCAAGAGATGCTTCCACTGCTAATACTTAAAGCTAATAATTAAATTTAAATCTAAAATGATACTCCTACAAAGTCTGCCAGTGTTTTAAAAGCATCAATTCAGTCTTTCTTACCTTATAAAATGTCTGTCTGAATCAAATGAAGTTAGTAGCTGAATTGCAAAACAGTTGTCTTGTCACTGTGGAGTCTTGTGCATAACTGAAGTGAATTGTTTGTATCTGATCAATTGGTCAGTTGTAAATGAACTAATTGTGACCCAACACTGCAAGGTTTTAACGTTGATCCTTCACTTTGTACCAATGGCAAGTTAATCCTTGTCCTTCTTCAACAGATGTTGCATTGCAGCATATCTCAGATGTCAGGTGATGTCGGGGAACACATAGAGCCTAAAGCTGGTTGATTGGGTGTAATGAAATAAAGCACAAATAATAATAATTTGCCGCTCTTAGAATATGCCACTAGGCCCTTTCTATGAATCTGGAATTCCTTAAAATTCGATGGCTACAGCTATGGTACCGGTACTCTGTGGTGCCCTAAACACATGCTTATATTGCTTAATGGTTAATCCAGGGCTGGTCTCACTACACTCTTTGCCCCGAAATTAACTCTGTGTGCTTGGAAATTCACTGCCAATTATGTTAATAATGCGTAGCAATAGAAACAAAGCGACTGACACCATCAACCTCTCACGTCTAATACCTCTCACTAATAAGGGTGTGTTCATTAACAGAGAAGTACAGAATTTTAGACTAGGAAATCCCCGGGTTCCCCCTCCCCAGTGACGCATGCGCTGAACCTCTTGTACAGAAATAATGCTGCTGGACGATATATAGTAACTATTTTTGGACATATAGCTTAGTTAGTACTATTTTTGACATCAGGCTGTACATTTGGATGGATTGTAATCAAAATCCTTAGAATCATTTTTGAGTAAATTGAATTTTGTTTCAAAATATTCTAGAATAAAGTACCCTTAATTGTTGCACAATATCGTTATCTCTTCAGAGCGTCTTTTATGAATGATATTATCCATAAATATGAGATATCATTCGATTTAGTTTAATCGTAAGGCTGTAGTAAGAGTTTGAATGGATTGCGGTGGAGGCGTGATGCCATAAGGCTTAGATAAGGTAGCTTAGCATACATTGTAATGACACTGGATGCCATATAGTGATTTCAAGAGACATATGGCTTATACATTATTATTTGTGACATCAGGCTCTAAAATTGGAATGATTTTAATCAAATTCTCTGGAGCCATTTTTGAGTAAATCAAATTTTTCAAAAAATTGCCAAGAATTAATTACCCTTTATTTTTGTATCATTTATCATTTTTATGAAAAAAAAGGTCTGCAAAAGATGACATATCGCACAAATACGAGATATCATTCGATTTTATGTATGCGTTTGGGCCCTAAAACGACAAACAGACTGACAGACAGACAGCATGGCGAAAACCGCTTCTATGGACTCAGGGACACCTAAAACGTGTATTTCCAACAAAATCTCAAAGTCGAATTTTTTCACAATAACAATACTTTCTCAATATATGAGAAAGTAAAAATATATGAAATATAAATAAATTTTACTCTCATTTTTTAAATTGCTTTTGTTGATGATATGCATTGTCTGACAAATTTCAGTCATTATAAAACAATTCAAAGTATATTAACTAGAGTTGGTATGAGAGTAAGGCCACTGCCTTGAAGGTAACAGGCAAAGGCAAGCCTGTCCTACTCAGCTCATGGGCAACATGTTGCACACAAGATACTTTGATGTTGCCCATGTAGTGGATCAAGTTCCAAGCAATAACAAAGATAAAAGTTTCAATGACAATCATTTCAAATCTTTTTCAAATGTACAGCCAGACAATTTTCGAATATTTCCAAGGAAGGCACTTCTTTTTAAGAAATGTATATATGTAATGTATGTATATGAGAACTGACATTAAATGGAAATTACAGTCACTGCAGTAAAAAATTTTGTTTTCAATAGATATTTAGAAATGCCACTTTTAAGTTACGACCACTAATAGATGGAACCCATGTTTTCTTTTAACATACCTACCAGAGGCGTATATTCAGGGTGTGCTAGGTGTGCGGTGCACACCCACGGATTCGCAATGTCACAGATATTATATTTTTGCATTTATTCCTGTTAAAGACTCCCCTAATCGTTTTCTGGCTTTGCGTGATTCCTAAAATCAAATCCAATATACAATGGTTCATGAAGAGGAGAAGTTTCGGCGCGTAAACATTGTATCACATTCACGTTAATAGCCCGGGTGTGCGGTAAGAAATACGGATAGCTTTGAGCC
Source organism: Tanypteryx hageni (assembly GCA_028673005.1). NCBI lineage: Eukaryota > Metazoa > Arthropoda > Insecta > Odonata > Petaluridae > Tanypteryx > Tanypteryx hageni. The sequence goes on from CM054116.1 coordinate 58,417,927, forward strand.
CTTTAAACATACGTACAGATGGCGCAGCGGGTCAAATTCTTAGCCACCTTGTGGATTTAAACCGTCCAGAAGGCGTGGCAGGGTGTGCGCTGAGACAACAGTACCCAGAAGTAGTTAGCGGTTGTGATTGGCTATTGTGTGAAGCAATCCAATTCAACGTTGTTACTTGTCATGAGATGCTGTTTTTGTTTTCTGAGTTTCGTCTGTTTTGCGTGCGTGGGGTAAAGTGTGAACCGACGTGTTTATGACACCGATTTAGACAAGTTTTTAACATATATTTATAATTTTTTAGATATAATTTATAACTTTTTGCCCATATTTACAATGGTAAACAGTGTTGACGATGTACTGAATGCCCCGTTTTCTGCCAGAGCTTTTGCGGATTGTATGAACAAAGTCGAAGAAGGTAAGCCTCGTCCTCCTCTTCCAAATTTACTGTGCATGCACAAAGATGCAAAAACTGAGTACATGAGACATTTCTCTGTTTCACAATACGATTCAGTAGAATGGTTAACTGGATGTGAAGTGCTGTCAAGACTTTTTTGTTGGCCTTGTTTATTATTCTCCAAAGAGAAAGGTGTTTGGAATAAGCACGGGTATTCCGATCTTAATCATTAGGCTGCAGCAATGCAAAAACATGAGCGCTCCCAGCCACATGTTCAGTCATTTTTAAATCTTAAGATGTTTGGAAAACAAAGAATAGACATTCTCATTGACAGACAAAGAAAAATTGAAATTAGTTGTCATAATGAACAAGTAAAGAAAAATAGAGACGTTTTAAAAAGATTAATTGATGCTGTATGTTATTTGGCTAAGCAAGAGCTTCCTTTGAGAGGTCATGATGAGTCTGAAGATTCAGCCAACCGAAGGAATTATATAGAATTTTTAAATGTGCTCCATGAGTATGATCCTCCTTTAGACTGTCATTTAAAGGCATCGACTGTATTTCGAGGAACTTCTCCCACAGTACAAAATGATATCATTAACGCTATATCTGATGTAGTTAAAGATGCTATAAAGAAAGAAATTTCTTCCGCTACATTTGTGGCCATTCTTCTGGATGAAACCTGATGTAATGTCGAAATCGCAGCTATCAACTGTTTTCCGTTTTGTCCATAATGGGCAAACACACGAAAGGTTTATCGGATTTACAGACGTAAGTGATGATAGAACGTCTAGTGGTCTTTTTAAAGAAGTTGTAAACAGAGTTGAGGAATTTAATATTAAGGACAAGTTGGTCGGCCAAACTTATGATGGTGCCTGTGCAATGAGTGGACATATTAATGGGTTGCAGAGTAAAGTTATCGAGGCCTATCCTTTAGCAATATTTACGCATTGCTACGCTCACGTTTTGAACTTAGTTCTGAAGCAAAGCCTCTTGAATATCAAGGAATGTAGATTGTTTTTCCAAACTATCAGTGGATTGGCAGCATATTTTTATAAATCATAGAAAAGAGTAAATGCTTTGCAAGATTTTGTTGCTAAAAAATTACCCTCCGTCGCACCAACCAGATGGAATTTTACTTCCCGTTTATCAAACACAGTAAAACTCCACAGAAGTCAACTTATTGCATTTTTTGAACACATTGTGGAGAATTCTGGGGATTGAGACGTGGATGCTGTAATCAAAGCTCGTGGTTTTCTGTATTTCTTGGAAGATTTTCAAACAATTTTTTTGCTAGAAATTTTTTCTGTTCTGTTTGGCTATATTGATGTTTTGAATAATATATTGCAAACATCATCCTATGACATATTGTACTGTTGTAAAAAAGTGCATGATACTATGAAATAGCTTAGGAATGACAAGGAACATGGATTTGATGATATTTGGGTTTCTGCAAAGAAAAAGCATACGGTTGAGTCGTCGAAGCCTAAAAGACGAAAAGGATCTATAGAAGAGGAGAAGAGCGCGTGCCTTCGATTATACCAGAGAATAGTCGACTGCTTGTGCCTGGAGATGGAAGAAAGATACTCTTCACTTTCGAAACTTGAGTTTTTTCAACTCCTTTGTAGCGAAAGATATGATCAGTATGCGAAAACTTTTCCTGATGGTATTCTAGAAAAATTAAAGGATTTCTACGGACCAGTTTTTGACTACGTTCGCCTAAAAAATGAACTATAAGTGCTCTTTTCTTCTGATGAATTTTCGAGGAAAAAATTCATGTAAGAAAATCAGCTTCAGGTTGCATTCAAGGAGATTTATAAATTAGCGGAACTTATCATGACGATTCCGAGTTCTACTGCTACAGTCGAGCGTTCTTTTTCGGCTATGAAGAGAATACATACGTGTTATAGAGGAACACAAACGCAGGAAAGGTTATGCGGCCTAAGTTCATTCGCCATTGAAAAGACACTGCTGGCGGAACTGAAGAAACGACCTTCATTTTATGATTATGTTCTAACAAAATTCCTAAGGCAAAACAGGAGATTGGAACTGGTGTATAAATAAGTAAGTAAAATGAGTTTTTTAACCCTTTCTTTGATTCAATCCGGAAAATAATATTTTCCCAAGTGATTACTTTTTCAGATTTCTGTGCGTATTATATGGTTGTACATATTTAAAAATCGTAACAAAATACAGATAATTCGTACCTCACTCTAGTATCTTCTCACAACGAAGCGTTAACCATTCTCACATAAACGGCGCGCGTGATGCATAGGTCAAGTCTATTTGACGGGGAACCTTTGCGTTGTCCATAATTATGGATTGTATAGTTAAAATCATATCAGTTAGTAAATTAAAGTATTCAAAATTATTCTAAGATTAATTGCATTAGACCAATTAAGAAGAGCGCTGCTCCGCTATGCTCTCTTGAAACTTTCACACGTCGATAAAAATGCAATCGTACGCTCAAATTAACACGTGAATTTTGTAGTGTGGGTTGCATACCCCCCTCCCCAATAAAAGCACACCCAACCTAAATGGGCACGTGACGCCACTGATACCTACATAAGTGAAATTGGGCTTTTATAGTATGAAAAAATTTAATAAAGTTGCAAATCAATTCTAACAGAAACATTTGACTGAAAGTAAGAGAATTGCTTCAGCAAAATATGTTCCTTCATATAACAAGTCATCGGACAAACTTCAATTTCAGATTTCACTTAAAGATTCTAAAAACTAAAATATTTTTCTTTTACATAAGAATATACTTAGGTGTAGATATATTTTATTTTTTATTAATACGGTAAAACCTCGACTATCCAACCCTCGTTTATCCGACTTTCGGTTTAACTGACCAAAAAGTAGATGAGCTGTCTAACCATAGTTAGAAAGCATGTTGGTTGCATCCACCAAAAGCTGGTTCATGCAGGAGATACTCGGGAGTCGGTTCACACGAGAGATCGCCGGACAGATGATTCAAGCAGAAGATCATTACCACTAATTATTTAATATAGTAAAATAAAATTGATTAAATATTCATTAAATGCCTTCTAATCAATAAATAAAACTAGTTTCATAGTTAACAAGGTATTTTTTTAATCTAGAAGAAAATCTCCTGGAATTAACTTTTAATTAGGTGGCAACCTTACTGAAATTTGTTTCACTCGGGAGACCAATGATAAATTAATTTTAACATTTTTGTTAGTAATATTTTACAATATTATTCTTGATCTTAAATTTCACTGTAATTTGGCCCTACCTGTATGTGAAATAAATGAATACATAATATTACTAAATGAGCATTGTTTTCATAATTTACGATTATCCAATGGCCAGGTAATCAAGGTTTTACTGTATTGATATGTAAATATATATAAATGCCATGCATGTTGCCTTGAACTTTTTAGTTGAAGTTACCCACTGACCTTTACCCCTTGCATCCTACTTTATGCAGCACTGTGCAAGCTTTGCTACCATATAGCATTATCTGGCACAAAGACATGAAAAGATAGCTGAAGGCATCCTGCACTGGATGGTGTTATCATCTATGTAGCACAACAAGAAGTATGTAGTCAGCTTATCCATGAACATAGCTACAAGTATGGCTATTGTCCATGCAAAAAGTCTAGACACCCGAGTTTGAGACTGTATATCGCGAAAACAACCACAACGATTTTAATGGAATGAAAAGTAGCACATAGAGCATTTATTTCTACATTAACTGATGTACATCTTAAATTTTTAGTTTGTCTAAATATTTTATATTGGGCTGTATTTGAAAAAAACACTGTTTTTAGCCCTGGTAGTCCATTAAGACTAGTTTGAATGTTTGCAACTCAGAAACCCTAAAATGTATCAACGTGCAATTTGGGATTGCAGAGAAATAAGTGAAAGTATTGCTTGAAAGTGTTTTTATTCATGAATTAAAATTTTAAAAATTAAATAAGAGCTATGCAGCTCTATGATGATAATTAGTTGAATTAATTTATCTTCTTATAGTTATATTTTTGTTGCCTCCTAGCCATGCTTAAAAATGATTTATCATCTTTTATATGTTCATAAAACTCGGTGCATGTAGATTTTATACAGAAATTAATCAGCAATTCATTTCTTATTAAACTAGTGTTAAATTTGTTTCTTTCATATCTCCATTTTATATTCATAATACTAAAAATTCGCTCAGAATATGCAGAGGTTCGAGGAAAGCTTAAAATATATGAAATTATTTTAAATGTGTTTATCAGTTTAAAATCAAGACTTTTGAACAAAAAATACCATTTTTTGAAGGTTGTTTTGCATGATTTGTACTCGCTGGTGTTGGAAATTAAAGTAAAAGTATCATTTAAAGATCCCACTATATGGAATAGCTCATATATATATATATATATATATATATATATATATATATATATATATATATATATAGTTGCAATTTTTCTTTAAAATTTAATTTTTCCTCGACCTTCAAAAAATCTTTAAAATTGGAAGTTTGTGGTTTGGAGCAACTCAGTGTAGAAAATAAATAAAATAATGCAGTTTCATTAATGTCAGAGTCTTGTTCAATGTATTCTTGTGCATTGTCATATAATTATAAAAAATTATCTTCTAATTTGTCAAGTTCTCTTTGGTCAGTTATATTTTAAATTTTTTTATTAGTTTCATATCCAAAGTTTTCAGTTTTTCTTCTATTAAGTTGATCTTTTACAACTTTCGTAACATGATATGTGTCCCCCACATTAATATCATTTGATTCCAAATTTTTATAGCAATATCAAATATTTCTAATACATTGCACACAAAAAGTAAATAAATTTCCAACCTCTGTGGATTCATCATTAATTTTTAACATCAGTTTAATTAATCTAGGACAGTCCTTACTTTTATTTAAAAAGTATTAGCACAGTGCCTTTCACGAACTCGATAATCTTTTTACACAAGGTAAAAGAGAAAGCCAACTAGTTGTAACATGGTGCAAAATTTCTTTAAATTCAGTATCAACAAAGACGTGGAATTTTTTTAAGTTATCACATTTTGCAAAATTCGAAAAATGGCCATAGATTTTGAGAACTAAATTTTCCATGTCAACGTAAAGATTTAACAATGAACTTTTAATGCAATTATGTAAAATGTGGGCATTGCAATTTGGTTTTTGGACATCTTCACTCATTGTTTGAAGATGAGTAAGAAGTGAATTATGGAAAATACAAAGGGGTTTCATGATTTTTTACATTAAAGAATACATTTTCCAATGCTTTTTCCCCCAAGCCATTCACAATGGCTTATGACTTAGGTCTTTCACATGATATTTTAGTTGAAATAACGGAATCACTCAATGTTTTAGCAATCAATTTGCATGTGCAATCCAATGAGTTGTATGAATGATTGATGATCCTTGACCGTATGATAAACATGTGCAACCTCGGCTGATGTAACCAAATCTTCCTTCTTTGAATATTTTTTAACCAAAATATTGTCCAAAACTTTAGTGGAAGTTGATGCTTTTGCTCTACATTTGTGAGATTCTGAGTCATTGTGCTTTTTGAACGCTGCAATACCGAGGTATGCAACAGAAAATGTAAGTTTTTGTGTTTTTGTAAATGATTTTGTAACCAGTTATTTAGATAGTGAATGAGAAAATCTAAAAATTGAGATGATATGATGGTGGCTTTCTGTGACCATGTTCATACACCCAAGTAGTACCGTATCTGCCTGAATATAAGCCGACCCCTAAAAATTTCCACCATTTTTTGACAAAAAAGTAAATTTTGTAGATTTTATGCTGATATGTAAAAACGAAGTAGGTCAAATTTTATATGTAAAATAAAGTAGATGAAAAAAGTAGGTGAAATTGCAGTAGGGCCTCAGTAACAGGTCAAACATCCTGCCACCTTGTAATAGTGGTGTCCCCATATAATGCAATCGTTTTTCTACTTTTAAATGAGATATTTTTCATAAGTTGCTAAGATGGTTTGAATATAATTCTTTGAGGTATGGAAGGAACTGGACATCATATTTTGCAATATTATGCAATCAAGGGCATTTATTTAATAAGATTTTTACTTTGTGTTTAATTCAAGTTAAAATATCTTTCACTCAAAATATAATCTTTGTCTGCAAATCCAGTATCAGGAAATCAAATTCATATTTTTTGTTCAGTTTTCTCTCTGGTTATAAAGGAATGTAAAATTTTGCAGTCTTCTATCTCTCTGCAGGAATCCCCTGGTTAGCAATTATCAGCAACTTTATTGCTCTGATTTTGAAATAATTTAAGCAGAAAATAAAAGTTCTCAAGCATAATTTTATAGCATTTTTAAATATATGTATAGGAAACATCAAATTTATTAAGTATATAGATACACTTAATCCACCGCAAGAAATATTTATCAGTTGTGCATATATAAAAAAAAACTACAAAAGGAAATATTCTTTTCAATAGAAAATAAAAGAAAATGTACATTGAATTATCAAGATATTAGATTGAGCTGGTGACTTGTATGTTTCTGTCAGATCTTTACAGGTGTAAGTACAGTTGAACAAAAAACCACTTGTGATTGTTGGATCCTATAATGATGCATGATTTAAATATATTTGATGAGAAAATGAACATTAGTTTTTCTTAATGCTAAAAATTTATTTTGTGATTCAAATTTTTTACTGTCACTAGGAGCATTTATTCAAAACTTGAAAAATAATTGAAATTTGTAGTAGAAAGGATCAATTCAATAAATCTTAGTAATATATTTAAAAAATATATCCTATATCAATATAGGGATACAAAGATTGCATTTCAATATCAGAAACACTCAGTAAACCAATGTCATCAAATCCTACATGTGATCAAAATTTAATTCAAACAGTCATGCTCTACTGCATAATTCCAAACTCAGCCTTTTTGTAAAACAAGAACACATCACATCTGTTTCCTGTACTATTTTGAGATTAAAGCATGTTTCCACAGGCACCCTGGAGGTAATGCTTTTTGCCTTCGTTGCCCATTATTTTACATGGATGGCTCGCCAGGATACCCTAGCCCTACTCCATGGGTACTTAGGCCATGCACAGGACTTTCTCAAATAATTTTTGGGGCTCTTGAACTTAAAAATATCCCTATTTTGCAATTTTCCCTGTTTGTAAGTCATGAATAATCAATCTGAAAATTTTCAGCATTCTAGCTCATGCAGAAGTAAGAAATAGTTTGCGTAATGCACATTAGTGTGGTTATAATATAGAATACTAGCAGAATTACCCGGCGTTGCATGGGGAGGAGGGGAGGGTGTACACATTAGAGAGTTATAAATATTTTTTTTATTTCTAACAATAGTCGAGGTAAAACATGCTAAGCTTCTATCTGTTTTCGTTTGGAAAAGTTTCAAACTGCTTCTTGTCATAATTCCTATTTTTTTATGCATCTCTCTGTGGGTTCTGATGCTCTCGAAGCAGCCTTTCTTTGTGCATCTGATTTGCTGCCAGTTAAACGTGGCTTTTTTTTGGGTGACATTGCAAATCTAAAATCCATTTAAGTATTACTATTAAAATGAAAACAAACTAATCCCAACAATTAAAAGTAACTATGGTGATATTCTGTGAAAATGCCTAAAAATCCATGCAATTTTCGTACTCAAATGGAATTTTTGATCGTTTTCAATCAAGAGACGAAAGTTTATGACCTAAATAATATTATTTATACTATCAGGAGTAAATCAGTATGAATTTTATGACTTTAGGTCAATGACTTCATATTTTAATGTTCAAATTACAAAATGACTACACCTATTCCCTTATTACACCCGTGTTAATGTTATGGAAAGCCTATTCTGTGGACCCCATGAGGTTCCAAAGACCCAATAGGTTTCAAACCCTACTTTGCTCTTCCTTTTGGTCCTATTAGATAGCATGCCAAGGTTGGTGGCTCTAGGATCGACCATGTGGATTTGTATAGGCGGACAAACATACAAACCAACAAACTTGCTGAATTATTGTAAAGATAGACACAAATTAATGTATAAAGTAAAATGGTAATATAAAGTTTATTTATGATGCATTAGGTATATTTTGGCTAATGAGTTAATTTAAAATCAATGAATAAATAGAAACAATGGATTCCATGAAAATTAGTATTTGAATCTGGAACAAAACGAAAAGATCTCTCTAAAAAAGATTACATAAGACCTTGTTCATGGTTCATAAAAATCATATTTTATTGTTTTAGTTTTTTACTGTGGGAAAACCCTTGCTTTACAAATTTTTGCAAAATGTCATGTTTTAATGAATGTAACTATGACTATAACCAAGGGTTAATTATGTAAACTTCGTGTATACGGGCAGCTAAAAATACAATGATGGTTTTTGGATCCTCCGCCTTATTCTCAAAAGACGTTTGAAGCCTCAAAAAAGCATAATCCCCTTTTACCACTATGTAGATACGTTTTTAGCCTTCATAAATGGTTCATGGATAAATATTGTTAAAATATTGCTGAAATAAAATAAACGCACATTTAAAAAGTCGATCTTATTTATAGAGTGACCGCCGTTTCTTTAATCTGTACGATGATCGAGATGGTGAGAGAGTACATAGATTTCTCTCTAAAGGAGACAGACTAGAGAGTGAAATTGAATTTACTGATTCTGAAGGTAGTGAGTATGATGTTATCCACGAGAGCGACCACAACTCGGCGTAAGAGTAAGAAGCAGAGGATCTTGAGCATGAGTTTGATGACAGCATATCTGATTCAACAGAAGACAGTGACACTAGGAGAAACTTTTATTTGGGGAAAGACAAAGTGACTAAGTGGAGGAAAACTAAGCTGGTTCAAAATGTGAGAACAAGATCTCACAATATTGTAACACATTTACCCAGGACTAAGGGACATGGCAAAACCACTAAATCTCATGAAGATTGCTTTTCTTGTTTTTTGATCACTTCATATTGAGTAAAGTGACAACATATACCAATATTTACATTTCAAAAATTTCAGCTCTTTTTTCCTGAGATAGGGATGCCATGCCAACAAATGAAGATGAAATTAAAACTGTCATTGGGCTTTTGATTCTTGCTGGTAGGTGCAAAGATCAGCACAAGAATTTAGATGAGCTTTGGGAACAAGAGGGTCTAGGCATTGATATGTTTTATTCCACTATGCCCTTGAAGCGTTTTAAATTTATTCTTAGATGCTCGCAATTTGACAATTACTATGACTGAAATGAAAGGAAAAAAGTCAATAAGTTGATGCATCTTCGGGAAATATTTGAGGTTTTTTTTGCAAATTTAAAAAAATATTACACCTTGGGAGAGTATGCAACAATTGACGAGCAACTTGTTGGGTTCAGGGGTAGGTGTCCATTCCACCAGTATATGCGAAACAAACCAGCTAAGTACGGAATCAAGATATTTTCAGTTACAGAAGCCCGAACATGGTACACATACAATTTAGAGATTTATGCGGGAAAGCAGCCAGATGGCCCTTTTTGCCAATCAAATCACCCAGAAGATGTTGTCAAACGCTTGGTCAAACCCTTAGAAGGCAGTGGTAGGAATATCACTTTTGACAATTGGTTTAGTAGCATACCACTGGCAAAGTATCTGATGGAAAAAAGAATTATGGTGGTTGGGATCATTCTCACTAATAAGAGGGAACTACCTCTTGATTTTGTGAAGACTAAAGACAGATGCGTAGGAAGTAACATTTTTGGATTTATTGGAGATATTACTCTTACGTCATATGTTCCAAAAAAGAATAAAATTGTTTTAGTTTTTTCAACGATGCATCATGATGATACCATTGACCAAGAATCAAACAAACCAGAGATGATTCACTTTTATAATCTCACAAAAGGAGCTGTAGATGTTGTGGATGAAATGGTTACAAACTATTCTGTATCTAGGAAAACTCTGCGCTGGCCTCTCAAAATTTTCTTTCATATGATAGATATTGCTGCGATAAATGCTAGAGTAGTGTACCTTACAAATAACATTGACCACACTGCTGATAGACCACAATTTTTGAAGCATTTAGGTATGTCTCTGGTGAAAGGAAATATTCTAAAAAGATCTGCAGAACCAATTTGCCAAAAGCAGTATGTGAAAAAGCTTCCAAGTTCTTCCCACATAATGAACACCGTAGGCCTTTGAAAAGGAAACAGTCAACCTCATCCCACTGCAAAGTCTATCCTAGGCACAAGGACTGCAAAACCAAAAATTACTGCCATAAATGTGAAATTCCTATGTGCTTAGGTCACATGAAAAATGTGTGCAGTGGTTGCCTTGGCAGATAATTGTAACTAGTCTGTTTACTTTTCTTTGCTTAGATTTAAGGCCTTTGTTAATTTTTGTTTACTTTTCTATGCAAAATGTAACTTTTTTTAAATCTTAACCAAGGTTTATGTGCAGAAACATCCACAATTCCAATAAAATTTATTTAGAAGAAGAAATTTGACGATCAGTTTTGATTTTTGGTTTCCACTTCCGAAATGTTGACCTTTTTCTATGAGATCATGAAAGAAAAATAACAACTATTATCTGTGTTTTTTATTTAAAATTTGATATGTAGCCTTAAACTACTAAAGGGTAAAATATAATGATGCACGGATCAAGAGTTCAAATTACATAGCTTAAATTTGTTGGTAATGTCATCATGGCCGAGGAGAAGCAATCTGTTGGAAAATTAATGCCCAATACTAATATGACTGTTATAATTCAATAATAATTGCCTTTACATAAAAGGGTTAACTCTAATAAACAATGAAAAAATAAATTATTGCCAAAATTTTTAACCACCGAAAAGTATAAATAATTTAATTTGGGGTGTCGCTGACACTGTGTGTGCCTTCTAACGCTACGAAAGACTGTGCTCCCTCTCCTGGGTTAAGATGTTCAATCGTAGTAAATTTTATGCTGAATCTGATTATGTGTATTTTAATTTTCTAAAAATTCGGTAACATTATTAAAATATTGGAAAACTAAAAATTTGGACTCGGTAAGTTTTTTATTGATCCTTAAACATACAGCATCATATCTCGGCTTCTACTTATCCAATAAGGGCAATTTTTTTGTCATGCCTCTTGAAAGACTGCTTATGGCGATTATATAAATAATAAATATATATAATATTAATCAAATGCCTTTATAAAATTCAAATAACCTTGTTCTTTCTCAAAACTTTTTCATGGGACATGAAAAAGTCGGTCTGTGGGAAACTTTTTCCCTAATTGATTTAGAGGGATACATTGAACAAACAAAATGTGCAGAAATGTTGAAATTTATTTTTGGAAAAGACTCCAACCAAATAACATCCGTAGTTTCATGATACGAACATTTAAACAATAGTGCAGTACAGCACTGAGAAACAGACTGGTGCGCCATGGGAGTCGCCAGGGGATAGGGATACTGCATTGTGGTCACAGTCAACTGTAAACATTGAGAACTGGTGTGGTGGGAGTAGTCAAGGTGACAGAGGGGAACTTTCCCTCCATGCACAGTAGCAATCTGCACAGGTCGTTTTCAATGTGGCACACCTATAAATTTGGCAACTGCATGCGCCATAAGCACAGTAATGTCTTCTCAGGGTGGAACAGAGTATAGATAAATTAAAAACTGATGATGATTATTACAGTATTATAATGTGCTTTTTAAAATTAAATGACTTTTTGATTATCATTAATTACACTGATTGTATTTTCATAAAAATGTTTTCAAAATAAGCCAAAACGATTTTACTAACATTTTTTAATTTTTTGTTTTTCATTCAAATCATTATTATCGACATTTTGCTCTTTAGGGAAACATGGAGTATCCAATCTGATAAGATTTACTGCTGTATCAAAGACCGATTGTGATAGTGAAAGATACCCAGAAGGAGCATGGTGTTTAGTGAAAGACCAGTTGATTGAAAAGTTAAAAACAGTAAACCATTTCGAATAAATGATGAGTATGGATCTATTATTGTTGCTTCATTTGAGTTAAATGACATATTAATTGTATTTACGTAAGTCCACATGTCTCAAGGCAAATTGAAGCAGTTCTTTGATTTCATTTCAGCATAAAATCAACATCACAAATTAATTATTGGAGACTAACATAAATTTAAATGATGTGTTTGCCACTTACTGCTTCATCAACTTGATAGTCTCTTGGTTTGTCAGTAAAAAAATGATAGTACACCTTCCACAAATGCAGAGACGAGGATAGATGTGATATTATCAAACTTGGAATTAAATTGTGGAAACTAAATTTCCATTATTTTCTATGCACCTGTTTGGGTTACTTTAAAACTCAGATTAAGATGACCCCATAATAGACTTTAGCTCACTACATTTACATGATTTCTTATCATTTCAACTTCAGACATTTTAACCATGAATAGATATTGATTTGTGTTCAATAATCAAATCCAAAATATATAGAAAATAATCTGAGCCAGATTTTTGTCATGATGACATAATTTGTAAGGAATGCCTCTGCCTTGGATATATGCATGCATGAAGCATGCATCTTTTCTCTCTTGTTGTATTTGATTTTTCTGAGGCATGGATTGTAAGCTTAGGTTCTAAACCAGTAATTCGAAGCTAATGACATTAGCACAATGCATAGTGGGCACCGCAATTTCAAATTAAATATATTACAAGATGATTTTATTTACATCTCAATACTAAAATTCTCATTTGCTAAATTTATTTTTTCCTAATGTCTTATTTCCTAATATACCAATAAATGTTCATTATACGAAATATTCTGTGTACATTTGAAATATATTTTGTACTTTCACTAAATTATATGTTTAACATATCTAAGATCTTTGATTGAGGTTTCTGTATATTAAGGTAAGAAAGTATGTAGTTTATTTACAAACCAAGCTGACACTGAATGTTTTGCGACCGTATTCCGAGGTGGTTGTTCTACCAATGAGTAATGACTACTCAGTCCCGACAATTCTGGCCCAGATATGAAGAATCTTGAGGTTTCTGTATATTTAGGCAAGAAAGTATGTAGTTTATTTATTTAAGTAAATCCAAAAACAGTCATTCACTAACATATAACATCGGATTATTATATGTTAATAAATAAGATGAAATGAAAAATTTAATATATAATGATAAGATATCCAATGATAGCAAATATATAGGTGGAGGGAAAAAGTAGCCAAAATAACAACAGCAAAAAGGCAGGTTACAGGAAATGAGGAAGAGTGAGTTAGGATCTGGTTGAAGGATGAGTAAATGTTGAGAAATGGAATTTGGACAGAAAATGTATTGTAGGTTTGTCAGATGCTTTGTAACATAGATCTCTGAGAGATGGATTTTGGTTGGAGGAAAAGACACATCAATGACTTGATTTTTTATTGTGATTTTTAAAATAAAATGTTAAGAAGTGCTATACAAAGTTAATAAAATGTCATAGATACCTGATTTAATTTTTTTTCTTTCTTACATTATGCGAAACATAAGCCTTATACATCATTTTCGCAAAATATGGATTATTATAAGGGAGGTCAATGTATGTGTGGTTTTCAAAATATATTTCACCTAAAATAGGGTTTATGATCGAAAATATACTACTATTATTTCTTGTGATAATCTCTTTAAAAAGTCCTGAATATAATTTTGACGAATATAGGGAGTTGTATTTGAAAATTTTCCTATATACGAGGAAACCTTGGGAGGTTTCTATATCCGCCCTTGCCTAGTGTACATCATATCGTACCATCCTAACTTCTCCATTTGTTGTATTTTATCACATTTTTCTTTTATCCAATTATCTCTAGCTTTATCTTTTATCCCCCCCCCCCCGGGGGTGACTCAGTGTATGAGTGTAAGTGAAGCAAAAGAAGTGTGCAAGGATAGAAGTGTGTGGAGGAAGGTGGTGGGTTGGTAATTGGCAGACATATGGCATGGCTTACCCCACAAGGGAAAGCGTCAAGGTGTGTTGTTGTTGTTATCTTTTACCCTTCTCAACTCATTTTTTATACATCTATAGTTGGCTCTACATTCTTCACTGTTAATGTTTTTCCTTTTTCGGCTCTCATCCATTTTCCCCAGCATTTCTTTAGTGATCCATGGTTTTCTGATTTTCTTCTTTTGTTTTTCAATCTCTTTATCCAAGGTATCCTTGATACTGGTTTTATTTCTTCCCATTCTATATCCATGGTCTTTGGTTTGTTTTCCAAATTTCTTAGGCGATCTTCCAACTTCATGCTGACTAAATCCTGCCTTTCTTTCAATTTTTCTAGGTCCCAAGTCTGTCTTTCTCTTCTCGTTTTTATTATTTGTTTGAGCTTTGTGCTTACGTCAACTATTAGAAGGCTGTGATCTGAATCAATGTCTGCTCCTGGCAATGCATTGGTGGTCTTTATGCTGTTCCTGAATCTTTGTTTTACTAGGATGTAATCTATTTGGCATCTCGTTCCATCTCCTGGGCTTTTTCATGAGTATGTTCTTCGTTTATGGTTTTTGAACCATGTATTAGTCACTACAAGGTCATTATTGATGTATAATTCTGCAAGTTTTTCCCCTCCTCGGTATCTCTTCCCAATGAGGAAGAGAGAGGATCTGAAGACTCTACCATCAAATGTGGTGAAGGATGAGTAAATGTTGAGAAATGGAATTTGGAGAGAAAATCTATTGTAGGTTTGCCAGATGCTGTGACACATAGACCTCTGAGAGATGGATATAAATAAAAACTCCTGAACCGTAAAATAATCCAAGTGAGCAATCACACACCAATAAGAGAGAAATAGAGGGGGGGAAATAAAAAAAAATTAAAAAAATAAATTTATACTTACAAGTTTGCAGGGCGATGGCCTACAGGGACCTGTTGTTGGAAACTAGCCTATTACGACTTCAGCTACTGAAGATGAGAGCTTAACTCTTGAAATACGTATCTAGTGAGTTTTTCCAGAGTGATTGTGCATTTGTGTGTACTTTTATTTCCTATTTAGGCTAGTTTCTGTCGACAGGTCCCTGCAGGCCATCGCCCTGCAAACTTGTAAGTATAAATTTATATATTTTTATTTTTCCCCCTCCATTTTTCTCTTATTGACATGTGATTGGTCACTTGGATTATTTTACGGTTCAAGAGTTTTAATTTATTTCCATTCTGTACACCGTAGTCTCCAAATTTCATCTTCAACTCTGAGAGATGGATTTTGGTTGGTGGAAAAGACACATTGTGAGTTTGGCACAGGGGAACGTGTTAAGAAAAGTAAGACAGAAGATCATCAGATCAATAATGTCCATTGAAATAGAATGGAGGAAGCTGAAATCAATGAAAATCTCATTTATACATGTAAGAGTTGTTTACGTAGTTCAAACGCAGTGGCGGCTCGTAGCTAAAA
Source organism: Tanypteryx hageni (assembly GCA_028673005.1). Taxonomy (NCBI): domain Eukaryota; kingdom Metazoa; phylum Arthropoda; class Insecta; order Odonata; family Petaluridae; genus Tanypteryx; species Tanypteryx hageni. Next base: position 58,433,638 of record CM054116.1, read on the forward strand.
TTAGTGGGGGTGCTGCTCCAGAAAATTTTTAGCCTTTGTTTTAAAATTGTGTAAAAGGAAAAAAACATGTATAAAAAGAAAATTTATTCAGGAACTTGATAAAATCTTAACAAAAAAATCAAACATTTTTTACTTACTTTAACTTAAATTGTTAAATTGTAACTTTCTCATGGAGAGATAGCTGTGAAAACTTAAGCTGTTGAAGTTCACTTACAGTCACAGAACTTATTTCTTGGGGATGCAAGGCCATGGTTAAAGTTTTCTGTTAAATAAAAGAACAAAAAAAAAATGAATCAAATAGAATAGCTGGAAGCAGAATAATAATCTAATTTTACACTCTTCTACACTTTATCACATTCAAGAATATGGTACACGGTTTTTAAGCACAACACACGCTGAGTAAAAAAAAACTTCCTTCCAACATCACGCCAGAGCCGGCACTGCGAGAGCAACAGTGCTCTCTCTACCTGGCAGTCCCGCCTTCCTCCCCACCCCCCTCCTATGTGCGCATGCGCACAACAGTCAAACACCACGTCGCTGGCACTGTGAAGTGCACAGTTCCATACAAAGATTTTTGTATCTTTTTCATAAACTGGAGGATGGCTACTGAAGTACTGACATTAAGCTTAAGGAATATATATTGTACTACAAAAATAAAGAAAGAATTAAAGAAAAAAGGACTCATTATATTAAATGTTATCGATAATATCAAGTGGAAATAGGGGGTGCTGCAGTTCCGCAGTGCCTATACACGAGCCGCCACTGTTCAAACGGCCATCTGAATGAAGCAGTGCACAAGATTGAAAGTCAACAAGAGGATGTCTTACAAATTGTGAAGGATCTGCAAAACAAGTTGATCTCTTGTATTCAAATGATCTCATCTCAAAATGAAGAGATTAATTCCTTAAAAACCAAGATCATAATTGAGATTTCGTCAAATTCCACGTGGCATATGGTTCAACCCCCATTGACAGAGATGAAAACTATCAGCCAGTCGCAACTATCCGTAATATCAAGGGAGGAGAGTTCTAATACCTCCAACCCTTACCAGATAAGTGAAAAATGTGACTCAATGGTGAAAAAAAGGAAACAAACCAAGCTGACACTGAATGTTTCGTGACCGTATTCCGAGGTTGTTTTTCAACCAATGTGTAATGACTGTCTCAATCCCGACAATTCTGGGCCAGATATAAAGAATCTTGGTGAAAGTGCAGAACAAAATGAGACCCATGATAACGGTTTCACTAAAATGAGCTACAAGCGTAAACTTAAACCTAAGCCGATCACAGGAACTGCATCCACTGCTAACACAAAGTGCCTGCAGGTTGGAGTCCCCAGGATAATTTAATCTGCATGTCTGGAGATTTAGGAAAGACACTTCTAAAGAAAATCTCAGCACCAGTGATGAGGCGGAAGTAGAACAGCTGATGCTGACAACTTAAAAGTATTAAGTGAGCCAACATTCTGGCCAAAAAATGTCTTAATTAATAGGCATATTTTTGCAAACTTCGACCCAATGTACCTTTGGGCTAAATGATGGGCCCACTCAAAAAATAAGTTAATGGTGTTGCTCATAAGTATTCAATGTTTAAGAAATAAGGCCAGTTTATTGGAAATATCACTTAGAAATTTGAATATTGATATACTGTGTAACAGTGAACATTGGCTGAGTGACTCAGAACTATGGGAGTTTCATTTGTACAATTACCATTTGGGGGCAACTTTCTCTCATGTTAAATTCAAGAATGGAGGATCAGCAATTTTTATTAATAATAATTTTCATATAAATGTAAAAGTTTTAATCTTTATCTTTCTATGAAGAAGGAAAAGGTTTTTGAATGTTGTGCATTCTCTTTTAGTATAGACAGTCATAACTTTGTCATTGTAGGAGTATATCATTCTCCTTCTTGTTGCTATGAATCCTTGATCAATAGACTGGACAATTTACTTGATCATTTGCATCGTAATAAGCATTTACTCGTTGTTGGTGACTTTAATTGTAATCTTTTGGTTGACACCTCTCAGGGTGCACAATTAACAGGTATTTTTGACTCCTATGATATGAAACAATCAATCTTTCTACCAACTTGAATAACACCATCATCACAGTCATTATTGGATAACTTGTTTTCTAACTATGATCCCAAGAAAATTGAATCAGATGTTCATGAGTTACATTTATCAGATCATTTGGCTATTTCAACTGTATTTGAACTTGATACTCTAGCACAAATCAAATCAATTAGTTATTTCACCACTAGAGTTTTTTCGTCATCTAACACCTCAAATCTCTGTACTCTTTGAAGATGGGGAAACTGGTCAACAGTATTCAATACTAGACTTTTCAGTGATAGTTTTAATAATTTTTCTCCAAATTCCTCTACTTATTTGACTGTGCAATTCCTGAAATTAGAATCAAAAGAGATAGTAGGCGACATAGGAGTAAGCATTGGTTCACATCCTTAAGTTCTCTGCTATTGTCAAGGAGTGGGCCCACCTTGATAAAGTGTATAACAGACATGAAACACATTCATCTTATCTGCATATCAAGCAACTCTACAGGAAATTAATTAATAGAGCTAAAAGTCCTTTCAGAATGAATTATTGATTAATACCACAAACAAAACGAAAGAGGCCTGGAAAATACTAAATAAGGAGCTTGGTAAACACAAGGCCGAATTTATACCTCAAGTCTGATGTGAATATGGTGAACTTATCACTGATTTAATAGAACTACATAACTACATAAATAATAATTTTTTAAAACTCCCAAGTAATGATTTTAATATCAATGATAGTACCAATAGAGACTTCAGTAATAAATCTGCATCTAGTTCAATATATTTATATCCTTGCAACGAAAATGAACTAAATCTCTGTTTGTGTAGATTAAGTAAAGGGTCTGCAGCCAGTAATTTGTTGAACAAATGCAAAGATTTTATCTTGAAACCACTATTATTTCTTTTAAATGAGTCTTTAAGGCTAGGAACCTTCCATGATGTATTAAAGACTAGCATAGTTATACCAGTATACCAAAATAAAAGGAAAAAGATAATATAGCAGCTATAGACTGAGTTGTTTGAATTAGTCTTCTTCAACAGATTTATTATCTACCTTGAAATTTTCAGGTTATCTGACTCACAGTGTGGTTATAGAATGGGAAGATCAACAGAATCAGCTCTTTTCTAGGCTACAAATTTTATCTTAGATTCAATTGACATCAAAAATCAAACCCTAGGAATATTTTTTGACAGTAAATGACTTGAAGTGGAAGGTCAAAAATCATCTCCAATATGATCAGACACATCTTCAAGTTACCCCAAGTCTAATACTGAATGATGTAAGAATCACTCCTACTCCCAATACCAAATGCCTGGGCATTCACATTGAAGAAACATTAAACTGGTCAGGACATGTAATACAACTCTCAAAAAATCTGATGTGGCCACCACATGACTTGCCCCATATCTGTAATATTTTTAAATATTACAAATAGGTTACATAATAATAAATATTTTAAGAAACTGCAAGAAAATTTTAGACTACAAAGAACAGAAATAAACTCAAACCATAGCCTTCTGATATTGGATATAGCCATACGTTACTAAGACATTACTAAGCGTCAATTGTTAACAATAGTCGTCGGTAGGTGGTGTGGTGGTGGCAGCTGTAAATATAAGATATCTATTAAACAATGCAATATATGGAAAAATGTTTAAACCAAGTATGTAGAAAATTAAATTTCCTAAAACTGTTTTTCCAATACATTTTTCATTTATCAAATATAAAAGCAAATATTTCAAAATAAGGGATAAGTGATAAGAGTAAACACCCACTTCCGGTTGACCAATTTAATCAGTTCTTCTGACTTTTATAAAAATGTTAATTATAAAATTTAGCGTTGACCTGATTAATAGTTTTTGAGTTAGAGCACCCACAAAAAAGCTATCACGTGTTCAGGGGACCTCAAAAGGTCCATTTCCATTGAAATCTCGAAGTCGATTTTTTTCATGAATACAATACTCTCCCCTATACTACGTATATGGAGAAAGTAAAAATTGAATTCATCATTCTACTGCATAAGATTTATCAGAGAGACAGTATCTCTTGAAATCCTCAAATCTGTTTATTATAGTTATTTTTATGCAAAAGTTTCATATGGTATTGTTTTCTGGGGTTCATCTTCAGTGTTACTGCATAAAGTGTTCCATATTCAAAAGTGCATTGTAAGGTGTATGTTGAATGCTCCTCACAGGGCTTCATGTAGATCTCTTTTTATTCAGTTGAATATGTTAACCATTCCAAGTTTGCATATTTATAATATTCTTGTATTAGTAAAATTCAACACTAGTATGTTTGTAAAAAACCATGAAGTGCACAAGCATGGTATTAGAGCACATGAAAACATACATTTGGTTCATCACAGCAGGAAGATGATATGTAGAGGTCTCCTTGCCATGGGGTCAAAATTATACAACAAATTACCCATGCAAATTAGTAGTATTAACAAATTAACAATATTTTTAAAAACAGTTTAAAAATACTTAATTTATAAATGTTTTAATGATATTGATGAATTTTTTACATGTGAACGTTGACAGCTTTTTTATCACATTATTGTACATCAATATATTTGTACCATTGACGATTCCTATACCTCCACAATGAATGGTCTCTTGGAAAATAAATATTAATTATTATTTATTATTATTTTGATGTTTTCGCTCTTTCTTTTGTCAATTATAATTTCTGTTCTGAATTTTAGGAATTTATAAGAGAGTAGAGGGGAGAGAGAAACTGAAATGTCTAATAATTATTGTCAGTGACAAATTAATTAATGGTTTAAATTTCAAAAGTATTATTTCTACTGCAAATGTTTTATGGGTTTCAGCGTGTAAATATTGGTCCAATTTAACCCTCCTCAGAAAAAAATTCTGAATAGTCATTAATGAAGGTAATATGAGAAATTCACGAAATTTGCCGTATTGGGAGAAAACATCCTGCGTGAATTGAGTAACTTACGGGAAAAACTTTCTCAGAGTTTGGGAGGTTATATACTATTTCTGCAAAAAACAAGATAACATTTAAAAAGATAAATATAATATTAAAACATTAATTTAAAAGAATTTAAATTGAATTGAAAATATATGGCGAATGTATGTGCGTATTTCTGTTACGGCAGAAAGACCTCTCCTTACTTCCCCTCCATTTTCCACAGCGCAACGCGTTGGCGCACGGCTTCATCTGCGCTCGTGAATCACCTGTTCCTCCTCCGGCCGACAAGGTTGAGCGTAACTGAGGCTCAGCGTATTATATGTATGTTCAATATTGAAATAATTTGTTTCATAATTTCAGAATATTCCGAGAAGATACCTCAGAGTCATAACTATTCCTAAAAAAATTGGAATTGAAGAGAACCGTTTGATCCAATAAGAGAGTTTCCTTTTGAAGGCAGCGGCCAAGTTCTTGCTACAGGTTAGGAAGAAGAGAACAGGGGCGGCCCGAGGTATGTTGGTGCCCAGGGCGAAAAACCCTTCCAGCGCACTCTTCAGTCAGTTTTTGTTAAGATGCTTTTAAAAGAATTTATTCATTAATTTCTCCGTGAAATATTTGATTATGGAAATATGCGCATCATAGAAATAATTCGTTTATTACTTTCAGAATACTCTAATAAGATATCTCACCATTCCTGACAAATGTATAATTGAAGCGAATCGTCTGACCCTATGAAAGTTGTCAATCTCAGGTTACGCCTTTTTTTAAGGCAGCAGCGAAAGACGAATTTCGCGGATAAAATCGATGAAATAAATTAGAATTAACCGACTTTTTAAAAAAAAAACAGGCACTCCGATTGGTGTTAAATTCAGGTAACTAAGACTTTGCAATCATAGGTATAGAATTTTACGTAATAGTACGAGACTTAGGTTATAGTTTGAACCATTCCATCATTTTCATGGAGACATTTGAAGCGTGGAACTATAAGATCCTGCTCATGAAAACGTGTTTCCATTATTAATGGGTAACTTTCTTTAGGCTTTGATGACGTTTTAAAATTCCAATCATAAAGAGACCAAGGCATGTTGCTTGAGAGCATGCAACGTATAAAGTCAGTCTTCCCTTCAGATGGGTAACAACTGATTTATAGGATCTTCCCTGGCTTTTACGTGCTGTTAAAGCTTCTGTTGGGAATACAGGATATTGCTTTTTCATTGCTTAAAAATTACTACTTATTCTACTTTTAATTGTGATAGTTACAAGATCAATGTCCTGTAATCTGGGTATCCCAAATGCTGAATCATGTTCCTTTTCTGATTTCATAATTTGTGACCGACTGTTTCATGTTCATAAACGATCCATATTCGCGAAGGTATTTTTCTATCCGGTATTCCTTGATGTACTCCAATGTCAATCTTCCTGAGTTTACAGGGTAATACCGTTTGTAAGATCATCTGATGTGATAGGGGAACACATTATGTCTCTGATTGAAACACATTCACGCTGCATGGCAGATATCATTGCTTATTTCATAGCTTCTGTACCATCTCCAATTACCATATTTGATGCCTTGCTGAGGGCTTCACCACCTGGCAATGCCCACTCATCAACATTAAGGGTATTAAGTAAGAAATATTCTATTTAACTAGTTCTACAACTTTTATTTGAAGGTTTTTTCGTATGACTAATAGTTTAGGAGATATGAAGAACAATTAATTTTTTTGTTTAGTAGACTTTCTTGAAAACAGCCACTCCGTCGATAAAATGTATTGGAGCAAGAAATATTTTATTTAATCAGTTCTACAACTTTTATTTGAATACCTCTTTGGCATGACTAATATTTTTCGAAATATAAATAGAAATTAATTTTTTCTGTTACAGTGGCACCCCTGATTGGGTTATGTGAACCATTTATGACATTTTCTTATTTCTTTGCCCATTGGCCCTTTGGACCAAATTTCATGAGCTCGATAGTTTCAGAGATGAAACATGCGGACGGACGGACAGACAGACGGGCACAAGCTGACTATAAGGCGTTCTTTTTTACATTTTGTAAAGCACGCCTAACAATAGTGAAGCGAAAATAAATTAAAATTTATCTTGCGCCGGAAAATACGGCGAAGTGCTTCGTAATTAACACGGCGACTCCATCCTAATCTGTATCCCTCTTATTTCTCTTCCAGCCCCACGCCGGAGTATACCTCTAGATCAGTGGTTATTAACCTTTTTAGCTCCCCGCACCCCTTGGTCTTTCAGAATATGCTTTCGCACCCCCGAAAAAATATCTTTGATTTACGCAAATGTTTCTCTCAAAGACATGAACATATAATAGTCTCATTTATAATGACTTGAGTTTATTCAAAGGCTGTGACAAATTAAATGAAATTTCTCCAAAATGTTTTGTTGTATATTTTATTTTGTTTCTATTTAAATTAATTTTTTTTTAATCTCTAGATCAACACCTCGCACCCCTATAAATAGTGCCTCGCACCCCCTGGGGGTGCGTGCACCCCAGGTTAAGAACCACTGTTCTAGATGGTCAATCGAGTTGGCTCCATCCAGACACTGTTTGTTCCATCTAGTCACCAGGCACGGCTTCAAGCAGAAGATATACCTATATGTGGGTTTTCAGCCCTTTCCACATTTTACAGAGCCGAGGGATTGAGTCTACGGCGAGGAGGATATAGAATCGGAGAAATGTGGTACCTGCTATGTAAATATGAACATGTATATATGTAAAAATAAAAGTTTTCATAGAAAACTCGCCTCCTTTATTTAAGTTGAAAATTTCAACCACAACATTGTTCATTATTACGACTGATGTCGTTATCGATGTAAAACGAAATCATTAAAAAAGGATAATCATTATTCAATTCCTAGAACCAAGGTTTCCAAATTACGGCATGGAATATAATGTTAAAAATAAATTAAAGATTTGTCGCCACAACTCGGGCCGCCAGCTAAACAAGCCGCTAAGGTAAAGACACGTTATTTAAAAAAATAAAAAAGAGAAATAATTAAATTCGAGAATAAATCTAAAGGCGTGCAGGCATCTAAATCACCGTATGGAACACGAGCGAAAAAAAATTTGGAAATTGATTTAGCCACTAGGGCTTGAACCCAGGTCCAGCCAGTCCACAAACGCGTACTCTACCGCATAAGCTGCCGGCGTGTTCATCTATTTTGTTGTCTGTTGAAAAGATTTTTTCAGAAGACATACCAAATGAGGCACATTCAAATGTCCAGAAACTATCCCTTTTGATCGGCCGTCGCTGTCAAGGTATGAACTTGGGGCATTGCCGAGGGAGGTGGGTACATTGGCGTCGTTGAAGGTCGAATGAAGGTGAAAACCCGAGGAGGGTGAGTTTCTGCCTCTTTTGGCGGCCAAAATCGGGATTTTCAGAATTCGCTCAAAAATGCTCAAAATCGAAACTTCGGTTTCCAGCCGTTCAAGGTGAAATCCGCTTTCACTTTCGGTGGCTGCCGTGACGTCGTACGCGGCGGGATTTTGAACGTCTAATTTGACTCCCAGGCTATGCGGGACGTATCATATCGTATTATTTTAAGGAATTACGTTGAAAATGACACATCTGACTGTCCTATATGCTTTTATCGACATTTTAAAATAAATATAACGACTTAACTGTCATCTGATGATTAATTTGTCGCAAATATTCTCTGATAAAACACGTAATCTTTAGACACTCTACAAATAATTCTCCGTGTAGTTAAGCAAAATCTAAGAGAAATCAATTTATGTTCTACTGCCGACCCGCAAAACTTCTGTCGGCCATTTCCAAACATAAAACAAGCGGTAACAATTAAAAGTTTTATTAATACAAATATTTTTACACGTAATCTTTAGACACTATACAAATAATTCTCCGTGTAATTAAGTAATATCTTAGAGAAAGCAATTGATGTTCTACTGCCGACCCGTAAAACTATTGTCGGCCATTTCCAAACATAAAACAAGCAGTAACAATTAAATGCTTTATTAATTCAAATATTTTTACACGGTAGATACAAGTAAATTAATTTAACGGAATTAATGTAGATATCCTGTCATTCATTGCAAACGTAGCCCTTTATAACCGTCAAAAGTGTACTGAACCAGTACATTCAAGATTTGTTAAAACAAAATATAGTACATAAATTGCGTGACAGAAAATACACGAACTAAATCGAGATGTATCGGTAACATGGACATATATCTGTCCAGCAGTTTTTATAGTATTCTTCACACTATGAGCAGTCGGTATATCGACATTGACCATCTGCTAGATACACTTACAGAACACCACAATGGGCAATGTATTTAACACGATAAAAAAGTGCAACTACATCCCGGCAACCCTCTCTCTTTTCGATCCAATGGTTCTCTTTAATTCCAAATTTCTCAGGCAGTGTTCGATTCTGAGGTATCTTGTCGAAGTATTCTGAAGGTACGAAACGAATTATTTCTATGTTATGCAAATAATACGCTGACAATGAGCTTCAGTTACGCTCGACCTTGTCGGCCGAACGGAAGAACAGGTGAATCATGAGGGAGTAAGAGTGCATAGGAAGCGGTGCGCCAACTGGTTGCGCCCTAGAAAATGGAGGGGAAGTGTAGGGGAAGTGGAGGGGAGGTAAGAAGAGGTCTTTATGCCGAAAAATCATGGTATCGAACGATGTAAACTTCTTTGTGGCAAATGAACTCCTTTGTCCGAATAAATATACCTTATAAATCATATAAAAACTAAGGAGAGAAATATATTCATTGTTGTTTACATCGCTCGATACCGCAATTCCATCTGCATATAGAGCTCTCCTTATCTCCACTTCCCCTCCACTCCGAGCTACTGGCGAGACGGGCGGATACCAATGTATATATTGTAGAACAGGCTGGAATCTTAATGGCATTCCTTTTATTTTTCATTCTCGATGTTTTTAAAGAAAGCTGAATAAATTAACATGTACTTTGCAAGTATCTCATCAATCATTTACGGAGGGGGGCGTTGGAGTGGTATCTCGCCCGGGGCGCCAATATTCCTAGGGCCGCCCCTGGTAATGCCCCAATGTAGGTGCATCAAATTAACATTCTTTTTCAGTTTTAAAATATTTGTCGACTTTCTCTCTCTTACAGCATAAAGACCTCTCCTTACATCCCCTCCACTTCCCCTCCATTTTCCACGGCGCAGCTAGAGCAGCGACTCCCAACTTTTTCACTTCGCGAACTACCTGAGCTAACCTATTTCTCGTCGCGAACCCCTTGGATTAACATTTAATCTTCGCAAACCCCTTGAGTTGCAACAGTTTTGGCGGCGAACCTCGTATAATGGAGAGTCAATTTTGCAAAAGCAAATCTTTTTAACGCTTTTTATTCATGAAAAATAATAGGTTTATATAGCACATAGTATGCAAACGTTCACAATAAAATCAGAATCTTTGATATCGCCGTCAGTTTCTAGTTAGTACCCTGTAAAATTCAAATATAATTCTTCAAGCATAAGAAAAAATTGAAAATAAAACCTTGCAAATAATTTGAACGAAACTAAAATACTGGTAAGAATTGTAGAACCAAGAAAGTGAAGAAGACGCCGTTACCAAATTTTTCTCGCGAACCCCTAGGGGTACGCGAATCACCGGTTGGGAAACGCTGTCTTAGCGCATAAAGACCTCCCCTCCACTTCCCCTCCATTTTCCACTGCGCAACACGTTGGCGCACCGCTTCCTATGCACTCTTCCGCAACCATGAATCACCTGTTCTCCCGTTCGGCCGACAAGGTTGATCGTAACTGAGGCTCAGCGTATTATTTGCATAACATAGAAATAATTTGTTTCTTAAAATCAGAATAGAGCACCAAATTTTAAATTGCTGTATTATTAGTTTGCGGCGTTCGTATATACCCCACACTCACTGTTTTCTCAAAATATCAGGACTTAAAAATTGGGTACCCGAAATGCGCGTGGTATTGCACTTTTAAAATTAAGGTCTAGGTAAAAACGAAGACGGAGATTTTAGGAAAAGTAGTTTACGGGATAGTTGACCCTTAACTGGTATGGTGGGGTCAGAACTGACCCCAGGCATGTTAAAATTAAAAAATATTTATCATGGCCCATTCTAGGTTATCAAAGTATCATTGGAATCTTATTTGCTAGCCTGAACTACGCTTTAGAGGACTTTTCAGTGTTTTATTTTAATTCGTCCCCCCCCCCCCCCCAGGAACCCCTTGGGGTCAGATTTAATCCCACCATACCAAAGAGTAACTTTTTGCCATAAAATTCCTCCACAAATAAATAATGAAAATCGATGCAGATTAATAAACTTTTTCGTTAATAACATTTAGTAATAATCATAAAAACGTTTTATGTAATGTTCAGGTAGGCGGAAATCCTTGCATAATAAAACCACTGCTTACTACGCTTTATAAAAACTAAAAGGTTATAATGAATAATTTTGTTACGAAAATAATTGACTATAAAACTTCTTGCGAAACATGCCGAAAAAGTGTATGCAAGGAACAGTACGCAGAGAGTTAGTTGTTTGCGACTTTTGAGCCGACAAATCAGAGTGAGGTAAGCCAAATTCTCTTTTGTAAAATTTCTTCAGAAACGCCTTTTTTGGTTTTATGCATTCGATCATTGTTTATATTTTTTGTTTAGGGGGAATAAACCAACTACGGAGAATTCAAGAATGAAGGCGATTTGATTTAACTTTTTATATAATGCAAATACTAACTTTTTAATTGAAATACATATCTTATCAGACGAGTTTTGTTATTTATTAACTAATTCAACTAAAGTTATTATTAAACAAAAGCCAGGAGTGTTATCCCTTGCAAAAGAGTGTAGTAACGCATTGCAGGACGAGCGTATCAAGGCTCGTTCTTTCCGAGGACAATCCGAGATCACAATAAAAAAATTTCAACCTGCGATAGACAATCATTTATTCGGATAAAGGAGTTCATTTGCCACAAAGAACTTTACATCGTTCAATACCATGCTACTATCGGCATAAGGACCTCTTCCAACCTCCCCTCCACTTCCCCTCCACTTCCCCTACACTTCCCCTACACTTCCCCACCACTACCCCTCCATTTTCTACGGCGCAACGAGTTGGCGCACCGCTTCCTATGCACTCTTACTCCCTCATGAATCACCTGTTCTCCCGTTCGGCCGACAAGGTCGAGCGTAACTCAGGCTCAGCGTATTATTTGCATAACATAGAAATAATTCGTTTCGTACCTTCAGAATACTTCGACAAGATACCTCAGAATCGAACACTGCCTGAGAAATTTGGAATTAAAGAGAACCATTGGATCGAAAAGAGAGAGGGTTGCCGGGATGTAGTTGCACTTTTTTATCGTGTTAAATACATTGCCCATTGTGGTGTTCTGTAAGTGTATCTAGCAGATGGTCAATGTCGATATACCGACTGCTCATAGTGTGAAGAATACTATAAAAACTGCTGGACAGATATATGTCCATGTTACCGATACATCTCGATTTAGTTCGTGTATTTTCTGTCACGCAATTTATGTACTATATTTTGTTTTAACAAATCTCGAATGTACTGGTTCAGTACACTTTTGACGGTTATAAAGGGCTACGTTTGCAATGAATGACAGGATATCTACATTAATTCAGTTAAATTAATTTACTTGTATCTACCGTGTAAAAATATTTGAATTAATAAAGCATTTAATTGTTACCGCTTGTTTTATGTTTGGAAATGGCCGACAATAGTTTTACGGGTCGGCAGTAGAACATCAATTGATTTCTCTTAGATTTTACTTAACTACACGGAGAAATATTAGTAAAGTGTCTAAATATTACGTGTTTTATCACAGTATAATTGCGACAAATTAATCATCAGATGACAGTTAAGTCGTTATATTTATTTTAAAATGTCGATAAAAGCATATAGGACAGTCAGATGTGTCATTTTCAACGTAATTCCTTAAAATAATACGATATGATACGTCCCGCATAGCCTGGGAGTCAAATTAGACGTTCAAAATCCCGCCGCGTACGACGTCACGGCAGCCACCGAAAGTGAAAGCGGATTTCACCTTGAACGGCTGGAAACCGAAGTTTCGATTTTGAGCATTTTTGAGCGAATTCTGAAAATCCCGATTTTGGCCGCCAAAAGAGGCAGAAACTCACCCTCCTCGGGTTTTCACCTTCATTCGACCTTCAACGACGCCAATGTACCCACCTCCCTCGGCAATGCCCCAAGTTCATACCATGACAGCGATGGCCGATCAAAAGGGTTAGTTTCTGGACATTTGAATGTGCCTCATTTGGTATGTCTTCTGAAAATACCTTTTCAACGGACAATAGACTATATGAACACGCCGGTAGCTTATGCGGTAGAGTACGCGTTTGTGAGCTGGTTGGACCTGGGTTCAAGCCCTAGTGTCTAAATATAACTTTCAATTTTTTTTTCACGTTAGTGTTCCATACGGTGTTTTAGATGCGTATACGCCGTCAGATTTACTCCCCAATTTTATTATTTTTTAAAAATAACGCGCCATTACCTTAGCGGCTTATTTAGCTGGCCACCCGAGTTGTGGCGACAAATCTTTATTTTATTTTCAATATTATATTCCATACCGTAATTTGGATACGTTGAGAAGTTTACCTTGGTTCCAGGAATTGAATAATTATTATTCTTTTTTAACGATTTCGTTATACATCGAAATCGACATCAGTCGTAATAATGAACAATGTTTCGGTTAAATATTTCAACTTAAATCAAGTAGTCGAGTTTTTTTTTTTAACTTTTATTTTTACAAATATACATGTTCAGATTTACATAGCAGGTAGCAGATTTCTTCGATTCTATATCCTCTTCGACGTAGACTCAATCCCTCGGCTCTGTAAAATGTGGAAAGGGCTGAAAACCCACATATAATATCTTCTGCTTGAAGCCGTGCCTGGTGACTAGATGGAACAAACAGCGTCTGGATGGAGCCAACTCTATTGACCATCTAGAGGTATACTCCGGCGTGGGGCTGGAATAGATAAAAGAGCGATACAGATTAGAATGGAATCGCCGTGTTAATTACGAAGCACTTCGCCGTATTTTCCGGCGCAAGATAAATTTTAATTTATTTTCGCTTCACTATTGTTAGGCGTGCTTTACAAAATGTAAACGCCTTGTAGTCAGCTCGTGCCCGTCTATCTGTCCGTCCGTCCGCATGTTTCATCTCTGAAACTATCGAGCTCATGAAATTTGGTATTGGGCAAAGAAATAAGAAAATGTCATAAATGGTTCACATAACCCAATCAGGGGTGCCACTGTAACAGAAAAAATTAACTTCTATCTATAACTCGAAAAATATTAGTCATACCAAAGAGATCTTCAAATAATAGTCGTAGAACTAATTAAAGAAAATATTTCTTGTTCCAATACATTTTTGACGAAGGAGTGGCTGTTTTTAAGAAAGGCTACGAAACAAAAAAATTAATTTTTCTTCATATCTCCTAAACTATTAGTCATAGTCATACCAAAAAACCTTCAAATAAAAGTTGTAGAACTAGTTAAATAGAATATTTCTTACTTAATACCCTTAATGTTGATGAGTGGAAAGTAGATGTTCGTCAGACATTGCCAGGTGATGAAATCCTCAGCAAGGCATCAGATATGGTAATTGGAGATGGTACAGAAGCTATGAAACAAGCAGTGATATCTGCCATGCAGCGTGAATGTGTTAAAACCAGTGACATAGTGTGTCTCCCTATAAATATACATTTTAAATATGGTGCTCTGTATATCAGACACATCAGATGGTCTTACAAACGGTGTTACTGATAAATTCAGGAAGATTGATATTGGAGTACATCAAGTAATACCAGATAAAGAAATACCTTCACGAATATGGATCGTTTATGAACATGAATCCGTAGGTCACAAATTAAAAATGTGATTTTTACTGCAAATGTTTTGTGAGTTTTAGATAATAATATTGATGCAATTTAACCATCCACAGGAAAAATTTCTGAATAGTCCTCAACTAAAATTTTAAGAAGGTAATAGTAGAAGTTCGCCGCATTTGGAGGAAACATGAATTGAATAACTTATAGGGAAAGAGTTTGGGAAGTTGTATATTATCTATGCTTAAAACAAAATAATATTTAAAAAGATAAATACAATAGTAGAACTTTAATCTAAAACAATTTATTACTTAAATCAATTGCCATTGATTTGCACCCATTGATGTTCTGCCAAATACAGAACAACCAGCTCGTCACAGATCGAATCCCATTTCCATTGGATGTTGAAATAATCCAATTTTAGTGGCAATCAAGTGGGTCAATTCTTGATCATGGACGAATGTTTCTTCCAGTATCACATTATTCCCATAAATAATGCTTGCAATTTAAAAATAAGTTCAAAATCTCCAGCATTTTTACTTTTGGGGAGAGAGGGAGGGGGTGTCATATAAAGCATACCCTACAGCATTTCTCGTAATCCAAGAAACTTAAACCTTGGTGAACTTACTAAAGAGATCTTGAGGATGTGCATCTCAGCGCCAGATTTTTTATTCTTGAGGGGAGAGTGGGGTGCCATACAGGTCATACCCTGACTAGAGGCCTGTGTTAATTTTTAATTGCACAACTTATTTTGATTATTAGAAGTAAAAGATCAAATTTTAATCTATATTTAATTTATTCATACCAATTAAGGGGCAATACTGGTTGCTTATCTCGAAAGTATCTTGAGTTTAAATGAAAATATTAGCGAACATGAAAAATACGAAACTGTAAACCCTGGGCAAATCCCGGGTAATTAGCTAGTGGCAAATAAAAATTGCTTTTAAATACCCTACACCGTTTTGTATTATTATTTATCTTAAGGAGTTGCAGATAACATTAGCCCTAGGATTACTATATTCAAACTCTGACTCTGTCTATGAGAAGTTATCAAATGCTTTATGACTTCAAGACACCAATGCAGATGCAGAGAATCACAATATTTACCCTTCTAAAGAACAAGTGAGTATCATGTGCATTTAAGGAAACTAAAAAAAAACAATTTAAGAATTCAGTTTTTGGTATTTTTACGAGGTAGTAAAGCAGCAAATCAGTGCATGACAGCATATGCTATTGCATTCTGATTCAAACTGGAAAAGAAACTTCTTACCATCTCAGATTAATAGGTTGAACGTTTTTGCGTCTACTTCTGAATGGTATCAAGATACAAGCGGTATTAACTACAGAGTACAGAATTTACTTTAAGGTGCGCAAATGAGCACGATCACTGTTGGCACGCTTAAATTAATTTATTTAAATATTTAAGTTTAAAATTTTCTGTGCAAAAATCCATGAATTTCTTATGAAGAATCAGGGAGCTTCCACATTCAAACCTACGTAATAATCAAACCTACCGTGCTTTTCCCTGTTTTATTAAAAGCTACTAAATCAGTCAGTGGTTATAAGAGTTCAAAAACAAGTATAGAACAGGAGACAGTGGCGGAATTAAATACTTTTGGCCCATCCGCGAAAATATTTTTTTGGCTCCTTCATAATTCCTTTCTACGTTCAATTACAGTATGTGACATGTGTGTAGTCAGGTAAACATTTCCTGGAACAAATACAAAGTCAAATGAGTACATTTACCAAACATCCGTCCCCCCTCCTGATCGTGGAGTATGTGGTATTATAATTCTGCTACTGACAGAACCCGTTTTCTGATATACTCGGAACCAGACGATTACCGGATTCAGGGATTTTCCGGATTTTGATCTTTAGCTTACAATTAGTACATAGGTTCTTACCATATATTTAAGAAGCATTAAAAATACAGATATCATTGTACACATTTCTATTTACAAATTATCGCTATGTATTTAGACAGGAAAGATAACAAAATTCAACAAATCCTAATGGAAATAAAATAAACAAAAATCTCAACACAGATCCCTGTTGCTTTCAGAGATCGTATACGGAAATGTAAATTTTGGCATTTTGTTAATTGGCCTATTTAAATACACACCATAAAAATGTTAAATGTTAAAAAATGTTACAGGAGGATCTAGAGAACACCGTGGAGAACATTAGGCATAGTTTCCACCAAGAAATCATATGTGGCACTACCTACCTTACAGGGGTGTGTTGTTGGACCAGTCAGCCATATCATTCCATGCGACTGTAAATGTTGAGTGAATACACAACTTTTGTTGGATTTATAACCTGCAAAAATTATTAGAATCTGCCATCACGCATAAGACTTGGTGGTGAGTGGGGTAATTTCTTACATAAAATTCAATGCTGATCAGGAAACTGTTAATGGTTTTCATGTACTTCTATTTTTTACTGTGGTTATGATCGATTATATTTTTGAGGTTCCGTTTTCAGGAATTCTGGGGCTACTTCGCTCCACAAATTTTATCAGATAGGAGCGATGAGGAGGCTGTCGATGACGACCTAGTTATTCAAAGTTCGTCTGACGATGAAGACTGGGATTTTTACAGACAGAGGCGTGTTCGTGAATTAGAGGACGTAGATGAATCTGCCAATAGTCTAGAACAAAGTTTGAAACCCATAAATGAACAAGTTGGGGCATTTGTTGTTTTTATGTATGAAGACAAACTATATCTAGGAGTCATTGAGAGTTTCACTGAGGAGGGAGCATCAATTAGTGGAATGACCAAGTCTTTGAAAGCTAGGAAGTGGCCACTGAACAAAGACGAATTGTTTTATGAATGGAAAGACATTCAATCCCCCTCAAAGATTAAACAATCGAGGATTTTTCAATGTCCCTGAGCTACAGTTTATTGGATGAATACAAAGAGTCCTATTACCTATATAACAAATGTTATGAACCAAATATGCGGTATTTTTACTACTTTTTCTAAATGCAGAGCTATTTCTTTATTTTTTACTTTTTTCGGGACCAAAATTGAAAATTTTCACTCCAAGTCAGCACTTCATATTCTTATGATCGTATTAGAGAAAATGTGATGGTTCTACTTTGCTCCATCATGTATATCCAGCAATAAAGCATTGGTTTTCAATGTGGAGCTAAGTTTCCCGCCCGTATGGGCTACTTTGTCCCACTTTTGCGTTTAGGGCCGCATCATGGGATCGGGGCAATTTCTCCTCTTGTGGTAAGGAAACGTGAATGTACAAATATACGAAAGGTGTGAGGACAGGTGAAGTACTAAATAAGGCCCGGGGATTAGGTGTGGTGCCTTAATGCGGCTCGCGGATTTGGTGGAGAGTCTTAATGTGGCCCGCGTACCGATTAGAGTTTGAGACACCTGGTGTAGGGAGATTATTAAGTCACCATGGGTGAACCATCCAAGGTTAAAGAATATCCCATTCGCGCTAAGTAATTTTTGAAACTGCAAATAACCTAAAGGAGATTAGACTGCATTCTTCCACAATAATATTATACAAAAAGTCCAAACCAGGACTAATGCAGGCTGGTTTTCCAAAGTTGACGTACCGAATTGATTACTTATATTGATAGGTAATGTTTCAGTATGTGTTAGTCATTCCAAGGAATTCTCATACCATAAATACCACTTGCAGTTCATAGTTGCTTAATGATATAAAAAAATTGGAAAAAAATTTAATAGAGCATTATCAGGTTTAAAATACTAAAAACAATATCAAAATCTCTTTCTGACATTATATTTTGCATGTATTTTTTTTTTAAACAAATTTAATAAATGTTACTGTTTATACGCTAATGTGTCTGAATCAACTGTCCATTGCTGAAGATTAGTCGAGCGGAAAATAAAATAACTCATCTGTTCACTCGTATATGCTCAAGCCTAGTTCGGTAATAATCGTCTCCATGGCAACAATCCTATAAAATGCTATTTAAAACGCAAAAACACTATGTTTTAGTAGAAATTCAAGAAAATACCACCAATTAACAAAATTCTGTGATAAGAATTAGAATCTACATTCTTTTCCACTTAGAACAGTACAAACCTCGCTCCGATATCACAATTTTAAGATATTTTAAAGTATTAAAGAAAACATCTCTGCAGGATGGATTTGAGATTTTCTATGTAAAACAAATAGGGAAAAAACGTTCCTGAAATCGAACCCGGGACTTCAATCTTCGCCAAATAAAACATAGTCCGGGGGTTGGCCCTGGTGCAAAAGTTGTTAGTAGGGGACACACACACAGACATGACCATTTCATAAGGCTATGTTTCCTTTGGAAACCAGCCTAATAATAGAGACGGAAATCGATGCTGAAGAGGGTTCTAAGGCTAATCAGCAGGGATTACTACCGCCGTTCAGTTGTTACATAAATGCATAGTGGCGGGCAGTGGCGGCTCGTAGCTAAAATTAGTGGGGGTGCTGCTCCAGAAAATTTTTAGCCTTTGTTTTAAAATTATGTACTGAAGTACTGACATTAAGCTTAAGGAATATATATTGTACTACAAAAATAAAGAAAGAATTAAAGAAAAAAGGACTCATTATATTAAATGTTATCGATAATATCAAGTGGAAATAGGGGGTGCTGCAGTTCCGCAGTGCCTATACACGAGCCGCCACTGGTGGCGGGCCTAATGCCTTATTGGCCTGTGGGTTAATTCGACCCTTCCAGAAAATAAAATTCGGTTCTGAGGTAAAAAAACATAGTTGGTATATATCTGCTCTCCGCTTAGACTAGTAAAACGCTAATAGTAATTGAGGATAACTTACCTCTACGCGAGAAGATGCCCAAGAAACTCTTTGAAGATTCTTTCACTCGGACCACGGTAACGGTGTACCAAACCTCAAAGCTCTTAGATAGTCCAATGGATATATAAGCATGTACTTACGCTGTGGAATTACTCTGCGCTCAATGGTCGGGTGACGGCTTTATCTCGCCATCGCAGGCCCAATCTAAAAGGTGGTGTCTCCTGTGGCAGACCGATGAACTCATTCGCGATCTGCGAGAGGTTGGTTGGCGGGTAAACACAAAATTTTCCAAGTCAGATGATTAGCAGATCTGTCTAATAATGTAGTGTCCGTCTCGTGAAATTGTCAAATCGTTTAGAAAATTGCCTCACTGAGCAAAGTATAGTTATTTTCCTCTTTTAACTCTGCAAAATTGTTTCTTCGCATTACAGAGTCAGCAACCGTACAATTTTAGAATATTTTTATTGATTAAGTTTTAGTATCTATTTTAAAAACTTTTATTTATTCATTAATATTTTAATTTCTAATTTTTTAATGTGCCTTAATAAACGATTTTTATTTATATAAATATTATTTAATGACTTTCAGCTCGAAGTAAATATTTTTGATTATACATATATTTATTTGCGTAATAAATATATTTAAATTTCTCCTTTTAAAGCCTTAATTTGATGCAGCGTAAAAAAATGCTTAAAATTGATTTGTGTCCTAGGTCAGAGGTATCCAGTTTTCCACAGTTGTAAATTCTGCATAAGGAAATTAGTTGTACTGATTTCCGATACCAATTGGGAAAAATGTTCTTGGATCTTGGTAGGCTCCACAAGCTGGGTGAAGTGTCCATGTCATTGTCAATAACTGAGGGTTGCAACAATCTGCCCAGGCTGAATCATCATTAATCGTCAAGGGAAACCAGCCTATGATTATAGTAATACCAATACGCTTCCCCAATACTTTGACTGAAGTATCGCAACACTGTCATCTTGGTGCCACTGTGCGTCCGCCAGTGGCTTTAGATCAGGGGTTGGCAACCTTTTCTGCCGTTTCAGGACGATCGCTAGTAGCGCAGTAGAATCTGGGTTATACGTAATCCAGTTATACGTAATACAGGTATTTCCCGATTAACGCGAGAGATGCGTTTCTGGAAATCGTCGCGAAAATAGAAAATATTCTTCCCATTGAAAATAATGCAATAGGCGTTGTTTACGTTCCTGGGCAGAGGTGTTCTACATAGAAACGTCGTTAAAGTTGATTTACTGAGCGTTTTAGCCCCTCAAGCGTGTACGACGGCATATGGCGTCCTGCGCAGCGTCGACTTTTGCAATTCCTTAATATTTTGTGAATTGAGTTTCTGCTATAAATCACATGTTTCGAAGCTCCTTCGAAGAATGAATCTTTCTATACAAATACATATATTCTCTTCGCCCATCTCAATCAATTTTGCGAGGGCTTTCCCCCATACAGTTGTTGGCTGCTAACAGTGCGTCACTTTCTAGTAGAAAACTCCTCTACAGCAAAAATATAGTGGGTTCAAGTGCGTTGCTAGCTCAAAGAGGGGAATAAGAAAAGTCATTTTACCGACGTATGAACTCCCAAGAAACTCTGCTCTGTCGTACGATGCAATGAATGGTATCACTGCACAGACGATCAACGGGCAAGAATCTACGAAATATTTAATATATAATAAAACTATTAATATCACATACTGTGCACATAATGAATCGCGTTAATGCAAATACAGGACGCGTATATTGAAAATTGGTCGTAAGAATAAAATCGCGTATATGCCAAAACGCGTGAATCGAGGAATTTTATCCTCGATGAAACAATATGCAAAATTATACCTACATATACTGACTTGTACGTAATTGAATGGCACGTAATTCTGTATTACAGTACTGTGTTTATGTTTTTAAATATTCCATGCTTTATGTATATCATTTTTGTACAGTAAAAAAATTCAAAACTCTAACGACATATACACCACACACAAAAACACAATGTTGTAAAAGAATGCTAAAAAATAATGTGATTATCCGGCGTTTTTGAGAATCCGGCGACCCCTTCCCTCCTAGGGTGCCGGATAATCGATGATCTACTGTATAAGGGACGCATGTCACAATAATGAGCCCCAGTATGTTGTTGAATCTTCGACACAAGACTAATAATATTTTTAATTGAAATAAACGTTTTTTCCAGTTTCTGAATACCAGATGTTTACATATTTTTTTCGCGTTTCAATGTTAGTATGATCGTCTCGATTCCGCTGTTTTCAAACTACTTTCACTGGAAGCGAAGAAATGAGAGGGCAATAGGTCAGAAGAATTGCGGGGAGCCTGTTTGGCATCCCTGCCTCTTTTAAAATCGCCTCCTTCAGTTCCGCGAAAGTGGTTTGGACTGACACTTCATAAACTAAGCCCTTTACAGGGAGCTTTCCCTTTCTCCCTCATTTCCTCCTTCCACCGAGTTGTAACCCAAATGTTGAGCGGCTACCACCTGTCTCACATAAAATCCTTCACCGAGAATAAGAGTGGTCAACCTTTTCCGGAAGTTGCCAATGCTTCGGCGGACCGGAGTTCACATCGGAAGCTACTAACAATAAGAGATTCTGATAAACCATGTAAGTGAAAATCATTTTAAATGAGTTTTTGGGTCAATGTTTCAATGTTCAAGGTTATTTATACCTTAATGTAAATGAAAGAAAATTGTATTTTTCGCCTAGTAAATTTATTCTGACCGGTTCCGCATGTTACAGCATCATCAGGTGGAATCTTTCCACAAAGTTATGGATTTTATTATTTCATCATAGATTCGCGGACCACATTAAACGCCCTTGGGGCAGCATAAGACCCGCTGACCGTAAACTGCCCACCCCTGATTTAGAGGCTGGTAACTGTCCTCCTTCTCCTTACCTTAGACCAGGGTGTCGGCAACTTTTTCTGCACCATATTCGTAGTTATGAATGCTTCGGAGGGACGCGTTGGAAGTTACGAAAGCTCCGGAAGGTCGGATGAGCAATTACGTCGAAAGTTACCCGGAATTTCTGGGGTCCCATATAATGAAAAATAATTTAATAGCGTTAAAACATCATCAGGATAAGTTTTGAGGCCATAATTTTACTGAAAATAATGAAATTATGTTAAATTTTACTGATCACCTTTTCGTCATAGATTCGAGGGTCGCATGAGACGCTCTCCGGGACCGCATAAGGCCCGCGGGCTGTAGGTTGCCGAATTCTGCCTTCAACTACCAACCTCTCCTTAACGCAGCGGTTACCAAACTGGGTGCCGCAGCTGATTTTTAGGGATTCTGCGAAAAACTTTCTTTGTTAAATAAATAAGCGATTTAGATGTGTTGATACGTAATCAAGACAATAACATTTTCCCTAATAAATTTGATTTTGATGTAGCACCAACAAATGAATGAGTCCAAAGGTTGTAATAACAGTATTTAAAAAAATAGAAAACCTTGTTTCAAGGCTTGGGTGCCGCAAAATTCTGTTTATCTTTTGAAAGGGTGCTGCGCCCACAAAAAGTTTGGAAACCACTGCGTCAACGCATTCCAACTCTCTCTGGCCCTCGTCAGCAATTAGGACACATTTCCCTCCACCCCGCCGGTCATTGAATATTTTATATACACAGGAAAAAGCGTTATTTAAGCCAACAGTGGCGAACCGTTCAATTTATTTGGTTGTCGGCTAAACATTAAACATTCCAATTACGGCAGGGTGAGCAGATCGTGAGAAAGAAAAACCAGGACATAATAAGTCATTAGTTGGAAAACAGGACAAAACGTTCTAACTAAAAAAAGGGGCAAATGGCGAGTTTCAGTCTTTTTGTTATTTATACCAGCTCGGCTATATGGCTAATATTTTTTTGTGTCAGAATATTAATTCGTTGGGTAAGACTCGGAAACGTTTACAATTTCAAAAAATGTGAATGTGACCAACTGGTCGAATCACTTACGGGCATAGCCCGTAAAAACCGTGAAATACGCTCACCCTCGTGTAGAGCGTATAACCACTCAGTTGAACAGTCCTTTGTCCTGTGTCCCGAAAAATCACCTAATCGTTCAGAAAATCGGTTCTCCAAGATCCTAAATAGTCAATTAGGCTAGTTGTAGCTATGCCCTTAGGGAGCAAGTTTGTCGAACGATAAATTAGAGTTGCACTAATTTCCAGCGAGTGGGCATGCGTGCGCATACTAGTTTATATTAATTACATGCCGGTGGTAAAAAATTAATCAATATTGAGACTAGGGTTGCCAGATGTTTGAAATCACTAATCGGGAAATTTACACATTTTTGAAACATTAAGTCGGAACATTTATATGAAATCAAATTCGAGACAAAATTATATCAATACCGTTTGGTTTTGATGTAATTAATAGGATCAATTTATTCAAACTACATCTACAATGTATGCAACGACGGTCCCTTTAAGTTACCTAACCTTACATAGTATCTGCGCGCCACCTTGTTACATAGTAAAACCAGTTTCAAGTGGCGGGAGTAGCAAAGGAGGTTAGACCACCAGGACAAGCACATGTAGTTAACTCTGAGCAGAAAGCGTTATTTATGCAATGAAGTCACTGTATTTAGCACTAAAAACCTAGCCTTTGCTTGTTGGTAGCATCTATATTTCGATTAAAATTTTGAGTTGAACAATTTTGTTTAAAAATCGGGACTTTTGAAATATAAGTCGGGATGCGGAAAACACCTTATCAAGTCGGGGCAATCCCGCGAAAATCGGGACGCATGGCAACCCTAATTGTAACCTAGGTGATTATGTATGTACTTCAGTCAGCTTTTAAAAGCAATTCGGGAACATATTGTAGTAACGAGGGCCTGCATCTAAGCTGCTGCGTATTGGGTGTATTAATTTTCCATCCAATGCCACTGCATTTTGTAAATATAAAAAAATTATATGTTTTTCTGAAAATAAAATTTTTCCGAAATAATTACCAAAGAGTTAGGGTGAGTATCTTGCATAGTAATACGATTCCTTGCAGCTGTAATATAATTTCTGAATTTGTTAGTTACTAAAACGTAGAGCATATATGAGAATCGTTTCTTCTTTTAATTTTTTCGATCTTTGGGAAAAAATTCGGAGGACACGTTTAAGAAGCTAACTACCCAATTTTTTTATCTATTTAGTAGTATAATTTTCTATTGATAAATTAAAAAAATAATTGCTCCTCGTTTCAAATATTCAAATCTACAAATCATGTTCTCTTTTCAAATTTATAATCCAAAACTTTATTACACATAATTGTAAAATTTCACAGCCGTAATTTGTCAATCACTAGAACTGTAATATAAAAATCTGATGTGGCCACCGCATGACTTCCTCCGTACCTGTAATATTTCTAAAAATTTCAAATAGGTTAAATGATAATAAATATTTTAGGGAACTGCGAGAGAAATTCAATTACAACAAAGAACTGAAATAATCTTAAACCATAGCCTTCTGATACCCGATATAGCCAGGAAGATACAACAATGAAGAAAATAAAAAGGAGCGTTACTATAACGTAACTAAGCGTAAAATGTTTACAATAGTCGCCGTATGTGGCAGCTAAAAAATAAGTTTTTAAGATATGCATTATGAAGGAAATGTTTCAAACAACGGTTGTAGAAAATTAAATTTCCTACGACTTTTATTCCAATATTTTTTACATTTATCAAATATGAATGCAAATATTTCAAAAAACGGATAAGTGACCAGAGTAAACACCCACTTCCGGTTGACAGATTTTTACCAAAAACTGATCAGTTCCTTTTTCCTTTAATATAAAATTTCGCATTGACCTGATTGATAGTTTTTGAGTTCGAGCACCCACAAAAAAACTGCCACAGAGAAATCATCGGTAAAATTGTCAAAACGTGTTAAGGGGACCTCAAAACGTGTATTCCGTTGAAATAGCGAGATTGGTTTTTTCATGAAAACTACTTTCCCCTATACTACGTATGGAGAAAGCAAAAATGATAACCAGGATGAAGATAAAAAGTATGGAAATGAAATAGAAGTCCTAAGAAAATTAAAGAGAATTAACGCCTACGAAGGTTTTTAGGGAGGTATTCTTAGCCGAGGCAAAATATGTATGCTGAAACAGTGACTGGACGGAACCCGTTATACACCAGCACACACACACTCGCGAATTTAAAAAAGAAACCCTGAGGAAATACCGGGTCTCTGTGATCCAGTTTTTAACGATAATCTGTTTTTGATAGTGGTATGTAAAAAAGTCCGTCGATATATATATATGTTTTTCTCTCGCTGAAGAAGGGCGTGTGTTGCCCGAAAGCTCCAAATTACAAGCCTTCCTCTATCGCTGTGGACGTCCACCACCGTATGGTAAGTGTTCACTGGCTCCTTCCTATCCCTCTCAACCTCTCGTTGCATTTATTTTATCATATTATTTCTTTTTCCGTATCGTTATATATATATATATATATATATATATATATATATATATATATATATATATATATATATATATATATATGGATGTCAACAAGGTGTTGGGATGAGGAAACCCAGTGAGCACTCACCAATCAGACGACTTCAGGTTGGCGAGGCCCCGGGGATGTCGAAGCGACACACGTAAAATAACACAAAAACACAGAAACATCACAAACGTAAAGCTTTCGGAACTACTCCTTCTTCAGCTACAGAGAGAGAACTCATATATATATATATATATATATATATATATATATATATATATATATATATGTTGAATTTCAATGTCTTATTGCGTCTTTTAATGATTAGGTCTAAAATGGATTTATCATTTTGTCGGGTTGTACCGGATACTCAATATTTCCAAATTTTACAGGATTTAAATAACACTCTTAGCTTCACAAACATCCCATTCATAAAAAAGAGGGTATCTTTCTGTATTTGCGCAGTTTTCATGAGCTCACTCATTGCAAAAGTTGCATTTAATCCAATCTTCATTAAATGTTTCGCCAAAAATGATTCACTCGGTGATTTCATCTTCCTTTGAGTCAGTATGAGAACTGAATTGCAATTGTCTTTTGTTAGTTTTCTGTTTCTTGGCCTGCTTTGATTTGTTTAAGGCATTTTTCTCACGATTTCTTTTCTATTTTTCTTCTGTTCAGCCTTGTCTATAAATGCTTGTCGTTTGTCTTGCAACTTGGTTTTGAATGGGCTTGACGTGAAAAACTCACTTATATCACCAGCCAACTTTATAGTTGTTAACCTGCGTTCAAATCCATCAGGAACAGGATAAATTTTCTTGAGCACTGCTTTTAATGTTTACTTGGTGTGTTCCGGTGTTTAGGGCCTAATCAATGCTGTTGCTGGCTGCTGAAACACACTATAGCTGATACCACTGAGTCATATTAGTATGCCCATTAGTTATAACTATTACTTATAATTATTATACCTAGTACCCAGTGCTGGAAAACGTTACGAAATAACGGATTTATTTTGGATTAACGTAATGAAAAACGTTTACAAAATTTTTCAAATCTGTAACGGAAAATGTAACGAAAACGAAAAAATAAATTTCGTTATTTCGTTAACAGACGGTAAAAGATTATGTTCTAGTGGCATTCGTCCCAGGCGGCGTGTCTTGAGCAAGGGAAAGTGGCCGAAAATCCCTTTCCTCGGTCTTGATTGTCCCCCGCTGGACCAGTATTGCCTCCTTGTCGCGAAAGAAACACTCCTGACCACTACCGATTGTCCATTGGGTTTTCCTTCCATTTGTGAAAGGAAATATTCCCTGTTGTTAATCCTTCTCCAGAAAGCACGAGATTAGGAGCATGGAGGATGAGGAAGCTTCAATAAATGTGCCGCTTGTAGTTAAGGACCTCTACCATTCCTTATTCTCTCCCACAGTGCCTCGTACTTCGAAAGCATTCTTTTAGATATTACACCGGAAAGATTTTTCCTCTTTTAAAGGTCGATGCACTGCAAGTTCCAATTCCATCACCCCCTCCAATCTCGAATTCTATCCACTGTTCGTCAGTCTAACTTAACAAGGTATTTGGGAAATGTCGAAGTGAATCTACAATTCGAACGTGTTGTCATCGTTCGTTCGAGGTAAGTACTACTTCGTATCGATTATTATTATGAGACGTTCATAGTAATAGTGGATAGTTATTGTTCCCTAGAAATGAAGACTAATCAGAGCTTAATACAATTTCAATTTATTTCAAATTATCGAAGACGGTCACAGAGAGACTTTTCGCCAGCCATAAGAGAAACGAAGTTCATTCAGTGTTGAAGAAACAAGTCCCATTTTCATACATACTTCAAGTTTATATTTTGTTTAGTATTAATTAAAGTCAAGTTATTTAGTGTGGCGGTTTTCTTCGTCATTATATTAACAACGGCCGTTTTATATACCATTGGGTACTGGGTTCGATTCTGAAGACAGCAATGTCCGCCATCTGCATAGGGTGTCTGATTTTATAATGAATTAGGATAAACTCAGCAGCGCCAAATGAAATGTTATTTTATTTTCTTATCCCTTACTTGCAAACTAGTGCCCATAAATTTTAATATATTTTTGAATTTAATTCTATTTTATGAAATCTCATACAATGCCTAAACTTTTACACTTCTGCTCCTTTTCCATTTCTGTCTAACCCACACGTCTTCCTCTTGCAGTCTTACTCCTTCAGTTTACATCACACTTGTCTGCTTCCCTCCCTCTCTTCCCTCCTCTCTCTTCCCCTATCAATTTCCTCTATCTTTCTTCCCATTTCTCTCTTTTCATATTTCTTGTTCTTGCCGTAAATAAGGACAATTTTGGTCATTATAGTTTTCAAAGCTAGCATCAAAATAATGCTCTGAAAAGCATTGAATCGTGAATTTTACCGTCCTTTCCAGAATGTAAAATAGGCTTATTGTTTCGTCGTTCAGTCTTTCTGTCCCTCTATTAACTTTTGAACCGACTGACCGATTTTCATGGTATTTGGTATCTTTGGTATTTATTATTTTGGTATCTTTGACCAATGGGGACGACCTGTCGAGGAAAATTATTTTCTGATATTTGAAGGCGCGAGTTCGATTCCAGAAATTTTCCTCTCATTCAGTTTACATAAGTAATGCGAAATCCACCATGTAATGCCTTTTTCTTTAAGTGTTAAAAGAAGGGAATCGTACTATTGGCGCGGGATTTGTACTATTTTCTGCGAAAAGAAATAAAGATTTCAATTTTTATCATAGAATTTTGCTTATAGAACGTATTTATTCAAATTGCAAGTAAGCAAACGCAAATAGGAGCTATTTTAGAAGAAAATGTTTCAATTTTAACATGTATTTCTATTCAAATTCAAAATAAAATAGTATTCAAAACTAATACCTATATAAAGTATATTACACGTGACGATATATGGCGCTCGTGACATAATAATAAACGTCTTTTAGTTATATCGGGAGCGGGAGATAGTTCCGCTGCTTAAACGCGATGAGTGATCAAGAGATTATACGAGTGCGCTGGTGAAAGCGAAGAGAGATCGCGTTGGGATTCACGATTTACGAGGTTGCGGCTGTACGCGACAATATGCTTTATCCTCATTTTATTAAATTTTATGCATTTTCCGATCCTAAAAATTTTTATTCATAAATATCGAGCATAAGTCTTACCAAAATGATAAACCCTCTTAATCAACTGAAATTAAAGAATTTTTTAAATTGGTTCTTCATTTTTATCAGCTGCGTTGGAAATAGACGACAAACTAAAACATTCATATGAATCCCACTGAAAGCATTAAATTAAAGATTTCAAAATAATTTTGATATTAATTAAAATTTAATAGTATTCTTTCCGTCAAGACCAACTGAATACCCGTATTGTTAAAGATTCCAAATTTTTCTATTTTGTCCGAAAAATTACCTTCATTCATGGTAATTTGCAGTGGTTTCAAATTTCGTCTTACAAATAATTTACTTTATTCTTTGATATACAAAATAAAGCTATTCCCGGGGTAATATCTCAAATCTAACTAATCTTGAAATGTAATATTGTAAACCCATGCATGATTTCAGTGTATTTCTTATGGGGGATATGAAAAGAAAAACGGCATAAAAAATAAGCCCTAGTGAGAACAAATATTGGCATTTGGATAATTCTCTTTATTTTTATCTGATGACCGATCATTCTACCAAATTTTAGGTCTGTAGCAGGAGCATGTTCTCCGAGTCACAATCGGTGCAACCGACCAACGGGTTCCTTTTATTATCTTTAATTCTGGATGAAAATCCGAATTTTCATACATGGTCACCAAAAACGAAAAATGTGCCGAATACTTTAAAATCTTAAAAACGTTCCTGATCTGCAGCATATATTTAGAAGCGCCTATAAATTAGCATTCTAAATGCGAAGCACGAATTTAAGGTGGTTACGTAACTTCTAAACAAAAATAAAAGAGTAACTACACGATAATTTTTTACCGAATTATTTCGTTATAACGTTCAACGTAACGGAAAACGAAATGTAAATTTTAGCGTAACGAAAAACGAAATCGCTTTTTTGCCTGTAACGAAAAACGTAACGAATCGTTTTTTTCGTTTGCCAGCACTGCTGGTACCTAACATTATAATATCCTTACGAACAATTTTCTGCCTTAAATCAATTTAATTATGTTGTCCGATACAACCCGACAACATGCTGTCCGATACTACCCGAATAACCACGTGGCGAACAATTGTCGTTATGCTAACTAAGTTTTAACAACGTAATTTTAAGTTGATAATGCCTATGTAATCAGTTAAAAATAATAAATTTACTTAGTAGTGTCAATTCAATCGGCTGCTAAAGATATGTTCAGGCGCTCAACACGCACAAACAAAACTCATTCAATTTGCTATCACGTCTCAAGAACTCGACGCAGGAACTCCAACCGACTCATGCTACCTGTATTTATTTATTTACAATCGTTGCAGGTTGGCTACTGGCCATGTGGCAACGCTACATCAATTATAGTCATGTATTTAAAATATTATGTGAAACCCAATTTATAAAAGAATTGTAAACGTATTAAAACATGCATCGTGCTCAAGTAATAGTAAGTCACTGATGCCTTGGAGGTGCTTCCCTCTACAAGGGTTGTTGAGAAACATGAATCGTCCGATACTACCTGCTGTCCGGTACTGTACAACTTTCCCCTATATATGCGTCGTATTTTTACAAGCCTGGGTGGCAATTAAGTTCTAGGGTAAAAAGGAAATTACTTTGGATAACTTTTGATGTTAGTATTATAAGAAGAAACTGTTAACGAAAGCAATTCATGATTCTTTCATGAAATACTATTCAATTTTCTATGCTTTAACATTTCAGAATAATTTCAGATTAGCCCCCATCTTCTGCAATGTTACATAAATTATTCATCCGTGAATACATCAATTTAGAAGGCGTCTTCTTTCACGGAAACGGAAATGCACGCTACTGTGCTTATGGCGAGGGAAAGATTATCTTTCTCACCATAGAAGTGAATGGGTGGACGAGGACCACTTTTTCGGCCACCTAGTTCCCCTAACATATCCCTAACGGACTATTTATGCTGCCATGCTGATAATTCTTGATAATTCTTTTAACTCAAAAATATGTATGTATGTATGTTGAAACAATAAATTATACAGAGAAGACAAAGAGCAGAAAATTGAGTTGAATTGTGTTTAAATGATATCAATTGTGCTTTCGATCATAATTTATCTATATTCAGGGCATCTTAATGACCTCATGGACGTCCTGTGCAAACATTATTTTGCACAAAATCTCCATCAGATTCTCGTGGATTAAGACAGCCCTTTAGCCGAGCACCCTCCCCTGAGTGCGCCGCCGACTTGAAAAACAATTCTGAAATTTCGGCGAGGTTGGAATTGGGTCGGATCGGTGACATCTGGAACCGTCCGACTGGTTTTGTCAATAAGGCTGTTCTACAGATGTAATCCCCATTCACTTCCTCATTTCTGCTGCGGCTTCAGTGACTAACTCCGCTCGATTACGCCCGCTTAAATTTTTTGTTGTTCACTTTCTCATATACGGAATTTGTACAGAAAGTAATGTGATCCAGATAAACTCGACCTAGAGATTTTCATGACTATGCACCTTTTAGCCCCCCCTGATTTCGAAAAAATGGGGTTTCCAGTGCCGTCTGTTTACATCTGAAGTTTTTTAAATATCTGATAAAATCTCGTTTGCGTATGGTATCACCCAAAATAGAAACCTGGTTGAGATGAACCATATCGCTCGATAATAGAGGGTAGATTAATCTTGTCGATTCACTTAATAAGGGCTCTAGAGATTTTGACTATAAAAATTCATCCAGTAATTGATCTTGAGGCGTAAGCCATGTCCTTTGAAAAGTAAAGAAATAAATCTGAATCCTGAGACGAATTCTATTTAGGCACTTAGGTAATATGTTCTGAAATGAGTTCAAGTATGGGAGAAATTTTTGAGGGGTACAGGGTTACTCTTGTTCCCCATTGAGGGTTTTCTTTCCTCCCGTTAAGTCAAGGGGTTTCATGCTCTGTTTCGCAGTATTCAAGGGTAAATACAGATAAAGTACAGATACTATGGAATATATTTAAATATTTAAAATAAATCTAATAAATAATCTAAAATACGCATCGCCGTGCAACAGCCCAGAAAATCAACATCCAGTAGATCTACGCAGCGCAAGTCTTCGTACAAAATATTAAAGTAGATGAATTATGTAAAGCCTTATTTTTACGATCACTATAAGCAGTGGCTCCATCATCACCGGGATTTTTAAAGGCTAGATAACAGCATTAAATTGCTAATTAGATTGAGTAATTATACTACTTAATTACTAAAGACATCACAGATAAACATCCAATATGAATTACCATTTTGTGATTTTTCTTCCAACAACTTTTGAGAGATGCATTTCTGTTTATAATGAATTTCATCATTCGTATGCCGATTATTGTGGCCGTAATGTACAATATCTGCTAGAGTCAATTTTCGTAGAAGGATTTATAGTACTCGGGGGATAACTTTTATTTCACGCCAAGTCCTTAAATAAATGTTTTTCTTCATTTAGCGCAATACCAAATCTAACTCTTAATAACTACAATTGAGCTTTTAATTGAGAATAAAGTTAACGAAAAACCATCTCGGTTGGAAATAAAGCCTAGGCACATGAAATATCGAGTCTCGTAACTATTTCGCGGCAATACTGATATTATTTTATTTATACCTTGATCATGCGAGTATTAATACGTTGAATTTAATTTCTAAAAGAGCTTATGCGCAATAAATATAAAACAATGGATAGGCAAAATTCGCCCGGTTATATAATAAGTTCCATTACTAAACATCAATACTCTGAATAGAAAATGTCATAAATATAAATTACGATATCGGTATGCATTGTGAGAATTAGGAGCGAGTCGGAGGATAAATGGTAGCGATGGGAGTTGGTAAAAAGAAACAGAGATAGGAAATTAGGGCGTAATAAGCGGGGAAAAAATTCAAACAGGCCGGCCGTGAGGCAAGATTTCTCCCATTTCGAAAAGATTTGTGTTCGCCATCTCTCAGCTAAAACCTATTGGCGAAAAAGTATCGCGCACACCGCCATTAAGTGAAAAGCCATGAGAAACTCGCAAGGAAAGTTTAAATAAAGAGCAATGCTACCTTTCTCTGTCTTCACTTCGCCTGACGACTTTTTCAAGCAATCTTGACCATTTAACAAAGTCAGGATACCCAAAAGAGCACCTGAGGAAGATTAATTTTCTCCAGTTGGTATTCACACTAAACTCTCTCTCTCTTTCTGTTATCCGAAAGAGAAAGTGGTCATATGAGATTTTTTAACGCATCGTCGCGTCGACCGCTATGCAATACCGAAAGACTCTTCACCAGTGAGTGAAACATTCAACACCTATTTCAATACACACTCCACGATCCAAGGTTAGACGTGTGAAGTTGTGCCGTTTAGTGATCTCATCCGAAGCAGTCTCTTCAACCAGAAATGAGGATATATAGGTCAGCGGTAAGTGAAACTTCTTCGTTTTCACAGTTTCGCTCATTCGGGCACTAGAATTCCTTTCAATTATCATTTTTTAGGATCTAAAAATATACATAAAAACATTTCTTTATTTAAAGAAAGGTATCTTTAAAAACTATTCATGTTATGGCAAGTTTGAGCGAGGAACGGAAGTTTCCCGGACTTTTTCATTCATCTTCTTCGTCTTCCCATTCGCGCTCTGGGTCTCTTCTGATCTGTTCCGTCTCCATCGTTTTCTCGGTCTCCCACCCTCTTCTTCCCTTCTTGGGGGCTTTCTTTGGTGTCATGTCTATCTTCATTCTTTCTAGATGATCATTTCATTTCTCTTTATATTTATATATTTTAATATTTGAAGGAAACAATTTTTTACCTTACCGCTCCTGTCTCTTCCTTCAAGTTCTCTCAAAAAATCGCCTTTCTTTGGACTGAATCCTATTTATTTTATTCCCCGCAATCGCCCAGACATCATTGTCATAAAGAACGCAGAGTCATCATGTTATAAAGTTTTAATATGCTCTCTATTCTTGCTTTATTTTTAGCGACCTTCTTATTGTACTACAAATTACGTGACATCGGAATAATTTCTTATCGATTTCACGTTCGTATTCATATAACATGTCACATCGTAAACGATAAAAGTGAGATTCTTGTCCAAGTACCTTATCTTCAAATCTATTTTTGTACGGATTGGTTCTTTTCAACCGAAAGCCATTACTTTAGTTTTTTATGTATTTTACACAAATCCATTTCTGATTCGTTTTCTCCAAGAAGTGCTTGATCATCCGCGAATAGTCAAGTATTCACATAAAAATGTCATCCTAAATTAACACCAAGCGGCGAATGTTGTTTTCATTTTAAAAATATTGTCATCTATGCATATATTAAACAATGTCGGTAATCAACTACATGCTTGTCTGGCTTCTTGATTAATTTCTACATGTTTATCTCCGTTTGCTATTTCTATTTTGGTTCCTGAATAAAAATTCATTTTGCTCAGAGTAAGTACCTCCTGAAATTGCTTGCATACTTTCTTGCAAAAATGCATATTAACAGTGTGGTACGCACGGTTCAGGATGAATTAAATTTCGGTTTAAAAAACTAATGTGTTTCTTCTGTGTACGTAAATTATAGGAATAATTAAATTAATCAAAAGTTTATTTATTAATTTTGAATGTAACTGTACTCCTGCATCTTCATAAAAAATTGAAAGAATCGTTATCAAGATTATATCCCAGTTGTTGCTTATATTTTCAAATATCGTTTTAACTGAAATTTTTTAACATTATTCTAATCAATGGTTATTCCAACGTTAATATATTTTAAATTATCCGAAAGTATTTTTATTTTATTTTTTATCAGATAAAGGCAGTTCCGCATTCCTACTTAATCCACTTGTCTTCCGCACATTTACAAGCGCCTTCGCCAAAATTTGGAGCAGTTACGCGGGAAGATTTCTCCGCGTTGGGTGCAGCAGATCCATTTGCACGAATATCCGCGAATTCACCGTGTCAGGAAATCAATCACAGCGAAGAATAAACGGCGCAATATACATTGCACAAACTTTCTTATATGCGGATATACGTTTGGTCGACGCTTATAAAAGAAAAACGCTTCTAAATCAAAGTTAACCGTCGTTTAGCGTACCTATATTTAATACCACTGGACGATATAAAGTAATTTTTGGGACATATGCTTAGTATTATTTGTGACATCAGGCTGTACGATTGGATGGATTTTAAACAAAATCCTTACAGCCATTTTTGAGTAAATCGAATTTTTTTCCAAAATATCCTAGAATAAAGTACACTTAATTGTTCTCTTCAGAGTGTCTATTATGAATGATATTATCTACAAATATGTTATATCATTCGATTTAGTTAAACCGTTTAGGCTGTAATAAGATTTTGAGTGAATCGCGGCGGAGGCGTTACGTCATAGGGCTTAGGTAACCTAGCTTAGCGTACATTGTAATGTCACTGGACGCCATATAGTAATTTCTAGAGATATATAATTTACGTAGTATTATTTGTGACATCAGGCTCTACAAATGGTGTGATTTTAATTAAATTCTCTGGAGCCATTTTTAAGTAAATCAAATTTTTCTAAAAATCACCAAGAATAAACTAACCTTTATTTTTGTGCAATATCATTTTTATGAAAAATATGTCTGCAAAAGATTATATATTGCATAAATACGAGATATCATTCGATTTTATGCGCGCATTTGGACCCTAGAATGGCGAACAGACAGACAGACGGCATGGCGAAAACCACTTTTATGGACTCAGGGATACCTAAAACCAGTGGCGGATTTAAGGGGGGTCGCATATGGCGCGCGCCAGGGGCCCAGTGAACAGTGTTGCCGTTTTAGCGCTTTTCGCGCTAAATTTAGCGCTTTTTTGTTTTGTATAGCGACTTTTATTGACGCTTAGCGCCATGACGCTAATTTTGCGCTTTTCTATTTTTAGCACCAAATTTGATGCCTTTTTTATCATGTAATTTATTAATCGTTTTAACCTACCTTCGATGAGGAGAAGAAAAATGAATTCCAAATATAGCACATTGCATTGATCTACTGAGAACGTCGAGGGTGGTCATCCAGCATAACCGAGGTATATTTTAAAAAATGGAATGGGGTAGCTGGGAAAACCAGGACAAACGAAAAATTCCCTCGGTACATCCCTCGCATAGGTTTTCCATGCTGTTAGACACTCAATATGGAAATTGTCCTGAATGTCACCGATTAAATAAGAAAAGCGGCGCAGCAATATCGCAAATGTATGTACACTGAAATTCTGCGACCCCTAATGGAATTTTAGAATTCTGTGGAATGAGGTCCTTTAATGGTTCCCTGCCCTAAAATGCGGTTCCAGTTGCTCGGCCGCAGAAAGTACGAGTATTTAGCGACAAGCAGATAGGCCTTCTTCTGTGGTGACTTGATTGAATGGAGTGAATGTAATGCAGACACAACCTGCGTGGCTTTAAAAAAATCCGATTTACAGAGACTTGTTGCTCTTGAGACAAATAATTCATCTGCAATTAATAATAGATTGTATGCAAAGTTAAAAACTAAAGAGATTTCCAATTTGCTTTTGATTAAGTTGTGTGCCACTCACTACAGCTTGCAAATTCACATGCCGTCCGTGAATGTCTACCACGAAACCTAGGTTTTCTTATTAATGAAACATACAATTGGTTCTCTCATTCACTTATTCGACAGGGTAGATATAGGAAACTTTATTATAAAATTAACAATGGAATGGATCCTTTGAAGTTAGTTAAGTCAGACAAGTTGTGTTTCCTGCTATAAATATAAGAAATGAAATGTTTTGAAATTTCTTGGTCAATGTACATCAATAGCAAAGAATTTCAGTCAAACAGTGCTGCCCCTGTATTTGCAATTAATTGTTAACCACCTAACGTTATTATAATTTGTATTGCCTTTAGGTGTCTTATCCATGTCTTTATTAAACAATAATTTATACAATTAAAATTATGAGTTTTTTAGATGTTGTTTTTTATTCCTTGGTCATCGGCGCCGGATGGTCGCCCTGCTTGCCCTTCCATGTATCAATGCTTTTGTATATTCAGAGAAATGTAAAAAATAAAAATATGATTTTTGGATTGAATAGATGCGTATATCTGATAATATACGGTAGAGAATTTTAGATTCGTTCTCTTAAACTTATTTCGTTTTAAGTCCTGACTGCTTGTAAGAATTTTAAAAAGAAATTTTAAAATGCAAATGAAAATTGTTGAGAAGTAGATATTTTCAGCTAGTTTTGTGTCCATTTAACACCACTACAAGATTGTAGAATATTTACTGATGCCCATAGGCAGCATAAATTAGGAAAAATACATGTATAAACAGAGGGATTTTTCTATCTAGCGCTTTTTTTCGCGCTATTTACTATACTTTTAGAGCCTATCTAGCGCCTTTTGAGGTTGGATCTAGCGCTTTTTACAAATCTGCGATGGCAACACTGCCCGTGAAGTATGGGACCCCGTGAAATATGGCAGTGCTTCTCAACTTGGGTTACGCGGAACCTTAGGGATTTGGGTTCCGTGAGGATCCGCGAAAATGGGGATAAAAAGGCAAGATTTCCCTACCGTTCAGTTACCCAAATTCTCCCTCACACTCAGTGGCGGATTTAAGGAGGCTCGGACTTGCCGCGTGACAGAGGCCCCTTGAAGTAAGGGTCCCCGGAAAAACGTTCGTGTATATAATCTCAGA
The DNA here is from genome assembly GCA_028673005.1 of Tanypteryx hageni. Classification (NCBI taxonomy): domain Eukaryota; kingdom Metazoa; phylum Arthropoda; class Insecta; order Odonata; family Petaluridae; genus Tanypteryx; species Tanypteryx hageni. Next base: position 58,471,511 of record CM054116.1, read on the forward strand.
TATATTAAATGTCTCAATTTAAAAACCAGCGCAACCTCTCTATGATTCCATAGAAAAACGATCGTTAAGAGGTGCCACAAAAGAGAGTAGCTGTTAGAAGCGGTTTCGCTGTATATTTAGATGGCAGGGCTCCCAACTGCTTAGCGCCAGGGGCCCCCAAATTTTTAGCGCCGGGGGTCCCAGGAGGCGTAAGTCCGCCAGTGCCTAAAACGTGTATTTCCATCAAAATCTCGAAGTCGAATTTTTTCACGATTACAATACTTTGTCAATATACTACGTATATGAGAAAGCAAAAAGCATCGCGCGCGATCGCACGAGTAGAAAAATGTTGTGCAGTCAGCGCAAGCAAGAATATATTTGTGTTCTCGGCATGCACGCAAAGAACTTGAACAAATACTCACGACCATGGATGCTTCCTATTAACGATGCGTTATAATCAATTTTTGAAATGATTTCTGTGACCCGCTTACAACAAAACTAATTAGAAGAACAGTGAGTTGGGTTCGTTCAAGTTTATGTTAATAAGGTATTAATATTTCAATGGAACAAGTTATCGGTACTGAACAGCGGTGTATCCTTGGGGGATGGGAAGGGGGGAGTAGCACTCCATCAATCTCTTGGATAGTCTTGAATTCATAAACCATAGATTTCGTGGATTTGGCGGCGCAGATTGGCTACACCTGACAATTTAAAAGTCAGTACAATATACATTGTACAAACTGTCCCATTTGGGCAATTCCACGTCAAACCGGACACCGAAAAACATGACATTAAAATTTTTCTTATAACTTCGTGTACATATTTTTAGCAAGAAAACACACAAAACTGCACTTTCTTAGACCCACAGAATTAATGGTTAAGCAATGACGTAGGGCCGAAGTTCGCGGAAAGTCCCAAAATCGACGCGCGCTCTCTCTAACAAACGATCGTATCTCCGGATATATTTATTTTACAGGGTTCGGCATATGCTCATTTTATAGCTATTGAAATGATCTTTTTCACATGTATATCTTATTGTAATATCTGAAATTTTACGCGTTTTATAGCTTATTCTATAATTTAATTTAAAAGTACACCATAAAATCCACTTATAAAAGTTGGAAAAATATCACCGTAATTCGCTATTTATTCCCTATAAGTGACTAAAATTTCAAGATGGAAATCCGACTTATATACCCTCGCACCGCCCGCGCGCTCAACATACAAAGCGTTGCTTCTAAAAATTACCCACAGAGAAGTATTGAAGATGGAATTTGGAGACTACGGTGTACAAAGAAATAAAAACTCTTCAACCGTAAAATAATCCAAGTGAGCAATCACACGTCAATAAGAGAAAAATGGAGGGGGAAAAATTAAAAAAAAAAATTATACTTACAAGGTAGCAGGGCGATGGCCAACAGGGACCTGTTGTCGGAAACTAGCCTAAATAGGAAATAAAAGTACACACAAACCCTCTGGAAAACTCACTAGATATGTATCGTATTTCGAGAGCTAAGCTCTTATATTCAATAGCTGAAGTGGTATGGATTGTTTTGGTTTTTCTTGTGTATTTATACGTTCCGGATGAAAGTGAAGGGAGGGAAGGGGGTGGGGGAATACCTTTCTTTCGATGTTTCTTCTCTCTTTCCCAGTGTTCCCATCAAAGAAACATTACAATTCCTCCAAGAATGGCTCAATGATCAAAACTTACCATCAAAAACAGTAGATGAATTAGTACGACTAACAAGCTTATGTGTGAACCAAAATTTATTTCAAGTTAACAACAAGTTCTACCAACAAAACCATGGTACAACCATGGGAAACTCCCTTTCTCCTTTCTTGGTCAACCTATTCATAGTTAACTTTGAGAATCAATGCAAAAACACCTTCAACTACTTCCCACGTTTACGGCTGAGATACGTAGATGATATTTTCGCGATTTTCGATACCTCCAAAAATAACATAACAGATTATGTACACCAACTAAATGATCAATATTCTTCCATCAATTTTACACATGAAGTAGAAAAACAAAATACATTACCATTTCTTGACCTCCTCTTAAAAAGAGAAAACAAAATTAAGTTCGGGATTTACCGCAAACCCACACACACAGACACGTACATTCCTTCCGATTCCAATCATCATATTTCACATAAATTAGCACCATTCCACTCAATGGTACATACACTCTTAAAAGTTCCTCTTTCTAAAGTTGATTTCCTCACAGAATTAAAATATATAAAAAACTGCGCTAAAATCAATGGCTACGACCCTCAGATGATAGAAAATATTTTACGCAAACATAAGCGCAGTCTTTCTTTAAACAAACGCATTACCCTCACAAACACGCCACCCAAAAAACGAAAATACGTAAAAATCCCCTTCGTCCCTGCTATCATAAACGGCTTATCAAAAATCTTCTCTAAACATAACCTTAAAACAGTACTTGTGAATGAAAACAAACTCTCCAACTTACTACACAATCCGAAAGATACGATCCCGACTCTACAAAAATCCGGCATATACAAAATCGCTTGCTCAGACTGCGAGAAAGTTTACATAGGTCAAACTAAACGAAAGCTAGAAACTAGGTTCAAATAACACCTTGCACATTACAAACACAATAGGTTTAACAGGTCTAGCGTCGCAATACACATACAAGAAAACAATCATCCTATTGAAACAGAAAACATGGCTCTCTTAAAATCAACACAAACTGGCTGGAAACTAGACGCTTACGAGAGGATTTTCATAAACAAATACCAAGACACGGTTATGAATAACGACCGTGGGCCTTGCCTTACTCACCCCTCTACACGTTGACCGTTAGGAATTCCCCTACCCCCCTTTCACTTTAACCCGGAACCTATAAATACACAAGACAAAACCAAAACAATCCATACGACTTCAGCTACTGAAGATGAGAGCTTAGCTCTAGAAATACGTATCTAGTGAGTTTTTCCAGAGTGATTGTGCGTGTTTGTGTACTTTTATTTCCTATTTAGGCTAGTTTCCGACAACAGGTCCCTGTGGGCCATCGCCCTGCAAACTTGTAAGAATAAATTTATTTATTTTTATTTCCCCCCTCTATTTTTCTCTTATTGAGGTGTGATTGCTCACTTGGATTATTTTACGGTTCAGGAGTTTTTATTTATTTCTACAGAGAAGTATTTTGTTTCGTAAAAGGGTTCTTGAAAAAATGTCATACCTTTCGATCAGACTGTATATTCATATGTTTTTTGTACGTGAAACGTATTTATACTAAAGGTAAAAACGTTATTGCCTTAAACCCGCTATATATTGTATTTTTTTACGTAAACAAATGGATTTCTCACCGGGACTGTGCTGCGCGAGAGTGGAGAGGGTTAAGAGTGGTATCCAAACCAACTTTGGGGCCTGCCCTGTCACCTAAAAAAAGATTGATTAAAATCGATTTTTTCCGGAGATATTTTGGTTAGAAGGGGGTTTCGATTTATTAACCGCAACATTTTATTTAGGTTTTTATTAGATATTTACAGTTCCATTTCTACCTTATATTGGTTCATAATATAATTCTTTTAAATATTTTTATCTACTGTTCGATTTCTATCTTTCTACATCTACATTATACCCTGCAAGTCACCTTTATGGTGGATGGCAGGGGGTGCAGTGCACCAAGGGTCCATAGTTTTCCTACGTTATCTTTTCCTATTATGGTCTCTTATCGACCTAGGGAAAAACGATCCTCTATATCGCTCCGTTCTACAGTCGATCTCGCGAATCTTATCCTCACTGTCCTGCCTTCCGAGATACGTCGGGCTTCTGATAAGTCCTACTACCTCATTCGCTAGTCCCTCCGACATCAATTTTTACAGTAGTTTAAATCTAGCCTGAAGCCTACGTTCCTCTAACGATGTCCATTTCAGATTTTCTATTAATGATGCTACGCTTTGTTTACTATCGTAATTCCTCTTTATAAATCTAGCTGCCCTGCGCTGAACCTTTTCTATCTCGTTAGTGAGTCCCTTTTCGTATGGATCCCTCACAGCTGAAGCATATTAGACCTGCGGTCGAACCAAGGAAAAGTAGCATAATTCTTTCACTTTTTCGGAGCTATTTCGAACTATTCTCCCTATAAAGGCCAGCTTTTTGTTTGCGGCACCTATCAATCGGCGAATGTGGGTGTCCCACGAGAGATCACGATGAATCGTGACTCCGAGATATTTAATCGAGTCTGAAACTGGAATCTCTACTCCGTCTAACGAATAATTATTATCCAACGAGATATCCTTGGTTCTCCAGAAGTTGATGACGCAGCTTTTCTTTTGGTTGATCTCAAAGTGCCATTCCTTACACCATGCAGAAATAGCTTCTAGGTCATTTTGGATATACTGGTGGTCTTCCGGATTGCTTATTTCTCTATAGATGACGGTGTCGTCCGCGAAAAGCCTAATTTTACTTCTGACTACTGAGCTGATATCGTTTATATAAATTAGAAATAATAACGGACCAATTACACTACCCTTCGGAACGCCAGAGACAACCTCCACTACGTTCGAAGATTTCCCATCTATAACAACCTTCTGCTTCCTATGATTTAAAAATTCACGGATCCAACTAACGATTTTAGAATTAACGCCTAAGGTTTCTAATTTCGTTATTAACTTCCTGTGAGGTACCTTATCAAAGGCTTTCCTAAAATCTAAGAAGATGGCATCGACCTGCGTATTCTTTTCTCCGCTTCTCAGTATACAATTCACAAAAAGACCGAGCTGTGTATCACATGACCTACCCTTCCTGAAGCCGTGTTGACAATCATCTAACGATAACTTACTATCAAGAAATCGCATTATGTTGCTAAAGAGTATATGCTCGAGAATCTTACACGATATCGAAGTTAAAGAAATCGGCCTGTAATTTTCTGGGTTCTCCTTGTCGCCGCCCTTATGAATTGGGTTAACGTGCGCCACGTGCGCTAACCTCCAGTCGCTAGGGACCTCTGCGCGAAAAATGGATTTCTCGAAGATTATCCGAAGAAAAGGTGCTATTTCTTCAGCTAATTCTTTTAAAACGCTAGCAGGAATTTCTTCGGAGCCAGTGGCTTTGTTATGTCTGATGGAACTTAATTGCTTTGCTATTCCCACCTCAGAAAATACTATATCGTCCATCAGGTCTCCCCTTATTGCGGGTGCATAATGCACGCAATGGTCGCTGACGGCTGTAAATGCTTTTACAAAATGACCGTTTAACAGGTTAGCTTTCTCTACGCTATCATGAATAACGGCACCCGAGTCATTGCGCAGGAAAGGTCTGGGAGGGCCTCTACCTTGGACCTCTATCACATAGGACCAAAACGCTTTATAATAATTATTTAATACCTTATTCCGGAAGTTAGTAAAAGCCTCGCACATAGTATTTCTCGCTTTAGCGTGGGATTCCTTATACGTCTTAACTTTAGTTGCTCTATATTCATTGGATGATGTAGACGGAATATTTTTCATTTTCGCGTGGCTTATTCTCTGACGCCTAAGCGCACTCCTAACTTGTTTATTGTACCAACGTGACTTTTTATTGTCGACCTTCAATTTAATTGTAATGTACTTATCGATGCCCTCTAGCATTATATCCTTGAATAGTGTCCATGACGACTCAGCACCTGATCGTTCGGTCATATCACGGAAGCCAGGTAGTATTTCTCGTAGGCGCGACCTGAAGCTTGAAAAGTTTGTCTTAGCAAATATATAAAACTTTCTTTGAGGCTTAGGGTGCCTATCGATTTTCAACTTACACTCTGCATATACGGCCAGATGATCACTTATCCCATCTTAAATGGTGACTTTGTTTATTCTTTCTGGGACATTAGTTGCTAATAAATCTAATGTTTCCCGATCGCGTTGGCTTTCTGATCAATTGAAGGAGAGAGTGCTCGCAGAATGATTCGATTAATGGCTCACAGGATTCGCGTTCTTTACCTCTAGATTCGAAACATAGGTTTTCCCAATCAATTGAGTGTAAGTTAAAGTCACCACCGACTATAACGATTCCATCTTGATTTATCAGTCTAAGCATTGATAGTTGTTTCTCGAGACTTAAAATACAATCTACACCAGCGTTAGGTGGCCTGTAAAACGAGCATAAGAACACCTTTTTGGAGCCATCTTCACCTATGCGGCACCAAACACTCTCGATATCCTCGTCACTTATCAGAATCTACCTTTCATAGAGTTGAGAGTCTCTCTCTATAATTACTTATTTCGAAACATATGCTTTCACGCTTCATGTGATAATGAAAATATTTTAGCATGTATTTGGTTTTATCGATATTTGGACAAAAGAATGAAAAGAATGTGTGCCACGAACTTGTTTTGCCTGTCTAAAGCGAGTCTGCAGAATCTCAGCCTCTTCTTCATGGTTTTTGTTGGTGAAAAATACTACCTTAACGTTTCTTATATTTTCTGCTGCCCAATCAAAAAATTTCTTTGGCGTTGAAAATTAATCTTGAACTCGTTGAAGACTGTATTTCGCAGTCAATCGTTTTATGGTTCCTCCTATGCCATCACATGGTCCTTTCCCATATGATTTAAATGTTTCTTATCTCCGTTCCTCGCAGAATGACGTCAACAGGAGAAGTGAGCGAGTTGCCTTGTTAGTTCTGTTTTGAAACTTGTGATAGACACGTTGCTTGAGTAGTGGCACGATGTTTTCTTTCCCCAAGGTTGTGCAAATCGTGGGAAGTTGTTTTCATTTCCAAAGGTTGCGAAAATCGTGGCACGGTTTTCCATTTCGTAGGTAGCTATTGACATTGTTATTTTAACTAACTTAGCTAACAGTTAACTTCCGTATTACTCAGCCATAGAATTTATATAATCTTTGCAGTGCAATTGGACTTATCACTCGAACGCACACTGGATAGGAACATCCACTGTACAACTGATGTTTCAACCCATTTCAATTACAAAATCACGGGAGAAAACCTAAAAGGATCTTACGTCGAGTACTTCCATGGATGCTTCGTAAATTGAAGAAAACAGACCTAACTTTGCCACAAGGACTGAGAATTGCCGTTTTAAAATTTCAAAAATGTCAGACAGTGATGAGGAGGATTACAACATATGTGTTAGTAATACTTCTTTGATTTAGGAATCGAAACTTAAGAAACCCAGCACAATTGGTTCACGGAATGACGCAGACAGTGGTATGGGTACCTCGGTGTTGGAAACCAATGAAAATATTTCTAAACTGAACGATAGTCTAGTTTCGTTAGGCTTTTCGCATATCGCATATTTTATGAGTAAAAACAGCATTTCACCTGTTTTACGAATGTTTTTCGAGGATGAACTAGACAAAGCGTATTTAGGATTTGTTTTGAATGCATGTAGTGACGTCAGTGCATGCCACAAGCATGTTAGCCGACGCTAGCCGTACTATTTTAGAAGCCATTGTGCCGATATAGAAGTAGAAGCTTGAAAGACATAATTCTGTTGTTTTCCTCTATACTCCGTCTTAGAAGAAATATTGATAGAAGTACTGCACCTTCCTGCATTCATTTCGCTTTGTGTTTTGAAAAATGGCATATGAAGGGTTTTGTGTAGTCAGATCTGATAATTTGCCCAACGTTGATTCGTACATGTTTTTGCGGTACATTGGTAGTCCTAGGGAGCAATATTCAGATGTTGAAATGCGTGGAGTGAAGGCGGATAGGTTTGCATTACATTTAATTGATAAAACAAGTTTGATGTAGCGCTTTTATTTTCAGTTATTGTAATAATACTATTATTTCGACTGAAACGCAGAAGATATGTATTGTTTCCCATGCTGTCCTAGTAAGTAAAATATAGTTAGATAAGTATACAAAAGGTAATGGACGAGGCCGAGACTTCGTGGAATTCCACAATAAAATAACACGAACAATACTAGATAGTATTTTTTATTTATATTAAACTTTTGTTAATTTATACAAAATATATGAAGCAAAACACGACCGGTTTCGGTGAATAATCACCATCATCTGCCTTTACAAAATCATCAGATCAAATATTGACAAATATACAAAATTAATGTGAATAAACTTAGTTTCCATGTGTTTTGTCTATAGGAAATGTGAAGTTTGTTGTTTTAAGCGTCTGTCTGCCTTAGTTATTACCTCTACTTGTGAAAAGAAAAACTGTAGAAGTGGCAATCCAGGTACTGCTAAAACACACATTTATTGCTCAACAACAGTCAATCTTTCTAACTGAACAGAAAGAAAAATTGCAGACAGGAGAATACATAGTGATTTGTGATTTCTCAGAAAATTATTCATTTGTAATTCAAGATTCAATTCAGGAAGTTCATTGGAACAACAATCAAGTGACACTGCATCCCTTTGTCATTTACTACAAAAATGATATGAAAATTAATCACGAAAGTTATGTTGCAATTTCTGAATGCTCGAAACATGATACTATTTCCGCCCATTTATTTCTAGTCGCCTAATAAATTTCCTAAAAGAACAGCAATAGTAAAAATTATCTACTTTTCGGATGGAGCCAGCGCTCATTACAAGAACAAGAAATTTTTGATAAATATCTGTCATTATGTGGAAGATTTTGTCAGCAGCGCAGAATGGCACTTCTTCGACACATCCCATTGGAAAGGACCATGTGATGGCATAAGATGAACCATAAAACGTTTGGCTGTCAACGAGTTCAAGATCAATTTTCAACGCCAAAGAAATGTTTTGATTGGGCAGAAGAAAATATAACAAACGTTAAGGTATCATTTTTCACCAACAAAAACCATGAAGGAGAGGCTGAGATTCTGCAGACACGCTTTGGATAGGCAAAAGAAGTTCGTGGCATACATTATTTTCATTTTTTGTGCCAATATCGAGAAAACAAAATACATGCTAAAATATTTTCATTATCACATGAAGCTGTAAAAGCATATGTTTCGAAATAAGTAATTATATAGAGAGACTCTCAACTCTATGAAAGGTTGAAATCGAACTAGATAAAAATATTTAAAAGAATTATATTATGTACCTATATAAGGTAGAAATGGAACTGTAAATATCTAATACAAACCTAAATTAAATGTTATTAAAGATTTGTGTTCTATTGAAAAATTAATTCCAGTACCATGCAACGTAACCGCAACTAAGGGAATATCCGGCCTTCAAGAAAATGTATTCCTAAAACGATTCATTTTCAACCCCTTCTTGAAAATTTGTTTAAGGATTAAGAGGAACGGAGATGAGAAGGGTATGAACCATCGCGCTTAATGTCGTGGGGTATTTTTTTAATATATTCCGTTGGATTTCCATCTTGAAAATTTTTTCACTTATAGGGAATAAATGGCGAATTACGGTGATATTTTTTCCAAGTTTTATAAGTGGATTTTTATGGTGTACTTTTAAATTAAATTATAGAATAAGCTATAAAACGCGTAAAATTTCAGATATTACAATAAGATATACACTGTGAAAAAGATCATTTCAAGAGCTTTAAAATGAGCATATGCAGAACCCTGTATGATAAATATTTCCGGAGATACGATCGCTTGTTAGAGAGAGCGCACGTCGATCTTGGGACATTTCGGAAAATTGGCCATACGTTATCGCTTATCTATTAACGGTATGTCTCTAAGAACGTGCTGTGTTGTTTATTTTCTTGCTAAAATTTGCGAAATAAGTTTGAGAAAAATCTAAAACATCGAGGTAAATAATCCGCAAAAAGCGTCTGGTTTCACGTGGAATGACTGATATACGAACGGGTTTGGTCTCACCATACCTTTTCCCAACTGGAAGGAGCTCCTAATTCTACAAAAACAAAACAAATGCAAAAAATGTTTTCTGCAACTAAATGGTGTTAATATATTGATAACCTCATGTAAGTGAAAATCAAATGGATAAATATGTATACGTTACATGATTATCAAGTATTAGGCGAAGCCACATAGGCATTGAAGTATTATTGCTGGACGAAGATTGTTGAGAGAACAGGAAGTAAAAATCGATAATTATAATGTAGCTGGACGTTATAGAATTATTATTTGAGAAAGGTGGCTTACGCAATATAATTTATAATTATATAATTATAAACCTGAGAGAATGAAAATCGTTTGAGCCATTTTTGAATAAATGAACAATTTGTGAAAATCGTCAAGAATAAACTACCATTCAATGTAGCGCTATATCGTTCATCTCTTCATAGTTTCTATTGTGGATAATAATATGCCTAAATATGAAATATCATTTAATTTCGTTGAAGCGTTTTGGCTTTATAACTTTACAAGCGGACGGCAAGGCGAAACCCACTTTTTTGGACTCGGGTTCAAATTTCGAAGTCGATTTTTTCTCGATTACAATACTTTATACGCTACGTATAAAAAAGTAAAAACGCACTGACAGGGAACAGGTATTTAGAGGGTGATCAAGGGTCATATGTCGGTAGTGATGGATCAAAGGTGGGATAGGGATGAATGCGACAGTGTCCCCTTTGGAAGGCTCTGGATCCGCCCCTAAATAACGACATTTTTTGATAAAAAGATTCAAATATTTGGACTCAAATGAAGATGAAGGCAACTGCAATAGCGACAAAACGACTGAGAAAACCAAATAAGATTTTAGGCTACCAAGTAACCGTCTTCAGCGATGATCCACCGATCGTCGTTTCTAAAAGAATAACCTATTTTTTATTTTTTAAATTTTAACGTTATGTGCATATGATAGAAATTACATATCTTTGATCTCTATGCAGCAAAGTATATGCGGAAATATTTTCAGCGTGCCCCATTATAAGTAGTTATATACAAGTAAATTAGTAAAAAATATAGGTTATTTTCCTTCGACTATTTGCTCAATCAAACTAATATGTTTCATCCTATACCTATTAGATGAACATCGGGCAGCGTTTTCCTCTGATGAGGAATTCCTTAGCTGCATTCCTCGCCTTCAGGAATGAACTCGGCCTCGTAGTCGTAGCAGCCATGGACCTTTTGCTTTCTGTTCTACGACCTGACCTCGCTGACATAGCCAACCGCCCTTTGGACATAGGACAACAATTCCTCAAGAGCTACGATTTCATCGTGGTGGGTGGTGGTTCCGCCGGAGCCGTAGTCGCATCCAGGCTCTCGGAAATACCCAACTGGAACGTCTTACTCGTAGAGGCTGGTTCGGACGATCCCATCTTCTCTGACGTGCCCGCTCTTGCAGGTGGCAACGCCCTCACCGAAAATGACTGGCAGGTCAGGACGGAACCGGATCCGGGGTTCTGTCGCTCCAACACGGACGGACGCTGCTACTTTCCACAGGGCAAGGTATTGGGCGGCACCAGTATCCTCAACGGGATGCTCTACATCCGGGGAAATCGCCGGGATTACGATAGGTGGGCGGCGGAAGGAAACGATGGATGGTCTTACGAGGACGTGCTTCCGTACTTCCTCAAGTCAGAAGACATGAGGGTGGAGAAGTACAAGTCGTCTAAATATCACGCCACGGGCGGTCCCCTTTCCATCGAGGAGCTGCGGTACAGCGCCCCAGTGGTCGACGAGCTCTTCAAGGCGGCTGAAGAACTCGGCTTCTCCGAAGTGGACGTCAACGCAGAGTCTCAGACGGGCTTTTTCCGATTCTACGGGACGGTGCGCGACGGTTTCAGGTGCAGCACTGCGAAAGCCTTCCTTAGACCCGCCCGGTCGCGAAAGAACCTGCACATCAGCATGCGTTCCACCGTGCATAGGATCCTAATCGACAAAGAGACAAAGAGGGTTGGTGGAGTTGTTTTCGAAAAGGACGGGAGGCGACACGTGATCAGGGCGTCCAGAGAGGTCGTGCTTTCCGCCGGCGCTTTCAGGTCTCCCCACCTCCTTCTCCTGTCCGGCATAGGACCCAGGCAACAACTGGAACAATTCGGAATCGAAGTGGTGTCCGATCTTCCCGTCGGCAAGAATTTGCAGGACCACATCTCCGTCGGCGCACTGATCTTCCTCTTGGACGATCCGATATCCACTGTGGTGACGAGGATCAACATGGTCACTGCTCTCACCCAACTCCTCTTCAGCAGCAGGGGTCCCATGATGAGCAATGGGGCTGTGGAGATAAGTGGCTTCATCCAATCCAAGTACGCGAACATTAGCGATGACTGGCCTGATGTGGCGTTGTACTTCAAATCAGTGACGGAGAACAATGATGGAGGAGCATTCTTGAGGGTTGTGGAAGGCTTGTCGGACAATGCGTTTACTTCTATAGTCGAACCGATCTTATTCAAGGATGCGTTTGGCATCTTCCCCTGTATACTGCGTCCTTATTCCCGTGGTGAGGTTAGCCTTAGGAGTGCAAACCCGAAGGATCCCCCACGTGTAAATCCCAGATACTTCTCCGATCCGAGGGACCTTGCAGCTGCAGTGGATGGGGTAAAGTTTGCGGTCAAACTGAGTGAGACGAATGTTATGAAGAGCCATGGTGCAAGGTTAAACCCTTACAAGTTGCCAGGGTGTGCTGGACTTGAATACCCCTCAGATGAATATTGGGCATGTGCAGCTAGAGAGATTACCATGTCTGCATGGCACTTTTCCGGTACTGCTAAAATGGGACCAAGCTATGATCATGAGGCAGTGGTTGATCCCAGACTCAGGGTATATGGTGTGAGGGGCCTGAGGGTGATTGATGCATCAATAATGCCCTATGTGGTGAGTGGAAACACCAATGCTCCTACGATCATGATAGGTGAAAAGGGATCAGATATGATAATAGAAGACAATCAAGAGTTGATGTTCAAAGAGGAAAAGTGAACATTTACATAATTCACTTTTCACGAAAACTAAAAAGTCTGTTATTATATCATAACCTAATTATGAAAGTTCAAGTGCAGCTTTAAAAAATAGTTACTTATCGGAAGAAAACATTTTTTATTTATAATAGGGAGGACATGCACCAAAGAAAAAATACAGTGCTCCCTGATTATACCATGGGTTTGTGATGACCCACATTTTAAAGATTCCTGCAGTATAACCGTGAACATCATACCACAGACTACATGGATTATTGCATAATATATAATAATTACATACATAGGATTACTTATGTGGATAATTATATGTGAAGATGTTTTTCTGAAAATTTTTCTTTACCATAAAATACTATATTTTATAATACACTGTATTTTTTGGACTATAATACACTTTTTTCCAGAAAATTACTCTCAAAATCAGTTTGTATCTTATAGACTGAAGGTAAGAACATTACTATATTCAACACTGAACCCACTCTTCCCCAAAATGCAAAAAAACATTAAAATATACATTATTAATAGTGAAAAAAATTGTTAATACATACAGTAAAACCTTATGCAACATGAATTACAATGATGCAGTTTTATTATTGTACCTAATTACATGTCCACTCATGGTGAGTACAATTTTGGTGCATTTACAATGTTAGTCATATGTTCAATTCCTAATAACCCTTTGAATAGCATGATTAATGTCACAGAACATTAGAATTATTGTGGATGTCAAAAATTTTTTATAAATATCTAGGATAAATACTGTAACGTGTATTGAGATCACAATGGCTACAAGAGTGAAAAGATATTCCTCCACCAGTGTTTCTCAACCTTTTGCATCTTGCATTCCACCATCTGTTTTGTAAAAAAAACCTGACCACACCATGATAAAAGCAAAATCTCATATTTTCCAAGAAATGGATATTTATCTCAAATTCATTTCGGTATAATATTAATCATTAATGGAAAATTTCAAGGACCTTAACTATTGCAATATTTTGTTGAGAAAAAGGTTTTTTTTAAAATTCTGCATCCCACCGGTCGAGAAACACTGGCATACACTATCAGCTATAAGCTTCAGGTGAAGTTAGGCATTGCTGCATCGATCAAAAAGACAAAAGCATTCCATTTATTACGAATTAAAATCTCATTTTGCACTTAAGTTTAAGTACTATAGGTAAGGGATGTCTATACATGCATCGTATGCGGCGCACTCCAACAACCTATGTAATTAATAGGACAGCTGAGTGCATGCATGGCACATTTGCTATGCAAGTTTTGAGGCAATTATTTATGTTTTAAATAATCCTAATTTACTTTCATGAATTAAATTTACATAAAATGTTATATTTAACTGTATAAAGTCATAATATTTTCTTTAAATGTTGCCAGATATGGACTTGACCACAGCTAGAAATTATACACAATATGGCCCTTCATGAATGCTTCGGTGAAACAAAATATTTTTTCCTGAAATATCTCCACAAAAATCTTAGTGCATCTTATAGTCCAAAAATATGTTGTGTGTGTGTGTATATATATATATATATATATATATAATATTCTCGAAGGCAATTTTCTTCAGATATTTTCAAGTATTAAACATAGAAACCTTGTCTCAGAATAATAAGAAGCCAGTCCTTGATTCTGTGATTTGTATCTTTCTCCAAAATTTCTAGCCAACAACACTGCCAAATTAGTTAGTTTCTTCACTTATTCTGTAAAAATAAAATAACAAATTTTGGAGATGTCCATTGAGCTCTTTAGTGTGTAAATTTTTGTACATAAAAGATTTTATCCGATGTTTACTGGACTTATTCCATCTTTTTTTGGCTTCTCCTTAACAGAGTTATAGTCAGAAAAAAGGCTTTATCTTTCTCCAAATAATACATCCTGCTAAATGAATGCCTCATCAGTCAGTAGCAAAATTGATGCATTTTACCTTTACCTCATGTTTACCTAATTCAAGTGCTATTTCCTATATTATTTTTAGGGTATGGCCTGCAATAATATTTTATTTATAATATTTAAAAATTAACTTTAAATAGGTGGTTGTTTAACCTTTTCTCTGCAACTTAGGTTTACCTTAAATTTTATGTCTGATGCACAGCATATATTTATAAGCAGGTTATAGTTATTCATTTTTTATTTAATGATATAAGAATAATGCAGCAAATAGTTATTTCAGGGACTTGTATAAATCTTAACAATGTGAATAAGTAAAGATGGAGACTACAGCAAAATTGATGTTAAATAGAAATTAACTCCTTAACCGTAAAATTCAAAATTAGAGACACAATGAAAAAGGGGGAAGAAAGGAAGGAAAAGGCAAAAGACAATAAAAATTATAAACTTACAGGTTTAGGGGTTGTTACTCCATGCCAGGGACCTGATGTCAAAAACCAACACACACTGATAGATATATCCCATCTAATTCCAATCACCACATCTCACATAAATTGGCCCCTTTTCATTCCATGATCAATAGACTTCTTCACATGCCTCTCTCCCCATCTGATTACCATAAAGAACTCACACACATTAAGAACTGTGCAAAAGGCAATGGATACGACACTGAAATGATTAAAAACATCCTACATAAACATAAATATAGGCTCCATGTAAAAACGCACACAACACTAACCGACAGTTCCCCCACAGACACAAAATACATTCAAATCCCCTTCGCTCCTGGGCTCACCAAACAAACTACACAACATCTTCTCAAAATTCAATTATAAGACAGTATTTGTTAATGACAATAAACTCTCCAATTTATTACACAACCCAAAAGACACAATTCCTTCTTTACACAAATCCAGCATACACAAAATATCTTGTGGAGGATGCGACAAAATATATATTGGACAAACAAAACGTAAGATAGAAACATGCTTCAAAGAACACATAGCTCATTTTAAACACAACAGATTAAACAACTCTAGTGTAGCAACACATATCCAAGAACAACACCATCCAATCATGATAGAAAACCTAACTCTTGTAAAATCTGTAACCAACCAAAACAAACTAGATGCAAACGAAAGCATGCACATAAACAGAAACAAAAATTCCGTTATGAATAATAATAATCCCCCTTTCACCTCTGTACATTGTAACGGTTGAACCTCTTTCCCATCCTTGCATTTCAGCACATAAACATATAAATACCGCCTACAACACTCCCACCCCTCATTACACATCAGCTACTGATGATGAGAGCATTGCTCTCGAAATGCGTATTTAGTATGTTTGCTTCATCTTTAGAGATCTTGTATGCGTGTATTCGAGTGCATACATGCGTGATTGTTTTGTCTGTTAGGTCCCTGTCGTTGCCGGAAGGCACATAAACCTACAGGCCGCTGTGTGTGATACTAGGTCCCTGGCATGGTTTAATCTCCTGTAAACCTAGTATTATTTCCCCTTTCCTTCCCCTTTAATTTTTTCCCTTTACCTCTTGGCATGTACGTGTGCATGTGTTTCTGGTTGCTTAGTAGGTCCCTGTCGCGGTTGTACTGACTCACAAACCTTCTAGCAACGGTGTGATTTTTTGGAGTCCCTGGCGCAGAGTAATTTCTCGCAAACCCGGTCCCGTTTCCTTTCCACCTTTAGGATTAGTGCTTGTGTGATTGAGTGAGTGAATGTGTGGGTAACAACCCCTAAACCTGTAAGTTTATAATTTTTATTGTCTTTTGCCTTTTCCTTCCTTTCTTCCCTCTTTTTCATTGTGTTTCTCTAATTTTGAATTTTACGGTTAAGGAGTTAATTTCTATTTAACTTAACAATGCGATTCAAAGTTTTGGGTGCATGTAGTTCCCATTTAATTATCACCCAGTGCAATAATAAGTACCTACCCAAATAACATGTATTTATCAAAATTTTTTACTAAATAATCAATAATTATTCAATATTTAATTTATAATCTGTAAATATACAATACAATGCATAAGCATTTAAAAGCTGTGCAATTTAAAAAAGTGAAAATAAAGCGTATGGTGCTGAATGAACAACTTGAATCTACAGTAAAACCTCACATAGTTCAGTAGTTGTTCTTGGAAAATGTCACATCTTATTACATTTTATCTGAAGTATTAAGTCAATGTTTATGTTTTAAGTACCAGATTTTTTTAAATTTTACAAAATAATTTTTTGTCAGGAATTGATAATATTACTTTCACTACCATAAAGTCAATAATAAATTAAAATAAGCATGAAAACCTGTAAAAAAAATAATTATAAACAAGTAGTTCTGGATAGAACTAATCTGCCTACTTTCCTTTCAATACAATTTTAATATATAAATAACACCTACAAAATTAACAAATTTTCATGTTAGTAGTAGCAGTAATTTTATTTTTAGGTGCATTGACGGCTAAGGTCATTTTGCACCATTGAATATTCTATTCAGAAATATCCTTAAACAATCACAACACCCTAGGTGGGAATCGAGCCCACAACCTTTGGGAATGTGCACTTGTCTATGCTCCAGCCGAGTTCTGCAATAATCATCACCATAACAACACATCAAAAAAATGGCTTTCAAAACACTGAAACGAAAGTTATTGAGAGAAATTCAAACAAATACAATCAAAAACCAAAATTGTGTGACAAGAATAAGAATCATCACTTTTTCCCTTAGAACTGTACAAATCCCACTCCAATATCATAATTCTAAAATATATTAAAATGCAAAAGAAAAACTCTCCGCACAACGGATTTTAGATTAACCATGTAAATCAAATGGGGAAAGAACTCACCTGGAATTGAACTCAGGACCCATAAATTCAGATATAAATTATGGCCCGGAGGTAGTCTCTGAGAGCATTAACCTTACACCAAGTTTCATGGAAATCGGTGAAGAAGATGTTAGTGAGACACACACACATGGGCAGCGAGGCAATCTCGTAAGACTACTTTCCATTTTTTGGAAAATAGGCTCAAAATCAATATAGTATAAAATAAGAAAATTTTACTTACTTAAAATGAAAAAGAAGAGCTAAAGGTGAGAGGTTATTTAAACTGTGAAGGCTAAAGGTCATCTTCCCCAATCTTCAAATCCTTTAGGGTCTCCTTGTCCATAAATCCTGAGCACACATTTGAATGATTTCTGGAGTTGTCTTTGGTTTCTTGATGTTGCAGCTTTTATTGCTTGAGATGCCTTTGTTGGTGATAGTGCTTTGTTTATTGATACAGCTTTTGGAGGCAATTTTAATGCAGCCATGGGTCTAAAGAAGGATATTAGTCAACATTGTTTTGTATAGCTCTTCATGCTTTTCTAAGCTTCATGATTGGGCGTGATAACTTCCTGAAGTTTAAGGCACTCACTCTCCTCTTCACTCATACTTTCATTTTTGCTGGAGTGGAGAAGTACAACCAATTACTCTTTAGCCAGAATCTGCAGGGTCCAGGGCCAGGTGGCTGCCATGGGATCCTCCCTACCCAACACACAAAAAAAAATGATATTTTGCTTATAACAAACATCTACATTTTTTTCACATTCCACACACATTACATCTTACTAAGAGCAGTTCGTAAGCTAACTTCAGGCATCATAAATGGGGGTGCAGAGCCATGGGCAACATCCCTACCAGCTAGGGTTGCCAACTCATCATGACAGCTAAGTAGGATATTAACAAATTTTAAGTAGGACATTCCAAAATTTAATCATATTTTCACCGATACTCTTCGGACAAAAACAATTATTTACAATTATATTATAACAACCCAATGTTAAAAATATGTCTCAAGACAAGTTGGCAACAGTCAGTGGATAAGCAAATACTAGTACTTAATAATTCAAACAAAATGAACAACACTATCAACACACCAATAATGAAGATTCCTTATGCACAGATTACCCATAGACATTAGAAGCCTAAAACTAAATAATATTTTCAATTACATGAATCAAAATCTTTAATTTTTATGCAGGACATTTTGGTACTTGAAATAAATTAACTCATCAATGACATTTGGTAGAAAACTTGAACAAAAAAGAGCCATTTCACATATTTTGTTAGTACTATAAACGTAGAATATATCTTTTAAAAAGTGGTACTGTGCTTGTAACAAAAGGCTAACATATGCGCAATGTAAGAAAATGCATTTAATTGGAATTAGCTTCAGGTTTTTTAAATTTAAATTTATATATTTTTTTGCTCTTTCGCAGCACTCAATAAAGTTTTGCTGTCTAAAATACTGTCATAAAATTCAAAGAAAGAAATTCCGTTATTTATATAAAAAAGCAATTCACTTCTTAATAAATCAACAGTACAGCTATTTCTTTCTGCTCTCCATTTATTCCCATTGCAGAAAATATTCTTTCTGTAAAAGCAGACGATGCTGGAATGTTAAATATATACGATACTATCTGGAAGAGATTTTCGGAATTTCCACTTTTTAATATGTAATGTCAATTTTCCCCAGGATTATCGCATTTTTCCAATAGTCACTGGCAGCAACTAGATAAAAATTCTTTCTAATTAGTACAAGTTCTTCAAATAATTTGTCCATATTAAGCCATAAAATATTATCTAAATTCAGAGTAACAGCGATATTGATACTAAATCTCTGATATTCAAAATGAACTAATTGACCTTCTTTCCCAGCAAGTGGAACTTACAATTTTGAATGGAATTAAGGACGCACCTTTTTTTCTGTAATAATGGACACTACGCAAGCCGCAGCAAAGATAGACTAATTGAGTGAAGCGTTTTGCTATGTTTAAATTGAAAGAGATTCAAGTGGGAGACCAAGTGAGCTGAAAATAAAAGTCTTTTCTCAGGTTTAAGTAAGTTTCAGATCAATCAGCGGTTGGTCTTGAAAAAGAAATTATTGAGTCAATTGAGAGTAAGGGACTGGCTATATTGAAATGCCAAGGCCAAACCCCCAACGGAGCTGTAGTTATGAGTGGAGTTTATTCAGAGGTTTAGGCCAGAATTCTGAAAAAGGAGGAAAATGCTACATTCATGCATTGTGCTTCACACAACTTAAATTTGGTCCTTAATGATTCAGCTCGCATAATACCTGATTTTTTTATTTTACAGGAACATAGGGAGAATTTGTTTATTCTGGATAAAGCATCAAGAGATGGCAATTACTTGAATCTTTTATAGGCTGAGAAAAGCATTACAGTCTAAAAAGACTGCTCAACTAGGTGAGCATCAAAACATGACTCCATTACTTGCAGTAAGATATAAAAATGCAGAAATACTCAAATATCGATGAAATGTGCCATTGTTAGAATTAAAAACAAAAATTAAAACAGCACAGTTTTAATTCAACCTATTCCATGTAATACAGCAATCCCACGCCAACCGTGGTTTTTGAGTATATGCGGTTTGAGATGCGGAATATGTAGTTTCTGTCTCGAGAGGAAAAAAAAAGAAAAAATCTGACATCTGAGTAAATTTGACGTATTTTACTACATATTTCATACTATATAGATACATAGTATAACATAATGACAAAATTACCCGCTTCAGTATACAATGTAGTGATATCTATTATATACCTATGCTTATGAAAGTCAGTCGTCAGTGTCAATCAAACTGTGTTACTCGGTGGACATTTCTCTATTTATCTGGAGAATTCTGTGTTTTTTACGTCTATTTTACCCGAAAGTATTTTTGCTTGCTTTCAGAATGCTTTGAAGATTACTTTATTATAAAATACATTTAATTATCCCTTTAATATGTCCTCCAAACGTTCTAAAAGTGCTACAAGTGAATGTGTAAAAAGAGCAAGGAAAGTTATGGCATTAGAAGAGAAAATAAAAGTGCTTGATAGACTTGCCTGTAGAGAAAGTGCAGCATAGGTGGCGTGGGGTTTAGGGGTCAATGAATCAACCATTAGGACAATCAAGAAGAATGATGCTACCATAAGGGCAAGTGTTGCATGTGGGACATCAAAAAGTTCTCAAGTGTCTTGCATGTCCCGTGATAATAATTTAGAGAAGATGGAGAAAGCCCTTAATGTATGGATAGAAGACCAGTCCCAGAAAAATGTGCCCTTAAGCACCGCAGTGATTTGTGAAAAGGCCAGACATTTACATAAACATTTCACCGAGACTTCAGAAAAAGAATCTAGAGAGAATTCAAGAGCAAAAGAATTGCAATTTAAAGCCAGTCATGGCTGGTTTGAAAACTTTAAAAAGAGGTATAGTCTGCATAACATAAAACTTTGTGGAGAATCGGCTTCAGCAGATCACAATGCCGCAGAAATGTTTCCTGAACAACTGAAGAATGTAATCCAGGAGAAGGGTTGCCTACTGGAGCAGGTCTTTAACGCTGACAAATCTGGTTTGTTTTGGAAGCGGATGCCTTCTAGAACATTTATGTCAAAGGATGAAAAAAGCAGCAAAGGCAGATTGACTCTTCTCTTTTGCTCCAATGCTTGTGGAGATTGCTTCATCAAACCAATGCTTGTGTATAGATCGCTTAACCCTTGTGCACTACAGGGCAAAAATAAGGACTTAAAAAATTTTAAGTTAACCTTGTTCCATCATCTTGTTAAATTTTTTCTAATTGTATTATCAGTCTTGTAGTCGTTTTTAATCATTTTGTCATGGTATAAACAAAAAATAAAGTTTAATTTGTTTTTATACACATATTTAATACAGTTTTTATTATTTTCCCCTAACCCCTTATTTTATATGGAATCTTTGTCTCCCCAAACACGGTACTTTTCAGGAACGTAACCCCCACGGTTGACGAGGGATTACTGTACTATATAACAATGACCAGTTTCGATGAATGATCACCATCATCAGGTAACATGCATTTTAAAAAAATAGGCTATTATGCCAACATGAGAGAGAGGAGGAAGAAAGAACTGTGGGAAAAAAGGTGGAGATAGGTCAAAGGAGAGTGAGGAGTGCAGACAAAAATAGGAGTTAAAGATAATTAGTGGATGGGGAGAATTTGATGGATTAACCATGAACAGGGTGCACTATGGAAGGGATGGACATTGGTTAGGAAATAACTGCACTTAGGTGAGAATGAAGTGCTGACATGAGTAAGGGGGAATAGGAGAGGAACTGGTGTTTGTTAACTAAACGAATCTCAGGATTATGTTTGTTGTGTAAAATTTCCATTTTTTCAGAAATACCCAATCTGAAACTTTTATCAGCTACAATATGTAAGATTTTGGAGTGAAAGAGGATGAATGATTACAAATTGAGTTTACTTTCAATTGAAAATGGGATAGTGTGTCTGCTGAGGAACAGTGTGGATCACATAATTAATGTGTTTGCCGATTGATAAGTGCAAAAATGAAGCATCTAACTCAAAATCAAGAGGTGAGTACAGCAGTTATCAATTAATATTTGGCAGAGTGAAGCGAGGTCTCTCCCATTGAGTCCCTGTGCATTTTGTCTGTTTGGTTGCTCTATGATAACTGCTGTCTCGGTTGTCCGATTTTTACCAAACTTTGTGTGCATGTACAAATAACTTAGAGTTGACTGCCTATAGTTTTTCTAGAACACCACCCTTATCATCCGCGTTCAGAAACGAGAAAAATGATCTGCTAAGATAGTTCAGTGGTAGAATATCCGCCCGGCAAGTGGAAGACCCGGGTTCGATTCCCGGTCATAGCGGACTTTTTTCTCGTTTCAAAATTATTCCCAACTTTACAGCTTATGCCTTTCTGCATAGGATCTTCGAATCACTTTATTCCACCAACCACCCTTATAGTTCCTGCACAATTTGCGTTCACGCATTGAGCTAATTTCTAAATCTTATCCAATCAAAAGGAAATTTAGCATACATACAGAAAACATCAACCAATGAAGAAAACGTCAAATAAAAATTTTTCTAAAATGTACAGGGAGCCTCCCCGAGGTATGCAATTTGCATTCACACACTTCTGTTGAGTCCCTGTGCACTTTTTCTGTTTATTCGTTTGTCTGTTCTACTATAACTGCTGTCTCAACAAGGAGACAAGGCTCAGGTTCATTTGCCATTAGTTCCATATTTGGTGCGTTTCTTAGATTTACATTTCTTTCATACATATTTTACTCCCGAGGGCAGTGCTTTCAATTCTATTCAAATTTTACATCCCCACTGTATGAAGTGCAGGAGAACTATGAAGACGATAATACCTAATATTGAACATGTGATTCTCCCCCACCAGCCCTAAGTGGCCTGAGCAAGGCCAAAGATCCTGCGGATCCTCTAGTTTATATTTACTTTGATATTTGTACAGTAGACCTAATGCCCCTCTTACAGATTGAAAAATATTAAGATGTAACAAATTAATAAAAGGTCAAGATAAATATGGATGTATTTTTGAGATACATTCACATGGTATATTTCGACGTTCCCAAACTCACTTTTAACCATTTAGTAGGCACATGGGGATCTACATAACCCCACTAGATATTTGATAGTCCATTAGATCACAAAAGATTTTGATTTGTTGTTTTTTATTAAATAATAATTTCTTTGATCTCATACATCATTTTTTTGTATTTTTCCATCAGCATAATTCATAAAATAAAAATACTAAACGATATCATGATGACTAACAGAAAAATACTGCATGGGGTCATATAGTGCTCAGATGCTCCCTTGTGTGCACTTAAGGGTTAATCTGAACCCATGGAACGTGTTCACTTATAATGGGCCACTGAAAAAATTTTGCCCTGGGACCCCCACAGTCCTAGCTATGCCACTGTTTAGGACAGTTATCTATAACAATATTTTTAATACTAGTATATTTCCAGCCCTACAGCCCATCTAATCCTACAAAGTAAAAAATAAATATAAAATTCACATTATCGAATGTTGCAGAAACTAAAAATAGATTCGGGCAAATAAAAGTTCTGCGGCAAAGAAGTATTAATGAAGATTTGTCCATAAAACATTACTCAATAAAACTATCATATGTCAAAAACTAGTTTTGCTCTATGGAACATTCAAATAAGTGAATTTTAGATTTACTTTTTATTTTTTAGTGCAAACAAAATGTGATTTCATTTAAATAAATTTATTTTTCTGTTTTTAGCCAAAGATTAAAGACTTAAGCAGCATTCACAGAAAATGTTCCCAAAGACCTTCAAATATTCATCAATTTTAATCTCTATATTTTATTCCATTAAAATAATTATTTATTTATTGTGCAAAATAAATTATCTTTATTTCTGTTTATTTTTCTGTTAATTGGCAACAATATGAATGTTTTCTTTCACTGTCATTTGTTGATTGGCACTTCCAAGATAACATAAATGTTTATATTTATTTGAGATAGTCGAAAGAAAATAATTATGTTGCGATTGATTTGGAATATAATTGTGGTTACATGACAATGTTCGCCGTAAGTATTCATGCTTTATTACACTGTGTATCGTTAAGTGACATTTTGTCGGGAGAAGGCCTCCATAGTGGTAATTTTGATTCGTTCCTTCCTATTGTACAACGATTTTGCAAAGATGATGGATCATAAGGATATGTTCTAGGACAGTCATCTGACCTAGAAATCCATATAAAATTGGTTCAATTCAGAAACAAATGCATCAAATTTTTATTTTAAAATTATGATTATGAGATAGTTCAATTCCTTATTGCCAGAGGCAGGGCTGCCGCTTCTCGGCATCCAAACAGATTCCAGACAGATAAATCACACTTGCTCCATTATAATATGGTAATAGGGATAAAATATGACTTTGGTTTTTAAACCTTTTGAAACCAGAGGGCTGTTATGGTCAACTTTTCTTCCTGAAATCCAAAACAAGGATGTAAGGCAGTGGTGGCCAAAGTGTAGCACGCATGCCACTTGTGGCACACCAAGTTTTTTTTGCGGCATGGCACAAAATTTATGAATGTGCCAATGGTGTTAGGGAAGATGTGGATGGACATTGTAAGGAATTATTCCAAAGAAATGCCACTTCCTTTTCAACTCCATGAACTTTAATGTGTTTAACTAATTTTATATGTTCCTATAAGATTGTCTGGCTTCCCGAAAGAATTGTTTACTTTACTTTAATTATGTATGTGAACAAACTTTTTCAGCTATGAATCTCATGAAAAACAAACATCATACTTAACTTACTATGGCCACCTTAGAAATACAGTAAATCCTCAATATTGGAAATCGCAGCGAATGCCAAAACCATGAATGTTAAAACCAAAGCCTTATGAAAAAAAGGGGGTTAGGTGGACCTTTCTTATGGAAATTGAGGCGAATTTTCATGACCAATAAGAATTAACTTGTAATATATGTAATGACCATGCTTATTATAACAAAAATAAATATAAATACTATGAATGTCTTATATGAAGAATAAATAAAATATAAAACGCAAAAAAACATTCAACTCACCAATGATGATGATATTGAAAATATGATGAGGATGGTGGTGATATTAGAGAGATATGGGGTCCTTCTGAAGATCTTTCGAGGAAGGTGACTTACAAGAGTCTGCAGAGGAAGAAGGTGCAGTTGCAATGTTCTTATAACAACTTGTTACGGAGATCTGCTTTGTATTTCATTGCAAATCCCTGTATGTCTCCTTATAAGGGGACATAAGAGCCTCCATTCCTCTTTGAAATTTTATACTATGCTCCATCAAAGGGTCCATTTTAAACACCTTGACAGCCAGAGTCTTAGACATGTCCAAAATCTCTGTCAGTGCCTTAAGCGACAGCTGGGGCTTTGGAATCACATCACTCTCTTCTTCACTTAAGCGTTTGAGTACTGCAAGATCCTCCTCAGACAACTCTTCTACATGGGAGTCGAGGAGTTCCTTGCTTTTTCTGAGGTCATCAAAACATTCTCCTCCCACATCATATGCCAAACTCACAATCCTCCACCTCTCTTCCTCTACCAATGAGATGCTTTTACGCACACAAAAAATGTAAGCTTTTCGGGTCCATGCCCTTCGTCAGCAAAGAAGAGAGAGTAATATATATATATATATATATATATATATATATATATATATATATATATATATATATATAACAACTTACGGAAAAGGAAAGGTAAAATGAATATATGGATGTCAACAAGGTGTTGGGATGAGGAAACCCAGTGAGCACTCACCAATCAGACGACTTCAGGTTGGCGAGGCCCCGGGGATGTCGAAGCGACACACGTAAAATAACACAAAAACACAGAAACATCACAAACGTAAAGCTTTCGGAACTACTCCTTCTTCAGCTACAGAGAATATATATATATATATATATATATATATATGGATGTCAACAAGGTGTTGGGATGAGGAATGAGGAGTTCTCTCTCTGTAGCTGAAGAAGGAGTAGTTCCGAAAGCTTTACGTTTGTGATGTTTCTGTGTTTTTGTGTTATTTTACGTGTGTCGCTTCGACATCCCCGGGGCCTCGCCAACCTGAAGTCATCTGATTGGTGAGTGCTCACTGGGTTTCCTCATCCCAACACCTTGTTGACATCCATATATTCATTTTACCTTTCCTTTTCCGTAAGTTGTTATATATATATATATATATATATATATATATATATATATATATATATATATATAGTCATACCCCATTTAACGCTGTGGGTAGCAGATCTGCTACATACCAGAAATCCTGCAATATAATAACTGTCACAGCTTTTTTGTCATTTTCTCACTGTAACAGATTCCACACACCCTCCCCTTATAAGCAGCACCCAATACCACCAATATGTGTCCAATTTCATAAGATATGTAAACAAAGAATTGTTTCAAACAAATGTCGTACAGAATAGTAATCTCTACAGGTTTTATAACAAATATTTACATAGATAATTGAAGCCTTATAAGAAATATTTGAGAAAAATGACACAAATGACATGAGTAAACCACACCACTTCCGGTAGACCAATTTCAATTAATAACTTCTCCGCTCTGGTCCCTATAAAAAAATTGTTAAATATGAAATTTGGTGATGATCCAATAATTAGTTCTTGAGTTAGAGAGCTCACAAAAACATAATGGAGAAAGTAAAAATTGGTTTGAGAATAAAGACCGTTATAACGAATCAGTGTTGTACAGGGCAGCATTAAATGGGGCATTACTGTATGTATGTGTATATACAGGGTGAGTCAAAATTAGATCCTAATTTAAAAAAATTATAACTCTGAAATGAACAAAGCTGCGGATATAATACAAAAGACATTTTATTGGTGCAAACTTAAAGTTTTTACCTTGTTACAAGTGCTCAATATGGCTGCCGCAAGTTATGCGACAAATGTTCCATCTGTATGTGAGTTCATTCCACACACGGGTAAGCATGTCTATGTCTGCAACAATCCTGCCTCTGAGTTCTTCTTCGGTGGTCGGTGATGGGGATAGGTACACCTTATCCTTGATGTAGCCTCACAGAAAAAAATCAGATGGGGTTAAATCTGGCGACCTGGGGGGCCATGCTATCGGACCAGCTGGACCGATCCAAGCATTGGGGAACTTCATGTTGAGAAATGTCCTCACCTCCAAAAGAAAATGGGGTGGTGCTCCATCTTGCTGGAAGATAAGATCTGTCTTATACAGATCGGCATCCTGCTCCAGCTGAGGCACAAGGAATAGCTGGAGCATGTCCAAGTAAGAAATTCCAGTAACAGTTTTCTCATGAAAAAAGGCCCATAAATTTTCTTTTGGCTTACTACACAAAACACATTCACCTCTTTACTGTCCCATTTGTGCTCCACAATAACATTTGGATTTTGTGTTCCCCAAATGTTGCTCTAGAAGCCATTACTTTTATTCTGAGCAAACAAATTAAATATTAATTTCATTAATTAATATATATAGTTTCATATAAGCATTATCTAAATGGTTTTAACTTTATATAGCATGATACAGTATTTAAATGGGATATACAGAAGTTATTTATCTCGTTGCTAGAGTCATTGAGCAAATAAACATTATACATTGTTTATTTGGTTGTGATATTAATATGGAAAAGTATTATAATGTATTACTTCCAAATGGCAAATATTTTGTTTTTATTTAAATTGGCATAGTTCTACTACCTAATTCTAATACAACGTTTAAGTATATCTCACCAAATAATTATATTTCATAAGTACATACCTACGTATTTTTTAAATAAACATTCAATTTAGTCCAAATTAATGAGAATAAACTTGAAATGCAGGCGATTTCCGATAGAAGACGAAAAAAGACTAAGAATAAAAAACCTTTATCATTCTTCTTTTAAAATATGCAGGTCCGAGGTTTGTATGTCAATTTGACGAATTTATATAAGCAAATGAACGATAACCAATATGTTTCAGTTTCAACTGTTTATATATCCTGTTGCTTAGCAATACAATGTTATTGTGTGCCACGCACCGCCTAAGCGTTTTATTATAATAGATTATTATAGATATAAACAGTAATGACTTAGTAGGACAGCTAATAGGGTTAAAAGATGATAATTAAAGATGGAGTTAAAGCAAGACACTTGGTTAGAACAGCTTCGAAGCCATGGCAAGATATGACTGATCCTTGCAGGTTTGACAACATGTGAGAATAATCAAGTATGAGCAATTAAGGACCAAAGAAGGGGAAAATACCTCTAGGGGAAGAAGACCCTCTTGGGAAATTCAACCCCATATTATACAGGGAAGAGGGAAACTAAGAAAAATTGTCAATTGTGTTCTTTGGTGGATCCCTGCTATGCTTTGGGTCCACACTCTTGCCATCCTGGGTGCGTTTTATGACAGATTAACCCCCTACGTGGAAGCAAATAAGAGAAGTGAGGAGGCGAACAGAAAGAAAATGGTTTATTTGTTTGTATTTCTGGCAAATCAACCTCTTGGATTATTATAGTTATAATTTCTTCCACACCAGATGGAGCGCTGACTTGCATGGTCTACTTAAACCACACAAGTAGGGTACAGGGCAATCCTAGGTTGAAAAATCTGACCTTCACCAGACTTGAACCTGGGACCACTGTATGGAAAGCCAACACTATAACCACTGCCACCCCAGGGAGAAAAGGATATTTGGGTATAAAAAATCCCTAGATGAAAATTAAAAGAAGGTGAAATGGCCAGAGGCCACCCTTATTGCTGTGGCAAGTTCACTTCCACTTTCAATCATTTTAACCGGTTAATCACAAATTAATTTTCAAACTGAAGCATTGAACATTTTCTCAAAGAAAATGAACAAATTAGTTTTCCCAAGAAAACTGTTATAAAGAAAATAAAAGAATAACAACATTCACTACACGCATGAATATATAGACAAAAAAATTAAGCACACCTCTGCAGCATAACTACTCAGAGACAAGCATATATGCTGGAAGTGTAACATTTATTTGGAGAGAAACTACCCGTGAATAATCAAAACCGTGAATATTAAATAGGTATACAAAGACATAACCTGCAAATAGTCAAAACAGCAAGTGTTAAATCCAAGATTGCCAAGGGTTTACTGTATTATAAGATTAGTAACTACAAATCTGCAACCACAAATTGAAGTTGATTAAAATGAAGTAACTTGTGGGTCAATCAATAAATTAAACATTTAATTAACAGTAATTTTTAATCCTTTAGTAATAATACAGAACTCACATTACAATTAATATGATGTGCTATTTATGAGAAATCATACTCTTATTCTACTTTTGATCAATATTGTATTTTCATGGAATTTTCGTAATTCTTTGGTTCACATTTATATGTGGCATGCCGATACCTTTCCTATTTTAGATTGGCACCATGCAAAAATTTGGTCCCTACTGATTTAAGGCAATTGGTAATCAGTTTCAGTCTCTTATGGACACCTATGAAGCTTTTGTGAAACCCTGGGATTACAGAGAACACAAGTTTGAAAAACAAATGCCATAAGCCAAGGATCTCCAAATTACGCCCTGTGGAGCAAATTTGGCCTGCATAGTGATTTCATCTGATCCACCTGGCTTCATCAATTTCTTTAAGATATTTGCCAACAGGAGATGTCATTAGATATCATTTATCAAATCTAAATGATATTTTTCAGGTACAAAGTAGCAATATATTTTTAATATGGGTCAAAAAGAATTATCAAATCCAGCTCTTTGAAATTTACTCACGGCCTGAACAATCATTTGAAATTTTGTATGTAGCCTGCACAGTGGTATATAAAGCTTTATGTGTCCCTTTTAGTAAAATGTTTGGCAACCCTTGCCGTAGCCCATTTTCTGATTGGCTGCCATGTTCTTTTGTCCTATCACTATCCACAAAGTTTTTCCTGTTGAAACAGTATTATATATACTATATATATTATTGAGCTCATCTAATGGCTAAAAACACATTAAAAATGAGATCTTAAGAATTTAAAATTGAAAAAATCCTTATTTCTTCAGTCTTTGATTCTTAAGTGCTATCTTGGAAATTATATAGGGTAGCATGGAAAAACGCATCCTATATGAAGAGCCAATAATCTGAAAATCATACAACTAAATAAAGACAAAATTAAAGTATAAAATTTGTATTGAGATGATGCAGTTATCAACAAAGGAAAATATGCTTAAACTTAAGAATCAAAACAATTGCACTATGCCATGAGACTTTAAATTAAATTAAATTTAATCAAATTGAATCAAATAAAATTATAAAAGTCACAGTTTTTAAAACAATAGTAAAATTTTCTGAGGGAGTTAAATCGTTCACTAACGCAAGCAGCCTCAATTATGCTTCAGTATTGAAACATTTTCAAGAGAATGGGTGGAGAGGAAAGAGATTGATAACTGGAATTCCAGAAAGACATGGGACTGTTAGCAGACTGTGTATTGTAGAATTTTTAACATCCTGAAAAAATGGGTTCCAGTTCTAGCTGACCGACATTTTGCAACACAGTGGAACTACTCAATTGCATAAAAAAATATTGGGAAATAGTACAGTAAAATAAAATCCAAGCTGCAATTCCTCAGTGGAAATGAGGTATAGAGAAAGTGATTAACCAAAATGGTGGTGATATCCCAGATAAATTTCAATAGCATCTTCAAAGTAGTCTTTATTCTCAGTTATCAATTAACATGTTTCTCCCATGAAAATTTTAATATCTCAATGCAGAATCCCATTGTATTGAATGTAAAGCTCAAAGAGAATCTGTCTGTCACAATATGATATGAGCAAAAATCTACTGTAATTCAAGTGTATATGTTCTTATTTAATTGTAAGATTATCAGATCTCTTCCTATTATTTTAGTAGTACATCTCTTCAAATAGGAAGAATTTTTCCATGCCAACTGATATATACATGTCCAAAGAAATTAATTTGACAATAACTATACTCATGTATATGTCACGGTTTTAAGACCAAATTATTAGTGAAAAACTTATACAAAAGTAATATTTTTGACAGGTTTAAACCCATGACTTTATTTGCCATGCGATTATTAAAATTTGATGGAATTTACACTCTTGTTATACTTTAACTGTATCAATAACTATCGAATATTTAAATACTGATATATACGAAAGAATAAATGGTACTTGTGTTGGTTAGGGGTTGGCTTGGTTTTCCTTCCACATTCATATTTGTATTCTCCGAGGGGTAGGTTCCTCCGGTCTTCTTCCAAAAACTTGCGACACGGATATACTAGGACCACGTAGTACATCTTTCCGCCACTTATCATCAATTTCGGTGCCACTTATCTTCCGCGGACCAACGTCAGTTTTGTTCCCTGTTCTTGTTTACAAAGATAGTTTCTGAATGAGCGCTGGGACGAAATACGAAGTCTATCCCAAGTCATTCGATCTATTACAAAGGCTTATACAATGTACCGACTTTTGATGTTATGTAGTGGCACCTGGGGATGACATTGGACTGCTTTGCTGCAACTTTGACTCAATGTAATTATATTGGACTAAAGGAACTTAATGGATCAACACGTATTGAATACAAAAAATTTCATTCTACTACACCTGAAAATCTGGGATCGACTTATACACGAGATATACGAAAAAAAATTGAAAAAGTCAGGGGTCGACCTATACAGGAGTATATACAGTAATACTTTGTATGCACAATATGCAACATAAATTCAAGGAATAAAAAATGAATGCAACATCTAGAAATATACTTTACGTTGGAGTATTATTTAAATAGCTGTGAATGTTTATGTGGCAGTAATGCTAAAATGCATAACACAGAGCAAAGTATGGTAAAGATTAATTCTTTTGAAGAGATTTGCATAATGAGAATATCATATACTAGAAGTTTTAAAGCCAGACTAAATAGAAATATTATAAAAATAAGTAAGAAAATGAGAATTTTACCTTATGAATCTTTATTTGTATTCTATCAAGATAGAAACTGTCATATTAATAGTAGGCCTATCAATAAGGTTAAAGATTACTCTTCTATATATTAAAACTGTTTCTTTTGATGCCATGATACAGATAATGTTAATAATTAAAACACATTAAAATAATTTCAATAAAATCATTTACTTAACAAAATTACCAAGTTAAATGTGTTATATTAAAAAGATTAGTCACAATTCTGGAAATAGAACTCATTGAATGCATATGTAATAATAACTGAATTTGTACTACATAATGAAATGCCAATGATATTCCTAATAAGATCTGATTCATGAAAATATCATTATCGCAATTACAAAAGTCATTGATAAATTAAAGTTATTCAATGAAAAAATGTTAACTTTAATTTACCAGAATAAACCTAATAATAGAATACTAATGAACAATTCTAATTTCTGACAATGATTGTAGAGGAATAATGTCTTTGTTGTAAAAAATTGGCTTTACCTTTTGAACAATCACAATGATTACCTTTAAAAAAGTACATAAAAATTAAATCATTTTATTTGATTTATAAACATTCTATCAAATGGAGTTAGTTTGAGGTATATTTCCCCCATGTGATGCAGTAGTAACTCCTGTTGTGGGTCCTGCTCTGGCATTTGTGGGTATATTGGTTGGCGTGCCTGGAGCTCCTGAGGTAGAATTTCCTGAGACTGCCTGTGCTGGTGGCTGCTGCACTCCTGGCGCTGATGGTGGAGGTGCATAAGGACACCCAATGAATTGATCACATATACGTCCTCCCTCCCTGAGTCCACTCAGGAACGCACCATGCACAGTGGCAGGATAATTACGTATTGTGTGCTCGCCTAAAAACATATGAATTTGTTATTCCAGAAGCTGAGATGTATACCAAAACAAAATATAACAAAACCTAATTTTTCCATATACATAATGATATAATTACAGATTATGTTCTTGGTGAAATTTGTGACAAGTACTACATATAAAACATCAAAGTACAGCACATAAGATGCTTAACATAAAAAAGGTAAACAAGGAAATAATTAAAACCAATGCACTAATGCAAGAGAAAAACCATCTAGCTTTTCTAGGATTTCTGAATGAAAATGAAAAATCAATCTCACATTCAAACAATAACTATAAATCCAATTTGTTAGTTCAAGGATCCTAAACAAATATTTAAAACAAATATAGCCCTAAATTACTTTCAACTTTTATGCAAATGAAGATAGATTCTCAACTTTACTAAACATAGCTGGAATAGATTTTTTAGAATTAAATTTGAGGATCAATCTTACTCAAGGAATTAAAAACCAAGAAAATAAACAAATATAAAATAAGACAATTAGAACAGAAAGCATGAGGTGGACTTAAGGTACAACAAAATTGTGACTTAGTAGTAGAGAAATAACACTTTAAATGATTAAATCACAGCCAAATTGCTATCAATAATTATTTTTATACATTCTTGTAGCAGAATAAAATGAGGAATGACATTTTATAAATGTGAAACTGCAAAAGTATTGTTAAATAGAATTAACTCCTTGACTGTAAAATTCAAAATTAGAGACACACAATGAAAAAAGGGGGGGAGGAGGAAAGGCAGGAAAAGGCAAAAGACAATAAAAATTTATTAATTATTTAACATCAATTTTGCCGTAGTCTCCATCTTTACTTATTTATTGCAAAAGTATTGAAAAACTGTATTTTTCCAAACCTGCAAAAAACGATTAGGGAAACCAAATGTGCATTTTGGCTATAAAGCAGACACCGTCAATGGTGATTCACCAATAGTAGATTATAAAATAAAAACATGAAATTAATTTTATTGTTTTTAAATGTTTGTAGAAGTGGGGGTAATCTTCTTAGTGGGTGTCTGATAAGAGTACAGTTGAAACTCCATGATCCAGCATTCCATAATTTGGCAAATCCCCTAATCCGGCAGTCTCTCTAAGTTTGACACGGTTCCCATGAACCATTTTTGGATATAATCATTGATCATCAAGTTCAATATATTACATTATAATATTCATTAAACCCTCACACTTAAGTTAAATATGACTTCCTCCATGATTTATGTGCCACAAAATGCACCATGTGTTATTTTAAGAAATTTCTCTGAAAAATAACAAAATAAAGATCCAAAAAATAAGCAATAGTTACCAATATTGGTTCACTACGCATACACATAATTTTGATTAGCATTATTTAATTTTTAATATATTTTGACCCTGCAACTTAATTCTGCAATGTTGGATATGCGATACATTTTATTTTGCAGTTGGCGCACAGAGCAGCATTCTTAAAGCTTTAAGATGTCTCTTTTCTCATCCCCCTCTTTAAGCAAACAACACACTACCTTAATCCTACATTTATCTTTCCTGAAGAAGATTTTCTTCTAATAAGTGAGTCTCATTACCTTATGGACTATATGGGTGAAAAAACCCTTGAAAAATATCATTTAAGAGAGAAAAAATATTTGATTTTTTTGTATAACTTATTTTTTACTAACTTTACGTTGATGAAAAGATTTTACAGAGGCGTTTTTCAATGGTATCAGTGCATAAATACACTGAGATTATGTTGAAACTCAAAATTGCCATTCAGAAACCAATATTTGCAGCAAACGCTGATTTTCTGGCATATTTGGTAATATTCGTTTAATGTCTACTTTCAAAATTTTGAAAGAATGTGATATGTAAGCATCTAACTTTGGAAGCAGAATTAAAGCAGCATTTAAGGTACAGTTCACAATAGAATAAAATGCATTATGTGCCATAAATGTTTTTTATTACTTTATTATTGTGATTATATGTTTAAATAACACTGTGCAGTTCACTTGTTTATTTTCATACTTACAATGCTACAACATTTAATATTATGAAGAGATGGGCTTGGCTAAACTTAAGAGTAATGTAACTCCCGTAATCTGGAAAATTCATAAATCTGTCTCCAGTGTGGTCCCAAGGTTCCCAGATTAGGGAGGTTTGACTGTATTTGCAAATTTTGAAAGGGACAATATTAAATAGCTTGGGTTCAAGAGATTTTATGCATAGGGAAATCTGGGTTATTCTCTGAAGATTTTTCTAGGAAATTGGTAGCACATGTTATGCTAAGAAATATAGTGGAATCGTGAAATTGGACCAAGGTCATGGATGTACAGGTAAACTCCATTACAATGTGGTGGATGGGATCCATAACATCAGACCGCGATATAAACGGATTTCCTTATCCGGCGGGGAGCCAAGGAGGGTTCATCGCATCGAAAGGTAAAGATAGCGGGAGGCAAGCTGCAACATTTTATTCAAAAGAATAATGAAGCGATAAAGCGATCAATGTGACTGACGTTTTCTCCACAAGGCAAATAAGTTACCGCTTTGTAACATTTGCTTCTCTTCATACAGTACTGATACATTGCATGTATTATGTATATGTTATTTGTCTGACAAAGCAGGAAGCCTATATCCCATATATGTGGTTGCTGCGAAATGAAAACATTTGATAAAAAAACTTATTTTTTCCCCTCGCGCAAATTTAATACCGTGAAATAACGAACTCCATGTTAAAATGGAGTCCATGGACTGACCGCGCTGTACTGGATTTTGTGTTCTAACAGAGTGCACTGTAACGAAGTTTACCTGTAGTTGGAAGATTTTCTAGATTTTGCGTGGATTTAATTTTTGATATGGAGATGTTATTAACTACAACTTGCCAATAGCAATTGAGAGGTTTGTTTTTTGGATGTTTGGCAAAACCGGATTTTTCAAATCTACCACCTTTGAAGTGGGCTGCGTGTTATTTGAAGTAAGTTTTTCGTTGTCTTTTGTTTATCATATATAGCATTTTTGATATTTTATGCAGTTTGTTCGCAATTCTTTGTTTTTACTTTTAATTATACTGTTCCTTAATCCTGTTGTAACTGGTGTAAATGACTGAAATATTGGTTTTGTTAAATGTTTTATCTACCCTTTGGTGAATAGTAGAAAGTTAGCTATTTTTATAGTTTTGTTTTGTGTCACTTTTTGTTTTGAGTGAGCGGTTATTTGTGGTAGATGGTTTGAGTCATGTAATTGAAGCTCTGGCAATCTCTAATACAGGGTGATTCATATAGAACGAAACCCAAATATTTGGGCACCGATTGCCATCAAATTACTTTTAAATTTTACTTTCTAATTTAAATCCGTGGGCATTTCATGCCGAGTCATTCCATAAGTCTTTCACCCCATTTATGCTAGGTGGCAGGTTGTGGCAGCCTTCATTTCCCGCACATCCGTCAATGTTGCATCATGTCATATACATTGCAGGAGCCTGTGTTTTTGCGCAAATTTACTGGGTTACTGGCTCATACCATGTGACACAGATGGAATTCAGGAATAAATTTGGCGAACGCGATGTCCCAGCTAAGTCAATAATACATAATTTGGCCCAAAAATTGGAGACGACAGGGTCTCTTTTGGATGAATGCGGAAAACATTATCCGCAGATGCCTGAGGCTATGGTAGCGGATGTGCATGCCAGGTTGGAGCAGTCTCCCAGAAAATCCCTGCAAAGATTGTCTATGTGAATCACCCTGTATATTTGTAAATAAATAATAAAATATTTAAGTTGCTGTATTTGTTGAAATATAAGATGCACATTTTTCCAGAAAAATGACTCAAAATCAGCCTGCGTCTTATAGACGTTAATAATGCACCTGACCACCCAAAGCATCTCGCTACAATCAACCCTAATGTGTCAGTCTTATTTCTCTCACCAAATACAACGTCTCCTCTCCAGCTGCTTGATCAGAGAGTTATTTTGACTTTCGAGGCTTTCCTGAGGTTCTGCACTTGGTTCAAGATGTCATCGAACTTGGGCAGAAGTTGGGAGGGGAAAGTTGCAAAAATGACGTTCAACCAGTGTACCATGCTCCAGTTCTTACAGTCACGCTCTGCAACCCCCACCGCCTCTGTTCCCACTGGCCCTTCCACTTCTGCCATTGATCCTAATGTGCCTTCCACCTTCACACCCAAACCCGCTTGCAAGACCTCCTCCACCTCATCTACATTTCTGCCATCGGATAATTCTCTACTGGATTTCTCCTTGCCCGCGGAACTTGCATTGGGCCAAGACAACCCTCCAGCACTTTAAACCTCCACTATTATGTCACCCACAATAGCCACCACTTGTGCTTGTTTGCTTCTTTTTATTGGTGAGTACATTTTATAGTGTTCATTGTTTTAATTTCAGCTATTAAATCATAAAACACAATTTTTTTGTATTCTATACTACACTAGCTGAAAGTACCCGGCATTGCTCGGAAATTCTGATAAATCAAAAAAATAAAGATTTATAGTAATAAAGCAAATATGTACCTGTAAAATACTTTTTTTCACTTCTATTTGTTTAAAATAGTTTTTTTCCACTTCTGTTTGAGACTTCACAAAGGCAATAAATGCAGAGTATTATAATTCAAGCTTCATCAAAGTCGGATTAACATAACTGTAAAATACATTTTCATCCACTTCTATTTGATACTTTACCAAAGTCAGAAATGCAGAGTAATTATATTATAATTACAGTTCATCAAAATCCGACCAACCTTTGGCAATTTATATAACAAATTGAGAGAATTGTAATGTAGTTCATGCGACATCCGTCCATCAAAACTTCACACAGCTTCCAGCCAATAGCACGAATGTAGTTCATGCAGCTGCCGTCTGTAGGCGTTGACATCTATCATAGCGTCATGCACAGTGAACAGTTCATGCAGCTTCTTAATGATGGTGTTTATACTTACGTGCAGTATCCTGTGCAGCATGCTTGTAATATAGCCCATCCCTCTCCCAATTTTTAGCCTACTATCCAAAAAAATGGAAAGTAGTCTTATGAGATCGCCTCAGTGTCTGTGTGTGTGTCCCTAACATTTTCTTCATAAATGACCTAACTAAATTTGTTACATAGAATATGCACATATATTAATTACCAAAATGACATATTTGGACCGGATTGCCTCAGCAGGGGTGCCACAATTGCAAAGTTACACTTTTAGGTAATTATGAATTTGGAAGGAATTGGCCCAACCAATTTCAACGAAATTTTGTATGAGGTAAGCGTGCAACATAACATAACCAAATCAGGATGTTTAGTATAGATTTAGAAATCAGGGCTGCCACAATACAAGGAATAAAAAATTCTTCTTATACGTATTTGTCCACATCAATTTTAACCAAATTTAATACTTATAATATACACATATATACAAAACCGTATTAGCATATATAAACAGAATCAGCCAAACAGGGGCGCCACAATTACAAATTAAACTCTTTCAGTAATTAAGGATTTGGAAGGAATTGGCTGGATGGATTTCAATTAAATTTTGTACATAAGATTTGTACAACATACCATAATTAAATCAAAATGTTTAAAGTGGAGCTTAAGAGCAGAGCTACCACAGTAAAAAGTATTTCTTTTACATGTATTTCTGGAGAAATGTCCATATGGATTTTAACCAAATATAGTATATTTAATCTTCATATATAAATAAATAACCAAAATATCATATTTCAACTGGGTTGACTAAACAGGGCTACCACAATATCAACATTAGAATTATTCTGTAACTATGAATTTGGAAGGTATTGGCTGAACGGATTTCAAAGAAATTTCGTTTGTAGGGCGAGAATAGAATGGGAAAACGAGACAAATATGTTTAGAATGGATCGAAAAGCAGGGTCACCACAATATAAGGAAAAATAATTTTCTGATTTCAAGGCAAATACATTAGTATACAATTATACTAAGAAGAATTTGACGAAAGGCACTTCTGTACTATGGGAAACCTGTGTACACCCTTACTTGTATATATATATATATATATATATATATATATATATATATATATATATATATATATATATATTAAAATTGGGTACTTTCCTGTTATCTCCCCCCAAAAACTATTTTCTAAATTTGAACTTTCATAGGTCTCCTGCACAGAATGAGGAAAGAATAAGAAACACCCTACCGGAACCAACCCAACCCAATAAATTAATTAATCGATTAGTAAAATTACTAAAATTGAGTTTATAATTCAATGGGTTGAGTTGAGTTGGGTTTTTTCTTCTAATTAAAATGTAATGATTTTTAAAAAGCAAACAATTAAATTAAATAATTAATCGATTAGTAATTACTAAAATTGAGTTTCTAATTCAATGAGTTGAGTTGGGGTGGGATTTTTCCTTCTAATCAAAATGTAACGATTTTTGAAAAAGCAGACATGTTGCCAGGATAAGAGACTTCGACAGTTGAAGTAGATGAATCAATGTTTGTGAGGCGAAAGAACCATGCTGGATGGGTGCTAAAGCAGCAATGGATGTTCGGAGGGTAATGCCGGGAAATGAATGAGGCGTTCATAGTAAGTGTCATTGCAACATGCTGGACTCATACATGGGAGAGTTCATGTGGTGTAGGCGACTCAATGGACGGGATCCCTTTGAATCCATCCTGGAGGATATAGCAGCCTTCATGCCATCGACAAGTTGATTTTTCAATATTGACCATATTATTGATTCAATTATTAGAGAAATGTCAAAGTTTAAAAAAGAATTTTGAATTTTTTATTGGGGGAGAGATAACAAGAAACTACCTAAAATTGTATTGAAAGGAAGGTAGGCAGATAAGTTCTTTCCAGAACTACTTGTTTTATCACCATATAGCCAATGTTACCTGCTGGGTAAAATTATATACCTATGCAAAGTTTCGTGAGGATAGCTTCAAAGGTGTGGATTTGTATTGCAGACAAACAAACAAACAGAATTTCAGATTTATATATTAAGATAACATCATATTTATCTAGAGTATATATTATTCACAAGACTTCTTACAATAATAATAGTTTGACATACCTGCAAAAAAGAGTCTTGGTGGATTAGTGGGACTAGGTGGTTGTGCTCCTGACAATCCACCTGTCCCAGGAGTCGCATTTGGGGGCGGTGGAGTAACTGGAGCAGCTAATATGTCATAGTCACTCCCAGATGCGCCAACTGCGACAAATGAATATGAACCTCTGGACCATGGATCTGCTCGCCAACGAGTAACTACTGTTTCCTTAGGCTGTATTTACAAAAGAAATTCAAAACATAAATCACCACATTTTTCTCTTCAATAATAATATTCTAAAGGTGAATAAATTCTGGATTAAAAAGGAGCAGAAAGAAATAAGAAGTTTTAAAAAATAATAAAAAAGTGATGCTGGTATTTAATAATAACACTCATCAGTTGCTTATTTTATCATAGAAGACTACCAAATCTGAAAAAAGATAATAAAGTGATATACTATAATTTAGACCAGAACTTTTTGTTTAATTGCTCATGGTGTAAAGATACGCACCTGGAATCATCGGTACCATTGTCAACTTCAACTTTCAAGATTTTAAACATAAAGACTGCCTTGAAGCACCAAATGAAATTACTTGACTAGTAAATGACACTTGGATTTTTGTGCAAATAAAAAGACTTCACTATGAAATAATGTAAATGTAAAGAGTATATTTTAAGTGTTTGTATCCAAACTTCCATAATTTTAATACA
Organism: Tanypteryx hageni; assembly: GCA_028673005.1. Taxonomy (NCBI): domain Eukaryota; kingdom Metazoa; phylum Arthropoda; class Insecta; order Odonata; family Petaluridae; genus Tanypteryx; species Tanypteryx hageni. The sequence continues at coordinate 58,512,033 of CM054116.1, forward strand.
TTGACCAGTATCCTATAAATTTTGCAGGTGCATTCATGCCATAATAGATAACGCTGTGAAGTGTATATATGTTCGTAAACTGGTTAGTTTCAGGCAACTCAGGAAATTTGTTTTTTTTTTTGTGTTTGACGTTAAAGTATTTTAATTTATATTATTTCTCAATTGTATCACAAAATTTTACTCAATGCTTTTATGAAAACAATGCAAAGAAGGAAAATAATTGGTGAAATTAACAGCTCTTAATGAGTACTTTCACTGGAAATCCCATACACAAAACAACAAAATAAATGCAAAAAGGAAAGTGATGATGCCTTATAGTAAGGTAATTAGATGTCCTCCTTAAATTTCTTGTCTTGCCAATATACTCCTTTTTGAATGTTTTCCTGTTTTTGCCCTTACTTTTGCCAATGAAAACAAATGCCATGAAATCTTAGGAAATTGGCTGTCTCTATAGTATGTTTCTCGTCTTATGAAGCTTGACCTTGAAAACCTCTGTGAGTGACTATTTCTGCATCCAATCAACGCTCGAGTAATGGGCGACGGAGAGGGGAGAAGCTCAGTCTCTCTCTCTCGCCATCGTGCTGTTGACATCTCTCTTAGTTCGACTGTGTTGCCAGCTCTACTGCGCCCACCCTTACGTTGCGATCTCTTTATCGCTTTCACTTTTCACCTTGTTACCATTCTTTATCTGTTGCTGCTAGTGTTATTAACAATCTGCAATGGCAAACAGGAAGGAAGTTTTACACCAGCAAGGACGCAAAATAATTTACAGTGTTCAGGATTATTTTAAAAGGGAGGCAGAAAACAATGGACCGCTTACTAACATCACGAAAGTGCAGGAAAGGGTAGCAGAGGCCTGCTCAGTGAGTAGAAGTACTGTGCAGCGGATTGTGAAAGAAAGTTTTGAAGCCTCGGGATCCACCGTATTCAGGTCTCCCCATAAACAGATGAAGAGGAAAAGAGACGCTTTAAGAACTGACGACTTCGATAAGGACATTATTCGCAGAAAGGTACTGAGTTACTACGAAAAGGGAGAATATCCTACTTTTAAAAAAATACTGGCAGATATGAAAGCAGAAATGAACTTTCAGTGGCAAATTACGTCACTATGGAGGATTTTAAAATCACTGGGTTTTAAATATAGGAAGACTAACGACGGAAGGAAATTTCTTCTGGAAAGAATGGACGTAGTTATGGCTCGAGTTACGTTTTTACGTACAATCAACCCCAATGATCACAAAAGGATCACATTTTATTTGGATGAGACGTGGGTCAACCAGAACTATGCCCCAAAAAAGATATGGCAGAATGAAGATGGTGAGGGCGGATTGAAAGTCCCGATTGGAAAGGGTGGGAGAGTTATTGTGTGCCATGATCAGCAGAGACTGGTTTTTTAGAAGGATGCAAACTTGTGTTCCGGCCAAAAGTCAAGTCTTCCAGTGATGACTATCACACAGACATGAACTCTAGTGTTTTCAAAACCTGGTTTTTGAAATTTTTAGATATTCTCGATGAGAGAGAAATAAAAGGTGCGACAATTGTTATGGATAACGCAAGTTATCATTCTGTTATCCTCGACAAAACGCTGTCTTCCAATACAAGAAAGGCTGACATTCTGGCATGGCTGTCGACACGAAATATACACCACGATGCGAATCAAACCCGGGCAGAGCTGCTTTATTTGGTTAAATCATTGAAGCCAAGAACCAACTCTTATGAGTTGGATTGTATTGCGCGGACAAGAGGTCATACGGTAGTACGTCTCCCTCCTTATCACTGCCATTACAATCCTATTGAACTGATATGGGCGCAGGTGAAAGACCAAGTAGGAAAAAGGAATAACACCTTCCGGTTGGCTGATGTCGAGGTGTTGATGAATGAAGAACGGAGAAAGTAACGAGAAGTGATTGGGAAAACTGTGTCAAACATGCGGAAAAGCTTCAAAATGACGATTTTCTAAGAGATATAGCGCTGGATTCCACAATGGAGCCAATAATTGTAAATCTCGAAGACGATAGCAGTGACACTGACTTCAGCGATGAATCAGACATCAATGGATAGCTTTTAAAACAACGAAAGCTGAATGTAAATAAAATTTTATATAAATAGTAGTATAATATGCAGACCTGAATTTCTCTTCCTGGAAATAACTTTCAATTGTCAGAAATTATTATTTGGAGTTGTGTACAAACCCCCTCAAATTTCAAATCTATCGGATATTGAAATTCCCCTCACGGAACTTAGAGTAGATTTCGATAATGTCATCCTTATGGGCGATTTTAATTCTGATCTCCTGAACCCGAATAATTTTCACACTAAAACTCTCCTTAATATATTACACCCGCTAGGACTTAGTATTCTCCCGCTTAATCCCACACACCGCACCCTAACCTCTTCTACTCTACTTGATTTAATAATAACGACCAAACCTGACAAAATACTCAAATACGGTCAGATCTCAGTCCCGGGGATATCTGCACATGATCTCATTTATGCATCCTGCTCTTTCAAAGTACTAAAGGAACAACCAAAATTTATTACTTTTAGAGATTTTAAAAACATAGACATAAACAAATTGACAGATGATGCTCTCTTAGTCCCTTGGGAAAGTATTATTAATATAAATGACATAGATGACAAGGTGAATAATTTTAATGCTTTCCTCCTCAATCTATTTGATCGCCATGCTCCACAAAAAACAATTCGTATTACTAGAAAAAATTCTCCTTGGATTACGGATGATATAAAAAGATTAATGTCGAATCGTGATTCCGCTTTTCGTAAATTCAAACACACAAATTCTACGCTCCAACTCGAACAGTATAGAAAACTGAGGAACTCAGTAAAGCAGGCAGTTAGAAATGCCAAAATAAAATTCTCGTACTCAATAATTTCTCCTCAGTCCGACAATGCATCACTATGGAGAAAACTGAAAGTATTCGGAATTGGGAATAAGAAAAGTGACTCTGAACTACCTTCTGTCTCTCTTGATGCATTAAATGATGCCTTCTCATCACCACCTAATATATTTTCAGTAAATCAAAGAAATTTAACTATCTCTGACATTTTTTCCTCAATCATAAACTATTCACAATCCTTCAGTTTTGCTTCTGTTTCCATATCCGATGTAAAGAAGATAATTTCTAAACTTAATTCGAAAACAAAAGGCTATGATCTCATCACTGGATCTATGCTCCATAATTTGATTCATATCTTGGCACCGATCATTACACATATAATTAATTGCTCCTTCTCTAGCTGTTACTTTCCCAGTTCCTGGAAACGTGCTCTACTGCGACCTATCCCTAAAAAGGCTAATCCAACAACTCCACAGGACTTTCGCCCTATAAGCATCCTGCCAACGCTATCCAAAATTATGGAAAAACTAGCGCATAAACAAATACATCAATATCTAAATGAATATGAGCTCCTTAACCCCTATCAATCTGGATTTCGTACTGGCCACAGCACTGCTACCGTATTGATCAAAGTCACAGATGATATTCGGGAGAATTTCGATAACAAAAAAGCTACAATTCTCACACTATTGGACTTCTCTAAAGCGTTTGACTCCATTGACAGCGGAGTATTACTTGCCAAAATAGCTAAAATGAACTTTTCCCTTAGCTCTTTGAAATGGATAAAATCTTATTTTCAGAATCGCTACCAAATGGTATCAATCTCTGATAAAAGTTCATCGTGGAAAAATGTCTCCCGTGGTTGTCCCCAAGGATCTACATTAGGACCCTTATTCTTCGCGTTATATATAAACGATATCTCTAACTCAATTCATCACTGCCAGTACCACCTTTATGCTGACGATCTGCAAATATACATAGGAACTCAAATATCTCATATCAATAACAGAATTGATTGCATGAATAGGGATATAAGATCGCTCATGACCTGGAGTGCTTGTAATGGCTTAATGTTAAACCCCTTAAAATCTCAATCAATAATTTTCTGCTATCCTAAATTACTCGGCAAATTACAAAAGTCAAATATTGACCCAGTATTAATTAACTCCACTCCTGTACCGTTTTCCAAGTCAGTAAAAAACCTTGGTGTTATTATGAATGATACACTCTGCTGGTCTAAACATGTAAACGAAATTTGCCGAAAAATCAACTACTCACTTTATTCACTTAGGCTACTTAAAAACATTCTTCCAGTAAAACTAAAAATTTTACTTGTAAATTCGCTTGTAATTCCTCATTTCGATTATTGTGATTCCGTTTTTCTAGATCTAAAACAAGATTTGTTACTAAAGTTCCAGAGGACTCATAACTCTTGTGTTAGGTACATTTTTAATATGAGCAAAAGTTGCCATATAACAAACGCATTCAAAGAAAACAAGATTTGTTACTAAAGTTCCAGAGGACTCATAACTCTTGTGTTAGGTACATTTTTAATATGAGCAAAAGTTGCCATATAACAAACGCATTCAAAGAATTGGGCTGGCTGTTCTTGGAAGAACGTAGGAAGATGCATATCCTAACGCAACTAAGAAGTATCCTCACCTCTTCCTCGCCTAAATACCTAAGCTGCAACTTCAAACCCCTTAATTCTGGCCTCTCCCTGAACACCCGAGGATCATCCAAATTACTTATTCCCACTCATCGTAGCAGTTACTATAATAAATCCTTCACCGTTACCGCCTGCAATCTTTGGAACTCTCTCCCCTTTCACTTTTACTCTGTCAATGGTATTAACCAATTTAAGAATCATTGTGCTAAATACTTAGCCAGCATTAGGTCCTCATAAAAATGTAATACTTTCCTCTGTATTTTTCCTTCTATCCTTCATTTAAATATCAGCACATCACTATATCCATCAGCAAACAGGGCAGTGATGATGATTTTTATTATTTTACTTTGTGTACATTTGTGCTGTACTATTCTTATTTTTTTTTTATTATTTATGAATACCTTGAAATGATTTTCATTTCTCTATATTGATTTGTATTGAATTCTGTACATTTATATTTATCATATTGTGTATCATAATGGTTAGGTGGAAGAAGGGGCCATATGGCCTCAACCTCGCCGTAGTAAGAAATAAATAAATAAATAAATAATGTAGGTAGAAAATATTACAATGATGAGCAAAAAATTACAAAAACAATGAAAAACAAAAAAATATTTTTAACTTCGACATTGCAGGTCCAAAGCCCTGATTAAAAAGAAGGATGGGAAATATTTTAACGCAATGGAAAATGGCCGGTAGTAATAAACAATGACCGTAAGTTTTTCTGCGACACGTCGCCTTTCATTCGCAAGCAGATCATTTCAAGAGCGGATATCTGGCAATGCTGTTAGGTTTTTCCATGCATTTCGAAAGCCGCGGGTGACGGGGGAGAGGGAAAAGGAAAGAAGGGGAGAGGGAAAAGGTTCTCATTGGCTACTTGCTATGTGAAGGTCAAGCTTCATAAGACGAGAAACATACTATAGGTGCACTAGTCACATCGTGTTGCCTGCCATATATGAAAAGGCAGCTATTTATACTCCTGATGCTCACTTTGTAAGTTAGTGAGAGTTGAAAGTTTTGCAAAAATTTGTGATGAAGTTAACGCCAGCCATTGAACTTTTAATTCTATTGTTTGAGACATTAAGGTCATTTTTTTGAGTTTATATAACTACCCAGAAGCACTAAAAGATTTTTTTTTAATTCTTAGCTGAACTTACTTTGAGTTTCATGCATAGGTAATTAATTATTCAACAGTCAATTACTCAACAAAGAGAATAAGATGAAATATGTTCAGCTGAAATAGCATCAACTCTTCCAAATTTTAAAGAACAGTTGGAATCCAAATACAATCATTGCAATTAGTGCAGTATGATTTTTTATCATGCAAATTTGGATAAACATATCATATGGTATTGTGAAAACATTTTTTCTAAAATTAAATTAAGGTATTATTTTTTCTTGTGAACACAATATTTTTTTTAAATGAACAATGTCAAATGCCTTAAAGCCTGTTAAAATGCATGGACTAATTTACAATCAACATTTTATTAAAATAAATAAAAAATAAGCCATATATTCATAAGTTTTTGATAAATTTGTAGTTTTTTTATCCTCCCATTTTGAGTAGAAAAATATGGTCACCTTACTTATCATGACTTCTAAACTAATATCACTGCAATTTTCATGACACTCTAAGATCCCTAATACTCTCCTAATATGAAATTTTCTGCAATTCTCAGTTCAATTTCAAGCTTTCTGATGTGCTCCACTAGATTTGAATCCCAATGGTCTACAATTTAATACATTCATATCACCTCCTTAGTGATATAAGATAGTGATGTGACTCTCTTAAGTGATATGTAGTGCCATGGGCGTCCACTGGAACTGTGCCAGAGGGGGAAAACTTAAAAGTAGAAAAAGTTGACTATAAATTTTTGGTATAGAACATTTAAATTCATGTCCCATCATTTTTGATGTGCACTCACTCTAGTACATTAATAAAAAGCCTAACAAATAGTAATAATTTGATGCTTTATGTATTGAAAAAGAGAAGAAAGATAAAATAAAACAATACAAAAAGATTTGGCCATTGAAAATGTTTTTCGCATAATCGTATAAAGGCTACAGAAAGTTTTATATACTTGTACAATTACACCCAGTCCCTGATTAACACGAATTCTATCAACAAGATTTTGGTTTAACATGATTTTAGAGCTGGTTTTCGACTAACACGACTGTTCGTTCAGTTTAACACGATTTCTCCATGACTTCTCTACGATCGTGCAAAAAGGTCTAGAAAGCAGAAATGTAAACAAACTTTAGCCCTGCTCTTCATTAATTGTGGATGACAATGAGCCTTATTGTAACATATGATCCAGAGGATGAACTTCACAAATGAGTCTGATGCAGAAGGAGAGGGATTTCATGGTTCTTAAACTGTGATGTAGAAAAATACCATTCTTGAATGTTTTTAAATTCCCTTTGTAATTTTCTATAGATTGTATGTTGTTATCTTTTGAAAAATTACTTCATAGATTTAAACAAAAATGCTTAATTCTTACTTATTTGTTGTTTAAAATTATCATTTTACTAATCTTCTAAATAACATCTGCAAAATAAATGGTAAACAGTTGAACAGCTTATTCAAAATGGCAATCATCTACATCGAAAAAGATGCTGGAGTTTATAGTTCACATTTTATTGGTGGTGGGAGTAAGAATCCGAGAAAATTTATATCGCTAGAGCAAAAACTAAATTTACTTAAGCACTATGAGAACAATGAACAAACACGTGATATTGTTCATCAAACAAGTCTTAACGAAGCAATGCTACAAACCATCCACAATATCATTGTTTCTTTTCTGTAAAAATCAGTTATAAGGTGTATTTAAAGCTTACAGTCCCTAAATGCATGAATTTCCATGTGTTGTAGTGGAAGACGTTTAAGGAGAGGGAAAGTGAAGGAGAAATGAATGACCTTGGGATTCAGCTAGACAGTTTGACTAACTAAACCCTAACGCTTGGAGGCTAAATATTTAGCCACCGGTATTTTCTCATGCCCACTTTCCTTTTCGGCCAGATTGTCCTTCCTTACAAATAAAGACCACATATTTTGTTTCTTTACTAGGATTTTGATCAAGTTTTGAAGAATGAGGAATATTTGAACACACAATATTAGTAAAGGTCAAAAATGAATCATCATATTCCCTAACTTAGAAGTGGTAGGATCGGTATTCATGTTAATAATAAATTAAATAAAAACCGAAAACAGTAACGAGTATGAAAATGCAATATCAAAACAAAACAAATTAAAATAACAACAACTATATACACAATACTAAAATAGCAATCAAAACTATGATAACAAATAACGATACCTACAATAAGTATTAAAAAAGAAAACAATAGCTAACAAGAAATGCAATAACAAACACACGATAATGAAACAGCAATAAAAAACTACAATAACAAAATAATGGCAGTAAGAGCACACCGTAAGGTTGGCAACAAAGACACATGGAGTCTCAGTAGAAAACGATAAGAGAATTTTTCCCTCTCCCTGAACAGCCCACATTTCAAGAATGGACTCTTTCAGAACAAAATGTGTTTCTGCACATGGGCCATAAACTTTCAATACAGCTATACATGTATGAAATATACATAAACAAATAAAAAACACAAAGCATTAAACAAAGTATAGTCATAATAAAGGAATACAATTTTAAATGTCCATTAGGTTAGGATGCTGGAATGCATCCTTCCCTATTTACATTATTTCTTATAAGAAATTCGTGTCCGACTAACCCGATTTTACCTTACACAAAATTTTTTAAGACTGCATATATCATGTTAGTTGGGGACTGGGTGTATGTGCCTCTAGTTAGACTTTTTTCCATTCCACTGCCAAACACAAGAAATTTACAGCAACACAAAGCAAAATAACTTATTTAACATGAAATACATTGTGAATATTAGAATGTTATTCATTCATTTGCCAAATTCATAACTTATGGGACTGTTTTAACATGGTCCACTATGACACAAGACATTATGTCACTAAAGTTGTTTTATAAAAATTTTTCGGCTTATTGGCAAGTATGTATGGTAGAATTTATCGAAATGAAACAAACCTGAGGTACAGCACTGTTTCCAAAAATTCCCTTGAGGACAGCAATGCATCTACCAACAATGACATCATCACTGACATTCTCCATTATTGCAGCAGCCTCACCAGCTACAAGGGCTAGCAAAACAGGAGCTCGGTAAAGGTTCCAGAAAAGAAATAGTTCACCTGTTCATAAAAAGAAAATAAAAACTCAAAGTTGCATCAGGACATACATTAGCTCAACTATCATTTATAATGACAAACCAAAATCACAAATATTTACTTAAATTACCGATCACTTTATAAAATTACTGACCTTAAAATTACACAGAGAAACTTGGTTCTTCATTTGAAAAGAAATTTTTTTTAAATGAAAGAGTAACCTACAAATTGAATGACTAAAACTAGGGAACAGTAATAATAAATAAACTAGCAGTTGCCCATCGATAAATTGACTGGTTGGTTAGATTAAATGTTGTCTTGGTAGTTAGCCTTCTGTCACATTACCATGAAGGTCAGCGACTGCAAGGTTTATTTCCTTCTACTAATGTCCGCTAGGAGCGCCACGTTATTTCCTACAGCATCTAATGTCTGCTAGCATCGCCACCTTAACATCAACCACTACAACTACCTCAAGCAGAGCTTAGCTGGTCACAGAAAACCTCAGTATCTCGCCAATGGTTTGACCGATTTCATTTCATTTTCCTGCAAATCTGCCGGTCAGGATGTTTAATTTGATGCATCACACGTTAAGCTTTAAAAACAGCATTTTGTATGCTATTAATATATATATATATATGATTGAAGTAAATTACTCATATTTATCCACAAACATAAATTTTGGAAAGGTGGGTGTACAGGATAAAGGAGGGAGAAGAACTGTAAATTTAACCAATGATGAAAGCTGTTTTGGCATATAAACATTTCTCCCATAAGAAACATACCTCTGCTAGCAGTTGTACTTCCAACATGACCAAAGAGGTTTGCATTTGGATCCCAGAAAGTACGCTCAAAACAAAGCACAACTTTATTGAGGTTCCCAAAGCCCAGCCGTTGAATTGCTGCTACCTTCCACTCAGGCAACGGTGGTATAAACTGCACAGCATTAGCAGGAGGTGGTGGTGGTGGTGCTCCCCCTTGAGCTGGTCCAGGTGCTCCAGATGCACCAACACCACCAGAGCCACCAGTAGCAGATGTGCCAGCAGCCCCTGAAGATCCACTGCTGGAAGTAGCTGATGGGTTTGATGGTGGAATACCTGATGCAATGCCTGTTGATTGTTTAAGTACGCCAAGAGGCAAAGTGCAAAGAACCACATCTCCTACAGAAAACAAGAAATTATAAATTAAATTATGACTGTTACTGATGAAATATTAGAAATGCAAAAACAATATTTCAATTTTTAATTTTTCATAGCTTTACTTTTTGCAGACTTCAATTGGCAATGATAATTCATTTTAATTCTATTTTGTTCAAGTACCTAGCAAGAGCAACAGCAATATATATGAAATTAAAGTAGCAATTCCTTTCATTGAAAATTACATTAATCCATATCACAAAGGCATTTGAATTCGTCTAAGAGGAGGAAAATGTTAATTTGAAATAACTGTTTGTGAAGTAGCTTTCCTTATTCACACAGGAATTAATGAATGACATGATAGAACATCCAGTAATAGAGTTTTCTAAGACATATGAGATAATTATGTTTCAGAAATTGTCTTTTTATAATGATTTTTAAAGTAAAAAATTAGGAAAACTAAGATAAACTTTTACTGGATAACAGCCATTAAAAAGATGCCATTCCATTTCTTCTAATTTTATTCAAAGAATGATGTTTTCATTGTCTTGAATGACTCGGCGTTCAACTAGGATATCATGTTATAATTTTTCAAAATTTCGGCAAATTTGGAAAATGTATGACACTTACCCTTGTATGTTATTGGATTGGAATGATTACGTGAGTTGGAGGTGAGAATTTCCACACCGTGTGGGCCATATCGAATTTGCCGCACAGCCGTGTTCAGCTTGATATCCAGTCCCTCAGAAAGTGCTACAGGCACGCAAGAATATCCATTCCTCACTGGCAGAGAACAAAGAAACAAAATGATTATTACATGACAGCCAACTTGGAGAGAGCGTCTTTTAATGAAAGTACCATCATTAGATATGTTTAATATTTATAGGCATTAAAGAATTAGACTCGATAATGTCAGTAGCTACTTGCTGTAGCTTTTAAGTAGAAAGCGATTTGACTTATTTTCCCCCTTGACCTGTCTCTTTCCCAAAGTAATACTTTATCTATTTGAGGTATAAACAATTTCTTTGTGATTCGATTATCATGTTTACATTAATTTGCCATAAACAAATAAAACAATGACATCAAAGAAAAATTAAGACTCTTTCTGAATGAGAAATTGATCAATAAACAATGATGCTGACATAAATCTTCACCTTCTCAGACTGCTCTAAGAAGAATACAAAGCCAAACACAATTTTTTTACGTTACGGACTTCGTCATAGCAGCAATACAGCCTATCTCGCATGGTCTCTCTATATTTACTATACTGTTTTTTTCTCGCGGACAGATTCCATCTTCTGATTCTCAATAAAATCCACTAAGAAATTCGTCATTTTTTGGAACTTTATCTTATTTTTATACCCTGATTAAAACGCACACTTTTTTACCTCCAATTACTTTCCCAAATATCTAATGCGCATTATAATAACGCACTATCAATAACACCTACCTGATTATCACTTGGGGTGACTGTCTTAAAATCTTATAGATTTAATATCGAAGGCATAATTTAATTGAATTTGTAAAAATAAATGTGGAAAAAACTCAAGGAAAAACATTGAAAAATAGGAAAAAATGACATCAATCATGCGTCGAGATCTAACATCACCAGCAACCAGTAAATAGACAATAATGTTAAGAATTTAAGGTTGGATAATTGATTCACAATAATAGCGAATAATGCAGTAAAAATTTCAAAATTAAAAAAATATATCTAGGCTTAAATTTTTTTCTTGAATTCAACCTTTGAGTTGTGAATTACATTTGGGCAATAATGGTTAAACACACAATATTTGATATATATATATATATATATATATATATATATATATATATATATATATATAAGAGTTATTTACACAAAAAGTTTTTTTTGTTTCATGAATAACTTTTGGAAGACTTGCACTCAAGATTAAAATCCACGTCGTGGAACTCCACATTAGGAATTATTCATATGATGTATAAAATAAAACACATAATGGTAGATAAATCGGTATCATTTCCAAAGAAACTCTGTGTAAATATTACAACTTTATAAACTACTACGTTTTATTCTATAAAACAAGAATAATTCTTAACACTACCAATTAAATTATCCCCGTGCTCCTCGCTCGTTTCAGAAAGCCAAGTTGGAGAAACGTGGAATAATTAGCGGCATGCGCTGCGATGCCTCCGGTAACCATCTGGCAAAAGGAATTTTTACGACGTGCGCTGATGTGCAACGCACTGGAGTGCAAGATGGGCGCGACGAGTGACCAAACCGTTACATATTGTTTTCAACGCGCGCATGAGATCATTGCGTCGTCATTCTGGCATAGTAAACGCTCATATCGCCGCTTTGGACACTTTCCCGCGATGGTGACTGATACCGACGAGGAGCGAGAATCCGCCTAGAATAATTCCCGAGAAAAGCCGGAGGACCGAAGCTGTCGCTGTCCCGGAGACAAAAGCGCATGACTTAAAACATTTTTGGGGGCGTAGGAGACGGATATCTCATCTCCATATCTCGGAGATTTTCTTCTAGGTCAAACTGGTATATCACGTTTCGTCCAATCGCGATTCGTCGCAGGTCTTCGGCTTCTTCGTGACGCTCGAGCAGTTCTAAAGAATGTCGCATCGCGTTTCCTTAAGGTACGTCTGATGTGGGGGATCGAGCGGGAATACAATTACACCGTATTCAAGGTGTTCATGAATAATTTCTCTTACAGCGCCAGACCCGATGCCTAACTCCGTCATCAGATCACGTTTTCGAATGCTTTTCCACTACAGAGCAGCTTGTCAACGAGCCTTATACTATTCTCCGAACATCCCAGATCGCGGTGCATCTGTCGCTTAAATCTTTCCTTTCCTTAACTGCCGACACCAAAAATAAATGAATATATGCGAAATGAAATAATCCCTATTTAAGCACGTGCTCAAGTGTTAATGCGTTTATATGAATAATTCGAAACGTAGAAACAATTATATATCTTAGCCATGTGGTCCCTTACCGACTAAAACCTTATTTTTAGATTAGCTCGCATAGGGACGGGGGAATTTAAATGCAGCGATGAAAGATTATGGGTTATAACAGCGTTGTCCAACCTTTTCAGTTAGGGGCCCACATTACAAATTTTTGCTTACTCTCGGGCCAGCGAGCAAATCTTAGAAAGTTAAGTGAGAATTGTCCATTTTATTATGACAGCCTTTAAAATGCTAAGAGCGTTTCGAAATTACTGTTTTATCACACTAAGCCACGCCGGTCCCTTGCGTACAGTTTTATTATTTTAAAAAAGTTATTATAATTTTTAAATATCTCATTGGAAAATAAAGAACCCAATTCTGCAGAGAAGCGATAAGGATAATCAAAATTTGTAATTTCAACACAAGACTTCAAGTCCACGCTATGCGCGGTTCATTAATAATAATATAACCATTATTTTTCGGTGAGCTAAGCTAAGTCAGATGTTTTCCTGCAAACAAACCCGTTTTGAAACAAAAAATATATTCGTAATTTAAAATATAATTAAATATTCATTAGAATTTCGTAACATTACTACTGTGATTTTATATTTTTCACTCAATTAAGAAAATTTCATATTTAAATAGGATATATTTTTTCTTTTTTCTATGCACTAATACTTTTAATTTGGTTATGTTTGTGAATACAAATTTTATCTGCATAAGATACTATGGCGTGCCGGATAAAAACCTTAAGTGTGTCGGATTCTGTGTTGTTGGATAAGCCTGGGTTATAGCATTCAATCATTACCAAAAAAATTCATAAACACCTACAATTAATTTCAGCTAAAAAAGAGGCACCGCGAAACAAGTATATATTTTAGCAATAGAGATGTTATGGAAAAGGCAGTAGAAGAAATTCAATATTATCAGTAAAAAATAATCGTAAAAAATATTGAATTAAATCAATATTAAATAACATACACGCTAAATTGGTCCCTCTTCGACGAGAAAATAAAATATCTTCGATTGTTTACATCTAAAAATATTACACCGGTAAATAAAAAAATGTAACCTATGCCAATAATATAGTGGAACAGAATTAAAATATTTGTTGATGACCGTAAAAATTACATTCGCTATGTTAAGGCATAAATAATTAGAGTAGAGCTCGAATTATCCAAATTAACTGGTACAAAGTGTGGTTCGGAAGATAAAAATCCGGATAATTGAACAATGAAAACAACGCGCATACAAATATCATAAGTAGATAGGTAAAAGTATTTTGGCCGTAGATTTGTAAGCAATACATAAAATATAAAATTTAATTTATTTAGGGCATAATCTAAAAGACTCGCAGCTGCCTCAAAAAGGTTTTTCTGAATTTAAATCGGGCAATATTTTACAAGCAATGCAGCTGACCAAAGCCGCTTTTCTTCTTGACCCTTCAATCATGTCAGTGGAGACTAAAAGCATTCGAAAACTTCTGCATGTGACGGTAACCCATAATCATTACTATAATTTTAGGACATAGTAGATTTTTATACTGTTATATGAAATATTATATTTACATCCACATGATACCTTGCAAGTCACATTCTTAGTGAATGGCAGGGGATGCAGTGAACCAAAGGTCCCTAGTTTTCCTACGTTATCTTTTCCTATTATGTTCTCTTATTGTCCTAGGGAAAAACGATCCTCTATATCGCTCCGTTTTACAATCGATCTCGCGAAACTTATCCTCGCTGTCCTGCATTCCGAGATATGTCGGGCTTCTGATAAGACCTAATATTACTACCTCATTCACTAGTCCCTCCGACATATATATTTCCAGAAGTTTAAATCTAGCCTGCAGCCTACGTTCCTCTAACGATGTCCATTTCAGATTTTCTATTAATGACGTTACGTTTTGTTTACTATCGTAATTTCTCTTGACGAATCTAGCTGCCCTGCGCTGCACATTTTCTATCTCGTTAGTGAGTCCCTTTTCATAGGGATCCCACACAACTGGCGCGTATTCGACCTCCGGTCGAACCAAGGATAAATAACATAATTCTTTCACTTTTTCGGAGCTACTTCGAACTATTCTCCCAATAAAGGCCATCTTTTTGTTAGCGACACCTATCAATCGGCGAATGTGGGTGCCCCACAAGAGATCACGATGGATGGATGCATTTCCTTCTACTACCGCATTCCTATTAATTCGCGTATAAATAAAACAAAGACATGAGCAAAAATAAGTTATCAACGAATTTTTTACGAAGAAAAATATATTAATTCTCCATATTCTATTGAGATAACTGAAAATCCTGACAATTTTAGAATAACTATAACTCTATTGTGACAAAGATGTTTACTTCTTTCTCTAATTACAGTTGTCGTTTAACCAGCATCTGAAGTATAAACATTCTGAAACGCAAAAATTGAAAGAGATGCAACATGAGTGATTAAATGCAAGGCAGAAGTGTAGCAATGACTTTCTAAAAGTAGTCAGGGAGCACTTTTTATAAGGACGTCAATGGTGAAGAAATTCCCAATTACTATATGCTTCGAGACAAATTATTTCCCTGGTGTCACTACGTGTATATTTAAACTGGCAGGACATTGATTAGCCCTTCAATATTAATTTAGATACCAAAGGGGTCTTTGACCCGATAGCTTTGAAAGCCACCGGAGTCGTAGGACCGGGAAGCAGTGAGGGAGGAGGAGGAAACAGGACCCGTGAACACGGAACGGCTAGCAAAGATAGTCGAGGCAAAAAATAGGGGGTAAAAAAAGAAAACCCGAGGGAAAGGAAAGGGAGACGAACAAGTTTTCAAATGTAGCAACCTGAAAAGTCATTCACTCCCAGAACGCTCATCCATCACTTCGGAATATGGACAGGCTCTCTTTGACTGCTTATGACATGCTCAACGTTACATTTATACCCATCCCCCTGAAAAAGATTCTCTTCCTCCCTCCTCCTTCCGATCTCACCCAACGCCGCCAACTCTTTCCTTGCTTCATACACATTCTAACGCGAGCCAACTCCCTCCTTGTCACATTCATAAGCAGCATACCATTGGCGAACTGTTCACACAGTTGAGGGCGAACACATAAACGGTAAGGGTAAAAAGAGAATGTGCCCCATTCCGGAGGATAAAGGCGGTTCCAAGCAAGCGTCGCTAAGACTAATGGCCGTATTTACTAAAGAATGCCATCAACCTGTCAAGAGCGGGGACTCGACCTCGGAGATTCATGAAATTGTAGCATCCTGACAACTAGTTTGGCAATTTTTAAAACGAGATATCAGGAAATAATTTTCTATTGGAGCGGTTTCCAATGAAAATAATTTTAATGCTTGATTGATAAGGGGTATTAAATGGATAACAGGAAGCGACAGGGAATATTAATCACACAAAATATTTTACCCGACATATCTCCAGCAGGAAATATTTGAGGAGTGAGGATAAGAGTAGATAATAATAGAGACAAATAGAATTATTTGATCAGGAATAATTTTTGTAACTCTCATTTCTTTGAACACGCGCAGAAATAAAAACAAAATTTGACTTTGTAATTCAATAAAATCATTGTCAATATTAGTACGCACCACAAAATTTCTTTTGAGTATCAATCAATATATCTTCCATTAGATCCATCGCAATAAACAACAGCATGATGGAATAATTAGTAACTGTTCCCATGACAAAAAGTTCGGTACGACAGGAATTTGAAAAAATATTATCCTACAAGCATGTAAGGGCAAAGATTCTCCCGAAACAGGAACAGGAACAGGAAATCAGGAACGGTCAACCTATCAATCGAGTTTTTACAATGCGTAACGATTATGCATTCAAATT
Source organism: Tanypteryx hageni (assembly GCA_028673005.1). NCBI lineage: Eukaryota > Metazoa > Arthropoda > Insecta > Odonata > Petaluridae > Tanypteryx > Tanypteryx hageni. The sequence goes on from CM054116.1 coordinate 58,528,682, forward strand.
AATTTAGATAACATTTCTAATAAGAAAAGAGAAAGAAAATAAAATATATCAGACAGAAACAATTTTCCACAATGAATACAGAGCCTGAATCACGAAAAGTTTAATAATGTCATACATAGAATGCAATTGCGTGAGAAATGTTTTCATTTTCAATTTAGAATAGTTAGGTATAGCAACTAACCATTCGAATATGTCACTACTTAAATACACTGCACCCACACAACATGTTCAAACATAACCTCATAATATCCTGAAAAATCGCCTTGTGGTCAATCTTAACTAAGCCATAGCACACGCGACGACAAGCGAGTCCTTAAAAAACTATTTTTCCTCCGACTTTTTCGCTATCTGCATAATTATAACCTATTGCCAAACAGAGAGCAGCGCAGCAGTAATTAAAAGATAAGGTGGTTGTGAGCTTTGCATGGACCCCATGCATCGGTTCGACCTTGCTGGGGAGAAAAGTCCAGGTTAAATGACAGATTAAACCCCCCACAGACACACTGGTAAACTCAAAGTCATCTGATAAACAAACTTCGCGGCAAAGGTGGGACAGTGCACCCAACGAACAAATGAATTTCGTCCCTTATCATCGAAAGTCATCGAAGTCTGTGACGGTTTTTGTGCCCATACACATCCTCACGGCATCGCAACGTCTCCACGGGTGGCTCCTAGGGAGAGAAAGAGGGAAAGGGCGAAGAGAGGGCGGAAGAGGGGAAAAAGAGTATGGGGTCGGCGAGTCGGACAAGAAAGCGGATTACGCGAAGGTCTGGGGAAGGAGAAAAAAGAGGAACGAAATCAGAAGGACAGCAGAGAGTGAGGAAGAGAGGATTAGCGGAAAGGAGGAGCTAAAAAGAGAACTTAAAGGTGATGCGAGAGGAGGGATGGGGATAAGGAGTGGAAAAGAAAAGGAAAACGACTTTTCGAACCGTCCGACCGAATGGTTGTTCCGAAGCAAAAGTCATACGACCGTTGGGATATATATATTTTTTCTCAAAACTCGTTCTATAACCAATTTAACCCGAAGAACAAAAGGTCAAACGATTTAATTTTGGATGGGACCTATGCAAATGAAGGCGATAAAAATCGCACCGCAGTGCGTGTCCACCTTAATAGCTTTTGATAAAAGTGGACACGTTCGGTAACGGATTTCCTCGGGAAAGATGTCAATAAATAAATAAATCCGAAAATATTCGCTCTGGCGGAGCATTTCAAACGAAGGCCTCTGAAAACATGCAACAAAATAAACGCTAATGCTGTAAGTGCTCTTTTGGTAAGAGTTAGAAAATTACAAGAATTACGCGAAGCCAAGTTTGTAAATAACACACAAATTCCAGAACTGTGTTTTCAAACTGAATATTCACAGTAACACTCAAGAATACCCTTCGAGAAAATAATCCCATTGACACGAAAATATCTTTTTTTAAATTCCCATAATTTAACCAGAAGGTAACATTTCAGTTTCACCCAAGCGGATCATCGAACGCATAAGGCTGCGCGACGCAATTTTTTCAGTACTTACTTTTTAAAAAAATTCCTAAAGATTTTCAGTCTAACTGAATACTTATTTAGGGAAAAGTAGGTTACATTGGAGAAATATTTTCATTTTTGGGTGCGATGAAGAAAGTAAAAGGCTGAGGTTAAAAGGTCTAAAAATTTTAGGAGCAATGTCTTATCTAACTTTACCATCAGAAACCACACGAAATATTTACCGAATAAGAAGTAATAAGCTTGCAAATCCAAATTCTAAGAAATTTGGAAATTTTAGGACGGGGTAAGATAATAAAAACGAGGTTATTTCACAAACATCAAATGGTGAGAATGATATATAGCAGCCGACTATTTTTTAAGTGTTTCCGGGAATGAGACGACCAGCCCATAAAATGTTGGCCAGGTCTAACGCAGTAAAACCGACCAGCTGGCATTCCTAATTCGCCCATGCCACTCAATTAGTCATAACCACGGTCCAGTTGAGAACAAATCAGGAATTAAGTTGCTTCAAAATCCCGCCGTGAAATCCAAGGCTATTTCGCATGGTTCTTACTTTCGCCGAGCAAAGCGACTGTCGCGTCGTCTCTATTCACCGGGAGGATAGAGAAGAGGAAAAAAGTTCGAAACAAAAAAAAACGACGCGAGCGAGAGATCACAAAGCGTTTTTCCTCGCCGACTCATCTAATGAGGGGCAAAAAGGACGCGGGTAATCCGAAGCTCACGGAGAGAGGGCCACCGGTGAGGAAGTGAGGACACACGAACGGGAGTGATTTTTCCCCCACGGAGCGGGAAACATAGAGGAAGGCGGCGTAGTAATCCGGGAAAGAGCTAGGGATTTCAACGCCCGCAAATAAAAGGGGAAAATGTCCGGAGACTTCAACGCCCGCACGTTTGTGAGATTTCCCACGCGCTTCTCCAGGGAACGGCTCGGTATAGGTCAAACGATAGATCGAGTGGATGGGTGGAAAAAAGTTCCTACCTAAAGTAAAAATGATACTCGTAGAGAGAGCTTACCTGCCTCTGAGTCGGACTCTCAGATTAAGATTAATCTCGATGTCGCAGAAAATTGCGGGAGAATTGCAAGAGATTTCCTTTTTCCCCGTCGATAATAAAACCACATTTCAGTTCGTGCTCCATTAACCAACTAAGAGAGTGAACCCAAATCGCGCGTAATAAATTACGTGGATTTAGCGATAAAATAAAACATGCTAAATATAAATATTTGAGCATGTAGGGATCAGGATCTCCATCCGATATGAGCTTCGTAAATGCGGCAAGATAAATATTTAAAAAGTTATCTGTATAAAAAGCTATAATGATAATGGTTATTATTATAATGGGCGAATACATACTTTTTTGTGAACATTTAATGTACTTTGTGGCATCGAATAGCACAAAAACTGACCCCCACAAGCAGCATGGACGTATCCCGTAGAATTTTATTGGTTGTCATTCCTCGATTTGCCCATGTATAGTAACGAAATAAAATACAAGAACCAAAGTAAAAGTAGGATTCATAATTTATAATATAAACCTCCGCTAGAAAGCAGCTAAGAGAGGGGATTAGACGACATGTTGACGTATCGAAAAACTAGTTTAGATTAGGTTTAGAAGAAATGACATTAACGGAATGAAGATAGGGCGCGAACAGCAATCTGTGATTCTGCCGCGTAATCCATTGATCATAAAACAAGAAACCTGAAATTGACGTTCAAATTATCCACGCCATCAAGATGTTTCCGACCAGCTTGAGTCAAGACTGGTAATGAATCTCGGAATAAATCTTGTTCGTAGGAACGGAGACACCCCGCAGTCTTCTGAAAGAGTTTCTTTGTGTTTACCGTTGTCATAAGGACAAGCGAGACACTAGACGAATAAAAGACTCAGGAACGTGACAGACGGAGACTCTTAATCAACCGGAGAAAATCCAGAATTGTAATTGTTTGGTAGACACTTGCTGACGCAAACCAAAGAGTAAGGCTTGGTCGAGAGTTAAAAAAATTGAGGCAATTTCTGCAGAGTGAGAATACTCTAGCATCTTCTCTCTCACCTCAGAGACTCCCTAACATCTGACCCTGCCAATCTTATCTTCATTCCGAGAACGTACGACTCAAAGATAAGTTGGGCAGGTCGGATAATGCTAGCGCTAACGTCATTATAGTAAAACAAGCAATGATATAAAAATGAATTTTTATAAATAACTTTAATATAGATGACTTTATATGCATTAATGTAATGTTATTTTCAATAACTTAGGTTACATTATTTAAAATATTTACACTGAACTTCTTGGAAGAACTTATATATTCATTCAGCACTTGTATATTCATACTTAATTCAGTACAAACTTACTATCGGCATTCACAAACTATTTCTCGTTTTCCATATAATCTAATGAAATCATACTATAATGGAGCAAGTGTGAGTTTGTCTGTTCGGATTCTGATTGACTGTCGAGAAGCGACAGCCCTGCCTCTGGCGATAAGGAATCATAATTTTAAAATAAAAATTTAATGTAATTGTTTCTGAATTGAACCAATTTCGCATGAATTTATGAGTTAGATGACTCTCTTAGAACATACCCTTACGATTCATCGTCTTTGCAAAATCGAAGATAAAACGTACGATTAGAGGAGACGAATGAAAATTATCGCTACAGAGTACATCCACAGGCCATCTCACAACAAACTAATACGAAACGATACACAATTTAAATAGAGCATGAAAATTTACGGCGAGCATTATTGTGTAACCACAGTTGTATTCAGAGTCAATCGCAACATAAATTATTTTTTTATTATCTCAAGAAAATATAAACATTAATGTTGCCATGGAAATGCCAATCAATGAATAACAGTGAAAGAAAACATCAGTATTATTGCCAATAAACTTAAATGAAGGTAATAATTTATTTTGCACGTTAAATAATTAATAATGTTAATGAAGTCAGATACAAAGATTTGAATTGATGAATATTTGACGGACTTGGAGGACATTTTCTGAGAAAGATGCGTGTTTTTAATCTATAGCTATATATATAGAGCTTATTATTTAAATACATAACTTTCATCGAAGTTACTAACGAATGATTTGGTGTAATGGTTAGTACGTTTGGCTAATAAGCTGAGGTTATGAGGTTCGAATCCCAAAATGGAAAGATATTTTTCTTGGTTTATATATATATATGAACTTGCCTACTATATATATATATATATATATATATATATATATATATATATATATAGAAGCTTTCGGAATTATTCCTTCATCAGCTACAGAGAGAGAGAGTTCTCTCTCAACACGCGGTTGTGAGGTCATATAATATCGACAACAAAGGGTCAGATTCTCCAGTGCTACCTACAGCCCATTGTTACTACAAAGTTCACAGAAAATCAGTTCGGAAACTTTTGGGCCACACCTCGTATTTTAAAATAACAATAAATTATGAACCCTATTGTATAACGGCCACCTATCTAATAATTGCACAGATAAAACTAAAACTGTTAAACAAACCTTCCTTAAATAACCATATCAGGCGTGACTTCGTGAAAGTGATTAATATTATTAATAATAAACAAAAATCGTACTTTTCCACAATATTTTATACCGTCTTTAATTAAAATAAATTTATTCCAAATACTCAAATATTCTCACAACTTTTTAAAGAAATTTATCGTAGTTCATTTTCTCAAAATTTGCTCTCTCTAGTTTGTCAGTATTATCAGTTTGGATAGGAATGTAAGTGAAAACAACAGTCAACATATGACACCAGGTGAAAGTTAACTGTCGTCGAGTTTCTTCATATCAGTCGAGCAATTTATTAAAATTTACACTCACTAAAAACTGTAGTTATGCTCTACGATATACATACATATCCATTGATATAACGCAATGCGCATGAATTAATTCAATTGCGGGTTATTTTCTTAGGAAAAAAACCGCATGCGTAGCACCTCATTTCGAAAAAAATAAAGCCTCGCAAACGCTTACGCAATTACAAAAGTACCACTTATGTTTTCTACAATCTCAGCCCTTAAATTTCTCTTCGCGAAACCGCCCATAAATTCCGTCATTTTCACGAGAACAAGAATCCAACGCGAGCGAGCATGACGAAAAAAAGCTTTCTGACCACCGCGTGTTACACACTATTTAAAACGTGAGGCCATCTCCGGCTGACCTGGTACGCATGCCAGCTATTTTCCTCCTCCTCCTTTCTCTTTATTCGCGGTCAAATAGACTCCGATCGGAAGGAAAGCAAGAGGAACGAGCGAAAGGGAGAGAAATAGAGAGAGAGAGAAAGGAAGTTAGGGGTCGCCAGAGTGCAATACAAGGCGGCGGCTGAGGGGCGTATCGGTTCGCCGAGTGCAGGTCTGTGTCTTCGATGCAAATGGAAGCGCGGCTTAATTGATGCGCGCGTGGAGGAAGAGGAGGGGGGGAGGGAGTAGGGGAAGATGGGGGAAGCTTAGAAAGGTATAGATATTGGCAGAGGAAGGTAAAAGCGGAGGAGGAAGCTTAAGAGAAAGAGAGATAAAGAGAGGGCTCACTTAAGCCGTTTCAGGAAAAGCACACCCACATCTCCCATCCAAACTCCCCCTCATCGTTCCACTAGAAAGCAGGGATTGAGATGGAGGAGGATAAGGGGGCAGCAGAGAACCAAAAGGAGGGCGAAAGGAGGTGGAAGAACGGACTAAAGAGCTCATTGTTTCCGCGGCTTTTATTTATTCTTCCTCCACTAAAAAATACGAAACCCTTCCTCCTACTTCTACTAACTCCCTTGCTAACGGATATATCGCCGATGAATCTAAATTGAGAGCTGCGAGAGGAACGGAGGAACGGTAATTGATTTTTAATTGGTCCTCTCTCTCTCTCGCCCTCCGTCACAGATTGAGGACCCCGGTGGCGGAACTCCCTCAGCCGGTAAACACATTCTTGTTACGATAGGGTGTTCGCGGTGATTAAGGGTGTGATATGAGAGAAAGGGAAGTTGATAAAAGGGAGAGGAAAGGAAAAAGGTAGGAGAGAGGACGAGGTGGCGGGAAATAAGTACGGGGAGGAAGTCGGAGGTAGAAACGGGAGAAGGTAAGAGCTTTTTTTGTTTAAGACACGAAGGTTGGGAAATGTAGATGAGGTTCAGCGAAGGGAAAAGATGCGAGGCGCGTCCCAGACGACGCGGAACCGATTAGGAAGGGTGAGAAAAGGCGGAGGGAAAGGGAGGAGGAAAGAAAGCCGGTAAGGCACTCACCCAAAGCCTTACAACGCGGTAAATTCTTCCGAGGCGAGCGAGCGAGAGAGAGAGAGAGAGGAGTCCCCGGACGAACACGCGTACGCAAACAAACCTTATCAAACTTACCCGCGCGCATTTAAACACCATTCGCGTAATTTTTCATCATAAATTGACATTATTTCTTCTTCCCTCTTGGATCGAGCGGACAAAAGCCGTATTAAAAGACCATGTGTAAACTCTTCCTAAAAGCTCGGGGACAAAAATAAACCAGAGGCAACAAAACTACATTGTCACGGAGACGACCGAGGAAAAAGTCCTTTTTATATTAACGACTCCACGGGACTTAAAACCTCCCACACGCAAACAAATAGACACATGTTTAAAAAAACAGCCCTACTTAATCGCTTCGAATTAATTGTCCCGGAGTTGCGTAGACGGCGATGCCTTAAAACGCTGCCAATAAGTTATGTAGAGCAATAGCGTAGAGGACGAGCGAAGCGAATGCATCGTCGAGGAAGGAAGTTAGAGGAGTGATGGTAGGTCTAGGTAAGGGAGAGAATTCAGAGGTATGGGAACGAAACGGAGGGATATACGAGCGTTAAGAAAGAGGACAAGGATGGAAAAAGGGAGGGAGGAGGTTGTGCAGGTGGTTAGGGGAAGGCGTGGGGGTGGAGTATATGGACTCACCGGTCAATCCCAATACTCTCGACAAGACCAGACTATCCTTAAACCTAACCCTTCTGTGAAGCAGAAGGTTGGAGGAACACAACGAGTGGGATGCAGGAGGGGAGGGTGCGGAAGACGATGACCTTACCCCCACCACGCTTCACCCCTGACGCCTCCGGTATATCCCTCCTCGCCTTCCACGGTCCCACCTTACCCCTTCACGTTCTAGTTATAGGGGGAGGGAGGCTTCCAGCCTATCCCACTTTCTAGGTTGTCACTCCTCTCTATCACGACGTTCTCTTCGACCTCTCTCAATCGATTCTTAATCTCTATCTCCCGAGTCTCCGACGAACAACGCCTCATTCCTCTCACGTTCTCTCAAAAGTCGTATTTAAATCTGGTTTCCTCTACAACGCTGCGTTGAAGGAACTATGATCGAGATTTTGTTGCCGATACGATTTACATTTGGTTAGCATAAACAAGCCGAGTGATGGCTAATGGAGAAAATTTAGTTTGAGGAATCACTACGATATGAAAAAAAAACATTTTGTAGAGGGAGAGACACACGTTCGCGCAAGTTTCAGCTAGAAACGTAACAATATTTTTGAACGATGCCAATTTTGTCGATGAAAGTCGTTATTAGCACACTGGCCAAAAGGTTTGAAAACAAAATTTCAAGCAAGAAAGACCTCTATCAGTTATAGACTGAGAAGTTTGACAAGTATACCACATGATTCCAATTACTTCAAACTTTTTAAAGACGATATTTTTAATTAGGGGCGGTCACATTTTCTTTTCATTCAAAACGTTAAAATTAATGGCGCGACGCACAATGAAATATAACTCGTCGTTATGAAGTAAGCTTTTTATCGGAGAAATAGCTAATAAAAATCCCCACAAGCGCTCGTGACAACCAGCATTCATAATTTTCAACTCTCTTAAATTCCACCCGTCCGGTCCTTGTTTTGACTGGATCTAAAATTATCGCCAATGACATCAACGTGTTGGTTTTGCAGGCAACCATTGGCTAAGAACTTATTTCACACGGATCCCAAAATGCAGATGTACTCGCACTTCATATTTCATGCCCCGACGTGAATGCGATTTTTGAAAAAAATATTTTACGCCAAATATACACCAAATCCATCCAAATAAATACAGGATAAATGGTATTAATATTGCCAAACTACAGTGTTCGTTCGCTCGGATATCCGCGTTTCCAATTATTTATTAATAAAAAAATACATAACACCATTAAATCTGCATACGTTACGGTAGTAAAAAGCAAACGATTTTTAGCCTACTTTCCAGAATGGAAATAGGCTTATAGTAGGCCCCTGCGAATCTCAAATTATGGAACGAATCGAATCTAGAATCGAATCGCCGTAAAGTATTCGAATCTCGAATCGGGCAGTTTTTTTTAAATTTAAGTCTCTCTAGGCTGAAGTGTTTTATTTCTAATCACTCTTTAGTTAGTTATCCAGTTTTTGTTTTTCTGTTTAGTGTGAAGAATCTTAAAAAAACACACCAAAAACAGTCACTTAGAAACGCTACATAATATAATTAATCCTCAGGATGCCGGGATGTCTTCGTCACGTTGTATCCGAAAAACTGTACTAAGGATTGTTATCTAATATACATAGCATAATAATTTGCATGTAAGTTGAAATAATAACAAAATTACAAGAAAAGGTACATTTTATTTTAAATAAAACATACAAAGTTAAGATTCTTTATAATTAGTAACAATAAATCTTTCTTCTTCTTTGCCCATATCAAAGTCTCAGCATTACGGTTAAACAGAGAGTATAGCAAATTGGATAACATTATGCCACCCACCGAATTTATCCTTTCTGATGAAGTGTTTGTAGCCTGAATTGCCAACAAATCTCTCCCAATTTTTGCCAAAAATGGGTAGGATCTACTGTTTTCTTTCCAGTAAAATAATGGGTCACCATCGCGGTCCATCGCAGATTGTTTTGTGTATTGGTGTATTTTCTCATTAAGTGTGGACATTTCGTCGATTTTTGACGAAGCTTCTTTTTGCGAGTCATTAATTTTAAAAAATAACGCATCCAAAAGGTTGTCCTTTTCTGCTTCGCTTTTTATACATCCAGTATTAGACCAATTAGCTCTTCGTCTTTTCCTTCTTGCCGGAATGCATCTCCTAAATCTGAAGTGAATTCTTCTAAAAATGCTTTATAGTATTCGCTTGGTTTTCCGTGAATAAGACGATTTAAATCTTGGATCAAGAAATGTTGCAGCCATAAGGTGGACACTGGTCAATATTTTGACCGCTCTGTTTGTGTTTAAACCTTGGGGAGGTATGATCCAAATGACAAAATTTACCCCAAGAGTACCTTATATTTAGAGTATTACACTATGTTGGTTAAAATTAGACCAATAATTTAATAAGAACATATCAAACTTTCATTGGTCGATATATCGTCTGCCGATTCGAAATTTACGAATTGTTTTTCTGCGATATCGAAAGGAATCGGATCTTTAAATCCGATTTGAATTATGATGGAATTTCGAAGCTTCGCAGGGCCCTAGCTTATAGTTTTGACGTTGTGCCTGTCTGTGTGTCCGTCCCCCCTATTAACTTTAGAACCAATATACCGATTTTCATGACACTTGGTGAAAATCTCTTGCTACATGAGCCAAGCTCCCGAGGATAGTTTTTGTTGCGAAGATTGAGGTCCCGGGTTCGATTCCAGGAACTATCCTTTCCACTTGATTTACATGGGAAATCTGAAATCCATCGTGCAGGGTAATTTTCTCTCGCACAATAAAATATATTAGAATTTTAATATCGGAGCGAGTTTTGTCTATTCTCTGAGGAAAGAAATGAAGATTCTAATTTTTATCCTAGAATTTTTCTTATCTATTGTATTTCTTGGAATTTTGCATAAATACTGGCGATTTTGCAGTTTTTATCACTCATTACGAGAGTGTTGCCATAGCAACAACTATTATTGGACTCAGATTCGGTATATTCTAATAAGTACACCCGTTATTTTTGCCGCACAAATACGCGTGATCAATTGAATATTCTGTTCGAATGTATTTGTAGTATTTTATAACGCTAAATTATGAAATTTGGGAACACAAAGAGCTACATATCCGCGATGATTTTAAAGCTATAAAAGGCAATATAAATATTAAATAAATGATTAAATGGAAAGGAGGCATCATAAGTTCCGTTTGGATCATCTTGTTTTAATATTACAATAACAATACGGGAGTAAAGCTTACAATGCCTTAACTTACCACTCAAAATAGCCGCCGGTTTGACTCGCTCCTAACAGAAACAACATTTTAATTAACAGTCCGCCGACAGATCGCAACTTGTTTCCACGCATTAAATTATCCCATCGGACAATATCCCTCCTCCTCGCGTCGACTCGCCGGCAACAAAACCGAAAGGCGAAAACAAACGTGATATAACCCTTTGCCGAAAGTCAAAAAAACTTAAATCACGTCCGAGAGAAATAGAGAGAGAGAGGAACGACTCCCTTGTGGCAACAACGGCATGGCAGGGCGACTTGAGCCGTTGAGATATACACATCCACTCCTTTTTTCCCAAAAGGAATACGACGAATATTTTTTCACTAACAAATACCATCGCATACATACATTCACCCACCCAACACGCCCAAATACGCCCACACCCCATTCTCGCCTCAACACGTGGCCAAGGAGTAGGGAAGGAGGAGGAGTAGTAGGGAAGGAGGAGGAGTAGGGAAGGGGGAGGAGTAGGGAAGGAGGAGTAGGAGGTGGCGGGAGTACTCTTATAAAAGGTGGAGGTGGCGATAGAGAAAGTTGGCGGAGGATGGGAGATGGGAGTGAGAGAGGAGGTGAGGAACATAGAAAGGACGAGAAGGCGTGTCCGAAGTTGTGAGGATGAGGGCCACAGAGGGATGTCGTCGGAGGTGGGCAGAGACAGGATTTGCTCATTCAATGACGCTGGCACGAAAAGAGTGAGTGAGAGGCTGCGAGAGAGAGAGAGAGGGAGAAGAAAGAGAGAGAGAAAAGAGAAAGGTGTCTTATGCTCGGGGCTTGTATCACCCGCGGGATGCGTCGCACATGTTACCGACGCGCTGGTTTATAACGCGATACAGAAAGAGTGCGTGGGAGGAGGCGGGGCGGGAAGGAGCTGGAACAATGGAAAAGACGACACGGCGAATTAAACCGGAGATCGAGTGTGAGAATGAACGATAAAAAAAGAAAGGTGGCCATATAAATGAGACATACGAGACGCGTCCCGTTCCGTCCCGGCGAGACAAATGACACGCTAAATGCAATTAAAGGGCATCGTTTAGAAAAAAATAATTCCCGGCGTAAATGATAGCCGGGCTTGTCTGAATTGTTTCGGCAGTGACTAGATATGATTTCCTTCCGCTCCTGATCTTAGGTCCCTTATCTGCATTTTAAAACTGAAACTGGAGCTCGAGTTATATAAAGAGGTCGACCGATGAATCTAATTCCGATGGCTACGTAAAAATATAGTTTCTTTCCGTGACTTTCTTCCAGGATTTTTTAAAGGTTTCTTTTATCATTATAAATAGTGCTTCTCACATATATATATATATATATATATATATCATATAAAACCTAAGGTACTTCTAGAAGAGCCACAGAGCTGAAATTTGGCATGAATATAGGTGATTAGGTATCGTACAACCTCTGGAAAAATCCGAAATTCTAGAAAATGTTATATTTAAGAGGTTTTTTTACCCAAATGTCCAATTTTAAAAACCCATAAGAAAAGCATTAAAAACGGTGCATGGCTAAATAAAATTGCTTATTTAAATTATTTAAAATTAAGATACGAAGTCGGGACATGCACCATACTATGGAAGAAAGAATGAAGTTTATTTATCTTGAAGACAATTCAAATTCATGCTGAATTTGCGTAAAAAATCGATTTTAATCATAAAATTTTGAATTTTTTTCAGTCTTCAACAATGAAAAATATTAACTACCATAGCAACGACTCCAATGCATTTCAATGGGAATTGATTTTCCATACTTCAAGACCATTGATTTAATGCTTAGACTACATTATAGGCCGATATCCTTAACTTCGTTAACGTGCAAGATACTTGAGCACATAGTCTTTAGCTCTGAAATGCGCCATTTAGATAGTCATTCATTGCTTAGCGGATGCCAACACGGATTCCGGAGAGGTAGATCATGCGAAACGCAGCTCGGCCTGTTCGTGGACGATTTGTTGCGATGCGGAGAGAAAAATACTCAGGTCAATGCCATATTCATTGATTTCAGGAAGGCGTTCGATAAAGTATCTCATAGGAAATTAATTGCGAAGTTAGGACAATGTGGTATCAATCCGAAAGTTGTCGGTTGGGTGAGAGACTTCCTCTCGAATAGGGAACAGATAGTTGTCATCGATGGGAAATACTCGTCCCCCGTTAAAGTTGCTTCGGGTGTTCCTCAGGGAAGTGTGTTGGGCCCTCTGCTCTTCTTAATCTATGTAAATGATATCTGCTCGGTTGTTCGTAGTAAAATTAGACTTTTCGCCGATGACACCGTTCTATATAAAGAAATAAAAAACCAGGAGGATCATCAGTCACTGCTTGAAGACTTATTTCAGCGTGGTGCAAAGAATGGCAAATTGAAATTAATTATACTAAATGTGCCGCAGTCACGTTCTGGAAAAGTAAGAACAAAGATTTAGGTTTCTAATATAAAATAGATGAAATGAGCATTCGACAAGCTGAGTATGTAAAATATTTAGGAGTAACCATTTGTCGAGATCTTTCGTGGGACATGCACATTCGTCGAGTTATAGGCGCGGCCAACAAGAAACTGGCATTCATAGGTAGAATAGTACGGAACACTACAGAGAAAGTACGTGAAACATGCTACTTATCACTGTTAAGACCGCAATTGGAATACGCAGCGAGCATATGGGATCCGTACGAGAAGGGACACATAATTCAACTAGAAAGAGTACAGCGCAGAGCAGCCAGATTTGTAAAACAAAAGTACGAACATAAGGAAAGCGTCACCTCTTTATTGAGGGATTTGAACTGGGTATCACTGGATGACCGTAGATTGGACTCAAGGTTGAAACTTCTGGAGAAATATAGGTCGGAATGTCTAAAAGACGAGGTCGTAGGAATAGTTGAAGCACCAACGTATATAGGTAGAAATGATCGAGACGAAAAAATACGTGAGATCGATTGTAGGACGGAGCGTTATCTAGGCTCGTTCTTTCCGAGGACAATACGAGATCACAATAGGAAATTTCGAATTGCGTTAGACAATCTTTAGGTAGGATTTGGTGCACTGCACCCCCTGCCACCCACCAACTTGGTGAATTGCAGGGTAACTTGTAGATGTAGATAATGCATTTGATTTCGGCCAACGACGTATACATATGATGACGCAACAATTTTAAATTGTTTTTTATCCGAATACCTACTAAAAGGCATAGATAATAACGCCTAACATACAAAATATCCTAATTTTTACATAATTTTTAGTGTACCATATAGGATATTGTCTTAATAATGATAATAGTTATTGCTTAAAAGGGGCGATCTGAGCCATGAAACTTTAAATTGGAAAACATTGACACGAAGCCGATTGCCAGAAAATTTAGAAATTCTGGATAATGCCTTACTTTCGCATAAAATGAAAACTATTATCTTATATATATGGGCTTTGTTTAGTTCAATTTCTGTCGCGTTGGTTTATTTACATGTTTATATCTTGGTATTATTTACGTGTTAGAAGGAAAACTAGATGCAAAAAAGGGAAAGAGGTAAGAAAAGGTTTCAGCTGATACACGATTTGAAAGGGAAAGAGTTATCAAGATATGAAGAGGACAGCGGAAAATAGGAGTATATGGAGAACCAGGTTTAACCATGAATAATATTACGTCCTCTTCCCGTTCCCCCTCCCTTACTCCTTGTTAACTTTTTTTGCATATCATTATTTTTAAAATTCTTATTGGGTTGCCATAAACAATTGGCATATTACTTGTAAATGTGGATCCCAGGTCAAAAAATGAAATATTATCGTATTGATTAAAACCGCTATAATTGGATTATTTGCCCTTATATTCTTCTGTCGGCGTAGAGTCCGCACACGTATTTTTAATACAGCCTTTGTTAACAACGTGATCCATACAAGGCGATAAATTTCCCATTTACAAGTAATATGCCAATTGTTTATGGCAACCCAATAAGAATTTTAAAAATAATGATATGCAAAAAAAGTTAACAAGGAGTAAGGGAGGGGGAACGGGAAGAGGACGTAATAAAGAAATGGGGAAGTGTGTAGGAGGAGGAGGAAGAGGGGGGGGGGTAAGAAATTATAATGAAACTGGTAATATTGATATCAATCAACTAGTAATCAAATATAAGCAATATTGATATCTATCAACTAGGAATTTAACAACAGTTAAGAGTATGAAGAGAAAAAAAAAGGAAAAAGATGGTGAGAGGGTCAGAGGGGAGAGGCAGGTGGGGGGGGGGGAGAAAGAAAGTATGAGGCAATATTGATATCTATCAACTAGGAATTTATATTCTTCTGTCGGCGTAGAGTCCGCACACGCATTTTTAATATAGCCGTTGTTAACAACATGAACTATACAAGGCGATAAATTTCCCATGGCGACGAATTTTCCGTGGCGATGAATTGCTGGCGGTGAATTTTCCGCGGCGCTGAATTTCTGGCGATGAAACGATGAATTGCTGGCGGGGAATTTTCCTAGACCCCATCCACCGCTACTTCATCCGAAAAATTAAAGCCCACTCCATCCGAAAAATTCGGCACATAAAAAGAAACTCTGCCAAAGGCAAACACCAGGTTTTATTTTCAAGCGAGGCGCACTCCTAAAAGAAAACAAATAATACGGATTCGACAGACAGACAGAGAGATGGGAGGTCGCGCGCGCTCCCGCCACACGCCGAATCACGGGGAGGGATAACAATGTAAATGCCGAAAAGTTTACACTTATCGACCAAACTACGCGCCGACTCAAGAGGCCACACTTCTCTCCCGAAACGAAAACAACCGAAAGCACACACACACACGATCATATTTCTTAGATACATACCGCAAATTTACGGCGCAACTATAATTCCACCACCGAAATAAAAATGCAACGAACACGACGACAATTTAGCAATCGCGCAGCCATAAAGGAGGGAATAAAACAAAACGAAGAAATAGGGAGGAGGCGGTGGGAGGGGGCAAACTCAAACATGCGCGCGCAATTAGGGAAGGAAATCGCATGCACGGGGTATTTTTATTATTTTTTTACTCACACACCTACCGCAGAGGAAAGTCAATTTAAACAGCAACGGGTATAAGAGAGAGAAAAAGAGAGAGAAAGAGATGGAGGGAAGGCAACGAGAGAAAATAGACGACTTCCCGGAGAACAAGCACGGAAAGGAAAGAGAAGACGCTGCCGCGGTAAGCGACGGCCTCAGCCATCCAGCCACTTACTTCCTCTCCCCTTTCCCTCCGAGGAATCCAGCGTTTATTGACTCTGGAGACCTCTTGAGTCATGGGCCTTTATCGACGGCCGGGAGCCGAACCCCGGGCTCAGCGACGGTGAAAGGTGAGCAACAACGGCAAAGGTAAAGAAGAAGGGGAGAAGATGAAGTAGAGGTATGGAGAGAATGAGTTGATGAGGAGGAAAGAATGAGGGGTCGGTTACGTGGGAGGAAGAATGCTGTTGGAGTGAGGGAAGGAAAGGTGAGAGACTGGTCTTTGGATGGAGGTAAAGACAAACAAGGCGGATGGGTGCCCCGAGGGAGAAGGGGGAAGGGGTAAACGGAGGAGGATGAGACGGACGGCGGATGGTGATGAGTAGAGGGATGGGGAGAGGGAGCGGGCGCAGGAGAGGGATGCTGCGGCGGTGTGCCTCACCTCTCTCCCTCTCGCTGCAGCCCGTGAGGTGAAGACATGGGAGAAAGAGGATAGGTATCTCGACCAATGACAATGGCGCGGTCACGGCGAGAGACGAAACCTTGTCTTTCTCCGTTTGTATGGGTTTTAGGGAGGGTCGGTAGAGCTCGATGTCTTGGGATTGCTTCTAAAAAACGACATTCCAGGAAGTAAAAAATATCTGAAGTTTCACAAACGACAATTATGTGCCTTATATATCTATTTCTCTTTTCCTTATATAAGTCTATGGGGTAGATTTAGTACAAAGAATTAAAATAAGCTCCTATTGTATTTGAAAGAAAAAAACGCGTTTAAAATTCCTGATGTTTTTCAGACAAAACAAAACATTAAAATTCGCTATAAAATTTTAAGGTATATCTCCAACTGAAATTAATAAATACGAGAATAGCGACGAAGATAGAAATGAATTGGACAAAGTCAAATAGGTTTTAAATAGAACATGGAGCGAATAGAGAATTCTTAAAGTAGTTTAAAACAGAATCACGCAAATGTACCAAACGGAGTTGAAGAATAGCTTTGTGAATTATTTTCAAAGGTAATATTTTATGTGCTCGAGGAAATAACTCTCAATATGCTTTCTAACAACAAACACTAGTCGGCAAAAAAATCTACGAAAGCCAGATTTCTAGCTACATGGAGACGACAAATTGAAAGGATGACGAATGAATCCCAGGGCGAGAGACCGTAAAAAGACATTATTAGAATTTTAACTCCGTGGTTTCGAAAGATTAGAAAAAGAATATGTAAAAGAGGGATACAGGCAAGAATTGCTAGTCACCGGTATAGGACAGAGGGTTGGTCGCAGCCAGCAGGATGCGGTGGGAGAGCCAACACCTGCACATACCAGCATAAAAGGGCATTAAGTTCTACAAGATCCCAGACAGCTATTAGCATATTAAGCTGAAATATGTTTGAATGGCGTTTTGTAAATTACAGGAGCATGAAAATGTAACAGGCTCAATGGCAAAACTATTTTTTAGTGTTTAACATGTGAAAATTTTCAAGAGTATGAGTTAGTATTGAAAAAAACTATAAAGATTATGTAAAGCAAAAGAGAGAAATGATTACAGTATGTTTGAATTCATTGAATTCACTACTGAATCAATTAGGTGGAGCGAATTAAAACATAAATAATATATGAGAGAGATCCAAGGTAGAGGCCCTACCATACCTTCCCTGCGTAATGACTCGCCTGCCGTTATTCATAATAGCGTAGAGAAAGCCAACCTGTTAAACGGTCATTTTGTAAAAGCATTTACAGCCGTCAGCGACCATTGCGTACATTATTCACCCGCAATAAGGGGAGACCTGATGGACGATATAGTATTTTCTGAGGTGGGAATAGCAAAGCAATTAAGTTCCATCAGACATAACAAAGCCACTGGCTCCGAAGAAATTCCTGCTAGCGTTTTAAAAGAATTAGCTGAAGAAATAGCACCTTTTCTTCGGATAATCTTCGAGAAATCCATTTTTCGCGCAGAGGTCCCTAGCGACTGGAGGTTAGCGCACGTTAACCCAATTCATAAGGGCGGCGACAAGGAGAACCCAGAAAATTACAGGCCGATTTCTTTAACTTAGATATCGTGTAAGATTCTCGAGCATATACTCTTGAGCAACATAATGCGATTTCTTGATAGTAATTTATCGTTAGATGATTGTCAACACGGCTTCAGGAAGGGTAGGTCATGTGATACACAGCTCGGTCTTTTTGTGAATTGTATACTGAGAAGCGGAGAAAAGAATACGCAGGTCGATGCCATCTTCTTAGATTTTAGGAAAGCCTTTGATAAGGTACCTCACAGGAAGTTAATAACGAAATTAGAAACCTTAGGCGTTAATTCTAAAATCGTTAGTTGGATCCGTGAATTTTTAAATCATAGGAAGCAGAAGGTTGTTATAGATGGGAAATCTTCGAACTTAGTAGAGGTTGTATCTGGCGTTCCGCAAGGTAGCGTAATTGGTCCGTTATTATTTCTAATTTATATAAACGATATCAGCTCAGTAGTCAGAAGTAAAATTAGGCTTTTTGCGGACGACAACGTCATCTATAGAGAAATAAGCAATCCGGAAGACCACCAGTATATCCAAAATGATCTAGAAGCTATCTCTGCATGGTGTAAGGAATGGCAGTTAGAGATCAACCAAAAGAAAAGCTGCGTCATCAACTTCTGGAGAACCAAGAGAATCTCGTTGAATAATAATTATTCGTTGGACGGAGTGAAGATTCCAGTTTCAGACTCGATTAAATATCTCGGAGTCACGATCCATCGTGATCTCTCGTGGGACACCCATATTCGCCGATTGATAGGTGCCGCTAACAAAAAGCTGGCCTTTATAGGGAGAATAGTTCGAAATAGCTCCGAAAAAGTGAAAGAATTATGTTACTTATCCTAGGTTCGACCGCAGGTCGAATATGCTTCAGCTGTGTGGGATCCCTACGAAAAGGGACTCACTAAGAAGATAGAAAAGGTTCAGCGCAGGGCAGCTAGATTTGTAATGAGGAATTGCGATAATAAACAAAGCGTAACATCATTAATAGAAAATCTGAAATGGACATCGTTAGAGGAACGTAGGCTGCAGGCTAGATTTAAACTACTGGAAAAATTTATGTCGGAGGGACAAGCGAATGAGCAAGTAGTACTTATCAGAAGCCCGACGTATCTCGGAAGGCAGGACAGTGAGGATAAGATTCGCGAGATCGACAGTAGAACGGAGCGATATAGAGGATCGTTTTTCCCTAGGACGATAAGAGACCATAATAGGAAAAGATAACGTAGGATAACTATGGACCCTTGGTGCACTGCACCCCCTGCCTTCCACCAAAAAAGTGACTTGCAGGGTATAATTTAGATGAATGCAGATGTAGATATATGATACAGCTAATGTCCAAAACGAGTTAATGACGACGAGAGAGAACTTCTACTAGCTTACGTCGTTATTAGCCAGGTGAACCTGACTGATGATTAATTCTATAATAGAAAAATTTAAAAGGAGTTTTCCAGAAAAAAAGCCATACCGCAAGTGAAATTATAAAGGTCAAGTTTCTTTTATGAGCGTGACTGGGGAATAAATATCGTAATTTTAATGCAAGAGGATTTAATTAGCCAGTTCCTTCCGGCTGAGAACTGCATTAGCCACAGTTCGGACATTATCCGTGATATCTTAATAATAAAAGAAGCTGCCTGTTTATCTATGTGACTGTGGCAGTCATAACTCTTCAGAAAATAAATGTAGGAGCTTCAAAATTTGGCAGCAGCTTCAGGTTGATCCTGACAGTTGCAATGCCAAAAACAATTCAAATCGGCCCACGGGGGGCCGAGAGTCCCCATTGCTGGTCCAAATGCCGTTTTTTAAAAGATATCTCAGTAACCAATTGACCGATTTTGATGAATTCTCCACTAATATCGTAAGTTAATATTTAAGTATATTTATATCCACATCAGTGAAGGGCTGCATGGCATTTTGGGGTTTCTCCACACCATTTCCAATACATTCTTATGGAAATAGTATTTTGTTGACTCCATGGGGTATAAGAGACCCCATGGACTGCAAACCTAGACCAAGTTCTTCCTTTTGTCCATAGGATGGCCCATGAAACTTTTGAATTCGATAGCTTCAACGGTGTAAAACGTATAAGGGACATACAAACATACACATATACAAATTCATTTTTATATATTGTTTTATGGTCGCCATTTTGTTTCAGGATGGCCAATACAATGATCTATGTCTATTCGACTTTTATGTAGTGCTAGAAGCCATTTAAAGTTTGTTCCATGAAAATCCGTTGAGTTTATACAGAGAAAAGGGTGTTTTATGACCGCCATTTTGTTTCAAGATGGCGGACAACATTTTTAATGGCCCGGTGTAAACCCCCAGGCCATACTGTAAACACTATGTAAATTTCGTGCTGATCTGTTCAGCCGTTTTCAAGTGATGCCCGAACAAACAGAATCACAGTCAGAAAGACAGAATTAGAGTTTTATTTATATAGATAATAGCTATCAAAAATTAGATCGCTGGTATTGTTGTTTAAAAGAAGTATTTTAGTAAATGACTCGATATTGTCAACAAAATTCATCTGTTGCAAAAATAAAGAAGTTCATCTTAATGGAAAACTTGAAAACATTCCGACTAAACCCAAGAATTCGTTGATATTAAAAAAGCCATTTTTAAAAATCTTCAATAATAACAAATAATAATTTTATCACCTCATTTTAATCGAAGATGTAGGCTTTCAGTGTCCAGATTTTATCATCATATGATTTTGAATATCAGTATGCTATTTCGCGGAGGTTGGAGATCGCTGCGTTCGGAGGTTGATCCGAGAAGATCAAGGGAGCGAAGCCCTTGGCAATATATTATACTCTATCGACTTCACCTTTTATTTAAAATATGGCAACACGCTTTGAAGGATGATTTTTGATGGCGGATTTAATAACATCGTAAAAAATTCATTCGAGGAATGTTCCAAAAACATTATATTGCTATCAAGTTATATAATAATTTTTTAAATTAAAACAAACGAATGTATGCCTTTCTGGAGAACAGTACAAATGGTTTAATTTAAAATAAATATGTACCACAAGATCATAGCAAGATTTTAGGGATGTTTGTATTTTCAAAATGAAAAAACTACTTTCAGTATTATTTTCATAATCTATAAACGTATAAATAATAATAAATTAATACAAAAGAATCTTCCGATTTTCTTCGCGCCCAAAATCAGGCCGTGGGAAAATTCTTCCCAATAAAACGCTTCAAAACACCGTAAACGATTTCAACTTCCCAACACACATGACGAAAACCCGTAAAAAAAAACAAAACATCACCTCCAAAGAAACCCAGAAACCAATTTCCCAGATTCAACCGCTGGCCCGAAAAAAAACAAGAAATAGTTAAAAGAAACCCTCCGGGATCATCTATCTCTAAAATACTCGCCCTACGCGTCAATCAATCTTCTTAAAACGTTCGCTTGCAATTATCAGACATATAAGCCGTCGTAAACCTAATTCGACAGCGAATATACAGGATGAAAAAACGTTTTATAATAAGAAATACCAGGCATTCATCAATAATCCGATCTTGAAGACGACGCAGTACCCTCGCATCAACGGAAAATCATATTCCACTCCATTCTCTCTCTCAGAAATAGTTCGTGTCGGCACACACACAACAGCTCCATAACCCCCAGAGGACACGGAGCGCGAACACACGCACGCAAATGAGGATAATCCAAAGTGAGGAGAAGCCTCTTTTCTCCTCTCGTCCTTCAACACTTTATCGCCCAAGAATCAAAAAAAGAACGTCGTTCACGGTGAGCTTAAATCACGCTTTATGGCTCGGGGCCTATAGCGGCTACCGAAAGGGACGTGTAAGTTTTATTCTTTCTCTCTTCCACCTTCTCTCTCTGTGAGAATAATAATGAAGCGAAACTCTTTGATACTCTTTTAAGGGAGAACTGAAAGGAGACCGATGGATAGCGGAGAAAAATAGAGAATCGCGGGGCGCTTTATGGCTGAGCGTGGTGGCGACGGATAAAATCAAAAGAGAGGAAGAAGAGGCGATGGAGAGAAAGGTCGAACTCCGTTGCGAGAGGGACTCGAACATATCGGCCGATTTCACAAATAGTATACAAAGAAATAAATAGCAGTGCGGGGGGGAGGAAGGGAGATAGAGAGGATATCATGCGACGACTGGAGTCGATTTAAGGGTCGAAGGCGGTATTTTTAAAGGCTACCGAAACCGCCGCCTTTATTGTGCACGGGATTTGATCGCTCGCGGCTCGTTTTGTTCTCTTATCGGCCGAGCGCACGTCTAGGGGAAATTCCGTATAAGAGAGGAGGATGCATTATTTTCGAGAGCCGTTGCTATTAACAAGTTGCTGCGTTACTCCAAGTCAATGGCAGGACCGCAATTTTTGTGCATGACCGATATTACGCAGCGAAAATTCTTTCGGATGTACTCCAGTTTTGGTCTGGTTGTTAAGAAATAATGATGGTAATTCCGCGCATAAATGCGAGAGAATAGCAATAAATACGACCCCTAGACCATGTCACCTGGAGTAATGTGAAGGAAAATATTCGAAATGCTTTTATAGCGGGTTACTATAATTAAATCTCGCACAAACCACCAAATGAAAATTCCGACGAGACTTGAGCAGACGAAATATCACATAAAGGGTGAATAATTTCCATTTAGCGATAATTCCAGAACTAGATTTACATTGCTTTACTTGTATAATTTTCAATCAATTATAAATGATAAAAATTATCTAGGTGAAAACAAGTTTTTTAAATCTATAAAAATGTATCAAATATTATCTCAGGTTAATAATCTATCATTCGCAATCACACCTTATTAGAATAAGAGGGTCCCGGTAGCACAATAAAAAAATCTGTGGTCACCCCATGACTTTCTCCATACCTGTAATATTTCTAAAAATTTCAAATAGGTTAAATGATAACAAATATTTTAAGGAACTGCGAGAAAAATTCAAGACCTTACAAAGAACAGTCATAAACTCATACCGTAGCTATCTGATATTGGTTATAGCCACGAAGCTCCAACAATTAAGAAGAAAAAGGAGAGTTACTAAAACGTAACTAAGCGTAAACAAAAGTGTTTACAACAGTCGCCTCTAGATGATGGTAGCTAAAATGTATGGCTTTAAAAATATCTTCTAAACAATGCATTTGAACAAAAGATGTAGAAAATTAAATTTCCTACAACTTTTATTCCGATAATTTTTTACATTGATCAAGTATTAAAGCAAATATTTGAAAGAAACGGATTTGACAAGAGTAAACTTTCGGTAAAACGATTTTAACCAAAAACTAATCAACTCTTGATCCCTCCAATAAAAATGTGAAATATAAAATTTCGCGTTGATCTAATTAATAGTTTTTAGTTACATCGCTCACAAATTTCCTATCACACAGACACACAGGCATACAGACATCATCGAGAAAATGGTCAAAACGTGTAGTTCCGTTGAAATCTCTAAATCGATTTTTTATACTATGTATGGAGAAAGTCATAATTAGAATTGATCTAAAACAGCATCTGTCAGATATAAAATATTTCATCTCAGAGAAAACCTGATAACTACCCATCTACCAAATAAATTTAGCAAACATTTCCACGCTAACTAGCTAAATAAAGCCAGGCAATTCTCGTGCATATCACCAAGTTATCTTTTTTGAGTGTTCGATACCCGACTAATAAAGTTTTAAAAAATCCCATTTATCATTATCAACAGACGAAAAAAGCGTATAAAAACTTACTGAAACGGCCTTATCAAAAAGCAATTAAAAACATCCATGCCCTTATCACTTCAAGGGTTACCCCACAGCATCGGTCATCGCCACCAATATTTTTTCCCAATCGAGTAGACAGCGAGGGGGTGTAGGAGGCGAAAGAGAGGGCGGAGGGAGGAGAGAGAGATAGGGAGGAGAGAGAGAGAGAGGGAGGAGAGAGAGAGATGAAGGAGAGAGAGAAGAGAGATGGAGACGAGGGAAAGAAGAGGCTTCCGGTTGCGAGGACGTACGAAAAAGGTCGAACCACCACCAAGCCATCGTAATCGCAAGCAGCAAGCCCTCGTCCAAGTGATACGGATCCGATTCTAAGGGCGGAGTGATTTACGATTCCAGTCGAAATATTTATGGTAAGGTAAAAAATAAATAAAAAGTGGACGTGAGGGGTATAGAGATGGCGGCGGAGGGGGATAAAAATTTAGCGTCGCACCGAACGAACGACGGGGGGTAAAGAGTGAAGAGGAAGCTGCCCGGAGGAATAAAGAGAGAGAGAGAGCTGAGAATAAAGAGAGATGGGTGTGTGCGTGCGGACGAAGAAGAGAGAGAGAGAATCCCGTGCGGTTGTTAAAGGGGTGTCCGTATTGGAACGACTATAGACGCAACGGCCCTTCTCTCCCTAACACTCAAACCGCCGGACGCAAAAGGGAGGAGGACCCTAAAAATAAAAAAGCCCCTCCTCCCTAGCGCACATACGCACACACCCTCCGTGCCGAAGTACGGACAATATTCGCCTCGGGAGTGTTTTAATCGAGTTCCCACACGCACCAGGCCGGTGGCATGGTGTGCTGAGAGGGGGAAGGAGGAGGGTGGGTGGCGGGAGGGCGGAGGGGTGGGGAGAAGAGTCGATAGGGAGGGGAGGTAACACGCGAAATCCGCCACACTTTAATTGCCGTGGGATCGTAAACGCCATTGCAGCTTATATTTTATCGCAGCCTCTCCAAACAGTCAAGTCAAAGAATAAAGGGATAAAAAAAGAATATTGGCCGAGTGGAGTAGGGACTGGTAGAAACGCGAAAGAATGGGATAAAACAGGTACGAAAAAGAGGAAGGAGGGATTGAAGGCGTGTGTTTGGTCGAAGGGAGAGAGGAACGAGTGGACTTGAGCGGGAGGAGAGGGAAAAGGAGAGAAGGGGAAGGTTAAGCGGAGAGGCGGATCTCCAAGGTAACAATCGGAGGTTAAAGGATGAAAGAAAATAATTTTAGATGAGTGAGTAAAGTAAAAATTCCAAAAAACTCTCGAACGACGGCAGTTGTAGTGGCTAAGTCTTGTTAAAATTCTTTCGATCGAGTTTGAAGACTATTAACAACAATGTATACGGCGTTGAATAGATCAAGCACTAATAAAAAATAAGAAGTTAAGATCATACACATGCGTCACGGAACGCTACTTTTAAATAGCTGGATATAGGGGGCATATACAATCCTAGCAGTTTATTAATAAGAATGACTTATTTAAAGTAATACATTAAGGTAAGTTGCTTTTTTCAGCTATGACGGTTGAATGAAAATAACAGTTCACAAATTATTGTCCGATTGAGTGCCTTAACAAGTCCTACGAGGCTGTTATTTGTGGGAAAAGTCATGTTAAAGGTGAGATAAAAATCCCTTTGTAATATTTCAAAACAATTAATTTGCATAATTTCACTCGTGTAAATCACTTACGCAGAATATAAAATATGGCATCGCCATACAACAAAATCACGCAATAGAAGCTTCATATAAAAACTATCTAAATAACTGCAGTATTTTACAATATTTCAAATTAAACTATCAAATAAATATAAAGACGATAACTTGCTGAAGTACTTATATGAATGTGTATTGAAGAACGGACCAAGCGAATGACTTTGTATATATAATAAGTGATCTTAAAATTGGAGCAATGAAACGAAATAAAACACGTCTACTCAAATTTAAAAGAAAAAACTTATCAACAACTTTTTAATTTAGCAGCAGTCATTTTTCTCAGTTTCAATTAAAATAGCCTCGTAAACAACACAACTAAACTCACAGGAGTGATTATAATAATTTTATTTGCGGACATTTGGCAACTTATAAATTCCGAACTGAAAAAAACGAGAACTTTCGCGGAATTTAAACAGGTCAAACCTGCCACCGAGGAACGGATTATAAAACATAGTTATATGGCTGGAAGGGTTCTCTAAAAATAAGGGTGGTGCAAAAGGGCAGGTAGGAAGAAGTGGCTGGAAAAAGGGAAGGAGAGAATGAATCCCGAGAGCGTAGTGAGTTTGGAGTGCAGAAAAATTGGAAGTAAAAAGGGCGTGAGTTGAAAAATATGAGATTTATGAGTTGAAAGGGTAGGTACGGTCGATATGAGTAAAGACGGACGGTAGGAGTGGGAGAAAAAAGTAATAAGAGTGGGTTATTTTTTCGAAGGAGCTTTGGATTGTTGGGTGGCTTTGGGGTGAGAATGATAGAGGTTACACACTAGTATGGTGCAAATATGACGCCGTGAAACAAGGGTAGGAGGGAATGAGAAAGGAGTTAGGGGGAGAAAGGAAAAAGAGCGTAGAAGGATGTGGGGGTGCGGTCGTCTCGAAGTCGGGAGAGGGGGAAAGGACGGAGATAGTGAGTCCCGTGGTGGGAGGGAGAGTTCCAAAAAGTATACGAGTGCCTATGTGCATTTAAATGAGTGGCGGACACATAATAATAAAATAAAAAACAAAATGAAAGGTACATAAAACAGTCGAGGTGGGGCACAATCTTCGGACAACGGCAAATAAGCTAGGGAGTGGGTTGGACGTGCCACGAGGCCCTCCTCCTAAATATAAAATGGCAATACGCTTAACGAAAGAGTGACGTCGAAAGAGAGAGAGACAGAAAGGAGGAGGAAAGAGCGAGAAGGAAGCGGAGGAAAAAGGAGAGAGTTCGTCAAGCAGAAGAGGAGGAGGAACGGATGGAGGAAACGGGTCAATGGGGAGGGGGATTTTCGGTAGCGGACATAAAAATAGTAGAAAATAACGCACCAAACCCTCTCGAATAATAAATATGCTAATCCCAACTATTTTATCTTCTTTCTCGGAGGATAGCAATCGAATTACATTTCGAAAGGACCGATAGTCATATAATTCTCATTTAAGGAAACGGGTTTAAAATCTGGCAAGAGTAATTCAGTGTTTATTCTAAAGATTCGTTGAACTGCGAGTATTTAAAATTGTGATTGTTAATAGATTAAATATTTAAAATGTTGGGATTACCGTTCGCATGAATCGGGTTGAATCACATTGTTCTTTGATGATACGATTAAAACGTTCTTGCAGGCGTTGAAGTCTCCTTCTTTCATAATAAAACAACCATAATATCAATAATCCCATAAGGGCTATTACAACTGCTGCTGTAATATAGAAATATTGAATCTTAAATGATTAACTTCGTTTAAAGGATTCCAAAGTTAATCGCATTATAAATTGAACAAGCTTCAAATTCTAAAATATGCATGACGCAACATCTTGATTGCGCCCAAAACAACTTGTCAAAATATTTTAGAGATACCCTTTTCAACACTTAAACGATATTGCTAATCCCTTAAATCAGGTGCTGTTAGGTTTACGTAAATCATCATCGAACGCAGAAAGCGGAGGTCTCCAAGACCAGGGAATGGGCTTCGTTTTAAAAATATGTATATGCAGAGAAACACGTTAACACCCAGATCTTATATAAAATAAAATGTTGGCTGATTTTACCTATCGGAGCGTAGGTATGTGAAAATGGATAAAGACGTCGCATTAATCGGCAATATATCAGAAAATAGCGCGATTGGAGGTGGATGAAGGAGTGGACGACAAACTTTACGGGGCGGAAGAATTGCGAGATGGTGGGGGTAGAAAAGTTGGGGGGTTCGAGAGAAAAGTTTATTTGAAATGGTGACACCTCCATTAAACTAGGTTAAAGAGAAGGAAATTTGAAGATGAGGAAACCGAGAGGAAGAAAGAGATGGAAAGAAGGAAAGTAATTTGGAAAGTGGAAGGAAAGAGCGACACCTTCACCAAACCAGATGCCACATATCACCCCACCCAAAGCTCCACGCCACCAATCCAGAACTATATAAACTCCTTTCTGGCCACCCGTGGGGGGGGGGGGGGGGGGGAGATGGGTTGGCGTCGGAAGGGAGAAACGGAATGAGAGGAGAGGAAATGGGTGCAGCGGAGGTATAAGGGAGTGCAGAGTCTTGGAAAGGGGAAGGGCGGAGTGTGTTTTAGGGTGGGTGGGGACAGGTATATCTCGGCAGGCGGGCGATGGGGTGGGTGGTAGTCCAAGCATTGCCCATGCAAACAAACCAACTGCTCACATTCCCTCGTCAAATATCTCTCTCCTCTCGACATCCATCCTAACCACAAAACGCCCACGATTAAACTTTAACCCTTAACCCGAAACGCCCATCGCCCCCTCGAGAGACAGAAAAGGACTGAATAGATTCGGTTAGAAACTAGACTTCAATAGCTTGTATCACTTAAGTTCTGAATACAGACATAAACAGTTTTTTCTCATTTTCTCTCCGCTTGGGGGTATATTTATGGTGACATAGGAACGTAGGTAAATCATTAAAGCAAAAGATAATGATCGTGAATTGAATGAAAACCATACACCTTGACAAGAAACAATAATTTCCGCATTAACTCAGCATTTGCATTTAAATAATAATACATATAATAATTAAATAAATAATAAATTTATTTTTCGAACGAATGACAGTAAAAACAAGAATGATGAGACGATATTTTTCCAATGCTCGTTTACACTGAATTATCTATTCACAATTTTTTTCAGCATTCAATTGCCGTAAGAATATATTTTCTATTCATTACTCACTTAAAGTTGCTTGCGAAAAGCAATTTCCTTTTAGTAAGAAAACAGAACCCCTGTGGAGCATATGTCTGTCTTTGATAGTAATTCATGCTCAATGTTCTTGTCCGCCTTCTATGCCTTCAAGTAAAATGATCATAAAACGACGAGAGATTTATGTTATGTAAAACATTCGATGTATCGTATCGCCTTTCGTCACCGTGGAAAGACCTATTGACTAAGTTCGACACGACTCCCTTCCTAAACAGAAGTTGATAAGCACAGGCGGAGACTTCAACGAAGAAGACTTAGAACATAAATGAAACGCAGAAACGTCACTAAAAACTTTCACAATCAGATAAAAATAAATCTTGGTAAAACTTTCATTCTATAAAATGTGAGCATGACTTATGCTTTCTTCTAAACTAAATAATTCTGTATATTACGTTATCTTTAAAGCACTTTTATTGAAGGGAAAGGCACCAATCGTAATTGTCGTCCGTACACACACAGCAGAAGCTTTACTATTGGACATATTGGGATGAAATTTGTAGTTTAGAATATATCACAAATCAAACGATAAAAACGATTTACGAGGGTAAAATTTTAAGAATATGTTAAAGCAATACTATTTTTGAATAGTGTGGTTCTATCAAGGTGGCCATCAACTTCCAAGTTTCTTGAGAGAGGCGACTAATTATGCTACACTTCAAGTGATCATTACTCCCAATTGTTGTTTATTATCTTTTAAATATATTCATCTTATCAAACACCAACTCTATATTTCCATAATAGTGATACTCGGTCATATTAAAATAAACGACGCAATATACATTGCACAAACTTTCTCATATACGTATATACGTTTGGTCTCACTACACTCTTTGCCCCGAAATTAACTCTGTGTGCTTGGCAATTCACTTCCAATTATGTTAATAATGCGTAGCAACAGAACCAAATCGACTGAACCCATCAACTTCTCACATTTAATATTTCTCACTATTAACCTTGTGGCGATAAAAGTAGTACGGAATTTTAGACCAGGGAATCCCCGAGTTCCCCACTGACGCGTGCGCTGAGCGTCTTGTACAGAAATAATTCCACTGGGCGTTATATAGTAATTTTTTGGGACATATGGCTTAGTTAGTATTATTTGTGACATCAAGCTGATCGATTGGATGGATTTTAATCCAAATCCTCATAGGCATTTTTGAGTGAACCCAGGGCTTAATTTCTAAAAAAATAAGAACCGGAACGCATGAAAAAAGTGGGGGTAAACCTCTTTTGATTTATTAAATAAATGATAAATTCGTCATTGTTTAAAGCCACATCTTGACATTTACATATTTCATGAAGTATGATTTATTAACAATTTATTATAAACAACTACAAAATAAAAACGAATTTTACTTACAATTAAAATAAACTCCATAGTTTTTTTTTTTCAGATTTTCGTTATCTTCTTTAACCTTCCTAGTTTTGGATTGAGTATCGAGAGCGCTATGTCTTCCATCGACTAGCCAACTGCGAACATATGTTGTAGGGTCGAAAGAAGTGAGTAGAGGACCAACAAGTTTTGGAAACAGCAAACTTGAGAGAGTTTTTGTTAATAGAGATGTGCGTGTTGGTGTTAACATTTGGTTCATAGCTGAAAATCCTCGCTCACGTTCAGCACCTGATATTGCTATTGTAGGTATTGTCATAAAAAGGTGTTTTAGATTTTTACGAACTTCTCTCCCGGCTGTATCTATGACTATTCGAAAATCTCTAATTGTATTTTCATAATTTACATTAAATCTTTTTGCCATGGCAAAAACCTCTTCTTCGCCATTCCTTATGTTTACACTTTCGTTCATGTCAGACCACATACTAGGGTACAAAACTTTAAATTGTTTCATTAAATTTTCAGATTCATTTGAATCATTATGTCCAATTACAAACATTCTTGAACGAAGGTTATTGGCTAGACTTCTATAAAATTGATCACCAGCTATAGCAATGTCTGCTTTCTTTCAACTATGCAGTTCAACACCACGAAAATTTTTAATTTCAACTCCTGCTATTGCTTCTGAATGATACCTTCCTGGTCGACCTATCATCGATTAAAAAACACGAATTTGCAGACAGATTTCCCGATGAGCTTCAACAATTGTACAGATTCTTTCTTCCAATTTTAATGATAATTGGGATAGCTCTATCAAGCTATCGTACATAAGTCCAAGATTTTGAACAAAAGCAGTAGATGTCAGTCTCAAAGCTAGTCCACGAAACTTCGATTTTTCACATTCGTCTCTTCTCTTATCTTTAGAAGCTTCAGAGAAGTGCTTAAATAGAACAGGATAACCCATCCAAAGTGCCTTCACTGTTCTCAAGCTAGACGAAACCCAACGAATGTCTAAAATTCGCCCAATTTTTAGTATAGTTTGTTCAAGAGATCGCGAACATATTTGAAGTTCTCTTTGGTTCCTAGGTGAAGAATGATACAGTGAACGTATTTTATCTACAAATATTTGTAGATTATTAACGCCATTAATTTTTTTCACTGTATCTAGGCGGTGGTTCAAACAATGCCAAATTATAAGAAGGGTACTCATCTAAAAATAATTTTGCAACTCCTGATTTGCGTCCTAACATAACGGCAGCGCCATCGCAGGTAAAAGAAACAAGACACTCTTGTAAAATAGCTTCAGTTAACCCACAGTTATTTAATTCTGCTAATAGAGTGTTAAATATACAATCAGCATTTTGTCTCTCCAGTTCAATTACGCACAAAAATAAGTTTTCTGGTCGGGTCATATTTATTAACTGAACTCGAATGTATACAATAAGACAGGAATTATTGCTAAGTGATGTTGATTCGTCTAAAATAATTCAGAATTTTGGCCTAATGTCAACTATTTCTTTTTGCATTATATCTAAAATGTGCATTAAAATATTTGTGCAATCAACATTCGAATGTAAAATTTTTCCCATATCGATGCCGTTGAGAATTTGCACATCAACCTCCGTCTCGAAACCATAAGACGGAAGATTTAACTTTGCTCGTTTATAAGCGGTACGAAATATTCTTTCAGTAACTACGTATTCTTGTTTACGCATATCTGCTACAATACCAGCCATTATGTTTTTTCTCTCCTGTAGAAATGACTTTTTCTGCTTTTATAAGTGCTGCAGAATTTTGGTGTTCGAAAATTTTTTTCTCAATGATGTTTGACTTGGAGTAATTGTCAGTCCATTTGGAGAAATATTAGTCTATCCAACTACGGTCCAATTTTAAATCTTGTGATTTTTGGCTGCCCAAAGAACCAACATTCTTGCAAACGGAACAGCCGAGTTTTCCATTTAAAACTACTAACCAAGGATTTTTCTTTATAAACTCAATTTTTTTGTTTTGATTCCATCCTTTGGGAAATTTATTCAAATGTTCAGATAATGGTTGTTCCATCCTAGATTCCACTTCAGCCACTTACACTAAATCACTACCACTTGCACCATCATTTATAACTGTTACCTCATTTGTAGGATTTTGTTTATTTCTTTTAGCGGGAACAAAATATACATCTAAACTTTCTTGAGACATTTCTATGGGTAATATCACAGTAACTTTTTATGAAACTTTCAAATAAAACGCTCTTACAAATGCGACTGTATCGAATAACGAACACGACTAAACAAAGTGGTTTTATTATAAATTGTACAACGCTGCGAAACTTTTCCCCGAGTCGCCGCATTAGTAATGACGCCAATACAGTGGTGCCGCCTATCGAGTCGTTTCCACTATTACACAGTTGACAGCTTATTATTATTTTTCTCATCCGAATTACTTCTTTATCAATTATATCAAACTTAAGTTTTAAAGCAGAAAAATGGTAGAAATGTGAATTCCAGATGTTAAAAAAGAACCGGAACGTCGTTCCGGACCGTTCGGGTCGAAATTAAGCCCCGAGTGAACCGAATTTTGTTTTAAAATATCCAAGAATAAAGTATCCATAATTTTTACGCAATATCGTTCATCTCTTCCGAGTGTCTATCATGAATGACATTATCCACAAATATGAGATATCATTCGATTTAGTTGAACCGTTTAGGCTATAGTAAGATTTTGAGTGGGTCGCGGAGGAGGCGTGACGTCATAGGGCTTAGGTAAGGTAGCTTAGTGTAAATTTTAATGGCACTGGAGGCCATATAGTGAATTTTAGAGACATATGGCTTACACAGTATTATTTTTGACATCAGACTCTACAATCGGATTGATTTTAATCAAATTCTCTGGTGCCATTTTTGAGTAAATCAAATTTTTCTAAAAATCTCCAAGAATAAACTACCCTTTATTTTTGTGCAATATAATTTTTATGTAAAAATGGTCTGCAAAAGATTATATGTTGCATAAATACGAGATATCATTCGATATATGTACGTGTTTGGGCCCTAGAACCGCGAACAAACCGACAGACGGAATTGCGAAAACAACTTTTATGGACTCAGGGAAACCTAAACTGTGTATTTCCATCAAAATCTCGAAGTCGAATTTTTTCACGATTACAATAGGTACTTTCTCAATATACTACGTATATAAGAAAGTAATAAAAAAGGGCTACATAAAGAAAATTAAAGATATACAGATAGTATTAAACAAAGTGGACTATGGAGAGAATATTCCATACATACTCTTTATATGGTGAAATCTACTTGTGTCATAATAATTCACATTATATTTCATTAGTCCATATTTAATTTGTTATTAAATGCCAACGGACACAAAGTTTAAAAGAAAAAATATAATAAAAATTTTCCGCTTTGCATTTAGTGGTGATTGGTTTATAGCAATTGCTATGTAGAGGAAATACAGCAAGTGAAGTTAAAAGGTTTGACTTTGATGTTACAAATGAACTGAATTAGAAGGGTTTAAATATTTAACATTTTTCTTACTTTAGATGATAAACGTTTTATGAATAAGAAGTCGCGTAAAAGTATTAGATTTTACGAGACTTCGAAAAAAGCCATTTAGCTTTATCCAGAACCTGCGAAGAAACAAGTTTGTCGAATCAATTAGTTTATGATAAAAATGCGTGCATGCGCGTTGAAACTAAATCTTTCCTACACCAAAGTGTGTATCGAACAGATAGCGGCATTTAGTCCCGAGAATGCACACACAAACGGAACGAAATTACTTGAAAGCGTTGCAAAATGTCCGGATAAGAATTACAAGTGAGTGCGAATCTGGAAAGGTGGGATACCTCGTTAACCACTTTCTCCCGTGTGCCTTCACAATGATCTGAAAGAAAAACACGGCTATTTCAAGGACAAAACCCAGAGGGGTGTTAAAAGTCCGATCAAATAAGCGACTCTTGGCTAGGTTGCCTTAGCGAGCGGCCACTCCGTGGCATCCCTAAGAAGAACCATCCATTCTCCTCCAAAGGCAACAGATTCCCAGTTCCCTCTCTTTCTCTCGAGTGAGAGCGAGGGGGAAAAGTTGAAGCACACAAGCAGGACTCATTTATTCTCGGCCATCTTCCTTCCTCCCACTCCCCCGCCTTCCTTTCTCCCCTATTCCCTCGGCAAAAGACTTAATGACCATACTTTACTTGGGAAGTAACTAACTACGCCTTGCAACGGCACCGTGCTCTTTCTCCTTCGCTTCAAGTAGTTACACGAGGATCAGCAATCACTATGAATTTCATAAATTGGATCTCATTTAGAGAAGTATCTGCGAGCGAGGCATGTCTCCGCTAAAAGTCTCGGTTGTACGTAATGAACGATAAAATGACGGATGTTCTTTCCAATGGACGAGGTGAAAGGATATAGCCTCGATTATAATATGAGGCAGGGAAAATAAGCTAACCAAAATTGAAAGATTGGTTATGTGCGTCATGATATCCAAACAGAGTTTGACGAAACAACGCACTGAAAATCTAATCGCAGTAAATACAGGACACTACTATTAATAACATTGCTTTCAACCAATGAAAAGGCTATCGATTGTGACATGTCAAAGTACTTAAGGCTGTACATGGAAGAAAACCACCAGTTACACTTTAAATTGCTTTAAATTACAGATTAAAAAAAAAAATAATGAAGTTATTATGTATCAAGCAATTTCTTCTTAGGCAGCATTAGAGAAATTAAACGGACGTTGTAAGAGAAGAGGGAGGAAAATCTTAGCGAATTGCAGGTGCCTAGTATACATTATAATCTGAAAAGTGGCACAATAGATAAAAACTATTTCTCAGAATGCAGCAAAGATCGAAAGGCACCGGTTTATACTGCAAAATTAAGAAAAACGAGTACTGTTTAAACGACTAAATATTAGTGCAAATAGTTTTCCATTGCCGCTTGCAAGCACATTTCAGCGATATCCTGTGCATATTTTCTACATTTCGATGAAAAACAGTTTTCATAAACATCGATCCCAAATCGCCTACGAAAAATCGACATGGACCTTTGAAAAAAAAATAACTTTAAAACTCCTATCTTTCGAGAATATAAAACGAATCCTAAGATAAAAGGTATTCTCCAGCGGAATTCGTTTGACACGAGAGCTTCCACTCATTGTTTCAATCGGCACATAGTTGCCTTTAATTTTCAACAGTAAAAAAGGCAATTTCCGCGGCGGTAATGCAAGGCGATACACTTTTATCTTTCACGTTTTATGGGTGTGCGAAAATCTTACCGATAGCGCTGAAAATATACGGTCCTCGTGTGTGCAGGCGGCAAATAATGACCACCATCTTAACCAGCGATTGACGATATAGGACATAAATTTCTACAATGCCGTCGAAATCATAGTAATCGGAATTAAATCATCCCTCCCATTGTTTCAACCCGGCGAAAGAAAGACGGTCGTGTGTGATTCAGATTAGAACGAAAACAGTAACAGTTGGATAAAGACGAGCTCCTAGGCACGCAGATAGCCGAGGATCTACTATTTTGAAGTATGACAGGAAACGATAAACCAATGTATGATGGTCAGAGAGTCTTTTTAAAATAACAGATGTTCTCTTAATGGGTTAAGATCATTTTTACTCTTTTCTTTTCGAGGGATGTCCAACCCACCCTCAGCTGAACCCAAAATTTTCTCTTCTTCCTTTGTACATTAATTTTATTTCATTTTATGTGTATTAGTTGATCAGCACTAATTATAAAACTTTTAAAGTTCTCTAGAGAAGTTACAAAAATGTATTTGTGTATCATTTATTTTTCTGGGAGAGGGAATTATCTGTATCCCTGTTTGTCAACAAAAATCTGAAAATGTTCACTTTTTTGCCCCAAAAGATCTGGTAACTCTAGAGCAGGGGAATCAAAGGTCAAGTAAATAATTTTGAAATAAATAGCGGACCTCTTGCGATAATTACAAAAGATGTGGCCGCATGTGATAATAATGAGTCTAATCATTTTTTGGAAACTTAAATTACTCAAAATGGTATATATTTTGATTAATAACAAATTATCATTCAATTCCTAATAATTAAAAATTGTTACATTGTTTCGCGCCTTTCTATTACTCCATTATCGTCTCGTATCTTTTAAAATGGACCGATATGAAAAAAGACATCGACAAACATACGACAGGTTGAGGAAACGAACTTATTCTCCGTCGCCTTCATTAACGGCAGGGGAAAAATCCATCTCGAGTCCAGCACGTCTTTCCCATGGCCTTATTAGCGAGTTACAGCGTAATTAAGGGAAAAAGATGTTTAATGGCGAGGCACTTCAGTCCCTCCCCGGCGCCACACCCGCAGATCCGGTGGCTCCTCGAGATGCACGCCCAAATAGTCATTTGTTTAGTCTCCCGAGTAGAGGAATCTTTCTTTTATCACCCCATCCCCTCCGCCGGCCCACCTCCTCATCCAACAGCTCGATTTCAAGACCCCCTGCCCCCGACTCTTTAATTCCGACCCTCTCTCACACCTGACCCTCCTCTAGTCCCTCCTCCCACCTCTATCGAACACCGGATTGCCGCCATACGTCCACCTCCCCTCCCTCCCCTCCTCTCTCACTCTCCTGACATTTTCCACTTCCCCTCCGACCCCTCCCGCCCCCCGGAGCCACATAACTTACGCGGATATATACTGGACTTGACACTACGGTCGGCGTTTTTATTGGTCCGACCATCCAGAACAATTGACTGTCCAACCGTATCTTTCCCCTAGCCTACGCCCGCCTTCTCATCCCAACCCCTTCCCCAGCTCGCTACGAGCCATTCCTCACCTCTCCCTCCCGCCCATCCCCTCACCCGAACCTCCCATTTCCCTTCTTTACCTATACGCTGTCTTTCACGCTCTTTATCCCCTGTTACTCCCACCGTCCGTTCTTTACCTTATTCCCTTTCTCTACACACAAATCTCTCCCTCTTTCTTTCTGGCCTCCCTCATTCTTTCTGTCGCATTATTCGCCTACTCCTTCCTCTCCATCCCCCTCTTCTTTTCCTTCCTTGCTCGCATTCCGATGAATTGCAAGAGCGAAGCCGGAACGTACTCAGGAGCGCGATAAGGAGTACGAAAGAAAGGCGTCTTTACTGTGGCAAATGATCTCCTATACGGCGCTTACGCCCCTTAGACAAATGAGAATCATCTTTTGACTGATGGAACGACCGCATGTTTTCTGGATTCTTTATCTTCGATAGCCTCCACTAATCCGGAGCGGTCTTATTCCGTCGAGAAAGCATGTCCCGGTGATAACGCGACGTCAAAATCTCGCGCGCCGATCAAATGATAGCGTGTGGATTTGGAGCGAAGTAAATGAAATGCGGCGGGTTCGAAACTACGGTTTTATAGTGCGTTATTTATCGACCTACGTTAGCATTTTAAATTTAAACGGTTTAACATACAATTTACGGAAAAACGTTTAAACAAAAATCTATTCGCAGGTAAAATAAAAAAGAAATTTTGAAATTTTTGTTGTTAGAAGTGCAAGAACAAAATAATTTTCCCACCACGTTAATATTCTGATAGAGGACTGCACAGATATTTCTCTCGGAATGTGACTTAAGTCGCAGTCAACAGAACGAAGGCAACTAAACGAACCGAGTTTTTCAGATACTCATATAAGCTAATTTCTTTGAAGATATATTCATAGTCTTTAATTACAAAGATAAATTGAGTAATTACAATCATCACTGAATTTATTTCATCTTCGGGCTTAAAACAGTATTTCTTGACGCAAGATAGATGGACTCCATTCAAAAATATTTCACAAGTCCCAAAATTATATTTAATACAATTAATGATTCATTTTAATTGGTGATAAACAAGGTCACAAAAGAAAAACGTTTCGCAAAGTCGAATGACTTGAAACGCCATCGTATCATTATGAAAATGAAGAAAGTAACAAAAATGAAACTGAATTAAACACGCAAGGAAATGAGAGAAATGAAAGACATAAAAACAGGAACAGAAAAAAACGAAATTTAAACCTTCGATATTATTTCACATGATGAAGATGTGATGAACGTATCTATCCTGAAATGAGTTAGCACGCTGCGGCGGAATCAGACGATCCATCTAGACATAACTGGGAACTGGCTTCCAGAGCATTTTTTTCCACCCTGTTCTGAGGTGCGGAAACGAATCAAAAAGTTAAAAAATAAAATAAAGCCGGACGGATTTCAAGAAAAACGACTGGTTCAAACACACTGTAAATCATAGCAACTGACACGCCCTTTGGTGGAACCATCATGATTTATTGCAGATGTGTTGAGGTCATTTGAATAAAGAAAGGGGTTAATTGGGGCCATAGCCAGGTCATGAATCTGAAAAATAAATTAAAACTCTCCCTCGGTAGCATTCTGTGCCGCGAACTGGAAGACGAAAATCAGATACGCAGTAACCTCAAGCTACCAAGGCTGATACCTATTGTGTCTAAGTGCCTAAGATAAATGGGTAGGCGGACCCTGCGACGCTAGCATAAATTTTAAGGTCCTTATTGTTGCTTTACTTGCGTTTCTGGGAACTTGCCTACTGTTAAAAGTTTTAAACAAACAGCACAGTGTATAAACTGCGGGGTATTTAGATTTCGTGATTTAAAACATTTTCTAACCAGCAGACAAATTGTTTACAGAACCTGGAACGCAAGAAAGATTGGCTTTATTTATCAATGGATTGTTATAACTTTTAATTTAATCGCTCAACTTTTGAAATAAAAATTATATTGAAATAACCGAATGCTTAAAATGAAGATTCGTAAAGTATAGGACCATCACTTTTGGTTCAAATCTAGGATGAAGGTTAACATTTTCGCTTGTTAAAAAGCTGAGGAAACGCCAGAGAGAGGAAATTTACGCTTTTTTAAAGGTCGGCATAAACCGTACGCGAATTTTTTTAACCAAAACCCCAACACAGAGCTAAGATATCACTTCATATATAATTCGTTTTCACTTTCATAGCCTACAGGTGGTAGAACACGTAATGCTCGCTGCAAAAAAGGATTACAGATTAAGAACAACGCGTATTTCATACCGCGAGTATCCATAAAGTACCGCAGCAACAATGTAGCGGGAAACGAATCCGCGTCGCGAAGCACGACTCGCGCGCGCGAGAGAGAAAGTCTAGATCCATGGCAAAGTGAAAAATAATAAGTAAAGGAGAGGGCGTTATGAGAATTTATTCCAACGCTCAAACAAAACCAGATTAAAATCGAGAACGAGACGCGCGCTACTCTTAAAAACGCCCCTCGAATGGTGCTTTTCACTCTCTCTCTCTCGTCCTATTCTCGGAAGCAACAGGTTTTTTCCGCAATTTGCGAACGCGCTAGAGCGCGGAGACGCCCGGGATAGGATACGGAGACCGCGGAAAGAAACAAAAACACCGAAAATAACCAGATACCCAGTCTCGACAAAAGGGAGGTCGCGGAGAGTATTGCAATGTCCGAACGCATCCCACACCACATTTAATTTCCCAGGATAGAGAAGTAAGGACTACACACATGCGCACCGGGGACTCGAGAGAAGAATGGTCCCTCGCTCTAAGCAATTCAACCGGTCCCAGCTGCCAAGCGCAATCCTCTATATACCTCTTTCTCTCTCTCTCTCTTCTATCTATCGTTCCTTCCCATACCACCTCTCTTCCTCAGTCTCTCGCCTTCAACTAGCTTATGCCACATTTATACCCTTCTCCCACCCTAACTACTCCTTTCTCTCTCTATCTCCGCCGTCTCCCAACCTCTCTCTCTCTCTCTTCTTCCCGCCGTCTCTCCGGCAGCCCTTTCAGGATCGCTCCCACCCGCCGGCCATTTCCATAACAACTATAAGCAGCCGCGGCCGAGTCGCGATTCTAATAACTCAAGTCGCGTTTCCACCCTGGAACCCAACACTTTCAACAATATTATACGCAATTGCTTAGCATTTATTCCGCTCGGTAAGGCCATTTCGCATTGGAGGAGGGGAGAAATAAAAGTTTTATTTTTCCCTTTCGAAGAGTTAAACTGAATGAATAACACGCGGGGGGAAAAAAGAATTATTAGGATGCGAAATCGACCGATGAAACGGCGGTTCTTTGTCGCCTCCCTTTCTCTTTCAAAAGAGGGCGCTTTTTTGATTAATGACGATCGTGAAACGGGACACGAAAAAAAGAAATACTGGATGCGTTAGCATCGCGTCTAAAACGAGAATAGAAGGGCAAGCAGTTGCTTGCGAATGAAGCGGGATAGGTCAGGAAAAATGCGACGCGAGGAAAAAAAATTATGATTTTTACGCTTATTTGAAGCTCAGCGTGTGATCTGAACTTTAAAAGGTGCGTATTTTACCCCTCGTCGTTTGGAGGTATTGATACTCCGTACTGCGACTAGCAACATTAGTAACTTTACAATAAATTAAAAGAAACGTCCTCTACAAATGGATTACCATCAAAAATATTTTAAAATAAATCGTAAACGTGGAGCAAAATTAATCATTACGGAAAACCATTCCTTTCAGCCTGAATAGCTATAACTGGAGAAGTAAAATATTCGAGCGTGATATAGGTATTGCATTCATTTTCTCCATAAAATGGCTCGGGTCGCGAGGTCCGGGAAAATTGAGGAAGGTAATAAGTTCCCACATGAGATAATTTATCGAAAGACGGAATTTCAGACCTAGCATCAGGACGTGCGTCGAGAATGCTATAAACTGTATTTTCACGATCGCTGAAGAACACATCGCGGTCGTATAATAATTTTAAATAGATAATTTATTCCTAAATTCAATCGAATATTAATTTTGATCTTCTTGAATTCTTAAACAATGCGATGATCAGAGGCGGATTTAGGCTGTCAGAGGCCCGAGGCGCAAAGAATTCGAGGCCCCCTCCAAAAAAGTATTCATTGATAAAATATGACAGAATACACGTTGTTAACAAACATATTTATATACTGTATAAGCAATCAATTGCCATAAAAAATACTTAAACGTTAGTATGTGACAAATGAGCTAACAAAATTTCTAACTAAAAAGTGTTAAGTTAGCCTCCGTAGATGAAGTGATGAGAAAAGGGTTAGAAATTCGGTGTGCTAGGAAAATCGTGAACGATACATTTAAATGGCCGGAATCCGAGGATAAATGTGTAATAGACTACGACCAAATAGAAAGAAAACTTGAAACACCCAATACAAGAGAAAAATATAAATTTACGACTGAAAATGACCCTTGGCCCGCAATAGTTATTGGGGTTGGTCGGGTCGAAGAATGGTACCGCCATACCCAACTCCAGTCTTTTCTTCCTAGCTGAGAATCATAAACAGCTTAAAGAGTGAATAATGAGAAAAGGGACACATCCTGGTTGCAGAAGGACCCCATCGGGCATCACAAGACGAGCGGTCCTAGGATGTGCATCTCCCAAGAGACTGCGCCTTTTACTGTACTGGTTGCATAAAAATTATGAGAATTTGAAAGAACAATAATTTCTTGAGAATTCTCCAGCACAATCTCTATTGAGGCCCTCTTTTGGCGAGGCCCCCAGATAGCGCCTCATGCGCCTAAGCATAAATCCGCCCCTGGCGAGGATACATTTTAATGGCGGACGATGAATACAATTTCAATTTACGTCCTATTCGCTCAAAAAAACGCTTGGTCGCGAAAACACGGTCTAACGGAGAATGAGTATTCCGATTGTCCTTACCTTACGACAGAAGCACTTAATGCAGGACATCCGCTGGATGTCCACGGGTCTACCTCTTCTCAGGGGAGGGGAAAGGAGCGGGGAGAGAGAGAAAGAGAAGAATGACTCGGCGAAGATGGTACGAGGATTTCATAGCGAACCGACCTGTGTATGAAGGAGAGCCGGTAGATGGCGGGACAGAAGCGAGAGTTGAAGAGAGACCTATGTAATGGAACTGCTAGGTAGGAAGGGCTTTATAAGAATGCCAACCGATGCAAAATATGCGAAGAGATGAGGAGGGGAGATCTTATAGAGGTTAAGGATGTGGGGATATCTCGAAGGGGGTTAAGGTGATGAGGATGTGAGACAGTGGATGAGGAAAGAGAGGGTTGCAGAGATGGAGGGTAGAGCGGTGGAGATAAGATGGAGATAGAGGAACGGAACATTGTTGGGCGGGAGTTGGGTCACCAAGGATTTTATTTAAGGGTGTCAAGTTACTAGGAAGAGAGATTTGAGTTTTATTATTAATGAGCGTCTATTTATCACGCTACAAAGCCCGAAATAACTTTTGTTCCTGTGAATAGAGAGAAACAGGTCGTGGAAGTTCTAAATCTTATCCCATAAATTCCTTGTTATATCCCAAGTTTTATTTAAATTTTATAGTTACAACTCTGCGATATTTGGTGAAATGTTAGCTGACAACGTTATTTAAAAATTCAGAAGCGAAAGGAGCGTTTCGTGCACAATAAGAGGATGCCGTTTTTCCCACTCTGATTACTAAACATGATAGAAACATAATTTATATCAAACTACGGTTGAAATAAAAACGCAGAGACATAAATGACAAAAACTCTACGTACAAAACAATGGCGTCCAAACTTTCCGGCTCGAGGGCCACATAAGCCATTTCTGTGCTCACAGCGGGCCACATAGCCCAGTCGAAAATAGAGTTGAAGAATAATTTAAGGAAACTTTTATTTATATGCGAGTCAATATAACCTGATTTGATTTAAATGTATTTATCTCTTATGGCAGCGACTTTCAAACGTTATAAAGCCGCTCCTCCCTTCACTTAATAAAACTATCTTCGCGCACCCATCTACACCATGATAGATTCGAGTTCATAAGCAATACCTACTGGACATACAATTACCATTAATAAAACCATCTTAAGGAAAAACATGGACGCAAACGATGCGCCCTAGCCAATTGAGGGCTAGAATTTGGCTGCTACATATTGTAGGTCTCAAGATTAGGAGGGATAAACTGGTAGTAAATATGTGAGAAAAACCTACCCATCGGGCTCCCCAAGGTGGGCGCGCCCCACAGTTTGGAAATCACTGTCTTATGGGAATAGAAGCGTAAAGAAAAATATATTGTTTTTATAACTTTCTATTTTCGTTTTATAATGTATCCTTTAATTGTTAAACTCTGTCGGGCCAAATATATATATATATATATATATATATATATATATATATATATATATATATATATAATTGGTCGCGGGCCGCAGTTGTCCCTCGGGACACACTTTGGGAACTCTTAGTCTAAAAGGAGTTGAAAATAACTTATGACGCTTACGTCAATCAAGTTATTTGTCGCTAGAAAACAGAAGTATTCTTATTAATTCATCCTCGTCGATCTGTTCATTCCAGTAAAATATATTCTACAATTAAAACTGCAAAATCAATTGTATTCATTACTTATATTAACATCACGAGTTATTTTGGGTAGGAAGGAGATACACGGAACTCGCAAGCCTTTGGATATGTTTATGAAAATGAATATACACATTAAGTAGAGGTGGATGGAAGAGATTGAAATAGAACAGCTACAAATGGCCAGGTTAAGTAGAGACGTAGGAGTCGCGAGAACGCAAGTAGACAGAGTGGGTCGAAGGGAGGGGAAGGCACTGAGAGGAGAGGCGGAGAGGGTGGGGAAGGCAAGAGATAAGAGGCAAAGAGAGCGAGAGCGCTTATAGAGTTAAAGGAAAGGGGGCGGAAGGGCAGGAGCTACGGGATGGAACTATGGAGAACAATGGCCAACTCCCTCTTATGGTCCAGCGGGAAGTAGCGAGAGCCAAAGAAGAGACAACGGGACGTACGTTGAAGCTGAAATAAAAGAATGCTTATACATCAACTTTATGCCACGACTGAGAGGGAGAGGGGTGAACGACAGCGCAGCCCGCGATTGGAAAGATCCCCATGTACTTTGTTCAGACAAGCTTATCCGCTCGTTCGAAGAGGTGGGGAGGATAGGGAGGAGGGTTTAAAGAGATGCGTGAGTGGGAGGAAGAAAGAAAAAAAAGAGGGCGGGATGTGTAGAGAGGGGTAGCAAAGGAAGAGAACGGCGACCGTGGAGACAGTAAGCGGAGACCGGTTGAAAAGTAGGACACGCATATTCAACGAGAGGGCCTTTTCGATGGGAAAAGAAACAAAGATTAGCGATTAAGTAGCGGGAGGAGATCGATATCTCCAAACGTGTAATTCTTAAAAGACCCTACC
Source organism: Tanypteryx hageni (assembly GCA_028673005.1). Lineage (NCBI taxonomy): Eukaryota > Metazoa > Arthropoda > Insecta > Odonata > Petaluridae > Tanypteryx > Tanypteryx hageni. Next base: position 58,572,705 of record CM054116.1, read on the forward strand.
ATCAATTATCGATTAGAATTATAAAGAAATAATGTGAAAATAATTCATTCAAGAGATTCCTAGTCGATAGTGACTGATGGAAAAAGACATGTCCCTCCGATGCCCGTCAGATCCACTCCACTTAAGGAAACTTTTATTGGCGGGGACATAATGTTATTCTGACGGCACGGTAAGATGGGCAAAAAAATTAACTGATCCGATACATGCAGTGAAGGTTGGCTTAACCGGTAGCAATAATATTTGGCTTCGTCAACTTATAGGTTCAGAAAACAAAGACTAGTAACTTTGACGAAACATATATTGAAGACCTATGCATCGTTCACATGATTACCTTCACGCGAAATTCAATAAAAAACTCCGGGATTGTTATAATTACTCTATATTTTGCTGCGTGGAGGCAAAAAAGAGTTATTTATTAATTTTAATCGACGAAGTGGTTGGAAAGAAATGAATGATTAACGCTCTCATGAAAATTCAGTCCTTAAATAATAAATCCCCTTTCTGCCAGTATACCAATGCAGACTACCGAAAAAACCTGGTTATGGTCATTCATAAATATCGATAGGTCTTTTACAGATAATCGGAATAATTAATAACTTCGAAAAACCATTGAAAGAAGATTTTTCATATACATTGAATATATAAAACCTAGCAAATATTTGTAGTAAAACGGCCTGGTAAGTTATTTTTATGGAATTAATTTATAAAAATATAACAATTTTGCTAGTTTGGAAGCTTCCAATCTCAATATATCATTAAAGAAATCAAATATAATAAAAACTAAATGATATTTTTACTAAAATCTTTATTGAAGAGGCCGAGACTTCGTTGAACTCCATATTAAAGTGGGATTAGGTTAGGCGTTGTTAAATTAAACAACACAGTTTTAACATAAATTTGTGTTAATTCCACATAAAAATATACATATGATGATGCTAATGTTTCGAAACCGGTCATACGTGTATACTCTTATATGGAATTAACACAAAGTTATATTAAAATGTGTTGTGTGATGCTGTGTTTATTTCGATAACGCCTAACCTAATCCCATTTTGATATTTTCACTATATACCGTATTGTCCCTAATATAACGCGATGTTTTTTCCAAAACATGACATTTTAAAAGTAGCTCCCGCGTTATATTCGAATACTAGTGATTTTTAAAAGAACGTAAAATCGTGTTTCGAAAAATCACCGTACATTCCGCAGGTCTGTTTACGAGATACAATATACTAGTGACATTGTAGACACATTGGGCGTACGTTACATCGTAAATGAAAAGCATCCGAGGGGAGAATAGATCGAGTTCAATCGGCGGCTGAACCCCCCGATAGTCATTGCATTGAAGCCATAAGTGCGTCGGCGTATTCTTAGTAATTACCTTAGCGAGTTTTTAGCCATCCGTTATTTTAACAATGGGTGACAAAAAGGTGTTGATCATGTTGAGAAAAAAAGTTCTTCCATATCCCAGGTTAACAGAGGAATCCGACGAAGTTATCACATTAATTTAAAAATAGTCGTAGCTGAATCGGTGTTGTTAAAATCAACCGGAAATGAGAAATCAAGGATAACTGTTATGCTTGCAGTCACGGCCGACGGGCAAAAACTGACTCCCTACGTAATTTTAAATCATAAAAGGATGCCAAAGGAAAAGTTACCGTCAGGTGTAATCTTTCACGCGCAAAAGAGGTGGATGAACGTGGAACTTGTGTTAGATTGGCTGAAGGTTGTTTGGGGTAGCATATTCGAGGTTTAGTTTTTTCTTAAAAACTTTCCAAAAGTCTTATGGTCGCGTTATATTCGAGGTCGCTTTATAATTGGGACAATGCGGTAATTCCCGTAGCTAACTGACAGATGCACAAATAAAACAAAAAAAGATGCAGTAATTAAGTGTAACACGACATATGCATAAAGTTTACAGATGTGTTTCTGAGTATAGCACGTTCAGAATTTCATGATATTATGGAGATGTTTAACTATTAAGTGTCTAAATTGAATTATCATCAGTAAAAATATGGTGAATTTAAACAAATTGTTGTGTAAAAATAAATGAAAATATAATCACAGATTAATATCGCAATATACTAACAACGCAAACCTTCAACTAACGAAAAAATAAAGAAACGAAAAATTTCCTTAAAATATATAAATATTCCGAAAGGGAGTGGATCTACGCTCAGATTCGGTTTACACGCCTACACCATCATTTTTTTAAACAAACCTTCACCAAAAATTCCCTTTCAACGCGCACGCTCCACGGCCCGATGGAATACGGAAACGCGCGCATAAGTAAAACGTAACAGCGAATGGACATGGAATACAAATAAAGAGAAGAAGGCATTTCCATACACAAATGGAATGCGACAGATGAAGTCGGAGAGTGGGCTTAGGGTTGGGAGAGAATGGACGGGTGGTTGCGGGGGAGGTCGAGGGGGAGTAAAAGGTGGTTGTCGGTGTGGAGGGAAGAGAGAGTGGGAGAGGAGGGAGAGTGAGAGGGGAGGGAGAGTGAGAGGGGAGGAGAGGGAGAGTGGGAGGAGAGAATAGTAGTGGCGCCGGAGTGGGGCATCGACTAAGATAGTGGGCGAGAGATCACCAGCAGGGCTCATTTGTTTTGCCATATGGGTTCCCATACGCGAGATTTTATTCCACTTAGTACTACCACCCGTGGTATAATCGAGTAATGATAGAGTGGGAAGCATTTGAAATTCAATTTCCCCCCCTGGATTCAAACCAGAATCCTCCAAAGTCACGCCAACTTCATTGTATCGCCTGAAGGAACTTTAATACCAACTTTATCGTAACGAGTTAATTTTTGATAAAATTTAAATATGCACGAGCATATATATCCTATCTATTGGAATAATTAATACTTGTATAAAGGCATAAAATTAAAAAAAAAATTTAAAAAGTAATCCAGAAGACCAATAAATACAAGCCATCGATGGCAGTCACATCGCAATTGATAGTTAATGAACATCGAATTAAATATAATACACTAACTAAACATTATTCTAGTTATGATCTTTATCTTAAGTTCTACGATTTCAAAAAATAATTTATTTTATAATAAACTCCTGCATTTAATTTTAGTACATCTGTTGAATGGTTTCAGGGTTTGAATGAATCTTGACTGCGTTATTAGTCTTTCTTTTAGAAGTGTGTAAAACGCAGAAAAAGTACGCAGTACGATGCTAGGAACTCGCACTCAATCGGAGTAAATAGAATCGAGTGATAGGAAAATTAGTCGAAAAGCCATTTAACTCGGAGCTTCAATTTTATCTTGGAGAAATTATAATTGAAATATACATACTATAAAATCCTAATCGACCATTTATTAAACGTGAACAATTAGCAATAACAAATACACTATAACTATATAATATTAGTTTCTCTTTTCCTTCCTTGCTTAACCTAAAGACACTACGCATCATCTAGAACCGGGGTTCCCAAACTACGTTCCGCGGAACACCGGTGTTCCGCTGAACCTGAATAGGTGTTCCGCGACAATTTGGAAAGGTTTTATACACTGCAATATATTTAAATATCTTCTACTATCTACTTCAAGTAATAAATGAAAAGTAATTTTAAATTTCCTGCCTTTATGTATGTGTGCGCGTGTGTGGGTGTTTTAAGCGAAATTTGTCCTTATTACAGTATTTAAATATTATTCAAAAACTACCCATGGATTTTTGGTTAAAAACTGGAACTTCGACAAAAGGAAGGCCAAGAACTTCTACTGATACATCCAATACGTCTATCATTGAAGAAGAAAATGATCGAAAACCCGTGGTTTCTTCAAAATCTAATATTAAAGAACAAGTGTCATCTATGAACAGACCAAAACGGAAGTACGATGAAAGTTATTTAAACTTGGGATTTACGTGTATTGGCAATTCGGATGCTCCTGATGCAATGTGTGTTTTATGTCATAAAATACTCGCAAACAGTTCTTTGGCTCCAGCAAAACTCCGCAGGCACTTCGGAACGATACACAGTGATTATAAAGGAAAAGACATGGAATTTTTTAAGAGACGACGTGACTCACTAGAAAAGTCCAAACTTCAAATGATTACAATGGCTAAAACTGAAAATGAAAATGCAACAGAGGCATCTTATCGCGTGAGCTATCGCATTGCACTTAATGGTGAAGCTAATACGATTGGAGAGACACTCATTAAGCCATGTGCGAAAAACATGGTGTCACTTGTTCTTAACGAACAGGCTGCTGAAAAAATAGATGCAATACAAATATCAAATAATACTGTTTCATGACGGATTAAAGATCTTTCTACTAGCATAGAGAAAGAGTTAATTCGTCGTCTTGGACTTTGCAGTGAATATGCATTGCAAATGGATGAATCTACAGATGTCGCAGGACTAGCTGTACTACTAGTATTTGTTCGTTACCCATATGATAAAAGTTTTGAAGAAGATTTACTCATGTGTGGATATTTACATGGACAAACTACAGGAGAAGATATATTTAAACGTATTAATGATTACATTACAAATCAAGAGATAGGTTGGGAGAAGTGCATTGATATTTGTACAGATAGTGCTCGAGCAATGGTAGGAAAGATGAAAGGTGTTGTATCACGCATCCAGAAAGTAGCTACAAGAGCCACCAGCAGTCATTGTATTTTGCATAGGCAAGCACTGGTGACTAAAAAAATTTCCACAAATTTAAAAAATGTTATGGATGAAGCCGTGCAAGTGATTAACTATGTAAAATCAAGACCACTTCAATCCAGATTATTTAAAATTTTGTGCGATGAAATGGGTAGTGGACACAAAGCACTTTTATTACATACTGAAGTGAGATGGCTATCCAGAGGGAAGGCACTATTAAGACTTTATGAACTTCGAAGTGAGGTATTGGTCTTCTTGAAGGCACAAAATAATTCAGTACAAGTACAAAATTTTGTTGAAGTTTTAACAAATCCTTCATGGTTGATAAAACTTGCATATCTGGCAGATATTTTTACCAAGTGTAATGAAGTTAACTTATCATTACAAGGAAAAAGTATTACAGTTTTTAATACAAGAGATAAAATTGCATCTTTTGATAAAAAAATACAATTTTGGATTTCATCGATTGAATCTAATAATTTTGATTGTTTTCCTGCCTTACATGAATGTTTGAATGAATTAAATTTTAAAGTAGATTACGAAGTTTCCAAGGCATTTTTAGAGCACCTACATAACTTGAAATCAACTCTTTTGCAATATTTTCCGAAAACTACTAAGGACGATTCCTGGGTTCGGAATCCATTTTCCGTGACAGCTAAACCAGTAGGCTTAAACGCAAGTGACTATGAAAATCTAATTGATTTAATTAGTGACTCTGATTTGAAACAAAAATACAAAGATCAGCCTTTGAATGATTTCTGGGCGAGTTTGTCAGAAGAGTACCCCAATTTATCAAAACAAGCTATTATTGTTTTACTTCCATTTTCTACAGCCTATTCATGCGAAGCGGGATTTTCTTATTATGCTGCAACGAAGTCAAAGTGCAGGAACAGGCTCGACGCCACACCAGATATTAGAATACAACTTACCAATATTGTGCCTGATATCAAGAAGATATGCAATTCTAGAATTAAAAATCATAAAAGTCATTAAATGCTTTATTTATTCATATTTTTATGTTTATATTATATTATTATAGTTTTATATTTAAAAATAATTACTAAATAAATAATTTGTTTTAATAAAATGTTTTTTTAAATTTTTACAAGTAGAATTACCCAACCTAAAAAATAAGCTAAGTGTTCCGTTAAACTTCCCAGGTTTGCGAAGTGTTCCATTGCAGAAAAAGTTTGGGAAACCCTGATCTAGAAGTATAAGGCTGTACTCTTTTACAGTCAACCGAGAATTTAAAGGAATTATCGATTATTAGTATGGATGAATTCTAGATCTTTACGCTTTTTCCTTAGTTCTTCGCTTTACTCTATAAATTACGAGTATCTTTTTTTTACAGAAGTTCACCTTTATGGATTCTTTAATGCTTTTAATTTCTTACCCATAGACAACACCACTCCTATTTTGTTTCTTTTTATGAAACAATATTCTACAATACTAAATAAATTGATACAGCATCGGTCATAAAAACCGTACTGTATCGTATTAAAATGGAAGAAAACCATTTGTACCAATATAAGGTGGAAATAAGATTCATTTTAAGGCAAAGTAATCAAATAATACGATATAACGGAAAATTAGAGGTAGATGACATGGATATACGGAAAAGTTCCATTGCCATAACAAAAAATTAACACGTAAAACAGTTTCATAATATTATAACATAATATAATAACTTCTTATTTTAGTTATTTATTTTAATGTTATATTATTGGTTATGGTTTTATGTTTCAATGTAATGAGGCCTCTGTGCTGTTTTTGAAACTGAATAAATAAATAAATAAATATAAATAAATTTTATCAGGCCAAGACGTTTCATTGTATCGAGGAGAGAGTTTGCCGAAAGAGGAAGGTTAAGCCGGTTAGTCGGCCAACCGAGCGTCGGTTAAGAGAATCTAATGTATTATTTTTTAGTTTTTTCACAGACAAACTCATAAAATACATAAAACATTAATTCTTAAACCCGATTGTTGTGGCCTGAGGTATATCCAATACCATCTTAACTTCTATCGAGTGAGACGATTAGCGACGATCGCCACAAACGAGAGAACTCGACGCCTGCATTACCTTAGCCATAAGAGGCAGTCATTCGGAAAACCTATCGCTTCTCTTGAGTGTACCTCTTATGAAGTAGAAGCGAAGACTGATCTGCCACCGTTACCAAAGACTCGAAAGCGGACACTCATCCTGGAGCTCCACCTTTGCTTCAACAACGCCATAAACAAAAACAGAACAACCATCTCCGGGTAAACCCATACCATTGACCCCTAGGTGGGAGTTGGCACCTTAACTGCATAAACGAGGCACCGCTATGCAAGCAGGGTCATCGGGCGAAAGGGAAGAAGTCTGCGAGGGAGGTGGAGGAGAGAAAGGAAATGCGGAGAGAGAGAGAAGAAGACTGCAGGATGGCGCACGGAGTACATAATTTAGAGAGGGCGTCGATGGGATTGAGGGAAATGGGGAGAAGTTAAGGGTTGAGAGAGGGCGGGGCAGACGGCGGTCGATTTTAATCCCTAGCCGTGATAGACCTCAGGGGTATGAGGGATATGGAATCCGCCACCCGCGACCACTCCCAACCATCTCTTCCTCTCTCTCTCTTTCTCCATGCCATCTTTTCTTCCTCTCTCTCTCGATGCTTGATTTCCTTTTTCTCTCTCTCTCTCCCTCCCACTCCGCCTCCGACTCTCTCGGATGACTGCCAATGCGGAGTGACTCCTATTCCGAGTGAATGACTCCGTGCCAATCCACGTGGGTATCTCAAAGAGAGCGAGTGTTCACTCTGCATTCCGATGGGCGGCACAATAGATTCCGAAGAAGAAGAAGGCGAAGGAGCGAGAGGCATGCAGGGGGAGGAAGAGGTGGCGGCTCGAGATAAGGCATCTTTCCAAGAGAAAGTTTATTTACACGACCGCGGTCAAACAACCGAAGATGAAGGATTGCAGTGGCAGGTTTTGTTTGATTTTTCGGGCGGAAATTGTCGGTACAAATTGTTGGTCGACGTCGAAAAATCTACAAATCCTTTGGGTAGGCCGGATTCCGCCGCGGATTTTCTCTTAAAATTAATCCGCTTCGAATTCCCGAACTTAGAGAAATTATACGGGATTTTTTTTGATCAGACGAAAAGAATACGTTCCACGTCTTAACGGCAGGATGTTGATAAAGCAGGAATGTAGATATTCGCTGAGGCTAAAACGAAAACGTGGTAATAGCAGAAACAACTTACTAACAATCGCTTCAATCTTACTGTTTAATTGGAAGGTAGTTGGTTTTTGCCAAACGAATTCCTTTTTCACCCCATGACTTAAGCGGCGATGGCGATAAATTACGCAACAAAATTAGTGTTTAGCGATTAAAAAATTACCCGGAATAAAATTGAATATACTGTGATTTTAATGAAAACATCTTTCAAACGTAGATATATTTTTCCACGGCAAATATATCTTCCGATTCAATTAGAATAATATGAGAATCCATCTATCAAGATGTAAATATATTCAAAATTTTCTTATAAACAGCTATCTGTTTGATTATATATTAATCGAGAAAATGACATTCTAAAACAATAACCAATAATTTATTTATTGAAGTAAAAGTATCAATTAAAAATATATTTATTCTTAAAGAATATACAGTGCAATATTTATTTTCATTTATACATAAAATACCCAATCAGCATACAGCATAGAATATCTAGCTAACAGACTATTCAGTCGCTTTCATGGTCTATTCATTTTCCTGCTTATTTATCTTCAGATTCTCGAGGATATGAATAAATAGCTACAGGAAGGCGTACATAAGGTTGGAACTATTTAATGAAAGAGGTGGATTCAGCGATATGGAAATGCAAGCATTTATCGACACGCAGTAAAGCAAAACGGCGCAGACGAATGGCCTTTAGCCGTTGGCTTCGAGAATACCTTCGCTATCATGATGGTGAGCACAGCGTGCATCTCATCTACCGCAATATAATGCCTCGAACAATCATAACTTCTATCACCACCCGATGTTAATTCATAAAAGATAACACGAGAAACCAATCTAGCTTTTATAACACCATAGAAAATGACACAAAATATTTTTAAGTGTTACAAGATATTTTTCCCAACTCCAGCAGAAACGTTTTCTTTAAAGAGAGAACATTTATATATCAAGTGATAATTAAACAAAATTTATATGACGAAGTTATAGTGAAAGTTAAAAGCAGTTACAGTCGAATCTGTAACTTGAAGTTTTCATTTATTCTCAGTATTACGACACGCTGGCTCGAAGTTCAATAATTCGAGTCATTTTTTTCCTTTCCTTAAGATTCAAGTTAGAGATGGCCGAATGTGTATATCAGATAAAGTAACGTAGCACCATATAAAAATACAAAATGAACGCAGCATATATTTGAATATAAATTACATACTGAACAGGTTTTCTTATATACAGCAAAAAAATGTTCCATTACATCACATTTTACATTGCCATAAAAACGTTAAACACTAAAAATATAAATTTTTAGAATTGAAAATTGATACGATTGAACGCATATTATTGAATAGTTTCAAAGGTACGCAGCAAAAAAGTGAATACTCTATACCTAAGTAAGGTAAATAGGTGAATTGTGCAACTACTTCGTTTCAAACTCTTCCGCCGTCTTAAACTCGTCATCACAGCGGTAACAGCATCCGACAGAATTTTACCCTCGCCTTCCAATCGGACCCTTCACTTACGCTAAAAATATCATCGTCGGCACTAAAGACATACATACCACTTCTCAATGAATATAAACACAGAGAAACGACCCATGAGCCTCAAAATTACGCGACAGCGTATATTAAAACCTCGGCGAGACTTGGCCCTTTTCGACGACAATTTTATGCACGCGTCAAAATCGCGCCTCGCCAAACGGCCCCGATTTGCGTACCGGGGACGATCCCACCCCATCCACCCCTCTCCGCCCATTTATGCCTCGGCCCACACGGTAACGAAGCGGCGAAACTCATAAGCGCAGCGGGTGCATCAACGTCACCCTCGCGGAACCTTACGACCGCAATAAAAAAAGGAGTTTAAAAAAACGACGAAAGCGAACCCGCGAGGCCACTTTTTATTCCTCTCCCACTCGTTCCCTTTCTATATCGTCGCATATCCGACGAGGAAAATATTAGGTCGAGCGAAGTGCGAAATTAAAGACAGTGACAGCCGAGAAACCAGCCGGACGGCGATTGTTGAAGAAACCGAGAGAGAGAATGAGAGGAGCCACTCGCTCCTTTCCTTCGCACAGGTGTGGACAAATGAAGGGATATGAGAAAGAGTGAAAGAGAGAGAACGATCCGCTTTGGGCGTTAGAGAAGACCCTTCTTCCTTCCTCCTCTCCCAAGATGAGTCGGACGAGGCGACAGAAACGAGGGGGTGGGACGAAAGGAGACGTAGGATGGGGACGGGTCGAAGAGATCACGGGGATGTGGCGTGGGGGAAGAGAGGCGAGAGGATTAAAAATAAAAAGGGGAGCTGAGGCGCACGGTCGACCATATGACGGAACGACCGGTTGTCGTCGAGGCACTTCGTAGATAAGGCCCGGAATGAACTCCTCACTTGCAATGATGTAGGCTGGAAACAATGGAGCTGGATTGTAGCAGAGGCATCCACCGCGAGCTGCGGCGACCGTTCTCCGCGAGGAAGAAGGACGTGACAAAGGATCGGAAACGCGTACTATAAGAATAACCATGCTCGCGCGAAAGAATAAATTATCGCGACCGGACTTCACGCAACGAGCGTGTGCCCAAAGCGCGCACTTCCACGTTCTTCTGCGAGCGGCCGCTGACGGGGAAGGTGGCGTGCGTGGGAGTTAAAAAAAATGAGGAGAAGCTCACTTCCTTTGGAGGTTTATTAAAATATCTCTCGCATATAACCTTTTCGGAATATCCCAACCTTACGAAGCAGCTGGCACCTCGAACTCAATCGCGTCACGGAATCATAAAGATGGGAACCATATGGAAATGAGAAGGAGATCCGAGAAAACGTCCTCGGTAGAGATAGGGACCATGACTCCGGTGGTACGCAAAGGAATGGAAAAATAATCGATGTACGAATTACAGTATAGAATATCTCCGAGCGTACACCTCTACCGCGCTATCTCCCACGGGAAGGAGGATGTGAAGGGGATAGGTATGCAGTGGACGGACGAAAAAGGACGTAGAGAAATAATAAAGGCACGACTCCGGAGAGGTAGATAGATAACGGAGGAGTACGAGCGGTGAGGAATGGCGGAAAGCGATGGATATGCTTTCGAAAGGGTGACGGGGGGTGTGGGAGGGAGAGAGAGAAAGAGTACTACGGCAGAGAGAGATAGCGGAAGTCAGGGTAAAGGAGGCTCGCGGAGATTCCGCGGATGAAAGACAGAGAGATGGGGATGGATGGATTCCGAAGAAGGATCCGGGAACGAAAGGAGGAAAGAGAAGGAATGGGGAAGGCTAGGCATACAAATCAGACGGGAGTATGGGCCGGAGGAGGAAAGGGAAAGGGAGGGAGTGGGGGTGAGAGATATAGGAGACAGCATCGGTAGGAGGTAAGGGTGTGGAGGGGGGAGGGGCAGCTGCAAAGTGGAATGGGGCAGTTTGGGAGACAAAGCGAGAGAACTGCGTGGGTGAAGGAGAGTGGGGTGGACGGGCACGGCTGCGAGAGGGAGATAGATGAGAGATTGAGAGATAGGAGGAAAGAGAGAGAGAGAAAGGTAGGAGAGAAGTAAAAGGAGAGGTAGGGAGATTATAACAATATAAGCGGACGAGACCGACGGAATTGAATAATAAAAGAAAAACTGACGTGAATAACAAAAGAGAAAAATAAATTCTACGAGAGAGAGAGGGAAGCGGAGGTAGAGACTAAAGAGTTTTTCTACTCTTTCTTGTAGACAAAGCCGTATGAAGGAAGCACTGCGAATATCGCAGGTAATCGAAGACGAGTTGGTCGGTGAGATAGAGACGGCCCTTATGCGCCGTTGCTACTTGTTGTGGGTGCATTGCGAGAAGGGGGTGGGATTAGCAGGGGTGGGTTAAAAAAAGAGAGGAGGAAGGGGGAGGACGAGGAAAAGGGAGAGAAGAGGTTGAGGTAGGCGCCTTGGGTGCGTCGCACGAGGGGAAATTATACGTGCGTGGGCGGAGGTTGAGGTGGGAGAGAGAGAGAGAGAGAGCAAAACCATTGTGCAGTCAGACCCTCTCCGTGGACTGTCCGACGTCGCTGACACTATCACCTTATTCCATTTCTAACTGCCACCGCTTTTAAACACACAATCCGGGCTCTCTCCCTTCTCTTCCCCACTCCCTCCCCCCTTACTCTCCTTCCCCCTCGTGCGAGATGTGTATATGTAGCGTTCGAAAGGTGGACTGCGGAAAATGTCTCTCGGATATGGGACGAAAAAGACGGGCAGAACGTCGGAGGGAAGAAAACGTTTTAAGAATATGAGGGGGCAGGGAAGGGGGCGGAGAGAGGGAGAAGAGGGGAGAGGGAGGGGAAAGAGGGGGGAGAGAGAAGGATACCGAAGAAGGAAAAGAGAGATAGGACAGAGAGTTTAAAGGAATCTGCTGATGGGACGCGGGAAGAATAAAGAGAACGGCGAGGGAAGACCGCGTGGGAGAGACAAGGGTGGGAAAGAGGCAGGTGATGTCCAGAATGGTAATGCACGAGGAAGAGGGGAGGTCGGGTGGATGAGAGGGGGGAGAGATAAAGAAGGGAGAGGGAGCGGGGGAGAGCATTAACTCCCTGTAATAATATCCGAGGCGGCCGACCCTGGAATTGCGGAGTCGCGCAATTATGAGAGGCGAGGAATTGCGTGATTCCTCGAACAATGAAGTCGTCTGGGGATATGTAGGGGTCGGAGAGATTGCTCGAGGATGAAATCGAAGTTTTTTTCTCGTCGCTTAAAAAATGCGGCGTTGTTAGCTTCGATAAAACTGGATTGGTTGACGGTGTCAAGCTTCGTACCGACTGAACCACAGTTGAGCACTTCGTGAACTGTGAAAGCCTATAATAAATATAACTTTCTGATAATCAAAACTTAAATGTCACATCTTATGCTAAAAATCTTCTGAATCACGTTAAAACGTTTCTTTATTTTCTGAAAAATGTTATAACGTGTATTTAATAAGAAATACGTTCTGAAAACAAGAAATAATCAATTTTTCCTCAGTGTTACATTTAGCTCTACTTTTCACTAAATTATTTTTAGTTAACTTTAGCCGAAGCTTTCTATTGCATTTACAATCAAACCAAGCGTTGCCCATAACGTACCGGAAAATAAGCAAAAAACGTCAATTTCCTTTTTAAATAATTCGTTTTCCGATAAAGATGCCTTTTAGCGAAATGTTGGGTCAAACCAAACAAACTTGACAATAATGCCTCAAACTTAAACTCCCTTCCAGTTGAGACGTGGAAAAAAATCGAAAAGGCGGTGCCATAAATCGTGCAAAAACCAATCCTACGAAAACACCCCATCCATTTCTTAGTGTGACTATTATGGCGGAAAAAACCCCATTAGGAAAACCCGAAGCCGAACCAACGACCAATCATTTTTTTCGAAGCCTTCCCTTTCCTATGGTCAATTAAAAAAATGCGATACAGATCTTGGTCGAGCTACCGTACAAGAAGAAGACCCTTTAACGCGGAGGAGAAAATTTTCAAAACCAAAAGATCCTTTTGGTCCATCATACTATAATCCCTCACCCTGTCAAGACGGTGGCGCAGACTCAACTTCTTGTCCCTCCGGAATGTTCTCACCAAAAGACGCACTGATAGAAAGGGAGAGACAACGGGGAAGAAAGCGAGGGAGAGAGAGAGAGAGAGAGGAACGTGGGTCACCTTGGTGCTACCGTTCTTGAACCTGGCGTGGATATGTGTGGTGGAAGGGCATGAAAAGGGGTGTGAGTGGGGAGTCGGAAAGGGGTAGGAGTGGGTGAGGTGGGGATGGCGATGGGAGGGAGAGATTTCTGACCAAGATGGTCATGGGGATGGGGAAGATAGGGAAGAGCGGAGGAGGGATGGCTATGCGCGGCCGAGGGGGAGGAGGAGGAAAGGGAGAAAGGAGGAGGAGGAATGAGCGGGACAGGTGGGAGGAGATTGCCGAGGAGTAAGAGATGGTGGCTAGGTGGTAAGGGCGGAATTAATCGTTTGCCTGGAATTCTGAAAATAAAAGACGATGAGAGTTCCACCAAAACGTAACGAGGAACGGGAGAAATGGGTGGGTGAGTTGACTGAGGTAAATCGTCGAGGAATGGGAAGGGAAGAGAGGGAGAAGGAGAGAGGTGGGGGGCAAAAAGGGTGCGGGGCGATGGTTAGGGGCAAATTTATATACTGAGGAGGAGGAGGAGGGCGATGGGAGGCGGCGAAGGGGGTTTCGGTTATGGCCTACGACGGAAACGGAGTTTTTGGGTGGACCGTTTTTCACGGGGTGGCATTCGGAGACGGTTCTTCTCGGAGCCTCGGCATAGCCTCACGGATCGGTTGGGTTGGGTGGGGGAAAAATATATATAAAAAATCTTTATTTTTTCCGAACTCCCGGGGCGGCAATCCGAGGATGGGAAGGCCATTGGTGTCAACCGAGAGGAAAACGAAAGACGTCGGTGGAGAGAAAGAATGGGAGGGAAAGAGAATGAGAGAAAGAGACGGGAGAGAGAGGTAGGTTAAAAACAAAAAAGGGACGGAGAGAAAGTTGGGAGAGACGGAAAAGAAAGGAGAGGAAAAGTATTCCGTCTCGCTCATGCCCAGCCACTTCTCCTCCGGAATTCACACGTTAAACATTGCTCCGCTGGAATTCCAAAGGATCCCTTAGGAGGGTAGGAAAGGGAGGGAAAAGTCAAGAGGGGAAAAGATATTAAAAGAGGAAACGTTGATACGACCTTTGTGGACCTCCCTTAACTGCCGACATCACTTCACACGTAATCGGCCGTGCGGCAGGAAAATAGAGCGTCTTTAGTCAATCTTCGCGGAATATTTTATCGGAAAAGAGAGGGCGGGAGAGGGAAAGAATGTTTTCATCTTCTTCTTCTTTTTCATCCACCGGCTCTCTCGGTTCTAGAGTCACCGTGTGGCAATCCATTTAATATATGAATTGGATAAATTAATTCAAGAGATTCTAGCCATAAAGGACGGGACTTTAAGGCACCGTCGTAAAAACACCTCCATAAGGATAAAAAAGTTAAAGAGTGCTGCTGCTGCCACCTATAAGCGTTATTCTATTTTTTTCTACCTCCAACCTCCTCCCTTTATTTCGGCATTGCGACTCACAATCCGGTTTCCGAGTCAGATTTTGAACGGAACAAAGGCATAAATTTAAATACATCCATGTGTGTTCATGTAGTCCGGAAAAGTGCTTTACTTTCTTTTAACAAAAAAAACTTTTACTTTTAAATCGGCGTGATTAAAAATTAATCGTCCCTCCGCGGGAAGTAAAGGAAACGCTTCCGAAAACGCGGCTCGGTGTCACTTGAGCCATAAAACGCTCGTTTATCAATGGCTTGCCTTCATTAAGCTCCGCTTCACCGAAGGACAAATAATGGGAAGCTTTAAAAAAAAAGAGGAGGAGGGAGTTGAAAATAGATTCCTAAAAACCAGAGGCATCAACAAGGGTAAAGCAAACATCAACGGCGGCTTTGCCAAGCGAGTACTTTAAATGTATTTTCCCTTTTGGTTTATCCCGCGGGATGGAGGGAGACAGGGCTTCTCTTTTTCAAATAAGAGAAGAACGAATTAATTCTATGCGCCGCCGACGGTGATGGTTTTAAGAAAATGGAACAGGATACTGTCCGTCCTGGTGAGCGTGTGTGGCATTTCATACAATGCCACCAGTGGCTTATGCGTCATGAAGTCACGGGCCCCCACACATCGCCGTGAGTAATTAGCATACGCATTTGCTTGGACGTCATTTTTCACCTTTTCATAGGCAATGATTCCATACACCTCCCTCCCTCTCTTGCGTCAACCGTCCCCACCATTAAGGATTTCGGGACACGCTACTGCATACCGCTATCCATCATACTCACTAGGGAACTTCCACTGCGTTGGTTAACGGAATGCCCAGAGAAGAAGAGAGAGAACAAGAGGAAGAGAGAATCTCCATCCACGGCATTAGGCACGGGTATAGGCGGAGCACCCATTAATTTACCGGACCTTGGCTCTTTTTTCACGTATTCCTGACGTTAAATTTCTCAAGAAACACGTCGAATTTCAAGCGAGGTTTATTTTTTTGCGCGCTTCAACGAACAGAAAGTTTTTCCGTCAAAAATATTGTTTCCCCCCTTCTCTCTCCAAAGTATATTCTCGAACCGTGACTATGTTTACCTTTCTTTGATAGAAAAATTCCATTTCTTTCGAATGCTCGGTCATTATTTTTGTTCGTCGGATAAACTCTTTCCCCGCGGTCCGCGGACGATAGCCGTGATTCGGAAGAGACGAGCTTGGTATATAATTTTGTCCATATCGCTTTTGACGATATTTTCGTCAATTTCTCCCGGGACGAGGTTTTTCTCTCTTGGAAACAAACTCGAATTTTTCCAAATGCGTCCATATAAGGAAATCTTTCGGGAGAAAAGGTTCTTCGAATGTGACGGCCAAATAAATACCCACCCTCTTAACGATCCATTCCTTCCAACTCCTCTCCGGGGAAACAGCAGCTCAAAAATGCTTCGGACGACCGACAGTAGTGTTTAAATTCGAGCTACCGAATGGACATCGAATTCGATTAACGTCAATGGACAGAAGAACCGTGTGACGAAACGAAAAAAAGGAAAACGCCAGCATCGCGGAGTGTGACTAATAAACATTCTCAGTACGCATTACAAGGACAGCCTCGTCGCGCAGCGTTGTGTCCGTCCGAATTTTACGTCATCTCTTGACATATCGGGAGCCTTAAAAAAAAATCTACCTACTCGGACCGCCGACCGACAACGCCCGACTCGAGAATAAGATTAAAGCGCAAATAAAGACAAATAAAATCCGACAAACGAACTTAATCCTTTTGCTCCCTTTTGTTATCGACCGCCTTCGTTTTGTTTTCATCTCGTTTACGAGGAAGAACAACAACGGGCAGGAAAAAATCGTTGGGTTCGCGGGGGCGTGAGGGGAAAAAACCTCCCACCGGCGTGTGTACATAAGCCGTATTACTGAGCACACGGCCTATCTTTTGGAAAACACTCTCGGATGCTAATATCCGCGAGAGAGTTGCAGTGACAGAAGCCTTGTACTACGTCCGGAGAGAATGAGTACCCGAATGACTAATGGTGGCAAGAAAAAGGAAGCGGGGAAGATGGAACGAGGGATTCGCTTTAAGGGGCGGAGGGAAAAGGGATCGTGGTCCACGCTTTATGACAGCCACGATGCGATCGGGACGACGAGACGATGATAATAAGTGATGACTGAAGAGGAAAAGGAAGAAAGCGAAAACTTCGGAAAGTAAATGGTGGGAGAAGAGGGCGGGATCGGAACTAGAACCAGTCGGGGAAAGAAGGAGATTGGGAAGATAGATAGATACAGAGAGACGAAGAGTTAGGACACTATGCCTTTGAGGGATAAAGGAGTTGGACGATATGTGCATTGAAAGAAAGGAGGTCCGTCGGATGACTGATAGAATGCCACGTAATGAAAACAGTGATTGCTAAGCTTCGTCAGACAACGTATGGATGGATCGGAGTGAAGGGAGTGGGAGGAAATTTAGTCGGCCCGGTCCCACGAGAGATAACGAAAAGGGTGTGGTGTCCTTTTCGTTGTGTTCGGTTGTTAGGTAACACATGGGAACGGAGTAAGAATTGGAAATAGATACGGGCGAGGAGAGAAAGGGCGCGGCGATACGGAACGCATGCGTGGTTTGTCTTTTCCATTTTTCTACTCATCTTCCGAGACAGGTGGAAGGTACATTTAGGCAATTTATTTATCCCTTCAATAATATTAATTGACCATTCCAATTCATTGTGATACATTCTAACTGCATAACGCCGACGCAGAAAGTACATAATATCGCATTATCAGAATTATAAAAATTAAAAAAGCTGTACAGGATTAAAATCTCATGTACTGATTGGTGAATTATGAAATGATTTTGTTGATTTTCTGACAATCGTAACTTTATCTAAATTTTTTTGGCACATGCTGACAGATTGGGCGAAAAAACAAAATAATTTTCCTTCTGTAACGAATATGAAACTTCCAGCAAGTGCAGTTTCCAACAAATCAAAGCAAATAAAAGACATTTTAAATTTATAAGTTTCCATGGAGGACAATTTTAACTAAAAATATGTTGAGTATTACATAAAACCCTGGCTAAATATGATGAATAGAAGTTATAATATATAACAGTTAGGCCTGCACGTTCGAGAATGTTAATTTTTATCTGGTAGTAGTTACTTGGAAACATGAAAAAGCTACCGCCATATATTAACATCATTAACATACCAGATTAAGTGTTATCAATTTTAAACTTAAAAAATACGTTTCGGAGCCAAAGCAACCCTTAATTGTGAAGTAAAACTTTGTGCTTTTTGTACACGTTTCCATGTCAATTAAATACAAACAAGTATATCGTTCTTAAGCCTATATTTATACATCAGAAAGAAAAAATATCGAATTCGAAAATTAATATAACAATGGGTCGTAATTTGGTCCACTAACGATTTCAAGGTGGACGTTTTTTATGCCGCTCCATGGCATGGCGATAAACACGAGTCGTGTACCAGCAGCAAAATTTCGAGAATTCAATGAGGCCGCCGAGATACGTAATTTTTCTCTCCGTCACAAGCAACGCAAACTACGACGGCAATCCTGAACAAGGAACTTGTCAATTAATATTTATAAATTGAAATAGATGGAAATTTATTCGTCCAAACCCTTTAGCACATAATAATTTAATTGCATTCGAATATTACTTCGAGATCTAGATCCGAAGAAAATTTCACGTTGGCCAGCGATTACAAAATTTTTATTAGTGGATGGTTATCCAGTAAATCCCTTTGTAATTATCGCTGATGAAAATATAGAGAGGGGTTTTCACGTGTTTATTATGGGTAGACGTTTGTGATAAGGCGCGAGTAATATTTTGCCCGTCTTCTTCGCAAAGGCAAGAGAAAATAATAAAGTCCCTGAACCAAAACCACGAACTCAGGAGGTTGGAACGCTTCAAGGAAGTATGTGTATGGTCCAAAATACCTCAACAGTAACACACCACTCAAAGGCCCCAAATTGCTTATTAAAAACTTTCCGCAGGTCCTAAGTTGAGGTATATGATAAATGTTACTTGGTTAGGGAGCCAAGAATGCGAAATATCGAAAGAGAGACAAACTTGAGAGGTTTAGTGGGGAAGATGAGAGACAGCGAGCGCAAAAATGATCCCACATACACGCTTAACTCCATCCCATCTTTCAAATCGACCATAAGGCAATGATCGTCGGACCTAATCCCACGTACACGAACACATTCTGACACTTTGATAATGGGGGATGAGGAGGGAAATACCGAAGCGAGGTGGGGGATGGGAGTGGATGAGGCGAGGCCAAGGAAAGGGGAAGAGGTTAAATAAAAAAGCATGGAGGAAGGAGGTAGGGGAGTGGGAGGGGTGGAGTCTTTGGCAGAGAGAGAGAGAGAGAGAGATAGAAGGAAGGAAAAAGGAGGCAGTAATGAGGAGGTGGAGTGGGTCGGGGGCTAAAGGACGTCGGCGAAGGGGCGAGGAGAGCGGCGCGGAGGGACCCACACGACGTGGGCAGATAATGGGCGGCGGCGAGGGGACCCGAAGTGAGAAGATGGAAGACAAATTGGCGCCCGGGCCGAGATATTTCACGGGCGTGGCGGGGGCGGGCGCACGCTTTGAGTTAGTGACTGCCACGAGGTCTCCTTAGTTCACACCCCGCCCTCCCGTTCCTCCCATCCTTTTCCTCCCAGCGACCTTCCCCTCCCTTCCTCCGCAGGGATGCTAATTGGTTGACAATAGGAGAGGAGGCGAGAGAGAGAGGCGTTTTTCGCCCATGGTTCCCTTCGGCAAAGACCATCGGTACCAAGGAAAAGGGAAAAAATTCATACGGAGCACATTCTGGAGGAATACCTGGGCTGCGGTTAAAGAAAACCACGGCCCATATCATTATTTCCACTGCTTAGGATATGCCGACCGGGCGTGAGAGTTACGGATTAGATTGATTTAGTTTTTCCGGTGATTTATGTCCTCTTCACGGTGACAAAGCTAACGCAAGCCGTGCGTTGAAAAATGCGAGGGATGGAGAGGAAGAGCGAACGAGAGAGCGTATAAGGAAGAGAGAGAGAGGAAGGGGTGTCACTTCAACGGCGAAACGGAGCCATTAATCTTAACTCGGGAGGAAAAAAGCGGAGGTCATAGGGGCCAAGCGTATACGGAATAAGAAATGCGGACCCAATTAATGCATTTAAATGAAAAAAATGACGAGGGACGGAAAAATAAGACGTTGAGGCGGCGCGAGGGAGAGTTTGCTCGGTGTTATAGTTATTGATACGGATTAGTAAGGGTCTTCAAACGGATTAATTACTTATAAATTCGAGGCGGATAAGAAAATGGTCCTTGAACAATACCGATAAGAATCGCGGGATATATTATTTTTTCTAAGTCGCAGAAAATTTTGAAGCTTATTCTCATTTACGTAAACGTTGGTTTGTATTTACATTTTCACATTAAAGAGAGTTCAAGTTAAACTTCGATAATGAAAACTCGTTTAATATAAAATGTTCGTTAATAAATAGTGTAATTCAGTCTCCTGAAAAAACCTAGTTATATGCACCTTGTTGCAACGAACTGGTTTTTACAAGCCTCATTAGTACAAATCATTAAATTGTAGGTCCCTTCAAGTTTGTACTAACCAAGTTTTACTGTATATAGCGCTATTGAGACTAACAACTATTAAAGCTTACGCATGTGGAATAAGAGCAGATCGATTTTGCTGGATCAGCAACAATGCCGTCGCCCTTGAAGACAAAATTTAGCCAAATTTTCGTGTTAATGACGAATTTGTGGAACGATTGGACGCGTATTCGAAAATAGATGGCTGGAAAATGAATATCCGTTCTATAAGGCGTCGTTTGGTGCAAGTCCTGTAACCATATCGCAATTATATGTGATTTTAAAATGCAAATGAAAAATATGTTGCAACTGTGCAAACGAGTAAATGTGCAAACCGTGAAAACACACTGAAAGAAGTACAGAATTTTCTTTAATATATGTATTATATTTAGCCTTTTAATCTATTTGGAATTTTTAGAAATATTACAGGTAAGGAGAAAGTCATGTGGCCACATCAGATTTTTTTAATAATTGCTTTAATATTAGATGATGATGAGCGTGGTGGCGGTGGTGGTGGTGGTGAGGATGGTGGTGGTGGTTGTGAGGGTGGTGGTGGTGAGGGTGGTGGTGGTGGTTGTGAGGGTGGTTGTGAGGGTGGTGGTTGTGAGGGTGGCGGTGGTGGTGAGAGTGGTGGTGGCGGTGAGAGTGGTGGTAAGGGGGATGGTGGTGGTGAGGGTGGTGGTGGTAGTGAGGGTGGTGGTTGTGGTGAGGGTGGTGGTGAGGGTGGCGATGGTGGTGAGGGTGGCGGTGGTGGTGAGGGTGGTGGTGAGGGTGGCGATGGTGGTGAGGGTGGCGATGGTGGTGAGGGTGGTGGTGGTGAGGGTGGTGGTTAACCAATTACTTAAAAAAATCAGATGTGACAAGAGCAAAAACCCATTTCCGGATAACAGATTTTTATCAAAAACTAATCAACTCTTGCCTCTGTAACGAAAATATCAAATTTGAAATTTTGCGTTTACACAATTAATAGTTTTTGAGTTAGAGCACCTATAATATTTCTATCACATACACACAAGCACAAATACATCATAGAGATAATGGTGAAAACGTGTTCAGAAGACGTATTTTCGTTTAAATCTCGAAGTCGATTTTTTTCACGAAAACGTTACTTTCCCCATAATACCTATGGAGTAAGTAAAGAAGAGTGGAAAGGTGCACACATGATGCGTGCATACATGCGGGGCAGAGGCGTTCTTTACGATTTATGGAATCATGTCAAAAAAGAAAATATTAATGGCTTAGTATAGTGTCTACGAACCGAAATGCCAGTAGTGATGCCTATGAAATATCGAATTTTTGATTCACCGATTAATTTTCTTATCAATTGTAATTAATAATACAATCGACAATTACTTAAAACATATCTTACTCGAATAGTTATAATATAATCTGTATGTTCACGTAATACCTTCGTCGTAAATTACCCATTTCTTTTCACTTACAAACGTTATGTATACGTACACACTCCCTCTTTTGCACTCCCCCCATTCTACCCCCTCCATTTTTATTTTATTGCTGGGTATTTGCAATTGTTATAACATTTTTAGTTGATTGATACCAATGTCGACTGTGTTTCATTAGGAGTTCCTACACTCCCCCATTTCCCTACCCCACCTTCCGCCCCTCCGTTTCTTTTATTTCTTATTCTCTTTCCCCCCTGTATTTCCCTTACGTGGACTTAAAGACTGAACGTAAAATCTGCGGGCAAATATAAAAGTGGACATATATGAATATGGACGTATTGGCTGTGGACCTAAAGACTGTGGACAAATATAAAAGTGGGCATATATATAAATATGGACGTATTAGCTGTGGATCTAAAGACCGTGGACATATTTAAATATGGACATATTGACTGTGGACCTAAAGACTGTTTACATAAATAAATATGGACATATTGACTGTGGACATATCTGCTGGGGATATACATATAGAGTGGACCTAAAGACTTTGGACATATATAACTGTGGACATATAGGCAGTGGACCTAAAGACTGTGAACATATAGAAAGTGGCCATATCGTCCGTGGACCGTCCCTTCTCAAACAGATCCCATATGCTTGAGGCGTATTCCACTTGTGGTCTAACCAGCGATAGGTAACATGTTTCACGTATTTTTCTGTAGTGTTCCGTACTATTCTACCTATGAAAGCCAGTTTCTTGTTGGCCGCGCCTATAACTCGACGGATGTGCATGTCCCACGAAAGATCTCGACAAATGGTTACTCCTATATATTTTACATACTCGACTACTTGAATATTTATTCCATATATTTTATACTCGAAACCTACTTCTATGTTCTTACTTTTCCAGAATGTAACTGCTGCACATTTAGTGTAATTAATTTTAATTTGCCATTCTTTGCACCACGCTGAAATGGCTCTTAAGTTTTCACGAAGCGACTGATGGTCCTCCTGGTTTTCTATCTCTTTATATAGAACGGTATCATCAGCGAAAAGCCTAATTTTACTACGAACTACCTAGCAGATATCATTTATATAGATTAAGAACAGTAGAGGTCCCAATACACTTCCCTGAGGAACACCCGACGCAACTTTAACGGGGGACGAGTTTCCCATCGATGACAACTATCTGTTCTCTATTCGAGAGGAAGTCTCTCACCCAACCGACAACTTTCGGATTGATACCATATTGTCCTAACTTCGCAATTAATTTCATATGAGATACTTTATCAAACGCCTTCCTGAAGTATATTAATATAGCATCGACCTGAGTATTTTTCTCTCCGCATCGCAACAAATCGTCCACGAACAGGCCGAGCTGCGTTTCGCATGATCTACCTCTCCGGAATCCGTGCTGGGATCCGCTAAGCAATGAGCGACTATCTAAATAGTGCATTACAGAGCTAAAGACTATGTGCTCAAGTATCTTGCACGATAATGAAGTTAAGTAAATCGGCCTATGATTTCCGGGGTTCTCTTTGTCGCCGCCCTTATGGATGGGCGAAACGTGTGCTACCTTTCAATCTTTACGAACGACACTTCCCGTAATGGATTTATCGAATATAAATTTCAAATGCGGCGCGATTTCATAAGTTAACTCTTTCAATACTCGCGCGGGTATTTCCTCCGGTTCAGATTTATTTGGTTTAGTAGAATGAAGTTGGAGCGCGATACCATTTTCGGAAAATATCAAATCTTCCATCGAGTCGCCCTGATGCATGGGAATAGGGGTTTCACATTCATCGTCATTGGGAGTAAAAGCTTTCTGAAAGTGTTGATTTAATAGGTTTGCTTTTTCCGCACTATCGTGAAATACATTTCCCGTTTCCGATCTCAGTGAAGCAATAACGGGGCCTCTACCTTGGACTTCCCTAATGTAAGACCAAAATGCTTTCGGGTTCTCCTTCAAGTTATCCTGTAAAGCCTTCTTTTTGTAATTGTGAAACGAATTACGCATTGATACTCTGGCTATGAAGCGCGCCTCCTTATATTGCTGCCTTATCGTTGCAATCTGTTCGATCGTAGCTGTTGAGGATGTGTTATTTACGTGAGTGGAGTTTTCATTGCCGTCGGAGAGCGCCCTATCTTCCTGGTTGTACCATCTAGATTCTGCATTATCACGCTTCAGTTTGCTTGGAATAAATTTATCTGTACACTTTCGCATCATATCTCTGAACATGCACCAGGATCCTTCCGCGTCTGCAATATCTGTTACCTCGTAGAAATTAGTACTATATTCATTCCGCAGATTCGAACCTCATAACCTCAGCTCCATAGCCAAACGTGCCAACCATTACACCAAATCGTTCGTTAGTAACTTTGATGAAAGGTATCTAATTATAGTTGTAGCTTAGTAGAATATTTTTTGCAAGACTTCTTTTAATATGAAATTAAAATATAAACGAATTGAACTTCCGATACGATAAGTGTAAAAGAGTGAATTTTTAAAAAAATTATCCAATGCATACGTATTTCAATGCAAAACACATAGTGCGGAGATTGATTTATCTTGCAATTACCTACGACTTGTCTGTGTAAATGAGGTTCACATAATAACGAAGTGAAACGAAATGATGATGGCTGCAACAACAATTTAACTCAATGAACTATAAAAAAGATACACCGCATTACAATCTCGTGCATTCCGTCAGCCAAACCGACTTCTTATGTCGGTGTTTAACGTGGAATATACGGAAAATGCTATCAAGCAGCAAGTAATGGAAGAAGAAACTCGACACAAGTGTTTTTTACTTTTTTAAACGCACATATCTCGACTGTTTTTTAGAGTTGGGCCTTGTCACTCGCCATTTCCGTTATGTAACAAATACTATCGAACCGGGGAATTTGGCGAAACCGATGAAATTGTCGATTCGAAATTCGTAAATCCTCTCGTACTTCTACTATTAGAACTAATTACGCAGCGAGTTAGCTTCAGCCCTTCCCAAACAACTCCACACTTGGACAAAATAAAACAATTCCATGGGCCAGCTCACGCTATCATCACGATGCAAGTATGACTGTTAAATAACAATGGCGAATTATATGTTCAAGACGCGAAATAATCTTTGTTAACTCCGGTCGATACGCAAGAATACGCCATATTTTATCTATATAATATTATAGAAGTTCGTCTTCCCGCAACACGGTTACCGCAAATAATAGTCGAAGAAGTTAGTAAATGAACTTACATTTTCGTTCTATTTAATAGTTTTTAATTACTAACTTCCGATTTAATTCCGGTTTGATTATAATTAAAGTAATAATACTTTATATTAAATCCTTTGCAATAATATATATATTTCGTTTCGGATTATTTGTTTACATAGCAACCGAGTTTCTTTAGCTTTGTTTATGTAGCAACGGAAGCTTTGTTTGTGTAAATGTTGAATTCTAGCGAAGAAATTTGATAAAGTTATATTATTTTGTCTAAAGGTTAGTATACAAAAGTTTATTGTTAATAATTCATTTCATTAGCTGTTTATTTAAAAACGGAAGATTAGTTTGTGTAATTTTTTAATTCTAGCGAAGAAATTTGAAAACGTTATACTATTTTCCGGTTTCTTTAATAAAGCTTCTAAATGTATACATCAGCGACTAAACTTGAAAGCAGTTTAAGTCGTTAAGAAAGCTTTCCAAGCATACTTAACATATTTGTGTCAGTTATTTGAAGATTTGAAGATAAGGTTGGTATACAGAAGTTTATTATTAATAATTTATATTATTAATTGATTATTAGTGTTTGTTTCTATTATCGAATTACTGACTACATATTTCTTTTACTTCAACTACAGTTCAGCAAAATTCATAAAAATGTAAATGTATTGACAAAATTAATCTCATCTGTTTTAGTAGATTAAATACCTTCGAAGATATTTTAAAATGCCCATTCAAGATCCGAATATTTTCGGCGATATAGGCAAAGGTATCGTGATAGGATTAATGCGCAAAGCAGAGAACTATATCATATCCAACGTCGAGAATGTGCATGTAGTTCAAGAGAGCGCTATGAAAAATATCGGCAAAGGATTAATGAAAACAGAAGAGTTCAATATAAAGAGAATCTACAGTTCAAAGAAGACCCCCAGGTTCATTAATCAAAGCGGCTGTCAGTGGTTCTTTTAATGCTTTATCCCCACCAGCTCATTCTCTACGTTTGATGTGTAGTGTACTTATTGCGGCGCTGTGCATTTTAAGCATGAAAACTCTAATTGCTGTCATAATGGACAAATAGTACTTGCAGCAATTTCACATGATTTTCCACCTAATTTATGAGCCTTATTCACTAAAAATGACTCAAGAAGCAAATATTTTCTGGAATTCATTCGCCAGTTTAACAACGCAAATGCTTTTGCATTTTAGGTTCAAATATTGTTGATGTTTAAGGCACAGGACCTTATTGTAACAAATTTTCAGGACAAATCTATCACAGAACTTCTGTGGATATTCCAATTAATACTTCTTTGAATCCTCAATCGGTTTTTAATATAAATCCAGAAAATCTACCTAAATTTGCTGATCTCTATATTTATGATTCTGATACGACATTAATTTACGGAGGCCTCTAGTCTATAATAACATAGCAACTTGCCACTCAGTCAGTCAGTCACTCACTCACTCACTGACTCAAAACTCTTAGGTACTTTTAGGGCTAGAAATCTGAAATTTGGCATGGTGGTAGGTCTAGTAACACAACCAACGACAAAAATCACAACAAAATTTATATTTAAGGGGTCTTTTTAACCCCAATGTTACATTTCAATATCCCATAAAGAAAGCATGGGATTCAGTGCAAGGTTTTCTAAAAATGCATTATTAAATTACTTTAAATTGAGATACGAATACGAAAAAAGAACAGTTGTCTATCTGAAAGAATGGAGTTTTTAATTTTTGAAAGCAGAATTCAAATACCTACAGAATTAGCGTAAATATCTGTTCTTAATCGGAAAGTGGGAATTATTTCCTCTTTTCAACAATGAAAATCTTTAAACACTATGGCAACGACCTCAATGCTTTTAAAGGTATCTGATATTATACGTTACGATTGCTGTGATTTAATGCTTTTAATGGAAATTAATGCCGTCATAACGAATTACAGTTGAACATCCATAACTCGATTCTCAGGGAAAAGTAATTATTATACGAGTAATAGAAATTTCAATGCATGGAAATATATTTTTAAATATTTGTATATATACAGTGGAACTTCTATAACTCGAATCTCAAAGGATAGCAAAAGTTATTCGAGTTATAGAAAATTCGAGTTACGGAAATATATTTTTCATTTTTCTTTAATTGAATTAACATCAAGTTTATTCCCATAATCATAAAACTCTAATTTTCAATATCAGGCATATGATGAAAACATCATCACCAACATTTTCTTCCGATAATATGTAAGATTTTACTGTATCCAAAACACTAACTGCATCACGCACTGTGACTGAGGGTATTATAGATAACTGCAATTCTCACATACTAATGAAAGCACAAACATGACGATTAAATTTGGGTCACCGACTGTAGGAAGGAGCGAATAGGTTTGTTTTTCTCCGGGGCTATAAGGGATCACAATAGGAGAAGCAACCCTGGTAGCGGTGACGGTAAAAAGTGAAAAGTAGTTTAATGTTGTGTTTCGTAGTTTTTCTAAAAATTCGAACTCTTTTCAATTGTTAAATACAATGGCGTCAAACCTATTTCTCGATATTTTTTATCCAAATACGCGCCAAAGGCGTGGGTGATGATGCCATAATCTTAACAAAAATATCCTAATTTTTCCATAAATTTGATGCATAGGGTATTGTCTTAATGATGATTATTTTTATTGCTCATGCATGGCGATCTGTGTCACGAAACTTGAAATACGAAAACTTGGACACGAGCCGATTGCCAGAGAATTTGGAAATTACGGATAGTTGCCTTAATTTAAAGGAAAATTAAAAATATACTGCTATCACTCATGGAATTTAATATTTAATACATATTGGCTCCACATGAGTAATTGTAAGTGCTGTTGCCTTGGAGATCGCGTTGGTTTATTTACGAGTTTAGATCTTGGTGTATGGTGATTTTTTGAAGCGCTTGCAGTATGCAAGCACCGACTACTCGTACAATAATAAACCTTGAAGGCTGAGGTGGAGTCACGACAGGAATAAGTACATAGTCACCGACTGACATAATATTCCCGTAGAGATGAAGTTAAAATTCAGTCTGCCGCGAAAGCGGCGCCGCTCAAATTGTTGGAATACTTTTGGAAATGACTGTACATATGATACTTCGGTAAAATGATGATTTTCAAATTTTAATGCAGTGAATACATAGCATGGTTATAATAAAAATAGTTCAAGATGTAGAACTTATGTAAGCCTTAATTCAAAATAAGGTAAATAAAAGAATTCGTGGATCGCTGTAAAAATGTCATGAATCTTACAAAATAAATATTAGTTAAACTGTTAATATCACGTTTAAAATTATATTTAATTTCCTTCTTTTAATATGAGAAAAACAAAAAAGAAATTGTGCGCAGAAATTGAAAATCTAAATAAGAATATTATTTATCATATAAAGGCACGACTCGCAAATGCAGCGAAAATGTGAGTTTCCAAGGCAATGAAAATTTCTCGTTGATATGCGAAAATTTTGTATATTTCGGAACGAATTCAAATTGTCTCAACAATACAGACAATCTTAATTCTATTTTCGATTTCGTTCACGTGTAGAGTTCGTGTCTCGATTATAACCTTTTTAAAATACAAATTGAAAATATCATACACTCGCTCTAATGATAATCAGATGGAGAAATGACAGGTTTCTGAAAGGGAATCCGAGACTTTTCTAAGATTTTCGATTTTCCTGAACCATAATCATCGATCGTACGCAAAATTTTAAAAATTCAAACGCGAATTGCAAAAAACCTGAAGGCCACTGGTGGTATAGATCAAAGAAACTAGATTTTTTATATAAAGTACGATTTAAACTCATGTATAACAATTATATTATTCGTATAATTGGATCCAAAATCACTATCTCTATAATGATACTCAATTGTTGGTTGGTTGGAACGCTGTCGACTACGAGTTCAATGTCGAGCTGTAAGATGGCAGGTCGATCGATTGTCAGAAAAAACAATTCATTGAGTTCAATGCCATGCTATAAGATGGCAGGCCGATCGATTGTGAGAAAAAGACAAAAAAGGATAGATGGAGACAAAAAAATCGAGCGGAGAAAAATTAAAACTGAATTCGAAATTTAAAAGAATACTATCTAAAATAATTTAATGCGATATTTTAATTGATAACGGAAACAATATTTCTAGCGACTAATATAATAAACAATAGACTTTCATTAAGGTTGGATTATTTTTGTCAGGACCCGTGTTCAGCCATGGAAAACTTTGTCGCGTTCTCACGATCTACATCTATGGAAAAATTGAAAATAAAAATTCTTAAAACAGACGTTCAAGGGAATATAAATAACAATAACAATGTTTTCACGCAAAACACAGTATAAGGAAATTTTATAGTTATAAGTTAAACGAATAAATTAACTTAAAAAATTAAATTTCGTTTTTTTTGGGAGGGGGACCCATCGTTGTTGGCAGGCTATATTCTAGTATACCATAAAACACGTAGTTCTATCAAAATGACAAACGAAAAATCTCTTCCTATTACTAGATAAAATCAACAAAATTTATTCCATACTCAAAATTACTATCGGATTACCTACTCGCATTTGCAGAATTCCAACGTGAAATTGGCAACGAATAAGTTAAATAGCATATATGATTCGCACATTAATTTAAGTGCACAGTAGTTAAATAAATAATTGATTAAGTGGCTTATCTTATTCTTATACCCCTGACGATATTAATTAATTCATTTTAATGAAGTTGTTAATAAAATAGAGCTGAAAAAAAATTCGCACATGTAAAACAATTCTCACCGTAAAAGTAATTAACTTATATTATATTCATACAATTCATATGACTTCCTTCCTATTTTTGAGATCGTTGGAGATAATTATCTATAAGTGAAGATAAGACCAGAAACGAGCGCACGCACGATAACAATGGAATGCTAATATTTTCACAAACTGCCATTCCAAACAGCAATGCCTTCTCTTGATGATATCGAGGATGCTTTTAAAAGCGTTCTGAAGATAGCCACTTCACGGGCGATTCCAACTTAATTTTTAACTGTTTATAACGCAAGCAGTGACCAAGGCGCGAATTCATCCAAATTTATTTTGGTATGCAAGAAAAAGCGATTAAAGTCAATTGGCTGCGAGTTTACACGTTATTTTTTGTAATGCGCAATAACGGATGTCTTTATTAATAAGGGGAAGCAGCTTTTTCATAACGAGGGAACAACGATTATTTGGCGGGAGAAGTTAGAGCTACGACTTGAGCAAAAACGATCGAGTTTCGTAACGAAACCTTTTCGTGAAGGTTTACAGTGCCAATGTTTTCTGTGATTATGATTAGCCAAATCCAGAAAGTTTAGACCAAGCTTATTGATGGGATATGTTTCTATTATGGTCGATAACTTGACTATCATTAATACAATTCTTCGGAAATAAAAATGTGCGATTAGTCGTGCTACAGAGAGATTAGTATTCAAGGGAAAATGTATATGTATATGCATAAATAATTTTCCCAAACATCGAAAAACCGTAAGAAGATAAGTAAATTTTATAAAAAATAAGAGAAATGTCCTGATACTGCAATGTGTTTCTATCTCATCACAATAAAATAAAATGTTATTTTTTATCTGAAAAAATAACTGGGAAAAGGTATGTGGCTAGTTCGCCACATCCACGATAAAAAACCATGTATCTCAACTAATCAAATACGTTTATATTTTCCAATACAGCTGGAAGCTATTAATGGAATTCCGTCGGAATACCGGTTCAAAGCGCACAAAACCCAGCGATGATAACACAGACACTAATGAAGTTTCTCCAAAAAACAAAGAAAAAACGTGAAAAAAACTGGCTCGGGAAAAAAAGATCGCGATGGAGGACGACGACATGAGCAGCCTGCCGTAGGAAGATATATTCCAAGGCGCGTTCACTTAACGCAAGCATTCCGTACAACCGGAGAATAAGCACTTGAAAGCACTACACGGTTAACCAAGGCAATTTTTTCCCCTCTTCCACGCTCGGACAGAAGCACCACAATGGTCCCGACCATCTTTGGAAGTGAAATAACGACAGGGCAATGGGTCGTACATCAGAGGGATATAAGGAAGAAGGGAGGAGGTTGAGATCACCGATTCCGCGGAAGAGATGGAAGGGGTTGTCGGGGTGGGAAGCGAGGAGGGGTGCGGGGGGGGGGGGGAGAGCGCAGGGAAATAAAAGGAGGAGTGAGAAAGGGACGGTGGACGACCCGGGAGCAGATGTAGCCGGGGCCATGGCCCTATCGGGAGAGCACTTAAAAGTGCTGAATAAAGACGTCCATGGGCCCATAAAAAATTCCCCTATCAATTGGCACATCTCGTTCCGACCGATCCGCGAATGGAGATTCCTTATTAGCGCGCCTCCCCCCACCCCCGTCCTTATCTATCGAATTGTTTTCCACAATCAAAATCGGCAATGAATTAACGGGTTCTCCTTTCCTTGTACGCCGCTGCCTAAATTTTTGTCCAGCTTAAACAGACACACGTGTCGAGAGATAGGGGAGAGAATGAGTGGGGGAGGGAATGCTTTTTCCTTTTAATGCGCCGTTAAAATTTTTCGCGATGGGAGATTTTCTGCACGCTGGGGGGAGGGGGGGGGAGGGGGCGGTGAAAGGGCGTGTCGGGGAAATATAAAAAAAAGGAAGCGACGGAGGGAACGTCGTCTCGCGAAGATTGATTGATGATTGAAAGCGGAGATAACGAGATTGTTAGGATAAGACGGCGAGAAAGCGTGTGTGCGTGAGTGTGTATGTGCTGCCACGGGGAAAATTAACACGGCCGGGGACATAAAATTTTAACGCAACACTTGACGGTGGCGGAATTCACGAAATTCGGGCTCGCATAAATTAGTCAGTTTATTTATACGATCCGCTATAAAGTAAGTATTGACGAGATCGCCCGCTCCGATATCGATAAGAGAAGAAGTGAATAAAAAAAGGAAAACGGGCCGTAATTTTCCTTCGGGTCCACCCGGTCTCATCACGGGGATCAAACAAAATTTTTCATAACTTATTCCGAGCGAAAAACACGGAAATAAAAATCTCGATGGCATCAATCGCTCAGCAGTGAAAGGTGGACGGCGACCTCCGGTTTTGACGAAAACGGCGAGCGGATACTCAACCGACCCTCCCGTAATGGCCGAAAAAATTACCGCCTTTCTCCTCACCTTCCTTACAAATGGTAAGTACCGTCCGACTTTCAGCGCGGCGCACGGAAAGCGATGCTTAAAGGATAAAAAACTGCGGACGCCATTCCGGCAACCGCCCTACTCATCAACGGGAAAGGAACGTGGCCTCCTTAATTACTGTATTCTTTTTTGTCGGACGTAAAATTTAGCATTTATCCATTACTCTCCCAGCTTACCGCTTCGCTTTCCTCGCCTGCCTTCTGTTCAATCATCCTCCTTTCTCCCTTAACTTACCCTAACTCGCCCTTCCTCCGTCCTTCCTCCCATCCCTCCCCCACTCCTCGGTCATCACCGTCTTCCACAAATACCCTTCCCTTACCACCTTCCACGGACCACCTTCCCTCGAGACCGCTGCGTTGGAAATCGAACCATCTCCCTACCACCTTTCCTCCCTTCCTCTCTCCCTTACCCTCGGATGCGACAAATTATAGGGGGCGTGGCAAGGGGGAGTGAGAATAAAAAGAGAAAAAAAGGGTTGACAAGAGAAAGAGAGATAGAGGGAACAGACGGAGAGGAGATGGAAAAGGAAGCCCACAAAAAATAACCGACCCCGGAGAGAGTTATAGGGAGTCGACTGAGCTACCGGAGAGAACCTTGAAGCTTCGCTTTTGTTATTATTTATTTAGCGGCGCTCAAACGTCCACTTTATAAACATCCGGACCTCACGGTGACGCGGTGGTAATGAGCGGCATAAAAACGTCGGCAAATACTTACTTCCTCTTTGGCAGGTATCAAATTCACCTTCTCAGTTACCCGGGATGTAGAAAGAGAAGAGAAAGGAATGAGGAATGGAGAGTGGAGCGATACTCTTCATTCCAACAGCTATTCTCCAGAGTGGAAACTTTTCGAACCGGGTTCGAATACCGACATAACCTCGGGGACAAAGTGGGTATCGTGTGAAAAGCTCCAAGTAGACTCGCCGCCTAGACGAGACGTGCCTTTTCAGGAAAGAATGCGAGGGGCATGAAACATCTGTGCCCTTTGTTCGATAGGTATTCTACCGCGGCCTAATCACCGCGATTATAAGTTTACCTAAATTGCGGGTTAGGGCTCGAAAGTGCAACTACGCCAATGGGGTGAAATAATGGGTCGAAGAAGCAGATGCAAAGAAAATTAGAAGGAATGAAAGGTTTGATGCAGAGTCTAAGAAAAGGACAGAAAAATTGGAAATTTGGCGATAAGAATCGTGGCAATCGAAGCCAAGATAGCCCGACTTGGTGAAAAGAATATCAAGGATGAACTCGGGAATAATAAAAACGGTCGGAACAAAAATCAGATCGAAAAAACATTTCCTTTCGATACATCATCCGATTTAACCGAAGCGGCTCATTATGAATGAATTCCCCGATAAATCCAACCCGCGATAAAAAATGGTTTATCAAGCATCGAGGAAATTTCACCGGAGAACCGCATGCAATAAAAAAGGAACGGATCGAACCGTAAAAGAAGGAATTCGCCTCGGAAAGCCCTTTACTTCGCGCAATAAGGCATTTTACGGCGATTCGGACGAATTCGAAATGGCTATGTAAATTAATAGTTACTGTCAACTGAAAATTATCTCGGGCTTTAGTCTGCCACTTTGTGGAAATAACTAAAGCTATATATATATATTTGGCGAAGGTAAATCCGAGGAGAGGAAGAGAAAGGATCAGATGCGAGAATAACAGAGACAGAGAGAGATAGATAGGGAGAGAGACGATAAAAAGTGGGAGGAGACGATATAGAGGGACTATTAAGGAGCAATGAGGGACGTACAGAGGGAGAGAGAAAGAGACAGATCCGGGAGGGAATAGCAACGGAAAGAGCTTGAAGAGAGAGGGGGGCGCGCGGGAGGGGCATAACGAAAGAAGAGTGGAAGGAAGCCGTAAAACAGGTGGAATAGAACGATGCACGTCGGTGGCACAAGTGTGGAGGATGGAGGGCGTTAGAAAGAGGAATGGTGATTGGGGATAGGAACAGGAGAACTGGGCGATGAGGAGAGGTTGGATGAGAGGCGGAGGATGAGGAGAGAGAAGGATGAGAGGAAGGGGAGCAAGAAATGAAGACGAGGTGTGGAAAGAAGGGCGGAAGGAGAGATGCTATCTTGCCCAAGCACCCAAGAGTCCATGCATGGAAATGAAGCGGCGGCCACTCTGCTTATGTCGCTTGGAGGGGAGGAGGTGGAATAAGGGATGGGGGAGTGTGGGGTTCGGAGGAGGGAGGAGGAGGAGATGGGGGAAAAGCGGCGGACTGAGGGAGGGGAAGGAAGAGTGAATAGAAAAACATTCCACCGTGAAATTCACTCTGGAAATCGTGGCGGCGACTGTGGTGGTGGTGTGAGAGATAGGCCGACTGGGAAGGAGGATTAGCGGCGTAGAGAAGGGAGGACGTGTGTTTTTTCGAACGGTGATATGAGGGTGGGATACGGGGGAGGAGGGGGAAAAAAACTCGAGTTTTTGGAGCGGTGGACAACGCGACCCCGCGTTCATTGATTGGACGATGGGAATCCGGAGGGAGAGGGGGGAGGGTTAGCTTTTTTTCGGGTAGGGGGAGGGTGATGTGTCGAGTCGCTGGGAAATGAGGTGGGCGTGGAGGAAGGGGGGAGGAGAGGGGCAGAGTTAAGGGGGCGGGGAGTGGAGGACTCGCTGAGAACTGGGAACGCCCACTTTGTCTGGGCTCTCTCCTCCTCCTCCTCCCCAACCCTCCCCATCCTTTCCTGGGTAACAACGGAAGAGCGAGGGACGTGGACGGGGAAATAGGTGGGTGGGTGGGATGGCAGTTTGAACAGCGATCGGTAAAAACAGTGGGCGGGAGGCGGCGGTGCGTGGGGGAGGGAGGAAGGGGAGGCGGAGGGAGAGAGAAGTGCGAGGGTGGACAAAGAGTAGGCTCATATCTAAAGCGGAAACAGGAAGGAGTGCTAAATGAATCTACTGACGCCTTTCATGCTCGTATAACCATTTGAGGTGGAAACCATGCCAACTGCCACGCGATCCATTCAGTTTTTTGAGCCGGTAATTTTTGGCGGAAAGGTTGAGTCACGACGGAAGAAATTATTCGAAAAATAAACCATCCCGATGGAGTGTTAGCTTTCCGTTTTATCTATTATAGTCAACCGGTGAAGCAAAGCGAAAACGGGATTCAATTACTTCTTTGGGAAAATTTTAATAGCAAAAAAGGAGTCGCGTCGAACACAAATTTGAAACATACCGGTTACGTTTTTCGCTTTTTAAACAAATTCTGGCCGAAGGACAAATTAAATAAATGGACTAGGAATTGGTGTTATAAATCACGCCTCCTTACCGCGTTTATATACGTCAGCGCAAAAATAACTGCATTGCCGTGTCACCATTGCGAAGTAGACGGGGTAAAATAAACTTTACGATCTCCCATTCCCCTGTCTTTTTCTTCCTCCCACAGCCGGCTGATTCCTGCAGGGAGTCAAATAATCGTTACTTTTTCGACTTGAGCGTTACGACACAATCATAAAACTCGAGTTAAATTCTGTTTATAACGATCATTCATTGCGTAAGAAATTAAGCAACATGTTCATTTATAAAGCCTTTTCCGCCAAGGAAAAACCCATTCTCGTATTCTTCGGGCAATATGCACACGAAAAAATTCGCAAGTTTTGTATTACTCATCCGCGGCTTTTATTTGTCTAAAAGTTCGCAGTTCGCATCTGATTTAGCGACCAAATTACATAGGGCGTAGCGAAGAGGATATAAAATTGGAGCTTTTAACAACGAGATCATTATTCATGAACTGGACTTCCGTTATTCACTCCGCTCCCTTATTAGCACCCCTTCCGACATTACCCACCGCCATTACTTACCTATTCTACCTACTTATCTAAAGTACAATCTTAACCATTTCCATCCAAGTGAGTGTGTAGCGCCAGTAATCGTAAATTTCAAACGTCTCGAGATTCGAAGCGAAAACTTCGATAACTAATAATAGCGAGAGTAAAAAAATAGTCATTGACAATCGCTACGGATAGATTATACGGATGAGATTAATAAAATTAAAAGTTAAATGCAACGTATTGCATGGAATAGCTTCAAGTAGATTGCTTTAGACAAATAAGGAGCCCGAGATGGTAACAATAAGATGAGATAGGTTTGATTAAATGCATGTAAATTCCTTCATGACTAATCGGGATCCAGAGGCGAAGAGCGTGGGCGAGAAAGAGGGGTGGAAGGCAGACTGTAGGAGTGAGAGAAAGTAAGAGTGGCCAGAACATCTACAATCACGGCGAAAGACTGCCGATTGCGTAAATGTGCTGGAAAGACAATAAAATTCACCGCGTTCGTTCAAGGCGGCGAGCGGCTCGAGAACTTAAGCTTCCCATTTATAGTCGGCTGTTTTCTAATCCAGTTTGTTACGTTGTTTTCCCGTATCATCCATCAAGCTCCTTTATCGAAGACTTAATCGAGCTAACTAATGGCGTCAGCGTGCTTTCAAATTATGTCGAAAAAATACACATATAAAGATCCAGCTTTCAAACGCTAAACGCCGATCGGACCAATGTTTCTGATTGTTTTGACCTCCGAGTTGACCCTTTATCGATCGAATCGAACGCCCACCCTCTCTCCAAAACACACCAACTATATTTTTCGACTTCTTCCAGTCAGGAAATTGCAAGAACAACCGCCGCTTGAGCACACAGAAAGATATAAAGAAAAAGAAAACAAAGAATCCGACCGTACTCGTCACGGCATGTCTCCCGACTGTTATCGCTCCATCTCCATAAACAATAACCAAAAAATCGAAGAATGGAGCTGTTGGTCAGGCGAGGCCGATCAACGCTCCGGAGAGATGCTTAGGATTAGACCGAGAAGAACGCGGAAGAATAGCCGATAGGATACACGTCCACCCTTGGAGAAAGGCGTTCGGAGCCGCTCTCTCTCTCTCCAGATGGAAATCCCGACTCAGGTTGATAAACAAATGAATGATAGGACGCGAAACGTTTTGAAGAAGGCGAAGGATTACGTGAACGCGATTGTTAAGCTTCGCGTCACGGGAAGCGGTTTAGAACGCCGAAGGATGTACATACGACAGAGACCGCCTTCCTTCCCCACCCTAAGGGCCCGAGATCGAGAAGCTCTTCCTCTCTCTCTTTGAGACTGCCTGGAGCCAAGTACGCCTCCCGCAAATCCCTAGGTCACGACTGTATTGAATAGATACCGACAAAGGGAGGTAGGAGGGTATTTGAATAAAGGCCATTAGTCACAATCTCCCTCTCTTGAGAGGTGCATAATGCTCTCGGCTGAATACTCTCTCATTAGAGGTCACCGCACGGATTAAGATGCTGACGGGAATATAAGCGCCTAATATACGCACAACTCGCTCTATCTACCACTAAATGGACCTTCGTTAATGAGAATTAACTATCTTACCTCTCGCAATTAATCCGCTTATGATGCTCTCGAAGTTCTGAAAAAGAAGATAACTTCCTCGAAACATTAAGGGCACTTGGCTAACCAGCTTTAGAAAAATTACTTTAATAAGATGGAGGTCATGATCTCTCCTTAGTAGATATAACAGATGTTCGGCGTAACTTCTGAGCGACTAACCGGTAACATTCTTATATGTAGAATGGGTCGACTGATTTATACAGAATGTATGTATACAGGGTGTCCCAAACGAATATACCAAAAATATTGCATAATTATTTTATTGAGATGACTACATAATTCAGAAAAAAATAATCTCCGAAAGGTAAAAAAAATTATTGAAATTAATTAATAAAGTTTTAAATGCATTCCATTACTGCCTATTATCATCCTAATCAACATAAAATTTCGAACACAGCCGTGGAGATAGACAAAACGGCATCATTGACATACGTAATGAGAACTACTACCTATATAATTAAAAAATTAATGTAAATCTGATCATCAACATAAAACTTTCAATCCTTCAGAGATTGTTTGATTTAAAATTTAATCGTTAACTCGAATATATAAAAAAATATTCAACACTGTTTTGGTACATTGATTTTGGGGCACCGTGTGTGTATGTATGCATGTATTACGCGCGTGTGTGTGTGTATGCCCACACACATATATATTCACAAATCTTCAGAATCACCTGAAATTCTTACACTACAAGAAAACGAGCGACGTCCTTAAGGACCCGAATTCGGGTTACCAGAATACCAATTTCGAGCTTTTATAAAGTCATTCATCATAGCTCATTATCGCATGAACCATCCAACGATTAGATTTAAGTCACGGCGTGAGCAGTGGGCGTTAATCCCGTCACGAAATAAATAAAATAATAAGAAAATCACCCTCGAGAGAACGCGAGTTACAAGGTGCACTCCCTTTAATAAAAAAACATAACTTAGAAGAAGACAAGAGGAAGGTGTCTCAGGCTTGGCAAACGAGTGGGCGGAAGGAGGGTATTGCGTGGGAAAGAATGAGAGAGAGGGAGGAGTGAGAGATAGGGACGAGAGGAAGAGAGAATACGTGGGAGTGAGAGTTTTAGGAGAAGGGAAAGAGAGAGAGGGAGAGGGAAGAGGGTTGGAATAGCGACGGAGGAAGGGGGCAAAGAGATCAAGGGGACATTGGGTGCTCTAACGATTGCGAGGATCGGAAAGGTGGAGTGGAGAGAGCGGAGTCGGAGAGGAAAGAGTGGAGACCCGAGAAAGAACAAGCGTAGCCATTTACTCAAATGAGATAAGAGTGACGGGGAGTCAGAAATTAATTCGAACAGGATCCAAGACACCCTTCCGTCTCTATGTTTTTGATACGACTGCGAAAGAGGGAGTCCATTTGGACATAAGAACGACCACGGAACTGACAGAGAAAGTCAAACCTGATAAGCCGCGAGGAGATAAAAGAAAAGGAGTGTATAAAAATGCGTGTCCCCTAAAAGACGTGGCAGAGAAGACAAATACGCTGCCGAGGGATGGGAAGGTGCCACGCGGAGGAAAACAGAAGTAACAGGTGCTCGGAGAGATGTAGGTCTCTCTTTTAACACGTCCGTATAATGATCGCAAGTGGCCATTAATTTCTTTGTTTAGCAGTACTTCGCGTCAACTCGGTGCCATTTTAGGATCGATATAGATGACGGCGAATCGGTGAGGTCTAGCTATGAAGAACGGTGTCAGGTTTCGCACATAACTTGGACCGCCAAGTTGCGACTGAGCCGCTTTGGCCTATGGAACATTTTAAGGGAAATGAAAAATCATTACGATAAAAATAGATATAAAGAACGATCCATACTCACGCTCCTCGGATAGCGCATACAAGTTTCTGTATGCAATTTTTGAGGGACGCAAAAAGAGGAAGCCCAATGTGATGTTAAGTTGCGCCGGCAAATTTAAGAAATCCGCATGTAGAAATTATTTTAAAATGACGATCGCGGAGAATGAAATTTAATTCGTGTCCAAGCATAAAAGATAATTACTTTCACATTACATTTCCCTTCCTTAGAAACACTTACAAGCGGCATGTGCACAGCTTCGGAATAATCTCCCACAAAGATTTAAAGCCCATTCATTTTGCGCAACAATTACATTCCTTCATCAAAACCGGAAAAGCGAGGACAACCTTTTCCCCATGACATATCGCATAGCAGAGGAAAGAAATGATATTGAGATGTACGACTCTAACAAGCCGTGCAATTCTTCCACGCGCGCAGGATGACCAATCGTAAATATCCAGACCCTTTTTGATCCGTCATTGTAGCAATGCTCGACTCTCATCCCACCTCTTTCCCTCAGATCGCTCTTCCACCTCTTGGCCTCCCTTTCCCAGAATCCCATTCAAAAACTTAAAGGCTGTGAGAGAGAGAGTGTGTGTGTGTGTGTGTAAGAAAGAGAGAGAGAGAGAGATCCCACAACTGCCCTGGGGATACATCCATTACACTGGCAGTGGCGGTGCCCATGCCATAATCCGCGGATAGGCGTGAAGCAACCTCACGGGTCCCTCCTTGGACCTCTCCCTTTTCTCTATCTCTCTCTCCACACACTCGCCACCTTCATCCTCGCCGCATTGCGAGCCAGTCAAGAGCTGTCGCCCGCCGAAAGATCTTCATCGCTGTGAATTCCCTAAACACACCGTTGCACACCTTTCACACTCGTCTCTCGAGTCAGGAGAGAGGAGTCGCTTTGCATTTTAAGTAGAGAGGGGCACTCGACGCTTTCTTACGTGGGGAAGAGGAGATTTTTCCATAGAAATCGAAAGAGGATGATGTAATATGCCATTCCGAAGTAATTTGTCTTCATTTCCATAGTTAAACAAAAGAGTAATAAAGAGTCCGCAAGAGCTATACGGAATGACGAGTTTTTGTAGCTGTGAAATGGTGGTTTTTTATGTAAGAAAATGGTACCGAAATAAACAATTTTAATTAGGTTTTTCAAAAACGTTTCCTCGCACGTTAAAATATTTTATTTTATACCTTGCAACGTATGAATTTCAAAAGAAACTTATTCATCTCGGTATATATTAGAAAAATTTCGAGAAAATTCTATTTAAATGTTTGATTACTTAGAGTTCGTTAATCTCTGCACGCAAAAGGGAAAACGATTCCCACAGGTGTATCTTTATTCAAATTCCTAATTCAAATAAGTCGAGCCAGTAACTAAGAGGGGGATACCGCTCAAAATATGCTAGTTTCGCAGATCAACGGAAACGTGGCAAGGTCTTTAGTGTCTATAAGATTGAATCCAATGACGAGCCGTGCGAAAACAGCATTCGCCCACATTCACACGAAAAGAAAAGGATAAGCCGGAGCGCGTGTTAAGTTACACTTAACCGAACGTACAAAAGAATAACGCATGTTAATGCCTCTTCCTAAATAGGAAGAGATGTTCACGAGTATAATTTTTGCCAACAAAAAAGTATGTTCTGGTTAAAAAACTTAATTGCCAACACAAATAAATAGACAAATGAATATTCATGTGCATAATTGCTTCCCGTTGGTTAGCGAAGAAATAACTTCCAAGGCCTCGAGATTGTACTAACACAGGGGTCGACAATCTGTGGCTCTCTAAATCAATTTTTTCTCCCATGTAAGCACCTTGAACGTCTAATTCGCTCGTGAATACAATTACCGAAAGTTCGCGCTTACTTACGACTTTTTGAAATCTCTTAAATTAAAAAAAAAGAATCGTTGTATTCACCGGTACTGTGGCTCTTATTAGAGTGGGTTTTATACTGAATTGGAAAAATGTGGCTCTACTTGTTAATTCGGTTGCCGACCCATGTACTAACAAATACTCCCACGATGTTGGAAAATTCAAACTGTTTCGTCCTAAGTGTGACGTGATAAATTTTTACTTTAAAATAACTTTCCATTCAATAGCTAGAAATATGCTAACTGAATTTAATAAATACACTGTTAATTGAACAGGTTTTGTGACTGAGGACAAGGAGAGGTCGGCGTTAAGAGATGATGGGAAACGATGAGCTAGGAAAGTTAATACCGCTATTCCCTTCAATGCTGCCGAGATCATGTATTCCAATATTAAGCATTTCTAACGTGATAGTATCGGTTGCCAATTTCCATGGTCCAAAGACAATCAACTATGCTCAAAGCACAATTGTATGATGAATCCAAAACTTGCTAGTGCAGCAAGTAGAGCCATAACCGGGATTCACCGATTCCTACCAGATTTAGGAATAAAACTTCCGCTCCCCAGAAAGTGACTTAATTAATTCTTGTAGTTTCATATTAACCAAGTAGATTGTAATTTGCGTTAAGTTATAAAATATAAATCACTCATAATTATTCTGTAGAATGCCTACCGAGATCAACATATTTAAACACAATTTTCGCCACCTTTACAGTCAAATAATTTTCTTGATGAAATATAGTGCGCATCTTTTTTGGTATTCAGATATCATTGCTTACACTACATCTTGTGCACTTACGTACCAAATGCGGTTCGCAGACCGTTAGCTGAATTGAGTAAGAACTAATGTTAAATGTTTGAAGCCTATTTTTCGACATTCACTAGAAATTAATTTCTTGTTAAAAATACTTAACGTTAATAAAACTTGTTTCTTTATTTACGTATATTGTGTATGATGCATCATACAGAATACATAATGTAAGCGCAAAATGTTACTATTTACCTACGTGCACGGAAGCTCTGAGATACGGTGATGTCTAACCGGATCTGAGAAAATTCAATACGTTAATCTTCATGTCACCTAATATAAGAAGCTTAACATCTCAAGATGACTGCAACACGTCGTCAGAAACTTAAGTGTGCACACTGTAGATTCAGGATCATTGTAAGAACAAAACCGTTTATACGCTGTGTCCTCAGTCATTCCAAAGTCTAAGGCTAAATTGAATAGGAGACAGATACACCCTCTTGTAGTCGTTTATTCTCATTAGTCCTCGGAATTTGAGGAAGTTTCACTTCCTACTGTGACATTCACGTTCATTTTTTTGCAAAGATCCTCAATTCTCTCATAATATGGACATACTTGTCGGCAACCAAAGAATACACTGTCATTCCATATAAAAGATGCACGTTTTTACTAGAAATACTACGAATAAAATAAATAAAAGTGACGTCACATAATTGGTGCTTGGTGACAAAGAAATATGTTGAACTGGAGCACATTAATAATGTAAAAGATGTTAACAAGAGTTCAGTTAAGTACTGAGATGTTGTAATGCCAAAAAATGTTAGCTTTAACAAAAGGCAGTTTACAAAGTTACGATGCGAATTTCATACATGGCATCGATTATTGATGCACTATTATAATCAATAATTAACAAGATGGAAAAGTATACCCCATAAATGCAATTCACACAGATTTCAAGGGCGTTCTTAATGGGAAAAGAGCATGGGAGAGACATATATGGATTTTTAATTGTTGTTTACTGAGAGAAGCGTCTTAGCGATCGATATTATTAAAATATGCGATGTTTTGCTCGGGATTTTCTCGAATTTTTATCTCCGAAACCATAACCCGTAATTATGTGGCCTCGCGAAATTCTCTATACGAATAATTTTTTAAATCTATACCTTCCAGATCATATAAGAGCTAGGGAGAGAAAAATTTGGTATTTCATTGTTGTTTGACGGATGCCATTTAATGAGATACGAGTATAAGTTTATTAAAGTAACTAGCGTAATTGCCCGTCAAATATGACGAAATTATCATTTAAGTATTCCAAATATATATGATATCGAAATAAAAAATCAGTAAGATATGTTATGATCTGGTTTGGCTTTCATGCACAATCAAATCAGTGTTTTTGAAAGTTGTCTCTGTTTTAATTATATTGTTTAAATAATTATTAGCAGAGAGGCCAAATGATTATCCAAGTATTTGCTGAAAATCGAAATAATAAGATATAATGAATAAAGAAGTAGCTGAAACTTACTTGAAATATTTGAGCAAATTATAAGTTATTTAAAACGTACATAATTTAGCTTAATAAATGAATTATTTTACTCTTACTAACTCGTAAAAAACAGGATAAAATGTGAACGAACTGTCAATTTGCCATCAAAGGAAAATTGTGTAGTAACTTACTCACTATTAACTAAATACATGAACTGCAATGAGTTTTAACTATATTTTAAGATCGCACTTTTCTTTTAACTATATTATTTTTGAAAATTTTCCAGAAAAATCACTTTGTTTAAAGAAATTTATATAAAAGTCATAAAATGTTATTTTTTCAATCCTATCTGAAATTCGCTTCGAAATATTTGCTGTATTATCAGTTAAAGAAATCCATTGAAAATTACGTGATCTATATTTAGTTTTATGAATTCCCACCATTTGGGAATGGCGCATGATTCAATAGTATAAAATTTTTTATAATCAATTATAATTTATTATTGTTATTTTTGTACTGCAGCTACTTTTAATCCTATGCAAATGCTATGGCCTCTTCCTCTTTCTCAATTTCTGCTCATTCCCACTATCTTTTCCTTCCTCCTCTAATTACTTAATAGATTCACTAAATAAGTTATACCCATGTATAAAAGTCGGGCCCGTATTAAAGCACTAAATTGGTGCATTTATTATGAGGCCAAGAATAGAATTCAACAATTGAGACAACAGTGGTCCAATATTTAAAAAATGCGTGAAAACGTGAAAAATCGTATTAAAACGTAATTTTTGGAGATTTACGAATGAGATTTAAATTCTTCTCTTCGCATAACTAATGTAAGTTAAATACCTGATCCTTGAAATATTTTAAAATGTAAACGAAAAAGGTCTGC
Source organism: Tanypteryx hageni (assembly GCA_028673005.1). NCBI lineage: Eukaryota > Metazoa > Arthropoda > Insecta > Odonata > Petaluridae > Tanypteryx > Tanypteryx hageni. The sequence continues at coordinate 58,617,172 of CM054116.1, forward strand.
ATGTTAAGGAATGGCTTTTTGCGTGATTCATATATGCGATGCGATTTATAACTCCGGTTAATTATAAGATGCACTTCAAAAAACTATGAAAATAACTATAAAAATAGTTAATTACAAAAAATTTCAATAGGAAGTTAACTGAAAAGAAATTAATGAAAAACACGATTTTAATTAGAAATAATTCGGGATTATAGGGATTATACAAATTTTGATATTTAAATTTGTTTGGTAGTTAAAAATTCTTAAAGTTTAAACAAATAGGTAAATGTTTAGATACTATGGAGCGAGATAGGGTATTGAAATTTTTATGTTATTTAGAGAATATTCCATGCTAACGAATTAACATTTCAGTGTATCCATGAAATTGTTATTGCGGCCGTTAAAAATTATTTAATTTTAAACAATTTGAGAAATGTTATTTTACTTCAAAATGTGCTACAATTTTAAAATTTGGCGGAAATGTATGGAATTATTAACCCAATGTGGAAAATTTATAATATTCCTAAAATTATAAAAATTAGTGATTGTTTTACTCTATTATTGTTCCATAAAGAAAAAACGAAAATCGGTACAGAAGAGAAACCTTATGAACTAAAAAAATATTTCCCATGATGAAATATCTCCCTGAAAATTGAATTTTTCAAGGTGAGATGAAATGCTTGCAGCATGCAAGCACCTTCTACTAGTATAGTATAAGGACGACAATACAATCTCGAGGTGTAACAATGACACGGTCGGCAAGACAACGTATCTTTAAAAAGCTTAAAATCTTCCAATAAATGTGATTTAAACGTATAACTTGAGCGAACCGAAGGCAAAAGTCGACGATAAGAATAAGAATCTGTTATTTTTCTTCAAAATGGTTCAGGTCCGACGATCGTAGGTCAATTACTTCTAATTTAATTTTGCAAAAGAAAAAAGCCTGCAAGTGAAAAAAAGGTATTTTTAAGTGCTCTCTTATGAGGATTTCTATAGAGCGTTCCGGCGGACCAACGTACAGAATAAGGATATTATGTATATAATAATTATAATTATGTAAAGTGTAAGTTCTAATTGACGGATTCAGTTGAAAATCACAATTGGGCGATAAATTTTAATAACGATCATTCAAACTTAATTAAATTAAAATCCGTCCAGTGGTTTAGGAGATGAAAGTTACGACGGACGGACCAGACGTGCCCATAAGGCGTTCCGCCATTACTGCCATTCGCTGGTAAAGAACGTCTAAAAACTAACGCCAGCGAAACATTGCTTGGAACCGAAGGACCGTTTCTAAATCCAGTTTTACGTGTTGTCTATTTAAGGAGAATACCCTTTGTTTTACGTATTTTTTTTATAACTCTTCTAGAAATATTTTTGAAAATCAAACAAAGCATTCCTTCCTCGAATCCGTTATAACGCATTATCGTCTACCTATCCAACAAACCATAACTTGCCTCAGCTTTCCTCATTCCCTATTCCGCCGCGGAGGCCATTCAGTCAGTCCTTAGCGCGTCATCCTCAGGGGGTTAAATATATCTGGGAAAGGTATCGCTCTCTCTCTCTCTCTTTCTCCACGGACACAAGGCATTCTCTTTAAGCCTCTCGGCTAATAAGAACTGCCCTCCATAATCTTTTCATTCTCTTTTCCCTCTCTCCTCTCCACTTACCCCCTCTCTCCCAACATTTAACTTACCCGTCACCCCCTTCCACCGACACATCCCATTCCGAAAGCCACCACGATATTTTTTCAACACGCACTCCTCACGTCGCGATCCTAATTGCTTCTTTCGGCCAACACTGGCGCGGGGTGAGGCGGGGGGTGGTCGGGGGAGATGGGAGGGTGGAGAGAAGAACCGTTATGCCCCCCTCCTCCCCCGCCCCCTTCTTCGCGAGGGACCCTACTCATTCTCTCCTCCAGAAATCGGCCTCAGCTTCCCACAAGCCTCATCCTACTCGGTTCTCCGCGCCACACACAAAAACCCTTCTCCCTTCCTCCGCCATAGGTATCGCTCTTTTTAACTTGCTTCACACAGGCAGAGAGAGGAGGAGGGGTAAGGAGAGAGAGAGAGAGGGAGTCGGGCATTTTTAGGCGGGAGTGGGAGGGGGCGAGAGGAAGAGAGGTGGAAGGGACAGGAAAAAGGCGAGGGAGAAAAGGCAAGAGAGAATGAGCGGATGCGACATGCGAGAGATTAAAACGCGTGTTTTTGGACTCGGCTGGTATACAAGTGTTGCCGGATGGCACGCTCGCCCGGGTTAACACCCCGAGACGCCTTTCGGTAGGATCGAATTTTCCGCCAAACTGCAATTCGCCTTCGGCTCGTGGTGTTTTTGTGCTTTCGAAGCATACGTCACAGCTGATGGGATGGCGCTAGCGCGGAACAGCGGGAGCAATAATAAAGGAGCATGGATTCTTTCAGAGCGTATTAAATTTTAATTTAAAAGCACGATATATATATATATATATATATATATATATATATATATATATATATATATATATATATATATATATATATATATCACATTAAATGCGAATACATCATTCAGAAAACCATTGAAACCCGAAACGATCGCTTTAAAAAGAAGCAACTGCAAAAAAACTCATTAATGACAATAGAATTCAACTATATAAATAAGACTGGTGGCGGTGCATCGTTCTATTGTGATGGGCGTGCAATGGATTTGAGAATGTGAAGAACCTGTGTTCTTAATGATTATTTACAGGTTATGATGAATAAACATGTCCATATTAAAATGTTTCCCAATTATTTGAGTCGTAAATTCCTTTCTCCCTTCGCCAGCTATTTTTATCCCACCTACAAGGAAAGAGCTAGCCATTAGTTCTTTCCACAAATCCCATTATTAAATTACATTATTTACTCCCTCACATCAAAAACAAAACCTAAAATCTTACTTCCGAGAGGGATCTAGCAAAAATTCCGCCATGTCTCACACCTCCGTCATTTTTATCCTCCAGTTGTTTCTTATTATGGTCACAATCACAAATAAAAAAACCTGATGTGGCCACCACATGACTTTTTCCATATCTATAATATTTCTAAAAATTCCAAATAGGTTATGTAATAAATATTTTAAGAAACTGCGAAAATTTTTTAGACTTAACAAAGAACAGAAATAATCTCAAACCATAGCCTTCTAATATTGGATATAGCCACAAAGATCCAAAAATTGAGAAAAGAAAAAAGAGCTTTACTAAGACGTAACTAAGCGTCAATTAATGAAATAATGAAAGGATAACTTTGTAGTTTCCACAACTTTTAATATAACTCGACCAGTTTCAATGGAGTGAAGCCGGTCGTGTTATATTAAAAGTTGTGGAAACTACAAAGTTATCCTTTCATTATGAGTAAATTCCACAAAGTTGAGCCTGACCTCATTAATTATATATATAAGCGTCAATTGTTAACAATAGTCGTCGGTAGGTGGCGTGGTGGTGACAGCTAAAAATATAAGATATCTCTTAAACAATGCATTATATGGAAAATTGTTTCAAACAAAGGTTGTAGAAAATTAAATTTTCTACAATCTTTATTCCAATACATTTATCAAATATTAAAGCAAATATTTCAAAATAACGGATAAGTGACAAGAGTAAACACCCACTTCCGGCTGACCGATTTTTACCAAAAACCAATCAGTTTTTGTGACTGTCATAAAAATGTTAAATATAAAATTTCGCGTTGACCTGATTAATAGTTTTTGAGTTAGAGCGCCCACAAAAAGCTATCCCATACACGGACATAATCGAGAAAATGGTCAAAAACGTGTTCAGGGGAAATACTAAAACAAAAGAAGAGTTGCAATTTCCTTCGATCTTTTTTGATTCAACTTTGAACACGATTTCGAAAAATTATTTTACACTTTGGAGGATTGAACCATGATGGCCCTGGTTACTACTAAATGACATAAAATTTGGTGAAGAATTTTTTCGGCTCTATAGATGCAAACGCAACTTGTTGGAAGGATTAAACCTCAACTGGGACCGCGCCCGCACGGAACAGTTGCCGTAAAGAACGAGCGAAAAAGATCCGAGGGCGACAAGAGCTCGCGCACTTTGATATCCACAATGGCCGCCTGTGGTATTTAGTTTTTTGAATGAAAAACAACAGCGTCCACGCCTTTTGCGCAAGGGAGCTCGTCCGTGGTCCGCGTCGCTTTCTTTATAACCCGTAAACCACGATTTCGTGCACAAAGCGCTTGATCTTCGACGCGATGAACTCTCGTAAACAGTCGGGTGGGATTCTCTCTCTCTCTCGAGGGAAATAAAAAACTCCTAAACCGGCGAATGATTTTTTTATATCCCTCTTGCTTTTTATGGCAATTGGGAATAAAAATCAACCACGCCAAATTGCGAAGAAAAGGCCACCGAGATGAAGAAGCGAACTCTCGAAGTATCCACAGTCGCCAACGACACCATAAATTTCATCTCAAGGATAAAAGAAAACATTCAAGCTTATACAATATATTCATGAATAATGATAAAGTTTTAGTTGCGGAGAGTTAATGTGAGAGAATTAGTTGCATCGTTTTCTTTGACCAGAAAATAAGAAAACATGGATAAGCTAAAGAAAACAAAGAAACAATAGCTTGAAGAGCATCGGAAAAGACAACTTACTGACTAAATCGAAATAATTGATAAGGCAAAAGCATTAAACATGTGAATTCGATTATTTATCGTTTAATAAAAAAATGTCGGCTACCTACAATAAATAAAAAAGCAAAGAAATGGTGGAATATACTATAATAAACAAAAGAATCAGGATTACAATTAACAATATAACGACAGGCATATAGAATCACTCAACATTGGGCTGGACGAAAATATTGGTTAACCAAAAATGTTGGTGCTGCCTGTGCTTAAGACAAAAACGGTTTATTTTATAGTAATAATAATTGTATAAATAAAACGATTTACCAAATGAATAAACCTGAGAGTTTGATACCAATAGACAAGATAGACTGTTTGAATATTACATAATAACACAGTGAAAAGAAAAATACATTTATGAGTTAGGATAAAATTTTACACGTTAAACGAATATTGTAAAAATAACTTGTGAAATTCCCGTTTGCTAAATACGTCATGGAAAATATTTATAGGTCATTTCTTACTGAACCGGCTGAGCTTATAAAAATACTAGTAGAAGGTGCTTGCATACTGCAAGCATTTCATCTCACCTTGAAAAAACATTAATTTTTCAGACAGATATTTCATCATTACAAATATTCTATTAATTCTAAAGATTTCACCTCCGTAGCGATTTTCGTTTTTCCCACGTAAAAATAATAGTTTAAAACAATCCCCAAATGTTGCAATTTTAAACATTTTACACTTTCTCCATTATGGGGTACTAATGCTACACATTTCAACCAAATTTTAAAGTTGTAGCACTTTTAGAAGTAAAATAATATTTTTATAATTTTTTAAAATTTAAAGATTTTTAACGTTTGCCGCAATATATATATGGAGAGATTGAAATGTTTATTTGTGCAAATGCACTGTTCTGTAAATAATTGGAAAATTGCAGCTTCCTAGCTCATGGGGTTAAAACAACCCCTAAAATTTACAATTTTAAAATTTTCGATTTTTATAGTTGGTTATGAGAAATGTTCTATAATCTTGCAAAATTTCAGCTTCCTAAACTTATTAGATTGGTCTACACACTGGATTGCGTTTTTCCATGCTAACTTATGGGAGATATTCCGGGGTCTCTGGAGTCGAACCCAGGACACTGTAAGCAAAAGTGACAATAACTCCTAATAGATATTGTGGCCCTCTAGCAACACTGAAAATTTCATCTTTCTAGCTTACCGGCAAGTGCCCATAATTAATTTACAAAAATGGCGCAATGCTTTTCTTATGGGAAAAAACGCAACTTTCGGAATTTCTGGAGTCGAACTCATGTCACTTAGATAAGAAGTCTCATTTTATCTGTAGGTTTTTCCATTATATCTACAAAAACTGAAACTTTCAGCTCTCTAGCACTTGTAGTTTGGGCTGGACATTAGTATCCTCCTATATGTTATATCCTCCTCCTCTGTAAGAGTCGTCGATATATAATGATATGCGGCAAATAATGGACCTTGTATTGTTCTACAACGTACTAGCGTAATTGCCCGTCAAATATGATGGGTATGCGTGAATTAAGCAATAAGTAAAAATAAAATTGAAACAAAATATTAATGGAACTGACTTTTATATGCACCAAAAAGCAATCAATGGATATAAAATTCACAAAATTGAGGGTACCAGAAAGTAACAAGATGATCCAAACAGAACTTATGATGCCTACTTTTCATTTAATAATTTATTTAATACTTATATTGGCTTTAATAGCTTTAAAATAATCGCGGATATGTAGCTCGTTGTGTTCCCAAATTTCATAATTTAACGTTATAAAATACTACAAATACATTGGAACGGAATATTAAATTGATCACGCGTATTTGTGCGGCAAAAATAACACATGTACGTATTAGAATACTAGAAGAAGGTGCTTGTATACTGCAAGCATTTAATCTCACCTTGAAAAAACATTAATTTTTCAGAGATATATTTCATCATGAGAAATATTTCTTTAATTCTAAAGATTTCTCCTCTGGACGGGTTTTTGTTTTTTCATTATGGAACAATAATGGAGTAAAACAATCACTAATTTTTGTAATTTTCGAAATATTATACTTTTCCCACATTGAGTTAATAATGCCACACATTTCTGCCAAATTTGAAATTTATAGTACAATTAGAAGTGAAATGACATTTATCTAATTGTTTAAATTTAAATAATTTTTAACGGCCAAAATAACGATTTTATGAATAAATTGAAATCTATATTCGTTTAAATAGGCTAACCTCTAAATAATTTGAAAACTTCAGCTCCCTAACTTACGGCGTAGTGTCTAAGCATCTACCTATTTGTTTAAACTTTAAGAATTTTTAATTGCCAAACAAATAAAAATATCAAAATTTCTATAATCCCTCTTTCGTTTTTTTACGAATCCTATCTATAAAAAAAATTTCAGCTCCGTGGCACATACGGAAATACAGAAACCTTGAATATATATTTAAACCATTGCGAATTTTTAGCGGCCCCATTGTTGCACTTTTTCAAGATTTTCGTTTTTCTGGTCGGTTTTGCACAAATTCCTACCTAAGAAAAAAAATTTGAATCTCCAGCTCCTCTGGAAGTGCCTAAACATTAGTATCCTCCTCCTCCTCTGTAAGAAACGTCGATATATAATGATAGCGAATTTGAGTCCAACAATAGTTGTTGCTGTGGCAACACTCTCGTAATGAGTGATAAAAACTGCAAAATCGTCAATATTTACGCAAATTTCTAAGAAATACAATCGATAAGCAAAATTCTACGATAAAAATTAGAATCTTCATTCCTCTCCTCAGAGAATAGTACAAAACTCGCTCCGATATTACAATTCTAAGATATTTTAATGTGCAAGAGAAAATTACCCTGCACGATGGATTTCAGATTTCCCATGTAAATTAAATGGGAAGGATAGTTCCTGAAATCCAACCCGGAACTTGAATCATCGAAACAAAAACTATCCTCGGGAGCTCGGCCCATGTAGCAAGATATTTACACCAAATTTCATGAAAATCGGTCTATTGGTTCAAAAGTTAATAGGGGGAAGAACGGACAGACCCAACGACAAAACTATAAGCCTATTTCCATTCTGGAAAGTAGGCTAAAAATAGTTTTCGGCTAATAGAAATTTTATGACAAAGAAATACATTACGCTATAGAATTCTTATATTTCCAAGACTATTTTTAATTTATAGAACATATAATTTTGCCTCTCACTCCCTCTCTCTCCTTCTTTCTTTCTTCCTCTCTCTCCTTCTCCTCCTTCTCTTCTTTTAAAACGCTCTTTCATTCTCTATTTCAAAAACCGTCCTCAAGTCCACTATTCTTCTACCTAACTCTCGTAACCTGTCGCCCAATGCTTCACTCCATAAAATTTTCACATGCTCGGTTTCTTTATTAAAACGTCCAGCACGTTCCTCAGATTTTCATATAATTTATATTTCATTAATATTGAATTTAGCTCATTATTACGATTTGTAATATTTTTGAATAGCATTTCAGCTCTAGTGGTATTCCTTCTCGTAAATAACGCAACGAATGTTGTTTGCAGAATATCATTTCCCTCTCCTTCCATCTTTCTCTCCTTCTCATATTAAAAGTCTTCAATACGCGCTTTAACTTATAAGAGATAACGATAGGATTTCGAGGTTTAACAATGTAATTGGTAGGTATGGCAACATCCCGTTAAAATGGCAAGATTTCCCCAAAATATGTGAATTAAACGTTTAACATGAGTAATTTCTAACTGTAGGCAGGAAAAAATGAACAGAATAAAAAACCTAAAAATGCTTTCTTTAAAATGATTAAGATCCGAATATCGTAGGTTAGTTCTTTCTAATTTTAATCTCAAAAGGAAGAAAAGCCTGCATGTCAAAAAGTCGACTTTTACGTGTTATCTTATGGGGAATGCAAATCCCTGAACGTTTTTCGTAAATTTTCCTTCATCACAGCATTTTCATATCCGAGTAGATTATCTCTGCCAAATTTCAAGTTTACATATGCATATTTGATCGAGTTATTCGCGTTTTAAGAGCGTGGCAAGGACCGACCGACCAACGGACCAACATAGCTTTTTATCATAAGGGGGGATAAGCACAAAGTTAGGTAATTCGCAATAATTTTATAATCTCGTAAAATAAAACTCACTGTATTGATATTTGGAAGCCTGACAGACAGACCTATAATAGGAGAGTTAAAATCTACGCGTCACGAACATTTAATACTTTCGTCCATCAAAACACTTATGTGTCGAGAACGATATTTCTAATTTTGATCATACTTTCAAGATTTACTTGACCTTACCTCTTTTTAAATTTTAGAGCGTTCAAAGTCTACCGTAACGTGATAGATTCTATTCCAGGAACGTTTCTTCCCCCATCTGAATAACATAGGAAGAGTTTAAATGAAGCATGCAAGCCTTATTTCGTTGCCTTTTTAAAATTACTTATACGTATATCGTAATCATCGTACAGATTCGAGTTTTGAACCAAAGAACGCCTAAAAGATTGACAATTTATTTCCCTACCGTCGATTTTGAATCGGTCCACAGATTCGTTTTAAACGGCAAAATTCTACGTTTTTTGAAGTAACTGTCGTCATGGTAACCCTCATTGCTGAATGTTTTGCGAAATTACGTAACCCAAATGGGATTGGCATTTAATGTATTCTTTTGCTTATCTAAACGACTACATAGATGTAGAGAAATAGGGAGGGGATGTGGGGAGGGAAATAGGCTGGAAGGCAGATAGAGAGGAATGGATGGATAGAACTAGAAAAGGGCGGGAGGAAAGAGATACAGAGGGATACGGAGTAAAAGAGGGAGAGCGATGGATTGGGTGCGGAGGGAGAGAGAGAGAGAAGGGGGAAATTAAATTCAAGCTAAATTATAAAAAAACCTACTATATCTACAAACAAAGAAAAATGATGATCACAACCCTGTATCCTATAATACAGGTGAGCCCCCCGATTCGCTCGTTCGATATTCGACTAACTCCAGAATTCGACCGTTATACATTATAATCTCAAATCGACTTTCGACCGATCGAAGCCCGCCTATTCGACCAAACCGCTCAATCGAATTTGGAACTAGTTGACGCTCATTTTCAATGTATGATGCATCTTTTTAAATAATGTTAGTTGTATCGTTATTTTTACACCTTGTTGGTTTTAAACGCCGAATAAAGTTACTTGATTTATCAGACCGTTTCCTTAAGGAAAAGTTAACGATTGGTACACAAAAATACTCTGGTAAATAAAATCAAGAAAATATTCATTGATACATAAAAACGTACATGAGGAAAAAGTCAACAACAGAATTTAATAATTACGTTTCCATGGAGTTAAATTAATTAAATGCCTAAAATACGCGAAGAAAGCGTCTGAAAAAGTAATTTTTGAACGTTTTCGAATGAGATTTGAACTTTTACGATAAAAAATTAATTTTTCATACTTTTCTCCGAATACATTTGAAAATCCTGCGTCGATACCTCAACTTTAAAATATTTCAAAATGTTAACGAAAAACGCCTCGCACACTACGTTTTAGTCTACGATGCTACTACTACTCGCCGACAGAATTGTTTGTGGAATAACTCTTTTTTATATGTAAATAGATGGCACGAGAGGGGACTACGTAATTTTTTCCCGAGATGCTAGAACGCATTCCCAATTATAACATCTAAGGCTGTGGCAAAAAACGACGCTCGACATTTGACTGTTCAGGATGCGACAGGGTTTTTAGGAACGGATCCCGGCCGAACCTCTGGCGTCGCCTGAATAGTTTTTTGTATGATAATTTTTTTGTATAACAATGAAGCATAACTAGAGATAAATGTGCAAAAAGTAGTAAATTTTCGCATGAAAATATATAATATGTGATATGAAATATAGATTTTAAAATCGAAGAAATCATTTTAGGTTAAAGCTGGAATATTTATCATTATATTTTCTAGATATCCTATTCAATAGCGGATTCATAGCTCATCTCTTTATATTATGACTGAGATCAAAATGGTTAAAATTAAAATGTTAAGTAAACAAGCAAATTGCACAATGATCATGCTAATCATCTAATACCACACTTGTAAGAATCACTATAAAATCATGGTATTGGCGTTATATTAATGAGATAAAGACATTAACACAAATGGGGAGCGAGTTGCACAATTATAGAAAAGAAATAAAAACAAAAAATTGAGGAAATTTAAACATCTGGACACTTATAGCTACGAGAGGAGCATAAAACACTCTTCATCATTCTTCAGATAAAGTTTACGTGCCACAACTGTCAAAGGCGTCAATTATTTAGAAAACATTGCTGACCTCGTTAAGGAACTTGTACGTTTAAACCGTAGCCAAAGAGAAGAAAAGGATAGCGCAGTTAGTCTTCTTCATAAGGCCAAGAAAAGCATAGATATTCGTTTACTCATACAGCCCGAAGACTGAGAAATTAAAATTTCACCGTAAATTTGCCCACAAATCGCATTCTGAGATATAAATTAATTGCGGCAACTACCACCATTTACAGCTCCACTTATAGACCGCTTAGTTATTTTTCATCAGTGCATCCCGAGAGGCGCTCTGTCGGCGATGCCACGAGTTCAAGGAAACTGAAGAACTGCGTGAAGACTTATGAGCCATTTCAGCGTGGTGCAAAGAATGGCAAATTGAAATTAATTACACTAAATGTGCCGCAGTTACGCTATGGAAAAATAAGAACATAGAAGTAGGTTTCGAGTATAAAACAGGTGGAATGAATATTCAAGCAGCTGAGTATGTTAAATATTTAGGAGTAACCAATTGTCGAGATCTTTCGTGGGGCATGCACATTCGTCGAGTTATAGGCGCGGCCAACAAGAAACTGGCTTTCATAGGTAGAATAGTACAGAACACTAAAGAAAAAGTACGTGAAACATGTTACTTAACACTGGTTAGACCACAGGTGGAATACACCTAAAGCATATGGCATCCGCACGAGAAGGGACATATAATTCAATTAGAGAGTTCAGCGCAGAGCAGCCAGATTCGTAAAAAAAAGTACGAACATAAGGAAAGCGTCACCTCATTATTGAGTGATTTGAACTGGGCACCACAGTAGGATCGTAGATTGAACTCAAGGTTGCGGTTTCTGGAGAAATATAGGTCGGAATGTCTAAAAGAGGAGATTGTTGGAATAATTGAAGCACCAACGTATATAGGTAGGGACGACCGTGACGACAAGAAATGTGAGATCGATTGTAGGACGGAGCGTTATCTAGGCTCGTTCTTTCCGAGGACAATGCGAGATCACAATAGAAAATTTCAACCTGCGATAGACAATCTTTAGGTAGGTTTTGGTGCATTGCACCTCCTGCCACCCACCAATTAAGTGAACTGCAGGGTAACATGTAGATGCAGAGCAAGATACGGCTTATGAGGTAAGGTGAGATATGGTGGGAGGAGAGAGGTGGCTAATGGAGGACGTTGAGAGCGGTGATGAAAGATAATAAGAGTTGAAGTTATGATTGAAGCTACTACGAGATTGGTTAATAAATTATAGGCTTCAGTACACACACACACACACACATATACATATACATATATATATATATATATATATATATATATATATATATACATATACACTCACACACACATGCGAGCGTATATGCACATAAATATGAGTGTATATCACTTCATCCCTCCGGTCTGTCGCCACCATTGACTCTCCTATTTAACGCAGCACCCAGCGGATATTCTAAAACCTTTCCGGCTCAAAATGTGTGTTTAACCGTTTTTAAACAAACCTACCTTAGAAGCATTATCACAAGAGATGAAAAATGCACCAATGACAAGGAAAGGGAGAGCCGTCTTCAGAAGAAAGACGCTCCCGCTAACAAGTAAAATAAACGAAGAGGCAAGGAAGAAGGGAGGGGAAATGCTGGGGGTGGTGTATCGCCATGTATGGAGCGGGAACATAGACGCTTAGTAGAAATGATAGACAATACTTCGAATACTTCAATATGTGGACATGGAGAAGAATTCTGAAAATAAAATGGAAGGATAGAGACAAAAAGGAGAAATTAATGAGATGAAAAGAAGAGACGAGATTGATAATACAACTGATAAGAAAGGAGGCAGAGCCGGTTGGGAAAATCGCGGGGACCGGTGCAAAGTATGCGCGCCTGTCCTCTTACAATTCAAATATTTTTAATACTAAATTTTAATAAACAAAGCAATCTCTCTCACTTTGACAATATTAGATATTTTTCGGATTTTTTTCAAATGCGTGTTCTTTAAAAGGGCAACAAATATATTTTGACAGCGCGGGGCCTGGTGCAGTCGCACCGTTGTCCACGCCATCGAGCCGGCCCTGGAAGGAGCTGAACTGGATCGGGCAGTTCTTGAGGTGATACTCCATGTTCAAAAATGTGATTGAAGAAAAACTTGAAAGAAAAAGAAGAGGATGCAAAAGTTTTCAGCCGATAGACCACTTGAAGAAGAAATAAAATTGCCAATAAGTGAAAATGACGGCGGAGAACAGAAGATGTGGAAAATCCGGTTGAACCTATAATCACGGATGTCTGCGTACATATTAATAACGATAATTGTATGTATGCTTAAGTACATATAAATACACATAGGTATTTACGAACAATCATAATCAAATAAACACGCATAATACAGTAGCTGATACAGTTGTTATGTTTTGGATAAACCCATTACAAACAACAGTTCATTGGACATTAATGGTATATAAATTTTAGATGAGCTAGGAATGTTATAAGGCATGTTGTCTACATAAAATAACAGCCCAATTTTAGTTTTACTGTTTACATCGCAGAACCATTTTGAAGGCATATTTCCACATATATGTGCAAATATACTAGGATACTTACAATTCCCGTAACAGTTGCATCAGCAAAAAGGAGTTTTTCAAAACTCATTAAAAAAATCTTTGCGCTCCTCTATGTCGCAAAAGAAATTGACAAGTTTAGCGATAATTTATACTGAAAGCGAAAGTGTCAAAATTACAATACTATGATACAATAAATGGTTTTGTGCAGAAAAAATCCTAAAAATATATTCAATTAGAAATTTTGAAATTTGGTAAGTTTTATGCGTATGCTTTATGCGCTCATGCATGAAAAAACAATTCCTCCACATTCCATCTTAACATTTAATTAGTTATCTGGGAAAAGTGAATTTTTAAAATGACAATATAACAATATGTTGTTCTATAATAGGTGAGCGTTTCCCAAACAAAGTTATTTTTATGATTTCTCTTACAAGTTGTCGTATTTAGTTTAATAAGTAGCATTTGTTATAAGTGTAAAGTTAATATAGGCTATATAATTTTCTTTTCTTTTATTGATAAAAATATCATTATTTCCTCCGTTAATTGTTATCATCTTTGTTGACCAATGGGTTTGCAAATATTCAGCTCGCTTACTTATACTTTTTAACTGAAACCGGTCCTGCTTATAGAATTAACATATTTTATTTTCACGCAAATGAATTTTGTATTGACGTTGTTATTTAGCATAAATTGTTGAAAATTTGGATAGCTGTTACGCTGCTTAACGTTTAATGATACAAGACGGGTGGCGGGGAGGGGATCATACATTGCAGTGACATTAGTTGATAACGATATAATCAGCATCTATATTGTAAGATTCATTTAATGTCGACATAAAGCCATGGATTTGTTTTGATATTTCGAATTGACGCCTATCTAAGGACCTCTTGAGCTTTTATAATGTTAAATTAATACTTAATTTAAGACCATCCATCATTTTTGAAGGGTAATTAAACTACATCTACATATTACCCTGCGAGTCACCTTGACGGTGAATGGCAGGGGGTGCCGCGCACCAAGTTCCTATCTAATTATTATCCACTGTTATCTATTGTGGTCACGTATTGTCCTAGGGAAAAAGGACTCCTTATACCTCCTGTCCTACTATCTATTTCGCGAATCTTGTCATCATTATCTCTCCGTCCGATATACCTTGGTTGTCGAATAATATCCTTCATTTCATTTACGAATATCTCCGACCTATATTTATCTAGAAGTTTAAGTCTCGCCTCTAATCTACGATCTTTCAACGATGGCCAACTCAACTCTTCAATGAGTAACATATCGCTCTGTTTTTATCGTAATTCTTTTTCACGAATCTAGCTGCTCGCCGCTGTATTTTTTCTAAATCCTTTATGAGTCCCCTCTGATAGTCTCTACTATAAAAGTCCAAGCAACCCATTTGTCTGTTAGTTTACGTTCGCCCCGTTTTCCATTTGTTCCTAGCTGTTAAATGATCAAGAGGTTCTATGATAACATAATTGGCAAAACAGAAATCGTTGAAACACAAAAAAAACATGGAATTATACCCCGTGGAACAACACGTGCCTGAAACAGTCCACCATTTAACTGAACATAAATGCACTTTAAATTAATTGAATAAAAATGCGCTCTATGGGCAACAATAGGCGACTCGGGAGACAGGTATCCCACGATTTACGCGACTTCGCTGTACGAGTTTTCGCTCGCACGCGATTCTTATTCTTAGGAACGTTTTCCGATATACGCGGCGCGTATCGGTGTCGCGTATCGTCACGTGTGTCGCCCATGAGCAGTCGTGTATCGGTCGCGCTATTTGAAGCGGATTTAAATTTTTTCGGCGAGAAAAATAAACTCCATTCTGTTGCAAAAACGAGTGTCAAAAGTAGTATATTTGTAGGTCGATTCTGACATATTTAAAAATTATAATAAAGAGGAGCAGGGTATTTTCCGGGGTGAACAGAGGTTCAAAGCTGAGTCGAACCAGGCATGTTTAAAAGAATGTGTTTACTTATTTTATCTGTTAGATCCTCCAATGTTAAAATATCAAATTCAAAGGGTATCGGATGAATGGTTTAGGATTCTCAACCTCTCGCGCTCAAATACTTTGTGACGTCATCGGCGTTAGTGAACGAAAGAACTTTTTAGTAGATATGTGTAAATATATAATAATTTTCTAAGTTACATTAATCTTATTTTTATTTTTAAATGTCCATAAAACCCCAATTTAAACATTTTAAACAGTGGAACCAAGTACGTAATTGGTCCTTAATTGTTTTCAGTGGAAAAATTATTTTCGGTATATGCGTTTTCGCAATGCGCAACGACTTTCTGGGACGCATACACGGCGTCAATCGGGGGATACCTGTTCTAAGATTTTGAAAAACCATACCTAATATAAAGAAAGGGATGTTCAAACATACATCCGACAGCTATATACGGAACAACGCATGAAAGACTGCCTATACCATTGACGTCGAAAGTAACCGAAATTTCAGTATTAAACGCTAAGTTAAGTAACATATAATACGGATATGCACGATCAAAACGCATAGCTGCCGTTTTAGAATTCGTTCGTTTTTCTTCCGAATATTTGTAGAAAGCGATTTCTTCGTATTTGTTGGTACGTGATTAAATATAATTTCCAAATATTCCAGACCCATATGTATTTTTTTTGTTAAACAAATCAATAAATACCTAACAGTTATTTAAGGCATTCTTTACAAAAAGTAAATAAGAGAGGAAATCCATAAATGCAAGGCAGTGGCGGTCTTTGCGCATTTTGTTATGTCAAAAATAGAAAATATAATAGCATAATATAATGTCTAAGCACAGGATCGATGCCGAGGAAATACTGAATTTATTATTCGCCAATTTATATTTTTCTTATTTTTTCAAGATTAAATAATTCGTAAAGAAAGTCTCTGCCTCGCATGTATGCACGCATGTAGCGTGCATCTTACGAAAAGAAGACTATCCTTTGCCTTTATCTTTATACTAAAAATGCAAGAGAAATAAATTTTTCTTTACTTCGCATTATCTTCTGGCCCTTGCCCCGTATTGTGTCGAGCAGATCGGTTAGTGACAAGTAAATAATCACGTTAACAAATAAAACAATCGTAAGGAACTCCAAGGCTATTTTAATGCTATTAGTGTGACTGATTAAAATTTTTCAATTTTGAAACGGGTGCATCAAAATTTTTTAAACTATCTAATTTCCTATTTAACCAATAAAAGCTAGTTAAATTGTATTTTACATTACCTACATAGCTTAAATTAAAGAACTGACGTATTTCGACTCATTCCATTGAAGGCGGCAATGCCGTTAGTCATGTCAATTATAATTTTGCGATGTTGGAGGATTGAAAATTTTGAGTTTTTTCCTATTCTCTATTTTCGCACAAATTCCACAAGCACTCGATTTCTGCCAAAAATAAACTGTACTATTAGGCCCAAGAAAGTCTAAAATCCGAGTTTACTGACTAATTCTAACCTATCTAACGTGTAAATAAAAAATATGCTAAATTATCACAGGGACAGACCAACAGATTCCACATCGCCTATTTTATAAATAGCTTGAGCTTTTACAATGCGAAAAACGTATTTGAAATTAAAGGTCTTCACTTTTGGGCATTAAATCCACAAGAAAACGGAAACAATAATTATCGTTTTCCGGTTGCTTACAACTAGAGACAGGCCCTTTCAGGGGTTGAGGGAGGGCCGAGCCACTTCCAGATTTTGAGACCTCTGGCCATTATAAAAATAAAAACAAAACCAAATAAAGCAATCATTAGCTAAAAACCGCGAAATTTAAATTGTATTTTTTTTATTCTATTCTAGCCTTTTTACATGCAAATGTACCAACTATTGAGGAAAAATATAATTTTCGTGCAATTTCACAATTGATATTAAAAATTACGAGTCATACAAACGCAAATTTGGCCCCCCTTGGGCTTCAGACCCAAGCCAAATGGTCTTCCTGTCCCCCTCCCCCTCTCTGAAAGACATTTACTATAATTTTAATAAAAACTATGCATAGAATATACCGTGTATGATTTTAAAATCAAACAATTAATCTATAATCTCTCAGTACAAACAAAACAATAAATTTTCGCAAAACCTGAAAACGCTGAAGAAAACCTCATTTTTCTTAAGCCAGCCTATAATTTCACTCAAACCGAATCGAAATGAACGGCCGCGAGCGATGGAGAAACGGGAAATCGCATTCCACCCATCGACCGTCAATGCAAAAGACTTTATTTTTACCTTTTCCACTCAATTTACTTTCATATGAGACAGCGACAAGTATGAAAAGCATCCGAAGCCGCACCCAGCGGTGGAAAAACCGCATCCTTGTATCATTTCACGAGATACCATCTCCACCGAGCCAATACCTCCCTTACCTCTTCTCCCAATCCGAGAGGCGATACAACCGAACCTCCGCGAAATTTAATTCATACATTTTAACTCTGGTGATAGATAAGCGGGGAAAAACAATAGCATCCTCGGCTACCCTGAGCGGGACCAAAAAACAAAACGAATGATTGCAAAAACCACCAGCGAAAGCGTTGAAAATTTATGCCAACTCTTCCCAGGATCCACCTCACCGGAATGGACGGAGAAAGGGATTCGAGAGGTCGGGAGGAGTATGGGGGTGAGGAAGGTGGAGGTTTAGGGTGGCAATACCCAACTCAGGCGTCGGAGGATGTAACTCAACCGCTCCGTCTCACCTCAAAAAGCTCTGCTAACCCTTCAATCGGATTGGTACCGAGTCCACCTCACCACCGACCTCGCCTCCTTTCTCCCTCTCCAAAAAAAAAAACCTTTTGCAACGACCGCTACACACCAATCGCCATTGCACCACTATTTTCCCTCCCCCTACCCTTCCCCACCCAATCATCTCTCCTACCCTTTTAGCCGCCACGCTCACCCTCCGTCTTTTCCACCCTCCGACCAAACACACCCCCTTTTTCTCGGCCCTTGTCTCCCTATCTCGCTATCTATCCCCTTCCTCCCTTGCGCTTTCCCCTTTCGACCCTCCCCCACGCTCCACGGCATGTAAATTTCTTCTGGCCGCACTGTCCGTCCTCTCTTTCTTTCTTTCTTTCTTTCTCTCTCTCCTTTTCTCTCGGGACACGACCTCGTTTTGCCTTTGATTTACACGGGGGAGGCTGGAATCACCCGCCGCCACCCCTCTCTCATCCTATACTCCCACCCTTTTCCTCTCTCTCCCCATTTCTCTCGCGCACCTTTCCCATCCCTCCCCTCTTCCTCTTTCTCACTCTCCATTTCCTAACCACCCACCCCACGCACGCAACAGGGGCGTGCCCGGCACCCACCCCTCCTTTATAAACCGGACCCCTCGAAGGCGAAGAAACCCACTTTGCAGGTTCCCCCCTCCGTTTCCATCCTCTCGGTCGCCATCATAAAAATATCACTGGAGAGGAAGGGTTCGGAGGAGGTTGGGGGCGGAGAGGGGCAGGAAGGGGATGGGAGGAGGAGGCGGGAGGGAATGAAGATCCATAAGGGTGGCGGGCAATCAGCTGGCACCGCGGGGGTACGGCGGAATGTCCGCCGCGACGCCTGCTAAAGACGCCCCCTCCATCATCACCGTCGCATCGGAAACGCGAAGGGGAGTTTGGAGCCACTATATATATGCCTTCCTGCGGACGCAATTTCTGCACGCCTACCAACTTTACAACGTCGGAAATGCTGAAATACAGTCCTATCTCCATAACCTTCAAGCTAGGTGAATTAAGCAATGAATACCAATAGAAATCAGCTGTAAGCGAGGATTGCAGATGAAGTTGGACCGAAGAAATACCGATTAAGAAAAGATGTGCTGAATGCATAATTTTGATAAAAGAACAAATATGTTGAAAATTTGTTCGCCAATTTGCTTAAGTCCCTTTATAAAAATCTATTCTATAAATATAAATTTTATAAAAAAAAATCAACGGAAAATGTAAGAACTCTCACTTCAGAATATCAAAACCTCATCTATTAATTACCTGAGAGATTACTGCGACGAATTTTATATTTTAGTCTTTAAGATAAAATTCATTACTTTGCAGCTTGTGAAAGATCGGACAAAGCAAATGTGCATCTCCATGTAAATTTGACTCGCTTCCTGTTATTAAGCGATTAGGGTAAACGATGCATAGAGTAACAGTAAAACCTTGAGCTGTAGATATTTTGCGGAACCAGACAATCAAGGTCACTGCCCTCCGGGGTTCTTTTTAATAAACAACAGGAAATCTATGAGCTCAGCTGCACACCGATAATTGAATACAGGCCGAATAAATTACACTATGCATTGAAACCTCGATATAAAGCAATATACCATAATGTAGATTACTTTGTGAGATAAGCTTTATTAATCTTGGGTGAGTAACCCACGAAGTAATAAAGAAAATTAAGTAGTACGGTAAACAGTTTTTTGCGATATCACGTACAATAGTTTTTGTTCCAGAAACTTATTTTAATTTGAACACATACTTATGAGCCAACTGATAAAATTTATTATTGAATCTGGCAGTTTTTATAAGAACGCGACTTAAAAAAACATTCAATCCATTATCGTACGACAGACAAAAAATCTAAGCAAAAACCATTGAGCATAAACTATTGAAAGACAATTTATAGTTATTCTAGTACTCGCGATTCGCAGCTATAGTCGTACGCTTGCTTGAACTCGTCTGATCTGTTATTACAGGGTTATGGAACCAGGAATTACCATTTCTTATTCCTGCAAAAGTCTTCTAAAAATTACCGAGTAAAAGAATGACTAAGAAGTTCCGCCTAGAAAAGCCAGAGTGAAAAAAATCAAAGGCAGACGATTATTTTTCAAATTTTGTTCCAAAAACACAACAATCAAATTAGCAATAGACAACATTTAAATGGTTTTTAATGTCTCTTATGATAAAGATAAAAAAGATCACCAATAAAAATATTAATGATTTCAATAGTAGATAAACTAGAAAATGAAAATCTAACGTGTTGTGGAGTCGGCAGGCGAAAAGGACGTATTTCGACTGATCCTTTCTGAAAGGGTCAAGGGTGTATGGAGTATAATTTTTGCATGACAAACGTAAATTATCAAGATTTAGATCAATGTCAACATATTTAAAGAATGACTTATGTAATATCTTAATTTATAGGTATAATTACGCCGAACTTATTATTACTAATCATGAAATTGATGGAATAAAGCGATCTGATGATCCCATGCAGACAGGCATAAGCTGCAATGTTGGGAATAATATTGAAACGAGAAAAAAGTCTGTTACGCCCGGGAATCGAACCCGGGTCTTCCACTTGCCAGGCGGATATTCTACTACTGAACTATCGTAGCAGAACAATTTTCTCGTTTCTGAACGCGATGTTTTCTTGGTTGGGACGGAACTAGCCAAGCTAGTATCAAACTGCCCCAACGGCTGTCCTCGAAGAGATACACCGAAGAAAACTCCTCCCTCTCAAATGGTGAGATGGCCAAGCAAGAAATTGATTGAATAAAGCGATCTGATGATCCTATGCAGACAGGCATAAGCTGTAATGTTAGGAATAATATTGAAACGAGAAAAAAGTCCCAACCAAGAAAACATCCGCGTTCAGAAACGAGAAAATTGATCTGCTACGATAGTTCAGTGGTAGAATATCCGCCCGGCAAGTGGAAGACCCGGGTTCGATTCCCGGTCGTACCAGACCTTTTTCACGTTTTAATAATATTCCCATTATTAATCATAACAATGAAGTAAATCAGATCAACTTCAACGGAAAGAGAAGTTTCAAATTTTAGGAAGTTATATTACAAAAAGAAGAGATATTTGACAATGTGTATTTTAAAACTTGCTTTTCATCCAAAATATTTTCTATTTTTCCGCTGAAATACAAATAATTATTTTTATATTTAGTTCCCGACGTTTAATGAATGTTATTATTTATAATCACGACATAGAATCACAAAGTCAATTTCTTTAACCACTCAAAAGACAGAGATTTATATATGAAACAAAATCATAAAAAACAACTCACTAAGCACTTGATTTCGTTTAAAAGAAATATTTTTGGTCACAGAACAAAAAAACAGAACTAATAAATTTTCTTGATGGCTTCATGATCTCGGAACAAATATCATGGCTGAATTTGGGGTTAATCCCATCACAACCATTATTTTTTAATCAAATGTTTAGCTCGATTGAGGGAAAATATAACAAGAAGAATAGGTGTCAAGATGGAATTTATAGGCACTATGAAACTCGGCCGCACAGTACTTGTCTCTGGCTCTCTAAAGCAAAAACGCAAAATTATTCATTAAAACATTTCCCACGTTTTTTATTTCTCTAAAACTGAAACCTTGGAACACCTTCTACGAGCTAAAAAGGGGCAGTTTAAATGCATATAAAATTATTTTACAAGGAGTAATTTCTTGAAGTTAATTTCGCTAACAAGACAGGCGTATGGGCAACGAGATATTCTTTCCCATGGATAAAATCCCCATTAAAATGATAAGAAAGCGCTGAAAAAACTAGCGTGGAGAATCGTTTCATTACGCGGTTAAATTATGCAGTACTTATTTTTTGCTTCAAGCTCCGGTTCAAAGTCTTAAATATTAAATGTAATCATTTACATCACTAAGGATGTGTCGTAAGCGCACACACACAGCCACCTATTACCTAAATATATGATGACAAAGATTTTCAAGGCATAACACAGACCGTATTAAATAGAAAGAAATTCCCAATTTTAAAAATATCAAGAAAGTCAAACATAAAAAACGTATAGAGTACGAAACAACAGAAACGTCTGCCAAAATTTTCCATTTTAAATGTTAATAAAAAAAAACTAAAAATTACACTACCAAAGTATATTTACAGATACGAAGATTTATATCTCAAAACGGATCACAATGGAGAGAACGAAACAATAAAAGCAATTTCCAAAATTTTCCATTTTAAATGTTAAATATTAATAAAAACTTAAAAAATTACTCTGCCAAAGTATATTAACAGATGCGAGGATTTATATCTCAACACGGATCACAACGGAGAGAAATTAAACAATCCTTAATCAATAAAGATCCTTCCCTCCCACGAAATATCTCAAACAATTCGACGAATCTAAGCTCTACTAAGAATGTGTCGTTCGCCCTATCTTTCCTGCACGCTTCCCAGGGATTTCCGAGCAGCAATTGACCTTCATGGCTCTGAGAATGGGAGAAAGGGATGAGAGAGGAGGGAAGAAACCGTGGATCATCCGATGAAAACAAAAGGAAAAAAGGAAAGCGTGTACCCGATGCGCGCCACCCATTAACCCATCACGCCACGAAATGAGAAATCTTCCTAAGAGAAGGATGTGAGTGGGGACCTCGATGAGTTTTCCGCGCACCCACGGCGTTTGAACCAATGTATAAAGCCATAAACAAATACGTGATGAGACCCTTCATAAAAAGCCCGCAAACTCATTTACGAGGCACCAGAAATACGACATAAAACGAGAGCGGAGTTGAAAAGATTGGTCGCTCCCGAGCAGCAGCGGAGCTCTCGAGCCATAAAAATCGCAGAAATCAAACATTAAAATCTCTATTACCAATTCAAAACAGGGAGGGGGGCTTGTGGAAGTGTTAAGATTTTCTGTCACGTATCCAGGGATTTATTGCGCCTGAACGCTACCTGATATAAAAATCGGCTCGACGCTTTTCATTTGTCGGTTTATCTCAGACGGCGTCATCCGGAGAGTATGATTGGCGTCCGATGGAAATGGTGACCATATAAACCGCGCCAAAATTAAAATATTTACAAAAGAGGGAGAGCCATTTGAGTATCGGACTTTAAAAGCGGCATGAAACGCCCTCGCGTAGGAGGAAAAGGAACGAATCCATACATCCGTATACGATAAGTTTAAGCTCAGAGTTGATTATTGTGAAATGCGGTTAACTCCCGCTTAATCGAAATTTTTACAATTTATAACTTTAACGTTTGTTTTATATTACATGACGTACGTACATATATACGTATTTACTTGTCCTCTATATTGTGAAAGTGTTCATGCGTAGTAGAGTATTACTTGGGTTTACAAACTATTAACTTCTCTGTAAGGGCTTTCTTAAATATCTAAATATTTACTTAACCTTTTCAGTAGCCACCACATTTATATGGGAGTTTAATTACATTATTTTAATACATCTACATGCATAATTTCAATAATCTCTGATTAATATAATATGCACAATTGTTGACAGAAAATAGATCAGGAAGCAAAATGCAATTATGATGCAATAACAAAATAAAACATCATTCCTCTAATAAATTTCATGACTGAAAGGATTCTTTTTTGTGAGCTACGCCTAAAAAAACATATCGATCAACCGAAATATCCGATCAACCAGAATGTACTCAGTCGCGAAAATTAGGGTAAACCGGGATTTTACTGCACATAAAATAGGAAAGATTATCGAGGTCGAAATTTTTTTTTAAATGCAGTAAGGTTTTTACTACAAACAACCGGGCAATTCCAAAAGAATTAATTGAGTTTAAGCAAGCACTTATTATGGAAAGCCATCATCACCTTCCGTGCATCAATCTTGGAAACTTGCAGAACATCGGATCGGATGCGGTCGTGGGATATAAATAATTTACCAACTACGCAATAATTTATATGCTATCAGATATTTATTCCAGATATAATTATACCGGCCGATTATACTCGGTAAAAAAGCGCGATCCTGCAAACTCGCGTGAATTTCCCCAGCTATATTACCTCGACATAAACCCGAAACGAAAAAAAAAGACAACCGAACGATCCTTCAAACTTTTTACTAATCGCTCTATCGACAAATTTAATTCGAACGCGGAACAAAAATCATTGACAGACCAACAAAATCAAATTCCTTCTTACCTTTTTGACGTTTCAAATCTAACCGCTTAATCGTACCGGAAAACGCTTTGCCGACCGCTATTTACCACTCAGCGGCTAATGCGATGTTTCACTTCACTCACCTGGAACGTAAGAGAAATCGTTAAAGAAATACCGGGGCAGAATATCGGATTTTTTCCGACAAACCGTACT
This sequence comes from Tanypteryx hageni, assembly GCA_028673005.1. NCBI lineage: Eukaryota > Metazoa > Arthropoda > Insecta > Odonata > Petaluridae > Tanypteryx > Tanypteryx hageni. Next base: position 58,641,660 of record CM054116.1, read on the forward strand.
CAAGCTATAAACTTACGATTCGCATTTAAAAAAATGACAAAACAGTGAAACATGGCGAAAACTCGGAGGGCATTTTTATATGCCAACTCAAAAGTAATTTCGATCGAAAAACTCGGCAAGGAAAAAAAAATTTTTCGCCGGCGAACATGGTCTCGGATATCACGATGATGAAAAGAGAAGCGGAAATGGAGCGTTTTAAAGGTGGTGTTGGTTTTATGGCCTTCCTTGAGGATGCCTGTTATTACCGAAAACGAATCGTAGTCATTTTTTCCCAATTCACGCGCTACATCTATTATCCTTTCAGCGAAGAATTATTCATTCGGTAGTGGAATATATCTTGAAGAGAGTTGGAAGGAAGTTTTTCCGGAAATATACAATTTCAATCGATTTTCATGAATCTTTAAATAATTGGCGAGTGCTTTGATTGATCACTTTTACAGATAGTTAAGATAAGAGGGAACGATTTCGCCGATTACACGCTAGGAATGAAGAATTAATCAATTACTACCTAATTTAAAGCGTTAATTAATTCTCCAATTCAACGTTCTATGAATATTTAAGAGCGATCAATTAATTTGATGGAGAAAGTCAATCGAGAAATGAGGCCATCAACTAATAGGATAATTAGTACAACGGTAATAGAGCTTTTCTTCTGGAGTCATGGAACCGATAGACAAAATATATCAGTAGTTAACCTTTTCATTACATAAATACGCCAATTACCGGGGAAAAAATCGGTGTGAGGTACAGCGCAAACATTTTTTTACGTTAAAAATTTGTATATTGGAGCCTGCTAACAGTGGCAAAATTCACAGATTCACAGGTTCGAAAATGAAGTTAATTAACGGAATAAAAATATTGCTTGGATTTAAATAACGATGCCAAATAATTCAAACGTTTCGTTATAAAATTTGCAGCTGCTCTAAGCTTAATGAAATTCAAATGATTCATATCGACTTTTCTCGACGCTTGTAAAAATAATAAAAAATGGGAAGCATACCAGAAATCCGCGCTTAATTAATTAAAATTATAATTGCTACAATAAATTTTACAACGGCGATAACGATAATATTTACGAAAACTACCCCATGCCTCAGACAAAGAAACATTATAAAGCACGTCATTTTTTTCCTTTAATAATCCAATCCCTCGGCGGCTGTATTAATTAGCCATGATTGGAAAAGTAATTTCAAGATTTTTTTGACGGCCCTTAAATTACCCTTTTATTTTACTGCGTTCGGCGGGCACTTAAACGGAAAAGGACACAAACCAATATAACGCGACTCCCGACCACTATATAAAAGTTTAAAACCAAACCAAAATGTTGTTTGAGAAAGTCCGCGCGAGACGTCACCTCTTAAGACTTTCAGAAATGCCTCCCTGGGAACGTTTACATCATGAACATAAAGGTGGCAGCCCTGAATAAAACTCGGGGAGTGGAATGGGGGGAGAGAGAGGTCTTTGCGGCGATCGGTGATCTAATGCTCGGAGATGAGTGGGAGGAGGTAGAGGAGATAGAGAAGGTGAGAATGCGGATAGGAAGGGGAGAGAGAGAGATGCAAGGAAGGAAAATAGGAGGGGGAGAGAGAGAGAGATGGAGAAGAGGTAGGGCCAAAAGGAGACAGCTCAACATATGCCTTCGTTCGCCGCTTTGCGTGCCTCCCGCCAGGTTGCTGACCGAAGCACCCCTCCCTCTTACCACCTCTTCCTCCACACGACCACGCCCCCTCTCTCTCCTCCCAACAATACCGCCTCCTCCACCGACTGTTCCTCAAACGCCTTCTCCACGAGTTCTATCTTCCACCTCATGCCCTGCCTGCCTCTCACTCCCCCCCCCTCTCTCTCTCTCTCACTCACTCACTCACTCCATCCCTCTCTCTCTCATTACCTCCCTCCCTCCCTCCCTGCTTCTCTCTCTCACTCCCTCCCTCTCTCACTCCCTCCCTCTTTCACTCCCTCCCTCTTTCACTCCCTCCCTCACAAACTCTTCACCTCCTCAGACACCCTCCAACATCATCTCTCTCTCTCTCCGTCGTTCATTTCCTACATACGGCTAGAAGAGGGAAGGGAATTTACGTTTCAGCGACGGACGATAAAAATTGCAGATAGTGGAATTAAAAGTAAAAACAAAAGAGTGAGGGGGCGAGGACTGGGAGGCGAAGCGATGAATGGGTAGCGGAACGAATAAACGCGCACATTATTCCGCAAGAGTCGAGAATTTTTTTGAGAGACTGCCACGGTCGTCGTCGCTGAAATTGAAAAATGGGAAAGAAAGAAATAAGTCACGGGCCCTTTTTAGGGACAAAAATATTGATCTGCGAGCCGGCAGCAAAAACGCGACGAGTGAATCATGAATTGCATTAATCCATACATCCACGTCGAAACTTACGGTTGGGGAAGAGGGAATGATTCGCCAGCATTCCGTTCGGCGCAAAAAGAAATAAATAAATTACGCAAAGCGAAAGATGCCAATAAATAATTTTGATTATTTTTCAATTTAAAGTACACAGATATTTTTTAAAATATGTGTGTGTGAGCATCCGAAATTCTTGGAGCAGGATGGAAAAATTATAATTTCTTAAATTATTTGTCGTATTTCATCGTTAAAGTTAAATTCCGAGTTGTAAGCAAAGAGGACGTTGAAATATAGATAAACGACAAGGGCAGCCATAGCGAGTGAAAGTTCAACTTCTCGGCGGGATTCGAAACCAGGACCACCTGCTGGAGAGACAGTTAGGCTACCCACTGGGCTTAAGCAATTAGATTCTGGATGGGTGAGGTTTCTTAGCTCGAGGGGCACGATAAATCAGCCGAAGTATTTAAATTCAAGAACCAGATTTTGCATAACGCAACTAAATTAAGTTTACTAACATAATTTATGGCGAGATAAAATTAGGAATTAAATTGGCCCCGCCAAAAACAACTCGAACGACGAAAAAATCCAACAACCCGTTCCTGGAAATCCAAGTTCATCCCTTACAACTTAAATATTAAACTATCTCACTCTCTCGTATCTTGTAACCGCAAAACTTTTAATAAACCATAAAATTCAAATTGTTCTTAATCGTTAAAACAACCTCATAAACGAAAGGAAGATAAAGCTCAAGTATAAAGGATAATATCTCTCATTCAGGGACGGGCGATAAATAAAAAAATCCCGCGAAATGTTTTTTCGTGTCCGATGAATCTACACTCCTCGTTAGCACCACCAATTACAGCGACGACAGCCCAAAGTAAAAGGTATCGCACCGACCGAAGCCTCGTATGTCGGACTAATTTCGACAGTCCGATTAGAACTTCCGCACTAAACACATAGTTCCTGACGTTTTATTGCTGAACAGACAGCTGCGGACGGGAATAAAAGCAGGGCGGTTAAAAAGGCAAGAGGGAGATAAGAGAGGGAGAGAGAGGGAAAGAGAGATGGAGAAATTCCCCAGGAATGAATGCACGATGGACCTCACCCCACCTAACAAACCCCAATCCATCCCTTTCACCTTCCTCCAACCACCCATCTCCCCCCACCCCACTCTCCTTTTCCGCACTCACCCCGCGGCCTCTGCCTACAAATCCCGAGGGAAGCACAAACTCAGTCAGACCTCAGCCCTCCCACCTCTCTCCCTCCTCCTTTACAGCATCCCTCCCCAGTTTCCATCCCAATCTACTCCATCATCTCCCCGGCTCCTCCCACCCTCTCTCCCCCCTCGCATTATCCCCTTCTTCCAAAACGTCCCGCCAATAATCGGTCCGTGCATCTCCTGCCTCCGCCTCCTCCTCCCTACACCCACCCCTTTTTTAACCCTCCTCCTCCCGTCCCTATCTCCGCCCTGCACCCACCACCATCCTCCCTCTCTCTCGCCATCCTCTAGGTTGCCACGTTCAACGAAGCGGTGCGCCCCTGCCCATCACGAATGGGGTGACGTGCGACGGGGATGGGTGGGTGAGGGAGGGGGGGAGGAGAGAGGAGGAGGAGGCATGGAAGGAAGTAAATCTTACCGATCTGAAGAAGTCACAATGGAGCAAATCGAGGGAGACGTGGAAGAAAAAATAAATGCGGACCATGATGTGGGGGAGGAGAGAACGGCTGGTATCTGAATGCTCATTGTTCGGGGCGGGACACATCGTTCCGGATTTGCCTAAGCTTCGGCGTTGATCTAAACTGACGCGGAGCAGCCATCGCGGTGAAGTGTGAGGGATGAGTCTTTGCACAAGGGTAGAGGGAGAGTGATATCAGCGAGGGGGAGGGGAGGGGGGGGGGGCGGAGGGCGCTCGGAGAATATTCCGTACAATTCCGAAAAGGAAAAATTCCTGGGAGCGCGGCGTTCGTCCAGCTCGATCCTGAACACGGGATAACGATCCGATGTGCGGGGCTTCCGAAAATGCCAGGTCCAGGATATCCGATAACACCGGTTTCCTAGCGTGGGAATGTTCCGAGAGAGAGAGAGAGAGATTGCGGGAGACATTAATGCCGCGGAAAAAGATATACGGACTCGGGCGTAGCCTGTATTTCTGCTGGAGGAAATTTATGACGGAATTCGAAAAGTCGCGGAACCACGCAACTCGGACGAATAATACCCGAATGGGCATAATTCTAATTTTAATAAATTGACTTAAAACCGTACTTAAGCACCCGGGGAGCCAAAAAGGATCTTAACACCCCGATGAGGAAAGGAAAAAATTGACAAAATCGAGCAAACTTGTAATAGGATACGTTGCATAAAGACTTTTTCGGGCAGGAGGAAAAAAGCATCATTAATTTTCTCCGTAAATGAAAGCGGCGAAATTTGAAAGTTATTCTATGAAGAAATACCTATAATTTTCATTTTGGGCACACATTTTTTTCAAAATATCATAACTGAATCCATTACCAATTGCAAATATTATCGTAATTTCCTGTCTTTTAATGTCCACGACTTTTTGCCCAGAAAGACCAAAGAGGAGATGATAAGATCTCCTTTGGGTTTGGATTTTACGGTGATAAATAAAATGCATCATTCATTAGAACAATTCTTCTCGCTACAAATTAAATTCTCTTATAGATCGATCCACCAGATCTCACGAAAAACAAATTTATCGGCACACGCATTTCCGCAAACGCATCAACGACCTCGATCGTGCTCCTGCCACACATCACGACGCTCGCAACCAGGAAATACACGGAATTCTTGCCGTTGCCCCTCCCACGAGGAGTTTCATATGCACAATAAGGGGTTGTAAGATGGCTCAAGAAGATCATTTCGATGGTGTCAAAGAGATCAAAGCTTTTCACTGACAACTTGAGCCGTCCTTTTCCACCTAGTTCATCATGAAGTGGCTCTGAGGAAGTGATGGAGCCTCCAGAGAGGCAGCCTACGCTCTTCGCCGTGTCAGACACACCCATTTCCATGCATCAATCATCCCAACCTCCCTTGCTCCACCTCCACTCGTACCCTCTCCACGAAAGAAAGAGAGGAGTGAGAGAGATAAGCAGAGATATTTAGGCAGTAGCAAAGCGCGATCGTTGGAGAGAAACATTTCCTCATAGGCATAACGCCCTTTTACAGGGAAAATGACGAAGCACAAGTCTCTCCTTTCTGGAATGCCTCGTGCATCCCGTGTCCACGACACGACCAAATACAGGCGAGTAAGATCTTCTAAGATATTTCACAGAGAAGGATATCACGTGTTCCCTAGACACGGATTTTGCGTCGAAAACAGATTTTTTAAAACAAAACCGCTAGCGACAAAATCTCCTAAGGGGAAGGTTAAGTGCGAAGAGGCAAATATATAGTGCGTTGGAAAGGGGAGATAAGAGAGAATAAGTTAAAAGAACGTGAGTAAGAAAGCATAAAGGCGTATGCAGGGAAAGAGGGAGGAGGACCAGAGAGGTCTGTATTGGCGGAAACGACTACACGCAGTGTGGGGGGGGGGGGGGTTAAGATTAAAACGAACAGATTTATTAGTGGAGTATAATTTATGCCGGATTGAACTTATTAAGAAGGACATCATGATTATAATAAGTGATAAATTAATTCGTACGATGGAAATGACCGCTTCAACTTTGGCAAACAGGTGAAGTCATTCATCACTTTGTCACGGAGAGTGATGTAGACTTCATTCATCAAACGATTTTTCATACCGCTTACTTGAAAATTAAAAGTTCAATCTCCTTTGATTCATTAAATAAATGGAAACTATTCGGTCGACTGAGAATTATAAAATAAGAGACATCGTAAACAGCTAACTCATTTGTTGCCAAAAAGCGAATTTTGAGGTTATATCGAATCAAATATTTAGATAAAAGTTTTTTATTACCAGATTAAAACAATGAACAGGTAAATAGGCGATAATTATTTTATGACGGAAAAATTTCATATAATTTTTGCACGGTCAACAACAAAAAAACAACCTCAACATTTCGCATAACACAATTGATAGCATATTTGATCTTCCGCGAGTGGCAGCATTGAAGAGTTGACACTTATTTTTTAAAAGTGTTTGTTAAATAAAATATCCATCCTCCATCGAAAAATAAAGCCACGACTTAAAAAAAAGAGTATAAATCCCCTTGGGACGCATTCCTCCGTACCTTATAGAGATCGCGAGAGAAGACGACGAAAGAAATTCTCACGCTGATGAAAAAGCGGGATAAATAAAATCCCAGAACAATGGTGCGCCGGGAAGCGAGGGGACGATAAAATTCAATCGATGCTCTCCACTCTCTCTCTCTCTTGCCTCTATCTCTCGTCCTATTCCTCGGCCTCATTGATTCGTGCGTATGGAAAGAGTTGCCACGGCGGTCGCCTTTCAAATAATTCGGTGACCTCAACTTAAAGTCGGCAGGGCAGCCCTTCCCTATCGCGCACGGAGATCGCCCGCACCGTTCCCCAGGCCTGTCCGTCCTCCCCGCGTCAACCGACACAACCGCCGCGGAAACACAACGGCGCCTCCCCTCGGGGTAAGCAAAAAAAGAAGCTTTTTCTTTTTATTCAGCAAGTAGATGAAAAAAGGACGAGCAGGACGCGCTTCCAATCCTGCGTTCGATACTGTATCTGTTTATGCGATACGAGAGCGATCGAAAGAAGCAGAAGAAAAAAAGGGGGGACGGGAGAGAAAAACCACGAACCTTATTACCTTTCAGAAACCTTAAAAGAAAACTATTCATTTCCGCGGGAGAAGAAACACGTTAAAAAAACGCGAGGATATAAAAAAAAACAAAAATTCGCGAGAGAATGGAGGCGACGCGTTTAGTGGCGCCCTTGACGTAACCTTAGATCCGAAGAGATCGACGCGTGAAAAAGGAGGGAACCGCGAGGTATAAATGCGCGAGAATGATTAGAGATCGCCGCCGGATTGGACGACGCGTAAACCCGCGCACGCGCGGGGCGTCGTTGCACGCAAGAGAAAACTTATGACACGGGATTCGGGCTTCCAGACCGGTTAATACCGTACCCGGTTAACCGGTTAATCGTTGACTGTTCTCACTATTCATTAACCGGGTAATGTAGTCCGATTAACCGTCTTCTGGATACGAGAAAAATTCTCCCCAAAATCGCTATGAAAAATTAAAGGTAAACAAATTGTTTAAAATGAATAACTATAAAAACCAATTCGATTAACTAGTGCAGGGTACAGTGAAATCGCTCACATTTCCATTGGTGGAGGTTGTGGTTGTGGGAGGTAGAAGAGGGAATGGAAAACAGAAGGGACGAAGGAAGCGAGATCTAATTAGCTGGAAATTACGGCCGACAAGTTTACGGAGCTATTCTCTTAATTTTTTTTCAATTTGACAAAACTAGTACCATGGAGTCCAAGTTCCGAAATATTTGAATTTTTTAGTACCACATCCAAGTCAATACGGTACATAGTACATAAGGGGAAAAATATGTCATGAACCATATACGTGATACGTCTGGCAACACAGCTGGAGAAGCATTCTACTCGCCATGATGTCTAGGCAGTTAGGTACCCCCCACTCTCGCCCTTCCTAATCTTTAGCCCTTCGTGGCTTGCACTATCAACGCAATATCTGTTGCAATTCTAAAATCGCAGTATTTGGAAAGAACCTCATGGAATAATGTAAGCTAAATTGTCGCTTTTTCTGAATTTTTACATATGCAGAAAGTAATGGAATCGTCGTAAATTCACGACCGAGATTCGCAATCGATAGTACGAAAGAGGACCGGCCGTATATTACCGTATACATAGTTTTTTTACCGGTTCATTACCGGTTAGCTGATGGAACTTTAACCGTAAGCCCCGGTTAGTGAAAATGCCTGTTAATTGGAAGTCCTACATGGGATGCCGCCGTCTACCTTCGCGGTTAGTCGAGGAAACTCGTGTAACCTCGGAGAAATATGCGACGGGCATATCTCATATTCCTTTCTACCTTACGTCGGGAGAAAGCGGGAGAGAAAGAATGGAAACGAAACGAGAGGATAAAAGAGAAGGCACGGAAATGTTTATAAATGGGGAAAAAAGGTCTCATTCCAGCGGTCGCTTCGGTGGCGGATGTAAATCACCTCGGCCTCCTTTTTACCTTCCTTCGGCCAACCCGTCCGCGCACTCACTCCCGCTCGGTACTCATTTTCGTGCGAAAGGTTCGAAACTACGGTCGACAGTCACTCTCGCCCATTTTAATCGGCTGTTTATTCCCGACTCTCCTGGAACGCACGTTACGTCGCCCAGGCCGCCGCCTGGGTCACGGAGGTCAACAACTCCACGAATCTCTCCTCTTAAAAAAAATGATCCTCCAGTCGCTTTCCTCCACCCCCCCCCCCCCCTGCCCCCGAGACTCTCACTCCTCCCGCGGTCGGACGGCCGATCTACAAGGCGCGTCACGAAACACACCCACACCAACAACCACGGCCGAAGGGGGGCTTCGAGAACGACATGGACCACGGGACATGCCGGAGAAGGAAGGAGTAGCGGGAGAGAAAAGCGTGTGAGGGAAGGGGGAGGGAAGAGAAACCGACACCAAACTTTCCTTCTTCTCCATCTCCCTCTCTTTCTCGAATCTCTTTTTCCCTCTAAGCGCCGACTTGAAAAGGCGCTCGCAGACAAACAGATGACGGCTATGCAGCGAAAGCGCCAGGTCGGGATCGCGCACTCGACGATTTATAATAAATAAAAAAACGCCCCAAAGCGTGGGTCAAACTTAAAACGCGATCGTGTCGGTGGTCCCAAGGGATTGCCAGTTTACATCACTATCAAGTGGGATTTTTACTGCCTCCGAGGTTACTATATCACGAAGGCGGCTAGGAAATTTCCCCTGAATTGTGGGTGTTGGTGCGAGGGACTTGGAGGTAGGAAGGGCAGAGATGTAAGGAGGGTGGTCCGAAAGGGTTCCTCGATTGCGTTGCCGAGGGAAAAATAATGCCTTTCGCATTTCGAAAGACGGTTAAATAGGCAGGACGCGAGAGAAGGATCGTCCGGTGGCATTTGAATGGTGATGTGGCAATCCCGACGATGTCCCGGATTCTGTACCGCGCGTATATTCTCTTTAGATCTGAGATAGTCGAAGACAATACGTCGATTGTTGAAGCTGCTGCTTCGTTTGTTTTTTTCCCTGTGTGAAATGGGTTCTCATTCAGTTCGTTTGGAATAGAGTGGGCCAACAGACCCGATGATTTGATGATATTTGGGGGCGATAAAGTAAATCACAAGGCTTGTAAGTTTACTAGCCCACAGCGGGATTCGGCGCCCCACGCTATCTCGACCTATAAGAAGTGTTATGACCCTTTCCCATTACTCTATAGCAGGATGGTCAATGGTTATCGATATTGAATAATTTCCAAGGCCTGTAATTCTTAGAAGTGGAAAACGAGCGGTATAACGTGCGCGCATGCGTATATTTCATAACTAATATGACTATATATCTCTGCACTATAATTTGTTGAAGATTAATCTTATCGCTTGACATCTGTATAATTTCATATCATCTTTTTAGCGTTTCAATAGAAAAATATTTAAGATAGTCATTTTAAAACTGCATTTTAGAATAAAATTTAATCTTCTATAAAATGATGGGTATAACCGCGACAGTAAATGATAAAAAATATATGTAATATTTTAAAAGTACAATGTATAGCATTACTATTAATAAAAAAACGAGCCTATAACCATAGACGGAAAAAAAGTAAAAAATCGACGGGAATTCAACAGTATAGTATAAATATTTTTCTTTGATACATTGCGCAACTTAGTCATAAGAAATAAGGGTTTTATATCTATGGAATGTTATTTAATTGTATTACAGAATATTACCTTTGAAAGAAAGAGAAATTATGAAGTGTAATAAACAAGAAACGTAATCAATTTGTTATCGGAATTACAAGAAAAATTCATACATTTGTATTTCAGGAAGACCTGTGATCCGCTGACTTGTAGGTGATCCAAGCATAAATAGTGCATGTAAGAAGGGCATAACAAATAAGAGGGGGTTTTCTCAAGAGATTCAGGTATCGATTTTTGTTTTCAGTAAGGTAGTAGCCCTGATAGAAATGCGGAATTATTTCAGTTCATGTTAAAACTTAAAGAAATAACTAATTTAATGAACTTCTTTCGCAGGATTAAAGAGTTAAAATTTTAAATTGTATATCCGGATGAGTATGACATTTTTACCCGAGTTTTAATATAAATTAATATTACCGGACCTGATTAAGTAATGCAACTTGAAAATGCCACTAGCTTCTTGCGTTTCCATTAAATATAAAACCCTAACATGTGTACTTACATGATACAGATTTTTAATAAAAATTTATTCAAGCATCCCATAGAAAAATGTTTACGATAAGATAGGGTCATTTTGTCCTGCTTTAGAATATTTTAAATTAACGTATATTATCTGATGAATATTTCATGATTTAAAGGTAAAAGTTCATTTTCCGTTTTCAGTATAGTGGAGGGCCTGATTTGGTGATTTGACATGGGTATGTGATTTTCGCCTCTCATATCAACAAAGATCTCAAACGCCAAATTCCGATGAAATCCGTTTGGCCGTAAATATTCCTACAGATAACGAATAAACGCAACTAAAAATAGTTTCTATACATCAGGCATGTCAAACTAGCGGCCCTTTCTAGGGTGTATTGCGGCCCGAATGCCAAGTTTTGTCTTAACTAAATCGTTCGATATTTTATATAAATACTCTATTTTTTTAAAGGAGACAAGATTTTTTTAATAGTTATTGAGATATAATAAAACGAGTTTTATAAATTGTTTTTTTAATGGCAAAAATTAAGTCTAATTTTCCAATTGTGACACCCATTAAATATTGTTATTACAATAACATCCATCGCTTCAATGCGGCTCATATTACTCTTTGAGTTTGACATGCCTGCTATACATACAACATCTCCACCAGATTTAAAAATTTTTAAGGATTAAAATTTCTCTAAATTCATAAAAAATGAATTAGAATTTCGGAATTCAGGGGAAAAATTTTTCCTAATGGTGTTTAAAATACAAATCTTTTAGCATAAAAACTATACAATTTAAAAAATATTTCAAAACGAGCCGTGTATAAACAGATAAGGCTACCTAAACATGAGCTTATTTCAACAAATAATATGCGCTTACTTTCCCATCAATGATTGGATTATTAAAGTTTTCCATCACGCTTCTTGTGAAACATTTATGCTTGACTTGTTCAAACGTTCTACCTCTTTAAAAAATAAAATAAAAAACCTACCACGATTCACTGATTCGTAATCCTCCTACCTACAGGTTACATTAAATCCCACGTAACCGATCATAGCCATGCTGTCATCGCGGGAAGACTCGTAAGGCACATAAAGAACCGCAGATCAACAGGAACGGCAGGTTAATGGACCGCGACTCATCCTCCAATAGGGAGAATTAACGGGAGGAACAGGTCTCGATGCTTCATGCTCCTCGTTCCCCTCGCCCCATCCACCCACCCCTGGCGCACCAAACCGCCCCGCGAGGCCACCACCACGATCCACCTCCTCCCTAATCCTCACGGCAATTCCAGCTGAATCATAACAACCACCCACCCCCGTTCTCCCCCCTCTTCCCGCCCATCCCTCTCCCCATACGTCCCTCCCCCCTCCTCACCACCCATCGACTCTCCCTTTCATCGCACCCACCCCTCTCCTCCTCCTCCCCGGTTTTATTCCACGCACGCTTTAGTCATTATCCTCTCCTACCTCATCAACATCACTCCGGCCAGCTTCCCTTGAGACATAGAACCACCAAAATTTTCCCTCCTTCCACACACGTCCTCTTCCTCAAACCACCGCCACAACCACCTCCTCCGAGCCCTCCCTTCCACTTTCCCCATACAGAAAAAAACCACCGGTACCACCACCACCATCCCGCTACCTCCGCCTCATTCCCACCGAAGGGGCTTAGTATAAATCACAAGGAGGCGGAGGGGGTGACTGGCTTGGTCAAGACTGACTCAAAACTGACGAAAGTTTAAGTCTCGAGGCGGAGCAGCGTGTGTAGAAGGATTTGAGGATGGGATGAGAGGGAGAGATAGATGTAGGGGAGAGGAGGTTAATTGCAAAAAAGGAAGAGTGGAGCTGAGGGACCCAACCGTCCGGGAGAAGACGGGTCGAGTGGTAGGAAGGAAAGAAGAGTCGAAAAGTGAGACCAGGACCGAAAAGTGGATGATAGCCAGGAATTCGCGAAGGAGGTTTTTCTTCTTCTTCCTCCCCTCCTCCGTCCTCTCTCTTTCGCCTTACTATTACCCTCTCTCACTCCCCGACACCCTTCGTCCTCTCTCTCTCCTTGTTAGAAGTACTATTTCTTCCACATTGATGCCTCGGATGGCTGTTTCTCACCGAGGTCATTTTCTCACCGGTCGTTAAGAGAATAAATAGCCGCGGGCTTCGTTTTCTAGACCTTTATTCACTTTCGGCACGCCTATTTACGAGGGGATGCTTTGGGATGCGCGAAAAAACCAGCAACGCTTTATCATCGTTTAGCAAGTTTGCAGCGCGATTGCTACGGAAAGGAAATGGGGTCGCATGATAATGCTGAAAGTGCGCATTGATACGAGGTAGGATGCTTCTTTTCCGCGATAGTCAGTCATATATTGCGGAGAAAACGAGTCGCAAAAAAACAACCTTAATTATCTGGCGGTGTTTGTAGTGGAAAAGAGCTTATGAGGAATTCGCGAAAAAAGAGGGCACGATTGAAAATAGACCGAAGAACAAATGGGATATGATTTAAAGCGTAAGAATAACAAGTAATTATATATTGATTAGAAAGAACGCAGGGTTATAAAAATTCTTTGACAAAATTAATTCGCTGGCCTAAAAGGTTTGGTGATTTCACGAATATATAAAACAAACATACGTAGCATTCTTATGCATTTTACAATAAGGAATCTTATTTGACCATGGAAATCATTAAACTCAGCAATTTTACAATGATAACATCGGAGGTTTTTCTAATATCCATCCGTGCAAAAAGCCTTTTACCCTGTGTTGAAACATAGTTTGTCTCTCTGTGATAACGCATGACCTCGGGGTTTGATGGCACAGCAATTTGGATGAGGAAATCCGGCTTTTTAATAATTTCAACTCTATTAACTTCCATAGGAAATGATGTCAGTGATCTCTGTCTAAATTACTCTTTTATGTAAAGACCTATTTAGTAAGAGTGAACCGCTTTCTTTACTTTTGATCTAGCCGAAAGATTGAAAAAAAATCCTTTCTGGGACGCTCAAAGCCCACCAAAAGTTAATCAGTAGCCGACATTGGAAACAATGGGTTAAAGATATGATCTTATTTGAGCAAATGTTTCCTCAGTCAAAATTGCGCATTATTCTAGCCTTAATAAGTTCTGATACAGAGTGCTGATTTCCGACATATTTAGCTAGCAGCTTCAATTGCCCAAAGATGACACTGCGTATTTCCTAACAATGTAGCCAAACAGATGGGAGATATGACAAAGTATTTTACAAGAAAGTTTCCCATTCAATTAAAATCGAGCTTCCTTGTTCTGCGCGTGCTATTACATTGAGTTGTGTGGCGATATTTAGACAAGATACGACAGAAGAAGTCACGAGGAAAGAGTGAACACCGGATAGTAGAACATCAACCTAGGAAGACTGCTCCATCAGTGTAAACAGTCCCGCAAAAATAATAATGGATACCTAATTAAATACAGCCTTTTTTTCAAATGAACTGACTTCACTCAGTAGATAGAAGCCATACTTTATTAGTAACTTGTTTCAAGTTGATCCATTAATTTATAAATTCTTCATATTCAAACAGGAAAACAATTTTATGAGAAGTAAATTAAAACTCAAATTATTCGAGGCCGGTTTAGCCACAGAATTTGGCAGTTTGGTAATCACCTTTCAAGAGAAACAAACAAAAATATTTCAACGCGCCCAATATATTTATTCACCAACATTTCGAGAACATTTATGTTTATAAGACTGCCTATTTTATAGCTATAGAAAAATGCGCTTCCTCGAAAAAAAAAACATCTCCATGTTCTAGCGTATAAAATATCGAAGAAAAAAAACACTGATTTACAGAAACGACCGCGGCATTTTTTTGCTTCCTCTTCCCTTGGCGACGCAAGGACCATCAATACCTATGGCCCATTATACTCGCCGGAATTACTTTCGGAGACCATTAAAAGTAATAGCCGCAATCGTATACACTTCGGTTCACTTGGTATTCGCCCACATTCACATGCACAAAAAAACACGTGGATCCCGCCCTATCATATCTCCTGACCGAAAATAAGCTGGTACAAAAGACGCCGAAGGGGTTAAGAATATATCACCACGGAGTAATTCCGTGAAGAGCCGCATCGGAAGAATGAGAAGACCTCACAAATCCCCGAGAGCTTTTTTTTGTTAACTTTTTCAAACGGTGTTGAAGGACGTCCATAAGGATGGATACCGAACGACCAGCGCGACCAGAAGGGGTACGGAGCGTAAAATGGTGGAGAAGGGGGGGAAGCGAAGGAACGGGGGTACGAGAGGAGTGTGGAGAAGGAGAGATGAGCGCGGGTGGGATAGATGGATCGCAGGGGGAAGGAAAGGAAGCCTCTTTCGGGAGGCGCTGGGTGCTTTTAACACTTGCGTGCCAAAGCGGAGGAGTCTAGACGAGGCAGTCGGAGGAGAATGGTAGGCACTAAAGCACGTCGAATATGAAGTGACGAACAATTTGCCGCTCGGAGGAGGGAGGAAGAGAGGAGTGGGACGGTGGGCTGCGGGATGGGACGGCGAAACGGGATGGACGAGAGGAAAAAAGGGTGAAGTCTTTCCGTTTAACGTTTCCACCGCGGAGTCCCCGAGGAGGAACGATCGAGAGAGGAAGAGAGTAGGAGGAGAAGGGGGAGAGAGTTTGTGTGTAAGGCAAGCCTTCAATACGCTTCATTTACATATACATATTTTGACCCGCGAATAACCACTGGTTCTCACGGCATTGTTGTTCCGGACCTCGTCGTCCCTCTTCCCATCTCCTCCACTCTTTCTCCACATCTTTCTCCCGGCTCATAGAGAAAGGAAAGAGGACGCGTCTCACTATCTCCCTAAGAAGAAAACGACATCTATTCCTCGAGAGAGATTCTTTCTCTCCTTCAAGTTCTCTTCTTTTTATTGCGACAAGACGGCGTGCACTGAGAAAGAGCCCTTGGGGTTGAGATTAAAACGACCCCCTACATCTCTACCCTCTATCCTCTCGCTCCTGGAGTAAAAGCTGGAGAGGTCTTAAGAGAGAAAGAAAAAGAGGGGGTTTGGAGGAGGGAGGTAAGGTGGAATCGAAGTAAACGAGTTTCGAAAATTGAAATTCCGAGAGATAAATAAAATTTTACGATGTAATTTGACTTGCATGGCCTTGAATGGCGTCAATTCGGGGATAGTCTTAAGTTAGGTGTCTTTATAATGCCTCGAAGTTCAATTCTGGGGAGTGGGGAGAGAGGAAAGCGGTGATAACGCCGCCAATCTTTTGCGCGAACACGAGAAAAAAAAGGAGCGGTTCTTTTTTAAAAGATTCTTCTCTTGTTTTTGTCCGCCGAAGAACACGGGCGAAAACCTCCGTTCGCCGTAAATTCTTCCCTAAATTCTAACGATTTGCAAACATTTCTCACGCGAGAGAAGAAATTTGGAATTTTTCATCCTAAACGATCGGTCACGTTTCCGGCGCGAATATTTCGCCAGCTCGTTGTACTAGCGCAGATTTATGCGCGAATAATGAGAGAAACGAGCGTTATTTTATGAATACCCTTTCCGGGAAGTCATTTTTAACTTAACCCGAGTTGCGAAATCTCCGGGCGACCCTTCCGGGACGGGAGAAATTTAAAATAGTGGATCATCTCTAGTCGTGACGCATGAAAGGAGAAGCGAAATGGAACCGAACAAAAGCCTCGTATAACCGTGAATTTCGTTTCCTTTCGGGAGAAAGGAGAAGGTCGACGGGTTTTATATAAGGTCATGATATTTCGCATGTAACAGGAGAATAGTGAAAGTTGCTCTTTTGTGGGCCCTATGCGAATAAATATTTTTTTTCGGGGCAGTGTCGTGACTCTCTGAAAATAGGGCGGGTTAAAGGCGCTTTGCATTCTTTGGAAAAAGACCCTTTGCTTAGGAAATCCTTTGTAACTCGTGTAAATACATCTTACGATACAAGTTAACAAAAATGTACACAAAGCAATATCTTTTTCTATAAACTACCAAAAAAAGCATTAAGGGAAAAGGTAACGAACATCAAATGCAGTAAATGCGGGACAAAATCGATTTCAGGTTAGTCAATGCTGGACAAAATCCTTTGATTGGTCATTGCGGAATTTAAAAAACTTTGTCAAGTATAATGTATTAGTCTATATGAGAAAGGAGACTACAGTGAAAAATTAAAAATTTGCGGTTAAAAGAAATAAAAAAATCTTTAAAGCAAACTCTTAAACCGTACGGTTTACGAGTTTGTTTTAAAAATTCTTTAACTGTAAATTTCCAATGTATTAGTCTGTTTACAAAGAGTATCAAAGTATAATGTTTCAGAAAATAATAATAAACTTAACGTTTTATTCCATTTCTTGCAAGCTACCGCACCACATGAGGAAGAAACGAAGAATAAAACGAAACAAACCGTACGAATGACGCTCGAAATTCAGCATCCGACTCAACTAGCGCTCGAATAGCGGCAATTTCCTAGCAATGTAGCTAAAAAGTGTATATTCCATCGTTTTAGCGTTTATTGAACAAAGTAAGCAATTCACATCGTAGCTTAGTCAATGTAGGAAGTCCTGAAATGAAAAATTCCAATAGGATTGAAAACTTAATGCATGCACATTGCGGAACATTTTCCGGGATATGCGGGACCGAAAGTCGAAATCCGGGATGTCTGGTCACTTGAATTTAGAGATAAAAGTTAAAAGCTCAGTTGAAACAAACTTAAAAGTTGTTATCCGATCATCCAATTTCGTTATTAGCCTATTTTTACTTTCTCCATACATACATGTTTTAAGGTCGTTTTAACACGTTTTGTCTATTTTCTCGATGTTATCTGCGGGTGTCTGTGTGTCAGTGACCGGAATTTTGTGGGCGCTCTAACTCAAAAACTAATAAACCGATCAGCATAAAATTTCATATTTAGCATTTATATTAGAAAGTCGAGAACTGATTAGATTTTAGCTAAAATCGGTCGACCGGAAGTGGATGTTTATTCTTGTCATTTTTTCCGATTTTAGGCGTTCTTTACCAGCGAAGCGGTATTAACGGAACTCCTTATGGGTACGACTGGTCTGTCGTAACTTTCATCTCCTAAACCGTTGGACGGATTTTAATTTAATTGAGTACCAGTGATCTTTATTAAAATTTATCGCCCGATTGTAATTTTCAGCTAAATCCGTGAATTAGAACTTCCACTTTACATAATTACTTTAATAAACTTATACTCGTATCTCGTTAAATGGCATCCGTTAAGCAACAATGAAATATCAAACTTTTATATCCCTAGCTCTTATATGATTTGTAAGGTATAGATAAAATATTTATTCGGATAGAGAACAACATTTATTGCAAGAAAGTCCGCGAGGCCACGCAATTACGAGTTATGGTTTCGGAGATGAAAATTAGAGAAAATCCCGAGCAAAACATCGCATATTTTGTTTACATCGATCGCGAAGACGGTTCTCTCAGCAAACAACAATTAAAATCCAAATATTTCTCTCCCATTCTCTTATATGATCTGCGAGGTATAGATTAAAAAAATTATTCGGATAGATAACAAGATTTACTACAAGATAGTCCCCAAGACTAGAGTTTCGGGGATAAAAATTCGAGAATCACCTAATCTTTTGATACCGTTCCGTACGAATTTCTCATTAAGAACGCCTTTGAAATCTCTGTGTATTCCATTTATGGAGGATACTTTTCCATCTTGTTGAGTTAGAGCGCGCACAAAATTCCTATCATACACAAAGACATCAGCGAGAATATAGTGTAAACGTATTTACCGGACCTTAAAACGTGTACATATTTCCGCCTTTGAAATCTCTGTGTATTCCATTTACGGAGTATACTTTTCCATCTTGTTTTATTTTCTCCATATACGAAGTATAGAGAAAGTATTGTTTTCATGAAAAAAATCGAATTCGAGATTTCAACGGAAATGTTTTAAGGTCTCCTGAACACGTTTAGACTATTTTCTCGATGATGTCCGTTTGTCTGCCGTGTATGTGATAGGATTTTGTGGGCGCTCTAACTCAAAAACTTACACTTGTATCGATGAAAAATTTTATATTTAGAAAGAGTACTACATAACGAAGAGCTGATTATGTTTTGGCAATAATCGCTCAACCGGAAGTGGATGTTTACTCTTGTCATATTTTGGTTTTTGGCAAATAACTGTTTTAAATCTTCATAAATGTAAATGTTTACCATAAATTTCATAGATAATGTTATTCTCTATAAATTTTTCTTGAAACATTTTTTCGTAGAATGCATTAAGGAGATATATTATTTATTTAATATTTGCTTTGATGTATGATGAATGTAAAACCGTACTAGAATAAAAGTCGTAGGAGTCGTAGAAGGCTACGGTTTTAGTTTATTTCTGTTCTTTGTAACTAAAGTCTTTAAAATTTTCTCGCAGTTTCTTAAAATATTTATTATCATTTAACCTATTTGGAATTTTCAGAAATATTACAGGTATGGAGAAACTCATGTGTTGGCCACATTAGATTTTTTAAATATTTGCTTTAATATTTGAAGAAAAAAGTATTGGAATAAATATTGTAGCAAATTTAATTTTCTACGAACTCTGTTTGAAAGATGTTTCCATATAATGCATTGTTTACGAAATATTTAAAAAACTATCTTTTTTAGCTTCCACCATCACACCAACTACCGGCGACTACTGTAAACATTTGACGCTTAGTTATGTCTTATTGTTAGTAACGCTCTTTTTATTGTCTTAATTGTTGGAGTTCCGGGGCTACATATAACCGGTATCAGAAGGCTACGATTTGAGATTATTTTTGTTTTTTGTAAAGTCTAAAATTTTCTCGCAGTTTCTAGAAATATTTATTATCATTTAACCTATTTGGAACTTTCATAAATATTACAGGTATGGAGAAAGTCATGTGGTGGCCACATCAGATTTTTTGCTTGTAACATCACAATGTAAGATGATTTTCACAAGAACCCGTATAGTACGGATTTCATTTTAATTAAGTTTTTGTTATAATAATTTTTTTAAAATATAGCTGAATGTAAAAAAGTGTTTAAAAATTGAATGGTCGGCAATTTACAAACTGTTCGGTATAATACAAATTCCTTATCCCATTCAACTTTTCAGTTTAAGTAGAAAATATGATCTTAAGAAAAGAAGTCACCATTTTTAATCACTTTAGGAAGTCACCAGTGCAGTTATATCCGATAGTATGCTCACTCACCACGACAAAGATAAACTTCTACATGAAAATTTCGGGATAAGATTACTATGGTAACTTTACTGACAATTCTCCATATTTTGTAATTCATTGGGGTAAGAGTTAATGTCTTAATTTACATGAGAGCATACAATAAAACTTTTACATTGGAGAAGTAAAAAGGGGGTTCGCGAAGAATTTTATAGTTCACAAAAGTTAAAATTTTCGTGAACACTAAACAAAATACAGAGAAGGATCTTACCACCAGCCCTTCCCAAATAACGAGCGTCGAAAGAAAAAAAATACTCAATTACAACTTCCAACACATGTTAAATCACCTCGGTAATAAGACTGCAATGAAAATTTTCGAGACAAACTTCATTAAACCCATCAAAAGTACAACCACTCCCACAATTTCAGGAAGCCTTTTAACAACGATGTACTTCGCCCACTCCCTGCGGTAAAACGGTGGGCGGAAAAAGTAGGGAGGCAGAAGGATAAAGAGTCGGAGAGTGAGAGGAAAGGTTAAAAAAAGATGGGGACGCTATGACGAATACCACGGGAAGAAATGAAGGATACGGAGAGACAAAATGACGGATACTACGAGACAAAACGACTGAATGCGACAGCAAACAAACAGAGAGAAAAGAAAAAAATCAAATTTAAAGGGGTGTGTCCACCAAAAAGCCTACACAACACATACTATACACCTCGAAAATACCTCCCCAAACACACAAGACTCAATTCCAAAGAACGAAAAGTCAACCGTTTGTTTATTTTTACAGATTCCCTACACGCGGAGGTATGTAGTAGCAGGAGGAAGGGAGAGAGTGGGCCGCCAGGCTACGCGGCGTCGATTTCTCATCGCTTCCTCCGAAATATCTTTTGAGGAGCGGTGGTTACACTGAAAAGAATTGTCCCGACTGAGCCGAATAAACCAAAAATCCTGCGGACGCCTTAAGAGCTACGACGGAGGGAGGGACGAAGAGAGAGAGGAAGAGTAGAGACAAGAAAAATGAACCCGACGGTTGATGAATGAGACGAATTCAAGCTTCACGCTCGTGAGATATTTTTCGACCACTCCGAGGTAACTCCGTAAACATCCCCTACCCCACCATTTCTTCTTCTTTCCCTCCGTCACCGACTGGCAATATGTTTTAAAACCTTCGAGAAGGTCACGTGATCAAGGCGTATGGAAAGAGGCGCTCCTTCTCTCTTCCATTTCCTCATTTCTCCGCATCCGAAGGGACGTGTCACGGAGATGGAGGAGGGTAGCGGCAAAAGGGGTTTTGCATCTGGAGTGGGACTCGCGAGATAGCGACATACGGGAGCGACGGCGCGGTCACCCTCCGAGGGTACCACGACCGCCTCCGTCTCCCGCATTATTCACGTCACGGTTAGAAGCGGGTCGAGAACTCTCTCTCGCTCTCTCGACAGTCTCCGTGCTGGTTTCACGGAAAGGGACCGAGTTTAAAGAGGGCATGCTAAGTGGTAAGGGTGGGATGTCGTTTATTTTATCCGTAACGGCCATCTAGAGATTATAAGCGGCATCGGCTCCCTCACGATTACACGATTATGTTTAAAATCGAAAGTTTAAGATAAGCTATTGTCTGGAGCCCGGTGGCGCATTTTGGCATTTTTTGAGGCTCCGAGCGGTGGTCCTACTTTGAGGCAATTACATCCTGGTTTTAGGGAGGTGAAGTCATAACTTGACCTATTATCCTTCAACAAATTATATCTCAAAAACTGGCACTGGATAATGTACCCCAAAAGTTTTGTATTAGAAATTAAATGTTTTTCATTTCTCTAACTTTCCAAAAAATATTTCATATTGTTTTTTTTTTAGCAACCCAAACTTCGGAAGCACCAGGAAGCCGCCCGGAACGACCTCCGGCAAATCCGCCCCCGCTGAAGTCAGCTGAGTATTTCGACCGATGCCGACAAAGCCTAGTTCCACGGAGTCACATTTTAAAGTTTAGAATAAACAGTCGAAGTTCGTTTTTGTTAATGATAACGCGGTAAACACTAAACCCTAAGAAATGACTAAACAGCCGAGATAAACTATCCTCATCCTCGAGAAAAACGTGTTCCTTATTTTTAATCTCACTCCCAGGATTTTATTTGAACATATGTCCTCACTCTGGCTGAGCGACCAACACATAAAACATATTTTATACACGGTGAGGACTATGTTCGGGCCACGGTGAGCGGGGGAGGCACTTTAGAATGGGCCCGGAGAAGCGGAAAGGACAAAAACTCAACTACATGCATGCCGTGAGCGTTCAGTTTTAGGCTCCGTGAATAACAAGGAGACTTGGTCCCTACCTATGACTATTCTCTTTACTTGGCATGTCTCTTCATTCTCTTACTCGAATCCCAGTTAAATTATATATTGTAATGTATTTTTCTGCGTACGTTATACATCTCCATCATCTTTGCCGGGGGAGCCTGCCTTATCCCAAACTGTTCCTCATTATATATTCCTTCGCGTCTTTCTAACCTTCCGTTGATACCGGCAATCACTCTGGAGACTCGCATGTCTGGCACCCCATTTTACGCATCAAGGTCCACTCAACCCACCCAACTCTCAACTGCCTTACAAAATTGACGGTTTGGATTCCTCTCGCTAAATCTCCTTCAAAAACGTGGCATAAATTGATGAACTATGTCTCTCCAATAGCCATAAAACAAAATTCCACTTCAATATGTTTTCCACCATAAATATTCTTTGACACATTAATTTAGCTGTTGAATGCTGATTTTACCGGAATTGTTTCGATTGTAATCTACACCAATACTCTGCAAATAATTTAGCCAATAACATACTAGAATCATTTACAGCATTCTAATAACAAACAGAGTAGTTCAGTTCAGTTAAAATTTATTGAATTTTGTCCTGGCTTGTACTTAAGAATAAGAGACAGCGAAGGAAAGCAGCACAATACATATTTCGGCAAACATCACTAAATCACACCTTAGATCAACAATGAAACATTTCCCCTACGAATCCCATATCATTTTAACGTTTTACTAAAGAATCATTTTACCTCAATTAAGAATAGTTTATGAAAGCATTTGATGTAAAAAAACAATTTAATTTGTCAAAACCAACTCTTTGTAACATTCTTCCTTTGTGTATAAAGATTCATAGATGGATTCTCAGAAAAATGCTTCCTTTCACACATGGAAACCCATTGGAATTTATGATTTTCACGGAATAGTACTTAAAATTTACGGTTGCTATAAACAAGCGTCAAAGCAGGAAACGAGTTTAAAAAATGATCCACCCAAAGACGTATATTTTAACACATTTACACCCATCGCACGGAGTATACATTCTCTACATAAAAGCATGCCTTGGTAAACAACCAACGATCGTACGTTATCCCGAAATTGAAATTCAGCGTTCGTCACTCCCGTCAGATGAGATGACTCGGAGAAATAAATTTCTTAAAATATATATTTAAATGTGTAATATCTGCCGACTTTTCTCTAGACTTGACTTCCTGGTAAATGGAATAAATAATTCATAATATTTTATGGAGCTTGTAAGATATATTTTGTTGACTGTTTACACATTTTCAATTTTTATAATAACATATTCACACGAAGGGAAACTTATAATTTTCCTATTGAGATCGGTATAAATAACCCGAACTTTAAAGATATTAATCTTAATTTGAAAAACATAGTGTCAAAAAGAGCATAAAAATGCTTATTTTTAAATTTAATTTATTTTAAAATAAGTATGCACTCTATATAATGACATTATCGTACGTATTTATTTCCACACATTTCGACACATAGGTAATAAAACGTAATAGTCAAGCCACTAGATACCTGTCAGTTCACACAAAAAACGTAGTCTCATTCATTTCCATCTTAGTTTTACTAAAAACTAAAATAATATAACATGCACAGATAATGTAACTTTCAAGTATTTTTGGCCAGGGTAATAAGCAAGTTTTGGTATAGATAAATGTCTATCCCATGGAAGATTAAAAATATGACTGCAATAAGAGAAATTTTTAAATTATAAAATAACAACTAATTGGACATCTATACATGAACAAAATGCATGCATTTACCAAACAAAAAGCCCTAATTAAAACGAACAAACTCCTCATAAAACTGCACCCCTTCAACAAAACAAACCCACAAAATAATTCAAATACTCGTGCACAATACCACAAAAATGTTAACAACATTTCAAAAGAAACGTTTACAAAAGAATAACTCACTCAACTAAGAAAAGTTCTTGAGTAGACTCTTCCTTATGAATACACTGTAGCAGATGCAGAATCATCCATAAAAAAGTTATCTGACCACAAAAAAATTATCAGGAATCTGACTTTTTAATATTACAACAGAACCTTTCAAAACTATCCAAATTAAAACACCATCACAACAAACGCGAATGAAATACAATAAACAAAGGAAACTCAGTCGTCATTACGCAAAAACAGGACCATTACGATAGAGAATATGTTAGACCAGTGGTCTTCAATGTGGGCCATAGCGACCACAGTGTACGTTTTAGGGTTTTTGGTGGGCGTTAAAGAACTCACCAAATTCCATTCTAATTTTTACACTGAAAAACAAAATTCTATAAAAAAGTTTAATGATATGTACACATATCCTCAAATGAGACAATCTACAACCCACCTTTTAGTTCATAATGGCGGCATTGGAGCGCTGGTAGCACCACTCTATTATGTCTGTTAACTAGCAGCCACTTGGCAGACAGAATTTAGCAGGAGCGGTATTAATAAGCCATTGTCTTCTTTACCTTTCAGAAAGACGGCAATACAATCGCAGCTCCACGTGCATTACTGTTACTGCGCAAACGTCATTTGTGATAATTTGATTGTGCTCTATCGAAGTTTTATTTTCAATGATGTGATATTACTATATAGGTGTGTACTTTGTGGGCGCTTCATACTTGTTGCCTTGCATTATTTGTGTGCGTTCGTACCGAGATAACGTTTGTTATTTATGTTATTTTATCTACTACGTAGAATACAGTATTCGCTCTTCTTTTCCATGTTTCAGTGGCAGTTCATATGTTATTCAGTGACACCATCCACCTAACATCTATCATTGGTCGGCAAGTTTCCAAGTTCTATAACAGATACTTCATACTTCAGTATTTAGTCCATTCCACTCATATATAAGTCAAAGGATTAATATTTCTATATTTTCGATATGTCGGTTTAACATTTATTTAAGTAAAAGTCGAAGGAATGTAATGACAGATAAAAATCAGGTTTAAGTAAATAAAATAATTTTGGTATGTCAGTCCAGGCCATCATTTAGGGCAGTGGTCCCCAAACTACGGCCCGCGAAGGGTTTTTGCCCGGCCCGCGAAGCTATGGCGAAAAAGCAATTCGAAAAATTTAACACACAAATTCATACATTTTTTTGAAAATTTTTATAATAAAACTTTAGATATTGAAATGTTAGCCACGAAAACATTATTTAGGCTTGATTTTCACTTTTATGGCACCTCAGAATATATAGACAACTTCCGATTTAAACTCCAATCCGGCCCGCCGAAGAATTGGCAACTTCCAATGCGGCCCGCCAAGGGATTCGTAACCACTGATGTGGCCCGTCATTAGAAAAGTTTGGGCATCACTGATTTAGGGGATTGGAGAAATGTGCCACTAGGGCAAAATGTTTAAGGGTTTATAAGCATATGAGAGGCACAGGAGGCGGGGGAGCACTCAATGAGAAATTGACATATTTAGAAGAAAGGCTAATGGAAATAATAGGGAATATTTCTGATCTGGGAGAAGAAAATTTTATTGAATCACTGATTGGGATATTTTGATGAAAAATTTTAAATATTAGAATTCAGTTGCAATTACTGAATGCTAGTTTTATTGGATTATAAAATTTGGTATTTTCTAAACAAAAGGGATCAATAAAACTTCTAACAACAGAGATTGAAGAATTTATTGCGAATGAGCAATCTTTTATTCAAATGGGTTGGTATAAATAATCATGTAGCTTTCAGTTGTATCATAAGTATAAAATTTAAAAGATTTTTATGGAGAATCTATTCATTAGAAGAAGTTGATGATCCACAGCCATAATATTCATGGCAAGTGTTACTTCCCCCCAATCTCCTTCCATACCTGAAGAAAAGGATGATGAGAATGACATCATCCTGACCAATAAATCTCCTGACCCTCTTATTCCTTCTTCCAATGCTAGTCACCGACTTTTTAAATCAAAAGGTAAATTTACTTGGCATATAACTGGTTATATATCATAAATCTATAGCTAGTTTACCAAGAAATATACAAATATTTTATTTGTTAAATTAATAATATCGTTAAATTAAATTAATTACTGTCATATGGCGGAGCAGTCGGAAGAGTAACTCCATATGACAGGGCAACTGAGAAGTTTGCTAAATTAGAAGAAGAAAAAGCAGAGCAGCATAGGATTATGGAGGAGAAAAATTGAAAATATTTTCAGGAATTAAAATTTTATTAGGGGAGATTAATGAATCTGAAAGGAGAAAGGCAGAGGCAGCAGAGAAGCAGGCACATGATATTGCTAAAATAGCAGAAACATTTGCAGTTTTTATAAATAATTTATTTAAATAATTTTGCAACAATAATTTTAAATAAAATATTTGTTTCATGATAAATGGTAATATTTATTTTAGAAAATTAGGAAAACCTTGCTCGTAGAATTTAATTCCTAATATTAACACCTTGGTTGAACCGATTATCCCTGTCAACCCTCTGGCCTAAATTTTCAATGGCATCTTCTGCATTATTTTGTTCATTTGGCACAATGACATCAAAATCTGGCAAATTGAAATGTTTGCAGATATTATGAAACATTACACAAGTGTTTATAATTAATGATGCCCTTGGAGGGATATAATGCAAGCCCCTTTCCGATAACAAGCACCTAAACCTGCCTTTTAACACTCCGTTACATCTTTATATGCAATTACGAGCCATTGCATGGGCATCAGAAAACCTTTGCTCTGGGCTTCCTGGAGCTGCATTTAAAATGGGTGTCATCAACCATGGCTGTAGTGGATATCCGCTATCCCCTGTCATGAACAACGTACACGAGTGAAGTGATTTGGCTACAGACCGGCAGTAAATACTTTGTGTATAACTATGCAACTAACCTAGGAGCCATGCATTAAGGTTTCCTGCAGTGTACTTTTGTTTCAATGCTTCGTAAACATTAGAACTTCTCCAAATAAAGGAGTCATGCATAGCACCAGGGTATTTTGCATTTACATTTAAAATGCGTAATCCATAGTCGCATATCTGTGATTTAAAAAAATTAATAAACTTAAAATAGTTTTAACAACTGAAACACTATTTAAATAATCTTATTTACCAATTGCACATTAATTGAATGATAACCATGTCGGTTAGCATATATATGCTCCGGATGAAGTCAAAGAGACATGTTACTTTTCTTTAGTTAGACCGCTGCTAGAGTATGCGTCGAGCATATGGGATCCGTACGAGAAAGGTTTAATCGCCGAGTTAGAGAAAGTGCAGCGAAAAGCTGCTAGATTCGTCAAAAATTGTTATGATAGAAATATAAGCGTTACAGGCTTGATACAGGACTTAGGATGGGAATCACTAGCTGAGCGTCGATCACGTGCTAGGTTAAAACTTCTTGAAAGATTTAGAACGAGTACTTTCTCCAGCGACGTCAAAGAAATAATAAGAACTCCCACCTATATCGGTAGAATGGACCATCCTCGTAAAATAAGAGAGATAGCCTGTAGGACAGAGAGATACAAAGGCTCATTTTTCCCTAGAACGAAAGCTGAGCAGAATAAAACTTGCGATCAAAAGTAACCTCGCGTAGGGGGTAAACCAAGGCCTAATTTTGGAGTTTTCCCCTTGGTGTTAATGCACCCCCTGCCACACACCCTTGCGGTGGCTTGCAGGGTAAACTGTAGATGTAGATGTAGATGATGATTTATGTCTGTTAAATTTGGACCTTTAATTTTTACATGGGTGCAGTCTATAACTCCAATTACCCCAGGAAAATCTTTTTCTATCATAAATCTTAAGTTGAAGAAAAAAATATAAATGAGAGGAAAACGTAAAATATGTTACATACACTAAAAGTAATTTTGTCCTCACTTAGTTTTAATAGCTGTTTGTTCAGCCTGTGTCATGGGAAAAATCACCCAATTTTTCAGCATGTATTTGTTTATTGCATTTGTCACCTCTATTAAACATCTACTGACAGTTTTTTTACTGACAGCCAAATACAAATTCAGTCCAACTGGCCTCTAGTAACTGCCAGTAGTTAAAAAGTTCAACGCTGTTAGGACCTTTCCAGAAATAAGATAACAAATACTTAAACCAATGAAATTGTTGAGTCCACTAAACGCAGCCTTGTTTACTTATTTGGTTTACTCGAAATTGTTAAAATTAAAAATTTTTAAATAGCAGGTCATATTAACCAATCACAAAGAAAATGCTTTATAGCCACGAATACTATTAATAACCACTATAGCTATTTACTTTTAGTTCTACGGGCAGCGATGATTTCCTGGTAGCTTTTATATGAGGCCTTAATATATCGTAAACATACATCGCAGTTTCTCGATGAAGCCTAAATATTAAACGAAAATCTTTTTCGGGCAAATCAAATGCGTTTTGTCGGTCACGAAGAAATCGCTCCCTCCTTATTACCCTCCTTTCCTCTGCAGCGTCTCCCACAAATAAGTGCAAACGTATGTACGCGGCCATTTTTAGTTACTAACTTGATGAAATATTTATCGTTAACGTATTTAACGACAACTCATTGCTCATCGTTACGCGTTCGACGATAATTTATCGTAGCAATAATGTCGTTATTAACGATAATTTTCAAGACTCGCTCATATAGTCGTACGAATAAAACTCATAGATTGACGTCATCTTAACGACAAAAATTCATCGTTAATGCGTAACGAAAATTTCAAGACTTGCACCCCTGGGCGTACTAGAGAGTGTTTAGTTTCGTTGCCGGTCTGAGAGACCGCATGCCTGTGTGTCGCGTATTTTTTTCGGAAGTTCTTTTTCACGGTTTCGGAGATTTCTGAAGATATGTCGCAGTTAAACCGCCCTGGACCGTCGCACGTCCAGAAAAGAAAACAAAAACTACCTTCCAATGTTTTTTTGGTAGCAGCTCAAATGTTTGAAATGTCCAGCACACGCTTTAGGAGCATGCGCTGAAGTGACGAAGTTTAGAGTCCTCATTTTTTAAACAAGTTTTTCTTTTTTTAATTCTTTTATATCCATGTGTTTAAACAAACCCCCTGCAAAAGAATAAAGCAAATACTAAACTTTCTGTATGAAATTTAAAAAAGTAACCTATCAAAAATTAGAGCCTTACTTTTTGTGTTAAAAAATTTTCATTTTGATATTTACTAAGAATATATTGTATACTAAAAGTTAATATTTTTGTGCTTGTTCGCCAAGACCCTATTTCAAATATAAACATAAGAAAACTATGTAAAATGTTGTTTCATCTCACATAATTATTTATTTTTGGTGTGGGGTCTGAGAGACCGCATGCCTGTGCATACTATAGGTTATGAGAAAAGCATGCAACACTAAGCTTCCAATATAGCATTTGCACGTCGGGAGAGGGAAAGAAGAGAGAGAATGCCTACAGTGTCTATATCGCTTTGGTATTGAACGTATCGTTTAATTACAAACGATTCAGAAGGTGTCATTTTTGAAGGATAGATAGACGCTCGTACCTTATATTACTGAATCTGTGGATTAAGCGGCTGTCAATTTTCCCTTGTTTCAACCGTAATTTCTAACATTCGTCCCTCCACCTGTAATCCGTTCACCATGTCTGTCGCATGAACCACCCCCTCCAAGCCCAAGTACTCCGTCATGACAAATGATCAGCACAAGACTCTTTATCAGAAGATGAAGAACGAGTCCAGCATCTCACAGAAGGCCCTTGTCACTTGGCTTGAGGTAACTTATGGCATCAAAACCACTCAGGCCAATGTCTCCTCCACACTCAAGCGCAGCAACAAACTCCTTGTGACCCAGGGCGGAAATCCGCCAGTTAAGCGCCACAGGGTGTAAGTGGCCTAAGGTTGATGGAGCTCTTTATGAGTGGTTCCTCCTGCATTAAGAGTGGGTGAACATATCTGGAGAACTTCTCAAGAAGAAAGCTGCACCATTCATGAAGCTGTTTAATCGTAATGAGGATGCCTCAAAGTTTGAGGCCAATAACTGGTCCAACGGCTGGCTTGAGACATTCAAGCAGTGCTACAGCATCAAATCCTTCTGGCGCATTGGTGAGAGTGGAGCTGTTGACATGGACCGTGTCAAGAGCTCCCTAAGCTCAGGGATGTCCTCGATCAGTACAGCTGGCCAGACATCTACAACATGGATGAGACCAGTCTCTTTTTCAGGATGGAGGCTGATCACTCGCTTGCCAACAAGCTTCACAAAGGCCGGAAGCAAGAAAATGAAAGACTCACGGTAACAGTCTGTGCCAATGGCGATGGTTCACAGAATCTGCCTCTATGGGTGATTGGCAAGCACTGGAATTCCTGATGCTTCAAGGGCATCACCAGAAGCATTTTGCGCGTCAAGTACAGGGCTAATGGCAATGTTTGGATGACTGCTGCAATGTTTATCGAATGGCTGCTTTGGTTTGACCGTCAAATGAGAGGCCAGCAGGTACTCCTTCTTATCCACAACTACCCGGCTCATAAAGTGAATGCTGGAGAGGTCAGGCATGCTGTGCACATCTTATTTCTGCCCAACACCACTTTCAAGCTTCAGCCATGCAATGCTGGAATAATAAGAGCCCTCAAGACTCACTACAGGTGACACTTCAACCAGCACCTGCTGGATGAGATAAGGAATACTGCAGAACCAAAAAAACTCCAAGCCATCAAGCTGCTAGTGCAGGCTTGGTCTGAGGACCTCACCCCCAACACCATCCGCAACTGCCTCCTCCACTGCAATATCAAGAGTGAAGGTAATGGGGCTGTAAAGGGAAAAGCAGAAGCTGAGCTGGAGCAATCACCAAGATCGAGGAGCAAATTCAAGCTGTCTGCTACAGGGAGCCCATGGATCTGGATTCCATCCTTAATCTTCCCCAGGAGAGGGAGCTAATGCCAATGCCCACGTACAAGAACATTGCTATGGAGGTTCTTGAGGAGGAAGAGAAAATGGAGCTTGCAGAGACAGCATCTCCTGTCTCTGCCCAAGCTGCACTGGAGGCTGCTAAGTTGCTTGAGGACTAATGTCTTCAGCAAGATATGGACCAAAACAAGGCTAAGGAGCTAATAATGGCTTTAAGGGCCATTAGGACTAGGGCCTCTGTCATTTTAACCTCCTCCCTTAAGCAGAAGTCCCTGCTGGACATTTTTGTGCGTCCTATCATGTGATTTTAAATTATGTATGAACTGCACACTAATAAAAAATAATTATATTACTATATATAATAGTCTAATTCTGTATTTTTATTTGTGTCTAACCCTCCCGCACCTAAATGTTTAAATCATATATCTTAGAGAGAGCTTGACATTTTAACAATAAATACCTTGCCGAACATATCATTGTCAGAACATGAGCTTCTGTTGTTGTTTCAAGGAAAATGCTAAATGCAATGCATAATCATGTTTTAAGATGAATTTTATGAACTATTACTTATAAATCACTATATTAATTTTTGACCAATTTGAAACTTGGTCTTACTCCATAAATATGGACCATAAGATTTGTTTCCAAGTTTCCTGATGAATTTTAACAGGCATTCACTCTAGTTTTAGTACAAACTGCCTTAGCTTATAACCTCTAATACCTTATTGCAGAATTTGGCCCCAATCATATAAACTAAGGCAGGTTTAACTGTATATGAAATACTAGCTACTATAAATGTAGCTTTTAAACATATAATAATAACTAAATAAATTCGCCGTAGTTTTCGGATGTGCACCTCATTAATTTCTTTGTAAATCGTTGCTAGCTAGCATTATTTACAATTTACATGTAAATTTTTAAAAATAATAAATATTTTGGCTAGAAATCCTAAGCAACTGCACACTTAAGAAGTCGCTAGTTGCTAGTCGGTTGTTGCTAGTTGCTGGTTTCTTCTGTGTGGCACCTCCCTAAGGATTACTTTCAGGGCCAATAAAGAAAAAAACAGAAATCGTGCGAGTTTTTTTTTCAAGACACCGGTGAAAAGAAGCGATATAAATTTTTCCATAAGCTCAGTTCACACCAGGGTTTTGCAACACTTTTACATGGCGAGTCGTATTTGTAGATGTGAATTCTTACTAAAAAAATAGGCGAGCCGTATTAAAATTGCGAATGAGTGACTGGGATTATAATTTCGCGTAGCTCCTTCCACATATTCACGAACTTTCGACGTTATTTTGAAGTGTAAACAATACATAAGTAACGATAAACCATAAGACGGTAAGAAAAATATATAAATATTCTATTATTCATTGACATTGTTTTAATGAGTGTTCAGTCAGATATATATTATTAGAGTTGTAGACGCTCGGTTTCGGCAGACCCTTAGTCTAGAAATGAATGAAATATGAAACGTGTCGTCTACTAAGATAAAGCCCGAAAATGGGGCTAGATATAATTTTCTACTTTAAATATAGTGTCCCGCGGATGATGTGTAAAAGTTTTGTTGAATTTACACATCAAGGGGAGATCGTAGTTTAATGAAACTTGGCACATTCCTTGCCCTGGGCTCTAAGATTTGGGCGAGAGGAATGCCAAGTTGGTGCGTTGCTGATTTTACCCCATTTCGGAGGTGAAATCAATTTTTTTCACGGTGTCTTATGGGCCTCCCATGTTAATTTTGGGAAAGAAAGTTGCTTGGACTTTGCGAGAGAAAAGTTGAGGTCAGGGTTTACAACCCCGCTAATTTAAAAAATGAAATCAGTTTAACCTCTGACCGACCCCTAAGGCAGGGGTAACTACCCTTAAGAATGGCAAATTGAAATTAATTACACTAAATGTGGCGCAGTTACGTTCTGGAAAAGTAAGAACATAGAAGTAGGTTTCGAGTATAAAATAAATGGAATAAATACTCAAGCAACCGAGTATGTTAAATATTTAGGAGTAACCATTTGTCGAGATCTTTCATGGGGCATGCACATTCGTCGAGTTATTGGCGCGGCCAGCAAGAAACTGGCTTTCATAGGTAGAATAGTACGGAACACTACAGAAAAAGTACGCGAAACATGTTACTTATCACTGGTTAGAACACAAGTGGAATACGCCTCATGCATATGGGATCCGTACGAGAAGGGACATATAATTCAATGAGAAAGAGTTCAGCGCAGAGCAGCCAGATTCGTAAAACAAAAGTACGAAGTGACTTCATTATTGACGGATTTGAACTGGGTACCACTGGAGGATCGTAGATTGAACTAAAGGTTGCGGCTTCTGGAGAAATATAGATCGGAATGTCTAAAAGACGAGGTTGTAGGAATAATTGAAGCACCAACGTATTTAGGTAGAAATGACCGTGCGATAAGATACGTGAGATCGATTGTAGGACGGAGCGTTATCTAGGCTCGTTCTTTCCGAGGACAATACGAGATCACAATAGAAAAATTCAACCTGCGATAGACAATCTTTAGGTAGGTCATGGTGCATTGCACCCCCTGCTACCCATAAATTAGGTGAATAGCAGGGTAACATGTACATGTAGAAGAGAAAAAATAAAACGATGTTTACAACAAAAATTCCTGGGAGTTTTCGACCCCGCTGATTGCAAAAATGAAATCAGTTTTAACCCCCGACCCACCCCTAAGGCAGGGTTTTTTAAATGAATATTGTAAAAGTATTTCTCATAGGGGTAGTCACCCCTTGATGTGTAAATTCAACAAAAACATTGACACATCATCCGTGGGACACTCAAGTCACACTACGTCATTGAGTTCACCTGTGAAAACATTCACACGTCTCTGGATGGAAATTTAAAAGGGCCTCATATTACGTCAAAAGAGCCGCAATTTGGCCATCCTTGCTATAGAGTAATGAAGTAGCGTCGATTAGAAGATCTTATTTTCAAAAATTGAAATAATTGTGGAATTTAAACATTGAAAAATTATTCAAGTCTTAAAAGCACACTTCTATACAGGATGGGAGGCAATATGCTCTTTGGTAAGATCAAAAAGCGTTCGACACGCAACATGGCGAAGCCAGAAATTTAGTTGGGCGGTGAAAATAACTCAAGACATTATTATCTGAGCATTTGTTTACTGGTTTATCTGCAAGAACCTTCGTGTAATAACAGGAGCTAATGAATAAAGGTACTGATTCTAATTTGGACACCTTCGATCCACCTTATTTCCATCTGACGCTCGCATAATCTATGCTTTTGTTAAAGTTATTTGCATCTAGGGGGCAGAGGGTGAAATAACGCTCGGTTGCCACTGACAGGCACTCTCCAAAAAGAAAGACATGACTCTGAAACACAACGAATCGAATATATCAAATTAGGAACTCCAAAACGATTCGAGTTTTTCATGGATTCAAATCAAAACGACTAAATTTGTTACACGCTCTGTTTGTGTAAAGACTAAAGCACCAGTCGAACATTTTTTTCCAATTTGGCCCCATGGAAAGCCGAACCACACCCCCTCTCCGCCACCCAAAATGACCTTTCCCTCCTCTCGGACCATTAAGCCCACCAAGTGACCACCATCAACGTCTAAACAAATTCCCTCTTGCTCGCTTGTCACCTGCTCGTAGACAGACAGCCCTTTTCTTTGCTCTCCCTTTGAAACTCCTTTCCATGACACCCTCCTGCACGCCCTTCCCCCTCCTCTCATATTTCCTCCATTCGCCCGACAAACCTGAAGGCACTTTTTGTGCTACGAGCACAAAGAAGAGACCTCTGACTTATTCTTAGTTTTCCCCATGTCTATCTCTTCTATTTTTGCATTTCAACTTTATACACCAACGCTAAGGGCTCGAATAAGGAAATGTAAATATAAGACAAAAAATTTCAGAAATGTATAGTGCCAACCAACGAAAACAACTACGAATTTCTTTCGATTGACGCAGTAGATTAAAGCATAAATACAAATGTTATATCTTCGACGAAAAAACGCCAACTCGTAACTTTATTGCACATATCATTACTACAAACATACCAAAACGACGGGCATCATCCTGCACTCGCGAGGATTTCGTCTGGAGTGATATGGCTTCAATTTTTCAGAATATGTCTGCTAATATCAGTGTCGGCAAAGAAACTATAAAGAAGCTATGATTGAGAACGGAATAGAATGATTGAAGCGCACTGAAGTGATACATCGCTTCGTTTAATTTCTTTGTATAGTTCATTTCGTAATTTTGAAACAATTCGCAAAACAAGGCCAATAAAATTTTCATATGACTAGCCGAGTGTTTTGAAATACGGTGTTTCGTAATTCACTTTTAATAAAAAAAGGGAATCCTAGATTAAAGGAATCACTTAGTACACAACTCCCAACTAATGTGGTAAATATAGTGCATGATACATATGCAATCGGTCTAAAGAAAAGTTACTCTGTATACAACACCTTGATAAAATACATGAAAATTCAATCATATATAATTCTATAGCGATGAATTTAGCATCATAAATTACAATAATTGATAGTAGCTCAATAACTTTGGCTAAGATTAATAAAGGTGAAATACCTTGTGGGCGAAATGCATTGGGTGTTGTAACCCTCTAATTGTTTGGCTAAAGGAGTATTTCATCTTTATCATAAATTACGACAAAATAAAATAAACGGCCTTCCATTGATGTATATTGTGTTTGATTACATAATTGATATTTAAGATGGAATGCTTAATATTTTTAATACAAAATTTAATGGCAATTTCGAGTTCAAAGAATTGATTTTCTCGGGATACTATTATTATAAACCATACAATCGCATATTCTAATCCTAGCTGAGTAAGTTATCACACAGAATTTTTTCATCAGAACCTTGGAAGATTTATCTCAAATTTAATTGTCGGATTAAATACGACAAATATTACAACGGTAACTAAATAAACTCATTACCATGTTGAATAATTTATGATAAGGCACGTTGGGAAATGGAATGAAATGACAATCCAAGTCGACACACATTTCTATTGAAAGACATTAGTATCATACAACATCCTTGAAGTGAAAGTTTTGGTTCTTATACAAATTTCTTTCACTTTGAATACTTCGTGTTCATTTATTTTCAAGTCTGACGCGTTTGAAAAGCAAAAAGATAAATATTTATACGCTGCATTTTCTCGGATGCAAAATAGGTCGCGCTGAAAAAGTAGTGTATACATAACAGGCTAATGCGCGTGGGAAAGTGTGACAATTTTTGGGGACACTTCGGAAAGCATAATTTTGTATTCTCACTTTCTCTGGAAATCCATTTCTCAAAACACATTATATTTTTCAAGGAACAATTTTTGTGAAATTACACCCATAAGGAGCTTGATTACTTTATATAAACTTTTTTCCGAAAGCAAAATTAAAATAAGGCAAGTTTATTACAGAAGAGTAACTTCATTTACCTTACAGTTCCCACGAAATTCTATCTCCTAGGTTAACCACCTTTTTACCTTGTGACCCAAAGCGCTCCTTAAAGTTCTGTAGACCTCTCAGTGTCGGGTAAATCTTTTTGCTCTCCGATTCAACAGCTTTCTTTTCCGGATTTCAGAGCATTTTGCGTATGACTCTATACACGTCTTCACTTAGTTACGAAAAAATCTTCATGCACTGTGTTCATATCAGAACTATTCTTTTATCCTCATAAGTATTCTAGAACGGTGAGTTTTGTATTCTAGTAGCAAATGTCTTGGGCATCATTTCTTCCGAGAAATTTTGCGGTCCTTAAGAGAACTTTTCCAAATCCCACCTGCTGTTTTGTTTCTTGTATGTGACATGTTCTAATGGTTTCGACCCATTCTGTTGGTTTTCTGGGAAAACATCGGCAAATGTTTTCCGTATTTAGGCTCGCTTCTACACGCTTTCCTCCCCCTTTGTGTACACAATGCAGCTTTTGGTTTGCGTGTGGCCGAGGTCCCACGCGGTCCTCGCATTTCGTTCTGTTACCATTGCTCTTCCTAGGGGTCACTTTCTTCCACCGCTGACCATTTCACAGGCGGTCTCGGACGCATTCCCGTGAGGTCGGCATTGTTAACACGGCGTCACTCTATTCAGCCAGTAGAACTTTTACAGCCACGAAAAGGACCAAACATTTTCGCATCCAGTGACGGCATTTTGAAAAAGAAAGACGGAGATCTGGCGAAAGCTACTTTCTCACGGAAGAATATCGCGCATGGGGATGTCGGATTATTAAGAGTATTCAAAGCTATTAGGGCTTTAAAGGAATGGGCAAACTACGGCCCACGGTACACATGAGGCCCGTGAGAGCATTTTATGCGGCCCACTAAGCCATTTTGAAAGTGAACCGTGATATTTAGCAAGGATGATTATATAACTGTTACCTGAAATTATGGCCAGAAACCCATTAAATTCATCCTATGATGCAAAGAATTATTTAATGTCGATTTCCATAAATATTATCTCTCATAGTCTATCAGGTAGTCTCTACGTGAACTCTAATGCGGCCCGCCACGTAAAAGGTTTTCTAACCCCTGATCTATGTGCCATAATATGCACCTGAAAAGGAACGAGGCATCGCTTGACAAGACAAGGTAATCACGAGACCAACTCTCAGCCTTTTTAATATTGTTTATGAATCGTCATAGGTAAAACGGACCTGTCAAAACCATCTCTTCTAGTATTATTATATTTTAAATTTATTTAATGGACGAAGCCGAGACTTCGTGTAATTCTATAATCAAAAGACATGAACAATACTAGATACCAGATGATGGTGATTGCTCACCAAAACCAACCGTTTGAAATATTCTTTGGAAATTGGCAAATGTTTAATACAATTAATAATAATATGTCTTTTTATTATGTCTTATTGAATCTTCTTTATCTCAATAAAGGGTCATCATAAATTAAGGCCAACATTTACTAATTGAATTATACCAGTCTAATTTATTCATACACATCTATCTGTAGTTTTGCTCTAGTGACAGCCCAGACCATCCAAGCCAAATACGAATCATTAGTAGAAAGTAGAACTGAAGCTACTATCCAAAGCCTCTATGCTGCGTTTCAACAGTATAAAAGTTGTTTTAATTAAAAGTCTACGGTTGCATGTATCTAAAATAGATCGGTTTCCTATGTTCATAGTATTTAACGAGGACAAGAAATAAAGTCTTTTAAAGATAAGCAATCGTAAAAGATGAAGAGAACGACAAACTCAAACCGCACTAAAACAGTTGACCGTACCACAAGCGCATGATAAATGACTGTTAAGGTCAACAAAAAATGTGATTAACTGCAAATAATATCTCATCGGGATAAGGTCAAAAATGTATTGATAGGAATCTTCTCCACAATAATATTTTATTAAAAAAGCATTCAAATTGTTACGACTAAAGCACACTAAATGTTTTTTCATCATTTTCGCTGAGTAATATTTCAATAATTTTTTTAAGAACAGCCAGTGCGTCATGAAACGATTTTATTCGAGAACGTGACGTAATTTAACTCATGAAAAACGCAATTCTTAATATGAAAGTCGTGATAACCTTATGACAAATTGCAACAAAATTAATGAATGGCAACAAGAAATATTTCCTCAAAATTCTGGTAACGTTATAATCTTGAAAGGCTCACTTTTTTATTAAGGATTTTCCACTATTTATAAACTTTCTAATGCCTCTTATGAGAGCGTTCACGTTTTTATTTAAAATACTTTCAAATGCCTCATTATGAGTTCCGTTCATGATCATCGAGACGGAAATTCGTTCTCTGTTCATTATGAAAATGAATAATCCTTTGAAGTCTAGAAACAATTCAGGTTGTAAAAAACAAACGTAATAAAAAGGAAGCGCGGGTGAGTGACACCGAACGCGTGTCAACTTATCAAGGGAGAGACGTTAAGGAAACGTATTCATGTCTGTAATTAGATAGGCCGTAAAATTTAT
This sequence comes from Tanypteryx hageni, assembly GCA_028673005.1. NCBI lineage: Eukaryota > Metazoa > Arthropoda > Insecta > Odonata > Petaluridae > Tanypteryx > Tanypteryx hageni. The sequence continues at coordinate 58,680,557 of CM054116.1, forward strand.
CGAATCTCACGAAAGGGAAAGCTCCATTACTTAAGACAGCGAGTGAGGGAGAAAAGGAGGACGGAGACGGCGACTTCTTTTTATCACTTATCCGATTACGGGAATATCTATATATATATATATATATATAGAGAGAGAGAGAGAGAGAGAGAGAGAGAGAGAGAGATGAAATTGAGAAACACCTGTTGAACCCTAACGGGAGGAAAGAGGGGAAGAGAGGAGGAAACATCCACCATGCGCCTCCCTCTCTCTCTCTCTCTACCAGAATCACTTCGAGGCATTTAAAAGCGCATTCGACTGGCGTTTATGACGGCACTGAAGCCGCCCTCTTCATCTTGACGGTTGGCAATATCGAAGTTCGGAAGCGCTACGTCACAGCTTAAGTCTGTCTTTTAATTGCGGAGCAAATTACTGACCGCGAAGTTATTTCCGAGAGCGTTATGTCCTTCACAAAAATTGACGGATTGTATTTATCTCGCATGGATATTGCTTCGAAGGCCTTTATTATCCAACAGGTTCAACGTTTTGTACTTAACGTTAAGAGTATTTAAATCCTCCTGATAAAAGAGCCACTTAGGGTAGGATCCGGGAAAAAATAAATTATTCAAACCGTAGCATACAAACACTTTTAAGCTTTCAAGTGAATATCGAGAACTACATTATTTTAAATAGCGGGATATTTGATAGGAAACGTATTTTAACAAAATTTCACGCGACGAACGCCTAATCTCAATATAGAATTTCACCGTCCCGAACTTCCATCAGCCTTAACGACCTTGCCTGTCTCCATCAATTCTCTCAACCCTTACTAATTCTATTACAAACCCTCGAGACGATAAAACACCGATAATCTCGATTTTAAAAAACAGACCTCGTGTAATTCGAACTTAAAACGGCAAAAAGAAACGCCCACGAATATAACACGAATTGAAAAAAATATGTAAAATTAAGTTTCGAAAAAATAAAACGCCCGGTTCCATCTTCTCTTTCTCTCTATCCCTCTCTGGAGCTAAAGCACTAAATGGAAGATTTTCCAAACGGCGTATAAAACTTTCGAAAAGGTTCCTCACTCTTGTCATTTTATCTCTTACTGCTCGGTGGCAGTGCCACTAGCGCCATCACGCTAAGTGGTCCTATCCTCTCAACACTTCATTAAAGTCTCCGAGCCAACGTTGCGACGGGAAATATGTCCATCCACTCCTTCCCGACCGCTTTTATTTTAAAACTGCAATGACCCTTTCAATTCTCTGACGCTGACTCCTGATCGCCCAACGGAGGTGACATGACTGATAGACTGAGACTAAGAGGAACGTTACGAGATAAAAGTGCGAAAGCGAGAAGCTTTTGGCAAGAACATAACAGAGCCGTCTGATTGATGGCGAGATAAGTGCAGGGGCGCACGTGCTGCTGCTGAAGCCTTCAGACAACGTCGTTGTAGGAGGGAAGATGGAAATTTTGCGACCAAAAGGTCTTCCCCGAGTCGTACCATCGACACGGAAAGGATAACGGGAAGGTATACGCCACTCAAAGACTCCGGCTTACGCGTGAGATAAAAAGGAATGAAAGTGGATTCTCGACGATATTACGTACATACTTTTTTTGTGTGTCTTGCGGTGTTTCTTTTTCATCTCGCGGAGGAATAGTGTATTATCGTATGTTTGTCGGTTGCGGGAGGCATAAGGTGCTAAGAGTCTTGTAAAAGTGAAATGAGAGGGAGGATGCTCATAAATATCGCAAAAAAGGCGATGAATTCCATTTGACTCATAAGAAATTCACTACTAATGGATCGCAAAATTTTGAGGTTGTTCAAGGTCCAATGAGATCTTGGCATAAACAAGGGCGAGAAGCGTTGTAAGCTACGAAATTAGGGATTAAAACATCAAATTTAAACAAAGGGTGATTTTGAAATCATTCCTCGAAAATAGTCTTTCATCTGTAACTACAAGAAATGTGCCCTCTCCATTATTAAAACATTTTCAAAAATAAAAAATATCGTATTTCATTTGTTATTTTGGATTTACATTTATTGTTTACAATAAATTTAATTTAAAGCGGCATTAAGAGGGTTCTTAATTTTTATGAGAAGGATTATATTATTTTATACCACTGCGCAGGCAGAATTAACTCCATTTCTGAGGAGCGTGAGATTCATTCAAGATAGTTGACGAGTTTCTTGGTAGATGTCAAAGATATAGGTTCCGCTAATTCTATATTAGTTTTTGAGTTATTATTGATTCATGATAATATGTTAGTAAGCATTATATCAGAAAGTATCTGAAAACTTAAACTATAAAATATAAAAGACTATTTATAAGGAATGAACGAATTTACAATTTCTCTAGACGGATTTCAAAGTCGTTTGAATCTCAGTTTCAGTTAAGGAAATACACCAAGATTAAATAACGGAATTTAACATCGATACGTTAGTATTATCGCATAAACATTCCCAATTCACCGTAATCTTCTTTCATAGGCATAACTACGATACATTCATAGTCAAATTAAAATTAAAAATATACTATTATGCAACTTACATTTCAATGAAAACATTTCTGGTGAAATAGTGAAAGTATAGAATAGGATTTCAGGGAAATAAAGATGTTAAAATTATAAAACGTTTTCTCAAATGATCCCACTTGAATCATTTAACAAAAATGACAATAAATCAAGAATAAAATTTTAAATTCGATACAAGAATGAATTATTAAAGGAATTGGCTAAAGGAAATTAACTTTTAACGCTTGAACTTGAAAATTAAAAATACAATATTTTCTGTAATTTATACAATCAAACTTTTGAAGACTGAAATATGTCTCACTCGAATTAGGCTTTAAAATATACCGCGATTTTCTGGAAAAAAGGAGCATTTTCATCCACTAATTAGTTCCACTAATTGAATCATTTTATGCGCGGGACGTTTATGGTGGGGAAAAATTAAAACTTACCAATATTCAACAATAAAAAGGCCTTCCTCTCTCAGTTATCTTTTTACGGCCGAAATCCCTCCGTCTGGAATTAAATTTTTAAAACATTCCACGGCTCTCTGTATAAGGAGGGAATATTTTTTTCGTACAGGTATCCGTACGGAATGCTATCAAAACTTAAAAAAAATAAATAAATAAACCGACTCGGCACATTATGAACCGTAAGCTAATTTTAAAGTTACCGCACCTACACATTCGGGCCGTTTCGTGCTCACACATTCCGACAAAAAAACTGAAGAATAAAAAGAGCCCAAGACAAAAGTAACCGATAGTGGGCGAAGAAGCAGCAGTATTCACGGCATTCGAGGCATTCCGTCGGCCACAATAAAAAACGCGATATTCCAAATTTCTTGTAGTCTCTCTTCCTCCCACCCTCGCTTCCCTCCCCCTCCACACCTCGAACTCTCAAAAACCCTCAAACCCTTGTACAGGCGATGCATAAAAAAACACGAGAGACCCGAACAGGACGGAGCATTTGAAAATTCCCTCGTCTCGGAGAGGAGCGGGGGAGGTGGGAAGAAGGAAGGAAAGGGGGAAGAGAGAGAGAGAAATAAATTCGAAGACAAATACGCTTGTGGACACTCGAAATGGGATAAAAAAAGGAACCCTTCGATTATCGACAGCGGCGTTGTCGAAAACGTGCGTGGGACCGCGCTTATTCAAACGTGATTCGCCACGGCTCTGAACGGCGGGTTTATGAGTCTGCCTCAAGGTGGGGAGGAGGAGGAGAAAGAGAGGGAGAAGGGGTACGAGTCGGTTTCGAGGGAAGAGGAGGAAAAGAGTGGGGGAGAGAGATATACAGAGGGGTGGCTCGGTGTCGGGGGCGGAAGGGGAGAGGCGGGGGCGAGAAGAGGAGTGTAGAGAGAGAGAGAATGGGCAAGCCGGGCATTCTTACGACCACCGTAATTTATGGGAGACATGGGGAGAGGCACCGCCACCACCGAAGAGCGGGCCAGGCCGTCTTCTCCCTCTTCTGGTAAGAGAGAAAGAGAGAAGACGACAGGCCTAATAGGAAAGGATGCTCTCTCGAAGATTCACCTGTCGGACGGCGTTGCCGTTCTTACACTCACACAACCCCCGGAGGGGAGGGGGAGGCACGGGAGGGGGGAGAGGGAGGCACGGGAGCGAGGAGAGAGAGAGAAAGGTGATGTGGGAAGCGATGGAAGGAAAAATAAAAAGGAAGGCCCTCTCGCGGTGTTGCCAAGTCTTCCGGTTCTTTGTAACGAAACGGCTCACGCGCGAGCGAGTGGTCCACGAGGGATGAAAAAGAGGAAGAGAGAGAGAGAGGGAGGAGGTAAGGATAGGATGGCTCGAAGTGTTTGTGCTACTTCGCCCGGACAAATATACGCATCGGTTTTTGGATCCAGTTCCGGGACGTAGGAAGCCGATTAGCCGGCGGGCATGAGAGAACCATCAATCACGCTCACGAAAAAGCCGGACAACCCTTCTGTCCCGTGTGTCTCTCCGCCGGATAGGGAAAAGATTGAGAGAAACCGTATTGCGGACACGTTTATCACCCATTGATTTATGCGCGCCCGTTACTTAACAAGGCCTCCATATGGTGCTTGTGGAAGAGGTGCTCGCCTTTGCTTACCGAGGGAGGAAAGAACGGGGGAGTACCGAGGAGGAGAGAGAGGGGAGGAGGAGGATGGGAGGAAATGGGCGTGTCCCGCAGGCCGCGAGGGTTTGGGGAGGCAGGGCCGGGAAGAGGCATGCAAAATACACGGCGTACAGTGCGACGACTCCCATTGCCCACTTTGTCCGTGATGAATTGCTGCGTCAACATTCATCATCCGCGCAGAGCAACACACGATTTTTCAATATCCGATAGCCGATTTAAATACTCAACGTGAAAAATCGACAATTACCTGCGAAATCGTCATGGAAGTTTTCTCCCCTTCTCTCTCTCTCTACTACTATCGTCCGTGGAAAATGCAAACTATAAACATGAGGTTAAGTGCTGTTCATCAATAACAGCCGGGTAGCATTATTCCTATCAAGAACGCACTGCTGTTGTACCATTGCCTTCAATTAATCTTGCGAAAGGAAGAACAAATGAGAAAATTAAAATCAATTTCTACAAGTGACACCGCTTGTTTGAGTTTGATAGCAGGCTAATTTTATTTTATCGCGTAGTAATCGTTTCCGTGCTCACGTAAAACTCTCAAACGTTGCAATTAAATCGACGAGGACGGATGGTGTAGAGGAGAAAAGATTTTCAAATTAAAAGATTACTATGATTTCGATCGAACTATATCTTCTGGAGTTCATTTGCAATTGTAACGACCGCTTAAACCTTAAGGATAGTAATTAAAGATTGATGATCATAGAAATGATTGATTGGGAGTAACACAAAGACAAGAATCGGTAAAACCACGCTAGAAAAAAGACAATTTATCTACGACAGTTTTTGCCTCGACAAAAATAAATAAACAATGGAGGTGGATTTGATGAATTTATTCAGGAAATAAGATATTCATCGATTCCTATATTAATTATACCGTTTAGTGTGATTGATCCGGTTTGGTAATGACTTCAGCTACAAATAAGTCCAATCATTAATCGTTTCCAAACTCACGTCGACAACACTGCGCTTAATCTATCCGAAGATTAAACCGAAGACAAATGGAAGGACGTTAATAACAAAATAATTAAGCAACAAGATCGATGCAATTCGATAGAAAATCTTCCTATAACGACATATTTACATACATTCGAAACCTACTGACCGCATGCAATATCGGATATAAAGATAGCACACGTCTATTTTAAGAAAAGCTTTCGGTAAGGGAATTAAGCAATGCGAAAAATCAACGCATTAAAAATCTACGATTTAAGACTTCGACTCGAGGAATATATAAATATTTACAGAAAGCCGTCAAACCCGTCATTTCATGAGAAATCTATTCCAGGATGGCCTCCAAAGAAAATTCTCAATTCCCATGGTTCACAACCGAAACTAAATTATTTCTATTTTTATTTTCCAAAGCGAATTAAATATAAATTTATTTTATTCGGGAATTTTTAGATCGCATCGAAATTTTATTTTCGAACGAGAGCAACGGCGACGGGATATTCATCTAGTCCTTCGCCAAATAATAATTATAATGATCTCATCATTCATTTTTAAATTTGTAAGCTTATTCATCGATGAAAAAACTCTTAAAATATCGACATGTAGCGGTTTTGAAATCCGTCTCAGTCTCATTTGAATATTGGTGAAGCTGTGCTCCAAACAAAATCGCCCAGGGCTAATGCCTACCACTTCGGCTACCCTTTTCATCAATAACAGATACGTCATTAAATGATTTGCATTATTAGGATGGTGATTATCCGAGTGGTCACTCTGAAGTCATAATCGATTCGAAATGTTTACAAAATAAAGCGAGTGGCTAAAAGGCGTGGTTTTTTTAACCCAAAATTTTATTCTTTCAATCTGTAACAAAAAAGCCCTCTCGTAAAAAGCGTGTGAGGGGGAAAGTTTATGAATATTTGGATATCTTAATAACGCTGGAACACCTTACAATGTTAATACGAGATACCTCGAGGTCACGCCTTGACGCAATTGTAACCAACCTATTTCTTTTTCACACCCGCTAGCACGAAATAAAATCAAAATTTCCTTCGCAATAAAAATAGCCAATTACCTTGAAGTAATTACTCCCCCAGCGATCGCCGCATTCTTCGTCTGGAAGGTGGCGTTATAATGTTTTTGACTTTAACGATATAACTACCACACACCAACCTCGGTTGAAAAACCGTACCTGGTTTTGTCAACCTCGGTATCCAGTCTTGAGTATACGTGGTTATACGCGCGGTCGTGATTCGTTGGCTAATTTTACTAATATTGACATTTACGATATGTTATTGAAGAGGCTAACTACCAATTACTTTTTACTAGAAAGAGAGACAGGAAAGAGGAATTTTAGCTCCCGATAAGGTCACGAATTAGAAGGGAGGTGGAGGTTCTAAGAATAATATGGAAGCGTTAGTTTCACAAGCGTCCTTTGAAACGGAAGGCCAGGCGGGCTGTGTCAGCAGGGACTGTGCTTCCATTACATTATTAAATTACAGTACTTCTTACTTTTAACACATTTCCTTTTGTATTTTTATATGAAAATTGTGTTATTTTGAAGTATCGCACAGTTTTTTTTTAAATCTTGAAGAGTACATTACCTATAGGACTTCAGGCATTCTCCTAGGGGTTCACTCCCCTAACCCACAATCTCCCAAAAGCCCTGACCCTCACCAACCGTGGGATAAGTCATGAACGTAACCCCAGCGATTGACGAGTGACTACTGTAATTCGAAGACCGGGGGAAAAAAGCTCAAAACTTCGCTTTCACGTGCGGTACACAAATCTCCTACCACGAAATAAAGTGACCACCTTCACCGGCCACAAACGACTAGAATATAAGACGATTCCAATTTTTCAATTCCGTCTCTAACCTCCCCATCCGCATTCGTCCAATCGACGCATCTGCATCAGATAAGGAAGACAAAATATCGACATTCACCGACAGCACCGGAATCTACCAGAGCCAACGCCAGAATTTCTAAAAAGCGTCGCGAAGAAAAAAAAAAATTGAACGGCGGAAGCCAAAAACCGATGTTGACTCAACCAGAAGGCCGCCCCGGGCGGAGACGGATACTAGGAACCGATCCACCTCGATGCCAAAATGGCGGCGCCATCACTCTAAAATTGTCGTCACGAGGCCAGATTGGGATACAAACGAAATTATGAAAAGCCGCAATAAGATTAGCCTCTCTCTCGAGAAGGGATAGGAAGCCGGGCGGAGGGATGGAGAGAAAGGCGGGAGGCGAAGAAGGTGGGCTATCAACCGTCCTGCCAACACTGTAATTGGCACGTTGATGGGCGGAACCGGTGCACGCAGGGGAATTGACAACCGGCAAATTAAAAACCAGTTCTAGAGCAGTGAAAAACTTCGGACGGACAATTAAAGGAACCTTCCTAACAAGGTAGGCATTCAATTCAAATTAGGAGGCTCTCCGATGGCGCAGAAAGGTAGATTTTTCCTGCATCGGAGTAATGAGAGGTCCAGAGCACATAAGAGTGGGATGTATAAAGAAAGGGGGTTTTATAGAGGACCATCGGGAATCTTTCGCGGTATCGGAGGAATTGGAGAGGAAGAGAAGAAAGGAAGAAAGAGAACGTGAGGACGTAACCTATCGACAATTTTCTCGATGCAACACTCGGAGCGCATTACTTTTTTATCCGTTTGGACCCCTCGGCGTGGGAGAATGTTCGCAAATACCCTTTTTCAGGTCGATCCGGGAGGTGGGTCGGTGTGTGGGATGGTTCGCTTTTTCGAAGAAATTCACCAGACATTGCTCGTAAAAAGGACGGACGGGAAAGCGATCGTAAAGGAGGACGTTGGGAATCGCTGCATGCAACGTGAACGGCTGAATGCCACCACGAGGAAGATATTGCGATAGGATGAGAGAGAGAGAGAGAGAGAGGACATTGGGGGAGGGAGAGAATAAGAAAGAGAGAAGACATTGAGGGAGAGAGCGAATGAGAGAGAGAGAGAGGAGTGGTATATCGGGTATGCCAATGGGAAAATGTTTTTTCGGGGCGATTGATGACCCCTCCTCGGCATACTGCACGTTTGTCACGTAGAAGGGTGGGGGGACAGGGAAAATAAAGAATATATCTGCGCGCACGAAAGAGATGGATGACAAGGAGAGTTTTTGAGTATTTTTCTCACCCAACGGCTATTTTTAAGCGTCGAATGTTTACATAGTGTTTTGGTTTTTTTTGACGAAATACTAGGTAAAAGCCGCCAAAATAGGGACGATTAAAGATCATTCTCAATTTTTAAGGCATACTTTTACGGTATAAAATTCGTCACGAAGAAATGTCACTCCCATTTGTAAAGTAGATGATAGCTCATGAATACTTGGGCTCCAAGTTGATCAGTGGTGGAAAACTCCTTCAGCCAAAAATTATAGGATAAGCCCTATGCATTTCGCCCACTAAGTGGGCATCTTCAGGGGAGAACCTGCCTTGGCAGTGAACAGGGTTCAACTGCGTGGCTGAAGGAGTTTTCCACCACTGACCATTTGTAAAGACAATTTGTAATTTATTCTGTATTAAAAGACACTTTTATATAATAAAATTTACTATATTCTACAGATTAAACTAAGTAAAACTATATTTTTTGTAAGAAATGAAACTAATACGAAATAAACTTGTCGGGAAAATGGTTCAATATTTACATTTTTATAAGTATTTTTGAAAATTCCAATATCGCCGGGAAAGTATAACCGTTCATAATCACTTGTTTCCAGAAATAAAACTATAGCGCTAACATAAAATATAAACATTTATAACCAAAAATACATGTTGGAAAGGAGACTAAAAGAAGGTACTAACTTTGATCCGAGTTTTCTCAAAACCAAACAAAGGCAATAAATTTGATTAGGACAGATGTCTTATTAAGATGACAACAAAGAATAATAATAGGTGTAACTAACCAAGAAATTCCGGCCGATTGAATTGGTCATATATAAGTGAATAGAGAGAGAGAGAGAGAGAGAGAGAGAGAGAGAAAGAGCGAGAGAGAGAGCTAGAATGGAGTTACACAGGAAAGCCTCCCTCGTGAAGCCATAATCAAGCATGGGCTTTACTCATCACAGGCCATGACTAAGCATTACGCTTAATCTTTTCTCGGAATCACGGCAAGGAAGCTTTTTCAAGTTAGACACTAAGAGCCCATTAAAAAAGTCAATAAGAAAATATTTGCGAGAGAGAACGAGAGTACCTATTAATAGATGAACTTCATTAAATAAAGAAAAACTAAATCTAAATTGCGAATAAGTCGCATAGGCCTAGAACCGTATTTTTAGGTTTGAGTTGAGAAATTTATTGAATAAAAACTTCGGCGTGTAGTACTTACGAATTGAACGTTTATTCAAACTTAATAAATTTAACACGGAATACGCATTCGGTAAACACTTTTATGACTGCGCCGCAGTAGCCATCTACGAAAAGTGACAGCCAAATTTCCAGAACGCATTTACGGAATGATTTCCGGTGTGCCTATCCTTACTGGTTTTATGACTTCCTCAAAGTCATTTGGAAAATGCCCAAATAAATATCTATAGTGACACTTAGTGGTAATGATTATTAGTTTCTCGTAGCATTAGCATTAGAATTGTAGGGAGCCATTAAGAAAATTACATGTCCATATAAATCCAGGTTTCGTGATAATTTAAGTAAATAATTATAATTTACTTTCGATGTTGAACGGCACTTATATAACAGTACGATATCAGCCATAAATAATTCAATGATTCCATAAACATTTTCAAATTCTATAAAGATGGGACTTTTAATAATGCCATAAGAATTCGGAAATCTTCCTTTGAATACACGGCAAATATAACGCTTGCAATATTTAATATAAGTTTCAAATAACATGAGTTCTCACATCTTTGGCAAACCATTTCCAAAAATATGTTCCATACAACGACGATGATGAAAATCTCCAGGATTAAGTAGAGACCGTAAAAAAACATGACAAGCATACGAATGAACAGAAATAGCATAGCATCCAACTATTTCAACAGTAATTGTGCACCTTGTATTCATTTATATGCTTGACACTATTAGAATTTAAATAACTACCCGAAAAAAGAAACTTGAAAAAACGCGTCAACAGCGAAAAACAACACCTACCGCTACGACAGCGAACTTCCACCCCGATCACTTGTTATAACTACTGGAGCAACCTATTTTTTTCGACGCCAGCAATCATCTCTCAGTCTTTTAATCACTTGAACATCCACGTAATTAGCCCTAAGTTGGCAGTGTATCGAGCGCCGAAGCCTGAACAAACAGGCCGAAAAAAGCACCAAGAAACCTCGAGAGATTGCCAGTCGAAGATGAGTGGAGAGCACATTCTTTAAAACATTACCGTGAAATTTTCAATTTAACGCTCGGCTCAAAAGAACATGTATTAGCACCAACCAAAAACTCCCCTTTTGTCTCACTCCTCTCTCGTTTTCCTTTATTTTGTTTACTTACGAGAAAAATTTTACTCCCTCTCCAAATTCTTAAAGCTGGCGGAGAGAGAGAGAAGAAAACCACCTTTTTTTTAAAAAACCTCCTTCGCCTCGCCTCAACCAGCTAGGAAATTTGCAAAGCCGCTGGTGAAAGACGTCCTTGGAACACTTCTCTTTTTTATCAGAAAAATCATCAAACCTGATTATGACGGCGGAAAAATCAATTTGACCAGGCACTTGATGATGCAGTGACGCTGAGACAAAAACAAAGAATTTCCAGAAGCAAGGGGATTGAAGAGATAGAGAGAGAGAGAGAAAGCTGGCCAGCGCGGATGGAAGCGAAGGAGAAGGGAGGAAAGGAGATCAGCCGGCAAGAAAAACTCCTCATGGGCGTAGGTTGGAGAGACGGTGAAGGGGTGTGGGTGAGTGTAAGGGTGGAACGGGGTTGGAAGGGGAGAAGAATTAAGAAGATTGGGAAGACGGAGGCAGCAGTTTGGTGAGGGTAGGGAAGGGGGGGGGAGAGAGAGACCCGGTGGACCACGGTAGGCCGGAACTGACCGGGTGCCTGACGAGGCGGGGGTAATGAGCAGGGAACAGATCACCTTTTGTCGGCTTCCAGAGAGAGAGCGAGTAGGGAGGGTTGGAGGGGAGAAGGTACAGACAACCTCATCCCATCGCCCCGTGAGGACGCAACTGCTCTCCCACACTCCTTACGTTCAAAGAGGGGTCCTTTTCCCTTATCGCGAATCCTCGGCCAGACGTGTGGCTACAGGAGCGGCTATCTTTGACTGCCCCTTGCCTCTATAGTCACCCTACCCAACTACTGCGTCCACCTCCTCCGTCACCCACCCGCCGGTCTTCCCTCCCTCCTACTTTCGCCAAACTCGAACCGCCTCGAGAGCTCCTAAAAACACCTCCTCCTCCACCTAACATCATACAGTCCCGCGACAAAAATCTCCCTCTTCCTGGGACATAGAAGAGGAATCCGGAAAAAACCGATAAAGCATATATATATATATATATATATATATATATATATATATATATATATATATATATATATATACATACATACATACATATACGTATATGTCCAACTTGGCAGGGTACTTCACCAAAAATAAAAAAAACCTTATCTAAAATTCCCTCTGTTATACCTCGACGACGACATACCACCACTTAACAACTTAAAAACCTCCCTTTTTAACTGAGCCTCGTTTACTTGACCACGCTCGTACGCGGATTCCATCCTTCTCCTCTGCCACCTCTCGCACCCACCTCCGCCCCTCCCCTGCATCCCTCATCCCACTGCCATCGAAAAACCATCTACCCACCTCACAAGGCTCTTTTTCTTTTCCCACTCCATCGGTCCTTCCTATAGGCACCTTTCTTAATTACCCAATTTGCGTTCGATGCTTCCCATCCAAGATTCCCATTCCTATTTCAAGGACCACTTCTCTACCGAAATATCTTCACCGCCATCACGGTCGCACCACTCCCTCTATCCCTTAAAAGTCACCCCGACACTCCCCCTTCCCATCTCCTCCCTCCGAGACGACGGGAAAAAAGGTTTCCATCAATTTCCCTCGCCGCTACGGTCCCATCTTCCGCTCTCGCTATCCCGCCCTATCTCACGAATCACTCACTCCGCCTTCACGGAGACGATGTCTCCCCGTCGCCTCAACCCTTTCCCACCCTTTCAATCAGTGTCCGCGCAACGCGGCGATTAGCGCGAGCGGTAGAGGAGAGCTCCACCCAGGCGGGGTCGGGTCGGATGAAGGAGAAGAGACGGGAGAGATGGAGGAGAAAGGAATGGCGTGGAAGGAGGGAGAGGGAGGAGGCGGAGGGAGGGACGAAGGAAGATTCGTCTAATGGGACACTTGTATTCCACCTTCACTGTCTCTTATCATCCGAGGCGGCCTTAAAGTTCGACCCCCCGCGCCGAGCCCCGGCCGATGCCTCATCCCCCATCCGATTCGTGAAACGGGGATCAACGCCACGACCTCTTTTGAGAGACATCACCGTGGCAATACCCCTCCCCGCCACTCCTCCTTCACGGCTTAGCCCTCCCCCCCTCTCCCATCTCACCTCATACCGCACTCCACCCTCCCAAAAAACCCTGAGCAACCAACGTTCCATCCTCTCTCTGTTTCCCATCAATCTCTCCCCCTGCTCTTTCCTTTCTCCCACTCCATCTTGAATTCCCCCTCCTACCCGGTCAACTCCGTCTCCTTCGATTTCCATCTCGTGACATCTTCTCAACCCTTGCCGCCATCTCATTCCAAGACCATCCTTACCTCTCTCACAGCTATCTCACCCACTCCTCCCTACTTACCTCTCTTCTTCGCCTCCACGCATACATTCGGTAAGGACTGGAACAATCATTCCACGCTTTAAGAAACCAACATTCCCTCTTCTTTCCTCCTCCTCCCTCTACCATCTGAGCACCGAACCGTACACTCTTTTGTTTTCATTTCGCTCCCTCCGCTTCCTTTGTTTTCCAGAAATTTCTCTTGTTCGTCTTCTTTGGTCGATACCGCTCGCGAGGTGGAAGGGGGTGGATGGCGGCCAATACCGGACTGTCTGCAGCAAAAACAAACGGAAGGCAATGTGGTAGAGGTATAACTCCCTCCCTTCCACCTCATGCTCCTCCGCATTTCTCCCGTGGGATACCGAGATCAACTCGGAAGGAAAATTAAGTACTGTGAAAGCATCCGTTTAAGATGTCGCCCGATCCCTAGTAATCCTCCCAGCCAACGCTGCGCGAAGCTTCTGATAAGAATGAGAATAGTTATGAGATTGATGATGTGTTCAAAGCGACCGCCGATTTAAGTGGATGGATTAAGTCTCGCGATTTTGTTCATCGAGGACCAAATGCGGGTGTAATGGTACAAACGATCGAGTAATCATTCCGATTAGATCATGGAAATGCCCACTTTAAAAAGTCATATCGAAACGCTACGCATGAGGAATTTCGATTCGAACGAAACGTAAATGGTTCGGCCGGAAAAGAAACCATGAGCTACTACACCCTACTGTCATACGAACGAAAGATCGCAGGGGAACAACGTCAAACATCGTCCCCAAGCTCTCTATTCTAACAACGTCAAACATGAGTCCTGATGACATTTAATGCTTCTTTGGCTTATCGGCGTGCTTCCCTACCATGGCCGTTTCCTCTCTCTGGTCAGTCAAACAATTTTTAATAGTATATCATATACATGCCATAACGTTGCCATAATTACACTCTCGCGTTTAGCACGCAAGCATACGCTTGCCTAAGATTATCGATGGAGCGAAAGAAACGAACTGCCAAGTCACCTTGCTATCTTTATTAGCAAAAACGTTTCCACAAACTACTCAAACGAATCGAAAATGATCGCCATAAAACCTTTAAGGTTTAAACAACTTCTAGATATTTTCCAGTCATTCCAGACACGCTCAAACTCGCAAGATGTTAATCCTCGCCAAGAAAAACGAAAAATAAATTGCCCCGTAAAACTACCTCCTAAGCAGGATACACCTCATGAAAACTATGCTCCAAAAACTCAACGACCTATCCGAAGAATGCCGGGATGAGAAGTGATTATTTTTTCCTCTTAGTAATTGGCGGAAAGCGAACTTGCACTCCAACATTTTCCATCATTCATCAGCAGTAACCATCCTGTAGTTGAGTCCACAAAGGACATAAAACCATTTTTCTTTCGCATTCTAACTTGACTTTTTCTATTCCCTCTTTAAACCGAACACCTTTCGCCCTCTACCTTATCAGCTTCCTCACCCCTGCTTTCTCCTTCCCAATACCTCCTTTTGCTCCCCCCAATGAAGCAGTACCACTCCATCAGCGTCGTTGGACTGGCCAAACCTCCTTGCAACCACAGTCTCAAAGCGACTGTGCACTAATGGGATGAGACACTAAATGAATGTAGGAATGGCGAGGAGAGAAATAAAAAGGAGACCTGGGAGGGAGTGTAAGGAGTGGGGGGAGGTGCGACGGAAGGAGGGATGGAAGAAAAGGAAGAGGGGGAAGGAGGAACGAAGGAGAGGGGTCGGCCGACAAGAACAAAAGAAGGCGAGGATTGATGGAGTGACCACAGCCTGTGCCACCGCAAAGCGCGTGGCAGGGCTACGGAACTCGGCGGCCTCCGAGGTTGTGCGGCCCCTTTGTAGATGCCAAGGCCCCAGGAGAGGCCCGGAGATAGGCTGCGTGAAACGACAAGTGACGGCCGGAATCAAATCTGGACCGGGACTGGCAAGAATGTCAGTCGGGTAGTCTTGCTTTTAGTCGCGATGATAACGAACGGTTTTTGTGTACCAATCTTTTCCAAATTAGAACCGGAGTGTGTGTGGGAATAAAGGAAATACCTGGCATTTCCACTTTGCGAGGAGTCAAAAAAATCCGAGTTCAAAATATAATGCGACAACAAGAATATTAAGAAGAAATGTAGATTTACTCATTTAGAAATAATTGAAAAATCGTCGTTATCAGTGAGAAATGGAGATACGCAGGAATGAAAATTAATTTTCATTTACAGCAAACACCTATTATAAGAAATTGCAAGCACGAAAATTTCACAATATATACAAGTGCTTGTGGGAAAATGTATGTTTGTGTTTGTATATACATATCTCATTTTTCCAAAGTGCTGCAAAAATTGCACACGAAGGAAATGAAAATATCCAACCTAAAACGTAAGCTCGGTGACACATTCTTTACTTACGCATTTTTGAATTTCATGGATCAATAAGTAAATGCATGTTAAACTATCAACCATTTTATTTTCATAACTATAAAGAAATGGTATGCAAAGAATACTAAAAACTATTTTCTATAAAAGAGACAAACTGCTTTAAACGAAAGCTAAGGAGTGGCATCCAAAAATCTTCAGATAAATTCATAAGAAATAAATAATTGACCTTAATGAAGTTTATTACTTATTGCTTTTGGTGATAAAAACAGAATTTGAGATTTCAACAGAAATACACGTTTTAAGGTCCCCTGAATACGTTTTCAATATTTTCTCGATGATCTCTGGGTGTATGCGTGTTAGAAATTTCGAGCGCACTCAAAACTCAAAAACGTATACTCAAACCAACAAGAAGCTTTATAATTTAGAGTTTAATTAGAAGTCTAGTGAAGCCTGATTAGATTTTACCTTATATTGGTCAACCGGAAGTGGGGGTTTACACTGAACATTTTTCCGCTTTTTCCAAATATCTCCGTATAATGAAAATATTAAGAGACATTTCAAAAATCCGTATGAATTAATGTTCAGTACGTTGATGTCGCTAGGTAGCAGCTTTGTTTCCGTTATAAAATTTTAGAATTTTTGAAAGCGGCGCCAGCGCTGCCAACAGTAATTTTAATAGCACCAATATTTTTTCATCCGTAGCAACAAATAATAATTTTGTTTACTTCTTGTTTTTTTTTCAATGTCAAAGATTATTCCAAGTATTTTCCATTGTGAAAATAATTCAAAGTGTGATAAAAATTTTACACGAGTGTATTTGCCGATTCTTGAGGACGGTGTTGTCGAGAGCAACTTATAATCACTATTGCAATCACATTCATTACTCTTTATGGAGTGCCATGTACTGGACACATCAGAATTTTTTAAGTGAGTTTGTCTTGGAGCTGAACATATTTTTTTTCGTTTTAAGTATATAGATCCCTCTGCATATTGCTTTCATAAATCACAATAGAGCGATATCAAGTCGGCTCAACAATATACAGCAAACTTTAACCAGTGTAAATTTTGGTAAGTTTAAATAAGACAATTTAACAAATCAGAATGGTTAGTTAATGATAATAAATAGAAAACTTTCTTCGATGAAAATTTTATTTTTCAAGCCAATTCTTTCCTATTTTGAAGTTTTACGACTGCCCGCATACTCGTCAGGAATAGCTACTGCATTACGGTCGTTGAAATCTCTCGTGGGGTATGATGCAAAAATAAAAATATTCAATTCGTAGTACCGTTTAATCACAATTGCTGGATTTTATGGAATATTTAGATATTTTA
Source organism: Tanypteryx hageni (assembly GCA_028673005.1). Lineage (NCBI taxonomy): Eukaryota > Metazoa > Arthropoda > Insecta > Odonata > Petaluridae > Tanypteryx > Tanypteryx hageni. Next base: position 58,697,592 of record CM054116.1, read on the forward strand.
AATTATTGATTGGCTTTAATTCACTGCATTTTTAAGATGGTAAATATCGCAAAATTAGCTTTATTAATCACTCCTAAAAATTCGTTTTAACTATGACATTTTTTGTCTACCCGTGTGGTTGATAACATCGCTACGATACATTTCGGCCGTTGAAATCCTTCGAGGTGTTTGGCGTCAAATAAACATCATTTAATTAATAGGTTTTGTCATAATAAATGGAATGGTACAACAAATTTAGAAACTTTGAATTTGTTATTAAGTGCAATTTCTCTTAACTTTTACACAGAGAAAGACAAATAAGTTGAAGATTAAATGCAAAGCTATAATAAAATGCTAAAATTAACTCAAATACCTCTCATTCACTCCGCACAATAAAAACTATCAGAAAAAAGGAATTTAATTGTAGCTTGCAATATTTTTAATTCGTTATACCCATTCTGAGTAATTACAGATGATGATTCGACCCTCTATGTTACTTCAAAGGAAGTATTTTCAAGATAAAAGAAGAAAAGGATTCTTTATTCAGAAAAGTATATAGCACCTCCTGCCACCGGATGCACGGCTTAATGTAACTAATTCGTTTATTCGAGGAACGAAAAGGGGAGGGGGGGTGACGTACAATGGTCGCGCAAGTCTTTTACACATAAAAAATTCAGGCACATCTTAGGATCAACAACACAGCAAAATAAATCATGAAAATGTTCATCATAGATAGAAACAGGGACCATATTACAAAAACAATTTTGAGCTTTAGCAGCCGAGGATAGTATCGGGGATGATGATGTCATTAGTTATAAATAGTATTCTTTGCGCAAGCTAACAACTAAGTTCCACAGCACGCATGTTTAAATATTTCGATATTTATTGTAGCACATCATACACGAACTGCGAGCCCCTTTTCGCAAAAAAACGACCGATAATCGCCCAAACGGCATCTCCATCTTCGTTCCCAAATGCCGTCTTAATCAAAGACTGCTACAAAATGTGCGCGAGGTCAAATGCAAATCATGGGAAACAAACCTTCTGTGAAACTAAGATGATAAACGATACCAATTTTTTTTCTAAGCGCGGACAGCGTTGAGCGGAAGACGAGAATTCATTCTGTTGATATCGAGGATGTTCCTCACCTTTTCGATCCATTACCCACAAAAACGCTTTGCATAAGGCTCCATTGTGTGCAGCCATCATTCATTTCATTGGCGACACAGACACACTTCGGCACCAGCGAAGAGGAACCGCGGTAGGAAGGAGAGGAGGCCGAGAGTGAGGAGGGTGCGCGAGGGAGGACGGGCACCGGTGACCTCCACTTCAGCGAGGGTCACACGTCAACCAAATCATCAGGCCATAGTGAGAGAGGAAAGGGCATAAAAGGAAGAGTGGGAGGTGGAGAGAGCTTTCGGGTAGGTGGGATAGGAGTGTGACGGCTCAAGCGAAAGAGGGTGGGAGAGGATGTGCTCTCGTTCGTAACACCGGATGCAGGCACCATCATCGCTTTTGGGAGGGGTCGAGGAGGTGGGTAGGTTCGTGGGGGGGCGTGGAGGGTTGGGGAGTTTTTGAGCAAAGGATTGGACGAAAAAGTTTCGGAGGAGGAGCGAGGGGAGACAGGTGGCAGCGTGGAGAAAGGAAGAAAAGGTGTATGTGCGTGTGTGTGTGTGTGCGCGTCTGCGAGAGCGAGAAACGGGGAGATAGACAGGGGGGAGAGGTAGGGTGGGATAAGGCGCGTGGTGAGGGGAAAAAGGAGGAATGGGATGTGGGAGGAGTGAGAGGAGGATAGGGAGTGGCATTGGGAATGAGTTAAGAGTGTGCATACGTGGCAGTGTGTTTACAAAAGCGACCGCTCATATTCGGGATCCAATGCTTCACATAAAAGAAGAAACGCCCACATGGCATTCACCCTTTCCGCCCCCTTTTACCTTCAATGTCATTCTGACACTGTCTTATCCCCTTCGAGCCCCCGCCCCATTCCTTTTTCCCCTACATCACTGAATCCCCTTCTTTGCCGCCCCCTTTCTCCCATCGCTCCCCGCATACTATTCAATTCCGAACGATCTCCTCTGCCCAATAAAGGTAAAGCACCTACAGCATTCACCTGGCGTCCGATGGTTTATTTAATCTCGACCCCCTTTTTACGACACGATTTTTACGTGTTAGAGACGAATGACGGATTGAATAAGTAATTAGAATGAAGCCATCATGAGCGTTGAAGATTTTATCTCTCCGTTCCCAAAATCAGAGGTAAGTTATGATAATTTGCAACTAGCTGTTAATTTCCGCGTAAAATATTATTTGCTTTCGCTGAAAAATAAATTTTTTTGAAGTTGTTATTGCTTTACTCAGCTCAATATTTCGATTGAGTTCACATAATATGGATTCTACTACATTTTAGATGTAAACATTCTAAGAGTATCAAAAAGGAATTCATTCAACAAGGGCATTAGTAGAGTTAAATCTCAACGCAAGATAAAGAAACATAATAAAATAAGAACTGTGCTGATAACGATCACAGCGAAATTACCTCCATGAAAAAGACGCTAATGCATAAGGAACAACCCTTAAGGAGTTAAAGATCGTAATAATAAAAATATCTCCTTAATAGAACTATATATAAGAGAGAGTTCATTAACATTATCCAATAAACATCACAAAATATACAAATAATTCATATAAAATACTGGAGTAAAAAGAAAATTTTTTTAGAAGATACTCGTTTCCTCAAAAAAGAACGAATGTTACACTAATTTATCTAGAAAATCAATACTCAGATACGGCCACCAGGAATTATCAGTCGGGGCAATATTATATATTATAGATAATATATTATTGTAATTTAACGTTGCCATGGACGAATAAAACCAGAAGGCATCACACAAATTAAAGAGAGTATCAGATTGAAAAATAATTCATTCATTAGCAATAATACTACCTTTCGGTAGGCTTTAGGCACATACAACTCCATCTTGGCTATCCAAAGCTTTTCTCTTCATCTTCTCATACCCAATCCCTTCTTTTGGAGCAGCGGTTCTTAACCTGGGGTGCATGCACTCCTTGGGGGTGCAAGATGCCCTTTCTGGGGGCGCGAGACATGCCAGATTTTTTAGAAGGTAAATCATTGAAAACACATATTAAGCACAGGCACGTAAGTACAACTACTTTGTTTCATCAAATTTATGTATTTATTAACTTGGCCTAGCGTGCATGGCAGATGTATTCACACACATAAATGAACTCAGCACATCTATGCAAGGAACTAGGATGAACACGGTAACGGACAAAGAGAAGTTGTCTGCTTTTATTCAGAAACTTCCAGTTTGGATAAAGCGTGTTGAGAAAAGAAATTTCACTAACTTTCCTTTGCTTGAAGAAACAATTGTTTCGGAATGACCATCGCAACTGAAGTGACAAAATATTTGCAACAGTTGAGTGACTCTTTCCAAGGATATTGTTCCACTGGAGATCTTAATGTGGCAAAGAAATGGATACTGGCTCCATTTCTTTTTAACCTGGATTCGATCAACGATAGTGATTTGATGAAAGATGATCTCATTGAATTAGGTACGAGCTAATGAACGAATCCGAATGGAGTTTCAGACAATGAAGTTTGAGAATATCTGGTGTGCACAACTAGCACCGTTTCCACAACTGGCGAAGACAGCGCTGGAGATCCTTGTGCCATTTGCGACTAAATACTTGTGCGAAATAGAATTTTCATATCTCTTACACATCAAAACCAAGGCCAGAAACCTCTTAAATGTGAGTGATGACAGGCGTGTGACTAATTCAGAAAAAGTTCCTCGTTTCTTGAACATCATTGAACAAAAGCAACAGCAGAAGAGTCACTGACCCGGTAAACTTAAAATAGTGTGTAATTTTCTATGTATTCTTAATTTGAATCCTAAATTAAAATAAATATATAATTAAAAAAAGTAAATTTCCAAGTATTCTTAATTTTACTGCGAAATTTTATATATATATATATATATATATATATATATATATATATATATATATATATATATATATATATATAATTCTATAGTTATTATATATGTATCTTAGGTTTAAAGAACTGACCTACTTCAACGATTTTTGATAAGGGGTGCGAGAACATATTTTGAGAGCGAAAGGGTACAGGCTGCAGTAAAGGTTAAGAACCACTGTTTTAGAGCACCTAATATACCTTTCCTCTTCCTACCTCTTTACCTTTTTCCTGACATTTTTTCCGTAAATGACTTCTTTCAAATTCTTACCTACCCATTTCTTCTGCCTGTTCCTTATTACTCTAATTAAGGTCCTCTTTCCCTACTGCATTCACAACTTCATTTATTTTCCTCTCTGTCCAACTAATTTTTTCTAGTCTACGCCATACCCACATCTCAAACGTCTCTTATCTGCTCACACCTTCCCTCATCGTTCATGTATCGCACCCACATCAGACTTTTCACTAATCTCTTTTTAATATTTGAAAACTAATAATATTTAGTAAATGAGGAAAAGTTCAAGAAAGAATTGCAGAAATTCCAAATTGGTGTAATTGAACGGTTACTGGAAATAATGCATTTAAATCTAAGAATCAACTGAGAATTTAAGCTCTTTCTTTGATTATGCCCTACGCCTTTTAATTTTGCCACAGGGGAGTGCTATGTAGAAATATGGATAAATATTCAATAATGAGCCGAGAACACAACAACGTGGATAGGAGAGAAGGAATATCAAGAAACTCATCTAAAAGAATATAAATAAATAAACAAATAAATAAATAAATAAATAAATATATATATATATATATATATATATATATATATATATATATATATATATATATATATATATAGGTGAATTTGATAAGTTCAATACTTTAATGTAAAAGTTTAAAAAAATAATACCGTAATCCGAAAAGGAATGCAAAAATATCAGGCAATTACCGTGATAAGCCGTTATAACCTGAAAAGAGATTTCTCATCAACATGTTCAATTACAAATGAAAACCGCTGAAGCAAGCCATTTTTAAATGAGAGAAAGGGATCTTTTTTCGAAATGCTCATTTCGAGCACATAACGGAGCGTGTTTCGAGCCTCGGAGTACAACACCGTGTCTATTACTTTATTTTATTTTTAATAACATTGAAAATATTCTATAAAACTGAGGTCGTCGATTCTTGCTGCACATTAAGCGATGGTTGACGCTAGAACAAAGGTCCCATTTAATAATCCTAATTAAAAATACGCTACCGTTACGGTGCGTTCACTTTGCATATAATTACACTTACTCATTATCTTCGTCATCACGATCAGCCCCAGTTGGCACTGAGCTACAAAGAAATTCTAAACCATGACGTAGCTTTACGAACGTCATGATAAAATCTACCAACATAGGTTCCAAGCCGCGTGTGTCATTACTCGAACAGTCGGTTTGGCACATGTTTACGGTAATAAATTATAAATTACCATATAAAATTAACCCATTTCAACACTCTAAAATTAGGAACAAAATCTGAATAACAAAGAGAAAACATATAGGGCTAATTTTTTTCCCTTGCAAGCAATAAAATTTCAAATATATAATTACTCCTCCAGCCACCTCTGGAGCGTTGACATGGGTGGCCATTTTAAAATTTTTCTACTGTCTAATATTGATAACTGAAAAACATGTCTTACGAGGATGTTATGCGTGAAGAAAAGATTGAATCACAAGTGTACTACCTGGAATGATATCATTATATATCGACGACTCTTACAGAGGAGGATATAACATCATCATTCTATATAGACGTTCCTTACAGAGGAGGAGGATATAACATACTAGTAGTTGGTGCTTGCATACTGCAAGCATTTCATCTCACCTTGAAAAAACATTCATTTTTCAGACAGACATTTCATCATTACAAATATTCTTTTATTTCTAAAGATTTCAACCCCGCAGCGATTTTCGTTTTTCCCACAGGAAACACCCCAAATGTTGCAATTTTAAAAATTTTACACTTTCTCCATTATGGGGTACTAATGCTACACATTTTAGCCAAATTTTAAAGTTGTAGCATTTCTAGAAGTAAAATAATATTTTTCTAATTGTTTAAATTTAAATAATTTTTAACGGCCGCCGCAATTCATATATGGTAAAATTGAAATTTTTATTTGTGTAAATTTACTACTTTCTAAATAATTTGAAAATTTCAGCTTCCTAGCTCATCCCGTAGTACCTAAACAGTTATCCATTTGTTTAAACTTTAAGAATTTTTAACTGCCAAACAAATTAAAATATCAAAATTTCTATAATCCCGATTTCGTATTCTTATGAATTCTAAATATGAAAAAAATTTCAACTCCGTAGCACATGCGGAAATACATAAACCATGAAAATTTGTTTAAACGATTGCGAATTTTTAGCGGGCAAATTGTTGCACTTTTTCAAGATTTTCGTTTTTTCTAGTCGGTTTTGCACAAAATCCTACCTAAGAAAAAATTTCGAATCTCCAGTACATCTGGAAGTGCCTAAACATTAGTATCCTCCTGTTATATATCATTATATATGATGTTATATCCTCCTCTGTAAGAGTCGTCGATATATAATGATAGCATATAACAGGAGGATACTAATGTTTAGGCACTTCCAGAAGTGCTGGAGATTCGAAATTTTTTTCATAGGTAGGATTTTGTGCAAAACCGACTAGAAAAAACGAAAATCTTGAAAAAGTGCAACAATGCGGCCGCTAAAAATTCTCAATTGTTTAAACAAATTTTCAAGATTTATATATTTCCGAATGTGCCAGGGAGTTGAAATTTTTTTAATAAGTAGAATTCTTAAAAAAACGAAATAGGGATTATACAAATTTTGATATTTTAATTTGTTTTGCAGTTAAAAATTCTTAAAGTTTAAACAAATAGATAGCTAATAAAGGTAAAATACTCCTTTAGCTAAAGGAGTATTTTACCTTTATTAATCTTAGCCAAAGTTATTGAGCTACTATCAATTAAATAGATAGCTGTTTAGGTACTATGGGATGAGCTAGGAAGCTGAAATTTTCAAATTATTTACAGTATAATAAATTTGGCTAGATTGTGTAGCATTAGAACCTTATAATGAAGAAAGTGTAAAATTTTTAAAATTGCGACATTTGGGGATTTTTTTAAACTATTGTTTTTACATTTGGGAAAAACGAAAATCGCTGCGGAGTTGAAATCTTTAGAATTAAAAGAATATTTGTAATGATGAAATGTCTGTCTGAAAAATGAATGTTTTTTCAAGGTGAGATGAAATGCTTGCAGTATGCAAGCACCAACTACTAGTATGTTATATCCTCCTCCTCTGTAAGAGTCGTCGATATATAATGATAACATATAGGAGGATACTAATGTTTAGGCACTTCCAGATGTGCTGGAGATTCGAAATTTTTTTCATAGGTAGTATTTTCTGCAAAACCGACTAGAAAAAACGAAAATCTTGAAAAAGTGCAACAATGCGGCCGCTAAAAATTCTCAATTGTTTAAACAAATTTTCAAGATTTATATAGGCGTAAATTCTAAAATCGTTAGTTGGATCCGTGAATTTTTAAATCATAGGAAGCAGAAGGTTGTTATAGATGGGAAATCTTCGAACTTAGTGGAGGTTGTCTCTGGCGTTCCACAGGGTAGTGTAATTGGTCCGTTATTATTTCTAATTTATATAAACGATATCAGCTCAGTAGTCAGAAGTAAAATTAGGCTTTTCGCGGACGACACCGTCATCTATAGAGAAATAAGCAATCCGGAAGACCACCAGTATCTCCAAAATGACCTAGAAGCTATTTCAGTATGGTGTAAGGAATGGCAGTTAGAGATAAACCAAAAGAAAAGCTGCGTCATCAACTTCTGGAGAACCAAGAGTATCTCGTTGAATAATAATTATTCGTTGGACGGAGTAGAGATTCCAGTTTCAGACTCGATTAAATACCTCGGAGTCACGATCCATCGTGATCTCTCGTGGGACACCCACATTCGCCGATTGATAGGTGCCGCTAACAAAAAGCTGGCCTTTATAGGGAGAATAGTTCGAAATAGCTCCGAAAAAGTGAAAGAATTATGCTATTTATCCTTGGTTCGACCGCAGGTCGAATATGCTTCAGCTGTGTGGGATCCTTACGAAAAGGGACTCACTAACGAGATAGAAAAGGTTCAGCGCAGGGCAGCTAGATTTGTAAAGAGGAATTACGATAGTAAACAAAGCGTAACATCATTAATAGAAAATCTGAAATGGACATCGTTAGAGGAACGTAGGCTGCAGGCTAGAATTAAACTACTGGAAAAATTTATGTCGGAGGGACTAGCGAATGAGGTAGTAGGACTTATCAGAAGCCCGACGTATTTCGGAAGGCAGGACAGTGAGGATAAGATTCGCGAGATTGACTGCAGAACGGAGCGATATAGAGGATCGTTTTTCCCTAGGACGATAAGAGACCATAATAGGAAAAAATAACGTAGGAAAACTATGGACCCTTGGTGCACTGCACCCCCTGCCATCCACCGAAAAGGTGACTTGCAGGGTATAATGTAGATGTAGATATTTCCGAATGTGCCACGGAGTTGAAATTTTTTTTATAAGTAGAATTCTTAAAAAAACGAAATAGGGATTATACAAATTTTGATATTTTAATTTGTTTGGCAGTTAAAAATTATTAAAATTTAAACAAATAGATAACTGTTTAGGCATTACGGGATGAGCTATGGAGCTGAAATTTTCAAGTTATGTACAAAGTAGTAAACTAGCACAAAAAAAAAACATTTCAATTTTACCAAACATGAATTTCGGCGGCCGTTAAAAATTATTTAATTTTAAACAATTAGAAAATATTATTTGACTTCTAGAAATGCTACAACTTTAAAATTTGGCTAAAATGTGTAGCATGTGTAAAATCTTTTAAATTGCAACATTTGGGGATTTTTTTAAACTATTATTTTTACATGTGGGAAAAACGAAAATCGCTGCGGAGTTGAAATCTTTAGAATTAAAAGAATATTTGTAATGATGAAATGTATGTCTGAAAAATGAATGTTTTTTCAAGGTGAGATGAAATGCTTGCAGTATGCAAGCACCAACTACTAGTATATTATACCTTCAATAAACCTATTATAATATTCCTTTAAGTAATTGCCTATTCAATCAAAAAATTAAGCAATTTGGGAGTTTTTGTCAGCGTACTCTGCCGCCGAGATAATTAGATGGTTGGTAAATTAAAATGTTTTATAATCCTCGAAGAAAAATCTTGCAACGATAAGCGAATTTTTATCTTTTGTAATGTAATTTACCCTCCGAGTCTCTAACATGCCAAGCTTAGTTTCTTAACTCGAAAAATTCCTTCAATCGTGAGCTGCAACCTTTGCACCGCAGAATAACTTTGTAGTCCGAAAACGTGCGATGGCAGACCCGGACGGAGCGATGGGCGTATATTTCAAGCTGTCAACCCAGTACTCCTGACATTCCGATGGATTTGCGTGGTCAGATTCTGGATCTACTTCGAAGTTGTTATAATGTAAACAACCGCGCCGTGACAAAGAAATTTTGAGGTCGGGGATAAATTCATTGCTGTGACGCACCGACTATCCTTTTTCATGAACCATCCCAATATCACTAAAAACAAAACGTACGAACGATCAGTTACGTTAATCTGATAAGGATACTTTTCTAAATTTTAAAACAAGACTGACAGAAATCCTTTCAAGCCACGAAAAGGAAACAATGAAATCAAAGAGAAGGAAGATCGCCGAAAAAGGCTACTACTATTATTTCCGATATAAAACAGAAAAAATGTCTAATTCCACTGTTTATTTGCAGAATTTAACATTGTTATTAGCCTACTTTTTGTAAAGAGGAATTATGATAGTAAACAAAGCGTAACATCATTAATAGAAAATCTGAAATGGACATCGTTAGAGGAACGTAGGCTGCAGGCTAGATTTAAACTATTGGAAAAATTTATGTCGGAGGGACTAGCGAATGAGGTAGTAGGACTTATCAGAAGCCCGACGTATCTCGGAAGGCAGGACAGTGAGGATAAGATTCGCGAGATCGACTGTAGAACGGAGCGATATAGAGGATCGTTTTTCCCTAGGACGATAAGAGACCATAATAGAAAAAGATGACGTAGGAAAACTATGGACCCTTGGTGCACTGCACCCCCTGCCATCCACCAAAAAGGTGACTTGCAGGGTATAATGTAGATGTACTTTCCAGAATGAAAATAGGCTTACAGTTTCGTCGTTGTGTCTGTCTATCCTTCCTCCCTATTAACTTTAGAACCAATGGACCGATTTTCATGACACTCGGTGGAAATCTCTTGCTATTGGAACCGAGCTCCCGAGGATAGTTTTTGTTGCTAAGATTGAATGTCCCGGGTTCGATTCCAAGAACTATAATTCCCATTTGATTTACACGAGAAATCTGAAATCCAACGTGCAGGGTAATTTTCTCTTGCACATTAAAATACCTTATAATTGTAATATCGGTGCGGGATTTGTACTATTCTCTGAGGAAAGGAATGGAGATTCTAATTTTTATCGTAGAAAATATATTTATCGATAGTATTTCTTTGCATTTCGCGTAAATACCGGCGTCTTTGAAGTTTTTATCACTCATTACGAGAGAGTTGCCATCGCCACGACTATTGTTGGACTCGGATTCGGTATAGTCTAGTACAGAGGTCACCAGACGTTTCATTGAAAGGGCCACATGAGGTTTCATGATCCACTATGCGGGCCACATACGGCATTTCGAATGACTGATCGGGCCGTGTGAAAATTTCCAAGGGCAAGTTTTGAGAATTTTTTTTATTATGTAATACGTAGTAGATGGTAGCTCGTAAACACTTTGGCTCCAAGTTGAACAGTTGTATAAAACTCCTTCAGCCAAAAATTGTAGGGTAAGCCCTATGCATTTCGCCCACTAAGTGGGCATCTTCAGGAGAGAACCTGCCTTGGCAGTGAACAGAGTTCAACTGCAGTTGGCAACAAGGTGTTGGGATGAGGAAACCCAGTGAACACTTCATCAGCTACAGAGAGATGATGAAGGAATAACTCCGAAAGCTTCTACGTTTGTGATGTTTCTGTGTTTTAGTGTTCTTTTACGTGTGTCGCTTCGACATCCCCGGGGCCTCGCCAACCTGAAGTCGTCCGATTGGTGAGTGTTCACTGGGTTTCCTCATCCCAACACCTAGTTGCCATCCATATATCCATTTTACCTTTCCTTTTCCGTAAGCTGTTATATATATATATATATATATATATATATATATATATATATATATATATATATATATATATATATATATAATTATAAAAATAAAGATTAATGACAAATTTTATAAGCAATTTGATTCTGCTACGTTCTGAACTTGTTAAATGAAAAAGTTAAGCATCAGTAATCCTATAACTGGGTTACGTGAAAACAATTACGTTGTGTTCACGTATAGCGATACTAAATCTAAACAGAATTTAACGTTTTCGGGGGTTTCACTTGCTACAACTAACAAATTCCCAACTCCACACCCTAAAAACTTAATATAAAATGAAGTACACGCGTCTACCTATCTCAGCAAATAAAAAAACCGAGAACATAAAATTACTAATACACAAATATGGTCATAAAAATTTAATAAATTCCCCGAGTCATCAATTCATTTGTATTGCGTTACAATCGGGAAACCTGCTGCACGTAATGCTTCGCACAATATCTATTTATACACGATATAATATTAACATATTTTTAACGGAACAGAAGAATGATACGATCAATCGGTTACGGAACGTACTTTGGTCACGCGACTAGTTACAGACGCCGCCCTTTACATATAGACGCACACAAACATTACTTATTTACAAACGAAAATCATTGCGCAACTTTTCCACGGACTTCAAAACGCGCGCTAAAAATTCCGAAGCCATCAAGGAAAAAAATCGCCGCGGAACCCATTAGGAATACCATCTCAGGCATCTCGTAACGTAACCGTTGCACACGATGGCAATTTTAATAAGCCATTTTCTGCCGCATCAACATTCGCGGTCGAAGAAAAAAGCCGGCATAAATCGCCCGTCAGGCACCGCATTACCCAACAAAACTGCTTTCCAGCCACATTTAAAAAAGCTCCCCTCCGCAACCGAGGAAAAAAATCTGCCACTCTGGATTGTCGTTCCCGGCATTCCGATCGGCTGGTTTGAGCCGAAAATGCCAAAGCCGAGCGGCCGAGTCTCTCCCTCTCTCCTCCCTTTTTCCTCCTACTCCGGTACACTCCTCCCTTCACCTAGCACACAATACTGGGCCGACTTCCTCGAGGCGAGCTCTATTCCTCCCTTGATTGCGCACCTCGTTACCTCAACCCGCGTAAGGCTACGTGGAGAAAGAGCATTTGTCGGTATCTTCCGCCGCTTCCCTCCGCATTTTCCTTCCAAGTCTCTTCTCCCTCTTTAAACCGTCCCTCCGCAAATCCCCCCCTTCCCCAAACATTCAACCTCCTCCTTCCACTCTTAAAAAACCTCAACCCTCTTTTGCGGCCTGTAAGAAAGAGACCACACCTCCCCCTCCCCCAACTCTCCTTCCACTTCGGATACCACCAAGTACCTCCAACTCTTTCACCGCAGACTACACGGAGCATATATTTCATGGTCTCTTAGTCAAGCAGAGAGGTTAAGAGAGGAGGAGTAAGGAATGGAAGTGGAAGGGTAAGGTAAGGATCGGAAAGGGTGGGAGATGAGGAGGTAAAGACTGCGTGGGCGGAGGGAGGAAATTTTTGGCGTGGATGCAAGGAAAAGGAGACTAGCGCGTGAGTGTGATTACTAAGGAAAGAGGGGGGGAGTGAGTGAGGGGAGGGAAAAAGAGAGGTTGTTCGGAAAAGGAGGCGGAATCTCGAAGAGTTCGCGGTCGGGAGAAATAGAGACAACGGGAGGGAGGATGATGGTGCCGCGTGAGGAGTGGCGAACGAAGGCGGTTATCGCGGTTTTTCCCTTGAGCGAGCCTCAAGCGCTTTATTGCTACCGAGGAGACACGAGGCAGGCACGCAAAACCGAAACCGGATAAAAAAGAATGTGACACCTTCACGCTTCGAACTTCTCGCCAATGGGATTTTATTTACTTTAAGGGTGCGTGTTTTTTTGAAAAATATCTTCTCGCCACGATTTCAGCTTTCTTTTTAATTCTGATAATTCATAAAGAATGTCATGGGAATGATTCATAAACCTATTATTGTAAAGCCGAAAGGAAATGCTTCATGATACAAGATGGAAGCTCTGACAAAAACTACGCAGATATTTATCTCGTTAACCTTTTTATGCGAAAAAGCTGATGAATTATTCTTATAGAAAGTATCACAGTATATCTGAACCGTAGCAAATTTTAATGCCTTATTAAAAATTACATTTTTTCGTTCCTCATAATATGATTTACGTCATAATGTTTACACACGCCAAGGGTTAACATAGGAAACAAAGAGAGGTATTTGTTCAATAAATATAGTAAGTCCAAACCACAAGGTAGGAAACAGCGAAAATTTTCGAGCGTAAAGAAGATAAATTTTCTGCGAGACTTCGGCCGGACGTTGTTAATCACATTTTCCCATGATAAAAAATACGAAGGGGCAAACGCATAAACCTTGTTATTAATGCTTATCCATTACGACGCACTTTTGGCGAACTCGGTCCGGATGGATGAAATAGGCCTTATTTCAGCGTTGCAAAAGTTAAAATCACCAGCCTTTACGGATATTCCAACGATAAATAGAGCGCAATTTCAAAGGCCATAAATAAGTCAAGGAGTTCACCTTATTCCGCCTAAAATTGGGCGATAAAACAGTGAGAATGATAAGTAATAAAGAGGGCAGTCGGAGTCAGGGGGAGAGAAAGGAAGAGAGAGAGAGAGATTCTTCATGGTGCCGAAAGCGGCAATAACCTCCACGGGATACGAAACCACGTCTTCGTCCTCGAGGGACTGTCAATCCTTAAGGCATCCTGCTTGAATTTAATTGGATGACTTTTAAAGGCCGAGCGGACCAACGCTGCAGCTAAAGGGAGGAAAAGTTAATTGGAAGTGAGCCTAAAGATAGTGATTATGTGAAGAGTCATCTACGAAAGGAAAACAAACAACCGAATTCCTATTATTATGGAAAGGCATTTTGGCAATGCCATGAAGCGTCGTTAAAACGAGGTTGAATCAGGGTGGCCACCCACGGACGGGGACAGCTGGGTCAGATGACCGCGATGCGGGCTCGAGGGGTATTAGAGGCGAAGAGATGGGATAATAATGTACTGGGCCCGAGAAATCTCAATGAGTGGCGCCCGAATAAGGGATGAATAGTTGAATAAGATAATTTACCTCATAGTTTGCATCGAGCAACGTGGCTGAGGTATTCTCGAGTATTAAAATTTTATGGGCATTAAATGGACTTTTCAAACGAAGTTATTAAGCCTGGCAGGATTGTATAAAATAATATTATAATTTGGTGATGCACATAAAAACAAATTTATACGTTTCGAAACAGTTATAAATTCAAATTTCGAATAAAATAGTAACATTTACAGAATAAAAAAGTCGTTCCAGGAAAAACGCGCAAACGATTGGATCTAAGAATAAAATTGCCTTTTGTTTAACATAAACAGAATGTTCGACATTTTCCCCTATAAGTTAGTCAAATTACATTAATGTGAATCATCTCGTGAAAGATAATTATTAAGACCTTATAACAGAACACTTTATATGGTAAAAAAATACTCCACCAGCGATTCGTTCCATTGACGGTAGTAGGATTGACCATGCGGTGCTCTCATCGATAAATTCAAAAACTAGACCCACGCACTTTTGCTTATCGGTCCAAAGCTGTTTGACAGGGAAGCAGCCACATTAAAATGCTTTAAAAACTCGGAAATTCCTGATAGTTGAACCAATGGTGCTATCAAAAAACCCTTTCCAATTAAATCGGCAGAACGATCGTGAGCACAGTCACTCTTTAGAAGGGACCCTAAATCGTACTATTCTTGAGATCCTCCTATCATTAAATCCTACGGCATTACGTCGAGGAGTCCCGATTAATCAGCAAGTATCGTAAAGGTTCCTTTTGATCAGTTGTTTTCGATAAACGCTTAAAGATGATCATTCTTTACAAGGTAAAAAAGTAGGATTCCGAGAGTTTCCTTACTCCTAAACTTTTTAAGAAAATTTCAAATCACTAATCTCTAGATCTAAACGACCGTCAACCGCAAACACAATTGGCAGCAATTATATCCGTTTTTTGTGGAAATCTTTCCGACTGTCTCCAACTCTTGCACTCCCAGTATAAGAAGTGGAGGACAGGGCACATAAAAGCAAAGCTAAACATAAAAAAAGGTTCTTTCCAATAAAGTAAAGAAAAAACGATTACCCCACCTCGACAAAAACAAACGACGGCTTTTCAGCCACATTTTCCGAGATGGAACTTTGAGAAGACGTTAACATTTTCGTCAATGACACGACGACCGCAGAGGAGAGACCAAGAGAGTAGAAAACAAGGGGACTTTTCAGAGAGAGGGAAAGAGAAGAAGTAGGTGGGGCTGGAATGGGTCGTTTAAGTGATTCAATCCGAAGTCTTTTCGACCTAACAAGGAGGAGAGCATGAGAAAGGGAACGAGAGGAAAGAGGAGCGAGAGGGAGTGAGGATCGCGGGGAATGGCGGACAATAAAACGGAATGGAGGAGAGTTTTAAGGGAGGATGAGAGAGAGAGAGAGACGAAGAGAAAGGAACCGTAAGAGAAAAGGATGGAGAGAAAAAGAGAGGAGCATGAAAGAAAGAGAGGGGGAGGAACGGACAAAAAAATTGCTAAGCGAGAAGGCGCAGAATGGAGAGTAAGACAAGGAGTAGGAAGAGGAGTCCGTGGATGTGTATAGAAGGGAGTGTGGGGAGAGGGAGGGAGAGAAGATACGAAGGTGGGGAAAGAGATGAGCGAGTAGGAGGCGGAGGAAAATGAAGAGGGAGGTCGGGGAGGAGGAGGAGAGGCCAGAGGTGTGTGTGTGTGTGGAGCGGAAGGGGGGAGGAGGAAAGGAGGAGTTTCCTAAATCCAGACTAACCGGTCTGTCTTCAGGACTGGGCAGTATCGGGCCGGCCATCAAGTTTCGTGACTAGGCCCCATCCTTCGTCCCCCCTCCTTTAACAGCCATCCTTTCCCTCCACCCCTCACCTCCCTTCTCAACCCCTTACTCCTTTCTCCACTCCTTCCTTCCCCACCTCCCCCACAAACCCTTTACCGCCCGCCCTTCCCACCCTCTACGCCTGAATCCACTCAGATTCCCTTTTCCTACTCTCGCTCCTCCTTCAATCCTTCTATACAACTTTCCCTCGACGAGACCCTCTTCCACTACTACGCTCTTTCTCTCTCTCCTCTTCGCATCCTCCTTTCCCCCCACCCCCTTGCCATTAAACTCCCTTGGCTCCCCCTTTCCCCCACTCATCGTTCTTTCTCCGACTCTCTTGAAGAATCATACTCTCTCCTTTTTAAGGGTCTCGAAGTAAAGCAGACTATTTTTTTCACCCCTCTTATTAATCTCTTCTCCTGTACGCGTGCCTCGTTTTCTGCTCCGCGACCGCTTCCGTCTTCTTCGACAAAAGCAATTTTTACTGACTATGACACCCTTCCAACCCGGCGGTCTTTGGATTTTTTTTTCTATCTACCCGCAATCTGTAAGACGGATGCAGCGGTGACAAATGAACGACGACATCCCCTTCTGACGTGGACATATTGCTGAATAAATGCATAAATAAATTTTAACATGTTTTGAAATGCATTTCAATGTAAAATGACCCGCTCGGCATACTTCAACATCAAAACCTATTCGTTGAAACTAAATCACCGATTTTTTTCGGTGGGCGGATCAAAATCTCGAAGTGGATTCGATTTAAACTCCTCTGTCTCTCTCTTGCTTCTGTATTAAAATTCACATAGATTATAACAGGGTGTAAAAATAAATTATGTGAGTATTTATACATTCAGACTGTCGAAGTTAATGGCATTTGTTAGTTAAAACAACACGGAAATTTACCTAAATCATTTGTACAATTTAAAAATAAACGAAAAAACAGCATCTAAATAAAAATTCTAAGGTCGAATTATAGTGAAAATGATTAAACATTGTAGAGAATATAAAACAACAAATAATATTAAGAGAAAAGGGACGGATAAAAATATTTTTTTGGTGAATCCAAAAATCGTCATGACAAAAAAGTGTACGCAACACCGTTGCGAAAGAGGAGCGTTTAAAATGGGAGCGGTCGGGAAGTATAATCCGTAAAATTACACATGATGACTTACGAAAGAGTCGGGAGATTTAAAAAGGGCGCAATTTCCTAGATGAGAAGATCAAAAACGGGGAAGGGTGAGAGACTCAGGGAGGCATGGAATGTTTTTAATGATGAATATTAACCAAATTGTAAACGGTTGTCTAAGACGATGACAGCTGTATTTTCGTATGAAAAACGCACACTTCTGATGAGCGCCGAGAATTCCATTGTTCTCTTCGACAAAATATTCATTATACTGCCCGCATGCAGATGATCGCCGTTTTACTGTGAGATCATAAACCGCGCAAAAGGGCGTCATGTTGTCACCGAATTATATGATTTTAGTTTGATAAATAAATCAAAAATGTCCATTAAAAGAGCGTAGTAGCATGACACCTATTTACAGCTCTTAAAAATTGATAGATATTAGCTAAATAACTAAAAGACGTGTTTAAAGCATTATAACTTATGGCAGCGTTTCTCAACCTTTTTAATAGCACGATCCACCTAGGATCCGAGAGTTTACCCGGGACTCACCTATTATCTATAGGTATACCTACTAATTTCTTCAAATAGTAGATAGTACATGTGTGTCCACAGAGGGCGCACACCGTACTATCATGAGTTCTTTAACTATTTTATCGCAAAATCCTTAAAAAATTATCAAAATAAACCATTTGCGACCCACTAATGGACCGCGACCCACCGATTGAGAAACCCTGACTTATGCTGTAATATAGATTAAGGTACTCAATCAAAGCCTTTGAGGCATTCACATTATCAAAAGTATAATGGGGTTAATATCTACTTTTTTATTTCAACAACCTCATAAAATTTAACGCTACATCAAGTCAACCATGGCCATGAAACCTCTCGATAAAAAAAATATTTGAGGAATCTTATCTCAGAAGAAGTGATGTAACGATTCTTTGGGGGACACTAATGTCTCTGATAAAAATCCAGCCTTGGGCTACCTCACTATATACAGTCGAAAGCCATTTAACGTTAATTCGTTCGTTTACATCAACCTCCTTAATATAATAGATAACGGGTTCATTCACACAAATTTCTAGGACGGGTTTTATGACCGGATTTCCGGTTCAAGGTAGACTCAGATAAGGTCCTTTAATAGGTGCATGCGTTCGAAGAGTTAAGAGCCAGGTGCCAGCACTCCGAAATGCACCACGAGGCCATGCAGGTTTTCCAAGGGACCGGACTTCTGCGTAACTTCAACGGGGGATATGAAAAAACGAGATTAGAATTGTATATTCTTCAGGGTTCGAACCCGTGGAAAGCAAGAATTTTGCAATAACCCACTATCGCCGCATGACGCAAACTAAGGGGCACACACGCACGCAATACTATCGTGCCCGTAATTGGCGATAGATGATTCGAATTTTACTTTCTCTCTACCCTCACAATAGGAAATTTCGAATTGCGTTAGACAATCTTTAGGTAGGATTTGGTGCATTGCACCCCCTGCCACCCACCAACTTGGTGAATTGCAGGGTAACTTGTAGATGTAGATGTACCTATCGACGAAGAACCGAAGAATATAACCAACTCGTCGAGATGGCAATTTCCGATGAATTCCTTGGATTTCAATCGCTCGGCCATATTCCGAGTGAGTCGTTCGTTTCACGTTCCTCATTCTCGTCAAGCATTGCCCTCCACTCGTGTGGCCACACAACCTATCTTTGTACCGCAATAAATACAAGTTGATCTCAAAGCATCTAACTACAGCCAAAGCGGAGGAAAATACATACATTTCCGAAAATCTCTGTCTCTCCTTTCCAAGGTCCAAAAACTGCCAAAACCGCCGTGGCAGTGAATAAACATTTCGGTGCAAAAACACTAATCAAGTCTTTTGACACGTATGTAAATGATAAAGGAGGAAGCAATCCGTCAACTTTATCAGGGAGAAAGCCAGACGCGAGAGATACGTCAAAGTAAAACGCGAAAAAGAACGCGATGTTCACAAGGAAGAAGGGAGAGACACCCCTCTCTCCCTCCCGGCAGTTTTTTCTTTCTCCTCCTGAGAGAAGAAGGTGAAGAAGGTACAAGCAGCGAGTCCCGTCCCTCGCGTGACCATTCTCATGCTAAGCCGCCACAAAGCGAGCTGAGGAACAACAAAAGACAAGGTTTTTTTTAAGGATGATATACATGCCTGCGCGCCTGACACAGGTGTGAGGTCATATTTAAATTTCGAAGGTAGGAACTAAGAACCGGGAGTGAGTTTTACTCCCATATACGCATTAAAAAAAGAAAATCCCAAGAGGAGGAGGGGAAGATGTGGCGATGGAATACGAGGCGAGCGCAATCAAGAGATGAAGAAATGAGCAGAGGGAAGGGAAATGCGGCGAGCCGAGTGCAACGGGGAAGCGATTCCGAAAAAATGTCCGGTCGCGCCTACCGGCTGACGGTGGCACATCACTGGATCGGCGCACAAATAGCGAGGAAAAGAGACACCTGTTCTTGTCATAGTTTGAGGGTGTTTATTAAGCCCCTATCGACGCAAAGGGAAAGAAGAAGATAGAGAGAGAGAGGGGTGAGAAAAATCGAGTCGATGAACCAACGGAAAAGTTAGAGATTTCACTGATAGACTCCTACCTTTTGAGCAGAAATATCTGGTCATATGTTCAGTAAATTATCCGTGCATTGATGAAAATTAATGACAGACAAGTAAATATTTGACGAAAATGTTATTTCCGGATTGGAAAAATCAATTAGGGTTTTGAAATTTAAATAAAATAGGACCTGGACGAATTATGTCAATTATATATTATTTTTGGATAACAGTTTACATTAAAAACAAGTGAGTTATATAAATTAACATTAAGGATCTATGAAGACATTAATCTCAGTTCCATTATATTTTTAGCCTTTCGATAACAAAATTAATGCGGAAAAAAGAAAACCACATTAAGATATTAAAAATACGCTGCTTATGCATACAAGATGTTTTAGATACTTCATTTCCAAGAAATGACAGACTATAATTAAGGGAAACGACGAAATGGAACTATAGAACGACCCTTTACCCAGATGGCCGACATCAAAACAAAAATTTTCGCTATTCATTTGTTTACAGCAATAATATTTCAGGAAAATTAATAATACCGCTAACAATTAATATATTATTAGGAGTTAAAAATTAAACTCGAAATTATTACTTAACGCAATATTTTAAACAACCTGCGCAAAAGCTGCGTTAGTTTAAAAAATACAATTAGATATACTTAATAGTATAAATAGCATGCATTTTTCAGTCTAGGAAAATATTACGCTATCGTTTATACGTGAAATAGCACAAGTTCCAGAAAACAAGATTTTGTTGAGCTATATGTATTTGAAAACAAAAGAAAAGTTGGAAAGACCGTCAATAATCATAAACAAGAGTTTACTTGGGCACTGGCAATACACTAAAGAATTTTAACGGAATTTCTTAGAGCCAATAAACAAAAAATACTAAATTCAAGTTTTACTTAGGCCACTTTCAAAGCTTTCGAATATTTGTATTTCTCCTGCAACGAACAATGCCATCGCACGCATAAAGTCGGGCACACCATAGTTACGAGCGAACACCCGCCAGGAAAATCCTATCCAGTCTTTGTTTCCTAGACATACTTCAACCGGAATACAGATACTATACGTTCGCTTATGACACTGGGTCGGAAAGCGGCGATGCCGAAGCGTAGAAAAACGGTTCGTAAAAAAACCTCTTTAATAGCAACCCTAATTTAAAAATATCTATCTTTTCTATTAGGGTGTAAACTATTGGCTCTAAATGCATGGAGCCATTTCATTTTTTCTTTTGAGAGAAGACTTCCGAGCTAATATTTTCGGGCGCCAATAACATTAACGCCAAGATGCCCCGATGCTCCATGCTGGGCGGATGACTGACGCAGTAACAAGATACGAGAGATCGGCCTGCTGCCGGCCGAGGGTGCTCCGAGATGCAGTCGTACCCTAAAACCCCTCGGACCGCCTTTGTCTTATTTAGACGACGGCTCTTAGTCAGAGTAAGATCGGTGACCTGGACCCCAGTGGGTCTCAACCTGCAATTGGCGTCCTGGGCCTTTTCCCCGGCACGCCCCTTCCCACTAGCATTGTATTTAGGAAATTAGAAATTCCAGGGCTTGACAGAACGAGCTGGTGATGACGAATGGGGTTTTTTCTGGAAGTGGTTTAAAAAATAAAAACCTAGTTTCATTTTCACCTCTACAAATGAAAAATTACTTCAGATCTTATCCGCCTGTATGAAGGGAAACAATAAAACATGCGCCGTGCATGGAAATAAAAAAAACTGAAAGCAATGAGTTAGAGACAGGGATGAATAAATCTTGAGCAAAGTCCGTCTGGTTAAATTACTAAATAAAATCGGAGTTATTTTTTTGAAATGCCGTGATAGACAACTGCAAGCAATCAAACTAAGACTGAATATTCCTAGCCATACGTATCTGCTATAACAATAGCGATTTATCAATAGGATTATAGGCTGTATTAAAACAACATCTTCTACACGTAAGGTTTTATCTGATCGCTACATTCCTAAAAACAGTGTGAGAAGTAAAAATGTAATAATTTCTAAAAAATTAAGGGCGTTGAATATAAAATAAAGATTATGGTTTATTTGAATATCTATTTCAAACTATAAATAAAATAGCTAAGGATAAAGGAAAATTCACCTCTCATGCATTAACCGTTTAAATTAAAAGCAAAAATACAATGCGAAGCTTTATTAACCAGGAAGCGTACTCAGAAAGATTTAACAAAAAATATATATTCGCCGACCTTGGTAGAAGGGAGGTCCCAATGCTAGAGACGCGCGTTCGAACCCTGCCGAGCGCATGGACGTATGCGTTTATCTTTGTTAGCGCTATTGCGCTCATTGTAAAAGGCCAAGAAGTGCCGTTTATGAGCAAGTTAAATATAAATATTTCAACAGAAACATTGCCCTACATTGACCATGATTAAATTTTAAGGCTCAAAATATTTTAAATTAGCTTCCAAAATGTATTATTTAATTAGCGTGAAGTCGACTAAACAATCAGAGGATAAGCAATAATATAAGCAGGAATGGAAACTAGTTCTGAAAACCCATTTCCGCCCCTGAATATAAGAAAAAATAAATAATACACTTGCATGGCAACCTATTCAACGCCATAAGATTTAAATGGCCACTCTGTATATGTAAGCCTAAAAAAACCTCTACAAGTGCGCTAAAAAGGCGTCCTTTACTACTTACAGCGATATATACACATGCACTATATGTACATACTATCCACTGCCCTAACACCTTACGCGAGCAAGGGAAAATGAGATACAGCTCTCTTTAATATTCAGATGAAAGAACGATTCCAATTTTCCATCTGCGCCACCGAGGTCGACGCAGTTCGTATATTTCGTCCTCAAACCGTATGCATAAAATAAATCGTCTCCGCTT
Source organism: Tanypteryx hageni (assembly GCA_028673005.1). Taxonomy (NCBI): domain Eukaryota; kingdom Metazoa; phylum Arthropoda; class Insecta; order Odonata; family Petaluridae; genus Tanypteryx; species Tanypteryx hageni. The sequence continues at coordinate 58,720,298 of CM054116.1, forward strand.
CTGGAACCAAATTCAATCTCGTCCCGTGACATAGCGACCTCGCAGCATTCATTTGAAGTCTCCGGACGCTCACATATGAATGACGACCGATGATGTCTCCGCCGACTCATCCCACTCACCCGTGAAAGAAAAAAAAGCGGAGATGGTAGGAAGGAGTGGCATATGGAGAGAGAGAGAGAGAGAGAGAGAGTTAGGAGGGGAGGTGAAAAGGAGGAGGGCCGATTAGAGTAGACGAAGGAGGAGGTCGCGACGAGAGTTTTTTGCATTCCAGCCATTGTGCGTGTCTTCCCTTTTTTCATCGTGGAAATGGAGGAGTGATGAGGGAGGGGGGATGGTCCGGAGCAATAGTTATCTCAGGGGCGACCCTCCGGGGGCCTGCTGCGTCAAGAGGATAGGGAATGAGGACGATACAAAAAGACGGGGAATAAAAAGAAAACAGATCCTCCTTTTGTCCACCTACCCCTCTTTTACCTGTCCCCGCCCTTCCCACCTCCTCGCTCCGTTGTCTCTAGACCTCTCTTATACGCCGACGACCCATTCCTTAATCCTCCTCACACACTACCCCTCCCACCATACACTCCCACCTCCATCCCTCGTCTCTCCTTCATTTCTCCCCCTCCCCTTCCTCACCTTACCTTTTCCTACATCTCTCGCTGTCTTTCCCCGTTCTGCCTTATGCCGCTGCGATCCTTCTGCGATCCGAATCCACGCGGATCTCTTTTGTTTTTTCCCACAGTCCTTTCTCTCTCTACGTCGCTCGCTCCTCCTACACTCCTTCGAGCAGTCTCTTCCTCCTCACTCCCCTAAACCTCTCTCCCCGCTTTACCCAAATATTTCCATCCTGCCAACCCTTAGTCATTTCCCTATCTCCCCATCACCATATATCTTCACGAAAATTATTGCTGCCTCGCGACCTTCTTCTTTTTACCATTCCTGTAAAATTGTGTGATTGCCGTGTATTCATGGGTCTCGAAATGTCGGAGATGGAATGCGGGTGTGGGTGGGAGGGGGATGAAAGGGGAGGAGGGGTGAAGGTTGGAGGGCGGAAGGGGGAGGGTGAAAAGGGGGATGGACGGAAAAGTATTCCCATTTCTCTCGTGCTCGATTGGGTGAAATCTCCCGTATATGTGATTTTTGTGGAAGATTGCACCAATTCTGTATTTGGCCTTTACTCTTTTGTCTTGCAAGTTGCACACGTGAAGATTTAAATGCCGGTCGTGATGGGAAGATACGTCGAACTCTTGGCGTGCACTTTTGGTCTCACGGGGGTTGGAAGCTTTTAAAATAAGGAGGGAGGTCGTTTGATACGACCCAAAGAGGTTATAAAAAATGAGGGCAGAGCGATTGTACGATGTAAATCCCCGCTAACCTCTTCTCCAAATTATAAGGCACTACGGAATGATATAATGGAGGCTTCTCGAGGGAAAATCTTTCAGAAATTGGACTACAGTTGCTACGCGTTTGCAAAACAAAACCACGAGCTCATTTATATATCATCAGTCAATATTTGTCTACTTTAAGACATCGTTGAAATAAAGAAATACATTTCCATCGACTAAAGATAAATACGCGTCGCTTGCCGCTTATTTTTTGGAATACTTTGGTTTTAAGCATCCATGTTAATGCGAATGCAATATTTTTCATCGTAGTCACGCAAAAGAAATTTCGCGCTCAGCTGAAGGGATGATAAAAAAAGATAGTATCAACATAAGTTTAGCATTAATTTAAGTGTTAACACCTACTAATGATCCCGAAAAGCGTTTTTTACTCAGGGGCTACAAAAGATAACACAATTTGTTAACGTATATATGGGTTTATTGCTGAAAATATATTGATATTGAGGAAAATGAAAACTGCTAAGATGATTGTCGAAGCTTCCTCATTACATCACCAATTACAATTTTAAACAATTACAATAAATGTCATAACTGTTTTATAATGAAATAAAACCTTTCATTAAAATTAATAAACAATTACAACGTGAGAATATATATTTTTCAAAATACAAATCTTAGGAATGGTTAACGAAAAAAACTGAAGTACAAAACACAACACTCAATGACTGATACATAGTATCGGAACCGGTACGAAAAAAAAACGGAATATCTGCGTAAACTCGGATCCCCATCACCTAGAACCGAACCAAGCAGCAATCTCAGAACTCTCGAGAAATCAGTTACGCCACACACATACCTCACTCGTCCGAGTTTGACATGCTTTTTAATGGCCAATTTCAATTTAAAGGTGGTTCCCAAAATGCAGGAGAGGGACGAAAAAAAATACGAATCGAATCGATCGGATAAAGTTAGCCGACATAAAATACGACCAAACCACACCAGTTGCATGCCTCCTATCGCCGTCTATAGAAAATCCGACGGCGTATAGGGCGGATCATGTATGGACTGCGGTTCCGGTAGGGGTTGGGGGAGGGCTTAGAAACGATAGGAGGCGGGGGGAGTGAGAGATAGAGAAAGAGAGGGAGGAGGAATGAATGCTGAATGTTGAGCTGGCGAATTCCACGGCCTTCCGAAGTGGAGCACCGGCGATTGTCGGCGCGCGCTGAAGAGGGTTGGAGGGCCCACTCGATGGAATTCGTCTGTGTGGCCAAATGGTTTAGAATGCTCTCGGTAAAAAAATAAAGAACAATTGGGCGGTAGGTGTGTTCTACGAGGAGGGAGAGAAGAAAAAGAGGAGGAGCAAAGTAGGAGCGGCAGTGTACTACGGATGGGATGATAAAGCGAGCGAAAGACACAAAAGGGAGGAACAACCGCCCTCAAAGCAAAGGAAAACAGTAAGGTCCCCCTTTTCACATAGCGAACTAATTGGACCAGATAGCTCGAATTCGATAAGATCGAAGCCGATCTTAACTTGGCGGTGCAATGTCGGTTACATTTTACCGTGGAGCGGACGGTTTGAAATTTATTGCCCGTATTAAGCAACTGCGCTCGAGAAAATACTAGCATTTTACCAAAATTTACCATAAAAATCTCTTACATCTATTCAAGGGTTCTACAAAACCGCGTAATGTCTGCGACAAAGTATTTCTAAGTCAAGCGTTTCATTTTTGTACATTTGCAATAAGTATGGTATTATGAGTGCCTCTTTTTGAGATCCTGCGACTAAGGAAATCATCCTTGGGCTGATAGCAATAAACGGAAGACTTGTCACTTTCTCCAAACGCACTATAGGAGAAAGTATTGTTCTAGTGAAAAAATCGAATTCGAGATTTTAACGGAAATATGTACACGTTTTAAGATCCGGTAAATACGTTTACACTATATTCTCGATGATGTCTTTGTGTATGATAGCAATTTTGTGCGCGCTCTAACTCAACAAGATGGAAAAGTATCCTCCATAAATGGAATACACAGAGATTTCAAAGGCGTTCTTAATGAGAAATACGTACGGAACGGTATCAAAAGATTAGGTGATTCTCGAATTTTTATCCCCGAAACTCTAGTCTTGGGGACTATCTTGTAGTAAATGTTGTTCTCTATCCGAATATTTTTTAAATCTATATAATAATAATATAAGAGAATAGGAGAGAAATATATGGATTTTTAATTGTTGTTTGCTGAGAGAACCGTCTTCGCGATCGATGTAAACAAAATATGCGATGCTTTGCTTGGGATTTTCTCGAATTTTTATCTCCGAAACCAATTCTCGCAATTACGTGGCCTCGCGGACTTTCTTGTATTAAATTTTGTTCTCTATCCGAATATTTTTTTTAATCTATGCCTTACTGATCATATAAGAGCTAGGGAGATAAAAGTTTTATATTTCATTGTCGCTTGACGGATGCCATTTAACGAGATACGAGTATTAGTTTATTAAAGTAATTATGTCAAGTGGAAGTTCTAATTGACGGATTCAGTTGAAAATCACAATTGGGCGATAAATTTTAATAAAGATCACTCACACCCAATTAAATTAAAATCCGTCCAACGGTTTAGGAGATGAAAGTTACGGCGGACGGCCGGACGGACCAGACGTGCCCATAAGGCGTTTCGCTATTACCGCTTCGCTGGTAAAGAACGCCTAAAAACTAATAATCAAATCAACACGAAACATTATAATTAAGAAATTAATTATAAAACCAAGGTCTGATTAAATTTCGGCTAAAATTAGTCGACCGAAAGCGGAGGTTTACTCTTGAAAACTTTCCGTTTTTGCCAAATATTTCCATTAACACTCCAGTACACGCGCTTGGTCTGTGAGACCAAGCCCGCATTATATCGAACCGCAAAATTTGTGTGGGCATCACTTTCTTGAGTGACTCAGTACCTTTCTATAATTCATTGTTCGTTGTGATACAGCAAAGGTCAGTCTGAGTCGAGCTCTCCTTCGTTGTGTACTTACGTGAAAAACTGTTTGGTCGTCTGACGGAACAGGTGCGTGCACTCGCGTCTCTAATCTTCGATCTAATGATTTTCGTTATATATTAGTTTTATAGTGTTATGCTAATTTAATGATTGTTATTCGTACCAGGAAAATTTGTTAATATTCTTGGAGATAATAACAGTAAATAACACTGGTTGGCAATGTAAGAAAAAAGAGCCAAATTCGTCTCGAATTTCTGTCTACGAGGACCAGGGAAGAGAAATGCTCAATGTTTGGCTTTCAAGAGAATTTCTCGTTGGTCTCGTACATTCCTAAGAAGGCGAAATTTTTTTATAGCGTCCAACTATGTACCATGATGAAAAAATCGATTTTGACACCGAAAATGAAAAAAGGCCGAAATTGTTACTTTCTGTAGCGACAAAAAAGGTGCAGTCGATGGCGAAGACAAAATTAGTGCAACATACGATGATGCAGGAAACACAAGAAGATGGCCGATGGTTATATTCTACAGCCTATTGAATACCGGAGCTATAAACGCGAGAGTAATTTATCATGGTAATGGTCAAGAACAAAAACCTCGAAGAGATATGAGAGAACTGTCTCTTGCCCTAGAAAATGAACACCTAACACGGAAAATCACTCAATAACACCATTCCCAATGAAATAAGGAGAAGAATTTGCAAGATTATTGGGTCAGACCTGGAGACAAATGCGCAAGAACCATCTAGGACTTAATGTGGTCGATGCTGAGACTGCATAAGCAGGAACAGAAAAAGTAGGAATTTTTGCAATAAGAGCAAGAAGAAGAAAATGTTAATATAGTGTGCAGCCAGTGCAGCGTTGCAAAAATATCGAAGATTAATCCTGTAATTTCCAGTTATAATTAAAAATAAAGTGAATATGTTTTCAAGTGTTAAACTGAAGGAATAACATTTTGGTTGTTTGTATAGTAAACATTCATTTTTTAACAGAAAAATAATTCTAATGCTGATTATTTTGTTCAATGTTTTACTACAAACACACATCTTTATAAAATAATCAAGGCTAGGAATTTCACATACAAATAAGGAGGGGTCTGTCAGGCCAGCTGTGTGTACTGGAGGAAGAAAAATAGGCGCGTGTACTGGAGGGCTAATGTATTATTTGTCATTCTCAAAGTTATAGACAATATAATTTTCTGCAACTTATGTTTGAAAATTTTTCCATAGAACGGATTGTTAAAGAGATATTTTGATTATACGTCTGAATGTATGTTAAGAACGTCGCTGTAGTAATATTTTCTAATTGTTAGCCTACTTTCCAAAAAGGTAGTCTTATGAGATCGCCTCGGTGTCCGTTTGTGTGTGTGTGTCCACCCTAACACCTTCTTCATGAACGAACTGATTTCAACTAAATTTGGTACATAGGATATGCACATATATTAATGACCAAAATGACATATTTGGACCGGATCGACTCAGCGGGGGTGCCACAATTGCAAAGTTAAACTTTTCGGTAATAATGAATTTGGTAGGAATTGAATAAAACCAATTTCAACGAAATTTATACGAATAAGGCGTGCAGGATAAAATAACAAACCCAAGATATTTAGTATATATATATAGAAAGCAGAGCTGCTACAATACAAGAAAAAAAAAAATATTTTTACATGCATAAGTGTTGAACTGTCAATATCAATTTTAACCAAAGTTAATATCTATAATATACACATATATACAGAACCATATTGGCATATTTAAACCGAATCAGCCAAACAGGGGTGCCACAATTACAAATTAAACTCTTTCAGTAATTAAGGATTTGGAATGAATTGGCTGAACGGATTTCAATTATATCTACATGATACCCTGAAAGTCACCTTTTTGGTGGATGGCAGGGGGTGCAGTGCACCAAGGGCCCATAGTTTTCCTACGTTATCTTTTCCTATTATGTTCTCTCATCGTCCTAGGGAAAAACGATCCTCTATATCGCTCCGTTCTACAGTCGATCTCGCGAATCTTATCCTCACTGTCCTGCCTTCCGAGATACGTCGGGCTTCTGATAAGTCCTACTACCTCATTCGCTAGTCCCTCCGACATACATTTTCCAGTAGTTTAAATCTAGCCTGCAGCCTACGTTCCTCTAACGATGTCCATTTCAGATTTTCTATTAATGATGTTACGCTTTGTTTACTATCCTAATTCCTCTTTACAAATCTAGCTGCCCTACGCTGAACCTTTTCTATCCCCTTAGTGACTCCCTTTTCGTAGGGATCCCACACAGCTGACGCATATTCCACCTGCGGTCGAACCAAGGATAAATTACATAATTCTTTCACTTTTTCGGAGCTATTTCGAACTATTCTCCCTATAAAGGCCAGCTTTTTGTTAGCGGCACCTATCAATCGGCGACTGGGGGTGTCCCACGAGAGATCACGATGGATCGTGACTCCAAGATATTTAACCGAGTCTGAAACTGGAATCTCTACTCCGTCCAACGAATAATTATTATCCAACGAGATACTCTTGGTTCTCCAGAAGTTGATGACGCAGCTTTTCTTTTGGTTGATCTCTAACTGCCATCCCTTACACCATGCAGAAATAGCTTCTAGGTCATTTTGGAGATACTGGTGGTCTTCCGGATTACTTATTTCTCTATAGATGACGGTGTCGTCCGTGAAAAGCTTAATTATGATATCGTTTATATAAATTCAAAATAATAACGGACCAATTATACTACCCTGCGGAACACCAGAAACAACCTCCACTAAGTTCAAGGATTTCCCATCTATAACAACCTTCTGCTTCCTATGATTTAAAAGTTCACGGATCCAACTAACAATTAAATTTTGTATATAAGATTGCACAACATAGCGTAATGAAATCAAGATCTTTAAAGCGGAGCTAAAAAGCAGGGCTACCACTATAAAAAGTTAAATATTATTTCTTTTACACTTATTTCTAGAGACCTGACCGCATGGATTTTAACCAAATATAGTATATATAATCTTCATATAGAAATAAATTACCAAAATATCATATTTAAACCGCGTCGGCTAAAGATGCCTACCACAATATCAAGGTTAGAATTTTTCTGTAACTACGACTTTGGAAGGTATTGGGAGAACGAATTTCAAAGAAATTTCGTTTGTAGGGCGAGTATAGAATGGGAAAACGAAATAAATATGTTCAGAACGGATCAAAAAAGCAGGCTTACCAAAATATAAGGAAAAATAATTTTCTGATTTCAAAGCAAATACATCAGTATACGATTATACTACGGTGAATTTGACGAAAAGCATTTCTGTACCACGGGAAACCTGTGTACACCCCTACTTGTTATAAATTAAAATTGTATTGAAATGCAAGTAGGCGGATTAGTTATTTCCAGAACTACTTGTTGATAGCAAAACCTACGCTGCCAAGGGTAATTTTAATCGTGATCGAAATTATCCCAATACTATCTAGCGTCATATTTTCTAAACAATTTTTTTTGTAAATATTGACAGCAGACCCAGAGCCGCATCGCGCATCAATTTTCTTTTATCCACAGCTCCAAACCAAACTTTGGTTACTTAAAGTTGTTGTCTATCTAAAACGTAGCTCAAAGTATTCTTCATTTTGAAAATTATTCACGAGTGTAATTGCTAACATTTATTCTTGATGACGCTTTTGCCAATAGCAACTCGTAAGTATTATTTAAATCATACTATTCATCTGCAGCTTTTCAGTCCTATCATGGAAAATATAAAATCCTGGGTCACAGCAGTCATGCTGCAAAAAATGGAAGAGGAGAATGTGGAAGAACATATACACTGAAGAAGGCCAAAGAAAGTACAAAGAGATATATAATGCTTTAAGAAGGGAAACAGACAAAGCCAGAGAACAGTGGATAAATGAGAAATTCGAGTAAATTGCCGAGTGTGAATGAATTTGTAGAACAGACCTCATGTATAGCAAAGCAAGGGAACTATTCAAGAAAAAGGCAAGAAAGATAGGACGCAAAGGAATCATTAAAAAAAGTGGTAAAATAGTCACGGAGTCAGAAGATGTAAAGAGTGTCTGGAAAGAATACACTGAGGTGCTGTATGACAAAGAAGGGAAGCCAGAAAATATTGAATTACATGAAAAAGAGGATGTGGAAAAAGACCTGCTAGGACCAAGTATTCTCGAGTCTGAAGTTAAAAGAGCAATTGATGACATGAAAAGAATGAAGGCTGTTGGGAGTGATGATATACCAGTGGACGTTCTTAAGGTTTTGGGGTCGAAAGCAGTTAAGAAACTCACAAAATTCTTAAACCAAGTATATGATACTGGCATATGGCCTGAAGATTTTTTAGATGTTGCTATGGTTCCACCGGAGAAAAAGAACAATGCAAAACGTTGTAAGGATTACAGAACTATTAGTTTAATTTCTCATACAGCTAAAGTTCTAACCAGAATAATAACCAACAGAATTGAAGGTAAAATAGAAAAGGAGCTACAAGATAATGAGTTTGGTTTCTGAAGAGGAAGACGGACAAGGGATGCCATAGGCTGTATGAGGATGATGATAGAAAGAGCACTAGAAGTCAATAAGGATATGTACTTTTGTTTTGTAGATTGGGAGAAAGATTTTGACCGAGTGAAATGGGATAAAATGTTGGGTATTTTAAATAAAATAGGAATAGATTGGAAAGATAAAAGATGCTTAAAAACTTTTACTTAGATCAAAAGATTAAAGTCAGGGTTGAAGGAGAAGAAACAGAAAGTACTTCAATGGGGAGGGTGGTGAGGCAGGGATGTCCTATTTCACCAGCGATATTTAATATTTACGCAGAAACAATAACAGAAGAAGCGTTGATGGAAGAGAAAAGATTTAAGATAAGTGAAAGTATTACCACCATTAAATATGCAGACGCTCAGGGATTAATAGCAGAAGACGAGAAAGAACTTCAGAGGATGACAGGCAGACTAGTGGAGGTTGGCCAACAATATGGAATGAATATCAATGCCTGAAAAACGAAAGTTATGGTGGTTTCAAAAGAACATAAAGAATGAAATGTAATGGTAAATGGCCAAAAACTGGAACAAGTAGTTTCAAATATTTTGGCAGTATATTAGCGCAGGATGGAAGTAGTACACAGGACATCAAAAGTAGGATTGCAATGGCAAAAGCAGCATTTACCGAGAAGAAGGAGCTTCTCACAAGCGAGAAAATAAATTTAGAAACAAGGAAGAAATTAAATGCTACATATGGAGCATAGCTCTTTTTGGCGCAGAGACGTGGACGGTAAGGAGAAAGGAGGAAAAATATTTAGAAAGTTTTGAGATGTGGGTATGGAGGAGGATGATGAAAGTGAAATGGACAGAGAGGAAGAGAAACGAAGTATTACAAAGGTTGGAGAAGAAAAGACGCTAATAAACAATTAGGAAAAAAAGCAACTTGAATAGGGCAGATATTGAGAAGGCAGTGTTATAAGGCAAAATTTGCGGAAGAAAAGGAGGGGAGAGAAAAAAGAATAGGAATATTAGAGAATTTAAGGCATATTACTTACAGAGGTATAAAAGAGGCTTCAGGAGAGAGAGAGAGAAATGGAGTCAGCGATTCAGCTGAAACCTAAGGACAGCAGCATGATGATGATGACTATTCATTAACCTGTATTGAAAAAGACGTGCTGGACACATCAGCTTTGGTTTATAAATGTGTATTTGGCTTTATGATTCCGCATCTGATGAGGATATGTAGAAGGATGCTCGTCAGCATTTATCATGCTATATTTCAAGTTTTCGCGAAAACGATCCACGAAAATTATGGTCGAATTTTTTTTTTAATGAAGAAGATTATTTACTTATTCTAAATTTTTGTAGTTGTATGGACAAATAACAAATGAAACATGTTGTAGTTTGTAGCTAAGCTGTTGTGACGAGAGTTCCTATGACTTGAAGTCAAGAAGTTGTATATAGTGTATAGGAACTACTATCAAAAAAGGTTATATTTTTGTATTAAGTACATTCAATTGTTATTATGTAATTTGGGCATTATGTATTGAGTGATACCTAAGCTGTTGTGACGGGAGTTCCCGTTACTTGTAGTTAAGAAGTAGTATATAGTGTATAGGAAATGGTATCAAAAAGCTTATATTTTTGTATTAAGTAAACCCAATTTTTATCATGTAAATTGGGTATTATGCATTGAGTTGTGATGGGGACCCGCTGCCACCGGGACCTGCTCCCAATTGTAGCGTTTATGTGAATAATAATAATGAATAATAATAAAACTCAGTAATTGTTTACAACTATTATTCAATTTTTATCATTCAAACATGGCATTTTTGCATACAATAGTGAAGAGGTTTCGATTTCTGGAAAACTTCCTCTCTCCGTTTGAAAAGCATAGAAAGGGTGCAACGTTTTCATTTGCATATTAAAATTCGAATCGTCGCAGGAATTCGGGACTTGAAACAAAGGACGCCCAAACGAAATTTCATATTCCTGTCATCGATTTTCGAATACGCGTCGAATCAGTCCACAGATTTGTTTTTAACGTTCAGCTTTAATGTATGTACTTATAAAATAAAATCTTCCGCCGTCAAGGTGAATTGCACTGTAGTCGATTTCGTGTAATTGCGTATCGCGTCGCATCTGTCCACATATTCACGAATTTTCGACGAAATGTTGAAGTTTAAACAATTCTTTGGGAACAATAAACAATACGACGGTAATGAATATAAATAAATACTGAATTATTCAGTGATATTGTGTTAATGAGTGTTCCAAAGTCAGATATGGAGATTTAAATTCCTGAATATTTGAAGGTCTTCTTTGCGAAAGTAAGTTTTTAATCTTGGACAAAAACAGAAAAATAAAATTATATAATTTTTTAACGAAATCACTGTTTATATATGCACTAATAAGTAAAAAATAAATTTTTACGTAATTGGATGTTCCAGGAAGTAAAAATAGTTTTGGGCGTATAAAATCTGTGTAGCGTAATATTTAACATATAAATTATTACTAACATTTCTTTGCTACACAAATTTTATATGCCCAAAACTACTTAGATTTATCTTTTACTTTTAAACGCTTTCATCAAAATATCTTAACGTAAATTTTATTTTAATTTAATTTAATTCATGCTTATCAGTCATTTTTGACGAGCAATTACATTGGTAACAATAATAAGAGGCGTCTACTGCACTACAACATTTGATTAGTTATTCAACATCAAAATATTTTTCAACAAGCTACTTTTATAATTATCACCTGATATTAATCACATTTTTAAAAATTGGGCGAATGCCATACAAACTGTAAGAACGCAAAAAATGCTTCATAGTCAGAGGTATGCAATAAATTAAGATACGTTTGGATAAGAAATACAGGTTTTTTAATCTTTAAATCGACGTAGGAACATGATGGTGTGTCACTGTTAGATAATAATAGATTGGCAACATGAAGGACAAACAATTGCTTCTCACCTGCCAACCCAAAATGACTAAGCGTTTGAATCTTTATCTTATCGTTACTCACATACTTATCCGCATGGGAGAGACGTAACAGAACTGGGACACGGACGCGCAGTTTATCAACGCTTCCTCCTCAAAAAAAAAAAAATACCACACAGTTTTGGGCCGTCATTATCGATCGAAATATACCTGTTCCCCCGTGAATAATTCCCATCAAAACGCGAACTAATACTCTTATAATAGACTAAATGACCGATTGCCCCTTAAAAATGTAAATAGTCACCGCCGACTCTTTTAAGCGAGCCGATACAAAAAACACACATTACTTTCTCCGAACGATGAAGAGGTACAAGAAAATTACAAACCCTCGTGGGCATTTTCCCTAATATTAAAGACGAAGGGAGGGGACCATAAAAATGCAACTATCTTTATAAAGCCGTTTCACAAAGAAACAAAATGAGACGGAGGAGGTCATTAAAAAAATTTTAGACGAGCGGATTCCTATTTAATGAACGCCATAACGAGGAGAGAGAGAGAGAGAGAGAGAGAGAGAGAGAGAGAGAGAGAGAGAGAGAGAGAGAGAGAACGGTCTCATCGTGGGCATTCAATCTGAACCATAACAGCCTATTTTAACCTATCATGAAAAATTCCCCATCCATACACAGACGCACACACACAGCGTTCTACCCAACCCAATGCAACCTCCGCCCCCTCCCTCTTCTCCCCACAACCGCCTCTCTCTCTCTCTCTCCAAAATACAACCTCCCCCTCAGATAAGGACCCACCCTCGTTTTCTCCTCCACCCTTTTCACCCTGCTCCCTTAAACATTCGTGCACTTATCGCCTGCCCATCTTCCCTAATTTTTTTTCTTAACCGGCCTGCGCCTTTCTCCACCTCCATCCCATCAAAGAAACGCCCTTCGGGACCGCTTCGCATCCCCCGTTATACAAGGCCTTCAGGCAGGACTGCGTGTGTGTGAGCGCGCGAGAGAGGGGCAAACCGCGAGGAAATTGCTGCGGGACTCATTGTTTGATCATGAGCCTAGGCAATTTGGAGGAGAAAGGCAACCTCTGCAAAGAGATAGAAAGAGAAGAGGAAAGGGGAGGAGATATCCAGAACCATCACGAAGGAAAGAAATACACGTCTTTTTGTGATCCCAAAAAGTTTTACACGGAGGAGCAATCGATATTCAAACTAGATACGGAAGACTCGAGGAACAAATTTGAAATCGGGAGTCATTTATACCCCAACCCCGGTTAACCTTCCCTCTCCTTATCCCCCCTCCCCTCCCCCGGCTTTCTTCACCAGAAGGCTGTCGAGTAGCTAGACCTCAGAAGAGAAAGAGAAAGGAAGACGTAAAAAAAGATGAGTAATAAGATGAGGAAGAAGGTAGGTCGGCGTGTATCTAACCGAACAATCGCGGTCCGACCTATTCCCGCAAATCCTATCTATGCGGAACCCGAGACTCGCAGAAAGAAAGTCCTCGACCAAAAGTCTCCTATTGCAGTCGGAATGGCACACTCAAAAAAACCCGCGCTGTACGACCGCAAACATTTATTTCTTTCGGGAGCGCCTAAAGAGAGGAGAATCAGCAGCACATGCCCGAAGGCAGGCAGATGTGAAGCGCGTAGCAGCAGAGGGAGAAAGACCGAATGGAGGACAAACCAAAAGGTTTCCGATATACATTTGGCAAAGGGATCTGAACGAAAAGGTAGGGAGCGGTTACGCCCGAGGCACAGACGCGTTCTGTTGGTCGCAGTCCTCGGGGTAAAAGGCCTTTTTATAAAGCGTACCGCCGATGCTTAAAAATCTCCGAAAGAATTCGAACGCGGAAACGTTACGATTCGTATATCGCCGTAATTTTATGCGAATTGGGATCAGGAACGATTTTCGTCGTAGGTTATGCGGGTTTGTCGTTCATTTTCTTTCTTGATCGCGACCGCAACGCGCAAGGAAACGATGCACTCGATGATTACGCGGTAAGGTTTTTTCAATTTTTTTTATCGAGAACCAGATAAAAATATTCCGAAAAAAAAGATACGCTGGTACTTATTAACAGTGAATGAATACTAACGTATATGCATTAGACGGTCTCAAGGGCACTGTTTTGATATTTAGCAATAAAATCTTATAACTTAAAACAGCCAAATAAAATTTGACGGAAATGCAACATCGCAGATAGCTAAAGGAAATCAATTTTTTCAAACTCACCAATTAGGCGAATTGCAGGGTAACATATAGATGTAAATGTAGAAATCTATAAAATGTGTATATTTGAGAGGTACGGCCGATTCTATCACAATGATCTTATAGAAATAGCATCAGTTTACTAAAACATTTGATTAATTAACTCCTGTTAATTCCACAGATGGCTTTGTTTGAACACCTGTTGACGGCGGCAACGTAGCATGATGAGGAAATTTTAAGCCACAAATGTTCGACATGAAACAATGCGGGTCAAGAACATCTAATGAAAGCTTCTGTCCTAAAATGAAAATTTTACGCTGCATACTCATGCATTTTGATCAGTACATAAAATATATTTAGACGTGTTGGCTAGAGATTAGAAAATCCGCACACGTTTGTATGAATGAAAGATACAGTTTCACTTATTCAAAATTTTAAATACAAGTTACATCTGAGGCAACCAAAATTTGAAAAATTTTATCTGAAAATATCTATAGAACCCTTTCCTGAGCAGTGGATATCCTGGGAGAAAAAATGTTTACGTCAAATAATTACGGAAAAACGCAGAAAAATGCTTTTATATTTCTGATTTTGTCAATGAAATGGTAAGCTGGATGCAGGAAATTATATTTGAACCGAGGGGTCTTCTCAAAGCTCTTTAGCAAACTTGATTTCAGGAGTTTAATTCTACAATTGTAACCAGATTAATCTCGGTTTAAGATAAATTCATTCCAGACAAATTTTTCATAGATAGAAGGTGTTCCCTCATCCTCTGTAATGGAAGTGTGATGAAGAAGAAAATGAAAGAAGATAATCCGAATATAATTGAAATGCCAGCTCAACGTCCATTAGTGCTATAGCTAATACACGAAAGTTGAATCACAAACTTAAATGATTTCTGTTTTCAAAAGAAGCCAGTTAAAAAAAACACCAAATCACACGCCATAGGGCAAATCATACCGAGTTTGTATAAGGAACTATTCCGCGGTTTTGTGTACGCTTGACCGAAAACGAAATTTCCACATTCAATACGGGATTGCGCGCGCGGAGTGAGATAATAAGTAAGCGGTTTATCTCACAGAAAATCCGTGAAAATTTCCTCGGATAAACTCTACATCTCGGGATTATACAGAATCTTCCTAAGTAAGAAACATCACAATTTTCATAAAAAATGTTAAAAATAATTTCCTCTAGCTTTTAAAGCCACCGTAGCCGCATTTTGACCGTAGTATCAACGTGATTTTGCGTCAAGGGAGTGAACAACAGCCTTCCTTCGCTACAGAATAAGACAACCAAAACGTGACCTTCAAAATGATTGATTCTGTTCCGAATGACAAATTTCGGGAGGCCAAAAACTCCGGCGTAGAACATTATCATGCAAAGGGCGTTGGTAAGAGGCGACCGAGCCAAAGTCAGGCAATGCAGCCAAACTGCTTACTAAATAAACGCACGCTAGGAGAACAGCCGCCAGCACTATTTTTCACGGTCGGAGATGCTATCTGCCCTGGAACCGGAAGTGAGATGGAGGTGAGGAAGATAGTAAAAAAAAGGATGAGAATGGTTTAAGGGTGGAGGCGGGTGCGGGATATGGGAGCAGCGGGCGGCAGTGGGAACTAGGCGTAGGGTATACGAAGGGGCAGGGGAGAGGGAAAGGGTTCAGCTGCGGCTCTTGTTTGCATTGTAAGTTAGGCAGCGGGCGATAAACAGGATGGCAAACAGCAAATTCCCTAAAACCAGATGGAAAGAGAAGTATGTATGGATAATCTATATCCGGTTAAAGGAACGTATCGCTAATGCGCCGTGTTACACGGGAAAGATAACGAAATGTAATCGGATACATTAGCATGTAAAAGCGCTTGCAATAAAAATCCAATAGACGAGAACTCCGGTTCATTTGTATATCATTTTAAATGTTCCATCCAGATTACTTGAATACATTTGTTTGCAGAATAAAGAGGTAGATGCAAGTCGAGTAGTAATGGTGTTGTCGTATGACTGTAGCTGAGGTGAAATAATTTTAACGTGTTGTATCCCGTGAACAAAGCGTTCCGATTGGTATGCAAAACATTCAACGGTTAAAACCATGGCTGAATGCTATTTAGAGGCTATTGTACTTTGGGAATGGTTAAGTGGCATTATCACGGGTAAAAGGATTTTTAACAAATTAAATTTTAGGCTATGGCAACAGTTTTGCAGATGAGATGAAATGTATATTTAAGAACCATCAATAAAAAACCTTTCTATTATTATATGTCATAAAAAGCAGCAAACTTTAAAGCAATGATGGCTTTCTAGAAAATAAATTATTACGCCTGAATTAAGTTTTTAGAGTTGCAAAGGTTGAGTGCCTATTCATTCGTGAATTTACTAAAATAATCATATTTTCAGATAAGCGAATGACTGGCATAACACAGTCTGTAAATGGAATGATTTCATTAGCCGGTGATTTAAAAATTTCGCTAAAAAATTACAGTCGATTCGAATTTGACAGATTTGAAACCCGGAATTGAGTTTTTTTGTGTTTATGAAGTCAATGTTAAATGTCTACCAAGGAACTTTAAGTCGAAGAATGCGACGGGACGGTTAGACATCAAAACATCATTTCAATTACAACAGAAGTCATAAACGACGCAGTTGGACGGCACAAAAGGATCAATCAGAAAACGGCGGCGAATGAGCTACTTAATAATTTCAAACTTCAAATAGATTTTGAAGATCTCCATCTCTTTAAATGCCACACAATGGCGCTATTTTTATAAACGCGAGTTTAACGAACTCATCCGTTATCTTTCTCGCGTTAAATAATCGCATTAGTACCTCTCTAAACGTGAAAACACCACACACAGCAACCTCACACGATTCCTGAAAACGCGCCAATTTACACTCTGTGCCCCCTCCGCGACCCTGCCTTCCTTTTTATACCTAAGTCAAGCGACAGAGAAGCTAATTAGGTCTAAATACGACGTGTAGAATAAAGACACCTGTCTACCTATCCGCCCTATTTGCCCATTTTGAGGGTGTGTCGAGACATCTCCACAAACTCCTTGCTCTTTCACCCACCTCTTCCCACCTTCCACCCTCTTAGCCGATTTCCTTCCAAATGACTTTCAGAACGCACTCTTAACCACTCCTAAAAGGAAGAAGAAAGCAAATATTGAAACGGAGAAAAACAAAGAGAAGAAAAAAGGGACTTTTTAAAAAAGCCTACCACTAAAAGGAGACCACGAGCAGCAACCAACCATCCTTTGGCAAGAGCGGCAAAACCACCATTTGGGAGGTTATTTTTTTTTTGAAGGGGGCTGTCAAAAAGGTTCCTGTGTGCTTTCCTCGGCCAGGAAGAGAGAGAGGTAGTAAATGGGAAAATATGGAGTGTCTTGCGGAATGAACTGTCGAACATGGGAGATAGAAACGGAGGAGATGGGTAGGAAAGGGGGAGGAAGGAGAGAGGCAGGGCGGAGGAAGAAGGCGGCAAATAGTAAGGGGGGAAGAGAAAAATGGAGTTGAAATACATCGTAAGAGCAAGATGAGGGGAGGAGGATCGTTTCTAGAGTGAGAGATGATGTTTAGAAGGTGAGGCGCTCAAGGGGAAAGGAAGAGGATGGAGGGAGGGAAAAGGAAAGATGAGCGAGGGAATGGGACTGAGTGAGAGCGGAGGGAGGAGGGAGATAACGATGGTGGATGGGATGAGGCGGAGGTCAGTCGGGATGAAGGGGGTGGGGCCGATTGGGAGAGGAAGGAATAAAGAGCGAGAATGGGAGGGAGGTGAGGGAGGGTGGGATGATGGTGGGATCGGAAGTGGGGAAGCAAGGGGCGTGTTGGAAGGCATCGGGAGGGAGAGGCATCGGGAGCGAGGGGCATCGGGAGGGAGAAGAATCTGGAGGGAGAGGAATCGTGATGGGGAGGCATCGGGAGGGGGAGGCATCGGGAGGGAGAGGCATCGGGAGGGGGAGGCATCGGGAGGGGGAGGCACCGGGAGGGGGAGGCATCGGGAGTGGGAGGCATCGGGAGGGGGAGGCATCGGGAGGGGGAGGCATCGGGAGGGGGAGGCATCGGGAGGGGGAGGCATCGGTAGGGGGAGGCATCGGTAGGGAGAGGCATCGGGAGGGGGAGGCATCGGGAGGGGGAGGCATCGGGAGGGGGAGGCATCGGGAGAGAGAGGCATCGGGAGGGGGAGGCATCGGTGGGGGGAGGCATCGGGAGGGAGAGGCATCGGAAGGGCAAGGCCGATGGGGTCGGGCAGCCGGGGAACTCAGCGAGTTAGGAGAGGAGGGAAAAATATAGAGGGGAGGAGGGAGAAATATAGTGTGGAGGCGGGAGAAATACAAGGGGGGAGGGCGGGGAAAGAAAAACTTATGCGCTTCTCACTCCCACCTCCTCCTCTTCTCCACCCACCCTCAAAACGACCCCGCGCACTGACGATTTTGCGCATGGGAGTAGTAGGCGACGTGCCCAAAGGGAAAGGAGGAGGTGGAGGAAGGAAAAATATTTCCCCGAGAGCAACGCATACAAACCGTGGGGAAGCTGAAAAGCGACCATAGCACACAAGACGTCTCCCATGGAAAAAGGGGGAGAGACGGGACTTGAACAGGAGAAAGAGAAAAAGTGTGAGAGCGCACGCCGTAAACAATACGGCCAATGATCACGACGGGGTTATTTTTCCCGATCTCGAACTCCTCCGAGATAACACACGACTCTTCCCTTGGAGAGAGATTTTTTATAAAAAATATACCGACGAAAAATAAAATAAAGCGACGCGAGGAAAGTTTACGCGGACCCAAGACGGGCGAGAACGGCACGCGGGGATGTTGGGAACATTAGCGGGTTCGTGGAGAGCGTACCGAGAGGGAGACGATATTTCTGTTAAAAATAAAAGAAAATAAAGGGGGGAAGAAGTGGGTGAATGTATCCATTGGACGCGCAGCAGTAGAGGTAAAAAATACGGTGAAACGACTTGTGAAGGGAGGGAGAGACGGCCGGACGGACGGAGTGGGTGTGGGGAATGTTTTTCCAGACGGGAGGCATGGGTGTATAAAAAAGGGTGAAAGCTGCAAAGGGTATACGGGAGAGACGAGAAGGGTACGGGAAAGAGCAAAAGACGGGGAGGAGGGGGAAAACGGAGGTGGAAAGGAGGCGGATAAGGAGAGGGAAAGGAAGGGTAAGTTTGTGGAGGGGAATGGTTTGGGGGAATGATTCGTGACGGAGAAATCCGTACTCGGACCTAACCTTCTATTAGTCGGCACGGAGAGGTTCCATCGCCTCTCCTCTCTCTCTCTCTCCACCCCCGCCTCCCTCCTCCATCCATCCCCACTTCTTGGGCAATTGCGAGAGGCTCCTCCCACCCTCATTCCCCCTTCAAACCTGCGTCCCCTCCCACTGGGCCCATCCATCTCTTAACCATACCTTCCCACCCTCCCTCACTCTCTCGAAAGAGAGAGAGAAAGAGAGAGACGCATCCCCGCCCTCTCCCCCGCCCCCTCTTCCGTCCATCTTTCGCCCCCTTTTCAACTCTTGTTCCCTCCTCCTTACCCTCTTCCTCCTTCCTCACTACTCGCAATCTGTCCCATTCCTGCGAAGGAAGAAAAGACCCTGATTTTATGCCACTCGCATTTAGAAAAACCAACTCCCTCTTCGCTCATCTCCTTCTCTCAAACTACCCTTCGTGAGACCAATCTTGAAAATTTTCGCGAAAACGACAGGGGATGCGAAATAAAGAATGCCCCGGGAGAGCTGCATTCTTTCGAAATTACACGCTTTAAGACCGCGCTCGTAGACCCCAATTTAATTTTCACGTACGCAATTAAACCGACGCCGAAATTATAGTCTTAGACGCAATAATTTTTATTAACAATTGCGACGTCATAAAACGGTAAATATTGTACGCGATATAAGGAGGCAAGCCGGGTATTTTTTCTTGCGCACGCCGTCTCAACTTGTCCGCGGCTTGAAACTTATGTGCCGAGGTACGGGAGAGATTTCCTCCCTTACTCGCTCAAGAAATTCACCCGAAGCGCCTATAAGAACGTTTTTTTACGGTCTGTTTAAACTTTCGTGAAATATCCTTTAAGCCTTTACGCGGACAACGCGTAAAAGAAGATGGGAAGAGAAACAGGGAAAGACACCGAGATTTATGCACAGTAAACCTGCAGTGACGTGCCCCGCTCTTTTCTTTCAACGTGGAATCAAGGAAACAAGGCGAATGGGGTGGGAATAACCCCCGAACCTACTATTTATTTTATAATTCAAGGGTGACCCGGGGGTTGCTGTGGGAGGTTTTCTTCCATGGGATAGGGAGTTGAGAGTCACGATGGACCCATTCAGCCGACTCCAAGACGGTATTACGGTCGCGTGCTTGCCGTGGGAATGGAGTCTCTAAAACAAACTCTAGGGGGAGGGTGGGAGGAGGGGGTGGAAAATGAGAGGAAAAGGCGGGGGAGGAGGATGGCTAGTTCGATGAAGGACAGACGGAGGAGGAGAAACGAGGTAAGAAAGGGGGAAAGGAGTGAAGGAAGCACTTATTGACTGCATGTTCTGTGGGAATCCTTCGGGATGGAGGTATTTATGTGGTGCGTTGGAATCTCCCGAGCTGCCTCAGGGATTAGCAAGTAAGGCCGGAGACGGAGGCGGGAAGGGTGAGACGGGAGGAGGTGGAGAAAGGAGGCGTAAGGGAGGGGGAATCCAGGAGGGGAGAAGGGGGTGGTATGAGTATAGGTGTTACACAGAGCGAAGGAACGTTAGAAAGAGAGAGGGAGAGAGAGACAGCGGAATGCAGAGTTGGATTGGGATGGGGACAAGGTGAAATAATGCTTTAAGATAAGGGTTTTTTATGGAGTCCGCGGGAATAAAATTTTTATGGTGAGGCGACAGGGTTCCGAAGAATCGCAACTCGACGGACGGATGAATTGGCATTTAACGCTTCAGTATAATAAATTAGCTTTCCGAAGTATTTCTGCGACCGGCCACTAAAATATGTTCACCATCGAAAGCAATGACTATCGAACTTAATAAATTTAAACTGTACTCCAAATCGCAAGGCGGACACATAACTCTTACTCAAGTTTTCGACCGATATTTGAATAACGAAATGCAACATGTAAACTGATCGAAAATATAAGCAAATAACATTGCAAAAATTCATAAAATAAAATTTCTATCGAATATGCAATCGAAATGAATGAATTTTATGGCTGGAAGATGTTTTATCAGAATAAATTAATTTTATTTGAAATAAAATTTACGACAATGCCCAGAAAGGAATTTTAAAAGCTCGAATCGGGTCTGGATAATGCATGCTATCAGCGCTGACACAGGCTTGGAGAAGATAAATGTTTAAGATATCCTTTAAGTTCTTAACTAGCAAAATTATGGTAATTTTATTGATTCAAGAACACGAGACTGGTAATATTACATTACATGATTGGAACACTACCAAACGAAAAATCAATAATAGCTTTCGTTATAGATTCATTCACCAGAAATACAAATAACGAAGCATGCATACAATCTACAGCATCAAATAAACTGTAACTAACAGAACACTTAACCAAATGCATTTACGATGCTTGAAATGAGATAGATTCACACTCCTCTTTATCCAAAGATTTAGACAACCAATGATAGAAAGTTCCTTCTCAATCAATTTTAATGTAAGGACTATAGCGAAGATACAAACGTTTCCCGGAAAAAGCAACTCGAGGAAAATGCGGAAAAGATTAGCACTGCAGGCATTCAAAGAAAATAGAAACGAAGACATAAGCAATTATCACGCAAAGCAGACATGACTTTGAAGACGCATTTAAAACTCTATTATGAATGTTTAAGTGTTAACTCCAGAGACAAAAGGAATGAGATTAAGTTAAGACAAACAAGACACGTTCCGAATATTATCATCATGACGGAGAGCCAGAAAAAATGGATAACCCAACGCATAAAATTACTCAACGGCTTGATTAACGAGTAGTTCATTAGCGTGTGAAAATACCGCGGGATGAAACGATCAAGTTGATAAAATAATAGCTGATAATGCATCGAAGTTAATCATGTTTCCTTTATGGTAAGCTGGGTTTAGCCGTCAACGGAATCGCTAAGGACCCTTGGGAAGACACGCTTTTACGCGTGATGTGCTGGAAAAACGCTCGTGACACACAAATTTGCTCGTGGGATGAAAAAATCACGCCGGATCATATTTCAAGCGGAGAGATAAATTATATGCCAAAATGGTCCACACTGGCGTATGAAGCGATTAATGTTTGCCCGTGAGAATCACGAAGTTGCTTTGGGAAAATGGCGTTCTGGGCCCACGAAGCCGATATCGGTAGCTCAGAGTGTTATAGCGTGTGCTACAGCTCATTGGCGAAAGGGTCACGGTTTGAATTCCACCGACAGCGTTTTGGAGAATAAAGTCCATTCATCACTCGTAAATAACCAGTTCAACGAGGCAGTTGAGCCCCAAAGCTAAAAGCACGGACAGACAAAAGGCACGAGCGGGGGAAACGTCTAAAAAAATAAAAAATGAAGAGGTTGTTAAAGATTTGATAGCCATATTTCCGCTCAATGTGGATTATTCTATTCGGCAAGGTCGGACGAGGAACAAAATGCCGAAGAGATTACAGCAAAAATAGCATCATGTGTGCACAAGGCGGCTTCAGAAACATCCAAAGGGAATAGGGGCGATTCTGTTTGTAATAGATATAAGATGCGAATCTATATTAAGTGGTATAATGAAAGTCGAGAGAAGATTAAAATGGAGACTATGCTTATTCGAAATGTGCCACCGCATATTCTTCATATGGAAGGAATTCCATCACATTACTTAAGGATAAGTTAATGCGAAGAACAACCATCGAATGAATTCGTTTCGAGAGATTGTTGGTTAAATAGTAGACACTTATGGAAGCAAATGGTAACTTATTGGAAAACAGATTATTGTTTTACCAAGAGGCTTGTTTTGAATAGAGACTGGAATTAATTAGCTTGTGATAGGAAAAAACTTGAGCCATCGATTATCTTTAAATTAGGCATTTTCAAGCATTTATGAATTAATGTTTGTGTAATTTTACTTTAAGCGCGATATAAAACGTACCTCACTTGAGTAATCGTAACGTAATCTTTACGTTCAAGTTCATTCCTTCGACGTATATTTTCCATTCTTTTTTTTCACTTACAAAGCGCTTTCTGCGCAGGAAAGGTAAATTAACCTATTTACGTTCATTTCTTCGTTGTAGATTATCCATTTTCCTTCATTCGCTATGTTGTGTGTGCACACGAAAAGAACATTAAAACGTATTTATGTGTTTGTTGAAAATATTGTTTACTTCAGTTGCGACCAAGATTGATTTCGTTGACAACAGCTAATAAAACAGTGTAAAGATTTGTCTGATTCCAAAATAAATTACGACTTTCTTGTTGGATTTTTTTTTCCAAACTTTTCAAAAATAAGTGGTATCCATGTGCAGAAGTAAACTCTCAAATTTTGAACTTTCCATGACGTAGGCCTTTGGAGATATTAAAATAACAAAATTTTAATAGAGTTCCAATTCGATCTTTTATATTTTTCAAAACTCAAATCTACAGAAAAGCAAATGGCAGCAGTAACGAAATCGACTTTCCAATCGCGATTTCTATCGATTACTGCTTCGTCACGATTTCAATTTATGAAAGAGCACAGACAGACAGACGAATGACAAAGTGAAACTATAAGCGATTTTCTTTAATACGCGCTAAAAATGGCTAATTTACAACGAAGGAATGAACTTCAACGTAAAGGTTATTAGTTGATAGGTCGAACACTTTTGGCTCCAATTAATCATTGGTAAGAAACTCTTTCAGCCAAAATATAGGATTATAGTAGGTATAATCCTATATTTTGGCTGAAGGAGTTTCTTACCAATTGTAAAGGTTACGTTACAATCACTCCATTGAGGCGTTTTAAATAATTTTTGATTGTTTTATTTACATCTCCGAAGGTATAAACCAGGGGTCCTTAAACTACGGCCTTATCAGCAAGAGTATTCACTAAATATTATTTATGATGTCTAAATTACACTTACCGAGTACTTGGGTGAAATCAACTTTTAATATCAGCGAATTACATATTACAAAATCGAAAAAATTCTCAAAACTTGTTCTTTGAAATTTTCACACGGCCCGATTAGTCATTTGAAATGTATGTGGCCCGCACAGTGGATCATGAAGCCTCCTATGACCCTTTCAGTAAAAAGTTTGGTGACTCCTGGTATAAACGATGGAAAGCTGAAACTTGGAGTGTACTTTTTCACAATGATGCCACTTGTTCTTGAAAAGTTTGTTCTGAAAGCTTTGGCACTATGGGGACATAGCGACTATGGTTCAACAACTGCCGAAAGCGAACTTGTTGATAATTACAGCAATTTTCGATCATTTCTCAGCTTTCGAGCGAGAAGTGACCATGTGCTAAAGCAGTGGTTCCCAAACTTTTTTGAGTCGAGGCACACTTTCTAAGATAAAGAGGATTTCGCGGCACCCCAGCATTGTAACAAGCTTTATATATTTTTAGATACGGGCATTACAACTTGCAAACGCAATTTATTAGAAGCAAAATTATTGCCTTAATTAACCACCAACACATGCAAATCGCTGATTTATTTACTAAACAAAGTTCTTCGCGGCATCCCTAAAATTCTACCGCGACACATAGTTCGGGAAACACTGTGCTAAAGAATATACTTGAATCATGCGGTAGCAATGTGCAATACACTAGTTCAGCTATTCAAAACGAAATTATCGACGCGTACAACTCTCTTATATTTTCATGGCTCGTTCAAAAAAATCAACGAATCCGGTTGCTTTTCAGTACTCGACGATGAAACAATTGACTGCCGGCAGCGCGGTTAAAAGTATGATTTCATGGGTGCGTCTGCGTCCACCCGCAGAGGCGAGAAGCATTCCACTCCGACACTATTCGCATAAAATAAAAGAAAGAAATGCACTAACAGACGTAGGTAAATTTGCATTTATTAATAGAGGTGTTAGGGAATGGAACAAGTTGCCTGAGGGACTCTTCCAACCCTACCTAAAAACTGTTCAATTATTTAAATGTAAGTTTAAATGCTTAGCCAAAGGGTTAAAATACATATATATAGACGGGTTCATTATTTGTTGTTTTGTTTTTAATCAATGGAATGTTTGTAGCAATGCGTAATGCGTTTAACAATTATAAAAAGAAGGTTTTACAGGAAAACTTGAAAGAGAACCCAAAAGCATTTTGGTCTTACGTCAGGGAAGTTCAAGGTAGGGGCCCCACTATTGCGTCACTGCGGTCGGAAACGGGAAACGTAGTTCACGATAGTATGGATAAAGCAAACCTATTAAATCATCACTTTCAGAAAGCTTTTACTCGTGATGACGATGAATGTGAAACCCCTATTCCTATGCGTCAGGGCGATTCGATGGAAGATTTGGTATTCTCGGAAAATGGCATCGCGCTCCAACTTCATTCAATTAAGCCAAATAAATTTCCTGGACCGGAGGAAATTCCCGCGCGTGTAATGAAAGAATTAGCTGCTGAAATCGCGCCGTATTTGAAAATTATATTCGAGAAATCCATTAGAGAAGGAGTAGTTCCTAAAGATTGGAAGGTGGCACATGTTACGCCCATCCATAAGAGTGGCGACAGAGAGAACCCCGAAAATTATAGGCCGATATCCTTAACTTCATTATCGTGCAAGATACTTGAGCACATAGACTTTAGCTCTGTAATGCGCTATTTAGATAGTCATTCATTGCTTAGCGGATGCCAACACGGATTCCGGAGAGGTAGATCATGCGAAACGCAGCTCGGCCTGTTCGTGGACGATTTGTTGCGATGCGGAGAGAAAAATACTCAGGTCAATGCCATATTCATTGATTTCAGGAAGGCGTTCGATAAAGTATCTCATAGGAAATTAATTGCGAAGTTAGGACAATGTGGTATCAATTCGAAAGTTGTCGGTTGGGTGAGAGACTTCCTCTCGAATAGGGAACAGATAGTTGTCATCGATGGGAAATACTCGTCCCCCGTTAAAGTTGCTTCGGGTGTTCCTCAGGGAAGTGTATTGGGCCCTCTGCTCTTCTTAATCTATGTAAATGATATGTGCTCGGTTGTTCGTAGTAAAATTAGGCTTTTCGCCGATGACACCGTTCTATATAAAGAAATAAAAAATCAGGAGGACCATCAGTCTCTGTGTGAAGACTTAAGAGCCATTTCAGCGTGGTGCAAAGAATGGCAAATCGAAATTAATTATACTAAATGTGCCGCAGTCACGTTCTGGAAAAGTAAGAACAAAGATTTAGGTTTCGAATATAAAATAGATGAAATGAGTATTCGACAAGCTGAGTATGTAAAATATTTAGGAGTAACCATTTGTCGAGATCTTTCGTGGGACATGCACATTCGTCGAGTTATAGGCGCGGCCAACAAGAAACTGGCATTCATAGGTAGAATAGTACGGAACACTACAGAGAAAGTACGCGAAACATGCTACTTATCACTGGTAAGACCACAAGTGGAATACGCAGCGAGCATATGGGATCCGTACGAGAAGGGACACATAATTCAACTAGAAAGAGTACAGCGCAGAGCAGCCAGATTTGTAAAACAAAAGTACGAACATAAGGAAAGCGTCACCTCTTTATTGAGCGATTTGAACTGGGTATCACTGGAGGACCGTAGATTGCACTCAAGGCTGAAACTTCTAGAGAAATATAGGTCAGAATGTCTAAAAGAGGAGGTAGTGGGAATAATTGTGGCACCGACGTATATAGGTAGAAATGATCGAGACGATAAAATACGTGAGATCGATTGTAGGACGGAGCGTTATCTAGGCTCGTTCTTTCCGAGGACAATAAGAGATCACAATAGGAAATTTCGAATTGCGTTAGACAATCTTTAGGTAGGATTTGGTGCATTGCACCCCCTGCCACCCACCAACTTGGTGAATTGCAGGGTAACTTGTAGATGTAGATGTAGATGTATCTGTATATTTATGTTTGACCTTATGCATTCTTTGTATATTAATTATTTTATAATTACTGCTATTTGCATACATGCCACCTGGTTATCACCAAATTGTATTGTATCTTTTAAATAAATAAATAAATAAAATGGGGCGATTTCATTGGCGCGTCTCGGACGTTGCGTCTAGCAGGCGATTACAAAAATGAGGCTACGTCTTGACTGCTTCGAGAGCAGTCAAAACGCAGATGCAGAGGCGCGCCGGCCAGTGGATATTCGCATTGTGGAAATTTAGTTCCTTTCTATGAATATGGTTCGCCGTTTCTCAAAGTATGTACTTTTTCACATCTTCTGTTTGCCCCAAACAGAAGATGTGAAGAGTAATTTGTCTCTTTGGCCAACGTTTCGTGGCACGAGGAAAAGTTCCGACGAGGCGGCAGAAGTTTCTCGCGCTCAAATGTAAAATTCCATATCTCGAAAACCAATTAAGATATTGAGTTCAATCCACTTTCGAAGATAACTTTAATCTTTTCCCACCATTTCATACGCATATATTACCCAACTATTCCTAATAGTACGTAAGTTAACAATAGAGAAAAATTTCGTGCACTGATGCAGAATGCGAGAGCCTCGTTCGGTTTTATTTAATTTTTAACAACAATCAATTGCTTTACATGCTCCTTTTAACGGTGTGTGGCTTATGGAACACATGCGAAAGCTACAGAAAAATTTCATGTGATTTCAGCGAATAGACTGCGAGATTTGGCCGTTCAAATATGAATGCGGCGGAAGAAACTCGGAAGTTTCGATGAAAACGCGGGAAATATTGTTTAACCATGCAAAAACGGCGATTTTTCGGTTTAAAAAGTATTTAGTTTATTTTATTACTCATTTTGTTGATTTCCCATCCTTCGTTAGATGTGTGAGTAATTATGCCAAAAACGACGAAAATATGGATTTTGCACGAATTAGTAACGCCGAAAATTAGCAGTACAGGGAAATAACATGAGATAGCGATTCTCCCATAAGAACACGAAGAGCACGACGTGAAACGCACTTCAACAGAGAGTCTATTTGGCGGCAGCTGCGAGACGCATCTGGGAAAACCTCGGCCGCACGTCTCACCGCTGCGGGTGGACGCAGCGAGACGCACCAGTGAAATCAAGGCTACGATGGCGCGGCCTGGATGAGCGGAAAATTTAATGTGTTCAGGCTCACATAAGAAACGTTGTTCCTACTGAACTCTACGTTCTCAGCGCAGTCCACAGTTAAAATTTGGCCATTTCAAACACCTGTGAAGTTTCATCCATTCGAAACTGTGTGGGAACCATAGAAAGAATCTATGATTTTTTTAATACTCCAAAAAGGCAGGCTGCACTGCAGACAGCGATACAAGTGCTCCCGGCGACCAGTTGCGAGAAGCTGAAGTACATGTGGGCTACGAGAGAGGTCGAAAGATACGACTCTGTTCCGTGTTTTTTCAAATGCAGTTCGCTATCATCGATGCTTTGTAGAAAATCTCATTATGGCCTGCCTTAGAGACGTCATTGCATGCAAATCGACCTGTGTATGCCGTAATTCTGCATATCACGTCTTTGCCTTAAAAAGCGTCCGTCTATGCCAGTCTCTGGAACAGCCTGAAATTCATCTCCTGGAAGCTGTGCACTTTGCTGAAGACACGGCTGAAGAGCAGGAGCGGACCCAAAATTCCCAAGGGCGATCGTCCCAATTGCCCCTCTCCCCTCTTGATTCCGCCTCAGCCGACGACCATACATTTTTAAAATTCCTACACCCATCAGAATCTTTCTATCCCTTGCCATACAGAGTTAATCTTCGGTGTAGAAACAGACGTGGAATGAATTTAAGAATGCACCCAGAGGAGGGCAATTGGATCCGCCACTGCTGCAGAGCTACAATAATCTTTTCGCCGGAAATCTCAAGAAGAGTTTCATGAGCCATGACTGTTTTGCTGATAGCTGAAAAATATAGCTACAAAGTTGAAATGCCTTGAATCAAACTCAAACAGACAAGACAAGACAAGAAACAGACAAGATTCGAGAAATCTCTTACCCTCTGTGAGGTTCCTGATGATTGGAGACTAGCACACGTCACACCCATTCATAAGGGAGGTGACAAAGAAAACCCCGAAAATTATAGGCCGATTTCTCTAACATCATTATCATGTAAGATTTTGGAGCACATTATTGTTAGCAACACAATGCGTAATCTCGAGAGTAGATCGCTGTTAGTCAGCTGTCAACATGGCTTCAGAAAAGGTAGATCCTGTGACACCCAACTCGGTCTGTTTGTGAATGATGTTTTATCATGCGGCGAAAATAATAAGCAGGTTGATGCAGTGTTCCTTGATTTTAGAAAAGCTTTTGACAAGGTTCCCCACCGTAAGTTGTTATTGAAATTGGGAAATCTTGGCGTTAATGTTAAAGTCATTAACTGGGTTCGCGCTTTCCTTTGGAATAGAAAACAAAAAGTAGTCATCGATGGTAAGTCCTCGAGTGTGGCAGATGTAGTCTCTGGAGTGCCGCAGGGTAGTGTGATTGGACCTATGCTTTTCTTGCTTTATATAAACGACATCAGCTCAGTTGTAAAAAGTAATATCAGGCTTTTTGCGGATGACACCGTAGTCTATAGAGAAATTAGTGGTCCTAGCGACCATCGTCAGCTTCAGGATGATCTGGATGCGTTATCTGTTTGGTGCAAGGAATGGCAGCTAGAAATCAATCAGAAAAAGAGTAACGTTCTAAAGTTTTGGAAATCTAGAAGCCCATCGTCCGTGTTTACCTACTCGATAGATGGTGAGAGCATTCCTGTTTAGGAATCCGTGAAATACCTCGGGGTAACCTTGAATCGTGACCTGTCTTGGGACACCCACATAAGACGAGTGATAGGTGCGGCAAATAAGAAGTTGGCTTTTGTGCGTAGGATAGTCAGGAAAAGCACGGAAAAGGTGAGAGAATCCTGTTATTTATCCTTGGTTAGACCTCAAATGGAATACGCAGCAGCGGTTTGGGATCCATATCAGAGGGGACTCATAAAGGATTTAGAAAAAATACAGCGGCGAGCAGCTAGATTCGTGAAAAAGAATTACGATAAAAAACAGAGCGTTACGTTACTCATTGAAGAGTTGAGTTGGCCATCGTTGAAAGATCGTAGATTACAGGCGAGACTTAAACTTCTAGATAAATATAGGTCGGAGATATTCGTAAATGAAATGAAGGATATTATTCGACAACCAACGTATATCGGACGGAGGGATAATGAGGACAAGATTCGCGAAATAGATAGTAGGACGGAGAGGTATAAGGAGTCCTTTTTCCCTAGGGCAATACGTGACAACAATAGATAACTGTGAATAATAATTAGTAAGGAACTTGGTGCGCGGCACCCCCTGCCATCCACTGTCAAGGTGACTTGCAGGGTAATATGTAGATGTAGATGACTCTGTAACATCGCGACAGAATCGAAAGAAGATTTGTAAAACAAAAGTACGAACAGAAGGAAAGGGTCACCTCTTTATTGAGCGATTTGAACTGGGTATCACTGGAGGACCGTAGATTGGACTCAAGGTTGAGACTTCTGGAGAAATATAGATCGGAATGTCTAAAAGAGGAGGTTGTGGGAATAATTATAATAAATCAGCGTCTGCTACCCAGCAATCCCACCGTCACAGGAATTGATCAGCAGCACAAAAATCCATGCAGAATTTTACTATTTGAAATTTTCTTCGATTTTTTTATTTTTTAAAGGTCTACAAAACACAACCGTAATAAGAGAATGAAATGAAAGTACTTAAATCTAAAACATATAGTAATATACTTATTTATAGAAATTTTATTTATAACGATGTCATATTAATAATGAGTGAAGACTACGGCGAAGGTAATATAAAGAAAGGAATCAACTCCTATGCTGTAATTTAAAAAATAGAGACTCGCCATATCTCACATAAAATGTCTGCTTTCCACTCCAAAATCCACAGAATTTTACATGTTATTTACCTCTTTCAGAGGAAGATTTCCATAAATAATTAATCCACATCAAAAACTGCGCAAAACTCAATGTATATAATACACAAACTATTGATAACATACTACGAAAACATAAGAACAGGCTCAACCTTAAAAATACACTACACTTACGAACACCTCCAAAAACTTCGTACTCATAAAAATTCCTTTTGCCCCCGGGATTACAGACACATTTCAGAAGATCTTTTCCCAATTTAATTTACACAGAGTACAAGTAAATAGCAATAAACTTGTAAACCTTCTCCACAATCTCAAAGACAAAATACCAGACACACAAAAATCCGGAATATATAAAATACCTTGTGGGGCATGTGATAAAATTTATATGGAGCAGACAAAGTAAATTAGAAACACGTTTTAAAGAACACATTGCTCATTGCAAACCTAACAGATGTAACAATTCCAACGTTGCAGCTCACATGCAAGAAAACAATCATTCTATCACCATCCAGAACCTAACATTATTAAAAGGTTCAAAACTAGATGCCTATGCATATAGATACATACATTAACAGATACAGAGAAATTGTAATGAAAAACGACCGAGGTCCAATTCCATTCCTCCCTCTTTTCACGCTAATGGCTAAACCCCTCCCATCCCTTCATTTCGCTCTCACTTAAATTACCTGCAGAATACGAAACATTTTCAGAATGTATCACCTACTGATGTTGAGAGCTTGGCTCTTGAAACGCGTGTTTAGGCTTTAAAAAAGTGCAATACTTGGAGTGTTTGCTGCTATTCCTCTCTTGTTTTTTATTATTTAACATTATATTTATTCCTTATTTTGATATTTTCCGTGATTTTAAATTTTCAGTCGTGTGTCAGTCGCGTGTTTGTGTTATTGTGTCTATAAGCTGTATTGCGGTCAGGAGGCGCTTGACTTTTATGTTGGAGTGTGTGTCGGAAGTGGGCTCCTGGTCTCCCTGAAAAGTGTGCGTTCATTTCTTTATTTAACCTTCCTTTTATTTTTTCCTCTCCCTTAACCATTGTACGACACTATTTATTAAATGACAGCATAGGAGTTGATTCCTTTCTTTACATAATGATGCCACTGATAATAACTATATAATTATGATGTTACAATCATAATAAAAGCGAGCATGAAATGTTAAAAATATAAATATTGCTTTAATTGTTATAAACAGAACCCCCGTATCCCGATAGAGGGTTCTGTTGAGAATAGTGCAAGAGTTGTTTCTCAAACTTAATTAAACATTGTTTTTTTCTGGAATTCGAACCTTAACCAAACAATATGGAAATAGATAGCAACTGAGCCAAACCACTTGATGGAGAAAATTTCCCTTGCGGTTAGCTTGGCCTCAACTTCCTCCCATTTGCCGATTTCCTGCCTAAGACGCCGTTTGAGTCCAAAATTAAACGTAAGCATACATTGGAGAATACTTAACTTCAGTCAAGAAAATTCCGACATTAAATTTCCCGCAATCTTTCAAACGGCGGATCGACGCGGGAGTGATGATCACGAAGGATGAAAGATGATCACAAACGTCCGCGTTTGCCGGCGAGATGTACCGATTCCACGACACCAGTATCGAAAGACGCAATCCATCTCGGCGGCGAAAGGAGAAAATAATTCTTCGTACACGAGAATCGATAACCTAATGGCGAGCGTGTCCTATGTTTAACCCTTCGAGGTCGCGAGTTCGATACTCGAAGCGGGAACGAGGCGTTCCTTCGTCCCTCCGTAGATGGCTTTTTTCCCCCTCAAAGGATACGCGGGTCGCCATTTATGTACTCATAAAAAAAACGAGTCCCATCGAAAATTTACGTAGTGATCGAGGCGGAAGTTTCTTCGCAGAAGGGGGAGATTCCACGACGGGGACGCGTAATAGCCGGTCGCGGACGCGATAACCCCTTCCCCTCGTTTCTGCGGAAAACTAAAATTCTCCAATGTCAGATTCCTCCGCTCGAGATATCGACGTGAAAAAAAAAAAGATTCGGCTAGCCTTTTGGGCACAAAGGTCGCGTGAGCGCATTAATTTCCGCCTCACGACCTCTTCGATGTCTTTCGAAAGGGACGGGAGATGACTGAGGGCGTTAGTTTTTTTTTGTAAAAGGAAGCAGTCATCGCTCGTTATTCTTTCGCATCTGCGCCTTCAACGTGCTAGCCAAGCAAGAGTGCGTGCGCGCGAATAGAGAGAGAGAGAAACCATCGAAGAGACCTTACTGCTAAAGGCGGCACAGAAATCGCCCACGCCGCTTGGCCGGAGAAAGAGGCAGCATTCAGCGTCAGCTGTAAGCAACGGATTCCTTATCTTGATGAGCTTTCAGAGGCAGGCTAAACCCATGGCAATTGGCTACACACGCTTCCACTTTATTCTTTTCCAGCTTTCTTTTTTTAACGGGAAGAGAAAGGGGGAACTTCCTAGAGTATTCTGTGAATAAGAGGATGTTTGTTACGTCCATAAAAAATGCGAACTAACGTACGCGGCCGGAGCTCGAAGAAAAAAGAATTCCCAGAAGAAAGAAAACAACGAATTTTATGAGATCTTGATCGCGGAGAATATATGTTTAGTTAAGCTCATTAGGGGAATTTGCATAAAAATAGAGAACCAAATATTTACCTCGGTCGATGAAAGGGAGCAGTCGTCGAGAAAAAAAGCAGCAGAAGACTCACCTAAAATGGAATAAAAGTTGTAATTAAGTCACATAAATTCAATTAAACGACATTAAGATTTGCCGATAAGTATTACATTTTCAGTTATTTTAACGTTTCAGCCCATAAAATCCATTCCAGAAAAATCAGTTTACACACCGATTCAGTGTTTCTCTACCCAAAAATAGAAATAAACAATATTCAGTGTTTCTCTATCCAAATATAGCGATCAATAATTTATTTTAAACTGTATTTTTATAAGGAATAGCTTCCATTCCAATCGATTCGTATTTACTTACCGTGTAAACATTGAATGCAAATGTTAACAAACCCACTTATGCAGTATTAACATACTTAATAATGACCACACTTCGTGGCGCGCTTGTCTATCGAATATGAATCGATTCCGGAGGCTGATAAACTTTCGTCACATTACACACGCGAGCCGATATAATATCACACGCGGTCACAACGATAGGAATCAATTACCCGAGCGTAGGTACGAGGAGGCTGGAAATATTTTGCGCCATTTAATGCCGAGTGTAATTTTCTTCCTCCCATAAGAGGCTACTTAACCCTCGGGTGGCCCGCAAGTAGCGCGGCAACACTGCATCTTGACCGAGGTGGAGAATATTGCGGTGCTTTATCTCCGCGTTGGTAGGAGGGAAGGAAATGAAGCTGCGGAGGGTGTGGGGGAGAAGGTGTTGGAAGAGGCCGAGTCCGACTCGGAACGAATGGAAAACGTTGAGAGTATTTTTGTATGGCTTCGCGATCCATCGTTAGCGGGTATTTTCACGCTTTACGTACAAGTTGAGGCAAAAAAGGGTTATCTTTTCAAAAGGACAGTCCGTTTCGGAAGAGTTACGAGATAAATTCCTCTCGTTACGCCGAAGATGACTGGATAAATAGAAAGCGCCCGAGGAATAACATGTCGGGAATGGGTTAAACCGACAAGATTTTTAGTGATATTTGCGTCGAAACCAAGACGGATTAATCTCTTTAGTGCCTGTGAGATCTGCATGAATGAATAGATTTTTTATGCAGTCTCATTGGTAAGGTTCACGGTCCCTATCGGACATTGCACTCGAATTTGACCTCAAGGTTTCATTTAAAAGTTCTACAAAGGCGCTTTCTATCTCTAAGCTAACTGAAAAGACTTTTCGAGATTTTAAAGAAATGGAATTTTCGAGATGACGGGAACCCAATCTCCTAAAACGATTCGCCTTGCCCAATCGAATCGCTATTTAGAGAAAATCACGCTTTATTATTTCATAAATCTTTTTCTGTCGCTCATCTTTCCGAATGGACCTAATGCTATCACGCCG
Source organism: Tanypteryx hageni (assembly GCA_028673005.1). Classification (NCBI taxonomy): domain Eukaryota; kingdom Metazoa; phylum Arthropoda; class Insecta; order Odonata; family Petaluridae; genus Tanypteryx; species Tanypteryx hageni. The sequence goes on from CM054116.1 coordinate 58,755,206, forward strand.
CGTCATCCTGCAAGTAGCTTAACGAGCCCAACCCCTTCCTGCATTAGGTCAGGACTTCGATTCGCGCAATGGGCGAAACCCGCAGCAGCGCATAATTTCTACCTCCCTCCTCGGATAGATTCACACACCGGAATACCAGAGTCGAATCTCGGTCGAGGAATTTAACAATTTAAGCGGAACCTTTTATCAGACCTTAAAAAGCCGAATCCGATCGTAAAGTTAAATTATTAACGAAACGAACGAGAGGAGATCCTTTCGCGATAGCAGGGAACCCGCCTCCTTAGCGTTTAACACCGTGCGTGCCCGACGGGGCGGATGAAAACTTCGCGGATAATCCAATTATTTTCTCCGAACCAATCATTGTTCTTTGAGATAGAAAATAAACAGAACGGCATCGTACCGAAGTAGGCCTCCCGCAAACCGGTTTCTAAAAAACGAGAAAAATAAATAAGTAAAAACAAACGGACCGCTGAGGGGAAGAAACGTCTTTCCCTTCTCAGAATTTTTCACCGACGGAAATCTTCCAAAAAGTCCCGGACTGTGAAGACGCGACGCGGTTCTACACGAAGGGCGTGGGGTGGGATGCACCTCCGAGAAAAACACATCGCATAGCGAAAAGATACGTCATCGCGAGCCAGACGCTAAAATGACGCAAAAGGGACGAGGAAGAGTGGTGTGGGGTTGGGGTATCATTTCCGAGTATGCAGAGGAGAGGGCACCGACGGAGGAAGCGTGGAGGAGCGCTGGGAGAGAGGCGGAGAAATGGAGGGGGTTAAAAAAAGGCGGTGGGATGGGAAATAGAGGAACGCGAGATAATGATTGAGAGCGGAGGAGAGGGAACTGGGGAAGGGGGGACGCGTATAAAGAATGACTCCTTGTCCTCAGAACGGTCCCTGGCGGGTTGGCGACAAGAGCGGGATAGAAGTCGCATACCTTCGCGCGTACTGTTAAGCGGAGTCATCCCTCACGCACCGAGCTGAATGCCTAACGTCCGATCGCGTCCGAGAACGTCACACCTCGGGATCGGAAGCCGTCCCGCCGAAAGAGTTGAGGTGGGGGAGAAGGGAACGAAATAGGGCGGCGCGGGGGGTCTTCCTCCTTTTAACTAAAAACGACTCAAAGAAAAAGGCGAGCGAAGAAGGGGAGGCGAGCTCGTGACTTATAGAGAGAAAGAGCGGCGGGCTTGTACCTTGGCGGGTGGGTGGAGTAGTGTAGTGGGCGTGTCCCCCGTTTACCCCCTTCCCTCCTCTCCGCCTTCTTCCGTTTGTGCTATTTCTCTCGGATTGTGTGCGTGTGTGACTCACGGAGTTGAAGAGGACGACGTCGAAAGTGCTCTTCGAGGAGGGATACGACGAGCCGTGAAAGACGACTGCGACGGATACGAGGAGCGGCAGGAAAAGAGATGCCTTCGGCGGCGAATGCAAAAAAAGGTAACGACTGGTCCGGATAAAACCCGATTGAAATATGGTAGAAATTATTTTTCTGACGTTTTTTCCTCCCCTCAACCCTACTTACAAGACAAGAGATAACGGTCGTACCTCTTGCAACTTGAAGCGTCTATATTACCGCGGGAAGGAGGAGGCACTTCCCTTTTGTCCTTCGTAACTGCCAATTCAATTGTTCGGGCGCCTGAGAAATATATTTACGGGAAGTTATTTATTCTACCGGATTATATGGCCTTCTAACTTGCGTCTTTTAATCCGAAGAGTGCATTCCTTCAGGCGTCGAAAGTGGTGAAGACGATCGGAAAGTTTCATTGACTTTTTCGCGGTATCTCTACTCTTCCTCTCCCTCGACAGAAGGAAACAGGCGCGATACGTTTTACCGTTCATGAGACCCCGGAATAGATTTACTAGAAAGGAAAGCGACTTTAAAGACCTTTTATGCCGAAACCGATACATGCAAACGTATATAATTGAAACTAGTAAACATAAATACATAAAAAATAAGGTTTCTATGAGGTAATCGATCTGCCATCCACTGTTGGTTGAATCATATCGATGTTACGTATGCGGAAAATTTCATAACCTAACCAAATTCCGCAAGATAAATAAATAGCGCTACTCATGTTTTCGTACTTGTAGCATTATATAAATGACGAAACCTTCGGATTGAAGATGCTTGTTAGTCTTTCTATCAACATATTTCATGTATCTAACAATAAGTTTGATTTTCAAGAAAACGAAATCACCTACTATATGCTAAATAGTATTTAAAATATTAGTAAATCTTCATTTTGAAATTAATACGATTTTTAAATAGCAATAAAAAAACTCATGGTGTTAATTATTTTTTTTTGTACATGGGAGAAAGGCCAGATGAAAATTTTGACGTTCTAAATAAAAATTGTCATCATGAAAAGCTTAAATAATCAGCTATGGACCTGCGCTTAGACAAAATTTATCAGGAGTATGAAAATAAACATCTGAATTTATACATCAATATAGAACTACCATTTATTCAAAATCTCAGAAAATTAATGTCACTCAATTTCAGTTGACTAATACAGAAATTTATTTAGTACGAAATTGCATAACGCTATTTAAGTAACTTTACAATTTTTTTAAGAACAAAAGACAGTCAATAATGAATATTTTCAGGGGACAACAAAAACATGACTCCCAGCGGGAAATGACTCAAATCTTACTAACAGCAGACGTGACAAATTTCATAAAAAGGACCGGTCTATCGCGTGTTATTCGATGCAATAAAGGTCAATTTCTTACATACACAACTCGTTATCTCAGTTGAAGTAATAGCTGCAAAATCAATCCCTAATTTATCAAGTTATGAACTCAACCTTAATAAAGTATAAAGTTAATGTGTTTTTGCAATAATACATTTAAAATTTAATTTAAATGCAGTTTCAACATTCATATAGTTTCAAATAAAAAATACAAAAGTGTATTATAAAAAAGCATCGTTTGAAAGAAGCCTTAATTGGCATATTTTTTTACGATACTGGAAATGCGTTCGAAATATTTTTTCAATTGAAAATGAAAAATGTCATTACTGTCAGCAATAAAGAAAAGTTATCGTACAAAATTTATATCAAATCAGCGTAATGAATCCACGATAACATGACTAATAAAACAATTTCGGGCACCAGAAACCGATTCAAGTTGCGTAATCAACCGCTATTAGTATATTTTAAGGAAAAACGTTCGTCGGACACTCAAACCGTCCTCAAATGCGACCTTCTCAAAAGTCGTTCACGTCAAACAAAGAATCGACTAAGGTATGAGGGTCGTTTGTATCGGATAAATGTAACGTAATAGCCGTCGAACCTATATAAATCGTCTCGAAATCACCGCAAAAAATTCGCCAAGGAACAAAACGAAGGTGACTATCGTTTCGGGGCGAAGTGATGAAATATTCCGGTTAATTAAGGAAAGCCTGTCGGGAGGAAAGCGGGAAATAATAATCTAATCGATATTCTCTACCAAGGATCGGATTTGAAGGACGAATTTTTCGGCGTACATCTTACGGGAAATGGGCAAGGCATTTGCAACAAGAGGCAACCGCGAGACAGGAATCGATCATTGGGCATGATGCATGTGGGCCCGTTGCCTCGTCACGTCTCTTCCACAGACGCGGCCTCATAAGGACAACGGAGGGAAATAATACGTGCCTCCTTAACCTCCCGGACCCAAAAGAAAACTTCGGCAGGCAAGGTGATGTGAAACCTTAATGCACGAGTATTTGTCAATCGAAGGTTGTTTGATGTCAGCGGGGGGACCGCCCGCCATCGACTTGCGTTGATTTGCAAGGTGTTCACGTACATGTTCCTGCGGAACTGGTTTCAAAGCAACGGGCAACGGAAAAAATTGTCAAAGGAATTAAAAAAAAGAGAAAAAGTCACGATTCTCCTGAGTATTCCCGCTTGTTGGAAGGGGACGTACATTCGCGAGGGGCCATCATTCGCCGGGAAAATTCGACCTCGAGGAAAGCGGCTACAAGCATCACTTAGCGATTTCATGAGGCCGCGGCGCCGGTTCCCAAGACAACAGCCTCGAAGGTTCTCGATTTCCAAATACATTGTAAATAAGAAACATCTATGTTTCCCTTCAGTTGGACTCGGTTTTATTTAACGACAGCGGGTTAAAAATAATGTGTGTGTGTGTGTGAGAGAGTACATGTATGAGTGTACTCAAGATTGATGATCGGTCTGTGGAGCAATGAGACTTCATGAAAATACACTATGAGTGTATGCTCGACACCAGGGATATGCAACAATTTTACTTGGCTGGCCGCATTCGTAGACGTTAGTGCTTTGGCGAGTCGCGAGTTCAGATCGGAACTTACTCAAGAGATCATATGTGATTTTAAAATGAAAACAGTATTAACCGTGTTCCAGTGTTAAAACTTCCTCTCTCTCTCTTCGTTGGCTCGGTAAGTAGTTTTACCACAAATATAGGCCGTCCCTCGTGATAACACCCACGTTCCCGGCCGGTCAGAAAGTGCTCAATTACAATGGGGGTTGTTAATTATAAATACATAATTTAATACCTTGCGGTTTTTGTGATTTGCTTATAAATTTAAAATCACTATAACTACTAATTAATATTAATACAATACAATAAACATGAAAAAATAGGAAATATATAAATATGTACATTGGTAAGGTAGTTTAGTCAAAAAGATACATCTACATCTACATTATACCCTGCAAGTCACCTTTTTGGTGGATGGCAGGGGGTGCAGTGCACCAAGGGTCCATAGTTATCCTACGTTATCTTTTTCTATTATGGTCTCTTATCGTCCTAGGGAAAAACGATCCTCTATATCGCTCCGTTCTACAGTCGATCTCGCCAATCTTATCCTCACTTTCCTGCCTTCCGAGATACGTCGGGCTTCTGATAAGTCCTACTACCTCATTCGCTAGTCCCTCCGACATAAATTTTTCCAGTAGTTTAATTCTAGCCTGCAGCCTACGTTCCTCTAACGATGTCCATTTCAGATTTTCTATCAATGATGTTACGCTTTGTTTACTATCGTAATTCCTCTTTACAAATCTAGCTGCCCTGCGCTGAACCTTTTCTATCTCGTTAGTGAGTCCCTTTTCGTAAGGATCCCACACAGCTGAAGCATATTCGACCTGCGGTCGAACCAAGGATAAATAACATAATTCTTTCACTTTTTCGGAGCTATCTCGAACTATTCTCCCTATAAAGGCCAGCTAGCTACTGTTATTTTTTATTTTTATTCAGGTAACATTTACATTTAATGTCACAGAACGCATCACCAAAGCTACGCGGGCCGCTTAAGATGCTCTCGCGGCCCGGAAGCCGTAGGTTGCACGACCCTGCTCTATAATATCTCTAGCGCTCTGCTTCTACTTCTCGTATGTTCATCGTGATTGCGGCATTATGCATGGTATGCCACGCTTATTCTAAAATCTTCATCAAGTTTTCTCGTTTGAACTTATCCACAACTCCTAGATTGACTCTCATTTCTCTGAGTCGTTTCTTAAGTTGGAAACCTTCAATAACGACAACAAAGTTCTTTACTTGATGGAGAAGTAAAAAGATTTTTTCCGACTTGTATGCAGGATTCTTATAAAAAGTACTTTAGATAAATGACGTGCATTCCACTTGATTATTGACCAGAAATGAGTGAAATTTGTATCTTACACTTCGTAAGTATTCGTTTAAAAATATTCACACGATCAGGCTTGAGAACTTCATATTATAAAAGATCTAAACATTAGTTAATTATCATACGTTTAATGACTCATTTTCTGGGTAATTATTCCGCCAATTTTCCACAGTAAATTAGCGTTTTTTTCTGCCAACAATTTTTGCTGTGGTTCTTTCTGCGAATATTCATCCCTAAGTAAAGATAGATTTTGTTTTATTATTTAAACTGGTCGTTTTTTCTATCGTACATTTCAGGCATGTCAAACTGGTGGCCCGCAAGCCGCATGCGGCCCTTTCTGTGCCTTACTGCGGCTCGATAGCTAATTTTTGTCTCCAATGAATCGTGTGGGATTTCATATAAATGCTTTATTTTAGCGAAAAGGAGGGGGTATTTTTTCATGGTTGCCGAATTACAATAGTACGCATTTTTTAAATTATTGTTTTAATTGCAAAATAAGCGTCCAATCTACTAGCTAAAGTCTATCGTTCCACCTCTGGCCCTGATTAAACAATTGCGGTCCTTCTCTAACATTCATCGCTTTAATGTGGCCCGGACGCCTCTTCGAGTTTGACATGCCTGTTATATTCTCAATGACTCCGCAAGAGTCATATAAATAGTTATGCAATGCAAGATGGAGTTATTAACTTTATACATAGAAGACATAAGTTGATATGAGAGAAGAAAATTTATCATTAGTTCGATATATAATCAACCATTTATCGAACAGACTAATATTCTATGGTGAATCAACTTACGTAATTCTGCGCTCATAACATACAAAACCGATTAAAGAAAACAATGGACTATAGAATAATGAGTAGAAAAAATATAGGTAAAACTGAATGAGACGGTATGTTCGATTTAAGAGTTTCCTGTCGGTGAATTTGTGAATAGATGGATTTAACAATTTTAAATGGCGTGAGGACAACTACTTGATACATTCTGGAGTAAACATTTTGAATACTCTCACTTTTAATTTAATTTGCTCCGTAGGGATAATTCAATTCTGTTAAAATGAATTCGTATCTATGCCTCAGTATATAACTATTTGGTGAACAATATGAGCTAATACTAATATGAGCATATATACTAATTTATCTTTATTTAGATCGAAGAGATATTCATTTCCAGTCTCGATTTGTCCTGTATTTATGGTTGGATGTCTAACATGAATTATCATGATGTGGCACGAAAACGCTAGGACATTCTTCATGTTTCATTACATACATTTTTAGAATCTCTTCTTCCAATAGTAACAGCAGCAACATTTTGGTAAATAACTTGAAATTCGTCATGCTAGAGGCGTCGAGTAGTAATAGCAGATCAAATAAAATTATTTCACTGCGACAATATAGAAGTACTAAGAACACTGTAATTTTCCACTATTGGTAGTGGAAAATTAGTGTAGTTAATTCATATTATGGAATTATTCCACAAGATTACGCCATCAGCAGTTGAGATAATAGAAGTAATATTTAATAGGTATAAACGAAAAAGATTGTAATTTCTATCGTTAACTAATAATTGGTTTTGAGATGTTCTGTTTTTACGACAGAAATCCTATTTGATTTTAAAATGGAGGCCAACAAGATAAAAACATTCGGAAAAGCATTTTTATGGTTTTATGGGTATTTTTATCTTATTTGCCTCCATTTTTTAAAAATTTGGTGGGAAGTGTTTTGCACGACGGTAGTAAAAAAGATTACATACGTCAAAAATCAACTTGTCGCGCTCAAGCACTATATAATTTTTAAGTTCTCCTTTCGTGAATTATCACAGAGATAATACTTTGTATGGACCTAGCTATTAACTTTCTTAACAATTAATGCATAACGTACGCCATGCATGGTGAATTGCAGGGTATTATGTAGATTTAGATGCACACTTAAGACGATAGGTATATATGCAAACTCCGAAATAATATCGCGAAATTATAAGCATATCTGATAATTCAAACATATTTAAAGCCCAAATAAAAATCTTTAAAAGCGTCAATTCTTCTCAATTCACCATGCTAGACCACCAATGTTTGTAATAATGCAAAAAAATAAAAGGAAACTGTCAGATAAAATTCCCAAAATGATGCCATTTCTGAGGATCTCTCTATTCTAATCCATGGCCATTGAAGATACTTAATGTTGGGAAAGCAGGCGAACACGCTATCTCGCGAACAAGCTGAAAACTTTACGGACAATAACTCTTATAAAAAAACGTGGCGCTTGTGGGCAGAATAACATTGAATTAATGCCCTTTTCTCCTCCAACTAGCCCCGAAGTTCAAGATCTCCATCATTCATTATGGCTACCGACTCTCTATAGAGAGCCGCGGAAACGTTCCTTTATCGCCGAATCTCAAAATTACGCGATAGTCATCGGTCGGATTTCGTCAACCTTATCGGACGAAAGGTTCTGTAATTAACGAGGCGAGGGAATCGAGGAATGCAATTACTCCTACACATAACGAGGTATGAAAACCGTTTCAAAGCACCCAAAAACGCACTGTGGGCATCGGGAAGGAACGGAGAATAGCATTTAGAGGGAAAGGACTTCACACGGTCCGAAAAACCCTAAAAGAATAGAAAAACCTGGTGCAATTATGTTTAAAATAAAAAAACGGAGGCAGTTCTCAAAATCCACTTCGGGAGAGAATAAAGGAAAGAAACGCCAATAAATCATCAGAGGAGATAGAGAAGTAGAAATGATTAGCGTGTGACAGGCATTCTTTTTTAATTAAAACTTTTGATTTGTGATATTGCTGGGTATATTTTTATCACCATCGTGGTTTCGTTGCGTGACTGAAGGCATGATTCGAATTGCTTGCGTCGTTACGTGTCATTACCAAATGTAGCCGATAGTGATTATAATTCCTAAACACACAATCGAGATAAAACTACTGAAATTGATAAATTATCTTCATATAATAAAGCTTATTTAGTTTATTTCTACTATTTCTACGGATAGTGTTGGTTATTTGTATTCTACATTAATAATTAAATTTAAGAAACAGTTTTATACCTTACCGTAATAAAAGTTCGGTAACCTCAAACACGCAAAAGCAATACGGTATTCTACTCCTAATTTTATAGTTCATTAATGTCTTTTTAAATCTAAATAAGTGCCCGAGTACTATCGAATGATTTGTTTCCTTGTCCTATTTAAATTCAACACCGAAGAAGGCTCATGAAAAGCCCATGAGGTTTACCTTAAATAACTATTTAAGATGAAAACCGCCGCTCGTATCGTAATCAATTTTCAGATATAAGAGTTATGGGGCAAGAAACAACAAAAAAAAGAAAGGACACTAAAAATCCCAATAAAATAGTTATAATAACGATTGTTCCGAAGGTCAGAAATTTTTCGTAACATATTATTTCTCGCCTATCATTAACATCAATACGCCGGAAAACTTTCATGAACTCAAGATTGGAACTACAGCCGAGACAACGCGAACAAGCGACATGTTTGGACATAATGTGAACGTGCCAGTTATAACTAATGGGAAATTGTAGGACTGTCCCCCGCATTGAAGGGTTTAAAATGCCATTGTGTTTCCAGGGAGGCATAAACCTTTTGGGAAGGACACGGCAGATGGGGTGCCGAGTGAAGGAGAGGGGATGGAGGAAAGAATGTAAGAAGAGAATAGTGAAGCAATGTGCGCGCTCTTATGTGGGACGGAGTGGGTAGTGAGTGGGGAAGAGGAGAAGGAGAGGGTAAGGAGACAGACGGAAATAGTATCCGGATCCTTAGGGACAAAATACCGAAGAAAGGTGAGTTTTACGAACGAGGACGACGCCTCTCCGAGGAGAAAATCCTTGTCAACCAACCCACCAAAAAACCACCCGTCCCGACCAACATCCACCCGTACTCTCTTCCCGTCGCATCCCTCCATCTCCCCGCCCCCCATTTCCCCCCTTACACCCTACTACAAAACGCCTCACGGCATGTTTTGTCCCAGAGACATAATGCAGCCTCATCTTCAGCCAATTCCGAAACCCCAAAAGAAGAACCCTTATACACTCACACTCCCGAAAAGAATCCTACTCCATCCTCCCTCCGTCTTTCACACCATTCCCCTTTTTCAACCTCCGGAAACATGTCCTTTCCTCACACGCCTCCCATTTTGAGACTCCCACACCACCACCAACCCCATCTTGCCACTTTCACCTCTTCTCACGATCACCCCTTGCACCACTCCGCCACCAAATCTCCTCCTCATCCTCTTTGTCCTCTTGCTCCCTTCCCCAAACTCTTTTACCTCCATCTCATTTTACCTCTAGCTCTATATCTCCTTTCCCTCGCTGTAAAAGATGAGATTTTGGCACGCTGCCGGCCAGTTTTCCCGCCCATTGACGCAGTTGAAATCTCAATTTGAGGGGATTTCCCACTCGCTTCCAATTCATCTCCGCCGATGCAAAAATTCGCGCCGGGATGAGATGAGCCTCGTGATGGATTATGTCTCTACGAGCGGAAACGCTAGCCTCAAGACACACGACCAACCCACTTAACCGCTGCGGAAACGGTCGGACTAACCTCGGTGCAACACATCGCACCGTTTTCTCTCCGCCTTCTATCTCCTCCATCCGTCTCCTCTCTCATCTCTCCTCCACCCCCCTTTTCACCAAGGGCAATCACCCCCTTTTCTACCTTTACACCCGTCACGTCTATTCCGTGGACAAAAGAGATGGGAAATCGGCCGAACGAGACGATGAGATTACCCTTCCTCGCATCCTCTCTCTTTTCCTCTTTAATCCCATTCTCGCACACACCAATCCTGCCTCCCCTTCGCGCAGAAGTGAGGAGCGATTTTTATTTTAGCGAATGTCCCACGACCGCGCTTTGAATTCGATCGACGAAAGGAAAAAGGCAATTTTCCTCGAAAGAAACGGGAAGTGAAATTATTTTAGGTTTGAATGTACAAACCCAGAAGTACAGCCGCTAATAATTTCAAGAAAAAAAGCCAAATTTATGCGCGCCTGGATACTTTAAAATATATCAACAGCTTCGCGTAGAAAGTATTAAATACATCCTCGAACTTAAAATTACCAAGATACATATTTGGACGAAAAGGAAATAAATGCCAGCTCGGAAACCATTAATCGCCAAATCATCACATAATTTGTTTCAACAGTGATGGTATGAATTAAACACAAGGGAAATTAAAGTCGTTTAAAGATTAAAAAATATGTTAATATAACTATGATATAGTCCAAAAACCTCCGAAGAGTAAACAAAAGTAGACCGAGAGAAAATACGCTAAGATTTCTAAACCAAGAATGGAGTCGCTCACTTTAAATTGCCCGATAAAAGTTTTTCAAAACTACACACGTGAGATTTTTTTCTTTCTTTGAGGATGAAACGTGAAGATATTGCAGGTTTTTAAAGGACGATGACACGAAAAGAAGGAAGGCTGTTGGAAGTGATGATATACCAATGGACGTTCTTAAGGTTTTGGGATCGAAAGGAGTTAAGAAACTCACAAAATTATTTAACCAAGTATATGATACTGGGATATGGCCTGAAGATTTTTTAGATGTTGTTATGGTTCCACCGGAGAAAAAGAACGATACAAAACGTTGTAAGTATTACAGAACTATTAGTTTAATTTCTCATACAGCTAAAGTTCTAACCAGAATAATAACCAAAAGAATTGAAGGTAAAACAGAAAAGGAGCTACAAGATAATGAGTTTGGTTTCTGAAGAGGAAGACGGACAAGGGATGCCATATGATGTATGAGGATGATGATAGAAAGAGCACTAGAAGTCAATAAGGATATGTACTTTTGTATTGTAGATTGGAAGAAAGCTTTTGACCGAGTGAAATGGGATAAAATGTTGGGTATTTTAAATAAAATAGGAATAGATTGAAAAGATAAAAGACTGCTTAAAAACCTTTACTTTGATCAAAAGATTAGAGCCAGGGTTGAAGGAGAAGAAACAGAAAGTACTTCAATAGGGGAGGGGAGTGAGGCAGGGATGTCCTATTTCACCAGCGATATTTAATATTTACGCAGAAACAATAACAGAAGAAGCGTTGATGGAAGAGAAAGGATTTAAGATAGGAGGTGAAAGTATTACCACCATTAAATACGCAGATGATCAGGGCTTAATAGCAGAAGACGAGAAAGAACTTCAGATGATGACAGACAGACTAGTGGAGGTTGGCCAACGATATGGAATGAAGATCAATGCTGGAAAAGCAAAAGTCATGGGAGTTTCAAATATCTTGGCAGTATATTAGCGCAGGATGGAAGTAGTACACAGGACATCAGAAGTAGGATTGCAATGGCAAAAGCAGCATTTACCGAGAAGAAGGAGCTTCTCACAAGCGAGAAAATAAATTTAGAAACAAGGAAGAAATTAGCTAAATGCTACATATGGAGCATAGCTCTTTTTGGCGCAGAGACGTGGACGGTAAGGAAAAAGGAGGAAAAATATTTAGAAAGTTTTGAGATGTGGGTATGGAGGAGGATGATGAAAGTGAAATGGACAGAGAGGAAGAGAAACGAAATATTACAAAGGTTGGAGAAGAAAAGACGCTAATAAACAATTAGGAAAAAAAGCAACTTGAATAGGGCAGCTATTGAGAAGACAGTGTTTACAAAGGGCGATCTAAGAAGGCAAAATTAGCGGAAGAAGAGGAGAGAGAAAAAGAATAGGAATATAAGAGACTTTAAAGCAGGAATGTAGTACTTAGAGGTAAAAAAGAGGCTTCCGGGGAGAGAGAGAGAGAGAGAAATGGAGGCAGCGCTTCAGCTGAAACCTGATTTCGGACAGCAGCATGATGATGATGATGAAACCACGATGAAGTAATCGTTTATAAAAATGATACGAGGAGATGACTACAAATGATGGAGATATGGCAACGCCAAGCAGATCTGATAACTGAGTAAGCTGCTCAGACTGCCAATAAAAAGCTCACCGCGAGAGAAGAATTATTCGTTAAATTATTATTCTTTCATTATACAAGTGGTGTATCTATGAACACGGATAAAACCAGCGCGTTTTTTTGTGGGTCGGTCAATAGAGCCTCGAGCGCTGAAGGTGAGGTCAGGTGAAGAGGCTTAGCATTGTATTGCGCATCTTCATCTAATAAATATTTTAAAGTGTGTGTATGTATGTTTTTTATACGTTTTTACACCGTTGAAGCTATCGAATTCAAAAGTTTTATGTGTCATCCTATGGACTAAAGGAAGAACTTGGTCCAGGTTTGCAGACCGTGGGGTCTCTTATATCCCATGAGGTCAACAAAATACTATTTCCATAAGAATGCATGGGAAATGGTGTGGAGAAACCCCAAAATGCCATGCAGCCCTTTACTGATGTGGCTATAAATATACCTAAATATTAACTTACGATCACGCGAAAAGGCTTATTTTACGCACGAAAGTCTGAATATTTTAATTCTGTTCATGTTTTGTCGTATTACATGTTAAATCGCTCGAAATTATCCTTTAAGCGGAAAATTTATTAACACTTTCCAGGCGGCAACAAAGCTAAATTTCTTAATTGTTGTCCTCTTCAAAGAGAGATTGCCACGTAAAGATTAATGCAAGGAAAATCCACGCCGTGGCGTGCCGCAGAGGTCAACGCCAAGATAAAGGGTACAAATGGATTCATGCCTAAATATAGTCTATGAATACTTTTAAAGTGAGTCAAATGATTTTTAAGGAATATTAGAACACTATTATCTTTTACCATTAACATTGAAAGATGTATCACAACATAAATCGATACATCTACTTACATTTGTTCGGTAACCAAGATGTTGTTTATTTTTTACATTTTGGCTAATAGTATTGACATAATCCACATAATTTTAATGCTGCTTTAAAGGCTTCGGTGCATCTATCCATGTGAATATTAAGTAAGACGTTAATTCGTAATTATATTAATGATAAATGGGGAAAGTTTGGTAAACTAGGGGTACCCAACAGCGAAAGTAAGTAAATTTCAGAATTTACTGTATTAGTTTTATTGTAATATGACATCAAAAGTTATATCAATAAAAATAACAAATAATAAAAATAGTTTGTTACTTAAAAGAAAACTTTCCCGAGCGAAGCCAGGCCTTTCAGCTAGTTCTAGATAAACTTATATTATGCATATAAATATACTTTTATGCATGATTGAAACTTTAAATATGACATTTAAGTTTGGAATGGAATCAATTTTGTATTAAACGTTTAACTTTTCCCTATCCGACTGTGTAAAGATTTCAAATCTTCTCAAAAATGAGTGGCATCAATGTGGAAATGTACACTAAGTTTCAGCTTTATATCCTTTATACCTTCGATGATATAAGTAAAACAAGTTAGGCAAGTGTACAGTGTATCACAAATAGGCGCGTTTCGTACGATGGAGTATTTGAAACTATACGATATATGTAATTTGACCGAACACACCATAAAACAGCAAAAAACCACGATTGTATCTTTGCCTATTAAAAATCTCTTCTCCTCCGTTAGTTGGTGTATCAATAAACATTACGTAATTTTAATGACTAAATACTGCAAAACGATATATGATGATGATGATATAATGATTTCAGAGAAATATTTAAGTTATTTTTAGTGATTTATTTTCTAATCAGTTTTAATCAACCGAACAATCGAAAATTACTTAAAACATACTTCACTTGAGTTCAATAGTTGTAATATTTACGTTTGTTTTTTTTATTCGCCGTAGAGTATCCATTTCCTTCCGCTTACAAAATCTGTCATGCACGCGTAAGGAATTAAATGAATTTTGTAATTATAGCAGATCTTATTTACTTCAGTAACCAATAAGATAATTTACGTTGACAACAATTAGGTAGCTATGCATGAGTTTTTCAAAGTTCAAAGCGAATTACGACTTTCTTGTTAAATTTTCTTGATAACGGCTACTCCTACAATAAAATATACAGGAAAAGAAATACTCTACGTTTCTAGTTCTACAAGTTTATTTGAAAACTAATTTAATTTGACCAAACATTTACGAGATATAACGGAATGTTCGTTTTTTGTCACCGGTAAAGTGGTACCCCTGATAGGCTTACGTGATTTATTTTTGCGACTTTCTTATTTTCTTTAACTGTAAGTCCTTAATATCAAATTTCATAAAAATACGTTAGGTAGAAGCCGAGAACGAACATGCGGACGGACGGACAAACCGACGCCAATAGGCGCTTATGCTGGAAGCGAAACGCGCCTAAAAATTGAACATTATATATAACATATCGCACTTGAATAATTGTAGAGTAATATTTACGTTTAAGTTCAATTCTTCGTCATAAATTATCAATTCTCTTTCACTTACAAAGCGCTTTGTTCGCACGAAAGGAAAATTAACGTATTTAAATTAGTTTCTTCGTCGTAGATAATCCAATTCCTTTAATATACTATGTTCTGCGTGAACATCTGTAAGGTATCTTGTTAATTCAATTACTACGAAGACTGATTTCGTGGACAACAGTTAATAAAACCGTGTAAGAAATTTTCCAAGTCCAAAATAAATGACAACTTTCTAGTTGGATTTTTTCCAACTTTTCAATAACGAGTGGCAATAATGTGTAAATGTACGCTCAAATGTACAGCTTTCCATCTTTTACACCGTCGGAGATATATTTAAAAAAAAACAAAATTTTAAATGGGCTCCAATTCGAACTTGTACATTTTTCAAAATTATATCTAAAGAAAAACAAATGGAAGCAGCGGAAAAATCTACCATCCAATTTTCAGCTCTCTATCGTTTACGGTCTCGTCACAGTTGTAATTTAAGAATGTGCACAGACAGTAAGACAGACAAACGCTAAAGAGAAACTGTAAGCGCATCTGAAAAAAGCGCTCAAAGTGCTAGAAAAAAGGAATGTGATCGTAAAAAAAGAAATAAAGTATCGAAGCGCTCGTGATGGAATTTCTTTGGAGAGAAATATGAATATAACGGCAAAAACGGAAATTAAAAATATGACAATGAATAAATGTCTATCACTTTATATAACTGTAGTCACATTTTTTGTTTGTTCTCTACCGGACAGGATCTATTAAACAGGCATATAAAACTGGCAATCTGATATATCTGTCTGTGTCGTGCATTATAATTTTTTCGATCAAAACATATTTCAGAATTAACGAGTACTTTATTTTCCTGAATACGAGACAAGCTGCTCACTATTTATAAGGCCGTCAAGCTATATATTTTCTTGAATATTTTATCTAATAAATAATTAATTGCTCAATAAAAGAGGCAACATCATAAAAAAATTTCTATTTCGAGCCTCGTAAAATACCTGCACCGCTCTCCCCAAACACTTATCGCAACAAAGCATAAGTGGTGCAACATGTAGTCTGGCATGTGAGCTCAACGGTTTAAATGAACCATCTGTTCAGTGGAGAAAAATGATTTCGTGAAAATGGAACGCTACTGATGATGAAAGTTAGAAAAATACAGTAACTCCGAAGGAACTTGACACGGGATAGCTTATGAGAGGTCGCCTTAACTTGACGGTTGAACGATTCCGTACACCAATCTTAATTTTTATGTTGATAGGAAGCGAATCACACAATCTCCCCGGTCGATGCTCGTTATCTCATCTTACGAAGTCATCAAATCATTAATAGTGTCAGTCTTACGATTGGTTTTGCTGACTAGGGAATACCTACATGGTGTGGCGGTTTCGTGTTGCCTTCCACACCGGACACATACAGAAGGGAGGAGGGAAACTCGGTGCCGGCATTAGTCTACTCTTTACCAAGAGGACCAACTGAATAACGTTCCCTCCGAAGGACGGAGCGCTAACTTGCACGATCTTCTCAAACCACACAAGTAGGGGACCATACGACCTCGGAAAAAATCCTATAAAGTCATATCTATAGCTTAAACATAAGCGTAACTATGTGCCTCCAATCGCAGATAATCGGGGCCAAAAGAAGGTTCAAAGAGCCGGAATCGTCACAATATTTATAGGGAAATAAATCGTTTTAGAGGTTTACCTTTTGGAGATACGCCAATGATTTGAAAACGCATAAGATATACATTAAAACGAACTTAAAAGCAACATCGGGATTCAATTACCACAACATTAGGATTCAATTACCATCAAACCCTCACTCTTTCTCTCGAGTAATTTCCTTCGAATCACCCACATGAGGATACCTAACAAATTTGATAATAAAAAAACCAAATCTAACAGCGATTTCGAGAAATCAAAGCGACAAATACAGTGGCACATAAACCACTTATTTACCGCCCAATTGGGCGATTTCACTGCTAGCATCAGTTCGAGTTGCTCGGCTTAGCATCAAAACCTTATCGGATCCCATTAAGCAACGGAATCCAAAAATTCATAGTCCCGACATATACTTCACCGACATCATTCTCTCGTTCCCGGTTCTGCATAATTGAATAGGATAAGCTGCTCCAAACCAAGAGCCGCAAACCTCACCTGTACCGTGGCCATTATGTCACTTTCTCGGCGAATCAAGTCCATAAAAGAGCCGCCGTAATACGGCGCGCCGGGTCGTTCCCTCCGCAAAGGGGAACAAGGACCCGGAGAGAGGGGAATTTTAAGCGACGCGCGGAATGCTGAAAAATCCAGAAAGCAAAAGGGCACACTTCAGACGCGGCACCCGACACATTTCACTTCCTCCGAAGAGGCATTTAATAGACCGTAAAGATAGCCCGCTTTTCTGCTACGAGACCAGGGCTATAACGATATATTTCCGGCCTTTTCAAATGACGTTATCGCCAGGTTTCCCCTCACATAAGTAGCAGTTACCACCATCCGGTACCCCACCAGCCAGGGCCTTAAGATTTCCCGCCTCCTGCCCTCTATAATCCCATTTCCTCCGCCATGCCCGACCCGCCTCCCTCTCCGCAACCTCCCAGACGAGTCTTCCTCCTTTCGGCCGGGCGGCAAGGGTGCCCCAACCCCTCGACCACGATAGTGCATCTCAAAAGAGCCCTTTGTGCGGTTTCAGAGGCAAAAGAAATTGGATTAAACCCAATAGGACGTCTCTAAAGCGATTTTGGAATAAGAGACGCCTTCCAGTAGAACGTGTCCTTTAATACGAAGCGTACCCCTTTCTTGCGCTTTCGACAGCGTTAGTTGCAGCAATATAGAGTATAACAGTTTAGACGAGAGGTCGGAAATAAACGGCCTGCCGCCAACGAAGCTACGATGATAAGTCACACTTCATATTTGTCAATTGAAATTATGTTTAAAAAAAACCTTGAACGTTGAAATTATAACGCTAAAAATGTATAGAAGTACACCAAGTTTGCCGCCTCCTGACTTACACCATTTGTTTATCCATAAAGTAGACGCAAAATTTGGAATGTCGATGAGAACATTTGTACTGTATATAGATTTTAAGCAGGCAATCAACAAATATTTTTTTTTGGTTTATGGAGATAAATTCTACTAAGAAAGAGTTTGAAGTTCGATAAAAGAGCTGAGATTCGTCTTGAGATTTATTTTGTTTGAAGAAATTACGTTATTATAATTTTGTAAACAGAAGCGACACAGCTGCTTGCAGTCTCTCTCCCCCCTCTCTCTCTCTCTAGGACAGTCAAAAATTAATTCAACATTTTCATTATCGTACACAGTTTAGCGAACTCCCTTTTCACCGAATATTCAGGATCATCACCCAGTCATCTGATGTAAAATTCATAATAGGTTTTTAGCATTCCGTATACGGATAAATTGAATTTTATATTTTTTCAGCAACGAATCAATGAGGAATTCCTGGTGCTCCAATATTCTAAATATTTATATCTACTGTTACCCTACTACTACTCTCGGTGAATTTCGGCATTCAAAAATGTTAACGTATATATTTATGAAAATAACAAAATAGTTAATGACATAAGTTAAAATTTCTGAATAATTAGTTAAGAGTGTTTTCCTTAAATTTCTTTATCTCAAGTTTTGGCTATATCTTTTCAGCAGAGAGGTGATAGTGTTTCCGCTGTATCGGTTACAAATTAAAATACCGCACAGTCGTAACTCAAGTATATAATTAGATTATTTTGATAAAGTGTATGAATTTAGATTTGATTATAATAAAAAAATACAAATTATGAAACTCAAAAACGAAAACGTTAGCATTTTTATTCAAAACATTTTATCGGACACTACCGATGAAGAAGAGAGATTGGAAATGAATTATGTTGACGCTAAGACAAATTTTTGGGGGAACGAAAAGATTGAACGCACGAGTCAAGGATGAATAAATTTGCAGTTATTTTATTAGAGAGCGTATATTTATATAACGGAACTAATTGCCAGAAGAAATAACCATTAGTACATTTTGTAGATAAATATGAGTTATTGGTCGAATTCGGAGACGAATGGCGCCGAAACGAAGAACCTATAATTTAAAAATGCAATCATATTGATTTACTTGAAGCAATCCACCGTGAGACAATATAATTTCAGACTTATTTCCCTCCCGCGCATTCCATAGATTGATAAGTGGATTTTTAAAGAACGTCAATGACATCCGTGAATGAGCCGTAATATACGACCACACAGAAAAATAGCGGCATACCTCCTTTCGGCAGACCATATCCCTTTGCCCCTTTAATAACAACCTGCTACGGCACCGAGATCCCATCTAATAATGGTAGATGAACCCATATATTTTTTCGGCCTACATACCTCCTAATGGTCGCACGTATTTCGGGATAGGCATACTCTATTTGCGGCCAAGAGGAGGAATGGGAAGAAGGAAAGCTGGAAAGGACACAAGAGTTTGGGGAATGCAAGTGTTCGGTGAGGAGGAGTGGGGTAGACAGAGCAGGGTAGGAAATCGGAGGAGGAATAACCATCCCACCGGCCCTTTCCACCACCACCACCAGACAATTAACTCGGCAAGGGGCGTGTGTTAGGATGGGAAGAGGGCGTGGCGACATGGAGGACAATCCTCTCTGCCATGGCCTCCTCAATGGTTAGGCTGTCACGCTCGACAAAGAGTGGAATGGGATGGAGGGAGGAAACAGTCTGAGGGAAAGACATGGGGAAGAGGAGAGGGAAGGAGGTTCGGGGAGGATGCCTCGGAGGAGGTTCGAGAGGTGCATTGAATCGCATCGGGGGACATGAAAAGGGAGTGAAGGAAGGAGGGTGGGGGCTCTTTCGCTCTCCCTCTCACTCGCTTCCTGCGAGATCTGAAGTTTCCTCCCTCCACTCAAGATTCACTCGACAGCTTTAACGTAGACGGGAGGCTATGGCACCGAGAATTGAGTGAGGCTCTGCCATAAGTGTTATTTCAGGTCGCTACCGTGACGTTTTAACAAATCTTCATTGGTCACACGCAAGGAAAGCCAGAGGCTGACAAAGAGGTCTGTGGTTGGCAATCATAGTTGTAGAAATGCAGTTAACGTATTTACGAGCGATGTGTTCTCGTCAATATCAGCCCGTGACAAAGTGGAACTGCGATGAATGCCGTTACTCGTACAAAGGAAGGACTTATGAGCAAAAAGCTTTGGAACATAAACTAAACAAAATAACTTAGTTAAAAATAAATCTATAACATTTCTTCTATAAAAATGCCATTTCCGTCGATACAGGGAACATTAGAAGATATTTATCACAAAAATATATGCCCGATGGTATTTTTGATCGCCATAAATCGGCAGTCCGATCATGACTTAAAAGCGATTTAAAGAAAAACGATCATTACAATTCCGAGCATCAGTACGAATACGATTGAAAAGCAACGAAGAAAGGGACAAGATAACGCCCGAACTAAACGTAACTCTTGCTTATGTTTTGATTTTAAAACAACAAATTCTTTGAAACTGACATACATGGCAATATTTGCTTGAGTAAGTGTCACCTTCTTTGCATTTTCTTTAAAGCAAAGAAAGTGGAAGAAAGACTTTCGAGGACTCATTAAGTATAAACTTTCATTAAAATCCGTGTCGTTCTAGGTCTTTTCAAAAGATGACAAAGAGACAGAGAAATTAAATAATCTTTAGTACTCGAACTTTCTCCTTTATATGAGTGGCATAAAACTTCAGTATTCACTTCCGCACATCATTCAATACAGCTCTATTCATAAAGGAAATACATAATACACATGCAAATCATGAAAAAAAACCTGCGTTGCTTTCTCCGACATTAACATTAGGGTAATAGGTATGGACGAATTTTTTCACTATTTCTTTTGAGAAGTAACTTCCCGTTATAGGAGTAAACATAGTCAAAACAGTTTTTCTTAGCGTTCATTAAAAGTTTGAAATGACATGAACCGCAGATTTACCTTTGTTCGCGATAATAATAATAAATTTATATCATACATTAAATATTTGGCTATTTACCGTGTTTATCAGATACTGTCATTGATTCAAAGGTAAGCCAGAGGCTGAAACAATTTTGATGTGATTTGCCTAGGTAAGAGGCAAGGAAAAGTTTTTAGCCAAATTCCACAAGGTGCGTAAAAAGGGTTACATAAAACACTTTCTTAATATGTATCTACAAATATGCTATATTCCATTTCAGTTAGTATGATTGTTTAGCACGATCCATACTGGCGTTACTAGGAACTGAGCTATAATTTAGTTTTAACCTTGCATAAAAATTAAAAAGGAAGTTACCAATTTAATCGACCATAGTGCCAGAGCAGGCCAGCAGATGCACAACCTTCAGGGAGCATACGGCGGCATGACTTTCAGACGCAGGCACCCTTAGGCAAGAGTGATTTGCGAGGCCCGTAGGTAATAGTGATTTGCGAGGCCCCTAGGCCAGTGGTGACCAAACTTTTCTAATGGCGGGCCACATCAGTGGTTGCGAATCCCTAGGCGGGCTGGATTCGAGTTTAAATCGGGAAGTTTTATATATTCTGAGGAGCCATATTATAAGTGAAAATTAAGTCTAAATAAATGGCTAACATTTCAATATTTAAAGTTTTAATATAAAAATTTTCAAAAAATGAATGAATTTGTGTGTTAAAATTTTCGAATTACGTTTTCGTCATAGTTTCGCGGGCCGCATTTGGCCCGCGGGACGTAGTTTGGGCACCACTGCTCTAGGCGACAGCAGTTTGCGGAGTTCACGACTCGCGAATCCTGAAAACGTGGTTACATTATGGAGGAAAACAGGCTATCAAGTTCTTATCAATTTATTTGCACATATACATACAAGACAGTGGGCTTTGAGGTCGATGTCGATTGCAGCCCAAAATGTTTGGGTGGACCCCTTAGAAATAATTATTTTTCAGTGATGCCCGTCAGTTGAAACTGGTCTTCGCCCATGATCGTTTACGTTTGTTCGTCGTCATTATTTAGGATATATAGATGACCGCTTGTGTTGGGAATTTTACACAATGTATACATTTCTTTCCCCTCTCGCACTTAGTTCCTGAATCTGTTAACACAACTCTCACGGATTGAGGCGCGAGGCCCTCAGAGACGCGAGGCCCTCAGAGGCGCGAGGCCCTAGGCGGTCGCCTAGATCGCCTGGCCCTATATTCTGGTCAGACGGGACAGCGTCAGTGGCTCCATTTTAGCGAGACCGTGGACACATTATTTCCTCCTCTGCTTTTCTACAAATGCCACCCAGCGAAAATGGGAGCTATGAATTCTCGTTTTGGGAGCACGCCCATTTTCCTATCTCGATAATGACCCCACTCCGAGCATCTCCTCCTACGCCCTCCACCTTCCTCTTGTGAGAGGTCACTTATGATGCACCGCCGTTTCACGAAGCGTGAAATTGGTTATTTGAGGTATTCCCGGCCCCCCTTAAATACTCTCAGCGCCTCCCTTCCACATCCCGCCTTCCCCTCGAGCCATTCCTCCCCGCTGGCAGCCGCACAAAAGGTTCGTCCTCAGGGGGAAGGGAGTTCATTTATGGACTCCTACAACTCAATGGCGTCCACGTACGATTTAACGGCTTTCCGCCGCGACAATGCCCCGATTAACACACAAAGCGTCGAGTGACTCTTTTTCGCCCGCCTTACTTAGCAAAAGATTGCCCACAAAAGGAATTTTTTCGTGTCGGGGGATAGGGAAAAGGTGGACTATTATAATTGGCTAGAAGCGATTTTTTGAGGCGGAAAGATGGTTAAATAATGGTGAAATCCGAATCAACGGGAGACTTTCCTCAGAAAAGCTATTAAATTGGTAATGAGATTTTTTTAAACACGGTCGGTACAGATGAAGCCGATGGAGGGTTGGTGAGAAAAAGTATGGAATATTACATGAAAGGACATAAACGATTAATAAGCTAAGTATTTTAGGCGAATTTTAGGGGTCGAGTTTTCAACAAACACTACATTTTTCCCGTCAAGCCGGAATAAATTTGACATTAATAGTTAAGGAGGCTACTGCATAAGGTAACTCTACCCAATATGGTCTAGCTAAGTTTTATTAATTTTTAAGCACCTTTTCCAAATGCTGAACGTAAAACTAACATAATGTACTCTTAGACAGTTTATTTAAGTATATAGAAAAAATGTTACAACTTTAACGCTTCAACATGGAATTACTGGTTAGCATTTTTGCAAAACCTTGCTGTTAGGCCATATTAGGAACAAATGATCTCAATATGGCCTATTGGGTTATTATTAAAAAAAATAAGAGAACAAGAATCTGAGCTATTTATCAAGTACTTGTATCAAAATTCTAATGCTTGATTGCTCAAAAATGGTTACAGTAAATTTCCGGTAGACAAAAATAACTAAAAAATGAGAGAATAAAAGTAAGATTCTAATTATACACAGGTCAAAATCGTAAAATTGTACCAACAAAGATTTAGGCATATGAGGTCAAAATTTAATTAACATAAAGAAATGAACAACAAAATGAGATCTAAAAATCATTTTAAAAATTCACTGCCATTATTTAAGGCTCACAAAATGGGCAATATGGCCTACATAGGCCGTAATGGAAAGATTTGGACTAGTAAAATATATTCCGTTGGAACCACATAACATCTCAATGAATTGCCAAAACAATCACACAACTAATAGAAGAGACAATTATCTTGTAGAATGCCTAAGGTCAAATTAATTAATTAACTTTTGTCTGTACAAACAATGATTTAAACAACGTCTTGAAAATAGATGCACGTAACCAAAAACCCTGGTCTCAAACAAAACACTCCTGCAAATTCGGCCAACTGAGCGCGTCCAGCGGAATTCCATATAAACGCAGTTGTTAGCTGTCTACCGATATATTGCAACCACCATCTATCAATTGTGTCACGAAGTACGTTCGATACGGCGATTAGGCCATATTGGGGAACAGGCCAAAATAGGTACAGTTACCTTATATGAAGATGAAATCTATATCTACCTGATACCCTGAAAGTCACCTTTTTGGTGGATGGCAGGGGGTGCAGTGCACCAAGGGCCCATAGTTTTCCTACGTTATCTTTTCCTATTATGTACTCTTATCGTCCCAGGGAAAAACGATCCTCTATATCGCTCCATTCTACAGTCGATCTCGCGAATCTTATCCTCACTGTCCTGCCTTCCGAGATACGTCGGGCTTCTAATAAGTCCTACTACCTCATTCGCTAGTCCCTCCGACATAAATTTTTACAGTAGTTTAAATCTAGCCTGCAGCCTACGTTCCTCTAACGATGTCCATTTCAGATTTTCTATTAATGATGTTACGCTTTGTTTACTATCGTAATTCCTCTTTACAAATCTAGCTGCCCTGCGCTGAACCTTTTCTATCCCCTTAGTGACTCCCTTTTCGTAGGGATCCCACACAGCTGAAGCATATTCGACCTACGGTCGAACCAAGGATAAATTACATAATTCTTTCACTTTTTCGGAGCTATTTCGAACTATTCTCCCTATAAAGGCCAGCTTTTTGTTAGCGGCACCTATCAATCGGCGAATGGGGGTGTCCCACGAGAGATCACGATGGATCGTGACTCCAAGATATTTAATCGAGTCTGAAACTGGAATCTCTACTCCGTCCAACGAATAATTATTATCCAACGAGATACTCTTGGTTCTCCAGAAGTTGATGACGCAGCTTTTCTTTTGGTTGATCTCTAACTGCCATCCCTTACACCATGCAGAAATAGCTTCTAGGTCATTTTGGAGATACTGGTGGTCTTCCGGATTATTTATTTCTCTATAGATGACGGTGTCGTCCGCGAAAAGCCTAATTTTACTCCTGACTACTGAGCTGATATCGTTTATATAAATTAGATATAATAACAGACCAATTACACTACCCTTCGAAACGCCAGAGACAACCTCCGCTAAGTTCGAAGATTTCCCATCTATAACAGCCTTCTGCTTCCTATGATTTAAAAATTCACGGATCCAACTAACGATTTTAGAATTAACGCCTAAGGTTTCTAATTTCGTTATTAACTTCCTGTGCGGAACCTTATCAAAGGCTTTCCTAAAATCTAAGAAGA
Source organism: Tanypteryx hageni (assembly GCA_028673005.1). Taxonomy (NCBI): domain Eukaryota; kingdom Metazoa; phylum Arthropoda; class Insecta; order Odonata; family Petaluridae; genus Tanypteryx; species Tanypteryx hageni. The sequence continues at coordinate 58,780,205 of CM054116.1, forward strand.
TGGCATCGACCTGCGTATTCTTTTCTCCGCTTCTCAGTATACAATTCACAAAAAGAAGTAAGTAAAAAGTTCACTCTATTTGTTTTCCACATTTAAAATAAAAACCAATTTGAACGAATAAGCGTTATTACCAATGAATAGAGCTGAAAGGAAAATTTTCGAGGCATAACAGAGAACTGATTCACTTGAAATAATTCCATCAAAATTATAAGCATGATCCGCCGTCAACAGCTGATAAACAAGTTAACTGAAATCGAGACAAAAAAGCTGGGTTATGATGATAATTTCTTTATTTTAACGTAGCATTACCCGCAAAATGCAAACAAAAACAATTCCAGTTTAAATTACAAAGAGCCATCATACAAAAGGTTGCACCCATGTAATGCCAGGCGAAAATCGCACTCAGAGAAGCAAGTGAAAAATTAAACAAAAAATACCTCATTGCGCCAAGTATGATTTGTGAGTACGAACAATTATCGAAGGCCTCCTTTCTCTCAATTCGCCCACTCGAGTAAAGAGGCAGGCCTCATTCTCTGATGAACCCTATTATTAGTTGCACTGTTGTTTGTTTTCCATGCGATACACCATTCAATCTGCCGCAAATTACACACGACCTACGCCAGTTTTTATGTTTCCTTGTGGCATCTGTTTGTCAGTTAATAACATAGCCGAAGATCATGGGCCGCCGGAAGAAATTTTCGGGTCCTGGACAAGCGTAGGACCCGTGAGTAGTCCTTCCGCCCTTCGGTAATCTTCTCTAGAGCCTTGAAAACCAGGACAATTGGCCTACCCGTCTGTTGGGATACCGTGGTTTAGGGTTATTAGTATTGTCAAATCAAAACGTTTTCAGAAGGGATTTCGTAGGTTTAGAAATAAGTCCACTGAATGCGTCCTGCAAATCTGTTTAAACTATAAAAGCGTGAGGAGATTAAAAACAGATTCCCGGTTAACTTAGCCCAACTCGCTAAAAATCGGAAAACATTCGAATATGCCGCTCACGCCAAGGACGTTCACATCCAGCACACACTCCGACCGGACCCGCCACAGGATATATAAGCTATCTCGATCTTTTCATAATTACACACGAGGCGTAGTCAAAAGAGGATTGAACAAACAAGAGATAAAAAAGATATAACAAGAATTTTTCCCTCGGATTTTTCAACGGGATGATGAATTCTTATCTATCCTCGACCACTCCCACGGGATCCCTTTTGGTCCCATCGACTTTCGGGTAATAATAATCCTCCCCTCTAGAGCGACCCTCCCAAAAACCCTTCCTATCGCTTTCCCCTCACTTTTCTTACCTACGCACCATACCCACGGGCGCATCCCGCCTCCGCCGCACCCACCATTGGCCACGGAGCATGCTTTGATGAGGGGAGGAGAAAGAAAGAGAGAGTGAGGAGGAGGCGCCTCTTGTTCCAGCTGCTATATACCTCTCCCATTATCCTCCAACTCCGAGCAACCCATTGATAACCACTGGACACGTGGGCTTCCTAAACCGCCATGAGCGCATTTTCTCCCATAACCACTCCCATTAATAAATTACCTCTCTTAAGAACTACCAAGCTCAATGGCCAACTGCCGCCTTCATCTCGGTCGTGGGTCCTGAGTTGATATCCCTGTCGTGGGAAGGTTGCATGACGGCTATCTTTTGTCACGCGGCTCGACCAGTCTGCGATGTGGTATTTTTATCATTTAAAAAATATCTTCGCTTCCAAGTTGTACATTCATAAAAATATTTGCCATTTCCTCATCTTCTCAACTGACTAATCTAACTTGTATTTCATCTCAACTAAAGACATAACATGGATCAATAAGTAGAAATTTTTCGGAATAGCTATAACATAATATGCAATTGAACATTCAATAAGACATCACACAAAAGAATGCATTGATGAAAACTCATATTTTAATATGACAATAAATAGATTTTTCTAGAAAGCAAACACGCATTACATGAACGTAACATACACACATTAAAGTTAATATAATAAATAATATATAATTCCAAAAAAAATGAGTTTTATAATCATCTCTGTAATGCATAGAAACGTGACGACATCCGCAAGCCATTAAGTATTTTATACGTAATGAAAAAGGAAGTTAACATGCACGGCATTCCTTTAAAATAAGAATCGATGGCTGAGGAAGCCGCAATACTAAGCTTCCTTTCTCATGTAAACCGGTTTGGGTTCCGATCCCGTTTGGTGCATTAAGTTTACTGTTTTAGCGTCAACGTCTCCTTATAAAGCAGGTCTTCACCCCGTTTCTAACAAAGTCGTCATAAAAATAGTAGTAAAAACTTACCAAGTAAACGCAGCAAAACAATATTAACTCCGTGAACCGGAAAATTTATTTCAATAGTCAAGCTGCGCGATAAAATTGAGTTAATGATTCCCGCTTGGTACGAATATGCCACTTAATCAGAAAAAGGACTATCTTTATCGAAGAATGCTGAGTTTAAATGTGTGTGTGCCCGTCAATTCGACTGCGAATGAAAAGCAATACTGTTCTATAAAATGGTGGAAGAAACAAAGTGACGTTGCTCTAATATTTACATTTATAAGTCACCCGTGCGTACCTGGCGGCGGTAATTTAAGCAATAGGTAAAAAAGTGCCTTGCTGCAAAATAAAAACAAAAATTCTGCTCTATAAGTAAAAGAAGAAAATGGTATTCTTTTCCATTTCAAAGACAAGACACGGCAAGTGTACATACATCTACATCTACAAGTTACCCTGCAATTCACCAAGTTGGTGGGTGGCAGGGGGTGCAATGCACCAAATCCTACCTAAAGATTGTCTAACGCAATTCGAAATTTCCTATTGTGATCTCTTATTGTCCTCGGAAAGAACGAGCCTAGATAACGCTCCGTCCTACAATCGATCTCACGTATTTTATCGTCTCGATCATTTCTACCTATATACGTCGGTGCCACAATTATTCCCACTACCTCCTCTTTTAGACATTCTGACCTATATTTCTCTAGAAGTTTCAACCTTGAGTGCAATCTACGGTCCTCCAGTGATACCCAGTTCAAATCGCTCAATAAAGAGGTGGCGCTTTCCTTATGTTCGTACTTTTGTTTTACAAATCTGGCTGCTCTGCGCTGTACTCTTTCTAGTTGAATTATGTGTCCCTTCTCGTACGGATTCCATATGCTCGCTGCGTATTCCACTTGTGGTCTTACCAGTGATAAGTAGCATGTTTCGCGTACTTTCTCTGTAGTGTTCCGTACTATTCTACCTATGAATGCCAGTTTCTTGTTGGCCGCGCCTATAACATATTCACAGTCTTTTCAACTATAGAGTTCGCGGTTCACTAACGAAAAAAATCTCAACACAAACCTTTCGATAAAAGCTAAGCAAAAGCAAATAACCTATTTCTATAACTAGTTAAAATATGCCGCCAGAATTCATTGGAATAGAGACTCAAAGATTATCTGAAATACTTAAACATTTAGAATAATATCGAGGATATTTTCAGATGAAATAAATTGTTGCTTTTCAGTCAATGTTGACTTGAAAATACAGAATTACAGCAAAGGTCACAGCAAACAACTTAGGCCGTATTAAATTTATTTATTTTTTAAATAACAACAAAAAGTCTCTAAGAGCAAATAATTACGTTGACTATCAAGATATACTATAACCGATGAAAAATAACAATAGATAAGACTGCGGTATAAATAAAACTATAGAAATCTTAAAACAGGTGATAACTTAGGATACTCCAAGTAAAGGAAGGAGAAATAAAAGTCAATTTGAAGTCATAAAAAAGTCCATGGGTATAAACCGCGTGGCTCATGATTAATACGGACATTAAAAACCGGATACTGTTACTAAACAAAGATATTAAATTAGTCTTTAACACATATAAATATCAACTTCCAATAGAGAACGGATGTGACGTCTACATCGCAAGGAATTTCAATGCACACTGAATGAAGAAATAAAATACTAAGACCCGAAAATTTCATCCAGAAACACGAGAATGAATCTTAACGAAAAATGGAGATTTAGACTACTAGTTTTTCCCAGACTTTTAAGAATGAACTTTACCGCAACTTCATTCGAATTTGCACATATCGCTACTTTCGGAGCGTAACCGCTAACCTGCGAGGATTTACATTTGAGTGTCAGGACCCTTCGAAAAATGCTTTTTATAATTTAAGATCCACGAAAGAGTAGAGCATTTTAATCCGGCACTCACTGACGTATGTAGTCAGTTACCAAAACATTCTTTAACTCTGTACAGTAATACTCTCACATTAAAACTTAAATTAGAAGAAAATATCTTCTGTGACGCCAAATAGTTCAGTAAAATTATTCTCCATAATTAACACATATACGTAATTCGATATCTCAGTTTGCACATTCCAGTTAGTAAGGTAAATTATTTTAACTAGAATAGCTTTTATCTTCTAAAAATAAAAACAAATCGAGTCTCAATAATAATATTCTGATATCAATGCCAACTTTATCCGGATAGAATATGCAAATCTTAACCGCTATGGACCTCCCAGCCTTGGTCCTTACGCTTACCAATTTCCCATCCTCCTGAATAAGCAACATCAACCGTTAAAAATCTCTGCTAAGCAAACACAAAAAAAAACAAAGCAAAACAGCTTTTAGATAGCTAACAGTCACGTTTCTTTGACGCGAACGAGTCTTTTAGGCGTAGCATGGATGCCAAACCGACCGCACAAACACACACCACAACGGCGCGAGAGAGATCACGCTGCTTCCCGGAAAAGATAGGCACGGGCCCATCACGTTGCCCGCCCCTCTCCCTCTTCCTCTCCCACTCCCCTCTCACGCCCCACCACGCATTTCATACTTCCTTGTCCACTCACCACGCTTTAATCAAAGAATCCATCCACTCTGGAAAATTCTCGAGCGAAGAGAACAAAACCGCGGGACCGAAAAAAACGAGCCATAGTTAAATATATAGAGAGAAAAAGGGTTAGAACAGGAGGAACACAATAGGTGAGGCGGAATGGAGGAGACTTAGGGAGGGAGTAATATTCCTCCTTCCTATAACCCGTGCTTTCTTCACGGTTGCACCCTTTAACCCCTTTCCCTCCATTCCCAGCCTGGTGGCCGATGACCATTCCGGTGAATTTTTTTTCTGTAAATTAAGAAGACGAGAGGCCGATAGGGGTCGCCGACGGTTGGGTGCCGGCAGTGGAGACAAAAAACGCCGGACCAAAAATAAAGAAACCGGAGCGGCAAAATTGATCAACGCCGCAGCGAGTCTCGATTCGTACGGGGAAAAATCCATCATAAAAAACAAAGGAGCGATTATCTGCACTTCACGCATGTCCCGCACCGATGGTCTGCCCGAGACGTGGACGGCAGGACAGATGGCCTCCTGAAAGGGATAGAGAGGAGGGGAAGAGTGTGGGAGGGAAGGTGGTGGTCAAGGGAAGAATGGAACGGACGTGATGGACAGTGGTGTCGAGAGGAGGGAAAGAATTGGGTCCCGAGTCTCCGTTGCGAATAAGCTACTGAAAGAACCATGAATCACTCCTCTTCACTTCCCTATCCCAACCAACGGGCGACGGAAATGAACCTCTTCGTCACACTTTCTATAGATGGAAAGTGCGGCTCTTCAATCGAGCTTATTTAAAAGCGACTATTCGACGCACGCGTTATGACATGGTGAAGGGTAGCAGGATAGGGCAGGGAGGTAACTTATTGTTCGGATGGGCCAAAAAAAAGGAATAGGTATAGAGAATTATTTAGATACTTTTCGTAGTAGGAATGAAAGGTTGGAGTGAAATTGTAAATGAGCGGATAGATTAATCTATTTTTAATAAGATAATAACGAAAGAGTCACAAAAAAAGAAAATACGTATAAAAATGTGCCGTATTTACAACATGGGAGAAAAATTATACCGTTCACAGTAGAGGCCGATACTTGGTGAAACTACATAGTAGGGAAGGACGCATGTGGTAAATAAAACACGAACACGAAATTATTTTAACATAGTACTTATTTCCACGGAATAATTGTTAACCTACCAGTTTCGTCTACTTACTTTATGGTGACGATACATCGTCGAAACAAAGTGTAGCAATTTTTACTTTTTCCATACGTAGTACAGAGGTAAGTATTGTTTTCATGAAAAAAATCAATTTCGAGATTTCAACGGAAATACACGTTTTGAGGTCCCCTGAACACGTTTTGACCATTTTATCGATGATGTCTGTGTGTGTGTGATAGCTTTTTTGTGGGTGTTCTAACTCAAAAACTATTAATCAGGCCAATGCAAAATTTTATATTTAACATTTTTATGACAGTCACAAGAACTGATTAGTTTATGGTAAATATCAGTCAACCGGAAGTGGGTGTTTACTCTTGTCACATCCGTTTTTTTTATATTTGCTTTAATATTTGATCAATGTAAAAATATATTGGAATAAACGTTGTAGGAAATTTAATTTTCTATAACCTTTGATTGAAACATTTTTCCATATAATGCATTGCTTAAGAGATATTTTAAAAACTAATTTTTTAGCTGCCACCACCTACCGGCCACTATTGTTAACAATTGACGCTTAGTTACCTCTTAATAACGCTCCATTTTATTTTCTTAATTGTTGGAGATTCCTGTGTTCTTTGTCAAGTCTTTAAATTTTTCTCGCAGTTCCTTAAAATATTCATTAACCTATTTGGAATGTTTAGTAATACTACAAATAAGGAGAAAGTCATGTGGTGGCCACATCAGATTGTTCTCTGTTATTATTATTATTAGTGTTTTATTTGCCGCGCGTGTCATACCAAAAATTACATGCGGTCTTTTAACCATTATTTTAAATGAAATGATTTTAGAATAAAATTATTCGCCTCTATTATAATAACGTTTCCCCAGTATTATTCCAACACCTGCCCATTTCAGACTCTTGAGAAGCCTTGTAGTTTTCATTCAGGACCACTTTGTAGCAAGAAGAGGGAAGTGTCGCCTTAAGTAAATCCACATGAAATCCCTCGACGGGAAGCCCGCATTGGTTTTTATTAAGGTAAACTTGGCCCCCACCTAAGAAGAAAGTGACGAGGCAACTCATAATTACAGGCCGATCACGCCGCCATTGTCTCTATATCTCCGGAAATGCCCAGTTAGCGCACCCATACTCTCTTTTCCTTCTCTCTCTCTCTCACGACCTCTCATACAATACTTTCATGGGGCAACTGAAGGAGGCTGACCAAAGGCACACCCGTCCCTTATTTGTAGCCACGTTCCACCCATAAGACAGAAGAATCCTTGGTGATCGGCCAGCACGAACCTGGGCTGCTGCATTCTCCGTAATACCTTTTAACTCCTCCTCCCCTTTCAGCCTCTGTCACTCCCACCCAGAATGACCATGCCCTCTCACAAACACACACCGAGTGACAATGAAGACCCACGTGAGCAACTCGAGAGGGCGTTGGGAGGTTTTGGTCTGTCGAGTCGCGGTGGACAAGCGAACAGCGATCTTTTTACCCGGAGGGAGTATATGCATGGGATTAACGCGAGGAAAGGAGAAAAAGAAGACGCCGCACAGCACGTGCAAATAAATAGAGAAGAAGAAAAAATGAATGAGCTGCATGTTTCCGGACGGGCACGAGACTGTGCCACCGAGAGAGATGAGGACATACATACAGAAAAGATTTTTCGGGATAAGATTTTTAAGTATAAAAAAATTAATCACCAAGGAGCGAGCTAATCCCTTCAAAATTTGTTTTGTTGCATTGACAGATAACACGCCTCAACAATTATTAAATTGATTCGCCGAACATTTATAAATTTAAACCTACAAATCCGATCGATATAAAAATATTTAACAGATTCAGATTGAAAATCTATTAGCGGGAGAACGAACATTGCGCATTTTGTTTGTTATCTAACGTATCAAATTTCGATAGAACATTTTTACTCGCCGTCTCATAAACGTTTTTTTTTCCTGAGGTGCCCGCAACCATCATCCGCACCGACATTCACTTTTTACAATATGACAGCGTAGTTAAGATTTTAATTAGATACTCGAGATATTAAAAAGTGGGAGTGGCTGACGCATGCGAGAAACAGTAATTAGCCGCGTTCCTCTCGGCAGATTCGGGAATTTAAATTTCGACTGTTTTCCACAAGGTGATAACCATGTCAGCAAAATTATTAAAATACATTATCTCATTGTGATAAAAAAATTCTAAGCATCAAACTTAATGAATTTAAAACGACTTGAAATTTCAAACAATATCATTACTAACATTGTGGTCCTGATGAGCGACATGGCTTGAATTGCCTAATTTCAACCCATATTTTAACACGCGTGAAAATTGGCAAAAATGACTTGAGTGATAGGCTCGTACTTCCCGAGGACAATACGAGATCACAATAGAAAATTTCAACCTGCGAGAGACAATTTTAGGTAGGTTTTGGTGCATTGGACCCCCTGCCACCCAACAATTAGGTGAATTGCAAGGTAAAATGTAGATGTAGATATCACTGTTGTCTTGTACTTACTTAATCAACAAATATAAAGCGTGCGTGCATATGATACTGATGTGCAATAGAAAATGTCTACAGCGATTTATTTATAAACTTGGCATCCCATAAAAAACGAGTAGGGCAATGTTTATTATTTCACTCTGTAATTACCGAAAAAGATATATTCTCGGATGAATATTTGATGAGTTAAAGCAAAAAGATTATTTTCGTTCTTAGTAAAGTGACTGTCTTGATTGGATGGTTTGATCCAAGTATGTCAATATTGTCTTCTACAGGATATTTAAAAAATCGCGCAACCCTGTATATATTACAGTAAAATAGACAGGGTTGCGCCACTTTTGAAACTTCCTACACTTTGAAATAGTGTACTAAATACCATAGTTCAACGAAATACCTCCATTTAGCACTGAATGTGTAAAGATGAAAAAACCATATGTTCTTTTTCTTTCAAGAAACCTCTAAAAACTGAAGACTATTCGTAAGAACACAGCCTCAGCGACCGATGGTTCACAACCAAAAATACATGCCCTGTTTGCCTAACCGGTGAAATTTTTCCGCCAGGCGAAAAGATATGCACGACAAGAGAATCGACCGAGTAAAATGTTTCGCAAAAAAATATACCTTTACGGAGACATTAAAAAATGAGCCATACGTGCGATACATTTCGCCACCCGCATCGCGACAATGAAAAATGGATCCCGAAACTGAATATCGAACACCATTTTTCAACGAAGAACGACAACCAACAGAAAACGACCGACGAATAGAAGCTGAAAGAAAGCGCGAAATTTCGGCTCGAACTGATAACGTCTAAAGGAAAGTGGCCTTTTTAACCCCGTTTCGAAAGCGTTATGACGAATCTCGCATTATTTCCCTCTCCCCGCTCGTCGACTAAGAAACAATACGTTTCGTAACACGATGGGAGAGAGATACGATCCCGGCAGAAAGCTTGCGAGAGAGAGAGCGAAAGCTTCCAGATGACTCTCTTCGTCTTTCCCTCTTTCTCTCTCCGTCGCACCAACGCCGAGCTACCACAGACCATTCCATCGCGAAACGGGTGGGTTAAAAAGACGCGTGGGGGGACTGGATTTTCTTACAAAGAGGAAAGAAGAAGAGGGCGTGAGTGAGTGAGGGAGGAAGAACGAAGGATACAGCGAGAGAGAGAGAGAGACAGAAGTACAAGAGGATGAGAAAATGTGCCAAGTCAGCAATAAGGGCATGGTTGCAAGGGAAATTGGTGATTCGAGATGGAGAGGTGTAAGAGAAAGAGAGAGAGAAAGCGAAAGATATATTGGAAGCGGGAGAGGAGGCGTATGGGAGGGCAGAAAAGACGTTCGTGAAGGGCAAGAGGAGGGTGGATAGTAAAAGGAAAAAAGGGTTAAGTGAGGAGGAGAAAGAATGCAGGAGGAAGTCGGGAGAAGGGATTGGAAGAAGAAATTGGGAGATGAGAGGGTGGGATGCATGATGGGGTATACGGAGACCTCGTTTCCAGGAAATCGAGAGAGTGGGGGTCCGCTGCCGCCGCCGCTGCCAACACAACAAACTTTGGACAATGGGCGAACAAAAGGGCAACCTGGATGATTTAACACCTCCTTCGATTCGCCCATCCGAGTCCTTATTCATTCCCTTAAGGACTCGAGGTTTTATTCTCCTTTCCTTCTTTTCACACCATTATTCTCAATTTCTCCACACGCTTTCCCTCTTCCGGGATGGTGCGAGGACCTCCGGAGTCGCGGAGCCACGCCACCGTCGACGACCACAAATCCTCTAAAGCGATCAAGACTCTCTCATCTTGGATCACTGCCAGGGCGAGAATGAACGAGTGACTCAGTTAAATGAAAGGGAGGTTGCGAGCATAAGTAAGAAATTGCGTTAATTTGACGACTCTGAGTACATTTAAGACTGCCGAGGTAAATTCATAGACTTCAGAACGCATTCGCAGGCGCAACGTGTTACAATGAAGAAAAACTATTTGGTTTCGACGATGAAAAGTTTCAATTTAACCATAAAAACATCGTAACCGAGCTTAAAATATTTCAGATTGCACTCAATCGAAAATTAAGTAAACGAACAATTCGTATAGTCGATGGCAGAGCTGTCACGCCCTTATGGCATAATTTCGGGAAAGCCACGGCAAAAAACATGCACCTACTCACTGATACGATTTAAATTACAATCCTAATTCTAATTTTTTTTCGATGCGCGTAAAAAGTGTTTAACTGCCATCCAATGTTGTGCAAGTTTTTTCCAACGAAATTTTCAGCCATTATTGATTCCCTCGTAAAAACGCTACGAGGTTTACTAAACTCGCTGATTCGTCATTTTTCCTTGAATTTGTTTTCAAAATAAAAAAAGAGAAATATTTTTAATGTAAGAAAAAGAATTTTAGATTCTTTATCATTATTTCATTTGTATCAAAATATAGAAACATTCCCACGACTTTTAAAATGATAATTAACAAGATTGTTTTGTTCGCACCTACGGTGATAACGAGTTAATGCTAAAAGTTCAAACAACCTCTAGTGGCTTTCATGCCAGAATTTTTGGTAATAATAAGAAGTGAAACCCCGATTTAGCGCCACCATTTTGTTCATCACTGACTTTGTCTTTAAAGCGGGGGTGGCGGTAAATCGAGGTGTATGCTTGCTCTAATGAGGAAGTTCTGTTCACAACGATTCATGGGCGGTATGCGGGAAAGGCACTATATAGTGGGGCGCTGAATCGGGGGTTGACTATAATTCCTAGAGGTAACATTTCAACGGTAAGAGCAGGGTCGCCCCTAGACAGGCGTGAGGCTCATGGCCAATCGGCTTGTGCGGGACCCTGTTAACATTTACCACAAAATTTGATTTAACCTTTCCTTGCGGTGATATCGAAGCGAGGGCCCCTCCAAAGTGCGGGGCCCGGGGCGGTTCGCCCTACCCTAGGGACGGCACATGGTAAGAGGAATACATCTTTGTTTAAAAACAGCAGCTAAGCACAAAAAAAGGATAGAGCAGCGGTTCTCAGACTTTATGCAATTGCGACCCCCTCTTACAGCAGTCGAACATGTCGCGACCCCCTATTATGGCTATTATTATCAACGCCAGTGCAATTTAGCAGTATCGTCTGAAAATACAAACGGTAAGACATATACCTTCTCGTTCAACACTAAATACCACAAAGGATGATTTACGAAACAATTCCGTGATAACATTCCTGAAAAACTGACAGTCGAAGAATTTGCGGCAAAATATGGCAATGAGAATTTTTTATAGGTATTTGAGAATTAAAACTATCCTACGGACAACTTTAGATATTATCTTATCAATAACCAGCCCAATGTGATATTGAACTATTACATTGCAGCACTTTAAGCGATAATGAGTAAATTATACATTGCATGCATCTTCACCGAGATAATTTAAAAGAAAACTACGCAATGGGAAAGATGGGACGCCCGATAAAAGTAGATTGTTGATTGCAAAGAAGATTCATAAAAAGAGTAAATCATATCTTGCACTAATGGAGAGTAAGAAAATTCTCATATTTAAGTAGTAGGTAATATGATTACAGCTACTAAATTATCGAACAAAAACGATTATGCTTTTTAGAAACGGAAATGACGAGAAATCTACCGACGGTGAATTTGATTGAAACTCGCCTTTAAGCCTTGTAATTTCTATCAGCTCGTTTGTAAATGATAGTCTCGCTGCGAGAAAAAGACAACCGCTTCTTATCAAAACGGCATTGCTTCAATGTACAGGAATTCAACGCACTTACTCCACCGAAACAACAGGTTTTCATCACCTCCTCGAGAAAATAGTAGTTCCCAGCCAATTCGAAGCGTAAAGGATATTTTTAAGAAGGCCCAGAGGTCAAAAGATCGGCAATTATCAAAAGCCGAATCGCGGACAAAGATTAAAATGATGATTTTCAGAGGAAAAAAAACCTCCATCAAACCCAACCCATCATGAACCGGCGATTTATTAAAGTCGATATCCAGTTACCAAACAACACACCCGTCATCGAGGACCGGCTTTGCGCACAAATTTACAAGTTTGGCCTATGTCAGCGTGAGTTATCAACCTATATTTAAGGTCGAACTCAATTCATACGAAAATGAATCCCATCCATTTCGCTTCGATGTTCGCAGGGGTAGAGGGGACGAAGCAAAGGATGAGAAAGGAAGAGAGATAATACGGGATCAGGGAGGTAAGGGCGAAGTGTGGAAGGGAGCGCCCGTTAGGGAAAGAAGGCATCCAACCTCCGCAAGGGTCAGAGAAGGGGTTAACTACGCAACTCGTCCGCTGACCGCTGGTTGAAACAAGGCCCACCACCAAGGTCCGGGAGCACGCGCGTCACTTACCCGGGGGAACCCACCTATAAAGAGCGTCGTTCGTTAGCTTACCCGTGAAACCGGAGTGCGTGTCACGGTGTTTGTTCGCGCTGAGCAGTATATTTTGGGCTGCCCACGCCCTGCAATGCATCTTTTGGAAGGGAAACTAGCGTGGGACACACCTCCCTAGCGGACCATAAATTGCAAGTCGAAACGAGTCCGCCATAACAATGCGACGCTGAGCGGCCTGTCAGTGCAATGGCATGTAGCATGAAGAGGTGGGAGTGGATGCTCCATTCCGGGCCGGGGAGGCGGAATTGCCCCGGTGTTTATAGCCACCTCCGCTAGACGGAAACTACTATGTTACAGATAGGCGGGAAGGGGTGAACCCTTATCATCTTACTCATTCAGTAGTGGGGGAATTCATAGAGAGTGATTATGAAACTCGAGTTGGATCAATGCTGGGATGATATTTTAACAGATAATGCCGTATCAGCCACGGTTTTCAACGTGGCTTTCGCAAGTTTCGCTCATGACCCTCGCGAAGAAAACAGTTGTAAAAAGATTTTCATTTCAATCACACCGCAGGGCGAACCTTGCAGCGATCAGGTGTGCAGGGACGTGCTTTCACTTAAGGTTGAACTTGGAACTGCTAAAAGCCATTTTCATTCAAGGCCGTTTGTAGGCGCGAATGACCCAAGTTTTTGGCGAGCTATTGGCATATATCTTATGAGAAGTTCTGACGATAGAGTAACGTCGCATCAATGTCACGCTAATCTGGCGTAAGCTCGTAACGTCGCCGAATTTTTTAGGCGATTTGATTTACCATTGCCTATGACCTTATTCCCAAACGAAACTATTTTTCCAGTACCTTCAGTTGACAATTTATAAACTTCAAGTAGCCATAAAAAGTTTTAAAAACTCAGGTGGGCATTTTGTTTACTAAGCAGCCGTCCTCTTATGTGATTCGCTGAAAAGGTTATTGGAGCTGACCACAAGGCGATATAGATAATTCTTTTTTAAATTATTGTCTTCAGGTAAGTACTGTGAATTCGTAGTACCCGAGAAAAATTATGGAAAGGCAATAATTTGTGCTGAAGAAAATAATACGAGTATTGATAAATATTTTAGAATATACATATCAAGTTAAAGGAATAATGCAAGAATTCTTCTTAAGACAACAAAGCCTTATACCTCATATTGTGAATAAGGCAATAAATAGTAACGATTACTCCAACCCATAAATCAATAAAACCACGCTGATTCAATGCGCAAATGTATATTTGCATTGACTGATATAAGCAGTTACACAAATCAACGTTACTATGGCCTGAGTCAAACAAAAACTTATTTTAGTTCATAAATTTCTAAGAGCGAGGGTTTCAACCGAATTAAATACAGCTATAGTCTTGAAAAGTTAAGTCAGTTATTTTCGCTTTTAATATCGCCCGAAAAACTTAACCCCTAAGTAAAGTTAAGTAAAATAAAAATATTTCTAACTAATTTGATGCATGTATTGACAATTGAAATTATAATCGTCTCCATAAGACGAATTATAAACTACCTCTAGAAAGAATACGAACTCTAAATAACTCGTTAATGAAGTCGAGATGACTTCATTAACGAGTTATCAGAAAAAATGCGCGCGTCATCTCAAGTACTCAATAAAGTAACAAATGAAATTTTAAAGCAAATTTTATAAAACTATCATCAAAATAGTATCACAGATTTCTCATGGAAATGTTATAATGAAAATGAAAAATTTCAACGCATTTCAGGGTGAATGGATCCAGGCTAAAGCGATTGAAACCGCGGAGACTTCAACGGCCGACAGAAACAGGAGGCGGCACCTGGGCGGAGAGCTTCGCAAACAGCCATTGCCCCTCTCTTCAACCATCGCAGCCAACTAGCGTGCAGGTGAGAGGGGAGAGGGATCCGAAGGGGAGAGAAGGCGGAGGTGGATAGTGTCAGGAGAGGAATAGCTATAGGGGATGAGGTGAGAGGGGGGAAGACTTGAAACTGCCCCGCTTGTTACGAGCAAGGCCATCGCTCCTCCTCCTCCCTCCTCTGGCTTCTCTGCCGCCGCCGTCACGGGGACGAGCCAGTTCCTCGGACCCGCTCTTCCTCCCGGCAGTTGAGACTTGTTTCCAGCGGGAATAACCACGCAGGCAACAGACCTCGTGCGAGGGTGAGAGAAAACTTACCTCTTTGCCTAACCCACGGGTCGACCGGCCTTCCGCTGTCGGCGTCTACTACACGGGACCCTTCTGTTAAGCCCTACTCCTTCGGATAGTGTGGATTATCCTGACAAACTGCGTGTCCTGTGTCTGCGTACCACCGATGTCGAGTGAATAAAAAAGTGAATTCCTTTTGAAAAACTACGCAGCTTATGACAGTGCGAGAGAAACACGTGTGAGTTACGCGACGTCGTAAACAGGGGACTGAGAGATTTGGACCGATAGGGACGAATTAGTTGAGAGAGTAATAAAAATACGCAAACATGCAGATACGGGGAGGAGAAAAGGAAAGGAGGAAAGGAAGGTAGAAAAGAGGAGGTAAAAAGAACGCTAGAGCGTGAGGGTTTATTCCGAAGGCGAAATGAAGTTCGAATAAATTGGATGCCACTCACGGATGGATACAGTGAATGTGACTTGGATTAAGTGAACGAATTATAGTGGATGTAATTAGTGACCAAAGCGAGAAAAAAGGTACGGGAGGCACGCAAGCGGTAATAAGCAAACATAATAAAATACGCGAGTTAAAAAAAATAGCCGAGTGGGCCGTGGGAAGTGATTTTCTGGAGTGAAGGGGGGGCGTTGTGTAACTGAAAGGCAAGAGAGAAAAAACCGATGGGAACGCGTGAGGGGAAAAGGAGCGTCTAGCGGTACGATTCCGACGCACGTATAAACAATGACTTCCCCTGTGAATTTCTGCCAATCTCTTCAGAACGCCCATTTTCCCGCTGCAGCCACCGAATGCATAGAGTCCCATAACAGCCGCGACCCGCACACTTCGCCGCCCGCGCTCGCGTGAGTGATGTCAATACGAGGGATGACGTCAGGGACCAGGTCGCGACGCCGCGCTGGTCTGCCCCGCGCGCAATGCAACTAAACCCTATTACCCTTACGGCGCTAGGCGCCATTTTCGGCGTCCTCGCCGCCTCTTCTTTAAGCAAGGCGCTGCGCTACACGGCGCCGGATGAGTGCAAGTGGGTGTCTCTGCGGGATGCGGGAGCCGTCGGATTCGCGGGTGACGATGGGACTTGGGAGGGAGCGGGAGAGGACCCGGACGACACCGACGGCACCCTTCTCGACGACGGCGACGGAGGAGAAGGTGACGAGGAGGAAGTTTCCCTCTTCTGTAGACTCCGCACCATCAACAGCGAGTTGGAGAACACCAACTTCAGCGCGATACAACCCCGACATACGGCGGCATTGCGCCTCGAATGCTCGGACGCCCTATTCTTTCAGTCCTCCCTCCGTCCCGACTCCTTCCGTGCCCTCACCTTCCTCAGAACCCTCTCCATCGAGTATTGTAAACTCGGATCTCTGCCGGCGGGGGCGTTCCGTGGACTCGTGCGCCTCCGTCGCCTCACCTTGCGCACCCACAACGCCGACTGGTCGGCCCTCGCTCTCGACGTGGAGACCGGCGCGTTCTCCGCGGCGGATCTCCCGCGTCTTACGCACCTCGACCTCTCCGAAAACAACCTCTGGTCCCTTCCGCCCGCCGTTTTTTGCCCGCTTCCTCTACTCAAAGCCCTCAACCTCACCAAGAACCGTCTCCGAGACGTCACCCCTTTCCGGTTTACTGCACCCGACGGCACGAGCAACTCCGGCGGTTTACACGACAGTCCTCACTGTGGAGCGCGTCTGCAAGTGCTCGATCTTTCTAACAATAGCGTCGAGTCGCTGCCGGCGGGTGCCTTGTCAGGCCTTTCGCGGCTTCGCGAATTGCGCCTCGAGGGCAACGCCTTGTCGTTCGTTGCAGACGGTGCTTTTCAAGGACTTACGTCGTTGGCAGTGCTTAGGCTCTCTCATAACCGTCTATCGAGTCTTCCGCCTGAACTGTTTGCGAGTAGTCGCGACCTTCGTGAGATTCACCTTTCTAATAACTCTGTGTCTGTTTTGGCTCCGGGATTGTTGGCGGGTCTTGAACACCTCCAATTGCTCGATCTGTCACAAAATGAACTCACGAGCGATTGGGTAAACGGTGCAACTCTTGCGGGGTTGGTGCGTCTAGTTGTGCTAGATATTTCTCATAATCGTTTGGGCCCTAGAATAGATGCAGCTGTTTTTAGAGATCTGTATAGTCTTCAGATTCTACGTCTTTCTGACAACGTTATAGAAGCTTTGCCGGAAGCCGCTTTCTCCGCCCTTGCAAATCTCCATACTCTTGTATTGTCTCGTAATAGGTTATCAGCTGTTAGAGCTGCGCCGGCAATCCCACCTGTAGGAATGGTAACGGTAGGAACACCGACTTCATCGAAACCTGAAACTTCCCCGTTTTCTGGTTTACGGGCTTTGTCATTGTTGGCTTTGGATGGGAATGCTCTCATGACTTTGGAGGCTGAGGCTTTGTCAGATTGTGCTGGTTTACAAGATCTTCATTTAAATGGAAACAGGCTAAGGGTTATTCCGCCAGGATTGTCAACAACACTTCCTCAGCTAAGGACGATTGATTTAGGAGAAAATGGCATTACCTCAATTGATAATTCCTCTTTCGCCCCCAATGGTCTCTCTCATTTGTATGGGCTTCGCTTAACAGATAATCTTATGACAGAGCTTAGAAGAGGGGCTCTTAAACCCCTCCCATCGCTGAAAATTCTTAATTTATCAAGAAATAGAATATCATACATCGAACCAGGCGCATTTGATGATAATCAAGCTCTTCAAGCAGTTAGGGTGGATGGCAATCAGTTGACAGAATTGAAAGGACTTTTCACTAAACTTCCTAATCTAATATGGTTAAATGCTTCTGATAATAGAATAGAATGGTTTGATTACGCTTTAATTCCTAAGGGATTGCAATGGCTTGATATTCATAGTAATTCAATCGCTGAATTAGGAAATTATTTTGAGTCAGAGTCTAAATTAAAACTTTCAACTCTTGATGCAAGTGGAAATAAACTGACAGAATTGTCGGGGAGTGCCGTACCAGATTCAGTGGAATTACTTTTCTTAGGTGAGAACCGTATTGAAAGAGTACAACCATACGCCTTTTTTCGAAAGCCTAATCTGACTCGGGTCGATCTGATGAAAAATAACATCACTCATCTCGGTCCAAATTCCCTGAGAATATCATCTGTATCTCATACGAGATCTTTGCCTGAATTTTATATAGGAGGAAATCCTTTCGCATGTGACTGCACAATGGATTGGCTTCAGAGGGTAAATAACGATGGTTCCAGACTTCGCAATCAGCCAAGGGTAATGGATTTGAACAGCATTTACTGTAGATTAGTGCATGGTAGGGGAAGAACGTTTATGCCTTTAGTGGAAGCATCACCATCTGACTTTCTTTGCCCTTACGAAACACATTGCTTTGCTCTATGCCATTGCTGTGATTTCGATGCATGTGATTGCGAGATGACATGTCCACCTGACTGCACTTGCCATCACGATCAATCTTGGTCTGCAAATGTTGTCGATTGTTCAACAGCCGGATTATCTGGTCTTCCAGCTCGGATTCCTATGGATGCCACAGAGGTATATCTAGATGGTAATTCACTAGGTAAAATTACAAGTCACGCCTTTATTGGTAGGAAGAGGCTCCGGTCGTTATTCCTAAACGCATCTGCTATAGATACAATTGCTAATAGGAGCTTTAATGGTTTGCCTGATTTGAGAATTTTGTATCTCCAGGAAAACTTACTCGGTGAATTCAAAGGTTATGAATTTGAAGGTTTGCCAGCTCTACAAGAATTGTATCTTCAAGGAAACCGGCTAACATCTGTAGCAGCCACTACTTTTTCACCTTTGCCAGCATTGCAAATTTTAAACTTGGAACGGAATAGAATAATGCTTTATTCAGTATGGTCACTTGAGAGCAATTCTGCTCTTAGTTCAATCAGACTTGCTCATAACCCGTGGTCTTGTGACTGTGATTTCATGACTCACTTTAGAGAATGGCTTCAAAGTGGCGCAGCAAATGCATTGGAAGATCTAAGTGAAATTCGTTGCGTTTCATTGGGAAATTCGACTTCTATGGAATCTCATTCGTCTAATACTTCATCTGTTGAAGCAATTAGTGGAGACTGGGAAGAAGCAATATTAAATGATCCAAATGCTAAATCATTCTTTTTAATTCAGGACAATAACACAGGTTGCGGTCCTTGGGGACAAAATGGAACAGGGTTTTCTACTTCTGGCAACAATTTCTTGACGGAGCCATTAATTAGAGACTACCTGCCACTCCTCATCGCTACACTTTCGGCATTCGTCATCGTTACTTTAATCTCTCTCTTGATATTCATATACCGACTCGAGTTGCGCGTTTGGTTCCACTCTAGGTATGGTGTACGTTTGTTTCTCTTTCCTTCTTCTTCATCCTCGATGGGCGCTTCACAGCTCGGGGATAGTGATAAACTTTTCGACGCTTTTGTTAGTTATAGCAGTAAGGACGAGGCGTTTGTGGCGCAGGAGCTGGCCCCCGCCTTGGAGCCAACCTACAAACTTTGCCTACATTACAGGGACTTTCCTGTAGGCGGTTACATTTCAGACACTATAGTGCAGGCAGTGGAATCGAGTAGGAGGACTATAATGGTGCTCTCCGAGAATTATATTCGCTCGGAATGGTGTCGTTTTGAGTTTAAATCCGCCCATCACAGAGTTTTGCGGGATAGGAGACGTCGACTCATCGTCATCATCCTCGGAGAGGTTCCACCGGCGAGAGAGCTGGACCCTGACATCCGCCTATACCTCAAAACCAACACGTATCTCCAGTGGGGGGACAAGCTGTTCTGGGAGAAGTTGCGCTACGCGTTGCCAGATGTCCCGAATAACAGACGGCGCGGAGGTGGTGGAGTCGGAAGCGGAGGGGGGTCAGGTAAGAGGAACCAAAGGAACACTTCTAATGTCCCCGCGGTTCCCAACAATCCAACAGCACCACCGCAAAATGTGCCGACTGTATCTATTTCTGGAAATCCTCAGAATAGGGCAGTGGCCATTCATATATGAGATACTTTTGAATGATTGACTTTTTTGAAAAGAAAATTTTTGTCCCATGTTTGTGATCAAAACTTGTAAAATGCGCGGTAAAAAGGGCAGTTATCAAAATTCGATTCAAAGTGCATCGGTGTGATCATTACTAAGTGTGTGGCAGACTGGCAGTGAACAAAATACCTTGTACCCATGTTAAAACAGCATAACAAAACCTGCCGAAACCACAATTAAAATGCATACGATTAAGCCAAGTTGTGGCTTATTTCTCGTTCGGTAGTCATATAATAATGCAAACGCAATGTTTTTCCACTCAAGTGAATTGCCTCTATGATACCCAAAACAAAAACAAACGAAATACAGTAAATACGATTTCTGCAAGTTTTTGTGCCTAATAGTGTCATGTTCCACAGATGTGAAAATGAATCAATTAGTCAGCCCCGAGTGAAATTAACCCCCTTTCACTAAGTGCGGTGAATCATCCCGACAGTGCCTTCAAGGATGGAGGACGCGTGTTAAAGTGATTCCGCCTTCTCGCCTTTTGGGAGGGCAGTCGAAGAATAGAGATCATTTCCTGCCTGGGTGCGGGCTGGTGCAAGGTGTCTGCAGGGGGGAAGACGCATCCCGGACAACACTGCCCATCGTGAGCCGTGAGTGTTCTGTGATGCGCAAAGGACAAAAAGGATTCTCGCGCAGGTACAGGTTGTGATTTCCGTCGTGGGTTCCACTAGTCGGCGGAGGGAGCTGTGCATGGAAGGGAAATGGACGATATAAAAATCGCCCCCTGACGCCAAATAATAATAATTTATTGTAAAAAACCACAGATACAATAAGCTTAGTGTTGAATGTTTTAAATCCTCAACAAATTCCTTACTCCAGTTTTTTTACCAGTCGCATGTTCCCTTTTTAAATTCTCACTGTATGACAGTGGAGAAGGTTTGACGAAGATGAAGTTTTGTGTTGCCTGTACATTTTTTGCTTTTCATTTAAATGTAATTGTTTATATATGCTTGTCACTATGGTGCTATAACCACTTCATTCCCACTGTCAGAGTCGAACATTTCAAGCAAAAAGTGTTTGTGTCTTTTAAAAACTTTCCAGTCAAAAGGATAATCTAACATACAACGCGAGACTGTTACTTTTTATTGAAAATAAAAGAAATCATGCTACATTAAAGATGAAGTTCTTATCATTTTAATTTAATTTCCCTTTGGATTAAACTAAACGAAATAACTACAAGAATTACTGACATTATTTCAAGCAAAGAAGTTTTTCAGCGAATTGACTCATTAAGGCAATTTAAATGAAAATTTGCTCGAAACGGTGAAAGATGGATAAATAGATTAATTTCATGGTTTTATTTAGAGGTGGCTAAAAGCTATTTAATAAGTATTTTAGAGAATGTTGGTGAATGTAGAGATCTTATTTGTGAATGTAGTGCTTGATTAAATTTAAATGTTTTTAAATTCAACTAAATTTATTAAAGGGCAGTACTTAGAGCAAAATTGTTCCATCAGAGACAACCATCTAAACTGAGCAGAAATAGTGGAAGGTTTACTTTGCAAATATTATGAATAACTAAATGAGGTTATTTATCCAAAATGGTAGATTGAAACTAATAGATATATTGTATACAAAACATTTGACTTTTATCAATATCAATGATAGGCAGACAGAAATACCAATCTTCAAGAGTTATTGATTAAGCTGGCTTAGTTGTTAATGTAATGGTGTATATATAGGTGGAAATAAGAAAGAATTTGCACAAAAGAAGATAACTTTGCTAGCCCAACGTTATATCCTCAAATGCTAAACGAATTTTTAGACAATTAAATATATTAAAATCCAAGAGTTAAGATGGACAGTTTTACATTAAAGACTAGTCTAAACGAAACAGAAAATTAAATACTACGATAGCACAGAAAGCGACATTGGTAATTTATGTGTATGCATTCACTCGTAACTAATAATAAAATATTTTGATTACAAGCTCTCTTAACCAAAACGCTTCAAATAATACGCTAGTAGCCCTTAAAATCGACCTAACCACACGCTAAAATCCCACGTCAACCACTGAGCCAGTTAAATAGGTCACTCACGCATGCAAATGAAGACCATCGCTGAACGTAACAAGTATATAGTAATGCAAAAAATAATAAACCGTTACAAAAAACTTTGAACAAACACTTGAGAACACTACAACTACACAGAAAAAGACGGCCTTCGGGGGGAGGGGGACTCGGTGGATAGGAGGTTCGTGGAACCGCCTTCATAATACGAGGGATTAAAGGGGGCGAAGGCGCGGTATTCCACAGAAGATTTGAGGCCACACAAAAAAAGAGGTAAAGACCTGGTTAGACGAGAGAGAGAATAGTGGCGAGGGGATGTACGTTGTTGGGGGTGAGGCGGAGGGAAAGGAGGAAGGACGGGTGAGGAGGGTGCGAGAGGTGATGGGGAGAGAGGGGGAGGCTTCTCTCACCGGCATGGCTGCGATGGGCGCTGGTCGGCCGAAGAAGCGGTGAGGAAAACTGCGGAGATGAGAGCGAGTTATGGATCTCTAAAACAAGAGGATTCGCCACGCAGGAAGGCAAAGGAGAAAAGAGAGAGAGGAAGGAAGACAGAAAGGAAAACCATCGAGGTTATTCAGTGTGAGGAGACCAGCCATTTACTAACATGGCCACCCAAAGGGCTTAGGGAGAGAGAGAGAGAGAGAGAGAGAAAGAGAGAGAGAGAGAGAGAGAAAGAGAGAGAGAGAGAGAGAGAGAGAGAGAGAGAGAAAGAGAGAGGAACATGCCAAAACGTGAATAATGCCTTTGGGTGCTTTGAGTACGCGTTAAGATGCGAGCATGTCGCTGTTTCCTTAGAGACTTGAACGGCCGTTAAACTTTATGCCGGACACATTCTTGCAATGAAAGACTATCTATAGTTTTTTTAACGTGTGATAGATTAAAGCACTTGGCGATGCGTTCGTCCAAATCCACTCGACTTCCTCGACTCTGAGCATGTTTATTCTATCGGACGAGACTTTTCCACGTTCAGTAAACTCAAAGCCTGGTAGCGATTTGAATGTTTCATATGCATGTCAGAAGTCGCTATGGTCAGCCAAAAATGAGAACCTACGTAATTCGGATAACATATCGCTGTTTAAAATGAGAGGGAAATTTATTGTAAAACAGGGAAAACGGGCATTACATTAGAACTACTGGTTATTATACACTAGATATTACAAATGTATACATAAATTATATATAACATAAGCTTTTTAGCTGAATGATATTCATAAATTAATTTTTTAAAACATACTTTGCTAACAACTCGTCACGATATTAGAATTATAACACCACCTAGATCTTTGATGTAAATTTCATACTATAACTTAACAATAATTTATCTAAGAAAAAATAACCAAAAATAATTTTAGAAATATATACATCTCCAATACAGAAATTAAACTGTTTTAATGGATACATATAGGAGATTTAACTTAACACGCAATTAATTTATCCAGGAAGATTATCGATTATCACACCGAAGGTCTCACAACTAAACATTTCATTTGGATTATCCATAAAGCGATGACTCGAAGGATAGAAAACTTTCCGCAAGGAATTATAAGCGCTGAAATCAAGTTTGCTATATATGTGGATATTCAATAAAACTTCAATCAGGATTACACTCTAAAACTGGAAATCAATCTGCTCATTTTCTAAATCAATTCAACAAACTTTCCCCATCCGAAATAAGTAACGCAAACGTCTTATCTAAAGCCGTATTAATCCTTCGGCAACAACCTGGAAGGAGCATTTTTTCGCCACCTTTAGCGGCGCATTTAGGAGGAAGAGGGGGAGGAGAGTACGGACGGAACGGATGAAAGCTTCGCTATATTCCTGACGTCACGCTCACTCCATTTATGCAAACTCGGGGAAGGAAGGGATGAGGGGCGAGCGAACGCAGCGTCCGCGTGATGGAAATATTGGATGGGAGGAACTAGTTAACACGCGGTGAATAGGCGCGCCTGCGAACGAGCCAAGGCAGAGGAGGTCGGAGCGGAGTGGAAGAGGAGAGGGAAGGGAAGAGAGAGTGAGAGACGCTATGTATCGAAGGGAGATGATTGGAAGCTGGTGTGTACGTGTGTGGAAAGGCCGTTCTCCGTCGTTAGGCAGTCTGCGTTTAGCCGTTGAGTCTCCTCCGAAGCGGCCCACAAGACGCCCGCGGTCATCCACGGGGTGCCCCGCTCGTCCGTTAAAAAGCGAGGATAAGCGATCACTGAGGGGTCGGATGAAGGATAAAAACACCTACGCTCTCCCGACTGAAGGAACGTGAACTCTAGTTAAGCATATATATATATATATATATATATATATATATATGTATGTATGTATGAGTGTATGTATGTAAATATATATAGTCTTTGTCAGTGTCTAGATTTAGAGAGACTACCTTTTGGTGTTGATTTTACGGGCAACGGTCTCCTTTCTTGAGTCTGGTTACACAATGCCCGAATAAATTGTCTTTCTAAAACAGCAACATGTAACGGATTTCATGCTGTAAATCTTCGCTATCTTTCGTTTAAATCAGCCGGTTACTCTATTAAGTAGAGGGAGCTTAGGATTTCAGGTTTGGGTGCGTGGCGAGGGTGGCAATAAATAAAATGTATAATAAAGAACGCAGAAACAATGCAGCCATAGCGGTGTGATGATAAAAGCAGCAGAAAAGAGATGGGATTTAAAGATAAACATCTTCATTACCGGTGCGCAGAGACTCTTAAGCTATATCCCTCGCAGCTTATAAAATCGCAATACCTTTGCACGAAAAGTTTATTTTCGAAGAACAGGAATTTTTATCTTTTAATCTCGATACGTTTAAATTTAATCCAACCGAATACTATTTAAAACACGAGAAACGCTGAATGGCGTGAAAGGGAGTAATCAGGCGCCCAGGAAAGTTATGGTTTGCAATTTGTATGTAATAAGATTTGTAGAGAATTACACTTACCTCAACTTAAAGTCGAAGGACAAAAATTAATTTCGTTATTTTGTTTTAAATGAAGTTTTAAGAGGAATATTTCTCTGCAAAGATACAAAATACTGCATAAAAAGAAAATTCCGCTAGCGCTCCGTCATTTCTGAGATTTATGCTCTCAAAATTCTCGAATAAGCATGATGAAATATTTAAAGAGAAGAAATGAGTCTACCTGTAAAATATGCTCACCTTCTATGAAAGAAACACCAATGAAAATATGTATTCTATGTCGGAATACATACAAGTTTTGGAATGCACTTTTTGCGAAAACATACAATTTCCTTATCACTTGTCATAATTTACAATCAAACATCTAGCATCTCATTTGAAGAAACGATCAAAAATATTTCCTTAGCAACTCGATAATAAAATGCACACGTGTCATTAATGAGATATGCTAAAAGTTTATCTAGGCTATTATGTAAAGAGTATGTTATAATTGGTCTATATAGAAAAAAATTAATTCGCTCGACGAATGTTAGCATAAGCGTTTCATAACAATACTCACAAAAGTCAGTTTATGAGATGAAAGACGCGAATAAATAGGCTCGACCCTCCCCCTATTAGAGAAGAGCATAAAAATAATGAGGGCATACTAATCGTGAGATAGGATCTTTTAAAGGCATGAAGTAAAGGCGCTGTGCCATTCTTACGAGCAAATGATAAATGACTAAATAAATATTGAAGGTTTCAATGGAATAAAAGAAGAAAAACGCATGATAATAAAAAGATAGTAAAGAAATAAAAATTGGAGTTGACAGTAGCTTACGCACAGGCAATAAATTCGAATTACGTACCTAAAAGTATTTGGTTATGATAATTTAATTTTAGGATAAAAATTTAATTTAGAATTTCTGGGGCCATCTTTCTGTAACCATTAAACCATAAATATTTGTCTGAAAATTAGAGGACTACAAAATAGAAAAACCTTCCAATGTTAATCTAAGTTTGCCTTGAATACTTAGCATTGCAATGAAGATAAAATTCAGTCATTACTGAAAGAATTGATGTTGTTTTATAAACATGCAAAATGGGCATTAAGTACTTAGTCCAGCTATGACTTTGCTGACCCTAATAAATAGGACAGCTACACGTTTATTGTTTCCTAGGTTCAAAATATTCTTGAATGTTTACTATTAACCTAAATATAACATTTTACCGACGAGAATTATTTAAGGGTTTTGTTTCAGAAAATGGCGATGAGCACTTAAGTTAGTTTATCTCATTTTCCCTGGAATGAATCAAAATCAAAAAGTAACAGAGGGTATTTTTCGCACCTTAAAGTAATATTTGAATTTAAAACTTTTTTCGAGTATCTAGCACCAAGAGAACTAAAATGAGGAACATTTTGAAATGTTAGTTCAATAATAAATAATTTATGGTGCCTGAACCATATGTAAATACGGCTAGTCAATTTTCAATCACGGTAACAAAGAAAAAGTAATTTTTTTCGCTCGCAATCATTCACAACAAAAGCGCAGTTTATGAAATATAACAATAAACGAAACGATAACCACAAGTAGGGTTGTTTTTTTTAGTGCAGTAGACATTTTAGCAGCAGCTAAAAGATAAATTTTGTATCTAAATAGGATCCTTAGTTACGAATCATAACTTCACCTTGTAACATTCCTTAATCTGGTCTGAAAAGTGTAAATCATATTTTTATATTCGTGCGGAGTAAAAACTGGAAGCTAGATGGATCATGTTGACACCAAAAAATAATACCTTTACGGAAATTATTAGAAGCTTCACTTCAATATAAGAATATTTAAAAGTTAAAAAATACACCATTATACGCTGTCTATTTTTCCTTAATAAATGAACAAGTTAACGGTAGAATTGTTTTCAAGGTAGATACCACAGCAAGAAAAATAGTATATTTGAAATCAAGATCGGTTTTATCGCATTACATTCTCAGATTGTTAAGAATATAAATCTGTTCTAAGTTTGCTTAAATTTATAGTATTTTGTTAAGGTAAATAATGACTACAGGAAATCTAAAGGTGAAACATCGAATTAAAAATAAAAAACATATACCTTTAAATTGCTAAACCGACTATCATGCATATCTCAGTTGCAATGCAAATAATTGGGTTTAATATTTACATTATAAGTTAGAATTTTTCGATATTATTTAACAACAAGTAAGGAAAGGGCTGCTGAAGCAGAGAGTAAATGGCAGTTTTAAAAAAATACAGACGGACAAACCGAGAAAACGTGCACAACGAGACAGAGTACTGAATCCATTGTCAAAGAACGAAGTCCCTAGCTGCTTCCGTTTAAGAATTAGATTACTAAATCGATTGGCGAAAAAGTCTCTATCTGCTTTCGTTTATGAGGGGTTAAGCTCGGCAGACGGACAAACCCAACGCAGAAGCGGATATTATTTAAAACCGCTAAAAATGCTGTAAATGATAAAGTAGCTACATGATAATTAGATAAAATATATAATAATTGTATATAAAAACGATTTAACATATAAGTTACTTAAAAGAAACATTTCAACTCCCCACACGCAAAAGTACAACAGACTGCAAAAAACTAGGAACTATATTATTTAACTACTATAAAAATTGTAGCCTATTAATTGTGTAGCAATATTTATGTACTGTTCCAATTAAATTACGTAAAATGCTAAATGTTAGTGTTTTTCATAAACACGTTCCGAGTTCAGTTTAATTATGCAACATAATATGTTTAATTTGATGAAAGGAAAGGTAAATTCAACATCTGGGTAGAAAAATCACTATTACTATTAAATAACCGGAATAAAAAGAACAACAAAGCTCTACTACAAAATAGTACGCAATAGCATGATTAATAGGCTTCCCAAGAGTGAAAAATATTTTCATTCTTAAACAAAGAAGACTTTGCAGGATACGCTGTGTTCAATTTTAAAAATTTCATTGTATATAAAACTTATTACATCAAAATGTATGAAGCACTGCCATTAAAATAATATTCGCCATTTGTTAAAAAAACATATGTACTGAAATAATCGAACAATTGCCCATCATTGGTTACGCGTCTACGAAAATAAAAATCAGAAATGCCAAGTTAGATGCTACTTTGGAAACAAATAATTTGCGTAAAAACTGCAGCCGTTCTTTTAGGACAAGCATAGCGATTGATTCAAGAACTATGAGCCAATATCACCGATTAACACTGAATAATCTGTGAAATCGTGTCTTTTAAAATGTAATAGCACTCGCTGACCAAGATAACTCCAATACCCACGAAACTGTTGGGAAAAAGTAGATTCCCAAGTCGGCTACCAAGTAACCGTCCTCATTGCTAACACACCGATCGGTGATTGAAAAAAGAATGGATGCCTTGCAGTCGAAAGGCAGATATGATTTTCCCAAGCTTTAAAAGGCTGTTGAAGTAATCTCTACCTATTCTAGCCATAATTTGAGCTCAGTATTTCACTTTTTGCGCAATCGCACATGCTATTTCTTTATTTAAGAAAAAGAACTATCAAAATACACTCCAACGCTTTGAAATTATAAAAAATGTGACTACTATGACATGCGTAATACTTGGATTGGGAATTCATTGGTAGACAGATTTAGCGATACTAGAAAGCAATGTACCTGAATTCAAAGAACAAATCTTCGAAATGCTGTTTAGTATACAAGAATCTGTGTAGAGGCTTCGGAAAAAAAACTCAAGCACCCAAGAGAAAAGTTTCTGTCAAAGAGAACTCGAAATGTCTCGGGAAAGCGTGATAGAAATATGATGCGAGTAATCGCGTCCCATTACAAGCGACGAAGATCAAGCGCTTCCATCTAAATATGGGGAGCGTTACTAATTTATAATACACTCTGGCTTGCATTTAGACTAAAAGCGCATTGGATGTCTTCTTGACCAATAAGCCCATAAATAAAAAGGATACGTTATTTACTTCTAAATTAATGTTCTTTTCAGAGAAACAATATCTTAACTACACGGATCGTTAAGACGACTTCTCTTAATCAATTCTACTCCATGAATTAAGGTTTAGTATTTAACAACTACAAATAAAGTCCATGAAAACCTAGCACGAGAAAAATTTGTTTATATCTACTCGCGTATGGATTAAATAACCTATGTCTTGACGTATACAGCAAACAAAATATGTTTATTAGAATGCTACCGTTATGCAAAAGTCAATGTTAGTTTTCCTGAAGCCGCAAATAATAAATTTAAATTAAGATGCGACGTATTTCGTCTATGTTGTTAAATAAGATAGCAATGTATTTTGGTGAATAAACTTTGTCGATTTGAGCGTTCAACTCATTATATACACTTTAATAAAACAACGATAAAGGCATCTGGAAGAATATCAGTTATTGTACTTTTCCTTTAGTAATAAAAATAGGCATTAAATAAAAAAATAATATCGTGACATGCCAAGATAGCTCATTTCACCTGTGCTATAATTTCCTTCGTTGATTGCATATTCTAAACGAACTAACGAGAAATTAAAAGTAGTATTTTCTTATATGCGGCTATATTTTACTGAAGTATTTATTATTAATCAATATTCACGAACTTTCAATGGTTTTTTCACTAACAAGAAGAAGAACTTATGTACTCCAACGAATTATTTAGTGACATATCATTTAGTTCTTAATCACTTAATTTTTAAATTAGATTTTGCTTTAATAATACATGTTAATTTACATATTTTTTAAAGTACTTTTTGCTCAAAATTGCCAATTTCATAACATCTTTAACTACAAGTTACGGTAAAAAAGTTATTACTAAGGCGACAAGGAAAATACTGATAAAATATATTTTCAATACACGAAAACTAGTTTGCCTGGAGCAATATTATAAAATATTCAAGATCATATTTATGCTGCTATTAATATTCCATAAAGAGATGAATAAAAGTTAGATTTAGAAGTAAATACGTGCATCAGATTATTAACAGAATGAAAAGTAGATGCAATGGGAATGCAGAGTGGGCGACGTTTCAACTGCGGCCGTCTAGTAATTCATTCTTGAGCGAAGTCTTATGAAGCGTTAAAGAAGCAATTCATGTGAGTGGAAGCAACAAGTGGGATGCACACGTGATAATGGCGCGAAATCGATACTTTTAAAGAAGCCGATGAAAACATATCGGACTTCCGTCAAAGGACTTACTTGCACGGAATGGAAAAAGAATTCGAAATCGAAGCAGTGAGTTGTTAGTTACGGCTGACAGGGGCACACCTGCTTCAACTACAAGTTAGTGATAAACATCTTAGTAGGGCATATTCCTTTCTTAGGCTCGACGACAACAGTATTATACAAATTTCATTAGGTGAAAAATATACAACGATTGAATATTGTAATTAAAATGTACTGCTGCAAAAGTAAAATTGCTTCAGATTTTAAAGAAATTAAAACAATGCATTAAAAATGGTTAAACTTGAGCAATAAAAATAACATCCCAAATGAAACAATCATTACAATTGATTATGATTAAAACGTCCACGCAATTTCTTTTTTTCCATGATAAGTAAATGATATAAAAATAATCTTAAATAGATGTTCGAAGAATCTGCCAATACGTAAATATTAAAGTCTTAACAAATTTTAACATCCAACCTGAGTGAAATAATTTAACATACAACTTGAGTGGAATAATTTAAAGTAATATAGATAGAATTCCAGTCATCAGGATAATTTATATTTAGGTATACTTCCATGAATAATTTAGTGGATTCTCGAAACTCATTTTAATTTATTTTCTATGGACATAACTATTATTTATTACTTTAAATTTAGTCATACATATTGTAAAAAGAGCAAAACGTAATTAACTTTTCCTCGTATCTAATAATAGAAGTATCACTTTAAGGGCATCAACCGCGTTAAGCCAAGATATTAAGTTTGCAGAAAACTGGCAATGGCAAAAAAATCCAAAGTACTTTCTTTTAACATTATAACTAGGCTTCGTAGGATTCGATTTAAATCGATAAACATCGAATTGTTAAAAAATTCAAAATCGACGGAAATGAATTGTCGATGTCGATTTTTAAATAATACATTTCCTTTAAAATTATTCGCCCGTATTTTTAAATTTGCTTTATCCAACCCAAATTTAATACATTTTAGCGCCAAACGTCCAAAACAAAAGAGAAAATCTACATTTGTCATAGCAGACAACCACATTTAATTCGGTATTCCATACCCTTTCTAAGATCCCTTATGTCTTAAGGATCCATACTGAGCTGACACGGGTACGGGACAAAACAATATGATCGGTTTATTGCGCTCTGTCTTTAATTTCGTCCACATCTGATAATTCCTACGCGCCTTTGGTCGCTTACACGATATGATCAGCCTCAATACTCAATTTACTCATAGTCTTATGACTTCTACCGACAACCTCCAAGATGGGAAAAGAAAGATTTTCCCAAAGTGAATCAATACTGATCGCCAAATATCCCTATATCAGGTCCTGAAAGTATAACTAAATCCTACTCCCCGCTTGACAAAATCCACTCGCCCATAATTCATTTGATGGTTAGTTAGGTTAAAAATCTACTACCACGAGTATACTTCTGGAGCCCTGACCTATAGTGTTTTCAAAAAATCATAAAATTTCTATTTTTGGTAACCATACCCACAATTCATACTCCGAGTGAAAGAGTCGCGTGCTATTTTTTTCTTGCAATGCTGTAGCATCGTTCAATGTTCGTACTCTGGGCTTTGTTGTACACTCTTCATCGATTGTTTTTCCTTCAAAATATTCATATACGTATTTGGTTTTGCATTATAATGACGTCACATTAATTTTGTTATTGAATGGTCACGATTTCTCGAGTAAGAGGCACGATTTAACGAGTAAAATTTACTAGTGATTTATTCCGAAAAATTAGCTGTTCCGGGGTGGTGGGCGAAGTTAACAACAACACATTCGCCAAAGTTTAGAGAGCATCAAATCCGACATGCGAGAAGTCTTATTTTTATACATAAAGTTTTAGTAAAATTTTATTGCAAGAATCCAACTTATGTAATTTTTATTGATAAAAATCGATAAAATGTATTGAAATAAACGTTGATATTCATTCTCGATTTTTAGAAAAATAAACGATATTAACGGTCGCTTTCAAAGAAATATAAACGTCGAAAACTACCATGCCTAATAGAATTATTAAAATATACATCGATATTCGTCGCCGATTTTTAGGAAAAATTAACGTCAAAAATTAACAAGCCTAATTATAACCCAATCTGGAATAAGAAAATTAAACATTACTCAAATACAATACAGATAAAAACATTTAAAAGCAACTCAAATTATTTAATATATTGAAATATCGAAAAAGTTACATTTTGCAAGATATGTAAAAGCGTAAGATATCAAGAATACATATCATTAATATCGCAAAATAGCAAATCAAATATTTCAAGGCAAATTAATTTTTCCGAGATTTGATTATTGTCGACTGTCATAACACATACGTTTTCTTGATCGTCAGTTTTTATAAAAGCCGACATACAATTATCAATTGCGAAAAATTTGGCAGTTGTAACAAGATAAGTCGGACTTTGTTGTGTGTTATTGCAAGAGCTAATCTGAGTGGAAGCTACTGTCTATTAAATGTTCTAAGGATAGTTCCTGCATACAAACCGTGTTATGAACATCTTGTTTCCGTTCTAGTTGCAATATTACCTTTAAGTGTGGCTTCATACGCCTACTAATGTTGTCTCATTGCTAAGTCCAGTTGATCCATTCAATTTTCGAATTAAAATAATGGAATATACCCATTTAGAATTAGTTTTTGTGGTGAACACTTCCATGGATTGAGGAAATCGGTTGAGAAATGAATTACATTATTTTCTCTCGCAACTTCTTCAGTACTCTCAGGACTTGCCCGGAGATTTATTAATATTTCATACTCATAAACAGTAATTAATGGGCGTTGCAATAAAATGTCTGAAGCGCCCTCTTTATGACCTGTCGAAAGTATTTGTGGAAGGGAAAATGCTGGGGAAAAGGCAAATATGTAGGAAGTTAAAATGGATAATGGATATTTGAAAAGAAGATGGCCATGAGAAGATGAAGCGAAAGGTACTGTGTGGGACAGACTGGGTTGGATGGACCTAAAACCCACCGAGAAGTATACAAGACACGATGAACATACTGCTTATATTATTGCATAAGGTAGTTAACTAAATCTATGTGGTAATGAGGATTTTTAATGCGAGCGTCAATGTTCCAATTCTGACAGCGATCGCAAGATTAGCAACAGGGCGCTGTGTAGGTAAATATATTTCAAATCATCCAATATCTCATACATACGCACTTTTCTGCGCATTAAACACTGTTTAGCCTTACTCGGTATAGGCATAAATAATTTCAGCATTAGAATCCACCTTGACTTTTAACTTTAGGTTGGTCTAAGTCAGGGGTGGCCAAACCGCGGCTCTTTTAATTTAACGAGCGGCTATTATTCAGTTATATTCAAAAGCGTATCAAGTCTTATCAAGTCAGAATGCCGTGCAACTTAAGACGTGATTGGGATGCTTTGCTCTGGATGACTTCGAATAGCAGATATATGTTTGCTGTTCATACATTTTTATGCGCAGAATGTGTGCCTTGAGGCTCTCGAACTTACAATTAGTAAGATTATCATATGCGGCTCTGAGGGTAAGCAGGCTTGACCACCCCTAGTCTGTGTTCTGAGCTCTTACCTCAATTTGTCGGTAGAATTTGAAATCAACATGGCATGTCTCTGTTCCCACATTTTCTATGCAGAAAAGGCACATTTCTAAAACCAAATTCACGAATTTTGGAGGATATCTAAAAGCGCTGATGAGGATATATCTTGTTTCTAGTGTAGGAAGTTTTTTAGATAAAGCGGTCCGGAGAAAATTTATAATAATTGCAGGGAAATATGAAAGAGATTACACTCATTACAATGCCAAAAAGTAATGCAGAAAGTATCTATGAGAATTTAAGTAAAACTTTATGAGATTTAACATTTAGTAATTGATAATTCACCAATAGTTCAGCGACAATACAACAACTACATTATCTGCTATTAAAGACGCGAAAATAATTTTCGGATTAAAAAATGTTTTGGCGGATTCGCAATAGATTCAACCTTTCTCAGATATTAAAATAAACGACATTACTTTTTTCCGCACATATTATTATGGTTCCAAGTTTGCATCTCGGGCCTAACTTTTTCTTAAATTCGAATTTAAAATATTCTACACTCGTTTTCCTGATTTAAGTAAATGTTGCATTATAAAACTGTTACCATTATAGTCCATAAACTAATGCGGAATGAAACGGGCTGAGATTTCTTGTAATTTAGAAATTCAAACAGTCATATGCCTAAAAAACCTTAATTCATTAGAGCATCATAACAATTTATGATTCGTAAATACATCCGGATTCAAAAATCAATTGCAAACTAGAGCTTAAGGCATGAACATGTATTATCTAGCAAATACCTAAATAACAATAATAGTAATAAAATTAATTAACATAGTTCGGATTCATTAATCATTAGGTAAAGATATCTGAAACATATTATAATGACACGGGGCATAATTAACTTCAGCTAACAGTTTTTAATACATACAATTCGAATGAATCAAAAGCTTAAAATATTTAGTAAAAGATGGCGGTTACTATGATATCATAAACACTTTAATCCGGTATAATTATAAATGTGCAGTCAAATCTCAAATTTGTGCGGTAAAAAAAACCGTAAACATAAGCAGCAAATACTCAATTTTCGAAATTTAAAAACATTTCATTTTCATGCGAAAAAAAGTAAAATACAGATTTTTTAATACCAAACAAACAGAGTGTTATCCATGAACACGGATAAAATTAGCGTGTTCTTAGGCGTTCTTTAAAAAATTTAACAAGGTGGGAAAGTATACTCCATAAATGGAATACACAGAGATTTCAAAGGCGTTCTTAATGGGAAATACGTATGGAACGGTATCGAAAGATTAGGTGATTCTCGAATTTTTATCCCCGAAACTCTGGTCTTGGGGACTATCTTGCAGTAAATCTTGTTATCTATCCGAATAAATTTCTTAATATATACCTCGCAGATCATATAAGAGAATGGGAGAGAAATATATGGATTTTTAATTGTTGTTTGCTGAGAGAACCGTCTTAGCGATCGATGTAAACAAAATATGCGATGTTTTGCTAGGGAATTTCTCGAATTTTTATCTCCAAAACTATAAGTCGTAATTATGTGGTCTCTGGACCATCTTGTAGTAAATGTTGTTCTCTATCCGAATATTTTTTTTAATCTCTACCTTACAGATCATATAAGACCTAGGGAGATAAAAGTTTGATATTTCATTGTTGCTTGATGGATGCCATTTAACGAGATACGAGTATAAGTTTATTGAAGTAAATGTGTAAACTGGAAGTTCTAATTGACAGATTCAGTTGAAAATCACAATTGAGCGATAATTTCTAATAAAGATCACGTATACGCAATTAAATTAAAATCCGTCCTGCGGTTTAGGAGATGAAAGTTACGGCGGACGGACGGACCAGACGTGCCCATAAGGCGTTCCGCTATTACCGCTTCGCTGGTAAAGAACGCTTAAAAAAGAACTCCTTATGGCCAGGTCGTGTCCGTCCGTCCGCATGTTTCGTATCAGAAACTACTGGACGGCTGTTCATAAAATTTGGTATTTAGGACATGGGGGCAAATAAACTAAGAAAATGATATAAATAGTTTACGTGACCTAATCGGGAGTGCCACTTTACTGGTGACAAAAATGAACTTTTCTTTAAATGTTGTACAATATCGCTTATAACAAAAAGTCTTTAGGCGATTTTGTAGAACTAGTGAAATAGCATATGTTCTGTTCAGTACATTTTTATCGAAGGAGTAGCCGATTTTAAGAAAATCAAACTTTAAAGTCGCAATTTACTTTGGACTTGATAGAAAATTTTTCCCGTGGTTTTTAATTGTTGTCAACGAAAACAATCTTCGTGACAACTGAGGTAAACAATATCTGCTGTAAATACCCAATTAGTTTAATTTTTTTCGTACCCACGCAACATTTGGAAAATGAAGGGAAATGGATAATCTACGACGAAGAAATGAACGTAAATACATCTATTTTCTTTACGTATACACAGCGTTTGTAAGTGAAAATAAATGGGTAATTTACGACGAAGGGAACGTGAACATAAAGTTTACATTACTAATATTCGAGTGAGGTAAGTTTTAAATAACTGTCGATTGTTTTGTTAATTACAATTGATAAGGAAATTAGTCGAATCAAAAATTCGATATTTCCTTGGCATCACTACTGGCATTTCAGTTTGTAGACATACTAAGCCATTAATATTTATCTTTTTGGCATGGTTGCATGCATCGTAAATAACGCCTCTGCCTCGCATGTATGAACGCATCAAGTGTGCATCTTTCCACTCTTGTTTATTTTTCATTTGTTTATACCGCCACAAATTCGCTCAATAGATCGTCGTTTGTTTTATAACGTGGGGTACCACTTGAAGGTGAAGTTGGCGTTTTTATCGCGCATCATCATTCTACATAAAAAATATTATACATGATAATATACTTTTTTGGATAATTGATAATTCCAAAATGGCACTATAGTTTAGAAAGCAATCAACTTTACATTAAAATTTTGAACGTTTCCCTATCCGCCTCTGAAAATGTTTTAAAACTCAAAATTTTCAAGAATACGTGGCATCAATGTGGAAATGTACACTCAAAGCGTCAGCTTTCCATATTTTATACCTTCGGAGATAGATATACGTAAAACAATAGAATATTATTTAAAATATACCTCACTTGATCAATTGTAACGTGATCTTAAAGTTCAAGTCTATTCCTTCGTCGAAAATTATCCTTCTTTTTCACTTACAAAGCGTGTTGTGCGCTCGAAAGGAAATTTAACATATTTGCGTTCATTTCTTCGTCGTAGGTAATCCATTTCCTTTCATTTACTACGTTCTGTGTGCAAACGAAAGGAAATTTACGTATTTGTAGTAGATCTTGTTTACTTCAGTTACTTAGAAGACTGTTTTCGTTGACAACAATTAATAAAACTGCGTAAGAAATTTTCTAATAGTAAGTTCAAAATAAATTACGACTTTCTTGTTGTATTTTTCCAAAATTTTCAAGAGTAAGTAGCATCAATGTGGGAATTTACGCTCAAATTTCCAGCTTTACATCTTTTACGCCATCGAAGATATAAAAAACAAAATATTAAATGGGCCTTAATCCGAACTTGTATATTTTTCAAAACTCAAATGTAAAGAAACCTACCATCCGAGTTTCAGCTTTCTATATTTTACGGTTTCGTCACAATTTCAATTCAAGTAAGTGGACTGACAAACGCCAAAAAAAACGCTAAAAATAAAGTTATACATATGTCTATTAGCAACACGAAGGAAAATTTGAAACACACAAACTAATGCCATTTAATTTTACCATTGAAGTTGCACTAATAATTTTTATATAATTAAAACTACGAAACTCTCTCTAACAGCTAAGGAAATTAGCTGTGTTACTTGACAGAGTATGTTAAAGCGCTAGCACCGGTTAGATAGTTACCAAAACTTCTAAACTTAAGCTTTATTTTTCTCATATTCAAAAACGTAAGCACATTACCATTTCGAAAAATATTTTCTTTAAAGTACTGAGGCTGTTAAGGTGTGAGCATTAATTTATCAAAGGTAAAAAATAAGTAATATTATCCTTTGAGAATTAGCAAGGGTAATCCTTACAATTTACAAGTTTATAGCTTATATTGAGAGCAGTAATTTCTCCGTAATATCTCCCCGTTATACCTAGTTTCGTTTAATGTGCCACATCATTAAAAGTATATGATTTCTTATAAATTGGTTGGAATCGCATATGCGTCGTTTGTTAGCAATCTAAGAGGAAATTTGAGAAATCACTATTACTGTGTCTACAAAACTGTTTGCACAATTGTTATTTGCATGATTATATTGTTAACGCAAGAACGAATTAGGATTGCCAATGATTTGTTCCATCAGGATGTACTAGAAAAGTATAACTTATCACTCGTGATAAGTGATGTTTATTTTTCATCAATTTATACGATAATACTGTATAGTATATAATATACAGTAAATAATCATTAGTTATTATAACGCTAGAATGAACGCTCTTACAAGAAAATATTCTGAGCAGCGTAATTACCGTATAGATATGAGCAGCTCGATCCGCTATGGCTTTCTCGCGCCCCATAATGTCATATTTTTGGTTCTATCTCAATTAATTTTTGAGCTGTGTTGTGTCTTATACTATTAAATCAATACAAGAGAGCCTGTTACATGATTCGCACGCATAAAAGCTTTCATTTGCTCACTTATAACCGAAAAATATTGTTATTCATCATTTGTTTTTCAATTTTAAAATTGTAAAGTCAGCAAAACTTTTTTTAAAAATTTATTTTACAATAAATCATCAGTTTACTATAATTAAAAATGAAATTTAAAGAAAAGGTTATAATTAATTCACAAAGATTAAGGAATATAAGCATAAATTATTTTATAAGCTAAAAACATTAACGTATCAATTAACACAAAATACCTTAAAAGTAGAATTATTGAAATAAATGTTATGTATTTCCACATCCGTTTAAATCGTAAATTACGGAAAATCTCCCTTCCAAACCGTATATCTGTCATTAACTTCTTATTAGATGTTTCACCCTGTTGAAAAGTACCTCGATTTGGATTTTTAAAGACTTTAAATTAATTTGCACATGGAATAAAATTGTGTTTTTAAAAATCCTCAAACTAATTTATAATGTTTTAAATAACAGTTTCGGAGTAAAAATCTTTCGAAATGAATCCTGCAGGAATAATTATATAATGGTTTTAAGCGAAATTGCCATTTCATAAATTAAAAAGGAACTCGTCTTAACTTAGGCCAGAATTTCTCTTCAACAAACGTAAACTTTTAGAGTTCAAAAAATTTTTGAACGAATGGAAGCGCTATGTTGTGAAGTCCGAGTTCGTTCTTTTCTATTCAATCTATCTCTATTCTAATGAATACTAAACTGCAAATATGAAATGTCTTATTATCCCCATTAGTTGGCATTTACTCTAAAAAGATACTATTTATGTGTTTGCCGATTTGATGAGCTCTTAGTTCTATCGAGAAATGCCAAAAGAAATAAATTAGCAACGGACGGATATTAGAAAAATTAATCATTACGGAAGAGAAAAAGAAAATACATATCTTATATAGAAGTTCCCATAAATACGAATGTAGATAATCTTTCACACTA
Organism: Tanypteryx hageni; assembly: GCA_028673005.1. NCBI lineage: Eukaryota > Metazoa > Arthropoda > Insecta > Odonata > Petaluridae > Tanypteryx > Tanypteryx hageni. The sequence goes on from CM054116.1 coordinate 58,819,459, forward strand.
ATGCTAACTAAACAAATCGTACTTTGCTCATACTCATTACTACGAATGACAATAATAGTTTGTTTATAGTAATTCCTACAATAAAAGTTCTGGCGGGTTATGAATGTATTGTTTTATTAATCTTTCAAATAAGAACACGTACAATTAGTCGTTCTTTTTAGGTAAACATATAATGTAACCATGGTATGTAAACAATAACATCCCGATCTCTGATTGGCTGGCCAGTCAACCAATAAATATCTGCCAAATAGCTCGCCGAAGATTACGGTAATCTATAATAATATAGCTACTTGTGCCTCACTCACTCACTGAGACAAAATTCTAAGGTACTTCTATAAAGGCCAGAAATCTCCAATTTGGCATGTCGGTAGGTCGAGTGAAACAACCGACGAGAAAAATAAAAAATCACAAAAAAGTTCATATTTAAGGGATATTTTATAACACCAATGTTGCATTTCAATACCCCATAAGAAAAGCATGAGATTCAGCGCAAGGCTTTCTAAAAATGTATTTTTAAATTACTAAAAATTGGAATATAAACTCGAAAAAAGAGCAGTTCTATATCTGAAAGAACGCAGTTCTTAACTTTTGAAGGCAGAATTCAAATACGTACCGAATTAGCGTAAATATCTGCTTTCAATTGGGAAAAAGGTGATTTTTCTTCTCTTTTCAACAATGAAAATCTTTAAATACAATGGCAACGGCCTCAATACTTTTAAAGGGATCTGATATTATGCGTTACTATTGCAGTGATTTAATGATTTTAATGGAAATTAATGCCTCCATAACGAATTACAGTTGAAGTACCATAACTCGAATTTCAAGGAAAAGTAATAATTATTCGACTAATAGATAATTCAAGTTATGGAAATATATTTTTAAATATTTGTATATATATATATATATATATAATAATTATTCGAGTTGCGGAAATATATTTTCTTATTTTTTCTTTAATTGAATTAACATCAGTTTATTCCCATAAGCATATAACTCTTATTTTCAGTATCAGGTATATTATGAAAACATCATCACCAATATTTTCTTCCGATAATATGTAAGATTTAACTCTATCCAAAACACTAATTGCATCACGCACTGTGATTGAGGGTATCATAGATAATTGCAACTCTCACGTACTAGTGAAAGCAAAAACATGACGATTATCGACATTACGAAGGAGCGAATAGGTGTGTTTTTCTCCAGGGCTATAAGAGATCACAATAGGAGAAGCAATCCTGATAGCGGTGACGGTTAAACATGAAAAGTATATTAATGTTATTTCGTAGTTTTTCGATAAATTTTAACTCTTTTCAATTGTTAAATATATTGGGTTCATATTTATTTCGCGATTAATCCAAATACGTGCTAAAGGCATGGATGATGATGCCATAATCTTAACTCAAAATATCCTAATTTTTCCATAAATTTGATGTATAGGATATTGTCTTAATGATGATTATTCTTACTGCTCATGCATGAGTCACGAAACCTGAAATACGAAAACTTAGACACGAGCCGATTGCCCGAGAATTTGGAAATTACGGATAGTTGCCTTAATTTCACGAAAAATTATAAATCTACTGCTATTACTCATGGAATTTATTATTTAATACATATAGGCTCCACGTGACTGAAATGCTGTTGCCCTGGAGATCGCGTTGGTTTATTTACCAGTTTAGATCTTGATGTATGGTGATTTTTTGAAGCGTTTGCAATATGCAAACACCAACTGCTCGTATAATATAAGATTAAACTCTTGTAACAATGAGAGGTAAACATTTAGAAGGTTTAATTTGACAAATGCAAATGTGTCGTGAAAGGCCCATCAGAAACGTACCGATACTTTTACCATTATTTCTATGGGAATCTTGATTTCGTTACAGTCGCTTCGCTAAATGTTACAGTTTTCTGGAACCCATTTACTACGTATGGTGGCATTAATTCATAAATGTTAACGAAACTTCTACTTGTTTTTAGTTACTTAGTTTTCGTAGGAATGAAACTTGCAAGTAGTATCGTTTGATACTGTTATTTAGACAATGAAAGAGACTTCGTTTTTGCTTATTATTTCAGAACATTAAAGAGGTCAATTTCAAATAGACGATGTTTAACAGTAGTTACATTCAAAGCCGGATAAAGCTATTGGCTAGTCGGGCGCTTTCCTAACTATCTACATATTTCCCTATCAATACATTACCTGCATGTAAATAAATGTTCGCTAGCAATTTATATAACGAAACAGGCTAGAGTATCGATGGCATCCCTTTAATTTTTTCAATGTCAATAATTTTTACGGAGCAACGAAAAGATTAATAAGCACTTTAAAAATATCTTCACAAATATGCTGATGGGGCGCTGGAGTGAATTCTCTCCCGGGGCGCCAAAATCTCTCGGGCCGCTCCTGGTTATAATAAGAACGGTAGTTTATTCATGCGGAGCATCGTACCGAAAACCGAATACTTAAATAGTATTTAATACGTGAACTCGGTGTATTGGACAGTCCCATCATTTCTTAAATATTTCTAGCTATTCACGTTTGCATGCAAGAAAGCGGCTGGTAGGATTTACGATAAATTTTGCGGTGTGACGCCAAGATGAGTTAAATTTTATTAACTAAAGGATGATAAATACGAAGCTTGCTACAGACATAACAATGCATCCACAGTGACAGTTTTCAACAATTCCAATTAAAATCAGGAAAAAAACAACCGCTGTCAAATAGTTTTTGACGCTGACATTGGACATTGAAAATTGTTTCGCTGAAGCTATGAGAATTTGTTCATAATCCTGAGGTGCAACAAAGCTTTTGAGCTCAATACAAATATAATCTCAAAACTCTGCTAAAATAAACCGACCCAATTTTTGGTAACAATAATGCGCTTCGTATTTAGTTATAAATGCTCACTAAATGTTTGCTCTACATACAAGGTGAGGCAAAAATCAATACACAGTTGCACATAGTTAAATTACTCTTGTGGAAAGGCTTCGATAATCCATTTTGTCTTTGCATCCTTTGCTGTCTTTTTAGCTATTTTTATAGATGCTCATAATTATGGCAAGAAAGATGAGTTAACATGAGAAACTATTTGTGATGAAATAGTGTTGGAAAACTGAAAATGCGGAAGAAGTGCGTCGAGCATGACAGCACCTGGAAATTTACAGTTGGCGAGACAAAATGGAAGTTACTGGATCTGTCATGGATGCTCAACGCAGAGGAAGATCAGTAACAGTGACAACTGACGAGAACACAGCATCAATTGCGAAGAGTTTTTTCTTGAGTCCAAAAAGATCAAGCCGCCGTCCTTTTGCGTTATTAGACTTTATTGTTAGTCAAAGATCGGTGATGCGAATGCTAAGGAGAGTGGCCTTAGGCCGTACATTCCATGTCTAGAACACGGTTTCACTTTGTGTACAGCAAAAAACCACGTATTGCGCAAGGGATAAGGGAGCATGTATCAGGCATTTGCAAACATCAATAACACCATACCCTTATGCTGGAGCATTTGTCTCTCAGTGAACGTCAGACAACTGTTAACGCCGATGGTCGACATTTCGAAACACTTAATTTGAAGAACAGCATAGCAATGAGTCTAGTTAATGTTTGTAGTTAACAGAAATTGCTTGCTTTATGTTGTCGTTTCAACTTTCTTTGTATTAATAAAACTGTACACTTTTGCCTCATCCTGTATATTTCAAATCACCATATAAGAAAACTTCACCGCAAGAACAACACATTGACAGCCTGTCGCGTTACTTTGCGATTCCATATTTAAAATAGTATACCTAATGCGTCAAGGGCCAAGTTCGAGACGCAGACACGCCAAAGCAAATTACTTTCCGATGAAGGAACCGCTTTGGTTGGCGCATCGGTCATCGTGCATCGAGCATTAGCCGATGCTTAGCGATAAATCAAAGCGGGGCATCCGCGAAGAGAGATGGCGGGCGCAGAGCGGGGGAGGAGGGAAGCCGATGGCCCCCCCGCCACGGCCGAAACGAGTCTTCGGAGAGGAACGAAGCGACGTTCTTCTAAAGCGCCGCACTCCCTATGAGTAAGCGTTAAAAAACGACGTAATCAATACTAAAATTTACGATACCTCCTTAATCCCACGGAGCGAATGGCGAGAGAAATCCTTTCTAATTACATTACGGAAAACAGATCGCCTCTAATTTCTTTTCGCGACGCGATACGAAGTTTTTTTTCATAGGAGGGACCAAGGTTTACTCTGGAGTCGAAATTTCGGACCGCGTGGGCCGGCCGACAATTAATTTCTCTTAACGGCGTCGATGAATCTAGACTTTTGACAACATTGCGGTCTTGCTAGCACTACGCTCAAACTCGGGACGATGGCTGGCATCCAACACCGATTGATAAATAGTCGAATGGTGTCGATGATAGGGGGAGACGGAGAGGGCGGGATAATGAGCTGATGTATGACAAATAGACGAGAGAACGGCCGTGCCTTTACATGGAAGGAATCGATGACGATCCAGGTGCGCGGGAATGGACGCCGACTCGGGCGAACGCGGCCGAGGATCGACCGCGACGGGGAATACAAAATGGACGGAAGACGTGACTCAAATGAGAAATTATTTTTTTTCAGCGATTTAAATTAAACTAAATTAATTGACGCGCAATATCATCTAATTTGGATGCATCCCATATTCGGTGGGTATATTTCATCCAGAACATGGCAAAGACGATCGTTCCGTGGCTCTGTTAAACTTCGTTAATTCCACAGCTACGAGCATCAAAGAAAAACATCATGGGTGCAGAACTCGAACAATAAGAGTATCCACGGCATAAATTACCACGAATGCAATATCCAACAGAAATCTTTGTGCGTGATGGTTGACATCGCGTTATTTCATTACTTTGCCTATCTTTACCGTTTTAGCTCACATCTGCTAGGAAACGAAAATTATTTAATTATAGAGAAACGGCTGCCTCTATTCCAGCTTCCAGCCAAGGAAAACTAATGTCGTTTTAAAACAGGTGTCTAATTTAGGTGCCGATGGATTTACATTAGTAGGTTCCATTGCTTTTAACAATTGCCCACCGTAAAAGTAGACAAAGGATTCTCGAACCTTCTGGCTGGAGATAAAACGTCGCGAATTGTCACGTAAATCAAACGTATTCACCGTTTTCTTCCTTTCGCTTGAGTCACTCCTTACCTCATAAAGGAGTCCTGAAATTTCACTTATACTTCCATACGCCTAGCGCCGAGTAAACTGACTGTAAAAGCTGATCTTAAAATCTATTAAAAGAACCGCGCGGGAAACCGCAATTCCATTAAACTTCTGCGCTCAATCCATGGTGTTTGCACTTTCTAGGCCGGATTCGCGGGTGTAACTTCAATGAGCGATGAATTTTTCCCGCCAATTTCGTTGTATTTACTTATTTCCCCTTTTAAAAACCTATCAGATTCAACAATTTGCAACAAAATTCAGGAATAAGTCATTCGTAGCATAAGAACTGCCAAATTTACTCGAATTCAAGACGTTTTCTTTCAAATTTCAGTCTTAGAAAACCGAGGGTCGTCTTAAATTCGTGTACCAAGTGATATTGAGCGTCGAGCCGATGCTTTTGCGATGAATGAAATACGAACTAAAATACTTTTCTACAATCAAGATTTTTGTCACAAACTTACGATCCGGGTTTCAGATACTTAGTAACATAATAATATTTTATCTCCTGATATTTAGTGTGTACTGCCACCAAATAATCTAGATTTAACTATGGTTATTAGGATTGCGCAGCTGGTTCACAGAAATATCATAATAAAGACTATACGGTGTAACTTAACGGGATTTCCGGATTCTGAAGTTGTGATTCAGCGATTTTATTTTAGTTTTTAATAAGTCGCTCTTGACTTGAAAATGGCAGATCATGTAGATATAAAAGATGCAACTGCAAAGAAGAAGATATCAAAACAAATGAGGCGAAGTTTATGATGAAGCTTTTAAACTGATAGAGATACAAAACGCAAACTAAAAACTAGTAACTATGAGTCCAGTAGAAAATTTAATATCACGGCGGCAAACTCGCACTCAAAATAGAAATTTGAAAATGCGAAACTTACACGGAATTAATTCAGTGGTTCAAAAAGTGGTCGCTTTCGTAATGTAGAAAAACAAGTTCAGTTTGTGAATATCCGGAGACAGAATAGAATGCCAGTTTCAAGTGAAACTATTAAACTTAAAGCACAAGAAATTGAAAGAGCACTAAAAATCCCAAAATGGGAAATTGAGACCAGTAATGGTTAAAGCACCGGTATGATGTGACGAAAGGTTTTTTCTTCCCCCGAAGCATTTCACTATGCCAAAATTAGCTAGGGGATTTCAGTGAGAAACTTCTTTCCCATTAGACGTATATAATTGGACTTAGAAGAGCTAACAATTATCTGTTGAGTAAAGAATTTTTTCTCCATCCCGAAGTGTTCCACCACTCAAAAAAGTTTGAAAAACACTGCATGTCATACAATTACACCGTCGATGTAAAGGAAGCAAAAGCCGCGATAAAAATTGCAAGTAACTAAAAAATGCGAGTTACAGCAATGCTTGCTGTGTTAGTAGAAGGCATAAAATTTCCACCATTAGTTATCCTAAAATGAAAAACAATTCCCAAAGAAAAACTGCCTACTGGAATAATAGCTGTAATAATAAGGGACAGATGCCAAACGAACTTAGGAACGATTGGTGGTATGTCGTCTGAAATACTGCCGATTGCGTTCAAAGGATTCCATTATGGCAAGGCATATTCAATCAGTCATCATACCTTGAGGGATGACTTCACGATTTCAAGTTCTCGATGATGCCCTGCCAATGAACCAAGACATCGTGGCACTGGATAAATACAGAAGTAATAGGTAGTGATTGCATTTGAGAAGTGTTGCTTATTTAATGGCATGGACTGAGGTGAGGTAAGGATAAGGATAGAGTGAGGAAATGGCGAAGAGTGTATTTCTGGCTAATCAACCTCTTGGATTATTATAGCCATAACTCCTTACACACCAAACGCACTCACAAGGGAGGAAAGAAACCCGGTGCCAGCATTAGCCTCCTCTTTGCGAAGAGCACCAAGGGGGCCAACTATTTAACGTCCCTTCCGGAGGACTGAGCGCTGATTGCGCGGTTTCTTCAAAGCACACAAGTAGAGGACGGGACGATCCTAGGCTGCAAAATCCGACCTCTACCGGATTCGAACCTGGAACCGCTGCGTGGAAGGCCGACGCTCTAATCCAGTGTTTTTCAACCGGTGTTCCGCTGGAATTGCAAAGCCTAAAGCTCCGCCACGCTATGCTATACCTCGCTAGGTATGTCTACGCATCGCTTGCTTGCAGCAGGTAGCTAGTTCCACACACCAGGCCATAAGCCACGCTATGGGTATGTCGCCATGACTCGATACGTCCAACGGCAGTCGCCTCCCGCGCGATTTCTGTTGCATGTCTTTGGTGGCACATGCGCACTCCACTCATTTTCTGCCACTGCTAGGGCCAGTGCAGGGGTATTTTGTGCCCTAGGCGAAACTTCAGCCCCTCCCCATTTATGAGAGCCTATAGTAGCGTTTCCCAACCTGGGGTACGCGAAAAAAATCTGTAATGGCTGCCAAATTTAATTTGATATTAGCAATTTTTTCAATTTACAAAAAGTTTATACCGAGGCGATTCAAAATTTTCTAGACCCAAGTCATTAAAAGCTGCTAACTTTAATTTTTTACGGACTTCATGATATTTTATACATTTCTGAAGACTCGGAGTTCAATTACTTTAATTTAATCTTTCTTTTCTATCGACTAACTTCGCGTCTATATTACTAAAATAAGTGCCGTAGTACTTTAAGTTGCAAATTAATAATTAAAAATCAATGATCATGGAGAAATTGTTCAAAACTTTTATTCGCAACAGTGATTTAATAATTAATTGAATACCCATAATAATGTCATTGACATCAATTGTTAGGCCAGTTACCATGCTCGTATTCACAGAGTGGTCTTAATTACGTAGTCTTTATTTATGGTGTGGTCATGCGTAGTACGTGGTCTTTATTCATAGGGGGATCAGTAAAAAGACGTCCTTTCCCCGCATTAGTGGTGTCATCTCTTTTAGAACGGCACATACTTCTTCGACTACTCATTTGAAAACAGGGTCAACGAGGAAATTTCATATTTGAAACATTTGAAGTCCTTTTGCCACATCGTCGCACGAATGTTCTCTATCAGAATGAGCAGTTTTATGTTCCCCATGGCATTAGGAAGGTAAGCATTACATATTAGATATAGTACACGTAATCTTAGTTACGTGCAGTAATAGTTTATTAAAAACCTAAACAGCAAAAGAGTGTCCTGGTAGGACAATACCTTGCTCAACATATGGTATTTCTTTTATTTTCAGCATGTTACTTCTGTAAAAACATTCTATAACTGGTTTATGATAAAACCTCTATAAAATTGCTAAAGGGCTATTGGAAATTCAGTGACTTGTTGGTTTTCTGCTTGGTGTGTTTTTCTTTGGGTGATTTTAGACTTTGTGCTAAGGATTGAAGAGTAATTACTGTGATGTGTTACAAGTGAGGGTGATCGCGATGTATGCATTGTACATACATCATTGCTAGAAACAGTGCGTCCTCCTCGCGGAAATCCGTGCAACTAATAATATTGGGTGTATATTTTGTTAGTCAAATAAATATTTCTTTAGAATGCTGTTAATTGTTAACATAATATTCGTATTTAAAGTTACACCCTCATTATGGATAAATGGTTAAAAACGGGAAACATTTCAAACAAAAATGCAAACGACATACCATGTAGTGAAGTGTCATCAAGTGTCGAACGTGAAACTTCTAGTAATCAAAATAGAGTATCTGCGGAAAAACCGCTTTCTAAGAAAAGAAATTATGTCCATGATTATTTAAAATATGGATTTATATGTATTGGTGATCCAGACTGTCCGAGACCAAAGCGTGTGATTTGTGGCAGTGTTTTATCCAATAACAGTTTAAAACCTGCTTTCCTTCAAAGACATCTAGGAACGAAACACCCAAATTTAATTAATAAACCAATTGAGTTTTTCGAAAGAGAATTAGTTGCATCAAAAACCAACTCAATAAAAAATTTTGTTGCTAAAGCAAATAATGTCAACGAAAAAGCTCTTGAATCATCTTATCGAATAAGTAATCGAGCGGCAAAAGCTTCTGAAGCCCATACTATAGCAGAGAACTTGATTGCCCCGTGTGTAAAAGATGTAGTCACATGTATGCTTCGTGAAAACTCGGCAAAAATTATCGACCTAGTACCATTTTCAAATAATACAGTATCACGCAGAATACACGAGATGTCAGATAACGTTGAAGCAACAATAATAGAGAGAGTAAGAAGGAGTCCCTATTATACCATACCGCTGGATGAATCAACAGATGTGGCAAATTTAGCTATGTTGTTGATTTTTATACGATATATTTATGACGATAAAGTCATAGAAGATATGTTATTTTGCCGTCCATTGAAGGAACGCGCAACTGAAGAAAACTCATTCAGTCTTACCGATAACTATTTTCGCGACAAAGATATAGATTGGTCTCGATGTATTAAAATTTGTACAGACGGAGCTCCATCTATGACTGGAAAGCATGCTGGAATTGTAGCTAGAATGAAAAAAATATGCAACAAACGCATTGTGGATACATTGCTGTATCCATAGACAAGCTCTTGCATCAAAACGCATGCCCGAAAGTTTAAAGAAAGTAATGGATAAGGCAGTCAAAATAGTCAACTTCATAAAGTCCAGTGCAACCAATTCTAGAATATTTCAGATATTTTGTCAAGAAATGGGTAGTAACCATGATTTCTGTTAATTCACACGGAAGTTAGGTGGCTTTCCCGTGGAAAAATTCTTGTACGATTGTTCGAACTTCGAAATGAAGTCCTAGTTTTCTCCAGCATAAAACCTTTTAAATTAGCCAACTGTATGGATGATCAATGTTTTCTTCCGAGTTTAAGTTACTTAGCAGACATATTCTCAAAAATTAATGAATTTAATCTGTCCCTTCAAGGTCTTGATACGCCTATGTACAAGATAGAGTTGAATCTATAATAAGCAAGTTTCAATTCTGGAAAAATTGCTTAGAATCGAAACAGATTTTTTGTACATTACATGCTTTTTTAAAAGAAAATACACTTCAGCTAGTCGAAGAAAAAAAATAATATAATTGCACATTTAGAAGGTCTCCGTAAAACTTTCATTGAATATTTCCCGCCTATGCCTAATGGTAATAATTGGATTAGAAACCCTTTTGATGCTATCACTATCAACTCGATAAATATGTTAAGTGTGGGGGAGAAAGAGAAATTGATTGATATATCTTGTGATTATCAATTGAAGGTGGATTTCAAGAATAAATCATTAATTAATTTTTGGATTTCTTTAAGAAATGAATACTCATCATTGTCAGATAAAGCAATCGTAGTCTTGTTGCCAATTACAACTACATTCATTTGTGAAAGAGCATTTTCATCGTACGTAAATCTGAAATCCAACTATATAAATAGACTCAATGCTGAACCAGATTTACGCCTTTATCTGTCTTCAGTGGTACCAGATTTTGATACTTAAGCTGTGCAAACTAAAACAAGCGCAGCCGTCACATTAATTAGTGCCATTAATAAATATTAGATAACTAATTAACAAGATTATTCTTGTTACTTGTGAAAGTTAAGTTTTTCATGTACATCCAAAGAAAAAAACTGTTTCAGTGTTTTCAATGTATAAAAGAATTTGTATCAGTTTTGGTTTGATTTTATTTCAAATAAACTTCGATTTTGTTTCTGAAATATATTGAGTAATTTTGAATGCAGTGCTAATGATAATCCCTGTGGATAAGCTACAGTATTGTGAACACTTGTCATTGTTATCATGGCGGTATTTAATTACAAAACAATTTTTTCTTATTATAATTCATTTAACAAATTAAATAACCCAATTTTTAAAGACTGTTTAACAATATTCTTTAACTATTTTCAATTTATGGTCTTTTAGGGGTACATGAAATTTCCCATTTTCATGAAAGGGGTACGTGGACTGGAAAAGGTTGGGAATCGCTGGTCTATAGCAGTGCTTCTCAAACTGTGGGCCGCGGCCCCCCAGGGAGCCGTGAAGCTTCAGTTAGGGGGCCGCGATATTATTTTAACATTTTTTTGTCATTATTAATACATAAAAAAAAACTTCTTACAAAAAAGAAACAACGAATATCAAATTCTTTTAACAAAAAGAGCATTATTATTGCAGTACTGACTTATTTCATTCAATTATATATCGCTGTCACCAATGATGAGTATAAAATTAGACCCTTTGTGAACATTTAAAAATTCTCTGCAATATAACATCAAACCGAGCGTATCAGTGCAACATAGCAACTATGTAGATATATCTTTTAATGTTTGGTTCGTTGCGCGGGTTGTTGTTGCGCAGAGAGCTAGCTTGTAACTTCCACAGAAACAGTTGCCGATCAAGTTCACACTCGTTCAGTACGCAAAATTTGATCTCCCAGTTCAGTTCTAATTGTAAGTTACTATGATTTATACATTTGTATGTAAAATTCCATTTAAAATTAAATACATTACCTATTTTAAAATAATGTTAATTATTTGTAGTACCTATTTGGATGGAGTAATTTTTAACCCATAAAAATGGATAAATGGATAATAAGAACACCTAATAGTGGAACGAAAGCAAGAGAAAATAGTGAAGAAATAAAAGTTTCAGATGTAGTGCTACCAACACCAGTTCTAACTTCACCAGAGCCTTCCACGTCATCATCAACATTATCACTTGGTGCTAAAAAAAGAACAATTATATCAAAAGAAAATGTACGACATGAAAAAATTCGAAAATATGATCCTGCATACTTAAAATATGGTTTTATATCTTCAATATGTAATAATGAAGAGAGGCCAATGTGTGTAATCTGTTTGAACCAATTGTCAAATAAAAGTATGAGGCCGGGAAAATTGATTCGGCATCTAAATACCATGCAGTGAATACAAAAATAAGGCACTAGACTTCTTTGAAAGGAAAGCAACAGATTTACAACGACAAAACCAATTACTCACAAAACAGACCAAATTGAATGATAAATTACTGAAGGCATCTTTTGAGGTGGCTTTATTAATTGCAAAAAAACAAAAAACCTTACACAATTGGAGAGGATCTTGGATTACCAGCAGCAATAAAAATGTGTGAAATTGTGCATGGCGATAAAATTGCTGAGACTTTAGGGTCGATCCCTGTTTCAAGTGATAAGATTAAAAGAAGAATAGATTGTATTGGGGACAATATCAAGTCTAAACTGATATCTCGTATCAAACAGATTTGCGATTCAACTTGATGAATATACAGACGTTACAAACTATGCTCAGTTAATGGTTTTGTGAGATACCAATACAATTTCCAAATTCATGAGGACTTACTCTTTTGCCAAACTCTTGCCGGTACAACAAAAGGAATAGATATATTTAAAAAAGTACATGAATTCTTTCCAGAGAATGAGCTTGAATGGCCAAAATGCGTAGGTGTATGCACAGATGGTGCAGCAGCCATGACTGGAAGACTTTTGGGATTCATTGCAGAAGTGAAAAAATTATGTCCAAATGCGAAATATGTTCATTGCATTATACACAGAGAACATTTAGTTTTTCGAAAAATTGGTTGTGAACTCAATGAAGCGTAGAGTGCAGTTATAACTATAGTTAATTTTGCTAAAACCCGAGCTGTCAATTCGAGGCTATTTAATACTTTATGCAAAGAGATGGGGTCTGTTCATGAAACTTTATTATATCACACCGAAGTAAGATGGCTTTCTTGTGGCAACGTATTGAAAAGAATTGTAAAACTCAGTGACGAACTTCGAATCTTTCTTCATGACAAGAAACCAGATCTAGCTGCTCATTTTAGCGATCAAAAGTGGATGTTTTTTCTTTCATATTTGACAGATTTCTTCGAGAAAGTAAATGAACTCAATCTTTCTCTTCAGGGGAAAAGTATTAAGATTTTGATCCTAAATAGCAAACATCAGGCTTTTCAACAGAAGCTCTTGTCATGGACAAAAGGTTTTGAGCGAGAATGCACTGATATGGTTACGTGCTTTAATGATTTTCTTACAGAAAATAATATTTCGCTCTCAACATCAAACAAGAACGTTATATGTGATCACCTTGCCAAATCACAATTTTTTTTTCAAAAATATTTTCCTAATTTAAATGAGGACAAAGCATACGATTGGATAAGAACACCATTTGCTTCTTCTTTAAAATATGACCATATTACGTGGGTGGCTCAAGGAGAATTGATTGAAATAAGATCAGAATCAACCCTTGAAACAGAATTCAATGAACGAGAACTAGCAGATTTTTGGATAAGACGACAGCAAGAACATCCCTCAATCGCAAAAGCTGCTTTAAATATCATAGTCCCCTTCGCTTCAACATATCTTTGCGAAACTGCATTTTCATCGCTTTTGGTAATTAAAAACAAGCACAGATCATGCCTATCGACACAAGCTTTGGAGGCAAATCTGAGAATTGCCATTTCAAATATTACACCCGATATTGAATTATTGTGTCAAAATATGCGATCACATCCATCTCATTAGCTAGTACATAATTTGGGAAGGTAGTAATACATTTTAAGTTTGCTTTAATTATTTTTATTGTATTTTTCCACGTAAAGAAATTAGATTTTTCTAAATATAGTAGAAAATGTATATGTAATAATCTTTATCAAAAATGTTTGTTAATTCATTTCTTTTTTTCATATTTTTCCCAATAAAAAATATTATTTAGTACAAAATTTTTATTATTGGGTCAGGGGAGCCTTGACATATTTTTAATCGAAGTTGGGGGGGCCTTGGAGTCAATACATTTGAGAAGCACTGGTCTATAGCATTGTATAGCATAGCAGCGTGGCGTAGCTTTCGGCGTGCGGCGGCCTTAAGTATTGCGCGAAATATTCCACCGAAAATAATTTTTCTATAAATTTAGATTTCTTAATGAATTTAAAAACAAAAGGCATTTTAATTTTGCTCTCACACCGTATAAGTCCATCTATCGGGGAAGCAGAAAGTAGCAGGATACAACTTCTAACCTGCTGCAGTAGGCATGCATTCCCACAGCCATGGTAAATATACGTATATGCGTATGTATATTGGTGTTCCGCCAATATTTTCTCCATTTCAAAGTGTTCCGCCAGTCAAAAAAGTTCGAAAAACTGCTGCAACCACTCCGACACCGTGAGTAACGAAAAGAAAAGTATGGAATTTGATATCGTTAGGTTAAAAGATTTCTGTAAATTTTTGGATGTTAATAGGAATCAGATGGACTTAAGTAATTTTTTCCTCTACAGAAAGTCTCAAAAGTAGAGGTTAGTACGTTTATTCCCTTGACAGTAATTTAAAATTTTATTATTACAGTCGTGTATGTTTTGAGGACGATACATGTAACTAATTATGCCATTTTAAAACATGGCTAAAGATTACTCTTTTTGTAATTTATCGACATATGAAATTCACTTTATTTATATACGCCAACAGTCACGTTAATTGTAACCGTTTTGGCATATGAGTTAATCAAAACTCCAATAAAAGCCAAGGATCAAATTAGATTTAAACCTGCGGGCCAGATTTTAAACTTTCCTAAACACAACTTTTAAAAGAGAACACTACTCATGCCTGCTCAGACATCATTCCAACCAAATACGCATCCGCGGACTTACAGACAGGGCGAATCCATCAACCCAGTACTAAAAGTCGGCATATTAAGAAAAAACCACGTTTCAGCAGACACATGCGCAATCACTTTGAGTACGCAGGAAAGACGTACGTTTATGAACTCCTCCTCCTCTCTCTCTCTCTCTATATCTCTCTCTCCCCCTATCAAGAGAGCTGGCCAAGCGGCGAGACTCCGTCATCAGGCATTTTGTCTTCTTTTTTGCCATTTTCATCACAATAGCCGACTTGCGCAATTCATTTCTCTCGGCTCCTTTTTTGCCCCGACGAGGAATTTTATCCGACACCAAAATTTATCCGCAACACATTTACGACAAATCGCCGTCCCACCCACATGGACGTAGACGAAGAAAACAAAGAATCCAAAAAAAAGGATCCTGCTTGCGCCGAAAACAATTAACATAGCGAAACAATTCGGCATTCCACGTAAGGAACACTTTCCTGTCGAGGGAAAGAAAGCGGGAGGGGGGAAAGGAAAGAGCGAGGAGGGAGGGAGGGCTGCAATGCGATGTAATGCCACGGAATGGGAGGAGCCAGAGATTACGGACCGAGGGAAAAGACTCACTACAGCGAAAGACGAGAACGGCCATTCTTGTGGCGGGCAGTAAAAACATGCAAAACAATACCGGAAGCGCCTCCGAGAGAGAACGTCGAGGGAGGAAGCGAGGAAGAAACATGAGTGGATTGTCACGGGAACTGCGAGAGAAAGAGAGAGAACCGAAGGAAGAAGAGACAGGCCCCGGAAATAGGGTTCACGCATGCGTCACGACCCTAACCCCGCCCACGGTGACCTCTAGGATCCCCGTCTCCGCAGCAACAAACGCCGGCCCGGCCTCAACCCTTTTCGCAGACCATCAACGGGTGCGTTTTGGTATCGCTTCAAGGCTTCGCTCGCTTAAGCTTCCCACCTTACCGACACCGCGAGCGGATCTACAGGCAGAGCTTTTGATTCTCCAAGAAACCAGACGCTGTTATGCATCAGTCGCACTTCCCTCCTTCTGCGCCCTCTCTCTCTCTTCTTCCCCATCCTTAAACATCTCCTATTCTACCACCATCCGAAGCGAGGAGGAGGCCTGCAAGAACAACTTCCCGCGTATGACCATACATCTCGTGTCCACCAACTTTCCCTCTTCCATTAATTCTCTCGAAGCCCTTGCATCCGCTATCGTAGTGAAGGAACGTTTTTAAAGGCATCCTTGAGCATACGTTAACCGAGGGAAAAAGGGCGGGGGATTAGGATGGTGGGGAAAAGATCATCCCTCTTCCCAGGCGAAGTGGGATTGGACGATATCACTGCATCCATCGATCTCTCTCGATGCGTAACGACGTTTACATTGTCGCGGCGGAGATTATTATGACGGGACGAACTGAAATGGCCACGTTCCGCGCGAGAAGGGAGTCGACTTTTATAAGAGCGTTCCTCGAAAAAGGAGAGCCGGGAGAAGCCGTTGCGGCCTTTTTAAGAAGAGTGCGCGGCGGCGGCGGGGAATTTCATCCCCATCGGCATCGAACGAGTCGATATGTTAGGGAGGCGCAGCTTTTACATTCAATTAACATCGATTTAGCACAATCCGAGGAAAACAAATAGGGAAAGGTAGAGCGAATTTCAGCGAGATAACAAACAACAACAAACAAACAAACAAACAAACAAAACAACTCCTACTCCTTAAATGGTGCAAATGGATGGCTCGAATATCAATCCCAACTATTTCATACGGCAAATTTAAATTTAAGCAGCCACGTTTACTCGGACAATATAAATCGACGGTAAATTAATGCATTAAAGATAATTTAATTTATTTTTTGTAAAAGTTAAAGTATGTTCCCTCGATCTTTACACGTGGATGAAATATAAACGAAGCCTAAATATCTCGCTTTCAAAATAGATCCACTCTTGAAAACTTAATACGATGCTTGCGTCACTGCTAAATTATCCAATTACTCAAAAACAAATTACGTTCCGGTTTCCGATTTGTTCGCTTTGGTCCCACCACAAGAATATAGGATTCCTACCAATCAGTATGACTAATTATCGCTTACGAAACACCCAATCACGAGGACGGTTGAAATTAATTGATAAAAATCAGGTTTACTGCTTCAGAGTCGAGTGAAAGCCATTTTTAAGAATACAGCACGAAATTTTAATTGTGAATTGCAAAATCTGACCTAAATAGGATTAGTCAACATCAGTCGACACAGTTGCAAAGGAGTGCACGCTACGAGGAAGGACGTAAATTCTATTCACAAAAATTGAAAAGAAAGGAAAATGATAACAGCCGTGTATTTCCGCTTTCCATTTCCCTCCCTCTATTTACTTAATAGATTCAGTAAATAAGTCATGCCCATGTATAAAAGTCTGATCCGTGTTAAAGCACTAAATTGGTGCATTTATTATGAGGCCAAGAATAGAATTCAACAATTGGGACAACAGTGGCCCAATATAAATGCGTGAAAACGTGGAAAAATCGTATTGAAACGTAATTTTCGGAGATTTACGAATGAGATTTAAATTCTTTTCTTCGCATAGCTAAGTTAAATACCTCATTCTTGCAATATTTTAAAATGTAAACGAAAAAGATCTGCATGTAAAGGAATGGCTTTTTGCGTGATTCATATATGCGATGCGAATTTATAACTCCGGCAAATTATTAGATGCATTACAAAAATACTATGAAAATAACTATAAAAATAGTTAAATACCAGAAATTTCAACGTGACGTTAACTGAAAAGAAATTAATAAAAACACGATTTTAATTTTAAAAAATTCAGGCGCCTTCTCTCTCGTACTAAAGCATTCAAAGCACGCTTTCCTTACGTATCTATAATAATATAGCTACTTGTGCCTCACTCACTCACTGAGACAAAATTCTAAGGTACTTCTATAAAGGCCAGAAATCTCCAATTTGGCATGTTGGTAGGTCGAGTGAAACAACCGACGAGAAAAATAAAAAATCACAAAAAAGTTCATATTTAAGGGATATTTTATAACACCAATGTTGCATTTCAATACCCCATAAGAAAAGCATGGGATTCAGCGCAAGGCTTTCTAAAAATGTATTTTTAAATTACTAAAAATTGGAATATAAACTCGAAAAAAGAGCAGTTCTATATCTGAAAGAACGCAGTTCTTAACTTTTGAAGGCAGAATTCAAATACGTACCGAATTAGCGTAAATATCTGCTTTCAATTGGGAAAAAGGTGATTTTTCTTCTCTTTTCAACAATGAAAATCTTTAAATACAATGGCAACGGCCTCAATACTTTTAAAGGGATCTGATATTATGCGTTACTATTGCAGTGATTTAATGATTTTAATGGAAATTAATGCCTCCATAACGAATTACAGTTGAAGTACCATAACTCGAATTTCAAGGAAAAGTAATAATTATTCGACTAATAGATAATTCAAGTTATGGAAATATATTTTTAAATATTTGTATATATATATATATATAATAATTATTCGAGTTGCGGAAATATATTTTCTTATTTTTTCTTTAATTGAATTAACATCAGTTTATTCCCATAAGCATATAACTCTTATTTTCAGTATCAGGTATATTATGAAAACATCATCACCAATATTTTCTTCCGATAATATGTAAGATTTAACTCTATCCAAAACACTAATTGCATCACGCACTGTGATTGAGGGTATCATAGATAATTGCAACTCTCACGTACTAGTGAAAGCAAAAACATGACGATTATCGACATTACGAAGGAGCGAATAGGTGTGTTTTTCTCCAGGGCTATAAGAGATCACAATAGGAGAAGCAATCCTGATAGCGGTGACGGTTAAACATGAAAAGTATATTAATGTTATTTCGTAGTTTTTCGATAAATTTTAACTCTTTTCAATTGTTAAATATATTGGGTTCATATTTATTTCGCGATTAATCCAAATACGTGCTAAAGGCATGGATGATGATGCCATAATCTTAACTCAAAATATCCTCATTTTTCCATAAATTTAATGTCTTAATGATGATTATTTTTATTGCTCATGCATGGCGATCTGAGTCACGAAACTTGAAATACGAAAACTTGGACACGAGCCGATTGCGAAACAATTTAAAAATTACGGATAGTTCCCTTAATTTCACGAAAAATTATAAATATAGTGCGATTACTCATGGAATTAATTATTTAATGCATATAGACTCCACGCGACGGAAGTGCTGTTGCCCTGGAGATCGCGTTGTTTTATTTACGAGTTTAGATCTTAATGTACGGTGATTTTTTGAAGCATTTGCAATATGCAAGCACCGACTACTCGTATAATATAAGGACGGACGACAATACAATCTCGAGGTTTAACAATGACACGGTTGGAAAGGCAACATATCGTTAAAAAGCTTAAATTTTTCCAATAAATATTATTTAAACGTATTACTTGAGCGATTTCGAATCGTAGGCTAGAGGAGAAGATAAGAATAAGAAAGGTAATTTATTTTCTTTAAAACGGTTTAGTCCCGAAGACCGTAGGTCAATTGTTTATAATTTTAATTTGCAAAAGAAAAAAGCCTGCAAGTGAAAAAAGGGGATTTTTAAGTGTTCTCTTATGGTGATTTGTATAGGGCGTTCCGGCGGACCAGCGGACGGACGGACAGAATAAGGATATTATGTATATAATAATTGCCCTCGAGTTGACGCTAAGTAGAAATATGACCGAATTTCTATTGGCCTTCAGGCAACACACTGGCTATCTAGAACTCTAATTATATTTTTGTCCTAAATAGTTCACAGAAATTATAATTAATACCAGTAAGTATTAGATTCATCTTCTGATCCCAACAAGATTGGGAAAATACAGTAGATTGAATCAACCTAAATATTAGATTAAGAGAAGAGTACAATATTGTCATACAAAGAAAAGATTATCATTCTCTTATTAAGCTCCTTAAGGTTAATTGTTACTACTTCTCAATTCGAATACTAGGGGATTCGCGGGATCTTCGGCCTCGCTCAGCCCACTTACAATTAGTGCTGGTGGGGGGAATCACATTGCGCGCCTCTGGGAGGCTCCCTATACATTTTAGAGAAATGTTTATTTGACGTTTTCTTCATAGTTTAATGTTTTCCGTATGTATACCAAATTTCGTTTCGATTGGATAAGATTTGGAAATTAGCGCAATGCGCTAACGCAAATTGTGCAATAACTATAAGGGTGGTATTCTAGGAAAACTATAGGCATTCGACTCTATGTTATTTGTACGTGCACACAAAGTTTGGTAAAAATCAGACAACCGAGACGGCAGTTATCGTAGAACAGACAAACAGACAAAATGCACATGGACTCAACAGGAGAGTCCTCGCTTCGCTCGGCCAATAATTTCATTGTTTCGGGGTAATGAAAAAGCATAAATATATCTCCGAATTTTGATGGAAATCGTTGTTCGTGATGTTTTTTGGAAAGACGGTGCATATACCAGCTTAATTTGCAACACGGATTTATCTCTACCATTTTCAACTTCCTGACAAACTAGACTAATGGACAAGTGGTAATGTCTTCCTTCCATATATAGGACTTAAAGGTTTTCATTTCTTATATTTTATGTTTTTTTTTTAACATTACCTTTTCCATTTGTACAATTAGTCTCCTGATGTAATATTGTAACGCAATATATCTGAATTATTGTATTTTACTACCTGTTGATGTGCTAAATATTTAATTATGTGATTAATTTACGGAAAAAAATAATAATATAAAGACAAGGAAAACCAAATAAAAATATATAAAATTATAAAAGAAATAAACAAAAAAGTATATATAAAACATAAAAATCATATATATACCTCATTTGGTATATTAAAAAAATAAATATAATGGGTTTTAAAATAAACAAAAATAAAGAAAAATTTACATAATAAAACCCATGTAAATAATCCACCCTTTCCTCTAGTTAATAATATTTCTTCTTTACTTTTTGTTTATATATTTTCTAGTTTGTAAGGAACTATTAGTAGTAACTATTATTGATGTAAAATGTTTTCCTTTGCCATCAGGAAACTTTGTTATTAGTATTAATTTAACACTTAAGTACCCATTATCGCACTGCTTCTGCTGCCGGAATAGTGAGGCATACTCACGGAGACGGCAAGTCCCTCAGAGCGTATAACCTCACGGATTGGATTGGCATGAATGAAACAATAACACAGTGCTCATCAATGGATGACTCACAGTCATGACGTTTCATTTAAGTTAAGCCTAACACTATCGCCAATAATTCCCTAAGAAGTTAAATACCTGGATAATTGTTACGATAAAAATATGCTAAAAACATTATACAGACATTTTACAAGTTATTCAACTTTAAAAGATTGCTGAGGCAATTTAATCCTTACTTAATTCCTTCCAATCAATTCCACGAGTTGATGACATAAAAAAAGGGCTAATTAAGTCTGCAGACCCAAAAACGGCAACGTGTGAAGTTTTCGTGGCGAATAAATTCCGAAAATACGAGTTTTTTGGCCTATGGACGGATTTTTAGCTTATTTAGAATGGACGTTATGTCGTCCGAAAAAGAAGATAAACTTCGTTCTTTGCCGAATACGTGCGAATCAAGTCCTTTTTATTCTACAAACTGTAAATACAAAAAAATATCCCACATCGATCAAACTGGAGTGTTTACATCTAATACATATATTGAAGAGAATTCTGTCCTTTCTGTGTGTTTGCACGTTTGCACAGTTGCAGCACATTTTTCATTTGCATTTTAAAATCACTTAGAATTGCGATATGAATACGGGACTTGCACCAAACGACGCCTAAAAGAACAGATATTCATTTTCCAGCCATCGATTTTCGAATACGCGTCGAATAGTTCCACAAATTCGTTATTAACAGGAAAATTTGGCTAAATTTTAGACGAAAATATTTCGTCGTCAAGGGCGACGGCATTGTTGCTGATCTAGCAAAATTACGTCGATATCTAAAAGCAATGACATGAACTTTGATATTGTATTTGAAATCAATTGTGATAACTCTTCTTATATATTTTGAATGCACTATAATCAAAAGGGAAGTAATGATGGCTTAATTTGAACGATAGGTTTGTTTACTGCAGTGCCATTTCTAAGGCGTGGAAGAAATGCGAACGAGCATACGACCGCTAATATTTTAATTAGCTTTTTGTTTTGTTTACCTTGACGACGAAAGAACTTAGTAAGTAGCTTTTTTAATTCACACATTTTTTGTAATCACTATAAATGCACCGGCCATGCGTCAAATATCTTGCTTAATTATCGAAAGAAATTAATCATAATCATTGTCAATATAGTAATTTGCTTTAAACTGCCCAATAAAATTTGTAAACGAAAAGATGTTTTCAATTTTAAATGTTGCGTTGTCCACCATTACAATGCATTGGAGTCGTTTCTGACTTAAAGTTTTTATGCTACGTGTTTATTTGTTTTAAATTTACATGAAACTTTTCACATAAATTTTCAATCGGTTTTTGTCCTTCATGATTTTGTTTCATTGCAACCCCTTTATGAAATGTCGAAAAATCAGGAAAAAAACGAATATAAACTTAAAATATGAGGGAGGAGAATGGAAGAGAGAAAAGGAGGAAGAATGGGAGGTGCCTTAAATTTAATATTTAATCCACGCATACCCGTCATGTTGACGATAAAGGCAGTCAAAAAGGTAATTACTAATACTGGGAAAACAATTCGTTTCTTGAACAACTATCCTTTTAGTCTGGAACTCCACCCTTACCATAATCTTTCTATCCCATTACCTATGGACCTAATCTGCGGCGCAGAATCAAAGAAGTTTGAGCGGAATGGGCTTAAGTATGCGTCCAGTGGAGGGCAATAGAGAATTCCAAGAGGAGGCGATCGCTTCTTGGATCCGCCCCTGGATATCATATTATCAGACCACAAATAGTATAAACTACTGTAGAAACACTTCTCTTTTGACCCAGCCATAATCTCCCTCGACCTAATAAGTGCAATCAATCGCTATTAAAAAACTTCTAAATGAAGAACTAGATAGAAAATTTGCATAAAAATTTGCTATCACTATGAAAGCAAAATAAAATCGTCCCAAAGAGCATACGCGAGATCTTATATTATGATACAACTTCTCATAAATGACAGTAAAAAGCAAATCTCTTTCTGTTTATCGTGCGTTTCACAAAATTTTCATGCATAAGATGTTCAATACAAATAACTAGTATCCAAGACATGAAGAAAGTTTATGATAACAACAATAATGAATGGATACAAGCATAGCAGAAAATCGTGCCACTTTTGAATACATATAATACTTCGTTCTACAACGTCCACAGTTCAATTGCATGGAAGAAGAATGTAGAACATATTTTAACACATATGGAACATCTAAATCACACAAATTGTAATTAAATGATTCCGTTTTTCAACTATACTTTTCTTTTTTGTCTAAGGAATCAAAAATAACCTTAATTTCACTACTAGCAGGAATAAGGAAGAATCGATTGGGTTAGCATCAAACCAAAGCACACATTTTTATGAGTAATGAGCATTTATCGAAATTAACGAGGAGAAACTCATTAGTTGTAATGTTTTACTTATTCGTGCGGACGGTAGAGCGGATTTAAGATAAAAAATTATCTTTGAGAAGAGAATATGAAGAACTGACTATGAAAATGAACTCAAAACTAATTTGAACTTTTCTGTGAAATATCCGGCGTTGGGATAATTCAACAAGATTGGAAGGTGTACTCCATGTACATAGTTTCCAAATGCGTTCTTTGAGATTTCACGATGTTCTCAATGTTTTTCGCTCAGATTTAAAGAGATGATAGCGAGGTAGGTTGTGAAATACATGTAGGTCTTCATGTAAAGTTGTCGTAATTATGGTCCGATTTAACCAAAATTGGAATCGGTCGACCCATTTTAGCAAAACTCCCCAATACCAAATTCCATCAAAATACGTTCAGCGGTTCCCTAGTTTTAACATGCGGACAGACGGAAACGACCTCCCCTATATGAGTTCATTTCGTGCAAAGAACGCATAAAAAGGAACAATTTTCATTCGAAAAATTATAAGATACCCCAATGGAAACATATTTTCTAAAAGAAAACCAACTGATAAAACATCAAGTGAAATAACGGCGGCGAAAGCAATAACTATGTAGCTCTTACTGGTAAAAATAAAATTCTTGCTTTGTTGAAACAGAAATCATTATAGTAAATTCTATTCCATTGACGACTGAATAACTGACAACACTATCCTATTTTCAATTACTCTTAGCCTGGTTGTATCCAACACGTAACTACATCAAAACCTTTATGGGATCAGATAATTTTTTTACCGAGTCATTTTGCACACCAATACATTTGAGTACTCCTTGTTGTTTCCTTTCTGCTCGTAAAGTAGTTATTAAAAAATGTGGCCACGTATTGGTAGCACGCTCGGCGGCAGAAAACGTTCCGTAGCCACAGTTGCGGATAAAATCGCACAGCAACAATGAAGGAGCCAGAGGGTATGACCCGCGAATATGACTGGATGTGATTGGCAAGCCTTTCTATCTTGCGGCCGAATCAGCCGGTCTCGGCAGTTGAGTGGGCAGCTTGAATACACCAAGACCCCCAGAATGCCCATTCGAGGCCTTGGCATGGAGCCGTCCATCACCACCTACTATCTCCTCAATCTCATGCCCAATTATCCCATGGTGATACAATGATATCGGAAAATTCTTATTAAACAAAGCAATCATCCCAATAAAGAAGGAAACGGGCTTGTGCAAACAAAACACCGGTTTCTTCCATTTCGATCGGCAAGAAGTTGATTCTTTCTTACCGTGGGGCAAGAATATCTCTAACTCCTATTCTATTATCTAATACAGGGATATCAAATGGGTGGCCCGCGAGCTGAATGCGACACGCCAATTTCTTTCTCATTACTTGGATTCTAGGGCAAGGAGGTGGGAGAGAAAACGTAGGCGAGGCAATAATGAAGTGGCAAGGAGATAAGAAGCATTATAACAACGCTTGATAATTAGGAATAATGGCAACATAAGTTGTTAATTAAAATATATACCGTTTTGAGTTTTGCGCTTCTCAATTTTAACAACATTATTATGACACGCGACCCTCCTTCTTCTTCAAAACTATCCATTTAGTCTCCATGCAATTTGTTTCAGACCCATGATCTAATATATTTTTATGCATTTGCATCAATAAATAAGACAAACGAATCTCTTGCGATGAGGGTATTTTTCAAATAAATCCTATTTGGCTCTAAAAATAAAATTTTATTCGGAATAGTGGAACAATTGGGAAATTTAATTAACATATAGGCTAATGCCTCGGTCCAAGTATTCATGAAACATATTAACGAACTGTCAAGTGACTAAGGACTATTTCTGAACATAGTTTCGGTTGAAGAATTTGTAATTTCGCCGCTCTAATCTCATGGAATGTAATTTTATTATAAGTTCGTGTAGAAATAAACACATGAAGAATTTCAGTTAGCCAAATAAAATACTATTTTGGTAAATAAGTGAGCAATATTTGTTTGACGAAATGTATGTCTTGATTCATTGGAAATAACATGTGGGGCAATGAAGATTTAATAATTTCCTTCTCTTCTCGATTAAAACTGTTTTTTAACAAGACTTTCCTTCGATAGTGTTGGTTACTCTCATAACGAGCTAAGGGCGTGGGCACTTGAGTTGCAATGTAACACATTTCATCCACGATTTATGTTACATCGCTGACCTAATAGACTCATGTTTTCTTTGAAGCTGATAAAGAAACAACACTGCAACGTCTTTTGAATTGGTCAACACAACGAAGCTCCGCCCATTTCATTTTTCTATTTTTAACTCATAAATTTTCATCACAGAATTTCCACGAGAATACGCCTAGACCTCTCTTGTAATCTATTCATTAGAACAGTTTTTCTGCGACTATTTCGCGAAGTATAAGAGTTCATACTTGAGTAGAAACTTATTAGATTGTATCAGAAATAATAAAAGATGCACCAATACATTTTAAATCTTCAATATAATACTAAAACGGTCATGTAAGAATACAAGAATAAGTATGCATGCACACTGCTCATGAAATTAATAGAAATGAAAAGCCATCTTGATTCATCCAATGTTCGTAGATTAATGAATGTCTCTGTAATTTCATATTTACCAACACGACGAGTAAGATTTGATGATTATCTTATATTTCGGTATAATATCCCAATCCATTTCAAGTCCAAGTACTCTTTTCCTGGAACCTTATCTAAATATCCCACCTCCCTAATTCAGCCACGACTACCGAAAATCGAACAAGACTACGAAAGGGTTTGGGAGAATAACCTCCCACACAAGAGGATAGATAATTAATGTATGGATTGTGCAGCTATTCCGAAGAGAAAGAGTGAGCGTGAGTGAGTTAGCAAAGAAAGAGAAAGATTGAAACCCGCAACCCATTTAGTTACGGCACTTCTCGGATGTATCACACCTAAAAACGTCTGTAAACTTTTAAGAAGAGAAAGATCTGCGAAGGACACACCCACCCAATCTCCCTTATACACTATTCGCACGCAGTGCGTGTGTATATCCTTGTCGACCGTATCCTTCCCAACTCCATCCACACGTTCTGAGTCGCAAGAAAAAGAGGGAGAGAGAGGCGCTCGCGGAAGATCCTCTTCCCTCCTCCCTCGATGGGAGAATCCGCAGTAAATCGAAAGGGGCCGGAGGACGTTGGGTGAGGGATAAGGGATGCTTCCATAGGAAGGAGTTGGAAAATGGAAGGGGGTGGAAAGTTGAGAGAGGTGGAGGAGTAAGAATGCGAGTTGAGTGGAAACGACTTTATCTCTCTCTCTCTCTCTACTTGCACGCCCGCCCTTCTGCATGGAGATGGAAAGAAGAGAAAGATAGAGAATGAGGTGTATGGATAGAATAAGAGAGAGAGAGAGAGAGAGAGAGAGAGAGAGAGAGAGAGAGAGAGAGAGAGAGAGAGAGAGAGAGAGAGAGAGTGGGGTTCGCGGCGACCGCGGACTTACACAGAGAGGGAAGAGAAAGACTGAGTGGGTGAGAGAGCCTATAAGAAAGAGGTATAGGCAGAGAGGAGAGCGAGAGAAAGAGAGGGGGGTAGAGAAGGTCAGCGCCTCCCGGTCGAGAGAGAGAGAGACCCTTCTTTTCTCCTCCGGACGACCTCGCATAGGAGAGGGAAAGCGCCCCCCCTTTCCCTTTCTACCTCCCCTTTCCGCCCACCACCCAACGCCTCTCGCGATCGTACGCGAGAGTTCTTCTTCCTCACTCCCCACGGGAAAAATAGATGGAGGAAAAGAAAGATATCCAACACATGGGGGTCGCGGCATTCCTGCCTGGCTATGTGTCTCTTTCTTCCTCTTTATATATAAAAGGTTATCTCGAGATAGAGTGAATCTTTCTCTCCTCTCTCTCTCACTCTTCGTCGTGGTCGCGAAGGAAATTTTTCATTTTCCTTCACTCTCTGCCTCTTCAGCCGGTACTGCCATAGATAGAACGATTGTACCAATGGATAGAAAAGGGAATAAGACGAGGCGGAAAGGGAAAACAGAGGGAAAAGAACGAAAATGGTTGATAAAGCAGAGAAAGGTGTTCCACGAGATTCACGACCGCTGAGAGTGACCGCCTGGGGGTCCTCGTAATGGCACGGAGAGGTAAAAGGGGGTAAAGAACGAAGAGTGAAGACAAACGGAAAGAAATAAAAGGTCTCTTTCTAAGGAGAAGATCGAGAGGACAGTGATGCATAAGAATACATAGAAGTGCATGTTTGTGAGGTGTGTGTGTGTGAGAGTGAGACCAGAGATTGCAAGGTATGATTCGGAAAAAAGATTTGAACGTTCTAATGTCAGAGAGAGAGCCTTGGGATAACACCTCGGAGCGAAAAAGAAAGGAGAGGAATGTAAAGGAACAACAACCGATAACGCGACGCTATATGCGAACGAAATTCCATAATAACTTTAGTGAAGCGATGGCAAGGATGGATCCAGAGGCACAACTATAACGCCGTTCGCCATAAAAACGAATACTCAACTTCAGACGACAATACCGAGGTGGGACGAATCGCGATAATTTAAAAGTTTCTCCTCGAAATGACAAACTTGAGAGTCGGAAAAATAGTGGGACGGTAGAACTTCAAAAGCTGATAACGCATTCCGAGAGGTTCAAGATTCTCGTCATTTATGAACCTACAAACAAAAGCATCTCAAAGAGGCCATAAAATTCCTTTCCCGGTCATTAAATCCCCTTGATCCATAACTGCGCCTCATTAGGATCGGGAATACGCACTTCTCGATGCGAAAAAACCTACGGAGCGAGCCCGGAAGGTCAGAGACAGGATGTCAACGAAATAAAGACTGAAGAGTTATCGGGGGCAGAAGGCGCCAAAACTGCGGAAAATTAGGTCTCGCTTATCGGCCATTTAGAAGACGTCGAATTTAGTCTTTAATATTTCCGCAACGTGGGAACCAAGTAGCCGAAAGAGATAGAGAAGGCAGAAGAGAATTAGAGGCAAAGAGAAAAGTGGAGAGAGAGAGGGTGAGAAGCAGGGATGCAAAAGATGACAAGGTTATCGAGAGCGGATGGTTAGAGGAGGAGGTGACGATTGAATTAACGAGGCTCGGTAGATGGGATTGGATACTGGCGAAGAAGAAGGCGGAGGAATATATAAGGAGATTGCACGCGTCATGAGCCGAGAGAATCATGACCGACGGTTAGATAAGACAACACGGTAGGATACGATGGGAAATGGGTAAAATGGAGAGAGATGTGGGAAGGCGTGCGGGAATGGAGAGGGGGGAGGAATGCCTCGGGGTGAGAGGGAGGAGGGAAGGGGGGGAAGGGAATGGGGGAAAAAGGAGGGGGAGGAGAGAAGATGGCGAGGGCCACCCTTAGAGGAACGCTGCACAAGCCTCGAGAGAAGGAAGTAAGGAGGAGTAATACTGAAGATTTGTGATAAGGGGGAGGCCAATGGGAAAGAGGGGCTGTGTGAATTGAAGAAAGAGGGGGAGGGTTGGGAGGCGGGGAGAGGAGTTGGCGGAGCGCGAGGCCAGGTGCGTGGAGGGGAAGGGGGTGGGCGGCCGGGACGGGGAGCAAAGGGGGGAGGAGGCGGATGGGGGGAGGGAGATGAAGAGGGGTGCGTGCGTGCGAGGTGCTCCGCACCGCCACGCACACTTGCGGCAGCGAAACTCAAACACGTACTCCGTGTAAATGCGGAGACCGACTCTTCCTTGCCTAGACCGTGGCCGCCTTATGACCCGCCTCCAATTTTCCGCCTCCTTCGGTTCCCTCCCTGCCGCTGACGAGGAGATTAGCGGGCAGGACCTGAGGAACGAGGAGGTAATCGAGGTAAGGGAAGAGGTGGAATGGATTAAGGGACGGGAAATCTACATATGCATGTGAAAAAATCCCGGAGACACTCAAATTGGCGGGTTGAAAAGGAATGGCTGGAGCGCACGCTCATCACCTAAGTCAAAATGCCCGAAAATGATCCTATTGTTTCCGCTCCTCCTTGAACGGAGGAAAATATCCGACTAATTCGTTACTTTTTGAGGGCGGGTTTTTATTGCCGGCTAACGTAGGACCGCGTCGTCGTGAGGCAGTCTCATCTTCTCTTTGGCAAAATTTAGAAATGTTTAAAGGGATACAATTCTCGGACTCGGAGCATAGAAATCAATTTTTGAATATTTTTTCCACTTTCATTTGCATATTAGCGCCACTGCCGAAGGGACAAAAAACGAGCTGCCCGTTCAAAAATTACAGGGTTCTGCCGGGTAGAGCAGATTTGCCTTCCCTGCAAGAAAACCAAAAACTAAGACTTTCAGGCAATGAAAACGAAACAGTTAAACTACATCGACGAATAAAGAAATTCATCCACCTGATACAACTTTAACTTGCAACAAAATTTAGTCGCACTCATTTACGTAGGTTTCCAGCAAATAAATAGTTTAAGAGACATGAAATGATTTTATGAATTATCATGATTGATTCTTTCCAGTCATATTTAAACTTACAACGATGTAAATGTATCAAGAGATTTATTTATAAAAATCTTCTATGATGAACGATGTTGTTTGTTGGACATAAAATTTTGTTTTATGCACCACAAACTATAATCAACGATACGTACTGAAATTTAAATTATTTATTAATAATAAGAAGACAAACTCTAATAAGAAGTAAAAGAAACAAGAGATTATAAAATCATACTTAAAAATCATTCAGTAATTGAAAGAAAAAAACCTTAAATTATAAATAATTAATCTGATGTGTTGAGAACTTGACTTGATCCATATAGTCAAATGAATACGATTGCAATAGTGCTTAGAAGTTGCTCTCGACAGCACCGTTCTCAAGAATACTATCGGCAATTACACCAGCGAATATCTTTTTAACACTAAATAACTTGCACAATAAAAAATACTTAGATTATCAGACCTTGAATTTCTAATTAAAAACTTAAATATAAAGTTTTGTGCTGATCTGATTATTAGTTTTTGAGTTAGAGTGCCCATGAAATTCCTATCACACACAAACATCATTGAGAAATTAGTGAAAACGTATTCGGAGGACCTTAGGAAGTGCATTTCCGTTTAAATCTTAAATTTAAAAAATTTCACGGAAACACTACTTTCTCTATACTGCGAATAGAGAAAGTAAAAATACAAAGCGGCGACGATAAGATAAATTTAAAATTAAAGGTAAGTATAAATAGATAATAATATATAATGTTTCACGCTTACAGACAATTAACGCAATTGACTGTTTTGTAAGAGATGTTGCACAAGTAATTCAGTACAAAAATTATTTAAAAAGTCAAGGAGTATTTCGTAAGCTAGAGGAAATTTCACAGATTTATATGCAGCTATAACATGTAATATATGCTATTTATTGTGGCATAGTTTGATAAGGGGTATTCACGAAATAAATATTAATTTTGTAATCAGTTCATCAGTGGAAATAAAATAGCGACAAAAACGCAGTCTGGAGGAGTAGAATAAAAACTAAGAACTGACATAAATTCATTACAAACTTCACATAACATTAATGAATTGTCCCAACGAAAAAACTCACAAAACTATCGTTTTACTTTTAACTGAAAGGCTGACATCGTCAGAAATCAACTGAACAGTTTATCGCAATGGCAGTTAGTACGCAATTATGTAAAAATGTAAAAACTTCGAAGAGATACAAAAGAGAGGGAACTTGGAACGTTGAAGCTACCAGACATTACGAATAATCTTCAGGAAAAAATTATAAGGACGTTTCTGTTGCCCGTAAATTCCTTGATGATGACGATCGCTTTGATTCTATGGAGCGTCTGGCTCCCACTGAGCACGCCGCTTTTCTTGTCTTACAAAAGGATTCGCAAAAGGTTACGCCTGAATGAATGGGAGAATCATAAAGTGGATAACAGATAGATATGCTCTGCAAAAAAGAGGTAACTCGGCTTTACATGAACAAGTCTTTATAGAAGAAGCAGCCAGCGAGTGCAAATTTAAAAACATTTGTAATTCTAAAACACTCGTTCATTGGATTAAAAAATACGGATATAAACGGAGAGCACTTTTGAGTTTGTTTTACAGGTACATTAATTGTAAACTACTCCAAACGATACGAACACAATCTTAATCTTAAGTGTTATGTGGAATAAGTGGAAGTGTTATTAAAACTGTCGTTTTTCGTTTTTAATTTTAACAACGCCACATTTCATTCATCTTAAAGATCCGTCTATTTTATAATATTCAAGTTTAAGATGCCAATGATTTTGCGCATGCCATTTCTGAGAAAAATATTTCAAATGAAACTCTAAGAGCCGAGAGCAGGTTAAAGGGAGATGATTTCGCGCTCAACTAAAAAATATTCAAATTTCCATGTTGGCTTATATTCCTGCCGGCGATGAAACCGATTTTTAACGCTTTCACGTCGAGCCTCGTCATACTGTTTCGATAAGCGCTACGTGCATATATCATCAATATCCACAACGACAAAATAATAACATCTGCGTACGCGAAATTCCTCGACAAACAAGGGAATGATTAATACCCGCCTAACACTAAAGCGTTGATCGCTGTACCAATTTGTCAGCAGAGACCTTTTTGTTCCACCGAGCCCTCAATTTAAGCCAACTCACACTTTCCATTGTAAAAACTCTCCCGGTATCTCCCTCAGCCTCTTTCTCAAGCTCAAAAAGGCCTCCCCATTTCCATTGGAGCGTGACAGACCGATGGGAAGGATGCAGGGCAGTGGAGGAGAGAAAAGGGTGTGGGTGGGTTGAGGCCGTCTATACACGATGGGCATCGGTCGAGAGAGAAAGCCGAGCTATTGGGGATGCTGCCCAGAGGTGAGGCCAGAAGATAAACTCGCCTGGTGTGTCCCTCCAAGCACGAGCAATTGGAGAGAGAGGGATAGACGGTGGAGCAAAAGGTTGAGACGGGGAGGAGGAAAGGAGTTGCGGATGGGGAGCGAGGCAGGAAAGAATTGTGGTCCGTGGTGATTGAGGCAAACGGCGAAGGAGGGGTGGTTAAGGATTGATATAGACAAATTGATACATTGTGTCGGGATAGGATGGGGAAGAGGAAGAAAGGAAAGGCGAGGAGGGTTTTGGGTGAAAGAACTCGACCGGGTGGAATGAGATAGGGGTGGTTGTGCAGTGGAGATTTCAACGCGAGGGATAAGGTGTTCGATAGAAAAAGGGGGAGATCGTGTGTGTAAGGATCTTGTAGGTGTGAGTGATCGAGAGGAATGGTGTGTGGAGGGAATGTGAAGGAAAAAGGGGAGGAGGGAAGGCGAGGGAGGAAGAGAGAGAGAGAGGGGGGAGGGATAAGAAAAAGGCGAGTTCCTAATTGGGGCGCAGAAGCGGGGCTCGGAATCGCTAGAGGAACACGAAAGCATTCCCGGCATGCGGGAACCCCGTTGCGAGGGCAACCATTTTCCCCGGGAAGTGAGAAAATCCGCTCTCCTTAGACGAAGGAGGTGCGTCAAAGGGTAGTTTGCCAATAAAGGTTTCGAGGAATGTTAATCAAAGAATAAAATTTCCCGGAATGGTTAGCTTTTTTTACACCTCGTTTTTATCCCGGTGGAATTTTAATCCGAGCCTGTCAAAAGAATCGGATTCTCACCTCGTCAGAATTTCCAAAATTCTTCGGATGGGAACGGTTGAATAAACTCTGTACATTATAGACGGTGTCTGCATTCGGAATTAAAATGGGAATTTTTGTCTCCCGTTTTATTTTTACTCACAAATATAAAGCGTTTTTCGCTCTTTTAATTTTTAGGAGTGAGTTTTGAGTTCAAAGAGCTTAGGAGTACTTTCTTCACCCGAAATAGAGGATGTAAATTTCTTTCGGATTTGCATATGTTCGGAGTTGTGCTACTTGGTGATACAACTTTTTTGCAAAAGCCGGTTCTTGAGCAATCTAAACATAACAACCATTTCTTGGCTTCGTAAATTTTTAACAGGCGGAATTTCCCGTATTTTCATGTTTTCAAAATAAAAAACATCTAATTTTACTTTCAAGTGAAGCAACACAAATTGTTCTGTGGACAAAAATTTTAAAAGATGCTATGTAGAATATAAATTCGGCGGCAAATCCGACATCGATTAATTTAGAAGTTCCAGACAGAAAAATATTTCTCAAAATATTTGTGTTGCGATTCTGAATTTAATGTATCAACCTCAGTAGAACATAAAGAAAACAATTTATAACGGGTTAATGCACATTAATACTTGCATAAACAGGAAGGATCTGAATTCGAAACTGAAATGAACATCAAAACGTCCAATTCCCGATGAAATTATAGTCAAACATTCTTGTAAATGAACTTGGTTAGAAAAACTCTTTACAGCAAGGTAGAAAGGAGTGACACCGAAAGCTTAAACATTTATAATCTGATGTTGTACTATCCAACACAATTTTATTTATATACACGAAACAAAAAACTTTCAGATATGTTATAAACAATGCAAATTATATATATTAATCTTAGTGTGAAAACTTATTTACCTTTCTAACGTTCTGTTTTAGTTAGGGAGTGTATTCAAACGACAATTTAACGAAATGCTCGAACAGCTTCATGCCTCATTTATTAACAATCTCTAGGAGAGCTTATTTTTGCACTTTCTAACTCTTTCAGTAAATAAGAACAACGGAACCTGCGACCTGCATCACAAGATTCGCTGGCCGTGTTTCAGATACTCCAGATCTGGTCCACGCATGCTCTGAGAGGTTAATTAACATAAACCTGCATTCGTAATTGCCTCAGACGTTCGCTCTTACCGAGGCGTTTATTTGATTTCACCAACCTACACAATCTGTTGCCGTTTAAAGCACAGAATTAATTCGATTTCTTCGCCGTAATTGTTTTCGACGTCTTTGTATATAAAATGACAATTCGAATCTGGGAAATAAACTTTGTCATTTATAACTGTAAGACTATCAGAGTCATGGTGTAACTAATCACTTCAACTCGACTAGATGAATTATCTGCCATCAAACGACTTGGCCATAATAATAAAGTAACAGCGAATTAAACTCGGCGTATTTATCTTGCTTAAGTAATAAAAAAACAAATACATGCAACTTACGCAAAATATATTGATTTTTGTACTCATTCTCTACAATTTCATTATTGTAAATAATATTCCAAATTTAAATACATACATATACCATAATGACGGCATGGTAATATATCCACAGATAATTGAAAATTGACGGATAAAAAAGGAAGGAGGCGACACTACCAGCAATTTTAATTAAAAATGCTCTGAGAATAATTTTAGACAGTGAAATTATCGTTTAAACTGGTGAAAGTAAATGAGATTAAGCAAAATGCCATGCAAAATAACAGAATATAAGAATCACTCCACAATGTAACGCTGATTTTTAGATAGTTTTTCTGACAAAAATAGACCCCTCTTACTTAAATGCCGATACAAAGACATTTACTGATATAGAAACAAAACGTTTAATAGTTTAAACCAGTGGTGCCCAAACTACGGCCCGCGAAGGGTTTTTGTGCGGCCCGCAAAGCTATGGCGAAAAAGCAATTTGAAAAATTTAACACACAAATTCATATACTTTTTGAAAATTTTTATAATAAAACTTTAAATATTGAAATGTTTGCCATGAAAACCTTATTTAGAGTTGATTTTCACTTATATGGCACCTCAGAATATTTAGAAAACTTCCAGTTTAAACTAATCCGGCCCGCCGAAGATTTGGCAACTTCCAAGGGATTCGCAACCACTGACGTGGCCCGTCATTAGAAAAGTTTGGGCACCACTGCTTTAAACTAGAAACCTTTTCTATCTTCATATTCGGTTACTATGCAAAAATGATTTCGTTAATGTTAACGATCTGCTTATCTGCTTTATCCAGTTAAGTGAGCTTTAGCGACAAACCTTAATGCTTATCTTTATCAACAAAACAAATCTATTTAAAAAATCCAAAACTCAACTCACAATCTGATTGAATGCAGTTGACTAATAGACCACCCATCGCGATCACTTAGCTGCGAGGAAAACACAAGACCGCGAGCGCATTTTTTCAGGTTAGTTAGCGAGCAATGGATGGACTACTTTAAATAGACACAAGCTAACCACGTCCTAACCAAATTTACCCTGTCGTGCGAGCGATTATTATTCGTTATCTTTCACCATCTATTATTAAAAAAAGGCGAGACGGCAGAGAGAGAGAGAGGGCGATAAAGGGGAGAGGAGGATAGAGAAAGAGAGCTGTTGACCGCAACTACTTGGATACGCTTTTTTCGAAATGGAAACGTCCCACGTGGGCCAAATAATCAAACAAGCAGGCAGTGATGAAGCGGCCATTCCCTACCCACAGCGAGAATCCATACCCGCCACCCATTTTGGGCAAGGCCTCTCTCTCGTCAAGCATCCGATGATTGGACAACGCCCCTTTAAATCGAAAATCCCCACACACACGCACGTACACACGAGCGCGCGCGCGGCTTCCCACTTGCCACGTTTCTTCGCGGCGGGGACCCAAATACTCGCCCGGGGGCCGATTCGCCGTTTTCGAAAGAGAGGGAGAAGAGATGTCTAGTAGCGAGAAGAAGGGTGAGAGAGATGCATTGGGGTCGGCCCATGGGAAGAAGAGGAGGAACGAGGCGATAAAACCCTCCCGGATCGGAGAGACTTCGACGGCCGACGAGTCCGATGCTTCGGCCGATAGAGTCGAGAGGGAGACCGGAGGATGCCCGCCGGACTCGGATCGCTCTTCCTGGGAGACCTCCCGCTCTGCAACCGCTCCCATGCCGTCAACTTCTATAGTCCTCTCTCGAACCGACTGAAAACCCTTCCACTCCCTCCCTCTCTCCTTTCCCTCAATCTCTTCTCTCTCTCTCTCTCTCTCTCAGCAGTCGATCTGAATTTCGTCCGGGCACAACAGCGGGAGACCGCTAGGCCTTCTTCCGCCAGACCCGATTAACCTTTCCTTCGATTGAATTAGATAGACCGTGCCGAGTGGGTTGGGTGCTCGAAAGGAAAGGGGATACAGTCATTTCGCCTCCCCGCCTCTATCAATAGAGACGGACGAATTTCGAGACTGTGAATTTCGTATTAATGGCGGGTCTCGGGTGAGAGTTCCTGCCGGCGCCGGATCCTGTTTTTGAGAACTGTGAATAGAAAACTGACCGAGCGAGTTGCACTAAAAATGTGGACTGTTTTATGTGACGTGACCGCGCATTCAGATGGAGTTGACTGAAAACAGTTTTGAAAAAAACAAGAGTTTGGAATATTTTTTAAATGGGGATAAAAGAAATAATGCGTTAGATACTTGTTTTCTTCAAAGCTTAAAGAAAAAGCCAATTAATAGGTTTTCGCTTAACCATTGTTGGACATTCCGTGACCTTAAAGATATTCATAGCTTATCAAGAGATACTTAATCGCCAAACTTCGAATTTAATACTACATAAAATCGTGGGTTACATTTTTATTGGTAAAAATGCAATCTCAAAGAAAAACGAACACGTTGTATTTAATTATGAAATTCCTAATTTGTGAATATTTTACGACAGCGCTCATTTGGGATATTCCTACATAATATAACAAATATAATTTTTATTACTATGCAATGACGTTGAATTTGGCGTAAACAACAATAACCTATTTGAAAGGCCTTGTTATCAAACGCTGGATCCTTAAATTTGCCATCGATATTCAAATTAAAAGAGATAGGATGTCGATTTTCAACTATGAAAATACTACTATACGCAAAATAAAATGCAATGGTAAAAGATGGGAGAGATAATGACGCGAGAAAAACAAGTAAATGATGAATATTGAAGCATTTATGAAAGTTCTAAAAATATCAAGAATAACTTTGGGGAAAAGCACAAAATGTCTATCAGACGGATATCAAATAAAGTCTATTATCGCATGAATCTCACATGGCTAATTTCTTCAGACAAACTCGAAAAGTAAAATCCTTTATGCATCCAATTTAAATACATAAAAACATAAGTAATTGGTCATTACATAGCATCAGGCGGAAGCATCGTCGACGATAAGAAGGAATTACTTTTACTAGAAGGTAAGTGAATCAAGACGTATATCTGGTACAGAGACACGTTTTAGACTCATAGTACATGGAAACTTTGGATCCTATTCTTATTCGCGATGGAAACCACTTTTCCAGGGAGTTCTATTTCACAGATTTAACTGATTCGTTCTCTTTCTAAATCCATTTAATAGATATCACCTGAATATTAAAACTTGCAGCAGGACCTATTATCAGAATTTATTTTTGTGGTGTCAGACCGGCCACGTATAGTGAAATGAGGATAAATCAGTAGCATTAACTTTTTTCGCAGCTAGATTGGGACTCTTTCACTTTCTGCTTTCACCAATAATTTTGAAGATTTATGAAATTAATTTTACATGATTGCATACATTAAATAATTCCATTAAATAGACAGTGCGACGAAGATAAAAATTCAATCAAAAGCGTAATTATTTAACTGGCAAGAACAATTTCGGCAGCAGCGTTTCTCATTGTCTAAGACCTAAAAATATGCCTTTCTATGAAAATTTTGAGGAAGATTAACATGCTATTATCGTTACTATCAAACTATGAAGAAACATTCGTTAAAGGGGAGTCATCTGAATCTCATACTATTTAAATATGCAATTGTAATGTGTGTTGCCGTCGAGTCCGACGTATTTCATAGTGATATGGAACTACTGCGATAAATGGAAGATTCAAAAACAGTTTTTACGCACCCTAAAATCTTCAACACTTACCTAATTGCTGGGTTAAATCTAAAACATGTACGTTACTGCAAATAATTGGCAAAATGTCCAATAGGGAGCATGCCAAATCTCACGGCATCGACGAACGAAATCCAACAGAATTCTACGGAAGTGCCCGTCCAACATGAATCAAAGCGCATATTTTTTTGCTAATGCGGCTAATCGTTGAGTACTGTACACTACCTGGAATCCCTTCGGGGAGGTCTTAACCACTGAACTTGAAATGCTACAGCGTCGAGAAGCTGACTATGTTAAGCGACTATTATTAACAGAACGTTCGAGTGAATCGATTTGGTAGTCCATGAAATGTATAAGAACGGAGTAGAATTGAAAACTCTTCGGAAAGTTTATTAGCCTCAAATTTATTGAGAATGCTCGTACACAGTTGTACCCACTGGTCCTAATGAAAATAGGGGTAGCTCAAAGTTCACACGAAAATATTTAAAGTAATTGCTAGAATCAACGAGCTGGACTGGTACAATAACAAAGACTAACA
The DNA here is from genome assembly GCA_028673005.1 of Tanypteryx hageni. Lineage (NCBI taxonomy): Eukaryota > Metazoa > Arthropoda > Insecta > Odonata > Petaluridae > Tanypteryx > Tanypteryx hageni. The sequence continues at coordinate 58,857,986 of CM054116.1, forward strand.
GGGTTTTTATGTAATGTAGGTATAGTGCAATAGTTCTCCAGCCATAAACTATTTGAAGCTTGTAGAGTGAGTATTTAAATGGGTTAGGACTTACTAGTTCAATAAACCTGCCTATAACTCAAGTAGTTTTAGAAATAGCGCAACCCTAAGAAAATATACTTTACTTCATAGATTAACTATTTGAAAAGTGAAAGTGCTACATTTTAGGCCAATAGATATTGTTACAACTATGAACTAAAACAATAATAAACTTGAGATAGGCCGATTTTTATAATAAATAAACTCAATAGAATTTCAAGACCAAGTATTGTAGCATTCTACACTTCGGATACTCAAAAGGTTAGAAAGGAGTCTGTAAAAGCATGTACATTGCATGGGTAATATGATTCAAAGAGGAAAACGGTTTTAGGTTCCAGACAGGAGAGAACATTACTTTTTCTTATAGTTAAATTATAAAAATGCGCAAAGCATTGAATATACCTAATTCAAATATATGTGCATTAAAAATATAAAAATGCGTTGAAGTCTCCTAAACTTCTGGGCTCTCGGGGTCCTTAAATTTAGATTAATTTGTCTCACATTCTTCCATAACACGAGCATTTGAAATGGAATTTTTTGGCATCAATTATGAAGTACAGAGTCATAGTTTTGGAAGAGGAGGCGTGAATAAACATACAGGTCATAGTCATAGGGTGTCAATGGAAAAAAGACAAAAGTGTAAGTTAATTAAAAGAATCTCTTCTTCTTACACGTAATCAAGAAAACATATCTGCAGGATTTTGTGTGCAGTACCGATTTCCTCTGAATACCGTCGACGGTAACGTCATCTCCTTTAAGAAAACATTCTTTAGACAAAAAATATCCAGAATGCCAACACTCGCATGCTAAAAAGAATCGAAGGAGCTCATTTGTAAAGGAAAATTACTCACCACGGAATACAAAATTTAACAATCTCTTGAAACAACGACCCATAAAAACTCCACCTACTGTGCTTGCATCATAGCCTTCAAAATTTCTCAAAAAACTCCCATGTTTCTAAAAACACTTTCCACCTCTGGCAACAAGAAAAAACTGATCTATGCACACGGGTAGCCTGAGTGGTGTTTCGGAGATTTAATAAACAAAAAGGGCTTTTTATTTAAGTGAATGCTCGGCGTGTAGAGGGGGAAGGAAGCACACCTCTCTTAAGAAACACTCAAAAAAAGAGGGAGAGAGAGGCGAGTTTCGGCCTTGTCAATGGCGCCTCCCCACTCAAGCCCCACGACTATCTGCCCGCAGCATCCATCCCACCTCTGACTGACCCTTCCCATGAACGCCCGCCACTATAACCTTCCTCCCCGTCCTCTTATTCAAACCCTCTTCACACCCTACATCATGCCGACCCCTTCCTCAATCTCTCCCACCGACTTTTTTATGAGCGGTCCTTCACACTCCCTCATAACCTCCTCCTCCTCCTACCAATCGGAATGCTTCAGCAGAATGGTACGGGGCGTGCGGCGTGACTCTCTCCGACCTCGGGGTCGCGGCTTCAAATCCCGTAGAGAGAAGGAAGTTCGCGCGGAACGATTCCATTCATCACGGCCTGATAATCGCTCCGATAAACCCGAAGCCTGGTACAACTTGGAAGTAAAGCTTTGCTAAACAAAACACACAGCACTCAGAATTCTCGGCATGAGGACAAAGTAAGAATATGACATCATCAATTTCAAGCGATGAGCAAAAACTCGGTAGCCGAGAAAGAATGAAACAGCGAGAGTACATTCTTTGTGCAGCATTGCTTCGCGCGTTTCTCCCAGCCTACTATATCCTGGGCGCTGAACTCCTCTGGAATTGCTCTTTATTGCTAGTAGTGTTTCATCTCTCTGATTGCGTCTATTGCGAAGATAAACCATCGGCGCATGGCTACCACTCCATAAAATCAGGTACGTTTCAGTCCCCTTTTTGTGTTCGTCCGAATAAGGTAAGAGAAATATAAATTCTTCATAACATCCAACATTTTAGCAACAGGCCCAGGTTCCTAAATTTTGGATATAAATTCGTATTTATTAAAATGGGTTTATTACTACTCCATTGTCATATTCATGTCTGAAAAAACAACGGTATTCCAAGACGAACTTGAAAAACAGTATTTGTGTTCACCGACGAGGAGAAATCCGTCGAGAAATTCAAGAAATATAATAATGTAAGCGAGATCAAACAGCTGGATGCATAACCCATTCTATTTGAATTCAAGCGTCCAATACATAAAAACATTTAAAATATTCTCAACAGAGAATATCATTGATTTGTTCCAGATTTTCCACGAATTTCCAGTAAATAAACCGTGGAAAGTAGAGACATACATGTTCAAAGACAAAAGTAGCCAAGATTAGGCCCGACAGCAGGGCCCTTCAACCCGGCGCCCGCAGGTGCGTCATGATGCCCTTCATAAAATTCCTTGGCGCCCGCTACTAGGGCTATGGCAATTCATTTGCTGGGGAGGTGCAATAAGATAATACAGAAGAAGCACAAATTCAATTTTCTCATTAAAAATTTCAAGACTCACCTTCTTTATTATTAATAAATTTTGTATTCAAATCAAAATATTTTTGTTTGAAAATAAAAAAAGAATCTAACCCATTTCTTTTAGCTTTATTTTTCTGTGTACCCCCAATTGGCGCCCGCAATCCTTCTCTGAATTCGCAAATGCGCCCTCAAGGCTGAAAAGGTTGCAGGCCCCTGGTCTACAGTACCTGGGCCCGCAATTCTTCAAGGGGCCCGGCCGACTATACCGGTATTTTGTATACTTGTATTTTTGACAAAGTGGACGTGCGGGGAAAGAAACAAAAATTAGAGTGGCCGGCAATAGAGATTTCACTGGTTTCCTAGTATTCCTGGTGTTAACATCCATTTATCACCGTCTTTTATTCGGTATAAATATGTACTATGTATGTATTTAATATTTTAGAGCAACCAGCATAAATTATATAGAATTATATTTTCAAGACGTTTAATCGGGATTAACAATAAAGGTAATAAAAGGTAAGTAATCGCTAGCTATTTATTTATATCCTTAGTTATATTTATTTAAGCAACAATATAGTTATTGATAACTAGAAGATTAACTCGGCTTCGCACAAGTTGCTGTTTAAATGAAATATAGAACATATTTTATTACTAAAATTTATATACTTTTTAAAAAACTTTTCATATTGATTTTTGAAATACAAATTATTTTATTCCAATGCTTTTTATAGACAATATTTCTTGTTTTCCTTTCTAGTTCTAAAACGAAGATTTTGAGCACTTCCCACCCTTGAGGTCGCGACATATAACTGACCGTAAGTGAAGCAGTCTGATCTTAAACGTTAAATTCAAATTTAAATTAAATAATATACTATATCAGGGGTTTCAATAACGTCGATCGCGTAATGATTTTTAGTCGATCGCCAATAATATATCCATATATTTTCTTTTAAGTCCCAATTTTCAAAAGCGCAAGTATAGGTAAGTCCGACATGCGGCGACGTCGCACCCAAGTGCAACCACTTTTATAAGCATGTAATTTCGGCCTAAAATTTCAGCAAGGAGCCGAAGTTTACCGAATTCGGATCGTCTCGAGAGATGCGGTATGTATGTGCGTACTTAATCTTCAGCGCCAATGTGCATGAGTGCCACAACTATGTATTATTGTCTGAAAACAGTTGCGACATAGGCATAGTAAACTCGCTCGTTTGTTTTGCGCTTATTAATCAGTTTTAAACAGTTTTTTTATAATTTTAAATTGTGACACCATGAATAACACTAAAAAGATGAAGACTATCATGAAGAATGGGAACACGATTATTTCTTTGTCATGATCAAAAACAAATGTTGTTGTTTGATTTGTGAAAATAGTGTTTCGTTACCCAAGAAAGGAAACGTGGAACGACATTTTAAAACGGTGCATAGTAATTATGAAATTAACTATCCACGTAACAGTGACTTACGAAAAGCTGAAGTTAAAGAACTGAAGATAAGTCTATCATCCCAGCAGTTATTTTTTACTAAACAAACATCAAAATCAAAGGCGGCTACAGTTGCGTCTTTACGAGTATGCCATATTCTTGCTAAAAAGAAGAAACCATTTAGTGATGGAGCAATTTAAAAAAAAGCATACAAAAATTGTAGACACGTTGCAGTGTAGAATAAGTAATGCAAATTCCGTAGCATCAGGAAGTTCAAAATGAAATATGTGCATTTTTATGTGTTATTTTAGTTATGTAAATACAATAATTCTATGTAGGTAACTTTAGTTTTCTTATTAACAAAAGTTGTCAGTAGTAGTAAGGTTCTGCTTTTGTAAAAAATGTCAAGTTTTGTTGTTTGTGAACGTTTTTTTTAATTAATGCTATTAAATAATATTACAATGATATGAATTTTTTCTTTTAATTAAACTTGAAATTCAAAACGTATTTCAATTGAAGTCATAATTAAAGTTTCGAAATCTATAAAAACTTGTGAAATATGGAAGTTTAAATATTGTGCCGATATTCTTTTATATTTACTTACTATCTTTTTGTAGAAAAATTCTCTTACGCCTCAATTTTTGAAAGAGTAGATCGCGGATGGATTTTTACTGGAAAAGTAGATCTTATGTAAAAATTAGTTGACCCCCCTGTACTATATTATTACACCACGTTTAAGCACGATTCACTAAACAAGAATATTTATTAAGTAACTAAATAAATAAACCGAAACAACATTAAGTCCTTGAACTTTAACAATGTCATTGTCGTCAAGGTATTTATCGTTAAAAATGCAATTTAGTCCATATTAATGGGAATAAACGTGAAATGCGAGCGATTTCGAGTCAAAGACGAAAAAAGACGATAATAATAAGAAACTATCATTCTTTTTAATACTGTGCAGGTACGAACTTCTTACGTCAATTTCTCGAATTTATATAAGCAAATGAATGAAAGCCTGCACTTATAAAAGTCAATTTTTACGTGTTATCTTACGAGGAATAAAAATGCGAATAACTTTTTTATGGGAAACGTGTCGGGAATTTAAACTATCCTACAGCCCTTCCCTTGGTGCCCTCAATAATCGTGACAAGTTTCATTACGATACCTTTGAAGGTGTGGATTTGTATAGCATAACATACATACATCCAAACATTTGAAATTATAGTACAGATTACACATAAGTTAAATACGGTATTTATTCATGTACAACGCGCCCTCGTGTAAGACACGCACCTCATTTTTGAACATCGAATTAAGGGTAAAAAATAAATTCGGGAAAAAATTGGCAAAAAAGAAATTCGTGAAAAATCGGCAAAAAATTATAAGCAAGCAGTCGGGGGCACCATACGAACAAGACCAACTGAACGATACGTGGGGTGGAATGTAAGACTCGAAAATATGATCTGGCGGACACAAGCACACATACACAAAGGGAACCCGTCATACACTTTGCACCGGGGCCCGCGTCAGCTTTCGACGCTCCTGGCCAAGATAGATAATACGAATCTACAGCAGATGCACAAAAAGTGACGCATATTTTGCTAAATAATTTTTTATCGTAAAAATTCAAATCGATTATTGTTTTTACTGTGCAAGAGCCATGCATGTGTTATTTAGATTTTGCTTTAAGTATAAGTCGAAAACTATATGAAATATTGCAGGAAAAGTATATTCATCACGTGTAACGAACGGGATTGAAAATCTAAATTTGTGATTTAATATGAAGCGATCATATGGGTATTTTAACTACTTACTTTACGCAAAACCTCAATAAAACACAAAGTAAATGTTAAAAAATGAATATACGAAACAAAACCTTCACATTCCATAATAAGGTACATACATCTGCACTTATAACGAATACTTTAGGAAAAGCAATAGGCTATAATATTTAATCGACGCACTTCAATTTGAGAATCTTTGGCAATTTTTTTATCCCCAATATATATATGGCATTATTAACCCAATGTGGGAAAAGTATAATATTCCTAAAATTGCAAAAATTATTGACTGTTTTACTACATTATTTTTCCATAATGAAAAAATGAAAACCGGTCCAGAGGAGAAATCTTTAGAATTAAAGAAATATTTCTCATGATGAAATATCTCTCTGAAAACAATGTTTTTTCAAGGTGAGATGAAATGCTTGCAGTATGCAAGCACCTTCTACTAGTGTATATATATATATATATATATATATATATATATATATATATATATATATATATATATATATATATATATATACACACACATACACACAGTGAATTTTAACACGTTACTATTTTACTATTGATTAGATCTTAACATAAAATGACTACAGCGATACCAAAAAAATAAGCTTTCCCGAGCAACAACTATGAAAACGCACGCCATCGTCGACTATACAGCAGTGACAATATAACGAGACGACTATGCGTGCGCAGAGCAAATTCCGCATGAATTTAAGAGCTCTGAAAATCTAACAGGACAGGAGTTAAAAATCCCACACCGTCTTTCACCCGATACTCCAACAAAGACGCCTAAACTCAACACCTAACTAGAAGAACAAAAATTTAATTGATTCAAGTGACGCGGAGGTATCTTCCTTCCCATTCGGATTAAGACACGACAGGAGAGTTTGTTTACAAGCTGGATTGGATCATAATATCCTATTAACGCGACCATTTACATTCAGGGATTAAAAAAAACAACGGACGACGAGCACGCAACTATTTCAGCGCTCGGGATGGCAAAAAAGGAATCTTCGCAAACCGATCGTACAAGCAGTCCTGACTCGGCGCACACCACGCACTCAAACACACACACGCTCTAAGCGCTTGACGGAGTGGCGTCCCTCGAAAGAAAAACAACTCTCGTGATACCAGGAATCGACCCAGCGTTCACATTTAACTCATTTCCGTCCACTCCGAACTATAAAGCGGTCACGAGGAGTTCGGAAACAACCCGTGTTTTTGGTTTCGTAGGGAATTGCGGAGGGGAGGGGGTCGTTAAAAACGTCAAAACGCGACTAATGCGGCTGGAGATGCCAAAATTCGGTCTGTCCGAGAGGGAATAAGGAGGAGGGGGATATTTAAAACCTCTATACATTTAAAAGATGGGATTAATTTGGGTAATGGAAGGTGGGTGGAAAAAGGAAAGCGAGAGTGAGAGCAGGTGACCCGAGGAGAGGTCTTTTTACCCCCTCCCCCCCCCCTCCGAGGATCGCGACGTCACTTTGAGGCAATTCCGCCCTTAATTGAGTATAAAACGTGGGGGACTACTTTGGTTTCGTGCGGAGAGCAGATGAGTGGGGGAGGGGGAGAGGACCCCTGGGGATCGGGACAAATCCTCTTGCCGATGGCTTCGCTCCGACCGACTCGGCATCGTCTCTCTTTAACGAGGCCTCATGCGACCGACCGCGCTCATTCGCGTCCGGGATAGCCTCTTACGCTCTCTCATTAATCCGACAATGACTTGCCAAAGAGATTTGTCCACCAGCTGGGATTATTAACGGATAACTTGAAGATTTGAAGAAGGATTAGGAAATGAGGGAGAGAAGAGATTCAAAAGAGAATAAACGTTTGAATTTAAACGGATGTATGTTGAGTTCTCTCCTTTTTTCGCCACAGACATTTTTGTTCTTCATAAAACATTCGCGCGTCTTCTTAGGTTCATTAAAGTTTGTTCGAAAATATACCTCTCTGTTGTATAAAAATTGAATGCTAAACAAGAATGAACTGCAGGAGAATATTTTAGCAGAAAAACTATAAAGAACGCATAGTCGTAAAAGAACTAACACCAAATAATTAAAGATATACTTGATGAAAATAGTACGAATTAATACCCAATTTACGCGATGTGTGGATTAATTTGGCGTAAATATTTAAAAATTTCTTGAATGAAAATTAAAAAGTTATGTAAATATAAAAATATACCACCGAAACCACTAATTTTGATGTTATATTTCACTACACCGATATTAATTATTAGACCGACATTAATTATAATCAGAGAATATCGACTTTTTAAGTCGTAAAATGTTACCACAAATCCTTTGACACCTCAACGAACCATATCGAGAAATTATTACTGAGATGCCACTTGCAGGGAGAAACACTATGCGAACAAAAATAACCTTACTTATACATATGCAACAACAAAGAGCACTAAACCATTAAAATACAAATTAAAATCATAACCGATCGGATGCGCGGCGCCTAATAAATCCAAAAATTACTACCAAGCGATTCTCAACAATGCCATTTCGTCCTAATTTATGTAAGATCAACTGACTTCGCTCGCAAAAAAAACCACGACTTATAAGCGTGCAAAACCCCGGATGCCACGCACATAACTTATCTCAGGAGACTTAGGACTCATGAAACCGCGCCAAAAAAGGAATAAATAACTATACACCCGTTTTATTTACCCTACGCCACTAGTTACCGCAAAATGATAAGCTCAACGCTGGCACTCAATTCTTCTCCCGAGAGTATATCCCCTTATCAGCATACATACATTCAATCTCCCTGCCTGCTTTCTCACCTACCAACCAACCTTTCCTTCTTACCTACCCGCCATCACCTCGGAAGGATACTAATGTATCCCTCACACTCTTCTCCGCCCCACCTCCCCCTCAAGATTCTTTCCATCCCATATTCCCTTTTGCCATCCTCCCTCTCCCCCCCACTAACCAAATCCAACTCCTCCCCTTCTTCCACCCCATCTCGTCCGACTTCGCCGCAACATGAACTTCTGTCTTTTCTCCCACACCAACCCATTTCTTCCCTCTTCTTTTTTTGCGCTTTGCCGCTCAACGCTCTCAATAACAGCTCCTCCCTCCCAGTCTTTCAGCTAACACTCCCCCCCTCTCTCTCCCCTATTCCACCTCAGTCTTCTTTTCCCTCTCCCCGGGCTTCTCTCGCGGTTTCTTTGCACCTCGTAAAGCCCACACATACCCTCGCCAGTGGCGCGTCTCCGTGCACGTGTGACGATTGGCCGCAGCAAGGTGCCACGGCTGCTACATCATCCCTCACCTCTCCCGACTTCCTCCCTCTCGCTCATCTCTTCCCCCTCTGCCCTCAAACGCCTTCCCTCTCCCTCTTTCTCTCCCTCCCATCTCCTCCCGACTCCTTTCCCCCTCTCGTACTCTTTCCCACACCTCGCCGAAGTCTCGGAAGACGACTCGTCGCTTACTATGTCCTCCTTCCACTTTCGCTCTCGCCGAGTGACACACGCAATATACCTCGCGAGAATCTCAGGTGCATGTGACCCTCCGGGCACTGTCCTTCCTATTCCTCATCTAGGTTCACATCTCGCGTTGGAGATTCCGTTGATTTTTTTATCCCCCTTCCTCTTTCCGTCCCGACTGAATCCGACAAATAGAACCTTCCCAGAAGCCGAGACCTTGATCTGACCTCGCGACAAGGAGCTGTACCATGCTGATTCCCGTCGAGCATACCCCCGCCGTCGGGGAGATGTTTCGCTAGGCATCCGGCTACCAAATGTCCGCTAACATTAGTTTGGAAAATGAAAAATACGTGTTGCGGAGTTATTCCCACGTCCGAGAGTATCTTCGGACCCATCGACGTAATGGCGAGTTTTCCCTTTCGGAGGAAGAAATTTATATTTTTAAAGTAAAGTAATGCGTGTATCCGTCAGGCACGAAAAGAGCTCCATAAAGAAAAGTAAAAGGACAATTCGGTACAAGGATGGCGTATGGAGGGAAGATTTAAATGAATAAAGAACTGCGAATTAATTAATCATGCTACATGCCAATAAAAAGCAAAAACGTCAACGCGATAGCATGCATCTGAAAAGCACTGGTTACCTCCTTATCCATCTCCTGACACTTTGCGGTAAAAATTTGACAGAAAGTTTAAAGATAGTCGTAACAGACTGAGAGGCAATGCACACCATTGATATGACATATTCTTATGAAGGCCAATCTTTCAAAGCGTTCAGCGGCAATAAATGTCCAATCCAATCAATTTTTACCATTATTGCCTCGTACCATGTATCCAGGGATTCCGCAAGAAGAATGGGATTGATTAACGTTGTAGCTAGTAATTAGCGCTGAAAAAAGGATTATTGGCAGTAAGAATGCCAAGCGATAAAAGAGATTACCAGGAATAGCTACCCAAATCAAGTTAAATGCATCGTAAGAAAGTTACAAGATATCATACTTTTGGAGTTGAAATAAATTTTAAATATTTTTAGGAAGGAAAATAGGACACTATATTTTATATGTAGATTCGTATCTTTATCATTTTTGTTCTTTTCGGCGTCCATATTTTTAATGCTCTCCAACTAATGGATATTAGGTGAGTATCGAACCTGTTATTTTTAATGAACCAAAATCTATTCTGATTTCACGCGTCACGTAAAGGAAACAAAAACAAACAGTGAGCATGATTATGAAAGCCTGCCTTCTTTTAAAAAATACTTGATCACTAGAAGAGATTTTCTAGTCAAACAGTTTACGTGACAGAAATGATTTAGAAACCTAAACGGTCTGCTTAAACAATTTACGAGGTGAATTATTACCATGACTACAATAAACCAAGAAAGTGCAAGGAAAAATAATCTCGATATCTATTTAAAAATTATACACAAGTCGTGAGCAAGCAGTAAATATGGTCCTTTTGAACAACACCTGAAAATATACATTGTAAACTTGCTTTTTACAGACATGCTTACGTTAGTAACGTCCAACTTCATTTTTTTAGAGGAAATACCTCAATATTCAAATCATTTTGGAAAATTTCTTTCCTAAGATTTATAGGCGAAAAAATACGACTTACTTTCATTTACAGTCTTTTTTAAAATTCCATGCAGTACAACAAGTTATTTCATTGGAATGTTGTGTGAAAATGGGCTAAGATGCAAGATAAAAAAAATTAATTTTAGGCACCCATAAGTACTTTAAAGCCGAATTCAAATTAACGCATTTTCACCCCTCTTTAAAAATACCGTCTATTCGAAACAATGATTCCAAAACTCCCACATAATAAATAGGTTAACCAGTTAATTCAATTGGTTTAGCCACACGATTAACATGGGAAATCTACGATTTGATTACTTCATAATAAAACGATTGAAACAATTTATACCAAGGAAAGTCCAAATGGCGAAATATTTATGGTAACAATTGTGAAATCCTCGGATGCAAAGGAAAACTTGGTTGGCGCAAAGGGGGTGGATGATGGTTTTCGGAAGTTTGGAGATCACGGAAAAGTGACTCCTTTGTTGAGCCGTGGAGAGCATAAAATGGAAATTCCGATATCACACCGCACGACTTTCTCCGCGTCACGATCCAATCCATGCTTTGCACACGAGTTTGCCCTCCTCCCCCCCCCCCTCGCTCTCTCTCTCTCCGGGCGTTCTTTGTAAAAGGATGGATCTCAATAACGAATCTGCACCGATTTTTTCACGGCGAAAAGGCCTTTTTTTAAGAGCGCGGTTCTCATTCCGAGGCTCACGCTTTTCCGTCCCTCTCGTTCATTATCTAAGACCGACATCGCCGTAATCTTGATTAATCCCTTCGGCGGAGAGAAAATAGGTAATGGGAATAGCTAATGAGAAGTTAACTGCTTTTGCTCGACCGGAAAATCTAAGTCTAATGAAATATCCTTTGATTTAAAGGCGGTTAAAAATGAAAGCCGTAGACATAATTGACCTCTCTTACGCTCTGTACATTTTTCATACACGCTATCGATATTCTCATCTTTTAACTCAAACAGCGAGTCGAAGTTAAATTCCATTACGAGTGTTAAATTAAATCGTTAAGCGTGTATAGCCATTAAGTTTTGTTACTAACACAGAAAACGTTAAATACTAAGAGTTTTACTTTTACAGGATTTTAAGGCAACAGACACTGGATAAATTTTAATAGATAAGAAATAACATCGGCCGCTTTGTATTCTCTAATCATTAGGATATCTAATGGATTTGAGTGATGTGTCATGAACATAAAAAATCAAAATTTTCTAAGGATGTTAATATCAAACAATTTATGTAAATAATAATTGTGTAAATCGGGCATTCAGCTCACACTTTCATTAGTAGTAGTATCATTAAAATTCCTATGATGAAATTTAATTCTAAATCATCGCAAGCTTCATGAGACATAATTAGAACTGTTTTCCAAAAACTATCATATCGGATAATAGGTTCTAGAAGAAAAAGAGGAACAATAATTACTCATCGTGTCACGGAATCAAGGAAGGAAGTAACAAGATGTCTTAAACGTCTTTTACGCAGTAAATGTTGCAATAACGTTTAAAATTAAATTTAAAAGTAAATCTTACACACTTTTCGGGTATGCATTAATATAAAAATAAGCCGAGAGAAAGACATTTGACTGAAATGAGAGAGTAAAAATTTTATTTGAAAAGCTTTCTATTTTATGAACCTCTGTTTTGTGACGTAAAAACTGTTGCAAAGAGAAATCGACCAAGCGTAGTTCAAACGGTCACTTATCGGAAAATCCATTGGAGCGAGAAGCGGAAACTGATTTTAATGAGATGAACACGGAAATGTTTCCATATTCATTACCATAAATATGACTATGCTATTAAACTCCTAACGCAGAGTTAGCTAAAATAATCGATTTTTCGATCAATTGCTTTCCTCCAAGCAACGCTCCGCGACTATGGTTAATTGATGATTCAGTTACAGAATTTACCGATTATTTGCTTTTCTATCTGAACTTAACAACAGGATACAACGAAAGGAATAAGAGATTGATTTAAAAATCGAAACAATTTTGGTCGTCGTAGTAAAACATAAGGCTCATTATCGATGCACCGATACCTATAAATATTTGAATTTGTTTTTTGATAATTTAATAAAATATAATTACAATCACTTTCATCTTCTAGGAATAAAAAACCCATAACCAACAATCACAAATACTAAATAAATTAATACGAGAAGCAGCATCCATTAAAATTAAGAAATAAAGAAAAGAGGATGGTAGTGATTACTATCAATATACTCTTAAAGCCAGTTAATACATTTAAATACTGCTTTCTCACTCTACTCACAGAGAAACATTTTCACTTATACTTATTTGATGTAGATCAGGTGTCGGCAACCCAAGGCCCGCATGCGGCCCGCGAAGCTATGTTGAAGAAGCGTTCGGTAAAATTTAATGTAGATAGTTACATAGTTTTCAGTAAAACTATGGTCTAAAAAACTTTTCTGGTTAAGTGTTAACGCTAATACATTATTTAGACTTGTCTTCCACTAATATGAGACCGCCCAAGTTCACGCGATTTCCAAAGCGGCCCTCCGAAGCATTCGCAAGTAAGAATGCGGCACGCCATGCAGAAAAGGTTGCCGACCCCTGATGTAGATCTCTGCTTTGCTTTTACAGGAATAGAAAACAATTATGACCATTTGCGCGATTCCGTAACTTATACAATTTATAAAACAAAATCTGCGGCCGACATTTGTAAATCAGTCGCTTTCCGAGACCAATATAATTAGATCCAAATAAATTTATATTTATCCTCCGCCATTAGAAAATAAAATCAGACAGGATTCCGACGGGAGGAAATGAGCGATTTAAAACAAAAGGCGAAACATCTTTTTCTGCCAACGTATTCGCAGAACGAGTTCGCGGCCCACAACCCAGACACATCTCGTCCGATCTGAAATTAGAGATTCCCTATCGGAAAAATCCGCTTCTTCTTCGACTTCCATAATATCTCAACTCTCTGCACCGAAAACATCCTACGGCCTCCACAGAGTGAGCCCTAAATCTCACTAAAACAGGCATCCGAGCAAAAGGAAAAAATAAAAGAAGCTCCGAAACTCCTCAGAGGAAGTCTTCGAAATGAAAAAAAAAGAATGAAACAAACGGGCGGTATCGTTTCCTCCAAGAGTCTCTCCCTCCCCCCTCCCCTCTTCCTCCCCCTTCCCATGGCGGAAAACGGAGAGATGTACTTGATAGGCGATGAATACGAATGCGGTGACGGTCCACGATGGAAACCCGTCGCCGGAGTTTTGCTGTTAGGGAAAGGGCATCCAGGACGGATCCTATAAAAGGTACATTGGGCGTGAAGGAGTCGTGCCGATTTAATCGGCGCCGGGGAGGGCAGCGACGGAGTTTGGGACGACGGAGGGTCCTCCGCCTCCGCAACCCTCCCCCACTCCATTCTGCTACCCCTCCGAAAATCCTCCCTACCCCCGACCATCCCCGAAAAAAAAACAGAAATTAGCAAACAATCAACGCAACCCTTCCGTCCGGAAAAAGGATCAAAAGAGGTGACCGCTGGAGACTCTCTCTATCCTGGGGATATTCAGACCGCGTCTTCTTTCCACTCGGATCCCATTCTGCTATAGCGCGGCCATAAATCGAGGGAAATATGAGGGCGGGGCATGTCTGGGACATGGGAAATGGGGAGTGATGGCGGGAGACGTATGCGAGGCGAAGGAGAGGAGGAGGAAAGCGGAGGGGGTAAGATGCCCTCCGGGTTTCGTGGGGTCTGCAGAAGCGGCGTGGCGGACAGATGAACGCGTAACGAGGCGTGCTAGAAGAAGCTCACGCTCGGGTGGCCCCGAGGAGAGACGCTCGCGTTTGGCCGCAGAGGATCACGATGACCCCCCGCCGGGGCGGAGAGAGAGAGAGGGAGAGGTCAGTGGAGTGAGGTCGGTGGTGGAGGGATGGGATGTAAAAAATATACCTCTTTTTATTCGTTCTAGAAAAGAAAAGGGGTTTGTCATGAGGGGATCGGCGAGATGTTAACTTCTGCCTTACATGCAAATATGCAAAGAGGTAAGGTCCATGTATACTGATAAAGAGAGTAAATTATGACAGTATCAAGAAAAAGAAACCTATACATAATGCCACAAACATAGATATAAAATAACTAAGATAACAGAATATCTAATAGTTTATAAGGTAATGCAAATAATTTTTTTGTGACGTTGTATCGAATTATGCGTCTAAATCCTATTGAGAGCCAGATGTAAGATATACTAAAATATTTTGTAACAGTTCGATGACTTAATAATAATTACCAAATGTTTTAAAAATTAGAAACCGATCAATTTTTTATGGAAACCTATGAAATTCTAGATTTTTACGCTCTAAAGAATAAAAGAAACTTTCACGTTTCTTCAGCAAAGCTGCACGACTTTTCATTTTACGTTAACATACCGTTCATCATTAAATAATAGAAAATAACTCTACACAATTTACAAATGCCACGTTAGCTTAACTCCGAGTGAGCAGCCACTTTAGCCGCCTTTTCATCTAAAGATATCCATTTCCTGGGGCTTCATAATAAGCATATACGTCAGAGTCACAATTAATGCAGTGCCGAATTGATTCCGATGCAAAGATACTTCACAACCCAATCATACAAGAAAGAGTAGTCACGACATCAGTAATTATCTGCGGCCATCTTTGGAGCCGCTGCATTAATTTCGATTCGAAGATGATTCGCCGCACTGCTCAAACACACGGGTTGGCGGTTTTATAGCTCAGCAACAACACTTTATGGCAGTTTACGGAGGAAAAATCCATAAGACATCTAGGATATGGCGACAAAAGGAAACGTGAGGAGTTTTGGCGAATATCAACGTCACAGAAATGGCATCAAGGCCACCTCAAGGGTTGCGATTGGCCGCCATGCAATCTAACAGCACCAGACGAAGGTCAAGGGATAGTAGAATGAAAGGAATAAGAGAGGAAATGGTCGTGGAGGAAGACGCGAATCGAGGTGACACGAACGGAGGGTTTGGAAAAGGAAAGAAAGCATCGAGTTGTGTCAGTGCACAACGCCGATGAGTATTCAACCGCCGTCCTAAGCCTGTTTGAGTCGAACAAAATGGTAGCGCTGAAAGGACACGAAGGAAGAGAACGAACCCCGTGGTACTACGCAGCGCAACTCGGGAACAACACTGGAGAGGGACAGCAGGACACAAAGAGAGATTTCCCCGTCTCGGAATTCTCTCGTGGACATTTCTCTCGCCTCTTCGTCCGTTTTCCCATTACTCCAGGATATTTTTTCACCCTCGGCAGACGAGACTTTTTGAACACGTACAGGCTCACAGAAGCCAAGCCATCCTCGTGGTCTCACCACCTTGTTCTCCGCAAGAAACCGATCCTCGTTATCCAGGACGCAGTTGATCGCAGAGTATGTAAAAATAGGAATTGCTTCAGCTGTTGGAGGACATCAAAGGTCCCGATCGCTGCAGAAAGGACTCGAGATGGATGGAAGATAAGGACATCGTCGGAGGGACGGAAAACAAAAAGACTCCTTCCGGAATGAATGAACACCAGCGGAGAGACATGACATAGCGCCGCTTCTCCACCACCTAGCACGAATTAAAGAATCGCCACTGCAGCGAGAAGATTTAATCTCTTCTCCCAAGTCCATCTTATATGAGGTATGATAAGCTGATCGGAAGACTCCGGATGGTGAGATTCTCGTCAGCAATAAAACTCGAACGATCAAAGTAGTTCAGAATTGAGAGGCAATGAACATGACCTCAATCGTGTCGTCGCGTGCAGATTCGAACGATAAATTAGCGAGGTTCGTTGAATTAATGATGTAAATATGAGAACATCATTTAACTTTCGGAAAATCATTTATTAATATATATATATATATATATATATATATATATATATATATATATATATATATATATATATATATATCTTTCGTGTTATATCATTATTTTTTGAATTGAATTTGACTGTTCCGATAACTTCCATTTGTTGAGACCAGTTTGCTAATATCTGATCCGCTAGTCATATCCAATTTAAAAAGTATTTGATCGTTCAATCGGTAAATTTAATGAGATATAAATCTTAAATGCTGATAAAAATTATAAAAGATAAGCACTGGATTCGATAATTACTAGAATGTACGTTAGTTTTCAATTACTAAAGCTATTGATGAAATGAAAATCAACACAATGAGATTGTTGCGGGAGATAAATTTTGGGTCGAGCATTCAAATTGTATAGCAGCTTAAAGAGAGACAAAAATAAACAAAGCCATCAATTCAAAACAGAATTACCAAGCTAGCACTATGGTTGGAATAGAACTGATAAACTATATAACCCCCAACCACGATGCTATGACAAAAAAAAACAAAAACTTTGTTTAATAGGAACTATAATATTTTATTTTAACCGTGTTTATGCCGTTTCGATGTAGAGCGTATATATTATTTCGGTACCTGATGATGAGGTTCTGCATCAAAACCAGGTAGCATTACAGTTCAAATGAAATCGAATGGTTCCTAAAATGCAACGTTTTTGACGTATATTTTTTCAATATCCTGATACAGGATTACCACAAACTCACGACTAATACGGTTAACATTATATTTTCATACCATTTAGGGCTACTGAAGAAACAGTTTTTCAATTAAACAAAGACATTAAAGAAATAAAACTCTAAAAAATTACGCTCCGACGTTATATGTATTATACAGCAACCTATTAGCATTACATGATAAAACCTGCAAAATCTTAAGGAATGCTGAATGAATAAATTAGATCAAATTTGTGGCCATAAAAAACCCTTTGCTAATATTACCTAACGTTTCTTAGACCCAACAAGTTCTTAACAAATACATAAAGAGAGGAGCCACAGCTACCGCTAAGATTAAACAAAAAGGCAGGATTATTAACACGGAGACCTCTCATATAAAACGAAGGATGCGAAAGAAAAAAATAACGGTTAAAGTACCTTTTGAACAAAAGAGACCTTCTTGCATCACGTATAATTCATTAAAAATTCATACCTCCTCTTTTTTTCAAAAAAGAACGCTAAATAATTCAACCTGTGGACACAATTAAAGCGAGGGAGATAAAAGCTGTTCTCCTCAGCCCTGGACCGAAGAGAAGAATCCCTCGAGATATTGGAATGCGCTCTCTGTTGGCCGTCCCGTTATGGGAACGAAATAAGCGAATGGCGGAGCTGGGCACCATGGCAGCTAGAGATGGAGCGGGAGGATGAGGTAACGAAGGAAGAGAGAGAGAACAAGGACAGAGGATGAGAGAGAGGGTTGGTCGACTGGACCGGAAAGAGCGGGGTATGGGGAAGGAATGAGCCAGAGAGAGAGAGGAGAGGGGAATCTCACAAAACACGCGATTTGTATGAACGGCGCGGAGTGAAAAACTTACGTTCCGACCAGGGAAAAGGAGTGTGGGTACCGTTTAGACACTGGACGTCTCGAGGTAAAAAGAGGAGGAAAGAAAGGAGAAAATGAAAGAGATGAGAGGAGAGAGAGAGAGAAAGGCTGGGAGAGTTTCGGGAGAGGACAGAATGGGACTGTCAATGAGTGTCAATTAGGTCGGTTATTTACGCGGGCCCACCACTCATTTCTCCGCCTCCTCACCCAAAATGTTCCTCCTTCCGACCCGAGAGGACCTACCGCCAGCCGTATTTCCCCCGCCTCTATGTCGTCTTAAAAAATCAAACTCCCTCCCCCACTCTCATCCGTCCCCACCTTACCCCGCGATTCCTCACGTCCACTTTCTCAACGTAGTTAACATACCCACCACCTCCTCTCCTTCTCCCTTCACCATATCCCCTTTAACACCCCACATGGCAATTCCCACCCCACGAGCAAAGTTCCCTATTATTCGACAATGTTCTTCACGGGTCTCTCCTCCTCCTCCTTCCTCTCACTCTCTCTCTCCCCCATCTTCGCTTCGCCAGCCGCTTACCTTCCCTCACCTCAAAAACTCATCACAGCAGAGCCCCATCCCCTTTTCCCCACCTCTCTTCCTTCGGCTCATCTCTCTTCTCATTTTCTTGCCTAACTCCTCCCATCAACTACCTCCCTCTTTTAAATTATTCATCCTTGTTTATTCTACTATTCTCGAAAGACTTCCAAAACCTTTCCCATCTATATATATTTATACACCTCCCTTCGCTGTCGCAATCAAGCTACCTCCACCCATCCCTCTTTTCCCTACCTACACCATACCTTCCCCACCTCCTCTCTCTCACACACACACTATTCCTCTCTCCCCATATGTACATGTTCCCATTACGGCAACTTCCTCGCCTCTTTTTGTCTCTTAACCGAACTTCCCCCTCTCTCACACACCCCTCCCTCTCTTTCTCGGGGCGATCTTTATAAATGGATCCATCTCGTCTCAATATCGCGCAAAGCAAAGCGGGAGGAAGGATTAGGTGTTTCTCGGCTTCTTTTACACTCTCACTTCGTCTCCTTTTCCCTTTGCACTACTGATCTTGTCCCTTATTCGTCCCACTCTACTCAATCACGGCCCGCTTAGGGGAAGAGGTGTAAAGAAATGCGAGACGTGAGAGTACACGAGTAAAAGGGAGAAAGCGAGAGAGAGGATGGGGAGAAAAGTGTGTGTGTATACGTGCGCGCATGTGGGCCTGTGTGAGCGTGCGTGTACGTGTGCGGCGGGGGAGAGTCTAATCTGCATCCAAACAGACTCGTAACTCTTGAGGCTAATTTCATGTAATTGCGGCAGTATCCTGCGGCGAGGATAACGTGAAGAGGGAAAGAGAGAGAGACCGGAAGATTGAGAAAGAGAATGCGCAGGATAGAAGAGAGAATGAGAGAGATAGAGAGAAAGGAAAAAGCGGCGTGAGTGATTCGGTCGTGAGAAGTAAAAAGGATGGAGCGAGAATAAGAGGATGCGAGGGGATGAAAATAAGACGAAAAAAGAGGAGGGAGATGATGATGATGATGCAGAGGTGTGGGAGGATAAGTCAAGATACCGATGAGGAGGCGGCCCTCAACTGATAGACATCTTGACATTAAGCCTATCCAAAAGGATGCGACGAAAGAACTGTATTTTAATGAGAAAAGAATTTTCTCTTCCCGTCCTCGTAAAGGGGTTTTCTGTCCACCGAGGGACCGAAAAAATAATCCGACACCCAAGGACAAATCTCACCGGAGTCAGTCTTGGGTAACAGGCGCGTTGATCGTTATTTTTATATAATACGGCGAAAACGGCGTCTGAATGGAATGATCCGTTCCAAGAGAGAGAGAGAGAGGGGGGGGGGGAAGAAAAAGAACTGAAAAGTATTTGAATAACGGGGAACAAGGGCGACGAAATCTATTGCTTCGGATTTAATGAAACGAATTTCATCTTTTTATAAAGGCTTTCCCGTTTCATTTTATGAGACATCCCAGGTTCGTTATTTCGAAAGTCCGAATAAATCTCGATATCGTTAATGGAAACACTAAGCCGCTCAATTATTTGAGTTTAGACCTAGAGGATAGGGCGGATCAGACTAACGCATAAAAACAAATGGAAACATAGCATACCTAGAGAAAATTATGAGTAGAGGCAGCAGTTGCATACTGGAAAGGTCAGGGGTTCATCTGTCTTACCTGAAAAAAGAAAAAAAAATGAAAATGTAAATCGTGGGAGAAATAAAAAGTGATACGAAAATAGTACTGAATATGCTTTAAATAAAATAAAATCCGTATTATTGCGTGTATAAGTTATTAATTTTACTTAAAAATATTTGTAATAGCATGATGAAAAATCTCCTCAAGTGCAGAATTAAATTATTTCCACGTATTACATATTCTAATTAATCACACTAATGTACACTATTGCATTAAACAAGCTACACATTTTATGACATTATTATAGGATAACACAAAGCTTTAAAGTGCATAACGCCACTTTCATTGGAAATAGGGATATGGCTTCAATTCTCTTCTAAAAGTTAATTAAAAACTAGCTACCACGAATATAAAATTTTTGTTTAATATAATAGGCTCTTGTGTTCGAATACAGATTGAAAATAAAACTTAGGGGCAAATAAAACATTTTTTAAATTTCGAAGTTGAAAGAGCTAATTAATTGCTTCGTCTTAGCTAATGTGTAAAAGTAAAGGGTGAGGATTATACAAAGAGAGCCAAAGATACTCCATAAGAAAATTTTATCAACTTTGAAATAGATAAATTTTTTGCTTCCAGATTCTTTTCTGACGCTAATTATGAAGTGCGGGACTGCCGATTCGATCGGTTCCACATTAATATCTATATTTATTTGTATACGAATCTCAAGAAAAAATGAGTTACAAATGTCGAACTCCAATAACTGATGGTTTATTTACTAAACAAAAAGTATCATACATATGAATTATAGCGAGCTATTACTTTAATAGGTTTATGAAAATAACCATTCTTCTTTTCTGAAGGACAAATAAAATTTAAGAATTTAAATCGTCCTCTCTGAATATTAAATAAGCCCGTCATTAATTTGAGTTAAGCAAATTAAGATGATAAACTCGCAGCTTAAGCGCAAAATATGACCACAATTCCGGTAAACCGTAACCTTACGCTACAAAAACTGGTCAAAAATAACCCAGCACCAAATATAATGACATGCCGCAGTCATAAATGTTCATAAAATATTCAAATTAATCGAGAAAGAATATTTATACACAATAAGCATCCATTTCGATGCCCATTCTCAGGCAAGAAACTATCTCAAAAATTTATTCTAAAAATAAACTTACTTTCGCATCGCTTGTCCGCCAAGATTTATCGACAATCACATTTTATTTTGATAGTGAATATAATTCTCTTTATGTAATATGCATAAGTTCCAGAGGACCTCCAAATAAATCAAAACGTGTGCAGGGGGAAAAAACGCGCAAGTCCGAGCCCAAACGAAGACGACACAATTTGTCTTCCATATTCATAACATACCAAATAATTCCCGAAGCACAATTCCAACCTCAGAAACAAAAAGCCCGTCGAGCAGAATCTCACGATGACCTCACGAAACCAAAATGCCGCGCGGCCGACACGACAAAAAAATTAAAAAGAAAACCCGCCCGGTAAATAATAAACCCTTTACAGGCACCACGACCGACCGAGTAAAAAAACCCATCTTTCAAAAAGCGAAACGCATCGACGTAAAAAATTAAAACGAAAAACACATTGAGCGATTGGTAGAAATGAAGAGAGGAGAAGAAGCTCTCACGATGCATCTGCAGGGGCGATAATTGGAGAGAGAGAGAGACGGTGAAAAGGGTAGGGACCGCTTTGGAAGCGTTGGTGATAGACGGGTAACATCTCACAAAAGAGAACAAAAGCTTTCGGCACCGAAATGGATGGCAAAGGCAAGGAAGAGATAGCGGGAAGGAGAGAAAAAGGGAGGAGAGAGAGGGAGGGAGAAAAAAATAGGATAGGACGCAGGAAGAAAGGAGGGAGATAGGAGAGAGACTAATTCCCCTTCTGAAGAAGGTCATTCCATCCCTCCATCCTTCAGCTCGTCTTCCTTTTCACGCATGCCTTTCTTGATCCAACCACTCCCATACCTCTTCTCCCGCTTCCCCCCTCCCCCCCGCTCCCATCCTGTCCCCTCCGGATCCTTTGATTTGTCATCGAAGGGTGGTTGCTTCGGAAAAAAGGGGTTTGGAGAATGCGAGTTCGAGGGGAAGGAGGAGGAGAAGGGAAGAGATGGAGGAGTGTGATGAGTTCTGAAGGCGGAGAAATGGTTGTGAAGACGGGACGGGAGAGAAGCAGTGGGAAGGAGATTGGGGATAAGGGAGGCTGGGAAAGGAATGGAAGGAGGGGCGGATGATAGAAGGGGTGTGCGAATAGTGTGGGGGAGGGGGAGAGGTAGGTGGAGGCCTCACAAAAGGTCCCGACAGGGGCGGGGAAGACAGGGAGTTCTGGGAGAAGGTGGGGAGGGGGGAAGAAAGGGGGCCGGAGTGGGATGGGAAGGTGGAAAAAGCACGGATGAGTGGGAGGGAGATGACAAAGAGGAAGATGACTGGAGACAAGAGCTCGCTTCTTTCAGCGGGCGCTCCGTGGTCCCCGCCGGTTCTTCAATTTGGACTCGAGTGGGGCGTAATTTGTTTCCGGTTCACGTGAGCGAAGTAGAGGGACACCACTGAGTGGGCGGGTGGAAGGATATGTATTTGCAAATATCCTAAACTACGGACAGATTGATTCTAAAGAGCGAAGGAAAGGGGCCAATTAACAAGTTCTCGCTGAAAAGGAGCCCCTAACCAAACTGCCAAAGGAAGCATAAAGGGGGAGCGGATATGAATCTTTCATGCGCATAGATTATATATGATGCATGTGATGGAGGTTTCTGAACAACTGCTCCTCGGCGCGTTTCGTTTTTTTTTTTGCTAGAAGAGGGAGGCAAAAAACGTGCAGATTTTTCGATTACACATACCTACGCTATTTCCGAACGGCGAAATATTAGACGCAAGGGAATATAATTTATTCCTTGTTTTTCGTTCTGCGTTGGAAAACTGAATTGACCGAAACGTTTAGTTGCTCGGCTGGAAAGGAAATCAAAATGGCTTCGGAATCGAGAGATACGTTCTTATCGCACAGCGTTTATTCTTTTTAATTCCAACTGAAATTGTAAGAGAAACCTCGAAAACAAAGGAAGATTTATTTTGCATTGACTTAATGGAGTTATATTCGAGGTCATGTAACTGAATCGGTTGCGAGAAAAATAAAATAATCAGGTAAAATGAAAGTATCTGTTATGCAATAACTTTCGCAAATGCGTTACGTTAAAAGAATGAAGGCGGTTTCTTAAAAAAATCATCGTGTATGAATTATTTAAATTTCACCTAAAAGCGTTAATTGAAGGATCGGCCACAACTGAAATGTTTTACCGTATGAAGCGCACATTTATTTAAATTCAATGAAAAATTTTCCTGCAGAAGAAATTTCTAAAAGAAAACGATATTTAGAGAGAATGACATTTTTTAAAAGTTACTAAACGATTTCATCCATCTTCCCGTGCCAAACAAAAGAAAAACGTAAGCTAAAGGTGACTATCAATTGGCCTACGACCTATTTCTTTAATATTTATATTTTTAAATTATTCTCTAATGACGGCAAATTATGAAAATAGAAATATTCACTAATTATGCCATCAAGCGTTTCCTTAAAACTAGATCATAAATTAATATGAAGTATGCCTAAAATAACAAATTAACATGAGAGTTACAAATAATTTGGCCACGTTTACAACTTGTACCTATAATTACTAAATTTCGAAGGAAGATAAAAAGGCGCCGACGCTGAAAGCCACACACACACACAAAAGATACCGAAAAGACGATGATTTGTAGACGCTCGCGTGCATGTCCCGACAAAATTACAACAACAAACTCCCATTTAATACAGAAAGCTGAGAAAGAGGCCGACTGTTGTCAAGGGACCGGTCCCTACACGTGGTGATAAGGTAACATAAAATTGAACGCAATAAAAATAAAGCCCTAAAAACCTTCCCTCCCGACGTCCTTTGTGTAAAACTTTTCGCTGATCATCGAAAGAATTGGGACGGCCTTTTTATCAAGCAGGGCACACGCAAGTGATTTTTCTAATACGAACCGCCCCGACGAGACGAATACTTTGGATACACATCAGTGACGGACCCACGATCGCCGATTCGAGTCACGGAATGGCGTTCGCCTTTATTCCACGAGTGCAGACTGCTCGTTCATAAGGAAACAAATGATGATGAATAGTGTCGAAGTAAGAGTAAATCGGAGCGAAGGATCGACAAGGGAGGCCATCTCTCGCCGCTCGCTTCCTTTGGCGGAATGAAACCCCGCCTGCCCCGAATGATTACATGGGCGGTCACCAAAAAGTAGAAGCGTTTGCTTTGCGGACGTCAGGAAGCGAAATCAAAAAGCGGGAGACGAAAAGGAGGCGAGAGGGGAAGAAGAAGAAAAGGGTGGGACTATGTGGGGAGTCATCCCTCTTCCATCTCTTCCTCATATGACGAAACCAAGTGCCGGGAATAATGGCCCGTCTCTCTCTCTCTCTGCGGCAATCCGCAAAGGAGAAAAAACTTATGACAAATACGCGTCGCACACTCAAAAAGTCCCGCAGGAATTTCAGTCGCTGAACGAACGAGGTAGTTTACAAGGAGAAGAAGTTTCGACGTCGTCGTGAGAAGGGAGTTTCCCTCGAACGCTCCCCGGAATAGAGTTGCCACGGGAGAATTCGTATATGGTATTACCCGGAGGTGAGGCGTGGCGGATTCCAGCGAACTCGGGTCCGATAAGTCCGCGGAGACGAAAAACCCTCCCGCGTAACAATTAAGGCAAATTGTGCCGAGCTGAGTGGATTGATGAGGGAAATTAATGCATCGCGATAGAGAGCACAATGTACAGCTTCCGTTGGCGATCCTCCTCTCACTTCATAACCCCTTCCCTAACCGGCGAATCGGAGGCATTAACAGAAATGTGAATAACATGCCCGATGGGGAAATGGCAGATTAAAATAATAACTAAGTCTGTCGAGGTATAAAGAGTAAAACGCTATAGGAATGATGATGTTACATTTTCCTATAATCGTAACATTTAACTCGTTTTTCCACACATAAAGATAGATAAATTTTAAATTTCCTTGACAAATGAACGCAACTATACTATATTGAATCCGAATAATATTATCAATACACCTAATGTATATGATATGAGTTAAGTTTTTCTCCAAATGGAGCAAAGTACTCTGATTTTATAATGCGTATCGACCAATTTCACTGGTACGGACAAAGTAATAAGAAATTATTTTTCAAATGACGTGAAAATAGGCTAATGTTAATTTTTTGTAGATATAGGATATGAAATAAAACCAAATAATATGATGAAACAGGTTTAGAGAGGTATGGCGCCTTTGCCACAAGCCTCTGACAGCTTGCGTGGTAATAACGTAAATTTTTATTTAGAAACAAACAGCTTTACCTAATGAAGTTTAGTGGAGAATATGTATATCCTAATTAATTCTAATATTTACATACGCGTAGATGTTAGGTAATTCTAAAACTCATTTCCCATTATTTTTCTATTCCTTTGATAATTCCACACCAGATGAGGAGGCTCTGGAGCCTCAATGTCTACATAAATAACTACTACTTCTGCTTAAGAACAATATCTGGTTTTATTGGATTGCATTACTCCAAGAGGCAATACATATCTGAGCGGCTATCAAGACCGACCATACAATTACTAAGTTCAATTAAGCTCTGCTGATGTTTTTATGAAACCCCCCTTTCACGATAGGTTAATAATACGAGATATTTCCAATAAAAGAAAGTCCAGAGACTGCTTCTCAATCATATCAGGCATTTTCTCATCAACCAACAACTTAAGCAAAGTCTAATTATTTTTAACTATCCAATTCAACTAACATTTGCTTAAACATGTTTGAGTAGTTTTTTAATACAAATGGAAATTTTCTAAAATAGAATTTAATTTAAAGGTACAAATATGTACACACGATAACATTTAAAAATGAAACGATGAATGTGAAATCTAGGATAACGTCGAAATACCTAAACATTATCGTAACTAGAAATATATCAGAGACATTTATTAAACAACATCAACAAATAAATAAAATCGATCCTATAAAACTATAATTTATAAAATTCATGGTTTTGTTTCTGAGTAATAAGATGCAGATGCACACCGCGATATTATGTATAAAAGGCCGCTACAGCCATCTTAAAAAAACGGATATCCTTTTTAAGATATAGCTTTTATTTTTTATTATTTTTTTTTAAATTGACGACAGCGTAATATATCCTTGCTTCCTCTCAAGCAATGGTGGGCAAAGGTTTGAACGTTTCTCTTCCGTGAGACGCAATTTGGAAAATACCGGCATAAATGGTCAAATAATCTCAAATCTATTTAATTCAATAACAAAATAAGTTCTGTTTAAAGCAGATGGAACAAAGTACATGTTTCAGCGGACTAAAAGCAACTATTAAGTTATATTATACCATAATTAGCTCAATTTCAGAAAGCACATACGTATACGATACACGTTTCAAACGATTTTCAATACATTATGTCTATTTTGTTCCTGAACTGTTGCGACGTCTCTCGCAAATCTCTCCGGCTCGTGAAAGACAATCAGTATTTCATCAAAACCGCGGAAGCACGGGAAAATGCAACGAATAAACTCAGCCCTTTCCATCCCCTCTTCCAAATAAAAACCAAACCATTAAATCCACCCTTCCCGACAGTGAAACACACTCAAAAAATATCTGCGGCGGTCAAAGAGCTTAATGATTTCACTACTTATAATACAATCGGTCATGACATAACTTTATTGACTGTCTCGGAATATTAAACGGCCAACCAAACTCCAAATGAATTACCTCGCGTACTTCTTTATTTATTAGGATTCCTTTTTCGATCTCTTTCACTCTCCCAAGGCGAAACTCTCGTCAAGACCCGTTCCCCGGAGGCGAAGTACAAAGGGAAAGAGCGAGAGAAGAAAGCGATACAGAGACGAAAAATAAGAGATTTCCGTCTCGAAAAAGGAAAGCGAGAGAAAGTAATATGCGAAAGGGAAAAGGAGAGACGAGATCGGGAAGAGATCCGACTTTGAAGGAGCAGAGACAAGAGGGAGAGGATTGACGAATAAAGAAGAATAAGAAGAATGAGTGCAGATCAGAAGAGCGACTCGGGATGGCAGTGCATCGAAACCAATGCACGTCCCGGTTGAGTTCGTCAGCGGCCAAAACCCACACGGCGCGAGTCCCACATCCGCCTTATACCAGCGGTGGATGGCACACAAAACGACAAGGGGATGGAGATGGAAGGGACTCGGAAAGGTGGGGGGGGGAGTCGCGGAAAAAATTGGGCAAGAGGGAGTGCGTGCCCGCCCATGTAACCCTTCTTGCGCCACACATCACACTAGCACAGGGCGTCGAACCGAGAGAAAAGAAAGGGTCGAAGAAGGGATAGGAAGACGAGGGCGGCGGAGAGGCGAATCTCAAAAAACCCACCACGTGGAGATGTCTGCCCCCGGAGTCCATTCTTTTTCATTTATCCCGCGGGCGTCTATCTTCCCCCACCTCATTCCTCTTTCCCGAACCATCCCATACTCTTCCCCCTGGCCACCCTTCACCACCACGTATGCAGGATCCATAAATTATACATGATCCTCGGTGGATAGCGACCTACCCTCCCCACCTCCCATCCGCCACCATCTCCACCTACCTCTTTAACCTCGCTTTCACCTCCTCTTCCTCTCCTTGGACCAATCCTACCTCCTCCCCCATCTCATACGCTCCCATCTGCATCGGACATCTCCGGTAAATCGGGTAGGTGGCGCACGGGCGCCTGCTA
Organism: Tanypteryx hageni; assembly: GCA_028673005.1. Lineage (NCBI taxonomy): Eukaryota > Metazoa > Arthropoda > Insecta > Odonata > Petaluridae > Tanypteryx > Tanypteryx hageni. The sequence continues at coordinate 58,886,063 of CM054116.1, forward strand.
CGCCGGCAAACGATGACAAATACCGCGGAGGGCGCGTGATGAAGCGATCGCCATGGCGACCTTCATCACTCCGGAGGAGCGGTTCGTTTTGCGTTTTGCAAAAAAGGAGCACCCGACGAGATGGAAAGACGGATTGTGTATCCGACGCTACCGAAGTAATCCGGCCTTTTTAAACGTTTCGGAGATTGTTCGCCTCCGCTGAAGAGGAGGAGGATGATCAGCCGAGAAGTGGGCCTCAATGAAGGGGTTAGCTTTTTTATTTGCACTCCTCGTCCTGCCGGACTAAATGCTGGAGATAATTGGGAAGATGAGTTGGTCATCATGAGTAATGTTGAGAGCTTTAGCGGCCAACCATTCCTCCTCGTGCCCGGAGCGGTATTCGAACCCATCCGATCCCCCCACCACATCCCTTTCTGTTCGCTGAGAGGGGGTGGGGGTGGAGGAAAGGGGGGAGGTGGGGGTGGACGACGGAGAGAGAAAGAGCGCATACTTGCAGAAGGCTATCGGCATCCCCTGGGGCATGAATAAATTTAACCGACGAAAGATAAACTAGACAGGGTCGTAAATATCTAAAATCAAAGGACGAGCATTCGAAGGATTTTTTTTCCTCCCTACCTCAAAAACTGTTTTAAAATGCTCCTAACGCAAACGCTACGTTGTGGTAACAGAGTACGAAGTTGACAGGTTAACATGGGTGTTAACTTATTAGAGTTACTAATAAAAGACTTTAGAATAAAATAATGGGTAACGCGACGAGTAAATTGGTTTGATATCGGACCCAGTGCAATGGAAAAGGGAGAGAAAAAGCGAGATTGAAAGATGGAAGTGCTTAAGTTATAATCGTAGCGCCAAAAACATTTTTTAATAACGACTTACTCCTTAGACAATCTCGATTCCAGTGTTTCGCTGCCAACTAGTGCGCTGCGCCAATAAATCGAAGCCTGATCGGGAGATCATACTGTGAAGGTGAGTCATGAAAATGTATTGCTTGCCAACTGAGAGATTGGAAAATGCGAGTGTCAAGAGACAGTAACGCTATCTACGTGGCTACCGAACGAAACTACTTCACTGAAGGGTTGTGATAAAATATTTCTTTTTTTTTAGAATTGCTGCTCAAGCAATTCATCGAATACCAACCGAGAGAATGAATATACAATTATGCCGTCTATTCGAGGAAGAGATCAAATGGCTAAGAAGAGATTGCCAATATTACTTCGCAGGAGATTTAAAACTTGATCATCCTAAATCAATGCTCATATACTATGCTAATGCTTAAAATATGTAATGCAATAAAACCTCACAACTACCTGAAGACAGAATTATAAAATAAAACTAGTCTTCTTAAAACATGACTGAACATGCATCAAATTTCAATGTGTTAGACGGTATAGGTAAGTTCTATGACTAGAGGCGTAACTATTAACCCCTACAAGAAAATAATTAGGCCCACAACTTAATTTATTTCCCTATCGCTGTAATTAAAATTTTGAATCTTTGGGTCCATTTTTTGCTCGGACCTCTTCCAAATTGTGTTCGCATAGCTACACTCTAGTCTGTAACCATAAAACGGCATATTTTATTCAAATTAGACTTTTCATGGCAACAGGAGTTACCTATATCACAAACTGGATACATACCATAAGGTGATCTCAATAATTCATTTTTGACGTTGAACACATGTATTTTTAACAGCAATTTTCTAAATAAACTAGCACAATGGTCAGATAGCATTCTTATAAAAATACCAGTCTTGCTCTAATTAAATGTTATAGTAACGATTAAGTTACTTCGTGTTACAAATAATTTCCGATGTCGCGATAAAAACAAATTACATTCCAGGAAAGTTTTAACATTAAAGGTTTTAAAATTACAAATAGATAACACAATAAAAGAACTCTGAATTTTGGTACTTGTACGTTGCTTATTAGAGTGTCAGTATGGAGATTGGTGGCTTCCATTTTAAAACCTAACTGCACCGCGAGCCTCATTTGCAGAACGACGTCAGGAAGACAGAAGTTATGAAACGCATTAGCGTTAGCATATATAAGTAGCTTCCTTGTCAGCACGTAGCGGAGATCAGGAACTCGTCTCGTTACAGGTAAAGAGTGGCATTAACCATTTTCCCCTCCATGCTTCACTACCAGCCTCCGTATCCCGCGCGCACTAACGGCTGAGTTTTAAAGAAATTACGTCATCCACTCGGCTACCGACTAAAGAAATTTAACCGGAGACGTCGATGCATTAGCAAACTTCAAACAAAAATTATAACCGCTGAAGACGAGCGTAACTCATTTTTTATTCATATAAAGTGACATAGAAGAATAACCGTTACGACAATCGATTTTGGAGAGATGGCGAGAAGAAAAGAATAATAAATTACGAAGAATTTACGACGGGGACCTCTTGCCTCTGCCTTGAGAAGTACAATCGTTCACTAAAAACTCTCGGATTCCTCTCCCTCATGAATAATGCCTACAATTAATTAATTATCCCATCTGAATGCCTGTACGAAAACCCCGAAAAATCTCCCGGCATTTTCATACCGAATGTAGATGACAAAAAAGAAACAAATAGTCGGCTTTGAGACGACGGTGGCATTCGAAATGAAAAATAAATTTCTCGGCGGATATTATGTTAAACAAGATTACATCTGAAGGAATCCTTCGAGGACTTATCGGGGAGTACTAATTAGGTGTTTGGTTTAATAGATGCGGTTGATTACATTCGGAAAAAAATCGGTATGCATTAAATATATACTGTCGTCAAGAGTCGAGAGAGCCAGCGCATTGATAATGATTTCAGCGCAGCCCGAAGGCGACACACGTCCGAACTATCTCTCCTATCTCGTCCACATTTTGAGTTATGCTCGCGAGACGGCGATGAAAGACTTCTTCGACTATTAGTAGCAAAAACACACCGCGTCCTCCCTTATGGTTTTCCATAGCAGAGAGATACCAGCCAACGATTAAGTAGAGGTTTATATTCATTACTGGCGCTTCGCTGTTTGTCATTGTATGACATTTCATCGCAGTCGCCGTACTTAACTTAACGACTTACAACCTAACGCATGCATAGAAAAATTGGCATAAATTTTCCATGAGTATATTGGTTTGAAAGATAAGACCAGGTTATGTCTGCGTATTATAGATATTTTACTAATTATTCGTTAAAGGTATTCTACGACAGCGATGAAGCACATCCGAAATAGCCATGAGGTTTTAAAAGCATCAGTCTACATTATAAACTTTCTGAACTATTTTATTAGGATTTAAAACCGAGAAAACTCCAATAGTTATAAAATGGTTGATAAAAACAAAGTTGCACTTCGGATACGAAGCAGCCATTCTCGGTAGTAACTCACGGATCGGAGATATTTTTAAGAATTACAGCTGTTGGATGGCTACTATACTGTTGAAATTCGCATTTGGTTTCATCAACCGTGTAACGTCTGCTCTAGTTTTCTGGATTTTCAACTGGATTCCAGCGCAAAAATGCATTTTTAGAATTCTATAGAGAGATCCAAGTCACACGGCCAGAAAACTTTCCGGTAACTTTAAATAACCGATTCTAACTTAGTCAAACGCCTAATCCACCATCGCTCTTTTTATCAATTACCCCATAAACAGCTTCACACTTATTCCTAACAACCAATAAACATCTGTATCCGCTAAATACAGGGGATAAATTTATTCAGGAGAGAGAAAGAGAGTAATTTTTCAAAAAGGGCGAGTCCAAACAAAGAAATATTGCTACACACACACTTGATGAACCCTCTCCGCTTGATAACTGAATCTATAAGGCGGAGGAGGGGTGGAAGAGAGAGAGAGAGAGAACGGCAGAATGGGAGATGCGGAAAACTTTACATCATTTAATTTTGTTTGATGAAGGGGATCTAAAACCATAACCCAATCCTTCATCCGGGAGTCACGATACACACACCTTCGACGAAGGGAGAGAGGAGACGCCTTCAGCGCGAGCAGTACATGCATCACCCGATCCAAGTCGATCATCATCAGATTCCGCGTTCGATTTGTTCTCGTCCGACACGGCATTAACCACAGGCTATCAATCCAGTCCGCCAGGAGGAATGAGATAAGGTGCGCTCCTTAAAAGGAACGATGGGAATGGGCATCCGAGAGGGAATGAGAGGAATGAGAGGACGAGGGAGGGAACGTGAGAGGGGAGAGAGGAATGGAAGGAGCAAAACGGGGAGGAATATAACATGTCGGCATCCCCACGGATGTGCCACCGTGTATTGTCTCTTTAGCGACGCGCGTCATTTCCTACCGTTAGGAAGGGGGAATCGTGACGAACCGATGGCGTTTTAAAAGGCAGTACTCACGTCGGCGCCTCCGTCAACTAACCGTCCCTCACATCACACGAAAGCCGCCGCCGACGCTCTCTCCCACCTCTTCCCCTTCAACGCTTAGGGCGCGACTCATAAATTGTGACCGAGGGAGAGGTGGTGGGGAGAGGAAGGTTGAAAAGTGGATGGGACAAGAGACTCAAGGGTGAGGGTCGAGCATGGTTGATGGAGAGAGAGCGAGAGTAGGTGGATAGAGAGCGAGAGGAGATGGAGAGAGAGTGAGAGGAGATGGAGAGAGAGCGGGAGGAGATGGAGAGAGAGCGGGAGGAGATGGAGAGAGCGGGAGGAGATGGAGAGAGAGCGAGAGGAGATGGAGAGAGAGAGCGAGAGGAGATGGAGAGAGAGCGAGAGGAGATGGAGAGAGAACGAGAGGAGATGGAGAGAGAGCGAGAGGAGATGGAGAGAGAGCGAGAGGAGATGGAGAGAGAGCGAGAGGAGATGGAGAGAGAGCGAGAGGAGATGGAGAGAGAGCGAGAGGAGAGGGAGAGAGGGGGGAACGGAGGGAGGTGCGGGAGTGGACGGAGTAGGGAGAGGAGGAGGCAAGATCGGCAGCCGATCGTCTCGACACACCCCCGTCATGCGTAATTGCTCTCTCGCGGTGGTGGAACGAGAAAAAAACCTCCTCCGGCGCCGCGACTAGTGCTCCTTCCCCGTCTCCCTCAACGCAATTCCCCCTTTTCCTCCCTCCACCTCTCTCCCCTCCTCCCACCGCGACCAACCTTCAAAGCCCTCCTTAAAGCGTCAGTCAAATACCGCGCGCTGGCGAGATTAATCGTCCGGGCTGATCAGTTGATTTACCGAGATGCCAGGAGGAGGGCGGTTTTATCAGGGATCCACCCCGAGTCGGGTTGAAGAGGCAGCGAAATAGTAAAGGAGGGGGAGAAGGGGGAGGAAGGTGGTGATAGATACAAAGCAGGGCCACACGTCGGCGCGAGCAAGATAAAGAGAATGAGAGAGAAGCGACTCGGAACCGAACCGCGAAAAGGATTCCGGCGGATGCGAGAGCGCAAACACGCACTGGGGGAGTAAAAGAGGAATAAGGACGTACAAAAGAGCGCAGCGTCCTCGAGAGCATTGTTGCCGGTCTAACCTCTTTCTCTCCGTCCCTCCCTTCCTCCCCGCGATTCCGAGACGACCCGTTCCATCTGTCACCATTCCAGTTCTTCAGTCCTGCGATTGACGTGCGCGTTTAAGGCAACTTCCAGTTTCTTCCTCTTCCCTTCCCTTTCATTTAGTTTTCGCCGTCCTCATGAATTTATTCAAATGTATCGACGGCTTTTGGTTTCATATTCGTATGGAAGACGGTTATGGATGGCGCGCGGAGGAGGATGAGCTACGGCATGAATGAGAGAGATCGAGTAATAAAAACGCTATAAGAGATATTGTTTCGATTATGTCATAAGCCCGGATTGAGTGCGCGAGCTTTCCTTGGAGAAAAAATCCGGGACCAGTTCCCGCGGAACCGATACGTCCTTTCGATGGCTGCATAACCCGCTGAATAATAGCCAAGAGTGATTTAAAAGCCGAATCGCGCAATGGCATTCGAGGACAGTTTGAAAGCATGGGGATAATGCGTTATTTCAGATCTATTTTTAGCGTAAGAGATAATATTATTCCACGATAAAGATATTTTTTAATGAATAGAAAATAGCAGTAGTTTCGAGGGATTGACAAATCGATTTTTCGTAAATCTTTCCCGATTTTAATTCAACGATTTGCCCGTACCGAACGGAAAACGATAAGCATTAAACATATTACACCCTAATAATGATGCAACATATATCTATAATTTAATTAGTTAATCAAAAAGCAGTCAAAACATAAATTGCTCGCAATTTGTAACGCGAAACAAGCGCTTAGATTAAAATATTTCGGGAGGAACAAAAAAAAGAAGTTCAACACTAGCGAAATATTGGACGAAATGAATAAGGACGGTCCCGATTCGTATCAATTGTGTGAGAGAGAGGGGGGAGAAAATATATATCGCCAATTCCAGCGGCCACTTATCTAAAGACGTATGGATCCACTCGGGCCGCATAACTTTCGCCGGACGGCAGCAGAAGAACATTACAAATGATATATGGATAAAATTACTTCGAGGATTTTTTCCCTTTTGCGCCTCGGCGCAAGATACGAACAAAAATCGAAAGATGGAGAAAGATTTACTCGTGACGGAGAAAATACGAGAGAAGAGCCGTAAACAGCCTTCCACACACACACATACATACGCACACACGTACAGAGAACGTTACACAATGGAAGAATTTTGCGAGAATATACAAAGAGCCGCGAAAGGAGAGAAATATAAAAGAACCGAAAGGTTTTTCATGCTTCATTCCGATGTCATCAAAGCGAGTCCGGCGATAAATGAGATCGATTCCCGACTCTCTCTCTCATTCTCCAGATAGAGGAGGTGCATCCCGCGGAGAAGTACAGAAGGAGCAGCAATCGATTTAGCCCCCGAGGAGTTGTAAACTTCCTCTGGGCGGCAATCGCATATTTTGACAGTCACGATTAACACACACGACTCCGCGCCGTGAGCATTCCGGTTGAAAGAGAGAGAGAGAAAAGAAAGGGAAGGGGCGTTCTCCCCCTCCCCACGGAGACCATTTTTTTCGCCCCGTTTCCATTGCATCGTGATAAGGAAAAACTAGCGTGGAAGAAAATAGGCGAGGAGTCTCCATTCAAGCCTGCATTTTATGCGTGCATCGTGCACCGGAGAGGAAACGCGACCAATAAAAGACCTCGAAATTCCGCTTCGTCCCCTCCTCCCCACCCCCCACCTGAAGCATGGTGGCTAAAAAGGATTAAATAGATATGTCTCGGAGTTTATCGCGCGTTGTTGCGCTACTTACGGAAATTTACTCCGCATTGTCGATACGGCCACAGACGCGTAAAACCTGATATATAATACCGCGAGGAGTAAAACTTCCAGACTATATATTTTTTCTCGGCGGTTACAAACGTCCTTTCCCGCGCATTGCGTCGTATATTTGCGAATGCTAACGGGAAGATAAAAACGCGGAGGTGATTTCGCAATAAACTTATGACCGCTTTCCTCGATATGAGAGGATGTGCTCCTTAAATGTGCTGAGAGAACGACTTCGGTCGGATTCCTTGGTTGACAAATACCCGAGGAAATCAACTTGTCTGATCGATATTTACCGCGATCCGGAGTTCTCATAAGACTTGGTCCGTAAATAAAATGGCCACCTATGTGAAAACATGAAGCAAACCCTTCACAATAAAGCGTTGAGGAGTACATTGTAGAATTATCGTCGTCGTTTAACGTCCTGGAAAATAAGTCAGATGAAATTGATCGTTACTTGTGTGCATATAACGAGGGTTTCCCTAACGCGAATTTGATTATACACGGTTAAACAAACGTGACACTTATTTATCCAACACGTATAAAATTAAATTATATGTGGCCCTGGGTTGGGCGCGCATCTCATTTAATGTACGCAAGTAAAGTGAGAAAGATAGTACCCTACATAAATGCGTGGTTTTTCCATAAGGTAATTTAAACAACGCGGCCTTTTCCATGAGCCAAATCCTAGCGTTGCGCGAGGGAGTATAGTAATTTCTGAGATCTTGGAAAGTGATAACACTTTTGGTCAAAGATCAGCGTTGTTAATAATTTGTAAATAAGGCCACTGTTAGATTTTCAAAAGTAATAAAAGAATCTCGTCATTTGGCAAATGTTTCTGAACCATCTCACAGCAACTTCGATGACGTTGCCGAATTAAAAAAAAAAAAAAACAATCTTTAATATTATCCAAATTTATCGGAATCGCCCAAAACAAGCAAACCTAACGCCCATCATGGGATCCACAATTCTCCCAACACGAATCGTAAAATGAAAGGATCCCCTTGGTATAGGTCCGTTCCTTCCAAATCCAACCCTATGTCCGCGCCTTCTCTCCGCAGGGGTCGGGAAAAGCACAGGATTCCTAGGGCGGCAAAGGCACAGGGAGAACGTGATGGAAGGACCAGCTAAGGAGAAGAGGAAGTCCAGGGAGAGAGTGAGAGGCGGAGAGGCTGAAAGGAGTTAAGAGGAAAGAAAAGGGTTTTTGCGGGAGACGGCAACTAAGAGGGGGGCTTAAACGAAGGAGGGATCTTGTGAACAATGAAAGAAAGGAAAGCGAAAGAGAGAGAGAGGGAGGTAAAAGAAGAGAATGGAAGGCAAACTAACGGGGAAACGGAGAGGGTGGGGTGGAAGAAAAAAAAACGTAAGACGACACAAAGTTACTGCCGCCAGCGCAGCAATTACACCCAAACAAACCCTCCTTTAGCGCTGCTTTTCTCATCCCTCCTTACAACCCCCCCCCCCCCCCACCTGCCTCTCATTCCTCCCTTTTTAAGCTTCGCCGCGAGGAATCTCAGGCAAACACGGAAAGCGCATCCCAGAATTGCACTGGAGCAAGGCAAATCGCGCCGCATCGAATAAATCGGACGCTGGTGAAGGAGGATATGGGTGGGGGAGGGAAAGAGAAAGAAATAGAAAGATGGGTCTTCCTTCCACTTTCTCTCTCTCTCTCTCTTGGCTGCGAACCGCCGCTCGGATGTCTGATGCTGCTGCCGTTGGAAGGTGGAAGCGAGAAGACTCCTTGGTCCGAAGAATACGGGCGTGAGAGTGAGGGAGATGCATACGAGAGGAGTATAAAAAGGATAAGGGCGCCGTGTAAAGAGGGCGTTGGCCTGTTGCAGGGACGCGGAAAGGGAACAAAAGGTTGGGACAAAGCGGTCGGACACACTGTAACATGAACGCATTATCGGGTTCAGGAATGGGAATTATTAACCGGTTAGGAGATTAACTCCGGGGAGCTTAACAGCGGACACACTTCGATCCATTCAAATCGACTTTCGGGAAAAAATAAAGTTTAAACGCATTAATTCTTTTCGCGCGCTATGCAATCATATTTTTCCTTCAAGATTTTAATCTCGTTAGGGGAGGAAAAAATCGAGCGAAGAAAGCATAAAACATAACAGTTAAGTTTTTTATTAGGTTTAAAAAATCTCAGTTATGCAGTAAAATCTCTTTAAAGTTCTTTTATCGATTTTTATTCGATATCTGGTTTTAAACCAAAACACCCGTTAATTACCACGTGTCGCTCAAAAGGAGAAAACCGAAAATGATTTATCTCAGCTCCCAAACTTCCGTATCGTCACGTATGATTTTCATGCGTCCACAGGTCATAAAGGTTTTGCCAAATCCTGGTCTAAGAGAAACACCTCCGCAAACAAAACAATTTGATATTTTTTTATAGACCTATTATTCCCTGACAGTAATAAATCCATTCAAAGATTGTAAGGAATATGCCGCGTCAGCAATAATTTTTTTTTCGATGCGAGATAGAGAACAATGGCGTCGACAGCCCGTTACACGGCGCCATTCCGAGAGGAAGAAAGACGTCAGAATAGAGCTGGATGAAACTGCCTATTAAGTATTTATAGTATTTGCTTAGGCGAGAAAAGAGTTAGCGTTCGGAAAACCGTCTTTGTAACCTATTGATTTATAAGGAAATTCAAACGCGATAGAAATCAACTCCCACAGTCTAGTATCCTTCACATCCTTTGGATGGAAGTTACGCGGTATTATATCAGTGGTAGCGCATCATAAGCTATTAAGAAAGCCATTTATACTTCACCTTTTGCATCGCTCAATGGCGTCAAGCCAATGAGAATTCACTAACACAGTTGAAAACTTAAAATGATTAAATCGAAAAACGATAAGACTTCAAGCTGCATTTACAAAATCTCCAACTATTTACAGATACGAGCGGATAGGAAACAGTAAAATAAAAATTCTTTTTTACGCATAAACGCCCGAGTCAATATCCTTAATCTGCGATGGCTGTTCGCGTTAAAAGTCTTCACGCGAATACCTCCGAGACCATAAAAAGGAGAGACGGCGAGAGAATATTTCAACGGCGACAAGCGCACGAGCGCTAAAGATATCCTTTTAAAAAAATTCCTTTTCGCGCAACAAAGGCTAATTCGAGAGAGAAAATAAAATCGCGGAAATATTCCCGGTTATTTCAATACATACGATAAAATCGTTCAATCAGACGATCGGAATCGGCGAGACCTCTCTCACACTTGAGATGGAGAAAGAGCCACACTTGAATAGGCATACAATGAGAGAGAGAGAGAGAGAGAGAGGAAGATAGAGAAGGTGAGAGTGAGGGTAAAAAGCGACGGATCGTGAAAAATTAAATGGCCGCGGAGGTAGATAATGAGGAGGAGTAAATACAAATCGGCGATGGAAAAGGGGATATGGAGAGAGAAGGGGGGGAGGGAGGTAAGGATAGTTGGGCGGAGGGCGAGTATTCTTGGAAGGATGGGGAGGATTACCCCGACAACCCCGCCGATGTGATACCGACAGAATAAGGCAGTGGTCGTTCGTGGAGGTGATCTCTGGGGATGGGGAAGGGGAAGAGAGAAGTAACGCGCGAGGAGGGAAGATGGGAGTAAAAAGGAATGGAAAAGAGGTGGAGTGTATAAAGGTCTGGGGGGAGAGAGAGAGAGAAATGAGAGGGAGTGGTAAGAGGAAAGATAAACGGTGCGATAGAGGAAGGCAGACAGACTCGCAAAAGGCAAAGAGACAAAAGAAGGCGCGCGGCCCGCAAAATAGAAACAAAAAGTCACTGTGGGGGGAGTGTGGAGGGGGAAGGAGTGCGAGGCGCACAAATAAACGACCACCTAGAGGCCAGCAGCGGGGAAAGAGACAAGGAGAGAGAGAGAGAGAGAGAGAGAGAGAGAGAGAGAGAGAGAGAGAAAATCCCGTCTTGCGAAGGAATGCCGCCCTAATAAAGTGGAACTTATAAGTGACGAAGCAGCACTCTTAACTCATACTATCACTCCCTCGCCTCTTCACTCTCGTCCTACTTTGCCTCCTCTACTCATTTCCCCCTTCCATCATCCACTTCCCCCTCCCCCCTATCTCTCTCTTCCATCCATCCCCCTCCCATTCTCTTCCACGGGGTCCCCCTTTTATTCGCGCACATGCCGCGGACACCTTTGCCTCGCATTGTCCAAACAAAGACCGGCCTCAACCTCTTTCTCTCTCTCTCTACCTCCCTCGCAAACCTTTTCTTCTACATCCTCCCCCCTCCTCATTTCTCTCTCTCTCACTCCCTTTCTGTGCGCCCCTCCGACCCGTCGCGCAACACTTTGAATTGGCCGTTATGACCTAAAACGGGCCTTGTACTTGAAACAGATGGCCGCGTAAGAAATGAGACGATAAAATTTGCCATGGTATTCCCTCACCTTGCCTCCGCGCCGCTATCGATACCTTCCCAGGTGAGCCTTTGCAAGCGTGTGCGTGTGCACATATATTTTTCACGGATACGTCGCTTGGCTCCTTTGTGGACCCGGCGTTTCCCATCTCTCTGCGGCAATTCGTTTATCTCCGAGAGAGGGAAATTTTTGATTCTCCGAACGAACGAGCTTCGCTCGTCGGATAGATAGGGGATAAAAATATATACCGGACCTTAATTGGTCAATGCGGTCAGCTTTATTTATTCACGGTAAAAACCCAAACTCCCGAGATCCTCGACAGGTGGATTAATTTTACGAATTATTTTATCGAATCTGAGGTTGATAGAGGCGCTTTGAACTCGGAAAATGGTTGGAGATAAAGCATCCAATGGTTTCGGAGAAGAAATAAATATATATGAAACTCCAGAGCATTAAATTATCCAGATTGCGCTTGACTGCACGTGATATGAACATGGTTTTCCCCACCTGCCATGGGTCACGCAGCTAATAGAACATCTGATAGTAGATAATAAATAAGGTAAAACTCTTCACTATAAATTCAGCTTTATACAATTGATAATCGAAATTTTGAAATAAAGAATGAGAGCAGTAAATTAAGTTATTTTGAGTGTAAATTTAAAAATTTATTATTCGGACAAGCAAATAGATTTTAATTAAGTTAAATTTAAAAGTTTCAATTCTATACAGTTCCATAATTTTCTTTAGCTTCATAATTTTCTTATTCATTCTTTAGCCTTTAAGATATTTAAATTCTCTACATACAGAAATATATAAGCAGGGCTAGACAAACCATAGCGGTCGATCACCATTGGTGAATAAAAATAGTTTTGTTATATTTTATCAATTCTGCAGTATTTACTGAGTAGGTAATGATTTTACGCGTTATATATCGCGTATATTAAATGTATGAAGTTTTAAATAACCCTGATTCTAAATCGAATCGCATTTAAATATACCATGGCTGTGGATTTTGGAAGTGGCTCCTATATTTGGGCAAGATTCGTCTAGACCTATAATAAGGTATTCTCATTTCAATCCATTAAAGACTTGAAATATGCCAAATACTTAACTATGAATCCAAAATCAAACTACTATACATACAGCAGAATAAAAACAAATAACCCTTTTCTTAACACTAACCAATAGATTAATTGGTTTGAAATATATCTAGCAAAGGCTGGAAATCGCTCCACGCCACCACGTAATTCATATCGAGCGTACTCGCGTCATTAAAAATCAACGCCGACATTAAAACATAATTACGCTAAAAACAATTATGGAGAAACGAAAGGAAACGCACATCGCGGAACCGATTACATTTAACACAAAAACGTCGCAAAAAAACACCCTCAAATTCCTTTAAAGCCACTCCAGCAATTAACGACTAGTGAGCGAGGAAAAGCTATTCTCATAATAAAACGCTACTTCCCTCAAGTAAGAGAGAGAGAAAGAGATAGCGAGAACGAGATAGATCGATCATTCCAGCACGATATATAGACCGTAAATGGAAAAGAGACCGATTTGAAAAAAAGCGGTTCGGTAGGAAATCTTTCGCTTTTAAGATAAAGACAGAGAGAGAGAGAGCGAGATTCCTTTTCACGGGAGTGCTCCATATCTTTACCATCCAAACAGAAAACGAGGGGGACATAAAAAAACCGGAGCAATTAAACATTCGCATTGCGGTGTCATATCGCCAACAGACGTCAAAGTGGGATGTGAAAGAGAGAAAGAGAGTGCGTGTGTGTTAGTACGTACGTGTGAGAGAGAGGGGGAGTTGATTTCTCCATTTACCTTCCTATGGTTGAGTCACTCACTCAACGAAGTCCCACAGAGGTGTACCGACAATTAAAATACCAAGGTTCCCTCCTCCGCTTGGTCAGAAGGAGCGAGAGATTGCGGCGGGGGAAGGAGGGGGAATTGGGGAGGAAAGCAGTGAGGAGGTGCGCGAGGAAAGTGGAAGGGGAGGGACAAAAAAATGAGGCATGCCACAGAGGCGCCGACAAGCATTTCGCCCGGGATGAGGGAGACGGGGCGTGGGTGTGACGTATATATGGAAAAAAAGGAGGGGAAGAGGAGAAGGCGGAGGGAAAGGGCGAGTGGGAGCAATCACGGGGCGGGATGGGCGTGGGGTGAATGGAAGGAGGTAGGGGGAGTTTAAAATAGGAGGGCGGAGAAGAATAAGAGGCTCAAAAGGTGGAATAGAAGAGGAAAGATGAGAAGATTGAGACGAGAAATAAATGGGGGTGTGCATGACACGAGAGAAAAGGGGAGAATGAGTGGGATAAAGAGCGAGACGGGGGAATAAGCGCCGCGAAAAGAAATACCACAACGGAAGGCGCGTAAGACAATTTCTCCATCATTTCGCGGTGATTTATAAGTATTTTACGCCTCCCCGAAGAGTCGAAGATAATGAGAATATCGAAAAAGCATACGAATCGCGATTTGTAAAAGGACGCCCGAAAAGAAATTACTATTCTCACTCGCAATTTTGCGCGAGATTCGAAGATTAAAAAAATATACACGAAAAGGATGCGTGACTGCGCGAGGACACACCTCCCTTGGGTCTCGACGTCTTTTAAAAGAACAACCGCTAGACGAGAATTGGTATGATACCCAGTTGGATGGAATAGAAAGTAGGGAGCATTGTTATAGAAGGATTCGGAAGGCGAACGAGGATTGAAACGAAATGAAAGATGGACGAGCAGGATTAGGAATTGAAAGGAAAGGGAGAGAGAGAGGGAGAAACAATAGGATAAAGACGCACTCTAGAGATAACGGAGCAATAACAAGGAACAGGAGGACGGGTGTTAATAAAAACGAAGCTTGGGCAATAAGAAGTAGGCGTGGAGGAGCCGGTTGGTGCGATAGTAAGAGAACAAGATAGAACGAAATAAACGACGGAAAAAATAAATGCGCCGAAATTACAATATGGGCAAACGAGAAGATGGGAACAGGCGACTGAGAAAAGCATTTAAGAGTCAGGGCACGGGGAGCGAAGTCGAAGAAAATGAGACGAGCCAAGGCGCGCGAGGAGAGGAAGAAATTCGGACAAATAATAAGAGTTGCAATACGAAGAGGAAGATAAGAGGAAATATAAAACGGCCGAAAGCGGTCCCATGGGCCGGGTTAATGCGAGAGAAACGCAATAAATCAAGAGAACAGAGAGGATGACTGGTACCAGTACCGGAGAAATTGGAGGAGGAAATGTTATTTACGGAACGAAAGAGAGAATGAGAAACACTCGAGGGGTGTAATCGCGGCGAGAGAGGAAAAGATCCAGAACGAAGAAAAAGGAGCAGAAAAATCGGAAGGCTACCTGTATAAGACGGCGAGGATAAGGGAGAAGATTACAAGAAATACCACAAGAGGGAACATGACGTCTCGCGCAGATTACAATGAGGGTGCGAATAGGAATTGGAAGAGGACAGTCGGTAAGAGGGAAAAACTAGCTGAGAGGGGTTTCAAGAGTAGACGGGAGAGAAAAATTGACGTGGGAGATGCAAAGATGGAAAAAGACGGCCGGAGATGAGGAGTTAGATGTTGATGTGTTTCGCGGGAGGAAAGAGAAGGAGAGAGTAGATGGAGATGAAGTACGAGAGAGAGAGAGAAAGAAAGAGAGAGACAGAGAAAAAGAGTAGGAGGGGCAAGGAGGCCTATCGGAGGCGAATGCGTATTCCTCCGAAGAGCGCACGATTTCCCCGGACAAGCTGAGTGGCAGGGCCTCGAGGTCAGAGCAAATAGAAAGACGTGCAGACAGCCTCTGCAGATGTGGGAGGGGTCTTCCCTTCTTCTCATTCTCTTTCTACATCTTCGGAGCCCAAGAGGGGATGGGGATGGGCAGAAAGGAGAAAGAATACCCCGCGAGCTGGGCGGACCGAACGATCGACCGGTGAGAATCGCCCAGACGCGGCCGAAGAGGTGAGTGAGCAAAGGTGTCCTACGAGTCGACGTGCCGCCGAAAAACCCGGTATGCGAGGACTGGCGATCAGAGGAAATAGAAAAGTGCGTGTGTGTGTGAGAGAGAGAGAGAGAGATCCGTAGTGACAGACGAGGGGATTATAAAATGGAATGCCACTCCGGCATGCCACGGCCGCCTGCTCCACTAGGCGAGGTGATTGAACGGAACCTTCTTTTGCCATTTATAATCGCTACCGACCGAAAAATGCGTCTAACTAGTATGCAGGAGAATGTATACGCGTATCTTCCACCGAAAAACAGTTAAGGTTAAAATAAACGGGAAAATATATTAATTTTCCTTCAGCAACGTCAATACCTAAGCTGGGGTCACAAACGCAAGGCCTGCGGGTCGCCAGTTTAAAGGCGTGGGTCTCTCATTATGTTGTAAATAGGCGGAAAAGAAAGCGTGAAGAAGACAATTGTAGAATAATAAGTAAATACGAAATAATATATACATGAATTTAATGACAATTAGTTTGTAATTAAAACACATTTTTTTAATCGTGAGATTTTAAGTATCAGCAAAATGCTTAAGTTCATCACTCTGTACGTAAGGCCGACACAATGAAGTTATCAAATACGGTCCCCTATCCATTTCGAAACCCTTTATTTGGCCTTATGCAATTTGCAATATGAGAATTTTTGATTTAACCAAAACAAATCAAATTTTTCTGATAGCATACATATGCTTTCCCCGTAACAAAATTGAAGCAAAATATCCTTCGATAACGAAATAAATAGGAAACTTTAAAAATTCCCTTTTGCGTGCAGAGGCCATTTTGACGATGCTTATTTTTCGCATAAAAATTACTAATGGCACTCGAAGAAAACTCGCATGATTTCAACTTAAAAAAAATACATTTAAGAAATGTTAGCTCGCCTTTTGTTTCAACTGCGAGGAAACTCGGCCCAGGAGGAGGATGGCTTAATAATTTTGAAGTCGTAAAAAGTGGGAGGGGAGAATTTGGAGGAGAGGAGTGTAAACCCGGGACCAACCCGGCCTAAGGCTTTGTATGAGTGTAATGGGATATCTCTTCACAGTGTCTAGTCATGGTGATATCGAAAAAAGCGCGCGGAGTGATTGATATGCTTCACAAAAAAATAAAAATTTGAGATTGCTTTTGATGAAGTTAAGAAAATACGCGCATTTAATCCAGAATCTTCTCTCACGGCGATAGCATCAAAATAAGCACCTCGAGTATGTAGTTGCCATTTTATAAAACGTCAATAACAATCATCGCGCAATTTGAAATACCACCGACCAAATCAAATAAACACTTCACAGCAGATGTCTATCAGCAGAACACAAGCCATAATATAACCAATTTAAATACTTCAAAAAAAGCTCCTTTTGAGAATATATGTTTCTGAGTGATAGGTTATTCTCTTTGGAATTTTAATCTGAATAAGGAAATTTATCTCCTTCCCATATGACTTTCAATGGAATCAAATCTCAGAGAACAGCACAAAAATTGACGCAAAAAATACCATACGCGTCGTAGCATATCTTACATTTATTCACTTTTGAGTAATATTAATTCGCAACTATGCAAAAATATAGAAATAATAATGACGCTTTTAACTTAAAGGAGAAATTAAAAAAAATAGAGGACAAAACCTAGTCTCTCATTCAATGGCAAAGGGAGGATTTTGCGATGGGGCGGCTTTGCCTCAGAAGGACCGAAGGAGGTACACCGCCGGAAGCGATAATTTTTTCAGTGCATATAAATAAGAACTTTTTAAATTAAAAATTTGAAACCTCATATGCCAATCTATACAACAAAATTGGGACTATTACTAATTAATAATACCTATAATAGAATTATTTTTAAGTTTATTGTAAACATAATGAACCTATATAGTTCAATTGACAATCCGCTTGGAAACGGCAGTACCACTGCTAAAGAACGATATTTAGACTTAAAATTTACTTTGCTAATTCGACAATTACCTCTTCTACTGAAGGTATAAGAACTCCATAAATATGTAAAACAATTACGACGTTCAGGCGGTCGTCTCCCATTCAATTACACAAATAATTTTTCAGACATCGGAGCGTGGAGAACGATCGCTCTGCTGAAGCCGTAGAAACTGGCAGTGTAGTTAGGATAATGAACAATCTAACACAGTGATTTACAAGAGGTAGCTCGCGGGCGCCTGGTAGCCCGCGTAGATTTTTTCAGGCGCCCGCGGAACTAATTTTATAATTCAGCTGGTCAATGCAAAATATCATTTCACTCAAAAAAATTCATAAAGCCTTTTAGTGAGACTGTTTAAAATCTTTGCAATATCATCGAAAGCATCCCTTTGATTCGAAGAGATACGTCAGCGGACTGATGGTTCTTTTCCTTTGTAAAATAGATTACGTTAAACCCGGATATCAGATTTATATTCTTTAAATGTTGCGAAGGAATTGAAAATATTAGCGTAATCAAAGAACCCATTAAAAATTACAACTATGTTTCCGTGATATTTAGGCGGTAGTATACTTTAATTCAATGGAGGAATAGTAGTGGAAGAAAGGAATGAATTCTTCGTGGATGGGAAAATGACTGGAATATGGTAAGTATAGGCTTCGGGAGCAGATTTTGCAAAGATAAGTCAAATTTTAAAAACAAAATCATTCAACTTTAACAAATACCCACTGTCGTATTTTTACGGAAAATTACTCGGGTATAATAACAAAAATCTTTGTACCATAAAATATTATTTTTTTAAGTCATAAAATTCCCAACAATTAATAAGAAATATATTTATAGAAAACTGAAAACTTCATTATATTCAGGAAAAATTTAATTATTTTCTGTGTGAATGAAATTCTAAATAAATCAGCGAGGAAGATAGTCGCCTTTCTTTAGAAATAATAACGCCAAAATAAGCGTCGATCGAGTGATAAAAACGGTGTGCTGTCCTGGGGATTTCTTTTATAGCATCGCATCCTGACCCTAAATGGGAATATATAGAAGACTTGACTAAAACCCACAATCCTGTAAAAAATGGAATTTCTAATAAATTTACGGTTAGACCTCCTCAACAGTTGCCCGCCTTTGTCTCTTTGAACACCTGGTCGGCGCGGGTCTGCTTCGCGCTATAACGAATCCTCTTAAAACGGGGTGGCGCAAAGCGAGGTATGCCTGTACATATAAAGCAAACAATAACTATGGCAACTAGCAATAAAAAATGGAGTATTTTCTTGTGGAATTGCTAATAGCGCAAGTAATCAGATAGTTTGTATGAAAATGTGATTTATATTCCAAATGTGACTGGTTTCTGCACATTTTCTCAAAAATTTTTATGGAAAAGAACAACAACTTATTTTGCGGAGATAAAAACTTATTATTTTTCTCCCGAATATCATCGCAGGAATAAAAACATTTAGAGTTTTGGAATTTTTCAAAGCACCGCATTTTAT
Organism: Tanypteryx hageni; assembly: GCA_028673005.1. Lineage (NCBI taxonomy): Eukaryota > Metazoa > Arthropoda > Insecta > Odonata > Petaluridae > Tanypteryx > Tanypteryx hageni. The sequence goes on from CM054116.1 coordinate 58,905,082, forward strand.
TTTCGAACTATTTTAAAACGATAAAACAAAACTAGGCGCAAAAGACCACATCAGGGAGAACTTTATGTTTGGAATTTGGCGAATATCTTCTAAAAATATTCAGAAAACCATAAAAAATTCAATAACTGGCTTGAGCGCAACCGCCACATTTAATTCACGAATAACATAAGCATCCAATTCGTTTTCTCCTCGAAAGCAAGATACTCTGGTCGCGGTATTACCAAAAGAAAAAGAAAACATTCCATAAAGAGGAATTATTGCCCCACTGCGTACACAGAACACTTCGACGCAAAAACCACAAACTATCCTCGCACAGAATGAAAGGCTACGTTTTAGAGCGCACATGACCGAAGATTAAAGGTAACATTTACGGAGGTCCGGAGCCCACAACTTGCCACTGCTGTTTAGGCACCGAGGCAGTGCGACGTTAAGACTGTTTGCTTTTCCTCGGAATTCCGAAGAAGGAAGAAGTGATTTACGTTAAATATGCTTAGCCACGCAGAAGCCAAGCGGGTCCAAAGGGAAAGAAGAAGGACGTGGAAAGGACGAAGACGACGGGGAAGGGGGTGAGGGAGGGAATTTCGGGTATAAGGGAGCGGATTATAGCAGAAGGGGGAAGGGAAGGAGAGAAAGGCAAAAGGGCCGAGAAAGGAAGGCAAAGGGAAAAGGAAATGGCGCCGTGTTGGAGGGGAACCGCTGCCACGGCGCCAATGAGGTGGCCGGTGCATCGTATACGGATACCCTACACGGACGCCGAGAATTACGGAGGTAGATGTAGAAAAAAAAGGAAAAGGCCGGATAGGGAATGCACGGGGAAAGGATCGAAGGAGAGAGAGGAGGGAGGATGAGGAGAGGAGGGAGGATGAGGAGAGGGGGGAGGCGTAAGAGATGGATAGGGTAGGTCTAAGTGGTCAGAAAGTCGAGAGAGTAAAGGCGAGGGAAAGAAATTACTTTAAATTTGAAAAAAGGAAACTTGACCTTCGTGCTACACGCTCCTCTACGGATTTTTTCGCGAAGAAATATGGCTGTATTTTTACAGAAAAAAGTAAATCTACTTCGTTCGGGATGATTTAAGACTCACTAAAAATAAATGAATAAAATTAACAGTTATTAGAAATTAAAATTTATGGGAAACAGCTGCGTGCATTGAATACACAGGCATGCATACCATACACATATTTAAAGTAACAGAGCGAGTCGCTCGAATTCTGCATTAAATCTGAAGTAATATTTAAAAAATTTATTTTAACCAAAAAAAAACAATTTTTCGTAAAAAGTTACGATTATTAAACTACTAAAATATCCAATTACTAAATTGTTATTAATAAAGAATTACTACATTTAATGTTTTGTTAATATACCGTTCACAGTTGCCATTTTCATTTGCATAAAACAAAAAAATGATTTATTCTGTATCAATAAATATATAACGCTCAATTTCATTATTATCTGAGCAGCTCTGTGAGCAGTCTATAAAGCATAAATAAAAAAATTGCGACATAAAATAATTTAATTAACGAAAGATGATAAAAGCATCAATTAATAAATGAACGTAAACAGTAACACTACCTTTTTCACAGGGATATCATTTGTAATGACATGAACCAAAAGTAGCAAGATATGAGCTGGTTGAACATTTTTGTGTTCTATTGGGACCTAATACCGTTATGGAGTAACGCCAAGGAGTTTTAAAATGGCACTATTTTTTCTTTCAACTGTTTTATAGTGAGAAACTACAACGAAGCATGAGTAAGCAAAAAAGAAGGCAAAATTGCAGCGAACTACCATTTTCACCTTTATTTTCCGTAAATAATGCAAACATTTCCTTTTTCGCGTCTTTCTGAAAATTTAAACCCTCAATAACCTTCATTTAAAACAAATTCCTGAAGAGAAAGAACAATTACGAGATATTTAAGGGCCTAAACTATTAAGGCGTCGTAATTCAAATTCGTAATTTCGACCGAGGCGAATGAACATAAAGTAAACGTCCGTTAAATTGTCCTAAGGGCGCCAAATCTTCTCTCTTTACAGGCGACGGCAAAAGAAAAATCTTAATATCGCCGCGACTAAAAACACTTCCGAGACAATGAAAGTCCGCCTCTCGCATAAAAGACGTGAAGTAATGGGGGAAAAAGAATCGCATTCCGCGCGATTCCCTTTTATAAGAGTCGCCCATTGTCTGGCTAGCCACAACTTCGCATCTTGGTCGTCTGGAGAATTAATGAGCTATGATTAATGAGACCGTATGCAACGACCTTGGTACGCACTCTCTTCTTCTTTGAGAGAGAGAGAGAGAGAAAAAGCATCCTGTTTCAAGGGGTACAAGACGCGCACCACTCAACTTGGCTACCGGGAGACCTGCTCGGGAGTACGTCCCGACCTCCCTTCAATGAATTACCAATTCACGGGGATAGTGACAGTGTAAGGAGTTAGGTGTTGGATGCACGGGGAGATAGAGCGAGGGAGGGAAGAGGTGGTGTGTGTGGGTGAGGGGGCGGTCGGGGCGTGGGCGACTTTTAAAGCGAACGACGGAGAGAGGAGAGAGAAACAAATGACAGGAGAGAGGCGAGAGAGTGGGTTGGGGGAGAGAGAAAATAAGATGAGGTTGGGAGAGAGAAATTATGGGCGACAGACGAAAGGGTGGGGGTTGGGTTGGGCAGACGCACCGAGGGTCATAACAGTGGGATCTCGAAAAGTTCGGTGATGAGGAAGGAGTTGACTGCGGAGACGGGCAAATGGAAGAAAAGGGAGAGAGAGAGAGAAAAGGACCATAACGATGTTCCATCGCGTAGAAGAATTCCAACGTCACGAAAAACTAGCAATAAAACCGTTTGCTAATATTCTCTCTCCTTCTCTCGAAAAAACGTAAAATTTTGATTTAGGGCTAGTTTTCGTAAAATTCCATCAAAGGAGAATTTGAAACATTTATTTTTTATAGCGTAAAAGAGGAGAGGACTAGTTTTTATTTGACGAAAAAACACGAGTCTAATCGCCTCAGCGCGTTTTAAATAATGCTCCGAACATAATTCGGTAATGAAGTGATAGCCGAAAAAATTTTAAACAGCATTGTTTACTAAATGCTCCAATTGAGGTGGTAAGAATTTAACGCGCGCATAAAAAAGCCGAACGGAATAAAAACAAAAATAATTGCGAAGGCAAAAACGTAAAAAAATCAATGAGTTCTTAAGAAACCGTAAAACGAAAATTGAAGATATATAATTTCTGAAATTAATTCTGGAACACTTATAATGAATAAGTGCGCGGAAACCTGGAACATTTAAACGGCAGCGAGGTTTCCCCCGCCGCGGGATCAATGAAAAAGTAATGAAAAGCACCGAGACTCGCATCTGCAAACTCGCGCCGAGTCGTCGTGGAGCGCTGATGTCATAAAAGAGCGAGACGGAATATTAAAATGCCTCGCCGAACATTTTTACATCCGTGCAACTTATTCTTATCCAAAAATAAACAGAAACGATCGCTAAAGGGTTAAAATACAGCCGTGCCAAGCGAGCCCAAATAATAAATTAAAACACAATCACGGAAAAATGAGAGAGAGGGGGAGATAGAAAATAAGGCTAAAATAAAAGGTAAATGGAGTGACCCGGCACGAATTTTTTTAAAACAGAAAAGGTTCCCGGACATGGTCAAGCGGGCAGGAGGAAAAAATGCGCTAGGTGTGATTTTTACGGTCAAATATTGAAAAAATAATAATTTTCTCAAAATACTCGCCAGCGGGGAGTCTGCTTCATCCGAGCGAACGTGGCGAGGAGTGAGAGGGAAGGGCGACAGAGCATGTAGGGAGAAAGAGAGATAGATAGGTATGGGCCCGGGAGACGCAAACATGCAAACTGCAAATAAGGAAAGAAGCACCGCGCGCTGCTTCGCAAATAAAGCTCATGAGGGCGCACGGATAGTCGAAAGGCGATGGAAGCCAGGTAAATGGAAGCGGAAAGAAACGAACGAGCACGGTGTGGTAAATTTGAGCATGAGAGAGGGAGTGGAGAGAGCGGGCAATGGTGCAAATAGACGCGCGCGAGGGATGATTTAGGGAGAAATGGTATATAGGGAGAGGACGAGGTGGAGGATAGAAGAAGGGTGAATCTATTAAGACCCCCTTCGAAGTCACATCAACCTCGTTAAAGAGCAGATTAATTCCCGAGGTTCTAACGACCTCGGAAAGAAATACAAAGAAAAATTCTAGGGTCCATAATGACTAAAATGAAAAATCGATTAAACGGAATTACAACTCAAATCCAATATTTGATGATAAAATGTGATTAAATCATACCGAACCATGTTCGGCCAACAAGCGAAACTATACGCACGGCCTTCAAATTTTTAGTAATCTATTACATGAGAAATGAAGAGATTTGCATTTACGTTACGAATTTCGATTTTCTATTTACCCGAAAATAAGGCAAATATAATGGTGAATTCGTTTTTTAAAAATCCATCTAAATAATACAAATTCTTTAATTTATGCTCCACACTAAAGACCACGATTTCCTCTCAACACGACCGAATTTTTCGGCCAAAAAGCGAAATAACACTCATAGATTGAAAAAAAATCCCTCTCGTCCGCGAAGATTACTCCGCAGGCAAAAAAAAATCCCCGTGAAGAATTGTCGAAAATGGCAAACCCGTGCATGACCCCCCATAACAAAACTCCCAAAAGCGCCAACCTCACCGTCCATGCCACCTAAAAATCTCCCTGTCATATTCCCCCGTTTAATCTGGAACGACAACTTTTTCCACGGCGTTTTTTTCCCTCCTCTCCGTGGCAAGCACGTGTTCCGCGTCACGGAGGAAAAAAAAGTAAAATTAGTCGAAGAGAGAGAGTCGTGAATAGATATCCGAGGCGTAGCATCTTCTAGACAAACAGTTGGGCAAAGGAGGCAGAGAGAGGGAGAGAGCTGCTGGATGTGACATACGGCGCGAGACTAAGGAGAGGTGGTGGTTAACATTGCCGTGGAGGAGGAGGTGGAGAAAGAGTAGGTGCAGGGCTCTGGGAAGAGCGGGGGAGGACTCTCCAAGAGCAACCGCGGGTAAGAGGAAGAGGCGCGGGCGAGGAGGAAGGAAGGAAAGAAGGGAAAAAGGATGAGAGAGACGATTTAAAGTGGATGGGTGGAAGGAGAATAAAAGAAGAGAAAGACACCACGCAGAGAAAGAATAGGGGAGCGAGGGAGGGAAGAAGACAGAGAGAGAGAAATAGAGAAAAGGATAAGAGGAGGGAGTGGCTGAGTAGAGGCGAGAAATATGAGAAAGAGAACGGTGTGGGAGGGATGGAACAAAAAGGGAGGAAAACGTGAAAAATAAAAAAATGACTGGAAAGAGGAAAAAAAACCTGTTCAATAAACAGCAGCAGTCTGGCAAGAATGCGGGACGGGATAAATTAACGCAATGTTGCCGAGGGGATGAGAGGGAGAGAAAGGGAGTTTTTAAGCGGCGGAGGAGGAGATGGGTTGGATGGTTTGGTATGGGTTATTTAAGAGCGGTTGGTATGGGGTAGGATGCTCACGGCACGGAAGAAGTTCCCGACAATTTGCACCGACGGGATTAAGGGGGGTGGAGCATGAACGGTGAGAGAGAGAGTAAAAGAGGGAAGGGAATGAGAGTTGGATAGAACGAACGAAGCGAGCGAGTGGGAGTTTTAAGGGGAGTGAGGCGAGAGGTGATAGGGTTAACAAGAGTGAGTAAATAGAAAGAGAGGTAGATAGAGCGGATTCCACTCGCGAGAGGTTAAGGGAAAGGGTGAGAGAGAGAAGAGACTGGGGAGAAGAAGCGGGAGTAACAGTATACGAGATGTATCTCTTTTATTATCCAAAGAACGCTTGCGATATTGAGTCTTCCCTCATGTAATTATGGCCATGCCTATGCCACCTGAATAGCCTCCGAGGAAGCGAAATTTTCTCGTCTCTAAGGCTAACCTGAAAGCCGGAAATATTTTTATTTTCTCCTCGCTCCTCTCTTCGCACAGAACGCGGAAAATTGATGGACTGCGGCCTTTTGTTGTTTCTAGGGGGGTCTCGTTGCGTTGGAAGGTTTAAGGTTTCACATGGGGTTTGACCGAGCGAGTATTTTACCAAAGGCAGAAAGCCTCTCTGCGGGTAAATCGAGGGTGCATTTAAAAATAAGACGAAGACTTGCAAACGATCGGTAGCGAGCGAGTAAAATAATAGCCGGGGAGGGTTATCGAGGGAGTGGAGCACGGGAAACGAAAATTCCTCCTCGCAAACACTGGATATCGAGAAGGTAGGAGAGAAGGTGAGGAACGGGAGAGCGCCATTGTCGAAGGTTTAATGGAAGTGTGCCTTCGTGCCGGGAGAGGATGGCAAGATAAGCGTGACGAAGATGAAGTAAGAAGGTAAACGCCGGTGAACACGTGGGCAGAAGGCGTGGCGTGGTTTTTTGGGTTGTAGTTGGACAATGGGGGATGGGAGAGAGAATTTGGAGAGAAACAAATTGAAAAGATGATGGAGGTTGAGAGGGTGAAGTTGTTATAACGACCAACCTCCTCGCTCTTTTTCCTCACGAAGCAACAATTTCATTTTCGGAAAGATAAAAATATTTTGGAAAAAATGTTACGGTTGGGTTGGGCAAGGCTTCTGTCTAGAACGCTCATTAAAGTCCCACCTACGGAGACGCTACGGATGTTTTTTGTTCCAAACAAATATATTGCTGAATAAATACCTCACCGTGGGACACAAAACAACTACCATTTGCCTGAAAAATCAAATCTTGCTATTGATAACCATATTGTACATACATAGCTTCATAAAACAATTTAAAACTATAAAAAATTCTTCCTGAAGGGTTATGTTCGAGAACGGCGCAGCAATTCCACAGAAATTCATTAGGTATATTTTGTGAATGTATTGAGTAAATTAATTTTAGAAATGGATTCCACCAAGAAAACACATTTTTATACATTCAGGAGGTATATCCATCTGATAACCTACGGAGAAAATGAGTTATATTTTAACTGCAACGAAGTATAAATGAGGGATGATCAACTGTAAATTGTTTAGCGAAATCTGCAGGTAATTTTCTAATGGCTACGGTGATAGCCTCAGTGCTCTTTGAGAATCTTTCTCGAAATTCAGCCCAGGCTGATCTCCTTGTCTTATAAGGAAAGGTTACTCTCTCCTAAATCTTAGCGTACTATCTATTCCCTTGCTCTAAGCGTGTTTGCAGAATGCTTGGCGGTATTCGTACGGATTTAAGGATGGAAGGCCATCAAGCAAAGTATTTGGCATATTGTTCCTAGAATAACACTACAGTGCATAAAGGAAACCAAAGGTTGTAAATATCAGTCGCACTCAATCAGCCCCTTTTCATACAAAGCAGAAAAATAAAAAAATAATATAAATTTAGATTTGAAACGCTGGTCGAGCGGAACGTCCTAACGAACGAAGTCCCGCGCTTATAAATCACTAGGACGATATTCGCACATAACTTACGATTCTGAACGTCACAGCCTTTACGGGAGAGCCACTCACGGTGGCGTAAATTATTCCTCTAGCATACTCTCCCATACCTTTTGTAAGTGATAAATATATAGAATAACCTCCGGAATGGAAGGACGGTTTCCGATCCGACCAAAAAAATATAGAACGCGAGAACCGATTTTCGGACACGACGCGATAAGAGCGAATATTTCACGTTTGAATCGCAGAGTGAAAACGAGAGAAGACGGTGCATTTCGTAGGAGCGCGTGAGATGATAAACATCGCAGTCTCTTTTCGCGTTTCGGCGGCGGACGGGTTCGAGCCGGTACGAAACGTATGCGTCCGAGCATTGTGCTCGAATTGGACGGCATGCATATGCCTCTTAAAGCCGCGGGCAAGAACATCCGGACGCCGGAAAGGCTTTCGCGCACAGGACGGCCACAAAAGCATACGGAGCGTTTTTATCGCGACGGAAAAATGAGCGCCTTCTCGGTCGGCGCTATCGTGAAAATTCCAACGAAAAGAGATTTTTCAGAGACGACTTCTTTAGGTAAAAATAATTTTTTAAATCCGTCTTCTGAGAGAGGTCCCAGCCGTGGAATAAGTTCGTCAGACGGGAGGATAGGGATGGAAGATGAGAACTCGTGGACGAGGGCGAGGTCCAGTCTATTGTAAGGGACACGAAATGAGTTAAAGAAGAGAGAGAGAGCACGACCCCATGAGTTCCGAATGGGACTCGTTCTCACCCTTCCCCGGGCGAAATCTCCAACCCACGCCGGCTAAAACCCGTAACTCAAAACTGCAACGAGATGGCGTGGGGGAGGAGGGAAGGATGGAAAGAGCGAGAGACGGAGGCAGAAAAAAAGACGAGAAGGGGTAACTCGGCCCAATGCCAGAGCCTCCCCGAGCGGAGACCGGTGGCAAGGAAAAGGGAGACTTTTGTTTCATTCACGCCACGCGGCGGCGGAGGACCCACCACCGCCAAGTCGGGACACGGACAAAAAAAAGGAAGGATTCCAGCATGAAAGGGGCACCTCTTCTTCTCCGGGTCCGCTCTCTTCGTATGTATCACCCGGGGGGCATTAACGAACAAAAGAGCCCGTGCAGGCCGAAAACCCAAACGTGCGACTCCCTGAGGAATTACGCCCGAAGGATAAAGGACGACATCATTAACCGCGAGGAAAAAACGTAACTTCGTAAAGGTGAAAAAGTATTCGGGCTATCGATGATGTACCGAAATAAAAAGGAGCGTGACGAAGTGCTATAAAGAGGAAAAACTTATTTCGCCCGAATCTCTTTCGGTCGGCACTGATTCTCTACGATTGCTCGTATTTACGGATTGAAATTTTTTCGAGGGAAAAGCCGAGATGCGTCAGTTTCCAAACCTTCGCTTCGTTACCAATTTGTTAAAACAAATTTAGCTATTACACTTCGTGGTACCGTAAATACCCGATTATCCGCGCCAATTGTGAAAGGGGTTATCGTGCGTAACAGGAAAACAGAGATAATCTGAGGGAGTGCTATTTAAAATAGTCACAAATTCTTAAAATATCATGAACATTTATTTAAGCACCATATGTACTCGAATAGCGGCTATTTATATGCAAAAAAATTATTACCTTATTAAATCATGAGATTCATGTAGCATACAATAATTGAACTAGTTCCATATGGTATTAGAGTTCTGTTTACGTGCAAATATCAAATGAAAATAAACTTAAACATTACCAAAACATGGGAGTTATGAATCGATTTGATAGGTAAAACTAGCTCTACAGAACGCCAAGTCGCCAAAATGATCGGCGTACAAGTTAATCCGCACGCGAATAATCGGAATTTACTGTATATCCTTTCAGCCTTGTGCTGCTACGATGAGTTTTGCGGATACTCGAGAGTGAAAATACTTGAATCATCACCACATAAACCAAAGTCACCACCAGAGGCGAATTAAGAACAACGTAAGCGGATAAAATATTTTTGATGGACAAAAAATTATGCATTATTTCACCTCTTTAAAAATAATCAGCCATGACGTCCATCCCAATTTCGCAGAATCATGTTCATACAAAACCGAACGCGTTTGCGTAGGATACTGAAAGAAAGAACATAGAAGCGCGTATGCCCTTCGAGACCTTGGGTTTCTCCGGCGCAAATTTCAATTCAACATTCTGCGCACTCGCCTTGGTATTAGAAGGGCGAACTTTCCACTCATGTCTCGATCTCTGGCCCGAGAGACCGAGGAGCGCGTGGTGACACCCCTCTCAGATTCTACGGAAAAGTGACAGGTTCTTCTCAGGGGGCGTGGGGTAGGGGGGAGGCGGAGTTACCCGTATATGCTTGGCCAAACACCTACGTGGCAGATTGCCTGCTACCCTCCGCCAATAGGCGATCGGTGTGTACGCGCCGGAATGCCAAAGTGGCATTTTGTCTTGTTACCCCCCGCGGTCCCTTCTAACTCTTCGGGGGATCCCCCTCCGCGTGCATGATGCGCGCTTAAGTTATGGAGCAGTAAAGTACCAGCGGAATATGGATGCTAGGAAGCAAACGAAGTCTTTGGCAGGTCCTCCTCCTCCTATACCGTGCCAGGGAGACGGAAAAGGAGAGAGGGAGAAAGGTAGAGAGGGAGGAAGGGGGAAAGGGGTTATTGATGCGATGTATCGCGATGAGAAAACGAGAATGACTCCAGTAAAAGTGATGGTGTGAGAGGAGGAAAAACCAATCTTTATGCCAACAATTCATGCTGAAGATCTGCACCTATGTGAACAGATTGGGAGGTGAGGGGAGGATGTGTTGGGGAAAGAACGCCGATAAGAAAGAAAAAACATGTCAACTGTCGAGGGCGTCGATGCAATGAAACCTTGAAGACGATTTAAAATTTCCACAAGCCGCGAGTGTAGGTATATATCAGTCAATAAGACTGGCGTAATTTAATCAATAGATGAAGTAGGAGAAATGGTAATCGAAATAGGAAGTTTTTAGAGAGAGAGAAATCAGACGTTTTCATTGCAATGAGCTTATCTATTTAGTGAAGGGACTGTACTATAATAAGGTAAATGACAAATTTCGATAAGTGTGTTAAATATTATCAAATAGAGTTAATAGCCACATAAAATAATCGTCTCTACGTGGTATAATTAGAGTGGAATTATGGTTAAGAACAATCATTTGGAGATCATAATTATGCAAAGGTTTCATGAAACTTATCGGTATTTGATTGGTGATATGCCACTAAAATACATATTTGCACTTTGTACCCATGACAGAACGCCAGTTTGCTTCGTTTGATAAATGACCGAAGCGTATAATTTCTGGCTACTTACGCAGATCTCTTTTTCCATTACAATCTGTCAATAGTTTCAGGTACAAGACTATGAAGAGTAACGCAACAGTTCAAGCTGTGAAACATGATAGTTAGTTTTTAAAGACATGATAAATGTTGCCTTGGACAAGGGCCCGATTTTCAATAGGCTTTTAGGATCTCACATATATGGAACAAAACCTACAATTACTCTTTAAGAAAACCACTACTTTAAATATGAGTTTAATCTTGTTCACTATGCAATAGTGCGACGAAAATGTATAAATCCTTTAGTAGTCCGATTCTTTTCTTTCGGATGGTAATGCACAAACAATACAAGAAATGAATCAAAAATTACTTTATATTATAAATGTTGCCTAGTGATAAAAAATTATAAGCTAAAAACCATTTTAGTGAGTCACTTACAATGTGCATCTTATGTATTCTCAAACAAAAATATTTTTCAAATTCGAATAATAATGCAATAAAAAGTTTCCCAATCGGCTGAGGATAATACAGAAAATGACTCTATTGAATGAAGAATTTCCACCTCCGGAACACATATAATAAACCATCCCCCGGACAGGAAATAAAATCAAAGAAAAACCCGTCACAAACTCTCCCCACACACAAACGCACACGCGGAGCGGACCAGAAAAATAAAGAAACGCCAGGCCGCAAAGTGCCCCATGTACACGCGGACACTTTAGCATGCACCGCGCCCTCCCGCACGACACATGCCCTAAAGAGAGCAAGGGCGGGCTAACAATGTGCCATGGTCATTAGGATTCACTCTGCGTACCCATGGCTGCAAATGCACCACCACCACCGCCGCATTCCAGATCCTGACCTTCCCTTTCGCGAATTCTTCCTTCCAACTCAGACACACGCATAGAGCTTTCCAGTCTCGGCCCCCCATCCGCGCTACACTTGTCTTTCTGCCTCCGCCTCCTCCCCTACATCCATCCTCTTCTCCCTTCATCCTACTTCCACGCATCACTACCTACCCTCTCGCTCTCATCCTGGACTCTCTCCCATCCGTGGATCCACCCATATTATTCTGCCGCCCGCTTTTTCCTCCGCTTTGGATCGGCGCCCGCGAGCACAAATCCGGAAGAACCGCGTGGATTCGCATCGGGTCGGCGAAAAAGTCGTGGAGGTAGACATTGGAAAGCGGTAAAAGGAAAAACCCTAAGTGCGCAATCGATTTCCCGAGAGACAACGGCGTCCGAGACGCCATAAATTGGTCTCAAAAGGCCGGTTATTTATCCACTCGTTATCTTCCTACCGGTAGGATATATCCTTTCCTTCGGCTACCTCCCTCTCTTTCTCTCTCTTACTCGATCCGAGAAGAAGTCGTACATACAAGCGAGAGAGAGAGAGAGAGAACGCGGCATACGCGAGAAGCAAAATACACTTCGGCAGTACAACCATTACGCCGAGCTAAGAACGGTCATAAAGCTGCGAAAAGGATTTTTTAAAAGAGGACTCAGGGACACGACCGTGCAGCTGTTCCCCCTTAACATTATGTCTCTACGGAAACGTGTAAATTTGAACTTTTTTCGGGTAAAAAAATAGGATTACGAGCCGAGGTATCGTGGGGGTATTTGCTCCGCGGACGCCAAGCATTACTGTCAACACACTCGTTCGCTAATTGTTGGCGACCACTCGTAATTCAGGAAACGGAGTGAGCCGCCACTCGCTCGGCGGCTGATTTCTACCGATGAAAGTAACCGAACGGATATTAGGTGGATTTTTAAAGGGGATGATCTCATCAAAAGAGGTTAAAGGAAGATAATAGGTCATGAGCATCGTCGACATGGTATTAACCAACGAGAATTGAGGTCGTCACTCCAAACGATCGAAGAGCTTTTATGATGAAGAAAGAAACGGACCAAAATAATAATGACTTTGAAAAAGGTTATTACATACCTTTAGGGGGATGATTTAACTGAACATAGACTCATTGAACACTGACGTTACTCACCTAGAAAAAAGAAGTAAAATAATAAATACAATAAAATTTTAGAAAAAATGAGCCCCTTATCATCTTAAAAGAATAATTAAAAATAAAAAAATCACAATGTACCTGAAACAGTAATTAACAAAAAGTTTCAACTGAATATGATTATAGCTGACTAATAATTATTGCTTTATATGCGATAATTTGCCATATCTAAATAAGCGTAAATGCATCGGCGTTGGCGAATGAGGCATGCCATTGACTGCTTGATTACATATTAAAACTAAGTCTTTCGTTGGGTGAAAAAGGTCATGATGTCACATGAATCCCATAATAATGAGAACAACTACTAGAACTGAAATGGCGCATTAACGAAAATAAGAACGGTTGGTTCGTTGAAGCTTTTCAAGCACATGATTCGATCCAGGTGCGTCTAATAGAACGAAATTACTTTGAACTTGGCTGATTGGTTCGTGAAATAAAGGAAAAAATAGATACACACGCGCGTTCATTTAAACGGGAGCTTACGAAAGACGTCAGGCATGAGGATATCTTGGGTCCAGTTCGAAGATAAACATGAAGAGGGAAGAAAGGTAGCAAAGAAGAGTTGAGGCGGGAAGGTGAGGAGAGAAAGTGAGCGAAGAATAGGAAGTTCTAAAAAGGGTATAAGGTACATATTTACACAGGTCCATGTTATGGCAAGTCATTTTAGAAAGGCATACACGGTAAAAAGTTGTCCAAAGAAGACTGTCGTTAGCACATACAAGTCTCACAATCTTCGGTAACATAGCTTCGAGCTATTTCTGAAGTCACACGTAAAAATATAAACATGAATAGCGTCCACGATACTTTTCATTCACATATGGTTTTTAAATACGAAAACCTGTTATTTATCGATTTTGTTTGCGGTTTCTTATTAAGGTTCGGGACATTTTTGCTGATGCATAACACACCGCAACTTAACGGATGGATAGACGAAAATCTTTCCAGTGCATTGCGATGCGGATAGAATTAATACAAGACTTTTTCACGCAAAATAGAGTAATACGCATAAATCAAATGTTACAAGGCCCTGGGCAATAATATATACGTTATATCGGCCAAAAATGTAATATTATATTTGATAACAATTTATGGAATTGAAAATATAGCTCAGAAGAATACCTATATAAAGAAAATAAAAATACACAAAATTCGATTTAATTCTAGTCTTAAATTTTATCAGATTAGTTGAGTAAAAAAGGCAAAGGACCCTATGAAAAAATCTTGGAGAGGATATATCGAGCCAATTATTATCCCCAGTCGTATTTAGAGTAAAAACCTGTCCGGGGCAACACCTGTATTTGGCGACCATCTGCTAAAGGGTCGATTCCCCTCCGCATCAGATTCATTGTCCCATAAGGCTAATGGGTTTAAAAAGGTAGCATTTTATACCAATTACTTTCTCCCTCAGCGCAGATTAAAAGACTGCATTTAATCCTCGCATTCTCCCTTTTTCTCAATGCTATTTTTACAATTACGCATCTTCGTCAATTAAGGTAATACCAGAAGATATTTATTTCTGTTATATGCACAGGATATTTATTGCACATTGGAAAACTTTTTCTTAAAAAATTCATGAAAATCTTGAAATTTTGGCGTATCCGGTTTCATGTCTCCTACAATTAAAGCATGTAACGGCAAAAAGGAAAACCCGCAATAAAATCGATAAAATTCCTCCTGCAAGTCCAAAAAATGCCTTAATTCCTTAAAAATATCATTTGATATTAGAGGAAAGGCAATTATTATAACAGAAATTGGACGAGACCTCGCTTAGAGTTTTTCCCCAATTTTAGGAAAACTTTCAAATTATAACTCTTTCCAAATGTAACGAAAGTGAATATAATATAACCGTTAAATCGTAATTATAAGCAGAGCTTTAAGTAAATTGACACGCCTTCTCTTAAGCCGAACATGCTAAATTTTTACCAAGGTTTGACACGCGCTTAAGACCATAGAGATAAGCATTGCAGTGTTTAATCTCGAGCGTGAAAAAACGTATGTAGTAAACATGCCCAGGTTTGGAACGGGAGACGACTGTAAATAGAATCGCCGAAGTAGAGGATATATTATAGAGAGGGAGGCCAGGAATGGATAAAAAAGTGACGCTCAGTTACTTTGTTAATAGTGTGAATAATAGGGAGATGGTGGAAGAAAGAGAGAAAGAAAGATTCTGGCCTTGCTCATAAAAGGTCAGGCCGACACAGTGAGTGCTTGCATTTTAGTGCGTATATTTGCAGCTTCAAAAGTAGGTGGGGAGAGTTGAGGGAGACACCTGGAGAATGGTCGGGAGGACGACGGGGAAAAGCGTCTTGGGGATCGGAGGCGTCCGGAAGCCCAACAAATCCAAACGCCATCCACCTAACCGAACCACCCACTCGCATTACCTTCGCCTCCTCCTCCCACCCCCGCCTAACAATTCCTTTAAACCCCCTACCCCCACACTGACATTCTTAAGGCAGTCATGCACACCCCTCTCCCGAGGACGGGGAAAAAGACAAAAGAACAAACATACTTCCACCTCTTCTGTGATTGCTCCCTAAACTGCCTCCTCCCGAAATAAAACCCAACGCCCCCTTACCAACTCATCCTCTCATCCACACGCACGCACTCCGTTTCACAGATGGACGTACACCTTTTGCCCACCGTCTCCACCAAAGCCAAAAGATCTACCTCCCTCCCTCCACACTCTCTCCACTCCTCTCTCTCCTCCTTTTCCCCATCCCACCAACGGCCACCAAACTGCAAACCAACATACCCCCACCGCCTCTCTCTCGCCCCTCTTCCCACTTTTACCACAGATACGCCTCCTCCACCCAATAAATACTGCCTTCTTTCTCCGTTTGTCACACGCACACAAATACACACGGAGACCAAAAGGCTTCTCTCTCTCTCCCCCCCCCCCCAACCCCTCTCTTTCTCTCCGGATAGGCAGAAGAGAGAGAGAGGTATGAGTTGGAGAGGAAGGGAGATTTTGAAAAAAAAGAGGAAAGAGGGAGTGAGGATGGGAAAACGGCGGCGGAGGATCCGGTCGGAGGTGGAGGGAACAGAAAGAGGGGCGAGATGTCTGGAGTAGGTGGAAGTGGGTACGGGTTGGTGGGGAGTGGGGGAGGGGAAGAGGAGGAGAGGCGGGGAAAAGCGAGAGAGCTCGCTCAGACGCTATAAGGAGAGGAAATAAAGGAGAAGAGAAAAGCGAGGGGAGAGGAAAGAACGAGAGAGAGAGAGGAGAGTGAAGGAATGAGAGAATCAAGAGTGTGGGGTATCCCATAATTATTCACGGAGAAGGAAATTGCCTGGGACTGCTGTGGATGGGAGTTTTTTTCAGAGGAGTAAAAGGATGGAAAGGGATAGTGAGTGTGGGTGGGCGTGCTGGGAAGTTTCGGTGGACGGATGGATATCGGGAGAGGGCGGGTGACAGAGAAATAAAGGTGGGAGGGAAAGAAGAGTGTGGGGTGAATAATTTTCCAAGGATTTGTCCAAGATTTCGATTGGAGAAGAAAGGGAGGTTCGGCCGAGAAAAGGAAAGGGGGAGGCAGAGAGGTAGGGAGTGTGTTGGCGGAGGTACGAAATAAAAAATAAAAGAGGCAGGAAAAACAAACAGAGGCAGGAGGGAGGGAGGGCTCCCTTTTCTCGCAGTACGCCTTGATCCAAATCTAGGGTGTCATCCACTGAATCACGCTAACCCTCTTACGGTTGTCCAAAACCTTTGTAACAGTGGAATAGAAGGGGGGGGAGACACAAGTTATACCACTACGCTCCCTTGCCAGCCGACGCCGATCCTTAAAAAAAACACCTTCCGATCTTTATTACAGTTTCCATTCTCCAGACGATTAAAAAATACAAAGGGCCTATTTATCGCCGAAATATTTTACCGCAGTCGCATGCTTTTTCCCTTAACCCGGCGAGTTACCATCAGGTGTTTCCGGCAAGGTTCGAACCCGGCTTTCCATCAGAGGAGCGAGGCTAATAAGCTAGCCACCGGAATAAAATAGGAATTGCGGAGGGATGGGGAGGGAGACGAGTCGAAGAGGAGGGGAGAGAGACAATCCGAGGAGGAGGAGAAGGCGACTGTCAACTAACTAACCGTCCCGCTGCCCTCCCCTCCATCTGCTGCTCCTGCTTACCGCCCGAGTCCGGTCCATAAACCAGACTCCGCTAAGCCTCCTCTCTCCCTCCATCTGCCCACTCTCTTCACTTCCTCCAACCTCTCGAAGTCTCTATGTATTCCCCACCACTTTCTTTCCTTCCCTCTCCCTTGACTCTCTCTCTCTCCGGAACGTAATGACGATTGCGCTTCCCGCCGCACGTGAATAAGCCCACGAGACTGAGCAATTGGGGACCATTCGGAATTAACTACGCGACGGCAATTTTTTTACCCATACCTAACTCCTCTTAACTATCCTCTGCATCACCCTCGGGATGCAGCGTGGGCTCTTACGGACCCGCTTTCGGCTCTCTTTGTTTCTAGTTCGTTCTTGCAGTTTACCTCCTCGATACTACACATTTCTCTTTCTCTCCTCTTCTCCACATGAGCACGGCTCGCAAATCATTCGTGCGAAAGAGGTAATTTTTTATCCGACAATGTTCATAAACAAATTTATTGAAGGGAAAATTATGATATTTGCTTTGTTCAACAAAGGGAGGATATTTATCAACGATAAAATAATGTTTGCATTATTAAAAACTTTAAGATTAAAATTTTCAATAAACCCGACGTCATTTTGCCAGAAAAGCGTGCATAATTTAATGACGATTGATTCGCGGAATTTATTTTCATGCCTCTTTTCACAATTTTTACGAATGGAAGGAGAAAGAAGTAGTTACGACGCATACAATGTTCGCGTGGATGGATAGTAGAATTAATCTATAACATATTTATACCTTCACGTTACTGAAGACCTATTTATGATCTAAGATTTTTACTGAGATTGCACCCAATTAATAATGGCTGCAGTGCTATTTTTTGTTTACTTAAAGATAATAAAATACCAGTTAACGCTGGCAAAGTTTCTCAGCAGCGACTCAATTTTCAACATATTTTACATTAAACCGAACAACAGAAATATTTTAATTATTGGCGCATAAATTTGTACGTGCAGGAAGAGCAGTTTTCATTTTGCGCACCACAGAAATTACAGGTGCATATTAAAAGCCCAGGAATAGCTTGTATTATTATTCCACTAGAATTATATATGTAGTTAAGTCCAACCGTCGTAAACGTAAGCAGAAATAATAGCACCTTGGTATGGCGTTATTTTTCATTTTTTATGCGCTGCTTCGATAAAAAAATCATGAAGCAATCGAATGAAACCTTTTGAATACATTTATGAATCGCAGCTTGATATCAATACATTTTCAAGTCATTTTCCTTCCAAAATTTGAAACTTTGCATTCACCATAGCAACTTCACAGAATAGGACGTTTTCGAGCGAATATTTGTGGAGACGTGGCAATCCATGCTGCAAAATTGACGCCTCAATCTGAGACCGCATTTCGAAGTTCTTTCGACATCCTAAGGCTAGACAGACGCAGAGGAAGAAACAGACAGCGAGAGAAATAGAGAGAAGAGAGAGAGATGGTGAGAGAGAATGAAAGAAACACTTTGAACTCTAACCCGGCGCATTTCCTCCGTTCCTACTCCGCCTCGCCTCGACCCGCCGCGCGGCCTCTCAACTCTGCCGCCTCATCTCTCTCCCTGCGTCCCTACAAGAACGAATTATGACGGACCTGTCATGCCTTACCGACTGGCCTTCGCGCGCTCCTTAAAAAATGAAGAACGGGGCGATAAACCTAAGGGGAAAACGTACCAGAGACTCTCGACCACCCGTATTTGGCATCGAAGAGCAATAAATGGCAATGAATATTCCAGATCGCTTCTCCTCCTATCGAATGGAATTCTCGTTAAATAAGAGTCTTGCTCGAACCAAAGTTTAGAGAAGATGGGGAGAAAGAAGAAAAACAGTGACATCACCTCTTTTTGGTTCGCGTGTTGTCGATTCACAATCCGCCATCTATAATTCTCACGATATGCAAAACTACGCATGGAAGAGGAGGCAATAAAAAATTTAGGTTAGAGAGATATTCCAGGAGGAGGAATGGTTCAGAAACGAGCGTCTTGCGATCAATAAAACGACGTTATAAAAAAAGACTAAGCGTTCACGTGTGCGAAAGAGCTTTTACGCGCGGGTGTGGAAATTAACGGAGAGAGGGGGAGGGAGATAGCGGGGGGAGGGGGATAGAGGGGGGGAGGGTGATAGAGGGAGGGAGGGAGATAGAGGGAGGGAGAGGGATATAGGGAGGAAGGGAGGGAGATAGAGGGAGGGAGAGGGATATAGGGAGGAAGGAAGGGAGATAGAGGGAGGGAGGGAGATAGAGGGAGGGAGGGAGATAGAGGGAGGGAGGGAGATAGAGGGAGGGAGGGAGATACATCTACATCTTACAATTAGATAGAGGGAGGGAGGGAGATGGAGGGAGGGAGATAGAGGGAGGGAGATAGAGGGAGGGAGATGGAGGGAGATAGAGGGAGGGAGGGAGATAGAGGGGGGGAGGGAGATAGAGGGAGGGAGGGAGAGGGAAAAGACGGATCATGAGCACATAGAAAAATTTACTCCCGAACGAGAAAGTGGAAGTTATAAGGGCAACGCATAAACAGCCAAAGGGTATAAGGCAAATGAATCACCGGTAAAATAAACAGTTGAAAAGCCCGATTAGTTCCCACAATGGCGAGGTTTTGGATTTGAGTTAGTTATGAAAGCGATAACCTTTCTAAGACGACAGTAACCGCGTTGTATACGAGGCGGGCGACATCGGGAGTCATTTCGGAACTCTTTTTCCCCATAAGGACGACGCAAATCTGGTAATATACGGTATGGCTGTATACAAAACGCTGATACCGTTCACGTTACTTGAATGGCAAGAAATTTTATAACACTGGTCAACATTTCCGTAGATTTTTAGTCAAACGTGAGAAATCGGAGAAAATAGGGGTGTAGTAAAAGGTAATAAACGGGAGAATAATGCTTAAACGTGAAAGTCAAGACCCTCAAATTGATAGGTATTAATAAAATATGTCCGACCGTGAAAGGAAATCATAAGATATTTGGGTCTAAAGATAAATAATAAAGGCTTGGCGCAAGAACTAACCCAGAAAACATACACAAAATAAAGAGGGGGCACTCTTTATACACTGAACTACTCGAAGAGTTTTAATCCAATGAAATACTGAGCGATGAAAATATCTATTTGGCATTTTAAAAATGTCTTTACTAGATGGTATGGAATACGCATAATGAATTCCTTGTCCTCCAAAAATGAATGCTAATGACAAGGAGCGTAACTATTATTTGGGGGAACCTATGCAAGCGAATTTTTTTGGGGGACGCACCTACGCAAAAAATAGCTATAAAATTATTTTTAATTTTTGATTTTTTTTCGACATTTCAATTCTGAACATTTCTCTATCAACTCATCCGTTTTTTATTTTAAATTTCAAATTTTCACCGTAGTCTCCTTTCTCTCTTATATCATCTGTTTTAATTTGCATGCGTCTGAGTTTATACTGGAAGAAGTGATAAATACTTGAATCTACTTCTGAGTGCGTAGTAGCTTTTTATTAACTTTAGTTTTTAAAACAATTTTTCATTTGACAACACAGTTATTGGCAATGTCAAATATATCATCGAAGCTGTGCCTACATTTCTATAGATTTATGCCAGTGGGTATCTAATCATTATTAGAGTCAATAGTACCTTGGTGTTCATATAGTTTTCAATTTCATCCTTCAAAACAGTAGCGACAGAAGTTCGTCACAAATGCCTTGGTCAATGTATCCCTTATAAACTTTTGTCAATATTCTTTGATTTCTTGTTCAATCAATTTAGTGAGTCTTTTAAAAAAAGAAGCTTGGGGTACCT
The DNA here is from genome assembly GCA_028673005.1 of Tanypteryx hageni. NCBI lineage: Eukaryota > Metazoa > Arthropoda > Insecta > Odonata > Petaluridae > Tanypteryx > Tanypteryx hageni. The sequence continues at coordinate 58,925,743 of CM054116.1, forward strand.
ACGTACTGCGTGGGCCTGTACCCCCAAGTTACGCCCCATTCTAATGAATAACGCTGGTGTGCCTATGGAAGCTATGCACATTCCAAGAATGAAAGACTTTTAAAACTGTCGCAGACAAGAGAATATGTTGTTACAGAGGGGCATGACGAATATATCAGTTACGATTTCAAATAGTAAATAATTACCCATAGTCATAATACGCTCTTATATTGCTATAGGAACTTCAACATGGTAGCATTTAGATATGATTTTAGTTTCTAGAATCAGAAAAAGTGTACTGGGAATGTGTTGGCATTTCAAATTATTAATTTCAAGAAAATAGAAATGATGTTTAATATGTGTTGCATATATAGTCAATAGTTAATACACGTTAAATAAAATATAGTCGGTAAAGCTGTAATCCCAGAATGAAATGTTATTTACTTTTATTACTTCACCAAACTCCCATCTTTAATAAGAATCCACCGCAGGAATTTTGCATTGCACGCAAGACCAAAAACAATGCCTCCCCCGATATCCGCGATGATGACTGAATTCGCACGACCTAGCAATCAATGTCCACGCCAACACCACCGACCATAACCCCTTTATCAAAAGGATGAATCAAGCCATTCCCTCCCCAAAACGAACAGGTTTTACATATGCAAAGATCTCTGCTAATTTATAGTATGTCATTCTCTTATTGCTAACAACAAAAAAAAGTATGCTCACGTACACACGATCTGCGGGGCACATTTCTGGAGTTCCAACTTGTGTAAACATCCTTTTGTGAGCTGTCTTTCGGCACCCGAACCGAGAAAAGAACTGGGGAGCGTGTGGTCAGGTTGCTTTTTATTTGAATGGAAGCGGCACATATCATAAGACGTAAATCTCTTGGCAAGGTCCACCAGAGAGGTGGGAGGAGAAGGTAGAGAGAGGGAGGAGGAGAGAAAGAACGAGGTGGGACACCGGAGGTCTCTCAGTCTCCCTCCTCCACCCCCTCTCCTCTCCTTCTCTCGGATGAGACTACCGTCTTTTTCTCCCCCTCCCCTCTACCTCCCGCCTACTAACCAAACCTCGCTCGCGTGCTTTTCTTTAATTCTAGACAAATACGGATGGTTCCTTGTGTGGGTGCCGGGTAGAAAGGAATCGCACCGGCGGACGCCGAGGGAATGTGAGGAAGAGGGGGGGGAGGGGGTTAGAGAGGGATTGTGGGGGAGGGGTAGTGGTAAGGAAAGATAGCGCTTTTCGCCGCGGAAGTGGTACGTTTGCGGGGGTACGTTGTGATCGTTAAGGACAGCGCTTTTGACACCTCCCTCATTCTCTCTCTCTCTCTAGCGTGTGCCTCTGGTGTGGATGCCGAGCCGCTGGTGGGAGGGAGGGGGGCGTTAGGAGGGACGCGAGGGATTTGCCCGTGGGAGGGCGCGTCCTCTCTTAGGGGCTGGCGGCGCTAAAACGACGCCAGCGGGAGGCCCGCCGACCGTTGATGGATGGGCATAGGCGTCGGCGGCGGGAGAGAGAGAGACAGAGAAGAGAGGGACCCGGGGAGAGGAGTTTGATTGGCTCGCATTCCCAAAAAACCACATTCGCTCACTCATTCTGCCTCTATCTCTTTTAAAATACGTCAACGTCCGAGGATTACGGCCGCACGTAAAAAAACTCTCTTTATAAAGCGACGGATTTCAATTTTCATCGCTAAACTCAAGCGTGGAGTTGGGATATGACGTCATCGACCTTTTTTCGGCGGCGGCCATTTTTCCGTGCGCTTTTCTCTCTCTCGCTCTCTCTTTCTCCGAGCCTCTCCGCGAAAGAATGAAGGCCGTGATTCATTAAAAGAAGATTTTTCGGGAGTGAGATGCGATATTCCGCCGCTGAAACTTTTTTCCTCTCATGCGAAACTCGAAAAATAGTTCCAAGGAATTTAGTCGTAAAAAATACTAAAAGAATGTGGTACACAATGGACACCGTAATTTCGCGATTTTTTTAAAATTGCATAAGCATGTCCTCGATAGTTACTTTGGCGTCCGTAATAGCTTAAAATGCGACAACTGAACACGCAATTACAAAGAAATGGCGGATATGCAATGCGTGCCGCGCAGTATATAATTATCGCACCAAGGTGGGCATTTTTTTATAATCATTAGACTGGAATAATAAAAATATTTTCTGGATCAAGTATCCATTTTTAACTTTGCACCATCCAAATTGGTGGCAAGATAACTAATAATAGATAAATCCATTGAATCTCTGTTCATATGAAAGTACTTTATGGTAACTTTTTAATGAAAATTTAAGAAATTAAAATTTAATTTCGTATGGTTTGAACATATATGAGTTATATTAAGGCTTACCAATAATTATAACACAAAAATGTAATTTAAAATAGTAATCTTAACAATTTGAGTCCCTATTTTATGAAAGTCGTTTTTACATAAGGTGGCTTACAATTCGAAAGTATTAAATGAGAAATCTAACTCCTTAACCGTCAAGTTAAAAAATTAGAGATACACAGGAAAAGAGTAGGAAAAAAGAAGAAAGGAGGTCAAAAGTCAAATAAAATGAAAAATACAAACACAGGCTTATGGGGTGTTACTCCACGCCAGGGACCTGACGTCACTCACACATTCGCTCAATCGCACAAGCACTAATCCTAAAGATGGAAAAAGGATAAAAAAGGAGCCGGGTTTGCGAGAGATTAATCTGCGCCAGGGATCCGAAAATCACACAGTTGCTAGAAAGTTTGAGAGTCTGTACGACCGCGACAGAGACCTACTAGGCAGCCACAAACACGCGCACACGTACACAGCTAGAGGTAAGGGGAAATAAAAGGGAAAAAGGAAAAAGGGTGGGAAATAATATTAGGTTTACGGGAAATTGAACCGAGCCAGGGACCTAGTATCGCACACAGTTCCCTGTAGGTTTATGTGCCGTCAGGCAGCGACAGGGACCTATCAGACGAAGCAATCTTAAACTAACCAAAAATCTATCAGGCTGTCTCTTTGGGACCTCTGCATGAACAAAATACATACAGTCATACAACAAAAAGTCCACAGTAAAACGGTAAAATTTCGTAGAAAACTTTACGCCCTAATCAACGCAAAACCACGAAACGGACAAAATAACCCCAAACCACCCAACAGTAATATAACCGACCTTTCTGAAAAAACATTCACAAAAGAAGAACTCGCACTTTTGGAAAAAGGTCTCAAATACACCTCCCTTACAAGAAACTTCAAACAGAAGACCTCGTTGCAGACATTAAATCCACAGTAAAATCGTTACCCGAAAACACAAAAAATTTTATTATAAACTCATCCTTCCTACAAATTAAACAGAATCTCTCCAAAACATCAAATACAAAACATATTTGCGACCAAAAATACAATACCATTAAAACACTAAATAACAAGGACTGCTGTAATTTAAGGCAGACAAGGGAAACTCTGTGGTCATAATGTAAAACAACAATACTATGAAAAGTTCAATACTATGTTAGAAGAAGGACTCTACGCAAAAATCCCCAAAAACCCCTTAAAGAAGAGGACACAGACACAAAAAATACCTTAAAAACTTGCACCTCAATAATCACGAAAAAACTACAAATCCAACTTCACATCTCAAACCCCAGAATGTACTGCCTCCCAAAAATACATCAAAAAGATATCCCCCTCAGACACATCGTCTATTCCATCAACTCTTCAACATAAAAAATTTCCCAATGGCTAAATGAGAATTTCAAACATGGGCTCTTACTCAAGAATCGCTTATTAAAAATAACACCCACTTCATCAACGAAATAAAAAACCTAACACTCAAAGACACTGAAATTCTTGTTTCGTTCGACGTTGTGTCCCTTTTTCCCAGCGTACCAATAGAAGAAACACTAAATTTCCTTTAATCTTGGATCAAAGAACAAAACCTAACACAAAAAATAGTCGATGAATATGTCCTATTAACATGCCATTGCATGAAACAAAATTTCTTCCAAATCAACAACATATACCAGCAAAACCATGGCACAACAATGGGAAATTCTGTCACCATTTCTTTCAAATTTATTCATGACCAATTTCGAAAAACACTGGAAAACCACATCCACTTACTTCCCTAAAACTTGGCTTAGATACGTTGACGACATCTTCGCGGTTTTTGACACATCAAAATACAATATCACTAACTTCCTTCAAGAACTAAACGACCAGTACGACTCGATTAAATTCACACTCGAAAAAGAAAAACACAACACACTACCCTTCTTAGACTTATTATTAACAAGACACAACAACAAGTTAAAATTCAATATTTACCGAAAACCAACACCCACTATTATCCCTTCCGATTCCAACCATCACATCTCACATTCCATGATAAATAGACTCCTTCACGTACCTCTCTCTCTATCAGATTACCGTAAAAAAACTCACGCACATTAAGAACTGTGCAACAGGCCACGGATACGACACCGAAATGATTGAAAACATTCTACGTAAACATAAACATAGACTCCACGTAAAATCTCACACAACACTAACTGACACTTCCCCCAAAGACTCACAATACATGAACATCCCCTTCGCTCCCGGGCTCACCAACAAACTACACAACATCTTCTCAAAATTCAATTTTAAAATTTAAATTTGTAAAAAAACGAAATAGGGATTATAGAAATTTTGATATTTTAATTTGTTTGGCAGTTAAAAATTCTTAAAGTTTAAACAGGTAAATATTTAGATACAACGGGGCAAGCTAGGGAGCTGAAATTTGTAAGTTATTTAGAGCTTAGTGTAACTGAACAAATAAACATTTCAATATCTTCATGAAATTGTTATTACGGCCGTTAAGAATTTTAAAATTTAAACATTTATATATATATATATATATATATATATATATATATGTTACTTCACATTTAAATGTGCTACAACTTTAAAATTTGGCAGAAATGTGTGGCAATATTATGCTAATGTGGAAAAGGTATAATATTCATAAAATTGCAAATTTTAGGGAATGTTTTACTGCTATTGTTCCAAAACGAAAGAACGAAAATTGGTGCATAGGAGAGATGTTTTGAATTAAAAAAATATTTCCAATGATAAAATATCTCTGAAAAATTAAAGTTTTTTCAAGGTGAGATAAAATGCTTGCAGAATGCAGCACCTTCTACTAGTAACCATATAAATATGGCCCACAACACTCCCCCCTCCCTCGTTACACATCAGCTACTGATTATGAGAGCATTGCTTTCGAAATACGTATTTAGTACGTTTACCTCAATATTAAAGATCTTGTGTGTGTGTATTCGAGTGCTTGTGTGCGTGATTGCTTCGTCTGATAGGTCCCTGTCGCTGCCTGACGGCACATAAACCTACCTGCGATACCGGAGCGGTTTAATTTTCCGTAAACCTAATATTATTTCCCACCTTTTTTCCTTTTCTATTTCCCCTTACCTCTTGGTGTGTACGTGTGCGCGTGTTTGTGGTTGCCTAGTAGGTCCCTGTCGCGGTCGTACAGACTCTCAAACTTTCTAGCAACGGTGTGATTTTCGGGTCCCTGGCGCAGATTAATCTCGCGCAAACCCGGCTCCTTTTTTATCCTTTTTCCATCTTTAGGATTAGTGCTTGTGCGATTGAGCGAATGTGTGAGTGACGTCAGGTCCCTGGCGTGGAGTAACACCCCATAAGCCTGTGTTTGTATTTTTCATTTTCTTTGACTTTTGACCTCCTTTCTTCTTTTTTCCTACTCTTTTCCTGTGTATCTCTAATTTTTGAACTTTACGGTTAAGTAGTTAAATTTCTCATTTAACATCAATTTTGCCGTAGTCTCCACCTTTACCTATCAATTCGAAAATATTTGAGTTATGTTTATACCTATCTTCAACGATTGCTTTACGTACACATTAAGAACGACATGATAAAAGTAAATGGGTTTTATCATGCTACGTGATTTTATCAACAAACAGTGCAATTGAACATATGGAAGAAAAGTATTTTTTTCTAATAAAATTATTGAATAAATTTGATAAACAGAATGTTGCAGTTCATTGTATATAGCCATTTATTTTTGGTGCCAGAATTAGAAAACTCTCTTGAAACGGTTTTCGATAAAGTTTACAGTTAGATAACCTCGTAGTTTCCGCAAACCATTCCTTTTAAACGTAGCAGGGATTTTTACCGCTGTTTTTTACGTTCCACTCAAACCTCATCTACTTTTGTCCCACAATTAAGCATTTTTCGACAGTTAGACAGCACCGCAGGGTGTCAAACAGTCGGAAATCGAAACCGCTAAGGTTTTCTACCCATCGACTAAGCCTCAACCGCCTCCGTTAGACAAGACTTCCACTGAACCACGACCACCATTGCAGAAACAAACGACCGAATCCGAGTCACGACGAGGCTGTTTGATAGACAAGAGGGATACCTGGTGAGTAAATCAGTGTACGAGAGGAAAAAAAGGAGAGAGCGGAAGAGGAAACGGACAGGCGGTATATATTAAACCTCGATCATCCTGAAAAAATGACATGGGATAAAAAGAGTACGGATGAAGAGGAAAATACACGCTGCTCGACTCTTAATTGTTCTGGAGTGATTGTCCGCCGGATGAAGTTATCGGTAGGAAATAAATTGCGAGGGGATGTGAAAAAAAATAATTTGGCCGAATCTAAACACGCACATAGGCGCCGAGCACCAGAACGACGAGGTAGATCACGAAAAGGACTGCTCTTTCTCGGAAGCGAGGGATCGACGCCGTTATAATCTCGCGTACAAGGAAAGAGATTGTTCTCCTAACACCTCAATCGCTTTCGAAGACCTAAGAAGGAAGTGAGATTTTAGATTCGTAGAGAACGCAATATATCATGCGCACGTGATACTATCAATGCCCCTCTTAAGAGTATGAAAAAACACAGATCGGTAATTAAAAGATCTAGAATGTTTTGCTAACGGAAACGCAACCGAACGACCTCAGGATGCATTAAAAACTCAAGAGATTATTGGTATAACAGACGAAATTACGCAAAAAACGAACAGGAAAGTAATATGCTCCGTAGAAGATAAAAAAGCACAATCCTTTACATGCATCAGAACAAGTCAGTCAAGACAATTATTGCTGTAGAAAGACTCAGACGTTAATTACGGGTTGGAACTGTATGACTGTTTATACAGTTGATACATTTCTATGTTAACTGCTTATTACTTCAGGAATTCCACTTAAGAATAAAATAATCGCAATCGAGGTGAGTGACGTACATGAAATGAAAACTCTGGGTCAAACTGTGCAAAAAATGCAAACTCCAGCAGCTTAGGCTGCTATCGACTGAGAAAAGGACCCGCTCCTCACCTGCTGATAGACAACACCGCCACCTAGGTATTTCGAGAGGAACAAAATCTGACTTTGATAGAATTTCCCGCGAGAGAACGTGCTCTTTATACCTACACCTGGCGTAGGTGCGATTCCTTACAATTCTGAGCAGAAACCCTTCTCATCTCTCTCCCACTCCTCCTCCCGAAATGCCACACAGGCACTAGGACGCGAGAGTAGGGCGGCTGAAAGCAACAGGTAGATAGGTAGCGTCGGAAGGGCTTCCGTTTCATTTTTTTATATATGTAGACCTACGCTATATATCTCGCACGATCCCTGACTCTCGGAGTCTCTCATTTTACATTTTTCCTTTTTTCCTCGAGCACGGATAATAAGTGTGACGTCTTCTCTCACGAATTGTGAGGCGATCTGACCGTGGCACGCCCAGGATGCGCCTCCGCCGGGAGAGCGGATCGAATGGATGAGGCCCGGTGGAGAGGTGTGGAAGACGCCTTCCTGCTACTGCATTGGTCCGCCACAGCCCACCCCTTCATTCCTCCCCCGCTTCCCCCAACCCTTCGCCCTATAGAAAAAAGGCCTCGAGAGTGAGAGATAAAAGGGTGGGAATGATGAAGGGGGGGAGGAAGGAGAGAGAGAGAGAGAAAGAGAGGAGGGGGCGGCGACTCGAAATCGGCAAGGTCAAAAGTGAATGGACCGTCGGTACTGACTCTAAGTGCGGATGGCTCAAAATCTTCGCCAGACAAAGACTTAAGCGGGACGCGCAGAAGCGTTGCCTCATTCGCGTCGATTGAAGACGGTCTCGCATAATACGGCAGATTACGACGGCTCTATTAGCCGTCAATTCTAATTCCTAAAGAAACCAAGGACGAAGACCGGTTGTTTTCTTTCCAAACACGTACATACAGCGGAATCGAAATTTATTTTTTTCACCTTCATGCATCTCAATTAAAAACTTTTGAATTTTAATAAACTGAGGCCCCTTTAGTTTGCCATTTTGGTGACACAAAGTATTCCAAGTGTTGTATACAAGAAAATGGAAGTTGAAAAAAGGAGTAAGGGAATCTGGTTGAAGCAAATTGGAAGAAACAATATCCAACGAATACATGATATAATGAGCTAAAATCAGCAGAAGGAAAGAGTGTGATAAATACTATCATATTTTGCATGCTAAATTTTGCAATTTTTTCAGAATACCAATGCAAAGCTACACAAAACACTGCTAAACCGAAAATATGTCATAATAAAAACTTTCTAGCAATTAAAGCAATGAAAAGCAGTTGGATTCTAATCCACAAGTAAGAACAAATCAACAAGTTTCCTGCGAATTGCAAAAGAAACAGGCCACCTTCGTAAAATTAACGACTATGACCTTCGAACCGTTATTCTATGCAAAACAATGAATAAACAGATATATGGTAGTTTGATAACTTGTACTTTAGAATTTATATGCAAAAGCTTACAAATTTTATCGTTTGGCTATATAAGTAAACGTTTTTGGTGGGACGAAAAAGATAAAGCAATAGCTCATTTACTTAAAAAGCATGGAAATGCATTATACCGTAGTTGGAAGATACTACAACAAAATATAACTTTAATGACTTCTATATTATAGATGAGCCTAGATATATCCCCTTTCCGTACCTTAAACCCTTCGCTAAATTTAAAGATAAAAATGTAAAATTAAACTATAAATACGATATAATAAAAGTGGCTTCATTAATATTTATTATTTTCATAAAGTAACAAGTCGTTTTTACAGATAGTTCTCTGGCTTATTTAAATTTTCGTAGAAGCCAATATAATCAACGTTCGTGTAGTATATGTCCCCGTCAACTGAAAGATAAGTAATACCAGTAAAAAACAGGACTAAGAATACAATTCGCATCATTATCACGTATTTATTCTTGCCTTGTGTTGAAAAAATAAGAAAGTAACAAAATTATCAGATAAAATAGTTGTAGAATCATCTCTCCCAGTTGTTTATCGTAAATAATTTAAAACGAGCCATTTCCCTCCTATAAATCAAATGGTTATGCAGATAAATTGGCTATTTTTCCATTTAGTGCCACTCAGATACATTACCGATGCGTCTTCATATAACGAATAAGAAAGTATTCCTCATCCTTCCCCACCAGTGTTGACGGACTCGATTGCTCAGCGTACTTCACCCTTCCCGATAAAATCTGTAATTATTCTGCGCAAAGTGCTTTTCTAACTGCAAAACTTTTGAGCGCACACATTCAAACAATATGCCTTATTAACAACGTTGCGGAGATACGAGAGACTAAGAAACCTCTTACCTCGCTTTACACGAATGCGAATATGTGCGGATTGGAGAATGCACGAGGGAATGAAAAAATGCGGGAAAGAGAGGGAGGGAGGGAGAGAGAGAGAGAGTTGGAAGAAGATCGGAGCGTGGGAAGAGAAGACTAGAGACAAGAGGTTAGGGAATGGGAGTCAGAGAACGTGAGAAATGGATGGGGAGGGAGGCGGGGGAGGATGAGCAGGCAAAGATGAAGGGGCTTGGGAGAAAGAGAGAGGAAAGAAAACGAGAAAGGAAGGGACGAAAAGGACGCTAAGGAGAGAGAGAGAGAGAGCGAGAAGGAGAACATAGGGTTTGAAGGCATTGAGAGCAAAAGACACGCTGATTGACGTTATCGTACTCTCTCATTAGTCATTATCTGCGGTATGCTGCCGACGACACGGGTAACCCGAGGACCGAGTTGTCAAAGAATTAACTAACGTCAAGAGAGAGAGACTTGTCAAAGCGAGTGGGACAAAAGGGTATGTTGTTGCTTCGATTCGGAAAGTGGAACTCGGGACCGACATAAACACCCGTGTTTACAGGCAAACCGACTAGCGATTTCTATCAAGACGCTCCATCTCTCTTTTACCCGCTGCGTAGTTTTTACTCCGCGAAAAAATTACGCGTACCTCTTCCTCCCCTCCCTCTTCAGCACCCACGACATTCCCACTCACCTCCTCCCTCTCTCTCTCTCTCTCTCCCCGCGATCGTTGCTTCGCGGTCTGTGATCCATGAGGCAATATTCCCTGCAACATGTCCCAAACATGAATTGATTCCGGCTTGGTAAACACGCCGAGAAGAGGACATGCGGGAGGAAAGCGGGTCAATTATCCCTCCGAGACGAATTCATCGACGCGCGGGAAAAAACATGTTCCGACGCTGCTTGAGGAGTCGCCAAATAACGGACGTAGGAAATGACTCGGATTCCTGCACGAAATTTTTATTATCGTGGAGGGGGGATGGAAATGACTTTTGCACTCATTAAAAAATGCCGGCGTGGGACGATCGTACTTTAGCCTGTGGGACGCCGTGAATTCTTTCCTAGTAAAGAGACTCGGGGCATTTGCCAGAAGTTTCAATGCCGATGCCTTCAATTTATCACCCCTTACAATCACCGCCTTTCAAGTACCAGACGGCCTGGATAGCGTGACTTACCTGTTTTTTTTTTGTGCGCCGCCTAAAGGATAATATAGATGATGATATGATGACGGCTGAAGAAAAGTGATTTCATGCTATTCAAAGGCCTATCCCATTATTACGAAGCATTGCGAAGGGATTGTTTGAGTAAGTGGAGTTTTCTCGTTGAAAATGGCCGAGGCAATTAAAAAGGGATATCCGATTCGATAATGAGGCCGACGCATATTATCTCGATGTTTGTAAAATCATGTTCGAGGGCATTAATGAACGACAAGAACCAAAAAGGCATTTGATGATGAAATTCCTCGGCGGTGTCTAGAGTCGTAAATAACGAACGAAAATCATTACGCATGGAAAACTAGCACTTTAAACATGTACTTTCCGCTTTCCGATCAATTAACACATTCTTCATTACCTGCCATTAAGCAATACAACAACTGATGCTTACAGCCGAACTGCTGAGCAAAATGAAGGATATTTTCATCGAAAAATTCACTTAATTTTTTTCAGCCATGTTATCTACGCCTAAATTATAGAGGGCGATTTAATTTATTTTAGGCGCATGTAAATAGAGCTAATACACAAAATATTATAGCAATAAATAAGAAATTCCAGAAAGGAAGAACGACGGAAATGAGCAGGTGTCTCCGGAAAAAACAAAAAATCCCGCCACACGGCTGGACGTAGAACTTACAACAAAAATGCAATCATTCCTCGGCGCTAAAAGTGTTCGCAACATGTTGTCATTTCTCCTCCTTCCGTTTTTAATTTTTAATGTGGAACGAGTGAGAAAAGGAGAGACGAAATAATGGCCCCAAGAGGTGTAAGGTTCTCTTCACTCCTGCAGCCATAAATGTATTTTGTTGGATGTGCTAACCACTCATTGGAAAGCAGGTGCGAAGAGAGATTTGAGGGGACGCAAGCGGAGCAGCGTCGGCAGGAGGAAGAAGGGTTACGAGGGGTCTGGCTCAGTCAGGAATTAAAAATGCTGCATTTAAACGATCCTGAAAATAAAACAGGTGTCAATGGCAATTTCGTCGACCGAAATGGGCAATGGATAAAGAGCTGCGCTACGCATGCATACGGAACGAAATGGAGCGGGTCTAATTTATACAACAGATTATAGGGACCAAAGGATGGATAGGATTTTACGCTTTATACGTCGCATAATATTTACTTTTAAAATGTAAACTTCAATTAAACATGTATGCACGCAGGTGTATGCAGGCGAGAACACACGCACGCGTGTTTATGTAATAAAGCAACGTTAAAATTTTCTCAACTAAAACAACTAATATAATCAATCTAGTTGCGGAATAATAGTTTAACGAGATTTGCACAATATATATGCATACTTTTCTTTTTTAAATTTGGTAAGATGTCATTTTCCATAAAATATAATAATATCTTCAACTAATAATGCCACTATACATTCATAATAAATGCAACATCAAAAGAAATTAAACTTTAAGTTTGGAAAATTTCGCTACGAATCTTCTTTTTTTAAATTGGCAGATGACTGGCGAGGTAGTTAAGTGAGAGATCCCAGGACGCCAATCACTCCACCCCGATAAAAACGATTCCTTTGCTCAATGAAACGCTTCGAAAGCTCCAAGTCACACACGAGACTCACAACAAATGCACATCCCGAATCCTCCATCAAACACATGACAAGTCACCGCAGAATGACGTACGATTAAACAGATGTCGACTTAAAATGATTATTCAAAAAAAGAATTTCGAAGATTCACGGTACGAATTCTCTTGGGGTCCGCTCTCGTACACAAAAGTAAACACAAAAAAGAAGAGAAGGCAAATACGCAAAAGATTCCCATTGAGTGCGGTGATTGAAACGGGAGAAGGGGGGAGGGGAAGGGAGCTGTTGGAGTGCTCGCGAAACCCGGTGTGTTTGGCTTCAAAACGATGCCCATAGATGCAGATGACGTCAATCCTCTCCACCTACGCACACCTCCGGACCTCCCTCTCCCCCCCCCCTCCGCCTCCTCCCCTTTCCTGCGACCAAAAACCTCCCACACAGAAGGCTCGGCCAAATCCGACATCAGCACCGAAGGCTTACCTCTCAAAGAGGATCTTCAATAAGAAAACCATTTTCTCAGGCCGCTCCACCCTCGACCCACCATCTCTCCTTTATCTCCTCCACCGATTTCCCACTTCTAACTCCTTACCTTAACCCCATCAACCTCGGGTATTTCCGTCCACTCTCCCACTTCCCGACACGGTAACTTACCTTTCCCCCGCTGCCGACTCACTTTATCCCGGCCCTTATACCTTCCCTTCTTCCGCCATCACGAGAAAGCGGATGTTTGAGAGGCGAGGACGGTTTCGAACCAAACGTCCCTCCCACCGTGCATGAGCAAACCGCACACACCATCCTATGGTCCATTTACTCTTATCGAAACGGCCTACACTCGAACGCCGCCTCTCTCCTTCCCCCGGCCTTTTCCATTCCTCTATCCTCCCAAAACCCTCTTACGTCTCCACCTCTCTTCAGTTTCTCTTTCACTTTCCGCTCTCCGAAACCTTTTCCGCGACCGGCCAGATATCGTTCGGTGGGGGAAAAAACGCGATCGCCGCATACGGAAGCCTCGGAGAACAAGAGACGGATAACGAGAGGGGTGAGCGTTGACACGGGCGGCACTTAAGGCCAAACAGGGATGGGACTCCCGGTTAACCACTTCAAACCCTCTATGCGCCGCCGCCGATTTCCAAAGATGGGAGGGGTTGTTACTACCTCGCGGTTATTTTGAGGGGGCGTTTCGATGGTAGGGCGTGCGGAGGAATGCACGGCGGAAAGCCACCGCAGAACATTCCATCCCGAGAGTCGCCGAAAGTTGCCGCGAAAAAAATGTTACGTGCAAACCTAGGGGCCATTGTTTTTGTTTAGGTGACCAGATTTCACGTGGCCCGTGTTGGACCACAAAGAGACCGGACAAGACATAGTTTGTGCTGAATGGGATGCTTTAACTGCAGTTCAAAATTCATCGAGTCGATATATGTTACATATAAATAGTGCCGAATGGACGTGGGTTCACAATCGAACAAGATACAAAGTGACCTTTAAATCTCTTCCTTAATATCCCTCAATTTATTCATATTTATGTACAGGCGTCTCTCTTCACACAAAACCTACCTTTATGTAACTTCGTTATTATATCTAATATAGAAAAATGAATGTTTTGTATATATGTATGTTTTTATGTCCCTTATACGTTTTTACATCGTTGAAGCTATCGAATTCAAAAGTTTCATAGGCCATCCTATGGACAAAAGGAAGAACTTAGTCTAGGTTTGCACACCGTGGGGTCTCTTATACCCCATGGGGTCAACAAAATACTATTTCCATAATAATGCATGGGAATGGTGTGGAAAAACCCCAAAATGCCATGCAGCCCTTCACTGATGTGGATATAAACATCTAAATATTAACTTTCGATCACTGGAAATGGCTTATTTTACGCACGAAAGTCTGAATATTTTAATTGTTCACGTTTTGTCGTATTACATGTTAAATCGCTCGAAATTATCCGCGCAAAATTTATTAACATTTTCCAGGCGACAACAAAGCTAAATTTCTTTATTGTTGTCCTCCTCAAAGGGAGATAGCCACGTAAAGATTAATGCAAGGAAAGTCCACGCCGTGGCGAGCCGTAGAGGAAGAATAGCCAACGCCAAGATAAAGGGTACAAATGGATTAAATATAGTCTATGAATACTTTTAAAGTGAGTCAAATGATTTTAAAGAAATATTATAACATTGTTATCTTTTACCATTAACATAGAAAGATTTATCGCAACATAAATCGATACATCTACTTACATTTGTTCGGTAACCAAGATGTTGTTTATTGTTTACGTTTTGGCTAATAGTATTGACATAATCCACATAATTTTACTACAGCTTTAAAGGCTTCGGTGCATCTATCCATGTGGATATTAAGCAAGACGTTAATGCGTAAATATATTAATGGCAAAACTTTACAATACAATAGATAAAATAATAAATGTTAATGTAAACATCGCATGCGTAATTAAGGAATGGCGAACGAAAATTCAGGGCTTATGGTGCACTCGGAGTAATTTCTATTTTAATAAAACTGCTCGATTATGCCAAATATTCTTGGAAAAGCACTCTGCCTTGATTATATGATGGCTTCGCCATTGAGATACACCCACGAGCACAAGCCTGGCTAAAATTTTTTAATGGTTTCTTCATGTAGTAGTTAAAATTCCATGTGAACCTCTTCTCCAAGTAACACATTTGAGAAATTTGGGGGCACCGACAGCGCGGGGCCCCGAGAAATAAAAATTATTTGTTACTTAAAAGAAAATTCTTTCCCGAGCGAAGCCGGGTAACTCCAGCTAGTAGTTTATAAATAAGAAATACATTCTAAATCGGTTTCGCATTTCAACGAAGTATTTGCCTCGAGCGCATTCCATACCGAGAACTACTGTGTAATACTGCAATGTAACATTGCACATCTAATGCCATTATTATGAAATTGAAACGAGGAATATCTAAACATTACCGTTATTGCAATGGTAATTTTTAGAGAAACACGTTTCTTATTCACTTAGGGAATACTGCGGAGCTTCCTGTTATGGTCTGAGCTTCACAAAGTCCGGATTCTGGCGTTGTCTTTAGGCTGGCTGTGAATAAATATCTGCAGTATAAAATAACAAGATGGAAAAGTATACTCCATAATAAAATACACAGAGATTTCAAAGGCGTCCTTTATAGGAAATACGTACAAAACAGCATCGAAAGATTCTTCATTAATTTCGAGTCTAAAAATTCAAGTCGTAATTATTTGGTCTCGCGGACTGCTTTTGTGGCAAATGTTGCCCTCTATCTGAAAAATATATAGCTTAGAGATTATATAAGACATAGGAAGAGGAAAATATGGTTGTTTCCTAAGATGTTAGCGATCGATGTAGACAAAATATGCGATGTTTTGCTCGGAATTTTCTCGATTTTTATCTCCGAATCTAGAACTCGTAATTATGTGGTCTCGCGGACTTCTTTGTGGTATACTATATACTATATATATACTACACTATACTATACTATACTATATATACTATACCTTACAGATCATATAAGAGCTAGGGAAATAAAATTATGGAATTAAATTGTTGCTTGACGGATGCCAATTAACGAGATACGAGTACATATAAGTTTATTAAAGTAATTATGTCAAGTGGAAGTTCTGACAGATTCAGTTCAAAATCACAATATCTCTATACATTTTAATTTAATTTAATTAAAAATAGCCCAGCGGTTTAGGAGATGAAAGTTACGACGGACGGACGAGACTTGCCCATAAGGTGTTCCGCTACTACCGCTACGCTACCGCTTCGCTGGTAAAGAATGGTGCATTTTTGAATGCATTAGTATTATGTTGGAGACAAATATTTTCCGGTGGACAGGTATCTCCTGTTATCGAATGGCAGGGGTTCTAAACCTTTTCGATGTGGCGAGAACCAAGTTTTATCCTGGAATATTAGGCGAGAACCACTATACTTTTGCGAAAAAGGATATGATCAAAATTAAAACCAAACCAACGTCAAAAGTTATAACGTTCTTTAATACGCTTAGAAAGGCAGCAAACGAACAAATTAAATCACAGATTCTAGGAAACGCGATTTTAAACATTGCATAAAAGCATAGACAGCGAAAGAGAAGCAATCAGGCTTCCAAAGAGCACATGGTTGCTCGCGAGCACGATGTTAGGAACCCCTTTCCCATGGGAAAATAAGTTTCGCTATGAGTAATTTCGATATCTAGGATATTTTTGGGTTTCATCTACTTCGTTTAAAGAGAAAATCGGTATTTCACTCGAAAACATGGTAATTTTGAGTATGATATTGTGACTGTTAAGAATGATTAACTGCAATAAACTGTGAGGCGTAAAATAATGTTAATATCTGATTAACTATGAACAAGATATTTTGAATATAACTTTTTATCTAAAAGGATGATTTGCCCAAAAACGTTTGACTTTCGAAAATACGTTCTCACTCGACTTAGAATAAACTGAGGAGAGATAAATATAAATTGAAAGCAAGAGTGATTTATAAAAGAATAAGAAATTCCTATCATTGAGTTCATCAAGAGCCCGCGTATGCAAGAGGAGAGAGATTCATGATACACCTTTAGTTCAACTGAATGTCACCGGATGCATTACGAGACATCCGATTTGCAAATGATGATGAGTCAACATGAATCAACCTAGTCACAGAGCGTGCGTGAGAGAAGGGAGTTCTCGAGGCGTGGAATCAAGACAATGAACTGACGCGCCGGAGTAAATGCATTTCGAACGACGGCGATTAAAAGAGAGAGAGAGCGAAAGGAGATAATGGATTATTTCTTTGCTTTCGACAATTTTCTTTGACGAGTCGCGTCTGATGTTCAACTTTCTTACCCCGATGTTTAAAATATTAACGACGCCGACTTGATATACGTCGCCATATAGACATTTTCACTTAGATTCCGATGAAAGATTACCTCCGCACACAACGGCAAAGCGTAGCACGCAAGACCGTAGCACGATACTTCCGCTTAGAAAAACCCCAAGCTGCTTCGGGACGACGTTAACGCTTTGACCCGTGCCCATTTTTTTACATCTCTCAAAATTGCAGCTCCAGCATCCGCATAACAAACATCCCGCCACGCTTGGAAAAAACGCATTTACCACACAACATTTTAACGAACTTTCGCATCTCCCACTAAACTCCCGAGAACGACAGAAAAACAGGATCAGATAATCCCTTCGGATGGCACTCAACGCAAGAAAAATCGAGCAGCTACGCGACGATAGGGCGGCGTCTAAGGGCGCGGCGTGGAATCTAGTGGGAACTAAAACAACCACTTGGGGTATTATACGAAGCGAGCGACGGCGGGAAAGGGAGCGGTTGGAGCACAAGGGGAAGTGCGCGAAGAGGATCTGAGTGATAAAAAGAGGATGTGGGAGAGAGAGAGGATGGAGAGAAAGGAGTCTTATATATCCCATCCTCACTCGCGCCAGCCCTTACCCTTTCAACGGGACAGCGAGAACAACAAACTGATAATTAATCTTTCGGAAGGAGCTCATTAGCATTGGCGAAACCACACGGAGCGCCAAGAGATGGAACAGGGCAGGAAGCGAAGAGGCAGGAGAAAAAGAGGTGGGGGAAGAAGAGGATGAGGACGAAGACGACGACGGAGGAGGAGAATGAAGGACGGATAATGAGTGGTTGGGGAGGCGGGAGAGGGTGCCCTTCCCGAGGGGGGGAGTGGGTGGTAGAAATGTCAGGGAGGAGCCGCGCGGCGGAGTGCAGAGCGGCGGTGAGGAGGAGGGTTCTGCGGTAATGGGAAGGACGGAAGAGGGGCAGAAAGGTGGATCGCGGTCTGTGATTAGAGAGAGAGGGAGCGGGGGATGAAAGAAGAGAGAGAGAGAGCGGGAGATAACAGATGAAGCGACAAAGGCTCAAGGAGTCGAGCCAGTTAGGGGAGAAGAGTGAGAGAGGTCGGGAGAGAAGAGACGGAGGGAGCCGAGAGAGAGTGGAAAAGGAGATTAGCATTGGGAGGAGCAGTTAGCCGATATGGGTGCGGTGTTAAGAGTCGTGTGGGTGAGGCCAAAAGGGACGGCGAAGTGACTCGACGAAAAAGAATCGATCGAATTACTCGCACGTTATAATTCGATTGATGCATCGAAAAGGTGATGATTGATATTGGGAGCGATTCCTGACCATTGTTACCGTTCCCTCATGTTTAGCCGCGCGGCGCGAACGAGAAAGAGAGTCTTGTTCCATTTTTTCCTTCACTGGGAAGATTAGATTTCGCGGGAGATAAAAATGCAAATGAACTTCGGGGCCGACCCAATCTATGATTAAGTATTGGAGTGAAAAGATGCGATAAAGGAATTGATCTCCAGTCATCCTGTTGACTTACTTTCCCCTTTAACGCGCGGTTTATGCATACGTATTACGAGCTGTAAATCTGTTTTGAGTCAAGAACGGTTTCAAGGTATCAAAAAAGATGTGATAAATTAATGATTCGAGTAGTCTTTTTAGAAGGTTAATCCTCCATTGACTACCGGAAAACATGTAGACTTAATTAATTTTAAAAAACGAAGGCGAGTGAAAAATACACGCGTGTAATTTCGGGGTTAAAAGAAAACATTCCGCCGACCAGCAAACAGAACAAAACGGCTCCATTAAAAAGCTAACGAGACGCGAGTAAAAAACTATGAAAATTAAAACAAAAGGTCACGCAATTCAAATCCCTCCCAGCCTAAAAGCTTTCCCATCGGGACAAAAATTAAAGAGACGGAAAAAAAGAAGACGAACGGCGCAAATTAAGCGAAAAAAAACCTTTAACGAGTAAAAACTCCCTCCGCCGTAACAAAAAACACCCCTCCTTAGAGATCGATTAATACCTCCCATCCTCCAGCGCCATCTCGAGGTGCCATGTGTGTTAAGCAGCGAACGTTTGATAGGGGGATGAAACCAGAGTAATGGGGGAGGTCATCAAAGGAGCCTTGATGATAAAAAAATAAACTCATTTCTCAACGCAGAACTAATTCGCGCAAGGGGCCGTTCATCGCTTGTGAAAACCCACACGATAAGCAGGCAGGTGTAGAAAAAGGGGCGAGTCGAGAGAGCGAGCGAGAGGATAGCTTCCAAGGAACGCCAGAGGGGCGACGTGCGTGGTCTGCGGGCGGGAAGGGAGTGGAGCGAGAGAGGGAGGGAAAGGTGGGAGATAGGAGAGTGGAATGAGGGTCGGGAGATAATCGGTTAAACAGGAGACGCAGCAGCGTGGCTGACGGCTATATGATGCGAGAGAGAGAGGGAGGGGGTTGTGGGAGGAGAGGGAGATAAAAAGGGAGTGGGGGAGAGGAGGGGGAGGAGTGAGAGAGAGGAGGGGGAGAAGTGAGAGAGAGGAGGGGGAGGAGTGAGAGAGGGGAGGGGGAGAAGGTAGAACACACCGAGAGAACGAACAGAAGCACTGTGCATCTCTTCTTTCCACGCCCCGACGTAACCCCTTTTTGTTCTCGTCTTCCTTAACACATTCTCCTCCCCCACGGTCTCCTCTCCCACCCTCTCTTTCCCCTCCGCAGATTCCCTCCCCATCCTCCGCATCTCCTATTCTCCATAGCTCATAATTAGGCGACTTGCTCGACCGGCGGTGATTACACGGCTGTTTCGCCGTCCGCCTAAACCCTTTTCCAGAGCGCGCTTCGCTTCTCCTTTCCACTCTTTTATTCCCTCTTCCTCCCTTGCCCGCTCCAAAAGTCTCCACCTCCTCATCTTTACTTCGTCCGTCCCACCGCTCTTCTGTCATGCCACGGCTGTCGGAAGCCCGGTGCTGAAGCGCCGCCCCGTGCCCATGGACCCAATCTAGCGTGGTTTTACTGGGAGTGACTCAGAGGGAGGCGATGGAAAGGTATGGGAGTGAAAGATCGAAAGTAAAAATAAAAAAATATCGGTTCGGTTTAAATTTGGGTAAAGGAAAGGCGGGATTAATGCGTGCGTTGCTGAAGATTACAATGGCCGGAGCCAAAGAGGAAGGAGAGAGAAGGAGAGAGAGGGAGAGAGAATGGGGCGGAGTTACGAAATTCAAACTTCCTCCGATTACATTATTGCTCGCATTATGTATATCATTAAAATTAATGACAGGTGAAAGAACACGCATAAACTTTGACTAAGACATTTTACCCTTAAGGAGCAGGGGTAAAATATGTAAATGACGGGATTTGGCGATGATTTTCTACGGACGGAGCAAGCTCGGGCGTTGTTTCTTCCGTGGCTTTAAAAAAACGACGAGCAACACTTCTGTTAACGCGAGCACCTAAACCACACGACGATATGGGTTTATAGTTTTAAATTAATATTAAATCATCTCAAATCATCATGCGCCAACAAAGAAGCTGAAAACTTAAAAAGTGTTCGTAAATCTTGACCCACGTAGGTAAACTCGGAATCAGGAGGGGTTTCAAAGACGCCGCCAGCGTGATGCATTTTTGTGGTCCACGAAGTAAGTTTCTGTATATGTACTATGATGTGGCCCAAACTCAAATGCATTTCTAACCAAGTATTTCACTTAACGCTTTGTAAATAATCTAAAATATTTATTAAATAAAAACTTCCAAAAGCTATGGAGTTCGTTTACATTTAAAACAACCTGCGCCAGTGATTCTTAACCTGTAGGGCGCCCCCCCCCCCTCCCCCCCGGGGGGGCGACCATTTTGAACCAAAATCAGTTTTGCCTCAAATTTCTACCCCTCTAATTTATAATGCTGTCAAATTTACCCACTTTAATATTTTTCATTTCTTATATAACTATTTAGATAATATGTCTTGTATTGATGCATTCAAATGCTCTGCCAACTTGCCACCTCCATAACAGATGTAGTGCAGACGAATGGATTTATTATACATAGAAATAATATACGAAAAACTACATGGAATATTTTAGGCAATGAAAAGTTGTTGCCGACTGCCCAAAAAATGACAATAGATTGTCAGCTGTGAGTTGTGCGTCGAAACCAAAATGAAACATATTAGAATTCACTAAATATAAACAGACAGTCGAACTCAGCTCATGCGCTTAAGTAAGCAGATAGAAACCTATGTCATACAAATTGGTTAATATTACCAGTATTTTTTATAAATACCCTTAAAACAAAAAAGAAAGTAGGGGAGAGTGGGAGTTTTAGAAGATCAGAAGTTGGGCGCGAGACGAAAAAGGATAACCACCACCCCACGCAGTCGGGTCACAGAAGAATGTTCTTCCCGCTACCAGCACGTTTTTGCCATTGTTAATAAGAGCTAACTTGTGCCACCAAATCTAGCAATATCGTAATTAATGGGTTTAAACATGCATCGAAGGGTGGGTGAGATTTCTGCAGAAAATGGAGGAGGATTAGTGCCCAGTGAATATGAAACGGTGCGAGAACTGGCAAAGCTTATAACATGGAATGCGGCCAGCTGATTTGGTACGGTGTCTTAAAAAGGGCCGCAGATTTGGTACAGAGCGACCCACGCACCGATCTGGGTTTGAGACTCGTGCACAAAATAATCCACATCAATATTTATTTTTGAGCGGTAAACATTAAAAATCTTTTTTTAAAGTCCTAGCTTATACCTGTGGTACAAAAAAAGACGAAGGTGAAAATTCTTGCCATAATCATAGGAATTACTTTACTTGAAGATATGACGATTTTTCATATACACAAGTCGAGCCAGCAATTGCATGGTAACTAATTACCAATTGTAAATCGTCATTTTCGATTGTACATGGATTGTGTCTTCGAACACGAGGGAGATATTTTTTTAAACGCAGTCGACAATAAAATAGGTAAAATACGTTATCGAGACGAATCCTAACACCATGCATAATTTTCAGGCGACAAGTAATTTCAATCTGAGATAGTATCATCTCTAAAAATATTCAATTTATGCGATAAATTTAATCGTGGATTCGACGGAAGAAGAATTCATTCCAGGAAAGTTGTTGGTGAGGAAAGAAAACTCAATTTCGTGTATACCTTATTAGAAACGCATCGTGGCATATTTAATTGGGAAAGAATATACGAGCGAGTCGTACGTAGTGCAACGGGTCTGCATATAAAATAAGCTTTAGGATTTATTTGTCAATTACGAGCTTCGTTAAAATTATTCTTTACAGGAAACAAAAAGTGACAAATTTACAATTTCCCTAAATATACTCAACCGCGACGATAAATATATTCATCCTTCTAAAAACCTGCTGCTTGTAAGTCAAGGAAACGAACAACAAATACCTTCTTAGTACACAATCAACGAATTGAGAATCGACTTCAAGGATACCTTTTAAAAACCAGTTTTATGCTCTTGGGTTTAGCAAAGAAGAGATTTAAATATTGATAAAGGTAATATCAGCCAAGGAGGCAGCGATGTTATTTGGAAACACTGCTAGTGCTGTTTACTCGAAATAATCTAGAAGAACTTCAATCAAAGGATGGAACTCAGTTTTAAACGTAAAACGAGAAAAAACTGACCTTCATTAATTGACAAGATTTCGCGATTACCGCAAATAAATAATGGCAAATTCTAATCCAATGATTTCCTTGCAGCCGTTAGCAATTTGACGGTGAACGTGGGTGGTTCATTGTCTATAAATATATAGTGCATGGATTATCATTTGCAATCTAGGTAAAATTAATATTTCTCTTAAGTTTCTTCCTGAACAAATTGTTTGCTTGCCTTTGGATAGGAAAACATCGATTTTGCGGCATAATCTCGCACAAGTTTTTTATTTGAATTTAATTAATTTTTACGGCGGGAGGAAGAATGCGAGCAAAATATCGATTAACAAAGCGCCCGGCAGCGATTAATCAAAAGATGTGGTCCAAATAAATACTGCAGCGATCGGACTCAAAAGCGCCGGCACTCCGCGGCCGTCATTCGATCGGGAGTGCTTTCATTCCCATCTAGATGAACTCGTAATGTGAAATCGGTAGTAATTATATACGTGCAATTATTAGCAAAGGCCACAAAAAGGCACGGTTTCTCCGACCACGGGAGCTGAATTCATTGCGTTCGACTCAATCTTCTTTAATTTACCTCCCGAGAAGAAACCAAGAATTTCGAGGAGAAAGAGGAGAGAACAACGAAAGATAATTTATTCAGGACAAGTGGAAACGGATAAAACTGTTATTTCACCAGCCGTGCATACAGAACAGGAACCGTTTTTTTACAATAGTTTTATTACCATCGCGAAGAGAGGCAATGACAAATTCTGCATAAACGTTGATTGTGTCAAGGGGCTTAAACAAGGAGGCAGGTAATTGGTACACAGTTCTCGCATGCGGGGCTGGTGCAGGACGAAGCAGAAGAAGCAGGTGTGTAGCCATAAGAGTGCGGAGGGGGAAAAGGCAGGGGGGGGGGGGGAGCAAACCTGATACGGGTCCAGATGACGCTTGTGGGAAACTGCAGCTTGTGTGTCTCACCGCAAATCTTGATTGCGAGGGGGAGGATGAGGATTAAAGTCTCCGAATGGATTCCTCTTTCATATGTAATCAGCCTGTTGATGAGGACGAATTGATTTTCGTATAAATGCCTCCGAACGGCGCCTCAAAACATTTCCACCGTGTGTTCAGGAAAGGGACTCGAAATATAGTGGAAAATAAATGCGTGGACTGCACAGGCGATAAACTGAAAACTCGGGAAAGTTTCTCGTTTATTCGTAAAATGCGAGGAAAATTAATAGATAACGTAAAATTGCGTACCTACGCTTACGATTCTGCTGACAGCCTACTTACAGCACAAAATGAACATGATACAACGTAGTTGCAAGAATCCTATAGACACGATGAAAACGTACCCGGAAGAATTTTTGGTAGGCTTAAATAAGATATGGTTGTTACTGATTTTGAAAAAAAAACCACAGGATGGGTAAGATACAATCGAAGAAAATAATATCAATAATATTAAAAATGTACATACCTATCAATAAAAGAAAATAATGGGACAGGTATAAAGAGGCCACAACAACGTTGGCGTCTTCTAAACATTATGAGTGAAGACATGGAGACGTAAAATTCTCGATGAATTAAGCTTACAAGTCTACGCTCAGTTAAAAACCGTATTTCTAAAAATACACATTATGAGAGAGAGAAGCGTAATATAGAGAAACAGATCGTAATTATATTCAACAGGTCGCGATGGCCTTAAAACTATCCTTTTATGAAAAAAATTATCTGATAGCACAGGACAACAAATTTGTACTTTTTGTCGATAACATGAACGAAATAAGCTGTTTCTTTTACTAAATCGGGTACGCTAATCATGAAAATGACGGTAAAAATTTTGTAGCACGCCGTTTTTTGTTATCACCTCATATTTATTTTTATTAAAAATGTATGAACTTGCATATCACCTATTATGCAGTTTGAAAGATTAACGTTATTTAAATAAGATTAAACTTTGAATCACTGTTAAAGCATCATAGACTCACATTTTGGTTGCAAATATAACAAAAGCACTAATAAAAAATACACATGAAGAAAAATACGCTGTATTGACTCTAAATTCAAACCACGGAAAGATATTTTATCCGGTTAAAAGAAACATAATTTAAATGAGATTCAACTTGGAATCCACTAATTAAACATCATAGTCTCATATTATGGATGCCAAATAAAAAAAAACACTCAGAAAAATATAAAAGAGAAGAAAAACATGTTATTCTGACTCTAAATTCATTACACAGTAAGTTATTTCTTCCTTTCATGAACAGTATCATCTTCCCTTTGCAAAAACCAGCAATAGTCACCCATCATGGCAGGATCCCATCTTCCTTGATAGCGATGTTCCATGTTACTTATATCTTGGTGGAATCTTTCACCTTATTCATCGCTAACCCAAGTTGTCTGGGAAGACGTCCAAATGAGCATGTAAAAAGTGTATTTTGAGTGACATCCGGCATTCTAAAATTTTATAGTTGTACAACAGTTCTTCTACCAATTGTTGATAGTTGTTCTTTTTTTATTACCCAGAAACCCATGAACTACGGATTGAAAGGATTTCCATGCAGCTAATTCAATAGAATTTAGTTTGCATTCAAAACTGTTATCATGCAAACAAAGATACCTTCTTTTAGTTTTGCGTCACTCAGTTTTGGAAACTTTCCTTTTAAGTAGGGAAAACTATCACAATTTTTTCCAAAGCTTTCACAAAATTCTTCATTAGACCCAGCTTTGTGTGTAACGGAGGAAGAAATACCAACTCAGGATTCACTAATGGGGTGTATTTAACATTGTATTTCCCAGGCCAGTCCATTACAACATAGTGTTGTTTTGTTGCTCGACTATCCCATAAGCAAAGGAAACAGCAATATTTCGTGAATCCACCCTGCAATCCAAGTAAAAGTGCGATGACCATCAAATCACCACTTGCGTAACTGCCAACAGTGTTCCTTGTACTTGATTGCATTCAGTATGTGGGGCATGCTGTCTTAGGTTTCCTTCATACCAACGGAATGAGCCACGGGTATTGAAGGCTTTCCCGTTGTGCAATAAAACTCCCTTCAAACTTAATTTAGAGGAATCAATAAATAGCCTCCATTCTTCAGGTTTGTGTTCGAATCCTATTTCTTTCATTAGTCCATTTATGTCTAGGCACACACAAAGGGAATCCTGCATACCATAAAACACCGATAATTTCTCATTCTAAATATGGAAATTCTCGCACCTTTAGCCAGAAAATTCCATTCTTGCAACCTGGATCCCAAAAGTTCTGCTTGTTGCTATGACAGATTCAGATCACGTACTAGGCCATTAAGCTCGCTTTGCTCATCTAGGTGGGGTTCTTGGCTATCCCGTGGAATGTAACTTGGATCAGAAGATATTGATGGACCTTCAATATAGTGCTCTTCTTCATCATAAGGAATAGTGAGTTCCTCCCAGTTAGGTGGTGAAGCAAGAGTACGATGATCTTTTCCGTGCGGCACTGGCTTCATTGCCGGCGGGATGCTTGGATAATCTATTTTATTTTTTCTTCTCATCGAAAAACCCTCAATTTTTGTAAGACAGAAATAGCAGTCTTCAAGGTGGCTGGTTGGCTCACGCCACGGCAAACGGCATGCTCTTCTTCTTTCCTTTCATCCATTTGTCAGGTTTCCGTAGCACATAACGCAGCATACATGCAGTGCCCAACTTTTATCTTGATCCCCCAAATGACAACTAAAATACAAATAATAGGCTTGTTTTACCGTCTTTGTTATAGATCTACGTTGTGATTTTGCTTTAAACTGTCCACACACATAACAAAAATTGTCTGGCGAATTCACATAGCCGCGACAATGTCCTTTCCCCATCTGCAGAGCACAAATTCAGAGAAAAACAACGCGACTGACGCCTAACATGCACGTGCTTGTAATGATATCACACTCCTATTTCCCTTCTACACTTCAGTTCTGCCAACACTCACGTTATTCCCACCAGTTCTGCCAACATTTAGTAAGAGATGCTTATTTTTACAAGAATTTATGGCAAATGGTCATTACTGTTTTTTCTAAAGTGTGACGTGATGCAAAATCTGAAATGAGCACGTCAGAATTAACGTAAAAAGTTAGCTTTCATTCATTTCATTCAAAACCTTGTTGACTAGCGTAATAGCCGTAAAAGCAATTCTTTTTAATTTATCACGATGTGGACAGACATTAAAGAAATACTAACGGTAAAATATTTCCCATTGAAAGAAAAGCATACAGATTCAGAATGATTAATTTGAAGAATGCAAATTTTTGTTTCCCACATTAGGATATAATTAGCATAACAACTGTATTATTCTTAACTTCGAATTTATATAAGGCAAACACATTAAATAAAACATTACAATACTATTAAAACAAAATACTCTACTGTAGTTTCCGTAAAAATAATAGTAAGATAACGTTACTATTGAGGATACACTTGAAATTAAAATCGATAGGGAAAAATAAAAATAAAATATCCATCATTTAAATAAGTTATCAAACCAATCCTTCTTGATTATTATTATACTATTAAATCCTTTACCATAAATGTAACAGCAGTATAGTAATACCTAAATTGGGCATAGTAATTGAAAATTAAATATGTCGAATCTGAATCGCCAAATAAAAGTAACATTCTGAATGTCTAGGTCAGGGGTCGGTAACCTTTCAAAGTAAAAGAGTACTTTTTTGTTTTTTATCTCGTTCCAAAATACTTGTAAGACGCACAGTGCAGTGACAACCTGTACGACCTTAATTTTTCTCAAAGAGATTCGAGTGATTGTAGTAAGCACGTTTCATGACTGACAAAGGGTAGAGGGTTTAGCTTAACTTCTAAAGAGCCACAAGTATGTACTCAATGAGCCATATGTGGCTCCGGAGCCGCAGGTTGCCGACCCTTGGTCTAACTGAATCAGTAGACTACTTATTGAATAAAATGTAATGCATACGATAAAAACCACAGCTTCGTGAATTAGTTTGAGAATATTCAAAATCAGAAAATGAATTTAGATTAAACAATTACATATCCAACATTTCGTAATAACGTAACCCCTACGGCATTTATTAAATAACCGTGTATATAGTGCCAATTTAACCCATTTTCTAAACTAACTGTTTTAGTTGAAATTTTTACCAACTATTTAGTTTTTTTTTATAATTTAAACAACCAAAGTTATGACGTATGTTTAATTTAATTAGGGGCAGGTATACCATGGAAAATGCCACCTACAAACCTATCCCAGGTGTAAAAGAAAAATTAAATTAAAATACTATATTTGCGTCTCTGATAGTGTGTAATGGAATAAAAAGACAAAAACGAATATAGGATGTGTCAAAAATTACTTGTAATATAAAAATATTGCCTTATTTTGCGCAGATAAATGTTTAAATGTGAAATAAAAATATTTCAGCGATGCACATTAAATATTAATTATTAAAATAATTTTAAAAAGTATTCGACCTGTATTCACCTGAAATAAACAATATCAACTAGTTATCACTATCTCTTCAAGAATAAAAAACTAAAGGATCCACTTCTATTCATAATAAGATTTGAATTATCCGATAAATCTCTTTCAAAATTTTACCACTGTGCTTACGTTACGTTAATTTCTTAAAATTTGTCACATCCGTCTAATGATGCAATCTCGCGGCTGCCAATCCGCGTAGATATTTTTTACTCATTATCTCGGGCATCAATCTTGTTAAACTGTTGTTTGGAGAAACCAACAAAAAGAAAGACAGCACTTCGCACGCCATTTTTCAAATAGAAATCGGCTCGCAGGAGGAGGAAAAAAACAATCCATTAGAAATCGGCATAAATATGACCTCGGAAGCGCACCCACGCAAAAATTCGAGCGTTTCGGTCGCCTCACGAGGATCCCGGCCACCATTTTGAAGCGCCCCTCCTCGACAACAAAAGGTAGGATATCGTCACGCCACTTTTTCGAACACCATTAACCACTTCTAACACAATGAGCCGCTACATAGAGGAGGAGATGCCGCAGCCGCCACAACACACGGGACTCCGCACGCTTTCCCGGTAAAGCCTCCTCCATCTCTCCCTCTCTCTTCGCCCAGGCACGGCCTCTCGGCTCGCCGGCGACGAGCTCGGTTAGAACCCGCCACCTAGCGTCAGCCTCAATCGGTCCGAGGCGCACACAAGGAGGCGCGCGCGGTCTAAAATAGAGTCCCGGACACGACACGCAGAGGTCGGTAAATGGATGGGGTGGAGGAGGATAGAGGAGATGGGGAGACTTACGGATAGATCGTAGCAGAAAAAGTCGAGGGGGATAATAGGGCATTGAGTTCCTGAGGGATGGAGAGGTGGGGCGGTTGGAGAAAGGCGGCAGAGCAGGAGAAGTGATCTCGAGAGAATGGAGTCGGGTGCGGAGAAAAGGCTCTAGATGGCGCCTTTATTTTCAATTCAGACCGGCCACCGGTCTTCTTCTTCTCCGTCGTGACTTGCGGGAACCGCACGGATGAAATTCAGCCGGCACAATGGGGACTGAGGGGGCGGAGAAAGAGAGGCAAAACGGGAGGAGTAGGAGAAAGGGTGGTGTCGGATAGTAAAAGGAGAGAGGCGGAGGGCAAGGATAAAAAGACTAGCTTAACGGGCCGGCATTTTCTTGAATTTTCCGCCGAAAAAGATCACCGACAGATTTTTACGAATACACCCAAAACCAACAACTTACGAAAGAGCATTTCGCAGTTTTTACTGTTTGATGGACCGTGGAGAAAATTTCGATCACTTCTCCCTTTCCGATATAGGTTGTGCGGCAAGGGAAGGGAAGGGAGGGCGGATCCTCCTTGACAAGTAAGCCGAAGGATGTCGGACCTCTTGGTATATATCTTCCCCCTTCCCTCTAATCGCGGCGAACGCATTGTTCGCCTTAATGACAGCGTCTCGATTCAATCATCCCCGCCGTCAAAAGTAAACAGGAGTGCTTTGGTAGGGAACGAGAGTGTGTGAGGCAGTAGGGAAGGGGGAACGAGAGAAAGACAAGAGGGAGAAAGGATCGGGAAAGCAAGAGAGAGAATGAGGAATCAAAAGGAAGTTTAGATGGTGAAAGAGAGGGAGGATGTAGCTATTGGAGATGTTCGAGGATCGGGAGGGGGGGGGAGGTGGCGGCGAAGAGCATAGGCAGAGGGAAAGAGGGAGAAAAAGTAAGAGAGATAGTGGTTGCTGTATAAGTCGGGAACAAGGGTGAAGTGAGGCTGGGAAAACGGGTAGATAATTGCATGCAGTGGGTGGGTAGGGGAGGAGAAGGAGAGTTGCGGAGAAAGGGGGTGAGGAGAGTAAAGAAAGAGAGACGCGAAGGCTGCCGTACGGAAGAACAACAAAGAGAGAGGACGGGGTTGTCCGCCGCTAGAGAAAAGAGAGGGAGAGGAGCCCCGGAGGCTGAAGACGGATGGAGCTGGAGACTTGAGTAACGAGGACTGAGTGATGCGTTCGGCGGATATGATGGGGGCCACCTATGGAAAAAAGAGGTATCACAGTGGGGGCCAGAGGGCGCGAGAGGAGAGGGAGAGATGTGGCTTATAGAGAGAGATGAGATATAAAGCGGTGGAACCGGG
Organism: Tanypteryx hageni; assembly: GCA_028673005.1. NCBI lineage: Eukaryota > Metazoa > Arthropoda > Insecta > Odonata > Petaluridae > Tanypteryx > Tanypteryx hageni. The sequence goes on from CM054116.1 coordinate 58,956,077, forward strand.
AGTGGATGGGAAAGGGAGGAACGAGGATAGGTGAAAAAGGCTGCGGGGAAACTAGGCAGGGGAGAGGGAGAAATCGAGTAGGAGGAGGATGGTGAATTTTTCGAGGAAGTAAATTTTATATATCCCGCTTATTTCTTTTTCAGACAGCTCGAAAAAAAAACCCGGCTTATCAGCAAATTTAATCAACGCCGAGCCGGTTGGGAGTTTGCCACCGAACGTACTGAATGGAATTCATTTGTACGGTATTATAAAGGATTTTTCTCGAGGTTAAGGAACTCGCGAAAAGGGGAGAACCATTTTTGTAGCTTCACCTAGGATAGGTAATATAAAAGGCGGAACGAAGGGATGCGGAGGATATGAGAGTAAAGGCGAGACAGGGAGAGAAAGGGGAAGGTGGAGGAAGAGAAATGGAGGTAGAAGGAGTTTATAGGAAGGGAGAGAGTGGGAGGTGGACGATGGCGTGAGGAAAACGAATTGGAAGTTATATGGGATGGTCAGCGCGAAGAGAGTGATGGAGATGAGAAATGAATGAGATGGGTGCGAAGCTTGCGTTTATCTAAGTTACCTCCTCTCTACCTTCTCCACCACCACCTCTCCCTGCCTTCTTTTTTTTGTCTCTCCCGCCACGGAGGAATGCGTCACTTTCATGAATAAGTTAGAGGTCGCCTAGGGTAGTCGGGGAAGTAAAAAAAAGTCGGTAAATCGTGTGTGTGAAGAAAAAATTATTAACCATATCCGTTTTTGTGCAACGCGCCTAGGAATTTTACTCCGTTCCTCGGAGACGATTCCCTTGAGAATAAACGCATTATGGGAAAATTTCAAACGCCTTTTAGTGCCTTAAAAAGAGCTCGGCTGCGGCATATTAATGTCTGCGTCACAATTTCGCGCAATAAAATACGTCCGGAATTTTCTGTTTTTTGAATTAAATGTTTGGGAAACTATAAATCTGTAAAGGTGCTGATGCGGGGAGGCTAGGTTATGACTCGTTTCCTTCTTTAACGAGTGAGAAGAGATGCCCAGATAAAATTAAGAAAAAAGTGATATCGACGATACCATAAATGGTCATTTGTAGCATCACACTATTAGACGAAAAATAGACGATGCTTGCAGTTGTGCTTAATATTTTATAAGAAAAGCAAAGTAACGGCATACATTTTTATCAGGCGTAAAGGAGCTATTAACGAGTAGAAATACACAAAAAATTCTAAAAATGAAACAAATAATCAAAGAAGATATCCGTGAGACAACATTTTTTACTTGAATCCAGGAGAGAAAGATTGGGCAGCTCCTATAGCATTAAACGGTTGAGTCAACCACATGCTTATTTCGACTGGAAAGTTGCCGCTCTAAGGGGCAATCCATCGATCTTCACTGTGATATGGTGATAATTGGAGTTCGGGGAACTACCAATGAAGATGACTACCTTGCAGGTAAAATGCTACAGGAGTTATCTAAACCCTCGACACAAACAAGTTAACTTTCTATATGAAAAGTCAGTAGAGCAATCAGGAAAGAACGAAATGTTGCCTAAAAGCCAGCACAATATTTTTTAAACATTTTGTTTCGGTCACGCCCACATCCTAAAAATCATCCTGGGGTTTGAAAAACTGTATAAAGCAAACCGATTAACATCTAGCACCATAACCTCAAAGTTATCAAAATGTACATAATTTTCCGATGATAAGAACAGATCAACGCCCGTTTTGTTAGAAACAACTACGACGTCCACCTAAAACAATAAACCGACGATTAATTCTTCGAAATTACACATTCCATGACATGACGAGAAGGCCGCTGGATACTAAAAGAATATTTTGGCACCGTGGTTCCCTGCATTTTCGTGGATACATCTTCTCCCTTGGACCCGAAAAATTACCACATCCTCCATCCACCACCTCACCCCCTTCCTTATTAAATCACGCCCTCACAATCTCGCACCTCTCCCGTACATATCTGTATACAACCACTTCGCGATCCTTCCCTCCCGGCAACCGCGGCCATCACTTCCACCTCCCATTCTTCTATGCACGTCACCTTCGTCGCCTCCAGAGAGTCGTAAAAGACGAATAATATTTAAAACCGAGTGGGGGGAGGGCAGGAGGAATGAGTGGAGGGAGGGTGCGAAGGGAAAGGGGAAACAGTTAAGGCCTAGACACCTAAACGGAGGGGTTAATATTTTAGTAAGGAAGTCGACAGGGTACTTTACGACCTCCATCGCGCATAGCTACTGTAATGAACAAAAAATACCCACACACACGCACGCAAAGGGTAAGGATAACTTAAAAAAAACGGAAGGTGGCAATAAGTAAAACCGATAATATCTTTCGCGAGACGCTACATCATCCGTTGTGCGGTTTCTGAAAACTTCCCCCCCTCTCCCCTCGAGATTGAATGAGAGAAATAAGAACAAGGCATAGAAGAAAGAAAGGAAGACTTTCGAGTGAGTAATCATAGTGTCCGACGCTAAATTGTTTCGAGAGAGAGAGAGAGGAGGGCAAGAAAAAAAACCGTTGAAAAATCCGCTCCTCGTTACTCCGCCATTTAGAATCATCCTCTGCCATCATCTAGCAACAGCTACCGCCGTCGGAATATGCGAGCTCGGATGCCGCGAATTATCTCGGACACAACGTGCAATTATCAGCTGGCCTCATTGATTTTTTTTCCTCGGCGGAATTCCAAAAAAGTTGCCGTGTCATCGCGGGAAATCGTTACACCCTTCGAGATCAAAAGGGATGAACCAATTTCGTCCTCCTTCCCATCTCCACGCTCTTATTCTTCTCCATAGGCTTGCCCTCCGCGCAAGAGAGATTGGCAAAGCCGCCTCGAAAAACGTCGATAATGCGATAATTTTCCCCACTCGAACCAAGCAACGGCCTGCGTTTTAAAACGTCCTTAAACGGACTTTGGAAAGAGCAGTCGCGGGGTACTTAAAAAAAAAACATCACGGGCGGAAGAAGATGAAGAAGGGTTTTGTTCCGTTTCAATTTTCGAAAGAAGAGAAAAGGTGAAGTCGGCCGGGCAGCGAACATCCTTAAAAATATATACTATATGAATGTGAATGGGGTATTTGGGTAGAGAAGCCATGAACCACGACCCATATTTGGAAGGAGCCATTTGGGGCGTGTCAGCCACCAAACGGCTTAAAGGACTCCCTTTAAAACTCTTCTCCGTCAAAACGAACGAACGGTCAGAGAGGAAGAAGGGCTCGAGGAGGAAGAAGGAAAGGCACTATTCGGGAGAAAACCGTATTATTTTATTAGTGAGGCCCGTGACGCCCACATTATATGACAGCTTTGTACTGGAACCATGCGGGCGACGCGTAGGTGAAAGAACCGGCGATAAAAAAACTGAGGAAAACAGAAAACATCAGGATCCCAGCGGGATTCGAACTCGAAACAATCGGCGCATCCCATCGTATAAGTTTTTGTGCGTGGGATTGGGAAGGGAGAGAGATAGAAGGCCCAGCCCCCTTCCCATTTCCTCCTCCTATTTAAAAACACACCCGAGCGGGAGAGGTAACGAAGAGAAAAAACACATAATCGAGCTAGAACTCACGAGAACACCGAAGGAAGGAAAAAAAGGAGAGTGATAGGCTTCGTGAGGGTCTTTTTAAAAAAAACCTTAGAAATTAAATGGTTTATCGTTAAGGGACGAAAGGTCTAGTCATAAGGAGGGTTCGAAGGAAACGAAATTAAATGAAATGGATAGGGGATAGGGCGGGAGGGGCAAAGAAATTAATCGGTCGCCGCTTGGATGAGAGGATAAAAAGAAACTCGCTCCCATTTGGGAAGGGCAGAAATGGAAAAAGGGGGAGGCACGCACGCTACGAGTCGGCGACGACTCTCGTGGAAGCTAGAGATAGGAAAGGATATGCGACGGGAGACGGAAGGAAGAGCTCGTCTAGTAAGTGGCCGGTGCGTGCGTGCCGGAGGGTGCGTGTGTGTGTGTGTGCCTGGGCATAGTTGGGGGAGACGACGGTAAGAGGAAAAGGCGCTTAAAACGTAATTGCTCTTCATTATTTACGACTTTCTGACATGGGAAAAAAAGGATCCCTTCATTCAACACCCCTTTCCACCGCACCGCTTGTGATTTCCCCCTCCCCCCCGCCGGTCGTTTTTTAATTTATTTTCGTTTGACTTGGCCCAATGCGAGGAGGTGGTAAGGTAAAGGGAGGGTGGGAGGACGATAGGAGAGGGAGGGTAGAGGAGGGACGACGACGCTGGAGGGGATGGCAGAGGACGGGCTAAGACTGGCGATGAGCTCGTGGAGAGATGGGAGATTGGTGATTAGGGAGGCAGGGAGGTGGGACACGTGGGGTGGTATCCGGAGGAGGCAATCCTAACTTGTCAATTTCATTCATAATTTGCAAGGCGGACGTTGAACTTCTACTTGGAGCGGAGGCGTGACCACACTGGGTGTCAGTTGTCATGCCAACATATATTGTATCCCATTATTCATTGCCCAAGAACGCCGTGAACTATCTACGCCGATCGATGCTCGTACCTTCACGTCCTCGGAAAACTTTCTCCCGAAATTATTTCGAATGCGAAGGTACGATTCCACTCTTGAAATTTCTCATGGGAGATTGTTCTTCTGTGACTAAAAGTTCAAGTAAATGATAATTATGGTGATATCATGATTAAATTTTATGGAATCGGCAAAGGAAAGAGGCAATAAACCAATTTTTCAGAAATCATCATCCTGTGTTCTCCATAAAAACTAACTCAAGATAGCTAAGGAAAAATACAGAAAAGCGTGCAAGAACTAATGCATCATTTTAGTATTGCCGCATAACATTGATATGATGTCAGATTTGCATAAGCTAACGTTTAAGTAAATATTGACATTCACAGATAAGAAAATCACTAAAATAATTGAGGTTTATAAATAGATAATTGAGGTGTATAAGTAGATAATTGAAGTTTTTCAAATGTATCGATAGCCACGGGAAAAAACTGCATGACTATCCATCAAAGTAATAACCTATGATGCTTTAAACGCTGCAAGTTTAGTTCTAGACATCGTCTATTAACATATATACTCAATAACCATTAAAGTAATCATGCAAGAATACGGAATACACCGAACCCTCTTTACAAGTGAGATTCGAATCATAGTTGTCGTTGCCTCTAATGTGGAACACCCAATCAAAACTTTTAAAGAGGATAGCAGAATAAAAATTTCGGACAACAAAAGGAACACAAACATGAAGCCCTTATAAATTACCTAAAATGAAAGAAGATCGCAGGATACGGAGATACGGCTATAATTCCACAAAATAGGCACAATTATCGATCAGTAGAAGGCATTAAAAATTTTGGATTCAAATGTAAGGCATTCATCTCTTATGCAACGGGTTTGAAGTTTTTGTCAGCCTTCCTGTGCCCCCGGGGAAGAGAAACCCCTCCGAAAATCAGACAGCCGGAAAAATGAGGAGTCAATTAGCTTCTACCTGCCGCTCTTTCGAAGATGGCCGCAAATATTTCGACAACGACTAGCTGAGCAAATAAGGAAATTTATACTCGGAGACACAGTATGACGTCCACACGATAGACGGATCGACAAAAAAACTGTACATCTCAAAAACAGAGGACAAAAAAATTGGATAAGTTGCGCTCCCATCCGGCTATTAAAACGATGTCTTCTGACACACTGCGCAAGACTAAAAGTTACGGAAAATGTCACATATACAAACCGACCTCCTCGAGGAAAGAACGTGATCCAACTACAAACCGAGCAGTTGCAGAAGAGGGAGACCATCAAAAATTCTTTTCCGTACTCACCTACCAAGTATGTACTTTTGGAGCAATAAAAAATTACCATCTTAAATAGGGAAAACAAGACCCTTCTTCGATGTCAGTGGTGGTGTATACAGAGAGAGCGGAGAAAGGATGGAGAGACGCAAAGATAACAGTCTACTATCGCTAGCGGATGATCTGTAGATAAAAGGATGTAGCTATGTTTTCGAGATGGAGAGGACGAAGGAAAAAGAAGGAAAAATATAGTGGAGACGATGGCGGTGGTTGCTGCAGGAATGGATGGGGGAAAGGTAGAGGCGAAGAGACTTTATGGATGGACAATGGGCGTTATCGACATTTCGGCGGCTGGCTATCCTTTAGACAGGTTTCGATTCATTACAGGAGTTGCCTTCGGGAAGATAGCGAGGCTAGACACTAGACCTAGGGAGATGGGGGAAAGGGAGGAAGCAGGGACATAAAAATAGGTTAAATACAGTTAACTGCCCACGTCGCTTCACCTGAAAAAAATCCATTCTCTCTTGAACTCTTCAAAGAAACATCCAATTCGCTGCTATGAAACGCTCTCTCTCTCTCTTCCTCCCTCGCCTTCTTACGTTAGAGTTACAGGGATTATAAGGATTACATAATAAATACTACGGACGGCTTAGGCCAGATTGAGCCGATTGGTTGGGACTATAATAATTACAGTGTTTAAAGAAACTTAATAAGAGTGATTTCGTTTCTAAGAAGCAATTTTCTATGATCGGATGGGTCCTTCTAATTGGTTTGAGGTTTCTGATGCAGCTGTAAGCTATACTTTGGATCAATTAATCTAAATATGTTAATTTTTATACCATATCTATACCAGCGTTATTTTGAATGAGTTTTAGATGAGCATTCGCTATGATTTGAGCATTAATTAAAAAAAAAACAAATCAACAGAAGTTATATCCATTGAGAGGGATAGAAATGAGGCTGCAATGCAGTAAGGATTCTTGCTCTTTATTGATGGATAACTTATTTAATAATTTATTGTAATACAAGACTTAACAAAAAATGTAAGTAAAAGTTGGTTTACTTTGTATTTGCTTTTTGGCAGCTGTCATATTACTGAGACAGGCATGAAAAAACATATAGTCAAATCCTGATTTAGAGCCACCGTTTTTCCATCACTGACACTGCGTTAAAGCGGGGATGGCGATAAATCGAGGAATATGGTTGCTCTATGTAATTGGTCCTCAAAAGTTTTTGAGTCGCGGCACACTTTCAAAGATAGAGAGGATTTCGCGGCACCCGAGCCTTGTGAAAAGCTTGATATATTTTTAGATACGGGTATTACAACCTTTGGACGCATCCATTTGTTGATGCTACTGCATCAGTGGTTCTCAACCGGTGTGCCGCGAACATTTCCCAAGTGTCACGCGAGACTTTGGAGAAACTGCTAATCTGCGAGTTATCCACCAATTATATACAGAGTTTTAACAAAGAAACTAACACACAGTATTAGGAATAATTGAATCCAGTCCAAAAGTATCACTGCTTTGGAAGGCTCGTAAACAGTAAGCCTTGCAACAGCGTTGTCACAATTGTCATAGTAACCGAGTCTCTTGTGGATGAGTCATAGACAACTGATTCTCGTTGCTCTCTTAGTCTCTACTCCGCCTGCGGTAACCTTCCTGGCTGTCCGCGACTCTGACGCATTCCTTTATCAAATCAGTACTAGCCTAGATTCGTGTCTGGCTTATACTACAATTTGGTGTCTGTGAATGTATGTTTCGTGAGTTTATTCTGTATAAAATAACATTTTATTAAGTGTTTTGTGTAATACCGTTGGTGGTTTCGTCTAATTACCATTGCTAAAAATTATAAAATTTGCGCCTCTAAAAATGGACAAATTTATTACAAGAAAAAATAACGGTGAAAAATATGAAGAACATATTAAGGAAAACCCCAGTACCAACGGGATCAACCCAAACAAGATTTCCAAAGTTTCTCGCATGTATATGGACAGTTATTTGAGTCTGGGCTTTTCTTGGTGTGGAGATCAAGATTTCACGAAGGTTATGTGCAGAAATTTGTACCGACGGTGCTCCATCCATGTTGGGTTCTGCCAAAGGCATCATCTCACTTGTAAAACAACAGAATCCACCTACAATAACTAGGTGCCCATTGTTTTTTGCACATGGAAGCCCTTGTTGGAAAGACATTAGGAGTTGACTTAAAGTCCGTATTAGACCAAGTTGTCGGAATGGTTAATTTTGTGAAATCAAAACCTCTAAAGACCCGCATCTTCAACAGCTTTGTAATGCTATGGATTCGCAGTACGAATATTTAGTTTTACACACAGAAATAAGATGGAAGTCAAGGGGAAGAGTGTTGGCTCGTGTATATGAACTTAAAGAAAAGAAGTTGCTATTTTTTGAAACAGAGATAAAGTGATTTTTGTGAATATCTTAGCTGTGAACTTTGGTGTGCCAAATTAGCATATTTGGCAGATATATTTAGGTATCTGAATAGTGTGAACATCAGCATGCAAGAGCGGAATGAAAACATCCTGACTTCTACGGATAAGCTATTGGCATTGCAGAGAAAAATAGTCATCAGGAAAAAGAGAGCTAGAGAAGGTAATCTTGAAATGTTTCCTCTGATTCCAAAAACCCATACGAAAGAAATTGTTGCTCACGTGGTGGAGCATTTAGCAACTCTACAGCACAATATAGACCGTTACTTTCCATTCTTGACTACAGAGAAAAACGACTGGGTAAGGAACTTATTCACACCAGTGACAACTGACTTATGCGTTTTTACTCTCTCCGAAGAAGAAGAGTTAGCTTCTCTTTCAACTGATCGCACTCTGAAAATCACGTACGCCGAATTCTCTCTGGATATCTGTTAGAATAGAATATTCAGAAATTGCGAAAAAAGCTTTGGCAGTTTTCTACATCCTGTGCGAGTTGGGGTTCTCGACACTTACAAACATTAAATGCAGAAAAGGGGAACGGTTCAACTGTGTTGAAGATGAAATGAGAGGCTGCTTATCACGGATGTCCTAATATCAGTGCAATCATTAGAAAACGCCAAGCTCAAGTGTCACATTAAGTAAGATTTTAAAATAGATTTTTTAACAAAGCTTCATAATTTGTTGTTTTACGATATAATAACTTAATTTGGTCGATTATATATACGATATAATATAAAAATATATGTATTTTTACGATAACTCCTAGTTCTTTATTCAAATCTAATTCCAGGGTGCCGCGAAAAAAAGTGAATATCCAGTGTGCCGCGAGCACCAAAAGGTTGAGAACCACTGTAATACATAATCAATTTATTATAAAAAAAATTATTGCCCTAATTACCCATCAACACATGCAAATCGTTGATTTATTTATTAAACCAAGTTTTTCGCGGCAATCCTAAAAATCTACTGTGGCACACAGTTTGAGGACCACTGCTCTATGTAATCATAAGATGTAACTTCTGTTCACAACGAGTCATGGGAGTTATGCGGTGGTGGCACTATACAGTGGGGAGGTGGGGGGGTACCAAATCGAGGTCTGATTGCATACTTCCAAAACTTCACTTGCAATTTAAATGATCAAAAACTAATGAGTTCCTTAAATAAGAAATTAGCTTCCACTGTTTCCCTCCGACTCCTTTAAATGCACTAGGTTCGCATTACGTGTACGTGATCGATTCAAAACCATCTTTCCACAGAACTGATACAGTTATAGGATTGATTAATTTGGAGTCTATATACAGTCAATATAACTAATTTCCGATTTTGAGAGGCAATTACGTCAGGTAAGAGATAAGCTTCGAAGTGGTTCTGTCCTCAGCACTATAAAACCCGGTCTTGAAGACAAAGAGGCTAGCAGAGCACGATGCCACATTTTCCATTCTCGCAATGGGCTTGGATGTCTCCACTATCTTTTTCATTGGTTTTTATCAGACCGAAATGTCCGAGAAGATGAAGTTCGAACTTAAACACGAGCTGCCCAACATTCGCCTTTCTATGAAAATAAAGACCTGATTATTCCTGCACAATCTTTTTACACCGTAGTCGACTATATAAAAACTATTAGTAGTAAAACTTAACGCTATATAAACTGAAGATTAAGTCGATCCTTATTGCAAAATTGTGGGTTATTCGCTTTTTTGAAATAAGGATTTAAAATCACAATTGAATATCCGGAATCGTCTCTTTTGGGGAAGAGCGATGGAAATCATCCGATTTTAAATAACGTGATTGAATAAAGAAAAAAGTTTAGCAGTCGTTTAAATAGGTGTCTGAAGAAGTTAATATCTTCTTTAGGTATAGCTTAAACTGGATACGGATTGACTTATCTTTTTAAAAAATAATTTATAGCATGGGAAAATATCAACAAACCATTAAATAATTCTATTAAAAACTATAAAATGAATGCATAACTATTTGAAATATTGAAAATATGGGTTTATTACATGTCAACTGTTTCAGCTATGCATAATGAAGATATGAACTTATTCAGATATATAAACGACTGCTTAACCTTTTTTCATTATTCAATCACGTTATTTTAAATCGGATAATTTTCATCGTCCTAGCCCAAAACAGACGATTCCGAAAATTCAATTGTGATTTTTAAATGCTTATTCGCAAAAAGCGAACATTCCACAACTTCAAAAATTTATTATTATTAATATTATCACACAACACGAAAAATAACGGTAAAGAATCAACATACACGTTTTAATACGCTCGACTCGTGCTTCTGTGTGTTTATCATAAATTTTAACGTACGTCGCAGTGGTACCTCCAATCTTCCGATACAAAAGTTGATGAAAGCATTGGTAAGACTATAATGTAGTTATCATTAAAATAACTACAACGCGCACTTCCAATACCTTAAAGGGTGAAAGGCATACTTATGTTGGGTGGGATCTTGTGGGTATTTCCATCTCCTCCTTGTGGAGGGTACGTTCTTTGGCGTGAGTTAGGGAAGCGGAGGCGGTGACACACCAATCGAGGAGCAGCCCGGAGCCATAGCACGCTCGGGCGTAGACGGAAAGAGAGTAATTCAAGTGTGCTGAAGAGATACATTAAAGGGGGCACAGAAAATATTTAGGCACCGATGTCAAAGACCCGTCTAGAGCACAAAATCTTATAGGGGTAATCTGACAAATTACAGGACGGAGCGATGAGAGACAAAAGAAGACGTCGGCATAAGGAATATTTTGTGAACATATTTAACAGTTAGGAGGTGTGGATGAGCACTAGGATAAAATCGCAAGTAAATGATTGAATAAGGAACGAAAGTGACTAGTTTGTCACTCATAGACAAAGCACTTTAAGAAATCATTCAAGAAATAAATAAATATTCAACTTCTTCAGTTGTAACGTTATGCGGATAGCATATGTATTATGCCGCTGTGACATCCGAGGATCCAACTAACCTCCCGTATATTCTCTAGTTCTAATCAATAATGTAAAAAATAGCAAACATACTATACTATATGCTTTTAATACTTAGTTTAGTTTACTTAAACGAACTAAAATAACAACGACATTCCAATGAAAAACAGTCTGATCGGTTAAGTAAAACATTAAACTCATTCAAAAATAAAGAAAATAGCTGTTACTTTATTAAAAAAACAAACGTCTATGACAAATTTGTAAACATACATTTGAACGCAAAGAACAAAATAACTTTAAAATACGACGAACTTAATTTAAAATTGACACGCAATAAATATTCACTGATGACAATTTCGGATAGGAAAGTGGAGACAGAAATATGGACGATGGATAAAAAACAAGTCCTCCGCGATATTCGACCCAGCACCCTCGCGCCGATTAGCAATATTTCCGATACTAACGAACAAGGCCATTTTGAAATTGAAAAATTGGATATAATGATTGATTATTAAGCGATACGGCCCTTCGCGAACTGTTTAGATATATTCACGGCGACTGACTGACTGATGATTATAAGAGCAGCGAAAAACATTTACATTCACAACCGCTTGAATCAGCGACATCGCAGTCACGGCATCAACAGAAGCCGACAAAAAAATCTGTAAAAACAAAAGAGCGGACATAAAAATACAAAGAATTCGTCAAAGAGAGGAAAGGTCTGCCCACACTGCCGACATCTGAAAGCAACGGAAGAGACGCCTGAAAACGAAAGCAAAAAACGGCCGGAGATAAGACCATCCTAAACACCGCAGATTGGACCGAAAAAAAAGAGGAAAAAGATTTTCACAGAATCTCTAGTGCATGCTTGTGGGCGGACGACCGAATAAAGCGGAAGAGGAGAATGGTGGGTCGGGAGAGAAAGGCACAAAAGAGGGCGAAAGAGAGAAGATGGTGGCGAGAAAGAGAACGCGAGATGATAGAGGAAGAAAAAGGGAGGGATTGGTGATCGGAAAATGCGAGACGGTGAGGCTAGCCGAGGGAGAAGTCGAGAAAGAATCGATGGTGGACGGATGGTGTAGGGAGGGAAGGGGGAGGAGTTGAGCGGGAGATAGGTGGGTAAGGGGGAGGGGGAGAAGGCCGATGGAATTCGGAGGAGAGAGGGCAAGGCGAACAGAGGGCGTGTGGAGGAGGTGAGAGGTAGAACCGAGAGGAGGATGGGCGAGAATCGGTATCCGAAGGAGTAAAGGGAGTGGGGGAACGGCGAGGAGATAGAGAGAGAGAGAGGAAGGGAGGGATGGGTAGAGTGGAAGGGGGCAGTAAAAATCCTGCGGTTCGTTGACCCTTAAAAACCCATCTCACTCCGCCGCCTCTGAAAGACCAACTCAACCTCCAACCGAGGCCCTACCCACTCCACCTCTCCCTTCACCAACGCCATCTTCCTCCATCCACCTACCCATCTTGACCCCCACTCTCTTCGCAAAAGTGACCGACGCAACTTTAATAAACAGTCCCCCACCACCTTCCTTCTACATCAACCCTCCCTCACTCCACCTCTCCAAAAAATCTCTCTCCCTCCTCCCTCCCTCCGGCTCTTTTTCCCAGGCAGACCTTTGGTAAAAAGATTTATGGGGAAGTAGGGAGGGAGGAGTCGATGCCAAGAGTCTAAGGTTGAGGGAATGGGGTAGTTAGGAGGAGGAAAAGAGGGGGGAGGGAAAAGGGGCTTATAAGCAGCACCAGAACGGAGAGAAGAAGGGGTTTGAAGAAGAAGGAATCGGAAAGAGAAAGGAAAAGAAGGGAGAGGGAAGGAGGAGGAGGCGTGAAAGTTGGGACGGGAGAGACAAATGATGATAACTAGGAGCGGCAGGGGTCCGGCTAGGAAAGGAAAAATGGTCGAGGGAGGATATTCAAAGTACGATCAGTGCTTGGGTCGTACACGCGCGCTCAAGCACAACACTACGCTGCCATCGAGACGATTCCGAACACTACCTTCTCGCTCCCTCTCTCTTTTTCGACGATCTACCGACGCATTAACAGCCACACGATTTCGTGCACGGCCCAAAGGCTAATTCGAAGTTGGGATGCTGTTTGTGCTATCGATTTAATTTTTTCGCCCTCAATTTTTTTTATTTCAGGTTGGTTGGTTGCCTTTGTTCTTTCGGATGCACCCCGAACTTTTTTCTTTTTTCGACCCATCCCTCATTAAATCCGCGATTGGGTATGGCGTGCGAGAACGCTCGCCGCGGATATTATTTTGTTTGTCGGTTCCGAACGGTTTACCCAGCGAACGTCGTGCACGCAGTCGAATGGGGAAGGAAACTGATCAATTAAACAACCAGTTGCGTCGTTATATTCCGAACTTACAGCGATCATCATAAATATATTTCCCTCTCCCTTTTTTCAACCTCCGCTCATAATGAACCGATTTCCGAACGTAGAGGAGCCTGGAGCCGAAGCTTATTACGTAATAAAAAGATACCGAGGAAGATCACGAGCGTAACATAAATATAAAACCAATAAGGAGTTGGTTGCAAGGGAAGCGCAATCCTTCCTTTCCCTCTCTCGGATGCGACAACACCTATCGCGCTACTACTGGCGTCAACAAAGTTTTTTTTCGCAGACCTGAACCCGTTCGAAATTCTCGAGTAATATATTACGACTCGGATAGCTTTAGATTTCTCCCATACCCCCTGGCGCGTCAGACAAATGCAGAACCGCTCTACTGGGTCGGCTCGCATTAAAAATATTTGTACGGGAAGGAAGGTAATTTCTCCTCGATGGTCGTGAATATTCTCGCTGCACTTCCATAATTCAATCAACGAAGATTATATACAGAAAAAAAGCCGTATAAATATGGGCGATGTCAACCACAGAGGAGAATGGATAGGGGCGAACGCTTTTTTCTCAGGAATATTTCGTGTTTAGTAGATCGTATGAACGTTCATAAATAAATACTCAACTTGTACGTACACGCATCGAATAACCTCCATGTCGAATCCAGATATGTACCTCTAAAAAGCTTGAGATAATTCATAAACTATGAATCATACGAGTAAGAATAATTTTGACGCGGAAAATACTGCGGACGATGCTAGTTATAAAATGGTAAATCTCGAGCCAATCATAAAAACCATTCCCACGCCTAGTAAATTTATCGATTTCCTGTGACAATTCGGTGAGATGATTCATGTTATACAGGGATTGTGTATAGAACGGATGGAAACCTAAAAATCTATCGAAGACGCATTCAACTCGATCATGATAAAATTGCTCAGTTGTACCTTAAAGTTAACAAAACTTCAAATTTCAAAAAGAACTATTCGGTATGTGTATTCTTATAACGCCAAATAATAACATTTTTTCGTCTGCAACAGGGATATACCTATCCCCAAGGACGTACTCGGGGGAGAGGGAGGGGCCAGGACCCCTCCTGGTGTACAGAGAGTTGTGGAATCTGCGATAACCACGCTACAAACTTCCTACATTGCCTCGTGTTACGCTGCCACTTGCTGCGTTGAGTGATGAGAACTAAAAACATAAAAGTTTACATTATTTGAATGGGGCTTTTATTTGATCAATTGCTGGAAATTGGTTTTCGGCCTCAGACCCCCTCGAAGTAAATTTCTGGGTACGTGCATGCCTATACCTACTTCAGTTTGAACATTGACGGGACGAACAGCCAACAAATACTATAAAGGGCACGCATCTCTTTCAAATATACATGTAAACTATGAATCGCACCGAGAAAAACAGGTATATACTAGAAATTAAAATTTTTTAAACAGTACTCTCGTATAATGTTTTCAATTTATGATATTCAGTATCTCCTTACACCACAGGCATTCAATCATAACAATTACAAAAATATACATGAGATAAACAAATACAGAAATTCTTAAATAGAAACGCATTATAATGTTTTAATTTTGCAAAAATTTCACCATTTGAATACGACATAATTGAATCAAATTTAACTATAATTTTCTCAGTAAAGACAATAATCAATATAAACAACTAATCATTTAATAAACTAACATCCTATTCAGTCATTCGTTAAACGAGCATATTGGAATGTTAATTACCTATCGAGCACGGCTTTAAGCCACACAACTATCAAGTAGTCATTCAACGGAAAGATACACAGGGGAAAGAATGGCCGAAGAAGAAGAGGTAGATCACCGATAGCACAACCACTAGATCACCGGTTCGAATCCTTTATAGACGCCATTTACGCCCGCACAACTCCATCACTCACATATACCATCAACTCCACCTCTCAATTAGCCTCCGCGCTGTCACGATAGGAGACGTTAATTCAGGTACATATCCAACGAGGGAATGAAGATGTGGATGGAAAAAAAACCAAACCGCTCGAAAAAAACAATTCGCTATGCACATTGCAAAGAGAATTGGCAATAGGAGGGGACCGAGATGTATCGCGGAGGAGCGAGGGGAGAAAAGAGATAGTAGAGCGCGGCAGGGAATAAGGCGCCGACTTTATGTGTATTCTTGAAAGCCCTTCTTCTCCGCCCACCCTCCGGACCTCATCCTTTGCGTCAACTTCCCACATCCATCTGCTCTCGGAACAAGCCCATCACTCAGCCTGTCAAAGCATTCTCGAAAAAGAGCGCAAATTATGCAAAAATCACAGGGTGTCGGTCTCGCCGATAGATCAGCGACCTCGATGCAACTCCACCCACCCCACCTCTCTTCCTTCCTTTCATCCCCCATCCTCCTCCGCGGCACTTTTCCCTACCATTCCACCTCCTCGGACAACCACACCCGGCGAGACGGGAGCCCAACCCAGAAGATCGGGGGTTCTTATCCCACGTCCTCATCGGACCATTCGACGTCATCTCCCGGGGCATGTCTTCGGCAAAAGGAGGTGGGAGAGGGGGTGAGCAGAGTTGAGAGGGAGACGGGAATGGGGTGAGGAGGAGGAGGGCGTTACCTTAAAAAAACTACTGCGGTTGCCCCTCCCACCGTCAACCAATAAGGGAGTTGCACGCAGCCACCGGGCACCCATCACGGGATGGAAAAAGCAGAGTGGATGGAAGAGATGAAGACGCGAGGAGACGGGGGCGAAAAAAGGGGGGTAGGGGCGAGGGAGGGAGGAAAAGGGGGGCGTAGGAATGGTATGAGAAGGGGAGATCGCCGCCCCGACCCTCTCCACCGGGCATAGGTTTTGCGAAAATCATCGCTTATGCGGAGAGTGAGATGGGGAAAAAGTGAAATAAATGGGCCATGAAGGAGGAGGAGGTTCGCAGGTTGGGGGAGGGAGGGCTGGGCGTACTTCTTCCCGGCCAACGCACCTACTGACGCGAGGGAATGGCCTCGTTGAAACCATCGGCTACGGGCGAATTGTGAGCAGCGCTTGCCTCATCATATAGCCCGATGGTGGGCATCGAGCGCAACGATATACGGCTACTTATGAAGAAAACGAACCATGCGGCTCGGACAAAAAGGACGATGGATAGAGCCGTGTTCAGATTGATGGAAAAATTAACGAAAAGTAGCATAGAAACAACGAAGGTCCCGTCCTAATCATATGCCTCCGCGATTGATTCCTATCGGTAAATACTGCTAAGACGCCATTACTATTCAATAAAAAAATCAAAACCTAAATACCCAAATCAAACCGCCACTATTTTAATATATCTAAATTTAAAAAGGAACATTCTGGAGGACTATGTAAAGGTTTAATTAACATCATTTTTCATTGTTGCAGCATCAAAAAAGATTAAAGTCAAAACAGCAAACAATACTTGTTTATCAACAAATATCAAAACCCTTAAATTGGAAATATACCAATTTGTTTACTTATAAGATGGTCTGATAAATATGGGGTAAAATACTTCCAATAAGTGTACATTTCTCTTAAAAGGTTGACATTAAGAGTTAGAACGCAAGTAAACGCATTTTAAATTAAAAAAAAAACCATTTCATATCGGCTTGTAAATGCTAAAGAAAACGATCAAGATATATGGTCTAACATATAAATCTTCTCTTATCATAAAAGACCTTGTAATTTAGCTCCAGCAATTATACTCGAATTGCCGCAATTTAACTTCACGAAAGATCAATTTTACCAGGCATTTATTCATAAAAAAATAGAGAACAAGGTATTATCATTTGGCGTTCATGGACTGAGAAGACAAATAAGAAATTTAGGGGAGGAAATAATACCCTAGACTGCCGACTGATTACTTGAACTGCAGGATTGGGGAACTGCTTACGTCCAATAGCCTGGAACTCGTTAGCCGATAGAGGTACAATCAACGCTAATTAATCCGTGCGAAAAAGAAAGAAGAAAACTTCTTTTGTTAAAAAAAATACACCAGAGACTCCAGTGCCGAATAAAACAGAGTTTGCTACGAGGTCAAAGGCGCCACAAAGGCATTCCCCATGGAATGATCGGCCGGATAACATGGAGACCACACGTGAACTTTTGCAAACGGAAGTTAATGGATAGAAAAAGAGTGAGGCAAGGAATCTTAGTCCTATGAAAGGAGGTATGGAGAGGATATTGAAGAGGAAAGAGTGAGGGGAGGAGAAAAAGAGACCAAAACAGCGACGGGGAGAGATGAAAGGAGGGGGAAAAGGAGAGCAAAAAATGAACCCCGAGTCCATTCGTGGATAATTGCTACCGATGGGAAAGTTACCATGGCGAAGCAAGAAGATATGGTGGAAAGCTACGAAAAGAAGACGAAGAGGAAGGAAGTGGAAGAGACGGATGGGAAAAAAGGGTTGGAAAAAGGGGGTAGAAGAGAGGTTGAAAATCGATGGAATCTCCCGAGAGGTTGCTGCTGCTGCTATGAACACAGTGGGATAGTACGTAGGAGAGTAGCAATGCCTGGAGTTCATGCAGCACACGAAGAAGAGAAGAAGCGGGGAGATGGGAAAAGCCATCGTGGGGCTCATGAGAGTGAATTTCATGAATGGGAAGAAACAATCAGCCCCGCTACCTATCATTGGACACGGACACGGGGGTTCCAACGGGACCCTCGATGACAATGGAAAGCGTGTTCAGGAAATTAGATGCGTTGTCGGAGGAGCTCTTTCAAAAGGTTTCAGGGAAAGCGGTAAAAAGGCACGAGCAGATCCTATCTACTACCACTCCAAGAGTGAAAATTTTGGATAAGATAGTCTTTCTTTGAAAAGTACCCCGTTTCTTGGAGACTTCAACGAGGGAAGTCCTCAGATGATCGAGAGAAGCAATGAGTTCAGCCAAAAGAAAAAATAGCACGCGTACCGGATTTTGTTAGCAACACTATCTGATCAGAGCAGAAATAGAAAGACATTTTTTTTAGGACAAAGGATTAAAATATGTGCTTGTAAATCGCTAAAATCATCTATTTCAGTAGCAATGATAATGTCATAAAATTTACTCTCAATATATTTGTAGCGTCGAAAATAAACTTAATTTTAAAGCCGTTATTTGTTGCTGTAAAAATTCCTGATTATTATCGAGGAATAGACCGAAGACATCTACAAATGCAACAAGTGAAGGAAGCATTGTAGAGCAAATGAGATAAGGCGCTTTTTTCCTTGTTTTAGGATTATGACATTATCATAAGATTACATATTTGGTTGATAACGACGGACATATTAATTATATATTTTAGAATGTTTGGATGTCTGTGCCGCTATAACTCGACAACTACAGAACTCAGGAACAAGAGGTTTTGTTTTACCCGCAATGATAAGAACAGCGAAAGCGGGTTTTTTAAACTTTGAAATTTTTTATTTTTAAAATTATTTTTCTTTTTAATGTTCCTCTATTTGAATAATTTTCGTTTGCATTCTAAAATTATTTACAATCATCGTACGAGTTCGAGACAAACATAAAAACGGAGAAATGTACGAAATTTCATTTTCTTACGGTTAAGATTTCAAGTATGGACCGAAGTTTTCCAAAATTAAACTTTTAAAAACAAAATTTAAAGTTTTTTGAGTCTACAAATTTTGCTCTAATGGCAACCCAATTGTTGTCGATTTAAGATAATAGCGTAATCCAAAATACATAAAGGAGGGTACGCTTATCAATTATCTAGGTACACAAAAGATGGCGTGAAATGCTATACTATATTGAGTTTCGAGTATAAAAAGACAAACAATATGTATGATCTTTCTCCAAGTAAGATGATCGTCAACATAGTCTACGAGGCAGAGGCATGTTAACTCCAGGGCACTTAGAGCATGTGTCCTGGGCCCCGCGCTCTAGAAAAGAGATTCTTCAGATAGAAAATTATAATAATAGATTTTGTTATTAAATATTTGATCCTAAATCCTATTATTGATAAAATTATAAAGTGCTGTTTTTACACTTTACACGGATTTTTCCTTTAATGTTTCAAAACTATTTTTTATGTATAACACACAATATTATTCCCTTTTTTATAGTTACGTTGGATCAGTATTTTCCAAACAAGTTAATTGCCATTTGGCAACTCCGAGTATCGCCGTGACGAATTTCTTCAATATTTTCAGTACGCAAAAGAAAAGTCAGATGTGATGAAAATGCCTATAAATGCAATTCGTGAACTGAGTACTACCAATATAGACATGACCTTCCAAAATGTATTTGTTGCACTGAGAATTTATTTGACTATTACGTCGTCAAATAATGAGGAAGAGCGTTCTTTCTCGACTTTAAAACGAGTAAAAAATCATCTACGCTCAGCATTGTTAGAGGAAAAAACTCAGTGATTTGGCTGTGCTCGGCATCGAGTGGGACATAACAAGGAGACTCGATTTTGAAGACATTGTAACAGACTTTTCTAGAAAAAGGTCTCGAAAGAAATTCTTCCCAGCGTAAGTTAGCATAATTAATTAATTAATAATAACGCAATTATTTTGGCTATTTGAAGGCTTAATAGACGCTAATTCAATCGGAGGCAACAATGTGGGTCGCTTTGGCATCACTCGGAAAGAGTACGAAAAAGCCATAAAATTTCGAAAAGAAATGCGTGTTTCTGAGTAATTATTACGTGTAACATAAAAATTGCAATAATAAGATATTTTATAGCTTTAGTTGTCGAATAAAGCAAAAACGGAGAAATTCGGTCCATATTTACGTTTTTAATGAATGAAAGAAATAAACTTTGCACCTTGAAAAATCGAAACTCCTGTGTAAACATATGGAAAAATATAATCGTCTCCCGGAGTCGAATCCGGGACACTTCCATAAACGAAAATAGTTTTCCCAGTCTTCTAGTTGGCAGAAACAAAATGGCGTTTACAGCATTTCTCTATGACCAACTGTTCAAAAAGTAAAAGGGGGACGGACGGACGTACAGACATTGAGTAATTATATATAAAGATAATAAATTGCAATAACAATATATCATATTTCAATTGTTTGATACAATATCCTTGCATTTATTACTATTATTAATATAGTGTTATGGTTTATTGGTTTCAATATATCGGAACCAATGGGTTGGGGGCCCCGCAACCCATCTTGTGCCCTGGGCGGTAGCTTAACACGCCCCTGCTATGAGGAAGTACTCTAAAAGGGGTTTCAGTATGTTTTTCAAAATTATGGAGGTCGAAGAACACTTCGGAATCACGAAAGATCATTGGTACCTACCTAAAGACGCTTTTAAAGATATAAATCATAAATACTCCGGCAAAGATCGGATTGTTTTCTAGTAGTCTATAAATTCCATTTAAAAGCATTATATAAAGACTATGTAATAATATGTTTCCCATTTAAAAGGCAGTGGACTCGTTTCCATGGCAGTTTTATTTCCCATTGTTAAAAATAGGAAAATTTTTCCTCAGAACGCAAAAGCGGCTTTCAGAAGAAAGAAACAACTACTTATGGGGAATATACGGAAAGATATCCGCAAGAAGTTCATAAGATGTTATGTATGGAGTATAGCTTTGTACGGAGCAGAAACATGGACGCTAAGGAAAAATGAAATCAAATACTTGGAAAGCTTTGAAATGTGGACTTGGAGGAGAATACTGAAGATAAAATGGATAGATAGGATATAGGATAGAGGTAGGAAAAGGTTTCAGCTGATAGACGATTTGAAATGGAAAGAGTTATCAAGATATGAAGAGGACATTGGAAAATAGGAGTAAATGCAGAACCAGATTTAACCATGAATAATTACAGACCTGTCTACAGACCGACTACCTATGATGATGACAAATCTTATATAGAAAATTTAGTTAAAATCCGTTCAATCAATTCCTTCCAAATCCATAATTACTGAAAGAGTTCAATTTATAATTGTGGCACCCCTGTTTGGTTGATCCTGTCCATATATGCTATTATGGTTGTGTATATATGTATATGTAAATTATAAATATTAAGAATGAGGTCGGGCTAAACCCTGTGGAATTTACTCATCGAGTAAAAGAAAGAACTTTGTCACCACAAATTTATTTGGCACGACCGGTTTCACTACGATCGTAGCATCATCAGGTGATAAAATATAAAAATCGTTCCATATACATAGGGAAATAAGGGAGAGGGAGACAGGAGGAGTTACAGAGAAAACGAATGGAAGGTAATTAAATAAACGATAAATACTAAATTTGGTTAAAATTGATGTGGACAATTCCATACAAATACTTGTAAAAAGAAATTTTTTATTACTTGTATTGTGGCAACCCTGATTTGTAAATCTATACTAAACATCTTGATTTTTATTTTTTAAGTTGCATACCTCCTTAATACAAAATTTCGTTGAAATCGGTTCAGCCAATTTCTTCCAAATTCATAATTGCCGAAAAGTTAAACTTTAAAATGGTGGCACCCCTGCTAAGTCGATCCGGTCCAAATGTGTCATTTTGGTCATTAATTTATGTGAATATTGTGTGTACCGAATTTAGTTGAAATCGGTTTAGCCAATTCTACGGACGGACGGACATCACGAAGGTAATAGAGCTTTTCAGCAATGACGAAAAGCACTTAAAATGAACGCCTTACGGTAAGATCGTGTACGTCTATCTGTCCGTCCGACCGCATGTTTCATCTGCGAAACTACTGGGCGGATGTTTATGACATTTGGTATTTAGTACATAAGAGGAAAGAAGATAAGAAAATGATATTAAGGGTTCAGGTGCCTAATCGGGAGTGCCACTTTATTGGAGGCAAAAAATGAACTTTTCTTTATATATTGCAAAATATTACTGAACTAGTCAAATAGCATAAGTTTTGTTCAGTAAATTTTTATCGAAGGTATAGCCGATTTCAAGAAAATCAAACGAGAAAGACCTAAGTCAATTTGGACAAAATATTTCCCGTGTTTTTAAAATTTAATTAATTTAATTTTTTAATTAATTCAACGAAAACAATCTTAGTCGCAATTACATTAAGTCGGCCCTTTTCATGATACAACGGAATACATAAAAAGTTTAAGACCATAAGATGTACATTTTCAAAGCGCAACATTAGTGTTCCTCCTTAACTTATAAAAATTTTAAAGATACCACTCCATAACTTTATCTTCTGGCTACAATTTAGAAATTTATAATTCGAAAATATGAGCTAAATCATTATTTTTTATCAATTTACAGTGTACAGTATACCAAAATCTGTTGAAATTATTAAAATTACTTGAGACGAATACTAACTTATAAATACAAAGGAGCTATATTATGAGGACCTGCGCGTTTAATCATGAAGGATAAAATATTCCTTCACTACAAATATATATATATATATATATATATATATATATATATATATATATATATATATATATATATATATATATATATATATATAATGTGCCGTGCATACCATAAAAAATAAACAAAGCCATGCAGCACTTCGCAAACTTGCATCCTACGGTTAGGAGTCAAACGAAAAAAAGATAGACAATACTGAGAAAATTTTACTTAAACGTCATTTAGAATTTAAAAAATAGATAACATTATACTAACAATGATGCAATAGTTTTACTTCAGAATGAACCTTTTTAAATGTCAAATAAAAATAAATTTCTCCAACATTAAGCCAATATTTTTTGCATACTTCTTACTACGTAATGCTTTCAACAAAGATTAGTAGATTAGATCGACTAATGGGCCTTCTTCTTTAAGTAAGTTGAGCTATATATGTACCCTCTTTTACTGAAGACGAGATGACAAGGCTTTTCGCGGATATATCCACACTTGATCACTTCGGTTGACGACAGGATTTAGGACAACGGGAGAAAAAGTACACGGAGTTAATTGAATTCGTATCACGATCTGATCATCATAAAGCGTACTTTTAATCTCAAAGAAGACTTTCAATAATTAATGTAAATTTTCAAAATATTTCATACAAACAGTTGACAGAGAGTAGACAAACTTTTGAAATAAAATTCGTTTCAAACTCGATCTTGCTCTGCATAAAATATTAAACGTTAAAATATTTTAGTAATAATAGGAGAACTAGAATACATGAAAAGTTATTTAAATTTAGAATTTTTACATTCCGCACTAAAATATAGTATTTACTCAACTATTTAATAACATATTGAAAGTAACTTTGAATTCGATGGAAAAACCTTCCTGCCATTTGTTCATAAATTGCATTTATACACAAATCGCAATATGTATTCGATAATCAATAAAGAAAAACAGCTACTTCGCCATTACATGATGCATAATATATCAAGAAGAATGATTGTCAAATGACGACGTTCTAGGTTGAATCCAAGAGATCATTATTGATCTTCAGGAATGTATGCCTCATTCAGTGAACTCAACACATTAATAGTTTAAACAATTAGACATACTAAATAAACTTTAACATCCGTACAAAGAAGGCAATCAAAAATGCGAATCATTTACATCAATCCCGATCAAAATTGTACTTTATTTATTTACTTCGTTTGCTAGCGAAGAGTAGAAAAATAATCCAAATTTCCGAAACGCAACTCTGTTATGACACGATGTTTTTTCTCGGCTGCCCTGACTAATAACGCGTTACCACCCGATCCATTTCCACCTTCCGTTAAAAATCCAAACCGTTAAAGTGTTCAAACACGACCAATTTCTCGCTAAATTCCTCTCCCATGACAAAACAATGGATAATTCCACCGTGTTCTCGGGAGAGAAGCACGGCCTTGGAAATGGGACCGCAATGTGTTCGATACGGCGGACCCTCACTTTGAGGAGATTAGAAAATAAGAAGAGCTCTTCTCCACGACAAACTGCTTGACCGCTATGAAAAGTGAGTCGCGAAAGATGAAGGAAGTGAGAAGATGAATTTCAGCGAAGGGAACGGATGAAAGAGGTATAGCCGAGAAGGGGACATGGAGAGGGAGGAGACGGAGACTCCGGGAGGTGGGCGCGGAACACCGCAATCTCTGACGCTTCCCACTCCCGTGTCTGAGATGCACCATGAAATGAGTTTCTCCCTGGGAGACAATGGCTGGGGGATGAGTGGAAGGAGAGAGAGATGGGAAGGAAGGACGGAGAGAGAGAGAGAAAGGTATAAGGATCAAGGTACGAGAGAGGATCCTTTGAGGGTGCGGACGAAGAGTGAGAACGAGGGTGAAGTCATTTGAGGCAAGAGCCAGAACAATGTGATGCTCTCGGAGATGTAAAACTGAGACAGAGAGGAATTTCAAAAGTCGTTCCACATGACCTGCGCTTTTGTGGCATGCGATCAGAAGGGAATATTTCATGAGAGAAAGTGAGTCCTAAGTGATATTCCCCACAGTCATATTAATAGTAGGATGCGTGAAAGGATGTTTTAACGGGCGAGGAGACATGATTGTCGCTATTTTCCCCGGAAAGGAATGCAGGAGTATGATAAGTTTCCTACGAAAGCTATTTTTCAAAAATTTTAATCATCTTCCGTTAAAACACGCAAACTGTTGTGTGGAAACATTACGGCTTTTGAGTACAATTGAAAGTTGATTATTTTACGCTGTAAACAAAGAAGACAATTTTTTAAATAGTTAATTTTATGAAAGCTTTAGGAGAAAATAACAAACGATAATTGTAAGCGTATATTATTGCGTTGTAAACTTGAAGTGATCCTTAAACGTATCGTGGATGAAAGTAGCAATCCTTTAGAACGCGGCGCCAGCGAAGAATTAGATTACTATACTCGACTTTGTTCGCAAACACTGAGTCTATGAAAATTATCCAAATTAAAATGGAGGAATTTTTAATTAAAAACTGTTTCTTCAATAGCCATAAAAAGGGTTGGAAAAATCATATGCACATTCTGGCTACAAAGCAGCCGTCATCAGTATCGATTTGAATCCAAAATGTGAACCAGGTTTTCCCAACCTTTTTCTATCGGCTATCGGAGAAACAGTTTTTCAACTTAAATTCAGTAGTAAGGTGAACTTGATATTGAATCAAGTTCCTTTTCAAGAGGGAATTTTATTCGATATGAAAACGTTGAGCAGGCATGGTCCTCAATAGACTGAAATAGGAGCAAGAAACGAAAACATTCAAGTCGGATAAGTTATCAATACATCCATCGCAGCCCCTTAGTTCTTTGGTTGTTCACCGCGCTCACAAAGCCCTATTTCATCACATAAGACCATGTTTGCCGAGACATCTGTACAGCCGCCTTAATGGTTTTTCCCACATCCTTAATGCGTAGAAAGCTATGTCATCACTTCATTATCCGGGAAGAAGGATCGGACGCTAAGAATTTTCTTTAGGCGCGGAAGCAAATGAAGATCGTTTGGCATGATATCAGCCCTGAAGGGTGAATAATGATTAACGTCCCGAACGATTAAATGTAGGGACTTAGCTGTTGCACCAGTAACGTGTGCGTCGCCCTTTACCTAAGCCACTCCGCAATATTCGCAGTTTGAGAAATCCTGTCTTTTTGCGGCTAGTGCTATCGCACAGGTGTCGCCGAGTTTCACGATACATCCAGATTTGAACATCGAGGCACATTTACATGAAGGTAAAAAGTGAAAAAATATGGATTGCTTTTTATTTTTTGGCCAAAAACAAGTTATAGTTCCTCCGGTTTCCTCAGCTTATTGTGCACCTCTATTCGCTTCAACCAAATGTTCTTCACAGGTGTTACCACTACTAACATGAGGGGTATATTTTCCGTGGGGAGAAAAAACAAACTAACCTGAAGTAAATGGAATTGTTTTAGGCTTCCATTTTCAATCACTTTATTGATGAAGTCAATTAGGTAAAACTGTTTGAAAAAATATTAAGAACAAAAAACAAGTTTTCTGATTAAATCTTTATAAAAAATACTTTGATTTTCCGTTATTACTCCTTAGAATCGGTAGAATTTCTCCTCTTAATATAGCACCCCCACCGCGAGCAGGTGAACATCCTTTTACCACTAGTTTTCGGATGTCTTAGCCTTCCACTCATTACCTTTTCCTTCGCTTTGATGCCGTTTATTGGATATGCTACACACACAATGCTTCGAAAATATTTTGGTTGGATAATCATCTTCATATAACTAATTGCATGCACTTCACAAGTATAAGCTTGTTCATACGCACAACTACGCTATCAAGACTCCAAAGTCTGTTTATGTGGGCGAAGTGTTTCAAATTATTTATCAGAAAAACCGCAAACACCAAACTGAGCGAAGTACCGCACTTCTTCCGTATCCGGTGGTATGCAATGATGCTTTCGTTCTCTTGCAAGTGTAAGTTTCAGATAAATATATCTATACTAGGTTTTCCCGCTGCAACCCACGCTCAGCATGTTAAACTGTTCGATAGAAAATTTGTTCAGCGGAAAGGTATTCGTCCCGAGACAGTGAACTACACATGGTGCTAAAAAAAACCTCGGCTTTATAAGGAAATGGGTTAACATGGAAAACGATTCATTCGTAAAAACTGTTGAAATGATGAGAATTAAGACAAATATTTTCCTTAAATGAGCGATTTATGTCGATGACTCAGCATTAACGATCTCGAAATGAGCAAATTTCAACAACTATACACAACGAAGGATTAATTATCGGCATTTGGAATTCATACTTCCAACAGCAAAAAGTAATTACGATAAAATTAAAAGATAAAAACATAAATAGAAAGCGAAATATAAATATTTAACAATATGCTATACACTATTCATTTGACCTATAATATAGTGTCACGAGAACATCTAATTCGTTATTATATTAAACATTCAGCTACAGAGAAAATTTATTATCAAACAAGTAGTGAGTTGCAAGAAAGCTTCAGATATAAATATGGTTTTCGAGCTCGCACCTGTGCTAAATACGACAAAATCTGCGAAATAAACCTTTTGAAAGGGTTTTTAAAATGATTTCCAGCGACTCATGTACGTATGCAAACGTTTATCACTAGTTTAAATATTAAGAAGAGCAACAACAAAAAAATTCCCAATCTAAATCGGAAAATACATCCCATAAATTACTTAAACGGAACCAATATATTTTTTACCCTTAAAAAGACCACGATAAAATTTCAACGAGAATCTACCCCTTCTCGAAAACGCGTAAAAAAGACTTATCGAATGCATCGCAGCGAGCTAAAAAACGTTTATGGACAACCGCCCGTTGACAACTGCAAGCGTAAAAAAACAGCCGACTTTACACAGGGCCTATTACTTTCCACCAACGGAACAATAATAAGAGAATGAAAATGTTGATGTTTTTTCACAGTTCCGCGGGGTGACCGGAGGAAACGCCCACCGCATGAAATGAAGTGGGTGTGACTCCGTCCGTAAAAAAGAAATAATTTATTTCACACCTTTGTAGTCTCTTCATCTTTGGAGTCCGCGAAGCGACGGCACAAGACTCGCACCCATAATTTGAAAAGGAGGGAGGGAGAGTGGTGGCGGGGAGATGAGGGGGAGGGAGGTGGGCGGGGGAGAGAGGGAGATGAAGGGGTGGGAGGGGGGGGGAGGAGAGAGATGAGAAGTTGGGAGGAGGAAGGAGACTAAAGCTCCGGAGACTGCTACGTGCGGAGGAATCCACTACCAACTGTCGCTCGTAAAAATTAAGTTTACGATGACAACACTCGGGAAAGCTAACCGAATAATTAAAGGAGCAATCCTCGCCATGGTTTTGATGAGCGAGCGAACTCGTTTATCGAAATGAATTGACGGGGGCGACATTTCAGGTACAATAAAGCCATGGCTCTACTAACAGACCTGCCAAAACAATGATGCGTCGACTTGGACAAACTCCAGGATACACACGTCATAACTCACAGAAAATGCATTAAACAACGAGAACAAAACGACTAGTTGATTTTAAATCACTTATCGCCCAATTAGTTCATAAATAAAAATATGAACGAGCGAAACGTTAGATTAGTTAAACGTTTGTGTTTGTAGGGCGCACTGGTGAGTCGATCCATCAAGATGGCATGAAGGGCTTGGGGGGGATATAGGGCGTAACCAAAAATTTCGGCGGGTGAGATCCAAAGGAATGGCGTGTTATTAATCCTAGTGTAATTATTGCTCACGGTAATAGGAATAGCCGTATAACGAAAAGAAAGAAGATGGTGTCGTACTGATTAGCCGATGATGTTTTTTCTAACAGTGATACGAGCTCACGAATACCTTCGCCGTTTTTTATTATTTTTTTTAGAATATGGGCTGCTAAGAATCCTCGCTTTTTTGGTTCCACCTATCCCTCGGGCGAAGATGCTTTCGGGGTTTTTAATCGTCTCTCATCATCATCATCCGTTCGTCATTCCCTCGGAAGGTGCGCCTCAATAAAACAAACTATTACGCTTTGAGATAATAACCAAGGTATTTCGCCAAGGGGTTGTAGGGCTGACTCCAATGCGCCCCCTTCGGTTTGGAAATTATAGATTAAGGCAGCTACTCGGATGGCCTTTAAATCGTCCACACACAATAAAATTCGAAAAATATGCAACGCTTGGCTAACGTTAAAAAAAAGGTGTCGTAACTTTCGGCTAGAACTAGAATTCCGTCTCCATTTATTTATTTTAACCTGCTCATAAACAGCCGTTGGAGGCCTTTTACAATGAGCTCAATAACGGTAGAAAAGACGATCACATACAGCCATGCCAGAGGCAGGATTCGAATCCGCGACACTAGCATTGGGAGCCAGACGTGCTATATTATTATTACACAATGTTACAGTTTGGCCCTAGGGCCAGGTGGCAACAACATATCACTTAAATAATAAATTGAATAAATTAACATGAAAAATACCATAACATTTATATTATATACACACCAACTTCCAGTGTAGGTTTTCCGCGGGTTCATTGAAAGGTTTCCTATAGATATACCTACACAACTTCCCTAATGAAATGAAATAAACTCGATAAGGAAAAGGATTAATTACACGAACGAACGTTCCCAAAAACAAAAGCGAAACCATTTATCGTTAAATTACTAAACAAAAGAATTTTCAGTCACTTGGGACACGCGAAAAAGCCGAAATCAATGCGCGGATTCGCAACCGGGAGGCACCGACGCGCCTCGCAAAAGAATACCATATGGTCGTTTTATAATGTCCTGACAGTTTGCCCGACACTTTAAAACCGCACATCTGACGTTGAGTGTCTTAAAAAAGCTATCTCCCACTTAAATCCGCAGTTAAGTGAAACTTGATACAACAAAATGGCCCTTAATGTAAGAGAGGCTATCCCCGGCAGGAGAACCTTATGTTTAAACGGCTTTGAGATAAAAAAAATCCAAACGGTGAGTTTGCATTTTTTTGTCTGATGCGGACTCCCTATTATATTCCGATGATTTCTGGGACGAGCAGAAGGGGGAGGGGAAAGAGAGAGAGAGAGAGGAGAGAGAGAGAGAGGAGAGAGGAGAGAGAGAGAGAGGAGAGAAAAATGGTGGCATCTTCATCTTCGCCCTGCCGCTCTCGCATCCCACCCCGCTCAAATTCCGACTCATTCCAAAGTCCCCATAAAAAAAAGAATAACTCTTCGCGCCCATTTTTCCGCCTCCTCCCTCTCCACATCTGCCTGTCCTTTGAGCGTGACGCCTCTACGTCACTGGAGAAGAATGGTGTGAGGATGGTGTGAGGATGGAGGAGGATTTGAGAGGACCGAGCGAGTGCCTTAGGTGGGAGGAGATTGGGGGCGAGTAGAGTTCGGGACCGCGGACGAAGAGGCCTCTTTACCCTTCAAGCATGCGACAGCAGCTGAGCAAAAATCCACGCGATAGGCACCGGAGAGGACTGCCACGTCCACAGAATTTGTTTTGAAATAACACACCGCACGCGATCACCTGGTGGAAGTAAAGTAATACCCCAGAATGCGCGGCGGCGGTGGACATTAAGGGCGACACTAGGCTACGCCTAATACTCGAAAAACTGCGAGTGGGTGATGAAGGGGGCGGGGGAGGAGGAAAGGGGGAGGGGAGGGGGAGGGAGAGGGAGAAGGGGTGGGGGAGGGGGTAGGGGTCGTTTGGAATGGGAGAGTGGTGGACTCGGTATGGGAGGGGACGGAGTGAAAACCCCGCCTGGAAAATTGACAGCCGAAGGGTGGAGGAGGAGCTTGCGAGAGATAGGACGCCTGGGATGTGAGTATGGGGAAAAAGGAGAGAGAAAGGGAGGAGGAGGTGGAGTGTCGACGCCGAGAGCAGACTGGAAAGAGACTAAGGAGAGAGGTGTACTGGAGGAGTAAGAAGTCGGAGGGAAGTGAGGGGAGACGGGAGGTTAGGGTCGGAGGTGAGCATGCGGAAGGTTATGGGAGGTAGGTGGAGGTGGTTAAAGGTGGGAGGAAGAGACGACAGAGTGAAGGCAAAGAGAGTTTGTTTTCCCCACCCATCCGAGGAGAGTGGGGTCGAATCGTACCTTTACCCTTCCTTGTTCTCTCCACCTCCCTCTTCGCCTCCACCCCCCTCTCCACAATCCGCTTCCTCCAACCTTTAAGCGCCACCCACCCTCAATCATCCTCACTCCCACCTCTTCCCCATACTCCTTTACGTGTCCTTTCCCGCCCTCCGCATAACGCAGGTGTTACGCCCTTGCCTACAGACACCCTCAACCACCACCCAGCTACCTCCCATTCTAACGTTTTAAAAACTATTTTTTTATTTCATTATCATTTCCTCCGCTCCACCTCGCCTCGCTCCGCCGTTCCCGCCTCACCCCACGACCGAAAAAACCTTCACTAAAACCAACCCGCCGTCAACCTCATCCTATTCCTCTCCTTCACTCCCACTCTCCCTTTTTATCCCCTTCATCCGAAGCACGCATACCCTCCGAGACCTACCCGCGAGAGGGATATAAGAGAGGAGAAAAGAGGGTGTGGAGGGCAACTAGAAGGGTGACGTGGTCAGGGAGGGCAACATGGACGCTACTCCGTTAAAAATAAAAAAACCCTTTTGCCGAAAACCTCCTATAAGATTTCGCGCAACTCCTTTCCATTTCTCCTCTCACACTGCCGCTCTATCCACCTCGGACGGCCACAACTACCCCACTCCATTCGACAACCACTCCTCACCCGCGGTGCCGCTATAAAAATCCGACCGCAGCAACCAGCACACACCGACGGCCGCCGCAAGAACTCTCGGGTCTCTGGTCGGTGACGCCACGCCACCCCACACCGCAGCCGATGCTTAAACAAACGACCGGCCATTTCGAGGGAGAATGAGAGAGAGGGAGGGAGCCCTCGGGAGAGGATTCCGGACCCGAGGGAGGGAGGGAGGAGAAAGAAAGAAAGGGGGAGGGGTGGGGGCTAGGACGGTGGTTACGCTGGAGAAGGGCGAGACGAATCTGCGGGGAAGGAAAAAGGTTTTGGAGAAAGGGAGCGGCGGCGATGGTGTGTGCGTTCGTGAGCACGCAGACGGGAAAAGCCCCCCAAGAGATAAACGAGGAATTCCGCTCTCACGGGATGCGTCCATTCAAGAGATTCGCTAGAAAGAAGTGGCGGGAGGCTGCGGTGGAAGTGAAAAAGGAAAGAGTAAAAGGAGAATAAAGTAATGGGAGGAACAGAGGTAAGAAAGAGAGCGAGGAAAACAGTAAGTAGGTGAAGAAAGAAGTGAGAAAAGGGAAGGTAAAATGATAGTGATGAGGGAGCGACAATTTTGTATCGCATCCAAATTTCGTCGGATAATATTAACTGTTTAAAACAATTTCAGAGAGTAAGGCCTGCACTAAACTTATTTTTTTGCTGTTTTTTTAGTGGCAAGAGAGTGTTGCGCAGCGGTTCCCAAACTTTTTTTCATTTTATGCGAGTTTTCGCACCATCTAACTCGAAAATGTGTAGCAGAAATTGACTAAGTATATTCTTTATTGTGGTGTAAAAGACATAACAACAAAATATGAACATGATGAAATAAAAAATAAGCTAGTAGTAGAATTAATTCATTTGAAAGAAAATGACAAAAATAATGCATAATCAGGATAACACGGAACAGTTTTTATACTTACCACTTAAAACTTAAAAACCTGCCCGTACCACATTTTGGGAACCTCTGGTATAGAGAAACACGTGGCTTTCGGGACGCCTGCGAATGACGGCTGACCCACTCGAAGGAAATTTAAAATAAAAACATTTGAAAAAAGAGCATGAGTCAAAACCATGAAATTACGTAACAACGTGGAGAGGGCTAAATCGTTCCGCGTGTGCGCGCCCACCCACATGCGGAGCTGCAGAGGAAATAACGAGACGCAGGCCGAGGAGTAAATCATTCAGAGCGTTTGACCGTCGCCTCTAATAAAACCGTTTATTTACAGCTACTAGAAAGTGCAGTGTCCGGCTAGAAGGCCGTCGCGAGCGTGCGCGGTTAAAGTGCTCCAGACAGGGGAAGTAGTTCTAGAGCGAATTATTTATTAGGTACTTAAAAATTCGATAAAACCGGTCTAATTAAATCGGATCCGACTACTTAAAAACAAAGGTTTACATCCTTCCCTCGAGGAATATGGAACACAAGTTCGGCAAACGATACTACCTTGTACGGCAGAAAATTAAATCATGCCGCACGATAAACCTAACTGTTTACGATTTCTTGAATTTTACTGTCTTTGTATATGACAGGATGACTTCGATAAACTATAGATTCATTGTTTTAAATGGAATTTATATTATAATACTTTCTACAATTTACAAAATTAAGTTAAATGTAGCAAGTTTAACGAGAATAACAAATGTCTAAAAAATAATGCAATGTCTTTAGCTACTTATATCATTAATCTCTTATTACATATGAGGAAAAGAAAAATTACGAGCAAGGTAAAATTTGCTTAGAAAACTAATAACTACAACTTT
Organism: Tanypteryx hageni; assembly: GCA_028673005.1. NCBI lineage: Eukaryota > Metazoa > Arthropoda > Insecta > Odonata > Petaluridae > Tanypteryx > Tanypteryx hageni. The sequence continues at coordinate 58,989,349 of CM054116.1, forward strand.
TTATCAGTGCTGTCATTATATCATTTCATCAGGAGTAACATATGATTTTAGTAAACATAAACGAAGTACAAAGGGCAACGAATACAAAATTCAAGTCCCTATTCAATAAAGCGGCTTTCTATAAGTAGCAACGTGCCTATCAGCCAAAAACAGCAATCGCAGAAGTCCCTCACTTAATTTCATAGACATGCCGCTACACTGACTTTCAAAACCATCACAACTTACATCCAATCCCTCTAATGGCTATCGCTTTTGCCACTTTCGAGGCATTTTCAACTTGCTCGAAAGGAACAAAACTGTAGCTCGGTGGCAAAAAAATGCGTCGATTCATTCACGTCTTTCATAAAAACAAGCGCAGATTATTCGTAAATAAACACCAACTCCTTGGCGTCCGAGTCCGCAACATCCTCTCTCGCAGACACACACCGAGACGACCTATGATGAATTTTCCTTCAGAGAGTTACGACGAAGAAGATAATGGAGGCGAAAAAACGGAGACACGCACACGCCATTCATTTACACGAGAGTCTTCCGCGCGACACGACGAAGGTGCAGGAGGGGGGAGAGGAAAGTCACGCACGGACGTGAGGGACGTTGAGATGCACAGTAACACGTGCGCACTCGCGCGCGCACACACGCAGACGTCTCCTCGGACCATTGAGACGTCAAATATAAAAAGGCAAGACGCAGATCGGACTGGGAAAAGAGGAACACCTGGTAGCGGGCAAAGAAAGGCCGAGGAAGGCTACGCCGCGATTAAAAACGAGCGTCCGTTTAGAAACGCAAATGAGAGCGAGCTCTGTAAGCATAGCGCGTATGCATCGCCGCTGATATCCGAATGCAATCGGTCGATGCAGAAAGAACAGTTATCCCTTCAGGAAATGATGAATAATCGAGCCGATACGTGGCACTTTACGCCTCTCGATGGTGTTTTTTTTTAAGATTTGGACTGTAGCATGAAATGTTTGCCAGCGATTTGCGTGAGCACACATAAGGAAGACCAAGTTGTTCAAAGCGATGAATATTTATGGATGACGTTGAATGGTGGGAATGTTTTTGAAAACATAAACTGGGCATCGACAGTATTCGCATAGCAATTCAAGCTATTACTTCCATAAGAATGAGAATGTAATTAACCAATTCTCAACTAAGGAATTTTGGCACCACAAACCGTCATAAATATTTTTAGCGCGCCTTTTCTGAAATACAAGCAGTTAATGAGAACACAATGACTTGGGAATTGCGGGATCCGTCGATTTCGACACAGAAAAAATACTCGTAATGACGTACTTCACAATGACTTCATTTTCCGATTTATGTCCTTTTTTTACTGATCCTCACCGAATTGTGTACATCAATGACGCACAAATACTTCAGCATAGCGTTCTTTAGTGTTTCGTCGTTTTCCTAATTAAGTACAAAAATAATTGGTCACAATGCTATGCTTTTCAATGTTTACGTATGTATTAGACGAAAAATCGCATTAAAAAAGAGTAATTGCACCGTTGAGCGATAAGCCATGACACGAGAGAAAATTCAATTTCCACGCGGAGGTTTATCGCACTTGTCCCTTCCTTTTTCTCTCCAATTCCAAGAAACTCATTCAGGGATTTCCATCCTGCATTTATCAGGAACCGTCCGCAATAGACGTTTGGTAACGTATAAATTGAACCATAATTAATTCTCATGAATTTAAGTCGTCCAAATGAAATAGTAATAAGCATGAAAGATTTCTTAAAGCTATAGAATAAAAATTTTAGAGGAAGTTGACAGCGGAAGAGCGAGCAGTTATCGTGGGATGAAATATACATCAGCTGATGATGTGTGGTAATATGCTAGGAGTTTCCGTAAAAATTTGTACGAGTAAATATCCTAGTTTTAAAATAAATAACGACGTGATGATGCAATATAATTAATTGTTTACATCTGATATCCCGCCGTTTACCAAGCAAGTTTTTCAGCATAACGTATTTTCACAATAAAGTAGAAAAATGTACGAATCGCACTCATAACCAGATTTCGCTGTGAAACGTTAAACGTTCGCCAAGTTACGGCTAATTCAATCAACTCTATTGTTATCACAGACTATAAAAGCGATAGTGATGCTACAACAAACGAACTGTAAATTACCCAGAAACTTATTCAGCATAAAAAATTGCACAAGATCACTTCACAAGAGGTAGAAGGCATACGCCATATCCCAGATGTTAACAATATTATAGTCAAAATCTACTACAGCGATAAATACAAATCTCGACAATGACGCAATGGATTAGAATAAAAACGAACTAATCACGCGGCACTTTTGAGGAAATGATGTAGTTGTCACTGTCAGAGTGTCCTTTCAAAATAAATGACAGACAAACATTTCCTTCTAAAAAGATACATTATAGCGTTAAATGGTCAACCATCCCCGATGAGGTAGATTCTTTCAGTTTCGGCTCCGAAGTTCCCTTAAGGCCCTTCAAATGATGAGAAAGCTAAGTGATCAAAAAACAGGTTCTCGAAGAGATTTTGTTCTTATTTTCAGCGCTCTCTCTCTCTCTCTCCGGCTTCTCACCCCATAGGATTTAACAGCACCGCAGCATCTTCACACAACGGTTAAGAGATGAGACGTCAAACGATCCGAAAAAATACTTCTCGAATCCCTCAGGAATATAATATATATAAATATAAAATTAATTGAGTCAGGCGTTACTTTATATATATATATATATATATATATATATATATATATGTATATATATATATATAGAGGCTCGCCAACCTTAAGTCATCTTATTGGTGAGTGCTCACTGTGCTTCCTTATCCCAACAACTTGTTGCCATCCATTTATCCCATTTACCTTTCCTCTTCCGTAAGCATATATATATATATATATATATATATATATATATATATATAGGGGTGTCCCAGGAGGAAAGGTCAATTCTGGGAGGTGATAGTACCGGTCATTCTAAGAAAAAAGTTCGTATGGACAAGTGTCCAATTCCAAAAGTTTCCGAGATAGAGCTATTTGAATGTACAGTTGCAAAATTATTGATAAGAAAAGAGATATTACGTGTTGTTGCTAATATTTATTGTTCAAGTGAAAAATCTGTTACAGTTTATAATAAGTTTTCGAAAATTTCACCGTCAACATTAATGCACTTTTCAACTCGTGTGAGAACATGGCATGTTGTTCGTCTGAGTTCATCTTGACGTTCCTTTACCAAGATCTCCAGACCTAACCCCGTTAGATTTTTGTTTATGGGGTTGGATGAAGAGTGAAGTGTACACAAGAAAAGTGGATACACGAGACGAACTGCTCGAACGCATAATGGGTGCTATTGCCCGCGTAAAGGAACGTCAAGATGAACTCAGACGAGCAAAACGGCATGTTCTCACACGAGTGGAAAAGTGCATTAATGTAGACGGTGAAAATTTCGAAAATTTATTATAAACTGTGACAAATTTTTCACTTGAACAATAAATATTAGCAACAGTACGTAATATCTCTTTCTTATCAATAATTTTGCAAATGTACATTCAAATAGCTCTATCTCGGAAACTGTTTGGAATAGGACACCTGTCCATACGAACGTTTTTTTCTTAGAATGACCGATACTATCAACTCCCAGAATATTGACCTTTCCTCCTGGGACACCCTGTATATATATAAAGTGTATTTATTTATTTTTATGTATGTCTGTATGTATGTATGTATGTATGTATGTATGTATGTATGTATGTCTGTATGTATGTATGTACGTATGTGTATGTATGTATATATGTATCCGTGCACTAACAGAAGGGACGGATGAAATTGAAAAGAGGTGGATTTCTGACTGAGTTTCCGAGCGAATTTCCTTTTTTCTCTACCTCACGTGGGTGGACAATGTACCACTTGCGACGAGAACCGGCATAAATCCTCCGCTCTCGACGACGAACCAGAAGGACCTCGCGAGGAGATTAAACCCATTCGGAAATATGAAGGAAGTCTCGTTTGGAAACTCGGGGAATAACACGATGCCGAGAAATGTGCGCGGACGTAAACGGGGCGCGCGCTGAAAAGACGCGAGTTTTCCTCACTACCTCTCCTCTGTCTCCCTCACTGCATCATATCACAACATTTTTAATATTCTCCCTTCGCTGCATGGAACCGGAGCATCGTCGGCGATCCTTGGGACTGTTAATTTTCCACCCGCTCGCCTCATTGAAAGCGTCGTGAGGCAGCCGATTTTCCTGAAAGGGTAAATTTACGCTCGTTATACTCGGCTGAACATTGGTAGCTTTTTCGACTTGAAAGAGAGAGAGAGAGAGAGACGAAAAGAGAAAGGGCGAAAGTAGAGAAGCGAAGTAGGAGAAAATATTCCCGAGTATAAAATGAAAATGAGAACTCACGAAGGGCTGAAACCGATTGTTAAAAAATAAGAGAGGGAGGGCGCCGGAGTGTACTTAAGGAGGGATAGGGCGCGCGAGGAGGAATAAGAGATGGGTCTCGTTGGAAAAAGGAAGAGGGTGAGAGAGAGAGAGAAGTGGGGAAAAGAATGGTTTCAATGAGGGGGCACGCGGCACCCAAGGCACGATGTTAAAGAGAGGAAGGGGGAGAAAGAAAGAAAGGAGAATACAAAACCGTGATAGGGACAGAGTAAGAACACGTGAAGGAAGAATGAATTTTATTTTTTCTAATTTGAGGGAGCAAATAAGAGAGAGAGAGAGAAGGTAAAGAGAAAGAGTTTGAGAAAGGGCGGGTGGAATGGGATGCGGACTGAGGGGGGAAAGTGGGAGGAGGAGGGAGTTGGCAAAAGTACAAATTATATCCTCTCGCAGTGCACGGTTGTGAGATAGATTGAGGTGGAGGGAGGTTGAAAAGAGAGAATGGGAGTGGGTTACCTGGAGGATGGGTGGCGAGGGAGACGGGATGAGGAAAGGTCGGATAAAGCGTGAGGAGGGCGGCGCGGAAGGGGTGAGGTAGGTACTGGGTAGAGAGAGAAAGGGAAGGGGGGAGAGAAAAAAAATACAGACAGCTCGCCAGACTATTCTTTTAAATGGGCCTTTGTGCCCACAGTGTGTGCAATGCGATAGGTGCGTCGAGGAGAAGGATTGTGGCGTGGGAGAGAAAACGGATCGCTCACAGCCACCAAGGGAGCGGGATGGAAATGACACGAGTGAATTCGTGGGAGAAAGTGAGGGGAGGGCATGGGGGAGGGAGGAGATAACGCGCCAGACGGACAGTATTGGGGATAAATGGGGAGAGACCACTTAGGTTCGTCGCCGAAATAATTTTCGAGAGAAATTAGAAGGGGAATTAGAGGGGAGAGAAAAATCTAAGGTATAATGGTAGCAAAATGAATGCCCCGAGTGAAGCGAACCCCTTTCCCACGAGGATGAGTGCAACAGCGGCGTAAAACGGCGAAATTCGAGGGATGAAGACGGGTTCGGGCGCCGGGGAGTGGGTCAGGGTCGAAGACGAGCAAAAAGGGCCGCGGCGAAACAAATGACTTCGAGAGGAAGGAAGGGAGCAGTAAAAAAATGTCTATATAATAAAGCAAGCGAATAACTATAGGACGCAACGACGGAGAGTGGATGTGGGTAGGAAAAGTACGTGATAATTTCCTCCTCGTAAAATGTGAAAGTGGCTAAGAAACGAAGATAGGTCTACAACGTAAACGACTAAGTAATAGAATCGTTGAGAAACCGAACGATGAAAGAGGAGAAAGTCGACCGAAATTCTCTCGGGTTTCTCTATTCACAAAAGCGGATCAGAGGCAAAAGGTTTCATAAAGGGGCCGAATGTAAGGTGTGTCGAATACCCTGCATTCGATCGTGTGATGCCGAAAATGAAGAAGTCTATGCCGTGAAGCCTCCCTCGACACCTCACACAATGGAACTGTATCGGAGAGATCGTTTATTGTTCGAAGGACCGGTGCGAAATTTTGACGCCTCCTCGCCAAAATGCGCTGCGGAAGTGGAATCAACAATGACTGAAGAGCCAAAGAGACTCTTGGGGAATAATTACCCTTTAATTTGCCACACGCTTTAAATAAAATAAAAGAGAGCGCGGGAGGGGAGGAAGGGTGGTGAAGAGGAAGCCGGTTGTTTGAGTGGGAAAACAAAGAAATATTTCAAAAGTTTGGCGGGAGTGGAATGCCGCGGTAGGCACCAGGAGGGGGGAAGAGTGGCGGGGAAAATAATAGTAGGGGTGGCAGAAGGGGGAGAGAGGAAAAGGGAGAGAGGAAGGTGGAGGGAGGAGCAGAGAGAGCCCTTGGGAAGTCGGCAACCTCCTCCCCTCTAGTCTCCCACCGCTCTTTCCCTTCCTTTCTCCTCTTCCTCGTTCGTCCGTGTCTCAAAACCTGCTATTATCTTGTCAGTATGAGGCACTGCGGCGATTTCGTGTAAGTTTTACCTCGCACAACCCTCATCCCTCCTCCGCTTTCTAACCCCCCTCTCAACCCACCCCAAACCCTTGAGCTCTTAGAAACTCATCCCACGAACCAACTCTTCAAACACGACGACTCTCCTCTCCCCCTCTCCTCTCTCATTTCCCCTCCAGCCCCTCCCTCTATCCACGAATGTGCTCTCTCCTCCTCGCCCCGTTCTCTCCTCCCTTCTCTCACCACTCCTCTCGTGCCCTGAAGGCTTTTCCGGCCCTGCTTACCGACTCCCCCTCTTCCTCCCTGCAACTCGCTTTTGATTCAGCTCCTCATTCCTTCACCTCACTCCCTCTCCTCTCCGCTCTCCTCGCCCCAAACCCTTACTTACCCTCGTTTTTCACCAAGACCCCACACCACCACCCGTCACCACCTACTCGGCCTCCTCAACAACCCGAAGTTTTCGTGAATTCCCATAGCATTCCACACAAATCGTCTCCTCCACCTCCTTCTGGTCCACCAATCGACTCCCAGTCCCTTCATGACGACATTATGCAAACAATCCCACCCTTCCGCTTTTTCTTCTTTTAGCTCCACCTATCCGAAAAAAAAGAAAACAAACGTCCGAGGCGAGGAGGATAAATAAGGGGGTTTCCTTTTCCGAAGAGTGGAGTGATATTTAGGAAAACTCTTTTGCGATAAGCCTCGTTGTTCTGCGGCGTCGGGGAACAACCTTCAGTCTTTCGATGCGTCCAGATAAACCCCAAAGAGGATTTACATAACACCTACCGACGGGTAAATGTGTTCGGAGTAATCCGCGAGACTTGACGAAGCCCTCTTTTCCCCGCAGATAACGGAGTGCTTCTGAGATGACTCGGCCGCATAAGTGGAAATGTTAATTCCAACTACTCATTATCCCCCTCCACCAACTTCCTCCGCTCGTTTCCAGCCCACCAGGATGCCGGCGAGCGTTTCCATTTCCTTCTTCGTTTTTTCCACAGTAAATTTTCCAAAACTTCACCAATTCCACGTTTTTCTCTCCGCGAACGGACTTAAAACAAAGTGAACCTTTTTTCCTCTCCCTCCATCTCTCGGACCAGAGGCGAGTTAAGGTCACCTCCTAATAGAAGAGGATATTTTTCAGAAAGAACGAAAAGGAGACGGATGGGGTCAGGTGGGCGTATTTAGGTTGAGGGAGGGTCGAATGGGAAACCGACAAAAGAACTCCTCCCACATCCCCTCTTAATCTAAAAACTTTTCGGTCCTTAGGAAGTCGAAGACGAGGGCGGCAGATCCCACGCCAGTCGGGAATGGGAGAAATAGCGTAATAGAAAAGAAACGCGCAACGTAGTGATCAAGAAGAACATTCTTGACAACTTACGAGAAGATAAACGGACTGTGCTGGTACAGGAAAAATATATGGCACCGGATTTCCGCTACATTAAGAGCTGACGAGGATTTAATAACAAAAACTAGACTCAAAGAAACGGAGTTAACATTTCTTCGGCAACTTCTACATGTTCAACACCTGTATTCCCTAATAATATATGTAAATTATTATGATAATATATAGTCCAACCACTCGAAGCTAAAACTTCAAATATTGCATCAATACGTATACCCTATGATAGCGAACCTTTTCAGAATTCGAATTGAATATTTGAATATATGTAACATCTTTGCGGACGATAAATATATCACACAAGAGCGGGGGTCCGCAACCTCATGCTCGCGAGCACCGCCGTGCTCTTTGGCAATCTTACCGTGCACTTTTAGGACGCTAAAAATCCCCTTTCCTAGCACCACTAATTTAATTGTATTGCTTGTTTACTTTCTAATCGTACGAAAGGACATTTTTAATCACTTTGGCGCTAGTTTGATTTTATTTATGATCATTCAAATCTCATAAAATTATAGCGGTGCTCGCTGGGTGTAACTTGGTGGTCGTCACATTGAAAAGGTTGCGGACCCCTGCACTAAAGCGTATAAAAAGAATGGTTTATCACGAGTATCGGCGTGCGCTCGCTATTTTAAGGTAAATCTTTCAAAAGAAAGCACCCAAAGCGGCGATGGGTCTATCAAATTAAATGGATCAGGTGGTCACCCTGAGGGGAGGTCCATAGGAGAAGGGAGCGTACATGAGGGGAAAAGAAAGAGAAAGAAAGTAGAATAAGGATAAGGAGGGGAATGAGTGGGGGAAGGACGAGAGCCTCGAGGATAGTCACAATAATAATGAAAACCGACTAAGGCCGGTCCGGCGATCACTTCCGGCGGCCTGGGCAGCGAGAGGCCAAAGCTAGGGAGGCGGCGCGAAGGACCCTGCTAAGGGCCGCCGCCTCGTTAAGGAGTTCTCTTTTCCAAAACCTACTCTCCCCCTCTCCCTTTTATTCCTCCAATCTCTCCCTATCTCTCTCTCTCTCTTCCACTCTTTACCGCAAGACCTTCTACCTCACCCTCCTCCCGTACCAACCTTCCAACGATTAAAACGAGCAAAAGAGTTTTCGCTTTTACCAAACCCGGCTGAAAAGGCAAAGCCGATAAGGTAAAGAGAGCCGAACCGGAGCCACTCGAAAAGATACGACGGACCAATAAGGCAGGGCCCCTCTCTCTTCTACCTTCAACAACCCCTCCCTCTTCCCAACCCTTCACCGCGCTCTGCTCACCCCTTGCTAGGACGAAAAACGGCCTTCACGGATGGGAGGAGTTCGTTATTCCTAATAAATGAAAGAGTTACAACCTTTAATTGGCTGGCCGATCTCTCGACCCTCATCATTATAGAGAAGTTGCCATATGACCGATTTGGTTTAGGGATCGAAATATTAAGATGATCGGGCGATGCATCTGCCCGCTAATCGAAACGTGAAAAAAAAGCATTGGGGAATTTTTTTTGGAGAGTAGAAGAAGATCTTTGCTGTTGGGGGTTTGATTTTTTATGTGCGCCAAGGGTGAAGTTGAGGGTGAAAAGGGAAGAAGGTAATGCGTCAAAGAGGATTAACGATGCAATATAGATGGTCATTTGATACGGGGAGGATTTTTTTCGAGGGCTTTAAAAAATTACCCTCCGGCTAAAATATAAAAATGAGCATTATTAACCAATAAATAATAATAATTGGATAGAAAGTGCGGGTAAAACTACCCTCCCTGACGCATAAGTGGCGAATAAAACCCATATTATTGTCAGGGCATACCCCTTCCACGCTACGCAATTATATCAATAGTCTCTTCAATTTACAAGCAAAAATACTTATCAGAAATCAGACAAGAATCAGCGAAGAAATATAAGTTATTAATATATCGGTAGTTTTTCAAGTACAGTTCACCAAAACGCAATATTTAATTAGGTTAGAATTTCACGCTCCGGTGCGACTTAACATGATGCAATTTGTAGGTAATACACCAATTCGCAACAGCACCGACCTCAGTCGAACTTGCACCGGATGGCCGAAACATATCCGACTCAAGTAATATTTCGCTAATTATAAGCGCTTGTCTTGTTAATAAAAGATAATGATTTATAATCGCAATGACCTCCCGTTTCCGTAAATGTCTTTAACAATTACGGAGATTCCCGTATTAAAATAAATTGGCAATTAAAGCTAACTCAATAACTTTCCACATTCTTTATGCTCAGGAACGCGATAAATGACGTCTGGGTTTGGCTTACAACGCTGGTTTAAAATAAATTATGCATTCCTTCAGATGTTGGATTTAACGAAAGACATTTCAAAGCAGAAAGTTATCTACCGACTTCATAGAATAACGATAACGCAGTATTGTAAGATGCAAGATAATGGAGATTTATGCTGAAGAACGAAGAGATGGTTTATCGATGATTCAAGATAATTGTTCATGATTTCATGTTACATCTTTGTAAAGCGATAATTTCATTAACAAAACAAACTGTATAAACATTCAGATGTACATACGGTTGGGCGAACGCTAAAAATGATTATCTCTTAATCACACGTGCCACTTACAGTAAATAATAGGAGCCGAAATAGACAGCCAAGCAATATGCTTAATACACGGCGAAATAATAAACATTGTTGAACAAATTGAATGTAATCCTTTCGATGCCATTTTATTCCAGGCTCTTCATTGTAACTAACATTAGTAGGATCCAAACAATAAATCACATATAAACATGATTTTTTACGATAAAATGAAATAGGATGACAAAAACGAAATTTGGTCACCTTGTCAAGGAAATATTGACATTTTGTGCTATTTATTTTATTATAGAACTATAAAATAATAAAGTGTAAAACATAAAGCAAATTTCATGCCGATTATTTTAAAATATATGAACAACAGAAATTAAAATAACTAAACGAAAATTCATTACCAACGAATAACCTGCATCAACAGATAAAGAATATTTCAATGTATTAAGTCGTGTATAATGTCACTAATGTTAAACGATTAGGACGTTCTGCTTGAAGGAGTGGTAAGAGGAGGAAATTTCAAAATAATAAATATAGTTACCTTGTTTTGTGATCTCACACAGAGCCGAGACTAAAATATAACTATCTGAAAATGGGAAAACTGAGTCCAAATTACGTTCAAGTAAGGTTATTCTTATGAGTCTGACTCAGTTCATTACTACAGGAATAAGGTGCTTCACATGATATTTCAAGTTAAAGTTATCAATGAAAAAGATCAGTTTTTTTCGAGTGTGAAGGGATGATATTATATTTTCGAAAGTTTGGATGTTTGTGCCGCTAGAACTCAACAATTAGGTACAGAACGTAGGAACAAGAGAGTTTTGTTTTAACCGCAGTAAAAAGAATAGCAAAATAGTGTAGCTTTTAATAAGATTTGATTGACTTTCAAAAATATTTTCTACATTTAAATAACATTGGGAAATGCATTTTCGTTTGCATTTTAAAATAGAAACGGAGAAAAGTGTGAAGTTTCATTAAATTACTGCCAAATTTCGATTTTTTCCAATATTAAGCTTTTAACCACAAATGTTCATTTTTCCTTCCTATGGCAATCCATTTGTTTTCGAGTTAAGACAATAGCGTAATCAGAAAAACCTAACGAAGGAGACCACGCTCATTAATTCGCCGTCGACTATATATTTTGAAAATCTCTACTCCCATTAAAATATTAGTTTCTCTTGCCATAAAGATCTAATCTGCGGCGTAGAATCAAGGAATTTTGCGCGGAATTAATTTAAGAATGCACCCAATGGAGAGCAATGGGGTCAGATCTTGGAGGAGGAGATGATAGGAAGTGAAGCATTCGAGAGTCCTGAAGGAAGGCGATTTGCTATCATCTAATGCAGTGGTCTTCAACGTGGACAATAGGGTCCACCAGTGGGCGTTTTAGGGTTTTTGGTGGGCGTTAAAGAACTCACCAAATGCTATTCTAATTTTTACAATGAAAAATAAAATTCTATAAGAAAGTTTAATGATATGTATTGCTCGTGCGCTCTAAGGTGGCAGGCAGAGACGCGTGAGAGGGGAAGGGAAGGAATGGGAAGGAGAAACTTTAATGGGGAGCCGACGTCAGAACATATGCGCAGTAACACAGTTTTGGTTCGCATGAGTCCAAGTTCGAGCATCAAATGCCCACATCTAAACACCACCTCCCATATAGGCGGTCCCACTTCGAGGATGGACACGTCCTTCCGTAAATGTGCCTTTTACGCACCGCCACGTTAGAGCGTTTTTACTACACACATATCCGCAAATGAGACAAGGTACTACCTACCTTTTAGTTTAGAATGGCGACATTGGAGCGCTAGTAGCACCACTCTACTATGTCTACTATCTAGCAGCCAGTTGGCAGACAATTTAACAGGAGCGCTATTATTAGAACATTGTCTTCTTTACCTTTCCAAAAGAGTATCGTTGGTAGCTCACAGTAACTTTGGGTCAGATTATTAAATGTAAAGTACTCCTTTAGCCAAACAATTATAGGGTTACAACACCCAATGCATTTCCCCCACAAGGTGGGCATCTTCAGGGGCAAAACCTGTCTCAACAGTGACTGGGAGTTGACTGCCGTCAATGTTGTTTGCAGAAAAACTTATAACCGACATGAATGGGGAATCAATTTTTTTCAATCCTAAAGGCATATTTTGAAAAGATACGATATTCCATTGACAAACATTATTGCCTGCGCAACTGATGGAGCGCCAGCTATGGTAGGTCGCTATCGAGGATTTATTGCATTTAAAAAAGTACCCAAAGTTTTCAGCATTCTTTGTATAATTCACCGACAACATCTTGTTGCCAAATGCTTAAGCCCAAGCTTACATGCTTCACTTGAAATTGTGATAAATGCAATAAATACGATTAAAACCAATTCCAAGAATGATCGAATTTTTCACCAGCTTTGCCAAGATAATGATGAGCAGTTTGTTCGCTTGTTGCTACATACCGAAGTTCGTTGGCTCTTTGAGACGTTTTGTGGAATTCTACGATAGCGTGTTGCTATTTTACCGTAATGAAAACAAAATTGACATTTGCAATGATTTGAAGTCGGTCAAAAAGGATGCTTTTTTGGCTGGAATATTTAAAAAATAAAATAAAGTTAACTTACGACTTCAAGGAAAGCAAGTGACACTCATTGATTGCAAAAATGTTATTTCGGAATTCACTGACAAAATGGATTATTCAAACAAAATATCCCACAAAAAGAATTTTTTCAGTTTCCGGAACTATGTACCATCAAAGATGATCTTACAGCTGAAGACAGAGAAGATTGAAGATCACCTTTATGCTCTGAGAATTGATATGATGACTCATTTTGCGATGTAATAGAGTTGAAAGTAGACGCATGGATGGTGACACCGTTCATCACAAATGTGTGTGACGTGGATGTTGAATACCAAGAGGAGATAATAAAATTATTTCATGATGAGAAGTGTAAAGCAAATTTCAACAAAGGTGGATATGTGCAACTTTGGCAGAACAAGAAAATGCTCTCTCTGTATCCACGCTTGTGGAAGAAAACGTCGTTGCTCTTGTTAACTTTCTTAACCTCATATCTAGTCGAGAAGGTATTTAGTGCAGTCAACAATCTCCTGTCCAAAAAAATAAATCGCTTACTAGTAACAGAAAGAGGAGATCTTCGAATGATCCTTACAGACTTGAAGCCTGACATTGATTCCCTGGTTTGGAGGCACCAAGCACAAAGTACGCATTTAAATGTCTTTCAAATGTTTATTTTAATATTTGTTTTGGGATTAATAAATATGGTCAAATTTGATGTCTTTTTAAACATTTATTTTATCAAAAATTTTATTGTTAAGTTGATACGGAAAGTGTGTGGTGAACTTATTTCAAATGGCAAAATATAGTATAAGTGGGCGGTGAATCGAAAAAGGTTGAAGACCACTGATCTAATGCGTACACCTTTCTCTCGGCTATCAGTTGGCTATAGGTGAAGAAGTGGATAGCCAAGACAGCCTCAGTATCGCAAGGATCCTTAACTGGCAAAATCACCAGTTCTTTTCCCCATGGGGAAATCTACAGAGACATCCGAACGCGAGGCCACTTCGTCCAGAGGACATTCGCCGGCCCCACTTCAAGGGGAAAACACTATGTTGGCGGAGCTATACGCCGACGACGCAGCGCTACTTTTCAAATCTGCGAGGAAGACTCTCGCTGGAGAATACCTCCTGCATCCAGTATCTACAACGCAGACGACCATCTTCAGTGTCGGTCACAGCGATGAGCCAGACGATGTACTTATAGACGTTGAACAGTTCGAGTGGAGGAAGAGGTGACCAACCTCGGAATGCCACTCGACATAAGGTTTAACTTCTCCAAGCACGCGACGAGAGTAATAGCGAGAGCCACCGGTATCCTCCGTTCACCGCAGGTATCTCCGTAGAGGAAGCTTCGCCTTGACGTGTAGCGACCGACTTAACTGCGTCGGCAAACACCGCCTGGCAGTAGTAGATAGAGTTAGGGAGTATTTGCAGTAACTGTTATTTTGCCACAGTGACTAACGAGGAACTGGAATCAGTAACAGGTATGCGCGAGAAGTAACAGCTATGGGTGTCACAGGTTCATTCACCGCGGGCTCGGTGGAACAGGAGAAGGGGCGCGGTCCCTACTCCCACTCACCCGAGTCCTAACTTGGTCCCAACGGTCCAAATGGTTTCAACTGACGCCGCTGTACCGCACCCAGGCAATCCTCCGACAGCTCAAGGTCAATGCAATGAAAAAGTCACCGGTGACTCAAGTAACAGGTACGAGTCACAGGTATTTGTTTGTCACTGGAACAGTTTGTCACTGTAACAGAAAAAAATCACACTCCCCAACTCTAGTAGCAGAGAGATCGTGTCTGCGCTCCTTCCTCAACTTGGACTTTCCACAACTGTATACTCACTCAGTGACATCCAATCAATCGGAAAACGCCTGCGTAAAAAAGACCAGCGTTTCTACGACGGACTGTAGCACAAGCAGACGCAGGAGTTGCAATCCCTCGTAGAAAGAAAAACCACGCAATGGGATAGGCATCGGCTATACAGATCGAAAACGAATCTGGAAGAGGGTCTTTCCCCTTCTAAAAGAAGAACCTAGAAGGCGGTCGGCTCCCGAAACCAATATAGATCAACCGGATTCCAAACACCATCACCTCCAGTCAAAAACCCTAAGGAAGCTGGAAATGGGACATGAAGCAGGTGATGATCTTCCGTGCAGTCACACGCAATAAATGGGGTCATCGAAAGGGGGGGGGCGATCGCCCCCCCCCCCTTAGATCCGTCACGGTCTCGAGTTTCGATTATTACCAGACAAATTATATCAGAATCCGTCACGGTCTCGAGTTTTGACTATTAGCAGACAAATTATATCAGAATTAGAGTTATGATTGATATTTATATCGCATTTCTAAACGGAAATTGAAAGGTAACAATGATGGGCAAAAGAACATTGTTTTTTATACCGCGCACCCCTACAATTCCTTGCGACTACCCTTTTGAATCCAGACATTTTCAATTTCCGGTACAGGTTTCGGTACTTGAGCGTTATCCACCCGCAAATTTTACCCGTAGATAGTGGCGCCGTAGGTGACGAGAAATGGAACTCCTTAAAGGTTGCCTTTACAAAACAGCTGAAAGTGAACGGTACCTTAATAAGTTCTCTTTTCAATAAGAGTGGTGGAATTTTAGAGACTGAAGTCGTGCTGAAGATTGGAGTTGTGCGGGGCGCCTGTGGCACCCTGTCGAATATCACCCTCTCGATGCCAGCGGAGATTGGGTGCCCGAAGCAGAGCAAACGTCGTAAAAGTAAAGGTCTATGAGATACACATATGTACACTACGTAGTTCCATTTCTCGTCACCTACGGCGCCACTCTCTACGGGAAAATTTGCGGGTAGATAACGCTGAAGTACCCAAGTTTCTTCTGCAATGACTATTAAATAATATCTAAGGTCAAGCGCTAAGAGTTCTCGGGATCAACTTGTGTGCATATTGCGTTTCTCAAGATCAGCTTCACCGAAATAATTTTTATATTATTTCGCTACGCAGAAAGACCGTCAACATAGTATATGAGGAACTATTATAAAAGGATTTTCAATGTATTTTTCAAAATTATGGAGGTGGAAGAAGATTAAGTTACGACTTTGGAATCATGAAAGGAAGCTTTTCAAAATATTAATCATAAATACCCGGGCAAAGAACGGGAGTTGTTATGCTAGTTTACAAGAAAGAGGAAGTCATGCGAGGAGATAAATGTCTACAATTTCTGAAAGAAAGAAAGATAACTAAAAATGGAAATATTCGCTTCAATTTTAATTCTACGCGGTGCGACAAGAGGAATTTTCAGATGTTTCGGAAACGACACCTAGATCCAAAGAGGAAGACGGTTCATGAGCAGGGGCGAATTTACCCATGGGGCTTGCGCCCAGGGACCTGGACTTTATGAAGCCCCGAGTATCGGAATTTGGTTCCTCATTCTTCTAGATCCAATGATGGCGGGGCTCTTAAAGAAATTGGCACAGTGTTAAAACCCACCGTTCACCAGTGTTGAGAAGATATACAAATCCAAATATGTTTACAACGATAACCTTAGTACAATAGTAGACACATTAAATGAGTTTTCGTTAGGAGAATTGAATGTCAATCACATCACATAAAAATAAGAATTCACGGGAAGCCACGGAAAGATCCTGGGATGCATTAACTTCCGTAAAGCAGCATACAATTCTAGAATTTATAAAGGCATTAAAATCAGACTATTATTAAATCCACATTATCGATAACAGTTAAAATTTCCACATTGAATGCATGCAAGGATGCTTCTTTTAAAACTTGACTGGATGAACTTTACATGCCTGGTCATTACCATTAAGCGGTGCACTCGGCAGCCAAATAGGTACTGTTGACCCATCGAGGCTAAAATCAAAGCCGATAAAAAGACCGACTCATGCAAATAATAAGCAACGTATTATTACGAAAAACCGCTAAGTCGTTAATACGCCAAGGAAAAAAATCGCGGTATTTTTTGCGACAATGATCTCAAATGAGTAGCCCGGCAATGATGCCGCGGCGGCAAAAAACGTGCAGGACAAAGATTGTGTAGGGTCGAAGATAACTTTAAAACATGCGATGGAAAATGCTAGGATGCCTTTTATTGCCTCACGTTCTTCCCTCCGCTTCGACTTCTTGATTAACTAGCGAACAATTATTCGCATTTTTATTATCTCAATCGCAACCGGTTTTTTTTATTGCCCCGCCTTAAAATCGTCGCATGGTCGAGATCGTCGAGCAAATTATGGCCAAATACCCTCCGACCAGTTTTTACAAAAATTTGAATAACCTTACAGAGTGTCTTTCGATCATCATCATCATCAGGGTTAAACATTACGACGCCTTAGTGATAAGAAAAATATACAGAAAATTTCATATGCTCCCATTGGAAAAGTTGCAAATTTTAATCATCCTACATAGATAAGAGAGCTATAAAAATATATGAAACGTCTCTCAAAAAAGACGAAGACGAGCAATGCCGCGTAATCGCTGCTACAAGTCGCGTTTAAACTTATCAAAAATTATTTAACTAGATGTTCGGAAAAAATCGCAAAACTGCCGATGAAAAATAAAAAAAATTTATGTTGGCCAGAATCAAATAATGCGCCAACTTTAAAATATATACAACCAAGCAAAACAAAATGGAATCGATGAAAAAACTATGTGAATAACGCACATTACCTGGTGCGTTCTACAGGAACCAGTGAAAGATGCCTCCGTCTTACCTGCAAAGACACAACGGCAGAATATTAACAAAAATCTTTAAAAAAGATATTACATGCACTGAATATATCATTTTGAACGCTGGACTATATTTTTCATATGAATATTTAAATCGCGTATATCAAGCCGTGTTCATATTCAAACACGAAACTGCAGCGAGTTACGTGACTTGATGCCAAACCATTGTTAAAGAAAGACGCATAAAGACAAAAAATGGCTGCATCACTCACAAGTAAATTTTCAAAATACTTTTGAGATCAGCAACAGGAGCATTATAAGTTTGTCCGGAAACAAAGACGCTAAACCCATTTCAGATTCTTTACATTCGTACAGCCTCTCATATTTCAGTCTTCTACACATCCAACTATTTTCAAAGGAAAATTCCGCTTGAAATGCGACAGAAAAATATTACTCTTTTCAAAAGAGACAAAGGAAAAAATCAAGGTTATCGGCTCTATGGAATGCCAATCCCATCATTCGATCTCTAATAGTTTATCAATGATAGGAATATTAGAGAGGTTTTAGGATATAATCTCATGTGCTACAGAAGTGGATCCCAAACTGTATTCCGAAGGTGATTTCTCCCAGTTGAAGCCGCGAAAAATGTTGTTAAATAGACAAATCAATTATTTGGAAATAATGCTAAATCTTTTGGACAAAGATATTTATTTTAATAAATTGATACTGATTTGATACCAACATATGAATACGTCTACACGTTCTGATTCTTGCAATCTTGTTTCAAGGTGGGGTGCCGCGAAATTCTATTTATCTTGAAAGGGGTGTCGCACCTAAAATATTATTTGGAACCACTGTGCTACTGTATGTCAATGTTTCCAGATTCATTATAGCTCAAAAACGAAAGACAGGATATTCCGCGCGTCAGTAGGACAAATATGCTAAGGTGTCACAAACAAATAGCCCAACGATGTAATTCTCATATGCACATTGACTAAACTCATTCGCCATCGCAGAATAATTATAATTTTTAATCCGTTTCCATCTCCATCACGGAATTAATGGCGACTTAATGATACACACAAACACAGGCGCATCGTTAAATCTCACTATGCCGATAAATCAAGGGAGACGGAGACAGAAAGTAATTTCAAAAAGAAGAAAGAGGGTCCGAAATATTAAAATGACGGAAATTGGGCAGAGAAGAACGAGCAAGGTAACGCGTTACGAAAAATAAAAGTAAGACGAACACGGGTCCATTTAAGACAAGAGAAGATCGGCTAAGCGGAGAAGGAATTATGAAGATGGAATGGAGAAGGGGTGGGCAAGCGGTCGAGGGATTGGGGGGGAGGTGCGGCGAGCGGCCCTCGGTGGAGAGGACACGAGCCCTTGGGGAAATTATTGATGAGGTATGCCACACGTTGAGTATGTCCATACGCGAGACTTAGCACAATTCAGCCTGCGAGAGGAGGAGGAGGTGGGGCAGAAAAAAACGCGGAGAGAGAAAAGA
The DNA here is from genome assembly GCA_028673005.1 of Tanypteryx hageni. Lineage (NCBI taxonomy): Eukaryota > Metazoa > Arthropoda > Insecta > Odonata > Petaluridae > Tanypteryx > Tanypteryx hageni. The sequence goes on from CM054116.1 coordinate 59,008,387, forward strand.
CGGTAAGAGGAAGAGGGAAGAAAAACGGTAGTAACGCCAGCAGCTAGTTTACAGGCCAGCACGTCATGTTTCCTGTGTCCTTGTATGAGGTTGTGACCCCATATGAAAATTTATTGCATTCACCTCGCCCAACGATGAAGGTACAGAGCGTGCAGTACAACGAAGACTGGGAGTTGTAAGGGATGAGGTAGACAGCGAAAGAGAGGGGGAGAGAGAAAGAGTTACAGAGAAAGAGAAGAGAGGGCTTACAGATCGAAACGAGTTTCCCAATGAATAAGGATCGAACCATGAGGAAGATAGTGCGCCTCCGAGAAATGCCCGAATCAAATAAGAAGGACGTGAAACAAGGAACACAATCGAAAGACACGGGACCATCGATATAACATATGAAGTACGACGGGCGAACGATTCACACCGAGCGGTAGGCCGACTCAAAAAACCGCCGGGGCGAAAAAACAAAACAGAAAAAAAAAACAAAAGAAAGCGAGGAACCGAAACGGTCGGCAGTATGAAGGAAGGTTGGCATCCATCGCGGCGGTAACAACAAAGAAATGTATGCGACCGCTGACCATTTGGCCGGACAACATTCTTGTACCGTACATTATCTATAGGGCAGGGAGGGCTATACTATAGGAAGGCCGGGCAGGCAGGCAGGAAAGGTAGAGATGGGCAGAGTAAAAAAATACCGAAATCCTATTACGTATCTAAAACGAAAGATCAGGAGAGCACGCGAATGTCTGACACATATGCGGGTTTACGAGAAGGTGTTGACTTTCTCCGCAGGGGGGGGAAGAATGGGGGTTATAAGAGAGAGCGAGGAGGGAAAAACCCCAAAAAATAAAAAAACGGCGAGGACGAGTTGACCGCGAGATGAGGGGAACAATAATAAAAAAATAACAAACGGGTCGAGCCCTTGCGGTGAGAGATAAGGGCGGGAAAGAAAGGGATATCGACCACGAGCGAGCGAGGTGAGAGAAAAAAGTGGAGAAGCGGCGATGAGGTGTGGGTTTAAAAAAGAGGAAGGGTGGGGGACGGGAGGCGTTTTGGGGCGTCGAAGAAGTGAGAGAGTCCGCAAAGGACGATAAATCCAACACAAACGACACCTACACATCATAAATTCCCGGATGCTGGCGGGAAGAGTGGAGATAGAGAGAGAGAGAGAGAGGTAGAAAAATTGAAAGGAGCCGTTCCCTCTTCTTCCTATCGAGCTCGCCCTTTTCTTTCTCACCTCTTCGTCATACATTGCCTATTCCCTTCATTACTATTCAAAGGGTGGGTGGGGTCGACGGAGGTTGGAGGGGAGAGGGAGAAAGCGTCCGACGGAGGAGGAGAGGGCGGGAAAGAGGGTGGTGGCGGGGAGCGTGGTAAGAGGGGGGTCCGAAACAAAATACGACGCCGAGGAGAATCTCGGCGGGGCGTCGGGGAGAGCAAATGGGAGAAGGGAATTGATAAGGGAATGACTGTGGGAACGAGCGGGTGGGTGGGTGGGGGAAGGAGGGTTGGGGGAGGAGTGTTGGGGAAGGAGGGTTGGGGGAGGAGGATTAGGGGAGGAGGGTTGGGGGAGGAGGGAGAGAGACGGCAACGATGGGGAAAGTGTGAGAGGGAGCGCGGAGTTTTTATTTTTGAGAGGAGGTCACCTGTTACGAAAATTTCACTGGCTGTCTGGGGAGGAAGAGGGAAGTGGGTGGGATAGGGTGAGAGAGCTTCTAGAGAGAGAAAGGAACGAGGGGGGGGAGGAGGGGGAGCTGCGTGAACAATCGGTATGACGGAAGGGGACGTGGAAATTATAGGGTCGCTTTGGAAAAACACTACACTCACTTGCGGTATCCGTTTCCTCCTTTTCTTGGGGCTCGGGAAAAAAGGACGACGCCGCCTTCTCCCCTATCAATGGTATTGCCGACGTGGGAGGCAGACGGCTAGACTGCGTGGTAGGGCGCCCTCCTCATCCACGCATATCGCGTTAATTATTTCTGTTTATTCGGGACGGATTCGGAAAATTACCCTGGGTGGGGCTAATCGGGAGGACTGACGGATACGTACAACGGTATTCATCACAAACGTCGCTATCGACCCGTTGAGGATTTCTCCAAATTCTTGAATGGCCTAGCCGTTTAGAACCTCCTATCAAGAGTAAAACGGCTGAACCGACGAAGGAAAACAGCTGCCCATCGATCCCACGCGACTGACTAACACGGAACCCCACGATTTCCCGCCCGCGATGAGTAAAAGAGGAGAAACGAGACAGATTTGTAACCTCTACCCGTAGCATGCAGGTATAGCCTCGCACTGACTTTGCCGCGTCAGCGAGAAAAATAAATGTCGGGAGATGGAAATCGACAAATCTGGGGGTTCACGACCGTTTCACCACTATGCTTAACAACGTAACGATACAAAATGTCTTCTTGCTGGATATCCATGGGATATGTGATTTTCGTTCTTTCTTAATTTGTGGAGATAAAAATCTGATTTCTTTTTTCGTACTCTAATTCGAGAATGAATGGGTTTTATTTTTCAAACGACCACCCATAAAACATCATGCATCATCATCAACTCGCTCTGACCAGCCCTGGTATTTATAACCCTCTGGCTACACATCCAACGCATATCCATCTCAAGGGCTGTTGTTCCACATTCTCTTAAAAAAATTGACACGCTTATGGAAAGGAATGTAAAAATCGAAACCATAGCATTAAAATTAGAATTTCTCAATGTATGTACATTGGTGGACGAAGTCTTTTTTTTGTATGTTGAATTAAAAAGAACAACAGGATGTTTTTATCATATCTCGCAGAATTTCAAGTCAATAACCCACATTACATGTATCAGCTAAAACTATTTCACCACCATTAACACAGCCTGAGGATCATACACCTTATTACTTACTATATGACAAGAAAAAATACAATCAAAATGTAAATAACCTAGAAACGACATAAACTGATGTTAATATCTATTGACAATGAGTATATGCATTCCTAGAATTTTTTGCGCTTAGCAATGCGGGATATTTAACTTATATAAACGGAATTATATTAGCTTTTTGTGAATATGAAAACTTGCATTCTCCTCCTCCGATAAATCTCCTATTCTGATAGAGGATCTTAAATTAAAATTCCGACAATTTATACTTCCCAAAATAAAGCAGGCTTTCATCTTCAAACGCGACCGTGTAGGCATATAAGGTGAATACAAACAAGGAAATATCATCTAGATGGAAGATTTTAGCGGCATAATAAGAATAGCTCCCTTCATGAGTAGAAACTTTCTCCACTTTATTTTCTTAAAACGCAATAAATAAATACAACTGACATAAATTTATTCACAATTAATTCTGATTAGAATACATTAAATTTATAGAAACCATTTGCACGATCAAAGAAATGTTTTTCTAAACCTCTACCTCATTAACTTTCTTCGCCTTTACTAAACAGAAACATTCCAATTCTTAACAACTTTAACGCATTTCCTTAATACTGTTTATGTCTTATATGACCAACTCTAATGAACCTCTCTGGGCATTAATCTCGACGAGTAGCGGCAATCGAAAGACAAAGGAAAATACGGGAATTTTTGTTATAAATAGTATTTATAAGGCTTATATATACTCAACAATGCAAGACACTAACTCGGTGGGACGGTTGAGAGCATAAAATTAGCACGAACTAATTATGGGAACAGTAACGATGAAACAGACGGAGCTTCATGCACAGAAAACTGTATTAACAAATATAATTTTTTAATAGTCAAAATGCCATCGGTGTCCTTTTTATGCTGGTCGTACAGTAGGAAAACGGACGATGATTTATTTCAGCCACTGCACATCGTACTTTCATTACACTACGTAAAGTGCAAATAACAGTCAATGCCATTTAATTACTTTATTCATTACCAGGCCTATTCGCACCAATTAAAAAAATAGACGCATCCTATTAGGAACCCGTCGAGGCGTTTGGTAATTTCGGCGCTCTCGTCGTGCTCGCACGGAATATCGGGACAGGAGCACCTATCCTTCATTGCCAATTAACGCCCGGTTTCCCAATCCCATCAATTCTACCCCCATTGGGGAAAAAACTGGATACGTTACCCCCTACCCTACTGAAAAAATGAACGAAAAGAACCAAACGAGAAAGACATCCATCATCCAACAGCGCGCGCTCTCTCTCTCTCACGCAATTCCATAACTTCGAAGCAAAAACCCCCGCCGAACTTTAACAGGTAAGAGCATGACTCTCACGCGCGCCGCGGCGTTTCGAGATTGGAAGAAAACAAAAGACGGCGAAAGGGGGAGAGCGGCGAAAACAAAAATCACACCCGCCAAGGTTCTAAAGTAAAGAAAAATAAAACTCCCCCTCTCATTTCTTTTTACCGGTTGCAGGCGAAAGGGATGAGGGGTGATAAAGCGCTCCCGTGAATTAAGAGTACGAAGAAAGATAATTCCGAGAAGAGAAATGGTATCGAGGGGAAACGAGGTGGGGTGCTGGTAGCGCTGGAGGAAGGAGATCGAGGGGAAAGGAAGATGAGGAAAGAGGGGGAAAGGGTGAGATAGAGGTTAGAGGGCAGAGAGAGGAGGAACGGCGTACGAAGGGTGGGGAGGAGAGGGGAGGGCGAAGGGGCGATGGTCGCTGGCTGGTCAGGCGAAAAGAGGAACTACCTCGAGGCAGGAAGAGGGCTACGGCGGAGGGGAAGAGAGAAAGACAGCACGGCGGTAAATCAACCAAGGGAGGATATTCCCATATAAAGAGGCAGTCAAAAAGAGGAGGATGGAGGTGGATGAGGAGTATGCTTTTCCGTGCGGGAGGAGGGAAAGAGGGGAGAGGAAACAAATGTGTGAATGTGTGACGTGGTGGAAGGAATGTCCGTGGATGGGGCGGAGATGTGGGAGGTGCGGAATGAGAGGGAGGGGTGAGACGGGAAGGATGTGAAGATAGGAGAAAGAGAGAGAGGGTTGAGGCGTTGGGTGGGGTTGTACAATTGAAGGATTGTGGGAAGAAGTGTGAAGCGGCGGAAAGAAAGAAGGCGAGGATTACATCCAACCGCTGTCTCTGCGAGGGACCTTCGCGTCGAACCGAGGACCGACCGGGTTTTGCGCTCGCGAAAGGAGAGGGAAGGGTAGAGAGAATGGGGAAATATTTACTCGCGGGAGCGGAAAAGGATGCGAGAGACTCCGCAGCGTCTTCTCACTCTTCTCAACTTCCTCTCCCTCCCTCACGGAACCCCCTACAACTCCCCTCCACATTCTCTCTCTCTCTCTCTCCTCCCATCGAACAGGATGGCGAGAAATAGAGCTTCATCCTCCTCTATCTCCTTTTTCTTTCTGTTGACTCCCTCCTTTTTACCAGGCGGGATATAATTCATCGGAGAAGGAAGAAGAAGAGTTAAGGCCTGTTCACATCGACTCATCGAGGCTTAAATCAGCAAGCGGAGAGAGAGCAACTGGGTTGAAGGCTTAAACACGGTGAACTTTCTTTTGAGGGCTGACTACGGAAAATCCCTAACTTAAGAAGTGCAAGTTAACATTCCGTGTTTTTTTATATCCTTCGTGGCGGAAAAAGCAGTAGACGGCGTATTCCAAAGAAGCTTTATCAACACCTTCTTCGACAGCGTTGCTTGTTGAAATATAACAAGACTACTTCTAGCCGCAGTTAACTAGCTTATTGCGTAGAGGGAAATATTCCCACAAAAACTCACTACAATTTCTGGAAGACCACTTGCATAACTAATGAATAAATGAAGAGAAAGTACAGGTAAATAAAATTGAGAGAAGAAGCTGAAGTCCGCAAGTAATAAAAATGCCATGTCTAGGTATAAAAAATCAACGTAAACTAAATAACCAAAAAGAAAATTTTGAGTCAAATATATTACTACTATATATTTATCACATATACATAATCAAACGCGCAAGAAAGATGACCACATACCATTCAAATGGACACCAATAAATCAGAGAACGGAGAAAATAAACATCCGGAAAAATATTTCAACTGAAAAAAAGGAATAACTTCCACGGAAATAGTTCGGGCACATGTTCACAATGTTATAGGTTCTTTCAGCTTAAACTGGCATAGGCCGACTTTTGACACTATACACGCATCTAAGAATAACCGTATGCATGTAATATTACATCATACCTTGCGATAACGAGGTTAAAAAATTGAAAACTGCACCAAGAACATTTATATCTCTCATTAAAAAGAAATGGGCGCAAAAAATTAAAATATCTGTAAGATAAACGCAAAATAATTTTTAAAAACGTATTTGTACAAGAGAGATATTTTAAGTAAACAACAAGATATTTCGATAAAAATTTAAGTTTTGGACTAAGTCTTGAAAAATTGTCAAAATTAGAAAATTATATCCCCACATCTCCCGCGGTAGTAGTAGGAGGATAAACATCATGCATGGGCGCTTTCAGCTACGTCGAAAGAAATAGTAGAAAAACATCAAACGTTTCACACCGGCATGTCCTCCGAGAAAACTCGAAACGCTAAGTCGCCGGAAAAAGCGCTGGATTTTTTTAAAAGTAACACTTTTTAACCCGTCAAAATTCCCTAAGAAAACTTAAAACTCTATAATGCGAGAGAGAGAGGAAGAAACCGGTGCAAATGTTCCTGTCAACCAAAAAAAAAATCCCGAGACGTCAGTCACGGCAAAACATACATTCGTAAGAGTAGACGCATGGAAAAAGGCGACCGAAAACCGAGAGAAAAAACTCGCGGGGAAAAAAGCCAAAACAAAGATTGATTCGCCCCGACCCCGTGTTATTTTTTCATCTCTCCTCCTCCTCGATCGTATAGAAAAACCGCGCCACATTACCCCCAGCACGGCGTGACACCGCATACGGAGGAAGACGACAGGGATCCTCAAAACGTCCACAATTTATCTCGGCCCGAATAGAGCCGAAGCTGAGCCGGGTTTTGATATGGCGCCTCCAAACAGAATTTTTATGCTCGGCGCACACACACACGCACGCACCGCGAGAGGAGAGACGAGAAGACGGAGGAGGCAAAGGGGTAGAGGACGTCCGGCCATCAACACAAAACATTTTGATTAAGCGTGACCGGGTGAGAGAGGGACACGCAAGCAGGCGGGCTCCCGACGGCCGATTTCAACGGTTGTCATGGAAACGGAGGTGCGGTAAAGGAGACGATGACGAAGAAAAGACCCAAAGAAAGGAAAGACGAAGAATAGACGGAGGGAGAGATAGGGGGGGGCGGTTGGGAGGGAGAGAAAGGGCGAGGAATCCTCGCAAGCCTTCGGGGTACGGCGGCGGAGGACCGAGAACTGAAGAAAAATCCTGGGAAAGACGTCTCTCCACACGCAAACGTGCGAATAAACAGAGAGATATACGGGTGCGGTATAAAGGAATAGAGGGTAGATATCGATAATGAGGCTGAAGTCGAAAGGATCTTTAGAGGGAAGGGTGGGTAGGAGAATAGAAAGTCTGTGGAAGGGTTTATGCGCATAAACGAGAAATACGAGTAACCAAAATGTAAGGGAATCGAAACGCAGGAAGGAGGAAAGACGGAGAGACGCGAGAGAACATCAGAGAAAGCAGGAAGACACGGAAAACGGCGGTGAATTAAGGGATATCCCACGCGAGTGACGGTCATTCCTAGAAAAGCAGTCACCCAACCTTTTTCGCACACACACAGGAGATATCTCGGGGAGAGAGAGAGAGAGGTGCAGATGGGGTAAAAGGGAAATTTTCCACCGACGAAGAACACTGTGCTAGCAGCCTTGTTGACGATAAAACACGCGAAATGGGAGGGAGGATCGCAGATGGGTAGGACGAAAAGGGAGGGGGGAAGGATTATAGGGAGGGGAAAGAATGGAGGCGGGAGGATAATAGGGGATAGGGGGAGTTGCAGATGGGAGGTGAAAAGGGGGAGATTGTCGGGGGAAGTGGGGGCGGAGTCGATGTGGTGTGCAAAGATTTGTGGTCGTGCTGCAACGAGCCAGAGAAGATGAAAGGTGTGGAGGAAGAGATATGGAGGTTAAGGGGAGAGAGAGAGAGAGAGAGAGAGAGGAGACGTGTGTATGGAGAAGGATCGAAGAGGGGAGAATATGGGGGAGAATACGAAGAGATGTAGAAGAAGATGGGCTTAAAAAAGAGAGCGTGTGTACATACTAAAACCGCTTGGCGGTTGTAGAGGGAGGGAATTCGGAACGGGGAAAAAGGTAGTTATGTGTGTAAGGGTGAAAAGATGCGTGCGAGAATGGGCAGGGAAGATGAGATGAGTATTAGGAACGAGGATGTTTTGAGGATAAAAGGACACGGCGTGTCCGGGCCACATGGAGATCGGGGTCGCAGGGGGGGGAGGACCCCCGCGGGTTAACAGACGGAAGATATGGTAAAGATGGAGAGAGGATAAGGGAGTGAGAGGATGGAGTCGAGGGATGACGCGGTTTATAAAAAAAGGGAGAAGTAAGGGCAGAGAGGGACGCCGGATAGGTGAAAAGGAGTATTGGAGACGGTTTGCTCCTAAAAAGAGAGTGGATGGAGCGAGAGAGGAGAGAGACCGCGTGAGGGGAAAAAAGGAAGAGGGGCAAAAAATAGAAAGGAATGAAGAGGACGACTCTAAGCAGGAATGATAGCTGACGAAGGCGAAGGAGATAGCGAGAGCCGTTTAATTCCATTGAGAGAAAGTGGAGGAGAAAAAAAGGTGGGATAGGATTAGGTTGAAGTTCCGCAGGGATGCGTTAAGGGGTAAAGGTGAAGTGGACAATATTGAAAAGGGGCATTGAGGAAGGATTACGCCGCCGCATAAGAGGGGGAGGGAGAGAGAAAGGGGGAGTGGCGGGCGAGAGAGGAAGAGAGTCGGCTACGGAGATGCACAAGAGGATAAGGCGGGATGAGTGAAACGGATGGTGGCGGACGCCGTGAGGGAAAGAGACACGGAGAAAGAGTTTCTCTCAATATGGCGATGGGAGAGGTGTAGTTTGAATACATATAAGAACGCAAGGGTGTTTAGGAGGGGGAATACAAAACGGAGGGGGAGTGAGGATATAAGGATAGATAACGGAAACGACTAGATGTAACTATGGGAATACGCGGAAAGAGAATGACCCCCGAGAGTGATGGATCTGTTTGTTTTCCTACCCGATCCTTTAAGACTTTTACGGCCGTTTAAAACTTGCCGGAGACTTCGACGCTTCTTTTCTTGTTTTCTTTACATATAGAGAGGGAGAGAGGTTCGACGAGCAATTTATCCTGTTGTCCGATACGTACGACGCTAGGATGTTTAATAAATGTTGAATATTTTAGCATTCCCAAAACGGATATGACAAAGAATATTTCATTGAGCCTTAAGCTACTTACATGTTATTACACCTACCGCTGCCTCCGTACAAATTTTAACCGTCATCGAAAACGTTTAACCTGAATTATTACGCATAAGTCAGGATAAGTGGACGATTTTATCATTTCAAAATAACATCTCTCTTTTTTCGATCGCTCTCACGCATTGTGAGGAGAAATATAAAAAGGAATATTTGCCTTGACTTTTTAACGACCCTTCACGTTTGATTAACTGTTGATTATATACCGAAAATAAAGGACCCCCCGGGATTTTTCCCAAATTTGTTACACATGTTAACACGAGCGAATGAGAGAGAGAGACACTCAAACCCACTTGATTGGAATCGCACAAAAAGGTAATCTCCAATCCTCCAAAGCTCATTTACGCCACCACGTAAACGATAACGGGGAATCGAAGCAGTAGAGACACGGTCGACGGAGGATAAGGTAATCTCCGCTTTACAGACAATATGCGATCCGCAGAAGATGGAGATTCAAGGGAGAAATGGTTTAGCAGCGGTTGGCGGAGAGTCGTGGCATAGTCCGAAGGAATCGAGGGGATGCGAGTGGGATGGAGGGAGGAAAAGAGGGGGGAGACTAAGGTGTGTGGTACGCAGGGCACCAGTGGGGGGCTGTCTAGCAGCGGGCGGGAGGCAAGTCGGGGAGAGGTACCGGACCGTTCTGCTCTCGCCTGTGTCCGTTCCAGGACCCGTCCCCGCTGTCCCGTAACTCAAGAGTCTTCCCCAGTAGGAGGCCTCACGGTGCAAGTGTATTCCCGAGAATGGGTGAGGCGGCGGCAGCACCGTCGGGGGGCGGGAGAGTCCTGCGGGAGTATAAGGGGTGGCGGAGGGAGGGAGGATTGATGGTCCTAGGCCCCGGGTCCCTCAAAACCTTTGGAGATCCGCAGCACCATCGGTGCCAAATACATAATTCCGCGGCACCGCCTCGTTCAATTCCAGGGGCCCACGTGAAATTACGCCCGACTAGCACGCCAGTACTCCCCCGAAACCGGCTGCGAACAGCGTATACACATCGGGGAGAAGGAACCCAAGCGGCTGGAACCAACGATTTATGAATTCGCATTTCTTCTTAATGCCTCCAGAGCTATATACATTATGTTTGAGCACAAGTGAATAGCAAGGAGCAAAAAAATTGAAAAATACCAAGTAGGCGATAAAATAATACTTGATATTCTACTTTCGGCGTTACCTATTACTTTTTACGCCTTCTGCTTATAACGCCGAAATTGTTGACGTCTAGATCAAAAGATTGCGGGCGGGCTGCGTTAACACGATTGTATGAGATTTGCATCAAAAAAGTGAATATGAAATGTAACGACTACGTAATTTGTTTTTATAACCTCCTGACTTCAGAAAACGAAATCCTGGATAAAGATGTGAGGTGCATGCATGATTAATAAATTCTAGATAATACATAGCGACGTAGCAAGGAATCCACGATATCCTGGGAAATTTTCAGGGCATATGTGTTCTATCTCTTGCGCCCTCCTTTCCCTTATGAAGCGGGAGTCTCCGGACTTACCCGAGCGATAGCTGCACCGATGTTAACACAAATTAGTTTCTAACAAGCTTTGTAAAGTAAATGAGTTTTAACTTTTTAACTGGTTTGAAAATTGTTGATAACATTCATTAGCTATTCTTTGAAACTCGTCAAAAAACGGTAAATGATTTAGTTTGAATTTCTCATTATTTTAAAAACCTACAACATTACACAAATTACTTGCTTATCAAAGAAATTTGGAAATTTAGTGGAAAACCAAGTCTATGAAAATGAATTGAACCTTCTTTAAGTATAGGTATTCCTACGCTAAAACGTAGGTATGATTATCAAAGAGCTGCATCAAAACAAATTGTATTCTCATTTCATATTATCTCAATCAAGAGGCAAAGAACGAAGAAGTTGTGAAAGTAAATTTGGATTTATTTTTACGTGGCAGAATGGTTCGATAGAGTAGAGCTCGAAAAATCCCGGACGCCAGGTCGCCATGGCGCCTAAGATTTTCATGCTGGCGCCTAGATATTGTATACGCGTGCTGTAGTTAAATTTTGGTTGTACTGTATTCACGCGCTGTAGTCATATTGTACTGCCAGGCTCAGCAGTATGAGCAGCAAAATATTAATATAATATATATGTCAGAAGCATTCAAGTTGCTGAAAATAAGTGCAAATTTTTATTCTTGTTCGTAGAATATCATTCGACTTTTTCATTTTATTATGTTATGCTACATAATGTGACAGAAATAAATGTACATGGCTAAATTATTGTAGCAGATTCGTGTGTAAATTATTCAACTTTTATTATTCTGACGATGACAAAAAATATCCGCCAAAATTATGTAACGTCTGCGCTGGCTCCTAGGTTTTTTGAGCTGGCGCCTAGATTTTTAGAAAATTTGTCGAGCCTTACGATAGAGAATCAAAGAAAAAATGGGAGCTTCATTTTCTGACGCAATATGAAAATGTTGGTTTTATTTATTGAAGTTTATTTAGAAATTTAAACTTAAAATTCTATACAAATTTAGAAATATAATTATATGAAAAAGTAATTCATTCAATAATTACACCAATTAAATGAATAAATAGAAAATTTTGTTGGGCCTCATACACTCCTAGCATTAAAAAATTTCCAAGTTATATTCCACGCATTCGTGAAATATTGCACAGATAGTTGTAAAATACCGCAACCGTGCTTAGATATTTTCACAGGTTCCATTATATCAACCTCATACTCAAATTTTTAACGACGAAACATCTCTGATAACATTTCTCATCACGTTTTCCCTTATCTCAAACATGGCGGAGTATTATGAGCGGCGAGAGGGCGGATGGAGATTTCGCGCATTCATAGTGGACAAAAGAACGGCTAATTTGCAGCTGATAGAGATGGGAACGGACCATTGGACCGGAAGCTGACGTCGGAATAAATCCCTTTCCCATTCCAACGACTCATAAAAAAGACTGGTAAGGGTGGGAACGATTTAACAACGACCAACATCTGGCGTGTAAGAAAGAGTGGCGAAAATACGAATGAGACGCAGAAATATGGACACCAGAGATGAGGTGGGGGTGGATGGAGGAGGGTGTTACAGAACTTTTCGCCTTGGTAGTTTTTCGGCTCGGTAAACACATCAGCGGGCGCGGTCAGACAGACAAACACAAGGAGAGCTGCCGTGATGGTGGGCGAGAGCGGCAGGATAGGATTGCGAGGGAAAAAAGCGTGGACGTGCAGAGCCGCCCAGCGGAAGGAACAAGAACTACGCGAGATGGGAATGAGTCTGCAGGATCCTTGGCCAGGAAACGGCGGGAGGTCAATAAGTCAAATTCTTTTGAGGCACGAGGTGTGCATTTAATTATAGGTTGTCAACCCTGCCGGATCTCACAGCGGCAAGGTAAGGCACATTTCGGCTATGGTTTTGAAAAGAGTCGCTGCGGACGGCAACACGTGGGTGACGTTGGACAGGTGAAGTCAAAAGGCAACGGGTACCAAGATGGATGCACGGAGGAGATAAGACTCCATAAGACGTGGGACCACAGAACTATCCATTATAGGAAATAACAGGCTACGAAAATACCGAATGAAACCGCGAGTGGAGAGATAAGAGACTGTCAAATGTTAAATAAATGATTTATACTTCGTTTATTTAAGTTACGCGCGTTATCGTCCGTTTTACATACCAACCCACCATCAATAACATTGTCGAAGCAAATGAAGGTAACTGTTATTTGAATGGGTTCCATTTAAATCTTTAACTTGTGGTGACACAAATTGAATAGATTATTTCGAGTCTCAAGGAAGTAGACACTTGCTTAATAGCTTTTTTCTCATCAATAAAAAGATTAGAATCAGTCTTACAATAGGATTAAAGCCACGCTTGACGCATTTATAGCGAAAAATACAAAATGTAATAGGAAAGCTATAAAAATCTCTTTCTCCCCATCTTCCCTGTGTTCGTGTGCCTATGTGTATACACACGCATGCACGCGTATTTCCTGGAACAGACCTCTTTGTCACCAGTCAAAAGGATACCCTTGGTATTGGCTGATTCTTATTACCAAGATAAGTAAAAGTATACTCGACATAAAGTACATTAATGAAATTTCAGTAACATTTTACTGGTTGGTAAAATGTTTTTTATGTCGAGAGTATTTCACAAAAAGAGAGCCAGGATTAAATTGGATTCATATAAAAAGCCCTTGTTGATCATTGGAGAATAAAATAAAGTAATTTATAAGGTTAACGTTAATTTGCTTATTTTCTGATCCAGCATATACCGAATAACAATGAAACTAGCCTATACGTGGCAATTTCAACGTAATTTACTCTTTTAAGCATTTATTAACGCTATAATGACATCACTTTCAGCTAATCAAAATATTCGATCTCACCAATAAAAAATAATAAGCGGTAATCTAAAGCCAGCTTAATGCAATATGAGCTTCCGCTAGGATGATAATTTCGTGAAACATCTGCAACATTCTCATCCGATTACGACGGTGAAATTTTAATCAGGACATTGAATGCCTAATGTTAGCTGTGGATTTCACATAACGAATTAACGCCATTTCAAGATAAAATGTGATTTAAGGGAAGATAAAAAAACCAAACACACTGCCATGGACAGTCGCCATTAAAAAAAAGAAACCCGTTTGCTGAGCGGCCTTAATTTAGTTATAATTTCAGCTACGATTCTCAAAAACCCGAACAAGCATCGACGCCCACTGAAGAATCTTATTTAGGAGCCTTAACCAGATGGACTCGGCAGGTGGTGGGCAGGTGGGAGGGCTGCTCCAGGCAAAGCAAGGGTCCAACGGCTTAGATCTCTTAGCATATTAGAAATCCAAAACCACCCGAGAAGGATTACAGAAGGTCAAAATTTATCCTTTCCCAAACTCCCAACCAATTCGAATTCAGTGATATTTACTCAGATGTTACGACCTCAAAGGGATCCGAAAAATTCACCTTGAATACCGACAATCTATAAATAAGGCACAAAGTTCGTTCATTTACTGATCAACGTTATATAATTTTGGAGAACTTTGCAAAATGATAACACTGTTTGCCACAACTACTGCTGTTATAGCTTCGAATGCCAGGGCTGTTTGCATAAAAACAATTACAGTGAAAATAACCTTTTAACCTACAAACGATTTTTGCCACACTTGCCTTTTATAAAATTTTCGAATCTCCGAAAAAATTAAATAATTTTAAGAAAATGCCCTGTTTACTCACGTAACTGCCTCAATCCCATAATTTTCCCACCCAAATTACGAGGAGGAATTAAAATAGAATTTTTTGCACCTCATAATTTCCTCTCTTTTACTTACGATTGGACAAGATATTTCTCTTGGCTGTACATACGTTCAAATGTCGAGTTTGTATCTCACTTTAACCCTTGCAGGATGACTGGAGAATAGTTACATCTTAGATGACTGGGGTCTTTTTTGACCTCAGTTATATAATTGTGGTTTTTATCGCCAAATAATTTTTTATAAGCATATTAATGGGAATATTCTATAAACAATCATTATTCAAAATAAAATAACTGTCAAAACATTAAATTTTTCTCAATGCAGTACATAAATAATAGAATTTTCTTTGTAGTACAGATTTTTTTCTCAATGCAGTTCATAAATAATAGAATTTTCTTTGTAGTACAGATTATTTTTTCAATGTGTCATAAATTTTGCCCACATTGTAAACCAAATTGAACACCCTATATACATCAGATAAGAGAGACACGTGCAGAAAATCTAAACAATGAAATGTTAGCAAAAAAAACTTTGTAAATATGGATTACCGAGAAAAGATGAAACTGAATACCTCTCGAAAGAGTAAAGTCATGATATAACCTACACTCAACTGACCCAATACAAATTGTATATTATAGTAAAATTACATGCAGAAAACAGTGGAATAAACATACATTTCAGTATAATACAAGGTGAAGATTTACTAATCAAAATTAGAAGCAATAGTATACGTAGCATGCGTACGGCATTAGAAGTGAAACAGTACGTTTCGATTTTTCCGGTGTGTAACGCATGTAGGCATATTTAGTACAGTCCAAATATTTATACAAAATTCCTGAATTTACGCACGGAGACCATTTATAAAGAAAATATTGACAACATAAGTTGTAGTTACAATTAGGAGGCGGTCAAAAATGAAATATTATTTACAAATATTTTGTCACTTCTTGGCTTACTGGGGTCAAGTGTAACCCCATAAGATATATTTATTCGCTTTCAGTCATTTTTCTATAGTTTAGGTATGAAATTCATCTTATTGTTAGCAGGCCCGGACATAGAGACCCAGGGCCCCTAGGCAGTTAACAGAGTCGGGGCCCCCTTTTTGGTAATTTAGCAAAAACAAACTTTACTTTTATTTTTTATTTATTTAACGTACTTTGACTTTAGAAAATAGACAAGCAGACTTAGAAATGAAATAGACAAGTACCAACTATACTTTTTTACACATTATAATTTTTACATTTACATATAATTACAAGATTACATTGCCACGCGACGAACTTTCTTCTCTGCAAAGGAACGGATGACCTCACTATAGTCCACAGACTGCGTTATTTCTGACTCTATGTACAGCACAGAGAGTGAATTAAGCCTGTTCTCTTCTGTGGTAGATCTTAAATAATTCTTTACTCTCTTTAGCGCTGAAAACGACCGTTCTGCCGAACAGTTTGACCCTGGTGTACACAACAGCATCCGGAGCGCTATTCCCACGTTTGGATAAATGTCCAAAAAGCCTTTTTCCAGGATGTACTTGTATAGCTCCAGTGACGATAACCCTTTTCCCTCTGTAGCCTCAG
This sequence comes from Tanypteryx hageni, assembly GCA_028673005.1. Taxonomy (NCBI): domain Eukaryota; kingdom Metazoa; phylum Arthropoda; class Insecta; order Odonata; family Petaluridae; genus Tanypteryx; species Tanypteryx hageni. The sequence goes on from CM054116.1 coordinate 59,024,532, forward strand.
CGGACAACAACAAACAAATTCTATCACATTCTTTAGCTTCCGTCGCCAACACTACTCGTATCGTAACCTTAACTAACATCAGCAAATTCGCGTGGAAGATAAAACCTTTGAGCCGCAAAACTGAAATTGATACAACTTTCTAACACACACTTTCAACGCGAACTGACAAGTAAGTGACAAGTTATAGAATGAAGTCAGGTGCGATGCAAAACAAACAAAGAACACAAACACAGTGTTGCCACTTGACTTGTCAAAAAATTAACTATGGTCAATTATTTTCTATTTCGTTCGGAAAAATTGACATATTATTTTCCGTGTCCTGTGTCCTCAATGTGTACCATTTCGGCCCCTGGTCGGGGCCCCCGCCGAGGTTGGGGCCCTAGGCAGCAGCCTAGTTTTCCTAGGCAGAAGTTCGCCGCTGATTGTTAGTAATCGAGGCTTATGATAGCTAAACAGAGATAAATTAATTAAACTTTGTACAACGTAGGTATCAATTTTTCCTAAAATTGTATCAATTGTGGTATTGAGATCAGTATATTATCTTGGAGATAATAAATCCAATCCAAATATACTTTTAAGGAATTATTCTAACTCGTGGCCTTCAGTTTCTATATTGATATCCCTCAAGATACGCCATTTCGCTAATACCTCGTGGCAAAATTAAGGCCACAAAATTTTAGATACTCGGTCTTCCCTCACTAATACGACAATTTAAATACTTCAATATCGTGACTTGTTGTTTCTCTCGATGATATGACACATTAATATAAGCCCCAAAAGCGTGACTTTTTAAAGTGATATTTAAACCCTTAAACGTGTTTTTTCGCCAATGTCGATTTCCGAGCAGATGTTTTTAGTACGTCGTCACCGTCCAACGCAAGATAGCTAGAAGCCATTTTGGACTGACTGAGGCCTAGGAAGAAAAACATAGCTAATTATAAGATGTGAACACAGAGGACAAAGAACCACAGAACGTAGGCAGAAGAAATGAATTCATAAGCCGACTGAAGGAGAGGTAATAAATCAGAGCCCGAAAGATTGGAGCTCATAATGAAAACGTGGACATCGCGCGCGCTGAAGTGGCTATAGACTGCCCAAGCTAATTCAATTACAGCCTTTCTCTTGTAATGTTCGCATCCATGGATGTTTCATTACATTATTTGTGTGTTAAATAATGACCCTCATGACGGAAAAGAAGGTTCAAGTTGCAACTGTGGGAAAACGGGCTATTTCCCTTGAATTAAAACGCGAATCGCATTGAAAAAGGACATCGTGGAACAGAAACTGCAACGGTCTTGAACCTTCCACCACCAACTGTGCGCACAATATTGAAGTTTAGGGACAAGATAAAAGAATGTGCAAAATTTGCGTCTCTCGGTTTGTTCTTGTGAAACAAAAACCTATCACGTTGAAAATGTGAAAGTTAGTTCAAATATGGATTGATGAGCAGGTTCAAAGGAATATTTTGATTAAGGAAAAGGCACAGTCATTGCATCAACATATTTGCGAACTATGGCCAATCGGTAAATAATAATTTGCTTATGTGCCTCTGTCAGGAACGCTCTTTGAACCTGAATAATTCGAAGACTAAACAAGCTTTTGACCTGATTCCTTTTGCAATAGGTTTTATTTTGCAGTAAAATCGAGAAAAAACAATTTTCAGTAAAATTTTCCAAAAACTTTTCCGACAGATTTTCAAAATTTCCGTTATTTTTTCCGACCGATTTTCAAAATGTCCGTTATTTGGAAAAATATCGGCTTTTGCACGGGATGTTGCCTTGCTGACCACATCATTGTTAAACTTCGAGAGTCAATTGCTGTCACAACCCGCATACGTGTAATATAGATATATAGATTGCATAGATTACCTTAAATTATCGTAGAATTTTTCGCGAAAATATGTAATCCTAATGGGACTGGGATTTAGTTTGGATTCTTTTGCTTATATAATCGATTATATAGATGTAGAGTAAAAGAGAAGGGGATGTGTGGAGGGAGATCGGAAGGAAGGGATATAAATGGAAAGTACATAGAGAGTAAGGGCGGTATAGAATTAGAATAGGATGGGAGAAAAGAGATTAAGGAGACGGAGAAAAATAGAGAGAGAGCTATGGATTGGGACAGGAGGGAATGAGAGAGGGGGAAGGTGAGACAAAAGAGGCAGAGAGGGAGGGAGAAAGAGAGAAGGGAAGAGAGGGAGGGAGAGAGGGACAGCGAGAGGGAGGGAGGGAATATTACTATTTATTTATTATTATCATTTAACATATCTTACTGATTTTTCATATCGAAATCAAATATATTTGGAATATTTATATCATAATCCCGCCATATTTGATGGGTAATTACGATAGTTATATCAATATTTAGGTAACGATTAAGTTGAAATTTTCAAGCTTAATAATTACACCAGGGATATATGGAAAAAGGTTTGCCAAGATACGCTTTTTCGAGATACGCTCAGCTTCCTAGGAACGCATCGTCGACCTATCTCGAGAGAAACTTATTCCAATCTGCAGCAACAATATCATATCCATCGCAAACATTCCAATCTTACATTCTACACATCAAAAATAACCTTGCTAGAATTAACTTTTTTCGAGTTATGAGCAATTGATTTTAGTACCCACCATTTACTTCTCAGCTACTGATCTTGGATCCATCAGATGTTTACCATTTTTAGCTATAATGTAGAACTATTTATCCTGGAATATCGGCGATTGTAACTTACGTCATTTGCACACGAACAGGAAGACAGACGGACGGATGAACCGCATACATAAGCGAATTATTTTTAGAAGGAAAGCGCTAAAAATGGTTAATAACAACTTTGAAACATGAACATTATGTAGGAATAACTATTAATAATAAATTAAATAATCAAGAGAGACGAACAACAGTAACAACCTTGCAGATGAATTTATACCACGGTTCATAATTACAGGAGTTGCCTACATACTTTATCAGATGAATTCTTTTTCAATGAGTTCAATAACTCAAGGTTGAGTAAAACCAGATATTTAAAACACTTTTCTTTCCTAACATACCAGTATGAAAAGTTGCTTAACGAAATATCCAAGTCTATAACAATAATGCGCCTGCCTTCAACAGAAGAAAAACAGGCGAAGGAAGAACTGTAGAGCAAATTACATAAGTCACTTTATTACTTTCTTCATACACGAAGTATGAAGAAAGTTTTTTTTAATGAAAAAAACCAAATTCGAGATTTCAACGTAAATATGTACATGCTTTAAGGTCCCCCGAACACGTCTTGACTATTTTCTCGATGATTTCTGTGGGTGTCTGTGACCGGAATTTTTTGGGTGCTCTTACTCAAAAGCTATTAATCAGATCAATGCGAAATTTTATATTTAACATTTTTGTTAAAAGGACAAGAACTGATTAGTTTTTGGTAAACATCGGTCAACTGGAAGTGGGTTTACTCTTGCCACTTATCAGTTTTTGTACCTTCTCCATATACGAAGTATAGAGAAAGTATTGTTTTCATGAAAAAATCGAATTCGAGATTTCAACGGAAATACATGTTTTAAGGTCCCCTGAACACGTTTTGAACATTTTATCGAGGATGTCTGTGAGTGTGTATGTGACAGCTTTTTTGTGGGTGCTCTAACTTAAAAATTATTAATCAGGTCAATGCGAAATTTTATATTTAACATTTTTATGAAAGTCATAAGAACTGATTAGTTTTTGGTAAAAATCGGTCAACCGGAAGTGGGTGTTTACTCGTGTCACTTATCCGTTATTTTGAAATATTTGCTTTAATAATTGATAAATGTAAAAATTTATTGGAATAAATGTTGTAGGAATTGTAATTTTCTACAACCTTTGTTTGAAACATTTTCCCATATAATGCATTGTTTAAGAGATATCTTATATTTCTAGCTGCCACCACCACGCCACCTACCGACGACTATTGTCAACAATTGACGCTTAGTTACGTCTTAGTAACGCTCCTTTTTCTTTTCTTAATTGTTGGAGCTTTGTGGCTATATCCAATATCAGAAGGCTACAGTTTGAGTTTTATTTCTGTTCTTTGTCAAGTCTAAATTTTTCTCGCAGTTCCTTAAAATATTTATTATCATTTAACCTATTTGGAATTATTAGAAATATTACAGGTATGGAGAAAGTCATGTGGTGGCCACATCAGATTTTTTTATATTTGCTTTAATATTTGATGAATGTAAAAAAGTATCGGAATAAAAGTTGTAGGAAATTTAATTTTCTACAACGTTTGTTCGAAACATAAAGCATTGTTTAAGAGATATTTTTAAAACTAATTTTTAGCAGCCACCACACCACCTACCGGCGACTATTGTAAACACTTGAGGCTCACAATCAGTTGTCTTATGTTAGTAATGCTCCATTTCATTTTCTTAATTGTTGGAGCTTCGTGGCTATATCCAATATAATAAGGCTACTATATGAGTTTATTTCTGTCCTTTGTAAAGTCTGAATTGTTCTCGTAGTTCCTTAAAATATTTATTAACACTTAACCTATTTGGAATTTTTATAAATACATATTACAAGTACGGAGAAAGTCACGTGGTGACCACATCAGATTTATTCTTGCTTTGGGATTATGACGTCATCATAAGATTATCTTTGGTCAAGATTAAGTGAATCAGAATATAGCCTATAAAATCCCTTTAAAAGCGACATATCAATGCTATGTGATAATATGTTTCCCATTCAAAAGCAGTGGACTCATTTCCATGGCAGTTTTATTTCCCGTTGTTAAAAATTGGAAAAACTTCCCACTTTTTGGATTATTCCAACTTTTCGCTCTCATTTGACACGGAGTCGATTTTTTTTCAAAAATGTAATCCTCAGTTTTTCAGCTATAGAATGTTTCATCTCCCGAGCTCCTATCTTAATTTTAACTAATTTAAAAATTCAAATTTATAATGTCCTGCACCGATTTCATGCTTTTCTTAGTAGAAATGAAACCAAGGGGTTGGGAAGACAACGATTACTCCCCTGGAGTTGATTCTAGATTCACCAAATTTGGACCATGTCTAGCCTTTATATAGACGGACTTATTCTGAAAGTTTGGCTTCTCCAAGTTGCAGAGGTTTAGAGATATTGCTTGACCCGACGGACGGACGGATGGACAGACAAATCGAATACATAAGCGATTTTTAAAAAGCGCTAATAAATGCTTTCGTCTACTTTTCATTTATTGGAAAGAAAGTTTATAAAAGTCGAAACAAAAAATATCCCACCAATTCGCCGCCTTGCCAATTCTGAAAATTGAGTACAATAAATAAAAAAGACGGTAAAAAATTTAAAATTATATTATGACGTAATCGTGTAAAAAAACAGCGCCCTGATATACCCTTTTTCTCCAGTGCAAGCATTTTGTCCACCGAGAAATCCGATCGTAGATTCCGTCTCTATATGTCTCCAGTGGGACATATTTAACCGAATGCCTGATTAATGGTTCGCGGAAATTACACGCCAGCTATTATTCGTCTGTCGTCTCCACTTTAGGCAATGCCTATCAAGTACGCTAGCCGCCGCTCTCAAAATGCTGAAGAAGAGTTATTGGGTACGGGGAGCATGGAGAAGACGACACACAAGTCGCAAAAAGAATTGGAACAACGCAATCCCTGCAGTCGATGGGGGCAGGATTTCGAAAGAATGAAAGAGGAGTGGAGAGGCAGATCTTCCACCCAAACCTTTATCGAAGAGACATGCTTGCCTCTCGTTATCAAGATCTCCGCCTGTTCCCCCATTTCCTCTATCGGCGGCGACTTCAATCCACAACAGAGCAGAGGGACGCGCACAATGCGCACTCCCGCCTCGCAAATCAAAAACGAAAATTATCTCTCCGAGTTATTCTTTCTGTTTCCTCTCATTATTCTCTTTGCCCTTTATCCTGGCCTCCCACAACCATCCCACTACCTTCCGACGGAAGAGTAGATCGACTCAACTTCCCTAAAACTCACTCTCTCATTGTTTACCGTCCCAATCGGCTGTGCAATCCCTCTTTCCCACTCTCGCACATGTCCAGGTCCACCCTAAAACGCACCTCATCCCCCTCCCTATCACCTCCCACCCCCAACCCTTCCGATCCGCTGGTCCATCTCATCAGTCTTCCACAGAATCTCTCCGAAAAAGCGGCGTCAGGGTTGCCAAACGTCTATTTGCTTGTTTGGAGCTCCACGTCTACTTAGTGCCAGCTTAAAGCTTAGCTGAGGAAGATAATTAGTTTACGCCATATTCAAAGTACGTATTATATGACCAAATTCGAGACACCGGCCAGAGGATAAATACGGATGCTAACGTACGCTTTTTTTGAGTATCATAAATTATTTTTTCAGGGTTATGCTATATTTAAATCACTAGAAATCCAAAAAGCCAAATATGTTAAACGTTAAAAAAAACATTCATTCATAATAGACGAACTTTCTAAAACCGCTAAATTAAGTAAAAATAGAATAAAAATAGTTGTTTTTAAACAGACAAAGCCTTTTTCACCGGCAAACGCTGCATGCCTCCTTGCTAAAAAAAATTAATTGGCACCAGACTTGAAACAATATCCCGCAAGAATGGCCGAGACAAACCTGACGCTAACGAAGGTTATCTAGGATGGCATACCTCGATTATACGGAAGAAAGGAAACCATTAAAGAAAACCGGAAAGATCTTAAATCCCAAAAGAAAAGTAGAATTATCGGAAAGGCTCATCAATATCCAATTAAGCAATTAGTCCATTAAAACGATTTCCAGCTTGAGAGAGAGAGAGAGGAGAGAGCAAAAAGCACTTCCAGATTCCTAAAAACTGATTCCGTTCGCCATCCCATCGCATCGGAAGGGAGTAAAAAACGGCGGAAAATTGCCAACACGGAGACAAAAATATATCTGCGGACTCGGGAGTAACTTGGTAAAAACACTTTGGCAACAACGCAGATTCTCATTCTCTCTCTCTCGGCAGAGAAGACACCCATCAGAGGGAGCGAAAGAGAGATAGCGAAAGGCGAAGAGATGGGGAGGAGATTGGGGAAAACCGCAGGAGACAGGGGGAGAGGAGGGAGAAAACGGACGAGGGATCGTGTCGGGAATGGAAGGGGTGGCGGAATCGAGGGATGAAAGGGATGGATGAACGAGGGCTACTTCCTGGGCCAGGATGTATGGACGTAACGTGTGCAGAAAGAGTGGGGAGGGGAGAGGGTGTAGCGAGGGAAGGCACCCATGCTAAGGTAGTTGGACCGAATGGTGGGGAGGGGAGGGGGGCGATGACGAGATAGTGGCAAGGGGAGTAGATGGAGTGAGAGATAACCGGGATGGGAGATAGAGGGCGATAGGAGAGAAGTAAAGAGTGTGGGATGGACCAGGGACAAGGGGAAAGGGAAGGGGAGAGCAGAGATAAGGAAGATTGAAGGATTGGAGGGCGGTAGAGAGGGAGAGAAAGAGGGATGGACCGGGTTCAGTGAGGAAAAAAGAGTAAGGATGGAGGATTTTTGGAACATTCTCCATCTATGGAACTATGGAGGGTAAAGGTCAATGGAAAGTAAAAATAGGAAAATTTATAGCCTTCGAGTTTGATATACAGATTTCTTCAATGGGTCGCATCTATTGCATTTGTTCAGAAATCGGAGAGACACAAGACATAGCATTTTATGTAAATATATGTGCAAACCGATTGATTTTTAAACGAAGCTAAAATTTCCCTTCACTGAAAATAAATACACATGCTATAGTTTTAAAACGGTTTCTGGCACACTAAAACTATTCTACAAACCTGAATAGACCTCGCAAGCAAACAGAATCGTCAACCTTTGCATTAAAAAATTTTCATCTGACGTCGAAAACTGATGGATGGCAAACGTAACCACATACAGTCGACAGCAATTAATATAGGGAATCATTCTTCAAAATTCTCAATTTATCAACTCCTGTCCGGCCTCCGCTCTTAATCATTAAGGTCGAGTCAAGAGTTTATAAGGCAAGATTTTTTCCACGAGGGTTTTATCGTGACGCGCGATCATGCTAAATAAAAACTGGGAGAAAACTCTTGAAGCGTACAAACACCGTGCCAAGAAGTCATCCACAAAAAATGCGTTTTATGAGACTTATCGCGCCCTCTCTCGCCAGGCGGATGGGAGAATATAAAAAAAACGCGCGAGAAGCGAGGAGAGTGAGGGAGGGAGCAGAGGAAAGCGCAAAAGGGCGCTCGGGTGATACGATCGAATCAGTCCGCCAGAAATAAAAAAAAACAGGATCCCGTACGAATATAGGCGAGATATATTCCGCACTCGTTACCGTCACCCTCATTACCACCACAGGCCAGGTGTCTCGAATGCAACGAAATCGTACATCAAAACTCGCCGAAAAAAACTCCAACTAACGAAGAGAACGCGTGATAACTCCGAGGCGACTTGCCTTTTTTTTCGGGCCGGATTTTTTTCTAAACGCATCCATCACCACCGCGCGTATACACTCGACGCAACTTGATGTCCTCATCCGCGATATCGATAATGGAATGAGACTTTAACGACCTTAGAGACGTGCTCCATTCATAAGCATCACGAATGGACCGCTAGACTTTTTTCCTCCGACCTCTCTCTCCGGACCAAAAAGCCATCCTTAAAAAGGACTCACCCACCCCTCCGAGAAGACTCCAAATATGCCTAACAATAGAGCGCCAAACCACCGCACGCGTTAGAGAGATAGAGAAGGAGAGAATGACGAAGGATAAAATTTAAAAAAGAAAGACCCGAGGGAGTCGTGAATATAAGGCAGGTAAGGGAGGCATAAGGTCTCCCTTTCTCCCACTCCCTCAAAACCTCACCAACGCGCTATATGCAACCCACGCTGGAAGACGCATAAGAGAGGTCAAAAGACGTAGATGTATGGGAGCGCTCAATTACTTTGCCCCGGCGGTGCGTGTGAAGTTCGCCCGCGCCTCTACAGACCGTTTCGCCCCATCAATTCTCATCTATTTCTGTCCCCCTTTCCCCGAGCCCACGTCCACCTCGCTCCCTTCCCTCACACTCCTCTTGCCCCCGCCTCTCCAACCTGGCCGTCCTCCGCGGCCCTTTCGGCGTTTATAAAAATGAAAAACAAAAATCAAGGCGGAGCCTGGAATTTGCGACGAGTAAGAAACGCTCTTGTCAAGACGAGATGGAGAAAGAGAGAGAAAAAGAGGAACGAAGAAGAGAATAACCAGGGCGAATCCTAAAGAGAATCTGGACAGAAAGGGGGAAGGTAATTTCCGACCATGCTAAGTTTCACAACCGTCAACGCCGTCCGTAAGAATTCGACGTCGCCTAACGATGGAGCCACCCTTGATCAACCTGCGACCGCTTAAGACAAGACGCCAACCTGCGACACGGGCGACAATTGAACCCCGGGAAGCAATCTATTATGGCACCCCATGGTTTGCATTATATTTCTGCTCTATTATTACACACTGCTATGCTCTATCCATAGAAATGCTTTTTCGTTTTAATCAATATAGATGAATATACTTAAAAAGTGATTTTATTTTTGCAGACTTTCGGACCTTAGCACTCTGGAGAACTTGGAAATTCATAGAAAAAGGCGTCACTAATAAAATCGGTAGAACAAGTTTACATTAATATCTCTTGAGACGGTATATCGTAATTAATACATATTGATCCCTTTATGGACAAAAACGTTCAAATAAGATTCAAATTCTAAAGCTAGGGATATTAATGACACAGTTAATGATGCAGATTTAATAATCTTCCAGAGACTTTCAACATAAACAAAACAATTGCTTAATTCAGCTTTAATATTAAACTTATGTCCTTGACTATACTCCCTAATTGAATGAACCTCAGTTTTAACCGTAAATGATCGGCGGAATGCTCTTTTCCTATACCCGGGAAAGCCCTTATGACCCCTGGGACTACCGCATATACTTCTTCATGCGCGTACATGCGGCGATAGTGGCTGCAACGAGAAAGTACACGACTGGGTCTCAGGGAGTGACAATTGGAATGTTACCACACTCTCTTCTCTTTTACTCGAAACAGTCGCCGGAATTAACAGCGAAAAAATAAGCGATAGCTCCACAGAATAAAAATAATAACAATAACCATCGTCCAGTGGCGAGATGATGCGCCTGCCCACTCCCCCCTTACATCACCTCTCGAAGAATCTCTCTCTCGCGAGAACCGCACCGCCGGTTATAAAATTTCCATTTCCTGTTAACCCTCGGGTCTCATGCGCACGATGGGTTAAAATATGCCAGGAGATGTGCGGGGACATAAACACGCCACCTGTGCCGCGGTAGCCGACTCCGGTGTTCGATTTCTGCGCGACGGCGAGGATACAAGCGGCGCGGGGGTGGGGAATATGATAGATTGAAAGGAGAAAACCATTTCCAGTCGATTATTATCAAGAGACGCGGGGTTTACTAGGAGATGGTGTAAATTGAACGCGCGTCCGGCGAATAATGAGCCGCGCAGGGTTCGAACCGCCTCGTAATTTAATATTGAGAGAGGTTCGCATTTCCTTAGCGATGCGATTGCCAAGAATATATTGAGAATTCTTCCCTCGCTCCCTCCCTCCCTCTTTCTCCCGCCTCTCACACCCTCGTTGAGAGTGCTTTTTCAAGGCTACTTCAAAATGAGATGTCTGCATGTAGTCTGGTAGGCGACGCCTGACCTTGCATCGCGATAATATTTTTCGTATAGTTAACAACCGAGATAAAGAAGGAGCTTTAAATTGCGAGGAAACGTCGCTAAATATGCGGACAATAAAACCAGCAAAAAGCTCGCGAAATTGACGAGCGAAGAGGTGATTTCAACCGATGTTTCCTTCCTTCGGTGCTCTGGAACGTGGCCGCGGGGCAGCGAACGGAATCAACTAGAGCAGTGGCCCTCAACCTTTACGAGTAAGTGGGCCACACTTACTCTTCAAGCGTGTGGCGAGGGCCGCACATGTGATAAAACAATGTGTGGGGATAGCCGCAAATTTAAAACGAGAATAATATTATTACAACTTTTCCCTCATTTTAGCGTCATAAAGCGAGAAAATTGACTTTGGATGAACAAAATTATAGTTGAAGAGTTAATAAAACTATACTACAGAATCCTGCTAAAAAGCAATTACCGAATCAGTTTGCCCCTTCCCGTTGTTAAGATGGTGAATCAAAATTAAAAAGTGCGGAAACTGTGAAACTAGTTAGTATGAGTGACATACACAAATGTGGTATGTTGCCCGTCCGCAATTGAGTAAATGGAATTTATACAAAAGATTGACAAATTCAGATTCCTTGTTTTAAGGGTAAGTGAAGATATGATTAAGTTTCAAATAAAATGTTACAGATGTAAGATGCTATATTTTTTTATTGTGGTTAAAGGTACTAATTCAAACAATCACTCAATGACCTATTTTTGCCTGAAAGGCAGAGGGCCGCACAGAATCAACCCGGGGGCCGCATGTGGCCCTTGAAATGCAGGTTGGTGACCCCTGAACTAGAGAATCTCATATCGATAACTATATATGCATGCGAAATCATTATGCGTAGTTAAGCACAGGATTTTACATTATTAAAACATTATTTACGTTTTAATACTCTCAAAAGAGAGCGTAGAAAAAAGGGTCCTTTATAACGCAGGCACGGGTGAAATAATGTCATAACACGACGCAACTACACTGCATAAATTTACTCCCAGCTTTGACACTCGCGACTACGCACCGTCGTTAATCTTTTATCCTGTAAAAGGAAGTACAGTCTATATATCGTCTCGATCGATCTGTCACATCCACGGCATTAGAAAACCAGCTAGCCATTACCATGTTCGAATCAATAGGGTGACGTATGAGGGCGTTGACACCGGTATTCCCAGCCAATTCCACACACACGCACACACAAACACGCTATAATCACCAGTCCGATCTGTATTGATTAGGGGATTCGGCGAAATAAATTATAAAAACCAAACCCCAAAGGTAGAGAGAGAAAGGGCGATTACGTTCCCCATCCCCTCATAACCACACCGACAGGAATGCAACGTCCGAAGAGAGAAAAAAAGGCTTAAACAAACGACACGCGAAATAAAAAAATAAGTTATTGGAAGGATAGAGAGGAAACAAGCGAGACGAGAAAGAGGCCGGAGGAGGGTCGGAAAGCGAAGCAGAGGGCGAAATTTATTCACCCACACGGAGAAAATCTCTCAACCGACGCTCCAAATCGGATAAAAACCCAAAACCCTTCCCCGTATGTATGGTTTGAAAGGGAGACGACTCAAGGGCCCGGAACGTATAAAACACGGGACATTAGTTCGAATCGAAATGGGAGTGGAGGGAATATGGAGGTGGGAAGGGGGTGAGGAGGAGGGTGGAGTTCGGAGGGGGAGTGGTCGGTCGGAAGGAGAGGCAAAGGGTTAAAAGAGGGCGGTTTCTTTACGCTACGGTGACGCCCGAGACAACTCGTGATTTTCTGTCTGTATGCGAGACTCTTTGGAGGATGAGGAGGAGGAAGCAAGGTTTAGCGGCCCTTTCTCTCCACCTCCCCTCCTCGATGAGGATTCGGGTGTATTAAGGAATACACATACTCATTCATCAGCATGGAAAACATCGCTGATATCGCAAGGAACGATATCTCAAGGGAGCCGAGTTTCTCTCTCTTTCTTTTTTTTAAGAAAAATAAGCTCTTAATGGGGAAAAAAGTCAAGTCCAACTTCTCCCGCTTAGGGTAATTTATTAAGGAAAACGTAAACCCTTAAGTTTTCTGGGCGAAAGGGGCCTCAACCCTTACGGACGGGGTGGTCTACGACCCCAACGCACAACACCCACGCTGAGAGATAGCGAGAATGTTTCTTCCTCCTCTCTCCCCTCCCCCCCTCTCTCTCTTTCTTTCGAAAAACTTGTCTCTCTTCACGGTTCGATTCATAAAGACTCCACCCACCCCTCCCCCTTTTAAACTGCGGATCCATAATTCCCCCCACCACCGCGGTCCCTTTCGGGATATCCTTCTTCTTTGAAAATAGATATAAATCCCTCTGGCGGGAGAATAGACAATCAATGAGCGCCGTTACGAAAGGGATAAAGGAGTTATTGGTCGGATACTGTATCGTAATGTGGGCGTTTCCCGCGTGCTAGTCGCACGACTCCGAGAACCAATTGCTTTCTCTTTTTTCTCCTCTCTTAAGCGTCCACCCCCACTCCCTTTCGCGGCGAAGAGAGTCGCCCCGCGACTGATTAGACAAGAAAATACTTCGGTACGTTTGCAATAAGACTCCCTTTGATCCAGTGAAGATGACTAATGAAGTTGCGAGCTATCTTGTTCTTCAGCTCTTGATCGCTGTTCTACAACGAATTTCAATATTTATCGGCGTGGAGCATATGCAATCGCTCGGGACGAGACGGCATGAAGCAACAATTTGGAACGGGAGCGGCGAACGCTAAATGTGATTACTGACACAAGTAGAGCTCTGTCAAGAGATAACTTAAGTAAGGTTGACCATCGGATCCCGAGAAAATTTTTAACGGGCAAAAAAAATCAGCCTAATTTTTATTTTCCACAATTAATTCGAAATTATTTCGTGAACACATCTTTGCTCAGCACACAGCAAAAAATAAATTACGAACCCTTAAGGGGATCGTGAGGACATGGCCGCCAACTTTACCGTACACCAAAAACCATTAAGTTTAGTAGATTACTCTAAACAGTCATCACTGTGTGTTTGTCAGGGAAATACTTTCGACTCACATTACACAAATAGTCAAGCTAAAAACGGAAGTAGACGACCAGATGGGCAAAGTAAAAAGATTACCACATCGTATAAAACGCGGTAAAAGGTAAAGTAAATACTTTAATAGATGCAGCAACCGACATCATTCATATGTTGATTCAAATGAAGTGTAAATATTTTCAGGATGAGCGTAAAATCAAATCTACATTAAAATCCTTATACGACCTTCCAGCAGTCAATTGACTCTACGAGATTAGCTTATACCGCCACATCTATTATTATAGAAAAACCCCCATTTTATGATACCCACGAGATAAATGCAGACCTTTTAAACAACTAACAATGCAACGTTATTGTTGATATAACAGCTAGGAAGCATAGTCTTTGATAGTAAAACGAGAATACAGCTAGATCAACGAGATGGCGCCCAGAAAATCTATGACATTTTTATTTTGAAAGAGCTATTAGAAAATGCCCACTTATAATTTCTTTCGAGAAGAAGAAAATATGCCGAAATCGTTTAACATCCGTTTGGCTGAAAAAAGAAACATTTACAACTTCCCCTTAAAAGCATTATAAATCAAGCTTTACAATAGTAAATTTCGTCAAAAGGAGGCGCGAATCGAGACCGATGGGATGGCCTCAGATACTCGGGCGTTTATTTTCGGTTTTTTATTGCTCGGGAAAAACACTCTCCTCACACACGAGGAGGGAAGGCTGGCTACTCTTCGCCGGAGATCGTTATTGCAGCTTATAGTTCACGATTGAATTACTTTATGATGGCAAATAAATTAAAACAACGTTTAATGACTCGAGTTGCCAAGCGTGTCTCATGTCACCTCCGGTAAAAGTCGATGGCGGATCCTACCTCTTATTTTTGGTGCTTTTACTGTTGAAGCGGCGTTCGACTTCCTTCTTTTTACACGCGCTATGCGTTACTTCTTCAAATTATCGGAGGAGTTTTCTTGAATTATTCATCGGCAGCTTTGCCGAAAAAGATATATACGGTTCATTTGCATGACTGAACGAAAAAGTGAAGCTATAAAAAAAATAATTTCTGTTACAAAACAATTAATGGCCACGAATCGAAAAACTTTTAGTCAGTTATAAATATTTTTAAATAAAAGGGTCCAACTTAGATAACATCTATTAGAAAAAGGCCCAGACCAGACGGGTTCGAATCGATACTGCTGTTTAGTCGTTAATATTATACTTTCGCATAACGGAGTTCAATACGAGCGAAATTTATGCAGAAAATAAAAGTTAACTTAAGTTCATTTCCAAACTTTAACGTAGCTAAAATAAAATAACAAATTGGTTCCTTGTATGTATTTGCAAGTATTATTCGCATTATTGGAACAGGTAAGTAGTTTCAAATATCTTGGCAGTATTTTAGCGCACGACGGAAGTAGTACACAGGAATCAGAAGTAGGATTGCAATGGCAAAAGCAGCATTTAACGAGAAGAAGGAGCTTCTCACAAGCAAGAAAATAAATTTAGAAACAAGGCAGAAATTAGCAAAATGCTACAGATGGAGCATAGCTCTTTATGGTGCAGAGACGTGGACGGTAAGGAGAAAGGAGGAAAAATATTTAGAAAGTTTTTAGATGTGGGTATGGAGGAGGATGATGAAATTGAAATGGACAGAGAGGAAGAGAATCGAAGAAGTATTAGAAATGGTAGAAGAAGAAAGGACGCTAATAAAAACAATCTGGAAAAGAAAAGCAAATTGGATAGGGCACATATTGAGAAGACAGTGTTTACAAAGGACGATCTTAGAAGGCAAAATTAGCGGAAGAAGAGGAAGAGGGAGAAAAAGAATAGGAATATTAGAGAATATAAAGCAGGAATATAGTACTTATAGAGGTATAAAAGAGGCTTCTAGGGAGAGAGAGATGTAGGCAGCGATTCAGCTAAAACCTGTCTTCGGACAGCAGCATGATGATGCTGAATTTAAATTTATAACACTTTAGAATCTAGAAAGTTTATGAAATTCATTTTGTTCCGTTACACTCGGTATTTGTTCAGTCATGACTGGAACTCAGCTCTCGTAATTTAGCTTTTTCCAAGCGCGTACATAAAAGTTTTTGTAAACTTGTGAAAGGAAGCCGTAGCTCATAACAATTTCATCACTCATCAGAATGAAATGAATAACAATGAGATCGACTCACATAAGAAAGGTTTTTTTAAAGCGTTCCGAGGACGGTTATCGGCCAATCATAAAAAAATTTAATATTACGACGCTTTGAGAAAAATGTTTCACAACTCTGACAAAAAAAACAGGGAAACGGTACCACCAAGAACTATTTGTTGCGTCAAAGGAGAAGTTTCTAAGATAGTTTATGCCGAATGCGACCCATACAAAACACACGGATGGAAAAACCTGACCACCACTGAAGACGGCTGCCATGCAGCTGAAGTGGGTTTCTTTTCATCCAACCGCTGTGTGGCTACTGGATATTATATCAACTGGGTAACAGCCGTAAGGCGAGACCGATTTTTCGCTTTCGGAACCTTTCCGAGCTATCAGATTCTTCGACGGAATAATCCGAACTCATAAAAAGAACATTTCCTCGCGCCGAAAATGTTTTGATTCCCATTTCTCGACGCCTAGCATGATCGGCGCTCGAAAAGGATAAAACGAAAGTTATGGAGAAACATCACCGTATTACGTTTTCCGTTAAAAAAAATAACGCGGACGTAATGGACAGGACCTAAATTTAATAACCCTCTCATTCAGATTACGAGAGCATGTCCATCCCAATAGGACCTTTATTCCTCGCCCGAGGAAAAAAATCAAATAAATAAACAACACCCTCATATAACCTTTTCAGCAATTTAGATCCGCATGGCCTTAGAGGGACACGCCAGACCAATAAAGTGTGTAAAACACATAAGCGGAAAGAACTTACGGCGATTTCAAACGGGCTCGCCTACACGTCTAAAACGATAAGGTCCAGACGCGGCCATCCGCTTATCGGTCAAAGGAGGAAGGGGGGAGGGGGGCGGAGGGGGAGAGAGAAAACGAGAGGAAGAGGAGAGAAGAATCGTCGAAAATATTCCTTAGGAGAGCCGCTTGGCGTGACGAAAAGGAATTTACGAGATGTCCGAAGAAATCGAGTGAATAGATTCTCCGGTTGTGGGCTCACATCTAGATCCACCGCGACGCCTTATTTTAAGAATTCGGTGGAACGCACATACATGTCTCCTCCTAAAGCATAGCCGCGGAACCAGCGGGAGATCCTTTTCCTTCCGAGCCACTAGACTGCCCAGCGGGTCGGCACGCGGCGAACGTAAAGGAGAGAAGAGGACAGAGAGAGAGAGAGAGGGTAAAAGGGGAGAAAGAAGGAGATGCGTGCGAGAGAAAGAGGGAAAGAAACACGAGAGGAGCAGGATGGAGGAAATAATAAAGATGTGTCTTATCTTCTGAGGAGCATTGCCCGTCACATACATTAGCGAACCATTACGGACGCTGGCGATGGTGAGACGGGGGACGGTTAGGTGAAGCAAGTGAAGGGGTGTGAGGGCAAGGGTAGAGAGATGTAGGAGGTTTAGGGGAGAGGGCTGACTGCTTGACTGGCAGTCGGGGGCAAGAGGATGGACACGAGCGGATTCCTCCCCGCCCCTTCCTCTCCCTTCGCCTCCCCACTCCTCATCGTCGACCTCTACCTTACCTCATTTTATTCCAGACATCTCAAACCCCACGTCAAAATAATAAACAGCGCGGGGAGAGGAAGGGAGGAAGACGCGATAAAGACGAGAGGGAAAGGGATGGGGTGGGAAGATACTTTTAGGGAGGAGGACGGGAGGTTGCCGATGGAGATGAAATAACGAATTCGGGATGGGGAACACGGTGAAAAAAATGAATCGAGAAAAGGTCCGAGGAGGAGCAAGAACTCAAGGCTTTAAGTGCACTTCGCGAGCGTATGCGTGTCTATAGAGAGTATAGGCAACAAAAAAAATGAAATTATGAAACGCCGAATTATTGCCTGGATATATAAAAAAATGCTACCGAGAGAGTTATATGCTATTAAAAGGGTTGCTCTCTTCAAAAAGCGCTCCTTGTCGAAGCGAACTGACACGCGAATGATACGCCGGCAAAATTTAACTCCTTAAAAACGGAATGACTAAATCAAAAATATTAAACGCGACCCTCCTTAGAAAGTGGACA
The DNA here is from genome assembly GCA_028673005.1 of Tanypteryx hageni. Classification (NCBI taxonomy): domain Eukaryota; kingdom Metazoa; phylum Arthropoda; class Insecta; order Odonata; family Petaluridae; genus Tanypteryx; species Tanypteryx hageni. The sequence goes on from CM054116.1 coordinate 59,042,393, forward strand.
GTAGATTATAGTATCGCAAGAGCTACTCTGCAGAGAAAATGTCTAATGATAACGTTGTAAAATTGAAATAAACAACATGTAGGTGCATAATTTAAAATTAAATTTTAATTTAATTAATTAATTTAATTTAAAAATTCCAAATTCGACATTTAACACTAAAAGAATTGCGTTACCAATTTTATTTACAACTCATCAAATGTTGAAAAATTCAAACACCCAATAATGTGGATGAAAGACTGGATGAAATTAATTGACATTTAATTTTAACTGCATTATTTCAAAAAAATTTTAAAAGTTCCTGGAATAATTTCCTGTCTAACTTAAGTTTAATTCACTAGGTTTATATAACAAGACTTCCTTAATTACTTCTCAGGTTTTCAGAATAAGTTAAGCAGATATATTTTTAAAATTCAACTGAACTAAAAGACTATTAGGACATACACCTACAGTCTAGTCCCAACCGAAGCCAAAACCAATTATCACACGATAATTATCCAGCGCAGCCATCTTATGGCATAATTAGGGGTTACGTACCACAACTTGATCGAAATATTTTTAGAACTACCTTACAAAAACGAATTCGGAGATAAACGCTTGATTGCGACGTCTAGTTACTAAACTTAACCAGCTAAAGTAGCAATTAATATTCAGGTGACGTGTCAAAAAATAATATGAAAACAAAACGAACCCCTCAATGAAATAAAATAATCAAAAATCCTTTTCCAAACAACTCAACCACGGCGATTCCTTTTACATATGCATACACCCCAGGCACTTAAATAAAGTTAATTGGGTGGGAGGCGAATAAAAAAATGAGTATTTGCATCAGCACGTGAAAGACTTGTCAGCTTCAAAAGGCAGTTTGAGTGCTGCGTGAGCATAGACAGATGATATGAAAACGGACTGGTCATCTTAACGTTATAGCTTGTCTATATTCTCGATCGACGGGATAAGCCGGAGGAAAATACGCTAACGTCATGAGACAACATCAGGTTTCTCGGGAGTAAATAAAAAAAATACACAAAAAGAATACTCTTAGGCTACACGCGGGAAAAAAATTACATGGCACTAAAACTTGAAAGGGTACAAACAATAAATTACTTTGGACATATTTACATTTTAAGGTGACGTTCCTGCGTGACTGTGTGCCCGTGTCAAAACAGCCAAGATGATTCTAGGCGCAGGAAAATCGCGAAATCACACGACATGCATTTACCAAAATCACTATTCGATCGACTTCAACAATTTTACACGCGCCTAAAATAAATATTTCGAGCAAAAAACGTCTGCAAGTATTCAAAAGTCACGCGTAACGCTTGGTAACAAAATCTAGCTTACAATTTTTACAGAGCAGAGTGCTAAGTATTTTTGATGAAGCATATTGAAGTTTATTCATTATATGGTGATAAATCATTCCACGTCTAAGAATTAAACGAATATAATCTACCTTACAGCAAGTTCCTTTCCCCTTAAGATGCATGCGCTACTTTCGAAATGTTTAATTACGTTTTTTTCCAAAAAATAATGAAATGTTTTAAGTCTTCCGTCAAATTACATATTACAAATTTAGGTCTCGAACGATTTCTATCCTGTAACTGTCAATTAAAACTTAATCATCTCCGAAAGAAGAGGACTCACAAGTACAATATATAACTTTCAACAAAGCAGCTGGCAGTATAAATCGTAACCTTCGTTATAAGTATAAAAATCAACTCGAATAACTCGCACATTCAAAGGTTTCTCGCTTCACTGGGAGTATGAGTCACGCTTTCACCCAGACCTGACTAATACAGACCGCGATGTTTACCAACGTCCCCGCGCAAAGCATATCCGATTATCACCTCACATTCTTGACAACTAGGCCGGCGATGCGACGAAAGCGAACCGGAAAGGATAAAAGGCGAGAAAACAACAAAAGGGACGATCGGGACTAAGAGTGAGTGAAGGCACAAAAGATCGCACATCCGAACGAACAAATCTATTTCCTATCAAGACGCCCTCAACGTTAGTTAAGAAGCGGTCATGTTCCATCTTGAAAGGGGTCACGGGTCAAGGTTTTAGGAGTCGCCGTGTTCAACAGGTAACACAGTCGCCGCAGGTTATGCTGCTAGAGATGACGTCGGCCAACCTTTTGTCTCTCGCGGAAGGCGCTAAATTACGGAGACGAGTTAATGGACATTTCGCCGGCCAGGGAGCCGAGAGGGATGGCCATTGAAAGAGGGAGGCGGGAAAGAAAGAGGGGGGGAGAGGAAGGAGGAGAGGAATGGGGAGAGAGAGGAAGGGGGAGAGACGTGTGCTGGTGAAACGGTCGTATCCGCGTTGATTAGCGAGGAGCCGGAGATCGGGAGATTATCCAGGTACAGTGGTCCCGAATAGTCGCCGGAAGGGGAGCGTAAATTTTACCGAGAGGAGATAAGGGTGAAAGGTTTTGATAGGTTCTGTATGAGGAGTCAACAGTGCAACCAAAAGGTAAAAAAAAATAAACGGGCGATTTCGTTTATTTTTTTCTAAACGCGAATCACGCAAAGAAAACATCCGATTGATGCTACGTGGCATACAAACATTGGGCTTTTTCTCATGATCAGATATATAACCTTTGATACTACGGGGAGTGACGTCGAATAAAGTTATATTTATTCGAAACGAATGATTTTTTCGTTTCGATTTTTTTAATTTTGAACTAACAATCGTCCAAGGAAATGAGTTGCATAGCAATAAAGGTATAAGTGCGCAACATCGGATGCTGGCAAAAACAGTACATATAAGGATAAAATTTATCTACCGAAAGAAGAAACAATCACATCAACAAACAGGTCAATATATAATCAATAAATCTGATGATAAACCTGAGAAAAAAACAACACAAGCAAAATTCGATCAAAATTCGAGACATTGATGAATATACACGTTTTATGGGCCCCTTAGTTCGAAAACGTTGTTTTTTACAATTTATTTGTCTTGTTAAGAGGATAAATGGTTTAACAGTAACTGAAAAAACCTATTTATACATGACATCATCCGGGACAGAAACCTTGATGAAATGAAACATATCGAGTCACAATAACTCCATTGACGATTTTCACAAAATGTCGATTTATTCAAAAATACCTTTTCAATTAAAATTCCTCTAGTTATAGAGCTTGTTGTTATAAACAGTTCTGCATAAACCCTATTTCGCCAAACTCTTATCTAGCATCCAATGATATTATATTACAACGAATTTTACGCTCAGTTACCGCCAAGATGTCCCAAGAACTATGTAACCAATAACAATGTTGCATGGAATAGAAGCATACGGATATGAGAACGTTCGTACAAGGATTTTACATCGATTTTTTCTCAATGAGCGACATATTCGGTTGCTCACCGTTATTTAATTTGCGACTACTGTTTTTAGTAAAATATTTTCCTAATCATAATACAGTAATTTCTTAATTCTTGTCTACTTTTAATTTTCAACCTGGATAAAAATACGGATTTTAAATAGTTTACCAAAGTGTCTGAGAAATCAGCTTTACTTAGATCTTTTGTCTCAGATTTTTTATATTCTCCACTTTAAGCAGGGATTTTTGCAAGATTTTTTATCAGTAAATTACTATATTTCCCACTTATATTCCAAATCTATGAATACTGACAGTGTTTAAGAAAGCGTAGGATAAAGTAATTCTTGTAACAACTTTCTTATTTTCAACTGTATTTATAAAAATGACCGTTTGGATGGAAGAGGAAAACCATTTAATCATCATTATGTTTTTTTTATTTGCAATTTCGCAGTTAATTATGGATATAGGTGGAGAAGTGGATAATTTTCGCTTAATAGATGCCAGAACTAAGCGTAAATTCATGCGTTTTCTTATCACAAGAAAGTCTCTTATTGAGTCATCTCGCGAGGATTTATTGCGACTTGTTCACAAAGTAACCAGGAATATTTCATGGAAGCCGCCTAAGGTTGGACAAGGGAAAATACGACGCGAACAAAATGAAAGTGAAATAGAAGTCTGTTGCGAATACACAATGCTGGTGAGTACGAATACTCTCTTCCTCTCTCGCACCGAAGAAACGTGTCGTGATTTAGCGCTATAATGGCTTTTGGAATGGCGTTGGAATGTATTTAAATTCTCGGGATGAATATATAAGATCTTGGGATTATATCTGGTACCTATAACGATAGATAGAACTTTACTACATCATGCGAGACCTCAAGATGTGGTTTTAGCATATATATAGATAAACTTCGCAGCAGACAAGAAAAAATGCTCGGTAACTAACCACAATGCTTGGAAGACCTCCAAGACCAAATGGACAAGGCGCCACAAAAGACGTATTTCATGCTCGCTTTATTTACGATCGGACTATCATTTGCGCTTCTAAATACGAAGGTCAAAATTCGTGTTTAACTTAAAAAAAATATGAATGTCCTACAACGGATTGCATTCTTTATCAAGGAAGACATAAATAGTTTTTTAATTCTTAACAAATTACAATATTTATATATTTAGAAATATAAATCTTAATAAGATACTATTGAATTACTTTGCATTTATATTTATGCCTTATGTTTTTTTAATTATTAGTGTAGGTACAGAGGTTTCTCTGAAAAACTCTTCCAATAAAAAGGCATAAATCATTTCACAATGGATTTGAGATTGCATTATTCATTATCAACTATTATTACATCTCTTGTTTGTTCTGAAATTCATTGTCTTAATTTACTGTAATAAATTTACTATTTTTCGTTCTGAAAAAAGCTCCGGCAGTAGTGTGATACAACAACTTCCATAACATAATATACAGATGCTTTATTTTTAATTGCCAACTTTAACCTTCAGTGAGATACAAAGTAATTATTTTTCTCAGAATAATGCTGTTAAATCGGGCAACAAAGTAGAGGAAAATAAACAACTGATGAAGAGCTTCAATTCGCCACATGCTTGGGACATATTCGCCACGTGTTGTGAGTTGCGACTGTATTGGACACCCCTACAGTAGACATAATAATAATTTAAGATAGATACTTTCTTATGGCTAAAATCAAATTGAGAAACTACGTTTCTCTTGCATATAGACTGGGAAAACCAGATTTCAAAAGAGTATTTAATACCTATTATCGACCACTGATAACGGCTCCTCTCTAGCCGAAATGCGCATGTAGTTTTCATCATTTTTATGGATGCTGGAGGAACAATTAGAAAAAATAATTTTGCTCAAAGGTAAACCAATAATTAAGATACAGTAGAATCTCAATAATCCGAGGTAAACGGGACCAGAGCCAACTCTGATTATTGAAAACTCGGATTACACGGAATGGTTAAATATAAAGTTGTAAAACTATATGTATTTAGATATATTCATATATAAAACAATTGAAAAACAAATTTTAATCGCCCTTGTGAAATAACGCATAATAATAAAACACGCATAGTAAATTAATGATGAAAAAACCATCGAGAGCGTTTTGTTTCTTTGTCACACATCTTTTTTCGCTGCGATGTCTCTGAGAACACGACCTCGGATTAAGCGGAGATCGGATGGTCGAGGCACTACTGTAATTTTAAATAAAAATAATAAAAGAAGAAGGTTCAAAGGTTGCCCCAACCAATTCCCAAAAACAACTCAAAAAATTATTCCATCTTCGCGTTCCTAACTTCAAATCACAACCTTGCTCATCCAAATACAGCAAACTATACTGCTCCAAATTAATTTCCAAGCCCTTCCACGCAAACACGAAGTCGACACCACGCGGCACGCTCAATCTGAGCGGTTCCAGCTACAGAAACCTTCTTAAACGAGACCGACGACTCCCAAAACACAAAAACCCATCCGACGATCGCTCCCCCCAATCCTCCCCCTTTCCTTACTCGGGCGATTTAACAGCGGCGAAAGCCGAAGTACAGAAGATCGGTCGAGACTTGGAGATAGAGAAAGAAAAAGAGATACGCAGCGAGATGACCGGCCGCAGTGTTGGACCACAAAGGCACAAGAATCCTCGGCACAAAACGAGACGCGAGGAGAAGATATGGGAGGAGTCGCGAGGAGAGTGAAAGAGGTGAAGCTCGGGCCTCACCTCGGCGAGAGAGGATGGAGTGACGGAAAAGAGTGACACAAAGACGCCGAAGGAGGGAAAGGGTGGAAGGAAGAAGGGAGAGGAAGGAGGGGAGGGATAAGAAGGGCCAAATGGGAAGGGGAGGAAGGGTGGTTGTTGGAAAAGGCGGTGGGGGATGTCAGGAAGGGTGGGAGGTGATTTATCGCCGCCATAGAGCACGCCAAGGAGGAGTGACTGTGAGTGACTGAGTGAGCGAGTGAGGCAGGATCAGGGGCATGCCTCGATGCTGAACGAGGCTGGAGTAAAAAGACGTCTTGACATGGAGGATGGGGAGAGAGAGAGAGCGAGGAGGACGAAGGAGGAAGGGAGTAGAAGAGTGCAGGGAGGAAATACACAGAAGAATAAAGGCTGAGACACACGCAGACTGGATAAGTGGTAAGTATAGGGGGAGGGGTGAGTAGGAGGAGAATAAAGGTGTAAGAGTGATAGGGAAAAGTGGGGGAAGAACTGATAAATATGTTCGCCAAGACGAAAGTTAAACTGCTGCATGAGAATTCGGCAAAAATGAATTTTGCTTTTGTTCTGAGGAAAAAGGCAATGCATATTTTTATGGTAGAAGTAGTAGCACAAACAAAAGAAGTTTTAATGCAATGTCAATTAAAGCATGTTGAATAATTAATATACTAAAATAATATACAATAAGACATTGTTTTATAATAATGGAAGGATTACTTGCAAAGAGGAAGCACATCGCAAAATATCAACAGTCATGACATTCTTAGTAACTAACAGATTCATCAAGTATGTCACTCATCGTATATCGCTTCTCAGAAGATTATCATAAATAATTAGAGGAATTTTCAGTAGTGGGACTTGTATGTACTCTAATTAAGAAAGCATACATGTATACAACAATCTAATTATCCTTTTATAGATGAGCTGTAAATTTTCCAATTCGTACACTAAACGCGAGTAATATAAGTGAAATAATGTTGTTTTAGATTACAAAACGCAAATATACGTTAGATTAAAACCGATTTCATGGAAGTTTATCAGATGCCAACAATTTAGGACGTGTTGATTCAAATTTATAACTTCCTCTCAAGACGCTAACTTTTTTCTTAAACAACAGCTATAAAAAGAACTAGCTTTTTTCTAACGGGCATAATTTATCGCCTAATGTACTCAATTGATCATACTTGGGTCCAGGACGCTAAAACAATTAACAAAACTTTTATCCTTATCTCATCTGAACATCGTCAAATTCGGCAATAAAATCTAGGTTTTATGGCCAGAAAGAGACTCTCACCAAGCTGCCGTCATTAACTGTGAGATTTTATTCAGAAGGGACTAAAATAGTTCGATCAGGCTTTTCAAGCCACAAATTCGAGTTCGAGAATGCTAGGCGAGGTTTCAGACACATACCACAATATTTTTTTTGGATGAAAGAGGTCAATAATAGTCATACAGCTCCACGAATAACTATCGTAAGGGCGTTCTGAGGATAGCTCACTATTGAGAAGGATATGACTTATTACTGGTTGTTTTAAAAAAAGAAACGTAGATAACTTACGATTGAAGTTTGAATATTTGCCTAACAAACGCGCTACTTCGCTATTAACTACAATTCTTACTCAGAAAAACTGCGCGAATAAAGGTAAAAGATAGTTAAAAAAATGGCAGGAGCTAATGAAAATTAACAAAGATTTCTTACAGAGTGCACACAAGTTAAACTGGGAATTAAAAACTATCGTGAAGTGTCAAGAATCACAGGTAGCAACACAAGAGATTCAACTGAATCTTGTGTGAGATGAAAAACGTCTAATATCGGATTAATCAGAGAAAAAGAAAATAACGAGACACTGATTTATCGGCATAGAATAAGATAAATAGTCGATTCGTACAAAAATCACGCAGAATACGGTTAAGTGGACTGGTTGCTTGACGTCTTACCTGAATCTAGGCCAACACATAAAGTTTTTTCCTCTCGTCTTCGTTGTGGAAATGTATGCAAATACCCTAACCGTGTCGCTGATGGGAAGACCGACCGGTCGTAAATGTACACTCTGTAAATTTACGAGTTCTTGAAGCACTACAGATAGCAAAAATGATTAAAGCGACAATTTGGGATTAACTGAAAAATAAAGAGCTACTGAAAAGTGACTAAACCGGGTAATTAACAAATAATAAAAGAATAATTATATTTTAAATGAAACGAAGAGCAGAAAATTTAAAACTCTATATAACGACTGCCCATAAAGGGAAGGATCTGAATGAGTTGTTTCGTAAATTATCAGTTAATTATAATTTAAAAACAAACTATATTTCGCTTAAAGAGTCAATTTCAGTTTTAATAATATAGTCAGACCCATACAAGAAAACTGAATTGATATTAATAAAGACATTAGTAATTAGTGTCAAGTGCGAATAATTCCAAAAAGAAAAATGAGGAAAAACTAATAAAGGCTACGCTTCCACATTAGAGAAATACTCTAAGATAATAAAACAAATGTAAAAAATCGGTTCAGCATGCACTGCAAAACTTTCTCATACCCGTACGCTTCTAGTTAATGCAGTAATATCATTGGTTATATTAAGACGTATGCGCGCTGACACATAACAGCAATGCTCCTGTTGTTCGTGGGGAGAGCATGGCGGTAGCTAGGCCTAAAACTAGATTTATTACAATTTCATCGGATGCTGTATAGTTATATTTTGAGAAATATTATGCGTATTACTGTTTATGATATTGAGTTCTATAACTGGAGCAATTTCAATCAAAATTCATGGAGAGACTTTTGAGTAAATCGACATTTTGTGAAAATCGGCTAAAGTACTCTCCATCATTGCGCGATACGGTTCATTTCAACGAGGCTTATATTCATGATCGTACGTATGAATACAAAACTTCATCAGACTGTTAAACCGTTTAATCCCTAGAGCCGCACACAGACGATAGACTGCAGACTGACGGAATTTTGAAAACCACTATCTCGGACTAAGTGGGACCTAAAACGTGGATACTTATTCAAGTACTATGTAAAAAAGTGGGATTTTTCTATACTTAGTATATGAGAAAGTGTAAACATTACAATCCATTTTGATTCCTTATTTCCAACTATAGATAACAAAACAGAAAACACCGATGTCAACAATTTTTTCCAATTAAAAGTACCGTTTTCCCATTCCTAATTTTTGCATAACTGGTTAAAGCATCAACTCCGAATTCAGCCCGTAAAACGCGAAAATGTGCATTAATAGAGCAACATCACGAACTTAGTCCCAGATGTAGTTATTTAAATCATTGCAGTAAATGAATACTTCGTTGTTTGAGAAAATAATCCTTAATGATGCCTGCCACTATGGAATCTCAAAAAACGGACACATATAGGAATTCTTAGATTAGGCATAAATAAAACGCCTAATAGGTAATTTGAATAAATAAACTTCAAGGGTAAAAAGATAAATTTGAAAAGCACCTGGCTATAGTCAAGTCAGTTAATAAATTTTCGTCCGATTTCGCTAATTCTATGCGGGCAAATAATTCAGCTCCCAGTCAGCTCGTAAAAACCGAAGCGATGTAACGAGCATTTTCTTTCTATTACTAGCAATTATTTGACTTAGCTCTCATTATTGAAACTTAAGAACAAAAATAACACACGCGTAGAGCCAATTGTCATAATTCTACGTCGATCTAACAAATAATCGCCCTCATATACAGAAACCCCGCATACTAATTGGAAACACCCCAACGAACTTTTTCCCTCCTACCATTTTCCCCAACAGAAAAAAACATTAATTAGAGCAGAACGGAGGGAAACGAATTAAAAAAAACGACCTATACAATAAAAAGTCCTATCCTTTTACATTGTAAGGCACTCCTTGTACTTAAACACCCACGACTCGATAGCAAGCAGTTCGTGAAATGGTTTTGCAAAAACCTTTTGGCGAGGGACGGAACAAGGCTCCTCATCTTCCTGTTCGCCGCGAATCCCTTTGCCCCTCACACTACAGCTCCCCCTTCCCCGATCTAAGACCACCTCCCGCCCCTAAGCTCGCCCCTCCCCTTTCTTCCCCATTCTCAGCATCCTCTCCATCTCTCCGTTCGAGTCTCCTCCCAATCTCCCCTCCTCCCTGCTAACTCACCCTCCTTCCCACTTCGGAACATCTCAACCACATCCACCTCCCCAAGCCCTACATCTTCGGAGCCGGACGCTAACATCCCTCCTCGTTCCTGATTTAGAGGCATTCTATAACCCTTCCCGCATACCCTCAACCGGGCAGTAAGGCTCCGCCTCGCCTCCGTCCCTCTCATTCTCCCTTTTCACCCCACACAAAGTCGACCACCAACGCCACCCTATCCGACCGCCGTCAACCTCTTCCACCAACCTCAGTGCCCAATTGTCTTCCTTCCTACTCTCCCTATTCCTCTCCTAATTAAATCCAAACCTGCCCTCTCCCATACTAAACCCTTCCACCTCCGCATCCTCTGCTTTCACTCTCTCTCTCTCTCTCTACCGAAGTCTTCCCTACGCCCTCTTGTTTTGTGTCGCGAATGTGGGGAGGTTTGGTGGTACGTAGGAAAGGCAACGGAGCGATGATGGGAACGAGGGAAGAAAGGAGACTTCGTTGCTTTCCTTCCTCCCCTTCTCTTGTGCACTCTTTCCTCTTCGAGACAAAGAGAGAGAGAGAGAGAGAGAGAGAAAGACGGATGAATAGAAGCACTGCACTTGGCGAGGTAAGACTTTTAGGACCATAAAGGGTACGCCTCGATGCAAAAGGACTGACTCAATTAGCAATTGGCAATCCAGGTCCTACGGAAAGAGGGATGAGCAATGCTGGGTAAGGACGTAAGGACAGTACCCTTACGCAAGACAGAACGAAGAGGTATTCCAAAATCTAAAAGAATAATTAATCTTAGCAGAATACTGTATTTTTTCGAAGACATTATTAATGAAAGCACGCGTTCATTCACACGTGAACTACGAATTTGGCCGTCAAATTGATACGGCATATTTAAAATAAACTCTAATGAACTCCTTTCTAAGGAAATAAATCTCTCGTTTCACGAACTAATTGGCTGCGCGTTATTAATTGGATAACATACGAATTCCGAATAAATCTTAAGCTAGTCCTCAATTTTTCTAAGCCGATTTAGACTATTGCGCCATTTTAGAAGATTTATAAACTATACCAAACCGCGTTCATTTTTTGCAACACATGTCATCACCATCTATGAAATTCCATTACATGTATGGGTGCTCTCACGCGCCTGAATAAATTAAGCCGGGTCGTGACCCTTTCAACTGACAATGTTATGTTCACAGTCCGCTTTTGACGCCGCATATATGAGTTTAATAAATATTAATGATTTATGTCTGCAAGGGCCGAATATAATATCTTATTTAGCTTTGTTTCACAAAATTATTAATGACCACGTGCCAGCGACATAACTTTTTTATATGGCCTGCATGACTCACGCTAGAAACAATACCCAGAAGGTATCGAACGGTTACGAAAGCATGAGTATGCACTCGCAAAATTATTTTTATTCGATAAAAAAGCAAGTAGTTTCAATCAAAACTACGCATAATTGAAATTAACTATAATTAAAGTTTTGGGTTTTAATAACAACGAAGATAAAACTAAAGTCTTGAATACTATTAAGATTAGATAAGGCAGATAGAAAATATTAGGTAAATTTGGTACAATAAAGATTAATGGCGTAAAATTTTAATTAACACATCGTGAATTACTACGTGGAAGCTTCCTAACTTTAGCATGCAAAAATAAGACTTTGTAAACATTCCACTGTAATCTGTAACGATAAAATTGACAAAATATGTCTCTCAGACAGTCCTACAAACTTATTAGGGCTGCTGAACAAACAACTGGTCGATTTGATTTTAACTATACGTTGAGCTCGATAATTATGTACTGAATCATATGATTAAGGTTTTGTTAACTACCGATAAACTGACTGTCGAATTTACAACATATAATGCTCGGTTTCATCGCACAATGACTCAATAAGAGAAATAGGACGTAGAATGTAGCTGGTCCAGATAACTAATCGTAGGCCATTAAAAAGGAGGAGGTGATTCGCGTAGCGAATTTCCCTGCCGACCCAACAAATGCGAACAGACACAAGGTGCTGAAAATTTTATCTTTAATGAAACCTAAATTGGGAAAAATGATACACTAGCGATAAGGCCCTGCATCCCGAACGGATAGCGTATATAAAAGCGGATCCTCAAAAAAATAAAGGAAGCGCTCCATCCGCAATACCTACACCTCAAGCATCTCGCCAAAAAGGCAAAATATAATACCGGTGATTAAAATCAACCGCATTAATTATTCATCGACACTGAAACTGCGAGGATTATTTTAATGCTCAAGGCGGCTTCGAATGAGTTTCGCAAAAATATTACAAATTTATTTAACGCGCGCATAAATGCATACGAAGTTATGAAATAATATGATGGCCGCGGAGTCGAAGGTTTTCTTTGATGTAGTTCACCAAACTACCCTTAGATTTATAACGATGTTTTTCGCCTTCCTAATCGATAAATAGGATTAATAGCCGCAGTTACAATCGTTTAAGGAATGCCATTAAATTGTTAAATGGTTATAGAATTGATAGAACTCGGATAGATATTTAATAACGGTTTTCGGGAAACCTTTAGCTAAAAATATTATTCGACCAATTTCAATTCCTCAAATTTCTCAGTCGTCCGCGGAGCGCATTATCGTTCCACGTTTCCTTTTAACGCAAGAAAATGAGAAAAATAAAAAAAACACGGACCGATTTGCATAAAGACTACACCCACGCTCCCTTGTGAAGGACGGAAAGAGAGGGAAACATAAAAAACTCCGAATTAACTAAGCGGCCAAAATGACCAACCGCCAAATCTCCTTACACCATCCTTCTCCTCCTCTCTCTCCCTTTTCATTTGCATTTTCATTTTAATTCCCAATCTCTCCTCATGCATCGCGTTTATGCGGGCAGAAAAGGCGGAGCCTGGTCCTCGGCCAGATAAAGACTTAAATCAATCTATTACCGCTGTGGGCAGACTGAGGCGACGATTTTGAAATTATAGATTCTAAACGCCCACCGGAAATTGAAGTTCGGTCCGTCCGATCCGGGTGCCGTAGGGAAGGTGGGAGAAGGTGGCTTCCGAAGTGGACGAGGTCCATCTATTCAACCAACACCACCCTCTTCCCTACCTCCCGAACCCCCCTCCTCCTTGACCAAATCCCCCTCTCCGAGATTCTCGCTTTCTCTCTCCGTCCCCACCTCGCCCTATCTACCTCACCCCTCCTCCTCCTCGCCCACAAATACACACGGACCCGGAGGAGGGACCCCACCCAACCACCCCCCCTTAAAATCCCAGACAGGCCTGACAAGCGATAATCATCGGGACACGAGGCCCGGCGGAATTGACAATTAATTGGACGAGGAAGAATCCAATGGGGAAAAAGAAAGGGAGAAGAGAGTCGGAAGAAAGAAAATAAAGAGTTGAAAAAAGGTGGATGGCATGAGTTTAAAGAGGAGAAGACGTAACGAGATGAATAAGGAGGATGGAATAAGGGCTGTGGGGGAGTGGGAGTGGAAGGAATCAACCCGGGCGCGCGAGATCGTGTTCGTAGGAATGTGAGCGACGAGTGGAAAGAGAAGGCGAGGGAGATGAAGGAAAAAACGAGAGGCCGGATACGGGAGCCCATTATAAATTTAATTTCATTATTAAAACTCTTCGTTTTAGAGCAATCATTTACCTACGTCGGGCTTGCACGCACGCGGCGCAAGTTCAATAAGTAGGTTTGGTTTCGGGATCCCAATGTAAAGAATAGCGTAAATTAAATGACCGTCAAAATGTTATATCTCTACAAGGATAGAGCGATATCTCTGGCATCGTTCGAATATTCTTCGCCCTTCTTTTCCCGAGAGTTTCAATACGCGGAGAGGCAAGGAAGAAGAAGACGGGACATGGCTCGAGCAATAGAAACAGGCGACGCTACACGAATTTTAGTTTCTTCGTTGCACGCAATTAGCTCGAAAAGTAAAAAAATGTGAATTTTTATGCATTCGTATTTCATAATATAGTAAATAAAAATGTCAATGCGTTTTTTGTAGCAAATATACTTAGTAGGGCGTAGTGGCATCATCACCATAGTAAGACTTTTTATACATAATATCACAGGAAATTTGCCGAAATCTTTTATGTAAAGTCTCTTAGATTTAAGAGTAAATAGTAACATATGGCAAACAGACCAAACCATCAAATTCGTAAAGAAAATGAATTCCTACTTAAACGGCATGAATAAAATCCGGAATGTCCACTCTTCATGATGGGAGAATCACCTTAAAATATGAAGATATATAAGATTCATAAAAACAACCAGCGAAAAATTCCGACAGTGATTCGATATCTCTATAATTAGAGAATAAACTACACAACCCGAGTTATTTAACAAAAAAAAACTATTATGTTCGAAATATTTCCTCTTCACGATAAAACGCTAGAAATTTAAAACTGATAACATTTACAATACGCAAGCGCAGGGATTATTGAAGAATTTAACACATTCCGACAACAATTTGTCGCTTAACGAGCTAAATTAAATCCATGTGGGAGAAAACCGAGTAACTCTTTCGGTTTAAAACAATGAACTTCTGCCGAGACATCCGTAACGACCGTATAAAGTAAACCGAAACTCTTTCGCATTTCTTACAGCAAGGAATCCGCCACCTGGCGTACTATCGAGCAACGCCTATATTGCTCCCGGGTTGAAAAAGAAGGAAGAGGCGCCAATATATTTTCCTCTTAACGAGAGGGCGCGAGAATTGGACGGAAGAAGAGGAGGTGGAGTTGGATGAGATGAGTCCGAAACACCCGACGGAGGCACACGAAGAGGAAACGACTCCGAGAAATGGCAACCGATGGATGAGAAATGGAAGATATTTAAGCGAGAGGGTTTAAAAGAAAAGGGGAGAGAGGAAGTGGGGGAAAGGGAGAGAATATATGGAGAGCGGCGTTACACGGATCGCGAAGGGCGATTTGAATAACAGAATCTTCACGGCTCGGAGCTGTTGGAGCTCTGCTGTCCCGCGGCTTGGCATTCCCGAGCGCCGAAATTAAGGAAGGGAAGGAGGGAAGAAGGGAGAGATGGGATGGAAAAAAAAGAATTAAAAAAAGACCGAAATAACGTACACACGACGGCCGAGCATTCCCGAATAAGCGAGGGCAAGAACTGGTTCGCCATCTCCCATGGCTCTGGTTGCGCTATCCGTCTTCCCACTCCACCCTCCTTCCCATCCGCCCGCCCCCGTTGCCGCCCCACGAATTCACCTCCTCCTTTCCACCTCCTCCATTCTTAAACTTTTCGTCCTTCTCTTTTATGCCAGTCTTTCTCCTCTTTCTCCCTCTCCTGCTCACCTAACTCAATATTTTCTCCTTGTCACCACCCTCCTCCAAAATATTTTCCTCTACTCCACCTTTGCTTCTTCTTCTGTTGTTCCCTCTTATCCTATTCTCCTCTGCAATCCGCACCCTTCTTTTGACGCGAACCTCTTGCGATTCGTTTTCTCCGCGTCCTTTTGGCCTTCCTCCCTCTCCTTCTAACTCCTCTCTCTCAGCCCTCTCAATAGGAGATCGCGGTTCAAGATCAATTACCTTTACAGTGTTTTTACATCACCCTCTCGTTACGATAAATTACGCTGATTTTGCTTCGACAGACATTCATCATTGGAATAAAATAAAACTGAAATGCATTCCTTTAAAAAGTTAAGAATGTTATATACACTGCGTCACTGCACGAATGCATTCCTTTGTGAAGAATCGATTTATTGCACTGTTCTCAGGAAAACATGTATGAAACGCATTGATAACTATACCCATGAATAAAGCATACGTTTAGCCACAAGGTCAGAAATAATACGGAAAATGCATTAGAGTATAAAATAGAATAAAAAACATCCGTTTAATTAATTTCATCCCGCACGGTCTCAATATTCCTTCGAAGAGTAAACGGTTGGATTGAGAATATATCGGCAACTTTTAGGCAAATTAATCAAGCAGAAATGTTTCGTGCAATCAACTCATACCAAAGTTTTAAGAAATTAACAACCAAGAACAAACAGTAAATGGAATACTGTTATTTAACTTTATCTCGGCTTACAGTATGAATGATACTTTATTTATTAAATGAACGAAAAATGACTGGATATTTTCTACAAGTAAGTATATTAACATCCTGTGGAAGCATCGCGATTAAATACCAATTAAAATTAAATTTACTCAAGCAACACAATTTCTTGAATCTATATGAACAAAAAAAAATTCTAGCTAGATCATTTCGTTTAAAATAAAATATGTTTTCCGGAAAAATTTAGTTTTAATTCAATTATGTGAGTCGGCAATAATAGATAACAATATCGTTTCAGGACCTATTAATTATATATATATATATATATATATATATATATATATATATATATATATATATATATATATATATATATATATATATATATATATATATATATATATATATATATATATATATATATATAATATATATATAATACTGCAACATATACGACAAATAGATACAGATGTAACCAATGGCGTAACTATGAGATTTTATGCCTGAGGCGTGAGTGTAGCTGCTACATTCTGCGCCCTCCTCCGAGTCGCTCTTGGGGCAGCTGGCCCGCTCGCTACTCGATACAAAAATGTGAGATATTATAATATATATTAAACCAAAACTAAGAGCATTAAGAATAAATTGCCGAAAAACTAGAACGCGGCAATCTGACGCCAATAAATTCGGTTCGGATGACTCCGACATTCATTTCAGCAAAATCTGCCAAAAAACGCGAACAAAATTAAAACACTTTTTCTCGGAGGCGATCTTCGGGACGTCACATCGAGTAAATTACCGCGCTAATAGCGACACTCAAAGCCGCGCGAGAACGACCGAGGCGGTCGCGCCAAACCTTCCGAGACAAGCGGAGACGGCTTCCCGCCGCACGTCTTTTGCAGCGGCCGCGTGTCATAATGACGTCTCATCCGAGAAGAACATTACTCAAGCTGATTGCCGACCACCTTTCGTCACGGCTTTTGAGCGGTCATAACATTAAACGTAGAAGAAGGGATGTGTAGGGAGGAGCAGAAACGGACGGCGATATGAATCGAGTTCTCGACGACGAGTAATCGGGGAATTCTGTGCCTTTTTTTAGACGAAGTCGAAGGGAGAGAATGGCTCAAAGAAGCAGGGAGATGAGGAATGAAAGAGAGGGGGCGAGAGAGAGAGAGAGAGGAGGGAGGGTGGGCACAACACAAATGCACTTGTCGAATTAAAATTTGATGTTTCGAAACGGATGCTCACCGTCGATTCAATGTGGGAGTGAGGTATCCTGCTATTGGGCTCGTTAAGCTGAAGACCGTTGACGGATAAATGTAGGGGAACGTAACTGGCCGGTCATCCGTCCATTAAACCCGCTCGTGGCCAGTCGGCAGAGATGAATAATGAGTCTCTTTTTCGGTCGGGTGGAAGAACTCTTTCCCTCCCTCCATCCATCTTTTCCTTTTTTTACGGGACAAAACGGAGTGATTTGGATTCCCTCCATCCTTCCCCAACTCTCTCTCTCTCCCGCTGAAACGACAATCCCGCGAGTACCTCGTGCCTCCCAAAAATGTTACGAAGAAACGGCGGTTTAAAAAAATTCAATTCAAATAGGACCGTTCCTTTTTTTCTTCTACTAATTGCATCCCTTGTTCCGCGAAGGCGCGCATAAAAAAGACGCCCACCTTTTTTTTATGCGCGCGGACCCATTCAAGGTCGCCGTCGCATGAACGAATTCGACCGAAGCTCTCGGGTAATTCGCCGAATATTTTTTTTTAGAATCTTTTCAAAAGGAGAGCGAATTAAATTCGACTAGCGAGCGGCGATTCACGCCCGAAATTTCTCGGCGCCGTTTCAAGTATTATGGAGTAAATCTCTTTAGAGAGAACACCTCCTACCCTCCCGCCCCGCAAATAAATTTATGACTCGATGTTTTCTCAGAACTCGACACAGGCGAACAACAACGCTTAGTCCATTAAGGGCTTTAAAAATTCCTAAATCGAATAATGATGCTAGGATTTCCAGACGGTCAAACTCAATTACGCCGGCCGTTACGACTGAAATGTTTTATGAACTGAAACAAGGCCGCTACTGCGAGAAACCGAGTGAAAAAAGTAAGATCGAGAAAAAGCGGAAACTAATACTTCTATTGAGCGCTACGATAAAAAATTCTCTTTATTTGCAATTGGAGGTGGTTTTTCACTCACACTTGTTCCGGTGATTGCGGTTGAGGTGTAAGCCTATCCACTTTTCACCTCTACCGCTTTGTGATGCGGAAAGTAACGAAGCGATCGTACACGGACAATAAGAAACAGATTACATTTCTGCGGCGGGACAAAGAGAACAATCATTTTTTCTCTCCAGGATACGAAAAAACAAAATCGTAACCTTTTGTGAGAAATTCGTCCAAATGACTTAATAAACATATTTCATAAATACACATCCTGTGCGATTACTTAGACAAAATGCAAAACATACTATGTAAACTAAAGAAAAACATTGGTTGACTTGAGAAAATCCCTTACAAAAACAGCTACAAACAATGATCATTTTTTATTCTTTAACCATAATATAGGAATTTGATAAGAAGTTTACAGTTCACGGTACAAAGCATGTTCATGTACCTTCACTCGACAAAACACTTCATAGGCACAGTTCTTATAAGACTGCGGAGATTATCCCTTATTTTTATATAATATTAATGCCTACACTTTCTGCAGTCTACTGGTTTTAATATGGATTCGCGATTATATGGCGCGCACCAGTGCATCCCAATAAAATTCTTGAATATAAAATGTAATTGTCTCCTTTTTTGTAATCGAAGGTAAATGTATCTCAGAAAAACGTGACAGTTTGTGAAAAAAATAATAATCGCCATTGAAGTGCACGTTACTTTGGTAGGGTGATACTAACGAATTTTATAAAAATAGTTAAACATTTACCTTAGATGCAAAGGTAATTTATTAGTAGAAATATAAATAAGGAAGAAGAAGAATAACTTACTACCACATAAGGCAACATTACTGTCCAAACGACATATAAAGTAGACTTTCAATGTTCTAAATGCATTTCACGGTGAAGAACATTGGTAACTAATGTTTAACCACCCTCTTCAAGTGCTACCGTTTCGCAGAAATTCTCATGTAATGTGAAAAGATAAATATATTTAAATTTAAAGCGGTTCAAGTCCAATAAAGATTAACAATTTCAACAAAACTCTTCCTCCGAGTCGGCAACTTTTTCATAAGGTAAGCTAATGAAAAACAGAGCGCATATTTAATTCAGAAATTTACTTACGTACTATATTACTTATTCAAAATTGTTGATTTTTACACTAACTTCATTTCTATGTTAAAGTACAACTGATAAATAGTGAAGGAGAAAAGAGATAAAAATCACTTTCCAATAATACTAAAAAGCTGGCGTGTAAGCATTAAATGTTCCCCAGTCTTTTCTCTTCATTTCCTTCTTGTTGACTAGCTTACACCTGCTTTAACATTAGGTAAGCAATTATTACATTTTATAACATTAAAACTGAATGAAATAGAATTTCTTATCGTTTTGTAAACAAATGTACATATGTTGTACGTTTGAAAAGAGAAGGAAAGAACATTAAGTCGGCGATATCATATGCGACAGCAACGTGAAATCATGGCAACTGAAATAATTTTTAAGATTTTAGAAACACAGTTTTGTGTAACCTTCATAGTCAAAATAAAATGAGAACGCGATTAACAGCTTAATATCCTGGACCTTATATCACACAACGCATTAGGATAAAAATATACAACAGGATAAATATTGGCCAGCGAAAGTTCGCATAAGAAATAGCAAAATATTCAATGTACATGGATAAATTTAACTTAGAGAAAGCAAACGTCCATGAATACCAAAAAGCCATTCGAGAAGGATAGTATACCAATTGAAATCTGAGAGAATCCGGGATAACGTTAGGGATCGATGGTTAGATGAGAAACTTAGACGATAAACGCTGGTAACAGTTCCAACCTACAAGGGAATGATCGAGCATCAAGGAAAACGTCGTAAATAACCATTAAATTCCAGCCATGGCGGGAAAATAAAGCTGATAAATAAGCCAAGCGACGGTGCGCCCAGGGCAGGAACCATTTTCCGAAACCGAAAGACATGTTTCCACGCTATAGCTTTTCTTTTTATCATCGGCCGTGCATCTGGCTGTGTAAGGGGCCAGGCACGAAGCCAATAAATGCTACGCCACGTTCAATCCATCCCGTCTCTCGGTGGGTTTTGGAGCGGAGCAGTCGGGGATAATTTCTACTTGAGGGGGCAATTATACGCTTCCTTTTCCAAAACAATTATCATAGAGATGGACTCGTCGGAGGTTCTCAAGTACCATCTCGCTCTTACGCACGCATACTAACTCATGATATATCCCCGTTGGCATGAGGAGAGGAGAGGTAATTCGGTGCGGTTCATAGATTCAAATGAGCATATTGAAAACCAGACTTAATAAAGCTGTCGTATTTATTTCAAAGAAATCTGGTGTAGCGGAACTCGGCAAAAGGAACAAAAAAGCGCATGAAACATTTGAAAAGTCGATGTGAATGCTTGAAATGACCATAACTTAAAAATTAAACCCGCGTTTTTCATAATGTGAAACGTCCTTCGATATTTTAAATAGTCAAAGCAATTCACAAAAAATGCACTAGCTCTAGTTACTCTTTTGCGAGGTCGCCTTCAAAATTTACGGCCAATCCAGCTAAATCTAAAAGCATAATTATTTTGAAACAATTCCTCGAAAGAAGAAAAATGCCGAAGAAGCGAGAATCTGGGATAAAAAACGAAAAATAATATTGGCGGAGGTAATGTACGACTCCAACTATATAAAATTTCAACGTATTCGATGCCCGCACGCTATAGGTGGAGACCGTAAATTTAGATCATTAGACCAAAAGAAGACAAGGTAGGCAAGCATGAAGCGGTTGAGACAAAGTAATAAATGGAATCGAGGAGGAAATAAGAGGGGAGAAAACGGGCCAAAATAAGGCATTAAGTATGGACATGGAGGTTTAAAAAGCGTGGAGGACCCCGAGTTGACGGGTCGGGTGGGCGTATGTGAATGGGGGAGAGGATAGATGGCACGACCGTCGCATCCGATTGTCGGTTCCGCGGAGAGACGGAGAGAAAGAAAGAGTATAACCTTGCCGCCCTTCCTCATTTGCCTTGCCGCGCGACCTGGGGGTGGGGAGATTAAGAGGGAGGGGTAGAGAGGGCACCGAACCTCAATGGGTCAGTCCACTGAATACATACGATAGCATTTTCTGAGAGAGAGAGAGAGGAAGAAGGAAGGGAAACCAGCTGGATGGAAATCGGCCATTCCAGTCCCGTCCTTACTAAAAGGAACAGGAGCGAGAGTGAGAGACCCAACCCAATCGGGAGCGAGTTCTCTTCTCATCCCACTAAATCATTGAGAGAGAGAGGTGGCGCCGGGGGATGACAGGGGAGGAGGCAAGGAGGCGACGAAAAATCAAGACGGCCACGTTTGAATGATGTTCCGTAATTAAAAAATTCCGTACGCGATACGACCGCGGGAGTGCGTCTGCGCTAGTCGCCGTGACCTCTATGGATAGGCGAAGCAATTAGTAGAAGCCGACAAAAAGCAAGCGAGATCGAAAACCGTTAACTTTTGCGTGCGTCCATGTTCGCCCGTGGATTGTTCGGAGGGAAGGAGGGAAAAAACCCGTTCGCGAAGACAATGAGAAGAACAGGCGACGCGTTGTTTCGACGGACTATCTCATCATACGCGCATGAGAAGAATAGCCGGCGAGCGCGCGCACGCGGTCGGGGGTGTACGTAGGGAGGGTGCGAAGGCGGAGGAGTGAAACGTCATCGATATACCGTTGGGTATATGTTATCCTTCGTATACGTAAAGACTCTTTAGCGTGAAACGCCGACTTCCATTTCCTGTAAGAGGTAATGAGAGAAATAGTCCGTTCCAAACGATCCTACCAAACAATGAAAATCGGTTCCTTTGGGAGCCAAGAATCAATCACTTCGGGATGAACTTTCTTAATGAAGTATCGGAGAAAATAATGGAGCGGATGCTTCTTCCGCTAACGACGATAGCTGAGGGATTTGGGGTTGGGAGTGGAGATAAAGTGGCGGCTAGGAACCACAGAGGAGGAGTGTTTACAAGCATCTCCAGGCGTGGCGTTAGGAGCGGTTTCTTGCGTGAGGCTAAACAGACTGAAGCGGCAGGGAAGCCAGCCCATAATCAGTTTCAATGGCAGAAAACAAATAACCTTTGCGGTACAAAAAAACCCTTTCCATCAAGTTTTTGATCGCCATGTCTGTTCCGCGCCCCTTTTACTCTTTGGTTCCATGCCTTCCTGCGTAAAAATCCCAAGATAAGCGAGAAATTCGGGTAACGCAATTGAACGTTTACTGCCCGAGTAACAGATTTTATTCGTCGAAATTATGTTCCATCATGAAATGCATTGTTCACACGAGAAGGCTTGCAAAAGGGACCAATTGCATAGGTGTCCTAACTTAAAAATTCCAACAAATCATCAACCTCAAAAACCATTCAAAACGTAGCTGTAAAAAACAAAACCACGACATAAATTAAGAAATATCTTCCAAATGGCAGTGTTATTGATTCGATAATTTCCAGATTTTAACAAATAAACCTTACTTAATCGCTTATAACCAAAAGGAAAAAATTGTTTTTGCCATTTTATGACATTCTAATTACTAGGAAAGCTCAAGTTATATCTACTTATATCTCCTATCATATCAGCGACAGTTTCTATGCATAATGTGTCAACATATACACAATATACCGAAGGAAGAAAGCAATTTTTTAAACGTATTTATAAAGTCATTTGGGTATTTGCAATTCCAATATGCTGCCATTATACATTCTAACAAAAAACGACATGCCCTGATTCAACGAGGATAAACGCGTCTTTTGGATGATATAATACCTCTTTAATTAGCTGGAAAAACCTTGCTGATCTGAATTCTAGATATATCTTAAATGTCTTGAAAGGAATACACTTTTAATGGTAGGATATAACGATCGTCGCAATATTACTCAATTCAAAAATGCCCTGTGATTAGACAAAACAAAGAGAAGACCTTATTCCGAGAAAAGAAAAGAACGGAAGATGAGTTCATCAGAAAAAAATTAGGCAGCCTAAGACTATTAAAAGATGATTAGTGTAAGAGAAATTATCTTCCAAGACCCGTTATTAACATACAAGCCTAAAAAAACTTAACCTATCCAAAACCATTAGATAGCGATACGAGCAACGAATTAACGATATGAAATTCTCGCAAAGATATGAAAAAGGATCCGTTTATGGAAATGTTTATGAAACGATTTCCTAAATATCAACATTTAACAAGCACCCAGTGAACTGCACGCGTTTTCTGTGAATAATAAAAGCTATTTTAAACGAAGTATGTGCAGACTTACAAAGACTTGCTGCTGTAACGTCGTCACGAGTAATAAACAGAATTAGCAGGTCAAGTGCCGCTCACTTTGGTGAAATATTCATAACGAAGGCCGAATGCCAATGGGCAAGAAAAAAAATGTTACAGCAACAAATTAAAATCGGAAAAAGGCGAGCCGAGGGAATACTTATAAATCCGCATCGCATTCGACAGTATAATAAAAGTAAATTTTCAGCACCAAGGACGACATAATTATTTTTCGCCATCGATTGAGAATTATCCGAAATCGACCGAAATACGTAATGTGAAATTAGTGGACGCAAAAACTCATCTCAGACATAAATCAGCTCGGAACAAAATAACCAAAATTTTTTACCCCAACGAATCACTCCGGCAAAAAAGCCATCAAAAATTATAATCGAACCAAAAAAATTAAGAAGTTCGGAAGAACAACTACACTAAACGGTAACGCAATAAAAAAACTAAAAGATAAAAACCAAAACGCTCTAACTCGAACAGAATTTGATGCACAAACCGACGCACAAAACCCCTCGCGGCGAACCAGCGGGGCAACTTTTTCCCACACGGGATAAAAAAAATTAAACAAAAACACTTTCCCGGTAAAAATTAAGGCAGCAAAAAATCCTTAAGCGAGCTATAGAGAGAGAGAGGAGAGGGAGAAAGAGAGAGGGAGAAAGAGAGAGAGAAAGGAGGGAGGTAGGGTGTTAAGACCCGAAAATACTCGAAGAAACACCTGAGGGTCAGTCATTTGTCTGGTCTTCTTCTCTCACGTGCCAACACTCCCACTTCTCTCTCTCGTCCTCTAACCTCCCACGAAAAATCTCTCTCTCCCCCCCCCCCCCCCCCCGCCGCCCGCCCGCTCCCTTCTTTCTTTCTGTTCGGCCTCGTCTTTCTCCGACACCGCTCTCGCGGACCGACTCCGGAGAGAGATACGACGGAGCGAGCGAGAGGGGGAGAGATGGGGGGGGGGGGGGTGGAGCGGAGGAGACGACGTCGGCGGCATGGCGAGATCGGACGTACGGACCCTCACTATGCTGCGTATACCATTTCACTGTTTTTTTTTTCAACGACTTAAACCGCCATGAAACAAAACGTTTGCCTCTCGCATCTTGTGACCCAGTGGGCTGTGAGGCAAATTTATGCTTCATCTAACTATTTACTTCGGGTAGGGATAAAGAGTCTTCGCATATATAGGCAACTAAAATCATGATCCTATGGCTCCATAGCTAAACTGGCCAATTATATTCGAGCTCATGGCAATCTTTCGCTTATGAAAAGATAAAAAATCGGGAATGGTGTTTGGATAAATGAGAAAAATCAGTACACTTCTTTTGGTAAAAATTGTAGTATCAACCTCACAACCTAGAAAATTGATTCCTTTTTTTACAAATTCTATTATGAGAGCTCAATAGATGAAATAGGAACGAAAGTATTGATTAATACAAAGGGAAAGTAAATCGAGGAGTACTGAGTAGTGAGCTAATTGTTCACATTAAGGCAATTTATAAAATAAGACACGAAAATATTCGTACATCAGTCCAATAATCATAGTGGAAAGAAAATCCATCGTCAAATTCAGCACAATGTAGAATAAATCAGTTCGATTGGTCTCATTATCTACTATGGATGTTTTGTCCATATAAGACATGAGGCACAACCGTTTTTCCACTGTTAAGAATATACATACATATGGATAACATGTATCTTATTTATTAAAACAATGAGTTTCAAAAACAGATTTTCAATTAAAGTAAAAGGATAAAAAGGGTGGTTCCTAAAAGCCACTATTTTCGTTTAAATATGAAGGTGAACGTATTAAAAGGAAGATGGGGAGTGGAGGGCGACCATGTTTGAGACTAAAAAATCCAAATGCAAGAGAGGCCTCATAGCGGGGACGACGATAGATAGGTGCGTGGAATTCAATGTCTTCTGTGAGAGAGAGAGAGAGAACGAGAGAGAGAGAGAAAACGAGAGAGAGAAAAGTGAGAGAAAGAGAGGAAGAAAGATATTGCGAACCTGGTGAGCGTGCGAAGCTTGCGAGTGTCCTATGGAGGTGCATCGTCGCATATGCCAGGGTTGGGGGAAAAACAAAAACTGTAAAGAGTAGTGGCAAGGGAAGAGCAGGCGGAAGGATGAATAACGAGGTATATGCACTCTCTCCCATTTCGAAAAAAATTCAATCCAGGTTTCGGCCTCCCAAGACATGTTTCTATTCGACGGGATATAACCAGAGGCTCTAACGGTAACTCTCCGCCGACTATTTCCTACTTGTGCGACAAACAGAAAAAAACACTGGTGCGAAAAAATTTTACATCCAGCTGGAGGAAATGGGATAGGATACGCTAGGTTACGATTATTCATTAGCTAAATTTTGAGGCAATTTTATAACTCGTTAGCAACTCCTAAGAGACGGTCTACGGAGGCGTGACGTCAACAACGGACGTTGATGTCAGCAGCGGAAATTCAACTTCCTACTTTTTGCAAAGAGGAATGAGACAGACAAGGTTAACCATCAGATGTCGTCACTTTATGAAGGGCGGCGAGACAATGCATGATAAAATACAAACGGTGTAATGTTTGTTTGAAACAGTTTTTTCCAATGCTACAACTATTCTCGTATATTCGAAAACTACAATCTCGTGCAGATGATTTTATCGCATTGAAAATACATATAAACTTCTTTAAACTATTTTATATTTTCAAAGTATTCATTACCTTTTAATTTTTGTAAGCTTTGCAAAAACCTTTATAAGGAACCCATTACTACCTATTTTCATTTAAGAACATAAATACCGTTAAATCAGGAAAAATATGTGGCATTAAATTTAATTCAACTCCCGCCAATATTCTTGGGAATAAAAATTGATTGTTTAAATTAATTTTTTTCTTTAATATTTCATGAAATACCCGCTGAATGCGAGTGTTTACAGAAAATTTAGTGGAAAACTTGTTAAATTACGATATTCAAATAGGCCATGGATAAAAACAAGTTTCCCATCAATAATTTATCAGATCATATAGGTTTTCTGTTTTGTAGAGGGTGACGAGTGAGCCGGAGGAAGTAGAGTGAATGCTTGGTAGAGTGAAGTACGGTGGGGACTTCATGGGCCACGGGACCGCTACGGTAACCGTGAAGGCCTACCATGAACTTCGAAAACTTCGGCTCCGATTAAAGCCAAGGGGAAAGTAATTGTATTATAAGTATTTTAGCCAAAATTGTATTATTTTTATAAAATTAATAATTTTATTCTGTTAAATTTTGGACAAGTGACCTTGATCACGCAGTAAGTTATATGATGTGAAATTTATTGACAATGAGTCAGGTAATGATGCCACCTGGCATGTAGCCAAATTGCAACTCATTTAGTAAATAAAAATAAATATAAATAATGTCAATATCTCTTGTTTTGTTCTTGAAGTTGCGAATTCGTTTATCTCATGTCATCAATCCACTCTGTAAACTATTTATCAAATAAAAACATTTAAATTATGGGCTAATACAACAGAAATTAATAGAAATTAAACTTACAAACTCGTCTTGGAAAATGTTTGATTCAATAAAAGAAAATGTTATGATAAACGACATCTTATTTCACGGTGGCAACTAAGAATGCATAGAAGTCCATAGGTATCTTTAATTTAGTCATTCAAAATTAAAGCTATAGTTATTAACATGGCATCATTATTTTAAAATGTATAAACTTCAACATTGGTTATAAAATTTACCATGAACTTCAGATACATAATATATAAATAAATTTAAAAAATGATAGCTTTCTTTCTATGTTTGCTAGTCTATGAGAGGAAATTTTATACGCGGCACAGCGGTTGGCCCATAGCGAGAAATAATAAATGCCAGCATTTCTGAAAACTCGAAAAAAAAAAATTGCGGCATTTTGTGATGAAAAATTCGGCCATTGTTTTTTATGCTAACAAGTTAACCGACCCACAAAATTAACCGTATCTCAACCTAAACTCACGCGGCCATACATTTCCGAAAGTCAAGAGCATCGCTTTGTCCCGAACGGGATACATACATTTTTCTTGCAAACAAGAAAACCGCGCCGATGTTCGATGACTCAACTTGACACGAAAGACACGGACGGACGGACCACGAGTCCCCTCGAGCGTATAGGCCGACCAAATTCGGGGATGGGCTAAAAATACCCCAATACGGCCGAAAAAACCACAACGCGCCTCTCTCTCTCTCGCTCTCCGAACAAAGAAAAGGTTAATGGCGTCCCCGGAGCACCGAGATGAAAAATGGCGCCCTCAGAGGTCTCAGTAGGGATGTGGTTGAAAGCACGCATTCCGAGCACCACGTCCTCCTCCCCCCTCCCCTACTCTCCCTTATCCGCGCCGGGAGTCGGAGAGCGTCGACATTGGACCCTGTGGTCGTGGGGAGCCTCGGGGACTCGGGGACGTAATGGGCGATAAAGAATAAGAGGGAATATGAATGCCCGTTAGGATTGCTATCTCTCGAAGAAGAGGGAGAGAGAGAGAATAAAAGCGGAGGGCAATCTCCGGGGAAGAGGGAGAGAGCTATTTTGTTTAACGCGTGGGGGTTGAACGATATAGCCGGGATGTCTTGCCGTGTCCGATTTTATGGAAGTTTTAATTTATCCCTAAACGGGAAGAATGTATAGCATGGTAGCCACGTGAGCTGCGGGAATCAAGTACTACATAATTTCCGGTACACTTTCAAAAGGAGGGTTTTTGATCCTATATGAGAGTCGGAGAGAGAGAGAAAACTATTTCGTTTAACTGCTGGGTGTTGAACGTTATAGCCTGAATGTCTTGCGAGTTCGAATTTTATGGAAGTTCTAACAAGCCGAGTGTATACTGAGGTAGCCTTGAAAGCCGGGAGCATATAGTACATAACTTCCGGAGCAAAAGTGATACCGACCGCAACAAGGACAATATTTTATGGAAGCGAGTTATAATTTGTTTAATTTTTACGATGATAGCAACGGGCACACGGAACTAGCCTTATTTCTGGAGAAGCTATGGCTGCTTATTACTTAATTATCAGTAATGAAAGATAAAGGCGAATTAACGACACAATTCCATTAATAATAAGAAATTAGTATAGATACCCGTGAATAGGACGCATTTTTTTTCCCCAAACCATTGGACTGTAAAATGGGGTGCGCTGTACACAAGGGGATATAGTACTATATAACTAAAATCAAAAGTAAAGGCAACAAACATAGATGCATAAATCATAAAAATTCTTTTAATGCCAAGAAAACAATAAAACTATGCACATAATCTCTATGAAAAACCATAATTAGATTCATAACGGACTGTAGAGATTAAAAAAATAATAATGAAATTCGAACACACACAAATTAAAATCCGACCAATTCTTTGTCACTGTTATCATAATTCACTATCAAATTGTAACTCTTTTTATGGCAGAAAACAATTATAACCTCGTTATGGTTATTGGAGATTCCTAAGACTTAATTTTTCAATTTTGGATACTCAAATGCTTATTCTGAAATTGTTATCAAAGCCCAATGTTATTTTCCCCATTTATCTTCGACGATGCTATCGAAATCTTCATCTATTTTGGAAGTAATCGAGTAAGCCAGGATGAATGGGGTCAAAAAATTAAACGTTTGAAACTGCTGTTTATTATTTAATATTTCTCTGACGCCTTGTGGATACTAGGACGTGCTGACTCATGAGCTATATATTAATACAATAGAAATTGTTATGATGACACTCAGTTCTAAGGAAGAGCTACTGAAGTTCACCAATTGCATGACCCTATTCATCCTCACGAGGTTGGGTGGATATGGTAAATACAGAAATTTGTTATCTTTATCGCATATCTGATTCTCACACAGGAATTAAAATTTCTGATGCGACCCATTTCATCTACTACATATTCTGCTTCATTTTCTATTGAAATATTTCCCATAAATGAATTTTTTCTTGCCCTGTGCACCCACACAACCCTCGTGGTAACATTTCTTGGCATTTCATTGACGCTACATCCCGTCACCCAACTTTGCTGAAATAGGCTCATTGTATTTGGCATGATAGAACCCACAGAAGGTTACACTTAGGTCACTGTCATATTCAGAGGCCTTTTCCTCCTCTGAAGATGACGAGAATGACTGCCTTTCTTTCCTGATCAATCGGCTTCTTAATACCGTTGCCCACAGTGTGTGTATTCTTCTTCTGAAGCAACTTGCTCCTCTTATAAAAGTGAGAACCATTTCCCTCTGTTTTCTGCCTGAACTGACTGCTTGTTTTTATTTTGCTGGAGATGGCAACAACTCTTGAAAAGATAAGGACCTTGATGACGATAGCATTATTTCTTCCGGCTTCGTTAGGTGACTGATCGGAATGCGCTCTGGGTTTTCAATAACTTTTATTTTAAGATCACCGAATATATATACAGTTATACGTCAGTTTGTAGAAGGCCTCATAAAATCATTAATAACTCGGAACCAGTTAGAGATCCTTATGGATCACAGGCTGAATAGTTTGAGAATTCAAAAGTTTTACATAATATTTCACTTTGTCGAGGTATAAGCTCAATGAAATAAACCGAAATTTGCACAATTTTACGTATCCTTCAATGTCGCTTTGTCCGGCTCCCATCTGGTGGCAGTATGAAATCTGTGGTGAAAATGCGCGGCAATATTAATTTCTACCGGAGATTACATACTAATTTGAGACTAAAAAGTAAAAAATAAAAATTTTAGAAGATAACTTTTATATTTTACACTTAAAGGTAAAGAATTTTGAATCACTAGACTTGATTTTAAACTTGTGTAAAATTATATGGCTTCTAATCTTCTTCCACTTTTACAAAGCCATATAACTTTTACACAAGTTTTAATCAAATCTAGTAAATCAAAATTTATCATTTACTTTTTAGTGCAAAATATAAAAGATATATTTTAAAATTTTTATTTTTAATTATTTCATTTGATATACAAGGTGGCGCACAAAAATATTGTCCATTTCAAGAAGCCACATTTTCTTTTTGAATGAAGCTAGAGAGATAAGTAATAGGTCATCGGATTCTCCAACTCACAATTTTTTTTTATTATTTCAAGTAAATTGATTGGATGGCCTACCAATATACAGAAAAGCAGAGAACGTTCGCTGTTAAGAAATTTTTTGAAACAAAATCTCCAGTTGGCGAGAAGAGGGAGTTTAGGAGGCCGTTTCCCAGCAGAACACCACCTTCAACTCCAACAGTTAAGAAGTTTGCTAGCAAATTTAAGGTAAAGGGAAGTGGCAAACCAAAACAAAGGAAAAAGTGGCCATTCAACAAGTCGTACACCAGAGTGGGAGGAATGCTATCACACAAAGTCCAAAAAAAACAACCAGGAAGTTATCAGCAGTGCTTGCAATAAACAGAAGAACAATTCAGAGAATACTTAGGAAAGAACTTAAACGTTTCCCCTACGAAATTCAGACACTTCAAGCTCATTCTGATGATGATAAAAGAAGGCGCCTGGACTTTTGTGCAAGAATATCTGAAATGTGTAACAATGAAGGCTTTTGTTTGCATAATGTGCTATTCACTGATGAGTGTTACGTACACTTACACGGTCTTCTCAACACCCAGAACTGTAGGTACTGGGGCAGAGAAAAACCTGAAGAGCATCACGAAGTGCCCTTGCACTCCCCGATATCGAAGATAATCGGACCATACTTTTTTGAGGATGGAGGAGGAGAAAGTGTTACTTACAGTAACTTCTCAAGGGTACTTAAAGATGTTACTAACATTTGTGTGGCCAGAATTGATAAAAGCTAACCTTTAGCAGAGAATATGGTTCCAACAGGATGGCGCAATACCAGGTACGGCCAACATTTGCAAAGACTGATTGAGGGAAAAATTTTTTGGCCGAGTCATTGGTTTGCGTGGAGACATTCCGTGGCCACTGATATCCCCTGATTTGTCCCCACCTGACTTTTTTTATGCGGCTACTTGAAAGACAGAGTGTTCTTCAAAAACCCACGCACAATTGAAGACCTTGTGCTGTGTGAAGAAGTCGACCAGAAGAAAGATTGAGAAAGGCCACTGAAAACGCTGCTTTGCGTTTCAGCAGACTTGCAGAAAGAAATGGCAATCATTTTGAACACATCTTACATCAGTAAAAAAAAACTTCATGAGATGTACGTCAATTTATGTAAATGAGTTTTGGTTTAAGTTAGAAAATAAAAGAGATTAATTTTTTTAATATGAAACATTTTTGTGCTCCGGAAGTTAGGTATATGAGATTTGGAGATACCTGGACAGATTAATGAATAGAAATAACGAGCTATACGTATGAATTTAAACATATTCCGCCCATAATTTTGTGACCTTACTAGCTCAAAAAGTACCTATTTGGTATTCATGAGTTGACTACACTGTAACGACAATAAAGATGGCAGAAACTTTGCGATATCAGGGAACTGATTTGTGCTAATCATGACGGGAAACTAGTAGAAAAGTAACTTTTTCAGTAGGTATATTTAAAAAAACATACCGGAGAAAATGATTATTATTTTAGTTTTTATCGTCAACTTAAGCATGGCTTATTTTTTGTTACCTGCAACTACGAAACAGCATGTTATAAACTGGTTTCCATAATAACTATTGCTTTAAGTTCCAATGTTTGAGACTGGGTGGTAAAACTTGCTTCACATTGTCTATAGAGCCGTATGGAAGGCCATTTATAAAACTGACCTGATTCACCCAAACGTACCCTAGATTTTCGCTAGTATCTAGTACATTTTTCGCTGCGAGGCAGAGGACGTAATTTTTCGTTTATTTTTTCTAGTTTACAAATACATTCGGTAGTATTATTAATTAGTTTTACCGTTAAATGGAAAAATAAATCAGTTGCTAGAATACGTATGCACTCAACACTCATTGAGTTTTTCCAAGAATTTGAGCCCAAAAACCTTCCCGTCTTCTGCACACGGGTATGGTAATAAAACCCTGTCATCTTCGAGATATACTACATCTTTACGTGAGCATCTAATCAAATCTACGGCCGAATCGCTTCATTTATACCTAACGAAAAACTCTCAAATAATGGAGAAGCGAAAGGAAGAACACATCTAATTTACAATCGAGGATATTGAGAAATGAGTTGGAATAATGCACGCAATAAACGTAGCATGAATTTTATTAAGGAAATTCAGAAATTAAAATTTCGATTTTTGTCCCCATTAAGTTGGCTGCCTTGAGAGTACGATATGATATAAATTCCGTGTTATCTTGCTGTTATTTATGAATTTCTCTAAATAACTAATTCAAAGAAGTTTTATTGAATTCATCATCATCATGCTTCTGTCCGAAGACAGGTTTTAACTGAATCGCTGCCTCCATTTCTCTCTCTCCCTAGAAGCCTCTTTTATACCTCTATAAGTATTATATCCCTGCTTTATATTATCTAATATTCCTATTCTTTTTCTCCCTCTTCCTCTTCTTCCACTAATTTTTCCTTCTAAGATCTTCCTTTGTAAACACTGTCTTCTCAATATGTGCCTATCCAATTTGCTTTTCTTTTCCTGATTGTTTTTATTAGCGTCCTTTCTTCTCCCAACATTTCTAATACTTCTTCGTTTCTCTTCCTCTCTGTCCATTTCACTTTCATCATTCTTCTCCATACCCATTGAATTAAGGAAATTAAATTTCATTTCAAATACGATGGCAGCCATGACTGAGTGAATACGATTTTTAGCCCGTAATTTGGCATAACATCGTCAAGCGTAAATGATGAAATACATACTTTTTGTTATACTTAAACAAAAACCTCAAAATTACAACGCTAAATATATGCTTCAACAAGATTGGCAATAAAAAATCGACCGTTATTTTTTGCGAAAACAACGCCTAAACTTACCTAAGACTGCATGAAGAATAGAAAAACTGATGCATGCCAGTCACTTCGGCAGTGGCAATGGCAAGCTGCACACTTATGAATGAATACATATAAAGAAATAAGAAATGCGTCCATTTCTTCCTAAGTGCTCTATTATAGGAGTTAAACGAATTGAATAATAGGTATGTCTGTATGGCATTAGCGCCACTTCTGAATTGCCGTTATATATCAAGGGAAGAGTCGCACATTCCGTATCTTCCAATCGCAGCCTACAGCGCATTTCTCAATTCATAGGACCTCACATTAGCACAACACATATCTTCAATCAATTCTCTCGCATTCCCTGAAGCCAAAAATCTCGAGTTCGAGAGAGAGAAGCATGCGTTTTTATACGCATCTGTTCCTTCAAAGATTTAGATTCCGGAATTTTCTTTTCCTCTAACATGGCCGGAGTTTCGCAAGCGTTATGATTATCTGTATCGTTTTTTGTTAGTAGAAGAATGAGAAAGCAAGAAATATTACGATTAAAGATAAACACTTTCACACGATTAACTTTCTCAAATAACTAGAAGAGCAATGGAAACGAAAGAGATCCTATCAAGAATGGGTTGGAACTTTACGGAAATTTAGCCTAGAGCAACAAACACGAACGTTTTTTCCACTCAAGGGACAGAAAAACTGAAAATTTATGCTACAATACGGAGTATTTAAAAACCCATACATATATGGAATCGTAGAACATTCTCAACTACTTTAACTTTTTATCAGTATAAAATTTATGGGTAGAAAAGTCGACTTTCAGCATCGTTCGATATTTTTTAAATTGAATAATAGAATATATATAAATTCAGCTGCTACTAAGAAAATATGCCCATGAAACATGCTTCTCATGACTATAACAGCACTGAAAAATGTTTTTTTTTAATTTTCTTTACACGTCCAATACCAATATTAAAAGTAACATTTATTTCATTAGCTGCAAATATGAGAAGACGAATAGACAAAAATCATGTTGTCGACAATTCAGTGTATCGTAATCATACAGCAACGGACAGTTAGCAAAAGAAAATTGCAAGAGCTCGTTAACCTGGGAGGCCCTCTCCCAAAAATACCCTCACACCCAGGCGGAAACGGGACGAAAATTAAGACGTTAATCATACGATAAAATGACGCGACGGAAGCTTTGACATGATACGGAGCCGAATTCCGCCTTTTGCACACCCCAGAGGATGCTTCTCCAGAGGCCCCTTTTAAGGTCGACCTGACGTCTAACCGTCTCCCGAAGCGATTAAAACATCATTCCGGCGATAAGGCCAACTAATCGACCAATCACATGGCCCACGGTTGACACCTCTTCCACGCACTTTCGAGCCTTCCCTGCTTCCCCGACGCCTACTCCTCCCTCGACCTTCCCTTCGTCCTAACTAACTCACCCCAATATCGTGATCAATTAGGGATTCTCAAACGGTCGGGTCGTGGGAATCAGTTATCGGTCTCCCGTCAAAGACGTTTTTTTTCCCTCCTCCTTTCCTTCTTCTCCCCCATCGACCTTCCCGATATCCGACCCTTAACTAAACGTTGTCCCGAAGGAGGGAGGAAAATCGGGGGATGGGGGGAGGGGGAGGAGGGAGGTTGGCTCGGGTGTAAGGAGAGCAATGAAGCGTGGTTGAAGGGAAGACTGAGCGCGTGGGAGTAAGGGAGTTTCGAGCGGGGGTCGAAGCGAAGTCTATCGCTTCGTTTGGAAACGTTAAAACCGCTTAATCATTCTGCCGACGAGTTTTGAATCCTCGCTCTCTCTCTCGTAAGATCGTGCGCGGGGATCGAACCCTGGAGAGACCTAATCGTCTGGTTTTGGAATGGGCGTTAAAGGACGTCTTCCTGTTCAGAGGGTCGAGGCCGTCCGCTCGCCTTTTATCTATTCCTTAGAATCTTCGCGGCGGGGAAAAAGAGCGCGTGAACGCGTTTAAATTATGCCGTCTTGAAAAGGGAGAGTGTGCCTTTAAGACCTCGCGTAATGTCACACGCGTGTAAGGGGCGTGTCGGGCTTTCGCCGGTTTTGTTGCGTTGGTGGCGAGAAGTCATAGAAAGAACGGGATGCCTTTTTAAAAAAAGTTTAAATTCGCAAATGAAGGCAAGATTTTTTATTCAGCGGTGAAGGGGAAATACATTAATAATTAAGTAAGAAGACTATCTCCGAGGCCCCGTATAAATGCATGAATTCTATTAAAATTACACCTGAGACAGCTAAGTTGATTTTACATAAACTTTCTCTTCCTGCATTTTTCATGTTTCCAGGGCTTGAATAAAGATTATCTGGCGTTTGCGACTAGTCGCTGATGGTTCTTCCACACTTAAAATTTTCCGGTCTCGGAAAAAATAAAAAAGAAAATTACTATGCTCATTTATTAGGCATTTAGGTCACCAAATTATAATGGCTCTGATGCGCGATCAAAACCAATTTCTTTAGTATAAAAAATGAAATTATTAGAAAAACGTTCCATGAGTAATGTATTTGCATAATTATCTCCACCGCTATTTAAAGTTGGGAACAATGTAACCTTACCAATTAATGCGGCCAAATCGGCTAAGATGAATCTACGATAAAGACGGCAATATCTAAACCCCCCACACGGAAGCCGAACTAGAACGGTGAGAATGGTTAAATTTTCCGGTAGGATCCCGTATTGGATGAGAATTCCTCAGAAAAATGTAGGCGTTCACTATTGTCTAAATTCCCGAGAGAAGCCAGCCATTCCTACAAGCATAATTAAGTAATAATAATCATCCGCCCATACACTCATTTTATCTGAAGAGCTGATCTGAAGCTCACTGAGTCATGACAATAATTACGCGTTAACGAAAATGAAAGCTGGGACAGAAAAGAGCCGAGCGCTGTTATGGAGCATCACCATCTCACTTGAACGGCTTGAAATTTGCAGGAAACTAGCAAACTTGATACGTCTATAGAGCGCCGATTACCCGTCACAATTTGGTCCAGATGATCGAAAGTCCGGACAAAAGGATATTGTTAACTTTTCCTTTCTAAATGTTTTTGACACCTTCCTCTTACCAAAGGGAGTTGAGTGTACTTCATTTTTTTGTTAATTATAGTAGTGCTACTACAGCTTAACGTTCTTCCGCTTAATGGAAAACGCCAATTGTTTCACCATGTCTGTCAGTCCATGTTCTCGATGTGTCCATGTGCCTTTGCACTTACTTAAGAATAAACTGTAGCTGAATGACACAAGAGACTAAGCTGAAATGCTCAAGATAAATTTCCATATAAGTGCTAATTATTCCCCACTAACTATTAATTTTAGGAAAGTCTAGTGAGAAACTAAAAATCTTGTTTTCTTTTCTGGTTACATTTTTAATATACAAATTATAAGGTTAGGGTAGTTTTCCAGTACAATTTCCATTTTATAAACACTTATGTCTTAGTTCTGTTTGTCCATATGTGCAATCAATCAAATTAAAATATCAAGTAAACGGCAAGAGATATAAGACAAATCTGCAGGGTGTATGCGACCATTAATGCCATCTATAACACTACAGAAGAGTGTTTGAAAAATTGGTGGAGGCAGGGGGTCCCTTCAAATTAAGACCTTTTCTTGGAGAAATGGAAGAACACCAGGAAAGCCCATTTTAAGAATGTAGTATGTTCACACCATAAGCCAATAGCCATTAGATTAGAAACCTAATATGTGTAAGAGTATGAATATACTTTTTCAATTAATTATTGAATAACTAACTTTATTTCATATAATTATATTACTGTTTATAAAGAATTTTACGTTTGCAATTTTAAATAAAACTCAAATAAAACGCGCTTTTCATATTGCGTCAGCAAATGAAGCTCGCATTTTTATAAATATCTTCCCTTCAGACACTGGATAAAAGATATCTAATGTGACTCAGTTCACGAGACTCAAAGAATTACATATATGCATAGAAGGAAAAATAGACAAATTTATTAAGAGTAATCATCGCCAGATTAACCAACAATAAAAAATATGCTTTAAATGTGAATGCATAAACGATTCATTTTAGACGAAAATCGACGATGTGTAAAGAAAAGGAAGTCCGTACCTTGCACAAAGGCCAACGCTGAGGGGTTAAGAACCTATACCTATGGATAATTTATAAATGGCCTTTCTTACTTGGCGGAAAGAGATTTCTTTTAAGATTTAAAGTTTGACTTTGATCCGGAAAATTAAAACTAAGGATCATCGGAACGCTACTGCATATCATGATAAATTTATATTCACTTTATTATTCTGCACGACGTCATAAGCGAGTCATCATCACCGTAGAGTAAAAATATAGGTTCTGCAGGAGAAGAGAAACTTTGCAATTCATCAAATCTAGCTACGACACTGAAGTGCAAACATTTTAATGAACACACATTTCTCTATTGAATGATTACGAGAAACGTGAAATCCGACAGCAGTGCTATCTAGATAAAAAACTGATAGCCTGACATAATGAAGAAATATATATTCCGTCATTAGTTGTTGCTTTACTAAAGCATTTAGCTAATGATACCGGACAGGAAAGAATATTTGCTGAGCTTTAGACAGGCAAATTTCATCCAACGGAGATAAAATAAATGGCTGGCTAAATTCGTGTACTTTAAAATTTCCTCGTTAAAGCTGTCATATCCTGACGTACTGCAACAACAATCCGTCCACGTCAACCAACCCGCATTCTCCTCAACCTCCAACGCAACGAAAACCTCTATGACCATCCCCTGCGGAAAAAAATTGATCGCCCACCACAAACCGGAGTAAATTCCTCCCGGGACATGATTAATTACCTGAAGGTTTGCCCTCACAATGGCGATATTTTTTTCTTCATTTTTCCTGCGAGCAAAACCATCCAATTAGAAGAGATTAATGTCAAATCAAGCTTCTAAAATATGCTTCCCAAGCTCTTTCGTCCAGAAGCTACTTTCCCTCCTTTCACGCGATGTCAAGGCAGATCCTTGGAGACTTTTTATTGTCTCCTCCATAGGGAGGGGAAAAACCTCTGCGTCGATAAGGACCTAGCAGTTGTTCTCCAATTTATCCCCGTCTTTTTCTCTTCCCCTCTCCCTAAGGAGAGAGGGAGAGAGAGTCGGAGAAAAGGAAGGGAACACACACTCTTAAAACTCCCCTCTCCCTCCATCCAGGTGCAACGAGGGAGTAGAAGAAGGGAGGGAAAAGTTAGTGTATGAGTAGACGTGGACATATGGAATGGGCTTGGGCGTGCATGAAAGTGAGACGGAGGACGCGAAGAAGAGAAAGGAGGGGGAACGGAGGAGATGAGGAGGAACGAGGGAGAGTGGGAAGGAAGAGGTGAGGAGGATAGGAAGTGGGAGTAGACTCGGACGGAGGAGAGTGATTGCGCACGTAACGTCCGGCGAGACAGACAAATGACTTCATTTGGGAGCTCGGTGCTAGGACCGAGTAGCGTTCGGTTACTCTTAGAAACGGCGCTGAGGAACACGAGACGTGAGGAGGCGGCCTTTTGCCTTGCCTCCGGACGCACTGTGCGTTGGACATGGCGGGAGAATGAAGAGGGTGGGGGGGGGGGGAGAAGATGCGGGGACCCGGGGGACGTATGAATTAATACGCGAGAGGAGAGAGAGAAGGGTGGGCTGAAAAAGGGGAGTGTGTGTGTTTGCGAGAGGACGGGTGAAAGATGAGGCGGACAAGGGAAGGTGTGATAGGCGATGGTTAAAGGAAAGACGGGACCGCTTAAGCATGTGAACAGGTTATGTTCCTCTTAGAATCCGTATAGTTTCGTCCTTAAGATGAAGATAGATGCATATCCGAAATCCGGGTATAATATTCACATACATAAAATCCGGTTGCATTCATACACGAGGTCATAATAAATTAAAACGCCAAATCCGGACATTTTTACATCCGAAATCGGATACGTGTCCATATCTGACAACCAACCACGCTCATATCTGAAAACTATGCGGATACATTAATATCGAAACCGGATCCTCGAAAACAAAAATTCCAAATACGTAAAAAAATTTCAGAATGAGTTTTGCGATATTTCAATGAATTATATATTTATCGGTGGGTGATGCTTACAGTTGGAGACGATTGCGATGATATAAAAGCATTCACTGATTTCGCGTCAATAAGACGTCACTATGAAACGACATCGATTTAGCCCGCAAACTCAACCTCATATAACCTAATCTAACAAATTTATGAAATTTCTCTGAAAAAGTTCCTTTTAAACTTTCTCCTAGTTTGTAAGTCACCATTCTTCTGACTATTGTACAGTTTAGTTCTTATTGCATCGACAAAACTTCAACTTTTAAATAGGTACACTAACGTCCATCCAAGGAATAGGCTGGAACAAAATACTGCTAGATATACATAAGCTGTCAGATTTGGATATAAAACTTTAAGATTCAAGACGTTCCCTGGTTTTAAAAACTTTTCTCCATAAAATATCCCAAAAAACGGACAAAAATATATATGAACACATGCTGCGGAGAGCACGTTTATATATACAGCATGGCGGTGGTTGCTTTCAACATTTTATATGAATTTTTAAAACACACAATTTTGCTTAAATTTCAAATTTCTCTCGGATTTCTGCCTTGAGATATACGTATCTCTTTTTTATGATTCTTCAACAAAAACACCTCTCATGACCTCATTTGGACAGTTATTTTTTTTTACAAATTTCTAAGACAGTTATACCATTTTTATCTAGCACATCACTCCTTCTATAACAATATTTCTGACCTTATTTATTCGGAGAGGCTCTAATCATAACTGAATCTAGATCAGAGGTTCCCAACTGTGGTTCGCGAACCCTTAGAGGGTTCGCGAGAAGATTCAGGGAGTTCGGGGAAAAATCTTTAATGGCGTTTGTGCAGCGTATCTCATTGTACGGTTTATGTTAATCATTGTCTGCAGTGACGGGACCGGTTCAATTCAAAGAGTATTTCTTTCATACATGTGTTTAACATATGGTTGAGTGTAGAATATATTTAATTTTCATTTTAAGATTTCTTAAATTAAACAACGAAACTGAGACAAGCTTCCACGCATAAATAAACAAAATTTATTTTCGTCGAAGAGAAATATCTCATCCGTGACGAATTTGCACGAATTTTTTTTAGACTCAGACGCAGAATTTATCAGGTTTTTAAACGATTAGAAATTGTAACTATAACGACAATAGCATTATAGCCGCATTTACGCATCCAAGGCTGTCGTTAGTTTGGCGCGATTTTTTTACTTTGATTATACAGTCACACATATA
This sequence comes from Tanypteryx hageni, assembly GCA_028673005.1. Lineage (NCBI taxonomy): Eukaryota > Metazoa > Arthropoda > Insecta > Odonata > Petaluridae > Tanypteryx > Tanypteryx hageni. Next base: position 59,083,151 of record CM054116.1, read on the forward strand.
TTGTTGAGCAAATGATTACATTGTTAAAGCAAAGTGATAATTTAAACTGCCTAAATTTGAATTCTACGACGGGGTCTAGAACAGTATTTTAATGGGAAATTTCATTTTTTGTTTAAATGTAATTTACACGAAAAATTGAAGTACATAAATTTTCATACCTAAAGGAGGATGTTAGGATGTTTAAACACGTATGCACTCTTGGCTGCGCCACTGATATTCCGGCAAAGAAGACGATCCTAAAAAATATTTATTTTTAAAAGGGGGTTCGCGAGATTTGAATTTTAATGAAAGGGGTTCGCGGGATGAAAAAGTTTGGAAACCACTGATCTAGATCCAGTTCTCACCAATTTTCTTATTGGGTTAGTGTTAATTACGACCAAATCTATTTATGCAAGCAAACATGGTCAAAGGAGACTTAGTAGTGACTACCAAAGCGTCAACACTTCGGTTTTTTAGTATTATATTTATTTTGTGGTCCCAGATATGCAAAAAAATCGACAACTTTTATGAAATCGTTTCAGTAAATAAACTCGCAAACACCGAAGCCAGCTAAGCTCAGAATTAATTAAAGAGATGATAAAATATTGCTTTTAAAGTTTCGTATCCACGCTACAAAAGATGCCTTCGGCTTAAATAAAAATTCCATTTAATTTTCGCGCCGTTGTGAATAATACAAACGCTTCACATTATATTTTTAGGTATCTCCCGCACATCTCCGACAACGAGGAGGATAATCACCGGGAAGCTGCTCTGATTTATAAGATGGAAAACGAGAAAACATCAAGTCACTACGTTTAATTGCTGCTGCAACTCAGCTACATAAATATTGACCAACTAACACACGAAATGTAATTATAATGTGTTTAATAATCTCTAAACATCCATTCGACGAACTCTTTGTTAAATTAAGATAAACTATTCAATTTTCCATAAACCGAATATGAAAACAATGAGGGAGAACGATATTCCACTAAGATAGTAAATTAAAATTAATTCATTTATATGCATAACTTTAAGAAATAAAATAATTCATATACCGTTATAAAATTTTAAGGAAAATTTCATATTTATGCCTCAACGATCCTTACTCTACAACTTACCTTCATCCAACACATTGTTTTTATTACATGGATTCAATTATTTATATCACTTTTTGTTTTTTATAAAATATTACTATGTATTGCTCAGAAAACAATCTCAATAAACATATAACTGTTTCTTGAGGACGAAATTTATTAGTTTAGTTATCACTTGAGGTAAAAAGATCATAATTTACATGCTATATAACAGAACTGAAAGTAGAAAAAAGATTATACAAAAGTCGACGCCACCGAGGTGCATACAGTAAGCAGTAATTATGGGCGCTTAAATACAGTGTATATGCGACATTAGACTGCATCAACGGCGGAGATAATTACGACATCCTATGCCGCACGGATTTTTCGATTGGTTGGGCGAGGCCGGATTAAAAGTAGTCTAGAAGCGGGGAAATTATACACTATGATCGCGGTGATGAATGCTTATTGACGTAATTTATGTTTATGCGACATCCTAGCTAAAAGATTATAGGCCGATTAGATGATTGATGATAAATTCTTGTACATGAAATCCAAGCTCTCGATAATCCAAAAAAAATCCCCCTCGACAGTTCGATGTGCTTGGCAGATTGAACAACTTCAAAAAAATACTTTCGCCTGTTGTTCCTAAAGAGTACCAATTGATCAAAACATCCCGACGCGCGATTGAAATCGAAAAAAAAACGACAAAGAGGCATAAATATCGCCGAGTCGTTTGCATTTTCTTTAAGTATAAAAGACACTTCACGTTTTGCATATATTTTCCGTAAACGTCACTTGAATTCTTAATTGATTAGTTCCGTCTCTTAAGCGATGCATTTTGCACCCTCCGTACATATATATTTTTTAATTGAGATTTTTAATTTTATCCTACGAAGGCAGCATACATTTTTAAGCGACACTGAGGTAGGCGTATCACGACACCGTAACCGCGGGAGCTTTCGGGATTTTTTTAAAGGTGACCGAAAATGGGCTTGATGGATGTTGCGGGATCTCAATTACGGATCAAATGGTCGTCTTGATATCAGAATAAAAAAAATACTCCGCGAGATAAGTGCGGCGGCGGAGTCGGCCCATTAAGTGCGGGGGCTAATAGCGGATGACTGAAAGGGCTGTTGCATTTATCCTAAACGACATCAATCCCAGCAACATGTGCACGGCTCCGGGTCCCTCCCCCCCCCCCATTCGGGAGCGTGCCCAAATAGTCTGCGGAGAGTATTTTGCGCATAGCGTGTCATAATTTACCGGAGCCACGGTTGGCTAAAAAAGATGAACAAAAACGGAGGCAATATATTTTTTATGCATCATAGCTTCCGTTGGATTCGCCCACTCGTTATGAGGTTAACTTATTAAGGTGCTTGACCTTCAGCACAACACGGGTCAACTCACGATAGATTGCTTTAACGAAGAACGGCAACGACCGCGGAATGAAAGAACACACGTCGATTTTGGCGGAAATTCTTCCTACATAATTCATGTTCAGAGCATATTCATTTAAAATCGTTTTGCATTAAAAAAACTCCGTTGGAGACACACTAAGCACAAAATGTTCTTAATCTAAGACAAGGATTATATCAACTTACTTTCACGATAATACTACACCAAAACGTCCACATTAAAATAAATTTAGAAATCACATTGACAACTGGTGCGGAAAGTACCTTAAATTCTACTTCACCAATTCAAAGGAGAAAAAACCTATCCACGAAATAAATAATGAAATGGATCGATGAAACAGTTTTATCGACGATTTTAAGTTCATTTTCAATATAAAACGACAGAAAGATGTTTAGACAAAAAGGAAAAGTTGTTGGTCATTCTGACATTTCAATCAACAATCCGATATTGTATAAGTATAATTATGGCATCCAACTTCCACACACCGGTCGGAAAAAAAACTCGATGCTTAAATCACAGCACGGATAAAATTGTGTAATAAAACGGCGACAGCCGCCAGCTTCAGTCCATCGCTGATCAATATTTATGAATTGATTTCCAAGTACGGCTCATTTGCAAACCATATGCATTCAACGAACCCGTTCATTTCTGGTCAGATCGACATTTTCCGTATCGATATTAAAACCTGCTTTAACGATAGCGTTAAAAACACAAAAAACCCTCGACGCAAACGGAAGCGGCATCGCACGTATTTTTTCTGCATCGCTGGAGCCATACACAATCCACGCGCGCAAGCAAACGCGAGTGACTATCGATAAACAACGCAAATCGAATCAAAAACACCCTCGCCAAAATTTCAATGCCAGATTCATTGCTTTAAAAAAAAAAGGGAGATTACCCCAAGAATAGAAGGATGGAAAAGGCTTTTATTGGAGCCTCACGCGGGAGACGAAAGGGAGAGAAAGGCGAATTAAAACGTGGACACAGTTGTGTATGCCGTGGAATGAAAAGGGAAAATGAAGGTAGAATGCGAGAGAGAGAGATAGATACGTGGGAGGAAGTCGGCAGGAATGGGACAGACGGACGGGAGTGGAAATAAGGGAGGCTCTGGGGACACTGGAAGCCAGGGGGTCGTACAAACATACGGACGTAGATAGCCAGACGAACGCACGGCGTACCGCTTAATGGGACCCGCGGTCGGCCATAACTCAGCTGGCGGTTGGGACCGGGTGGTGGAGTAGGAGTTGGAGGAGGAGGACGATCTGCGGTTGGCGCGAGGAGGGAGTGGGAGAGATAGGGAGGGAGATGGAGGAGGAGGTTAGGCGACACCAACCGGCCTTTTAGTGGGAAAGGGACGGGAGGGGAAGGGGGATATAAAGGTGCTTAAATAGGGGCGGGAGGATGGGTGTGGGAGCGATGGGGCGAAACAATGAGCTCACAATGGTACGGCAGGGGATTATTTCATTGAGGTGGGTAGTGTGAGGACGCACAACACCCATGGCGTGCCTACTACCCACGCAATGGACATGGAAGTAAAATGCACGTGACTGAGCACACTCACGTACATTGTGGATTTATTTCTAGGACTGAATGAGCAGAGGTCGTTACGAGATTTGGCGTTGCCGCAAATAAAAAGGAGGATATCACGGGCGATAAATACCGTTAAATACGCCATATTTTAGGCGGAGTTCTTCACTGATCCGTATCAATAGCTTCCACAATAAATAATTTCAGCCGTCTTGGGTGACTGGACGGAAGAGACCAAAAGGTAAATCACAGCAGTGTATAAATACTGACAATTTATCGTGAGTCAATCATTAGATATTTAAATGAAAAGCTTCATTTTTAATTAAAATCGAAAAACACGTTACGATAAACTTTTACGCATACATGCCGTTTTATTGAGATATAACTGCTTCGTCTCTATTCGAAGCTGGTTTAAATCGAAGGACAAATATTAAACCAAGTCATAGAAACAGAATATTCAACGGTAGCATTTTAAGCTTAGATCTTTCTTTTACATTCTGCCTACGTGCTGTTATTCACCGCGCTTTATTCGCACCAATTCCCAAGATTTCTTTATGGTCGATTACCCAGTCCGCCACCCAACTCGGATGTGGACATGCGTGCATAAATCTACGCACACGCGTGACGTTCAACGGAAAAGGAGGAAATTCGTTGCCTGGTGATCGCTTACTCTAACGATACGCACCAACAGTGATACGTGGCGAAATGCGTGGGTGGAGTTCAATACTTGCGTAATCTCCTAACAACAACCAGTTCACAAGTTGAAATGCCCGATTCTGAGTCCTCGGTTGCTTAATCGCCCCACTAACCTCGGAAATTTAAAGGTCCCAAGTATGAATAAACCGTTTTTTTATGATCCCATAAATTATTATTAAAAAATGAAACTTGTTACGATAGAACTATCTCCATAGAAACTTAGATTTTAAAAAACAAACTGTACGAGGTGATTAATAAACTTCCACAAATGCATTCTACAAAGGAAAAGTCGAAATCGTCTTAATGTAGGAATCCGGTTGAAAATCAACAAAACTTCAATAACCATAAAACGGGAGAAGATAGCATGCTAATAAAAACAATCAGGAAAAGAAAAGCAAATTGGATAGGCACATATTGAGAAGACAGTGTTTACAAAGGAAGATCTTAGAAGGAAAAATTAGTGGAAGAAGAGGAAGAGGGAGAAAAAGAATAGGAATATTAGATAATATAAAGCAGGGATATAATACTTATAGAGATATAAAAGAGGCTTCTAGGGAGAGAGAGAAATGGAGGCAGCGATTCAGTTAAAACCTGTCTTCGGACAGAAGCATGATGAATGAATGGAATACGTTATTTCTTTTTTCATATGAAAGACAATTATACTATGAGTGAAATATATCAACTGAAGAGTTCTACGAACGTGTAAAACCTAAACAAAAACAGAAATATACGACCTGCAAATGAATTTCATCAGGTCTCTAATACTCGCAAACTGTTCGCATAGGCTAGATAGTCTCAACAGTGGCCGGAGACATTTATGATAAATGTACCAATATTTCTTGATAGGAAATTACGAACGAACAGTTGAATGTTATTATAATTCAATGTTGGAATAGTCTTTTTGAACATTAGATAATTTGCTTTCTTATATTTTTACTCAATAAATTACTCACAACTAAGCCACTAAAACATTTATCCGTGCCAAAATGTGGTTTGAAATGACGAGATTTTAGGGATCATATCCATTAACTCTTTCTGTTTAATCTGTTAATACCTACTAATGATGACAAATGATGGCTTAAAAGGGTATTTAGCGGTGTAAAATCCTCCAAGAAATCATAATGCGTATGTACGTGTGCGCATCTATCCGCGGTGACTGTGGCAGTCTATGAACTCTAAAAGCATGAGTTAAAGTGAGAGCGCGTGGTCACTGGAGCCGATAAAGCCCGTTAAGCAGTTACGTGCCGTGTGCGGATACCAAAGTTTCCTAAATTGTGGAATGATTTGTTCCCCTGCTAAATATCCAAACGCTTCCATTAAAAAAGACAAAATCAATGATTGACAAAGCCAAATAACATTAACATGAAAAATTCAAGGATGTTGATTATATTAAAAAATCCAAAATATCAAACGGAATAATTTGGCGTAGATGTCTGAAGAAAATGGACAGACCAGTCAAATAAGACACTTTTTTGACGGTTAGGGGAAATAATTCATCAAGTTTTGAAACTTGGCACATTTGTTCGTTAGGGCAACCTAACTAACATATAAAAGTTGGCATACCTGTCGTGTACGGGTCGGCCGCTATGGCGCCAAAATGGCCGCCGGAGCACGACCCGCAACTGGCCTTTCGCGAATAACTCGGAAACGGTCAAATCCACGGCGAAACTGTACGTAGACAATCTTGTAGAGAATAAAATTTCCTGCAAGAAAGGTTCTTCGCGGTTTATTTGCTACTGCGATGGTATAGCAGAAAATGAGCGTTTTTTGCGGAATGCAGGCCGCGCGAGCTGTCTTAAAATCAAGTGTTGTGAGCTCGTTTCCACACCACCAGCCGTGGTCGAGCACCAGAAGCGTTTTTTATAGTGGTATCCCCTTTAGGCACTGTTTATTTCAATTACTTAACATAAGTAATAACGAGCTCACAACACTTGATTTTAATACCGCGCGGCCTGCGTTAGAATGTTAGAAAACGAAACCTTGCACACTGCCGAGTTTATTTTTAAATAGTTATATAGTAAACTAGTAGTTGGTGCTTGCATTCTGCAAGCATATCATCTCAACATAAAAAAACATTCATTATTCACATTTCATCATTACAAATATTTTTTTAATTCTAAAGATTTCACCTCCGGAGCGATTTTCGTTTTTCACACATGTAAAAATAATAGTTTAAAATAATCCCCAAATGTTGCAATTTTAAAAATCTTAAACTTTCTCCATTATGGGGTACTAATGCTATACATTTCAGCCAAATTTTAAAGTTGTAGCACTTTTAGAAGTAAAATAATATTTTTCTAATTTTTTAAATTTTTAACATTTTTAACGGCCGCCGCAATTCATATATGGAGAGATTGAAATGTTTATTTGTTCAAATTCACTACTCTGTAAATAATTTGAAAATTTCAGCTTCCCAGCTCATCCGGTAGTACCTAAACAGTTATCCATTTGTTTAAATTTTAAGAATTTTTAACTGCCAAACAAATTAAAATATCAAAATTGGTATAATCCCTATTTCGTTTTTTTTACAAATCCTACCTCTAAAAAAAAATCAGCTCCGTAGCACATTTGGAAATATATAAACCTTGTAAATTTGTTTAAACAATTGCGAATTTTTAGCGGCAGCATTGTTGCACTTTTTCAAGATATTTCGTTTTTTTTAGGCGGTTTTGCACAAAATCCTACCTATGAAAAAAATTCTAATCTCCAGCTCATCTGGAAGTGCCGAAACATTAGTATCCTCCTATATCCTCCTCCTCCTCCTCTTTAAGAAACGTCTATATATAATGATACTAAAAATAACTGTAACACTCGTCAATGTTTTGCCTGTTTTTTGCAAAATATTTTATTTTATGTTATGCAAATCTAAACAACGGGGCCCTAAAATAGGGTGACCATATGCTGATGGTCCCAACCGGGATAAAATGAGTTTTGAAACAGAAAATCCGGGACATTTTCCAAAAAAACCGGGACAATGGGAATTTTTATATTATTTTATTGTACACTCTAAATTTCAAATAAATATGTTTACAAAAGAAAAAGCAAACTATTTATTGTAATAACAAATAAATTTACACATTTCATGAACAAATAAGCAGTATTACAATGAAACCTTTTAGGAGCCAATGTGTTTTCAGTCACTTTGAAGTACATCTGCTTGCCTTGATCAAATTTTGATCGTTTTCAATCTTGTAATAGAAATCTTTACAGGTCATATTTAAGTTGTATACTTATACGAAGGAAGGAAAAAACATGGCCATCTGTCATCATTTTCTTAGAATCAGCTCTTGGTGAACTTCCATGGGTCTTTGGTTTTTCCAGCACTTGAAATTCGAATGCCTTTTATGAAATCGTATTTGGAAGATCGAGTTTGATGTTAAAATTTATTTCGTATAAACGGGGATAAAAAAACTGCTGGATAGACCATCGCGCTTACAATAAAAACAACCGGGACATGTATGCGTCCCAAAAAAATATTCGGGACACCGGGACAAAACTCCGAAAACCGGGACAAATCCCGATCACCCAACCCTAAAATAATAAATCGTATATGAGCAAACTCAGTAGAGGAGTAGAGAATAATTTAGTTCGCGCTAAGGCAAAAACAATTAAAAAAAATACACTCAAGAAAAAAAAACGGAAAAGTAAGCACTTATAATAGGTATCTCCAATAACCATAAAAGGGTTAAGGAAAAACTAGAATCCAATTTCGGTGCATTGCCACTGAAGACGGCAGCATTGTAGCCGAAACGTGCATATATTTTCCATAACTTTGTCATGGGTATTAAAGATACCTAAGATAAGCCGTTATTTTTCCATTTATTCTTAAATGTTAATTTTTTTAACTGAGCTGGCAACAAGTTTCACAAACAGTCCAAATAGAGACGACAAGTTTTAGTTCCAGCAATTCCATTTAAAAGCAGTACCTAATGGCTCAACCAACACGCTATTTTCAGGCATGTTTTTGTTTCTTAAAAGATTTAAAGGATAACTTCTACTGATGTTTCATTCTGCCCATAAAAGAAATAAACTGAAAGATCGACAATGTAAACAGTTACGTTTTATGGTTTAATTTTTATACTTGAACGAGAGACAATACTTAAGGCAAAAAACAAACTGCACGACATAAGATTTTCATTGGGCTAGATTTCATGCAGTCGTAATCTGAGGCGTACTTCGTTGGCTGTTCCAAATAAACATAAAAGGATGCACGAAACGGCTCATAAATTTTTGCAAGTATCTCAAGAGGCATTAAACTTCCATCTTCCAGGAAAATATTTGCCTTAGACTTCGACAGCCTTAGACAAGCTGGTGCAATAACTTGAAGCATCGACAATGACGTTAAAAATACATACACTGCATCTATGACGACATTCGACCCATTAATATTGGTTATACATAATTAAATACAATAAAAATAATATGAAATATAATTCAAGTGCAGGAGAGTAAATTAATGTTATATAAACATTTTATGGAGTGATTTTAAAGAAGCCACTAATGAAATGCACGCCTTTGTTTTAGATTATGTTTTTGACTGCGACGACAACATAAACTGTTACTAAGATTGCCCTTTATAAACGATAAAAAAGAAAAATCACAACTGAATCAATAAATATCGGTCAACTGCAACCGTTAACGAACAAATCAAACATTCAAACACCTTTAACACCGCCTCGTCACGACAGAAATATTACATGCGACTCCGAAACACCAGTTAGTCAACCACCCTAAACGTGTACGTAAGCCATCCGTGAACCTCCTCCATATTTTACGGATCATTCAATGCCAGTTTCATTTGCAGGTCCGAGAACACGTTTATATGAGGTTCCCAAGCGCTTGGTCCTTTTGTCCGCCAAGTCTGGCGAGATCTCGATGTAGGGAGATAGGAAAAAAGACAAGTCTCCGATAGAGCATGTCGCTTGAATTTTAAAGGCAATGTCACGAAAGACAGTAAAATTGTAGCCTTTTCCCCGCTGCAGCTATAAAACCCTTTTCAATCATAACCAGGGTGGAGAGGGTCCACCTTCCATCGACCTAAGCCATTAAATCAACGATTCACATTATACTTTCGAGATTCTTCTGACGGTAACCGAGCCAAAGGAATTCACGCAATAAACCTGAGAGACAGAGACAACTTCGGTAGCAGACGGCGATTGCGAGCGAAGTTATGCCAAAACGTTTTACTCTTTGGGAGGTCATTTCCAAACAAAAAACGCGGCATTCGCGGCCCTCGTCTGAAGGGACGCAAAAAGAAAATAGGACGGAACGCGATGGATAGAGCAGTAAGGCGAGTTGGCCACCGGGGAAACCATGGAGAAAGAAAAAAAAGAGCGTCGCATTAAATGGAAATCGACCTTTTCCTTCGCTCGCGCGATTCACGCGGCGGATCTATCGTTTATTGCGAAAATAAATGACGGAAGACGAGCGGGACGGTTAAAACAAAAGAAAACGACCGCCGCTCGATAGGATTCAGAGCCGTGATCCGAAACAGTTGAACGTCGGAGAATGACGAGGAAGAAGAAAAAACTGCCCTCGACTCCGATGATTTTCAAAACGCTGAGATACGAGGAACGTTCTGATACCGCTTTGCTAGAATAATAAAACGCACCTTAACTGCATCACCTTTTTAGAATTGTTGATATATCTATCGCAAAGATAATGCAAATTATCGGTTTTTACACAAATGCATGACTCCGGAGAACAAATATGTATTTTTGTAACATAGAAAAAGGAATAAAAACTTTTCTGTTGGCATCTTCGGATTTTATTTCTTATTTTTTACAACCGCAAAAATGGCATTTCATTCTCTCAGTCAATTACACACAAATATAGTCGTTTATAATTTTAAATCGAAACTCAAATGCAGGAATAATTTTTATTAGCATTTTATAGAAGCATTTTTTTCTTATCGTATAAGAAGCAATGTATATTGCGCCATAATTAGGATTCATAAAACTAAAACTGCTCGTTTTATGCTCCCAGAGTAAATAGATTCAATTTGGATCAATATTAGAATAACGACAGCATCGTCTAAGTCTCATAAATAATATGATATCTCAACGTATTTCTTGCTTTAGATATTTAGATAATTAAAGGAAAATCTACCAAAATCAAATCTGGCGACCAAATAAAAACCATAGTCAAATTATAACAATGAATCTAACTATTTCCGCGTGAGAACTAAAATAAAGAAGTTCATTCGTATCAAGTTCCAATTGCAAACCATTAACCATTCAGTGGTCACCTTGGGTATCATAGGTCAGAGTGAGTTTTAAAATGAAGATATCTGAATGTGATGATTGGTTGTGCCTTAAGCACCGCACCGCGCAAAATGTTTTGAAGAAAATCCAAACAAATTGACGAAGAAATATGATGCTCTGTTCAAGCTATGATTCAAAAACTGATCGTCACAAAAACTTTTTCTGTTGAAAATATGATTCCAAAACTTTCTTACTCATTTCCTTACTTCTGTTATATTTGCTTGAGGCAATAAACATGTGGCTATAAAGTTTCTTTTAATTTTTTTTACCTTCAATATGTTTTGAATCTGACAAATCCAAGGTGACCGATCCTGCAACTAATCTGTTGATGATCATCGGAGGTTAAGACAACATGTACCGCTACGGCTGACAACTGAACCAAATTCCACAGTGATGGAAATTAAGTAAACCGTAAGTTATTTAAAATTAACGATAAAATACTACCTGCACAGAGGATTAATATAAGACATCGCGACTATATTATGCAGCGATTTCATAAAACTATTTTCAAAAGCCGCAATTAAATTCGATATTTATCTCCGGTCTTATTTGGGAGAGTAAATAGATTATTTTTAGAAGTCTCTCACTAAGAACCGAATAAAAGAACCACCTCCCCCAGCGACTCAGATCTTTTTAAAGCACATTACGCTGCTAAAGAGGACGAATCGATCGAATTGAGCGATAAAAACGAGCGAAATGAAGGTAATCGGGTGCTCCGGACTCGAGACCACGGTAAGGAGGTAGGCTACTCCGCTACCGAGGCCGAACAGTTAAAGTGGCAACAACTTTGCGCCACCGTAATTCTTGTCTAATTAGCACTTATCAACTTCGAGGAGAATTTAAATCGTCCCCTCTCGCTCGTCACGTCGCGCTTAAAAATAAAACACGCCTAAGTCCGGATCGTTAATTAATTCGAAATGAGCGCAAAATTCTCCTTGCTCAAATACATACACGGTAAAATTAAAATAAACTACGCATGGAGCAGCCTTAGCTATTCCATTTAAGGCCTTCCGAAACGTTTTGTTTTATTTCATTTTTCAACTCCGCGTTACACGTCGCGACTTCGTCGCGAGCAGGCGGATATAGCCGGGGAGAAATTATTCCTCTCCAACGTCACGCACGGAATTTGAATCCCGCCGAGAGCACGCAGATTTTTACGAGCGGGAAAAATATTTAAAAAAAAATAAAACAGACCGAAACCCACCGTCGCATCGTCCAAAAAACTCCACCTCTCTCTTATTAGTTCTAACCGACCGTGGAGAATTCCCGAACAAACAAACTCCTACCTCGAAAGGTTTCCCCGGAGGGATTAAAAAAAAAACAAAAATAAACGAAATAAAGGTACCGACTGACTGACGCATGATTTAAGCAAGCGGATTTTCGAGTAGTATACGACCCGAGAGGTGTGCTTACGAGAAAATGCATGACTCAGGAGGGGTGGGGCGGATAAAGAATCATGACGGCAAAGTGGATAGGGAAGGAGGGGGGCGAAAGCAAAAGGCGACTGAGAGACATGCGTTTTAATTGCTCCCCGCCAACGCGTACACGCGGATAAGTGGGGGTTCGGGGGAGGGGGGGAGGAATGGGGTGGGACAGCCGACGAAGGAAGTGGCGGTGAGAGGGGGGAAGGGTAGGAACGAAAGAGAGGGCGAGTTAGAATGAGCGGCAACCTGTTCCCGGGTGAGAGAGAGCCTTGGCTCGACCCCACTCCACCCCCGCACCCGCGGACCCCATCCCCACGGCCCGATCCCCTCGACACCTCACCGAACCCTTACCACCCCACCCGCCCACCATCGGACACCTCCTCGACGCAGATTCTCCGCCTCCGTCCCCACGCTCCCTCCCGTCGATAATCACAACGCCTACGATATGAGAACCTTGCCCCATCCACCCAATCGCATTTTATTACGCCGTTGCAACGAGGACGAAAATTTACGCGCGGCCGTATCTTTTGCCACTCGCCAAGAGCTTGACAAGTCTTCGTTGTTGCCCTGCCGATGAGAAAATGTGGCCCCATCACCTTTGGGAGGATGAAAGGGAGAGAGGGAGAGGGAAAAACCTGGAGAAGGGCGGATTCCTTCTAAACCTTCGGACATTCCGAAGCCTTCCCCTTCTTTTATTTTCGTTTTATTATCCCTATCGCGATGGGGCAGGAAAAAAAATCGTGTTTGAAGGTGATTTACGCCCAAATTGAGAGGACTATAGGTTTGAAGATGAGGGTTTACATAGAGATCATAATGACTTGAACGGTCACTCCATGTCATTAACGCCCTTCGTGTTCATCTCCTGTTTGGAAAGATCTAGCGATTCATCCATCCTTGATGCTTTCTCGCAACGTTAGGAAAGTAACTGATGAAAGTACTTGGCATTGAGAGAATGCACTATAAATATATGTAGGAATGATTGCGACGATTTGATTATCAACTACTTATTTTTTCTGTAGGAAATTTGTAAAATTAACATATGACGGTCTATTCTGAGTTGTAGTATTCAGTAAACTAAGAGGAAAAAACAAAATTGAGCTACGAACATTGCCAATGTCTTCATCCATCTTCGCCAAACGCGGAGTTTGTATGTACTAAATTAGAAAAAATCAATAAACGTGACCTGATGGAATCCATCCGTCTAAACACCACAAAAAACCCCATCTAGTTTTTGAATCTAAATGAGAATCGGAGCGGGGGACGATTGAAATTGACATCGGACTCAAGCAAAATAATTTCGCTCAAATGACTTAAGGCCGCGCGCGCGGCGCTCACACGCTAGATACCTACAGTGTTCTTGCATTACGATAAATCTGCCTTCAACCTTTCGTACATAATAAAGGACATAGGCGAGTCTGAAATTTATCCGTTCTATGCAAGAGATAATCGACTCATCCGGGGAAGCGAACAAGCTCCGTGGGCGTATAAAGCTGATGGAAACAAAAGGCTGAACGACAGCGCCACCAAGACTGCAACTACAGTAAAGAACCCGATTCCTAGATGGCACTGACCACACACACGTTCATGCCATTTGGAGAAGGTTGCCAAGATTCCTCATTTACTCCGCCTCTATCTTTCTCTTCATTCTTCTCTCTCTCTCCACCTCCTCATTCTCTCGGCCGACCGGCGGTTGTGTGTACGGACGCAAGGGGTATATACGCCTGATGGCCAGCTATTTTCATAAATAAGGCTCTACTCGAGGGAAGTGGCCGGGACAAGAGAGCGGGACAAAATCTCGCTTACCGTATATCAAGCCCACATTAGAGTCACAGGCGATTTGTTTTTAAGACCGCGCCATCTTCGAAATGGGTCAATAAACGCTAGAGAACCTAATTGAACGTCCAAAAGCTTATGCTTTTTGAGGGAAAGTGGTGGAATGTTCGCCATTTCGTGGGGAGAAGACGTAAATTTTTGGGCATAATTTACATTTTAGCGACAACTAGTGAGATTGCTTGTTTGCTTTAATGTTTAAGATTTAACTTTGTGGCGGCTTTTTTCATGAGAAGGAATGTCACTAAAGGGATATTAAAGAGACCAGTTCTTTTAGTCAGCAGTTACGACTATGCGTTTCGCATGCGATAGCAAAAGATTAAAAAAATAATACTCAATTACTTTTCTGAGGTTAAATTAGCATTATTATACACATTTAATTTGATGTAATGTTATACACGTTTTAATGAATAGATGTTATTAAATATTTTTTAAATTAATAGCATTGGGAAAACAAAACATTTATTAATTATATGAAATAGTAAATCAAGTACGCAATAGAGTCTGATGTAGCAATCATACAGTTAAACATCGGTTTGTAGGAAGAATTAAATTTGTGCCAAAACTTTTAAATAGCGTGGTGGTGTAACTTGTGTAGGAAGTACAGAAGAGAACATTCAAAAATTTGAAGATATTATCGCCATAACCTCGATCGAAAGAAAACTACATCTCCCCACATAGTTGTTTCCAAAGAGATCCTTAATTTTTCGGGCATTTAGGTTTCCTCAGGTCCACTGCCAGAATTATGCAAATAAGCTAGAAGCAGGCGACTACTCCGAGCCACGCGCTTCGACATCTAGTCTAAGTTTTATGTTGTGGTTTTTATGAATTTGGTTTTGATAAGCGATGAACGGATTTCGGAATGAAAATGAAGCGACAAAGGTCACGATAAGCTCGTTTTTATTACACACACTTATTTTTAATTATATAAAAATGTTAAGAGGGTCCGGCAGAGGACGATTTGTCCCCGGTTACTCACTCCTCCAGGAACGGTCCTGTCTGGAAGCAATGTTTTACAAAGTAATTTCGACTTTGTACTTATTTGCGAGAAACAATTTAAGGAAAGACGATTATTTCAGGGAGACTTTTATAAATATGATCAACTGTCGAGATTTTACGAATACATACATCTATTATTTCCATATACAACTTATAAAAATACGTAATGTTAATTTAAAGCAGAAAGGTTATTCTTTCAACTGCTGAAGAATGTAAGAACATTAGCTGCCTAAAATCGAAGTTCTATTATGCAAAAATACTAAAAGCGATCTTTTCATTTTGGTTACTGTCAGACGAATATTTTTATGTCTGTCCCTTTACCCCCATGTGTTAAGATTGAGTAGCAAAAAAGAAAATACGTATTTGTGTTTAACTTTTATTTTGATTGTTATATATGTGTGCCTCATTTAGTCGTTATAATCGTTTATAAAAATCAAGAAAATCACTACTGGGGCCCCTCTCTTCACCCATGGGTGTGGTGAACAGCAATTGCGATTTGGACAGTTATTTTGTAATTCTAGATTTTTTCAGGGCGAAGACGAGTGACCAGAGTTAGTTTTAAATCGAGTAATGTGTTTTTAATTTTTGCTACTCAATCTTAACAACTTGGGATAAAAGAACTTTTGGGGCAAATTGTACCTGATCTAGGTAATTCATGAAACCATAGAGCGTTTGAGTGATCTAGTAGCGAATTTCAGCTATAAAAACCATTATTGGTGAAAATACTTTTCTTTTAGAACCAACAACTGGTGGATTGCCAACGAGGATTGCTATATTGTAACTGAAACAATCCATGGCTTAACTATTTAACAGCATCACCAAATGGAATCAAGCTATTATTCATTTTCGAACTATTAATTCCGGAAACGATCTTAAACTCGAAATTAAAGGATTTTGGGAGACTATTTCATTCAACGATTTGGTACATATGCAAACAGTTTAATAATACCACCTTTCAAAAATAAACAGCTAAATCCGCTACGGTGGGAATGCAGGAAACTCCCACGGAAATTACGCGAAAGCTCTTCTATTCTTACATCATGGAATAGGATGTTTTTAAAGATGCAGAGAAAGAGGGATATATATATATATATATATATATATATATATATATATATATATATATATAACAACTTACGGAAAAGGAAAGGTAAAATAGATATATGGATGTCAACAAGGTGTTGGGATGAGGAAACCCAGTGAGCACTCACCAATCAGACGACTTCAGGTTGGCGAGGCCCCGGGGATGTCGAAGCGACACACGTAAAATAACTCTGTAGCTGAAGAAGGAGTAGTTCCGAAAGCTTTACGTTTGTGATGTTTCTGTGTTTTTGTGTTATTTTACGTGTGTCGCTTCGACATCCCCGGGGCCTCGCCAACCTGAAGTCGTCTGATTGGTGAGTGCTCACTGGGTTTCCTCATCCCAACACCTTGTTGACATCCATATATATATATATTTACTTAGGGAAGTAAGTGGGATAAATGGATGGCAATAAGTTGCTGGGATAAGGAAGTCCAGTGAGCACTCACCAATAAGATGACTTCCGGGAGAGCTGCTGGGGGTGTCGAAGTGGCACACGTATGTATGTGTGTGCGTGTAAATATATATATATATATATATATATATATATATAGGAACGTGTAGAAATTTTTCCTCTGACGCGAGCCAAAATTTTTAGAGGGTGGAGATGATAAGGGAAGAGTTTGGGGGGAGAGGCGAGGAATGGAGATGTGCGAGAGAAACGCGAAAAAGAGAGAGAGAGAATATAGTGACTAATAACGAGAAGGTGAAGGAGAGAAGGGAAGGCCAAGCAGGACAAGAAAAAGGACAGGAAGAGAAATAGGACGAGAAACACAGATGACCGACA
Organism: Tanypteryx hageni; assembly: GCA_028673005.1. Lineage (NCBI taxonomy): Eukaryota > Metazoa > Arthropoda > Insecta > Odonata > Petaluridae > Tanypteryx > Tanypteryx hageni. The sequence continues at coordinate 59,100,232 of CM054116.1, forward strand.
CGGAGTACCGAGGAAGATTTACAGCCCTCTCCGTCTCTCGAGTAAGAAGACGGAGGAGGGGGAAGATCGGAGAAAGAGGGGGAGTAGGAGGAAGGGGGAGAAAAGGATAGCCACTCTATGGAAACAAAGTAGCATATAGTTGTTACTCTAGAGTAGGTATCCGTAAAAACTAAATAGGAAAAAAGAGACAAAAACAAGAGGAAATGTAAAACATAAAGTCCCGCAATGAATGGCGTAACGGCGTATAGATTGCATAATCTACGAATCATTTCATTTCAAACGACCTCCACAGTCAAGGATGCGCAGAGACAAAGCGCGGTTTCCTTAGAAATAGAAAATTATCGACTCATACCGTGTTTATGTTGGGTGAAAGCGACCTTCGCAGTTATTGCTGGTTAAAAAAACGACGGGTACACTTTCACGGCATGCTCCGTATTTGTGACGTAATCAAATGCTATGATCCATCGCGCTCAATTTGAACGTGTACGTCAAGTACTAATCACCTATTCCGTCGATGATCGACGTTCTATCGAAAGAAAAAAATGACGTTTGGTTTATTCTGTCCACTTAATAGCTTATAAAAAATAATATCTATACGCCAATTGCCTTCGCATGCCGAGAAAATAAACTTTAAATTGTGACTATTGCCTCGAATATGGTCAACAACTACCCCTCCTTAATCTTTTAAGGTGTCCTATCTATAACATGAGACGCAGCGAGAATCTTTCTCGATTTAGCAAATGACTTGCGTTTTCGCTAGTCTTGCGCGTCTCCTGCTTTATCTGATGATGCAAATTACAATGCTTCTCGGCTTTTGAAGCGATTTTCCAACGCATTTATCTTCTGGACGTTCCACCCTAAATCGCAGCTCTACTCAACAGCTTACATATTTCTCGGTTGAGGATTCCGGAACTTGGCATTGCGGAGAGAACGCTATATCAGCATTCAAATCATCCATAACAATCATCTTACCCACACGACTAATCCTGAAATACGAGCATACTGCGCTGAACTACCAATCGGTGCAACTTATGGACTTACTTAAATTCACTTTAACTTTTGTGGAAGCGCGGCTGAAACTAAACAATATGAAACCAGACGAAAATTACGAGGGCAAGAGAAATATAATTTATAAAAGATATCAGTTAAGATTCATCAATTGAACCGGAATGTGGGTAAATTTTTCTTTTCGAATAATTTTTCCTACATTTTGGTCCCTGATTTCTAATAAATCGAGTTTCCTCGAAAATCGGAGATTACCATCACGCTGATAATGTGGCGTAGGATTGAGGCTCTGGATACAAATTTAGATACCGTTTTCACTCGCGTAGTAATTGCCCCACTTTTTCGGACAATTTTTTACACTAAAACAAGTGTGGGGCAAATATGCGGTTTCCACCTATCGTATGAAAGCGATTAATATCAGAAAAAATTATCTTTATTTCCTCCTAATAGTTAAGGTGGGACAATTACGCGATGGAGGTACTTAAGTGAGCAAATACGGTAGGTAGACACTGAGACAATGTCCAACGCGGGATTCCTCGACATTGGGTTGATAACACACGGTCTAATGAATATGTCTCTCATATATCCATCTCGTATCAAATTTAATTATAAGCAGTCTTGAATTAAGCGCGCGCCGCGTTTACCTATGTGCGTGACGCGCGCCTGTGCGAACGCGTGTCAAGTTTACGCAACGCGATTTTGAGAGAGACCACTGCAGAGAAATTTTCTTTTTCATTCTTTCATCACGGCGGCAATTTTTCGATATATCCTGACACCACCGGAGTAGCGGAGATTCCACAGTAAAAGTTTGACCAGAATATTATGCGAGGAGGTTGGAATGCGTCAGCGTCGCGGCTTGAAGGATTAAAAAAATTCCAGGGCTAGCCGGAACGGGTTGACGGTGATGCATGGGTTTTTATGGGGCGCCATTTGAAAAATAAACCCGTTCCTTCTCTCTCTCTTTCTCTTTCTCACACCCATCTCAGGAGATTACAGCAAATAATAAAAACCCCAAACATCGCGCACTCATAAATAATCGTTTCGGCTATTCAAACAAAGGTATGCTGCCACGACCGCCGAGATGTTTGGCTCTTCCTGCTCCCAAATCTACCGCGTCCGGGTTTGAACTTGGAATCGTTAAAAATCTCATTTGCCACCGCGGACGTAAACTCACGAATACTCTTTTCTTCGCAAGGAGCGAATAAGATCGGAATTCATTTTTTTGCAGAAGCGAACGCATCGTGGAAGCGAGTCACTAAATCAATGGAAAACATTCAAGCTGCAAATGAGGCTATAGAAATTCGTTTTACGGCAATAGTGGTATCATTTGAAATAATTCCCGCAACATCTTTATCTTTATTAAAGTTCCTCGATTTAATTTATTTCGTCCATTACTTTGACGACAAAAATACAGATTAATATTTAAGTTTTTTAATAAATAACTACCTCTTACCCAAAGGCAAGCAACATTCACGTAAGTATCACATTAAATAGCTTGAGCGCAATCTTGGGAGCAATATATGGCTGAAAAATATATTTGGGAATAATTTTTCTTCAAAACGATTATAAAGGTCGCTTTCAGTTGAATAAAACTGTCCTAAGCGACCATTAAAAAGCCTTTCCCATGTAAATTTTCTAACACTGGAATGAGAATATTTGGTCCCCGAGAGCAGCAATGCTAAATACAGTACTCAAAATATAAATTACAAAGTAGGGATCCCGAAAATTTTATTTCAGAGAAATATGGCTCTTGTATACAGTTCATTAATATAATTCTTCATTTATTTTTCATTAGTTTTTACTTTTAGGTAATTCAAAAAATCTTACGAGACCAGCACATGACTTTCTCCATAATAATTATGATTGCAATAGTCCTTACAAGTTGCTCTCGAAAACCTCGTCCTCGAGAATAACTATCGGCAATTACATTCGTGAATAACTTTTAAACACTACATAATTTTCACAATTAACTTTGAATCACTTTTAACATTGAAAAAACAACAATAAATAAACAATTGTTATTTGTTGCCATTGAAAACAAAATATGATTACTGTTTGCAGCGTTGGAGTCGCTAACAATAATTCGAGACTTTTATCATAGCAACGGAAACTCCTATCTGCATTCAATGTACTGAACATAAATACAGACGGATAATCGAAATATCCCTGAAAAAATGCGTTCTATGAAAAAAAATTCAAACAGAACTCGGAGAAAATTATATCGCCTACAACGTTTGACAAATATTTACATTAATGAAACCCAAAAGGAGATATTTGGTAAAAACGATAAAATTTCAGGAATAAACTTCCACATCCGGTTGATCAATTTTCGCCGAAATCTAATCATATTTTCAATATTTAATAAAAATCTTAAATATAAGTATTGCGCTGATATGATATTAGTTTTTGAGTTAGAGCGCGCACAAAATTCCTATCATAGACAAACATTATCGATAAAATATTGATAACGTATTCAGAGGACCTCAAAACCTGTATTTACGTTGAAATGCCGAATTCGATTTTTTAACGAAAACCACTTTCTCTAAAATGGATGAAAAATTGATAAAGTCGGCTAGTAGCGAATAAAAAAGTCTCAACTAAAGTATTTTGCTATTTTTCGACAATTAATAAATAAAAGAAGTTTAATAATCCAACATGGACGATACTTTTATAAATTTCCCAACGCAGTGAGGTAAGAATAATGCTTTTATTGCGTTGAAATTGTGTCTAGCGATTGAAAATTTAATTTCAGCTGAAGAGGAAACCTAAAATAATAATAGTCAATGGTAAAAAATTAACTTATTAAATAAATCGATGTTTCGACTCAATCAAGATATAAAAAGACAAATATTTCGTCCCGGTCCCATATTTCTTTTAATAAAACTACTGAATTTAAAACATACATTCAATGATTTTCCGTCCACAAACACAAAAAGCGTGTATACTTATTTCGCTTCCATCTATAAAAGTACATTTAAAATGTCAGCAAGTCAGAAAGAGGAATCTATAGAATACGACACTAGTAAAGCTTTAAGTCCAAGCTAGTTGATAGAAACAATTTCCGAATGATCAGCAGTTCCCTTCTCTCCTGACATCAGCCGCGATGGTGCTATTTAGCCATTGCATCTCTATCAATGAATCTGGCGATAGCCGAGAATTAACAAAACCAGAGTCCGCACATTCGCCAAAGACTTGTTTAACGAAAACACGCGCAGACTATCTCCAAGACAAATTAGGAGACGATGAAGACGTTTCAAAAAAGTCGAACAGATATCTTTGGAACGTTAACTGGAATCCGAAACTTCAAGAAGAGGGCGAAACAGTGTATCTTCCGAACGAGACACCTTCCGAAGCCAACCCATTAAAACGCTACTTGAGAGAGAAATAGCTTCAAGAAGAAGAGTGAGTGAGGGAAGGAAAGGAGGTCCCCTTTAGCACTTTCACATGCCCTATCAGTCCTTCCTTCCCAACCAAATTCGCCTTTCTTTTCCACCTACTCCTAGCGCCCTCCGGTTCTTTAAAAAAATAAAACTTTTGCTTTCCCCCATCCCGAAAAAGACACTGCCCAGTTGTCTGCACTCCACAAATCCTTGTCCCTCTCCAGTGGGAGATTTATGCCCTGACGAGGCATGTGTTTGTCCACCCACCACGAGAGAGAGTCCATCCTCCCGACTCTCCTCACTCCTCCCTCCCTCATTCCTTTCCTCCTCTCCCTCCCACCGTATAGGAACTCAACTCACCGTGGGGGAGAGAAAGAGAGAAAGGAGTGAGAAAGGACCAAGTCGGCTTACCGAGATCTCTCTCAAGGACCCCTCCTACTTTTCCGCCCCATCTCCCTCATGAGAGGAGGAAACTTGCCATTCGTCTCCTTCCCCCCCCTCCCATTCCATACTTCCTCCCGACTCCCTCCTCTCGCCTCCCCCATCCCGAAACGCACAGGCAAATCCTTTCCCAGCCACCCTCAACCCTCTCTCCTTCATGCCTTCCTTTAAACCCATAAGCCGACCGCAAGGCTTCATCAGGTATCTCCTCTGCCTCCTCTTTCCTCGCTACGGACTAAATAAAGCCGGAGATCTCCCAAATCGGTAGATCGCGATTGGGGCGACAGATCGCGGCGTCTTCAGAAGTCTGGTGGCGAATGTTTAAAATCCAATTATTTCGGCCGGTTTTTTTTGTTCGTGGTTAGCATAGGGTCATGCGGAGTCCTTTCTCTCTCTCTCTCTCACTCTTTCTCTCTCTCCCTCTCGTCCAATGCCTCGAATGGTTGGAAAATATAGCATTGCGGCCGATTTCGGTTTAACGGCTATACCGTGACATTTTTATCCGAAATAGGTTTAAACATACCCGAGTTAATTAAAAAAGAATTCCTTTCCAAATTATAAATACACACGAAGCTAATCTTTTTAATTTAATAGGAAATCTACTAAAACGGTCAGTTTAACTTTATTCGGAATAAAATCCATTCTTGTAGAAAACGCAACAATGTTGTTTAAAGTTATTATTCGGTTTAGTAATCGTTAAGTCCAGTTAAGGCCTGGGTTCTGCAGTCAGAAAAGTATGTTCATTCGAAACTTGCGGTAACTTTTATTTTTTATAACAGCACGAAAAAATCGAATAAACATGGAGCACCATATATACGCAATTTACATTATTTAAATACGGATTACATTTTATTTTTATAAGACATGGAACATATATCTATGTAATGTATCCTTTATCGAAGATGCTTCTACCAAATTTGAATTTTTGGAGCTGATATTCCATTTTAATATACTTAAGAATCTTCTATTTAAACATCACTTTGAGATATATTGAATGTGTCGACGGAAGCGAAATTTTGAGTCAGTAATCATTCAAAGATCCTTACTTTTGATTCTTAATATCAAATAAAAAAGGCCGGGATAAATAAGAACACCCAAACTCACATATTTGAGTCATCGTTCCGCAAGTAACAGTCACATAGAGCAAGCAATGAAAACAATTTAGGAGCGGAAAGGCGAGTAAAAATCCGCCAGATTGAAGTAGAAACATAAATGAATTTGGAAGGTTCAAGAAGTACCATTCGTGCGGGCTGGCACGTCCAACAAAATTTGTGGAATGTGACACTGATGACAGCTGCGAAAACGGATTCCACTATAAAATAAATGGCTGCCTCTTGCCTATCACATGGCACTGAGACTGAATTATTCTGAAAACAAAACATACAAACACCTGACACACTCTCCGTCTTGTTTTTATCAGAAGTCAGAAGGTTTCCTTAGAGTAGAAATTTTAAAATTAGGTTGCGTCCACATGAACTGGAGATGATGCCTTCAAAATAGACCTTCTAATAAACGAATACTGAACTTTCGTTCTTTAATCGATATCTTAAAGATCATATAAGGGCGAGTGAAAGCAAAACACGGCTTTTATATTGTCGATTTCTAAGTCAATTTATGATAATGGCCGACGTCATTTTCGTAGCAACGAATGTAAATAATTTTGATATTAACAGAAACTACACAATACCAGATAGTTTGAGTATTAAAGGACAATTACCAAGCATGTATTTTTGAACTATATATCAGTTCAATTACGCTGTGTTTATCTTGATTTCACCATATAGCTTTTTAATAACCAATTATGCTCCAGTTATCACAATTTTAGTGCAAGACGCCATTGAAAGAACTTAAAGTAATGAATGTACTTTTATATTTCCCAACAATAAATAATAGACTTTAATTTAGAAAAAAAAATTAAAGTTGGTATCAATAATTAGTCGTAAAGCGTCACAATGAATTGAATTTTTAAAAACTAAATACATTTGAGAAATGCTTTTGCCCAAAACTATTTTTACATTCTGGAACATTCCATTATATGAATTCTATATTTATATTTTACTTTTTATGCACATAAAAGTTGGTTTCATTAATGTTTTACTTAATAATTCATTCACGCATACCCGTCATGTTTGGCGGGCAATTACGCGAGTTGTACATAAAATTGTAACATTGTACTGCGATAATAACTCGGTAGCAAACATGTAATTTCTCTCCGTGATGATGGAAAGTTACCTATTAATTATCCAGCGAATTCTAACCTAATGAAACGAAATTTATAAAGACCCTCTCAAAAGATGAATTTTAGGAAAATGGCTGAAATAAAAAAATCTGACGTGGCCACCACACGACTTTCTCCATACCTGTAATATTTCTAAAAATTCAAAATAGGTGAAATCAGGCATGCCAAACCCGAAGAGGCGTCCGGGCCGCATTACAGCGATGAATGTTATAAAAGGGTCGCATTAAAGCGATGGACGTTAGACAGTCGTTTAATGAGGGCCAGAGCTATAAGATTGGACGCCTGTTTTACAATTAAAAGTAATAATATAGAAAATGCGTTCTATTGTAATTCGCTAACTATGAAAAATAATACCATCTCCTTTTCGCTAAAATCAATCCCAGTCAATCAATCAAGCAATCCCACACGATTCTCTTGAGAAAAAATTGGCTATCGAGCCGCAGTAAGACACAGAAAGGGCCGTATTTCTCTGCATATAAGACGCAGCGGTATAAAAGTTTAGAAGATTTTTCAGCAAAAAAGTATTTTGGTTTACCAAGGCAGTTAGATGGGTGTATCAAATCCAGCCGTGATTAAGTCCATACCTGGCAACATTAACAGATAATATTATGGCATGGCAACAGTTAAATATAACGTTTTAGGTAAAACTAATTCATAAATAATTGCTTCGAGACTTGTATAACTAAATGTGCCCTGCGTGAACTCGGCAGTCGTATTAATTAAGCTGTCCGAGTGAATCACACACGTCGCACGTATAGAACCCTTGACCGTTAGTACTTAAACTTAAGTGCAAGATGATATTTTAATTCATAATACAATTGATTGCGTATCCAATACTGACAAGTGCGAGTTTCAAATCTACTGCTCTCTTACGCACGCATCTCCGTGATCTTTCAATAGATGGCACTAGTCCTTGGGAATAAAATTTATAACAGATGTTTACGATTATCCACACAAGGTTGTAGAAAAAATAGCTTTTACGTATTTGTTGTTTCACTTTTATTGGATTACTCAATTTCCATGCGTTTTTGCGTATTGAATCACTAATAGCGTAGGCGTATCTTTTCACTTTTGTAGCCATTTAGATCTCAATACACGTAACGGTATTTATCCTAGGTTTTACAAACTTTTTATTACACCTACCGCGATTATAATGTTCCGTGGCGTTAATCGCGTTATTCAACGAGCCCATTAGGAACTAAAACATATGACCAACGCCAAAAGTGCACCAAAATTGTAATTACTGCAAGCGGACATGTAATAAAGCGCAATAACGAAAATAGGTAGTTGGAATTCATGTTGCATAAGGTATTACTGTATATATAGATATTAAAAAAAGTTTCATTATTAATCATTAATAATGTATATTTTAATGCTTTTGCGACCAATTACTGCTAATTATTTAATTTTGGGGATGAGTGTGTTCGTTAGTGTTAGTATTGAGAACAGTAATAATCTTACCTTCGGTGAATAAGAAACAGGCCGATTTTGGAGGTCATTTTTCTAGAAAAAAGTGGGTCTTATATGCCGAGAAATACGATAATTGGTCTCCATTCACACATATACATATATGGCTCTTTATTGCTGCTCAAATTATGATGAAATTTGGTATTTCAGTTGTACGATTTTCTACAACTTTTATTCCAGTACGTTTTTACATCTATTATAAATAGCTGCTTCTTACGGAAGATATATATAGGATATAGGTATATATGATATAAAACCTAAGGTACTTCTAGACATGCCACGGACCTGAAATTTGGCTATTAGGTACAACTAACCAGAAAAAAACGAAAATTCCAACTGATTTAATTTTTAGTGGGGCATTTTTGTCCCCAATGTTCCATTTCGATGCTCCATAAGAAAAACATGAAAAATCTGTGCAGTTTCATAAATTTGCATTTTTACTTTCTCCATACGTAGTATAGGGAAAAGTATTGTTTTCATGAAAAAAATCAATTTCGAGATTTTAACGGAAATACACACGTTTTGACCATTTTCTCGATAATGTCTGTGAGTGTGTGTGCGCGTATGTGACAGCTTTTTTGTAGGTGCTCTTAACTCAAAAACTATTAATCAGGTAAACGCGAAATTTTATATTTAACATTTTCATGAAAGTCACAAGAACTGATTAGTTTTTGGTAAACATCGGTCAACCGGAAGTGGGTGTTTACTCTGGTGTCCCGCCAAGTCGTCGCGGGCAATTCGTCGGGCGGCAATTCGTAGCGTGGCAAATTCGTCGCATGGCAAATTCGTCACTTGGCAAATTCGTTGCAAGACAAATTCGTCGCAAATTCCTTTTCTTCATTAATCCTGCAATACACCATATTTAGTGCATGGGAACATATTATCTTATCTTTTATACGTGTTTTAACAAACTTCCCGTCTATGTAGATGATTAAGATTTCGCAGGAATCCAGCGCGTGCCCGCTGCAACTACCCCTCTAAACCAATTAGGGAAAAAGTTTAATGGCTAGTTACTCGAAAAACCAAATAATACTTATTCTAATCGATCATCCAAATCTTCTTTGGGCGTTAGGCCAACTGTTCACTGAAAGAAGAGCCGCAATGGAATAGGCCATTCTCGAATTATTCGTTAGCTGAGAGCATAACAGGGTTACGAACTGCTCATTATATGTATCATAAATTGAGATAACTGTTAGCAATAACCCCGAAATAATTTTATTTTAAATTATTTACCATTTCTAATAACCCCGATTTTTATTTGATGTTTGGTTTTGTTAAAATGAGATTAGGATAGGAATTGTTAAATTGAACAATACGACACAGTTTAAAATAACTTTGTGTTAAATCGACATAAAATATACACGTACGATCAGTTTCGATGCATCATCATCAGGCAACAAGAATCAAAAAATATATGGCCAGAAACAGGAGGAGGTTGGGAAGGAAACAAAAAGGTGGAGAAAGGAGGGGAGAAAAGAGGGGGAAGATGGGAGGTGGGGTTAAGGTTGGTTGGGGAGGGAGAAGGAGAGAGAGTGGTTAACACTGGGAGTCCTAGGTGATTAGTGGGAGGAGTGAAGTTGGAAGAGAAAGGGAAAAACCAGGGGAAGATAAGATAAGGGAAAAGAATGACACTATGGAGGAGGGGAAGACGGAAAGTGAATTCTAAATGTGGAAAACAGTCTTAACGTGCGTTTCCATGGACACGTTACGGGCGTTGAGGACGCTACCCAATAAGAGGCCTTGCTTGAGACTTGACGCGCGTTGGCCGCGACGACGCGTTGGAGAGATGGGGAGAACGGACATGAATATAGGGGAATGGGAAGGGAACAGGTGTTCGTTAACTAAAAGAAAGTCGGATTTTGGTTTTGGTGTAAGATTTCAATTTTTTCAAAAATATCTTATTTATATATGTTATCTTATTTTGTTTCATCCTAAATGGCCGACGGAGAGTTAAAGTTACGAGATCCTTTTTCTTTTCCTCGATTCATCGATACATGGATTCCGGATTGACAAAGGGTTCCGCGCAACACTTTCATTTGTATTTTATTTCGTGTTTATACGTGGTTATCCCTGCTGCAATACTGGAAGAGTAGTCATAGAATGCTGTGTTATAAGGGAAAGAATGGAAATGGAAAAAACTTACGTTTGAGTGAGAAGAGTATTTACCAAGAAAGTATAGTCAAATATTTTTATAGCATATGAAAAACGAATTTGGACGAAAATTTATCCACATCTTGGACGGCGGGGCATTTCACTGCCAATGTGCGACTCGGGATTTTATTATGCAAATCGTGACATTGAAAATAAGAGAAAAATATTTCCTATTTCCTCAACGGTTCCTGAATTTTCGACGAAATTGCTTTGCGACGAATTTGCCACGCGACGAATTTGTATAGCGACGAATTTGACACGCGACGAATTGCCGCGCAAAGAATTGACGTGGAACCGTTACTAGTCACTTATCCGTTATTTTGAGATATTTGCTTTAATATTTGATATATTTAAAAACATACCGGAATAAAATTTGTAGGAAATTTAATTTTCTACCACCTTTGTTTGAAACATTTTTTCATATAATGCATTGTTTAAGAGATCTTAAAAACAAAATTATTTAGCTGCCAACACCACACCACTTACGGACGCTCCTTTTTCTTTTCTTAATTGTTGGAGCTTTGTGACTATATCCAATATCAGATGACTATGGTTTGAGTTTATTTCTGTTCTTTGTAAAGTATAAAATTTTCTCGCAGTTTCTTAAAATATTTTTTATTGTGTAACCTATTTGAAATTTTAGGAAATATTACAGGTATGGAAAAAGTCATGTGGTGGCCACATCAGATTTTTAAATGTTATAATTCAGATAGAAACTCGGGACGAAAACAATTCTATAGCTAAAAGAATGAGGTTTATTATTTTTGAAGACTAAATTCAAATCGATGCCGAATCGACGAAGAAATATGTTTTTAATCGGAGAAAAGCAGATGCTCATCAATAAAGAACTTCAGCTACCATAACAATCAGGACAATGCTTTTCAATGTGAATTGGCAATCCGTATTATAATAGCATCGCTTTAATGCTTTTTAACTGGGAAATTCTTATTGTCCCATTGATTTCAACCAAAGACGTATACATATGATGACGTCATAATTTTAAAACGCGATATATGTTATTAAATAAAAGATTGCTACTCACCTGTGGTTCATACCCTCCCGTGGTATATATAATTTCTGAGTTGCCTTCCAGTGTGGCTTTACTCAACGTCGTATTATAAAATTATTGTCTTTTTATAGGCACCTCACCCAAATTATTTTATGTTCGTCGCTTTTAAGGGAGGGACCCTATCCTCTTCAATTGTGGATGCCAATGCTCTCTTGTGTTTATCACAGACCGACACTTTATTTTTGCGAGATCGCAGAGAACGTCATTTGTTTTATTTCTTAGGCCTGCTTGATATTTTATCGCCAAGTCTCTAGCGAATTCCCTAATTGGCGTAACTTTGAGGGTCTCATATAGTTCTGTATTTTGACCCCACGTCCTGCTAATGCGCCTTAAAATTTTTCTCTCCGCGATCTCTAAAATTTTCCAGGACTTTTGCATTAAAAAGCCTGTCCAGACTGGTGCTGCGTATAGAAGTGTCGGTCTGAGCATGGTTTTGTATAGGTGTTTTTAATTCCCTGGACACGTCAATCGACTTAAAAATTGGGAAGAGTCTAGCTCTCTTCCCTGCCGCTGCTAAATTGACTTTTTTTACATGATCGTCAAACAGAAGTTTTTCGTCTAACGTTAAACCTAAATATTTAATGTGTTTCGCCCAGGGAATTTCCACACCTTCAATTGTGATATTCTTTGGCATATTGGCATCCTTTTTTTTGAAGAGGATTGCCTGTGTTTGTCCGGGGGGTTAATCTCGATTCTCCATTTTTTATAGTAATCGATTAATGTTATTCCTTGCCTCGTGGCATATCGTACAGCTTCGCGTTACTATTGCACAATCGTCCACGTATAGAGCAACGGTGGAATTCCAATCCCCCTCGCTTGTTGGTATGTCTCCCGTGTATATCGAGAACAGTAGTGGCCCTAGGACACTCCCTTGTGGAACACCAGCTCCAATCTTCTTAGTCGAGCTTATGGCACCATTCCATTTTACCGTGAATGGCCTGTCGTTAATATAAGATTTTAGTAATTTCACCTGCCAGCAGGGAAATTTAGCTACTAGTAATTTGTGCAGTAGGCCTAAATGCCATACTTTGTCGAAAGCCTTGCTTATATCAAATGCTACTCCAACGGATACATTGTTCCTGTTGAAGGCGTCCGTGATAAAATCTATAACCCTTTGCAGCTGGTGCGTTGTGGAGTGTCCCGCTTTAAAGCCAAATTGGTTCTGGGGGATTACACCATGCTTTTCCGCGTGTGTCAATATTATTGGATAAAGCATTTTTTCACATACCTTCCCAAGGCAGAAAAGGAGGGATATCGGTCGGAAGTCAGAGGCCTTCAAGACCCCCCCTCCTGTCTTGGGTATACATATAACTTCCGCGTGCTTCCAGCCAATTGGATAGTGCCGTTCTTACGATTGCATGGAGAATCGAGATTAGGTATTCTCCCGCGGAGATTGGCAGACGTTTGATTAATTCATAGAGGATTTTATCCTTTCCTGTTGATTTCCCTTTTGGTAGTTGTTTTATAACTTCTGCCAATTCCTTGATGGAGAACTCCGGAGTGGCTTGGTCTTCATTTTCTGTTTCACTTAGCATGGACTCTATGTCTTCTAGATTAATGTCCGGAGTTAGTGGGTTCGCTTCATTGGGCGTGAAAATCTGCTCTAAAAAAGCCGCTAGATATTCCGCTTTGTCAACAGACGTTGCCTCCTGGGCTTTCCACCGGGGGGTCCTTTCCGGCAGAATTCGTTAGGGATCGCGTGTATTTCCATACAGAGTTGTCCTTATTATTCAGGGTTGCCAATCTTATTGACCACTGATATCTTTTGAGGCGTCTCAGATGGTTCCTGATGTCTCTATTTAGATCCCGGAGCTCCCCTTTTTGCTCGGCAGTACCGAAGCGATGGTATTGTCTCTTCACCCGGTTTCTTTCCCGGATGAGGATTTTTATTTCGTCGGTGATCTCCAGGTTTTCTCTGGGTTTTCTAGCCCTGTGCGGGATTGCTTTCTCCGCTGCGTCATTTATGGCTTTCCCTAGCAATTCTGCCGCATCATCTATTTCCTCCCCGGTGGATATCGTGGGCACATCGCTTGGTAGTGACTCCGTGATTATTTTCCTAAAATGAGCCCAATCCGCAAGTCCGTAGCACATGCGGTGGTTGTCTTCTTGATAAAAAGTAACTTGTGTCCCGATCAGTGGCGGCTCGTGTATAGGCACTGCGGCACTGCGGAACTGCAGCACCCCCTATTTCCACTTGATATTATCGATAACATATAATATAATGAGTCCTTTTTTCTTTAATTCTTTCTTTATCCATCTCAAAGAATTAAAGAAAAAAGGACTCATTATATTAAATGTTATCGATAATATCAAGTGGAAATAGGGGGTGCTGCAATTCCGCAGTGCCTATACACGAGCCGCCACTGGTCCCGATCCTCAGAACTACCGGGTAGTGGTCACTCGTCAGTTCTGGGATCGTTTTCGACATTGTTCTTCTTTCGATATTCTTGACCAGTGCAAAATCAAGTACGCTTCCTGCGTTTCTTGCCCCTGGTCGCGTCATTGCCATCGGAGCCACTATCCTAAATTGATTGTTCCGTGCCCATGTCTTTATAAAATTACCACGCCTGTTATCTTTGCTGCAGTTCCACGCCCAATGCGTCGCGTTAAAATCTCCAGCTATTATTACTCCGTCGTCCACGCTAAGGAGTTCGTTTAGGTCTTGCATGCGCACTTCTTTCAGTGGTGGGATGTAAATACTTATAAAAGTTATGGGTCTCACATTTGTATCCGCTCTGACTCCTATTGTTTCAATTGAGCCAGAGCTTCTGTCCTCAATTGTTGCGCATGCAATTCCTTCCCGAACTAGAATCGCCACTCCACCCCCTCTGTTCCTACTTTCCCGGTCCCTCCTAAAAACTTTGAAGCAAAGGAACAGCCCAAACCTCATTTGGTTTTAGGTGCCTCTCTTGAATTAAAATTGTTTTGACTCGATGTGTTTCTAAGAACTCGATGAGTTCTAGTGTTTTGTTTTTTACAGCCCCATTTGCGTTCCAATGGGCCATGATGATCGCGTTTGCTTGGATAACCCTAGCGGCCATGTCCGTTTTGAGCCGTTATGGCCGAAACTAAAGTTTGGATGAGCGTCATCACGGCCGTCATCTGCTGCTGGATTGTGGCAGTGAACTGGGCCATAGTCGCTATTAGTGTTTTCATGTCTGAGTCATTACTTGAACCATTATCTTCCCTTTTGGGCTGTTCCTTGGGTTCATTTTCTTTTAGCGGCGGATACTCATTCATGTCCAGCACTTTTGTTTTCTTCTCCGGGTGAGCCCAGACTGACGGAGGTGGGGGGGACCTGGGTTGGCTTATTTACCTTTTGCGGTTTCTCGTCTATTTTGTTTTTTGCTCTCAGGATTTCTTCGTGCTTGATATAAACTGGGCACCTACGAGAGAAAGACACGTGTTCTCCCTCACAGTTACAGCATTTCGCCTTAGTCGGTTCATTTTTGTTTGTACAATCTTTACCTTCGTGGGCCCCGGCGCATTTATAGCATCTCGGTATTTCCGTGCAATTCTGGGACCCGTGTCCATACCAACTGATTTAAAACTACGGCGTAAACTTATAACGACGTCAAAATCCGAAAACAGGAAATATTAGAGAATTGTGAAAAAAGTAGTGCCGTGTAGGAGCTGAAATTTTAAAGTTATTTAGAGCTTAGTGCACATACCCAAATAAACATTTTCAAATCTTGATGAATATGTTGTTGCGGCCGTTAAAATGAAATATTATTTCACTTCTAGATAAGCTACAACTTTAAAATTTGACAGAAATGTGTGGCTTTAGTACTCTACTGTGGAAAAAGTATAATATTCTTAAAATTGCAAATTTTAGGGAGAGTTTTACTCTATTATTGTTAAATAAGGAAAGAACTAAAATCGGTGCAGAGGTGAAATTTTTAGAATTAAAAAAATATTTCCAATGATGAATTATCTCTGAAAAATAAAGGGTTTTCAAGGTGAGATGAAATGCTTGCAGAATGCAAGCACCTTTTACTAATATATCAAATATGAAAGCAAGTATTTCAAAATAACGGATGTGACAAGAGCAAACATCCACATCCGTTTGACCGATTTTTACCAAAAACTAATCAACTCTTGTAACTTTCTTAAAAATTTTAAATATAAAATTTCGCGTTGACCTGATTAATAGTTTTTGAGTTAGAGCACCCACAAAAAACTGTCCCACACACACAGATATCATTGAGAAATTGTCAAAACGTGTTGAGGGGACCTTAAAGCATGTATTTTCGTTGAAATATCGAATTAGATTTTTTCTTGAAAACAACTTTCTCTATACTTCGTATATGGAGAAAGTAAAAAGAGGGAAACAGGAAAGCAGAAAATCAAACCAAGTAAATAACGCAAGTGATCTTTTCTTAAGAACGCACGCGAAAAAGTCGCTCACAAATAGAAAATACCAAAGTTAACTTATATCTTAGGAAATCGACGTTTAATAGCGGAGTGAAATTATTGAAGAATGACATATTTAAACAAGCAGTCGGAAATTTTTTTCAAATTTTAGCAAATATTATAAGGTGGCTCCAGTAGTCATAAAAAGAGGTTAAAATTTATTAATTGGAGTCCAGGCATAAGGCGAGATCGATACTCTTTTTTGATTTTATCAAACTTGTGAAAACAAAAATATTCATGATATTATTTCGGGTTTCCAGTATTCCCCTGTAACCCAAAATTAACTACTTCGGCCGCGCTTTGATTTTTAAATATGGCAGTCCCGGATAAAGGCACGTCAAAACCGTTCAGGGAGGACGGGCACTAGCGTATTAGGGGATTGGCGCATTTTTTAATGACCTTGACTAACCAGGAAGCCCATAAAATATTTTTCTTTAATTTGCCGCGTTAATTATATTTTCCTTTTGTTATAATTCACCTGAACCATATACTCTCATTTATACTTTCTCCATATACGTAGTATAGAGAAAGTATTGCTTTCATGAAAAAATCGAATTCGAGATTTCAACGGAAATACATGTTTTAAGGTCCCCTTAAGACGTTTTGACTATTTTCTCGATGATGTCTGTGGGTGTCGTCTCTGACCGGAATTTTGTGGGTGCTCTAACTCAAAAACTATTAATCAGCTTAAAGCGAAATTTTATATTTGACATTTTTGTGGGTCACCATAATATGACGCACCTAGTTTACGACGGGCATTGAGTGTTAAGGAAGCCTTATGATAGCTGACAAATTCCTACCAAAACTCACATGTTAATCAATTCTTATTTACATTAGTCAGATTTATCAGTCCATGCACTTCAAATTATTTTAAAATTGAACTCTGCTACAGTTGATATTCTTTAAACGAGTAACTGATTTATAGTTGAGCTAAACACTAAAAACATACCACAGTAAATGTAACGCTAGGTACCTACTTATACTACATTACAAGGTAATGCAATATATGGCGGCTTAAGAAATATTTTTACTGGATTTTTTGTGATAAATCAAAAATCCTACAGCTCAAACGGTACAAAATGCTTGGGAAAATTCTTCCAATCACATAATACGTTAAAGGTAAGATCTTTCGCCATTAATTGCTCAACGCAAGTCAATAGAAACGTTTAGACCGAAGAATCCCTCAAGACGTATCGCTGAGGACGAGGTCTTACTCGATTACACTGCAATTCCATTAAAGTTCACCTCTCGAAAGTCATCAATTTCTCCCTTTCCTAGAAATAATGCGTTGAGAATTCCGTGAGACGCAATTTTTTTCCGAACTGGCCGGTGTTTACAAAGCATCGCAGATCTCCCGTTTCGCTTCAAACAGTGAGTTTGCAGAAACGGCAAGTTTTTATCGATTTTGGTCTTTCGAACGGATAAATAATTCCGAGAATGAAGGGAAGTACCAGTCACGTCGTTTTAATTGGAATGCGTACCTGCACTATTTGCTCAAATTCCTATAAGAATTCCGTTTGACCAATTTTTCTCAGTTCCCCATCAATCCTCGGTGTTCGGCAATATGGCGAATTAGATTCTGACGAAATCGAGCGGACGTCGCTGAACCTTTGACTTTAAGAATTTTGAAAGTCGGCATTTTCACTCACAGCTTGTTAAAACGAGAAAATCTTCATGGAGTGAGAACTTTCCCCTGGCCGTAAATAACACCTCATTGTTCCGATTTGACGTAAGGTCTCATTAAAAAAAAAGAAAAGATACTTTTCTCCGTGGCCGAGGAATAATATTTGCACCACACCCTTCGCCATATTCTTGGAAAAGAGAGGGAACGTGAAAGAACAAACGACTTTTCAATAAATTAACACGGGGGGAAAGGTCGAAAGGGTAACCCGGACATTTTCGTGGAACAAAAAAACTCACACCACAAAAACAAACCACTTCAATTAAACCCGCACCACACCCACTAGCTCCACCCTGACGAAATATCTTCTCAACAAAGAAAACTTAAATGGTGACACCGGAGGCTGGATTTCTCGGCTCCGGTAAAGATGGCAGCAGTTTACTTTCCGTGACGTAGCCGTTACCTTCCCGCTTAATAACCAGCGCCCAATCCAAAGCGTCCGCCTCCCTCCCTCCCGCTCTCTCACCTTTCGTCCGCTCTCCTCCTTTCCACCCCATCCCAATCAAATCTTCCATTTCCCTATTCCCCCTTATTGCCCTCCCCTCCCACCCGTGAGGAATGATTTCGTTTGTTTATGCCGCCATAACTTCCGACTTCCTCGCCCTCCGAGAGGGGTTTTCCTGCACTTCTAAAACTCATCCGTCTCTATCTCTTTCTCCTCCCCTTCTCTCCCTTCCCGCTGAATCAAAAATACTCCCCGCACCACCGCATCTCCCCCCCCCCCCTACTTTCCCTAACCACCGCGATATCAAATCTAACCCACGTCCCTCCCTCCTATTACCCACATCGGCCGCTTATATATTTTTTACTCACTCCATCACTTTCTTTTAAGGATTTTTTATTTCTTTTTTTTTAACAAGCTGGCAACCGGAATAATGATGTGGGCCCTCGTTTGTCGACTTTAAATTTTAACAAACCGAGCTGTCACTGGCCATTTGAGGTATATATAAAAAAAAACTATATCTCTCCCTCCACCCATTTCTTAACCTTTCATTTCCCAAGAGCTTCATTGTTATAGTTGAGTCACGACTTTTTTCAGCGGAGAATGGAAACCAATTTCAATAAATTTCGGATTCCTTTTTTCAAAAGGACTTCGAAGTAAGTTAGGACCGGCTGAAAGAGACGGTGATTATTTTGCAAATTAGCACGATTTTCACACAAGTACAAAATAAACAATCTCCGTTTGCTTTGTAAACTGAACGGGCGGAGCATCTTGGAGAAACTAATTTACCTCAAGTCTTTCAAATATCATAAATATTTTTTTATAAGAATAGGTCGGAAAGTAAAAATATTTATTTTTGCCTTTTAACAGATGCATAAATGAATGTTTATTGTAATGGCATTAAGAAACATGTCCGATACAGTGGCACGATATCCAGCAGTTTACTTTCGGCAGCAGAATTAGTTTCAAGTCCCACGTTCGTTCCATCGATCACAAACTTTTGAAGCTAAAATTGGAAATTTTAGTCACCTCCAAAATCGTACACGAAGAAATCAAAGTAAGAAAGATAAATTTAGTAATCAGTTACGTAGGATTCACGATATCTTCTCTATAAAAATGCGCGATAATTAGAAGTGATAACACGCACTACGATAGTTCAAGTTTCAGAAGCCAAAAAAATATGAAAATAATACGCAGATTTAGTTAACTTTTATTTCGTTTAAAGCATAATATAAAAAGGGATCTGCAATGTCGTACGAAAATACAAAGAAATTGACGTTTTTACCAATGTATCGCATCAATGCGTAATTATAATGCCGCAGATGCCACAGTTTTGGGAAGTATGGCGGCTTTCGGATTGGGGATTCGAGAGAGCTATTCCAATCGAAAGGTTTCTAAAAAAAATAATAATAAAGAAAATTGACCTTAGCGATGACAACTGGTTTTCGAACTCTTCAACTAATTTACAGTTAAAATCCATAAAGAATGGCAAATTAAATGTCTACTTGAAAATGCAGCTCCCTCAAACACGCCGCTTAATATTTAAAGGGAAGGGGGAAAAATTTAAGTGGGAGGCCCGAATTTCGCAGTTCCCCCATTGAACAGAGCAACAAACCCTCATTTTCCCATAGTGACAACCGCGCAAGAGTTACTGATCCTTCGCTCGATCATCAAAAAAATTCTTTAGGGAAAGATAAATACTAAGAACGGTTTGAGTTATTAACTAATATATTTCGTTTTATGGAAGCTTTAAAGCGATAAGTGTATTCTAGGGAAAGTTTATTATTTCAACAACATCACGCAGAGATAATATAAATTTCGACTGCGTTGCGAAGGTTGGGCATCAGATCCCGCCTGTGAACGAGGTAGTCAACAGGTAAGTCACCGGAAAAACCTTCGTGACCACAGATAAAATGGCCGTTATTATTTGAAGACCTTACTTTCTCTGACAAAAGTAGCGATCAGAAAAGCATGGAGGTAGTATACTGCCAGAATGAATTTTCGAGTTACTGTTCAATGATAAAAATAACCACTTTCCATTTTATATTAGCTTCAAGCTCAGAAAGCTCGAAGAAGTCAACAACTAATAATGAGGATATGATCAGAATCGAAGACTGAGCAGTGAGTCACAGAACAAGTCTGGTGCCTAATTCCAGTGAATTTGTTAGCCGTAACACACACTGAATTTCTTTAATTAAATATTTATTTAAATCATGAAAAAAAGAACTTAGTTACTACCACAAATTTAATTTTAAACGACCGGTTTCACCACGATCGTAGTGAAACCGGTCATTTAAAATAAATTTGTGGAAGTAACTAAGTTCTTTTTTTCATGATGAGTAAATTCCACAGGGTTGAGCCTGACCTCATTATTGATATTTATATAAATGTCTACTTTTCGGATAATTCCGATATTTGACAAATGGTTTCTGGAATTTGTACTGTAGAGCATGCTAAAAGTTGCAATGATGAAAGAAATATATGTACATTCATATTCCACTTGGGAAGGCTAAACTTTGTGGAAAGATTCCATAATGTAAATAAAAACGAATTTTGTAGATTTCCACTTGTGGAAATATACAAAATTCATTTCTATTTACATTATTAAATATACTTTCCTACCAAGAACTGAAGCTATTGCTGAATACAGTTTATTTTACCATAGTAATCTACATATATCACAGAATATAACAAATTTATGAACTCAGTCTCCAGCGATCCTTGTAAAGAAGACCAAAACACAACTGAAAAAGAATGTGAAATAGTGGTAGAATACAAGTCTTGAGGAAGACACTGCATAAAATATTTCAAGCAAATTACCTTAGCAGCAATAAAATGTCTCTCTATTAGAGTCAAATTGTCTAAAACACTACACAATCCAAGACCTGTTGCAACTATATTTTATGTGCAGAACTCACGTTTTCAAATTTAAATGATGACTGCCTGAGGAGAGATGAGCTATTTGACAAAATATTGCTATTGCTACTGCATTTTTCGGCTATCTATGTGCAGCAGATGAAAAATATTATAAAACATCTTTCATTTTAAAATTGTCATTATAAGTATTCCTTGTTTCTTTCACCTGAAACATTTCTCATTTAATGCAATGATCTAATTTTCACAAAATCACTAGGTGCCATTGGTTTGTGTCTGCATATGACTGAAAGTTTACTGAAACAACTGCCTAAGAAGAACTATATGGGTATCCTATTCTAATAAGCCCCAAGTGTATATTATGTAGCATTAATATAATGGTAAAACTCAATCTGAAGGTTCAAGTTGGATGCTACTAAAAATCATCCAAATCCACACTTTTGATGGCAATACATTAGCTACATAGTGTTCCTATAATGATAAAGGACTGCAAAGCTGTTAGGTATACCAATGTGGATTCAATCCAACAAAACAGACATCTGTTGGATAAATTTATTTAAACCATTGAAATATCTACTTAATTCTAATGGCAAACCGGAAAATATTTTCAATTATCATCAAAACATTTTTTGATGGGATTTTTGGAGGGTGGAATTAGAATCTAGGGATAAAGTCAAATATTTACTTAAAGAAGTGATTATGGATTTTTTTATAAGTTGAAACTGTATATTCATAAAAGATGTTTTCAGTAAACTCACTAATCTGTACTATTCTATGACAAGTAAATGAAGTACACAGAGATTTCAAAGGCATTCTTTATGGGAAATGCATATAAAACGGTATGGAAAAACTGGGCAATTCTTGAATTTTTATCTCCGAAACTATAAGTAGTAATTATTGTATATGATCCCGCCGACTTTTTGTGGTAAATGTTGTCCTCTATCCGAATAAAGTTTTTTATATATAGAGAGAAAAATATCGATTTTTAACTGTTGTTCGCCAATAGAATTGTCATAGCGATCGATGTAAACAAAATATTTGACATTATGCTTGGGATTTTCTCAAATTTTTGTCTTCGAAACTATAACTCATAATTATATGGTTTCACAGACTTTTTTGTGATGAATGTTGTCCTCTATCCGAATACATTTTTTTATGTATAGCTCACAGATCATATAAGAGCATGGGAGAGAGAAATATGAATTTTTAATTGTTGTTCACCAATAGAATTGTCATAGCGATCGATGTAAACAAAATATTTGACATTATGCTAGGGATTTTCTCAAAATCTTTATCTCAGAAATTATAACTCGTAATTACGTGGTCCCACACGCCTTTTTGCGGTAAATGTTGTCCTCCATCCAAATAAATTTTTCAATCGATGCTTTACAGATCATATAAGAGCTAAGGAGAGAAAAATATGGTATTTAATTGTTGCTTGATGGATGCCATTTAACAAATGTAAATAATGCCTAATAAATGGGTAACTGATTACATCAGTAATATAATCCCGAGGGATTTCAATTCACTCAGAAGTATACAAGAAACTAAAAGCAACAAAAAGGAAAGATAGACAAATCATCCTACCTGTTAGATGGCTTCCAGTGAATTCAAAATCGTCGTCCTGGTCCCAGTGCTTGAGGGAGAGGTTGCTCAGGGGTGTTGCATTGGCAAACTCCAAGTTGGCAAAATGCCAGTCCAAGATTTGTCTATCTCTTGATGATAAGTACACATCACTGAAACAAAATAGCTTAAATATAGTATCCTTCCATATAGCTATTCACATAGATTATGATAAATTACAATTTAATTAAAAGGGTTAAAAACATTCCATTATTAGCACTTTTTTAAATCACTTATGTTTTCACTTTGTCCATTCAGCAATCCATGAGCCATATTAGAAGCAACGAGAAGAGCTGGGAAGCTAAGATTTTCGGGATAGTTTTGGCTGGTGTTAGATATGAACTCCATTGATTTTCGGATCTATTCATTTATCCATTTGCCTTTTAGCATGATTTTAAAAACCCTTTATGAACTATCTACGAAGGGCAGCTGAAAAGTTCTCAGCTTAAGCAAGGAGGGAATAAGTTAGGATAGCTTCGTTCATAAATATTGTAGTTCACAACTTCATGATACTACTCACAGCTGTTGATACACTTTAATGCTATCCTCTATTGTGGCTGAGACAGGACACTTAGTGGAAATATCTTGCTACTGGGGCCAAGCTCCTGTGGGCAGTTTTTGTTAAGATGATTGAAAGTCCTGGGTTTGACTCCAGGAACTATCCTTCCCATGTGATTTACATGGGGAACATAAAATCCATCATGCAGGGTAATTTTCTCTTGCACATTAAAATATCTTAGAATTGTAATGTTGGAGCGGTATTTGTACTATTCTCTGAGGAAAGGAATGGAGATTCTAATTTTTATCGTAAAATTTTGCTTATTGATCATATTTCTTCAAATTTTGCATAAATATTGACATTTTTGCAGTTTTTATCACTCGTTATGAGAGTTGTCACTGCAACGACTATTGCTGGATTCAGATTTGGTATAGTCTAGTACATACATACATTATCTTTGCCACACAAATATGCATGATCAATTTAGTTTTCTGTTCAAACGTATTTATAATATTTTATAACACCCAACTCCACTCGGGAAAGCTCCCCTTTGTGGAAAGATTCCATTTAAATTAAAAATAAACTTGTAAATTTCCATTAACAATATTGTTAGTGGAAATTTACAAGTTTCTTTTTCATTTAAATTTTATAACACTAAATTATGAAATTTGGGAACACAA
This sequence comes from Tanypteryx hageni, assembly GCA_028673005.1. Classification (NCBI taxonomy): domain Eukaryota; kingdom Metazoa; phylum Arthropoda; class Insecta; order Odonata; family Petaluridae; genus Tanypteryx; species Tanypteryx hageni. The sequence goes on from CM054116.1 coordinate 59,124,196, forward strand.
AGAGCAACTCATCTACGGTGACTTTAAAGCTATTAAAGCCAATATTGCACCATATTTAAAACTAAAATTATTATAAGGAAAGAAGAAGTCAACGTTCCGTTTGAATCATCTTATTTATTTTCTTTTTGCTAAATTTCCTAGTAAAAGTATTGACGTAATGACAGCTATTACACATTTACTTCCTATAAAATTCAGATTAAAAGCAAAGCATCTAATGAAGAAAAACTTATAATGATTATAAATGAGAGTATGATAATATTAGATGAATATTAAACAATGGAGGATAAGGTAGTGTGACATTTAGCATGCTCCCAATGCTAGGGTTACAGATTCAAATTCTGCTGTAGGGATAGCCATATACACTTGTCTTTGTTATCATTGATGTGCCCATATGACATGATGAACTTAAAAAAAAAGGTAGAACTAAAATATTGAGAGGCAAATGTTACATTACATTCCAATATATAACTTCAATTTTTAATAACTTGATGAAAATAGCACTCTATCCTCTATTGATAATGATAAACAAAAGAAAGAAATTCAAATGGGTGAACTTGCAGAATGTAACAAGTTTATTTAATTTGTGCACAGTGCAAAAAATGTCAACTGCACATGTAGGTGAACATTTTAGGGAATATCAATCTTTAGATGACTTTAACCTTTTCGCTGCTATGGACTTGAAACTTCTGCGTCAGCCGTGTGCGACGAGTTCAGTGACCTTGAAGCACCCCTGTGCTGAATACTTTCTCTAGGAGCTCAGCGCCTACATTCTTTCGTTCGTCTTTTAATCTCTTTATATTTTAAAAGTTATTTTGTCAATCATTTACATTCATATTGTTAATTAACCATCTCGAAAAAATGTTTTCATCTTTTTTTGTTGATTTTTTTTATTAATAGCAAAAGAAAACAAAAGAATCTAAACGCGACTAAAAAAGTTGGTTTAAGAACGGGATGTATTACGTATGAAAGTTGACACAGAACTGACGATATTTCTGGCTTTTTTCCATCTGTTTTAGGCCTTTTAGGGCATAGGGGGTGAGAAAAGTGATGGCCAAGGGACGAAAAAGGTTTTATGCGGGTGCAAAAAGCCCGGGGAAACGAAGTAGAAGCAGCCTTTTTCATCGTCCAAGGTTAGACTAAAACAGCTTGAAAATATATGTCTATGCCATCTACAGAGTGCCTAAAACATCTGTTAGTTGTACCACAAAAATCCACGGCACTTTGTTAGCATCGATACGACTGAAAGCATTTTGAGCAGCGAACGGAAAAGCTTGAAACGCATATATGCGTCGTTAGCAGTCAAGGCACCGCTCTGCCTGCCCGCATATATGCGTCGATAGCAGCGAAAGGGTTAAAGCTTAGTTGTGTTATTTATATGATGGGAATTCATGATCTTCCCAATACCAAGGACTACTGATCTACAAATTGGGTCCTGAATATACCAAGCATATCAGGAAAGAGAAAGATTTTTATAATTTTGCAGAATGCTAATGTAAATGGTAAATCACAGCAATTTTAGAAAGATAGCCCAAACTTTGTCAAACTTTATAAAATAAGTCCATTTCAGAATAATTTTTATTTACAATTTAAAAAAATAACACTTCCGAGTATCAGGTTGTATATGAAGCAGTGGCAGATCCAAGGTGATCGCCCTCCCCTTGGACGACCCCACTGCCCACCACTGGGTGCATTCTTAAATTCATTCCACGCATGATTCCCTGTTTCTACACCGAAAATTAAGACTGTATGACAAGGAAAAGAAAGAACACAGGTAAAGTTAGAAACAAATTAGATTTAGAAGTTATTTTTCTGTTGCTATTTCACCAAGAATATAACAAATTAGTCATTCACTTCCATAATTTAGTCCCATATTGGTTAACTGTGTAATTAAATTTTGAGGGGTGTTCCCAGAATTGTTGATTCTCTACATAAAATTGAAATAACAAAAAGGAGTACTGAGAGAAAATCAACACATTTTAATCCTAATCCAGATAATATTGGTTATAATATTGTTCTCATTAAATCAGGGGTTCTCAACAAGTGGTACGCATACCCAAGTGGTATGTGAGCTAGTGCAAAGTGGTTCGCAAAAAAATAAATACATGATTTTTGCCTATAGCTTAAAATATTGTTATATTATATTTACACAATCTAATTACAAATTTACATGCATGATTGTTGGCACATAAAATTACTATAATATTTGAATTTAAATTGAATTCAATTGCCGTCAATCTCACTCTGGTGGTACGCTAACATCTTCGTTTTTGATTTGGTGGTACAAAAATAAACAAGAAGTCCAAATCAGGACTAATGCAGGCTGGTTTCCCAAAGTTGATGCCCTAAATTCATTACTTATATTGACAGGAAATGTTTCACTATGTGTTAGTCATTCCAAGGAATTTTCATACCATAAATACCATTTGTAATTTATAGTACCTATATCAATGATAGAGAAAATTGGAAAACAAATTATGAGAGCATTATCAGGTTTAAAATACTAAAAGCAATGTCAAAATCTCTTGCTGACATTATATTTTGGATGTATTTTTTTAAATAAACGAATTTAATAAATGTTACTTATATTAGCATATAAGCTAATGTATGTATGGATCAACTGTCCACTGCTGAAGGGTAGCTGAGTGGAAAAGGAAATAACCCATTTGTTCACTCGTCTATGCTCAAGCCGAGTTTGGTAATAATCGTCTCCATGGCAACAATCCGATAAAATGGGATTTAAAACAAAAATGCTGTTTTAGCAGGATTTCAAGAAAATACAATCAATTATCAAACTTCTGTGGTTGGAATTAGAATCTACATTCTTTTCCCCTTAGAACAGTATAAATTTTGCTCTGATATCACAATTTTAAGATATTTTAAAGTATTAAAGAAAACATCTCTGTACGATGGATTTGAGACTTCCTATTTAAAACAAATAAACAAATAGGGAAAACATGTTCCTGGAAACAAACCCGGGACTTCAATCTTTGCCAAATAAAATACAGCCCGGAGGTGAGCCCTGGCATCACATACCTCATACTAAGTTTCATGAAAATCGGTCCATTGATGCAAAAGTTGTTAGTAGGGGAAACGCACACACATACAAAGAGACAGGACCATTTCATCAGTGTGTTTCCTTTGGAAACAGCCTAAAAAGGTTGAGAACCTCTGCCTTGAATTGGGGTATTTATGGTGTTATTTGAAGTCATATCACTTTATAATTAATGAGGTCAGGCTCAACTTTGTGGAATTTACTCATAATGAAAGGATAACTTTGTAGTTTCCACAACTTTTAATATAACACGACCGGTTTCACTACGATCGTAGCATCATCAGGTGATGATGCTATTTGTGTTGGAGGTTTACTACTTAGTTAGCCCTTCTTCACCATAAATACCCCAATTCGAAAAAGGAGAAACAGGCTGGCTTGATAGCTTAGTTGGTTAAAGCACCTATCCGGCAAGTGGGGAGACCCGGGTTTGATTCCCGGTCAAGTATATAATTTTTCTCCTTCTAAAATGTCAAAATTAGTTTCAGCTTTATGTGAGCATTCATAATATGTAATTTCAACACCTTTGTAACCAGTTGGTTTAAGTTTGGTTCCACCACCACCCCGGACATCAAGTCCCGGAACTTAATACAAAAAAATTATGTTAGAGCCTCTGTGAAGCATTGGAAGTGCTATTCTTGTACCTTTATTACAGCATTTATTATGCTTTTCTCTGTTAAAAAATAACGCTCTACAATATCGACATTCTTTATCCATTTTTCCTAAATATGAATCATCTCGTCGAATAGCTGATCAATTTCCTCTTGCTGAGTTTAAATTTATGTTGTTTCTTCGTCTTCTGCTGTTGGCTGCATCGATTCTGTTTTGGCTTCTTCTTATATTTCCTCCTTCTTCAGGTTCTTCATTTCTTCTTTGGTACCTGATTTCGTTTATGCTGTCTCTCGCTCTTCGCCATTGTTCATCTGTCTGTTTTGATCTTCTCGCTCTTTCTCTATTTCTTTTGTCAATCTCCTTCTATTTCTTGCTTTGATCTCCTTCTCATTAATTCTCTATAATATCTTCTTCTTTCTTCCATTTGATGAAATAATGAGCTATTATTACCTTAATTTTTAACTAAAATTATATTAACAAAACCTTAACTAAAATTAAATTAACGCTGGTAATAAAAACAATAACTTGTCGAAATTGTAATTATTATTCGTTTTCTGTCAAAAATATTAATGAGTGAAAGCGTTGTTATGTAAACTAAACAAATAAAACAATAAATATAAAATATAATAATAGTCAATTCTTATGTGGCTAACCAATAAAAATATGCAACAAAGAAACCTATATGTAGTTTAAGTAGGTATTAATACATTCCTAAGTTCTTACCAAATTAGTTTCATCGTAAAGTAAACAATCTCGAAAGAAAAGTCAATTACTATTGGTTGTTTGTTAATTTGGGTTCGAACTTAAATGTTTATTGGGGATTTGTTTTGTTAAACGGCCTTTACTATAAGAATCAAACAAATTACCAAATTTTAATCTTCTATCTACTCGGAAAGTTTGTTAAAAATAAATTTATATTTCGTCATAAATAGTTCTCGAATATCCAGCTCGTTTATAATGCCCTTTAAGGGCTGCGCCACAGTCGACAGTATGCAAGTATATGATAGTACACAGGCTCCTATTCATTAGATTAATAGGATCTCGAGTTCAACAATGGCATTGTTTGGCAAGGCGACTTCTTGTTAAAAATGCAAAATTTAGCTGAAATCTGAAATTTAAACATCTAATTTGAGCAATTTAGACCTGAAGGCGAAAAAAACAATAAGAATAAGAAACTGTGTATTTTTCTTGAATACAGTCCAATTCTGAAGATTGTAGGTCAATTTTTTCTAATATAAATATCCAAAAATAGAAAATCCTGTACAGCATAAATGTTTTTTACATGTTATCTAATGGGATATGGAAATTTTCATCTGGAGTCGAACTCAGGTTATTTATTCATGATTTTGTTTTTGTCGTTCCATTTGTATCTCTGAATCAAGCATTCTTACCAAATTTAAACCTTCTATATATTCAGAAAGTGAGTTAAAACACACTAAAACTGTTAGAAGAGTTTAGAACATTTCCTGACACTCGTTCTTTATATATATCGTATAGATATATACAGTGGAACTTCCATAAGTTGAACCTCAAGGGAAACAAAAAATATTCGAGCTGTAGAAAATTCGACTTTTGGAAATAAGTTTTTCTCATGGGGATTTTGCCCGGTAAAATTAATTCACTTCGGGCTATGGAAAATTCAAGTTACAGACGTTCGAGGTATGGAAGTTCCACTGTATATATATAGGAGGATATAATTGTTTAGGCACTTCTACAAGGGCAATAAATCTGAAATCTGGGAAAGGTTATTGGACACAACTGACAGGAAAAATACAAAAAACCCAATTTTTTTATTTTTAGAGGGTTTTATTTTTGACCCCTTTATTACATTTCTTATTCCCATAAGAAAAGCATGGAAATTGGTGCAGGACTTTATAAAATTGCATTCTTAAATTAGTTAAAAGTGAGATAACTCGGGACAAAAACGGACATATAGTTGAAAGAATGAGGTTTCTATTGTTGAAGACTAAAATCAAATCTGTGCAGAATTGGTATAAAAATTTGATTTTAATCAGAAAAAGAGACATATTTAATAATGAAAAATGTCAACTGCCATGGCAATAAGACCAATGCTTTCAAATGGGAATTAGTTATCTGTATAGTAATAGCGTAGATTCAATGCTTTTTAACCCTAGATTACTAACCTTCCTTTGACAAACAATATTACTAACCATTCGTCTAACAGACTACCTCATACTAATATTTTTTAATAAAAAAAAGAGATACACTTAAATCTTTTAAATACTTAACAATACACCACCTTTTTGAACTTTGCGTGCTTGCGGTTCATGAATTTGGATTTCATGACAAAATTTTTTATAACCATTACTTGTGTTTTGCGCATATTACTTGCATTTTGCATCATGCATTTACGATGCCAACAAGCATGAACTCCCTCTACTTTTTTGATTCTAAGTTCATTTTAAACTGTAGCACCCTAGAAGTGGATATTATTATTATATTATATTTATAATGGTCGTTATTAAGTTTTAAAAGTAAACAAACATGATAACCATCGACTTAATTCTTTTGTAGCTCAGTGGCATTGCAAATCTAAAAACCATTTAAGTATTACTAGTAAAATGAAAATAACCTAACCCCAAAAATTAGAAGTAACTATGGTTATATTCTGTGAAAATGCCTAAAAATCCATGCAATTTTCGCACTGAAATGTAATTTTTGATAATTTTCGATCAAGAGGTGAAATTGTATGACCTGAATAATATTATTTATATATACAATTAAGAGTAAATCAGTATGAATTTTATGACTCTAGGTCAATGACTTCATATTTTAATGTTCAAATTACAAAATGACTATACCTATTCCCATATTACGCCCGTGTTAATGTTATGGAAATGCTATTCTGTGGACCCCATGAGGTTCCAAAGACCCCACGGGTTTCAAACCCCACCTACTCTCTTCCTTTTGGTACTATTAGATAGCATGACAAGTTTGGTGGCTCTAGGATTAACCATGGATTTGTATAGCCGGGCAAACATACAAACAAACTTTCTGAATTATAGTATAGATAATAGCTTAGTTTTAGTGCTTCTAATGAGAATCAGTGGATTATATTATAATGCCATTGATTTAAAACTACAACATAAACTTATGACAATGTCATAATCCTAAAACATGGAACTTTAGCAAAATATTTTTTTAAATTAATGCCGTGTTTCGTCAAGCTTTCCGAGAAATTTTTAATTCTAATTATTGAATAAAATAATTGATAGAATTGAAATATGGTTTGACAAAATTGTGAAAACAGTAATCTCATAACTTTCTATTACTAACAACGGAAAAATATAAAGACGTCATGAGTATTTTGCGATTTTTTAAATCTGGTAACATACTAAAAGGCACTAATGTTCACTCCATAATCGTAACATACAAAATATCCTTATTTTTCCATTCATTTTAAGGTAACATAGAGGCTATTGTCTTCATGTTATTGCTGATACAGGGCAATCTGAACCACAAACCTTGAAATACAAAAACTTGGAAGTGCTTGCAGTATGCAAGCATCGACAACTTATAAACAAAATTATGGTTTCATTTGGCAAACTTTATTTTTAGAGCATATGTTTTTAAATCTCGGAATCTAATCCCATTTTCCTATAGGTTTAATGATTCCATCAATCAACACAGTGTACTTCTAGAATGTAACTCTGCAATGGGATGTTTTACTATATACCTGGGAGGGGAGGCCTCAAGTTCCTGAAGTTTTTCCTCAATTTCTTTCTGCTGTTCCAGAAGTTGGTCCCACTCCTGTGACAAAAGAGAAAGTTCCATTTTATTAGTAAAGTACCATTTTAGTAGAAGGAAAGGACTTGAGTGATTGAAAAATGAAAAACTCATATACTTAATTTTTTATTTATGTTCATATGCACCACTTCAAAGCTATTTGGGATAAGGATATAAATGATGACAAAGATATGACCATACCCATAACTCCAGCATTGAGAGCAAGACACTTTACCCAACACTTAATAACAGTCTTTAGAAATATTATATTGACCTTATTTTTAATGAATTAACTTTTCTAATGTTCTCAGGTATTCTCACTTGAAAACACAAGCTACAACAATTCTGCGGGCTATCTTAACTTCAAATAGTTTGAAAATAATATCTCTAATTATCTTTAATCATGTTTATTTAGCTAATCAATTTCCAGTTAAATTTTATAATTAATTAATGATAATGGCAAATAAACCTGTTTAAATTGACTTGCAGTGACATATAATTAATATATCATCAATTTTAATTTAATATAAATTTGATTAGGCACTAAATGTTAGTGACAGAAGATAACATTTAAAGCATGGGTTCAAAGGGTAACTGGTGATTCCAATTAAAAAGAGAATTTGACTAATGTCTCTAAAATTTCCTTAAAAATAAATATGCTAATACTGCATTACAATACTTAGTACAGGTACATAAATTTTTAAATAATAGCTGACACATAGTAGTATTTATTGGACTGAAAATTCATTTTTAATTTTCATTAAGATATTAGGCATTAGTAAGTCCAACTGGAATATAAAAACTTAGTAAATGGGCAATATTTTGCCTAAATAATAATAACATTATTAGAAATAGCTTATAAGCACTTAAGTCCAAATGACATGCTTTGAAATGAAAATATGATGTGCTATATTTACTTTCATATCAGTCACATGGCTTTCCAAAATTTCCTTTTTCAAAATAAGGGCATCTTTGAGTACTCTCTTCTTCATCTATTAGTGTCAACAGAGTCTCCTCAGAGCATAATAGAGGTATTTATTAGTAGTTGCTCTTTTTATCAATGCGTGCAACAAAATGGAATGAAAGACTTGGTCATACTTTCCGTATCAATTTCTCAGTCTGAAAATGCGAGTGCAACAATTAAAATTTTAGATCCTATTGCAATATGCTGAAAATCTCTGACATTTCTCTTTTCAGCATTATCAGTACTATTGTTCTCATGTTTAATTAGGCCCCATGATGAATTTTCAGCCATATTCAGCCACATTTTTAAGCCTTTTCTGTAAATATGGAGGGAATGGCTAATATTTGATTAAATTTTATTTTCTAGTTTCTTTAAAAAATATTGAATGCAGTTAATATTAAGGTGTTGCTTATTTATGAGTTAATATAGGATATTATTGCAGTTATGAAAAAAATCCCTCACTTTTATACAGACATTCTTTAATTAAATATTGAAACATTTTCTTGAAAATGTTCCTAAACACATATTCAAAGTAATTAGGTAAAACATACTATTAGACATACAAAGATACAAAATCAATACAGAGCAAAGTCAATGGCTAACTTACCCTGCATGCATTATTGAGATCTCTTAATTTTGAGCGAAGTACAAACTCTTGAGTTATATCTCGTGGGCCTTTTGTCTCACATTGCTCCCGATACTGCTTGTTGAGCTCTTCACATTTCTCTCTCATGGTTATCATCTAAATAACAATTAAATAGTTCAGCTATGATATAACAATACAAATTTTAATGCACATCACTTTTTTAATCTGATCAACCATATTGGAAAATTCATAAAAATTATAAGACTGTTTTTATAGAATTCAGCTTTACCTACGATTAACATCTACTTGGTGACGAAAGTCAATCACAATGGGATAGGGGAAATGATAACCTTTCGGAAAACCACTGCAGACCATAAACATTATAAGTTACTTTGATTAGTAAGAACATCAGTAGCATTGAAATGCATGGCTGTCAGTTTTAAATTATTACATGATAGATTAGATATTAGCTGAAAAATGAAGTATGTAAAAATACCTGTTTCTATAAACCTAGGACAAAATACTATTAAATGTTCAATGAATATTATTATATCAGTCTTTACTCACCCTGTGTTGGTTAGTTTTCAACCTTTCTTGTAAAGCAATTACTGCTTTCCAGTGCTGTACCTGTTTCTCCTTAACATTCTTTTCTTGCAACCTAAGAAAACAGTTGTATCAAAAATTACTGATCAATATCATTAAGTTCTTATTTAAATGGGTAATCTATACATGTGAGAACTGATTTTTACAACATTAAAGTAAAATAAGTACAGGTTTCCCTCGAGATATGTTGGGATGTTTTCCTAGGAAACTGAGTGTATCTTGAAAAATCGTATATTGGGGGGCATTATTGCTAACAAAGAAAATCATGGGAAATCTTGCTAAGAAAAAAGTCAACGTTGTGCACATTACTTTTTAGTATACCACAGATATGAAGGAGAAAAGTAAGCAATAGGGATAAATAGCAAAGAAAAAATTTACAATCGGTAAAGAAATGAGTGTAAATTAAAAAAGATTAGCGAAGAAATGCAACAATCAGGTAGTACTGTAGCGTAGGGAAAAGAATGGATTAAAAGATACATATAAGAATGCAAAAAAATTTCTAAAGAGGATAGATACAGTTGTTACGAAATTAAGAGTTGCATGTATTTTGTGAATAGGTAATATATGTAGATAATGCCAGTACTTTAGTAAAAGGGAGAAGAAGAGAAAAATGGCACCAAATACCAATGCACCCTCGATATAGCGTGGGTACCTGGGAAAAACGTTATAGGGAAGCCTGCGTTATATCGAGATAACTTGACTTAGAAATTAGTTTTACTTGCATGCACTAATTTTAATGTAAAACAGTGGCAGGAAAGATAAGAAGGCAAATAAAGTTAATTTATCGAGCTAGTAACTCTAACTAGGTAACTTGTCAATATTTTTCCTATAAAATGCTTTTTAGTTGACAGTTTTATCATTAATAGTTACTGAGATATGACAATTTACACAAAAATAAAAATTTTGGATTTAAATATCCCAAATAAATCTGGCTGCGGAATCCCATGGCAGGCATTTAAATCTGGACAATAAAGTTTAAAATAAATATTAAAAATCTACCTTCTTGGACAAAAAGAAAGTGTACGAACATTGCATAAAACTAAGAATATCACCAAGTTTTTGTAAGTTATGTATCTCTGATTTCTGTTATTGTTTTTTCTTTTCCACAACAGTCCAAACTGTCAGTTATCATTTGTGTAAGGTATTTTCCTCAAATTATTTAGTACTAGATGGTAAAATTGATAATACTTTACTACTATGACGTCAAGAAGATTTATTTTCTTGGTGAGATGCATAAGGTTTGACGACGTTACAAACTGAGAAGTGTATAAAGTAACTGATAAGCTTTCTCTGATAAGGGACCTTATTCAAATATTGTCAGCAAACTTTGAAAAGGCATGCATCCCAACAAAATATGTAACGAATGATGAGCAACTGATTCCTTTCAAAGGTCGGTGCCGTTTTTGCCAGTATATTCCAAAAAAACCGAAAAGGTATGGAATAAAGGTTTTTGCATTAGTGGACGCAAAAACATTTTATTTGAAATTTGAAATATATGCGGGTGTTCAACCAGAAGGACCATATGCAACCGGTAATAAATCTGATCAGGCAGTGAAACGTTTAGTTATGCCAATAAAAGGAATGGATAGAAACGTTACCACTGATAATTGTTACGCAAGTGTCCCTTTAGCTAAGTCACTTCTGTCGGAGTTCAAGTTGATGCTTGTAGGCACTCGGCATAAAAATAAAAAAGAAATCCCACCTGAGTTTCTTCCAAAAAGAGAGAAAAAGAGACAGGAGGGTTAGAAGCTGCATTTTCGGTTTCACTGAAGATATCACAATAGTCTCATATGTTCCAGTGAAAAACAGAACCGTGATACTTATATCAACCATGAAAAACAATGATAAATTGACGACAGCACTCAAGATCTCTGAAAACCTGAAATAATAACAATGTACAATGCAATAAAAGAGGGAGTCGATACATGCAACCAGCTTTGTGCCACTTATAACGTTGGCAGAAGAATGAAAAGGTGGCAATTAGCTGTTTTTTTATTTTTTTGAACGCTGCTGTCATCAATGGTTTCATACTGTATAAACAAAATGTTAAAAATGAAATGACGAGGCGAAACTTCTTAAAAGTACTATCTACAGAATTAGTGAAAGAGTAACAAATTTCGAGATCCCAGTCATTTTTTACCAAGAGACCTCCAAAAGCACTTTCGCACTCAACAGGGGGGACTTGAGGAAGAAGGTCCATCTTTTGTAGCAGGATCATTCAGAGGAAGATGGAAATTTTGCCCTAGAACTAAGGACAATAAAGCACCATTTAGATGTGCCAATTGTGGGGCTTTTATTTTCAAAGAGCATATGTTAACGAAATGTTATGATTGTGGAGATAGGAGAAGTTATTAAAAAAGAAAATTTTTCTTGTTATGAATGTTATTTTAATCAATGTTTCATGAAAAATTATTAATAAATAATTGGATTATAGTCTAAAAGTGATTTTATTTCCAGTATGATAAAGATAAAACAATATTTTCTTTCTAAAATCTGCAAATCATTTTGCGATCATATTGACCCTACACGACTAGTTACAGAATTTTTTTCACGCGACTTACTAAGGGTTAATCATATCTCAAAGTTTCAATAAAAGAGTCTTGGGAATCTGGGTTGGGGAATTATAATAATAATAATGATCAAACAGAGGTTATGATATAGAACACGTAGAACCGTATTTATCCAAGTACCACTCGTACCATTTTTTCAAAACTTATCTTTAGAAAATCGGGGTGCGTCTTATTCGAGGATGTCATATCAGAGAAAATATGGATGGCTGTCGATTTATGAATCATCAACAATCAGCTTGGCAACACTGTAACCAATAATATTGTCTACACAATGTAAACATTTTTCTGATTTGCTTTTTAATTTGAGTCATGATAATGTAGCACTATAATAATATTATCCATAATAATGGATGAACTCTCATCACATTGACTGACTTAAATTCTCATATACTGTATACCTATTTCGCTTGGTTCACGTGGCATTCTGCTTTTCAAAGATATGCTTCCCTAGTTCTCATTTGTTTTTTTTTAATTTGTACGTGTGGAGCTGCTGTCCATTTCAGGTGCATATGTAGAAGAAGACCATTATTTATATTTTATCAATTAAAAAACCCTTAAGCAAGAATGTTCCAGATGAATACAATGAAACATTTCTTTTACAAAAACTAAAAATAGTGAAAGAAGCAGAAAATATTGGTAATCGTACTGCTGAGAGAAAATTTAATGTAGATGAAGCATGAATTAGAGACGGGGGGAAGAAGAGAGAATTACTCTTGAATTACTCTATGAATTTCGAAGGTATTGGCTGAACAGATTTCAAAAAAGTTTTGTTTTTAGGGCGAGTATAGAATGGGAAAACAAGGTGAATATGTTTAGAACAGATCAAAAAATCAGGGTACCACAATATAAGGAAAAATAATTTTCTGATTTCAAAGCAAATACATTAGTATACGATTATACTGTGGTGACTTTGATGAAAAACACTTCTGGGCCATGGGAAATCTGAGTACACCCCTGCTTGTTATATATTAAAATTGTGCTGAAAGGAAAGTAGGTAGATTAGTTCTTTCCAGAACTACTTGTCTTCTATTTCGAATGACTGCTCCCTAAATAGGGCAGCTACTTTTCCTGGACATCTTTAATATCTTCACAGAAATACTTTTCTAACATAATCTGCTATTGTTCGCCTGACAAGAGGTTCCTTTCCAGCCTTCCCTTCCTTTCTAATAGAAGATATATCACCAATCTAACCTTTCTTTAATATCTGATCAGTGGTTTCCATCATTCTTCTTTACTCTCATCTTTTTCCCCTTTATTTTCCATTTTGAACCTCTTGCCTTAGGAATCTTTTTTATCTACTTAGATATCATCTATCTTCTTCCCAGCCTTCCTTATAGTCTTCCAATGACCCCAATGCAACAAGACTAACAGACATTACTTCGTAGATGAAAATCTCCCTTCAGGAAAGAGAAGAGTAAGATTGTTTTGTGTTGTTTGCTCAATGAAGGGAATAAGAAAAGAGACATCCTACTGCAGTAGGAACTAGCCGTCGAATCCTCTCATATGTGTGGTACCATGTCATGAAAGTAACACACATTATCCAACCTTGAAGAATGAAGTTGTACGTACAAAATCTATTCAAAATTAAATATTGCCAGCCTAAAAAAATCCTACACAGTGAAACAAGAGTGTTAAAAATTACTTAATTTTTTGGATTTTTTTAAGTATATTTTCCGAGAAATTGATTAAATGACACAAGTTGCATTCAGTGGCAGTTAAATCACAGAGATGATCATTTTTACATCATGCTTGAGGAACTAAATTAATAACTCAACAATTAATCAAACACTGCTAAGTTCATGGGTGTCACTAAAAATTCTCAGACATAAAAAACAACCTAATTAAAACTTACTTGATGACCCATTCTAAGGCTTGGCCAAGAGATACAGGCCTACCACTGGCATAGTTGAAATCAAGCTGGTGAGAAAGATAGCTTGTGGCCTCCAGAAGTCGATTAAACTCACGTTCCACCATCTCATCTTTATCTTTAGGGACCTAAAAAGCAATGGAAAACTAACTAGTAATAATTCTACATTAAAAATTAATCAATTCAAGCACGTACATTAAAGCATATGGTCAGTGGTGAGCTGCCATAATTTTAACAACCAAATCTCTAAAAAATAAACTTTTTTCTTTTTGAAAAACAAAAGAACTGAATAAAAACTAAAACTTATTTCAGTCAAGTGTACTTATTTTATATATAAGTTATATTCTCTTTGAATAATAAACATATTATTATTATTTTACTTTTGCTAGAGTACATAAAAATTATTTCAGTTAAAACAGTAACTTATTGTTAAATAATAGGTAAATTGCAAGTAATTAACCAACTAATCTATAATAATAAAAGAAGCTGTGTGTGTATGTGTGTGTCTGTGGCAGTCGTAACTCTTCAGAAAATAAACGTAGAAGCTTCAGGTTGATCATAAGAGTTGCAGTACCAAAAATTATTCAAATCAGCCCAAATTTCAGTTTTATGAAGATATGTCAGCAACCAATAGACCGATTTTGATGAATCCTCCACCAACATCAATGTTTTGGCGAGAGACATTTTCGAAAATGAATAAAATCGATCCATCGGGTCAAGGATTGTAATGTAGGGGCCAGTCCAAATTTCACAGGGTGGAGGGATCCCCATGCAACGGTCAGTCCAAATTTTGGATTTTTAAAGATATCTCAGCAATCAAGTGACCGATTTCGATGAATGCTTCTCCAATATCAATGTTTTGATGAGACACATTTTCGAGCTGAAAATGGTCAAAACCAGTCCACAGGGTCAAAAGGTCATAATGTAAAGGCCGGTCCGAATTTCGGGTTTATAAATATATCTCGGCAATAAATTGAATGGTTTTGATGAAACCTTCACTAATATCAATGTTTTAGTGAGATATATTTTCTAGCCATAAATAAAAGGTGTGAACGAATTTTACTTTTCCTCAACCATCGAGAGATAATTAGAAGTTTATTTTTATTTATAATTTTATTTATAAGTTCCAAACATTCTGAATAGATTTTCCGGATTATCTACAGAACTATTATACAGCTTCAGGTTGATCATGAGAGTTGCATTGCCAAATATAATTTAAATTGGCCCACAGGGTCCCTATGGCACACAGTCGGTCTAAACTTCGGTTTTTAGAAGATAGCTCAGCGACCAATTGACCGATTTTTATGAATCCTCCAACAATAACAATGTTGAACCATGAAATGTAGAGACTTAAAACTTGGTACACATACTAAAGAGCCGTTGAGGATATGCACAACAGTGCCAGAACTTTGATTTCTTGGGGAGAAAGGAGGTATCAATCAAAGCCCAGATAATTATTTATATAGGCATTATTTGTCAATGAAATCCAGTTGGTTAATCTATTTCGTGAAGTGCGTATATGTTGTTGTTGAAGGCAATTAAGAGAATTTTCATTGGTTCCATTCAATTGAGAATTCCTGTCTTTCTCTATCTTTAGCGAGTCGCGATTCCCTTTTTTCAGTTGTCTAATTTAATCGGGCATTTCTTTTACTTTCATGGTTGTACCGCAGATGACGTTCTCTTGATTCTTTCACAAAAATTCATCCTATTTTTTATGGCAACTGACAGTAAGGAGCAGACATCATTATAGTTTAATTTAAAACTTTTGTTGTGCAAGAAAGAGGAATAACTATATACTCAAACAAAATTATGAATAAAGAAACAAAAACAGAAAATGGTGTTATGCGATAAAATATCGCTCAGTGAAAATCAGTTGAATAATCTATTTTGTATCTCTCTATTCATATGTCAGGCATTTCTTTTTCTGGAAGATGAAATCCTTCTTCGAGGTTATCATAATAAATATTGTAAACAAAATATTGCAAATCAAATTTTGTTCGATTAATTTAATTTTTATTTCAATTATGAACATAACATTAAATACGATTGGAAATATATTAAAGTGATATAAAATACAAACGAAAAGATCCTAAATAAAAAGTTTTCAAAATGAAATGCAATGAATAAACATTAAGTGAATGAATTAGGCAAACATTCAATGCATAATATGGGCAAGATATCCCAGTCCAACAAACAGATTCCCATAGCAGCCTTTAATTCATTCATGGTTTTATTCCATTACATTTGCGATAATACAAATTTTTCAAACTTTAGGTAATAGGAAATGAAAATAGATGAAAAGAATAAGAACCTTTAATTCTTCTTGCATAAATCAGTCCAAGTCCAGTTGGCATAGGACGAAATTTATGCATTTTAATGTCAAATTGAAAAATGTGCTGCACCCAACTTAAGTTTGAACTAAGGCCTATCCTTATGGGTTGTCGACAGACAAACTTCCCACCTTATTTATAAGATTTGAGGGAGATGTGTGATTTTGTTATGTTAGATATATAAGAATAGAAAAATACTTGTAAACTTAATTTGAATATATTTTCCTGTTAAGCTACCAAATTGTAGCAGTTTTAAAGAAAATCAGAAAACTCAATTAATTTAATGCTTTCATAAATGAATTCACAATCAATTATGCAATAATTTTAATATAAAAATGAAAGACTAACCGTGTTTCCATTTGACTCATAAAGAGGACACTTCTGCCGAATCTTGTGAAGTTCCATGCTAATCTGTTTGGACAGAACAGTCACAGGGTTACCTCCAAGCCCAGTGACAACCATGGCTCCAAGGTCAGCTATGTATGAAGATTTCCTAAAGGTAGCAATTCGACCACCTACACGATCCTAATAAATTTTAAATGAGGTTACAGTTTTCACTTAAAATTTCATCATATTGTAATTTATGTCATAATATTATATTCACTTACTGAATTATACTTAAATATTAATGCAAAAATGCTTCAGAGTGATATATTTAACAATGCACTCTTTCAGAAGTGTATGTAGTTTAGGCAATTCTGAAAATTTATCATTTCAGCAAAAAATTAAATATAAAACACATAAATTTGTGAAAGAGGAAGCAAATTCTATATAATTTCACAATCATAAGTTAAAATTTCTGTGCATTAATAACTAGGTATGTGACCTGATAGACATAAATATTTTTCTGCAATTGTTCTCATGTTCTAAATCACTGCAACTTTAAACTAAAGAAATTGAATAATATAATTAAGATTTCAAAAAATATATTCAATTTTCCTGTATGTAAATGTCTAAAAAAAAACATCCAAAGTAAATTCAATTTTTTATGACTAATAAGAAATGACAGCAGGAATTCCCTCTTAGCAAGATGCATATTATTAGATTTTTCATAACAATTTATGGTAGAATTTGCAACTTCACACTTAGCGGGAAAGTGCTAAACTTCAAGTAAGAATAAATTCAATAGATAAATTATCATCTGAGAAATCTACTATACATATTTAATTCACAGCATGATATAAGTGAAATAATGATGCTATCAATTTTCTTAAACAATAATGTATTTCATTCAATTTTTATCTGCAGTAATGGCTAAATTAACTTTAACAAATACTACCTTCTCAATACCCTTTCACAGAATGCAAGTTGACTAAATAGGCAAACAACAAAAAATATTTCAAAATATTTATCATAATTATTCAATATTAGTAAAACATGGTAACAGAAAATATTATATTTTTAGCAAAATTGCAAGAAAGATTTTTAAAATTTTTAATTTCAGTGTGAATGGTTCCTTCAGTTCTTATTTGGGAAGTATAAATCTTCCTGCCATTTGAATCGAGTATCTAAATTATATTAATCTAAAATCTCATGCAGTTGAATATAAGATTATACTAAGATTTTAATTCCTTCTATAACATTATTGATGACACAAGTTATGCAAAGAATATAAAGCTAGACAAAAAATAAAATTTAGGTATGTGCAACAAATTGAAACATTATCCTAGAAAAGCTGATAATATCAATAAGAAACTCAGGTAAAATATATTTGCATTTGGTTAAAGGCTTTTGAATGTAATATTGCTTACTCTGGCCTCTAAAACAACAACTTCCATTCCAAATTGTTGCATCTGCTGGGCAGCAGCAAGGCCAGCAATTCCGGCTCCAATGACAATTATTTTCCCATGTTTCTTAACTGGCAATGTCTATAAAAGATAAAAATAAATTTGATATAAGGAGGGAAATAACCATTATAAATATAACTAGTGCAAAAGCTTGTCTATGTAATGGGAAGAAATATATTATTTGTTATTTAAATTAGATTCTTGTACTTATTATCGCATGGATGTAATTAAAAAATTGGATGGTAAAGAAACTGACAGTGTGCCAGGGGGTGGGGAGATGGCAAACCTCTAAGAGATGTCCTAAATTTGTTCAAGGAGTAAAAACGCGACTGCTCTTGATCAAGGAAGATTTTTAACCAAAAAACGCAACATTTCCATGTTCAAAGGAATATATGGCCCGATTTGATGCGTATTCCAAAATCGATGGTAGGAAAATTAATTTCAAATCTTTAAGGTGTTTTTGGTTAATGTTCCATATTTTTACAACAATTCTAAGTAATTTTAAAATGCTAATGAAAATTATGCTGCATTGCTTCTTGTAAACGTAACTCCCACATAAAATATGGAAATACAGAGGGAGATACAGAAATACTGAGGTTCTATTCTATTAGTACAGAATAGATATGTTAACAAATACAAGTGAAGATATAAAAATGAATTTTTATAACCAACTTTTATATAATTAATACTTTAATATGAATAAATTCTATAATATAATTATGATAACCTTTTTGCTTGCATGGGCGTAAAAATTTGCAAAACAGTCTATCAGCTCGAGTGATGTGGAGGTTTCTCTATTTAAACTTTAATCTTTTTACAGTTGTGAGAATGGTAGACAGAAGTAGAGAACTCAGTGGCAAACGTAAGAATGTTTGGTATATAAGTAGTAAGAAGTTTGATAGTATCTTTTTTTTCATTAATGAAAATACTGACTTATCCATTCATATTGCTTAAAATTAATGAAAATATATTGCTAGTTCAGAGTAATTCAGCTTTAGATACTAGTAGAAGTGAAACTTGAATATTTCATATTTTAGTCACCTAATATAAATGACAAAAATAATAAATTGTTCTTTTCCTAACATCACATCAACAATCCAAATAAAACCACTGTATAAGTATAGTTAGCTGAAGAATTGCTAAGCTACAACACAACACTTTAAAATGTTTTATTTAAATTTGTTCAAATTAACATCCTTTACAACAGTGTTACCTATGTTAAATACTGAAAAAAAGGAATATGATACTTAAATGTGAGGGTTTTTAGAAAAATGCAAGAACAACTGGTCTTAAAGGCCTATAATTAGAAAAGAAGTTTTAGTTCAGGGATATAGAAGGGATGATCCCGAAATTCACCGGAGAGGACAAAGCCTTCCCAGTAGGCAAGTGGATTGAACTCATCGAGGAGCACAGTGAATTGTACGAGTGGTCGCCACTACGGATGTTGGTTTTTGCGAAGAAGTGCCTTGAGGGAACCGCGAAGCTGTGGCTGGAGGCGGAACCAGTATTCAAGATGTGGGGAGCACTTAAGGAGGCCCTGACGGAGGAGTTTGAATCGAAGACAAACAGTCGTGAGATTCATCAGTTGCTATTTAGGCGCAAAAAGAAGGAAGGAGAATCCCACCAAGAGTACATCCTGCAGATGAGGAAAATAGCTAGTAGGATTGACCTGGAACCGGAAATCGCTATTCAATATATTATCGACGGTCTTCGGGATAGTAAGGTAAATAAGGCGATGCTGTTTGGGGCTAAGACATTTGCCGAGTTTCGGGAGATGGTAAAATATTACGAGATGATGAGGAGCAAAATGTCTATGAATAGGCCGCAGCGTGAGGTGGAAGTACCAAGGAGTCCTGGGTCGAACTTTTCTAACAAAACAAAACAGGCTAGGTGCTTCAATTGTGGGGGCGTAGGACATTTGAGCCAAGATTGTAAGTTTAAGGAAAGAGGGACCAAGTGCTTCAAGTGCCTCGGGTTTGGGCATATTGCCGCGAAATGTCCAGGTTCGCCTTCGAGTGGTGGTCAACAGGATGTTTTCCATGTAGAAAAGAGCACTGATAGAGCAGGTTTGTTACAGTTATGGTCAGAGGGCTGGAAAAATAGGATAAAGACTGTGAAAATTAACAGAGTCAATGTGGACTGTCTAATTGATAGTGGGAGTGACTACAATATCATTGCCGAAGACCTTTGCAAGGAGTTAGGTGAACTGGACTTTGAAAGGCATGAGCAGGTTCTAGAAGCCGCAGGTGGGGGGATGATCAAGACGCTGGGCCGACTTAAGACGATGACTGTTATCGACGGAGTCCCATATCCACTGTTGTACTCGGTAGTGCCTGCTGGAACCATTCCTTACGTGAGAGCTCTCTTAGGTGATGAACTGTTGAACCATGCTTCAGTGAAGTTAAGCAGGAGCGAGGCTCATATATGGCCAGAAGAGGGCTGTATGCTGCTTATTGCCGCAGATGACAACCAGTGCAGTCATTTAGACCCAGAATTAGGCAGCAAGGTTAGAGAATTAGTCGGGGATTACCAGCCTAAGAAGATGGAAGAGGTGCCGATTAAGATGAAAATAGTCCTAAAGAATGAGACGCCCATTAGCCGGAGACCACGGCGGTTATCACCTAAGGAGTCGGCCGAAGTTGACGAGCAGTTGGAAGAGTGGTTGGAAAAGGGGATAATCACGGCCAGCCATTCTGAGTTCGCGAGCCAGGTGGTTGTGGCCAGGAAGAAAGATGGGAGTGCAAGAATATGTGTGAACTACAAACCGATTAACAAGGTCATGGTTAGACAGCATTTCCCCCTGCCTTTGATAAGAGGACATTTTGGATAGGTTAGTGGAGGCAAAGGTGTTTATTACGCTGGACTTAAAAGATGGTTTCTTTCATGTGCAAGTAGCAGAAGGGAGCAGAAAATATACCGCCTTTGTGACACCTATAGACAGTACGAGTTCACTAGGGTCCCATTTTGGTTGTGCAATTCCCCAGCTGTGCTTCAGAGATTCATTTCATTTGTTTTTTGGGAGCTGGTGAAGCGTGGGATTGTACTAATTTATTTGGACGACATAATAATTGTGGCTGAAAGCGAGAGTGAGGCAGTGGATAGATTGAGGGAAGTGCTAGAAATCGCAAGCAGATATGGATTAGAGATCAATTGGAGGAAATGCCAACTGCTGCATAGACGAATTGAATTCTTAGGACATGTTGTGGAGAATAGATGGAGCTTCAATCGTCGACGCAAGGAGGCCACAAAGTATGAGGTGGGTGACATAGTGGCAGTGAAGAGGACGCAGTTTGGAGCAGGCCTGAAGTTGAGGAACAAGTTCCTGGGACCTTACCGAATCACAAAGGTGTACCCTAAGGACCGCTATGATGTGGAGAAGGTTGGTAGCCATGAGGGTCCAGGACACTTCCGCCGTAGCAGAGAACATGAAGCCATGGAGAGGGTTCTACCGAGACATGGAGGATGACCTGTCATCGTCCGGGACGGACGATTAATAGGATGGCCGAGTTGTGGGACTGAGATGGTGTACGGATGGTGATCGTCGCTTGTTTGTGACGGGTGGTGATCGTCAGTTGTTCAGAGTGGATGCTGGGGGTGAGAGAGTTGGATGAAGGCAAGATGGCGAGAGGTTGGCGTGAGTGAAAGTGGGACGACGATGTGAATGTAGCTGAGTAGCAGAATGGATGGTGTGTGTACGATGGAAGTTTACCAGTGTGCTTAGTGTATTGAAGGATAATAAAATTTATCCGACATAAGTTCTCTCGTCTCCTTTATCCGCACCCCACATATATATAAAAGCGAAGTTAATATAAAAGTTGGTAATAATATAATGGTTAACATATTATCCAAGCCTATACTTATTTTGTATAATAATCTTATTCCTAATAAAATTATGAATAAAGATAAAAGTTTTATGAACAAAATTTCTAGATAAATTAGCTAACATAAAAGATGAACTCTCAAGTAACAATATGCAATTAAATAAGAATCTAACATTTTCATAACCATTGTCATTTATAAAATTTATAACAGGTATACACTCATTCTTCAGTTTAGCTGTGATATATACATACTTTACCTTCATGCGCTTGAAAATTCCAAAATTTATGTACCCATGTCTTTCCAGAAATGCATGAATACGCATCACAAGTGGTCCATCACTATTGTATGGAGGCTCTATCTGAGGCAGAACATTCTCAAATAGTAACTGCTGTTTTGGATTTTCTAACCATAACTGCAACTGAAATGATAAATCAACATCATTTTTGTTAAATCTACCATGATTATTTCAGGCAAGATGCTGTAAAATAAGATTGGTAACAATCTTTGGATTTCTACCTGAAAAAGAAATACATATTTTTTGTTCAAATGAAGACATGCAAATTAACTGATAAATTTGTTCTCCTGTTTGTCAGAACATTCTCAGTACCCCCTTTTTTTACAAAAACTACAGCATCTTTAAAGAATGGAATTCTGAGAAGTCCAGTAGTCCCTCACCAATCTCGGGGGTTACATTCCTGACTTTGACAACTCACATAGGTCAGGACTTATAGGAAATTGGGTGTTACAGGAAGGGATTTCTGAGAGACATACCTGAAGTTTAATAAATTACACTTCAAAGTTAAAAATAAGTATGCTATACTTCAAAGAAACATGATAATTATATAAAAATACAAATGAAAATACATTAAAAGTTAGTGAAATATGTACTGTAAATTAATAATATAAAGGCTGAGTGGCCACTGCTGGTGCTGCCTGTCTGGTCTTAGGTTTCAATGAACACAGGTAAAACCAATGCTTCAATAAAATTAATCGAAACCCCAACTTCCGGCTAACTCGTGAATTTATTGGAAACTAAAAATTCTCGTTCCTCTTTTGATAGAGACTAGTTAGTACATAGCTCCTTCATCAACATAAATTTTAATACTAGTAAAATTAGCTAACTAGGTTGGACTGCAGGGAGAACCAAAGATTCTCAATACTGGATAGTGCAGTTGGAAAAGCCAAGTACAATTTTTCAGCTGATGATACACAACACTGAGGTTGGCGAGGGACTACTAGATATTAAAATTTTGATTTGCCAAATAAGTTGAAATTGAGAGACAAACAGGTCATCAAGGCATGTATTTGATTAACAGAATTTCATTTTTAACGGATTTTTTATCAATTGGCAAACCCCAGAAATTCAAAAGAAACAGGTAAAATTAGCTTTCAAACACACAATTAAAGAAACATTAATTTACCATGAGTACCTCATGATGTTGTTTAACTTTGAGATGATTATAAAATTGCTTGTATTTATAGCTTTCATTATTACTTGCTCTCAAAAGAAAAAAATTATTCATGGGATAATTTTATATTAGCTTATTAACGCACAAATAATTTTTTTTCGGAATTTTTAGTTGATTTTTGGAATATACACTTGTGGTGGCAACTGGAATGCAACACGACATGAAAAATTTCAATAACTTTTTCTGTTTTCGAAAAATGGACTGTTCTATAAATAGGACGCTGGGTGTTTCCTTAGATTAAACATTCACGTCTGAACTGAACTTATTTATTGTACACTTTCAGTAAATATGATACAAAACTGCTTTCATTGTACAATAAATTTAAGAAATAACAGAAAAACTGAATATGTATTATAGAAAATCGTATAAACCAAAATTTCTAAAATCTTATAGAATAAAAACCATAAATTTTGAATATTACAATTACTTTCTATGGTATCTTGGAAAACACTTGATACACAATGTGATTCCACACTTCTTACAAAATGTTAGGGGTTTGCTTGTGCAATCTATATTTTGGCAACGCCTTTGTTTGTCCCTTTTCCCAATAATATGGTCTTTTCCATCAAACCTAACATTGTTTGAGCCATTGCTTCTGGAAGTTGAAGGGAGGCTCAACAGTCTACCTCTCTGTACTTTTCTTCCATATCCTAATTTTAGATAAGGAACAGCTATTGCTCTTCTGAAATCTTTTATTGAAATGGACTTTTTCCAATGAATTTGATGGTATAATAAAAATGCATTCATAATAGACATCAATCATACGCGTTACTAGGCTCCAGTACCATTTCTTGACTTTGGCCATGATAGCATGTTTTTCTAGTGATTCTATGTCTACAGAAAATAAATATTCACAAGTCGCTTCCAGGGTTCTAAATATTTTACGACTTATTGTTGGAGCTGATTACTGAAAAAAATAATATAATAAAAATTTCACAAAATTTTTTTATCATCTATCGGAAATATATTACAAATTACTATCATACAGTAATGTTACACTCATATACAAAGGGATTCAGTGGAAATATTCACAACTCATCGTTTGTAGATAAAGTTTATTTCGAAATGTAAAGTCAAGATCATGCTGCATGAAGAAATCTGAGGTTTGCAGAAGTGTAACTATCTCAGAACCAAATCTCAGAAGAGAATTATATGAAAAATTGCTTTACCAGTCCCTAGCGTTTACTATTGATACAATGTAGTAATTTGTGTTTAAAATCTAGATCAGAAAATCCCAGAAAACTAAGTGTCCTATAAATAGGACGCTGGGCGCTAATGGGTCAAGTTAACAGATTTTTTTATTCTGATCATATGACATACTACTAGATATATAAATGACAATCAATAACTATCCAGAATGGATTCTGGTGATGACTTATATTGCCAAAATAAAAGCAATGTAAGTTAAAAAATATAACTATCAAGCTAAACCAATATTTTATACAAGATATAGCACATAAAATTTTCATTTTGCAGCAAAAATTGAAACCATAGGCATGATGAAGAGATAGATTTAACGTATATACTCGTGTATAAGTCGATCTCGTGTATAGGTCGACCCCTGACTTTTTCATAAAATTTATTGCTTTTTCGTATTTCTCGCGTATAAGTCGATTCCAGATTTTCAGGTGTAGTAGAACGAATTTTTTTTTATTCAGTACGCGGTGATCCATTAAGTTCCCTTTAGTCCGATATAACTATGTTGTGTCAAAGTAGCAGTGAAGCAGTCTGATGTCTCCTCCAGCACCACTGCATAACATCAAAGTCGAAACATTGTATATGCCTTTTTAATAGATCGAATTACTTTGGATCCTCTGGATAGACTTTGTATTTCGTCCCAGCATTCATTCAGAAGTTATCTTTGTAAAGAACAGGTAACAAAACTGACATTGGACTGCAGAGGATAGGTGACGCCGAAATTGATGATAAATTGGCAGATATGACCTACATGGTCCTAGGAAATCCCTTTCTCACATTTTTGGACAAGGAACGAAGGAATCTACACCTTGGAAAGTGCAAGTTTCATACAAGGAACAGTTGAGCAGCTTACTTTTAAGAAAGAGAAACGTAACGATAACGCTAATTATTTTTTACGATGGTAATTATATTCGACGAAATTCTAGTTTACAAAATATCTGTTTAAAAAAATATATATCTATGTTTGTCTTCCTTTTTTCCACCTTTCCTCCTGGTAGTCCCATTTCTTGTCGCTTTCTCGGCGTCACCTTGTTTACTTTTGCCCAAGTTATACGCACAGTACCAAAATTTTTATAGCACAAATACTTCGGCAGATACTAATTTAATCTGCGATGCATGGAGGTAGGCATTGCCTTTCCGCGAATCATCGATTAGGTGTTTCTTTGTTTACACGTTACAGAGTTACCATATTGCGCAAGTCTTGCCACCGTCATGTTACCGAACGTTAGGTTTACCAAAATTGCTTAATTATTTGCAAAGCAACAAAGATCAACTTATGATCACCAAATTATATAGTAAGTTATTCTTTCATATACATTGGTATTTAAATATTCGATAGTTATCGATACAGTTAAAGTACAACAAGAGTGTAAATTCCATCAAATTTCAATAACCGCAGGGCAAATAACGTCATTGGTTTAAACCTATCGAAAACATTTCTCGTGTATAAGTTGAGCCCCGAGTTTTTCGCGAAAAATTTGCTCTAAAAACCTCGACCTATACACGAGTATATACGGTATATCAGTGGTCGGCAACCTTTTTTGATGGTAGATCAAATAATGTTTTTGGAAAATGGGATAAGTTGATTAAAAAATCAAAAGTCGATGTTTACATCAACTATATTTTCTAATTAAATTACGGTTTTATTTTCAAATTATAAACCCTTCTAAACATGTTTATCTTTGAGGGTCACCCAAATCGTGATGGCAGGCCACAAGTCATGGGACCACTGATTTATAGCATTGTAATAGAGATTTTGCATCAACAAAATTCAGACAGCAGTTTACCATCATGAAAAAGCACAAAGTGAGTAGAGGTGGTGAAGAGAAAGGATTAACAATAGATGAAGGAAGGATGGATAGGAAGCAATTTGTCCTTGCTGTAATTTAATGACAAATATAGTGTTACAAAAAAGTTTATTAGCATTTACAAAGTTCCTAAGTTCATAAAGAAAAATAACCTGAAAAGAGTAATAGCATTAGAGCACTACCTAATCTACAAAATTAAAACACTTGTCTTTTTCAAAAATTCACTAAAATTATAAAAAACTACTTGAAATGCATAAGTAATCAATAGATAAGATGCATTAACAATGAATATACTGATATAAAAATGACAACTTAAATGACTGACATTTTAATTTCAGAATTATAGAAGAACTATTTCACTCATTTTATATCCTTATATAAACTCTATCATACTTTACACTGAGAATATGCTATAGCTGAGAAAATAAAATAAACATTGATAAAATTTTATTCCAAAAGAAAGAGGTAATTATCAAAAATTTAACGGTGAAATATATTTTAATATATTAGTA
This sequence comes from Tanypteryx hageni, assembly GCA_028673005.1. Classification (NCBI taxonomy): domain Eukaryota; kingdom Metazoa; phylum Arthropoda; class Insecta; order Odonata; family Petaluridae; genus Tanypteryx; species Tanypteryx hageni. The sequence goes on from CM054116.1 coordinate 59,151,119, forward strand.
ACATAATATATACTGATAACTAAAAAAAATTTCACTTACCAATCGATTCCTAATATGTAAGAAAACTTTTTGGGTCTGAGGAGGACCCTGTGTTACATCAGGAAAGCAAGCAGCTTCAGTGGCTGTCATTTTGTCGAAAGGAAGGCGACTTTGGAACGCAGCACCTTCTAAACCTGAGCGCAAATGAAATAATTGCATTTTTATTAAGTTTATAAAACATGTTTCATAACAGCAAACAAATTATTCAATAAATATTCTCTATCTTGGAATTCAGCAAAACAAGATAATATCACAGTATACAATTAGAATAATTATTTACAAATATTTTATATATTGATATTTTTATTATTATTTTATGAAGCATCCTATTCATATAAAACAAAAAAATGGTTATTAAAGTGCAAGTCAATTCTTAGACAATATCAAAGCAAGCATATCATCAAAAGCTTAAGCATGAATATTAGATTAGTGAGATACATTTAGGAAGTCACAATTTGAACTGTACTGAAGAAAGTATCTTACTCAATATCAATAAATAAAATATCAATATTGTAACTGATAAAAGATAATATTCCTTTCATTGTTTTCTTTCAAATATGTCACAATGTAAAAATTTTGCAATAATACATAGCAAGATGTTTTAATTCCATTTCAAAATATTGGCATACCATCTTGTTAGCCAATTATAACAGTGATGCTATATATTGACTGAATAAAGTGCTTTCATTTATTCTTAATGAGCAAGAAGTGACTAATAAACATTGAATAACCTATATTATAATCTGTAATTTTACATTTCAGGTAGCCAGCATTGTAACACCTCAATGAAGTTGTGCATATGATAAAAGAGAATAATAAATTCTAGGAATATTCTCCCAATAACCTACATTCTACTACAGTTTTTCTTGCAAGAAATGTTAAAAGTCATATATTGTATAATTTTAACTTCCTCACATTTTAATATAGCTAGTTAGGAAACTTAAAACAAAATAAATAACATATCCAGGTAACATTGCAGGTTTAAACATAAGAATAAAATATTAATTAAAACAATTGAATATCATATTATATTTAATGCGAATATTTCCTAGATATGAAATACGAAAAAGTGTAAATTATAGATGGAATTTTAAAAAAGTAAACACAGAAGCTAACATACTGAACTTCGTACCAGTAGGGTCATCCTGCTCTGAATCAGGTTCAACTTCATCCTCCTTGTCACCTTTAGGCCCAGTCGTACCGGTCTCTACAGATGCATTACCAACCGGAGCAGGATGAGGTGCAGATGATGCATTTAACGTTGTTACAACAGGGGTTGTTCCAGTTCCAACGCCAGATTCTTTCTTGTTTACATTTTCAGAAACTGCAACTGAACCGCTGCCAGGACCTCCCTTTTTATCTTGAGCATTTCCTCCTACTACTCCTCCCACAGTTGATGCTTTCGATTTATCAGAAACCTCCCCTTCCTCCTCGTCCAAAATTGAACTATACTTCTCCTCCATCTCCCTGTACTCAACCTATATATATATATACATATAATTCATATTTAAAGAGTAAATATAAAAGGAAAAAGTAGAGTTAATCATTAAACCTAATGCTAAAGTATTTTTAGAAAAACATTCCTAAAAATATCGATAGAAAATTTGATTTTAAAAAGTTCCATTTTTATAATAACGGAAAAATTAATTAAGACTAATGTTTCTGGGGAAATGAAAAATTTTCGCTATGGAATTCACTCTTGAACGAATTTTCAACGCATACATCAATATTTATCATTAATTTAAAATGTATATTTTTATCATTCCAACCTTCGCGCTATAAACATCATGGCATGACGAGAGCGTCCAAAGCGAAAATCTGTATTTACTTGTAATTTCTCTTTATTGCATTCTAATATCATTACAAATAAAAATAAATGCATTCTGTAATTAAATAAAGGAAAAAAACTTACCCTAGCCTTCTTTCTGCGGCTCATTTTCTTGATTATAATTCACGACAACTAACTTAACCGGAGAGTTACGGAATATCGTTACTCTTCTTTCATATACAAAAGTTCGTTAAGCTCCAACAGATGGCTGCACATGGTATGTTGCGAAGGCATCCTGGAGAACAAGCAGCGGGAACTTGCTTTACTTCTTGCTAAGTATTCATTCATAAAAAGAAATTAGCGTGAGTTTTACCGTATAAATCATTTTTAATTCATATTCACAAATCCATTAATTTACTGTTACTGAAAAGAGTAAGTTTGGATCCATTTTATACCCTGGATATCGAGTTGAGAAGGTATTATATTTGGAATGTAATTAATGTAGATAACTTTAATATCGATTCTGTGTGTAATTATAAGTTTTATGTGTTTTTATTTCATTATCCAACCTTCCTTATTGTATGTGTTGAATCTTACAAACTAATTTTAGCCTTCCAGAATTTGAGTAATATTTCCATCAATACTTTCGTGAGATGGTGTGAGACATTAATGATTTTCTATTATTATGTATACAATAAAACCAATTAAATACTTGATTTTAAAGAATGAAGCATTTATCCTTGCTATTTCGTAGAAATGATTTGTAACATACATTTCCTAAATACTGTGTTGGTTTTGAAAATGGTCACATTTTTCGCTGTCACCGACCCATATCAATAACATCTTTAAATTTATAGAGCTGCAGATAATTCACTGATAATTGCCACTGTGAAAAAAAAATTAACTTTGCAATCCTAAGGAGTATGGCAAGCCTATTACAAAAACTTGGTAAAAGGGACAAAGACAACAGTGTTGATACAAAGTATTTACAAAATTGTTGTCTTTGGCCCTTTTACCAAGTTTTTTTTGTAAGTTTTTGTAACATTTTGCTACTATGTTGCTTTCGCCTTCCTTTCCCACCCCTTCTTTTCTCAACCGCTCATTCAATTACCTTCCATTCGTCTTTGTAACCCCTCCTGTCTCCCCCCCCCTCATTTTACACTATATATATGGAACGATTTATATTTTATTAAATTAAAATTTGTGGAAATAACAGTTCTTTTTTTCAATATGAGTAAATTCCACTGAGTTGAGCCTGACCTCATTACTGATATTTTATGAAATTTCGTGGAAAGATGCGACGTGAAGCTCTTATCCAAATCAATGGTACCCATTATACCCTATATATATGGAACGATTTTTATTTTTTTCAATAATTCCACATACAGCTTTTGTCGCCATTTTACAGTGGAATGTGTTAACAATAACAATAGACGAGCACATACATCCATGCCCTAGGTTGAGAAAAACCCACCTAGGCGGGATTCGAACCCGCGACCTTCGGATTGGCAGGCGAAACGTTACCCCGCCGCCACCTGATATGGGGTGCCGGTGGTGTAGTGGTTAGGACGCTGGCTGCTACTCACCCGCTGATAACCAAGTTCTTTTTTCAATATTTCATAAAATACTTTCCTGTTAAATTTCAACGACATCTCCCTAATTATACATATAGTTTCGGTGATCTGCCATCGTAACACTGGCACGTTTTAACGCGTTTTTAACATACTTCCCGATTAGGTGGAAGGTTGAAATTTCGCATGAATATTTGTTTCAAAAATAAAAATTAAACGACGAAAAAAGACCCAGGTTCGACTCCAGGGAGGCGATTTCCATTTCCCGTAAGATAGCACGTAAAAAGCGAGTTTTTAAAGTGCAGGCATGTATTATTTTGGAAATTAAAATTAGAAGTAATTGACGTACGGTCTTCAAATATGAACTATGTTTTAGGAATATTAATGAAGTTTCTTATTCTATTCATCTTTTTCCGCCTACCGTTCGAAATCTCTCAAGTTATAACATTTAAATCACATATTTTGGGAAAATATCGGCTTTTACACGGGATGCTGCCTTGCCGACCACGTCATTGTTAAACTTCAAGAATCAATTATTGTCTCAACCCGCATACGTGTAATATATACGAGTGCATATATTGCCTTAAATGATCGTAGGATTATTCGCGAAATTACGTAATCCTAATGGGACTGGGATTTAGTTTGGATTCTTTTACTTATCTAAACGACTATATAGATGTAGAGTAATAGAGAGAGAGATGTGGGGAGAGAGATAGGAAGGAAGGGATGTAGAATGGAAGGTACATAGAAAGCAAAGGTGGTATAGAATTAGTCTATTTTTCCAGAGGAGAGAGAAAGGAAAGGGAGGGAGGATGGGAGAGTGAAAGAGAAAAAAGGAGGAAGAATGGGATGTTCCTTAAATTTAATACTTAATCCACGCATACCCGTCATATTTGACGGGCAATTACGCTAGTTTATATATAATTCACTTGGTCAGAGTATCTAATTTGGTCGATTAGAGGAGGAGGGATGAGGGAAGGAAGAAGAATAGGAAGCGCCTAGTTTCAGATTCATGCAACATGCAACCATTACCTTTAGACCTTTTTTACTGACGACATTCACGGGCGCGAGAAGAAGCCATTTTGACATTGTATTAACGCTACTTTAAAAGTTAATTAATAGCGAGAAATGCAACTTGATCCTTAATCTCAAACTCCTAATAATTCAGTTACTAAATAGCATTCACTGAAAAATATTTAGTATTCATGAGAAATTCTATTGGTACAATATGCATAAAAACAAAAAATTCAAAACTAATTTTGATAATTTTACATTTGGGGCTGAAATTTGGATGGATATCTAAAAAAACAGCTATGAAGGCAATTCTGGAAAAGCCTGACTCGGAAAAAAATTCAAACGAACAATTCCGGGTAATCATTAAAAATTTTCCCGAGAATCGAGAATAAGAAATATCGAGTAAAATCCCGGGAACCGGGATTTCCCGGTTCCAAAACTGTAGTCATGACTCTTACTATTGGGTCGAATCCTCCATCGAAGCAAGGGAAGCATTGCTTCCAAATTAGAAAATCAAATAATAATAACAGTAATAACAACAAGGTACCGAACCCAACCAACCAACGTTACCCAACCCGGTTGGAGAAAAAGCAAACGTTCTTTATATAATTAGTGTTCATTTTAATAAAAATTTAAAATGGAAATAGAACGAAGTAACCTTACCCAACCCTATTGGAGATATAGCAACCTCCACACAGTTTTAGGGTTTTCTTAAATAATGTGTTCATTTAATAAAATTTTTTTATGGAAATAAACCGAACAAACGTTACCCAACCCGGATGGAGAAAAAACAAACGTTTTTTCTTTAATAAAGTGATCATTTTATTAAAAGTTTTAAATGGAAATGTAACTAACCAACGTTACCAAACCCGGTTGGAAACAAAACAACTTCCACAGGTTCCCGAAGTAGAGCAAGCTCCACGTAGTTCAATTTCCCATCACTCACGGCGCCACGTAAGGGTCCGGGGGTTAACATGTAAGTAAGTACCAACAAATAAAAATTACTCGTTCACAAGCACAATTTTAGAAGCACACCTTCAGTAAAACCGTGCGACTGCGATATGATTTTAAAATCCACCTTGACAGTTGGCGTCACACAACGGCCGAAAATAACACTACTAGGAAGAAATAATATTATTGCGTACACGCCGATGGCCCATTCGCTGTAGTGTACAGGCGAATACTAGGCGTCTATTCCAGTTATTTTACTGTTTCAATAAGTCGCAATTCTGATGTTTCACGTGAATCTTCATGCTTATAGAAGTGTATCTGTTATAGTAATGCATTGACAGAAATTATTTCAAAAGATTTTGGCTCAAATAGGAGAAATTTCGTGGTTTTTCTCCACGTAATGAAGTATGGAGTGGAAACAATTTTAAAATTGCAACATGAGTGAACTGAGTTCCTCAAATGCTTCTGTTGTGCTTTCAAGCAGTTCTGGAAAGGTTTCATGTTGTGCAGCGTGTAATTTATTAACGAAAAGTTTTTCGTCGAACAAGTTTCAGGAAAAGAGTGAAATTATTCAAACAGGAAGGCCAAAACCTCGCCTAAATTTCAATATAAAAATTAAATCATGGACAAGACATTTTAACGTAGATATTCATAACAGTGTCGAATGGTTTACTGGATGTGACAGCAAAGTAAAATTATTTTGTTGGTCGTGCTAACTTTTTCGAACGAAAAAAATGTTTGGACTAAAACGGGATTTTCTGATTTCAATAATCTTCACAAGGTAATAAAGAGACATTCGATAAGTAAAGAGCATTTACAGTCAATTCTTAAAAAAAACATTTGGAAGAACTTGAATAAAACATGTTTTAGATTATCATCATCATACTGCTGTCCGAAGACAGGTTTTAGCTGAATCGCTGCTTCCATCTCACTCTCTCCCTCTCTCTCTCTCTTCCTAGAAGCCTCTTTTATACCTCTATAAGTACTATATTCCTGCTTTATATTCTCTAATATTCCTATTCTTTTTCTCCCTCTTCCTCTTCTTCCGCTAATTTTGCCTTCTAAGATCGTCCTTTGTAAACACTATCTTCTCAATATGTGCCCTATCCAATTTGCTTTTCTTTTCCAGATTGTTTTTATTAGCGTCCTTTCTTCTCCCACCATTTCTAATATTTCTTCGTTTCTCTTCCTCTCTGTCCCTGTCCATTTCAATTTCATCATCCTCCTCCATACCCACATCTAAAAACTTTCTAAATATTTTTCCTCCTTTCTCCTTAACGTCCACGTCTCTGCACCATAAAGAGCTATGCTCCATCTGTAGCATTTTGCTAATTTCTTCCTCGTTTCTAAATTTATTTTCTTGCTTGTGAGAAGCTCCTCCTTCTCGTTAAATGCTGCTTTTGCCATTGCAATCCTACTTCTGATGTCCTGTGTACTACTTCCGTCGTGCGCTAAAATACTGCCAAGATATTTGAAACTACTTACTTGTTCCAATTTTTGGACATTTACCATTATATTTAATTCTTTATGTTCCTTTGAAACCACCATGGCTTTCGTTTTTTCGGCATTGATCTTATATAATGCATATTGTCGACTGTGGCGCTGCCCTTAAAGAGCGGGATACTCGAGAACTATTTATGACGAAATATACATTTATTTTTAACAAACTTTCCGGGTAGAAAGAAGATTGAAATTTGGTAGGAATGTTTGATTCTTATTGTAAATCCGTTTAACAAAACAAATCGCCAAGAAACACTCGAGTACGAACCCAAATTAACAAACAACCAATGGTAATTGAGTTTTATTTCGGTTTTGTTTACTTTGACGACTAAACTAATTTGGTAAGAACTTAGAAAAGTATTAATACCTACTTAAATTACATAATAGGTTTATTTATTGCATTAATTGCGTGAATTTAATTTTAGCTAAAGTTTTATTAAAATAATTTCAGTTCAAAATTTAAGGCAATAATAGCCCGTTATTTTATCAAATGGAAGAAAGAAAAAGATATTATAGAGAATTAATGAGAAGGAGATCAGAGCAAGAAACAGAAGAAGATAAAAAATATCGACGTAGAAGAAATAAAGAGAGAAAGAGCGGGAAGATCAAAACGGACAGATGAACAATGGCGAAGAGCGAGAGACAGCATAAACAAAATCAGGTAACACAGAAGAAATGAAGAACCTGAAGAAGGCAGAAATATAAGAAGAAGCCAAAACAGAAGCGATGAAGCTAACAGCAGAAGACGAAGAAACAACATAAATTTAAACCCAGTAAGAGGAAATAGATTGGCTATTCGACGAGATGATTCATATTTTGGAAAAATGAGTAAAGAATGTCGATATTGTAGAGTATTATTTTTTAACGGAGAAAAGCATAACACATGCTGTAATCAAGGTACGATAATAGCACTTCCACCTCCAATGCTTCACAGAGGCTCTAACATCTTTTTTGTGTATTAAGTTCCGGACCGAGATTTGATATCCGGGGATGGTGGTGGGATCGAACTTACAACAGCCGGCTTAAAAATACCCTAGTAGAGTAGAAAGCAGTCAAAGTAGGACCTTGATTGCCAATGTGGGCTTCTTCGGAAAATATATTTCTTTTCTTATTTCTTTTACATTCGTCTTCATACCATTTGATTTCTGTCATTTGCAATGATGCACTTTCAAAATCATATGAATTCCTTATTTCTTTCACACCCTTCACTGAATGCCACGCACTTTTGTTTTTACTCTTCCTTCCACCACAATTAAGGATCTTTTCTCCGAAATGGTCGCTTGCTCTTTATATCACCCCTGGACTTCGTCCTTTCTCATCTTTTATGACTCCCATTCCCCATTTTTTTTTAAAGAAAACGAGGAAAATACTCCGTCCTTCCATCTCAATACCCTGCTTCTATTTCTCTTCTTTGGTATCTGTGCACTTGTACCCCATGCGACAGAATGTGAGGCCAGTATGAAGAATACCTGAGAAATTCAAGACGATTTCCCGTCTTAATTTTTGGGCTCCAGCACTTTCCCAGCTTGTCATATGGTAAACACGGTCCTGGGGTCGAGGGTTAGAGCCTTCGGACACGCAAGAGACGCACTGGCGGCAGGAAGAACATTATTCTGTACCCCAACTGTGCAGGATGTTATAAATGGGAATGAACAATAAACCGCAGATATTTTAAAAGTACTGATTTAATACACTCTTAAATTTCTTAGACTATTTATAAAGATTTATGTGAAATATTTTATAAGAAATAAATTTCAGTTTGGGATGTTTAATATAAGCTCACTACTTCGCGGACCACATAAATGAACCAACCGGGCCGAATTTTGGAATGCGGAATAAATTACAATACTAAGTTTAAGTTGAAATTTTAAAAATGACTTTGTGCTTGATCTCATTATACTTTTAAATTATATTTTATTGTCGAATTGTTAGTCTATAATTTAATATTATGAACTATAAATTTGAATGGAGAATCTGTCTTGAATTGCCTTATTAAAAATTTACCTTGTGTTGTCAACTAACCGTTTGAAAAGGCGTACAAAACGATTATAGAGTTGCATTCAGTAAATGAAAAATTTGATTCTGTTGTCAGAATCAGAAATTGCTAATTCAAAGTCCACTAAAATCCGTTTATGGACATTTAATTTCATTACATAATCTTGGATGATTCCATTTTAAACGAGTACAGGAGCTCTTAAACTCTATTTTTATTCTCCCTAATTGGATTTCACAAAACTACGCCATCCTGATGCGGAATTGTATTCACTCACCTCATACACCAACATTAATTTACCAGCCTTCACGAATCCAGGATTCAATTACCTCAAGTTAACATGTTATAATTATGAACTCCACATTCCAATCTCAAACCTATTTCCCATATTTTTTCCACCTGTACTGATAATGAGATACAAATTTAACCAAATGTAACGTGCACTTCAGAATAAGGATGAACTAAAAGTTTAAACATTCAAGTTCAAAATTGCACCAATAGTATCCACGTGTGTTCGCAGCAAATTAGGCAACTTTCCAGGGTGAGAATTTAAAAAAGTATGACTGACAAACGGAGTAAGAGACCGGTGTCTAGCTATTGAGTCCAAAAAAAAAACGGTTTCATAGACATAGTCTCCATCGTATTTTGATTTAAAAAAATGTTTTTAGCCAATTTATTCTGTCCTCGTGTCCGTATCAGCTACTTCCAGTCAATCAGAAACTATCGCTGAAAACATTCGCATCTGGTACAAAATCTTATATAAATTGCGTAAGTTTGTATTTAAGGTGTACGCGAACTGAATATGTTACCGTTAATCCATTACTTAAATATTTATCAAATCGTTTGACACTCTAAAACAGCGCTTTTCTTATTTTTTGGTCAAGAGCAGTAAAACAAAGGGAAGAGACACACGGAACTCCCACCTTGCAATAGTCACTGGCTGAAGTGATGGGGACAAAAACAACTTCGACTACACTAATTTTCATTAAGGAAACAAAAGTTTATTCAATTTGTGCTGCGGATTTTCATGTCGTGTTTTTGCAATATTTTGCTAGAGAAGAGAGTCCGCAGCACTCAGTTTGAGAATCACTGTTAAAAGAATTGAACATTAAAAATGAATGTATAACCCTACTTATGCTGTAGGTGCATGGATGATCAAAAAGTAATTATTAGCTATACAATCTTCAGAAAGTTATCCCATTTTCTTATTTAACGTAATGAGCTGTAAAAACAAAGTTAAATGTAAAATTTATTTTATCAAATTTAATTTTCACAGTATTAATAGAAACTCTGGATGTAGAGCAAGTTGAAATCAGAATATAGTTCTGCATAAGTAAGTACAAAATTGTAAAAAAAACTATTCAACCGCCTTTATACGAAGTTGGAAAGCAAAAAATTCATCGATATAAGTGTAGGATGCGTTCATGTTCATGCACGGAAATGATCGTACAAACCTAACATTTTCTTGGATTAACACAACACTACTAATCTACAAATTCTAGCGCAGGATCTTAACAAATAAACCGCCAAGAGAAATAACTCGCCCAAGACATACATCGCATTTTCCGGGATAAGCAGCATTTTAGCATGGGAGATTCGAGAGAAAGAAACGCAGGAAAAAAATAAAGAAAAACTCGATAAAAAAGGATCGGGTCACCTCGACCGAAATTCCTCTCCCTCAAAAAAGATTCTTTTTCGATCCCTTTACCCCTCCAGTTTTATTTTTCTATATTTTTTTGGCGATCCGAATATAGTTTCCTAGGGTATTGGAGTTCCGGGAGAAGTGCCGCGGTCCAATCGAATGAGCGATGAAAGAGATTCTGGATAGAGGGACGCGGACGTGAAGAAGGGAGGGTTCGAGGAGAGAAAGATGAAGGGCCTAAAGGGTTTGCAAAGGTGGAGGTTTGGAAAGGACCGAGAAGGAAGGGAGTAGGGGAGCGTTGGTGGCTATCTTTCGGCAAAAATGAATTGAGGGGAAGGAGGAGAGGAGAATAGGAGATCTCTAGCGTCTATAATGGAGGAGTAAGGAAGGAGGAGAAGGGGTTAAAGGGTGCCTCCGGTGGAATGAGAGAGAGAGAATGAGCTGACCCGAAATACCTCGCGCAGATCCACAGCTTCCGTGTCGCCGGATGACGTGAAGGGATGCATTGGGTTGAAAGGAAAGAAGGGGCGGGTGGTTTGGAACCCATAGGGGAAGGAGGAGGAAAATTGTACCTTCCAAGGTAGTCTAGTTTAGGTCGCTCTAGGCTACCTTCGGGACAAAGGGGTCACGTATTCGATGCCTGAGGAGGAAATGTTCGGGTTTCGTAGCATGGGCTGTAATATAAGTGCTCATGGAAACGTTCTGTTTGTTACCGCTCCCCGCTTTAAACCGATAGAAACAAACAGAATCGTGTGGACAGATACAATTGGGCGTTAGCTATTCCTGTGTCTGTCAGACATCCGTTGTATCTTCCTGCAGGAAATGGATTGTAATTGTATTGGTCAACTGTTGAGGTATGTACTAAAGGCGAGGTTCTGTGATTAAATTGCTTTTCGAGGAATCTTCTCCTTTATACTTTTTGGCAAGATTTGAATTCAGCACGATGCACATTATGGCAGAGCTTGCCGTTCCATTTTTTGAGATTTTTTCATTGTAGTATGTAATGGAAGATAATGATGTATGTATATTTATTTCCCGCATGGTTTAATATTTATTGCCTCTTAAATGGAAAAGTAATAAGAAAAATTATTTGAATAAGCAAGTTAATGTTTCAACAGCAGTTTCATTTTTCGTCGGAAATTACAGTAGTTTTCGTAAACGTCTATTTTCAGAGAACCAATTTCCGATATTACTTTTCTCTTGCATTTTGGCATCCACGAGTGAGATTCGGCAAACTGCCTTTCCCTTGCATTTGCTACCGTTATCCACAAATTGGAAACAAAATGAAAGACATTAGTCAATCAATGTTCGATGATAGCTGCCCGAATTTTGAAAGAAAAGGTAGTTCTCCTATCGACAAAATCAATATGGCTGAATGGTTCAGATAATTTCGACGAGGGGTAAAGCGAGGGACATTAAAAGCAATCAATGTTTGAAATAGAGTAACAACTTGGCCATTAGTCAGGAAATTTGCAATTTAACATCCAATCGTCATTGATTGTTTCCCAAACAATTACTTACTTTGCGAAAGTGTCTACTCCTCAATTTTGAGTTTTGATTGTATTCTTAGAGAGCAGAAATTGGAAAGAATTTCCATTTCAGATGCTTATCTGAATGGTTATGGGGTTAATCAGACGTGTAGTGAGGAGGACCACAGCATTCACAACAAAGTGACACTCCACAGAAATTAACGTCAGGATGAGCATTTATTTGCTAAATTAACAATTTGTACTACATCCGGGAAATTTTCTGATTTTTAAAATAATTGCACTTAAAATAAATATTTAGTCAATTAGAATCCAGCAACTTATTTTACTGCTGAATTATTACGTAATCTGCTAGCTTGTCAGCAACAAAAAAACATGTATTAAAAAAATGTAGTTTTCAAGTTAAATATATTTTCGATTAGTTTATGTTAATGGAATTCATCAGGGAACGACCACGTCTTTAGCACTTAAGGTCCTTAATCATTTAAAAATATTAGCCAACTCGGAAGGAGTTCACTTCAACATGGTCATCGGCGTGCGACCGCGTTATAAAAATCCCTCGCTAATATAGCGGACAATACTTCACGTGCAAGGAAACCGGTGCGAGAGCATTTCCCTCCTCCTTTTGTTTTATTTCCTTTGCCTTCCTAACTCTATCCTTCCCCGCTGTCTTTCTCATTTTCTTCCTCCAGCACTTCGCTCCATTATTCTTTCTCCCTCTTGCTTTTCAACTCAACTCCTCAACTTCAAGGTCCTCCGAAACCATTTGTCTCTCTCCTCCCTCCATCCTCATGAAAACAAATATCACCTCACACCTTCCGACAAACCTCACACACACACACACTCACACTCTGGCGCTAAAGCAGCAGCAGCAGACACCACACAACCGCCTCTGCCACAAAAAATAGTGAAAAAAACAAATAAAAAACCTTCCCTTTTCCCATAACACGTCTTTTGTTCTCCGATTTCACCAAAACAAAAAAGGAAAAGAATTTGTACGATATAAAGAAGATGAGAGAGAGAGAGTAATCCGCCGTGGGAAAATGAGGGAAAGGAAATCCGGGAAATGGTTAGGAGGGACTCGGTGAGAGGGATAGGGAAGGGGTAAAGAGGAAGAGTATGTTGGGGGAGAAGAATAGAGAAAGGAAAACGAGAGAGAGAGGAAGTTGCGACGGTACGGGATGGCGTGGACGTTGGGCAAAGAACGGATAAGATGGGTGTGTATGGGTAGAGGGAGACTGGGAAGGGAGTAGGTCGCGAGGACACTCGTGTTAGAGGGTGGGGGAGGTCGTCAATGGACCCGCAAGAGATGAATGGAGGTGGAAGGCTCTCGCCTCCCTCACCTCTTTCTTCCTTCCTACTCTCCTCCCTTCCTTCTTCTGCACGAGAGAGACGCTTTCCATAAGAGGGTCTTTATTCCGCCACTGGAGCTCCCTAGCTCCGCACTCCATTTGCTTTAGCAGTCCCTTCAAAAGAGGTACCAAGACCGGAGGCGGAGGAATCGAAGGGAAGAAAGGGGAGAGAGGAAGGTGGAGAGGATGGCGAAACGGGTCGCTCATATATATCGCTTTTAAAAAGGCGAATTCCGAGTGTTCATTTTTATCCCTATAAATGCCCATCGGCGGTCGGGATTTTATAATTTTCCGTGGGAAAACCGCATGTCGCTCCGGGGGAATTTATGGCGGTTTGAGTGCATCGCGCATGAAAGCGGGGATTTTTTTCATTTGAGAGACGTCGATAATTTTTTACGCGGGACGTTTCAGGACGGGGGTTAATTGATTAATGCCCTCGTTTCGAAGGATTCAAAGCGAACGAATGGATCAGGAAATATTTTCAAGTATTTTCTTCTTAAAAACGCGGAAAGATTTTATTTATTGGTAATTAAAAATACTTCTTTTCTCGCTCGACGGATGAAGTGGAGGTTGGAATTTTTTTTCACAGTGGAATGCGGAGGAAACACGTAAATCATTACGGCACACTCTTATCGCAGAGTTGATGGTTAAATTGCTTATCAACCCTCGAGTAAAATAGTGAGAAATTAGCATATGGTTAACTTTACGGCAGGTAACATTCAAGATGCATAAGTAATCATTTTTAGCCGAAAGAGATATTCGAGAGATATTCGTTGCAATTCGTGAGGTTTGAAAAAAAAGAGCCTTAATTATTTTTCGCTGGAATGTTTTTGTAGGCGGGCAGCGAACGGCGCAGAAACGTGCAGTGGTCGCCTCTCTATTATTTTTTTTTAAAGCGCTACGCAGGTTTTTGACGTATGGCTGAGTATGGGTGTTCATTTATTGGCGTTCTCGTTAATTCTGACGGTTTTGAAGCATTTGATAATTTGTTTCGCCGTCACTCCAGGTGTGAGACTACTAGCCGAACGATGCGTGGTCCCAAAAGACCCTCGATTCAATAAGCGATTACATATGCCGCCTGCTAAAAAAAACACCTTTGGTCCAGGCCGTGGAAAAGGAGAGTCCCAGGGGAGTCTGGACCCTAACCGAAATACCCTGGACTCCCCATGGAGAAACCCGTGTAAAAAAATTGCGGGACTGAGAGGGAAGGGAGGCTTACCATTCCAATAGGCGAAATCCCTATTATGTTCGTTAACCGTTGAAAGGAAGTTAATCACTCGCGTTGTCAAATAGTGAACTCGATTAAAATGGGAAGCGAAAGTCAGCGTTGACCAGAGGTAGGGATACTAACAATATTTTGTTATTTCGGAGGTATAGATATTTTGTTCCGTTATATCTATATATTTTATTGATGCCGATGGGCCGATTGTTAGCAATATCGATACTTCCTATATAATATCGAATCCGAGTAACGGAATTATTGTGTGGATCGAGGTGAGCGCACCCAAGGTGTCTGATGTAAAATAAGCATTGGCCTCGTCCGGCAACACCGTGTGAGATTTAGTTATTACACTATACTCCTCCCCGATTTTATTTTGTTTAAACGGTCAACCTGACAGGTCTTTCATGACAGGGCAGGTCTATACATTTACGCTGAGAGCAACTTGCTTATTGTTATCTTGTACCTGGTTTTGTTTTTTGCGTATCGTGACCAGAATAAGAAAGGAATTATTGAATTTACATTTATTGTCCCAAAAAGCTGTTTCGATTTTGCCTTCCAGAAGTAAGTTTCTTTTGACAAATTTATTTATAAATCTGCTTCTTGCAAATTTTTTCTTAGAGCCTGGAAATACGAAAAATCTTTAAAACATTTGAAAATTACTATAAAGTTTGCATTTATTATACTTGGAATGAGCAGACATCCTCTTTTTAGAGGACGTCATCCCTTTTCACTCAAAAATATCGTTATGTCCCTTTTTTGAATTATTCGTATATTGTCCTCTAGGTTCAACCTAGTGAAATTACATACGCTGATCCCTGACGATAGATCTATAGATCTATAAATGATGAGCTAAGAAATCCGGTAATGTTGTAAGACGGCAGGCAACATTCGGGAATCACAGGGCAACGCTACTTTTAAATTTTAAGCTGCTCACAGTTGACATTAAGTCATGGGTTCGATTACGGAAGCGTTTATTTTCTCCATTTGATTAATACGGGATGAGTGCAGCACGTCAATCATTTGCACATTAAAATGACTTAAAATCATCTTAGGAATTCGAGACTTGAAACAAAGAACTCCTATAAGAACAAAATTTAACTGTTTTCTGTCGATTTTTTAATGTGCATCGAATCAGTTCACAAATTAGTTTTTAGAGCGAAAATTTGACGTATTTTTACGTGAATATCTTTTGTTGTCAAGGTGATTTGCATTGGTGCCAGTTTCGAATAATTTATTTTGATCGAGTGGAGTTTATAATTAACATCTGTTCACAAATTCACAAAATTTCGGAACTATTTTGAAGTTTAAACAATATCTTGGTTACGATAAACAACACGACGGTAACGAAAATAAATAAATATTCTACTAACTGACACCAGGGCAATTATTGTGCGGAGTTTTTTCGATTAATTTATGAACAAGTGAGTATACAAAAATGAATTTTTATTGACAATTCAATATAGTTAATATCTTTATTTGCATAAATGCTACGATATTAAAATTTTGCGCTATGAACCATCCAACATATACGACAAAAATATTAATAGTTCCTTATATCACAACAAGTTTCAAAATCTAAGCTAAGTCTCAAAAGGCTAAACTTCCACGTAATTTTCAATCGGTTATTGTTCTTCATGCGTGCTGTGTTTTTTAGTATAAGCTAACAATAAGTTCAAATGCATTGAAAACACCTAGGACAACAATGCCAATAACCTCCTTTTGAAATGTGAAAAATCGGAAATAATTCTACAACAAAGTTAAAATTTGAGAAAATTCGAATTAGATTAGTAGACAGACGATAAAAATAAAAATTGTATTATTTTTGCATAAAACAGCAAATTTTCGGGATTCACCAACGCTGAGATGATTATGTGTAGAGGCTTATTTACCCAAAACGCGAAAAATGTCGTTATATGCGGGGCCGGATTTGGCGCTCACCACAATTTACGTATATATCGTATGTGACGTGAGAAAGCTCGTAGTCTATATAAACACGCGTTTTTTCCATAACGTATCAAATTTGCAGAACACGGTTTTCCCCATATCTACATCTTCATATTACCCTCAAATTTGCTCAAGATATGGATGGCAGGGGGTGCAATGCACCAAAGTCTACCTAACAATTTCCTCTCGCTGGTTTGAGCCTCTTGCTATGAACTCGTATTATCCTCGGAAAAGCGAGTATCGATAACGCTGTCCTGCAATAGATTTCGCGTATTTTATCCTCATGATTGCGATCCTGAATCCGCCCCTGCTAGTCTTTCCAACCCATATTTCTCCTGAAGCCTTGACCTGGCGTTCGGTCTCCCATCCTCCGGGAATTCCTGGTTCAAATCCTTTACTAGAGATGCTACGCCTTGCTTACGATCATACATTTATTGCACGAATCTGGCTGTTCTGCGTTGGACTTTTAACTTGATTATTTGGCTCTTCTCATTCGGATCCCATATAAAGCCATACCTTACTTTACGTGACATATAGGTTCTTGAAAATTTTGCGCCAAACGGGGTCACTATGTCAATGGCGCGAAATCTCAAGTGTAATATTAATAAAAATGCGCCGTTAACCTGTAAAAACAGCTTCTTGCCGGCCTCCATCCATCAGCGCCAGATGAAAATCTTTCCATTTTTTCAATAACTTATCTTCATCAATAATTTTCAAATGTTATAGAAAACTAAAAACTTCATTATATTCAGGTAATAATGTAAATATTTCCTGTATGAATGGAATCTATAATAATAAAAGAAGCTGTCTGAGTGTGTGTGTCCGTCAGGGGCGGCTCGAGGAATTTTGGCGCCTCAGGCGAGATAGCACTCCAGCGCCTCCATCCGCTAATGTTTGTTGTGATATTTACAAAGTACATATTAATTCAATCATCGCTCTGTAAAAGTTAATGATAATGAAGAATTAAAAAGTATTCCATCAAGATTCTAGCCTGTTCCTCGATATAAATTACTACCCAATATGTATTCAATTGCAAGTAATACATAGATAAATGATCGACATAGCGCCCCGGGCAGCCGCCCGGCTCGCCCGTAGCTCGGGCCGACCCTGGTGTCCGTGACAGTCATAACTATTCAGAAAATTAACGTAGGATCTTAAAAGTTTGGCAGCAGCTTTAGGTTGATCCTGAGAGTTGCAGTGCCAAAAATAATTTAAATCGGCCAACGGGAGCCCAAGGGTCCCCATTGTTGGTCCAAATGTCGGTATTTAAAAAAAGATATCTCAGCAACCAATTGACCGATTTTGATGAATTCTCCACCAATATCAATTTTTTGATGAGACACATTTTCGAGCCTAAAATGGATAAAATCGGTCCACGGGGTCAAGGATCGTAATGTAAGAACCGATCCAAATTTCACGATTTCGAGGGGTCCCCATGGAACGGTCGGTCCAAATTTAGGTGATGTCCGTCCGCCCGTACGCATATATCAGGAAAGAACTAGCTGAACTGTTTTCAACCAAATTTGATCTTCACATAAATACATGACCAAAATGACATATTTGGACAGGATCGACCAACCAGGTGTGCCACAATTGCAACATAAACTTTTCGGTAGTTACGCTTTTGGAAGGAATTTGCTTAACCGATTTCAACCAAATTTGGTAAATAGAATCTTCACATAAATTCATGACAAAATAACATATTTGGACCGGATCGACGGAGCAGGGGTGCCACAATTGCAAAATAAATCTTTTCGGTAATTATGCTGTTGGAAGGAATTGCCCAAACCGATTTCAACCGAATTTGGTACAGAGAATTTTCACATAAATCCATGACAAAAATGACGTTTCGACCCGATTAACTAAGTAGGAGTGCCGCAATTGCAAAGTTAATCTTTTCGGTAATTATGAATTTGGAGGGAATTGGCCCAACCGATTTCCACGAAATTTTGTATGAAGGAGTTGTACAACATAAAAAACAAAATAAAGATTTTTAGGTTTGATATTAAAAGCAGGGCTGCCAAAGTAAAAGTAATAAAAAAAATCTTTTTACAAGTGATTGTGTTGAACTGTCCTCATCAATTTTAACCTAATTATAATAGTTATTATATACGCATATATATAAAACCATAATAGCATATTCGGACCGGATCAACTGAACAGGAGTACCACAATTACAAATTGAAGTCCTTCAGTAATTATGGATTTGGAAGGAATTGGCTCAAAGGGTGTCAACTAAATTTTATATATATGATTTTTACAAAATACCATTATAAAATCAAGATTTTTAAACCGGAGCTTAAGAGCAGGGCTACCACAATTAAATTATGGCATATATATAATCTTCCTATAAATAAATAACCCAAATAGTATGTTTCAACCGGGTTGACTAAACAGGACTACCACAATATCAAGGTTAGAATTTTTCTGTAACTATGAATTTTGAACGTATTGGATGAACCAATTTCAATAAGAAATTTCGTTTATAGTGCGGGTATAGAATGGCAAAACGAAATGAACATGTTTAGAACGGATCTAAAAAGCAGAGCTACCACAATATAAGGAAAAATAATTTTCTGATTTCAAAGCAAATACATTAATATTCGATTATACTACGGCGAATTTGACGAAAAGTACTCTGTTTGAAGATATCTCAGCAACCAATTGACCAATTTTGATGAATCCTCTACCAATATCAATAATGAACCAAGAAATGTAGAGACTTAAAACTTGGTATACATACTCAAGAGACGTTGAGGATATGCACCTCAGTGTCAGAACTTTGATTTCTTGGGGTAGAGGGAGAGGGAGTCTTACGTAATAATATTAATCAATTAATATAGATTGTGTATACGTAGAAGTTTCATGACTATCTGTAATTATAATATTTAATTTTGATTTTATTCCAATTATAATTACAATACAATCAAGTTCAATAAATCTGATAGAGAACATTATGATTTAACACGAGAACCGAATGTACGATTATTTAACGTAAATAAAAGGAACGTAGTGCGGGTTATGATTGGAAAATGTAAGAGAGAATGAGTGATTGATGAATTAAATGTGATTAATAATTAAATTAATTATTGGAAGTCATTACTGGTTCTATGGCTGGAATCATTCATTTCTCCCAGATATAAAAATTCACATGTCAAATGGTCCAGCAATTCCTTTTAACATGCATCACAGACAATTCACGATAAAACTGTCTTATACCATGACAATAAATAAATCACAAGGCCAAACATTAGCCAAAGTTGGTATTTTTATGCCTGAACCTTGCTTTAACATGGAAATATGTGTGATGTTCAGGAATTCGAAATAAAAATTCTTTAAAATTCCAATTATACCAGGTCTTAAGCAACGGCCAACTGTCACAAACAACATTGTATATAGAGAATTTTTGTAAATATAATAAAACGTTAAAAGAAAAAGCCCCCCGTAACACTAAATTGTATGTAAAGAAATTTTGCAAATTAAATAAAAACACAATTGAAATAGACTCCAAGTATTATAAAGTTTCCCACCCAAGCTCATATAATGGGGATGAAACCCGTCATCTACGTACTTGGACGTAAGAAAACTCACTACTATTCAGTGCACCACTTCTAATTCCTTCGTCAAATGGCTTCCACACTGCTCAGCAGTATTCTAAGATTGAGCGAATAAGACAAGAAGTACTGTTTCCTTTGCGTGGCGGGTATATCTATTAAAAACTCGATTAGTTAACTTATGAATCTTATTCGCGTTGCTCGTAATTACCTTCACGCGACATCTAATCGACAAATCTGATGTAAACGTGACGCCTAAGTGCTTGTACCTCTGTCCGCTTTCAGTACTATTACCGTGTCTTTCATAATGCGGTGGGGTATTATTCGAGACTAATGGGATTAAGGAACAGGTCAAAAACATGCTCTCAGGAAGGTGATGGTTTCCTAATTTTGCGGACGTATTTTTAACAGAGTAGTTAGTACGAAGTGAGATCCAAAAGTTCCCGGACTGGGTCAATAACAAAGCGTAGGCTTACCATAGTTACTAGTCGGTGTTTTCCTCTTCGAAGTAGTTACCTTGGGAGTTTATACACCTATTCCAGCGTTTCTGCCACTGTTAGAAGCACTTCTGGGAGTCGTTTTTTGAGATCGTATCAGGACCCCTTGCGATTCTGCTTGGATTTCAGTAACGTCCTCAAAACGTCGTTCTTTCACCTTCAGTTTCATTTTGGGGAAAAATAAGTCACAGGGGGCCAGGTCAGACGATTCAGATTTGGGTAACTAAACGTGTTTTACGCGGAAGAGAGGATAAATTTTCTTTTATATTTTTCTGGAAAGTCGAGGAGCAAGAGATGAATTTTACGAATGAAATCGATGGGATTAATATACAATCAATCGACTTTGTAAAAAATCTGGGCACCACGATTTTTCACGTTCCCTTAGGGAAACCGCATATTTCACATGCGTTCACTACATCCATCTAAGAATTGGCCATCATAGGCGGAGAGGTAGAGAATTTTGCCTAAAAGTACGAGGCACAGACTACGTATTTATAGTTAGACTGAAGTTGGAATACGCCGTATTTCTCGTGAAGTTCTCTCCTTACCTCCCCTTCACTTC
Organism: Tanypteryx hageni; assembly: GCA_028673005.1. Lineage (NCBI taxonomy): Eukaryota > Metazoa > Arthropoda > Insecta > Odonata > Petaluridae > Tanypteryx > Tanypteryx hageni. The sequence goes on from CM054116.1 coordinate 59,172,215, forward strand.
CCCTCCATTTTCCACTGCACAGCGCCTTGGCGCACGGGTTTCTCTGCAAGTCTCCTAGTTCATGAATCACCTTTGCCCCCTCCGGCCGACAAGGTCGAGCGTAAAAGAGGCTTAGCGTGTTCTTATAAGCACAACATAGAATTAGTAATTCGTTTCTTACATCTGCTTGTTTACCCGCGATTCACCAAAGTTGACGTTCACGGATTTTTACAATGAGTTTAATATTAAATACAGCCGTGCTCAGGGTGGGACTCGAAGCCGCGACCCGTGCGTTAATATCCAGGAACGCTAAACACCCCTCTAACGAGGTCGGTAAAGATCGCAACGTTTGAACACATTCATTTGTTGGCACGGCATCATCATCAATTTATCAGAGGAAAGATTAGTGTCCTAATGTTCTATCAATATTTGGGTAACGTGTCGCCAGTGCTTGCGAAAAATAAAATACTGAATAAAAAATATGCGACAATATTTCGATTTAAAAATATAGAATCATCGGTTTCCTAAATTATTAATGAAGCAGTGCCGAACGTAGATGTGCATGAACATAGCGATATCTTCCTATCGGTCTTTTCGCATACTTGCGATATAAAGTTCGTTCCCCCCTCCTCGTAACAACTCTCACGAACCAGCACTGGGTCTCGAGCCTTACTTTGGAAAACACTGCTCTAACATATTTGTGTGCATTTACAGGTGGCCCTAAAGTTCATATCGTCCTCAGATAGGGATAATATCTGTCATGTACTGAGTGGAAAACAAGAGCAAGACGGCGATGAAGACATTTTGCTGTAGACTACCTATCTCACGACACTAACTAGTAAAAACGGAAGACGCGCCGAAGCTAGCGATGTCAGATGAGTAGAATTTGGCGAGAAACGTAGAAGAGGCATGCTGCTGGATTATCTCTGATTGGGAATACTACGCAAATAATATTTTATCAGCAGAAAAAAAATCAATACTGATGAAACTGAGAAGCAAAGAAATGTTCATAAAGAACGTATTATAAACTTTATTAAGAGAGACAAAAAATGTATGTCTAATTAATTTTCTGGTTCGATTTTCAATGATAATAATAATGTTGTAAAATTTACTAATGTCAATGTATATTTACTTAATGAATATTGTTACAATAGCTGCTTAAAAAATATGCGAGAAGCATTGAATAATAAACAAGTATAATGACTGTATAAATGAAGTTTATTTGGTAAAAATGTTACCGAAACGCATCCTGTTTGCCTTAATATATCCATGAAAATATGTAAATTGAGGTACAGACGTTATTTTTATTTGAAAACTGGAAGATAATACGATATACAAGGCAAATCCTATTCAACGAGCCAGGAGAGCCATTTAAATTCCCGCCCTAGAGTCACCTTGAGCAGAAATGTAAACAACTTTCACTTTCGCTAACTGGGGTTTTCCGAGAAAAATCGTGATTTTCCGATTTTGGCCCCAAAAGAGGCGTTTGACATTCATTTAACCTTGAATGACCTTATTTAGACATTCAGGGGAGTATTGAAAAGGGTTATTTTCCAGTAACGCACTCTAATAGGAAAGCTATACTGCACACATAAGAGGCACGTTTAGCGGAATTGTCTGCGTATTTGTCAACATGTTTGTCACATCAACCCTCGGGTCGCCGGTTCGAACCCTGCCTTCTTGTTTTATTTTCAAATGTATCTTGGAGGAAATTACGCCGATAATTTCGCTTTTTTTTATCAAATTACTTATGTTATTATTATGGTATCATAAATATCACTGACCGTGAACAAGACCGTGTATAGTCTCATCTACGACACGGCCCTTAAGCCTGCAATTTATCAGCCCTTACCTGAGAGCTTAACATACATCTACATGATACCCTGCAAGTCACCTTTTTGGTGGATGGCAGGGGGTGCAGTGCACAAAGGGTCCATAGTTTTCCTACGTTATCTTTTACTATTATGTTCTCTTATCGTTCTAGGGAAAACGATCCTCTATATCGCTCCGTTCTACAATCGATCCCGCGAATCTTATCCTCGTCCTGCCTTCCGAGATATGTCGGGCTTCTGATAAGACCGAATATTAGACATATATATTTCCAGCAGTTTAAATCTAGCCTGCAGCCTACGTTCCTCTAACGATGTCCATTTCAGATTTTCTATTAATGACGTTACACTTTGTTTACTATCGTAATTTCTCTTTATAAATCTAGCTGCCCTACGATGAATCTTTTCTATCCCGTTAGTGAGTCCCTTTTCGTAGGGATCCCACACAGCTGACGCATATTCGACCTGCGGTCTTACCTTGGTAGCTTAGGGCAGTGGTGCCCAAACTACGGCCCGCGGGCCAGATGCGGCCCGCGAACGGTTTTTGTGCGGCCCGCGAAGCTGTGGCGAAAAAGCAATTCGGAAAATGTAACACAAATTCATACATTTTTTGAAAATTTTGGCAATAAAACTTTAAATTATGAAATGTTAGCCATGAAAACTTTATTTAGACTTGACTTTCACTTATATGGCACCTCAGAATATATAGAAAACTTCCTATTTAAAATCTAATAAGGCCCGCCGAAGATTTTGCAACTTCCAATGCGGTCCGCCACGGGATTCGTAACCACCGCCATTACAAAAGTTTGGGCGCCACTGGCTTAGGGGATAAAGTGTTGGTATAATATATATCAGAACCGCGATCAATTCCATGTTAAAGCAAATATTATTTAAACAATTTTTTTTAATATTCTCTACACATAAAAATGTTCTAGATACGATTATGCTGTTTTTAATTGTTCTTGCATTAAATTAACTTTTTGTCGTTTTTATTTTCAGATACCAGCAGCAGAGAACTCACATACTCGTGGTTAGAAAATCAGGCGCTAGTTCAAACACGACTTGGCTGGGATAGATAAAGTTGAAATAAAAACGAACATGGACTCAAAATATGTTTATATTTACATCGTGCTTACAGGAGACGTCTTGTGGTAAACGCACCACCATGAGGATATGTCGTATAAGGAATCACTACCGACAATCAGATTTTTATTGTAAAAAATACGTGGACAAAAGTAAGGGCTTAATTTCAGTTGCCCTACGAACCGGGCAATTACGCTGTCCCCGCCACTCCTCCCCGATGTCTCTCTTATCGTGCCCTCATATCCGCAGCCTTGAATCTCAGTGCAGAGGATAATCTCTGATTGATGCTGCTTGGCGACGAGTCGGTCCATTGAATATAGTGATGATAAGATGAGGCAGCTTTGTGGAGCGATCATCAGGTTGTAGACTCATCCGTGCGACTGAAACAGAAAGAGAGAAGCACAATATCAGATTGAATATTCTATATGGAAAACACTTAACACACAACACATAATTTTTGTTTTCAAATCATTTGTTTCATTGATACTGAATGAGAAAGAAGATATAAAATCAGGGCCTGCCCGAGGTACGGGCAAGCCGAGCGGCTGCTCGAGGCGCCAGTCTTGGGGCGCTATACCGATCATGTCTTTACATTACTTGCAAAAGAATAAATATTGGATACCAGCTTGTATCGTGGAACAGGCTGGAGTCTTGATGGCATTCCTTTAATTTTTTCATTGCCAATAATTCTCACAGAATGATGAATAAATTAACATGTAATTTTAAATATCTCAACAAACATTTACGGAGGGGGGAGGGGTGATGGAGTGCTATCTCGGCCGGGGCATTAAAATTCCTCGGGCCACCCCTGGATACAATAGTGCATATTCTGTGGACTATGGCCATCATTCTCCTATACGATGTGATAACTTTAGGGCAGGATTTATCGGACCGCCCCAGGGTGTTGTTTCTCATGGATACCCGAATTATTACCTTAAATGTTAATTAGCAGATCGAATTAAAAATAACTATTAATATTCAATGAAGACTACAACTTTTATCATCGGGAACATTTCGTTTGAATTCCATAGGAGAAAATTTAGCAAACGATGCTGCTTTAACTCTCCTAACGTGACTACGGCTTAGCGAATTTGTCTCGGCCAACTGCAATGCGGAACGAAAGCCTTCTAATGTGTAGAGAATAAAGAGTGATCTGCGGGTGTCGAATAGGATTTTTTATCTTAACGCACTTTGTTTTGTAACTATCAACAGGCTTCTGTTAAGACAAATTCGTTCCAAAGATGTTATAATCGATTTTGCATCTATAAATTACAATACATCAACGGTGTCAGCTCACTTATATGTTCGTCGGAAGCAATAATTCTTACTTTTTGAAATATCTAAATAACTACGCTTATATTTCATCCTTAAGATCTGAATATTATTATCCCCCAAAATAGCGGATTACTTTCGGTAAATTATGGTAAACTTGCACAAATATTCCGATAAAATATCATATGGATATTTATTCAAACGTCACTACCCTTCCGGTAAGAAAGACAAAGTTCAACAAATAAAAAATGTTTTTTTATCAAATGCAGTAGATAAAATGTATCATTTAACAAGTGAGGAAAGAGTTGCAGAGCAATTAACATTAGGCGTTTTTCGGGTAATTTAATGAAAGACATTCGTTTGCTTTTAACAAATTCATTTATCAATGATTTCTTAATTTTAAGACTAGAGGCTAATGATAGATAAACAGAGAATCATCAATTAAACATCCTATATTGTAGGAATGAATTTTTCTGAAAATTCAATTATAGTGGTATTGAGATGTTTTCGAATACTTTTCGAGTTATTAGCAATTGATCTCCCCAGTTACTAATTTAAGATCCATCAAATGATTACCATATATAGCTCTAATGTAGAACTATCTATCCAGAAATTTTGCGTTTGTAACGAACGTCATTTTTGAGTTATTTTGCACACGGTCAGACAAACAGACGAAAAAATGGACCGAATACATAAGCGATTTTTTCAGAAAGAATAGCTAAAAATATTGTCCATCCTCGGAGAAGGCTGATGGTTATATTCTTGCAAAAGGAAAGTAATCTTTTAAGTTATCTGTAATAATAATAATTGCTAATTGTAAATCATTTGATGGTCTTAGAGAAAGTAAAATTAAAGACGAGTCCAAGGTTATGCTACCAAGTCTACTGTTGATAGGATATCTCTGTATCTCGATACTAACACTGTCGATACAGTAAAATTAAAATTTTCATGTAAGATGATAACCAGCTTTTTCAAAGTAAAAATTTCAGACAAATATGCGTATGGTATGCTGATAAATATTACGTTCATTAGGATTGACGAATCTGTGGCACTGGTGACCAGAATTTTATTTTAATTTTGTTTGCTTCTTTTTCAAAGTTTACGAGTAAAAAATTGCTCAATCTCTAGAATTTGCCCAGAAATTCGTCAAAATGGAAAGGAGAAATAAATCAAAATACACCATCGAATAGAAACAGCATTCTCTTTTTATCGCCGAGTTCAGCTTACTTTTCCCCATGCTCGCATTTTTTCCTTCTGATAGCTAAAAATTAACACCATAATCATTTTTCACTTCTAACACAAAAACATATTTGTCCATAATAATAGATGGCGCACTTGTAATAAATCAAAAGTGTCTACTCATGCTGTAGTCAATGAGGATGGAGTAATTTATTTGTTGTCATGTCATCAATTTCAGTTTAGGAAATTGCTGTCTCCTAAAATTACATTTTATGTTTTAATACCGCCTTGTTGTGAAAATAACCAAGGCCGTGAACAGCGTTAGAGTAAAGGGAGAGAGAGAGAGAAAAGAGGGGAAATAAACGATCGCTGGATTGGTCGTAAAGGTACATCCTCTGACCCGTGGGATATGAAAGCAGTAGATTGAGGGGAGGAGGTCGAAGGGAGGGAAGGGGCGGAGGAAAGTCGCAGGGGTTATAGAAAGAACTCACGTCCAGGACCGAGCAATTGAAGCCCAGAATGAATCACTTCCTTGCCCACACCTCCTTCCTCCCAATCACGCACGGCCCCGTTTGGATTAGCGAGTTGGTAGAGAGAGAAAGAGAGAGAGAAAGAGGATTGGAACCACGACTACATGCCATGGAGCTTTTACAGGTCATGCAACTGTGATTCATGCTCAGGGACCCGGAGTCTCTTTACAACTCCAATTAAATGCAGATATAAAGCACAAGGAAGCATAAAAGGGTCTCCCATTGACCTATTGCTTTCAGATAACAAGCTTACTTATTTTTTCATGTATCGTCCGTTTTTTGTGGTCTCATGAGGTTTATCTGAAGGTTAAATGACATAATACCGTTTAATTAAACAAAGAACGTTAATCATTGTTTTGTGGTTCAAATAATAATTCATTTGAGATAAAAAATTGCGCTTACAATGTAGCTTAATTCACAACAAGTTATCCATACAAATTATTACAGGTCGAATACGCGTCAGCTGTGGGGGATCCTTACGAAAAGGAGACTCACTATGGGGATTGAAAAGGTGCAGCGCAGGACGGCTAGATTCGTAAAGATAAATTACGATAGTAAAATAACAAATAAATAAAAATAAATTTTTTAAGTTAACAACTTTTATTAAGCGCACAAAACGTGTAAAAACAACAATATAATAATTTTGATATTAATAACTTATAAAAACGTACTGAATGAAAAAGAATTTATTTAAATTATTGAATTAATAGAGATGTTGACTATATAAAAGTTATGTAGCAATTCTAATAATTATTTCAGATGTTAAAGAATGCAACATAACTTTTATATATTCAATATTTCTATAAATTCAATAATTTAAATTATTTCTTTTTCATTCAGTTCGTTTTATCTAATATATTATAACGGCTGTCTCTCTGCCTGCGTCTGAAGCCTCGAGTGACGTCACCTTCCGGCATGAACGCAAATAAACCTAGAACGATCTGTTCGATTTCGACGAATCTTTCGCCTGAATACACGGCGCGAACTCTTGCAGGTTTTAAGTGGGCATTCGTCCCCCGGAAAGGTATGGGTTCGATACCAGGATAGTTTTAGTTTCTGCGTTCGATTAACACGTAATCGGCTAGAATACGATCTGTAGACCTTTATTCTTTAACATTTTAAAATATCTTACGATCGAGACTTTGACTCGAGATTTATACCATTTCACGCAGAAAGAAATAAAAATTCTTATTCTTATTTTCTATTTTGTTGTTTAATTTGTGTTTGCTCATATTTTAAGTTTATACGTTTTTTCGACTGGAGGTTAGCGCACGTTACCCCAATTCATAAGGGCGGCGACAAGGAGAACCCAGAAAATTACAGGCCGATTTCCTTAACTTCGATATCGTGTAAGATTCTCGACCATATACTCGTTAGCAACATAATGCGATTTCTTGTTAGTAATTCATTGTTAGATGATTGTCAGCACGGCTTCAGGTAAGGTAGGACTTGTGATACTCAGCTCGGTCTTTTTGTGAATTGTATACTGAGAAACGGAGAAAAGAATACGCAGGTCGATGCCATCTTCTTAGATTTTAGGAAAGCCTTTGATAAGGTACCTCACAGGAAGCTAATAACGAAATTAGAAACCTTAGGCGTTAATTCTAAAATCGTTAGTTGGATCCGTGAATTTTTCAATCATAGGAAGCAGATGGTTGTTATAAATGGGAAATCTTCGAACTTAGTGGAGGTTGCCTCTGGCGTTCTGTAGGGTAGTGTAATTGGTCCGTTAATATTTCTAATTTATATAAACGATATCAGCTCAGTAGTCAGAAGTAAAATTAGGCTTTTTCGCGGACGACACCGTCATCTATAGAGAAATAAGCAATCCGGAAGACCACCAGTATCTCCAAAATGACCTAGAAGCTATTTCTGCATGGTGTAAGGAATGGCACTTTGAGATCAACCAAAAGAAAAGCTGCGTCATCAACTTCTGGAGAACCAAGGATATCTCGTTGGATAATAATTATTCGTTAGACGGAGTAGAGATTCCAGTTTCAGACTCGATTAAATATCTCGGAGTCACGATCCATCGTGATCTCTCGTGGGACACCCACATTCGCCGATTGATAGGTGCCGCTAACAAAAAGCTTGCCTTTATAGGGAGAATAGTTCGAAATAGCTCCGAAAAAGTGAGAGAATTATGTTATTTATCCTTGGTTCGACCGCAGGTCGAATATGCTTCAGCTGTGTGGCATCCCTACGAAAAGGGACTCACTAACGAGATAGAAAAGGTTCAGCGCATGGCAGCTAGATTTGTAAAGAGGAATTACAATAGTAAACAAAGCGTAACATCCCCCTGCCACCCACCAATTAGATGAATTGCAGGGTAATATGTAGATGTAGATTAATAGAAAACCTGAAATGGACATCGTTAGAGGAACGTAGGCTGCAGGCTAGATTTAAACTACTGAAAAAATCAATGTCGAAGGGACTAGCGAATGAGGTAGTAGGACTTATCAGAAGCCCGACGCATCTCGGAAGGCAGGACAGTGAGGATAAGATTCGCGAGATCGACTGAAGAACGGAGCGATATAGAGGATTGTTTTTCCCTAGGACGATAAGAGACCATAATGGGATAAGATAACGTAGGAAAACTATGAACCCTTGGTGCACTGCACCCCCTGCCATCCACCAAAAAGGTGACTTGCAGGGTATAATGTAGATGTAGATGAAAGTATTCATAGACTATATTTAGGCATGAATCCATTTGTATCCTTTATCTTGGCGTTGGCTATTCTTCCTCTATGGCGCGCCATGGCGTGGATTTTCCTTGCATTAATTTTTACGTGGCTATCTCCTTTTGAAGAGGACAACAACTAAGAAATTAAGCTTTGTTGCCGCCTGGAATATGTTAATAAGTTTTGCGCTTAAAGGATAATTTCAAGCGATTTAACATGTAATACGACAAAACATGAAGATAATTAAAATATTCAGTCTTTCATGCGTAAAATAAGCCATTTCCCGTGATCGTAAGTTAATATTTAGGTATATCTATACCCACATCAGTGAAGGGCTGCATGGCATTTTGGGGCTTCTCCACACCATTTCCCATGCATTGTTATGGAAATAGTATTTCGTTGACCCCATGGGGTATAAGAGACTCCACGGTCTACAAACCTAGACCAAGTTCTTCCTTTGGTCCATTGGATAGCCCATGAAACTTTTGAATTCGATAGCCTAAACGATGTAAAAACGTATAAAGAACATACACACACACAAATATTTATAAGATTTAAAATGAGTATCGCTAGAAGAATATCTAAAAGCTACATGTGAGTTACAAGAGATGTAAATATCAAATGGAAACAGGAGACAAGTTTTGAGAAATAACTCAAAATTGCCATAAATATCTAAAGACAAGATCACGATGAACAATTAGGAGAGGTCGATGTAGGACATTACCTGTGATCTTCAGTCAGTCCTGTCGAATGAGCATTGTATTAGACGTTTCCACGTTATGCCATCTATCAATATTATGATTTTCAGCGTAGAAGGCAAAAGCAGATGGAGAAAATAATGTATTAAAAGCGACGCGATTAGAGATCATCTTTTATATTTTATTAACATCTTTACCTGGCTGTTGAAGTGAACGGACGTGCCTTTCACTTGCTCCTGCGAGCTCCTACGTAGCCTCGAGCGACTAGAGTAGCTGTAGCATTAGAGTAGCTGTAGTGTTAAGTAGAACTAACAATTTACTTTATTCTATTGTTATCCTTCGGTAATTTTATTTAACATTCGTTTAAGTTATGTAATTAGTTTTGTTATAACATCCACGTTATAGTTTTTATTTTTCTCTACCGTAATAGTTAACTTTTAAGCCTCGTAGTTTCTTGCTAGAAATTCATTCTCCCTTTTAGAAAATAATATTTATATCATAGTAGTTATTGTGTATTAGCATATTCTCGTTACATTTGTAAGGTTGTTTTAGTTTTACGCTCCATAGTATTTATATTTTTCGTTGTTGTGTACTATCATCTCCTGTGCGTGATCTAACCTTGTTTGTGTTGTTTACGCCTTTCACTTTATACCTGCGCTTGACCCTTTCTCGTACGCTACACGAAGAGCTTCCCTGCTTTAAAACAGACCAAATTCTTTAGCCTTATCCCATTTCAGCTTTTGTTTTTATATTGTAACTCTTTTGCGTTAGTATATAAATTAGGTAAGTTTAGGATGGCTTCACCGAGGACTCCCGTTTCCTCCTTCTTGTGCGCCGCTGGTTGCGAGGCCATGAGGGCTCGAATCACGGAGCTGGAGAGGGTGGTTGCGGACCTCCTTCAGAGGGTGGAAAGGTCCGAGGCAGCCTTGGTTCGTGTGGGGGGTGCGGGGTCATCCCTGAAAGCTCGCCGCGCCAAATTGGCGGCCCGGGTTCGCCTGGGTGCGGCAGCCGGTAGAGTGATCGGGGTTGACTCTGACTCCTTACCGCGGGCTGAGGGTCCTCGGGCTGGGAAATCCGATGAGTGGAGAGTGGTGTCCACTCGGGGAGATCGTGGGGTGGTGCTGCGGAGGCAGGGAGTTGGGAATGCTTCGGCTGACTCGCTTCCTGTCAGTAATAGGTTCGAGGTGTTGTCGGAGGACGACTCCACGGCCATTGCGCCCGTACCCACTCCCGTCTCTTCGATGGAGGCCGGGCCCAAGGGGAGTCGGGTTGGGAAGGGAGGGTTGTTAGTGTTAGGTAGCTCTAACGTTCGGCGTGTAATGGCACCCCTGTTATCCAGTGCCCGCCGGGAGGGAGTTGAAGAGCGGGTCTTCTCCAGATGTATATCAGGAGGCACGGTGCCGCAAGTGACCAACACGGTGAGAGAAGCGGTAGTGGCGACAGGTTGCTCTCGGCTGCGGGTGGTGGCCCATGTTGGGACTAACGACGCCTCGAAGCGCGGGTCCGAGGAGATTTTAAGTTCTTTTAAGGACTTGGCCTCTGAGGTTGCTCGTGTCCGAGAGGAGTCGGGTTCCGATGTGCGGCTTACTGTCTGCAGTATAGTCCCTAGGATTGACCGCGGTTCTGAGGTTTGGAGTAGAGTTGAAGGTCTGAACCGAAGGCTGTGGAATTTCTGTCGGGACTTGGGAGTGGACTTCGTCGACCTACGACCGAATATCGAATCGTGCAGGGCACCACTGGATCACTCTGGTGTTCACTACACGCCCGAATCGGCTCAGAGAGTAGCGAGTAGGATTCTCGAGCACAGTAGGGATTTTTTAGGCTAGAGAGTAGGGCAGGGTGTAGGTCAGTTTTGGGTCAGGGGATAATCGATGCATTTGTAGAAAATAAGAATCCCGCAAGATTATCTAATGATAGAATATACACCGAGCGTGACATGCAGCACCAATTTCGCGATAGATCATTGATAGAATGTTCCGTTAAGGGCGCGACGGGTCGCATTTCCAATTTTGATGCGACGCCATACAGTCGTGGGAGTGATTGTGGTGGGAGCGCATGTAGTTTTAGAGTGGAAGAGAAAGTCAAGGGTGAGATTAGCATGCGAAGTGCTAGTGAGAAATTAAACGTCGTCGTACTGAACTGTCGCAGCATCCGTAGGAAAATTGCTGAGTTCGAGCATGTTATTCGCAGTCTGCATGCCGACGTCGTGATAGGCACAGAAAGTTGGCTAACGGATGAAATTCAGAGTCAGGAGATATTTCCTAGAGACTATCGTGTCTATAGAAAAGATCGCGCTAATAGATCCGGCGGGGGAGTTTTCATAGCGGTTAGCGATAAGTACGATAGCAGTGAGATTCCGATAAGTGACGAGGATATAGAGAGTGTTTGGTGCCGCATAGGTAAAGATGGCTCCAAAAAGGTGTTCATATGCTCGTTTTACAGGACACCTAACGCTGGTGTAGATTGTATTTTAAGTCTCGAGAAACAATTATCAAAGCTTAGACTGATAAATCAAGATGGTATCGTTATAGTCGGTGGTGACTTTAACTTACACTCAATTGATTGGGAAAATCTATGTTTCGAATCTAGAGGTAAAGAACGCGAATCCTGTGAGGCATTAATCGAAACATTCTGCGAGCACTCTCTCCTTCAATTAGTCAGAAAGCCAACACGATCGGGAAACATATTAGATTTATTAGCAACTAACGTCCCAGAAAGAATAAACAAAGTCACCATTGAAGATGGGATAAGTGATCATCAGGCCGTATATGCAGAGTGTAAGTTGAAAATCGAGAGGCACCCCAAGCCTCAAAGAAAGTTTTATATATTTGCTAGGGCAAACTTTTCAAGCTTCAGGTCGCGCCTACGAGAAATACTACCTGGCTTCCGTGATATGACCGAACGATCAGGTGCTGAGTCGTCATGGAAACTATTCAAGGATATAATGCTAGAGAGTATCGATAAGTACATTCCAATTAAATCGAAGGTCGACAATAAAGAGCCACGTTGGTACAATAAGCAAGTTAGGAGTGCGCTTAGGCGTCAGAGAATATGCCACGCGAAAATAAAAAATATGCCGTCTACATCATCCGATGAATATAGAGCAACTAAAGTTAAGACGTATAAGGAATCCCGCGCTAAAGCGAGAACTACTATGCGCGAGGCTTTTACTAACTTCCGGAATAAGGTATTAAATAATTATTTGAAGGAGGACCCTAAAGCGTTTTGGTCCTATGTGAGAGAGGTCCAAGGTAGAGGCCCTACAATACCTTCCCTGCGTAATGACTCGGGTGACGTTATTCATGATAGCGTAGAGAAAGCCAACCTGTTAAACGGTCATTTTGTAAAAGCATTCACAGCCGTCAGCGACCATTGCGTACATTATGCACCCGCAATAAGGGGGGACCTGATGGACGATATAGTATTTTCTGAGGTAGGAATAGCAAAGCAATTAAGTTCCATCAGACATAACAAAGCCACTGGCCCCGAAGAAATTCCTGCTCGCGTTTTAAAAGAATTAGCAGATGAAATAGCACCTTTTCTTCGGATAATCTTCGAGAAATCCATTTCTCGCGCAGAGGTCCCTAGCGACTGGAGGTTAGCGCACGTTACCCCAATTCATAAGGGCGGAGACAAGGAGAACCCAGAAAATTACAGGCCGATTTCTTTAACTTCGATATCGTGTAAGATTCTCGAACATATACTCGTTAGCAACATAATGCGATTTCTTGATAGTAATTTATTGTTAGATGATTGTCAACACGGCTTCAGGAAAGGTAGGTCATGTGATACTCACCTCGGTCTTTTTGTTAATTGTTTACTGAGAAGCGGAGAAAAGAATACGCAGGTCGATGCCATCTTCTTAGATTTTAGGAAAGCCTTTGATAAGGTACCTCACAGGAAGTTAATAACGAAATTAGAAACCTTAGGCGTAAATTCTAAAATCGTTAGTTGGATCCGTGAATTTTTAAATCATAGGAAGCAGATGGTTGTTATAGATGGGAAATCTTCGAACTTAGTGGAGGTTGTCTCTGGCGTTCCACAGGGTAGTGTAATTGGTCCGTTATTATTTCTAATTTATATAAACGATATCAGCTCAGTAGTCAGAAGTAAAATTAGGCTTTTCGCGGACGACACCGTCATCTATAGAGAAATAAGCAATCCGGAAGACCACCAGTATCTCCAAAATGACCTAGAAGCTATTTCTGCATGGTGTAAGGAATGGCAGTTAGAGATAAACCAAAAGAAAAGCTGCGTCATCAACTTCTGGAGAACCAAGAGTATCTCGTTGAATAATAATTATTCGTTGGACGGAGTAGAGATTCCAGTTTCAGACTCGATTAAATACCTCGGAGTCACGATCAATCGTGATCTCTCGTGGGACACCCACATTCGCCGATTGATAGGTGCCGCTAACAAAAAGCTGGCCTTTATAGGGAGAATAGTTCGAAATAGCTCCGAAAAAGTGAAAGAATTATGCTATTTATCCTTGGTTCGACCGCAGGTCGAATATGCTTCAGCTGTGTGGGATCCTTACGAAAAGGGACTCACTAACGAGATAGAAAAGGTTCAGCGCAGGGCAGCTAGATTTGTAAAGAGGAATTACGATAGTAAACAAAGCGTAACATCATTAATAGAAAATCTGAAATGGACATCGTTAGAGGAACGTAGGCTGCAGGCTAGAATTAAACTACTGGAAAAATTTATGTCGGAGGGACTAGCGAATGAGGTAGTAGGACTTATCAGAAGCCCGACGTATTTCGGAAGGCAGGACAGTGAGGATAAGATTCGCGAGATTGACTGCAGAACGGAGCGATATAGAGGATCGTTTTTCCCTAGGACGATAAGAGACCATAATAGGAAAAGATAACGTAGGAAAACTATGGACCCTTGGTGCACTGCACCCCCTGCCATCCACCGAAAAGGTGACTTGCAGGGTATAATGTAGATGTAGATGTAGATGTATTGATCCGATTATAAGGCCGTTTTATTTTTCAAAAATATAATATAAACCGAAAACTCCGTGTTAGCCTCATAATCGCGGACGAAGATATTATTTTTAAGACATGGCTCAAGTAAAGACAAGAGTGAGAATAAAGCTACCACTGACAAAAAATTTTAAAAAATTGTTAATCAACGTAATCTTTCTCTTACTCCGTCGGCAACAACTTCATTTGACTGACTTTTAAGCTATTTTTAACAAACTTTCCAAGTAGAAAGAAGATTGAAATTTGGTAGGAATGTTCGTCTCTTATGGTAAAAGCCATTTACGAAACAAAATCCCAAAAAAGACCCGGGTTCAACTCCAGTAGATAATTTCTATTTCCCATAAGATAACACGTAAAAATCTACTTTAGGATTTACAGGCTTTTACTCTTTTGCAAATTAAAATTAGAAATAATTGACTTACGATCTTTAAACCTAAACCGTTTTAAGGAAAAGTAAATTACATTCCTTATTCTTATCGTCACATTTTGCCTACGATACAAAATTGCTCAAGTTTTACGTTTAAATCATATTTATTGGAAGAATTTAGCTTTTTACCGACATCTTGCCCTGCCGACCGTGTCATTGTTAAACCTCGAGATTGTATTGCCATCTTAATCCTTATACTACATGCGTAAGGAATGCATACCCTTCATATTTGACGGGCAATCACGCTAGTTCTACATATTTTCCTTAACGATAAAGATAAATAAATAAATAAAGATTGCCTTTGCAATGTAAAATAAGAGTATCCAGTGAGGCATTATGAAATAAAAATTAATTGCTTCAATCTCCCTTGAAAAATTCTTACGCGTTCTTTCTGCGATTCATCTCTTTATATATTCGGCATTCACCTATGATCTAGCCAATACGGTAATTAATATTTCGGCAAAAGATATGGATTCATAAGCAAATATGGAGTAATATTCAGTGACACTAAATCTTTTTTACATCATCCCTCACGTATTTTTATAATTTAAGGTCAATTTCCATTTTAAAATATATTTTTTGAGATTTGAGTAAATCAAGATGCATAACTTATGATATATTGTGCACTAAAAATTATAATTTTAAATGGTGATTTATACAAAATCACAATAAAATTTATATGGCATTATTTATTGCATATAATGCTCGAAATACTACTAACATATGATTTTTAAAATTAGCTTATAGGAATGTTACCATTTACGATTTAATTTTCTTCTTTAAGTGAAAATATGAAATTATTCTGTTTGGATAAAAAAATACATATTTTATCTTCTATTTTTTTTAGCGTCAAACTTGATAAAGAAATGTGTTTTTAATTAAAGAATAAAACATTTTTTCTGAATTTTTATTAACAAGTTATATAAGAAGTTAAATAAAGACCTATAAATATAAGAGAATCATTGATATTAAATTCATTAAATGGTTGTTAATGACGTGCAATTCATTTGTGCGTTCGTTTGTTTAGATAAAATCGTTTCTGAGCGTAATATTCTAATCTGCCGTTAGGCGATAACACTATTACAAAAAATGTTTAATTATTTTTAAAAATTTTAAGTTAATGGAAAGTTCTAATTTTCAAAACAAAAAAATTGTAAATAATTCACACAGACTAAATACTCAAGAGAGTAAATACCGAATATTAAACTCGAGGCCCAAATGAATTGATCTCAGGAAGTTCGAACGCAGAGAAATCCAGATGAAAGTTAACAGCTTCCTCATAGTTTAGAAAATATTGTCTAGGTCAGCTAAATGTGTTTATTTGGTTTGAAATTTGATTTGTCGTGGTTACTTTATTTACTCAAAATGATTATAAACATTTCTAATAAAAAAGGAGAGTTTCAGTATATTTTGGTTTAAGCCATTTTTTTTAAAAACAAACTACTCAATTCTTTTAATTTATACCAAAAATACCGACGCCAAACATTTTTTAACTCTCTTGCGGAATTTGAGCGATGGCTTATGGTTATGAAATCCCGGTAAAAATATTTCATCACAGCGCTCGGATTTGATCAGTTTAAAAAGTAATTGCTTCTCTGCAAACGTGCAGCTTTCTCCATAGTGAACACATAATATCCTAGTATTTTTGCTGGAAGCGTAGGTTGTAAAAAAAGTAATTTCTCTAAACTGTAAAGCTTACTGAAGAATTTCCTTCCGCCTCATTCCCTTCTCAACGTATTATCGGAATAGTAATCTCTTTTTTTACCCACGGGTTTTTTTTTACTTTTGTCCTTCTTCTAGCAAAGGGCGTTATCTCTTTTCCTCCCCTTTTATTTAAGTTCCAGCGAGAGTATCAAATGTCCATTTCATAGCGTCTTTAGGTGAACCTTGACATGGCTAATGACTATGATTAAGCGATTGATGACAAGGTGGACGGGAAGTGTCCGTTTGCAGAGTTTAGATCCGACTCGAAGCCAGGTGGACACGGGAGGTGGCATAGAGAGGAAGGATCCCCACAGCGCCAAGCCATAAAGGGCCAAAACGCCAGTCAACCGCTTTCCGTTTCTTCCTCTTCAACTCTCTCTCTCTCTCTCAGCTGATATCAATCTTTCAACCTTTGCCGCTTGCTTCTTTTTACCTCCTCTTTCCATCTGTTCCTTCCTACCGTCTCCTCATCCTTTCTCCTTGTTTTCATTTCGCTCGCTCTCCCTCCACGCACTCACAAAACCTCTCCTATTTTTCTTCTCTCCTATCTCATCTCGCCTATCTCCTTAGCCCCCCTTAAGTATCGCGCCATCTCACTCCTCTTCGCGACTCCCTCTCATTTCTCTTGCATTCTCTTTTGAGGTTTCGTTCAGTGTCCGTGTTGTGACCTTGGGTGCCTGAGAACATCGAGGGTTTATCTTAAGGTTCAGGTTGCTTCGGGGATGCTTGAATAGCATCGAGAAAGATCACCGTTGATACGAGGTGGAGGAAGAAAGGACAGAAAAAGAGAGGGAGAAAAAAAACGGATTTGGTATTTGCATCTCGCGCCGGACGTATTTTATGCCGCAATAAAAATATGGAGATGAAAAATTACCGTCCTTTTCGCTCTTTTATTTAAAAAAATATATATAGTTGCTTTGGAGACTCGCGCACCCACGAGATGTCCTCTCATAACGGAACCCTATCCTTAAAATGATTATGTTTCATTTGCCTTGCCCAAGAGTAGTGTTTTTTAGTGAGCAGTGTGCTTAATATTTTATAACTATTTTTTTTAGAGATGAAGATATCAGAGTTTTCACGTATGGACGCCATACACATATCATGAGAGACGAGATTTACGTCAATATCAAACCTGGTGATTTTCATACTAGTATGCATATGAGGTTCGAAAAAAAGTCTACGACTTTATCGTCAACGAAAAACTGACAACTATATTGTTTTGCTTTGAAAACCTTGGTTTTTTGAACTTCCGAGATGGAATTAAGAGGAAACCTTCCAAGTTACGAGATATGAAGCAGGAAGGCGGCGAGGGTGAAAGTTAAAAAAGGTAGTAAGTGAGAGATAGTATTTTTGTTTATAGCTCGCCTATCTGGTGCCTGGAATGAGACACTACAGACAAGGATGTTCGAACTTTAAGGAAGAAACTGGTTGAATATCATAATCACCCACGCGTTATTTTATTATAAATCATAACATTTAAGGCTGTTTATTTTTCCGCTGCGAAACTTTCGTTTCTTAATTTCGAGAATTTATTAAAACCCTAAGGAATAACAAAGGAAGAGAAAAGTTTTCTAATTAGAGAGAATATATTTTATAAAATATTTCCATCTGAAGAGGTTTCATGATATCGCATTTTTTTCTTTAGTTAACTTAAAACAATTCAGACACCCAGTGAGCTTTTAGAAAATGCGCAATGAAATATTAAAAATCTAACTTTCAACAGCGATAAGTTGATTCTAAAGTTCTAAACTTCGAGTGTTTTGATATAATGTTAACCTCGAAGATTATCTAAATTATTTGGGCAAATTAATTCATGAATATAATATATTCTAGTATTTACTGACTGAACTGAATAAGACAAAAGTTTATCTTACGATATCAAATAAAGAAAAATTGTTAGTGGTGTTTATGACGCTTAAACGCAACATGCCTAAGTAAGTTTTAAAAATATATATTTTTATTAATGTATTTATCACTTAAATTTTCTCACACAGTTGACATTTTCTTTGGAAAAGCTTAGATAAAAAAACACAAATGCACTTTAAATCGATTCCGATTCGAATATAGTGTAGGTTGGCAAAATTAGGCTCGAGCGAAATGTTGAATAAAGATTACAGCACGAGGAAACTATTTTGCTACACTTGGACGATTTAAAATGATTTAACTTAATTCTTTTTCCGAGCATATTTACACAGCTCTATTGCAAATAAGCCAGGACTTGCGCCTCCTTATCCGAGTCATCTTATAAACGTTTGATGCAGCCAACATTCCGAACAGATAAAGCAATCGCCGTGTCCTGTGAAACGAACGACCCGTAATGCTTCTCTTTTTATCCGACAACTTATCTCTTTCTCTTTTTTTTCAAACCGCTCTTGCCGAAAGTACTCCCAACGACCGCGTTATATACAACGCCCAGGAATTTTCCAACGAACACAACCTCAGCTCTTCCTGCTTGTCCACCCGACGAGATTGGGATCTCTCTTGACCACAATGCACTGCGCCGCCAGATCGTAAAGATGGCGCCCGGGAGAGTTGTTCTCGAAAGGGAGGGAGGGGGGGGGGGGGGGGGGGACAGGACAATGTCGCGTCTTTTGGGCCCACAAAACGGCGCCCATGGTTTTACTTTCCATCCGCCCACCTTTTCCTTCCTCTCCGCCTCCGTAATCGCCCCCATCTCCTCTTCCCACCATGCCCGTCGTCCGCGCGGCCTAGGAGGACACTCCCTTACATCCGTCACTCCCAATCAGAGTTGCCATTCTGACGACTTTGTCACTAATTCCGCTGTTATTTCTACAAGCGCTTAAGCTGAAGAGTTTTAAATATAGAGGACGCGCCCTGTACGCTAATGGGTTTCATTTGTTACCTGGTCACTCATTCTTCCGAGACCGGACGGGGATCCCCGTTGAGGCAGTTTTCGGGAGATAACCACACTGTAAAGATTCAATGGAGAATATAGTGACACAGAAAAGCTTTTACATTGCTCACCAAACTTCTTTTTCCTTGGGTCCATTTTTAAGCGCTCAACAAATCGCGATGTTTTGACGATTGCCTGAATGGCCAGGCACGAAAGTTAAGGATGGTCCGATTTGTACTTGTCCGAACCTCGGCTTTCAAATAATCTCGATGGATATTTAAACGTCACGGTGTTTAAGCTCGAAATGGTTATTGGCGATATCATGATAGATTCAATTAGTTTCGTGCTACAAGACAATTAATCGAAATATATACTTTAATATTTCTGTCAAATTGATTTTAGAATTCGTTACATTAAGAAGCCGATGTTATTCCTGACCTACAAAATCAAATTGCATTAGTATCACAACTTGAAAAAGTATTATTCGCGAGATTATTTATACATGATGATATATAATGACCTTGTAGGTATTTATTATTAACATATATGGTTGATAAATGAACCTGACGAGTCATAAGTTTGCTTTTTCTTTTTTTTTGTCTTTTATCTGCCGCTTTTTCCTTCCGTTTTTTTCACCTTTTTAACTGTTTTTTTCTATTGTGTCTAAATATTTGATTTTGTATGGTTAAGTAGTAATTTTTACAAACTTTAATATATCGCTGAAACATTTATAACTTATTTCATCATTATAATGTTCCAAAATTGTACAGAAAACAAAATCTCAAAAATAGTTAGGAGAGGCAATTAAAATTCCAAATGTTCAGTTAATCCAATGTAGGCTATTGCAAATACAGAATCGAACTACTCTTTGAAATCGGAAATATATTTATCTACAAAATAATTGTTTAGTTAAGCTACACAAAAAAGAAGTCTGCAACAGATTTTAACCGTTAGATTAAACAAATAAAAATACGATTTCTACAACTGTCCGTGGCTGCCATTGAATCAGGGTCGGCAAGAGTTACGCGAAGTCTAGTGGGCGCTAACCCGATCATCTATCTATGCATTACTTGCAAGAGAATCAATGTTGGATACAAATTTATATCGCGGAACAGGCGGGAATCTGGACGAAATTCCTTTTACTTATTATTATTAATTATTTCACAGAACAAAGAATAAATGAACAAGTTAAAAAAATATATTTTAACAAAAATGTTCGGAAAGGGGCGCTGGAGCGATTCTTTGCCCGGGGCGCCGATATAACTCGGACCGCTCATGATTGAGGAATAATTGATTTCTATATCTATCGACTAATTCCTACAAACATTTTGTGATATAGATCAAAATAAACTGCGGAGTCGTATATTACGGCAATCATTTCAAAAGTGCAACTTTTCGTGACCGCACCACAAATTCGCAGAGGATCTCGCGAGACCAACAGGCTTACCTCGCTTGGCCAAATTACACGATAAGATTTCTCCAAATCTGCACGCACGCAAGTCCACATGCCAGACATAAATCTTCCCGCTCAATTAACTTTTTCCAGGGAAATCGCAAAATAAAATATTTCGGCGATTAGTCGGAAACGTGTCATTCGATTCAATTTCTCTTCCGGATTCGTGACAATTTCCGAAAAGCGACGGTCTGGAAAAGTGAAACCTGAAAGGCAAAGATCGAGGTCAGCTCATACGTAACCCTACTTAAAGATTGAATGTTACGAGTTAAAGTTGTAATTTATGTACTTATATGGCAGGCATGTCCAACTGGGGGCACGAAATCATGCCTTATTTGGACACCCACAAAGAAAATCATTTCTATCACAAAATATTATTTAAGTTTTATTAATGATAAGAGACATATTTGGTGGAGGATTCATTCCGACTTTGTTTTCTCAAGTATTCACGGATTAAATTCGCTTCAGTTTCAAAATCAAAATGTTTTGTGTCCCTCGAAGCATACGTGATCTGTCCAGGGTCCAAACAATTTTCCAGGTCGTCATTTCCGATCCTCTCGACTGTTGAAAGCGTAATTGCCACGGTTGGCAGCACTGGCCCCTTTCCTCCGCCCTCACACCGCTTCCCTTAAGGGACAGCCGTCCCCTTCGTCTTGTCCATGTCCTGTTGTCATCTGTCCGTTTCTTTTGCCGGCGTCTAATTCCTTCTCGTAATCTCTTAGTCCCCATCTCTCTCCTACCATTCCTATTCTTCTTCCATCTCGTTTCCAGGATTCACAGAGAGAGAGAGAGAGAGAAAGGAAGAGAGAGTAGCATCGCCCTCTTCAATTGTTTGCGAGCGGAAAACTGCCTCCTTCCTCCCAATGGCCTCTTATTGTGTTGACATTTCAAAGTTGTAAAAGGAGAGCGCCCGGAATTCCGCTCGCGGCAAACAGAAGTAGCTTCAATAAATCAATGGAAAGCATGGAAAAAGGATTGTGTGGAGATAATAAAAGAGCGATAAAATTTAATGCGTAAACAAAATAACATTGTTGTTTCTGAGAAGATGCTTTGTTTGATTATATTCGACTGGTCTGGGAGGCGAAGGTGATCAGTGGGTGATAGGGGGTGTTACCAGAATGTTTTTAGTCGTAAAGACACGTTTGATGTTTGTATTTGGGCCAAAAATATCAAATTACGAAATGAAAGCCGTGCTAAAAAAGGCATCTCCCCTTTCCCCCTAACGCAATAACAAGTAGTTTCCAAGATTTGGGTAACTTCGGATAAATAAATGAATTTAGAGAAAATTTCGCTTTTAGATGAAAGTCTTGCTTTCGCTTCAAAGGTTTTTTATTTTAAAATCAACTCTCATAAGACGAACGATCCGAAATAGCAGTGAAAATGTTTGAGAACAAGTAAGGGAAGAATTTCATAGTAAATTACGAGGTTACGACTGATGTCTTACCATCTGAGTAAAGAATTGCAAATGAGATGTATTGTTGGTTGCCTAAAATTGTAGCAGCATGTACTTTTTAGCGCTATTTTTTCGATTACTCCTCAGCAGGTGATCAAGGTACACCAAATTTTTACCATCTCTATATCTCGTATTCTTATAATATGCGGGACCCACACGACGAAGGGTACATATTCGAGTAGAAAAAAGTGCAGCTCAGAGGTTAGTGAATCAAATTTACATCCCCATGCAGAGCGTTACTTCATAAGTAGGGTATGGATTTTTCGGGTTAAAAAAAATTCATTAGGTGGGTAAATATCGGGTTTTATTATTTTCCTTTTCATTCGGGTTAAAATCGGGTATAAATAAGTTACAGATTTTTTGAGGCTTTAAAAAAAGTTCAATATCGGGTCATTTTCGGGTTTTATTATTTTGTAATTCGGATAAAATGATTTTTAAATAAAAATGTTGTTTAAAAATTTAAAAGTTTGATCAACAATCAAAACTTTTTACTCTACTTTAAGTATGGTTGAGAGCGTGATATCTTGTGTTATACGCCTCCAGGTGGAGAGGAACACCTAGCAGGCTGCACAAATGTCTTGCTTCCCGCTCAACTGCTTTTGGAACACACCAGATATTAGTGAAATAATTTTTCTTTCGTAGTGTTTTGAACTAACAGTCACTTGGGCGACTGATGTAACAGATGTAGATGTAACGGCGATTAGCTAAGCTGCGTCCTTGACTATTGGTGGCGCGAGCAAACCAAGGAGATTAAGATTGTGTTAGTAAGCTTACGAATAAATTGTTTACAAAAAAATTAACAGACTGTTCACGGACATCTCGGACTGCACTCAAGTGCTGAGATGCCTACAAGCGCCAGAATAGAAATCCCGTGACCAAATCTAAAATAAATTGTTAAAAAGAAAACTAATAATTTTGGTTTTTTTCGGGTTTCACCCGAAATTTAAAAAAGGCAATCGGAGGGTAACATTCGGGCGAAACCCGAAAAATCCATACCCTATTCATAAGCAAGGAATTTGAGCTGGATATCGGTTAGGGTTGGCAACCGTCCTACTGTCGGTAGGACAGTCCTACTTTCAGATAAAATGTCCTCTGTCCTACTCTAATGTCAAGTAGGACGCAAAGTGTCCTACTTTGTGACACATCCCTGTTTGGAAGAACATATACCGGCGACATCACCCCTAATACAAATATAAACTGCCGTATTATCAGGAATAAGACTTCAGAATTTATTAGAGGAAACTGAGGCAGATATAGTGATAGGCACAGAGAGCTGGCTAACTTCGGATATACACGACCGAGAAATTTTCCCCTTAAGATATAATATTCACAGACGAGATAGGGTAAATAGGAACGGAGGTGGAGTTTTTATAGCGGTGAAGGACACGCTTATCAGTTCGCCAATTGAGATTACGGAAAACAGAATAGAAAGCATTTGGTGTACAATCAGCAGGGGAGGTTTAGGAAACATCCATGTATGTGCATGCTATAGGCCGCCAGGTGCAGACGCAGAAGAAATTTATGAGCTAGAGGCCCAAATCAACTCAATACAGATTAAAAATAGCAAAAGTCTTACTATAGTAGGGGGAGACTTCAATCTACCCTCGATAAATTGGCGCAGTTGCGGCTTCACACCACCCGGTAGAAATCGTGAGTCATGCGAAGCACTAATAGACATCTTCAATAAACATTCCCTTATTCAGGTAGTCAGAGAACCCACGAGAGAGGACAATATATTAGACTTAATAGCAATTAATATCCCTGAACGAGTTTCTGAAGTAGTTATTGAAGAAGGAATCAGCGATCACTGAGTAGTTCGAGTTCTCTTGAACATAGCATTCGTAAAGCGAAAAGTGTACATATTTATAAATGCTAACTTTGCGGACTTTAAAGAGAAACTTATTAAAGATTACGCAACTTTCAGAAAATTAGCAAGCACGAAGAACGTTGAGGAAACTTGGAAAGCTTTCTTATCAGTAATTAGAACAGGTATAAATACGTACATACCAAGTAAATATATTACTGATAATGGAGAACCTAGGTGGTATAATCGGCAGGTTAGATGTGCTCTCAGGCGACAAAGAAAGCTTCACTCAAAACTTAAATGCGCCAAAAATAATATGTCACAGGAGGTAATAAATACGATTTCAAACAAGTACAGAAATTGTCGGACTTGGACTAAAAAGATTATGCGCAAGGCATTAATGAACTTTAAGAAAAAGATTCTCTGTGAACATCTAAACGAAAATCCCAAAATCTTTTGGTCTTATGTTAGAGAAGTTCAAGATCGACGCCCAACCGTAGCACCACTAAGAAACGACAAAGGAGAGGTAGTTTACGATAGCATTGATAAAGGAAACTTGTTAAACTCATTTTTTCAAAGCGTATTTACGACCGAAGTGGAGAAAAGGAAGGACGATTCACCCGAACCAAGCGAAGAGAAGATGAACGATATACTTATATCAGCGAAAGGTATAGCAGAACAGCTCAAAATCATCAATGCAAATAAATCCCCGGGACCGGAAGAGATACCAGCTAGAGTATTAAAGGAATTAGCGTTAGAAATAGCACCTTATCTCAAAACAGTTTTCAGTAAGTCACTTAGTCATGGCGTTATACCTGAGGAATGGAAATTAGCCTTTATAACTCCGCTACATAAAGGCGGGAAAAAAGACGACCGAGAAAACTACAGGTCGATTTCGCTAACCTCAATATCTTGCAAGATTCTAGAGCACATCATCGTTAGTTCTGTGATGGACTTCTTAGATAGCCAGGACTTGCTCAGTAAATATCAGCACAGTTTTAGGAGGCAAGATCTTCTGAAACTCAGCTCGCTCTGTTTGCTCATGATATACGACGATCCGGTGATCGAAAGACCCAGCTAGACGCGGTTTTTCTTGATTTCAAGAAGGCATTCGATAAAGTCTCTCATATTAAGTAATTGAAAAAATTACAAGCCTGTGGAATAAATCGAAAGATAATCGAGTGGATCAGGGACTTTCTCAATGATCGGGAACAAATGGTAGTCATAGATGGATTTAAATCGGATTCGGTCAGCGTGTCCTCCGTCGTTCCACAGGGAAGTGTCATCGGTCCCCTATTATTCCTTATATACATAAATGACTTAGATAATGTTATTACAAGTAAAATCAAGTTATTCGCGGATGATACGGTAGTTTACAGAGAGATTAACAGTCCTGCTGATCAAGCATTACTTTCTAACGACCTACACGCAATTCTCGAGTGGTGTAAAGAGTGGCAATTAGAGCTGAACTTAGATAAGTGTTCCGTCTTGAGATTCTGGAGAAACAAAAAAATTGAGGCGATGAATTACAGTACAGAAGGCGTACATCTAAAATTAGCTGTATCCGTCAAATACTTAGGTGTCATTTTAACAAGTAACCTCTCGTGGGACACACACATACGAAATATATTCGGGAAAGCTAAACAGAAACTAGGATTCATCAAACGGATAGTAGGTAAAAGCGAAGAAAAAGTCAAAGAGACATGTTACATTTCTTTAGTTAGACCGCTGCTAGAGTATGCGTCGAGCATATGGGATCCGTACGAGAAAGGATTAATCGCCGAGTTAGAGAAAGTGCAGCGAAAAGCTGCTAGATTCGTCAAAAATTGTTATGATAGAAATAAAAGCGTTATAGGCTTGATACAGGACTTAGGATGGGAATCACTATATTGCTGAGCGCCGATTACGTGCTAGGTTAAAACTTCTTGAAAGATTTAGAACGAGTACTTTCTCCAGCGACGTCGAAGAAATAATAGAACTCCCACCTATATCGGTAGAATGGACCATCCTCGTAAAATAAGAGAGATAGCCTGTAGGACAGAGAGATCCAAAGGCTCATTTTTCCCTAGAACGATAGCTGAGCAGAATAAAACTTGCGATCAAAAACACCTCGCGTAGGGGCGTAAACCAAGGCCTAATTTTGAAGTTTTCCCCTTGGTGTTAATACACCCCCTGCCACACACCCTTGTGGTGGCTTGCAGGGTAAACTGTAGATGTAGATGTAATTGATCACATGGCTACAGGGACCTAATGGGTGTGATGCTCATTGTTTCACATTGTTGTTTACAACCTCTTCCCCTACATTTTCTCCACTCATATTTTGTATTTAAGAGATCGCAATATAGGATAGTAGTTGGTCTCTGTTAGTTCCACTTCGTCTATCATGGAGAAAAAGATCAGTTGTGTTAAGTGCGTCTGTTTGGTAAAACTACTAACAAGTCATCACAGATTAGTTCCTTCGTATGTAATAATTAAATATAACAATTTTTCTATCTTTGCTCAACAAGTTATATCAACATTTCCTGTAAATTTTGTTTTCTATTAAGGAAAGCTGGCTCCTCCTGATACTTGAGGAGATATCAGAACTGCTTTTCCAATCTATAAGTTAGTTTTAATTGTCATTCGATGTTTTCACTTATGTCCTTAAAATTGTAGTGTATTAAATTTTAATAATAATAATAATTTAATAATAAACTTACCAAAGAGGATAATTTTGAAGATTCTTCCAAAGTGGGACATTATTTGATAATTTTTAATTAGTATCAATATTCCTTGAATATTAAAATCATCTAAAAGTAAATTTCAGAAAATCATTTTATGACATTTATTAAACTATATATCTACTGCTTCACGGCATCAAGGGTTCATTTGGAAGATAATGGAAATTTAGATGTTTCTAAATTTTAATAAAAAGCTTTATTTTTCTTGGATCACTTACATGTGAAATTATTTTTAGCGGCAAATTATTTGTTGTTAAATATAAGTTCACCTATTGTATTTATTTTATGTATTACGATAGCTAAATTTTGTTTGCATACGACAATCATACATAATGTCTATCTTCAAAGAAGTAATAGCTAATATAACTGGAATGAAGGTTGTAGCATGTTGTTGTATCAATGATAATATATTTAAGTAATTGATTTATTATTTTATGTTAAAATTTTCAGAAATTACGAAGTATAACCACTGTTATATTTTAAAGTAGTCGTAGTCTACCTTGTGCTCTGGTTCGATTCTAGGAGCATATCTTTCCATATTTTGCATGTTATAAAAACTTATCCGCACTTATGCAGCAATGCTCTAGAAATCTTTTAAAATATTATTAAAAAATTAGAGGGAAATAATGCTACAATTATGAAATATATTGTGCAAATTTAAATTGAAAATAACCGATTGCATTGAGGAGCAGTTTTTTTGGTTTTGAAGTTTGGCGTAAAATGGAAAAGCTACTTCACCATGATACAAAAGTTTAAAAAAGAATTGTTGTCTTTTTATTCTAGTTTTCTGAGCTATTTAATGAAAAAAATTGATTATAACAAAAATGGATTATCAACTTTAGCTCCTTTTTCCTTTTTTGATGAAATATTGCCAAAGTATCGAGATTTTTGCAATATCTTTGATACTCTAGATTTTGATTTTATTTCACGGCTTAATATGGAAATTATTTGAAGAACTCGTGCCAATTAGAGAGAATTTTCATTTAATTGCTGCCCGTGACTATTGAAAAAAATGTGCTAATCCTGGTGAAAAGTGGCGATACATATTAAAAAGTGTAAATTCTGAAAATCTATTCCAGTTAGTATCGTATATATTTAGCATTCCAGCATCGTCTGCATTTACAGAAAGAATATTTTCTGCATTGGCTATAATATAATAATAATAAATTTATTCATCCAGAGATCATACTGACAGATGATATAGGATATCTCAAAATGGAGTACATAGAAGTATGAAGGCCAGAAAGAAATCGCTATACTGTTGATTTATTAAGAAGTGAATTGGTAATTTATATAATTAAGGAAAGTTCTTGCTCTGAATTTTATGACAGAATTTTAGACAACAAAACTTTATTGAGTGCTGCAAAAGAGCAAAAAAATATATAAATTTAAAATGAAAAAACCTTAAGCTAATTAAAATTAAATGCGTTTTCCTACATTATACATATGTTTTTCTTTTGTCGTAAGCACAATACCACTTTTTAAACTATCTTTATTGTGTTAATAAAATGTTTTATTAAAATTTATTTTTTGAAATAGGTTTTTCAACAGTCATCAATGCGTCAATTTACTTCGAGTACAAAAATGTCATAGCCAGAGATTTCCAGAGTGATTGTGCGTGTGTGTGTTCCTTTTCTTCTTCTTTTTAGGCTAGTTTTTGGCAACAGGTCCCTGTAGGCCATCATCGTCCTGCAAACTTGTAAGTATAATTTTAATTTTCCTTTATTTCTCTGGGTTAATTTACGGTTCAGGAGTTTTAAATCTTAATTCCTAAAAATTGTAGACTTTGTTCCGCGCATTTACATCATATATTATTTTATTTTGGGATTCTAATATCTGTGCATAAGGAATCTTCATTACTGGTGTGTTGACAATGTTGTACATTTAAAAAAATCATTATATACTAGCATTTGCTTACCCATTGATTGATTCCAACTGGTCTTGTGACCAATTTGTAAAATCATGTTGTCATAATATAATTGTAAGTAATTTTTTCTGTCCCAATAGTATCTGTGAAAATATGATCAAATTTTGGAATGTCTTACTTAAGTTTCGAATGTCCTACTTAAAATTTGTAAATGCCCTACTTAGCTGTCACAAAGAATTGGCAACCTTAATATCGGTAGATGAGAGCATAAATAACGCATGGTTGATACTTCTAGAAAAATACGCATAGACAAGCCGAGGTGAGGGAGTAATCGGAATAATTGAAACTCTCACTTAGTATAGGGAGGCGCGACCACAATGAGAAAATACCCCCTAGAAAGATCAGAGATCATAATTTCAGATTGGTTTTGAAATTTTTTAGGGAGTCTGATGCACTGCACCTGCCTGATGATTTTTAGGGTATTATGTAAATGTAGTAGATATTCATTGACGAAATTATTAGTGAATCGAAACTAAGAGTAACATTGGAATTTAACACGTGAAAACATTGCTGTATGCTGACGAAAAATTATAATTTAAGATACAAAGGATAAGCCACGTAGATAAATCTACCAGCTACATCGAATCAGTAAGACATTTAATTTCAAAATCTTAACCAATAAAACTTAGTTTATGAGCTCTGAGGTAAATATCCTGTCTGATCAAAAATCATAATAGATAGATTATAGAGCAATCATCCCATTAAATCTTTCTAGGATGTGATATTTCATACGACTTTGATAATGGTATGACAGAAAAACTGAATACATTTCAAGCTGCCTGTGGAACCATAAGACTTACACTAAAACGAAGAACTAGGAAATAAACATAAATTTTACAAAATTAAGACAGTCCCGGTGCTTTAATATGGTAGCGAAATCTAATTGGCAAAAGAAAGCGAAGTAGAATTTTAGGGGCATAAATGGAATTATAAGAAGTAAAAGAATGTACGAAGTAGGGCAGAATTAGGAGTGAAGACATGGGAAAGGAGTTGAAAGTTGTTGCAATAGATGAAATAATGGAGGAAAATGAGCAAAAATTGATTAATCGTCCACAAAGAATGCTTATGCATAGGATACCTAAACAGAACTTCAATATCAGCCGCGTGGAAGACGAGATGTGGGAAGGCCAATAAAGAGATGGGCGGAAAATTTTGAAAGGGAAACAAGCCTTTGACCTATTTCTTATGCAGAATAAAAATTAAATTTTGCGTCGTTGGTAAAATTAAACCAAAGGAAATGTCTTTCTAAAAGTTAACATTTTCGTCTGGTCTATTTTAGGCCACAATTTCCCGCCGAAAACAAATAATTGTAAGCGATGCTTTCAATTAGGCAAATGCAACGCACATATTCTATCGATTCGCCTGTTTGATTACTGTTACACTTCTATGAACAAATATTCATAAACTACGGAATCAAAGGTGTACCTTAAGCTGAGAAAATGCAATAGCTAATTAGGGCATCAGTATGTCTCCGACACCTTTTTAACGAAGTAGTGATAGAGCAAGGCTGTCATATGCACTCCTTAGAAATGTCGTCTCAATAAGAAACTTAAAAGTCTTTCAGTTTTGTAAAAAAAAGTTGGATTTACAAGTAATTTTGAAATTTTTTTTGCTAAAAGGTCCTGAGCCATGTGTTTAACCTAGTTTTCCAGTGTTTATGGCAGGGATTCAGTTCGACTTATTTCATCGATGACTTCAAATTACTAAAAAAGTTTGTCTTTTCTTTCCCTCATCGGCTCGAAGATTCATGGGCACTGTATTGGACAAATTTGATACTTAAATCAGTAGGAAAGTAGGTGGAAATCTTATAATGAAATATTTTCTAACAAAACTAAGGAAGTACATCTACATCTACATTATACCCTGCAAGTCACCTTTTCGGTGGATGGCAGGGGGTGCAGTGCACCAAGGGTCCATAGTTTTCCTACGTTATCTTTTCCTATTATGGTCTCTTATCGTCCTAGGGAAAAACGATCCTCTATATCGCTCCGTTCTGCAGTCAATCTCGCGAATCTTATCCTCACTGTCCTGCCTTCCGAAATACGTCGGGCTTCTGATAAGTCCTACTACCTCATTCGCTAGTCCCTCCGACATAAATTTTTCCAGTAGTTTAATTCTAGCCTGCAGCCTACGTTCCTCTAACGATGTCCATTTCAGATTTTCTATTAATGATGTTACGCTTTGTTTACTATCGTAATTCCTCTTTACAAATCTAGCTGCCCTGCGCTGAACCTTTTCTATCTCGTTAGTGAGTCCCTTTTCGTAAGGATCCCACACAGCTGAAGCATATTCGACCTGCGGTCGAACCAAGGATAAATAGCATAATTCTTTCACTTTTTCGGAGCTATTTCGAACTATTCTCCCTATAAAGGCCAGCTTTTTGTTAGCGGCACCTATCAATCGGCGAATGTGGGTGTCCCACGAGAGATCACGATTGATCGTGACTCCGAGGTATTTAATCGAGTCTGAAACTGGAATCTCTACTCCGTCCAACGAATAATTATTATTCAACGAGATACTCTTGGTTCTCCAGAAGTTGATGACGCAGCTTTTCTTTTGGTTTATCTCTAACTGCCATTCCTTACACCATGCAGAAATAGCTTCTAGGTCATTTTGGAGATACTGGTGGTCTTCCGGATTGCTTATTTCTCTATAGATGACGGTGTCGTCCGCGAAAAGCCTAATTTTACTTCTGACTACTGAGCTGATATCGTTTATATAAATTAGAAATAATAACGGACCAATTACACTACCCTGTGGAACGCCAGAGACAACCTCCACTAAGTTCGAAGATTTCCCATCTATAACAACCATCTGCTTCCTATGATTTAAAAATTCACGGATCCAACTAACGATTTTAGAATTTACGCCTAAGGTTTCTAATTTCGTTATTAACTTCCTGTGAGGTACCTTATCAAAGGCTTTCCTAAAATCTAAGAAGATGACATCGACCTGCGTATTCTTTTCTCCGCTTCTCAGTAAACAATTAACAAAAAGACCGAGCTGAGTATCACATGACCTACCTTTCCTGAAGCCGTGTTGACAATCATCTAACAATAAATTACTATCAAGAAATCGCATTATGTTGCTAACGAGTATATGTTCGAGAATCTTACACGATATCGAAGTTAAAGAAATCGGCCTGTAATTTTCTGGGTTCTCCTTGTCTCCGCCCTTATGAATTGGGGCAACGTGCGCTAACCTCCAGTCGCTAGGGACCTCTGCGCGAGAAATGGATTTCTCGAAGATTATCCGAAGAAAAGGTGCTATTTCATCTGCTAATTCTTTTAAAACGCGAGCAGGAATTTCTTCGGGGCCAGTGGCTTTGTTATGTCTGATGGAACTTAATTGCTTTGCTATTCCTACCTCAGAAAATACTATATCGTCCATCAGGTCCCCCCTTATTGCGGGTGCATAATGTACGCAATGGTCGCTGACGGCTGTGAATGCTTTTACAAAATGACCGTTTAACAGGTTGGCTTTCTCTACGCTATCATGAATAACGTCACCCGAGTCATTACGCAGGGAAGGTATTGTAGGGCCTCTACCTTGGACCTCTCTCACATAGGACCAAAACGCTTTAGGGTCCTCCTTCAAATAATTATTTAATACCTTATTCCGGAAGTTAGTAAAAGCCTCGCGCATAGTAGTTCTCGCTTTAGCGCGGGATTCCTTATACGTCTTAACTTTAGTTGCTCTATATTCATCGGATGATGTAGACGGCATATTTTTTATTTTCGCGTGGCATATTCTCTGACGCCTAAGCGCACTCCTAACTTGCTTATTGTACCAACGTGGCTCTTTATTGTCGACCTTCGATTTAATTGGAATGTACTTATCGATACTCTCTAGCATTATATCCTTGAATAGTTTCCATGACGACTCAGCACCTGATCGTTCGGTCATATCACGGAAGCCAGGTAGTATTTCTCGTAGGCGCGACCTGAAGCTTGAAAAGTTTGCCCTAGCAAATATATAAAACTTTCTTTGAGGCTTGGGGTGCCTCTCGATTTTCAACTTACACTCTGCATATACGGCCTGATGATCACTTATCCCATCTTCAATGGTGACTTTGTTTATTCTTTCTGGGACGTTAGTTGCTAATAAATCTAATATGTTTCCCGATCGTGTTGGCTTTCTGACTAATTGAAGGAGAGAGTGCTCGCAGAATGTTTCGATTAATGCCTCACAGGATTCGCGTTCTTTACCTCTAGATTCGAAACATAGATTTTCCCAATCAATTGAGTGTAAGTTAAAGTCACCACCGACTATAACGATACCATCTTGATTTATCAGTCTAAGCTTTGATAATTGTTTCTCGAGACTTAAAATACAATCTACACCAGCGTTAGGTGTCCTGTAAAACGAGCATATGAACACCTTTTTGGAGCCATCTTTACCTATGCGGCACCAAACACTCTCTATATCCTCGTCACTTATCGGAATCTCACTGCTATCGTACTTATCGCTAACCGCTATGAAAACTCCCACGCCGGATCTATTAGCGCGATCTTTTCTATAGACACGATAGTCTCTAGGAAATATCTCCTGACTCTGAATTTCATCCGTTAGCCAACTTTCTGTGCCTATCACGACGTCGGCATGCAGACTGCGAATAACATGCTCGAACTCAGCAATTTTCCTACGGATGCTGCGACAGTTCAGTACGACGACGTTTAATTTCTCAGTAGGTAATCTTTGAAGTTTTAAGCGAGGAATGTGCTACATTATTTTACTTAAAATAAAATTAATTCTTTCGGACTATACATGATTAGCAGTCGGTATACAAAAAATTCACGCATTGCAATAAGTGCGTACATTTTAATTTTCTTTTCAGCATCAAACGTAAATTTCAAACGAAAGATTTTCTGAATAAAAACTAGCCCAAAAAGTACAGTATATCCAAAGAATAGCAAAAAAATCACGAAAGGAAGTACACATCTCAAGCTGTCATGCAGGTCGTCAAAAAATAAGAATGAAACAGAGGGTATCAGTTCTTCTTGTTGTGACGTCCTTAAACTTTTCTTATCAGCACGAAAAAATATCACACTAAGATTTTTCAAAGGAAGCAAAAAATAAAGAAAACTAAGAAAAAATACGGCGGAAAAAAGTAACCCGCAAGGATTAAAAAAAAACTTAAACCTCTTCTACGGCGAAACATTTTTACACCGAAAAATAGGGAATAATAACCTTCTCTAAACCGTTTTGGAAAAGAATCCAATCCGTCCATTCGTACCTCGCGAGAGAAGAATGCCTCCTTGTTTGTGCTCCCTGCCCACCCTTTCCGATTTTGAAAATCCAAACTCCTCCATCCTTAGGAACTTCCCTCTCTTTATCCTATAACCTCTCCCGCACCCAAAAACCACATTCCCTCCACTTTATTTTTCCTTTCTTTACCTCGGCCGCCGACTATAGAACCGCATCCGTCTTACCCCACGCACCGAAACCCGTCCGACCTAACGCAGAGGCTCCTCTCCCGCCTACCATTCCACCCACATTAACGAACTCTTGGGCCTGAAGGCTACTGGCGTCCAAAGAGACATCCCCAAATACCCTTAGGTGGTTAAGTCCCCTTCCACTCTCACCCTCCCTCCCTCCCTCCTCTCCAGACGACCCTCACTCTCTTTTTACCTTCGACTCCGCATACACCTGCCCTCCTCCTCCTTAAACCATCTAGAAGAGCTTTACCTTATCCCCTGACCTCCATCTTATCCCATGGCTTTCTCCAACCCACCTTTCTCGGCTATAAGGATGAGAAGATACGTATTTCACATCTTTTCCCATCCACCCATCCCTTCCCGATCCCTCTCTCCTACCCTCAGCTCATGTCTGCCCTACCGATGTCACCCACCACTCCTACATGCCTTTCTCTCTCTCCCATCCCTTTCTCCCTTCCCTCTCTCCTCACATGCCTTTCTACCTCGGTCCCTCTACAGCCTTGCTATTACCAGAAGGACATTTTGGAGGACTCCTCTGAAACCGCTAGGATGACCTTTTGCGAATACATTTCTCCTCTTGCCTCTCTCTCTCCCTAGATGCCGCAGAGATTTTTGGCGGGAAAACTTGTCAGAAATGCGTTCTGTGGTGATTTTTTTTTACATTTTTCCTTCCATCGCATGTGCCATCATATGTGTCGCAGAAAGTATTATTAGTGATAGATCCAAATTAACAATTCTGAATTTAGAAAGTAAACTTAAAATTATGACTCTTGGTCTGCTTTTCTTTTGGGAAAATTGCAATGCAAGCATATATGTAAGAGCATTAAAAATAGATATACGCGCTAAAAATTACCCAGAATTTTTAAGGATGCTTTATGTGCAAAAATCACATTCGAGCGGCTATCCTGCAAACAGTCAAGATTTTGAGCACTGATAAAGAAATTGCATTTATTTTTTATAAAAGATGAAATGCCTTGCAACGAATATGTCATATCCTTCAAATATGAAGAAAATAAATAAAATATACATTCTTCATCTATAGATTGAATCCTTTCATTAGAAGAGCACTCTATAAAGATCACATTCACGTTTCGAATGAACTGGGAATTGTAGCTGTATCGAATAAATATCTCTTATATCTAAGTCAACATCTACACATAACAATCAAATTCACAATATTGGTGGGTGGCACGAGGTATAATGCAACAAAACTCTTCGATTATCCCTTTGGCTCTCCTATTTTGAAACGCGATTTTCGGAGACATAAATCCCGATAGCCCTTACCTACGACTCATCTCGCAATCCATATACTTTAAGATTAGTAGATAAACAATTATTAGCCAGTTAGCATAATAGTGCGCATCTGATTTTCAGAAGGATATTAAGGTTGAATTAATACGAATAGTTTGAGATGATTAATTCATAAATTTTCAACTTTTTCATGCTCAAAGACCTTAGTTTTGAGAGAAAGAGTAATAAAATAAATATACTCTTCTACTTCCCATCATACATCTAAAAAATTGACAAGTTTCGTTTTGTAAAAATATTCAGTGGTTTGTCGATTTTTGTCAACTATTAGACCATGAATTCATATTAAAATATCGTAATCTGTTGAGAATCTAGTGAAAATATATAAAAAAGGAGCGAATCGCAATGTTTTATTCCTAATTAAGGTCAATGTTTTCAGAGAAATTTGAACCCCCATACTTAAAAGAGGAAATATATAGACACGCCACACCCTTGGCCTCGAAGCCCACGGGCCAAATGATTATAAGTTTTGCCATTTGACCTGCTTAATAGATTGATAATTGGAAAACTTGCTCGCAAGTAATCTTCGAATTGGAATCCGCCTCTCTAAACTTGTTCGAATTTAGAAAGCTAGGGCTAAGATTAATGTTTGGCAAACTGTTAAGTTCCACATTACAAGTCTGCGAGGGGGCATGTTGTTGCCCCGAATTTTTGTTACGACCGATTAATTGGGTATTTAAAAACTGGGGATTAGGCCATTCTTGTGTTGACTTTTAACGCAGCGGCTCTAATTTTGAATTATACTCTTTGAACTACTCCTTTGATTACAAATAGATTTAGAAAATAATATGACGATAAAATATTAACATAATGCTCTCATGATGCTGCTGTAACATAGCTTTCCTCTGCTAATCTAGAAATTTCTCTCTTGAATATAAATTTATGGTCGGTTTTACTTACCTTATTATCGTTTTTTAGCGCAGATAATTGAGAAATTCCATAAAAATGAAAATCTGTTTATATTTATATTTTATTTTTCTAATAGAAGTGATCAATTTATTTTTACGAACTTCACTGCGTGACTTATTTTATTTATATTATACGTAAGCGCTTGTAATAAATAAAGTTCCAGGTGATTGCACCAAACTTATTACTGATTAAATAATTACCATTGTAAAAACAAAATAAATATTTTAAATGTATGAATAGTGCGTGAGCAGCGATAAAATCAAAATTTCATATAGTTTGTATAGAATGATATCGAATATGGATTACGTAAACAGATACATATGCGTTATTGAAACGTATAAAAACAATTCATCGTGCGAGGTGTGATAGGATGTCTTGGAAATACAATTTCAGTCACAGCGAAAAGATGAATTTGGTCTACATGTACATTATTTAGATATTTTTTTTGGTTAAATTTTTCATTCAATTGTAACAATAAGTTAGAATGAAGTATAGAATTTACAATAACTAATCGTTACATCAGATACAGACAGGAAAAAATTAGGCTTTGAAGTATTTACGCTAAAAACATATCTAAAAACAAATTACTTTTGAACAGTATCATAATGATCCATCCGCAATTTACCTTGGGATATGTTCTGCAGGTGGTGTGATTCCTAAAATTAAATTTTTACACCTTGTTTGAAGTGATAGGTTTGCGAATCACACTGAAAAGATCAGAATATTTCGTTCAATAGAAAGGTTTTCGTCCTGACATAGCTACTCGCATGGAAAATTGTTTGTCTTCAACCAAATGTCAGATCGACGCATAGGTTTTCACTGTCGATGTATATAGAAAATGGAGCCGACGGCGCAAAATAATTGAGCTCAGTCACTTGTATGATTAGAAGTCAAAAAATGTAATTATTTTAGCAGCTGGATTCCGGTCTGGCACCCAAGAAAAGCCTCTTGACAATGAACAACCTATTTTAAACCACGGTGTTCCCTTTTGGACCTTACCGTTAGCCACTTAAGGCCGTGGGTGCTGAATATTGCCACGAGATGGCGCGAAGAGAAAGATTGAAGACTTTTTCGGTAACTTCGTGACTACAAATTTGAAGGAACGAATTGATTGAGCGTAAAATTAAGTTTTGAGTGGAAAAGCTGCGCATGCCCGCCTTTTTCATAGGGTGCATTGTTAAGGTGTTCTGGATGTGTCAGATTCCGTTACCGAAAATAATAAAGGCGCAACATATTTTTTATGTATCGACGTTTATAAGTGGGGTCTGATAACTAGAAAAATGAGTTTTTAATTTAAACTTTATTATTTAGATTTAGTTACATACATTTCTAGTCATATTTGCATATATTGCAAAGAAAAAAATCACATTTTATCAGTACCTATTTTGTTTGAGTGTTCACTGGGTTTCCTCATCCCAACACCTTGTTGTCATCCAGATATATATATATATATATATATATATATATATATATCGAAAGACACGAAGTTAAAAGAGAGTTTAAAATACTTGAGATCGATTGCAGAGCAGAACGATATTGAGGTTTGTTTGTTTGTCAATTTTGATATAGTATAATAATTTTCAAAAACATTATTTTTCTTTGTACCGTATGCTTGAAAATTTTTTTACCTCCTGGTGTTAAAATTTATTTTAATTAACTATTTTGAACATTCTAAAATCAAACATATATTCTTAAGAAAAAGAAGAATTATTAATTTAAACTTATTAAGTATTACTCCATTACATAATTTTATAGGATTGATTTGTTAGGGACATTACAAATTTCATGTGGTATTAATAATAGCAATAAGGAAGAGTATACTCCATAAATGGAATACACGGGGATTTCAACGGCGTCCTTTAAGGGTTTTACGTACAAAACAGTATGAAAAGATTGGGCGATTCTCGAATTTTTATTTCCGTAAATATAGGTGTAATTATAGGGTCTTGGGGACTTTTTGGCGGTAAATGTTGTCCTCCAATGGAATAATTTTATTAATTCATACTTTATAAATCATAAAAGAGCTAGGGAGAGACAAATATGGAATTTAATTGTTGCTTGACGGATGCTATTTAACGAGATACGAATATAAGTTTATTAAAGCGCTTATGGAAATAACTTTGAAACAGAAAAAATTCTGCTATGACCGGGAATCGAACCCGGGTCTTCCACTTGCCGGGCGGATATTCTACCACCTTAGCAGATATACTTTCCTGTTTCTGAACGCGGGTGTTTTTCTTAGTTGGGTCCGGGCTAGCCAAGCTAGTATCAACCAGCCCCAACGGACGTCCTCCAAGAGAACGTCAAAGAAAACCCCTCTCTCTCAAATGGTGAGATTGCCAAAGTCAGAAATTGATGGATTAATAGAAACTATACAGAAAGGCATAAGCTGTAATTTTGGGAATAACTTTGAAACATAAAAAATTTTGCTATGACCGGGCGGGCGGGGTTCGATTCCCGGTCATAGTAGAATTTTTTCTGTTTCGAAGTTATTCCCAAAATTACAGCTTATGCCTTTCTGCAAAGTTTCTATTAATCCACTAATTTCTAAAGTGCTTATGTTAAGTGGAAGTTCTAATTGACGGATTCAGTTCAAAATTACATTTCGGGGATAAATTTTAATAAGGATCATTCATACTTAATTTAATCAAAACTCGTCAAGAATATGAAAGTCACGACATACGGACGGACGAGATGTGTACGTGTACTACCGCTACTCGGGTAAAGAACGCATGTATAACCAAAATTCGTAATTCAGTTACTTTTAGATTCATTTAGTTGAATTAATTAGAGCTATTGAAACATCGTAAAGATTGTAAACTACATGTTGGGTATTTTTATGCAAAATAGATCTGCAACACTATAATATTACAAAGGCGAAAAAATGTAACCGTTTCATCAATACATAAGCGACCATGTAAGAAAAAATGTTTTTATAAAAGAATATTTTGCGTTAAATAATTCCAATGGATAATGTTTCGGCACTTTGCAAAATTTTTTCACCTAATCCATTTCTCTGTTCAAAATTATTTGCAACGAGAGCCTTTTATGTTTCCGACCTTCGCCAGTTCAAAAGCAGAGATTCATCCCTTACCACAAGATTAATCTCCGTCTTCCCCATTCGAAGCTCAGCAAAAGACATACTTTTCGATACCCGTGGAGAATTAGAACGTCCTCCTTCTCTTTCACATACCTTTTAAAGCCACCGTGCCGAATATACCCCGCAGCTTCCTGCTCCGGAAACCTTACCGGGCAGCTGCAAAAGGTGAATCTTTCGGGGACCCGAGGAGATAAAAATCATCCACGGGTAGTCCAGGACCCTCAGGTTATCAAGACTCCAAATCTTCGGTTCGTCCCTGAGTGACAGGCAAGTGGTTCCAGATGCTCACCGTGAAGGATTTGTTTACGACGCGAGTCCTAGAAAGAGAGAGATACGATAGAATCACCGAGAAGATATCCCTTTACGAATGTAGCCGTGTCCTTCGTATTCTTTTTCGCGATTTTCGGGAGACTTTATTCTTCCGACCGGCAAAACCACTTTAACCACGTGCTCCCGTTCCATGCTACATAAACTACAGGCGTACGCGCACATCAAAGGATCGAGAAGACATTCAACAGCTGCCATTGGCATAGATTCTCTCGAATTGCGAAGCAGAGAAGAGTGGAAATAAAAAAATAACGCCTAACATTGTTTCGTCTTTCGCTATCTCTTTCTCTGTCTCTCTCGCTATCTTTTATTTTGCGTTCGAAGGAAAACATTCAGAGAAGACGGAATGCATTTTTGTTCCTTATAATAAATAAAAAAATATTTGTAGTTGCTATATCCAGCGTTTCGAGAATGCTTCGCGAATTCAGCGACAGTCGGGCCTTGAGTTTTTTTGGTAAAAGTTGGACTACGATTTCGAATTCAGAAAGCTTTT
This sequence comes from Tanypteryx hageni, assembly GCA_028673005.1. Classification (NCBI taxonomy): domain Eukaryota; kingdom Metazoa; phylum Arthropoda; class Insecta; order Odonata; family Petaluridae; genus Tanypteryx; species Tanypteryx hageni. The sequence goes on from CM054116.1 coordinate 59,212,371, forward strand.
CTACGCGTGAAAATATAATTAAAGTCACCCGTAATTTCAATAACTGCATTGCATTTTGAATAAATTGAATATATTTATGATAATATATTATAAGCGTATAATTTATTTCGGTGTAATTGTATGGGAGACCGTCTGGGGACAACTTCCTCCCGTGGAATATCTGGCGAAAACATAAAAAAATCTTCCTTTGTTGAAACAAGAATAAATCTTCCAGCCGTAAGCAGAGTCTGATAATTAATTATTTTAAATGTACATTTAGTTAAAGCCAATGAATGCGAATGAACGTGGGGCTATATGAGAAAATGCGTCGAAATAGCCTTTATAATCATGAGATACTACAGATAATTTTTCTCAGATGCGACAAAACAACCCAGTGGAGGCTTCAACTAGAATAATTGTATAATGTGTTGACACCCCCTGCCAAACACCATTGTGGCTTGCAGAATAATAATGTTAATGAAATCTTAATAGATATTACCAAATTATACGATTTTACGATTTATGTCTGGGTTCTGGTGATAGTGAGCGTCTAAAATGTGGATGAGTAGGATCTATGATTTACTTTGAGAAAACCAAAACGTATTGTTTAAATAAATAGTGGCCTTTTGATCGCCATGTTGCGCTGAAAAAATCCCATTAAATGAAAGTGAAGAGTAAATACCACACGATCATCCGTATTCTGGAAAGAGAATCGAACCGGCAACGTCTTCACGTAAAGATAATAATGAAACTGCACAAATGCGAACGAACGGCACTATACATAATGCAAGAAATGTTTTTGGCTTGCTTTATACTTTTACCCGCAGATATTTCACCTATTCTATCTCTACATTGGCTTATTTTTCTCTTCTCTAAGACCTCCCAGCTTTCCTTTTTAAGCAGCTCTTTCCTGTTCACCTGGCTCCTTCATCTCCCCCACCAAAGCCACCCTTTATCCCTCCTTTCCCTTTCGGTCCCTTCTTTTAGGTCGTACCGCACCCCGTAGACATTAGTCCTGTCCGTCACCAATTAGTTTCGCGCAAGGTCCGATTCGATGTGATCCCTGGTTTTCTAAAAAAAGGAGAGCCCGAGTGTGGCCCAGGGCGAAAGGAAGCCTTTCCGAAATGGATTCCCCGTAGCTAAGGGTGGTGCGTTGGAAGGGAAGCCTCCGAAAAACTCTTTCATCTTGGCCGTAGCAGTAGCGCCTTTAAGTCCGAACTAATTCTTGTTCGCATCCCGTTCCTTTCCAGAAATGCTCAACTGCTGGGATACTACTTTAAAAAGAATTTTATATTCCGGCAGGTAATTTAAAATTCATCGGTTTCTTAGTAAATATTAACTTATTAACAGTTTTATTAATTTGGTATAAAGTATTTTTCGTTTCATAACATCCTACGACCATGTTTTAAAACTAATATTCTGCGTTTAATCAGAGGGAGTGGTTTGTTGCAAAATATGATAGTTTTTTCACTCATTTATGATGTGAACCTCGTGACATTTGTCAAATGGAAGTATATTGTATAATAAAGGAATTCTGCGGCAACTATGGTATGATAGATTGTAAAAGCCTTAAGGGCGAAGTTCTGAAATTTATATTCAGAAATGATTGTTTAAAAGGCTCCACTTTTATTAATTGAATTAGCACAGAATTTCGAATTTATGTTTTTACATTTTCTTAAATAGTCCTGTAGTAAAATTTAAATTTTCCTTCGAGAAACGGCAATGACTTTTTCATTCATACTGGAAAATCCAAGGTGTATATTGTATGTGTCGAGGTTCCCCAACACTTGTTAATATTCCACGAGATTACAAGGTAACAAAATTTAAAAACTTAAAAACTATAAAAAACTTGTCAATTTATTACTTATACATAAATAACGATATTTTTAATGTGTCATTGATTAATATTTATTTATTATTGAAACAAATGCATCAGAGTTTTGTATAATTTTAATTTGGGTTAAATTTTAACAACTAAATAACTAACTAAATAACAACAATAATAACTTTTTTCTCGTTTCAAAAATTGTTCCAACTAAATAAATGACAACTGACAGCAAATATATTGCTTGAATTAAAATATTAACAAGCACTGACTGAAATCTACTGAAAGTTAAAAGCAATAACGTTATTAGTCGCCATACCAACTACAATGTCGCATTATGTGGTCGATGTATCGACGTCTGTTCGGATTTTAGAATATTTTCGCGCTAATTCGGCGCGGAATCGATTTTCACTTCAGAAAAATAAATTATGTTCTTTCATGCGTACGATCTCCGATTGCCGAGTTCACCGCTCAGTTATAATCAATACAATAAATAAAAATGTAGTAAACTCAAAAAGAAAAAGACGGGAAGTTGGCGTCAATTTTCATACTTAGATTGTACGGTGGACCTAATTGATTTATGCCACTTAATTTATAATTAAAGAAAAAAAAAACAACTGAAAACCGAGGAAAATACGCGAGATCACGGAATTAAAAATTGCTATGCAAACGGGAAAACATTTTCAATTACTTTTCGGTTTGAATTTTGTAACTAGTCATTCATAGTACGAGTAAATATTTATAATTAGACATTATATCAGGGGTGGATCCAGAAACTTCCCAAGGGGAGGGCGATCGCCCCAATTGCCCCTCCTCCCTCTTGATTCCGCCTCTGCCGACGACCATACATTTTGAAAATCCCTATCCCCATCAGAGCCTTTCTTTCCCTTGTCTTACAGACTTAATCTTCGGTGTAGAAACAAAGAATGTTGCGCGGAATGAATTTAAGAATGTACCCAGCGGATGGCAATGGGGTCGTCCAAGGGGAGGGTGATCGCCCCCATCGCCCCTCCCTTGAATCCGCCACTGCATTATATCCATATAATGTTATCAAAAGATATCAACAGAATACTTGGAAAATAATTACTGATTAATATATAGGCTGGCAAAGAAGATGAAAGACAAAGAAACGCGAGTTTTGATATTTATTTTTAACTTTGAGGTTTTTTTTTATCTTTGACATACCATAAATGACATGGAATAAATCATTTAAAAATAAAATTAATGTAAGGGAAACTAGTGTCATGAGATTTTCCAAGGGAACCACAGGCCAATGTTACAGTGGATGGGAACACGTGGCGTATTTCACTTATTTTGGTAGTACTATGACTCAGGATGGAGATAGTACGAAAGAGATCAGGACGTGAGTAGGAAGAGCAAATGAGGAATTTATGAGACGACAATAGCTGCTGATGGCCAGTCTGAATAAAGATATTATAGATATTAGTGAATACTTTTATATGGAGTGTGATGTGAGGCATGGACTATGAAAAAAGATGTGAGCAGATTGGAGGCATTTGAGATGTGGGTATTGCGTAGTATGAAGAATATCAGATAAATGAAATTAAGGTTTAAACATGGTAGGGAAAGATAGGAACTTCATTAAAGAAATAAGGGGAGGACTCTTCTGATGATTGGTACATATTTAGAGAGACGAAGCTCTACTATAAGAAGTCATGGATGGGAGGATGCTAGCAACGAGTCAAAGATGTAGGAAGAGAAAAGAAATGTTAGTTGATTTAAAAGATGGGCATGGATGTCAGAAGATGAATAGGACAGGATTCGTTTGGTGAGACAAAATTCCTATCTAAAGGAAGAAAACATACATAATATATATTACTACGATTTTATTTTTATGTAAAAATTGCTGCGTTCTATGTACATAAAAGGTATAATTCCAAGAAAGTTTCGTTTTTAATGGTATTGACTGACAAATTAAACCTCTTAGGGATCCACATGCCTGAAAATTAAATTCCACGAGAGGAAAATTTTTAAAAACATTTTTCAAATATTAATTTCCTTGCTAAAAATCCACCTTTATTATCCAGTTAAGATGGTCCATAAACGAGTCTGTGCATACATGAACCCGAAGCGACGGTCTTCTATTTTCTTCCAACCGTCCTTGCTCACGGAGTCCTCATCCCTTCCTCTCTCACATTATCATGATTTAGGGGTCAACTTAATGAGCACACAGGGCCACGCAACTATGATTCATAACCCCCCATATCCTCGTACCATCTTCCCTCCGCACCGCCCATCTCTTCACATCTCGGCTCCCTTTTCCCATGCTCGCAAAAGATCGCATCCGGAAGTCGTTTTCATTTGAGGAAACCGTGCCGGACGGACGTGCGCCTGCTCGCGGCTGGACCTAGAGAAGGAAGAGGATGAAGGGAAAGAGAGAGAGAGAGAGTAAAACGCGGGATGGGTGGAGGAGGGAGGAGAGAGTGAGAGTGAGATAAAGCAGACTAGAGAAGACAGCGTATGAGGAGAGCCATCTGGGAGTCGAAGGCGGGGGCGTGTAAAAGGCACCGAGAAAGTTGGTGTGGAGGATAAGCTCCGCTCCACGGGATGCGGGAACACCTGCGGTGTGGACCTGACCTGACTTGCGTGACGTCACGAAGGTTCGGGACCCGCCGAAACACATGCACTAAAGAGAACGTTGTTTTCACGTTCCCTTCTCCCTTCCCCCCATTTCTCCCACCCGCAAGAGCGAGATTGCTTTCGTGAGGATGCAGACTGCGAAAGAGAGAGAGAGAGATGGGTTGGGAGGGAGGTGAGGGGGAGCGGCTATGGCATTTGTCCGTAAGGGTGAAAATCGCCACGACACGGAGACCCCCCTTCATCTTCTGTCCACACCTGCTGCACCCGCAAGATATATATCGCTCCTCTCCACCATCCCCTTCTCTTCCCTTTACCCTTAAACCCCTATGTGCTCTTCTCTATCCCTTCCTCTCCCATCTCCATCTCACATCTCGCATCCTTTTTTTCTCTCTGCTTTGAAATGCAAAAAAAGGGTTGAAGATTTTTCACAAGTCATCGCGACGGCAGACCCTTGATGAGTGCTCCGCAGATGGCTTTCCGTACGTATATACCAAGGAGGAGGAGAATTATTCTCTCCGCCGATATGGTATTTTATGCAATTTTTCTCGCGTAAGTTCGTGAGCCTAAAAGGCCAAAGAAAGCTGACGTTTGGCTTTTGAGAATTTCTCAAATGTGGCACTTATGAAGACGGTTTGAATGCGAGAGAGAGAGAGAAAGAGAGAGAGCTTATAAGAGGTTTCTTTCGGGAAGAGTGAGATTGGTCAGGCGAGAAGCGATATGAGAGTTCCATGTGTGATTTTGATTTTTTTTATGGGAGAGCGGTGCGCCGAAGTAGGATGCAGCGCCATAAGGATGAAGGGAACGGTTTAAAAAAAACTCAAGTATTCGGAAAAATGTTTCATTTCCTCGGAATTTATGGCACTAACGCAATATAGATTGCTGCATACGGCAAATAGATTCGGGTCAAGTACGCGCTGTGGACTGTTAGGTGCGCTGGTAGTTTTTGAAGAATACGACGAATAAAATGTTTGAATTTTTTTATCCAATAAAAATGGAGCTGTTTCAATAATAGGGAGTATTATGACGTCAGATCTGATCCATAAAAAGGATTTGAGGAGAAAAGTACTGAAAGAAGTACATAAATGAAATTCGCCGTTTCAGAGAGAACATACGGTCTGTTTCTTCTGAATTGAATAATGTATTTACCGGTCATGTGAAGTCTAGTTCCGCGATCAACGACATCAACCACTTTTCTTCACTTTCACGTTACGATGCAGATAAATGATTTCTCCATTTATATGCATTTTCAAAAAGAAATTATTTTTTCTTGCACACCCTATTCGAGGTTTAGCTAAATTAAAATGCAATCTACATCTACATCTACATATTACCCTGCAAGTCACCTTGACGGTGGATGGCAGGGGGTGCCGCGCACCAAGTTCCTAACTAATTATTATTCACTTATCTATTATGGTCACGTATTGTCCTAGGGAAAAATGACTCCTTATACCTCTCCGTCCTACTATCTATTTCGCGAATCTTGTCCTCATTATCCCTCCGTCCGATATACGTTGGTTGTCGAATGATATCCTTCATTTCATTTACGAATATCTCCGACCTATATTTATCTAGAAGTTTAAGTCTCGCCTGTAATCTACGATCTTTCAACGATGGCCAACTCAACTCTTCAATGAATAACGTAACGCTCTGTTTTTTATCGTAATTCTTTTTCACGAATCTACTTTACTGCCTTAAGTACGTCCTCAGTACACTTATAAAAATTGGGAAATCTCTTTCTCTTTCGACGCATTTTAGGCAGATATATTATTTGAGGATAAGTTTTTAAAGTGATGAGCAATACTATAATTCAGGGGTCCCCGGCTCAAATTGTATGTGGGCCAAATAGATTATTTTGAAGCAGATGTCGGGCCACATGTTATAATCATGGGACAAAGCATTTTTTTAAGCTTAAAAGCATACGAATAAAAATGTTATATATTTTAATTAAGAAACAATCATCATAAACTCATATCTATTGAATATTGTAATATTGTTTCATATTTCTTTGTTAGTCGATTATTGTATTCTCCACGCTTTATCTTCCACCTTCTCAAAGTAGAATCAAAGTAATGAGAGGGTTGCACTTTCTGAAATGGCGGGCCGCGTGCACCTCGCTGGTCACGTGTTCGACATACCTGCCCTAATTCATGCTTTATGCTCCACACAAATCCTTATTGTTATATTTCAGTAAATTAGACAAACTCATACCGCTGTATGTATTGCCATGTAATTCTTAAATTTATTTTTTACTTCGTTTTTTATCCGGAATTCAACATTACCCTCATTTGTGTCGCGAGAGATAACGTGCAGCCACTTTTTCTCAAAATATCTTTTTGGGGCAGCTATTTTTAAATCTCGTAATTGGCTTCAGCTGCTCTCGCAAGCGAGATTTTATTCGGGATTCATTCATACTTTAATTCCGCTCCCCGCTCCCGTCGCTCTGACCGGTTGCACCAAATCCGAGGCGCTGAAAGTTTCCAACCGCCACCACTAGGCTACTACGCCCTCTAACACTGGGATGGCGGGGATTGTCCCCACAGGGGCACCACAAATCCGTGAAAGCCAAACTCTGCAGCACTTTGCACGGTTTATCCTATGCAAGTGGGGGGTGGGAGCGTCCGACGGAGAGGGGAGAAGGAGGAGAACATGGGTGATGCGAATTACTGCGCGTATTTATAGTTCCTGGACATCCATATATATATATATATATATATATATATATATGGATGTCCAGGAACTATAAATACGCGCAGTAATTTATATATATATATATATATATATATATATATATATATATATATATATATATATATATATATATATATATTTATATATAGAGAGAGAGAGAGAGAGCAATGCGTCTGGAGGAGCTTAGCTCAATGGCCTTTAAAGACGAAAGGAATGCGAAAAAGCAGCGAGTGGGCCAACGGTAGATTGACCAACCGCCAGCACCCTATGTCACCGTAATTGCATCCAGCAGAACTCACGAGGCGGCGGCGGTGGCGCAGAGCTGGAGAGTCCAGCATGCACCGCAATGGCCATCAGCCGTAAATCAGGCCCGGAAGTGCCTGCCTGCAGATCTTTGCTCTACCTCACTAATACGCCTAAGTTCGCAGGAATTACGTAGAGTAATCCTTATTCAAGAAAATACGGGCGTTGTCTCCTCAGAGATGCTTGTCGCAGCATCAGCTATTGCCACTTTCTAATTTCTAAATGTGTAAGAATATTAATTAAAATATGTACCCTTAAAGTGACTGGTAGTAAAAACAGAAATTAAATGGTTATATTCCGACAAAATAAAATGTTTCATGCATTGATTTATTTTTAACCTTTATAGAGATTTTTCTAGAAGATAAATAATAAAGGGTCGATTTTGTTTTCCGACGCATATATGTCAGCCACAGCTATACTTACCGAAGAGTCATACCGTAATAAACTTATGTATTCGGAATGGTGTGTGAGTTACTTTAAAAATACTTAGATTTCTTTTAAAAATTAATTTAGTTTTGCCACACGTTCTCTATATTTGAGTCCTAAATTCACTATTTGTTGGTTTAAATCGGACAATGGGTCACATACATTTTTATTGCTATCTTAAATATCAACAAATTTATAACTTCATACATCGCTATTGATATAGTGTCATTTAAGCGATTCATTTACCTAATTAAAATATTGCGAATATTCCGTGAATGGAAAGTAGAGAATCCTTAGAAAGTCCGTAGAGTACTGAAATTAATTAAGAAGATATCATGCTAGATTGAGAACGATACTCGTCAATCAGGCGGATAAAGAAGAAGCGCTCAGGAAATATATGGAAGCGAGATCTAAAGCGCAATATCTAACGAAGGATCCATTAAGCGAACATTAGAGAAAAATTTAGGAGAAAATGTGAAAGATAACCCGAAAACGTTTCGGTCATATGCCAAACAAGCAAGAGGGGATGGCTCAACCATACCAATGCCGCATTCTAGAAATGGAGATATTATAACGAAACTGAGAGAAAAGGCTCATATATTGAGTAAAATATTCGACACAGCGTTCACAATCGAAAGAGAAGGGTCGGATATAGAACTAGATCCATATGCGGGAAATATTATGGATAGCGTCTCAGTTACGGCGGATGGCGTCAATTCTAATGTTTAAAAGCGAACCAAACTCCAGGTTCGGAAGGCATACCCTCGAGAGTAATAAAGGAATTGGTCAGCGAGGTGGCTCCATATTTTACAATTATTTTCGATAAAACACTTATAGAAGGAGTTGTACCGAGACTGGAAGATCCAATATGTGGTGATAGGGTAAAGGAATTACCGTCCTATCTTACTGACATCTATAGCGAGTAAGGTTTTAGAGCACAATATATTTAGTTCAATGATACGTCATTTAGATAGCTATAGGTAGTATATGAGCATCAGCATGGTTTAAGAAAATCGCGTGAGTCTCAATTAGCTCCCGTCACACAGGATATATTAAATTCCGGTAAAAGAAATACGCAGGTAGGCGCTGCGTTTTTAGATTCTAAAACAGCTTATGACAAAGTTCCTCATTATAAGCTTATTCAAAAATTGAAACAGTACAGGATTAACGAGGCAGTAGTAGGGTGAATGGATGCGTTTCTCCATGATCGAGAGCAGAACGGTAGTCATCGATGGACATGGTTTAGTACCCTTGAATGTCACCTCCGGCGTTCTCCAGGGAAGCGACTTGGGCCCACTACCTTTTCTCATATATGTATGTATATATCCTCCTATATATAGTAAGCTAATTTTGTTGGTAAGGCAATCTTAAGAATCTGATTATCTGCCGAAAAGCCAATTATATCTTGAGGAAGTTTAACCTTATTTCCCGTGAAAAAATGCGATAAATAAATAAGAAGTTAAATCTGTTTAATTTTAATATTTAATAGTTATTTAATTTTAACAAATGATAAAATATATCAATTTATATGCCGCACCATAATTAGAATTTAGCATATATTTCGTCACATGGTAACTTTGTACAGCAAAAAATAAATAAATAAGCATATAGGATATGGATGTAAATGGATTGCTGTTTAAAGTTCTTCTTCATTACATTTTGTCACATGGTAACTCATAGAAACACACAATTATGTGAATTTTATATTTATTGCTTACTTTTTAAAGTTGGTTTTGTTAATTATTATCTCAATTTTAACTTAACATTTAATTCACGGATACCCGTCATATTTGAAAAATTCATGTATAGCTACCTAATTGTTGTCAACATAAATAGTCTTATTGTTTATTGAAGTAAATAATATCTTCTATAATTACAAAATACATTTAATTCCTTTCGCGTGCATGGCAGATGGATTATCTACAGCGAAGAAAAGAACATAAACGTAAGTATTACAACTACTGAACTCAAGTGAGGTATGTTTTAAATAATTTTCGATTGTTTGGTTGATTAAAACTGATTAGAAAATAGATCACTTAACAGAAATGGCATATTTCCCTGAAATAAATTCTGATATATCGTTTTGCAGTATTAATCATTAAAAGTACGTGATATGTTTATTGATGCACCAACTAAGGGGGGAGAAGAAATTTTTAATAATAATTCTTAGTGTGGTGTTATTTGGTTTATATAGGAGGATGCGTAAGGAATGCGTGCATTGAATGCTTTAATACGAGAGAGAGATAAGGAGAGAGACAGAGGGAGAGAGACAAAATTAAATGTTACAAAGATTAAAAATAATTTTTGGCGTATAAGAATTGTATAGTGTAATGAATTTCTTTGTCAAACAATTTCTATTCGCCCAAAACTATTTTAGCTCTCTGAAACACAAAATTATGTGAATTTTAATTTGTTGCTTACATTTTAGTGCATATCAAAGTTGGTTTCATTAATTATTATTTCAATTTTAACTTAATACTTAATTCACGCATACCCGTCATATATGACGGGAAATTAAGCTAGTATATAAAAAATCTGATGTGGTCACCACATGACTTTCTCCATATCTGTAATATTTCTAAAAATTCCAATTAGGTTACATAATAATAAATATTTTAAGAAACTGCGAGAAAATTTTGACTTTACAAAGAACAGAAATAAACTCAAACCATAGCCTTCTAATATTGGATATAGCAACAAGGCTCCAACAATTAAGGAAAGAAGAAGGAGCGTTACAAAGACGTACCTAAGCGTCAATTGTGGTTGACGCTTAGGTACGTCTTAGTAACGCTCCTTCTTCTTTTCTTAATTGTTGGAGCCTTGTTGCTATATCCAATATCAGAAGGCTATGGTTTGAGTTTTTTTCTGTTCTTTGTAAATTCAAAATTTTCTCGCAGTATCTTAAAATATTTATTATTATGTAACCTAATTGGAATTTTTAGAAATATTACAGATATGGAGAAAGTCATGTGGTGGCCACATCAGATTTTTGTTTTGGGAACCCCAGCACAAGTTGTATGGGCCCAGTCTTTACACATTTGACACTGAATCCAGCCACCACCTGTAACTGAAAAGAATTCCTCGCAAAAGAAACAGGGACAATCCTCTTCGCCTTTTCCTAACTCCCTTACTTCCTCTTCATTTAGGACTCCGTTTTTACTGCTAATAGGAAGGGTGGTAGCCTTGAAAATTTTCTTTCTGGACTTTTGTTTTTGCTTACTAATGTTTATATTTTTAATCGTAGCTGACGTTTTTATTTTCTCCTCCAATGTGTTTTAGGGGGTGAAGTTGATAAGATTACTGAATGTGTAACATCTACAACATCTACAAGTTACCCTGCAATTCACCAAGTTGGTGGGTGGCAGGGGGTGCAATGCACCAAATCCTACCTAAAGATTGTCTAACGCAATTCGAAATTTCCTATTGTGATCTCTTATTGTCCTCGGAAAGAACGAGCCTAGATAACGCTCCGTCCTACAATCGATCTCACGTATTTTATCGTCTCGATCATTTCTACCTATATACGTCGGTGCCACAATTATTCCCACTACCTCCTCTTTTAGACATTCTGACCTATATTTCTCTAGAAGTTTCAACCTTGAGTGCAATCTACGGTCCTCCAGTGATACCCAGTTCAAATCGCTCAATAAAGAGGTGACGCTTTCTTATGTTCGTACTTTTGTTTTACAAATCTGGCTGCTCTGCGCTGTACTCTTTCTAGTTGAATTATGTGTCCCTTCTCGTACGGATCCCATATGCTCGCTGCGTATTCCACTTGTGGTCTTACCAGTGATAAGTAGCATGTTTCGCGTACTTTCTCTGTAGTGTTCCGTACTATTCTTCCTATGAATGCCAGTTTCTTGTTGGCCGCGCCTATAACTCGACGAATGTGCATGTCCCACGAAAGATCTCGACAAATGGTTACTCCTAAATATTTTACATACTCAGCTTGTCGAATACTCATTTCATCTATTTTATATTCGAAACCTAAATCTTTGTTCTTACTTTTCCAGAACGTGACTGCGGCACATTTAGTATAATTAATTTCGATTTGCCATTCTTTGCACCACGCTGAAATGGCTCTTAAGTCTTCACGCAGAGACTGATGGTCCTCCTGATTTTTTATTTCTTTATATAGAACGGTGTCATCGGCGAAAAGCCTAATTTTACTACGAACAACCGAGCACATATCATTTACATAGATTAAGAAGAGCAGAGGGCCCAATACACTTCCCTGAGGAACACCCGAAGCAACTTTAACGGGGGACGAGTATTTCCCATCGATGACAACTATCTGTTCCCTATTCGAGAGGAAGTCTCTCACCCAACCGACAACTTTCGAATTGATACCACATTGTCCTAACTTCGCAATTAATTTCCTATGAGATACTTTATCGAACGCCTTCCTGAAATCAATGAATATGGCATCGACCTGAGTATTTTTCTCTCCGCATCGCAACAAATCGTCCACGAACAGGCCGAGCTGCGTTTCGCATGATCTACCTCTCCGGAATCCGTGTTGGCATCCGCTAAGCAATGAATGACTATCTAAATAGCGCATTACAGAGCTAAAGACTATGTGCTCAAGTATCTTGCACGATAATGAAGTTAAGGATATCGGCCTATAATTTTCGGGGTTCTCTCTGTCGCCACTCTTATGGATGGGCGTAACATGTGCCACCTTCCAATCTTTAGGAACTACTCCTTCTCTAATGGATTTCTCGAATATAATTTTCAAATACGGCGCGATTTCAGCAGCTAATTCTTTCATTACACGCGCGGGAATTTCCTCCGGTCCAGGAGATTTATTTGGCTTAATTGAATGAAGTTGGAGCGCGATGCCATTTTCCGAAAATACCAAATCTTCTATCGAATCGCCCTGACGCATAGGAATAGGGGTTTCACATTCATCGTCATCACGAGTAAAAGCTTTCTGAAAGTGATGATTTAATAGGTTTGCTTTATCCATACTATCGTGAACTACGTTTCCCGTTTCCGACCGCAGTGACGCAATAGTGGGGCCCCTACCTTAAACTTCCCTGACGTAAGACCAAAATGCTTTTGGGTTCTCTTTCAAGTTTTCCTGTAAAACCTTCTTTTTATAATTGTTAAACGCATTACGCATTGCTACTCTGGCTATGGAGCGCGCCTTCCTTTTCGAGGTTTTTTGAAGTTTTTGACGGGGAATTGGAATTAACTTTCTAAAACCTGGAGATGAAGTACATGGACTGTTCTCTTCCTCAGCATTTCTAGGAGAGATGGACTGAATAGGCCTAGCACCAAAAGGACTCATCATGGATGATTCCCTCCCTTGCAAAGGGCTGGACTGGATTTTCTCCACTGACTCCTTTCCTCCACTTGAAGTTTCCCCTTTAGAAAATGTTGATGGTGGTCTGATTTCTGAAGGCAGAAAACCCTCCTCTGAAAAAATATTAGGATTGAAAGGATGGATTCCAATCTTTCAAAACCCTGATTCTGCATTTATAATGGTGGCTCCTTATCTGTAGGCACCCCGAAATAAAGCAGAAATCACATTTTCAGACATAGATTCCCCTTCATGCTGTATCGGCTACCTGCTTACTTCTTGGTCATAGGAGTTGGCACTTTTGAAGACTGAAACATCGAATAAAATTACTTTACAAGTTCTGCTGCGCATATTAACCGCACTAGTAAGGTAGGCCTAAACCAACCTATGGCTTGGTTGCAGGTGGTACTTCTGGCTTGACACCTTGAAACCAGTTTCACAAAGGACTCGAGAGGTGACTTTAAGGTTTTTATGAGTTTAGCAGATTAAGTAATCTTTAGAGAGCTTAAATTCCATTATATCAAACATTTAAGAAATGAAAAAATGCTTTCCTAGGAGCAACAATTACGCCACGTTGTCAAGATGCGTCACTCCAGCTTGGTGTTTCTCTTCAAACTAATACTTCTGAAGGTAGTTGAGCACACACTCACCAGAGATTAGCACCTCCTTGCATTCTTACAGCTGTTATGAATACCTGCTCATATTACCTGTCCTGCTCATAATACTCAACTTTTCCCTATAAAATAGTTTTATCTACATTTTAAGAATTCAAATGTAAATTTACAAGAAATTAAATATTATTTGATTCTTACTTTTATTTTTGTTTGGAAATTAATGTTTTGCGGTATTGTAAAATCAATATTATTTGATGAAATAATATTAGACAGTAATAGCAGGTGCAAATTTATACTATGAAGGGAATCATTATTGGAAGTGCATACAATATAACACACATACACTTTTCCTATGATTTAGCACACTTGAATTACTAACATGTAGTGGTTCCCAAACTGTTCCCAAATCAGCCGCGGCACCTCAGTGTGCCGCGGCAGATTTTTAGGGATGCCGCGAAAAACTTTATTTACGTAAATAAATCAACAATTTGGATGTGTTGATAGCTAATTAGGGCAAGAATATTTCCTTTAATAAATTGATCGAGGTGTAGTACATACAAAACGATGCGTCCAAAGGTTGCTAGACTTGTATGTAAAAATATAAAAACCTCAGTTCAAGGTTGGGTTGCTGTTCAACGCCTTCAATAAGTCTGGGCACCACTGACGTAAGGGATTTTTTCATTCCTACCTGTCATTTCTGACGGGAAAATTTATGCAAATCATTATTAATGCTTATAATTCATCGGTTCTCAAACTGTGACTCGCGACCCCCATGGGGAACAGTGCGCATGCAAAGTTTCAATATTGTATTATTTTGTTAATTGTAGTTTCATAATTTTATTTCATTATCTTTATTGACAAAAGATCGTAATTTTTAAAAATATTCCAATTACATTTTATATTTATTGTTGAATGGATGGGGTTGAGGGAGTCGCGATAATGTCGGATGCCGCAAGAGTGGGTCGCAGGTGCTGATATAAACCACGTCGGCATTTAACGTATTTTATTTCTTGTCCACTCCAAGACCCTATATGTACATCGTAACTGTGAAAGAGATTTCCAAATCTTGCGCATCATTTCTCAGTTTCTTAGTGATCGCTTTTATCTGTCTCTCGCTCGCCAAATGACGCGCGCAGAGGAATTCGCATTGTGAATTATTCCCATCGACATTAGGGGCACTTTAGCGTGGGGGAAGAGGATCGCATCCAAGAACCCGGGCACTGGTTTAAAGCACGATGCCAATTATCACCCTATCTCTCTTTAGTTTGGCTTTCTTGAGTTAAAATTAAGTGGCTCACGAAACGAAAGAGTGGTAACGATTATAGAAAACGCAAGTCACAAAGATTAATAAAAAGTTTTTGTTTTCTCACCGTTGCGTATTTCCGTTACCAGGAAAAAATTCGGCGTCCCATCGACAAAATCCGATAGTTTTCTTTACCTCGGTATCCAGAATCAACTTAATATCAAGAGGAGAAGGAAAAAGAATTCAACGACCCCTGAACGAAACACCATCCATTTATCCAACGCATCTCCTATTTTCTAATCTTGCCAGCTACGTCTGCCACATCGATAGGGACTAAATAAACCAAGCGCAGAACGAACGAAAATAAACTCTTTTTTCCGAAGTCTCCGCTTTCCTCATTTACTTGGTTTCCGACTTCGCTTCTCACGAGAAAGAAAGAGAGGGGGGAGAGAGGGGAATGGAGAGGAAGGAGATAGAGAGTGATGGGGAGGGAGTGATGTGGAGGGAGTGATGGGGAGGGAGAGGTGGGGTGGGAGAGATGGGGAGGGAGAGGTGGGGTGGGAGAGATGGGGTGGGAGAGATGGTGTGGGAGAGATGGGGTGGAAGAGCAAGGGAGGGAAAGATGGGGCGGGAGAAATGGGATTGGAGAGATGGGGTTGGAATGATGGGGAGGGAGAGATGAGGTGGGAGAGATGAGAAGAGAGGGAGATGGGGAAGGGGAAGATGGGGAGAAAGGAGGTCGGGGTGGAGCAGTTAGGAGCCATCTTGGGTCGGGAGGCGGTCATAACTCAGAGCAAGGCGGCGGCGAGCTCTGCGGTTTCCACGCGACCGATCTCAGCACCCAACGAATGCCCATTCACCCCAAAGACGACAAGCGAGCTGTTCTCCGCGCCCTGACCTCCTCCTCTTCCCTCTTGACTTGCTCAGCCGCCCCTTCGCTCCCCCAATTAACTCACTTCCCTCCACCCTCTATCCCACTCCTAAAATCGCATTAAACTCTTTCTCCACGCACTCTCCGACAAAATTCTTCCTAGCTCGGTCGCGACCAGATCTTCTCTTACGCCTTCCCTGTGGAAGGAGGGATAATCCCTCGACCTCAATCATAATTCAAACCTCTTGTCGCATTATTCACTCGGGTTGTCTTGCTTCGTTGCCGTATAAAATATTCTCAGCCATTCACAACCATATACAGCGTCCTCGATCGTTGAACGTCACTTTAAATGTATTCTTCAAAATGAATTATCTGGAGGGATAACGGTCTCCGGAAAAATATTATCAGACTACGGGTCTAAATTAAAGCTTATTTTTTAGAAATATCGGAAACTAAATCAAGATGCGCTTAATTTTGTTTCACCTACTTGAAAATGTCGGTGGTTTCTCCTGAATTCTTTTTATTCCCGATTAAACTGACAAGATTTTCTGATCTATTAAGCAGGCGATAGTGGATTAACCTTTGAAGTTCGTGATGCTCAATAATATGTCCTTAGGTTTATTACGATTTCATATACACGGAAATATCTATCTCAGGGTTAGCGATAGTTAAATGATTGAAGTATGTATGGAATGCCGACATTATATACAGGGTGTCCCAAAAAGGTGTATACACATTTTAATGCTGAAAAAATAATCCTTTAAAAATTAAAATAATAACAATATTTGGTGTGTGCGAAGCAATAAGCTTTTATTAAAAGTTTAATTATCGCAGATGTTCAAAATGACCTCCATTAGCTTCAATGCATTGTTGGCAACGGGTAGCTACCGACTGACAAACGTCCACCAAGATATCCGCTGGGATGGCTGCACATGACTGTTCAATTTTTTGCTTGAGTTCCTGAAGCGTTGCTGGTTTCATTGAGTACACTCTATCCTTCAGGTAACCCCACAAGTAAAAGTCGAGTGGAGTTATATCAGGTGAACGTGGTGGGTACTCAACACTTTCTCTCCGACCTAACCACAGGTCTGAGAAATTGTTATCAAGAAAGAACCTAACATCATGATGGTAATATATGGAGGTGCCCCATCTTGTTGAAAAAATTCCTCTCCTTCATAAAGCTGCTGAATTTTGGGCATAATGGATATTTTAAGCGGGTTAAGGTACTGAGTACCAGTAACAGTCCCCTCGAAAATTTATCGCCCTACAATACCCCTGGACGACACACCACACCACACCAAACTGTAAGACCTGGTAAATTCACTGCCTTGTCTAAATGAATTTGTGGATTTTCTGATGACCAGTATTCGCAGTTATGCCGGTTAACTGTACCAGCGAGTTTAAATGTTGCTTCATCAGACCCAACAATATTGTGAACAAAATTTGTATCCTCAGTCACTTTCATTTTAAACCATTCACAGAACTCAGATCTGCGGTCAGGATCGTCTTCAGACAATTTCTGTAACAGTCTTGGAACATAACACTTCCACTTAGCAGTTTTGAGAATCCGGTATACACTCGTTTTACTGATTCCAGTCTCATTAGCACATCGTCATATACATACATTAGCAGATTTAAAATAAGGCCAAAATAGGCGGCGGCGGAATTTCGAGCCGGTGGGGATATGTGGCGGTCTGATTCAAGAATGAAAATTAAAACGGTATTTCATGACCGGGATGGAAAAGAGTATTATTGTAACTAATTATGGCTTATAAAATTCACTATTCAGTGCGAAGACGAACTTTCACGAATGATATTGTGCAATGAAATTGTTTATGCGATTTTAGTACGAAGGCTTTCGCCGCGTAATAGAGACATAAGTTATGTTGAAGTAAATATATTTTCAAACTGATAGTAGAAGAAGATATCATTAAATTTAATTATAAATATAACGTTACAAACTATTACCAAAGTTAATACGAAGAAATTTAACTTACCTTAATCGTAAGGAAGAAGTTTTGTCACGAATAGACACGACATCTGTGCAAACCCATAACTGCTGGACACACAATAACTTCTTCTTCCTTCACATCCAATTTTGAAATGAAGGCTCATAGTCCCGTTGACGATTCGTTTTGGGCTTTAGGGTTTATTTCTGTGACACGTGCGAGTTATTTCTTCAGAAAAAAGATTTTTTAAGTACCAGACAACTTAAAAAAGAACTGAATCAAAATGAGAATAAAAAGACTATTGTGGAAAACATAAAGTTAAGTTCATTATTTAATTTATTCCATATAAAATCATTTTCCTTTGAATTTTAAAGTTTATTTAATTCATCAAAAGAAATTAAAACCTGCACTAATGCACGGATAAGAATAAAGTTCTTTTTATTGAGCTCAATATGGACAACATTTTCTCAAAATTTAACTTTTAAACAAGAAGTTTCAAGTTTATTTTTATGGAATAAATTTCCTTTTAGTGACAACCCAACGGTTGCCGATTTAACACAACATTTTTATTAAAAAATTATACAGTGGAGACGATAAAAGAATAATAGTGCGCTTATTGAATGTCGGGAGTAGACAAAAGACAGACGATGTAGGACGAAGAAAATCACTTCGAAATCACGAGAGATCATTGGAACCAACCAATCGAAACTGTTCCCAGATCTAACCATAAATCCTGTCAAAATAATATATAATTTTCCTGGAATAATATTTAAATTAAATCAGTTTATCGAAAAATGGAGGGGGCGGTGAAAACAATTTGGCCTGGGGGAGCCAACAAATCCGCCCTTGTATATACCATATAATATTTTTTCACAAAAATAAAATATTTGAAGGAGTATAGAAGATTCAAGCAGTTAGAATAATTTTTGGAATTTTATTTGTACGAAGAAAGTTTATTGATGTGTAGTGAAATCTATTAAAAATTTGCTTCGCGTTATGACCCATGATATTTAAACGCTTTTAAGACTAAATACGGAAAAATACTTCTTATTACAAATTACATTACAGCGTTTCCTGTACGCTAGTTTAATAATCATTAAACAAGGTAGTCTATGAGTGGAAAACTAGCTTTGGTTCGCATCCATTTAAAAGAGGAAAACGGGTTCTTGAGGATGTCCATTAACTAATTGCGTTTAGATTTCCTTTGATAAAAAACGGGTATCTCTTCTGCCCGTGGAATACCGATATCATAAAGAGAGAGAGAGAAAGAGGAAAAACTCAGGTAAGATTCCAGTTATGGTCTTCTACCTCGGTTAAGTTTCTCTTTCAAAAAGTTTACTCGGGTCGTTAAACTTAAACGGACTTACCATCCATCAAGGCGCGCGATCAGAAAACCCGCGCCACTCTCTAATTTAATATACTTGGGAGTGTAATTACTCAGAGTTTGAGCAAACCCCATGAAAGTTTAAAGGGTTTTCAGCCTGACCCCTGCCAATTCCCCAGCGCTTCGCATTTCTTTAGTTCGAAAGGGGGAATTGGGGGGATAGAGAGGAGTGGGCAACCGTGTAGCCCACATTTTGCCTCCTTTTATTTCTACCCTTTTACGCAGACTAAATGGAGCGGGCAACCGCCTCAGGTGAGGCTTATGGGCAAAAGCCCTTCTAAAATCTCTCTTATATCCCGATGGCTCCAACGAGTCCTTTACCGCATCCCACTAATTGCCGCCGCTCTCTCTTCTTTTCTTCCGTGCCGCTCTCCCTTCCCCCAATCCTTTTACCCCTTTTGAGAGAGAAAGAGTCTTGCAAAGGTGCAATAAAGAGTGGGCTGAAAGAGATTCGGAAGATTTAGCTCTGAGAGATTTTCGGGAGAAGATAAACCAATTTTAAAAATCGCCGGCGACCGCGCGTCTTTGTCGCGCGTCTGATGGCATTTGGTGAGTGGTTTCCAGCGGCGGTCGACCACGATTGTTTTCGAAGTGGTTTTCCATCACATTAAAAATTTCCAGGTGCTTTCATGTACGTGACTTCACTGTTATTTAAGGAGCGGATAAAAAAAAAGTTAACGTTTTGTAAATTAAAAATTGTGAATGAAATGCAGTTTTTTGTTGGTCGTGATTCTTAGCTCGTTTTCAAAAACTGATCGTCCAATGACTGGAATTCAATCCAATCAAGTTAACTCCAACAACAAAACAAACTGTTAGGAAAATCATCTCAGTATTTTTGCAACGAAACGGCCAGTCTTAGTGGCGATTCAAAATTTTTGTTTCGTTAATTCTACACAATGAAAAAACAAGATCATGTTGGCAAAGCTATATTGAAGTAAAACGAAATACAAATGTAAAAATGATGAATATTGAATATTTGTAAAAATTGTTTCATGTCGGTCGTATTATTTAGTAATTTTATACCGATAATAAGTGAATTTCCTTCAAAGATTCACTATCAAGTAGATTTTATGGATCAATAAAACGCGATAGACCAAAAGGAAATCATTGGTATGAATTATAAATACATTCTTCCAAAAAAGTCTGCACTGTTCAAGGACAGCTTTAGACGTTTTTGCGAGATATGAAAGAAAACAGAAGAGAGAGATTTCCTAAAAAATAATAGTTGGGACATGATTTTTAGAAAGAGAACTTACGAATTGGCAAGTAATTTTCACTATATTAATATTAACTTAAGAGAGGTCGAATAAAAAACAACAGTTACCTCAGGAAAAACGCGAACGATTTTTAGATTCTAAATTCTTTCTGTGACTAAGGCAGTTTAAATACCGCCACGGAAGATGATTTCCGCTTCTCACAAACGTCAAGAACATCTCGATCGGAACACAACCCCTCAGTCGCTCTACTCGGTCCCGTAAACATTCGGCAGAAACAGAAAGAAGCGGAATCAAAGCGAAGTGGTATAAACATTTCTCTCGTGTCAGATAAACCGTTTTGTTTGCACGCATGTCTGAGAGAAACGTAAACAAATAAAATGAGACAAAAAACGCGGACCTCGCTCTTTCTTCCTCTTCTCCTCATCTGAGCCAAGCGTTCCCTTAGAATCGGCACCATCCGCACCAACCATTCTATAAGGAGCAGGAGGAGGAGAGGTGGGATGGGGGCGGGGAGAGAGGAGAGGTGGAGAATGTTTTCCCGCTCCCGGGGTGCCTTTGCATCCCTCCCTTAAAAGGACCACGCCCCCGGGACTTCCCATGGGATCCTTGGCTATATCTACTTCCTTTTCCCCTCTTCCGCACTTTACCACCCCTTTCACCTCCCCACCCACTCCGCACTATCTCCTCACCCCCTTTTACGCCTTTAGACGTGTCGGGTCGACTTGAAACTCAAAAGCTTTGCGAAGAAGAAGACGAAGACGGTAGGCGTCAGAGGGAGAACCTCATAGGGGAAGAGTTAAAGAGGAAACGGGAGAGAAAAGTGGGAGTTAAAGGGAAGAGAGGAAATGTTACTCAATTAAGGTACATCAAACGGATTAAGTCGTGTTTTGAGGCGGTCTATGAGGAGAAGTATAGCGAGGGAGTTAGAGAGAAAGAGAGAGATATACGGGAGTGGATGAGATTCTCTGGAGGAGGCTCAAAAGAAAAGGTGAGGGAAGGAAGAGTTGAGAGAGAGGTTTCTTGGGAGAGAGGAAGGTGCGAGAGGGGAGGCGATAAAAGGTGGAAGAGAAGGTGGGTAGTAGGGTGGATGGTAAGTAGTAGCAGTGTGATACCTGTTGGTAGGGGGCGGGACGCGGAGGGGGAATTTAACGTTTGTAACCGTGTGGGCAGAAAAGATAGAGGAGAGAGGGAAGTGGGCGTGTTGGGAGATGAGAGAGAAAGATAGAGAGAGAGAGAGAGGGAGAGGGGGAGAGAGAGCGAGGATGAGATAGAAAGGTAGTTTTCGTCTCAAAGGTGGCGACAGGACGTGGAAAGGAGAAGTAAGACCGTCTCGGATCGAGCTCGGAGAGTTTGAGTGAAGTTTTGAATTACCGTAGAAGATGAGGGGAGCGGGTTGAAAGGGGTGTTTGAGGGTGAGGAGGGAAGAAATAGGGGGGAAAGGGGAAGGAGGCGGATGGGTGTAGATATTCTAAGGATTAGGAGGTTACGGAGGCGGCGTTGCCGATTTGGGGGAGAGATAGAGAGAGACAGAGAAAGAGAGAGAGAATTCGCTAAAATACGGGTGTTTTAAAAACCTATTATTTAAAAGATTTTTTCAGTTAAATTAAATAACAGAATAAAATTAATGGCTCAACTTTGTCAAATCTCCTCAAGAAATATTTGCACAAATTCCGCGCAAAAAATCTTTATTTTACTCGACCGTTCCCGGAAAACTCTCCAATCGTCTCACATAAATGTATTTTAACAACCTCCTCTCTTACTTGCCATTATTTACTCTACACTCCAATCCTTTCTCATCTAAATCTAAAGGTATGTTTTTTCGCTGACTAAAGATGCAGAACGAATAAACGATTCTCTCTCATATAACGACTATTACAGATGCTGAGTTTGTTCGAAGCTTTTCCATCTTTTACGTCCAAACGACGGGGGCGGCGATAAAATTTCGTTTTAAAATGAACTACTACTTCGGATTTCTGTTACTTCTTGGGCCATTTCATGCCTCGCTACATTAGTGTGATTACAGTATTAAAAAGGTCCTTGTGTTTTGAGGGACGCGTTAGAATCACGGAGAATGGCAGCGTTGTTCGCAGCGAGAGAGGGAGATTCGTACCATTATTGCTATATACTGCCGCTACAGCTTGGGTGGAACGAGCAATAGGTTGGCGGAAAAGGTTCTTTTCTTTATGATGGCTTTTTCAGTTGGCAGTTGCCTCTTCCAAGCAGAGCATAGAGAGCGGACTGTGGGGTAGTCGTCCCGGAAACTTCAAACACCACGATGAACTTCTCGTTCCTTTCGATGCACGGAGGCCCCTTCTGATAGAGTTAGAGATGGGGGAAGTGGGAGAAAGAGATGGAGGGAGAAGGAAGGAATTGGGCAATGGAAGATAATAGAATAAGGTGATTTTGAACCTGTTAATTCGTCTTATCTCATGAGTTAAAGCTGGAGAGTTTCGGGCAATTCTGAGGAAATGGAAACAGTGCAAATAAATTTTAACGTCTTTGTTATCTTGCCAGAAAATTATGCTTTCAATTTACAGCTAAAATGGGGGAAAGAGAAATGGGGACCTTGAGCCCCAAGGACTACTACTTTCCAAGTATTGCACGGAAATTATTTCAGTGTCTTTAAGGATGAAATAGTTTGCCAATGAACTTTTCAACTTAAAAAAACACGAAAAAAATATTGTCACAAGAAGCAGTTTACACGTACGATTAAATCAAAATGAACGCATTCAAACAAACTTGAATTTTGATAAGACACGATTTAAGTGCGTGCAACGATAAAAATACATAAACAGTGAATCATTCATGGAAACTAAATGCGAGAAAACCTTCCATCACATTAAAAAGAAAATGAGCATTATTTTTAAAATCGAAAAAGTCAATTTAGATTTGCCTCAGTTTTAAGCAGGCAAGTAAAAGCGATTTACATGCAAATTGACTCCAGTTCAATTTTCAATTCCATAATTAAAACGTTTGTTGATACTGCGCGGGATGCAGAGAGGAGCAGGGAAGCAGCTCTCCAAACAACTATTTCACGCGTCAAGAATATTGGGCGAAATTCCAATCTCGTGAATGGCATCTATCCCGAACAAGAAATGCCTCAGCGTTTTTTTATACTTTTTTCGAGAGAGGAAAAAAAACGCGGATTAGAGACGTCATCTACTGAACGTGTTTCTCAAATTCCGCCGCTTTCACGTGATTAAAAGACCTTTTCCGGCGAATTACGAAAGTTTTGAAATTTCCGAGTGCTTTCCTTGAAATTTCTGGAAATGAATGCAAACACGAGTTTTGGATAGGTGAGTTTAGGCGATGGTAAAATATCTCGTTCCAAGCCGATGCTTGCTTACGTGGGTGGGCGTGACGGGAGCAAAGAGGAACGGGAGAGAAGAGGGGCGCGGATGGATCGGAGGAGTGTTCTGCGTTATAAGGGGGAAAAGGGGAGGGAAGAGGTGGATGGTGGGAGGGAAGAGGTGGATGGTGGGAGGGAAGAGGGGGATGGGGGGAGGGGGATGGGGAGAGGGGGAGGGGAGAGGGGAAGGAAGGGTCTAGCGGCATTATAGACCGCGGGAGTCACGGAAGTCTCCTCTCCCATCCTTTCTCCCTACTCAATAGGGAAGCCCCCAGCGGTCCTCCTCTCCTCCGATGATAATGCGAGGGAAACGGAAGAAGGCGGGGGAGGAAAGTGGAGGAGGTGGCTCGCGAGGGAGTTTCGCAGAGGCCTCGGTACCCGTCGGAATTTTAAATTTTTCGAAAAACGTTATTTGTAGAGCAGTTGAGTGACGAATGGGTGACAAGCAATGCGAGCAGGCGAGATAAATATTTACTCGCAAAGGAAGTCGTTTTAATTACAGGAAGGCATCGGTCTTTAATTACGGACGGCGCTGCTTCTGCTGCTAGTCGCGAGTCTGCGGAGGGAGAGAGACGTGCGTCTGCCGTGAGACCGCGAACGGTTCGGATGTCGGATCAGGGGGGGTGTGATTCATCTCTCTCTCTCTCCCGTCTGAAGTTGGCGCATTTAAAAGAAATTTCGCAATTAATTTCGTTTTTAATTAGAAATGTTAAGGAGATTTTGCCGCGATATCCGACGCGAATATATCGTTTCGCAACAATGCTAATTTTATAATATTTTTATCATTACATACTGAAAATACGTTTAAAATTTTGGAGAACTTAGGCCAAAACTACAAATCTTTACGAATAGGAGCCGATTTTCAAAGTGTATTATAAAATAAGCAAAAACTGCAACTGTTCTACAATCTATTTTCTATTCAAGCAAGGGATAGATTTTAAAATACATAAATTTCATGTAGGAAAAAATCGCTCAAATCTAACGCGATTTTACCTTTTATAATTCTGTTTTACATAAGATATCGTG
Organism: Tanypteryx hageni; assembly: GCA_028673005.1. Lineage (NCBI taxonomy): Eukaryota > Metazoa > Arthropoda > Insecta > Odonata > Petaluridae > Tanypteryx > Tanypteryx hageni. The sequence goes on from CM054116.1 coordinate 59,237,151, forward strand.
TTGCATGGAAATTTATTGGTTTAGTAACTATCTCTCGAGGATGCGTTTTCAAAATGTCTTTTCCTCGCATTTAAAATTCCGAAGACATTAAAAGAACTTTTATCGCATAATGGACGGAAACTTCCAATAAGCTTCCTCCACGGTGCATCAAATGACTACTATTTTATAAACCACCACTGAAAAGTTTCTAAACTCCGCGCAAACACCGATTTCGCGCGATTTCTTTCGAATATAAATACTTAAAAGCCGCCGTAAACGCATTACTCCGAAAGGCTGATTAAGATGAAGAACTTTATCTGCTCCGAACCTACAAAGACTCCTACCCCTTCTCTCCTCTCCTCCCACGCTTCTCTCACTTCCTCTGTCTCTCTCTCTTTCTCCCTCTATCACTCTCTTCCCCCCTCTCTCTCCCTCTTAAGTTTTAGACTCAGTTTACTGCCTTCATGAGTTCTTGGGTTTATGACACCACTATGTAATATCCCTCCTTTTGCTGAATAAAGAAGAGCAAAACGTTCCCCATAGGATTGCGGAACGAGGCTCTCTCACACACACCTAAGGAACTTGGCGGAACCTTTGTTAGCAACTCTTGTACAGAAGGAGTGAGATGCGGAGTGGGCGGGTGAAGGGAGAATGGGAGGGAAGGCGGTGGTAAACGGAGAGTGTACGGGGATGGGAGATAATGGGTGATAGAGGGAGAGAGGGAAGGAGAGTGAAGAGAAAGAGAGAGAGGCCGCGTTAGAAGAGGGAGCGTATCTGGAATTGAGGGGGCCGAGTGAGGTGGCTGAGGGAAACGGCGCAAGGAAGGGGTGCTTCGTTCAAATTACGCGCGACACAGAATACGAGGAGCCAGGTAATCAGCGTTAGCAAGGAGATGTTCGAGGCACATGTTTTGAGATAGGGACAAAGGGAGATGGCGGGTCATCGATTTTATACGCGAAAGATTAACTTTTGCGAGCCCTATTAAGAGTGAAGTTGGGTCGATGGAGGCTGGAAGAACTAGCCCTCGTACCTCTATAATGTTTCGGCTTCCTAGTTAACGACCACGTTTGCGCTTTATTTTCCGTGTTTTGTTTTGTTCGAATCAAGTAAGTTCGGATGTCGTTTTTTCCATTGTTGAGAATGCAACCATTATGGTACGTGAGAGATAATACGTCGAAATAGGAATACCAGCTATTATCCGAAGGATTTTACGCATACGGAGTGTAAAGTTATTTCGGAAATTTTGCTGTTTGACAGTTAGTTAGGTTATTGTTTCTTTTTGAAATCCCTATAAAATACAGTATTTAATTTAATTTTAGTTCAAGTAAATTCAGTACTATACAATAAATTGGCCAAGCTAATCGTTGAATTTACCTTTACCAAAAATGCAAGAAAAGCATAGGGTGTAATGAGCGGTTTTTATAAAACCGCAAATGTAATAATTTTTTTGTCATTCCGTGCATTTTACTTCCGTGTCCAGTGAACTACTTCTACACCGTTCAAGTTAGAACAACCAAATTCTGAGGATTCGCTCATGTTGTTCTCTCGGTTGGAATTTGGAGACTACACGGGTAGCCTAAGGGGTGTAATTTTTATTTTTTAAAACTCCCTTAATATCTGATTCGTCAATTATTTCCTTACTGGTTTTTTATTTTTATGATTCAATGATTGGTGCGATATAAAGTAATTACATCCACAGCTAAATAAAATATAATTTTGTTGTCGATTCTGGTTCTGATATTCCATTAATTTTGATTAGAAAATTTATACTCTCTCAGTGAAAATTCTAGCCTTTCATCCACCGTCCTATTACACGTGTGAATTAATCCCAAATTTAAATAGAGCAGTAGGGTTCTACCAAAGTACACGCCACACCGGAAGAGTGTGTAGGCTGTTCAATAAGAACGCAAATGTTCTGCAATAACTTGCTCTGAAGCGGTTGCGTCTGAGAGATTCAGATAAAAGGTGCATGAGTAGTACTTAAATATTCGAAAATATCCGAAGCTGATACAATATTGTGCTACCAATACATGCAATTAAAGGAGGAAAATAGCGTCGTGTTAGAGCTATACCCGTTATGTGTTAATCTCAAATCCCAGTTACTAGTTAAAATTGGCAGAGTACAAAAACATTGAGAAAATTACCTCAGAGATATAAAATTCAAACGAACAACCTTTTGAATAAAGTGATAAAAATCATAAAAATTTAAAACATTTTAATTGGCATCCGGCATCTATTCGAGATATGAATGAATCATCCTAGTTCACCAACTCAAACTGCTGCATCGATTAAACATATCCTCTCCATTATAAGTACTGGTAACATGGATTAAATTATTTAAAACGTGTCAGTGGGTTGCACGTTCAATACTTATTGCAGTGACTACATTATATTTTTTATGGAGCCACACCGGCCTTACGCTCGCCAGTCCAACTTTATTCCGAACGATATTCATGCAATTACGTCATTTCTTCAAGAAAAAATATCGAACTCACTTTATAGCTGAAATCAAACTGATAAATTGTTTCTCCAATAGCCACAGAAAGTTTGTGAAAAAAACCAGGCACACATTTAGACTAAAAAGCAGTGATGGTTCACCAATTAGTATTTTTTCAAAATTTTCTCTCGGTGAATCAGCAGTGATGATGGTTTCCGAAAAGCGCATCAGGTTTTTTCAACCTTATTTTGATTATTTAAGAAACAATTTTTAATAAAAGGACCACATCCTTCGGAAATGATTCTTTAATTTACTATGAGGCATGTAAATAAAAGCATTATATTTACTAGCGAATTATCCGTTGCCACGCAACTTCAAAATTTGGAAGCAATAGACTATATTTTGATAATAAAAAAACGCATTTTATTATATTTTTTATTTATCAAATCCAGTGTTGGGTATAATTTTGAAACGAGAAAAAAGTCTGCTATGACCGGAAATCGAACCCGGGTCTTCCATAGGTACCATAAACAAATTATTAAAATTTATCCTTGAGGCTTAACAATGACATAGTCGGCAAGGCAATATTCTGTAAAAAAAGCTAAAATTTGTCCAATATATGTAATTAAACGTTAAATTTTAGCGATTTCGAATTGAAGACAAAAATCGACGATAAGAATAAGTACATTTATTTATTTTTCCTTAAAACAATCCAGTTTTCAAGACCAAATGTCAATTATTTATAATTTAAAGTGGCAAAATATTAAAAGCCTGCACGTCAATAAATTGATTTTTACGTGTTATCACATGGAAAATAGAAACTATACCCTGGAGTTGAACTGGGGTCTTTTTTCAGGATTTTTTCTTCATTGCTTTTAAATATTCGAATCAAGCATTCCTGCCAAATTTCATTATTCTACCTAGTCGGGCAGTTTGTTAAAACACATTAAAAATTGCCAGCGGGGGCATTGACGACAGCAATTTCGCCTCGCAATGACGGATCCTCGGAAAATTATAATAGATTATTACGATTCATACACACACGTACTTACAAATAACTTTCATATAAATCTATCTAAAAGTAGAACATGCCGTGAGAGAAATAAAAATATCTAAAGCGGTAAATATTTTCTCCCGAAAATGTATCAAATCAAAAGCTAGATAAAAACGTTAAATATGGCACGGGAAGAAGAAAGTCAGCGGCCGTCGTGCCCATTTCTCCTGGCACTAGTTTTCCTTTGACCGACGACCCTACCACGCGATAGAGAGCGGGAGAAACATGTAGGGATAGAGAGAGAGAGAAAATATGAGCGCGAGGGAGGGAAAGGAAGAAGGAAGGAAAGAGAGAGAGAGAGAGAGAAAAGGGAGTTTAAAGACGCGGATCTCCCTCCCCCAACCCTTTGCACAATGCGGGGGACCATTTGCTCCTGCGACGGATTCAGACGAGTTCCCGAATACGTCGCAACAGTCTCTCGGGAGCAATTGAGCGTCCCGGCCAAATGAACTTATGAGCTCGCCCTCTGAGAGAGAGAGAGAGAGTAGAGAATTCTTTTTTTTGGCTCGCCACTCCGGGAGGCGCTTGCTTGGCTAGACTTTCTTTCGACGTAAGGGGTAATGCGAGAGGAAGGAAGGAGATTTCGGAGATGGGCAAAAGGGTGGCATTAATTTGTCTCGGCATCTTTCGTTGTCTTTCTTAACGATTTGTTGTTACTCGAACTGGGCGGCTTTGATATAATTAGGGTCCTAATGGCTTCGAGGGGGAGGAAAAAAACGTCCTTCTGCATTTTTTTGTTCCTTTCGAATGTGTGGTAATGGGGTGTAACGTTTTTTATTCTTATTTTGGACACATCTGGGGTTTTCGGATAGATGCAGTGTTTGTTATTTTTTTTCGTAATCAGCAAAGGTGGGATTGTGTGGAGGAAACAGGTGCTGGATTGGCACGGAGGTGCGTCAAGGTAAAGGAAAGAATGTGACATTAATTAGGTTGGGGGTAGCATTATTTGACAGTGATATACAACTTGGGAATTTCCATTTGTGCCTTTGTCGCTTTAGAAAAGTAGGACTTACTATAATGTATGTTTTCCACGATTACCACTAGGTTTAACGAGTTAGCTCTATGAGTGATTCGTAAATTGAAGCAAGAATTTTTGATAATGGGAGAGTATTATTAAGGGCGTTAGAATTCAATCCAATGTACACCAAAGTGTATGATTTCTCATTGGTAATTTTTAAGAATCCCTTTTAAAAATGAATACATTTTTTTACTATGACAACTTCTGATATAAGTTTGTTGTACCCATATGTATATAGGCAATTTTCGATCTGCGGTTATTTTTTACATATACAACATATGTTTGTGTGTGCAACATTAAAACACTTGTGCGTTTGCTCGTGTAAGTGGTCGGTAGAGACAGAATTAAAATAATGAAATATATGAAAACTGAATTTTATTCTTCAAGCTTGAATGTACTTTTACTCCTCGTGTTTGATTATAATTAATTCAATGGGAATATTTTCGCCATCCGTGCGTGGAAATTGGCTCTATTCCTCCGGCTGCTAAGGTAGCGAGGTAAAGGCCAAAGCTATAAACAAGGGGTCGTGAGAATGAGCACAAACGTTTTCTGACCCATGGGATCAATGCGAGAACCAAGAATAGCTTCGCAAGTATTTCGGACTTCTGCCAGACAACTACTGCTGCTTCACTTACAAGGCACCTGGACACGGGAGTCCTAAATATCAATGAACTCCGTTTGAGATGCCTTAAATAAATGCAGTAATTGTTGTATTGCGTCTTCGGGACGAGATTTTATTGTTCTCTACAGAGAAGACTTGGCGAAGTCATCGCAGTAAGTTTCGTGTTGGAGATGATATGAATTCATACAAATGAAAATTTAAACATCTCCACGCTTGCTAGGCAGTGGAAACTGCTCCTTCTCTCGAAAATTGGTTCATAAAGAGGGGTGTAATCGTGCGTCACGTGAAATTATTTTTATATTCGCCGCATAGTAAAACATTTGCGAGGTCAGTGTACCTGGGATGAAGAGATTTTTTTATAGATATGATATTAAACATTCAATGCAAAACGTTTCTCAAAAGATTCAAGTAAAAAAACAAATTATTAATTAAAAAATAACAATTTTGTGTTAAGAATCTCATTTTAAGTGTTCACCGGATTATGGCATGTTATAAAATAATTAAGTTCTTAAACTTAGGATTTTTTTAAAAAATGTATCGAAACTGACGGAACTACATGTTAATAAATATAGACTCTCCACAATCCTAATGAATAATATTTTATTTCTGACATTTGAGAATTAATTTCATATGAGACCATTTCAATCACACGGAAAAACGTTATCGCTTGAGGAAATAATAAAAAGAAACTGAGAGCAATTTTCAGCAAGAGGAGAATGTAAAGTAATCGGACAGATGATGTGAATGTGTTATCCACACGACTGTATCCGAATAATTTTGAAGATATCAAGAAAACGATAAAATCACTAGCTTTCAATTCGATCCCCATCACTTTTGAACTACATGCCCGTCCTCGTTCCGTAAAACATAACCCGCGATGTTATTGAAGGAAATACGCCCCGAGACGAATTTTAAAATCATTGCTCGTCGGGTCGTTACGACATTTTTTTGCTTTGACCTCAGAAATGACCCGATTAAAAAAAAAAAAACACCCGGCCAAAAGATACAGGCAAGCCGAAACTAGTTCTCGCAACAATGGCTTGGGTTGATACCAAGAACGATTAGGAGGGAAATATGGTCGCATTAATTAAGAACGAAGTCGCTATGACCAACCCTCTTCTGTCTGTCTCTCTCTCTCCATATCCTTTCCCTTCTCCCTTCTTCTCCATGGATTTCTTGCTCTATATGAGAAGGAGTTTGCGATGGCGTCCGTGGGAGGGAGGACGGGAGAGATAGGGAGAGAGGTCTTTTGTGAACCCATGGACGGCGACGTGGAAATCTGCGACCCGACGGGGCTGCGCATGCCCGATTCGTCGCGGTGACAATGACACGACTCCCTTATCGAGGTCGCCCGCCCTCCTTCATTGTTGGGACCCCCGCCATCCATCGAGGCGGGACCCCGCGATTCGCTCCGCGCCCGAAAGAAGGGCCGTCGCCGTGAGGGCCTCGGGAGGCCTCCCCCTTCTTCCTTTCCAACAATGGGCCGTACCCCAGGTGCGGCCGGGCGCCTCTGAATCTTTGTGAGCGGGTATGACGGGCGAGACCAATTCCGGCCGTCATTTTTTTCTCTCCTCCTCGCCGGTAGTTGTGGGTAGGTTCGGGAGTGGAGGAGGATGGGAAAGACGTAGGATGCAGAAGGAAGGAAGGAAAGGAGTTAAAAAGTCTCAGATCCGTATCGAATCTGGTCTCGATTCTCGAAACCCCCCCTCCTTCGTACTCCGGGCGAAGTTGGGTCCGGCCCCTACGGCCAACAATTGCGTTCCGGGCGAACGTCGGAAGTTTCCGACTACCGTTTCCTTCGTAACGGCGAGGGCGATGGTGGGGAGGGGGAAGGGGGGGGGGGGAGAAGAGAGTAAATGGCTAGTACCTAACACGCCTGAGCACTCGCACTGCGCGAAACGCATTTGCAAATGTCCCAAAAACTCCAGCGAGAGTACTTCTGCATTGGGCACAGGCTTTATGAGTTTTATTGATCGCTCAAGATTTTTTAAGTTTTTTAATATTTTAAAATGAATGAACCTATACTTAAACTCGCAAAGAGAGAAAATTTATCGGTTACACAAGAAAAAAATCGAGCAAGACTTCTTTGTCCGTTTTTATAATATTCGTTTTCGATTCAAATGGTTAAAATGAAATATGGAGCTTTAAGACTGGAGACACGAAAAAAAAACACTTCTACGTAAAAGAAAGAGCGTAAGAAACGATAGGTGGATTAAAAATTTGAATTCCCGATAATGACGGACTTTTTATTAATTAAATGATTCTTTGCAGGGAGAAGATTTTAAAAATTACTTATTTCGTAAGACGACTATAATTAACAGTGGAAGGTTAATCCTAGATTACTGAATCAAAGACCCTTTTAACTTTTTAACAATATTCAATTTGAGAGATATAATTAATTATTAAATTAATTTTAACGAACTTGATTTGTATATGGGAATGCGAAAATTAAACAGAAATACGAGATTCTTCGGGGAAACGTCCTAAAAGACTCAATTCCGATAAAACATTGGACGATTTTTTTATCGATTTTAAGTCCATTAAGAAGCTTGTAAAAAATTCTCGGCGTCTTTTTTGCCATTATTTCAAAAACTTTTCATCAACTACGGCTTAAATTGAAAAGGAGTTGGCTAGTCGGAACTTAGTTATATTTCAATGCTCTGTCCCGTAAAAAGAACCAATTCTGTAACAGCAAAAAGTAAATTACGAGCAGTAATTCTTATCCTCTTGCATCGATTTAATAAATGGCTTCGAAAAAGGTATAAAGAAAGAATTTTTTTCTTTCCTAACTTTTACTTGATGTGATTCACGAAGGAAGAGTTCATGGACCGCGGTAAAGTTACTGTCTGCGCCAAATGTATTACAAAACAATGTTGAAGTTTAGCGTTCATCGGGAAGTTTAAAACGATTCACGTAAAAGTGGAACTTTATACATAAGATTTCAGAGAAGTTATGAAAATACGAATAATAGATTAACTAAGTTTTTTATTCTTTATTCGTAAAATTAAAAAAGTTATGGCCAACTTCTCCGTAATTAACTACGTTAATCATGGCTAAACACATCAATGTTAACACCCAATTAAAAAGTAATTGGTCTGTGAAAATTTTCAGTCTTGATCGTTGATGCATATACACGCCTCTCTGCCTTTTATAAGTTTAATTTTTACTTTCTCTTCGTAAAAAACTGTTCAATATTCTGAAATTATCAGTAATTTCCATTTTTAAAAATTTATATTTTATTTCTCTGAAGAAGTTCGTTCGCTGCTGTATACCATAGATATATGTAATCTCTAAGACAACAGACTTGGTGTGTACATATACGCAGCGAACCTCACCGCCACGAATTAAGAGAAAATTTCACGAAGTAGCGATTTATGGGAGGTATAGGCCTCGCATGGATGATGAATTTATAACTGAGGTTTCTGTTTCCAATTTCCGTATTGTGCGAGGAAAAGCTGGAGAGCGGTGAGATGGAGAACTCCTTACCACTCCAAGAGAGATTGCGAGGGAGACGGGGAGAGATGAAGAGGAGGAAATGAGAGTATGGGTTTGGAGTTAACGGAGTAAAAAGGCATAAAAAACAACACAATCGTCTTTTCCATGATTTACAATCGAAAGTTGAAACTTCCGCGGAAAACTGGGTGGGGGTGGGTTGTTGTAAGGATCTACGAGACGTAAAGGGAGACTCTCTTCCTAATTAATGGTATATTAAGTCCCTTTCCCGTCCTTACCTTACTCCCCCTTCCATCCATCCGTACCATTCTTTATATTATTCCCTGCTCCCGTCTCTCTCTCTCTACCTCCAACTCTCACTCACTCGCGACGTTCCCTTAGTACGGTATCTGGCCGCATTCCCCGGCGAGCGCCAACGTCGCATGAAAGATGAATGCACCGCACCCCTAAGGGCATGCAATTAATTACGTGTCCGCCATCGAACCCTGCGTTGTGTGCACATACGCGGGGCGAACCCAAAACCCACTCCTGCATTCAAAATCTACGCCACTGCCACGCTGGAAAACTGACTCCGGGAACAGTTTTCCGAAAATTCTCCGAGATGATGGAATATTAACAACAAAGGGAAACGGCCCTCACTCTCTATCGCTCTCCTCCAAAACCACACGTCCCCGGAACGACTCCCATTTCCCTGAATTAACCAAAGCGATCACAGGCTTAGGGCTATTTAGCTTAAACATTTCCCCTGAATGGGAGAATAAATTTCCGGAGAAAGGTAATGGGATATCTTTTTCGCATTGTTCAGCTGGATGGAATTCGAAGAGAGTTATTTATAAAAGTCTAGAGGATTACAAAAAAATCGAATTTCTGGTCCTTTGAAATATCCTTACCTTCAAATTAATTGAAGTACAAAGTAGTTTCTCCTTTTTCTCCGGAAAGAAAATGCATTTTCCTTTGTGCTCGGGGACATTATTCCCGTCTTTGTTAGTAACGCCTAAAATTTTCTGCATCCATATCATTTTAAAATAAAAACTTCGTCGACGTCTACTTGATGTATTTTCTTTCTTTTAATACAAAGCAGATTCCAGGGAAATTAATGCAGCAAAATCTCGGCCGACTAGGAAATTCGAGAGATCTGGGGACGTATAAAATACACAGGATCCGAAGATATCTATGAATTCGCCCCCGTGACCTTTGGCCTCAGATTCGAGCATTACTACGTTAATTACGGCGTAGGGATTCTTGTGGGAAATTTCGATGCATCTCACGCGGTGCGGCAGAGTCCAAAGTTTTACGCCTTAATTACCACCTCCGCGAGAATGAAGACGGAGCACCACCGCGGAAACTTAGATTACTGACTATCCCCTCCCCCTCCCTCCATCGCGCGCGCACACACACACGCAAAGCTCGGTGTATTGCCGCGCGTGGTGCATCCCTGAGGGACATACTAATAGGCATGCGATGCAACAGACAACGCGGTTTGTGTGTTACGGGGAGCATTTTCGAAGACGGAGTCGACCAGGGAATAAGAACGAAGGATGGAGCAAAACTTCCTCGCGTAGTATGATGAAGAGGGAGGAGGAGCGAGCATGGGGAGAAAGAGTCCTAAGAGTGCAGGAAGAGAGTGAGGAGGGCAAGGGTCTTCAGGATTTAACCCTCGTGGCCAAACGGGCAATGAATCAAAACTCTTCATACTTGCGGATTCCCGGAACGGATGGAGCTAAAACACAAGTATTGGACCTCGAAAGCAGAATTCGACCCGATGCAGAGCGATGGGGAAAATACCGAGATTTTCGACCGCTGCGGAATAGTTTTAGAGATGGAGAGAGAGAGAGAGAAAGGGAGTGAGGGGGAGAGAGAAGGCAAGAGGGAAAGAGAGAGAGAGAGAGATGCGCGATTTCAACGGGCACCTATTCCGGAAGGCAATATAACTCCGCGAGGGGAATGGAGTGGGGAGAGGGGTAGGGAAGGAATGGAACTCAACGTTAAGAGCTTGTCATAAGCACCTGGAATTGAATGAAATGAGACAGAGGGGCGGGATGGGGGAGAAGGCGGAGGGTAAAAGGGGGAGGGAGGTAAAAGGAGTGAAAGAGAGGAGGCGGAGGATGGAGAAGAAGCTTTGTAGAAAGAGAAGGAAAGGATGAATGGAGCATGAGAGGGAGGAAAACGGAGAGAGAAAGAGAGAGAGAGAGAGAGGGCAAGGCTGAGTGCTAGTTGGAGTGATCGGTATAAGAGAGGCGGGAAGAGGGAAGGAAGATGCAAGCAAGAATGGAAAAGAGAGAGGATTGGGAAGAAAGAGGGGGAGTGAAATAGGAAGCTGGGGAGAGATTTGCAGAGAGAGGTTTTTGAGGAGAGAGGGAGAAAGGAAGGTTTTATATATATATATATATATATATATATATATATATAAGGAAAAAAATGTGCATGGAGAACACAAGTGGGGAGGAGATGGATGGAAGCAGATTCTTTCTCTCCGTCAGGGGAAATGGAGGAAAGAGGTTTAGAGGCGAAGGGAAAAGTGATGCATGAGGAAGAAGAGTCGATAGAAACGGAATGGAATGCTAGGAGAGGAGAAAAGGGATTGGAAGAAGAATACGTGGGACATGGAGAAGAAAATCATTGATTACAAAATTACTTCGAGGAACGGTTCACTGTGCATTTAGTCCGACTAAGGCATTTTTAGCCGATGGTAATGAGAGTAAACGATAACGAACGGCGCGTGATTATGTCCATAAAGTAACTGGGATTGAAATCGGAATCCGAGACCTCTTAAAGATGCCGGTAAATGAAAAAGGGGATTAGGTGAGGGGGGAGGGAGGAGGAAAGAAATTGCGAGGGAAATTGGCTCCATGGGAGGAAATGGTCTTGAAGGGAATGCGAGATGGAGAGACTCGAAGGAGAGTGCACCGAAATGAGCGATCGAAGAAGGTCTTGGATAAACAAAGAGCGAAAATTTAGCGTACATGTATTTTAATCTATCGGGACATGGTTTTGACGAAATATGTGCAATTGTAGGCGTAAACGATAGGACAGTGAGTGAGGAATGGGATAGAGACGAAAGTGGGATAAGGACTCGAGAAAAAAGATCAAGGTTCTTTCCGGGGTTCGTAGAGATGAAAGAGGAAGGAGAGGGAAGAACTATAGATCGGGGAAAGATTAAAATAGACGCGATTTGATAGAGAAAATGGGCCGTATGGGAAGTCAAAAGAGTGAGAAAAAATAAGTTTTTTTTTCTGAATATGGGATGGAGAGTTACGAGAAAGCAGCCGCGGCGGATGTAAAGGGTGAATGGGAAAGGGGCAAAGAAGGGAGCAGACGAGGATGAAAAGGAGGAAGAAGAGAGGATTCTTGAAAAACGGCCTGGTGGAAAAGATTTGGGGATACAGGTCGATTAGAGAGGATGGAAGCGGAGTGAAAAAAAGGAAAGAGAGAGAGAGAGGCGGGGGAGGTTTTGGTAGGGCGGTCGGATGAGAAAGAGGGGTTGGGGGTGGGACGTATTTCGGAAATTAACCAATTACTTTCTAATCCTTCCAACATTTTCTCTCCCTTACATTCCGACCTCTGGAGCAATTCTCCCCCTTTAGGCCTGTGGGCTTTCCTTTTCTCAACGAAAAAGACCTGGAGGTAGGAGGGGGGCGGCGGTCCCCTTTCTCCCCCCTATCTCGGTGGTGGAGAGAACGAAAGACCTTCACTCTCTGCTTCCATCCACCCCCAACAAAACCTTCCACTCACCCCCTCCCCCCACACGCACTCCCTCTCTCAAACCCTCCCCTCCTATCTCTTATATACCCTATTCTTCTCCCTTAAAACTCCTCCCCTTACCGAACCTCCCATTCCTCCTTCGTAATCGTACGCTCCCGATTCCCTCCCACTTCCTCGCAAACATATATACCCACACTCGCTCTCTCCCTCTCTTTTACCCCCACCCCCTTCGCCTCCCCCACAGGAATTCCGCCCCATTCCTCCTCCCTCTCGCCTCGTCTCGCGGTTCTCGTAGCACTGACTCCCTAGATCAAACTGCCAACTCCACTTCTCGAGTCTCTCCGATGAATTTACACCCCCTCTTAAGTCCCTTCCCCTTACCACCCATACGCATCACCTCGTTTTTTTCCTCTTCCCCTTCTTATTTCCTTATTCCCACACACCCGTGTCCCCCTCCCCCTCTCTATCCCGCCGACAACCACCCGTTTATTCCACGAGCCTCTTCCTCTCCTTCCCTATGACGTTAAATTCTCGCGCCACCCTCTCGACCGCCCCCGCGTCTTTCTTTTCCCCCTCTCTCTCTTCAGTACATATTCCCACGGCTGCATTTGCACTCTTATCGCTTCGCCAGAAAAGACTGCGGAGTCGTGGAGGAGGAGAGGGAACATTTTTCAGACGGGTGAGAAGGGGTTGTTAAGAGGCGGAGTTGAAATGGGTAGTTGGAAGGGAGGTGAGAGGGAAGGATGGGGATGGGAGTTGTCGTAGCACAGGCCCAATGAGTGAAAAGAAACCTCAAAAAGACGTAAATCTAAATGCAAATACGACTCTCCTCCGCTGCTTCGGATTTATTTTATTCTCATTTTTATTTTATTTTTAATGAGTGTATGAGGTGTGAATGAGATGCTACGAAGAGATTTTTTCGGGGAGCGGAGGGAATAGGGGAAGATGTGTCGAGGTTTAGTGGTTTTTTCTGTTGATAATGTCCGCGTAACTAATGGACGCACTTCGTAAAATACTAGTCATTCCGAGGGAGAATGCAGTGATTATTTCACGAAAAACGGGTAAAAGCGAGCCGAGGGTGGCACGATAGGGAGGTTTTTTAAATGGTACATTTATAACCGCGAGAATGTCTAATGCTTTGATGTTTTCAACGCCACATATCCAACTTAAGTGGCGATAAAGTTAATGCGATTAGAAGAGAAAAATATGCGAGGCGTTTTTATGCCTTTGGAAACTTGTATGTTTTGACGGCTGACGGTTGTGCTAATATATTTCGCGTCATTTTCTTTCATCAAGTTCAGAATAGTTTCGTGGGGTTTATAAATGTCTACAAAACTTCCTTGGGTGGGTTTCTTTTAATATTGTACGACTTTCTTCACTATCTTCCAGACTTGCGATCCATTTTGCAAAATCTTTTTAAAGTTACAGAGAAAACGGATTATATATTGCAGACATTCATACCAAATGACATTAAAAATTCATATAATTTTTTGTTGTATCAAAATTCCTAACTATTTTTTTACTCTTGACATTATTTTATTAAATATATAAGATTATTACGTTAAAACCTAGTAGCTTTTCTTAATAAAGCTACTCATTTGAACACATATCAACAAGGTTTAGTTAGACAACTTGTGTCCTTCAACAATATTTATCTGCATCCAAATCTCGAAATTGATACGGAAACGAGCGCATGACCTTATCTCGCATTCCAAATCCCTTGCATTTGGCGTAGTAATTCCTCGACTTGTAGTGACCACTGGTTTGCTCAATCGCGATAATTAGAATCCTTCAAAAATTAAACTACACGGAGTAGAAAAGCGCTTCTACACAATGTCCGTGCATTTGCAAAGTTTAGCTTTCTCCCGATTTTATTATAGGGCTCTCTTCCCCATCCCCTGCCTGCAATTTATGACGGTGCAAATGTGCTTTACTCCCGATGATAAGATAATAATGGGCCAAGATGGATGGGTGCATGCTCCCTGGGACGTCCATGCATAAAACAGGATCCTTGGGTCTCTTGTCACCGCCGCGAAAGGAGTGGTCACGCCACGGGACGGCGATCCAGCGCAAACGTATTTCATACAAGTAGACCTTAACGGTGACACTCTTGGCCGCGTGTTTGTGTATCCTTTCTTCTTAAAGGACTGAAAAAAGGATGAAGTAAGTGGAACGGAGAGATTGAATGATAACACACGACCAGCTCGTGTTACACTTCTCTATGAAATTATAGCGTGTTTTTCAGAAAGTAATGTTTTTTGATAGTTTGATAGCGGTCGGTTGAATTATAATGTATGTATTGTGAAGATTTTTGCGGAAAAATGTCAGAATAGAAATGTTAAGGGACTCAAAAAAAGGCCGACTTTGTAAATATTCTGTATTAAGCATATTTCAAATCAAAAGGACTTGTACAAAAGGAAACTTTTCTGTATAAAATCAGTATTTGATTTAACATTTTATGAAACATTACATTACACTACATTACATTTAACATAATATAAAAACATTTAAGGAGTTTAGATTAAACAACCGGATTTATCTCTATAGTAAGAAATAAAATATTCCCTGCAGTAATTTTATTGATGAATTACATAGAATTTTAAAATTTTGTATTTTGGTTTAACAGGATTCCCTTCACGTATGAATACCCTTCTTTGGCTCTCATTTAAATTTAAAACTTTAACTTTCCGGAGTGTCTGACGAAAAAATAAAGTTAAATGTGTTTATGGAACTTTATATCTAATTTAGTTTTCTTTTTCAGGGATTAATTTGTCGAATTTCCAATTCTGAAATGATTCACACGAACAGGTCCCTGAGTTGCATGATTTCATCTAAGGGTTTCCATGGTTATATACAAAAATGTTACTCAGCGGTACTTGAAAATGTAATGAGGACTTGTGACGCAGATAAGGTTGGTAATCGCCAATCTAGATGGAACGTCAGTGTAACTGGAACTATTATTAATTTAGAATGAATTATTCTTTCTCTCGAATTTTTAATATAACATATAATCGTTTTATACTTCTGCAGACCTTAAATGTTTGTATGTAATGCTAAATTTGATTTTGAAAATTGAGTAACAATATCAATTAGTGCTGGAAAATTATAAGTTTTATGTAAATAGCGACGAAATAATGTACGCGTTATACAACAACAACATAATTCTCAATATTTTATAAAAATACGATTACAAATTACCAAAAAATCTTATTAAATCGCAACGTAATTCATGATACTATACAACTCCTCCCACATTAGGGATCAAGAATTCAAGTTTCAGTCTAAAACGCCAGAATGCCAAAATCTCGAAACGTTTGGAGGAAATTTAGCGCGCTCGGAAATGGAAAAAAGTAAGATTTAGTTCAATTCCGTGGATTCCAATCGCCATTCAGTTACCAAGAAAACTAGTCAGCCAATAGGAATCCGCGTATTCCACCTCATAGAATTCCTTTTCGGCCTCTTTATCCTCTGGAAAACATCACAATCCACCCATAACATCCCCTCCTCTTATTTCCATCCATCCATTCATTCCCCTTTTTATCTCATTCCCCTTTTTCCGTCTCTCTTCTATTTACTCTCTTTTTCTTCTTGTTTCCTGCATTCTCTCTCCAATCCTTACTTCTCCCTCTTTCCGCTTTTGCTCTCCTCTCGATCTCCCATTTCATGCCCTTTTTTTGGCCCTACCCTCTTCTTATTCCTCTCTCTTTCTCCTTCTCATCCTCTTTACTTCACTAATGGTATTACTCGGAACCTCCTCCATAGGTCTACCTCCTCCAGCAGACCGAGTTTATTAATTCCAACTCCGACGGCTATGGATACGACTCCATATAAGCCCTCCTTTCCCTTCCTCTTTTACTCTCACATCCAAACAACCCCCTACCCTCTCATCTCAAAAACCCGTCTTTAACCTCCTCCTCCTCCCCGTCCCCATTTGCTACCTTCCTTCCGTTTACTTTCCTTCATCAGCTTAAAGCCTAGGTTTTAAATGGTCACGATCTTATTCCTTTCATCATAGCTTAAACTTTTAATTAAAAAGTGTTCGTTCGTGCACTATAAATATTAATTTTGCACTCCGTGTGTTAGTACTATTATTTATTTTTCGACTCTGTCCGGAGTTTATAAGCTTTTCGGTACTTTTTCGTGTCCAGTTTTAGTTATGCGAGATATGAGGGCATTTGGATTGTTAAAACTAGTCTCCTCACCTAGAATATGCATCACTTCTTCTTGTGTAATTCGGTTAAGACCACAATGGATTAAGGCTTAAAACTCCGAGAAGGATTTTTAGGATAATTGACGAAAGACTCATTCGTTTTCACGGAAGAATTGCACCTAATATGTCAAGGATCGCGCGGGGTTTAGAAGATATGAAACTCTGCATTTCTATGAAATTTCATTAGTTTTAATTTAATCCTAATGCTACGTAAAGCTTAATCAACCAATTATTAATTGGTCTCCGTCGTTGGAAAGCTATCTTCTAGAAATACAATTACAGCTAGACAGTTAGGAATTGATAAAACAATTGTAAGTGGATGTGTATATAATTTGCTAAGGGAACTACGTTGAGGAGTTTTCGTATCAATAAAATCGTATGGCAATGTAATAATTTAGAATAAAACATCACATCAATTTATCTGGAATTCATAGGGAGTTTATTAGCAGCTTTTTATTCCGTTAATATCTTGACGATTCGTTGCTATTGAAAGTGGCAGTATATTTATGAGCGTTAAGCTAATAAAGCAGAAATTTCTTCGAATAATTATATATATCCGGAAATCGATGGTATCTAACGGTTTCTCTTTCATAATTAACTTATTTGCGAAATGAAAAAATCTCGAAACTTCCTCTTTCGCTCGTAATCCACTTTGTTTTAAGCGCGAAACGGCAGCTCTCTGTGGCGCATTAGAACAATAAAAATTACGTATCAAACTTCCTATCTCGTCCCCTCTCTTTCCCGCGTTAACTCCATTCCCTTTACTTTCCTCCTTTCCAGCGAATTCTCTATTTTTTCACTGCATTTACACTTTCCATCATCAAGAAAATTTTATATCCTCATTCATTAATCCCCATTTCCGCGGCTTCATTTCCTTTTTTCTTTCTGTTTTTTTTTTAACCCTCGACCAGACTTTTCTACTCATACCCCTGCCCTTCCTCTCTTTTTTCCTCCCTTCTCCCTCTTCTCTCTCTCTCTTCTCTACCGTCCACCCTCTATCGTACCTTCTCACCCTCTAACCCTACCTTCATATTCCTTCTTACTTCCTTTCCCTCATCCCAGATATCTTTCTTTTCGCCTTATATCACCTACCCCTCTTCAGTCCATTTTCCCAAATCGGTCCTCCTTTCTTTCTCACCCCCTTTTCTCTCCCATTGCCCTCAAGCCTCCTCCTCCTCCTCCCCTCCTCTTCTCTCCCTCCGAACTCCTTATGTCTCGAAGCGGTCATACCCTTTTGTTTATTGCATTCCAATCCTCCCTCTTTCCCATCCATCTCTTTCTCTTTCTCCTTCCGTGACGGAAATTTCTTCCGTCGATCTTATTCTTCCCATTTCTATCCTCCCCTTTTCCTTCGTCGGTTTTCTTTCTGCTTCTTCTCCTTTTCCCTCCACCTTCTTCTTACGTCCCTTCCCTCTCTTTATCCGTACCTTCCGCGTACAACTATCCAAAGAATTCGCCATCCCCCGAGTCTCTCTCTCTCTTTCTCTATCCCGCTGTCTCCTCCATCCCACTCCATCTCCGCGCCTCCAACTCCCTCCTTCCTCAGACCGCTCTTTTTTTCCATCAAATGAAATTATGCAAGAGAGCCGCATGAATTATGTATGAGTTTCCGAGAGAGCTGTTTTTCCCTTCTCCCTGCCCCGCCTCGCTCCACACTCCTCCACCACCGCCAACCAACACCCACCCCGACCCACATACACACACACCCTTCCTCCATTTCTCCGCCCTCTCTCTCCCTCCTTTTTCCTCCTCTCTCTCTCTCAGCCATCCCACTCACCCACTCACTCCACAGTCATTCTCGTTTGCCATTTCTACTCCTCCTCCTTTCCGACTCGAGCTTTCCCGTCTCTCTTTCTCTCCTTCTATTCCACGTCACCCATCTTCTAACCCGAACCCATCCCTTTTACTCCTCCCCTTTTTCTCTCCTAACCTGCCTACCTCCCCAACCCCTCTCCCCTCCCATCTCCTATCCGCGCACTCTCCCTCTCTTACAAGAAGCTACTTCTTCTTGCCGCCCACTCACCGTTTCCTATCTCTTCCCTTACCTCTCTCCACTCCCACCCACCCTCTCCCCGCAAAAAAAATCTCCCTCCCTCGCTCCTATCACCCACCAGCATCAGCCCAACCCACATCTTTCCTCTCCCCCTCCACCTCCTTTTGCCTTCCACCACCCACACGCTGTACCACTTTCCTCGTTCTGCCCCAATATCTTTGAATCCAGCCCTCTTTCTCTCTCTCTCACCCTCCCTCTCCCTCTTCTCTCTCTCTGTAACCTCCCTGGGTGCCCTTCCTCAAAATCTTTAGGGACTCTAAGACTGCCTCCACCTCCCACTCTCCTTCCTAACCTCCTTATTCCTCCCTTCCCTTCTGCGCTTCCTTCTCTCCTCGCTTGGTAAAAATCTCTTCTCCCTCATCAACATTCGTCTTACTCCTTTTAACCTTACTCGTATTTTTTCCTTCCATTTTATTTAGAGGAGAGAGAAAAAAGACAGCAAAGCACCTACTCCACCCCTGGCCATCTCTCTAGGCTCTTTCCTGTACCATCTCTCTCTTTCTTTTCCTTTCCATGCTCTGTGGCCCGAATATCCCTCTATCTTTCCTCCTCCTCCAACATTCCACGCACCTCATATCGTACACTCTTCTTTCGCTCCAACCTCCATCGCCTCCCTCACAAAGAAACTCTTTCACGTATGTAACTCCCTACTATTCCTCTCCCCTTCTCCCTTCCCTCCCCACTTTCTCCTCTCCCGTTCTTCGGAGCGAATAAAAAAATAAGTAAGGGACCTTTAAAAAAAGGGGCAATGGCTCCATCTCTTAGCTCATATCGTATGCTCAGATAGGACTCGTTTCTATAACGTTTTTGTATGGAAAAATTGGGAATCTCTAGCTGCGATTGACTGGAGGGTACCATTGAAATATGGAATACTGTTAGCGTTTAAGTCGATATTCGCATCAATGCTATAGGATAGGGACAGTAATATGACTGTGACGAAAAATAATGGACGATCATGCGAGGTTTCAGTTCTTGCTTTCTAGGAAAATATAATGTGGAGGCAAGATTTTAATTTTAACAGAAAATAACGTTAAACATAGTGATATGAAGATCGTGAAGGTAATATTTGATTACATAGAGTTTTTGCAATTTGACAAAATTAAATCATTAAAAATATTATGTAAAATATACACATTATTCAGCACAGCATTTTAAAAAGGTTCTTCATTATGTAAGACAAGATTGGAAAGGTGTACTCCATGTCGGAGTACACAGAGTTTCCAAATGCGTTCTTTGAGATTTCACAATGTTCTCAATATTTTATGCCAAGCGGTTCCCGAGTTAAAACAAAGGAACATTGTAAACTACATGTAGGTCTTCATGTAAAGTGGTTGTCATTGTTGTCCGATTTTAACCAAAATTGGAATCGGCCAACCGATTTTAGCAAAACTACCCAATACCAAATTTTATCAAAATATATCAAGTGGTTCCCGAATTGAAACAAAGGAACATTGCCAACTACTTGTAGGTCTTCATGTAAAGTGGTCGTAATTGTTGTCCGATTGTAACCAAAATTGGAATCGATCGACTAATTTTAGCAAAACGCCCCAATACCAAATTTCATAAAATACGCCCAACGGTTCCCGAGTTGAAACAAAGGAACATTGTAGGTCTTCTTGTAAGGTCATCATTATTGTCCGAGTTTGACCAAAATTGAATTCGGTCGATAAATTTTAGTAAAACTCCCCAATACCAAATTTCATTGTAATACGTCCAGCGGTTTCCGAGCTTTAACATGCGGACGGACGGAAACTACCTCCCTTGTGTTCACTTCGTGCAAAGAACGTATAAAAATGCTTAAAAAACAAGTTTAAGTACGATAAAATTGAACTGTTTTTTTAATGACAATATAATATTCTGATTTAAATGCATTTTATTTTACATTCAGACAAAATATGTGCTTAAATTTACTTAACAATAAATAAAGGCACTCAAATATTATTTTAATTAATTTTTAAGCTGAACTAATTATTCGCACAGCAATTTCTAAACTTTTCTCTGTAATTTTTAAATATATAACATTTTCTGGCGCATAATTCCGAGTATTCTTAGCTCTTTAGATATAATGTCTGTTCATTTTCATCATATCATCCATCATCTTATATATGTTACGGTAAAAGTACGTATTCGGGAAATGTGTGTATTTACCGGTAAATGTGCACATTTAAAACGAAGCTCGGTAAATGTAAGTTTAAGTTTCCATAAATACGTATTATCCATACATTTCCAGGTAAATGTGCACTTTTACCGATGTGCCTTGGTAAATGTGGAAATAAGTAAGAATGAGAAATTCTACACTTAATAATTACGTTAATTTATAACAAAAATCATCGAGGGTTCGGTTTAACTGGTATATATTGAGATGAACGCTTCCCAACCCGAGGGGGGAACACAACGTGAGGAGGAACCAAAAACACTTCGACTAACCTACCCAACCCGGTGGGGCCGAGTAAAATTTGCCTTAATGTTCAAATTTAGTTTAGTTAATTGTGCACATTTAGCAGGAAATTTACACATTTACCGTACTTCTAAACTGCAACAGATGTTCGCGACGCCGCCAAGTTGTGGACTATGTTGCGATGTTAATCCACATTTACCAGTGTCTCTAGGTAAATGTGTACATTCCCCAATCCAATCGGTAAAAGTATGTTATACTTACATTTACCGAACTTGGTGGTAAATATGCACATTAACTGGGAAATGTACACATTTACCGTGACATATACATAACCTAAAAACAGGATTTTAATCAATTTAAGAAGAGATTTGTAAGCAGGCTTGCCAAAATATTTTGAAAAAAATAACATCTTAAAATATTAATTCCCGATTACCATTCAAATTAAAAAATGCCGTTTTTTGAAAGCAGAGGACGTAAAAAAATGTAGTTTCGTCCCAGCGGCACGAAGATAATTTTTTAACGTCCTCGGAACTAAGGATTTGTCATATTTCAACCTCTTCAATTTTCTTGTGAACCCTAGTAAAATCAGAAATATTAGCGCAGCTCTCTTTCCCATATCCTTATGCATCCTTTAGCCCCCCTCCCTCCCTACCCTCTCTCTAGGATCTCGCAAATATCCGCGATGGGTGGAAAGTGAGCCAGAGGACGGAAAAAATAAAAGACAGTCGCGAATAAATATCAAGCGAGTTGGCCACTCCCCTCTCATTCCGCTCGTCTCCTCACGTCTCCCTCCTCCTCGAGCCCCACAAGTCTCTTTTTCCTCCCTCCTCCCTGTTCATCCTACCACACCTTTCTCCCCTTCTCTTACTCCTAACCGCCATCTTCCTTCACTCTCCAACCCTTTTTCCTTCCCCGTTGTCTAAAGGGCAGCTGTGGAAAATATTGGCTCGGGCGAGTGGAGTGGAGATGCCTCGAGGGTGACTTTGTCGGCCCTTGCGCACACTCTTGAGGAGG
The DNA here is from genome assembly GCA_028673005.1 of Tanypteryx hageni. Taxonomy (NCBI): domain Eukaryota; kingdom Metazoa; phylum Arthropoda; class Insecta; order Odonata; family Petaluridae; genus Tanypteryx; species Tanypteryx hageni. The sequence continues at coordinate 59,259,091 of CM054116.1, forward strand.
ATTCAGGTATTAATCCCCAACTTCTTCCTTCCTTTTCTTCTTATCCTTCCTACTACTCCTGCCGCCACCTCTTTCCTCCCTCCTTTCTCCGTCCTGATTTTTATCTCGCACTACGCCGCAGCTCGCCATAACCTTCCGCCGTCTCTCCTCCTCACCATTCTCCTCCAAATCTCTGCATCCCCCCCCCCCCCTAGTCTCCTTCCATCCCATCGCCCAATCTCATCCGCCGCCACCTTTATCCTCCCTCGCCGCAGCATCCTCGCCGTCTCGCTCCTTTCTTTCTTACTTCTACCAGACCTCCCCTTTTTATTTCCCCTTCTCATCCCTCCCCCGTCTTTCCCCCTGCGGAGCCGATACCGATCCTCTGGCATCCTCCAAACAACCCACTTAAAACCACCGCCTCCAACCCCTTACGACCTTACGCCTCCCCATCTCTCCTCCCTCCCTTTAACTCCTTCTATCGCTCCCCCTCCTCCCCTCCCCGTGCTCCCGTAAAAACCAGCGACGCCGCTTCTTCCTTCATCTTACGATCAAAAATCCACCAATATTCCTTCCTCTTATACCCTTCCTACCTCTATCTCTCTCTCCCGCCACCGTCTACTAACCCGCCAGGACCGTTTCAACAACGCAACTACTCCTTCAAATGTCTAGTGAGGATATCTTTTAGAATTTTTTTTAAAAATTTCATTGTCCAATCTACTCTGCTGAGCTATGCATGCATGCATGATGCTAGAAAATCTATTTCGGTCTGCGTCTCGATTCCACCTTAGTGTGCGACTGAATTCGGCGAGTTATGACGTGATTCATGGGAAAAATTTCACGCAATTTGATTTCGGATCATAAGGTTTTGTTAAATGTCTGCACCAGCGAGGGATTTTGCATGCATTTTGAAATATATTTTGACTTGCTTGAGCATTCAATAAAAGTGCTTTCCCGGTTACCGAGGAAACGATCAAAGAGAAGAGTAATTGCGTCGATCGAAGTGGAGAAATGCTGTAAAGATTTATATCGGATAAATTTCCCACCTATTAAAGCAAGTAGGCATTGGATTTGGCAATAGTTAATTTATAGTAACTATAAGCGAAATTAAAAAGAAAGTAAAAACATCTCCATTTCTCTCTACAGCTACTCTATAAGTGCTGTCTCGTTCAGGAATTCCAGTGACCAAAGAAATGGCGAAGATACTTGAGACCCCTAATTTTAATGGTTCTCGTAACTCCTAAGACCATATAAACCTCAAACACTCTCATTTCCGAGACGCCCTTAAACTGCTGTAAGTCACCTCCTATAACTTGGCCCTATTGTGACTCCGGTTCTTTTTGTATCCAAGTGCTCGTTACTAACTAAACGGGCAGCAATAAAATCCACTTCTTTCAAACTTTACATTCCTTAAAAACACGTCGACTATAAGGGTTTTTGTAATGTTAAAGACATTTTATTTTACAAGCGTCTAAACATTTGATTGCTGTTCTATCATCGAAATAGTTCACTTTGGGGAGAAACCGTATCTTTGGAATTTTAAAAAAGAGGAATCCGGTTGTACGTTGCCATTAAGTTGCAAGCCGTACCTCAAGATTCGTGGTATTAAGTTCGCGTTGTAAACGCATTTTATTACAATGTCGCGCGCGAAATATGCGTCTCCAAGAGTTTACCGCACCGACCAAAAAAAGATATCTAACAAGTCAGAAGGGAAATGCTCAAGCAACGTCTCGAATATTTCAGAGCGTGATGCGTAAATGTATATCGCGGAGGCAGAGAAACTCCACCATTCCACCGGCCGTAAAAAATCCATATTCCTAAGTAAATTTGTTGAAAATAAAATTTCACCAACGGTGGCAGAATAAAAAAAGTTAAACACGGCCGAAGAGGTAACACACTATCGCCAAACTGCCCTCCTATCGCATGGCTCCGAATCTCCTCCCGCTCAGTCCTCTCCCTCCCCACTCCACTTTCTCCGAGAAGCTTCGTTACCTACACCAGTCATTCCTCTCCCCTCCCGCTCTCCTCTCCCGCTCTCCCCTCACACTCTTGTTTCCAGGACTCCTACTCAACGTCATCGGAGATGTATTCATTCATTCGTGTTCTGTCTTACGACAGGTCCTACCAATTAATTAATTAATTGGTTTTTGACTAGGGAATATACATACACGGTGTGGTGGTTTCCCGTTGCCTTCCACACCGGACACACACACAGAAGGGAGGAGGGAAACCCGGTGCCGGCATTTGCCTGCTCTTGCGAAGAACACCAGGGGGGCCAACGGCTTAACGTCCCTTCCGAAGGACGGAACAGCTGAATTTGCGCGGTCTCAAACCACGCGAACAGGGGGCCGGATGACCTTGAGAAAAAGTCCTACTCGCGCAGGATTCGTATATGTTACGGTAAAAGTACGTATTCGGGAAATGTGTACATTTATCGGTAAATGTGCAAATTTACCACCAAGCTCGGTAAATGTAAGTTTAAATTTCCAGAAATACGTGTTATCCGTACATTTCCCGGTAAATGTGCACTTTTACCGATATGCCTTGGCAAATGTGGAAATAAGTAAGAATGAGAAATGCTACACTTTAATAATTACGATAATTTATAACAAAAATCATCGAGGGTTCGGCTCCACTGGTATATATTGAGATGAACGCTTCTCAACCCGAGGGGGGAACACAGTGAACGTGAGGAGGAACCAAAAACACTTCGATTAACCCACCTACCCAACCCGGTGGAGAGGAGTAAAATTTGCCTTAATGTTCAAATTTAGTTTAGTTGAGCACATTTACCAGGAAATTTACACATTTACCGTACTTCTAAACTGCAACAGATGTTCGCGACGCCGCCAAGTTGTGGCCTATGTTGCGATGTTAATCCACATTTACCAGTATCTCGAGGTAAATGTGCACATTTCCCCAATCCAATCGGTAAAAGTATGTTATACTTACATTTACCGAACTTGGTGATAAATATGCACATTAACCGGGAAATATACACATTTACCGGACTACGCACATTTACCGTGACATATATAACGCACAGAGAGGGAGTGGCCCCATTTTTTCCAAACGAGAGAGAGGCAAGGCTACTATCGCGCATACACAGACACACACGAACGCATACACATACGGAGACGATGCCGCCAGCGATAAGAAGACATGGATATCGCTCGGCACGGCCCTGGCGGACGATGGCGTCCCTATCCTGCCACTTACAGGACCAGTGCCCATGTGCGTGTGTTCCCGCCTTCAAAGTTACTTGATCGTCGAGGAGAGAGGGCAGCGATGACAGCGTGCCTGAGCCTGGAGGGGAAAAAAATGAAGGGGAACGAAAAATAGGTGGCGGCCCCGAGGAAGTGCCTTCTAGAGGCTCCAGACTGAAAACATGTCATAACCTAGTGTTTTGGCGCGAGGTCTTGGCCTTTCCGGATTTATGACTCTGTACTCAAGTTCGACGTCTTTTGACGCCCGTATACGTGTAGACGCCTGCGTGAGTGAGTGTGTGAGAGAAAGAGAGGAATCGAGGGGAAATAACGACGGGATCCATATTTCACGGAATCTCGCATTTCCATCTGAGTCAATTTTTTTATCACTTTTTTCCTCGGATTCTTTTTCGTGAGAGAGAGCGAGAGCGATATATATATAGAGAGACAGAGAAACAGAGAGAAAGAGAGAGAAAATGCCGTGACTCGACGGAGGCAATATCCTCCTAAAACGAAGAATGAATTATTAAAATTTATGTGCTCTCCTGGATAATCGCGCGTTTTTTGAGGTTTAGTTCATCAACCTCTAAATAAGATTAAAACCTCATATGTGTGTAAATATGTAATTCAAATCTAATGCTGTAATCAAGTGATGAATAAATTATCAGTATTTCAAAATCAAATAGAAACTAAAACCAAGCCTGCAGAAATAATGCTAAATTTGACCAATTTTGCTCTCTAATAGAATAATGCTAATTGACCTAACTTATTTTGTGTATTAAAATAAGAAAAATGAACACTGCGCTAATAGCAGTCAAATTTAGTCTCCCAAACAATTCTATAAATAATTTAGTGCTGTTCACTCTTATTTGGTAGTAGTAAAATCTACATCAGGATAAAAGTTAAGTCCTGATGAGGGCAACTGAAATTTGTTGACCTCAAAAGTCACGCACGCTCAGCTACTAATTATGTAACTTCCTCTAGCATTTCTAAAGAACGGAAGCCAATAATAAGTTTGACATTTCCTCAATTTAGATTATCCATTAGTCTTATGGATAAAATTTCGAGGAAATGCGAGTTCAAATAACTTTATCGTTACATCTCCCTTTACACTGTAACAGTGAGCTGTTCCAGGTATGCCTTTTCTTTAACATATATTGACTTAGGAGATCCTCTATAACTCTGCAGTGTTTTGAGATTCATCACGATGAAATAAAAAACTGCCTTGCTCATTTCTTACGCCATAATTCCCTTTTCCCTTGTAACTTGTTTAGAATAGAAATGGTATAAATAGAACGCTGAAAAATCCAATTACAACGACGACGCCTCAATAACTTTTACCTATTATAATAAACAGTTCCACATAACTTTAAAGAACGACGAAATCAACGCAATGCCGTATATTTGGCTACATTAACCCCTGGAATACCAAAGGGTGACCATTTTAGTCCAAGCATCAGTTTAGAATTTTTTTTGGGATAACGAAGTCATAGATACTAGGTTTTTTCTGACTTATATAGATTATACTTTACAAATAAATATCTTTTTCTCATATATATGCTCAGAGTTTTTCTTTATTCACCCATATTTATAGATAGGCCAACGTTGGACCAAAATGGTCACCCCTTGGTCTTACTTGTCACAATATTTGAAAACTGGTAACATTTTTTTCTTTTTGTGTTTTTTGCTTTCCGAAACATCTAGTGATAACACAGAATATTGATTTGACTTGACACATACATAATTTGTGTACTAATTTAAAGTAAAAGTTTTTTGTTTCAGATCAGGATTTTTCAGACGAGTAACTCTGGGGTACTTTCATTGTATTTTAGAGTACTTTAGGTATTTACGTAATAGTGAATCTCTTCTCTCACCTCTCTCATACGGTCATGGTCTTTAATTGTACTTTCATCACCCCTAAGTTGACGATTGTAGTACATGTGTGTGGCGGTAAATTTCTATAAGAACTTTTAGAAAATGAAGTTTTCAAAAATGAAGAGGGAATAGGGAGACAGGCTTTAATTTTCCCAAGGAAACACTCTCTTCCTTGGGTAGGCCATCTCCATTCTTTTGATATTTACCGACAAGTATCGGTAAACTGTGATTAATATATGTCCACATTGCTTTGGCTTTGCCAATTGGGATTTCCGAGCAGCGAAGCCCCGGGATGCGCCTTTAGTGATCTACAGGAAGATCTGCCTGAGCAATTTTGAAATAAAATGAATGTTTTGTGAGTAATAAATAGATAGTAAGTGTTTTATTTCATTAACGTCTATAATATGTAGTGCAAACATACAAGTGAAGTATGGACTAAAATGGCCCCCCTTGGTACTTAACGGTAGTTTTGGACATTGGTATTTCGAAGGATAAGTATACGCTCACTGGGAACATGGTGAATTTTGAGAACTCAGGGCTAATATTATTTTGGAGCCCTAAGCTAAAATAAACTGAATTAAAATAAAAAGCAGATTATTTACATAATATTGTTTATTTATAAGTTTGTGTTTTTTATTTTTACGATTGATAATATTTTTTGCGAAATGGGGGGCCCAGGACTGCAACCCTTTTATCCTGTTCGTAGATCCGCCCCAGACAAGCATATTTAATCACTTTTAAATAAGGAAAACTACACTGGATTATCTAGTATCCGTGTGCCTCTCAACTCCCCTTTTATTGACACGGAAACTAATCCATAACGCAAATATCGCTCTGGGCTCGTAGAAGAAAAATAAACCGAATAATCCTATACCTCAGAGCAAGTCTACGTGACCTATGTTTATACGTGTCTATCTCATAAACACCCTTCCTTACTTCCTTCACCAACAATGACCCGCGGACCTCAACAATGGAGACACTCGAGGCCCGCGAGCGAGAAGGGGTGGATGTTGGTAAGGGAGAGGACCGCGCGAGGAGGAGGGAGAGGGGGATGAAGGGGTGGATATAAGATAAGGGAGAGGGAGAAAGAGCAAAGTGTATGATGAAAAGGGATAAGGGAAGGGGGTGAATGCAGGGTGGGAAGAGAGGGCGAGATGGAAGAGGGAGCGAGGGAGATTGGCTTTTGAGAACGTACCCCTGAAGTACTTCCGGCAACCCTTTAGGGAGCAACTGAACCAAACAAATCCCCTAGTCCTCGGCGTAATTCACTCCGGGCCAGGAGGGAAAAAAATAATATGTCGCTCTTAAGTGCGTGCGAGCCTACTTATCCGGTAGCAGGAGTACGTTCGTAAATATAAGCGAAAGGTTTAGGAAAGCCGTCAGTGGAGTTTTCCGCTTACTTTATCAGGCACAAAGAAATTGGATCCCGCTTACGCAATGGCGACGATTTTTTGGAGTCGAGAGAAAAAAGTTTTATTTTTTTATTACCACAGTCCGTGAAGCTACAAGTGTGGGACGTGAGGATACATGGAACTTGGTGAAATGGAAGTCGGAGTTAGAGGTCTTGTTATAATGTACTAGTCACATGCACAGAAAATATATTTTTTAAACGTTTTTCGAGATCTTAAAAATTTGTTTTTTCTTTTTTAATCCTACTTATATTTGAAACTATTAATAAAAATACCGTGATCGATAGTTTCTTTCATGGTATTTATGCTTTCTTTACATGCAGTACAGGAAGTGAACGCGTATATGGGAGGTCGTGTTTGGCCTCTTTCACACAGCACGGTTCTTCACCGTGGCCGTTCACGGCACGGTGCCCTGGACTGATGGTTCTTATGTACGTATTCACACAACACGGCCACGGCGAATATGCCGTCACGGCACCGTGTTGCACTCATGGCGTCCCACTACATTCGTCCGGTCCCGTGACCGTACACGGTTGTAGAAGTCTGTGCAGATCTATACACGTCTTCACACCTCACGGCAATTTCCCGTGCCTACGCGCGGCTGTGTCAGTTTCAGTACCAACTTCCTAGTTCAGGGGTGGGCAATCTACGGCCCGCGGGCCACATGTGGTCCGCGATAGCATTTTAAATGGCCCGCGATGCCATCATGAACGCGAACCGTAATATAAAATACAGTTAATTTCATATTTGTAACTTAAAATTATTGCCGAAAAACCTTTTCCGGTGATGTTATGGGGATAACATATTATTTATTATTGATTTTCATTAACAGGATATCTCGAATAATCTCAAATAACTTCCGTTGTGAACCCTAACGTGACCCGTCGACGCATTTCCATCTGTTAATGCGGCCCGCCTAAGAAGCGAGAACTGTTAATGTGGCCCGCCACGTAAAAAGTTTGCCCACCCCTGCCCTAGTTGGTTCGATTCCCGGTCAAGTACAGGATTTTTTATCCTTCTCAATTAATAAAGGTAAAGTACTCCTTTAGCCAAACAATTAGAGGGTTACAACACCCAATGCATTTCGCCCACAAGATGGGCATCGTCAGGGGTAAAACCTGTTTCAACAGTGACTGGGAGCCAACTGCAAGGTTTGAACGGAAAGTATTAGGAAGACGACCGAGAAACAAGTGAAGCGCGGAAAGATATTTCGGCGTGTGTTGTTAAAAAGGAGATAGGGGGTTTCCCATAGAAGTTTTTTTCTGACGAAATTGACCTCGAATATTTACAACTTACTAATTTATGCATGTCACAGAACGTTTTTCTATTAAAAAATGAAATTTACAAACAAACACAAGGCACTTCTATGGGAAACCCCCTATCTCCTTTTCTAGCCAACATTTTCATGTCCTCTTTTGAAAAAGATTGCAAAGAAAAATTTCATTACTTTCCAGATATATGGTTGAGGTACGTGGATGACATATTCACCATCTTCGATTTAAAGAAACAAAATGTAGATGAATTTGTTAATCAGTTAAACAACATATATCCTTCAATTAAGTTCTCTTATGAACTTCAAGAAAACATTTTTGGACTTGCTTATCATAAATAATAGACAACACATTGAGTTTGACATTTTTAGAAAACCCACACATACTGATAACAACTCCTTTCACCCTATGAACCAAAAAACAGCTGTGTTTCAATTTTTAACACACAGATTATGTAACATCCCCCTCAATAAAATCAGATACGCAAAGGAACTCAAACACATAAAACAAATTGCCACTAAACTTGGATACGATAACAATTTAATTAATAAATTAGTGAGAAAACATAACTTTAATAAAACCTTGTCCAATGCCACTTCCCTCAAATTAGAAAACAAAAAAGAGGACAAATATGTAAAATTGCCTTATTTTCCACCATTAAACAGAGGCTTGAACAAAATTTTTATACATAAGAATTATACCATAACATATACAAATCCATATAATTTGAAAAATTTACTGGGCAGTACAAAAGACAGAACAGAATCTTTGAACAAGCCCGGAATTTATAAAATACAATGCTCACACTGTGACAAAAAGTACATAGGACAAACAAGAAGGAAACTAATAACACGCTTCAAGGAACACATGGCTCACTATAAATATAATCGTTTTGAAAAATCAAGCGTTGCCAACCACATTTTTGAAACAGGTGTATACTATATACACGTAAACGATTTAACATTGATAACTTCAGCCAATAACTCACTAAACTCGTTAGAAAACCTTCACATTTACAAAAACCGCGATACACTTATGAACACGGACACAGATTTCAACAAGACCCTATACAAATTGACAGATTTAAACGACACACACGCCGAAAAATTTTTTCCGCGTTTCACTTGTTTCTCGGTCGTCTTCTTAATACTTTCCGTTTTAAACCTGGCAGTTGGCTTTCAGTCACTGTTGAAACAGGTTTTACCCCTGACGATGCCCACCTTGTGGGCGAAATGCATTGGGTGTTGTAACCCTCTAATTGTTTGGCTAAAGGAGTACTTTATCTTTATTAATCTTAGCCAAAGTTATTGAGCTACTATCAATTATCCTTCTCAATTGTCAAAAGTCTAGAAGATTATTAAAGTCGAAATTTGACCATAGCTGCCGGGACGGATGTATGCAGTGGATTACACGAGGGGTTTGAATCTCTAATGATAAGGAAAAGAATGAATTTGGTAATTTCAAAATTTATTTGTCTTTTGTTTTTCCAATATTAAATTTTATACCATCATACTAATACTATGCTATTATTTTGGTTCTAGAAAATTGCCGGGGTAGAGACCCGGGTTCAATCATGATAAAGTAGGCACATTATACTATAGAAAGGTCACTCGAAGTAATCGGCATTATATTCTAAAAAGTTTCCAGGATAGAGACCCGAGTTCACTCATAAAGAAATCAGCAAACGTGCTTCTGATATCGTTCTGTGCAGTTCCTGCTCGCACAGTAGGTGCAGGTTCAAGATCGTCTAGAAGTAATTGTCAAAGTATGTTCAAAATTGTAGCCATCTCTCTCTTTTACAAAATTATGTAGAACACAACATGCCTTTACAATATTCACGGCGAGATCTTGAGAAACATTAAGGGGGATGAAATATCCTCCATATATTACTCAAAATACCAAAGGCACATTCAACATACCTTCTTCCTCTAATTAAACGGTAATTGTAGACTCTTTTTTATACTTAGTTGTTTTCCCACCAAATGGTCGAATTAAGTGTGTGTGTAAGCCAAACGCTTCGTCACCCAAAAGGACATAAGGTACAATTGGATTTCAGAACTGAGCAATGGCTTTGGCTGGGGCAGAGGTAATAAATTTTGATCAAGACATTTCCAAAACGAGGCATTTTTGAAAATGGTCGAATCGCAATCCTTTTCGTACGCACCAATGTCCACAAAAGTGAATCGATATTCGGAATCTGCCACTGCCAGCAAAACAATGGAAAAGTAGTCTTTATAGTTGAAATGCAAAGAACCGCTTTCTTGTGGTTTTGTGTGTTTTCCGTCAACGGCACCAATGCAGTGCGGAAAATTAGCTTTCTTCTCGAATCCTGCTGCAGTTGCCTCCAATTGTCCTAAAGGTGGTTTTGTTATACATTCTTGCTGAATAACTTTCCATATGTTACGGCATACAGACTTCACAATTTCAGATATTGTAGATATTCCCATCCTGTAGGCATAATGTATGTCTGTAAATGTATTTCCATTTGCTAAATACCTGCAGCAGGCAATATAATAATTTTATTAATTCGCTGTGAAATAGGCATAGACAATTAAAAATTACTTACTAAAAATGAAAAAAATAGTAGTTACATTTTTATTCCTTGCTCGAATATAAATTGCCAAGCTATATACACAGTCAAATTTTAACTCATCAATATACTTAAAATATAATCATTCTTTCTTCCATTTCAGGCAAATACGTATTGAAAAAGTGGACAAATGTGAAAGATAGCAGGTTCAGATCCCAAAAAAAGAACACGGAACAAAAACCATCTGATGCGGGTGCGAAAACTGCAAAAAGGTACGTTTTTCAGGAAGAGATGACTTTTTTAAAGAATAACACAATTCCGAAAAAACCGAGTCCAGTTTTACAACCGTGAATGCAGAGAGCAACGAGACTGATTGTACACAGCCCTGTGCTTCAACTGAAGATAGCAGCACTTCACGGCCTGTAAAAGTGAACAAAAAACGGAAGCTGGATGACATCGAAAGAAGAATAATCAGCACTTTGGACGCTACAGAAGACCGTCACCTTAGTTTTTTCAAAGGCATTCATCCTTCGCTACAACAATTAAACGAAGAGGAGACGCTACAGTTTCAAATGGGGTTATAAATGTATTGCAAAACACACGAAATGCCCGACCTGTTGTGCAACCTCCAAATTCATATTCGCAACCCCTTCACTTCACTGGTTTTTATTCAAATCAACTCAACAGTGTTTATCCGACACCATCCTCGACGAATTATGCAGGAGCCAGCTGTCACTCTAGAACTGAACTGTCACCAAATACAGAAGTCAACAGCAGCAGTCAACGAGGGCATATCGATCCGACATCCCCAAATTCACAAATTTCAAAAATGTCCGATCAGTGAATTCAAAGTATTGATTTCACCACACTGGGCTGATTTTTCATTCAAGTCGAGGCATCAATTTCGCCACAATATGTAAACTAATTATTCTTCTCACTCAACTGTTATACCAATAAAAATTATTGTGAAAGATTACGTAAATATAGATGTTTGTTTCAATTACAAATTTTTTATAATTTACCTTTTCAATTCCTAACTTTCCTGATCAACTAAAATTCAGCTAAAAATATATGAAAATTAAATATCTTACCTGATGGTTACTGCCAGTATTTGTGCAGGCGAAATCGAGTCTCTCATTTTAGTACATTCACGAAGCAAACTGTAATGTAAACGCTGTAATAGTTCATCAAATGTTGATTTAGATATTCGGAAGTAATTAAAAATTTTTGACTCATCCTTTCTTAACTCTTCAAACAACGTAACAAATGTTCCCGCTGTGTCTCTTTGCTCATTCAATGGATGTACCTAATGGATTCTGCATTATCGGTTTCTTTATCGTAGATATAAATGATACAGATAAAGCAAACGCCTTCTTCGATCCATTGCGTTCCACTGTTCAGTATAGCAGATGGAACCGTAGCCGTGCACGGCAGGCCGTTGGCTTCACGGCAGAAAACCGTGATCTCTACGGCGTCGTGACCGTGACCTTACACGGCGAAGAACCGTGCTGTGTGAAAGAGGTCTTTGTCTCGCAACATCTTCAATTTCAGCAACCATCTAATTCTTTTTATGATATTTTCTGGGCGAGATATATACTAAAATTCCGAGTTTTGTCCTAAAATTATAACAGTTGCCAGAAATGTTGCTAATATAGGATGATTTTCATTCTACATTCCCTACATTTATGTACGCTAAGAGATTGTTTAGAGCAAAACACTCGTATCAAGATTTATAATAGGATACGTTATTTATATTCGAGATAACAGAAACTTACGCGTTCAGAGCGAATCCATTATGGCTATTTAATTACACTTCCAATATTTATTTAAAATGTTTACTGAGAGAGAATTTCGTCGTTGAAAACAATCGGATGCAAAATCCGCTATCATCACAATTTGAAAATCTTTTTTATGTTTATATTAAAAATATTATATATATATGTATATGTGTGTGTATGTATAATGAAGGACTAAAAAGTATTTTTTGGTGTTGATGAGAATTTTCAGAAATGATAAAAAACTACATGGAGCCACGCCTTATTATCTTTATCCCACAAACGACAATTCCAGTTCAAATTATTCGAACGTTGTTACGGAGGCGCGCTAACGAGGTCGCCTTGCTTAAAATTGATAAAGATCGCGTTTTCAGCCACCGACCCCCTTTAAGCGAGCGGGTGTTACGGCGTCCTCAAGACGACTTCATTTCCAGGTCAAAGACATTTTCGGGGCGCCTGGCTCCCTTTTCTACTTTTACGCATCCATTCTTGGTTTCCACTCAAAAAGATTCTCGTTTTTACGAGCGGCGGCTATTAATCCATCAACTCAAATTAGCGTCGAACCGCCGCCGTAAACACACAAGATCCGCGATTAATTGGACGTGTTCGAGCGTAATTACGATAGGCAGCGGACGACTTTATTTTTTTCTCCTCCGGGTCCCTCTCTCTCCCCCCCCCCTCCCCCTCTGCGCTGACTCGAATACGTTTTAAGCCACGTCAAATTATTGTACGCATTAATAGGCAGCGGCGACGCTGTTGTTTTTAACGAGAAATCGTTTTGTGTTGATCGAAGGAGAGAGAGAAAGGGAGAGAGGCCTTGATTTTTATTTTTCGCGAGCGTAATAATTATATGCACGGACGAATTTATAATTGAAGAGTCGGGAAGAGGAAGGGGTGGGAGATGTTGGGGGAGGGGAGGGCGGGGTGGAAAGGTGGAGGGTCGGCATAATTAGAGGTCAGTAAATGGACGAGCACAATGGGTACATCGGAGATTATTATTGGGGGAATGGGAAAAGGAAGAGAGAAGAAAGAGTAAGGAATGGGAGAGAGGAATTCGAAAGTGCGACGAAGAGAAAGGGGAATTAAATATGGGATGGAACTATTAGAGGAAAAAAGAGGGTGGCGATCGTGAAGGGAGTGGGAGGGAGGTGGAAAAGAGGAGGGAGGAAGGGGAGAGGGAGGGAAAATGGATGGAGGGCAGCGAGAATGGATTGATGGCGCTTGATGGCGGCGGTCGGAAGGAGAACTAAAAGAGATAAAGGGAGGAAAAAAGCCAGCGGTCCGTGATGGAGTGGCACAGCGGAGTATTCACGCATCGCCAGCTGCATTTTGTTCCCCTTACTTATTTTAACGGAGGCAGAAAAAATATGCAAAAACCTAATATCCCAATGAAGACAGGACAATGCCCTGGGTTTTTTTATTGAAAATTATTGGAGGCGAATGCGAGGGCTATTAAGTGGCCCGACAAAAGACTGACTGAAATCTGTATATGTTGAGGACCATTGAGAGACAAGAGGACGAACTGGAGCATGATGTGTAAAAGGGATCTTTTTAAACCCGTTAAACGTGGATTGGCGAATATATTAGCACCACTGATTTTTGCAGAAGACATACAACTAACTCGGTAAGAGACGAGCGTTTGAGAATTTCAATGAGTAACTTACGGTTAAAAATTAAACGATTCATAATTGTGATTCATTTTAAACAAAGCGAATAATTTGTTCTTTGGTTTATTAAATCTTTCACCACACATAAATAAATACATCTCTTCTCACAAATTCAGTGATTCCTCCACAAAATGAAAACAACCGAGGGAAAACCAGTTTTAACAAGGGTGAAAATGTTTTATTTCATCCTCAAAAAAGCGCTTCTTGAAACTTAAGAATATCCAATTAAAACGCCAAAGAAAAATCAAACAAAATTTTCCACGTATTTCGAATCAAGTTTCACTCCCTCGGCCATGGGATTTTTAATCATGAACTTCTCGCGATGAAAAACGCCACTTCTTTTTCGTGGCAACGTAAAAATCGCGATGGGCCACGGCCTCGAAAGGTTGATTTCTGAAAAACAGCGGCGCTGGAAACAAGTAACCCTTGGTCTTTATCAATAAAAGGTTCCCACCAGAGGGCTTGATAATGAAACTCACAAAAGGGGAAAAGACTCTGGGGGTGTGTCTCGGAGATGTAAGTTGATAAGAAAATGAATATGGAAAAAGAAAGGTTGGATGTTTTCCGAGGGAAGAATGATGGGGGGAGAAAAATATGGATTTAGTGCGAAAATTTCCGCGAAAATAAATGGTGATGTAAGGTAAAAGTGTTTTCGTTCTCCGCTCTTCTCCAACCCCTTCCCTCCCCTATTAGCCTTTTTTTACACTCTCCTTTTCCCTCGAAATCTCCTGCCTTGCCATCCAAGATCTTATGAACGACATCGCTGACCATAAAATATTCACTCCGCCTTTCCCTTTCTTCGCACAAAGCCTAGTTGCGTATATGCTCCTTATTTTTCTTAAATGAGGCATCCATCACGAAATAAAAAAATCGAGCAAAGGGGGAATAGCGTGCATAAAATTGGCCCCCTCCGTCTCCCGACTTTACATCAAAAGGCGGAGCGGATAACCAACTTCAAGGGGTTCGTCTTTGGGGGAGGTGGAGGAAACGGCGAGAGAGGTTGTCCGGCTCCGAAGAGAAAAAAAATCTTCATTAAACTCGACGATAAATAGTAGCAGCGGATCCCCGAGAAATGCTTCCGAAAGGAATGGGAAAAAAGAAGAATTTTCCCGAATAAAAGACTAGAACGGAGGGAGGGGGGAAGGGAATGAGCGGAGGTTTTTGTGAGTGGGTGAAAAGTAATATGGGAAATAAAACAGAGGAAGGCTGAGGAAAAGGACTCGTGGAGCGCGGAAAGGAGGTTTAGGGCGATGTGGGTGGAAGAGAAGGATTTGGGAGACGTCTACGAGAGAGGAGAAAGGAGAGAGAAAAGTGGGAGTTGGGAAGGGGAGGGAAAATGGCGCTAGGGGAAAAAGTGGTATAAAGAAGGTGTAGAGAAAGAAAGGGAAAAGCTGGGGAAAAAATGGCGAGAGGGTGGCAACGGGAGGCGGAGGAGAGGTGGGATTCGGGAGGTAGTGGAGGGGAGGAGGTGTCGAGGGAGAGAGAGAGAGAGAGAGAGGGGACAACTGAGGAAAGCGACGGAGTTAAGGGCGGTGGAGGGAGGCGGGAGTCTGAGATCGTCGGGTTGGGTTGGTGGGAAAAGGATGAAGGAGACGGGAGGAAGAGATTGAAGGGGAAGCGGGCTGGGACGGGAGATAGGAAATTTGAGAGGGTTAAGTGCTCAACTGAAGAAAGAAGGAGAAAAAAGGAAAGCGGATACGCAGTTAGGAGATTGTTGGTAAATATGGAAATAAAAATAAATAAGAGGAAAAACAGAAGGCAGCGTGGGGGAGTAAAAAAACAAAAAAAATTCTGAAACAGGGAATACGGGGGAGAGCCCAAAGTGTGTGCATAGGAAAGAAAGAGAGAGAGGGAGAGAGAGAGAGGGGAGGGGGAGAAATTTTTAAATAAAATCGAAACAAAAAATATTGCGAGGAACGCACGAAAAGGAATTTGAAGATGTAAATCGGAAGAAAAGTTGAGAAAACGCGGGAGAGATATGAAATGTTAAAAAAGGTCGAAGAAAAACAAAAGGGGTAGCTCAGAATAATTCGAAAGAGAAAGGAGCGGGGTCAAGGAATCCGTAAGAAGGAGAGGTAAAATTTGAATGGGAAAAAACAATAAGACCAAAAACTTGGAGGATACGGAAGAAAAATAAGCAAAGAAGAGAAATGGGAGGAGGGAAGGAGGAAAATGGCTTTAGAAGACAGATGACTGGAGAATGCGTGAAAAAGTAACGCGAAAGGTAAAGGCTGAGAAAATCGTAGGAATAGATAGCCGAGAGGCCAATATGAGTGAAATTGTATGAAAAATTACGCCATTCGGAACAATCCATTAGTAAATATAGAGGCTACGAATCAGTCGATATATACGTGAAGAGAGGAAAAGTAAAAAATTTCCACTGACGTTCCTTATAATGGCCAAAGGTCATGCTAATACGAGCGAGAAGTACAGCTAGGGACTGATTTCTTATAAGTAATACTTATATAAAGAAAATTCTACCCTCTGAAGAGCAGTAAAATTCATCTCTTACAACTATTTGCTCTATAAAAACCGATAATATAGTTAAGTTTACCGCATTCATTAAAATACCATAAAAATCTTCCTGATTTTTCTTACAACAATTTTTGTTTATTCATAATGTTGCATTTTTTCTGAAAAACGCAGTAGGTTAGGTGAATGGATTAAAGATTTTCTTAATTTATTTTTTAAATTGGATAACTAACTATGCCCTATATGACACTTTAATATAGCGAATTATATAATGGTTTAAGTATCTAAATCCTTTCTTTATCCTAATCAAAAGAAAACCAAACGATGCGTCACGTAACAAAGCGTATACACATTTGGGCAATTGAGGAAGATTTTTTCTTATTTTTCTGCATTATTTAAAATGAAAAAAAAATTAAGGAAAAAATCGGTTTCCCAATAATATACTGTTCCCTCTAACCTTCCATCCGTCGCTACCTAGAGTAGTTAAATTTATCGCTACATTTTAACGAGTAACCGGTTGCGTGTAGAAACATCAGATCCAGTTTGAAAGAGATCAAAGAACTTAACCTCAAAAGACAGCAAGGATACGCGAATGAAAAGCCTAACACACATAATGAAAGCTGATCGACTTGAAGGAGAGAAAATAATAACAGAGATGGGTGGTGATGGAGGCGGTTGGGTCGGAGGATATGAAATAGAGAGAAAGGGAGATTGGAAAGAGGAAAGAAGAGTGAAAGAACGTAAGAACGAGAGAAGCCAAGATGTAAGAAAAGAAAAAAGACGAAGAAAGACGTATTAGATGCCACGAGGCATATAAAAAACCTCCAAGAGCGAGAGAGAGAGAGTGAGAGAGAGAGAAACACAAGCCATTTGCCTTTCCAAGGGGAGCCGACGGGGAGGGTAGGAGGGAAGAATAGGAGTTGAAAAGTGGAAGGGGAGAAAATTATGAGCATATATATTCACAATTCCTTTGTTCGGTCCTCTGTTTATATTTCGCTCCATTCACTCACGGCTCCAATACAAACACTAAGGCCTTCTCGCTCGAAGAAAAAAACGAAGGGGGCGCTGGCTGCTGCTCAGGGCCAACTCTTCCAAGGCAGAATAAAGAGGGTTGGTAACGGGTTCGGATGGCGTTCTCCGAGAGTTAGGGCGGAGAGAGAGGGTGGGATTTTAAGTGGGGAGGATGAAGAGTGAAAGGGAAAGCAACGAGCGAGCGAGAGGGGGTTGTTATTTGAAGCGGGAGGCTCTTACGGAAGGCGTACTTTTGGCGAAAGAACTGGAGGAGGTTGGGGTAGGGCCGTGCACGGGTTAGAGAGTGGCGTGATCGAGGGAATGGAAGTAAAGGGGAGAGAGAGGGTGGGATGAATGGAATATAGGGCGGGGAACGTGACAGAGAGAAAGAAGGGGAGAATTTTTATTGTCGGGCAGGGAGATGTTAGTCGTCCTCTGCCAAGAGTGAGATTCAAACCCAGGAACCTCTGATCGAGAGGTGAGCAAAAAAAACTGCACGGAGCCTACGGAGCGGAAGGAGAAGGACTCGAGTGTGCGAAAGAGAGAGACTTCCATTAGTTCCGATTCACGAATTTCGGACACACGAGTTCGCCGCTTGACCCTTTAATCACACTAGTGCACTAGAACCTCTGTATAAAACGCTCCTACTGAGCACTTCCTTGCGGAGTGAACCAATTAAACTTTTAATTGGCCGGATTTAGAAACAAAAGAGGGGGGCAATTATCGAGGGAAGCGGAGAGAAATTCGGCGAGCTGTTTGAATCGCTATAGAAATAATGGAACGTTTATCTGAAAGAGATTTTTGCCACGCTTCCGTTAGTTAAGAGCTATTATGGGCCTGCGAAAAGTTTATAAATTCCTCGGTCATATTCTCGTGCTATTGAAATCTTTCGGTTAAAGGCAGTCGTGATTTGCATTTGGTAAAAACATAACGCGAAGGAATTAGAGCCTCGAGCTTAAAACCAATATCTTTATACAGGTCAATTCATTAAAAGGCATCATTTCTCCATTTTTATTTTTATACGAATAAAGGCAAATATGACTGAAGATTAAATGTTTCCGCGCTACATAAATATCTATCGTTCAGGTCAAATCATTGACTCGAGAGCAAGATACATACAGCTTCCTCTCGCGAATGAGAACGAATTAAATTTAAAAAAAGAGCGTGTCCTTGCGAGAAACCAAACAAGTTCTCGGGGACAACAAATCATAGCGGGTACCACAAGTTTTTCAATATACATTCCAATTGTAAGAACCTTTTAAAAAGTTGTAACTTTTTTAGCGTAAGAAAGAGAAGGGGGTGTTGGGCGACGCTGTTGGGTTTTGATAAATTTGAAAGCTGTCGCTCTCTCGCTGGGAGGGTTGAAGCATAAAAGTCGGTTTGGGGTTATTGAAGGACATAAGGGTTCCTTGAGGTAGAGGGAGGAAGAAGAAGAGAGGAGGATGTTTAGAAAAGAGCCCTGGAAAAGAGGTGGTCGGAGGAGGGAGAAGGGATACGAGAGAGGAGGAGAGGGGAAGGCGGCGAGTGGATAGGAAGTGGAGTGAGTATTTGGTCGAGGATGTCGGTGGGTGGGGCAGGTGAAGAGAGGGACAGAGGGAGAGAGAGTTGGGAGGAAGTGGGTGTTGTGACAGAGGAAATGGAAAGCAAGTAATGGCTTCCTTGAAATGCTCCATGCATTACAGAGGCGTAACATTAAAGCCATCACCTGAGCATTAAATTGCTGAGTTTAAATTCAGACGATCCCCAGCGCGGGACATAAAGGCACTACTTTGATGCATGAATGGAAAACTTTGGGAATTTCATCCGAGTTCAAATGAAACGGTAGTGTGTGGCTTCATTAACTTTCTGTAATTTCCCTACCTGGCATTTAAAAGATCAGTTAATGCCTGCTAAACTAATTGCGGTAGCAAGTTTACCTTTATAGTTTAAAATAAATAGCGGAAAAATATTTTCGTAAAGATACGAATATCGTAGGCGATGCGTTTTTTCTAGTAAAGCAAAGGAACAAACCCGAAAAGAATTGGTATGGAATTATTTATTGATTTATAAAGAACAAAGAAAATATCCCAAATACAGGGTGTCTCAAAAAATGTATACACTTCTATTCTAATATCTAATCTAATACGTATATTAGAGAGAATTCTGTCCTTCTTTCTGGGTGTTTGCCCGGTTTGCACGTTTGCACAGTTGCAGCACATTTTTAATTTGAATTTTAAAATCACTTAGAATTGCGATATGAATTCGGGACTTGCACCAAACGACGCCTAAAAGAACGGATATTCATTTGCAAGCCATCGATTTTCGAATGCACGTCGAATCGTTCCACAAATTTGTTATTAACACGAAGATTTGGCTAAATTTTAGACGAAAAAATTTCGTCCTCAAGGGCGACGGCATTGTTGCTTATCTAGCAAAATTATGTCTATATCTAAAAGCAATGACATGAAGTTTGATAATGTATTTGAAATCAATTGTGAGGACTCTTCTTATGTATTTTGAATGCATTTTAATCGAAAGGGAAGTAATTATGGCTTAATTTGAACGATAGGTTTGTTTACTGCAGTGCCATTTCTAAGGCGTGGAATAAATGCGAACGAACATACGACCGCTAATATTTTAATTAGCTTTTTGTTTTGTTTACCTTGAAGACGAAAGAACTTAGTAAGTAGCTTTTTTAATTCACACATTTTCTGTAATCACTATAACTAGTCATGCGTCAAATATCTTGCTTAATTATCGAAAGAAATTAATCATAAACATTATCAATATAGTAATTTGCTTTTAACTGCCCAATAAAATTTGCAAACGTAAAGATATTTTCAATGTACGCGTGAAGTATCTTCCTATTTGAAATGTTGAGTTGCCCATCATCACAATGTAGTAGAGTCGTTTCTGACTTAAAGTTTTTACGCTACGTGTTTATTTGTTTTAAATTTACATGAAACTTTTCACATCAATTTTCAATCGGTTTTTGTCCTTTATGATTTTGTTTCATTGCAACCTCTTTATGGAATGTCGAAAAATCGGAAAAAATCTAATATAAACTTAAAATATGAGGGAGGAGAATGGAAGAGAGAAAAGGAGGAAGAATGCTGCAATAACTTACCCATGATTCAAAGCGTAAAACAAAATGGCAGAGGTTCGCTTGATGTTTGAAAAATGCAAATTAATTTTGAAGTGGTACTGGAAATTCGAGAATGTGTGTGAAGTGCAGATATGGTGGTGATGGAATTTGTAGATGAGCCTCCAACATGACTTAACAATTTCAAGAATTAATGATAAACTTGAGACTGACGGCACTGTGCAAGATGTGTACAAGCAACGATCTGGGAGACTTTGCTTATAAACGAATGTGGAAATTCTGCTATGGTGTTATAGCGATTCACACAATCACCAAAAAAATCTGTAAGATGATGTGAGACTAGAATCAGCAGGGTATGTGTACACCGGATTCTCAAAACTGCTTAATGGAAATGTAATGTGCCAAGACTGTTACATGCAATGAATGGAGATGATCCTTATTGCAGAGCTGGTTTTTGTGAATGGTTTTAAAGGAAGATGGATGAGGATGCACAGTTCGTGGACATGATTGTTTAGTCTGATGATGCAACATTCAAGCTAAATGGTACAGTAAACTGACATAATTGTTTGTGCTGGTCTTTTAAAAATCTGAACATTCATGTGGACAAGGCAGTGAATTTATCAGTACTTACAGTCTGGTGTGATGTGTAATGTGGGACCGTACTTCTTTGAACAGACAGTTACTGGTGCTGAGTACCGCAACATGCTTGAGTTATCCATTGTGCCTGTCATTTATCAGCTGTATTGAGACGAGGAAATTTACTACCAACAAGACGGGGCACCTTCACATTTCCATCGTGATATCAGGGCCTATCTTGATGACAATTTCCCATACAGCTCAATAGACTGAAGAGGGAGTGTTGAGTACCCCCCATGTTTGCCTGATTTAACTCCAATTGACTTTTACTTGTGGGGGTTACCTGAAGGATTTAGTGTAAAATACCACCAACACTCCAAGAACTAAGGAATGAAATTGAGTAGTCGTGCGCAGCCATCCCAGCAGATACCTTGGTGAACGTTTGTCACTCAGTTGTTCGCTGCTGTCAACAGTGCCTAGTGGTAATTTTGAACATTTGCGTTAGTTCATCATGTGCCACAAACTATCGCTTCTGCACACACCAAATATTGACTGTTTCTGAATTATGTAATGGGTATTTTTTCTTAATAAAATGTGTATACATATTTTTGCTATTAGAAAGAGGAAGGCAAACTGGGGAGAGAGAGAGTATGATTAAAGACGTGTTAGAAGGAAAACTAGATGAAAAAAGGGAAAGAGGTAGGAAAAGGTTTCAGCTGATAGACGAGTTGAAAGGGAAAGAGAGTTATCAAGATATGAAGAGGACAGCGGGAACTAGGAGTATATGGAGAACCAGGTTTGACCATGAATAATCACGGACCTGTCTACGGACAGACTACCAATGATGATGACATCTTTTTGAGACACCCTTTCTTCTTTCAATCTTCCTCTAAGTATTTTTTAAATAATTCAGTTTGCAGATTTAAATATATACAAGCAATTATAAGTTTTATCTCTAAAATATATACTTAAATAGAGTAATTAGATTCAAAAAGTCCTTTTCTCTATATCGGACAACAAAATACTATCGAATATACCAAAGGTATATGCAAGAGCTGTTATATCTGAAGAAATACAAATCAAGTAATGTCGCTTAGGTTCTATACGAATGCAATCATCTGCTTTTAAGGTAAGAATCAGATCCCTTGTATACTTTTCTTTTGTTCTTATATTGTAGGAAATTAAGCAATTTCTATTTTTTGAAATGTCAACTGTGTGTATTGAAAAGCTATATTGGTTAAAATCTAATTGACGAATTTATTCTTAATCTTGAAATAGTGTCTTGCAGAAAAAATTTTAACTTCGAACAGTCTAACATTTAATTTAAATTAAAAGAGTAATTTGTTACGACTGAACATCCTTAATAAATTTACGTTCGTAAAATTTACAATCGGAGAATTATGTACCTACTAGGTTCATTTTGAACTTTAGATGATTTTAAGTCATACTGTGGAATAAGTTGTGTAAAATGGATTTGCCAACTTATCAAAAGTTATAATAGTGATAAATTAACAAAAATAAAAATCTTTAATTTTGTATGATATCTGGAAATATTTAAATGCTTTCTGACAAATTAATGTTTAATAAAGTGATTAAACTATGTCATGTCTTAGAGAGCAAATAAAAATAAGTGGAGGATTATTATATTTTGCTTTAATTGTTTAGAGTTTAAGGATTAAAGCTCAAATTCATCTTATTTGTATGTTTTCCTGCTATCTAATCTAAAGCCGAGCTTTCCTTTATAATCATCTGCGCAAAAATCAAGCTATATAAGAGCAATGAAGTATTAACGGTGGATTAATTACAGCTAAGCCGTTGTCAATGTCCTGGACAGAATTTCAGAATTTGACCCGCGACTGCTCCGTATAACTTTCTGCACGCTACCTTTGCCTTCTCTTGAGCTTATGCGTCGGAAAAACCTTTAATGACGAAGCAAAAATAAAAAAAATAAACAGAAAACGAAGGATTTATATTCGCGCCTATTGTTTTTCCGCCAGGAAATTAATGCAGTCAGTCTTGAATGACTTTTAATTACAGACCTTTTTTATTTTACTGGACGGACGTTACACGCACCTATTTGCAAAAGGGAGGTGGATGAAGTTTTTGAGGCGTGTGGTGAGGAAGGGGAAAAAAGAGAAATTGGGAGAGAGGTAGGTAGGAGAGAGGGAGGTAGGAGAGAGGGAGGTAGGAGGGAGCGAGGTAGGAGAGAGGGAGGTAGGAGGGAGCGAGGGAAAGCAATGAAGTCATGCGAGGTCGACCAAGTGAACAAGTGTAGCTGAGTGCCTACGTACAAAAGCAGTTGGCGTGACGTTCTCTCAAGTTTGACATCGCGTGTTCGATCCCAGGCCGGCTCAGAACGGGCTTTTCCGAGGGATTAAAATCATTATTTAAACCGTTCCGAGCGACACGGCATGAAATGTGTACGTAATACCTCAAAAAGCGCACGGTCGGGAATCGACGGAACGAATAGGCGAGTAAACTGAAGAGAGAGAGAGAAAGAATAAAATAGAAAAAAGAAGAAAAGAGAACTCTGCTGGCGCACATATTTATTCCAAACGATAAGTCAACGTCGAGATTACGTTTGAAGTAGCGGTAGTAAAGGAAAAGGAGATGGGAACGTTACCCTCCTCCTACCTTATTCCCAACGGAATAACAGACGGAAGAATTACGAACGCGCGGAAAAGGATAGGAATTATTTTTTCTGCGAAAGAACTCTCATCCAAGTAACTCGGAATGGAAGAAAAGGGAGGAGGGAGGAAGTACGGAGCGGAATAAAAAAAATCCTCCACAAAGCTCTACCGCTCCTTCCATTTTTTTCTCTCTCTTTCCCTTGTGTAACAAAGAGAGTCAGTGCGTCTGCCAACGTTTCTCCGTCCTTCGACGCCTCTTCATTTGCCTGCCTCTCTCTCTCTCTACTGGATACCACGCTCCATAATGCAACGGGACAGGGTTTATGATTTTTTTCTTCCTCTTCCTCCTTCGGACGTTTTCACGACAAGTTATTGTTGTATCGGTCAAGAGGATGAGACGGAGAGAGGGAGAAAAGGGAGGAGTTTTTTTATTCGGAGGTAGACGAGGGAAGGAAAATATCGAAGAAAGCAAGAAGTCTCATGGACGAGACCGGTGCTGGGTTAATTCTGTCCACACTCCCTCCCTCTCTCTCCCACGCTCGCTTACACCAAAAAACGCCTTCAATTCTTCTCGAGAGGAGTATAAAAAACAACGAAATAAACGAGGCTTTTTACTAAACTTGGCATTAGATTATTGCAGTTTAATGGTGCCGTAAATAACTCTTCATTCCCTAAAAATAGGTTGGTCGGTTTCCTTGGAGAGGGTTAGGACTTCGGAGAAGGGAATAGGTTGGATAAAATGAAAAAAAAATAATGAGAACAGCGGACGAAGAGAGAGAAAGACAGAGAGCGAGAGAAAAACCAATGACGGTTTTGAAGAGGAGGAAAAGACTTCATCGCGTAATGGGGATTGAAAAGCGGGTTCCCAGTAAAAGGAGGAAGAAGGAAAGGAGGAGAGAGAAAGAGTGGGAAGAGGAAAGCCACGATAAAATAAAGGGAGGAGGAAAGAAACAACGCATTCTTTGTATAACTCTAGCGCACGCGAAAAAAGAGCGTATCTCCAAAAATGTTGCAAGAGCCTCGCGTGCATTATTCTTCTCCTCTCCGAAAGTTTGAAAAAAGGCGAATACTTTCCCCGCGTTTGTTTTCCTCTCCACGTCTTTTCGAGTAGACGAAGAGAGAGGCACGCTCGTTAAAAACGTACGCGTGCACGGCTGCGGTATGCGCGTGCCTGCATGCGACGAATTAGCTCGCCATATAATTCATATAAGGGCTTAACAAGGAGGTCAAAGTAAACCAATAAATTCATCTCGGTTAATGCCCGCAACACCGACTTCGAAATTAATATTAAAAGTTAAGGGTTTCACGAAATAAGGTTCAATTTTTGAAATAACGTGATCACGCTACCTTAAGTTTGAATGAGGTTTTTGTGTCAACCTAGCGTTAAAGTTTTATAAAAGCCGTTCGTTGTTTCCTTTCAGATAGAACAAATATATAAAAGACAATTCTTAGTTCGCCATCGAGTAATTTACTGGGCGTCGAGGGATCGAATCTTTCCTTCTGAGAAAATAAATATTTGTAATTTACCAGTAAATTTTGCTGTGACAATATTTTGGCAGCAAACTAGACAAATCTTAACGCACGGAGGGAAATTTACCACGCCGGATTCTCAACAGTACGCGAAATGGTGGAAATTAAGTCCGCGGACGCAACGACACACTCTCAAAACACTATAAACACATTTGAAAAATGAAATACTGCTACCCTCCCCCGAGAATGTCGCAAGGCCGGATTTAGCAATCGTGGGCACAACAAACGGATTTAAGAGGCGTGTAGTAATAAAAAATAAATGTCGCCGCTCGCGAATGCGCGACAACTTCGTAAGTACCACCAGCACTCGGGGAGATGTAAGTCCGACAAAAAAGAAACGCGTAGCCCCTTCCTTCAAGAGAGCCTTTTGTTGTAGTTTTCAACGGTGCTGCAACCGGTAGGCGGGATTTGAATATAAAATGAAGCAAAAAAGAAAGAAAAAAAACACCCGAGTCGAGTTCGATTTGGAAGTATGTATATGAGGATCCTTCTGAAAAAAAAGAGATAAAAAGGAGATGGGAACTAGAGTAGTAGTTCCCAAGTTTGCGGAGCATAAATATGAAAGTTTTAATGTGTATGTATACCGTAGTATATATATATATATATATCGGACGAATGGTTCAATGCACCCAAAAAGAGGATTACATAAAGGGTACGGACTCTCAATGGACGGGGCAGTTCGGCTTTGTTAAGCAGTTCGAGTGAATGGTTGAATGATATAGATGAAAAAAAACTTCGCTTATATATATATTTTAGACACACAAAATCTCTTATTTCTTTCTTCGGAGATGACCATACGTTTGGGTATGTAAGTATCGGATCCTTTAGAAAAACCCACAAATTCCATAATGCTCAATTATTGCTTGTCACCGCCACGAGTACAGTCAGTCAATCAAATGACGGGGTTCACATAACTCCCAGCGGTTCTTTCACGCGTATTTATCCATGGTCTACTTTTGCAGAATAAAAAATGGAGGAATATGTATATATAACCCCTATATATATATATATATATATATATATATATATATATATATATATATATATATATATAAAATGTCGGGGCTGAAAGGCATATATTTGCTTTAATTTTCCTGATTCGCTGGGCGGGAAAGAAATAGAAGGTTAAATGAGGTGTAGTAGGTAGGTAGGTAAGAGACGGCTTTCTAGGACGTAGGGGGTGGAAAGAGGACGAAGGGGTGGTCGTGGGAGGCAGACGAACCATCTCTCTCTTTTTCTCCCTTCCGAAAATGCTCTTATCGCTGATTAAGTTAACGGGGTATCCGCAGGTTGTGCAGAGGAGTGCGCGCGCCCGCGCTTTACGGAATCCCATTCTCTTCGCAAATTGAAAGCTTCCCGCGGGTTTACATTTAGATTGGAAGATGGGGAGAACTGCGCGAGAGCGAGTTTCATTCTTTTTTTCACTGGAAAAAAAAGGAATTTTTATGACACGGCCCACGAGAGAGTGAGAGAAGGGGAGGAGTATACGGGCGCATGCGCGGTTTTGTGCAGTACAAGAATTCGAGTGTATTAATAATGCGTCGGACTGGGAGGATGTGGTTTGCAGATCGAGAGAGAGAGAGAGGTGCTAGTAATTATTGGATGAGAAGATTGGAGGGTGCTAGAGAGAGAGGGAGAGTAATGGATGAATCGCGAGTTATTTGCTCGGAATGGTAGAAGAGAGTTATTATATTTTTTCTTGTAAATTAAGTTGCGTAGTTTAAACATCGTCATAGGTTTCTCTGAATCCGTTAAGTTTACGTCTTCGGAATAGGCAATCAGTCTTATGGAAATCCTTTTCCTATTTACCTGTGGATCGATTTTCCTTGTTTGCCCAGAATGTCTTTTGTCTGCAGTTTCCGAATTTGAGTTCTTCCAGGAAGTATAATTATGAATTCCTTTTGAAGATATAGGGTGACTTCAATTTATTCAGTCTACATTTAAAGCCGAACTCTTCTGATGGTGTTTCATTCCTGGCGCGGAAAAAGCATAATTATACACATCCTACATATATTAACTCGGAAACCTTCCACGCGAATACGACGTTTTTTACTGAAAACCCATCACTTAAATTTTGAGCCTATTATCTATCTATTATCTAATTGTAAGATATAATCCGATTACGACTAAATTTTAAAAAAACATCGATTCGTCAATTTTATGTTTTATACTCATATTGATCTCGGAAAGCATCAGATCCTTGCATGCATTTTTATCCATCCATCCATATCCTCATAATAAATTTATTTGATATCATACTCTTATCACTCCATACCTACTGAAGATCCAACACGAGACTTCGTCAAGGGATGGCGGTGACGGAGTGGTTAGATCGTTGGCCTTCTACATAGCGGTCTCAGGTTTGAATCCGGCGGAGATCAGATTTTTTAACCTGGGATCGTCCCGTCCTCTACTTTTGTTGTTTGAAGAGACCGCACAAGTCAGTGCTCCGCCCTTGGGACGGAACGTTAAGCAGTTGGCCCCCTTGGTGCTATTCGTAAAGAATAGGCTAATGCCGGCACCGGGTTTCCCTCCTCCCTTGGGTGGGTGTGTGTGTTAGGTGTGGAAGGATTTCTGGCTATAATAATCCAAAAGGTTGATCTGCCATAAATACAAGCAAACAAACGAGACTTCTTCAGGCTTTTCTTGTCAACCTTCATTATTTATCGTTCCAATTATATCAATTTCGTTTATTTATTTTTAACTAAATGTTAAAGAGCACTTTAACTACCTTTACAGTGAGCACACGCCAAAAATACTACCATTTCCAGGACAGCATTCGAATCCTCGACTTAAGCGATGAGAGCCTAACAAGCTAAACACCCCAACATCAAAACGCCAACACGTTTCGATATCACTACACTTTTTCATGCATGTTTCTTTTATTTGACAATCATTTTGCACTGTTTCGGTTAAAATTCAATGGCTTCGTCATTCTTATTATTCAGAGCGCTTCATGTAACCTTAGTATTTTTAAACAAAAATTTTAGCCTTCTAAGAAAGAAAAACACCAAACTCGTATTTTATGAAGGTTAATATCTAAAAGGCAGGTATTAGTCAGTCGGTTTCCAAATATCGGCTATAATTGGCCCAGCAAAACTTCAATACTTGAGAGTCGCCATTCAGAAACTCTCCAGATGCTGCTGGCATAAGCGATGGATATTTTGGCTAGACTTTTAAATTCTGCTACATGTCGTGTATCGTGGTATTGCGTTTTTTCGAAATGTACAATTCTCTTCACATGCCGTCAAAAGAAAGGGGGATATTCATTTCTCGTGAAGACCGGAAAATCGATTTCCATAGGCTTCTTTTAAATGCTTTCTGGATAGTTGATATGGTATCAGTATTGACTGCCGGTCTGACGGGAAGTTTCCAATCACGAATTGAGACTGCCTCTTTGAATTTTTTATCGAATTCAATATGGGGTTTGTAGGAGGTGAATGACACCGTGTTTTAATGCGTCCGTTGCCTCTATTTTAACCTGAAATGTTGAATGTCTTCCATTAAAATAGTATTCCGGATAATTATACATTAACTAATTTACAATACAATACAATTGAATCACCAATATAATTAAAAGAGTGCTGGTATTTAGACTGGTTGAAGGAAATTGGTGTCTTTGTCTACACGAAAATAATCTGTCCGACTCAAGATTAAAATAAAATTTGGTAATACATTAATTATTTTTTTTGCTCTCATCAATTAAATGTTCACCGAATTTTTCTGTTTTCTTCCCGCATAAACAAAGTATTTTAGGCCTTATGTCTTAGCCCTCCTTGACAAAAAGCTAAAAAGCTCGGCAGCTCTAAACAATCTTAGGATCTATCGCGAATTTTGTTTTTATATTTTCTATGGTGTGAGTTATTTCCTCAAATTACAGTGTCCCCTTCTTACGTGCCCCATTAAGGATAACTTTCTTTACGCTATTTTCATAAGTGTCGGTCCATTAACAAAGAAATTCATGCGCATTAATTGAGACGGGAATGACTGCCAACTGTTTATAATCCTAATTAAATCGAAAATTATGCCAAAAATAACAATCACGTATAATTTTGTATAATTAAAAATTTAGATAGTGTATTTTATTGGAAAATATTTTGCATTTATTTAAAAATTTCTGAACAGATAACATCTTAAAGATCATAATGAAAGGATAACTTTGTAGTTTCCACAACTTTTAATATAACACAACCGGTTTCACTACGATCGTAGCATCATCAGATTATCATTTATTATGCAGATTTATATGTATCAGCACATAAATGCGAGAAACTGACAAAAAATAAATTCTGCACTAACTATAATTTTTACTCTTATGATAAATTATTTTATGAACATTCTTCTTCAAATAAATTCTATAAATATTATAATGTCAGTGAGAATTATAAGTCATTATGAACACTTCATCTGCATCTCTTCCAAATTAATAAAGAGTAATAATCTTATAAAAGGATCATTCGTATTCTTCTATACTTGTGAGCGTGACTGAGTCATCCTTGTTTATAGGAATTTATTGTTTCAATGCTCATTCAACTCTGATTGTGAGCCAAAATGCTCATTTTGAAGTGAAGCTATTCTTTAATCTATAAAATTAAAAAAATGATACATAGCTACTTACTGGCTATGATACGAAGAGGAGAAAACAAGGAAAGAAAAACAAGTAGGGTAAAAAATATGGAAAGCATTTATAAAAGGTCAAGAAAATTAATGTCTAATTGTAAGATAAAAGCTTCCCTTTTGCTAAATATAAATTCTTTAAATTTTCTTGATCGTAATTTGAAAATTAGTACAACGAAATATTCTCTCCTCGCAAGTGTGCTGTGGCAATGCCATAGCAATCAATGATTAAACCTTAAACTACATGGACGAGTGATATAATTTTGTTGTTAAAAATCCATGAATATTGCATATTCATACGATAAAATTTAGGAGATTTACAGTAATGCTCACATAATAATATTAAACGTATTTTATTAATTATAGCAGACCTTATTTACTTCGACTACACCTAAGATTGTTTTCCCTGACATCAATTAAGTGGTATCCATACAAGAATTTTACCGTTCAAAGTGAATCACATCTTGTTTAAATTTCTTGCAAACGGTTACTCCTACGATAAAAACATATGGAAAAAGAAATGCATATTTAGGTTAGGGAGTTTTAGAAATTTTATTTGAAGACTTTCGGGGCATGAAAGCCATTTATGCCATTTTCATATTTTCTTTGAGCATAGGCCATTAATACCAAATTTCGTGAAAATCCGTTCGGTAGAACCTGAGAACTAACATGTGTACGGACAGACGGATGGATAGACCGAAGCTAATAGGCAATTACGTTGGAAAAGAAACGCGCCTAAATATGTATTAAATTTCATACATAATCATATTCGATAAGTATAAATGGACAGTAAAACATTATACAATCGCGCTCGTCAAATTTAGCGAACATAAACTAATTTCCTGATATTAAAATTCCTAGATCGAGTTCTATCGTCATATAATAGTACAACATTTGACGGTATAAAATTGAATTAAAAAATAGAATAAATGGTGTGTCGGCTACCGATTTCATTTAATAAAAATCTCATTTTGGTGCTTCGGTTCAATGCATCAAGAGCAAATTTTTCATCAAATTTAACGTTAACAAAATAAATGTACATAAATTATAACATTGAAAATGAATTTAATTAACGGAAATTAATTCTATTTGAATATGTAAATATGTTTTTGTTGAAGTAATTTGCATAATTAATGAAAACTGTTTATAGCTAATGCAAAAGCAACAAAATGTATAACGGATATTATGCTCTGCTCATAATAAATGCTAACAATCTATTACTAAGGTAAAGGAAAGCAAATAATTATGAAAATGATGGATTAAAACACTATTTATATATACATAATTCCTTATTTTGCTAAAGTTAGATTTCTTTAATAATAAATGTAGCATAAAAACTTAAAAAAATTAAATTTAAGCATAATGGTCTTGTCTTTAATGCAAAATGGATAATTTAATAAAATATATTATTATACGGTGAATTGGAATAAAATAGAAATGGACGCTAAACGTACGTTGAAAAGTTTTACTCACTCTTTTTATGTTGAGCAGGAGTTAAATTATAAACCGATTGATAATAAATTTTTAAAGACAATGCGTTACGCACACTGGAATTTTACAGCGAAAGAACAGAAATTTTTTATCTCAATCTAAAATGAGACTTCCTAATTAAGAAATGAGATGTTTCTTTAAGTCATCACAGTAAAAGAATGAGAGACAAATGTAAACAAAAATAATTGGGAGGTTGACTAGAAGGGAAGATGACATCCGTCATGGCTGATGAAGTGAGATGAAGAGATGCGAAGTTAGGACAAACAAGAGGCAACTTAAACGCGCGAGGTCGAGTGGAGGTCAATTGAAGGAGAAGAAATATGAATCGTAAAAGAGACAGGGAGTTATAAAGGATATACGAAGGAAGAGCCTGGGTAACGAGGTAAGACGTTTTTACTGATTATTCCCATCCACGTTTCGAAATAGCAACTCCGGGATGGTGGGAAGAAATTTAGGAGAAACTAAGAAAAGGAAGAGGAGAATAAAGCAAACGAAGCGGTTAAAAAAGAAAAGAAGGGAAGAGGGAATGAGACGAAGGGACGTTAAAAAAGAAGAGAGAGGAAGTCAGAGGACGGAAAGGGTTCTTCAGGAGCGTCTGCGCCTTCCGTGAGTACTCTTAGAACAGTTGACTGACGGGCAGGGAGATGGAGAGGAGGAGGAGGAGAAGGGATTGGGAGGTAAGAAAGTGGGTGAGATGGGAGAGAGAGAGAGAGAGGCACAGGGCGATGGAAGGAGAGAAATAGAATGGGGGAAAGGAGGGGGTTAAGCTCTTCTTCCAGTATCATTGGCTCTTGAGAAAAAAAAGAGAAGAGGATCGGTTGATCCTCTTTATTACGCATTGCCCCCCCTCTCTATCTCAATGGTTTCCACTTACAAGAATATAAGGCTGGCGGAAAAGATTTATTCCTTCGTGTATTACCGTTCGATCCCAGATTTTTGTCATTGGTTCTGTTGAGGAAATCCCTTTATTTTTTATCCGTGACTGGGATTAAATATTAAACTCTTGACCCTCGATGGCTCTTTTAATGAGACAATGCGTTATATTTTGTCGTTTTGGAATGTTTAATAAGTTTAAAAATTGGATAAGGAGTTTTAGAGAAATGCTTATAAAGCTGAAAGATTGATTTTATTGATATTAAGTAACAATAATTTTATTTTAAATGATTCTTTGAATAATTTCTTCGAATATTTCCATCTTTTCTTTATTTGCATATTAATGTCTGAAAATGTTTGACGGATACTTGTCAAAATTAATGTTAAGTACCTATGGTACAGCCGCTATTGCTTCGAAAGCTATATAAATAAATATCGTAATGGTAGCCTCTACTTCATAGATAACAAGTTGTTCTGGAAAGAACTAATCCGCCTACTTTCCTTTCAATACAATTTTAATATATAAAAAGTAGGGGTGTACACAAGTTTCCCCTTGGTACAGAAGTGCCTTTAGCCAAATTCGCCGTAGTAGTAATCGTATACTAATGTATTTGCTTTGAAATCAGAAAATTATTATTCCTTATATTGTGGTAGCCCTGCTTATTTTATCAGCTCTAAACACATTCACCTCGTTTTCGCATTCTATAATCGCCCTAAAAACAAAATTTCTTTGAAATCCGTTCGGTCAATACCTTTGAAATTCATAGTTACAGAAAACTTCTAACCTTGATATTGTGGTAGCTCTGTTTAGTCGACCCGGTTGAAATATGATATTTTGGTTATTTATTTATATGAATATTAAATATACTATATTTGGTTAAAATCCATTAGTTCAGTTTTCTAGAAATACATGTAAAAGAAATATTATTTAACTTTTTACTGTGAAAGTCCTGCACTTTAGTTCAGCTTTAAACATCTTGATTTAATTATGATATGTTGTACAGACCTTATATACACAACTTAATTGGAATCCGTTCAGCCAAATCCTTAATTATTGAAACAGTTCAATTTGTAATTCTGGCACCCCTATTTTGCTGATTCGGTTTAAATATACTAATATGGTTTTGTATATAAGTGTATATTATAAATATTAAATTTGGTTAAAATTAATATGGGCAGTTCAACACAAATACGTGTAAAAATAATTGTTTAAATTCCTTGTATTGTGGCAGCCCTGCTTTCTATATCTTTACTAAACATTTTGATTTTGTTATTTCATGATGCATGCCTACTTCATACAAAATTCCGTTGAAATCGGTTGCGCCAATTCCTTCCAAATTCATAATTACCGAAAAGTTTAACTTTGCAAGTGTGGCACCCCTGCTATGTCAATTCGGTCCAAATATGTCATTTTGGTCATTAATTTATGTGAAGATTCTATGTATTAAATTTAGTTGAAATCAGTTTATTCATGAAAAAGATATTACGGGGGAAACACACACACACGGACACCGAGGCGATCTCATAAGACTACTTTCCATTTCTTGGAAAATAGTCTAAAAATGTCTCATACCTAGGAAGAGGAAAAAGAAAAATGTTCTAAATTTGAAGGAATACAATGTTTTATAACAACGCCAGAATTTAGTGCACTTCAACGCCATCAATTATGGTTTTAATTTACTGATAACTGTCATAAATAGATTATGTCGTTCATTCCAACTCGAACAGCAGCATTTTACGCCACATTTTGTGTATATATGTACTTAGATAATTAATAAGCGTACCCTCGTCTATGTATTTTGGATTGGATATTGTCTTAAGACCCCTCTAGACATGTAATAATATTGAGCAATATGTAGTGCACAATATTATTGCCCGCACGATTCAATAGTTTGCACAATAATTTCTTTGAAAAGTGTCCAAACTCAATCAGTTATGATGTCCAAAAACAAAACTTGTTTGACAATTGTGTTAAGGTTTGCCTGTGAAAATGTGGACTCATAAGCCTTATCAAGGCTGCTTCCTGATCTTTGAGAATCCTTAATTTTCTTCAATTCCTTCCTGTAGTTTGTTCGAAGACTTATTTTTTCCCTGAATCTTTATCAGCTTCAGGTTTCAGTTCCTTGTATTTCTCAATTAATATATCTTAATCTTTATTTTTCTTATTTCTGTCACTCTAATATTTGCTTCCCCATGACGTATCGATCACTACTGAGCATATATTTCGTAATATCCATCTAAAACATGACATTCTTTTTGTATTGTGCAATAGATTTCAAACAAGCCCAAACTTTAGTCGATAACTGTGCTATAACCTCAATGCTAGTCATATAAACACAATAATATTGCACAATATCGAAAATAGCGCAATATCATTGCGCATATAAGAACCGCTTTAAGGAGACAACTATTGGGTTGCCATAATAGCGAAATGTTTTCGATTAAAAAAATTAGAAATTTTGTGGTTTGTGGTTTAAGTATAGAATAATTCGATCCGTATTTGAAATTCGGCTGTAATAAAATTAAACTTCACGCTTTTCTCCGTTCCTGGGTTAAAGTCTCGAATTTGTGCGATGATTTTAAATAACTTTAAATGCAACACCTTTTCCCATGTTTAACCCAGGAGTAGACGCGCGGGGTGACTGAGTCACCCCACCAATGTTTACACTACACTCATCCACTTCTGACGCATTTTTTTCCCTAAGATAATCACTACCTTTCTTCCGAACTCTCTTGAGCATATTTATATCACTTTTAGGCCTTAGTAGCATTTAGTCCGTGAAATAAGAGCATTTCAAAAATAATTTCTGGTGTGAATCACTCACCCCGCGACCTTCCACGTTACATTTCTTATTTCGAGTAATGATAAGCTTTTTATTCTATCTCTGACCGTAATTTTCATAAATTGATGGAATCTCTTTACAATTTTTTATATTTCTACCCTCTCTTTATTAGGCAAGTGAACGTTTCGATTTACATCGCGACTTGGGGAAAATTCGTGAAATTCTTCTCAATAGTTACGTAATATTTATATCAAATAACCCAAATACAGTGCTCAAAAGAAGTAGTTTCATAAAAAAACTCGGGTAGGCCTTAGCAAAACCAGCAGTCATTTCTCGGTTGCAACAGAAAACCTTATCAAGGCAACTAAGGGAATCGGGCAAAAAATTTGCACCTCATAGAAAAGAAAATGTTTCTGAAGAGCCCGGTATACCTAGATCTGCAAAATTACGCTGTGTCGTATGCCCAAGAAATCAAGAAACGAGGACAACTTCGTCCTGTTCTAAATTCTAAATGTGAGAGGCCGATGTGTATGAAACATGAAATACGTATGTGAGTACTGCCTTGACAGCGAATAACACAACAATAAGTGAACTTAGATAATTATTACTGTTGTTGTCTTATTCATAATATTATCTTAAAACTATAAGTTATCATAATTACTATTATTTAACTTTATTATTATTATGCACAAGTATTGTTATTATTATAAAAAAAAATTGTATGCAAGTTAGCAAATCAGGAGTTTTGAACAATTAAGATATATTTAACAAACACGTAAATAATATGGGTTTAAAATAAATTTGAATTTCCCAAACATTTTCTTACTAATCTAAGAATTAAAAAAAAAGAAAGAAAAATAAAAAAACATGAATAATTATGTCGGAAAATGTAATTTAAAATGGGGTGACTCAGTCACCTCGCGCGACCGTCTTGGCTTCAGAATTGAGCGCGCCTTTGCCTGGTTAAATGAAGAAAAATGAATAGGAAAATAATTTAAAATTTCAATCAAATAGGTTTAAAAAGTACAGCATTACGCTATTCCTTTTACTGCGGTTAAAAAATCCTCCTCATTTTCTGCAGTTTTTTAGTTATACCGGAAAATGCATCGTAACTTTAGAAATAAATTATCAGAATATATTATATGGATTGGCGAAGCCACCCTGGCCAGGCGAAGATTGTTGAGAGAGCTGGGAGTACAAATGTTGCTCGACGATATATAGTTATTTTTTTTAGAAATACGGCTAATGAAGTATTGTTTATGACTACAAGCTCTATAACAGTGAATTTTAATAAAAATCATTATATAAATATAGTTTCCGTTGTTCTCTCGCTGAAGAAGGGCGTGTGTTGCCCGAAAGCTTCAAATTACAAGCCTTCCTCTATCGCTGTGGACGTCTACCACCGTATGGTAAGTGTTCACTGGCTCCTTCCTATCCCTCTCAACCTCTCGTTGCTTTTAGTTTATCATATTATCTCTTTTTCCGTATCGTTATGTATATATATATATATATATATATATATATATATATATATATATATATATATTCTTTTCTGTAAATCAACAAGAATTATCTACTCTTAATTGTTTCGCTATATTTCTTGTTTTATTCACTGTTTCTGAATAATAGTATGTCCAAATACGAAATGTAATTTGATTTCGCTTAACCATATCGGATATAGAGACGCTCACAGACAGAGAGACGGTGGCGAAAACTAAATTTTTAAAACTTGTATTTACGCCAGAATTCCGAGGTTGATGTTTTTTGCGACTACAATACTTCCTCCGTATACATACTGCGTATATGAGAAAGTAAAAGTATGAATATAAATATATATATTTATAATTTTCCTATGGAAAAATTTGTATTTAAAATATTAATTAATTCATAACTATTCCACATTTAAATGTTTTAAGATTTTTCCTGGTGCTCTCACCTTTATATCTACATACCTGCCACATGGCATATTCTCCCCTATTCCAGATCCACCACTTCCACACAGGTGTGAATAACGCACGCAGCTGCACTACAAAACTAATGTATAGGATGACGGCAATTGGAGGATAAAAGCTAATTAATAAACGAAGAAAAGTTGTTTCTTTTGTTAAATCCCGATCTTGCAAACGTTACTTATAAATTTGATAAGAAATTATCGAAAGAAAAATTGGTACCTACGTATTAACGGTACTACCTTAAGAGCACTTACGTATTAACGGAACTACCTTACGCATTTACGTAACGACCTGTGTAAATAAACAATTTATTTATGCAGATGATTTATTCATTGTTGGAAGAAACCCTTCTTTCAAGTGTTCAATTCTTATGTCTATTGAACGTGAGAAAAAATGAAAAGATATGATTTACCAAACTCCGAGAAGGTAGCAGTAAAATTCCCTCAACATCATGGAGTATTACCGAGTGAAAGAAAATGTTCGAAAGGCATTTAGTGGTACTGTACTTTGGCAATCGAATCTTCTGGAAATGCAACGTGAAGAATTGTCAAGAGAGAGTAAATATACGGATTTGAAATTGGTTTGAAAATACCCAACCCAACAAATAGAAATTTGAGTCTGTATTGTTGTTTTGTTTATAGATACTAGATACGAACATAAGAGTCTCTTGCGGGGGTTTAAGGGGGCTACCGCCCCCTTTAAAAAAATCGTTATTTACCGCAGAAAGTTTATTGGTTTTTAACTTCGTTATTCTATATTACCGAGGATAACAACGACATTTTTTGAAAGGGGGCGGTAGCCCCCTTAAACCTCCGTTCTTATATTCGGAATATCCTGTAGTTCGAGGTAGTTCAGTTGTAGCTCGGTAGTACCGTTAACACGTAAGTACCGAAAAATTAATTCTTACTATGAAATCGCCAAAAACAAAAGAAAATACATTAACATGCAGAGAATATAACTGGCGGTGTGGAAAAATTTAGTATCACTAAATTAATTTCCTATGCCTATAGTACTCTACGTGTTGCATAGATGGAAGAAGTTTGCTCGCAAACGAAGTTCTGCGAGCAAGTTAACGAATTTACAGTTTGCTATCTGCCTAATGGAAAGGAATCACAGTCTCTTTAACAACGATTTTGTTAAGATTCGAGAATTAATAATAAGGTTCGGATTTTTAAGAGCTATAAGAAATTTTAATTCCCCTAAGAATTGTAAATTGATAATGAGGCAATTTTTCCACCCAACTACCCGCTCCTGGACGTCCATAACAGATTCTAATTGCCCTTTTTTTCCACTGGGGCAGTTAACTTCCTTCTTCGTTCTTCCCTACCTATCACCAACCCTTTTTCTTACCCTTTCCTCGTAATTTTCTTTCCCCATCTCTTCCTCATATTTTCTCCTCTTATTCCACTCATGTGTGCGTATTGTGTGCTTTTATCTATAGGCAGCTAAAAGGCAACTTTTAGCTTGAAATTAATCTGAATAGAAGAAAGTAGTTCGTGAATATCATGAAACTTTTTATAATTAAAATATATTTGAGAAAAATAGGTACAGTGGAAACCACTTAACACGAAAACGGATAACGCGAAATATCGGTTAACACGAAATGCAGGCTCGGTTCCTACCGGTGCCTATACATTTCAACGTATATTAGTTCGTTTTACGCGAAATGGTTAACAAGAAATTTCGGTTAACACGAAAAAAACTTTTCGGTCCCTTGAAAATAAATCCCCATCAAATTATGTGGATAACACGAAACGACCCACTCGTTTCTTAACATAAAAGTATGAATAATCTCACAACCACAGCTGTACCTCCTCCTTCCCCCTCTCTTTCAATAGGCATGGTCATTAGTAGACCTCAGAGAAACTCACGCGCCCCCGTTGAGAGGGTTGCTACCGAGATTTCCTTGGCAGCAATAAACTAAATTCTGGGAACTACCATCTTCGAATGAAAGGAAGGATTTGGAGGTGCATATTGTTATCTGTACTGTACCTTCCCTTTTCCCGTCTTTCAATACGCTCAACTCCTCCCTTGCTCTCGTCTCTAGACCCCTACGCAGAACAGTTCTACTCAGTTGATTCTGAATTTCCGTGTGGAACGGTTAGCGAATGTGTAACGAATCTGTGAGCGAAGTTCTTCTTTCTTTTTCGGGATCGTTTTCAGTTGTGATTTTATATTTTTATAAAAGATAAAAGACCCACATAAAAATGGCTGGTAAATTGCGTAAGCAAAAAGCAATACCACTGAAAGTGAAAATGCAGCTCCTACAAGCGGTTGATAACGGTGATAGAACCAAAACGGACATCTGCAAAGAGTTCAAAGTTCCCTTTTCAACTTTGTCAACAATTATAAAAAATCGTGATAAAATAACATCTGTGTTTGAGAGAAGCATGTTTGAACCGGAACGGAAGCGTCTATGCAAAGCACGAGGATTTGGAAGCGGCGCTGATCATCTGGTTTAAGCAAGCAAGAGCCCAGAATGCTCCAATTTCTGGTCCTGTTTTGATGGCAAAGGCTGATGCTTTGGGATCAGAATTGGGCATTGAATTCAAGTCTAGTCCTGGATGGTTGGAGCGGTTCAAGGTGAGGAAAGGGATAATTTTTAAGAGTGTTTCCGGCGAGTCGGGAGACGTCTCCCGTGATATGACATGTGGGTAACGTCTACCTTGCCTAAATTATTAACAGACTTTGCGCCTAAGGACATTTTTAATGCTAACGAAACCGGGATTTTTTTTCGCTGCCTCCCAGAAAAAACTTTAGCTTTTAAAAATGAGCAGTGCTCCGGTGGAAAAAATCTAAAGAACGCATTACGGTAATGGTGGCTTGCAATTCAGACGGTTCTGAAAAAATCCCGATGTTTGTTGTGGGTAAATTTCTGAATCCTCGCTGCTTCAAGAATGTAAAGAAGCTTCCCGTGGAATACACCGCAAATAAAAAAGCTTGGATGACGGGAAACATTTTTACAGACTGGGTTAAGGCATTGGATAAGCGCTTTTCACGCCAGAAGCGCGAAATAGCTTTAATTATCGATAACAGCCCTGCTCATCCAGAAGTGGAAAAGCTGAAATCAATTAAACTGATCTTTCTGCCGCCTAATACAACAAGCGTATTGCAGCCATGTGACCAGATTATTATAAAAAATCTAAAATTCCACTATCGGAAGTTATTACTCCAGAAATATTTATCTAGTATTGAATCAAATGAGGAAATTAAGCCCGTGACTCTTTTGGATTCCTTACATTGGTTGTATGCCGCTTGGAGGTCAGTTACAGCGAAAACAATCGAAAGTTGTTTTCGCCACGCTGGATTTTTCTCTTCGCCAATAGCAGATAGGTTTTCTGGACAGGATGAAACTGAATCGACTACGGAAACTAGGGTAAATACATCTACTGAAAATGAATTGTGCGATATCTTCGGTCGCGTGTCGTCTGTAATGAGATTGACAACTGAAATCACGCTGGATGATTATATAGCAGTGGATGACCATATTGCCACTACACCACTTTTAACAGACAGTGACATTGTGGACATTGTTAAATCAAGTGCAACAAAAAAAAATGAAAATAGTAGTGAAAGTGGAGATGACTGTGACGACGGAATGTTGTCAGTGCCAAGTGCTGCGGATATCCGTGGAATGCTAAAAAGTGTGCGTCGGTTTTTGGAAAATCAAACAGATGGGGACAGTTTGTATGAAACGGTTGATGATTTGGAGCAATTTGTCGGAAAAAAGATCATTATGAATGCTAGACAGAAATAAATTACGGAATTTTTTGTTAAGAAGTAGACAATTGAACTACTTTAGCGACCTTGATACTTAATATTTGTGCATTATTTTTATGAAATTATTGAAATAAAATATTTTTTTATGTATATATGTAATGAATAAATTATAAGGTTTTCATTATTATAACTAATTACTGTGCTGTTTCCATCGCATATTTGTTATGTCAAGATTTATTTACGGGCTTATATCAATATCTCAAATCAGTCTCAAAAAAGGTTAACATGAAATTCGTTTAGCACGAAATTCGGTTAAGACGAAATGTTTGCGCTGGTCCCCCACATTTCGTGTTAAGCGGTTTCCACTGTACTGGTCAATTATCCCACCGCAAAATTATTTTTCATTATTACCCTCGCAATTTTTTTGATAATATTCGATTTTCTATGAGTGGTTAGGGTTGACTTCGTTCTTTTTCCTCCTCCCGGGTTTGGTTGATTGGTTGGGGATTGGATTCGTTCTATTTCCTCCCCCCGGGTTGGGTTAAGTTGTTGGGGGTTAGATTCGTTCTATTTCCTCTCCCCGAGTTGGGTTGAGTGGTCGAGGATTGGATTCGTTCTATTTCCTCCCCTCGGGTTGGGTTGAGTGACTGGGGGTTGAATTCGTTCTAATTTATCCTCCCGAGTTGGGTTGAGTGATTGAATTCGTTCTATTTCCTCCCCCTGTGTTGAGTTGAGTGGTTGTATTTTATTTTAAAAATTGCGGGGAATAATTAATGAAAAATAATTTGGGGAGATAATTAACTAGTACCAAAACTTTAAACCATTTAGTGGTAATTTTACATCTATGTAATAGAGGCCTATAATTTACGAATTAATTTAAGCAATCAGATTTATATACAAATATTTACGAGCTAAACTGATTTTTTTACTATTTATCAGAACAAGATGTTAAAACCTGTAAAACAACATTTCTGGTATAGACTTGACAGTCTGAAGCTTGAAACAATTAATTTAATCAAAATTTCTTATTATCGGGCGATTCCTCTTTCAATATAATCAGATTATATATTTACTTGAAAATATTAGTATTACTTTCCTATATTTACTAAGGAAAAAATTGCTTCCCTTGAGTTTCTCAAAAAGAAGGAATTATTCTCTGATCGAACAATACCTCTTAGTTGATCAATAATTGGCTTTTATGAATAAATAATGCAGTGAAGAAGCTGACCGAATAACCAGGATCTGAAACCCTTCAGGTAGAGGAGCCATATGTATATCACAAACCAAGATATATGAATACGTAATGATTTCTTATAGAGTTTAAATTTGTTTATGGTGGTATTTCCCTTCTTTGATTAAGCTAAACTTTTTTCAATTTAGTCATAAAACATTTACTACCAATGATAAGGATTATCTGTGCATTAATGGAGTTTTACTGGGCAATTTGTTAATTTTATTGGTTTTTCTAACACCGAATTTACTTGAGGCTAAGCAGTTTGTGAAATTCATTGCTTTTTTACCTGAACTAGGTGGGGGCAGGCATACAAATTTATGGTAAATAATTAAATGCAGAAGTAAAAATTTCGAAAGAAAAAATTCAAGTTTTAAAAACCATTTAATTTTACTAGCTTTGCAGATTAGAGAAATTTCTTGAGGACGATGGGAAAATGACAAAATTTTGTTTACAAGTTTCCTGCAAGAAGCGACTGCGAGAGCAAAATTTTGCACAATCAAGCTAAATTTAAAAAAATAGCTAGAAATTTCACAGCGGGTGAATCGCTGCCCCACGCTGTGTTTATATATAATTATACCATAATTTACTGCTTGTCGCAATACTTCTACAAATACAAGACGCTAAGAGGAATACTAATAATAATAAAAAAGCTGGAGAAAAAGCGTGAACATTTTTCTCTTAAAATCCAGCGACGTAAAAAAACTTCTTAATTGGCAATTTTAATAACGACCTCAAACAGTCTCTGTAATTTAGTATACGACGCCGGGGAAGCTGAGCAAAGGAGGGAGGCAAGAAATAAGGGAGGAGACTTTTTTATTTCGAAGGACGAATATGGCTGTTAAAAGAGAGGAAAAGTTAAGGTAAAACTGCCGTGGGGACACGTTTGAGAAAAGGAGAGGGAAGTCAAAGGGGGAAAGTATAAAGATTAAAAAGGGTGGAATTTTTATTTCGTGCTATATTTTTTTGTCAGCGAGGCAAGACCGTAGATAGGGTTGATCTGTAGACGGAAAGGGGGAAGATAGGGAGGGATGAGATTGCGATGGTAGAAGAGGGAGAGAGAGATAGGCAGTTGGCCTGGCTATAGCGAAAGGATGTTCAATACGTTCCTCACTTAGCGTAATCGGCCAAATAATATCAGTACATGTGGCGAATTGATATTATTCATTAGGTATATTTTTTCTTATAATTTTGAAACTAATCGAAATTGTTTTTTTTAGTTGGTGGAAAATGAGTCTAATATTGACCATTCTTTGAATTCATCCCTATTTTGGAGTTATAAGTATATTTTACCATTAACACATTATAAAATATTTCTCTTATTTAAATGTTTCAAAACTCATGAGTTACTGTGCTTAAATATGTACAGTATCAGTCTTATTTAATCGGTTTACAACATAGTATTTATTAGTTTTGTATATATTATTGCATCATTTAAGCGAATATGATGACGTGATCGCCGCAAGTTTGGCAAGCATCGAAATCCAATTGAACACCCTGCGATATGGTATGAAGGACCTATCACAAGTGGATGGAATCCGCAGAAAAGAAACTAAGGCGATTTTTTTGCGTGATGAATATAAAGTGTGAATCAGAGAAAGGATTGGGAGGTGTTAAGGATGATGTATTTTACTAATATTCCTCGCGAAGACAACGGATTAAAAATTCCCCGTTGAATAAAAGATGATTCTTTTGATGAGACTGACACAAAGATTTCTTTTTTCTTAATTTCAGAATTAAAGGATTTTCTTCCGGACCGGATTTTGTGTTTCCGCCTGGAGCGCCACCGCGGACGAAAAGCGCCATCTTGACGTGAAGCTACCTCACCGCGTGACGTGTACTCTAACGAGATGGAGGAGCGTGCTTTGAAGGAGGCAATATAACCGAAGGGGAGAAGACCGGGTGATGGGTATGAAGGATTTGGTAAGGGAGATGTGTAAGGAATCGGAGGTGGAAGGAGGATGCCCCGAGGTGAGGAAAAAGAAAGAGAAAAGGGGAAGAGAACGGGGAGAAGGTTAGGTGGCTGAGGAGGAGGGGGGTGCGTGGGTGGTGATTATGGCGGAGGCAGAAATGTGTGATAGGCGTACTGAGAGAGGAGAAGTGAGATACGGTGCTAAAAGGAAACTCATTATTAAAATAAAATGGAGGCATGTAGGCATGATCCTGAAGTGTTGGCTCGGGCCTTATTTGCACTGACTCTTAACCCCCCTCTCTCTCTCTCTCTCCTTCCTCTCCCTTCTTCTCTCTACCTCTATGCTCCTTCTCAGGTCCTCCTCATGCTCTCATTTTGTTTCCCCCTTCCCACTTCAACTCCCATCCTCTTTCCTCGCCCTCACTCCCCCTCCCACACAGCTACACCAAGGCCATACACTCCCTTATTGCGTCGAAAGTGTCTCTCTCCCCCTTTCAACTCTCTATCTCACTTGCCCCCACACCATAACTTTTGCAGCGCCTTCAACTCATTCCTATTCCTTCATCTGCTTCATCCTAAGTTCTCCATTCCTCTTCTTACGTTACAGTACTGCATACAACCCCTTTCCTATCCAGTGTTTGTGTTTGCTTCTTTGCATTCATCTCCTCTTTTGTCCTCGTTCCCTTCCCTTTCATTTACCTCATTTTTCTCCTCCCTTGAATATCTTAGTTTTAAAAACTATT
Source organism: Tanypteryx hageni (assembly GCA_028673005.1). Lineage (NCBI taxonomy): Eukaryota > Metazoa > Arthropoda > Insecta > Odonata > Petaluridae > Tanypteryx > Tanypteryx hageni. Next base: position 59,303,426 of record CM054116.1, read on the forward strand.
CGTATTCACATACTAATCTTTTCCTATCCCGCTATTTATCAGTACATGTCTATAACTTATCCATTCTTCCATTCTTATTCCATTTATCTTTCTCCTTCTCCTTGCTTCTTACTTCATTCGTCTTTTCCTTTTTTCCTCTTTCCTGTTTTCTTGGTCTTGTATCCCTCTCTTCTCTATTTACATCTTCTTTTAGATATTTCTCTCCATTCCTTTACCTCAATAGCTCTCCTATCTTCTTTCTGTCTTTCAATCACCTCTTTACCTTGCTTCTCTCCATTTCTCTTGCACCGCTATTCATCCCTCTCATTCCCTTTTCCTTAAACACTCCTTCCCACTTCTCCCGCTATTGTTCCCTTCTTCGCACACGGACACACGCATACGCACACACACACAACCCTTTTCCGGGTGGGAACTCGGGTTTCCTAAGGCGCAGAATTTCAATATCCGGACTCTACCGATCGGCAGTTCTTATTTCGAGTCAATGACAAACAGAAAGAGGGTAAGTGAGGTGGAGCGAGTCGTGGGGGTGAGATAGAGAGAGAGAGAGGTAGCGAGAAAGGGGCGGGGTACGGGGAGAGAGAATTGCTATAGCAAGAAGGCAGACAAAATACTCTTGACGGATAGGAAGGAGGCTGAACAGTGAGAGAGAGAGAGAGAGAGAAAGTGGAAAGAGTGGAAAAGGAAGTTTCGAACGCAATTAAAAAAGTATAAGTATTTAATTTCTTACGGAGAGCCTGCCTCATTTTGAAGGAGCAGATAGAATAGAAAGTCTTTGTGGGTCATCGACGTCTTTATAAAACCAATTCCATTAAAATTCAATCAAGGCAGATTTTGCCATTCTCCCCTTTTCTTTTCCTCCCTATTCCCCTCCTCTCTCTCTCTCCTCCCTCCTACTCTATCTCTCTTCCTTCATCCCAACCCCAGCTTCTCTCCTCTCCCGCGGGAGAATGTCGAGTGGTGACATTCTGCGATTCCAGGTTTTCATATACGATGAAAAGATTCCATCATAATCATCGAAATTAACATTTTTGAAACGTTCGAGCATATGGATTCGAGATGAGTTTAAACACTCAATGGCATTATATAAATTTCGAGCTGGACACAAAGGGATTACCACTCAAAGGTAGAAACAAAGAATTTTACAAATATTTCCTCATTAGGAGCTGAAAATTTTCCGCTGGGATTTCTATCGTAAAGGTTTTTGCAAAGCATATATTATTTTTAAATTTGACGTGGATACTTGAAAAATTGGCGTTTATTTCACGTTCTCGCAAAATAATATTAAATAACTATTCTGTGACAGCTAAAACTTGTTGACGGTAACCATGAAAAAGGACTGTGCTGTGGATATAACTTATTATCCATTCGAGATATGTCATTATTATGAACTGAATTTGACAAACAGGCAATTTAAACATGATTGCAATGGGAATTATTTATTTCTCAATTGGCCAAGGGGATTAATTACAGTTAAATCTGTGGAGTTTATCATTTTATACGAAGCATGGAATGCGTAACATATTCTCATCGCATTGCTATCAAAATTGCGATTAAACTGTCCAAATTTTGTATAACTTTCTTTTTATATTAAAACAATAAAAAATTTACTGATGGAGAAGCACGCGCAATGAATTATGCATTATGTCGATTCATACAGCAGGAAAAATAATTTCTTGTTGTTGAGACAGATCTGAGATTATGTGACATATCAGCTTTAATTTATTTACATTGCTAATTTTCGACATCTACGAAAAATGTATTTTTTGCTGAAATTCGGTATTAGACAACACACACACACCCAAAAGTATGTTTCATAGTGAAGCTATCGACTGTCGTTCGCACTTTGAATTAATGGTGATTTTAATGATTTTTGGGAGATATTATCGATTGTAAATGATCTACCGCAGTTACCGTCAAAACAAGAGCATTTTGCCGCAGTCAGCAACTGAGGATTGCTATTTCAAGAGGAGTAACAATTTGTCCATCTGTCATTGCCGAGGGAACGGTTCTTTACGTATACTGCATATAAGAGGATGGGTATGTGCTTCAATTGAGAGACTTAGTATTGTTTGTCTGTCCTATTGCCTTTCCAGAAAGGCGTTTTTCTTGTCAAGGAAAGATAGATCGTAAAAAAAGTCCTAAATCCAGCAAAACCGGTTCATTAAATTGGGAAGAATCTTCGGTAGAAAATAAACCGTGACGTGATGATCAGAGAGGAAAGTCCGAGGTAGATGGCGCGATGCCAATTGAATTGCGATTTGAAGAGATGGCTAATGCCATGAATAAAACATGCGAGACAATGGAAAACGACAATAAATCTCTTTAGATAACTTGCCCATTTTAGCATGTGACATTTTATTCCCCAGATTCATACCATTATTTTTCTCCCAATAAAAATGGACGTGATAAGCCTAACCAATGGAAAAGAAGAAAGGATTATGCGGTCCAATTAAAATTTGACGGAGAAGCATAGTTTAGAATAAATAAGGCGTACCTTTTTGTCCACGAAAATCGTCCTTTAAACCTTGAATAGAAATTCCAAATGAACAAAATTCTCGAATTAAAAGCGCTTTCGACTTTTTTTGTTGAGGTCACATTCATTCGTCGATTTTTTTATTCCAAAAGGCATGCGATTTTAGTGAGCTAGTATTTTTTGCATGTCTGTGCCCAGAGTTTCACAGCGAAACCTCTCATCTTCTCAGTTAACGACCATAGGAAACTGTCTCAATCATATTGAAAATTATTCAATAATAAATATTTTACGTTAATATTAAATTATATCCGAAATACTGACAGTTTATTATGGTATTGGACTGAACAAGTTTGCCAAGAGGTGAAAAATACTGTCGTTGACGGAATATACTCAAGTGAAACGCTTAAAATTAATTATTATTATTAAATCAACTCATCGTCTCCAATTCCGATCCTCCAAAAATCTGCCAAAATTTTTGGATTAACTGAAATATTTTCAAAAAATCGCTAATTGGTGAGGAGGTGACAGTGAGGGAGTTCGATAAAATATAAATAAGTCGCTGACTCGCAAAAAAATGCAGAGCTCCGGTTGGCAACCACTTTTTGAATCTGCGTGACGTATTCATAGCCATTAAAAAATTAACGAGTTTCTTTTTATGGATGTTTTCAATTCCTTCGAACGCCGCAGGTTGGCGCTTCAAAGAGAGGGTTTGAGTGAGATTGCGGCTGCAGCGCGAGAACCGCCCGTGATTTTTTTTCGTGAGTGAGTGCGCGCGGCTCTTACGTATACCAGGGGAGAGAAAAAAGAAAAACGAGACAATTCGCCCCGCGTCCGTGTTTTTGCGCGCGCGCGCGCGCGTGTGAGGGTGAGAGATAGATATAGAGAGAGAGTGTGTTTGATTGTGGGAGTGCGCACGTCTGAGTCATAATGTCCAACGTAATTGGAGGCGATCGCAATAAAACGGGTTCGTTCGCTTCCATTTTTCCCAGCATAAATAATTCATTGCATATGAAAGCTCCCGAAATAAAAATGGAGGCTGGAATATATACAACGCAGCATGCGTAAGGAAACGAAATGGCGACTTAAACAGCATCCACGTAGAAATAGCCTTCCATAGTACGAAAAAAATTCCGAGCGCCGGAAAAATAGATGCGCGTTCCATCGACGACGATGTCGTTCTTAGTTCTTCTCCCGCTACAGATTCAGATAAAAATGGCACTTAATAATGTTATTGCAAAAATAGCGGAATTGTTATAAAATTGAAATGTTTCAATGAAGTTTAACTGTCTGAGTTAGCCAATTTCAATTTAAATTATAACTGGCGAAGGGATGTTTACTAATGCGATAATTTTATAAAATAGCTTAGCAACTATGTAAAAAAGAATTGCACCTCAGTAAAAGTAAAAAAAATTCATATTATAACTATAAATTTTGTTCCAGATGGATTTATACAGGGTTTTGTCAGATCTTTACAACTGTATATTTAAATGGTCTTTCCTTAAGATGAAAAATCTATGGTACAATTGTAAGTTATAATATAGCAGTGTATAATCGCTAACCGTATTTTTGCGAGCAGAAAAACTCCAGTCGAATTTTTTAATTTTATTGTTAGCAATTATTATTATTATAGCAATTGCAAATATAAATTGTTCAAAACTCTATGCTCATTGTTTGGCATGCATGTGTACAATAGCAATAATTTTATAGTTTGTGGTTTATGTTCCTTTTTGTTCTTCACCTCTAGATATCTGTATAAAAGTATATTATGGCACCAGGCGACCCTTCACAACTCCTCAAAGTTGCACGTCCCTCAAGAAATGTTGGCTCTCTCTCTCTGATTTGGTTAACTCTAGGATATTTTACGTTAAAAATCTGTCATGGCTTATAAATAAAATAAGGAGATTTACTTAAGCTGCCAAAAGCTGACATGGTGAATAATGCTGACATTATTAATTTTGGTAAAAGTTTATATATCTGTACTATATTGACGCTTCTTACTTATGATATGTCATTAACATCATTATATATAGACGTTCCTTACAGAGGAGGATTAGCATATATCATAACTAGGATTGGTAGGATTCGATTTAAATCGAAAAAGTCGATAAACGTAGATATTTTTTAAATTTCTGCCCCGTGGAGTGTATTCCTGGAACAAATGTTTCTCGATCCTTGCTAGAGTTTTTCCTATAGATGACCTTGTTGTATGCACTTTCACCTGCTCTTCCTATGCAAAACGCAATCTTTTGGCAGTCTTTATCTTAAAGTTATCCAGGAAGGATCGTTCCTCTCTCGTGCTTTTGGCTCCTTCGACTTTTGCTACAGGTTAGTAAATTTCAATTTATATATAGTGATTTAAAAAAGTTGCACATAAATTATCAATCGTTATTAAAAATTGAAGAGGGATTAAATATTAATATTTATTTGCTATTTGTTGTAAAATATTTTTCCGCTTGGAAAAACACATTTTATCAGTATTTGAAGTAAGACTCTTGATCGAACGCTCAATAATAAAGTCTAATTTTTCTCTCTATGTATTCTATGTTAAATAAAGAGAATATGTAGTGCAGTGATGACATACATCAAATGATACACAGTATTAGATAATTCTTTTTTGACGTCTAAAATATTATTGTGATAATTATATCGATAATGTATTTTTCCTTAATTGCCATCATCGAATGTGTAAAAGCCTTTCCGGTGAACTCGCAATTTATTTTTTTAAGAATGTTTCTCGGCAAAAGCAACATCATATTGTTCGGATTTCATAAATTAATCATTTTCTAATTTTCATTTTACAATTTAAAGAGGTAAATCATAATTTACTATCTACATTCGCGATATAATATATTTGTCAACGACGCGATTAGAATTATACGAAATCAAAAATATCTAGATTTGGAAATACCAGTTTACGATATTTGAGATTAAAAATATATTGAGTTTAATTGTGGTAAAACAACAATAATATCCTCGTGACCGATATGAAAGGTGCTAATTTGGTTTAATCATCAAGATTCAATTAGTAAAAGGAGTGAATTAATTATTAATATATTTTTTCGCATATAGGTTGGTTGCCGAAATAATCACGTTTGGCCAAATTTGTAAGGAAAGGAGTGAAAATACAAAAACAAGAAATATCGTCTTTTGTTTACACAATGAATTTTTTTCTGCACTAGCTATTTCTTGTTACTTAAAGAGGTAAGCTTTCAAGTGAAAATATTCTTATATAAATGTATATAATATATATATCTCGACGTTGCATGTCGCATTAACACGTTGTGTGCCAAATTTAGATTGCCGTAGTACACTTATTCATGGACATTTTGTCATAAATCCAAAAAACGCCCGCGAAATCTCGTGGCCTGCTCAAATGTTATTTCATTGGTTTAAAGTTACGATTTAATTAGCAAATGAACAAATTAACGATTTAAATATACTTTTTGCTTTGTTGAAAGTGAATAGTAGAAATTTACCGCCATGTAGAGCCAAAACGATTCAATTTTTGAAGAACTTATTTTTGAGGAATTTATATAATGTAAAAATTTAGATAAATAATCAGAGTATTGAAAAATAAACGTAAAGTTTACTTAGAATTTCGATGTAAAAAGTAAATTTAAATCATCGAATTGAAAGACCACACACTGACAGCCCTATATTTAAGTAGAAATTTTAAGCGTCGATATTCCTCGAAAATCTCTCGGGAAAATAAACGATGATTTAAAAAAAATAAACCGAATTCTACCAAGTAGCAATTTTAAGGGTCGATATTCCTCGAAAATCTCTCGGGAAAATAAACGTCGAATCCTACTAAGCCTACATCTATTATAAATAGCTGCTACGGAGGATATAGGGCATAGGATATATATATATATATATATATATATATATATATATATATATATATATATATATATATATATATATATATATACACACGAGTATTCGGTGCTTGCAAACTGCAAGCGCTTCAAAAAATCACCATATACCAAGATCTAAACTCTTAAATAAACCAACGCGATCTCCAGGGCAACTGCAATTCAGTCACGTGGAGCTTATATGTATTAAATAATAAATTCCATGAGTAATAGCTGTATATTTATAATTTTCCGTGACATTAAGGCAATTATCAGTAATTTCCAAATTCTCGGGCAATCGGCTTGTGTCCAAGTTTTTGTATTTCAAGTTTCGTGACTCAGATCGCCCTGCATGATCAATTAGAATAATCATCATTAAGACAATACATTACATTAAATTTATGAAAAAATTAGGATATTTTCTGTTAAGATTATGGCATCATCATCCATGCCTTTAGTACGTATTTGGATAAATATATCGAGAAACAGGTATGATGCCATTATATTTAACAATTGAAATGAGTTAAAATTTCTCGAAACATAACATTAAAATACTTTTCATGTTTTACCGTCACAACTATCAGGGTTGCTTCTCCGATTGTGATCCATTATAGTCTTAGAGAAAAACAAACCTATTCGCTCCTTCCTATATTTGATAACGCAAATTCAATCGTCGTGTTTATACTTTCAGTGGTACGTGAGAATTACAATTAGTGTTTTGGATACAGTAAAATCTTACATATTATCGGAAAAAATATTGATAATGATGATGTTTTCATAATATGCATGATATTGAAAATTAGAATAAGTTAACTTATATGTTATGGGAATAAATTTCGAGTTTTCCTCTGTATATATACAAATCTTTAAAAATATATTTCCATAACTTGAGTTTTCTAATACTCGAATAATTTTTACTTTCCTTTGAGATTCAAGTTATGGAAGTTCGTTTTGACGGCTTTAATTTCTATTAAAAGCATCAAATCACTGCAATCATAACGTATAATATCAAATCCCAGTAAAAGTATTGTTGCCGTTGTCATAATATCTAAAGATTTCCATTTTTGAAAAGTGGAAAAATTCACAATTTTTTCGATTTAAAGTAGATATTTATGCTAATTCTGTACTTATTTGAATTCTGCTTTAAGCAACTAAGAACTAAGTTTTTTCATCTAGACAACAATTCTTCTCTCAAATTCCGTATCACAATTTAAAGTAATTTTAAAATGCGTTTTTAGAAAGCCTTGCACTGAATCACATGCTTTTCTAATAAGGTTTTGTAATGAAAGATTGGGGTTAAAACACTCCTTAAACGTTAGCTTTTTTGAAATTAGGATTACGTAATTTCGCGAAAAATCCTACGATAATTTAAGGCAAACTATGCACTCGTATATATTACACGTATGCGTGTTAAGACAACAATTGATTCTCGAAGTTGAACAATTACGTAGTCGGCAAGGCAGCATCCCTTTTAAAAGCCGATATCTTCCCCAAAAATATGTTATTTAAATGTTTAATATGAGAGATTTCGAACGGCAGGCGGAAAAAAAAACGAATAGAATAAGAAACTTCATTAATTCTTCTAAAAAACAGTTTAAATTTGAAGATCGTACGTCAATTTTTTCAAATTTAATTTCCAAAAGAATAAAGGCTACACCTAAAAAGTCGCTTTTTACGTGTTACGAGTGGTACCCGCAAAAACGTTTGCAAAGTCACTCAGAAATCTGCATGTTTAAAATCATCATCGTTAAAAATGCCCACAGCCCACACGCAGTTTACTGAATAATAATAATAATCTTCAATTATTAACGTTGCAACGTTAAGTTTGACATTGATACAACTATTATTTCGATGCTTCATAAAAAGCGTGAGGCGAATAAAGCAATTCTTTTGTCTATTTGAAGACTTAATAAACGCTAATTCAATCGGAGGCAACAATGCGGGTCGCCTTGGCAACACCCGGAAAGAGTACGAAAAAGCCATCAAATTTCGAAAATAAACGCGTATTTCAGACGAATTCTTCCATGTAACGTCCAGACATTGCAAGAATAAGATATTTTATAGTTTTAGCCGTTAAATAAAGTAAAAACAGAGAAATTCGGTCCTTATTTACGTATTTTAATAAATGAAGGAAATAAACCTTGCACCTTGAAAAATCGAAACTCCTGTGTAAACATATGAGAAAAGGAAATCGTCTCCCGGAGTCGAATCAGGGACGTTTATGTAAACAAAAATAGTTTTCCTGGGGTCTCCTAGTTGGCAGAAACAAAATGGCGTTTATAGAATTTCTCTATCACAAACGGTTCAAGAGATAAAAGGGGAGACGGACGGACAGACGTACAGACGGACGGACGGACAGACATTGAGTAGTAATATATAAATATTTTACTGTATCCAAAACACAAATTGCATCACGCACTGTGATTGAGGGTTTCATATATAACTGTAATTCTAGCGTACTACTGAATGCACAAACACGACGATTAAATTTGGGATTTCAACTATAGGAAGGAGCGAATAGGTTTGTTTTTCTCTAGGACTATAATAGATCACAATCGGAGAAGCAATCCTGATAGCAGTGACGGTAAAACCTGAAAAGTATTTTAATGTTGTGTTTCGAGAAATTTTCGAGCAAATTTAACTATTTTCAATTGTTAAATATAACGGCGTCATACCTATTTCTCGATATTTTTATCCAAATACGTACTAAAGGCATAGCTGATGATGCCATAATCTTAACAGAAAATATCCTAATTTTTCCATAAATTTAATGTATAGGGTATTGCCTTAATGATGATTATTCTTATTGCTCATGCAGGGCCTTCTAAGTCACGAAACTTGAAATACGAAAACACGAGCCGATTGCCCGAAAATTTGGTAATTACGGATAGTTGCCTTAATTTGGCGGAAAATTATAATTATTCTGCTAGAGCTCATGTAATTTAATATTTAATACATATAGGCTCCGCGTGGCTGAAGTGCAGTTGCCCTGGAGATCGCGTTGGATTATTTACGAGTTTAGATCTTGGTGTATGGTGATTTTTTTTAGGGTTAGCAGTATGCAAGCACCGAGAACTTGTGTGTATATATATATAATGTTGTTATTCAGAGTGGTTAATTCATGCATTTATGAGTCATTGTACGTTCACATGAATCACATTTTTGTGTTTAGAGAACGATCATAAGTTTGCCTTTATTTTTCCATTGCTAGAGTTTGTATGCACACGGATATAACATAAAGCGTTTTAGCAGTTAATTAATTCATAAAGCACAAATATGGACCTCAACATTACGCAATTTCTCTAGTCTAGGGGGAAAATTTTGAATAAATATTACATAGTCTAAATTAGAAAACACTGGAAGATATCGCTAATTTGAAAGTTTCATTCGGCGAAAAACTTAATCAACTTAAAAAAAGAATTTGCAATAAAATATTATATAAAGAATCCAAAAACACTCATTCATGTAGAAATTCCTGAGAATAGCTACGAAGAATATCAGCAACCCAACTGTATGTTTATATGCCTACTTTAAATGTATAAATTGGATTATCGCTCCCAATGCTTTAGTGAAATGATACTAAAACCACAAAAAATTATAAAATCATGTTATATCGTACGATGAATACATTTTGTTGGCGAAGGAATCCATTTTATTTGAGGAATAGGTCCCTACGGAAGTGTGGAATGATTTACGAGAATTTAAATTTGACTATGAAAAATACGAAATATATATATTTTCTGCTATGAGAGTCCATTGTAAAGATTTAAATGTAGAGATAGTTAAAACTAGGTACAAAAAGAGCACATCGATAGAAATTTCAATATCGGTTCATCATTACTCTCCATTTCGTTCGTTTTTATCACCAAATTTAACTTTGCTATTAATGTGTGAACATTTTCTTCAATTAAAATTCCGTAAAATTGATTCGCGTCAGAGCAATTGCTTTAGCGATTAATTTTACTTAAACGGCCGATAGAAATCCAACAATGAATCGCTCCGAACGAATGACGACACGAACTCCAGGCTGGATGATAACGATATTTCTACTTGTCGCAGCGATCTACCCGGAAACACCAAGGTATCCCTTTAGATTTTCGGCGGGAGAACGAAGAGGAAGAGAGACAGAAGCGAGGGATGGGAGGGAGGGGAACCCCTTTTTCCGCCTTGTCAAAATCGTCCGTTAAAAAAAAAAAATAATGAAAAACTAGCGTGGATTTTTCTGCGTCGCGCACACCGGCGTTAAAAAAAAACCCGGAGGCGATGAATCGATAGCAGTCGCGCAATATCGCTTAAACCGTTTTCTCTCCTCTTAGAAACACTGAAAAATCCTCTGCAGCCTCCTTCCAACTCCTCCTACTCCTCCCCCACTTCCCGACGCCCCCTTCTACCCTTCCTCAATCTCCCATTCGTATATACGCACTTGAACAGAAGCTTTTACGAAACTTTTTTGGGGAATCGCTTTTCCGGCTTGCCGTGTATACGGGGAGAAGCACTCGCGGCCTCCCCACTCATCAAGTTTCCATATCGTGTTGCGAGATTATCGATCTATCGAGAAAGTGTTTCCCGCGCTTTAAAGGAGGAGAGAGAGAGAGAGGACGAAAAAAGGGCGGGACCCTTGGAGCCAGGGAGGCGAGGCTTCCCGTTTGGAGTCGAAGTCAAATGTGGAGCGGAAGATTTTACTTAAGTTTTTTCTCTGGAAAAAACTTAAATATCCAATTTCTACCTCACTCGGCACTCTGTCATGCATCAACAAGGAGATTATTTTTTGCCTTAGTTTTTTTGATTTCTTGTCGCCCTGAATACTCTGTGCGTGTGTGTGATGTGGGAGGAGGAGGTTCATATTGTGACTTGAAAGGTTTCAGAAATGCGTGATGTATGAATTAAAGGGAAAGAGCGAATGAGAAATATTTGGAGAGGATTCAGATTGTTGGTCTCCAGTGTCGTTATAGATAGTCGTTTTTGTCTTTTAAACCCACGATACTTGAATGCTTATTTTCCCTGGATCGTTCGAAAGAAAATAAATTTCTGCGCCAAAATTTGTGCATACTAATGTAAACGTTATAGTTATGGTCACATGGAAGATAAAGTTTGGAAATAACATGCGATAGAATTCCTGGTGGTGATTCATTTTTATGACCTTAAGCTTAAGTGATACATTTCATGGCAAAAAATAATTTTCAAAATTTGTCTGCTCATTTGACTCATCGTGATGTAAATTAATTTAATCATCTGAGGTCTCCGCATTATAAATTATTGCAATTACCCTTTTAACAGCGAATATTTATGGAGAAAGTCGTATTAATATTAGATGTATTTTTATTTTCTATATAATTCATTTATTTTAAAATTTATTAACTCTAGAAAATTTTCTGGTTAAACTTTATCTTGGCAAAAGTTTTACTTAAAGTTCCCGTAATAAATAGTTAAACCAGTTAAAAAATTAAAAATCAATTTATGCCTAAAGCCGATACTTTCTAAAAGGTTTACAGTAGGGAATAGCATTGCCCAACATTTACCACTCGTAGAAATGGCACACACAAGTATTTCATGCGCAGTAACCTTCCTCACACTATACATACACGACAGATTGTTGCCTTAATGTTTCGTAAGTTTTCTTCTACGAATAAAACTGACGAAGCCAGCGGACGGCAATCTATGCCAGGCGTGCTAAAAGATGGCGCACGAAGAAATTTTATATGGCACGATGTTGCAAAGAAAAAACCTAAAATCATGCATTTCAATTCAGAATTCTAATTTCATTTCAGCTGTATTCCGAACTGTAACTATACCGCATTCTATTAAGGATACCTTATAATAAAAAATAAATTTTCGTAAGCGTTACGGACAAAATGAGTTTAATAGTGGCACGAGAGGAGGATGAATATTATTAATGAGTGACATGCAACAGAAAAACGTTGCTGACCACTCCTCTAGACTTTCGGCATTATCACTGGGGGAAATAGTCTCATTTTCTGATACAGTACTATTATTGTCTTTATGCGAACAACATTTCTTGCCACACCTTACATGTATTTTGAAGTTCCTTACGTTCTTTTCATGTTTTTAAATCAGCTTTTTACGGTTAGTTTTCTCTTTGCTTAGGAAGCGGATGTCTTTGTCTAAACCAATATGCACGCGATGGTGATGCGCAGCGAGCCGATTTTTCCTGGGTGGATCATACGTCCTTCTGGAATTGGATGTTCTCTAATTGACCAAATCGGAAATTGTATGAACTAGTCTCTATTTGACGTCTTTGAATATATCATAGTAATTACTCCGTCACCTTGAAAAGTTACTCGATTTTTTCGATTGCCAAGAATTATGAAACAAAATTAAACATCTATTACAATAACTATCCCAATTAAATATCTTCCGATTCCGAATAATACGAAGAATGGAACAAAACCTCTTTTTTCAAACAATACAAAAATGAAATAAATCCCCACTCGTCACTCCTTCACTCCTGTGTAAGGTCAGTGAAGTATTTGTTTATATTTGTTTAGATTATTGATGTATAGAAGCACATGACGGGTAAGAAAATGCATTTTAAATTAATTATTCTCAAATTTTTGCTTTGAGTTTTACAATATTTCAATATTAGCCCTTGCATACATGACGCCTGAGTTAAATGTAACTCCGTCTCGATGAGAGGATTGTGTAAGTAATCTCGATTGATAGCGTTCGCTAAGCAGATGCTAATGTAATTATCACTATGAGTGTTATCTACGAGGAAGTTTTACATTGTTTATGCTACTATTGCGTGGCTTTTGCCTGGGAATATGTTGGTACTGGCGGATACACCAGTCCTGTAAGGTAAGCGAGCAGGAAACCGTACTAGACAAAAATATCTGGGGCTTGGTGTTTTATATCATTCTGTGATACTATGGAGAAATGCGCATGTATCTGCGTTGGGTGCGCTATTCATTTTTCAGCCTAGTCGTTTTAAAAATAACAACATAATGCTTGGTGGATAGCCTTATATCTCTATCTCTCAGCCAAGTTAGCTTTTTACCGCGTTTTAACAAACGCAAGTCTTTGAAAACAACATTTCACGTCTCGCGCTTTAAAATTTAACGTAATCCCGAAATGAGTATCTGACTATTTTAATCTTTCATCCCTCTCACTAATCCATTCGGTTAAAAAAAAACACTTTCTGAAAAAGTCCTTCCCGTCACCAGACAGGCGAGGCAACGGAGCATTTCAATTTAATTCCTTCTCTGCCTGCTGCTTCTTCTCCTGTCCCTCCCCTCTGCCCTCCCCCCTCTCCCTCTGCTCCTTTGCCCTCCTGCCCCTCACCCTCCGGACCTCGGCCGCAAGCAATTAATCCGCCTCGCCCTTAAAAAACCAAACTTCCACTTGTTTTTCTCTCACAAATGTTTCAAAATGAGGGAAACATTTTGGTTAATAGCGCTTGTGCTGTTTTTTTATTAATTGGAGAGGAAAGAAAACATATTGCAACGGAATGAAAAAGCGACCATGTTGGTTTTTAGTGTTAATGAAATAAATGAATGTTTTAGGTAAGTTTTTTTTAATTCCTTCGTTTTCATTTTAATTTCTTTTGAAACTGTGTAATTTTGGTGTAAAATTCAATATTCACGTTTGCCACTTGCATTGATATGCGGACATTCTAGGGGTTACTTTTAGGAGATATTGAAAAACAATCGGTATCGATTCAGAAAGACTCGCTTTTATTGTTAAATGGGTGGTGCGAATGAAACAAGGATTAAGGTAAACATGCTCCCGGGTTATTTATATGAACGAAACGTATCTTTTCCTCGATAAATCAATTGAAAGGCTTTGTTTACAAACAAAAGCTTCAGAAAAACGGCGAACGCGCCATTTGCGTTAAAACTGAGGATTTCTGAGCACCGTAAATCACTATTTACCCCTTTGATATATTCGTCGCTATCCAATCTACAACGTCAAACATAATAAATGTCATTAGCCGCCCATCTTTATCGAAAGAAACCTACCGGCATAATATTTCATGGAGAATAAAATTCTGTCAGTGCTAAAACAATTTCGAAATTAAATCCGTGCAATTTCTCGGCGAAGAACGCCAATTTCAAAATAAGCTTCATTTCTCCGAAAGCCAATTTCGATCCGAAGCGTTTATTTTTTCTCGAGAACAAGGAAGGAAAAAAGTCTACGACATTATCAATTTGTTTCCCTTTCTTTTATCATTTTCTCCTTTTCAAAAAGGCATTTGCCATAAATCACGCACATCCACGATGCATCATTTCACTTCTTGACGTCCTCTCCTAGGGAACCCTCCCTCCAACCCCTCCTCCTGCCCTGTCACCGCCACCCACACTCTCTTCCCCTTCCATAAAAGTTCCCCCTTCCCTCACCCACCTCCCTACCCCCTCCCCCTTCACACAAGGGTGAGAATTGAGTCTTCAGATATCTCCCTCTCTCTCTCTCCTACCGAGAAACATTTTGCCCCCTCCTTTTTTCTCTCTCGACGAACTAGAGCGATCTCGGTCAAAACGCCGCGACACTATCCATCACTCAGTCGGCATCGACAGGGGAGCCAAATATCCGGAACGAAAAACATAGCGTTAGTGGAGGAGAGAGATAGGAAGTGAGCGATAGAGGAGAGGGTGGAGATGGGAAGGGAAAGAGAGGTGGGAAGAGACGGGGATTGGGGGAGATACGAGAGAAGAGAGGAGATGTTTTAGAGTGAGGGAGAGAGAGGAAAGAGATAGGGAGAAGTACTGCAGCTTTCTTTCTCTCTCTCTCTCTCTTTCAACTGCGCGTTTCCGCCGTGAGAGTGTTATTTAGCCGTGCAGACCGAAAAAAGCCAACTCCGCAGACGTCGAGCGCCTACGAATCGTTCATTCGCATCCGTTGACGCGAATAATCGGCTCTGTCAGGAGATCTGGAATGTCAGGTCCAAAATGTCGAAAACCAATTCCGCTAAGCTCCCAATGCTTCTGGGGAGTGAGCGACGGGGAAGAAGGAGGAGGGGGGGAACGAGGAGTAGGAGGATGGAGAGGTGCAGGGAGTGAGAGAGAAAGAGAGAAAAAGAGAAAGAGTAGGATCGAGAGAAGGGAGGTAGAGGGGGCATGCGTGGGAGTGGAAGCTGAATCAAGCGGGTTCGGGGTACGGGAAGGGGGGAAGAAGGGGGAGGGTCGAGAGGGTGGGAGAAAGAGGAATGAGGCAGGGTGGGATAAAGGAGGGATTCTCTAACCCAGGATTTGCCCCATTTCCTCCCAAACCCCTTCTCTCTCTCTCTATTTTCTACCTCACCCATCCACTCATTCCCTTTACCTCCTCGTGCCTCTTTCGCATCCATCCCTCTTTTTCCTCTCCTTCTCTTTCTCTCTCTCCTCCCTCTCACTCCGGGCTCTGTGTTATGCGGGGGCGTTCCGTGTGTGTTTGAGTGGATAAGAGAAGGCACGGAATCCCCACCAGACGTTGCTCACATATCCACTCACTGCGAACCCAAATCCGTTTTAACGATCGGAAGAAAACCCCATTTAAAAAGGGCCAAGTACGAGAGGAAGAGAGAGAGAAATGGCGGAATGGGATGGAGAAGAGCGGAAACCTATAACATTCGCCATACCCTTTGCGCCTCTCTCTCTCTCTCATACTCTAGTTTTTTAAACGCGATGCCACACCCACTTCTTCTCTCTCATACCCCACACTCCGTTGATCTCCGCCCCTCTCCCTTCCTCACCTCCATTTCCCTCCCGCTTATCCTCGTTCATAAAAAAAGAGAAACCCTTTTTCCTACTCCTCAAATCTCCTCCTAACCGTCTCTCAACCCTTCTTATCCCACCCACTCATCCTCAAACCCCGACTCCTACTCTCGGAACCATCTAACTCCTCCTTGGGGGTAGGAAAAGGATTTAGGATGCTCTGGTCGTAAGTCACCGAAGAGGAGTTTTCGGAGAGGACACCCAACTATTCATTATGTCAATGTTCCTGGTTTCTCACAATCAACTTTTCTCTCCTTCTCCCCGTCCGACCCTGCTAACTCTTATGGTCTCTTTCTCGCTGTAAAGATTTTACTCGTTTTCCGTGTTTCGTTTTTTCTCTTCTCTCGATTCTCCCGTATATATTTTTTTATTTAAAATCTCCGCAGAAGCACGTTTTACTAGTTTTATTGTCTTTCTGGTTCCTTATAGGTTTTTTAACAGTTGAGTGCTAACGAGCGAAACTATGAATTACAGCCGTCTGGATCTTAACTCGAGACAGGATTTTCGCTCGTTCCGCAGGAATTTAAAAAATATATTTTTGAAAAAATTCCTTCGGAAAAGATTGGAGATAGGAGGAGCGGACGAGATATATTTTTCCAGAAAATATCATCAGGTCCTTAATTTTGTTTTTAGGATGACGGCGGTGGATGGGGAAAACCGGTTTGCCTCCTGAAGAGTGGAGCGAATTTTTCGTCCTACCGTCTAATCTAGGGCAATCAAGAGGCATTTAATTTAATCAGGCAACAGAAAAAAAGGGCGAGGTAGTGTGAGCAGTAGCATGAAACGTAAATTATTTTACCGACCGCGCGCGTTCAATTACGACAAAACGGCTCGTGCTATGGATTAATAATCGGATAATGTAAAATTTGCGCGGTGAAACTAGGACTCGTGTTTGTGAAACGGTACGCAGCCTTTTTCACCGATTGACTTGGAAGTTTTCGTAATTATATTCATTATTTACAGGATACCGGCGTGACTTTTGAAAGAAGTGTAACTAGGGCAGATGGTAATTTCTACGTCATTTTATCGGAGAGAAAATACAATTCTGAATTTCATTTAGCAGAGCAAACTCCTTCAAATTTCACGAATATTCAGTTTGAAGGAAACGTGTTCCGAGAAGTTTCATTAAAAAATTAAAGATTAAGCAGTTCGACATTTACGCACGTAACAAACCCGTTTGCAAAAACGACAATGCTGAAGGTGATCTCGTACAACATACAGAGGCCAAGAAAACATGAACGTAGCAAATGCTCCTAACTAACACGTGCGGACATGTGTGTCCCCGGATATCTCACGATATGTTACAGCTAACGAGATTTTTGCACATTATAAATGCACTAATAAACCGCGCAAAAACTTTATCAGGCACGTGCGCGCTCACACGCACCCGGTCGTTCCCCCTCTCCCCCCACACACACATACCATACGTGTGTTGCCGTGCATAAAAAGTAATCCTTTTCGCCCATGAACATTTTAACAACAGTTACACCATACAAAACGCATGGTCGTATAGAAATTTTAAAACGAGGCAAAACTCATTACCGCGCCCTTTTCCCGAAAAAAACACCAGGAATTTAAAAAAGGGTTCCCTTTTTCCACATCTCTCCCTTTCCTTCTCATTCCACCCCGGTAAAACAACAACAAAAATAAAAAAGACGCCGAAAAAAGTTTCGAGCCATGCCAGAAAACCTTTCAATTTTTTATTTTTTTTCACCCGCGCTCACTTTTTCATTTGGCTTTCGACCAATGAAACGCATCGAAACAAAGCCACCTGGGGGAGCTGTGACGCATGGATGACGGGCGGGGATAAATGAGAGAGCGAGAGCAGAGGGAAGATGAGAGAGTGAGAGGAATAATAGAGCGAAAGAAAGAGGTAGGGAAAGAAGGGGATGAGAAAGAGAGAAGGAAGAATAATAGACACAGTAGGCAAGAGACGAGGTGGAGAGAAACAAATGAAGAGTCAAAAGAATTGGAGAGGAGAGCGAAAAAGACATCAGCTGCTACGAATAGGGAGAAGTGGAAGGGAAAAAGTGGTGGAGGTGGGATAGAACAGGTAACGGGAGAAAAAGAAAAAAGAAAATAGGGAGGGAGAGATATTTTAATAACCGCATTTAATACATACCAGATTGAGACAATTAAGTTTCCTCTGCCATCCAAACTCCACGTCAGAAATGTACCAAAGGGGAGACAAAAACGTATAAAAATATAATACCTTTTACGAGATTGAAAGAAAATTTTTGCAGGTTAAAAAAATATGAGGGAGTGAGAGAGAGAGGGAAGGAAGTGAGACGCATGCGGAGGAAGAAAGAAAGAGAAGGGCACGTGAAAGTATTGAGCATATAATAAAAAGTCCTAAGGGCGTAAATGACGCGTGAGGCATGATGAGGAACAGGGAAAGCACTGGAGGGGATGACGGGTCGAGAGAGAGAGAAAGAGAGAGAGAGATAGGAAGTCCGTTATGCGTGAAAGCGAGGAGGGAAAACTTGGACAAAAGGAAAAGTAGAGGTGTACCTCAACGGAATAATTCCACGTCAGAAGCCCTAAAGCCATGCTATCCTCCTCCTACTTTCATCCCTATCCCCTTCCCTTTCCCGCTTTATCCACTCCACCCGACACTCCTTATCGACCGTCAAATCATTCGAGTAAACACTGCATTGTTTTGGCGAAGAGGAAGAGAGAGAGAGAGAGAGAGAGAGAGAGAGAGAAAGAGGGCAGGCAAACCCAAAAGATGAGAGCTTTACACACATTCAAGCACAAACCTACTTGTGCGACGAAAGTAAATGTTACTATATGAGAAATAAAGAGAATTTAAGGGAGGAAAGGTACGTAAAGAGAGGGCCGTGATCAAGATGAAAATGAAGACGAGTAAGAGGGGATATACGGTTAGCGCGTGATCGAGAATCATGGAAACGTAGACGGAGGCAGAGAGGAGGAAAGACACAAGACGAGTCAAAAAATATATAGAAAAAGAACAAGCAAAAAGAAGAGAACGGATTAAGAAACTAAGAAGCGGAGGAGGAAAGATACACACACCAATGAGAACAGTGGAAGAGAGGGTAGAAGAAGGAATGAAAAGGAGGTGCAACAAAAGACTCGCGTTAATTAAAAAAAAGAGGGAAGGAAATTCTGGCGACGAATTCCAACAGGGGGGTGGGGTAGGCTAAGGAGAACGTGAGGTGCAGAGAGAGAGAGAGATAGAGAGAGGAAGGGAAGGAGGATGGAGAGGAAGTTTTCGGAACCCGAGCGGATAGAGGGAGAGAGACTCGTCAGTCGTCTGGGAGAATGGTTGGCCATGGAATCGCGCGGGTTTTCCGCCTCGAGGCAAGAGAATTTTTGAGGGTACAAGACGTAAGAGGGAAGGAGTGAGGGATGAATAAGGAGGGAAGAGGAGAATGGGAGAGGGAGAGCAGGAAGGGGAAGACGGTTGAGAGGCGCCGGGGGCGGTCCAGTGTGACTTAAAGGAGGTCCATGAATGATGAGAGAGGACGAAGAGCAAGAGCAGAGGAGAGAGAGAGGGAGGATGGGAGGAGAGGAAGGGGAATGGCGGAATATGGAAGCAAGTCAGGAAGAGTGAAAACGGCGTGGGTGAGGTTGACGAAAAGAAGTATAGCTGGAGAACAAGGGAGGGTGGAAAAAGAGAGAGATGGGGGAAATAGGTTTGAATGGGGAAATGGGTATAGTTGGTGGAGAAGTAGAGAGGGAAACGAGGTGCGGGAGTGTGTGAGAGAGAAAGAAAGAGGAGAGTGAGAATTGAGAGGGTGAGAAAAGGTGAGATAGGGGGAGCCGGAGGAGAACGAAGGTATTGCGCTGAGAAATAGAGAAGCTACCCCTCCGAGGAAGGGAAACGTGGAAGGGGTTGAATGACGACAAGTATGAGAAACAGGAAGGAGAAAAAAGGGAAGGAACTGGGAGAGGGATGGAGTGACGAAGTGAAAAGGGGAAACATGAAGTTCATAAAAGAGAAAAAGTCTTGCGCGTCGAGGATTTTGTTTTGGATTTGCGTAGAAGAGGTGGCTCCAAAAATATAACGTGGTTTAAAAGGGTTTCGCTTAAAGTACAACTTATTAAAGTATCGGGGCTTTCTCGCTCGCGTTTCATTTTCCCTGCTGCGTTTCTTCAAAGGTGCTATGACAGACTTCTCGCCAGTTTTAAAGTCGACAATCATTGGAATGATAAATATTTAAAGATATTTCCGGGTCAGGAAAAATAGTGGTAAATATACAAAAATGTAAGAAAGAAATCCACTTATTACAAATTAAAAATACAAATCAAATTCGGTTAATTGATAAAAATATATTTCCCATCGTGGATGTAATGGCCTATTCAAAGCAGATTTACATATCAATCATATTTCCTTATAAATAACAAATTTTGCTAGCAGAACTTGCCAAACCAAATGTATATAAATAAAGATAACTCGGAAATATTTCCATTAACAGTTCTTTGAAGTCAAGCACGCGGACACATAAATTTAAATTTCACTTACTTAAATAAAATTACCCCATAGCCATTTATTATTATTTCACACACACACACACACACGCGCGCGCGCGCGCGCGCGTGTGTGTGTGTGTCTGAAAGGAAAAGTTAAAAAGGTTACTTATATCCTGAGGTGCCATGGAGATAAAACGCTGGGTATGGTGTGGGCTCTGTAGCGAGAAAATATAGAAATATGCAAGATAAATAGGCGTGTATGAAGACATCTGTGAATGATAGGGGGAAAGAGAAAGATATATAGGGTAATTGGAAGATGAAAGATGAGAATATATTGTGGAGGCATATTTTCTCGTAGAGTAAGGAGATAGAAGGCGAGGGGTGAGCGAACACGATGACAAAGGGGCCTGGAAAGAAATTGAGGCGAACGAAGTAGTATATAAGTTTGAAGCTATATTTGATTTCCAGCGCAAAGACAATATATTTTCTTCCCTCCGGAAGAATATATAAAGAAGCTGAAAAATTTGATAAAAATTTTATTTAGAAAATACCGGTTGGGTTATTTTACATGCTAATCTTATGAATCTTGCAAATACATACTATTCGTTTCCAGGGAATACATAGTAATGATGGCACGATATGTATAGACATTTTAAATTATTCTAGCTGAAATCGCACGGCGGTTATTTAGCGTTTCAGTTTAAATAAACAGGTCAGGAAAGTGTACAGGGTGTCACAAATAGGCGCGTTTCGTGGGGTGGATTATTTGAAACTAAACGATATACTTTGAATGAGCCCAAATTATAAAACAACGAATTACTTCTCGATTATGTCTCTCTGTCTAAAAAATATTTCTACCATTACTAAACTCATTTATATAACTTTAGTATAGTGACTAAACAGTGCAAAACAATGTATCAAAAATTATGCCATGGAAATATTAAATTTATATTTACCGATTTATTTTCTAATCAATTGTTACCGATCAAACGCTCGAAAATTATTTAAAACGTACTACCTCACTTGAGTCCAGCAGCTGTAATCTTTAAGTTTATGTTCTTTTCTTCGTTGTGGATAACCCATTTCCTTCCGCTTACAAAATTATGCATGCGCACATAGGGTAACGAAACCTATTCTATTAGTTATAACAGATACTGTTTACTTCAATTACAACGAAGATTCCTTTCGTTGACAGCAATTAAGTAGCATCTATACAATACTTTTTCTGTTCAAAGTGATTTCCGACTTCGTTTGATTTTCTTGAAAACGGCTACTCCTACGATAAAAATGAACAGGAAAGGAAACATTTCATTTAGCTAGTTCTACAAATGGTATCTGGAGACTTTTTCGGCATGACAAATATTTTACGAGATATGGCGTAAGGTAATTTGTTTATGTAAACCACTTATATAATTTTCGTGTTGTATTAGGCCGTTAGCTCTTAATACGAAATGAAAACCCGTGCAGTAGAAGCCGAAAACGAACGTGCATACGTACAGGGAGGACGAAGCTAATAAGCGCTCACGCACACAAAAACAAACTATTTTAATTGATCTTTAATTATTATTATATTTTGAATGTATTTTCGTTTCTAAAACAAGAGATTCCGTATATTTCGCTCAAAAGATGACAAGAGTATGATGTTAAATTTTTTGGTTTTTATATTCCACGGGCCAAAAATGAGTTCTGGAATAAGACAAGAGAGTGAAATATTTGTTTAAATACTAATTGTAAATCTTTTTATAAAATATGCGAAATCAATGTGTAGGAAATTTCTGTCAGAGACAGTTTCACTTTACGAGTTCAATTAATTTTAAATAATGCTTTTCACTTCAATGAAAACTTGAGACGTTTACAATCGTTTCTCAAAGTTAATTTCGAACAAGATTTCATCATTTGCTTCGGATTTTTCTACTTTGAATAGGAAAAGTTTAAAAACTTTTTATTGTGCCGGAGATTTTTAGGCACAAGCGAGCTTAATATTAATCGCGACTTTGCCTTCGACTCAGAGTATGGAGAATTTGATTCAAGTGCATCATTCAAGGTTGGCAGGTTATATTTTTTTGATCGAGATGGAAAAGCATCGTCTATGAGCGCGCGGAATTTTAATATCAGGCAAAACTTTTCAAATTTTTGGAGTTAAGCTGACAAGCTCCATTCATATCCACAGTCTTAAAAAATCAGCGCAGTAATCAAAGTACGTCACCTAAGCGACATCGCGAAGTTACAAGTGATGAATAAGCATACAAATTTTGTGTATGATGAATGCTCATTATTTGCAAATTTTTACCCGTCTAAAGACCTGGATTTTTATCAACTGTGCAGATGCTTTAGAACTAAAAAAACCACGATCTTAAAAATACGCTACGAAGAAAAACCTCAGCCATTTATAGTGCAGCGATTTTTTAAAATTTTTCAATATTGCGGGTAGTTCACATTCTACTGGCATGAAATATCTACAGCTTTTTGGTCGTAATTTTGATGTCCAAAAAGGAAATGGTTTTTTATTTAGCATACCTAAAGCAACTTCATTCAAAATGCGAGATAAAATTCCAAGGAGTTTAAAGAATGAGCGAGATTACAGGTCCAAATATGAAAAAAATACTCTCTACCCACACTCATTTCGAAATTGTTTTATACCATTGAATTGAGAGTTTTATAGGGCATTCATTTAAAAAAATATGGAACATTATTACGGAGCATGCGACGGTGTAGATAAATTACTATTCACTAAATATTTTCAATGCAGCTTCCAAAATTTGCAGTGTCAGCTTTCATAAAAATAATGTAAATATAGTTGTAATACCAAATTAATATAGTAATAATATTTACTTCATTACACATAATAATCATTATACTATAATGATATATAATAATTATTATAATCATTATTATGTAACAAGAAGTCCAAACCAGAACTAATGTAGGCTGGTTTCCCAACGTTTACGTACCAAATTGATTACATATATTGACTGGAAAAATTTCAGTATTAGTTAGCCATTCCAAGGAATTCTCATACCATAAATAGCAGTTGTAGTTCATAGTTTATCAGTGATAGAGAAAAATTGAAAATCAAATTAAGAGGGCAATATCAGGTTTAAAATACCAAAAACAATGTCAAAATCTCTTCTGACATATTTTGCATGTATTTTTTAAAAAATAAACGAATTTAATAAATGTTACTGTTTATACGCTAATATGTCTGGATATACTGTCCATCGCTGAAGAGTATTTGAGCGAAAAAGAAAACAAGTGAAGATATAATAATGAACTTTTATAACCAACATTTATATAGTAAATACTTTAATATGAATAAACTCTATAATATAATTATGATAACCTTTTTGCTTGATTGGGCGTAAAATGTTGCAAAAGTGTCTACCAGCTGTTGAGTGATGTGGGGGTCTCTCTATTTAACCTTTAATCTTTTTACAGTTGAGAGAATGGCAGACAGAAGTAGAGAACTCAGTGCCAAACGTAAGAATGTTTGGTATATAAGTAGTAAGAAGTTTGATAGTATCTTTTGTTTCATTAAAGAAAATACTGACTTATCCCTTCATATAGCTTAAAATCAACGAAAATATACTGCTAGTTCAGAGTAATTCAGCTTTAGATACTAGTAGGAGTGAAACTGTAGAATATTTCATGATTTAGTCACATAATTTAAATGACAAAAATAATAAATGTTTCTTTTCCTAACATCACATCAACCGTCCATATAAAAACATTATAAATATAGACAAAGTTTTCAATGGCCTTTTTATAGGGAAAACAGTTTTCAGAATAATATTAAATGAAGAAAGATAAAAAGCTATGATAAATAAAAACTTACTATCAATAATAATTACGATAAATAAAAACTTACAATTATTAGCAGAAATAAGAATAGAATTGCTCGTATCAATACAAATTCACATTAAAATAAAGAGACTTCTATTACACCACGAACGATGACAATAGTTTGTTTAATCTCGTTGCTATTAATGACGCTTGTAATTTGTTCAGATTCGCTTCAACAATATAAATACGGAAAAGGAAGGCTCAGGTTATATAGGTATTTTCCAGTTCTGTCTGTCTGTGTGAGACGCTGACGTCATCAATGGCACTTTTTAACGCGTTTTTAACATACTTCCTGATTAGGTGGAAGGTTGAAATTTCGCAGGAATGTTTGATTCAGATATAAAAATTAAATTACGAAAATAAAATACAAAAAAGACCCGGGTTCAACGCCAGGGGGCGATTTCTATTTCCCGTAAAAAGCGACTTTTTAAAGTGAAGGCTTTTATTCTTTTGGAAATTAAAATTAGAAAAAATTGAGGTACAATCTTCAAATTTAAACTATATTTTAGAAAAATTAATGAAGTTTCTTATTGTAATCATCTTTTTCCGCCGAAAACGAAATCTCTCATATTAAACATTTAAATAACATATTTTGGGAAAATATCGGCTTTTAAATGGGATGTTGCCTTGCCGACTACGTCATTATTAAACTTCGAGAATAAATTGTTGTCTCAACACGCGTAAGTGTAATATATACGAGTGCATAGTTTGCATTAAATTATCTTAGGATTTTTCGCGAAAATACGTTATCCTAATGAGACTGGGATTTAGTTTGAATTCTTTTGCTTATCTAAACGACTATATAGATGTAGAGTAAGATAAAGGGATGTGGGGAGGGAGATAGGAAGGAAGGGATATAGAATGGATGGTACATAGAGAGTAAGTGAGGTCTAGAATTAGAAAAGAACGAGAGGAAAGAGATAAATGGAGACGGAGAAAAAGAGGGAGAGCTATAGATTGGGACAGAAGGGAATGAGAGAGAGGGGAGGTGAGACTATAGAGAGGCAGAGAGGGAGGGAGAGAGAGAGGGAGAGAGAGAGAGAGAGAGAGAGAAAGGGAGGGAATATTATTATTTATTTATTATTATTACTTCATTTTTGACAAGGGGCTCATCATTTAGCATATCTTATTGATTTTTCATATCGAAATCAAATATATTTGGAATACTTTTATCATAATCCCGTCATATTTGACGGGCAATTACACTAGTAGTACAAATAATGCGATAACTCTTGTCAAAATAATAAAATTATAAAAATAAATAACTAAAAATAAAACAATTTTTAAAAATAAATAAATATGAAAAATGCCACTAATACTATGTGTCTATCTTCCCACGCGAATTCAAATTAACATTTATCGCAGCGCCAACGCGTAGATTTGGTGGCCGAGGTGACTAAATCACCTGTCTTACGCGATAATTATCTCAGATGAGGTGGTTCGAACCCTTGCAAGCAGCATTGGAGTTTTTCAGATTAGACGGGGTCCAAAACGTTTCCCCCCATACAATAAATGGCTGTTGGTCCATGTCACGCTCTTAAAACGCGAATAACTCAATCAACTATGCATATATAAACTTGAAATTAAGCAGAGATAATCTACTTGGATATGTAAATGCTGTGACGAAGGCCAATTTACGATAAACGTCCAGGGTTTGACTCCAGGGGATGATTTGCATTCCCCATAAGATAACACGTAAAAATCGGCTTTTTGACGTGCAGGCCTTTCTTCTTATTGAGATTAAAATTAGAAAAAATAAACTCACGACCTTTAGATCTAAATCTTGTTAAAGAAAAATTTATAAGATTTCTTATTCTGTTCATTTTTTTGTCAATAGATGGAAATTCCTCATGTTTAACGTTTAATTTACATATTTTGGGGAAATCTTGCCATTTTATCAGGATGTTGCCTTGCCTACTAATTGCATTGTTAAACCTCGGAATCCTATTGTTATTCTAATCCTTGTTTTAAGCGTGCTTTGAAGGCTTTTAATACGAGAAGAAGAGAAAGACGTAAGGATAGGGAAATGATTTTCATAGCAATCGTTGCGTTATGTACGAGAAGGAATACCTAAAAGGTTGAAAAAAAGATTTAAAATCGAAATAATGAGCTAAATTCAATATGAATGAAATAAAAACGGAAATCTGAGGAAGGTGCTGGACGTTTTAATAAACAAACCGAGCATGTGAAAAATTTATGGAGTAAAGCATTGGGCGACAGGTTACGGGAGTTAGGTATAAGAATTGAGGACTTGTGGACGGTTTGAGAAATAGAGAATGAAAGAGAGTTTTAAAAGAATCACAAAATAATAATAAAAGGCTATGTTGTCCGTACGTTGGTCTGAGTGTAATGTTATTAAAACCATCAAGGATGTAGATATAAAATTGAAATTTGACAGAAATTTATATAATGAGATAATCAGAATTATTTTATTTAGGGTTGACATGGTAATTTAAGAAATAAATGTCCATTTTTGGCGCTATTTTGAGGGGAAATATATTGCATTTCCTCCGAATAAAATTTATAAATTTTAATTTAATGAAACATTTTATCTAAACTGAAAATTTAAATAAGTATAATTCACATTGTAGTATGTTCCAGAGAGTTAAAATAATTTTGGCATGCTAAAGTTGTCTAGCGTAATGTTTAAGAAATTAATATTCTTTTTAATTTCTCCATATACATAGATAGTAGAGGGGAAAGTAATGTATTCATGAAAAAATTGACTCCGAGATTTCAACGGAAATACACGTTTTGAGGTCCCCTAAACACGTTTTGACCATTTTATTAATGATGTCTGTGTGTGTTGGTGTGTGTGATAGCTTTTTGTGGGTGCTCTAACTCAAAAACTATTAATCATGTAAATGCGAAATTTTATATTTAACATTTTTATAAAAGTTAGAAGATCTGATTACCTTTTGGTAAAAATCGGTCAACCGGAAGTGGGCGTTTACTCTTGTCACTTATCCGTTATTTTGAAATATTTTCTTTAATAATTGATAAATGTAAAAATATACTAGAATAACAGTTGTAGGAAATTTAATTTTCTACAGTCTTTGTTTTAAATATATTTCCATATAATGCATTGTTTAAGATATATCTTATATTTTTAGCTGCCACCACCACGCCACCTACCAACGACTATTGTTAACAATTAACGCTTAATTACGTGTTAAAATTAGTAATATTCCTTTTTCTTTTCTTAATTGTTGGAGCTTTGTGGCTATACCCAATATCAGAAGGCTATGGTTTGAGTTTATTTCTGTTCTTCGTAAAGTCAAAATTTTCTCGCAGTTTCTTAAAATATTTGTTATTATGTAACCTAATTGGAATTTTTAGAAATATTACAGATATGAAGAAAGTTATGTGGTGGCCACATCAGATTTTTTATGTTGGATTTGTATCTACGTATATCATTCTGAGAGAAATAGTTACATTTTTGAGGGGAGAATGAGAAGGAGAATGTGAAGGAGAAAGGGAGGAGAATTGGAGGGAGGAAGAGGGAGAATGAGAAGAAGTGAGGGTGAAGAATAAGAGGGAGAATGGAAAGGAAGAGAGAGGAAAAATACAAGGGAGAGAGAGAATAGGGAGAGGGAGGGAAGAGAATGGGAGGAAGACAGAGATAAAGGAAGGAAGAATGGGGAGTGACTTAATTTCAATACTTAATCTGCACATACCCGTCATATTTGAAGGACAATTATGCTAGTATATGTATATATATATATATATATATATATATATATATATCAATTGTTACTTGGGAGAATGGGAACGACTCTTCCTCAACGTACCACTCAGACCAATTTTGTGGCTGAGTTACATCGACGATGTCTTCCTCATTTGGACGCATGGACCAGACTCTCTCTATTCCTTTCTCTCGCGCCTCTCCTCCCATCCTTCACTCTCTTTCACCCACCAATCCTCTACCTCCCACATCGCATTCCTGGATGTCGATCTTTACCTTCAAGACAGCAAAATTCGCACCTGTGTTCATATCAAACCCACCAACAGCCTCCAATATCTCCACTTTGATAGCTGCCATCCCCTTCATACCAAAACCTCTATCCCCTATGCCCTTGCTCGTCGAGGATGGAGGCTTTGTTCTGATAGAGCTTCCCTTCTACAATACTACTCTGTCCTCGAGGACGCTCTCCTCAAACGTGGCTACCCTCCAGTCTTGGTCCGCGAACAGATCCATAGGGCGATGACGCCTATCCACCATGGATTCCTTCCACAAACACCTACTATCCCTGTATCAACCCCTCCACTCACTCTTACTACACTTTTCCTTCCTGGTATCCACGAAGCCCTCAAAACAATCCTCCATGCTGCCCACCCAATTCTTACCTCTTCCTCCCACCAGTCCCTCTTTACCAACCTTTTTGCCAATTCCCCGCTCCTCTCCTTCCGCCGGCCCCCCAATTTGGGAAATATCTTGTGGATGAAGGAACTTCCCACTTCTACCACGCCCCTTTCAATAGGGTCTCACCCCTGCGGCAAACCTCGCTGCCTCACTTGCCCTATCCACCTATCCTCATCTTCTTTCTCGAGTCCCTCCACCAATATCACCTACCCTATCACCTCTAGAAGCAACTTCACCACCCGAAACGTCATTTACCTCCTTACCTGCACTCTTTGTCCCGCGTTTTATGTAGGCCTCACCAGCAATCCGTTAAATATCCGCATGAACGGTCACCGGAATAGCGTCTCTCTCAGACGCCCTCTCACAGTTGCATTACACGCCAATGCCCACAATGTCCCCTTCAATAGTTGCTACACTGTAAGGATTATTCGCACCTTACCCAATGACACTCCTGCCCCCCTTCTCCGACACTGGGAACTTGCACACATACATCTTCTTGACTCTTTCTCTCCGCCTGGCCTCAACCTCCGCTAACCCTATTAGCCCCCTTACAATGTCTCCTTGTTACTTTGTAACTATTCGCACTCTACCTCATCACACTCCCTCCTTATTGGCTATCCATCCTTCCTACTCCCCGCCTCCTCCGATCATCAACCTCCCCACATCACCCAGTCATTCCCCGCTCAGTGTGTCACTCTCATTTACTCTACTGCTGAAGAAGGGCAGGCCCGATAAGCTTGCATGTTTTTTGTTTTTGTGCTCGTCTGTTCAACGTGTCTCTTCGACGCCCCCAGCAGCCTGCCAACTTGGTCTCCGACTTGGTAAGTGTCCGCTGGGCTTCCTTCAACACCTTGTTGCCACCCTCATCACTACCTTTTCATTTCCTTAAGTCTATATATATATATATATATATATATATATATATATATATATATATATATATATATATACATATATATATACATATAAAGCGAAGTTAATATAAAAGTTGGTAATAACCCATTCGTTCGCTCGGTAATAATCGTCTTCATGGCACCAATCCGATAAAATGCGATTTAAAACGAATAAACGCTGTTTTAATAGAAATTCAATAAAATACGACCAATTATCAAAATTCTGCAAAAAGAATTAGAATCAAAATTCTTTTCCCCTTAGAACAGGACAAACCTCGCTCCGATATCACAATTTTCAGATATTTTAATGTGTTAAAGAAAACATCTCTGATCGATGGATTTGAGATTTGCTATGTAAAACAAATAGGGAAAAACGTTCCTGGGATCGAACCCGGGACTTCAATCGTCGCCAAATAAAATATAACCCGGGGATGAGCCCTGGCAGCACGAGCCTCATACCAAGTTTCATGAAAATCGGTCAATTGGTGCAAAAGTTGTTAGTAGGGGTCACACACACACAGACAGGACCATTTCATAAGGCTATGTTTCCTTTAAAAACCAGCCTAAAAATATCTTAATATATTAAACATTTTCTTTACAGCAAATCATAAGGAGTTTTTGTTTTAAGAGTGATGTAAATAAATTCAAAAACTATCAAGCTGGTCTTATGGCTGAAACCATATTGGCAATGTTTCTACGTTTATAAAATCAGATGCGCATTTCGGCTACGAAACGGCCGCCATCAGTGTTCTAGAATCAAGTTTCCGTTAATTACATCTTTCACAATGAGCAGATCACACACAACAAACAAACGCGTACGACTATACATCCGGCAGGATACAAACACGTGATCCCTACTATAGGGAGCCAAACACGGTAACTTCCCTTTTACCGAGGCTGCATGCTGTATAAGGGGGCTCTTTTTTACTAAAGTGGATGGCAAAACAGTTGGTTCCACACTAACGTCTCAAGGCAATATTTGTACAGGTACTAACCAACTGTTTACTCTGAATGCATGTTGGGGGTATCTTGCTGTGTTGATGTTGCCCGGATTGACTCTAAGCCACTGGATAACAAGAAGAATTACTCCGATACCATAAGCGACCAAAGAAAACATATGGAAAATAATGTGAAAGGATGGAAAATCATACGCGCCTCAAAAGCATCGTCTAAAGATGATCAGGGGATGAAGGAGTAAGAGGATATTGGGAGGAGGTGATAAATGTAAACATTAAGAAACAATGCCAGAGACTGATGGAAGCGAATACCTAGAATGACTTGTTTCTGGAGCATTTGAAGTTTGAAGTGACGCATAATCTGAAGAGTGATAAATAAGACGGAGAATAAGGGTGTTAAAAATAATAACGAGGTGATGGAATCTATAATGTGAGAGGTTACTTCACTTGGACAAAACGTTAACTGAGAAATTTCTGCTGCGGAAAATAGAACGATATGGGCACCTCGGTTTAACGGAACTGTCCAAGGGAAATTTCCCGATGGTGACTCTCTTGAAAATCAAGTTTGTTGAAATGATTAAACTTAGAAATTCTGGCAATTGAGTATTTTTTGAACCTGTGATTGTGATGTAACTGGAAAAAGGAAGTTTTGAAAATCACTGCTGTTAATCAGTTAATAAATAGTATTTATTAAAACAGTACCATTAAAATAGCATTAGAAAATATTTTCAGAGGCTTGATGAAATTCTTTGTGATTTTTACTACAGTCTAAGCTAATAATTCTGCTTCAGCAGATGTAAACGGCTTCAAATTGGAGCCAACAGAAAATACAGATGAGTCTTAAGTGAGGTATCGAAAAAGTGAATTCTCAAGAGGCTTTCAAAAATAGACATGTACAAGAGGTGATATCAGAGAAACAAAAAATAGGCAACACGTGTCAAAATATTCCGTTAACGGAAGTTAATTTCTCAGCTACATGAAAACACAATCTACGAAAAAACTTATGGATATAAATAATCGATAAATCAATTCCACCTCGATACAAATCGATTATCGAACTTTTTGACTAATAAAAAATGCGGCATTGAACGTTCCCCCATCAGTGAGATGCGATGTTTTGGAAAAGTACATGAGGTAGAGAGAGAGAGAGAATCGGATAGGGAGTGAAAAAATGCAGGAGGGAGAGAAGGGCTACAAGGGAGGGAATTAGAAGATGGAAGAGAGTGCGTGAGAGAGAGAGAGCGGGATAGGGTGAGAGAACGAGCACATGTGGAGAAAGAATCGGAAAATGGATTAAGGAAAAAGGGGAGGTAGCAAGTGTGTGTATGTGGAGAAATGCAGGCGGCGTAGCAACGGGGAGGGCTGTGGGATGGGGGGAGGGGGAGGGAAGGGTACGGATGAGAGAGAGGATGGAACGAAGATGGGGATGCAATGAAGAAAGGGCGGAATGAGGAGAGCAGAAATAGGGAAGAGAAACGTGGATTTTGCGCGTGGGGATGGGGAGGGGAGGAGGAAGAAAAGAAGTGTGAGGCAGGAAGGGGAAGGGGTAGTAGTAGGGTTTTAGACTTGGATGTGGGATTTAGTAGGGGAGGCGGGAAAATCCATCGATTCGAGGAACAGACGTCGAAAGTGGAAAGAGAATCAATTGTCAGAAAGCTCCGCCCTTGCTGCACCCCGAACCTCGCCCCCCCCCTCCCTCCCTTCACCGCCTTCTCCAAACTCCCACCCCGGATGTTGCCACGGAATACATTTAGTTTCCTAGAGACAGTCGCCGTCAATCAAAGAACCGAGTTGATGCATAGGAAATTGATAGTAATTTCCGATGTGTAGCACTTTGGGGTTAGATGATGGCACGGGGATACGTAAACGATAAGACATGTTACATTATTTGAGGCATTGCAATGGAGAGAGTTTAATTTATCGCCCGTAAAGTTTCAAGCATGTCCGATTTTCTCCAGGGTAGAACTATCGCACGCGAGCAAATCTTGGCATATTGTTTTATTATAATTTCTTAAAGGGAAAATTCCCTGTAATGTGTCTGTCTACTGTGGAAAAGGGTACTTGGATTTCACAGTGAATGAATTGAATTCCTGTGAAATGTACAAAAAGCTCAGTTTCATGTATCGGTAAATATATTGTCTATTTTGATGTTCGAAATGTGTTGCTATTCTCCGAAAAACAAAAAAATACGTTATTGGCGTTTAATCTATTAAATTCCATATCCTGAATTTTCATTCATTTTTGTTGAGAATTCTGTCAAATTTATGCAAACAAGAGGCAGCCAAAACAATTCCAGTTAAAAATGTTATAACAGAACATGACATCTAAATTAATAATCGTAAATCAACTTTAGAATTCAGCTATATAAAATTTGATTTGATTTTGACCTGTTATTATCGAATCACAAATAAGTCTCTTATCTTACATTTAGACATTATGCAATACAAAAGGAGATATTTATGAGTTTCGTACTAATTTTGATAGATTTTAGAAAAGGTTTCACTGAATGACTTAACAATCTGGAAGGCTAAAGAGACAAAAATGAAGTTTATGTTGATACATTCTATCATTTATTAGTTTCATAGACATGAAAATATTATAAATATCTTCTTCGTCATTGTATTAGTACAAATAAATTAAAACTTACCTATGCACATTAAAATACATGTTTATTAATGCAAGAATGCCTGTAAGTTTGTGAAAAACGTATGCATGCACACGCAAAAAACCTGCAGAGCAGAGAACGAAGGCATATCGCTTGGTACCTTCCTTCTTAAAAAATCTTAAATAATAATCTTCTCATAAAAATTCCATCTCTCTCTCTCCCCTCGCAATATAATCTATCCACGGCTTCATTGACGGACCAACCCCTCTCAAAAATAAATAAAAACCGGAAAAAAGACGCCACTTCCTACCTCGCTCCGGATACAGCCCCTTTTTAAAACGTGTATCATTTGTTGACTCCTTCTATATATCCCGTAGAGTACATGGATTTACTTCGGACCAAGTCTCCACTTTTTCTTCTTCTCCTCTACCTCTCCGTCTTCCCCCTTCCACAATTCTCCTGCAACATGGGGAGAGTAAACACGACTCTTTCCACCGGGAATTAAACCCGGGTCCTTCAGAATGAGATATACGAGGTAGCCACTTCCCTGTTGACATTAGAGTTGGGGAGAAGTTGATGCCAAGGAAATGCGTTGAAGGTAGGATGGGAAAGGAGGGAGAAGGAGAGAGCCTAGGCTGGGTGGAGGAGGAAGCAGGAGGGAGGAGGAAGAGGTGGAGGAGGAGAGAAAACGGAAAAGACGTGGGAGGGTCGGATGGATGTAGAAAAGAGAGAGAGATGGAGTGAGGGAGGGAGAGAGAGAAGGGACCGGATGAGACGGGAGTGAGAGAAAGAGAGAGGAGAGAAGGGGGAAGAGAAGCGGAGGAGGTGGAGGGGAGAGCGGGTGGGAGTGTGGAGGCGAAAGAGCCCCTGAGGAAAATGTGTAGTCGAGTAGGAAAGAGAGAGAGGAATAAAGGTAAGGGAGTGGGAGGAGGGAGAAAGAGATAGGAATAGGGAGAGAGAGAGAGGGAGGCAAAAGGAGGGAGGGAATTGAAAGGAGGCGTTCCCAATGCAAGGCTCTGTTTGTTCAGTTTCAATGCCTGGAGGGCATAGCGGGAAACGAAGGGAGTCTGAGAGAGGAGGGGGTTAGGAGGAAGGACGCAGAGAAAGAGAGAGAGAAGGGGAAGAGAAAGAGAGAGGAAGAGAGAAGGGGAGAGAGGGAGAGGGTGTTCTCCAGCAACGGAAAACTGAGGGAGGAGTATGGTTGCGACAGAGGAAAGGTTGGCGGAAGGAGAGAGGGAGAGAAAGAGAAAGAAAGAAGGGGGAAAACGTGAGATGAGATGGGGATAAGACAAGGAAAAAGGGAGGAAAAAACGCTCGGAAGACACAAGGGGAAAGGATGTAAGAAAGGATGAAGTGAGGAGGAAATAAGGATTTGGAACGGAAATTGAGTGGAAGAAAGGGTACAAGGGAGAAGGAAAAGAGGAAGACGGAGAATGGAAAGAGAACGGAGAACATGGGAAAGAAGGTTACGAGAAAGTATAAGGGAATAGAAATGAAGAGACGCGACAAGAAAACTGGACGGAAGGAGAGACGAAGTGGGCCAAAACTGGATCGAAGGTAGAAAACGTGGGAAGAAAAAAGAGTGGTCGGGAAAAATTGAGTGAGAAGGATGCGGATTTGAAAACTGGAGCTTGATATTGAGGAGATACATTTCAGGACGATTGACGTACGCGTTGATATGCGTAGATGAAGAGAGGGCAAGGGAGAGAAAAAATGCGCTGTGGGAAAGAAGATTGGAACGAAAAGAATAGGCGGAGGAGGGGATGAAATAACATGTAATGAGGTGATAGAACAGCGAAATAAGTGAAGAACAAGGATATCGTATAGTATAAACAATTCAAAGGGGTTAAATTATAATAAGTAAAAGGATTACCAAAAAGGCTTAAATTTTGCGTCTCCCTTTATATGAAAGATCTGTTTTATCTTATTTCTTTCACGATTAACATCTTGCTTGATATCTTTTCATCATATTCCTCTTGCATTTATACAGTAAACAGTATTTAGACTTTCTTTTTACTCCCCTACGTTATACTGTTATCAATGTCATGTATATATAATTTATAGGTTAGTTTTTAGATGTGTATTATCTCTTGTAATTTAATCTATTGCAATAGGACATGGTTTTCTGCTGTTTATGGAACATTCTTAAACTTACACAGAGACAGGCAAACAAATCACGAGTAGAGGTTGAAATAGACCAAATAACTGACAGATAGGGAGGGTGGGTATCATCTGCAGATTATTTCATCAAAACTTTCAATTAATTAAGCACACGAGCGTAAAGAAAACGAGAAGGGAAACAGAGGGATGGCGTCAAAAATAATACCGAAGGAATTTAAATGTTCGAAATAGTGAGGTACAATGATCCACGATCTCGAAAGAAAAAGAATAAAGAAAATTTTATGAAGAGAGAAAGAGAGAGAGAGGGGAAGGAATATCCAAATGTTCGACCAGAAAAGTTAGAAAAAATGGAAAGGGAACAGTATATATGAAGAGATATAAACATAGGGGGAGAAGGGAAAGGAAATGCGTCAAAGAGAGTCGGGGGAATGAGAACACAATCATTATTCGGAGCGACACTGGGACACTGCAATGTCTCTCCTTTCAGGCAAAGGGAGATACTGGAAAAGAGCTCTATAGTGGAGATATTAGGAAAGACAAAGAGTTGTAACGTGTAGAGAGATGAGAATGGAAACCTTCTAAAAAAAGACGAAGTATATCGGTCGAGAAGGACTTTTAAAAAATAGCAAAAATGGCCCAGGAAAATAGGATATGGGGAGGACGATGGAGTGGCAAAGAACATTTCATGGAAAAATTCATTGGATATCAAGAAAGTGTTATCATAAGTAATGGGCTATGGAATTTTTAAAGAGAGGAAATAGCGTGGGGATGGTACAGCAGAGCTTCAGAAATTTTAAAGGATGGGAAAATAGAAAGGAAACGATATTGCGCGAAAAGGAGAGGAAATGAGAGAGATATAAATAATAAATACAAAATAGGAAACGGAAAGATCGCGGAATAGTGGGAAATATACAATTAACAATTTTGAAGGGGGAGGAGGAATAAGTCGTGGAAAGTGCAAAGATCAGGAGCTCGAGATAGGAAATTAGGCGATGTAGGCGGGAAAAACTTGAGTTAAAATTAAACAAAGAAAATATAGTTACAAGTCAAAATAATATAGAGAGACCGTGGGGAGTTAAGCAAATGTGAAAGAACGAATAACGTATTAGGCAAACTATCGATTTATTTTAGCACACCCAACATGACGGAGGAAAGAAGGCAAGCAACTTAAAAAAATGAAACGAGTGGACCGATGCACGGGCGATGTGCGAAAAAAAATGCAGGACGGGCGTAGGGGGTGAGGGGGAGAAGTCGAGAGGAAAACAAGTGAGCTACTACGCATAACTTCCTCTAAGCAGGTCGTTGTTCCCTAACCAACAGTTTCATCGCACTCTCGTGCTTGAAGTACTTCAGCCACAGCTTTGCCCTACCACTGTAAATTAATTTGTTCTCAAAGGCTTGTTCAAACACCGGCTTTAATGTGGTGAGAGAACGTCTAAGGCTTTTGAACATTATCTGTACAAACTTGATTCATCAAAAGCGTACCCGGTCGGAGGGATGGCGCCGAAGTGGAGGTTCATTCTTTCATACAATTGGTGGAGCTATTGTGACGCAACGACAGGAAATTTGGAAATGGATTGAATGGTTCAAAACATGTGATTAATTTAGAATCTTCTTTGTTAAAAAAAATGCGCGACCATAAAGTGATAAAAATGTTGATTTTATTTATTGTTAGTAAAAATAGTCCACTAAGTTGAATTATTCGGTGACAGGTAGCTTCGGGTTTTGTACGATATGGAGTGTAACTTCTTGGATATTCTAAAGATGCATTGAATCACATTTCCAAATACTTTGTGTACTGATAGAGGTCGCCCCAGCAATCTTACGAGTCACCCATGAAGTAATAAACGGCTTACTAGTAGTTATTTATCACAAAAAGAAATTTAGCTAATAGATAAAACGAAAAATACTCCCGTTTTTCGGGATCTACTGATTCATAATCCGTAAACCGACTGTCAATCAATACGAAACCGTAATCACTCAAATCCAGAATATGGAAATGTACCCTTCTGAGTACATCAACGGAAACTGCTATGTGTATGAAAACCCACATATTGCAAAGGTAGTGATCAATAATATGGGGATTCCAATGATGACATATATCCTTAGAAATAAGGCTTCAAGCATGAGAATTTTGGAAATTCGATCGATTTATCAAATCTTTTATAAATCCGAAATAAAGGTATTAAATCAAAGGCAAAGTTTCTCGGGTTTTATAGGAAAGGTTTAAATTATTTTAACTTAGATTTGCTGCATTTTGACATGTGCATATGGCATAAAACTTGCAAATGAATTAAAAAGCAAACCTTAAGCTATCTCAGCTTATTATAGTTTTTGGAGGTAAATATTAACTATTACAACTTCTTACAAAAGGTAAATCTGCTAATTGAATTAAAATACTAATAAATGCTCGATTCCAATGTTCTCTGAGAGAATTTGTAAAAAATAACATGATTAAAAGAGAGCTTTTAAGACTAAAACTAAGTATCTGTCATCTCGTTCATGCAAGCAAGACATTTTTTTAAGAAAGTAAAGCAAAAGAAATTAATTAGGTGGCTCAAAATAATTTGTCCAAGAGACTTATAAATTCATAGTAAGATACACATGACGATTATTAAATGAATTTTATACAAAAATTTAATAAAACCTGACGCGGTGAATTTTCATGTTATGCCGCACCTAGAAAGTAAGATAAAGAGGATAAGCATGAAAGGAGAGAAAATGGCTATACCGCGGAACGAATACTTTCGCATTTACTTTAGTTATTTGCTAAACCAAGAACCGGAATGGGTTATCCCTAAAGATCCTCCATTTTGTGAAAGATTCCATGTAACTCTCTCTGCGCAGAGCCTGAAACGCGGTTCTCCTCAAAAGAAGATGAGGTAAATTTGGAGATTAGAGGAGAAAGGAAAGTGTGTGAGAGAGAGAGAGAGAGTGGGGAGAGAAGTAGATGGGATCCAAAAGGAAATGAAGTCCTCGTAAAGGAAGTGGTGAAGTGGTTTTAAGGTAGACAGCTGAGGAGAAGGACGTTAAGAAAGGAATTCGCGGAAATTCTGTGAAGATGAGAAAGTGGAGAGGGAGCGATGTAAATGGAACGAGCTAAATGAGACGAGGAGAGGCCGGAATAGGGAGAAAACGGAAGCGAAAAAGATGGAAAAGTGGAGAGCGAAGAAGATTTGTGAGAGAGAGAGAGAGGTGGGGTGAAAGACTAGCCGTTTCGAGAGAAGAATAAGCGAGAAACTCGGAGAGAGAGAGAGGTACAAGATAGAAAGAGAAAGAGGGAGAAGGGAGACGAACGAGTTCAAAAGGGATAAACGTTAATCGGAGAATGCGGTGGATGAAGGAGACAATTATAACGAGAAAGGGAGAACAAGACAGCATGGGTGTATCCTCGTAGTTGTTTGACTCATTGTACATCTGCAGAAGATTTAGTTTAAGAAGACAACTTGGAGAAAAGAAAGGAGGAATTATTGGAATGAGGGGAGCGTGTGAGATTGGTTGTATTATGCTTAGAAGATTAGATGGAAAGAATGAAGAAATGGAAGTGAGAACATGAAAGTGTGAGGGAGGATAGTTGAATAATGTAAAGAGAAGAATGGAAATTGCGATTCTGCGATGGTTTTCGAGAAAGGCGAGATGAAATTGGAACGAAATATAAAGTTAAGGAGAGACGAGTAACGAGGAAGTACAATTCGAAGAAAATACACTTAATATGGCGAAATGAGTGGTACAAATTTTGAATTATACATTTTTATTTAAATAATAGGTTATTTTGGAAAATTTTCAGATATTACAAAAATAATGAAGATTTCAATTAGCATGGGACAAGACTATTATGATATTGGCAAGAAGCTTTCAAATGTCGCATCGTACATTATCATTTAATGTTCCAAATAATTTATTATCAGAATGTATATTATTTGAGTATATATTTCCTAAATCTATTGATTTTATTCCCTCTACTTCTCCATCAGGCCATTAATTTTAAAGTAATAATCTAGGCATGAAAATCCCTTCACTCCGAAAAGAGATTAAAATAATTCTAGTATATCATGAGAATGATCATACTTATTCATTTAATTTTAATCAGTTCATAATCGGCACTTCCCTGTATTTTTTAAATCTGCCAATGCAAAATAACAAAACTAACAACGTAATACTATACTGGATTTTTTCACATAAATATGAGTACAATAGCTACCACACGATTTTCAATCACTAACATATAACTAAAAAAGCTCCTCCGTCTCTTGCGTCTATTTTTAGAATATCTATGCACTCTCACCTGAGTGATGATAAAATGACATAAAATAACCAATTAGCTCTTGCATAAAGTTAAAAAATTAACCACTTTTCGGGATCAACACATGCGACATATTTTCGCACACTCCTTGATGGCTCAAAATCGGCACCATCATGAACCGGATGAACATTTATTTACATTATCTGCGGCCATCACCGATAATGCAGATTTCATAAAAATCAAGAATGCTATAAGACCTAAATGCG
Source organism: Tanypteryx hageni (assembly GCA_028673005.1). Taxonomy (NCBI): domain Eukaryota; kingdom Metazoa; phylum Arthropoda; class Insecta; order Odonata; family Petaluridae; genus Tanypteryx; species Tanypteryx hageni. The sequence goes on from CM054116.1 coordinate 59,343,184, forward strand.
TGTGAAGTAATGGCGGTTAGGAGAATAATCCCCCCCCCTCCGGAATTTTCAATGTGGAATCCATGCGTGTACACCTTCTAAAGTGCGTGGAATGGGCTTATTGCGAGATGATAAAACGGAGAAAGGGAGAGATAGAGGGGGAGGAAGAAAAAGGAATGTGGATGGAGTATAGAGAAAGGGGGAGGAATCGAGCGAGGGGCTTTTGTTTTATGAAGAGAGAGAAGGGAAGAGAGGAACAAAGACAGAGAGAGGGAGGTTTTGAGGACTCCGAGCGAGGAAGGGAAAGGGTGTCTAAATATTGAAGATGCACTAATGATGTGACGCGATGGCGAGAATGGAGGAAGGAAGCGGCGAGAAGTTGGGAATAGTCGAAAGAGCATGGCATTATGTCCGGGAGGAAGAAGGAGGGAGAGGGAGGGGGAAAGAAAAGGCGGAGAGAAAAAGATAATAATAAAGAGAATGTAGGAACGTATGGGGTTGGAGGGAAATGAGTGAGGTCGAGAGGTAGGGAAAGAGAAAGTCAATTGAGAGGAAAAGAAAGGGTAGGGATTGGGAGACGTTAAGAAACTAAGATGAAGAGGGAGGGCGAGGAAGGAGAGAGAGAGAGAGAGAGTGAAAGGTGGATACATTTTTTGAAAGAAGCAAGAGGAGAGAGGTGCAAGAAGGGCGTAAAAAATAAATGTAGAAGAGTGGGAGAGTAAAGTGGGGAAAGAAACGTGGGAAATTGGGGCAAAAAGAGAGCGAAATTTGCCATTATTACAAGTCAAAGTGGTAGGAGTATTAAAAATAGAGAGCAAGAGAGAGGGAATAACAAGATAAAGGGAGAGAGGGGATTAAGAAGGATTATAGAGGAAGAACGAGACGGAAGTGTGAACGAAGGAAGAAGTTAAGAAGAAGGGACACAGGTAATGAAGGGACAAGATACTGTGAAGGGAAAAATGAATGGAGGAAACAGGGTTGAATACATAGTCCAAATATAGGGTAGGAGAAAGTGATAAGATAGATAAGTGACGAGGGAGAGACAAACCGTGGAAAATGAATGGCAGAGAAGGCGAGATTGCTGGTTACCCCTGATGCTTATGCAACTCAACTAACTCCCCAACCATGCTGGATTTTATTTTCACTTGTTAGTAAAACCAATTTTCCTATCAATTTTTTTTTTCATAAAATCTGAGGATATCATGAAATATGGTGAAATTAGATGCAAAAATGAAGACATTGAAAAATGTATCCTCGAGAATGATAGCAAGTTGGACGGAAAAATTCTTATATAATAATTCTCAAGTGTCCGTCTGTCTGTCTGTCCCGGTATTTTTTGACATTTCCCAATGGAATTAAGAGCTGAAACTTTCACAATCGTTAAAACCCTAATGAGGTAGTCTCTAGAAAAATCAAACATTCCGGAAAAAGTCCCGGATTCGACTCCGGGAGACAATTATATTTTCCCATAAGTTTACACGGAATTTTCGATTGTTCAAGGTGCAAGGTTTATTTCCTTCATTCATTAAAACATGTAAATATGAACCGAATTTCTCCATTTATATTTTATTCGACGGCTAAAACTATAAAATATCTCATTCTTGCAATGTTTAGATGTTACATGGAAGAATATGTCAGAAACACGCATTTCTTTTCGAAATTTTATGACTTTTTCGTACTCTTTTCGGGTGTTGCCAAGGCAAACCTCATTGTTGCCTACGATAAATTAGCGTCTATTAAGTCTTCAAATAGACGAAGGAATTGTGTTATTTGCTTCGCGCAACGTCAAACTTAATAGATTGCAACGTTAGTAATTGAAGAATACTATTATTCAGTAAACATACGAAGAGGAAGAATAACAGAGACAAAGAGTGGCATATCAAGTCGTATATTGATGCCAGAATATAATAAATTTCAAGCGCTTCATTTTCTGGGAGAATTCAAATGATTGTCCGGAATTTATTAATTAATCAAACAATTACCTTTACTATATATATATATATATATATATATATATATATATATATATATATATATATATATATATATATATATATATATATAAGTTTTTACATACACACACACCTCAGAAGTTATATTTTAATCACACTACTAAGTCCCGTTGATGTTCAACGGGTAATTCCGCTCGTAGATGATAAAATACCGTGTTGTAAGGACTTGTTATATACGTATGTGTTCATCATATTCTTCTTTGTTATGGAAATAAGCCATTATAGACGGTATATACCAGTAACTCCCAAACTGGACGCCGCGGAATGCTAGGCTGCCGCAGTTCCTTGCTAGGAGTGCCGCGAAAAGCGTTAATAAATAAATAAATCAACTATTTGATAAGGTTGATAGGTCTTCAAGGTGATATAATAATGTTTCCTTAAATAAATCGATAATGATCTAGTGCCAACATATGAACTTGTCCAAAAGTCTTGATTCCAATAGGTATGTAAAAATATACGACCTTGATTAGAAGTGGGACTGCCGCGAAGTTCTGTTTACCTAGAAAGGTTTCCGCGAACATAATGGAAACCACTAGTCTATTATAATAGTATATCACCTATATTATTATAAAAATGGCTAAATACTACTATATTTTGGAAGAAAGTGATTCATACTTATAAAAGCTCTAATCGTTTAACCCCATCTATCGTGCGTTCCTTATTCGTTGTCTTTCTATGATATGACGGAATAAATCACCCAAAAACAAGAATGATTTCTGTAGCCAATCGTCTAGTACACCAAATTATTTCATTTCAGTAATTTTAGGAAAAATTGTGATGGGACAATAACGGTAAATCACAAAATAGTAAAAATTTAACCAAGTATCGAGGTAAGTAAATGGAGTTGTATATAGTAATAATAGTACAGTATAATAAGTACCTATAATAAGTATCTATACGCCTTTCATGTAAGTTAACGAGAATGACAATTTTCTAACTCCTATATTTTGTGTTGCATTTGGTGTTGCTTAGCGAATTAATTAAATTTATATTTGCTTGAATCCTTAACATCTTCATTTAGCGTTTCCGTGAATTTAGTAAATATGACCATTTCCTCCAAAGAAAACTTATTTATTTCAGATGTTTCTCCAAACGCTTATCAAGTTTGAGATTGATTTCCAATATGCATTTGTTTTCTTATCCTATGACGCTTATATTTTTTTATCGATTCACTCTCTTATGACATCAATCGTTTATAATTATATCTTAATTTTCTTAAAGGCCTTTAAAAAAATCAGAGAGAAAAATCAGCATCCTTTCAATTTCTCGATATTTTTCAGATATCTTTACTATGATCCCATTTTCATGAACTTTCCGCTCTTTTAAAAATGAGCGTTCTAATTTTTTTTAAAGAAGACGCACTTTGACAACATCTTCACTGATGAATAATATCGAAAGTGGGGAAAATGTAATCATATCAAACAGCTATCTGATTCCGATTAAAGTTTAAACGGGGATGAGAAAAACAATCTTGGAAATTTTTGTTGCAACACTTTCCTATTGTTGTTTACTATATGGCGATAGTTTCCCTACTTCTTGATTCTGGTAAGCCATTCCGAAATGAAGAACAACACGGGAAAAACTACGTCCATTTCTTCCAAGAAGTTCGCTTGATCCAAGGGTGTTTCTTGCGACGTCCGTGCGAATTCCGTACACGTTGGATGAAATTCTTTTTTTTCCGGGGCCATGCAATATTCACGGGCAATGGTTTCAGAATGTTGTCAGAAACTCGATGTGCTCACATACCCGATAATCCCACATCTCACGTTGCGGGAAACTTCTGCTCCTCGCCGTAATGGGAAACATTTCAAATTTTATTTTTTTTTGCCGCGAAGACGTGTAAACAAGAAAATTTTCCCGAAAAAACACAGACTGCAGTGTTACCAAAGAAGTAAAATATCCCTCCAGCCATTTCAAATTTAATTCTTCTTTCTGGGTCACGACCTACATTTTTGGTTGTAATTAAATAAATGTATACTCTAACCATGTATCCCTGAACTATAGCGAATTACGTGTCATATACTAGCCTCCAGCAGAAATTAGAGGCAAGACCGATCATTTTTATTTTACAATCACTCCAATAAGATGTCGAGCGCTAATATCTTGATGAAATTATAAAAAAATCTGACAATGAGTTAAAAGTATTTTGTCCTTGAAGATTTTTGCGGATGAAAAAGAAAAACGGACATCTCTTCCGATAGATGAAAAAAACTCAAATCAATTGTTTAAACATGCTGAATGATAATAGAGAGTTTATTTTAAAGTCCCAAAACGAAATTCCTAGATTTGTCAACAACTCATGGCGAGGAATGATTGTGACGGGAATTGCATTTCAGACTTACTTTTGCGGTGCTCGCTGAGCGGTGTCGGAATGCACCGCTGCCTTAAGTAGAAATGGGAGAGATAGGAGCTGGAGAAAAAGGGAAAGGTAGGGAGAGAGCGGGAGAGAGAGAGAGAGAGAAAGAGCTGACAAGGAACTCTAAAAAAAGAAGCATTGCAGAAAGGACTCCGGGAGGAGGAGTGGGGAGAGTAAAAAAGAGTAGCGAAAAATGAAAATGAAAAATGAAACATTGGATGCTGGAGACGAGGAGAGAAAAGAGGGAGAAAGAGAGGAGGAGGAAAAAAATTAAAAAAAGGCGAAAGAACACTGACATCGCTGGAGGTGACATCTGTTGTCGTTCTCAATGGGGTTCTCTCTGGCGGGCTGTGGGATGGGCTGTGTCGGCGGGCGGCGTCGTTGGGAGGAGGAGAATAAGGGTTTGAATGAGTAGGAGGCGGATAGGTGGAGGGAATGAGGAGAGAGAGAGAGAGAGGAGTGTGGGAGTGGTGCGAAGGGAGTCTTAGTATTGTTCCTGTGCCACCATCCCTTTCCACCCCACCCTAAAAAACCTTCCACCGTCCCGCCTTCTTTTTCCCAATCCGAACTCTAATACTTCCTTTCCCTCAGACAAACCCCGCCTTCTCTTCCAACCCTCTCCCCTTTATCCCACTCCCCTCCTCCCTCCTTTATCCCTCCACTCCTATCCCTCCACTCCTATCCCTCCCTCCACCTCACACAAAGTCCTCCGCCGAAAAAAAGAGGAAGCAGGCGAAAATAAAGGAGCAAATAATCCCCTTTTCTTTTTTATCCCTGCTTCATTTCCCTCCTCTCTCACAGTCTTCAAAGCCCATCCACGAAACGCCGCCGCACAACCCTTTTGCACGCCCATCTCCACCCCTTTTCATCCTATACACCCCCTGCCACACACTTGCGCAATATTCTCCTTCTACTCCTCCTCTCGAAAACCCACCATGAAGCAGCACCAAATTTTGTTTCGACCATACTTTCTCATTGCTCCACCACCTCTACCTCCAAATCCACCCCCTCTCTCCCTTCAACTACCCGCCTTAGACCTCTCTCTCACTCCCTTTTACACCCAAATCCCCTCTCGGCATCTTTAAATTACATTCCAAACCTCAACATGTTTCCTTGTTCCCTTTTACAGCTTGTGTCAGCATGCTGTGTCCCTCCTTCCTTCTAAGCCAACCCTACTCTGCGGTTTTATTATTTTTTCCGAGCGTTAGTATATCTTAAATATCCCATATTTCCTTTCATGACGAATATATAATCTTAAGCTCGTTTTCGGACGCTTCAAAAGGAAGGACTTAATATAAAGGGAAACGGTAAGAGAGAGATTGCCTTATTCGATTTATCGAGGATTAAGGGGAATCTAATGACGTCTTCGGTATAACAAAAAGGGGACCGGTCCGTTATAATTAGATGATGTCGGTAGAAAAAAATGAATGATGAGAAACGTTCGTGCCTTAAGAAGGTTTGAAGTGAGATCTTGGTGAGTTAGCGAGACGAGAAATAATATTCGATATCTATTTAATCGCTAAGAGATTGGAGCAAGAAGAGTTAATGCGAGCGGAGATCTGAAGCAAAGGAAATTGACTCAAAAAATAGCCGAATGATAATGAATATTTCAATTCGTAATATATTATTCCACGTTTGCGAGAATGATCTCGGGTCGTTGTAAAAGAGGTCATATAGCATTTTCAATCCCCCGCAGAGAGATAAATCTGTAAAATGACTGCGCTAAGCTCGAATTCTGTGGATTTTCCTTTCGCGTTTTGCTTAAGCATTTCACTCAAATATTCATTCAAAACATCGGCCGATGAAATAAAATCCACTGAAGAGGCCATCAATATCTGAATAACCATAATAAGAATTACATTTAGTGTGTTTATAAGAACACATTTTAAGCGTAAAAACCTTGGTATTATTTCCATATATGTACATATAAAAACACTATTCCTCGTCAAACCTCGTAATGCTTTATTTCAATAAAAATACTTGAGAAAATGAAGCTAAATATCTAATGAAGTAAACTGTAGAATCCTTCATCGTCATTATGTCGTAATGCTCTCCTTGTTAAAACGTGTCGGCTCATGTTTTTAATATAGCATTTCAACCGCCTTTACTAAGGAAAGGAATTCTCAAAACATTTTTTGGACCACTCTCCGAGAAAACCTCATTTAATTTAATCTCTCATTCCGAAATTTCACGAGTCTGGCGTCTTGGACCACTGTCGCCGCCATCAACTCCTGTCTATTCTGTAACACCACAGCTCCATCAACCGTGATCACGACTAATTACTCGCCTCCCCTGCATGATGCAACTCTAATTATGTCCCACGGTGTTTTTTTCATCTACGCATACGCTTGTTCAAATCTCTCCAGAACTCTCCTCCTATTCTTCCGACCTCACCACCCCTCTACTATACACTACACCCTTCGAACTCCTATTTTTTTCGCATCCTCCCTACCCGCGTCCATTCCACGCCATACTCCTTTTCATCCCATTAGCCCCCATGTCCCTCTCTCCCGCCTCCTCCTCTCCAAACCCCCTCCATTTTATTCAAAGTCTACCTCATACAGTTCCTTTCCCTCCCACATCCACCCACCCCGCCCTCGACCTTCTTCCCCGTCCGCGTTTCACCTCCCAAAGCCCCGCAGCGTGTCGCTTACCCTCCTTCATTCTATTCGCGTCTTTATTCACATATCCTCACCAGGCTTTCCACTCTAAGCTCCCCTCCCCCTCCTCCCTTACCTCGCAATGTCCTCCCACTCCACACTCAGCCACGCGCAACTGCATTATTAACAGTATGCCTCCGTTTTCCCTCCCCGTTCTCCGGAATCGTCTCATCACCCTCCTCCCTGTAACCTCCCCTCTTGAAGCTTTACTTCCCTCTTCCTCCCCTCCGTCATTCCGCCCTTCTCGCTATAAATAATCGATAAATCATTTCCGTGAGACATTGAATAAGTCGTAAATCTCCCTTAGCCCATGAATAGTGGGGCGTGCTTTCAGGTCTGATATCTTCTACATATTTAAGAAATAAAAAGTACCACTCAACGTGGCCGTCTATCCTTCACGTGAATTTGTAAAAAGGTTTTTTCCCCTCTCTTCCTGGAAGACAAATATGTTTAGTCTAACTTACGTCTAAGTCTTCTTTGGACTTAGAAACTTGTTCTCCGTCCCTGTTTTCGCCCGGGAAGATGTTGCTTCGTCTCTTCCTCCTCATTTGGCGTCCATCAATCAAGATGCAAACTACCTTACACACACGTGGACAGGATATTTTCCTATTAATGACTAGCAAATTACCGTCGATCCATTAACCCCCTTGTAGGCTCTCATCCTAATGGTGCTTGAATCCATCGCAAATTTAATCTTAGATCCTGTAATTGAATTATCCGGTAAAGAAACAGCTATACCTTTTTACCGACAAAAAACGAATTACTTCACTTAATCCCGTAACTTCAAGAAATGAGAATGAAATTGAAAGTTGACGTATTATTTTCAAAATATTTCAAAACGGTAAAAGTTGGATAAATCTGGACCTAGGTGGGTTGCATATTTCTATTGCCCGCTCCGTTTTCTTACTTATAAAATATATTCAATACGGGTTTTCCCCTTACGTAAGTAGCATGTTCTGTTCAATCTGATTAGAATATAGATTATTTGATGCTCGAACCAAAGCTTGATGTCACTCTCTTCTGTCTCAGAGAATTTTGTAAGTAAAGTGCCAAATCTTGCTCTTAAGTCAAGAAACATCAGAAAAGCTCTTCTCTTCGCACGGCTTTTCTTATACATTTCCAGATCAAGATATCCTTATGCCATTGTTGCTCCGTTCTGAATATTAGTTTGTATTGCCTCTTGCTCTTTCCAACTTATATTAGTCATATACATTGTCACACGAACTGTACTTTTAAATCCGCGTTCCAGTTCTAGCTTGTATTTCTTCGTTACATATTGTCTCAGAGCAAACTTTTCGTGCTAGATCTTGTCAAGAAGAATACTAATTTTTTGTTCACTTAATCTTATTGAAAGTTAATGTAATTTTGCATAAATATTTAGATTTATACAAAATTTCGTAGCTCCTTTTTGTTATAATTTGAAACTCAAGATAACAAAACCACACTTATGGAGATGTTGTAGGTTATATCAAGAGATAAAGCGCTTATTGTATTTGTTTTTATCGGTCTATTTGTACACGTTTCAATTAAATTTATAATCGATATCAATTTGGAAGACGACAATGACATTTTCGTGTAAAACTCAATCAAGGCTGCCACTGTCATTGTAAAAATTAACTTTTTCGTTTAGCTTGTAAAATAAATAAAATTATTAATTTTCAGAAGTTTTAGAGCGGGGCTAAATAATAATTTCTTTACATTTAAGTTGTTTTAATTTGATAACTAGTTTTCTATGGCATATCCGTATCATTTGGAGGCACAAGACAAAAAAGTCATATGCAGGTTATATAACTAAATAAGGGCTGTTTATATCCACAAATATTAAATTCGAGGTGAAAATGGCGTTCATGAGTCACATCACTCCATCAGAACTACTATATTATGGAAAACAAAATTAGAAATTTCAACGCAATCCTGGTGTAGAACATCGTTAAAATCAGAATTTAGATAGGGAATTTGAATCATGTCACTCCTTCAGGAAATAGAACTGGAAACAAAAAATGGATATTTCGATTTCTGTCCCTCCTCGGATAAATATCTAATTTATATGTATTGCGCTTCTTACGTGCGTTACCATTACTTCTTCATTTATTCCTAAAAAATTAGCATATATCTCCTAGATATCGGTAATCTATAAATCCAAGTAGAGTTTTTAACTTTCCACTAAGCATGATAATATCCATTATGTCTTAATGAGCGTATGAATAAAGTTCTGTGAGGAACCCACTTCCATATTTTTAGTAAACGATCCAGAAGCGCCGGGATAGCGTGCAATTTACCATTCTCATCATGATGGCAAAATCTTTATAGAGGATCTATATAACGGGGAATTGAAACATTAAAGCAAGCGGGCTATGTGAATGTACACTGGACAGGCTGTAATTATTCATATCGAGTGCCTTAAATCTAAAACTGCCGCCGAACCGATAGGCGGAGAAAATCGAAGGTTTTTAAACAAAAACTCCAGGACGAAAAATGAGGTCATATTAACAGGGACACCATATTATATTGTCCTTTTGGGCACCTACCCATTCGTTAAAAATCCTTCAAAAAGTTTCGCGCGAAACTATCCACATTTTTTTCCATTTCCTTCTCCATCTCCGCACTCCGCTTTCAATATACTAACCATGTAACTTAATACACAGTCTTTTCATCGGCTTACTTTTGGGAATACTTTTCAAAAAGTTTCGGAAACTTCTATCTTTTCAAAGAGTTCTCTACTCTTTTTTAAGAGAGAGAGAGAGAGAGAGAGAGAGAGAGAGAGAGAGAGAGAGAGAGAGAGAGAGAGAGAGAGAGAGAGACCATTAATGAGGACCAGGCTCGAAGCAGTTCCATCAGAAGGGATACGACGTTCTTCTTTTTCTCCCTCTCCATCTTCCTCCGCTTCTTTTTCCGTTCGTTATCATCCCGCACTCACAAAGGGGGATCGAAGGCGTGATCAGACAACTCTCTTTCTCCGTTCGGCGGAGCTTAGTGCACTCACTCCTCCTCATCGCTTTATTCACGAACAGCCTCCTCCCTCTCTTTTTCTCTTCCTCCCTTAAAACCACGCATCTCTTGCTATCTGCGTTCCTCTCCGGAATCCCGGTCTATCTGCTGCTCTCCACGGATCTTGACCAAAGCATGCTCCCAAAATCCTTTCAGCGATCTCTTCTTTAGAGGAGAAAAAAAAAGAATAATTCCTCCATCCCTCCACACTCTCTCCCTCACTCTCTCACTTCACCCCAATGCTTCCTTTCAAAATCCCTTTCTCCTTCACCCTTACCTCTCCTTCCCCCTCCTCCTCTCTGCCCTTCGATTCAATGCTCCATATAACCTTAATAATTGATGGCCCTTTTGCAGTCTACTCTCTCTCTCTCTCGCGTCCGACTTGGCTCACCCACACACACGATCGTACGCACACTGCCGTAGACACACACACACACACAGACAAGGCTCCGAGCCGGTTATTCCTGTAGGAGGAAGTTTGGTGAGGTTTTGGAAATCGGTGTTTCCCTATCGTAAGGGTGGGGGCGGAAGGTAGAAAGGAAACCACAACTCCGGCGCGGAAATTTAGGTGTGTTTGTATGAGAATTTTGGTCTCCGGTGTGTGGATATGCAAATTATGTAACCGACGAAGCGCACATAGCAATCGCTAAGCCTAATGTGCTCGTAGATCTCACGGTAAAAGTAGGGGAAAGACTTTCGAAATATTTCCTTTCCGTCGGGGGAGAGGGGGAAGAAAGAGACTGAATGGATTCCTATCCGAAATTCCTTTTGTGGATGATTTAAAAAATGATATCCGGGATTCTTTCTGTTCGAACCGAAGCGTCGGATAAATTGCAGTTGCGCGATCCTTCGAGCGCTCGGACAGTTTCGATTTTTTTCGCGGATGGGTAGGAATTTGTTATTTTTTGTCTTTGTTAGTGTTTAAAAAATGTAATTTGCGTTTCGCCAGAAACTAGTCTCAAACGAAAATCTTCGAACGAAGTTCGTTATCAAATGTAAAAGTGCATTACTACCCGAGAAGTAGATGTTTCCACCTGGTAAATGCGAATGCTTAACCGCGCTTTTGATGCTCTATTTTTCCTTAGATTGTTAGACGATAGAGCCAAAAGATATGCACAAAACGCGAAATTCTCACCATTTCCTCGCAACTTTCTTCGTCGGGAAACTTCTTTTCTTCACCAATATCCACCCTTCCCGAATTTTATCCCGAACATGTTTCCTTTTATTTGCTCTGCTTCACAAGTTCCCTTTTCTTTTTTTCCCTTTCTCTCCTCGGGATATCATTTCTCTCCATTTTTGACCTCAACCAAATTCCTCTCTTTCTCCCTCCACCTCCCTTTCCCTCCATATTCCATTTATTTATAACTTTGTTTTCATCCCGTCCTTTCTCTCCGTCTCTTCTCTCTCTTCTCTATTCCAATTTGCACTTTTATATTACCCGTTTTACATTTTCCTTATCTTCTTCCCGCGTTCTCCTCATTCACGCTCTTTCTCTCCTAATCCGCACCATCTTTGCCCGAGATGAGAATCGCATTTATTCAAGTTTGCGTATCGGATAAATACTAGGAATCGTGTATTTTTTCTCCAACAACGCAAGTTTTTGGAATAGATGAAGTTTCTGACTCAGTTACGCAGAGGAGAAGCAAGTTTTCTTTCGGTCTAAAATTTTAGCAAGAAGATATTTATAAAATGGGTGGAATAATACCTAGAGCGTTGTCAAAAATATTTCTCTCGCAATTTTGTTATTTCGGCAGAGATACACGGATACGCAATCTATTTTCAATCGCTACCCTTGAAAATTTTCCATCATCTAACCCCATTTTCTCTCCTCTTCTTATCTACCAAAACGTTCCCTCATTACTCCTCGATTTTATATTGTTTTTCCTCCTCTAATCTCCCTCCAGTTTGGTCCTATCTCTTTTTCTCTCTCTCTTTCACTCTTCCTCTTTCCTTTTCCCACCCTCCGTCTCCCCACATCCTCATATCTATCTCTCTGCAAGAGAGTTTTCAGGCTGACGTTGCACTGTAGATATGAATAGAATGGCCTGGGGATGCGTTTGGAAAAGAGTTGCCGGAAAGATAGGGAGAGGATCAAAATAGAGATGGGGAGGGAGTTGGGAAGGGGAGAGGGTCAAAGGAGAGGAAGTTGTGGGGAAGATAGATGGAAGGGAAGAGGAGAAAGGGGTATGAGTAGGAAGGTGAGAAGTAGGCGTGGACGGAAAGATAGGCGGGAAATGGATAGAGGGGTGGAAGGCGAGATATGGAAGGATGAAGGGAAATTTTCAAACAGAGAAAGGGGTATCTTTATGCGCGTGAGTATATATATATATGAATAAAGTAGAAAGAAGAGAAAGACTATTATCGCAATAAAAACAATAGCATAATCATATGGCTTTGAAACCAATTTGATTGAAATTTTCGACTTAAGATATTATTTTTCTATTTAAACTACATGGGAAATGGTGTGCCATAGCACAATAAATTTTATTTGCATTTTAAAATTATTTAACCTAATCGCAAGGATTTCGGATTTGAACCCAGGAACGGGGAAAAGAATTACATTTTATTTTCTTAACGTAAATTGCCAAATACGGGCCAAATTTTTCCAATATTGAGTTTTGAGCAACAAAATTTTATGTTTTGTGAATCGATTTCTTTTTCAGGGCAGCTCAATTGCAGTCGACTTAAGACAATAGGATAATCCAAATTACACAGAGAAATAGGATAAGCTAAATGATTATATAAGAACATAAGATATGGCGTGAAATGTTATTTCTTTAGTTTCGAGTATTAAAAGGCAAATTATATCAGAATTATAGCTGTAATTGATATTTATATCACCATTTCAAAACGATCTAATTATTTCAAATTTCTATTGTATATGTGCGTTACAGATTGTTTACAAGCAAAGTTGACAAAATGTTCAAAAACTGACTGAAAAGCAGTTTTGCATATGTAATTTCAAATTTTCCTTTTCTAAGATGTTGTATAAAATCGTCATTTATACGGAGGGAAGCAGAAAAGTTAAGCCTCTCAGCAAACGTATCTTTAAAAGGGCATAATACAGCTGGGAAATTCGCATTTTACTATATCTTATCGCAGAGCTTAGAATGAGACTAACACAAAAAATGGTCACACAAATTATTATCTTAAGCTCTTGCCGATTTGTTAATGAACAAAGTTACGACATATTGCTTTTCAACAAGAACACTTGTGAAGACAGTAAGGTGGGGGCAAAGGCTGTAATTTCGTTGAAATGAATTATGTACAGTTGAATTAGGTAATACTGCAAGGCTTCGTTTTGCTGTAAGGCCTGTTTAATGTTTATATAGGCTAGTTAATTTTAATTTTGAACTCCATGTAGAATAGGATTTTCTATTTAGAGTGATTGCATTTTTTTGTGCAAACAAATGGTTGTGTCAATTTGATTTGTTATGTTTGGTGGTATTATTATACTTTGGTGTTATTATAGTCGACTAGGTTAGATAGGTTAGAACATCTAAGGAAGTTGAGACCTATCTTTAGTGTCAACATTGAGGCACATGCTACCTTCCTAATGTTCAAGTATATTATTGAAAAATTTCGTAGAAAGAATAATGTTCTGCTTTGTTCGGAGAAAGATTTACTTTTATACTTATTACTAATAGAGCGTAGAAGCACTATAGGTTTATAAACAAACCATTTTATATTTTATTTAGAACTTAATTGAGTTTGTATAATCTCTATCTGAACAGTTGATTCGATTCACGATTTAATTCGAAAAACATATTGTGATTCTTTGGGCTCTAATATATATATATATAATAAGGGATGGATGATGGAAAGTGGAGGAGAGATGAGAGTCGAGTGGAAAGAGGATATGAATCAAAAAAAGGAAATGGGATGTAATGAGGAGTTTGAAGAGAGGGAGAGAGAGAGAGAGTGAAGTGAGTGACGAATGAAAAGGATGCGAGGGAGAAAGGGAAAAAGCACGCGAAGAAGGATAGAAGGAAGGCGAGAGAGGAAAATTAAAGAAGGGCAAGAATATGAAGAGGGTGGACCGGCATCGGCAAGGGAGGAGTCGTATTGGTCTCTCGGGGTTGGGCTGGAGAAAGCTAAATGAAGAAAAAAGGATGCTTTGGAAATTAGAGAATGCGGCCATGGAGCACGGAATATTGAGAAGACGCCAAAAGGGGAGGAGGATAAAAAAATACCAAAATGAGAAAGGAAAGAGAAAGAAGAAAGAGGGAATTTAAAATAAAATAGCGCTGAAAGGGAAGGAAATGGAAAAATAAAATAAAAATGTTCCAACGGGTAAAGTTACCGTAACCTTTTTAAGGAAACATTTTATAAAAATGGCACTTAAAATGGGGAACGGAATTGACGTTAAATAAACAATAATGAAAATCTTCTTCCTTTTTATTTCGCGCAAAGCGATATCGAGAAATTTTTCATCCATCTCATTTTCCATTTTGTAAAAGGAGAGAGTTTTCGCTTAATAATCTGAGTTTTCCGATAGCATCTATAGTAGTAGGGACAACGCATTTTATTCATCTCATGACGTCTATTCTGAATGTATAGATGTGAAATCATGCATCGAAAGCAACTTGCCAAGTGGGTAGAGAGAAAGAAGAAAATATATGTAGAAATAGTTCCAATTTTTCCTACGAATGGACCCATGGAAACAAGGAATTTTAACTTACAAATAATTAAGAGATAAGTTAAATATCACACATTCGATAAAAAACGAAGATTTATTGTTTGCAGGAAATTACTTTAATTACAAACATGAAAACTTACAAAAATCAACTATTTGGAAATTTGAAATATATATTTATGAATTTTATGCTTTGTGCAAAAAATTAGGTAAGATATTTTCTGGAAACATTTTTGATCTTGCTGACTTTTTAGGATAATGGCGTAATTATTCGCGCCTTTTAGTACGCATCCGGATAAAAAAATTAATTAAAAATTATCACGTCATCATATGTATACGTCGTTGGCTGAAATCAAATGGATTATAATGCAGTATAAGAATTAAATCAATGCTCTTGAAGCATGGAAAATCAATTTCCATTGAAAGACATTGGCGACGTTGCTATGGTAGTTAATATTTTTCATTGTTGAAAACCGAAAAACTTTTCATAATATTATAATTAAAATCAAATTTTTACGCAAATTCAGCAAGGATTTAAATTCTGTCTTCAATAAAAATAAACTAAATTCTTTTATCCACAGTATGGTGCATGTGCCGACTTTGTATCTTAATTATAAATAATATAAAGAAGCAATTTTATATAGCTCTGCACAGTTTTCAATGCTTTTCTTATGGGTAATTACATTTTCTGGAATTTCGGATTTTTTTCATGCTAAATTTCAGCTTTGTAGCACTTCTAGAAATACCTTAGGTTTTATATGATATATCCTATATATATCCTATCTTATAAATATTTTCGTGTGTGTGTGCGCGTGTGTGTGTATATATACGTGTATGTATGTATGTTCTTTATACGTTTTTACACCGTTGAAGCTATCTAATTTAAAAGTTTCATGGGCCATCCTATGGACCAAAAGAAGAACAGGGTCTAGGTTTGCTGACCGTGGGGTTTCTTATACCGCATGGGGTCAACGAAATACTATTTCCATAACAATGCATGGGAAATGGTGTGGAGAAGCCTCAAAATGCCATGCAGCCCTTCACTGATGTGGATATAAATATATCTAAATATTAACTTACGATCACGAAAAATATCTTATTTTACGCACGAAAAACTGAGTATTTTAATTTTGTTCATGTTTTGTGGTATTATTTGTTAAATCGCTCGAAATTACCCTTTAAGCGCATAATTTATTATCATTTTCCAGGCGGCAACAAAGCTAAATTTCTTAATTCTTGTCCTCTTCAAAGGGAGATAGCCACGTAAATATTAATGCAAGAAAAATCCACGCCGTGGCACGCAGTAGAGGAAAAATAGCCAACGCCAAGATAAAGGATAAAAATGGATTTATGCCTAAATATAGTCTATGAATACTTTTAAAGTGAGTCAAATGATTTTTAAGGAATATTAGACATTGTTATCTTTCACCATTAACATTGAAAGATTTATCGCAACATAAATCTATACATTTACTTACATTTGTTCGGTAACCAAGATGTTGTTTATTGTTTACGTTTTGGATAATAGCATTGACATAATCCACATAATTTTATTGCTGCTTTAAAGGCTTCGGTGCATCTATCCATGTGAATAATGCGTAAGACGTTAATGCGTAATTATATTAATGGCAAAAGTTTACAATGCAATACAAAATAGTAAATGTTAATGTAAACATCGCTTGCGTAATTAAGGAATGGGGAACGAAAAGTTTAGCAGAATATTCCTCAAAAAGTCTTAAAAATCAGGACTTGAAGATTTTTTTAAATGGACTCGAGAACTGTTATAGCCTCTGAGTAGCTTTGTAAACATCTAATACAGATATTAAAGAGAATTCTGTCCTTCTTTCTGTGTGTTTGCACGGTTTGCGCGTTTGCACAGTTGCAGCACATTTTTAATTTGGATTTTAAAACCACTTAGAATTGAGATATGATTACGGAACTTGCACCAAACGACGCCTAAAAGAAAGGATATTCATTTTCTAGCTTTACAATACAATACAATAAAATAGTAAATGTTAAAGTAAACATCGCTTGCGTAATTAAGGAATGGGGAACGTTTGATAAAGTTTGGACCGAACCAGCAATTCAAAACTTGTGGTACCCAACAGCGAAAGTAAGTAAATTTCAAAATTAATTGTATTATTTTTGTTATACACATGGAAAAGCCCAGGAGATAGAATGAGATGCCAAATAGATTACATCCTTGTAAAACAAAGATTTAGGAACAGCATAAAGAACGCCAAGGCATTGCAAGGAGCAGACATTGATTCAGATCACAGCCTTCTAATACTTGACGTGAGTACAAAGCTCAAACAAATAAGAAAAACGAGAAGAGAAAGACAGACCTGGGACCTAGAAAAACTGAAAGAAAGGCAGGATGTAGTCAGCATGAAGTTGGAAGATAACCTAAGAAAGTTGGAAAACAAACCGAAGACCGTTGATATAGAATGGGATGAAATTAAAACCAGTATCAAGGATACCTTGGATAAAGAGATTGGAAAACAAGAGAAGAAAATCAGAAAACCATGGATCACGAAGGAAATGCTGGAGAAAATGGATGAGAGACGAAAATGGAAAAACGTTAACAGTGAAGAAGGTAGAGCCAACTATAGGCGTATAAACAATGAGTTGAGAAGGGTAACAGATAAAGCTAGAGAAAATTGGCTAAAAGGAAAATGTGATGAAATAGAACAAATGGAAAAATTAGGACGGTACGATATGATGTACGCTAAGGCACTGGAATTAGAAGATAAGAAGTCTAATGGAATTTGTGGTAAAGGAATTATGAATACGGATGGGAAGATAGTCTCAGAAACAAAGGATGTAGCACAGGTATGGGAAGAATACATTAAGGAATTATACAGCAAACAGACAGGAGCGGCAAAAATAGAACTGGAAAATGAGGAAAACATTGAAGAAGACAACTTAGGACCAAGTATTATGGAGAGCGAAGTAGAAAAAGCGATAGTGGAACTTAAGAAGGGGAAAGCCACGGGCAGCGATGGAATACCGGCTGAGATACTTAAAGTCATAGGATCAGAAGGACTAAAAGCGATCACGAAATTAATTAATAAGATTTACGACACGGGAGAGTGGCCTCAGGATTTCCTAGAAGTAACAATGATCCCTCTAAAGAAGAAGCCAAAGGCAATGCAGTGTAAAGATTACAGAACTATAAGCCTTCTGTCACACACATCGAAGATCATCACGAGGATTCTTAATAAAAGGCTGGAGAAAAAGGCAGAAGATATAATAGGGGAAGATCAATTCTGTTTCAGAAAAGGACGAGGAACTAGAGATGCTATAGGAGTAGTTAGAATCATATCAGAAAGGGCAATAGAATACAGTCAAGATATCTGCGCATGTTTCGTAGACTGGCAGAAGGCCTTTGATAGAGTAAATTGGGTAAAGTTGATGAAGATATTAAAGGATATAGGTGTAGACTGGAAAGACAGGAGACTGATTAGGAATCTATATGAGAATCAAGTTGTAAAGGTCAGGTTTGAGAATGTGGACACCTGCGGAATAAATATCGGTAGAGGAGTAAGACAAGGATGCTGCCTATCGCCAACCCTATTCAATATATATGGAGAAAGTCTAATGCAAGAAGCTTTAGAAGGCACAGGGGATTTCAAAATTGGAGGAAGGATTATAAGAACAGTAAAATACGCAGATGATCAAGTACTTCTAGCAAGAAAGGAAGAGGAGCTACAAAAAATGATAAATAGACTAGTGATAACAGGTAGAAAATACGGTATGGAAATAAATACAGAAAAATCCAAGGTCATTCGAATATCGGGTAAAGAAGAGAATCTGAACATAACTATTGGGGGAAAGCCATTAGAACAAGTTTCAGAATATAAATACCTTGGAAGTATCATAACACGAGAGGCAAAATGTACGGATGAGATCAAAACTAGAATAGGAAAAGCAAAAGCGGCTTTCAGGAGAAAGAAACAACTACTTACAGGGAATATAAGGGAAGATATCCGCAAGAAGTTGATAAAATGCTACGTATGGAGTATAGCATTGTATGGGGCAGAAACATGGACGCTAAGGAAAAATGACATCAAATACTTGGAAAGCTTTGAAATGTGGACTTGGAGGAGAATGCTGAAGATAAAATGGACAGATAGGATGAAAAACGATGAAGTGCTACGAAGAATAGGAGAGAAGCGAATGATTATACAGACTATCAGAAAGAGGAAGGCTAACTGGGTTGGACATTACCTGAGGAGAGAGAGTATGATTAAAGACGTGTTAGAAGGAAAACTAGATGGGAAAAGGGAAAGAGGTAGGAAAAGGTTTCAGCTGATAGACGATCTGAAAGGGAAAGAGAGTTATCAAGATATAAAGAGGACAGCGGAAAATAGGAGTATATGGAGAACCAGGTTTAACCATGAATAATCACGGACCTGTCTAAGGACAGACTACCTATGATGATGATGATGTATTATTTTTATTGTAATATGACATCTAAAGTGATATATCAATAAAAACAATAAATAATAAAAATAGTTTGCTACTTAAAAGGAAACTCTTTCCCGAGAGAAGCCGGGCATTTTAGCTAGGATCCTATATATGTAAGAACCAGTTATTTATAATGATTAGGAGAAATAGAAATAGTTTTTAAAAAGGCTTCAAATATGAATTTAAGCGGTTTTTCAGAACCCCGTTTTTTTTGCCATCTCTCCTCCTAGGGTAGGTAAAATGACGCACTATGGGTAAGAGAGATGGCTTATGGGAATATACGTGTTGGTAAACCGAAAAGCAAGATATACTTAAGATACTACAACATTTTATATTTCATATTTATCACAAAATAAGCGGCCGTCTCTCCTAAAATGTTAGGATTGATGACGCACCCTACTCTTCCGGACAAACATGGTGGAACAGTATATAAGTAATAATGCCACGTGTCCATTTACCTATCTTCATCTACAGAAAACAAGTTTTTCATTATTGCCACGATAAACATGCAAAATGAAAATAAAAGAAATGATATATGAAAATTCAGGCCCTTACCAACAACAGCTGTGAATGAAATTCGTTTGTAAATCACACAAAAAACTGCACAATAAAGAATGAATTTGTCAACGTGTACATTCCCTTCACTGTTCACACTGCAGTGACCGCCGTTGCTGCCCGCTGTCTATGACTACGCAAAATAGAGATGCGTCATCTCTCCTACCCCTGTCATCTCTCCTCGCTTTACCCTACACTCAATTTCTTAGTCTAAAATTTAAATGCGAAAAAGTAATTAGCTATTAATACAAACGGATGTAATTAAAGATAAACGGCATTTCTAATTCTACATCACTCTGATCTTTAAACCACTTCAGCTACCTAGAACATTCCATTTGTGAAATTGTATGTGATATTTTGGCAACGAAATATCAAACGGAACGTTGATTGGATTTCTAAGTACTTAAAGTCATCAAATGTATGTATGTATATATATATATATATATATATATATATATATATATATATATATATATATTTATAACCACACTTTTAAAGGAAAAATTGGATACAAATTTCACGCGATTTCGCTTAGGTATGCGCTGGAAATGAGAAAAGTAGGTTGTAGGGGAGAGAGCGGAGAAGGAGAGAAAAAAGAGAGCGAAAGAGAAAAAGAATGTAAAGAGGAATAAAAGGAGAGGAAAACGTAAGGGAAGGAGTTGGGAAATGTAGAGGGGGAGAAGAGAAAGAAAATGGGAGGAAGATTCCTTGAGAGAGGAGCAGAGAGAGAGTCTCTTGGGGAAAAGAGTTTTTCATGGGAGTGATGGAGATTCAACGAGGGAAATAGCCGAGGGTGAAAGGGAATATTCCACAAAGGACGACAAGAGGGAGATGAAATCGGGAAAGAGAGGAGAAGAAGGGAAGGAGAACGGGAGGGGGAGCATGAACCGGAGGGAAAGGTCGTCCGTAGTGGGAAGGGCGATGTGGAGGGAGAAGGATGGGGATGCAGAGAAAGAGACAGAACGGGAGGTTGTGGGTGGGAAGTGCCCGAGGGTGGAAAATATTAAAATGAGGGGGTGTGCGGGAGTGAGAGGAAGAGGAGGCGGTGGAGGATGGGAGGGGAGGGAGGCGAGAGGCTGCAGGGGGAGGAGGAGGAGAGTTGCGTAAGAGGTGGAGGAAACTGGCGTGTGGTTTGCATTCGAGGAAGATGAGGCTCCCATCTGGCAGAGGAGGGTGGCGAAGGGGCTGGGATTCGATAGGGGGGTAGGGGTGTTAAGGAGGGGAGTAGGATAGGAAATGGGAGGAGGAGGATACCCGCACCACAGGTGAAAATGGGTTTGGCATTCAAGGAATGAGAGCTAAAGAAACGGTCTAACTGAGAAGAACTGTTCCCATCAAAGTTTTAGGTGAGGAAAGGAAGGTTTCTCTCACTTCCACGAGAATTGGAGGATGATACATATACAAATTCAGATATATATATATATATATATATATATATATATATATATATATATATATTGGTGAGTGTCCGCTGGGCTTCCCTCAACACCTTGTTGCCACCCTCATCATTACCTTTTCTTTTCCTTTAGTTAATATATATATATATATATATACGTAATAATGTGTGCGTGTAATTTATATGCTTGTGAGGAAAGCTTCAGGCGCTAGTTTCGAGAATTTATTTCTCTTAAAATCCGCCATTTGGAGAAAATATTGATGTATAGCAAAAGTAGGGGAGTAATTCCTAATATTTTGACCCATTTGTTGTATTTAGCTTAAGTGATTGTTTACCGAAAATAACCTACTCAGACTTTTATGAGCTCGTTTCGACCAAATCCAATCTTAAAGCACGTAATTAAACGTTCAATCAATAACTGGCCCAGAAAAGGCAAAAGATTTAAAATCTTTTGCTTTTTATGCTATCAATGTTAAATAATTTTTCAAAAACTGATCGTGATATTCTAGATTTAAACAAATTTTTGGGTATTTCTGTAATAATTTAAAATGCTACTTCCTATAGTCTTCGAAAACTTGAAAATGAACTTCTTATAAATCATTAATAACTAATTCAACTCACTTTCAAGAAAGATTCCGAATTGTATTCATAAATGTATATTTTCATAACTCAAGTGGAACGTAAATAATGCCATGGTTTTTAATACGTTCCTTTCTCTGGCATAGAATTGACATTCGATTCTGATGAGGCTAAACATTTCGTGTGCATAATGTGTAAAAATCAATATCCGTAAGTTCTGGCTGCGATATAATGATATGCAAATTAGCAAAGAATACAAAAAGACAATATTTTAAGGAAGACAATTCAGTAATAGTGCATGAGCTGCCATAATATTCCTTAACATAATGATAACTTTATTTACTATTTTCAATCAAATAAGGTCAGAAATGAAACAATATATCGGAGAGACTAAATAAAATTGCTTAATGGATTGGGTTTTCTCCATCTTTGTGATTTTACTCACATAAACGAAAATTGCCCAGTCAGGAAGCTGCATGCGTCTATTTTCCGGGCTATTGTGAAATGGTTCTCATTAATATTCGCTAGAGGTTCTCTCTACTTAACCACGAATTCAACCGAATTAAGGCAGTTACTATTTGGATTTGCACATTAAGCACTATTGTCTTCCCTTACCGAGAAATGTAATTTCAAATTTCTAATGGCATATTTTGTGGAGGATTATAAGTTTAAGTATATAAAGGAAGAAATTCTTTGATAGAATCCTTTACTTTGACATGCTACTTCTGGCTTACTTAACCAGATTTTCACCGAATTATTAACGGAAGACAAATCATGCTTTAATTGCCTTCGTGTGATCAGCTGAAGTTATAATTGTAAGCTTAGGAATGAAATCAGCAGTAAGCTACCAGGAAGTCTATTGAAACCTTAACCGAGTTGTAATTTGAATAGACTTTACATGTTTTTTTCACAAGTAGAGAATGAAATAAGGAAGTTACACTCGGAACTCGGAGTAGTTGTCATAATTTGACTGAGTGATAAATTAAGACCGATATTCTTGTAAGCGCACGTTGTCATCATAATGCATCCAAAGGATTTGTTTTAAAGATCATTACACGGGATATTTTTCTCGATAACTTTCTTATCCTAATGTTTTTCAATAAAGTGTTATTTCCCAATATATGTTCTTAAGCTACAAAAATCTAGTTCTCAATGAATCAATCTCTCCGAGCATTTTCTGTTAGATATGTGATAGGTGGGAAAGCAAAAACGTTACGGAAAAAAGTAAAACTATTGTGTTACGATACTGATCAACAAATTTTTCGATTGTAAGTTGTTAATTGATCATTTCCTAGTCCGATATTATTTTTTAAGTAATCACCTGAAATTGATACATCCATGAAGAATATATTTTAAATAGTTTCTTCATAGATGCTTCATTTTCATGCGAATACTTAAAAAATGACCTCCTCTTCTGACGATGATCATGATTTATCATGCAACCCGTGGTCAAACACGACGCACTCTTGGGTGAAAAGCAATTCGATCTCGGTAAAAAAATCATGCAATCTTGTTTAAAAAACAACACCACATCTGCGCGTTAAATTGCGAATTCTCTCTGGCTCCCTTAAGCGCCAACTATTTGAGAGCTCCACACCACCTTCCCTTATACATATCTCAAAGTGTCGCTTCCATTCCCTCGCCAGCTTTTTCTCTCCTCCGTGATAAGTCATTGTCTTGACCTCGTCAAGAACAAAGGTAATTGTGATACCACTCTTCCCTTTCCCTCCCACGTCAACCCTTCGTCACTGGAGGCATCTTAACCTTTCTTCTACCTCTTCCCTCCTCTCGCTCTCTACATTTGTGCACACCTCTCCCCAGCTCTCTCCATCTCTTCCTCTCATCCCTTCCTCTGTCCTTTCTCCTTTCTCATATTTTTCCTTCCTCTCCCAACTCTTTCCCCAGCCATCACATCTTTCCCTCTCTCTCTCATTCCACTCTTTTCCGACGTATTCAGTCATCCCTTACCCATATACTCCTCAGACCGTTTCGCCCCAACGCTTCCCTATCCCACCTACTCCTTCCAGACACTCGACCATATACTTCAAATTTCGGGCACTCTATGTACTGGCGCCCTCTCTCTCTACACATCTCTCAGATGCTCGTTCCTTTTCTCCTTATATATGTACACTCTTTACTCTGCCTCTCAACTCAACTCCCTATTTCTCTCCCTTTATTTTCCCTCCATTACGTTCCTCTTTATTCTTCACCCTCTTCGCACCCACCCATCCTCCCCATCTCTTCTTTCCCTCAACCCCACCTCCCCCACCTATGCCATCTCCTCCCTCCCCACACTTTCCCTTTATTCCTCCCTCTCTCTATCTCTCTTTCCACCTCTCCTATCCCTTTTTCAAAGCCTAGCGGGAGAGAGAGAGAGCGAGCGTACCCTGTCCTCTTCAATTTGACTCCCAATGAATATCTTATTCCTCTCGACGGTAGGGATGGGAGAGTGGAAGGGGAAGGCGGAGGCGAGAAAAACGATGACGAACGAAATGCAGCAGCACGTGAATGTTTCGAGTCGCGTGTGTCCGGGGAAGGGTGGCTGGATGTTTTCATTTGCCGCAAAAATAAAAACGAGAGGGGAAGGAAGTAAATATTCTAAGATTCGCCTCAGTCTCGGTCAATTGAAAAAGGTGTTTTCAAGCGCAGTCGAACGGACGCTTCCTCCATCACGAGTTTGTTTTGTTCCTCGCGTTATTTTCCTACCCTTCCGACAGGAGTCTAGTAATCTTCTTTTTTGTGTGTTTTTAAAGCACGAAATGAAAGGGGAGGCGGAAATTCTAGCGCGGTGCAAATGTAGCGTTGCTGGGTAGAATGGTTTTCATTTTTCTAGTCGGATCATTGAATCACATACACGCACCATGGACTTTTGATAAAATTCATTTCTAGGTAGCGAATTTAGAATTAAACCAAAAAAAGTGCTTTAATACAATCTTCCTCTTGGAATATATACTAGCTTTTTGGCAGCTTTCCTAACAGTTCAAGAGCTTTTAGGGGGTCGCTAAAAATATAATGGAGAGTTTTTATTGATGTAATAATCATATTTTAAAGGAATGTGATAGCGTATGAAATATACTTTGATGGGTTACAGGCAAAATAGATACTCTCTCTTCTTATCTCTTTGACTTACTAATAATATTATAGCAATGCATTAAATAAATTGTTTATGGCCAATTTGCAGTTTTGACATGAAACCCCATATTTTGACTAAAAATAATTTTGAAATTTAATTTGTTTTTTTTTTCAGATAAAATCTATAAATCCACACATATATGAAGAGAATGCCTAAAATTCAGTTTATAAGTGCATTTGCAGTTGCGTTAATATCGACGTTTATTTTGTAGTCTCCGTCATACATATAAAGAACTAAATCGAAAACGGTATATGAGAAACAACTTATTTCTTAAGAATACCAAGAATTGAAACTAACGTGGTAAAATCCGCATTGCGTTTTAAAATGCTACTATATTAGATATTTACTATTTAATGGTCCATATAACGGCTTAGACGGTTAGACGGTTTGAATGAAATGCAATGTGTATACCGAGGAATACAAATACATATTTTGATCATCGTTATTGTAAAAAATAATAATATTCAATAACTTTTAGTAAATAGTAAGCCGTCAGATCACAAATGAAATGTCCTTAGAACATTTTAGAAGGTGGTTATTGAAAAAATATTAAGGCAAGGATTCGCGATGCGCGAAGGTTTGGGAACCACTGCACAAGAGCTATTATTACGCGAGGTTTCCGAAAGTAAATTAAACTTGTAAAAGGGATTAGACACGGTTATTGATCGTAGATGGCCTAACCGCTACATAAATATCCAAATCTTTCGTATCCTTATCAAAGCAATATGAAAAATTAAATGAAGTACCGTCCATGAAAAATAAACATAACCCCTTTGAAATCTCTAAAACTCTGCATTTAACGTGCATACAAATGAAAATATATTGACTCACTAGATAATTTTTATCACCGAAGAGCTTCAAAGTATGAAATAGACGTATTCCCTCTGGTGCGCTTTTTTTCGAATGGCCGCTATTTCCATCCTTCGCGCTCCAGCGGCGAAATACACCGAGCGAATCTCTTTCTCTCCTCCATCTCTTTCATCTGAAAGATTGAAGTCGTAAATAGGATTTAATATTGGATTGACTCGGGGCAAATTCACTTCGAAATAAGCAAGAGGCTGATCACACAATGAAGAAATATGACGCACGTTGCGGGGTGCTCGGTTACGATAAGTTCCGCGAATATCTTTTCCGTTTTATATGCTCCGGGCGAATTATTCAAGGAATAGGATTCTTTCGATAGGTTATTCATCGGTCGTTTGATCAAGTGGGGCTCATGTCATTTTTTTTTAATTTTTCAGTCGGTCCGCCATGATTCATTGAATACTCCGTTTGAAAGAAAAGTGTAAAAAAATCTGCGGCGTGGTTTTCAACCCTGAAGTCATTTTGAAGGATCTACTCTCTAGGAAAAAATCAAAAGAATGAATGCTTTTTATTGGACAACCCACACTATTTTAAATTCCTCCTCTTTTACGGGAGGAGGCTAAAACAAGAATCAAGGACAGAAAGTATTTAAATGTTGTCAAAAACTATTCAACTGATGTAAAATTAATAAGATGGCAATTTAAACACATCAAAAATTTTATTAATATAGAAAAAATAGGATTCTGTAATATTCTTCAAATTATTTTGTATTGATTATGGAATAAAGGACGGAAATTATGGCACAAAAATATCTTAAATATTTTAATCGCATTTGTTGAGGTGATTTTAACAGTAATATACAACATTCACTAAAAATATAAAATTTAACCAAGATTAGTCTTCATGGTTAAACAGATGTCTAAATTATTTAACGCTAAAACGATGAGATAATTTGGATTTAATTAAAAATACAACGGAATTGAATGAGGTCAATATATCTGCAGCTCATTTCGTCAACGAAAAATGAAATGTTCTCTTCAACTTGGCGAAATGAACCGGTCACCAAAAGAGCACGGCACGAAAACCTTATATTGGCGCGCTATATTTTGATAACATAAAATAATTAAGCTTGACGCGTGATAACTAGACATTCACCTCATTGAAATGCTTAAGCGAATACAAGTTGCAACGCAGGAGCGTATTTAAGCAGTCTAAGTGACACATTTTCATTAGTTTATGTTCATCCCTTTTGTTCGATCCCCGAAATTTTGACATTTTTTGCATTCCAGTTACATTTAATCCGCGTCCCAATTTTTAACGCGTTGATTGCGAATTTCCGGCTGAATTGGTGATGCTGACCAATATCACGAGTGTGCCAATCAAGACGTCATAAAGCAATAACTGTTCCGTCATTCCAATTAAGCATGGAGCCCTTTAATATGTGATAGCGCGTTGTGAGGTTAATAAATCACGAAGCTATGCTATCAATGCTTAAAATTTTTATTTTCGCCTTTTTTGATTCGCCATTCTTCGACCGTGATCGAAAAAGAAAAAAAACGCGACCGTTACCTAAAGGTAATTCTCGTCTAGCATATGCAACAAGGTGGAGTGTGAAAAGGTCCGAGTATTTTATCGGATGGTAAAAATGCAGCTCATTTAAGTCCATAGACCCATTAGAAAGATATTTTATTATTGCAAAATTATCCGAAACGTTAAATTTAATGAGAATTAAATAAATCCGTAGCAGGAAATGCAAAAAATTGATGTTATCTTTTTACCGGTACTTTTTTCGAGGCCGAAATAGATTTTCAAATAATGGGACTTAATTAGAACGTGTATATGATAAAATGGTAGCATGTGTGTATGTGAAAGAGAGGAAATATTGAGAATTTGACTTAAAATCTAAATAAGTGGGATAATATGTTGACATCGGAACTGATTTTTATTTACTCTTTATCCATCAAAAACGCGTTCTTTAATAGAATTCAGTAAATGGTATAAATTTATATATGCGTATCTATGACTGGCATTTGTTTCTTCATAATCGTCACCGACTGAATTATTGGTTTCAATTCTTTTTCTCGGTACTTATACACAAGCCTCGAAGTGCTGTTCCGTAACTATTATTAATTGAAGGGGCTGTGTGCGGGAATAATTTGAAAATTAATTTCGCTTTTCCGTAAAAGGACTATAAACAGTGAAGTGGTGAAATTTTTGGACGACTGTGGGCCGACTGTAGCGGTAAGTTGAACATAATTGCGCTTCGCGGATGCATAAGCGGGGAAATAATGGGAAAAGAGGATTTGCGTCTCTCGAAAAGAATAAAAACCAGATATATGGGAATCGGCTTCCTCTTTTGCGTTCAGGAGGGAAGCGATTCGCATTGCTCTATATCATGGATTCAAAACCGATCCGATTAGGGGACGGGATGGATTTAAGTATTTTTCATAACATCAGTCTTGATCTATTTTCGTTCTTGGGAAATTAACTTATTCCGATAGGGAAGGTTTATTGATATATAAACTTGAAGCTTTTTGGGAAAATTGCGCATATGCTTTATCTACTATTCTCTAGAAGTGGATTTCCCCTGTTTAAAACAGATCGTGATTTTACGACATATGTGGATATTTCCATAATAATTTTTGCATAAAGTATTTGAGGAAGATTTGTAAATCTATATCTTATTTTATTAAAATTAAAATCCAGGCAGATTTATTCAGTTTTATGACAACTACATTTTTGTTGAATTTAAATAAACATAGGTATATATATATAATTATAATTGTATAGAAAGAGGATATTTGAATCAATACTGTGATAATACAATAAAAGAAAAACAGAAAATGAGAAAAAAATTTCACAATTTAAACCTATATTTTAAAACTGTAACGCTTACGATGTTATTTTTTAAGCTTTATGCGTAACATTCCAAAAAGTTAATTTTTTCGACGAGATTCTTCCACAAAGCACCCAGAAAATGTCCAATCTGTTATTGTTGAACGCAAAACAAAACGTGACAATCAAATCGAACATACTTTCAAATCGCTTGCACCACTTTAATTATGCGCTCACATTTTCAATTCGGAATAAAATGTAAATACTTCTATTCAACCGAGCAAAAAGAACAAAATACGTACCGCGTCAAATTTAAACGCTAAGGGAGGAAGAAAGGGAGGGAATTGGAATTTAACGGACGTTCATTAAGCCGCGAGGCCGTAATTAAACCCTTATTTAGTTATATAGGTATTTATTGTCAATGGCGCGTCAACTGCAAAGGCTATTAGGCGCCATTAATTTAGCTCCGGCGAGCACCTCACAATCTGAAAGCGCCCCTCCCCCACCCCCGTACCAAATATTGAAATTTGCGGCTAGGAAATTGACCAATGCGGCTTGCAACACAATTTTTTTCGCGATGTTATTTCTCCCTTTCACAACCCACCAAATTAATTCCTCGGGTCCTCCCTATTAAAACATTTACAAAAGACCGGCAAATTTGTAATTATAAAACCGTGAGGCCTTCCCTTATTCCGTTCTCCTCTCTTCCCCCCCTCCCCCCCCCCCCCTTACCCTCTCGCCCAGCTCGAATCTTCATTTTACAACCACGCGCCCACTCGCACCAATTCATTAACGATTGTCACGTAGGCAATAGAGGGGTGGGAGAGCATAGAGTAGGGAAGGGGGTGGGATGGGGATAGAAGGGGAGAGGGGAGGGGAAGAGAGGCGAGGATGGGTTGACGCATGGCTGGTTGATCATCATGCGTTTCGCATCAGCGTTTGCATGATCGAACCTCGCACGCAATGTGAGGATGAGAGGACAAGGGATGAGGAAGGAGGGAGGAGGGAAAAGGAGAGCCGTCAATGTGACGGGGTGTTGCCCGGTGCATAATGTCAGAGGTAGCATGCTCCTACGGTTGGTTGACCCAATGATCGATTTTAAAAGGCATATCATCCGCCTACACACCCTCCTCCTCCTCCCAGAAATAAAGTGGGTGGGTTTCTGAAAGGGAGAGGACCAAGGGGCAGTCTATGCCCCGTAAAATGCACAACAGGTACCGCATCCCCAAGAACCCAACTTTGCGGCGTGTTTACCTTCAAAAGACCTGCCCGCATAATTATCATCCCTCCTCCATTCGCGGAAAAAAGAGAGAAAGAGAGGGGTGGCATGGAAGTAGGGGGAGAGAAGAAAGTGGAAGAACAAAAGGAGAGAAGGGGTGGGGAGACTCGGGAGAATTATAGAGGGGGGAGAGATAGGGGATGAAACGAAGGAGAGAAGGATTGGGTTATGCAGAGAGAGTGGAAGAAAGGGGGAGGGAGAGAGAGAGGGGGAGAAAGAGAGGGAGTATGAGAGGAAAGAGAGAGTGGAAAAAGGGATGGGGAAAATGTAGGTATAAAGGGAGAGTAGGATTGGGGATAGAGAAAGTATGGAAAAAGGTATAGGAGTGATAGATGCTGAGGAAGGCAGAAGTATAAAGGAAGAGAGAAAAAGAGGAAGAGTGAATGAAGAGAGGAGAAATAGATTAGAAAAGGGGAGAGAGAATGAGAGAAATGAGAGAGACTCCCTAAAATGTTTTTTTTTTGCTATTCAGGATTGAATCGGACTCGTTTTTCTATTGTTTTATGGACTTTGAAGTCTTTTTTTTTTGTTTTCAAAGCAGCTCCTAGGCATGTTTTATGCCTCGAGCCGATGTCACGGGCGACAATTCAAGCAAATTGAAAAAGATAAGCGGATGCGTGTGTGTGCGCGGGTATTGGAATTGCGGAGGGGAAACTACTGGATGGAAGGGCGTAGCGATATGGTTAGTAGCGAGTATTAACCCTTGTGTCACGCACCGGAACTAAAAGTATTTTTGAAAAAAATCCGACCATTGGGGGGGGGGGTGTTTGCCTTCGATCCAGACATTGCCTCTCGCCTACACTATTTCGCCTCCGAAGCGCCGGGTATTGCGGAACGAGGTTTATTGGGACCAGTGATGAACGATAATGCGTGACGGTCAGCGAAGCAAAGGAGAAGCAATAGTGTGTTTTCCCAGGAAGGAAGGCGCAATGGGGGAACTTTGACCGGAGAAAAGGGGTTGAGGGGGGGGAAGTCGAGGAGTTTTATACGACCGCGTTGGAGGTTTGCGGAGGGAATAAGAGAGAGAGAGAGTGAAAGTGAGAGAGGCATTTTTGAAGGGTGGGTCCCGTGCGGCAAGGGAGCTAAACATAACGATCGAAGGCGTACTCTATCCTGGGAAAATACCGAATGTCGATGGAACGCAGAATTGGGTGGGAAGGGGGCTATCTGTGCGAGGCGTGAACGGTCAAGGTGCCATTATCCGCCATGCTTGTCCACCGATTTCCGATACAATTCCTACTTAAGCGTCGGTGGCAGCTTTTAAACGCTCTAAGAGGTGGAAGAAAAGCTTTTAATTGGTTTGGGGATCAAGGGTTGCTACGGTGATAAAGGAAGCTAACCTCTAAGCTTTACTAGAATCGAGATTTCAGACAAATAGATTAAAATTTCTCTTTCTATCAGATTGATTCGTTTAAAAAGGGGAGTATTTCATGGTGATGGACTGGAAAAAGTGAAGAAGGAAAGAAGAGCAGTAAAAAGAGAGCCTCATGGTAAAGATAGTACTAAATTTTTTGCAAAGCAATATGGTCAAACGAACTAAATCGCTCGTTCATCTTGAATGGGAATCGCTGTATTCGCTAAAGTTGCAAGATAGCTGTGACGAATACAGATGATGATGCAAAACTACCTTAAAAAATATTTATAGTGTTTGGACAGCTGGTGTTTCTTAATCTCAAATCCGATGTGTAATTCAATAAAATGAAAATGGTTTATCAAATTAATTGGATGTATAATTTGAAGGAATGATTCAAATCTGACGTTTACGCTATGGAAAATTTGAAATATTTATGACATCCTAAAGAATACTCAACACAAGTTATCGTTAAAAGATCTAAACCAAATATTGAAACTTTGGCCTGTTAAAATTGGCAAGAAAATGCACAAGAGTTTTTAACAGAGTAAAAATAGCCTCGGTTTCAATTAAATATAAATCGCAATAGGATACGTGAAAATGTCTCGGAATTATTTTGTTAGGGAAATATCTTAAGTTTAGCTCTTGTCCATTTCTCATGCAATTTTTCGTATTTGAAAAATTAAACGAATCAATTAAACATTGTAGGATTTTATGGCGGGTAATTTTAAATCATAAAAACCATCAAAAAGAAATTATTGTAATTAAGATGTATAAGATTATAACTGACGTTATATGGATTAATTAGTCGAAATACGCTAACCAATCTAAAATAAAAGGCGTTAACCTTGAAAAAATTTTAACTTTGCTACAAAAACTTCATTAACGACGATTGTCATACAATTCAAAAAAACAGCATGACGACAAATTCATAATCTTGGGAAAATAATAACATGTTAGGCAAAATGTAAAAATCCAAGCTTTTTTTAAATCGTAAAATACAGTTGTTTGTGCATATACAAATAGAAAGAAAATTTTTACCAACCAGTTGAGAAAAGAAAAATTATCTAAATGTATGATAATTTTTTTAAAGCGAATGCAGGAGAGGTTCATTTGGTGATTTTGAGGGCCATTAGAAATAAAGAAAACTAAGATTCAACTGGAAAAATACGCCTGAACAAAATTATACAGCCAAAATGCACGATGAAAGCGCACGTGTGCGTATTTGTTAAAAAGCAAAATAAAACGAAAATTAGAAGATGTAAATGACTGGGCTGAATGTGATAGAACGTGATGATTTACCAAATGGAAATACAATGGAAAAGAGGCTTTGAGCCGAGCGCGCAAACATGAGGTTTGGAATTATTGTTGTGATGTCATCACTGCATCACCATATTCACTGCAAACAAAACACCGGGGGGTTAACGCATTGTGTTGACTGAAATGCTGTAGGTAAGTTCTGATGAGACGGGATAGGCGGGGGAAAGCTATTGAAACATTGCTCAGCGAAAAATGGGATTCGAAATGATTCTAAAACGACCCTTTGTTTTTTTTTGTTCTGGTGCTGGCGATGACTGTTTGCATGAAATACGTTCTTAAATTCCTAGCAATAAATTCGGTATTTGAAAATTTAGTGCGGAAAACAAAGAGCGAGAGAATATAATTTTTATCGACACGTGACACATTTAATGTCTCAGTCACCATGAGCTTGAGTAAACACCGAGCTTAAAATCAGTAGGCGTCACGTAAACTTCACAAGTTTGGATGCGTTTAGATTAAAAAATCCAAAATAACACAAGGGATAAATTGATGGATGATGAATGCGGCTCAACTGTAAAAAACGATTCAATCGTATTAAAATTTCAACGCACCGAAATATCTCCAAAATTTCATTATCTCAATCTTTATTTCTTCTGCAGCAAGTATTTTTAATAAAATGAATTATCGGAGGCTCTTTTCCCACCTTAGATTTACTTTAACCTTATAATTTAATATTGAACATTCAAAATCCCCAATATTAAAAATAACAAAGCATAAAATCACTCTTTGTACCTCTAGGATGTTTCTTTGAAAATTCAGCGAACAAATAATTCGGCATGCAATTAGATGACAGATATTCACCCATAAAACCGTATCATTTTTTTGGCCCTATCGAAGAATGGAAAACCGCAGACTAACGCTACCATTTGATAAATAAAATCAATTCCGGGGAGAGATTTTTTTCGCTAACGAGGCGAAAAAAATAGATAAACATTTACTGGTTCTCGAAAAGCTATAGCGCTTCAAACGCCGCGGCGTCTCTTCGGCGCTCTTGCTCACAGAGAATACAGCGTCGCTTTCCCGAAAACAAAAAATATAGCCTGCAAAAGAACACGGCGACGCAAAGCGCAGGCGATACATTCGGCATTGGGACACGATCGCGCGGCCCTCTCATAGGGACACCGCGTCACCACAGCTAGCAATCCGGCAAGCCGACAACAGAGGGAGAGGGATGGAGGGTGCAGAGGTGGAGGGAGGGAGAGGGGAGGTGGAGTGAGGGAGAAGAGATGGAGAGGGAGAGGGGGGGGCAAGGTGGGAGGGAGGAGAGGAAGGGAGATGAGGAGGGAGACAGAGAGGCGGATGGACTAACTGCCCCGGGGAAGGTTCAGAAATGCATTGGAGGGACGTATAGGATGAATTGGTAGAGAGATAAAGTGAGGAGTGGGGGAGGACTAGAGGAGGGAGGGAGGGAGGAATAGGGGAAAGGAGGAAGAGATTGAGGGGGGAGGGACGGTACCAAACCAAATGACCTATACTGCCCGAGGTTAATGCAACGCAGCGGCATCCTCTATGTCCAATCCCGCCCCTACCTCCCCCCCTTTCCCATTCTCGTCCCCCTCCCGTCCTCCACCACCCCCGCCAAAAACCTTTTTTTGAATTCCCTTTGACCCTAACATCAACGCTTTGCGCTAGACTGTTAGCAACGCGTCTCTCCCTCCCCCTCTCCCCCTTTACGCCCTTACCATTGGCATATCCCCTCCGTCCATCGCATTGATCAGTCTCCATTTCATCTCTCTCTCCCCTCCCCTTTATCTCCCTCTTGTTCGTTTCTCTGTGCTCGTCTCATCTTCCTCTTCACCTTCTTCCCTCTCCAAATCCTTTATTGTGCATCGTTGCCTTTTCCATCTCTGTCTATGCGAATATTCCGAACGCTCTTCCATCAAACTGCGCAATGTTCCAACACCTCCTTTTAGCCACAATGGGCGATGTAAA
The DNA here is from genome assembly GCA_028673005.1 of Tanypteryx hageni. NCBI lineage: Eukaryota > Metazoa > Arthropoda > Insecta > Odonata > Petaluridae > Tanypteryx > Tanypteryx hageni. The sequence continues at coordinate 59,377,469 of CM054116.1, forward strand.
AATATTTTCCTAGGATTCGATTTATGTTGAGTGAAAATGTTATAATGCCGTACGTAACGAACGAGAAACAAGTTTTTCTACTCCAGAATGTTTTGGGCATGCTCTTCTCAACAGTATTCTATTCCACGCGTATGCTGAGCGACGGATTAAGATAACGATTTTTGATGCGCGCAAAGAAAACTTTAATTTGTAAGGATACCTGCGTAAAGTATATTCGGAAATTTATTTTATTTTCTCGTAAGGAGTCATATACCTATTGTAAATTTTTAAAATGAATGAATGAAGTAATCATTCCATTTATTAGATTTTTGTTTGGTAAAAGTGGTATATAAGGAATTAATAGTATAATTAGAATTATAGTAACACGCATGATTCAATAGCAATGTACTTTGGGATTGTATTTCGACTAAACGCTTGGACAATGTTCTCCGTAAGATTAAATGAAGAAAAGATTGAGTGAATTTAAGGTATATTTTTCACGCATTGTCAACATATTTTTAATGAAGTATTCTTGAATACTTAATCGAAAAGATAATAGAATTAGATTCTTATATGGGTCAACTAACCATTTAGACAATACAACAGTTTCGACTCGCTAGTTCAAACTAAAACAAAGTTTTCACTATGAATTACGGAATTTCCAAAATTTCACATTGTGCAAGGGAAATATATTCATTTTAAAACACCTTCGCAAAAGATGATAACATATCCCAGATAGAAATCAATGGAATAAGCCTCTCCAGGAAATGACAAAAGGAAATTTAATCATGGAGATGGGTGTTACACTTCTCACAGAACCACTCTTTGGGTCGGGGTGAATTGATGGCCGCGATGCAAACGTATTCGACGTTTCGGGAACAGCCAATCTCCTACATCTCGCTAAGAGAGGGGAGATGAAGGAATGACTCGCCCGGTCACATCCTTGGCTCAACTTTGTGAGGTCATTCGTGACTGGTGATGACTGAATTTCCAAGTAGCTGAATCTAATTTCACTCTTGGGTGATATGACGTGGAAAACGGACACGGCCGTATTTCGTTCCCAGCATCGGTGTTTCTCCATCAGGCAAAAATATATTTTCGCATCCCATATATGTCGCCTTATGTCGCCAGAGATAATGGAATTTGGCGGCTTACGTCAATGCAAGTTTGTTTTGTTTGCGTATATTTTTTCATTAATTATTCAAACTTTCCTGCTAGGAAATCTTGAAGTGAATAAAATGTGTAGAATAGACAGATTTTTATTTGTCACTGGCAAAGTATAAATGTAAGTAGATATCTGTATTTAAATTCAACCTAGTTCTTGTCAGAGAAAACAACTGAACTGCATGAATTTAATGGATAGGTTTATCATTTTTTCGTTAAATATGGTTTTCAATTACAATATTTTATATAAAATAGCAATGGCGTTTTAAACCAAATTTAATAGCTTTAAAATTTGCATATATTATTACGTATCAGATATTTTAGTTAAATACCAAATTTCCTCTTAGAAACTCCATGTATAGTTTTACATTATACAACAGTGACGCTGGCAGCAACTCCAAGTTAATCACTTTCAAAAGCTACGTCACTTCAAAGAGAGTTTGAAACGTGCTTAAGCATTAATTTAAAATTACACGAACCTCATTTCATAAAAAAATATAGCAACATGGAGTCGAAAACGTTTCGAATTCATGTCTTTTCGTTACGTTTTCGACGCGAAGACCCTTGGTGTGGAATCAGAGCGCACAAAAACCCGTGCATTTTCTCAAAATGGTTGAGCTGTATAGCTGTGGCAACGTCGTGTTTGATTCTCTCCAGTAAAATTTTCCAAATCGCTGGATTTGGTCCCGACCTCGTCGGTCACCATACATGACACCTTAGGATACATCCAAAGGGCAACGTGGATGATATTTCTTACGCTTCAAAAGTGAAAAAATATGCGCGAAATAGTAATCAAAATCTGGAACGCATTCTAAACAGCCGGATATGCTGAGAAGAGCGTCATGCGGATGCATATGGCATAAACGTCAGCGATGCTAAAAAAAGCGGGCAGAACTTATGACTTGCAAGAAATAAAAGCTATATAAACGCCTATTTACGCAAATCACCGTTATCAATACTAATTTCTGTCCGCCGAGAGTGTAATATTGCATAGATGGGATAAATAAATATAAAAGTTTTACTCCATAAAATTTAATTTTACTTATAATACAGTGAGAATATTCCATCCTTTTACGGGGTGAACTGACAGTGCAGAGGTCTTACACTCAAATCGCACAGTGGCTATGTGGTTAGTTTTGATAACTATGGCGGACAGAATGTCGATCTAAATAATTATGATCGTAAATATTTCGTTGGAAATAAATAAGAACCGTCAAACACTAAAAATATTATGATGATATATTGACTGCCGTGCGTTCTTGGTTACTAAACGTATCTCTTCTTCGTTCCATGCACGTCTCATTGAGGCACTCTCTCCCACCTCCTTTGAAACATAAAAGGATGAGAACCGCATAAAAGGGAGTCGCATCCAGACCGCCTGTTTGAGACCCTTCAGATAGCACATTGCCGATTTCTTTTTGTTCATCGAATGCGCCCATCAGTTATATGTTTAAAAATTAACGCGGAGTTTTTCGCTCAGACCCTCTCTTCTGTTTTTAATAGAAAATTTTCCCACAAAATAAAAAGACAAAACGCCCGGAAAATTCCTACTCTGGCAAAATTTCTGTAAGGCCGGATTCGTAAGATAAGAGAAAATGAAACCAAATTTGCTCGTAAATCAAGAGCGACAGCTTATCACGAGGCCTTTTACGACGCATCCCTTGTAATACTCCGAGCGGAACAAAATAAGTAATTCGACGAGCGGGGAGGAGGAGGGCGAGAAACAGATAGAGGAGAGATAGAGGAGGGAACGGCGATGACGCGAAGCGATAAGGACTTACACACATCCAATGGACGATGTCTTCCGCGGCTCTTCTGGGGCTGGTTGATCACATGAGTGGTTGCTTGCGAGCTTGCGGATGGGAGGGAGGAAAGGGGGGCGGAAAACGAATGCGTTTGCAAGTGTGGGAAAACCGGACGAGGGGTATGAGGGGGAGAGGGGAGAGCGTGCGGTGGAAGGAGATGATTGAGCAAGGAGTTAAGGATGGAAATGGGCGGGAGGGAGAGAGAGAGGGCAGAGAAGAGGGGGACAGATGGGAGAGAGTCAGGACGGAGCGGGGAGGTTGATTGATAATACGCTTTATTTGTCTGTCTCTGCTCAGAGGGAGTGAGCAGAGAGGGTGTCCTCCCCCCTCTCCGCCACCCCCTCCCTCCTATCTCGCTAAAGAGAGAGGAGGGGAGGGGGTGGGTTTGGGTTCGGGTTTCGGAGGTTTTCGAGGGGGAGGGAGGGTTGGGTGGGTCGGGAATTGGTTGGGAGAGGCATCCTCGTTACGGACGTAGCTACAATGTCCTCCCCTTGCTTCCTTTTATTCACTCCCGGCCTATTCCTATTAGTGACTGTAGCCTACCACTTCTTATTAAAGATAGATATATATTAATTGCGCGCAAAATATAGTAGAACTAGACATTCTTCCCCTTTTCCCTTTTCTGGGGTGAATAATTGAAGTCGGACGTGGATTTGTTTGGGAGGCGTAGAGGGTAGAGACGAGCACGGTCCTAGAGCCATTATCCCCGCCAACTCAATCAGTCTTGGTTAATCCAGCGCTGCAAGAGCGGTAAGAATTTACAGTCTGAGTTCATTAGGCTCGATGAGCCCTTTGATGAGTCGCTCATACGTACGTAGAAAACCTCCCTAAGAGCGAAAGGGCAAGATCCTTCCGAAAGACGTCTCATATGTATTTATGAGGTTTTAAAACTATCGTACATTGGTTAGCGAGAATTCTCGTAAATTACAATTACCGCTTATCCCTCATGCATGAGCGGCATGAGTCACGCAAAGGGTCTTTAATATCTCGTTATATTTTGCATTTTAAAGAAGAATTATTGGGGGAATAATTCGATACACGTTATGGTGCGGAGTTGGCGTTGCAAACATTTTAAACTGAGGAAATATAAGCTTGGATATACGGGAATTCGACGATGACACGTTTAGGAAACTCAGGTTTGTGCACCGCTACTTGTAGATTGAAGTGGAAGAGTAACTACAAGCTAGCGGTTCCATGCACTCTTCATATATTATTTCCAGAAGGAGGAAAATAACGTACCCATGTAGCGTAGGCTTTTGTGTTTTACGATCACTTAAGATGCAGCGGTCCGTCGGTTTAAAATTCCTACCGCTGTACCTTTATAAGCCCCAAAACCGATCCATAAACACAAAAAACGAAACAAATAATATAGAAAGTTCCCTTCTCGTCTCTATTATATTCGAGGGACGTAGGACTGCCAAAAATATTTTCATTCAAATTGCAAACAATAAATCAGACGTCTCTGAAATATTTTTACGGGAGGGGAGAGAGAGAGAGAGAAGGCGAGGAAGTGAGGGGGAAAGGGACGAGGGGCGGAAGAGAAGGGTGTTTCTAGATTATGAAAAGGTCTTTCATGAGGAAGAGCATTCCGTCATAACAGTAACCGATATCGTTGAGTCAGCGAGATGAGTGGGGGTGACAACCGAGCAATGAAGAGAGAAAGGAAGAGGGGGAGCGGAAAAATTTTTGGCAGGAGGGGTGAGGAAGAGAGAAAAGCGGAAAAGAGATGGATGAAGGATGGGTAGATGGGAGGGGGGGGTGGGAGAGAGGGATTAGATGGAAACGCAAGTGGAGAGGGGAAGGAGACGGAAGACGGGACCGGGTTTGAAGATAGGTTTCATGGAATAGGAAAAAGGGAATGAAACGGATCATCAGGGGCGATAGGAAACGCTTGTGGGCGATGAGGCGAGTTAGTCATAGCGTCTCCTTACCCTGCTGCTTCCTCCCTCCTTCCTCCACCCTTATCTTCCTTCCTCCCCCTCCCCCTCCTTACCCCCACTACCTCTTTCCTACCCGCAGTTTCCCTCATCGAACTATCTCCTTACCCCCTCCCCTCATATCCTCCTCCCTCTCCCGCCTTGCGACCTCTCGAGGGGGAGACAGATACAGATGGGACATAAAATTAACAGGCGCAATATAAACCCGTTAAGAGGGAAGTTGAGGGCAAGAAAGAAGTGGAATGGGGTTTGAAATTTGGAGGGCGGGTAAGGATATGGGGTGGGGAAAGGGGTGGCGAAAGAAGAAAATGCCGCAGAGGGCGGGGGAGAGCGAGAGAAGAAGCGACTCGCGGGGATTAGGGATGGGGCGGGGGATGGATGTTTGGAGGAGATTGAGGGGGCTCCCGGATAAGAGGAAGAACATATCTATTTTCGTGCGGGGTCCTAGAAGTCAGTTTTAAGGGGGGTGGGAAGAAGCGTGAGGATAAGGGAGCGGACGAAGTATAGCTGCGTGAATAGGAGATGGCAAATAAGCAATTGTGGAAGAGGGTGGTTCGGTGAAGTCTCCGAAGCAATTGGTGAGATATGCCCCGATAGAAGAGATGGGGTGGGAAGCAGTAGTGTACCAACGGGATGGTGGCCGGAGTATTAAGGATGGGGGCGGGTGTTTTCGGCCTGCATGAAAGGAAGGAAGGGGACGATGAAGGGTGAGGGGAAGAGAGATGGGGCGTGCGAGTGCGGCGGTCGAGGAGGAGAGGAAGTGGGGTTGGTGCACGAAGCGATGAAATAAAACGGGACAGGGAAGAAGTGCAGAAGGGTGTAAGGACGTTGATGGCTACCAGAGAAAACTGCGAAGTGACGGCCGGACCAGAGATATAGAGAAAGGTTTTGAGTAGGAGATATTAAAAAAAAAGATTTTTTGAATGTCTAATACTTTAACGGCTGTAAGTGTCCTCGGTGGAACTTGCGTGCATGGATCTTTGAATGGTACCATGTCACTGGGCCCTCTTTTATTTTAATCATGTTTTACCTTTTTTTAGAGTCGAGTAAGTTATTAGCGAAACTCTCATCCCCCGTCTCTCTCACTTGCTTGCTCGCTCCCGCTCCGCTCTTTATCTTTCACACTGTTGGCATGCTCTGAAGGGACGACCTCAATTTTATAAATATATATGTGTGTAAGTATACGTGTATATATATATATATATATATATATATATATATATATATATATATATATATATATATATATATATACACACAGATACATATAATTGATAGTAGCTACAATAACTTTGGCTAAGATTAATAAAGGTAAAAAAGGAGTATTTTACCTTTACACATACATATGTTATGTATGATATGGAATAACTCGCGGCGGAGAAGGACTGCCTCGCTGTGAGTTCGAAGATGGGGTGGGAGAAATAGATGAAAGAAAGCAGGAAAATAGAAGACTTAGAGAATTGGTGAGTGATGGAGCTAGAGGAGGAGGAACTTATAGGGCGATGAAATATTTTCTTTTGGCTCGGCTGGAAAAGGCGAGCATAGGATGGAGTAGCGGAGGCGGGAGAAGGAGGTGAGGAAAGGCATATAAAGATGGGAAAGAGGGATGGAATGTTATTTGGTGTGAATGAGACAGGAGAGATCCAAAAACTGAGACGAGGGAAGAAAGTAAAAGGAAGAACACGAGAGATTGAAGTAAGGCGAGGGACGACGAAGAAAATAAAAGAACGAAGGAAGTTATAGGAAAATAAAAAAGGAAAAGTACCGGAAGACTGAGAGTTAAAATACGTCAGCAGAGGACGGAAAAACGTGAATGGAAGCAAGGATGAAAGATAAAAGGAGGGAGCGATTGGATTTTTTAAAAAGAAGAGGAAAAGGGATGAAGAAACGGGACGCGATGAGTGACGCGTGGAGGGAGGATAAGGAGAAGAGAAGAGAGAAAGGGAGGTAGGAGGGTAAAGCAAAGAAAGCATGGGATGGAAAGTGGTATGAGGATAGAGGGCAAGGGAGGATATCGGAGGAGTGGGAGAAAGGTTGAATGAGGGAGGATAGGGGTAAGGGAAAGAGGGCGGAGGACTCGAAGGGAATGTAGTTGCTAGGCCTGCAGAGGAGTGGTATGTTTGAAGGATTGATGCTATGTGCCAGAGGTTGAAAGAGAGAGAGAGATAGAGAGAAACACGGAGTGAGTGAGAGAGAGGGAAATGGTGACGAAAGTCTCTTCAGAATAAGAGAGAGAGAGAGACGGGCGGAAAGGAGGTCTGGGAATATGAGATCTTGGGGCGTTTTAGGTGGAAAATATGGAGAGGAAAGAATTGTGACAGTTGGTGTTGGAAAGGCAGGGAGTGGAATATTTTTTCAGAAGGTTTTTGAAAGATTGGAGAGAGAAATAGAGAGAGAGAAGCGGGTTTGATAAGTGTTGGAGGCACCGAATGCAGCTAGTACGTGAATATAGCGACGCATAGATGTTTAGAACAGATGCACAGGTGGATTCCATTTTTTTGATGAAAATTATAGACAAATATATATTAAATAAAAACATTAGTTGCTTTAGGCTATTGAATTGTTGCAGAAAAAATTGACGATTTTTACGTCACAAAACACAAACGAAACTATGGAAATATGAAATAAAAATATAAAATGCAGGAAGTAACCACAAGGAATAACAATATTTTGCCACCATACAAAGTGAATTTACAAGAATATATCGTTCACGTTTCATTGCTGTAAACAATTGAAAAAATCAAGATGTTTCAAAAGTCTGGAAACGTAATGTTCTTTCAACATGATGGGGTTCCACCACGTTATGCCACAATATTGCGAAATTTTTTCGATGAGACAATGCCTTTGAGGACCAAGTGAAGGGCCCCACGTTGTCACGTAGCCAATTCTTTCTTTGGGGACATATGAAATCAGTGGTATATGCCACGAGACCGATGTAGAATTGAAGACCTAAATGATGAAATCAGAAATTAATTTGCTGACGTTGATGTATTATTGATTACTTATTTTTATTTTCAATTTTTATATTTAGGCGCTTATTCATTACTTTTTCCAGCCATAAGACGGGCATGATAATTATTTATTACATTGATTTGTCAATGTTGAGAAAGATTCAGATAAACCTAGAGACTCGAATCAATTTTTATATGCATGTCAATGGCTCGCGATTTGTGCAGTTATTGTAATAAAATTGTAAAATAAGCATTCCTACAATTCCATACTTTGCTGTATGTCTGAGAGAACATCGTTCAAACAAAGGCGATCCGGTCATATAAGATCCCTTACGTCAAACCACCGTCGATTCCTATGTTTGCGAAGTCCCTTTCACAATTCATCTCGACTAGCCTTTAATTGCTTTACACGCCGATAGAGGGCACGAAAAACGATCAAACAACGCTTGCGAGGACACGGGCTGTTTTTAGCAACCATTTCAAGAGGCGAAGAGAGACAGACAAAGAGGAGGACAGGAATAGAAGAGAAATGACTGACAAAAAAAATTACCGCAATAAAATTTGACTCGAATTCGTAAACATAATACCAAGAGGATTGCAGAAATCGATATGGAAGCGAAAAAACAGAGAGGGTTAGATGAAAGTGGAATACGCAGAAGAAGAAATGGAATGAGGTTGAGGCGGGGGAGAGAGTGGAGGTGGAATATAGAGAAGAGGAGGAAGGAGAGAGATGGAGAGACAGGAAAAGAGAAAAGAGGGATGATGGGAGCGCGGGAGAGATATGAAGCACGTGAGAAATAGCGTCATAATGAAGATTTTTTGGGAATGAGAGCTCGTACGAAATGAGACTTTAGAGATAAGATGGAAGTATTGCGGCGGATAAAAATCTCGCGTGGAAGAATGAAAGGCGGATGCGTTATAAAGGAGCGATAGAGAATCTGGGGAAAAATTCGAGTGCTGCACGGAGGGACGAGAGTGTGCGAAAGGAAGGCTTAAAATAATAGGAAAAGAAGGGCTGAGAGAGGAATGAGAAACCAAAGGAGAAAACAAAAGTAGAAAATGGAATGCATAAGGTTCGTGAAAATATGCTGCAAAGGGACTAAGAATAGCACTCGAGAGAAAGGAGCTACATGTAAAACGTTTGTCGATGGAAAATAGCAGCGTGACGGGCGAAGATGAAATCGACGAAGAACAGAGAAGGTCAAGAGAGAAGGAGAGAGGGTAAAAATTCGACGCAAATAAAGAGAGAGAATTGAAATATAAACACGAAGGGAGATAAGCTCTAGGTAAGGCAATGCAACGATACACATAAAAGCATGGAGAGCGTAAATACAGGAGAGAGAGAGAGAGCGAAAAAATAAGAGAGAAAAGGCGGAGAAAGAATGAGAGGAAAGAGAGAAAAATGAGCAGAGAGCAAAGAGAGAGATAGAGAGAGAGGTTTGAGAGAGGAAAGGGAGTGGCGACCAATAATTTACGGCACGCAACCCACCCTTTCGCGAACTGCGGTTCACTTTAATTGGACGGGACATTCGCTCGCTTTTTATCAGCGCCTAAGCGGTTTATTACAACGAGGGGAACGAATAGATGATGACGGCTGCAGGGTTAGGAGGGGCGTGTGTGTGTATGTGTGTGTGTGCGCACGTAGAGAGAGAGAAAGAGAGAGCAAGAGTGCGAGAGAAATAGAGAGCAAAGGAGAGAGGAAGAGAGCATGGGAGAGAAATGAGGATGGCAGCGACTCTGAAGTCTGGCAATGTGCGGAATGAAAGAGTGAAAGGGAGAGAGAAAGCAGGGGGGAGAGAACGGGATAAAAAGTGAAGAGAGAGAGAGAGTGCAGAGGGGAAAAGATGAGGACATTTTTTTGAGTTTGTTAAGGTTGTGCCCACTTCGCGTCAGCTTAGGGCTAATCCCCACGATGATCCCTCGTTGATAAATTGGTTCTCCCAACCAAAAAAAGTCGCATATTTTATTATTCGGAGAGTTCGAACTCGACGCAACGTAGACCTCCGCTTGGATCCGGTTCTGACCGCTAGACTACCCCTAATTGGAATGGAAGTTGTCGTGGCTGGGGGAGTCGGAGAAGTGTGATAGGGAACGAGGGGGAGGAAGAGGAGGAAAGAAACGAAGTAGGAAAAAATTTGCTGGGTGCGTAACGGACGGGGACGAGCGTTGTAAAACCCTATTAGATGTACGATTCGTTCTCTCCCTTTGCTGCTCTGTGTGAGTCTTAATCTTATCTGGGCCTTAGCAACATAACAGGGAGAATAATTGTGTTCTTCCAATTTACATTTTTGCAGATAACCGGGAAACGGACGAGGGAGGGTATAGAAGGTGGGGGGTGGGAGGGGTTTGCAGGAGGGCGAGGGCGGGTAAGGAGGGACCGAGCGAGGAATGGAGATAGGAAAAGACTAGGAGGAGAAGAGAGAAGATCTGCTTTCACGGTCCGGGATAAAATGGGAGAAGAAGTAGCTACACACACCGCTATTTTGCCTAGCCGTGGCGAACCCATTATTATCTCAAGAATTATTTTAAATTTTTTTACTTCGCGCCCCTCCCCCAACTATGCAAACCCTTCTCCCAAAATGTTTATCAAAAAGGAGTTGGGAGCTTTCAGGTCGAAAAGGACGACGATTACTAGATTCGTGACGCCGAGGAAAAAATCCCCAAGTTCACGACTCGAAAGTGGATGAAAAAAGAGTCGAGCTTATCTTTCTTTCCCGAGTTTCGTGATGCTTGCTCGCCATGGGAGAGTTTCTTTTTTATATAAACCATGTTGACTTTTCCGCTCGATGAAAATTGACCTTAACGACGGTAGATGTCATTTATGGAGGAGCAGAGGGAGTGAAAGGGAGTGAGATGGGGAATTTTATAATGCATCTCCCTATCTGAAGCGGGTCTCCATTTTTATTGTTTTATTTCGAAACGGCTCTGACGACGGAGAATTTATGCCCTATGCTGCGTCGGTAGGGGAGGAAATAAAAATAAAAACGCATTACGGTAATCGAAAATTTGAAATAATTTGGAGGCATAAAAATCCGGCAAAAAATAGAAAATTTTACGCTCTACTGCGTAAGAAAACGGTCATACTAATGTTTTTTCTGGGAAGGAAAAGATAAACAACGAAATATAACGTCGATTTTAAGAGCTAGATGGAACGTTTCAAAATCGTTTATCTTGAATCGTTCTTTTATAATATTATTATTATCTCGGCAACAAATTACGATCGTCGTTAAATCGTGATTCGAGATCACGCTCGAGCATACAAAGGGATCATCGGCGCGTGATTATCAATAAAATTGACTAAGTGGTGTTCCGAAAAATGTTCTGTAATAAAGTTCAACTATGCGAGTTGATGTGAAAATAAAATTTTCGGGGGTATATATGTGCTTTACAACTTTCCAGTTTTTACGAAGTCGATATAAACATGATGCCACGCAGTAACATTGTGTTATTTCAAAGACAATTTCACTTCATTATTCTTATTCTTTATAAAACAAATGAAGTATTTTTTACTTTATATGTAAATTCGTAAAAATAGTTAGCAATGTATATTAAAAGCAAAATAGCATAAATAAACGATTTTTCTATTGTGAATAATTGTTAACCGATGTATAAATTGATGTTCCAAAAGTTGCTAAGTGTCTGAATTGTCAGTACGAAGTACCAATTAATCAGCTTTCACTCACACAGTCAAAATTAAAATTGAGGAAAGCAGCACATTGAAATTATATGACACGTGATCTAACCTGTAACACAAAAGCGGCGGATTTATTCTTTAAGTGCAACAGAAATGAACGATGTTTGTACGGTGAATTATCATATATCTATATTAGATTTAAACAATTGATATGGCGCTTCTATAGTAGGTGTTATATCATTATCCATTGCATTCCATATCATGGAATCGGGAGGCCTTCCTAAAAGATCACAAGAAAATCAATAAATGTATCGCTTAATTAGTTTAAATTTCTGTTAGAGATGTTCTGTGTTTGGTTAAAAACGTAATAAAGATATGCATAACTTTTGACTTTATATCTATTTCTTGACAACTATGACGAAATTCCGTTGATCACGATTGACATGAGCAAAGGTCCAAGTCAGAGAAAATGCCTGAATCATATCGAATGATAATGTTTCAACTCGTTTGTTCATCGCAGCTGAAAGTTCATTCCTGCCATTTTCCATCCGATCGGAATGACATCGTGGCGATAGCACTCGAGGAAGCGAGCTGAAAATGTGTGTATTAATTTCAAAAGAATGCCATGGAGAGTTATCGATGGTTAAATAAACGTTTAGAATTCTAGAAAGCAGTCTTAGGTATTTACAATTTATTAGGATAGATTAAGCACAGTGTGGAAATTAAAGAACTCTTAAAGAACTGTATTATCGTAAATAAGTATTTCAAGTTTTTTTTTCTGAAAGAAATGGCCAATCTAATTTTAATTTATTTAAATTTTAATCTATTATTTTTCATTAAAACACATTTTGATTTCATTAACATAGTTTTATGTCGTACCTCCATCAACAAAAAGTAAAATGATACAGAGGAATACTCGGCTAGATGTGTTTCATCGGCCACAAGGATAAGTCGGAATATTGTACAGCCGAGAACAATCCTTCTGGGGCGCGAAATTTGTCGGATTGGAAATGACAACAACGACAGTCCGAAAGGGTGTTAATAAAACAATTGTTGATTCGCTTATAAACATCACACCGACCAAAAAAATCAACGACATCCTGTGAGAGCCACAGTCTTGTCCTCTCTTCCTTCTTTAGTTACCTCCCTTCCTTCCAATGATAACAAATGAGGGGAAACGTAGGCATTATATTGTCTAACTAATAAAAAATCACGTGTCTCACCCCGGTCTCTCCCGGCCTATCGTGACTCCGGTTTCCGGTCCACCGCATTCGTACGCAGGGATAGGAAACGGCACCTGAGGCGCACGTGGGTGAAAACCTGAGGAAGTTTTCAAGACGAGAGAGTGGAAGGGGGAGGAAGCGTCCTGTGCGCGTGTGTGCGAGCGGGAGGAAGGAATGAGGAGAGAGAATAAAACAAGAGGACGCGAAAGGGGAGGAGGAGGGGGCAGAAGAAGTAAGACAGAGGAGGTTAGGGGTGGAATGGGGATAAGATTGAGAGGGAAGGAAGAAGGATAAAGAAGTATAGGAAGGAGAGGGGAAGGGGGAGGGATATGGATGTGGGCGAGGTATGGTAGGGGGAGTAAACTTGTTGGCAGGACGTGCCCCAAAGGAGCAAATTGGAGGCGGATGGGGAGAGAGGGTGCAGGGGATGGAGGATAAGAGAAAAGGGGAGGAGATTAAGGAGAATGGGTGGGGAGGAGTGGCGGAGGGTCTTCCTCCCTCGGGACTCGGAGATGAGTGGCAATAGAAGGGGCGAGAGGGAGGGAAAAGGGAGAAAGAGAGGGAGGGATGAAATGTTTGTAAGCCAGGGAGAGGGAAAAGTGGAAGCTGCAAGGGTAGAGAAAAATACCAAACATATAGACATATACTAAGCAGTCCCATTCAGTACTTGGATGTAATTTAATCTGAAAAGAAATGCTATAAAACAAAAAAATGTAATCGGAAATTATCATCAAAGTAGAAGGGCTGGGGCTGAGTTGTGGTTTTAGCAGAATAAACTACGAGCCAGGTTAGCCGAACGTGGACGTTTACGCAGCCCATGTATAGAAACAATTATTTCGTAAATGTACGGTTCAAATAAAGTCAGGTAACAGGGCAATAATACAATCGATATGCTTTTGTACGTTTCCTATCAGTCCTGAGGCGAGGACATTTGGCGCCCGGAGAAAGACCGAAAAACTCTGCTCGTAACATTTATTTGTTATAAAATAACCATTTCAATTGTGTATCAAAAAGAAAAAATATAATATTTATTATAGGACATACAAAAATCAAAATTACAATTTTTCTATATATTTTAACCAAATATTGATTTTCCTGTTTGCGCCCCTTCACTTCAGTGCTCCGGGTGGTCGCCCAGCTCGCCCTTCCCTTGCTATGGTACTGATGCCTAGAATATCCCTGTTCGTAATGAATGTGGCAGATATCTAGAAAACGTGCGGAATTTGCCTGGCATTGATCATGAGCTTCGTTATCATGGATAGAGAAGAACGGCGAGAGTTAGATTGTTCGTAGCCTATTAAGTAGCAAGAACCGAGTCCAGCAACTGATAGATAGGATAAGGAAAAGGGAAAGGAGGGACGAGGGGGAATAGAGAAGGGAGTGGAGAGGGTGGAAATGAGGACTTTTTTCTCCGTCGGAAAGGCAACTTGGGAGGAGTTTTTTGTGGAGAGAGGAAGAGAAGTCTAATCCCATTCTGTTACGGAGATAAGGACGAAGAGAGAGAGAGGGAGAGAAGCCGAGGGGCAGTCAGAGTGGAGGGGAGAGGGAAGGAGAGCAGGGAGGAGGGAAGGAGGGCGGGGAGGAGGGAAGGGGAGCAGGGAGGAGGGAAGGAGAGCAGGGCGGAGGGAAGGAGAGCAGGGAGGAGGGAAGGAGGGCGGGGAGGAGGAAGGGGAGCAGGGAGGAGTGAAGGAGAGCAGGGAGGAGTGAAAAAGAGCAGGGAGGAGGGAAGGAGGGCGGGGAGGAGGGAAGGGGAGCAGGAAGGAGGGAAGGAAAGCTGGGAGGAGGGTGGAAGAAGATACAGGAGACATGAAACAATGTAGGGAACAAAAGGATGGAATGTAAAGAGAAGGAAGATAAAAGAGGTGTAGGAGAGAGAGAAACGGAGAAAGGAGAAAACGTGAAGTTTTTTTCACCCTGGATGTGAAGGTGATGGGCGTAGACGACTTCGGAAACGCTTAAGAGAATACTTAATCATTGCAAGTGCACCTTGGACACTATCGTAAACAAAAACAGAATTAACCGAACAATTGGTGATCTGAATGATAAAGGCACATTCAGTAGTGATTCCGAAACCTACGTACATTGTGTGCTCGGAAGTTACCATTAAATTCAAACCGCTAATTTTACTGCATAAGTAATACTAAACTTTGTACACCAACTTCCTTATTCAAGTTATCTGATTCTTGTTTAAAAATGATATTTCCAATTTATTTATTTTGTGAGAAATAATCGTATGAAATATAGATCAATGTTTTTCAAAATATACATATATATATATATATATATATATATATATATATATATATATATATATATATATATATCACAGAGCAATATACTGCATATAAAATTTACGTAATAATCATGCCAAACATGCGGTGCAAATAAAATTTGACGGACTGCTGGGAATTTTATTACCATCCTCAAGGCTGCAGACGAAGCACTTCGTGCACCGTAACCGTATCCACTTTTCTCCCTTTTCTCCCCGGAGTACATCTTTTGGGGAAAGGGGCACTGAGCATCGTTATCATCATCAGTCAACTCACAACAGGCTTCGTCGTATTCGCTTTCACCACAGGAATCGGAAATTGACTCTTCATGCTGCAATCTTATATATATATATATATATATATATATATATATATATATATATATATATATATATATTTCTCTTACTCCGTCTGCAAAAACTTCCACTACGCGCCACCAGACCGCGCCACTGACTGATTGTAATGCTATTTTTAACAAACTTTCCGAGGAGGTAGAAGATTGAAATTTGGTAGGAATAGTAAAAGGCATTTACGAAACGAAATCCCAAAAAGATCCGGGTTCGAATCCAATAGATAATTTCTACTTCCCATCAGATAACACGTAAAAATCGATTTTTGGACTTATACTTTTACTCTTTTGCAAATTAAAATTAGAAAGAATTGACCTACGATCTTCGAACCTAGACCGTTCTAAAGAAAAATAAACAACGATTCTTATCGTCGTATTTTACCTACGATACAAAATCGCTCAAGTTATACGTTTAAATTATATTTATTTGATAAATTTAAGCTTTTTAACGATATGTTGCCTTGCCGACCGTGACATTATTAAACCTCAAGATTTTATTGTCGCCTTAATCTTTATACTTAGGCTTCGTAGGATTCGACGATTATATTTTTTTTAAATCGACGACTAAAATCGATGTTTATTTCTCTGAAAGATTTTCGAAGAATAACGACGCTTCAAATTGCTGCTTGGTAGAATTCGACGTTTATTTTTTTTAATCGACTTTTATGTTCCCGAGAGATTTTCAACGAATATCAACGCTTAAAATTACTAAAATATAGGGCTGGCAGTGTTCGTTCGGCCTTCCAATTCAATGACTTAAATTTACTTTTTACATTGAAATTCTACGTAAATTTTACGTTTATTTGACAATACTCTGATAATTTATTTAAATTTTTATATGATATAAATTCCTTAAAAATAAGTTCTTCGAAAATTGAATCGTTTTGACTCTACATGGCGGTAAATTTCTAATACTCACTTTCAGCAACGGAAAAAGTCTATTTATATCGTTAATGTGATCTTTTACTAATTAAATCATAACTTTAAAACATGAAAATTACATTTGAACCGGCCACGAGATTTCGCGGGCGTTTTTTGGATTTATGACAAAATGTCCATGAACTAAGCGTACTACGGAATCTAAATCCGGTACACAACGTGTTAATGCGACATGAAACGTATATATATATATATATATATATATATATATATATATATATATATATATATATATATATATATATATATATATATATATATATATATGCATACATACATTTATATAAGAATATTTCACTTGAAAGCTTATCTCTTTAAGTAACAAGAAATATCTAGTGCAGAAAAATTTCATTGTGCGAACACAAAACGATATTTCTTGTTTTTGTATTTTCACTCCTTTCCTTACAAATTTTGTCAAACGTGATTATTTCGGTAACCAACCTATATGCGAAAACATATATTAATAGTAAATTCAGGTCTCTTACTAATTGAATCTTGATGATTAAACCAAATTAGCACCTTGCATATCGGTCACGAGGATATTATTGTTGTTTTACCACAATTAATTATTTTTAATCTCAAATATCGTAAGGTGGTATATCCAAATCTAGATATTTTTGATTTCGTATAATTCTAATAGCGTCGTTAACAAATATATTATACCGCGAATGTAGATAGTAAATTATGATTTACCTCTTTAAATAGCACATGTAATGAAAATTAGAAAACGATTAATTTATGAAATCCGAACAATGTGATGTTTCTTTTTCCGAGAAACATTCTTTTAGACATTCGTTGATGGCAATTAAGGAAAAAACATTAACGATATAATTATCACAATAATATTTTAGACGTCAAAAAAGAACTATCTAATAGTTTGTATCATTTGATTTATTTCATCATTGCACTACATATTCTCTTTATTTAACATAAAATATATAGAGAGAAAAATTAGACTTTATTATTGAGCGCTCGATCAACAGCCTTACCTCAAATCCTGATTAAAATGTGTTTTTCCAATCAGCAAAATATTTTACAACAAATAGCAAATAATATTAATATTTAATCCCTCATCAATTTTTAGTAACGATTGCTAATTTATGTGCACCTTTTTTAAACCATTATATATAAATTGAAATTAACTAACCTGTAGCAAAATAAGGAGTGAAAAGCACGAGAGAGGAACGTTCCTTCCTGGATAACTTTAAGAAAAAGACTGCGAAAGATTGAGTTGTGCGTAGGGAGAACGGGTGCATACAACAAGGTCATCTATAGGAAAAACCCTAGCAAGGATCGAGAAACATTTGTTTCCGGAATATACTCTACGGGGTTGATGAGTGGAAGGGGTAGCAAAACGATCTTCAAACGACCACCGACCACTAAAATTCTTTTCTTTTGAACCTCGTTTAGATTCAAGCTCACTTCGGATTGCCGATAGTAACCGAAGAGGCTAGGACTGGAAGGGGCTTGGGGCAAAAGTCTCCTCCTCTTCTGCCGGATGAAGTTAAAAGCAGTTACTTTGGTAATATAATTAATTGACACCAACGGGGCCATATTTGGACCCATGAGGGAAGCCATAATAGGAGATTCGTCAAAAGTTAATGCTTGCCACTACTGCATGTCTCATTGCCGCGACAACGCTTAGAAGCTATGGATAGAATGCTGACAATGTCGGCAACTAACTACGTTAACCACGTTGTATAAATCTATACCCTTCATAAACAATAATGAGATAAGTTTGATGATGTTTAAAATCCACCCTTCCCAGAAATTTTATGTCATTGATTGATTGATTGTCGGATGCAACCACAACCTTCATAAGGAATTGACGCTTCTTTACTAAAGTATTTCCTTGAATTTTCGCGTGATGGGTTCACGTACTTGAGGAAACAAGATTGGAAAGGTGTACTCCATGTCGGAGTACACAGAGTTTTCAAATATGTTCTTTGAGATTTCACAATGTTCTCAATATTTTTCGCTCAGATGAGAATTTAACGAGAAGCAAGCGAGGTACGTTCTAAAACACAAGTTGGTCTTCATGTAAAGTAGTCGTAATTATCAATTAATTTTAACAAAACTTCCCGAGTTGAAGCAAAGGAACATTGTCAACTACATGTAGATCTTCATGTAAAGTGGTTCGATTTTTGTTCGATTTTAACCAAAATTGGAATCGGTCGATCAATTTTAGCAAAACTCCCCAATACCAAATTTCATCAAAATATATCCAGCGGTTTCCGAATTGAAACAAAAGAACATTGTAGGTCTTTATGTAAAGTTGTCATCATTTTTGTTCAATTTTGATCAAAATTGCAATCGGTCGACCAATTTTAGCAAAACTCCCCAATACCAAATTTCATTATAATACGTCCAGCGGCTTCCGAGTTTTAACATGCGGACGGATGGACGGAATAGACCTCCCATATATGCGTTCACTTCGTGCAAAGAACGCATAATAATTGAGGAGCCGTATTAGTAGAGGGGATCATATTTGGTCTTGACCACTTTTAGATGTTTATACGGTGACAGCTCAAATTGTTGTCATGAGCCTGGAGACCCACGCTAGTACATATGTCCCATGATCCAGTACTGCGTTGTCATCCGTACTTAGAATAACACTAATAGAGACCATAAAAATAGAAATTACCATGCAGCTAATTATCTAGTGAACTAAAGATATTCATATTCATTCGAGCATAAGCCAAGATTTAAATTATAGCACGGAGGATATTTAAAATTGTTCCGAAGTAAATTAACTGCTTTTATTCACTCAATTGAGGAAGAATATATAAGAAGTGCTGAGGAACTATATATACATATCGTATATCTTTGGAACAGAAATACGTTTTTATCAATACAACAGCTATCTCTACGGCAGTTGGAACAAAACTGCGCCCACGCAACACGCAAACCAATCACCGAGAAATGTATTCGAAGGAAAAAACGCGGAAAGGAAAAGGGCGGGCGAGGGATAAGTAATGCAGGAGATATATTACAGCGACAAAAGAACATCCACGTGAGCTATATGGGGAATTCCTCTCGCTACGTCCTTTTTATTCGAGGCGGAGGAGAAGAGGAGGATACATACTTATACGAAAAAATCGAATAATAATAACAGCAAAAAACACACAGACGGAAAACTCAAAGCAAAGGAAGAAAGGAGGTTGAGGAGACCTATTGAAAATCTGTTTGCGCATCCACTTTCGGTAATATTATGGAAGTAATATCCCTCTCTATCTCTCCCTCTCTCGCATCTACCATTTCTGTCGATATTCCCCCGCGTATCACAAATATCCTTCTCCACCTCTCTTCCTTCTATCTCCCATATCTTCCTCTCCCTCTCGAATTCAGAGTGAGAGAGAGAGAGAGGGAGCTAACCTTCTCTTCTATCTCTTCGGAATTCAGATCTCTTTCTTTGTGGATGCGATGGATATAGCCATGCCTCGCGGAAACAACGTTAAGAGGAGAAGATGTGTGTATATGTGTGTGTGTGTGCCTGTGAATTTCTTGCGAGAGGTGGTTGTGGATGGAGGATGGGATGTGGAGAGAGGGATAGAGGGAGAAAGCGACAGAGAGAGGGGGGAGGGAAGGAGATGGAGGGAGGCGCTTGGGGACGCCTTCAGTGCGACGGTGAAGGAAGAATTGCTCGGGATGGAGGATATAGGGAGAGGAGGAGGAGGCGGCGCAGTAACTCACTTCTCCGCAAATATTAGAGACAACAGGGAGGACAGATGGGTTAGGTGGGAAGTTCGGGTTTGAGGAAAGAAGCGAGGATGGGGGAGCGGAGTTTGGGAAACACAAGGGCGGGTTTGTATTTTGTGTGACTCCGTGTGTCTGCGAGTGCGCGCGGAGAGGGAAGGAGTGTTCGGCATAAGGGGGAATGGAAATGCGGAAAGAATAAGATGTGGCGATACGTAAGAGAGAGAGAGAGAGAGAAAGAGAGACGGTACAGAGAGGATAGAATAGGACGCAACCCTTGGGCGCATCGGTGGATGAAGTTTCTCAAAACTCCATCGGTTGCATTGTCGTCCAATTGCCGCGCCGTATAGAGACGGAGTGAGAGAGTTCTCGAGGGGCCACATTTTTTTTAGAGCCACCTACATATTCTCCTATCCACTTCAGTTCACGCCTGGCGCTCTTCTCTCCCTCCCTCCACACCTTCCGCGTCCTCCCATCCTCTCCCGCTCGCTCAACTCCCGCCCGCAATCTCTCTCTATACTTATCTCCACGGGGGATGACACGGGCAAGATTTTGCATGGGTTAGAAATGACGGGGATGGAATTCAGACGGCTGGGAGGGTAGGGGGGAGGATATGAGGGGGTATGGGGGGAGGGTATGGGAGGAAGGATATGTGAGGGGAGGGTATAGGGGAGAAGGAAGAAGTGGAGAGGGATGAGGATGGGCGAGTGAGGGCTGAATAAGGAATCACGCGCCGTGAACAGGATTTGTTGCGTTGACTTTATTTCTTCATAGCATGTTATTTGCCGCGATTATCTTCATTAAACTCGGGTCCGGTTTCTGCTGCGGAGGAAATCGAATGTCCGCGCGATGATCACGCGTTTGACGGATGGGATTTCTCTCTCACAGAGAATTTTTTCGGTAATTTATTTTGCGTAGCAAAACCACACAAGGCGATCGTCTCTTCGATGTTAGGATTACTTATTGTGACATAATGACGCGGAAGGAGTAGAAGTATTAGTATTTTATCTTACAGAATAATTGCTTGATGTAGTGTGATGCATTATATCATTCATTTCCAAAAAGTATCCATCAATTACATCGAGAAAGAAAATCTAATAAATGTACCGTGATAGTTTCTTTAAAATATATTCGCAGAAATTTTAATGACTGATTATATTGTTGACGTGAGCAAGTACCTGTATTCCACGCTCGTGCTTTTCAACGTTTTTCGCTCCACGGCACACCTTCATGCTCGCTTAAACATCGCACACTAAAGCACCCCTAATTAATTTTGCTGCTTTAATACGTATTTTTAAAGAAAAACAAGCATTAAAGGAGTAGAAGCGGCAAATATCTTAGACTGTTATGGTTGCTAAAAATAATATTTAGATTACTGGATAATTTTAATTGAAGCAAAAAATTCAACCATGTAAAAATATTTTGCTCTTCAATGGAAAACTTTGATTTGCCTTTAGGAGCAAAGACGTTTTGTTTGGATAAATAACTGAAAGAGCTAAGCGAAGTTTTTCATCTAGGTTATTTAAACAAGCTCTTTTGTTATTTTTAATAAGGCCCATTGACGAAAAGCGTAATTTGCATAAATACGTTGATGGAAATTGGAGCAACATATTGATTACAAATTCAGATATTGAAAGATATTAACCTTTAGATTTTAGCCATAATACATCAAAATGTACCACACCAAATTTAAGTATGTGTGTACGATAATTTCTAAGATCTATTAATTCCTCTCGCTGTTTTATGACAAGTTTCTTGAATGAAAACATTTATGCGAATTTTCTTTGTTGCTTTAATGAAAATAAAAAATCCTCGGATAGGTTTGAAACGGAAGAAACCAATTCCGCGTCACGATTATACGTAAACAACGGAGAAAGATGCATTACCGCGAGCATGAGCGCTACAATGCACGCGGGCTCGACGCGGAGTATTTTCATAACACATAAAAACCATTCCCGCACAAAGGACGTAATCTATTTTCTTGCCTTCCTAAGCAGAAGGTAACTCTTCTTTTTTTGTGTCGAAGCATTCTCGATTCGAAATAAAATTCCGCCAGATGAAGTTTGATGCCCTACACAGTTTGACGGCGTTTTTCTTCCCTTTGTGGAGTGCATATTCGGGTCGATTAAGGCATCGCAGAGACTGCACGTCTGTCTGTCTGCCATTCGACGGCAACTGTTTTGTCCCGTGAATGGAACGGGACGGCCGCATGGTGTTTCGAGGAATCTCGCTCTCATCGACTAGTGAACCGGAACGTTTGGAGTTTTCTCTCAGGCTTGCCCACACGCGCTTGGAATGTCACTGGCTGTCTGACTTGAAACGACAACTGGTTGGGCGTGGTTAGGAGGAAAAAAATATCGCTCCACATCGGTATGAACAACTGCAATCACATTGCTTTATCAGAAACCGTCGTTTTTTAAAACGAATTGTCATAAGGCATCTTGCGAATGTATTCGTCGATCTATGGTTTCTATGGGCATGTGAGAGTAGAGATACAGATTTTAAATTGCCGATTGAGTGCAACGTTATATCCGCGCTGTAAATATTCTTTACTCAATTGCTGGAAATTGGCAAGTTTCTTCTAATAAAATTTAAGGCATCTTTATAATGTAATGGATCTCTCAGAATAGAATTTTACATTGTGAGGGATCTCTTGTTGCTGTCACAACAGCGCCAAAAATGCGCTATTAGAGATACAGCGGTGACATTCGTCGCTTGCCAAATGGTAATGTGTGATAAAAATAAAAATGGCTTTAAACTAAAAAGAATATATTATGTTTATGAACAATGGTCCTCCTTATAAGAATAATAAAACCGTTATTTAAAAATAATCTTATACTTCCAAGTAATACTGATTAGTTTTTATCTCTTTAGATATAAAACATTAAACAAATAAAATTGACTTTAGTAACGGTAGTTAAAAAGTGTTTTCCTTGATTATACTACTACAAATTGTTTTTGAATGTTCGTTGGCGAATTTCAAACTCTTAAACCATATTATTTAACAGAAAGCAGCAAACGATGTATAATAGAATACGTTTTAAAACACCCCTTGATTTTACGACGAAGGAGAGGTAGATTTTAGTAGGATGCAAATATGATGCTGACAGGACAGAAAATAACACACCAACAACACCCTTCTTGTAAAATATTCTTTTTATTAATACCATTTTGAAATATAAGTTAAACTCTTAATCAACTTCTCGGAATGTGAAATGGATACTCAGAGAATGGTTATGCTCATTTTAATTATTTTTAGGTGTGTGAGCTTAAACTAAAAACTTCGGGAGAAAAATAAAAACTTGTTTTTATTCATATCAACCAATGTTTTACAAGACAAAAAATAAAATAAGAAGCAAAATGGAATCGTGTAATTCATTGTATCGTTCTTCTAAATTTTTCCTATCTTTGGCATCGAGAAGATAATTAACAATTATTATGCGTGATAAGGTGAGCGATTTGAGATTAATCATCAAAACTGTATTGTCTCATTCAATCGATGTCGGCGATTGACATTGGAAAATTGCAATAATCATGTGCACAATTCAAGGAATGGGTGGGGGGGAAGCTTCATCTCAAAGGGATAAATACCATTTTATCTTAAAGATAAAAACGTCTACTATTTCCTTTGCCATTTAACGAGTTGAGAAGAAATTTTCGAAATTATCATACAGTAATCAAACAGATACAGCGCTTATCTAGGACTTAATGCCCAATGACGAATTATTTATTCCCTTGGATAAAACATTGCATACACTTAAATTTTAAAGAGAATATTTTCCGCTCATATTTTAAATCCATATCGAGATGCGTGAATTTTTGGATGGGGCGGCATGTCAGATTATTGCTCAATAACATAAATAACTTAATACGATCGGTTTAAAAAATCATACAATCCAAATTCATTGTATTGGAGGTCTGAAAGAAATTACAGGGAGAATGAACGAACGCATGTTTATCTCGTGCGGAAGATCCGTTCACGATACTTTTCAACCGAATTTTTTTCCTCTCTGTTTCTCTCTCTCCCTCTCTCTTTCACTCTCTCCCACGTCCTGTGGCAAACGCTGCGAAGAAAGTAGGACTGGAGATAAGCGGTCAAGTAAATGGAAAGGGTTTAAGAGATGTCCAGCCTGCTACGAATTGGTTCGAATGCAGCTGGGATTTGAAGCGATAGCGTTCCGATAAATAATCTCGGCAAGGTCGCTTATAACCTCTTAAAGAGATATCAGCAGCAGAGGAATAAAAGAGGGAAAGCTCGCTCGCTTGACGCGGCCTTTGGCTCGTTTCGACTTCCGTGACCTGATCGCTTAAAGCGGAACTTCTGAATAGGAAACGATGTGTGGATAGCGTGGAAATTATGGTAATATATTTCAGTTTGTTAGTAAAACGCGAGCTCTTATCTCCGCAAACTGAGCATTAGGAAGACTTATTTATGGAAAGACTAAAATAAAAGCGCGCGACGGTTTGTTTTATCTGAAGGGGGTAAAACCTAGATGTTTTTTTCTTCTCTCTCTCTCTCTCTCTGGTCCGACCATATCAGTACAGTCAATAAATCGATGACAATGATAAAAAATGTCCCTTATAAAAATTCTCGTTTCGTTGAATTATGGAGTTCATTATTTCGAGCGCTTGAAAAAAAATGTACTGGTTTGATAAAAACTCAGACCGCATAACGGTTAGATCTAATTAATCGCTATTGTATTTTAACTGCAAATATTCATAAAGTTTAATTAAACGTGAATAATATAAGCTTCAATCTTATGGGATCCGCGGCGCATAAGCTTGAAGTAATGGAATATGCCAAACATTCATCGCGAAAAATGATTTTTTCGGGAATGCATCTTTCATTGCTCATTTTTGTGTCAACAATATGGTCTCAAAGGTTTACATCGTGATTTAATTCACGCAAACGACATTCGGAGAAGATCTCAGCTATGCAAAAGAATGAAAAACATAAGCAAGGGTTAAAATAGACATTTCCGCGCATGAAAAATTCATTAGCTGCTTTCAGCCAAACAAAGACACTTTAAATAAATTAATTTATTTATAATTTGACAAACAACTTGTTTTCAATTTAAAAGCATATTCTAAAATATTCATCTCCTTGGCGAGGAAGTTAAAAAAACATACCTCCGTCTGGATCAATATGAAAATTTCCCGGGAAAAAACATTAACGAAAGGAGCTTTTAGTAGAATTTACTCGTACATTTGAAAGAGATAAACAAGTTTATAGGATATTTAAAAATGCATCAAGCACTATAACAACCTGAGGGGAAAACGCCAACCCAGGTGCCCATTAACGATTCCAAAAATTTTCGACCCTTTTGAATAATGAACTCGCCGCTTAAAAAAATAAAATACGCGAGTGGTCCCACAAAACAGTGCAATCGAAGGCTAGAATTAATATTAATTAAAAAAAAGAGAGCAACCATTTGCGAGCCATCCCTCGCTCCCCACACGTGCATTTATATGTAGTACTATGTATATACAAAAGCCCGTTTGAACCGAGCCGCTTCAATTGAAGGGCCTGACGGGTTGGATCGGGAATTTTTTCGGGAGGAAGGTATCGGAGGGAGGGAATGGTATAAAAACTCCTTTTCTCGGGAACCAATTCATGCAAACACACGTTGACTCTTCATTCGTACGCTAAGTGGCCTAATCGAACTTCGGCGGCAGCGGCCGACAGACATCAGAGTCAAAGGGTTCGCTGGAGCGGGTAAAAAGTGCGGCATGTTGGATGACAAAGAGAAGGATATTGTGGACGGGGACGAGGTAGAAGAGACGGGGGGAGGGTAGTGGGAGGGGAGGGGGGGGGGTCGTTGTGCGAGGGCGGGCGCATTTGAAGGAGGGAGAGCGTAGCGGGAGAGGAGAATCCAAGGCCGGGAATTGATGCGGTAGAGAAGGGTGCGGGACAATGATGATTCGGGTGGTGTGAGGCGGGAGAAGGAGGGATAGTATTAAAAAAAGAAGAGAAGAGAGGACGTGGAACGGTCGGTTTAGACAGAGAAACGGGGTTTTTTGACTCCGTCATTCACTTAATGGGATCGCATATAATAGAGCGATTGCGAGCCGTGCCGAACGAACGAGACTATCTTTACTCTCTCTCGTTTCTCTTTTTCATGTACGATATACTCAATGAAATCTGCCGCTGATTTGTTTCGTTGTGCGACGGAGTGGTGCCTCTGCTTTGAATTGACATATATATATATATATATATATATATATACACATACATATATTTCAGCAGAATGTGCTTCATACGACCGAGTTGAATCGATTGACGCCCACTTCGGCTGCAATTTTGCGACGATAATCATAGATTCAAACCGGTGAGAAATAACTCAGAAACTGTTTTTTACATAATTTAACTCAAACGGTTGTGCAAAAAATGTATAAAAATTCCCGATCGCAATGGTAATTATCGCTACCCTAATTTTTTCAATGACAAACCAACCGAAGCAGCATTTAAAAATTTTGCGGCAAAATATATCGAACAAAGATAAAAGAATTTTAGCCATAAATATCTCCGCCAACAACGGCAACCGTCACCTCAAAAATCCAATTACGATAGATAGGAAATTTGAAAGTCGCGTATATCTCAATTTAATGGTCTTGGCTCTGTCCAATAACGAGTCCGAACAGACTCTCTCCCCCAACCGTTGCTCTCCTCCCCTCCTCCCTCCCCTCCTATTAATACCACCCACGACGTCCACCTGCCGCGTTCAGTTCGTTCCACCCCGGTAATAGTTTAGAGACTCGGAGAGCACGAATAAAGATATGATTTATCCGGAGAATAATTAAATTCAGATCTATTCCTAAGCTCCTGGAGGAAACGGCGGCGGGAAGAAAAAAGAAGCCGGAAATTTATACTCCCATGGCTCTCCCCCTCCCCCCTCGAAAATCTAAATTAGTGGGTCTAGGTAAATGGAATGGGAGAAAATCCTATTATTGGAGAGAGAGAGAGATCGGGGAGGTAGGGACAGGGGATGGGTGAAGGAGGTGGATGGGAGTGAAAAGGGAGGAGAGGTAGAACGGGTGGTGGGCGGGATTCGGGCAAAAGAGGAAGGGATAGAGCCGGTATAGGACAATGATTAGGTTGAGTGGTAGGGAGCAAAGGCGGAGGGAGCAGAGAGGTACGGCACTCTTAGTCTCATGGCAATTTGCGTCCTTGACTCCTCCGGTGCGGAACGAAGCAACGCCAGTCCTAATGAGGACCGAGTCTCTGCTCCAACATGGCGATCACTATTTCTCCTTCATCCCCTCCTTCCAATCCCCTACTATCCCGATCCACCCTTCCCATCCACACGCGTCTCATTCCTCCGTCTCTGTCTCTCTCTCTCTCTCTTTCTCTCCTTCACTCTCCCTCTGGATGGTAATTAGGGTGGGGGAAGATCGAGAGGGAAGCCCAATTGGAGAACCAATTGCGCGGCGTCCTTTCCTTAAGGGTAATAGCTGTACGTAGGAGGATGCGGGAGATGAACGTCTTTTGCCGTTACATTCAATTGCATTCGACCTACCCACACCTCGTCATTTTGCCGCTACTTCCAATTAATGTGCTTCCTTTTCATCCATCACTTCAAAGACTTGCTTTTTTTTCAAGTCGGAGAGTTGGAGTCGCGCTTGAGGTTGGCGTGTTTTTATTTAGATCGTTCGTTTTTGAAAAGGCGGTTTGAGTTTTATTCAAGATGACGTGAGAAGTTGTGGCTCCTTGCGGCAAACGTTTGCACAAGAAAGTTGTCCGTTAAAGTATTTACATTATCAAAATTTCAGGAGTGAAATTTTGATGTATCCAGTGAAGAGTTTAGTTTTTTACAAATTCGGAATATTATTTCTAAGTTACCTAGGAAAAATGACGTCCACGTGTGATGGAAAGTTCATTAATTTACTTTCCATTGGGTCAGATGCTTTTAAAACTTCGCCTAAACGGCTTTCATGAATAAGAAATTTACAGTAAAAGCCTTAAGGAAACATTTGTAATTCTAACATCTGAAATACAAAAATTGAATTCAATGTTTTAATTTTCACGCAATCCCTGCATGGATTTTGAGAGGAAATTTTAATATACAGATATATATTATTCAGCTTTTAATTTTAAGGCATCCGAATGTCGCTTAAATTTTATCTTAGCTTTTGAATTAAAAGAAATATTTTTTTTAATTATTCTTTTATTATAAAACGTTATATCCGCTTTCTTATTCCCTTAGAATAATCGTGATGTATTCAGCACACAGCATGTTGAAAAATATATCACTTTTGATTATGCTAAAAGCATTTTGAAAGAAATAGCCTTATCCAGCTTACTTTTTCCGCATATATTGCCGAGTGTTAGGGCGTGATTTTCTCGGTCCACCATCCGCGCACGCATTTCTTCCATTATGATAAAAACGCCATTTCTCTTATCAGTTTTTATAAATTCCAAATGGAAATTTTCTTCGCCGAGTCTGACGACAAAATATCGGATGCTTCAATATATTTAAGGATAACGATAACTTCTAAAAATAAGAGCAACGCAATTTCGGGAGAAATTTTCGCGTCAATTCCTCCGCCGTCCCCGAAAATCGTTTTATTTTGGAAAATGGAGACCCTCCTCTCTCCCACTATCACTTTCGTATACGTCTCCCCGTTTGAGCGAAGCGATCATTCCATACACATAAATTCTTCTTTAAACCAAAATATTTTCCGATACTTTACTCCACCCCCCATATCTCTCCCTCCCGCAGCCCTCACACAATCTTCCTTCCCTTCTATATCTCCCTCCCGCTCTACCGTTCACGCTGGAAATTCCGACATTCCCAGGAGACATCAATCACGTAGTTTGGGCTTCTGTCCCTGCACACACCTCTTCACACCACAAAACTCACTTCTCGTCTCTCTCTCACACACCGTTCCTCCGCCTCCTGCACGCCACTCCTCCTCCTCAAACGACCAGACTCGCTCCAATGCCTACTCCCCGCGTCTCCATGCCACTCCAATCTCCCACGTCACCACATATACGCAGCTTCATTGCGTTACCGTGCACTCTGGTTTCCTCCCTATCTCTCCAACTCTTCTCTCCTCTTCCATCTCGGCATCTCCATCTCCGCTTCCACATATCTTACAAGGCAACCCTTCTCATTCCTTACGTACCAGTCTTACCCTCCCCCGTCCTACCAAACCATCTCCCTCAACCTCTCTCTCTTTCCCCAATCCAATCTTCCCTCACCTATTTCTATCCCTCTCTCTCTCGCTTTATATGTCTCTTCTCGCTACTCTGTGTCTCTCTCTCCCATGTCTGTCTCACTCTCTCTGGTATCTCACATACATAAGATACTTCCAGGAACACCCCATTCCTTCCTCCCACCACGCCCCTATATCATCTACGCAGCCACCGCCTCACAGCATTTCCAGACCTTCCCCTCCTTCGCTTTCCTTCCGTGCCGCCCGACATTCCCACTCCAGGAAAGCATGCCAAAACGCGAACGTGTTTGCCTATACGACGCAAAACGTTGAAACTTAGTTTTGAAATTGCCCCCTCCTCCCCTCCATCCCCTCCTCCCTGCCCCTCACCTTCCCATTCACAACCTTCCGAGTTTTGGAGCTGATTAGTACAATTTCTGATTTACGAACCCGGCACAATGTTATTCTAAGCCGCCAGTTGATTAGATCGCGTAGTTTGGACGCGTAGTTCGTTCCCGAAGCTGTTCCTGGGAGCTTTTCATTACGTCTTTTAGCTCCATCAAGAGTTCGTTTTTTTTAACGGCGCAATTTTAAGCGGTTTAATGCTAATTAGGAGTTAAAAGGTTAAATGGGACGGCATGAAAAATAAATCACTAAATTTACGGTTTTTGGACGGAGAAATTGATTTATTTGTGATTTAGAAACGCCGTAGAGGGAGCGCCGATGATTAGCCTTTCTTATGATTACCAGAGTCAGAGAACTTCTATTGAGAGTAAAATATGCAGTTCAAGTAATTAAAACATTCAGTCTTTTATGACCCTTATGACCTAAATTGTTTTTCCGAGCATAAAAATGCTGATATAACACGTTACTAAACAATTCATTTTCGCTCATTATGTCACATAGAATTCTGCCGATGATTTCTTAGGGGACTCCTGGAGCCATTGGTGCTTCATCCAAGATTATAACTCGAGTAAAACGTTTTTTTGGCAGGTGAAAGTCTTGGTGAAGTTAAACTCTGTAGATCCAGAGGTAAATTGAAGGTGTATGACATGTGATACCATCTGGAAGAATTATCGCTGCAATCCCATTCCACGCCACATTTAAAACCTTTTTTTCCTTTAACATAATTTATGATATAATGTTGTGTACACATACTTCTTGCCTGAACCTCCAGAGCCATCTATAAAAGAGCAGTTTTGAATACCTTAGTTTGAAGAATTTTCTATTTGATTTGCGTCATATAATTGTTTTTCATTAAAATTTTCCCACATAATTGAAGCAACTTATAAATGGTTTGAAGAAACTCTGGAAGGTGTTCGATTGAAATGTTCATGTCACATTCACACGGAGGAATAAAAACAGCAGAAATAGTTTGTGTTCACTTGTTTATAAGCAGTGAACATATATTCTTTATTTACGGCTCAAGGTTATTGATATATACCAAACAAATTACATTAAACCAATTGCTACCAAAAATTATTTCGAAAAGACAATTTAATTTATGAAACTGATATTGCGTAACAAGAAATAAATTACAAATAGCAACTTTAAAAGACAAAATATTAAAACCCTTCAAAATACGTCAATTTATTGCATTGCAGTGTTAAATAAATTACCGAATTTAATACTGAAAATAATTAATTTCATTCTCACATCAATCACTCATTATTGTCACTTACATTTTCCATTCATAACCCGCTCTATGTGACTCATTTACGTTAAATAATCGTACTTTCAGGTCTCAAGTTAAATCATAATGTTCTCTTTCAATCAATAAATAATATAAAATATTAATAATAAACTTTTGTATACCAACCTTATCTTCAAATCTTCAAATAATTGACAAAAATATGTTAAGTATGTTTGGAAAGTTTTATTAACCACTCAAACTGCTTTCAAGTTTAGTCGTAGATGTTGTAGACATTTAAAAGCTTTATTAAAGAAATCGGAATAGTATAACGTTATCAAATTTCTTGGCTAGAATTCAAAATTACACAAACAAAGCATCCGTTTCTAAATAAACAATGGTAATGAAATAAATTATTAACAATAAACTTTTGTATACTAACCTTTAGACAAAATAGTGTAACGTTATCAAATTTTTTCGCTAGAATTCAACTTTTACACAAACAAAGCTTCCGTTGCTACATAAACAAAGCTAAAGAAACTCGGTTACTATGTAAGCAAATAATCCGAAACGATATATATATATATATATATATATATATATATATATATATATATATATATATAATTATTACAAAGGATTTAATATAAAGTACTATTACTTTAATTATAATCAAAACGGAATTAAATCGGAAGTTAGTAATTAAAAACTATTAAATAGAGCGAAAATGTAAGTTTAATTATTAACTTCTTCGACTTTATTATTTTCGGTAACTATGTTGCGGGAAGATGAACTTCTATAAAATTATTATAAATTGATATACATCCGCTGAGATCACCTGACGATGCCTGTCTTAGGTAAAACCTGTGTCATGAGTTTTTGCTAATAAAGTGGAATTTTAACATTTAATTTTTATGCATTGTGTCACGGAAAAATTCCACAACTTTCAGCCTCAAACTTAAATATAAAAGTTAAGATTAAAAAATAACAGCGCGTCATCTGATAAAAAATTTAGAACCTGGTTGTCACAGGACAAAATATAGTGTCAAAAATCCACTAATCCATATGAAAGAAACCAGGATAAATGTTTCGTTATTGTCCAGTTTTTCGTTAGCCCTTCATTCTTTTTGCCAATAGTTGTCAATCCCATGGGTGTTTTTGTGCGCAATTAGTCATCCTGTCTAAAAAGAGGCACGAGAGGTTCGGTCGAAAAACATTGGAATCTTCTTTAACTCCCAAGTGTGTTGCGTGGAGACTCGAGACTGTCTAACCATAAAATGTTCGACTCAAATGTATCCGAAGGAAATAAGAGAAGCAGGAGGAGCTGATCCGTCCAAACATATTATGTTGCAATGCGTCTTCCGCCTATGCGAAGAAATCCCTAAAAATCTGACAGCTAATATTCCTATGACGTCGAATCTCTCGCAGGGAGAGAGACTTTTAAAAAATGGTCTCGAGCGAAAAATTCGTAACTGGATTTTCGAGAAGAAAAGGCTTTTTTTTCGGACTGTAAAACTTGCTTGCTGAAAAAATATGCCGAACATTAACTGCTATGAAGCGGAAATGGCAGGACAAAAAAATAAAACTGTACACTGAGGCAGAATCTTGTACATACGAAGTAGCACTTAAAATTTCCAGCCATTCTTTTTTGCAGCGACATTCTTTCAACCGAGTTTCAGAAACGCAGCTCGCTCACCGGTCCTGCTTTTTCGACAAACACGCCTTGACGACTGCATCCAAAGGAAGGAATTAGTTCTCGAGCGGAGGAAAAAAAAGGTGAGGGTACCTTGGCGGTGAAAAAAAATTAATTCGTTTTTTTCCTGGAGACTGCTCGATTTTAATTAGTTTGCATCTCTAATATTATCTCTCACGTTATGTTTTTGGCATAACTTTGTTCACTAGACTATACTGCCATTGTTGTCCTTGATATCACACTGATAATTTTGGAAATTTTCTCCATCGCGATTGATCGGAAATCAAATCGGAACTAAAATATAACAATTCAAGTTTCTTACTAAGTTCCATATCATTTACGTGACAATAACGTAGATAACTATTTTTTTATCAAAAGTACAAGTTTAGATATTTGCATTTAACAAAATTCCGCTTACCACTTAATTCTACTGAGAATTTTAATCGTGAAATTTTCGCTGAATCTGCGAAAGCTATTCCACTATTATCAAAATAATGTTATCGAATCATCAGCACAGGCAGATTTTAATATATTAGCAGGTACGCATTATTGTTTACTCTAGACACTCGATTTTATCTGCATATTTTCTTACGCGATAATGCGCAGTTTGTATGAAAATTACATTCATGTTAAGGACTGAAAAATTAAATTTTTGAAAATTTCGGCAGTTCAAGCACACTTGAGAAATTAATTATAATTTTCAGTAGATGTTTTGCGTTTAACTCAGAATGATAAGAGATTTTATTATGATACATATTTAGTCAAGACAAAAATAATACTTATATAGTATGGACTGCCATATAATGAACCACTAATTGTAGCCCTATCTAACTCGTAGAATCAAAGATATTGGTATCATTAGTTCATTCACGCCGCCATACAATAGCATAAAGGAAGAAGCATATTTTCAAAGAATTTTTCCCCCAAGATTCCAACGATTGGTCCGCTACCTCGACGTGATAAACGCGCTTAATAATTTGGTATGAATGCAGACATCACCAATGCCAAGGCCAACTTTAATGAGGGCGGCATTCATTTCAAAACATTCTCTCTGTATTTTTTGTTTTATAGGAACTCATCGAAAACTTTTATCTCCTCCTCTCCGTTCCCCCTCCCAGGCACACACTTCTTTTCCAATCACAACCATTCTTCCTGCAATCCGGATCTCTATTCAGCCCGCTGCTCCTCTCGCAATTCGTCTTCCAAGAGAGACCTCAGAATCTCAACCACCAACTCTTCAAAAAGTAACTCATTCCTCCTCCCTCACTTCTAATTACTTATTCTCGCGGAAGTTGCCCTATAATTCCAAATTACTTTCGGAGCTAGTTCATCTTTCGTTGAATGCAGGACTCGTGACTGCTTCAATTTCCGCGACATTTAGATTGTATGCAACACGCGCGGCCCACCGTTGAACTGAATTCTGTCTCTGGTTATCTTTTCTGCGATTAATAATTCAGATACGAAGTCCCTGTGACTGTCTAAATTTTGTATTCAATCGGTTTTAAGTTGCTATTTATACAAAGAAGAAGTTAACTAAGGTATACGTTTTGACCGACGGCTTTTGCAACGATAATCTTTTGATGCGCTTCCGATAGCATAGAACCCGTGCAGCATATAATACCAAAGGGCCATCTATAGTATACAGACAAATAATATATAATCAAAGTATCTTTTAAGTTTTTGAGACAACACTTTTACTGCATAAACATATAAATTCGGAACTTGAACCAAAGAACGCCAATAAGAATGAAAATCCATTTTCCTACCATCGATATTTAAATACAAGTCCAATCGGTCTACGAATTAGTTTTGAATACGAAAATATTACGTTTTTTTGGTGAAAAATATTTCGATGCCAAAGGTAACATAATTGTTGATTTTGCGAAAATACGTACATTAAATAACGTTGAATGGAAAACGGGACAAAATGAATTTGTTGTCAAAAGGATTGTTTCATAGAGATACTCAACTTACTTTGTAATTTATGTATGTGTGGGGGCATATATATAATCGAGATTGCATAATTTTTTATTTTAAACCAAACTGAACATTGAATTTCAATAAAACAATCTTCAGATTAATTGATTCATAGAGAAATCCAAAAAATACATTGCTGAAGAAGAGAGAGGTGGGGGGAGACGGCGAGTGAGAGAGGGAGAATGGGGAGGAGAGAGGGAGAATGGGGAGGAGAGAGGGAGAATGGGGAGGAGAGAGGGAGAATGGGGAGGCGAGAGGGAGGGAAAGTAGTAGAGGGAGAAGGGAGGGGGAGAGAGAGGGAAATTCTGCATTAACAGCATTTTAAAAGTACGGCTATTTAAGTTAATTTTCATTTTAATAAAAGTTTGTCTATATACCTTAAATTCAACCAAAAACCTGAATAATATTAAAAATTTGATAATGACGAGCCTTTACACTAGTGATGCAAGAATGATCAATGAAAAAATTATAAAATTGTTAGCATTTTTTATAACAAAGATATCAGATATTTTTCTCTGAATATCAACTAAAAACGAATAGTTTTCACCTGAATCACGACACCTACTGGCAGACAAGGAACAAAACGACGGCTGACTCATCGAGGCGCGACAGGTAACGCGTGATACTTGATGCATTAATTCATATAAGGTCGCGGCGGATATCTTAATAAACATCTACCACTTTTGGAGCCGTTTGTTTATATTTCATAAGAGAGATAGAGAGAGAGAAAGTAAGAGAGAGAAAAGAA
Source organism: Tanypteryx hageni (assembly GCA_028673005.1). Classification (NCBI taxonomy): domain Eukaryota; kingdom Metazoa; phylum Arthropoda; class Insecta; order Odonata; family Petaluridae; genus Tanypteryx; species Tanypteryx hageni. Next base: position 59,412,620 of record CM054116.1, read on the forward strand.
AGAGACAAGACGCCGCAGCACCTTTCCTTCAATCTTCGACGACCATTTCCGTCCTTACCTCCCCGTCCTATCCTCCGCGCCTCCTCCCTCCATCAATATCTCTTTCTCACTCCTCCCTTCACCTCCATCTCTCAATCAGTCCATTCCACCTCCTCCAATGTCCCTCTCGCCTTGCAAGAGAACATAACAGAGGCTGAAGTCGCCTCCTCTCTTGCCGTCTATCGCATCTGAGGCGTGCATTGCATCTTCGCTCCCTCGGGGCTCTATGACGCTTCCCTTTCTTCCCATTTCCCTCGTCCTCCCCTCTCCCCTCTTTCACCTCAACACCATTGCCACTCCCCTTCTCTTCCCCGCCGACCTCCTCCTCCTCCCCGCAGAAATTCGGATTTCTCAATCGCGAAACACCGGCATTTCCTATCGCCCGGCGGAGACAGTCGTCAACGAGGTTACTGAGAGACGACGCCGCCCTAGCTAAAGCGGAGATCCGGAGGGTGTAGGAGGAGGGGGGATGGAAGGAAGTTAGAAAAAGAAAGAGAAGCTTTATACTGTGGAGTGGAAACACGCTCAAAGGACTACTTACATTGCACTTTCGAAAAAGAGCCCAAAAACATTCGGATGGGTACGGTTATGTGCGTACATATTTATGTATGGCTACGGTCTGATCACATTACTTGTAAGTTTAAGTTACAATTCAGATGCTTTTTTTGAAAGCTTCATTCAAAATTAAAGTTTGGATCTTTATTGCGTACACCTGGCAATGTCGATATTAGCCATGAAGGAATATATTTATATATGTATGTGTGTATATATATGCATACATACATAAGTAATATATTTTAAATCGACTTTCGTAATCGTATTAATTATTTTTCATCTCACTCGGTCTGGGACAAATTTAGGTCACGACTTCGTCTTCCGTACGTCATTAATTTGAAGGAGCGATTATTATTCTCTTTCTAGTCAGCTCGAAGAAAATAAGCTTAAGGGATGGGAACTACTTCTTGAGCCGGCTCGGAAATAACTTTTTATTCCCGATTTAATTGTTTTTTCTAAATATTGCTTCATGGCGACAGGCTAACGAATGAACTCCATTGGAGGTTAACGGCACTTTTAACTTCACGTCTGGCTATTTCTTAGCTCTTGGAAATGTATTCGCATTTATTTCCCTTTAAAAAAATTGTTTTATCTTTATAACAAAGCAGTTCTTAGGAAAATTGTGAGAAAGTACAAAACATTTTCAACCCATTAGAAGATAAAGTCAAGCCTTCCGTCCGAAAATTTATAAATCCTGATAACCCAAACACCTCCAGTGATTCCGTCAATCAAAATAAATTTTAAACATTATGGTTTATATCACAATAGCTTTAATAACGTCGAGATGTAATCTCCAAGAATACGCCGCATTAAAAAGGTAACTTTTAAGTCCAGTGCGCATGAATGTATTTTTAAGGTGTTTTAAAATTGAACTTTCGCCTAGAATTTTTGCCCGTCCAGGGACGGCACAATAATTAAGTATTCGTACGGCGAGCTCCGCCGCTCATAAAGATAGCGCGCCCCCTATCCGGAGCAATAACGATTATTGCCAATAATAAAAAAGGAACCGCAATCGAATGACTCACAACGAAGATCCGCATCTCGGTCGTTACAAAAAAAATTATACACACGTCCGGGCCACCCCTTCCTCCCTCCCCAGTGACCTTTACGTTGTGGGATGGTCCTGAGGATCCCCTGAAATCCTCTTCTGAGAATGGCAGCGGATCCAAATTACAAAACGCCAAAGCATTGTGGCGGATTATGAATGGATGACACCGTTGCGATATAAGCGGGAGGGATGGGAGACGTGGAAAGAGGGGCGGGAGGAGGTGGGGGAGCACGTGCGGAATAGCTTTTGTTTTCCATTGGACGCCGAGACGTCTCGGAGCCCATGTCGGAAGCCTATTATCGTTATACTGGGTGTTGTGCTGGAGGGAAGTGGGAGTGGGAATGGGAGGAAGGAGATTTTGGAGCACATACACGGGGGAATGGGGAAGGGAGTAAAGGAGGGAGGGAGGGGAAGGGGAGGGGAATGGAGGGGGAGGAAGATGAGGAGACGCGAAGAAGACCGTAGGGGAACATGTCGATGAATCCCTGTCGGTTGCCGTCATATTTCTGCGCCGGAGAGACGCATGGCCCTATGGGAAATATCGATGCGACCCTAGCGGAAGGGGTGGATAGGCAAGGAGGGGAAGGAGTGGATCCAAGGAAGAGGTGAAGGGGTGCTGGGGGCTGACGGAGAGAGAGATAGAGGAGATACGGCTTTCTCCTCCGCGGAAAGCTACTGGTGCTTCTTTTCTGGAAGGAGAGCGTGGGGGACGCGTCCTGTTGGATGATAGAGAGAAAGGGAGGCAGTGGCTGGCTGTACAGGGGTGGAAAGTATTCTCTTAGGGATCACAGCTTATAATCGGACTAGAGAGAAAGAGAGAGGGAGTGAGAGACGTAGAGATGGGTACGGAGGCCCCTGGCGGAAAATAATGAATCTTTCCTTAAATTTAAGGGCCATAGAAATTAAAATATAAGACGGTGTTATTACGGGGCACGTTGCATAGGGATGAAGGATGGCGGCGGGGGAGCTCTTCAAGCGCCGTGAAAAACGGTTGCGCGAAGAGGTTGGTCAGGTGGTGGTTTTTTTTCAAGGGTTCCCATGGAGTTACGTTCATTAGCATCCAAGTGGCCTACTGAGGAGACTCATTCATTCTTCCGGATATTTTTCTTTATTTACGAAGAAATTGTGGAATAGGATTATGTAAAATTAACTCTTGAGTATTAACGTTTTTGTTTAATGTATTGGAATGCGTATAACGAGGGCTTCGTAAACATTTTTCACACGATAATTTTCATATGTAACCATCCTAATTTTTCCGGTGTTGACGTAGATCTACTAGAAAATGAGAGTTAGTTATTGGTCTGTTTATGGTTACAGCTAAAGGGAAAATTTTTTTGGAAAACAAATCAATACAACTGGTTCTGTATTGACGAAAAGCAACAAATTGTCCGGATGAATTGGGAAATCGGTGACTTCTTTTGCCAAAAGTTGTAGAAAATACCAAGTTAACTAGTTACGAAAATACTTTCATTGACTTAGGTCAATGCTAAAGAAATCAATGAACCATTTACATTACTATCGTAGTTACAGAAATAGTATTCGGACACAAATCTAGGTGCCAACACACCAATCGAACTTGGTGACTCGATTAAGACGAATTACGAAATAAGAAATCAAACTATTCGTGAATCAGTACAACTATGAGCACAGAAAGTCATTCAGAAAAATATCATCAAAATCAATATCCCATTGAACAAAATGTGACGGTTGGTCACTTTTAGTCGTCACATAAGTCAGTCATCTACGTCGTAGGCAAAGTCTTAAAAAAGCAACAGTAAAACTCCCTGTGACTATAAAAGTCTTACCGGAATAATGCAGGACAAACTGTTATCTTACCTACGAAATATTTATAAAATTACAAAAAAAAACGATAAAAATCTAAATATCATTTGAGTGACATTTCTATGGTAGGCTTAGTTCAATGGAAAAAAATTTCCTGAATGTCTGGATAACGGTGTGCACCCAAGGATATTAAACCGTTGATTCCACAATGCCTCGAAATGCATAAGCCTGAGCCTAGTCGCAAAGCGAGGTTCAATGACAGGAACCTCATCTCCGACGTGATGCATTCAGAGGGGTTGGGGATAGATTTTCAAGCGCTTCCCTCTCTCGTAGATTGACGTTAAGCCGTAGCACACCCCCAAAGGAATACTTTTCCAGATGAAACCTGGAGAGCTAAGGGCTGCAGATATTCTTCTCCCTCATTCAACATTATAAACGCTGTCTTATTTTTATTTATCACGATAATCAGCCCCGGGGATTTTTCCCTGCATGTTCATGATTTAAAAAAATAAGCGAATAATCCTGTCTCCAACCGGATTTATCATCTGTTCCCAAACCAAATTAATATTTTGGAAGGTTTTAAAAACGAAAGTTAGTTTGAAAAAATCTATACGAAGAGTGACTGAGCTAAACCCAATTTAAATTACGTTGCTACTCTCATTTCGCTTATTAAATGCACTAACTTTTTCAATAATACGGCGGTTTTAGGTATCGTTTATGTTTAAATTAAGTATTATAAAACTCAGCCTTTTTAAACACTTGAAGGAGTAATACACGTAAAATTTCGCACACGATAATTTAAATTGCATTTTATAGCGTTTTCTATTCTTGTTTTTTGTTGTAAATATTCGGAAAGTACTAGTTCTTTTGTTAATTTCATTATTTTTTTCTTCATTTTTTATTACCTCAGCATTTTTATTATAGCCAAAATCCAAATCAACAATTCGTTAGATTCAACTTGCTAGACTGAAATAATCTCAAAAATACTTTTATATACCCCACATCCTAACCAATTGCCCGTTATTTTTACAATTCGCATAAATTCCAAAATATACCCATATCTCTTCACAATGAGAGTCGTTTTTGACTTTTGGAGAAGCGAGAAAAGCACATCACATAAGATCATTTTTACTCCCTCGAACGCGGACACGGTGTTTGACAGATAAAGAACCCTCCACTCCACACGGTAGAGCTTTTTAGAGAACTCCCAACGACTACCGGCCCTCGGATAACGCGTAAAAATTCTCATAACTCGGAGAATAAAATCCGGCTATCAACCCAACAGTTTTCGGAGACGCGAATAAAAGCATTTCCGCACACGACAGACGAGATATATATAGATGACGATACGAAGCGATATAGAAGTAGAGAGAGTGAGAGAACGGATTGCCACCCAATCAATCGTAATATACGAGACGTCAGACGAGACCCTCGTCTCTTCTCTAGGACACAACTTCATTGTCTAACGGTTAACTTTATACGCGTCTCTCTTACCCCGAGGTAACAAAAAGAAGACTACGAGAGATAGGTAGCGGGGAAAGGAATGTTTTCAGCCAGGAAGAGGCAGAGATGCAACATTAAATAGACCACGGCGTCGTGACCCGCAATACAGATACCTCGTTAAGTATCTGAGAGGAGGAATGGGAGAGAGAGAGAGAGAGAGAGAGAGAGAGAGTAGGAAAAAAGAGAAACAATGAAAGAAGGGAGAAGGAAAGAGATGAAGGAGAGGCGATGAAAAGGGAGATGGGGAGGGGGCAGTCCGTAGGAGGCAGGAAGGCAACTTACGAGGAAAGGGGTCCACACAAAATTACTCGGCCTCAGGGCTACGGGGATTCCGTAAAGGAAGAGAGCGGGTTGGGAGGGAAAGGGGGAGAGAGAAGGAGGTAGGGAGAAGGCGGAGGAGGTGGGGAGGAGGCCGCCTCTGTGGCAGGAGGCAACGAAGAACGATGCCGAGATGGGTTGGAGGGATGCTGCGGTCTGTTACGGGTTGGACTACGAGGAAGAGGAGACGAGTAGGTGGATGAAGGAGGGAAAAAAATGAGGGAAGGGGAGTGAGTAGGATCCCTACCTTACCATTCCTCCTCTACCTCCCGCGTTTCCTTGGGGATGAGTCCAGCCTATGGGAATGCCTGGAGAATCTTCTGGGCTTGGTCAGCGAGTTTGCGATTCCGCGCCGTGTATATAAGGACGGCTTCTATCCATTTCCCCCATCCCACCTCCTCCCTCACGTTACCCCTCCCTCCCCATCCCACTCTGCCTCCTTCCCATGGGTCCTTATTGAGTGGGTGGGAGGAATGGAAGGGGAGTTTGTGGGAGGGGGAGAGGAATGGGATGGAAGGGAGGGAGGAGTCCCGAAGGAGAGTAAGCGGGGTCGGAATCGAGTTAGTGATGGTCGTGGGGGATGGGAGGGAGGAAAGGGGGGAGGAAAGGAAGACGTTGGGATGGGGGAGGAGGAGTGTTACGGGAGAGGGAGAAAGGAGTGGGAGGACTGAGGCAGTTGCCGGGAGACGGGAGGGTTCCCAAGGGTATTTCGGTGATGAGGCGATCATTCAACCTACCTCCCTTTTTCGCCTTGTTTCATTGCTGACCAGCACGAAATAATGCGCATATTTCCACGGCGACGGCGTATAGCAGGGCTGGATGCTATTCCGTGTGTGCGAATGTTTTTTTCGGATGATACTCTCTCAATTTTCCAATGCATTGGAAACTTGACGATTCGAGGATTTGAGAAATCAGGAGATTTTTGAGATTTTTGCGGAGGGTTATTTTCTGCCCTCATCGGCTTTCGTTCTGCGGGACCTATGGGCTGATTCCCTGATGCGTTTCGCAACGACGCGAGGGATGGGTAAGAATAGGTTGGGGAAGGAGAGGAGATTAATGTAAGCCAATGGGGTTTGAATATTTTTCTAACGAGCTGGAAAAAAATGAATTTCGGGCGAAACGGATTTTTGTTTTCTGCTGACGGACCAATAGGACAAAATTACTTGAAGAAGATTGAAATTCAGCTTTAAGCCTTAGATGTGTATTTGTTAGAACTATAATGATCGTGTGAAGTCGTCATTCTGAGATTATTTAGGTAAGAATATTAGGTAGCGTTTCATTTCTACTATATAATCTAAAACTGTTTAAGCAAATGAGAAAGTGTATGCATTACGATATATGTAGTACGGTTTAGTTAATATGAATCACATTAAAGAGCATCTGAGCACGTTTTAAATGACGTTTCAGATATACAACACCATTCAAATATGGATGTACAATAATGCTATGATAACGACAGATTCAGGTTCGAAATAATTATTTTAATGTGTAATTTTTATGTGGAAGAATAATAAAATATCACTATTTTGATTCGATGGTTTATATGGCCAAAATTCTCTGAAGAAGTGTTATGCGACAAATTACGTTCTTTAATAACATGAGGTTCACCAAAAAATTTAACTCGAACATGCAATGTAAACTTTTGGTGGTTAACTTTCAGTCGAATTTTTCTGGTTCCGCAAAGTCGGGACTTATTATAATGCACGATGAAACCCGAAGCCTAGCCTTCTAACTAAAGGTTTATCCAAACATGATGTTTACTCACCTGTTGTTGGTTTAAGATTTATTAGTGCTATCATCGATTAATAAGCTTCATTATGACTCTTATAAACAAGTTATTTTTTGTAAAAATATGAAGAAAAATTATAAAACTATTGCAAATACTGTATCTTAAATCAATATGTTGATCTTTTTCGTGCAGTAGCACTTAATTAAATTTTAACAGGGTAAGATATAACGTGGTGTCAATAATACGCCTATGAAATATAAAAACTTCATTAATGTACCTTTTTATTTATCTAACCATACTTGGTACTTTTATACTCGAAATCTCAAATTTGTTGCTCGTCTCTGATTATATTATATTTCTATGTAATTGTTAATTCACCATAAAAACAATTAGACTCTTCTTCATATGCTCGAGCAGTCCACTTTCTTAATCTATTCACAATAAGTTGGAGACGCTCTAGTATATAAAATGCCAGATAAATCCCTTTTCTATTACAAATATATCATTACGCGAAAAGGATTCTTTTCCTTATGGACATAATGCAGAGAAATGTTTTAAATAAAATATAGATATGCGAAATACGAATAAAAATCATTTTTAGAAAAGAAAAGAAAATTCGATGAGAACCCTTCAAAAAAGAACCGCAAAATGCAAAAGATTAGAAGGGATTGATTTTTTGTAAAAGATCATAAGGGTGATAAAAGACCGCGTGCTTCTCGAGTTAATGAAGCCTTTCTTTTCGGAGTCTTCAATCCGAAGGCGAGAAAAAAAATAGTAAAACAAGAACGGGGAGGAAGGTTAGAGAAAAAAGAAAGGTCTAAACCAAATCATCGATTTTCTCCTTTTTTCCTCCGATTCCTTTTCACCCACGCGTGACTGATTCCAACTTCGTCTAAAGAAGGTGGAGGAGGAAGAGAGATAGAGAGAGAAAGATCCCTTTTGGTGCTGGAGCCAACCCTTTCCAAACAGCCAATATCCTCGCCTAACCCTTCCCACCCTTCACATTTCCCGCAGAACACGGGGAGGAGAGTTGCTCCGATCAAAGCCGTTTAGTCCGACATCTACGTCTCTCTTTCTCCCTCTGGCTCTCTCTCTCTCTTCCCCTCCATCCTAGTCCTCCCGCCACGCCCTCTCCACCTCCCCCATTTCTCCATTCCTCTCCATTTAACCCGCTTTACTCCCTTGCCCCTCCTACAATTCCCCGTGCTAACTCTCCGCCCCTTCTCAACACCCTCTCTTTCCCTATTTCGTGAGGGGCTTTAATGGGGTGGGGTGGGGTTGGAGGAGGAACGCCTTATCCACCCATCCCGTCATTTATTCCCTTATCTCTCTTCGAGGGAAAAAATGTTGAAGAACATGGGACAACAGGATCACCCGCATTAACTTCATCTCATGCGGCGTTAGAGACTTGTAATTCCATAAACCGATCGGTATGCTAGCATAATTTCTGAGAAAAGTGAAGAAAAATGAGATTTTAACGAACAGTTTCTGATGGAGGTTTTTAGCAATCAATTGAACAATTTTGTTCATTTTAAGCATAAAAATCGAACAAAAAAAGGTGCGCGCAGAGGCAGTAAACCCGAGGTGTAAATTCGGTCCACGCGCAGGTATAACAGTCCGTTGGAGTACAAACAATCGTTGGCAATCACATTGTATCTATAATTGGCAGTAACATAGGATGGCTCATTAAAATTCTCGTTTAATATATGCATACAACTTCTAAAATTATTGGAGGATTATGGAGGACAGGATTGGGATAACTGTGGCAAATTTCGGAATTTTTACTTAAAGCTTTTTTAATACAAACAAATGCACAAACAAGTTTTTCACTAATGCGATACAACAGGATCTCTTAAGTAACTTCCTATGTAAACTATTATCAGTCCCGCCTAAGCACTTAATTTCTAATGGCGCCCGCCGAAACACCCGCCACTATTAATGAGGTCCGCAACGCGAAATGTTTGCCCACCCCAGGTGAGTACGAGATATAATACACGATGGGATTCCGGTGGTGTAGTGGTTAGGACGCTGGCCGCTACTCGCCTGCTGCTTGAAAAGGCAGCGGGCACGAATCCTGCGCAAGTAGGATTTTTTCCAAGGTCGCCCGGCCCCCTGTTTTGTGGTTTGAGGAGACCGCGCAAATTCAGCTGTTCCGTCCTTCGGAAGGGTCGTTATGCCGTTGGGCCCCTTGGTTTCTCTTCTCCCTTGCTATCCAGCTATTCATTGCACTACCTCTTATTGTTAGATATCCATTGCGCGTAGGCAAGAGGTGAATCAGCTGGGAGCATACGTTATTACGTTGGATATAATACACGAGTCAAACTTGTGCCAGTAATAAATTTTCTCGGAGAATGTGGAGATGCGCTTCAAATTAAGTGGGAGCTACTTATCCAATTATAGTGGCACCTTAATAGGAGCGTTCTTCATACACACACGAATATTTTAAAAGGAAGAAACCATAGTCTTGCCTGTATTGACAGCGTGGCGGAAGGTGCGTCGGGAAAGCTAAATCGGGTTGAGTCGGCGCAGGTTTAACCTCCTGAAGTCGAAAGAATCCATCGATTCTGCAATTATTGCGTCAAATTAAAACCTTTGGTTAGTTATTCTTTCTCAAGAAAGCTGTCGCTAAGGGTAACGGTAAAGAAACTATATGGGATCCTAGAGCTGTTTTCTCTTTCTTGTTAAATTTGAGCTTTAAATCGTAGTTTATTTCACGCTAGTCGTTGTTTTCTTGCCCAATTTTGCTATGTTAGGCAGTGCGCTTGGTTTAGCCGGTTTCCCCGCATTAAACCGACAAATGTAAATAAATGAAGAAAATGGTACTGAAGGTCGAACGCTTCAAGTATGACCAACTAGGGATTGAAACCTTGCCAATTTTTGAACGATGTAATCATGTAGCCAATTCATAGTTTAATGAGTGGAATATTCTTCAAACAAAGTATGAAACAAAATGTACACATAAATATTGAGAAAATAATGATAGCGAACCCTATAATCCTAATCCACTATTATGTGGCAATTATTTTTTGATATTATCGCATATTTTTTTAATACCGCCAGGAAATGGGAGTAAAAGCGGAAAAAATAAGTATATTGAAAATCAAGAAATTTCTAATCAATCTTATATTATTCCATAAACTGGAGATTCCCGATATTTAACTATTATAGTTTAAGTATCAAGATCCAATCTCAGAAATTTATCTTTGGTTATGATACACAATACTGGAGGAGATAAATGCGCTGAAGGAATCCTCATATAGATTAAACAAATGATATAAAAATTTAGGCCCATACGTTTGTCATAAATGTGCAGATGAACTTTTAAAGCAAAATATTTTTCAGCTTTGTAGCGTGAGCAAACAAATATCAGCCTCACGGGGCAGGAGCCTTCACATTTAGAATCGCCAAAAATAGGGACCTCTTAAAAATCCCACATGGAATCATCTTAATTCTACAATAATTGATATTTTATTCGTCGAAATGTGTGGCTAATTACCATTTGTCACGACGGTTGACACAGAGATTAAGTGATACAGATTAGACGTGAATAATCGACGCGAAACATTACAAATTTAATTAACAACCGTAGATATTCATTAATTACAACCGGCGTACTCTGCTGTCTCCTTAGACTATTCAGCCATGCACAAAACGTGTCCGTAAAAAACCGACTATCTTTTTTTACAATACCTCCCATAAAGAATTCTTAACGAGCTGGGGATGTACACCATAAAAATGCCAGAACACGAGGGAATATTTATGACTCACCTTGTTCTTCGATTCAAGCCGAATTCTTTCTCGTGACATCCTTGAATAATGCACCGAAATATCCGCAGCGAAGAGCCCTAGCGCCTCTTTCCTTTGAAGTAGAACGCGCTGCCGCTCGGACGGAATTTTTAGTTGCTGCACGCAATCTGCCGGAGTGCCGAAAGACATCAATGGGTACTCGTAACACTTCCATAGCGATTGCGCTCCCTCTTCACTCCGCGGAGGAAACTAGGAAAATGATGAGGCGAGCTTACCGGGGTCCGTCCTAAAAAAAAACCTTAAGGAAAGGGATGATAGGAAACGATTCGAACGGGTAAGCCTTAAAGGACTCTGAAGGGAGTATTTCGTTCGACTCGCTTCCCTTCCCGACCTTGACTCTATTTCATAACGGCTGTGGAAGCTCTCCATTTTCACGCATTCGCAATTTCCCTCGGCAGGTGCGGTCTTTTTTCGGGAGCGAGGAAAATTGAGCTGGAATGTGTACTCTCCAACTCCGTAGGCTCCGAGATCTCGAGGCGAGTGAGAAAGCAGCGGAAAAGCTGCATGAACGAGCCAGAGGAGAGGTTAGATAGGGTCAGGCACGTACGCTGCGGAACAAGCGAACATGTTGGACACGTTGGAAATATTTTGAACGATAGTCTGTCTATGGTTTCTTAATTGAAGCAACTTTTAAGTTGCGTAACATAAGACTAAATGCAGCGGTAAAAAATAACCTCGAATGAGAATTAAACTTCACATTCCATATGATCGATTCTTATACATACATATATAAAATACAAATATATATGAGAGTAAGAGCACGTATAATTGAATGAATTTTGCTAGTTTCTCCTTCCAATGTTTATTGTAAAATTTTTGCGACACGATAGCTTTTTTCCAAAATCGATGCAAATTTTATTTTATTCTAACTTAGCAAGTGAAAAAAATGTCTATATACCCACCCCTCGCTTATCAACATACATGCGTTCATGAGTAAGAACGTGCAAAACGAAGCCTTCCAACAAGAGGTAGGCTTTTCCCATTGGAATATATGAGGTGATAATGGAGCACCGTCTTGAGGTTAACTTTTAAAAAATTCAGCCACACTGTCAAATTGCCAACACTGTTCCTTTTATCCTTTCTTGTGAACTCTGCACCAAACTGAAACATTTGTTGCTTTTCAATGCTCAGAGACCCTATCAAAACAGGGCCAATGCGAAATTGACGTCCGCGCAATTCGAGATAACTTAAAATAAAACAAAAACGTGCTAAACTGAACATGTGTAAAGCGAAACCGTGGAATTCGAGGAATGAATGTAACTTAATAATTCAATGACGCATGGCTTGTATAAAATATTTATAAACGTTGGGAGGGAGAGGGAGCTCTTGATCCTCATTTCCTTTGAATTAACATGGGCCATATTGATTTAGACTGCACGTATCGCATTCTAGCTGGACAAATAGGTGTGGCCAAACTAGCAAAAATAATTCTTAATATCTATCCTCCTAGCTTACAGCCCACTCTAGGACACGTTAATATAACAATTAGCAAATATAGATACACTCCGGTTAATCCGTTTGCTTATTTTCAATATATGATAATTTTATTAGCGCTTAGTTCTAAAAAAATCTTTTCTGGCGAAAAACAGGTTTCGCGTTCGCTAATTAAAGACTACCTTTTGAAAAAGTGGACTTTTTATGTCTACGACAATTCACAGTCTAACATTTAAACTTGACTACTAGGTGCGCTATTAATGAAATCAGTTGAAAAAATGAAATTCGTCTTGGAAAAGATCGCCATCATGACGACGATACAAATCAAATGGGAAAATAAAAAATACGTCGAGCCATATAAATGAAAATTCCAACTGCTTTAAAAAAAGAAACATCCACGCGATCGTTATATACTGTCATCTGTCTCCCTCTATTAATTCCATCTCTCTCTTTCTCTCTCTCTCTCGACTACATATTCAAAGCTCGAAAACATGCCGAGTGTCTAGGGTGGTGCCTCTAACGTATCTCCTCGTTCCGGACCTTAAGGACACATGCGCGTGTAAAAGGGATTTGAGGGATCCGTTGAAAGGAGGAAGAACGGACGACAAGGACAGCGCCGCAGATGAAGTCGAAGCAGAATGAGAGAGAAAAGAAACAAGAGAGAAGAGAATGAAAGAAACACGACTGATAGAGAGAGCGTGTAGTGCTCAACAAAACACCTCGAGGCGACCTCTCTTTATTTCTCTTTTCCTTCCTCTCCCATCTCTCCCCTCCCTCTCCCTCGGATGTAAGGACCGGTCGGTCTCTTGAGAAAAAGAGAGAGAAGGGGGGAGGGAAGAGAACGCGGCTCTGAGACGAAGATGAATCGCCCACCGGGGTGTAAAAAAGTAAAGAAGTGAAAGAGAAAGGGTGGAAAAAAGTGGGAGAAACGGGGGAGGAAAGAGTGTATAGAAAGATGGTGTGGGATGGAGGAGGGTAAAGAATGAGAATGGGAAAGAAAGAGAGGAGGAGATGTGGGAGAAACGTATGGAGTTTGGGATAGGAGAAAAGTTTTGGAAGAAGAACGAAGGAGAGGATCCAGGAAAAAAGGAGAGAAATAGAGGTAGAGTTGGGTTGGGGTAAAGATAAGGAGAGTAGGAGTAGGGAGAGGGGGGAGAATTGATGGCGAAGGATGCGGCGAGGTTGGGAGGGAAGAGAAGTGGAATTGGGAGGGGGCATAGGCGTTCGGAAGAAAGAAGTGCCGCGGACTACGCCACGTATTGAATGAGAAGAAACAGGCGATAGACTGTAGGTTGGCTGGACTGTCGGATTTTTTTATATCAGGGGGAGGGTGGCGAGAGGTAGTGAGAAAAGGGTAGTGGAAGAAGTTCATTATTCTTACCAACACGTTAAAAATAGACCAGATGTCAAGGTAGTTACATTCATAAGATATTTACAATTTTTTTAAATTGCATAGATATTGTTTTTGAAAATTTACATTTTAAACGCAGACCTTAAATAGATGCGAATTACATATAGATGATGTCTAAAAATTTTGTTCTCTTAGCCTTGGAAAGGCCAACATAGGAACGGAAGGGCTCGAAGACCACCGCGGATAGCCCGTTCAATTTCTCCAAAATTCAGATAGGAATATGTTTTCCAGTTAGTCTTCTGTCCTAGCTGCTCTGTTTTCATGTGATAGGGTAAACAGGGGTGAAGGAGGGAGATAAAGCGGAATAATATCAATCCGCCTTTACCAATACTCCCTGATACCTTCTCACATATAACCCGAAGGGACAAAAAACTCTATATAACACTCAACCATGAAGAGATAGACAGACAGATAGATATCCGTCTTTATTTGGGCGAGATTGAGACTAAGCAATCTCTTCTTCGATCTAGCCCGTTGTCAATTACAAACAGGAAGAAAGTAACAAAAAATAAAAATAAAGTAAAAGATTACACAAAATAAAGTACTACATAAATACAATACTAAGTTAGTATTTTTAGAAATGAAAAGATATGCAGATTTGTTTGTTAGTGGGAAAAAACAAGGGAAAATTAAGGTAGGTTCTATTCCCTAGGCAAAAACCCACACGAGAAAGGGTGTGTGGAAAACCTGGGAAACCTATTGATAGCAATACAGTAGAACCCGATAACATCAAACCGTCTTTACCAAAAGAGAGGTAAATACTCTCCGATACCTTCTCACATATAACCCGAAGTGGTAAACAAAAATTCTACATACTACACCATGAAGATCAGAGAAGGTGCGAGAGAAAACGGGTAGATTGCTGGGAAGGCTTGACAGGGAAAAAGAACGAAAAAGAAGAGGGATGAAGATTAGTTCCACGATTTTTTGGGAGGACGGAGACTAGCATTGGTGTTGGGGGAAGAAAAGCTGATGCGGGAGGAAACGGGAGGCGGTGTGGCAGTCTGCGGGAACGAACGCAGGGCGGGAAAAGAAGAAGAACGGTTGCTTTCGGATGGATGCGATGAAAAGGAGTAGCGGAGACGGACGGATGAAGGGGATGATGAAAAAGCGAGGAACAAAAAAAAGAGCGACGAAAGTTTAATTAGGTGCGCGCAAGGGAGTTTGAAACGAATCGTGCATCAGTCAAGGCTTGATAGCGCGAGGGCGCCAATTTTTTTATTTTCATTTGTTGCGTAAATTGGACGATCCGCCACTCATTCTTGAGCCCGCGTCTCTCTCTCTCTCTTATCCGGAGGTTTTTCTCATCATAAAAAAAACTCTTTTGTCCTTCCAGACGATGTTTTTATCGCCGCAATCAATATCGCAGGATTTGGTTATCTCTGTTGGAATAAATGAGTATCCTGCCCGTTTATTTCGTTTAAAATGGAACAGGTTGGCGGGTGAAGATGACATTAGCGTGTGTGTTGTTGATTGTATCATTTCGGCGGACAGTGTCGTCTCTCCAACCGACATTGTGTCATAAATTTCGCGAAATAAACGTGGTTGGTAAGAGTAAAAATTTTATAAATCCGGTAGGCCTGTTTGCTACAGTATTAATGTGCCAAGTAGAAGTATTCCAAATGCTAATTTTTGAAAATTCAATACTCACAGCGAGCAATATATAATATATATAAACATTTCTGACTAGAGCTGCTGTGTAAAAAAAACGTCGGGGAAATCAAAGCTTACAAAGTTTCCATTTATTTAATTAAAGCTATTGGACTAAATGACGGACATTATAGCTTCAAGTCACGTACCTCGTGAATTCAGTTCGTTTATATTCCATATCGGAACAAATAAAATATATTAAAATATGTGCTCTCATCTTTAATTTCATTTAAAGTTTGTAAGGATTATAAAAATTACTCCGATGCGCATAAAAGAATTTATATTTTTTAGATCATATTGTAAATATCTCAAGAAATTAAATGGAATCAAAATTCAATGATAAAAAATAGGCAATCTCTCTTCTCTAAATTCTAGTTGGTAAACAAAACTTTTCTCATCCATTCCATAATAATTACGTTTGCAAATGTCAATATTTCGACAGAATTGAGCCCTTCCTTCCCTTCAATCTCTATCGCCATCTCAAGGAGAAAAAGCTAACGACTCCTTATATTTTTTAGCCTCTCCTACACTCAAGGCAGTTAAAATTCCCCTTTAAAAGGATCCTCGTAAAGAGACTCAAAATAACGTATTTAGGGTAATTGGCCCTTCGAAGAAACTATGACGAAGGAGCAGCATCTTTTCCCCGACTGAGATCAAAGCACGAGAGAAAGAGAGAGAGAAAGAACCGGCTAGAAGCACAAGTTTTTGAAGAGGCGGGGTGGCAATGAGGAGGGCGGGGGATAGCGGTGGAAACTAGCACGTCTCTTCGGAACAACCGAATTAAAAACATGAAAACTTGTTCGCCTTACTTTTCCGTAAACTTGTCCGCTATAGTTTTTACGCCCATTCTCCGCCATATGGAGGATGTGAGTTTTCCTGACAACATATTATTTTTTTTCGGAAATGTCAACCTACCCTTCTATCGCGTGGTTCAAACACACATTTCGTTAATGGTGGACGGATACGCGAGGAAGATGAAGATGGCGTGTACTGCGACGAGAAGGTAGAGAAGTAATAAACAGATCGATGAAAAATATGCAAGCGAGGTTTAAAAAAAACTGGAAAAACTGTATGAACGAGAATGATGAAATTCCTTGCGGAGAAGAAGATGGGACGAACCGAGGGAGGAAATTGGTAGGTCCTCCCCCGTGCCGCAAGAAAGAGAAAGATAGAATGAAGGGGGAAGAAGAAGAGGTTTGAATATGAAAGAAGGGGAAGGATGAGGGTGGTTTTGGACAGGTGAAAAGTAAGGTTATGCGATGGAGGAGGAGGGAAATCCGGCGCGTGTTTCTAGATGCCGGTAGAAATGAAAAGAGACTCGTCGGAGGTTTCTGGGGGAATAAGGGAGGGGCCTGGCGTGTCGGAGGAGGGTGCGGGATGAGAGGAAAATGAGGTAAGAGGAGGATAGGGGTGGCAGAGAGAGAGAAGGGAGGAATCGTGTTCTAGCCAAGGGATGGGCGCGGAGAAAGAGAAAGACAGTAAGAGATAAGAAGAGGTAGAAAAGGGTGGCGTTGAGGAAGGACCCGCCCTTTTACGGCGGATGAAAAATGGAATTACGAATGGTACAAGTGGAGGTGTGTGTTTTGGAGTCGAGAAAAGGAGGTTGTAGATAGATAGAGAGAGAGAGAGAGAGTAAAAGAGGGTATTGTAAAAGAGACGTGGTCGTATAAGAGTCAGAGTGAGTGGGTGGAATATGGCTCGGGATTAGGGGCGGAAGATAGAAAGGGGAGGAGGTGGGAGTGGAGGGGGGAGGAGAATGTCGGAGGAGAAGAGAAAAAGGCGGTAGTAGTTTTGAGGGCGTTGTTTCCTTTTCGGCTAAGAGAATTTCGACTGGATTCAATTAAAAAGATTAAGGGATGAATAGAGAGAGGATAGAGAGAGTAGTAAATTGCTCCGGGGATAAAGCGTAGAAGAGATGCCGCCGGAGTTTTGTTCCCGAAGAATTGCAACGGGAGAGACGGAAGCAAAGAATGAGGACGAGACCTTTAAAAAAAAAGCAGTCGAAGGAGGCAAAGGAAAAAAATACGTGTGGGAGCGCAGGGTTGTTGCAATTTGTCACTACTACCGTGTAACCGAATAAAGGGAGCCTCGCACGTCACGTGACGCGAAAAGAGTCGATTGATTGGTTGAGAAGGGAGTGGAAGTAAGGTATATATATATATATATATATATATATATATATATATATATATATATATATATATATATATATATTATATATATATATATATAGAAGGAACAGGTTAAAGGGCAAAAAAGCGAGTTTTTAGGGAACCCCGGGACGGGAAGTCACGTGACGCTCACCGGAAAAGGGTATTTCGTTTTACGGTCGTGTCTTTTTTCCGAGCAGATAAGTCCGATGCAAGGAAAACTGCTACGTGCGGGGGAAGGGAAGGGGTGGTGCAGGGGGTGGAGAATGGGAGAGGGGAGGCGTGAGACTTATCTTCCCCTCCCCCTTCTCTTTGCCCATTTCCAATTCCCCGCCTACCTCCATATACCCCCGTCCTCCTCCCGTTGCAGCGTTCGCTATGACTCCGGGATGGAGGACGGAGTAAACACGGTTCGTGACGAAAAATAAATTTATTTTACGCCCCGGAGTCACTCCGGCGATTCGGAATAATTAAGTAGGTGTGCCTCGAGTCACGATTTCTCTCCGTTCGCTTCACGCCCCCTTTTTCCGGCCCTCCGGCTTCCCCTCATAGTCCTCGCGCATTCGCCGTTCCGCTCCTCCGTTGCGAAGGCGCGCGCGGGTCAAATGACGTAAAGTTGAGCGTTTTTTTTGGGTAGGGAAAAAATGATTAAATAGAGAAAGAGAGGGAGATAGAGAGAGAGAGAGATAGAGAGAGGGAGAGAGAGAGCGAGGGAGAAGAAAGGAGGTCGGGATTCTCTCTTCCGAAGCGGACAGAGGAACATAAGCAGCGCAGATAGAGTACGAAACACGCTCTCATTAGATATGGAATGCGCATCGTTTATTTTTGAAGTTTCATAGAAAAATTGCCGCACGAAATAAAATCATTTTTGTGACTGATTGTCTCCTGGATGCGCTAAAAATCTAGTCTCTTGATGGTTTCCTTCGCAGTGGTTTCCTATTTTGTTTTAGTATGTATTTGGCACGCTATCTTATTTAGCTGTAAGCAACTTAATTCTCATGCACCTAAAAAAGTAAATTTCAAGTTGAGTATGAGTTTAACGTTTTCTTATGCAAGTTGTTAGTTTATGTTGCTTGTTTAGCAGTCCGTCCTTAGTTTATATCAAAATGTGACCAATATTTTAAAATTATAGGACAATATCACCATCGTGTTACCGAATATATTCCTAAAATATACATTGGTAAATTTTCAATCGTCATTTATAGCTAAATAAAGACATGAAATTCGATTTACGTTTCTAACAACACGATATTGTTACACCAGCGATATTTTAGAGATTACGTTGAACTGAATAGGTCGTTGACACTGTTAAACTTTATTGTAAGACAAGTTTTCCATTAAAATTGAATGTTACAATTACCAAAATAATCCAGTAGGTCTCTAAAATGCCGCATTAAATAACAATATAACATTTAGTACTCATTCATTCCTAAGAAATACGCGACCATGAAGTAAACCACTCGAACATGAAACAGGAAGTGCTAAATCTTCATAGATTATATCCTTTGTGTTCGTTAATTTACAATTTAATTTGTAGTGTTTTAACTAAACATTTTTAAACAGTCTGGCTGTTAGGGCATGCTTTATGCGCTTTTCAGAATCGCATCTTCTGAATATTGGCGCGCGTAGCCTTTCCATCGTGTTTTAGGTATTACGAGGATGCATCCAATAACACTTCGAGAGAAAAAAACATTGGAGTTTTACGACTTACCTATCTCGAAAAATCATTCTCTCAAAATAGAATATTTTATGGACGAGTTATGAATACCTGTTTGCAACACCTCTAAGCTCAGACAAATATTTAAAGTAGCTCGCAGGAAATATTGCATTTTAAGGATATGGTTACATATTCAAATTAATGTTTACTTCTTCTAAAGGCCTTCGCAGCTTTGTAGATTTGGGAATAATAACTACGGAGAGCAGGGCCGGCCCGAATTACAGACGAGTCGAGCGGCTGCCCGGGGCGCCAAAGTTTTGGGGTCGCTATCCTGTCATTTATTTATGCATTATTTGCAAGAGATTAAATATTGGATACCAATATATGTTGAGAAACAGGCTAGAACTTTGATGGCATTCCTTTCAAATTTTCATTATAAATAATTATAATGTATATAATTATTTTTACAGAGCGATGAATAAATTAGCATGTACTTTGTAAATATCTCATATGTACATTAACGGAGCGGGGCGCTGGAGTGCTATCTCGCCTGGAGCGCCAACATTCCTCGTGCCGCCCCTGACTGAGAGCACCAGTTTCAAAAGAGATGCAACTGAGTGGCTGTATAACGCCTCACTTCAAATTTTATGATGTGCTTCTTAACTGATTTGGGGGGCTAAGTTAAGTGTGAGACAAGTTATTATAGGAGATTTTATGTCGAGCGCAATGAATACAGAAGCGGCTTCTTCATTATATGTTATTTCAGTTAACCAATAGAGCCAATTATTAGACTAGTTCATTTAATTGCAATCCACACTGCCCCCGCGCATAGTAAAAATGAACATAGTACCTGATCCTTTGGCATTTTATCGATACGCCGTTCCGTAAAAAATTCTCTCTGCATAATCTTTTCTCATCATCTGCAAACATTTTATCGTCGAGGAAAAAAACAATCTCGCGACACGTCTACCGATAAATGCGCACTAATTCCTTCAATCAAACGCGGGGGGAAAACAAATTTGATCCCCAATTTCGAAAAAATAAAGTTTAAAAACGAAGCGAAAAACATTCCACGCCTTGTCGTCCACCGTCCGAAATGAGAGCGGCGATAGGAAAGGGAAATGGGGTGGTTGGTGGATTGGTGGGTATCGAGGGAGAGAAGCGAAACACAAGCTTCACACATTTATAACCAAAGCATGAAGCCACGCACACACGTTTGACACGCAATGCAGCACAATCCTCCACCGCACACACACAAAACGTCACAAATCACCGATCGGACGGAGGGACGGGGGAGGGGGACAAGAGGGGAAGTGACTGAGCGATGGCCAGATGGGAGAGAGAGATTGAGGGATGTAGAAGGCGCGCCGCGGAGAATAAATCCGAATTAGAAACAGAAGAAAGAGCGGAAAATTCTCTTCGCTCTCCGAAGGTTATTTTTTTGTATAAATTAGAGCTCTATACATCGCGAAAACGCAGCTGGCGATCGCTCGAACAAGTGAGCATCGCGCCCGCCAGTCTGCCGCGCGCGCGAGGAGGTGTAAAGCCGGGCAGTGCGCGTGGAGCGTGTTCCGGGCATTAAAAGCCGTGGCGTGACGAGGACGTGTGGGTGGAAGAAGAGTAGTAGGTCGGAGGCACCGATGGGGCGGGAAAAGCGCGGGGGGAGAGGGAGAGGGGGAGATTGGGTTGCAGACCCTCCCCTGGATTTACGGGAGTTTCTAGCAGCGATAAATCAATCAAACGTCCGCATACGTCAGCAGAGGACCATTAAACGGTACTGGAGGGCATCAGGATGGAGTGCGGCACCCGCTGTCTCCCTCCCTTTCCCACTCTCACGTTTTCCCACTCTCTCTCTCTCCTCTCCCTTTTCTCCCTCTCTCCCATCAAAACACTCCGTCATTCCTCCTCCTCTTCCCTCCGCCGCCAACACTTCCGTATCTCCCCGTCATAGAACCAACGATAGATCATTAAGTAATCCAATCTCAATCAATACATCCGCGCCGCTCCGGCGATCTATATGGCACGAGGCATACGTAGGGTTAAACCGAATCGTGAATATATCTCTGAGCTGAGCGAGGACACCCCCATTTTCTCCTATCAACCCAACCCAAACCCCCCTCCCCTCCTCCTCCAGAGCAATCTCCCCAACTCTACGCCGATGCCGACGACAGGATTCGCTTTAACGGCCTAACGTTTAAAATCGTTTTGCGGCCTTTCGCGAGGTATCCGCTCGTGGGGCGTTTACGATCGAGTGACGTGGTATGGCTTACGGGGAGGCGTTCGGGTGGGGATGCCGCCTCCCTCTCTCCCTCGCTTCTCCGCCTCCCTTTATCGTCGGTGCGTTCGGAGGCGGGTGGGCGGAGGCTCGGAGGGGGTGGGCGTAGGGGCGGCGAATGTGAACGGCGCTTCCGTCGCATAACGAGTGTCAGGAAAGAACTTTCAGGCAAATCCTACGGTATTTTTTTTTAATGCGAAGGCTGGCGGAAACATTATAATGGGGAGAGTTTATTTTTTTGGAATTTAAATAAAATCCTGGAGGGTGGGCTTAATCAGACGCGCGTTGTTTTTTTTGAAAGTCGTTATAACTGAATATTTTGAATAAAATTGCGTAGGTATTTTGAGAATAAACTTGGATGGAAAGTTTAAAGTTGACCTCCATACCGGACGATAGCCAGGTATTACGAAAATGGAGACGTATTATTTAATGATATTTTTCAGAAAACTGCTCTTATCTTTCTTCAAGGCATTAATATTTTATATCGATAAAATGTAAGAAATGTTTATTATTATGTTTAAATATTAAAAGTTGCAATTAAAATTTTTAGATTTTATCTTTCTATGAAGCTCGTAGGATCCGGTAAGTCTGTCCTTTATAGCAGTGTTTCTCAACCGGTGGGACGCGAAGGTCATCTAGGTGGGACGCGAAGTTTTGAACAAAACGATTGCAATATTTAAGGTACTAAAATGTCCACAATGATTAATATGGTACTGAAATGCAAATTATGTAAAAATCCACTTCTTGGAAAAGATGGGGTTTGCTTTTACCATGGTGGGGCCAAGGTTTTTCGAAAAAATGGTAGGTGGGACCTTCTAGGTTTTTTGGAAGAATGGTAAGTGGGACGAAAGATGCAAAAAGTTCATGGCAAACGTAAAACTTTCTCTATTTTCGAAAAGACGAAGTGACTATTTTACGTTAAAAACCGATACATTTCAATTAAGATTTTCTCCGAGTTTAATTCATTACGCCACACGTCTTCGAAGCAGCACAGCAGACGGAAGAGCAGATCAAACGAGATTTTTTGGCCGATTGGTGAAAGACGCGCTCAGCGAAATATTTCTCGTCGAACCCGAAGATATTCTCGGAACGCCATAAAATAATTCGCGCGAGAGGGGCACGCGAAAAACGAAAAAAAAACGAAAAGAAACTTTTTCACTTTATGAACTCGCGAAAAACAGGAACAATGAGAGTTAGGAAAAGCGGAGTCATCGCCATCACGGCAGGGACCGTCGCGGGGAGGAGGAAGAGAGGGAGAGGGTAGAAAGAGAAAGAGAGAGGGATTCGTCCGGGAGGAGAGTAAAGGGGAGAGGTCGAGACAGAGAGGGGGGGAAGGTTGGCGAAAGAGAAAAGGTTGACGGGGACAAAGAGAGAGAGAAAGAAATAAAGAGAAAATGAGAGTGGGAGAGAGACGCTCTCCGTAGAAAACCCCAGTGCGTGGTAACGCAATCAATGAGATGAGTCGTCCAGATTATTTTGCATGCATACACCCTTTATACACAACAGAGGAGTATTGACTTAAAGGGACATGAGTCATCCTACGCCGACTTGATGGATCGTCGCCTCGCCCTACATCTCGGCGCCTTGCAAGCATGCAGAAAACTTGTGTGTGTCCGATCGAATGCACTACAATCTTCGCATCGTAATAGTCTCCAGTCTCACGTCTCCCGCGTAAAAAACGATCTCTTTCCTTTCCCGGCAACCCACCGGCACATTTCCACCTCCTCTTCCCTCTTCCCACCCAGCAGTCCCCTTTTTCCTGGCGTTGCTATTCCCCTATACGCCGTCGTTAAGGCCCCCAGTCGCCATCATCATCATCTTTTAGGGGAGAGAGCGGGTGGGAGGGAGATGGGTGGCACTGGAAGGATGTCATGCGAGGAGGCTGTCTTGCCTCATCCCCTTCCCACACGCCCCCGCTTCAATCTTCGGCCGCTTCTTACGCCTCTCCTCCTCTTTCCTCTCTAGGAAACGCCCCAAAGTGGATCGCAAATCAATCACCTTCAGGAGCCGGCGGGAGGAGAAAGAGAGAGAGAGAGGGACACAGGGACACCACAGAGGAATGCAAAGTTATACAGCGTGGAGGAGAGGCGTAATGGACATATGGCGATCGATATCTTAATTCTCCGAAGGTCCATTTTAAAACCGAGAGTAATCGAAGGTGAACTATGGAATTCCGTGGGACGATTCGGGATGCTGTGCGCATTGTTTTTTATCTTCGGTTTAATTTTTGCCGCCGGAGATCCATTTCGGCGTTCAATATCCTATGTATCAAGATCGTGAAATAAATTTAAAGGAACAAAAAGGTCTCTGTCCTTTCGCGGGCACGCTACGAATGCATTTGACGTTTATCAACTTTTACGAAAGAAAGGTTGCATAGTTTTTGCTACTGATAATTATGTAATAGTTAAGTAACTAGCGCATGACTATTTTATATTTTGAAAAATCGTAAATGAATGTCTTAAATCAGCCATTATAGTTTTATAGGATCTCTAAAAGAAAATTGAATTTTTTTGTTTCATGTTTTTCGGTCGAACCGAGACCATATTTAAGAAATTTACTGCTCACTTTTATCTCTGCATATTAGTATTATCATTTTCCACTCCTTCCTTTGTGTGCATGTATTAAAACGGTTTTTCATAATGAAACTAAAATTAAGTTTATCTAGAGCAAATTTGTTAATATGTAATACGTTATTCCACTATCATCAGAAACAACTGGGTCATATTAAAATATCTGTGCGCTCATAATTATTAAAACAGGAAGTATAACCACCAGAATCACCGTATGGCTTCTTTGTATCAAAGCTGATACATCTTCAACAACATTTTGGAAAAGCTAAATAGTTATTTATTGCTACACACTCTAATAGAAATTACATTCAACAACTTATTAAATCTAGCAGGAAAATTGTTATGAAAATAGCTAGGAGAGGAGATAATTCGTCGATTTGGAAACAAATTTATTATGAGTCAAAAAACTGTGTATCCATAGTCATAGGCGAGGCAAATTTATAATCCCGTGTAAATACTCCGTACACGAAAATCCACTTCTGAGAAAATGCTACGAGTAATAGCGGCGAAATTGTGAAAAGTATTCCGCGAAGTTAACAAATTTAAACCCTTAATAAGGCGAGAGGGCTACTCTTTTTTTTCATAGGAACAATGACCTCATATTCATCTCCAACAGCCTGTTTTCGGGCCGTTTGCCCGGCAATTTATCAACCTCATAAAAGCGAGATAGTCAAAAACACAAGCAGATGAAGGAGCGAGAGAGAGAGAGAGAGAGAGAGAGAGAGAGAGAGAGAGAGAAAGAACAAAACTTGGAAGAATGGCGAATGGAGAAGTTTCGGGTTGGAAAGAACACTTTTTGCATAATCAGGCCGCAAAAAGCGTTTAATGCGAGGAAAAAAACAACTAGAAAACCGTCATAGGCAATTAAAATCGACAGTTAGCGAGAGAGCAGTAACGTCGTTTTATTTTTATTTTCTTTTGGATGAGAAGAGACAGTAGTAAGCGACCGAATGTGTTTTCGCGGCCATTAATGGTCAAGACTCGTCAGAAACGACGGGAGTAAAAAAAAAGTCCCGAAAAGTGTCTTCTAGCCCAGTCCGAAGTTTATTTGCGCCGGTGTTCTCGCGGGACGACTTCCCTGGAAGTTTCCTTTTTTATTTTGGATAGAAGGGTAAATAGGTGAAGCGATAAGGAGGACGAGGCTAAGGGAAATGGTGTTAGTTAGGGACGGAAAAAGGCTTTGGCGAGTTTTTGAGGAGAGGTCGGGAGAGGAGAGGAGGGAGTCTGGGAGATTGAGGCGCCAATTGCGAGAGGAGGGAGTGGTGGATTAGGAAATGGCGGAATGCTCTACGTTTCGGACGTTAGCCGAGGAGATGAAGATGCATAATTTAAAGCATTTCGCCTGTATCGCGGGCTTTTTCGCTCGACCGTAGGAGTTTTCAATGCGCTCTCAGGATATTGATCTTAAAAACAAAGGACGAACGCAAAAAGTGACTAACTAACGAGGAGCAACGGAGAGAGAGAGAGAGAGAACCTGGTTGTAGCGTTGTGAAAAATTTTGCGCGCAATAGAGTCAATGGCAAAAAACCCTATGGTGCTAATATCCTTGATGCATTGCTTGGAGGGTTTTGTCCGACCTTTTCATTTGAATCGAACGTTGCCTATCGCTGTACAATAACTGCGTTTTCATTCTATCACTCGTATAATTTGTCGAATGGTCTGCTGGGGCATGCGTTTCAGAATAATATTGCAGGCGCATCTATTACGGTCGATTTCTATTTTGATCGGCGTCGAAGAAATATTTCCAATTTCACCCTCGAATTGCATTGCTAAAATCTTTTGAATATTTTTTCGCTTGCGTACATTAAACCGAATGCCACAATTCTAGGATATCAGCAAAAATAGAATGCGCTCTTCCAAATTTTTTATACAAGTGCAGTATATGCCGCATAATTTGATGACGTAAGTTTCTATAGAGTTGAATAGAATATGCTTCAGACTTGCATATTTAAACATGTGGTTTTTAGAAATTTCCCATTTTATCACAATAACCACTACTAACAATGACGAGCTGTAATAATAAACGGCATCTACTGCATTAAAAAAATTCGCTGCGACTAATGAAGTGACGGCGCGTCACCCAGTTACATCCAAACCGTTCTTTTAATTGAACAGACTTTAATCTGCATCTACTTTGTTTTATTTCCTCGATTTTCTTTGTAAATTCCCCTATATCACCTCTCCAAAAAACAAAAGAGCTCCTTAAGCGGATTGACGGCATCGGGGGATAACGCAATATAACCTTTCTCCGACGCTTTTAGAGAATCCAGAGTGAGGAGGGATGGATAATATGCGTTCTTTAAGGTGAAGTTGGGAGTCTCGGATGTAGATTTGGGCGGGGTGCGAGACTGCATAGGGGAAGAATCGAGAGGAATAGTGGGAATAAAAAGGGCGTTGCAAGGGAATATAGGAGAATGTGGGCGAGAGAGGGAGGGAGGGAGGCGCCGAGAGGAGAGAGAGAGAAATGACACGAGAAGGGCGGGTGAGAAAGAGTTAACTTTTCTCTCCTCCGCCGAGACTACTCTTCTCCGAACAAAGAAGGGCGGGAAAAAAAGGAGTGGGAGAGAGAGAGAGAGGAGGAAGGAGATACATGAAGGAAGGGAGGGAGAGATGGAGAACCGGGATGCTGGCATTCTTCTTCCGGAAGAGGGTGGGAGAAGGGGAAGGGGGTAGGAGGGCGGTGGGAAGGCTGTTTCGCCCAGCGAGATACAAATTACGCCCTCTCCTCCTCTCCCTCCAAACCTCCTTACCCCACATACATACACTTCTCTCCCTTATCTCTCCCCCAACCTGCTTCCCTGCTGTTCCCCACCTTGCTTTCCCCCTCTCCTCTCCGCTAACCCCAGTATCCCTTGACGTCCCGCTCGTCTGTGCAAAACTCCCTACTCCACCTAACCCTAATATATTTTCCTAGTGACCTGCCATTCTCTCTTTCGCTACCCCGCTGCTTTCCGTCTCTTCCTTCCTCTCATTCTTCTTTCATTCCTTCGTTTTTCCCTCCGTCTCCAACCCACTTCCGCTCCGTCCCACGCCCTTTTTTCCAGGGGTGGAGTCGTGTTCGCGGCGGATGAGGGCGTTAAGGGTCTTCCACACCCATTACCTTGGGTTCGAACCGCGCGGGAAGCGAAATTTAAAAAAGCGTCTCATTCAAGGTTAGGATCTAATCATCTGGAGCGCATTGAAAAATTCGATCCGCTCTCTATTTATGTGCAATTTCATCAAATTCATGACGGTGTACATCACCAAAACGCTCAATTTGGTTCTTTGCTACGCATTATTGATAACGTTTTCGTCCTTCACGTACGTGTTTTACTCCAAATTCAAGTCGCACGCACGGGGGAATAGAATAGAAGCTTTTCGGCTTCCATTTAAAAACTCCAGAAGTGGATTTTTCAAGCCGTGGCTAATTATAAATGAGGGCATTGTGTGTAAATCGAAACGAAGGAACACTTTCGGATGACCTTAAATTAATTCAATTCACCCACATGTATACAGACGCGAACAAAGTTATCAAGCGAGAGAGATTCTCTTTACAACCCTCGGTGTTTTTGTACACGTTTCTCTCCGCTATGATTGCCGAATATATGAATAATAGAGAAAGAGATCCACCCGATTTGAATAAAGATATTTAAATACATATGAACTGAGAGGAAGAGAAAAAATAGACGAGTTTATTCCGTATTTCTCCACTTCAAAAAAAAATCTTTCTCTTCGAACAAGATTCAGTCAAGCGTTATGCAGTGCGTAGTCAAATGCATGGTCTCAATATTTTGACTAACACGTTTTCACTGACGTGAAATCCGCACTTGATTTTGGATTATGGGCACTTACACTAGCTATTTTCGCCTAGGATTATAAATAATTTTAGAATAATATGACACAAAATGGTAGATTGCCCTTTACTTATATTCAACGCAAAGTACATTCTTCCCTCAGCGAGTGGGTTTATCCTTTTTTAAATTAATAAAATAAAAGTTTGAATTTTTAAGTAACACTCCGCCTTTCATTTCGCACAAAAAAGCAGCAGCACCCATCTGCAGCATTAAGATTCAAGAGTCACTAGAGGATATGAATCCAGCAGTATAAAAATTTCAATATTTTCAATTTGAAAAACAACATCACGCCTCACGCAATTTAAACTTTTAAATATTCATAAATAATAAATGATTCTATTTTTACGACCTGTTTCGTGCTTCAAGGTGTAGTAGAACCATGGCTGCTGGCAAAAAGAGTAGCGATTATTTATCTTTTACAATTCAATTCGAGAAGAAAATAAATAATTCTAGGCAGAAATGGCTCTGAATTTTGTTTTGATGTTTATTAAATGGAAGGCGATCTTTTATCATTCCTTGTAATCCTTTGGATTTGTGATAGAATTAAATTAGCGCGTGTTCGTTTTAAAAAAGGTTAGAGAAGATGATCATATACACACTTCAAACTTGTCTCAGAATTCTCTTTTCATCTATAAAATTGAAGTTTTTAAAAAAATAACGTAATTATGAAGGTTATTGTAAATAAACCCAAGAATGCAAGCAAAGATTGTTTTGGAATCGGTAATCTAAAAATATATTAGCCGGGTGTTTATCCATTTTAATTTCCCATGCATAAGAATCGACCGAAAATAACTCCTAACATCACAGGCTTGGAATAAAATCGGAATTGAAAAAGAACGAATCGGTAAAAAACAACCCGGATGCATTCCACCCTCGTAATGCCAATCCGAGTAAACAATTGGAAGGATTCGAAGTAATGTACATAAGAAAATAAATTCTTTAGTGGAAGGAATATTCTATCGCAGCTTTCGCCGCTCTCATTTCCTGTTTTTAAGCAAGAATTTTCGTTTCCGAAGAAATAGAGAGGAAAAAGGAAAGAGGCGTGCTTAAGTCTTGCCACCTCTCTCTCTCTCTCCTCTCTCTAGACCCTTACGTCCCAGATACCGAGCCGATCCCCTTCCCAACCCCCCATCTTCCCTTTTGCTCGTATCCTTCCACCAATTTTTCAACCCCCTCTCCCCGTTCCTCTCTTTCCCGCATTTCTTCTCGCGCACCCATCCCATCCTCCGCTCTCCGTTCCCCACCCCGTGCACAGAAAAGTGATATAGGACTCACGCTTCGAAACACTCGCGCCGTCTGGTGCCCTTTGCGTTTTCGTTTGCCTGCTTAAGCATTCCCTTTACTCGCCTCTTCCCATCGCCGTCCTGCTTAACCCACCCACGTCATATACCTCCTCCTCTGTACCACCCCACCTCTCTCACTCACCCCCTGCCATCTCCCTTTTCTCTCTCTCTCTCTCTCGCCCGCCATCATATCCCTTCCTCAACACTCTTACTTCCATTCCGCTCAGTGCCATGCCGATTTATAACTCCTCCTTTCTAAGCCACCCAACCTCCATCTGCGAAATTACGGAATAAAATAAAAAAATACTAGGAGACGAGAAAGAGGGAAGAAAGGAGGGAAAGGGAGGGTTGGGTGGCGAGGGGTTAATTAAAATTTTTTTGCTACCATGGAAAAAATGCCGGGAAACACATTTTAGCATTATGAAAATAGGGACTAGGGCTCGTGAGCGCGTGAGAACGGGAGTGTTTATTTCTTTTGTCGTCGTCGCCGTCGTCGTCTCCCCTCTAGTCGTGAAATTACAGGAAAAATGAGAAAGTTACATGCGCGAAATTCTCCATTGAAATTAACGCCTTTACTAAATCTAATTTTCGGGAAGCTTGCAGATGTTTAACTTGAATATAGCGTCAGAAGTGGCCTTTTTTATCCGTTAAATTAAGATAAACGCGTCGAAATATATTATTATGAGTTCTACTTTAATGATGTGGGGTAAAGTTACACTCGCAGGGTGAAGGAATTCAGTTTGACCTTTTTTCGAGTAATGAATGGGTCTTGCTCGCTTTCCGTGGGACCGAGTTATTATCCTCCGCTTCAGAATTACTTTTTCAGCTTGTAGATGGCCGACGTAGAGTTAATGAGAATAATTTAGAATGATAATTGATTGTCATGAAATATTTGGCCCTGGATTAACGTTCATCATTTTTATTTCAAATTTAAAAATCTGCTGTTCGGTAGAAAATCTTTGATAGCAGTGTTCGATTGTGAAAATTTAGTCACACGGATAAATTATTTCAACTCTACAACCCATGTTATCATTCGTTCAATGCTACAATTATCACAAGACACGATTTAACTTCAAGCATTTTCCCCCAATGTTTTAAAAAACAAGTTACAGACAAATCAGTAATGCAAAATTCAAACTTGGATTATCGTATTCATTCTAATTCAACGCCACGCTGATTACATTTCCCTTCAATATTTGAAGTGTTTTAATGTTAAATAAACTCTCGAAAAAGTCACAAAGAGTCATTCAGAAAACTTAAGGTCCTTTTCCCCTTACCGCTTTATTCTTTGTCCACAAGATAATTCTTTGGCTTTCTTTTTGATAATTCAAGACCTCGTTTCTTCCATTGTCTTTTTTCAAAAACCTTAGTGAAAAATAAAGACAACTTCCTTCCCTTTCATGCGCTCCTTACCTTTTAAGAATCTCATTTTTTCTTTGTCTCCCTTTTCACATTTTTTTTCCGCTCCCTCCTTCTTCATCTCCCTTTCCCTTTCTATTCTTACTATCGTCTCTTCTATTTCTCCCCTCTCCATCTCTTTTTCTCTCCTAGCTCGCGTAATTTTATTCATTTCCCTTTTAACCTTTACGTTTTTCCCATCTCTCTCCATCCCTCTCTTCTGTTTTTCCCATTACCTCTTCCCTTCCATTTACCGTCTGCCCTCCTTGTACGTACATCTTTCTTTGTATTCCCTGGATGCCTCCGCACTTCATCACTTTCTCATTCTCCGGGGCAGACCGCCCTCTCGTCCTCTTCCTCTCTCTCTCTATCCCTCTTTCCGACTTCTCAGCCCCCCTCACATTCTCTCCTCGCTCCTACCCGCTCTCTTTTTTTCCCTCCCACCCATCTTCGAATGAGAACATTTTGCTTCCCAAGTGGTTTTCCATTCTACTATTCGTCCACACCCCCCGTATCCTTCTCTCGCCCCCTGTTTTTCTTCAACCCCCTCCCATTTCATCTTTCATTCACAACTCCCACTCTCACTCTTCTGCCATCGCGCCTCTCCCTACCCCTGCAACTCCCTCTCTCACTCCCTTCTCGCACCCTCCTTTAATATCCATCTCGGTATCTCTCCCCCTACCCTCCGTGCTTTCCCGCCAACCTTCAACGCCCTCTCTCCCTCTCACACACACACCCTCTCTCAGATCCTCATCACCCATTTTTCTTACTCCGTGGATCCACCCGTTCCCCACCCGTCTCTCTCTCTCTCTCTCTACCCTCTCCCTTCCTCTCTCCCACTCTCTCCCCTCCCTACTCCTCCCACCTGTTCCTCCTTAGTATTTCCAACTCACCCCTTATACATAAACTAACCGCTCATCCCTCTTATCCAACCTTTCCCTTTTAAAGGAAACGTTTTCATTCCCACGGCAAATGTCTTCACGCACCTCAAAACCCCCTCCATCTTGCGAGACGCCTCCCTCTTGTTTTCTGCTTCGCCTCCTTTAATCTGATTGGGGTTATTGTTGCTCGGGTTTTATTTTTAATACCCTTCCGCGGCATCGGGTTTAACGGATGGTGTAAAAAGTTGGCTTTTGATGCCGCGACGCTTGGTGTCGTGAGAAGTATGAGGGTTTTTCTCGGAGTTGTTCGTCAATCTCGCAGGGACGTTAAAAAAAGACTGTCACCGCAATTCTAGACGATGACGACTCCGCTCGGATTCCGACGGAGGAAAAGGAACTTCTCTTAAAAATTTGCGCGGATGAAAACTGTAATGTCGAACTGAATTTTTTAATTTGAGAAAACTGCAAGAGTTTTTATTTCTTACAGTTTTGAATAAACTGCCTACTCAACCCGTTATAAAAGAATGTATACGTTACTTTTTATGCGAAATAGTACTGCTCAACGTTTAACATATTTGATTAACAAATAAAGAGATAACACAATTCTGATAATAATTTTGGGTGGAAAAATACTGGAAGCATGAAAATAGTCGTAATTGTTGATGCCATCTTTAGACTTCTTACCATGAGACTATTTCAAGGATAATGGCTAAAACGACAAATTTGGAATAATCGAAAAACAATATCTAATAGTTAATTGCCACCATCCCACAAACCATATTACACGAAATTCCTTCCAGCAGTTGAGCAGCCAAAAAGGTAATCAATTACTAAACCTTTTGTAGTAAATCAATCAAACTAAATAGTAAAAATTAATAGAATAAAGATATCTCACTTGAAATGATCAACGTGTAGTTTGGAAATTTAATATACGATGAAGACTGTTCGTCTGGTCTTTATGAATTGGGACATAGCAAGAGTCTATGCAATCAAATTTTATGCAGTCTACCTTCCAATCCCAAAGTCCCAAGTTCGACTCCAGGAGATTTTTTTCCGCATTAAAATTGAATGGGAATGAGTAAAGCGTATTTTTCATTTGCATCTTAAAATTACTTATGATCACTGTAAAAACTCGGGACTTGAGTCAGAAACGCCGAAAAGAATAGATTTTTTTTATACTGTTGAATGTCGAAGAAGCATCATATCGATGCAAAAATTATTTTTGATCCCAAAAATTCGACTGTTTTTAGTTGAAAATAAGGCGCTCACGGCGACCGCAAAATTTGGTAGCGTTTGCTATAATAGTTTTAGCCGAAGGGCAACAAGGCATTCCTTTTTTCCGTAGTACCAGGGTTCGAGTCCAGGTAAAATGTTTCCTTTGTTTACGGGATTTTCGCGTGAAGTAGTCTTGGGACATACTCAAATTTTTACCTCGGAGTAAAATTTTTAATTAGCACATCACAGATCATATAATATCCAGTGAGAGGAAAATATGGTTTTTCTCACCAAAACACTTGGTGTCAACTGATGTAGACAAAATATCTAGTGGAATATTTGGCATTTTCTCGAATTTTTATTTCCGAAACTAACTTTTATTTATGTGCTCTGGCTGAAATTATGCCAAATATTTCTTTGTGTCACGGCACAAAATTCGTGAATGTGTTAATATTGTAGTGTAATAGGAAATAAGGTGTGGAATGACATTTTAAGAAATTATTTCAAAGAAATATCATTTCCTCTTCAACGAACTGGACTGACTGAGTTTAAGTACATCGTTACGTCCTTGAGATTTTCGGGCTTCCTGAAGGAATTTTTTACTTTATTTAATATGTAAAAAAACTTTCATCGATGACCGTCATAAAAATAAATAATGTATTCGACTTACTGATGACCACCTTAGAAATATTATAAGATTGGTAACTACAAATTTGTTGCCACAAATTGAATTTGATTAAAATGAAGCAACTCAAGGATTAACAAATAAATTAAACATTTAATTAACTGTAATTTCAAATCCTTTCGTAATAATAAAACAGAACTCGCATTACAATAAATAATATGATGTTATTTGTGAGAAATTCAGTTTTCACAGTAGTTTTTTATTACTATTGCAGTTTCATGGAATTATGGTAATTTCTTTGGTTCACATTTATATGTGACTCGCTGATACCTTTCCTATTTGAAATTGGCACCGCACAAAAAAAGTTTGCCCACTACTGTCTTACATGAAGTGTATTGGATTTTCTCGGACAACGCCGGGTACTTAAGTTAGTTCCCTCAATGAACCCGTAAGATCGAGCCGCGACCATTTAAAGTTACCCGATTATTATATTCACCTGTATAGTTAAGTTTCCATTCCACCCCTGCCAATTTTAGAGTTATGAACTCTCCTCCGCTGGCGTGACACAACAGGCCAATATAGGAAT
Source organism: Tanypteryx hageni (assembly GCA_028673005.1). Lineage (NCBI taxonomy): Eukaryota > Metazoa > Arthropoda > Insecta > Odonata > Petaluridae > Tanypteryx > Tanypteryx hageni. The sequence goes on from CM054116.1 coordinate 59,446,369, forward strand.
AAAGGAAGCGAAAAGATGAAACTTTTGATCTCAAATCTCGTTTGATAAAAATAAAATTAACCAATCGGCGCTTCTTCGGTGAATTAACGACCCCCGAGCGCCTCGCATTGGAGAACAATCACGCCCGCGCATGCTCTCGTGGCCGCCATTTCCGTTTCTTTATTGTTGCCACGCTGGCATGGAAACGGAGGGAGAGGGAAAATAAAGAGAAAGATATGAAGTGAGAAAAAGGGGAAGGGGAGGGCACTCTGTTTGAGAATGAGCAGAAACCAAACTCAGAGCCCAGACTCCCGTTCGCCAATGGAATATTGCCTTTACGATCTCCGCTCTCCCACCAGACCCTAACTCCTCATCCCAACTTCTTTCTTCATCCTCCCCCTACCGCCAGAAAGCGGAATTACTAAATCAGTTCTAACGAGGCGATGTGGAATCGAGGCTGACTCTATGTCAAGGGAGAGAACTTTTTTCCTCCCACCCCACCCTCCACACGGCACGGCAAAAAGAGAGGAAGAAGGGGCAAAAAATTAAATAGCAAATATAAGCGGAGACGGCAGCGTTTGGATGGTGGGCGGAATGGGTGGATGATTGAGGCGTTTTGTTGGAGTTGAGGGAAGTCGGAGGTGGACGGGCCCTCGGAGAGGGCTTTTGGGGAGCGGAGAAGTGGGAGAGGAGGCAGGAGGAGTGAGGGGAGGAGGGAGGGGGTGGCACATGGCTGACCTTCTTTCCCTTTCTGCAAGCGAAAGGAAAAGAACCAACCCTTTCGGTTGAAGCGTGGGAGCTATTCCAAAAGTACAGAGAGTGCTTTGGAAGTGTGTGGGAGGAGGGGTGAGTCCAAAGGGCACGGAGGGAAGGGGAGGGAAGCATAGGAGCAGAGAGCTAAGTAGACAAGAGCGGGAGGTCGTTTCGTTTTATTTAGCTATTAAATTCTAAAGCTTTAGCTGTTGTAATTGTCCCATATTTCATGAGTTATAAGAGCGGCACGTGAATTAATACCGGATTTGACCATTGCCGCTCTACTGAACCAAGAGGCAGGGTTCCAGGAATAAGCTGCATCAAGAGATAGCGAGGGAAAGAGAGGGAGCGGGACAAATTGCACAACAAAGATTTTCGTAAATCATGGCCACTTTGCGAAATCGTCGGCAATTAACCGTGAATAATAGAAATTTTAACCCGCTGCGAAATTAGGTCCTTTTCCCCAGACCTTTCGATTCTCGTCAAAATAGTTTGGAGCGGTTAATTAAAATTCACCTCGATCGTATGCGACTGTCGCCAAGAATCGGAAAGGAAATTGTTAATATTTTGAGCATCTCGGGGGTGCTCAATATCCCCGTTCAAAAGGATTTGTTCAAGAGCGTCAAAATTGATTTCAGGAAATTTATTTATTTTTCCTTTGTCGACGTATGTAGTTAAATGGTATTCAGGAGTTTAATACTAAGAAATGAAAAAGTTGCTTATTTGAAAATAGATATTTTTTTCTTTTTCATAGTTAAAAATGTTTTAGCCAAGCTGAAACAAAATACTTTTGAATTTCCTGAATTATATGGTGAAATTAGGGCCATTTGACACGATCGCAAACATTGAAAAAATTTACCACCTTCCAAATTTACGGTGAAACATTCTTTAATTTATTTTAATTACTGCGAATAACTGTAATGGGGGAATCCCGCAATTAAAAATTTCCATTCATAATATTATATCATAAACATATTGATAAAATGTATTGTCTTCAAATAGACAGAAATGTATAAACGAATAAAATCCGTTATTTATATATTATTATATTTGATAAACGTATTTGCAAAATAAATGTTTCATCGACAGTAATTTAATTTGAAATTTTTAAATAAAAATCAGATATGTAAGCTTAAGCAACGCATAATAAAATGTGTCGTATTCGCCATTTATCAAAAGAATTTATATTGAAAAAACCGTATAATTTATTATTTATTATTACAATATAATTTCGAGAGGAAACAATCAATTTTAAGTTGGATATACTTGAAATTTATGCACGTTCTACTGCTGTAGTAGATGACGCATTATTAAAAAATCTATCTTTAGATGTCAAAAGAGTTATATTTAACTAAATATATAATTTACAACTCTCATTATAAACGCCCGAGCCATCATAAACATTGTTACTACTTCAGGAGGATTATTTGGAATGATGAAAATTTTTGAGTGTGCACCTACAAAGCAATATAAACTTCTATTACGCCCAACACCGTGCTTCGCTATGTACGCTAACCATTGTTCGTTAATTCAAAATGTCTCTGGTCAGATACTGTTAGGAATAAAATAAATGAATGATACGGCCATAAGATTGCGACACACTTTTCATTTAACCAACAGTGTCAGCAGGGCCGTGCCGATAGGTGAGGTGGCGAGGCGATCGCCTAAGGCGATCGCCTAAGGCGTCTCTCGAATGGGGCGCCTAAGTTTGACCACAATAAAAATCTTTACATAAGCATTAGTTTATTCCTAGAATGCCATTTTTAGATGTTGCTGGATGCGCTATAGCTGTAGCCGTAAAAGAATTCCTTGGACAGGCAGAGCAGAACAGCCAATCCCTTCGAGAAATTACAACTTATTTTTATAGTTTGAAGTTCGTCACATAGCAGCTCATACAACATATTACCTATTTCTGGCCGTACCTTTGCAGACAGCCAAATCAAAGGACTGACGGGATGTCTACTGATTAGTTGCGCCCCCCAGTCCATTTCTAGGTTAGGAGAGCGAGCGAGAAGAATCATCGAAAATTTAAACCAAATGTTCACTACGTGCATTTATGCGTTTCTTGCCATATCAACTCCGGTTTAGGGTCGGTGCGTGCCATCTTTGGGGATCCTTTGTGGGGAGGGCAGCGGTTGTGCATGACGTGACAACGTTCGGTGGTAGAAGCTGTTTGGAGAGCTCTCATGCACTAATTTTTCTTAGCTCTCAGAGCTCAAGTAAACCTTAGTTGAATTTACCTCTTCCTTGATAGAGAACAGTGCCTTTACAGAGAAAAGGGCGAACTTTGTAGTCAAACAGATATTAAAAAAGAACCGCTTTTTTATACAGAAGCCTCAAAACACTTTCAATTCGAAATCAGCGTTTTTATTTTACTTTTCATATTCATTATTTGATGAGTAATAAATAATTCAAGTATAAAAGTGATGAGCTGCATTTGCAGATGTTTCAAAGCTATAAAGAATGTTTAGCTATATTTCTCGTAAAAGTCTATTTGTTGGTAAAATCTCACTTAAGAGAAACATGAAATTGAATTTTAACCCAAGATTAATAACCTTCATTTGACAAACGGGATTATTAACCATTCGCCTAACAGACTACCTCGTAATAATGTTTTTAATAAAATAAAAAAGAGATAATTATAAATTTTTTAAATACTTAACAATACTTCAACACACTCTGGTACATTTAAACATACAATACTGTATTTAATTTTATCACAGCATTCCAAACACATGTTTCCAGTATGTTCTCCACACGTAAACATGGACTTCAGTGAAATCTTGTTATTCTCCTCCTTAGAAGGACAAAATGCACATATCGAACGTTTACTCAGTTCACCCTTATTCTGGCTCTCCTGAGGCAGTTCCTTTTTCCAGACCATTAGCGATCATCGACTTAAGAGTACGACTTAATTTTAGGATCACCAAGTAACGTTAAAGGCTAACCGTTCGTCTGTGTGGCGATCTCAATTGCGTAGCACAAAATCATAGCAAATAATCCCTTGTATAAACATTCACACTAGAAGAACACAAGCTAAAATGAGGCTATAAAAAAGCCAAACCTAGAACTAAAAAATATGGATTAGGGAGGGGGGAAGTATATTAGCTTTGGTTGTCGTCTGCCAGACGAAAGGTTAGTAATCTAGGGCTAAAATTATAGCTCACCAATTTCAATCTTTATATGGTGAATACTTCTATGGATATAAAATAACTGGCGTGAATCTGCATCTTGTCAGGTTCCAAACCATCATATGTAATTAAATTGAGTGGAAGGTAGTAAAGCAAGGCAGGTTTGGTTTTAAAATTAAAAAATGTAAGCTCAGGTTTCCGACTAAAACTTTTGCGAGACTATAAAATTTGAAAGGTTTATTTACGAAAAATATTTCTGTGTATCGCTTTCTATATTCGTTAGATAAGGGAGAGTGGTAAAAAAACAATTATGTGTATACAATTGAAACGCCAAAGAAAAACCAAGGTCTAAGCCAGAATGTTTGCTAAGAAATTTAACGATGCGATATGAAAGGTTGTGTACATTTTCTTTCGATGTGGGTTTCAAAGTACATTACAAAGCAAGTTATCTTTTTATTATCTTGAGGTAAATAAGATTGACAAATATTTATATATTTTTTATCAACAAACATGAAATTCAAAGTGGTATATTGCAAAATACCAGCAAATATGATATGCGGTCAAGTTGTGGTGGGCGAGCGGCAGTAAAAAAGCAACGTGAGAGGTTAGTTTGCCGAAATTTAATATATTTTTATAAATTAATGGTAGAAAAAATGACAAAAAGAAGTCGAGTACTATAATAAGCATATCACGGCTACAAAACATTTTGCGAGGAATCGCCAAAATTTAGATACCAAATGGAAGAGCACTAAAAATATACAGTTAAACTAGAAGGTCGAATTTCTTCTTACTGTATAATGTGCAAACCAGACACAAAATTACGGTTGCCGATTAAGTATCAACGCACGGTTTTATTGTGTAAAGTTTGTAAACCTTTAGTCACACTCGCCACTTCAGTGTTATGATATAAAACTATAGGTACATACATACATATTATTAATTTCACGAGTTTCGTAGCCGCCCAACGACATACAGTAATTTTCCAACGTTAATCGAGAATTTCAGTCATATTTATGCTCACATGCTGATTCATGAGGAATATGCGCCACTATTTATATAGTTATCGGTACGAAAAATGGCGCCGCTTTAGACGGAGTTATTTCAAGCAATGCTAGGATATGAATGCCCAATTGGCTTCTATGTAAATTTTATAAAACAATTTAGGTAAACCATTTTTAGCTAAAGGCTAGCGTTGCATCTCTAACTGTGACATATATTGATCGAATAATTTAGGCACACCAACATTAGTTTCGATCGATTGTCTTAGGCTACGACGATCTAAACGCCATTAAACCGAAGTAAAAGAGGAATCGGATGACCCTGATCCGAAAAAACCACGTCTCCCTACATTTGATGCGGTCTAAATTTTCCAGCGATGGGAGAGGATATTCCTACGCAATGAAAGAAACTACTCTTGACACACACTTGATCACAGAATGACCATATCACATCACAGGGACGTGCAACTATTGCAAAGGGGAGAAATAAAAAAGGCACTGGAAATGGAGGAAAAGGAAAGGATTCACTGCACCTGGAATGGGAAAAGAAACGAAACTCACTGGTAGTGCTTTATCGCATTAAAAGAAGTGGCATTTTAAATAAACTTGGCGCCGGCAAAATCACTCAATAAGCTTCTATTGCGATTCTTCCACGTTCTCACAAAGTTGACGATTTAATTCTAACGATAATTTATAACTAAAGATTTTGTTAACAATATGAAGAATTCTATCTCTTTCAACATTTTAAAGGAAAGTTAAAGAACAGAAACATTAATACACTTAAACCTCATAATTTTTCTAGACCTATGAATAATTTGCTAATTATTTACTGCTGCTGCGGAAAATACTCACTATCTTGAGGAACAGTATCTTCTTCTCTTCGAAACGGAGATCGCTTACCGGCACCTTCCTTCAGCACTTCCGAACACAATCACGTCTCAAATAAAACCGAGCTCAGCATAGACAAACTTTCCCGCCAAAAATTCCCGGCAAATCATATCATATCACGAGTCTTCTCCTTGGCGTTTTGGAGGTGAAATAATCAATAACTAAGTCCTGGGAAGAGGGAGGGAAGTGCTCGTTCCTCGGTCTTTTTCTTTATACAGTCAAATGGAGGATACCAGGTTGTACCGAATGGGTATAATATCTATTCAAAATCTCTTTTGATAACTTATGATCCAGAATATATTGAAATTAAGAAGATTGGATGAAATCAGATTCCACTCATGTTACTCATCATAATCACAAAATAATAATTCTGTTATTTCCACTCTTCGAGGAAGTTACAGAGCTATTTATTTCTGCGATTGTGAAGCCTGGTAAAATTTCCACTTAAAACTAATTCTCTTTTTAAAATTTTAGTTCACATTATTCATTGCTGATCGTATATATTGAATTATATATTATAATTAACACAATAAAAAAATATTATCACAGGGCATCGATATAAACGGCAAGCGTTCGCTTTATCGTGAATTAATACAGTAGTTGTGCGTCGGGTGAGTGTAAATACTACGTTAAATCACACTTAAATTGGCAGAAAAATACTCTAGGACAGTGTTTCCCAAACTAAGTTGACCACGGAACACTTTCGGGCTAGGAATATATTGACGGAACACACGTGCTGCTCTGAGGGGAGGAGGAGTATCGTACCGGAAAATACCCGCACGTAATGCTCAAAAGTTGGTTTAAATGAGTTAGTTTTTATAACTTTTATTTTATAAAGAACGAAAAATAACAAGAAAAAATCATCTGAGTATAATATTAATATAATATATAATAAAATATCGCTAGCAACGAAACTTTTCCAAGGAACACCTATTTACATCGCGCGGAACAGTTTGGGAAACGCTGCTCAAGGAGAATAATTCACCCTTCTTGGAATACGTGGACATCGTAACGAAAGCAATTAAGCACTATAAGAGTCACTGAAGAGGCCGTCAATTTATGGAACTCCTTAATAGATATAACTGTTTATGTCAAATTAAATTAAACACGAATGGTTGATATCGATAACGATAGTACGATTTCCACAAAACGAAATTTCAATAATAACGGAGAAACCTTTTCCCTATTATTTAATTTTCTCTTGGTACTTAATAAGACTTAAAAGTCTCTACGAAAAGAATTCGTAGAAGAAAGCAAACAGCCATTTAACCATGCTTTGGCTGAGTCATGAGAGTACACGAGGAAGTGAAGTGAGGAAGAACTCGGAATCTAGTCGAGTAAATTCCAAAGTGGACCGTGCGTCATTAGGGGCGAATCGCGTCGAACACGTGCCAGCTAGAGCACCTTAGGTCAAAAGAAGCAACGGATTCGGCCACTTATTCGTCTAATAATAGCTATCCATCAAGTGACCCTTCTCAAGGAAAATATTTTTGAGGAAAGAATAATGAGCGATAGGAGGAAAACGAATGAATTCGAGGTAAGAGATACTTTAAAATCCTTCAGCGCGTAACAAATATTTAAGATTGGTCTCTTCGGCTTCTTACTTTATCCTTAAAAACAATGAAATGCTCTAGCATTACTGATGAAGTAAGTAATTTTTCTGAGCATTTTGTTCTTTCGCAAGGAATAACTCATCCTGCTTTCCAAACAAATGCCCTCGCATGACTAATTCTAGACTTTGGAAGCATTTATATATCAGAGTCAGCCATTCATTTTACACAAATTTATACAACAGAGATATGAAGTTGCAGTGATTCCAAATTTTAAGAACCTATGTTGTAGGAGGGCCAGTTTTAATGAATATGTATTATATATTTCAAATATTTATCAAACTCCCTAGATCTTACATGATCTGCGAAGTACCGATTAGAAAATTCATTCGGAGAAATTGTAACATTTCCCACAAAAACGTCAGCCACAGCTCATAAATAGAGATAGAAATACGACAAAATATTCCATTAGATATTTTGTCTACATCGGTTGACACGAAATATTTTTGTGAGAAAAACCCATATTTTCCTCTCCCTGGATATTATATGATCTGCGAGGTGCTAATTAAAAATTTTAATCTTGAGGTAAAAATTCGAGTATGATCCAAGACTACTTCAGCCAAAAATGCCGTAAACAAAGGAAAAATTGTACCTGGACTCGAACCCTAGTGCTTCGGAAAAAAAGGAATGCCATGTTGTCCTTCAGCTAGAACTAGCAAACGCTACCAATCTTACACGTATTTTGTGGCCGCCGTGAGCGCCTGATTTTCAGCTCAAGAAAAGTCAAACTTTTGGGTTCAAAAATAATTTTCGTATCGATTTGATGCTTCTTGGACATTCGGCAGTATGAAAGAAAACTACTCTTTTAGGCGTTTTTGGTTCAAGTCCCGAGTTTTTACGATGATAATAAGTAATATTAAGAAGCAAATGAAAAATACGCTCTACTCATTCCCATGCTATTATAATGGATAAAAGCTTCTGGAATCGAATTTTGGACTTTGGGATCGGTAGCAAACATTAGCTGTCGACTTTCCCCTTTATGGGCGCGTCTCGTCTATCCGTCCGTCCTCTTAAACCGCTGGACGGACTTTGATTAAATTAAGTATGGCTGAACCTTATTAAAATTTATCGCTGTGTTATGATTTTGATCTGCTTCCGTCCGTCAATTAAAACACCCACTTTACACGAACTCCGATCTTCTTAAATGGTATTCGACAAGCAACTGCTAATAGCATAGTTTCTCTCCCAAGCTCTTATGTGAGGTATAAGTTATCGATTTAAAAAAATATTCGGATAAAGAACAAAAGTCATTACCGAAAATTCCGCAAGACCGCATAATTACGACTTACAGGGTTCAAATACAAAAATTCGAGATAATCCCAAGCATAACATAACATATTTTGTTTACATTGGTGGCTACGACGATTCTATCCTGAAACAATTTAAAAACATTTTTTCTCCCATGATCTTATATGATCTGTGGGATATATTAATTAATATTATTTCGGATAGAGTACGACCTTTCTCAAGAAAAAGTTGGCAAGAGCACATAAATACGACTTATAGTTTAGGAGATAAATATTCGAGAACCGCTCAATATTGTCGTATCGTTTTGTACGTAAACTCCTTAAAGGAGACCTTTTAAATCTCTGTGTATTTCATTTATAGAGAAAACTTTTCCATTTTGTTATTTTCTCATATAGGTAGTATATTGAGCAGGTATTGCAATCGTGAAAAAATTCGACTTCGAGATTTTAGGTGTCCCTGAGTCCATAAAAGTGGTTTTTGCCATGCCGTATCCGTCTGTCTGTCGGTCTGTTCGATGTTCCAGGGCCCAAACGCCTAAATAAAATCAAATGATGTCTCGTATTTATGCAATATATCATCTTTTAAAAACTATTTATTCATAAAAATAATATTGTGCAAAAATGAAGGGTAGTTTATTCTTGACGAATTTTAGAAAAATTTCATTTACTCAAAAATGGCTGCAGAGAATTTGATTAAAATCCATCCAATCATACAGTCTGATGTCACAAATAATACTTCCTAAGCCATATGTCTCAAAAAATTACTAAATATCGACGAGTGACATTAAAATATAACGCTATGTTCATTGTAATATCACTGGACGCCATATAGTAATTTTCTGAGACATATGGCTTACGTAATATTATTTATGACATCAGGCTTTACAATTGGATTGATTTTAATCAATTTCTCTTGAGCCATTTTTTAGTGTATAAAATTTTTCTAAAAATCGCCAAGAATAAACTACCCTTTATTTTTGTGCAATATAATTTTTATGATAAAAGCGTCTGTAAAAGATGATATATTGCATAAATATGAGATATCATTCGATTTTATGTACGCGTTTGGGCCCTAGAACCGCGAACAGACCGGCAGCCAGACTGGAAGACACAGATGGCATGGCGAAAACCACTTTTATGGACGTGTATTTCCATAAAAATCTCGAAGTCGAATTTTTTCACGATTACAATACATGCTCAATATACTACGTATATTAGAAAGTAAAAATGAATGGGGTGCCAAATAATAGCTTACCTCAGGTGGAAAAATGTCTGTGCAGTTAAACTATATTGCCATTCGACTTAATTTGATATTTAGCCACGGTTAGCAAAAAAGTCGCAATTTTAAGTCGAGCGAACGGCGTTTTGAAGTTGGAAATCATTGAGTAATTCCATTGCAATTACGTGTTGGCCGATCCACGATACCATTATCTCCTCCCAAAAATATCGCTACATTTCGTCTCTCGAAGCCAAAGTTTTTACTCTGACTACAAAAATATATGTTTTAGGTAAAGGGGCTCCGCTCCGAAATAAAAACTTTCCCCTTAATTTCCTCAACGAAATAAGAGCACGAAAAACGTGATCCTTATTCAACCTCCCGAAAAGAATTAACGAACCATCCCACTCGACGCAAAAAGAAATGAAACTTTTCCTCACTCCCCACCCCAATCCGTATTTATCGACATTCATTAATAATAACCTTCGGGGCGCACAAACTTATCATCTCCGAGCGATATCGCAAACAAGGTACAAATTACTCCGTCTAAAATACTTCCAATATGGAGAGAGAGGAGAAAAACGGTAAGGTAGAGATTGTGGAAGGGTGAGACTGGGACAGATAGAGATAGTGGGAGACAGATATAAAGATTTGAGAGAAAAAGAGAGAGGACAAACGAAACTCTTTAGGCAGTAATCCGTAGAAGAAGACAATGAGACATCCGTTCTCCTTTCTGGAAAGATGTGCGGAGAAGGAGGATGTATAGGGCAGAGAGGGAGGGAAGAAGTTCGAACGGTGTGAAATTGGACTCATTCGCAGCTTCTCACGCGAACCTCCAGGGTGTACCACGTGACTGTTGGAGGAGGATTAAAGAGGGAAGGGGGGAAAGGAGGAGGATGAATGGCGTCTAGGGTACGGGTTGCCTCGTGTTATCCTCTCTCTATACAAGGGAGGAGAATAGAGAATGATAAAGAGAGGGATTCAATAAGAGGAGGAGAGGTGGGCCGGGGAGGAAAATTGAGGAAGGCGTGGCGCGAAAAGAGAGAGAGGTGAGGGGGCGTGGCGGTATAAGGGCGATAGTTTAATACGAGGGTAAGGAAAAAAGAAGCTTCCTCTGTTTCCGTCTCTTTCTCTAACTCTCTAGTCTCCTCCCTTCGACTTCCGCCTAGGATCGCCATCGATCTCGAGTCTCGGATGGGAAATATGATTCTTCTTGGAGGAGGCTGGAAGGGTTTTCCGCCTCAAAACAGGAGGTTTCGTCTCCTCGCCCACCAATATATCCTCTCTACACCCTACACCTCTCTCCCTAAAGCGAAGGAGATTGCCGCCGAAACCGTCTTCGGGGAAACGCAATCGCGGACCGGAAAAAAACGAAAAGCGAGAGAGAGAAGAGAGCGGGCGGAAAAATTGACGCGAAATAAATGGGAGTGGTTAGGAATGCACGCAGCGGCGGATGCAGAAACTGAGTTACGCCGGGCATACCGTCTCTTCTGAGATTGTCTGTACGGTGTGCGGGAAAAGAGAGAGGTAAAGGGGAAAAGGGGGGGGGGGGGTGAGCTTCCGCGGAGGAACTCGCGATCGGGAAGAGGGAAGACATGCATTTTCATCATGACCGTCTCTTTCGAGAAGGTAGGTCGGTTATAGAATTTGTTTTTACTCGGAAGTTTCATTCGAGCAAACGGAAACGTCGTGTATTAATGGAAAGAAAGCCGACGGTGTTCCTGTCGAAATCCATTCGACATTGTATGAAAAATCTTTCTTTTATTGGCCTTACTAGATAAATAATTCTTTTCTGGAGATTTGAATTGAATTACTTAAATAAAATTGAAGTTTTTGATTCACTAAACGAGTGGTGTCTAAACTACGGTCTGCGGGCCACTTAAGAGTTTAACATTTAAAAGACAAAATGTAACATAAAATGGAAATATTAAAGTACAAATGTATATAAAAATATACATTTTGTCTTTACCCCTCTATTTCTATGATGCGAAAATATTTTTTAAATATTATTTATTATTATATTATATTATTTCTCCATGACTAAACCCTTTAGTTCCATAAAATTATTATTCAAGTCTATTTTTCATTGGGTTTGGCCCGAAAAGAGGGCAAAGGAGAGCTATATGGCTCGAGATGAGTACAGAAATGGTTTATGCTACCCTCCAGGCGAAATATTTTGTCACCACTGTACTAAATTAGCATACTTCGAACGATAACGTTTAGATTATATATTGAAAATGACCAGATGTTTTCATCACTCTCAGTTACTCTATCGCTGAAGAAGTGCATAGACCCGATAAGCTTGCGTGTTTTTTGTTTTTTGTGTTCGTGTGTTTAACGTGTCTCTTCGACGCCCCCAGCAGCCTGCCAACTTGGTCTCCGACTTGGTAAGTGTCCACTGGGCTTCCTTCAACACCTTGCTGCCACCCTCATCACTACCTTTTCATTTTCTTAAGTTTATATATATATGTGTGTATATATATATATATATATATATATATATATATATATACACACACACACAAGATGTTTCAATATTAAGTGTAAAAAATTCAGGGACATATTCTAGACGACAAGACAAAACTAAAATGCTCTTTGACAATATTTCCCAAAATGCTTTATTTCGGAGTTATGATTCAATGAACCTTGAAAAAAGTCATACAAGTCAATACAAAATTAAATTAAATTGTTCTTTCAAACAAACATAACGACTGTTCATAATTACAATAAATGTTCGAAGTGGCGCCCGTGAACCTGAAGGCAGACCTCGGCCAGTCGTATTAGTGACCTTCGAACGCGCTCGAACAGTCTCGCAGTGGTCCGGATTGTTTCACAGCCACGTTAAATTCATTGCTGCAGTTCTGCTATATCCGGAACTTCCGATTCATAAACCAGCAACTTTAAATGACTCCACAGGAAGAAGTCCAAGGGGTTCATGTCGGGTGATCGTGCTGGCCAAGCAATAGGCCCTCCACGACCTATCCATCTGAATGGGTAGGTAGCATCGAGGTGAGCCCTTGCTTGATGGCTGAAAAGCGCGGGAGCACCATCGTGCATGAACAACATGACAGATCTTGTTCAGAGAGGAACATCTTCAAGCAATCCCGACAACACATTTTCCAAAAACTGTCGATATGCTTGGCCGGTCAGTCGCGGTGTTAGAACATGAGGTCCGAGCAACTAATCGCCTGCAATACCGCACCAAATGTTAACCTTTATATATATATATATATAAAGGTTAACATATATATATATATATATATATATATATATATATATATGCTTGCGTGTATACATACAAACTTAGAATGTAGACACTAAAAACTTCGAGCTGTTGAAAATGTACATGGCATCTTAGGGTTTCTTGAACGTACGGCGAAACGTCAGAATAGGATCACGAGTATTTCGTTTTTCCTTATCGCTGAAACTATCTCAATTTCATAATCCTGCCTAACTTATTAGCCGTCGCACTTGGCTTTAATCGAACTGAATAACATCCCTGCCGCGATATCCCGCGATAATCTGTGAACTTGTTTGGGGCGAGTGTGAGCGCTCTCGGGTTATAAAGTTTTACGATCGGGAATCTCTCAGAAAAGAGACAATATGAGCGGGAATCCCTTGAGGTAAGAGAGGAAAACAGCAGAGGAAAGAGGTAGAGGGGGGGCGGAAAGAAGGCGCCAGAACTCGCGGACGAAAAAGTTCCCGCTCGAGGAAAAAGATGGCGCGCGCGGGGGAGATGGGGGCGCCACTTGTATCGTAGAAGGCGCGAAATGGGAGACCATTAAAAGCAGCAAATTCGGAGAGACAGAGAGAGAGATAGGAAAGTCGGGAAAAGGGACGGCGGAAGGAAAAATATATGGGGGAGGCTGGAAAAGGAGATTAAAAGAGAGGAAGAAGAGAAAAGGGGTCTAATTCAACTAGAGAAACAATGTAAAAGAAAAACATGAAAGCTAAATAATGAAGAGGAAATTCTACGCGTGGTATATAATAAATAATGACTGAGAGTTCACATTCAGTAGAATAAAATAGAAATTCAACAATTCTGTAAGTCACTATCGAAGAGGAATTGTTGGGTTCGGAAGTAATCGAACAGCACTTAAACTGCGTCTAAACAGACAGTACCAATTGAATTTCGTGATTTTCGTCAATGTCGGATTCTTATACATTAAACTAGAGATTAACCGCATATCAAATATTTAGTACAGCTTGAGTTGAGGTACTTGACTTTTAAGTTACATTTCCTTCTTTTTTCATTATCATCCTGTTGATTTATTATTTCTTTCGCGCGTACGATGCCCAAATTTGCATATCGCTCAACTGGAATTGGCTTGGTCCCGAGGAATCCAGCAAATACGGGTCATTAGGTATCAGAAATGGAATGAGAAAAAATACATGAAATTAGTACCGATTAAATCCACAGACTTTTGATGGGAATGATGAGAAATAAATAAAGGCATTATCAACCGAATTATCGCAGCGATGAAAATTATGTTGCTTCGAAAAGCAGATAACCCGTTAGCAATAACACCATGAACAAAAAGCGTTGCGACAATCTCAAGGAGCGAGACAAAGAAACACCACGAAAAATAAAAAAGAGGGAAATCAAAACAGAACATAGCTAAAAAAATAAGCAAAGGAAGATAGAGTCGTCCGAATAAGCAATAGGAGGAAAAACCGAGCAAAAAGTGTTTAATCCGAGAAATAGCGAAATTACACGAGAAAATTAGATTATAAACCGAGATAAATAGAGCGAGATGAAAGGAGAGAATAAATACGAGACGGTTACGGAGAGAGGGGGGGAAAGAGAAAAATAAGAGAAAGGTACGGGACAAGGATTTTTTGAGGAGGAAAAAATTAAGAACGATACAGAGAGAGAGAGGTAGAAAATGGGAGTGGGAAGAGGAGGATGAGGGCGGTTGGTGGTATATAGAGGGAGTTTAAGGGAAAAGAGCGTGCGCCTTGTAAAACGGAGATAAGAAACTAGAGGAGGAAGGGGTAAAGGGAGGAGGAGGGGGAGAGATTGGGGTATGGGAGAGAGAGAGATATAGCGCAAAAAGGGAAATGCAGGTTGGAGAGAGAGGGAGAGATGATTATGCTGATGAGGAGACTGAGAAGAGTGGGAGAGGAAGAACTCAGACCCCGAGAGTGTTATGGACATGGGCGCGTCGAGTATGGGGGTGTGGGAGTGAGAAGGGTTTGAGAGAGAGAGAGAGGGTTGGAAAATGAGAGAGAAGAGTTCAAGAGAGAAAATGATCCGTGTCGTGAGGGAAAGATAAAGGCCCACGGAGAAGAGAGAGAGAATGAGGGAAAGAGGAGGTTTCGGCGGTGTCTCCTGAGACTAGAATTTGAAGGGCGTTTGCTCAAGGTATGCTCGGATGGGGTGATAAAGCCGGCTGGCACGGTCGGAGGCGGAGGAAGTAGTTTAGGAGGAGTGGGTTGAGAAGAGGAGGAAGAAGTAAGGATGAGAGGCTATGCAAATTCTGGCGATTAGTTAAAATGTAAATTAAACGAGGGGTTTTAATTCTTTAAGACGATCGTCACGTTTTTCCAACACTCAGTTTTCCTAGCTGCTAAATGCGATTTCGCTCACGATTTTGGACGTATCTGCTTTTCTCGCAGCATCCCTTCTCTCTTATAAAACCTCCTCCTCATCTTCCTCCCCTCGTCCTTCCCACCCAACTCCTGCTTACTATCTCTCCTCCACCATCCTCCCTCCTCCCCTCCACGCTCTTAAATTCCGGCTCCCATTTTCGCCCTTCCAGAAATCGATGGGATTAATTGAGCGCGGAACTAGGGGAGAAAAATCACGGATCACTAGGGTTTTGCCGGTGACAAGAATACAGATTAGTTCCGAGAGAGTGCAAAATTTTCCGCGCCGTACTTTTCGATTTTGTTCCCCTTCCCCGCGTGTTTCCGTCTCTGAGCGTGGTATCTTAAGCCGCAAAAAAACCGTTTTCGCGTTAATTTCGCAAAGCTATGCATATAAGTAGAGGTTGCGATACTGCGGTTATTTATATTGCTGAGGAAATGTTATCTTTGATTAAAAATCACGATGGGAAAGAGTGATGAAAGCAAATAATGTTAAATTCGATTTTGATGTCCTGCCAAAATTTGATGTATGCTTTGACAATTTTATTTTTATCGATTATCACGAAAAAAATATTTCTAACTACTGTCAGCTAGATTTCATTACCACCGTCAACCAGAAAGATCACAATATTTCAAATCTTTTTGACAACAAAAAGGATGACATATTTGGATTTATAATGTCAGCCTTTGGCCAAATAAAATACAAACATATGCGACGTTAAAGGAAACCAAAAAAGTAACTCAAATTTTCAAAATAAATCACGCAAAGAGTAACGACGTGTCAAAAACAATGGCTCATTGGACTAGCCCTTTAACGGTGTTTGTTTTCGGAGAATTGTATTTTCGGTACGCACTGCCCTTTTTTATGGTTTGTTGAAATAATAGCGTCGTTAAAGTCGGAATAAGATCTTCAAAGGCTTCAATGGTCGTAAAGCACTCAAGGTGCAAGCTGTCTGAAGTGAAGGACAAGAAATGGAAAAAATCTTTTTGTTACCCGGCCGCTGAGAAAACGTGACTGGAGTAAAATACCCATTTGCTAAGAAACTTTTGATGTTATGGAGAAAACCACTCACGGATGTTACATTTGAGACCTTTTCTGACGACTACGCCATCTGCTTCTCAACTCTTTTCCGGGTTTTATGATAGTATTCCCAACCGCTTCTGTGCCGCGAACTAAAGCGAAGTACTTTCCACTTCCTTGTGTAACCCGAAGAAACTCGACCATTAAAACTGAATGAATGGAAAATGACATGTATCGTTCATCTGTCGTAAAGGAACCACAAAACTGACCTTTATTCGGAGGTGAGAAAGGCATTTTTCTAAATGGGCAATATACAATAACAGAATATTTTTAAAAAATACAAAACTAACGATGTTTTGGTAGTGTATCATAAATTATCCAGAAAGATTCAAGTTTAATTTTTTGCAATGCTATTGTTTGCCACATTTTCTCACATAAATCGCAGTAATCTAATATTAAATGTATAATATACTTACTCCATTTTAGTATAAGTTATAAATCTCTGCCTTAGAGTAATAATGTAGGTCAGTGTAATTTGTGGGAGAGAATTCTAGAAATTTCCATAAAAATACTCATAGTAAAGATATGAGGAAGAGTTGATTACGTAGCTTTGCATAATTTGCCTCCAGGCTAGAGTTTGTTAAGTATAACAGCGTGCTAGCATTGATGTTATGAACGTTTTAATCTTCTCCGATAAAGCAGCAATAAAAGAAGCAATTAGTGAAGGGAAGTAGTGTGCATTAAAGCAATGGTTAAGACCATCCCCATATAATGCACCAAACCATCCATAGATTGTTTGAGTTAATTTTTATCTAACGACGGATAATTTAATCAATTAACATTAATATTTAAACATTAGCGCAATACCCCGTCAAAAAGAACCGATAGGCAAAAATAAAGTATTAAATTAAAATTAAAACGCTTTAAGATGTATGCCTCAGTTAACCTTTAATTCAAAAAAGCTATGTAAAAAACAAATCCGTGAAATAATTGCCAATATTTATCGAATCTTAGAAAATAAATGTATATTATATTATTATTATACGTTGATCAAAGGCATAATTTTCCAGAGCATTTTCTTTGCACAACTCAATGCAACACAAAAGTTCGGGTGGAAATAAAAGCAACTACTGGTTTTTAGCAATGTAAGCGAAACCAAAGCGAAATTGTGTATAGCAATTTAAAAAAGAGATTATGAAGAATATTTCCATAATAAACGAAATGCTAAATTTGTTATAAAATATATTACACATTTCTAACGTAACAGTTGGAAAATATTTTTAAAATTTCCGATGTAAATATATAAATTATTTCTTCCGTTACAACTAACGATAATGTTAACGTCAATGTCACCAATAAACAAATCCATTACGACAAATTTAATTTGCACAACTCAATAAATATCATTATTACGGCACATACATATTTGCTACCTAGGTAGCACGTAATGTAATGACACGTAATGTTGTCCCATATCTAAATCCAATTTGGTACGGCGACAGCCAGATAAGGCGTTTATGATAATATAGACCTCAATTCTAATTAATGATTTTCATATTATTCCATTGCCAGACAAAAGCTGCTTAATATTTCACCTAAAAATATCTACGCCGATGTAGACTTTCGTTGAAAAAATGATCGCGTTAGGAAAATGAGTACGACACCATCACACGGGATGAAATAAGTTTTTTCATAATATGTGAAGCATGTGTGCGTAACTACTTCACGCCATTTCGGTATCAATTTAGAACGCGCGAGTGGCGTAGGAAGGGAAAGAATGATTAACAGCGCGTTCACTGAAAGTACGAAGGCCATCCATGAACAAATAGTCGGCGATTTAAAAAGAAAATAACACGCCGATAAAAATTCTAAACCAAATGCATCAGAAAAATTAATAGTGCTCAGTCAGTAACACCAGAAGCGTGTTAAAAGCATTTTCTAAAAAAAATGTAAAGCGGTTAGATTGTCCATAGACGAAGAGTGAGACAAATTAGTGGCACTTAACTCTTTCCTCGAGCAAAAATAAAATCTTGCATCACAGTGTTTGATACTCGATACTATGTTCCCTGTACTGTATTAAATAAATTTAAATGCTTGAAAATGTTCTCACTAATGAGTCATTAACCCTCCTAATACCAGAAAAAATCTTACACCTGCTATCAATGGGGACATGCAAGTGCATCACATGAACGGAACCATTTGAACTAAAACTTTTATTTTTTCATTCGTTCAATTAAAGAAGGCTTTTTTTCATTGTTAAGTGAACAACAATTTTGTATGGAAATATATTTAGTATAAAAATGATATGAATACTTCGGTTACAAAATACTGCAAACATATGAAATAATACTAATAGATTCAATCTAATATGACTTACTAATTATTCTTTGTGTTTGCAAGCATCAAAAATTCTTTATATGAACATTGCACATAACTATCGCAAATGTGGCAAGTAGTAGTAGACATATTCTTTACTCTTGGACTCTCTTTAAGCACGCTTTATTTTGTGGCAAAGTTCTTGATGGCACAGTCTATCCAGATTATTTTAGAGAAATCATATTTTCCAAGCTCCAACAGGAACTCCCTTCAACGATAGGCTTTTGTTATGTTTCATTCAGGATTCATTTGAACCCATATAATGTAAAATTGTAAAATATGATCATTGGCCAGCGTATTTGCATTCGTTTCACCGCATATGTTCTTACTGGCTTATCCATTGCGTCAACCCCTAATTTAGATGCATTGTAATATAGAATTACATTCACCTTTGCATGTTGCTCAAGAGAAATATCTGGTGTACAATGGTGCTAAGGAGTAATGCGAGGTTACCCTTCTTTGGGCAGTAAAAAACAACTGCAGAAGAATCTTGAAAAGGAAACTTTGACGATTATTGATCCCAGCCTTTTGGATCGGTAACTTTTCGAGGAAGCTCAGTTTAAAATTTTCGCATAGTTCCAACAAGTGTCAGTCCTCTCTTCTCTAATTATCTTGCCTAATCAAGACTTTTGAAGAAATTACCTATTGCAATATTACGACCAAAATTCTTTAAACCAGCAATTAAAAATCTAGAACTGCTCTCTTGCCTTGGCAGATGAAAAATTTGAAACAAGCTGGTGGGCCACCAATCTCGGATTCAGAAATATTTACTTCATCACATGAGCTGCTGTAAGCTTCACAGATATCATGTTTTCCATCATCATCAGATTCTTCACCATCACTAACGCCTACATGTTCTCCATCACTCACAAACTCACGAAACATTTCAAGCAAACTTCAGTTTATTACATCGCTTATATTAGCCATTGTAATATCAGACCGCAGCAGAAACGCAGAGTGATCATTCTGTCGCATACTTCCACCACCCCACCTCCCGAGTTAAATATAAACTCCAAGGAAAGCTATCAACGTATTCTAATACGAGTATCATAGCAAAACACAAAAAACGGCATCAGGGGTCAAGTAAGTTATATATATGCTGGGGTCGTGCGCGATCTCAATGGTACTGGGTGAAACAATCAATATTTACTATGTAATTATGAAAAAATGAAAAAAAAACCGTACATGGCCTTGGACTAAAAAGTAAGACAGGAAAAGAAAATTTTTTCAAATTATTTTATCTTTCAGGTTTCAAAAATACAGAAAGACAAACTTATTTTGGGGTAGACAAAGACTCCATGGTATTGGGAAGGTTAAATGAATTCAAACATATGACCTGCCTAAAAACAACTTAATCTTGCTCTAAAATACATTTGAATTTCCTAAAACGTGTCAAGTAAGACTACTAAATACGATCTTAGAAGTATATAATCATACATTTTTCTTTGATAAATAGTCAATATTATATGTATGTTACCTTATTTCATCTGTAAATGAAATTGATGGAATGATAAGATCCGAAGATCCTATGCAGACAGGCATAAGCTGTGAAAGTTGGAACAATTTTTGAAACGAGAAAAAAAAAAGTCTGCTATGACCGGGAATTGAACCCGGGTCTTCCACTTGCCGGGCGGATATTCTACCCCTGAACTATCGTAGCAGAACATTTTCTCTCGTTTCTGAACACGGATGTTTTCCTTGGTAGGACGGGAACTAGCCAAGCTAGTATCAAACTGCCCCGACAGATGTCCTCGGAGAGAATCATCGAAAGAAACTCCTTCCTCTCAAATGGTGAGATTGCCAAAATCTGTAAATGTTATCTTACAAAAAATTTTATCTAAACATAGCATATTCTTTTAGTGGTATTAAAGCACACAAGATAAAACCCAGCTACGCGGTTTGGTATGTCGTACCTTCTGAAGAATAATAACTTTACAACATTTATTAAATCACACAAAAACTCTTTATTTAAAAAACTTAAAATCTCTCATGTAACCAACCCTAAATTCAAAAATAGTTAAAACTAGGATACACTGAGAGAATGTGTCATCGCTATTTATAATCTTAATAATTGACCAACGCCGGAAAGTGACCTTTACATGTCAATGGCAATATTCCTGATAACTAATAACACTGAATTAAAAATAACGTCGCCCAATTGTTGGCTTGCATATCTTAATTTAAAAAAAAAACTTGAAGTAAAAGCTTTTTCTGTGCCTTCACATCCGACCGACAGAAAACTTTGTGCTATAAGTCAGCCACCTTTTGTCAAAATTCTTCCTCTCACGGTTTCTGCAGTACTTGCCGTTGACTTGGCAATGAATGGAGCACCTTCCAATTTCAATAATATGGACACGATCGATCCGATTCGACTAGTTCCAACAACGAAATTGCATCTGCCACATTATGAAAGTCTTATTAAAATTAAGGTGGTTTTAACCTATCGCCCTCGAAACCTCCGTAGTCCAAACATATGTGACTAATTATTCCATTTGCGTTGGTGAATTAACAATATCAATATCAATATGCTAGTCGTCTTCCTGAAAAATCTCTGGTTGTTAAAATATGGTGTGAGACCGTGTTTATTCTTTTTATCTAAAAGCATTTTTTGATAAACAGCCAGATATCTTTGCACTACAACGTTATGCACTGTTTTGAATATTTTTCTCAAGCACCTTTCAAAATTTTGTATACTTTAGTCATGATATGAATCAAGAGTTCCGTCCGCATATCAATTTTTAGCCTATCATAATTCAAACTCACAGGCACCCCTGATTTTATCGAACCAGCAACATATCCTTTTACCGTAGAGCTGAAAATAATAATAGGATAAAGGAGCAGATTGAGGACACCTGGAGAAAAACGGGTAAATAATCGACCAATGAAGACTCGACGAAAAAGGAAACGTCCCTATTTGTAAAACGGGAGAGGAGCGAAGAGGTTAAATAGCGAAGAGCTCCATAAGAGAGGCATGAAGAAGGGAAAGGTGGTTGTGATATTGAGGGAGAGGGAATGAGGGGGGGGAGAGGAGATGACGGGAAGAGGATTTTAAAGAGCGGAGGAAGGAAACGAGGAAAAGCCGACAAGGCACGTCGAAGAGCGGAAGGGAGGAGAAAGAGGAGAAAAGGGAGGGGGAGGGAGAAAGAGGAAGGGAAATGAGAAGAGAGAGGTAAAAAGCGGCACTTTTTCTGAGCCCATAAAAAGTTTGGAGCAAGAAGAGGAAGGGAGGAGAGAGAGCTGATGACAGGGATTCGGGGTGTGGGAAAGTAGAAATACAGAGAGAAAGAGAGATAGGGAGGGGGTATAAGGGGAATGGAATAGAAGGAGGAAGGGAGGGAGAAGACGCAGGGGGAGAGGAGTAAGGGGAAGAAAGTAGGGCGCAGGGACCGAGGATATACAAGCTTGAGAAAATTAGTAGCGAGTCCACGGGGGCCTTATGCAAGGGAGAGAGGAAAGGAGGGGCATAAGGAAGAGGTAGCGGGGGGATAAGGAAGGAGGGAGGGGAGAAAGGTAATGGCCGAAGGAGCGGTGTGGGGAGGTTTAAGGGAAGGAATCAAGGGCCCCCGAAGAGACATAGTCGACGCTTCCCTCCTGAAAACACACACGACCAAATCCTATCCCTCTCCCCTCAACCTCCCTCACCGCTCCAGAAATCCTTCCCTCCTCCCCTCAATTCCACGCCAACCAACGCCTCCCCCACTTTCGCCCTTCTCCCTCTCCTCTAAACTACGCCAACGCCGCACAACCCCTTTCTATCTAGCGTTAAAATGCGGCTCTTTTTCAACACCAGCCAAGTTAACTGCTTCCCTTCCCACCTCTCCTCCCTTCCCTTCCTCATCCACCACACATACACATTCACCCTCCTCCCTCTCTCCCCCTACTCCTTCCCGTTCCTCTTCGCATACAAACCGTATCCCCCACCGCCTAATTCTCCATGGACACCATAGTGCCCCGCTTTTTTTTAGACTCCTGCTCCAATAAAAGTCCTTTCCCTCTTCCTCTCTCTCTCTCTCTCTCTCCTATTATTCCAACCAACTTCCACCCTCAAAAAAAATGAACTTCGCACGGCACACTAAACCGCCCGATTGTTCGTGAAAAATGAAAAGGATAGTGGTTTATGTATGGTTGGAGGCGTCCCATCAAGAGTTCGGAGTTGTTAAAACCAGAAGTGATATGACGTAAATCACTTTTGATGACCGTGGAATTTTTGAAAGGAGCCGGAGAGGGGAAGCGGCGTGAGTCGTGTGGCTGCGGCGATGATTAGGCTGGAATATTTCCGCGCGGACCTCCGGGGAATTCGCTCTGATTAGTTCCCGAGTGGCCAAATCCTATTTATACTAGGTGAGAAGTCGGGCGCGGTTGACGCTCCGCTACCCCGTAGCCTCGTGGGAGTTGGGAGGGTGTGGGGGTTGTATCCATTCGTCACTGTATATGGCGGGGAGGACCCAGAAAAAGACCCCGTCGTCTGGACGTTTATGTCTGCATGCAACCTGCATAAGTAGCGTTCCAAGAGAGTCTGCATATGGGAGCAGCGCACGCTAACGGTGGGAACAGGGGACGGTGGGTGGATGCCGGAAAAGTTAATTCTTTTTCTCTACCTTCCGCCCAGCCACCGAACTGTTTTTTCCTGACTTTTTTATTCCTTCCTCGGACACGCACACACATACACACACGGAAGGGCGTGACCTCTTCTCCTTTTTACGTCACTTTCTGGCTAAGGGAGCAAGGAATTAAAGACAAAAGACGTCCCATTTCCCTCTTCCATACTTCCTCCTTACTCCACTCCGCCGTCCTCTTTAAAAGAAAAAAGAACGTTAAAAAATACACCATCTTATATGCGTTTCGTCCCAATTTTTTCCCCTCCTTATTTATCCTACGCCGTCTTAAGAGTAATCTCATCTCTTCTGGACCGGAAAGTTTCCTTCCTCTTTCGCGTCTCCTTGAGACCTTTATGCATTTTCCGCAGTTTCCGAGGTCAGTCTCGTGCGGAAACTTGCGAATTTCGAAGAGGTTGGGCGATGGAGGGAGCGGGCGTTGGCGACGCGGTGCTATCAACGCCGTTCGTTCATAGGTATATATATATATATTGGAGCCTTGGGGAGATCTCACAGCCATATGTGAGAACTCTCACATGCAATGGGTCCATAAAATGCACCGCAGAAAGCTTGAAATATTAAACTTATATGGTCTATTCAGAAAATGATGAAGCTGATTTACACATAAAAAAGACACTATTACGTACGGTTTAGTGCTGCTAATTTGAATTGTAATTATTATCAGTTTTAATACAGAATACTTAATTTTTTAAAATTTAATCTGCCTCTATTTTTACTGAACGTTGCATATTTATTTTCAGTATAAAGCGAAGTCGAACGATGTTTTTAGAGATAAGTCTACTCTTATGATCCAGTCAAAACTTTCGGCCCTAAAAATTCCAGTCAATGTTTGGCGGGTTAAAATTTTTTTTCTTGGGTAGTAATAACTTTCTACTCTATGCATTCCTGTTTATGTACGAAGGGTAGCTTATACGTACTTTTGCCATAAAAACGAATGCCACGGCTTGAATCTCAAAAATTCATCCACGTAGGACATATCCTGTTATTGAATGCATGAATAAGTCAATAAACAAATTCATGAATAATGAAAGTTTACATTGTCGGGAAAGAATGCGCTTTGGAGGGCTTCTTATGGTTTATTGGGCCTCAGAATATTTGGTTCTTTTTTTTATTGCGGAAGGAAGAGAGGTTAGGGCCATTTTGCCTAAACTATTCTACTATTCACATGGTGCAATATTAAATCACGAGCTGCAGATTTTAATGACTGTGCATTCTTTCAGGAAAGCATAGACGTGGTACCGTGAATGGATTGTTTTAGTTAGTGTCACAAAATGTAATAGACGTGACTGAAGCCATTTGAAGTTTTTGGAGAAAATGAAATACTTTCGTCTGGGAGGCGGGGAGGTATTTGTACCTTGAAAAACAGCCTTAAAATGTTTACAGTAACTATTGATTTTGACAAAATTAAAATTCAAGACAGTAAAAATATAGCGATTTTTGTTACATTTCCCCCAATAGCTCAATAGCTCTTTTAATTTCGAAGTACTAAATCATTATCGCGCAAGCTATTTAATGCGCTTTTTAATAATGGAGTGATTAAATTTTAATTTGAAAAGTCTAATAATTTGCATTAATTCAGTCATTGGCTATTATAATTTTGTACGCAAGATATTATTGGGAAATAAAAGGTATCTTTTAGACTGCAACTTAAATCTGTAATGATTTCTCTTGAAAATGCCGCAATGTATGAGATATCGACTTAATAAGCTTAAATTCTGAATAATAGTTAATGGAAATGTCTTTCAAAATACCACAGAAGTGCTATAAAATAAAAATGAAGCATTTAAAATTAGTTTTTCGAAATTTCACAAATATAATACAACATAAATAGAGAAATACCATATTTTATAACTATTAATAAATAAACGGTGCAATATACATTGCACAAACTTTCTCATACACGGATATACGTTTGGTTGACTGTGTACGTTTATAAACAAACGCTTATAAATCAAATTTAACCGTAGTTTAGTATATATTTTAATGCCACTGGTCTATATTTAGTAATTTTTGGGACATATGGCTTAGGAAGTATTATTTGTGACATCAGGCTGTACGATTGGATGGATTTTAATCAAAATCCTTATTGCCATTTTTGAGTAAATCGAATTTTGTTTTAAAATATCCTTGAATAAAGTACCCTTTATTGTTGCGCAATATCGGTCATCTCTTCGGCGTGTCTATTATGAATAATATTATCCACAAATATGAGATATCATTCGATTCAGTTTAACCGTTTAGGTTGTAATAAGATTTTTAGTGGATCGCGGCGGGGGCGTGACGTCATAGGGCTTAGGTAAGGTAGCTTAGCGTACATTTAATGTCACTGGGTGCCATATAGTGATTTTAAGAGATATATGTCTTACGAAGTATTATTTGTGACATCAGGCTCTACAATTGGATTGATTTTAATCAAATTCTCTGTAGCCATCTTTGAGTAAATAAAATGTTTCTAAAATTCGCCAAGAATAAACTACCCTTAATTTTTGTGCAATATTATTTTTATGAAAAAATAGTCTATAAAGATGATATATTGCACAAATATGAGTTATCATTCGATTTCATGTACGCGTTTGGGCCCTAGAACAGCGAACAGACCGACAGACAGTCTAATAGACAGACGGCTTGACCAAAACCACTTTTATGGACTCAGGGACACCTAAAACGTGTATTTCCATCCAAATCGCAAAGTCGAATTTTTCACGATTACAATAATTTTTCAATATATTACGTATGTGAGAAAGTAAAAAAGCAATCAAAAATTAATTACGCAATAATACATAGAAACAGTCATCGGTAGTCTGCAAAGTTTTGCTAAAATTTACGTGGTCTGTTGAATCTGCCAGTTTTTCCTACAGGAAAAACTTTTGCTTTGTTTTAATTTAAATCGACTAGGTGTTAATTTATCAATGCAACAACTTATATTTACAATATTTATGTGGATTTAAAATATTTTCACTAATGTAGTTTACTAATAAACAAAACATATTATGAATTATTATTTTGATTTATGATAATTTAAAAATTTATTATAACTACTTAAACTAACATTCAGGCGTCCTGGTAATACGGAAAATTTAAATCTTCCCGATTGAATAAATAAATATAAAAATATTTTTCATTGAACTTTTGAAGTGTATCTCCGCAGTTGCAATAAAACACTCAGGCCATTTTATATAATTCCCTTTGATCCTAAAAGTATTTTCTAAATCTGAAATTCTTTTAAAGCTTCCCATTCAAACTTATATTTTGATATTTTTCCACACTGCCTTTAAAAACCTTTTTAAGGATCATATTAATGTTTAATGAGAACAGTAAAATTTTTCTCGGCAAACAAAAATGCTATTATTGATTCCTATTTGTTAATTGTTGCACAATATATAATATACTACATTAATATAATAAAACTTTCGTAACTAAAATATGGCATTTCATTACTATTTTGTAAACACCATATTATACGTTTTATTAATGTCATACTGGAAAACTCTCAATGTGTAGTCCTACATGTCTTTTTGCAATGTTTTCTAACGTTTATCTACATATTGAACATTATTTTCAAACTTCTCTATGGGGTCAATTCTAACGTCTTATGTTACGCTACTGCTTCGGCGTGAGAGTATATGAGATGGTATTCCATTGGTTTTGGGTCGGAAATCGGGTTTATGTACGTTATCGTTATCTTAGGCGTATTTCCGTAAGAGAATTAATAAAGTGCACATGCGTTTATAATTGCAATGTCGATAAAGAGAGGAAAAATAGCATTCTCTGTCTTGATTTTGAATGCGATACTTTTGACATTGTAATCCAGGGGTGCACAACACACGGTCCGCCGACACATTTTGTTTGGCCCGGCAGGATTTAACTCAGCTGGTGCTTTCCTTTTCCTTAAAAAATCTGATGTGGCTACCACATGACTTTCTCCATACCTATAATATTTCTAATAATTCCAAATAGGTTAAATGATAATAAATATTTTAAGGAACTGCGAGGAAAATTTAAAGACTTTACAAAGAACAGAAATAAACTCAAAATTTAGCCTTCTGATATTGGACATAGCCTCGAAGCTCAAACAATTAAGAAAATAAAAAGGAGGGTAAAGTGTTTACAATAGTCGCCGGTAGGTGTTGTGGTGGTGGCAGCTAAAATATTTAGTTTTAAAAATATCTCTTCAACAATGTTTTATATAGGAAATTGTTTCAAACAAAGATTGTAGAAAATTAAATTACCTACAACTTTTATTCCAGCACGTTTTTACATTTATCAAACATTAAAGTAAATATTAAAAAAAAAGGATACGTGACTAGAGTAAACACCCACTTCCAGTTGACCGATTTTTACCAAAAACTAATCAGCACGTCTTCCTTTAACAAAAATATCAAATATAAAATTTTACGCTGATCTTATTAATAGTTTTTGGGTTAGTGCACCCACAAAATCCCGGTCACAAACACGACATCAAGACAATAGTCAAAACGTGTTCAGGGGACCTTAAAACATGTATTTCCGTTGAAATCGAGAATTCGATTTTTTTCATGAATTCAATACTTTCTCTATACTACGTACTATATGGAGAAAGTAAAAACACAAGTAAAATTTGTTATGGATATTTATCGCTTGTGTGAACTAAAATTCTCTCTTATGAAATTAAATAATGCTCCATTACGTTCAGCACGGACAGATCAGAGGTTAACAGTCATTCTAAGAACAGCAACTACCAGCATGACTCCGGATATAAGTGGAATGGCGAGAGAAAAACGGTGAAACATCTCCCATTAGGTAAATTATATTTGTATGTCGCCTCATTTTTGTCGCATAAAAATTCCATGTAAAAGTTGTTATAGAAATTACTGAATAGTTTACTTAAATTTTTTATGTACAAAACTTTCGTCGCGTGGCCCACCTAGGTCCAATCAAGGTCGGTTTTGGCCCGTGTCAACTTTTGAGTTGTGCACCGCTGTTCAAATCTAATTTATGGACTCCGCCTATGCAGCGATTTCACTAAGGTATATAACGAAGTCTGCAAATAATTTAACTCTTTTGTCCTGTTCTTGAACAATCTTTCGCATTTTCTAGAGTATACAAACATAGACAGTTATACATTATTTTTACGCAATTGTATTTTAGATCACTTAAAAATAGTTTTTTATCGTATCAATTTTTTATTATTTTGTATTTTGTTATTGGCATCTACTATAATCCCCAAATTAATATTGCTTAAATTCTATTATTGGCTTTTGCATTTATGTAAAAATCAGGTTGTCATTAGAATAAGTTTACTAAGTATGTATACAGTAAATGGCAAATAATTTATGGAATGAACATATTTTGTCATAGCATACGTTATAACTATGCTTGGTAGAATTCGACGTTTATTTTTTTGTTTATTTTCCCGAGAGATTTTTGACGAATACTGACGCTTAAAATTACTACTTATATGTATGGCTGGCAGTTTTAAACCTTTCAATTCGATGATTTAAATTTATTTTTTACTTAGAAATTTTATATATATATATATATATATATATATATATATATATATATATATATATATGGATGTCAACAAGGTGTTGGGATGAGGAAACCCAGTGAACACTCACCAATCAGACGACTTCAGGTTGGCGAGGCCCCGGGGATGTCGAAGCGACACACGTAAAAGAACACTAAAACACAGAAACATCACAAACGTAGAACGTACGTGTGTCGCTTCGACATCCCCGGGGCCTCGCCAACCTGAAGTCGTCTGATTGGTGAGTGTTCACTGGGTTTCCTCATCCCAACACCTAGTTGACACCCATATATCCATTTTACCTTTCCTTTTCCGTAAGCTGTTATATATATATATATATATATATATATATATATATATATATATATATATATATATATATATATAATTTCAATTGAAACTTTACCTCTTCAAGTAACAAAAAATAGTTGGTGCAGAAAAAGTTCATTGTGCGAACACGAAACGATATTTATTTTCTTCTTTTTTTCTCCTTCCTTACAAATTATGCTAAACGTGATGATGTGACAACCAACCTATAAGAGAAAACATATTTTAATAGTTAATTCACACCTTTTACTAACTGAATCTTGATGATTAAACCAAATTAGCATTTTGCATATCGGTCACGAGAATATTGTTCTACCACACTGAAACTTAGTGTATGTTTAATCTCAAATATCATAAGCTGGTATTTCAAAATCTAGATATTTTTGATTTCGTATAATTCTTCTAATCGCGTCGTTGACAAATATATTATACCCCGAATGCAGATAAATTATGCTATATCACTTGAAATTGTTTAATTAAAACTAGAAAACGTTCAATTTATTAAATCCAAACAATATTCTGTTGCTTTTGGCGAACTAAAAGGCTTTTAGACATTCGTTGATGAAGGACTAATAAAGGAAAAAAAATTAATGATGTAATTATGGCAATAAAATTTTAGCCGTCAAAAAAGAACTATCTAATACTTTACTTTCTATAATTTGATATATTTCATCACTGTACTAAATATTCTCTTTATTTAACATAAAATATATAGAGAGAAAAATTAGACTGAATTATTCAGCGCTCGATCAAGTCCCTTACTCCAAATACTGATTAAATGTGTTTTTCCAAGCGGCAAAATATTTTACAACAAATAGCAAATAAATATTAATATTTAATCCCTCTTCAGTTTTAAGCGTCGATTGCTAATTTATCTGCATTTTTTAAAACAATTATATATAAATTGAAATTTACTATCCCGTAGCAAAGGAAGAAGGAGCCAAAGGCAAGAGAGCGGAACGATCTTTCCTTGATAACTTTTAGAGAAAGACTGCCAAAGTATGGGATCATTGCATACGAAGAGGTGAAAGTACATACAACAACGTCCATCTATAGGAAAAACCCTAGCAAGGAATGGAGGAACATTTGTTCCAGGAATACACTCCACGGGGTGGATGCGTGAGTAAGGGGTAGCTGTCTTCAAACAACCACCGAAATTTCTTTCTTTCGAATCTCGTTTAACAGGGGTAGAGAAAGTCTCAGCAGGACATATCCATGACCTTATCTCTATAGAGAGGCTAGAGGCTCGTAGAGTATCCTACCATTAGGTCGGCAAATATAATCACAAAAACCTCAAAAGGTCTAAGAAACACGTGTTCTCAAAACTACCCTGGGACCTTGCGGTTAACTGATTGTTCAGAGTAGAAGCGTGAACATTTCAAAAACACGCATATTTGAGTGTTAGGAAATACCCTTATTTCAGTCCCACTGTTAATGTAATCCCAGAAAAGGAACGAAATCGTAGGTAGAAAATAATACTGCGAATAAAGTAAACAGAAACGACTTTAATATTATAATTCATAATAGGTTTTTAGAAGTATACTTTTCCATCTTGTTGGAAAATCGACGCTTATCGACGACTTCATTTTCGTCGATTTTGAACTTTGAAAAAATCGACGTTTATCGACGTTTTTCGATTTAAATCGAATCCTACCAAGTTATAACTTTTTGACAAAGACGCTACTTTTTTCAAAACAAAACTTTAACTTTTACAGGAGTACATTACTGTAGCAGGACGTTTAACGTTTAAAAATAAAATTTCCTGTTAAATATTCCTGTCTATATACTAACCTCACATATTAATCCTGTCTAAAGTATAAGGAGAAAAGTGATAATTATGAGCAATCTCAAAATGCTTGATAGTGGCAGGATATAGTGTAATAAAATAGATTTTTCCTAGTCGGAATTTCTCAAAGGGAATGATGGAAATTATCTTAGGAGTTATCATCGCTTGTTCTTCCAGCAAGTAGCATTCTGAAATTTGCAGCTATGATATTTATTTACTTTACTGCTTTAATAATTAAGATAAACATTCCGTTAGCGAAATTAGAAAAAATTCGATACAGATAGGTTGGTAAGGGAGCTGTAATATTAGCGTATTTAATACATATATTAAAGATAATTCTGTCCTTCTTTCTGTGTGTTTGCACGGTTTGCACGTTTGCACAGTTGCAGCACATTTTTTCATTTGCATTTTAAAATCACTTAAAATTGCGATAAGGATACGGGTCATGCACCAAACGACGCCTAAAAGAACGGATATTCATTTTCTAGCCATCTATTTTCGAATACGCGTCGAATCGTTCCACAAGATCATTATTAACACGAAAATTAGGCTAAATTTTAGACGAAAAAATTTCGTCGTCAAGGGCGACGGCATTGTTGCTGATCTAGCAAAA
This sequence comes from Tanypteryx hageni, assembly GCA_028673005.1. Taxonomy (NCBI): domain Eukaryota; kingdom Metazoa; phylum Arthropoda; class Insecta; order Odonata; family Petaluridae; genus Tanypteryx; species Tanypteryx hageni. Next base: position 59,478,028 of record CM054116.1, read on the forward strand.
TTACTTCTATATCAAAAAGCAATGACATGAACTTTGATATTGTATTTGAAATCAATTGTGAGGACTCTTCTTATATATTTTTAATGTATTTTAATCGAAAGGGAACTAATGATGGCTTAATTCGAACGATAGGTTTGTTTACTGCAGTGCCATTTCTAAGGCGTGGAATAAACGCGAACGAACATACGACCGCTAATATTTTAATTATCTTTATGTTTTGTTTACCTTGACGACGAAAGAACTTAGTAAGTAGCTTTTTTAATTCACACATTTTTTGTAATCACTATAAATGCACCGGCCACTCTTCAAATATCTTGCTTAATTATCGAAAGAAATTAATCATAATCATTGTCAATATAGTAATTTGCTTTAAGCTGCCCAGTAAAATTTGTAAACGAAAAGATATTTTCATTGTACGCGTGAAGTATCTTTCTATTTGAAATGTTGGGCTGTCCACCATTACAATGCATTGTAGTCGTTTCTGACTTAAAGTCTTTACGCTACGTGTTTATTTGTTTTAAATTTACATGAAACTTTTCACATAAATTTTCAACCTCTTTATGAAATGTCCAAAAATCGGAAAAAAATCGAGTATAAACTTAAAATATGAGGGAGGAGAATGGAAGAGAGAAAAGGAGGATGAATGGGAGGTGCCTTAAATTTAATATTTACTCCACGCATACCCGTCATATTGACGAGCTTTTGTTCTAGTCATGTTTAATTAAAATTATGCAAAATTCTTATTTGTTTGAAAGATTTACGGTACACTAATGAATTAATCCCTTTAAAAATTGCGTCGAAAATTAAAATCTTTAGAGAAATTTTTTGACTGCCTTCATATTTTGGCGCAACTTCTACACCGCTTAAGCTTATATGCTTATGTTATATTATTCCCCTTTCCGCTAAATGTTATTTTAATGAAGCACACGGGACCAACAATAGCATAACTAAGGCTATAATCCTCAATAAACGCTAATATTTGTTCGACGCCACGCCGCGTTTTTTGTGTGCCTCCAACAATCGAAGATTCCGTAAGATTTCTCGATAAAAAATTCAAAAGGTTCCTCTTCTAGCAGCAGGCCACAATGTTTACCCCTCGACCGTATATTGAGTGAACTAATTTTAAATTGAAAGGAACGAAACAGAACAAACACCAAAAGGAATAAAAAAGAGAGAATGGCGGAAGGATGTTTGGAAGCGAAGGGCGGTCAAAGAATTTCTTTTATTTTTGCACCCCTCGTTCGTTCATGCATGCCCGTGGGGGCGCCTCTGCACTAGGGTATTCCAAAAAACCTTCTCTCGCCTCTCATTCCCTCCTCCTCTCCAATCCTCTCTTTCCTATCCTCTCCACTCCCATCTCCCTTTCTCCTCTCTCCCATCCTCTCTCCCTTCCTCTCTCCCTCTCTCCTCCACACACACTCTCTCTCCCCTCCTATTCTCCAGTGCCTCTTATCGCCAACTATCGCTGGCCCCTTCCTCTTCTAACCGCCATACGGAGCCATACCCCAATTTCCCTCTCTCTCTCTCACTCCTTGCTTCCAAATAACGCCGCACTGCGTCGCGCCGGTCTCTGTGCCGCGAAATCTGTTTATTTTACGTCCCCCCTCACTCTTCCCCTACCTCTTTCCCTCACGCTCCCTACTTTCTCTCTGCATGTGTGTTCCGGGTCTAACCTCCATAACGCAGTTATACGGCGAAAAAGAAAGACCTCGTCTCTTGTTTTCATCACTATTTCATGTAATACGCGTGATAGTGGTCGAACTGTCTTTGCACAATGCCGCGTTGTTCCGTTCTCAATGAAACTCGATGAAAGCAAAGTTTGCGAAATTGTATCCTCCTCATTTTCGAGCGCTACCTTTTACTCTCCAACGCAACCGTGAGTGTCCCTCGCGTCTGTCGCACGCGAAACTTCCAAGCGAAATTATCCCACGTTACCGCTTAATCTCTCTTTCGTGCATCCGCGGACCGGAAAGGGACTGAAAGGAAAGATTTGCGTGAAATGAGACTGGCATATCATTTCCATGACTTGATTCCCATATCGGAATGTTTAGACCCGAAGAATTATCGTCCCCAACGCCTTATTTTAACGCGGAGTGGCTATGAATAGGGTGGCAATATTTACGAGACAGCAAAATTCCGGAGGTTATAATAGAAAAGCTCAGAACTGAATGGAAATTTCAAGCGAATGCAACACCAGCAGTCATTTTGACATCAATAAAATGCATTTTTCCGCCAGAAGTAAAATGCATAAATAACGTTTTTTAACGTTCTTTTCTGTGAAGGCGAAGTTATGGAACACGTGGTGAGGCGCTTCCGAATTATGCAAAGGCGGGCAAAGAAAAAAACCGAATAAATCTCTGATCGTTACAAGTTCCGTTCAGTTTCAACTCACTATCTGTCTTGTTTCAGGCAGCGAGGAAGGAATCCTTCCTTTATTTTTTTCCTATCCTCTCCGGCACCTCCCCCCCCACTCTTCCCCTTCTTTCTCTCTCTCTCTCCTCCCTCTCTCCCATATCTCTTCTCTTCTAATTCTTTTGTTTCTCCCTTTACCCGGTCCCTCGGACAGAGAAATCTCCACTCTAATGAAATTATATTCCGCGCCACTAATTGCTACTCCCAATTGCTTCAACCCGTACTTAACTGTAGACGCCGAACAATGGAGAGATATGAGAGAGACAGAGAGAGAGAGAGGAGGTGGAGAAAGAGGCATCCGGTTTCCCAGCAATCAAGCATACTTCTTTTTTCTCCTCCGTCTTTTCTGGACTTATATCAAGTTTTTTAATGGTTTTGGAGTGGGCGGTAGAAGAGGATGAAAATCTCTCTTTCTCCTGCGATGCCATCTATCTTTTTCGGTCGGGGTAATAGAAGGAATGCGGGGAAATACGGGAGGGCGGGGGGGGGGGGGTTGAGGAATGGAGGTAATTTTACACGTCTTGGTGAATTACGGCGAAGAATCGTTTTCCTTTTGCAGAAGTGAAACCGCGAGGAGATAGGTGATTAAAAAAAACTTTAATCGCTCCCAATTGGCGTCCTCTCGATACCACGACGATACCGCGCGCGCATGCGAATTTATCGTCGGTCAAGGTTAGCGCAACTTGGATATTCTACTCGAGCGAGGAAAAATCAAACTTTTAATGATTATATTCATCGGAGACGGTTAGATTTCCTATGGATTGGAAACTTCCGTTTAGAATCCGGGTCGGCGTTATCTTATTGGTCGTTTAGGCGGCAGACGGGTGCTTTGCGATGCTTCCATTAATTATTCAAATCAATTTAGTTGATTGGACGTGGCTCCAAAATAAGCTCCGCATGCTGTCCCCGCGCACGACCCGATGAGATTGGCCTTATATTTTCGCAGCATATTTCACGTTGAAATTTGAAAATGCGCTCATTAATTAAGCCTGTTCGTAATTGTTTCTTGATAACAATCGCTTTCACATCGTTTATGCGCATATGGCTGCACGCGTCAACGCAACAAACCCATTTGGAAACTTTTATTTTCAAAAATTTAATTTCGGTTTATTTAGAATATAACGGACTCTTTTTGTGAGTTTTCAGTACTTTTTCAAATGATAGCAACAAACGGTCGAAGTGGCCGGGGAACCCGCGTACAAATTCATGCTGATCGAATCGTAAGCCTGAATCATTTACAGGATATGAGCTGTATATCCCAACGCTAATCAATAATTCCTTTTTATTCGATGTTGCTTTCAAATAATACTGCCTTCCCTTTGCATCTCTTGCAAAATAAAATTCTACGTTCCTTATGACTGGCACTATTAGAAATCAAGAGTCGCGGCTAGTAAGATTAACATCAATTCATAGAAAACTTTTTCAATCTGTTATTTCGCTAATATAAATCAAGAAAGAAACTGATAAATTAAATAGTGTAAGGGATCTTTGGACTCGCATATAACCTGTTGAAAACGGGTCATTACCAAGATGTTAAATAAAAGCTAGCTAATAACGCCGATTTTCGTTCACGTTTAATGTCCAACCAATTCATAAAGGAAGCATTTGCATCCCTCTTGAAAATGTTTGCTAAATATTTCTGGGAAAAGTCAGGATCTCTCCAACTAATGCAAATCTGAGCTACCGTTATGAAAAATCCTTATATAATATTTCTCAAGTGTCCGTCTGTCTGTCCAGGTATTTTTGGACATTTCCCAATAGAATTAAGAGCTGAAACTTTCACAATCGTTAAACCCCTATGAGGTGGTCTCTAGAACAATGAAACATCCCGGAAAAAGTCCCAGATTCTACTCCGGGAGACAATTATATTTTCCCATAAGTTGACACGGGATTTTCGATTTTTCAAGGTACAGGGTTTATTTCCTTCTTTCATTAAAATATGTAAATATGGACCGAATTTCTCCATTTTTGTTTTATTCGACGGCCAAAACTATAAAATATCTTATTCGCGCAATATCAAACTTAATAGATTGCAACGTTAATAATTGAAGAATATTATTATTCAGTAAACATACGAAGAGGAAGAATAACGAAGCCAAAGAGTGACAAATCAAGTCGTATATTGATGCCAGAATGTAATAAATTTCAAGCCTCTCATTTTCTGGGAGAATTCAAATAATTGTCAGGAATTTATTAATTAATCAAACAATTACATTTACTATATAAAGTTTTTACACACACACACACACCTCAGAAGTCATATTTTAATCACACTACAAAGTCCCGTTGATGTTCAACGGGTAATTCCGCTCATTCTACCAAATACGACTGTTCTATCCCTCAGGTCGTGCATTTTCTTAATCAAATCAAAACCCCAAGGGAAGACTCCGACCGCAATACGTACCGCGCACATGGGAGAGCATCTTCCCTCTAGGATAGTGCAGAGGGCTGGATAAACGGGACGGTAGGGGGAAGAAGGGAATGAGAAGGAGGAAAGAAGGGAGGGAGAAGGGGAGGGGATAAGGAGGCGTGCCCCGCGCTTCGAATGAATAAAAAAAAGGGGAGAGAGAGAACGGTAATAAAATGGATACGACGCTGGGAATCGGCGGTTGTCGAGGAGACGCAGAGGAAGATTGGGCGGTGAAGGGGGGTAGGAAGGAGGAGGTAGCGGGGAAAGAGTCTTGAAGGGTCTTTTTCGTATGGCGAGACATAAACGCACCAATGAAACTCGAGTACAGGATGCTTAAGGAACCTAAAGATGGGGAGTTGGAAGTTGGTTAAGGATGGCGGATCGCAGGAGAGGAGAGTGGATTGATGGTATAATGGGACCTACCGTTTTCCTTATCGTCCCAAATGAGCCTACTCAAGCGGCTTGGCGACGCTAATGGCTGGCGGATATGAGCATGAGCAAAGAGACAGTGATATATATATATATATATATATATATATATATATATATATATATATATATAGAGAGAGAGAGAGAGAGAGAAACTGTAGTGAGGAAACGATTTGATGGTTGAATGATAGCGATGGAACTCCTTCCTCGAGAGAGAGCAAGTTAAGCGTCTTGGCATCAAGATTTCGTCGGGAAAGATTTTTTAAGCGGTGTTTATTGTTTTCAAAGCCTTGCGGAAGAGCACTAGACATTAGAAATAACTGCCACGTCAATAGCGCTATCGGTAAAAAAGATATTATCTGCAGGAATCCATAGAATGGTTATAGCTTTTGAGATAAGGGATTCTTTTAACAAAACATTCTCTATCTATACAAGGCTGAATCATAAATAACGACACAATGACACCTGCTAATGTTTAAAGCATGCTTGCGTCGGGTTTTAATTTTGGCCAGATGCTTTGTAACTACCGTTTCAGTGAAGGATTTATTTCCCTCAAAATAGTGTTATATATATATATATATATATATTTCAAACTAATAATATTTAAAAAATAGAAAATAAAGTTTGCCTAAAGGCCCATTCCATAAGTTACGAAATAAAATATTCCTTCCCAGAGTTGAAGCACGAAATGAATTTTTGCCAACATTAAATTCGATTAAAGTAATTAAAATGGTCAAATAAAAACTTTCTTTATGATGCCCCTGCATTTGGTGGGCCCCGCGATCCGGGCGCGGAAACGGCAATAATTCATACTGATGAAAATCAAATGAATTTCGCAAATTATTGAATGAGCAATAATGAGAGCAAACGGCAGAAATAATTATCCCCGTAAGCATAACGACACTCTTTTTAATAGAATTTAGCCATACCGTTTTACCGGACTGTACATCTATTTAGCAGGCACCGAGTGTACTACACGCGGCTAACTGGTAATAATGGCGATAATGAATAAAATATGATGCGGCTAACTTAATGCCTTTCGCCCGAATCGGGACCTCGACCAAATGGTCTGAAAACGGCCGTATTACTCACCCGAAAACCGGATTAGGATGAATGTTTTATTTTAGCCTTTCTTTATTTTTAAAATCCTAAACTCCGTCGCTACGCTAGCTCTAAAGATTCACGTGATCTATTTACAAACATCTAAATTTAACCATTATTTAATCGGTCGGAATTTATATGGGCTAATTTTATAGGAATAAAAATTTAAAACTCCTGAACCGTAAATTAACCCAGAGAGCACTTACACGTCAATAAGAAATAAGGAAAATTAAAATTATACTTACAAGTTCGCAGGACGATGATGGCCTACAGGGACCTGTTGTCAAAACTAGCCTAAAAAAACAACAGGTCCCTGTAGGCCATCATCGTCCTGCAAACTTGTAAGTATAATTTTAATTTTCCTTATTTCTTATTGACGTGTGAGTGCTCTCTGGGTTAATTTACGGTTCAGGAGTTTTAAATTTTTATTCCAATCTGTACACCCTAGTCTCCAATTCCCTTTTTTAACGCCTAATTTTATAGACAATCATAAGAAAAGGAGAAGGACATTCTTTCCGAATCGATGGGACCTTTAATTCACGACCCACACTATCTCTGCAAAAAGCGTTTTTTGTAACCACATCGATTGCATTGCCGAAAAACTGGGTAATTAGGTTAGAATGGAAATCGTAAAAATCCGAAATGGTTCCCATCCAAGATTTTATCCTATTTTTTAGAGTATGCGAGAATGACTATTCTTGTTGGACTACGCCTGAGTGTTTTATCTAACAGTCAAAGGAGTTCCTTATGACACCGCATTAAAAACGTATTTATTAATTAATAATCCCAAATATGGATTGCGATATTTTTTAATATCTATGATTGTTCTTTATTTTTTGTTTATTCATAAAAAATAAATTTTAAATATTAACGCAAACAACTGTACTCACAAACATATATTATAGATAAACTCGAATAAACATTAAATTCTTTCTTAATTACATCCATGGTTGTGTTATAGTTACTTGGGGAAACAACACTTGAAAAGAAATTTTTTATGTATGGATAACTGAAAGGAAATTACTTTTTTTCTGATCATCGTATAACCTGCTAATAGACAAATCATAAAAGAAAATTCAAGCCGGTATTTTAATTTATTAAGTTAAAATAACATTAAATATTGATGGATCATTATTACATTTCCTGGTAATTTTTAACTTTTCCATAACGGATATTAGATATAACCTCATCCGAACGATGAATATAAACAACGATACAGAAATAATATCAACAGACATCCATAACATTAAAATGTACAATCTACGTATTTCCAGTGGTCTAATGTGTGGATATTATTCCCAAGATGAAAATATAAAATACTGCGCGTGGATACATATGTCGTAAAAATTAGCCGGATTTAATTTCAACCCGCTACGACAAGATGCAAGGCATATATTGCCACCGTGTCAAAATAATTTTTGTCGCTGCCAAATAGTCCATCGCCGAATAGAATACAGGCAGAGAGATGCTGTAGGAAATCTGTTAAAATGTGACTGAAATTATACAATAGAGGCGGAAGACAAATAAGCGCGAGATTTAATTCTCAGAAAGAAGTGACAGATTTAACCCAACACGCAGAGAGGTCTTTCCCCACCGACGTAGCGAAACTTGAATCCAAAATACTGTTGGAATTATTGTTTACGAAACACACTTCCTGCATCAAGCGGACAAGGTCTACGTTCTCATTGTACGGGAGTTCCGCAGCTTACCTTGCATTACCGTGGGATGCGACCTCCACCATACACACACACACAAACACACACGCACTCACACGTCTCTAGCTTAGTGTATAAACAGTAAAGCGAAGGCGGACGGACTCGGAGCATATCCATTGAGAAAGGGTAATGATTTTCGAGGGGGGATGGAGGTCTATGTGTAGCGGCATGGGTCTCTGGGATGAGGGAAAGGGTTAGGTGGGGAAAGGAGAGAGATAGCTGAAAGGTTCAGCGGGAAGGGCATTGGGCTTTGAAGGAAAGGGTTTTCTGCGAATTGGGGGAGAAGGAAGACTAAAAGGGGAGGGGGCGCCGGCGGAGCACTTAGGGAAAATAAGAGGGAGATTGGGTTTTGGTGTAGTGGAGAGTTTCGGATGGAAGAGAAAGGCGTGGGGGTGTTAGCGGATAGGGAAATTGGGGTGTTACGCCTGCTACTTGTGTGTTGGGATGCTGTTTGCGATGTTTCGCGCTTTTGGGAGCGTGTGTGCGGCGTGTTACTATACACTGCCGGCCGTCTCGGTGCGGCCTGACCAGGACTTCAAAACTCTCTTCCATTGCGCGAGCTGCAACATTAGCAAATGATAAATACCTCTGAGGCGTTTGGTCGAGGAGTGGTAGAGGTAAAGAGAGAGAGAGAGAGAGAGAGCGAGTGAGTGAGTGAGAGAGAAAGATGTTTTCTTTGAGCTTCGAAAACGGCAGTGAAGAGAACGAAATTCATCCTTTGTTTGGTTTATATTGTCGAATTCTGATTTATTTTTCTTCCTCTCGTCCCTCGCCCACGTAATCATTCAATTCCGATATACTATAAAGCAAAAAATTCCTAATTCAGAACTTGCCAATTTAACCCATTATCTTACAATTTTTTTCACGGTAACTTTAAACTACCATTTAATTTTCGAAAAATTTCTTTGGCGTGCTGACAATCACCTCAATTATATAACTTAGATATGGATGCAATCTAGAAACAGTTGATAAAAAATACTGGGCTGTCGATTTGACGATGAGGTAAGTGAATAGGTTGATGATGATATGTCTAATTTGCGACTGCGGTTGGCTTGGGCAACTAACGAGAATTGCTGAATTAGCATTCCAGTAAGCACAAAAAATAACGCTCCAACTTTACGAATAGGCTTATTTTGTTGGTAATTTCCCGAAGGAACAGGGATCATGCCCATTTTGACTCATTATTACTGAACTTTGTTACCATATGCATCTGATTTATTTTTGAACAACCATTATCCGTCTTTTCACGCGCCATTCGCCTCACCCAGGTACGACACGTAGAAAATTTGAAATAATAACTTTAATGACCTACCTTCTCCTTCTATTTTAACCATCGATTTTTGTCACGACGCAATGATAAATTGATCCTGTAAAATCCGTGTTTTGGTGTCCCTTTTTCGTCGAGAAAATATCATTCCATGTCAACACCAGCACCACTGATGAATTGGGCGCTAGTTAGTTACCAACCTTACGTGTCTTTAAACCGACTGGAAAAAAAGAAAGTTATTTTGCTATTGAAATGGTTTAAATTACATGAATTACGTAAAAATGTCACGGCCGCACCTTCGAACGTACGTTTTTCTTCTCCTTTTATGCCGTATCCTTTCTATCGTAATCATCTACCTCTCCCCCCTTCCGTTTCCTTTCCTTCCACCTCCCCTTCTTCGAGATCCTCCCCCTCATCTTTCAGCGCCCCTCCCCTCCTCCTCTCTCCTCATACCGGCATATGCATATTCTCTCGACGCACAGACAGACGCATATGCCGCGCGGCTTGGATGTCATTAATATCTCGCAGGCACCCTCCGCTCCCTCGCACACACACACACCCCCTTTTTTTCAAAATCCCCTTTTTACCATGCACGGCACTTATTTGTCACGTCTCGCCGAGGCGCGCACGCAAGCGGAACTTTTGAATTGAATGATTAACCTTAGGTGCGAATGAAGAGCGCGGATATGCGGCGGCTTGAAAATAAGGGGACACATGTGCCTGGGGATAGGGTTGATTGATTGCCGGTAGCCATGAGAGGGCGCATGGCACGGTTGAAATCCACTCGCGACGGCATATCTCTCAATAGGGTGGAGATTCTAATTTCGTCGGTCCGTGGTGAGGGAGATAGAGTGAGAAACTCCTCGTTTCATAATCAATCTGTTTTCTAGGACGGAGGGCCTTGGTTTTTTTTCCTGCCACTGCTCGAAACCTTTGATTTTAAACCGTCCGTGTAAATCGGCTTTATCACCGTAGCTAACTCCATTCGTAACTAGAACGCGCTACGGTCTGATTGTTTCGCGCTGCAGAGTGAAACTGCTGCCAACTGTGGTGTAATATTTGGGGAGAAAATCATTGATTAAGAGCGAATTAAATCCTTTTATTACTCAAAAAAGGGAGATGTGAATTTAAAAAAACATTTTTTAACAAGTTGTGGTAGTTTTTAAAACCAACCAAAGTTGACCTTGATCATGCCGTTTCTATAATAACTGAAGAGACAGTATGATAGTAATTTTGCATCGATCCAACTTTTAATACAGATTTAAAAAGGAATATTGTCGGTTAATTTAAAACAAAATAATGGGAGAATAAAATTATGTCTCCTCACAGACAAATTACACAAGATATAATTATGAAATAGGGCGTGACTTTGTGGAATGCCATGTCAACGGAATAAGTTGTGAACTTTGTGAATTCGCTTTAATGACGCAACAATACAATGATAGCACACTAGACCTAATTATAGTCAACCGCCAGTGAATTTTAACCGGTGACAGCTGCTTTGTAATTGAAATGCGCATGTTAATAAAAGATTACCCCCATCGTTAGTTCACTTAAAAACTGACGATAAACAGTTAGTAATAGAAACTGACACCGAGCGGAAGAAACTCTCGTCCTAGTGGGCGGGAGAATGTTGCTAAGTCGATTGGCCGCGGAGTTCGCTTTTATTTATTCTTTTTGACTTCTAATGTTTCAAACGGCTTTTAGGTGTAGTGTAGCGTGGCAAAAACGGTTTAACTTCTCAAATATTGGCGCCCTCGAAACGTTCCAAGTTGAAGTGGAGAAAAGAGAATGGAGAAGAATGGAAGAAATAAAAAAAGGGAATATCTCCTCGTGTTGACCCTCGATTCGAGTAATCTTTTACACGAGAGAACTTTAAAGTGTTTGCAGAGGAAGTTCTCTTACCGCATGGCTTGCTTCAAAATTCCACAATTTCCCTTGATTAAAAAAAATCGCCTAGCGTTTACACGAGATTGAAACGTTGACGCACTGTGGATCTGAATGTTCCATTTTTTGCAAATACTATTTTCAATGCGTTAAAGACAATAGACATTTTGAAAAAAGAGAAGATCGATAGAATGGCAGGTGTAAGAGTAGCCGCTTCAAACTCCGGATCAAACGTATTGAGATCTCTCCACATATTTGACAGAAAAAGTCTTGCTTTGTTTTATAACCGTAAATTTAATAAGATTGTATTTTCCTTGCACTAGCATAAACGTATATGTCCACCATAAGAGGCCAGGAGTAGGGCGTAAATATTTGCGGGACCGAAAATGGAACAGGAGTGAGCGAACGTTTGGGAATTTGAGATATATTGTTGTATAAAACAGGATATGTTATACGTTACTGAGAATGGAAATGAGGAGCCCAAACGTAAACATCACGCATTATTACCGGACGTACAGGTGCGGAAGTAACGCAAAATGTTTCTAAAACGAAAATCGGCCTGGGATTGCGGTCCAAATTCACGCGAAAAAAAATCGACGAAAAAGTTTAGAATAATGCTCTCTCGTTCGAAAGCGCTTTGATGAATACAATGAAAGTTGACGATATTAATGGAGATTGGGTTTGGAGAGGGAATTATATTCCAACGCGAGACCATTAACATCCACAAACACCCGGCGTTTAAATTTGAACACAATATGCAGATTACGTTACAAACATTATTACAATATTGACAGCTATATGTAAAGAAGCAACAACGCCACAAAATTCACTGGAAATATTAATTTAAGCTTGTTGTCAGGTATTATTTGTTACACAGACAATTTATCATTCTCACTCGGGTAGAATGATAAACAGATAAACAATTACACATAGCTCAATCCGTTTCCGAGAACAATTACCTTTAGTTGATAACTGAAATTGAAATGATATAATTTTTATCGGTCAAAATAAAATTGAAATTTTTTATATGTAAGTATATGTTTAACACTGACATAAGAATGAATTTTTAAAATTAAAAATCAGTATTATAATTCCTGGAGTAAAAATTCCGGCAATTATAGGTATATATTTGTTGACCTCGGAAAGAGATGTTGAAAGGATCTCACTAGCATAAAATCCTCAAAAAAGTATTTTTCCATCTTTTAGTTTTTATAGCATTTTTTAGTTTGGTAAACAACACAATGGTTGCTATAGCATTTTTTCTCGCATCGAAAGGCATATAGGCGAAAATGTATTTTTTTGTGATACGTCATGAAGAGAACTAAGTCATCGCTGTGCTCTTTGCAGGAAATAGGATGCGGTCCCCTGCTTTACAATAAAGTTTCATTAAATCTCAGTCGGAGAAAGGTAACAAGTAATTAAATTGTACAATATAGTCATGCTTTTACAATTCCGCTCCCTTGTTGTTTCCCGCCACATCATGTTCTAGTACACCACAAACACGATACGTCTGAAGCATAAACAATCTAATGAGTATGCTCCATTCCGCGTTACAAAATCTGGCTGGGACTTTGCTTCTGTGGGTGCGAGAGAGAGAGAGGGAAAAGATGGTGAGAGAAAGAGGGAAGAGGAGAGGGATAGAATCCCCTTTAACTGCGGGCCTCTCTCTCCCTCCTCTTAGGACCTAGATCAAAATCACCGCCTGCATACAAGTGGAAAATATGCGGCTTTATTTTTCAAAGAACTAGGTCCGCGCAGAGCCTTCGAGGAATTCACCTCACGAAAACCTCTTCAAATGGTTAACCCAATCGCCTAATGGCTCACAAGTTTCTCATCTCCATTATCGTTCCTTTCTCGACCCCGACGGGCGACGAAAGAGCGGGGTATGTTAGTCACGATCGCCGAATTTGAAATTTTTTCTCCTCTTCGCGGAGTTCCCTTCAACGCCTCCCTCCCTCTCTCTCTCTTTCTCAACTTCCTCCCTCCCCACGATCTTCTTAAAACAGAGATGGAGGCATAAAAGGAGGAGGGAGATTTTCTTTACGGAAGTGGCGGAAGGGAAGGAGGGGACTGAGGGTAGAGGAGGAGGAAGTTGGGTTTCGGGGGCACTCTCGCGACCCGCTCAGCCCTTCCTCTCCCTCCCCCTTTCACCTCACGACCAACGCCCTCTCCCATCCCCTCCCTCTCTCTCCCTCTCTTCACCACGCCCTCCCTCCTCCTCCTCTCACCCTCTCTCTATCTCCGCTCTTTCTTGAACCAGTCGACGCCTCCACTCTGCCGATTTCCACATCCGCGAACTGATTCGATTAGGCCGAACTGCTCGACCCAATCACATTAATGTCGATCAGGAAGGAGGAGAGGAGGGAGGGGAAAAAAGGAAAGGGATGGAGGTAATAAGGGGAGGAGAGAGAGAGAGAGAGTGTAAAGAGTGTGCTGCTGCTCAATGGATAGAGAGAGAGGTCGGTTTTGTCGTAAGAGACGAATTGTCGAGAGAATAGAGGGAGTTAGGGGGAAGAAGTGAGGGGGGCGAATGCGAAAGTGGAAAGTAAATAAAGTATAACTATAAAACGAAGGAGGAGAAAATAAAACAAAAGAAAGAGGTAAAAACTTTCCGAGTGAGGCATAATAGAGCAGATGGTTTCGTTTTGTTTTACTTCGCTTTCTTTTTTCTTCGCATAATTCCTTAATAAATTTTTCGGGAAGGGTATTGTGACTGAGTTGTTTTTTTCTCCTCCGCTCCCGTTATTTTTTATTGGACGTGAGAATTCGGGAACTCGGTTATTAAGACCGCTTTGTGTGTTTTTCTCCTGGAAATCGATTTATAATAATGAAGTTTATTTTTTCATCGAAGAAAGGGGCAGTTTCTGTGTGTGAAATATATTATCTGAAGTTGATACTGCCTCCTTCGCAGAACATGCCCCCATTATGTGAAAACGTGTCGTAGCGATGCTCACTAAAGGAAAAAATCGTGTAGGAGGAATGAGCGCGCATAACAAAACGGAAAGACGTGGGTTGGACGAGTGGATATTGTTAGAATAAACAAGAAAAGAAATTATGCAAAAACTAAACAGGGAGCGGATTCGTTTCTAGGAAATAATAATAAAAATTCTTAAAAGGAAAAAAGCATCGTTGGAAATATTGGAACCATTATTACCAAATAAAGAGAAATAAATTTTTTGGGGCTAAACAAAATGCTTCAACCCACGACGCTGTGAATTTTATTTAGCTAAAAATACAAAAGGATGCATTATTGACCCTTCTTCTGGTTAAACTTATTCAGTTTTTTTTAGCCCAAAGATTTCCATACTGAAGTTTATTTTTCTTTTTACTCCCATTTATTTGATGCTAGAGTTAAACATGGAAGAACCCTTCAGCCTCAATCTCGAGCATCTGTGAAAATCTATTGTTCAGAAGGCAAGCTTCTGAGCCAATTGGGACCCTCGCACGATACCCGTATTATCACGGGCCTATAATTATAAAACCCCGCAATGTGGAAAACACCATATAGTACCTAATTCGTTGTGGCGTTTGGATCCTAACCAAGGTAACTCGCCAGCCGAAGCTAAATTAGTCCAAACCTCGAATTTCACCCTCTGAAGCCTTTCCGTATTTTTCTTTTAAATATCTAGCGGCTCATCGTCTAGAAATAGATAGCGACACACAAAAAACCTTATTTATACAGGCAGTGGAAGGAAGTCTTTAACATCTGTGATCGGCAGGAGACTAGAAGGGAACGACAAGTAACAAATGACAGGCGTGATTGTTTACACTACCTCTCTCTCCAGAATGAATGGTGCACGCCTTGAGGCGGTTAGATTAGAAAACAGGGCAAAAGCCGCTTCTCCCACGCCTCCTCCCCTTTCTCCCCTCCACCCTCTTTCTTTCTCTAACCCATCCGTCCCTTATACCCCCATTCCACCACTTCTACACTCACTGACGACGCCGTAGGAACCGAGAATTCCTCGTTACCGACACGTACGCGTGAAACGCGTTCATGGCACATGAGGAAAGCCGGCGGTCTCGTGGTGTACACACACACACACATAGACGCGCATTCACGGACCTCTCCATACAGCAAAAGGGGTTTTGTGCATCCATTATACTAAACCCCTCAAAGACTATAACCCTCTGACACACACCAACCGACCCAACCACCCTTCTCTCTCTCTTCTCCTCCTCCTCCACTACATCATCCTCCGTCCAACCCTCATCGTATTTGATATTCACCACCCGAAACCAAGCACACGCCGCCTGCTATCTCCTCTCTCTCTCTCCCTCCCTCCCCATCTCTCTCTCTCTCTCCTTCCATCCTACTACTACTCTCGGCATACTCTTTTATTATCAGCCCCCCACAATCTTTAGCTAGCTATCTCCGCATCACCCATCCACTTAGGAATACAAAAGGCGTAGTAAGTATATACATAGAAGGACCGGATTGGTCGGAAGAAGGAGAGACTGAGGAAAAAAGAAGAGAATGAATGAGCTCGGATCTCGTCTCTTCCTCACTCCCTCCCCTTTGGTCCAATAACCCATTGGATTCTAATAAGAGCTGCGTACGGCGCGTGGTCCGCGGCCAACCGCCCACACAAACACTCTCTACGCTCATACACACGCACCCACACAGATGTATCCTTTTCCATCCAGTTCTCATTCGGTCGAAAAATCTCTCTCTCTCTCTCCAGAGAGGTCCACTTTCCCACGAAAGTTTTGCAAACTCTGCGAGCTCTGGCGGCTGCGGAATGAAAGCTTCGAAGCGGCGTAGAGTATAGCGAGTAGACAGAAGAGAGAGAGAACACCACCACCACGCCACCTATCCTCTATATATCACGAGCGAGCGGAGGAGGAGAGTAGCGGGGTATGATAAAACTCCTGCGGCGACTGCGGCCAGTCATTCAAGACGAGGAAGAGCGGTGGAGGAAGAAGAGTGAGGAGGGAAAGAGGGAGTCGGTGGTTGGTTCGAGAGTTTTGGATGTGAGATAAGGCTCCGTAGAGGAGAGAAGAGAGGAATATCGGTTGGAGTAGAGCAGGATGTGGAGGAGGAGGTAGGAGGGTAGGAGGGAGAGCTCGGAAAGATCCGCACAGCATAAAGGGGCAATTGAATTGCCGAGAAGCACGTGGATGGTCTGAAACCTACTCCTCTCTACATTCTCCTCCCACTTCTCCCTCTATTCCTATGCCGTCCCTCTTTTCTCCCTTTGCCCTCTGCAATCCCATCCCTCCGTCTCCCTCCCTCCCTCTCTCCCTCCCTCCCTCTCTCCCTCCCTCCCTTTCTCACCCTCTCTCTCTCTCCCTCCTCTCTCCCTCTCTCTCTCTCCCTTCCTCTCTCTCCCCTCCACTCTCTCCCTCCCTCCCTTTCTCACCCTCTCTCTCTCTCCCTCCTCTCTCCCTCTCTCTCTCTCCTTCCCTCCCTCTCTCTCCCTCCCTCTCTCTCCCTACCACCGCCGCTTCCTCTCTAGTCCACCGCGCGCTTTTCTCACCACCGCAGACGCCATCAGCAGAAGACAACTCTTCTGCATATTGAGAGAAAGAGAGAGACGGAATACAAAGAGAGGAAGAGATGGGGAATTGGTTGGAGGAGAGGAGAGGGTCGGAGGAAGAGAGAGGGAGTAGGGAGAGCACGAAATGAGGATGGGCGAGGAAAATGGCGTGAGAGAAAGAGAAGGTAGGTTGGGGGCGGTTTTGGGAGATGTTAAAAAGAGCGTCTGTAAAACGTTAGCCTCTTTCGACTTCTCAACCGACACCTCCCACCCATCTCATCTTTCCATTCCCTTTTCCTCTCTCTCTCCCTATTCCAAAATTCCCTCTTTTCCACTCGCCCCTATGTATCTCTCTCCCCTTTTTCTCTATCTCTCTTAACTCGGCCTTTTTTCACCATTTTCTCTCTTATTTCTCTCCTTTCCGGAGTCATGGTATTTACGTTTCTTTTCCGCCGCCTTCCTCTTTTTCTCGTCTCCTTTCTCTCTCATTCCAAAAAGGAAGCGGGAGCCGTCACCCAAACCCTCCATTCTCCTCCTTTCTTCCGAAGCTAAGGCTCATTCCGCCTCAGTTACTACGTCTCCCCCAAGCCTCCTTCCCACTCCTCACTTCCCTCCCTCCGCCGCCGCCTCCACCCCCGCCATCACAGCCCTCGCTACAGCCCTTTTCCCTTCCCATCAATTAGCGCTCAGATCTCCTTTTGACAGCGGTGCCTGGTAAGAAAGGGAAAGGGAGATTGGGGGAGGCAGATATGGGAAGGAGAAAGAGAGAGGGTGTGTGCGGATGAGGGAGAGGGTTTGAGGTTGATGGAGGGAGGAAGGAAGGCGATGAGGGGGGTGTGGGAGGCCTGGTGGAGAGGAAGTGGAAGGTCCCATGGGGGATGTCCTGCGGGAGGAGGAGGGGGAGTTTCGAGGGAGGGTAGGGAGGCGTCTGGGTGAGTTGGGTGTAAGAATTCAAGGGCATTGAGGGAGGGAGGGGTCGGTGCAAAGGGGAGTGAGGGGTTGACAGGATACGAGAGGGAAGTGGGAGCGGTTGAAAAAATTATGCATTTGGAATATCGTTAAGAAGTCCCTCGTTTCTCATTTTTTCTTTATATGAGGCGAAGCGGGGCGATATCTATACGTCTTATCGGAAGAGAGGAGGTAAGGTGGCGGCGTACGTAGGGGCGGGAGAGGGAGAAAAAGGGAGTGGTTCGGTAGGATGGAGGTGAATGCTACGGCCGAATGATGGTGTCGCGTCAGGAAAAAAGAGTATAGAACCCTGGAGCGGCGGAATAGGAAGGTTAAAAATTCGCGCATGCGCACGAAACTTAACGTTTTTCTTCGGAAGTTTTTTCCCTCGCTTTTATGTCTACTAAAATTGTTTGTTTGTTTGTTTGTTTGTTTGTTTGTTTGTTTGTTTCGGCTTGTTAAAGGTCTAAGCGTCCACTTGAGGCCACTTCATAGGAAGGACCGGCGATTATGGGTGTCGAAAAAAGGCTTTCAAAGTGATGTTTCAATTCCTAGAATACGGCTGGGTTGAAACCCTTTTGAGCCTCCTGCTGTCATGAATGCGCCGCAGTTAAAACAAACCTTAAACTTGACCCGAACTTTTGGTAAAAAAATGGATAAATTTAAGACATATTACATCCACATTAGCATAATGCGCCGGAATCATTAATAAAAATCTATCCAATTTTCCCATCTTCTGTTATTTAAAATCCATAACATGAATAATACTAAGCCAGTAGCAGCAACAACGCCACTGTGCTACGATAGATTGTCAAAGAAAAAACTCATATTTTGCACGTCAATAAAGCCAAATCAAATACTGCGTGTGTTTAGCCTTAAACAATACAGAAAATAAAGGACAATTACGCGTCCTAAAAGACCCTTTCAGAAAACCGGGACATGAGTCGAAAGCTGGGATATAGAATCGAAAGCTGGGACAAATCCATTGGAATCTGGTCATCTACTTACCCTAAACCTGGGGGAAAAATCTAGTCAATAGAAATAGTCATTGGCGTATAATAATTGTAATTTTTTTTTCATAATTGAATAACAATGATGAAAAAACAATTATATTTTTGTTGGACTTTTCCAAATAGTTATCCCTGCGCACACAAATGCTTTGGTGTGCGTACTTCACCGAAATATGAGTTCAGATGAAAAAAATTATATATTATAGACCGAGAATAAAATATGACCCTTAACGGTGCCTTGATTACTTTTGAAACTAATATGACGAGAAATTCCTCTAAATATATTAGTTGCAGATTTATATAAATCCCAATTCCGTTACATTGAGATGGATTTTTAAAATAAGTTGATTTAAATGATTTTTTTAAATGGAGCTAT
Organism: Tanypteryx hageni; assembly: GCA_028673005.1. NCBI lineage: Eukaryota > Metazoa > Arthropoda > Insecta > Odonata > Petaluridae > Tanypteryx > Tanypteryx hageni. The sequence goes on from CM054116.1 coordinate 59,497,060, forward strand.
CGATCCTGCTTTTATTTATTTACATACTCTCGTTGCAGGTTGGCAACTTGCCAGGTGGCAAATGTTGTCATGAATTTAAAAGAGATTTGAAAATATTAAAAACTTACATCGTGATTATAATCACTTGTCAAAAAAAATTTTAATTTCTATAAAAAAATATACAATTTACAATCAAATTGCTTTTTCCATTTGGCTTTAATGCCATATCCCCTCGGAGCCGAAGTTTTCGGGGTTCATGGTAGGCCTTCACGGTTACCGTAACTGTCCCGGGGCCCACGAAGTCCCCACCGTACTTCACCCTACCAAGCATTCCCTCTACTTCCTCCGGCTCGATCGTCACCCTAAAAAAAAACATTTACATTTTAACTTCAATTGCTTTACCGTTTTAGGATAGGGCTTCAAGATTTCTTCAGGTAACTCATTCCATTCACAGATTCCTCGATTTAGGAAATATTTCTTGGCGGCGTCAGTTTTCTGTGGCCTGTATTTAATTTTATATCTATGGTCATTTCTTCCGATGTAGTGCGGTTTCTCGATCCCAATTAATAAATTTTCCCATGCCCCTTTCTTATTTAATATTTTAAATATCCCACATAGCCTATATTGAGTTTCCTTCTATTTTCCAAAGATTCCCAACCTAGCACGCTTATAATATCTGCTACACTTTCAGTCCTCTTATGCTTCCCCATCACGTATCTGGCAGCCTTCCTTTGCACCTTTGTACCTTTTACGTAACCCAATAAAGTAACTTAGTCGCAAAGGACGTCCGAAGATTGTTTTGTCATGGATTCTTATCGTTCTCTTCACCCAGCTTCTGACAGTAATAATATCTTCCTGAACTGTTATCTAATGAAAAGTTCTTGCGTGAGTTTATACCATAAAAATCAGTTTTACATCACGAATCGCCGTGTAATTTCTTCTTTATGAAAACTTGGTAATTTTAGCATCTCTCCACTGAAACAATGATTTATCACCGCCAATCATGAATCCCATATACCATGTCGCGTTTTTTTCTCAATCTTTTTTGTTTAGGAATAATCGTCATGTGTCACTGGAATTTTAAAATTAAATTCATGACTGTTGCATCAGTATCTCCATTAAACTATTCCAATTTCCCTCGCACTCGGATTCGTGGAATGATAGTCCGAAAATTACGTAAAAATAAGTCGCCTCCAGTTTTAAAATGCCTGGTTCTGAGGCTTATTGAAAGGGATCCGAAGAGTTTGTAAAACGATTGAATAGGGTCAAAATGCCATTATTCTCCAAATAATGCCGACGGAACGCTAATGCTATGAGTTGTAACAGTGACTCTCTAAAACTCGTCCGGTGAATTTTTTTAATGCAGAAATTTTCAATTTTGGAATCTAGGTTAATTCGAAGCAGCTGAGTGTTGGAAACGCAGCGGAAACGATAATCAACCGAAATCCACTTAAACTCGAAAGGTTTCAACGGTTGTTTCGTATCTGAGCGAGGATATTTACGGAATTGAAATCTTATGACGTACTTATCACATTACACAAAATTCAATTTATTTATTTTAAATAGCTCATAAACAGCCGTTACTAGCCTCTTATAATGAGCGTAATAACAACAAAGATGATCACATACAACCATGCCCTCGGCGGGATTTGAATTCTAACCTAGTAATGTGGATATTTACAGTTGCTAACAGAGCCAATACCGCTTTCTGGAGAATGTTCCCAAACGCTCTGCTCTGCCTCCCCCTGTTCGATTTCCTACCTGTCACTGTATGCAAGAATACAAATATGCGTGGACACACATGGACGTGTTTTTGCGTATTAATAATAAATTCATATTTATATTCGTAGCAACGCTAGTTACCTCACGTCTCGCTTCCCGCGTAACCTCTTACAGTTGATCTTTTTAAACCACATAAATCCTGGCGGATATTTTTCGAGGAATTTCCGCGCCAACTATCACGAGCCAGTTTGCTCAAAAGATTCATCACATCTTCCGCCCCATCCAGCCACCCACCACGGACGTTCGGATGCTAAATGGCCTGCGCGATCTCTGAAGCATCAAGTTACTTCGAGCAAGCGATCGGCTACCAAAAATTTCGTGTAAATCATCCATCCCTCTCTCTCACACACTGAGGATATAGGAAAAGTTTCCCGTAATTTTTTCCGGAGTACTTTCAAAACACCAACCCTCTCCTTTGAACGCCACCATCGGACGAAAACAGGACGAAAAATAAATAAAAGGAGGGAGGTCTGGAATAATAAAAGAAAAAACAGATTTATGTTCGCGAGCATTTAAATGCATTACATGTTAGATCGGAAAATCCCGCCATTAACTTTTGGAGAGCGATACCATCTCGAACCGAAGGGCAGGGCATTTAAGCCTGTCAGAGAAAATAAATCATTCTCACCTCTCTCTCTTTCTCTCCCCCTCTCTCTCTCTCGTTGATCCCCAACGCCCCAATTTTCTTCTCAGCCGTTGACACATCTCCCGATCCCTGGGAAAGACGATAGCATTGGATTTTTCCCTCGTCCACAGAGACACACCCCTCACACACAAGCACAAACTCCTACCTTTCAAAGCTGAAGAAAATACGCAATCGCCGGAAAAATACAGTAAACGTTACTATGCGACATAAATATCCCATTTGGTTGGGTCGAGTAGCAACGAAGAAGAACTTATTTAAACTCGTTTATTACGTATCACCGACACTGCGTTTCATTCCGGCAACTTTATCGGTCACGAACGTTTTATTTTGAGGGGATGGCGGATAAATATAACCTTGAATGCAATTAATGACAGAGCATTATTTTTCGGAGGGCACAAAACGTGCCGAGGTAAACTCCATGGAAACGTTTCGCTGCCGGTTTCAAGTGGCCGTAACTCACTGAAAAAGGGGTTCTATCCCACGAGATGTATTCAATTAATCCCCACCCGCCCTTTTCCCTACCAATGAAGTGGAGAAAAATATCACGAGGAAAATAAATGTAGTATAGTCGCGTTTCATACCATTTCTCTAGGGGAATAAAACATTTTTACAACGGTTTATATAGAAAGGCAAAGCACATCAAGCATTCAAGTTTATGAATTAAAAGATTTTTTAAGCAATTATTATATAATTAATTATATAAAATAATTATACATGTTTTTGGAAGTTATTTTCGAGTTCTAATATGTATGTATTTGTATATGTAGATGTGCAAATGCACATAGTTTCGGAAATTATATTCGAGTTATTATAATATGAATGTATTTGTATATGTAACTTTATGTATGTGTATACGTGTATCGAAAAATGCCTTCAATTTTCTGAAGGCATTTTTCGACACTTCTTTAGGTGAACCCTTCGGAAAAAATAATCGCATAATTACAAGTTAATTTATAAGATTCCTCCCCGAACCCGCGTCGATGGTTGGTGAGTCAACTCAAATCTTTTTATTTTCGGCGATACATAATTCGAAAATATTGTCGGAGTTTTTGTCAGCGACGAGGTAACTTTTAATCTCCCAGATGGCAGCGCACGACACGTAAGATTGGCGTGACCATTTCCAGATCAAGATGTCTCAAGTTAGACCCCGAGCCATACGCAAGAACATGTCATTTGAATTCATTCATCATTCATTATTATCCTCATGGATTAACGCCGATCTGACGCAAAGTCGACTTATTCCACTGGAAAAAATACAGAGGTCATAGTTCGAAAGTGATTTGAACACGCATACTTAATCCTTTCTCCCTCTTAATCTTAATATCGATTCAATATGGCCCTTCCTCCATTTAATTTTCCGAAAAATCACATTTAAAAAGTTGACTTTAATCTCCAAGTGTTTGTCTAAGTCAGTTGGAGCAAAATAAAATATGAGAGTAATTTTATCTAAAAAATTAAACGAAGCCGACATAATTAATTTAGTATTTCAGACGTAGCGAAAATAAAAATCATTTCACATCTGATAGCCGTGCCTACAAGTATAATAACTTAATGTATTGCCGCAAATATTTACAAACGAAAAATATCGCCCGAAATAAATTAATTAAGAAAAATATTTCTGAGCCGTTGCGAACCTTTTTCTTCGAATTAATAAGTTAATAGCGCCTTTCGCGATCAGAGAAGAGATTGTATTAAATATAACTGCCATTAGATATTTAGTAATTTCCGACAATAGAGCCGTTTTTCAGAACCTAGTTTCGACTCCCTTATTAACGAAAATGATGTTTCCGAAACCACTTATTCTCGCAATAATATATGTAATTATAGCCGCGTTTCCCCAAACCATCCTCACTGTTCCGTGGATATCTCATTCCCTCGTACACGTGTCTGTCGGCGCGGCGAAAAACTTGAGAGCGCTAGACTATATCGCTGGAATGATCGAATCGTGAAAGTGAGGCATTGTTTCTGCTCCCTCAATCGAAAGGAGTAAGGAGGAGGTCGGATGTCAGGCGGAGCAGCAGCCGCTCCCTCTCTTCTTCTTCTTCCTCCCGCTCCTCCCTCCCACCCTCTTCCACACCAACCTCTTCCCGCCCCCTCCCTCTTTCCCTCCATTGCCACAAAGCGTTCCTACAAGCTTTTCCAACCGAACCGAATTCTCATCCCATTCCTCCTCCTCTTCTCTTTCTCGTCCAAATCATCTCCGGCACCTCTTTCCATCACCCCTTCCCCCACTACTCATTCTCTCGCTCTCTCTCTATTCCCATTCCAATCTCCCTTCCAACTTGCCTGGTTACCCCACCCACACCCATCGGCCACACCCTCAAAATTCAACGCGATCTTTTCACTCCCAGATCTAAAGCCTTCCGAATTTCGAATTCCCCTTCTGTCTTCAGCGCTTCCTCGGTTTCTTCTCCCCATCCCCCTCTCTCCACCCACTCCCCTCTCCACTAAAACCGTCTATGCTCCTCTTTGATTCTCCTCGTTTTCCTTTCCCTATCCCATCCCCCACAGTCTCTCTCTCCACCACGAGTACTCATCCTCTATTCTCTTTTTGGCTCATTCTTCCTTATCTCATCCCATCTTCCCTTTCTTCGCTGCATTCCTGTCTCGCATCGCTGTCTCCTCCTACATTTCCCATATCTCTCCGATTCCTTCTTCCTTTGCTGAATTTTCCAATCCTTTCTTACCGCATGCTTATCCTCTCGCCTTTCATTTTTCCTCTTCTTCCGCCTTGAGATCCTCTTCTGTTCGTGATTTTCTATCCGCCCTCTATGACCAATCCTTCCTACTCGTCTTTCTACAAATCAGGGGTCGGTAACCTGCGGCTCGCGAAGCTATGACGAAAAAGGTGTTCTGTAAAGATGATTATATAGGTAATTTAATATTTCCAAAACGGTTTATGATGAAGTCTTAACGCTAGTAAATTATTTAGACTTGATTTTCACTAATACGAGACCAAAATATCTCTAGGTAGCTTCTGATGTAAATACTGATCCGGCCCGCCGAAGCTCTCGTGATTTCCAATGCGGCCCTCCGAAACATTCACAACTACGAATGTGGCCCGCCACGCAGAAAAAGTTGCCGACCCCTGATTAAAAGTATATTATATTCAGCGTAACCTCGATACAACGAGTACGGCAGTAAATTTAACGTTACATATATCAATTTAATTTTCTGATACTACGAGCACTCATTAGAACGAGTATTTTTATGAATTTTACAATTATCGCTATATCCGCGTCTTCACATCTTATTCTTGATTATTATATACGCCAACCCGAATTCTTTATTTCACAACTTCATTTAGAAGTTGAACTGTTCGGCGCAATTAGTCGGATGACGAAACCGATGGAAATTTATTGCAGCGTTTATTCAGAAATATGCGCATTTGTACGCGCGCGCAGGGACATTTCTACGTGTATATATATATATATATATATATATATATATATATATATATATATATATATATCCTGTTTGGGTAAGTGTACCGTGTTATTTATTTTGAAGATACACGTCGGGATTATAGATTTTGAAAGCGAATCGAAATAGGCGCGAACGGAATAGAATGCGCTATAAAGATCAGTTGAGTGTAAAATCGTCCATAGGTGGCAAAGGTTGGTTTTGAACGCTCGCTGCACATCCACAACATGCTTGGTTTGCTACGTGATTGATGGGTAACAAAAATGCGCATCGCGGTATCTCTCGAATTCAAAGTAATGTAAAAATCCCGCGATAATGTACTCCGGAGAGGTGTGTCCATTACTTCGTCCAAACGAATATTGTTCAGAATCAAATTAAAAGTAAGGATTGATTATTTAATATGTTTTTAAATAAAACATTAGCAGTCATTTTTTCTTTCACTATAGTCTAGTTAAAGCTTTTGAGTATTATCATCATTGCTAGTCTGTCCGTAGACAGTTCCGTGATTATTCATAGTTAAACCTGGTTCTCCATATACACCTATTTTCCGCTGTCATCTTCATATCTTGATAACTCTCTTTCCCTTTCAAATCGTCTATCCGCTGAAACCTTTTCCTACCTCTTTCCCCTTTTCCATATAGTTTTCCTTCTAATACGTCATTAATCATACTCTTTCTCCTCAGGTAATGCCCAACCAAGTTTGCCTTCCTCTTTCTAATAGTCTGTATAATCTTTCACTTCTCTACTACTCTTTGTAGCACTTCATCGTTTTTCATCCTATCTGTCCATTTCATCTTCAGCATTCTCCTCCAAGCCCACATTTCAAAGCTTTCCAAGTATTTGAAGTTATTTTTCCTTAGCGTCCATGTTTCTGCCCCGTGCAAGGCTATACTGCATACATAGCATTTCATGAACTTCTTGCAGATATCTTCCCTTATATTCCCGGTAAGTAGGTGTTTCTTTCTTCTGAAAGCCGCTTTTGCTTTTTCTATTCTAGTCCTGATCTCATACTTATGTTCATATTCTCTTTTTTGCCCGATATTCTAATGCCTTGGATTTTTCTGTATTTATTTCCATACCGTATTTTCTACCTGTTATTACTAATCTATTTAATCCTCTTCCTTTCTTGCTAGAAGTACTTGATCATCCGCGTATTTTACTGTTCTTATAATCCTTTCTCCAATTTTGAAATCTCCTGTGCCTTCTAACGCTTCTTGCATTAGACTTTCTCCATATATATTGAATAGGGTCGGCGATAGGCAGCAGCCCTGTCTTACTCCTCTACTGATATTAACTCCGCAGGTGTCCGCATTTTCCAATTATATATAATGATAAATAAAATGTCTAAATACCATGATGCAGGAGTATCGTTTAATTATGGAAAGCCAGTCAGAACTTGTAAATAACTTCATTGAATTGTAATTGTATTGCAATTTTCGGTGTAAATGTATTCTTTAAAGCAACGAGTTACTATACTTCCCTTTTTGCCTTATGATACAGATTTTATATTGCCGACGTTTCAAAAATATTTGGACGTGGATATTTCTATTTTTGTGAGTTTTTTCTGTAAAATGATCGCTGAAAGAGCTCCATCTGTTTCTTCCTTTTCGTCCAATTCCACGTCCTACGCTAGAAAAATACGTGTTTTCTTCAAAATGTACGAGAAAAAAAACATCGTTGACGATTTTGCAATCGCTTCTTGTGAGACTGAATCAGCGAGGACGCCGGACGCGCAATGATGCTAAAAAATAATGACATTGCGTATCGCAAACTTCAGGATGTGGAGCGGGAGGATAAATTATCGTCCACCGGGGTCAAAGTTCCTTCGATATGCCCTCTCTGAACATCCGGGTTTGGTCATATGGATCGCAGAAAGATATTGGATATTTTTATTGCAGTTATCCTTTTTTCTTTTGACGTTTTCCTTCCAGTAAGTCCATAGGTCTCGCGCGCAGGACAAAGTGGACGCAGATGCTGGGGCGATGACTCACCGATATCCTTCATGAACGGAATTCATATTGTGATATTATTCGCACGCATTCTCTGTTTTTTATTATTTTTTCTAGCAGAGGGGAAGTTGTCTCTCTTTATTTCCCTCCCTCCGTCCACCCTTCGACCTCTCTCTCTCTCTCCCAGCCATCCCATCCCTGCAAAAACTCCCTCTCAACGCTGCGCATCAACACCTTTCGACACGCTTACGAGATTCCATCCTTATTTTTATGTTCCGTTCCCCATCCATCTCCACGTATCAGGCTTATTTTATGCGACAGCAATCGCGCAAAATCGCCTCCCCTTAAGAGAGGAATTTAATATTACACGCACAAAGGTGTAATCAATCAAATTCTCATATTATTTTCCCGTAACATTTACTCCAGAATTTGCGTATTTATATTTTCATGGCGAAAAAAGTCAGTTTGGCATTATCTCTGCCGTTGGATGTTGATATTGCTGTTGCAACAGCCCTGATTGAAACAGCTCACTCTTTGGATCGATGCAAAATTGTTTTTAAGTTTGTTTAAAATAGTAAAGTACATATATTGAAATGATACACCGAGAAAATTTATCAAGTAGTTTATTTTTTACTTCTCCAAAACGTCACTTTAATCCACGCTTTCTAATTAACAATTATTTCCGTGAAATTGTGTGTAGAGCGAGTCGAAAAATTTTAAGCTATGAATTTTAGAAGCGCCTCGGTGCGTTGTGTGTGTATTTTAATTTAATTAGCGTCACGACACTCTAAAGCCTTTCAAGACACACAAAAAAGGGGTTTTTTTTAATTTCACGAGGTTTATCCTCACACTCGTTTGTTATTATTTTTTTTCCTGCTTTCAGCGTTTCATCGACCATAATACTAGGTTCCAACAGAGCAAATGTTTGCCGTACTCTTTTGAAAAAGCCGGGAGCATGGCCGGCGAAACGTTAAAGGAAACAAAGGAAGAACGACGACGCGATGGATGAAAAAGAACAAAAAACAATCTTTAAGAACTCCGAGGATTGTTTCTGAATGAAAAATTAACTTCACGAGTGAGTTTACCATGTGGTTATTGTTAATATTTAAAATGGCAGGCCCGAGAGTGCTTATAGTGGAAGAACACGGAGTGAACTATATTATTTAAAACCAAACCGTAAAGTACATAGTAGATTGTATCTTTTTTATTCGCGAAGTCTTCGTCTCGTGCATAAAACATAATGCAAAATTGAATATTTTAATGTTCAATTTAGTTGGAAAATGGTTGATTCCGGAACGGTTAAAGGCATTGCGACATTTTTCATTAAAAATGCGACACTGTATGAAATAGTCAAGTCCTGTTTCTTTTGGCAGGAAAAGTATACTATCTATCTACATATTTGTATTTGATGATTTTTCTTTGGTTCTGGAACTATACGAAAGAGTAAATATTTTAAAACCTCGCTTATCTTAATTTTAATAGTTAATAATTCGTTTTATTTGGTGTTATTTACGACGCATCGCTAAATTTCATGTTCTAGTAAAAAATACAGTTAAATTTCAATGAAGTTTGCCGAAATAAATTTTAAACCAATTTCCGCCTAATACCACCTTACTTATAAGTAGGGTATGGATTTTTCGGGTTAAAAAAAATTCATTCGGAGGGTAAACGACAGTTTCGCCCACCTTCCTGTTGGCGTCTTCAGGTCGCGTAACTGTCTTCATTTTAAATTGACCAACGTGATGACCACCCGGAAGATGAAGCCTTCAAGTCAGCAACACCACGAAAGCCTACGAACGAAATCTGGTTTTATTATTTTCCTTTTCATTCTGTTTAAAATCTAGTATAAATAAGTTACAGATTTTTCGAGGCTTTAAAAAAAGTTCAATCTCGGATAATTTTCGAGTTTTATTATTTTGTAATTTGGATAAAATGATTTTTAAATAAAAATCTTGTTTAAAAATTTAAAAGTATTATTAACAATCAAAACTTTTTACTATACTTAAAACATGGTTGAGAGTGTTATATCTTGTGTTAAACGCCTTCAGGTGGTGTGGAACACCTCGCAGGCCGCACAAATACCTTGCTTCCCGCTCAACTTCTTTTGAAAACACACCAGATATAAGTGAAACAATTTTTCTTTCGTAGTGTTTTCAACTAACAGACACTTGGGATTTTTTCCTTATCCTATCAAAGATCTAACAGCGACTAGCTAAGGTGCGTCCTTGACTATTCGTGGCGCGAGCAAACCAAGGGGATTAAGATTGCGTTACAAAGGAAACTTACGAATAAATTGTTTACAAAGAGAATAAACAAACTGATCACGAACATCTCGGAGTGTACTCAAGCGCTGAGGTGCCTACAAGCGCCAGAATAGAAATTCTGTGAACAAATCTAAAAATGGTTGTTTAAAGAAAACTAATAATTTCGGGATTTTTTTCGAATTTTACCCGAAATTTAAAAAATGTTATCAGAGGGTAAAAATCGGGTAAAATCCATACCTTACCTATAAGGAATATTGGCATATTTCGCCCTCTGGGTACCAGACTCTTCTCCGTTCGACCGTGACCTAATGACAACCGTAATCAGCAACATTTCCGCGCTTTTTCCGTTTTATTTATTTTTTCGAAGCCCGGCGCACGATCGCGGACCTTCACGAAGCTAATTGCTACCATACTCCCCGGCGCCGCGAAGCATGCCGCATATTAAAATGTTTAGTCCTTTCTGAAAAATAATGACTACCGGTCATGTGACTGTGACATAGCGATGAGGAAAGTAGACGTGAAGGTGATGAAACGCAGCAGGAATACGACGGGAGCGAGGAAAGAGAGTCGATGAGGGAGGAGGGGGGAGGAAGGTTGGAGAGGGGGGGGGGGGGGGAGTGAGCGAGGGAACGCGTGCATCGGGAAGGAGAGGGGGCGGGAGGTAGTCTGTGGGAGGCCGGATGTTGAGTGGAAGGGGAAGGGAGGGCGAAGAGGGGAGAGGGAGGATGCAGGAAAGAGGGAAAAACGCCCATATTCGTGGCAGAGCGTGGCTGTCAGGCCTCCTTCCTCTTTTTTTTTACTTCTAAGCCTAGAGTCATTTTGGTTGATGACAACATATGTGACGACTTTGGGGGCCTAAGTAGTTTGTCCCCCAACCTAATAATTCTGCTAGGGGAGCATGACCCCGCCCCATATATATAGACTAAAGTCTCCGAGCTTTCTCTCCCGTCTAGGATCCCCAAACCCTAACACCCGTTACCAATTTATTAGGTCCCTTTTTGGTGTGCCCTCCACGCTATAATGTGTCCTAGACGGCGCCGTGAGACGCCGGGGGAACGCGACACTGTTCCCATCGCAAGCTTCGCACGTTTTCGAATGGGGTTCGAAACAAGAGTAGTAGCCGCGAAGCGACGAAAACTTGGCCTAAATTACGGAAGTTAATGAGGTTTCCGTCGGCGTAATTCATGCGGACGTGTTTTTTTTAAAGGAGCATCTTCGTGAAAGAACTTCAAACAGACGAAGTCGACGAGAAGACTGGTAAAATCGCGCGTCGAACAACTCCGCCTCGCCACACACGGCGAGGAACGGCAAAAAAACATCCCGGATTCAGTTGGTAGCACGAATCTTGACTCTCTCGAACGACAGTGAAAAAAAACGAACAAAGATTTCATCCAACGAGGTCAGAGCCTCACATGTTGTGAGAAGAGAGACAAATTATTCCCTTGTGTGAAAAAAAACGCGTTGATTCGTGGCGACCATCATGGTGAAAACACTTGACACATGGATGTAAAAAAAAGTCTTGGAGGGCGCGACGCTGCGGGCAAAAAAATGCGTGCGTGGTTCGCCACGGCTCCGAGCCAAAAGGACACACAACACAAAGAGGGCCTGTGATACTTCGACCGCAGATGTTGTTCCAAGTGGCGTTGTTTATGACGAGAAACATTAGCAAAAGTATCTTTTAGAACCATGGAAAATGCCACCCTCTGTCTAGGATGCTATCTGATACGTTATGATCGACATAAAATACATATGAAATAATAATAAAACATTAGACGGTCTGTCTCTGGGTCCGCGAAGAGGATGAGGTGAAAGAGAAGATTGTCCACCGATAGAAAGAAACGGGCTGGAAGGAAAAGCGGATCGAAAGAAGATCCAAAACACGTCTTCCTTCTTGGTGACCTCGTGTGGCGCAAAAATCGACAGGGTCTTGCGGAACACGTGCTCGCCTAGCGTAATGAAGGCTGGAAAATATAGGAGGAAGGAATCCAAAGGGGAATATTTTGAAAAGGTTAAAAGTAACGAAGAAAGATGGAGACTGCGAAGAGCCGAGAGTGATTGATGGAGCTGGCGGAATAGGAAAACCAAACGAGATGAAGGAAAAGATGGGAAATTGAGGTTTTTTTAGAAAGTGGTCCCATAACAGTACGTTGACATTGTTATGGTGCGATACCTCCGAAGATCAGCAATAAAGATCGCATACTGCCCGCCTTAAACATCGTAATTGTAACGTAACTAACTGGCGAATAGAGTCAGATATATCTTCCAGTTGAAAGTCGTGAGAAATAAATTAAATATATAATTTGGTAACTGAGTCGGGAATCGGCAAAAAATTTAAAAGCTCGGTCGTTATTTTACCACGGACTCTTTTATTTGATTCCTGAGGAGGGGAGGAATCAACCTCCGAATTCACAAATCACGCGACATTTCCCTCTCGATAGAGAACGACCGTGGCGGCACACCATCCCTATAGCGACCTCTCTCGCGGACAGCCCGTTTCCTCACGACCAAACACACGCTATACATTTCTATTTCAACGCATAAAACGGCAATATGTAGACGCACACACGACGAAAAAAGAGAACTTCTTAAAAAATTCAGAGGCGATTTGTCATCATAGCCTTGATGACTCAGTGAGAAACATGTGCTACTCCGACTATAACTCTTTCTCTCTCTCTACCTCTCTTAACTCCTTCCATCCTTTCTTTCGCCCAACTATAACTTAAAACCGTCTCCTCCCCTCCCTCCATCCTCCTACCCTCTTCCCGTCTCCCCTCCCTCCCTTTTCCAGCCCCACAACTCTTCCACCTCCCTCTCATCACCGCAACTTCTATTTTCTCTCTCTCTCTCTCTCCCTTCCTTTCGTTTCATCTCCGTCCTCTCCGTTTCTCCTCCCACTCCATCACTACCCAAACTTCCATTCCATGTCGGCCGCCAACCTCCCCTCCTCTTTCCTTTTCCCTATCGCTCTTCCCACTCCCTCTTTCCCTTGCCCTTCCTTCCTCCCCTCTGGAGAGATCTTCTTCTACAGCCTCCAACGCTCTCCTCTCTCTAATCATCACACCATTGATCCATTTCCTCGAGTTTCATCCCACCCTACAACTCCGCTCCTCTCAGCTCAGCAGCTTCAAAGCGCACATTCTTGGAATAATCCGCAGTACTACCCCATGCGTGGGTGGTAATACGGAATGGAAAAAAGAGAAAAGGGAATCTTTTTATTTATTTATTATTTTACTTGCCTATTCGCCATTGAGGTCTTTTGGGTGTTTTATTATTTTGATTTGGATCCATCCGGGATAATTAATCCGCGTGACTAGAATTAATACCTGTCCTCCTGAAACATGCGCAAGAGAGAGAAGTTTCTTATTTCAAAAAAATAAAATGGTCATGTTCATTTGCGGCGATGAAACGCGTTGTTTTTACGAGTCGTGCAGTTATTACTCTTGAGTTTTTATATTTTCCCAAATGGGAACCACGATGGTACGGGTTTGGCTATCTTTCAGAGGAATGTGTGTTTGATTAACGAAGTTTATTAGGGTTTTCGAAAACGTAAAGTTTGCCAAAGACCTTTTGCAATTTGACGGATTTTTTTAAAGGCATTGATTGGCTCGCAATCAAAGCTTGAATATGGGTCAATTTTCAAACAAAATCTGGAAAATAACTCGTAGGAAGCTACATCTGATTGCATTTTCTATGTACAATAAAATGTGAGTATCAGGAGCGTTAATATTTATTTCTTTTAAAACAAATGCTTCAGTATCAAATCTGATTAATATAGAAAGTAGTTTTTGTAAAATCAGACATTAAGCACGTTCTAATTATGGCTTATAAATTATCAAATCCGAATGACAGAAATTTTTCCATAAAGGAGAAAATTATAAAATATATAAAACCATATAAAGTGAAATGAATTTTCGTAATTGGACCAACTATTTTATTTTGTTACTAAAAAAATCATATTCCTTGATTAGTAGTAAAAAAAATTCACCTTCCGAAAAATGTCAAACAGCAGTGAAAGACATTTAAATTTAATCATAAGTGGTACTTTCCCTTTACTGCTAATAATTCACAACGGTATTAGCAGAAAAGTAAATATTCATCTTTGTTTTCATAATCTATGTTTGCATATCATAACATCAGTAATATTCTGGTGTCTCCAATTCCTTATAAATTTGATAGTTTTAAAATTTTTATCGGCCAACACAAAATCCAATCGAATATGCTTTAATTTATCACGTTTACCGACAGTAGCGCAGTAATTTCAGTGCTAAATTTAGAATTAATCCTTAAGATTACTCTGTGCCTTGAAAACCACGTGGTGAAAATCCCTCCGAAATCTAACGTTCATTTGACTGCAAAAATGCTATTGAATTGGTGACGCTTTTGGAGCATTATGATGATCGGCTGACTATATTAGGCACTTCGATGATCTCACTATATCCCCCTCACACCGTAACACTCCCCCTTCCATCCGAAAAAAAATCTTCAAATAAGATTTCCTCTTCAAACGCAATCCCACTCCTTAAACCCCTTTCAAGAAAATCTCCTTTACCTCCCTTTTTCATATTTCTTTCCAAAACCCCTTCAAACCCATCTCTCACAATCACCTCGCCAATCTTATCTCTCTCCCCATTTCATGCCCCCTCTCCACACCACACACGAAATCCTTCCACTATTTCCGACCTCCCTCTCTCTCTCCTCTCCCCCCCAGAAAAACTCACGCCCAACCAGGTTCCCAAACCCTTCACGCATATTCACGCACACACACCCACCACGGTCCCGTTCCCGCCTCTCCCAATCCCATTCCTCCTTTGCTCCCTCCCCTCCACCTTTTTTTTTCTCCTCCTCCTCCACCACCCTCCTTACGACCCCTCTACTCCCCCTTCATCCCAACCAAAGGGACGCAATTTTTCTTCCTCTCCGCACTCCTCCTTAACCATTCCCATATAACCCATCCCATCCGCATAACCCAAAGTTCTTCTTCCCTCTCCTCCCCTCCTACACGACTCTCCCCGCCCCCCTCCATTCTGCTTCCGTAAAAACCTTTTCTCCTCCGTCTCCTCCCGAATCTTCTCCTCCTACCCACCCGCTCTTCTTCTCCTTCTTCCACCAACATTTCAACGCCCTTCCCCGAGAACGTGTGTGGGCACAGATATGGCTGTTTTAAATATTTTATCGAACCCCTGTCCGAAGAGAGATCCTCCCCTGTGGCTCCTGCCCCGTGCCGACTTAACCTCAAACCGGCGCTTAAAACCCACAACCATTCTTCCCTCCCGAGTCTTTCCTGTTATCCTTCTCTCATTCCAACACGTAATTTCCCTCCTCCTCCTTCTACTCTTACTCATCCAGAATCTCCTTTTTCCTTTCTCTCTCTCTACCGCCCTCCCACTCCTTCCACCTCTCCGGTAAACTGCCGTATAACCTCCACGCCACCGTATCCGTTTCTAACCTTTTTTCAACTGTCTTTCTCATCCTCACATCAAACCTTTTTTCGTTTTCTTCCCCTCTCTTTTTCTCCCTTTTCGGTCGTTTTGCCTTATTCCAAGTAATCTTCCGCCTCTCTTTTTCCCCTCTCCTCCGCGGTTTCACTCTCTCTTAATCTCTTCGCGCTAATACTTAAGTCTATACTTTTTCTTTTCCTTCCACTCTATATAACTCCTTACACATAATCTATCTCATTATTCTTGTCCCACCCTTTAGCTCTCTCTCTCTCTCCCTCCCTCAGCCCGCTGTCTTTGCGGTATCAAATCTCCTATATTGCTACATTCGCTCGGAATTCACCTCCTTCTCCTCCCTTAACTCTAGATCCTCTCTCCATCAACTCTCATTCTTGACTAATCCTTCTATCTCATTACCTCTTCCACCAATCTCTGCCTACACAACCTTTTTTCCTTCCAGCATTGCTCTCCCTCTCTATGCTTCTTTCCCCCTCATCTCTCTCTTCCCTTTCATTTTCCTTACTTTTCAACTTCTTCCACAATCCAAGCCTCTCTCTCTCTCCCCTCTTGCCTAATCTTCACTTTCGCAGCCTTCCAATCCCTTCCTTTCCCCACCCACTTTCCTTTCCACTCTTTCACCACTAGATTCCCATCTTTACTTTCCTCTTTCCCCCATCCTCCATCCTATCCAGTCCATATCCTCATTTTATTAGCTTTGCAGTTGTTGAAGGTCCTCTTATTTTATCTGGTTTTCAGGAGGGGAGTATGGTTTTTGGAGGTAATAAATGATGAAATATGACAGACAGTGTTCTGACACTTTGCAGATCTCCCTTGGGTTTTGAACCCTATAACTCACTGCCCAGAAGCAGGCACGCCAACGACCGAGCGACAGAG
Organism: Tanypteryx hageni; assembly: GCA_028673005.1. NCBI lineage: Eukaryota > Metazoa > Arthropoda > Insecta > Odonata > Petaluridae > Tanypteryx > Tanypteryx hageni. The sequence continues at coordinate 59,513,432 of CM054116.1, forward strand.
ACGTCATCCGAAATTTCCTTCTTCCTTCGCGTCGCTGTGCATCATCACACCCTTTCCCTTTCCTTCCCTCTCTTTTCCTTTCCTCCTCTCCATCCATTTTATTTATTCGTCCAAGGTTCCTCGTGGGTATTCCTCCTTCGCCTCTTGCTAATATACAGGGTTTCCACAAAGTCACTCGAAAGTTCAAAAATTCACATTTCCTGAACTACAGAGCTTAGACTAAAAATAAAGCTCAATTCATCAAGTTTTTATTCTGGCAGCCAAAGAAAATCTGTTAAAAAATAAGGCAAGCTAAGCTCTACATCAAGGTTAATCTAAAGGCAATATCTTTTAAAGTTTAGGAAAAATTAATTTTTGAACCTTGTAATGAGTTTCTTTGAGTAGCTTTGAGGGAACCCTGGATTTCTTGCCATTACATTTCCGGTTTTTATGTTTAATTCGCTTCATGAACCCTTCCTCAATCCTTTCCAATTCTTTTCCTTGATCCAGAACAGTTTGTTTTCCTTATCCACGACGTTGGACTTACCACTTCCCGCCAAAATTTTCTACCACTTGCCGTTTTCTTCTCTTTCGAATTTTCTACCAACTTTTGTCGGTTTCTACACTTCCGTTCCTCCTCGTACTTAATCCCGCTCGCATGCAATTTTTTCCTACTAGTTTCTCTCGCCCACTGATTGAATTTTTTCAATCTTTCTCCTTCCCTCCCTCTTCAATGTGCTCCAAAATTATCCCCTAGTTTCTCTTCCACTCGCGACAATGTCTCCTTTCGCCGCCTCTCCTTTAATATTTTATCCAACTCATCATTCTATTCGGGCCCCTCCCTCGCCGTCCTCTTCCTTTCACCTTTCCCCCTCATCTTCTTCCCGAATTCCTCCCTCCTCCCTCTCTTCTTCATCCTTCCGTCACCGCTTCTTTATTCTCTTCCTCTCGTCTAACCCCCTCCCACTTCCCCACTCCAAATACCCCCTCCCACTTCCCCTTCCTACACGCCTTCCTCCATAGTTATTTCCCCTACCTCTTCCCTCCTCTTATTCTCACCAACTGCGTCGTTCTTCCTCCTCGTCCTCAACAGTCTCCCCACGCCTCTCTCCCTCCTCCGCCTCCCCTCCTATCCGTTCTCCCCTTGCCACAAATCTCCATAACCCCCCCACACTCCTCGTCCTCCCATTCCCGTCCCAAGCCTCCTTCCCTTCAACCCATCCCCTTTCCTCCCCGCTCTCTCTCTGTCTTTCGGCACCGCTCCATACCACCAACCGCCGCCTCCTCCTCCACCTCCCCCGCACCCCTCCGCCGCTCATTCCGCAGCACCCATACTAATTTTCCGGCTGCCTCCCCCCTCCTCTCGCCCCTCTAGTCACCAGCCAAAATCTCTCCTCCTCCCACTCGCGCCTTCCCGAAATCTCTGGCTCTCGTTCCGTCTCTCTTCCTCTCCGCTTCCTGCAGCACCAATCTCCTTTTTACTCCAGAAATCCCACTGCCTCCTCCTCCAACCTCTCATCTCCCTTCCTCTTCCTCTCTCTCCTTTTCTCAGCCTCCTTTCCTTCTCATTTATTCCGCGCGGCCCCAGTAATTAACCGAATGATTATCCCGCACACGGAGTCGCACAAAGAACATTCATCCAAAGGAGCCCATAATAATTTATGGCGTGCTTTCTCTTTTGATAAGGTTTCAGTGCGTGTCTTCGGAGTTTTCGGATGATGTCGGGAAAAAGATAGGTGAGGAGAGAGGAGCAGAGCAACGGAGAGGGCGAGAGAGGAGTGGAGAACGAGGAAGGCGATGGAGAATAAAAATATGAGGGAAGAATTTTTCAGCAAGGTTAATTTTTTAAGAGAGGATCCACCCATCGGCTGGTTACGGAGAAGGGGTCTGTGTGTGGGGGTCGGGTTGGGTTCTTGGCGAAACACGTCGTTCATTATGAACGATTGGAGTTCTATCGCCGATCTTTTGCATGGGATCAGCTCCTTAATGGAGTGGAATGATCCGACGTTCCTTTATTTTCATACTTCGTCCATTAGTCGTGGGTTTGATTGGGCGTGCGGGAAAATGTCGATCGCAAAGCGTAAAAGAAGCGTTGCGTTACACAGGTTTAAACATACCGGTGACGCATTGAAGATAATCCATTTCCAATAATGCTTTAAGAATTTGTTTTCATTCGTTTGCTATGTTATCTGAAAAATTGTCAAGTATAAGCTTTATTTGTTGAGTGGAATGATGGTTCTAAGGAATTTTCGCTCAAATGATCGTTAAAGGTATTTAGTTAAATAAAAATCTTAATAAAGCGATTATCATTTAGGAATTTGCTTTTTCACAATAGCAGCCTGGTAATGTGTTAAATGAGAACTTTTTAATACCTATAATTTCAGAAGACTGTAGCTGATAGAGGAGTTGCAAAAATGTGTTATATAAATTGATAATAAATACAAGAAAAGCGATGCACATTAAATCTATTTATGAACACTGAATAATCCAATTCCATTACAGGAATCATCGCCGCATATAAATTTCCGCTCGTTCGTTGCGTAATCAGGTGAAACTGACAAAAGCGATATTTTATCTTTATGGGATCGACAAATAATGTTTTGTGCGTGACGTTCAATTAAAAATCGACAAAATCGCTGTATTTATACCAAAAACAACCGATGGACTAACTAAACAAATCGGCAGAAAATAAAAGAAATGAATTGAATTTTAAATTTAAATAAACGCAGCAGAAACTTATGAACCCTTTCTGGTCAGTTTTTCAAATTAAAAAAATGGCAATTAATCGCATCAAGCAATTGAAATAATCAATCAGAGCGTAAAAAATCAATCGGTAACGAAACTGGAAGCGTGAAGATAAGCCTTTTATCATCATAATTACACCTAATTTTTCAAAAATCCCCATAAAGACTTCAACGCACGAGATCAACCATCCTAATGAAATAGCTATATTTGTCTATCGTAAAAACTTCTATTCGTGCGTTACTTTTATAAATACTTATATATATATATATATATATATATATATATATATATATATATATATATATGTGCACATACATAATGTCTCTCTCTTCAGCCCGGTATCTCCGCTTAATGCTGGTTTCGAGGTCGCGACACCTGCCAGTCACATTCTGTTGCCCTACCGTCGAAACACGTGACGCAATGAGGCAAACCGCGACACCCCTCTGCTTTCTTGCCTCTCCCACTTCAACCTCCACTTCCCGTCTCCTTCTTGTTATTCCCTGCCCCCACCCCTCTCTTCCTTGCGAAAATCCTCCCGTCGTCCTGCCCCCTTTAATTTCCACTTCCTTCCTTCCTGTTTCTCTCTCCTACTTTCCCCCCACCACCCACTCCACCCCGCCTCCTCAGTCCAAAAACCCCTCATCAAATCACCTCCTCCTACGCCCAGAGTTTCCGTAAACCCTTCACCGCAAGGCTTCTTTATCATCAGAAGGCTCACCAACTTAGAGCGACACAACCAACCGCCTCTATCCTTCACCTCAGTACGGTTCCTTCTCTCTCTCTCCGACCGCCTTCTGAGACACCCTCTCCTTTTCTCCCCTTCCTCTTCCCTCTTCATGTTCTCCAAGAGGGTTGATATTATTCCGCGACCACATCGAGAGAGGAGTTCCCGACTGATGCAAGGGAGGTGACCTGGGGGAAGGACGAAGAGGGGGGAGGGGGAAGTTTATGGAGGAGCATATTTTGGATTCGGAGTGTCACGTGCGGTTTGAGGTGCAGTAAGGATAGCCTTGGCGTAAAGTCAGGACGATAATATGCTTTTGAACGCGTCTCCCGCACGGGGACGAAATGTGCGCAGTCTACCTTGATGCATGTTCTATGCTTTTGGTTATTAGTTGATGTAACTAACGATGTTATTGCCGATAGAATCCCGGGTAAAAGAGATATGGTTCCTAATTTAGAAGAAATTGAACACCGAAATGATCTATAAGAGAATGCAATTGGAAAATATAAAGATTATTTATTAATATTAAAATATTGTTGTTAAATAGAATTGACTCCTTAGCCGTAAAATTACGGCCAAGGAGTTAATTCTATGTAACATCAATTTCGCCGTAGTCTCCATCTTTACTTATTTAATATTAAAATAAATTGTCCTTGAATATTAATATGCACTAAAATGTTTGTCTATTCGATGTGAAAATTGTATAAAATTAATTGAGTGAGTCAAAAAAAACCAGTGATTTTTTTCTTCAGATTTTAGAAGAACTATTACATGAAAAACTGTCACAAGTAATTACTTGATAGTTACTTTCTTCTACGCCTGTTTTATTTGCTCATTTAATTTTTCCTGAAATTCTTTGAAAAATACAAAATACTAACTACTATCTGTATAATTTGTCTTATTACGAAAAATAATACCAATAGTCTGAATTTTGGTAGATTTCGTTGGCTTATTTCAACCACGCATTACAAAAAACCATGATCTTGGCAACACTAAACAAAATTAAATTCATTTCATAGTCAAAATGCACTAGTCACGTGAATGAGAAGCAACATTTCCCTCAAAACTACCTTCCATTTTGATTTTATCCCACAAACTCCTTGGAATATGTAAGTCTTGTAATTTTTATTGGTTTAAGTTAAAGCTGAATCCGGGTACTCCTTGGCCAAATTAGAGGGAGGAGTGGAAGGAGAGAAGATGAAAGAGATTGGGAGAAGGGGGTTACCACAGAGCACGAGAGCGATGGTTGGTCGCGGCTTAAAGATAGGGAGAGATGGAGAGGGATGGAGGAGCAGAGAGAAGAGGGAGAGGGAATGAGGAAGGGGGAATAGGGAGGGGAGAGGCGCGGAGGTTGGGGATGCGAAGGGGAAGGGGTGAGGGGAGGAAGGTTGATGTGGATGGAGAAGTTGATAAGGCAAGGAATCTCTCTTAGGCGGTGCGCGGGAGAGTGAGTGAGAGGGAGGGAGAGGGAGGGAGGGAGGGAAATAAAGGAGGGGAGATGAGATGAGGGACTTGAGATTAAGGGACGGGTTAACCGTGAGTTTCGTCGCGAAAGGGGAAGGCGGTGGAGCGAAAGAGAAATGGGGTGAGGTGGGAGGTGTAAGGGGAAAGGAGGAGGAGGATGAAAAGAGAGAGAAGACGAAATGAGAGAGGTGGCGGATCGGTATGAGTGGGATAAGGTGGGCTAGAGATAGGACCGTGGAGGAAGAACGAAGGAAGGAGATGTGAGGAATGGCGAGTGATGGGAGGAGGCGAGGTAGTGGAGAAATGGCTGAAGGGACGCGGAGGGGAACGAGGATGAGGAAGACGAGTGAGGAAGTGAAAGGATTTTGGATTACGTGATGAAGGGGAAATGTCATCGGGATAGGGGTTAAGATGACTGAGTGAGGGATCAGGGATGAATTGGAAAATGGTAAGTGTGTGTGTGTGGGAAGAGAGAGAGAAAAAAATAAAAGTATCGAGGAAGGATGGGTCGGAGAAAGAACGAAATGGTGAATAAAAAAATGCGGAATGAAGGGGTAATCTGGATTAAATCGCGAATGTTGAAGAGCGTGGAGCAAAAAAAGGAAGACTTAACGAAAGCTTAATGAGTTCCGCCGTGAACAAACTGTTTCACAAGAAAGTTTCTCAGCCTCACTGAAAAAAATATAAACAACAACGTTTGGTAATCCTGTGGTATTAACCCATTCGTTACTTGTTTACAGCTGAAATAAGTTATCGACAAATTAATTGGAATATCGGTTTTTGCTGAGCCAGATGTCAGTAGCCGCCACAAAATGTCAGTGCAGTCATATACCCCCATCCACCAACTTCATCCATCTATCAACTATTTTCAGTCTCTCAAAGCTTGAATAGAAATTTTCGACTCATCGGGCCACAGAGAAAGAATAAAAACGAAAATTTAAGTTTTCGTTAAACTAACGGTCGAAAATACCGTAAAAACAAAAGCAAATGTTTTCCGATCTACATATTGTGCGACACTACACTTTTAGAATTATTCTATAATTTTAGAATTTATAATGCTAACGGAATGTCATTCACTGTCAACAAGCGTGATTACTGCATTCAGATACATTTTAAGTGTCATCTACAATAAGAAATAAAAATAATTTTCAATCAAAACTAAGAAATCTACAAGACGTAACGGCAGTATCCGAGCCTTACGCCTTACAAATACCGATCATGCAATTACTTCGGTTTCAAAATCCAATAATCCGAATACGTATACTTCATTATAAAACGAGTTGAAATTGAACATATCACAGAAAAATAACTGTGAATTCCAAAAAAGGACCTTTTCTTGGTAGTTACGGAGCTACTTTTTCTGCCATTATAATTAGTAAATTCCATCAAGTTGAGTGAAAACTCGCTGATGTGAGTTGAAATTGAATTTGAGAAATTTCGTCCGAGAGTAAATCCTTTATAAATGATGGATTTCCTGTGAGACTGAAAGTCAGTAGCATCGTAGTCTTCTTCAGAAAGTTTAGTATCTTCATCCTCCAAAAAATATATTAATTAATACTCGCCGAAGACTTCCTTATATGAACGTGATATGCCAAAAGTCAACGCATGAATATTTAGAAGGAGTGTTCTCGAAAGATTTATTTTATAAGATGCCGTAACGAAAGCACGGCCATGAATGCTGAATTTTAGCCGCGAATAAAAAGATAAATGGATTCATTCCGGAATCGAAAAATCTCGAGCGAAGTTAATTTCCCGTTGAAAATTCAGTCGGAAGGAAAAAAGTCTCTTTATATCCAGAGCAGTTAATATTTTAATGCTGGATTTTTAATTAGTTTTCCGCGAAAATTGGAATCAAGTTACCTCGAAAAAAATTCCGAATTATTCTTAATTTCTTAAACTGCATTTTCAATTGAAAATGTTCAGTTTGTACATACACTGAGAAAAAGACCGCGTGCTGCAAATCTCGACCGCAAATCGCAGAATGTCCGCGTTACCCGTCCCCGACACGATGATTCGAAAACCCGGTTTCGCCGAACCGCGGAACTTCACTTCGATATTTCGAGTCAGAACCATCAAAACGGTACAATGCTCCGCAATTATTATAATATAAGAAACGGTGGAGAAAATTCAAACTTTTTTGGGATCCCCCTATCTTCGATTCCGAAAAGTTTCAGATTTTCTCTCTTCTTTGCCGTATGGAAAGTCATTGAACGCCTGGAAAGGGAAGGCAAAAGGGATAAAATATTTCCATGTTTTTTTTTCATTTTCATTGCAGAAAAAGAAGGTTTTTAAAAATTTAGGGTATAATTAAGTAGGAATTACATTAAGAGATGCACCTAGTGTAAGGGGAGAACGACCCGTAATACAGGAAAACGAGATTAACGGATAAAGGGGGGAAGTGGAATTAGAGAGAGAATAAGGAGAGACTATTCTAAGAAAATTCGGATATGGATTCGATCGAGTGAATTGGAATGGTAATTACCGAGGGCAAAGGGAGTTTAAAAAAAGAAAAGGGAGGGAGTAAGAATGCAGGCGGAAAGAGGGAGTTTTCAAGAGTTTTGAACAAGAATGTAATTAAAGGATCTGGATAGGGGAGGGGTGGAGTAGACAGGGAGGGAGGAGGGAGGGAGAGAGAGAGAGAGAGGAGGGAAGAGAAGAGAGAGAGAAAAAACGACCTGAATGAAAATCAGATGAAAGTGTGAGGAGAGGAAGGGGAAATGCGAAGTGGGCGGAATGACGAGGAGGAGAATGTGATTGGTCAATAGATCGAATGTAAGATAATCGATATGGAGGCCGGAGTGAACAGAGAGAGGGAAGGGAGGCAGTCATACGCTCTTTTACCTCCGCGTCCGAATCGACGAAGCATCAGATAAAACAGTGGGTAGAGGAAACAGAGGGAAAACATTTTTTTTATTGCTCCGCGCAAGTATTTTGGCGCGCTTCGTATTTTTTCGTTTATATTTATTGCGTTGTTCGATTTGATAATTTATTGGCATTGCGCAACGTTTTGTAAATTTACCCTTGATTGTTTATTTTATCATAGCCTCCATTAACCGAGTGAGAGAACGGGTGATGCGGCGATAAGTGATGGAGCAGTGGGAAATATTTTTTTTTCATCTCTTCGCGGAATCGTTGCTGAAATCTTTGCGTTACGGACCATAGAGGCTGCCGAGATTTTTTTTGCCTATTTATTCGGTTTGTTTACCCGTTGGCCTTCGTTTCATGTGGCAACACTAAAATCACAAAAAGCATGTTTTCGCAAAGCCCCGTGAGGGAGTTTTTTCAGAGTTCGGAGCGGGACATCGTGCCCGACCTAGAGTTCAAGGGGACCCTGTCATAGCGAGGGTTAATTGGATAATCTAGCCGCCTTTTATCTCAAAGCGGCCTTGACAATTATGAAATTATAAATATCCCATAATAATACCGATGGAACAATAACAGATAAAACTTTTGTAATACTAAAACTTACAAATTGAAATTTCTTGTATAATGATAAAATAAAATGAACGCATGAATCACCCTTACATTCATTATTTTTAGGGTATGGATTTTTCGGGTTTAATAAAAATTTTAATTCGGAGGGCAAATATCGGATTTTATTATCTTCCTTTTCATTCGGGTTAAAATCGGGTATAAATAAGTTACAGATTTTTCGAGGTTTTAAAAAAAGTTCAAACTCGGGCAATTTTCGGGTTTTATTATTTTGTAACTCTGATAAAATTATTTTAAAATAAAAATCTTGTTTCAAAATTTAAAAGTTTGAGCAACAATCAAAACTTTTTACTATACCTTAAGTAAGTTTGAGAGTGTGATATCTAGTGTAAAACGCCTCCAGGTGGAGAGGAACACCTTGCAGGCTGCACAGACATGTTGTTTTCCGTACAACATTTGGAAAACACACCAGATAATAGTGAAATGATTTTTCTTTCGTAGTGTTTTCAACTAACAGACACTTGGGCTCTTTTTTCCTTATCCCATCGAAGATCTAGCAGCGACTAGCTAAAGCGACGTCCTGACTATTAGTTGTGCGAGCAAACCAAGGAGGTTAAGATTGTATTACAAAGGAAGCTTGCGAATGAACTGTTTACAAAGAGAATAAACAGACTGATCACGATCATCTCGGACTGCACTCGTGTGCTGAGGTGCCTACAAGAGCCAGAATAGAAATTCTGACCAATTATAAAAAAAATTGTTTAAAGAAAACTAATAGTTTCAGGTTATACCCGAACTTTAAAAAATGTAATTGGAGGGTAAAAATCTGGTAAAAATCGGGCAAAACCCGAAAAATCCATGCCATAATTATTTTTTATTATATCGTTCTTTTATTCATACAATTGAATTTCATACTTTTTTATCCAAATAGTTTGCTTTTAAGGGCTTACGCTCTTCACACGTGTTCGAATCTTGTGTTTAGTTCCTTTAGTCTATTATTAATCAAATTGAATACTGCCAGTTATATTCAATATGTTGGGTCTAATAAAATATGAAATTCACAGACCGATGCACGTAATAATTAGAGGGCTTCTTGCTGAATGACGCCATAAAGACAAAATGATCAATTGCCTCTATCATTCAGCACATACATATGATTTAAAATATTTTTAAATGAATACATTTACATAAATGGCTTTTGTAAGTCAATCGATTAATGTTTTGTTGGAGTTGAAAGCATAACTTACTGAGTTTAATCTTCATATTAAAATATTTGTCTTGAGCGAATTTTATTCCGTGACAAAAGTGAGCCATATTATGTTGGCTATAATATCGAAACATCGGCGAGGATTTTGACGTTCGGTGTAATCGTCCACACCGTTTGATTACGTGACACACCGGCAAATTTGCAGAGCGCGGGGATTAATGCGCTACCCTCCGTGTATTACAACTATCTGAAGCGACTGGTTTACATAGGAATCACGAATCTCCAGTTTAACGATGTTATCACGTTTTAGTTCACTCTTGAGACTACCTTATAACCACATTTTAGCGAATTTTCTACCAGCGAATGGTTTGATAAAACGTCAAAACGCTATGAAACTTGAAAAAGTATTTGAATTGAGAAAACGAAAGGAATACGGTTATTTTTTTCGTAAAAAAATGGAACTAATACGACATCTCTAGCGCAGTTTAAAACATCAAGAGTTGCACCAGTTAAAATTTCCTTTTTCATCCAGCTCAGGGGGAAAATTCAGAGACAGGCCGCAATTTACCTAAGTTCATGGCCACCAAAATTATCCTACTTACCGATCTGAATGATAAATTGCCATGTTTCATTCTTGCCCTACTTCACAAAGAAAATATCTCATAGGAGTGTCGTGTTTCCTCGGTGTCTCGGGGAAAGTGCACCATACATTATTTCCGTTGCGATACTTTTTTTACGGAACCATTTCAATATAGGCAGCACATAAGGCATTTTTAACGAATGATCCTCATACGATCAAGCAAAACAACTTGACCTACCAACCGATGAAATTCAAGTAAAAATAAAATAATCTGCGTTATCTCGGTAGGTATTTCAAGGCTGAAAATATATATTTCCATGCCAAAAAAATCCGTTTAAAACCTGTGAAGAAAACTGGAAGATCCTTATCGATTGATAAAAGATTTGCTACTAATTACCAGCCAAGCCATCAACTCCGTTAGTCATCGAACAGAAGGTATGTTGTAACATCCATTCCTTTCCTAACGTCCCCGGTTGTCATCGCCACCTTGTCAACATATCTCGAAAGTCATTCTCATCAGCAATCTCTCGTGCATAAATTCTCACACTAGGGCCCGCAATTACAAATGCGGAGCGTTCGTTTCGATAAATCACGCATAAAATGGCAGAATATCATTTATCTTTCCTTTAGCGGGCAGCGGGCATCGTTGTTTTATTCATGCTCATAAATTTATACCTCGGTATACGAAATCTTCCCTCCGCGGATGCATAAGTAAAGGTCATTAATTTGATTAATGAAAGGGACAATAAGGTCGCATTTAGGGTTTCCCATTTCCCACCATTCTTGATTCCGAATTATCGAATTATATGGTTCATTATTTTGGCGATTACGCTTCGTTTTTTCTTTGCTTTTGCCGCGGTTTCGAATCGGTGAGCGGTTTGCACGGGACGAAAATAGTGCGCGATAATGTTTACTGTATATCAACTAATTTGTGGGTAAATACTGCAGTGGGAATGCATATGAGAGCGGGCGTGGGATATGTCCGATGATGTTGTTTTCGGTAGTTAATGATTATTAATTGTCATTGCGTTTGAGGAAGGAAAACTTGAGAAAAATCGCACCGCAATCATTGGGTACTTTTGCCATGATGTCTTCCAGTATTACCTTGCCACGAAGGTGGAAAATAATGCTGATTATTCTCGAATTATTCTTTGCTGTTTAAAATGTTAACGTCGAAATTTCTAATAAGTAAAAGTGATAGTTTTGAAATGTCCTTCTGATTAAAATAAAAAGAACGGGTGTTTTTATTAATGGCGAAATACCGGTGGAAACTGTAACGGTAAAAACAAATGTTTGTTGGTATTTAGCGGCTCATAATTACGCGATCTTAAACAAGCCAGTAAATAGCAATTTTATAATGCGCCGTTCCACGCTCAATGAATGAAAATGGTGAAAAACGCATTCCGCGGGTATTTTTTTCCGACCGCTTCGGTTTGCTCTCCAAATATTGGACACTTTTGGATAATGTGAAGCATAAACAAACTTGATATGCCTTTGCATATTGGGAATTGTTCGGCGAAAATTCGAAATGAATGTATTGAAATTTGTCCCCGATATCTCATTACAAACAAACGATTATACAAACAATAATTTTTTCCATTAATGTTTTGCATGGAGGCATTCCTGCACTCATCCTGTGGGGTGCCGAAAACCACCAGAATGCCTGGTTTATGCAATTCTGCATAGACCATTGCCCATTCACAAAAATGTTAAATTAATTATTTGAAATTTCAACAAGTGAACTATATCATTAAAGGGAAAATGGCAACTATCAATATTGGCGTATAAACAAGATTGGAAAGGTGTATTCCATGTCGGAGTACACAGTTTCCAAATGCGTTCTCTTCTCAATATTTTTGCACAGATGAAAATTTAACGAGAAGCAAGCGGAATATGTTGTAAAATACATGTAGGTCTTCATGTAAAGTAGTCGTAATTATTGTCCGATTTTAACCAAATTGGAATCGGTCAATTAATCTTAAAAAAACTCCCTAATACCAAATTTCATCACAATACGTCAAGCGGTTCCCGAGTTGAAACAAAGGAACATTGTAAACTACAAGTAGATCTTCATGTAAAGTGGTCGTAATATTTGTCCAATTTTAACCAAAATTGAAATCGTTTCACAATTTTTGCAAAACTCCCCAATACCAAATTTCATCGAAATACATCAAGCGGTTCCCGAGTTGAAACGAAGGAACATTGACAAATACTTGTAGATCTTAATGTAAAGCGGTCGTAATTGTTGCCCGATTTTAACCGGATTTGGAATAGGTCGATCAATATTAGTAAAACTTCTCAATACGGAATTTTATTAATATACGATAAGTGGTTTCCGAGTTGAAACAGAGGAACATTGTCAACTCCATGTAGGTCTTCATGTAAAGTGGTCGTCATTTTTGTCCGATTTTAACCAAGATTGTAATCGGTCGACCAATTTTAGCAAAACTTCCCAATACCAAATTGCATCAAAATACCTTCTGCGGTTCCCAAGTTGAAACAAAAGAACCTTGTAGGTCTTCATGTACGGTGGTCATCATTTTTGTCCGATTTCGACCAAACTTGAAATCGGTCGACCAATTTTAGCAGTAGCCCCCAATACCATATTTCATCATAATACCAGCGGTTTCCGAGTTTTAACCTGCGGACGGACGGACGGAAACGACCTCCCCTATATGCGTTCACTTCGTGCAAAGAACATATAAAAACGCACAATTTTTTTCAAAGCGGAGGTATGGAAAAATTAAGGGATATTTAAAATGAGAGCTAAATTATTTATTTTGTATTTTTAATTTAACAATAAATTATTGTTTAAATAAAGCAATTGAAGCATTTAATCATACGAGGAATTTGTTGTTAATTTTTATAAATTCATTTGAAGAATATTAATAATTAAGCAATATTACTCAACCTTTTATGGATAAATATAAATTGCATTCAACGAAATGATTTTGTTTAAACGAGAACCACTTACTAATTGATAAATATCGTAAAATTTTAACTTCAATATTCTATTATCAAATATATTATCGGTTAAATGGCTAATTTATATTTTTTAAATTATGTTGTGTGAACGTAAAAGTAAAAAATAAATTTTACAACTCCAACTATATAAATAAAATTGTAATTGTCTGTTTGTTTGATTGTTTGTACACGCATCACGCAAAAACGGCTCTACGGATTTCAATTAAATTTGGGGATCAGTTGTAAATTAGCCCTACTTAAAACTTAGGCTATTCTAAATCAAAGTCCGTTATCTTGAAACAAAATGTCGGCTTATTTTAAAAAACAACTCAAAATTCCAGGCCGCCATCTTGAAACAAAATGGCGACTATAAAACAATCAGGACGACGCAGTGAACAATCCTGCGGAATTTTTTAATAGTGTAACAGCCCCTGGGCTCCCTGCGCATAAAATCACTTTAAAAGTTGGATGTCAAATAATGCTCATGCGAAACCTAAAAGCTCCAAAGCTATGCAATGGCACAAGGCTGCAGGTGAAAGCCCTCCATAGATATGTGATAAGCAGTAATTCTAACAGGGTGCGGTAAAGGCGAGTCGGTTTTCATCCTCCGAATTCCCCTGACACCGTTTGTTTCGCCATGACAATTAACAAGTCACAAGGCCTGACCCTCCGCATTGCAGGCGTTTATTTGACATCCAGCTGCTTCTCACACGGACAACTCTACGTAGCCTGCTCCAGGGTGAGTAGCAGCAAATCTTTCCATCTGTGCCCCGGATGCAAAGACTCGCAACGTAGTTTATAAAGAGGCACTCTCTTAACCAAGCAATATTCACTCGCGACTATCGGATGTTAATAAGCTTTACGGGGCAGATTACAGACAGCTCTTGGGTGCTTTCCTTCTTTAGCTCTGACCCTTTCGGAGATGCATTGATGAAATATCCCGTACGAAGAACAGGCACTTCAGCTAGTATAACATAATATATAATTTTTATTGCTATTTTTCCTTTATTTGACCTTAAGTTATGAATTAAAATCTCTTTGCAGTACATTAATAATCGATATTTTCAATTAGATTTTTCCATTCATCTCCATCACACTGCTGATTTTAAGTCATCATACTATGTCTCCGTAAGAGTTCAAAAAATACATAATCTGTAAACTCTTTATTACGCCGGTAAGCTTTAAATTAATTCAAAATTAATTTTTCAAAGGAAATACATCCTATCTGAGCCGAAGACAACATTAATTTTTACTGACTGAGCAATTTTGGGCGCAACTTGAAAATCGATGCGGCGTTTATTTATTTATTTAAAAACATTGCAATTTGGCCAGCCGGCCAGGTGGCAAGAAAAACAATATATAATTCTAAAATTCCAATTTTACAAATAAAGTGCTCATAAATTATATTAGAAAAATTAAAATATATTAAAAAATATTTAACGATATACAATTTCAAACTAATTACAATCACTGCCTAGAGTGCGGATTTTCGTGGGTTCATGAAAGGCCTTCTCGGCTACCGTAGCGGTCACGGGGCCCACGAAGTCCCAACCGTACTTCACCCTTTCAAGCAATCCCCTACTTTTCCTGCACTTAGGCACAGTTACATAGATATTGATGTTACTAATATTCCTCCTCACAGTTCGTCTTATTTTTACCATGCATATATGAACTAACTCTACGTTTAAAATGTTTCGCGTCCTTAGGTAAGGGCTTGAAGAGCACTTCAGGTAACTTGTTCCACTCGCTGATTCCCCTGTTTAGAAACGAATACTTTGCTGTATTTGTCTTTTGCGGCCTAAGTTTAATTTTAAATTCATGGCTATTTTTCTCTAAAAAATTCGGCACCTGCATTTAACATTAGTATCGCGCTGTTTGGAAGTCTATTCAGTTAAACCGACGAAGAAAACGCATCAGGAGGTTTTTTTTAAATATAAGTCGCTACTGATGGCGACGGGCTATTCGGAACAACCGGGAAAACCTATAAAGTCCTTCCAATTTTACCTCTCGGCCCAAGCGTTAAAAGGCAATAACGATACGATGCAGGCAATCGAGGTCGGATAGAGAGGGAAATGCAATGGAGGAGGACCCACTGGCAAATAAATAAAAAACCAAGGAGGCAATATACCCCTTTACTGAATGCCGCATTTTCGAGGGAAAGGCATTGCGAAACGCAGCAGTTTTTCTGAATTCGCGGCTTGCCGGAAAGAGCAGAAGCCACAGCATGTTATCCGACGGAGAAATTTCATTAGTTCTAGGAATCCTTCCCCACTGTGACGTCTGCGACGTAACTATTTCGCTATTTTTCTCTTTCCTTTCCGCCCTCTTCGGACCGAAACAATACGCATCTCCTCGACTCCCTCAACCTCGTATTGAACCCTTTAACGCTGAGTCTCATTTAATTTCCAGACTCACCTCTGCGTTCTGTTCCTGTTAGAAGAGAAGAACGTAATCCCTTTTTCGCTGCTTGTTACTATTTTTTATTGGTAGTTCATCGGAGCTATCCTGTGCGACGGATAAATTATGGAATATAAACAATGGAACTCATGGAATAGACTAGGGATTTCCAACCGGGGTTACTAGTACCCCTAAAGGTACGCCAAGTTCTTTGAAGGGCTACACGAAAGTGTTCAAGAATGTAATTTTTCTTCCTACTTCTTCTTTCATGCACGATTTCATAATCAGAAGTTACTATGTTACGGCTAAAACTAACGTCATAAAACAGAAAATTACGCCAAAACTGTGAATTTCAATCTTATAAACAAGAGTTACAAGCATTATTAATTTCCTTGTCACTTTAAATGTCAAAGAGGTACGTGACCATTAAAAAAGGGGTATAATATAATAAAACGATTACAACACAAAAACCCCAAGATTATATGGTAGAAAAAATTATCACAGACAAGTAATAATGATAGATTAGGGGCCCGTTGCATTACTTCCTGCAAACATCTAGGGAACCTTGCGTGAAGTGACCCAATTCGATAATTCCTATGAAAAAAAATTGTTACAAAGAGTGTAATTAGTTGTTGCACTTTTATTGCCCCTTTTAAAATAATTATATAGCTGACACAATTTTCATAACCAAAAACACATACCTACATGATTTAGACTACCGGTACACAATATTTTTTGTTTTGTTCACTATTTCTGATGGTACAGCATACCACATGTTCTGTGGTGTTTAATATTAAGTAATCAATGCACCGGCCACGTGTCAATATCGAAAGAAATTAATCACAAACATTATAAATATAGTAATTTGCTTAAACTGCACAATAATACTTGCAAACGAAACGATATTTTCAATGTATGCGTGAAATATCTTTCTATTTGAAATGTTAAGTTGTCCATTATTACAATGCATTGGGATCGTTTATTTTCTTCGCTACCTGTTTCATTTGTTTTATATTTACAAGAAACTTTTCACATAAATTTTCAATCGGTTATTGTCTTCGATGCGTTTCTTTCATTGTAAGCTTAGTGCAAATGCACTTGAAAGTCTGAGTCTAACAATGCAGAAATCCGAGATCAACAATTGAAATGTTTAAAAATAGAAAAAATGAAATATAACCTTAAAATATAAGCAAACACAAATTAAACAAAAGAATAGAAAGTAAGACTAAGAATCTTTATTCCTTTCTACGTGAAATAGTGTAAATCTCTATTGAAAGTCTCGATCGTAAATTATTTTAAAATGTTAAAGACTAAAGGTCTACACATCGTATTCCAGCCGATTATGTGTTAATCAAATGCAGAAACAAAAACTATCCTGGTATCGAACCCATACCTTTTCGGGGGACGATTAACCACTTAAAACCTGCAAGAGTTCGCGCCAAGTGCTCAGGCGAAAGATTCGTCGAAATCGAATAGCTCGTTCCAGGTTTATTTGTGTTCATGCCGGAAGGTGACGTCACCCGAGGCTTCAGACGCAGGCAGAGAGACAGCGTTTATAATATCATCATCATAGGTAGTGATTATTCATGGTTAAACCTGGTTCTCCATATGAGGAGCTTGTTTCCAAAAGGTACCAAATCCAAAATGAACAATTTTTCAGGAAAAGCCAAAAATGTGATGTCTTTTTTCTTTGCATCTTGCACATGACTCTGACATGAGACCTCTTTAAGTTGCATTAGAAATTTTCTTATTTTATCCCCTTTCTAATCAGCCTGTGCTCACAAACTGGTGTCACTGAGTAAGCTGAATGTAGACCCAGCTGTGCTGAAGTGGGTTTTATGCTTAATCTTTTGGCTTCACTGATTTTAAATTTTTTTTGCTAGGAACTGATACTTGTGATAATTCATGCCAATTTATCCATTGAAAGTCTAAATTTATAACATGAAGAGTACCAACTGTAGAAAATATTTTATCATATTCTTCTGGCAATAAAATAGTGTCAAGTTTTTTTAACTTCTTCTCTACCAAAGCAAAATATTTATCAGCAAGCATGAATGAGTGGCCCTGAACAGGGAAAAACCACTGAATCAAAAGATTAAACTGTGATGCAAGAACACAGAACAGGATGCGCATGCAGTAGTTTTTATTCTGGGATGCACAGCTATCACAAAAGAAACGAATGCGTCTGATGTTGTTTGCTTCACAATATGGTTTTAAAATTGTGTTGAAAAGTGCCAAATACATGAAATAATCTCTTTGGGGTCCCTTCCTTCATCACTGTCTAACCACCTGTAAAAATGTGTGCTTTCGGGGGAAATTTTCTCGCCTTCTTTGTGAATAACAATGCCTAACACATAGTACTAAAGCTAACAAGAATAGTATGCCTGATTAATTTGACTTTTTGGCAGAGGTTGATTTTGCATTAAATCAAAATTTACTATAATGCTTTCTTGGGGAAACTATTTTAAATGTTGAAAGAAGGCCTTGGCTCGCCTCCTGTGGATCATCCTTTCTACTTTAAAGTTTTCTTGAGCTCCTGGTCAGTAGCAGCCCTAAACTTTACTCTGTATGCCATACAATCATTGCAGGTGTCTTGCTTGATGGTACCAAATCCAAGATTGAATTTACTAACAAAGATCTGTAAATAAAAAATTAATCACTCTGGGCTCCACCATATTACATACATTTTATCTCAATGTGAAACTGAAAAATCTTAAAGTATTTATTTCTTACCTTGTAATATAAAGCATAGGTAAAGTATGGCGAGCCTCTGTTTTCTGTTGCATGTTGCTCACAAAACAATGACCACGTTCTGTGGACATTTAATGTGGAAGGTAGGTATTTCTTCAATGGTGTCTTTCCACACCCCCAGTGTTGTTCTTGGCACTTAAAGGACTTTATATGAACTATCACTTCTTCTTGCAGTTCCTGCATTTCTTAGTTTATTCTAGATCCTCCTCTTCTGTCTGGAGTTGCTGCACCATTCTTCCTTTTTTCTTTAGCTTCACTTTCCTTCTACCAACATTATAAATGCTCAAAAGCGTTCCCCTGCATACTGACACCTTTCCGTGTTTCTTTTCAGCATAGTATGTGATGGTTTTGTTCTTGGCAGGACCCTCAGTTTTGCCTTGGTTAGGCATCTTCTTCAATGAACTTTGGACATTTATACACCCCATTTAAAATTCCGCTGGCTTGTGGCATCATTATTGGCCCAATAATTATTATGAATTACATTAACATCATCTTCTGTGAGTGTCACTGCCTTACAAAATTGTCATCATGCTTACAAGAAATGCATGGCTTTTTTCTAGCATTCTCAATCTGTTTCTCCTTCTTATAAACATTTTTTCTCCACATTTCAACTCTTTTTTTCCGCTTTCTAGGATTTTCAATGATCACAGGTTCATCTTCATAATCATCAGAAATATCAAAATCCATTTTAAAAATCACAAACAAGCTAAATGTTGCAAAAATAATGAAAACTGTACCTCTTTTACCTAAAAGAACATGCTCATGTAAACAAGAGGCAGCCATTGTATTCTGAAAGAGTCACCTGATCAGATCCAGCATGCTGTATGGCTGGCTGCAATGCAGGTGCTGCCACTCGTGACTCATTTTCTGAATTTTTTGGATGTGGTACTTCTTTCCCACAAAACCAATGTGGATTTGGTACCTTTCGATGTGAAACACACATTACAAGGTTCTCTAGACATGAGATTTAGTACTTTTAGTTCAAAAACATTTTAATAATAGTTTCCTACACATGCCAAGTAGGTGCTGCCACCTGAAACTCATTTTCACTTTTTTTTTAAATTTGGTACCTTTTGGAAACAAGCTCCACATATACCCCTATTTTCCTCTTCATATCTTGATATCTCTCTTTCCCTTTCAAATCGTCTGTCAGCTGAAACCTTTTCCTGCCTCTTTTACTTTTTCCGTCTAGTTTTTCTAACACGTCTTTAATCATACGCTTTCTCCTCAGGTAATGTCCAACCCAGTTTGCCTTCCTCTTTCTAATAGTCTGTATAATCTTTCGCTTCTCTCCTACTCTTCGTAGCACTTTATCGTTTTTCATCCCATCCGTCCATTTTATCTTCAGCATTCTCCTCCAAGTCCACATTTTATATAATATATTAGTTAATTAATGTAATGCAATGACGTAGGATGGAAAATAGGAAGAATGAGTTAGACCGGACAGACCTTTGCCAAACTTTCGCATGATTTTTGGCTGTGTTAGCTACTGTGGATTTCCGTATTTCTGGGTTATCATTCAGAAAGTTTTTAAAATTGTTTAACAAAGAGTGAGGGTAGAAAAATGCCTGTCAATGTCACTGACTTTGGAACTCTGGAGGATATAACTTCTAACACTAAGTCACCACGCCACTGATAGACTGATATTAATACATCTACATGATACCCTGCAAGTCACCTTTTTGGTGGATGGCAGGGGGTGCAGTGCACCAAGGGTCCATAGTTTTCCTACGTTATCTTTTCGTATTATGTTCTCTTATCGTCCTAGGGAAAAACGATCCTCTATATCGCTCCGTTCTACAGTCGATCTCGCGAATCTTATCCTCACTGTCCTGCCTTCCGAGATACGTCGGGCTTCTGATAAGTCCTACTACCTCATTCGCTAGTCCCTTCGACATTGATTTTTTCAGTAGTTTAAATCTAGCCTGCAGCCTACGTTCCTCTAACGATGTCCATTTCAGGTTTTCTATTAATCTACATCTACATATTACCCTACAATTCATCTAATTGGTGGGTGGCAGGGGGATGTTACGCTTTGTTTACTATTGTAATTCCTCTTTACAAATCTAGCTGCCATGCGCTGAACCTTTTATATCTCGTTAGTGAGTCCCTTTTCGTAGGGATGCCACACAGCTGAAGCATATTCGACCTGCGGTCGAACCAAGGATAAATAACATAATTCTCTCACTTTTTCGAAGCTATTTCGAACTATTCCCCCTATAAAGGCCAGCTTTTTGTTAGCGGCACCTATCAATCGGCGAATGTGGGTGTCCCACGAGAGATCACGATGGATCGTGACTCCGAGATATTTAATCGAGTCTGAAACTGGAATCTCTACTCCGTCCAGCTAATAATTAATATCCAACGAGATACTCTTGGTTCTCCAGAAGTTGAAGGCGCAGCTTTTCTTTTGGTTGATCTCTAACTGCCATTCCTTACAACATGCAGAAATAGCTTCTAGGTCATTTTGGAGATACTGGTGGTCTTCCGGATTGCTTATTTCTCTATAGATTACGGTGTCGTCCGCGAAAAGCCTAATTTTACTTCTGACTACTGAGCTGATATCGTTTATATAAATTTGAAATAATAACAGACCAATTACACTACCCTACAGAACGCCAGAGGCAACCTCCACTAAGTTCGAAGATTTCCCATTTATAGCAACCTTCTGCTTCCTATGATTGAAAAATTCACGGATCCTACTAACAATTTTAGAATTAACGCCTAAGGTTTTTAATTTCGTTACTAACTTCCTGTGAGGTACCTTATCAAAGGCTTTCCTAAAATCAAAGAAGAGGGCATCGACCTGCATATTATTTTCTCCGTTTCTCAGTATACAATTCACAAAAAGACCGAGCTGAGTATCACAAGTCCTACCTTTCCTGAAGCCGTGCTGACAATCATCTAACAATGAATTACTAACAAGAAATCGCATTATGTTGCTAACGAGTATATGCTCGAGAATCTTACACGATATTGAAGTTAAAGAAATCGGCCTGTAATTTTCTGGGTTCTCCTTGTCGCCGCCCTTATGAATTGGGGTAACGTGCTCTAACCTCCAGTCGCTAGGGACCTCTGCGCGAGAAATCGATTTCTCGAAGATTATCCAAAGAAAAGGTGCTATTTCTTCAGCTAATTCTTTTAAAACGAGCAGGAATTTCTTCGGAGCCAGTGGCTTTGTTGTCTGATGGAACGTAATTGCTTTGCTATTCCCACCTCAGAAAATACTATATCGTCCATCAGGTCCCTCCTTATTGAGGGTGCATAAAGTACGCAATGGTCGCGGACGGATGTAAATGCTTTTACAAAATGATCGTTTAACAGGTTGGCTTTCTCTACGCTATAATGAATAACGGCACCCGAGTCATTACGCAGGGAAGGTATGGTAGGGCCTCTACCTTGGACCTCTCTCACATAGGACCAAAACGCTTTAGGGTCCTCCTTCAAATAATTATTTAATACCTCATTCCGGAAGTTAGTAAAGGCCTCGCGCATAGTATTTCTCGCTTTAGCGCGGGATTCCTTATACGTCTTAACTTTAGTTGCTCTATATTCATCGGATGATGTAGACGGCATATTTTTTATTTTCGCGTGGCTTATTCTCTGACGCCTAAGCGCACTCCTAACTTGCTTATTGTACCAACGTGACTTTTTATTGTCGACCTTTAATTTAATTGTAATGTACTTATCGATGCCTTCTTGCATTATATCCTTGAATAATGTCCATGACGACTCAGCACCTGATCGTTCGGTCATATCACGGACGCTAGGTAGTATTTCTCGTAGGCGCGACCTGAAGCTTGAAAAGTCTGCCTTAGCAAATATATAAAATTTATTTGAGGCTTGGGGTGCCTATCGATTTTTAACTTACACTCTGCATATACGGCTAGATGATCTCTTATTCCATCTTAAATGGTGACTTTTTTATTCTTTCTGGGACGTTAGTTGCTAATAAATCTAATATGTTTCCCGATCGCGTTGGCTTTCTGACTAATTGAAGGAGAGAGTGCTCGCAGAATGTTTCGATTAATGCCTCACAGGATTTGCGTTCTTTACCTCTAGATTCGAAACAGGTTTTCCCAATCAATTGAGTGTAAGTTAAAGTCACCACCGACTAACGATTTCATCTTGATTTATCAGTCTAAGCTTTGATAGTTGTTTCTCAAGATTTAAAATACAATCTACACCAGCGTTAGGTGGCCTGTAAAACGAGCATAAGGACACCTTTTTGGAGCCATCTTTACCTATGCGGCACCAAACACTCTCGATATCCTCATCACTTATCGGAATCTCACTGCTATCGTACTTATCACTAACCGCTATGAAAACTCCCTGCCCGATCTATTAGCGCGATCTTTTCTATAGACAGGATAGTATCTAGGAAATATCTCCTGACTCTGAATCTCATCTGTTAACCAACTTTCTGTACCTATCATGACGTCGGCGTGCAGACTGCAAATAACATGCTCTAACTCAGCAATTTTCCTACGGATGCTACGACAGTTCAGTACGACGACGTTTAATTTCTCCTATTACTTCGCATATTAATCTCACCCTTGACTTTCTCTTCCACTCTAAAAGTACATGCGCTCCTACCACAATCACTCCCACGACTGTGTGGCATCGCATCAAAATTGGAATTGCGACCCTTCGCCCCCTTTACGTAACATTCTATCAATGACCTATCGCGAAATTGGTGCTGCATGTTACTATGAACTTCATCCTTATCTCTCATATTACATGCATTTACTTCACGCCCGGAGTATATTCTATCATTAGATAATCTATCGGGATTCTTATTTTCTACAAACGCATCGATTATC
The DNA here is from genome assembly GCA_028673005.1 of Tanypteryx hageni. NCBI lineage: Eukaryota > Metazoa > Arthropoda > Insecta > Odonata > Petaluridae > Tanypteryx > Tanypteryx hageni. The sequence goes on from CM054116.1 coordinate 59,536,498, forward strand.
CCCTTACCCAAAACTGACCTACACCCTGCCCTACTCTCTAGCATAAAAAAATCCCTACTTTGCTCGAGAATCCAACGCGCTACTCTCTGAGCCGATTCGGGCGTGTAATGAACACCAGAGTGATCCAGTGGTGCCCTGCAATATTCGATATTCGGTCGTAGGTCGATGAAGTCCACTCCCTAGTCCCGACAGAAATTCCACAGCCTTCGGTTCAGACCGTCAACCCTACTCCAAATCTCAGAATCGCGGTCAATCCTAGGGACTATACTGCAGACAGTAAGCCGCACATCGGAACCCGACTCCTCTCGGACACGAGCAACCTCAGAGGCCAACCCCCTGCCATCCACCGTCAAGGTGACTTGCAGGGTAATATGTATACGTAGAAGTCCTTAAAAGAACTTAAATCCTCCTCGGACCCGCGCTTCGAGGCGTCGTTAGTCCCAACATGGGCCACCACCCGTAGCCGAAAACAACCTGTCGCTACTACCGCTTCTCTCACCGTGTTGGTCACTTGCGGCACCGTGCCTCCTGATATACATCTGGAGAAGACCCGCTCTTCAACTCCCTCCTGGGGGTGCTGATGGTGTAGTGGTTAGGACACTGGCTGCTACTCGCCTGCAGCTTGAAAAGGCATCGGGTACGAATCCTGCGCAAGTAGGATTTTTCCAAGCTCGCCCGGCCCCCTGTTTGCGTGGTTTGAGGAGACCGCGCAAATTCAGCTGTTCCGTCCTTCGGAAGGGACGTTAAGCTGTTGGCCCCCTGGTGTTCTTCGTAAGAGCAGGCAAATGCCAGCACCAGGTTTCCCTCCTCCTTTCCCCGACTATTCATTGCACTACCTCTGAGATACCCACTGTGCGTAGGACAGAGGCGAATCGGCTGGACATTCAAATTCAAATTCAACTCCCTCCCGGTTGGCACTGAATAACAGGGGTGCCATCACACGCCGAACGTTAGAGCTACCTAACACTAACAACTCCACTTACCAACCCGACTCCCCTTGGGCCAGGTCTCCATCGAAGAGACAGGAGTGGGTACGGGCGCAATGGCCGTGGAGTCGTCCTACGACAGCACCTCGAACCTATAACTGACAGGAAGAGGGCCCGCCGAAGCATTCCTAACTCCCTGCCTCCGCAGCAACACCCCACGATCTCCCCGAGTGGACACTACTCTCCGCTCAACGGATTTTCCAGCCCGAGGACCCTTACCCCGCGGTAAGGAGTCAGAGGCAACCCCGATCGCTCTACCGCCTACCACACCCAGGCGAACCCGATCCGCCAATTTGGCGCACCCCCCCACACGAACCAAGGCTGCCTCGGACCTTTCCGCCCTCTGAAGGAGGTCCGCAACCACCCTCTCCAGCTCCGTGATTCGAGCCCTCATGGCTTCGCAACCAGCGGCGCACAAGAAGGAGGAAACGGGAGTCCTCGGTGAAGCCATCCTAAACTCATACCTAATTTATGTACTAACGCAAAAGAGTTACAATATAAAAACAAAAGCTGAGATGGGATAAGGCTAAAGAATTTGGTCTAAGTTTTAACGCGGGGACGCTCTTCGTGAAGCGTACGAGAAAGGGTAAAACGCAGGTATAAAGTGAAAGGCGTAAACAACACAAACAAGATTAGATCACGCACAGGAGACGATAGTACACAACAACGAAAAATATAAATACTATGGAGCGTAAAAATAAAACAACCTTACAAATGTAACGAGAATATGCTAATACACAATAACTACAATGATATAAACATTATTTTCTAAAGGGGAGAATGAAATTTCTAACAAAATCTACGAGGCTTAAGTGTTAACTATTACGGTAGAGAAATAAAAACTATAACGTAGATGTTATAACAAAATTAATTAGGTAACTTAAACGAATGTTAAATAAAATTACCGAAGGATAACAATAAAATAAAGTAAATTGTTAGTTCTACTTAACACTACAGCTAGTCTAATGCTACTGCTACTCTAGTCGTTCGAAGATTCGTAGGAGCTCGCAGGAGCAAGTGAAAGGCACTTATAATTATTTTTTGTTATAGAAATGAAATAAACTGTAAACTGCAAAATTAACGAAAAAAATAAATATATCAATCTATAAATACAGCAATACATGAAAAATCATACTAAAAATAAAAAAATCACAATAAATTTCTCTAGTGCTCATTTTCTCTCGGCGCTTTCTATCCCGTCGTACCCGACGATGGTTTCGCATTACGTCATATCATCCTGACGTCACCCGCTTTATTTTCTAAAAATTCGAGATTAACTTTGTTGTCCCTCCCCTCCTAATTTCGCGACGTTTCCTTGTAATCCGTCGTCTTTTCTTCCTCTTATTCGTCTTATTCATTCCTAAAACCATCGCATCCCTCGTCTCACGTTCCCGCTAATTTCGTCTCATTTCGGACAATTTCCTCGAAATTATACACTTTGGAAAACTGCCGACGTTTAATTCTCGTCGTGGTCGTCGTTAAAGACGTTTCGACTCCTCCCTTGAAAGTCCACCCCGTTGCCAGCCAACCAAACACAGCCCAACCCAAGCGAACCAACCCAACCCAACCAACCAACCGCCTTCTTCTTCTTTCTTCCGCGTAGCACGTTCTCTGTTGGGGGGGCTTCCCTCTCCACCGCTTGCCATTCCTTCCACGACGTAGTCTTAACTTTTTCCTTTATCGCCTCTATCTTCCTCTCACTCCTCTTTTCTCCCTCCCCTCTCCTCCTCTTCTCCCCCGTCCCTCCATTTCCTCTCATTCGCTTGTCTCTCCCCGGAAAGTTTTCTAATCTGACCTTTCCTCCTGTTCTTTTTTCTCGCACCCTTGCCCTTTTATTGGATCTCGCATCCTTTTGGATCCCATCTAACTCGCCTGTTTGTTTAAAAAAAATAAAAAAACTCCCAAAAGAGCCTAGAAATTACCTCCTTCCATCAATTAGTGTAAAATATTTACAAGACACCTTTCTTTTCCTAAATTTCGTCTACGCTTTTCGCTGTTTTCATATGGCTCCTTTCCTGTCTTGTGCGTTGCGGCGAAAATTGAGCCCTATCTTCTCCCTTCTCCTTTTATGTTTTTAAATACTTCTGGGGTATTATTATTTTCCTTTTGATTTATTCAATACCTTCTTATAAGATCGGAATAAATATTTTCAAAAAGTTTTCACTGCCCTTTTCTTTAACTTTCCTGCTTCAAAATTTACCATTTTCTCTTTCTCGTTTAATGAAGACACTGAAATATTTATTCTCATTCCTATTTAGGAACGACAAACAACCCATTATTTTCAGAAGTGGCTTTACCTTCTTATTCATACGATGTATAATTATTTTTCGCATCCTAAATCATTTCAGCACCGATAATACCCTCCAAATCTTCTTTAATGAAAAAATTCAAATAGAGCTTTTACTATGATTTCTCAAATTTTATGACACCATGCTTTCTTCACCGGTAAACTTTAATATTCTTTCCTTATTTTTATTTGATTACTCTTTCTTTGGAAAAATGTCTTCACATCGTTTCAATTTCTCTCTCTCTCACTCACTCCGTGTCTTAGCGACCATATCACGCTCCTTTCCGTTCCACGAATTTCGCTCTTTTCTCGAGTCGAAATCCACTTCTTACTGGCTCCGCCTCCCAGTTATTGCATTTTGTCCATTTTGTCGTCCACCCCACTCCCTCCAAACCTTCTTCTCGCCTCTCCATTTCCTCCTCTCTTTTCTTTTACTTCCATCCTACCCTTTCCTTATCTCCCCGCATGCACTCAAAAAAACTTCGTCCAAATCCTTTGTTTGTGTCCATCCAAAACCCCCCATCTCTCTGTGTGTATATATATATATATATATATATATATATATATATATATATATATATATATATATATATACACACACACACACTCTTTAAGCTCTAGCCATTTTACTGGTCATTCTTTTTCTTTACTTTCACATGTTCTCTTTCGCTTTCTCTAGTACCTCTCCTCTCTGTATTTTTTCTCTTTTTAACTTTCTCATTCTCCCTCTCTCCGTTACTACTTTACTTCTACTTTTTGGGCCCGTATAGGGAGTAACTGTTTGAGCCAGCCCTGTAAAGGGAGGAATGGCACCATTCGTAGCTCGCGCCGCCTCCGTGCCAGTGGCCCGTAAAGGGGGCGTAACTTTGGTGCTCTCCAATGCGTGTGGAAGAGAATCACCAACCGGGTGCCCCGATAACTATTTTTACTGCTTTCTTTCGGGAGTGACATCTGTGCATTTGGAGGGCGGGCGGCATGAAAGCAGTTTGAGAGGGAGGGGAAAGGAATCGGTTCGATAAGTGTGAGGAAAAGGTTTCCGACGGGTTATGAGGGCCAAAATCGAGCAACGATCGGAGAAAAATGGGAAAGATACAAACGAATGAAAGTTTATGCATGCATGCGAATATGATTTTCTCGAGGCAATAGAAATTTTATTTACGAAGACAGATGAAATACGGGAAATCACAAGGAAATGGCGAAGAAAATCTGCGGTAATATCGGCGATAATACGGCCGATAGGAGAGAAAAGTTATAGAGGCATAAAAGGGAGGAAATTTTCCAACAATCAAAAGACGCAAACAAACGTGCTTATATACTCGTGAAATTGCGTATTTATACGGTTTTGAAATGGTATAATTCTTAGCATTTTATGGAAGAGTTTGGTGTGGTAAATGTAGTTTACAAGGTCGGGGGCCGTTAATACCTAGTGGAATAGCGAAGAAAAAAGACCACCTAACTTTATCTACTTGATGGTTTTTCACAGTCATTAAAACGAAAAATTAGTTTTATGGCTTCCAAAGGAAGATTATTTCCATTTCCGTGCGACTGTAGTTACATTTTCTCTACCATCCTAGTCTTGTCCATTCTTCCTCGGATGACACACCGCGTTTTACACCTCTCTGCGGTTATTTTTTTACAGTCACCCGTCTTTGAATAAGTCGTTAAACTATCCTCTTTCTAATTTTGTTTACAGTCACCCGTCTTTGAATAAGTCGTTAAACTATCCTCTTTCTTGTTCGCTTTATGTATCCTATTACTTTTTCAAATTAATCCTTCTTAATGAACCGAATTTTTCAAACGTCCTCTACTTTCATTCCCTTAAAGGTTTAAAGTTGTATTAATCTCCTCCGACCCATTTTGTCGCGGAAAATAAATTCAGCCTTTCACTCATCCATCTTGTAACCCGCTTTTCCAAACCACATGCTCTATCTGGATACATAATATATTTTTATCCTAACTTCACGGTAATATTTTATTGAAGTATTCTACATGTAACCAGTCATTTTTTTTTATCTCCTGCTGTAGGAGCACTCATGTGTGTCGTCATAATTATTCATGATTACGCATACAATCACCCAAGCGCTCATATCACTTGCTGATAAAAAGTCTTAAATATTTTTGTCAAATCATATTTCCGATTCCCCCATATTTTTGCTAAAAATATTTTCTTTTCCCATTCACCCGCGTCGTTTTAATCCGCTTTTCAGTCTCTCTCACTCTCTCCGAATCCTCCTTATTCAACCACCTGCCACTTCCTTTTTTCCACCCCTCTACCTCTTTTCCAACTTTGTTTATCTCCGCTCTCGGAAGCGGAACTACTTTACTCCTCTCCTCTTTTTTCCTCTGAATTTCAATCCCTCTCGCCCGACCTCTTGACTCCTCTCTCGAATCCATTTCTTATCTTACTCCCTTTCTCTTTCTCCCTCCCTCTCTCTTTCCCCCCCTCTCTCTCTCTCTTCCTCTCTCTCTGCCTCTCCTTGTAAAATCGCGTTTTCTTCCGCGCCCCTCCATCTCACTTTCCTCTCTCTCCTCTCTCTCTCTCTTTATGCCCTTCTCCTCGACTTTCTACTCCCTTTCACTCTCCAAACGTATCCACCTCTTAAACTTCCTCTCCTACCTCTCCCATACACGTATCATCTCTCTCCCTCTCTTTTTCCTCTAGCATCCTCCTTGCCATTCCGACCTTCTCCAGACACATCACATCTCATTCATTCTCTAACCTCCCACGAATACCAGGAATTTCCGTCTCCTAGCACACGTGCGCTCAAACACACACACGCGCGCGCGCGCGTGTGCGCTAGCACCAACAAACTCGTTCGCTCCCCCGCACCCACCCACTCACACGTAGACATACGCACGCACATCCTCTCATTTTCCTTCTGCCTTGGCTCCTTAACAGAATCACACGTCATCTCCCATTATTTTCCAAGCGACATCCTTTCTTCAGAAAGACCACTCCTCTCGAAGGACCGTGCCAACGACTGGCGCGCGCTTATATGAATGCAGGCGCGCCCGTCCGACAACGAAGAAAAAAAGCGGCAGGGGCGGAATCGACGATATCCGACCACCTTACCGCGCCTTTTGCGATTCAATACGTCATTTATAAAAACCGTTAGGAAGCGCAACGGATGGCGGTTTGGTCGTCATTACGATTCCCTTCTACATATTAAATATATTTCCATTCACGCCTCATATCCTCATATCCCTCCTACCTTTATATATATATCCCTCGACCCATCCACCTTCTTTTACCGATAGCGACCTCACGCTCATCATTTCCTCATTAGAGGGATATTCTTCTATTCTCTCACGTACCATCTTCATGGCTTATTGCCCGCGCTTTGACGCACCCTTCCTCCAACTCCGTATACTTCTTATTCTTCATCCCTCTTCAACTCCCCCTCGATTTCTCCCCCTCTTTGAGAATACATCCTTATAACCATTTCTTTTTCTGGTTTCCCCCGATCTCTCGTTACGCCATCTCCGCTCTTCCTCTTTTTCTCTCTGTCTCTCGCACTATCCCTATCTCCCACCCGCATAACAACCCCCTTCTTTTTCTCCCTTCTTGCCCTCTGCGTCATTCTCCCTCTCTACACGAGACTTCCATTTAAGTTGGGAGGGGGATCCCGAACTGCTAGTTCGCTTCTCTCTCCCCAAACCATCCTCCCTCGCTATCTCACCCTGTCCTCCCTTTCTCCCGCTCTCTCTCTCTCTCTCTCTCCTTGCTGACCATAACAATCATCTTCGTTGTAAAAGGACCAGATGGCGACTAGCTCTGCGCAGGGTGTGGTGTCTCTCCTCCTCTTCCGAGCGTGCGTTTGTGTGAGTAAAGGGATGAGAGGAGGACGGGACGAGGAGATGGTGGTCATCCTCAATAAAGCGAGGGATAGGAGCGGCAGTATTGCAAACAAAAAAAAACAATGGAAGAATGGAATCGAGTGGTTGGGGGAACTGAAGGGTTGCGGGGGATGGGCGGGGTTGCTCTCTCTCTCTCTCTTTCTCTTGGAGAAAGTCACGAAATTGGCGAAACTTTGAATGGGTTTGAAGTGAGGGTGGATGCGGGAGTTTTTGGGTAGTTTGGGACGGCGGGGGCGGTGTGAGGGTGGTTTGGGTGTTCGTGGGAGGATGGTGGGAGTAAAAGGGGAGGGTCGAGTTTTTTTATTAATTTTTGCGGCTTCTGTCAGAACCTCTTGAAGAGGAAAAGAACGTTATGTGGAACTGAATGGACATTACGGCCGTGGAACGTTGGCTGGTAATATCCGAAAACTCTTTCAATCACGGCAAGAGATGTGCAAGTTCATAAATTATACCTTTGAGGAAAATAAAAGAAAGGCTCTGCGGAAGTTTTTTAATACATTTCGTATTTATTTCTCGTTGAGGGGTTGGATTATTAAATGTTTTTGAAGAACTGCAAATAATGATGATAAATAAAGATATTTATTTCAGAAAGCAATTGTTGTAATTTGTCATTTTCTAAAGAAATAAATGGCGAATTTGATATTTTTTTATAATTAGAAACGATGATGAATGGAAGAAATTTTTTAAAAGTTGCTTTACTGCATTTATACTTAGCTACGAAACTTTCGAAATGTAATTTCTCAGGAAAAAGATATTTTTAGGAATTTATTTATCTGTTTTATATGTAAAACTAGCGTAATCGCCCATCAAATATGACGGGTATCCGTGAATTAAGTATTAAGTTAAAAAAATTAATGAAACCAACTTGTACATGCACTAAAAAGTAAACAATAAATATAAAATTCACATAATTATGTGTTACAGAGAGCAAAATAGTTTTGGGTTAATAGAAATTGTATGGCAAAGAAATCCATTACGTTATACTATTCTTATTTAACCAAAACTATTTTTTAATTTAATAGTTAATTTTGTGTCTCTCTCATTCTCTTTCTCCTATTAAAGCGTCATAAAAGTATTCCCAATATGTTTTCGATATGAAAAATCATTAAAATCAAATCAGTGTTTTTGAAAGTTATCTTTGTTTTAATTATAATGTTTAAATAATTATCAGAGAGCCCAAATGATTATGCAAATGTTTGCTGAGAATAATAGGGAAATCAAAATTATAAGATATAATGAAGCAACAGAAATTTACTTGAAATATTTGAGCAAGTTATAAGTTATATAAAACGTATAGAATCTAACTTAATAATAGAATTATTTTACTAACTCTTTTTAACAGGTAAAAACAGAATAAAACGTGAATTAACAATGAATTTACCATTAAAGGAAAATGTGTAGTAACTTACTATGAAATAAATACTTATATGAACTGCAATGAGTTTTAACTATATTTTAAGAACGTACTATTCTTTTAACTATAGTAATTTTGAAATATTTTCAGGTAATTGACTGAATTTAAATAAACTTAAATCGTATTAGAAATTCGGTCCGTAATATTTTCTGTATTATCATTTAAAGAAATCCATTGAAAATAACATTATATTTAGTTTTATGAATTCCCAACATTTGGCAATGGCACATGATTCGATTGTACAAATTATTACAATTATAATTTATTATATTTATTTTTCTATTGCAGCTCCTTTTAATCCTATACAAATACTACATCCTCTTCCTCCATTTCTGCTCATTCGCATTCTCTTTTCCCTCCTCCATCTAACAACTTAATAGATTCAGTAAATGTGTTATACCCGAGTATAAAAGTCTGACCTGTATTAAAGCACTAGATTGGTGCATTTATTAAGCATGAATATGAGGCCAGGAATAGAATTCAACAATTGGAGCAACAATGGCTCAATATAAATAAAATGCGTGAAAACGTGAAAAAACGCAAACGTACTTTTTGGAGATTTATGAATGAGATTTCAATATTTCTCCACATAACTAACTAAATGTAAACGAAAAAGGTCTGCATGTCAAGAAATGGCTTTTTATATGTTTCATATATGCAATGCGAATTTATAACTCAGGTAAATTATAAGATGTACTCCAAAAATAACTATAAAAATAGTTCATTACAAGGAAATTCAATATAAAGTTTACTGAAAAGAAACTAATCAAAAACACGTCTTTAATTATGAAAAAACGAACCTTTGGGAGCATTAGCACAAACACACGAACATAACAAGTCTGTTATGATATTTTAATAATTAATAATGTCTTCATATCTTTCAAATATCAGAATTTTATTGAAAATAGTATCATAAAGCGACATAATCTTTTATCCTTTGTCATTGAAATCGGTTTTACATTATTATTTAAGATATTTATGTATACAATATTTTTATAAGTTATTTAAAACGTATTGAATTTAAATTAACAAATGAATTATTTTACTCTTATTAACTCGTAAAAAACAGGATAAAATGTGAACGAACTGTAAATTTACCATCAAAGGAAAATTGTGTAGTAACTAACTATTAACTAAATACTTACATGAACTGCAATGAGTTTAACTATATTTTAAGATCGAACTTTTCTTTTAACTATATTAGTTTTGAAAATTTTCCAGAAAAATCACTTTAGTTAAAGAAATTTAAATAGAAGTCATAAAATGTTATTTTTTCAATCCTATTTGAAATTCGCTTCGAAATATTTGCTGTATTATCAGTTAAAGAAATCCATTGAAAATTACATGACCTATATTTAGTTTTATGAATTCCCACCATTTGGTAATGGCGCATGATTCAATAGTATAACATTTTTTATAATAAATTATAATTTATTGTTGTTATTTTTGTACTGCAGCTCCTTTTAATCCTATACAAATGCTATGTCCTCTTCCTCTTTCTCAGTTTCTGCTCATTCCTATTCTCTTTTCCTTCCTCCCTCTAATTACTTAATAGATTCAGTAAATAAGTTATACCATGCATAAAAGTCTGACTGGTGTTAAGGCAACGTAAGGCACTGAATTGTTGCTTTTATTATGAGGCAAAGAATAGAATTCAACAATTGGGACAACAATGGCCCAATATAAATAAAATGGGTGAAAACGTGAAAAATCGAATTAAAACAAATTTTGGAGATTTACGAATGAGATTTAAATTCTTCTATTCGCATAACTAATGTAAGTTAAATACCTCATCCTTGAGATATATTAAAATGTAAACGAAAAAGGTCTGCATGTCAAGAAATGGATTTTTGCGTTTTATATTTGCGATTCAAATTTATAACTTCGGTAAATTATAAGATTCACTGCAACAATAACTATGAAAATAACTATGCAATAGTTAGTTATAAAAGCTTCAATGAGAAGTGAATTGTAAAGAAATTAATGAAAACACAATTTTAATTATAAAATATTTGGGCGCCTTCTCTCTCGTACTAAATTATTCAAAGCACGCTTTCCTTAAACATATAGTATAAGGACGACAATAGAATCTCGAGGTTTAACAATAACACGGTCGGCAAGGCAACATATATTTAAAAAGCTTAAAATTTTCCAATAAATGTGTTTTAAACGTATAACTTGAGCGATTTCGAGCCGAAAACAAATTTCGACGCTAAGAATAAGAATGTGTTTATTTTTCTTTAAAGTGGTCCCGGTCTAAAGATCGTAGGTCAATTACTTCAATTTTAATTTTGCAAAAGAAAAATAGCCTGCAAGTGAATAAAAGGTATTTTAAGTGTTCTCTTATGGGGATTTCTATATAGCGTTCCGGCGGACCAACGGGCGGACGGACGGACGGGCGGACGGACCAACGTACAGAATAAGGATATTATGTACATATTTAGCGCAATATTATTTGCCTTATCCTTCTAATGTCAACTTTTTGGGACCATTTTATAAACAATAAAAAATAAATATAAATTTAATAAGATTAAACCCAATTATTTGCATTTCAAATTTTTCCCATTTTTCATACACAAATAAAATAAAATAAACTGATATTCACAAAATAAATCTCTTACGTAAGCATCTTAGTAACCATTCAAATAATACCTCATATTCAGTCCGAGATATCGCTCTTTTCACCATTTTTATGACAAAAATAAAAATCCCAAAATCATAAACTATAATATATTTTCTTCGTAGGATTAAGTGTTTAAGAGATAACATTTTTATTGAATCTGCGGGCCACATATTTCTCTTCTCCTTCTTTGTAACCGAAATAACTAATCCGTGTTTATAATAATAAACCCCTTCCGGACAAAATACTGCACGAAAACAAGTTCAGAGGGTTTTCACTCGCCCAAAAAAAACCATCGGGATACTTCTATATATTACGCGAAGAGCCAAATTAAAACGAAAGGAACATTCCGAGCATTCGCCCAGGCTGGGAATTAAAGATGAACAACTTACGACGTGGGACTGGAAGGGGGCAAAGGAAGAGGAGGAGGAGAAAAGTGGGAAATGTCGGAGGGATGGGATGGATGTGGAGGGGGAAGGGAGGTAGAGAGAATATTTGGAATCGCGGGTGGATGGGCAAGGCGTGAGTGATGAGAAAGGAAAGGCAGGATGTGTGGGTGGGCTGAGGGGAGGACAAGAGAGAGAGAGAGAGACCGCCATGAGGGGAAGGAGAGAGAGAGCGTGAGGGAGTGTAGAGGAGATAGGAATACGAATGGGTGTTCTGGGAGGGGATCAGGGAAGAAAAAGGGAGAGTGTGGGGGCGGTGGGTGGGTTGGCGGAGAGACACGTATTCTTGAGACTGCAGAGGAGGAGGAGGAGGAGGGGAAGGGAAGAAGACCGGATACGTGTTAAAAAACAGGTGGGGAGAATGGCTGTGAGACGGAGAGGGAATAGATGGGAAGGGGGGGGGGGAGATAGGAGAGGAGGAATAGGGAACGACTGGTAGGATAGAAACAGGAAGGAAAGGAATGTAAGGAGTAAGTAGCGATGGGAGGGGAGGGAGCAAGACGGCTGGGGAAGGCGGAGGAGTGATGACGAATACTGTGGATCCTTAGAAGTGGGTGTTTCTCTTACTTTTCTTTCGATATTACTTTCGGAAAGTTCATGCAATATTTATTAAAAATGTCGCGATACAAACTGTTCTGACAAAGCACAACCGAGCGGAAGAATATGAAGTTCGTGAGTGCAAGATTAAATTGAAATTGAATGTAGCGAAAATATTTTTGTTCTGATTGTTATAACAAAGTTGGAATGGCCGAAGGTCGACATTACCCGAGGGTAACAGTAAATTGGATGCATTATATCATAGAGCCACATATGAATGTAGTTTTTTACTGCAAGAAATGCCGTAATATTAAAAATGAAAATTTTTGTGCGTATATAAGGTTATTGAATTTTATTAATAGTAGCATAAATAAGTCTATATAGGTAAATAAATCAATTTCATTAGCGTTGTTTTATTGTTTCGATTTTCGAAGTGAAATATGCGCTGTCGAAAGTCCGTTTGTACGATTTAAATTTGGAAACTTGTTTTTATTCACCACATGGATCTCACAAGCGAGTTATATATTTTCCCCAAGACGGAGCGGTCTTAAAATTCCTTTAGCAAATAGGAAAGACTGAGGCGATTTATAGTCGTGTATTTTCTATTTATACCAGAGAATATTAAAAAATACAAGGACATTTTTGGTCGTGGAAGCACTGTCGGTGAGAAGAATTTGGAAATAAATGTGTGCTTAGAAATTCTTGTGGGCTGTATATTTGTCTAGGCGAGGACTTAAACATATGGTATTTTGACGAGAGGATGGTAAGAGGAGTGAGCTATGGATGAGAAGGGGGATTGGAGAAGTGTCTTTGGGAGTGGGGAAGGCTGAGTCAGTAGAGGTTGGTATAGCAATGTTAATGCGTTTTAGGGTGTGGCGGAATGATACGAGGCATTTCTCGAGAGATTAGACAGGCATCGTAACTGAGGCTTTAAAACTTTTATATAACCTGCCAGTGATCTTAAAATGTTTCAACGCGTCAACTATTTTACCGCATAGCATAATTATTTTAATAATAGAGAATAATTATATTAATAAATGCATGATTCAATGCCGTAAAGATTTTGCCATCGTCCTTCGGCCTCCGTTATTTCATATCACTTCCACCCCTATTTCGCAAACTTAAACCATGAGTTTTACTCAAAATTAAATCTACAGATATACTAATGAAACTTCAGTTGAGATATTCCTAGAAAGCCGTTACTGCTCGAGCATCCTTGTCGATTGAATTCATGAGAAATGCCGACACTCGTAAAAATTAAAAGAGTACATTAACGTTGAGATTGTCTCGATTAGGGTGAGTTACGGGAGATTGAATGTTGCGGTACATTCATTAGAGGCAAGAGCAAAGGCGGACACTCCCGCGTGAATGGATAGAATACCAAAGGCGAGGGGTGGAACAGAAACATTCCGCCGCCATTACGCCACTCCCATGATTCTTAACGTACTCTCATCAACATCTACACTCACTTCATCTAGGTCCCTTTAAGTATTATCATATTTTTCAAAAAACCATCTCGCGCGCCGCATAGCATATCCTGGCTCCCAAACACTCTCCTCTTAAACCCTTTTCCTCCACTCTCTTCCTTCCTCACTCTCTCAATGCCCTTTCCACATCCCTATTAAACCCCGTACTCCTGATATGAACCCTCTTCCGAGCTGCTATTCCTCTTCACCCAGTTCATTCTCCCTCCATCCTCTTTCCGTTATATCCACCTATCTCAAATCATTGGAGCACTTCAGCGCAACCTTCCACAATACAACCCTTTGCTCTATCTCACTCACTCTCATTTTTACAACCCCTCCAACCAATTGAAATCCTCTCTATAGTCTCCCTTTCCTCGCTATACATCTTCGACCGCTCCATTCACAGTCACCTCTTCTCCCCCACAATAATCGTCAACTCTCTATCTTCGTGTGTGCCACCCACCCCGGCACCCGTCTTACACCCTTTACTCTCTCTGTATGTTCCTCTCGAACTCTATTCTTCCCCCTTTGACTCCCCCTCTCCCTCAGATCCCTCCTCGCATTACACCCTCTGTCGTCCACTCTAAGCCGCCGCCGCCGATCCCCCCCCCTCCCACCTCCCCCGCTGTCACACGAATCACCAATTCCTCCACGCTCTCTCAAATTCTGATGCCGGCTCTGCCGCCGTCGGCGGCGCCACAACTCCAAAAGACATCTCCCATTTCCGGTCCCTCCATCTCCTCACGGTTCTCTTTTTTTCTCCCTCTCTAGAAAAAATAATCCTCCCCCGCCGCACTCCCTCGCCCTCCCCTCCTCCTCACGCCTTTATCTCTTTCCCCATTGGCCGTCGCCACGCCCGAAATTCGGATAGGGAGTCTGGGACCGACTTTGAGACGTGAGGGTGGGGAAGGAAGGGGTAAAGGTTGGGAAGGAAGAAGGGAGAGAGAGAAAGGAAGGGGGAGGGAGAATAAGGGGAGGGAGGATAAGGGGGAGGGGAGGGTCAGTTTGAAATCAAATGCTAGTATTTTTGTTCCCGCGCGGAAAAGATGTGGTTTCTTGTTACTGGATAATTTTTTGCTTTGACGGCACAAAAGGGACCTTTCGCCTCGGAATGTGCGGTAATTCTTCAAAGGGAACGTAAAAGCAAATATCCCAAGGCGGCAGCTCCGACTCTCTTTCTCTCTCTTTTTTTTAATTGACATTTTTGCCAAGGCCCGCTTCTTTGTTCGGTTGGGGTTTTGTGACGGCGGCGCGTAACAATGAAGATACGCTAGTCGCTTGTTCCAGTAACATCTTTATTCCTTTGGAAAAGCTAAATTCTACATGGAAACGCATTTATAGCGTAAATTTATTTTGTACACCCACTTCGAGTTAAGAGGGAACAAGGGGATATGCTAAAAATATTTAGAAACCAAGAAAATCGCAAAGGATCTTCTCATTACTACGGCATGTTCAAAGTAACGATGTTGTCCTAGAGTTGCATTATTCGCGTAGGTATTTAGGTTACTCTTCATACGAATGCATATATATATATATATATATATATATATATATATATATATACAGAGCCGTCTCTAAGACCCGCGGGGCCCCGGGCAAGAGGGTTGCCGCGGGCCCCTCTATTTATACGAATCAAATTTCTCATTTGATTACAATTTTATTATTGTTTCAAGTTTATGTTAGTTTTTCTCCTAAAATACAGTAGGTTAAATATATTTTGAAAGCCATTAATTGTTAAGGTTTGCACAGATTAAAAGAACAATAATCAGTACATTAGAATTTTAAATGTTTATTTTTCTAGCTTTAATATGCGGAAATCTGTCGATAATTATTGATTTTTCAATCTTATCAACTTCCTCATGCTCAACTGACAAAATAGATAATCCTTTCAGTTTCTCCTGTGAATTTGTTGACCGTAAGTAATTTTTTATTAATCGAGCACCTATCTCCTCTTCTCGAGAAAATTTCTCGAATACAATTTCTACTAGAGCTCCTCATAGACGCGGGGGCCCTTGGCGACTGCCCACCCAGCCCCCCCCCCCCCTTCAGACGGCTCTGTATATATATATATTGAAATTAACCGGAAACATTTACATTTCTAATACTTATTATTATAACCGGGTAACATTTTAACATCAATGTTTACCAGTTGAAATACCATAAATATATGACAATCCAAGTAACACTTAGATCTTATTGCTTCAATAATGAAAAAAGCTGGTCATTGCTATTTCTGTACGAAAAAAGTGGAAATTTACGGGAAAAGAACTCGTTTCATCTGAAACTGTAATGAGAGGCTAAATGTGTTACATAGTTAAATTTCGTCAAAAGTTAACCTGCCCACGTATCTCGTTAGGCATCTGAGGCCGGTAACATGCGACGCAAAGAAATTAACTAAGAGAAAATAACAAGCCCTGTCAAATAGCGCGTCGGCGATTTAAAACTGGTAGCCCCTAAGGACCTCTCTCGGCTGCGAAGGGCGGAATATCACCGTGACGAGGGACGGCATGCGTTTATCCTTGTTTCTGACGTAATTACCAACGCCCTTTCGCACATAGCGTCTTTACTATGCTACATTTTACGGTCTCTGGAAAGTAGACTACAACCTGTTTGGGCGTAAAATATTTCTTAACACGTTACGTTTCTATTAGCAGAACTTTCTTGCTCAAGTTCGGCTTTTACGTGACTTACATCTTCCGGACATAACTTTGTCGTGCCTTCGTAATTAAACACTCCCTTAAAACGTTTTTCATGTTGGAATTTTTCTATCAAATTAAAGGGACGGAAGATATTAAAATAAAGAATATTTATGGGGAGTTTTGCGTGTTGCCTGAGAGCGTGTGATGACAACCCTAAGGTTTTTTTTGCGAAATTTTCTCCCTCCTAAGGAGACAATTTCCGAGCTCATGAAATTTGTTTACTTCGTTGGTAAAAGTAATCTGATTAACTTGAATTTTTGTAAAATAACGAATATGAGAAGTTAGAAATGGAATAGTTCCACAACAAATGTAATTTAATATCCGTTCAATAGAATGAGTTGTACAAAATTAACTGCTGCAGGCGTCACATTGTAGAATTTCTCCATACACAGCCTTTTTTTTAGAAAGTATTCTAACTTCAAACCTAAATTTGACATACGGAACTATTTATTTAGCAAAAATTCTCGTTAGCAAAAAACTATCTCCTTATGCAAAACTGGTTTCCTTTGACCTAACTAATCTCTGGCTATTGATGTGCGTAGAAATTCTGGTTGTAATCCCTTCATTATAGAGGAAATATCACCCCTAATACAAATTTGTATCGATCAAAACTACTTTTTATTTAACATATTTTATCGGCAAAGCCAAGGCTATGTATTCCACTTTGATTTCTTTACTCGCAGATGACTTTATGGTTAACTTAGAAAAGAAACTTTTGATGTCGAATAATCACCCTTAAAAAAATATTTTTAGTGGTACTGCTGTGTTGACGACGTTGTATGCATTTCATGTCAAGTTACACCCCTTGTAAATAGTCTCCTTTCCAACGATAACTTTAATAGCGATCTAAACATACCCGAACAAGATGGTTACGAGACGAACCTCATAGACAAAATTCTTGCCAAAAAAACTGAAGAAACAAGCAACCCAACTCATTATCCCAA
Organism: Tanypteryx hageni; assembly: GCA_028673005.1. NCBI lineage: Eukaryota > Metazoa > Arthropoda > Insecta > Odonata > Petaluridae > Tanypteryx > Tanypteryx hageni. Next base: position 59,553,755 of record CM054116.1, read on the forward strand.
TCTCACCCGATATTCCTTTAAAAAACCACCCTTTAATGCAGATTACCTTTTATAGGAAAGTTATCTAACAAATTGGGCAATCCTGTTCCGAAGGATAAATATCGAATTTCTTTTTACACCTCTTTCACTGTTAGAAAATTATTAGGCAATTCCAAAGATAACTTCGACCACTTGGACATGTGGTGTTTAAAAATTTCGTTTCAACGGAGGCAGAGGAGTGTATGTTGAACAGACTGGAAGAAGCTTTAAAACATGATCCATTAAACACAAAAAGTGCCGCGAAACAAAGAATAGTTAGTCAAACTTTGCAAATTACCTGTTACAAGAATAACATAAAAATTCATTTTCTACTATGATACTTTACGTTGAACAGAAGGGCCCCAAACTAGACTCATTAGAACAATTCGAAATTATAAACTAGTCCTATGATAGTAGTACCGTTTTGTTAAATGGATATGTTTTCCCCTCCTCATTCCTCTCCGTCAGATCTTTCTCCGGTTTAAAAAAACTGGTGATAATTTCGAGAATCTGTTTACCGACTGATTCACGGTAAGATTATTCTTCATAAAGTTTTTAATAGCCAATATCATAGTCCGCCAGCATGCAAAGGGTGCGCTCGGCAGAGAGAATCGAATAAAAATCATATATTTGTTTTCTCCTCACAATCTCCCGCCCTCTTCCTTACGTCCCCTCCTACTGCACACGCATTTACTCATCGGGCGCCTTCATATAACCTCGCCACTCCTTCCTTTACCTCCCCCTCCCGAAAAACTTCATATCCTCCTGGTAAATGCCGCCTCACCGCCTGAATCACAGCTCCCCTTGTGGCCCTCGTACTTTCCTTCTCTCCTCCTCCACTCCCCCCTCCTCCTCCACTCCCTCCTCCTCCACTCCTCCCTTCCTGTCCCTACGCACGCCACGTCGTATTCTTTTATTTCCCACCGAGTGCGTCTTCATCTCGACTCTCCCTTAAACCTCGTCCTCCACATTCCCATTATTAATTCCCATATCCCACAAGGCAACCGCATTTGCCCCCTCGTATTTTTTCTCCCTTTTCCTTATATCCCCCGTATCCCCTGGGACCCGCCTTAAAAATTCCCACCCCTCCACCCTCAGGGATTTCCCATTTCTCTCTCTCTCTTTCTCGCTCCCTCTTCTTAACTCCATCCCTCCCTTTCTCATCCCCCCTCTTTCCCCTTCTTCCTCCCTCCTTTTCCCTTAATACCCCTTTTTTCGGAGTGCCATCACGGACGCCCGTGACAATCTCTCGAAACAGCGGAGCATTTTGCGGCCTCCCCCGGAAAACGGAATGGTGCTCCCTCCCCCTATCTCTCTCTCTCTCTCTCATACTCTTATGGCAAGATGACTCTCAATCTTAAAAAAAATAGAAGGAAGGGTGCGGGATTCGCGAGAAGGAATAAGGAATATGGCAGACGGGGAGTGGAGGTATTGAGAAAAGGGGGTGGAGTAAAGGGGAGGGAGAGGTGAAAGGAGGGGAGTAAAGATGGAGAGAGAGAGAGAGAAGAGAAGGCGTAAGTGAGATGATGATGATGATGATCTCTTTTACTTCAGCCTCCAGACAATTCCTGTCTGTTCCCTTTCTTCCTTATTTCCGAGGGAGACGGTTTTGCTAGTGTGGAATGGGAAGGGGGATATGGCCCGCATAGTTCTGTTTATTACCTAGCCGTTACGGCGCGGGGAAAAGAGTAGTGCCCGTTTTTTTTAGCGGTTCCGTAAATGCGCGAGGGAGGTTGGTTCACGTTTAGGGGCGGTCGGAGGGCAGTTTTTTTTAACTACTTGATTGGCTCGAGCGGAACGACCGGCGCTGATTTTTTGAGGGTTAGAGGGGAAGGTAATTTTGTGCGTGCGAGAAAATTAACGCATTTGTTTGTTCTGTTTCGGGCACGTAGGAGAGGGAAGGGGAAGAGAGGAACGGGGTTTTAATTAGGTCCGGAATCTTCTTTTTGACGCAAGAAGGAAGGACTGTTTTTGTGAGCGTCGAACAACAAAGGGGAATGTTTAACGGTGTCGGCTATTTTAAAGCTCAGTCGTCATGTGATATCGAATCGGCATTGTCGTTGTGGTAGACAGCTATCTGTAAATATGATTATTGCGAAATTACACCGAGAAAATGAAGTACTTTTCCAAAAGAAACATTTGTCCTGTCCATTGAAAAAAATTCGGACGGTTAAATTGGGTAACTTCGCCTTGCTTGAAATGTAACTCTTTGAGGCGCAATGGCACGAATTCCGCCTCAATTTATATTTGGATCATGTTGGATAGAAACGCAAAATTTGAACAAACGCTTCGAAATGCTTTGGTCAATAAGGATACCGTTTAATCACTACAATAGGTCTTTCCCACAATATTAACATCATAGGTAGTCTGTCCGTAGACAGGGCCGTGATTATTCCTGGTTAAACCTGGTTCTCCATATACTCCTATTTTCCGCTGTCCTCTTCATATCTTGATAACTCTTTCCCTTTCAAATCGTATATCAGCTAAAACCTTTTCCTACCTCTTTCCCTTTTTCCATCTCGTTTTCCTTCTAACACGTCTTTAATCATACGCTATCTCCTCAGGTAACGTCCAACCCAGTTTGCCTTCCTCTTTCAAATAGTCTGTATAATCATTCGCTTCTCTCTCACTCTTTGTAGCACTTCATCGTTTTTCATCCTATCTGTCCATTTTATCTTCAAGTATTTGAAGTCATTTTTCCTTAGCTTCCATGTTTCTGCCCCGTACAAGGCTATACTCCTTATATAGGATTTTATGAACTTAGATTCTCCGTAAATAGGTGTATCTTTCTTTTGAAATCAGCTTTTTCTTTTCTTATTCTAGTCCTGATCTCATCCGTACATTTTGCTTCTCTTGTTATGATGCTTCCAAAGTATTTATAGTCTGAAACTTGTTCTAAAGGCTTTCCTCCAATACTTATGTTCAGATTCTCTTCTTTGCCCGATATTCGAATGATCTTGGATTTTTCTGTATTTATCTCCATACGGTATTTTCTACCTGTTATTACTATTATATTTATTATTTTCTGGAGTTCCTCTTCCTTTCTTGCTAGAAGTTGTTGATCATCCGCGTATTTTACTGTTCTTATAATCCTTCCTCCAATTTTGAAATCTCCTGTGCCTTCTAATGCTTCTTGCATTAGACTCTCCATATATATTGAATAAGGTCAGCGATAGGCAGCAGCCCTGACTTACTCCTCTACCGATATTTACTCCGCAGGTGTCCGAATTCTCCAACCTGATTTTTACAACTTGATTCACATATAGATTCCTGATCAGTCTCCTGTATTTCCAGTCTACACCTATATCCTTTAATATCTTCATCAATATTACCCAATTTACTCTATCAAAGGCCTTCTGCCAGTCTACAAAAAACGCAAATATCTTGACTGTACTCTATTGTCCTTTCTGATATGATTCTAACTATCCCTATAGCATTTCTAGTTCCTTATCCTTTTCTGAAACCAAATTCACCTTTCCTTATCATTTCTTCTGCCTTTTTCTCCAGCCTTATATTAAGAATCCTCGTGATGATCTTCGAAGTGTGCGAGAGAAGGCTAATAGTTCTGTAGTATTTACACTGCATTGCCTTTGGCTTCTTCTTTAGAGGGATCATTGTTACTTCTAGGAAATCCCGAGGCCACTCTCCCGTGTCGTAAATCTTATTAATTAATTTCGTGGTCGCTTTTAGTCCTTCTGCTCCCATGATTTTAAGTACCTCAGCCGGTATTCCATCGCTGTCTGTGGCTCTCCCTTTCTTTATTTCCACTATCGCTTTTTCTATTTTGCTCTCCATAACACTTGGTTCTAAGTTGTCTTATTCAATGTTTTCCTCATCTTCCAGTTATATTTTTGCCGATCCTGCCTGCTTGTTGTATAGTTCCTTAATGTTTTCTTCCCATACCTGTGCTACATTCTTTGTTTCTGTGACTATCTTCTCATCCGTATTCATAATTCCATTACCTCGAATTCCATTAGACTTATTATTATATTTCCAGTGCCCTAGCATACATCATATCGTACCGTCCTAACTTCTCCATTTGTTGTATTTCATCACACTTTTCTTTTATCGAATTTTCTCTAGCTTTATCTGTTGCCCTTCTTAACTCATTGTTTATGCGTCTATAATTGGCTCTGCCTTCTTCACTGTTAACGTTTTTCCATTTTCGTCTCTCATCCATTTTCTCCAGCATTTCCTTAGTGATCGATGGTTTTCTGATTTTATTCCCTTGTTTTCTAATCTCTTTATCCAAGGTATCCTTGATACTGGTTTTAATTTCTTCCCATTCTATATCCACGGTCTTTGGTTTGTTTTCCAAATTTCTTAGGCAATTTTCTAACTTCATGCTGACTACATCCTGCCTTTCTTTCAGTTTTTCTAGGTCCCAAGTCTGTCTTTCTCTTCTCGTTTTTCTTATTTGTTTGAGCTTTGTACTTACGTCTACTATTAGAAGTCTGTGATCTGAATCAATGTCTGCTCCTGGTAATGCCTTGGCAGTCTTTTTGCTGTTTCTGAATCTTTGTTTTACTAAGATGTAATCTATTTGGCATCTCATTCTATCTCCTGGGCTTTTCCATGTGTATAACCTTTGTTTTTGAACCATTAGTCACTACAAGGTCATTATTGATGCAGGATTCTACCAGTTTTTCCCCTCCTCGGTTTCTCTTCCCAAGTCCGTATTGCCCGACAACATTTTCTTCCTGTCCTTCTTCAACTATGCTGTTCCAATCTCCCATTATTATGCAGTTTACCTTTCCTCTTCCGTCTTCTTCTTAAATGTCATTAATTTGCTCACAAATTTCCTCGATTTCTTCAACTTCATGAGCTGACGTTGGCATGTATACCTGGATTATCATCATGTCCACTGGGACTGCTTGTAGCTTTATTTCCATCAGTCTATCGTTCGTTGCTATTATCTTTGCCACGCTTTTCATCATATATTTCCTAAGTACCCGAGCTACTCCCCTTTCCACACTATTTCCTCCAGAGTAAACTACCGTGAACTCTTTCGAGTCGAAGTGTCCTTCTCCTTTCCATCTAGTTTCGCTCAGTCCTATAATGTCAACTCCATTTCTTCTTATTTCTTCTTTCAAGTTCTCTAGCTTTCCTGCCTTTCTCATAGTTCTTACATTCCAAGTGCCTATTCGTAAATTACTTTCGACAAATGTTTTCCTCAAGGCAGTCCCCGCCCGGAGATCCGATTGGGGACTATTTTACCTCCGGATTGTGTTACCTAGAGAGAACTATCACACTATATATATATATATATATATATATATATATATATATATATATATATATATATATATATATAAATTTTCTTTTTCTTTTTAAATTTGCAATTTTTGAGTGTTTTTCTAATATATCGCTTATATATTTCATTCATCCGTCTTCGTGTACAAATTACTCAAAAACTACTTAAGGTACTAATGCTAACATTTCAGGATAGATAGTTCTACATTAGTACTGTGATTCTTTACTCTGTGGTTCCCAAACTTTTTCACGTAGCCACCCCCTTGAGATTTTTGTTTGCCGCGAACTCCCTACTAAATATATTCTGAGAACACTAATCCTACGTCTTGAAGTCTTTTTTGTTTGAAGTAAATAATGCAGCCCAAAGGATCGAATATTAAATAATACAAGATGTATTAATATTAACATGTTATTTAATCTTCTAAATGTTTTTCATTTGGATAAGTTTGTAAAAAAGTCTTACTAATTTGCCAAATACATATTTAAATAGCCAACTCATACTAACAACAGAGTATCATATTCAAATTAGGATGGGTGATACCTGGTGGAAGTAATTATGCAGGATGATTGGTATATATGTGGCGGCGAAGGAGAGAAGGCTTGAGGCTACTGTTTGCAAGAACAACATTGCAAATTACATACTGTGGTTTCGGATAATCATCATCACCAATATAAGTGAACCCAAGTTTGATGTAATCTTTGTCATATTTTCTTTTCTTGAGACGTAATATTCCTGACTCGGAAGGTACCTAGTAATTTATTTCTGAAAATTGGTGACACTCACTGGGTTGATGCTGTTTAAATTCTGAGTACTGATGATGTGATTGAAAACTTGTGGTTGTTGACTGATCGTTTTCCTGCCTCACATGCCACTTTTTTGACACTTCTAGTTTTCAAATAATCATTCATTATGGTATTATTTCGCAACATATAAAAATGGAACTATATATTCAATATGGGAAGAAGGCAAAAAGTTAAATCGACACTAAAGCACTCACATCGAAACAGAGAAACCTTTATACTGTAACAAAAGTCAACGACTGAAAACTCTTACACATCATTAGTTACGAGAAACGACCAATATACATATACAATGCATATAGGTAGACAAGCCCGGCGCTAAGAACCCTTCGTAGTCTCGCATCTGAGGAATCCCATAGTAGTGGCCAAGGTGCAAGGGGAAACCTCATGACAATAATTCATCCAGAGTTTACATTGCTATTAAATATAAAATATTTCTAAACAATTTAGATGTAATAGGCCATTTACGACAGTACTGTAATATAAAATATATTCATTCCCGTAATTTTTATGACATTTATTGAAGTATTCTTTTTAAATAGATATATATATATCCATAAGTAAAAATCCACCATTACATATAATTTTTGACAAACCCTCTGAAAAATTTCGCGGACCCCTTGGGTGTTCACGAACCATCGGTTGGGAACTACTGCTCTACGGAAAGATAGCAATCGATGAAAAAAGCGCCTTACATAATTTGCTCTCCAATTCTTCTCTCACTTGTTATTATGTGTATTGTTGTATTCTTATTTATATCATAAAACATCTTTAGATTAAATGTATATTTTTTTCTTAAATTGTTTTGACGAAATGTTTTAAAGGAAAATGGATATTAAAGTCTCTCGTGTTAAATAATTACAATTCCCTATTTATCCATTCTAAAGCCGTTTATGAATATGAAGGGGACAAACTTAAATATCAATAAGATAATGTAAAAAAACTGGAACTTCATGGTTTTATAGCATCATCAAAGTGATATAGCATAGAGTTCTTTGAGAGAGAAATTCTAGTTTAATTGATTTAATTAATATGTAATTAGCTTCAGACTCAATGAGATACCTATTCAAAAAAATTAAGACGACTTCGAACTCCTTACATGTTTTGCTTTTATTTCACATACGATACGATCAATGTTCCTTGAAACCGTGAAATGAACAACGAAATTTCTATAAGACCAAAATCCAGCTTACATCGAATGCATTGCATTGCGAATCAGACTATTGCTGTAACACTAAATGTTATTATAGAGTAAAATCACTAAACTATTCTATTTTTTACACACATGATTCGCCAATTCATTAATTTTCATCATATGGGCCTTGCGATCTTTATTATAAAACTATTTCCAGATGAGCTAATAATTAATGCTTGCCAACTTTAATTAGAGCAATTTTTTTATCTCTATTTCTCACAAGTAAATTTTTGCATTATTATTTTTGTTGATTAACATATCAAATAGATTAGTATTATGACACATATATTTTTAGCGATTCTAAACAAAATTAAAACTAACACACATTTTTGCAAGCAGTGAAATGTTTATAATCAACGTTTCAGATCTCTTTTTAAATTCTAGTAATACAAAGCCAATTTTCTGTAAAGTAAATTATTTTCGAACTTGAAACATCGACATGTTTACTTACCGATATGAATTTCTATGCACCCCTATTTCCTCTCGGGGAAATGAGTTGACATTGAAACAAAAACACCCATGTGACTCTCTTATTCATCTTCCTCGGTGTCAACACATTTACCCAGATATGTTTGTATATATACGTATATGTATGCATGCATGTGTAGGTATACATACATATAGTTAATAAACTTCCGCAGTAGTATAAATCCTGCAGAGTGTACAGCAATGGCCGCACGGATTCTCCTCAAACGCAGAGCAAAATCGATGTGCCAGCGAAACACACCAGAGTTTGGCCAGATGATTGGATGATTCCTATACGGGTGAGTGCTATGCAAACATTTGCCGAACGTTACGCACACCAAATAAATAGACCAGGACCAACCAGATGAAGTCCGGGACCACACCTTTCTTCCAAATTCACCGCTGATTCCATGGTGTCTGGTTACTTTTAATTAACTTGGGAGGTAGGGATTGGAACTTTTTCCCGGAAAAAAAGGACAAATGAAAAGCAGATCCGCGTGGAGGAGAAAAGGATGGGCGGGAGGCCGTAACTAGTCAACCAAAATGTATTTTTCGCACGAGAGATAAAAGGCTGATGAATTGATTTATAGATCCGCTGCGTGACTATTGTGACTTTTGGCGTCCCGAGAGAGGTGAAGGAAAGAAAGGTTGCGGTATCCCGTGGTTACTCAGTGAACGGCGTGCCAAAATTATGATCTACCGAAACGGTTTCAAGCCTTATTGTGGTTACAATGCCTGCGCGCGCCTTTGTAATATACGACTCCCACGATTGTCAGGTAATTTAAGAATATATTCACTCAGGTGACCTGATCCAATCCTTCAGTATTTTTTTAAATTTATGGAAGAAACAAATATATAAGACTTAAATGAGATTTTAAAATCCGTGTCTAGCACAATTTCCTTTTCATACAAATTTTACAAAGAAGTAACACATTAAGGGCAGGCGAAGAAAATGTATAATTTATTTTTTTAATAATTGATAAAAGTTGACATTTGAGAAGAAGGAAAAAATACTTTATTTGACCAGGAATCGAACCTGCTTCTCCCACCTGCCAAGTAGGTGCTTTAACCAACTAATCTATCAACCCAAGCTGATTCTCCATTCTACCTACCCGAATAATCGTAGACCCGGGTTCGATTCACGGTTAAGTACAGGATTTTTTTTCCTTCTCAAATGTCAACTATCAGTTTAAGCTTCATGCGAAAATGCATAACACATCATTTCCTCAACTTTCCATCTTGTGATTCATAAAAATTAAATTACCTTTAGCTGACTTTTTTATTTTTTAATCCAATTGCCTTTGAATGTAAATTGTCGTAGGCAACACATGACACGTTTTGAATTCAACTTGAACGTTTCAACAAAACTAAACGAGATTTCGCTTTAATGCAGATTTTTGCTTCTTTTTATCCCGACCCGTGTAAAAACAGCATAAACCAGCAGCATTTTGATTATTTTCTCTAAAACGTAATTGGTTTTGACTGAGGAATCTATAAAAGTTCGCATCTTTGATACATCAATGGGAAAAAATCGCTGCATCGTTCGCGTTAAAGGTAGTAGCTATCTCATCAATTGCAGGGCACAAAAAACAACGCGAGGCTTATTTTTAGGCGTTCTTGACCAGCAAAGCGGTAATAGCGGAACGCCTTATGGGTGTGTCTGGTCCGTCCGTCGTAACTTTCATCTCCTAAACCGCTGGATGGCTTTTAATTACATTAAGTATGAGTGATCGTTATTAAAATTAATCGCCCAATTGTAATTTTGAACTTAATCCCTCAATTAGAACTTCCACTTTACATAATTACTTTAATAAACTTAAACTCGTATCTCGTTAAATGGCATCCGTCAAGCAACAATGAAATGCCAAATTTTTTTCTCCCTAGCTCTTATATGATCTCTAAGGTATAGATTAAAAATTTTATTCGGATAGAGAACAGCATTTACTACAAGAAAGTCTGCGAGACCACATACTTACAACCTTACAAGTTATAGTCTCGGAGATGGAAATTGTAGAAAATCCCGGGTAAAATATCGAATATTTTTTTACAACGATCTCTAAAACAACAATTAAAATCCATGTTTTTCTATCTCGCTCCCTTATATGCTCTATGAGGTATAGTTTAAAAACTTTATTCGGATAGAGGACAACATTTACAACAAGATAGTCTGCGAGACCACATAATTACGAGTTATGGCATCGGAAATAAAAATTCGAGAATATTCTGAGAAAAACATCGTATATTAATTAAACATCCATATAAATCTCTCCCATGCTCTTGTATGGCCAGCGAAGTATAGACTAAAAAATTTATTTGGATAGAGAAAAACATTTACTTCAAGATAGTCCCCGAGACCATATAATTACGACTTACAGTTTCGGAGATAAAAATTCGAGAATCGCCCAATCTTTCATTACCGTTTCATACGTATTTCCAATAAAGAACGCCTTTAAAATCTCTGTGTATTCTATTTATGGAGTATACTTTTCGTCTTGTTTAAATTAGAAGTACGGGCAAGGATAAGAAGCCGATAAAGAAAGAAGCAGGAAATAGTACACCAAAAACTCAATACGTGTACATCGATTCCAGATAGATTTCACATTTTCCCAGCCTGTTACTTTTTCGAACGGAGATACTCTCGTTCTCCCTTTTTAAAAAATCTCCTCCTGCCACGGCCCTTTTTTCGCCCCTCCTTATCTCCCCCCTCCCCCCACCCCTTGCTCTCGAACAACCTCCTCCTCTCGCGGGGTCATGAGGGAGTCGTGTCCGAACTACCGATTCGGATTGGGCATGGAGGAGGAAGGAATAGATCAGAAGAGGAGAGAGATAGGCCAGTACTGAGAAGGGAGAGAGAGAGAGAGATAAAGGTTACCAGAGAAGAAAAAAGAGGAAGACGAGGGAAAAACGGAGGTTGGGAGCAAAGGGAAAGAGAGATATGAGGCTGCAAGGATTGAATGAGAGGTAAAAAAAGAGAGGGTTAAAAAAGGGGGAAGATAGAAGGAAGGACGTTTCGGAGGTATAGAAAGAGAGAAACACAGAGGAAGTAGATAGAGGCGGATTGGGACGAGATGGAAGGCGGGGGAGACCGGTGGAAGAGTTAGGTTTGGAAAGAAGAGGGAGATTCTTCGGGAGTTGGCATTGTGTTTCGGAAGGGAACGATTTTTTTCAGAGAGAGAGAGAGAGAGGAAGGTCCGAGGGAAGGGAACAGATATGCACTGCATGCCTCTCGCATCGCCTTTCATCTGTATGCCGCACCAGAATGCACGGGCCACGATAGGGAGGCTTTCCTTCCATTCCCTTTCCCATCTTCTCCGTCCGCCGATCCCTCTCCGGACTGGAGAAAATAATAAAAAAAGAAAAAAAACTTTTCTTCCGATCGCCTTTAATCTGGGTGCAGGAGGTCGTGCATGACGCGGTTGTTGAGGGATATTCCCCTCCCTCCTTCCCTCTCTCACTCACTCACTCACTCCCTGAGTCTATCTATCCTTCCACCTTTCCCTCTCTATGTGTATCTCTGTTTCTCTCTCGTTCTCTCTCTAATTAATGCATCGAACCCTCTCTTACATCCTTTCCTGTAACACTCACCACAAAGAGAAAGAGAGAGAGAGATAAAATAGTAATGCTACTCCATCGGAGATCTAGGTCTTTTTCGCGAGTCGCTTTTTGTTTTTTCCCGTTTAAAATTTTTTTCCTGGATCGAATGAAGGAAACCCCATTTTTTCTGTTGAGCAAGAGATGGTAAGAGAGAGAGAGAGAGAGAGGGAGAGAGATGAGGTTTTTACTAGGTTGATTGAATTTGGATGATGTTTACTTTTCGGGATTTTTATCCGCGATTGGCGAAATAAAATAAATCGTCGTCGGTTCCCGCTCTTTCTTGCAGCCTAACAAAGAATGACGGAGTTTTTTTATGATTGTTAATCATGATTTGCGCCGCGACGATTAATTATCATTGATTGGACTTTGCCGGGATGTTTTCTTTTGTGGCGGTTTATTACGCGCGGTAAATTTATTTATGAAGCTGGTGAAAGTAATACCCAATTGCGAGGATGGCGGCGATAACAAATTCTTGGAAGTAGGAAAGATAGCATAACGCGCTGATTCGATAGGAATCGATTTTTAAAGAATGTTCAATATTTGATGGAAATGCTTCATGCTTGAGGCGATTCGTATAAAAAGTAATAATATCTTTATATTTGATGAATAAAATAAAAATTTACATTTTTAGGAACACCATGCGTGAAAAATATGTTTAGATACGGGAAATTTTAAATTGATATTCCGTCTGTGAGCCACCATCGGAGTGTGATAAAGGATACCTACCTCCAGTGTAAACTAACAATCTATTTTGTTGCGCGGGGTAAAAATATGGCGTTATCTGCGAACTCTTTTGCAAAGAGATTTCTTCTATTGGCGATAAAAAAGCTGAAAACCATCAGGTTGTTGGTTATGAATACCGCAGAAATATTTATGATGGAAAAATTTCACGCCTAGGGAGTTTATTTTACGGTTAGACGTGCATATTCTAACCGCCTGGAAATATTTTACTGCACTACTGCGACAGTCGAGATGAACTCAGCATTATTTATTGGATTGGACGTGCAAGTTGAAAATCGGGGATGCATTCCAAATTATACAAAAGTAAGGACGGTCAGTAAGGTAAAAGTGCAGAGTTAGTTAATGCACCAACCTAAAACTCCCTACAGTTCAATTACAGGTATTACACTTGGCCTAGGTACCCTTGTGACATCCTGAGTGGACTAAAACGAGGCATTAAGGATAGAAAAAGAGCGCGGACACTAAATAAAATGAAGCAGGACGAATGACAGAAACATTTATACAAATGATGATTAATTCGGCAGGGAAGAAATTGCCCGTTTCTGCCTTTAATCGCACAATTTAAAAATTGATATTTGGAAAATACGTTGCGATTTATCTTTTGATTTATTATCAAGCTAATATAGTTCATCATTGCCCAAAAAGAGGACAAATGAAGGGAATTAAGAGAAAAAAGAGTACACCTTGTATTTTTCAAAATAATTACAATAAGTTACATGTTTTTTGGTTACTTAGTAACAGCACATAGTGCCTATGAATATTTGGAAAAAAATTTCATAATAAACATTTATATTAGTAATTAATATTATCGAGATATTTCACTTTTTCTAAGGCACTGAATCTACAATCGTCATTGTAAATAAAAAATAATTACTCGTTTAAATTTGTCGAACCTAAAAAGAATACATGAAGATATAAAATTTGTTTAAATGTATCATCTTTTTATTGGAATCGTTTGCACTATACTTCGGAAGAACGAAAAAATTTAAACACAAATTTGAAATTTGTCTATCTTTTATAATCATTTTTATCATATTTTATAATATGAAAATAAGAGGGAACAAAACAAAAAACAAACTTCATATTATTAATAACAAATAAAAATTATCACTATGAAAAAGACAGGATTTCAATATATATAAAGCTATACAAGCAGGTATTACTACAAAATGGACTTAAACTAAAAATAAAATAGTTGAACAAGTTGTCTTTATTCAGATTGGTATTTCGTCTTACTATATGTATGAATACTTCTGTTGACAATAATCATAAAATTGCACACAGGGTTACCAGACTGTATGAAATAAAAAAATAATACACTTAACAGGTATACCTACATTTTTCCAATTTTAAAAACGATTGAAACATATAATTAATAAAGGTAATTAGATAATTTTAAATAACCTGTTAAAGAAATCTTAATTGCTATAATAATTATATTAATTATTATTGCACTTGTCATTTCTTCGTATTACTGCTAACAAGTCTTTATTTGTTAAACAATATTAATAAAAATCATCACAAGTTAGTTCTTTAAAATTAAACTGAATCATTAATAAACTTCTCACAAATTCGTGTAAAAGACGATTTCTCTCGTCTGTCCACTGAGCATTCATTAGGCTAAACACTCTTTCTACATTTGCATTTTGTGCTGGTATGGAGAAGAAAAAATTACATTTTTTTTTAAATTCAGACGATGTGTTTTTATTATGTTGTTTAAAATATTTTACTCATTTTGCATATAATAATAAATTTTTAAAATTATTATTTTTTTCCATTTCAATTAAAAACTCTTTAAATTTATACTTTGATCAAATAATAATGAATCATCAATGTCCATACCTTTCTCTTTGAAAAACGTACGAGATACTTCGATGCCACTCCAAGATGGTTTATCATTCAAGCTCATCCATTAAAATACTTTGAAATCCCCATAATACGTGGTCCATTTATTTAAATAAGAAATTCCACGTTCGTAAACATTAATAAACTAGCGTCAAATATGACGGGATTATGATAAAAGTATTCCAAACATATTTGATTTCGATATGAAAAATCAGTAAGATATGCTAAATGATGAGCCCCTTGTATTGAGTAAACTGGAGTAAATATATCGTTTTCTGATACAATTAGACAATTGAATACAATTTTTCCTGTTCCCTTGCATCTAAAACAAAAACTTCTTGATTTCTTATCTTTAAAAACTACGTTATATTGTACAAACGATGTTAGTAAATAATAAACGTTTTCGGCATCACTTTCGTTATTACAATACTACTACGCATATTCTTTTTCATCTCATTTATTGTATCAAACAAATTTCACGCAATATTTGCTGTTATAACAATGTACCTACCTTATCATAAATGCGCCAATAAATACAGATTGTGTCTATAAATCACTTATAAATAGTAAGTTGTATCTGCATATCTTCTTCATTATCGTTAAGTAAACAACCGATAATAAAAGAATATATCGTACACATTTTGTTGCAAATAGTTCTCGAACCTCCCGCTCTTTAAGAGCGGCGTCACATTCGAGCGTTCTGGAATGACAGAATGACAGATCTGGGTTTTTATATAAGGTAATTCATTTTTTATTACGCTGCTTCTCGGGTCTGTGTCATTTTTCCTTATTATTTCTCTTACTTTTAACGGTAAAAATTCCTTTCTTTCAATTAATATTTTTTCTACAGAACTTAAAATTGATGTTATTTCTATTATAGAGTTTTTTTCTCTTTCCATGACTTCCATTTTGGTGTTGAAAACTGACATTAATGAGTGAACGATCCATAAGTAACTTTCATTTAAGGAATTTTCAAAAAACATTTTTAGAACTACCGGAGCTTGATGTAGAGATAAAAACATACGATTTTACATTTGAAGTATTCTGTTGATGACGGGGAATTAAGACAACCATCTAGTTTTCGAATGGAATCAAAGTTTTCTCTATTCGACATCAACAAAAGTACAGAATTCTTTTAACGCTTCGGTACGAACTGTGTATATGGAGAAAAAGTTGTAAATCTTTAAAACAATAGATTCTACGTCTATTATTAATCAATCGAGAGCATGTTGTACGCAGTTATTCAACGAATGTATGGGGCATCCGATGCCAATCAATGGTTTCTTTAAGTAATTTTCCAATCTATGGAAAATATTGTTTGCGCCTCTTCGATAAATCCCACCACAATTTGTATTACAATTATTCCCCGTAAACGCCATACATTTACTTGCTATATTTGTCTGTTCCAATGTAACTATCAGTAGCTTAAGGGGAAAGTGAGCTGAATGGTGTTGCCGCCTTCCAGCGTAGCCAACCCAAGAATGTAATACTAAGTAATATCCGGTCGTTTATCAACAATAGGTTGTGGTAATACGATTTTGCTCTTATTCATATCGTATGATACCCGCAATTTAATGGAAAGTCAGCTACGATAGAGGAAAGGATTTCCAAAAGAAAAGTAAATATTTCAAAGAAAGGTTTTATTGGGCCGATATCCTTAACTTCATTATCGTGCAAGATACTTGAGCACATAGTCTTTAGCTCTGTAATGCGCTATTTAGATAGTCATTCATTGCTTAGCGGATGCCAACACGGATTCCGGAGAGGTAGATCATGCGAAACGCAGCTCGGCCTGTTCGTGGACGATTTGTTGCGATGCGGAGAGAAAAATACTCAGGTCAATGCCATATTCATTGATTTCAGGAAGGCGTTCGATAAAGTATCTCATAGGAAATTAATTGCGAAGTTAGGACAATGTGGTATCAATTCGAAAGTTGTCGGTTGGGTGAGAGACTTCCTCTCGAATAGGGAACAGATAGTTGTCATCGATGGGAAATACTCGTCCCCCGTTAAAGTTGCTTCGGGTGTTCCTCAGGGAAGTGTATTGGGCCCTCTGCTCTTCTTAATCTATGTAAATGATATGTGCTCGGTTGTTCGTAGTAAAATTAGGCTTTTCGCCGATGACACCGTTCTATATAAAGAAATAAAAAATCAGGAGGACCATCAGTCTCTGTGTGAAGACTTAAGAGCCATTTCAGCGTGGTGCAAAGAATGGCAAATCGAAATTAATTATACTAAATGTGCCGCAGTCACGTTCTGGAAAAGTAAGAACAAAGATTTAGGTTTCGAATATAAAATAGATGAAATGAGTATTCGACAAGCTGAGTATGTAAAATATTTAGGAGTAACCATTTGTCGAGATCTTTCATGGGACATGCACATTCGTCGAGTTATAGGCGCGGCCAACAAGAAACTGGCATTCATAGGTAGAATAGTACGGAACACTACAGAGAAAGTACGCGAAACATGCTACTTATCACTGGTAAGACCACAAGTGGAATACGCAGCGAGCATATGGGATCCGTACGAGAAGGGACACATAATTCAACTTGAAAGAGTACAGCGCAGAGCAGCCAGATTTGTAAAACAAAAGTACGAACATAAGGAAAGCGTCACCTCTTTATTGAGCGATTTGAACTGGGTATCACTGGAGGACCGTAGATTGCACTCAAGGTTGAAACTTCTAGAGAAATATAGGTCAGAATGTCTAAAAGAGGAGGTAGTGGGAATAATTGTGGCACCGACGTATATAGGTAGAAATGATCGAGACGATAAAATACGTGAGATCGATTGTAGGACGGAGCGTTATCTAGGCTCGTTCTTTCCGAGGACAATACGAGATCACAATAGGAAATTTCGAATTATGTTAGACAATCTTTAGGTAGGATTTGGTGCGATGCACCCCCTGCCACCCACCAACTAGGTGAATTGCAGGGTAACTTGTAGATGTAGATGTAGATGTAGATGTAGATGTAGATGTAGATGTAGATGTACACATTCACATCGATACATTTTCATCAATAACATTTTATTCAGATGAATCTGTATCTCCGGATTCTGAATCCGAAGTTATGATAACTTCATTCACAATATCATCCATTATCATCTCGTTTTTTATATATTCAGCTTCAGTTTTTTTTTACACGTTCGCATACATTCTGCCACTCTGCTTTCCCGATATCTGCACATTTTTCTTCCACTAATATCTTCACCTCATTTAGTTTAATACTTGTGTTTCTTGACCCTACCCAATTCTTTAATATACCCCAAATATTTTCGATTGGGTTGAATTCAGGATGATACGGAGGCAGCCTAAACGTCGAATGTCCATGCTCGGCTAGTCACCTGGCCCTCGAAGAGGACGGACGTGCCTTTCACTTCCTCCTGCGAGCGCTGACCTGTCTGCGAGCGACACCTGTAGTAGTAGCAGTAGCTGTAGTTTAGCTGTAGCCGTATTGTTGCGTTAAGTAGAACTAGTATTTTTTCTATTTATTCTATTTATTTTTTCATCTTCTTACGTTAATTGTTTTGTTGTAATTGTAGTTTAACTCAACTTTGAGCGTAAAGCTTACTCATCCTTCTCTTGCCGTATCATAGTAGTTAATTGCGTCTCTCAGCCACTAAATCCGTAATCTTTGTAATATTTATTTATAGTAGCGTATTACTTTACTCGTTCTTAATTATTTCCTTTTACCTTAGCATTTCTTTAGCTTCTAAATCTACATTGCTCTTGTGCTAAACTTTCTTGCTTATTTACTAACGTTGTTGGTGTAGTGAAACACTTTCCCTTTCACTTTTTACCTGCGCTCGACCCTAATTTAACCTTGAAGACAGCCAACCGCGTATTTACGTTAGGTCTAGTATATTTATATAGATAGTACAGATTAGTTAAGAGGATAGGATGGCTACTCCGAGGACTCCTGTTTCCTCCTTCTTGCGCGACGCTGGTTGCGAGGCCATGAGGTCTCGGATCACGGAGCTGGAGAGGGTGGTTGCGGACCTCCTTCAGAGGGTGGAAAGGTCGGAGGCAGCCTTGGCGCGTGGGAGGGGTGCGGGTTCTTCCCTGAGAGCAAACCGCGCCAAAATGGCGGCTCGGGTTCGCCTGGGTGCGGAAGCCGGCAGAGCGATCGGGGAGGCTCCTAGCTCCTCTTCGCGGGTCGAGGGTCCTCCGGTCCGGAAGCCCGATGAGTGGTGTGTGGTGTCCACTCGGGGGGATCGTGGGGTGGTGTTGCGGAGACAGGGAGTTGGGAACGCCTCGGTGGCCCCTCTTCCTGTTAGTAATCGGTTTGCGGTGTTGTCGGAGGACGACTCCACTGCCGTTACGCCCGTGCCCGCTCCCGTCTCCTCGGTGGAGGCCGGGCCCAAGGAGAGCTCGGGGGGAAAGAGAGGGCTGTTAGTGATAGGGAGCTCCAACGTCCGGCGTGTGGTGGCGCCTTTACTGTCACGGGCCCGCCGGGAGGGAGTTCACGAGCGGGTGTTCTCCAGGTGTATACCAGGAGGTTCGGTGCCCCAGGTGACGAAGGAGTTCAGGGTGTCGGTATCGGGCACGGGTTGCTCCTCGCTGCGGGTGGTGGCCCATGTTGGTACCAATGACGCTTCGAAGCGCGGCTCCGAGGAGGTCTTAAGCTCTTTTAAGGACTTGGCCGCTGAGGTTGCTCGTGTCCGAGAGGAGTCTGGTGCTGATGTGCGGCTTTCCATCTGTAGCATTGTTCCTCGGACGGACTGCGGTTCTATGGTTTGGAGCCGAGTGGTCGGGCTGAACCGTAGGCTGTGGGACTTCTGTAGGGGCAATGGAGTGGACTTCGTTGACCTGAGGCCGGTCCTGGACTCATGTAGGGCATCCCTAAACGGTTCTGGTGTGCACTACACTGCCGAGGCTGCGGAGGCGGTAGCGCGTAGGGTGTTTGAGCATTCTAGGGCTTTTTTAGGTTAGATTTAAGCAATTGCAATTTTTTAGCAAGCGTTGAGATGCACGCCAATAGTAGATCAGATGGTAGGTTAGGATGTAGGCAGCTTGCCGGTACGGGATTAATTGAGAGCACAATAGGGGAAAATGTAAGAAATCCGTGCGGTAACAGAATTATCGAAGGCATGGGGATAAACGATTTTCCATGCAACAATTCCGTAGATAATGCGTGCGACCTTAACAGCGCTATAAACCCGACGTTAAGTAACAGTAGAATACATTCCAAGCGTAGAAATAGTCGACATAGTAGGAAGGATAAGGAGGCAGTAAATAATAATAATTATAATCTTAATAATAATAACAGTAATAATAGCTCAGTAGAGCGCGAGGAATCGTTACGTAGTCATAGCGAGAAATTAAAAATCATTACGGTTAATTGTCGCAGCATTCGCAGGAAGGAGGCCGAATTTGAACATCTTATTCGTAGTCTGCGTGCTGATGTAGTTATAGGCACTGAAAGTTGGCTTACGGCAGACATAGCCAGTCAGGAGATCTTTCCTCGTGACTATAGCGTATACAGAAAAGATCGATGTATCCGGTCGGGAGGTGGAGTCTTTATAGCAGTTAGCAATAAATACGAAAGTTACCCAATACAGATTAACGACGACGAAGTCGAAAGTGTTTGGTGTCGTGTAAAAGGAAGCGACTCAAAAACTATAAATATATGCGCTTTTTATAGACCCCCAAATGCGAGCGTGGAAACTATTCATTCTCTGGAGAAACAAGTGGCGACGCTAAATTCGTCTAATAAAGATAAAGCCATTATAATCGGGGGCGATTTCAATCTTCCGTCAATAGATTGGAGGCATAATTGCTTTTATCCCGGAGGTAGAGAGCGTGAATCGTGCGAGGCGTTACTAGAAACTTTCGGTAAGCACTCATTGTATCAATTAGTGAGATTTCCCACGAGATTTAATAATATATTAGATTTATTTGTTACTAATCTTCCTGAGCGTATGAATAGAGTATCTGATGCTGAGGGAATAAGCGATCACAAGGCAGTGTACGTGGAATTTCAGTTAATTATTGAGAAACAGGTTAAGGCCAAAAGAAAACTTTATGTATTCGCCAAAGCCGATTTCACAAGATTTAGGTCTTTTCTGCGAAATAAATATACTAATTTCTGCAATTTAACCGATAGTGCAGACGTGGAGGAATCCTGGTGCATGTTCAGAGATATGATGCGAGAGTGTACAGATAAATTTATTCCGAGCAAACAGAAGCGTGATAGTGCAGAACCTAGATGGTACAATCAGGAAGTAAGAAGCGCTCTCCGACGTCAAAGAAAACTCCACTCTCGCGTAAATAACACATCCTCAACAGCTACGGTCGAACAGAATGCAATAATAAGGCATCAATACAAGGAGGCGCGCTCCATAGCCAGAGTAGCAATGCGTAATGCGTTTAACAATTATAAAAAGAAGGTTTTACAGGAAAACTTGAAAGAGAACCCAAAAGCATTTTGGTCTTACGTCAGGGAAGTTCAAGGTAGGGGCCCCACTATTGCGTCACTGCGGTCGGAAACGGGAAACGTAGTTCACGATAGTATGGATAAAGCAAACCTATTAAATCATCACTTTCAGAAAGCTTTTACTCGTGATGACGATGAATGTGAAACCCCTATTCCTATGCGTCAGGGCGATTCGATGGAAGATTCGGTATTTTCGGAAAATGGCATCGCGCTCCAACTTCATTCAATTAAGCCAAATAAATCTCCTGGACCGGAGGAAATTCCCGCGCGTGTAATGAAAGAATTAGCTGCTGAAATCGCGCCGTATTTGAAAATTATATTCGAGAAATCCATTAGAGAAGGAGTAGTTCCTAAAGATTGGAAGGTGGCACATGTTACGCCCATCCATAAGAGTGGCGACAGAGAGAACCCCGAAAATTATAGGCCGATATCCTTAACTTCATTATCGTGCAAGATACTTGAGCACATAGTCTTTAGCTCTGTAATGCGCTATTTAGATAGTCATTCATTGCTTAGCGGATGCCAACACGGATTCCGGAGAGGTAGATCATGCGAAACGCAGCTCGGCCTGTTCGTGGACGATTTGTTGCGATGCGGAGAGAAAAATACTCAGGTCAATGCCATATTCATTGATTTCAGGAAGGCGTTCGATAAAGTATCTCATAGGAAATTAATTGCGAAGTTAGGACAATGTGGTATCAATTCGAAAGTTGTCGGTTGGGTGAGAGACTTCCTCTCGAATAGGGAACAGATAGTTGTCATCGATGGGAAATACTCGTCCCCCGTTAAAGTTGCTTCGGGTGTTCCTCAGGGAAGTGTATTGGGCCCTCTGCTCTTCTTAATCTATGTAAATGATATGTGCTCGGTTGTTCGTAGTAAAATTAGGCTTTTCGCCGATGACACCGTTCTATATAAAGAAATAAAAAATCAGGAGGACCATCAGTCTCTGTGTGAAGACTTAAGAGCCATTTCAGCGTGGTGCAAAGAATGGCAAATCGAAATTAATTATACTAAATGTGCCGCAGTCACGTTCTGGAAAAGTAAGAACAAAGATTTAGGTTTCGAATATAAAATAGATGAAATGAGTATTCGACAAGCTGAGTATGTAAAATATTTAGGAGTAACCATTTGTCGAGATCTTTCGTGGGACATGCACATTCGTCGAGTTATAGGCGCGGCCAACAAGAAACTGGCATTCATAGGTAGAATAGTACGGAACACTACAGAGAAAGTACGCGAAACATGCTACTTATCACTGGTAAGACCACAAGTGGAATACGCAGCGAGCATATGGGATCCGTACGAGAAGGGACACATAATTCAACTAGAAAGAGTACAGCGCAGAGCAGCCAGATTTGTAAAACAAAAGTACGAACATAAGGAAAGCGTCACCTCTTTATTGAGCGATTTGAACTGGGTATCACTGGAGGACCGTAGATTGCACTCAAGGTTGAAACTTCTAGAGAAATATAGGTCAGAATGTCTAAAAGAGGAGGTAGTGGGAATAATTGTGGCACCGACGTATATAGGTAGAAATGATCGAGACGATAAAATACGTGAGATCGATTGTAGGACGGAACGTTATCTAGGCTCGTTCTTTCCGAGGACAATAAGAGATCACAATAGGAAATTTCGAATTGCGTTAGACAATCTTTAGGTAGGATTGGTGCATTGCACCCCCTGCCACCCACCAACTTGGTGAATTGCAGGGTAACTTGTAGATGTAGATGTAGATGTAGAATATTATATCCACAGCAAAAATTTTATGAGCTGGCTTAATTTTCTTAATTTTATCGTACAACTCGAGTTTAGTTTCAGCCGTTGAGTATTGCATTCTCCTTGTATCCAGCCATGCCTTCATTACATCTTTCCTGGAACTGCTGCACGGCGGGCGGTCAAGCTCCACGTTGTGGTAGGACGCATTGTCCATCACAAGGACGGAGTTCTGGGGTAAATTGGGGAGTCACTGGTTTTTCACCCATTTTTCATAGTTTGCACTATTCATGTCTCCATGGTAATCTCCTGTTTTCAGACCCGATTTAAAAATTAGAAGTGAATGCGGCACAAATCCAAATTCTCCACCTTAAAAAAATGAACGTATATCCTATCTGTAGTCAATGGAAATCATATAATTACTTTCACATGTACATTAATATAATAAACAACTCATACCTGCATGAATAATAATGAGTCGCTGACCTTTAGATACAGGAACTTTTAATCCCGTGTCATTCCCGCTCGACCATTGATATGGAGCAGAGTGCGTGGAATGAATATAACTTTCGTCAGTATAAACAATTGACCGTCCTTCCTCTCTATATCTCCTTATTGCTCTTAAATATGCGATTCGCTTCAAACGAATATCACTCCGTTCGCATAAAATGCGCTTATTGGAATGACGAAAACGAATTAACGAAAAAGGTATAACAAAACGAAATAACAAAAACGAAATAACAAAAATGAAATAACAAAAACGAAATAACAATAACGAAATAACAAAAACGAATTAACGAAAAAGGTATAACAAAACGAAATAACAAAAACGAAATAACAAAAACGAAATAACAAAAACGAAATAACAATAACGAAATAACAAAAACTATATAATAAAGACTCAAAAACAAAATAATCAAAACAGCGATGAAAAATAACGATAACAAAAATATAAAAGTAAAAAGTATAAAGCACAGAAGTTGGTGCAAGAATTTGACCTCGTGGAGCTAACCCAAGCTAACCTCAGGAGAGAGTGAAGGGTTTTTCTCCACGCGAATGCTACCCTCATCCCCGCGGTTGTGACGTTTCACTAATGGACTCGTCCGGACTCATTTTCGACTTCTGCGCAGCCGCCACAAGCTTTTGAAAGACGTATATATTGCAGATTTTTTCCGATTTTTCATCAGATACCGATTTAAATTCTAGTAAGCAATGCTTTATACCCTATTCCTTCTCAAAATATTGTATTAAGACCGGAAACATTTTGATCGCACCAAGATTCATCCCATCAGTACAAACACCTATATATGAATTATTTCTTTTGTTTATTTTTCCCAATGTCTTTTTCAGCGAATGAGGAGCTAAAACTTTATTGACGATGGCATCAGTCTTCGTTCTTGCTGAAGAAATTTTTTAGGCTACCTCTGAGTCGGAAAACAAACGTCGATATAAATTCGTGCAACAATCGCAAGATTTGTAGCTCTGGTGATGCTTGGCGGTGTGAAAAGCAATCGTAGCCTCAGCGGCCAAAATCTTTTCTTCTAATATGATGTTTTGTCGCACAAAATAGCTACTCACTTTACTGGAACTGCTGGCAGATTGTATGCTTGTTCTAT
Organism: Tanypteryx hageni; assembly: GCA_028673005.1. Lineage (NCBI taxonomy): Eukaryota > Metazoa > Arthropoda > Insecta > Odonata > Petaluridae > Tanypteryx > Tanypteryx hageni. The sequence continues at coordinate 59,577,433 of CM054116.1, forward strand.
GCTTTGTTGACTGCAAATGTTGTTCCAGATCAGCCGTTCCTTTGTTACCAATGGAAACTACTATATAAGCCTCAGTATCCGTTTTGGTTCTTTTGAACATAGGATATTTTCCTTCGAGTTCTTTATTAAATTTACATTTTCGTCGAGACATTATGGCTGGAATTCGTTTTTCTATCTAATATATAAAAATGAATGTGTGTATATTATATGTATGTTTGTATGTCCCTTATACGTTTTTACACCGTTGAAGCTATCGAATTCAAAAGTTTCATGGGCCATCCTATGGACAAAAGGAAGAACTTGGTCTAGGTCTGCAGACCGTGGGGTCAATTATACCCCATGGGGTCAACGAAATATATTTCCATAAAAATGCATGAGAAATGGTGTGGAGAAACCTCAAAATGCCATGCGGCCCTCCATTGATGTGGATATAAATATAACTAAATATTAACTTAAGATCACGGGAAATGGCTTATTTTACGCAAGAAAGACTGAATATTTTAATTATGTCCATGATTTGTCGTATTGCATGTTAAATCGCTCGAAAGTTTTCTTTAAGGGCAAAGTTTATCAGTTTAAATGACCATTTTCCGTGGCACGTCGTAGAGGAAGAATAGCCAACGCCAAGATAAAGGGTGAAAATGGATTAATGCATAAATATAGTCTATGAATACTTTTAAAGTGAGTCAAATTATTTTTAAGGAATATTAGAACATTGTTATCTTATACAATTAACATTGAAAGATTTATCGCAAGATAAATCGATACATCTACTTACATTTGTTCGGTAACCAAGATGTTGTTTATTGTTTACGTTTTGGTTAATAGTATTGACAGAATATATATAATTTTATTGCTGCTTTAAAGGCTTTGGTGCATCTATCCATGTGAATATTAAGTAACACGTTAATGCGTATTTATATTAATGATAAAACTTTGCAATACAATACATAAAATATTAAATGTTCATGTAAACATTGCTTGCGTGATTAAGGAATGGGGAACGTTTGGTAAACTTGGGGTACCCAACAGCGAAAGTAAGTAAATTTCAGAATTTATTGTATTAGTTTTATTGTAATATGACAAAAAGTGATACATCAATAAAAATAATAAAAATCGTTTGCTACTTAAAATCAATCTTTCCCGAGCGAAGCCGGTTAATTTCAGCTAGTATATAAGAAAAGCAATCTAATAAAAACTAAATAAACACAAACAGATTTCAATGAGATTTTAAAACAAACTGTTATGTAATCACCAGGCCAGCATAAGTTCTACACTACAGGAGTGTCACTACTACATTTGACGAAATTACTTTGGGATTGACACTTCGGGATAGAGGAGGGGGGGGGGGCTTGGAGGGATAGACTCTCCTCCCTCACAGCCAATCATAAGCGGAGGGGAGGGAAGGGTTGCTAAGGGGAACCACGCTGCGTTGCCGCTATGTCCCCTGTAAACAAAATACTTTCAGTCTATGTTACGTATGGTTACATAGTAGTAGGTTTTTGTAGTAGGTCTGCGCAACTCTCAGGACTTTGTTTCGTGGAAAAGGAGCGTGTAAATGGGCACTTATGCACATGTTGGCAACATCGCACCCGAGCCGCTTCAAACGTCAATCCCAAAGTTATTTCGTCCATTTTGTAGACTAATAAATACGGAAAAAATATTTTGCATTGTTGCCGTTAGATTTTTTGTCTAGAGTTACGGCGTCTGAGAACAGAGAGCCGCAAAAGCATACAGTGCCGCCAAATGCCGCTATTTGCGACAACATTAAGATTTTTTACACATAAAGACAAAGAGGACAAAAGAGTACAATTATAAAAAAGTAAAGAGTACAAAAGAGGCATCCCCCAAAAAGAGTACATGTACTCTAAAAAGAGTGCGTCTGGTAACCCAAACCATGTAAAGCAGTTATTTTTATGGCGATATTTCTGATAAATGCATTGCAATTCTTATTAAAGTATTAGTTTTAATAATTTTGATGCATAAGCTATCAATCGATTTAAATTTACAAATTTTAAGCTAAAATCTTTATAAATGTAACGCTAAGTGATTGATGATGTAAAAGCACCATTTTAAAATCTGGAAATCCATTGTGCGTTTAAAATGTGTACATTCTAAAAGGGTAGGGTAGGGTGTAGGCGTATTAGGAGATTTCATAGGGGCATCGAGTGTAATACAGTTTCTGGTCGCAAAGTGAGAGAGTCCACCTGCGAAAGCCGTAATAGAGCAGTTAATGCTTCGGGCGATAACGAGAAATTAAATATTATAGTCTTAAACTGCCGCAGCATTCGTAGGAAGTCTGCCGAACTCGAACACGTAATTCGCACGTTGCATGCGGATGTAGTTATAGGTACGGAAAGTTGGCTCACTGAAGATATCGCTAGCCAAGAAATTTTTCCGAAAAGCTATAGAGTATACAGAAAAGACCGCGCCAATAGAATAGGTGGCGGAGTATTTTTGGCAATAAGTGAAAAGTACGATAGTTGTCAGATCCCTATTATCGATGAAACGACCGAGAGCGTGTGGTGCCGCCTAGGTAAGGATAATTCGAAAAAGATATATTTATGCTCATTTTACAGACCACCTAATGCCAAAGTTGATTATATTTTAAGTTTAGAGAGGCAAATAGCCGAGCTTAGATCTATTATGAACGACGGTTACGTGATAATTGGAGGCGATTTTAACTTACCGTCAATCGATTGGGAAAACCTATGTTTCGTTACGGGAGGTAAAGAACGCGAATCGTGTGAAGCCTTAATTGACACGTTTCATGAATATTCCTTAATCCAGATGGTACAAAAAGCCACGCGTTCGGGCAATGTTCTCGACTTGCTTGCTTCTAACATCCCGCATAGGATAACTAAGGTATCCACAGAGGAGGGACTTAGCGACCATCGAGCTGTGTATGCGGAGTGCGAATTAAAGCTCAAAAGACATCCTAAGCCTCTTCGGAATGTATACGCTTTCGCCAAGGCCGACTTTAAAAGTTTCAGCTTACATCTCAAAAGTACCTTTGTCAGTTATCGTGAAAAGACAGAACGATTAGGTATGGAGCCATCATGGTTATTATTTAAGAATATACTAGGAAGAGGTATCAATAGATTTATCCCCAGTAAGTTAAAATCTGATAAGAAAGAACCTCGTTGGTTTAATAAGGAAGTCAGGATTGCCTTAAGACGACAGAGGCGTAGCCACGCAAAATTGAAAAACATACCTACCACCGCTTCCGATGAGTATCGCACAGCTATAGTCCATGAGTATAACAGTGCCCGCGTACTAGCGAGAAAAACCATGCGTAACGCATTTAACACCTTCCGGAATGAGGTATTAAATACAAAATTGAAGGAGGATCCAAAAGCGTTCTGGTCCTACGTAAGAGAAGTCAAGGGAGTGGGTCCTTCAATACCCTCCCTGCGATGTGATTCCGGAGACATCCTTCACGATGGGGAGGATAAAGCTAATCTACTAAACGTTTACTTCGCGAAGGCGTTCACGGCAGGTGGAAATATACTTAAAGATAATCTTATTCCCGATGGATGTACTCGGATGGATAATATTAAAATCTCTGAGGCAGGAATAGCGAAGCAACTGAGTGCGATAAAGCCCAACAAAAATCCTGGACCAGAAGGAATTCCCGCGCGTGTATTAAAAGAACTAGCAGAAGATATAGCTCCCTTCCTTCGGATAGTTTTCGAGAAATCTCTTACCCTCTGTGAGGTTCCTGATGATTGGAAACTAGCATACGTCACACCCATTCATAAGGGAGGTGACAAAGAAAACCCCGAAAATTATAGGCCGATTTCTCTAACATCATTATCATGTAAGATTTTGGAGCACATTATTGTTAGCAACACAATGCGTTATCTTGAGAGTAGATCGCTCTTAGTCAGCTGTCAACATGGCTTCAGAAAAGGTAGATCCTGTGACACCCAACTCGGTCTGTTTGTGAATGATGTTTTATCATGCGGCGAAAATAATAAGCAGGTCGATGCAGTGTTCCTTGATTTTAGAAAAGCTTTTGACAAGGTTCCCCACCGTAAGTTGTTATTAAAATTGGGAATTCTTGGCGTTAATGTTAAAGTCATTAACTGGGTTCGCGCTTTCCTTAGGAATAGAAAACAAAAAGTAGTCATCGATGGTAAGTCCTCGAGTGTGGCAGATGTAGTCTCTGGAGTGCCGCAGGGTAGTGTGATCGGACCTATGCTTTTCTTGCTTTATATAAACGACATCAGCTCAGTTGTGAAAAGTAATATCAGGCTTTTTGCGGATGACACCGTAGTCTATAGAGAAATTAGTGGTCCTAGCGACCATCGTCAGCTTCAGGATGATCTGGATGCGTTATCTGTTTGGTGCAAGGAATGGCAGCTAGAAATCAATCAGAAAAAGAGTAACGTTCTAAACTTTTGGAAATCTAGAAGCCCATCGTCCGTGTTTACCTACTCGATAGATGGTGAGATCATTCCTGTTTCGGAATCCGTGAAATACCTCGGGGTAACCTTGAATCGTGACCTGTCTTGGGACACCCACATAAGACGAGTGATAGGTGCGGCAAATAAGAAGTTGGCTTTTGTGCGTAGGATAGTCAGGAAAAGCACGGAAAAGGTGAGAGAATCCTGTTATTTATCGTTGGTTAGACCTCAAATGGAATACGCAGCAGCGGTTTGGGATCCATATCAGAGGGGACTCATAAAGGATTTAGAAAAAATACAGCGGCGAGCAGCTAGATTCGTGAAAAAGAATTACGATAAAAAACAGAGCGTTACGTTACTCATTGAAGAGTTGAGTTGGCCATCGTTGAAAGATCGTAGATTACAGGCGAGACTTAAACTTCTAGATAAATATAGGTCGGAGATATTCGTAAATGAAATGAAGGATATTATTCGACAACCAACGTATATCGGACGGAGGGATAATGACGACAAGATTCGCGAAATAGATAGTAGGACGGAGAGGTATAAGGAGTCCTTTTTCCCTAGGACAATACGAGACCACAATAGATAACAGTGAATAATAATTAGTTAGGAACTTGGTGCGCGGCACCCCCTGCCATCCACCGTCAAGGTGACTTGCAGGGTAATATGTAGATGTAGATGTAGATGTTATAAGTACCCACTGCCGACGATTTTACGATAGCGGTACGCGGAATACTTTGCCAGTAAATATTTTCCTTGCCAAGAAATTACGTCATCAAAATTATTTAAATTATCCCCAAAATTACTATCGAGCATTAAGTACCCTCCGCTTCCTTTTACATTGAGATTCTCCGCAAGGAGGAAATAATTTTTTTTTGAGCCTGATACCTTCACAATGTAGGTGTCCTCAAAAAAATAAAGCTTCCATCGCCCGTACTGAAGATAATAATGAATAGGCTGTAATTCATCCTTTGCCATAATGAAAGGAATAACGCTTGAATGAGCTCCGGTCTTAAATGTTACTTTCAAAGAAAAGAATGAGACGGAGAGCAATGTTTGTACAAATAGATGATATAGAGACAAGGACTTTAAGTAATATATATTACAAAATATTTGCTTAAATTGCGATTTAAACATTTCTATTCCCTCCAATAAAAGTCCTCTAAACCCCGAGAAAAGTGATACGGTAATTTTTTAGGCACAATAAATCCCACCCACTAAAAAGTACCATTTAAGCTACAAAATACGGTATTCGTTATGATAAATGCTCAAGAATATATACAGTGTTACCTGTTAGGTTGACACTAAAAGCCAGAAGAGATTCATCGCTCGAATTTTTTTTATTATTATGACTCGGCGGGATATCTTTAACAATTATTCCAGAGGTCACTGTCATAGCTCATTCTTGATCTTCAAGAAGTCATACCTTTTTCGGGGATGCGTATCGTTATCATCATATTTCACCGGTCTCGGAACATAGCTTGCTTACTCCCAACTTTCAGGGTCAGACCCGGAGAAATGTATACTCCATTAGGCCTATTGTTTGCCTCCTGGCACGCGGTCAATCAACAATGGGTAACCACGCAAAGGCCTTTTGGAATTCATTGATCCCGGTCTGTTCTTCAACTGCGCACCCATCAAAACGTTTTCAAGCACGGGTTTTGCATACGATTCCAATGAAAACTACATCATCATCCCATAAAAAATCAGCTTGTTAAAAATAAATAGATACGGAGATACCCGTGGATTGAAAGCAAGTACTAAAACGCTTAAGACATTCATAAAGAGTTGAGGCAGGGGAAAATCTTTACTAAACTTGTAATGGGCTGTACAAAGTAAGGAAAATATTTCGGAGAAATCATCGTCTCGAACGCCAAAAATGAATCGCAACCAGCAACTTTAAAAGATAACTTTCGCCAACTCATCGCAAATGCTTGAAAAGAAAGAGATTCGTTCAGCGACGGAAAACAATAACATTCCGGACAAAACCGGAAAAAACCGACCTCCTAAAAAAATTCCGAAACAAATTAAAAACAGGTTTTCATGAATTAAAGATAGGACGGATGAAACCTTATTGTTTTTTGTGTCGCTGCCAACTCGCAAATTCCGGAGTTGCAGAGGCGAGTAGGGAGGGAGAAAGGGTTGAAGAGTGGAGAAGAGTAAGAGGACAGGGCGATGTTCATTTTTACGAGTGTAAAGAAAAAGAGCGCGAGAGAGAGAGAGAGATCACGAAATAAATTTCTAAAAACGAAACAAAACGAGATAAAATTTAAGCGGCAATTTTTCTTTTCCGCGCTCTTGGCTGCAGCCGTGGGAGGAAGTTGCAATCGGTGTTCATTTAAGCGTAAGGAGGTGGAGCAGAGAGTCGCATTGCGGTCGGCGGGGTGGGAGAGGAATGCATTAATGGAAGGCAGAGAAAGTGAAATTGAGTAAGGAAAATTGAGCCATAGGGAGATGGAGAGAGATGAAGAAAGGGTATAAGAGATGAAGAGAGAACATTTGAGAGAAATGGAAAGGGATAGAGAAAGAGGGAGAGAGCAAGAGGGAGAGAAAGAGGGAGAGAGAAAAAGAAGGAGAGAGGGAGAAAGAGGGAGAGAGAGAAAGGGGGAGAGAGAATGGGGGTAAGGGGGAAGGGATCCTAGCAAGGGAATGGATAATAACGCTGAAATTATTGGGGCAGAATAATCAGGACCTAATGATTTAACGACGCCCTGAATGAGAAAAAGAAGCTTATTTGCGAATCCGAAGCGGTTTTAAATGAATATTCTCTCCGGAATTATAAAGCCAGCACCGAAAGAAATTGTGCTTGCCTTTCGGGAGTTATTGCGGGCCCGCGCGGAATGCTTGAGTAAATTCTGTCCAGGAAGAGAAATTGATTTATCTTATTAGCGTAATGAATCGAATCCAAAAAAATCTGAACAGTAATGGACAAGGGAATTCCGCGATAGAATTTCTCCCTTAATTGCGGTATAGCGGATTGCTCGAATTAAACGGGTAAAGGCGCGACGTACTTCCAACAGTGTTCTCATGGCTTGTTATATGTAAATATAAAATTTTTAATCTTAGCAGTGGAAATTAATTTGCATTTTTAATATATATATATATATATAGTCTGGGGTTTAACTTCGCGGATTTCTCAAATATTCTCCTCGCAATGAATAGTTCGCATTCTTTATGCTTGTCTTACCATTTGTTTTCAGGATACGTTTCATTTAATAGAAGCTGATAACATAGCCGTAAGATTTCTTTAAATCAAAACATAAGACTGAAGTTTACTTCCGTTAAAATTATCGCAATATCTGTTTTAAATGCAAATAACAAAAGGTGTATTATAAAGAAATGGAATTTATAAGTTCGGCAGTGTAGTACATTATGATCGGTTCTTGTTCATTAGTAATTGAGATTGTATTGAGAAGTAAATTAACGCATTTAATTTAAATTTAGGTTCATTTTTTATTTCATCGTTACTTTGAAATATCGACTTAAAATGAACGTGAAAACTACCACATTCATCTCCTGCAGAATACACACCTGAAGTTCACGTCACTCCTAGTAAAAATATTTTCTTCCCTATCTCAAAATCATTCCAATTTCAACCAACTGTGAGAATATCTGCCTTATCATTGAAGCTAGTCTGACAGGAGTAAATTTACAGAGGAGAATACGATATTCACTTGAAAATTTTAGAGATTGTTTGGCAGAATCGAAGATGAGGTAAAAAGATGAAGAGCTTTCTACGGGTTACAGACAATGTATTCTACAGGAGTAAATATTTTTAACATTTACCCGCCCTAAAGAAAAGCCGTGATTATTATCATTAAACCGAAAAATTCAAAATCCCATCGGAGTTTCCGCCATGTCGGGCGGCGGTTAGCAATCGAAGAGTAACTTCTCGTGTCCCGGAGAGGGATCACGCGATATTTCTCGCGTGATCCGTCAAAAAGAAGGAAAATAGTAGTTTCCTTATTCCAGCAAATATAAAAGTACAGAGGCCTTTTTTTAACTTTTATTATTTTTAAGGGCGACGATACGAAGCGAGTGCGGAAAAGTAGGCGCGACGGGGGAGCAGCGTTCCGAGGGCAAAGGGAGAATGAGGAGTTGCATAGCGTTGGGATCGAGGGAAGGAGATAGAAAGAGGGAGAGAGAGAGATGAATAGACGGATAATTTAGACGCATGGTTCCAATAAGCACGGCACAATGAGAACAAAGGCGGGGGAGGAGGAGTGGGAGAGGCAAAGATTGATGGAACGGCCGGCTCTTTCTCTTTCTCTCTCTCTCGCTAGATACACTCGTTTCACATCCTCCGGGCGGCCACGAGCGAGGGACTATAGTAGGAGCAACGCTTCTGCCGCCTTGCGGAGGCAAAAGCCAAAAAGAATCCTCTTTTTTCCCTCTTTCCTTTCCCCCTTCTACCTCTCCCCTAAATTCCCTCAGAACTCCCCCCCCCTTCTCTCTTTCTCTCCAACCGTAGAGTAACGACGAGAACCTCCTTATTTATCGTGGAGGGTACATTCCCCCCCAAACTACCCCTCCTCCCCTTTCCCATCCTCAACCCCACCCCCACCCTTTGCCATCATAGTGGGAGGGGGCGAGAAGTGGGAGGTGGGCAAGCGGAAGGAATCGCTATCCACCAGCGCCGCATTGTAAAAGGGTTACAAATGGCTAAGTAGTTCACCTCGCCTCGGCGGTTAATCTCGGATTGGGTCTCCAGCGGAAGAAGAGAGAGAGAGAGAGAACAGGCCGGGAAGCCGAAATGGAAAGCTTTGGGAGAGAGAGAGAGAGGATGAGGAGAAAGATGAGGGCGTTCTGCGAAGAGTCCGGCAAGGAGGAGGCAGGTTTGCAATTTTTTTGCTTTGATCGACCCCCACCTCCATTTTCCCCTACCCTGCCTTTCTTCCCCGTGCCGGCAGACAGGTGAGGTAATGAAACTGTGGTAATGGTTCCTGGCGGAGGAATGAAAGGCTCCGAGAAGGACATTTTTGGGCTAGGGGGGTCAATTGATACTAACTGCAGGAAGCACGCTGCGAGACGGATAAGGATGACTTTATCCGCCTTTGATGGAGTCGGTTTCAATGTCTTTTGATTACGAGCCGGGAATACTGCGAAAGGGGGGAAATTATAAATAAATCTTTCTTAGCGTGTGGGGCGGAACACGGAAGGAGGAGGTTCGTGGGGTTTCCTCTCATTCGACGAGAGGTTCCTCTGACTGAATCTTAATGGCCGCATAACCAGGAGAGACAATCGCAAATAAATCGACGCATAAGGTGAGAGAAGGCAGTGAGCTTCGCCAGGATGCATTTAAGTATTCGCTTTTGGCGGTAGGATGTATAATATGTAGACTCAATTCCGTAAGCTTATTTACGATCTCAGTAACCAAAAAAATATAAGCGGTTCATAGCTCAAACTTGGTGACTAGTAGTGATAGTGGAAGAGAAGAAAAACTAAAATTCAGCGGCTATTTATAAATATATCTCCGCTAAAAGACGGGGAAAACAAACCTTTTGAAAAGCAAAACAATAGCATTTTTTATTTTTGGCGTCTGACATTTTATTTTAATACATTTCTCTTCAAACCAAGAAAATAACATTTCATTGCTGACGTACTCTCCAAATAATAAATTATTTTGTATCTCGCTAAATGCTATATTTCTTCTCTTAAACCGAAATATCCCATAAAATCTGGATCTTCCACTTTCTTAGCCGTAACAAAAGTAACATGAATATATGACTTCGCTTTTTGTTCTAAGTAAATTTATCACTATTCATTGCACCTAAGTTATGGGGATATTATTTGTCTCGAGCAAGCGGAAAAAACTGAATACGTAATAACCCTCCGTCGTCGTGGATCTCTAGGAAACCTGTTTTCGCGCACCTTAAGCTCGTAGCACATCTCTCCAATAAGACAACAGATCGTGTCGTATCTGAAGCACGTCGCGTTGAAAAGACGAAAGAGAAAAGTCATGCCAAACTGTTTATGATATTCGGCTCCTGAAGATAGGTAGCCTCTCATAACCATAGTTCCACGCCACTCATCACAGACAGAGTGACAACAATAGGAAAGCCTTCCAAAATGTCCAGTTGCCTTCAAGCTTAAGACAACAGGGCGTTTTTTCATTCCTCCTCCAGAAGAAGATGCCATCGTCCTACCCCTTTTCACCACACTCTTTAGCCTCTCGGTTCTCAGCTCGCGTCTCTCAAAGGTTTACCTTTTGAAAAATAAAATAAATAAGCGTCGACCTGCTGAGAGCTGTGTGCTGCATAGACAAACAGAAATCGAAAAACAATCTACGGGAGGCTGGAATAAAATAACGGACATGAAGGAACGGAAACTAAAAAATATAACGGAAATGATTTTTTCGTTTCGTTATTACATACGTACACTCATCTATATACATATATACTAGATATATGTTTTAAGAGGCGGTATCAATGGGTATAAAACGTGGGCGTATCTGCATACCCTTGTATCGGACGCCTCCTTATAGACGCGAAGGTGATATATTATAAGGAGGGGTATTTTTTGTCGAGAGCGTAGAGAGAGAGAGAGAGGTTGACATGGAAAGGATGGTCGCTCTCTCTCTCTCTTAGGCGAGGGAAGAGGAGAGGAAGAGAGAGAGGGAGTCACACACACATGCACAATAGAATGGAAAAAGGGGTGGGATGTGGAAGTGAGTGATGGTCCTGGAAGAATGGAGGAGACATAGTAACAGGGAAGAGGTTGAGAAGGGACGAGTAGGAGGAGGAAGGTTGATGGAGGGAGAGAGAGAGGGGGGAAAGGGAAGGAGAGATGAGGTGGAGATCTTCGGGATGAAGGGAGGAGACCGGTGAAAAAAGGAGAGTATCTGGGCGTGGACCCGGACGATACTCCGTATAGGTGTGATTTCTCGGCCTTATAGTACGTCGCCTGTAGTGTTGAGTGGATCAGAGGATATGAGGAGCTTTTTTTAAGAAAGGGGGTTACGCCTTCAAAGGAGAGTGAGAGAGGGAGAGAGAGAATGGGAGACAATCGAGAGAAAAGAAATGGCCGTAAAAATATATGTACATTCCCCCAACGGTTTTGGTTTATGCGAGAGATGGAATGCTCTGTTCGTTTTGATACGATTTTATTTTATTTTCTTAGGATGAAGCGAGTTAGAAAAAAAAGCGTGGAGAAAGGACGCCGCGGGTGTCTCTTTTGTTTAGGGTGGGGTCTGAAGGGAAATATCGCACGTCTCCTTTTGCTTCCCTTCGAGCAGGATATTGTAGATAAGTCCTTCGCTAGCTCTGTGCGCTGTCATACCTCGCTCATGAAATTGTGTCCCCGAAACTCGGTAAACCTTTCGCAGGGAGAAAAAGTTTTGTTTTGACAAGGAAATGCGCCGTAAGAGTTCCTGCACGGAAAGTAGTGTTTCGTGACGGCGTCGCGGAGAATACGTATCCGGATGACTTTCCCGACGACAAAAACGTTCTCGATAGTTTTCTTTTTCTTTCTCCTGAGGGATTTTTTTATTTAGGCCTGAGGAAAAATTCGCGTAATTTATAAAAGGGAGCATAATAAACCAAGCAGTCTTTTCGTCGATAAATAAATCAATACTCTCCAACGCGCGCGCACGTGTCTAATATATATATATAATGCTCCTGATATTAACCCTCTCGAGCCGAACGACTCGGTAATATATATATATGTATATGTATATATATATATATATATATATATATATATATATATTGTTCACGAGAATGAAACCTACGAGAAAAAAAGTTAAACCTCTTCGAAGGCGAAAAAAATAACGGAAGAACGGGGGAAAACCGTCATTACTACAAGTTTCCGCTTTCGGGGTTGAGAAAGAGACAAAACGTCGCAGGTCTGAGGAGAAAAAATTGAAGATTCGGAGCCAGAGAGAGAGAGAGAGGGTAACAGACAGACTAACCTTCTACGGAAAACAAAGTAAAACGATAGCGTTCGAGAGGTGAGAAATTTGATTTCTCTCTCTCTCTCCGAACAGAGTAAGGACGGAGAAAAAAGACGAGGGGAGAGAAAAATATAACCAAAAAATATATCTTCTTCAAGATTCCTCGGCTTTCTCCTCCCCTCCATTTCTCCCTCCCCCCTCTCCCTTTCACTATAAAGGCGTTGGATGAAGGAGTGCGAAAGGCAGGAGGGAGAGAAAAAAATTAAAAAATACATTCTCTCCTGTATCTTGTTGATGTAAATCAATTTCGAGACTGAAAAGTGAGAAGGAGTCGGTTCCTGGAAAAAAATGGGGAGGAAACGAGGGTGGGGATGGGGTGGGAAAAATAGATTGGGAGGGAAAAAATGATGGTGGTGGAAGGAGGGGGAAATAGAGGGAGAGAAAGACGGGAAAATGAGAGGAAAAAGATAGAGAAGAGTGGGAGAGGATATTTTTTATATAAAATGGGGGGAAAATGGACTACTAAAAAGATATAGGAAGAAGGAGAGAGAGAGAGAAAAAAAGGGAGAGGAACCGTTATGGAATGGGAAGAGATTGAAAGACGTTTGTGCACATTAAGAAAAGAAAGGAAGAGTGGATGGTTGCGAGGGGAGAGGGCAAACGAGGGAGGGGGAAAGTATGGTTTTATAAACGTGTTGTGGAAGGGAGTGGGCGGCGTGGTCTGGTACATAAGGAGCGATTTAAGTGGGGGTAAGGAGGAATTTAACTGATTATAAGGGGGGAGGGCGGTAGGGAGAATTAAGGAAGGAAGGATATTTAGGGTTCACGGAGAGGATGGGGAATGGATGGGGATGTGGATTGAAACTGGGAGTAATGTAAATGTAAATTGGGGAAAGGAGAGCTCTGGGATGGTTGCCTTGGGGAAGAAGAGGAAGGAAAGAGGAGGAGGAGGAGGAGAATAAAATGTGAGATTAAGATAGGGGGCACGATATTGGAGCCTTATTTTTGCGCGGTGAAGTTAAGGAACGTAAAAAAAGTCTCTCAGACTCTTAATAATGGCTCGAGGGGGTTAGAAAGGCAGTTATGAAACCGCGTGTTCAACAAATGCCAAAGAAAGATGCAGATTAAAGCTCCTATCTGGAGCTGCTGTGACGCACTCTCCCGGAAAAAGGCAACATTGCGTTTGATGTAAATGAGTAAATAGATTATAATATATGACCGACGTTGCAAAAGGAATGAATATTAAATGAAAGTGTTTTCTCGTATAACAGAAACACACGGGGCTAAAAGTGATATTTAAGACCATTTAAGACAAAATTGGAATCCTAAAAAAATGCGAAATTATACGACCATGTTGTGAAAATTCGTATTACTGAAACATATATATATATGTATATATATATATATATATATATATATATATATATATATATATGTGTGTGTGTATATATATATATATATATATATAATATATATATATGCGTTGGATTGGCAGTCATAGACATAAAAGGCTTCCCTCGTGAGCTTCGGACTATATCTTAACATGCCCTGTAGCGCCTTGAGAAATATAAAGTCTTCACCTAGGTCGCGCGAGGTCGCAGAATGGGTGGTTACGCGATTTCCAAGGGCAGAAAATAAAAGGCTGGAAGGGGTTAGGGAGCGGCTGGTCGCTGAGAGTTTGAATGGGTTGGAAAGAGGAGGAAATATTTAGGGCGTGGTTTAGAGCGAGAGAGAGAGAGAGCGAGAAAGAAAGCTCGAAGAACAAATTGGGATTTACGCTCTCGGCCTATGGGAGTAGGCATATTGGTCTATATATCTGCAGTAAGTGGTCGCCTTCGTCGTAAATTCCACGGGTTTTTAAGGATCATTAATTCTGCCTACTTCATCGTTACACGCGTGCATTTTACATGTGCTTTTCTTAGCTGTCTTCGCCTGCCTAAAGAATTTAAATACAACATTTTTTGCCATTAATTGCATATGAGAAATTTTGAGGTCTAAATTAATGACAAATTTAGCAACGATTGTCCAATGCTACAGAGAAGTGTTTGTAATTGAAGAAAAATGAACAGTTATGACGACTCAAAAAAATGAGAGAATTTGAGACAATGGGTAACAAATAAATTTTCAAATGACAAAATAAAGGACGTGCAAAATTGAGGTTTGGAAGAAAAAAACGTCTCTACATTTGGAAAGAAGTAAATTTTTAGAAGTTGTGAGTTCGACAGATTTTAACAAGCTTTCGGCTGGAAACGATGCATCTTAATGGTTGAATACATTACGCGATACATGGATAAAACTTATAAAAGTAATACATAACGCATTTTGTTAAATATCTCATAGTATATCGAGCAGCTAAACGATCCCCGCTATCCACGTTTTTTTAAAGTTAATACTGCTGCAAGCGTGCCTTGCTGAGGGAAAATCTCATATACCCTCTATATTGGTTCTTGATAGACAGCAGAAATGTACTGGTTATTTGCAGCTCTGCTAGGACGAGAAATAAGAGGAACTCGACTTGGAGAAAGGAGGTGCTGGGAGGAAGGAGAGATGGAGTGGATGGAGTGGGGGAAGTACGACTACGAATGAATGGAATGGGGAGGAGGCGGTCGGAATCGGTATTAGAGCGGCGGGTTGTCAAGAGAGGAAGAAATGCGTGGGTGGAGGAGAGTGTTCAACGCTAAAAGGAGGAATGCGTAAGGAAAGGGAAGAAATGGGAGTGCCGGGTTGAAAGGCTTCTGCTACTGACGCTTCTGGCGGGGAAGGATATTGAACCTCGGGATGTGGTAAGATTGGAAGATCGTATACGTACATAAAAAACGTTCGCAATCAACTCTGTTGCCACCCCCTCCCAGATCTCTAGAATCGAAATCTACTGCTTCTTATTGTAGAGTGGGGTTGCCCTCATCTCATACCCTTAACTCTCGCCCATGTTAAGAGGGTAAAAAGGATAGCAGGGGGTTTAAAACCGCTAAAAGGAGAAAGGAAGTCATTTCGTTTCATGGAATTCAAAACGGTATTTGTGGTGTAGCTTTAAAGAAGGAATGGCAGTTTAATGAAGCGGATGATCGACCAAGTAATTTTTACTTTCAAGAAATGCCGCACGTGATTGACCAGTATATTTGTTTAAAAGGTATTTTTCGGATTTATTTGCTTCAGGGCAGTATTTCATGTAGCACATGTAATGGAATTAAAAATAACTGCCACAGAACCAGTTGGATTTAAATTATAACCAGGGATGAAAAATTTCATTCCGATTAATTTTAGAAATTTTTTCCATAATCATCTTTATGTGCTCATCACGTCAAGTTAACTAACTTAAAAATTTTCGGAAGTAAATTTGATTAACTAACTGAGAATCTGCTGATAAAGGTGGATACAAATTTCAATTAGGATTTTGGTCTAAATGCACTACAAGAAGCCTCATTTTCGTCTATCACGCTTATATATGGTTAAAGATTTCGCAGAATAGATCATTCAAAATCTTGCTGAAATCAATTTATGTTTTATGTCTAACGTCACAACATGCCAAGCAATTTCGTCATCGAATCCGTTCTACGTCTTGATGGAATCCAACGATCTACCGGTTTTACTATGGTTTCGCTGTAATAAGTCCAATGTAACAGGTAACGGCTCAAAACCTAATTATAAATTAAATAGCCGCAATCGGAAATTTTTTTCATCAATAGTTAGCAGAATAACGAAATAATCTCTGCTAGAAAAAGCTTTCTGGTTTCAAAAGTACTTAGTGACTTGTTTCGATATTCATATGAATATGCTACTGCGTCTATTTGACTTTTACATTCCATAAAACTCGAAGAAAATTTCTGTAAATTCATTTCCTTGTTCACGATAAGGAATAGAGCTCTTAAATTTTATGGTAAACATAGAAAATACGGGATATTTTAAATTTCCATTATAATTTTCCTTGCCCCTTCGTCAAGATTGTACCAGTGGCTTAACTAGGAACAGAAGGACCCGCAGCATAATATTATTAATGATCCCTCTCCACCTATTCTCTGAACCAACAAATACATGTGTTCAATTAAAACCCATCGTAAAGTCTATCAATTTGTACTTCAAGAACAAGCAATTTAAAAATGTACTTGTCTCAGATATCTCCAATAGTCACAACAAGGTTAAAAACCACATGCGCATTTCGGCTACAAAGCAGCCTTCTTCAGTGATAATTCACCGGAAATAGATTCTAAAAAACCAATTTCGGCAGGTAATTAGAATCTTAAGGTATAATTTTTATCGCGTTCCTATCTTAAAGTTTTTAACCTATTGGTTGTCAAAATTGTGATTTCTTTTTGTAATATTGAAACATTACATAATGAAGCTTAATGAAATTTGTGAAAAAAATAAATTAAAAACTATCTGTCCAAACAACTTCTGAGGAAAAAGCAACGGTAGAGAGGGAAATGAAAAATCTTTAAACCTGACGTGGTTGGTCTTTATAATATTGCATCATGCACTAGGCAAAGTCTGCTGGGTAAAAAGTCGCATGTGCTCACGCGATTCTCGACTCTTGAAAACACGTTTTGCGCATCCAGAACAATTTCAAGAATTTTGATGACATTATTTTGGGCGACATATTTGCGAGAGAAGACCGAATACAGTAGTCTCTCAAAAACCACGAGGGTTACATTCCTAACAACCCACGGGTGACTACGGCCAGGGCTTACGGGAACTTGGGGGTTAGGGGAGTGATCCCTGAGAGACATACCTAAAGCTCTATAATGTAAACTTCAAAATTAATAATATTTATACTATACTTCAAAAGAACATGTTTATTTTATGAAAAAACAAAAGATAATTCGTTAACCGTGCAAAGATGTACCGTACATTAATAAATAAATGGCAGCCCCTGTTGACGCCCACCTGGACTTATGCTTCAAAGAACACGGGTTAAACAAACGCTTCTATAAAATTCCATGAATCTCAGTCTCCCGACTAACAAGTAGTCTAAAACTTCCTCTTGCCTATGTTTTTCCTGCTGGTAAAGACTATTTAGTACACAGCTTCTTCAAAAACATAAATTTTAACATTAGTAACATTAGCTAATTACTTGGCAGCGCGAAGAACTGCGGATACTAGGGACTAGATACTGCGGTTGCCATAATCAGATGCAACTTTTCAACCGCGAATACTCAAAACCGCGGTTGGCAAAGGGCTACTGTATTTCAAATTTATATATTCAGAATTGTCACAATATATTTAAAAATATCTCGAAAGAGCGTATCTCGAGAAATATTTCAAATAAAATATATATCGATTTGCTGCTTTGCTTCAGGCATCACCTCAACGATGTATGTACTTGTATACTACCTCGAGGGTCTACCCAGAGGCGAACTTAAAGAGGGTGCGAGGCCCCTAGACGATTGGAGTTTGCGTGGCCCACGACTTACGATTTCTTAATACGAGTTTATATTTTAATGAAGAAAACATGCAAACAAATTTTGAATTATTTATTTAGATATACTATGCTTATAGTATTGTGCAGTGTTTTTCAACTTTTTTAAAGCGGCGGAACACTTTGGACGGAGAAAAAATTGGCTGAAAACCTATATACATACGCATATATTGGCGGAACACCTATATTCATACGCATATATATATTTACCATGGCTGTGGGAAGGCGCATGCGTACTGCCGCAGGTTAGAAGTTGTAACCTTCTGCTTTCTGCTTCCCCGATAGATGAACTTACGGTGTGAGAGCAAAATTAAAACACCTTTTGTTTTTAAATTCATTACGAAATCTAAATTTATCGAAAAATTATTTTCGGTGGAATATTTCGCGGAAAACTTAGGCAATGCCGGCGGAGCACCAGTGTTCCGCGGAACACCAGTTGAAAAACACTGGTATAAAGCATGAGCTTCTGATGTCGATTGTGGATCAGTCTCCAAATGGATTAGTGACAGTTGGTTCACTGTAGTAACATTTTGCCATAGTTCTTAATTCTGCAACTAGCAATTTCACATCGAATCCGTCTAGAAAATCTTAACTTGTTTT
Source organism: Tanypteryx hageni (assembly GCA_028673005.1). Lineage (NCBI taxonomy): Eukaryota > Metazoa > Arthropoda > Insecta > Odonata > Petaluridae > Tanypteryx > Tanypteryx hageni. Next base: position 59,595,749 of record CM054116.1, read on the forward strand.
ACAACAGCGGTTTTCTACTCTTATGTGTACTAAATTCCTCAATTATCAATTATGAACTTCAAGGCACCTTTCATATTTGTGCTGGGTGGAAGAATCTTGCAAATCATACCGAGTTCTTCGTACATCTCGATGTAATATATTTCATATGAGCCCTCAAATTCGAGTATACTTTTGAGGATTTTTACAATGTTGCAAAAGTTCTTCTGCAATGGCTTGAAGCTCTGATATTCAACACAAAAATAAAAAATTAATAAGATATATTTTTAGAGACTCAAAACGGGTTTCAACACTCGCACGAATCGTATCAACGATAACATTAAAGAAATGATAGTGAATAATTCCTTGTAATCTTTAGTACATACGTTCTCAATTTCATAACTAGACATCTCATTAATAAGAGATTCACTTTCACTGCGAAGGTTTTACATTCCTTCACAATTAGAAGATAGTTCTTGTAAAGCATCAAAGACCCCTTCGAGCAGAAATCTAACGGCTTGAAAACTTTCTATGCGGCATTCCCATCTAGTTTCTGAAATTGGTTTGACCGTTTTACCTTTTCTTTTAATATACGCCATCTATTATAAGATGCTGAAAATAGATTATAAAGCCTCGGAAGTAAACCAAAAAATACTTGAAGCAGCATCACCCAAGATCAAATTCCAATTATGACAACCACATGGACTGAAGAAGGCTCGCGACTTTACTTGCAGTATTCTAGTGTTCACTTTTTTCACCACTCATATTAGAACCATTGCCATAGCCTTGATCACGACAAACCAAGATGTATAACAATAAGCTTAGGTTGTCTATTTATGCCAGAATAATTACAGTAGGATTTTCTCCTGTTGTTTGGTGTACCTCGAGGAAACCGACAAAATGCTCTTCAACTTTCGCTGTATTTTTGTCAATATAGCTTAATATAATCGTCATTTGTTCATCATGATTTAAATCTCGCGTACAGTCCAAAATAAACTAGTAATGTTTGGCCTCCTTTACTTTGTTCAATATCTTATTTTTTGCACATTTAGCCATTAAATCAATTAACTCATTCTACGTGGTCTTACTGAAATAATGATCACGTACTTCATTATTGACGACGCCGCTCAAATGTTCTCGCATGACTGGATAAAATTTTGCCAATAATTTTACTAACCCAAGGAAATTTCCACAGTTCTTGGCAGGTTCCTTTATGTTTTCTGTACAAACACGAGTGGCTTTTATGGGCCGCTAAATACTGCACTATAGCAATTAGTCTTTGGTCTGATTATTTATCACCTTCTGAATTCGATCTTGATATAATGATTTGTCATTCCACTTTGAAGAATGATTTTAATTTTCCGATAGATTCTGATAAATAAGTAAAGATGAAGACTACGGCGAAATTGATGTTAAATAAAATTAACTCCTTGACCATAAAATTCAAAATTAGAGACACACGATGAAAAAGGGGATGGGGGGGGGGGGAAGGAAAGGCAGGAAAATTCAAAGACAATAAAAATTATAAACTTACAGGTTTAGGGGTTGTTACTCCACGCCAGGGACCTGATGTCACTCACACATTCACTCACTCAATCGCGCAAGCACTAAAGGTGGAAAAGGAAACGGGACCGGGTTTGCGAGAAATTACTCTGCGCCAGGGACCCAAAAAATCACACCGTTGTTAGAAGGTTTGTGAGTCAGTACGACCGCGACAGAGACCTACTAAGCAACCACAAACACACGCACACGTACACGCCAAGAGGAAAAGGAAAAAAAGGGGGAAGGAACGGGGAAGTAATACTAGGTTTACGGGAGATTATACATCAGCTACTGATGATGAGAGCATTGCTCTCGAAATACGTATTTAGTACGTTAACTCATTTTTAGAGATCTTGTGTACCTATATTCGAGTGCTTGCGTGTGTGACTGTTTTGTCTGTTAGGTCCCTGTCGTTGCCGGAAGGCACATAAACCTACAGGCCACTGTGTGCGATACTAGGTCCCTGGCGTGGTTTAATCTCCCGTAAACCTAGTATTACTTCCCCTTTTTTTTCCTTTTCCTCTTGGCGTGTACGTGTGCGTGTGTTTGTGGTTGCTTAGTAGGTCCCTGTCGCGGTCGTACTGACTCACAAACCTTCTAACAACGGTGTGATTTTTTGGGTCCCTGGCGCAGAGTAATTTCTCGCAAACCCGGTCCCGTTTCCTTTTCCACCTTTAGTGCTTGCGCGATTGAGTGAGTGAATGTGTGAGTGACATCAGGTCCCTGGCGTGGAGTAACAACCCCTAAACCTGTAAGTTTATAATTTTTATTGTCTTTGAATTTTCCTGCCTTTCCTCCCCCCCCATCCCCTTTTTCATCGTGTGTCTCTAATTTTGAATTTTACGGTCAAGGAGTTAATTCTATTTAACATAGATTCTGGTATTCACAGTTTTTATTTATATGTGTTATAGGAAAATAAGCAATGGTGTAACGTTTTTAAGAAGATGTTTAATGTATTCAGAGAGCAAAAACGCAGTTTTTTTTGCTTCTGCTGTAAGCTCTTTGATCTATTAAGTAGAAGTAATTTAGCAAAGAAGGGAGTGACGATTAAAAATGAATCGATTGATATGCTATGAGATTGTACTCGTAAAAGTACATTTGAACGAGCTAGGAAAGGCTCTATTTTAAATAATATCGTAAAATACAAGTGTGTGCAGGGACGATTTTCCACCAGGGACTGTAGCAACATGCCTTGTGGCAATGGCGTTTTAGTAATGCGATTATTATTGTTCATGTAATAAGAAGAATTTATACAAATTTTCTGTTGATCATCTATAAAAAATCCTAAAATTTTCCATGATATATATTTAAGCACTTACGGCTAAATACTTCATTTTCACTGAAATCATAAAAGTCGGGATGCTTTTAAAAGGGGCCCGTGATTCGGCCTTGCATAAGCAGCAGCAAAACAGAATAAAGAATAATACTTTGCACGCTTTATAATGCAGTAAAATAAAAAATAAATTGCAGTGTTTTACTTACCAAATTATCCAAATATTTCTTTCTTCAAAGAGACCGAAAAATATTCCAGGTTTTTCGATAATCATCACAGAATAACGTGTTCACACTTCAAGCGATACACGCCAACTAGATTTTACCGTTATTCTCTATTTTGTTCTCACGCCTAGTGAATAAAAAGCCCTTTTGTCTTCCATTTGAGTCATCCAGATTGCTCTCGAGGAATAATATACATAAGGCTTAGCGGCCTGCTAGTTTATAGTGGGTGGAAAAAAATAAGAATTTCAGTAATGACTTGTAAGCAATGCTGGACCGGTGCAGGGCCCAGGAGAGAAATCCTGGGCCTCGGTACTTCCCCTGCTCTCGGGACCATTACCGCCACTTCCCACCCACCATAATTATATAATTATAATTCCGCTGTCAAGATTCAGCAATTGATTTTTTCAAATTCTCCATTGTCTGTCATAGCTCGATTTTTATAATATGATTTTGTAAGACACGCAGGAATGTTTATATATGACTGCTAGAGTCCGGGCACCGCTAAGTCACGGGCCCCGGTTATTTGCACCGGGTGCATCCCTCTCTCCTGGGCCGGTGTCGCGGGCCCCCAGACCCTTCGGGACCCTCCGCGGTGGCGGAGCTGACGGCATAGCAGTTATGCCCCTGTTTTCCAGTCTGAAGAACCTTAAGAAACAACGGCTGCTAGTGATGTTGAAAATAAGCGATAAGCAAAACAATACACAGTTTTTACTTTGAGAATATACCAATCAACGTCGGGGATGCTTTTCACCGTTGCTTAATACACGATTGTAGTAAAATGAAATAAAATGTCGGTTTTTATCACCTAACGGAAAATCATCATTTTCTCTTTAGATGCGAATCGGACCTCTCCGAACAATATTGCTCAATTGATAATGGGTCAAAGAGAAAATCCACTCACCAGGATCACTATAATTGGCAAATGCACCAGGTTCTTCCCCAACAGCAACCAATTCTGCTGACGTCGTAGAAGTTGAGGGTGCACAATTGTCAAAGTCATGACACCTTTTTTGGCTATTTTGAATAATTACGCCTGTTTCAGCTCCATTATCCACAGTTATGTTGGGGTCTTCAAGATTTTCATTTCTGCTTTCACGACTAACATCAATAAGATTTTCATTTTTCTCACTAACATTGCAAGTAGAATTAGTTTTTTTACTGCACTTCTTGAAAATTTTCTTCAAAGAGCCTTTAAACTTTCGTTTTAATTCTTCCAAAGGAGCACGCTTTTTCCTTTCTAACTTTTTATCTTTATCCCGATCTCTCTCTAACATTTTAATATTTAAATGGCGTTAATTATTCTTCTTAATGTAATAACACTAAATTAAATATTTTAGTCAGATTAGAATAATGATGTTAATTATGATAATGATTCACGAATACAATAAGATGCCCTGCGATAACGCCACTTAGCTCTTGGTGATTCACGGGAACTACGAACCAACTATGAGGACCGGCATAGTCCGAATGTATCTTTCCTCGAAAACGCCAGTTCTCTTTTACAACGATCGTCTTCACCATCTAAAATGCATGACTAGTTCTTTGTGCTGGGAATTTTCAAACTCAGTGTAAACATTTCTTTCACTTCTTATATTAACCTGACTCAACGCCGTCCGACGTAGATTGTACTTCCGGCGAGAACTTAACATCCTGCCGTCCGACGTACAATTTAGGTCCAGAAAAGAGCGGTGGAATTAAATTTCTGTTTTGATTTTGGATTTCCAAGTGAGAGATGGGGCTAGTTGAGGTCTATTTCTTTTCATCGTTCGACTCGATCTCTAACATATCCGCAAAACCTTTTAACCTTGACACAAGTGACTTTCAATTTCTCTTTACTCTCTTCACGACGGCATTCCGTGCGTGACTGCACACGCTCAGTGTTTCTTTCTTCCTCTCTCCAGATGTTTCTTTTAATCGCTCTTAGCAATTCACGAAATAGAAATCCCCGAAAGCTTTTTAGACGATGTTTCGAGCGCGATTGCTCACGCATCACCATCAACGCGTTTCTTTCCTAGTTTGTCTTTAGGCGCAAGGCGCGAGGCCCCTATTAGGCGCGAGGCCCCTATGAGATGCGAGGTCCCTATGAGGCGCGAGGCCCTATACTTGGCGAGAAACAAGTTGGCCCCTGAGAAAGTTGATAGTTAGCAGAGTTATTTTCAGGCTTGGGCCTATCAGAGCCTTGGGACGTTGCCATTCTGTACCTTAATAGCGTCGCTTAGTTTTCTGAATCAGTAGCCTTTGGATTGTCAGCTTATGAATATTGTGCGCCGGTTCTTTTTGAGTCTTGTTTTTTATTATTGTTATACAGTTGCATTGTTGATGTTTTGATTATGAAGTTTTTTTGCTGTTTTGCTATTTAAGTTTTTTTTAATGGTTTCTATTTAAGAAATTTTTTGTTTCTTAATTGAAATGGCTGTGGTTCTCGAGGAAAGTTTAAGGGAGTTATCCCAATCCGAGGACAGGTGAGGGAAATAATAGTTAATGTTCGAAACATGAACTACGAAACAGGAGCCCACTTTTCTCACCGGACAAAGTCCTTCGGAGAACTGCGAGTGCTGTAGGAGTGAGTGAGAGATCGGTGAAAAGAATTTCGAAGGAAGAATCTCAACCCCATTGACAAAGGTATTGGTAACCCCCGGTAAGAAGAGGAAAGTAGAGTGCAGAGTTACCAACATAGACTCTTTTCAGGAGGATACTATTCGTAGACAAATCTACGATTATTACAGAAGGCAAGAGTTCCCAACCAGTGGGTTACTTTTAAAGATATTAAAGGAAGCAAATTTATTTCAAGGAAGTGAATTTTCATTGAGAAGAGTGCTTGCAAACCTTGGATTTAAATGGAATCAATCAACAAATCATTTATTTAACACAAACAGATTTACTCCAAATTATATGTGTTATAATAAATATACAACAAGCACATACGACCATGCCCTCGGCGGGATTCGAACCCGCGACCCTGGCATTGGGAGCTAGACACGCTTATCACCTCTCTGCCAAGAAATGTAGTGGGAGAAAATTATTGCTTGTACGTCATAATGTTGTTGCTTGGCGTGGTCGATTTTTACGTGCTGTAAACAAAGTAAATTTTGAAAAAATCAATTTGGTTGGACGAAACATGGGTGAATGCTGGTAAAACGACTTGCCGAGCATGGACAGATGAAACCGCCGCAGTATCGGTTTCTGTGCCAGGGGGAAAAGGTGGAAGGTTAATTCTTTTGCAAGCGGAAAATTTGCGAGGGTTCATACCTAACTTCATGCTATTGTTCCGGTCCAGGAAAACAGTTCGTTACCACGAGGAAATGACCGGTGAAACATTTACAAAGTGGTTTTAAGAGTCATTGATCCCAATTATAGAAGAAAACAGTGTGATAGTAATGGACAACGCTCCTTACCATTCATTTCAACTGGACAAACCTCCAAATATGTCGCACAGAGAGGTTGATATAATTGCGTGGTTAAAGAATCATAATATTGATCCTCCATGCATGAACAAGTGTGAATTGATGGAGTTAGTTGCACACCACAAACCTATGTTTCCATTGCATGCGATTGACGAGTTAGTAAAATCTCATGGGCACCAAATCATCCGCCTACCACCCTATCATTGCCATTTGAACCCCATTGAAATGATTTGGGCCCAGGTGAAAGGATATGTAACCCGAAAAAATAAAACTTTTAAACTTGCCGGCGTAGAGAAGTTGACAAAGGAAGCAATAGACAATGTGACTGAAAATAATTGGCAGGATGCAGTTAAACACGTAGAGAAATAAATTCACGAGGCTATGAAAAGAGACGGAGTGATAGAAGAATGTGTGGAGGAGCTGGTGATACGTCTGGGAAGCAGTAGCAGCATCAGCAGTACGACAGATAAGAGCTAGAAAAACGAAGAAGAAGATAGAAGTTCAAGAAATAAATCTTTGTTTGAAGAATGTGGAGCTTTTTCTTCGCCTGATTAAAATGTAATATATCACTTTTATGCTACATAAAAAGAGGTGAATATATTTATTTCTTGCCATTGCATATCAAGTCAATAAAAATTTCATTAATCATATTATTTCTTTGCCACACTGTTTTTTACTCTCTCCCATAAAATCCATAACTTTTAAAGTAAACTCACTTTTGGATTATGTTAATTTTTTATTTATAATACATAAGAAAAGAAGTTGGAATTAGGAATCCTCAAACAGTTTACCAATATGGATGTCTACGAACTGGAATTTTTTGTAGATTGGTTGATTCATGAGAATTTATCATAAATAAATTCCAAGATTATGATTTAGAATAAAATACATACATCTATTTTCAAAAGAAACTAAAATATTAAAGTTTCCATTTATAAATCTTCATATATCTTGGTTTATTAGAATTCCTGAGGAGAAAATCTACTATCTATGCAAAATGTTATTTAATGATCTGACTTTATTTTATACTCACATATATTTATTTACAGAATGTTTGTTACTTCAAGTGTTATATTAATTTTAAATAAAAGACGTCTTTCTAATTAGAAGATAATTAGAAATTGGTAAGTTCCAATGCATAAGTCGTAATGGGCGCATGTCCAGTATTATCGTTTGTTAAAACATTCATATCTGCCAACTCAATAGACGTATTGAAATAAATTCTTCACTAAAATTAATTTCGTCATTTCATATGTAATTCATACGAAAGTTGTTGGGGTGTAACACCAACAGTACGCGATTATGTCGCATGCTACATTTTCTAATACAGAGATCCGAAAAATGTCATTCACTTCATATAAAAATTTGTACCACTCAATTGGTAAACTACATATACAAATAATAATATGCATTGTGCAGTACAATGTATGACAAATATTAGATCAAATTTTCGCTTTAACAGAATTGGCCATTACTTCAAAATTACATCAGGAAAAAAAACGGAAAAATAACCTGATTTTTTGACTTAATGTATATATCATCGTGTTGCTAGTCATTTTAAAAGGCTTTTCAAAAACTAATTACGTAAATTGATTCTAAGTGAATAGTTTTACTAAAGAACGTATTTTGTTTGCCGGAATTTTAAAGTTTTATTTACTGTTTCGTTCATAAATAGATAAACGGGCGTGACCTGTAAGCGTAAATTCGACAACGTAGCTCCCCCTCTACTTTCCGAGTGTAAACATCTGAGAGGCCAACTAGTTTCTCGCCGACTATAGGCGGTCGCCTAGCCCTGTATCCGCCCCTGGGTCTACCACAACATCAGGAATTTTCCCAGTGGATCGCTGTATCTCTTATAGTTGATTTCCGCATTAATTAATTTTTTATTAAATATCCTCTTGAATATGTCTGGGTGCATGTGTGCGTTATAATCGACGAGTGCGCAATAAATAGAATAATGAGCCACTAGATATAACATTAAGCAAATATGAATTTCATTTTTACACCTACCATTTAAAAAATAATTGCGCAATCCTTTGAACCAAGATCAATTTATCCTCTTGTTTGTTCATGTGAATATTTTTATTATAGTAACGCTTTCACAAGAGGTGCGCAACTCCTATCGTGAAATCTACCTGCTCCGTCGGTTACGGATAATTTATGTAATGCTTCAGGGGAGAGGACAAGCGTATCTCATAAATCGCAGCCCGAGTTGACCGTGCAAACGTTATATGCCCTAGACCTTCCTTAAATTAAAATTAATGGACTTTTCTCTAGAAAATGGCGCGCATTTTCAAACGGGCCGCAAGATCGTCGGAACTAATCCTCAATCTCGACCGCAAAATAGTGAAAGTGTCTTGTTCGGTAAGGAAAAAGTCATCAAAATTTATGAGAAAACCCAGAACCAGATGAATAAGGTTTTATTTTCTTGAGGAAAAATAAAAAAATACGAGAAAAGCATATCCTTCTGCTTCCCACTCGAAATTACACGAATTTTCCCCCGGCCAGACCAACAACCCCACCTCCTTCCACCCACCATTCTAACATTTCTTCTCCGAAACAATTTCCTCGGCCACATATTAATACCCAAACTGATGTGCGACCGGTTTTAGAATTTACACTCGCTTGAATAAAAAAAACAAGATTCGATATTTATGCCCATGGCCATTCCACTTGACATATCTTCATTTTCAAAAGACCTACCTCCTCGTGTTTATCTTGCCCCACCCAAATAAAAAAATAAAACTGCGAGGCACGGGCGGTTTTTTTCTATAGGAAATACCAATTCGGCTCTCTCTTTTTCTCCTTCCTCACTTCTCACTCCCTCTCTCTTCCCTCTCCGCAGATTCATTCAATTTTAAGAGCAATTAAAGGAGTGTTCGAGAGGGCGGGGGTAAAAGCACAAGCAATTTACCCACGAGGCACTACAAAAAAGTCAGCCGGAGAAAAGCTGCCGTTTATCCCTCAAGAGCCTTCCAAAGGCATGGAATTGGAGCTCTAGAAGGCCTCCTCCTCTCTCCCCTCCCTCCCTACTCCTCTACTCTTCGTATTCCCTCTCTCTCTCTCTCTCCCTGCTCTCTCTCTCTCTTACCATTCGAAATAAAATGAGAGGGGCGCATATTTTCCACTGAGAGTTCTGGGAAGGAAGAAGAAGGCGTCGCAGTAGATCCTCTCTTTCTCCTCCGCCAACCGCTGCCTCAGAAACGACCTCTCCCTAGCCCCCTCCTAGGGCACAACAGCCTGCAAATCTCAAGCGTCGCTTTGTCCTCCTACGCCTTTCCTTCCTATCTCTCCCTCCGCGGGATCCCCTCCCCCAGCGTTCCGCCTCCCACACTATAACTTCATTGAAGTACCCGATGTTAAGCGTCCTATAGAGCCTCATTCCGCTTCCCACCAATTTCTTTCCTAGCCTACCCATAATATCTCCCCGCCCTTGCGACTGCTCAGCGCTCCCCTTTACAGCCCCTTTATTCTCCTTCCCTCCTCCTTCCATTCCTTCGACCCCGCATCCAATTTTTTCGAAGTATAACGCGATCTCGTAATATTCCTCGGCTCATTTGTGGCACCCAATCCGCCTCCCGCTTACATTCTGCTGCATTCCGCGCGATTCCAATATTTATAATTCTTTTATCGAGCGGACGAAATTTTTACGCCGCGCGCGGCATCCTTGGTTCAACCGCTAGCCTTTTTACAGCGCTGTCCGAATTGTGACACGTTAGCACACGTCCGATCGCACGCATCCTTCTTATTTCCCGGGAAACAATCCGGACCTGCTTTCATAGCTGCGGCTGTAACCTATCCCCCCCTTTTACCAGTCCATTTCCGAAAAAAATACCCCTTCCCTCTCCGCCAACCTCCCACTCACTCCCCCTTCTGTCTCTTCTCTCCCTCTTAGACATAGCATCCTCCGATCCCTTAGCGTCTTCCCTCTATCTCTTTCACTCTCTCTCATTTCAGGCTTCGGGTGTCACTAACTCTGGCGCCTGTTCCGCCCTCGTCTCCGACGCACGCCCTCTCTTTCACTCTCTCCCTATCATTCCTTTCCCCAAACTCACTTCCTCCCCTGCCTCCTTCCCCCTCCCCATCTCTGTACCCTTACTTCGCGAAATCCGAACCCCTTCTTCCTACTCTTAGAGGAGAAATCGTTTTTTCCTCCCTCCCTTCCTCCATCCCTTCCCCCACCCCACGCCGTATTTTGTTGCCTTCACTCGCTCCATCCTCATCTTCCAGTACGAATGTCCTCTCTAACCTCCCCCTATCTTCCCCTCTACACCTTCTCTCGCCCTCTCCACATCCTCCCGTCTCATTCCTTAGCATTTCCTGACTTCTCCCCCTTCCCCACCCTTTCCTTCTCTTTTCCATCTCCTACTACGCGAAAAGACGAGTGCCTTTAGAAATTGAAGAGGAGTCAGAGAGATAGAGAGAGGTAAATCGTCCTGAAGAGACTAGTGGAAAGTGGTGCTGTATTCAAGTTGGGGAGGCATTGGTAGTTATGAGGCGGTTGCTTTTGGTATTGATGTGTACGCTTTTATTTCTTCCACTGGATGTTTTCTTCCTCTCCCTCTCACAGGTACGCGAGTTTTGCCTAGTATGACTGCATCGATTATTTTTTAACATTGAACACCGAACGGATCTTTTTTCTGGGTTGCTATTTACGGGATTTTCCATAGAGCGACACATCTTGATTCGTTCATAGGCGTATTGCTCCTTTCCATCAATCGTGTCCCTCATGGCTGCTTTCAGTGTAGCAATAATATTCAAATGTGTGCAGCTTTTTTCGTAAACAAAGTTGAAAAAACTTTAACTCTGACTAAAATATTTTTCGATAGAAGTTTTACACTTTTGCAGTAGTTACTAAATCTAAAAAAACTAACGCTCCTAATTTTGATTTTTTTCTTTCCTACCATAAGTAAAGCTGCGCGCACAGCCTTGGAGCTTTCTTGGCCCAACAGAATATTGACCAACATTTTTAAATCATCAGAAGTGCGCTATCTTGTTGCAGTTACTGAAGCAACATTTTCGAGATTCGAGAACAAATTTATACCGAGCGGATGTGGAAATCATAGATGGATAGTTCCAACCAATACAGGTTCGTTTAATAAACGGAAAACTGAAAAAAAAATCCGAAAAAAAAACAGAGCCCATTTACAACCAAAGATCGAGGGGGTCCATACAAGTCCGTAACACGACACACAGGGAGAGAGAGGGAAATTAGCATTAAGTACCTACTCCCTCGACATCTCGAGGCTCTAGTGAGCGATATGACTCACGATGAGCGTTAACGTCACCCAATAATCTCTACACGGAAGCGACGAGAGGGTTTCTGAAGAGAGGAATAAGAGGAGCAGAGAATGAATGCATGTAGTATCCGGAAAAGGGAGGATCGACGAGCGATCGACGGATTTCCTAGAGAGAGAGAAGAAGGGGTTGCGAGAGAGAGAGAGAGAGAGAGAGGGTGCTGGAGAGGTGCTCGAGAGCGACAATGGTTGCCGCTGCACTCATTCTCCCTCTTCCCCTCTTGCGATCCCTATACAACAACGCTTCCATCGCGTCTAAAGGGTTATAACGGAAAGGTTTTCCATCAAATATGAATGGAATTCCTCTATATATTTCCGCTTCAAGAACTGATCCGGAGTTTTTCAACATCGGTAAAAGTTGGATTTTTCCTTGATTTTTAGTTTTTAAGGTTAATATTATTTTTAGGAAGAAATGGGCACTTTACAAAAATACTTATTTACAATTCAATCCGGAAAAAATCAAATATTAAATAAACGTTTGAATTTTTCTTTGATTTAAGATCACGTCAAATCTAATTATCCTACTCTTAAAAGATGGAAAAGTTTATTAAAAAGGCAAGGGTTGTTATGTTTCTTTATAGGATCGATTGAGGATAAATATTAAATTAACTAAATTATTAATAAAAGATAAATGATGAGAAAATAGCTTAAGAAATATTAAATTATATTTAAATAAACTTACAATATTAAATCTCTAATGAGATTGGAAAGAAAGGTATTTTAACGTAATACATATTGAAGCGTTTACCAATTTTTAAAAATCCAATGGATAGAGAATAAGGAAAATTCTAGTCTTAACCAGGAAACCAACGATTTATATTCTCCGAGCGAATGCCCTACCACAAACCTACCTAGAGTGACTGATTCTACGAAATCATGAATATCCAGAATGCTTCAATTCTTCTAGTAGAGAACTTGTATGCAAAGGATTCAAGATCGGACACGGATGGTTTTGGGTTTCTCTCTGGTATCAAAGCGCTTCCTAATTACGCGTGCCAAGAATCACTTAACCTCAGATGTTTTATAAGTGACCCTTGCACCCTTTTTGTGCATTTTATGCGAGTAGGCTAATTCCGACCACCCCGTGTTTTTCTCCTTTATGTGTGAGAGAATCTGCGCACGGTTAACATTCTTTCCCGCTACTTGTGACTGAAAGGCTTGACCACGCTATCTCGATAGAATCTGCCTAATTGAGTTGGCGGAAACGGATCCGGAAGATTTTATCTCTGTTTTTCTGATGAAGGTAGCAGTTTAAAATAATCCCAAGTTAGTCTCCCCAATTAATAGACAAACCCGCTTGATATTTTGGAGTAAAATAACCAGTTCTTTATTTTTTATTATATATTCACGCCGTTTCAATTATTTGGGAAAGTGCATTTTAAAACTAGAGAGCTTCTATATTCGTCGTTGGACTCTTGTAAATTCCTCAAAATTTCAGAGAAGAATTTCTGCGTTGAAAATTATGGACTGAATTGAAAACGAAAGTTCATGCTGAATCTATCGTAAAAAATAATCTTCGAAACACTAAAAAAAAAATAGACCGTCTCATTTTAATCTCTCGAAGTTGGAGTCGACAGCCGCGGGTATCTTTATAATTCATGGTAATTTTTGGCGAGTTCTTTATTCAAAAATATTCAATAGCGATGACCTGAATGTGTTAAAGAGAGTGTTAAACGAGTAAAATAAGACCCTAAACCGGTTTGACCTTACCGATGCAAGCGGATGGCGGTAATTCAATGCAAATAGATGTGAAAAAGTTGAAGGCGAGCGTCTGGGGGAAAATATGAGATGGATATTTATGGTGAGTAATTTACGAGCGGAAAACGCAAAGTGGATGTTATTTAGTCTAAAGATATTCCCGTATATATGCGAGATTATGCGGAACGAGACAGGGATTAATGGAGCTTTAAGGCGGATAATGAAGCGTGCATGTACATGTGTGTGTGCGCGAGGAGTGGGTAATGAAAGAGGAAAATTCTGAATGACGAGGTAAGGAGAGGATGTATTAAAGCTTCATTTCTGAAATAAGCAACGATGGTGCACCTTGAATCAAGATATTTCTATTACGAAATCGGAGAATCCCAAAATACGAAAAGAGAGTTTACGCACATAATTGAGATTAGTGGCAGCAAAATGTTTTTTGAATGGCGCGTAAATTATGAAAATGTTTAGAATTATTATCGACCTGTCGTACCGACGGCGGAAAACAATCAATTTTCGAAGGAAACGTCAAAAGTTTTTAATGAAGCCAAGGGTTGCGTTTCGATGGAATTCTCTCTCTTCCCTCGGTTAACGCGATGTACATGATAAGCCGCTTAGTCACTGTCGAGTCACGAGCCTCTATACATTCCGAATATCGCACGCGCTCCGATTCATTTATCAACCGTCAGCACGTCCTCACATCCGACGCGCAGAAAGCCAAAACCCTGATTCCAGAAATTGGTGATTTAGATGGTGATGACGCAATTATTTTCGTTATTTTCGAAGTTTTTTTTCCTGAGCGCGCTAGTGCCTCTCGGCTGACTTCGAAGTAGCATCGACACTATGCTTGGAAAAATAATATCCTGATCGCTGAGAGAAACGCTCGTTCCATGCCCTATGCGTCGCCCCGACACGCCGGCCGTGCTTCAAAATCGCGTCGGAATGTCGATCGCTTTATGCAACGCCGCTTATCAAACCCAAACGCGCGGTGCCAGTTGCGCGCGCCTTCATTCGTTTGTTTATTTGCGACGATGACGCTCGATTTTTTTAAATCCAATTTGGCCGGTTGGAAAAGATGGGTTGATGAGTACAAATGAGCCGACGCGGCTGAAAAATCGTTACCCGCAGGACTCGGACCGGAAGCGACGGGACTGGCGCAAACCCTGTGACCACAATCGCGCGCGAGGTTTCCCCCCAGCGTCCGTTTGATGGCGTTGCAGACGCGTCCCTCTCTCTCTCTCTCTCGCTCCATCTCATTGGACATGAGGGCGCGATTTTATCGCGCTCGGTCGTTTTCATCGCCCGTTGTTTAAAACTCGCACGGCCAGAAATATCGGCCACTTCAAACAAATCGCCTCCCTCCTCGCATTTTTTCGAGTTGATCAATTTTTCCGACTCGAGGCCATGACGCGACGGATTCTGAAGATGACGCCGCCCTACAAGTTTCGAGATGAGCATTTCATCACTCATAATCACTACTCCGCATCCTCAAAAACGATATTCCGATATTGACTGCGGGGGTTGGGAGTCACCGGTTGGGTTGTGATTATCTTCGTTGGTAAAAGTAGCATAATATTGATGGGTTATGAGATACATACTAAAAACATTATATTCGTAATGCTTCTTAGCCATTATTTTGAATCAGGTTATTTGGTTGGATATTGCCCACAAACAAATAGCTTTTCGCTTTTGATTAAGACATTGCATCATCCAAATCTCTTAGAAGTGTTTCCTTCTTTAATGACTATCAAAAACGTGGTTAAATGGAGTTATCTATTGATAACCGGATGTGCTCACTGCTTAGATCATAATAATGGTTGCATGAGAAGTGTTTAACGTCGTATATTACAATTTATGTCTGCGCAAATTTATAAATATCCAATAATGATATTATTTAAATTGAGATTAAAATTTGAATTCAATTAAATCTGACGTTTTGAACATTTTTATCCGCGATAGCCCTGGAAGTTATTGGAGTTATTAATTAATTACCGAGTGTGCTCAATACTTATATTAATGTATTCGTTGTATTAAACTATATATCGTAGTATTTCATAATTTATATTTGTGCCAATTTATATGCCTGAAGAGATATTTTCGGAATTGAAATTTGTAATGAATTAAATCAGGGATTTCTAACTATTTTTGTCCGCCGTAGAGGTGAATTCGAAAGCGTCAGCAGGATTAGCCAAAATATTATCCGCTTCTCTATTTTCCTGCAGCACTGTGAACTTTACGAAAATCTAGGTCGGGTTTTAGGGTTGATTTCATTTTCGATGTACCGTGAAGCATAACTTAATAGGAGAATCCAACCGTTCCTTAACCGTTGGGTTAAAATGAAAACAAATCTATGCTACAGAAACGTAGTTTCGAATAACTGCGAACTGCTTATTCCACAGTGCGAGTTTTTTTAACATCCTGAACTGGAAATTTTATCACCTAATAGAACTCCACGATTAACTGTCGTTTAATGTCGATTAGATCTGAAAAATTACGACTCTAAAAAAAAGAAATAGTTCGTTTGCTAATAACTACGAGGTAATCCACTCGGGAAGAATACACAAGGACCTATCACGCCTCATTCTAACGCTTTATCGCCTTGCGAAACCCTCATTTCCGAATCACTTTGCAAGGAGCGCATCAAAAACACACAACTCGTCTTGCTACATCTCCATACGCGTTTCTCCGAACCCGTCTCAATCCTTCCGCCCCCCGCCTTTCTTTGAAAAAAGAAGACTTCCCTCTCATCATTCCTTGATTTGCAATTCTTGACACAGTTTAAGTTAACGTCCGCTTTTATTCCTCCTTTGGGATAATGGGCGCCATAGGGTGTCGGCTGTCTTATAGACTGCGAGGGTGAGGGAGAGAATTTGAGAGAGGCAGGAGAAGGCGCAGAAATGAGAGGCCGGATAAACTGGGAAAACAAGAGGAACGGAGAAGATGAAGAAGAGGAGAGAAGGAAATGAGGACAAAAAGGGATGGAACATAACGAAGAGGACGACTACGGCGAGGTGGAAAAAGACACCGAAAAGGAGGAGAAGATGACGGAGGAGAGGAGGAGGGGAGAGATGAGGAGAGGAGGAGGGGAGAGATGAGGAGAGAGAGAGAGAGAGAGATGAGGAGAGAGAGAGATAGAGAGAGGAGACGAGGGACGAGGAGGCAGCTGCAGAAGAGGAGGAATCACCGTAGTCCTGGCAGGCAATTTGTCTTTGATTTATGGTGGCTGGGCGAGCTCCCATTACGTTGCTCAGGTCCAACGTTATCACATTCTTTTTTTCCCTCTTCTCTTCGGTTCTCTTCCTCCCTCACTCTCTCTCTCTCCCTCCCCCTCCCCCTTCCTCCAACCCCCTCTCATCCCGTCTTGTTGTGCGGGTAGTCGCAGACTGGAAACTAAGCGCCCGAGGGTAGGGGTGGGTGGCAGGTGAAGGGTTGTAGAGGGAAAGGGAGTAGGATGGGAGGAAGAAGGAGAATATAGAGAGACAAAAGGGTGGTGGATTTCTCGTAAGGGAATGAAGAAGAGGCGAGGGGTTGGAGAGATTTTTAAAGGACGGGAGAGGGGGAGAGAGGAAAAAAATGGTGTGGTTGGGAACTTAAATGAAAATGCCCAAACATTTACCTGAAAGAGGTCGAGGTTGTGGGCACTGTTTGACTGTTCATCCTCGAAAGAAAGAAAGGAGAAAAAGTTTTTTTCCCCTCGGAAGAAAATGAATCAACTCTCTCTCTCTTCTCCTTTCACCTTTCGTTCTCTCACCCTAACCTCCATTTTTATCCCTCCTCCTCCACTCGCATCCCTCTATCTCACAATCGCTTACTCTTCTTATACGTCTCCTGTCTCGAGTGAGAGATAGGACGTCTGATTTTCTCGAAGGAGACGAATTATTTTCCCCGTATTTTTTATTTTAATTCGCCCGAGCATATTTTTCCCTCGAGAGTTTTGTATTTCTTATATATTTTTTCCGCTGCTTTATTTTTTCCTCAAAGGTGGCGAATGATTTTTTTTTTATTTTCCCGCAAAATAAAAACGCCCGAGGAGTGGTTGGTTCGAGTGTAGGAGGGCTAAAAGAGGATGGGCGGTTCAGGCGGAGAAGGGCTGGTTAGTGAGAAGAGATCACTTTTAGACCTCGTGAAGTCTTCAGTCAATGAGACGTCGAGGGAGGGAGGAAAGAGAATCGGAGGGGGGGAAGCAGCAAGGGGAGGGAGGGGAGGAGGCAGTTGATGAAGAGTCGCCTCCTTCAAAATGTTGAGCATGCGTCGACCTGCGTAATGAGTTAAGAGAGAGAGGGAGGGAGAGTAGAAAGAGGTCTCGGGACGAGGAGATGTTTTGGATGGAGAGAGAAAAAAGAAAGGAGTTACAAAAAGCAATATCGGAGAGGTAAAAATTATGTGTCGGGTAGGGTCAAGTGGGTATCTTTTTGGCATGGGAGAGAAGGGAAAAAATAGAGAATAAATAAACGAACCGGTCGTGGGAGACGGTTTTTCAACTGCGAGGGCGAGGTTGAAGTTGACGTGTTAAGTCTATCCTTGATTAAAATCTTAAGTTCTCGAATTTACATATTAATAAGCTCGCTCATTAACTGCGTATGGACACATCCCTGATTAGTTTCGAAGCGCGGCTGGGAGAAAACGGAGGGAAAATCAACAAGTCTGAATGAATTTTCTTCTGGAAGGATTCTTACTAGGCGAAACGGAATTTTCGGTCTCCCTTATTCGTTATTAATTTACATGAGCTCTGCTTGGGCCTCCACCTGGGTGTGTTTTTTTCTCTTGCCTTTTCTTTCCGTAAAGATGGAGCCAGAGATTTTTATCGATAGTTTTCGAGTTATTGCATGAAATATGCAAGAGATATCCAGCGTGATGATACGAGGAGAAGACAAGAGATGGGCGCTTTTTGCTGATATCTATAATATCAACGCCGAAAATGTCTGTGGGGCACATATTCCCATGCGATCAGATTGATATCGAGAAGAGAATGGAGAAATAAACTTGGAAAGTGCCATAAAGCGAGAAGATGGGAGAGCTATAAAGAGTTTTTCATTGCCTCGCGAAGGAAATGAAAGGAGCCAGAGCATAAGGCACTGTAGCTGATGTTAAATATGAAAGCATCGAACGTATAGTTCGAATAAGGCGGGCAACGCTACCTCGTGCATTATTGCTACACCGGTATATTTCTTCCTAGAAACAAAGGGATCATAGAAAAATCTATCGGAACCATCATAGTTTTCAAAGTTATAAATATGGTTACGCCTTAAGATGAGCTTCAGTGCATAGAAAAATTGTTTTTATTTAATCTCGATTCAATAAGTGCAGGATAGTGTTACTGCAGCAATTGTTTTGGAGTCTATAATTCATATAAATATCAGTAAATTGACCTCATGATATGCAAAATTATAAGGAAATAGATAATTTGCTAAGTTACGCATGCATAGATTAATTGTGCAATGATCTGATTTTATTTGGAGATGATATTATAAACTAAGTTTTTTTAATTAAATAAAACGATTTTATATTAACTAATGAATGACTCTGATAAAATCTAACTTAGGATATTTCACTTGAAAAATTGTAGTTATTCAAGTTGTGGGAGCTGAAAATTATTCTTAGCAGCAAAAGGAAAAAGCTCTATCGCGCAAACGTCAAATAGAAAGGAATATCCTTCTCCAAGTCGAAGCTTTAGATATTTTAATTAATATCAAGCATCCTCATAGCGTGAGTTGATAGTGGAAGTAACTCTTATAAAGCTGTCATATGTAGTTGGATTTCATCCAAAAGATGTGATGGGAATTTAATTAGTACCCTGAGGGAAAAACAGGAGATTTCCAAAAGAATGGAGATAGGTTCGGGGCCTTACAAATCTTGTTAGCACAATGATAGGCGATTCATTTCAACCGTTGCCGACTTTTCAGAGAAATTCTCCTCAGAATGGAGACTTTTATGACCCTTTTTTTGTAAGATATCTTCTTAGGAAAGGGCGCCCATCCATAATACAATTACTTTTTTTCAAATTGATCGAGTAAGCATTAAAAAGATTTTTTTGCGGTGGAGGAATTTTTTGTACATACTTGGTGAACTACTGAAGACTGAAAAAAATTATTCTTTTTCCCATAGAAATTTAAATGTCACAACAAATATGTGAGATCACGGTGCTTCGATTATGAGGCTGCAAAACGCATCGATCTCGCATATTTCAGTTCCAGCAATCCATTCAATCAAATAGCTTTTCCGGCGTAGCAAACATTCTTCTATTCTTTCTATAAATCAGGGGTGGGTAAACTTTTCTACATATTGGTTTGCTTTGGAAGTTGCCAATGCTCCGGCGGGCCGAAATAAAGTTTATTTCGGAAATTACCTTCAGATTTTTAGGAATTAGATTAGTGAATAAAGTTTTTTTTGTGTTAAAATTTCATTATTAAAGGTTTTATTGTAAAAATTTCAATAAAAACTATGATTTTTGTGTTAAATTTTACGGATTACTTTTCTAATTATATATGACGAGGATTTCTCGAGAAAAAAGAGACTTGAGAAAATCTCCAGTCAAGGTTTAAGGTTGATTATAACCATGTCAATTATTTTTCTCGAACAACAAACAGCTCTAGACGTTTTGGACAGAGAGCGTGGCCAATGTGACAGAGTCGGGTTCCCTAAATACAAAATCCTGACCAATTAATCTATTCATATTATGTATTCATAGTTTCGACTTCGACTCGTATCAAATTTTCAACTTCCTCCAACAAGGAGATTATGAAGATATTTTCGGTGCTCGTAAAGTGGCGAAGAATTCCGGAGACAAGCTTCCCGTCGTGAGCAGGAGATAATTTTGGGGCGGGAAATCCCGGAAAAAAAGAAAAGATGAGAAAAGGCGGCGAGGAGTACACAGCAAAGAGGGGCAGCGGCAGTGGGATGGGCAGGGGTCAAGGCCGGAGCATTTGTCATCAGCAGCAAGAGGTCAGACGGCGCCCCAGCACGTGTGAAGCATCCTACGTCGGTCTGCCTTCGTCACCGGAGATAGCGGGGCAAAATACACGTCCTGTCTACGTGACTTGCATGGCTCAATCTCCCTACTCCACGAGGATGAGGAAAAGAAATGTCTTCAGCGTAGATACAGCAATCAATATCTTCAAACCACGAAGGCAGGGAGTTAGGAGAAGGGAAAGGAGATGGTTTTCGAGAGATACTGCTGGAGTTGCTTTGTGAAGGGTAATGGAAAGGGGATAAATTGTGTTAAGGTGTTTGCAGCGCGATGTAACACACGGCGAAAGGTAAATACGTTATCTCGTACCTTACGCGTACGCCTTGGCAAACTTTTGCAGCTGAGAAGTAGAAGTGTATCCGTTCATTTAAAAGAAGAATCGCGGTCGTTAATTTTTACGGTATTTACGTTTATAGTTTCTCCGGGATGGGTGTTCGAAGGGACGATAAAAAGGTCGGGAGATTTTACTCCCAAATTCAATTAACTCGGAGACGATTATTTTGAGTGCACGTATAACATGTCCCCCTGTCTTTTTAAAAGCTTGAACCTGTTTCTTAAGCGGGATTTGACAAAGATAAAATTTAAAAAAATACATACTCTGGTTGAAATTTCTGCGCGCGACGCCCGGTGCTAGCGACACTTTATGGTGTTTTGAATGACAAGAGCTAATGCATGTCTTGAAAGCTCCGTCGCGCGTTCTTTAAAAATAAATTCCTTTAGTAAATTTTTATCATTCGCTAAGTAATTGCAGCTTTTTTAATCGCTACGACAATATCTTAAACACTAACTCTTCAACTAGACGGAAGTGCTGGTGAATATAAAATAAATCGAATTGCATTTAAATAACAATAAATTTAAGATTAAAACTTGATCCAATCACATCTGTTTTAGTAGAGAATTTTTCTGCTGTTCATGACACTCAAATGTTTTGTTATTTTGAATTTTCACGATTAATTAAACATCAAACACACTTGAGATTTCGTCCCGATTTATATACATAGGTTAATAACCATTATATTTTAAAATATGGCCTGCTGAGCAGAACTGATGATAGTATTAATACAGAAATAATTTTTTAGTTTAGTTATTTTTAGTTAAGTTTTTTAACACAAAACAAAACAAAATTTATTTAAGAAAATATTAATTAATTTGTACGTCGTTTCAGGAAATAGTTCAACGGTTATAAAAAAATCAAATATCGTTTCCAAACTATTTATCTGCACTTCGGTTATTACTATTCTAGGTATATTCAATTCTAAGCACATTATTATTCAAATAAATTAGCATTCCTCGGGCGATAAGCCATTAGGAAACCTTTTATACGATACATACCTACCTGCCTTCATGCGAAATTTCTGGCAAGTGGAATCCTGTGCAAATCATATTCACACGCAATGATCAACATATTTGAACGAAAAGGTTAATTGATATATCAAGTTGACGATACGATTGAAAAAAACGCCCACCATGAAAATGAACTAATTGACAGGAATTACGGTTCAATGAATATTTATTTAAATATCATGGGCAAATAACAAATCTTTAACTACCTGTGAAGAAATAAAATCATAAGAAAAACAGCGGAATCCCTTCAATAAACAATCAAAATGCGTCAGCCTCATATTTACTCACGTAATTTATGCCATAAGTAAACAATATGAAAACCATATATGCGTAAAAAAGTTATCCTGCGTTTTCGAAATTAATTGGAGTCAAGAGTTCAACAAGATTTTTCTTGCTCGAAAAAACTGTTAATAAACTTTGGGGTGAGCAAATAGAAGGAAAGAAGAAGGACAAATTAATTGGGAAGTATAAAGAGTCCAGTGGAAAGGAAGCTGCCTAGAAAGTGTTCGGAAACGAAAATGGAAGGAAAACGATCTAGAAGAAGGCCGTAATTGAGATGGGGGGATGAGGAAGAGAGAAAGAGGAAAAATGAGTGCGGAGGTGGAATGAATCGTTTAAGGGGCAGAGCGAAGGCAAGGCGGTATAATACTCGTTGACCCCGCTTGAGATGCTGTAACGAGGCGGCATTAAAGAAGAGGGATAATGAATGATTAATGGATTTTCTTCGCGGAAAATGTTTATACATAAACATTCGATCAACGGCAATTTACAGTCTTCTACCTGAACAGCCGCTCCTTCATAACCGTAACATATAATAACCTTGGAAACAAAGATCGTGGTTTCGGCTATAATCACCGAAACAAAAAAGTTAGTCTATAGTATCTATAAAGAATATTCGTTAATTCAAACGGCGCTCACAATCTCTAAGCAAAGGCAGGTGTTGAATACCTAAAAATTTTCTTTCGATAATATAATATTCGTGAATAATTGAGTTTATAAATAACTTGGACAATTTTTGTTATAATAATACGTTGTTGAGACTTCCTGGCATTCAGAAAAATAAGCAGAACAGCGAATGACTCCAAGTAGTTATTATGAATACGATACACAAAAACTTAACACTTATACTCGAAGCGACGATTAACTTTTTGTTCACAGAGAATCCCGATAACCTATGATTTCCCTACTCTTCGTTACCAAGGCGATTGCTCACTCGGCCAACCGTCACCCCACGCGATTCCTTCATATTATTTATACTTTTTTCATAAGCCGCTGACTTCCACCGGCACCTACTACGACCATCTTGAATTCAAAATTACAGAACCATCCTTTCCCCCTCCCCCATCTTTCGGTATCATTCGTTTCAACCGGACGTTTTAAGCTCGAGCTTAACTTTTTTTGATCGCATGAGAATTCTACCCCGTTCCGGCATTACATTCTCATCGCCGCCGCACCTCCTAACCCCTCCCCAACCCGAAACGAACGACGGAACGAGAGAGAGAGAGAGGCGAGGGGAGGAGAAAGGAAAAGAAAGGAGGATGGAGGAAAAAAGAGGGAGATATTGAGACGACGAGAAGGGATTAAAAGCACACGAAAAAAACATCGACTATCACCTCGACGCGCGGGGCATCCTTTAATCTCTCTCCATCTCCTCTATACCACCTTCCAACCCTCACAACGCCTCCCCCAACTCCCCGAACTTCCTTGCCATGTTCCGTTCTCCCTTTTTCAGATCCTCCCTCTATCTACCTCTCTCTCTCTCTTACCATCAGGTGATTTAATTCCCGCTCATTTCTTCACCCTCGCTGCCGAGGCGCGCGATGCCTTCCACCAATCATCAACTCTCCCCCTCCTACTCCAAATTCAACCTCTTTCCACTCCATTCCTCTCCATCTCTCTCTCTCTCTCATCTCCTCCCTCCGCACTTTCCACCTCATTGATAAGCGGCCACGAGGTGTTTTTTATCTCTAGGAGATCCACTAGCTCCCTCCTTCCCTCTTTCCATGCCTCATTCCTTCTCTCCCTAACTATTCCATCCCCTCCTCTCTCCTCCCTCTTTGGAGATTCTCCCCCCTCATCCAGCTTCCCGTCATCCTCCCCCTCCAGGCGATCCACAATACCTTCCGATAGTAATTTCGGTCCGCGCCGCATATCGGGAGGAATTCTAAACCGGTCGCTATAATTCATTCATCTCCTCTACCGCGAGTATTGTTTTGCGGGTAGATGATGGGCGTCTCTTTTTAAGGGAGCCGGGAGAGCCACCGCATAAGTGTAAGGCGGCTCGCACGAGAGAGAGAGAGAAGGATAGGGTTGGAATATAGAAAAATAGAAGGGTTTAATTTCTTTCGCAAAGGGCGGATATAATACAGCCATCACGCGACGGACCACGCGGCGGAAGTGGGAGAAGATGTGTTCCACGGCACGCTACGTACACACAAGGAGTCAGGTTCGCACACGCACGGACACACGCATTTATGAATGTAGGTATATATCAGGCAGTCTGGCCTGTGACATGCCCATGATTACAGGTTAAACCAGGTTTTCCACATCCTTTCTCCGCATATATTTAAGAATATTTACCCGCCACTAGGTAAGTGCCTACTTCCCTATCCCTTTCAACCACTAGTTGCAGCATTGCGCGTAACACATAAGCCTACTGTTGTAGACAAAGATCGTTTCAGGAATCATTACTAATAAATTGGAGAAAATGTTGGAAGAAATTCTAGACGATAATCAATTTGTCTTTAAAAAAAGGCACAGGAACAAGAGATGCTGAAGTGATAAGAATCATTTCAGAAAGTACAACGGAAGACAAGCAGGATAGTTGTGTTTCGTGGATCGGCAGAAGGCAGTTGATAGAGAAAACTGGATAAAACTGATAGGATACTGAAGATTTGTGCAATAAATAGATAGAAGATTAATAAGGATTTTTTTAAAAGAATCTCCCGCTAAAAGCCAGGTTAGAATAATTTGATTGTTGGGGAGTAAGAATAGGAAAATGAGTAAGACAAGGCTATTGCTTATCACCGGTCCTCTTCAATGTACCTTGAGAAGGACTAATACAAGGAGTATGTATTACGAGACAACAGAGCTCAGAAGATTTTAAGACGAAATATAGGTCACTAAAATACGCGGAAAAGAAAGAAAAAGGAACTCCAGAATATGATTAATAGATCGTTGATGACCCAGAGAATATATGGGGTGGAAATAAATATAGTAAACCTAAATTCATGAGAATATCGGAAAAAGATGAGGACATAAGGGTTGTTGGAAAGCAATATGAACTCCTTTGGAGCTCTATAACAAGAGACGTAAAATACTCAAATGAAAAAAGGACTAGAATTTCGAAAGCGAATGCCTCCTTCAGTAGAAATAAGCTCCTGTTTGCAAGTAAAATAAATTAAGAGATAAGGAAGACGTTGATGTAACGTTGTGTGGAGCAACGCCTAACAATATATGAAATTTTAGGAGAAAGTATATACTACATTATGAAAGCTGCAATATGGGGACATGGGAAAGAATCCTGAAACTAAAATGGATGGATAGAGAAAACACGAGGAAATATTAAGATGAACCGGTTAGAAGAGATCGTTAATACAAATGTTTAGACATAGGAAGGCGAACTGAATCGGGATTTATTGAGGAGGGACTCACTGATTAAAGATATCTTTGATGGAAAATTTGAAGATATAAGAGGAAGGAAAAGGTATTAGTTGATAGATGACCTGATAGAGATCTACTACAAACCGAAGAAGATTGCGGAGAATAGGATAATGTGGATAACATGTTTTAACATATAATCATAGATCTGTATTGCTATCTTCGGATAGATTACTAATGACGACTTATAAATAAATAAACACACACACATATATATACACACTATATAGCTAGTGAGGAATAATTAATGCATAACTAACTTCATGAGACGTAAGACGGCTGTGCCTCGAAAATTAGAGGAAATGATTTTATGTCCCCGGTGAGGAGAAAGAAAAAATTATTGTATGTACTCGCGATGCAACGGGGAGTCTGAGTGAAGAGGGGAGGCGTATGGTGAGGGAGACACTTCCTTGCGAGGTGGCGAGAGGTAATATCGTTCTTTGGATGTTTTTGTAGCTCGGCGTAAATGGCGCTCAAGAGAGCGGGGAGAACTCATTTGAGGAGAAGGGAATTTACTGTCGTACTGCTTCCAATTTTCTACGGTTAAAGGAGTCTCAGATAAAACTAGTTCGTTTCGTGTGCAAAAGTTTCGAGTAAAGGCAAATGGCCAATGAGGTTCTTATTTTTATTTTGAGACCTCCCATGCGCTTTCTATCTCTCTCTATCTCTATCTTTCTCTCTCTCTCTCGCTGAGTTCCGTCGGTTCTTTGCTCCACTTCGGGCAAAAAATAATGGAGTTTTGCACGAAAATATTGGTCAAAAGAAAATTAGTTCGTTTTTTAATTATATTACATTCGCAGGCTCCATCTTTTACTTAGCAAAATCTTATTTTCCAAATAATACGTCGGAAGTTTAGGAATTAAAAAAATATATTAAGTTCG
Source organism: Tanypteryx hageni (assembly GCA_028673005.1). Taxonomy (NCBI): domain Eukaryota; kingdom Metazoa; phylum Arthropoda; class Insecta; order Odonata; family Petaluridae; genus Tanypteryx; species Tanypteryx hageni. The sequence continues at coordinate 59,622,018 of CM054116.1, forward strand.
TAAAGATAAATGGTTCAATTTTCTTTTGCTTAAGTCGAGATAATATATGACTGCCAGGTACGTGCGCTAATCTCGTTTCTCAGATATTTATTTTGGAAAAACGTAAAAAGTTAACTATGGGGAAATTGAAAATTCAGATAAATTATTTAAAATGATTCCTGCACTATAATTTTAGTGTCATAAAACTGTCTTGAGAAAGATGAGGCAATGACTGGTATTTTTATTTCGATTCAAACTTTCCAGATCCCCATATCTTTATCATTAAAAATAAATTACATGTGCATCCTTCTATTAAAATTCCCCTCTTCATTGCATCCATTCTTTGACGAATTCAGTTGGCGTTACCTTTTCTTACATATAATATTATACATATTCACTCGTTTTCCTCCTTTTAATCTCATTCACTAAAATTTATTTTCCTCCTAGTGTATCCAAGAATTCTTCATATTTTTATGTAACTTCCATATCATTTTATCCATACTCTGATTTAAATGCTCATATTAAAAAGGTAACTCCTTCTTTGTATGACTTAACCCATTTTTCATTATTTTTATACTAAGATATGCCATTAATCTTATACGGATAAACGGTTTATTTTTCATATAAATTACACTCTTTTCTAATACATGATTTCTTTAAAACTAGAGTTAAAATGTTTTCTGAAATAATGCAAATAAATCTTGATATAACGTATTACTTCAAGTGTCTCCAACTATGGACCACTGATTTCATCTGACCCGCCTTACATCATTAATTTCTTCAAGGATGGATATTCGTATATTTGCCAGCAGGAGGTATCATTAGATATCATTCATCAAATCCAAACGTTATTTTTCGAATACTTAGATTCAATATACATTAAATACAGTGGTATGACTACTAACGAGAGCAGATGGTAGTCATCGATAGACACTACTTTTTTATAAATGATCTCAGAAAAATTGTAAGCAATAGTTGTAGATTATTTGCGGACGAAACCGTGGTTCATAAAATAATTCGTAATGAAGAAGATGTTCAGATCCTCCAACGGAATTTACATTCGATTTTGGAATGGTCTAAGAAGTGGCAGTTAAACAGTGATAAATGTTCCTTATTTTTTGGCAGAATCTACAGCAATCAGTTGTCAATAGTTAGCACTTTCTCTACACGGACCTCACAAAAACGGTGAAAACTCAGAAATATCTTGGTATCGTATTGACAAAGGACTTAACGACGGATAGTAGGAGCAACTAGCAAGAGGTTGGGATTCGTCCGTAGAATATTAGGTGTACATGATGAAAAGACACGTAAGGTTTGTTATTTTTCTCAGGTTAGACCGCTAATTGAGTATGCGTGTAGCGTATGGGACCCGTATAAGATAGGTCATATTCATGAGTTAGAGAAAATAAAAAGGGAGCGAATTCCGTGAAACGTCGATATGGTAGACAAGTAAGCGTCACGAGTGTAGATCGTAGATGAGCTTGAATGGGAGCCTCTGGATAAACGGTGTGAAAAACTCAGGCATCGAATATTGCAGATATTTAGACCAGAAGAATTTGTAGATGAATTATCAGACGTAATTAAGAGCCCATCTTACGTAGGACGCCACGATCACACTGATAAGATACAAGAAATTTATTGTGGGACGAATAGATACAAGGGACCCTTTTATCCTAAAACAATAAGAGAGCGTAACAAGAGAATAACATGTCGGTGATGTTCTCACTTTGCCACCCACCGATTGCCATGGCTTGCAGGTTATTTATTCATATTTGTATTACACAATGACCTTTTAGTAAAAAGGTTGATAATTCATGTACTACATAATAAATTTTTAATTCCCCTTTACTCTGCCATGTTATAACGATATGCAAGATATTTTTAAGAAAAAAAACCTGTTTTAATTTGAACTAGAAATTAAAATTATTCAATACCTAATATTACTTAAACTAAATTAAATGTCTCACTTACTACAGAATATACTCCTCAAACATTTCAATGATTTTTCATCTTAAGAACATCACCCCAGAAACAATAAGAGAAGCAGAATCTGTAGTTGCTCAGGATACATATTAACATAAATTTCATAGATAATATGAATCAAGACTATATTTTATTCCGATCATCTTATTAATTGTAGAGGGCACTACGTAACGCGTTTAATGAAGAATTCTATACAAACGTAAAAGATGCCTATATAGAAAGGTAATGATGATTATATTTAAAAATTTCAAGCATTTATATGAAAAAATTCGCGTTTAGAAGGTTTTATTACAAAATTAATATTTTTAAAATAACGATGAAATTACGGCTTAGAGGTATAAGCAACCAGGCAATATAACCACGTGGAATTTTTACACGAAAGATAAAGTTCTAAGCTTAAACCTTCTCGACTCCGTATCCAATTAAAAAGACACGATTTCAGTTTACAAATAGAAGTTTTGCGCAACTTTGCACATTACGCCCAAGGCGGGAGCATCGTTGACCTCCATTTAGAACTGACTCTTCATTTTCTTCTTCACCTATTCGACATACATATACGAAATCAAAAATAAAACGTGATGTTGAAGCCATCACTGCAGTCTTTCCATGGCTATGCTTATGGAGCCTTAATGTTGAGACTTCAGGATAATGAATATATAACAATGGTCGACTACAAATTCTTGTAGCTCTATCTTCGCCCGTACGTCTATACACTGCTCTGTGTAACTACGACATGTATATAATATATTGTAGCTCTTCACTTTTTAGTGCTCTTTGTACGCAGATCGCCAGGTGAGCGTATAAAGGGGAAGTCCGTCCTTGTTTTTCATCTCACTTACCTCTTAACTCAATGTTTATGAGTATCGTTATGGAAAATCCACTGTAAATTTTGCTGAACTTATTTAATTTTGATCAATTAGAATATTCTCTTTTTACGAAAAATCCTCGGTATGACTCGTTAGTAGTTGCTTAGGGGTTTTCAGTCTTTCTAAAAAGTGAGTATTTCCGAGTTTTGACTGAAAGTTGTAACGTTTTTGAAATGGGAGTAGGTTTCATTCCCATCATCATAATCGCAATGGTTACTAAGATAAGTATTTGTGTTATGCATAATATTTAAGAACACCCAACTTTGAACGTTTGCTTCAAAAGAAGCCTCAACAACAACAGATACCATTTCGCATTTCCAAATTGCAAAGAACGCATTTGTAAACTCCGCGCTCCAACATGGAGCTTACAATTCCGCTATTGTTCATATGCGAGTCACTAGTTCCTATGTTCATTTATCTCAATCCCTTTATTTATCTTTCGATATTCATTGAATTACATCAACTTAGCTTATATTCTAAAATTATTCCCGAGTAAGAGAGATCTCTGACATTAACTTCCAAAAAGCACGAGCAAAATTACCATTCAAGTCGAAATGATAGCTATAACTTTTGTATATATTAAATTTAATTTAATACATTTTAAAATATTAATAGAATGTCTCATTCTCTCTCTCTCTCTCTCTGATATCTTTATTTTACTCGGACAAACGGTAAATTGAGTAATGAATCAAGAAACTCAAGGTTTCCATAGAAAATATTTTACAAGACTCGAATCCATACAAAGAGGATAAATAAACAAAATGGCATTGATTTCATCTCCCTTCACCGACCTTAGTTTCAATCGACAATGGGGATGAATTTTTACTTGAAATCAACCAGAAATATTGAGTTGATAGATCGAATTTCAATTATTTCAAATTGAATGCAGTTTTTTTTCAATTTCAAAATTGAATGGTGATAATCATCGTGCATCTGCAGAATGTGGCGAATTAAAGAAATATTGAGTTAATAGATCAAATTTCAATTATTCAAGTTGAAAGCAGTTTTTTTTTTCAATTTTAAAATTTAAGGTTGATAATCATCTGCGGAATGTGGCGAATGAACTCGACTAAAAGGCTGTTAATTCCTTCTATTTTAGATTTGTTTTTTCCATCAATACTGACTGCGCCTTCAGAGTGATCCTTGTGTTTAAGCAATCAACATACTGGTCACAAAATATACATTCTTAGAGGAATAAAAATTTGATGATAGTTTATCGGGAACAGTGCAGAGAAGGATTTTTTCGGGTGAGATTAATTTGCAAATTTCCGGAATGTTGTTATAAGTAAGATGCGTTGCCCTGCAGAAACATAACTGTAAGATAATATGAAAAATGTTCAATCAAAATATTAGAGAATGTGAGTTTTATAACTCAGCACCATGATGTGAAAGTTTAATAGATCATCATCATCATGCTGCTGTCCAAAGACAGGTTTTAGCTGAATCGCTGCCTCCATCTCTCTCTCTCCCTAGAAGCCTCTTTTATACCACTATAAGTACTATATTCCTGCTTTATATTCTCTAATATTCCTATTCTTTTTCTCCCTCTTCCTCTTCTTCCGCTAATTTTGCCCTCTAAGATCGTCCTTTGTAAACACTGTCTTCTCAATATGTGCCCTATCCAATTTGCTTTTCTTTTCCCGATTGTTTTTATTAGCATCCTTTCTTCTCCCACCAGTTCTAATACTTCTTCGTTCCTCTTCCTCTCTGTCCATTTAACTTTCATCATCCTCCTCCATACACACATCTCAAAACTTTCTAAATATTTTTCCTCCTTTCTCCTTACCGTCCACGTCTCTGCACCATAAAGAGGTATGCTCCATATGTAGCATTTCGCTAATTTCTTCCTTGTTTCTAAATTTATTTTCTTGCTTGTGAGAAGCTCCTTTTCTCGTTAAATGCTGCTTTTGCCATTGCAATTCTACTTCTGATGTCCTGTGTACTACTTCCATCCTGCGCTAAAATACTGCCAAGATATTTGAAACTACTTACTTGTTCCAATTTTTGGCCATTTACCATTATATTTAATTCTTTATGTTCCTTTGAAACCACCATGACTTTGGTTTTTTCGGCATTGATCTTCATTCCATATTGTTGGCCAACCTCCACTAGTCTGTCTGTCATCTTCTGAAGTTCTTTCTCGTCTTCTGTTATTAATCCCTGATCATCTACATATTTAATGGTGGTAATACTTTCACCTCCTATCTTAAATCCTTTCTCTTCCATCAACGCTTCTTCTGTCATTGTTTCTGCATAAATATTAAATATCGCTGGTGATTGGCATTAAAGCGAGGGTTGCGGTAAATCGAGGCATATGCTTGCTCTATGTAATCATAAGTGGAAGTTCTGTTCATAACGATTCAAGAGTGGTGTGCGGGGGTGGCACTATAGGGTGGGCGCTAAATCGGGGTTTGACTGTACTGTGAACATTAAACGGTGTAGTAAACCAGGTGTGTATTTTAGCTACTCCTTCATTGGTAACTCACCGATCGTGTATTCTAAATGGCATATTCGTATCATGTAGTATTTTCTTTTTACATGTAACGAGAATTGGAGAGTATTCCTAGCACCTATGTGTATATAAAGGAACCCGGGCAAAGGGAAATAGTTTGAATGGTTTTGGGAAGTGTTTTGCTGGGTTTCGAGTAGAGACGTATTTCCATAGATTTTTCAGCGTTAGAATAAGGAGGAATGCGGCCCTAACCGCCGTTCATGACGCGGTTTCGACTTTTAAAATGGACAGGCATTCCAACACTTTCGTTTGTGTTGCTTTACCATAAATAAAATATGGAGCTTGCCTTACGGCTGGAATCCGATTGATGATAAAGATAATTCCAGCTACAATAAAATGGCTGGGAAAACCAGATGCGCATTTCGGCTGCAAATCAGTCGCCCTCAGTGGCGATAAACCGATAGTTGATTCGAAAAATAACACGTGGGATTAACGCGTGGGTTTTAATGACTCTGAGAAACATGTTCTATCTCTGCAACCTAGTGATCAGCTACCGTCTAAGCATCGTATAAACTCAGGGCGAACGCCTTTTTTATTTTGTAATTTTCGTTTAAATGATAGTGTCGGATGTGTGTAATATTTTAAAATAAAAAAAATCACCTTAAAAAGCGATCCGCTTACCAAAGACAGTTTTTAATTACTCACGGGATATTTTGTAGATTTAGATAAATTATAACGACCTTTCAAGAAGATTAGACCGGTTGCCGGGGGGACACATTCCCGAGTCTGAGAGAGATAAGATGACTGGATTAATTAATTTCCCTCTCGCTGACCACATCGAGAGCAGAAATCTCGTTAAAGCGAGCCCTAACTCACGTCTCCCGGGAGCCAATGTTTAAAACGCAAATTATTATCGATCCTCGTTTGTTTTCCGTTTCAGTCGAAGGAGAGAAATTGGTGTCTTCGGGAGACGTCCCTTATTTTTTTTAAATCGATTTGCTAAACAACTTACACGCACAAGAGGGACGTCCACTCACAGCCTCCCGTTTAATCGCCTCATTAAAAATTAATTCTTCCTTCCCAAAATGCGCCGATCGCAAAGCGTAACGACGGAAAGGTTAGAAACGGAATTTAAAAAAATTAGGATCGATTAATCAACATTTTTGCACACGCGGGAATTGCATTACTCCGTCTTTCTTTCTCTCTCTTTCTCCCTCGTTTATCCCATCAATCGAGGCATTGATAGAGTGGAGGAGAGAAGGAGATAGATGGAAGAAGAATAATTGTGGGCGAGAAAAAATGTCCTAAGAGAGATGATGAGCTCGGAAGCAATGGCCTTGCTCAGGTCGCTGGGAGCCGTTCAAAGTCGTTCCAATTGGTTGCTCTGTAAGTTTTTGTGGATCAACGAGTCAGGGAGTTGCTATTAATGGCTGGAGGGAGGGAGGAGTGAGGGATAGAGGTGGAAGGAGGGAGAGGAGGAGCGGAGGTGAGGGCGCGACCGAGGGAGGAGAAGGGAAGGAATAGAGGAGGCAGGTGTTTAAAAGGCCGCGGGGATCGGTTAGAGAAGAAGCGAGCTTGCCCGCTTGTTACGGAGGATAAAACGACGTCCTCCAACAATTTACTCCCCCAACTACCTTTTACTTCGCCTTCCTCCTCCTCCCGCCCCGTGCCGCCATTCCTCCTCCATTTCTCTTCCCTTCGCTATCTCCCCCCTTCATCCGACCCCCTATTCGCTCCCTTCCTAATCCCTTCCTCAATCTATGGTTTATATATGTTGTTTTTTTCTCCTACCTCGTCACTATCCTCCGCTCCATCGTTCTTCATTTTTGTATTCGGTTTCTTCTTTTCTCCGATTCCTCATTTCCTTATTCGTTTTGGCCCTCCTCCCCCTCTTTCTTAAACTGCCTCCCTCTCTCCCTATATCATTCCACTTGCGATCTGTCTCACTCTCTTATCTACTCGACTCCACCCCTCTCCTCCCATTTTCCACTCCTTTCCCTCCCATTTTCCCCATCCTCTCCTTCGCATAACCTTATTTCCTTCCTCTCCTCCTTTCCCCATCCCTCCCCCTGCCTCGATCAACTCCTCCTCCCATCCTATACCCGACATCCGTCTACCTCCCTCCCTCTCTCTACCTCAACGCACGCTCCCTCTCTTTCCCGCATCCAGCTCCTCACTCCGTCCTCTCACTCACTCACTCTCCCTCGAAACACTCTTTCCTTCGTTTAACGCGCCACCATAAAACGTGTTAGGAGCAGCGCCGCCCGTGATGGCCAAGGGGCGTCGGAGCGAACGCCCGCCCGCCCCAGCTTCCTACGCCCGGTCCGCCTTGTTTGGGTCCGAACATCGCCCAGGGCATGGGCGTTTTTTTGGAGCCATTTATTATAGGTCCGTCTCTCGTCATAATCACATACCCCCCCCCCCCCTTTTCGATTAGATGAAAGCTGCGTGAAAGTTCGAGCCTCATTAAAAAATTGACAAAATAACTCGGAAAACGCAAAATTTTCAACGTCTGCTGGTTTGTTTTTTTTAATGACACGATTATAACGAGAGGGGGAAAGTCGGATAGGTAGGAATAGTCAGGTGCACGCGCGCTCTTAACGCAATAAATATTTATTTATTTAAATCCGGAGAGTAGTTTTCTCGAGATTTCCGCCCAAAAGGGCGACGGCTCGTTTGTGCTCAGTGAGCAAGACGCGCGAACAAAAAAATTGCTCGCGCTCGGACACGAGATAGGAGGATCAAATAATGACGAGATTAATGTTTTTCTTGCATTCCGTCCTTATTTTCTTTCGCGTGGATCACGTGGGCGGTACAAAGTCCGAGAAATTGCTTTTTGGGTGATCGTTGTCGTCGTCAGCGGCAAGGTACGGTATAAACGACGTTGATAAGAGTCCCGCGGTGTTGACAACTTATGTGATGATCGAAGACTCGAAATATTGGGCGTGAATTTAAACGACTGATGTTTTTCACTAGCGTGATGAATAAATTAGAAGTTATCCATTTGGTGCACGTTGACGTTTGAAACTAATAAAAACGGATGAGGTTTGTAAAGAAATGACGACGAATATATTTGAACGTGCAATGATCTAAAGCCTGCATAATGGCAATTTAAATCATACTCAACGGGAAAAATTAAGAATCCAGATTTTCCGATTCATTTTAACGTATTCACCCGACGGTTTAATGCCCGCTGTCATTCATTAATTATAATGTTTCCGCGGCACTTTGTTACATAAAATAAAACAAATGGCCACAATTCAAAGGTTGACGCGGATAACAGATGTTTGATTTAGTGCATATCAAATTAACGGAATGCAAATTTCTGATTAGTTACGAAATATAAGGGATAATTAGTTCATATAGGATGTTTTCCTTCGATTAGGTTACTAATCTCAACTTTGATGGTGCCAGAATTATATTAGTTTTGACAAATTGTATGTTATTTCACGGAAAACTAACAATTTTATTGACTTCTTGTGAAATATAGCAAAAAGCCAAACAACTATAAAAGAAAAGAGAAATTTTACTTTTGAACCTAGGGAAAACCTAGCATAGCTAGAGTTGGTTTTGGGCAAGATTATCTAAAATTTTAATGAGACAAAATTACCAAAGTTTGCCTACAAACTTTGTAAGCGAAAAGTTAAGACATAGAAGCTTAGCTCATTTCAAAAACCTAGTTGAATGTTTAATAACGAGCAGGACTAAACACCACTAGACTCAGTAGCATTGAAGGGGCTTAAAAAAAATACAACTTCAAACCCAATCCTCTTAGCGTCACTAGGACTTAACACGCAATTAATAAAACTTTTTAAAAAATTGTCTACTTTTACACAAAAACGTCTCCTTTTCATTTTCCCTAGGAAGAGGGTCGTTTTAGTTGTATGCGCGCGGACAATGGCAATTTTTTCTCGCCGGATTGCCTCCTAAAAAAACCATATTCCAGCTCTCACGGACAAGGCTTCATATCCCGCGTATGGCGTGGACGTCACTCCTCTCCCCTCCATTTAATATTATATATTTTTTAATCTCCAAATCGTTCCGAAAGATCACCGACTCATCCTTCGTCATCCGACAAGAGCCGGAGTCGGAACGAAACTCACGTCAAAAAAGCCTCAAAAAATCTTAGAGATAAAAAACGCGTGTTTTTTTAACAAAGCTTCCAGCTAGAGAGAAAGAGAGAGATGGAGGAGGTGGGAGAGGACGAGGTGAGTAGGAGACGGAGGGAGAGAGAGAGGAGAGAGGTAGGAGAGCATACACACGCAACGAGGTAGCCAGCTGGTTATTATATTCTCATCTCTGGCCTGCCCCATCCCATTGGATGAATGAGAGTGAGAGGGGTAGGGAGAGGGAGCAAGATAACATCTTAGGAATAAGGGAATCGTTGCAAATGGGAGCCAGGCGGTGGGGTGAGTAGGACTCATAACCTCCCTCTCTTTCTATATTCCTCTTCTCCTACTTAACTCCCTCCACAACAAGACAACATAACTTCTTTCTACCAATAGACTTCCTAAAACCTTCCTCCCCTTCCACTTTCACTCTCCCTCTCCTCGCTCCCTTTTTCTAGTGCATTCTTCCGAATTCTGGCACTCTCCCTCTCCCTCTAGACGGGGGGAACCCCAACGAGGTTATAATGAATGGGCAATTAGAGTCAGGGCTCTCTCTCTCTCTCACACAGACACACACAAACCGACACTCACGGAAGATCTAAGGAGGAGCCACGAATTTGGCAGTCAGCGTAGTATTCGAGTAGAATTCTCCGTGTGCCGGAGGAGGATGGAGTGAGAAGTTGGGAGAGGTTGTGGGACGGAGGAGGGAAGGATACGTTTGAGAAGGGTGGAGGGAGAGTTATTCGAACAGGTCTTGCGGAGGAGAGTGGGAGGCGGAGAGACATTGTCGGGGGAAAAGGGGGGGGTTTACGGGTGGCGAGTATTTCCTATGTAAGGGATAAAAAGGAATGGGGAGGGCAGAGGGTGAAAAGAGGAGATGGGGAGGAATGGATGAGGGGGCATGTGGTGGGGATAAAGAGGGAGCCCTTGAGTGCAGGGGGCGTGGAGAGCAAGGTACGAAATTACAGGGGGAGGGACGCAGGGAGGCGGCGAAGGGAGAGGCGAAGGGTTGGTGGGGAAGGAAGGGAGTATGAGGTGAGCTCGATTGAAGGTGGGGAGGAAAAACCGAAGGGAATAGAGAAGACGGAGGATGGAAACGTATCGAGGGGAAAAGAGGACGAGAGGGAGAGAAACGAAACTTTCGAGTATTTGCTGAGGGCAAATTGATCTGTTTCGGTGTTTAGATTTAACTACAGTTCGTTGCTAACGCTCGATTCTTTGATAGAACGTCTACACGGATCGCACGGAGTTATGCGCTCGGAAAATCCCCCGAGGAGAGTGAGGAATGTTTACGCAATTGCAAAAAGGCGGAGAATAAGCGGAAAATATTTTCTAAGCTCTTCTCTTGATGTCTTACGTCATACATAATAACCTCCCGTCCAACGTGGGCTTCTCCAACGCGGATTTGATTAGACACGGTTAAATAAATGCCGCAGTTGTTTACCCAAGACGCATAAAGTTTAATCATAAGCGGTCTTGAATTTGGCGCCCACCACATTTTATGTACCTATGTGACATGAGAATGCTCATAGTTTATACGAGCACGCAATTTTATCCATTAGGTATTAAATATGCGCAACGCAGTTTTGCCCATCCTGGTCTCTTCCAAGAACGTAACACCAGCATAGCGCAAGGGACTAATGTAATTGGAATGGTGACACAGATACTGTGGCTATCAAATTCTCGCATATTATGTATGAAACCTTTTTAATAATAAAAAATATTTTACAATGATTCTCTCACAATACCTACATCGGTCAAAGTAATAAATGCTCATCAGAAATCAGGTAACTATTTCAGGAGGAATGATTCCGTTTTAAAATAGCCAAACACTCTCCTCCACAAATATATAACGCATAAACCATGACGATTGGGTTCTATTGTGCAATAGCTCTGATCAACTCTTGCCAAAATAAAAAAAAGGCGCTCTTTGGGTCATAACACATCACCGGAGACTCGAGTTGTATATCACTCCCGAAGGACGTGGGCCCTAAAACAAGCCTGGCAAAGCCCGAAACGGGGAAAAAAGAGCGAGCGGTAGATGATAGAGGTTGCCAACGAAAATAGAAAACACGGTTCAAAGCGCAAAAAAAACGGGCCGACGGAAGAGGAAGCCGGACGGGACTTAAGGCGCGAGGAAAACGGCGGAGAAATCGAAGCATAGAAACGAAAGACGAAGAGGAGAGTTGTAAACATGGGAGGGAATGGAAAGAAGAAAGGGATGGAATGGGGTTTAATGCGGTGGCCGTGGGTGGATTGGTGTAGACGGCGTCGGCGGCGGTCGAGGGAGGCAAAAAAAGCGATGGCCGACGGTAGTAATAAAGGTTGAGTTCTTCTTCGGGATTGAAATCAAGATGATTTGAGGAAGACGGGGAGAAGAGTAAGGGCGGGGTAGATGGTTAAAGTCGGGGAGAGGTCGGGACGGGATAGGGTAGAGAATAGGAAGTATAAAGGAATGCTTTGTAGAAGGAAGAGGGCGGAGGGGGCAAAAATGTTGTGGGGCGAAGGAGGAAATGTGTTGGTGGAGGAGTAGATGGCGATAACAGGAGAGTGGTTAGGGAAGGCATAAGGAGGCAACGGGAAATCGGCCTGCGAGATAGCGCCAGGAACCCTCGGGTTATGTGCGGGATGGAGGCTAGAGAATATTTCGGGAGAGGGAAAGATATCCCAAGGATAAGGACCGGAATGAATATGGACTAGTGCAAAAACATAATAATAAGAAAAGAGAGAGAGAGAGGGAGGGGTTAAAGGAAAACCCGAGGGGATATTGAGAAGGAAGATGAGAGAGAGAGAGGGGAAGATAAATACGGAGAAAGAGCAAAAATAGGAAAAAAGAAGAGAGAGAAATAGGAATAGGGAGTAGAGAGGAAAGAGTGAGAGGAGAGATAATAAGGGAATGAGAGATAGAAGGAAAGAAAGATGAGTGAGAGAGAGAAAAGAAGCTAAGGATCGCAGAATAAGAGGAAGAGAAATATGGAGGGAAGCGAAAAAAAAAGAGATGAAAAGACAGACAAAATAGGATGGGGAAAATGAGAAGAGGAAAAGGAAGGGGAGGAGGAGAAAATTAGAGAATGAAAGTGCGAGGAACCGGAGTGACGTTTTAGTAATTGCAAATATGGAGGATATGGTTGAGGAGTAATAATGGATGGCGGCGACGCGGCGGAGGAGGAGAACAATTGCAAGGGATCAAGGAGATGTCATCATGATCCTGAAACAAAGCGTGGAGAAGATGCTACATTCTTGTCGGGAGACGGGAAATTAACGCATTCACCACGAGGGTCGTGAATTCTAGATTGGGATTTGGAATGGCTTAGTTTCGAGTTTGAATACACAAAATATAAGACAAACAATGGGATTTTATTAGCTGCCACTGCTCTAGTGACGTTAACATGCGCCTTGAGTATTAAATTTTGATCCTAGTTCAAGTTTGGCGTCTTATTGTCCCTCGCCTTACATCAAACGTACTTAGAGCACTGCAGTCAATAAGGAAAAACATGATTAAGTACAAGTCTTAACAAAATTTTGCCAGCATTTGTTAAAATTTTCATTAGTCAAGTGTACAAGGTAGTTATTTAGGTTAGGTAAATGTCATAAAAACTATAACTATGGATTGAAATTTCGCTCTTAAACTGTTATTATACAGCCCTCCATATGCTTCCTTTAAAACATTTACACTGATTTGGTAGGTGTGTCTTCTACTTTTGCAGTTGCTTCACGTTTAAATGTTTAAAACGCCGAATTGAATCGAGGAATAAAGAGCAAATGGATCATATAAATAAAATTTTCATATGAAAATCCATGGATGGATACTCTTTGGTTCTACGTTTTAGTGATTTTTTATCGACAATGGGAAGCCTCATAGCATTATTTTACTCGAAAATATTTTAATTCAATTTTCGGTAATAAAATGTACTCCGAGCATGTCATAATTGTTTATCCGTGGCGCCTAAAAGATTGTCATCCATCTCTCATACTGATACGGTCACTGAAATTTGCGTTCGAAAGATTCGTTAAAATTTAACAAATAATTTATACCTCCTCAGAGTGCTATTTGGGTAGTTAATCGGTCGCGAGGTCGAAATATTTTGGGTTGCATCAGTATAACCAAAAGCGAAAACGGGACTGTAATTCGCGAAATCTCATTAAAAGAATTTATTCGTTTTCGTGAATATTTGAAAGAATAACAACCTTCCTAGATCACAATTGGAAATTTCACGAAATTTAATATCGCGGTGCGGATTATTTTTCAAGTCGGAAAATCTCCGCTCCTGGCGAAAGAAATAGTAACTCAAGCGCGTGCACGTCTGCTCCGCTCACACACAACTCGCGGCGCGGGGTAGCTAATACTGGACAATAACCTCGCTCAAAAAAAGAGAAAAGCTAGCAAAAAACACGGCCTAGCGACAAAGAAAGAAAGATCGAGGTTCATAAAAGGAGAGCGAGATGACGCTGTGAAAACGCACACAACAGATATGGAGTGAAATACTGGAAGGAGACTTGAGGGAGAAGGCGAGAATTTCTGAAGAGATACATAAAGCGCCGCTCTCTCTTGGAGATGGTATGGGAGGGTGGGGAAAGAAAGGAATGGGTGGGTGGTGCAGAGTGAGAGAGAGAGAGGGAGAGCGAGAGAGGGATTGAGGGGGAATAAGGGAAGAAGGAAGACAGAACGTGGAAATTGAAGGAAGTGTTTATATGGCGCTAGAAGTCCGCTTCGCTCGCGAAGGAAGAGAAGACGAGCGCGATAATGAGATGCGGTCTAAAAGGGAGATGGAAATGGAAAAGGAGTGTGAGAGAGAGAAGGAGGGTGAGGGGTGAATAAAATAAAGGAGGAAGGGGCTGGGGAGGAAGGGATTGGGTAATGTGGGAGAGGGGTGAGTTGGGGAGGAAATTTCGGAGAGAGATAAGAGAGAGAATTCGAAACGTCGGTAAGTCGCGGGATATCGGCGTCGAGAAAGACATGAAGAGAGTCGTTAAGAGAATCCAGCGTTTGATAGTACGGAAATGAAACAACGACCTCCCCCACCCGCCGTTTTTAACGGCTCGAGAGAAGAAACTTAAAATTTCTCGCTCCGCATAGCGATTCTTAGCAGATCCTACCGTTTTCAATTCCGATTAATGTTAACAATCCTCTCTCCGAAAGAGATAGCCGTCCAGGGAAGGAGTAGGAGAAGGAGGATGGTCTTCAGAGTGAAAAAACCGCTTTAAACTTCAAAGAGTCTTCCACTCAATTTTAATATTAAAAGACCCCGAAATTATACATCGTCGTAGAAGTTTTAAAGGGGGTGGGAGGAATGGAGAGGAGGAAGTCGAAAGAACGATTTAATTACGTTTTTTTCTTTTAAAAGTGTGGTGGCGGTATTAATGCAAGTCAATGTTAAAGTTGGGAAGGCGTAGGGGCGTCGTAATTAAATTTTGCTCTGAGGTTTATTGAGGTGCATTGGTGGAGAAGTGTTTAGGGCGCATGTCTAAATTGTGGCGTATCCGACTTTGGAGTCTCAAGGGGAGAAGGTTTGGAGGAGAAGGTGGAGGGAGGAGAGAGAGGGAGCGGGAGCAGTATGTCTTCAAAGAGGTCAAACTTCGCTGTCTTGTATCGGCTTACTTGAAGAGGATGGACTGAAATGACTCTAACAACATGCGGTTCGCAGGCGGAAGTAATGCATGTACGTAATAGATATGTCAACACTCTACATTAAATGCCCTTTCGGTCATGATTCCCATTTTAAGGAAATGGTCTCTCACTTGTATCGCTTAATCATGAAGTTTCCGAACAAGTTTCACCTTTGCTTGTTGGGTGGAATTTATCAGTTGCTGAATTTTCCTCTCTGTTCTAAAATTAATCCTACGATGAAGAGTCTCTGAGCCTGAACATTTTCTGCTATCACAGAATAAAATTCAATGCGTTTCATTTCAACTCTTGGGTAATCACCGATATATAACTGGTCTACGTATGGTATCCTTTAAAACCTATCAAAATAATAATTTCAATATTAAGCTAATGCATAAATTTTCCACATTAAAAATCGATGTAATTCCATAACTAAAATTATGCAATGAGGAAACAATAATTTCGATTTGACAAGATATTGGTGAAAGTTGTGCAAAACTGCAACTTTTGGCGATTCCTTCTAACAGCACAATTTGAAAATAAAAGGTGCTGATATACCATAATTTGCGCTTTGGATTTCTACGTGATAATACATACTGAATTGTAATAAGTTATACTTTATGTTTATTGGATGTACGCTATACTGAAAATCATGTTATACATCTAATAGTGCATTACTGGAATGTAAAGTCCTTTTCATATTAACATATTAAATGCGTACACCATGATAAGAAAGACAAAATATTAACTACTATTAATATTAACTACTACCTGCCATTTATTAGTTTTAGAAATGAATACGTCATAGAAACATCTTAAGAGTATTTCAAACAAAAAGTGGTTACATTTAACCCATGGCATCGCAAATATCAACCTCTCCGTACTATTTCTAACTTAAAACAGAAAGATATTTTTATTATATAAGAGAACACTTTAAAAATAAAAATGTGGGCTCGTTTTCTGAGATTTTATAACCGTTGCTGTGCATAAAAGTTTTGATTTTTTCTAACCGCGATAAAGCAATTTCACTCTGCTTTTTATTATGTGCGAAAGACCGAAAAGTTAATGAATGTTCTCGTTAGAGCCTATAATGCTCTATAAATCATAATATTTATCCGAATCTTTCATCCTTAAGATAGGTGGACTTAATGCTTTTACACGATTTTTGCTCCCCCACGAAATTCCAATTACCGGTATAGCAGCCTCCGTTTCCACATGTAACTCCGAAGATGAAAGACCAAAGGTATTTCTCCCAATGGACACGTATCGACCTGTCCAATTTACATAGAAATGAAATCCTTTCCGACCTCCATCGGTTATAAAAACATCTCTTTGGTCCAGAGAGAGAGAGAAAGGGAGGGAGAAGTAGAAAGTTATTATTCCCTAATTTGTGAATGAGGCAGCGTTACCTGGAACCTCGACTGAATACACTCTCAAAAAAATACCCACTCAAATATATATAAAAAAAGGTCATTAAAGGAGAGATACTCAATGCCACGATAGATAATAAAAAACAGTCACCCTTAAACGGAAACAAACTATCTCGTTATATGACCATTAATGAATTTGACGTAAAAACTCCGTGCGTCAAGGAAAAATTAAGTATATTATTGCCCTAATAACCCCCCTTAATGAGGTGATCTTCTTTCTTAAAGAACGCCGAATTGTGAAAAAAATTATATATATATATATATATATATATATATATATATATATATATATATATATATATATACACAAACACCCGGGGTTGAACAGGTGCGCTGACGGATATAGCATGTGCGTGGAGGTCGTTTCGGGAATTACTTTTATGTTTTTGATGCGCCGGTTTTTCCTCGTTGGTCCTTGAAAACAATACACACAACTGGAGGTAATCAGCACTAAGGATCCGCCTTGTGTGTGCCGGCTTCTCATTTTTCCCTCCTCCGCCACAAAGCACCGTCCTTCCCTTTTCTTTCCCTCTCTAGCCGAACAAAAAAGGAACAGCGTTTTCGGCGGAGAATACGTCATTTTATAACGCGGAGAAAACATCCGCGATAACCATACCACCTGCCATTCACTCCTGACTCCTGATAATGCTGCGGGAGATGTAAATGCGAGAGACGTTGGCTTGGAAGCGGAGATGAGCGACGGAGGGGGAGGAGAGAGAATGGAAGGAGACGAGCGGGAGGATGCGAGGAGAAGGGGGAGTTATTGTGGAAAGGAGAGGGGGTAGGAAAAATAAAAATTGATAAAATGCGTGGAAAAAGAGGTGAAGGATGCGGGGATAATTAACGGGTAAGAAGAACGTCGCAAAAGAAGCGGGCAGAGAGACGGATAAAGAGTGGAACACGATGGTAGACGCGGAGGGAGGTAGTTAAAGGGCAGAGAAGGTATAGTAAGGGGTGAAAAGAAAGTGTTGGATGGAGAAATAGCGAGCGAAGAAAAGAAGTCGAGTTTTCAGAGAAACGAGGCGGTTTGATGAAGGAGGGAATGATAAGTGGATGGGACGAACGAGAGGAGTGAGATGGAAGGAGAGGGCGCGCGGAAGGTAAAAAGGAGATAATAGCGGGGAAGAAACGTGGAGTGACTGGAAAGGGGCGGGGATAGTAAGGGAGTGAGTGAGTGAGAGAGAGAAAGGGTTTTTAAGAGTTGCGACGAGAATGAGGCGAGAGAATAAGACGCGAAAGGAGTGAGGTGGAGAGGTAGTGACGGGGCCGGGAAAGGAGGAAAAATGGCGGCAGGACGGCTTCTTGTTAGGAAAAAGGACAACAGAGGAGGGGGAGGGGATTTTAAGTGGAGGGAAGAAAGGAGGATGGATCTTAAAGGCCTTGGATAAAAGCGAAGCGAGCAACGCGGGTGAGACGCACGGGGAGGGAGGCGAGATGCGGAGGAAGCAGGTAGGAAATGGAGGAGGTGATGGAGGGTGGAAGGGGGGAGGAGGCGCGGAGGGAAATCACCCCAAGTGCTGTGATTACAAGACAAGGATCTCCTTAATGATCCACCACTTATTATTTTGTGTAACAAGGTGAAGAAATGCCGCGCGGATGGGGTTAGGAAGACGAAGGCGTAGGGAAAGAGGAGCAAGGGTCTCCTTATATATTTTTTTAGAAACCTATGCTTTGCCTTATTTTCGCCCTTTTCGCCAGACGTCCTCACAGTACCTGTCCTCGTCGTAAAGAATGTTACTTCAATTCTTCCCGTCCGACGAGAGAGAGAAAAAAAGAGGGCGGGAGGGAAAGAGAGAGGGTGGCAGAAGAAAAAAGTAGGAAACGGCGCACAGAAAAACCAAACCCTTTTTTTCAGTCCGCTTCTTTTCCCGCTCTGGAAAAAAATCGCTTTTCCCCGTCACCGGTGCTATTCATCACGCGCCTTAACACGAGCGCTCCGTCTTTCTTTTTTATATATATTTTCTCCCCTTCCCCCCCCCCTCTCTCTCTCTCTCCCTATCTCCAGTTCGACCCTGAACGGGGCACGGGTGGCGTTTTCCGATGTCCCGAAGGGAGAGTGGATGGCTTTCAAAGGGAGAGAGAGAGAGTGGTGGGAGACAGGTGCAGGTTCCTACGAGATGCCGGCCACTCGACATAAAAAAAATTTCTGGAGCAAAACGCGATGGAATGGGCCGCCAAAGAGTTATGTTAAGGAGGTTGTGGATGGGAGGGTGCCTTTTGTTTTAGGATGATCGGGAGAAGATGGCGAGAGGGAGGGAGAAAATGGGAGGAGGGGAGAGAGAGGTATATATATATGATGGAGTGCGTGCCATTGTTGGGACGTTGGGCGCTGGTTTGCGTTTTAAGATGCGTGGCGTGTATTTATGTTTGTTTGTTCGACTTTTTTTGTCGTATCGCCTAGTCCTGCCGCTTCAGTCTTACAGATTAAAAGGCGCCGCGGTGGCCTTGCGTGTCGGGGCAGATGCTTTCTACGCATACGGCTTCCGACCACCCGACCCCTGGGTTCCGATCCCGGCCGTCCTTCTCCTGGTCGCTTATTATTAACTTTTTTTTGTCGGTCCGTCGATTATCTTAAATCATGCCTAACGAGCCGCGACTGCTGAAAGTGCCCCTAGATCTGGTTTTGGGATGGAGCATTACATTATTCTGTCGACGCGAGTCGAGAAACGTATAGACGGTTAGAGGCGTAAGCAGAAGATCAAACTCGTGGCGTAGTTGCAAATATCTTTATACAGTCTTTTATAGGATTCAGAGGGTAAGAAGGCGCTAAAAAAATTTCGAACCGTTCTATGCCAGTGTCGGATGGTCAATCAGGACGTTATCTGGAGGCTCTCTGCATAAATAATGCTAATCAACAATAATAATCAAAAACAGTTTTTACCTAAAGCGTGATAGGTATTGTTTATTTCTATGTTTAACAGAATTATTTTTTAAGTTCTGTGATTTTTATTTGTCCTATTATGCCCAATTATATCCACAAGGCCCTATTGGTCAGTTCGTAGATCCGCCCCAGCTATAAAAGTGTCGTAACATTTTTCGGCTTATAACGTTGATATTTTCATAATTTGTCAGAGATTTTTATGTGTTTGATTTTAAATTATATTCTTTACTTTATATAATACTAAAATAATTATTTGAGGTGTTTAAAAATAAAATTACAAAATATTATAGATACTTCAATGCTCGTTTTCTTATTGTAGATCACATTAATTCACATAGTAGTTTTTATTTATGGCTAATCAAGACTCTTGATCTATTATAGCACATAATTATAGCATTGAAATTATTACTATTCCTCAAAGCTGCATGCGAATTTCAAAAGAATCTTAAATATTGATATGAAATTGAAAAGGGGTGAAATATGCCTTAATTATCGATGTATCTCTTTACTATATTCACTAACAACGATCATTACTAACATGAGTGAGTTACGTGTTCATTAGGCATTTCAACGATATTTCATACGTCTTTTTAATTCTTCATTAATTACGCAAGGGTAACGAGAGAAGCTATCGGGCATCTCATGACAACTAATCACCAAATTCAAAGAAAACCGAGCGTAATGGATGAACCGTAGAACTCGACGGAAAAATAGAACAAAAATTTTGAAATATGGCAGACTCTAAAACCTCGGTACAATAATTTTCCTCGCAATTTCGAGTCGGGGAGTGAAAAAAGATACGAGCCGGAGGCATTTTAGCGTTTTTTTTATCCAAGGAAAATCAGTGAGTGGTGCAATTACGCTGCAGTCGGCCATACGATGCAAGTGAGTTAAGCAGAGATATGTGGACGTGGTTGATGAGGGAGAGAGACGAAAATGCAAGAGGGGAAAGCAGAAGAGAAAGAAGGACGAGAAAAAAGTGATTTCGTGACGTGACACTGAGAAGCAAGTGAAGAGTAATTTTCGCGTGCGTCTTTTCTTGAAGAGCTATGGGTTGAATGCGGGGTTGCCAATCTTCACGGCCTCGTTTCCTGATGAAAAGATATAAAATTAAAAGGAGATAGAGAATAGAGAGGGGGAGAGGGGGAAGAAGGAAAGGGAGGAGGGAGAGAAAAGTGGGGCGGAGAGGGAGTGAGCGAGAGAGGAGGAGAGATAGGGAGAGAGATGGAGGAGTGTGTGTGAAGGAGAGAAAGGGAGATAAAGAAGAGAGATAAGGATAGATAGATAAATGTCTTTATTTGCGCGAAATTTAGACCATAAGGTACACTCTTACATTTAAGGAGAGATGGAGAGGGAGAGAGAGAAGGGGAGAGAGAGAAGGGGAGAGATAGAATGGGAGAGAGAGAAAGGGAGAGAGAGAAGGGGATAGAGAGAAGGGGAGGGAGAGAGAAGGGGAGAGCGAGAAGGGGAGAGAGAGAGAAGTGGAAAGAGAAGGGGATAGAGAGAAGGGGAGAGAGAGAAGGGGAGAGAGAGAGGGGGGTAGAGAGAAGGGGAGGGAGAGAAAGGGAGGGAGAGAAAGGGAGAGAGAGGAGAGAGAGAGAAGGGGAGAGCGAGAAGGGGAGAGAGAGAGAGAGAAGTGGAAAGAGAAGGGGAGAGAGAGAAGGTGAGAGAGAGAAGGGGAGAGAGAGAAGGGGAGAGAGAGAAGGGGGGAGAGAGGATGGGAGAGAGAGGAGAGAGAGAGAAGGGAAGAGAGAGAAGGGGAGAGAGAGAAGGGGAGAGCGAGAAGGGGAGAGAGAGAGAGAAGTGGAAAGAGAAGGGGAGAGAGAGAAGGTGAGAGAGAGAAGGGGAGAGAGAGAAGGGGAGAGAGAGAAGGGGAGAGAGAGAAGGGGAGAGAGAGAAGGGGGGAGAGAGGATGGGAGAGAGAGGGGAAAGAGAGAGGAGGGGGAGAGAGAGGAGGGAGAGAGAGAGAAAAGGAGAGGGTGAGGGAGTAAGGGAGGAAAAGATAGAGGGAGAGAAATGAAAAAAAGGAAGAAGAAAGAGAAAGGTGGGGATAGATAGATAGGCGGACAGAGAAAGAGAGAGACGGAGAGGGATAAAGTCAGAGATAGAGAGAGAGAAAGTCAAAGAGATTGAACAGTGGATGTGTGTTATTTCGTTGTCGCAATTAGAGATGGTGTGTAGAATCTTGACAGCAAAACTAACGAGTTAAACCCAAGAGATAAAGAAGAAAACCACATTTGCCTCGAAGAACTATAGTAATATAACGCGTGGATATAAATCTAGTTTGTCCGGGTTAATTATTACTGCGACAGGTGGTAAGATTTTTATCGGCCTTCAATATAATAATATCCTGTCCAAAAAGTTTTTTCAGCGGTGTGAATAAAAACACTTTATACGAAGAAATAGCTGCAAGGAAGAATTAATAAAGCTGCCTTACGAGCGGACCATTATGTGCTAAAACCACTCCTTTCAAGGTTCAGGTCCCCCTCCGATTATCCGTCTGCTTTAAATTTTTGTGGAACTTGTAATTTTCTGGACAAAAAGAATGCGAGGTGTATTATTTAGATGACTAGAGGGAAGACTGGGACGGAATAGTGCGGCAAAGGAGAAAAAAAAAAATTCCGAGAACGAAGCTTTCCCGCTTAGCATAAAAAAGGCAGGAAATGCGGGATTGGATAGCTGAAGTGTGAAATAACGATGGAGCAGGCGTAGCATTTTGAGCCCGAGGATATGAAGTAGAAAATGGGTACATAGTTTCCGTTAGCGACCGAAAAATTAAAAGCTAACACATCCCTCGCAAAACTACGTCTATGCGTTACGGCACCGTGGAACGGCGAAAAAATTGTCTACATCGTATTAACTCAATTCCTCTGTTGAGGATCGAATTTTTATCGCTGTGGAAAAACATTATTCCAGGTAGATTATGTATATAATTCCCTCAATATAACGGACCTTTTGCTTGGAATACTAAAAAAATAAGTTGAATATAAAGTGGTAAATCTTTAGAATTATTTCTGATTCAATACATACCTTCACGACTTAACCAATACTAACAATAAGTTGGACTCCGGTTACTGTCTCATTTGTTGAATTGATTCGCACATATTTACATATCTAATGCGACTGGATAAAAAAATTGAAACTAGCATGTATATGATACACCGAACACATCGTTGAGTTAAGATAGAAACATATTGGAGTCGGAGCTAGTAGAGATATAAACTACGGTAACTATTTCAAAACATTTTCCACGATAAAGGCTAGGCTTCATTCGTCAAATACAAAAAAATCTTTCTCGCCTATCTTTATTAATTAATTAATTTTTAGACCACGCAAGATTTCACCTGGCGCATGTTAACCGATACATATCACCGATTTAACCGTGACATCAAATTTGATGTACGCCATGGACTAATTCAGTCAAAGCGGAGGAACTCGCTACTCGAGTAACCTAGAGCGAGTCCGAAGGCATCATTCCACTCGAAAAGAGGATTAAATTAAGTCGAATTCGGATAGATGAAGGAAGATTAGACGTGCAAACCAGTTGGCCGACATTTCATATGATTCAGCCCGGGATTCCCGAATGATGAAATAAGACTTCAGAATCAAGGATAGGGAAAAAAAATGCTCCACACTCATCAGCCGAGCACCACATTCCAACGTATTCACACACACACATATAGCCATAATAAATCCCTCGCAGGAAGACTAACGTATTACCACTATCTCCCCGCACCGACAATAACCCCAAAAACTTCTCCATGGCGATGGAGAGAGGGAGAAAGAGAGAGGTTGAGAGAGAGAGATACGCTGGATGGAAGCAGCTAGGGAAGTCATCAAGTCCTCCACTCTTTGTTCTGACTTTGAAAACCGAGCTCAATTCTCCGAGACCGAGATTTCCCTGGAGCACATGATGATGTTCGGCTTCGTATTCATCATGGGAGCGAAGGCGGCATATAAAGGGGCCGAATAAATGCTCAAGTCATTGCTCACTGCACAGAATCATTAGGAACCGCGGAATTCTTGCAACCTCACACCATTTCCCTCCTTCCCCCCACCTCCTCCCCCTTTCCCGTTTCCCTCACACTCCCTCCAATCCCGCGATTCTCTTCCCACCCCGACCTCCATTTGTTCCTACCGACACTTCCTCCCTTTCGGAAATTATTTCACCCTCAACCTCTCTTCCTCCCCCTCCCCTTGCACCTACTCCATCCCTTCACCCATCCCTACACCTCTCCAGTTGCGTACACAAGGCAGCCATTAGTATACGGAATATCCGACAGATAGCAGCCTCGCGTCTGCTGTATGGAGTCCTCTCCTCCATCTCCCAAAGCACATCTTTCTCTTTGCCACACCCCTGTAGTTAGCAGCAATGATGGGAGACAAAGGGGTTGCTACGAGAGAAGGGGTGAGGGTTTAACAGGGTGGAGAAGTAGGGGCAGCAACGACAGGGAGGCAGGAGGGTGGGATGGGTGTAATTTAGAAGCACATCCCTCTCTACCTCATCACCATTATGTATATCACCTGTCCCCCACCCTCCTCTTCTTTCTCCCCCTCTCTCTCTCCATCTAAAACCCCTTTACGGCTCCCCTCTCCTTCCCTCCCTCCATTCCACCTCCTTCTTCACCGATTTCGGAACTCAGCGGCGACACCTTTATTCCAGCACTATCATCATCATCACCGCCAACATCCCATACCACTTTCCCTTCTTTCCTCCCCACTCCTTCGCATGTCTCTCCTCTCTCTCCCTTTTCCTCCTCTCTCGCTAATTCCCCTTCATTCTACCCAATCCGCCACTTTTCATCTTCGTTTCTATGACAACAGTTTCCGGTGTTGAATTACGCCGCTTCGCCGCCTTTTTTTTTACTTCCTCAGGACAAACAAACCTATAAAACCAGGGAAAATAGAGGAAGAGAAAGGTAGGAGAGAGAATAAGAGATTTCTCGCGACGCAAAGAAGGTTGAAAATGAACCACTTAAGGGAATGGAAATGGTTTCTCTCTCTCTCTCTCTCACCAACACTCCGACGGTTATATTCCGGAGGATTTATTAGATTCGCCACGCATCGACGGGAACGAGAGGAGCGAGGATAGAGTTGTGGAAGGAGAGGCGTGAGCTGTGGGAGTGCGGTGTGGCGGGGGCATTCGTGCGTCATGTTTATTAGCGCGATCCATAAAAAATGTACGCGGCCATCGCCGTGATCACGACCCGATGACGGCTTTCGCTACCAGTTGCTAACTCTACGAATGGCGGGCGATTCGTCGAAATAGCGTTTCCCTCTCCTCCCCATTCCCTTCCCATTATAATCGTCGCCATTATGTTCGAAAGCCGTTAGAACGAGTCGGAAAAAGGGGGGGGGAGTTGGAGCCACCTAAAGCGGCCTCCGCGCGAACGAATCGCGTGTATAAAACGACGTCGCGCCGAAACGCGAAAGGAAAGTGAAAGTGTATCGGACGCCTCAGTCTCGACTTATCGGTCCACGCGTTTAATACGACGTCATCCCGGACGGCAACCGTCAGAAAAGGTGGAAGTGAGAAGGGATAAAAAGGGGGAAAATAGACGGGAGAGAGAGAGGGAATACCCTGCCACGGAAAAAGTGGTTTGAGTCGACGATTTTATCGCCCATTCCTAAGGGTCGTAATCGGCGTATTAATCACGTTCCAAGTCTGGGAATTGAGAAAATTTCGCGACAAGATAAAATTTCGGTTTAATAGGCAAGATTTCGGGGCTGATGGCGTTATACTCCGTAAAACTTTTCATCTTTACCCTATTATACTGTTATTGCATGGGGCAGAAATATGAATTAATTCATTGCGACATTCATTGCTCAATTAGATCAAAGTGACTCGTTACATTTAGCATTAACTGTATTCGAGCCCACGATTTTATCCTTTGGCTCTAGATATTTCCCTTTGAGTTATCTTCACGGAAGAAAAATCAAGATCAAAAAATTATGGGCTAAGTAAACTGAAAACTATGTTTCTTTAATGACCATGAAAGATTGGAAAACCAGTCACGCCTTTCGGCTACAGAGCGACGTTATCAATGATGGTGAATAACAGATTTTAGATTATAAAAAAGAACAATAATGAATGCAACCTACTATTGAAGAATAACCACTGATGATGGATGCTTTTCCAACATTTATTTTTTGCTATTGGAGAAACTTTTATCACAGAATATACCAAAGGCCCTCGCCCCCCTACGGGTCCCATTGTCAGCCGTCGTTAAACCTCCGCTCGGATCGCTTTGCGCGCTCCGGCTTGCTCGGCGCTTCGCGTCTCGCCAAGAGGTTGTTCGCATTTCTCCGAGTACATGAGTATACAAAAGAGAGATCTACACATTACCTACGAGTTACTCTCTCTAGCGCGTTTTCCGCGTTGCGGTCCAAAGTCGCACGTAGTTATACTTCACCGTTTTTTTAAACTTCGCGCAGGACAATGTTTTTGAAGCGGACCGTTCCGTTCAGTTTGTTTTAAATTTTAAAGTGCCCTGAATCTGAATAAATACCCTCCAAGCCATCGCAAGCGCTGCGTGGCAGAAGAATAACATCACCGACATATCATGTTATTCTACTGTTATGCTCTCTTATTGTTTTGGGAAAAAAGGATTCCTTGTCCGTCCTACAACCAATTTGTCGTATCTTATCAATGTGGTCGTGACGTAAGATCGGCTCTTAATTACGTCTGATAATTCTTCTACAAATTCTTCTGATCTAAATATCTGCAATATTTGATTCCTGGGATTTTCATGCCGTTTCTCCAGGGGCTGCCATTCAGTCTCATCTATCAGTCTCTTGACACATACTTGTCTAGTATATCGACGTTTCACGAAATGCGCTCCCTTTCTTTATATTTTCTGTAACTCATGAATAAGGCCTATCTCATACGGGTTCCATACGCTACACGCCTACTCGATTAGCGGTCTAACCTGAAAAAAGCAAACCTCGCGTGTCCTTGCTTCACATATCCCTAATATTCTACGGCCGAGATATATCTGAGTCTCCACCGTTTTATGGGACTCATGTCGAAAAAGTAAACAGTATTGAAACTGTTTACTGTCTTCCCTGCCAAAAATTAACTAAGGAACATTTATCACAGTTAAACTCTAACTGCCACTCCTTACACCATTCCAAAATCGAATGTAAATCACGTTTGAGGATCTGAACAACATCTTCGTTACGAATTGTTCTATAAAACATTGACTGATCGGTGAATAATCTACATCTATTGCTTGCAATTTCGCTGAGATGGTGTTTATATTTAAAAAAATGTAGTCAACCCAAGATACTTTCCTGGGGAACGTCAGAGGTGACATGTCGATGTCCAACGATGACTACCATCTGCTCTCGTTCACAGAAAAACGCTCCTATCAACCTTACGACTAATTCGTTTATCCCGTATATTTTACCTTTTGAATAAGATTACTATGAGAAACTTTGCCAAAAGCTTTTCTATAATCAGAAAATACAGCATCTGTCTGCATTTTTCTTTCACCGGGTCTTAAAATATCCTGTGTGAAGAGTGCTAATTGGGTCTCACACGATTTACCTTTTCTACAACCATGCTGATTATTATCTAATAAATTATATGATGCATCATTGAACTAAATATAATATGCTTTAAAACCTTAGACGCTATAGATGCCAGTGAAATAGGACGGTAATTCTCTGAGTTATCCCTATCTCCACCATTGAAATTTGGAGTCACATATCCGACCTTCCAAACTCTCGATAAAACTCCTTCCATAAGCGTTTTATCGAAAATACTCTTAAAATATGGGGCCACTTCGTTACGTTGTATCTAATATGCTACTCAATAAATTGCCTTTTCTCTCGGTTTCATTATAACATCTCTACTTCCAGAACGCAGAGTTGGTGTGGTGGAGCCTTTCTCTTCTCTTTCTGACGTATGATCAAAACGCTTTGGGTTATCACTCAAAATTTCTCCTAAAGTTTATCTCTTATACTCGCTTAATGCATTCTTAATTACTTACGGATCGCGCTTTAGATCTCACTTACGTTTATTTCCTAAGCACTTCTTTATCCGCCTGATTGACGGGCATGAATATATTTATCTATACCTTTTATTACTGGATCAACCAAAGTCTTCATAATATTTTAGACTTCTTCGTCTTTAGTATATTTTTCAAAATACGGAAAGTTTTCCCTCACTCCAAAAATCATCATAATTTTTATTATTAAACAAATAGATTGAGACCGCTGCTTTTACATTCTTTACTAGTGTTGTGTTTATCTGAGCATATATCTATCGACTTATAGCCGCTAATACCTTCTTCCGTTGTTAGCTTTAGGACACGTTCTGGAAGGTTCGCAGCAAAAAGACCTAACACATTATTTATTCTTGTTGATTGTCTAACTAACTGTTCAAATGAATTGTTGGAGAAACCTTCGTTTTTTGCTTTTGACGCTTCTTTATCGTTACCATCTGGCTCGAGACATAAATTATCCAAATTTATTGACAGAAGGTTGAAGTTTCCACCAATTATGAAAGTAACTAAACAAATATTCTTACAAAATTAACAATCTTAAATATAAATCATCACATAATAAATCACACAAAAGGACAAGTTAGTTGTAATAAAAACAAGATAAATATTACATTAATAATATTTGTGAAAAGTAAATCAAAACTTTTTATTTATTTTCTGTGGCAAATTCTCATGTTCTGGTGTCCCTGACTCAGTAAATATCATTTTGAAGTACTCTCAGCACTTAATCTTTCTGTTTGAAACATTTTCATGATGCCTTCATTTTTGCTTATTGAGCCACAATAAAACAGTTTTCTTTGGATCCCAATCCATGACATTTGGCATATTAAAATTCACATATAAATATTTAGTTTAAGTGTTTAAATTCATAGAGAACCTTAATGATGTTTTCAGCAGGTTGCTGGCACTAATGCATCTTTCAACATCTGCGGAATGAGGAGTGGTAGCTAAAATTCTTACCAAGACAATTAAAATTTCTTTATAATTACCAGTAGATGTGGAGAGTTGCTCTACTATGTTTGCCAAACTTGCTGACTTGAAGACAATTTCTTAACAAAATTTATATTCAGCTTTCACGCAATTTTTGTGATACTAACATGAGTGTTACAATGATGTTTGACAGTTTTTTCCCTGTAAATGGTTCCATATTGTGATGCAACGCTAGGAATTTTTGGATTTTTTTAACTTTTCTCTTATAATATCTGGATCTTTTAGGAATACAAAAAAATAAAAATATTTTCGTTCACTATTATTCCAAATTTTTAGATATACAATATTAAGTTTGATGGTGTCTTAAAGTGGTTTACCTACATTTGTATTTCCAAATGTTTTATCAATATTTTTATAATGCAATGCTTTATTTATTATTATTTGTATCTTCAAACGTTTTATCAACATTTATTGTAGATGTAGATGCCAAATGCATGACATCATCTATTATTTTTATAGGCAAAAGCAGAAGGTACAGACATGTCTTGAGCTGATGCTACCCCTGATGTTTTGGAGCTACACGGCATAAACATATCCAAAATATTTCGTTGCTGTTGATGGTATTATTCTTTTAGGCTCATTGCTAACGGAATTAAGGGTCAATCTAAATTAATTATTTTTATACAAATATAAACATACAATTTACTAAGTACGACTTGCCTTTAAGCTGAGAAGAAAAGCTAGTTGAACCGAATCAGTGAATTCTGTAAATATCCAAAATGCGGCAGTTGGCATGCCGGCGGAGTCTCCTTGTGAGAAACTAAATAGGCTATTAGCGCGGTTCAAGTTCAGATACTGAGAGACCTAGTCTGCGACAAAGAGTATAATTTATTCATGGCATTCATGATTCATGTATTATTTGAAAAAAAGAACTAGCAACTGCACGAAATTGATTATAGAGCTGCACATTTGACTTTTAGAACTGCACAAAATTGTTGGAGCTGCTGGTGGTCTGTAAAACGAACATATGATAATTTTATTTATTCCTCGAACTCGCACGCAACACCAAACATATATTTGGCGATGTCTTCTTTTGTTTCAATAATGTAGCTGTCTAGCAGTGTGGAAATGTAGTCAAGTGTAGCATACTTAATGTATGTTCCCAGCTGATTCACCTCTTGACTATGCGCAATGGGTATCTAAGAGGTAGTGCAATGAATAGCTGGATCGCAATGGAGAAGAGAAACCTGGTGCCGGCATTAGCCTACTTTTAACGAAGAACACCAATGGGTCCAACGGCTTAACGTCCCTTCCGAAGGACGGAACGCTGAATTTGCACGGTCTCCTCAAACCACACAAACAGGGGGCCGGGCGACTAGGAAAAAGTCCTACTTGCGCAGGATTCGTGCCCGATGCTTTTTCAAGCAGCAGGCGAGTAGCAGCCAGCGAGTAGCAGCCGGCATCCTAACCACTGCACCACCGGCACCCTAGCAGTGCGGTTACCGCTAAAAACGCCCTTTCATCTGCTTTGTCGTGTCGATCTTTCCTGACGACTTGGTACTCTACAGCAGGTTTTTCCAACCTGTGAGTCGCGTAGTGGGTCGCAAAGGAACTAAGGTGGATCGGGGAAAGATATCTAAATATTTTATTTTGATACATCTTTCAATTTTTAATGAGTTTGCGATAAAATAGTTTCAAAAATTCATGATAGTAGTGTGCACCATCTGTGGACACATGTGTACGATCTACTGCTTGAAAAATATAGTATATAGATAAAAGATGGGTCCCAGGTTAACCTTATATGCCTACGTGGATCGTGCCATTAAAAAGGTTGGGAAACGCTGCTCTAAAGGAAACACCTCTTGACTGTTGATATGCTCAGTAAGTCAACAATTAGTACCTATTATTATATCTGCTATTACACTCCAAATTAGATACACATATTCCGATCTTTTTTATCGCAAACTACGACAGCTGACTACAATTACGATTACTCTATTTATTGCTTAAGCTGTCTCCTGATCTTTCTTGCAACACGGAGTTTCTATAGGTTTCGACTAAATACTTATAGTAGTTCCTACGGTATACTCGGTAAACTGAGAAGATATAATGTCACTGATTTGTACGATATCATTTAAAACTGGAATATTAGACACCAGGAAATCACGTTTCACTGTTTCTTTTCTCGTCCTTTTCGAATTTAAACGACTGATATGTTCAGTGAAGTAACTATTTCTTTTTCGCTCCGAGGTATTTCGTGAGATACAGATTCTTTAATTGCGGTACCACACGGATTTAGCATAAAATTTTTCTCTAGTGCTCTCTCAATTCCATCTCCCTAATACGCCTACACTTTACCCTACCCTCTGGCCTAAAATGTCCTACTATGCTTCAAGATCCTACGCGCTAAACACTGATGCTTCGGGTGTGTAATGAACCTCTGAGCCATTTAGGAGTGCCCAACACCAAAGGTGCTCAGACTTTACTTTAAAAATTTTTTGAACTGGGGGAAGGAGTGAAATTGATTAGAGAACGCTAGAGCAGGAGGATAGTGTTTGTTTTATTTATTTATTTTATCGAGTTTATTTTACCTCTTTTCTTGAAGTGATCTATCGGCAATAAATTATCGAAGAACAATTTCAAATATTTTTTATTTATATAAATAATTACTTAAAAGAACTTAGATCTTATGTGCAATATAAATTAATTAGTTAAATTCATTGCATATTATTAAGTATTAAGTAGAAAGCTGTACAAACTTTGGATTATAGCTGATTATTGCTATCTGCATGCAGTCGTCCAAGTGATTAACTGTTAAAGTGGACCGATGTTTGGATTTTATAATTTTCATGCTGGAGAATGCCGACTCCCTAAAATTGGTGGAAAAAAAATGCCGTCATATACATACATATCGGGTTTCCTAGCACCTCTAATTTAAAGTGTTCGGTTGTTTTCTCTCTAAAAGTACTTAAGAACATTATTAAGAACTTCCGATGTTGGTTTTCGCAAAAGTATTGTGGTGCTCTACCTTGAATAATTTTAAAGCGTAATTCATTTCGTCATCACATGAATGTTTTGATGATCAAGATTCGATAATAAATCGATTGAAACTTTCATCATGATAAAAAACTTTCTATAATAACCAGCGCGCTTCTATTCTTACCGATATACGTATTTTCGGAGCAAATTTTAAAAATTTTCATTACCTATTAAAAAACAACACGGACACAAAAGCTCTAGATTTTTAGGGCGTCTTTCACACGACAGAAATTAGTAACCTAGTGAAATGTTTTCAAATTACGAATCTGAAAAGATATTATGTAATGCCAAAATAAATATTTTGTTCGGAGGAAATCATCTGTGCCGATTTAGCGGGCAGCCTTTTGAAAAATATACCTGTCAATATTCCATTCATCTCGGGAGAAGTGAGACATGGAACCGCCATTTTATCCATCACCAAACAAACCGGTCCACCGGCCGCTGATGACAGTTATGGAAAGGTGTGAAATCTTTACCCGTAGAAGGAAAAGGAATTATGGTGATGATCTCGCAGCGGGCGGATATATATTTTTTATCGAATGCAAATCAATTTTTTTCCTCCCGCGGAGCCGATCGCGCGGAGAACTGTCGAAAATCGTTCTCCGTTCATTTTTCAAAGAAAAGGTGGGGTGGGGAAGTCATTTTTCCGACCGATGTTTTTACTCCCTCCAATTATATTTCTCTCTCCGAAGAGTTTCCATCCATCAGTTTTAAGAGAACATGGGTTTCCAACGAAATCGTTCCTTTTTTTCTTCTACCCGAGTCAGGAAGGAGGAAGTTTCCTGGAATAGTAGAGGGATTTCGTCACCGGACGAAACTTTCATCTCGGTTTTCTAGTCATCGAAAAGTCGTAAGAAAATTAAAAAATATATACTGATGTTTTTGTGGAATTCGGGGAGTTAGTCGTTTAAAGGTGACCATCGCCAACGGAAAAGATTTCTTTTATGACTCGTTTTTCGATTTTTTATTTATTTTCAATTCGTATTTTACCCAGACTCGGCTGAGGGTGTGGCATCAATCATCTCACCAAAACGGAATGGTAATGTAGCTGTTGGGTGCGACGGAGCAGAGCAGGAGGAAGAAAGAGGTATCGGAAGGAGGTGGGCACTTCGGTCATCCCTAAAAATAAAGAGCGAGAGAGAGAGAGAGAAAGAGGGAAGGCGTTCTAGCCTCAATTCCAGACTGTACTTAATGCACCCTCTTCCCGTCAGAACAAAATTCGAAGCTGACGCCACCGGTCATTTCGACGATCTCCTCCTCATTATTATTTATAAAAAAAGAGAAACAACCTTCTTATTTGCTCGGACTTTGAATAATCCTCTTTTTTCCAGCAATTTGTTCCATCCTTGGACTTCGAGATTTTTTTGCGGAATTTGTTTTCGTTTTTCTTCTCTCTCTCTCTCACGCTGTTACCTCGCATCCTCCGCTATATGAAACTCACCCCTTGTCTCTTTCTCTATCCCGTGTGGTTTTTCTTCTTCCTCCCCCCCCTCTCTCACACACACTATCTCTCGTGTCCAACCCGCAAGGATTTTTGCCTTAGGTAGTCAAGTCGTTTGAGGAAGAGGTGGAGAGAGAGAGAGTGAGTAGGAGGGATGAGGAGGGCGTGGTAAGATTAGGAATTCTGAAGAGGTTGCGTAGCGGGGTACGGAGCAGTGATTAGGCTCCTTGAGCGAAGGAGAAAGGGAGAGGGGGAAGAAGGAGATGGGGAAGAGAGGGAGGGGGAGGGGAAGATAGAGAGGGAGCTTGGAAGGAATAAGAGTCGGAACTGAGGAAGGGAAGAAGGAGAGGCGCATGAGCCATGGGGGAAGGTTGGAGGAAAGGGAGGAGCGCTACGAGCCAACTCAGCTTCCATTATAGAAGCTGCGAGCCTCAATAATCACAAGGTTCGCGAACGAAGAGTGTGTACAGTGGGATGGCCTCCTCTCGGACCATCTTGCCATTTTCTCGCTCACTGGTGTTTTAATAATGACAGTTGGGAAGGTTCGAGGGAGGGAAGGGAAGAGTGTTGGATGGCAAGAGAAATGGGGAGAGGGGGCGGGAAGAGAGTTTTGGAGGGGTGGGGAGAGAGAGAAAGGAGGAGGGGAAAGGATAAAGGAGAGGAGAGCTCATTTGTGTAGATGGGGACGAGTGGTCAAGAGGGAGAAGACCGCATGGAAGAGAAGAGGGAGGATGGAGAGAGAGAGTGAGAGGGAGAGAGAGAGTGAGAGGGAGGGAGAGAGAGTGAGAGGGAGAGAGAGAAAGTGGGAGAGTGAAGGGTCACCTTGACCTTGCCTCGTTAGTCGTTAACCCGCATTAGAACCATGAAAGATAACCCTTATTTGTCAGCGTCCTCAGAAGGCAACCCCTATTCCCCCGGGGTTAATCAGCGTCCTGACAAACTCATTATGTAAAGAGTCGGAGGGAAAGAAAGAATTTAGAGAGAGAAAGAGAGCAGTATGAATGTGTGTATGTATATATAAACACGCACATATACACGCATGTACGTAAAGGGAGAGTGAGAGAAAGAGAGGGTGCGTTCCGGGATAAACTTCTTTGAAAAGAGGGAATATATATTGCATGTCCCTCCGAAAACCGATCAACATTCAGATTGGTCTATACATCATGGGATACGTATTTGGATTAGTGAGGCAGTGATAAAAATTTGTTCGCCCGCCTGCGTCTCGAAATTAAGAATTGGAGAGAGAGAGAATGTGATGAAGTGATTCTGTGACGGGCGTTTAATTAACTAAATTCCCTTTTTTTATTTATTGGGATGGTTAATACCTGGGAGTGGCTTTCGATGGAATGCGTGGAAAGAAAATTGTAACGTTACTCGATCAAAATGCGTGCATTTTTGTAACCTTTTTGCATGCATCCAAAAATTAACTGGAATGGAACATATTCGAGATAATGCAGAAGAATAATTATACACGTTAATAAAGTAAATAATCACGATACAATAGTTAATTTGAAGTTTTTTTACTGCATAATGCATAATTTCATCTAGTTGTAAAAATATTTAAGCTTGTTCACACAAACTTATAATAAGTTGCAATTTCATCGCATTGGCGAGTATAATTCGAGTTTTGCGATCCTTATGAACAATTCGCATTAGCCCATACACAGTCGAAGAATTTTTCGATGTATTCCCTTCATTGTTTATGCGGTCACAATAGAAGATATAATATTATTCGTAATTATTAACACCAAATGTCATTTTGCAGATTTATTTGCTTAAATCAGAATCCTATAAGTTTTTAATTATTTCATTGTCCTCGTATAACATGCACGGTAACAATTAAAAAGTTAGTATTGAAAAAACATAAAATTATAATCTCGGAAGGTAAAGTTCAGCATAAAAATTTCACATTGTTGCAAGTCCAAGGAACAGATGCGGAAACTACAAAATTCTATTAAAGTAATATCTTTAAAAAACTGGTACATGACATTTAAGGATGTACAACTTAGAAAATTAAATGAATGTACAAAGAATAGCTCGTACACATAAAAGAAGAGAGGAACAATTAATTTAAAGAATAGCGAATTTTGCACGAGGGCAATTCTTAAAACCTACCCAAAATACTGGTAGCTAATAAAGATTTAACGCGAGCATGTTACAGTTTCTTTGGTTCGAATTAAAGTTCTCTAAAACGTAATATTGTTTTGTTTTCATGCTATATGCAGTCGTGTTTCTAGTAACCGTACATTTCCCATTGCCACTGGAATAAGGAAGCTCAAATTATTTTGAAGAGGGAAAATTTCTCGATAGAAAATATCGTCCGCTAACATTATAAAACCACATAACTCATTTCGTTAGTATGTGATAATTTTTCGCATTATCTGATAAGGACGTAATTTGGTCTTGCATAAAATTCATCGCAGTAATTATGGAACGATTCTTTCCTCTCCTTAACCAAAGAATCTCCTTTGGACGAATATACATTTTCGAATCTCTAATTAAAATTTGCCAACAAAATTTAAAAATTTTAAGGGGCTTAAACAGATATTTGATTGAATACATCGTATCGACTAATGTAGACGTTCCTTCGGATAAGCGTTTGATTCTCTTTCACAATAAAGAAGCGAGTTTAAAAATGAATTCACCGAATAAGGTTGGAACTTAGACAAAAACAATTATATCTTTTGGCTGCTGATTAGCTTAGCTAAATATCTTTATAGCAGCGCGAGTAAACGTGTAAAAGGTCGAGCTTGTGTGTTTGTAACATGGCTCAGTATCTCCGCTCATTTGCCCCAAGCAGGACGTGGTGGCCACGGTAAGTAATGGAGAGAGAGACAAAAAACACCTAGGCGGAGCGCTAATCACACACATTAACTCTTTTTTCCCCGTCCACGCCATTCCGTTCCTCCGCGCGCGAATTCAAATCCCTCCGAATTTAGTGGCATTCTTAGTAAATTACCGTACGTATACGTGAGCAGATCGGTATCAAAAGGTACGGAGAGCGATGGTTTTACACGGGGCTTATCCTGTTACGTTCGCACAAGCCTTCGCAGTTACATACGTCGCGGGAGCCAGTCACAGGAGTAAGAAACGCCGCGGAAGATTCAAGGAGTTGAGATAAGGGAAGGAAGACGTGTAAGTTAAGAAGTCGTGGGGAAGGAGGGCTGAGAGGAAGGTCGGAGGAGAGGAAGAGAGAGAGAGGAGGAGGAGGATAGGAGAAGGAGGCAGGGTCAGGAGGGGGGAGAGGTTGGGAAAGAGAGGGGAAATGAAGAATTTGGAACAGGTGGAGGGGTAGGCGAAGGGGCGTGTTCTTCTGGTAGCACGGTTTGGAGGGGAAAGGGGGGAGGGGAAAATGAGGTTGGGGGAGGAGAAGGGTGAGGAAGGGAAATGGGAAAGGAGGATGGGAGGGAGGGCAGGGCAGAGGGTTAACAAGGCGCGGAGACGTAGTCGGCAGGGCGAAGCAAAAAACTCCCAGCCGACTCCAATTTTGGTCGGCGAATGGCGGACAGTTTGGAAGAGATAGCGAACGGCGGAGGCAGCGCTGCTGAGTTTCCGTTCCTTGGTTCTACGGCGTGGTTCGCTCCACCCCTTTCCTCCGTCTTGGCTTTTTTTCCTCCCATCCGCTGTCGTTCCCAATTGCAACGGGAGGTGAGGGACGCATTTAAAGGGTAAGATCGGAGGTATAGGTGGAGGGTGGAAGGAAGAAAAGACACATGAATTCAACTTGTCTAACTACAAAGGTTTTTAAGCTCACCTCTCCTAACTTCCACATCTCTCTCTCTCTCTCTCTACAGTTCTCTCCGCCTCTCAACGAGAACGGTGAAATCACATTACGCGTGGCAGCTCCTCCTTGTGAGCCCCGTAGGAAATAGACGAAACTGCGGACGTGGAAGATTAGGTTAATGCGTGAATAATTTCTCGACGGAGTAAAAAAACAGGAGAGGTGGTGTGGTTAAGGGGACGAGGAGACAGCGGGGGTAGGGTTGAAATAGCGCTTATTTTTTTCGTTTGTCCCCCGGAGTCGCTTTTCGAGGACACGTGGGCGAAGTAATTGCGTCACGTGGTGCGACGGGATTAGGACGGAAAATTGTCCCATCTCTCCGAAAAAGAGAGAGAAGGATAAAGAGTTTTAATGCGGAACGATTAACGACGATGTAAAAAAAATCGGGTCGTTTCGAAAGGAAAAAATCCCGGATCCCGTGACAAATTATCCCCCGTGAGTTAAAATGGAGCTTCGTTGGATACATGTGTGCGTGCGCGGAGGTTCAGAAACATCGGAATTTCATCGCTGTAATTCCCGGTATACTGCTGCCTCTGCCACCCGGACGACGACGAGGCCGTGAAAACGTATAACTTTTCGCGTAAATAGAAAAGAATTTAGGTCGGGAAATTGGTTGCGAGAGGGAGGAAGAGAGTAACCGTGGTATTTTACGGTTTTAATTACCTCCCATCGATGAGCGCCTCTAGAGAAATGTATTTAAAATCATAATAAAGATGCGCCTTTTTTCGTCTTTTTTTCATTTAGGAATGCGGTGGGGGGTATGATATATAAAAAGGCGCGATCGAGTACTTCGTTAGCCCATTCAATGGTCAACGGCGAACTAATTAATTAATTACGTTTATTAAATTACACGGATTTTAATGGAATTTACTTAAATGGCCGAACATGGGTAAAATTAAGGGTTGGGCGAGCGATGGAAATAATTATTTTATTTTTATTTATTTTTAACGCATTCCAGTTTGGAAATTATCGCGGAGGGCAAATTATACAGCATCTGCTTCGTGTTTTTTTCGGAATCTGAAACGCGAAATTGTGTGTTAGTCTCTTCCAAGTCGTCTGATATCACGCGAATGGCATTTTCGCAGTGTAACTGGCGGACAAGTGTATGTAATATCGCATTCGATAGATATTACACATATACACGTTGGCGAAAAATACCCGGCGTCGTAAACAGCCCATCAATTCAGATTACGATCGCTTTGCGTCTTGGCCGCTGAGGCATTTAATGACAATCGACGCGAAATTTCTTTCGATGCTCTTACGGCGTTGGAGTCTCCATTAACATTTTCTCCTCCCCATTTACCTTCTCATTAAAAACAGGAAATAAAAAAGTCACCGTTTCACCTCCCTTGTTTCCAGGCGCAGTCACCCTGAATTAGTAGCCTCTAGATCCACCCGCAGTTAATCTTTCCCCTCTCTCCCTCCCGACACAGCCGCTACCACCTCCATCTCCCGCATTTTCCTTCTCCTATCCTATTCCCCCTCTCCCTCCCTCCCCCTCCGTCACATTCTCCATTAGCTCTCACATGTACTTGCATTC
Source organism: Tanypteryx hageni (assembly GCA_028673005.1). NCBI lineage: Eukaryota > Metazoa > Arthropoda > Insecta > Odonata > Petaluridae > Tanypteryx > Tanypteryx hageni. The sequence goes on from CM054116.1 coordinate 59,660,063, forward strand.
TTCTTCTCTCTATCATTCCGCCCGCATTTTTATTTTCTCCGATACGAAGATTTCAAAGAAGTACACAGCAAAACTGCCGAAAAGTGCAAGAAATCTATTTTGTTGCTAAGTTCTTCATAAAGTAAGCATGCGTTGTGTGTTTTAAAATTCTTTAAAAAATCATAGATGTACATATTTCTCACGCAGAAACCTTTGAAATAATATTTGAATAAATACCGAAAGTAAGCTTAGTTTGCGATTGTCCACTTTTTAATTCTAAAAAACGAAACCAAGTGGCAGCTTGAAGAATATATTATTATTTTTAAATCAAGAGTTTACTAACCAAATGAGCCAATACATTTTTCATTCATCTGATATATATATATATATATATATATATATATATATATATATATATATATATATATATATATAAAAGTTGATTTAACGAAAACATTATATTTAATAACATAGAATACATTTTCTACTCATTAAACAACAAATGTAGATAATTTTTTTAAATATTACATTTATGGCTGCATTATTAATCTCGCCCAGAAAAATGATTATTGCATTTCCATAGAAAATTCCACGTTACCTTTATGAAATTTTTCCTCGAATTTTACTTTTCGCTATTCTTAATTTTACTGAACTCTTCGAGTCAGATGAATTGATATAGATATAATTACCGCTAGATATATTGTCGTACATGGATCTTCTGCTTGAAAAGAAAGCGTGGAATCGAGCTCAGAGGTCCTGATATATTACTGAAGGATTCTTATTCCTTAGGTTCTGCACCGAGTGAATTACTGAGCTAAGCAAATCTGCAAAGAGATAAAAGGGTAGACACAATAACCGCAACAGTAGTAGATTCAACGATTTATTCTTGTGTGGCAAGTCTCGGTCTTGTTTACATTCAAGAGACTTGAAAGAGAGGAACATTGTGTATTTGTGAACTCCTTATCAAAAGAATTTTTTAATCCGTTGTAAACAGAAATATTTATAGATTAAGCTGTCACTCCGTTAATAATGATAAAACCTCTACATTGATATGTCCTCTCAAAACAAAGTTGCGGCATATCAGTAGTGAAAACGGCCGTAAACACATACGACATAAAAGATTTTAAGAGACATGTTTATTGGGTCATCTTAAGCTCACCCTGAACTACCAATCGAGTAGCTACTAAAATGTGTTTAAGATCGAACCAGAATAAATGTAATGTGCTCCTCATGTTGTTACTATTTTAGGAATTTTTGATAGAAGCGTTTTAAAAATTATTTTTTATAGGCTGGTTTCCAAATTAAACAAACCGTTGTGAGATGATCCTGTCTGTATGTATGTGTATATGTGTGTGTCCCCCACTAATAACTTTTTCATGAAAATTGGTATGTGGATCGTGCTGCCAGAGCCCACCTCCGGGCTATATTTATTTGGCGAAGATTGAAGTCCCCGGTTCGATTCCAGGAACGTGTTTTCCCTATTTGTTCAAATTCATCGTGCAGAGATTTTTTGTTTAATACTTTAAAATATCTTAAAATTGTGATATCGGAGCGAGGTTTGTACTGTTCTAAGGGGAAAAGAATGTCAATTCTAATTTTTGTCACAGAATTTTGATAACTCATCGTATTTTTTTGAATTTCTACTAAACAAAGTTTTTGCGTTTTAAATCGTATTTTATCGGATTGTTGCCATTGAAACGATTATTACCGAACTGGGATTAAGCAAAGACGAGTGAACAAATGGGTTATTTTCTTTTCCACTCGACTACCCTTCAGCAACGGACAGTTGATCCATACATATTAGCGTATAAACAGTAACATTTATTAAATTCGTTTATTTAAATAAATATATGCAAAATTTAATGTCAGAAAGAGATTTTGACATTGCTTTTAGTATTTTAAAACTGATTATGCTCTATTAAATTGTTTTCCAATTTTTCTCTATCATTAAACAACTATGAATTACAAATGGTATTTATTGTATGAGAATTCCTTGGAATGACTTACAAACACTGAAACATTTCGTGTAAATATAAGTAATCAATTCGGGATGTAAACTTTGGGAAACCAGTCTGCATTAGTCCTAGTTTGGACTTCTTGTATAATCCCAGTGACAACATTTGTTGCCAATTAATTTAGAATTTTTTTCTTTACCTTAGATCGACCTAAAAATATAGTTATATTTTTTATAATCTCAATTTATTTTATAATAAATATGCAAAGCCCGCATCATTATTGTTTCCAGACCCTTTAAACAAAAATTGAAAATATTGCTGTATGTTTGTCCATTTCCACTGACCTCTTGTCATCTTTCTATTCTAAGTAAAATATAATTTCTGTGAATGTTTTAAGATATTCTCTCTCTCTCTATTTTCAAACTCTACATTGTGTAAGATATAACATGAAAAATAACTATTGAAAAATATTGTTTACCACCACCACAACTGAACAACAAACTTAGGTGACAACAAATGTTTCTATTGGGCAGATAAGATGTCACTTGTAGGCATTATCTTATATTTTGCCAATTTTTAATGTTTTCAGAACTTTGTTTTCTTGCTTTACAAATGTTCAACGCTATTCAGTAGCCAATAAGATTAATATAACCGTGCCTATGCCTTCAACTATTTCGCAGTATGATTTAAATAAGGGTGGGGTTGATCTAAATGACCAATTTCTTGCGCAGTACAGAACAAATATTAGAACCAACAAGTGGTGGTGTTCTTTTTATGCGTAGGCAGTCAATGTTTCCAGCGTACAAGGATGAATTGTTTATAGAAAATGGGTGAATAACAATATTCCATTGTTAGACTTCCGTAGGGAATGTGTTTTGTTCCTTTTGCGACATTATGGCTCAGAGTCCGCTGAGAGAGGTCCACGCGCATTCATTGGATTCAATAAAACGTGATCGCAGAGATCATATACCGTAATTTTCCGATTATAATACGCACCTAATATAATACGCAGTCATGTTTTTACGAATGAAAGGTGAAAATTGTCTTATCACCATACATAATAAGCACCTAATTTTTTGTATACAGATCAGTGTAACTTTTCACTATATTATTAGCAGTATCGTTACAGTTCTCGCTTTGCCGCCAAGTGATATACGTGCGAGAGAGTTTACGAGAATATCACGTTACGTTTTGACTCATTTATTAAAGATCGACACAATGTATTAAAATATGTCTCAACGACGCATTTTGTATAAATCTGGTCGGTTGGAATAACAGTTCTCGCTTTGCCGCCGAGCGAGAGTTTACGAGAATATCACGTTACATTCCGACTCACTTATTAAAGATCGACGCAATGTGATTGAGTTCTGTGATTAAGCATGGTTTAAAAAAATGTTGTCCCACAAACGCCGTGGATGGTTCCGAAGACGACATCGTATGGGATGATGATTTCGGCGAAGTGGATAACGCGGATGAAGACGACGTTCTCGGCGATGCCATTTATGCAGACGATGAGAGCGAACACAAGATCGCGGATGAACTTTTTGAAAACATTGAGGGCAGTGATTGCGAATTCGGAAATTTTAGTGATTAGGACAGCTATAAATAAATAAATAATTATTCTTAGTTTTGTTTTGAATTTTTTTTAAATGAAAGCTATCAGAAGGCAATGAAAAGTACAATTTATTTAGTAAGTCATGTCCGAAAATTAAATTATTTCCTTACTAGAAAAAGTTATATGCATTTGTTACCATGTATAATAATACGCACCCTAAGTTTTTGCCAATATTTTGAGGAAAAAATGCGTAATATAATCGGAAAATCACGGTAATTACCAAGGGATCAACATGCTTTCGCCATTGTAAACATCGCTCCAAGAGGACAATATTTATTCGTAAAAAATTCAATCTTTCTCTACACCCTAAATGTTTTGAAACTTTTCATATGCAATAATTATATTTTTCTAGAATTAAAATTTGTTAATTTCCTTTTTTGTAAAATTAAAACCTATGTAAAAGCCAATAGGCTTCATAAAATTAGTTAAACTAATGTAAAGTGTATGCTAAGTGGTCTATAATATGAATTATTCTGGAATGAAAAATTGCATTTGTTGAAATTTTGTTATTTGGAATTAATAATTTTTGTGATGCAAAAATGTTTTTATAAGTTTGCAGTTTTTGAAAAAATATACGTTTGAAGGTGCTGCAACAAAAATAATTAAATTAATATATACATGCGCTTAAAAGAAAAAACATAGATACTAAACAAGTAGTTCTGGAAAGAACTAATCCGCCTACTTTCCTTTCAATATAATTTTATTATATCACAAGTAGGGGTGTACTCAAGTTTCCCGTGAAATCAAAAAATTATTTTTCCTCATATTGTGGTAGTCCTACTTTTTTGATCCCTTCTAAACATATTCATCTCGTTTTGCCATTTTATACTCGCCCTACAACGAAATTTCTTTTAAATCCGTTCAGTCAATAGCTTCCAAATTCATAGTTACAGAAAAATACTAATCTTGATATTGTGGTAAACCTGTATAGTCGACCCGGTTGGAATATGATATTTTGGTTATCTATTTATATGAAGATTAAATATTATTTGATTAAAATCCATTGGTTCAGTTACCTAGAAATAGGTGTAAAAATATTATTTAACTTTTTATTGTGGTAGCTCTGCTCTTTAGCTCCACTTTAAACATCTTGATTTAATTATGGTTTGTTGTAAAAATCTTATATACAAAATTTATTTAAAATCCGTTCCCCCAATTCCTTCCAAATCCTTAATTACTGAAAGAGTTTAATTTGTAATCGTGGCACCCCTGTTTGGCTGATTCGGTTTAAATATGCTAATATGGTTTTGTATATATATGTGTTTTATAAGTATTAAATTTGGTTAAAATTTATTTGGACAGTTCAACACAAATACGTGTAAAATAAATTTTTACTCCTTGTATTGTGGCAGCTCTGCTTTTCATATATATACTAAACATCTTGATTTTGTTATTTTATGTTGCTGAAATCAGTTATGCTAATTCTTTTCATATTCATAATTACCGAAAAGTTTAACTTTGCATATAAGTCATTTGGGCCATTAATATATGTACATATTCTATGTACTAAATTTATCTGAAATCGGTTCATTCATGAAGATGATGTTAGGGACACACTGCAAGGGTCTGATTTCTATGCCCGGCCCATACAAATTCGGACCCGACCCGGCCCGTACGTTGTCGATGAAATTCTAGGCCCGGCCCGTGGCCCGTTTAAAGCCCCTCGGCTCGAAAAATGTAATTATTTTATTCCAAATTTTCTACCATCTGTGGATCTATGGGCTGCTCAATGATTGATTTGAAAAGGATTTTTTTATTGCCTTGGAAGACCACAAACAAAATAAATTACTATACAAAATACACAAATATAATGTCATAGGCAAAAAATATATTAACCGATTCAGTACGGAGGACGAGTCACACTCGTTCTTCACTAACCCTGGGTCAGTTTACTTTAAAATATACCATGCCACTTTTTTCATGAACCCATTCAGTACGGACTAATGTGACTCGTCCTCCGTGCTGAATGGGTTAAATAAAAACTTAGGCAAGTCTTACAGGTACGTAAATTTCAGACACTGATTAAAATATTTCAGCCAGACAAATCTCGAAAATTTTTATAACATCCAGCAATTTTTAAAGCCCGGGCGGCCCGGGTCCGTAATGAATTCCAAAGGATCGGCCCGCGGGCTAGGCCCGGCCCGTGCAGGACTCTAACACACACATACACGGACACCCAGGTAATCTCATAAGACTACTTTCCATTTTTGGAAAGTAGGTTTAAAAGGCAATTTTATGTATAGTAGTCTTATCTGCCCAGTGGCAACAAATGTTGCCATTAAAATAAACATATTTCTGACCAAAAGAAAAATCTAAAACTTTTTCTATATGTTATTTGTGCCTTTTTGACAAAGACATAAGACAAAAATTCCATAACATATGCAAAAATCGTTTGGGAAGTAATGGGTTAATGTATGTTTTTCAAAGCATAACTCAATATTTTAAGGAAGATTTATTCAGCAATGGAAGTAATTATTATAATAGTGCTGGAAACATGTATCAATAGGAGTTCGATTGTCAGCATTAAAAGTTAACAGGATAAAGATCAATTCAAATTTACAATCAAACCAGGCCTTCGTCTCACCGTTATCACTTGAAAAAATCTGTAAATTGCCCTCGCTTATATTATTCAAAATTTAATATTATTCCTTTATTACCTAGCAAGTAAAACTGAAAAGGATAATTTTAGTCTAGGCAACAAATAAGAAATGTTTATCACTTGATAAACCATAGTCAACTCAAGCTGCCTATGAATCACTGCAAAGTCTCGAAATTCCTCGGAGAAAAGGAGAACCTTGTAATTTTAAACCAATACCAACAGTCCGAATATCCTATGTTTCTTTCGATCTTTTGGCAACACACTGACTTAAAACATATTCTCGTTTAGCGTTATTTTGGAATTGAATACTTGCAGGACTAAAGTCGCATTAATTTATATTTTCATGAAAATAATATTTCAGTTATTCTAAGTTTTATGAACCGGTTATTTGAATATTATTACAAGTCGAATAAACATAATGCTGTTATTTTTTTAGTGTTCGCAAAGAATCTTTTAGAAATTGATTCCACATTTAAAAGCACTGAGTTCCTTCCTATGTTGAAATGAATTTTTATCATATGAATTTTAATCTTAGAGATGAACTTCATCTCTTTGGCAGTTGGTAGATTGTTAATTTTAGGGCCATGGACTAATTTCTCTATAGACTCATTCCATCAGCAGTTCATTGTTTGCTTTCTAAGAATAGTGAGCAAAATTCGGCCAACTCTCCTTGGGCTCTGGGCTCAAGCCATTATAGCCCAAAGGCAAATCCGTTCCTTATCTTAATAAAAAACATTTGGAATAATTCTTATCCCTATGAACTATTCCACGCACGGTTTTTTGTTTTGCAGAATTTTTAGTACAGTTATTTTATTCGAGAACCATGAAATATAACAATATCTCAATATATAAATCAGATAGAAGCTTGAAAACTTTTGTGATTAAATTTTGACGATACTCGAAAATGTTTATTTAAAACAAATTTCGAATTAAACGATTAAAGTGACCGCTTGATACATAAATGTGTTCTCCATAGCATGTTTTCTCTCACGGACAGCGGCATTTCATAAAAGATTCTGTATTGTCAACCCTGATCGTTGCCATTAGTTCATCAAAACCATGGGGATTTATAATTCTTACTTTTTTTAATGTATCACCAAGAATAATAATCAGGGGATGTCAGATCTGGGGATCTAGATGGCCATAATGACTTGGAAATAATATGGTCCCAAAGAGTAGGGACAGTTCCTTAATGCTGTACCGTGTTATGTGGCCCATGCCTCGGTGAATTTCAACCTCTGCTGCACCATTATTATTTTCAGGATAACCTTGTAGCTATTTCACAGATGTTACATTTGATGAGAGGGGGGAGGAAGAGGTGGATAGAATAGGGGGATGGGATGGGAGGTGAGGGGAAAGGGAGGAAAAGGTAGATAGGAAAATGTAGCGGTGGCAAATTTCCGTACTCTTGATGGACTAAAGACAAGAATCAGGGATGTCATTGCGAGTATCTTTTATGAAATGCCGCAGTCTATGTCGGAAAACATTATGCGGAGATCACAATTTTGTATCCGGCATGGTGGTGGTCACTCTCAGCATTTTATTCGAGATTTTTATAAATAAACATTTTTGAGTATCATCAAACTTAATCACAGAAATTTTCAAGTTTCTATCCGACTTGCCTTGTCTTGAGATATTGTTATTTCTTATGTTTCTAAAATAAATAAATGAGTCTGTATAACTTTTAAAAAAGACCAACAATTGAAAATGTTTCCTCAGCCGATGCCCATTCACCTTCGCGTTGGTCTGTACGTTTAGCCGAAACCTCTTAGCGATTTCCTTAAAACAAAGTAAACAAAACAAAAGTAACCTTGCGTGAATAGTAATTTAGCTATTTTCTCCTTTATACTATTTCATTTCAGCTTTGCAAAAATTCGTCATATAAATTCCTCCCTTCTAATTAATTCTTTCCTCCACTACATCCTGTATGTACGGCTATTCAGTATAAGTGATATCAATTACTTTCGAAATATCATGAGAACCAAAACGCCTAGGCAACACGTTCGTCACACTAATAAATGAAAATGCCCTCAATGCAATTAGCACCATTGATTTATTCAACTTATTGGACTGATCAAGTTATTCGCCTAACCACTCGTAGAATTTTGTTATAATTAGGGCAAAGCTCGTAATGGCATAATTTGCAAAAAGTAAAACTTAGATCTTATGAAAATATAATCACTTTATATCTGGCTATTCGTTTAATGAAAATTAATGGTTTTTTATATTGAAATTTGTATCAAATCTCCAACGTAAAAGTTTATTTATTTTTCATGAAAATGATATGTACTAAGAAACTAAACAACTTTCTATTAGCATTTTGGTTCAAAGCAAAAGTGAAATGCTAATGGTCCTTAACAAGAATATAATGACTCACGACGATTTATTTCCCTTTTTTAATATTATTATATTTCATCAATTAATTCAAACTTTTTATGAATACCACAACACTCAGACCAGATGCATGCTGCCGGTTGGATTGAGATTACAGTCATCAAGGAAACAAATTTATTGAACGGAAACGGAACATTTAAGAATCACATCCTGTTTGTGGATCTTTTTTTATTAGCAGAGCCCTAAAATTCTTAATAGCAGACTCTCTACGAGACAATAATGCGAGGAGAAGAAAACGACTCGGATCGCAATTTCTTATCCTACCAACCTTCCAAGACACACAACACACCACCTGTTATGTAGCTCTTCCCGCCACTCCCCCCAACTCGCCTCTTACCATCTCATTCCTCCTCCCTTCTCCCGCCGCAACAACGAAACTCCCGCAACGCTGCAGGTCGTCGTTGTCTTTCCTCCCGAATCACCAGACATTCTCCCATTGCAATGGCACCGGAGCAATCAAATTCGAAGCCGTCACGAACCGGAGCTTTGGAAGGGGTTGAAGGAAGAGAGAGCGATGTAAGGGGAGGCCGAATTCGAGGCAAACCGAGCTCCTGGAGACCTTCCCCTCCCTCTTCTTCCACCTCCTCGACCCCTTTCTCCTTTCTTCGGCCTCCTACCTTCCTCCCTCCGCCTCCCTTATAGCGGGTGGAGGTCGTAAGCAGACTCCCAGCGGGAGGCGGAATTAAGGGAGAGGTGTGCCTTGTAGCATTTGGCCGCAGGGGACAAAGACCATAAAGCCTTTAGTTATACACCGCCTCATAACCTACAAGATTACACTTGCTGACGCCCTTCCCTCAGTCTCCCGCAGGGGAAAGGTTAATCCCAAATGAATTAAACGGAGGAAGGATGAGAGACGACGGAGAGGAGTGGGGAGAGGGGAGATCGAAATTACTCTCTGTGGAGGTGGGAATTACCGCCCAAATACTGCTTCAAAGGTAATCTATGTAATACAGGTGCTAGATAAACAGAGTTGCTCTAGGGTTACGGGATGTGGAACGGGTGACGAAAATACGGGAATGGGTCGTTAATTGAAGGGGAAGACGAGAGAAAAAGTGTTCTCGGGTTGAATGTGTCAGGAATGATACAGGCTTTGATCCGCGGTAGGGAAATGGATTACGATGTCTCGGCGCAGGGCTTGATCAATGGATCTTGATTTTTCCTATGCGAAAGATAAAGGTTAATAGACATGCTCAATTGACGATATTAGAGACTATCAATATTTTATTGGTGAGCGTAGAATATACAAATTAATCCACATGGTGTCCAAACTCCCTCCACCCTCCTGGTGTTAAAATTAACGCAAATGTAATATTTGTTACACTTATTTAATTGTTATATTTGTTGATGTTTATGGATATAGTTATTGATATTTTCATTGAAATAATATTTCTACATTTATTGATATATTTATGGTTTATTTATACCTCATAATTATTTATAATAATGAAGAATATCGATCATGGTGTCCCATAAGTTCCTTTAATTCTGGATTTAGTGAGACTGATTTTAATTAAATAGAGAATTGTTGTATTTCTGCTGCTAAATCTTAACAATTGTGGTAAAATGGATTTATGAGAAATCCTGCATATTTAAAAAAAATTAAAATGTCTACATGCGATAAATTTTGTTATGAAATGACTTTTTATTGAGAAAGACCTCCTTATATAGAGCTTCATATTAAAAATAAAAAATAAGTGATGGAAGGATACTTTAAATTTATCTTAAACAAGTGCAGAAAAATGCATTGGGTACGTGAGCAAATTATAAATTTCTTTTCATGCCTACATATTTTCTATAAACCCGAAACAATGTAGGAAAATTTTCTATTTTAAACGTAAAAACAAGATTTGGTTTGCAGTATAAATTTATTGAAATTATAAAACGTATTTTAAAACAAGTCATTAACACGAAGAAAATGTCTAATTTTTTCGTAAATTTATATTAATCCATCGGAATCGGCGTCCTTTTGTCGCGTCTAATAGCACCCGTGCTCTTTCACTGGACGTGAAAATGGCCGCTCGCTTTTTTCCGCACGCTCAAAGTGACATAACGATAAACATCATTGTTCTACCTTTTTTCCCTCACCACGTCGGAAAGGCAGGTTAGCTACAGTCAATGAATGTCCACCTCAACGCATTCATGAATAATGAAAGAAATAACTCGGGGAAAGGGAGGATTGAAAGACACACTCCTCATAACTCAAACACCACAACGTTCGAAAAATATCGCGCCTTCGTTTTAACCAACGCAAAAACCACTTAGCTATGGGTAGGCTTAAAAGGGTCAAAAAGAAAAGAGAGAGAGAGAAAGATGCATATTCATACAACAAAGACCAGAAAAAATAAGAGTGGGAGAGAAGGGAGAGATTAAGGGATACCGCAGGGAGATTGTTTCTGAGAGAGAATTTCCCCGAAAACAGTTGATAACACGCGATGATAAACAACGGACGAAAGAGGTAGGGTCCGTAAAGTGGCAGGTGGGAGATGAAACGAAGAGGGGAGGAGAGAAAAAGGGTAGGAGAAATTACTACTTTCACCCCGAAACAGCGCGACATTTTTTGAGGTCTCTGTTCTCTCTCTCCCACTCTCTCCATCTTCTTTCTCTTTCCTCCGCCCTCTCTTTTCCCTCCTAACGGTCATGTATCCACTAACTTGGAATAAATGAATCTGGTCCCTGTGCGTGGATGGGTAGCAGGTGGCGAGACGAAGAGAGGGTGCATTAGGGGAAAAGGAGCAGACACACAGGATGAGGGAGTCTCTGGGCGCGGCGGTGGGAGGAGGAGGAAGGCAAAAAAGGGGAAGTGGGAGGTGTGAGGAGTAGAAGGGGATCGGAATGGGAAAGGAAGAAGTCTAGAAAGAGAGTGAGAGAGAAAGAGAAGAAGAATGGTACGCGGGTGCGATGAGGGAGGTTGGGAGAGACGGGGCAGGAGAGGGGGTGAGAAGTTGGGGGATACTGGAAGGGAAATGGAGGCTGGGGAGGCAAGGGATGGAGCATTAAATCTGTGTGAGAGGGCATGCTGCCCCGACTCCCTCTCCGAAAGGGGAAAAGAGGGGAAAAAAGGCGTCCGGAGTCATTCCATATAAAGGGGAATGAGAGAGGATGTGTTTTCGGAGCAGGAGGAGGAGGATGGTGGAGTAAAGGGAGGCGAGTAAAGAGTCCCAAGGATGGCGGGGTGAAGACTTTTTCCAGCTGTTGGCGGGGCAATTCCTGTCTCCATCCGAAACTCCCTCGCCCCCTTCTCTAACTCTCTCTCTCTCCTCCTCTTCCCCCGCCCCGAGTCCGGGGACCCCCGTATGTGAGTTAGTGAGAAATGATCCATTCGGTCAGCGACGGAACGAGAAGGGAACGGACCCTAGGGGATATCTCGGTCGCTATGGAAAACGCTCCGCTACGCTTCTGAGGGAGGCTTTTGGGAGCGAGTGCATCTCGCGCGATCTCTGCGACGCTTCCAATAGGTTCCCCCATTGTGTCGGGAATGGAATTTGGTGGTTTCCGTTCGTTGCGGCGGGGAATTTTTTCGTACGGGTGTGTTAGCGAGGAGGACAAATGGCCTCTTCTCTTTTCCTTCTTCCCGGGTCTCTTTGCGAGAATGCGCAATGCGATCTTGATGGACCGGCCCGACGAAGCAATGGGGCTATTTTCCTCGGGAGAAGCTCGGTTGGTCGTCGGTGGCGGTGGTAATTGATGGTAACGGGTGCAAAGTGCTAAGTAGCCGGCCTCGTCATTCCCCTCGGGAGGAGACAATGCTACTTCATTCTTCAGCTTCACTCGCTGCTTCTGCTCCGTCCGGATAGGGAAAAAACGAGCCTCCGAGGACGCTGACGTCGGCGGCAAAGACTCCCCTTTTAAACCATCACCATTTGTCTCGCGTTGTCTCCGTGTCGAGTCTTTTATTGGCGCTAATTTGACGAAAACATTCCGAAACGGCCTGCGACCGGATTCAAATTGGATGTACAAAAAGGGGAAAAAAGAAAAGATCGCGCATCAACAACCTTCAGGAATTTCTGTTGTGACGTAGATCGCCCCATCGAGCATAAAAAGGTTAAAACGCGGGATAAGGATCGTTAGATCGAATCCGGTTTCGAATGGCGGTCAGGGTCACCGCGGATGTACCATCCTTATTTATGGTTCATTAAAACCGCATATCCTTCCCGGCCGGTTATGTTTGGCGAGTTTTACGAAAGCGTTTTCCGAAAGCGCTCGTTTCGGCGTTTTCGGTCCCGGCGGCGAATCGCGGCGCTCGCTAACAGGATTATGGAAAGCACAGAACGCGTAACCGAAAATCAGGCCTACATCGAGTTTTCTTTCAAATACGACTTTACAGTAATTGTGCGAACGAGCTCCAAACCATCCTGTCGCATTATACTTTACTGCGGGCCCTAAAAAATATAACGTCCAAATCGGTTGTAAATATTAACCGATTAGAGGACGTAAAATTTACCGACCAGGATTACCATTGTCACGGAAATCCGACATGATAGCATAGTTTGGTTTCTGGAAATAATCTCTGACGGATGTTACTGCGCCGCTAATGAGAATTTTAAGCAAGCGAAGCACGGAATACGCCCATGTAACGCCGTAAATATTAATCAACATCGACCAGGGTTATAACGCTCGGAATTATGTCCATCGAGCATAATAAAAGAGAATTTAACGACTCCGAGAGAGTTATCCGCATAAAAATCTTGAAGGCGTCCATTTTTTCCCGCGGCAAAGAACTGAAGAGAGGATGATGAGGGGCGGGCGGGGGCAAAGGCAAGGGCAAAGGGGGCAGGAGGAAGAGTGGGAGGATTCTCCTTGTACGTGTCACCGGCTCTTTATTTCTTATTTTTTCTTCTCTCCTTCTCGCGGAAGATTAGTTCGGAATATATTCCTTGGACCGAGTTTCATTACATAATAGGAGTCTCCCTAGTTTAAACCCACCAACCCTCTATCCTTCTTTTAGCCCCACACTTACGGATCGTCCTTATAAAAAAAAGAAATCCTGAGATATTACAGCCAAGGCTAGGGAGAGGAGGAGGGATAGAAGAATACAAGGGGGAGGAGGGAACGGCGTAAGTGCAGCACACGGAATTTTATGACTCCAAAAGCAAAAGCTATCGAAAGATTCTCCACACTTTCTTTCGCCTTCGCCACCCTTGCCTTTTCTTTCTCCCTTTCCCACCATCTCCCTCTCCTTAGGGCGGTGCTCGTGCGTGTGTGTGTAAGCAATAATTTTGTCCGAGTACATGTAGAGTGGATGAGAATTTCAGGAAAAAAAGCTTTTAAAACGCTCCGAGAACGTATCTCTCCCTTTTCTCCTCTCCTTTTTACCCTTTGACCCGGCTCTTGAAAAAAACGTTCTTTTCCTCGCATTTTCTTCTTCTCTCTCTAACTCTTTTTAGTTCCTTTCTCCGTTTCATTCTCTCCTTTCTTTCACCATTCTCCCTCCTCCACCTCCCCATTTTACGAACCTTTAAAAATTCTCTTTATTACTTACCTCCGGAAAAAAGCAGTCCATTTTTCTCTCACTCCCTCCTCTTTCTCTCTCTCTCTGCCCTCAACACTTTGACTAAGTATTTCCCAAAAGAGACTCACTCGTATCGTCGCTTGAGACTTCTCACATTCTCCAGTTTCTTACAAGAAAACTTAGCGCAAAGCTTTTTCCTCTTTTCCTCCCCCATCTCCCTCTATCCATCCTCCCCTCCCTCCTCCTTCCTCTCTCTCTCATGCTCTCTCCTACCGAACTCCCTTAATACGAGACTCCGAAAATTCCCACCCATTTTAAGGCTCGACAAAACTAAAAGACCTTCCTCTCTGCTGCTGCTCTATACCCGTGGCAGTCACGTCTGGAGCAAAAGGGCTCGAAGGGGCGGGAAGGAGTTTCGGGAGAGTGGGGGGAGAGTGGGGGGAGAGGGGGAGGAAAGCGGTGTCTGGAAGGAGGGAAGAGGGGATGGGGGACTAAACAAGGGAAGGAATTAGAGAGAGACTAAGGGGAGAAGGAAACAAAGGAAGGGAGGACTTAGAGGAGGAGTAGAACTGGAAAGAAGAAAAGAGAAAGGGAGAGGAGGGAGAAAGGGAGGGTGGGACCAAGGGGGTTTGGCAATGCAATGGGTTGGGAATTAAGATTAGGAAAAAGAGGACGAGTGGGGAAGTGAGAGAACCAGAAGGGGAAATTCCCACGTGGGGCTAGGAAGATGGTGAGAGAGAGAGGGGGGGAGATAGGGAAGGAGAGAGAGGGGGAGAAAGAGAGGGAGAAAGGCTGGAGACGTCGGGGAAAAATGCTTCCATTTATGTCCCTGAAGGGATTAAACGACAATCGAATATCGTTTGACGTTTCCGACAATAAAGTAGGGATCAGGACATCTTGTTTGCTTAATGAATGTAAAGTGAGTTATCATGACCTCCACAGCATCCCCTCCCATTCCCAGATCCAACGGCATTACATGTCGTTACGGGTTAAATTCTTTTTTTTCGCCTGATCTCGTGAAAGGTTTTTTCTCTCCTTCTCAATGCCCTCGGAAGAGTTACCTGTAGCTTTTATTTCCAGTTTTTTTCATCGAT
Source organism: Tanypteryx hageni (assembly GCA_028673005.1). Lineage (NCBI taxonomy): Eukaryota > Metazoa > Arthropoda > Insecta > Odonata > Petaluridae > Tanypteryx > Tanypteryx hageni. The sequence goes on from CM054116.1 coordinate 59,675,148, forward strand.
GCGACCATTATTATTTGAGCGAGCGGAGCGTATGATAGAACGCCCCGAGCCGGAAAATATTGTGCAGATACCTAGCTCTTCAACAAAGAGATAAATTGGTGCTTATTATTTTCCTGCTCTGTTGATTAATTTACTACAGACTGGTGAAAGCACACGTCGGCATAAAATATTTAGCAATTTTTTTTGTTAAGGTGAATTACGACTTCGCAATGCCAATACAAATGCAGGATTATCGTGGCGTATTTGATGTCTAACGAACCAACTTCCTCCGCAATTTTTAATTTCCTGCCTAGTTCGTTCGTAACGGTACCGACATACTCGCCTTATTATTTGATCTTCTATCGAAAAACCATAAAACATATTTATTACTACACATTGTTTCAATAAGAGAATTTCAAGTAGAGAAAGAGGATTGTGGAAAAAAAAAATTTCTTTTGAAATACTTCCCGACGAAAAAAAATGAAAAAAGGCGCATCTTTGTTAATATTTAAGGTCCTCTTTATTTGGATTATCACTTTATTCTGTGCAGCAAACGTTTCAAATACTTATCTCTTCCCTAGACCAAAAACACAGAACTTTACATTTTCCTTATCTGTCTCTCGCTAAACTTTCCTTTATCGTTGAGCACCGCACTTCCCTTAACTGCGTATGTGCGTCGAGTTGAAATTGATTCAGACAGAACACCTTCCTTGTTATTCCAGAGAGAGGACCGCGCCTTTTAGGAGGAAAGGAAAAAAACGTCAAGCCGCTTCTTTTGCGACACTTAAATCACATAAAAGGATTTTGAATGGGGGATTTCGCGACACTGGCCTAATCAGGACATTTAGTTGATAATCATGAACGCGACCTCCCTCTCGAGGGGTCCATTTTTTAATGATCGTGACTCCGCGAGAGATTCCGTATTATAAGCCATATAAATGCAACAGAAATTCCCCTCTTTCTCCCCTACGGCGGAAAAGGACCGGAGTAGAAAAGATAAAAGAAACGCGAAGGATTTCCGAGTCGCGAGACTTTTTGAAGGGGTGTGGGGGGTCTTCTTCTTCTTTCGAGGAAAAAACCTTGATCTCCGAGGAACATGAGATGGGAGTTGAATGAGCGCGGGTCGTGGAGGGTGGGGAGAGGAAAGAAAAAAAAATAAAAGGGGTGCGGTAAGTTTAAGTCTCGGAAAAGCGTAAAGGGAAAGGAGGAGGGAAAAAATAAGACCGGCGATGAGGCGGCGCCAAATACGACGGGGAAATGGGTTAAACTCCCCTTTCCTGCCGTGGAATAAATAGCGTAGAGAAGCGAAGAAAGTAAAGCGCGGGAGAGCATAAAAACTTTTTACCGGGGCATCACCTCCGCTCACTCCCGGCGATTTCTTCCGCTGTCCGCTACTGCCTTACGTTCCCTTCTCTAGAGAGAGAGAAAAAAAAAATCCAGCAATTTCCCAATTCTTCACCCTGCTTCTTCCGTTTTTTTGCCAACATCCTCATCAAAAAATTTCTTCCACCTTTAACCATCCTCCATTCTCCCTCTCTCTCGCTCCACTCCGTCCCTCGCTTCCTCCCTCAGCATCGCCAAAGGTACGTTTCCCCTTCCTTTCTTTCCTCCGCACACTCCCTTAATATACCACTTCCTTACCCACTCCAACACCTCCTCCTATTTCCAACTCCCCCCCTGCGACACCTCTTCTTCCTCCTCCTCCGACGACACACACGCATCGCAGCCGTCAACAACCACCACCTCAAACCCAACCCACCCCACCCGGAAAATGGGAGTAGAGTCTACGAAAATGCAATCAAACTGAGCGAATTTCACGCCCACGCTATTTCAATCGTCGGGTGGGATCGGAGTGGGGGAAATGGGGTTCTCGCCTTGTGGCCCTCCGTCCCCTCTCACCCACCCCATCTCCCCTTTTACTCTCGAGTGCCATTCCCCTTCCTCCCTCGCCCCCGAAAGACCTCACTTCCCTGCATTTCCCTCTCCTTTTCCTTCAATCTCTCTCTCCCTTTGTTCCACCCTCGAAACCCCCCCGAGGTCTGTATACCCACTCACTCCCCCTCTATCTCTCTCTATCTCTCCTGTTCTCTTTTCTTAGCCAAAGCTCATCCCATCCACCCACGCCTTTCCCTCAGCATCCCCCTACCCTTCTCGCACACCTCCTGCTTATTCATGTTGTGACTTCCTCCGCTCCCTTCTGTCTTTTCTCTCGCTCCTCCTCCACCCTCTTGTTTTCCTCTCGCTCTCTCTCTCTCTCCACCCACTTCCAATGCCCCAAGGGATAGAGCGGAGGAAGTGTGGGTGGTGTGAAGGAGGGAGAAGATGGAGGAAGAGGAATAAGAAGGGTAAGGCTTTTACCGTCTCTCTCATTTCCTTTCAGAGAATTCCCTCCTGGTAGCTAGCTTACTTCTTTTCGAGTTTATCTCTCTCTTTCTTATTCATCTTCATTCCTTTCCTCTCCTAGCCTCTTCATCTCTCCCTCTTTCGTTCCATTCTTTTTCCTCTCCTCTGTTTTATTTCCGTCCCTCGCTCACCTAAAATTGTATCCCCTCGCATATGGAGTCGAAAGTTCCAATTCAAAAGATGAGGTTTCCGTCGCGGAAATAATGGTCCACGATTTGCTGAATTCGCAATTAATTGCTGCCTGTGTTGAATTCTCTTTCTGGTTCCTCACTCTCTCTCTCTCTCGCTCGATTATTTCTGCGCAGACTTATTATTTTATCAAATAGGAGTTGGACTCAATTCATTTATACTTCTAGAAAATTTCCATAGAAATTTATAGTCTATATTTGGATGCATTTTCATATTTCGTGAAAAGCTTTACTGGTGGTTATTTTATTTACTACGTTCTCAAAACGTTTCCGTCAAACTTATGATCGAATATTATTTTAATATTTTATATACGCTAAAATGACAACGTACGACATAGAATTAAATCTCATTTTTATTGATTAAAACATATACTCATACCCACGAAGAATATCAATATGTTGACTAAATAGGAATTCATTAAATTTACCTTTACTACGCCGGTGAGGCATTGCCACACACGACACCGTTATCACTCTCTGCTTACACCCGTTGACGACCCCTTGCGGGGAAGACAAATGCTGCCCCACGAATCCGCTTTGTCACACATCACACGCCGTTCCTCATTCCTCCTTCAAGTTCCGTCTCTTCGATCTCTCTCTCTCTCTGTCCCGAACTCTCCCTCTTATACTTCCCATCTCTTTTCTCCTCCGTCGAATCCATCCATTCCGAAAGAAAAACATTACCATCGACAAACTTTGCACTCTCGAATGTGCCCTTCCTTCTCCCCGTCCCTCCCATTCCCTTCCATCCTCCTCACCATACACGCATCGCATCTTTAAACGAAGTATCCTAATTCAACCCTCCTCTCCCGCCACGTAAAAGGCAAGTATCAATCAGTCTTTCGCACGCCCCATTTGCACACCAGCGTCCCTTGTTAACTGCCAATGCTCCCCCTTTTAACGCATTCAGCAAATGTCCGCATTATGACTCGGTATAAACCGCGTTTCGACGTATTTCTGCGCCTTTACACGATCATCCCACGCGCGAATCAAACGCCAGAGCGCACCTGGTCATCATGTCGCCCATCTGTCTCCCATCATTCGTTCACTTTTTTTATATCTCTCTCTATCTCTTTTTCATTATTCTTTCCTTTACATATTTTTAGTATATTTTCTCGGAATATGTTGAAAAAAGCACCTATAGCACATTAATCGTGTGCATTAAAGAAAGGGATACCATTATAAAGGTTTCTTTCTATGTATAATTTTGCATTTGCACTGACACCTTGTAAGCCACCAAAAAAACAAGGCAGTGGGTACCATTGCATCATAACTACCTGAAAAAATCTCTGACAGCCTTAAAATAGGCTTTAAGTACCCGTCGATTCTACCAGTTATTTGTACGTGCTTCTCATTATTACCAGTGGGAATAACTACGGCACGCACATCCTTAATAAATTCAGGTCCACTAAATTTTTCAAAGAGTCACCGTTTGTATTTCATTCCTCCACACATCATTGCCTGTCAATTCAATTCATTCAATGGTTTGTTGTTATCCTAGTATCGTAGATATAGTCGGCCTTGAGAAATCGAGCCACTCTACGGTGGATCATTTCGAGGCCTCTATATAGTTAAGCCCTCCTCGAAAAGATTCCAAGTCGCACAGCGTGTTTCAGCGATTCGATTCCAACAGAAATCACAATCTTTCCGTTTTTCCCTCGTTTAGTACTACTCTGCCAGATCTTTCTACCCCCCTCTCTCTCTCTGCTTTTCCCCTCAACTTCGCTGTTGGGAATTTCATGTCTTCTTTCAGGCAAGTGGGATTTTTCAAAATATCTCAGATTATAGGTGAGCTTCAATTGTTCGGTCTTTCTCTATCTTCCGGTCTAGCATAAATCGGGTTTCTCATTCTTTTTTATCGTCTTTGCTCACTCCCTTTCTCTTCCTATCTTTTTTACGCCAGCCACTTCCCCGCACCCGTAATCATCATCTCAATCGCCTTCCTCCATTTCTCCCACCCCTTCTCCTTCTGCCTCACTTTACCTCCATCTTCCATCCCATATCCTCCAACTCCGGCTATTTCTCCAGAAGGGTCGGGAGGAGATTGCGGAGGGAGGGAGGGAGAGGGAGAAATTCGGAGATGGAGCTGAATGACCTGTCCTGTAAAAGGCTTTTGATTATGATGGGAGGGTAATCGCCGCTCCTTTATATGCAACCCTGACAGTCTAGTGTCAATTTTATTTTTATTCGCGACGAGCTTATACTTCAGTGGAAGATTTCGAACGAGGTTTGCCGTCAAATAAAAAAGTTTTTTCCCTCCCCCGGAGATCACAATCTCAATCTCTTGCGTCCTGTTAGAACAATAAAATTCTATTGGCAACAAAACAAGAAAAGTCGCTCTCGAGACTCACTCAGTCAGTAAAAGCTAGTTTTTAAGTGGCCGTATATTTAAGTGCTATGTTAACTGAAACTTTCGAATAACAAGGGTCGATAAAAGTGCTTGCGTCCTTAAGAACAATAAAATAGGAAAGCAAAACAAGGGATTAAAAAAACTCTGGATTTATTATATGTTGATACAGCGCTGTGCGGGTGTACAAGTTGATAAAAGGAATGTATCTATAAAAAATCTTGGAACAATGCAGTGGCGCATTGAAATTCGGATGCATTCCGTTAAAGGAAATGCTATATTCATTTTATTCCATGTCGAGATCTTCAACTGAGCCATTAAGATTGAAGTTGCCATGAATTATTGATGGAAAGATATTTTGAAACCTTTTCAGTTCCGGTTGCAACTAACTTATTTCGATAAACACAACATAGATATTGAAGTACAGGTAACGAATTTCCGTTTTACGAACGCTTTTCGGGAACGCATGTCGTTCGTTGAACGAGAGTTGCCTGTACTCAAGGCCATTATTTGATGAACATTAATTTTTACTTTATTATACACGTAGTATATAGAGGATGTATTGTAATCGCGAAAAAAATCGACTACCAGATTTTGACGGAAATACTCCAGAGTCCAACAGAAGTGGTTTTCGTCTTGCTCTCTGTATTTCTGTTCGCGGCTCCAGGGCCTAAACGCTTAAACATGATTAACGTTATCCAGAATAGAAACTGTGACGAGATGAGCGATATGGAGTAACAATGAAGGATAGTTTATTCTAGTTGATTTTCATAAAATGTACATTTATTCAAAAATGGTTAACAACGATTTTGTTTAAAATTCACTCAGTTATAGAACTATGATTCATAAATAATACTGCGCAAGCCTTATTTCAAAACAACAATATGGCGTCCAGCGACATAATATATCGATTTTTTACGCCCAGCTCTCCTCAGTTATCTTCGTCCAGCAATAATGCTCCAGTGTGTGCGTGGTATCTTCAGTACACGTAATACTTGATATTTGTGTATGGTATAACTATTTATCAAGTTTTATTTTCACATATACCAGGTTATCGATATACTATTTGCGTGCAGAAGAGATTTTCCTAGGTTTTGTTATTTTTGTAGCAGTATAAGTTCCTTCCTGTCTGGAAAAAGTGTAGTGAGACCGGACACACACACACACACACAGATATGCATATATATGAGAAAGTTTGCGCAATATTGGTGATATTTTCTGTTTCGTCAAACCGTTTCTTAATATTATTGACTGCAGTCAAACTCCGATTTAGCTCCCCCCCATATAGTGCCATCCACTCACACCGCCCGTGCATCATTGTGAACAGAACTTCCATCTTATGATTACATAGAGCAAGCATACATCTCGATTTACCGCCACCCCCGCATTGACGCCAATGTCAGTCATGGACAAACGGTGGCGCTAAATCGGGGTTTGGGTCTACCCTATGACACGCACGCTATATATGAAGGATCTTCGGAAATTATATCATGATAATTTCGTTCAGAAGTGAGTTTAGTTGAAAAGTGTAGTGCAAAAATTATTACGATCCGAAAGATAATCGCTGGTCACATGCATATGAAAATAGGCTGCAAAAAAGAAAGATTAAAATTGGAAAGCTTGGAAAAAATTAATAATGAGTGGGGATTTACACATCCTCAATGTGTTTAGTAAACATCCTATATTTTCTTAAAAATACAAAAATTTCCGTAAATTATTTATCACGGAGTATATCACGATGGAAAATACCTGGATTAAGTGCTAGGCATAGATTATCATTTGCAACTGCGCTTCCAATCTACGATAGTAATCACAGAAAATATGTTATGATGCAATTTATACAACAGAAATAAATGATGAGTCTAGGTGAAAGGACTCATATTTCCGCGAAATATTTCCCCATATTTCGTTAAACATTAGAGGCGAAAACAGATTTTCCCCTAAATTTGTTCGAGCAGATCATAAATCTCGCATTTACGATAAATAAGTCGTCTATTCTGACGCATCCGCCTTATCTATGCACTCCATTGCTCTAGGCCTGTAACTAGAAATCCTCGATAAAGGAACAGCTACGCTAAACGTGCTCCTCGTGACATCGTAAAATACACCTCTCTCCTATTGCATCCGGGCGAACTAATCGCAGATTCCGATTGAGGCCTGCCCGGTCGACGACTATAACTCATGCAACACCTGTATTGTCGCAGTGGATTTAACTCTAAGGCCCGTAATCGGGTTTCGGATTTCGAGCTCCTTGACGTGGGATCCGGATGCCGCGATCAGCCAAAAGTTCTTTACATAAATATATATATACACATATAAAATAACTATACATATATGTATGTATATGACCCACCGCAAGAGCAGCATGAAATTCCCTGCACCCATTTCGCGGCTTTGCGAAGGGATCTCGTCTTTTGGCGTATGGCAGCAGTAAAGGAGAGAGAGGGAGAGATACTTCTCGCATGGTTAGAATGCTGATTGGATGTAATGTGCTCCTCCTCCAGTCATTTTTCGTTACGACCTGCCGTATTTTTTATACGTATGTTAGCACGGGGCACTCTTTCCCAGCCCACCTTCCCACCCAACCCTCCTTACCGCACCCTCTTTCTCTCGGCTCTCCTCGCCTCTCTCTCTCTCTACCCTCAGCCCCTCCATCTGATCGGAAAAGTTCGCGTTTTTTGTTTATGTCCGCCCTTGAAACGCCCTTGAGAGGTCTCCTCTTTGATCTACCTGGGGTGTTGTGCGCGCTCTCGTTGACTTGAAGTGCCCATCTAAATCGACGTCATTCGAGGCGCGTTTTTTTCCGGTCAAGTGTTCTATCTTCCTTTTTTCTCTCTCTCTATCGAACTGCGTACCGTAGTATCCTTCATTTTATGGTTCCGCCGGCACACGCGCTCTTCCTCACCGAGGCCGGATCGCTTAGAATTCGAAACCTGAAAGAGACGAAAGGTTCTTCCCGCGGAATGGGCGTGGGGACGAAGATTACTACGCGGAGGCCATTTCGTCGAGACATTGCCACGTTTTTTTATCCTACTTCTCGATTCCAAAAGAGGGTCCCGAGAAATATAAACAGCTCATTCTTCGCCGCTTGTTGCATCATCCTCGCCCCTCTAATGTGTATCTAAGCGACACAGGCGGACGCGAAGGAAGAAAATCGGTGTTATCACACACCTACTAACCCCGGTTCTCTCGCGGATTTAGAACTCAAAAAATGTCAGGTAGGCGGAGGGGGCGGGATAATTCGATCGTTTTTGTCCTTATTCGAACGTAATGGCCCGAGATACCGAGCTCTTTTTTTCGTTTCCAGCCCAATCTCCTCTCTCGATCGCAGAGGTCAGGAATAAATAACGCAATGACAAAAGAGATACCCGAAGGAACGTATTCCCACCGCAATGGCATTCGAAAGAGTCTTTTTATCAAGATAAAATTCTAAAATTCCGGAGAAATAATTTAAGGCGCCTTAAAACAATTTTATGGGAAATAACTAAAAGGAGCGCGAGGTCGTTGCGTTCTTTTTTTAAATACAGGTCGGGACGGAACGCGCATAAATTCTCGGAATGGTGTCCTGTATAGAAAATGAGAGAGGCACGCCTGAACACGACCTATTCCACTACTCCTAGGAGGGGGAGGATGTTGGTCACGTGTTTGTTTCACGCAACCCACGAGGGGGAAGATATGTGGGTGGCATTACCGGCTACTTAGAGCAATTTTCTTATTGGCTGGAAATTTTTCCTAGGTGGGTCGACCGTCCTGTAATCACGTCGACCTCGGAGAGCGGTAACACCTGCGGGTGAGTATTGTAGAGGTGACGTCATGTCCAGGTCTAACTCGAGAGAAATGGCGCCATATTCCTATCCAACACAAAAATAAGGACCTAGTTTTATGTCGCTTTGTTGGTTATTATTGCTACAACATTATTTTCTGCGGTTGAAATTTTTTCTCGTTAAAAACTCATGTGTTTTTGATTGTATGTGATCATAATAAAATAATATCAACAGTTCACATGTTATTTAGATTTTTAGATTATATATAACAATTTATTCACAAATATTTGCAAATATTTATAACATTAAATCACTGCTTTCCTAGAGTAAGATTTTGCTCTAATATATGTAAAAGAAAACATGGTCTCTCTCGAAATTTAAAGAATCTCTATTGAAATATGCATCGAAATAGCCAAGGTTATCTGTCCATAAATAAAGAATTTTGAATCGTAATTTTTTTCGTAGTCTTGTTTCGTTGGAAACTCTTTCCGAGACAAAATTTGTAGATTTCTAAAAATCATCTTTATTCTATTTATATTCACCCATGAATCAAACATGCAGAGAGAGCTTTTCTCGCGAGTTGACAGAGCACAGCTCAAAATCATCCGGTTTTTTTTAACCTCCTGGAATTTCTACGACGAGTCTTTGATGTTTATGGCTTCCAAAACCGTCTACCACCACGAAGCCATACTCTTCTTGCCTTCGACGTAATAAACCCGCCATAATCTAACTTTGTTTTTACCCCCACTAACGTTTTGAGCAATTCCATCTTTCCGAAAACGTCCCCATTGAAGTTTTCATCTCCGCATACGACCTTAGCCATACAAGTCACGTGGTCATAATCCTATTAGAACTTAAAGCAATCCGATTCTAATCGACTCGCGTAGTATGCCCTTTCGGAGTTCAGACTCCTCGATTTCCCGTCTGGTACCCCAAAATGCGTGGCGCATTTCCATCCTTTGGCGAAATGATTCCACATCCTCTTCTATTCCACCCACATCCATTCCCTTTTCACTCTCTTCTTCCCTAACTCCATTTCCAACCTCTTCCTTCTTCCTGTCTCTCTTTTTTCCTTTCCGGCTCTTAACCCTCTCTCCTTCTCTGCATCCTTCTCTTTCCAACACCCTCGTCTCTCTCTTCATCTCTCTCTCTAACCCTCCTTTTTCCATCTCTCTCCCTATCACATCACCCCCACATTCTCTGTCCGCTGCTCCATCCTTCTCTCCCCCTCTCTCTCGTTCCTTTCCTCCCTTTCTCTTCCAAACCCTACCCCTTCTCTTCATCCCCCTTACCTAGCTCAGCTTTCCCTATCTTTCCCAGTTCCATTCCTCGCTGCAGTCTCCTCGCAACTCTTTTCCACTTATCCTCTTTTCGCTTTCATTACAGTTCATTTTGACGATGAAGGGAGGGGAGATGTAGGATCTTTCGGTCTGCTCCCAAGCCACCCACACCCGACTCCCCTCCCTCCCACCTCAGCGCCGTCCGCACCCATATCCCGATGCACCTTCCGAAACGCTCCCTGCCACATTAACACACACACACACTCTCTCTCTCTCTGCCCGGCTTGGCTTCTCTCCCTTGCATCCCTCACCCAACAATCACCCTTCACATGCAATCCCTCAGTTTCTGTACCATATAGGTGTACCTCCCACTCATTCCGTCTCAATCCTCCGTTCCCTCCCCTCCAATCTGTCTCATCATTCCGCCACCCCACTAAGCTCTACCTCCCGTTTCCAATTTTGCTAACTTCCATCCCTCTCTCCTCTCCATTCCCACTCCTGTAGACTACTCGAGTCATTGTAACGACGAAGCCCTCTTATTCCTTGCATCGTCTCGTGCCATCCTCCATTTCCCTCACCGCATCCGGGAGGACCATTTCGCTTCGCTCCCTCTCTCTCTTTCTCCTCGGTGTAGTCTTACCATTCTTTCGACTTTTCAAGGAGGAAGAAAACGCGCGGACGGAAAGAAAACCCATACCACGCCACCCTTTTAAATAGAGCCGGAGACGTGGGGAGTACAGGGAGCAAGTAGGAAGGGAGGAGGAAGGAGGAGTTGACACGGTGCAACCGAAAGGGAATCTCTTTTTAAAAAAAGACAATCGTGATGGAAACGGTGCGTTTATGTCCTGCTCGCCGAATCGCATTGTTTCATTCGATCCCTGCTCAAAACTTAACCCTTTGTTGGAGACCTTCCTTCTCCCCCTCCCGCCATCTCAAATCCCCTCCGGGCTTTTCGCCTCATTTTCTCTCTTCCGGTGTTTCGAGATCCTGTGTATACCTCCCCATTTCCTCCCTCTTCGCGTTTCTCTTCCATTTTTTGCCCGCTATCTCTTCCGCGACGTACGTGAAAATCCTCCCAGGAACAATCCTTTCTCCATCTCTCTGTCTCTCTCTCTCTCTGCACGTCCGGTCAGGGGTACGGGAAGGAGAGAGAGTTCATGACGATAACGAGGAGTTCTCGCTCCATGCTTCCTTCACGTACGAACGAAGAAGAGACCCGGGAAAGTAAATAAAATCGAGATAGAGAGAGAGAGAAAAAAAGGATAAAAATCGGTTCTCGCACTTAGTCGGGAGTGAAAACAGCGAGGAAATGGATTTCTTTTAAGGGAAAATTATCTCTCAGAAGAGACTACACCGGCAAGTGAGAGAAATAAAAAGAGAAGGTCGCGGGAGAATCTGTTATTGCGCAGCAATGTCCGGCAGTGCTCCCTTTCTCTCTACGCAGGGATGAAATTGAAGAAAATGATTGGAGACGGGAAATTTTTTTGAGGCGTTGTTTGCTAAACTTTAAGGAGCGCTCATTCGCCCCTGGATTAAAGTGTCTTTCTTCATTCCATTGTAGATACTGTGGAGTTTTGGAAACACCTTCGTTTGCTTTAGAATTACTGGGAATAACTTTGAAACAGAAAAAATTCTGCTATGACCGGGAATCGAACCCGGGTCTTCCACTTGCCGGGCGGATATTCTACCACTGAACTACCTTAGCAGATAATCTTTCCTGTTTCTGAACGCGGGGTTTTTCCGGACCCACTAAGAAAAACCCCGCGTTCAGAAACAGGAAAGATTATCTGCTAAGGTAGTTCAGTGGTAGAATATCCGCCCGGCAAGTGGAAGACCCGGTTTCGATTCCCGGTCATAGCAGAATTTTTTTCTGTTTCAAAGTTATTCCCAAAAATTACAGCTTATGCCTTTCTGCATAGTTTCTATTATTCCATCAATTTCTTAGAATTACTGGTCACGATAACATTATTTCCTTTTCTTTGCAAGTTGATGAGCTTTCAAATTTCTCTGCAAAAATCACCGAGGGTGTCAATTTTTCCTTTGCCTTCCTGTCTTACATAAATTCCATTTAAGCGAATATTTATGATTTATTTTGTTGTATAATCTATCAAATACGCTAACTGAAAGAAAGAATCAAAAATAAACATTTAAATCGAAGATTTTTTGATGAATTCCTTTTCGTACTCGAGATATATAATTATTTGCATAGCGAGCCACAACGAATAGAAAAACCTACCGCGTTCACAAAAACGAAGTATTTTTTCCGCTTTTTTATTAGGTTTATCCTTCTCAATGCTTGCATATTAGCAATAAAAAATCTTATACCGCAGATACAAAGTATATCAATAATATCTCCTAAAGATTTTGGAAAACCTAGCACAGGTAACCTAGGATAAATTTGAAATTTCCATCCGATCGTATGGAGGAATGCACTCCGACCGAAGCTACGAAAACATAGATTTAGATCGGAGCAAAATAAAAAAAACCGAACCTCTTCGCTTCAAAAGCGGACGAAATTATTTATTGCAAAAACGACATAATCGTCGAGTGCAATAAACGAAGCAAAGACGTATAAAAATATAAAATTTACATCGGCCCGAGGAAAACAGCCTACGAGTGCTTTCATCGTGCGCCCTCAAACCGTATGGATAGGAAAAAGCCGGACATACGAACCGAACGGGTTGATCCTTTAGCCGTAAAAATAAAACTTTTATAAAGAAGCTTATGCCGTCTTTCGACATTTCTTCAGAGTATGAAGCCGAGATAGAGAGGAAGATATATCGTACGTATAAAAGGGGAGAGAAAAGAAAACCGCCGCAGTCCTATACCGAAACGATGGAATTGTAATGAGAGTGGGAGAGAGGGAGAGAGAGGTAAGGTCGGGAGAGATTGAGAAAGAGAGAGGGATGAGATAATAATAAAAAAGAACAGCCTGTATACGCATATATACTTACGAATGCTAGCGTGGGCACAACTGCTACTCCCTCCTCTTCCTCCTCTCGCCCTGGAAGATCGTAAATAGGATAGAGGTAGAGGAGTTTCGAGCACGGCGTGGAAGAATGAGAGAAGAGAGGGGGAAGGTAAAAAAAGCAGAGTTGAATGATGGGAGATAAAAAGTGGGTGGAGAAGAACGATTGAGGAAGAGAATGGAGAAGGCGTGATGGGAGGAAAAGGGGTTGGCAGGACGGCGTCAAGAGGGAGGGAGGTGGTTGCTGACAGGGTGGTGGAGAAGGTGGGGGGGGAGAAAGGGTAGGGTGTTAAGGGAGGGTGACACGGCCCATGCAAGGCCTCAGGTGTCTCTCCGCAAGGGCAGAAAGGGCAGGATGTGAATGTGTCTTCCCAGATGGAGATTGGAGGAGAGGAGAGAGGAGAAAGGGAGGGAGGAGGGAAGCTGGAGATTAAGGATTGGATGTTACAGGCGGAGACGGTTTTGTCAGGTTGAATGGGGAGAGGGAGCAAGAGGAAGGGGGCAAATGTATGGATCTTCCCCTCCTCCTCCTATATTGCACTTCTCTTCCCGCGGTTACTTATTCGGGAGACTGTATTTATTCCCCCTCTATAGCCTGGCCACCTTTAGCGTCTCTCCCATTCCACCCTCTCTCTCTATACCCCAAACTGCCTCTTTCCTTACCCGGCTTATCCTAATATATTTGAAGGGTTATGTATAGAACCAAACTCTTTTCATCTCTTTAGTACCACAGTATTTTTATCCTCCCCTCTTCACCCAAAGAGAGGTTAGTAATTTCTATTTATTTTTTTATTTAGAAAAAACCACCCTCTCAATCAAGCTTTAATTTTTTTCGTCTTTTCAGCTCGCCCGTGCGTCGCAAGTGGGAGTTTTGGTGTGACAGCAGACACTGTCCCGAGAATTTATTTCGTGAGAAACCGGTTCCCTTTCTTTCTCCGCCGTCGTAAATTTCGCCCCGCGTCGGGTGGATCGGAATTATCGGAATTCCGGGAAAAGATACCTTTTTAATTCACTAATTTTTGTCGGTGGAATCTTGCTTTTCTTTCTAGACCGAGAGGCGTAATTATGGCGTAGATATGTGAATTGGCTATTATGTTAATTTCGTATTTTACGGTGCATTGATTTTGTCCTTACAATAAATCTTTACGTAAAGCATTGTCGTTGAACGATTAAATGACCTCGTACGTCTCTAAAAGTTTCCTCTCTAGCGTTAAAATATCAAAAAGGTTCGAAAAAAATCTCCGCGAATCATGTTATTTAGAGAAAATCCATATCCTAGGTCAAGAGAAAAAGTTCGGGCATTATGTTAAGATTATAGGTCAAGGCGTGGTTTATCTTTGTCTAGCTTCGCGCAATAGTTCCTATTCAAGGACTCTATGTGGGTTTTTGCGCACGATTCCCTTAAATCTACGCAAATGATCGTATTATTACTCTTACAAGAGGTCGAAAATAAAACCACGTAACGACGCGTGCACATTGGGGGATAGCAAAGAGAGGAAAGGCGTGGCATAAAACATGAGCTGTTCGACGCAGAATCCAAACTTCCACGCCATAAAAGCGGAAGATTTTCGGATTTGCAACCTATCACCCTTCTAGACAGACAAAGAACTTTAACCGTGCGTAGAAAGAATAAGAATCATTTCTGGAACTGCCTCAAGACGTAAAAGTTGGATAAAATAACACTGTTCGACTATCATTGTAAGTAATGTTTGTCTTCCATCACTTTTATAGTTGTATTCTCAGCCTTTCACCGCGCTATTACAGATTCATATGAAATCTCGCGAGAGCACCCAATTTGTTCCCTTCTCTGTTTTATGTAGCACAGAACATTTTCGATCACGTGAAAGATTGAAGTTCGGAATAAATAGACACATGTTGTCCTCTTCATAAATAACAAATTTTGCTATTAGCCATAGATACAGCAAAGAATACTCTAAATGGGCCATTTTATGATAAAGATTTATATTTCGTTAATTCCCTCTCGGATATTATTTGGGCAATATTATCTTTGAGAGAATATCGATCATTGAATCTTGGTTAAACGGAGATATCGATTGTTTAAAATATATCAATTTTCTCTCATTTAATTTCCATCCCTTTACAAACCAAGCGAAATTTGATTTCTTTAATGAGTCAGCTTCTGCAGATAATTTATTACGCACTTTTCATATTTTACATATTGAATAAATATTTTCATTTAGACAAAATCTGGAGAATATTGGAGTAATGAAACGAGAATAAAAAAATAAAGTGAATTCAGAAGTATAAAAAGAGAAATAAGGAACGATTACATAAGAATAAGGAGTAGTCAAATAATAGTTAATTACAAAATTCCTTGTTTTTCCATTTTAAGTCATATGTTTAGTGCAACGTTACTACATACGAAACCAAAAACTAGAATTTGATGTAGATTTGATACGCTTGCATCTATAACTTGCATGCCTTTGTTCTCTGTAAGACCTAGAAATTTTCCTTCGAGGTATCCTCCGAATTTGAGAGAATACTTTCGATTACTTCCTCTCAAAATTAGCCTTCCGTTCATTTATCCATCCTTCATAAAAATATCTTCCCGATAAAACTTTCACCACTTCCCTTCGTTTCCCATAGGCCCTTCCTTAATCAACTTAACAGTTTGACGTACCTTCGACCGATTTTTAACATTGATTTCCTTTAATATATTCTTCCGAACCGTCAATGTACCGGCCCTCAATTTTGGTTCCTTTAAGGATCTCAATACAAAACTTTCCCTTTTTCTTTCCCCGATTCCATGGAAAACTCAGGATCAGGCTTCTGCCTCGCTCACTACCAGATGGCTCTGAGAATCTCTTCCTCTTTGGCTTGCAGGAAACATCTCTTCTTCAATATTAATTTTATTTTTAAAACTAATTTTAATGGTGTAGCTTAGCATTTTGTACTTGAATGGGAAGGCGCATCGTTTCAATAAAACTCACTTTCGTGTAAAATATTCTGCCTGATTTTACTCCCACGCAATAATTTACTCTCTTAAAATTATCATTCCAGAAATTATCGATACGCTTGGGATTGAGAGGGAAGGCTCACGATTAACTACTGGTAATGCGTAAGGCCTGGAGGAATTCTGTAAATTCTCCATTTTCCGTTGAAGAGAGTGGCGTATATGTTCCTAACTGCCTCTCAGTTTCGAAGTAGTAGTCATGATTTACAAATTAAAGGAAAAACAGGATTAGTCTGTTCTTTAATTTTTACTTTGAATTTATTTTAATATATTGATGGAAGTAAAAAGTTCAACGTCTGATGACTAAATCGTTCTATTTTAATGACTAACACACTTTAAAAGCGCGAAAAATTATGTTGAACTGATCGTTTCTTTCTCACCCAACTTGTTTAAAAATTTCCATTGGATTTATAGTTCCTTTTCATTGGCAGTATCTTTCGCCACTACAAATAACGAAAAACCGTGATTCACATCTAATTGATTAATTTCAATTATGCGATTGAATTTTTTCCCATTCTCTGTCGTTGAATATTTGTAATTTAAGAAGACGTTCATCGTTTAGCTGCGATTCACTTACAACTTCAATCCAGCAGTTTCGCCTCGCGTACATTGCTTATTTATAAAAATCAATTTTAAGACTGGATGAAAACGTGCAGACATTTTGCAGACATTTTTGAAAAATAAATCAGTTTCTAAGTACACCGCGTCATCTCTCAAATGGCAATCAATCCGCTTCGCAGCGAACGCGCATGACTGCAAGAGACGGCATACGCAATGACGACCCATGCCAATGCGAACATTTGCAGCGAGCGGCAAATATAGCCGGATGGGACGCACCCTCCGCCGAGAGTAAAAAAAAAATTGAAAAACCGCCACCTCTCCGGTCGGACCGTACCAGTAAGAGAGAGGAGAGAGAATAAAAACTTTTTATCAGACTCCCCTTATCAAAAATAAAATAAAAGAGGAACAGGAGAACTCCCTCCTTACCTTAAGACGAACTCTCCGCCTGAATTATGACACAATCTCTGACAGAGATCTCATCCCTCACGGCAATTGATCACTCTTCGTCTCCCTCCCATCCCCAACCACCCACTCCCTCCCTCTCCTTCCCGGCCCCCAGTCGTCCCACATTCTAATCTAATCTCTCCCTCATCTCACTCTTCTGCGCTGCGAGGGAGTGAAAGAGCGAGCGAGAGATAGAGAGAACCCTTTCGTTCTCTGTCAAACATCTCTCCCCCTCCCCCATCACCCTATTTCCCCCTCCTCGTCTCCCTCCCGCGGAGGACGAAGCCACTGCATCTGCTCTCTCTCTCTCCTCCTCCTCCTTATCCTCCGTGCCAACTTGTTCCCCTCCCACGAACCTTCCACCTCCATTCTTTCTCCATTGTTTGTCTGCTCCACAAAGAGTGACCGTGCATGCCCCCCTTCCTCCCAACCCCATCCACTCCCGCATGAATCGTACCATCTATCGCACTCTCTCATGCTCCTTCCCATACGACATTCCCAAACGTTTCGGACCTCACCTTCCCCCATCCCCCTACACGAATTTGCCCCCTCCTTCCCTTTGCTCTTCCTCGCTTCGTGTATGACCATGGTCTGGTAGAGAATAAAAAAGAACGGACAAAAAAAAGAGGGAGGTGGGTTGATAGGTAGGAAGATGAGAGTGTTAGATAGAGAAGTACCGAGGGCAATTCTTGGTTCGGCGAGAGGGGATTTGGGAGGGAAGTATAGAAGGTATGGGATCTAAGGAGGGAAGGAGAGATGGAATAGGGGAGAGGGAGGGAGGAGCAGTACATTAGCATAACAGCGGTGGGAAAGCTTGTCCAATAGGAGGTCCTCTCATTGTCATGGCTGCATTCCTCCATATCCCACGGACGCGCAACCTTCTGACCCCCTTGCCGGTCTCGTCGCTCCCCTTTCTCTCCCCCTCCCTCCCTCCTTTTCTCTCTCTCTCTCTCTGCCACTAGCAAAACTGTGACGTCACGGTTTCCCCTTTCCGATAATGATCGCGCTTGCCGGCTGATCCCCTTTATAAACGCGCTCTCCGCACTTGCTTGCCCTCTCGGCCATGTTCAAATGTAGTCCCTCGCGTCAATCCCAAAAGCTCGCCTTTCCCTTTAATCCTTCTATGGGTTCTGTTTACTCTAATGGCGTTGCCTTGTATAAATTTAGTTTTTTTCTCTTATCTAACGGATATATTTTGGTGCGATGGAATTCAAATGACATGTCAAGTGAATTAGCACGCTGGCCAGATTTTGTTCTCGGTCGGCGATGGGTAAAAAGGCATTTATAAATAAAAAAGGGAAATGGTTGAATGAACCTAATTTTAAAAAAAGAAGAAAAAACATGATACGTACAACTGAAAAGTTAAGGAAGTAAAAAAGTGCTATTAGCGTGATTATGGAAGGCAGTGCTTTCGTTTTCGTCCGAATGGGTGTCAGCATATAAGAGTTAAATGAAAGGAAACTGGAATATATTGACAACTGATTAAATATCTCCAGAAATAGCTTTGCTTTAAGGCAAGGGTATCAAACACGCGCAATGAATATTATGAGGCCGGCAAAGTCAGTTTGTACTATAATACGGTTCAAACTAAAATGTATTTCTTATAAAATAGTTCACATAGATCATATTCGATAATATAATATTTAAGACGTAAATTTAATCAGCATTTACAAAATATCCGCAGTTTATATTGTTCATTCCCATTTGTAGCACAGTATGGGTATAGAAAAATGTCCTTACCACCGATGCGTTTCTTGTTATTGTCTGAAGGACTTAACCCTTCACTCCAAATCTAGTATTTTATAACGAGTGGGCTTAAGAGCGCATCAAAGGTTGGGGAAATCTCTGCCACCAGTGGATGAGGAAAGTGAATGTCCAGAGAATGTGAATTAGTGTGAAGACTGGGGTGGAATGAGGCCCGCAGATTTGGTGCAGTGCCTTCAGGCGCTTTGCGCACCGATCTGAGTTTGAGACCCCTGCTTTAAGGGGCGTCGTAGCGACGTAGGGGCGAACGGGAGGGCGGCCCCGGGCTCCGAAGCCAAGGGACACCAAACAGGCGTGTCGCGAGTCGCTATTTTGTCATACATATTTGTAAAAACATTACTCTCGACTTTTAATTTTTGCACATACAATTCATGTATATTTCTTTTATTTGGCTGATAATGTAAATATTATTTATATAATTTCCATAGTCTGGGTCGGTGTTCTTACGATTCACCCCGGTCGTATAATTCCTTGCTGTGGTGCTGGCTTTAAATGTTTATATCTTCACTTTTAATTTTTGCACATACAATTCATGTATATTTCTTTTATTTGGCTGATAATGTAAATATTATTTATATAATTTCCATAGTCTGGGTCGGTGTTCTTACGATTCACCCCGGTCGTATAATTCCTTGCTGTGGTGCTGGCTTTAAATGTTTATATCTTCACTTTTAATTTTTGCACATACAATTCATGTATATTTCTTTTATTTGGCTGATAATGTAAATATTATTTATATAATTACCATAGTCTGGGTCGGTGTTCTTACGATTCACCCCGGTCGTATAATTCCTTGCTGTGGTGCTGGCTTTAAATGTTTACATGGTGCGATAAAATTATGAGCAGCAATTAAAACACAACGTTTTGATCATTATTACCTCATAATAGAAGATTAAAAAATGAAATTGAGATTTTTTCAGCAAGTTTGGTGCATTGCATTACCTGCCACCCACTTGTCTAGTGACTTGCAGGATATTATGTAGATGTAAATGTATTTCCTTAAACGTGCCATTAAGGCGCATAATTTTCAAATGTTAATGCTCCACTCTTTGAAAAAATTTAACCTTTGATTATTTTCCATGAAACAACAATATCCAGAGGTTACAGAGTCAAAATTACGTAAAAAGATACATCATTTCGTTTCCCTAAAACTTTGACGCTCATTCTTTTCAATGGGCAAAGGAAAACTATTTTATTACATACTTTCCGATTAAATTTATTAAATGTTTTAATCATTGGCGCTGCAACTTCTGACAAACTTCCATTCTTTTGTCCTAGTAGCTATTTAGGTGGTTCTGTTGGGAGAAACTGAAGTTTACCGCTATGGATTGAAAATAATTTCAAAAATCCTTTTCATGAGTATATATAGAGAATTATAATTCTACATAAATTTTATTGAGGAGGTGGTGGGTTAAAATTCTGGTGGAGGCCGGTTTTTTCGACCTGGACTTGCCCCGCTCCCTACTAATGCATTGTGAGTAGGAAACGCAAGAACAGTTCTCCGTCCTTCGGAAGAGAAGTTTATATTTATATTTACATGAATACCTTGCAAGTCGCAGAAGCGTTTGGCAGGGTGTGTCACTGCACCAACATAAACTCTAAATAAACCCTTTATTGGCCTATTTTGTCGCGTCAGGGAAGAATTATCTGCAGTATTTCTCGGTTAAAGGGACATCTACATCTACATATTACCCTGCAAGTCACCTTGACGGTGGATGGCAGGGGGTGCCGCGCACCAAGTTCCTAACTAATTATTATTCACAGTTATCTATTGTGGTCACGTACTGTCCTAGGGAAAAAGGATTCCTTATACCTCTCCGTCCTACTATCCATTTCGCGAATCTTGTTCTCATTATCCCTCCGTCCGATATACGTTGGTTGTCGAATAATATCCTTCATTTCATTTACGAATATCTCCGACCTATATTTATCTAGAAGTTTAAGTCTCGCCTGTAATCTACGATCTTTCAACGATGGCCAACTCAACTCTTCAATGAGTAACGTAACGCTCTGTTTTTTATCGTAATTCTTTTTCACGAATCTAGCTGCTCGCCGCTGTATTTTTTCTAAATCCTTCATGAGTCCGCTGCTGCGTATTCCATTTGAGGTCTAACCAAGGAAAAATAACAGGATTCTCTCACCTTTTCTCTCTTTTTCTCACTAATCGACATATTTTCTGGAATGCTCCGATCTTACCCTGCGCTCAAGTAGCATCGATTGGCACAACTATGTCGCGCAATTCCTCGACGAATTCTGGGCTATTAAACTTTTCAAATAGTTTCCGCTTGTATACAATTCTCCTACTCCTCAGATCTCGCAAAATATTTTGATACGCTCGCATCGTATCGATACACTCCTTTAACAACTCTAGCTGATCTACGATGTGTCATCCCGAGCTCTTTAGTTAGGCCTTCCTCAATGGGGTTCCATATTGTGCAAGCAGTATTCCACGACAGGTCGTACAAGCGAATAGTAGGCGATTTCTTTATCATTCAAGCGGCAGCCCCACAGGGCTCTGGAGGAAAGCCCTTGAACCCTGTTTGCCTATGTATAAACGTTCTGACGTGCTCTCTACTGTACATGTTGCTGCTAAGTGTAACTCCTAAGGTTAAACAGTATGCCCCCTTGATGCTATACGTTAGAGTAGTAACGCCGACAGAGGGTTGACCTTCACCATGTGATAGACTGATAACATAAAACACAATATGCCCAGAAGCATCACAAGAGAAGACCTTGGCCCAACTTTGTACCAATTAATTTTATTAATTTGATATCGTGCGCGCATGAATGTTTTCCGTTATAATTTTTTATTCCGTCTTGCTCTTAAAAGTTATGATTTCTCAGACACTTTCAAGCATCCATCCCTCTGTATGTTTACATTATTTTGGCTCAAACCCAATTTCTGCAATACATACTAAACAGATTATTTTTTCATTTTTCATTGTGGTAATAAGCCACAGTTCAGTAATGGATACAATTTTCTCGAAACAAATTACTGCAAAACGAAAACGAATTCTTCGTAAGAAAATACTCTTCCGATTATCGAGCCAAGCGGAATAATTCTGTTTAAGACAAATTTTCCGGATTTTCCTTCAGAAAGCCTACGCGCGCACACATTTGAATTCCTCCTTCCCAACAGTCGGTCGTGTCGTAAGGGAACGCATCAAGGGCCTCGAGGGGCAAAACTCCATTTGCCTCGAAATGTCCCCTTCCGTCCACCGAATCCCTCATGGCTACCCATCTTCCATTCCCTCCCATCACATCCCGCTTCGCCCACATACGTCCCCTCCCACGGAACTTTTCCCGTCCAGACACCATTCCGCAGGATGGAGAAAGAGAGAGAGAGAGAGGGAACCGAATTGGGTTCCTTCAGCATTGCCCTCCACCAACCAAAAATCCCCAGATAGAGGAAAGATGGAGTTAGAGAGGGGATGGAAACTGTGAGTTTAAGTAGGAGGTAGAGGGGGTGTGGAATAGGGAGGGGAAGGAGTTCGGAAGGGGGAGAGGGGTAGGAGTTTGGAAGGGGGAGGGGGGAATTTTAGAGGGGAAAGGGTGGAGAGAGGTGGTGGAAGTCTACGATATCAAAGCGTCGTGGGGTCATAATTAGGCCTAAGTGCTGCTGCCCTGGAAGGTTTGGTTCTCCTCCGAGTCCCTCCAGAGGAACGCAGCCCGACAGGTGAGACTAAAGGGCAGCAGGAGAGAGAATCTTTATCTTTCTCTCTCTTCTCTCTGGTGCTGGTCCTACCTCCCATACCCCACTCCTCCACCCGCGTATCTCCCCCACCCCCAAATCGAACCTTCCCTTTTCTCTCCCTCTCTTTTTTCCTTCCTTTCACTATTTCTATTTCTGTCTCTCTCTCTCACACACACACGCGCGCTTCAATCAGACTTTTCCCTCCCCCCTCTCCACTTTCCCCCCTCCACCCACTTACCCGGGGCCTACCTCTCCCTACCTCCAACGTATCCTGCAGGGGCCTTCGGGGATCAAGCCTTCACGGACACCCATTCTGTAAGGAGGAGGATGAGGAGGGTAAGAAGAAGAAGAGGGAAGGTCTCTCCTTTTATCCTCTCCTATCAACCTCGATCTCGCGAATCTGTGCTGGGGATCTCTTTCACCCCCGCAACCCAATCCCGTGCCCTCTCCCATTATTTTTTCGCCCCCCTCCCTCTTCCTCCCCCCGTCCACTTCCAGCTGTCGCCCGTCTCTCCACCTTCCTTGCATTACCTGCCTATCCTACCTCCCTACCACCCTCTTCATTGCATCCACGTCACGCTAGCTTCGTACCCGCGTACTAGGTACCATAGTTTCTTCGTTACCCCCGTAACTCACGACCTCCGCGTCTCATAACCTTAATGCCCGCTACCTCTATGCAGCCATGCCACATCGCCTGCTTATGCATCGCTTTCGCTCCCTTCCTCCACCTTTACCAACTTTCCCGGTCACCCCCACATGTACCACACGTTACCAATACGTTAGTCCAGTCGTGACCCTTTCTCTTCTTATCTGCTTCCCTCTCTCTCTCTCTTCCCTTCACTGTCTCAAAATCTCTCTCTCTCTCTTTCACTGCCTCTTTTTCCAACCTCAATCTCCTCCAATCTTATCTTCACTCTGTCCCCCGCGCCTTCGGCTCCTCTGCCCCCCCTCCTCCTATCTTCCCACGTCCTTTCAATACCTCTTTGGTCCACACAATCCAGTACAAGAGGGGTGGGATATCCTCTTCTTTTACCCTAACCTCCTCAATACACACACACACATCTCTTTCTCTCTCTCTTCGAAACCATTGGTAAAAATACGGGAAAGGGTATCGCAGTTACACAAGGATGAGGTAGGGGGTGGGAGTAGGGTGTGAAGGAGTGTAGGGGAATTCAAGGGAAAGGTAAGGAGGGACGAGGGTATGGGTGTTGGGAAGGATGGAGTAGGATAGGAAATCGCTGGTGACATGCCAAGTAGGAAGGAAAAGAAGAGGACAGCCCTGAGAGGGAGAGGGTAGGGGAGGAGGTGGAGTTGGAAGGAAATATCGGTTGGAATCGCTCGAAACTCTCACTCCATCTCCCCTTCCCCTCTCCCTCCCTCTGTCCTTCCCTCGACTCGTCCCGTAAGTGGGCGTGGCTGTCTCTCTAAGCTGTGCATTGTCGTCTCCTTCTGTCGCATGGGGGCTGGCCTCTCTCTCTCCCTTTCTTTCTCCTTTTGAATGGACTATACGAGCGAATGTAAAGAGAGAGAGAGTTTGGGTGTCCTCTCTATATCTCTCGGTTGGTCTTCCGCATAAAAGGAGAGAGAAAGGGGAGGGAGAGAGGGGAAGAAAGAGGGAAGTAATAATAGTTTTACTAACCCACTTTCTCGGTCGAAAGGATTTCGCGAGCTCAAGAGCAAACTTTGGGGGCGAGCTGAAAGTGAAGTCGATGGGAAATTGGTTTTTGTCGTGTGGGAAAAAATTGAGTGGAGAATGGGAGAGAGAGTAAGGGGAGAAAGATAGTGGAGTAGAGAAAGAACAAATGTCGACCGAACGCAAACATATTTTTACCTGGTTTACTTTTTTTTCCTAAGTTTGGGAAAAAACTTTAATTTCTGTCGTTTTAGCGGTCCTCCCCAGAGTTTCCTTCCTCTCTCTCTTTCTCTCTTGCGTATTTTGTAAGTCATTTCGCTTTATGAGTCCCTCTTGCAAAAATATTTGGGATTGGATCAAGATCGTTTACTTTTTATTGTGCGAGAGACTTAATCAGAGGCATAGGAAAGATCTTATTAATTTTCATCGCCGAAAAGCTTCTTCTCCAATTACGGGAACATTTTTCCAACGCTGGGATTAATTGGTGCCCTGAAACATTACGTCTTAAATGATGCTTATTTTGCTGATGGTCTTGAACAGTGTTTATCAAACAGTGGGTCGCGACTTTTTCAGCTCTGTAAAAGTTGCTGACCCATCCCCAAATGACAGCAAAACGTCAAACAAATTATGATAATTTCCTCTGCACAAAATAATTGCAGGAAAAGTGGTAATTTAGAAGGTAATCTATGTGTAAGAAAATTCGTGAGTGTGCTACAAATAAAAATAGAGGTAAGGTGATGGATAAAGAGGAGAGATTGTTGGACTGATTTGACGTTCAGGACCAAAGGCACTTTCTTTTAGTTTTATTATTAGTAATTTATATTTATTATTAATAAAAGCGTTTATTTAGAGTTAATTTCTATATATTTCACTTTCATTTAATTGTTGTTTACAAAAAATCTTGTATAAGGAGCAAAACTCCTTTATAATGCATAAGAAAAACAGGAAATAGGATTCGGTTTACGCGATATCGATATAAACAATGGTTTTCAGATACACCTCTGTCACATTAATTGAGGAGAGCCTGCATTTCAACAGAAATTGAATTGAATTATTTTAACTTCCTATTTAGTAGATTAATTCCCAAACGATCTAATTTTACCATCATGGTAAAGGATTTTAGTGAAAGTACCTCCCTAGGTTACGCATCCTATTAATACATAATGTTTACCGAAGTATTCAAGAAAATTCAGATGCTTCTTTGTGAATGCGCATAGAGAATGTAAACTTTTCAGTTAAAATATATTGTTCTGAAACATCAACTGGCCCAAATATTCTTTTAAATGATTAATAAAACTCCTATACGAATTAAAAGATTGATCAAACCATTTGCGCTCTTCTTGCTCAACATTTTACATCGTTGATTTACTGCTGACGTTGTTCACTTTGTTTTATAAAAGCAAATTGGTTTCACACAACCGGATGTACATAAGCTTTATTTTGATACAATTTATAAGCCGTGGGTTAATTCATGTTTCTATACAGAAAATAATTACTGAGGTAGAAATATTTGTTATAGTTTGAAAATATAGCAGCATAATGGTTGCACTTTCTGAAATAAAATTTCTGTGCACAAGTTTTCAACCTTTATCTAATATTAAAAAGTCCTATTCGTTTCACTTTTGCATTTTGTCAATCGACGCTTTGTAAAACCAAAATTTATCAGAACTATAAGATCTCGATAAGATGTTAGTATTAATGAAAGTATAAAAATTTAATTTTTGGCTTAACAAGTACCGAAAAAGAGAAATTCCACAGTTAAACATGTTATTTATTTTGAAAGATAATTAATAAGTTAGTTAGACTAGCTTGATCGATTGTTGTAATGATGGAAATTCCACTTGTTTCAGTCGCTCATATAAATAATATCATATGATGATTGTATAATTTCCTCCGCCGTGTTAAATCTCAAATTAAGGGGTTTAGGAATGTGGCGAGACAAGATTACACTTATCCCTCGAATTGCACGTTTTCGGTTTAGCTCGGTTTTCTCTTTAGAAAATTACTTTGAATTGCATGGCCATCAATTTCGCTTTATTACGGTTTAGAAAGGGTCATCGATTATTAAAAAGCATAAAATATCTCAGTTTCATTTGGAGATCATTGAAAGATTAAAGGAGGCAATTTTGTATACAACATAACTAATCTGTTGCATTTTAAAACCAAAATAGCGCTCAGATATAACCTCATCTATTTCTTTGGAGAAGCCTACCTCTCTTTACACGGTTTTGCTTTATACGGTCTTATGCTGCAACGCATGCACAATGCAGAGCAAGGGATAGAAAGATGGCTAGATAGATAAATGTCTTTATTCGGGCGAAATTTAGACCATAAGGTTCACTCTTACATGGGTGTATTTCTGATCAAAAATTACTAGATGAAACATTTCTATTTGAACGATGCAGCTTTTATGTATAACAAAACTTAATCGTTGTAAAATGCTGAATAAAGATCGTGCTTTACGTGGCATTATTACTTGAATGTCTTTTCTCTTGCTTAGCAGACGTTGCGAAAGAACCTCTAACACACGATTTTTTGAACTCGGAACTCTAAGCACGACTCAATTATGTTGACCCTCGTCGTCAACATTGGTTTTAGCAAAGAAGAGAACCTTGTCTTCCCCTCTGTCCACAAGTTTCTCTGGCAAGTGGGTAAACCCTTTTTCTCCGAGAGAAGGTTTTTTTCCCCTTGGCTCGGCCAACATCCAGTCTCAAGACGTTTTCCTTTTTTCGTTTTGCGATGGCCACCATTGATCTGAAGTTTGATAAAAGCTTCGACTACATCTCATGTTTTTGATCTCACATTTCGGAGCCATTACTGCTTCTCATGAGACGAAGACATCAAAAACATACAACTTAGCACGCGACTCTTAATCAAGGCAATGTTTAAAACAAGATACAAAGGACGTATGCCGTTCCAAAGTCCATTGAAGACTCCATTGAGCCTCACTTCGACTAAGACGCAGTAGAGTTGAAAATGCAATATTTGTTCAGAGCGACCAAATCTCGAGCACCACCGATCAGAGTATATGGCTTATAGTCTCATGTAGTAACGCCTATGTAATTTTTTCTGGTTGGATGTTTTCCTTTTATCAAGAGATTTAAAAATGTTTCAAGAACACATTAACTCAAGTAGGTTCTCGAAGGAATATTGGAACGATTTGATTATTTAGAGAGTTATAATTGCACTAAATATATTAAAAATTGATGAAGTCTAAAAATTATTCCTTTTCTACAATTCTTGAATTATTATTGAAAAGATCAGAGAAAAAATTAATTTTGTCTGCCTTATTATTTCAGCATTTCAAAAATACTCGCAGCAATTTCTACCAACGGAAATCGCTGATGTAAAGCATGCTACACATTTCGGAACCATTATAATAGCAATGAAGAAAAACAGCTCAGCTCATCGTGACTAAAATTTTTATTCTTCCAGACACCGCTTAAACTTCATAATGAGAAATATTTACAAGCAGTAGGTATACGTCCTCTATCTCACATTGGCATTAAATCCATTCGTTTAAGATGCAGAAAGCCTAGCATTCTCGGCCTCGAGACTCACGATCAAGATATCTATCCGCTTAATATGCCAAAAGTGTGCGGAGGAGGTTACAGCGTTTGCATATAACGCGAAAGGAAATAATAAAATTAACTCTTATGCAGCTTAGAAGCAAATAACATTTCTTTTTTAATCCTCGACACTCAAATAGCGGAGAGAACACTGGAAGGACGTTTACCACAAATACCGATTCCAAGAGTTTGCGGACCACGCAAAAAAGATTTCGCATGTCGCGCAATCTTATTGCGGCCACTTTACAGCTTCCAAATTCTCCACGTCGCCACCCTCATCCCTTTAGAATCCTTCGATGGAGTCTCATATCACTCTTTAGTCCCCATCTTAAACCTCCACCAACAGCGCCGTACTCACCGCCATACTCCTTTCGTAATCTCTTTCGGCATTCTCCGAGGCCCCCCTTCTATCTACCTCCTCACCTCTCTCTCGTTTTCCCTAAGATCCTCGTCATCACTCCAAGGCCCTTCAAAACTCCGCGTCACCCAAACCTCTCTACTCCTTCCTCCCCTACTTCCTTCCCCAATCCTACAACCTCGCCATCTTAAATTCGCCCCTTTGATCCGTCCTCTAGAAAGGGGCCCGCTCTTCACCACAATGTCCTCTCGCCGCCACCCTTTCCTCCCCTTCCCCCTCTCCTCATCCTCTCCATCCCTTCCCTCGAACTCCTTTATACTCTGCCGCCGCCACCGCTGTCTCCGGGACAACACGCAGCATCCTTCTCGGTCCTTCTTCTTCCTCCACTCCCTCCTCCTCTCACTCCACCCTCCTTCGCCGCCGACCACTCCCTTCATCCCAGTCTCTTCCATCTCTCTCTCTTTGGATCTCCAGGGCGTGGACTAGCTTGTAAAGCGTGCCATTACTTTGGGCGTGACACGTCTTAAAAGTTTATAAACTGAAATTGCGTTGCGTGGAGCCTTCGTTGTGTCTTTTTCTTTTGGCATCGATGAGGTTTTGTTTTCCACAAAAAAGCGAGTCCTTTCCTTTCTATGTATAAACCTTTTCCCGCTCCTCCCTTTCCTTCCTGTCACACCTCTTCGGTGATGATGCTGTCGCCGTGACTGTTCGGGCGGTGGTGATCGCGGATAGACAGAACATGAACCCGCCCGCACGCTTCGACTGGTGGGTGTCGAACGCGTGACCTCCCTGTACCGAAGCGCGACCCCGGTAATTACACTTCGGGACACGATGAATTACCTCATACAGAAAGAGACAGAGAGAGGGAGTTCTAGAGAGATAGAGAGAGGAGGAGGTAGGAACTCGTGGAGAATAATAATCGAGAATCGAATATTGCCGCATAGCGACGGTTCTTCCTTTCCGCAGAATCCCTTTGACGTCTCTCGCGTGTTTGGATAACGCGTTAAATAGGGAAAGAAACTCGTTAATGAGCTCGCGAAGGAGAATCGTTATTTCACTCCGGAAAATAATTCACGAACGCGTTGCGTTGTTTTTATTTGTAATCTCTCGGGTGGAATCGACTATCTCTCTACAGTTGCCGTGAAAAGGCCGGGAAAGCCATATGCGCCTTTGGGCTAAAAAGCAGAGGTCATAAGTGACGATCCAACGATGATTTGTAGTTTAACTCTGGTGTACCCTACCTTTTTCATGGCTATTTGAGAGACATGGTTTGTCAATTTGATTTTAGCCATAAGGTCGGTGATTCTTTCTCTCTCCCGGCCGATTCTCCGTCGCGTTCATTTATTTTTTTCGCGGATGGCATGTACCAATTGGGCGTTGTCCCACTTAGGGTGGCGAGGCGCTGCCACGCGTGGGTGTGACTCGCTTTTTCGCGGACTTAAATTGCACATCCGTGAATTTTCGTTTCGTCGGCGGGGGTGTATGTATTTCGATACATGACGTCTCTCAGGATCCCCTCGTGTCCACGAATGATGAGTGTTATTATAAGACAACGCCTATTAGTCATCTCGTTTTGGGTGTCGATTCTTTGACACGATAGCAAGGAGAGAACCCATACTTATATTCTAATTTAAGGAACACGTCCTTAAAGAGGAGATATGGGAGAATATTGAGGGGGCGTTGCCAAAGCGACGCTACCCTTTTCTTTCAATGTTAAAAATTTCGTCCTCCAATAACGTCGTCGGCGCAGTTTAAACGGACGAACTTTTACTGCGTCTCACTTGGTATGGCTTCGCCATCGGTGTACTGCAGGATTTTGTGATAGAAGACTCGAGTACGTAATGTTACTCTTTTAGTTTTTGAATAAATAACCGAGTATATCACCGATCAGCTTTAATAATATTATAGAATACAGCGGAGAGCAGCCAGATTCGCTAAATAAAAGTACGAGCATATGGAAAGCATCACATCATTATTGAAAGACAAAATGAAGATCTCTGTAGAAAGTGCTGTAGTAAGGCTCTTAGATAAATACAGATCAGAACGACTAGCAGAGGATGTACTGGGAATAACTGAGGCTCCAACGTACATAGGTAGAAACGATCATGGCGATAAGATACGTGAGATTGATTGTAGAACGGAGCGTTATTGAGTCTCATTCATTCCGTGAACAATACGAGACCATGACAGGAAATACTAATCTGCGAGTAACGACTATTAGGTAAGCCTCGGTGCATTGCACCTCCTGCCACCCACCAGTTTGGTGAATTACAGGGTAATATGTAGATGTAGATAACTAATTATCGGAGTATTTTCCATTTTCTTCTAAGTTGGTGTTAACTGCCGTGGAGTTTCTTCCTAAGGAGCTTTAATGTAGTTATCCATAATATTTAAACACAAATATTCTACTCTATTCATCTCCGAGTTTTATGACACGATGATTAAATTTAAAATGGATAATTTAGAATGGGTGACTTTATGGGGCAGCAATAAACTATTATGTGCTACACTGAAATAAAAAAAACGTCACAGCAAAAGGGAGTATTTTCATAGAGTTTAGTTTTGTATGTACCTTGGAGTAAAAGTTTACATAGATTAAATACATAACACATCAGCATTATTATGAAATTGTCACTTAAAATTTAAATTGCATCTATTTACCTTTACATATTTAAATATAGGTACAAAGTATTTCTTGGTATTAAATCACTCTTGTGATTTATAGTATATAAGTTTGACATTTAAAACGTTTTCCAATTTTTTTGTTTGAACACAGATGCATTCAAATGAAATTCCCAGAAATCAAACGTTAAAACATTATCTATTCATATTTATTATTTACTAACTCCAACTCAACATATTTTCGAGCGATAAAATATTGTTTGCATTGCAGTTTGGTTATCATTTTGGTCAGCATCCGTAAGGCGGCTCCAGTGTTATCTATTTTTAAAAAGTTAAGCCATCCGTCTCATAGTTCTTGGATCTTCACTAACATATTTGTAAACATTTTAAGCCTTCTGCAAACCTCGAAAGTAAGGACATTTTCGGAATATAAACAAGTGAAGATATAAAAATTAATTTTTATAACTAACTTTTATATAGTTTATACTTTAATATGAATAAACTCTATAATATAATTATTTATTTATTTAATTATAAATTTCACATACAGAATTCGCCATTTTAGAGTGAAATATATAACATCATGAGTATAAATAAGAGCGAATAAAGAAACAGGAAAAATACAGAGAATAATAATAAGAATACAACACGAAAGGGAAAATAACACTGCGAATAGAGCACAGAGAAATCAGAGGTGAGAATGAGGTCAATGAGCTCTAGAACCTTTGATAAATGATTTGAAGGAAAGGATAAACGGATCTATGTGGGAAGGTAGATAATTAAATAGGGTAGGAAGACGGAAAAAAGAGAGCGCCTAACAATAGACAACCTTGTGGTTGGAATGTGGAGTAAATCCATAGAGCGTGTTATTCTAGTGGGTACTCGTAAACCTAAAGAGGCCAAGAGTTCTGGACTGTTTATATTAGAGCTTAAAATGTTATAACATAAGGAGAGGTCAGATTTTTGTCGAGATACTGAAAATTGGTCTAGGGACAAGGCCGTTAGGATGGCTTCCTTAGAGGAAGTCCGGAGAGAGGGTATACGATATTTAACTATTTTAACAAAGAAATTTAGTACACAATCAAGAGAAGAAAGATTAGAGGCTGCAGCCATTGATCAAATAGGGGAAGCATAATTCACAACTGGGAAGACTAATGTGGAAAAGTATAATTTAAGGGAAGCTGCATCCTTTATGTCCGTAAATCTGTATAATATTCCTAGTAGGGACATAGCTTTGCGTTTTGTTGCAGTTATGTGTGCACTGAAGTAACTTATTATCAATTAATACCCCTAGGTCCTTCTGAAGAATTGTTCTGGGTAATAAAATAGAGTCAATTGTGTAGTTAAATTCTAGAGGATTTTTGCGAAGAGTTACGGTCATTACGGTGGATTTGTTTGGGTTTAATCGAAGAGAAGAATCAGAACACCAGTTGGTTACGATATTGAGCGCCTGTTGAAGTATTAAACTGTCTTCAGCGGAGTGAATTTGCCTAAATATTTTGCAGTCATCTGCATACATAAGTATTTCGGCTTTAGAGGGACGTAATTGAGATGCTAAGTCATCAATAAAAAGGTTAAACAAAAAGGGGGCGAGAACACTGCCCTGAGGAACACCTGAAGGAACAATTGACCAATTTGAAGTATGGCCTGAAAGAATAACTCGCTGATATCTGTTATTTAAAAAACTACGTAATAGCAGAAGGAAATTTCCATGCAAGTTGAAGCGGTGGCTGAGCTTATGAAGTAGATATGATATGATAACCTTTCTGCTTTCATGGGCGTAAAAAGTTGCCAAAGTGTCTACCAGCTGTTGAGTGATGTGGGGGTCTCTCTATTTAACCTTTAATCTTTTTACAATTGTGAGAATGGCAGACAGAAGTAGAGAACTGTAAATGTTTAGTATATAAGTAGTAAGAAGTTTGATAGTAGAATCTTCTGTTTCATTAATTAAAATACTGACTTATCCATTCATATTGCTTAAAATCAAAGAAAATATACTGACAGTTCAAAGTAATTCAGCTTTAGATACTAGTAGGAGTGAAACTTGAATATTTCATATTTTAGTCACCTAACTTAAATGACAAAAATAATAAATTGTTCTTTTTCTAACATCACATCAGCCATCCATATAAAACCACTGTATATTTAGCTGAAGAATTGCTAAGCTACAACACAACACTTTAAAATGTTTTATTTAAATTTGTTCAAATTAACATCCTTTACAACAGCATTACCAATCTTAAATAATGAAAAAAGGAATATGATACTTAAATGTGAGGGTTTTTAGAAAAATGCAAGAACAACTGGTCTTAAAGGTCTATAATTAGAAAAGATTTCATCCAAAGTAAAAAATAAGCCAAGTGAACAGTTCCAAAGAATAAAATTATGTTCATGGCACAAACTACATAAACAAATATAGTCATCTAAAGTAGTGTTCAAATGAATTTTCAATGTGAACTATTCCGAGAAGATCGCATTAATGGTTATTAATAGCAGAACAATACGAATCTGATTATAATGTAATAATAATTTAATCATATATATATATATATATATATATATATATATATATATATATATATATATAAACTCTATCGCTGAAGAAGGACATAGACCCGATAAGATTGCGTGTTTTTTTTGTGTTTTTGTGTTCGTGTGTTCAACGTTTCTCTTCGACGCCCCCAGCAGCCTGCCATCTTGGTCCCCGACTTGGTAAGCGTCCGCTGGGCTTCCTTCAACACCTTGTTGCCACCCTCATCACTACCTTTTCATTTCCTTAAGTTTATATATATATATATATATATATATATATATATATATACACACATATATACATATATAAAGCGAAGTTAATATAAAAGTTGGTAAAAACAGACAAATCACTGCCTTAAGAATATTCAGTTTATATATATATATATATATATATATATATATATAAAGCGAAGTTAATATAAAAGTTTGTAAAAACAGACAAATCACTACCTTAAGAATATACTAATAGAACATATCTCGTATTTATTGCTATAAAGCGCGTGTTTGTCTAACTAACGTAGAGTATACAGTAAATTTAAAACATTGTGTGTATGAAATATTTTTACTTACATTACAACTAACTCTCGGAAGAAGAATTTGGGATACTACTTTAAGGGAGTTACAAAATTGAGATATGAAGCACCAACCAGGGTCCTTTACTTATATACATTTATTTATCGTGATGAGTTCTTGTCTCTACCTATATTTTAATGTTCTCTTGTAGGCAGAAAAATGAATCACTTGGATGCTCTTTCACACCCTTTGCAGTCGATGTCGTTAAGAGAAGAATAAAAGAATATCGCATTACTTGATCAGTTGTAATCTCTAAATAATTGGATTTCCAGAGCCATTTCATTTATCAAATTCCATAAACAGGAAAATAAGAGAAAGACGATGCGTAAAAATGACCGAGAGCTCTCCATTCGTGACCGTTAAATTAGAGTGCAATTTAAATTAGAACATCATGAATCGCAATTGAATTTCACGCCGGTTAACTCCACGCCCAATTACTCCTGAAAAATTTTATTCCCTTACGTAATTACTTGTAAATTCAAAACATATTCCAATTACAAACTGTCCTACTTCAATTCCGCGTATTTTTCATTTCGACCAAATGAATCACTACACGTCGGGTGACCTACTCCCGGAGTCACTAATTGAATAGCCAGCAAAACTATAAATATAATGGAAATACGGAATTCGATGCGTCATCAATGGGGATAAAATTAAAAACAAATCTTTTAACCTCATTCTCTCTCTCTCTCTCTCTCTCGCACAGACACGCAAATCCGAACAAAAACTTTTTTATTTTACATTTCTTCGTTTTTAATTCCTCACGCCACTAGCGGAATCGGTCACATTGCAAAACCTATACCACCACTCTTCTCTTTTCCAATCCGCAACCAAGCCGCACGGCGCGAATTCCATGTCCTCGATCCCCTCCTTCCACTGCCGATAATTCCCAAACCACTTCTTTAATCCTTCTCGGCCGTATTTTTACTCTCGCCTTCAATTACTTTCACCAACTCGATCCATTCCGTTAAGCAATAACAATCTTTTTTTCCCAATTCCCTTCTCCCGATGGCTCTTCTCCGGGAATCCTATTTCCCATTCTTTCAATCCTTTTGCTCTCTTTCTCTCTCTACCTATCCTTATATTGCTGCATCACCATCCTCCTCCTTCCCTCTCCACGCCAAACCTATCTTCCTAACCCCCAATTTAAACCTACCATTTCCGTCTCCCTATCTCTCTCACTCTCTATTCCATCTGCTATTCTCCGAGCTCCCGGATTACACCTTTTCCTTTTTTATCTCGCCTCTCCCTCCCCCTAAAGATAAAACATTTTCCTCTCTCTCTCTCTTTTCTCGCATTCCCTTTCTCTCTCCATCTCCACGCTTTCATTTTTTTACTCACATTCCACCCTCTTCTCTCTCTATTTCCATCTCTTTATCCTTCTTATCTCTTCCGCTCCAAATAAAAAAATCTCCGCTTTTGCTCCCTCTATCTTTTTATCTTTATTTATCAGAGACACGCGTCATTAGGTTTTAAGCGAGTGGACGCCATCTTCTTTCGTGCCGCCCACCCCGTTACCCCTATCCCTTTCTCGTCTCAGCGACCCTCTTCTTTGCCTGGTTCATTTTTTGTATTTAAAGGATTCGTCAGATACTCCTCCTCACCTCTCTCAGCTCCTTTTGTTTCTCCAATGAGCTACTTTTCACTTTCTCCCCGTCGTGACTGCCTCCAAACCTACTCGTCTCCTCTTTAATGAATCACTCACTTCGTCCTTCTCGTTATGAGGTCATTAAACTTTTTCAAGGACCCTCGCCTCGCTTCTGTTGTTTTTATTATAACTTCTGCCCGTCGTTCTTCCTTTCTTTCTTCCTTTCTCGCAACCGCAACAGGCGTGAGGAAACACAAAACCTACGTTTTTAACGTGTGTTTTTTCGTATGTTTAAAAGAGTAAGACTTCCCCAGAAATAATTCAGTAAAGAATTCTTTATCATCGCGTGTCCTTTATTCTTGCTTTCAATTTTCTTATTATTTCCTTGACACCTTATTTCCTCCTCCATTTCTCTCTCTCTAAATTTATTCTCCTCACCCTCTTTTTCCATCCCACTGCCTCTTTTTTTATCTCTCTCTCTCTCTTCCCCATTGTCCCACTTCTTTTTCTTGGTCTCTCCCCCACACTCCTCTCAATCGCACAAACTCATTCTCACCAGATTCACTTCTTTCGTGGAATTCGCAATGCAATCAAGAGATTCATCACCCAGCGTTCTCCTCTCTCTCTCTCTTTCTCCATTCCTCTATTCATCTTAGTCGCTCCCATCCTGTCCCTTTCTCTCTCCCTCTTTCCCATCTCTCCTGCCCATCTCTCTCTCTCCTCGCCCTTTTCCCAGTCGGTGTCCTGCAATCAGGATCCCTTCCCTGCCCTCTCCACCCCTTGAACTGTCACCCTCTCTCTTCTCTCTGCTACCCTCCCAGTTCCCACTCGATTTTCTCTTTCTCTCCCTTCTCCTTTCACTCTCCACGTCCTCCCTCTTCCCCTTTCTCTTCCTTCTTTCCCGCATCACTCCCATCCCCCTTCACCTCCCCCGCCCCATCCGTGGTTTGGGATCCAATTAAGGACCGATTTCCCTGTAAAACGAGACGGGAGGAGACCGCATATTTTGTTCGACACCCTGTCGAATACGGAGCGGTAGGGAATGAAGGTCCGGGAGAGAAGGAAAGTGGGCGGAGGGAGAGGGAAGGAAGGCCAGTGGGGAAATGAAAAAAAGAGGAGGAAGAAAAGAGAGCAGGGGACGGAGTGAGATGGAACCTGGATTGGAGAGGAAAGGGGAGGAGGAGAGGGAAGGGGAGAGAAGGGGAATGAAGAAAGGCAAAGGAGGATGGAAAAACACGGTCGGAAGTCGATTTGGAAGAATACGGAAGATCGGACCAAAGGTTTTTTTTTAATTGCTCTGCCCCCGCCTCCTTCCGCTTCTTGGCGGCCGGTCTTCCAAATAAGGTCGGAGGAATTGATGGTCGGGACATTCGCGATAAGGTTACCTCGAGGACACCAGGCACTCAACGGTCACCCATTTTAGACGTTGGTAGGAGCAGTAGTACTGCTACTACTATATCTTCAAAATAAATGTAGGGCGACATTTGAAAAAGAATTGGTCTATTCGGTCACGCCATCTGCTCCGAGCGAGAATAACATTGTCCGCATTGTTGCAATATTTAAGGTACTTTTCCACGCTTCTACGATTGGAGATTTCAAACTCTCCTACCCTCATTTTCCGCTCGAGAGAAATCCCCGAAAAGCTGCATTTCGGTTTGGTGTTCGAAACGACATTCTTGCTCCGGTCGTATTTTAAGTTCCGATTGATTAATTGGTCGGGATCGTGCTTGGATAAATTAACGGCTGATTCAGATAAACTGCGCATGCGCTTAAGTTTTTGGAATCATCCTAAAGCTAATGAACGTTTTCCTAATTTTACAGCCGAGAGTAAAATTCCTCTGTTTACACAGCTGTGATGCACCGAGGAAGAGAGGAGAGCTCATGTGCTTAATCTTTCCCCCAAGAATCAGTAGAACATTTAAAAGATTTTTATGAAAAAATTAAGTTCTATTGTAATATACATCAATATTCTTACGAAGCGTGGAGAAATTATTATAGCAATGCATGAAAATTAACCTATGCTTCATTATTTAAACAAATATTTTTGTGCCTTGGTTTTGTAAACCTCCCTCGAAAAGCTGTTAACAGTTTGATTAAAAACTACAAGTAATTTTTGGCACTAATGTGATGGTATAAATTACTCTCTTAAAGAAATTAAAAAATGTTCCTCTATAGGTTTATTTGGTCTTTATAAGTAGCATCATTTTCAAATTATAAAACTTAACGAAAACGCACTCAATTATTTGGAAAAATCAAAAAGCTGTTATTAGGAACAAATAAGACAACAAAACTATATAAAAATTCTACTATATTAATCAATAACACAACCAGGTTTCGACGTAACTACTTCATCATCAGGTGCCCAATGTCAATTTACTTTTATTGGCACTGAGACCTCGACAGATCAACCGTTTTTTGTAAATCGTGAGAACACGCGTATTGAAGAAATTTATTTTCGTCCATACGCATAAATTGGATTCACACTTCGCCAAGTAAAAGTAATCGTTAAAGATGCCAAGCCGATGTATTTGAAATCGCTTGCAGTAGGAAAAGACCCTACTAATCCGGAGAGAAACACGTAATCCTCAGGACCGTGAGATAAGGGCAAGAGCAGCACCACAAAAGGCACGTAAAAAGAAGGAGAAAAGAACGAGACATAACGTATATATTTGGGATGGAGTGCGGTCGGCAGACCGCGCGGAATGAAGCACAGGTTTCGCAGAGGGGACGATGTGTCCGGTCGCCCTGAATTCTAAAACGCGAACATAACTCCACGTCCTCCGCGGGTCCCCCTAATTAGGCGACGGACTGTGGAATCCACAAGAGAGAGGATGCTTGGGTTTTCGTTCTCACTATTCCCTTCCCAAGCCGCCTCACCCCACCGTCCGCGTGACGACAAACAGTCGACTCTCTACCTCGCCGTTCCCATCCTCTGCACACCACACCCCTCTACGGGGCTTGTAACGCAAGGACCATCCTTCCGATTCCGTCCCCGCCCATGCTTACAACCCCCAATCAGCCCCTTGTTCCCATCCGGGTACCTTTGTTTTTTTAATGCCTCTCCACTCTCCCTTTCCACCCCCTCTCCCTTTCCACCCCCTCTCCCTTTCCACCCCCTCTCCCTTTCCACCCCCTCTCCCTTTCCACCCCTCTCCCTTTCCACCCCCCTCTCCCCTTATTCTCTGTACTACACCCCCTTCCTAAAATCCTACAACCCACCGCGCCTCCCTTCTTTTTCTCGAGAGACACGCAAAATACTTTTGCTCCCACCTATCCATCTCTTTCTTCCTTTTTCTCTCTTTTTCCGTGTCCGATGCCGACCCAATCTTCTCCTCCCTCTGCTCCCCCGACACTCCTCCTCCTCTCCTGCTGCTCCTCCTCCTCCCATCCTCTCACATTAGTCTCCGAAGCCATCCCCATCCTCCCTTTTTCCGCAGAAACTCCCGCGAATACTTTTCCTTATATAATTTACGAGATGCCTCGAGGGAAGGCCATAACCGGAGTGCTGGCTCGAGCGGCAAGACAAGACGTCTTCAGGTGTCTCGCGGAATATTAAAAGTCTATCAGCGTCGGTACGCGTTTTTTTGAATTTTAAGAGATTCTTTTCGCGTGGAAATGAAGAAAAAAAATGAGTGAGGAAAAAGGAGAAATGAAGGACAGGTCTCGTAAGGGAGTTAACGTTCTCTTCTCTCCCCCCTCTCTCCCCTCCTCTCATTCTCCGCAACTTCTCCAAATCCCTCTCTTTTTTACCGTTCGATTTCACTTTCCCTCTTTCTTTCGTTGTCTCCGTCTCCATGTCCCTCTCTTTCTTCTTTGACTCCCACTTCCTCCTCCTTTCACCAGTTTCCTTTGCGGTTCGCTCAAGTGATTTATGTGCTAACCCTTTCCTCCTTTTTAATGCTGGTCACTTTCGGTCCTACAGAAAAATTGGTGTTTCTTCTACGGGTTTATTTTCCCAATGTGTTCACATACGGAAATGACTCAAAAATTGAAGGCATAAGGTTTTTTCCTTAACGCCCGGCGAAAATTACGGCCGCAATGGCCAATAAAGGGTAAAATTAATGTGTTTTTCGACGCTCAAATTTATGAAGGTCGTATTTTAGGGTTAGGCCCTAAGATGGCCCTCAAGCCGCTCCAAAACATCGATCAAAACGCAGCCGCGTAGGTGAATTCCATTTCATATGCATTTTCGGTACTGAGGGAAGAAGGATTTTTCAATTAAACTTTGATAATGATTTATAATATTGGGTGGGTTGTGTTTGGGATTTTTTCATTTACTGCCAGTCTTAACGAGAATGGATTTATCTGCGTGTATTATTTATGCTTCGGCGAGTTTTACAAAAATATTTTTTTTTAAATTCTCGCCTTCTAAAATGTAAAGGTAATTCGTAGAGTCTCGAAGAAAAATCTTTCGAATACGTGGTTTTGGGGAATTAATTACTTTTCAATATTATCTCTTCGCTCACGAAAATAACGGTTGGATGTTAATCCTTATTATTACAATCAGCTTATTGCTGCTCTGAAAATGGAATGCGCATTTTCAGTAATTGATTTTAGATGCGGATATTTTCCAAGTCCGGGTCAATCGAAATCGAATTATATAATTTGTAAAACTTTTGGGTCTCATATTTCAAAGTTAGTTCTTGAATATAAACTCCCAAAAGTAACAGTTTCACTAATTTGTGAAGAATATGCTCAAAATTCTTATAACTTAAAAAAAAATTATTTAGGAAACTGCGCATGTCTTCCATATGTAAAATAGTGAATGAAATAAACTTTTCTAGTACTAAAGTTGGTCATCCTTCATGTGATCAGGTATTAGGGAGCAGTTTTTTGTTTCATTGTGGGTACAAAGTTAGTTTTAGTATGTATGAAACCGTGCAACTTTCGTCGAAGTCTGTCAAGCTATTAAGAACATTTTCGGATGCATATGTGACACCTATTTACTACAACGAATTCGCCTTTAACAAGTAAGGAAAAACCTGCTGAAGCAGACAGTAAATGGCGGTTCTTTCAAAATATTTTTATTTATGTTTCAGTTAAAAACCATCCACTGGCTATTCATATACTCTCGAAGTTGTATAAACGATTTATATAGGTGTATTTTTGCTTGAGTTCATAACCAGCAGTCAACATGGCGTTATCATTATCGCATTTGAAATGAGAGAGAGTTAGTTGTGGACAGTTTTATGCTTCAAAAGTCCCTCTACACGCGTATTTATGCTTTTGTGGATTTATGACGACCTGGAGCCAATACTATCCAGAGTTATGTGTACTTTCGCGGTGATTGCTTAGGCAAACAGAATTGACAAAGCAAGTTTACGTACACATACCCTCTCCTAGGAGTCGAGTATTTACATGACTCGAGTTTAACGATGACAGACATAATAAATAGCTATATTTCGTTTGGCCATAGACGCTATTTATAATCCCACAAAATAAATTTGGGCAACACTTAAGTTCCTCAATCAATTTCAGAATAGATAGAAATGAAAAATTCACTTTCATATTTCTTTTGTGGACACCCTGTACAATAACTTTTTCATTATGATGCAAAGAGGTTTGATACTGATGAGATTTCCTATGATACTTAATCATTACTCATATTAATTCTGTAAGTTTCTGTGACGTTTTCATTGAGACTAATAAGACAAAGTTCTATGTAAAACAACATTTCCATTGCACTTGGACTTTTAGAAAGGATTATGATAATGCAATGCCGTGGCCTTCCAAAGTGATTCACCTCAAGCATTATGTTATGCTCGCGTAAGTAATATTCGCCGTCCTTAACCTCTGCCACGCGATATGTTTTTCTTAACAAATATTGTCTCTCAACAAAACAATAATTTCAATTTCAGTAGCTGCAGGAAGCGTTGTGTAATCAGTGCGTTGAAAAGGCAATTACGAGAAATAAATGATTTCGGAATTAACGATAACACGCCAAGCGATATTCCGACACGCGGGATCAAGCGTCACCTATCGACCAACCACCGACGACGTTACGCAACGGTTTCGCGCGCTGACATGTGAAGACAAATCATTCGCTGTCCACCAATCGCGCTCTCTCTCTCTCTCACTGTCTTTTACGGAATTGCTCTCAATGATGGCGGTATCTTGTGATATATTTTTTCGTATATTTTTACATCGATCTGACAATTTTACGTTGAATGTTCTATGCTTTCAAACACATCTTCCGATACAATCATACCTAGCCGCTGGTAGAAAATCAAGTTAAATCCTAAAATAACCCTATACGCAGAAAGGGTTACATTGAAAAAAATACGTTTCTTCGATAGCCATGGAAAGGTTTGGAAAACCAAATGCGCATTTAAACAATAAAGCACCGATAATAAATTTTAAAAAATACGGTCGTGTTTTGGTCGAATGAGAATTTTATTTCAGCCATTATTCTTTCTTTAAGCAAGAACGGGTTTTCTATCTCCAAACGAATTCATTAAACATAGAAAAAATTAATCAACTCATGGTTATTTTAACGACTTAGCAAGGGAACATCGGTATCTTTTAAAAATATTTCAACTCAAAATTTGTAGGAGTGGCCGCCTGTTTTTCTAGCTTTTTTCATAAAACAATGGCCGCCACCCATTCTGATCTACTCAATAGGGACAAAAGAGTATAATTCGCATTTAATAGTTAAAAGTGTTGATTTTTTCCCTCTCGCAGCTTCATTATTTAATCATGGGCAGTGGAAAATAGGAGACACTTCCATTATATTCCCACATTGCGCCGCTGACAACTTTTATTGCCTCCCTTCGAATTTCCATACATGCCTAATTATCCCCTTTCTTAAGGTACAAAGCCCGGCAGTGGTTAAGAATTTCGCGAAAAACTTGGGGCAAACACGACCTTTTATACCCCCTCGATTCTCCGCCTTCCCCCACACCTTGACCTTTTCTTTCATATTAATTATTTTGTAACGTTACGCGCGGAGATTTCTTCCCTAGTTCATGCAGAACCACCTCCCCGTCTTCTCCCCATCCTCGCAAAACTCCCTTCAGCCTTCCACCTAACGCCGCTTTCGACATTTTTTAAAAATACGCTTCCATCACTCCTCTTTCCCTCCCTCATCTCTCTCCACTTTCTTCCCCGCTCTCCCGAGCGTTTCTTTCTCCCTCGGTTTATCCTTTCAACCGCACGTTCTCATATGTCGCTGTATGCGCCGGCCACTTTCACGGTTCCTTGCGCTTAGCCTCAGCATCGTACGACATCCAGTAATTGGACGTATAGCTCAACGTGTGCGTCCGGAGTCGACGCTCTTCGCATTTCTCTCCACTTTTTTTCCTAATTCTCTCTCCCTCTCACTCTCTTTCTCTCCCTCTCCCTTCTCCCCCTTCCCTCTTACATTCGCGGAATTTTATAGTTTTTGCCAACTGGGCCGCACGCTTTTCGAGGATGGCTTGTTAATGCTCCTTTGTCCGTGAGCAACCCTTCAAGTTTCCCCCACCCTCCACTACCTATCCTCCTTTCCCACCTCCTCTCTCCTCCTCCCTTCCCCTATCGCCCTCCACCTCTCACTCCCTCTTCCAGACATCCGCCAACCTCTCGACAATAACCATTGAAATACGCACCGTAATTACGTTTTTAACAATCTTCCCCTCTCGGAGACGACGAAGAGATGTTCGAGATTTTTTTCCTGCAGACTCACGCGTTCCGGAGGTGGGAGGGGAGGGGGGAGGGAAGGACACGTCTGGCTCCGTGTGACGCACGGAAACTTTTGTTTTTGTTTTTGCGGGGATTAAATAAAAAACGGCGGAGACCCGGCGCAAGGTGGAATAAATTTATGGCCCAAGAGAATTGTTTTTATATAGAATTAATATAAAAAGTGTCTCCGTGTGTCGGAAATGGTTAAGGGACGCCGAGGATTCTTAATTTTTTTATTTGTGCGATAGAATGTAAGAGTCACATTATAACGAGTTTTCGCAATTTAACGTATTATGTTTAATTTCGTAAGGCATAAAGGAAGATACATTTCGGAAAAAAATGTTTTTATAAAGCTTCTTTCCCTTATATGGCTCATAGATGCATGTGAATATGCACATATCAATACATACATACACATTACATATATGCACCTATATATATATATACATTACACATAAATATACATACACATGTAAACATACATATACATACATACATATATATATATATATATATATATATATATATATATATATATATATGCATATTGTGAATTTAGTAATGATAGGCCTCTCCAAGTGTTTTCCAAAACGTTGAGAAATGCGTTCAAATTCTGAAAATAGCGTCGCTGAAGATTTATTGAAAATTTACGCTCATACAATGATGGTTGTAAAAATGCTATTATTGCGCATAAAATACCTAAAGATAA
Organism: Tanypteryx hageni; assembly: GCA_028673005.1. Taxonomy (NCBI): domain Eukaryota; kingdom Metazoa; phylum Arthropoda; class Insecta; order Odonata; family Petaluridae; genus Tanypteryx; species Tanypteryx hageni. Next base: position 59,718,757 of record CM054116.1, read on the forward strand.
TATCTAACTAAATCTGAACGAGGATAATACCTTTCCGAAAAGCCACCTTTTTAAGTAATATTCTCAGCGCTTGCGTAACAACTTTCAATCTGGAAAGGAAAGGAAAAAGACCGCTCGTGTTGAAAGGATCTGGAAAATTCACCTGCAAAAGATTTCCTCGAACTCGAAGCAGTTGTTATTACGATAACATTTCAGTGCCAATGAGATTCTCATCTCGCTACAGTTTAACTATCTTAACCCTTACTTTCATACGTCCCATACGGCAGGTTCCCCCCACTTAAAACGTTATTATATCAATCTAAACCACATACAAACACATATACACACAAACACCACCGATCCTTCCTTCCCCCAGCTATGTATTTCCCACCTTCTCCTCTTCCTCTCCCCCTCTCCACACCTCTTCACGCCGCAAATTTCTGGTTTCAGCTAAGTAATGGGGGTGGAGTAGAGCGAGAGAGTTAAGGGATATGGGAGTGGGACCGTGGAAGGTGAAGAGGGGGGTTATAGGACTCGAAAGCGGGCGAAAGGGAAGGGAGGGAGGTCGAAAATTAGGGGGAATGGAGGGAGAGCAAAGGAGATGGATGGGAGGAGGGAAGGGGCAGGAGGAAAAGCGAGGAAGAAGTAAGCGGAGACTACGCCGCTTTAGCAAACTCTCTCTCTCTCTCCGCCATCCTTTCCCAGTATCCGAGGCCATGCTCGCTTCGTTAAACCACGTAAAAGCAGTCTTTGGTCGGGCAGAGTGGAATCTTCTCCTTTCTGCCTCGTTGACCGTCTCTCCTCCTGATCCGACAAGGAGATTGCTTAGCTCCGTGCCCTCTCCCCGCCACATTTTCCTCCTTTCCCCTCTCCGTTCCACCGAACCTCCCCCTACCATCCCTATCTCTTTTCCTTCTCCCTCCTACTCCCACCCTAAAATTTCCTATTCCCATCCACCTCCCTTTTATTATTCGCCAACCCTCCACTACGTAACCCGCTCATTCCCTTCACCAAACCGTGTTCCTTTTTCCCTCTCCGTTAAAGGGGAGGGCCCGGGTTCGACGTCCGGAAATCGGAGAACGAGGGAGGCGTGGGTAGAATTTTATGCCCGAGGCGAGACAGCGCGCGGAGTCCTTCAGTCGGCATTAAGGGTAGATAAAGCTTCTCACCTCTGGTTCGGTGAGAAGCCGCGGAACAATTAGCCGCCCTTACTCCCACCCCCTCTCCCGCCCCTCCGGCCCCAACCCCCTCCGAAGCGAGGGACTTCCCGCGATTAAAACCCCATTATCTCCCTTCTCGCTTTCTGGAGGATCGCGCTTCCTTTTCTTTCCCTTCTTTTTCGTCCGCCGCCCTACGTGAATGGAAACCGGATATCCCTAGTTTCTTTAGATAAACCAATAGTGATTCCGGAGTTTTCCTTAGCTAATGCGTCGCCCAACAATTTCCCCAAATATCCCCGTCCGTTTGTGGAATATTCTGCCGTGGGAAGCGAACTATTACGTTGGCTCGAGTTTTGTACTATTGTTCTCGTTTGTATTAATATGAAAAGTAGTCGAGTGCTTATGAGAATTTTTTCGCAGTTAATGTTTCATTCACAGGCTGAGATGGAACAATTTCTGTAGAGGAAATTTTGATTAGATACGCAGCGTTGATAAAGGAACCGGGTGTGTAAAGAATTCCTGAAATATAGAATCGTATCTTATTCGCTGTGCACGAGGTTTCAGGATTTAAACAAAGGCAGTCTACTGTCGGTCTCTTTGTATTATATTCGTCACAATAAAAACGCCATTTAATTGCGTGATGCAATGATGATCCCCATATCTACCAAATAGTATGAAGTGTATTATGTCATCGACATAATATATACCTAATTTTCAAGATAACATCATTCATTCTTACACAACTACTTCATTTTCGTGATTCTAAAGGGAGAACAAAATTTTGCCGAGTTCTTTTAATTCCATGAGTCGTCGTATCGTATGTTTCCAGCTGATTCACCTCTTCCTACGCGCAATGGATATCTAAGAGTTAGTGCAATGAATACCCGGATAGGAAGGGAGGAGAAAAAACTTGATGTCGGCTTTTAACCCGCTCTTAACGAAGAGCCCCAAGGGGGCCAACGGCTTAGCGTCCCTTCCGAAGGACGCAGTGTTGATTTGAGCGCGCACCTCATTTCTCATTGTTTCATCCTCATCTCATTAGTTCCAAGAAGCACAAATAGAGGGCCGCATGTCGCGAATCGACGCTTCTCATCAGTTATATTTATTTTGCTTCCAACTTTGAAACTATCCAAAATTTGGGTTTTTTGGTGTGTGGAAAATGTTCTTCATGTCTAACAATGTGGACTCTTATATTGGCCATGCTTGAATTTACCCACTTGTTGGAGTGTATTAATTTCTTATATGTCATTGTTTAAAAACTCCTGAGCTACGGTTATTCACTGTGCACACTTGTCGGTTTACAATCTCAAACCAATTTTTAAATGATTACATATCTTTTTGATTAACGCTTCGTATATTTTGTATCATGTGGCGAATTTGATGACCTTCTATCCACATGTTTGGGGAGTATCGAAATCCTATTAGATGCCGATGATTTAGAGCCGTGGTTCCCAAACTTTTCTAATGGCGGGCCGCATTGGAAGTTGCCAATTCTTCGACGGGCAGGATTAGAGTTTAAATCGGAAGTTTTGTGACGAGCCATATAAGTGAAATTAAGTTTAATAAGGTTTTCATGGCTAACATTTCAATATTTAAAGTTTTATTATAAAAAATTTCAAAAAAATATACGAATTTGTGCGTTAAATTTTTCGAATTACTTCGCGGGCCGCACAAAAACCCTTCGCGGGCCGTAGTTTGGGCACCACTGATTTAGAGTAAGAGTGATGTTTCAAACTTTAACCCTAATAAAATAATTAGAGACGATGAGATTACTGCCTTGGAACACTAAAAGATTTGGAGCGTTCTATTACAGAATTTTTATTATTTTATTATTACAGATCAACTCTTACACCTGAATTTATTTTTTTTACTACTATGACGTTTATTAGGATTGTATATAGCTTCAGAATAATAATTTTAATGTGGTTTACAATCAAATAAATTTTAATGAGTAACCAGTTATAATGAATCTGATAGGTACACGATGCGCTTATATAAAGAAATAGTTGCATTTCAAATCATAAACTACAAGAGAAACCAATTGTTTTTTCTTATCAGAATACCGAAAGAAAAAATTCCCATCGTAAGTATCAATCAACTCGAAAAAGTTAAACAGTTGCGCTCGATTTTCTAGTAAACCACACTCTGGAGCGTTTCTCTTTGAAATGGAAACCTAACTCCGGACGTTTGGAGTTTATAAAAATTCGGTATCCATATGAATATTTTATTATTTGACGTGAATTTACCAAAGATGATAGATAAAACTCAAACGAATAAATAGTTATTGATGAGCTTCTTCACTGAGTGTTTGAAATTATAGTTTTCCCCTATTAGTTATTTGATAGGATAACATCGACGCGTTTAAGACGCTAAAAAATAATAATCCGGCTGCGTTTCCATGTTTCTACGAAGGAACGCGAAAAATTCTAGGCAATGAAAGTCACAGACGTCTACGGTTACGCAGGAGAGTACTTTCTTAGGAGTTTCAAGATAATGATGTTATATATATATATATATATATATATATATATATATATATGTGTGTGTGTGTATGTGTATGTATATATAAATTATATATATATATATAAACTTAAGGAAATGTAGTGATGAAGGTTGATATATATATATAATCAATTATTTTAATGGAGCATTACGATAGCCGAAAAGGAAATTCAATTCAATTCAATCAAAAGAAAATGTTTTTATTTATTTCACATTGCCTTATTTATATTTTCCCCCCTTTCCAAAGCGCTCAAACTGACAATTCCCCTGCTAATTCACGAAAACTTTTTTTTATATATGCTTTCAGAGGAAAAAATCCTGTTTTTGTTTCGCGTTCTCTCTCACCGTACCCAAAATGGCCGCCCCCGCGAGTGCATTTCAGCCGCTATCAGCCGGATGATTATTACGCCGTTCGGTTAGTGATTAAACTTAAGGTAAATACGCTCGGATCGGCGATGGCGTCGGCGGCGTTTCGGACCCGGAGCGCGTTGGACGGGCGTGGTGGTGGCACGGCCGAGCTGAAAATGGCCGCGATAACATCGACGGCTATTTTGCCGCATGGAATTATCCGAATCATCGCCCATATTGTCCGTTCGATGAAAGTCGCCGATTTCTTCATCGAGCAAAAGTGAACCCGCCATAAAAGGTCTGGCGGCGCAATTATCCCGATCCGGTTCAATTGCCCCCTCCGCCGCATTTGTGTAAATTTTCGCGAATTTGATCGTTCTCAGCGCCGCGAACCAATATGGGCGGCACCGGCTCGAATATGCATTAATGGGATGTACACGCCGGACAATGGGGCGAAAAATAACGAGCGTAGATAATGAGGCTAAAATGAAAACTGTTATGATAACTATTTATTTTGCGTTCGGCGGAAGACTAGGTTTCAACCCAGACCCATTCGAGGAACCGTAATTGAGCAAACGATTTGAAAAAGAAAGTTTCCTCGATTTATCGACATGCCCCCAGGGACTTCACGGTTCGGTTCAGGATAATTGCGGAATAGAGAAAAATTCGAAGTTATTCGCATACCAATAATAGTTTTATGTCGATCAGAGTATGGTAGCTTAATTTTTTTCTTTCAAGTGGATAAAAACCAAAACCGTGATTTATTGTCACACCTAAAATTCAAACCTCTCTCACTGTCTCGGATCATGCGTTGTGTCATAATTTCAAGATTTGGGTTGTAAGGGGACGCGGTGAATGTTTAGGCGCAGGACACCGGAAAAGGAAGTGCTAGCCCGGGATCTACAGGAGTGCCTTGCGCAACGCGGGGGTTAATTTCTTGGAATGAGCAGTGTTGAGCAAAACCTCGTTGCGAAAATTGACTATCTCGTGCATAAACTGGCGTGTGGGTTACCAGATTTCTAACATCACATAAATTCGTGAATTGCGATGGGCACACGTTTCAGGACTGCGTTATATTAAACTTTATACACGTTAGGTGGATTAAAAGTTAGGTTTTATATAATCACACACAATTAAAACCGTGTAGAGGAAAACCACCTCGTACGAAGGTTTACTGTGGCTTAATAAATTTGAATAAACTGTTGAAGAATATAATTTTTATGTATTAATTTGCAAAAAAGTACGAATGTTTTGATTTTTTTGTCGAATCGAAATTTTATGCAGTACAATCTTTTCCACGCTAACGGTTTCACTATAAATCGCCCATGACGGCCAGGCATTATAACCGCCCACATTCACACATTCATATTTTGTGCCATAACTCGTCCGTCTCACGATACATTTTATTCCAACCCTATATGCAGCGCTCTTTTATTTGCAGAACTAATAATTATACGACACACGCCCGATACTTTCCCTTATTAATTTCCCTCTTACGGCGCTCCATTGCGGGAAAACCCCATCGGTTGTTAGGCGACCGGATGGTAGAAAAAGAAAATAGACTCCCGATTGTCGTTGAACCCCAGAGACATCGGGTGCAAATAGATCCCTTGGACAATTCGGAAGCGATCCAATTGGTGAGAGTGGGGTAGGGAGGGAGTATATGCGGCGATGGGGGAGGGGTGACAGCGGGAGAGGAGGAGAAGCTTTTCGTGGCGATGGTTGCAATATAGACTGCCGACCACCACCAGCATCAACTCCATAGAAGGCCAATGCCGCAGGTCATCGGGGCTAAATAGCATTCCTATCTCGAATTACACGGCTGCACGTCCGTTGAGAGAGAGGTACAGCCTCCTTCCCTCTCTCTGTCTCTCTCCCTCTCTAGCCTACTCCCACTCACCTCCCCCAACTCTCTCTCTCTCTCTCTCGATCTCCCGTGGGAACGACGGAATCGAAGGGACTTTGGTTACTCAGGTGACGTCACATCGAGGCCGAATCAACGGGGCAATCTGCTCCCGTTGGGTAAAGCGCTCCTGAATGCACGACAGAAACGGGGAGGGGCGGGGGAGGGGGGTTCGAGAGTGAGAGGAGGATGAAGGGGAGAGATATTGTACGGGAGGTGGGAGCTTTGTGGATTTAGATGCGATTGAGGCAAGGACTATGAAGGGGTGGGGGAGGATGACGTCGGGAGGGAGGTTTAGGGTTTAATGCCGTGGGAGTGAGAAAGAGGGGAAGGGGAAGTGGGAATAGAAAATAGGGAAGGGATAGGGGTAGGGGGGATAGGGGAGAAAGGGGGGATAAGATCCCCACGGGCCTATGAGGACGTGGAAATGGCGGGAGTTAATGGGATGCGATTGGAGAGGGGGCGGGGGCGTGAAGGGAGAGGATGGGGTAAGGGGGAGGGCGTCAGATGTAGGGAGGAAGGGGTCGGATTCGTAGGCGGGAGAACAGGGAGGGAGCTAATCTCCTTGGACTGGCTGGCTAAGCAAACATTTTTTACGTATAAATCCCGTGAGTTACGTTAATTATCGCGGGTTATTAGACTTTAAAAATCTATAATTCAAAAATGAAAAAAACGTATTCATTGATTAATAACGTGTGGAATGAGGATAAAAAATTTACTCTCATATTTAAAAACGATCTTTTAGCGAGATTTATTCCATCCTAGAGTCCTAGTGGAGAGAATCATCCAAAGGTTTGGGAAATTTATTTGAAGTGATAATGGAAAGTAGAATAATCAAAGTTTAAGGTTCTATATGCGAAGATACCTCGCTAAAATAGCTCTACAACCGAAGTTTTTGATACATTTAAACAGGAGAATGTAAGATTTAATGATAGAAAACTAATTTCTACTTTTTACTTAAACATTTTAAAAAGTAACAGATACGTTGTTTTAAAAATATTTCTTCCTATTTTTGTTTATTTTAATTAATTTTTAAACAAATTTTCATGGACATCCATGTGTATGCAAATGCTTGATTAATCTCAATTATTATAGCCAAGGATTGAAAAAAAAGCGAATTTTGGAGAAATAATAAAATAATGTTTCTAAAAGGATAAACTCGTAACTTGTCTTGTAGACCACGTTAATTTATATTTATTTTTAAAAGAAAAACGAACTTATTTAAGCATCCATAATTAATAATAGTCATTTCATAATGAAAAAATTAGCTTATTAACTAATAATATAATAGGGAAAATTTGTGCACATTCAGAAATGGTATTTTTGATGAAAAACTGCGAAGCAACTGTTCCATACAAGGAGAATGATAGAAAGCTCGATGATATATATTACCAGATTTTTTGAAAGAATAAATTTTAAAATTTAATCATTCCAAATATCATGACTAATTGTATCCCAATCAATTATCTGATATTTGTAAGAAGCAAAAAACATATGTTCTAAAAAGAACTTTGGTCTTATAAAAAAAATTTGATGCACTTTTTACGACATGCTACACGTTTTTTGTACAATGGATGCGAATAATAACTCTTTTGGATGAGTTATCTCCCAGCTCCTGATATCAAGATGACTTTTAACGTCAGTTCTGCGCTTCACCGCCCTCTGTCTCCCTCTCAACCCACGCCAATCTGCCCCACCCATGGGTTAATCCGAACGGCGGGGCAGATGAAAAGCATTGATGGACACTCGTGCGGCGATTCCCAAACAAAAAATTCCCATTCATCCTGTCTTTCATCTTTGTCCCGCCGCTAAAGAGTCAAAACGTTTGTTGTTTCTCACTTTCCCCAGGATATTTGCCTTTTCCTCTCATCCCCGAAACTAAAATTGCCGAACGCGCATCATACCCCTTTCCAGATTGTTCAATGATCATCGAAGCATACGATCTATCCTCCCCTCACTCATTCACACACATCCTCTCTCTCTCTCGTGCGTATTTAAAAATGAAAAAAGACGAAAAAAGGGGGACAATACCAATTTCAAATCATTTAATCCCACACATATCCGATGCGGTTATGAAGATGGGCCGCAAAAGAGCCACTTTTACTCCTCTCGCAGCCCCATAAATGCAGCGGGATGGCTCACCGGAAGTGGAAAGAGATTGGAAGGGGGAAAAGGAAAGGGTTGACGTTTTAAAGGGTATCAGGGATGGGTTTGAGGTAGGGAGAGCTGCTAATGGGACGGTTTTGGCCGTGGCCACGTTCGCTGGGCGATGGTGGTTCTCGCTCGCTTTATCATCGGCAGCTTAGTCGAGGCCGTAGGGCCGAAGCAGCAGTCATAATATGACCCCTTGAGGCTAAACGCAAACGATAGCAGGAGCGTCCGTTCCAGCGTGTTATTCAAAAGGATTCTAATTTTTTTCCTGCCGTAGGACAGGGTGGGGATTAGTGAACTGGGAGGCGCTGGAGTTGGTGTTGGAAGAGAAGGAAGTGGAATCGGAGGAGGGACTGAAAGAGGAGAAGGAGACGAAGGAGGAAGGAGATGTCCTGCGCAGAGCTCAAATTATGAATGGTCAATATTTGTACGTCGGTCGGATTCTGAGGCACCTCCTCCCCATCCAACCACCCATCCTCCCCTGAACTAACGATAACTTCAATCATTTCGAACGGAGGTGGAGGCAGGGGCGTAGGATCGTAGCGGGAGGGTGGACTGGGTGGAGGAAAGCACTTCCGTTTACAGGCTTCGATGAACGCTTTGAAGGTCAATCGAGGGTAGCGTGACGGAGGAGAAAATGGTGTAGATCTCTTGTTTGACCATCCCAAAACAAAGAGGAGAGTTTTTTTGGATACTTTTTTCCATCCTCCGTTATAGTTTTTTTTATGTCAAACTCCACATTTTCCGATAGAAGCCGGGAAAATGATGGGTTTATCGAGATAGTAAAAAAAGCTTAAATTATCGTAATATCCGAGTCCGTCGGCAGAATAGCGAGAAATACGCGTTGATGTAAAATAATTTTAGCGCCATATCGAGGTTCTCTATTTTTTCCGTTTCCGGAATTTTATGGGACTTAAAATGCTTCCCGCAAGAACCGTTGAAAAATATCAGCGAATTTAGAGGTCCATTAAAATTAGTCAAAACCCCTTTCTTCCGGGAGGGAGTCAAATATTCGCCACCGCAAACACGAAAACTATTTCGCGTTTTACTCCGTAGCGAAACACACCGATGTGACAGATAAAAATAATCGCGTTACATACTAAATGCGTTTGTTTCGCTCGGCGGCAAGATTTAATAGCTTTCGAGTCGGCGAGGAATTCGTACTATTCGAGTACACCGAGTTGAATTATTTGGAAAATTGTTCAAAATGAATATGAAAATGAATATATTTTCATATCCTGCTTAATTATGTGAACCAACGAAAATATCTCTATTTTTCTCCAAATAAAATCAAAATGAGGAGTACACTACTCCGGCGCTTTTTGGCATGCAGCGTTGCCAACAACTAGTTAATGAAGTTTAACATAGAAAATCAGAACGCCACACCAAATACCAATTGGCAGATAAACAAGTTAACACGCACAAACACACGAATTTCCTTCAGACTTATGGACTGTGGATTGCTATAACTGTTCCGAATAATCCATAGATAGCGATAGTACTCCAGTATGTACTGCAATTCACTTGAAAATCATCGAATTTCTGTTATGGCTGAAAAAATACAAGAATAAGCACTCAATTATAAAAAATTGAAAAAATAAGTACTTATTTTAAGTACCAGTGATATGGTTATTGGAGATACATGAGTACGTATTTTTCAGTTTTTGATAATTAAGTGCTTATTCTTGAAATCGCATTCTACGTGAAACATTATAAAATCGAAACATACTGCCCACATGTCCCTTTCAAAGGGTGTCATAGTTTTTATTTGTATTTTAAAATAGGTTAAAATAGGAGTTTCAAACTCAAATTGCATTGGGAGAAACGCATAATTTCAGCATATATACGGTAGGACGCATGTAAAAACAACGAGCCTTAGTATTATTGATGTAACTTAGCTAGGAATAATGGAAATTTAATAAAAAAACTCGTACAATTACTCAGCATTAAACATTATAATATTCTTTCTTGTCCCCCATTGTCGCGCTTTCTCTTCCGTCAAATTACAGCAGAATCGAAGAAATGAAAGGAACGCCGTTTTTGGGATGTCAGGAGGCGTTTTTCTACCTCTAGGTCAGAGTCACAAAATACAGAAAAATAACACTGCTAAAATTCCTATCTTTAAAATAATACATCCTGGAATTCTCCGGGAAGAGGCATAGTCTGTGTTAGTTGAAACTAGGGTCGCATTATTTTTATTGAAAAGTGAAATTTAACAGCGCTATTATTCTTGAGTTTTTTTTCATGGATCAGTTCCACAGAGTTGCACCCTCACAGGTTAATTATATTAATTAGATTATAATAAAGCTACGAACACGAAAAATATACGGTCGGTCGCCCGCGAGAACAGGTTTTTTGTTGGATAGATAATTAGAATGCATGCCAAATAGGTACAAAAACGTTTAGAATCGTTAAGAGACGAATTTTTCGAACCTTTAATTATTGGGTTGGCAATTTACTATAATAAAACAACGCTCCATTCTTTCATTGGACTTCAGCTGGAATTGCTTAACATTTCCATCCATATGAAGAAGAAATTTGATATACTTAAACAAAATGAAAATTAGATACAATATCTATTCCTTTGCCTTCGAGATGTTATAGAATACATTACGTTATAACATTAATTTTTTCATTAAATTCAATTTATTGACGCTATGTTTCTGAAAATTCGTTAACGTTTCTACTCATGGAATATTAACATAATTTTTGGAGAACGTTCACGCATATCAACATGTGAAAACAACAGCGCATCTGGAATTTTACCAAGGTGCAACATCGAGCTGTATACTACTTAGTTTGGTGTAACGCATCCTGTGAGCCGCGGCACACCAACGCGCCGCGACGAAGTACTGTGTTGCGGTACATGCGAAATTATACGGAAGAAAAGAATGTTCCTTTTTTATTATTATTCAGTGAAGACCACTGAGAAGAAATTTATAATAAGTAGTAGCTGAAATTGCTTAATTGTTTTCATTTAATTGAAACTGAAAGACAGTTACTTCTCGGTTGGAGAGTCGTCAATTCACTTGATTTCGTAATCCTACATAAATATATATTATAACGATTTGATAATGAAGTTTCTAACTATATTTTGCTCCACCGAGGTGGGAAAGTTGATTATTTTCTTCCATTTTTGTTGGCGATTTTAGTGGCCAAAACTGTCCCACAGAACCTCATAGAATCTGTTATGGTGTACAGCGAGGCTCGAGTGAAACGTTAAGTATTCCGTGAAATTAAAATGGTTTCGAAGGACGGTAATAGTTCATCGTTAAAGAAACCATCGTTCTGTTCCGTTGGTGCGTTAATCGCAGAAAAATTGCCCTTCCGAAAAATCAGACTATTCTTCAATCTCAAACCGTCATCGAAGCATGGCTTTCGCTAATGACAAGGCGTTTATACTCGAATCGCGTCGTTAACGCGCCATCATCTTCGTCGGAGCATTACATTAACAACCGCTGTTAGGATACCCAAAATACAGAGAGCGTTTGGGGGGACATAACACGACAGAGCCCGGGAAAATCCAATCTCCATATAAACGATGTATGGGCTAGAGATATACGTGGCCGGATGCGGCTCGTGATAAATGTTCAAAGCAAACACCTCCCTACGCACGTGTTTCGTTCTGGATACGAGTGGCGGCGAAATCGGAAGAAAGCCATAGTCCCATTGCTCGGCAATCAATGCGCGGCGATAAATACAATGGCCGTCAAAATCGGATTTTCGCGCTTTGCATGCGCGCAGCAATTGGAATTCGAAAATAGAGATTGCCAAGGACTCGTCGAGAGATATGCGCACGCGTTCAAATAAAAATGAATGCTTTATTGGGAAGTGTAGTTTAAATAAACGACGATTTTTTCCTAGAAAGCATGGATCGTTAATAGATGTGGAAAATTTAGAAAATTCTTCAAAAACTATCAAATTAGGTCAAGCAGTTGAAGTAGTAGTTGAGCAATTATTTACACAAAAACGTTGTAAATAACATAGGTAAAACGTTAAAATATTTCCAGTGGCTCAGTTACTTTAACGAATTTGTTCAATCGTTCTGCTCTCTATTTAATCCCCGTCGGAGAGTTTTGTTTTTTTAATTGAATGACGTCTCCGTCTCACTTTGATCCAATTAAACCAGTTTGATTTTATATAGTTGGCCTTTGTCCTCGATATATTTAGTACTTGTTTTTTTTCTGAGTACAAAGAAGAGGTTTTCTTCCCATTTAACAATTCAGTAATTTGAACGACCTACGTGCGCGGGAGTTGTTTTGAGACCTTCACTTTGTGTGGTAAATTCAATATATTTCCAGAATACTTTCCCAATCAACTAAACTATTTCGAGAAAATGAGGCGGATATATTTTCTATCTATCCCTTACCTTTCCTTCTACTACCTTCTTGTTGGTTCTTGGAGTTTCATTATTTAGTCTTTCACAACACCATTCTCTCTCTCTCTTTAATCTTTCCGGTGTTACTTTTCTTCCTTTCTTTCTCTCAAATTCTAAGGAATTCCCATCGAAATTCTCCAACGTTAGCATCCCTTTTATTATTTTTACCAACCATTTCCACTTAGATTTTTAATATTATCAGTTAAAACCTGTCTTTTCCAGTTGCATTCAATTCCCCATCGTTCGATTTTTTTAAATCTGCATTTGCTTCTTATTCGGATCAATATTTTCATTAATTCGTTCCGGAAAATGTCCGTTTTCGTTAGTCCTCCAGACGTCTCTGCTTAAAAAATGAGAACTAAGTCATTCAGTCAATGCACGAAGAGAGATTTCCAAAGGAAACAATTAACGGCAGCTGATCGGGAATTCGCGTTGTCCCATTATTTTTCCCATACCCGTCAAAGAAACGAACATTTTTAGAGGAAAAAAATGGGTCAGTTCCACATACACGACGAGAGAAAGAGAGGAATCATATTCCAGAAAAGGGAACACAATCCGCATAACGAACCGATCCCTACCTATCTGCATTCGGGAAAATAAAAACTCCCGACTTTGAGCGTCGGTGTCCTAACGAGTGGCACACAAACGTTCGGGCGGTGCCTTTTAGAGGAACGTTCCAGACTTAAGTCCATCATTATAATTTACACTTCTCACATCCGATCAAAGTATTAGCGCGACAAAGGTTAATTAAGGCAAGCTATGGGGGGAGGGAGGGAAAGGTCGACGCGTTTATCTATCTTTTCCTTATAGGAAGGGAGAGAAAGAGGGGGAGAATGAGTCAGTGGAAGGGTGCACGAAGGATGTAGCGGGAAAGGGGAGGAGGAAGACGAAATGAACTGTGGGTGTGGAGGAGGGGATAGGAGGGGAGGATGTGCCGATGTAAGAAGAGAAGACGGAATGATAGAGGATCTGGAGGGATGGGGAGGAGAGAAAGGGTTGGTAAAACGAGGAACGGTAAGTGAGGGTATACAAGGAGTGTAAAAGGAGCTCTTGCAGCATAGGAGGAAATCCATGTGACCGTGGTAAGGGATTTGCTCTGATGAGAATGAGGAAGTAGAGAGGAACTAGAGGCGGAGTTTAGAGAGGGAGGAAAAGTGGGGGGAGGAGGATATTGAGGAGGGAGGAAAGGAGTGAGAGAAGAAGGAGATAGAAGGAGGAGATAGAGGGAGGAGGAGATAGAGGGAGGAGGAGATAGAGGGAGGAGGAGATAGAGGGAGGAGGAGATAGAGGGAGGAGGAGATCGAGGGAGGAGGATAGAAAAATAGAATACATGGAAGAAGGCGGAGAGACGGCAGGAGGGAGGGTTTTAGAGGGAAAAGAAGATCGGAGGAGCGAGGCAACGGTGGCTTTGTAGCGAAAGGGGGATGGGGTGGTATAGGGATAATTCTAGAGGGTTGGGTGGCGGAAAAGGGGGAGGGAGGATTTGAAATAGAACAAGGGGGAGTAGAGGGCGAGGAGGGTAGGAGGAGGGGGTTTGTTTGGGAGAGGTAGAGGAGAAAAGGGTGAGGATGAAGGGTTTGAGAGGGAGGGAATGAGTGAGGGTGAGCGAGCCTATCCCAGTCATGCGCATTAAAATGACTGAGGGATTATTTTCACGGGGCGGATGAACTCGCCGGGGAAATTAAAATGCGAAAGGAATAAAATATGGAAGATTATAAATTTTAAAAAAGAAGCTACATGGGCGCACTCCTCCTTTATTTATATGCACATACGAATTCGTATTTATTCGCAAGGACGCAGCGACGCACGTTATATAATCATAATAATGTGTACATATAAGTTTAACGCATGAAGAGAGAATGAAAAGGATGGAAAGAGGAAGAGAGAGGGAGAGAGGTATGGGAAAGAGGGAGAGAGAGGAAGGACGGAATATAAAAAAGGGACTCGAAGCCTTAAAAATAAAATAACACCGCATGAAATATTAAGTAAGAATGTTCTTCATTTTTTCAGCGAGCATTTTTCCTCTTGGTGTAGTGTTGGGGAGTGAAATGAAAAAGAATGATGTACTTGGTCCTTTGTCTCCAGACGCGCGAACGGGTTGGGCCGGCTAAATATTACAAAAAAAAGAAAGAGAGGAGGAGAGAACTTAAAAAATTTTTAAAATATTTCCTTCCTCCGTTCTTAATATAGCGGCGAAGTTTCTTTCATTATTACACATCCACTGTTTTTGTCGCAAAACTCTCCACCCTTTCCAAAAGCACTCGTGAATGCGCACGTGTACGAATATTTATGTATCAATGTACGTGCACATATCCAAATATATGTTTTCGTACGTGTATATAATGCGCCTGTACTCCCCGGAGGCATTCAGTTCCACTTTTCCGGAACATTACCCTTCAGCTTCTAACCCCCTCCCCCCCTCAATCTCTTCCATGTCTATCTCCTCCATTCTTCTCAATCCCTTCCTCTCTCATTCTCTCCCTCCATCCCTCTTTTGACTCACTCCGCGTACTCCAAAAATGACTGTTCGAGAGACGAGAATTTAGCTGCGCCTCTGCCACCGGCGACTGATTCTCAACTTACGGTCCAGCACCCAGCATTCTGGTTCCCCCCGCAAAGCAAGGCGGAGAAAAGCAGTGACACGGTTCCTCTCAGACGCGCGCGCGAGGGAACGGAGGGCTTCCGTCTATTGCCTTACTCCCTTAAACCCTCTGAAAAACCTCCCCATCCCACTCTCCGGCATTTCACCCCGTCGCCTCCAACCCCTACTTCCTACTCGCAAGATCTCGTAATCCTCATTTTACCACTTCTCTTCTTGCGGCTCTCTTTTTCCCTTTTAACCCACACTTCCACCTACCCCACCCTTGCCACCAACCGACTACTACTTTCACCCTCCCTCTACCCTGCGTAGAATACATCCCTCACTCTCTCTCTCCCCCCCTTTCTCTCCCTCGTCCTCCCTCGCAGCTACGCCTAATCCCCCACCCATCCGCGACATTTTCGGCGCTATTAAGGTCTCCATTGTTGCGCGACTACCTTTATTGTTGCCAGGAGGAGAGAGCGGTTGCTAAGGTAATGAGTATGCCTGAGAGACATCGGGGATGTAAAGGGTGACGAGTGATGGAGGGTGCAACTCGGAGGGAGAGGGGAAAGTGGGAGGGGGGAAGAGGCAAATCCGTTCGGGGGAGCGTAGCGTATTTCGGGATGAGGGTGGGGAACATAATGGAGGAGGTGTGCGTCTGGAGGGGGGGAGATTGAGTAGGGGCGTAGGACGTGTTGCGGTGGCGGCGTTGGGGTGGAGGACAGGGTCTTGCGGCTAGTAGGAGGGAGAAAAGAGGGAAGGGAGGAGAGGAGAATGGGGGAGTGGTAGGGGTATTAGGTGTGAGAGAAGGAAAAAGTGCCAGGAGGATATGGAGTGGATAGTAATGGCGGGGAGGGGAGGCTGGAACTGGGGTAGAGGATTCCAGGAATTAGGAAAGATTGATTGGTTTTGCACACAGCCTATTCATGCCTATTGTGCAAGGAGCTTTTATCTAATAGTAAAGATCGGAAGGGGATAATGAGATGCGCTTGACGATATGAAAGGGAGGAATAAATCCATACCAAGCAGATCTCCGAACAAAAATCGAGGTTTCGGCTGAATAGAAAAATCGGACCTAATTTCTTAGGCAACCGTATATTGAAAGGAAGAGCAAAAAAATATATGTACATTTTCGAACACTTTTGTTCAACGAAAGAGATGTACAGGGCAGTAAGTAAAAGAATTACGTTAAGATATAAGCTCCTTAAAATATTAATTACAGAATATATATATATATATATATATATATATATATACACACACACAGGGTGGTTAAAATGAAAACAGACAAACGGAAAAGAAAGTGGGAAGAAGTATGAAATTATTGCTATTGCTGTTAGTTATTTCTGTTATTGTTATTATCATTTTGGTGGGACATTTTGTGGTATTTGGTACCCCTTGCCATATAAATATAGCATCTCGCATAGAACATTGCACAAGTTGGAGTTGGGATCAGTGATACGATTTTTGATCGCAGGAGTAAAACCAATTGAAATACGCAGGAGGATGGTTAATTTGTATGGAGATAACTGTTTATCACAGAGGAGAGTGTATAAATGGGTTGAAAAGTTTAAAAATGGTGTACAAGATGTGGAAGACGCCGCTCGCGTAGTCACACCGGCGAACATTTCTGCCGTTGATAGGCTCATTCGCGAAAACCGTCTCATTCAAGTGCAAGAAATCAGCAATAAATTGAACATCATGGTTGGATTTGTTCACAATATTGTCCACAAAAAGCTTGGATTCAATAAAGTTTGTGCGAGGTGGGTGCCCCGGCTACTCACCGAAGACCTGAAGCAACAACGTGTTGACGCCTTCTCTGTGCTACACTCTCGGTATGAAGTTGAAGGGGAAGATTTCTTGAACCGCATAGTGACCTGGGATGAGACATGGGTCAATCACTTTCAGCCTGAGAGTAAGCGAGCAAGTAAAGAATGGCGGCATCCAAGCTCGCAGAAGCCAAAAAATTCAAAGAATGGACTGAAGCCTGCAATCCTGTCCAAACGTCGGATACTCATCTGAAAAGGGGTTTGTTTGCAACAAGACAATGCCCGTGCTACACTTGAAACCATTCAGGATCTGAATTTTGGAGTGATACCCCATCCCTCTTATTCCCCAGACTTGGCTCCTAGTGATTTTCATCTTTTTGGCCAACTCAAAGAGGCATTACGAGGGAAACACTTTCGTTCCGACTGTGATCTTAAAAATGCGGTGCATGATTGGCTGAGCAAGCAACCAAAAATGTTCTTCTCCGATGGAATCCATGCGTTGGTTTCGCGATGGCAAACGTGCATTGCATGTTGAAAAGTAAATGAGTATTTTTTCCAAGGTTTTAATAAAACATTTTTCTTTTCACTTTTGCTGTTTTCATTTGAACCACCCTCTATATTAAATATTAATTACTAGTAATTTCTATCGTCATTTCTAAATTAATTTCTATATGAATTACAGTATTTATCAGCGCGCCCACACAAATATATGTATATATTTATCAGCATCTCTGTATTTGTTCCCACTGAAACAGAAAACTCCAGTGTATTACAAGAAATCGAGACATAGAAACAGCGCGGTAATTATGTAACTATTTAAGCGCCCGGGGCAAACTACTAAATATGTGACCCCTCTCCTTCAAAAAATTACCGTCTCTAGTTTATTTAGTTACTATGCATTTGGATTTTTTGCTCCCCTTACTTAATTTCGCCCGGGGCAGATGCCCCGCCCTAGTTACGGTACTGCATAGAAACATTTATTGAAAGAAGTTTTACATAGAATCACCAGATCACATAAGAAATTCTTCTGAAATTCTCTAGCGAATCACACTGGCATCCACTTAATGCTCCGTGGTAGTTATGTTCCTTTACACGACTTACAGAAAGCAATCATTCCGGCTAAAGCTCGTCATCAAAAAGCTCCCACATCATTGCAATTGAATCGAAGCAAGCGAGCTTTCATAATGAGGGCGTCAATCCACTCATACTTTCGTCGATCCCTCCAAATGGAAGAATAACTTAATAGCGACGTCGATCAGCTCACGAAAGGTGTGAAATGTACAAACAAATGCGAAACGCCCGTGGCCTTGGATGGAATGGAAAACTTGCAGAATCATCGTCCTAAGACCGCAGAGAAAATTTTTCGGTCCCGGCCAAGGCGGACGCCGAGATGGGTGGAATGGGCATGAAGAGGCAGAAAGGGGAAGGAGGAAGGGGAAAAGCAGGATGGAGGATAATGGCAGGAGGAGAGCGGAATGGAATGAGGAGGGGAGAAGGGGGAGAAAAAGTGGAAAAGAAAAAAGTGTATGGGGTTGTATAGAGTGGTTTTTCGCGAGAAGTACTCTGTTGTTATGGGCAGTGAAGAGAGGCAAAAAGAACGAATGAGTGGTGTCGTGCGGTTACATGGGAAGGGACTTAACTAGGGTCCTTTTGCCTCGAGGTAGGGGCCTTTGGGTAAAAGACTTAAATAGGGTCCTCTTCCTTCAGAGAGAAGGGGGAGAGAGAAAGTATGGGAATACGAGACCTTGTATCTCAGTTTCAAATTATGCCCAAAGGCCTTCACTTTGTTTTCCTTCAAGTAATGTTATGCTCCGGCCTATTATGATAAGCGTATATTTCAACAATCATCATTAAGTTTTTGGGCCGAGTTGAAACAGACCCAAAATTAGGCTGTTTCGAGCATCTTCATGAATAACTCACTTGGCAAGCGAGGTTTGACTTCATTTTTGCCGTTCTTCTCACCAACCGGAAATGCCGATCTCTTCAAGATAATAACGATCAATTTGCAATTTATTTAGGGTCTAATAAGTTTCCAAGTGTTGCAAACGAAAAGGAACTTCTCTCTTTTTATTCAAATTAGACCTTTTATTTTTAAATAAGAGTCGTGATAATACAAGGGTGTTACTGCTGTTCGAATAAAAAGAAGCTTATCAGTTCGAAGCAAACTTATGAAATTTCATTTTGTAACACGGAATTTTAAAATGGTGGCATGAGTTCAACCGGCATCACCGCTCGTTCCTCGCCTAACCTAAAATTATCTCCAGGTTACCTAAGTTAACTCTACAAACAGGCTATTTTTTATTCCGTCGACCGGTCGCAGGGATCTGTAAAAATAAAAATTATGGGCGGAAAAGAAGCGAGGCGGTCTCTCAACCGTAGAAATTTCTTTTTTCTTCCATTTCCGATTCGGCCTTATCTCTAAAACACGACAAACTCGCCCTTTTAATGAGGGAACGAGATCGTTTAGTTAGAGATGCTGTCTCTGACGGAGATAAAAATCCCTTCGTCGTCGGCTCGGAAGTGGGGAGGAGGATAGAACACTGAGAGGGATAAATGTTCGGCGGAAGGAATTCGAAAAATTTAAAAGAAAGAATGTTCCCGGAGCGGAGAGAATGCAGTCGGTAGTTGTAGCGTGGAAATGTGACCGTTAACAGCGAGGATAACATTAAAAAAAGAGGAACAAGACAGACTTGATCATTGGGAACGATGAAACAGAGCAGGGGATAGGTAGGTAGCGAAAATGCCATGGGGAGGCGTGGGAGAGAGAGAGGTAGGGAGAAAGAAAGGAATAGATACGGCTGCACGGGAGGAGAGCGGAGTGGGGAAGGGAAAGGGAGAGAGGCAAGGATTTACTTATTCAGAGTTGACCCGTGCGATTTTTGAGTACATTCCATAAACGCCCGAAAAGGTTCAATTTTTTTTTACGGAGAACGTGCTCTCTCAAAAAGTCTCGCGAAAATCGGAGAGCCCACTAATACAGGATTGATCTCAAATAACAACAACAAGGCGCCCGCTTTGTTTTCCCGTTCGAATTATTTTTTTTAATTTGCAACTCGAGTTCGCAGATATTCGGATAAAGCGATGGATCGATTAATCTCTGGAAGGTAAAAAAAGAACTATTTTTTACATCGCGCTACGCGGCGTTTCCGAGCTGTATCGCAACAATGACAAATTTAAAATTTTATAGTCGCGCATACGATTCGCGAGAGCTCCGGCGATTGCATGACTCCGAAAAAAAACGGAACACTCACTTCATCGTTCGCTCGCGGACTGCACGGATCGAAAAAGAAATTAAAACTACTCGTTAAAAATTATGCAACGGGTTTGAGAGAATTCCTTAAATAACCTTGTTGACGAAACTACGTCAGTTAAAATAATTCCTACTGGAGGCATTCGAGGAATTTTTATTCGCTCGGTTTCTTTTGATGTAATCTTCGGGCGTGCCACCATTTTCAATCCGATCCGATAATTAATTCGGACTTGCAAAAAAAATAAGTATATATCCCGAACAATGGGATAGTAATGAAACGCATGGCAATCATACGTAGGCTCGCACACACACACACACCTAAATGACCACCGCCACTCGCGCAAAACGTAACAAAAGGGTAGAAAAGGAAGAGATGAAATTAGCGGAAGCGATAAGGGAAAAATTGGGAGAGAGAGAAAGAAAAGAATAATTGAGAGGACGAGTGAGAAAGAAAGAGAAGAGAGGCGAGGAAAAAATAGCAAGTTAGAAAGAGCAAGAGAGAGAGAGAGAGGGAAATACAGCCAATGAGATTGGCGAGCGGAGTAAGGCAATGTATTCGGTAGTATCCAAGCGAAAAAGCAAGAGAGTGTGGCATATGAGTGGGCATACAGAAAATAAATTTCAGATAAAAAAACAACAAGAAAAACGAAATAAAAAGTTACGCGGAGATAGAGAAAGAGAGGGAGGGAGAGGCGGAGGTGTAGAGTGGAGGTCCGGGCGTGAATGAGGAAAGGAGGCAAGAGGATGGAGTCCGGACGATGTTGAAAAAAAATTCGCAGCGGACGATGAGGGAAAAATTATTATGTAGACAGGGTCTCGCACATTCCCTCCGGTCAGGGAATGCGGGGAAGAGGAAGGGTGAGTGAGAGCGAGGTAGAGAGAGAGGGATGGCCGCTAGAGGGTGAATAAAGAGGAGGGAAAAGGGAGGAACAGGAGGGTGATGAGAGAGAGAGTGATGAAAGGGAGAGAAAGCGAGACAAAGAGAGAGAGAAATAAAGATAGAAAGTAATGGAGGGAAAAGATGAACACAATCGCCACGTAGCAAATGGAGAAAAATAGAGGCGAATGAAAAGAGGGGGAAAGGGGAGATAACACACGAGGATAAAGGCTACACGAAATTCTGGAAAAAAGAGGAAAATAGAAGGAACATTCGGAGAATATGAGGATAAAAGGGGGCGCAAACATATTGCCGCGTACTATGAGAAGGATAGTGGAAATTCTCGGATGAAAACGAGGGGAAAACAGAAGAGACAAATGTTGGCGAGGAGTTGGAGAGATAAAACGAGAACGATAGCGACAGAGAGAGGAAAAAAGCGAGAGAAGGGAAGGAATGAAAGCTATTTCGTCCCTAGCCGTATGAGAAGTATAATACAAAGCGAAGCAGAGAAAGGACAGGGATGTCCTAAAAAGGAGAATAGCGTAGAGAGTGGATGGAAAATTAAAATATAGAGAAAGAGATTCGTGTATATATTAGTGTATATGTATGTACACATACGTATATATACATGTATCTATAACAAAAGATAGAGGCGACGGAAAAGGTGCGATAGGTTGAGAAAGGTGAAGACAGAGAGAAACTAGGGAAAGGCGTGGAAAAGGAGACAAGTTGGGCTGTCATTCGAAGAGAGCATGATAGAGAGAGGAAGATAGGGCAGTAGATGGATGTTGAAGAAGAACGAATGAGAGGGGGAAAGAGAGGAAAGATAAGGGAAGGCAGAGAAGACAAATGGAGGGACGGGAAGAGAGGTAGGGAAGAGACGAGGGGAAGAAGAGGAGAGGGACGCTTCGCAGGCGAATTTGGCAGGTAAGTAGTCAACGTGAAGGAGAGAGGAAGGCGAAGGGACGAGAGAAATTGAGGCGGAGAAAACGCGAGCACGGAGACGGGAAGAAGGGGGAAAGTTATAGGTGAAGAAGGAAGAGCGAGAGAGAGAGATAGGTGAGAAGTGGAGGTTGAAGGAAGTAGGGGTGGGGGAGAAGGCGAGAGAGAAAGGTGACAATGGGATGGCCAGAGTTAATGCCAGGTGTTCGAGTGTGGCGTGAGAGGGAAGGGGTTGAGAGGCGAAAGGGGTGTGGGGAGGAGGAAGTGTGGGGAGAGAGAGAGAGAGAGAGAGACGGAGATGGAAGGGGTGAGGTGAATTAGAGAGAGAGAGAGAAAGAGTGTGAGTGAGAGAGGAATGAAGAACCAAAAAGGAGAGAGAGAGAGAGATGGGTACGGCTGGAATGCGAGTCCATCCGCTCTGCCAAAATAAAAAAAGAAATGAAGATCATTCTGGGAATGGAAACTGGAGCAAGGAGGAGACAATGTGCGCGAACGAGCGCGGGTATCTATGTCAGTTGGGAGTGGAAACAAAGTGCAGCCATATGGAGAGAGGCATGAAGTTTTGAATATATTGCTTCTTTTGGGTGTCGCGGACGGTGGCCATTTTTATAGGATGTTTTTAAAATAATTATTATTTTTTTTTCGATTTCAATTTTCCGCCAGAAATTCGCCAATCAAAGACGAAAATGTGAAATAATTTAGAGGACGAAGAGACACATTTGGTTATTAATGTGCAACGGAATTTTTGAGTCGTCCTGGATTAGTTATTGATGAAATTCACTCGACCAAAAAGTTATTTCGTTATTCGCGAATAAATTATTATTTATGAAATGAAAACAATGAGGTAAAAATGGAAACTAGTTTAACATTATAAAACTGAGATAAGTTATTAAGGATATATTTTTAAATGTACAAAAAATAATGAAGATTTTGAAATGTTATATACACAATATTAGATAGAGAAAGCAATTTCACTAAATTAAAATTAAATTATACAGCTAAAATTGCTTATTTAAAAAATACAAAAAAGGTTATTTACATGCAGACAAAGCGCGGGCGGTAAATTTCGTTTAATCTTTGCAAGTAATTGTGATTATTTTCTGTTCTCACCAAGACATAGCTGTGTATGTTGAACTTTTCTTTGCCGAGTTATTAACACAAGCTCTTTACAATGCTTATTTCGTAACCCAGATAAAAGATGTATGGGCAATTTAATAAGAATTATAGTAAAATATTTTTTATAAATGCAATGGGCAATCTGGAACTAGATAAAAACAATTCGTATTGTTGCTGGCTCGCTATTCGTTAATAAAAAAATCCTATCAGGGTAGAATATCCCTTTTCTTAATACGTTTTTAGTTGTTTTTTTAGGCAATCGATCTCACCATTAGCAAAAGTTATCAATATTTCTATGAGAAATAGATAATTTTTATGAAGCAGGAAGGATTAATACCTCGAGAGATTACAATCGAGATATCGAATGTATATATTAATATCCAAAGTTATTGAACCAATAAACGTATCCTAATTTTAAAAATAAATTTTTTATATTCTTATTTAATTGCCTGCAGAAAATGATATTAAATTGTGATTATGTAATTTTTTGCGATAGTCTGGTCGGATAATGTTAGCAACCACATTTTCTGAATACTGGTTCTGTGTCCAGAAGAAGAGAAAAATCGATAGAGATTTTCCATCGGAGATTTTAATTAGTAAAGCATTTCTATGGAATCTGCTCGGTTTTTGCGGTCCATCGGTATATGGCTAATTTGTATTTTATTGAGAGTTCTTCTGCGGATTTCTTTTTTGTGCGAAGGGCTCATTTTGGTAAAGGTTAGAGAAAACCCAACTTTTTTGGCCCAGGAGAAGCAGAAGATAATGAGGAATTTTGTAAATGCACTTAAAATTTAAAAATATTACTGCTATTACATATTTTATTTTTATCTATAAATTCACATCTAAACTTAAGAAGTTGCAATAAAATTGTATGTTTTGACATTTATACCCAATAATTTCTATCAACTTTAATTCAATTCCAAAATTATACGAAGCTGAACTACAAAAGACCTAAGAGAAATGGATTTCGGTGATTTTCACTGCAAAAAATTATTCAACGTAAATGTATATATTTTTTCCTAAAGTTGCTGATTTTTCTACTAGACAACTGAATAATAACTGATCTTGTCATTTTGAAAGTTTAGACTGTTACAAAAAATAGCGCGCGTAAAAAATACGCTTAAATTATCCAATTGCTGATTAATAATTATGCGCTTAATCAAGTGTTTTTGTTAACTTCATCTAAATAATTTTGATGAGCGAGTGCGCGCATTGTCATTGGTATTCCTGATCTTTTGAAAGGAAAACAGAATTACTTCATGCATAGTAACTGAACTACAAAGAACAGATTTATTCACATAGATCCGATTTCTGCACCGAATACACGAATTCGCAGCAGATGGATTTATGCATAAATTGTGTTGTGTTTTCAGAAAAATACGCCAGAATCATCCCGCCGAAAGGCACAGGAGAGCGGACGAATGTAACGTATTCCACCGACCCATTTTGAATTTTCGAAGACGAATAAGTGTTTCAAACTTGCAGCGAATGGATCCCCGTTGGGAACGTTCTGATCAAGTTGAGGATCTGTTGGAACCAGTTGAAATATTTTTAAACCTTAATAGCTGTCCTTCGAACATTTTTACTAATAATGTGTAAATGGATCAGCAGTCTTCCATTTTATTGTTGCGTTAAATATTCTGTGCAATGGCCGTCATAATGAATTAATTTTCCGCCCGTTTTTTTAAGACTTTCCGAAAAGCAAAGGTCACGGTTGCAGAATGCACGTCTATTTATTTTGCAGGAACCTAACCTTCGCAACCATCTATCGAAAATCCCCTCTAGCCTTTCGAGTAAAGTTCCACAATGGGGCGCACGGTGATTCTCAATTTTTTAACCCAAAAATGATAGTAGGCGCCGTTGCCATAATTTATTGAGACCAAACCACTAGGTAGAGGAAAATTTTCCCTTTCATTTGTTAGAAATTTTGCCGATTGCCCTCGCCTTCGTTACCGAGCGAATTTCCACCCTCCCTCGCCCTCTTCCACGACGCCATCGACCTTTTTCCACTCGTCAACAATGAACATTTTCCGACTCTTCCATCCTCCCCCTCCCCCCCTTCACTCCCTATATCTCCCCCTCTTCCCCTTCTCTTACACGTTCAACGTCCCGCGGCCCGCACCAATCGACTGTAATGGCAGTCGTGAAAAAGAATGGTCATGTGCTTCCGACAAGAATTTCCGAGTCACACACACATACACACGCGCTCACATCCAAAAATTGCATGGGATTTCTTTTTTTTTAATGTCACCCATAATGGTAGAGGAGTTTCCGAAGCAATTGGCGCCATGGTCGAGAAGTCAGGATAATCAGGATGTGAATGTGAATGAATGAGGGAGGGAGAGAGAGAGAGAGAGAGAGAGAGAGAGAGAGAGAGAGAGAGAGAGAGAGAGAGAGAGAGAGAGAGAGAGAGAGAATAGAGCACGTGGTAAGTTCCTTCTTTTTAAGACGTTCCCTCACCTCACTCCCCTTCCCCTTTTGCCTTCCTTTGTGAGTTCGGACGAGCGGGCGGTTGCGTACGAAAAAAGAAATACCTCGAGATGGCGACCTTTCTTTTATTATCTTTTTATTCCGACAGGAAAGAGAAGATCCAAGTCATCCTTGTTTTGTGCTAGAAAAATAATACGTTTTACGACGGAAGGAGAGATGAGAAGAAATAAAACATTATCGCGTGAAAGTCTGCGCGAAATCCTATAATAGCGATAGTTTTCCAGTTGCAAGGTTCGGGAGAAAATCTTGTCGAGTATTTACGAAACGCGGGAAAATATTGCGTCACGACTTTAGCAAAATACAGTTGCCGTGTGTTTGGAAAAGCTTCTTCGACGGAGAAAAAGTTTTCATCATGCACATTTAACCTCATTTACCTATTAGTGTAAAATATTAAATACTCTTAGAACTTCGGTTGATAAAGTACTTTTGATTTTCACATTTCAACATGAATACGCTTGGATATAAACCGCTAAAATAAGTACGTATAACCAAAATCCTGATGTTATACAAATTTATTCTAGGAAAAATGTAGTTAGGCATACTACGGGTCACGGCCGCATGCGTCTTCAAAGAGCACTTCATGAGGCCCGCGAAGTTATGATCGAAATGAGCTCTATAAAATTTAACAATCATAATTTCAAACTTTTCCGTTCAAATTATAGTTACAGAAACTTGAATGTTGAAATTTTTAACGATAAAATAGTTCGGCATTAGATAAAAAATATCAAACCACGGAACCTTTATGTGGCTTCTGGGCTAGACTCTTATCCGGCGTGGCAAAGCATTCGAAACAACAAATAACGGCCCGCCATGCAAGAAAGGTGCCCCTGGTAAAGACAAATAAATCGATTATATATAATATTTAAGAGTTGAGCTTTGTACTCCA
Source organism: Tanypteryx hageni (assembly GCA_028673005.1). NCBI lineage: Eukaryota > Metazoa > Arthropoda > Insecta > Odonata > Petaluridae > Tanypteryx > Tanypteryx hageni. Next base: position 59,745,089 of record CM054116.1, read on the forward strand.
CTGTAAGCACTTTGTATAGAAATTGATGGTTAAAACATATAACAAGGGGTAGAAACTGTGGAATGGATTGCAAAATAAGCTATTGTGAGATGTAGGGAAGGAATAAAAAGGTACATTTCAATTTACTGTTTCCTAGGATGTATATGAGGTTGGTTTGAAATAAAGACACACCATATGTAATGAGTTACAATTTGCCACACACCAAATGAAATCGGACCTCGATTTCTGATGGCGCCAGCTTTTTTATTCACATTCTAAACTGGAAGGCCATAAACTAGTGACGCCTTACGTTTTAATAACACTGAGAGACGTTCAAAATTTCGTTTTTTCTCCCCGTCCGAATCTTCACCTAACAAAGCCCCTTTAAAAAAATAAAGAAAAACTCCGTGAAAATGCGTCACTCCTCCGTTAATGGCGAGCTCTTAAAAATTGACATCCAACAAAAATCGGCATCTGTTCCTTTGAAGCGTGATGAAATGTTCTCGAGGATCGATTGCATTAAGGGCCATAAAACGCCTTATCATTTTTATTGCCCATAAGGTGCATTAATTTTATTTATACAGTAATGCCATACACGGCATCGGCCGAAAGGAGGGACATTTCCAACGGTCATTGCGCGGTCCAATAAAACTAATGCGTATCAGACCCTTATCAGGGAAAGCGTCTGAAATACGAATCGGGAGACCGTCAACAAAAAAAAGCGTCTATGCTTTACGATTCCTTTGATATTCGGTTTCGATCCATTAATGCTGAACAAAAGAACACTCTTAATCACCGTTTTAAATCACGTTCGTGTGCCTTTGGGCTTGAAAAAACGGCGTTATCTAGTTTTCTGCGCGATTGGCAACATAAACAGACTTTAGAAACATTATTTTTACCTACCGAGAATAAAACGCGTTAATTCTATCGAGATTTAAGAGAGTAAATAAACCTCTGAAGGTTTCTAATAGTATTTTCATGAGTTTTAACTGAACTAGGTTACGGTTATTCTTGAAATTGAGGGAAAAAACAGTTCGGGTGAAGAGTTAGATGCAGGAAATCATAGAACCTCGAGGGAAATGTGTTCTGCAGAGGAAAAACTTTACCCGCAGAATATACTTTTGCTTCAGCATTTAAATGACATGTCTTAGGGCGGCGTCGGCCGATTAGTTTTTTGCCGCCTCCGTCCAAAAGTGAACGGAATTCCGCCATGATTTATCGTGATAAACAATCAAGTCCCGTGTAATTAATTGCCGGGGAATATTTTCCTCGCTCCCATTTTTTAAGAAAATGTCGCATTAGTCAAGTATTACCCAGTTGTAAAATATCTCGGCGGTAAAAAAATCCATTAATTTGCAAAATCCACTCGAGGCAAAAAACTCTTCTTTTTACCACTTCTACATAGCGATCCCATGATACAACGAAGGTGACATCACGAGGTGAAGGAGTCATCCTTTCGACCCACGCCCGCGTTCCGAAAGATAAAAACAAAAGCGAAACAATGCGCGCGTCTAGAATCTAAACTATCCTCCCGACTTGGAATATTAGCGTAGTCGCTAAAGAAACGAAACATTGTCGCTTTGTTTTTATATTTCTAACAAAAATGTTTCGCGCCCAAGAATATTTTCGAGCGTCAGGAATTTTTTTATTATGCTTCGTTATTTTTCCTCTCTCTTCATCCCTGTCGACCATTAATTTTTGGCGTAAGTACAAAGGAGGGAATGGAAAAAACTACACGGGCGTTAAAACGACGACAGGGAAAGAAGAGAGATACAGAGAGAGGAGAGAGAAAGAGGGAGGCGAGGGGGTAGAAGAGAGTAAAAGGGCGAGACCGTGCTATACACTTCGACTACTTTAAAAAGTCTCGCGTGTTTGTGTTAGCGTGTGTACGTGTTTCGCATTCACGTGTTTATAGTTTTATTTCCCGCCATCACGCCGCGCGGAGAGGAGTAAAGAAACGCACTCGCTCCGCGTAGGAGGAGGGGGAAGAGGAGGCGTCGGAGACCACGTAGGATGGGTTTGGTTTTTTTTAGGGGCAACGGCGTCGAGCGAGAAACAAAAAGCGGGGAGAAAGAAAAACGAAAATTATACACGTGTAATAAAAAAACGCGAAACAAAACACACGGCGCGGGATGTGTAGGAATAGAGAGAGAGAGAGAAAGAAGGCGAGAGGGAGAAAAAATCGCGAGAAAGTTAGAGGTTGAGAGAAAGAGAGAGAAATGGCGTTAGGTAGGACGAGTGTAGATTAAAAATAGTCGTGTAGGAGAAAAAATGGGTAGTTTCCTGGAAATATGGACGAAGAGCCGGTGGCGACGCTGATAGCGTCGGCGATGGAGGCAGGTAGAGGGAAAGGGAAGAGGTGAAGTGAATGGAAGAGGGTGAAATGGGGGAAAGGGCGGCGGAGGGGGGGGGAGGGATGGTTAGGATGGTGGGGAAAAAAAGAGAATTACGGTCACTCTTCAACGCCTAGCCAAAAAAGGCGAAGGAATTAACGAAAGCTGTAAAAAAGAGGAACTTGGTGGGTGGGCGCAGGTAGTAGAAGAGATGGAGAGAGAGAGAGGGGGAATTGGAGGGAGAGGGAGAAAGATAAGGAAAAAAGGTGGAAGAGTAATAGGGGAAGGAGGAGGAGTGTAAAAAAGCATGCGGGATATTGGATGGGGAGATGCAAAGGGGTGGGTTTTGAGGAGAAAGGTGGGAGAATCGGGAGGAAGTTTTCGGAGATGGAGGAGGAGGCAGAGTGGGAAGTGGAGAGAGAGAGAGAGGGAGGAGGAGAGGAGACAGAATGATGGGCGGGTCGCGGAAAGGGAGAGAGAGAGGATAGAGAAAAAGAGGTGTGTGTGTGTGTGTGTGTGTGATGGGGTTGGGAGTTGGTGGGCAGTGAAGGACGAGGTGAGAACGGCGCAGGGGACTGGTAGAGATAAAAAGAAAGAAGTGGGACGGAGCGTAGTATGTGTGTGTGTGTGTGTGTGTGAGAGAGAGAGAGGCGTGGGAGGCAGGGACGAGGGGAGGAGGAGGTTTAAGAAAAACGGGGAAGAGTGGGAATGTGTGACAATCGAGAGAGGAAAAAAGTGTTGTATAAAAAGGAAAGAGGCGTTGGGAAGAGTTAAGAGGTTTCCGAGAGAGTGATCGTTTGTTAAGAGCCCGGGATTTATAACGCTGTAAGAGCATTGGGCAAATTTGTTCAATTTCGCCGTAATGGCCTCGGTTATTGCACCGCGCTCCTCGGGGAAGGAAAGTGTTTGTTTCATAATCTTATCCGCTTCCTATCTTCGAGTGCTAGGATTTCTGCGATTGCATTTATTCGTTCGTTCGGAGCTATTGGTTGTGTTTTTGATTCTTATGTATGACAGTCATAGGTTGTTGTTTTTGTCTCAGAAACAACGGTCTTATATGACATTTCGACATTAATCATGTAGTGTGTTGCTCAAAACAAGACACTATTCTTCTATAACTTCATTTTTTTCGGATAAATGTTACTTCCGAGTTAGTAAGAGATTTTTCATTTAATTAAGTTATTGAAGGCCCATTTTATTATTTATTTACTTTTTACTCTTAGTTTGTTTATGGAATTTCACTATTGAATTCTGTACAGGTGAATTATAATATCCCAAAAATGATTCTTAAATTTAATTAGTAGACTGTGCGCTAAATCTCTTCTGAAGTCATCCACTAGTAGATAATGTTGGAAATACATAACACCCCTCTATTTTTTCGACGTGTGCAATTCATTAAAAACTTCAATTATTATAAACGCAATGAGCGCATTATTAATTGAAAAACGATTCAGACTTTTTATCTTTTTTGCCTTGCATAAAGCATTGGTAAGGCTTTATGAATGCCGTTTTATATATTATTGCAGAGATATAAATATATATGCTTGTAATTCAACATGAACGATAAATAAAAATTCAATTCACTGAGCAATCACTTTCATTCTTTTTATGCATAATTATATATTATGACTGCGAAAACCTTATTTTATGCCCGAAAAAAATCAGATTGAACCATATTTTCCCACAGGTAGCAAGAATACGGGTCCACAAAATATAATTAAAATCATGTCACGAGTTATAAATATCCAATTAAAAATTTGTTTTGTATTTTATTTCTCTTTAGCTTATTCATCCGCTAATAAATTAATGATATGAAAGCTGATGACGAACTTGAATAAGCCATTGGTTTTGCTTTTATATGAAAATTATTAAATGAAAGATTTATTTCGTTCTGCTAAATCTTTTAACTATAAAAAAGAGATTACCCTAAATTAATACTTATTCTAAAAGCTTCTTTGCAACAGCAAATGTAATTATTATGATTAAATCTCTATTTTCGGCGCGTTTTTTTAATTACCGCATGCCAACGAATGAACTATATGTATATCATTACGTTCCGATCAACAATTCTATTTCATTCACTGTTAAGCCACCTAAAATTTAATGTCGACGGTTTTTATAATGAGTATAGCCCAACAAAATTCAAAGGTAATTTAGTGGAAGAGTATAAAAATTTGTTATTATCGAAATTAGATGATTTCTCCTTTTTTTTAATCATTATTTATCATGCTGCAGGTGAAAGATAAAAATAATATGCCGTTAAAAATCAATAATTTTAAGTGGGTCATATATTTACTGAAGAATTATTTTGTACTTTTGTTGATCAGATATTTATCTTATTAACGATAATTTTATATTCGATATTACACGGCAATACTTGGTGGAACTCCATTATAATATGTATATTAAATAATTTTATAAAAATACAAATCGTATTAAAATAATGTTGCAATTTCTACAACAGAATTTTGTGGAAATTGCAAAAGATTGTTATAAAATATTTATTTTATACAAATAAATCAAGTGCGATAATATTCCTTGCAGTCGAAATCATTCATTTTTAGGCGTTCTTTACCTACGAAGCGAAAATAGCGGAAGGCCTTATGGGCATGTTGCCAATTTAGCGACTTTCTTTAGGATTTAGCGACATGTCACTAACTTAGCGATTTTCGCCGAATCTAGCGACATATTTAGCTATTTATAAACAAATACATGCAATATTCAGCACCAAACCAAACGAATTACTTTTATGGTAGGTTTGTTAAAATATATATGTAAGTTTATGATAAATCTTTAAATAATTTTCACAGTTATTTCCCCAATTATATATATTTCTTAATATATTTCAGACTACTTTTAAAAGATCACATTGTAATTTACGTTTAAGAATACTATCATAAAACGCAGTTAAAATTAGAGAAAATTTGATTTATTTTTTTAAATGAAAGAAGTTATTTCTCTCGATGTAGAAATTATATATCGAATTTTATTAGAATATTAAATACTAAATAGATTTCGCTTTTAATGATTACTGAACGTCTGACTCCTTCAAGATGTATCAAATTTATTATGAAAAAATTGCAATTATTTGTTATTATATATTTTCAGCACATCATCCAATTCTAAGAGAAGTTCAATCCGTCAATAAGAAATTTGAAGCCGAAGTGAATGATCCCACTAAGTTACTCAATGATTTGGTACATTTAAATGATATCCTATGTTCAAATCGACTGGATCCTCATCCTTGCTAGGATATGAATTTGAAAAGGAAATATCAGAATGCAAATTTACTGATGAAGTAACTGTGAAAAATGTCATAAATTTCTAATTTCACTTATAAAAGAACTTCGACAAAGGTTGTCAGAGAAAGTTACTGCTTTGCAGTCAATGTCTTCTTTGGGTGCAAGTGAATGTTTAAAACCGACAAAACCAGGAATACTTAATCTAGCAAAAATGTTTTTCGAAGATTCAACAGTATTGACTCGTATTGACTTGTAGTGGGAAAAAACTACACATATTCATGTGGACGCAAACATCAAATACGTTGAAACTTGGACGGAAATCGCTAGCTACCGAGATTCAACTGGTGAAAATACTTTTGAGGATATTTAAAATCTAGCTTTAACTGTACTCACATTACCCCACTCAAATACTGATGTTGGACGTCAATTTAGTGTCATGGACATTGCAAACTCAAAATTACGAAACAGAATGAGAGTCAAAACTTTAAAAGCAACTTTGGCCATTAGATATGGTTTAAGAAGGCATGGGAAATGTTGTTACAATTACGAACTGCCCGAAATTGTAATAAACAAAATAAGTTCCACTGATGCATATGAGAATTGACCTAAAGATGAAACAAAAAGTAGTCATATAAATGGAGAAAAGTCACCCGAATGTGAAGTGTGTATAAAGCGTTAATGTAGTAATTTTACTGTGAATTTTTATTATCATTTATTTTTCTTTTTATTTTAAAAGCTTAACCTATAAATGAAATTGCCTATTCCTTTTTAGGAGTTCTTTACCAGCGAAGCAGTAATAGCCGATCGCCTTATAGGCACGTCTGGTCCTTCCGTCCGTCCGCCCGCCCGTCGTAACTTTCATCTCCTAAAACATATTTGAAAATTTATTCGGATAGACAACATTTTCCACAAAAAAGATCACATTATCATGAAATTACGACTTGTAATTTCAGAGATAAAAATTTAAGAACCGCCTATCTTTCGATACCGTTTTATACAAATTTCCCATAAATAACGCCTATGAAATATCTGTGTATTCCATTTATGGAGTATACTTTTCTTTCTTATTAAGCTTCCATGTACGTCAAGAGATATAATTAAGGCATAAAAATGTGCATTGTATTTTGTTTGAAATATATAACAAAAATCATTTTTCTTATCTCCAACGATAAAATTCGCCTCAATTCTTCGTTTCTCTTTACATCTACAAATGATGAATATTTATTTATGAAATTGGCGTGTGTGATCCTTGCAAATCTCCTGTATTATAAAAAAAAATTCGCAAGGGATTCACTTGTACATAAATCCAAATAAAAATGTCTGCCAGCTTGAGAATTTCTAGTTCCCAAAATATACGACTTTCGCAAAGGATAGAATTAAAAACACACCACAAATCGATAAATGCATTTCTAAAATTTTAAATTCCTTCCGTTTCCTAGACGACAAAAGGCATAAAATTTCCCGTGGTTTGAAGCCCGCCTTAGCAACACCAGAATAACAGGCAGATTTAATTAGGACGATTGGATGGGAGGCAAGAATCGGCCCTGGAAATCGATTTGTGAACGCTAAAGAATGGGGAAAAAATAACACAAAATAAGAGATGTCTGGGAAAAGAGGCACAACCTTTTTTGGGTAACGGTTGACGATAGATATCCCTGGCGTGGACGGGAGGGAAGGAGACGACGAACGTCGTTGTTGTTTTGTGTAGCCCCGTTGGTAGAGACAAAGGGAACGGGACGATATGGGACAGAGAAAAGGGTATGGTATAAAAGGGGGAGGAAAAATGGAGGAGGGAGGGAGATTTTTGAGGGTGGATGAGTAGGAGAGGACGAAGAGAGGGAAAATTAGGGGAAGAAAGAAAGATAGGAGAGAGAAAGAGAATAGATGGGTCTGATCTGTATCGCGGGTGTGGGAGGATCCAGCCTCGCATTTAATTAACGTCGGAGAAAGAGGGAGGAGGAAGATGTTGTTAGGAGTGGGAAGAGAGAGAAAGAGAAAAGGAAGGTTGGTGGTGAAGTGCACAAAGTATGTGGGTTCGGCCAGGGCGTGTAACTATAGAGGGTGGAGGTATAGAAAGAGCTGGATCGTAAGCGTGAGGCTGTGTTGGGGAAAAGGCTGGGTGCAGAAAGCGAGAGAGAGAGAGAAAGAGGGATATATACAGAGAGAGAAAAGCAGAGAGAGAGAGAGAGGTGGCGATCCGAACCCTCCATTTTCAAATCCGTCAGTCTCGTTAGCGCAAGGGGGGTTCGATGGATAAACTTTTACCGGGTCTTCTCCCTCTTAGCCGGTGTGCGTCGGGCGGGAAGGGAAGGACTTTTGGGAGATGGCGAGGTATAGAAGAGGTAGGAGAGGATAGGTGGAGAATTTTTCTTTTTGGGGCGGGAGAATGAGGGTGGCTGCATGGAATGACCGTAAAGGATAGGCTGATGGCGTCGAAGCACACACACATGCATATGTGGGGGTGAGAAGGATGGGAAGGTTACCGAGGATGTGGAAGGGGGGGGGGGGAGATTGGACAAAAGCTTCGAGTGACGGGAAAGAGGAGATATAGTAGAGAATGCGAATGGAGAGAGGGGTGGAGAATGAGGAGGAAAGGAATAGTAGATAGAGGGAGAGGAGGGAGAGAAATTTGGACGAGTGGAAAATGGGAGAGAAAGAGAGAGGAGAGCAAAGGGAATTGGATGGGAAAGAGCGATAGGAAGAGGAATATAGAGTGATAGTAATGGGGGAGGAGTCTGCGGATGGGAGGGATTGGACATTGGAGAGAGGAGGTAGAGGGGGAGGAAAGGTGAAGGAAAACGAGGGGGATGAGAAAGGAAGGACGTAAGGGTGTGCCAGTCCGCGCGCTCCTGCTCTTTCTCTCTCTCTCTCTCTAACCCTCTCTACCTCCCCTCATCCTCCCTTTGGCGAGTCAAAAGACGATGCGTCCAAATTGGAAGGGAGGGAGAATGGCTTTTCTGCTCCTACGACTTGAAAGCTTTTCCTTTCACGACCGTTAAGGAGGGAGCGGAGTAATGGAGTAGGAATCGAATGGTTTTCACACGCTTCTTTCTATCGGATGCCGTTTTTGTTTCACCCGAGGGCTGACGCGGAATTCGGGGTGGGAACAGAATTGTTTCTAGTTGATTACAATGAGTGGTGATAGATGGAGGAAGACCGTGGAGGAAGTATGTTTCGTTTGGGGGAAGGTGAAAATCGAACGGTTCGTGGATCCATTGATTTATTTGGACCTGAAGAATATCTCGTCGGAATAAGGAGAGCGCGGCGATACGACGCGTTGGTAAAGAAGGGCGGGAATAAAATTCGCGTCGTAAAATTTCATTCCAGTGTGGGGAACATTGACCTCTCGGTTCATGAGGAAGGTTCTCTTAAGCCCCTCGGGTCAATGGCAAAACGTGATATAAACTTTGAGACGTGAAGAAGTGGCGTCATAGCCGGATGGAGATGGAGGGATCCTAGGAACGGAAATCGGCATCTAAATAGCGACAGTTAGGAATTTCCGCTTCATAGCAAACAAAAGAAGCGATGTGTTTTACTTTTACGAAAATTAAAAGGAGGTAAGAAATTGAAATTCTTAAGCTAATTCAACTAAGCATAAACCATAAAAATATGTTCTCATAGACGTGTGAAAGAAAGCCGCTACATTGTTTTTATTTATTGAACCGTAGCATAGATGGAAGGTAAAAGACAATTCTTAAAAATTGGGAAGAAGAAGAAAATATTAAAATATCAGATTTGATAATAACCGCAATCATCTATAAATTGTTAATACATAAAATCTTTTAGAAGATTGTCATTGCGCGATGTGGTAATGAATAGCAATATCTATCATCATATAATATTATTTTTTAGGGTTCAAAATTCATTTTCTTATAGTTATAAAAAAGGAAAAAGTTTACGAAACATTATAAAATGTAAAAACATGTGCTATATATCATTTTATTCGCTCTCAAACATAAAAATGTAACTGTTGTTATTGTAACATTATAATTTCCATGTCATTATTTGGATTTGGATCATTATTAACCCTTCAATGTTTCACCAAAAAATTACGTTAATGAATGCAGATTTTTACAATAAAATAACATTCAAGTAAGTATGTGAAAATTTAACTAATGAAAATTTAGATGCCCTCTATGAAGATAAATTAGAAAAAGTGAGATTTTATGAAAGCAAAAAATCAGCTAGATGCGGAAAGCCAAGTTCAGTAGGAATATTTTATTTGGATTATTAGTATTAGACTCATGATAGAAGTTGCAGCAAAAAAATCAAGAGTAGAGAAGGAATAAAAAAGGATATAATACTAGAACTGATGTGAGGTTGTATAAAAAGAATGTTAAAAAGAGATTATGGAAAACTTTGATATGAGGTGCATCATTATGTGAGATATAAACTCGAAGATAAGGGGATTTGAGCAAACTGGAAGGTTTTGAGATGTATGGAGTAGACTAAAGAAAGTTAGTGGATCTGAGAGGAAAACAAATAAGGAAGAATTAAGAGAAGCGGGAGACGAGAGCAGCTTAATTAGAGCAATTAGCTAGAAACAGAGGAAGCCTGTGGGGAAGCTTTTTATTGGAAATGGAATGATGAAGGGAGTCATATCGAGGAGGATCATGGGAAAGAGGCAGGAAGGAAAAACGATTTCCGATAATTCAAAAGAAAAGTATGGTTATGGCTAGATGCAGGGGCGGCCCTTGGATAGGAAATACTGAAAAAATTATTGAACCAAAACCTATTAATAGGTGAGAAAAAAATTTTAATTGTAAATTTAAACATACCAGTTTTCAGTAAACGTATGAATTAATCAGTTTAATTTGTTTATCTTACATTTACATTTATGGCGGAGTGAGTATTCTAAACATGATAAACTTAAAATGCGTTACAAATAATAATAACTGTAATTTCTTTAAAATATTTAAATACTACTCAAATCAAACGAAGGGGAAAATAATTATTTAATGTGAAATTCTCTCTCATCTCATCTCTCGGTAATTTTCAGTCAATACGAGCGAATACGCTGAACAACTGTCTACTAATCCTTACATCATAACAAAGCTCTGTTTCCGAGCGACATTCAATATTATTATTATTATTATTAAAGGGAGATACAAGATAATGCTGCGTGAATGATGCGTGCATGAGAAAATTTGATTCTCAAAAAAAATAATAAGCGTTTAGCATAATGCAAGAGGAATTTTTGAAAAGGGAGGAAGCAATAGGAAGACCCATAGGGCGTTCTCCGACGGGAGTTTGTTCTGTGTGCATTAAGTATACGCGAGATGAGAGAGAGAGAAAAAAAATGAATGAAAATTATCGCCATGGACAAAGTAGCGCGGGAATAGGGAGAGGAATTAAGAGGTGGGGAAGAGAAAGGAAAAAAGCCCGGTGAGGATTCAGATTAATTATTCATGGCTCTGATAATATCCTCTCGCAACCCTCTTTACCCTTTTATCCTCTCTCGCTTCATCCCTTTCCGTATCCCTTCATTTCACGCGTACTCTCTCTTTCATCACCACTTTTTTTTGTTGCTCAACTCCAGATGTCTAGTTTTCAACTTTTCTGTATCGATCAACTGCAGTGGGAAACGACCGACAAAAACGGTAAAATTGTTCTTTATGTTAAGGTTCAAATGGCGAAACAAATAATGAGTTTCTAAAGCTTTCCAGTTTAGATAAACTGATGAATCTATAAAGCTACTATTGGTGGTAACGATTAAACTGTTGAAGGTCTACTTAATCAGTTTCAAGGAATAGTAAACAATTTCCTCTAAATATGTCAGCTACAGCCAATATTGCCACAAAGCGTTTTTGCGCCCAAGGCAGAGTTTCAAGATTGCGTTTCCTACCATTTATGGAGAATATAATTTCAGGTTATAAACAGTAGTTAATTGAAATTGTAACGCTTAAATAAAACGAAGCAGTACAAACTGAAATATAATAAAATGCTAGTTTTGCTATAACATGTTGAGAGATGGCTAAGGTAGCGAGTTATAATCCTGGAGTGGGCTTAAATGTGTGTGGTTTTGTTTACTGTATATAAAATGCAGAGGACGTTCTACTTAAAAGCTGGTGAAAAATACACAAATGGAAATAATGCACCAAACGAATAACCGATATTGAGAAATAGGTGACAAATAATTTATTATACAGTTTACCATTGCTATTTTCACAGGTTGCGGCAATAGCACGCCAAGTTGTGAAAAGCGTGACTTTGCGTCAATATTAGCTTAACACCTTGAATACTAATAGCTCTGAATCAGATGAAAAGGATCTAGATCAATCACTAATTTCGCTTCTAGTAATACTTTATGCGTTTGACAACTGAAGCTATCTGAATATATGTTGTGTATTTAAATGATATTTGAATTAAATTACACTTTCATTATTTTTGAATTTTATTAGATAAATAGGAAATTTCCAATTACTATACGTCACTAAAAGTGTCGTAACAAATATTGGTGCATCGTATTCCTCGCCCTTAACACGACAATGGCTGCTGTCATCATGAGTGCTAAGGATTTTCATTGCCGATTCCTGCGGCAATGAATATACATTCACAAATGTTGGATTCATTTCACAATAAATTTAATTTATCTGAAATCTTAATAAATTTTGAAAGGTTTCCAAGACCAAAATTGATGAAAATGCTTGTAGCCAAGTCGCATCGAAATCGAGAAGACGATTGATTGATTCAAGCTGACAGGTATCGCCAGAATGGGAAGTCATTCTTTGTTGCCGAATCTACTCCGTGCTGGGAAGATAAGTTCCACGGTTCTACTGGAAGCACCGGAGACCAAAGGCGTACAGAATTTGGCGAGCCATATTAAGCGTCTCCTTTCATTTCGACGCCTTTCTTTAAATTTCTCCTCTCCATTTAGCAGTCCTGCCCATTTTATATATTTGCGCCCGATTCTTTTCGAACCTTCAATTCTCCCCTCATTCTTTCCTTCCTACAATCGCTCCTTTCAGACCGAGCGTGACGGGACGAAATCGTCCACTGTTCACTCCGCATCCTTCCTCTCTCCATTCCACATAGTTCCCAATCCCTCTCTTCTACTCATTCTCTCCCCCTTTAATACGGAGTTTAGGAACACGTGCTTTGGGTGTTTGGGAAGGCTTAGGGCTGCCGCTCGAATCATTGTTGCCGGGAAAAATTCGGCCGCCCCTTGTCGGCTACCCTTTGTGAAACGGCCGGACGATTGCAACACAGGGCCCAACGCCGATTCGAATCTAAGTAAAACGAAATGAAATCTAAATAGGAAATGGCGGATTCATTCCTCGGTTCGTTGAATGGGTAGGAATTATATCTGTTGTTCCCCGGTTCCGTGACTGACGCTTCGCTTCAGGGGGCGCTTTCTTTTATTCTCCACTTTTTCTTTCCATTGGGCGGTCGTGATTAGACTTTTGTCTCCTAGATAAGGATAAGGATCGCCATTGACGTTCGGTTTGGTGAACCGCCCACCCAAAATGAGATTCATGAATCTGAAATTAGGCTTTGAATTCATAACTTTTTCCAATTCCAACGCAATTTTCATTTGAGCAGTCTATTGCGTCTTGTTACCTCTATAGAAAAGACTCTAAAAGATAAATGATGAATTTACAATACAACATTTTTTCCTTTAATTAAGTTGTTTAAACCAAAACGAGAAAGAATTTCCAATAAAAAATACGTATAAAAAAACTACTCCTGATTTTGTTGGCCATTCTCATCGTATTACTCGAATTTACATGCGAACAACGCAATCTTTTTAATAGGAAAAAGCACCCTCAAAGGATACCTTCGCCTTAATATCCGAGGTAACTATATTAACCAACTCGCACCCTTGCGAAATTCACTCCCGTTAAGAGAATCCGAAAATCGCGACCGTTTTTCAACAAAAAGAAACCGCTAGACTCGGGGAAAAAATTTATCTCCCCCCGAAGAACTAAAACGAAGCCGGGGAAAAAATTACGCCAAATTAAAATTTTAATTAAAACTGCCGTACTTTATATCCGCTTCGCTTAAAATACCGCTTTAAAAGCGAACCTTTAAAACGCCTATACTCATTAAAACGTTTTCTACTTTAACGCGTAGCGTTCGGGGAAACAAGAGGGTGGAAGGAATGGAGAAAGGTGGGGAGAGAGAGAAAGGGATACACGGGAGAGAAAGAGAGTCGAAGAGACGGCGGCGGCGTGGAAGGAGGCGGCGTGGAAGGAGGCGGGGTGGAAAAGATAGAGGGATAAACAGGGAGAGAAAGAGCGGAAAGAGAAAGAAAGAGGTGTAGTTTGGGAGGGATGTAGGTAGGAATGGGTGCGGAGAGGGAGGAGGTGCGTGGAATAGGTCGAGTGGGCCGGCGGGGAGAGGGTAGCGAAGTAAACGTGGGTGGGGGAGGGAGAAGTTTTAGGGAGATTGTATCTTAATAAAACGGGCGGGCGCCTGGGAATCATTAAGGCAGCACAAAAAGTGAAGGAGGAGAGTAAAGAGGGGTAAAAGGGGGAGTGAGAGAGAGAGAGAGAGAGGTTTCGGGGTTGAGGGAGATATACGCGCCATAAAAAGTAAAAGGAAAGAGGTGCTGGATGGATAAAAAAATAGGTGAAGTTCTGTGCGGTACAGCGTGTGTGTGCGCGTGAGAGGAGAGAGAGAGGAGGGAGAGAGAGAGAGAGAGAGAAAGAGAGAGAGAAAGATAGAGAGACCATGAGAAAAAAGAAGCGAGGAGATGGTTGCTTTCGCTGCCTTCATTTTATAACTGCGAAGTTTTCGTGCCATAAAGCCCTTTTGTCACGACTTATTACACCCCATACCGCAGGGGGATTCCTATCCCTTTAGAAAACGCTGCTAACGAACTGATGAGAAAGGGGTTTTCGGGGAGATATTGAGAGAGAGACGGAGAGGGAGGGAGCGAAGGGTGAGAAGGGTTGAGTAGGAAGGGAGGTTGAGGGACGGATGATGGCCCTGACGCCGAGGACTTTTTTCGATCGTCCCGTCCGGCGGTAATTGCCCCGTTAAAGCCGGGAGACCGAGCGATCAGCACCCGCTGTAAAAATACGGAGTTGATACGGATTCATCGGTGACGGAGGAGGGGGAAGGTGGGCGAGAGGGTGCATGTAGGTGGTGCGGAGGGTGGGAGAGAGGGTGGAAGGTGGTACGGGAGTGGGAGGATAATTTAAAACGCAATAAGGATCGCGGAGTAGGTCGCAAAGGAGTAAACTCGGCGAGTAAAATTTAGAACGGACTAACTTCCCCAGCCATAAACGTCACCAATTTTAAGATCGTAAAAAAAGAGGCGGAGTCTCGTAATCGAGACGTATGCTGAAAAAGAGGAGGAGAAACCGAATCGAGTGTTGATTTTCGAATGCAATTCGAGGAAAGCCATAAAGGTGCGAATCGTGAGAATTTTTTTGCGAAAGGCTATAAAAATCTTTCCTTCGATACAGGAAAATTTTCAGAGGCGCAAATATCCAAATATTTTTTAAAACAATCAAACGGAACCTATTTAGAGTAATTTATAGAGATGAAAATCACGCACTCAGTCCTTAAAGTCTTTTCTTTTTTTGGCACATCACCAATCTCCCATACAGTGCCGGTGGAACGCAATTGGAGCTTAAGGCGATATTTAAGTATATACCCACCTAAAATGATTTCAGATTGCTACTTTTATATAGATATAGTAAAACATGCTCTCCAGGCGTCTAGGCACCATAGGCCTATCAAATGTCTTGTTCCTCCGGCATTGCTTTAATACAGGCATGTCAAACTTGTGGCTCTTTCTGTGACACTGCGGCACGATAGATAATTTTTGTCTCAAGTGAATCGTGATTTCCTATAAATGCTTTATTTTAGCAAAAAGAAGACGATATTTTTTCATAGTTACCGAATTACAATAGAACACATTTTCTAAATTATAGTTTTTATTGCAAAACAGGCGCCCAATCTTCCAGCTTAAGTCTATCGTTCCAACTCGGGCTCATATCAAACCACTGAGGTTCTTCTATAACATCCATTGCTGCAATGCGGCACTTTTATAACATTCATTGCTTTAATGCGGCCCGGAAGCCTCTTCGAGTTTGACATGCCTGCTTTATATATGTATATCTACTCCAGTGGTTCCCAATCTTTTCGAGTGTGCGGATCCCTTTTCAACCTTCAAAAATTTCGCTGCTGCTAGTTGTTTTTACACTCCGTTATATGAAAGAAATACGTAATAACAAAGGAATAATAAACAACCAGCAATCGTTTGTAATGTTCACACCTTCAATTTTGTGACACTCGTATTCATTACTTCAAAAAAATCTGATGTGGCCACCACATGACTTTCTCAATATCTGTAATATTTCTTAAAATTCCAAATAGGTTACCTAATAATAAATATTTTAAGAAACTGCGAGAAAATTTTAGACTACAAAGAATAGAAATAAACTCAAACCATAGCCTTCTGATATTGGATATAGCCAAAAAGCTCCGATAATTAAGAAAATAAAAAGGAGCGTTAGTAAGACGTAACTAAGTGGCAATTGTTAACAATAATCGTCGGAAGGTGGCGTGGTGGTGACAGCTAAAAATATAAGATATATTTTAAACAATGCATTATATGGGAATACGTTTCAAACAAAGGTTGTAGAAAATTAAATTTGCTACAACTTTTATTCCAATATATTTTTACATTTATCAAATATTAAAGCAAATATTTTAAAATAACGGATAAGTGACAAGAGTTAACGCCCACTTCCGTTTGGCCGATTTTTACCAAAAACTAATTAGTTCTTGAGACTTTTATAAAAATGCTAAATATAAAATTTCGCGTTGAGTTAGAGCACCCACAAAAAAGCTATCACACACTAACGCACACAGACATCATCGATAAAATGGCCAAAACGTGTTTAAGTGACCTCAAAACGTGTATTTCCGTTGAAATCTCGAAATCGATTTTTTCATGAAAACAATACTTTCCCCTATGTACTACGTATATGGAGAAAGTAAAAATACATTTGCGGAGCATATCAGTGAGGACGTATGTAGTAGACTCGCGGACCACAGTTTGGGAACCACTTATCTACGCCATACCGTGAACTTGCAGAAACTCTTCTCTTTCTCTCTTTTATGAGGTGCACGTGCCGACGAATGGCGTTTTACCAGAAACTGCTGCTTCGTCAGCATCGAGGATCTGAGGCTCGCGAAGCTCTCACGGATTTAATTACTGGATCCGAATGCGATACGACTGTCCATCTCCTGGTGTTTCCCGTTTTTTGCGGAGGGTCTGGTGTCTGGGCTTTAGGTGTGCGGAACCTCTCGTTTCACCCTCCCGACGTCGCATTTCCCCTCGACTGCTGCCCTGGTGAATACTGCTTGACAAGACTATTTTACGGCGTCAGCCTAGATGCAACTCGAGCGAGAATCTTGGAGAAATCAGACAGTAATTTGAGAGAACCGGGTAACTGGAGAGATAGAAGCCGCTTTCAAGATAGTAACGAGTGTAATGGCGGGCACGGGAAGTACTTAGCGAGGGACTAATCTCGTTATAGCGGAGGCATCCAGAGATAGAGATGGTAATCGACGAATGGTATTAGGAGACTGGCAGAACTTCTAAATCAATTAGTCTTCGCTTAATGAATCCGGAATGAGGTGAATTTAGGTTTTTTTCAATCGTTACATTATTCAAACACGCTTCAATCACCTTATTCGATCAGAATTGCATGCTAGTTTTTTTATCGCGAAAGATAATTATGAATTAACATCGCTCTTCATTTCACTTTTCACCACCAATTATTTCAGCAATTAAATATATACTCGATTACTGACAACGACCGATCAATTACTCTCAGTAATGAAATATTTAAGGGGTATTATCATTATAAAAACGAATCCTCGTTTGGGATGATAAATCAAGATCATCGTCGAAATCATTTGAAAAAATCATCGCGAAAAGCGACAGCGCATCCATCAAAAATCCTCGCGGACTCTCCGAAACGAGATTTAAAAAAAAACGTTAATCCCAAAAATTGCGCGTCGACTTTTCACGCCTTTCCTATTTCCTCTCCCAGCTTTAACCGCGGCACCTCGTGCGATCACGTTTTCTCAACCTTGTTGCTTTCAATTTAACCGACCGCACGAGCGTGAGAGGGAGGGAGAGGACGTCGGAATGAGAGGGGGAGGCGAAGGGAGGTTGAGGTTGGCGGAAGGGGGGAGAGAAGCGTGAGAGGCGGGGATGGTTGTTTTGATGCGGACGTGCAGGGCCTGTGGGGGATATCCGAACGCGTTAATTCGTCAGTAATTGAATAAACTTACTCGCGAACGAAGCCGAGTCTAAAAGAGCAAGAGAGAGAAGGAAAAAATTCATGAAAAACGAATTTTATATAAAGGAACATTTAATGAGCCCTTCCATCGCCAAACTCCACCTCTCCCCCACCTCTCCCTTAACCCCTTCCGGACCTAACCCGCCTCTATTTCTTTCTTAATGTGGAGGAGCGGACCGTTAGGAAGGGATGAGCGAGGAGGAGGAAGGGGGGAAAGGGGCTAACCGCTCTCCACAGAAAGTTCTCCACCCATCGGGACGCCTTCAGTCGTGGGTGCTGTGCGTAATTACTCGGGGAAACGCGTCGGTGGCGAACATTTTAATCAGCGCGCGCAAAAGGTGTGGCGTGGCGCAGTCGGCGTGGCTCATAGCGGTCGTTGAGGGTGGGAAATTTGGAGTGGCGATGATTTTGCGAAGAGATGGACGGAGGAGGAGAAGGATGATTTGCAGTGACTCGCGTCCTCGGGAGTAACAAGTCTGCTTTAAGCGCGAGAATCCGAAACAGCTTAAGCGGGGCGTGACGGACCCCCGAAATGACGTCTATTCTTCCCTATGGATGGAAGGAAGGGATGCAGACATGGAGCGGTGGAAGTGTCGAGAGAAAGAGAGAGAGGTGAGGAAGAAGCAGAGTGAGAGAGGAGAGAGGCAGTTCGTTAACATTTGCGATCCACACGCCCACCGTGTGCACGTGTGTGTGTGTGTGTGTGTGTGTGAGAAAGAGACGACGGGGCGGCCATTAAGGCTATCAAGAAAGAGAGAGAGGTGAGGGTGGTCATTAAAATTCAGGGCGCGGAGGTGAGCGAGTCCTTGCTCTCTCTCTCTCTCTTTCTCTCCGCACTCCACGCAAGAGAGAGCCGAGAGGTAAGACCGTGACGGGAAGGGTAAACTCCCCTTCCGAATACTCTTCCTACGCACGAAGTACTGCCTATACGTCTCTCTCCCTCTCCCTGTTTGTCTAATGCGCGCGCTCCTAAACAGGTGGCAAGGGTCACGGGCCAGCATGCTGCCTGAGGGAAGAAGTCCCCGCGAGGAAGAGAAAGAGAAACGCGACACATTTTAATGAGGAGTCTGCGGTGCTTCGGGTGTCTGTCGCGTTTCGCACATTAACACATTTACGGCTCCGCATCGTTTGTCATACGTATTGCACGGTGAATCGATAACAGCCGAATAAAATAATAGGTCACTTTAGCTTTCGTACATTTTGTCGAGCGAAGTTTCAGCGACAGTGAGTAATGACGCATATATTGAAATTAAACCTAGTTTTTAAAATTGGACACCCGTAAAGTTTAAGATAATAGAATGAAATTTCTTAGGATGGGGAATATTAAAGGTCTAGAAAATGTTTCCATATGTGTATGAATATAAGCCAAGAACTCCTCCATTAAATAAAATGTCTATAATTTCACATTTGATTACATATAAACATCGACATTGAAATTTAGAATTGGCGTAGGTGTAATGACTAAATGTTTTTTATTACTCAAACTTCGATATAATTAGTAGTTGCGTCTGAATATAAATAAAGAAGTTAAATATCCCTTAGCTATCAATGCTAATGATATTTTAACTTGTCTTACTTTTGTTAAAAAGAGTTAAAAAATTTTAATATGTACCTCCTGCTTCAAGTACAGCAGTTTCGTTTAATGCAATAATCACGATAAAAATTTTTTTTATTTGATATATTTCTCCTAAATACTTAAAAAATTCGTCACTCTATAATAATGTGCCCCCATTAAGCATTTGAATTAATTGCTTCCAAAATCAACAAAACCACGATCCACCAAAAGGAAAAGAATCTTCCAATTTGAGTTTCCATTGACTCACTATATAAAACAATATATACATATCTTGCAATGTTGGCATTTATATAGTAAGAGCATTTTGTCCTCTGTCATTTTCAACATATTCCAACTGGTTATGCATTGAGGGCTCACATTTTCCTCATGAGACTTGCGATCCAGTACTAGGTCTCGACTAGCACTTTAAAAAGCACCGACCCAGAACTCCCTATAGTAAATATTATTTTCCCAATAGAATATTTAGACAAAATCAAGTTTCAACTGCATTGGACAGCGTAACTTTCGAATCGCCAGATGACATCCTGCCAATGCAACATTAAAATAGTGAGCTTGGCCCCAAATCAAGCGTTGGTAAAGGCAACACCGGTTGCGCCGCCGTACAAACCAGCCGCCCATCTAATCGCGTCGCTTCGGTCTCGGCCACTCCTCTTTAAAATGACTTCGCCCCCAATAATTGCGGAAATTGGATGTTTGGAAAAAACAAGATTAGGATATCCGCCTCTTCCATTGTGTCCGGACCTCTATTTCAAAATTAAGCAGTCCATCTTTGTATCGATCGTGATAGCGAAACACCTGTCTAGTTACTTTTGGTGCAAAGAAATCATTAAATTTTAAATAATGGGCGATAATTTAATTGCGGCAACGTTCGAGGTCAGCTGATACGCATCCTGAATACGGTCCGTCAATTATCGAGGAAATAAAAACATCGCCTAAATTGAAGGTGTTTGGAGCCTCGCCTAATTTCTCTAACGTGTTACGAAGTGCTGACTTGAGATTTATTGTTTGCTGGAAACCCAGTCGTGCTGAGTTATTGGTCAAACAAAGGAGCGGTAAAACAACCTAGTCGCTTCTGGACTGGAAACTAAAAACGCGGATGAGATCATATTAATTGTTCGCCAAATATTATAACTTAACAAAATTCTCTCTATAGATGATCAACAAATTTTAAATTCAAATTTTCAACAAAAAAACGGAAAAAGTTTTAAAACTCCAAACTGTTCCGCAAAAGAAACGTTTGAAGATTTTGTTAATATACAAAAATAAGCATTCGTTATAATATTCCGATAAACATTTTTTCACGCTTCGCATAATTAATTTAAACCCCGGATTTTTTTCGCATTAGCTAACACATATTTTCAGCAAAATTCTTGCTTATCTTGCGTAAGTAAATTAAATTGACTGGAATTCGGGCAATACGTCCTTAAAGTGTGAATGGAATTCCTTATTCTCCTATAGCACATTCATTTTAAGCCGGAGGGGATTCGAATATAACCAGTTTCTACCGCAATGCTCATCGCACTATTCGCTAGTCAAATGGGGCAGAAGGAATTCCCATTGACCTCATTTGACTTGGTAGGTTCGAGTTATTTATCTATGTATCCTTATATCCTCTAGCCTCGCATCTTGGAGTGTAATCTTACTTGAGTTATTCCGCGCACTGAGCGGACTGGTAATCCTGATTTTAATTTAGCACCGTCTGATTTTTGTCATCAGTCATATTGACAAAAGAGTTCGGAAATTCCTTCTTTCGGGGAAGATTGAAAGAGCACTTTGTTTTGAATTCTTTTGCAATGAATTCATACGAAAAACGACTGGAGGCCAGCAATTCCATTTGTAATCAAATTTCCATTTAGCATCCTAAGTCACAGGCATTCCTGTGTAAATCATGATTTAACATTGGAGGGACTAAAAATAAGCTATGAAAAAGCGTCCCGACCAGCTTCGGAGTAAGCATTCCTTCTACATCTACATCTACATCTACATTATACCCTGCAAGTCACCTTTTCGGTGGATGGCAGGGGGTGCAGTGCACCAAGGGTCCATAGTTTTCCTACGTCATCTTTTTCTATTATGGTCTCTTATCGTCCTAGGGAAAAACGATCCTCTATATCGCTCCGTTCTACAATCAATCTCGCGAATCTTATCATCACTGTCCTGCCTTCCTAAATACGTCGGGCTTCTGATAAGTCCTACTACCTCATTCGCTAGTCCCTCCGACATAAATTTTTCCAGTAGTTTAGTTCTAGCCTGCAGCCTACGTTCCTCTAACGATGTCCATTTCAGATTTTCTATTAATGATGTTACGCTTTGTTTACTATCGTAATTCCTCTTTACAAATCTAGCTGCCCTGCGCTGAACCCTTTCTATCTCGTTAGTGAGTCCCTTTTCGTAAGGATCCCACACAGCTGAAGCATATTCGACCTGCGGTCGAACCAAGGATAAATAGCATAATTCTTTCACTTTTTCGGAGCTATTTCGAACTATTCTCCCTATAAAGGCCAGCTTTTTGTTAGCGGCACCTATCAATCGGCGAATGTGGGTGTCCCACGAGAGATCACGATGGATCGTGACTCCGAGGTATTTAATCGAGTCTGAAACTGGAATATCTACTCCGTCCAACGAATAATTATTATTCAACGAGATACTGTTGGTTCTCCAGAAGTTGATGACGCAGCTTTTCTTTTGGTTTATCTCTAACTGCCATTCCTTACACCATGCAGAAATAGCTTCTAGGTCATTTTGGAGATACTGGTGGTCTTCCGGATTGCTTATTTCTCTATAGATGACGGTGTCGTCCGCGAAAAGCCTAATTTTACTTTTGACTACTGAGCTGATATCGTTTATATAAATTAGAAATAATAACGGACCAATTACACTACCCTGTGGAACGCCAGAGACAACCTCCACTAAGTTCGAAGATTTCCCATCTATAACAACCATCTGCTTCCTATGATTTAAAAACTCACGGATCCAACTAACGATTTTAGAATTTACGCCTAAGGTTTCTAATTTCGTTATTAACTTCCTGTGAGGTACCTTATCAAAGGCTTTCCTAAAATCTAAGAAGATGGCATCGACCTGCGTATTCTTTTCTCCGCTTCTCAGTAAACAATTAACAAAAAGACCGAGCTGAGTATCACATGACCTGCCTTTCCTGAAGCCGTGTTGACAATCATCTAACAATAAATTACTATCAAGAAATCGCATTATGTTGCTAACGAGTATATGTTCGAGAATCTTACACGATATCGAAGTTAAAGAAATCGGCCTGTAATTTTCTGGGTTCTCCTTGTCTCCGCCCTTATGAATTGGGGTAACGTGCGCTAACCTCCAGTCGCTAGGGACCTCTGCGCGAGAAATGGATTTCTCGAAGATAATCAGAAGAAAAGGTGCTATTTCTTCTGCTAATTCTTTTAAAACGCGAGCAGGAATTTCTTCGGGGCCAGTGGCTTTGTTATGTCTGATGGAACTTAATTGCTTTGCTATTCCCACCTCAGAAAATACTATATCGTCCATCAGCCCTCCCCCCCTTATTGCGGGTGCAACATGTACGCAATGGTCGCTGACGGCTGTGAATGCTTTTACAAAATGACCGTTTAACAGGTTGGCTTTCTCTACGCTATCATGAATAACGTCACCCGAGTCATTACGCAGGGAAGGTATTGTAGGGCCTCTACCTTGGACCTCTCTCACATAGGACCAAAACGCTTTAGGGTCCTCCTTCAAATAATTATTTAATACCTTATTCCGGAAGTTAGTAAAAGCCTCGCGCATAGTAGTTCTCGCTTTAGCGCGGGATTCCTTATACGTCTTAACTTTAGTTGCTCTATATTCATCGGATGATGTAGACGGCATATTTTTTATTTTCGCGTGGCATATTCTCTGACGCCTAAGCGCACTCCTAACTTGCTTATTGTACCAACGTGGCTCTTTATTGTCGACCTTCGATTTAATTGGAATGTACTTATCGATACTCTCTAGCATTATATCCTTGAATAGTTTCCATGACGACTCAGCACCTGATCGTTCGGTCATATCACGGAAGCCAGGTAGTATTTCTCCTTGAGATGGATTTGTAATGGGAGGTCGAAAATTTTTTCTCGCGTTATACGATATTAGGCCCAGAAAATTTTGGACGAATTTCTTATTTTAATCCACTCCCAACTCGGCCTTTTAACTGCAGTGAAGATCGTTTTCCTTTGACAAACATCCTTTTAAAGAGCCAATCTCGAACGTTTCGATTCATATATTCTTCTCGGATGAGTGAAATAAAGACAGGTTTCGGATCTGAGGTCGCTACAGAAAAGCCATGCATCTCAGAGGCCGAATACTGACGCATTCTTACAAGCTCTTCCGAAGATGGCATTACTTTCCGGATATACCTATACTATATCTCTCTCTTCGTTGTTAAGGGTGACATCCAATAAGATTCACTTCGATTGGTATTCGATGCTATTTGTACCTTTTCATCGCCTAGGGATTTCTTTTATACTTATCCGAATTCTCGTCGCTTTTATCCCCCATACGACCACTCTTACGGAGCAATGTAAGTCATCCTCGGAAACCGAAAAATTCATCTTCCTTTATCGTCTTTTATAAGCGGACACACGAGTTTTTCCGTCGGACCTGTATCTATTTGTTTTCTTCTTTTGTAATATATCGATACGTTGCGGTTGGCGAATAATTTAAGTTTTTACTGTTTTACTTTGCTACGGTCTGTTTTATCTTTCTAGACGGGTCGATGTTTGTTCACATGTTTCAAATGCTGCATAGAGAGAGTCGATCGTATAAATCTATAAAACTACGTACCTCCAATCAATTAGCTAGTCATGCTGCAAAACGTTGCTGATTTTTTAAATGTCCGTTTAACATTGGAATAATAGTAATAAAAATTAATTGGAATATTATCATTTAATTTTAAATGCTCCTTAATTTCGTATTCTTCATCAGAATTATTGGCCAACATGCCGTTAGGATTGAAATTAGAAATTGTGGCAAAATGTTATGTACCGATCATTTTATCTCTCCTAAGAGTTCATTTACCTCCGCCAAATTAGAGGAAACTCTCCGTTTGCTTTTAGTTCATATGACGTTCAACTAACGCACTTGTATCTAACAGGAAGGGTAGAAAAATACACTACATAAAATAACTTAAACTGTATGCTTTTCGGAGTAATCTAATCCGAGGAGACATAAGCAAACCAGGAGGCACACCTTTATCGGTTGGCTCGCTTAGCATCAACGAATAAACAAAGCATCCGTGGTCACGGGGAATTCGCAGACACGGGTTAAGGGAAAAATCCTCCCCGCATTAAGCCCTGCGATGGGACTGACCCATTTTTGCGTCAAATTCCGACGATTTTTTTTGTTCCCACCCCCCTTTTGCGTCGTTCTAGTTAAACTTTAAATGCGCGTGCCTTTCCATTGGCGGTTGCGCTGGATTAGAGAGGGAGAGAGGGGGGATGAGGTTGGGTGAGGGAGGGGGAGAAAGAGGCAAGGGAATAGAAACGTAACACACACGGTACACGTATGAACCATCTCGCGTCTTAATATGGTTTTCGAAATTAAAAAAAAAAAACAATTACGCTCGCCCTCCTCTGCACTCTTGTCTTTTTTAATTCGACCAAACTGACCACATCCTCTTCCTAAATTATTTTGTTTTCTTCTTGCCTTCTTTCCTTCTAAAATTTCGAGCGGACGCTCGAGAGCGTCAGCTAAATGAAAAAATGCGATGCGGTGGAAAACGGTTCTCCGTCGTCAAAGATCCCACGCAACGCGGCGTTTTAATTTTATTAAAAAAATCCTCCCTCCCTCCCTCTCTCTCTCAATGTCTCTCGTCCCCTCGAATGTCTCGCTACGTCCGTCGCCAAAGAGAACACTCCCCGTCATTTCAATTGCTCGGTTATAAATATGTGTACTCCGTGTTCCTGCTTACGCATCTCTAGCGTAACATTTTATTTCGGTTTAAGTACAGATAATTCTGCCGATATTGATAGTTTCATTCTGCTCTCCTAATTGCAAGAACAATCTTCTGAAAGAATATTAGGAATATAACTTTCGAAACGAGGCTATCTTTAGATGAGAGATAATTATGCAAATCATACTTGCTATCTTTAGAAAATTAATGTCTCAGTCGGCGTTAATCAAGATTGGAGAGAACAAAGGACATCAATGACTTGATGCCATATAACATCGGCGAGAGAATTTTGGTATCAATTTGACAATTTTAACGTTACCCCGTGTTCTTTTCATTTGCTTAACATTCGTTCAGAGGGTGTTTACAGCGATAAAATTATTATTGAAATGATTAAGCGGTTCCTTCTGTTGGGATTATAAACTTGATTTTTTTGTTAATACAAACTACTACACATTCTAATAGAAAATAGTGCTCATCACTTCTTCATGAAAATCACAAAATGACACTCATTGCACGAGTTCGATACACAACCTGCATCGATGCAGAATAACGAACCAATAGGCATGGCATACTTTTAACTACTATCCAATATTATTCATTATTAGAGAATTAAAATTAACTGTGAGATAAAAAATATGAATTTTTATTGCTATATGACATATCATTAAAGTAACCAATTAATACTCGGGCAAAATAATAGTACCTATTCGAGCTGTTTGCACCTTATCCTATCATCATCATCATCGGTACTATGTCCGTAAACAGGTTCGTGATTATTCATGGTTAAACCTGGTTGTCCATATATTCCTATTTTCCGCTGTCCTCTTCATATCTTGATAACATTCTTTCCTTTTCAAAACGTCTATCAGCTGAAACCTTTTCCTACCTCTTTCCCTTTTTCCATCTAATTTTCCTTCTAACAAGTCTCTCCCCTCAGGTAAGGTCCAACATAGTTTGCCTTCATCTTTCTAATAGTCTGTATAATCATTCGCTTCTCTCTCACTCTTCGTAGCTCTTCATCGTTTTTCATCATATCTGTCCATTTTATCTTCAGCATTCTCCTCCAAGTAAATATTTGAAAGCTTTCCAAGTATTTGAAGTCATTTTTTCTTAGCGTCCATATTTCTGCCCCATACTCCATATTTTATGAACTTCTTGCGGATATCTTTCCTTATATTCCACATAAGTAGGTGTTTCGTTCTTCTGAAAGCCGCTTTTGCTTTCCCTATTCTAGTCCTCATCTCATTCGTTCATTTTGCTTCTCTTGTTATGATGCTTCCAAGGTATTTACAGTCTGAACCTTGTTCTAAAGGCTTTCCTCCAATACTTATGTTCAGATTCTCTTCTTTGCCTGATATTCGAATGACCTTGGATTTTTCTGTATTTATTTCCATACCGTATTTTCTACCTGTTATTACTATTCTATTTATCATTTTCTGGTGTTCCTCTTCCTTTCTTGCTAGAAGTACTTGATCATCCGCGTATTTTACTGTTCTTATAATTCTTCCTCCAATTTTGAAATCTCCTGTGCCTTCTAACACGTCTTGCATTAGACTTTCTCCATATATATTGAATAAGGTCAGCGATAGGCAGCAGCCCTGTCTTACTCCTCTACCGATATTTACTCCGCAGGTGTCCGAATTCTCCAACCTGATCTTTACAACTTGATTCACATATAGAATCCAGATCAGTCTCCTGTCTTTCCAGTCTACACCTATATCCTTTAATATCTTCATCAGCATTACCCAATTCACTCTATCAAAGGCCTTCTGCCAGTCTACAAAACGTACGCAGATATCTTGACTGTATTCTATTGCCCTTTCTGATACGATTCTAACTACCCCTTTAGCATCTCTAGTTCCTCGTCCTTTTCTGAAACCGAATTGACCTTTCCCTATCATTTCTTCTGCCTTTTTCTCCAGCCTTTTATTAAGAATCCTCGTGATGATCTTCGATGTGTGTGACAGAAGGCTTATCGTTCTGTAATATTTACACTGCATTGCCTTTGGCTTCTTCTTTAGAGGGATCATTGTTACTTCTAGGAAATCCTGAGGCCACTCTCCCGTGTCGTAAATCTTATTAATTAATTTCGTGATCGCCTTTAGTCCTTTTGCTCCCATGATTTTAAGTACCTCAGCCGGTATTCAATCGCTGCCTGTGGCTCTCCATTACTTTATTTCCACTATCGCTTTTTCTACTTTGCTCTCCATAATATTTGGTCCAAATTTGTCTTTGCCTTCGTTTTAGGTTTTTGAACTATGTATTAGTCACTACTCTATCCTATATAACCCTTTATAAACCTATCCCCCTTATCCTATGTAACACAATAAATAAATATCAGATTAAACAACATCCTCTTGCAAATTTTCCCATATCGTTTATGTTTGTAATTATTTTCGCAATTAATGCGAATATTCTCGATTTTTTATCTTTGCCTATTGGTATTTTTATTTATTTGCATTCTGTGAACTGTTACTCAAAAACTGGCGATTTTTTCGGGTACGTAAAAAATAAAACGACCCAATATTTTTAGCTAGTCGTTGATACGGTAACGTCTAGAAGGAGAAGTTTTAGGCGGATGACAGGTCGACGAGCAAAAAAATTATAAAATTGGAAAAATGTTAAGAAAAGGTCACGCAGCAGATGAGTTTATGCTCGACAATTCTAGATGCTTTTTCCTTTTTATGGAGGCGGGAGTTATCGGCCCAAGTTAAAAAAATAACGACGAAGAGACATGCTAGAGAGAAAGCAAAGAACACGGGAGGAACAGAAGATGCGTAGAATGGAACAAACAGAAGGGGCAGAGTGAAACACAGCGGTCTAAGGATGGGAGAGCGCACATGAGAGATGCAACAAGGGCAAAACGGAGTGTGGACGAACGACCGAAATACAACAATAGATGTAGGGAAAACGAAGAAAAGCGGGATAAATACGACAGCACGAAGCAGAGACGAGAAGGTCAAAGAGAGTAAGAAGACGAGAAAGGTTAACAAGATGGAAGAGTATACTCCATAAATGGAAAACAGAGATTTCAAAGACGTTCTTAATGGGAAATACGTATGAAACGCCATCGAAAGATTGGGTGATTCTCGAATTTTTATCTCCGCTACTATAAGTCGTAATTATATGGTTTCGGGAACTATCTTGTAGTAAATGTTGTTCTCTATCCGAATAAATTTTTTAATCTATACTTCACAGGTCATACAAGAGCATGGGAGAGATTTATATGGATTTTTAATTAATATGCGATGTTTTTCTCGGAATTTTCTCGAATTTTTATTTCCGATGCCATAACTCGTAATTATGTGGTCTCGCAGACTATCTCGTTGTAAATTTTGTCCTTTATCCGAATAAATGTTTTAAACTATACCTCATAGAGCATATAAGGGAATGGGATAGAAAAACATGGATTTTAATTGTTGTTTTAGAGATCGTTGTAAAAAATATTCGATATTTTGCGCGGGATCTCCGAAACTATAACTTGTAAGGTTATAAGTATGTGGTCTCGCAGACTTTCTTGAAGTAAATGCTGTTCTCTATCCGAATAATTTTTTTAATCTATACCTCACAAATCATATAAGAGCATGGGAGAGAAATATATGGATTTTTAATTGTTGTTTGCTGAGAGAACCGTCTTTGCGATCGATATAAGTATGTGGTCTCGCAGACTTTCTTGAAGTAAATGCTGTTCTCTATCCGAATAATTTTTTTAATCTATACCTCACAAATCATATAAGAGCATGGGAGAGAAATATATGGATTTTTAATTGTTGTTTGCTGAGAGAACCGTCTTTGCGATCGATGTAAACAAAATATGTAATGCTTTGCTCGGGATTTTCTCGAATTTTTATCTCCGAAGCAATAACTCGTAATTATGCGGTCTCGGGGACTCTCTTATAGTAAAAGTTGTCCTCTATCAGAATAAATTTTCTAATCAATACCTCACAGATAATATAATGGCGTGGGATATAAAAACTTGGATTTTAATTGTTGTTTGCCGAGATAACCGTTTTTGAGATCGATGCAAACAAAATATGCGATGTTTTTCGAAGGATTTTCTAGAATTTCCATCTCCGAAACTATAACTCGTAATTATGTGGTCTCTTGGACTTTCTTGTAGTAAATGTTGTTCTCTATCCGAATAAATGTTTTAATCTATACCTTACAGATCATATAAGAGCTAGGGAGAGAAAAGTTTGGTATTTAATTGTTGCTTTATGGGTGCCATTTAACGAGATACGAGTATAAGTTTATTAAGGTAATTATGTAAAGTGGAAGTTCTAATTGACGGATTCCGTTTAAAATCACAATTGGGCGATACATTTTAATAACGATCAATCGTACTTAAATAAATTAAAATTCGTTCAGCGGTTTAGAAGATGAAAGTTACGACGGACGGACGGACGGACCAGACGTACCCTTAAGGCGTTCCGCTATTACCGCTTCGCTGGTAAAGAACGCCTAAAAAGGACCGGCGCGAATGAGGGAATAAGCGCTCGCTATATATATATATATAGCAGATGGGGGTTGTAAGTCGATGACATAGAAGCGTATCGTTGATAAAAAAATATCATCCGCTCCCTTTCTCTCCGACTTCACTCTTTATTTTATTTTCTCCCTCACAACTTCCTCCCTTTTTCTACTCCCTCCGTCTCCCTCTCTCCTTTTCTCTTCGCTAGTCCGATGAACTCTTTCTAAATGACATTGCGTCCCGCCCTCTTTCCTTCAAATCTCTCGCTCCCCTTTCACTCCTCTCTTACTAACACATTACCCCTCTCCCTTTCTCTCTCTTTTTCGTCCCTGTTTCCTGCCCCGCCAACTCCCACTCCTCATCCTTCTTTCCTCTCCTCTCTCTCCTCCTCTTCATTTTGTATCATTGTCCGCGTCCTCTCCCTCTCTCTCTGTATATCCCTGGAAGCGTCACGGGCGTATCCACGAGCGAGCAAGGGCCGTGCGGCTCCCGACGGAGGCAGCCGAAAAGAGAACAAAGAATTGTCCTCCCGATGGGAGAAAAAGGAATAGAGAGAGATAAAAAAGTTAGGATGAGAAGGGAGAGAGGGAAGATTTGGAGTGCAGAAGCTTGAGGGGTGAGAAGGTGTAAGGGGTAGAGAGAGAAAAGAGAGAGAGAGAGAGAGAGAGAGAGAAAGGGTGGGAACGTGCTACCCCGGGGCTATACAGCTACATATATACGAAGAGTATTTTCGCATAAGTCTCACTATGGAGCTCACAATTAAAACTAGAGCCGACTCCTGCTGTTGCTCGGCGCGCTGTATTCCTTTCTCTTATCCTATATTTCTCCCTCTCTCTCATGCTCTGCCACAGCCTCTTTGCCTCTTCCTCTCAAACTCGTTTTATTTTTTTATAGTTTTTACCTCGACATCAAGTCGGCGCCAAGCCAGTGCGCGCATTCTTATACATACATAGGGAGGAGTGGGAGCGAAGAGGAGGTTTTATAAGTTTTTTTGTCCCAACGCGCGCGGAGCAATTATAGCCCTCTCTCTCTCTCCCGTCCTACCCTCCTCTCCCCTTATTCCGGTTGTAAACTTGCAATGCAGCTCGCGCAAGTAATTTTCCGAGAAAAAGTTGGGACTTAACCAATTAATTCGAAACGAAATCGAGAAAATTATTCCGCATTCTTTCGGCGGCTTATTCTTTTAGACATAAAATGGAAGAGCTTCTTATGTTTAGAAGGAAAAAGTTAAGTAATGGCACAAAGTTATGAATAATGTTTTTAAATAAGTTTAATTTTGCGTTGTTTTTAATAACGATAACTTCTACTTTGACCGTGGAGTGAGCAAAAACAACTGATAGCAAAAATTAATAAAATAAGTATAAAAATAAATATAAACGCACATTGCAAATACTTGATGATGCAAAGTTAGTAATTTGAATTCATAATACATAAAATCACTTTATCCACTCGTTATGAAGCATTTTTTTATTTAAAAAATTTATATTCATCTAATAGAGGAAATCGTGTCGGACGCTTCTTTGAATTATTAAATTTTCGGACTTTTTCGGCGAGATATCACGCCATTATTCCTTTTAATTTTCTTTGATAGCACTCCTCGTCCCTTACCCGTGATTTACACCTCGTGAATTTCGCCACTCTCTCATTCCCTCTCCCCAGCTGCCTTCCTCTCCTCCCCTCCCTCCCTGCCTCTCCGTGCAAAACTCGTCCGTATAACAAGCGCTGAACCATATCTCCTCAGTTTACGGCCATCACTTGCTCTGTTCTGAGTCTCCCTCTCTCCACACTTTTTCCGGAGAGTCACACCCGAGCGATAGGATATGCATATGCCTCGGAATTTCTCATTTGAAAAAAAAGAGCGGCGAGATTGGAAGAAAAAAATACATATAGTGCGCGGCAGGCCTCTCGTAACGGAAAATTCCCATTTGCAAATTCCCGCTTTGGTCACGAAAACCGTTCAAAAACACAGCGTCGCGATAATTCCCGTCCGACCTCGGCAACCTACCTCACGCCATGGATGCTAATCCTAATCCTAGTATCCGGGAAAAGAGGTATCCAGAGTATCTTGGTGCATATACATGAGCATTTGTATTTATGTATATATATATATATATATATATATATATATATATATATATATATGTTAGTGTGTGTGCGCGCGCGCGAGCGTGTGTACACACACACACACACACACACAACACCCTGCTTTTTGCTATTTTTCTGTCGGAACGTCGTTCCGAAACTTTTATTTAAATAAAATACCAATTTTTATAATTTCAATCAAATCAAACGAAGTTATTTGCAATGAAATATCATTTTACTCATACTGTAAAATAAAACCTATTCACCTATTCCTCCACCAATAAATTATATTCACTTCCTTTTTTCCACACTCGCCTCTTTCGCGTTCTGGCACCCTTTTATATATATATATATATATATATATATATATATATATATATATATATATATATATGCACACACATACACAAACACACACACACACATATATATATATATATATAGCCGTAGATTGGTGAGGCGGTCTCGGTAATAAAATGTGCTGGAAGAATGAAGCGAATCCTTCCACTTTCTTTTCCCAGTCTTTTGGTTTTTTCTTCATGTCGCTTCCGTTTCTCTCTCTCTCGGGCTGAGAGAAAAAAAGATGAGTTTTCTAATGAGAGGGAAATCCTAAGTAGATGAGAGTCTTTGTCCTTCCCATCGTCCTGTCGTTGAGAATGTCGAAAAGGATGTTGAAAAGAATTCTCTCCCTCGGACGAGGCGGACGTCTTGGTAAGGAGGAGCCCGGCTACGTCTTCGGCGTTTATGCCCGCAAGGTGGGTGGAAGTGTCGGAGGAAAAAGTGGAGTTTTGGGAGGGGAGAGGAGGAGAAATGGAGAGGGGGGGAGGGCGGAAGGAGAGAGGGACACGAAGGTTTCAAAATGAAGTGTGACAGTAGATTAAATCTCAGGGGATTACTGTCCTCGCGTCTCAGAATTAATTTTTTCCTCTCTTTCTCTCTTCAACTCTTTTCCCCTCCCTCCCCTCTCTCTCTTTTTTAATTCATCCCCCCTTCCTACCACCTCCCATTCCTCCTTTCCCCTCCCCCTCGGAAAAAAAAGATTTTTTAGGTCGCGCGCGACATGGCTTTGCTTGAAGAGTGGGAGGGGGAGAAGAGGGTATGAGCTCGGAGAGGAGGAGGAGGTTGGGAAGGGTTTTCGGATGGAAAAGAAAGCTTAGCGCATCCGGAGAGATGAATTTGTCTCCGACGGATTGGAATGTTTTTCCCCTTCTCTCTTTCTCTCTACGGCCGACGTTATGTCGTCATTGATTTTGGGAACGTAATGATTCTGGGGGCAGGGGTGTGTTATAAAGGAATGGAGCACATGGGATGGCGGGAAAAGAGAGAAAAGAGATGGAAAGCCAGAGGAAAGAAAGAAGGAGAAGAGATAGACAGGGCAAAGGAGGAAGGGAAGAGGCCTTTTTCGAAAAATTGAAAGGAGGAAGAAGTGGAGAGAGGGAGTGAGGCGCAGGAAAGAGCGAGATACATAACGGAGGTAGGGAAACAAAAAATGGAGATTTTTTAAAAACGCTCTCGGCTGTATGCTGAAAGAGCGTCCAGATGGGGTGGAAAAACCTCGAGGTATTTCAAAAAAGATCGTATCAGGTGGTGGAGGAGAGGGAGAGAAAAGTCGTCACGTCGAAGGTTTACGCCTAAACCTTCATTTACATGACATTACTCTAACGCCATTACCCTTCCTACCCGCCCCTTTCGCAAAAAAAACCAATCGAAGGCTCTTTTTCTAACCTCCCAAAACCCTCTCCTCAAGATCCACGAGAAAAACATAGGCTTCGTACAGGAAAAAGCCATTACTCGATGAATCTGAAGAAATTTGCTTAAAAATCCTTCTTGCCGGAGGAATGTTTGCTTCTTCTCTCTTTAAATTGAGATGGAAAACGTAATTTCTTCCCAAAAAGAGACAGTTTACTAAACATTCCGCCTTAGAAATTGTTCCCTTCCCTAGTGCAATACCTTGTACGATCTTCTTTTACGTTAAGTTTTACCGTATGCATTTCTCATATGGGTGCTTCTTGATTCGCTTTAGAGTTCTCTTTTCCGATCACAGTGGCAAATAACATCCAATACTTGATACCTTTGAAGTCCCGTGTTATTAAAAAATGTATTTATTGGCAACTGATGTGGAACGGACAATTCTGTGATGTATTGTTGAACACATTTTTCATCTAATTTTCAAAATAACACCAACTCAGTGATTCGCCATTGAAAATACAATTAAAACAATAATTCAAAAGAGAATAATAGGGCTCACATTATGGTCAAAACCAAATAAACAAATTACAGATAAAAAGGACGCAAAACGGTGTGGCGAGAATGATCATGAAAATGTAAGACCTTTTCTCCGACGCATCTTATACTACTGTTTTCCAACCTAGAGTTGCTCAGCTCCGAGTTGTTGACAGTTATCGCAATAAATCTCGCGAAAAATGCTGTCAGAAGTAGGGTTATCAACTGTAAAACCACGGAGATTTTGAAAGAGCACTTTTTTCACTATTTACGAGTTTTCGTTTATTCACAAATTGTTAAATAATAAGCATTTTAAATTACATCAATAAGTATTCATTTATCGATTGAAATATTATTTATTTAGTTATGCATGAATAGTGTAAGCAAATGCATTATTCTTTTCTCCTTGCGAGATAAAAATGCATAAAGGGAGAATTTATTCAAGATTAAAATTTTTATTGTTTTATTTATTTAAAACTATAAAAACGGAATAATTTACTCGAAATTCTAGGAAATGAATCATAAAATATTACGATGAGGATTAGATTCTTCGTTCTCTTCCGCTGATACAACCTCAAAGTCCGCTTCGACATATTAATTGTAAGATATTTCACTGAGCAGGAGAAAATATGCACGATGATTTCAAACTTCCCAAGAAAATCAAATGTAAAACAAAATTTCTGGGATCCAACACGGGACTTCAATCCTCGAAAAATAAAGTATCTCTCGGTAACAAGCAATTCCCACCAAACTATAAAATAATACGAGTATGTATTGCTCGCGCGCACTAAGGTGGAAGGCGGAGGCGCGTGAGAGGGGAAGGGAAGGGAAGGAATGGGAAGGAGAAACTTTAAGAGGGAGCCGACGTCAGAGCCTATGCGCAGTAACACAATTTTGGTTCGCATGAGTCAAAGTTCGCGCATCAAATACCCACACCTAAACACAACCTCCCCTATAGGCGGCCCCGCCTCGAGGATGGAATCGTCCTTCCGTAAATGTGCCTATTGCGTACCGTCACGTTAGAGCGTTTTTACTATACCTATATTGGGTAAATTGGTTAATTAAAAAAAAATTAAATTCATTCGTTTTTCATGTTTAATTACAATAACAACCACAAATAACAAACGCATAAATGTTGCATACAAACAATGGATTTTATTTCTTAAAATTGCATTTATTCTGGTTTAGAGCTGACACAACTAGTTGTTTTTGCTCTTTTTCCTATCCGCCTTCTCTCCGTCATGTTTGATAACAAATGTAATGCTACATAATTTACATCGCCCAGTAAATTCGTTTGCTCTTTCTAGCCAATTTTGATATTCTGATCGTTTGAGGCAGTTTATATTAAATGAAACAAAATAGCACTTTTTCTTCACTTTCTCGTCTTTACGGTTAGACGTCTGATTGTTCTAAAAAATAATGAAAAATCAAATTCAGTTTATGAAATCAAACAAATAACATAAATTTTAAAAATACATACAATTTATGAAAATTAGTTTTATTTACTCAATACTTAGGTACATGTCTATCGAGATGACTTCCGATCTAAACTAGAACTCCAAACACGTCAAGGACGTAAATTATTATCCGGATCCTCAATGTTTGCCAGGAATTACTTTAGAATATTTCTTAGCTAATAAAATATTCTTTATGATTCAAAAATACAGAATTTATGTATAAAAATTAAATGGGAAGTTTTTTTAAAAGCTTTCTTCGTTCTCTTGACAGCTTTATGAATATATGTACATACAAGTTTATGTCTTCTATCCCTCAAGCGTTTTATCTTACTATGTATATAATTGCAACATCCAATTTGACATGTTGTGGAAGATGTATTATCGTCACTGGGCGATAAATTGTAGCGCATGTAATTTTGTCAGAGACAAGTTCATTCATTTATTGTACATTTTATACTTACATAAAAGGGTAAGCAAAGAGCCCGGCTGCCTATGAGTCCAAAGGAAATGTTATATTTCGACTAAGATATCATTTTCTGTTCAATCCAAAGAAAAAACACCCGTAAAAAGTGTATTTTTTCATTAAAATCAACAACACGTGCTGGGTAACTTTTGGTATGTTTATGTAAGGAGAAAAATTACTACATTTGTAATTCCGCTACTGACACTGGCTCGAAGAAATTGACATAATAAAACCCTGAGCCCGATAAACATTGCTTCACCCCGAGTCTCCGGGTTAAAATGCCCCACTTGGTAACCCTAGTCAGAAGAAGTTTGCAATTAGATTCGGGAACTTATGCAATTTTTTATTCTTCTAAGTACTTACATGCTACCTCGTTTTCATCCTGTCGATTTAATCTTCAGCCCACATTTCGAAACTTTCCAAGTATGTTTCAGCTCCATACTTCATCAACCCTTGTGGGTTTTCTCCTTTATACTTCCCGTTTTAGGAGTTCCTTCTGAAAGGGGCTTTTGCTTTCGCTATTCTAGTCATTTCATCGGTACATTTTGTTTCTCTCGGTATGATACTTTCTATGTACGAGTATTTATATTCAGAAACTTCTTCTAATGACTTTCCACCAATAATTGTTCAAGTTTTCTTCTTTACCCGATATTATCATGACCATGAATTTTTACTTTCTCCATATACGTAGTCTAGAGGAAAATATTGTATTCATGAAAAAAATCGACTTTGAGATTTCAACGGAAATACACGTTTTGAGGTCCCCTGAACACGGTTTGACCATTTTCTCGATGATGTCTGCGTGTGTGTGTGTGTGTAGGTGTGTATGTGATAGCTTTTTGTGGGTGCTCTAACCCAAAAACTATTACTCAGGTCAACGCGAAATTTTATATTTAACATTTTTATGAAAGTCAGAAAAAATGATTAGTTTTTGGTAAAAATCGGTCAATCGGAAGTGGGTGTTTACTCTAGTCACTTAATTGTTATTTTGAAATATCTGCTTTAATATTTGATAAATGTAAACATAAATAAATGAAAGAACTCCTTAAGCCAAAAAACAAGGGTTAATGAATGAGCCCAATGCATTTCACCCACAATGTGGACATCTTCAGGGGCAACCTGACAGGACAGCGACCACCTCTGGGCTCATTCATTAACCCTTGTTTCTTTGGCTTAAGGAGTTCTTTCATTTATTAATTACAAGCCAAAGTGTTGAGCTATTTATGTTCTTTAAATGTAAACATGTTTTGGAATAAAGATTGTAGGAAATTTAATTTTCTACAATCCTTGTTTGAAACATATTCCCATAAAATGCATTGTTTAAGAGATATTTTATATTCTTAGCTGCCACCACCACGCCACCTACTAAACACTCCAATTTATTTTCTTAATTGTTGGAGCTTTGTGGCTATATCCAATATCAGAAGGCTATGGTTTGATTTTATTTGTTCTTTGTAGTCTAAAATTTTCTCGCAGTTCTTAAAGTATTTATTATGTAACCTATTTGGAATTTTTAGAAATATTACAGATATGGAGAAAGTATGTGGTGGCCACATCAGATTTTTTGTATGTATTTCCATCCGGAGTTTAAACTGTTATCACGTCTATTTATAATTTTCTGAAATTCCTTTTCCTTTCTTGCTAGACGTACTTAATCATCCGAGTATTTTTCACCTCTTATAATACTTCGTCCAATCTTAAAATTTCCTGTATCTTCATTGAAACTTTATAGTAAGGTGCCTTTCTTGAGAGATAATTTTCCATTGCAATTTCCATCGAAGCATATCTACTGAACAACACAATATCCTGCTTATAATACATTTCAAACACCGGCATCATTTTAAACTCCCACGGAAGCTTTACTCGGAGCGGCGACATAATTAAAGACGCTTTTCTCTGGATGGCAAGCGCTCTCGCTGTCAAAAACTGCGGTCTCGAATAAAATTCACTCATCTTCCCGCGACCGCCTTAAAAGTCTCATATAACGCCAAAGGAAAAGGAGACGACGACTACTGTCGGCTGCGCGTAATAGCAAGCGGAAAGCATACAGGCGATGGAGAGTAGGAAAACAGAAGCAAAACTCCGGTCGCCGTAAATTACGTCGTTCGCATAACTTGATAAATCAAGCACCTGAATTAAGTGAAAAACGCTCATTGAACTCGTTACCATACATAAAATGTGGAAAACCCGTCTCTCCTTAAACGGCAAACGACTAATCATATGGAAATGCGAGAGGATTGGAACAAAATTGCTCGCGTCTTTTATGACTGAAATTTTCTCTCGAGAAGACGACTATAGATATATAAATATATAATGCGAGTTTCGCTGGTCAAGTGTTTAAGGCAGCAATACACATCGTACTCATTTAAATAGTTTACATATAGGTCTTCCCTGAAAAAATTGCAAGAAAAAATTTTTACACTCTGTTGAGGAAAATAATCTAAAACAAATACGCGTCTCCCTTAATAGAGTTCATCTATTGCATTTTGCATGAATATACTCTATTTGCTTAGAATAAATATAATTACGACACTATCGAATCGGAGCTTTCGAGTGAATTGATTTGGTAAACCAAGAGGTATAGACAGTAGCGGATTTGTAATTAGGTCAAAGTAGGCAATTGTCTAGGGGCGGCGAGATTACGAGGCAGCAACAAAAATAGGATTTCGGAGCGGGAATAAAAAAATATCATTACGCAGACTTTTGATGAATTAAGCTATTATGATCCGCCGATGGACGGATGTGCAGACAAACCATATACATGAGTGATTATTTTTAGAAAAAAGTGCCAAAAAGGGGGCGGAAAAATAATTTGGCCTATGGGCGGCAAATTTCCAAATCCGCTACTGGGTATAGAAGAATGGAGGACAAGCGCAAACTATTCGAAAATTTTAGTAGCCACAGATGTTTTGAGGATGTTTGTGCTGATGTTATTTCTACTGGTGCTAAAATGCGAAGGAGAAGACCCAAGTGCACGAGAAAATACGTAGAAATAATTTCTATAACCGACATGTACTAATGGTTCTTTGTCCACAGTGTGACAAGGCAGGTTGCAAGTGATTTTACGCAATGTAGGCATGTCGCAATTACGCCCTTTGCCATAGGCTTGAAGCGTCTTCCGTGGTAGTCGTTTAAATGTAAAAATGGATAAGTAATTCCTC
Source organism: Tanypteryx hageni (assembly GCA_028673005.1). Lineage (NCBI taxonomy): Eukaryota > Metazoa > Arthropoda > Insecta > Odonata > Petaluridae > Tanypteryx > Tanypteryx hageni. The sequence goes on from CM054116.1 coordinate 59,784,265, forward strand.
TTATATTCAAGGAAGTAGTAGAGGTTTCGGGCAGAAAAAGCACCTGATAAGGAAGGGGCATTTTAACGTGAGTGGAAAAAAAATTCAGAACTACTTTATGATGCAAAGTGTCCTACATTTTACTTAATTTAGAAAAAATTTCCAGAAATTGTGGTGAAATGGGATTTAAAATATACTTATCATGGGTCCGCGTCTTCAATATTTATAGTACTTTGAAATATGCTTTCATCGTTTTAGCAATGCATAAGCCTACGGTCAAAAACGTCGTGGAAATAGTAAGGAAAAATTCTCAGCCAAAAAGTTTAAGAAATAGTTGCTTTTAATTTAGGTAAATTAAAATCAGTCACTATTCATGTATTTCGCTAATAGAATGCTGCTTTTTCCTAAATCCCTCGGTCACTGAGAATCTTATTATGTAATCTATTAAACTCTAGGACACTTCTAGAAAGAACTACAGATGTGAAATTTGACAATGAGAACCATGGATTAAACCAATAAGAAAATAAGAATAAATTTTCATTTTTAGGGTTGACTTTAACTCCATTATTCTTTTATATATTCCTGTTAAGAAAACCATGGGAGGCAGTGTAAGGCATTCAAAAGTGTCAAATGGAGATGTTGACTGTTGTAATACAGTAAAATTCCAAATTTGGCGGAAAACTGGTTTATACCGTAAAACATATCTTTTATTCCATAGGTCGCCAGCACATGGCCTGCCTTCCACTTGAGGACCTCGAGATCTTGTATGTAACCCTAACAGTTATAAACATTACGCAAACTTTAACGCACAATTTTGTATTTTTAATATAAATGGTCGTAAAAACTTTTGTTGGAGTTTAACGATAATAAATTTAATTTCCACCAATACAATATCACAGAATTTTAAGATAACGTCCAATGTAAACACATACGGCCCGCCGAAATACTCATATCCTTCAGCATCCACAAGTCAAAATGCATAAGGCATAGATTGCTGACCTTTGTTTTATAACAGTGTCCTTTAAGCTTTGTATCGCGGCCCCAATTCTGACTTGAGTTTTCATAAACTCGCAATAAAAAGTGACGTATAATGAAAGATTAGAATTTATACAACAGGAACAGTCATTTTTTATACATTTCAGCTGGGTATACCAAATACAGAAGTTTTGCCAGATTTTGTCCGCTATAGATATCGGAATTGTAAACAAGCAAGAGAGAGATGAACTGAAAATATCTTTTGATTGGGATTTAAAGCTTAATGAGAAATAAATAAAAAATATTTCTGCTTGAATAACTTTTTTAATTCCGCGTTGAATTAAACTAAGTTTTTCTAATGGAAATATCTTTCTTTTCATTCCTTAATGTGATGGCATTCCCTTGAGTAAAGGATAGCATAGAGAATTAAATTTTTTATTTGAATTGATTAATCTTTTTTATAAATTTACGTAATATTTTGCAGGTATCAAAATCCATGCAGTACTCAACTTTTAAAGTTTTGTTCTTCTATAAGGATTGTAAATGTGAAGCTTAAACATTGACTGTACGCAAATGAATAAAAGTATTGTATTTTAAAGAAAATTTCGTGTTTTATCTTGTAACAATATATAGTCAAATGATAGCTGTTTTTATTGTTATAATCCTGCATTTTAGCGTAAGTCGATTTCAGTTTATTAATTTTTTAATGTTACTACAGAACACCTGCAGTACAACTATATACTATTCATATAGTCCCTCGTATACTTTGTATAGCCGTTAACTGGTGTTAGAATCAGTTTATCTGCAATTAATTCAGTTAAAATAATTTATAATGTTGCGATCACGATATCGTTGCTGTTTTTCTTCAGAGCATCCTAAACGAAGAGTGCATCTAAAAGAGAAAAACACGTTTTACAACTTTCTTTTCCATTTTATTCTATGGTTACGATTCGGGATATATCACACCGGTTACATTCCGATAATGAAGAATTCGACTTTGATTTCGCAAGAATAACGTCGATCTAGGTCAACTCTTCTAGAGAAGCGTGGATCAGAAGGTTTAGCTGAGGAGGTTTTAGAAATAACTGAAACACACTCAAGTATATCGGAAGACACTATCACCATGATAAAATATGCGAGACAGTTTATGCGACTTGAGTGATGCAAAAGTTATTTTTATCATGGGACAATCACGTATCATAATGGGACATGCAAGCTTGCTGAGAAGATTGTTCAGGGACATTTTCGGGCATTTCGCCTCAATTCAGCGAATCTGTATGGTGAATTACTGGGTAATATGTGTATGTTGGCTCAGAATGAATATTCCTTCCGTTGAAATAGGACTAATAATGAACTGAAAACACCAAAATCCCTTTCCTCCTGCCGAGGTGGATCTTTCGTCGAATGTGCGCGCATTGTACCAACCAACATCTCCGAGATGGCTCGTATTATGGCTGTAAATATCCCGGAGAGTGAATTCCTCGCACAAAAGACGCGTTGGCCGACGGCGCAAACACCGCTCCTTTTTTAATGCCCGCTCTTACGATCCGTTCCCACGATTGCGGATATACCGAGTCGTCTTCCTCCTGCTAGGAGTCCCGCGGCGCGATGTCTTTCCCATTCTCTCCCGCGACACGCACACATAAGCACACAATCACACGGGCATACAACCACGCAGGCACACACCCTTTACAGGTACACATTTCGTACGTACTCGTCACACACCGGAGCGAGTTCAGTAGATGAAGACTCCACCCCAACAATGGGCGACGCGTTTTATTGTCGCCATAGCGAATTTTTCTCTGGCGCGAAAGGCGTCTCACAACAGACCCAAAAATGTCCCGGAAGAACTCGGGAGTTCCAAAAGAGCCGAGACTCCGGGAAGTGGTTGGGGGAAGGGAAGGAGGAGGGGGAGATGGAAGAAGTATAGGAGAGGGGGAAGGAAATGCAAGGTAGAGCAGGAGAAAAGGGAATGGTGCGAGGTAGGGTGGGGTTACGGGGAGACGTTGAGGGGAAGGGGGAGAAAGGGAAGAAGGGACGCCGAGCGTCTCCTCCGTCTCGACGTAACTGCAGCCATCTGGCGGAGGAGCGGGAAACTGCAGCTTCCTAAGCGCGGGCGCTCGCAACATGCTGAAGGTGATAAGTGTGAAAAATACTTCTTTCCACACACAATGGGGTACATACATACGCACGGAACACATCCGTGCAACACGTCTCTTCGTGAAACGAGTAAACAATCTTTTTTTGCAACCGTTGAGCTGAGGAGGAGGAGTAGAATGTCGCGCCTTAGTTTGTTTTCTCAACCCTTAGAAATTTCTACCCAGCGGATATGCCTGCCATTGTCCGTGCGGGAGGAGAAAAATCGCAGTGAAACTCTTGAGGCAGGGTAAATATTAAATAAACCAAAGTGCAAGAACGGAAGGACTAGACATTCGCGGAGCGGGAAAAAATGCATATTTTTTAAATATTTCATTAGAGGGAGGTAAATTAATTTACATTCAATTACGCAAATCTAACCTGGAAACAGAGCGGTGCAAATGTTGTATGAATACATATTCACCATAGACATATCTGTGACTATTATTGGTTAAACCTAGCTCTACACATACTCCTGATTTCCACAATTTTCTTCATTTTTTGGTAGCTCTTTCCCTCTCATGCCATCTATCAGCTGAAACCTCTTTTTATCTTTTCCCTTCCCGTTTTCCTTCCAGCACGTGTTTAGTCATGTCCTCCCTTCTCAGGTAAGGTCCGATTCAGTTCGCCATCCTCTTCCTTTGTCTTTTATTTTTCCTTTTAGAACAAGTTTCTTTCTTCTAAAAGTGCTTTTTGTTTTCGCAAGTCTAGCACTGATTTCATCGGTGCACTTTGCATCTGTTGTTATATGATGCTTCTGATTTTTTTTACGACCTGCCGATTCCCTCTGGCCTACGCGCAATGGGTATCTGAGAGGCAGTGCAATGAATAGCTGCCCAGTTAAAAATTTTAGGAAGAAAGGTGACTCCCTAATTTATAATATATATTATAATATATATTATAATATATATTATAATATATATTATAATATATATTATAATATATATTTTAATATATATTATGATGCTTCTAAAGTAGCGGCTGTTCGTTTTTGCCTCAGTGAGGGCTTTACACTGCATTGCCTGGCTTTCAGTGCTTGGATTACGATTATTATTTATCCGGGTATTCCGACTTTGCGGTTGTGCTTGTTTGTTTGAATGCCCAGTCAATTCGCCTCTCTTACAGCACAAATGGGTATCTCAGAGGTAGTGCAATGAATAACCGCGGAGGGAGGAGGGAAACCCGGTACCGGCATTTGCCTGCTCTTACGAAGAACACCAGGGATGGAATTTATAGCCTGAAACTAGTTCTTAATGACTTTACAACATTACTTATGTTCTCCCCATATCTGCATGACCTTGGATTTTACTGCAGTTATTTCCATCCCGTATTTATCTCTGTTAATACCAGTCTATTTATCGTTTTCTGGAGTTTCTTTTCTTGTTAGTAGTACTTTTTACTGTTCACACACTCCTTCCTCCAATCTTGAAATATTTTGTGCCATCTATCGCTTCTTGCCTTAACCTCTCTCTATATAAAATGAATAGGACCGGCGATAGGCAACAAACCTTGTCTTATTTACTCCTGTCATTTATTCCGCTGTTAACATTTTTCCTCTAATCGGACCTTCACAATGGTTCGTGTATATAGATTACCGAACAGTCTCCCGTCTTTCCAATCTATACCTATCCCATGTTACAGCCTCATCAGAATTACCTATTTACACTTTCAAAGGTCTTCTGCCAGTCGACGAAACATAACGCAGCAATCTTTGTTGTATTCTATTGCCATTTCTAATACGATTCTCACAACTTCGATAGTATGTCTGGTACCTCGTCCTTTTCTGAAACCAAAGTGAACTTTCTCTAGCATTTCTTTGGCCTTTTTCTCTAGTTTTTTATTAATATTTCCCATGATGATATTCGACATGTGCGACGGTAGGCATATCTTTACAATTCGGCCTTTTCTTTAGAGTTACGTTATTACTTCTAGAAAATACTGAAGCCACTCTCTTATTTCTTAAATCTTATTAATTAATTTTGTGATCACTCTTAGTCCTTCCGATCTTAATGTATCTCTGCGGGTATCCCATCGCTGCCTGTAGCTTTGTCTTTCTTCAGCCCTTGAATCGCTTTCTCTACTTCGCTTTCCCCAAGTTGTCTTTTTAAACGTCTCCCTCTTCTTCCAGTTTATATGTGCTGATCGTATCTGCTTGTTGCAAAGTTCATTAACAGATTCTTCCCATACCTATGCCACATTCCATTTTTCTCTAGCTTTATCCGTTACCTTTCTCAGGTTGTTGTTTAATCGTCTATAATTAATTCTACCTTCTTCAATGTTAACGTTTTGCCACTTTCTTCTCATCCACTTTATCCATCATCTCGAAAGTGATCCATGGTTTTCTGCTTTCTTTTCTTGTTTATCTATCTCTTTATTTTTGATAGTGGCTTTAATTTCCTCCCGTCCTCTATGGAGGGTTATTTTTTCAATTGTGTAAAACACTCTTCCAACATCATGATGAATGCATCCTGCTTTTCTTTCAGTTTGTTAAGAATTCAATTCTTTCTCTTCTCGTTTTCCTTATTTGTTTTAGCTTTGTCGGTACAACTGCTACTAGAAGGGTGTGATCTGTATCTATATTCGCTCCTGGTAATTATGTTATTCCCGTAATTATGTTATTCCCGAATCTTTGTGTAAGTATTATGTGATCTACTTGGCATCTAATTCTATCTCCTAAGCTCTTCCATGTATACAGCCTTCGTTTATGTTTTCGAACCATGTATCAGTTATTACTAGATAGTTATTAACGCAGAATTCTACCAGTTTTTACACCTCCTTAGTTCCTTCTCCATGTCCATAATGACAGATAGCATTATCTTCTTGTCCCTCTTCGACTATGCAGTTTTACCTCAAGAGAACTCATATTGTCCAAACATATAATCAATACTTGGGAATAGTAATATGGTAGTTTCCCCTTTAATTTTCACATCGCAGTACTGTAACGTCACAAATCGACCCGATCACGTCCACAACTCTATTGGATATAGGACCAGCCATCATAACTTGTTTTCAACTCTATTCAGTAGGACTGTTCATTATTAGGCACAGATTTTTGTTGGCGCGGTTTTGAAAAAATCGTCAATTGGAGATCAAACTCTGGAGCTTAGTAATGGCAAGCCGACACTACAATACCACCACATAGATTAATGCGTGTGTGTGTATGTATAAGTATATATATATATATATATATATATATATATATATATATATATATATATATATATATATATATAACTTCTATGAAACACTTTCATTTTTCTGTACAAGAGCGGTTATTTGGAGCGACAGAAACAAAATATTTTATAAATTCATACGGACAAAGAAATCTGCAGGACTTGTGCATTATTCCGTCGCGCCGATGACATTCATCCGCAGAAATTTTTGTGAAGCCTCGCGGAATTCATGCTTTTTTAATCCCGTTTGCGATCTCGCTGAAATTTTATCGTTTTTTCGGGGAAGTTTTCCAAATCGAACGCTCATAAAGGTAATTTCTGAAATCGTAAATAGTTTACGCTGATGTTTTTTCCGAATTGCTCTTGCAAAGGGATATTCAGAGAATTATTTGGTCAAACATTTTTTAAGATACAAAAGCAGTGATAAGCGTTAAAAACCGACTCATATTCGGATCCCCGGGGAAAAATACGCCCACTCACGCAAAGTTGGAGGAATCAATTGATGAAAGTGACAAAACGCCAAACAACAAAAATCTAGTACATCGAAAACAAACAGGCCGTGCCGAAAACAACCATTTATATGTATTTCGTTCTTTTTTTTTCCACACCAATATTAATGACGCAAAAAAATGACACAACAATTCCCCTGCCCACACCTCTAATATTTTTTGCCCCTCCCCTGCCCGTCGCCACGCAGTTCCAAACCTGGCTCTTTTCATTGTCAGGAATCACTCACGCCGAAAATGCGACCACCGATTCGGAACGTTTTCGAATTGTTTTCCTCAGTATCGGACTGCATTATATCGGACCCATTAACTATGCTACGCGTACCGCACGGGTATAGGGGGAGAGGAAGAGGGGAATGCAGGGCTGAGACCGGAGAGAGAGAGAGGAGCGGTGAACGAGGAAAACTAAAATAAAACCTTCGGACTTAATAATAACAATAATATGGAGAGTGTGTAAAAAGAGAGGGAGAGAGAGGTACGGGACTGCGAAAGAGGCGGCGAAGCGAGAAATTTTTGCACAAAGGGAACACGAAGGAGGCGGGGGAGAGAGGGAAAAAACAGAAAGATATGTTGTCCTTCATTACCATGAAATTCATATCGCTATAGCAACCTACAGTTCCATTCCTACCACTCCCCTCCCCCCCTCCAACCGTGCACGTCATCCCTTTCGCTTCAGCAGCTTAGTGAGTGTGCGAGGGAGTGAGAGAGATAGAGAGAGGGAGAGCGGGAGAGAGAGAGAGAGACAGAGAGAGAGACAGAGAGAGAGAGACAGAGAGAGAGAGACAGCGAGACAAAGAGAGAGACAGAGAGAGAGAGAGACACCAATTCAAATTCCACCGATTGGAATGGTGCACTGGACGTGTCCGAGGGTGAGTCATCAGGAGGGTGTGGATGGGCTAACGGGAGAAATTGATGCGGGGGGTGAAGCGGAGAGGCATGGTCGCGGTGGCCCTTAGCGGCGCCGGCGGCCTGTGGCGCAGTTCTTCATTTTCCAGTGGTTTAAAAACGTACGCGTGGGAGGAATCGGAAGGGGTTGGAAAGAGAGAGAGGGAGGAAGACAGAGGTGTGTAAGCCTGGTGAAGGGAACGAGGGTGTAAAGAGTGCGGGCCGAGAAGTTGGCAAGTCGCTGAAAAAAGGGACCGGCTATGGGGAGAGGCGTCATCGGATGAGAAGAAGGGTGGAATTGGTGCCGGTCGCTGGGGGATGTGCCTTTAATGCGAGGAAGCTGAACGATACGTAATAATGACGTGGGAGAATGGAAGAGGTAGGAATGTGTAACGAGGGGGGTGGGGGCTCTGGAATGATAGGGGAGGGAGAGGATGGACACGAGGGGATGGAACCGCGTCGCCACAATGCACGCACCACACGCGGAAGCGTTGTCACGCGCGAGTAAACGAAGTGAGAGAGTGTCCACTCGTCTGGATGGAAAGCGTGGAGAGAGTGGTCACTCCCTCCTTCCTCTCTCCCTTCCTCCCTCTCTCTCTCGACACATATACACGCTCGTTGCGGGACCGCGCACTGCAACTCTTTTGTTTTTGTCTCGAATGGAAATTGATCTGGTATCCCTTAACAAAAGAGTGAGAGAAGGGGTTTGGTAGGCGAGGACGGGGGCGGGGGGGGATTGGGGGAGTTCACAGTAGGTTCATAGATGGCGGCGGGAACGCACAAAAAACGAAGGAGAGGAGAGAGAGAGTGAGAGAGAGAGAGAAGTCGAAAACCATTTTTAAAACAACACAAAAGTCTTGGGTCTGATGCTTTGATCGAATAGTTCGGACGATATAATGGAAATGGGCATTTTTTTTCATTCTTTTAATTCCCCATTCGGGAGCAAATGGAATGTCGGATCCGCGCGGATAAGGCGGAAGTAATTTAGGAAGAGTTTTCTCTCTCTCCAAATTCGAAATGTGTTGATTTTTTGAAGGACTACGAGAACCAATTTTGTTTTCACCAAAGGCATTTTATCAAAGTTTGAAAATTAGAGAGATGCTTTGATGTTACTCTGTGTGTAATGAGGATTTGGTTATTTATACATTTGATGCGTAAATGTTTACTTAGCTGTTACCTTCGGCTAAAAGCGACTTATTAGCGAAGCAACCCCACGACTAAGGCCAGAAATACCAAGTTTCGTAAAGGGATTACTTCTGCTTACTTAACATAGTTTTTTAAATAAATTAATATTTTCTCTCATTTTTGCTTGAGTATAATGTGATTTGAACTAGAACGCATTCAAAAACATTTATGCTGTAAAATTTAGATTTATTTAGATGCATAAATATTTATTTTTTATTCCTTCCATGTGCTCTTAATAGATAATAGCAATGTGGATATTTGATATAATTACTAACAAATAATTTACTGTCTGAAAGCAGTATTAAGAAAAATGTTTAATATACGAGATAAGTTTATTGAAATAGATACTTGAACATTAATACAGGTTTAACAAAATAGTAAGATGAATTTTAATGTGCTGAAATTCTACTTGTGATATATAAATTATGCCTCAAAAAATAATCCTTGGTGTTCATTTCTGCGCAAGCGATGTTTCATATTTACTCTGGTGAAGAAACTGTATACTTCCTCGTAAAGAAACATCTCCTTACTTGGGGAGACCATCATCGAAATTTTTTAAACTCGTGAGATGATAAATAAGAAAATTACGTTCCCTTAAAGTGCCTCCCTTTAATGTCCATGGAACCATCTTAAGTGTACTCAAAAACCTCAAGGAATACCACTTCGTATTCATTTTGTATAAATTAAAAAGAAAACGAAAAACACCTAAATTTTTTAATCCGGTATCTGAGACACTTTCCTACCAAAAGAAATAAGTATTGCACTCCTCGAATAAACGGCGCCGAAAAATGGCGAGAGAGGGAGAGAGGAGTCTTTAATTATTAACGACGCCAAAGTACCGGCTGCAGATATAGTAATTAGCTCATAAATCTCAAGCATCGAAATTAACAGGGCCGTGCGCGGTCAATTATACTTGTAAAGCATCGGGACACCAGGCTTGGGAGGGGATAGGGAAGGGGGAGAGAGGTAGAGGGGGAAGGGAGATGCAGTGAGAGAGGGAAGAAGGAGAGTTTGAGGGGATAAATTTTTTAAATCTTGGCCCGACTCTATAAGTGGCAATCATTTACGCGGATTTATGATCAAGTGACGATAGTAAATTCTGCGGGAGGGGTCTCTCGGCCGGAAGCGAAGCGTAGTTAGAGGGAATATTGGGGCGGAGGAGCAAAAATGGGATGGCGGGAATGGGAGAAGGGGGGAAAGGTGAAGCACGGGAGAAGGAGGGTGAGTGTGGTGCAGAATAAGGGCGGGAGCGTAATAAGAGCCGGAAAAGGTACGCGAGACTTGTATTAGAAAGAGGGCCCGTGGGAGAAGTAGGTAGGCGAGGAAGTTAGGGGTAGGGAGAAGATAGGTTCAAGAAGAAATGGAGATAAAGAGCGCTTCAGTCGGAGAAGGGCGACGAGAAAACTTTAGCAGTGTAATAAGAAATAAAATTGGAAAGTATAAGAAAAAAATAGACGCTCGGTATCCCAGCAACTCCATTAATAAAACTGAAAAATAACTTTATTTTACTTCGATAGAGTTTTTTTGGTTTCATGGCTCCACGTTGGTTGATAAAGGAAAGCCATAGAGGCAGACACGTAAATTACAAATCCTGTCTGGAAAGCCACTATTTAAAAGAAACCAAATAAATTAAACATCGTTTCGATTGTATGTGGTGCTGGATAAACATGCTATTCATTGCTGTTCTCATGCTAAAATGATGGAGAATTTAACGCTGCACAGCTACTCCTATTAAAAATCTACAACATTATTTTAGTAGCGATTCCTTCGTGAAACATACCTTTTCTGCATGGTTATTGGAATCAGATGGTGAGCAGAAATAAACATTATTCTGTGAAAGAAAAGACAGTATAATTAAGGAAAATAAATTATTTTGAAGTGCCGGTTGGTAGAACACACACATAATCGTTGCCTACAACCATATTTATACGTATATATCCTAGAAAATAAATTCCTATGTTAATTGCTTCTGTGGAAACGTATCTCAATCGAAGGAAGACCGAGGAAAAAACTTAGGTCGGCTCTTTGTGGGAAGAATAACATGAATGCGGCAGGAATAAAAGAAAAGGACGAAGAAAAAAGGTAAAACAAAAGAGAGGTGAGGAGAGAACTGCTAAAAAGTGTTTTAATGAGGGAAATGGGAGGGATGAGCATGGAAAGCGTTAAAGAAAGCTGAGACGGGACGGTAAGATACATAGAGGAAGGAGGCTCGAGAAATGCGGAGGAATGGAAAAAATGAAGGGGAGACGAAGGGGGGAAGAGGAGGAAAATGAAGTGGAAGGATGGTCACAGTCACTGCGAGGATGCTCTAAAAGTTAACGCGATTAATGTGAGACATAAACTGCGCAGGTGTTTTGGTAATTTAATGGCGTCCGAAAAAAAAAATGACGACGCATTGCGTTGCATTAACCGGGCGGCGGGAAAAATATTTCGTCCCACTTTCCGATATAAATCGCGCTTTTTCGCATTCGCAGCCCGACGTATTCGGAAATTATTGCCAAGTTGATCAAATCCGTCTCGATATTCACACACGACACGATTTTCATATAATTAATTTCTCTCTATTAAACTGGACGGCTAAATGGAAAAGGTGGCAGAATTTTTATTTTCTGAATCATAAATGAATCGTGTACTTCGCCGAAATGTTATAGCTAAGACGAAGACAGCAGTACAAGTAGTCATTAAATAGTCTCACATACTCAAATGATTTGCGGGAATTAAGCGTGTTACAAGTAAATTACGAAAAAGGTGAATTATATCAACAGAATATTAGCGGAAATGAATGGAATTGTAATTATCACTTTCAAAAAGTGATGTTTGTTTTAATCCATAGTTCACTTTTAAAAATCATTGCAAGCCCTGGCGGACAACCTACACGGTTTCACGTGTACGTGTACTTTAATTAACATGGGACATCATTAAAATATATTCTTCAGGCTGCAGAGGCACAAGTAAAGTTGAAATATTAGGCCTCGTACTGGTATTAACCCCATTATTGCGTGAAGTAACATAATAGGGTCTAACCAAGATAAATTGTAACAGCGTTATAAGCTATAAAAAACCGTTAATATTGCAAGCTCATTAAATTAATTTAGTCATACTAACGCCATTATTAAATTAATGAGGGAATGTTCTGATTTTTATGAAATCGATAACGTATGTTTTGTTCAATTCGATCTAATAACAAGCAAATAGAAAATTTCTAAGTAGAGAAAAATGCAATATTTTGAGAATTGCGCCAGAAAATTATGGCACTACGGTTGATATATTTCATTAAATTTTAATTTCACACGAGCACATTATAAACTCATAAATGGGACGAATGAGATTTTTCCTTGCATAATTGTAACAAATATCTCTTCGTTCATGACATGGAACTGCAAGCTGAAACTGAGAAAAACGCACTGCATGCGACTTTAAAAAAGCGTTGGTTTGGGACGTTCCCGTAAATTAACGAAGTACGACATGGCAAAACGAACCAACTTTAGGAGTAGTCGCTTGAAAGACTTATTTACCAATTCCACGCAAACAAACCAGAACTTCCAAGGTTTAACTGGAAATCCTTTGATTCCAGGATATAAGGCATTTGTCTCCGCATATACAGCTGCCTGTTGACGCACTCAGAGAGGCCATGTTTATAGTCTGGGACCTATTAAAGGTACTCGCGGATTCGGGCCCTTTTGTTCCTTGTCCTTAGTCCGGCTTCGAGTGAGACGAAACTTAAACTTCCCGTTAAATATTTCAGCTACAAATCAAGTCCACACATACCCGCACAGTAGCTTGACTGCTCACACTGGCCCTTAATTCGTCCTTGGACGCCGTCGTACGAAACCCCCGTTAAATAATTTAGTCGCAAATCAAGCGCTTTGGAAGGTTTTACTCCACTCTCGTGACTGATTTATTTATCCCCGGACGAGGGGCGATGACCGCCGTTTTGACAACTCCGGGTCCTTCTTCCGAGTTCGACGAACCCGCGTCAATTACCACGCGCGCCCGTGACCTATGGGGCGGTGCAACGGAGGAATCCAGAAAAAGCGTCCCAAACATGCACGTGAACCCCGTTGACCGTGAGAAAATAAGAAGGGTGCTGTAAACAAGGTCACCAACCTCTTCGTCCCAAACCGGAAAGCAATTAGCCCTCTCAGGAATCTTTTTCGAAAAGGTCTAAAAATGCCCACCGTTAACTTTTAAAAGATTAGAAGTCGGGTCGTTTTTATAACCATGCCCCCGAGAAGTCGATCTTGAGAATGGCAAATCATTTAGGCCGTGTGTATCGTGTGGTGCCTCGAAGGGAGGCCACTCAACCAAAAGGTATGCCGAGGGAAGGAAGCCCTAAGTCGAGGATGGAGCTGGAGGGAAATTTGAAGGTAGGGTGTGTTGAAGGGTTTGAGAAAAAAAGTTCCCTGGCGAAGGAAAATATGAGGGGGAAGAGACAAGCCGGATGAGGGACGGGTTAGAAGGGGTTAGCGGGTAAGGGCGGGAAGGGCTTGCGGAGGGTGGCTAATAGGAGGTCCCATATATGGCCTTAATAGCTTGGGCATTAAACGGCTGAAGTGCCGCGGAGGGGGCAGAAAGAAAGAAAACTGAGAGGATAACGCGTAAAATAAAGTCGATTTCCCTTAATAATTACGATGAAAACGAGCTTAACTTGCATGTAACGATCATGCTAAGTGTCCCCGCCGAAAAATACGATTGGCCAATGCCATACAGACATACTGATTTATTATTGTAACCTAAACCCCTCGATACACACACGCCGTCTCATGAGTGGTGAAAATAACGATTATGTAGAGAGAGTAATTTTTAAAGCTGGACAAAATAAACATACGATGTTTATAGCAATAAAAAAATAGATAAACTAGTAAAAAGAGTGCGAGATGCGATTTGAACTTTGTATTTCGACTTAAAAGTGAAGCCCTTCGGTACTTTCCTCCCACTCCTTTTCTCCCTGTTTTCTCTACCTCCTACGCTGTCTTTTACCTTTTGTTTTCCATTTATGGCTCTCTCTTTTATTAGCATTTCTATATCTATATAAAAAAGGAGGAGGGCAAAGGCGGTGGGTTAATATGGGAGGGAGAGTAAAGGAGTGGAGGTAGGAGAAGATTTCTTTTGCTACGACGATCCATCTTTGAGAATGATGGTTGAGAGAGAGAGAGAGAGAGCGGACCTAGAAAATCGGTAGAAGAATCAAGAACGTTCGGAAGAAATGGCACGGAGTTAAACGGTGATAGGTGATTGAGAACGAGAAGAAGAGAAAGCAAAAGACAATATAAAAGTAAAAGGAGAACGTGAAGAGGGAGGAAGATGAAACCATTGGACAAAGTACGGAAAAACGAAAATAGCCAATATTATCCAAAGGTAAATAAAAATGCAAAATAATACATTTAAAGATTCTCTCTGATCAAAAAATTGTTGTTACTAAATGACAGCATGCATAAAAATTGGCAGCGTTCTATCAAGACATCTGGAAATTCGAGGTAAGGTAAGCTTAACAACATTGATACCATCCTTTGCTTTGCAAATCTCTTCTGCTTTAAGCTTTCTTAAACACCTGCTACATCGCATAGGTATGTATATGTTTGCATACACGACCTTAAAGCAATTTTTTTGCAAGAAGAGAGGGAAAAAATAGCACCCGAAGCGATGTCCGAACGAAAAAGTATAAGAAAAGAAGAGAAGATTAAAAAAAAATAAGGGAGTAATGAGAATGTGGGAGAACGAAGTAGATAAGGATAAGGAGAGGATAATGAGTAAAACGCAAAGACAGGCAGGAAGAGAGAGGGAGTTAGAAATGGGAAAAACAAAAGGTACAATAGAGACAACCTTATCCTCGAGGGTGGGAAATCAGCGGAAAGAACGAAAAGATTATGAAAGGTCTAAAGGAAAAAACTTGGTAGGCTAAAGAGAGAAAGGAACAAGAGAGAGAGAGAGAGAGAGAGAGAGAGAGAAAAGAAAGTAGATGGAAAGCGGGTAAATGCAAATAAGCGCAAGATGAGGAGATAAGAAGAAAGGAATGGCAGAATGGGATTAAGACAAAGGAGAAATCTGAGGCAACGAGAAGTAAATGAGCCATTTCCTAATGAACCGAGAGAGGATTATAGAGACAAGAAGGGAATGGAAACGAGAATGATAAGCAGAAAAAGAATAAAGCGAACGAAAAAAGAAAGGTGGAGAGAAAGAAAAGCGGACAAAAAGAATAATAAGAATTCGATAAAAAAATGTGGAAATAGGTCTTGAAAAATTGGTCGTTATTTAACACCACGCAGCGCCTGTTCCGTTAATAACGCTTTAACGCAGCGGCGGCGGCGTCGCCCAATTCGTTTCCGAATATTGAAATATTGAAAGGGAATGCCCGAAAACGCAGTCGTTTTATATTTCATCGGAAAATTTTCCCAATTTTTTTGTATTATTTCGCGAGGAGAGAAAGCGATAAAACTCATTTGAGTTCGCGAAAATTGGTTTATTGTTTAGTTATTAATCTCTTGTGTATTTTAAATGACGCGTTTTATTATTTTTGCGCTTTTCAATTGGAAGTGGCGATGCGAGTTGGCGAGCGGTCAAATATCAATGATTCCGAAAGAAGTGGGAAGTTAATTAGGCTTCGGGTTAAAAATAGTCAGGGTTAGCGTTTTAGGGTCAACAAAAATGCATTAATTAGTCAGGTGGACATAAACGCGCTCGTTCATGCATCTAATAAAAGAATTTATAAACATTATTACAACTGAATTAGATTACCGTCTTAATTTGTGTCACAGGGTCCGGCAACAGATGACGGCGAAAAATTCCAGAAGAGTGATGACGTGATAATGAAGTGACAGCTGGGATTAATTATGAGCGAGATTAAATATGGACATTTTCCCACATACATTTTCATATTAGCCATGAGAGCTGCCGCGGCTGCTAGGGAGAAGGGATCCCGCTAGAACGAGGCGGGGAAAAAAGCAAAAATGTCGACGATTTCATTTAGGAAATCCTACGGAGGATCCATTCCGACGGAGAATTGTAGTTCAAATGCACATCCGATTTTTTTCCCCGTTTTCGACACGCTGCGCAATACCTCTCCAATTACGATCGGTAACTATGACGCAAACGAAAAAAAAGGAAACAATTTTCCCTCCTCTCTCTGCATTAATTTCGAGGCGATTAACATCCTTGAGCTTATTAATTACGACTAAGGGCGGGTGGGTAACGGGGAGAGGTTAAAAGATGAAAAAATATTACACCATTCCGATCGAGAATTTATCGTTTGGTGCAAAAGGCGATCATCGTTAATACACCGAGTCCGGTTTTATTTTCTTCGCGTATTTTATAACCCCGCGGAACACTAATGAAAACATCCGGCATCGAATATCCCGACGCAATTTCTGCGCCGGTGTAATAACTCAGCGATACGAAAAACATAAGCTCTAAAAATTGCCTCGCTCCATTATTCCTCGAACTTGTTACGGACAATGAGAGAGGGAAAGGAAGGGCAACGCTAAGCACTATGCGCTGAAAACAAAAACGAAACGAAACTCCGAATTCCCATTACGAGTCGCTCATTCCTTTTTACTTCTTCCCCTCCCGTCCGCGCAAAAATGTTTCTCCTCGCGAAAAAAAAAGAACCTGCTCTCTTTTAAGGAGATCTCCCGTAACAACTCATTCAGACGCGTAAACGTAAAAGGAAAAGAGTAAAAAAATAACAAAAATGAAAAAAAAACCTCCATCCTGCCGCGATTTTTTTAAGATAAAAGCAAATTGCCACATGATAAATTACGCGGAGACAAACCGGTAAGAATTGTCCGAGATTTATCGACGTGCCGCCAGCCAAGCCCTCTTTATTCTTCTTCTCCCCCTTTCCTTCATCCCTTCGCCGAATGAGTGCCTTCGCCATGATCCGCGCGAGACGACATTCTTGCCTTCATTTGATGAAAAAGACGTTTTAAAAAAAATCACGCGCGCCTAGGAGAAGAAGATGGATCTGGGAGGGTGGAAAGGAGGAGGAAGATACGAGTCGGTATAATGACGGAAGATTTATCTCCCATTCGAAAAAAAGAATAGAAATTTTTCGAGAGAGAGAGAGTATCTTTGTTCTCCTCCACACACGTCCATCCTTTCTCGAAACTCATTGAGACCGGGGCAATTTTTGCGAGCAAAATCTTCGCGGATAAAAAATGTATATTCCGGTACTGCAGCGACGACGGACGGCTGCAATACCGGTTAAAATGTGACATATGACGTAAACGGAGGAAGAAGAAAAAATGGTATCGAAGACGTCGGAACGAGTGGTAGAGAGAGAGAGAGAGAGAGAGAGAGAGAGAGAGAGAGAGAGAGAGAGAGAGAGAGAGAGAGAGAGAGAGAGAGAGAGAGAGAGAGAGAGAGAGAGAGAGAGAGAGAGAGAGAGAGAGGCGGCGAGTGCTAGCGAGAGCGAAAGGAAGTTGAAAATGGATGCGGTGATGAGCGAAACGAAACGTCTCTAGAAACGCAGCCGACGAGGAATGGAGTTCTCTCGAAAACGAATAAAAAAGATATGCCTAAGAATATATACTATTTATATATATGTAGCGATATATAAATACCTAGTAGCTCGAGGTCAGAAAAGACAAAAGAGAGGTAGTTTTTAAGAGAGGGGGAGTATGAGGGGGAGGAGAAGGAGGTGGGGGATGGTTAGTCTGTCTGTTCGAACGGAAAGAAAAATGATCGTGATGGAGATCGATAGGGAAGAGGGCAAGAATGGAAAAAAATGGAAGCATTTGTAGGAAATAAAATGACGTGGGCGAGGCATTACGGACTGACGCGGTGACGCGGATGGAGGAATCCGGAGAGGGATGTAGGGAGAGAGGAAGAGAGAAAGGACAGAGAGAAAAGTATGGAGAGAGAGAGAGAAAGAGAGGAAGAAGGATAGACGGAGAGAGAAAGGGAAAGCCGTGATGGTTTGTGGGGGGTGGGAATGAGCGATCTGAAAGGTTGATGGCTAAACCGGAAGGCGGCTTGGGTATGGAAGATCTCCTAGGCGTGTCTGGCAACCGGCTATTCCCTTTCGGTCATGTATTCACTATTCATCAAGATTACGCTTAAAAGGGGTATATGAGGAGGGTATTGGAGGAAGAGAAGAGCGGAGATTATGATTCACAACGTATCCGAGGGAAAATTCGCGCCGGCCGACCGTGCCAAGCCTATCCTCTCTCACTCTCTCTCTTTCTATCTCGTCCCTTCTCTACATCCCCCCCCACTCTCCCTCCGCCTCCACCCACTCGACAACCCCGCAAGAACCCTTTTCTTCGTCGAGTTTTCAGAATTGGCTATTACCAACTTCGAACAGCTTAATCTTTATTACCTTCGATAATGCTCCGAGACCTGAGATATTCGAAAGCCATCCGACCGACAAGTCGGGCAAAAAAAATCGAAGGATGCAAGGGATATAAAGGAGGGCGAAAAAGAAATGCTTTGAACTATCTCCTTTTTCTATAAGGTCGGGGAGGAGATTTGAAGGACGTTCGGTTCCGAAGAAGAAGAAGACTTTTTTACCAAATTTTTATCGACATAATATATGTAAGTATCGGACGAGTTGATGGAGTTCCCCTCAGAGATTTTTCTTCCTAATCGGGATTTTCCTCCTTTGCATTGTTTATCTATTTTTCTCTCCCCTTTCCTCACCTTAGCCTTAAGCGCTCGTTTGGAGGATCTTGTTAGTCATCCCCCTTCCTCGTAGCTGTATGGCTGCCGCATCGCCATCTGTCCTCATATCCTATTTCTCAGGCATTTATTTCCCTTGAATGATGATATTTGTTAGAAAGGGGTGCGTCGGAAGAGTAGAAGAAAAAAAGGGAAGAGGTAAAGAAAAGTCCCGAGGTGAAACGGTAAAGAACTTATCCCTGCTTTACGGCCGAAAGTAAAACTTCGAACTGGTTTGAAAAATTTTCGACTGCGTGGGCGGAGGTAGTTTCTTCTTGCCGCTCTTTCTCTCTCTCTCTCTCTACCTCCTAACCCTTAAAAGCCTCCAAAAGAGGGGACCGAGGGCGCTCGAGGATTACGACTGATTGATCGATGATCAATGATTCGTTCACAATCGATTCTAATCGGCTGGTTACTTGGAACGGCATTATAAGAGCCAATAGAGCGGCTTTTTATGTGAGCTTTATATCATCACAGGCTTATCGTTGTTGCTTATCATCCCAAAGCTTCGAGGACGGACGTTATGGAATGCATAAATGTAAATGAGCGATTGGGCAGCTTTCTATTCCTCCGAAGGGTGGTAGAAAGAAGGATTGATCGAGGGTGACGTATTTATTTTTGTTATGGTACGGATTTCTTTGCTCCAAGCTTTACGGGCTAGGATTTTAAAGTTACGTCTAAATGACGACGCAAACGCAACGGGCAGATTTGCGAGAGAGGGCGAGGGAGGATTACAATCTCATTTGTAAACCAAAATCATCCTCCAGCGCCTTCGAATCGTCGTTGGGAATATACGTGCCAATTGAAACGGCCGGTTTCGCGCTCGATCTTGATTCTCATGGCCCCATATAGTCTAATAAATCTGAACACCTGTGAATCCGATTAATCACCCTTTCTTAATAACCTTAACACTTGAGTTAAGAAATTTATGCAGTATTTTATCTTCTCTAAAGAGGTGGGACTTATATCGGAGACGGCGTCAATTATATAGGCCGATTTAGGAAGGAAGAATTAATTGAGGATTTCGCCGTGTATAACTCCCAGTAAGAGACGGCTAGTCCCGGAGTTATGCTTCGAAGTTCCTAATATACGCCAAATGTTTCTCGAGTAACTTATCGAGTCGCGTAAAAAAAAGACGAAAATTCTCGCCGGCTGGGATCCAAACTCGATGAACATTCTTGCAATTTGGAGACGCGTCACTCCACCGATAATAATTTCGGCCGTCTCTCTCTCTCTTTAGCTGCTTTGATTTCTAAAAACTTTCCGGAAAGCTATCTTTCTCCCCGATTTCTGAACAAGTTCTTCGAATGCTGAGACTCAGACATCACGCCCACACGAAGAAACGCCGTAAGCAGTGGCGTCTCTTCGTCCGCAGAAATTCCCTCTTCGACTGATTCCAAAATACCCACGTGATGGCATCGATTAGGTTGAATTTGGAATAACTTCGTCGATTCCTTGAAGCCCTCGAGTATTTTTGAAAAATGTTTTTTTCCAATCACACTGGCCTTGCATAAAAAACTACATGCGCTCTCTCCCTCTCTCTCTTCAAGAAATATCACTATGTACATCTTAGGCGGAATCAGGGCATGTTTTTGCGTATATTAATATATTTTTGAGCATCACTTTGGAATATACAGTATGCTGAGGTATAGATTTAAGGAAATTGGTTAATCTCAACAGCTTTTTGGATATCACATGCAATAATTTTGAACCACATCGCTTTGGATAGGTATTAAAAAAGCGCTTTTAACTACTAATACTATGTATCTGTAAACCTTCTAAATAGGAGATTCATGTTAAAACGAACAATCTGAAATATAAATGAATAATTAAAAATACTTATAAATGTCAGATAAATAACAAACCATACATAATTATATAAAAATTCTCCGTCTTATTTTACCGACTATTTATTCATCACAAAGAGCAGTTATATATGTTAAAACTTTGAAATTTTAATTGCATGATAAATTAATTCTTTCTGGGCTGTTTAATCTCTCGCGTTACTGCTAGCATCCGCTTATTCATTGACGCTGCAGGTTCATCGTCCTCCTGAAGTCGGGACGATGCTGTGGTGGCCATGAGTTAAGACAAACACGTCATAAATGTCACTGGGCTTTGAAATCGTGGTCTTGTGTTCTATGTGCAAACACTTAACTCCATCGGTCACCTAACCTACGGGGTAGTCAACTATGGTCGTCGAATTGGGAGGAACGCAAAGACCGCTAACCCACCCTAAATTTAACGGAACTGTGACCATAGGTCATATAAAGCCAGGGTAATTCTACCACCGTGGCTCCACTCTTTTGACACTTTCCCTTCTCTTTCTGCCCTCATAAAAACCTTTTACGCGTCAGAGGCTATGCCCGTTACAAAGTCATTGAATGGATTTTGCAGCACCAGCTAGACATTACACGATCACAACCTGAAAACGTTATGTCATATTATGTCATACAACACACAACAGCACTTGATGAAGTGACGCTATCGATAATTATTAAATTGTGTCATTATGACATAGGCCTAATTATAAGCTAATAAGTCTATAAGTAATCGGTTTTGGTAGAAGTTAAGTTCAACAGACAGTTTTAGAATTTTCGCGCATATTATCATCCTTTAACTTTTTCAGTTCTCCGTTTTCTATACACTAAAAGAGTTTGCAAACTAAACACAAGGGGGGAATATTTTGGACTTGCGCAATTCAGGAAATTGTTAATGTCTCTTATTTGAGTGGTGGACGTATTTTCCATAAGAGCTAGGAATAACGTATATTATTTATTCAATACTTATTTCAATTTTTAGGCGTTCTTTACCAGCGAAGCGGAAGTAGCGGAACGCCTTATGGGCACGTCTCGTCCGTCCGTCATAACTTTCATCTTCTAAACCGCCCGACGGGTTTTAATTAAATTAAGTACGAGTGATTGTTATTCAAATTTATCGCCCAATTGTGATTTTCAACTGAATCCGTCAATTAGAACTTCCACTTTACATAATTATTTTAATAAACTTATACTCGTTAAACGGCATCCGTTAAGCAACAATGGAATACCAAACTTTGCTCTCCCTAGCTCTTATATGATCTGTATGGTATAGATTAAAAATGTATTGGAATTGAGGAAAACATTTACCACAAGATAATTTGCGAAACCACATACCTAATAACGTGTTATAGTTTCGGAGATAAAAATTCGAGAAAATCCCAAGCAAAACATCACATATTTTGTTTACCTCAATCTCTATGACGGTTCTCTCAGCAAACAACAATTAAAACCCATGTTTTTCTATCTCACGCCCTTAAATGATCTGTAAGGTATAGATTTAAAAAATTTATTCGGATAGAGGACAACATTTACTACAAGATAGTCCGCGAGACCACATAATTACGAGTTATGGTTACGGAGGTATAAGTTTGAGAAAATCCCAAACAAAACCTCTCATATTTTGTTTACATATATCGCTAAGACGGTTCTCTCAACAAACGGCAATTAAAAATCCATATATTTCTCTCTCATTCTCTTATATTGTAAAGTATAGATTAAAAAATGAATTCGGATAGAGAACATCATTTACTACAAGATAGTCACCAAGATTATATAATTACGACTTACAGTTTCGGGGATAAAGATTCGAGAATCGCCCAATCTTTCGATACCGTTTTATACGTATTTCCCATTAAGAAGGCCTTTGAAATCTCTGTGTATTCCATTTATGGAGTGTACTTTTCCATCTTGTTATCATAAGATATATTATTTATAACTTATTAAAATTAAAATTTGTATCATAAGGTATTATTTACCTGCTGACCAGGATTTTCATGCAAGGCTGAGTTAGGGAGCTCCCAAAACCTTCACCTTTGTTAAATATCAAACCTTTATATGTACGCAAAATATCTTAATCAATAAAATTATTTATAGCGCGGATGTCAAAAAAGAGCTAATTTTCCGTGCACTCCAGAATTTTCCAATTATTTTTGTTTACAAATTTTGCGTCAGAAATTTCTTCCTATTATTTATTTATTCTCCCTTTTCAAATACTTTACATACAGTTCGCCGTATCAAAAGATCGTCGCTCACCTTGAAACCTATATGTTTCGAGTCGAGATGATGAGATACACACACACACACACACACACATGCACACACACACACACGTACATACAGGAAAAAACGATTGAATTTTTCAAACAGCAAACGTAATAGCTGAAGGGAGAGAAGCAAGACGGGATGGAAGGGGAGAAGGAATTTTATGATACTTAAAAACGTTTGCCTCGCGACGTCCCTTTGGCCATCCGGTAAGATGAACCGATTGTAATGGAAAATGATTGATGAGGAGAGCAGTACGGAAAAACGCCAATGTTTATCTTTGATCTCGAATCGGATGGGTGAGTTCACATAGTGAGCCGCTAGAAAGCCTGACGCCATCGTGGCGCCGAATCATGGAGGAATCATTGTGACCAACTCTCATGAGTGAATAAGGTCGGCCAATCATACGACCCATCTCTCGCTTAAGAATATTCGAGGTAAGAGACCTTTAAAAGAAAAATCTGAGGGAACGGAAAGAATAGGGATGCCTTGAAAATGCGAATTTTTTTCACTTCTCTTCGTGTTGACCTGACCCAGAGGATTTTATGCGTTAAAAATGGTAATCATGCGCTTCACAGATTACGTATTTATTCGTAAATATGCGAGCTCATGGATGACGAAGTTCTTGACTAGATTGTCTCATTTGTCAATAAGGATATTTTAAATATAATTAACCGAGTAAGCCTTAATAAAACATCACTTTGAAAACACGGAATTTTTAAAAAGGGATTTGTTTTATTTCCTTTAGTGGATTTACGTCGAGAGATTGAATTTTCATTATTCTACTATTCGCACGCACAGGAATTGCATTTGACGGTGAGCTCAACATTTTTTAAATGGAATCGTATAAATGATGTGTGAATTTCGCCCAAATTTTTATCGACTTTCACCGAAATAAGATCGTCCAGAAACAGTAGCATAGCTACCGCTGCGTGGATCCTGTTATAAGGATTATTGGTGGACTTCCAACTTGAAATATAAAGAAGGATCAATGCAAAAATAATACGTACCATTCCAGTACTCGTACTACCGTTTATGGCGTGTCTGCTCGCGTGGGATACTATTGTGTCCCCATTTAAAATTGAATGTTTTAAAACTTATATAAAAAATATTTTACGACTGATCCAAATTACATAGTTATTTAACTCTAAATAGGTTGCGCTTGATCTAAAACAGAGGTTTTCAAACTTTCTATTGTCGCGGCCCCCTTGGATATCATGCGGCCTCCTTTGAATTGTAAATAGTAAAAATAAGAAACTTTATTGCAAATTTCTTTATTTTATGTAACTATTAATAACTTTTATTACATCGTATTTCCTAAAATTCCCTGATAAAATTTTATCATTCGTGAAAACTTTATTTTTCGACATTTCACCGTGCGTCAAAAATGATTTTGCGGCCCCCTGGGTGGCAGCGACCCACAGTTTGAGAAACACTGATCTAAAAGACCGGGCGCTTTCCAGTTATATCTCACTCCAGTCCTTTTCAGTACCTTTCGTCCAGTTCTCCATCTATTGAAGTACGAATTTGAGGGGCTATTTGCGTGAGCGTTAATTGCTTGCTAGGATTTTTCTCTACTGCGCAATTTCTTTCTGTCCACCGTCATGAGGTCACGTGCGGACATAGAAACCTGGTGTTTTTTCAGTTTCTCAATTACATGACGTCTTATTCCGCTCATATCCCCACCTTAGCCCTTTCTCAAAAGGAATGTGCTTGTTGTCTGAAAGACAGTCGGCATGTTAATTTCTGATGATAGCTCATAAACATCGCTATAAAATTAAAAAATCATAAGGCATCTAATATATATATATATATTTATTTATTTATTTATTTTCAAGTTAAAGTTGAAATTTATGCGAAAGTAGGCGCAGCTCAATCTATTTGCTATACTGCGGGGCTGCCCGGCTGATCCACCCTCTTGGCTGCGCCACTAGCTTTTTCTCCTGATAATGGTTCTAAGCGTCAAAACCTAGGCCACACTGTTGTTTTTTAGTTAAGTGAAATAAAACCGAATTATTTTTAAACAAATTTTGTTTTCATAATAAAAACTTTTCAACATTATTAACATATCTGGTGAATACACTAGTGATACACATATTACGCATCATGAAATTTTATCCAATGTGCGTGATTGAATATTATTAGCATTCTATAGGAAAAAATGTACTAACATACTTTGAATCACAATCGTCTGTCTTAAAAAGAAAGATAACTGCTTATACGCATAAACTGATCGGGGATTAATCAATAGCACCACGGACCAAATTTTCATATTGAAGATTGCGATATTTTTACATAAACTTTTTTCAGTGACCGAAATGACTTGTATAACATGAAGCGTCCACCTTACGGCGGAATCCATCTTACATGAGAGCCAATTATTTTACAAGAAGGAAAAGGGAATTACAAAATTCCCGGAAACACTTTCCCGGAGGCCACTCCAATATATACGATATATTTGGGATAAAAGGTTGCGCCGGAGAAAATCCCTCCGTGTCATCTTTATGATGTAGGAGAGGCCGAGACCTCTGCGATTGTATGGAACTCTATTCACCACCGGATGAGGAGGAAAAGGAGAGGAGGGGTAGGAGGAGTCGATTCATTCCATCATTCTCCTCAAGTCAATTCCCTTAAGAGCAGTGCCTCGAGGGATCCAATTCGGGATACTTTCTTCCCGGCCACCGCGGGCGCTATGAAGCCCCATGCGCCAAGACCACCAAAGTAAGGAACCGAGCCCATAAGAGAGTAGGGAATGTATGTGCTGAAGGAAAGACTCAAAATGGGAGGTCGAGGGGGTGGAGATGGGAGAGGTTTTCAAGGAGAGGAAGACTCGCGGTAGGGAGCGAGTCTGATCGTGAGAGAGAGAGAGAGAGAGTAGAGTCTAGGAGCTCGGGGGATAAGGATCTCAACCTCGGGAGGTCCGAGAGTAAGAGAAAGAGAGAGAGAGAGAGACGGGAGAGAATTGAAGTTTAAAGCTGCTGGGTCTCTAGTGATGGTCACCTCTCTCCAAGTGAAAAAAAGATTGATTCTAGCAATGAGGAAGGCGTGCGAGATAGAGATTGGTAAAGATGGAGAGAGAGAGATAGGGAGGGAGGACGAGAGAGCGAGAGAGAAAGGGAGGGGATGTGATGACCGAATGGAGGAAGAAGGTCAAGATGAAATAAGAAGTTTGCGGCGGTGGCGGCGCGGGACGGTTCCAAATCCGTGGAAATCGATATCTGGATCTGATCCCAAACGAGAGAGATACATTAAAAGAGGAGGAAAAGGGGAATCTTGCGCCGCGCGAGGTTAGGTAAAACTCCTCTCTTCAAAATGCCCGATATTAAGCATAGTTTCTTAGCCCGTCCTCGTTTAAGTTTTCGCCTTTGGGGCTCGGGATAAAATGTGCAGGGTGCCCGGGAGTGCAGGAGAAATGACGTATGCTGCGGTGTTTGTGTGCATTTTGAGGTATGCACGTGGATGTATGCGTGCGCTCGGTTCGGTGGCTGATACCAATCAGCATAATGACTAATCGGAGAGTAAATGACCTAAGAAATTTATTAGCAATCCCTGGATTATCTTCGGATGATGGGGCGGTATATATTTTCCGCGGATAGCATCACGTTCCAAACGTTTTGTGTCTAATTTATATCGGATAATGTGCGATAAAGACAATGAGGAAGCGACTAAAACGTAGGATTGTTTGTCTGGATACACAATCTTAAAAGCCGACTGATTAAATGGTTAATTATTTGCATTATACGAGTAAATCTGAATAGAGGATGATTTTGGTTCTGATATTTTCCGACTTGTATATGCAATAAATATTATTTACGTTCGCACTTGCAGCCGAGGTATCCAAATCATAACTCTGTTGAATAAAACTGCTGTGATTTCTGAAAATCGAAGTGTAGTACCTATACGATGATATATTATATAACACAGCGCTGAGAAACATGCAATGAGTTTCATTTTAGGTGGCATCATTGCCACTATCCCTCCCATTGTCTCGCTACACTTAATCCGAAAATACTTTCCAAGACCCGGAGGATTAATGCTAACAGTATTAAGTGAAAGGTAATCAAGACAATTTCAAGAATACTAATCTCATCCTTTTGAATTTCTAAGTACCACGTTGATAGCTAAAGGCAGAGGTGTGCCCATAAGTTCATCGTATTCGCCATATAACACAAGATATATGCAGTGTTAATAAATATGATGTGCAGTCTTTTGAAAGTAGGATTGAGATTGCAAACCGAAATCAACCAAGGCTGATAACGTAGAAAGTGACGCATGAGTTTTGAAATGTTGACATTAAATTAATATTTTCTACTTCTAATAGCTTGAACGTAATGATTAAATGAAAACTGTGGTTAATACTAGGCTTGTTTATTACGGAAAATTCTTTCCACACACACCAAAAAATGTCGAATATAAGAATATATATAATTGATAATGAGCACCAATTTGCCACATGTATACGTCTGATTCATCATACGTGATTAGTGGCGAAAGTATTGGACACTCCTTATCTAAAGAAGGAATCCCCGATCCTCTGAAAATATTTCTGCTGGAGCGCACAAGAAGCAGGATATTGAAAATGGAAGTTCAGGGTTCGAAGGATTTTGATATATAAATTTCCTCGTAGATAAATTCAAAATCTTAACGTGCCCAAATTACATTTCTCGCACCATTAAACTATATAAAATTTTGCCAAAGTACTTCGTTCCGGGGCTTGAAATTTCCGAACACAATATGCCGGCAACATATTCGTAACAAGGAAAAAGCTCGTTTAATGAGTGAAAAATTTTCCTGAGGGTATATTTATCAGGAAGGATATTTTAATGCGAAATTTTTTAGCTCGCTTAGAAAGGAAATGACCGCGGCTTAACTTACAAAGAGCAAACGCTTAAAGGTCGATAAATTAAAATGGCAACGTAAACAAAAAACTGGCCATAAATTACTACGGGTCTCATTTATTTATTTTTTTAATTTCTGCTCGAGACCTGACCCGAACCCCATTAGCGCCACTCGAAAGAGAGAGAGAGAGAGAGAGAGAGGGAGTGAGAGAGAAATATGAATTTGTTTCCCTTAACCGGTCTCGCTTAATAAGCACCACCGCCACCACAGTCTGGGGCATACGTGTCTGGGAGGAGGGCATCGAGCTCCAACAATCTCAGTATTCAAGAGGTAGCGTATACACGCACGCACACACTCCCATCGCAAGTGCGCGTTCGAATTGACACACTCAGTAAAAATACAGATTCCCCTCCCCCCTTCCATCCAATATCAGAAAAGATATACCGTCTCTCTCTCTCTATCTCCTTAAGCCCTTTCTGTATTCCTTTTTGGTGAGGCAGAGGAAAGAACCGATTCAATTGCTCCCACTTCCAATAGGCAAACAAATCTTTCCGCCTTCATGACGTTACGTAAGCAGACGCGATTCCTTTCTACGCCGGGCAGCATTCACACAATCAGACGCCTTGGTCCTTACGAGATAAGGAATAACGAGTTCACTTGCGCGTTGCTCTAAGGGAATTGGACGGATAGCTTTCCTTTATTTGTTTTTTTTTTATATATCCGCCTCCTCCTCCGCCCACTTCGCCTCGAGTGGGTGCATCAAGAGAGAGAGAGAGAGAGCACGAGGAATGAGATACAGGGGCGGAGAAAGTGGAATGGCGCGGGAGATTACCAGTTCGGGAGTCTTGAGAGGGGTTGGGAGGTAAGAGGGAAGGAGGATACGAGGCAGAGGAGGTCTGGCGAAGAAGCGGCGGAATGAGAATAATTTTTTTTTTAAGAAGAGGCACGTACATAAAGGTAGGGAAGGATGCCTCGAGTGATATAGAGACTGGGGCGGGAGGTTGGAAGGGAAGAAACGAAGATCTTGAGATCGGCTTTAATCGGCCCACTTCGGGCGCTTTCGGCCTCCTTGAGTGGTTGTATGGTGCGGGGTGGTGCGGGTAGGTAAAAAGGGGATAGAGAGCGAGGAGGAGAGAGAGGCTGGGGGAATGAGAGATGAGTCGTCCGCGGTAATTGATGAAAGTGCCGGAGGAGTTGGTATGGGTTAGGAGTCTGATTAAGGAGCTATTGGAGTGGGTTTTCTCGGTTGGAAGAGAGGCCGAGGTAGGATGTATTAGGCAGTGCCTAGTAAAGGATGATGGCTCCATGTTTTTGAGAGCCTCCACTGGTTACGCTACTGCGATTTTTTTATGATCAGCGAATGGCGTAAAATAATTTACCCGAAAAGTAAGGAATTAAAATGTTTTTTGTAAGAACCAAACGAACTGCTTGGGTCATTTTTGTACAATTTATTTATTTTTGAATGAAACTATTGAAAGGATCTTAAATTGGGTCCACGAATAAAAAACACAAGGAATGGTTTAATATTTGGTTATTCTTTCTGACCTGACGGAACTTCTGAACTTAATTTACAATGACTGCATTTAGCAACACGATTTTCAGTCATGATACAAATGCTTTTATAAAGATTGTTCTTTAATAATTTACTAAATAAAATGGATCATCAATGTTTACTTAACCTTAATACGATAACTTCATTTTGAAATTCATGTTTATAATGGGTGTCAACATCCTCGATGAAAAATTATTTCTTTCTACAGCATAATTCATTCAATTTTCTACCTATATAATTATTTTCCATTGTAACTATCAACAAGTTAAGCATACCCGTTGAATAAATCTTAAGCCTTTTAAGGAAGAGAGCGTCACTAGGAGAAACGTTACTATCTCATCGTGTTCGTTGTATGCAAAGATATTATTTACCTACTAGCGTAATTGCCCGTCAAATATGACGGGGTTGTCATGAAAGTATTTCAAACATATTTGATTTCGATATGAAAAATCAGTAATATTTGCTATGATCTGGTTTGGCTTGCATGCACAACGAAATCAGTTTTTAAAAGTTATCTTTGTTTTAATTATATTGTTTAAATAATTATTATCAGGGAGGCCAAATTATTATCCAAATATTTGCTGAATATAAGGGGAAAATAAAAATAATAAGATATAATGCATAAAGAACTTGCAGAAATTTGTTTGAAACATTTGAGAAAATTACTACAAGTCATTTAAAACGTATAGAATTTAACTTAATAATTTATTATTTTACTCGTATTAATGCTAAAAATAGGATAAAATGTGAATGAACAGTCAATTTACCATCAAAGGAAACGTGTAGAAACTTACTATGAACTAAACACTTACATGAACTGCAATGAGTTTTAACTGGATATATTTTAAGATTGCATTTTTTTAAAACTACATATGGTAGTTTTGAAATTTTTTCTGAAAACTGGCTTTATTTAAAGAAATTAAAATTTAAGTCAAAATGTTATTTGGAGGAAATGTATTATACCCCCCTCCCCCCTTCAAAATGGCGCTAATGGAAGGCATATTGTTGGAAACCCCAAGAACACCGTAAATAAGTAAACATTGAAAACAAAATCAAGAAATGAATATAATCTCAGCTATTATTATTATTAAACAGGTTCACTATTGTGCTCTCCTGACTTTTCATTAACAACAAAAGAAGATCGGGAACCGCATCGGGGAAGTGTGACGAGTAATTCGAGAGCTTATGTTAGCCAAAATATATTTTTTCTGAAATGATTCTTGGTCGAGCAAAATGTGCCTTTTAGGAAGAACCAAAACACTTCAACCAACTTACCCAACCCGGTGAAGTCACGCAAAATGCAAATTATCATCGATTGTTAAACTAACAAATGAAATAAAAAGGTAAACAACAACATAGTAACTGGAGAAAGGAAAACACGAAATAATAAACACAAACATAGTAACCTTGATATAATAAAAATTGGCAGCTATTTTTCCAATCCTATTAGAAATTCGGTTCGAAATATGTATTTGCTGTATTATCATTTACAGAAACCCATTGAAAATTACGTTACCTATATTTAATTTTACGAATTCCCACTTTTTGGCAATGGCGCATGTTTCGATAGTATAATACTTTTTATAATCAATTTTAATTTATTATTGTTATTTTCGTACTGCAGT
This sequence comes from Tanypteryx hageni, assembly GCA_028673005.1. Classification (NCBI taxonomy): domain Eukaryota; kingdom Metazoa; phylum Arthropoda; class Insecta; order Odonata; family Petaluridae; genus Tanypteryx; species Tanypteryx hageni. The sequence goes on from CM054116.1 coordinate 59,814,856, forward strand.
TCCTTTTAATCCGATACAAATGCTATGTCCTCTTCCTCCATTTCTGCTCATTCTCTTTTCCTTCCTACCTCTAATTACTTAATAGATTCAGTAAATAAGTTATACCATGTACAAATGTCTGATACGTGTTAAAGCACTAAATTTGTGCATTTTTTATGAGGCCAAGAATAGAATTCAACAATTGCGACAACAGTGTCCCAATATAAATAAAATACGTGAAAAAATCGTATTAAGACGTAATTTTTGGCAGTTTACGAATGAGATTTAAATTCTACACTACAAAAAACTATGAAAATAACTATAAAAATAGTTAATTACCAAAAATTTCATTGTGAAGTTAACTGAAAAGAAATTAATGAAAAACACGATTTTAATTATAAAAATTCTGGCACCTTCTCTCTCGTACTAAAAGCATTCGAAGCACGCTTTCCTTACGCATATGTAGTATAAGGCTTGAGACGACAACACAATCTCGAGGTTTAACAATGACACCGTTGGCAAGGCAACATAGCCTTAAAATAAATATAATTTAAATGAGTAACTTGAGCGATTTCGAACCAAAGACAAAATTCGAGGGTAAGAATAAAAATTTCTGTTAAATTATCTTTAAGGTGGTCCCCGTTTGAAGATCGTAGGCTAAATACTTCTAATTTAATCTTGCAAAAGAAAAAAGCCTGCAAGTGAAAAAAAGGAATTTTTAAGTTTTCTCTTATGGGGATTTGTATCGAGCGTTCCGGAGGACGGACCACCAGACCAACGAAATGACAGAATAAAGATATTATGTATATAATTAACCTGATAATGTATTTCTTTTTCTTCGTTATTAGAAATAAGGAGATTTTTGACCTGATTATAACAAAAAACAACGGTTTTATTCATGGATCCTTCACATGGGAAATCGATGACGGGATTACATCCCAACAAAAAAAATCCAGCTAAATTAAGGGATTTGGTAACAGTAAATCAATTGAAAAAATCCAGGTTTTTCCTTTTTTCGATTCTGTTCTCTTTTTTTTAATCCGGCAATTGATGCCGAAGATTAATGATTTATGGATATCTCTTGATATTGTGATTTTCATTTACATACATACCACCTAAGAGGATTATTCGACAAAGTGGTTTGTTTTTGTAAAATGTTTAGAAATAATTGTCATAAATAGCCTATTTTGAAGATTTATTATTGCATATTTCAATCCGATAAATAATTACGATCTCTACCTTTTACTGTCAAGTGAGATTTGCAGTAAAAATAAGGCTGATAAGCTTGTTTTAGAGTTAGGCATTGGAAAATTATTTAAATAAGAAATGATGATAAATTAGTTTAAAATTAATTATATTTTTATCGAATAGCCCAATTATAGAAAGTAGCAAAGCGTATCTAAGCTTTTTTTGGTTAATTAAAAATAGATTGAAGGGGATTGGGCGTAAAAATAAACAAATATAGCAGCAGTGAACAAGAATGCAGAGCATTTTTTTTAGATCAATGGCTTATTTTTTGCTTCAGTTATAAATCCCAAAATAACATCGCAAAAATTTCATATAAATTCCACAATTTAAATAAATCTGTGCATTTATATTAAAAAATCAGATGAGGGTATATTTTTAAATGTCTTTTTGTGCGTTTCTTGTGGTTTAAAATACATATATAAAAATTTAAGAAGGTATTTTTCAACATTGACTTATTTAATCAGAATCTTACTTCTTCATTCATTCGTACTCCTTTAAACTAGTGAAATCCTGATTGTCATTATATTTTATAGAGAGAGAATAAATAAAATTTTTTGCCTAATTATGTAAATTATATTGCCGTACTTTTCTGAAGACAATACGTAGCCAATTGCAATACACACCCAGATTTTTACAAGCGGAAAGTCAAGATAGTCTTATCATCATGTATAATACACTGCTAGAATTTTTAGGCGTTCTTTACCATCGCAGCGGAACGCCTTAGGGGCATGTCTGATTCGTCCGTATTAACTTTCATCTACGAAACCGCTAGAAGGATTTTAATTTAATTAGATATGTAATCGTTATTAAAATCTATCGCCCAATTATGATTTTCAACTGAATCCGTCAATTAGAAGTTCCACTTAACATAATTACTTTAATAAACTTATACCCGTATCTCGTTTAATGGTATCCGTCAAACAACAATGAAATACCAAACTTTTCTCTCCCTAGCTCTTAAATGATCTGTTAGGTATAGATTAAAACATTTATTTGGATAGAGAACAACATTTACTACAAGAAAGTCCGCGAGGCCAGGTAATTACGAGTTATGGTTTCCGAGATAAAAATTCGAGAAAATTCCGAGCAAAATACCGCATATTTTGTTTACATCGATCGCTAAGACGGTTCTCTCAGGAGACAACAATTAAAAATCCACATATTTCTCTCCCATTCCCTTATATGATTTATGAGGTATACATAAAAATTTATTTGGATAGAGAACAACATTTACTACAAGATATTCCCGAGACCATATAATTACGACTTGTAGTTTCGGGGATAAAATCTTTCGATACCGCTTCATACGTATTTCCCTTTAAGAACGCTTTTGAAATCTCTGTGTATTCCATTTATGGAGTATATTTTTTCATCTTGTTGTAATTAAGACAAATGTTACCTTTAATGGTTAGTGAAGGACCCGATCCAATAGAGCAATTTTAAATATACCGATATGGTTACATATAGTTATGATAAATAGAAGAGGAGACTACGGGGAATATGCTACGAATTGAATATTCCAACCATAAACAAAGAAAGTTATTTAGCGAACAGAGCGTTAAACACCTATTTCGAGAGCCAAGCTCTCATCATCAGTAGCTGATGTCGAGTGGGGAATATTGTATAAACGCCTCAAGAGTGGAGTGGGAAGTTCCAATGTTGCTTATTTATTAGTTGTTTGTCACCATTCGTTCCTCCTCTCATTCGGATATCAATTTTTATTTGTTCTCCCAAATCCATATAAGAATGGATACAATACAAACGATACTTGCAGAGCTCGCACGAAATTTAGCGAGGCCAGGGAAAAAAACCTTCAATTTAATATAAACACAACATTTAATAACCAATTAGCTTAATCAACGACAATTCGTCCATAAATGTCGTTTATTGACTGGCTAGAATAACGTTTTGGTTTATTACCATTTATAATACGCATCCTGAATTTTTGGTCTATTTTTCGTGAAAAATATGAACCAAAAATTCAACGGAAATAATCAATTATTTTCAGTGTGGTAGTATAGCAATTTGAATTTTCCACCGGAACCCATGCGCTTCACAGTGTATTCGAGTGCTCTTCCTTTACATTCATTTTTGGATTAGATAGCGATAGCCACTCATATGGGGCAATAAGAGGCAAAAGTAAACTCTGGCTATTGGATAATGCACGGACGGGCAGTGCCGGCAAACAACCCGACTTAGTGACGATGGTCACCTATTGGTCATCGATCTCCATAACCCCAACTGGAGCAAATCTGATATCGAGAGTGAGTTAATTCCCCGTTTAAGCCCCTTAAGACTCGCCCGAATAACCCACTTTTGCATCCCGCTTCATAATGACCCGCTCCAGCATCCTGGAGCCTCATATGTGGTCGCGTAACCATCTTTAAACGCCATAGTCTCCCCCGTTTCTTTCCCTCCCGCCGCTCCGAGCCATAAGTGCTGCACGCCCCAAATATTATAATAGACAGCGGCGCGTGCTTCGAAATGAGGCTGGGTGCTTAGAGCGCGTGCTTTACCTTTACGCCACTAGACCCCACCACTGGGCAGATGGCCCCTAGGCGAGGACAGGAGGGGTTAGGTAGTAGGAGGAGGACAGAGAGAGCGGTATATCGTTTCGGATATAGTAGTGAGGATTGGGCGAGTTCGAGGTGAAAGGGGGTGGTGGGTTGGGCGAAGAGAGCATCCGCTTCGTTGCCTCGCTAGCCTTCCTATTTGGAGTCTTTTGGAGGGGCGGGTCTGGTGGGAAGCTAGCTCTCTTAGCAGCCGGCTGAGGTCAGAGAACCATCGGACGAAGCCTTTCCATCGCCGGTTGGGTTGTTGGGAGAGAGAGAGAGAGATAGAGAATCGGTATTGTTAACGGGAAGGCCAAGGAGAGTGTGGGGGAGAGGTAGAGGTGGGGGATTGGGGAGAGAGGTGAGGGATATACGCAGGGGACGAGTGGAGAAGGATAGAACCGACCCCTTCAATAATATTCCGAATGCAACGAAGGGTGGGATACAGGAGTGAGGGTAACGGTTGGGTTCGGGGGAGGTGGTGGGGAGAGGGAGAAAGATGCCTCATACCGACCAACTTTTATACAGGTAGTACAGTGTGGGAGAATAAAGCAGCACTCGGTCTCAGGGTAAGTTATGGTTCCATAAAATCACGCGGTCGCTCATCCGAGATGTATGGTCATTGTGGAGTAAATGAGGTATCAAAATGGGTCTCCTTGGGTGGCAATGCATGAAAGGTATTCAATGACGATTTGGGCACAAGAACGGACTGGTTTTGAGGTGCTATATCATAATATGCCCTCTCCGAATGACCGATTAGCGGGTCTGCCGCGTATACTTGACCTCCCCCTCCCTACCCCCTTCACGCTGTCTACTTCTCCGTTTGTTGCGGAGAGAAGTTCCCTATAGTCGTAACTCACCCTTCCTGCCTTCTTTTCCAGAATGAGAAATCGGCTTGTATAGTTCCAATCCTTTTGTCAGAAAACAGGATTTTCTGTCGCCGAAAACTGTTGTAATTGACGCAGCATCGCAGATTTTCCGAAATTTCGGATCGCATCCGTTTTCCGTTAATTCGTCTCCGATAAATCAATTGAAACAATGAAAAACGCTTCCTCTCGACCAAGGGTGTCAAACTCAAAACCATTCGCGGGCCAGACTACCAATTCAAATATGCTCGCGGGCCAAAACCTATTAAGGGATATTCAAATAAAATTTTAAACAAAAAGTATGTATCTATATTCATTTATTTAGGAATTACAAAAATATAATTATAAATTAAATAAAATAATTAAATATAATCATCTAGACAGTTTAATAACTAGTATTTAATTTAAATAAAAGTAAAATGTTGCTTATACTCTTAAAATTTAAATGCATTGTTTCAAAAGAATAAAATTACTTTTTAAATTCCACACCAGATATTTGGGTTTGTTTTTCTTCTACCATCTTATCAATGTTTGGCTTTAGCATTTTACTAGTAGCCACCTTTAAAATAGAATTTAAATGATCGTCCATCAGTTTTGAGCGTAGTCTTGATTTGTTGACATTCATAACAGAAAAGTTGTTCGCACAAGTATGTGCTACCAAACATAGATAAAATATCTACTGAAAAGTTTTTGAAATTATGGTTTTCACCTAAATGTTTATAAAATTCTAAAATTGAAACTGACAAAAAATTTTCTTTTAATTCCGAGTTGCATTGAATATCAATAAGTTCCATTTGTAGTTCGACAGGTGCATTTTCAAAATCAAAAGAGAAAGGAATATTGAATAATTTAAATTTCTGCCCACACTGTCTTAAATCTGCATATCTTTCCGTAAATTCCTTTTTTAATACTGATATTTGTTTTACATATTCGTCCATATGTTTTGCAGGGCCATCACAAGTTTTTGTAGGGAAATGATCTAATTTCCCAAGTGAGACCTGTCTTTCCCAAAGATCCAATTTTTTTTGCAAAAGTACAAACGCTATCATACAACTGCATTACCTACTACTTGGTTTCGCCCTTGCATCTTTGTATTTAAATCATTCATATGACCCACAATATCAACAAAAAAAAGCACAATCTCTTTTCTCATATCAAAAAAATGTTTTAGTACCACTCCACGACTCAACCAACGCACTTCAACGTAGTAGGGCAGATTTTCGCAATTTTGAATTAGTAGCTTGAATTGGCAATGGTTAAGAGCTCTGCCTCTAATAAAATTCACCGTTTCAACCACGACTTCCATTACATGTTCCATGGCAAGGGTTTTCGCACAAAGAGCCTGTTGATGTAGAATGCAATGAAATGTGATAAACTGTCGATTTGAATTTACATTGTGAATTTTGTTTTTTCAAATTAGAAACTGGACCAGCTATTGAGAAAGAAGTAAATGTCTTCGCTCGTGTTCGCAACTGAAGATTCAACTCACGCGCTAAATCTGAAATTCGATCGGCCACCGTATTCTGCGACAAACTAATATTTTCAAAGCAATGCTCTTTTTCAGGACACAATATTTGCAGCTTTTATCATGCATTTTTTTATAAATTCGCCTTCAGAAAATACTTTAGAAGAAGACGCTATTTCTTGCAAAATTATAAAACTAGCCTTTACTGCTGCATCGCTAGTATGCACTTCTAAGGATTTCTCAAATTCCTTGAGTTTTTCTTCGCAAGTTTTGCCTGTATATTTTGCACCACGATGAGAATCATGTCTTTTAATGTTGTATTCTTTTAGAACTGCAACTGCTTGTGGATTCTATAAAGAAATACGATAGTTTCCATTTACTTAAGAACACACGACGTTCACCGTCTACCTTCCATTTGAGTGACATGGGTAAAAAACAATTTTTCCTTTTGTTTCACACAAAATGTCAATAGCTGCAACTTCATTGACGACTAAACTATGACGCTGTAACGATGGGCCAGGCGGGATAGGAAGGTGTTGTCGCCAAAAATACGGTGTGATTGAATAAAAAGAACTTCCTCCGCTAAATACTAGTTGAATCTATCAGAAAACAAAATGCCAAAATTGGAATACAAAAACCTGAGCTATCGCGTTATATTTTTAACGGAGGAAGATATTCGAGGAATAATAAAATCAGGGTTTATTTTTTAAATTTTAATATCCCTGAATTTTTTTATGCATTTCACTGTCATGATTCTGATCGATGGGAGATTTACTATAAGAAAATGCCAGTAACAACATATTGGTTCAGTACGGCAACATTTCTAAGCGTGAATCTCACTCATTTGATGACAGAGGCAGCAAGACGGATTGCATTTTTCTAACTAATCGCCATTTATTAAAGAAAAACACACTGGTTTAAAAAGTTTAACAGGTAGCAAAATGTTAATTGCACTGTCGATATCTTATCGTTTTCTATCAAAGATGAACAAAGAGTGTAATTGAACTCATTGGGACATTAATCAATTAAGTAACGAATTGGTATAAAAGACATCTGTTAATGTTTTCACGGATTTAAAGAAGTTAATATAGAAATTTAGGCAATACAGAAACCTTTCAGAAGTTCAATAATAATCTAAAAGTTAAATCCACTATTCAAAAATGAAAAAAAGCAGCACTTGCCAAATTTGGATGTTAAAAACACACAAATCGGTAAGAAAATTTTTAGTTTCCCTATGGAAAACGCTGCCGAAGAGGGTGAACAGACGAAAAATCCAAAATCTCTATTGAATTGGTTTCACCTGAGGCACAACAAATCAAAGTTCCAGTCTCAAAACAAACAAAATCTTTCTCGAATAACGGACTACGCAAGACTGACGGCGGATACGGTAATAAAAATTTTTGACCCCCGCGTGAAAAAGTTGAGCGTCATTGTATTTTTAACATCAAATATGTTACATTGTAACACATTCGATAGTTACAATATATGTACTCACCTCCACCCTTCTGCTGGGCTGTCACCGCGTTTTTCTGTGACATAAGGTTCTTAGACGGAGCGGCCGCCGAAGTGACGTGATACGTGATCTGATAAGTGACCTTCATCTAAGATTGATACAATGTATTCAAACCCACAAAAATTGCCTGACTTCCCGGTTTTCACAAGTGTGACAGCCATGCTTATTCCTTGCCTCTCCATCTCCATTACTTCCCCATCCCCACACCACACCACCCGTGGCCGTGGGACTCAAGAGAGATTGGAACATCTGGAATGCCTTCCTTCCGGAACTTTACGCGGGCCGGACGGGACAACCTCGCGGGCCGCATGTTTGACACCCCTGCTCTAGACTGCAGACAATTTATTTATGAAATGTGAATCTTAAAAAAATTGATCGAGTCAATTCCACGACCGTAAACCAAAACACTTTTTCTCTAGTCGCATTAAAGTAGGTAATAATAGGTAAAGTTTGCTTTTATATCATATCTTTTTTATCAAACGCAAAATCTTTGCCAGATCATATTAAGCCTTATTCTCTAAGACTGTTTGTCCTTCGGTACTTGGATTATCAAAATAACTAATCGTGGGTTTGGCTGCACTCCCGCTATTCGAATAAAATGTTTTTCCGTGAGTTCTTACATAGTTGGATTTTATGTTCGTCACAGTTTCTCTGATGCTTAGTTATGGATTGTCGTAGAGATTTAGAGTGCGACTTCTCCCACATCACCTTACTACTCATTGCAATGCCGCAAGATAAAATTATATAATGCAAAATTATCGTTCAGGAAGATAACTGAGAATTAAATGCCAAAATTTACATGCAAGCTTTCTCTTCATTATTTTATTTTTTCCACCGTTCCATTTGAGAGACCATAAAAGTGAAACTACCTATACGAAACATTATTTCCTGCCAAAAAATTTCCCACAAACAAAACTAGGAAGTGAATTGTTATGAAGAGAAAGTCCTTAATCATGCGATAAGCAGCTTGTTGATTTTTTTAAATGCATTCCGCAATTTAAACATTTTACCTGAACATTTATCCAGAATATGATCTATTAAATTAACTGTAAGCATTTAACTTATCAGCGTGAACAATGTAAATACAGTTTCTCGAGTTCATCACGAATGTTCTGATTGCTTTCAACATTCAAAACGCTATACACTTGAAGTTAAAAAAACGGCCAAGGCATCCAAGTGAAAGGGAGACGGTGGTTTTCTTTATTTTAAACGAGCCGGTAAAGTGTAATGATTGCTGCGTCATGATGCAAGTTACAACTTGGAGTTGATACTTAACTAAAAAGGAATCATTCCAAAGCGAAGACAGAAATATCCAAGTTTCCCATCTTTAGGCTGGAAATATTTCGATACGATACGAACATCAGTGGTTCTCACCTCGTCCGAAACCGAACAATTTCTTAAGGCTTTGTTATAGAAAGTAACGTTAAGATCACGGAGAAAAAGTGTCCTCACCGATTTATCGTCTCCCCTATCCCTCTCATCTCCGTTCATCGTCTCCTGACGTCTCGCGCAATCCATCACTCGCCGGGGAAGCGCCATAAATGTAATAAGCGTTTTGATTCTAATGTTTTTATAAATACCCGACGAATTTGCATAGTTATCGACTTAGCTAATTTTCGTCGCCGAAAGATAAAAAAAGGAAAAAATTCGAAAGAGGCCGACGAAAATAAATTGCTTTGTAAGATCCGAGAGAGAGAGAGAGCGAGGGTCGAGGAAAAAAGGAAGAAACAAAGCCCCTCCCTCGGAAACAATACAAATGTAGTGCTGAAACATATGCACGTGTGTGTGAGAGAGAGAGGGCTGTGGGAACCGAATTTAGTCGGACATCATTCTTTTATAGATAGAAAACGCCGCGGAGTTAAAGGCCTCACCAAACCCTCGCGCGAAACACACACATGTACGCCAGGAGAAAAAAAACAACACACTTAATAGCCAACACCGCACTCTAATTAATAATAATAATAAATGAAAACAAAAAAATACAGGCAAGGTTAAAAAAAATCTCCCATTCTTTTGGCCCATCCATTCTGCCGGTCTCGATCGACGGAGAGAGAGACGAGAGAGAGAAGCGGTGCTAACGAACTTTTTTTCCTCTCTCACTCCCCTTCTCAACCCACTGCATATCGAATGAGTGAAAGAAAGAAAAGGAAGAGGGCGGATTGAAAGAGGCGGAGGAAGGGGGAGTGAGGGATTCGGAATGGGGGAGGGAAGGGGGGGAGGAAGCGGGTTTTAGCATCGACGGAAGTCGTGCAGGGTCGCGCCGACTCCAGCCAGCCGACAACTCCTCGCGTCGGCAGATGCATGACTCGCTATGTGATAGACATTCACACGGCTGGAGTGAGTGAAGAGGAGAGAGGATGAGGAGAGGAAGAAGAGAGAGGGGAGTAAAAGAGTAAGGAAAGGAGGGTGAGGAGGTCGCCATCTTCCCCCTCCTCCCTGTTCCCCGCCCTTTCATTCGTCACCCCTCCCTCCTCCCCTTTCCCTCACACCCTCCTCCCTTAACCAACCACCCCTCCTGCCCCTTCTCTCAATCCCTCCTCCTACGGCAACCAGCGACCCTTCCCCTCTTTCTCTCTCTCTCTCCATCCCATCCTCCTCCCTCTCTCGCTCTTACTGTTCCCCTTCCCAGTGGCGTGGATACTCGGCAAACCATCGGGACGCAGGCGCAGAGACTCCTTTTCAATCGGGGCGAAGGGCGAAAGAGAGGACGGAGAAACGGACCCTACGGATCGTCAGAGTCACTCCGGCGGCTGCCGAGGCAACATCTAGCCGCTTTCGTCGTAGTGAAGTCACGAAGGTTTTTAATACTTGGTATAAGTACACCGGAGTGTGTTGAGGGACATCAGTCGCTCACCGACCATCGTAGGAGTTTGGCGGTTTGTTTTTTTTTCCGCCGATACAAGACGCGGCGTTTGTGAAATACCTTTCGGAGTAGTGCGCACAGAGAGGCGAAGGAAGCGCTCCCTCTCACCGCATTTTGCCCAAGTTCTTTCCCCTCATCCCGTGCTGAGTAACCTTACCGAATCAGAAAAACTTCGGTTCGATCCCTTTTCCGTGGACTCATCGAAAAAGAAAAGGAACTGGTTTTTAGAGAAGGAAAAACTTGTGTGCTCTCCGCCGACGGGAACTGCAGTACGGCGTTTACGCAAACTTAAAGCGCGCCCGTGTTTTGTTTTTTTTTTCGTTCGAAATTCATCGCCGTTTCGTGTGTGCCGTTCGTTTTTATTTTCAACGGAGTTGTATAAAGTTCACTTCGCGGTAGGTGTGTTTATGTGGCGTGTGAGTGTGTGATGCGGCCGTGTTCACAGTTCGAAAGGACTTTTCTCAACCTCCGCCCTTAGCCGCCGTGGTGTTGGGCGAGCATCGATTGAGAGAGCTGGAAGGACTGTGGGATAGAGGGAGAGGTAGCGGGGGCGTACGGAAAAAAGGGACTCATTTTTTTGGGGGGGTCCTTCGACGCATACACGCGCGTTAACCCCCCGTGGTACTCCCCGGAACCAACGCAGAAAAGCGTCCCGACTAACCCCCCGCAAAGGCGCTCGCCGAGAAAGTTTTTTTCAATTTCAACCCTACTAAGTATCAGTGTGTCGTCCCTGAAAGGGAGGAGCGCAGTGTGGCTTGTGTGCGAAAAAAACGGTAGGGAGTGTCGTATAGAAAAAATCCCCCATGGACTTTCATTGTACGCGAACGCATATCTATGTATGAAAAAGTGAGGCGTGAGGACTGTGCGTGGATATCCTGATACGTCCATTTCACGTAAGAAACGCAATTTTTTATGCATAGATTCCGTTCACCGTGTGTTCCAACGCGCGTAACGATTTCAAAAAGGCGCTGCTTGTGGTGATACTTTTCTTCCTCCAATGCTTTTTATACGTTTTTTGTAAAAGTAACAAATCTTTGTCCATTTCCTTTCGTGAAGGCGAAAGTAGTATGCACTGAGTTAACGTTTTTCGCATGTGATCTTGATACAGTGAAGTGTCATAAAAAAAGCTTATTCCGCGTTCACGGTAAAGGTAACACACGTAAAGAAATTTATTTGAGTAAATAGAACTGATAGAAGTTAATTTGTGAGGGAGAAGCCATAATATTCATAAAAGCAATCACGAGGGGATCAAGGAAAAGGACCAAGAAAGTCTTTCTTTCAACTCCAGTGCGTCGTAGATAATAACCGTTTTATTTCTCGTTTGTCATCATCATCATCATCGGAGTTGGTAAAGTGGGTGGGAAAGAGTGATCGGGGGGAGGTCGTGGAGAAGGGGGTGTGGCGCTGGTTTAAAACGTGCTTTTAGAGGGGCATGGGGCTCGGTGCAGTATCAGTCCACCGATGGCGGTGACGGGAGTGGCTGCCTGCTCGTCATACAACCCAATGCTCTCGCATCCCATGGACGAGGAAGAAGACGCGATGGCACCCAACACGAGGCATCACCGCCGAGGCTCCGCACCCGCTGTCGCCTCCCGCGCCATGACACGCCTGCTCATCTTGGGCCTCTTCTCTTGGGCGCCCCTTTTCTTGGGACCACCTACTGTCCGAGCGGGTTCGCCCGCTCCCGTCGACTGCACCTGGGACACGCCCACCGAACAGATCGTTTCCAACCAAGACGAGGACGAGGCCCGGCTCTCTTGCCTCCTACGCGTCGCCGCCGACGGCGGGGACGTCGAAGGCTTCGACGCCAACTTCACGTCGATATCGTCCGACCGGACTTCGTCCCTGCACCTTGCATGCGAACCGGGCGCGGAGATAGTTCTCTCCGCCGCGCTCAGGGAAAGGACCCTCGCACATCTCGGCGGCAGACTTCGCGACTTGTCCATCGAGGGATGCAGGCTTTCGGAATGGCCCGCCGCCGCCCTCTCCGGCATGAGGAGACTCCGATCCCTCTCCGTCCAGGCGTGGAAATCTTCATCGGGCGGACAGGATCCGTCGTCTTTCGACGCCGCCGACGCCGAGGAGGACTGGCCGTCCGACGGCCTCCGAGTCGCCCCCGGTAGCTTCGAAGGCGCCCCGCAGTTGGAGAGGTTGGACATGAGCGGCAACGCCATACGCACGTTCCCCCGTGGCCTCTTTTGCCCCTTGGCGAGCCTTGTCACCCTCAACGTGAGCCACAACAGACTGCGGGACATCGGAGAGCTCGGCTTCAGGGAGACGGAGACCAACAGCAGGCCGACCACCATCAACGCGTCCGCAGCCAACACTCAAGGCGCCGCTTGCAGCCTCGACGTCCAGTCCCTCGACGTGTCGTGGAACAGGCTTTCGGCGCTTCCTGCGAGAGGATTGGCTTCCCTGAGGCGACTGCACGACCTCGACCTGTCGCACAACATGCTGCAGAGCGTGTCTCCCCGCTCGCTCTCCGGATTGAAGGCCCTGGCCGTGCTCGACCTGTCCGGTAATCGTTTAGGTCCCGCCCTTTCCCCGCGACTTTTCCGCGACGCGTCGGATTCCCTGAGGGAACTCAGACTGCGCGACAACGCTCTCGTTTCTCTCGAACCTGGATTGCTCTCCGGTCTCGCTCGTCTGACTTCTCTGGACGTTTCCAGGAATCGGATCGGTCGCCTCCATCCCGCGTCTCTCACCGGTCTCATTCGTCTCGTGGCCCTCGACCTCTCCCACAATTACGTGACGGTGTTGGGGATGGAATTGATGTCGCCTAACGAGGCTCTGTTCCGTGATCTGTACACGTTGCAAATTTTAGATCTTAGTTATAATAGATTGGAAACCCTTCCCGCTGGTATATTCTCCCCGTGTAGTAACTTGCACACGCTGATTCTTTCTCACAATAAGTTGGCGCGGATCGAATCGAGGGCTTTGAATGGTCTGTTTGTTTTGTCGTTGCTTTCTCTCGATAACAATCACATCGAAAAGCTTGATGTCGAATCGCTTACTAATTGCACCGCCTTGCAAGATTTGAATTTAAATGGTAATTCTCTGAAAGAGGTCCCCGCAGCTGTGAGAGGGCTTAGATTGTTGAGAACGTTGGATCTTGGAGATAATGTAATCGAGACATTGGATGGTGAAGGAAGAAATGTTTCTGAAGCCTATCCTCCATTGTCGGGGCTACCGAATCTTTATGGGCTTAGATTAATTGGTAATCATTTGACTACTTTGACTAGAAAGGCATTTTCAAGTCTTCCTGCACTGCAAATACTCAATCTCGCACGTAATAAAATATCAATCATCGAGAAGGGAACTTTCGATGCTAATGTGGCATTGCAAGCCATTAGATTGGATGCCAACATACTCACCGATTTGTCTGGTCTCTTTTTCGGTCTTCCGTCTCTTTTATGGCTCAATGTATCGGATAATAGAATATCAGATAGGTTAGATCTGGTGGAAACTATGCCCCCGACGTTACAATGGTTAGACGTCCATGCAAATGCAATAACGGAAGTGGGCTGCGGGAGAAGGATAGGAGAACTGGAGGAAGAGACCTATAAACCAGATTTGCAATTACAAACCCTCGACTCATCATTCAACAGATTGACAAGGGTGGGTGGGACCGCCGGTAGCCTTCCGGATTCCCTCCGCCTCCTTTTTCTCAACGATAACTTCATCACGACCATAGAACCCCATATATTTTTGGACAAAACTAATCTCACGAGGGTCGATCTATACGCAAATCGGATTGTGACGATGGAATTGGCCGCGTTGCGCCTGACACCTGTTCCCGAGGATCAGCCGTTGCCCGAATTTTACATTGGAGGAAATCCCTTCCGTTGCGACTGCTCGATGGAATGGCTTCAAGTCATCAATAACATGACGTCTTCCTTGCGTCAATACCCTAAGGTCGCGGACCTCGACGCAGTTTATTGTCGCTTGGTCCTCCCGCGTCGGCGCCGGCCACACCCACCTCCTTTCGTCCCAATCCTTCAGGCGTCTCCGTCGGATTTCCTTTGCCCCTATAAAACCCATTGTTTTGCCCTCTGCCATTGCTGTGATTTCGATGCCTGCGATTGCGAGATGACCTGCCCCAACAACTGCACGTGTTATCATGACCACGCTTGGTCCACCAACGTGGTCGATTGCTCGTCGGCCGGTTATTCCTCGACCCTTCCCGTTCGAATCCCCATGGACGCCACCGAGGTCTATCTCGACGGGAATGCCTTGGGGGCGTTGCCCAGCCACGCCTTCATCGGGCGTAAAAATCTCAGGGTCCTATTGGCGAATTCTTCCTCCCTCGCCGGGATCCGAAATCACACCTTCAGCGGCCTTGGTAGGCTCATGGTCCTCCACCTGCAAGACAACCACCTGAAGGAGCTCCGCGGGTTCGAATTCAGAGATCTCGAGTCGCTGAAGGAATTGTATCTCCAGGGCAACAGGCTCCGATACATCGACGAGAGGACGTTCTCTCACCTGAGGAACCTCGAGGTCCTCAGGCTTGACGGCAATAGGCTCTCCGACTTCGCCGTTTGGCGCCTCGGAGGGACGAGCAACCCCGCCCTCACCCACATATCCCTATCGGGCAATCGGTGGCCGTGCGCCGACTGCCGGCACCTCGGCCTCCTACGCGAGTGGATTCGACGCAACATCGCCCGCGTAAGCGACGCTCGTCGCATAACCTGCGTCTACTTTTCATCCGAAGACGACGAGGACGACGCCATGGGTCCTCCTTTGGCCGCCCTAGACGGCGCTTCCGGCGACGAATTCGGCGGTGATATCTTCGACAACTCTTCGGCCATAGTGGGCGTGGTCAGCACCATCTGCTCTCCCCTCAGCGCCCGAGACAACACCAACCTCGGAGGCTCGTTGGAGAAGAAGCTCTTGGGCGAGCACCTCCCATTCCTCCTCGCCGCAGTCATAGCCCTTCCTTGCGCCCTCCTCGTCACCCTCCTCGGCGTGTGTTACAGGCGGGAACTCCGCGCCTGGATGCATTCCCGCTGCGGCGTTCGCGTCTGCTACCGCCGAGACGCTTCCTCCTCGTCTTCCAGCAACGTCGGCATGGGATGCGACGGTAACATCGGAGTGGCCATCGCCGGTGAAGACGAAGAGTCCGAGGGGTGCGGCGGAGAGGACAGCACGCTCGAGGCGCACATGGGTAAAATCGGGAGGAAGCGAGGGGGGGCGGGGCGCTTTCTGTTCGACGCCTACATCTGCCATAGCGCCAGGGACGAGACTTTCGTCAGGGGCGTTTTAGCGGCGGGTCTCGAGGCGAGAGATCCGCGATATCGTTTGGGTCTCCACTACAGGGACCTTCCCTCCCTGGCCATCAGCAGCATCGGAGGTGTGGGAGGAGGGGGCGGGGGAGGCGGCATGCAACCTCCCACGTCCCCTACGGAGTCTTCCCCATCACCCCTTGCGGATGCCGTGGTGGAGGCGGTGGAGCGCAGCCGCCGCACCGTCCTAGTCTTAAGCGCGGCCTTCATTTCCGGCGAGTGGAGGCGGTTCGAGGTGCGGTCGGCGCTCGCAGAGGCGCTGAGTGGAGGGGGCGGTGAGAAGAGGAGGAGGAGGCAACAGAGGCTCATCGTGGTGCTCTTGGGCGAGCTTCCGAGGGAGTTGGATCCGGACCTTAGGCTGTACCTGAAGGGAGCGGCTGCCGTGCTGAGGTGGGGCGATTCGCTCTTCTGGGAGAAATTGAGGTACGCCCTACCAGACGTTCACCGACAACCCTTGCCGCCCCCTCCGCCTCCCGCCACCACCGTCACCGTGACCATCCCGAGGAAGGGAGGACACAGCGTGGAGGAGGTCAGCGTCGGGGGCGGGAACATCTACGCCTCCCCGGATACCGTCCCCCCTTCACGTCCCCTGCCCCTCTACCTCCAGCCACACCGCAACGGAATACAGGGACAGCAGAGGGAGCTGCCCCGCATCCCTCAGCCCATGTGGGCGTAGCGAGCGAGGAGTGGAGGTGAAGGTAAGGGCTCGCTCGAATGGTGCACGACTTCTTTTGTAACGACGAGTGAACAAGTCCCTGAACGTGATATATAGAATTGAGAGGTTTCGAGGACGGACGGGAGATGAATTAAATTATTTATTTAATCGGTGGAGTTTGTAAATATTATATATACATATAAATATATAGGAAATGGGAGGGAGAGATGAATGAAACGACGTGTGGTGCTTAATAAAATACAATATTTCGTTTTTCTTTTGTCGAGAAAGAGACATCTAAAGCCTTAAATAAAATGGCGAAAAGGAAAATGAATTAAGTGTTAAAAAGCGGTGGGGATGAAAATATCGCATTTTTATCTGTTGGGGTGGGAAGAGAAACAAAAAAGGGACGGGGTGACAGCCAGTGAGGTGATTGTTTCATTTTGTTTTCCGCGGTGACGTGATAGAGGTTTTTTTATGCGCAGTGATATGTGATTTTCAGTAAATGGCTCATTTACCACTAGACTGCAGTTATAACAAAATGAGTACTGGCAGTGACTCGAGAAAGCAAAAACGAACATCGATTGAAACGAAGGACAAAAAGTTTTTAATTTTTGTTTATCATCTCTTGAGAGAAAAGAGAGCGCCGTGCCTTTATTTCCCTAAAAGAGGCGCTTTTTTTTAAACATTCCACGTGTCCTCGCGGATAGCGGCGGGGACTCTTCTTCTTCCTACGACTGACCAACTGTATAAACAAATGAAAGACTACACGAATATAAGAGACCAAAGACCGGTGCTGTTAAAAGTGCTAAGTTATTTTACTCAGTTCCTGAGAACTTCCGAGCATTCCACTGCAAAATTGCGGTAGGTGCAAAGATAACTCGTGTGATTTTTTTGATGCTCATAGATGTTTATCTATTCTCTTTGTTGGAGACTGCCCGCTGTTTGTATAGTTCACTGAAAAAATTCCTCAAAGAGCTCGAGCCATCAATGTGTGATATAAAATAAACATTATGTATGAAATAATAATAATAAAAACAATAATGTGTAAATGCTGCTTCTTGAGTTACACCATGGAATGCTTTCTTGTTCAGTCATTTAGTAACAGAGAAATTGTCTTTGCACGTTCATAATGCCGTCAGATTTCCCTTTGAAATAGCAATGGAAAGAAATAATGTGTACAGTATAATAAGCATTTAATATTATTTGCAAAAAAGTTTACAGCGGACAGTGTGCAATAAAGTGCGTGTTTGAGAAAATGAATGTTTACAATTTGAAGGTGAATAAAACTCCAATTACCTAAACTTGATCGTCTTTAATGATTAGTAAATATTAAATTGGCGTACGCAAAATCGAATGCTTTGTCGTTGCACACACAATGCAAAACATTCGAGAGGTTGAGAGCCTTTTACCAAGGCAACCGGAATAACTAACTCAAAATAATCACGAGGTAACTGTTCAACTGAAATACGCTTTAATGGCTTTACACTATGAGAATGTGTTGGCCAATTAACAGAAAGAAATTTTTCAGGATACGTTGAATAAAAACATTTGGTCAAGTTCAGATAACATAGAAGTTTATTTTCAAATGTTCTCATTTTCAATATTCCTGAGGATAATGCATTAAGTACGTAATTAAATTCAATTGCTTTAAAATATAAATTTATAGGATTACACCATATATCAAATAATTTTATAGGATTGTAAAACGTTATTACGAATATTTTAAATTAGCCATTCCATTCAAAGTATATGTCACATTCTTAAAGTAACGTTTAATATTTACTTCTTAAACTGAATAAAATGCATTCTCCTTAGCTACTTGATAGATTTAAAAATCATGAAATTATATAAATCTGAGAAACTTTCATTGATGTCGCCTGTTATTTTTTTTAAACATCTTTTTTCAACATGAGCATTTTTAACTTGAATTGCATCAATTGAGTATTTTGACATACTTCCCGCCGTAAAGATAAATATATATTCATTATTAGTGTCGTTTTTCAAATTTAAATTACCTCAATTTGAAGAAAAACGCGACTTTATGCTTTGTCACTCTGGTGGCAATAGATTTCCGAAAAGCTTGCCGTCAGAAGAGAAGAGAGAGCGCCCTCTAGACGAGTTCTTGAATTCGAAAATAAAAAGAGAGCACAGCAACAGTACGAGAACATAAAGAACAATACACCTAACAGAAGAGAAATAATTACTTTTTCTCAGGATGAAAAAAAATGCGAAGAATTTCTTTCCAAAAACCTTGATTTCCTTCACCCTCGAAAAACCACAAAACCTATTTTTATTATGCGTTTTTACCCTCCATTTTTATGTCCTCCAGGCAAACACGGCAGGGAGGTTTGGCAGAGTGGCGGGAAAGGGGGGAGTTAGGAAAGAGAGGCCCGAGAAGAGTTCCCTAGCTAAACCCCAGAGGGCTGCATATTTCTTCTCCGCCCTGAAAAAACCCTCCTCTTTACCCCCGTCATTCACAAAGCGTTCTGCCTTCTCCACGCTCGGGTCTCCGTCTTACTCCCTCCCTCTCTCTGGAGAGAGAGAGAGATATAGAAAGCGAAGGAAAAAGAGTGCACGCTGCTCGCTCGCATACTTCTGCTTTAACAGCGTCGTCTCTCAGTCGCCTACTGCCACTCCTGGAATCGGTCGATTGGTGTGAGAGGAGAAAGACGAGGGTGGAGGGAGAGCAGTAGTGTTGGGAAGGGGGGGGGTTGAATGGGGTATAAAAAGGGGGAAGGGAGAAAAGGACGGCGAAAAAAAATTAGGGGAAGAAGAAGGGATGATGAAATAGAGCAGTCGGTGGGGTTTTGCTACGTTTTAATGACGTGAAAAAAAGATGAAGAGAGGCAGAGAGGACTAATCTCGCCCCGAGATAATATTTTTTAAAATTCAACGCAAAAAAAATAAATAAACTGCCCTCGCGCTCTGTTTAATGATATTTTGAAATTCCGGTGTTTTGTGGAGCAAGCTAGGGGAAGAGAGAGAGAGGAAGTCTTGCGGAAGGAAAAATGGGCATTATGTTATGCGCGAGTTAAGGAAGATGATGCAGCCAGCATCTGTAAGCTGCAATTTCGGGTCCGCTCGCTTTTGGCTCAACCACGGGGTCTGTTTCATTATTCTTCGCGAAGTATGTCGAAGCTGTTAATTAAAATATTTCTTAGGACACGTCCTCGAGTCGAGAAGGCATTTCGGAGTGTTCTCATTTAAAGATAAAGGATTGAGATAATTAATATTTCGCTGTTGGCAGCCTTAGTTTCAAGTCTGCATGAAAACCGAAATATTATACAAAATTCACCATGAATTTTACAGTTTTTGAAATAGATGCGAGGAAATTACAGCGAATCATTGCAAAAAAGTTTTGTCCATCTATCATTTGAAAATTTAGGATCAGTTCCTTTATTTCACAAAATTTTGAAATAGAAAATATTTTTCAAATGATATTCTTTTTCAAGAAACTTTAAAAAGTGTACGTCCATAAACGGGAATTTTCTTTCCGCTTGACGACCTGATGTTTCTTGTAGACCGACTAAAGTAGTAAGCATTTTTTAAGCCAGGTAAAATTTATAGGAGATATTAATTTTAAAATATATTCAAAACATTGTGTGTTGTAAGAATAATTAAATGCAACTCGTGAATTATAAAATAATAACATTATTCAGAATTTTCATTTTTTAGCAGAGAGCTTACGCTATCTAATTCTATTAGAATCTAGTTGTATTGATAGTCGGTTTCAAAGAGTTTTCATTGATAATATTTCCAGTTAGGTTTTTCGGAAAACAATGCCTTTCGTCCAAAAAATCTGTCTTGGATATGATTGATAGTGAAAATTCTTCGTTTTCTTTCGGGATACTTATAGAGTTCACTTATAGTAGTATGATATTTTGGGTTCTGACTGGAATCATTTGTTGATAAATGACACTAAGAACGCAAATTAATTAAAATACCTTCTTAATCCACAAATACCATAGTGCATATTATACATTTCACAATTTAGTTATATAGTTTTCTTCATCTTGATATTATTTACCAAGAAAAGTGCGGTTGTTCACGTTTCAGAGATGGTAGCTTGGGTTAATTTAAACTCGTGGCGAAGTCAAAGAGTAAACCGGAAAATAATTTTGCAAAAAGTTATATTTCACCAAGCAACAAGTACATTTATTTGAAACTTATTTCCCTCGCTATAGGCGAAAATAAAATAAAAAAAAGATTGGAAAAACGCTGATCGGGAAAATTGAGAGGAAGGAAGGAAACATTAGGTGAGAACTCAGTTTCGGAAAATGAAAACGTGCTGTGGAAATCTAGGGAGTGCAGAAAACACGGTCATCCTTTTACATCCTCAAACAACTCTCCTTTCCCAAAAACTCAAACCTTATTTGTTTGTTCTTCCCACTCAGCAACGCAAGACCCAACAAGGTCGCGTATCCGAAAGACCTCAACTCTCCATACTCTCCTTCTCCCGCCCACCCCTCTCTCTCACACACACACAACCTCTCGCTAAACAATTTTCAAAACGAGACCAAAGCAGTCGTTTTTTCTTTCTTTCTTTCACTTATTCTCGTCGCCTAAATCCTCTCCTCTCTTTCCCCTCTTTCCTTCGCACAATTCGCGTTCCTTCTCATTCTCTCTCTCTCTCCTCGAAAGAGACAAGGAGTGGCAGATTTCTAAAAAAATAAAGAAGGCGAGAGAGAGAGGAGGAGGAGAAAAACCGAAAAAAATTCCCTATGCATGGAAGTACTTACAACGGAGCAACCTTTTTGATATTTACCGTGACAGGTTTTCATTTCCCACCAGAATACTCCCCTTTTATCGCCAGACATTCTTCACCCCCACGGTTTCGTATATATATGTGTGTGTGCGCGCGCGCTCGCGTTTGCAGTGGATACGTTTTCATTTTTCACTTTTTTTATCGAGTATTTTTTCTCCCTCCCTCACTCTACTTCTCATCTCCTACTTCTTCCCCGTTTCTGCTTTTTCCCTTTCCTTTTCCTACCTCTCTTTCTCACTCACACACGGTTACACCCTTTTCTTTCTCAAACTCTCCTGGAAAAAAATACCCTTATCTCTTTCTTTTTCCCGTCTCTTTCACTCACTCTCTCCCTCCGAATCTTTTATTCTTTACCATTGTCCTCTCTCTCTCTTTCGCCTTTCCCCTTCCATCTCCGCTCCAATGGCGCAAGTTTCACGAGGAATCGTATGTGTGTGTTCGCGCGTGCGTGTGTGAGTGGGGTTTATTTTTTCTCTTTCTCTTCTCTACACTCCTCCCTCCGGAGTTTAAGTTTCCCTTCGCCACTCTGGTGAGACTTCCGAGGGCAATGGGAAGAACGTTTTATGGTGGAGAGGGTATTCCCTTCTTACCTCCCTCTCCCAACACACACCAACAAGGCCGTAACCTTGCCAATGTAGTAACTCGGAATATTCCGCATAGGGGACTCCGTCAGAGCTTCCAGTAGCAGAAAAGGGGGTTCGAGAATAGGCTACGCATGTATGTATGCGCGTATGGTGGTTCTGAAAACACTCTTGAAAATTGCGGCAGGAGGGGGTTGTATTACCGACGAATTTTTTCGGGAAGAAATCCAGCTCTCTCTGGTAGAATGGGAGATTATAGCTTACGTTCGGGAGGAGTTTTTGGAGACAATATCAGGAAACGCTCAAGACGTTTCGGAAATTTAGAATTTTTGTGGTATCGGTTTTTTTCCGAGTCGGTTAATTCACCTCTCGAAGCGTATTTGTTCAAATGGTAGCGATCAAAACATGTCATGTGATCCCAGTCAGCAAACGTTATTAGTATTTGTAAAAACATCCTCTAAATCAGGGTCAGGCAGCATTTTATGCGCTGCGTGCCGTATTCGCAGTTACAAATGCTTTGGCATGCCGCATTGGGCACTGCGAGTACTTCGGCCGGATCGTATAGGAGTTTTTAATAAGAAGCTACTTCGAAATTCTATAATTACACTTTAATGAACATGTAGCTTAAAGTATTTTTTACGTTAAATCTTCATCAGACAGCGTTTTATTATCAAAACTTTAATTTGCAATAATAGAAATGTCTATGTTCAAATCTGCTGATTTCTTTATCAACCCAGCATAGCGAACTGCTTAAAATGCTCTCGCGGACCACGTGAAGCCCGTGGACCGCAGGTTGTTGACCACTATTCCAAAGATATAGATTAGGAAGGAGTGTACCAGTTGCATTAAAATGATGCTGTAGTATATGTGAATATCTTGAGCAGTTTAAGGTCAAACAGCACATTACTAATTGACGAATACCAGAGAATATTTTCTCTGGACCCCTCTTGGGAGTGCGTCAAGATTTTTAAAGTGGTAAGCAAAAATATTGCAATTTATAATCGATATTCTTACAGCATCTTTCATGCATGACTTTGGAATCAAAGTTGCGACTAAACGACTACGAATGACTTTATAAGATATAAATACGGCACAAACTGAGTATTATAAAGTTGTAAAAACCGTAGTAGGCACGGTTTTACCGAGAATTGGGATAGAAAAATTATTTCAGTATTCTCACCCATCTCTCCAAAGAAGCCTTATTAAGATTGAGTAAATTATTGAGAAGTCAGGAGGTCATTTTATCCATGAAAGGTCGCGCACGGCCTTTTTTTTTGCCGTTTTGGAAAGCACATTAAGAACAGAATAAGCGCATCGTTTTAATTTTTACTCTTAGAAACATTTTCTCTATTTAAAATGTGCGTTGCTCATTTCATTTTCGTTTTAAATATTTTTAGAGGATACCAGACTACATATTTCAAAAATGGTCAAAGGGGCACATCATAAAACAACGTCGCAGATCCCTGCTGTAGGCTAATAATACGGCAAATATCAAATTAACCAACGATAAACGATTTTATTGGCGTCTACTTGTTTACGTAAACGTCGACTGATTGATGTCCATGATATTCCCAAATTGCTTTATTTCGATGTATTATTATTTTAACGCGTCAACGTTCGACTCTGTCTGCTAAAGGTAATCGCTTTCATGTTAAGCGTTACGTAGCGATTCGTCTTTTGACGCGACATGTTTTCGCAAGTAATGATAAAATTATTTTCTCTCTTCCATCAGTAGGTGTTATGTATGTTCCAAATTTTTCTCGAAATTTTTTGAGTTTTAAATGTCGTATATCTTGCCGTACACGCAACGCGATTTCGTTCGCAATTCCGATTTAGGATGGGAACTGAATGCTGTTGAGATTATCACGAAGCAGAAAGGCATTCACTTTATAACAACAACCGAGAATATTAAAGATAAACATTTTCGAAAATTAATGCCGAAGTATTATTTCGATTACCTGGTGAGATAATGATCGCGAAAACAAACATGAACTCCATTTAATATAAGATTATTGAGCACGTATTATAACTTAATAAATTTTAAAAATAAGTATTTAAGAATAAAAATTGAAAACATATCTTAGGTAGTAGGTATATCCAATGGCCATGCGCATTTCGGTTACAATGCAGCCGTCTTCAGTGGCGATTCGCCGAAAGAAAATTCTAAAAAAAACACTGTATCTGAAATGCGCATCTGGTATTTTTTAACCTTGTTATGACTTTTGAAGATACCTAAGTTTCAGTTTTTTATTCTTAAGTCCTTGTTTTTTTAAACTATCCCCATTTACATAATATTTAGGAGTTGAATAAGTGGATTTACGTGAGAAACCGTTCATGAGAATGACTAATCTTCAAAAAGAGTTGATGCCTCAGAAGTTCATAAATATTATCACTGCCGTAATGTCTCTTATTCCATTTTAGTGTTTATGCTATCCAACCGAGAGAGGGCTCCTCTTTCCAAGCTGTAATAGCGCTACCAAAATGTTTTTCCCGTCTTCTTCACTGTTTCGGTTAGTTTTTCGTGATTTTTGTTTTATTCTTGCTTTGACGAAGTTGCTAAGATTTTCCGCTGTGACCGTTTTCTGCCGGTGCTTGGTTTTAAACATATTTATGACATTAAATTCAACTTTTAAATGCCTACGCGCGTATTGCTTGTCCAGCATCCTCGCCGAAATTTGAATAATTGTCATCGCAAACACGTTCTCCGATTACGGGCGATATTTACGCGAGTATCAAAACCTTTGTGTTTTCGAAAATTTACAACGATATCGATAGCCTTCTTTGAATGTAGACGTAATTGTTTGAACAACTGAAATAGTCTCTGTTGGCGCGTAAATTTCCAGTTTTAAAATTACGTTAACGTTTGCCGCCACGCAATAAAATCGACCGTTAAGAATAGTAATGCCGACCTATAATATGGAAAAAAGGAGAGAATGTGACGACAATCCAAATGAATAGAAAGAGGATGGCGAAATGGATCGAGCACTTCATGGGGAGAGCATCGGTTATTAAAGATTAGATAGGGGAAAACTTTTTCAATGAAAGAGGAAAAGAACATGTTTTAGCTTTAAAGACGACTTGAAAATGGAAAGAGTTAGTAATAATTGACGAAAGTTAAGGAAAATACAAGATTGCGGAGAAACCGGTTTAACATTTAATCATGGATATGGCTGTAGATATCACTAGTTTTATATATATATATATATATATATATATATATATATATATTCGAAAAAAAAAACAAGTTTAAAAATTTAAAATATTTTATTCTATAATTATCTGCCTAAGCATACATGCATATATAACTATAAGTAAACGTGAATAAATGTAAGAAAAATTCTAATGCGAACAATGCGCCTGTTTTTAAATTGGAAACACTGATTTTATGATGTTTAATAAAACTTCCGCGGGCCTGATAATACCCTTTCGCGGGCCGTAGTTTGGGGACACCTGATTTAGACTATCACTTACCGGTACACAACATTTTTTGTTTTGTTCTCCATTTCTGATGGTACAGCAAATCGTATGTTCTGTGGTTTGTTTAATATCAAGTAATCACTATAAATGCACAGGCCACTTGTCAAAGATTTACTTAATTACCAAAAGAAATTAATCACAAACATTATGAATATAGTAATTTGCTTTAAACTGCCCAATAAAATTAGCAAACAAAACGATATTTTCAATGTAAGCGTGAAATATCTTCCTATTTGAAATGTTCAGTTGTCCATTATTACAATGCAGTTAAGTCGTTTCTGACTTCAAGTTTCTTCGCTACGTGTTTCATATGTTTTATATTTACACTAAACTTTTGACAAATTTTCAGTCGGTTTTTGTCCTTGATGTGTTTCTTTCATTGTAAGATTAGTGCAAATTCACTTGAAAGCATGAGTCCAACAATGCAAAAATCTGAGATCAACAATACCAGCAACATTAGGAAACTCCTTTTTGAAATGTCGAAAAATCGGAGCAAATCGAATATAAACTTAAAATATGAGCAAACACGAATTAAACAACAGAATCGAAAGTAAGAAAGAATAAGAATTTTCATTTCTTTCTACGTGAAATAGTGCAAATCACGAGTCAAAGTCTCGATCGTATGATATTTTAAAATGTTCAAGATTGAAGGTCTACACATCGTATTCCAGTCGATTATGTGATAATCAAATGCAAAAACGAAAACTTTCCTGATATCGTTCGTATCCATGCCTTTTCGGGAGACAACTACCGGCTTAAATACTGCAAGAGTTCTCGCCGAGTTTTCAGGCGAAAGATTTGTCGAAATCGAGCAGACCGTTCGCGATTTATTTGCTTTTATACTGGGAGGTGACGTCACTCGAGAATTAATTTGCTTTTGTCCTTCATACGTTTTATTGCAAGCTTAGTGCAAATGTACTTAAAGCCCGAATCTAATAATGCAATAATCCGAGATGAACAATGCCGTCTACCCTAGCAACCTCCATTTTGAAATGTCGAAAAACCGGAGAAAATCGGATATAAACATGAAATATGAGCAAACAACAAATTAAACAACAGAACCGGCGGTAAGAATAAGAATCTTCATTTCTTTCTGCGTGAAATGGTATAAATCTCGAGTCAGAGTCTCGATCGTAAGATATTTTATAATGTTAAAGAATAAAGATCTACACATCGTATTCAATCCTATTACGTGTTAATCAAATGAAAAAACGAAAACTATCCTGGTATCGAACCCATGCCTTTCCGGGGGAGGACTACCCAATTAAATCCTGTAATAGTTGGCGTCGAGTATTCAGGCGAAACAATCGTCCTACTCGAACTGACCGTTCTCGGTTTATTTGCGTTCATGTCGGAAGGTAACGTCACTCGAGGCTTCAGACACAGGCAGGCAGGGACGCATGCAGAGACGCAGAGATACAGCGGTTATAATGTATTATATATATATATATATATATATATATATATATATATATATATATATATATATAACAGCTTACGGAAAAGGAAAGGTAAAATGGATATATGCATGGCAACAAGGTGTTGGGATGAGGAAACCCAGTGAACACTCACCAATCGGACGACTTCAGGTTGGCGAGGCCCCGGGGATGTCGAAGCGACACACGTAAAAGAACACTAAAACACAGAAACATCACAAACGTAGAAGCTTTCGGAATTATTCCTTCAATCAGCTACAGACACCTTGTTGCCATATATATATATATATATATATATATATATATATATATATATATATATAAGCAATAACTATAATTAGTAACGAGTAGGTACGCTATGTGACATTTGATGGTT
The DNA here is from genome assembly GCA_028673005.1 of Tanypteryx hageni. Lineage (NCBI taxonomy): Eukaryota > Metazoa > Arthropoda > Insecta > Odonata > Petaluridae > Tanypteryx > Tanypteryx hageni. The sequence continues at coordinate 59,841,917 of CM054116.1, forward strand.
TCTATTCATATTCGTAAGCAAATATCAGTAATCCAACCCATTTCATCATTCTCTGTGATGTTTTTGTCGCTCTAGTCTTTTTCTTAAGCTTTCTTCCGGGAATGGACGGAGCATTCGCTATGTCGATTACACAAAGTGGATCTTCTTTTATTTAGCGATGAGGTTCCATCAACGCACTCGCCAGTCGCTTCGACCCAACACACCGGAATCAAAGGGAAAGTGAGTTACCAAAGTGGATAATTCGGTCCAAATGGTCGACACGCGGAAGTGTATCCGATTGCTTATTTCTTTGTGCGGACGCATTTCAAACGACTTTTTTCGCCTAGCTTTTAGGAAGAGTGGACACCTAACCCTCGCGTGGAGCACACTGCTTTTGACCGCTACCCGCCCCTCACCGCAGCTCCCTCTTTAAGCGAGTTAATCATTTTTTAAATCACTTGGCTCTTTACAGGTCAGTATAAAAAAAGTTTCACTTCGGGCCGACATCTTCAAACAAGAACAAAAATCTCTCAATTTACTTTTCCGCCATCCTTAATTTGCGAGATTGATTAATTATTGGCATAAGGACCGCTTTTCGTTTTGATGCAAAGGGTATTAATGGCGGCGTATATAAATCACTCGCGGAATTTTATGCAACAAAACCAAACTGAATCCGCGAGCTTTTTGTTTCTTTTTTGCGGTTTAATCAATTAGCCAGCGAAAAAAAACTCCCATCTCAACCGAGAGGGATAAATTCTATGGAATCAACCTCAATAATTGTCGACCAAATTCGTTCAACTTCAAAAAGACATAGAAACCGGTCCTGTTCCCGCATTTTTTGTGCGCTTGCCTCCGAGATGAATATCACTCACCTTTAACACTAATGATTCCTCCTGGCAACGCATTATGACCATTCGCTGAGTCATCACATTTTTAGTCTCTCAGGAAATAGCGAGACGCACACCCCTTTGCCTCTGAACCAACGGTTACACGCACCCTCCTCCGTGTTTGTATCCCCTCTCTCTCTTTCCCAACCTACCCCTTCTCCTCGACCTTCTTCTGTCATCCAAAATGGCAGCCGCACGCCCTCTTCTCATCTCGCTTTCGCGCGCATTCTTTCGCGCCGTGTCCGGCGTCGTATCTTACTTTTCTCGTCTATCAAGCAGTTAATTCAGAAAGACTATTGTTAACATTTAAGTAATATTTGGCTCAATAGTTAAACATGGGTATGCTTATTCGAGTCACGTTGAAATAATTTTAACACATTTAACTCTTAGTGTTTTGCGTGGATTTGGTATAATATTTACGGATGTGGTATGTTTGTTTCCTGACATACCTATTTCGCCGCTTGATAAATGACCGTGATGCATTTTTTCGGTAAAATTGGGTCGCAAATAATTACTCGGATTTTTTTCTCCTCCTTTCTTCGCGTTTGCATGGGTGGCTCTTTGTGATTATTGTTTGTTTGTTTATGTTTGACTTCTGGGAATTTTGTCACCGTTTTTGATCTTGCTACTTGTTTTTCGTCACTCATTGCTCTCTCTCTTACCCCTCTTTCTTCATTTCTAACATGCCGTGTTGCTACTTTTTTTCCTATCTTGTCCCCGAGTGTGCAAGTGACAATCTGACAACTAGTGCTGTTATCCAATTTTGCAATTTGGACACATTTCGTATCATGTTTTTTCGTTAGCTAAGACAAATTCCGAATGATTTTGTGTGAATGATAGAGGTCTAATGCGGAGATTTTCGCATAAAATCAATACGTGTCGTTTCCCAGAAAACCTACTAGATCAGCTTTCAATGCAATTCTCGTGCATCGCCTCTATAGCAATTTATCTACCTTATTTGTCTTTCCTCTAAAGTAATATAACTTTTTTATGTTAAGAAATTAAATGTTTTTAAGAGAGACAATCAATCTATTCTACACCTAAGTACGCAACAAGAAACACGTCACGATAATTTGGGGAAACTTACAATTTATCCTTTTTAATACAAAAATCGATTCCTAAAATAACATTTCCAGTTCAGGTTTATGTTATGCGCTTAAAAATCCGACCTAGTAAAATATAAAGAGGGCGTATTTGTGGAATATCCTTGAAGCGATAGCAGTTTTAGGTACACTTACACGAATTAATTACGATGGCGGGCGTACTCGCGCGATCAATGATGCTAAAATTGTTTATTACGATGTCGCGCCCATATTCGATTCATATGGAAATGATAGTTTAATATTAAAGATAATTGGATCGTTTTACAATTTCAAATGTTGCAGGACAATTGAAAATTTGAATTTAAAGGTTTTTGTGTTTTTTAATTATTATGTACTGTTGGAGTAATATCATCATAAGTGAGGCACAAAATCTTCAAATTAATTTTTGCGTCTTTGCATTAAGTATAATTAATGAGTTTATGAGTGAATTTGCATTATGATTCTTTAAGAAACTGAAGGAGAGGTAGAGGGTGCCTTTTAAATTACAGCGAAATAATTTGAAATACGATTAATGTTGAAGGCTATGGAATATACTTTCAAAGAATTTTACCAACATTAAAAAAATCGCAAAATCTTAAAGTCGCTGGAGGCTTTTCATTTTTACCTTAGTATCGTTCTTAATTTTTTTATACTACTTATACCAAAATTCTAGGCGGAGACAAGTCTCCTAAACGATTTGGCTTTACTTGACGATTCTCTGTCGTGAATTTATCAATATAAACAGCTTTTGGTATTAAGAATATTTGGTCCCAAGCGAGACAAAACTAAATGTCATGGCCGCTCCTTATCCTTGAATTGACGAAGTGGAAGAAGAATTCTTTAGCATCATATTCGAAACATGAGCAACCAAAAAAGATAATAATTTAAGGTGCCCGGTGTGTGCACAAACATCTCGTCCTTTCCCAAAGGATAACCTCCCCAGTTATCGCCGCTGAAAAATCAAGCACGCCAAGCTGTTTATCAAAAAAAGTTGGCGCTGGTGTCGAAACATTGTTGGGATTTTTTTCGGCCAAAAGGTGGCCTAAACTGTCCACCTCTTGGCTGGCGGATGATATATGCCGAGGGTTAAAAAAGTTCAAGTATCTCACCCAATCACCAGCCATGGAAATACCCATCTCAAAAGGTGTCATACACCGGCAACAAGGGGTCACCCGGCTGCTCATTCGACGGCGGGGCAGGAAGGCGGGCGGGCGAGTCGAGGAGGGAGGCTTGTTTTGTCCTTCTTCATTCCCTCCACCTCCTCCTTTACCTGTGGTCTTTTTTCCTCATCCCCGCACCTGTCAAATCTTTCTCGGGAACATTTTTTTCCTCTCTCCCTTTTCCTCTTGTACCTAATCCTTCTCCTTCATCCTCTTTCTCCCTCTCTAAAACCCTCCCTCCTTATCTTACCTCTTCGATCAGCGTCTTCCTTATTTTTCCAACCACTCTTCCATCTCTCCTCTCCTTCCCTCTCTACTTTTCATCCATTCCGTGCATGTCTCCCTAAGTTTTGGAGAAGTTTTTTTTTTTGGTCCTTTCTGAGACCTTGCGATACTTATCTCTATCTACTCGCTTTCGGTTCTATATGTGAAGGGGGATGGAGGATTCGAGGTGAAGGAGTTTAAGGGTGTGTCGTCGTGTAAAGGCAGAAATGAGCGGCGGATGGGGCAGTCACGGAAAAAGGATCGCGAGGAAGCATATAGGCAAGGGAACGGGAGGAATAAGAGGAGAGCAAAAAAGACAACACGACAAAAGCCGTAAATGGAGGAGTAATGCTTGAGGTACCGTCGAAACCACAAGATTCCCTCCCTCGTTCCTCTTTTTTGCATCCAGTTTCCACCTCCTTGATGGTGGTTAGCAAAAAAAAACAACAACGGAGGAACACCTTCGACCACCACACCCCTCGCGGGAAAAACCATTTGTGGTTTTATCGCGGAAAAAGTACGAGCCGCCCAAGAGCTCTTTGCCCTGCGCCTCCCATCTCTCCTCCATCTTCTTCCCTTCGCCAGGTGTAATTTTCGCAAACCCACGAACGCGAGCAAAATAACGGTCGCGTGGTCGTGCGATGGGATATCGTTTTCGTGGAGAATAAAACTAACCGAGATCGACAAAAACGGAGAGAACAACAAAAACAGAGGGAGAGAAAGGACGCGTTCCCTCCGTTTTACATACCGCTTTTGTTTTACGAATAGTTTTTTCCTCCTCCTCTCTCTCTCTCTCGCCCCATCCTCCTTCGAATGCCCATCTCTCGCATGTTCTCGCAGTCCTTGCGCCTCTTAAAACGGCATTTTGGGAGAGTTGATGGATTCCATCGGCAAAGAGGAAGGAGAAAGACGGTAAGTGGATCGGCGTCGTCCATGACTCAGCTGAACGGAAGGGAGGAGAGACGATTGCCGGCCGTTAGATAGGTTGTGCGTGTATGTATGCATGTACATATACATTGATTCATTCTGACGTGTATTTAATAAAAAATAATGAATATGTGAAAATATAAATTTGCCGACCTAATGTTTTCTTCAGGTATTTTATTTGTCCCGGTCGGCGCAGAGGGAATACACACACACACACACATACACACACACACACACACACACACACACACACATATATATATATATATAGAGAGAGAGAGAGAGAGAGAGCAAGATGCTTCGTCACCGAAAGGATAGGCGCATAAAAAATAATAATGAACGCATATATACGCTTACGAAAAAAAAAGAAGGGTTTTTGGGAGTGTTTTTCAATTTGGACGAAATCCGACAGTCATGTTTTGCGTGCCATGTGGATTTGTGTAAGCGAAAAAATATGACGACAGTGAGAGAGAGAGAGGGGGACAGATGGAAGGGGTAAGGGTAAGGTTAAAAAAATAAAACTTTTTTAAACGTATATTACAATCCCCATTCCCTCGTGTTGTCGCGAGGCAAAAAGGTGGAATAAGATATTTGAATAATGACGAGTCACATCGATTAATGTTCGGACCCGAGTGGAGAGCGGCGATTTTTCAAGCTAATTTCGTGGAAGTCCTTGAAAATTTCGGTCGGGAAAAGATACGACCGAAATTAATTGCGGTTGTGAAAACTTATTAATCATTTCCATCTTCTCTTTTTGCTTTCGGTTTTTTTCCCATTTGCCGCTATTCCGATATATTGACTGATGATTAAGAACTACGCTAATATTGTTTTGGTCCCGGAAGTTATTTTTATCCTCTTATACCGTCGGGATTTCTCACGTGGCTCTCGTTAAATTTTACGTCAAATTTTAAAAAATCCATTTCCTCTGTGAATTTCGTCAGAATTAAAAAATTGAACGCTGCCCATAAATTATGTATAGTTAGCTGTATTCATGTGCTTTTTGGGATGCTAATGATCTTTTTTATGAATTTATACTGCCAACGCTTTCTTTGGATTAACGAATCGATGGATTTAAGTCATGATTAGAAATAATGTTTAGCTAAAACAATTTATCTGGTAAATCGGTGACATGCAACAATGATAGGAAACTAATTGCTCCAAAAATTAAGTAGCAATAAAAATCACTAATTAATTGTTTCAGAAGAAAATATTAAACCCATTAGGTGCACACAGTGCCAGATATTGATCATTTTGTGTATTCAACACCATCGGTTCTTGCGATAGACTATCATACACCTTTAGATTTTCCAAATTTATACTCGGTGTTCTATGGAAATCTTTTGGAACTTGGTAGCCATGCTTGTTTATGACGCAATGTCCACAGCATAGTCTCTTTAATATTATATACTTAAAAAGGAATTAATGTAATATTATGACCATGGATTTTTATAGATACATTATGTCAATTTCATTTTAACCATTACTGGTCTCGACAATTATCTATCAAACGAAATATACCTACCTATTGAATAATTAACATTTATCATACAACAGTAAGTTTTATTCAACTTAATGAATTTTAAGAAATGTGTAGCATGAATGGATCTTTAAAATGCATTTACGACTTCTATATGGTTTACGAGGTGAAGTATATTACGTGTATATTCACAAAATTTCCTTTTCTGCCGCGTTGGATCTAAGAGGCAACAAAATTTTGAAAATTGTATACGAATAAGATCTTAATTAGCTCTTGCTTTGGCTTCTAGCTATAACCATTTATCCGTAACGACAAAAACACTCCAGCTTTTGTTAAATGATTGTCCTAGCGCAGTGTATTTCAGCACAAAAGGCGTCCCATACAAATCGCATCCCAAAATTTGGGATGTTTGTTTACCCACTTAATGGAGGGCGATAGAAACGCCAAATCACCGTGGAGGGAACGGCGTTGGCTATCTGCAAACACACACGGCGGGGCGGCATTTACGATTTTCACGTTCACCGCTTGGTGGCAGCACTGTGCAAGTGTTATCCTGTCCAATTATTATATGGGCAAAGCGCGATACAACGCTACACTGAATCCGCGGTTATTTGTTTTCTCCGGGGGATCATATTTTGTTTCCAAATTCTATCCACGCTGCATGAGCGACTTCTAAATGCACTTTATAAGACCTATCGATCGAAATAACTCGACCCCCGTAACCGTGATAAATAGGGATTGGAAATAAAATGAAAGAGTCATAGTGTGTTTAAAGGAGCGAGGTCGCTCTTCTTCAAATGATTTAGAAGAATTTAGTGCTTAGTCTTTTATAGGATTAAACACGTTCGCTCGTTGGTGTCCAGCTACGCAGGTATGAAAAAAGAAGAGCAGACTGATTTGAAACCGAATCGGAATTCTACAGCCAAATGTTGTTTTCAAAATCTCGAGTAAATGATTCACTATTAAACCAGATTGACAAAGAAAAAATTTAACTATTCAAACGACTATCATCTCACAGATATTCAGTTTTTAAATACGATTGATATTAGGATAGCTCCAAACGGTTTTCCTAATAGTTTTGCAGCTCAAGGAGGGATTATCGATCTCACCTTATCGTTGAAATCAAAATTTAAAAACTCCCTCTCTCCAATGAGTATAAAAAGGTTGGGAAAACCACAACAACCATTTATCGCAACTCTAGAAACATTGCTTTCAATTTTAGTTTTACGACCATTGAATTTATTCTTACTCTCAGTTATTTAGACAGAGTGATCTTAAATTTTCAGGTATTTAATAAGAGACATTAAATATGAATTTTCCATCACACAGATAAAGAAACATTTGAAATTTTCATTTTGCGAATCGAGGCAATCACGGTATCGTCAGTGAAAGTCCGAAGGAAGAGCAAGAGAGTTCTTTTGGGCCCTCAGCCTTCGCCTTCTCTCAAATCATTGGAATGGGCACTTTTGGGTCACATTTTACATTCCAAAGCCATTTAAAAAAAGACGCAACATCTCATTCAGGATTCAATTTTCCGCTCGCGCAATGTTCGGATGATACTTTTTTAGGGTTTCGAAGTGTCGGAGGAGGAAAGAAATTGAGGGTGGGAGGAAAAAAATTTTCGTCGCGTTCGCTGCAAAATTCCATGGCCAGGTACGCCAGATAAGCGATTCCTTGGTGGTGAGAGAGGGAAATGAGGCGGCGTCAGTAGGGAGGATCTCTCTCTCTTTAAAAATTATAAATAAAATAGAAAGGAGATTTTTAAAGAGAGATCTTTTTCTTCATCCTCTGTTCTCCTCCCTTCTTGCCGAGAGAAAATTGGCGTCCGCAGAAAATCCTACGAGTTAAAACGTTGAGAACGCAAACAAAAAAGACAAATACTAGAGAGAGAGAGAGAGAATTAGAAGTTAGAGGGAAGCAAGGAGAGTGAGTATGAGAGGGAAAAAGAGGGAGGGGTAGTGGAGGGGAGAGAGAGTAAAAAGTGAGGGAGAGGGAGTAGAGAGAGAGAGTAGAGAGAGTAGAGAAGAGAGAGAGTAGCGAAGAGAGAGAGAGAAGATAGATAGATAGATAATCGTCTTTATTCGGGCGAAATTTAGAACATCAGGTCCATTCTTACAGTAGAGTAGAGAATAGAGAGAGTAGAGAGAGAGGGAGGTAGGGAAAGAGAGAGGGGAAGTAGAGAGAGGGGGGAAGTAGAGAAAGAGAGAGGGAGAGTAAAGAGTGAGAGAGGGAGAGTAAAAAAAGAGAGGGAGTAGAGAGAGAGTAGAGAAGAGAGTAGAGAATAGAGAGAGAAGAGAGAGTAGAGAAGAGAGAGTAGAGAAGAGAGAGTAGAGAGTAGAGAAGAGAGAGAGAGAGTAGAGAAGAGAGAGAGTAGAGAAGAGAGAGAGTAGAGAAGAGAGAGAGAGTAGAGAGAGTGGGAGGTATGGTAAGAGAGAGGGGAAGTAGAGAGGGGGGGAAGTAGAGAAAGTGAGAGAGGGAGAGTAAAGAGTGAGCGGGGAAGAGTAAAAAGAGAGAGGGAGTAGAGAGAGAGGGAGTAAAGAGAGAGGGAGTAGAGAGAGAGAGGGAGTAGAGAGTGGGGGTAGAGAGAGTGGGGGTAGAGAGAGTGGGGGTAGAGAGAGTGGGGGTAGTGAGAGTGGGGGTAGAGAGAGTGGGGGTAGAGAGAGTAAGGGTAGAGAGACTGGAGGTAGAGAGAGGAGGGGTAGAGAGAGTGGGGGTAGAGAGAGTGGGGGTAGAGAGAGTGGGAGTAGAGAGAGTGGGGGTAGAGAGAGGGGTAGAAAGTGTGGGAGTAGAGAGAGTGGGGGTAGAGAGACTGGAGGTAGAGAGAGGGTAGAGAGAGGAGGGTAGAGAGAGTGGGGGGTAGAGAGAAAGGAGAGAGAGGGAGTAGAGAGAGACGGAAAAAATAGGGAGAGAAATAGAGAGTGAGAGGGAGAAGAGAGGGTGATAGGGAGGAGATAGGGGTAGAGAGAGATGGAGAGAAAAAGTTGGAGTTTGAGAGATAGTGAAGGAGAAAATACTGGATTGAAAGAGAGGGAGAGATAAAAAGTGAAGAGTGCGCGGGAGGAGAAAGGTTCAATGGAGGGCGTTGGCCGTGCGGGTTGGTGGCGCCCGCTATGCCGTCACTCATCCTTTCCTCCCTCTCTGTCTCCCTCGCGCAACTCTCCCTTTTCCCTCGCGTAGGCGGAGGGAGCCGCGCACGCAAATGTGCCGATCAGGACAGACTCTCTCCCACTCCTCCCCACTCTCTCCGCCTACTCTCCCTCCATCCCTAACCCCTCCACGGCTATGACGGTGGTGTATCCCTTTTTAGGCGCATTTCGTTATCAACGTAAGCGCCTATTAACTTCGTTCTGTCCGCCCATCCGTCCGTTCGTCCGTACGCATGTTCATCCACGGCTCTTACGGAACAGATTTAAGGAAATTTGGTATTTAGGACTTTTGGCCAAAAGCAATAAGAAAATGGAATAATTAGTATACATACTTTGTAAAATATTAGTCATACCGAAAAAGTTTTCAAATGCCAAATAAAATATTTTTGTTCAATATATTTCTATCCTAGGAGTAGCTGTTATCAAAAAAATCAAACAAGAATGTGATAAATCTCTTTGAACCGAAAAAATTCATGCATGGATACCTAATTGTTGTCAACGAAAACTATCTTCGTTGTAATTGAAGTGAATAAGATTTGCTCTAATTAAGAAAATGCGTTTAATTTACCTACTTCCTTTTTTAAGCGGATGGAAATGGATTATCTTCAACGAAGAAAAGAACGCAAACGTAATAATTACAACTACTTCAGGTATGTTTAAAATAATTATCGATTGCTTGACTAATTACAACTGATTAGAAAGTAAATCGGTAAATAAAAATTTAATATATCCCTGCCATAATTTCTAATATATCGCTTTGCAGTATTAAGTCATTAATATTACGTAAATACGTTTATTAATCCACCAAATTAGGAGGGAAGAAATTATTAATCGACAGAGAGACATAATCGGGCCGTGGCGTTTAGTTGTTTTATGGTGTAGGTTCGTTCGAATTGCATAGCTTAGTTTGAAATACTACATGGAGTATACGCGGCTATTTGTGATACACTGTACACTTTCCTGACATGTCTATGATATTCTATCCTCCCGTGTAGCCGAGAGTGGCAGAGAAAAATATTCCGAAAAAAAAGAAGACGATATCCTCCGAAAAAGCGCAGACAAACACGAGGGAAAGGAAGAGAAAGGGAGCGGCGAGGGAGAAGATACAGCGACGGAGGAAAATAAGTGTAGTGGGAGAAGGGAGGGAGATCGCTCGCAAGGAGGGGGTCCACTTGCGGCATCGGTCGAGGTTTTCGAGATGTATAGAAGGATGGAAGCAAAAAAGAGAGAGGTTAATGCGCCTGAGGGTGTTGCAACTTAGAGAGAAAGGTAAGAAAGGGGGGAAAAGAGGGGGAGGGATAGGTCGGAGCGTCGTAGTCTCGCAGACTTTTTCAGCTGCGCGAAACCTCGCCTTAGGCTCTGGCGTTACCCCCCTTTCACCTCCTCCGCAAACCCAATCCCTCATATCCGCGAGGTTTCGAGAGGGAGGAAGAAGCGCGCTGGGCGAGAAGAAAGGAGGGAGGAGGAATGAATGTTTGGGAGGGCGGGAGAGGGGGCGTGGGAGGGTGTGAGGTATATTCGGCACGGTGACTCTCCTCGAGCGACGCAAAACTCAAACGAACGGAATCGGCATTCTACTGCTCCTCAAGGAGAACTGCGCGCAGTCACCCAACCATCCTTCACCGACGACCCTCCCCCACCCTTTCTCAAACCAACCCCCCTCCCCCACATCTCCATACATCCATCCCCCCCTTCCCCCATACCCTTTCCTTCAAAGGCTTCTCAACTCGCGCGCTCACGCACACACACATCTCCCTCTTCCTCCCTCAGGGATCTCCTCTTGGCCTATTCTATATCTCTCCCTCATTCCTACAACCTCTCGTCTCCTCTCCTACTCACCCTTCCCTCAACCACGCGCACCGCGCTCCCCCCCCTTTCCTTCCCATTCCCTTCCGTCCCATCCCCTTCTTCCTCCGCCCTCTCATCCCTCCATGTCGGAAATGAGATTCCATCTCATTTCCGAGGGCGGACTTTCAAAAGAGCCGCGAGAGAGTGAGTCGCCCTCTCCTCCCCCGCCTTCCTTCTTCTCCTTCTTCTTAGCAAGGCGCCTCAAACGGGGCGGGATGCCGGGGATGAGACGAGTAAGAGGAGTAGGAGAGAGAGTTAAGGGAGGCTCGAGGAGAGAAAGGGTTTTCGGTTGACGTCTGGAGGAAGAGGAGGAGCATAAAGAACGCTGTAGGAGAGATGGAATAAATGAAATAGAGGTGGGAAATATGGAAGGAGATGAGAGAGACCGAGGAGAGACGAAGGGATAACGAGAGAAACAGAGGGAAAGGGTGAGAAAGAGATGGAGAGAGAGAGGTGGGGATGCAGAGAGAGTTAGGGAGGGAGAGAAAGGAGAGAGGGAGCAGGAAGCTGTTTCGGAGGGAAACTTTGGGACGGACCTGTTATTAGAATTAGGCTATCGGAGCGTGAGTTGTTGTTCGTGTGAAGTAGGGAGTGTGAAGGAGGAGGGGGGAGCGAAGGGGATGAGGGAGGAGGTAGGGAAGGGTAGTCAGATGGGTTGGGTAGGCGAGTTCTCTCTTTCTAAAAGCGATAGAGAATAGAGAGAGAGAAAGAGGGAGCGGGGGTGGTTAGAGGGAGGAATGACGGGAGGGCGTAACGGGGGTCACTAGGTTTTTGGATGGGATGAGAGGTCTGTGTGATCCAAGGGAAGGAGAGGGTCGAATGGGATGAGTTTCGTGGGGAGAGTGAAGAGACATGGCGCGGGCGAAATTTCGTAGTCTGTTTCAGGAGAGAGGTGAAAAGAGAGGAAGGGAGCGGGAGAGAGAGGATGAGTGAGTGGAGGTTGAGGTTTCGAGAGAGGGAGAGGGAAATGAAGATGACGAGGTATTCGTATGGCAAGGGGGGGGGAGAAAGATGGAGGCCGAGATGGGGTGGAGTGAGAGGTGGGGGGTGGATGGATGTGTGAGCCCTAAGGGTTGAGAGGTGAGAAAGGGGGCGAAGGATTTTAAAGGGATGGAGGCAGGGTTTGAAAGGGATTCGCCAGGTTGGGTGGGGTTGCAGTGGAGTTTTGGCCTGGAGTTTGTGGGGGTGTGAAAGGTGTCTGAAGGAAGGGAGAGGAGGAAAATGGAATAAAAAAGGAGAGAGAAGAGAGTGCGTTCTAGAGGAAGGCGGAAGCATTGTCGCATGAGGAAGATGTAGAGAAAGGATGAGGTGGAGTTGGTGCGCGCGTGAGTAAATGAGAGACAGAGTGAGTGGGTGTATGATGCGTGGAAGAAGAGTATCTCTGAGGTAAGGACGAAATGGAATTGCTTTGAGAAATGAGGGGAAAGATAATGAAAGATCAGAGGAGAGGTGTGGGAGGTATACGTTTTCCTTCGGCATAAGTACACGGTAAAGAACAGATGACATGAACGAAAACATAATAAATCATTAAACTCCTGAAGCCTGAGAACGGTGAAGTAAGTCCTTATTCAACAGTTTTATGGTTTCACATGTTACCCGATCATCTATTCGACTTTGGCCTTAAAGTGGGCTGCATGAATTCATCACCAAATGTTTTCATTTATTGTAAGGTAAAATGGGTTGAGAGGCAAACTCAAGTCTGTTGCTTCACCGATTACTATCACTAATATTTACAATAAATGCTTTTAGAGAATTTATATCAAGAATAAATTAAAATTTTAGCCTAAAAATTAATCTTTTGTCAATTTCGTGTTTGGAAAAGACACACTCAAGATTAGTACAGTTTTTAAATCGGTTCCTCCCTTTTCCAAAGTTCCCCTATAGATGCCACAAAGCACTCGTCAATCTAATCCTGGACCTTGTATTCGTTCTCTTTCGATGAATTTTATCGTTCCGAATTTCTTTGGATAATTCGTTTGCCTACGGAATGTAGGCGGCCTTTTGCAATCGACGATTTGACTTGTTTCTTTTATGAAACCTTCTTTTCCTGAAAAGCTTGCAGATTGCATGGTACTTATCGATCGAAATTCGCATAAATGTGTATCGTGATTGTATTTTCCTCGTTTTATGCGGAGCAAGTTTCTTGAGAGTTCTTCTGCCTTAAGAAAGCATAATACAGTTTGAATAAGAGCGTATCTACTCTGTGAATGGCCAATACGAATAATTATACGGTCATGTGATCAATTCGGTTATATTTCCAATCTCAAAGTTTTGATTGTATGTCTTACTCCAGAATAAAATACGCATCCATTGAAACAAGTTCGTGATCTACATTGCTACTACCTTATTCTGGGAGTCTAATTTAATGCATTTTATTAAAAATGGTGCTGACAATTTACTGATTTGGATTTTTGCACGAGCATTCTGATATCATCATCAACAATTGTTTTTTTACCTATCATAAAGCATAACTTCGTCCTCTCTATATTTTCCAAGATTCATCTATTGATTTAGATGACATCCTCTTTGCATGTTATATAATGTCATGGCCAAGATCTTTGCTAGATGTGTTTTATTCATCTTAATGCTCATATTCCAAATCTCACAAGCCGGTGATTGCTTCCTTGGCAAAACACTCCTCAATAAGAAACGTATTTTTAAACTGTAATTTATCTCTCTGGGCTTTTGGATACTTGTAAAACGTATCGATTATGCGTTCATTGAATGGTAGAACATGGTGATATCGCGTTTGTTCCTATCCCCAGAGTCACGTTTTCCGGTTTTCATTCACCACTTTGATTACATTCTAGTATCTTGATAATGATTATTTATTTATCAATCCATAACACTGCTTTATTTGCGTTAGATAACTCTCAGATAAATTACGGTACTAGACACGCCTCGAAGTTCTTCCCACATTGTGATAGCTCAATTTTTTAATCGAAAGCAAACATAGTTTCCCTTTTTTCATATGGCGTAAATTTTCTTCAAACTGTGTTAACCGAACGCTTGTTGGTGCTATTAGGAATATCAGCTAGAACTTTTGATGTGCCAGATTCAGGGAAAGATATCTAATCTACAATGAAAATGTAAGGTAAATAATAAGGTGCTATTAGAAATATCAGCTAGAACTTTTGATGTGCCAGTTTCAGGGAAAGATATCTAATCTACAATGGAAATGTAAGGTAAATAATAAGAATATTGTTATAGCATGATGAAATTAACTCGAGAGACTCATGTGATCACGAGATAAAAATCATCTATAAAGAGGTTGCTCATAGTGACGTTGTTTCATCCATAAGGTTTGTGTTTAGAATTCTGTTATTGTTATCATAATCTTTTAAAACATACTTCCAAGCGTGAAATTGAAGCATGCTCTAGGAAGCGAGAAAAACTTCTCGCGCACCTATTTTAAAGGATAATATTTCAAGAAAATTCCTATCACTTGCAACTTTGAAAGCGCGCTCCGGGTTCTACATTTCGCTAAATTCTTCTTTACTTCTCCGGTTTGAAGTAAGAGTTTCGAAAATTGAGACTTCTCATCCTCCGCCTTCCATTTCTTCTGAATACTTAATTGATAACAGTTTGAGCTTGGCTGTATGCATGTTATACCTCACTTTAAATCTCATCTTTTACTCATGAGCCATCAAAGGTCTCTGTTCTATAGCAATGTTGATAACTGGATTGGGATATCTTGAAAGCCATTTGATTATATCTTGGCTTGGACTAAAAACCATAACTCTTTTAAGCTGCAGAAGCTCAGTAAAGTGAAATTCATTAGAAATTAAAAGGCTTTCGTAAAAATGTCTTTAAATGTCATTTATTCAAAAATATGTGAAAATATAAAATAAGTCTTATAATAGTGCAATAGCAAAACTATAGCAAAACCATTCCTGTAAACAGCAGGTTTCAACTTGTGACTTTATACTTACCTATAGTGAAATTTTAATTAGAAGAATATCATTTTACTTCAGAAATATCACATGTAATATAATTTCAATAAATAACAGATAATTTCGAATTAATAATAATAGGAAAATTATAAGAAATTTATCTATTTTTGAATGGGTACATCTACATATTACCCTGCAAGTCACCTTGACGGTGGATGGCAGGGGGTGCCGCGCACCAAGTTCCTAACTAATTATTATTCACAGTTATCTATTGTGGTCACGTATTGTCCTAGGGAAAAATGACTCCTTATACCTCTCCGTCCTACTATCTATTTCGCGAATCTTGTCGTCATTATCCCTCCGTCCGATATACGTTGGTTGTCGAATAATATCCTTCATTTCATTTACGAATATCTCCGACCTATATTTATCTAGAAGTTTAAGTCTCGCCTGTAATCTACGATCTTTCAACGATGGCCAACTCAACTCATCAATGAGTAACGTACATGAATGAAAATTCAGTTATTTCTTCTAAAATGTACGAAAAAATGTTTATCACTTTATCTAAAATGCTCTTTTTATCGTGTTCTCTTCTCAATCGTTATTGGTTTAACTTTATAATACATTAGAAACTCGGTCAGAGAGGTAGTATATATCTCAGAAAAATATTTTTTTAAAGGTAACAAATTTCTTCTATTAGCGTTTCTTGAGAATTTAAAATTGTGAAGTAGTATTTTTTACCGAGATTGTGAAGAGCAGGTCTAGATGTGAAGCTTGTTTTAGAATACGTCATATCTTTTGCTTTAGCGAGAGTAGTTTTACTAGTTTAAATGTTATACATTTTATTTAAATCGGAGAATAATTTGTTCCAAAACTAAAGCAGGACGTATAACATAAGAAATATATTTTTTCGTTCTTTGCTGAAGCCTAATGAAAACTATTTCGTAGCATTTTACCATGGTGCATCAATTTGCCAACCTGTATTAAATCCAAAGTTGCTCGAAGTCTTCAAAGTTTGGTGTATAAGATAACAAACTTAAGGATTGAACCAACTTTAAAATAGTTTACGTAAAATTTAATTTTATTTAAGAGGTCTGTCGGAGTCGAGACGGAGGAGAATCATTAAAAATTTGAAACTGGATTTTTTATGCCAAGGTCCTTTTGCTATTTAGGGGCTCAATGCCTGTGACAAAGTTATTGCCTTACAGTAGGAACAAGAATACTTTTTAATAGACTACGTAATTGAGCGGAACTGGATGCGTACGGAAAATCTATAAAAGTCAAGAAATGGCGGATAGACGCAGGAATATCAAACACCGACGGAGCATAGAAATAAAAAATACATTATGATGGATTAAATTTTATTCTTGACGAATTTTTGTCTTGATGAATTAGTCAACCACCAATTTTAGGCAACATTTGATATAAAATTAACTTACACTCCTACCTGATTACGAGATAGGTATATAATTGTGCGCGAAGTCATTTCTCCTTTACGTCTTTTTTCTGCTGTGAAGTAAAGACGAGGCGACAATCAGAAAGATATCTCGTCGTTCGTTTAATGGAGGCAAAGTTAATCATCGGGAATTCAAAACATTCTCAGAATTTAAGAATTTCTCAAAATATTCCCGTCACACGGTGTGACGTGCTATGCGAGGCATGCGTCAGTGACAATGACTGCGGGATGAGCGTATTTTGCAAGATTAAAGGAAATGACTTTGAAGAACGGGAGGATAAAAAGATAATTGGAAATTTGATCAAAAGAAGGGTTGTTTAAGGTTGATAGGTTTAAACCGCAAGAGAGGGATAAAAGGGAAAAGGTGAAGCGAGGCGCTCCAAAAATAGTGTTAAGCTCCTGGGACTATAAATTCAGCTCTTTCTTTAAAGAGAAAGTTTTATAAATACGCAGAGATTATAGGGCAAATAATAAAATTGTTATATCCCCCCTATCAACAGTAATGGGAATACTGCAACAGAGATAAGTTACCAACCTTCGATTAAGTGGTTGTTTGTCGTGTCTAACATTTATTGGGAACAGTATTTTCTTCTTCTATCTTTTTGCAAGCTTTTAACTTACAAGTGTAATACATATAGACGCACACAGATATACATAAACAGAGAGTAATTATATTTCTTTCTTGTTCTGTTTTATCGCCTAATTACAAAATTATATATTGTTAAGCAATATTACGGTTAAAAAAAACAAGGTTTGTTTTTATCTCTTTTTACGCGCGATCGTAAACCTATCCGTTGACCGATTAGATGCCTCATAGGAATTTATTAGTTTATAATCCGTTGTAACTAAAAATAAACCCCGGGGATGTTTTAAGACTTTGTATCCACCATTAAAGTTACTGTGTACCACACACAATCGGGACTAAGTGACATACATATCTGCCACACCCAAAAAAAATCTCCCTCTATACTCCGTGACATAAAAAGGTTCCGAAAATAAAAAAGTTTATTTTTTTAACGTACATGTAACTAAAAAGGGACGCGAGGAAGAGTGGGAAAATGGTAGACAATAAGTAGCGCCAGGGTTTGACGAGGAGCGAATAACGATCGGCGGAGAGAGAGAAAGAAGGGGAGATGGCCAGAGAGAGAGAGAGAGGGGGGAGGAGGAGAGAGAGAGGGAGGGGAGAAGGAGAGTGAACTGCGCGTTGGAAAGCAGTAGGGATGAAGAGAGGTGGCGAGATGAAAAGTGTACAGGGAAAATAAGGGGAATGAGAAAAGGAGAGAGATGGAAAGAAACTGCTCAGGAAAGTTAAGTTGGAGGGAGAGGGAGAGAGAGAGAAAGGTGGGAGGAAAGAGAGAGGAAGAAAAGTTAAAGGATAGACAGAGAATGGAAGATGAGAAAGGTAGTGAGTTTTTTCGGGAGGCCTGGAGGAGAACATAGAGAGAGCCAAGTGATGCGAAAGAAGATGGGGAGGAGGAGCTGAATTTCGTCAACGTGAAAATATTGCAAAAAACTTGAACTTTTTCCGCGATAAAAAAGACCGGAACGCTGAAAATAACTTACACGCCAAAAAATCGATTCCTATTGCTGCAGGAAAATAATTAAAGGATAAATGGCTTCGTAAGAATTCAGCTAACTTCTGCGTTAATTCTGGTTCCTATTTAGCAGCTGATGACGCTGAAGTGCTACCTTCATCCATATTTTAGTTTAAATCTTCGAGGTTGTACTTCAGTCAACTCGTTTAAATGTGTTTAAATTTAACGTCGTTGCGCCAATAACCTAGTTATATATAGTTGTGTATTTGAATTATATCATCATCATCATCATAGGTAGTCTGTCCGTAAACAGGTCCGTGATTATTCATGGTTAAACCTGTTTCTCCATACACTCCTATTTTCCGCTGTCCTCTTCATATCTTGATAATTCTCTTTCCCTTTCAAATCGTCTATCAACTTAAACCTTTTCCTACCTCTTTCCCCTTTTCCGTCTAGTTTTCCTTCTAACACGTCTTTAATCATACTCTCTCTCCTCAGGTAATGTCCAATCCAGTTTGCCTTCCTCTTTCTAATAGTCTGTATAATCATTCGCTTCTCTCTCACTCTTCGTAGCACTTGAATTATGTCTCGGTAAATGTGCACATTTCCCGGTTAATGTGCACGTTTACCACCAAGTTCGATAATTGTAAGTATAACATACTTTTACCGATTGGATTGGGAAAATGTACACATTTACCGAGAGACACTGATAAATGTGGATAAACGTCGCAACACAGGCTACAACTTGGCGGCGTCGTGAACATCCGTTGCAGTTTAGAAGTACGGTAAATGTGCGTTGTCCGGTAAATGTGTAAATTTTCTGGTAAATGTGCACAACTAACTAAAGTAAATTTTAACATGAAGGAAAATTTTACTCGGCCCCACCGGGTTAAGTAAGCTAGTCTATGTGTTTTTGGTTCCTCCTCATGTTCACTGTGCCCCCACCCCTCGGGTTGGGAAGTGTTCGTCTTAATATATACCAGTGGAGCCGAGTAATTATTAAAGTGTAGCATTTCTCATTCTTACCTATTTCCACATTTACCAAGTAAATGCACGCATTTCCCGATTACGCACTTTTACCGTAACATATATACTTCATTAGTTTAGGTAATTAGCAATAATATTCTTGTTTAGTTTCCATTGAGTGGCTTAAAAACTTATTTAAAGCGCCCAATCACTTCATTCCGCGTAGAAATATTACGAATTTTGGAAATCAATGGCAGGTTTACTATGTTTTATGTATTTTTATGTGTTTATGTACGTAATGATTTTCAACCAACTTTAAGGATTTTATTAGCACACTGAAAGATTTCTTCATAAATCCTGGCGACAGGCACGTCGCGCTAATTACTCAAAGTGGGAGCAATAAGGTTTGATGGGGGTGATATGATGTGACGATGACGTGTTTTAGAGCATGTAAACACCGAGGTAATATACACCCGCGGTGACAAGAGGGTGACTCTTTCTAAAGTCAAGACGCTCGAGGGAGTCTTCGATACGCTTTCCTGAAGATAGCTAAGCAAACTCTGAAGTCTGTACACGTTTAAGGCGGGTTTGAGAAATATGAGATAATTAATGCCGAGTAAAAGGTTAAGGTATTAAAGGAGAACAAAATACGAATATTCGAGTCGATTTGAAATATTTGAAGCGTTTCCCCCTTTTTCAAAATTGAGTTTTACATATAAAAATAGCTTTATAAGGTATTAGTATCTCACCATCCGCAAGGATTGTGTTTCTGACACAAAAGGCTAAATATATTATTATCAACAGAACGAATATGCATATTTTTTGCATAAGAACATAATAATAGTCCATAAAACATGTCAAATAAAATATTGCTATTGACTATTAAAATACAATATCTATTGAATTCATAGAGCGTATCAAGTCTTATTAAAAATAAGAGAAAATTGCGTATTTTAAGGATTTGACAGCTCCTTGTTTGCCTTTAACTGAAACTCCTTCGGAATTAACATAATCTTAACTAAGACCAGTTCGTAAACTTACGCGATATTTTGTAAAAACATAATTCCTTATAGTGCTCTCCAGCGAGTTAAATTACCTACATTACGCCGCTATCCTACACAAGAATGAACAATTCTCTCTCTATCGGAAAAAACTTTGTATTATCGGAATTTTTCAGAATTTAGGGGCATGCTAAATACTAGTTCATTATAGAAAGTGGCTAAGTAGTTTGAATTGCGTAGTTTTCTACTATGGAATTACTGTACAGTAGGTCCGCGAGTTACAAACGGGTTGCGTTCCGAAAGTTCGTTCTCAAGTCTTTAGCTAGGAACTCGGAACCATATAGACAAAATTTTATAAATGGTGGTTAAGTTCCTAATTCAGTCCACAGAAGCACATTTAACCCACAATAGCTGAAATATTGTACATTTCCAATGAATAATAATAGAAAGCAATACTGTTGTAAATATTAGTTTTGTCTTTGATTATCCTTTCGATCGCTGAATGGACAAATAGTGTAACGGGATAATTTGCCGCAGAACATCCAGCGGAGGGTGGACGCTATGCTCCGCCGCCGAAAGTAGTTTCCCGAGAGCGACGAACTGGTTCGTACGTGCGAGATGGCGTTCGTATGCCCGATTTATTGAAATATTATTACCTTATGGAGCTTCGTTCCTAAGTTGGACGTTCTTAAGTCGGGGACCTCCCGTATAGTTTCAGTAATGTACCCCAAGTGTCGGTGTAATAGACACACGTTTCCCAAAATGTTCGCTCTGAATAAAGGGAAGCATCCTATAAAACGGTACATAATTCTTCCCAAAATGGAAATATAAAAATAAAACTCTGATGCATAAATTACAAGAAATGTATTTTGATATCATGAAAACCTGTAAAACACATTAGGTAGTACTTTTATCGTAAAATCTGAAATTATATTAGGAACGAACTCTAGAGGAGTTTTGATAAAAGATGCAATGGAATTTGAACTCGATTTTCTATACCTAGATGACGGATGGACATTAAAAAAATCAAAAATTACAATTCTTACTTCGGAGCCATTGGCCCGTGCGCGCTTTTCTTCCCAGCGAATCGCAAATATGCCCTTCCAAACTGCGGCTGCCCAAGGCTTCTAGAATGCATATGCGTCCCATACACGGGTACATCGACTTCTCCTGAAATTTTACAGCAAAAACCTCGCTGCGTCCTACACACGGATATTGTCGATAGCACACAAAAAAAAGCACAATGAAAATCCTCTATAAATATGGATCCGGCACAAACTAAAAAAGATCGGAGGCTAGGGGAACGGTAAAAGTGAACTGCGGCAGAGAGAAAGAGAGAGAGGAAAGGTCGAGTTCGGAAACGTTTCACTTGTTTAATTACAAGTGTTTTAATTACACCTTGGATGCCGCTCGAGCTGTTGAGATTGAGGTGATTAATGATGATGGATTCAGAAAAAAATAAGAGCTGACCATCGGGATTAATTGCTTAAAACGGGATTGCGACTCGCCCAATCTTGACCGGCTGGTGTTTTAATAAAAACAAAAGCGAAGCGATCGTTCGGGGCCTTACGAATGAGGGGGGAAATGCGCGAAAGGAGATGAAGGGAGAAATGAGAAGATTGAGAAAAGAAATAAGAAGAGAGACGGATACGAAACTCATTTAGAGAGCGATGGAATTAAACAAGAGACTTCATAAGTTAAGTTTAAAGTGCAAGATATACATATATAAATACAGTGTCGGATTTGGAAATTTCTCGCTCCCTTTTCGGCACTTTTTTCTATAAAAATCGCTGATGTATTCGGTTTGTCTGTCCATCCGTCCGTCTGCGGATCAAGTAAGTAATTCGTCAAGAGTCTGCGTAACATTACTTTTTTCATTCTTCCATTACTTCCCCGAAATCTCGCCACCCCTAGACCATTGCCTACTTACACACAAACTCACACACACATACACGATTTATTCTTTAGGGCTTAAATTTGAATTGGAAGAAAAATGAAATGGTAGGTTGTCTGGAATTTTATTTAAATTAAGCTGTTTATTTAAAGAAAATCCCAGTTCCTCTCCTCCTCCTCTATCTACCATCCTCACTTTGTCCCTCTCTCTTTTCGCCCAGAAACCGTTTCTCCCTTCAATCCATTTCTCCTCAGATGTAACCATTTTTTTATTTTATTTTTGATATCCCTGCCTTGGGGCGAAATATAATTCCCATTGAATGAAAATCTGCTTTGCGAGCTGACGCAGCAACTCCCTCTTCCTCTCCCACCCTCTTTCTCTTCCAATTCTTTCTCCTCCTCCCTCCCTTCTCTCGACCATATCTTTCTTTCTCCCCAAGTTTCTCTCCCTTCAAACTAAGGAATATATAAAAATGAGAGAGAGAGAGAGATTCGTTATTGAATTTATAGTTCTCAGACGAATTGCCAGTGGGCTCCGAGAGTATTTATTTCTTTCGCGTGAAAAACAATGTTTGATGAGAGCGGTTTTTTATCTGCCCGTTCATTTGATCCGCACGACATACGTGGCTGTTTACGACGTTAAAAACAAGCGCGAGCGTGCTCATACACAATCTCCGAAGGGCGGCGCGGGAGTGACTATAAAAAGGTCCGAAAATTCTTTGAGAGCTTCAAAGAGAATGTGCACCGGGTTTTTTTTTATATACGAACAGGATGGAATTACACAAAGATCTTTGATTCGAATGGAAAAAAGTGAGATCTCTGTAGTTTTGAATGTGGCCGTTTCTAGGAAGAATATCATCGACATCTTTTGAAAGACATTACATTGATTCTTTTTTCTCCCGAATTGCATATCGATTGTGTGGCATTTGTATATTGGATATGGATTAGGAAAATATGTAAGGATCAGCCAGACGGCCTTTTATTGGATGAAAGCCTATATAATAGAAATATCGGCTTCTATCGAGAATTTTATACGGTTTTAATGGCGCGATCGATATTTAGTTTTTGGGGGCAGGAAAACAACATTACTTGGCCGATGTAGGCACTAAATGTTGTGGTTATTTCGAAAATTTCCAGTGTATAATGCGGTAAATTTTTATAAGTCACCCAGCCTAAACCAGAATCACAGCTAATAATGTGGCGCCTAACTAGATGTTGTGTTAAAAGTCGTACGGCTTCTATCCTCTTATTAAAAATCAGTTTTTTTGACGAAAAATTATGATTGAAATAAATGCAAAGGGATTTAAAGCCACCAAGATTACTCTTAAATAAGTAAAACAAGATTGGAAAGGTGTACTCCATATCGGAGTACACGGAGTTTCCAAATACGTTCTTTGGCATTTCACAATGTTATCAATATTTTTCGCTCGGATGAGAATTTAACGAGAAGCAAGCGAGGTACGTTGTAAAATACATGTAGGTCTTCATGTAAAGTAGTCGTAGTTATTGTCCGATTTTAACCAAAATTGGGATCGGTCAATTAATTTTAACAACATTCCCCAATACCAAATTTCATCACAATATGTCAAGCGCTTCCCGAGTTGAAACAAAGGAACTTTGTAAACTACATGTAGGTCTTCATGTAAATTGGTCGTCATTGTTGTCCGATTTTGACCAAAATTGGAATCGGTCGACCAATTTTAGCAAAACTCCCCAATACCAAATTTCATCAAAATACGTCCAGCGGTTCCCTAGTTGAAAGAAAGGAACACTGTCAACTACTTGTAGGTCTTCATGTAAAGTGTTCGTAAATTTCCCCGATTTTAACCATAATTGGATTCAATCAACCAATTTTAGTAAAACTTTCCAATACGAAATTTTATTAAAATACGTCACGCGGTTCCCAAGTTGAAACAGAGGAACATTGTAAACTACATGTAGATCTTCATGTAAAGTGGTCGTCATTGTTGTCCGATTTTGACCAAAATTGAAATCAATCAACCAATTTTAGCAAAACTCCCCAATACCAAATTTCATCATAATACGTCCAGCGGTTTTCGAGTTTTAACATGCGGACGGACGGACGGAAACGACCTCCCCTATATGCGTTCACTTCGTGCAAAGAACGCATAATAATCCTCTTTAAATTGTAATCAAGTCTGTCGTTGTAATTAAAGATTTCTTCAGAATTATTTAGGTGCATTTTTCCATAGCGTGCACTGTACGATATTCAGTTTTTTATAAAAAGTACACAAAAAGATTTGTTCCTTGGTAGAATACCGTTAAAGACACAAATTAAGGAACAAAACCTCACGCCTCTCAGCTAAAATTTAGCAAAAAACTGAACATAAAAACACCGGAACTCGATGCTAATTCTTTGCAAATGCCTACCTCATTTATTACAAAGAACTCCCAACTATTTTTACTACAAACGCGGAAGTGAAGTAGAATGGAATTTCCTAGTTATTTTTAAGTCTTAATTTTTTAAATAAAGAAACACTAATTAAACGCACACAGCTTTTGTTTTTTTCAGCGTTAAACCCAAAAATTGGATCATTGTTTTCCGAGAGCGGAGGAAAAAAAATTAAAAGCAGGCTCTGGAGAAATATTTTTTAAAGAAAAAAACTTTTCACATCATGCTTTAGTTGTTTCAAAGTATCCCATAATGCTTTATTCCAAAATCTTGCGGCGTACACTCTAGTCAAACATGTAGTCGTCTCGTCGCATGCATTTTTATCCTCGGAAAAACTACGTTCGGAATGTGTTGCTGCAAGATATGAAAAGATGTGCCCGAGCACATTGCCACTCTTGGGGAGGTGCGGCGGCGTCAGTGGAGCAGGATGGTTGTGTTGGTGCGGGTTGGGTTTTGGGGAGGAGGACGAGGAAGAGGAGCGCGGAGGGAGTGAGAGGAGGGAGTGAGCGGAGGGAGTGAGTGGAGGGAGGAGAGATGGAGACAGGCGGAGAAATGGAGGTCAAGAAGAGGCGGAGTGGAGTATTTTGGAGTGGAGAGGAGGCCTTCGGGGATGGAACACCCGAGGAGCGAGAGAGAGAGATGGAGTGGGAGAGATGGAGGAAGATGGAGGTGGGAGATAGAAGAGGAAGACGCCCTGTGTATGTATAATGGCGAGGGGGTCCCGATGGAATAAAGCAGTAGGGGATGTGTCGGATGTGAAGCGAGGGAAGAAAGAAAGAGACTGAAGTATGGAAAGAGATGGAGAGAGAGAGAGAAAAAGAAGAGAATAAGGAGGGAAGGGGAAAAAGGAGGATTTTCGAGAGATGTCGTGAAGAGGGCGAGAGGAAAAGGAATGACGAAATTTTTGCCATGGATGCGAACATTTAAGGGGTAGGAAGAGGAAGACTTCGTTGGAAAGATGTGCGAAAAAAGATCGATTCGAGAAAGAGAGGGGAAAAGGGATTGGATACGGTGGAAGAACTATGCGGACAATGTAAGAAAAAGAAGGGAGGAAAAATGTTCAGGGAGAAAGTAAGAATCGAGGATGGAATATGACAAAAAAAGGATATTAAAATATGCCACTCTTTGCGAAGGTAAGAAAATCGGACTGAAAAAAAGAATGGGAGGACGATAATAATTTCGGGAAAGGGTCAGGAAAAAAATGTCGCGCAGCAATGGGACGTTGCCGGAAATATAGAGAGAAAGGACATAGAAGAAGGCTCGAGGAAGGAAATAAGGGAGAAACCATGTGGAAAAACTCATACTTTGGGAATGGAGATGCAAGATGTTAGAAAGGGATCGAGAAGCCGGGAAGGGTTTTTTATATGAATTTTCAAGATAAAATGGAAAGGACGAGAGTTGCCACCGGTATAACGTCGGGGCGGGCATAGTTTGAAACAGATATGGAAGGGGTCGGCATTTAGAAAAGGTGACGTGCGCGAGGATAATAGGCGGGAGGACGCTAGAGACGGCGAGAAGCGGCAGACAGAAATAGACTACAGGAATCTGTATGGAATTTAGCTGGAGGAAAAGATAATTGTGATGAATCAAAATAAATGGTAGCGTAGGGTCGTAAAAATTTCCACGGTGGAGGAGGAGGAGGAGGTATGAAAAAATATCTTCAAACCTATACTACACGATTAAGATAAATTTTAGAAGTGCCCCAGCTATAAACCCCAGAGTAACAGCAGTTTCAGGTTAAAGAAGATCGGCTCACTGATACGAAAACCAACGTACAGACATTGGCACTCGTGCTCCAATGAACATCTTTTCTTCTGATCTAATTTTGCCTTAGAACGCAGAGAGACAGGTTTGAGTATGTAGAATTGAGAAATTTTCGGAAACGCATAGAGTATAATTAAAATACATAGGAAAGATATAATTGACCAAAGAAAGTGTCACTTCGTGGAATGACATTATACACATGAGATGAAAATAAATATGCAAAATTTCCACTTTAATATAAATATGTTAAAGTGGAAATTTACATAGCGAGTTTGATTTCATTTGTAAATAGGAAAGGCTAATTTTCAAACCTCATGAAGGAAGGGTTTTAAGAGATTGAAATAACGAGGAACGGAAGGCTGGGAACGAAATCAGCGATGCGCAGGGAGGAAAGGAAAAAAAATAAGTGGCCGTGGAGAATTAAGAAAAAATATGAAAAGGCTCCACTAAAGCAAGGAGATGTAAGGAGCAAGGAGTAGTTGGCAAATTAGGATGAGATAGAGGTTTGGAACGGAAGAAAAAAAATAATGTTGGGAAACTGCAGAAGATGTTTGGACAGAGTGGGACGATGTTTAAGGAGGATGCGCGTGAGAGGAAAGAAGAAGAAGAGTTTATTAGGACAAAAATAAGGTGGGGAGGGGAGGAGGAGGTGGGGACGCGGTAAGGGGCGGGGGAGGGGTGGAATGTATAAGGACCCTTTTCCGCGCGAGGGTGTTCGTATATGATGATGATGATGAGGCCAACTTCTCGGAGCGCCATACAAGGAAAGGACACCATCTAAGGGAGCTACACATAGTCATGAATACGAATTGAGATGTGTCTTTTTCCTGTAACTCGCTCATTTTTTCGAAGAGGATCTATCGATATTTTTGAGAAAAATTAAAGTCTTAGTTCACATTATCCGCCGCGCGATGTCTTATGATTCGCCGCTCGGAATGAAAGATTTTTTCCGAATAAGAAGACGCCGAAAAGCAATCGCCCACAATGAGAATGCGTTAAGGTGATGGAAATTGCAATATCGAGGTAAGAATTTTATTTTTTTTTATTTTAGTTGCTTTTAAATAAGATTCCTTTTCAGAAATCGGCAGACGAAAAGTAATGTTAAGGAATTTCATCCAGAAGCTTCAATTTTACCAGAAAAGTGGAGTTTAGTAAATTGATATTGGATTTCAGGAATTTAATATTTGAAAAAAAAACGTGTTTTGAACAAACAATTTCTGCCACGAAGCATATATATGATTGATAATATTTTCCTCATAAAATCATAATTTTAAGTAAGTAGTTGTTATTTATGTTTAATATCTGCGTTAAACTGAATTTAGTTAAACTTAATTTAAATAAATTTACTAACCTTGCATAGGTTTTACTACTTTTGAAGCAGCATAAAATGTCATTTGTATCACATCTATTAGGCTAACTTAATAATTCTTTTTTATAAAGTGCGTATGTTAAAGTTCACAGCAGAAGATCTTTTCATGATACAAAAAATATAATGATAGGAATTTCGATTCCGAATATTTACGAAGTTAATGTAGACATTTTTATATCTGTTAGCAGCATATTAGTCTTATATATTAATACATTATGCTCAGTCATAAGTACAATGGAAAATTTAATATTCTTTACATGTTTTCTTACTTAACTATTAATGTAGAGAGGGTTTTCTTCCCAACTCTCGTATATCAAACAATAAATTTCTAAGTCCGCAATTTTACCTTATATTTTTTCTTATGTTAGACTGCGAACATTAAATTACTTATATCTAGTTTGACCAGACCATTGCGCAACAAACTACAAAGGTTAGTAAGGAAAGCAAGGAAACTTTATCATATGTGAAAAAATAACAGAATTATTTCATTTCTAAAGTAATCCTATCCAAAATTACAAACTTGCGCGAATGGATGCGAGTACCTGCGCACCGCAACGAACATTTCCTAGAAAATGTTCCGAAATTCTATTTTCGCGTGCCGAGACGGAATCAAAAACATCTCCAACGGGTTAAAGTATCGCGCCTGTGAAGCAAATTAATAGAGATCCTCGCGTACCGCTGCGGATTTCCCGAGATATATTTACCTAGTTTTCGAAATATATTCAATCCTCGCAGATTCCGCAAAATCCCCCAAGGATAAGGGCGCCACAAAACCCTCCTCACGTAATGGTTCATGTTACATTTTATTCTCTTTGGTGTTTGGAAATTGCATCGGTAACCCATGGAGACGACATCAGAGGCTGAGAGGGATAGGACGGAGAGAGGGAGTTTCTCAGGTGATAACTTTTAGGCAGACTTCCACCCAAGAGACTTTAGGACCATGGATTAGTTTCGGGTATGCGAATGTGCGTTCCGAGGAAGGAAGAGAGGGAGGGAGAGATGGAGGCGCCGAGGTAGGACGAGGATGATTTCAGGGGGAGGAGGAGAATGGCGGAACGGAATGGGAAGAAGGATTGGGACCGGAGCGAGATGGGAATGAGACCGAGGCGGACGGAATGAGTCCGAGGGAGAGAATTCCCAAAACAATTACACGGCGACGCAGGGTCTCCGTACCCCCGCAGAAGCTCCCAAGTACTACTTTGCTGCTTGGCATTATTTGTCCTCCAGTACGGAGAGCGTGACGCGGAGAGAAATGAGGGGTGGTTGTCAAGAGAAGAGCGAAGAGAGAGAAAGGGGTGAAGTTAATAATATGATGGAGAAAGGGAGAACGGGGTGGAGGGGAGAGCCGAAATGGCGGAGTAGCGTGGGTTAGGGGGAGAAAAAGGACAATATGTGAAGAAAGAAAGAAAGAGAGAAAAGTTTCTAGGGAAGGCTTGGGCTTGGATATCGCTCTCTCTCTCTCTCTCCCTCCCTCCCTTCACCTCTCCCTCACGGCAAAAGGGTTTCGCGGCTTGAGAGGCCGGTGTATGTCCCCAAGGTTGTCTGGAATCCTGTACACTACGTGTCGAGTTACTTAATTCCACCACAGTCTTCGTCTTCTTTCCCACCCCCCACCTTTTCTTCCCACCCACCCCCCCGCCTTCCTCCTCCCTCTCCCTCCATCACACCCGCTATTCTGCTTCAACCTTCCTTCCCCTACCGAACCTCTCCCACTTCCTCCTCATACCCAACCCTGGGCACTCGTTCTCCTCCAACGGTAGCGCCGCAGTAAAAATCTCGCTCTCTTATAGAATGTGTCTATAAAACTTTGATTGACTAGAGAACTGCGATTGTTACTTTCAAAAATATTCAAGAAAAAGTTTAATAAATATTAATCGAGTAACTTTTGAGAATATTTACAGCGCGCCAGAGAGAGAGAAACGTTTCACAAACGAATACCATTCGATGTTGTTAACTATAGGAAACCTTCAAACACCCTGGAGGGACAACCTCTTGGAAATGCGAAGAGAAGATTCCCGGAGGAAGAGAGAGAGGGAGAGAGAGAGAGAGGGAGGGAGAAAGAGAAAGAGCGGGAGAGATACGCCTCGTCTCCTTTCCATTACCTAATTTCTCATTCTTTGCCCGACTACCTCAGTCAAATTGAACTCGCACCCCCTATCCACCCTCTCTCCTCTCCGATCCCCTCCCCCATCCCTTCTCGCAACCCAACAGGACCCTGATTCTAAACTTTTCCTTCCTAACGCTCTTTACTCATTCCCAAGCATCCGTCCCACTCCTCTTCCCATCGTATTTTCCCTCTAATCCCATCCTCTCCCTCTCCTCCATCTTCATACGTACCATCTCATCATGCTCTTACACCCATCTCCCATCCCACGAAACTCCTTCCTCCCCACTCCTAAAGACCTCTTTTCCCCCACTCAAAACTCCATCAACCCAACCGCCACCCAACTTTTTCTTGGACGATCCTTTTACTCATTTCCTCCCGCATTAACATTCATATGCAAAGCCGTAAGCCGGAAGACAGGGCTTTATACGTGGAAGTTACGAATATATATAGAGGAGTATGAGGAGCGAAGGAGAGCGGTAGTATCTGGAGTTGGGAGGGAAGGTTATTCGAGGTTATAGGAGAGGACCGGTGATGAGCGAAGGGGTTCTCCCATTCCTCAATCCTCCGCGACTCCTCGCGGCGTTGGAAATGCTATACACAATCCCTCCCCCCCTCCTCGCCCCTTATTTCTCTCGTCCCTTAACTATACACCCACATAGCTCCCACCGAAGAAGCCCATCCCTTCCCATCCCCTACGCGACCCCTTACTCCCAAAGGGTACGTCCACTCTCTCCAACACATTCACACACACACTGTTGCTGCCTCATCCCCGTCATCATTCGGGATTCGCATCGCATCCGTCATTTGCCGCGCTTCTACACTCCCTGCCTCCCTTTCCCCCACACAAACGCCCTATCTCTCTTCTCTCTCTCTCTCTCCCTCCCCTGCAATTTTACTTGTGGAATGTTCGGGTTCTCACCCTCTCCCGTTATCCTTCCCTTTTTGGTCTTCCTCTCTCTCTATCTCTATTCTTCCATCTCTCTCTCTATTTCTATCCTTCCTTTTATACGTTGCCGAGAACTATTTCGGGTCGATCCTTCTGTCTTTCGCTCCTCTCTCTCCGGTCTCCTCCCTCTGAAACCATTATTACCATCAGTCTCCATCACTTGCTTCGAACCTCTCTCTCTCCTCCCACATCCCTGCTTCACCCTCTTATTCAGGGTATCTCTCTTTTCTCCTTTCTCTCTATATCTCCGTCACTCCGACTCATTTCTATCTCTGCCTGCCTCGTTTTCACCGCCACCCGCATTTTCTCTCTTTCTCTGCGTTAATGATTTTTTAGCTCCATTCTTCCTAATATCCTCAATCCTTCATAATCTATTCGTTTTTCTAAATATAACGACAGTCTATTCTCAAATCTCAGAATTTCGCTCTCTCTCTCTTGCTCAATTATCGCTCTCTCTCTCTTGCTCAATTATCGCTCACTTATGCTCCTTACAATTTATAATACCATCGGAATCTTCTAAACTCTATCGATCAACCAAAACTCGACTCTTACCTTTCCCTCTCTGTAATGGTTAAGTGTCAGATAGTTATATTCACCCGCAATCTCCACCTATTAAAGAGCAATTTCTCCTTTAAAACCCCTCCGATCCCCTTACATCCCTTCTGCATCTTCCTCCTCCTGCCACCTCTCTTGCGTAATCACCGCCATCTCTTCCCTCCTCACACACTCTCTTCCATTCCAACTTCCTCGCAGCCTCCTAAAATCTCTTTCCAACTCTCCTTTGCCCTCTTTTTTCTTTCCAAACTCTCTATTACACTTCACACTTTCCCAAACTCTATACTTCTCCCCCTCTCTCTCATTCACTATCTCTCCTTTTTCACTCTTTGTGCCTCTCATCCTCTAACTCCTTTATCCTCTCACTAATCTTTCTTCCTTACTTCCTTCCTCTCTCTCTCTTTTCCCTTCCAAGTTAATCTCCATTTCTCTCTCTCTCTCTCTTTTTTCCTTTCCTTTTCCGTCCTATTTACCCTCCTTTTCTCCTAATACCCTCGCTCTGTCTCCCTCCGAATAATCTATCTTTATTTCTTACAAAATCTTCCCAAAATCTCTCTCTCCCTCACACACTCTCTCTCTCTCTCTCTGTCTCACTCCACCACCATTTCAAGCCTCTCACTCTTCCTCAAAGTTAATCCTTACCCTAGTCTCCTCTATCTCTTGCTCCACACTCCCGCTCTCCCTCTTTACTTTTCTCTCTTTTCCTTCAATAATCTATCTTTATTCCTCGCTGCCTTCCTCAAGCTCATACGGACTCTCTCCCATTCGTTCCTCTCTCTTCTTTTTCCAACAAACTCTTCTCTCATTTTATTTCTTTCGTTTTTCGCTTACTACCTTTTCACTTACCTCTCTTCCCTATTTCTTTCACCTTACTCTCCTTATGCTTCTTTCTTTCCTCCATTTTTCTCTCTCTCTCACTCCTCCCTTATCTTGTCCCACATCATCTCATAACCAGCTCGCTCGGGGCGCTCTTTATCTCCCTCTCAGATGGAGGAAGTTGGGAGAGTTCACGGTTACGCGAACCGAAATGTGTGCGGACATTGGTTGAGGGACTCCGGGATGGGAGAGTTAAGGTTGAAGGGAAGGAGCGGGAGGGAAGAGGGTGTGGGAGTAACAAGGAGTGGATGAACGAGATTTGGAAGGCAAGAGGAAGGAAGGAGCAGAGGATGTCGGAAAGGGATGGGTATTGTTGGATGAGCGGTCTGAGGGAATGGGAGGAGAGGGAGAGAAATGGATTTTTTCTTGGGAAGGAGAGAGAGAGAGAGGAGTGGGTTCGTGGAGGGGAGGGAGATAGAGATTGTGTTTGAGTGCGGAGGTGGGCAGGCCACACGGGAGACGGAAGATGTGGCAAATGGGAATCGGGAAGAACGGGGAGGAGAGACATAGAGAGAAGGAAAGGAAAGCGGGTAAGACAAGAAGAAGTTTTGGGAAGAAAAGGCAAGCGGAGGAGTGGAAAAAGGTCACGAAGGAGAAGAGGAGAGAAATGGCGAGAGAAAGGAAACGTAACACGCTCCAGCTGGGTCGGCGCATTCCTTCTCCCTCCCAGCTCCCGGGAGTAATTATAATTATTATGGATTAATGAAGGCGCACGTAAAATGTTTTAATGTTTATAAAAGTTCGCGTGCGGAAACGACAGCTGTCGAAAACAATCGCATCGCGGATTGCGTCGCTTGAAATGCTCGAACTTGATATATGCAGAGACCGATGTGAGAACAGGCTAAAAAGGCTACAAGCCCAGACCGCACGGAATGGGTAGAGATCCCAATAGGACAAAACTATTTTTTTAAATCACAAAATAAAAAATTACGCTATCCATAACAATTAACAATACTTATTGAGCTTTTGGCAAATAAAATTCTTTAAAATTCTATAACCTTCTATTTTCATCATTTATTTTGGAGGCGAAAAATAACATTAGTCCTAATGCCTAATAATCCACCAACCGTCTCTGATAATATACCTTCCGTAGACTGATGAATATATCCATATTATTCTTTTTCGGTTCGACCTGTTTTTCGTGAGAGTAACAGTCAAAGAAACAGCATCGCCTGCAAGTTTCTAGTGATCCCACAAATAAAAAAGCAAACCGAGCCCCAACTTCCGTTCCATTCTTAGATGGCGCTTTAAAACGCGCTCGAGCAGGGAGTCATTAAAAAAACTAAGAGGGGGTTACGTACACAAAATACGTAATAATGCGTGATTACGAATACATCCAGGAGGCGCCACGCGTGAGGAGAGGCTAAGCCCGGAATAATATATCTGCATAAATGTTTGTCTCGCGCTCAGCTTTAAGAGTCCTTGCGGCTTGTTCACGTTTTACGGGGTGGAAGGGCCCTCGCTCGACGGGGAACGGACTATGGATTGATGGATGTGGCGTTTCAGGGCGTGTCGACAACAGGAGTTATTAAAGCAGGAAGGTAGAAATAAACGGAAGGAGCAGAGATCGGAAGAGACAGAGACAGATGAATAACGAAACAGAGACACGGTGGAGGTGGAGTGTGATCGATAGTCTGAAGTCATTACCTGAAGAGTCGGCGGGTTTGGAGGGCCCGAAAACTTTTTTTCCACGTTTTATGTTTTTACTCGTTGCAAACACTTACAATTTAATTGGGTTAGAACAATACGAGGGACAATTAAAATCTTCCAGGTCTTAAGCGCGAGCGCCAACTACTAGTGAAATGGTGGCATTTTTAAGTGAGGCTTGATGGTGCCGCATTTCTCGGTTCCGTG
The DNA here is from genome assembly GCA_028673005.1 of Tanypteryx hageni. NCBI lineage: Eukaryota > Metazoa > Arthropoda > Insecta > Odonata > Petaluridae > Tanypteryx > Tanypteryx hageni. Next base: position 59,875,315 of record CM054116.1, read on the forward strand.
AACGTTTCTGGATAGTAGACGCGTCGTCTAAGATGGATGAACGAGAATTAGAGCGCTATTGCGTCGATGTTCTTTGATGGGTAAAGAAGATAAAGCAAGCGGAGATAGATTGGGGAGAAGGTCTGAAATGGAGTAACAGATATATTTTGATAAACAAAGAGGGAGTAGCATTAAAATCAGGAAAGAGAGGGAGGTAAACTCACGAGAATGGAAAAGGTTCGGAAGAACTACAGATTTTGATGGCTAGAATTGTTCGAGGGATAATTATGGTGAAGATACGGAGGAGTGTTATAGGAGGATGGTTAAATAAGGAAAGTTGACGGTCACATTTTATTTACATTCCGAATGTGGAAAGGGCAACGAGATCACCTATCGTGAATTTTGAAAATAGTTTATTATCATTTTTTATATAAAAACTATTTTTAAGCAAATATATCTTAACTCAATCGCGAGTTCGGGGTATACTATATTCTAAAGCAGTAGTCGCCATCCTTTTTGCTAAAAGGGCCACATGAGACTTTATTTACCATTTGCGGGCCACCAAGTTTTCAAACGACTGATCGGGCCATGTGTAAATTTCGAACTTTGACTATGTGATGTATCATACCCCTTTATTAAAAGTATATTGCATCCACGTACTCGAAAAATATTTTTTGTATTTAATAAATGACATCTAATGACACGTGCTAGAAAATGTACGAATGGATGTCTTAACGAAATTGATATTATTATTCACATAAACGCTACAATTAGGAGCAGGTCCCGGTGGCAGCGGGCCCCCATCACAACTCAATGCATAATACCCAAATTACATGATAAAAATTGGGTTTACTTAATACAAAAATATAAGCTTTTTGATACCATTTCCTATACACTATATACTACTTCTTAACTTCAAGTCACAGGAACTCCCGTCACAACTGCTTAGGTATCACTCAATACATAATGCATAAATTACATAATAACAATTGAATGTACTTAATACAAAAATATGACCTTTTTTGATAGTAGTTCCTATACACTATATACAACTTCTTGACTTCAAGTTATAGGAACTCTCGTCACAACAGCTTAGCTACAAACTACAACATGTTTCATTTGTTATTTGTCCATACAACTACAAAAATTTAGAATAAGTAAATAATCTTCTTCATTAAAAAAAATCGACCATAATTTGACATTAGATAGGTATTTGAAGTATTGTGATTAAATTATAACCCAACAATGTTTATTTACAATAATTAACGCCGCTTGGTGGCGCGTCCTATAAAAAACTAAATAAAATACTAACCTACAAAAACTCATATTAAATATTAAATACTAAAGTTTTTAACAATTTTACTTTTAAATGCTTTCTCGGTGTGAGGAAAGGGCATAAGAAGTTCTTCAGGTAATTCATTCCAGTCCAATGCTGTTCTATTGAAGAATGAATATTTACCAACATCTTTTCTTCGAACGTTTGTACGAACTTTACACGAGTGATCATTTTTACCTTTAAATGTTGGGGTTTTAATCTTAAGTTTTAGTTCTTTCCAGGCCGGTTTACCGGTATACATTCGATAGAAACAAACTAACCTTTTCACTTTCCTCCTCTTTTCTAAAGTTTCCCACCCAAGCTCCTTTAACATATCTGTTACACTATCCTCTCTTCCAAAACGACCCATAACAAACCTGGCTGCCTTTCGCTGAACCTTTTCCAATTTATTAATATGTATTCTGTCATGAGGATCCCAGACTCCTGAAGAATATTCCAATATAGGCCTTACTATTGTTTTGTATGCTAATTCTTTAGCTTTCCTACTGCTATGTTTTAAATTTCTCATAACAAAGTTAAGTGCCTTGAAACCCTTTGAAACTATACATTCTGCCTGAAGACCCCATGCTAAATCTTTCGTAATATGTATTCCAAGATATTTTATATTATCAACCTTCGGTATTTGTATCCCTTCCATATAGTAAGGAAAATTACTCTTTTCCCTTTTCATAGAGAATAGAATATGCTTGCTTTTCTTAACGTTTATTTTCATTTTATTTGAACATACCCAAGACATCAGCTTATCTATGCTAAGCTAAGGAGGACCGAATGAAATCAGTGCGCGGATCAAATATGACCCGCGGGCCGTAGTTTGGTGACGTCTGCTCTAACGCTATCTGAAGGACTTATGCTACAAACTCCATCCTTATGTCTACAGATTCCATATTAGGTTCTTGCGGTGGCGATTTGCCTATCAATTAGAATCAAAGTTCGGCGAGTTGCCCCGGGACACGCCAACTTTATAGTTGAAACGAGCACATGGTTTACTAACGTAGTTATATCGCTGTAGGAGCTAACTACATCCCTTACTCGAAGGTGGTAGTGATGGCGGTGACTATTGGTAAAAAAAATATAAACAGCTACGTACAATCTGGTATGCAATATGATATGATCATTGTAGAAAATAATTGTTTAAGAATCTCGGAAAATGAGTTGAATAACCTCTGTACTTCGTGCCGGTAATAGGCCGAGAGATTTACTCGCATAGTACGTCACGCTACATGAGAACATAAATATTGAAAATTTCTCAGTATTAAACATACAGCTGATGGAGACGATTCTTGTAAGATCACATGCGACAAACAACGAATAACAATCCCATATGGAAGTCGATAATTTATAAGTTTTGTAAAGTGATAAAACATTTACAATAGATATTGTCCACTTAACGATTAAGAATGTTTCCTCCTTCGAACTTCAGGGCCTCAGGTTCGAATTCTGCCATGACAATTTTCGTGCTCGTCAGAGCTAGGATGAAAAAGCTTTTATTGTGAATGATAATTACAGACGCTACAGAGTGCGAAGGCTCTTTTCAGGATAAGCCCAAATGACCACGGCAACATCGTAACTCGCATAGATTACCTACTGCTAGAGAACGATTTGGTTTTGCCTATAAAGTAAAAACATACAACTTCTTCAGCCGTTCCCATTTAATATTTTAATATTTGATGTTTTTATACAGCAATAAAATTATTATTATACATGATCGCCGATTCACAATAATATAAGGATCATGAATCTTTAAAAATAAAATTTTTGAATTTACTCTCTGACTATTAGCAGCTTTCATCCCATGGATCTTCGCTGTATCTGTATATCTTCAAATTTTAAATATATCACAATACAATATTAGGAAATATTTTTTTGAATGAATCGTCTCACATTTGGAATAAAAAGGTAAAAATAAATTAAAAATTTTTAATTACATTTCTCATTTGGATTTTAACTGCTAAAAATATTCAAAAGAACAACTTCAACGAAATATAAAATATGTATTTTCAGATTCTTTTTTGTTTTTTATCAAGTCGACTTGTAATTTAAAAATATATTCTCTACTCGAAACAAAAAAATACTATACAAAATTTCATTTCTTTATCCAATAAAGAGAAAAAAAGAACAATTTGTGCAATAATTAGGGAATATAACACAGTCAAAGAATGTTGAAAGATTTGATCGGTGGAAGAAAATGCTACAATTTTGGAGTGCTTGAAAAAGAAACTAATAAAACAGAAGTCGAACAAAAAACTACACAAAAATGAATAATTTAATTAAAACAATTGAAAATACTTCCAAAGACGAAAAAACTGCAGTTTTGGTATAACGACTAGGTCACGATGAGCCAAATGCCCGATGAAAGTAAAAGAGCTGAGAAAGAGTGAAACAAACACGACAGTGCTTAAACTCCTCATTTTAATTTACAAAATTCTCAGCATATTTTTTTTACTCATTCAATATAAATAGCCAATTTATATATCAAATTTAATATAAAATCTCATTGAGAATAAAAAGCTTTTCGCACTTTCTTATATTTAAAACGTCTCACTCGAGGATATAAAAAGCTTCTTTTGAAGAATGGAAAGAATTAGCTAACCTAAGAGGTCTTTTTATGCAAGTTCGTTCATTCACGTATATAAATATGAGCGCCTACATGCGGAAGAAAGATGTCTTCATTATTCAAATTTTTCATTGTCGAATAAAATACAGTGAAGATTTTTTGTCCAAAAAACAAATCCCACCACATTCACTGTGACACTTTAAAAAAATATCTCCCCATAGAGGGAGGGAAATGGAGAAGAGTGGAAGATGAACGTCAGAGAAAATAATGTCCGCTTTCTCCGTAAGGCTTAATAAAAGCCTGCTTTATTCTACTAAGGTTACAAACTAACTCGAGTGACATTTCTTCTTGGATTACGCCCCTAAGGTTTTGGGCAGCGGACGGACGAAGGAGGACCAGGGACCGAGTTGAAGTGTTGGACTTTCGGACTCTTATAGAACGGGATCCCTAATGAGCCCTGACACTTCATAGTGTCGGAAACTGGTTCTTCTTAGGTTTTATAAGGCTCTGCACATTGTGGAAGACAAAAGGTGAGGTAAGCCGACACCTTTTCAAGGACTAGGTCAAAAAACTAAAGCGTCAGCGAAGGCCGGCAGAGCGAAAGAGAGAGAGAGAGGTGTGGTGGGTGATGGGTTTTTTGGGATGGAAGCAGGAAGGAAACATGAAGCGGCGAAGGACAGGTACTGCGCGTGAAGGGTTTAGCGATGTGTACGTGTGGAGAAGGCGTAGGAGGAAGGCAGGTGCGGAAGGAGAGGTGGGAAGGCGAAGGGGAAGAAGGAAGGGAAGAAGGAAGAGAGGAGGAAGAGTGAGGAAGAAGGGAGAGAACACACGACGAAGGTTAAGGAGGCGAAAAGGAGCGTGTAAAACGAGAGAAAACGGTAGAGATGCGAGGAGGAGGAGGGGGTGTGAGACGGATGCTTAAAAGAACCAAATCGCCCTCATTAGCGCACGGTTCTAAGGATTAAAAGTCCCGTTTCACACCTGAACCATACCTTCAGAACAAGAGGATTGCGAAAAAATAACTGTCGGAGATTTGTGTGAAGGATGTCGGGAGATATGGGAAGAAAGATTTAAGGGCGGATAAAAAAATAAGGATAGGAAACTCTCCTTTAAAAAGGGAGCGGTTTTGCAGGTCTTTTTTCTTTGATTTTTATTTCTTTTGAACAGGTAATTATCAAGTATGCGTAAATACCAATGATTTTTCAGTAAAATCGAATTTGGTGGCTAGTGATAGTGCAACGAATCGTGGGTTTTATTTCTTGGTTCGGGAGACAATCGAATTATGAAATAGAGTAGGAAAAGCTTAAAAATACTAGAAACTATTTAGATAAAATGATGGCTTTGCTGGTAGAATTCTAAACGATGTAGAATTTTGCAGCGAACAAAATCACCCATTTTAATCCTTTACAAGATATCACTACACGCTGCGGTATGGTGGTCCGTCGTCTTTAGAGAAAGATTTTCGTCAGTTGATGTGCATGCAGGACAAGGATTCGAACTTGGTCGAGACTAACGATAAGGCGGACGGACATACACACGCGCTCTCACACAGACGCACACAAGCGGCGGTTAAGGAATTCCGTGTCCTCTGCCTCGCCATCCGTCTCAGACCTCTCTCTTTCTCAACCCCTTAACTCCCATCCCTTCCTTCCGTTCTCAAAGGCAATAGTGCCGCAAGAGTGCCCAACTGCGTCTCACCTTTCCTACGGGAGAGGGCACCACGGAAGACAGAACGACAAGTGTTCCGGTCGGGAGTCGAGTGACCTCTTGCACACGCGAGTCGTGCCGTTGCGTGCGTGCTATGTCGGGTAAAAGGGAGTATCAGTCGAAAGAGCGGGCCGTGCACAGTATTTCATCCACCCCTCCCGGATCCCGTATAGCAAGCAGGCTTTGGTATTTTTAGAAACACTAAATTTCATTAGATTTCCTCCGAGCTAAAAGTGAATTTCTGGAGTCGTAGCCGATTTTGGAGAGATTAAAAAATGTCGGAGGAAACGGGAATATTTAAATTCATATTGCGCAATATTGTCGTTTGAAAACTAATTTTATCGCAATTTTTTGGCAATCGTTCTTTTAAATGATCATTTTCGTCATTTTCAAGATTTTTTACCCGCGGTGATTGGAAAGCCAAGGAAACAACCTTTTCGTGCAGTTTTTTTTAGAGGGCGGTGTACTTTTTAAATCATAATTAAACATTGCATGGGATATAATAAACGCGTGCGACGAAAATTTCCCCAGAATTTTTACTCCCGTTTTCCAACTACGATACCAAATCCAAAAATGTAAACCTTATCCATGTCAGTGATTTCTTTATAAACTGAAAGGGAAACCCCGCCAGTGTTTACCAAAGGGCCATAAAAAAACGATTTATGAAACGCTGGCCGAAACTCTGTATGAAAATATTAGTTGAAGTAGTTGCGAGCTCCATTCCCGGTTAATATTTTTTTAAAATGTTACCTACCGACATGATATCCACATCTTGAACACTTAGAAAAGCGTCAGATACCCTGCTCAAAACCTCAAATATTAAAGTGCCAACTCTCGAAAATAATATTCCTTTAATGCCGGCGTTGACTGACAGATTGGAAAATTTAAACTGGAGGAAAAACTGCTTCACATACTTGGTTGGATTTAACTTTTGGCCTTCCAGCCCAATGAAAGCCGGATGGAAAGCTCTTTTCAAAAGAGGAGCCCTCGGAAGGGCGGTTGTGAAGGGACCACCGTGGAGTCGGGAGGCGTGGGTGAGAGGCCAAGAGCATGGGAGCCAGTCAGCTGACTGTTACACAGTCAACCCAGCGGCCAGAAACCCCTCGCCCTCCCCTTTCTTACCCCTCCCGCTTCTCCTTCCTCTCTTTTTACTTACTTCGCTCCTCCCGCCTCCATTTCAGACCCTCCTTTCCCTACTAGACCGTGCTATAACTTCCAAACCTGGCCGAACCCTTCTCAGACGTGCCCCCTCCCCCGACCCCATTTTAGTCTTCTACACCCTTCCGACTTCAGGGTCCTACACTCTGTCCTTGGCTCTATTCTGCATTTTCCTCCTGCCTTTTCGCCCTTACGTCACTGGTTCTATTCTTCACTTTCCCCCTTATTCAAGCGGGCATACTACTTTTTAAGTGTCTGGGGTCAGCGGTTCTCTTAAAGTTATTTATTTATCATTTACCTTCACTATTCCTTAACCTAATGTTCTGCGGTCGCTTTCGTCTTTTTGTGCCGGTTCCCGACCAATAATGTGCGCAATGAAATTCACAGAACCTCTTATCCTTTGAGACATTATCGCTCCCTATTCTTATATTATTTTCAGTGTTACTCTGCTACCCTTCGCGCCCCCTGTTAAAACAGAAATCTTCGTATTGAGAGTAATTTTCTCCTCTCACGACTCTCCTCCCATAAGGTTTTATATCTTCAGATTCTTTTCTTAACAACTTTCTACCTCGCCCCTAATCCTCATTTCCTTATCTTCCATCTATCCTAACTACTCTCTTCTCTTTTCTCTCCATCTTCGTTCGCCTTCATCTCTCCAAAGCGTACGTCCATTTCCCGCCCTCCTCATCCCAGCCACCATGCTCCTCGTCCAACCTTTACAGCCTCCTCCCATTCTTCTCTCCCAGCAAACCTGACACCGCCCTCTAGCTGTACCGACTCACCCCGTCCCACACTACCCTGAGTGTTCCTTCGCCCAACTCCATACCCTAACATCTATCCTCTCTCTGCCTTTTCTCCCTCCCTCGTTCCTTACACCAAATCCAACTTCTATCTCTCTCTCTTTCTCTCTCTATTACTCTCCCCCCTCCTTGCGTTCCAACCGCACTCCACTCCTTCCCACAATCTCTTCCTCTCTCTCTTTCTCGTCAATCTTTCCCTCCTCGCCCTCTCCTCCTCCATCCTCCTTGTTTATCCCTTCATCTATCTTCCTTACCCTCCCTCGCTTCCCTCTTCTTACCCTCTCAAAACCCTGTAACTTGTCTCCCTTTCCCTCTCTATTTCTCCAGCATTACCTCTTCTTACCTCATCTTTCTCTCTCTTTCCCTCCCATCTCTTACCGCCTCCTCTCTCCATCTCCTTCCTCCCTCCCGCTCCATCTCTACCTCTTACCTCTTTCGCTCCATCGCTCCCCTTCTCACTCAACTCACTCTCCGTGTCTCAGGTTGCTTGGGTGACCACCTTCGCCACAAATGCCTCGCGCCCCAAAAGTCTTGTGCGACCATAAGCGGATGGGGTGCGGCGGGGAGGAAGAAATAATGGGATGAGGCGAAGAAGTAGTAGGCTATAGAGAGAGAGATAGAGGGAGAGGGTGGGGGAGGTGCGTGGTAGGCAGGCGATGTGCCACGGCCGACCCCTTACGAAACACAAATGGTCCGTAAAAACCGCAGAGGTGTGTGGGATGAGATGAACAGATTCCCTTCCACATCGTCCGGTGCGGTCTGCTGAAGACTACCTCGCGCTAGGTATAGAGAGAGAGAGAAACACGCAAATAAGAAGTTCAACAAGGCTTCCAACGCGTAAGACGCGCGCTTTTTCTTTCGACGGTTATCTCCTCCCCCACCCTTCTTCTCCCGTATTTTTTGCGTCATCCGTTCTTCCCTTTCTTTAAGACGACGTAATCGGTCGTGTTTTGCGGGCCACGTAGGCGGGAGTCGTGGAGGGTAGCGTTGGGGGTGGAAAAAGAAAAATGTCAGATGCTCCTTCGATCTTTTCCCACACTCGAACTTTATTAAGGGAAGCCCTACGGTCCATGCGGGTCTGGTCGTTTTTTTCTTTTTTTATGTATCCAGAAAGCCCCCCCCCCCCCTTAAACGCTGGCAGAAGTCTTCGAACGGGCCGATGCACCGGAGGAAAAATAAGTCGTGCGACTAATGGATTTCCGCTTCGGTTATTAAACTTCTTTGCCCCCGCGCGACTGTTCGTTAAGTCCGTGAAACACGTGACGTCTTTTCGCGAAGGATTGTTTTAAGAGGAGGAAGTCCTCCTTCGCCAGACGTTGATTTCTAAGGAGGGAACACGGTACAAAAAGAGACATTAGGAATCGGTATAAGTGCTGTGGCGCGGGTAAAACTGTTTATCGGAGAGGCCTTCCACGTTGACTCAATGCCCAAACTAAATGACTTACCCGAGAAAGGATTTGAAAAAGCGAGGTAAACGCACTCATTATGGTGTATACAACCAGTCGCGTATGTGTGTATATCTCGGGAATCAGTTTCTTACTTTCGTTAGGTTGTGATACTTAATACACGCACGAAGGTTTTGCCTTTCAAATTTCCGTCGATACCCGAAGATAACTTATAAAATGTTGACAACTAAAGAAAACAGGTTAACTCGAGTTGAGAAATCTTATATGCAAGATGCATAGTTTCACGGAGCATTAAGAGGTTTCCGTATGCAAGAAAATAACACGGTATATTTCATAGGTTTCCGCGAGGTGAGTTCAGGTGGAGAAGCCATATCCGAGTTGTAAAACGATCTCTTTAGAAATACAGTCAATTTCGCAGTGTTGCTACAAAGTAACTAGGAAGTTCTCAATCAAAACGTTGCTGAAACTGGCGTCACAAAAATTTTACCTTCGGAATTTCAATGTTCAATCGCCGCAAGCTGACGATAATTACGAATACCTATAAAATGTCGTTCTAAGATAATTATTACTCGGGAAGGAAAAGAAAAATGAACCCCACAGATATATGGGACTTCAATCGTGTAAATGGATCTGTATGCGTCGCACGTGAGCGAGTATGCTTTAGCTTACAAATAAGCAATACCGCCGTCTTAACATCATCAGAGCGATATCTCCAAACAATGTCATAGTCATGATCATAATTCACCACTTAAATACTGCAAAAATACTAAACCGCAATATCAAGCTCATTGATTTGTAATGAATAAGGTCAAACTTCTACAGATAGCGAAGAAAAGACGCAAGCATCCATGCATGGGATTATCGAGTTGTCAAGGCCGGCTTCAGACAGTAAGCATGTGAGGCAATCGCCTCAGAGCGCAGGGTCGAGGGGGCGGCCTCATGCCTGGCACTGACGCCGTTCCCTCTTCCCAAGTTTGGTCTTACAGCAAGGGTGGCAACCCTGCTCAAAAAGACACATTTGCAAAAACTGGAGGGAGATAAGGGAAACACACACAATGTACCCTTTGTGACTCTTTAATACAGTCCGTACGGCTACGGAAAAGAAAGAAAACAATAAACGGAGATCCAATGTATGTAGTTAACATATCTGTTAGAAATCTCTTATCATTATAAATAGCTGCATCTTGCATATATAGAGCTGAAATTTGGAAATAAGCCTGGAAAAATCAGAAATTCCAGAAAAAGTTATATTTAAGGGGTGTTTTTCGACCCCAAAGTCCTATTTTGAACACCCATAAGATAAGCATTGATATATTGCTTTTATAAATTATTTACAATTAAGATACAAAATCGGGATATAACTGTTCTTTGGAAGAAAGATTGAAGTTTATTTTTCTTGAAGACAAAATTCAAATCCATGCTGAATTTGGGTAGAAATTTGATTTTAATCGTAATCGACTCCAATGCCTTTCAATGGGAATTGATTATTCATACTTCAAGAGCATTGATTTAATGCTTCGACTGTATTATAATTAGGGTATGGATTTTTCGGGTTTTACCAGATTTTTACCCTCCGATTGCATTTTTTAAAGTTAGGGTAAAAACCGAAAAAACCCGAAATTATTAGTTTTATTTAAACAATTTTTTGTTTGTTCTCTTTGTAAACTATTTATTCGTAAGCTTACTTTGTAACACAATCTTAATCTCCTTGGTTTGCTCGCGCAATTAATAGTCAAGGACGTCGCCTTAGCTAGTCACTGCTAGATCTTCGATGGGATAAGGAAAAAAGAGCCCAAGTGTCTGTTAGTTGAAAACACTACGAAAGAAAAATCATTTCACTAATATCTGGTGTGTTTTCAAAAGATGTTGAACGGGAAGCAAGATATTTGTGCAGCGTGCGAGGTGTTCCTCTCCATCTGGAGGCGTTTAACACAAGATATCACACTCTCAAACTTATTTAATGTATAGTAAAAAGTTTTTATTGTTGATGAAACTTTTAAATTTTTAAACAATATTTTTATTTTAAAATAAATTTATCCGAGTCACAAAATAATAAAACCCGAAAATTACCCGAGATTGAACTTTCTTTTAAACCTCGAAAAATCTGTAACTTATTTATACCCGATTTTAACCCGAATGTAAAGAAAAATAATAAAACCTGATATTTACCCTCCGAATGAAATTTTTAAACCCGAAAAATCCATACCCTAATAATAATCCATTTCATTTCAGCCAAAGACGTATACATATGACGACGTGATAATTTTAAATTAATTTTTTATTCAGATACGTATTAAAAGTGACGGATAGGGATACGATATCGAAACGAAAGTATCGATACCGTAATCATATGATGTATCGAATGAAAAGTATCGATACCACAAAAGTATCGGGCCGAAAGTACCGATGTCACTAGAAAATCGAAAGAAAAGACTCGAGTACAAAAGTACTTGGTATCGAAAGGAAATTACCGATGTGAGTAAAGTATCGATACTTTTTTCGTATCCAAGGATATGAAATCGAAACGAAAGTATCGATACCTTACTCATATGTTATGTCGAATGAAAAGTATTGATACCATAAAAGTATCGGACCGATATCATTAGAAAATCGAAAGAAAAGAATCGAGTACAAAAGTACTTGGTATAGAAAGGAAATTACCGATATGAGTAAAGAATCGCTACTTTTTTCGTATCCCTAGGCACAGATGATGACACCATAATCATAACACACAAAATATCCTAATTTTTACATAAATTTTAGTAATGATGATTATAGTTATTATTGAAAAGGGGCGATCTGAGCAATGAAACTTAAAATTCTAAATCTTGGACGCGAGCCGACTGCCAGAGAATTTAGAAATTCCGGATAGATGCCTTAATTTCGCAGAAAATGAAAACTATTATCTTATTTAAATAGGCTCTGTGTAGTTCAAATGATATCGCGTTGGCTTATTTACGAGTTTAGATCTCGGTGTATGGTGATTTTTAAAGCGCTTGCAGCATGCAAGCGCCAACAACTCGTAGAATAAATATTGGCACGATTGCGCGATAATTTTAGATATTAGTAATTTAGTAAAATTCTTGATCATCGGAGACCCACGGAGCATGAGGGGGGGGGGGGAGGGTAGCGGCCAAAAATCTCCTGCCTCAGGGCGGCGAAATGTTTGGAGCCGACCCTGCGAGTTGTAGAGCTTCAAAGTTCAAAACGAGAATGATTACATGAACAAGTAACCTATTCTATTAGAGTGACAGAAATTTCGAGTAACAGAGATTCCAACTCAAACCACATCAGAACAAAACGAAATACTAAATCACAGGCGTATCCAGCTACATAGCAGTCACCGCCATTGATAACTCATCGATTGCTTGCTTCAAATAAAAACATCATCAGCCTCCATGTTTATTTTTATAAGGTGGGGGAGGACATGAAATCTAACGAAATGATAATTTAGTGACGCGCAGGGGGAAAGGAGGGCATGTTGAAACGGGCGGATTTAGGTGGATAGCTTAGGGGGAGGGATAATAAGAAGACAAATATATTTACTGGCACCTATTTATACCCTAAGGACTGCATAACCTTACAGAGATGGGAGGGTTTGTTTACTCTCATGAATCAAAGAGCTATGCCGGCGGGAGATAATTCTCCTGGTAGGACTATCCAAGGCGGAAAACACTACCAGGGGTAGATATCGACTCCGACCACAACCTTTTTGTGGCAAATACACAATGTAGACTGAAAAGTGTTAAGAGAATCATAAGAGTTAACAAGAAATGGAACTTGAGGAACTATTTAAGAACAAGGAGGCTATCATGACTGAGCTGGAGGAAAGGTTGGGGGAGAGAGCTGAAGAAAATAGGAACAATGTAGATGAGGAGTGGAGATACATCCATAGCAACATTAAAGATGTAATGGAACAGAAGGTAGGAAAGATAACGGGTGAAAGAAACAAAAAAACCCTGGATCACATCAGCCATGCTGCAAAAACTGGAAGAGAGGGGAAAGTGGAAGAACATAAACACTGAAGAAGGCCAAAGAAAGTACAAGGAGTTAAATAATGCTTTAAGAAGGGAAACAGATACAGCCAGAGAACAGTGGATAAATGAGAAATGCGAGGAAATTGTCGAGTGTGAAAGAATGTGTAGAACAGACCTCATGTACAGCAAAGCAAGGGAACTATTCAAGAAAAAGGCTAGAAAGATTGGACGTAAAGGAATAATGAACAAAAGTGGTAGAATAGTCTCGGAGCCAGATAATGAACAGAATGACTGGAAAGAATACATTGAGGTGCTGTATGACAAAGAAGGAAAGTCAAGAAATATTGAATTAGATGAAAAAGAGGATGTGGAAACAGACCAGCTAGGACCAAGTATTCTCGATTCTGAAGTTAAAAGAGCAATTGATGACATGAAAAGAATGAAGGCTGTTGGGAGTGATGATATACCAGTGGACGTTCTTAAGGTTTTGGGGTCGAAAGCAGTTAATCAACTCACAAAATTCTTTAACCAGGTATATGATACTGGCATATGGCCTGAAGATTTTTTAGATGTTGTTATGGTACCACTGGAGAAAAAGAATAATGCAAAAAGTTGTAAGGATTACAGAACTATTAGTTTAATTTCTCATACAGCTAAAGTTCTAACCAGAAATAACCAAAAGAATTGAAGGTAAATAGAAAAGGAGCTGCAAGATAATCAGTTTGGTTTCAGAAGAGGAAGAGGGACAAGAGATGCTATAGGATGTTTGAGGATGATGATAGGAAGAGCGTTAGAGGTCAATACAGATATGTACTTTTGTTTTGTAGATTGGTAGAAAGCTTTTGACAGAGTGAAATGAGATAAAATGTTGGGTATTTTAAATAAAATAGGAATAGATTGGAAAGATAAAAGATTGCTTAAAAACCTTTACTTATTGTTAGATCAAAAGATTAGAGTCAGGGTCGAAGGAGAAGAAACAGAAAGTACTTCAATAGGGAGGGGAGTGAGGCAGGGATGTCCTATTTCATCAGCAATATTTAATATTTATGCAGAAACAGTAACAGAAGAAGCCTTGATTGAAGAGAAAGGATTTATGATAGGAGGTGAAAGTATTACCACCATTATATACGCAGATGATCAGGGATTAATAGCAGAAGACGAGAAAGAAATTCAGAGGATGACAGACAGACTAGTGGAGGTTGGCCAACAATATGGAATGAAGATCAATGCCAAAAAAACGAAGGTGATGGTGGTTTCAAAGGAACATAAAGAATTAAATATAATGGTAAACGGCCAAAAATTGGAACAAGTAAGTAGTTTCAAATATCTTGGCAGTATTTTAGCGCAGGATGGAAGTAGTGCACAGGACATCAGAAGTAGAATTGCAATGGCAAAAGCAGCATTTAACGAGAAGAAGGAGCTTCTCACAAGCAAGAAAATAAATTTAGAAACAAGGAAGAAATTAGCGAAATGCTTCATATGGAGCATACTTCTTTATGGTGCAGAGACGTGGACGGTAAGGAGAAAGGAGGAAAAATATGTAGAAAGTTTTGAGATGTGGGAATGGAGGAGGATGATGAAAGTTAAATGGACAGAGAGGAAGAGAAACGAAGAAGTATTGGAACTGGTGGGAGAAGAAAGGATGCTAATAAAAACAATCGGGAAAAAAAGCAAATTGGATAGCGCACATATTGAGAAGACAGTGTTTACAAAGGACGATCGTAGAGGGAAAAATTAGCGGAAGAAGAGGAAAGGGAGAAAAAGAATAGGAATATTAGAGAATATAAAGCAGGAATATAGTACTTATAGAGGTATAAAAGATGCTTCTAGGGAGAGAGAGAGATGGAGGCAGCGATTCAGCTAAAACCTGTCTTCGGACAGCAGCATGATGATGATGATTTATAAAAAATAATATCATCTCATTGTAATAAGTATACAGGGTATATTATACCCAGCTTAGATATTTGGAAAGTATTTCTAGAATGCCTACAATATAAAATAAATTAATTGAGATAATATCTTAATGAAGATTGATCATTATCCTTTTGGGGGGGGTGGGGGAATAATTACCCTATTATCCCCATTTTGTATCCGACATTGTATTTAAATGGACAGTTTATGTTTCGGTTGCTTTATTTAAGATCTAGACACCACGCATTCATTGCGAGCTGTTCTTTTTGAAACAAATTTCCCGATTTTCTGCGCAAGCAAGAATAGCAAATACTCGTAGTTTCATCAATTTAATTTATATAATGACTTATGACTCATTTTCTCTATTTAATATTTACAGTCTTAACGGTTATTTAGATTTATTTAGAATGAATTTAACACACTATAAATAGTTTGTAGTGCCTGTGAGGTCAATTATTTTAGTTAATTTCTTCCAATTCGCTATTCCCGAAATTTGGTATTAAAAGTCGAGCTCAATCCCAAGTTTTTTCTCAAGTAATAGGCATAATATCTTCTTTTTTTTAATCTGCTTATGCGTTCAGTACGTCCGTCTGGCTGGCGCGCTAACTCCTCCTAAACGAAAGCAACCAGACAGTTTTTTCGTCGATCAATTCTGTATTCCTCCTCGTTGTGAATGTTTTCTCGGTTTGTCCGTCTAAATATTTTTTAACCGCCATTTAGTGTCTGCCTCAGCAGCTCTTACCTTAATCGTTAATACCGTTTCTACTGCGTTTAAACAAACGTGCAGAAAGTTAAGTATTTTGCTCCAACTTTTTATGGTAGTTGAGTTGAGTTTCTCTTTTTACTTTCTCTATATACGAAGTATAGAGAAAGTAGGTACTGTTTTCATGAAAATAATCGAATTCGAGATTTCAACGGAAATACATGTTTTAAGGTCGCCTGAACACGTTTTGACTATTTTCTCGATGACGTCTGTGTGTCGTTCTGTATGTGATAGATTTCTTTGGGCGCTCTAACTCAAAAACTATTAATCAGGTTAACGCAAAAATTTATATTTAACATTTTTATAAAAGTTAGAAGATCTGATTAGTTTTTGGTAAACATCGGTCGACCGGAAGTGGGTGTTTACTCTTGTCACTTTGAAATATTTGCTTTAATATTTGATAAATGTATAGGAATAAAAGTTGTAGGAAATTTGATTTTCTACAACCTTTGTTTGATAAATTTTTCCATATAATGCATTGTTTAAGAGAAACCTTATATTTTTAGCTGCCACCACCACGCCCCCTACCGAAGACTATTGTTAACAATTGACGCTTAGTTACGTCTTAGTAACGCTCCTTTTTCTTTTCTTAATTGTCAACCGGAAGTAAATATTGACAACGATCCCAGAGCTAACAACATGTAATTTGCCATATAAATATGGAGAAAGTCATGTGTTGCCCACATCAGTTTATTTATTTTCACCTTGTTTATTATCGTTTGATTCGTTTTGCGTTTCTTTTTTTGGCTACCGCATTTAAACCAACATGCTGAAAGTTTTGAATTGTTAAGTATTTTCATCAACCTTTTTTTGCGGTAGGTGGGTTAAAAGAAACGTTTTTCCCTTTTTTATTTTTACCTTGTTAATTATCGTTTGGTTCGCTGTCATTTTTTACTGTTTGTTCCAAAGGTTGCACCGTATTTGATTTCTTTGCCCTAGTTGGATGGGTCGGTCGGTACGTTGATTATTCAAAGCACCGCAGCGTGGGAAGCTGCTATTTAGCGTTTGTTGTGGTGCAATGATTTATGGCGCATGTAACTGTCGTAATGTGTAGGTTTCCTGTAATTATCAAATTCGATTTGATTGCTGCGCCTCGTCGGAAGGAGGTCAATGGAAGGCAGGAAACTGCTTCCCACCCCATACATTAATGTTATTGTGTTGTTCCGATTGTTTAAATCTTTGAAAGATTCGTTTCTTCCATTGAGGGCGATAAAGGCTTCCGGGTAGGGTGAAAGTATTTGAATTTTGTATTTCGTATAAATATTTATGCTCTGATGGGTAATAGCTTTCCGATGTTAATATTGTCGATTTTTGCATCTGCATTGATTTATTTAAAAATATACTCGGAGATATAGATTGGTTGAGTGAAATTTATTCCCATGTTATATTTTAGAGAAAATCTCTATAGAGTACGTAAACTTGTAAGAATGTGATTTTGTCTGAGGGGAACATTTTTAGTAAAGAGACCAGTGTCAGTGTGATGGGTACCGTTTTGTTTCTAATATCGTCAATGCATTCACGGGACCTTTTGGACAAGTGTTGAATTCCTGATTAGCCATTCTGACAGGAGGTAGAGCCATTCTGACAAGAGGTAGGATGGAGAGTTTATAAGATTGGTTATGGGTCTCATGGAGTTGTCTGCTAAATGCATTTCCGAGCAGGAAGTGGGCCATTGGTATTGCATCACTGAATATATTAAGTTAATTATTTTTACTAATCAGAATAGAAAAGCTCCGTGGTTTGAAATAGCACGTTTTGGAGTTTTTAGAACTCTCAATGAATAATCTAGTTTTATAAATCGCTTTCATGTTTTCAATCGTGTGATAAGGCAAATAATATCGCGTGCAATGAATTTGTCTCAGCAATAAATACGAGTTTAACTTATAGCTAATGAAAAGTACACTTTTCCTGCATTGATACCTTTCATTTTATAAACTATAGCTGTAGTTTATAAACTAATACGTATTCTAATCTTTACAATCTGAATGAAGATTAAGTATAAATAAGTGCTACTTTGTTATCAATTTAAATATTTTCCACTAAATCACTTGAAGAGAAAAATGGATAGGAAGAGGCAAGGGATATAGTTGCTCAAAAGAGAGGAGAGAATGAAATTTGACGAGATGACATAGTAAAAGATTTGAAAGCTTAATTGATGAGCACAACTTTTGAGCTATTTCGTACAAGTGTTATAGATAAAATCTGTTCCCATAAAAGGCAGAGTGAACTATTTGCGCATTTCGCGTAAAAGGAGTTGACAAACGAACATATTTATCTCAATGCCTTACTGGCCAAAGGAGTTTCCTATACCGTTAATGTGTTAAAAGAATTTACTATTTACCATCACCTTTAAGAGGGCAACCATCCATTTTTTATGAGTTGTACTTAATTTTTTATAAGATCCTTGACTTTACGGCGTTATCTGTCCATCAATACATTTACATATCATTAAAATAGAATTATCATAACCAAGACTCGAACATTTAATTCCTTTCACTGTAAATTATTAAGTTATGAATGTGTTGTTGTTAATATTTATACCTTTATTGATAGGAGGATGCTATGAGTATATCGATAAATTCATAAATTTACTATGGAAATATATTTTTTACAGCCTATCGCCTAATAAGTATTAATCTACATACATTCTCGTCTAAAAAATGCTACTTATCCCTCTAGTTACTTTAAATGATGAAAAATATTATGAGATACGGTTATGTTACGGATGGATAACTTTTAAGTAGCACGTTCTTGTCATGAACAAGTGGAACAGCATTGACGTCCACATATAAACTGCACAGTGAAAAATGTAAAATCGCCGTAACGATCTCTGCGACTACATCAAAAATGAACATAATCCTAAATATGCATTCCTTGCGGAAGATCGGAAGAAGGAAAGCGATAAAAAAAACTTAACAAGAGGCAATTTTGAAATTCCAGTTTTTTTTGTAGGTCGAGTTGTTGAGGTTTTTGCATTTGGCGAAGCGAAAAAAAAGGTCTAGGAGGAGGAATTTGGAGAGCTCGTAGAGAAGTGAGTTTAATGTAAGCGCTCTAAATGGAAGAGTGGTTCGAAACAGGTGGATGAGTCCGTGTACTCGGTTCGTTTGTTTGAAAGGAGAGCGTCCGTACGAGCAGGAGTTGAGGTTTGAAAGAGATAGAGATGGGAAACACACACGAGTTGAAGGTTTAAGAGAAGGATTTCTGCGGTCCATGTGGCGTGTACCTAAAAAGTTCAAACACCGACGGAAATGGACACGTGTGTGCGACTCAAAATTGACTGTGAACGTCAGGGACGGAGTCGAGCTAAAACACATGCGAGCTTAAACGCGGCTTTACGCATGAGATGCGAGAAGCAGGAGGGTCGAAAACAGCTGTACAAAAGTCGGCTGAAACACGATGCTTTGAGGAGCCACGTAACAAATGGCTGACAAACGAGGAGAAGGAGAGCGCACAGGGACAGATTGAGCAGTGAAAAGGAACTCGGTAATGGTTTTAACTCGTGGGAGAAGAGAGGTAGGGGGAGGGAGGGGGTGTTGGGGGTGGAAATGGTGGGGGGGGAGGGGTAACGCAGGATGTGTGTTGAAATGGTAAGAAGATTTAACAGGGAAAAGGAGGGGAGAGCTATGATGAGGAGAGCACGAGTGAGACGGACTATCTGTCGAGAGAGAGGGAGAGAAATGGAGATGAATTAGCATTGAAACGCATTAAGAGGAGGGCTTTTCAAGAGATGGAACGATACGGCTCCGGCAACGAATGAATTGTTGGCTGCGAGTGAAGAAAGGAGATCCGATCAAAGCCTGGTTATCCACCAGCCTTCAGCGGACACGACGTTGTTATATTTTTACCAATAAAAATATAATAATAAATTATTTGTGAGAACGAACGATATTGAGGCACCCTATGGATAGCTTTCAGAACGCAATCGAGCTTTTAAATCGCTGAAATACTAGAAAACCTCAATTTTTATCAGTTTAAAAATAAATATAACGTATTAAAAATATTTATAATGCATTAAATACGTATCTCTTGGTAATAACCGAATCAAGTTTAAATCAGGTCTTTTGAGATTCCCTTTGATTTCAAAACAAACAATCTTGCAAAAACATGTCGAAATTTTCCTCCAGTGAAGAGGGTTTGTTTTTTATAAATAGAAGACGTACACCCATTATCAGATATACATGATATATATATATATATATATATATATATATATATATACATATACATATATACATATCTTCTAAAATTCTATCACATTGAAGCCAATTTTCGCTCTGAACTTCTATATAAAGAAATGCTTCTTGTTTGCTATTATTGTTATCGTAGGAAGAGGTTGCTACCGATATTTTTAAAGATAAATATAATTTATATAAGATTTTTACATTCATGAATAAGACTGAAAGATTAATTATTGGGTACTTTTAAATTATCGGGTATGAACTATAACATAAGCTAGGACTTGCTTAGAGTGCATGCTGCCAAATAATGTTGGATTGCTTTAAAATAAAAACTACCTTATTAGTTTAAAACGCCGATTTAACAGAACTAACAATACTTTTATAGCAATTAACGTGAACATAAAAGTAAAAATAAATAAAACAATGCGGTCAAGTAAGAAAACATTATTTATGATAAAAAATAATTTCACTCGTATTCGAGTAATTGCCATATTCATTACAATAATCAAATACTACACATGTCAGATCAACCCGAATCGTTTTCTTTCAAGGCAAAGATAAAATAAAGAATGTGCATCCAGAAGCAAGTGTACCTCTTGTGCTCTGCTATAGGATAAGCTGAAGAGGCTTTCGAGTAAGGGGAGTCGTTTTTCTGGATTTCTTCTTAGGATTATTTAAGGTTTTATCCATTTATATTATTATAAATATCCCATCTTTAAAAGAAATTAACATAATTGCACATTACCCTAAGTATTTACATGCAACAGAGATTATTTCTGGAGAGGCTTAAAGTAATCTAGTACTTGGAATGTTTTTCTCACTTCGTAAGAAGTATTCAACCGCTGTTTGAAGTCAGCAATGCATTTATCTAAAATTTACAACCGTTTTAAATGAGAATAACATAATGAAACAACCTCATGTCACTCGTAAATAATTGAACTCTTGTCTTGCTACACATGCGATTGTGGTGATCTTTTTGTTATTTCATACTTCTCGAAAGAAGAAATTGGTCTCGCATGCCTGAACAGGATGAACACGTTCAGCCTCAAGTGGGAACAACAACCGCTACTTATGAACAACGCGAAGCGCAGGGAGTGAGGTCAACAACTTTTTTCGACTAATTATCAGTTTCCCGCATTTTCTCCGGCCAGCTTCCCGCCACAATTAAGTCTGCTTTAGAAACCGCAAACAACCACACAAGCGAGCAAACAAAAAATAAGAATTCTCGGCCGGAAAACAAGACGCGTCTGTTTGCTGTGTTTTACTTGCCCATTACGAAGACGTTTAGTTCGTATATTTGCTCATGACCGAGGCGAAACTTTATGCATCATGTACAAGGGACACTGTAGCTTGCTTTCACGTTGGAGACAGAGCGGACCCTCCCATCTTACCCTCCCACTTATCCCGCTAAAGAGACGTCGAGGGGCAGCTCCACAGTCCTGAAGAGGAAGAAGGCAAATGATGGGACAGAGAGAGAGAGAGAAGGGGGTGGGTAATATGAGGGATATACTATATCCAGTAATGTGGTTGCCTTTGTGTGCATGCGCGTAGATTTTGGATAAGACTCATTTTTCACCTTAGTTAGTAGGTGGAAGAGATTTCGGAGGATGAACGTACGAAGGAAAAGATAAGAGGCAGGGAAAATAGGAAACAGCTTTGAAGAGAGGGAGGGAATGTAGTTAAGGGGTGAAGAGGTTACCAAAAGAAGAAGTTCTGGAAGGGTTCTTCCTCTCCACCCCATTTCCTTTTTTCTCTCTCTCTCTTGCTCTCTTTCTCCCTTTCAATTCCGCCTGGGAGTCTTTTTGGGGCAGCTAGTACGGATGGTTAGGGAGGAGAAAGACGGTAAGAAAATGGTTGGTGTGAAGAGCCAAGGAGTTGGAGAGAGAAAGAGATGGAGAGAGACAGGCAGAGCTTATGATGCAGTAGGAGTCAGGAGGATGAGAGAGAGAGAGAGGTAGAGAGGTGAAAGGATAGACTTGGGAGGTATAAGGAAGGGTACGAAGGACGTGAGAGAAGAGGAGAAACGTGCGGAGGTAGAGAGAAAGGTGAGAAAGGTAGAATGTGAGAAAGGGTGTAGTGTGAGGTAAAATAGTGAGAGGATGACAGTGATAGAGGAATGATGAGGGGGGGGGGGGAGAGGGAGGAGGTCGGGGCTCACGTGAGAGAAGGGGAAATTAAGGTTAAGGAGGAAGAGATTTAGTGGAAATGGAAGTGGAAGCGTGAGAGAAAGAGAGGGATAGGCAGAATAAAGTGGAACATGATGTATAGAGAAAAGAGGAAGGAGAAACGAAAGGGAAAGAGAAAAAATCAAGTAAAGAAAAGGAGAGCGATGAACAGCGGGAACGTCTACTTACTATAGGAGAGCAACGTGTGGTGTGAGAGGTTAAATTGAGATGAGGCAGGAAAAGGAAGGGGGAGAGAGGTATACAGAGGGAAGTGGAGAGAGAGAAAGAGAGAGCGCTGATGAGAGAAAAAAATAAATGAAGAGCTTTTTCTCCGGACAGGTTTTCAATTCCACGAATTTGGATGAAACATAATGACAGGAAGGTTGGGAATGCGCAATTCGGCTACTATTTTTTGCAATTGAAAAAACAATATGTGTGTGTGTGGGTGTATTCGTACGTACTCTCTCGTACGTGCATACGTAGCGGCGTAGTTTATTTTTTGCAGAAGCATGAAAGGAAGCGTTCTTTTTATTATAAAATCACCGTCAACAAATTTTCCCCCGCTATTTCATTTGTTCATAGTCAACCGATATGGTTTCTTTTTTCCCCTACTTCCTACCCACGTATCCCTTTCCCCACCCCTCTCACACGCTGCCACTTCCAAAAGTTTTGTACGCCCTGTGATCTCTATCGCTTTTCTTTTCTTTTTTTCGTTCGTCTAGAGAAGGTCGAAGGAAGGTGGGAAGGGTGGTGGAGGGGGGTTGAGGGAGAAAGAGCAAGCAGAAATATATAGGTTGGTAGAAAAATAACGCGATTGCGTCCCGAGGGGAAATAGCGGATAAAAGATAAAAATGAGGGATCGAGTCAGGGGGAGACGGCAGATTTTTTTGACGGACACTTCCCGTTCGAAACAATGGTATCCTTAGGTCGGTTCAGGGGGAAGGGGGCGGAATGGGGAGTCTGGAAGGGGACGCCAGGTGTAAAAAAATGGTAACAAACCATTGATTACGGTATTTTTCGTTCTGTGCTGCTTGTTCCCTGTTTTGTTTCGACGCGAGGGAGAATCGATAATTCGTAGTTTCGCCTTTATTTATGTGGCAAAGGTCATCTCGAAAGTCTAAATAACTCCGGAATATATATCTATCTGAATGTCAATAGGAATACGTGGCTGTTTGCGTGTCATTATCTCCGGAAGGTGTTGGATACCAGGAATAAAATTACTTGTTTTGGGTTGTAATATTGGCATGTACGAAATTTTGTGTGGCGTAAAATGAGACTGCAGTAAGCGTGCTGGTAGGAGATTCAATGCATGAAATATAACTGAGAAACTTTAATGTTAGATATTCGAGTTTGTTGTTGTTGCTATTAATAATGTAACTTGATTGTACCAAATTCGATAAGGCTACTGAGATGAACATGAATTAGATTAGAAAAAGTTTAGCATTGCTACAAGCAAACATATCCACGAAATTATCTTTCGTATTCTTAAGTAGATATAAAATGACGAATATTATTAAATATAATAAAACAACAAAAAATTCCATTTAGTAATTTTTTCGCTTCTAATCATCCAGGAAACACCGAAGTTATTGATAGCAGATTTACAAAATTATTATAATAACCTTCTTTCTGTAAGACCCGTTTCAGGCTCCGCAGCGTCAGAAAATATAAATACAAGTCATTGGACCCATGGAAATAATTAATGAGCATTAGCTATATTGCAAAATTTGTATGGAAGAATCTCGCATAACAGTCATTCTAAAGATTTCTGGAGTACTTTCAAAGCATTTTTCTATGGTTAATTACTAACGCCATTCTCCCATATAGGACTGGTATTCCATCCTTCTAATCTTAAATTCTAACATCACAATCTTCCGTGAAAATCCGCTCCGTTAGACGTTGCATTATAAAAACATTTTCACCGCTGATATTTCCTTTACGATACTCCACTTTGCCTCCGACCACGTCCTTCTCCTCGCCTCTCAAAAAATCATGGACGCACGGCCGAAATCACAACCTAAGGCGCGGAGGAGGGGGATAAATGGCCCATCCTGCGGCTTGGAAACGTGTCCGAGGCGAAGACTTCAGTACGTTTATCCTATCAAAGGGGTGGGAACATCCTTGCCTCGCGCCCATGCCATGTCGAGAACAACAATATATATATATATATATAAAGGGGAGTAAATTTACACCTAAGACTATAGGAGAGTGCACTCTTTTCCCTTCCAATTTCCTCAACCTCTCTCTACTACCTCCTACTCTCTCTCTGCTCCTCTTTCAGCTACTCCCTCTCTCCTCGGGTGAGGAGAGTGCCTATCTTTTTCATCTCTGCCTCTGTCTCCGACCAATCACCCGTCAGTTCCAACGGAGAAAGAGGATGGGAGGGAGGAAGGAAGGCGGGGGTCGGCGGACACCCTGAGGCGTAAGCTGAAACGGGCAGAGGAAAGTTAGAAGACCCGACCACGTGTGGAAGTCTAGAATCCGGTCTTCGCGAGTGTCACGCTTCAGAGGGCATGGCCATCTCGTGCTGAGAGGAAAGGAGATTACCGCATCCGTGCTCCCATGGTCACTCAACGCCGTTCCAAATAGTTATCGGCGCAAAAAAGAAGAATTCATCCATACCTCTCCGACCGCCGCACGACCCCTTTTAGTATACGAGGAGCGCGCGACAAAGTGATGGAATTTTCGTTCGTCTTTTTTTCCTCAAAATCTTTCGTTTATTTGTTGTTCCGCCTTATCCGCTCGGTTTCTTTCTTTTTTTGTCGGGCGCTTTTGTCGGATGTTTTCCTTCGGCGTGTATGTGTGCTCGCGATGGACGTGATCGGATTGGAGGGCGGCGATAATTCCAGTCGATAGAAGTTTTCTAGTTAGGAGAGGAGAGAAAAAATACGTGTGACGGAAAAGGAAATAGGGACGTTTCATTTTAGGAAAAGTATGGAAGGGAGAGATGTACGAATTAGAGGCAATACGGAAATGCCTTGGAGAAATAAAATCTAGATCGATTCTATCCCTTCATAATCTTTTTTCCGTGAAATTGAAATGTTTGCGTTCGTGTAATCGCATTTCCATAGAGAGCATAAAAAATCATTTTAGAATTTCAGAATAAATACGTATTATTATTATTATTGCTTGCGCGTCAGGAATATTTCAGGATATTTTGCAACATCGACTGGAATTTCCTTTAATCACGCGAACCGAAATTTTTGGAGCGGAATGTGGAAACGATTATTGAATGAAAGTAGGAATGATGCTTGAAACATAAATTTTTAAGGTTTTGAAATTTACTGGGAATCTTAAATTGCCAATGAAATAGTCATCGTGGCATTTTGAATTATTAAGTATAACTTGCTTTTGATTATTCTTTTCAATTAGGCATCCTCTCTCAATTTATGTTTCGAAAAATTTTTGCCGTAAATACTGAAGTATTTTTCTTTACCTGACAAAAAATTTAATTGTGCAGTGCAGCTTGAGATAATTTTGCTTACCCACAGTAATCAAAGGCACGGATATTTGCTCTTCTCCCAACCACAAATATGATAATTTATGCGGCATAAATTACTTTTATTTGCCTAAAAACGTCCTCTGTTGTTCGTGAGTCTCCATTGCCAGGTTAATGCAGCTGGCTTGAGGTTGAAAAAGACAGCGGAAGCACTCTAATTCCCCGACAAACTAAAATCGCAGCCAGTACGATATTATTACGCCAAAAAAATAAAAATAAGTCCTACTTTCTGTCCTTATCCGCATCCATCCCGCTCGTAATAAAACCATTTCCAAAACTAATGGAGCCAATTCTTTTCCTAGCAACGACGGAATTTTATCTAAAAATATAACTCGTCCGAATTAAAAGTTATTTTTTTAGCCGGTCGGGCTTTCGCTGCTGCCATAATGGAGTAAACGTAGCCTTTATCGTCCTCGCAGTTTAATTGCGCAGCCCTGTCTCATTTTAAAGCGGCTTATTTTTGTTCTCATGGGCAAATAAATCCATCGAGGAATGGGGAGGCAATCCAGAATATTAACGTATTAAAACCCATGAGCCGTGGAAGAGGCAGAGCTGGATATGGCGGGGCGTATTAATAATAGGTGAGGGAGGGAGAGAAAAAAATTGTGCGAAACAATAGAGATTCGCGGAAAAGTCGGTAAAAATGCGTCCGGCGCCATGCTTTTACCACATTACGCCGGAGAAACCGAAGAAAAGAGAGACACGGAGCGAACGCGCCATGTTTTTGCCACATTATACTTAGGGTCGAACCATTTGGTCCAACCTTGCGGCGTCTGGATGGACGATCAGTTGTGGAGGGGGTGGGGGGCGACACAGGGATGGGAAGGTGAATTAGAGGATAGCGGGGAGTGGCAGGACGTGGGAAGGGGAGGCAGGGGCTGGGAGAGCGTTCAAGGGGGTGGCGGTGGACAGGGCAAGGGGACGCGTGGCAGTGGTGCGAATCTAGTGTGAGAGGTCGGTTGGGTGTTGGATGGGATGGCGTGGAGTGGGACGTATGGGGGCGTATTTGAGCCATCTCACGTGTGGCTTTGTCGGTGGCAGAATGTCGGCGGGGAATTCACCCAGTGAGTTAGCCGGAGCAGAAAATTGCGTTTTCCCGCGGTCGCCTAGGATTTCTGGCGTCATCCCCTTTTCCGACTCTCTTTTTCCCTTCTCCCTTCCTCTCTCTCTCACTCTTCTCCTACCACTCCCCTCTCTCTCTCTCTCTCACTTCCTCCTCTCTTCTGTCCACACGACTCCGCCATCTTCCTCGCAGCTCCTCCACCCTTCGCATTTCTTCCTTCGCTCACCCCAATTTTCCTCTCCCGCACGACCCCGCGGGGGCTAAAGAGGACAGAGGTGGAGGTTGAGGGAGGACCAGAGAACTCCCAACTCTCCCGCCATTCCTCCCTCATCACGCCCGCTACAAAAATCGCACCCACAATGGAAACCAGAACCCCAAATTCCCTCTCAACCGGCTTTCCATCCCCTCCCCCTTCCACTCTTACTCCCCTACCGACCTCGCACACACACCCTCTATACACCCATGCCAACCAAAGGCAGAACAAGCGGAGGGCTGTTGCCGGAACAACCCAGCTATACCTCGTGAGCAAATGTTCCCTGCGGCAGTTATAAGACGACAGAATGAAACGATGTGGCCTTTCGGTGGAAAACCTCCCTTCCTATATTACCCTCTTCATTCCCTCATTCCCCTTTCTCTCTCCCGTCCGTCTCACTTCCTTGATCTGGAGGCATAAACGGAACGTAACTTTCTATAAAAGAAATATTTTCGAAAGTACGAAACGTGAGAGATGGACGGAATATATTACATTTAAAAAACCACACTGGGGATGTATGCATGCCATTCTTTAAATATTTTTTAATACGGAGAGATTTATGAGGTTAGCGTGAGCTGTATCAAATAATATTCCTTACTCTCTCCCTCCCTCCCCTTTACACGTTGCGCCTCCCACTCTATGCCTCTACCACTCCCTCTCGAAATGTCTCTCTCTCTCTTAGTGAAGTTTTAAGCTATTTGGACGAGACGTTTGAAGTTACGGGGTCGTTTGTGAGTCGTTATCCGAAAGTGCCCGTTTAAGCTTATCTGGAGCAAAATGATGCCATTTTTTGTCGGAAACTGTAAAAAAACGGGAGTGTGCAATTCTTAGAATAGGGCAGTAAATTAAACTTTTTCCCGCCGTTTTCTAACACAATTTCGTACAACTTAGAAAACTTCGCGTATGTGTGCCGGTCGAGAAATCATTTTTCCGTGCACCTGTGGAGGCGGATCCGCGGACTAAGTGGTCGTGGGTGACCATTAAGGCAGCAAATTTTATATGAATGAGAAAAAATGGAGTTTGCTTAGCGATATCCCTGAAGGTCTCGTTTTGAACATGGCGAAAAACCGACGCGGGTAATACGCGACCGATTAATCCGAATATACGTAGAAAGAGGAGTATAAAATAAAAACTCCGCGAAATTACTTTGCTAAAGAGTACAAAAGTGTTCCTTTAGCTTTTGTGAGGATAAAAAATTCTCTGCATATCTCTCTTAATGAATCCGAACAAAAAATATGATAATTTTATCGGTAAGGCGTAGAGACGGATAAATCCAGCTCATTATGATTCAAGGTATGCTTTTTAAGTAATTTACACAGCAAAAACCTAATTTACCAGTATATATGTTGTGTCATAGCCACGGGAAAATATTTCTCTACACAATTGTTAAGCGTCATAATAGAATGATCATGCTTATGTTCTAATGATCACGTAGAGCATCGTCCGTAGACTGTCAGAGCTAATGTTTGCGATCATTCGTCTTAGATAAATAGCTATGAGAAACTTTGGCCCATCGCCACCGAATATTTTTTCCTCAAGTTTTACGACCTAAGCTGGGATAATAAACCGACTTCAAAACGAATGAGAGAGCTTTTCGTAATAAAGCGTTGTTTAATTAAATATAAGCATGTTCCGAATCGCTCTTAACGCTCGCGTATTTGTTTTATCATGGCTCTCCCCATATATTTATATATGTATATATTTCACGCGCGATATCGCTTCGGTTTCCCGCGGAGAGAGCATCTTGCGCGCTTTCATTTCTCTTTTAAAACTCCCTTAATGTATCTCGATAGGCTAGAGGGCGCAGCGAAGAAAATCTCGTACCATAAATGCCCGACTGAATCGTCTCGGTCGGCCATTTGGAAACCAATTGGCCTTCCTAATGTAGACGGGAGAGATATATATTTTTACGTGGGGAAAAAATAAAAAAAAGGCGCCACGACAAAGAACTCGTAAAGAGACGGAGAAAGGTGGGAGAGGGTCTGTTTTAAAATGGGACTGGTTCCATAACGGACGAGGAAGGGAGAGAGAAAGAGAGAGGAGGGATCGGAGAGAGATAGAGGTAAGACCGAGGATATGGTCGGTACCTCTTTACGTAGGAAGAATTAGGGAGGCTCCCTTTCTTTTTTTAACAATCCCACACACATACACAGAGCCATCCTCTATTCGAGAAAGAGCGAGAGAGACGGAGAGGAGCGGAGCGCGGAATAGAATTCCGCCCCACTCCTACCCACCTCATCTCGGAGATAAGGAAAGCACTAAAAGGAATCCCTCTTATCTCGTGGTCTGCGAGAGAGGAGAAGGAAGTGAGTGAGAAAAGGGACCTTAGAGAGAGAGAGAGAGACAGGATGAGAAAGATAGAGAGAGAAAGGATGAGAAAGATAGAGAGAGAGAAAACGTGAAAGGACTTTGTCGTGTCCGGTCTTCGAGTCACCGCCATTTTTCGTGAACGGGTTTATGCAAGAGGAAGAAAACCTCAGCCACTCCCTTTTTTCCTCCGGAATAAAATTAATACAAAAGGAGGGAGAAGGAGAAAAGAGTTAACTGGGGGAGTTGGGAGAAGGGGGAGGGCAGAGAAGACGGGTCGGATAGGAGCAAGGCGAAACGAAGGAAAAGGGAGTGGGAGGTTGGGTTGTGGTGCCGGGCTGTTGAGATAACAGCTCCTGACATAAAGGAATTAAATAGGATTGATGACTCCCTGATATGTCCGAGCGAGTTATGGGAGACCTTTCTGATTATCACGGGGCGCGTTGTCATTCCGGAGGGAGGGTAAAAACAAATTTAAAAAAGAACTGGGCTAGATAGGGTGGGTAGCGGTGTTATAGGGAGAGATGTTGTATCGCGCGATACGAAGAGGGGGGTTGTGATGGGGGAAGGTGGAGGTGAAGCGACGGGTGGCTGGGACTGCTGGAGGATCAAGGAGGATGCTATGTGTTTTCGAAAAAAAAATTAATTCATTCCCCACTTCGAATCATCCTTTTTTACCAGGTTAGGATCAACGTCCGCCTCGTGACAGTCCCGGTCTGTGCTCAGCGATGAACGGCTGATATGGGTGGAGGGGGAGATGATTGACGATTAACATGCATTGGAAAATGTTCGAGCTTTTTACCCTGGTATGGAAAATTTGAGTCGGAAGTTATATTCGGGCTGTCATAAGTTATACAGGCGCATGTACCGAACTCGGAAGATTATCTGGGTTTCTATTTTTTCCCTCGACGTCCTTATCGCGGTCAAGAGCGCGATGAAATACGCGAGCCTCGGAAGAGCGTAATTTATGTTTATTTGCCTCGTTTATTTTCTGACCCGATATAATAATCTCTTTATATTATTCGGGGCATTAATATTTATAGATTCGTTAAGGATAGCCGGCTATAAACTACAAAACTCAATTTTCACATCGGAAAAGGCTTAAATTATGTATAATGACGTATAATGATTCGAAAGAACGAGACTTGGTCGGATCTGACGGTCATTTACCGCGACACACGGGGACGTGATGCTAATGTCGCCGGATCGTAATTCCGCTACGCGTCGGACCGCACTTAAGGAGTCCCATTCATTGCTCGGAAATTTCGCACTTAATCTTAGGTTCTGTTCGGATCGAGAGGAGTCCAATGAGTCGATTACACGATATAATCGACTCTTTTATTCGCAACGAGGGCTGCGAAACCGTATAAAAAAGTAGTACAGCTGAAAACCCTTGTATACAACCTTTAGCGTGTCCGCTAAGCTACCTAGAATCTCATGTTTGGGGGAACGGATATAGAGGGAGGAAAGAAGAATTAGGAGGAGAGGGAGGAAGAGAGAGAAAGGGAGAGGAAATAAAAGGGATGAGATCGTGGAACAGCTAGGTCCCACCATCGAGTTGATGATGACGGCGGAACCTTTTAATGGAGTTAGAGTACATTTACATTTAGATGCACGAAATATCGAATGTTTTCCTCCACGGCAACGGGAAGCCTACAGAACCTCACCCCCCTTCTCCCCTTAACTCCCTGGTTACTCCTCCCTACACTCCCCGTCTCATTCGCCCGCCTTAAAAACTTCCTCCTGCAAACCTATTCTCTTCCCCTTTATCCCTCCGCCGCAACGAAAACCTACCCTTCTTAAAACTCCACACACTATTTTATTCCCCAGTATCTTCCCTAGGATATAAACGCGACGTAAAATGAAGAAAAGCGTGCGCGAAAAGGGAGAAGTTGCTCTAATAGGAGGAACTTAAGCCAACCTGTGTCCTTTTCTCGACTGACTCTCTCCTTTCTTTCGTCCTCGTTCAATCTGCCCATATTCATCTCCGGCTACCACTTTCTCTCTCACTTTCCTTGCTGTGCCTCTCACGCCCTTCTCGATTCCTTAACCCCTTGTTAGTCCCATCACGCCCCGCCCCGCCTTCTCAACACTTTACATCCCTATCCCTATCAAATACACTCACACATACGCATTCTGTACGCTCTCGCCCCAAAAACTCTAGCTCTGCTCTTCCCACATGGAAAAACCCTTTCTCGGAGCCGCCATCTTTACTCACTGCCAACATCTCCCCCTTTCTCTTTTCACTCTTTAGCTTTCCGTCAACCGACGAATGAAACGCCTTTGTGTCCCTCTTGCTAGAGAGGGAGGGAGGGAGAGAGAGAGAGAGAGAGAAGGAACGTACCCAAACACTATCGCATCCTCCATCTTCCGACGAGTCCAGGCTCTAACACTCTGACCGTTCCATTTCACCTTTAAGGACCGTCTTTTGTGGAAGGTTTGAAATTTCGATCCGTACTCCGTCGCCTTTGCTCTTGTATAGTATATCTGTTTCTACACGTCCTTTACCTCCTTCGCCTTGTCTTCTCTCCTTCTTCCCCTTTTCGATCCGACGCGATATTCGCTCTCTCTCCCGTCTTATTCTTTCAACAGGAATAACACATCCGCAATTATCTCGCCATGCCTGTTACCATTCTCACATTCTTGTTCATTTCTAGTCCGATCACTCTTTCTCTGTTTCCCCCTTCTCGTTCTCTTTCTCTCCCATCTGCTTCCCTTCCTCTATGACGTCCTCTGCCATTCCCCCTCTCATCCCCCCTATCTGATGCCCATTTCTTCATTCTCCTTTGCCATATTTTTTAGAAAAAAATAAAGACACTCCACCAAACGACGGGACTAAAAAGCGTCGCTTCAAAATGTTTATTGCGCCATAACTCGTCTTCGAAGGATGTATCTAAGAGGGGAGAGAAAGAGAGAGGGAGGGAGGCGGTCTGGTTGGAAGAAGGTGAAGAAGAAAGAGAGAGAGAGACTTTAGCGTGCATTTGAAATTCTGAAATGCCTTATCGGGAGTCGACACGTTTCTCCAATTAAACGACACATTAATGAAGACGCCTCCCTATTCCTCGGGACAGGAAAAAGCTACACGGGTACATTCCACTTAAAAGAGTTTAATTTTTCGAGACAGCTTGATAGGCAAAAGGATATTGAGTCTTCTTTTTTCCGTCCGTCCTCCAAGGAATCACACCCCTGCGGAGCACAAAAAAAGTGGGAACGGAGAAATGCTCTTAAGACTAGAATTTCGGTCAGGATGAAGCAGTTCTTCCGTGAAAGCGGACCTTGTTGACTCCTATTTAAAACCATCTGGAGTTCTGGAGGCTAATTAGTTCCAAATTTATTCGCTTCATTGGCGAAATATTTTTTTGTCGAATTAGAACACGTAAGGTAATTAACGTGATGAAAGAACGACAAAGGTAGTCACGAAAATCTCGGCGAAATTAATTAATAACATAAAAACAATTATTCTTTCAGGCATGAGTAAGTTACATTTGAAGTTCTGTAACGGCAGATTATCGGGAATATCGCAGTAATGGGAGTTATCGAAATCTCGAGTGACAACTTTATTTCAACGCGTAAAATTTTACTGATGGAAATAGTTATCGTAATCGTTGAAGAATATTCGAGTTACAGTCTTCATAATTATAGAGATCTTTTTATGATGATGTAATATTTGCACACAGCAAGAGAAGTGGTGGCATTAAAACGCACTTGATGAATTTTATGCATTTTTAAGATTTCAAGACAACGCTAGGAATAAATTCAGATATTTTGCGAGTGTAACTGAATAGTTTCACCAGTCTAATGATGTTTTGATCCGATTAATGAAATCGATCTTATTTACTATTGATGTTTTATGGCGAACACAAGATTTTAAATTTAAGGTATTCTGAGATGTCGCCTAATAATTAATATCCGTTCTAGGATTTTATCATATCTTGTAATTTGTTTGAAAACCGAAATTATTTTAGTTGAAGGGAAAGGATACTACTATTAATGAATGAAAATTAATCTTAAGACCTTGTTTCCTACACCTCTACCTTCCTTGAAATTTATATCTTTTTTAATAAATAACAAAAATACTGTCCTATTCTTTTATTTATTTTTACCCATACCATAATTGCACGCCATTGAAATGCAGGTAAGTGCTTTAGTTGCTTTCATTATTTTTAAATGTATATTTAGTTTTTTATCATGCACAAACTTTTCACTTTTTAGATATTGATGCTTGCCACAGACATCTTTGAATAAGACGAATAAGATTTTAGGGAAGCTTTTGACACTGTAATTTAATTTTAGACAGGGTGTATACATTTATTTCACATGTCGATTTCCTTGGAATTATTGCGACTTATGATTCTTTTTACTAAAGTATTAAAATATTTTTGTAAATTTATATCATAAATTAATTGATGAAAATTTAACTACAATATCTCTCATGCAATAGGCATTTCAATTGCTTTTTCGATATGTTAAAAAATATATATAATATTTTGAAAATTAGAGCAGAAAGTGCAGAAGAAAAGATTACACATTGAGTTCAGCGTAATGAAATTTAGCAGTTAAAAAATAAACAGCGACTACGTGATGTGGCTCTTCCTGTTTTGATGTCAAGTATGAGGCATTCGTCTTTTAACTTCCGTCTTCGTCTCAGCATAAAATAAACATGCATAAATTACTTAGTTTTCATAAAAAATTCGGAGATATTCGTCGAAAGTGCAAGAATTTATTCAATCATCTCTTATTCATATTAATAAGCATGCGGAAACTACGATATCATCAAGCATATGAAACATATTAGCAAGGATAATGACAAATACAAAATATTAGGCAAATGGCGGAGTCCACAAAAGAACTATTGTTTTGATGCAGATACTCAATTATCTTTGGGATATATATTTACTTCTTAAAGTAATGAGATTTATTTAGACATGGTAAAGTCTTGCGCAGATTATCTTCGGGTTGACCTTTGAATAATCGACGGATATAATGAATTAGGATTCAAGCTCCAATTTAAAAGAATTATTGCCCGGAATCGCGACTGAAATTATCAAACGCCAATCTTTAAATTTAGGAGAAAAACTCCAAGCAATAAGTATAAATTACCTCTTCCTTGGCTTCGGCTACAAAAACAGCCGTCATCAGTGGTAATTCACTGCTAGTAAATTCCAAATAAAGAACCCAATTACACGGCAATGCCAGTGAAAAAAAACCGTTGAAAGCAGTTTTCTGAATGCTTGTTAATAAGAGATTAATTATTTCCGCTAACATGAAAAGCGACCTCCTTCACGGTTGGGATGGAATCCTCTCACGCTTCTTAAGAAACCAAAAAAATATATATATACAACGAATGATAAAAAGCCTTTGAAGTTGGGTCTAATGGCATCTGTCTCCTACAACTACATTCCCCTCGAAATCAGTTAAACGTGTTCCTTTTTTTCTCTCTTTCTCTCTCTCTGGCACCGTGAAGCACTAGCAGCAGCGCACGCCGACATTTATCTCTTCCTACGAGGGGAATTCTCATCAATCGCTTCCATCGTAGCGACTCCCGCACGCGTTGTCTCACTTCCGCCAGAATCTTTCATGTGACGAATCCCGCCGTTCCTCTCACGCCTTCCTTGCGGTCGGTAGGGCGCGGGCCAGTGGCCCCGCCCACAACGCTCCTTCCCCCACTCCCAAAGGGGGAAGAGAGTTAAGGAGATGGGAGTAGGTGGGCACCGGAAGCCCTCCGTAGAGAGTACGGTAGGATGAGAACACTACGGGAGTCCAGTTCGCGGCGTGGCGGGGGCGTAAATATCGCCCACATCAAACGTCTGCCGCCCCTTTAAAGCGTCCCTCCTCCCCCAACACCGCGCAACATCCCGTGACCCCTCCCTTTCCCGGCCCCACCCTCCCCGTCCCATTCCTAGCAGCATCCCGGTCCAATTCTCGACCTCATCGCCTCGTCCATGGCCCTCTTACCCTCTTTTGCCTCTCTCCTTTTCCTTCTTTAAACCGTCCCTTTCACACCCGTTTCTCGCTATTTGCCCTCCCTTTTTTTCTTTGCCTATTACTTCTCTCCCTCGCCCTCTTCTTCCAACTCGAGAGAGCAGAAAAGATTCGCATGCACACACACACAGAGAACTTTCCTCCCCCGCTACCGCTTGCGTCCGCTGGAAATCAGTGCGGGTGGGTGTGGTCCCTCCTCTTACCACACCCCCGCGACCCCACCCAACCCCACACCCGCGCGCACACACACATACACCCCCGACTACAGCGACACCCGCATATGCGGGACTCCTATAAAACACACGAGAGAGGGGAGGAGAGAGAGAGAGAGAGATAGAAATGGAGAGAGGGAGGGAGACGAGATGAGAGACGAATGTCGGTGTCCTCCTACCATTTGACCCGTACCGCTTTATCTCTCTCCTTATTCTTTCGAAAGAGTTTTTTTTTATATTTCGTTTTCTCCCCCGGCCTCGTCCTTTCATTTGTTCCGGAGCGAGTGAAAGTAAAGTTACAGCATAGGCATGAGGTCATCTCTTACCGCTTAGCAGAGCATGCGGTCAATATTATATATATATTTAAAACTTTCTCTTAAAGGTGATGGGAAAGACAAAAATATAATTCAAAATCTGGGCGCGGCTCTGACTTTTGTGAGCATTATATTTTTTAACGGCGTGATGGAAATCTTAAGTTATGAAAAATGTCTTGGCTGCGATATTAATTTCAATAACCGAGGCGTGTTTAAGAAAACGAATGTGTTTTACGAAACCGTTGTTCTATTTAGGGATATAAGAGGTTCCGCTGATAAAAATCTCGTGCTAGCAAAGAAATGATTGCTACATCTAAATACACTTTGATTCATATTTTATAATGTTAAAATTGATAAGAGGGATAGAGTTTCGAGGAGCGTAGTTTTCTTGACTACGAGGCATATCTTGCAATATTAATTGATAGCTTTCTATCTCCTCTCGGCGTTTACAAAGATAAAAATTGACAGTCGATAGAAATAAATGTTCTAAATTTATTCTTGCACGGTATCGCTTTAAAAAAGATGCAAAGGTTCATAAATTATACGAGATGACGCGAGAGCTCTGTTAATTTCGCATTATTACTCTATGCTTAAATGCCGTTATTACAAACAAAAATTTAAAAAATACATTGCTCACAGTGTCAAGGCTTTCCTAAGGGTACACGAAAGTTTGCGCATAAGTTCTCGGCGCATGATTCATGAATAAACAATGAAGTACCTCATTCGGCTCTTCTGTTTCTTGAGGAAGGAAGGAAAACTAAGATACAAATCTGATCAAACTCTACCTTTTATGAGTGCCAGTAAAAGAAAGACGGTAGGAGTATTTTTTCATCTCTAGTAAATCAATGTTCATTAAAGCCTCTCCACTCAGTTTATCATTTTAATGAATGTATCTCTCCAAAACTCTCTATCTCTCCCCTTACTTTCTTTTTCGTCCACCTTTCACCCCTCTCTCCTCTTTGTCGTCGCGTCATCGCTCGCATGGGTAGAGAAGAGAGCTCACTCATTCCTTTTAACATTTAACCCACACACAGAGCCGGCCCGAGGTACGGGCGAGACGGACACCTGCCCGGGGCGCCAAAGTATTTGAGCGCTAACCCGATCATCTATCTACACATTACTTGCAAGTAAATAAATGTAGGATATCAATTTATATCGCGGAAAAGCCGGTAATCGAGATGAAATTACTTTTATTTTTCAACATCAATTATTTTACGGAGCGATAAATAAATTAGCAAATTCTTTTTAAAATATCTCAACGGAAATTTACGAAGAAGGGCCCTGGAGCGGTTTCTCGCCCGGGGCGCCAAAATACCTTTTACATTGCTTATTTTTCTCCTCCCCATACTTCTCCTCCTTCCTCAGTCTACCTCTTTGATTCTCACCTCCATCTCCTGCCACCTTTTATCCGCCTTCATTCGCCCGGCAAGATGGAAGAGGTAAAAAGAGAAAGAAAGATAGAGAAGGGCACGAAGAAGGAAGATCCACACACACCCATCTATATAAGGAAGAGAGTCGGCAGTTTTCAAGAGACAGCATCTCTTCCCCTCTCACTCTCTCAGTCTATCTATCTGTCTCTCCTCGGTCCTTCCATTCGCGTACTATCCCCGAGGGCAAAAGGGCCGCCCCCTTCTACTCCTCCTATGTCGTCGGCGTGGTACCTCTCTCTCTTCCATTCTCTCTCTCTCTCTCTTTCTCTCTCTCTCTCGCAGCATCTCTACGCAAGAGCAAGGGGAGGCATTAAAACTAATGAGCCGTCGCCCGCGCTTCAAATGACTTCAATGTCTTTGCAACGACTCTAATTGCTACGGATGGCTCCGGCAGCCGCCGCCCCGCTCTCCACCTCGATTTCACAGAAAATGCCGCGCGGCGATTACGCGCACTGGGAGTAGGAGAAATAGAGAGAGATAGAGATAGGTAGGCATCCTCCCATATCTCTATCTCCCTTTCTTCCTAACCCACTCCCCCAAAGCTCCGTCCTTTCGCGCTCATCTCTCTCACCTACGACTCGCCCTTCCATCTTCTCTTACCCGTTCACTCGACGGTGCCCTGCCCAGAAGGAAAATTACTCTCAAAAGGGATAAGGATGCGGCGAGGGAAGAGACACAACGAGGACGGACGAAGGGAGATAGAGAGAGGTAGAGGGACACTAAGGGAGGTGGATGGAAGATTTGGGGGAAAGGAAAAGGGAGGAATGCTTAAAAATGGATGTAGGCGGTCGAATAAAGTAGAAAGTGATGAGGGAATAGGGACAAGGACGCTGATAATATATTAGATTAGACTGATCCG
This sequence comes from Tanypteryx hageni, assembly GCA_028673005.1. Taxonomy (NCBI): domain Eukaryota; kingdom Metazoa; phylum Arthropoda; class Insecta; order Odonata; family Petaluridae; genus Tanypteryx; species Tanypteryx hageni. Next base: position 59,913,168 of record CM054116.1, read on the forward strand.
AGAAAAAGTGCAAACTTCGGGAGAAAGGAGAGAGAGAAAGATGTAAAAGTGACTGGAAGGAAGGAATGGGCAAATCTGCGAGGATTAGAAGGGAAAAGGTTAAAAAATATAGTCGGAAGGAAATGCGCAGGGGCCAAGAGTCGGCGAAGGAGATCATTTGATGTCATTGGCGGTATGGTTTTCCCCGTGGAGGAAAAAAGGATGCCTTAAAGCAGGAGTAATCCTTTTAGGAATTAACGCACATTAAGGAGAAGTGTACAGGTGTTGCATCACTCTACAGGAGATGAGTCGGAATCGATGATATACGAGGACGGCATAGACACGACGGTCCTTTTTTAGGAGAGCCATATTAGAATAGTAAGTTTATCGTGAGTCACTGTGAAGAAAAATAAGGCTTCTGCCCTACGGTTGAAAGATTAGTTATCTATAAATGGCAGTAGTTAAGATAATTTTTCAAATCATAACACATAAAAAAAGACAAACGACCTTTTAATGTACAGAAAAATATATTCCGTATCACGTCTTGGATTAAGTTTATGGTTAATGCAATGCGGGGGTCGGAAAATTAAATCGTAGGATGCAAGCGCTCCGCAAGACGTCAGTTGCACGTGTCAGTACCGCAGGATATTTAAAAGGAAAAATACTGTAAGATACTCCCTTGAAGGTAGTGCGAGACTGCAAATTGTCGAAGAAAAAACTGTCAAGAAGGTTGTGGAAGTACATATATTCAGAGAATAACTGTCGGTGGATTTTAAAACCGTTCACGTATAGTTTAATGAAGCCACGTGAATTTAAGACATAAGAGAGATATATAAGAGGTAGGATTGGCTGATAAGTAAGCAAAACATGAAGAAAAATGGGAGCGTACAAAAAGGGAAAGGGAATTTGGAACAAAACTGGAAAACGTGAAAAAATCGAATTAACTAGAAGAATGAAAGATGCTATTTGGGCTATAAAGTACCTCAATAATTTTTCAAAAATATCTAGAGACTAAGGGTGAGGAAACATTTCGCATGGACTGAAGTGAAAAAAAGGCACAGGCGAGCGGTGAAAAAGGAAGCGAGTTAAAAGAGAAATATGCGGAGATGAGGACATGAAAGAAGATTGAAAGAAGTGGAAAGGGAAGCAAGACGTTGATTATAACGAGGTAAGGGTGGGGAACTGCGCTTTTTTTAAAGGCGAGTGCCAGTGGAATAAAATAAAAAGTATAAATCGGCTTGCAGAGAGAGAGAGAGAGTCGAGAGATCTAGAGCCACATTGAGGGCTAAAAAAATGCGTAGCCTAATAAAAAATGAGGATTAATTAAAGATTCCAAATTAAGGAGAAAAACGAAATGAGAAGGAGAAAGCAGACAAATGTGTTTGCTTTATGAGGTTAATAATGTGACCGGCGAGGGTAAGGAAGTAGAGGCGATGAAAATAAAGAAGGCAGGACGAAGAAGAAATAAAAAGTAATGCAGGAAGATTATACTACCGAAGGGCACTTAAATGAAAAAGAATGTTAATAATAAAACATAAATAGTAAGTAAGTTCTGTATATATATATATATATATATATATATATATATATATATATATATATATATATATATTATTATTAAGACGGTCCCTGGAAAAATGTCATTAAGTGAACAAATTGGGGAAGCTTAAGATGAAAGGTATGCAAATTGATTCAAAATGGTGATGGAAAAAGAGAAAGTAAAGACTTTTATAAGTCCATGTGGAACGTATATGAAATGAAAAATTAAATGATTTATAAAGGGAAGACAGACGATGGAAAGAATACCAAAAACTCTACCTTCTAATTACGGACGAATACAAAAAACATTGGTCTAAACACAAAAGCAAAATTAGAGAAAAATAAACGCTTTACTATTCTGTTGTAACCGCTTATTTTTTCAACGGAAAACCTATACCACCAAAAACAATTTTAAGGAAGTGGCCGAGTGATTTTGTGCCGTACAAATATACTATATCGCATGCGAGGTAGATGCAAATACATTCCTGCATTACCGTTTGATTTACAGTCAAGGCTAGCGGAAAGAAATAAAAAGCGGATAGCGAAGCCTAACTTTCGTAAACCTATTGGCCAAGGACAATGAGTGAAAAAAAACGACAAAAAACGCGTGAAATAACTCGTAAACAGGCACAATAACAAGGGGAAAAAATAAGACGAGACTCGAAAAAAGTATTCCGGGTCTTGCATACAGCATTAGACTCGCTCTGGAAGTATACTATATAAAAAGAAAAAAATGAACGAGAAAAATTTCTCAGTGAAAGTTTGATTTCAAAAGAGAAGTGTTCTGAGAGATAAACCTCGGGAGTACAATGGGAGGAGCGAGGGGGGGAGCCTCTAGAGAAAGAGTTTTAGGCCTTGAGGCCATATGAATGGAGGAGAGAGAGAGAAAGAGAGGGGTAAAGGGAAGGAGAGTGAGACGGAAGGAGTTGCGGAGGATTTTAAGGTAGGGTGGGGGAGGGAGGAGGAGGAGCGAGAGCGAATGATCACAAATGGACCGTGAGTGTTGTGGCTGCAGCCAAGGCTTCACGAACACAATGCCAGAGAACCCCGTTACAGTGTTTGCAGCCGAGAGGGAGAGGCGAAGGAGAAGTGGAAGTGAGGAGGGATCAGAAGAAGTAGGAGGTGAAAAAAGTGGATGAGGTGAAGTTTGAGAAGAAGGATGAGAAGGCGGCGGAAAGCAAGGGGAGCTAGGTGGCGGAAAAGGTGGGGTATGGAGGGGAGGAGAGAGAGAGGGTGTGAGGAAGGTAGAAGGGCAAAGGAGAGTCGAGAGAGAGAGAGAGAGAGAAGTGGGTGGGATGGAAAAGGGCGGTAAAAAGGGGAGTCGAAGAGATTTTTGTGGCCTGGTTGGAGTTTTGAGTCAGGCCCAGCGGTCACGTCACGAAGTATGCAGACTACTAAAGAGGAGTTTCGAGGGAGAAGGAGAGGAAGGAGAGAAGGAAGGGATTCAGAATGCGAGGCTGCTGAGTAGTTGAAGGAAGCATGGGTGAGGGAAAAGGATATATACACCTACGTACATACATACTTACATACATACATATGCATATATTTAAGCGCATTAATTAACGAGAGGAGAGAAGAAGAAAGAATTGCATGTGGAAGTGCAAAAAGTGTTGTATGGTAAAAATTGTTCGAGTGTGCACGCATACAGCCGCATAGCGCAGACTGGATACGTTAGATAAAGGTGTGGCTCAGGACTGCCGTTAAACACGGCGAGAAGGAAGTTATAGAGAAAGGAAGGGAAAACCTTTCTCCGCCTTAAACCCAACCCTTTCGTCATTTTACTATGTACTACTGTCTCGGATAACGCTACTAAAACCAACCAACGCCAACATTCAGACTCCCTCAACACCAGTGTTCTCCATCTTCTCCTCACTCGCACACTCTCCCTTCGTCTTTCCTCATCCTCCCACCTCCTTTCCTCTCTCCACACTTCTATCTTCCCTCTCTTTCCTCCGCTTACAAGCTCGGCCACGGCGGAAGAGGGTGGGGCAGAGAGGTGAAGGGAGGGAGGGAGGAGGAGGTAGAGAGAAAGAGAGGAAAGGGTGGGGATGAAGAACCGGGTCTCGCCATGAAAAAATGGGAGCTCAACCACTGTGTGCGGGTTCGGGGAATGGAAGGGTCAGGAGCGTAGAAGAAAGAGAGAGAGAGAGGGAGGAGTGAGAGTTGATGCGGCGGGGGGGGGGGGGGCGGAAGGAAGGTAGCTGAGAGAAGGGAATGGGGAAAGAGGGCGGGGAAGGTGGTGTGGGGAATAAGAGGAAGAGGTAGGAGGAAGGTTTCGTAGTTAAGGTTGGAGGGAATAGAATGTTGTTGAGTAGGCTGGAGTGTGGGAGGGGTAGATTGTGGGATGGAAGAAGGAGGGTATAAGCCGAGAATGGGAATGGGAAGAGAAGATGATGGTTTGAAAAAAGAGGTCCGTGAAGGAAGGGGAAAAGATGGAATGCGGGAGGCGAGAGAGAAAGAGAGAAACGTAGACCGTCGATTATAAAGTTTTTTTATTAAGTTGCGTACGTCAGAGCGTGCACCAAAAGTACGGACAGTCAGCTAGAGTGCCGCAAAAGACTCGAGAAGAACACCTTTTATTCCCACTGCGGATTCAGCATTTTTTCGAGGGTGGGATTGGTACCCCTGTTTATTTTTTTTCCTTCCACGTTCATCTCCCCTCTCTCTTCCCCCGGGCTCGTTGAAAATGCCCTAAATTTCCTTCTCGCCCATAAAAGCGGGATCGGGTGCAGCGTGTCGTTGTTATGATAATTTCGTGGATTGTTTGGGATATTTACGCGGCTGTCGTCCGTGTCTTCGAACCTACCGAAAAAAAACTTTCCGTGCGTTCGGGATGGTACTAAATCGTTCCTCGGGAAACGAACGAAATCTTAACTTGGGACAATCTCTCTCTTTTTTTGGTCGGAAAACGTTCAAAACCTCTAGTTGAAAGGTAAAAAATAGAAAAAATTTTGTGAACGGAATTTGTTGTTCTGAGATATACCAGCATATACAAATATTCTTGTATACATGAATGCATATGGAATGACACATACTAAAATGTATAAATATGATACTGCATGCAAGCATCCAAGCACGCATCCATGCTACTAAGCATCGCGGCGACAGTAACACTTTTAACTCTTATGAGCACACGAGTTAATTTTCCAACGAGAGAAAGGAAAGAGGGTTAATGCGGCGATTTCAGAAAAATAACCATGACCTTCTTCTTTTTAATTCGAATCTGACAGGGAGGTCCAAATAGTTGCCGCGCGACGCAGAATTTTTGCCTCTGAAAAAGACCCTCTACTCGTGTACGTCCGCAACCAATTACCTGTTTGTGCGCGTGTTCCTAACTATCATGCGGATGTAATTCGAAGCGAGAGAGACGGAGAGAAAGGGTGAAGGGAGATAGAGAAGGGAGAGAGAGAGAGTAGGGGAGATAGAGGGAGGAGAAAGGGAGAGAGAGGAAAGGGGTGAGAGATGGAGGGAGAGAGAGAGAGGGAGGTAGACAGAGTAGGAAGGAGAGACGAAGGGAAGAGAGAAAGAGCGAGAAAGACAATGAGGGAGGGAGACAGCCAGAACTTGAAAGGAAACATTGCCCAAATGAGTCGGAATGAAAAAGGAACCAGAGAGAGAGAGAGGAAAGTATGAGAAGGAGAGAGATGATTAGCGAAGGCGTCTGGTGAACGAAAGAGAGAGAAATAATGGACAGATGCGACGCTGTAAGAGTAAAGTGATTGAGAAAGAGGGGAAGTTAGAGAGATAGCAAAGAAAGGCAGTGCAGGAAAGGAACATAGAGAGTGAGATCGAGGATTGGCGTGAGAGGAGGAAGAACGAAAAAGAGTGAAAGTCTCGCAAGGTGTGTATAACAAGTCGCCGACCGTGGAGCCGCTTTGAAAAAAATTCACCGCTCCGAATTCTTCACCTCCAATTAGAAACGCTTGCACAGCACGAAAACCAATAACATGCTTTGTCCATCAGTGTTATGTCGTTTTTTGCGAATGTGAGAGTAGAGAAATATATCTTTTTTGAAAAAAAAACGTGACTTAATATCAATAAACTTTAAAATTGACACGTTTTCATTTTTTGGAAACTTGAAAGAGCGGTGCCTCTTGAAACTTTTTAACAGATACTACTCAACTGAGAGTGGAAAAATCGAAAAATTTAAGTAAGAAGAGTCGTTAGGCCATGTGATGTAGGTTTGAATGGAGCGGGAAAATATCGCAAATGGTTAAAGGGGATATATAAATTCGAGGGAGTTGGTACGCTTAAAACGCTCGCTGAAATTCCCACAATACCTGTTTCGAAGCGATGAGATGGACGGAACTATGGCGACGAAAACGATGCGCAACGAATACGCATCGCCAGAGAACGACTCTTGTTGATTATTTCAACGAAATGCACAACGAATCAGGATAAAGCAGCCGTAGCTATCGGACCAAAGTCAGAGCGAAGTGAACGAGGCAGGCGGGGGAATTAAAAGGTTATACGTGTAACACTATCCCGCACAGCGGTAATTAACGTCAAATTTATGGAGATTTAGGGATGGTCCGGACATTTAAGTAGGTAATGATGAAAGTCATTAAACTGGTTGACGAAATACATTCGGACAGACAGAGATAGAAAGATAAGAGAGGTCGGACCGGATTTCGCGTCTCCTTCCATTCCACCAAATCTCCGTGAGATCAGATATTTTAGATAGAAAGTAAACAAGAATCCCGAAGAAAGAGAAAAAGGCCGATTGCCCTTTGTTTTCTCCTCTTTTCCTCCTCCCAGCGTCGGGACCGAAGCCGCCAATTATGGTTCAAGCCCCTCGTTAGGTTTTGTCATGTTAAATAACTCCAAATGAAAAGCACCGGACAGCTACCATTTTCCTAGAGAACGGACAGTGGACGGTTCGAGTTATAATGGAGGGCTTTTTAATAGTCTAGTAGGTTAAGTTTCTCATAAAAAAACGCGGTTTCGTGCAAGCAGGCCATGCCATCCGTCCCGACCTTGAGCCGATAGTTAAAGAAGGCTGTTAAATTATTGTTTTTCCTCCGACCGCCATTATTTTCCGAATTAATTCCTCGACTAGGTGAAGGATCTCATTCCGTTTTTGAAACGAAACCCACGAAAAAAGCTAACTCGTTCGAAAATTTCCACTTTTACATCTCCAATAACTATCCGACCTCTCCTCGCTTCGGCGCACGTCATCATCCTCGGGTTTCTTGCCTAACAGGATGCGGGATCGAATTCGATCCTGGACGAACCCGATGTTTGAGTTCGAGAAACCATTCCTATGGCTCATTATCAAAATTCTCATCTCCTTCCTCCTGGTTTTCCCCTAAGCGGGAATTAAGTGGGCGTAAGGCACGAATCAACAAACTAGCAAACAAACACAAAGCAAACACGTTACACCGGGATTGGGAGCGGCCAACTTAAGGACGAACCCTGGAACATTCTCGCAAGAGAGAGGATGAGAGAGGAGAGAAGGAAAGAATGAGAGGGATGGGTAACAGGAGACAGAGGTTTGAGAGAGAGAGAAAGAGCTGGAGAGAAAGAGTACGAGGGGCATCGGTCCAGTGATATAATGACTGATGAAAGCTCGAGATGCAAAGGACTTTTGAGTGTGTTGGATTGTACATGATTAATGCACTGGCGGCTGGTCTCAGACGGAAAACTCGTTCATAATCAATCAGAGCGTATTTCATGGGCATTATTTATCCGATGCCTTTACGATTTCGTAACTCGCAATTACTTTGGAATGTAATAAGTTTTTTCGATTCATAAACGAGGAAAAAAATCATTGTTTTGGTTGGTTTCTTTTGTATTGTCTTTCAAGGTAATGTGTGTGTGTATATATATATATATATAATTATATATATACACACATATTATATATATATATATACACACACACACATATATATATATATATATATATATATATATACATACACATATATACACACATATTATATATATATACATATATACATATATATATATATATATATATATATATATATATATATATATACACATACACATATATACACACATATTATATATATATATATATATATATATATATATATATATATATATTGTTATGTTTACAGTACGAATCAAAATCAGTGGTATTTACTACTGATTGAAACAAAAATGCATCCCTTCTTCACCAATCGATTTTCCCCCTCTCTATATTCCAAAGATCTATGTTTTACCGTCTTCCTTCCATCTATAACTCCTTAACCACCCTTAACCCCTCCCTCGACTTATTCTCATCCCATTCCTCATACCAGTCTGCAGTAACCGCTCATTAGACTTTCCTCACACTCTCACATGTTATGCTGTTATAATTGTTACGTTGTTACATATTTATTATTTCGTTATTTTGTTGTTATCCTTGTTATTTCATCCACTGTAATAGGCCATGTTTGGCTGTTTTTGGATAACTTAAATAAAAAATTAAAAAACTCAATTCAATCCAGATGTTAAAGAAGCGCTTGCAGGAATCTGAATGTTATCCATACAGGCTAATAAAGCGGCTCCAAGTAGTATTTTTTGTTTGTTTGTATGAAATTTCTGGCTAATCAACCTCTTGGATTATTATAGCCATTACTCCTTCCACACCGAACACATACAGAAGGGAGGAGGGAGACCCGGTGCCGGCATTAGCCTACTCTTAACGAATAGCAGCAAGGCCAACGAAGGACGGAGCGCTGACTTGCGCGGTCTCCTCAAATAACACAAGTAGGGGACGAAACGATCCCAGGTTGAAAAATCCTACCTGCAACCGATTCGAACTTGGGACCGTTGCGTGGGAGGCCAACGCTTTAACCACTCCGCCACTCCCCACCAAGTAGCGAGTGATTACTAAATAATTACTAACATGGTTAGTCACATGAAAGGATGGTAACATTCAAAATACTTTCGGTGGTATATTTACTACAAATTCAGAAACTTACTTGAACTAAAATTGTTTTTAGTAAGGTTTTATTTTCGTAATCATTTTTAGAATGACCAGGAGCCAAGTCGCAATTTAAATATTGTGTCGTTGAATTAAACAACTCATGGCACGAAAGAACCGTATTTATAATTAAAGATGTTTCATGACTTCGTCCTTTGTGATACAAAATCAACTTCACTAACTCGAATTGAGCAGCAGGAGTCGAGCCATTTCCGGCTTAAAGAACGCTCTTACGCTTCAGATAAAATCAATCTTTGCATTAATAACTTATTGACTTCAATCTGATACGAATTTTCTTTGCTAAGTAGTGAGTGAAAGATACAATTTGGAAGGCGGAGAAGGCAATCACGTTCGAGAATTGGAATAATAAAACAAGATCGATAACGATTCTCTGATGAGATGGGAAAGTTGAAAAAAATAATCCTAGCTTTGAAAATTAATATAAAAAAGGATCTATTTTTAGAGGTGGGTATTGTGTATCCTCAGGGAAAGAGGGAGACAACGTTGAACGAAGAAAAAAGATTGAAAAGTGAATCGGTAAGGAGATAAGGTGAGGTTGGGGAATAAGAACTGATTGATTAACACGGCTTCTGATAACCAAAAAACCAACGTAAGGGAAAAAGACCGCCAAAAAATAAGGTAAGGGGGAAGAAAAACTTTCCCGAAGAGTTAATCAGAGATCGAGAAATCTCCGGACATACCTGAAAGGCATAAAATGTTGGGAGAGTTCTCGTTGCGAGAGATAACGAGAGAGGGGAATGAAAGAATTAAGACAGAAATTCTCTGGAGGGGAGGAAAAAGGGAAGAAGAAGGATAGGTTAGAGGAAGATAGGGAAAGGCGAAATGAGATGGGGAGGGAGATTCCGAAACAAGAAAAAAAAGAACAGAGTTTTTTTCTTTAAAGATGCTTGAAGGGGAAGCAGGATAGCTCGGAAAACGAGAGTGAATAGGATGCGACGGAAATGGGAAGGCAAAGGACGAGAGGTAGAGAGAGAGAGAGAGTTGGATTGAGAGGAGGAGGAAGGGAAACCAGACAGGATTGGAGTCTCGAGATGGTTGGCCCGAGGGGGAGGCGTAGTTGGACGGTGAGGCCGGCGATGGGAAAGAAGGCGATTTTGGAAGGAGGACGGGCTTGGCCGGAGAGGAAAAGAGATAGTAATATTATGGAGGAGAACGGTCGAAGGAACGGGATAGAGGCAGCCGGGTTTGAGGACGGAATATTCAGAATTTGAGAGATGTAGGGATAGGAAGGTATTTAGAAAGATTGGAGAGAACAGGCACACGCTCAATTGGACATGCGCTGCAGTAAAGCGGAGGCATCAAAGCAACGCGTAGTCTGGATTCTTTCAAAAGAAATACGAATATGCGAGTCATAAAAAAACTCTAGGGAGTTGAAAAGCCTGTGTACAGGTTCCCACAATGAGCAATGGGAGCAACATGGACTCCCTTGCTAAGCGCAATAGCGCGGCGAAAACGAAAAGTGATAATAGGGAAAATTGCTCGTGAAAAAAAACCAAGAGGGGCATTTATCCATTCAATAACATTGGAAGCCTATTTACGTTCTTTTTGAGTAACACACAAAATAATTTGGTGAAATTGTTTATCGAGAAAGTGCCGGAAATGTGGAACATTTGAGAATGTTAGAGGAAGTGGGTAAAGATCGAGGGCGGAAGAGGTCATTTTAAGAGTGAAAGCGACGCGTATTGTGGGAAAATGCGACGGATTCCCGCGGCGAAGTTGCACAAGAGATTGCTCATGCGTCTGTACTTCATCAATTAAATTGCAAATATAAGTAAAGAGTACTGTCGAGAATGCTCGGTACAAGGATAAGTACCTAATATAATTTCAAAATTTAACAAATTTTCCGCGTCCCATCCTCTCTGATTCTACTTCCACGAAGGGATTCTTTATCATCCTCAGGCGACATACTCTCGAGTTTTTCGGTCGATTTGTATCAATTATAAAATCAATGAACGTCTGAATTAGGCGCAATTCATTGCGTGAAGATAAAATAATAAACGACCCTTCATAATTCATCGTTATCACGCGCAGAGACGAAATCAATAGTTATTTTTTTAAATCCGAAAAAAATTATGTTCTTGAAAGGCCTCTTTATTAGGCTCTCCATTGTTGGAGACGGAACACTACCTGCTGTCGACGTCCTCCAAATCATAATTTGTCTCGAAGAGGCCACATATAAAACCATTGCTTTTTGGCGTTGTTTAATTTTAGACAAGTTCTTCCAGCGCCATCTAGATAGTCGCACTTCTCCTGCGACTCGACTTTAACCGTCAAGTGTTACGAAAGAATTGACCCACCGAATCACATGTTAAAAATGACTGGACGCCTTTCAAAAAGGAGCCGGAAGTAGTTCAATCGTGTTTCGTCATTGGTAGCTACTCGTCTCGGTCCAGATGCTTATGTCACTCGCCCCCGTAACCCCCCTCCCCGCGCAACCGCGAACATTTTAAAGCATGCGTAGGGTTATTAGGAGAAGGACCGACTGACCGCCCTCTTATGCAAGGCAGAGAACGCCTAATTTACCAACTCGGCGTTCATTCTTCTTCGAACACGGCGTTGGGAGAGAGATTTATTCTCCGGCAATCAAAACTTTCACGAAAAGAATACGATTTTTCAGATGTTAATTACGCGCTTCGCTTTCGAGTCGATTTCACTTCAGAGTTGCAAAATCGACGTTTTTACGCACCAGCCGATAAAATTATCACAAGGACAGCAATTAAATGCAGCGCGACCGAGGAAATGTTCACTGGAAACGGCTCGTCGAGCATATACGATTGCGTTATGTTTTGTTTGGTCATATCTTGTAATGAAAGGGTGGATGTATTTTGAAACGCCTATTTATGCCGTGTGAATGCACGTTTTCTCGAGTGAATGCAACGGGACTTAAAATACTTCCGCTACTTTCCCGTACTCCGGCAGCGGTTAATTTTCGAAGCTAGTCTGTAGTACATATTATTCTGTTGTGCCTGGATAGTCTCGTCCTTCGAAGTGTAACAGATTAAACGTACAATGGCGAAAACTTTTTTCAATTGTTCGAGTCCTTTGACTCGAGGTGGACCCACGCACCTGACCGCAGGCTCATGGGAAACCTTTTTCTCTGTCCGTGTTAAATTCCTGAGGGGCTGTTTTAGGAGTAAAACCGCTAGGGTAGGTGAGGGTGCATTTATGTCCTTCAAACTATTTAGCCTTGAAATTCCGAGTGAGCGTAGACACAGTAGCTGGTCAATTTTGTCCTTTTCGAATATCCTGTACGTAACAGTGGTTTTTAGTGTAAAAACTTGTGGCTAGTAATTTCTCCGCTTTGTTACAAAGCTGTAGCCGAAGTAAATATGGCGGAAAACCCGTTTTTAATAAAATGCATCTCGCAAATAATTGCTTTGCGGATATTTTATATTCTTTGAGAGATTACTCTGTCGCATTCTTTTTAATTTTAGAGGGAAATAGCGTTCCAAGTCACTTTATTTTATAGCGCACAAATCCATTAATTCAGTCTATAATAAGGCGAGCCGTGTGAAACGCTGCAGAGCGAAATGTTCACGGCATGGTTTCGTTGTTTGCGAAACATGCTACCAAGCGCAGTACTTTTAAAACACACACGAAGCAGATGTTTCTAATTTCTTATGGCGCAATTCCTTTAGCAGCGGAGTTAAAATAAAAAAAAAACGGTTGGAACAATGAGGTAATTTCGTCGGAGAATTTGATATCGATTAATAAATGCTTGCCGATTCCTCCATAACCTAACCGGAAGCATTACTGTGAACATTCAACTGCATTCCGTACCTACTAATTTGGTTTCGAGGAAATAATTTTATCGAGTTTATAAGCTAACAGGTGCCAAATTTAGACAGCATCTCGACCGCAGAATTAAAAAAAAAACAAGTTACTCCCTAAAAGGAAACAGAAATTGCCAACGCGATCCATTAAAAAATGTATATATCGACACGATAAGAATCCGCATTGGATGGCGCCGCTCAATCATCAACGCAAACTTATATCGATGACGAAGTCGAAAAATCATCTTATGGTGAACGGACCATACCCGGATACACAGTGGACTGCGCCTGGCGGTAGGTTGGTTGGAGGAATAGCAGATTCCACGAGCAGTGGAGAAAAAATTAGGAAACAAGAAGAGCACGAGAGAGCGGGGTAAAAGTGAAGAGGGGAAATGAGATAAGCGTGACATAACATGGAACGAGAGCACATGGCGATGGGAAGAGGATGAGAGAAAGGAAAACGGGAAAATGTATGTAGCGAGGCACGGAGAGATGGCAGTGATAGCGGGGGAGCAGGAGATACGTAGAGGGGAGAGAGAGATGGATTGATAAACAGAAGAAAGCTTACGAGCCTCCGGGATGCCACGGGTATGAGGAGATGTGAGACGTAAAGGAGATGGAGAAAGGGAGATAGGACGCTATAGGAGAAGAAGAGAGAAGAGAGAGTGAGATCAGAAGGAGGAGTTGAGGTGGTAGCGCCATCTCCGCGGAGGAGCGAGTGAGAAAGAAATGAGAGAGAAATGAGAGGACGAGAGAAAAAGAGACAGACAGGGTTGGCTTGTTACGTTAGGAGGATGAGAGAAGAAGAAAGGAGAGAAGCATTTGAACCTGATGGCAGCTGCCGCGGAAGGAGCTAGCCGAGGAGAGAGGGAGAAACAGGTTCGTAGTGATGAGGAGGAAAAGGCAGAGGAGGATGAGGTGAAAGAAGATAGAGAGGAAGGTATGGGAGGCGGAGGTATAAGAGCAGATAGCGGATGGCAAGAAAGAGGAATGGGAAAAAGGAGGAAGAGAATTTCGAGCGGATAAAAAACAAAAGGTGCTAGTAAGAGAGGAGGAGGAGAAAGAGGATTGGTTGTTGGAGGAAATGAGATGGTAACGGGAAGGATAGAAATGACCGTCGGGACGGGATGGAATGGAAATGGAATTTATTCGTCTATTTAGCGGTGTTTATCTCTCGTTTTACGTCAGCAAAATGAATCGGTACAGATATTTAAGATAACCGATGATTAAAAGGCGAGGAGAAATAACGTAGGTGATTTTTGAAGCCGTCATTTCTCTCATTTAAATTACTAAATAGAGCACCTAGGTGATTGCCTTAAAGTTACTTTATTTTAAGCAAAGGTTTTGGCGAACATTTCTTTTCGACATTTCCATCCTGCTATTATTTCATTATGGAAGGGATGACTTCGTAATTTTAAGCAAGTTACTGTTAATATCTCTCAGTTTTCATCGCTCACGAAACGGTACAAGTGAATATTATATATAATGGATTTCGACTTGCGGCGAAGAAATCCTAACTTCAAGCAGGTTCATGCCTCTGGTTAAATTCTAATGCGCGAATTATCCGTACAGTAATTTATAACCGTCAAATATTGACTGAGACATTCACAAAGAGAAGGAAAAACCGAGAAACGGCTTACATCATCTGTGAGGAAGAGGAAGGAAAGAGGAAAATGCAAGAGGTAGGAGGATGGAGAGACTTCGGGAAAAGGCTGGATTGGGTGAAAGAGGGAGAAAGTTAGAGATGAGAGAATTAAGGGACGAGAGGGATTAAAAGTCGAAGAAAAAGGTGATGGACTGCGATAGGGAAAGAGGGAGAGAGCATGTGCGAGGGATGAGGAGAGAGAGAGAGAGAGGGCGAGAAAGAGGAAGGGTTCTACTTCCAAAATCAGAACTCGGCCGCAGAATAAGGGATTAAGACCCCACCCTTATATAGCACACCCCTTTCTCCCTCTCTCGCACACTCTCTCGAACGCTTCCACCCCACCTAACATACACAAACTCCGTTCTGCCCGTACTCACCCGCCCTCTTCCGCACTCCTACCAAATCCCTCTCCTACCTCAATCTCCCTCCTCCGCAACACCTCTCTCTCCCTTTATCCCTCTCTCCCACTCTCTCCTAACAACTCGAACCCTCCCCCTGACCGTGATTCTCCCTCTCCCCTTCCTTTTCCGCCCCCTTGACCAATCCCTCCACCCGGTTTACCCCCGTTCCCTCCACCCATATCCTCCTCCTCGCTCTCCCTCCCTCCCCAAATCTTCTCTCCTCCTACTCCTATTACGACGTGATCCGGCGCGGTCTTTACGCCCCTCGTGAGTGGCCTCAGTTTGATTGCGAGTGTGGTTCGCAGCCACAAATTCCGCATTGGATGGCCAAAAGGGTACAAGAGGGCTTAAAACGTCTAATTAGAAAACGAGGGCCTCGAATGCGGTCACGTTGAAGAGTTGTTCTGGAATGGAGGGGGAAAAGAGGGGAAGGAGGATGGGGGAATAGGATTTCGGCAAAAGGGAAGTAGGAATGGGAGAGGGAAAGGCGGTGGAGTGGGAAACGGGCGGGATGTGGAAGGGAGAGAAAGGAGTATTTGGTACAGTGGAAGTGACTTCAGAGGATCGGTCAACTTCTTTGGTTTTGGGTGGAGCGAATGGTATGAGAGGATGAAAGGGAGAAAAAGAGAGGATGGGAAGGGTGGGAGGAGATGGGGATTGTGCGATGGATGAGAAAACAGGATTGGTCAACTCTTTTCGCCGGCATAATTTAAACGGCAGGCCGATGGGGATGAGAGATGGAGAGCGAGTACGAGAGAGAGAGAGAGGCTTAACTCCTCGTAATTACAGTAACATGTATCGTGTTAAATCTTCACAAAAGGGGCTGGTAGGGAGAGAGTTGGGGGAAAACTCGCGCGGGATTGTTTCTTCTCTTGTTCCTTCTTTTTCGGAAGTGTATATTACGTCCATTTCATGCCAGATTAAAGGTAATGAGGCCGATGATAAGGTGGATAATGAACGATGAGAAATGGTCTTCCCTTTCGAGAACACTCGGCGTAATGTATTTGGATCTACCTAGGTATTGCTTTTAGCAGCTCCAAATAATGGGGCATAAATAAAAACTTCAATTAGTTACTTCGACCTTTACTATCATCGTTAATGACTAAAGTAAGAACTCCCTAGATTTTGTCGCGCATTTTCATGAAACTGTTTTGAATCACGAAGGACTCTTATGATTTCCTAAAAGGATTAATAAACCATCGGTAAAAAAACTTTAAGAAACAACAAGAATAAATTTGTTTTTCAATTAATACGTAGATTAATTCATTAAGTTTTAGGTCATGCTACCTGGAAACGAGTCAAACATATTTCCGACGCTTTACATGTAAATTTGCCCGCGTCCTTCTTAACGTTTTGCCTTGCATCTGTCTAACTTCAGCGAACCCGTTCCAAGTGAATCAAGGACATATGAAATCCTAAATTTCCTACAGCGTAGCATGCATGGAGATCAAACGCTGAATTAATTAATATTGCATGAAATTTAAGAGATCAACTCGAGAAGAACTTGAAAGGGATCTCCGCATAAATCATTTATCCGTTTAACTAAAATTCGGCTTTTTTAGAAAGGTATCTTTGATGCGAACGTTTACGTTATCTATAAACCGGCATTGATTGGAAACACCCCTGCCCAAGCTTTTCGCCCTCATCCCCTTTCAAAAAGGGAGGCAAGAGCCGAGAGAAATTTATGAAACGACTCCGGAAAATATAAGTTTCTCTTCTGGAAAGAGGGAGTTTAATGAGATTGGAATAACGACGAAAGGCAATGGTATCCTTAAGGACACGAGAGCACGCACACACACACATCCACTCAGTTACACAAGACACGTGGGTGCAAAGAAAGGCAAAAGGGTGCTCGAATTGAAGGACACTCATTACCGAGAAGAGGAAGATCGTAAGGAACGGTGTGGAGGAGAGAGAAATATAAAGTTCGAGAGATAGAGAGTACAGGAGGGAAGAACCAGGAAGGAAAGAAGAACATTTGAAGTGTGGAAGATGAAAATGGCCATGACCGAGAATATAAGCGTGAAGTAGGAAGAAAGAGTTAAAGGTGTGACAGAAGCACCCGGCGAAAATGCTAATGGTTTTGCGAGGAAACAAAAGACAAACAAAGTACAAATAAGATCGAATAAAGGAGATCAGCAAAATAATAGATTAAGAATGGAGAATCTGACACAGGAATGGTAGAGGAAGGGAAGAGGAAAAAGACAAAAAAAGTTTTTCAGGGAAGAAGAGAGAGTCTCACAGTGGGAGCAGTATAGGCCCCACTCGCGCGCAAAAGCGAAGTGGGAAAAGGACTTTTGTTAAGAGGACTTTTCTTTCGGGGTTGTTCTATCCCTTACCGTCTCTCCCACGGTACCGAAAAGACGACGGAAAAAAAGCCAAGCCCATCCACATTTCCCTCTCTTCCTCCCTCTTTTCTCTTTCTCTCCATGTTCCTTCCTCTGTCTTTCCTTTTCCTCGTTCTCTCCCAGTTTTGGTGTATGCAGCAGCACGCTTTTCGGCTCCGTGACCTTCGAAAAGGTGGAGAGAACCTTTTTTTCCTCCTCCCTGTTACTTATTTATTTTTTCTTCCCTCCTCTCTCTCTCTCTCTCTCCCTCAAAAGAATCCTTCACTCACTTTCGCCACGAGGCTGCCCTTCGCGAAGAAGGGTAAGAAGAAGGCAAGGAAGGAAGAAAATAAGTAAAAAAAATAAGAAAAGACGTGCGTTGGTTTTGGGAGGATGGGAATGACGTAAGAAGGGATTATGAAGGAGAGCAGTGCTGTAAAGGGAGAAAGAGAGAGAGAGAGGAACGAGAGAGAGAAGATAAGAGAAAGAGAAAAGCGAAATAAAAGGGAGAAGAATGGGCGGAAGTGAGGAAAAGCTAGGGAGTGAAAGAGAGAAGAGAGAATAAAAAAGGCAAACAAAAAAAGAAGATAAGAGAGGTGATCCAGAGAGGCTTTGAGGAGGTAGAAAATTGGTTCGGATGCTCTAAAGAGGGCGTGGGGTGAGAAGGAGAGGGAGCCGGCGAAGAGAGAGAGAGAGAGGAGAAGGGGAGGGAGGGAGAGGGAGGGAGGAGAAGGAAGGACAGCGGGGGAGGAGCACAGAGGAGGAAGAGTCGAGGCGAGGTGAAAAGAGATAAGATGTGGAAGCATTCGAAATTGTTTAGTGAATTCTTGTGCAAAGGAGCCTGAGGTAATTTCCTAATTGCTATTGTATTGCCAAAATTACCAGAAATAGGTAACTTCGAGTTTTTCTTTTCGTGTATCTCTGAGATTAAATTTACTTTTCCTACTTTTATGCAATTAATAAGGGTTGGCGACTTATTATAAAGTTTCGAATAAATGGAGGTATTCCTCAAATGACGTCATACAGAAATGAGTCAAAGCATTTGATTCGCTGGAATTCCCCTATTGACATTAAAGGGGAAAATGTTTTTGATGATTACATTGCAATTTTGTTCATTTTTCTTATTAATTATCATACTAGTTGTTAACGTCGCGTTTTGTATTAACACGACAAAAATGAAATGGAGAACTCCAAGTGCATCTTTACACGGGGCAGTCCTAGTTTTCTTTATTAACATGCCTATGTACAGACGTCACAATGTTTCTCCAACAGCCATAAAGAGGATAGGAAAACCAGATGCGCATTTCGGCTAAAAACAGATATCAACAGAAGTGATTCACCGACAGCATATTCTTATCATCATCATCATCATAGGTAGTCTGTCCGTAGACAGGTCCGTGATTATTCGTGGTTAAACCTTATTCTCCATGTACTCCTATTTTCCGCTGTTCTTTTCATATCTTGATAACTCTCTTTCCCTTTCAAATCGTCTATCAGCTAAAACCTTTTCCTACCTCTTTACCTTTTTTACATCTAGTTTCCCTTCTAACACGTCTTTAATCATAAACTCTCTCCCCTCAGGTAATGACCAACCCAGTTTGCTTTCCTCTTTCTAAGAGTCTGTATGATCATTCGCTTCTCTCCTACTCTTCGTAGCACTTCATCGTTTTTCATCCTATCGGTCCATTTTATCTTCAGCATTCTCCTCCAAGTCCACATCTCAAAGCCTTCCAAGTATTTGATGTCATAATATCATAATTCATATATCATAATTCAAATATTTTATCTTTAGAATCTACAACCGCATGATCACTTCTGATGGTGGCCGCTTGGTTGTCGGAATGCGCATCTCGTTTTCCTAAACTTTTTATGGCTATTGGATAAACTTATTGCGTAAATTTGAAATTAATTCATGAGGCGAGCTTGATAATTCACTATAAAACGTGCACTTAAACATTTCGAGCATAATATCAACCTGCAATTGAAACTTCGAAACCTATCAAAGAAATCTTTGGAGTAAAGTCTTGCGCAACATTAGGTTTGGATACTAATGCACAAAGAAGGGTGATTAAGAAGTTCGCGGCGCGTTTTGTAGAGAGACCATGCTCAGGAAATTACAGGAGGGGTGTCATTTCCTCCTTTTTCCTTGATGTTCGGATTTGGAGATAAAAGACGCAGGCTTTATATTTTGCGCCCGATTCACGAATTATCTGTCTCGTACGATACGAGAAGCCGGATTTATTATAAGCAGCGATTGGCCAAAATGAGTGCTGATATACAGCGGCGAATACAAGGAAAGAGCGAAGAGGCGATAGTCCCCTCCTTCCCTTGGGTTTCCGTACTGGATGCATCCTTAAACCCATTCCGCGCAAAATTCCTTGATTCCGTGCTGAATATTGAGTCCACAGGAATGATTTTGACACGGATAGAGATTTACAGAATGAAGTCAGCGCCGGATTCAAGAAGGTAGAGGGACGAATGACTAATCTTCCACCAAATGTCGGAAAGATTCGATCCTGCGTTGTCTCTCAAAGTTTCTTGACTCTTCAAATAAAGCACATTTTTTAGTTATTACTCCAACCTTAGTTTTTATCACCTATACCAACAATAAAACAAGTCTTTTCAGCTGAAAATCACGTAAATAATATGCTTAAAAACGGTAAAATGAACATTTTTAACAGTTACATTTAGTCTTCGATGAGAAATCGAATGAGTTTTCATTTATCTGTCATGTCTCGAAAAAGTTAAAACAATATTGACTAAGAATGGTCGAATTTTATTTCAAAGAAAATATTTTGGAACTAGGTTTTTATTAACCCAAAAATTTATTTTTATAAACGCCCCCTAAAACGCTTATGGGTACGTTATCCTTCACAAGAACTACATCAATGTACATTATTTCATTTAATATAAAAAAATGAAATTTATATCTTTTACGTCTAAATTCTCTTCCGAAATCCAGATACCTAACTAAGACATCCGACTATAAGTCTTTTTCATGCCTTTTTCCACAATCAATTTGTATTTATGGCGGAGCGCCGCCATCAGAAAGTGGCGAAGAACTCAATTTTTCCTACCGTTTCTCTCCAAGGTCAGAGATGCCCATGAAAGTTCCGTAAGATATTGAGGAAAAGCAGCAATCTAAGTCTGTCATAACACGGTTGATTGATTTCATTCGGAAATTCTTTTCTTCTTTCCACGCGGTCCATTTCATAAGGGTCTCTCGAAGCGAAATGGTTAAGTATCACTTGTCATGGAAAAAGGAGAGTTACGCCGAGAACGCTTACACCTTTTCAAAGTAACCGGTAGCCATTCTTATCGTTTCTAGGGAGAAAAAAAAACCGTGTAACGCGATGCGTGAAAATTAAAAACCCTTAGCATTTTGGGCGAATAAACGAAGAAAGATCATCTCGGAAACGATCCAGATGAGTCGGGAAGAAAAGATGACGAAATATCCCGCTTAACCAGATAAGAAACTGTTACTAAGTGCATAGTCATCGTGAAATCCCTTTTTAGCTATCCCCAGGTCCCGCGTTCTTACGCCCTCCGCATCCTTACCTCTTCTTCAACCCTTATTCTATCCATCTTCCCTTTCTCTTCCTTTTGTACTTGTATCCCACCCTTTGAAGGCCCCACCCTTATGCCTCCCAGCTAAGCTTTAGCCCACTGCTCTCCCATTCAATCTTCATCTAATCCAACCATCCTCTCTCCCTTTAGCCACTCTTTTCCTCTTCTAAAACTCCCTTCTATCTCTCTCTTTCTTTCTCATATTCCCTAACCCTCCCTCCTCCTCCTCCTCCCCTCTTTCCTCCCCGTTAACCTCTCCCTTGATCTTCCCCGGGGGGGAAGAAACTCCTTCATCTTCGTGTTTTTGCTCCACATTCAGGAAGCTCTGTCATTTTCTTTCTGGACCCGCATTTTTAACCTCCCTTTCTCTCTCTCTCTATCGCTCTTTTTCTCCATCCTTTTATATTTCTCCTTTTCTCTTTTCCTCATCCCTAAACGTCCGGCTCCCATTCCTTCGCATGAAGGTCTCCTTGCTCAACCCTCTCCACCACCATCCCTGCCGCTTAAACTACACGCAGTCAATGCAACAACCACTTGGCTATCCCGAAGCTAGTCAATCAAAATGGGATCCATCTGAACAATCAATCATGACAAGACTGTTCTCTTTCTGTCGGGTATCCCCCTATTCTTCGCGGCTTCACCTTCTGCCCTCCTTCCTCTCCACTTACACACTCTCTCCCATGCCACTCCCATCTCCCTCCGACAATCTCTCTGTTATTCCTCTCTCTCTCTCTCGATCTCTTTCTCTGTCCCCCTCCTTCCTTTCTTCACCCTTTAGTTCCTTCTTCCTCTTGTTCCCCTCCTCCTCATCCTTTTCTCCCATCCTCCCCTCCCATTTGATCCAGTAAACCGGCCCACCCGCAACACTTCTTCCTCTCCTCCGCTCTCTCCTTTTCTCCCGAACGCGATACATTGGAAGAAAGAATGCGGCGATAAAACCAATCACTTTTACGTTCGGGTTTCCCTTTCATATTGCTCACTGGGATGAAAAATTGTGAGGAGAAGTTTTGAAGTCTCGCTCTTCTTTTACATTATTTTCGGCGGGACGGCGAATGGCTGAGGAGGTTGGGGGGAAAAAATAATGATAAAAAAACGGACAATAATGACTTCGCCTTCGGTGAAAAGCTTTTCAACGGCGTGTTACGCTTTTAGATTCGTTGTATAAGAAGGAATTTAATGCCCCGCTTTCGTTACAGATGATCGGAGTCTTACGAGTCGACGTTGTTGCGCGCTCGAGAATGCATGTGTGTGTGTGTGAGCGCGCGTGTGTGTTTCCGGAGAGGTTATTCTTCCGGCACATGAGAGGAGTTGCGCACCGTGAAATTTCGCAGTTTTTAATCAAAAGGAGGGCATTAAAAAAAAGAACATATGGGGGACGAAGCGCTGATTGAATCGAAGATGAAAAAAATGAGGATCAAATGTCCCACGACAGATTTTTCATGATGTCACGGTTTTATTTTTATTTATTTATTTTTTGACGGCGACGCATAATAACCTGTCGGCGAAATTGCTTGGTAGGTATGGAGGCTATTGTTGCCGCACGTAATAACGTCGCAATGGACTTGGCGGAGAATGGCAAAGGGGATTGTTTGAACCAATTTCGGAGCGACGGAGGCATTTGCTAGCCAACTAATATCCCTTTTTTCGCATTTAAAAAAATGATAATTTTATTCGCATTCGGGAAAAATATGAAAGCAGCACTTTCGCAAAATTATTATTTCACGCAAAACGAGGTTTCCCCCTCGAAGTCGCAGCGGAGAAAGCGAAAAAGAATTTATCAGCAGGGCAAAAACAAAATACCATCAATCACTTCCGTATCCGCAGCAACAAGATTTTTATTCGCATCTTTGCCTCCCTCCCTTCCTCCCCCCTCGAAAAAGTCTTGAGCTTGTTTGTCTCCGTTAAACGGTCATAAATTACGAGAAATTTCCTGGAAGAGGAAACAGTAGTTTGATTTCCATCAACAAATAAAGCGGGTTTTTAAAAAAAGACGGAACTCCCTGGCTAAAATCCATCCATTCTGCCGGGCATCGTCAGGGAGGGAAAAAAGTCACAAAAACGATATGGCAGAACAAATAAAACTACTTTTTCTCTCGGAGTCCCGTAGGGGTTAGACCGGTAGCCTTGAGCAACACATTATGAGAGGAAGAAAAGAAGAGGAGGGGGGAGAGAAGGAATAAAACGAAACACATGGAAGAACGTCTTTTCTTTGTGGCATTTTTATCCCTTTCGATCGGGGCGAATGCTGGGGGAAGGAAATGGAATAAAAAATACATAATGGTGTCCCGGTCTCTTCTCTCTCCATATATATATATATATATATATATATATATATATATATATATATATATATCACTCTCGAAAGCGTAGGTTCATGGACGCAGCACATTGCCAAACGAATTACTAACCATCCGAGGCATCCCTACGTCGGTCCGATCCATCCAAGTTCCTCTGCTCCCCATCCGTCTACCTCTCTCCCTCCCTCCTCCGAACATCGGCCCAACAATTTCTATCCCCCATTCCCTCCTCCCTTCCCTCACTCCTTTCCTCCTCAATCTCCCTCGCTCCATCCCCATTCTCCTGTCTCAAAGCATTAATCATTCTCTCTCCCCTCCGCCTCTCCAATCCCTCTTTCTCTCTCTCTCTTAACCTCCTCAGCCGAAACGTCGGATAGCAAATTCGGTTTAGTTTCGCCATTTCGCGTCTTTTATCATCAAGTGTTAGACAGCCGCAAAGGAATATTCAATGATAGGGACGCGTTGAACCCGATACGACGTGTTTCGTACTGTCTTCCTCCCTCCTTCCTCAAAGCACGATGACGGGTTGCTTAAACGGTTTCGTGGTAGTGGTGGGGATCTTTTTAAAAAAAAAAACAGGCGAGTGATGTATCATTAGATTAGAGGTGGATATAATGAGAGAAGTAACTCAAAAGGAACAGGGTAGGGTGGAGTGTTACAGACAAACCCGATGGTATCGCTCGCGGAAAAGAATGTATGTACATCTCTGAACGGCACCCTGTTCTCGCTGGCCGCTCTCAGGGCAGTAGGAATGAAATGGCGGGTACGAATCCGGCCAGTTTGTCAGTCTGACGTTTGTCAGATCTCTAGATCAGCCACTTCGGAGGTCGAAGACCCTCGCGATTTATTTTTCCTTCGCCCAGTTTATCCGGATATTAGTCTCCGTAAGGAATGAGAACGCTTTTCGTGCATCTGGATAAAGCCTTACTAAATACTCTTGTAAGTTGACGTGATCGTTTTTTCCGTTTGCATTTTAATAAGATTTCTGGTACGTCTCCGGAATAATACAAGATCTCGGTATGCGCTGCTGTAAAAATTAAAATAGAGCATAACCTCTTTGGTACAAACTTTAAATGTCTTAAATTTTCACGATTTGTGATAGCGAGGACGTTATTAACAAGTATTAAATACCTACGTTTTCCCGGAGGAATAAAGTACACTTTTGTTGCCGTGAAATAGACATTGATTTTATGCAGATAATATAATTTTTCGAGCAATAAAAACGTTTTTTATTTGAAAGCTCTCCAGAGCTTTTACTACGCAATCTTATCCTAAAATTTTGATTAACTTGGAAGTTGGAAGCCATTTAAGTTCCGAAATAGCATTTTTTATATTGCGATATTTTATTTCAACCGGGTACTTTATATGCATGGAGAATTTGCTTAAGGACCGATGGATTTCTCGAGAATATATTTTTTGCACCAGGACAATGACTACTAATTAGCAATGCGAGTCCATAGAAAATAATCGTCTATCACTATATCGATCTGATCAGTTTACAAACAATTCTGGCGGTTATTACTCTCCGATCGACCCACACGATTATCGAATTCCATCGATTCCACACCAACGGATAAGGGATCCAAAAACTCCAGCTGAAATCTCCCGCAAAAGTTAAAAATAACGATCGATCTTTGGACCGTCGCAAAACTTTTAAGGTCCGTTAAAGCGTTTAAGGTTATTTCTCCTTAATGAATTCCCCTCACCGGAACTTGCGCACAATACAAATGGACCGTTTTCTGAAAAGGGAGAGGAAGGAAGAGTCTCCCGGACACAAGCCCAGCGTCACGCCAAAACATCGTCGAAATCGAATAATTTATCGTTGCCACCCACGCACTCCAAACAACCGCAGAGAGAGTGGGCAGCTGTAGTTTAAGGAATCGTTTTAAATGGGAGAAGACGCTGTAGAAGAAGAGCAGCTGAAAAGTTTTCCTATCTTTTTAACCGAATAAGGTATACATCGATGGCCAAACACAAACCCCTTGTGTCTCTTTCTACCCGTGTAGCTTCTCCTTCACCTTTCTACCCTCCTCCCCTACCATCCTCTCTCTCTCTCTGTCCGAAAAGTCAGAGAATCGTTATAACACGGTGAGATCTCTAGAAGCACGTCAAGTTAGCGTGTGTCAGTTTGTGTGTGTGTGGGGAAAGATATAAAGAGAAAAGATGGGATTGGAATGAAGGGTGCACTTTTAGGAATAGATAGTCGTCCCACAGCAGGTGGGGATGAGCAACCCGGTTGGTCTTTCCAACGGGTGGGAAAAAAGGTAAAAATAAAACGAGGAAGAGCGAGAGAGAGAGAAAGAGGGGGAGGGGAAGAAAATGCATGGCGATGAATGAACCGTGAATCCTTTTGGGTTATTGGTCGGTTGGTGTATGTATGTGTGTGCCTTTTGGCCCTCCGGGGATCCCTTAGTTTCGTGA
This sequence comes from Tanypteryx hageni, assembly GCA_028673005.1. NCBI lineage: Eukaryota > Metazoa > Arthropoda > Insecta > Odonata > Petaluridae > Tanypteryx > Tanypteryx hageni. The sequence continues at coordinate 59,938,075 of CM054116.1, forward strand.
CGCTTCCGACCCCGTCCATCTTCCCCAAAAACCTTTCAACCCCCTTAGGGAGGGGGTGAACTTTTATTGTCCGCAAAACCCAAACCGCGCACCACCCAGGAAGGGACGAGAGGATGGGGAGGGGGTGACAAAGAGAGCGGGAGAGAGAGAGAGAGAGGGGGAGGGAGGGAGGAAGAACGAGAGAGGGAGGAAGATCGAGAGAGAGCGAGGGACTCCTTTTAGCATTCCTCCTTTGCGGGTATGTCACCCACATGCTTTTTTCCAAGAGACCCCCCTTTAAAAACTGTGACCCCCACACACATACATATATAGAGGGACACACACACACACACACACACACACACGGGGAAAAGGACTCCCACCCAAAAACCTCATCCCTTTTCCATTCCCTCCCTCGCCGTTTTTTCTCTCCGCCCCATCCCCTATCCCATCCCTTCCCTGCTCTACCTATCCGTGGCGTCACGCTACGTCTGACTGACGAGCAGAAAGAAAAGGATGAGGTCGGCGGCTTATATGAGAAATGGCCAGAATGGGACATGTGTAACAAAAGCTTCGCCGAAGTTCTGCTCGGTATGTTCCCGCGACTAAAAAGTCGCCGCGTGCATGTGTGCTGTGTGTGTGTATGTGTACGGATGTGCGACGGGCATCTCATTGGACTCGCCTCGGGGGGATAGTAGTAGGAAGAGGTGGAGGGTGTGGCTGGAGTAAAGGGGTGGGAGGAGGAAGTTTTGAGGTGTTTCGGATGCCTCCCTAGGTACTTCGTGGGCGGCCTAAACACGGAAGGGTAAACACGCGCCCCATCTACCTTCCACTTCCCATCCCCTCTTCTCCACACTCCCCACAACCTACTTCCCACCCTAGCTCTCCCTCCCACCGGCTCCTCCACAGTCTCTTTTTTTCTCTCGGCCGAAGGGATGCGCAAAAGGGGAATTCCTTTGAAGGAGGCGCATCTCTTTAAGGGTGGGAGAGGAAAAATAAAAGGAAACGTCCGGGTTTTTACCGCAAAAATTGGAAAGTTTTGAACGCCAATAAACAGATTTATTGGCCGTAAACAAAACGGACGAGGAAGTATCTTTTTTGGAGTTTTGTCGTCCGCGTGAATGATTTAGCGTTCCATATCTCCGTGACGAACCGATTTGGATGCGGGTGCATCTTCTCGGAAAGGGCGTGGGATAGCGAGCTTCGTGCTCGCTCTTCTACGAGAGGGGGGGGAGGGGAAGCGGTACTTCAAACGGCCGTTGCATGAGAACTAGAACAAGGACATGAAGAAACATTTGCAGTGCCAGGATTCAGACTATAAGTTTGCAAGTACAGAGCGAAGGAGGGAGAACCTATTCGCAGATTGTTTATAGTCCTTCCTTCTTTTTGGCTTTGCGCAATAAATCACATTAGACACGGAAAAGTTTTTTCGAGTGCGACAAAGACCTGAATTTTGTAAGGAAAACTTGATAATACTACACGCTGAGAAGCAATTTTTTTTAGCAAGTGGAATTCCATTCAAGAATGCTTCATTTGAAACAATGTGATCAGCATAGCAAATATGCCGTTCATTAACATTAGAAAAGACGGGCGGCATCGCAAATGTTGTTTGATAAATAGTTGCCGAAATAAAGCGACGAAATAATGAAATATACTGATTTTCATTTTTGTTATTCTCTTTTTATATTTTATATTCTCTACAAGATTTGATGTTTGGAAATCCGTTTTGAAAAATCGACATAAGCGAAAGAATCTCGCATTCTGAAGCTTAAAAATCACATTCTGAGTCAATCGTTTTCACTCAAGTCTTTTACGTTAAATGTACAGAAAAAAATGTGACGCAGATTTTTTGGAATTTATATATATATTCCTTTTCAACGTTTTTATAAAATATGTTTAGGCACGAGTTGGACTCAGTTTATATTTATTTCATTTTTTTCTATCTTCTTATTCGCATATTTCGCTTCCATGTTTTATCCATAGAAAATTGCCTGGCGGTGATGCTGGAACGCCTGCCAGTTACAGGATACGGAGTTTATTCCTGTTTAACGCAAACGGCATAGTTTTAGGGATGCCGGCATTTTTTTGGTTAACATTGATTATACACCAAGATAACAGAACTACGGAAAGGCGAAGGAATATGTTTACACCACTAGATATACTTTAAATACATATTTTTATATGACTTATTTATACCATTTATAAAGCCAACCTTATCTCAATGGCTTAGGGATTGAACAAGCAATTTCAAAGTAATTTTATGATTTACTCCTAATTTAACAAGATTGGAAAGGTGTACTCCATGTCGGATTACACCGAGTTTCCAAATGCGTTCTTTGAGATTTCACAATGTTCTCTCGATCAGATGAGAATTAAACGAGAAGCAAGAGAGGTACGTTGTAAAATATATGTAGGTCTTCATGTAAAGTAGTCGTAATTATTTACCGATTTTAACCAAAATTGGAATCGGTCGCTCAATTTTAGCAAAACTCCCCAATACCAAATTTCATCAAAATACGTCCAGCGGTTCCCAAGTTGAAACAAAGGAACATTTCATTTCATTTATTTATTTTTATTTCATTTAATTTATTTTTCATCCAAAGACATATATACATATGTATAGGTTAAGTCACAAAAATAAGAACATAGATACAAAAGTCACAGAAATTAATACATGCATAAATGACAGTAAACAAATGTTTTTTTTAACAATTTAAAAATTCAGCAATAGAGTAATAACATTTTTCTACAAGAAATTTTTTTAATGCTCTTTTAAATGATGACACATTTGTCAAATCTTTTAAACAAGTTGGAAGTTTATTATAAAATCCACATCCCACATTGTAGGTCTTCATGTAAAGTGGTCATCATTGTTGTCCGATTTTGACCAAAATTGACATCAGTAGACCAATTTTAGCAAAACTCCACAATACCAAATGTCATCATAATATGGCCAGCGGTTTCCGAGTTATAACATGCGGACGGACGGGGACGACCTCCCCTATATGCGTTCACTTCGTGCAATAGAACGCATAAAATTTGGGATAGTTTAAACTAAACGTCACATTTTATCATTTGAAAAATAATCAAATAATTAATTGAAGTTTATAATATATAGATCCGGAATGATGATGGTTGCATTTATTAATTTCATAGAACAATTTTTCTGCGTAATTTTAAAGTCATGCGATTGATGAAATTCATTTTACGCTAATTGTAAGCGATATAAATATCCTGAAAGAATTAGAATTAATCCCGTGGATAGCGTGAATTCTAAAATAAACTGCAATGATTTCAAAAGATTCTGCGATTACAAATCATGAACCGTAAGAAAGATCTGAAAGTATGGACAGATTGTTTTACCAATTTGTAACAATAGAAATTAATATGCGTATCTTTTGGCATTTTTAGCAACGGTAAAATTCGATAGGTTGTATATTTTATGGCAAATCCTAACTCTTTAAAAAGGTTAAACATCATGCTCGCCTGATATATGAAATCCAATTGATGAAGATAATCCCAGTTTCCACAGGACGCTTGGTAAAACCAGATGCGTTTTACTTTCTAGAATCAACTTTCGCTGGTTCACTATTGATGGCAGCTGCTGCTTTGTAACCGAAGAGCGCATCTGGTTTTAGCAACCGTTTTGTGGCTATGAGAGTTATCTCAATCGTCGATACTTTAAACGTTGATCATAGAAGGTTTTTAAGCAATAAAACGCCCAAAACCTTTAATGAGGAACGAACGATGAACGCCGGAGTATATTAAACTTCCACATCATCCGCTCGTTGTTACTAAGACCCATCCCTGGTAAATCGGAATTTTAGACCGATAGGCTTATTGGATAATGACTGAAGGTCGTCCATTACCATGCGAGTAACGGCAGTGTGCGCAAAATCCGGAAAAGTAAAGCACAAAAGGAAGGCAAAATATCACAAGCCCGCAAATACTTACGGTATAGAAATTCTGAAGAAATGGATATAAAAGTTTTAGTCAAGTTGGAAACTATTTCATTCACTTAATCTGATCCTTACTAGACAAACTTGATTAAAGCATTTATTGACGCTCGAAGAACAAGCGCTTAAAAATTTGAAATTTGAGCAGGAGAAAAAAATCCTGTACTTGACTGGGAATCAAACCCGGGTCTCCCACTTGCCGGATAGGTCAATTTTTTATCTAGCCACTTAAAAAATACTTATCTTAGGTATCTATAATAGCCAATTCTTTTATAATCTATTTTAGGTAAATTTCTACTGAAGATGGGTGCTCTGTAGCTGAAATGTGCATCTGTTTTTTTATAACCTTGTGCCTATTGGAGATATCCGAGATAAGTACTTTTTCAAGATCTACCGTATATACTCGTGTATAGTTCGAGTTTTTAAGACCAAATTTTTGTGCAAAAAATTGGGGGTCGAACTATACACGAGCAATACTTTTGATCTAAAAAATTATCTTTTTAAAAATATCATAATAAAAATCGAGATATTTTTTGGTCACCCACCTCGCTGACTTAACTTCTATGATATAGCTCCAAAACTTCCTATTTACCTTTAATTTGATCGATTTTCATTAGAAATATGTTGTGTTTTTCATTTTTTTCTTTTTCGAAGACTTATTTATATACCTGTCCTGTATTATCTCGAAATTCCTTTATTATCTTTATTTATATAATCTTTTATTAAAGTTTTTTTGAGTAATATGTTCTATTAATTTTCGTTATATAAGCTTAATTTTCGTCTATTTGCTAGAAATTTTGCCACCCTTCGTATGTCACATCTCGTAGTTAAAAAGTAATAAATATTTTTCTTCTCAAGATCGTGCAATAGGTTTACGATGTTTACAGTTTATTATTAGTATAGTATTATTATGATACTAAAAGCTGTTGAAAACCAAGATCGCTCTATATACCTCGATTGTGAGCTTCGAGATATTGAAACGAAAAATGTCGATCCTGACGGAAATCTATGGTAAAAGAGTAAGTGGAAGGCTAGGGTCGAATTATAAACGAGATATATGAAAAAATCTATTTTTTTCGCCTAGAAATCGGAGGTCGAACTATACACGGAGTCAAACTATACACGAGTGTGTACGGTAGTTCTTGAAATTTTTTAGCCATAAGACGAGCTCAATAATTCTCTGTTGAATTATATAGTGGTTTCGCTATATTATATATTCCCGTACATCCAAAGCTATCGGAAGGTATATCAGAGGATATTTCGAATACGCAATTTAAGAGACGAAACTTATTCTTCGCAAAGCAAATAAAACAATGAAAATTCCGATTGCTCGCAAACAGCTTCCCGTCGGCGATGGCTTAGGTAATCCTATAATTAAAAAAACCTTCCACGTCTCTCGGAATTCAATTGGTCACTGGATTGTTTCGCATTCTAAATGGACCTCGTTTACACAGCTTCCCGATACACCTCTCTCTTTTACTCTTTCTCTCCCCGCGGATTTTCGGTGTTCATGACGTAACTGGCAAAAGCGGCACTTCGCTCCAAAACCTATTTTGTGATCCAAATCACGGCCATAACGTGAAAGCCATCAAATTATTTGATTTGGGCGTCATTGCATGAAATGCTCCCTAATGACCTCGCGCCGCGGCGAAGTAACGCATTGGCAAGTGGCGGGAGGAGAGGGGAGGTTTATTTTTTTCACTGGTGCGTGCCATACAATTGCGACGGGATCGCTGGGGAAAAAATGAAAATCGAGCATAACAAGAGAATGCGGCGAATTCTGAAAGTTGAAAATATCGGCGGGGTAGATTTGGAAAGTGTCAGGAATACAAGATTTAAACAGGAGTTTTATGAAACATCGTGACTCCATTATTCCACTGATAGTTTAATACACGTGTGCCAAGCGCTATTAACGGACGATTTATGGCTTTGAAGGGCCCTGCAAATCCCGCAATTCGAAGCCTTAAAATAATAACGCAGAAGAAATAAATTAATTTATAAGTTCGTAGTTAGTCAAGCGTATTCTTTTTCTGGCTGTTCTCTTCAAGTCCACAATGCTAAATATAGGTCGTTAGAGAGTCGATGAAATAATTACGTTTGCAATGAAAAAACTCGGAACTTATAATTATTGGATTTATTTGGAATATGTCAAATTGAATAATGTGCACAAACAAGAATTTTCCTTTAAATTTTTGAAAGCTATTCCATAAGTGGATTTAATTTTTCTTGGAAAGTATCAACGAACAAGTTACTAAATATTCACAAAAATTTTACACGAGTTTAAGCATAAAGTAGATCCTATACTATCCTTGAAACGGTTGAGTGTATTATATGCACATTACAGCAACCAAGTTATCCTCTTCTATAGTAATATACAGAATGTTGACTAATATTCAGCATATATTATTAAAATTTAAGATAATATATTGTGGCTGAATTATGTACAAATTTTACGTGAAATTTTTATACCCAAATGAGTTATATTGATCATAATATGGATTCGATCTATTATGTAAGCTTTTATGAATCATTTATGAACTGACATAATTTGTTTCATCAAGTGTCTCTTAACGCAAATATTTCACTCAACGAAAGAAGTATTAACATGCACTTGAAATTATGGGAGACTAGCTGAAACGCCCGGCTTTGCTCGGGAAGTTTTCTTTTAAGTAGCAAACGATTTTTATTATTTATTATTTTTATTGATATATCACTTTTGATGTCATATTACAATAAAACTAATACAATAAAATTTGAAATTATTTTCTTTCGCTGTTGGTTACACCAAGTTTACCAAACGTTCCCCATTCCTTAATTACGCAAGCGATGTTTACATTAACATTTACTATGTTAAGTATTGTATTGTAAAGTTTTATCATTAATATAAATACGCATTAACGTCTTACTTCATATTCACATGGATAGATGCACCGAAGCCTTTAAAGCAGCAATAAAATTATGTAGATTATGTCAATACTATTAGCCAAAACGTTAACAATGTACAACATATTGGTTACCGAACAAATGTAAGTAGATGTATCGATTTATGCTGCGATAAATCTTTCAATGTTAATGGTAAAAGATAACAATGTTCTAATATCCCTTAAAAATCATTTGACTCAATTTAAAAGTATTCATAGACTATATTTAGGCATAAATCCATTTGTAACCTTATCTTGGCGTAGGGTATTCTTCCTCTTCGGCGCGCCACGGCGTGGATTTTCTTTGCATTAATCTTTACGTGGCTATCTCCGTTTGAAGAGGACAACAATTAAGAAATTTTGCTTTGTTGCCGCCTGGAAAATGTTAATAAATTTTGCGCTTAAAGGATAATTTCTAGCGACTTAACATGTAATACGACAATACATGAACAGAATTAAAATATTCAGTCTGTCGTGCGTAAAATAAGCCATTTCCCGTGATCTTGTGTTAATATTTAGGTATATTTATATACACATCAGTGAAGGGCTGCATGGCATTTTGGGGCTTCTCCACACCATTTCCCACGCATTCTTATGGAAATAGTATTTAGTTGACCCCATGGGGTATAAGAGACCCCACGGTCTGCAAACCTAGACCAAGTTCTTCCTTTGGTCCATAGGATGGCCTATGAAACTTTTGAATTCGATAATTTCAACGGTGTAAAAACGTATAAAGAACATACATACATACACACATACTTACACACACACTCTAAAATATTTATAAGATAAATTGTCAGCTGCATGTTACAAGTTTTAGATATAGTATATCTAAAACTTGTCTCAAGCAGCTGACATATCTGATATACAACAAAATAAAATACCAACTAAATAGAATAGAATTGGTGACATTATCTCGAAAAAGCGAACATATCGATATGTTATAAGCTAAAATTGATCGAAAAATAAAACGAGGCGTCAGAAGAAATATCATGCAATGAAGGTTTTATCAAGAACAGTTTAAACGAACAATGCCAAGATTATAAAAAATAGTTTAAGCGAGTTCAAATGCGATATACATATATTATTTCCTTTTTAAATCCTAGAAGTTTCCTATGGATTATATTAATCTTTTAAAGCAAACTCGAGCCCTTTCACCGCTTCGTGCTTTTAAAACCGTGCGGCGGAAGTAATGAATGGAAACAGGTCCGCCCACGTCCCAGAAGGTTCGCGAACCCGAGACCACACGGCACTGGATCAGTCACTATAAAACTCCCTTGCGGCCCATGACCGGTGAAATTGTACAATGTTCGCAACATTTCATCAACATCAAATTCAATTCCTGCCCTGGACTCGTATTCCGCGACCGCTTTAGTGTAACCTCCTCCACCCTGAACCGATCCCCACCCGCACGCGCATCGTGAAAAACGCTTTACAAATGACAATATATAGGGAGAGAGAGAGAAAAACCGCTTAAAAGGTTAACACAATGCCATCCACCTACCATGGGACGACATGCTGCCCTGATTTAACTTTGATTGTGAACCCAAACAGATCGGATATCATTAGCAAAGGGAGGGAGGCCTCTTTTTCGCGACCATAATGCGGCACCACCGAAGCCTTGAAAACCGGGCGCAGCAACCACGGACCTTCAAGAGGAGGGTGGGCGGGAAAAGGGAGATGGGACGGGAAGAAGAGGAGGAGGGAGCAGAAGGACAATCTGAACAAAAGGTATATGATTCTATCGAATGCGTTCTCCCCCGCGGGGTTACGATCAGCGTTCCCCCAGAACAAAAGCCTCAACGAACCACCTCCCCATCCTGAATCCCATCCCCCTTCCCCGCCCACCGCATATATATAGAACGCCCACCCTCTCCATCCCTCCTGCACCACCCTCGACCCCTCTTGGCCCTCCTCGACCCCCGCACCCTGGTTCCGTGGCACCCATCCATCAGCGGACGGGCAAAAACGCCTCCGACGCCCCTCCTCCCCCCACACCACTATTGGGTGCACCAAGTGTCTCCTATAAGTGTCTTTCAGCTGCCTCACTCCCTCCACCTCCGCCTCCGTACCCGCTGTCGGCCTAAATCCCCCCCGCGGTGCACGAATGAGACGGAAAGAGGCGGGATGTTACAATAGAAAAGGAGGGAAAGGGGTGGGGGAGAGGGAGGAGGAAGAGGATTGGAGGCGTGCCTCAGACTGAAGCGGGTGGATGTGTGTGTGTGTGCAACCCGCAACCTAACTCACCCTGGCATGACCGGCCTCGAATGCACCGCCACCCACCCCCCCTCCGCCGTGCACACTCCGTCTTCCTCATCCCCTCCTCCTCCCGCCACACTCCACTTCCTCTCCCTCTCTTCCTCGAAGGCAAGGCGGGAGTAAGGTGGTTGTGGCCACCGCAGGATGCGTCCGATACACTTTGAGCCAATTCCTATTATTTAAGACCCCCGGCGTTCTTTAAATTCCTATTCCCTACTACCGAGGTAGACGTCCGCCGATGGCGGTAAGGTACTTATAAAGTTATTGAACCGTATGAAGTTATTCTAGTTGGTTTTGGATGGCCGGTTAAATGAGTGTGTTATTGGATCGATTGGCCGTTTAAGCTCATTTCCTTTTTCGAAATGGGTCGTCTGAGAAGCCAATTTACTATTGATTGCGTTCGTCGGATGACGCTTCGAAGACATCTGCGTCCAGGGTTCGCGTAGGAGGTCGAAAGGATGGATATTCACGATTTTACGTTCAATACGAGCCTTTGTCGACTGATTTCTATATTGAAGTCATGCTTTTCATTGTGTATTAATTGCATTAAGACTGATATGATCGATATTTAAAGGAGCCGATATTTTCAGTGCTTTTATTCCTGCAGGTGCATATGATAAAGTCGAAAAACATTAAGAATATAAAAATTAAATAGCGCTACACTACTAATTATATCACTGCTTCGGTTACACATACGATAAAATAGCATCATATCGAAGGAAGTAATTTTATTTTTATTATTAGATATTTATTCAAGGTTTGCGAGTGCATTTCTCACAACGATTACGAGACAAAAATAAATCTGTCGTAGCATGATTAAGTTGAAAAACATCCACAGAAATTCTTTTGAAAACGGTAAAATATATTCAAGTATTATTCCTATATACTATAAGTATTTGTGAAATCAAACCATCAAGCCCAAATTTTTCCTGACGTGATGTGATTGAGTGTCCAACCATCTAAAAGAAACTGGCTTCAAAGTCAGCGGCTATGTTTGCTCAATCGAGTATTTATCTCGCGGATCTCTTACCACACAATATAAAGCGTCGCTTTTTTTTCATCTCCCCTTCCGTTTGGAAGAACGTTAAAAAAACGACAAATTAAATATCTCTCCATAATAGGTTTCCTCGACAATGGCTCCTTCTTTCCCGACAGCTCAGAAAATAGGATCGACTTTTTGAACCCGACTTCGTTAAAAGGGGGGAGGATGCGAGTGACAGTCTGAATCAAATACTCTTTCTTGCAGTCTAGTCGAGCCAACTGAGAGAAAAAATAACCTCGCCGTAAGGATTGATCAGTTTTAAACCATCTACAACGGCGTTATCAGCCTTAAGCATCGCCAAAAACACACAAAACTCTTCTCTCTCTAGGAAAGAATACTAACGGCATGGAACTGGAATGGAAAGAGTTTCTATTATTCTTTTCCCATTCTCCTCTTTCTCTCTCTAAACTGAATGGAGTCGATTCTATAAGCTCATTGTCGTTTTCCTCTCGATCTTTGGAGCGAAAAAATCGGTCCCGGTGACCACGCCGGATGTGGGCCCTCCTCCCTCCCCACCTCTATACCTTCCGTCCACGTTCCTCCCCACTCCCCCCGACTTTCCCTTTCTCTTCATCGCCATCTCTTCCACACGAGTTCACCCTGACGAAAAGATCCTTGGCATGAGATTAGGAATGAGATCTTTGGATCTCCTCCCTCTCTTCATGGAGCCAACGACAGCGGAAGGGAAATAAAACTGCGAAGGAGAGAGGGGTGGGTACAAAAAAAAACACGAAATTCACCTCAAAATTCGGCGATTCGTTGCGGAAGGATTCTCCGACTTTTTTGTACCTGGAAAGAAGACTTCGACGGGAGGGAGGATTTCAGATGCGGAGGGAGGAAAGAAGGGACGGATCTGATTTTTTTTAAGTGTGGGGTTTAAATAGGCGAGTCTCAATAAGAGTTGGAAAACGATAGAGGACGGAATCGGGAGATAGGACGGGAGGATAAGGCGAAGGAGAGAAGGGTTTCCAAGGGTGCGTCCTCTCCGCGCCGTCGACAGTGGGAAATAGGGAACGCTATTCCTTACCCCCCGCCGCTGCTGAAACCCTGCGCCACCCTTCGGTGTCCCCCCGGAATAATTCGTCAGGGTCGCCCATCTCCACCTGCCCCTCAATGGATGCCACCTCTCTCCCTCCCACCGCTCCTCCTCCCTCCTCCCCACCCTCTCCCTGCACACCGCACCACACCCGAGGACCCATCCTCCCGACTTCCCCTCTCTCTTTCTCGCCCCCACGGGAATCGGCCTTTGCCCGACGGCGTGGAACATCCCTCGGTCCCCCTCCCTCGTACCTCATCCTCCCTTTCCTTCCCCTCTCTCCCCGCGCATCTGTTCGTTGCAATTGGTGCGACCCACCCACCCACCAACGCCGCCCCCTTATCCCCCTCAACCCACCGGCGACACTCGCAACCCCTTTTCCTCTTCTTCTCCTCCCCCCTCTCTCTATTCCAAATTCTCTCTTCTCCCTCACCCCCTCGCGACACATCCAAAACCCCTCCCTCCCACCTCCCTATCCCGTCGGGCCGTCGTGAATTGATCCGCCACCGGACAGGGCAGTGCCATGCGGACTCTTCTCCTTCCTAACCCATCCTCCCACTCTCTTCGGTTCCACCCCGTCTCTACGTTTCCAGTGCACACACACCCATATAAACCCCTCCCCTTCTACACTAGTGTCACCCTCTCTCTCCCTCTCGCACACCCTCCTACCTACCCTTCTCCACCCTCCTCCTCCCCGGAAAGCCCCTCTCTTGTGGTCGATGGGCTGGTCCAGACATGACGAATCCCTCGAGAGAAGATTTCCAGAGCTCTTTCACAACGGGGGTGACCTCTTCTCCTCCTATCGTTCCTCCAACCTCTCCTTTTCCAACTTCATCTCCAAACTCCCACTCCATCTCGCCACCCCTTCTATCCCCTCCTCCCACTCGACCAACATTTCTCCTCCTTCCTCTCCCTCAAATACCTTCCTCTTCCCCCTCCATCCATCCACCTCCTCACGATTTTCCACCCCTCCAGAGAGGGTGGGATGGCGGAAGTGAATGGAGGCGATGCCTCATATGATGGTGGGAGAGACATGTACGAGAGGGTAGAGAGAAAGGAGAGAGGTGTAGAGCTAGTAAAGGAGGGAGTAAGATACATGGAGTGTAGTGTATTTTGGTAGAGGGAGGGATGCGGTGGGAGAAATACGGAAGAGGGGCGGATGCGTATGTGTGGGTAGGGGTAAAAGGGGAGGGGGGGAAATGCATGGAGTCAGTGAGAGCTGGGAGATGGATGGGCGTGGGGAAATTTTAGGAGAGAGACAAGGAGATGGAAAGGGATCGCGTAGGGGGAGTGATAGGCGTGGAAAATGGGATAAGTGTGAGGGAAAGGGGAGGGTATAGAAGAGAATAGGAAGCATGAGAGGGAAAAGCGGAGGATAAATAGGGAGCTAGGAAGAGAGAGTGGCGAGAGGGGAAAGTTTCGGAGGAGAGAGGGAGTGTGCTAGAGAGAGGGAAAAGGGAGTGTCTTAGAATACGCTTAGCGGGAGTGTTTCTGATGCATTGTGGGTGGGAAGAATTAGGGGAGGCACGCGGGAAGCTCGTAAGAAGAGAATGGGGTGATATGAATGAAAATGGAAGGGAGATGTATGATCTGTTTACTGTTGAGTTTTTGTCCTTGTCGTAGAGCAACGGAGGGTACAGACCGCACAGATGTCCTATGCGCAAAAAACTAATCGCATTCACTTCGCTTAGGGCCGCATTGCACGTGCCGGCGAATGGCGCAAAATATTATTTACGATTATTTCGGGCAGTAAACGCCTATTACCCATTGCGATGTGTGTTTAGTTAAAAGAAATTACGAAACATATGCCCTTTTGATTTAATACGAAATAAAACCCATTAAAAACCAAAACATGCCATGATAAAGTTATCGTGTACAGCTATTTTCCCGAAAATATTCCGAGCGAAATATGTGAACCATTGCTATTTATGCCACAGAATATAAAACAAAAATATATCATGGTAATATTTTGGGGATTGCTTTTTTCCCAAAATTGTTCCGAGGGAGACATATGAACCAGAGAAATACACACTAATTAAAGATTTTGGCTAATGAAGGATCAAGGCTACAAAATTTCTTAATTCAAGTTTATAATAAAGGAAATGGAATATTATTGCATTCTTCAATTTCCTAAGTTTAAAAAAGTCAATCTGAAATTCCTCTTAAAAGAAAAGTTTACATAATCGAGCTTGTGATCTTTCCTTATACCTGTTAGGATAACTGAGCACAAAAAAACGTATCACCTAATGACTTCTGTACGATTGAATGCCAAAAGAACAACTGATATCTAAGACGAGACTGAGAGAAAAAAATATTTATTTAAGACGATTTATGCACGTGGAATAATCTTATTTGTAGACCTACAAAAAAAACTTTACCGAGTTTTCAACAGGGGAAGTGACAAGTCGGAAGCTGGCTTGAGTGCTCAAATAAATGGCTAAAACAAGCACATATATATTTATCAGCGAATTTAACTTCTAGATTCGTTAGTTTTCGCGGAAACGCCATAAATTTACAGAAGAGGCGCGGCGCTCGAAGTTAACGGTCCATGTATGCAGGAGGAAGTGGGGAGAGAAATATTTCGGGGGTTTGCGAGCGGAGCGATGGAAGGAGGGGGAGGACGAATGAGGATATAAGCAAGAAGGCGGAGCAATGTATAACGCTAGGGGAGGAGCGAGAGAGGACACTCAAGCAGGGTGGAGAGACGAGACCAAAGAGAAGGAGAGATAGAGAGAGGGGATGATTAATGAGAAACGGTGGGAAGGGTTAGAAATAGGTAAACAATGGGTAGGAGGAGATAGAAAGGGAGAATATGGACGAGAATGTTTGCTCAAGCGAGCCTCAATGTCCACCTCATGACGGCTCTGGTCTAATCGTGATGCAGAGATAAATAGAGAGAACGTGATAAATAATAACCTAGTGGAAGGTACACTCAGAACGTTCCCCTCCTGCGAAACACAACAAAGCTCCGTCGTCGTCTCCATATAAATGGGTAGGGTTAGAAATTCAAACAGCTGAAAAAGCGCCTATAGGTGTTATGCAGTGCGCGAGGGACGCGTGCACCTTAATAGTCGCATGGAGAAGGGAACGAATCTGGAAACTCTTGGCTCCAGAGAGAGAGAGAGAGAGCGAAGAGGGGGCGATTGCGGGGTATGGCAGAAAGAGAGAGGGTTTAGGGAAAAGGGTTAGGGAGGAAAGAGGAATGGGTTGGATGGATTTGAGATGTGCGTGCGTGTGTGGATGGAAGATGGGAGGGCGGAAAGCACTGTCGGTAATAGGATAGGTTTTTAGGGTGAAAATGGCATGAGAGGAGGGAAGGTGCAGAAGGGTGAATGGTATGGGACAGGGGGCGGGAGCGACAAAGAGGGAGGAACGGGGATGTTTTGGCGTGGATATTGTGGGGAAGAATGGTCGTGTAGGAGGAGAAGAGACGCAGGGAATCCGTGAGGGAATAGCGTTTGCGGCGAAAGGATAAGGGGGAAGGGAAAAGGGTTTTAGGGATAGGAAGAGAAGAGTGATTGAGTGGGTTTGAAAGGAATTGGTAGCGGTGGAGGTCAGCTGGGAAGGGATTGAGATTGGCGGCGAAGAGAGAGAGAGAATGTAGGAAAATGAAAATGGATGAAAATTATCGAAAGGGTAGAGAAATGCAGAAATAGAAGGGAGGAGTTGGATGTACATCAAAGAATGTCGTGCGAAAATGAGACAACTTATTGTTAGAGAAGAGGAATTACGATGGGAGACGAGAATAATGAACAGTTAACAAGTACATAGTAGTAGAAATGAAGAGATTTTGAGGAAGAACAATTAATTACAACTACCAACTAATTACGAGCGAACCGAATGCACTAAAAATGCCAATATTTCATTTAATCGTGTTTCAGGAAAGAATTATCGAAATCACTCCATGGCTGATA
This sequence comes from Tanypteryx hageni, assembly GCA_028673005.1. Classification (NCBI taxonomy): domain Eukaryota; kingdom Metazoa; phylum Arthropoda; class Insecta; order Odonata; family Petaluridae; genus Tanypteryx; species Tanypteryx hageni. The sequence continues at coordinate 59,953,182 of CM054116.1, forward strand.
TCAAATTGAAAAACTATGTTTCTCCAATAGCAGTAAAAAGTTGAGGAAAACCTATTGCGCATTTTCAGAATCGATTTTAATAATTCTTAGAATCTACTATTGGTGAACCAACACTGGCGGAGACTGCTTTGTATTCAAAATGCGCACATGGCTCTACCAGTACTTTTGCGGGTATTGGAGAAACAATTTTCAATTTAACCTTGGTTCGTCAGAAAATTAGCGCATCTATGCGCAACATTAACTATTCTGATCCAATGCAACGAACACGTTTTATCCATAAAAATTTCTGCATTTCAGCGTCGGGAAGTTTAATCCAAGGGGAATGTAATCTCCATTTCTTTAACGTAATCTCACGTTGCATAAAAATGCGATCGCGGCTTTACTGCTAGATTTATCATTCGGAAAGAATCGCAGGGATAAAAACTGAGTTTATGCTATGCCATTCCTTCAAATCCAGATGCCCCGAGTATTCTCAGCATCTGGGCAATACTAGCTTAAAATCGGTTTGACGGTTCCTTATCCTTTATGGGCCGCATGCTGAGAGAAACGAGTGGAACGCTGCATACGTTCATATAACCTAATAATAAAAAAACGATAGAACCATTTATTCTGAACCATGATAGTAAGAGTAAAATACAATTCCACAGTTTATTCTTCGCATTGGCAATAAAAATTCGTGACTGCTTTCACTTTAATAACCGAGAGAGAAGAGGAGACGATGAGCATAATGTTTAGGCGAGTTGAAGAGAAAGAAGAGAGAGAGAGGGAAACAAATTCGATTGGAAGGCATAAAGATTGAATGGACTGGAAAAGGGACAGGCATGAGTGAGGGAACAAAAGATTGAAAGGTAGAAAGGAGATTGTGAGGTCGGATTTGTAGGGTGAGAAAAGAAAAGATGAACCGGAAAAGATGATTGGGAGAGGAGGAAAAAAGAGAGAGAAATGATAGGAAGAGAGAAATGATACGGAGAGAAAGGGAGAGAGAAAGAGGAGAAAGAGAATGAAGAGGGAGAGAGAGGAGAAAGAAGGATAAATAGAAGAAAAACAGAGGGAGTGAAAAGGAAAGGAATGAGAAATTAAGGCGAAAGGAGGGAAAGGAAGAGTGGAGGAAGAAGAGCGAGGGATGAAACGGGGATGGATACGGAGGAGTGTGAGAAAGGGAGAGAAATAAAGAGGGAAAGAAAGAAAGAGATGGAGAGAAAGAAAGATGGTGTGAGAAAGAGGGAAAGATAGAGATAAATATAAGAAAAATAAAGAGGGAAATAAGGAGAGAGGGAGAGAAAGAAAGGGAGAGGAAGAGGAAGGCAAATGTAGAGAGAGATATATAGAAGGGAAGAGAGATATAGGAGAGAGATAGAGAAGGAGGAAGAGAAGAGCATACAGAAGGATGCGCAAAGTGGGAGAGGAATTCGAGAGGGGAAAGAGAGGAAAAGAAAGGGAGAGTGAGAGGGAGTAATAGAGGGGGAGATACCGAGAATAAGAGGTCAAGAGGGAGCAAAGAGTGGAAGATACAGAGAGTGAAAAAAGAGAGGGAATGAATGAAATGAGGGAAGCAGAGATAGGAATAGAGTGAGAGGGACGTGAAAGAGGATACAATACGAGGGCATGAAGAGAGAGAACATTAGAACGGATGGACGAAGTGGGAAAACTAGAGAAGCATGGAAGAACGGAATACAAAGGTGAAAGCGAATGAGGGAAATTGAAGGAGGCGGGATGAGGGAGACTGATAGAGAGAGAGAGAGAGAGAGAGGACGCTTAGGGGTAGTCTTTTTCGGCGAATTGGGAGAAGGGCTGATCGGGGGGAGAATGAGGCGATAGGGGAGGAAAGAGGAAGGAGGGATAGACCGCCCATCGGTCCGGAAATTCGAACGTGCCCCACCTCCCTCCCGTTCCGCCCCTCTCGCCTCCAACCCCTCCTCTTCTCACTCGAAATATATTCACCGCCCTCGGGCCATTCGACAAAGTACAAAGCGCATCGCTTCGAATACCTTTGAATGTGTTTAATTTCATCGGATGTTTCTCTCCGCTTCGAGAGCGAGGCATGACGGGTAATCTGCTATCCGAATATTTAGGGAGGCCCTGTAAAAATGCGAAGCTTGGTCGGATAGGCTGTCGAAAACGAAGTTAAAGGACGGGTCGAGCGTAAAAGTTTCGAATGATGGGTATTACTTTGGATTAATCTTTTTTTTGCGAGTTGCGTATCGAATACGTTTAGAACCGCCATAGTTTGAATCAACGCTCCGTGATGACTACATTTTCCTGCAACGGGAAAATGCACAGGCTCGCATTTTGATGATTTTGTTTGATAGGTAAAAAGTATATCTTTATGTGCCGTGGACGAAATGGATAACCCCGACAAGAGATGACCGGTACGAATTAATAACACCGCAATTTGTTTAGAGCATAGTCGAAATGTTTATCATGCGTAATATAATCTTCTTCACTCCACGATAATAAAAATAATTAGTAACGCTTATAAAATGCTTCAACTGCACATCGGGACAGAATATAAAATAGATATTGGTAAAAAAAAACAATTTATGATAGCGTTAGGTAGATAGGAGATGATTTGCGTTCCAAAATTCGAGAGAAATGCTATCCCGTGTTTGATGTAATTATTTTAAGCCTTAATTACCTAACTTTTCACTATCGATGAATGGATTTTCAGTTGTTTCATTTACTGACAAATAGACTTATTTATAATAATTATAAAATTTTATCATCATATCGTGTTAATTGTAAGGTTTTTCAAAATTCTTTCTTAAAAATGCTCCACTCTTATGCATGGAGCGGGATTAACAATGTTATACTGTATTACTCATCTTGATTTCCCAAATATCTCGTAAAATTATCAGACTTGAAATGATACTCATTAAAAGAATTCCCCCAACAAAAACACATTAGCTAAACAATGAATAATGTTCGCAGATAGCAAAATACGGCCAACACAGCCCTTTATAGCATAAAACTAAACTTTCGTATTGACCAAGTTTTTTCTCCCGAAATACCAGAGAACTCCAATGAAAATGTTTACTCTATAATCCTATTAAGCTTTATTCAGGTGGTATTTTGACGAAAATTTGAACTCGGAAAAGATGAAATTTTTTCCCGAAACATTTATTTCTCTTACAAGCGAGCTTTAATCCAGAAAAATAAACTAAATAGAGGAACGGACTCGGGATACACACTCATTTTGGAGGTTTTCCCGCAACCTTAATTAAAGATAATATTATCCATTTCTCTCGCGCAAGCCCCTCTACGTTTCTTATTTCTTTTTTTAGGCATCAGCGGGTTTCCAGCGGGATAAGCAGGCCCCTTTCTCTATCTCCCTCTCTCTAAGTCCCGTACTAATAAAGTATGTTGTTACTTTTTTTCGCATTATAAGAAAATTCTGAAATGGCATACTCGCTACTTTTAAATGGGAGCGCACTTCAATTTTTTCAGGGATCTTGATACCCACCACACATGACTTGGGGGGGACGCCGAAAGGATCGTCGATGAAAATTAAGCTTTTGCTCCCTTCTCTAAATCGAAATTATGCTGAAGTGGAATCCTTGATGCTATCTTGCCAAAGGCTTTACCTGGTTTAAAACTATCAGACTCGTCTCGTGAAATAATACGCAGAAATGACTGTGAACCAGAGGAAATAACGTTATGAGCGTTCCTTAATTAACATTTATAATGCTGTCAGGTTTAAACGCCTACGAGTGATAAATCATAAAGATTTAATTGCCAAATTTGATATACATTTGATTTCTATGTCACTTGTGATTTATGGAGCGACATAATTCACAATGATAATACAAAATATAATCAATATATACGCTCGCGTCAGTTGCATTCAAACGGATAATGACATTAGATACACACCTGAAATGTACGATGATTATGTTCGAAATTGCCACCTATTTTAATATTGCTGTTTATATCTCACATTTATTTCAATTATCAAAGGTCTTGTCATTATCAAAATTATTACCTCGTAACTTCATGCGTATACATATCAATTACATAACATCAATCCGATCAATGTAACGTCCAAGAGAAGGACATTCAACTGATGATACAATAATTTTCATCACAGTTATTTATAATTCATCACTATTATAGAGAGTTAGTAAATGGCATGATGACATGTTCGTGAATGGAGTTATACATATTAATGGCGTAATATGAAGCGTGAAAATAAATTTACATATTTTCAAAGTGGATAACAATATTATCATAATTTTAGTAGTTATATGAGACCCGTAATTTTAATTTTTTATCCATATAGATATTTTTCATAAGCGACCATAAAAGATAAAGTAATATTTATCATGGGTAATGAGGATATTTCGAAAAGGCAAAAAAATTATACATTGTTTTATATATTACAAATTATAAGTAATGACACAAAAAACAAAATATTTTACATTGGATATATTTCATTGTTATCTGTATTATTTGCTCCAACTTCTCCAACATATGTTCTGTCTGTAATTCTTTATACGAGCACGAATTATACCAGTGTAACTGCTGTTAAATTGCATATATAATTATGAATAGTTTTGAAATAATTAAGAGCGTACCTTCCGTTGTTAGAAATTAACTCTCCAAAACAGATGCACACATATACATGCTGGCGCGCACATACTTATAAATTGTCAGATTAAAACGCTACAGTAATTTAAGCAAATGACGGTTTTACTGGACGAGCCGAAATAAATCAAATAGGCACTGCATTATCTCTCAACAACAATCTCTGATTTTATTCATTCAAATTGAGCAGGCTATTATGCACCGCAGGAGGCAGGGGGAGAGAGGGGGGCAGATATTGTTTCCCGAGTGTCACAAAAAATCTCCAAAACTCCGAAGATTTACACAGTGGATTTCGATGCGCGGATGCTTTTATTTTTCCTCCAGACCGACTATGAGTTTAATAGCTTTATTCTACCGTTCAAAAACACTGCCTAATTTAATAGATTAAAAACACTCCCGCAACCAGATGTTCCATCTCTTTTATTCTCTCTCTCTCTCATTCCCCCGAATGTCACGTCGGATCTCGAAAAAATTCAATGATAGCACTGAACAGTAAAAAAATCCTCCCCTCACCTCCACTCGCCCCCCTTTAAACTCCCCTCCTCCTCCCCCCCCGCTGACTGACCCCAAACAGTATCGCGAACGGAAGTGCCCCTATGAGCAATTCCAATCTGCCGGACGAATTTCACCCTTTTCCGACTGTACGGGGAAGAGTGGAATCGGAACGGAGTGGGGGATAGGGTGGTAGGGAAGGAGGAGACAGGGCATTCATTGCCTCACACCCGGTCTATTCGCCATTAAGACCTCTTCCTCCCCTCCCCACTTCCCATCCTGCTCCCACCCACCCTCCTTTCTTTCCTCTCTTTTTTCCCTTTCTCCGTCCTCTCCGCGTTAGCTCCTGCCAAGGTTTTCCTCCTCCTTTACATCTCCTCCCTCCTCTTATCGCTCTTCCCTCCCCCTCCATTCCGATCTTCCCGTCTCTGCTCTTCCCCCATTGCCCTCTTTTACAGTTCCTACCCGTGACTAATGGGCTGATCACCCGGCACTCGAACCAATCTGTGACTTGAGAGCGGACTGAAAAGAGGGTAGAATAAATAGGGAGGGAATTGTGCGGGAGAGGAGGCGGAAGGGAAGGAGGTGGGGCGAAGGCGGGAGGAGACACGCGGGGACTGCGGGGCGTGGGCGGAGGAATCCTTTTCGTTTTTTCGTTTAATGGCGAGGAAGGGAAAGGGAAAAAAGGGACGAAAATGAGCCAAAGGACCGAAGAAAAAAAAAGAATTTCGAAGAGGATGTACGAATGATCAGTCTTTAGTTCATTTTTCAAGTTTAAGATTTTTTTATTTCACTTGGAACGAAGGTATATTCCCTTATCCTTGGAAAAGATCAATGAAATAGTCCGTTGTATTATATTTTGGTTTAGCCGATCTTTTCGTCTAAACAGAGAAGAAGGATTGGATAGTTTAAATCTGGTTCTGATAAGTTGGAACTCACTTATACATGATTTCTAGTATTATTGAATAAGTGGGTTCATTAAGTAATTTAACAGAATTTTTCGAAATCCCAACAGACAATATAACTACACTTACACATTAGGATGAACATACGAACTCATCAAGCGAAGACATTTTTATCAACAGGAAATGGATAAATGGATCACACTAAAAAGCTATCAACATTAAAAAGCCCTATCGACCATGTGTTTAGCTGAATTTTTCGTGTCAGCCTTGGATATATATATATATATATATGGAAGATTCTAAGATCATGTGTGGGAATAATGAATATTGAAAAAATGATATAATAGAATTATTATGTCACTCCATTTTGGGCACCACAAATAAACTTTAAATTATTACTCTGAATTTTATCAAGAATTTCTGTGGCTTCTGTCAAATCCTTTTGCTAGAATTTAAACAGACTCGTCTGCTATGAGGGCATTGACTTTTTTCAGTTGTTCTGCCTAGTCATATTTTCTATTTCCCTAGTATAAATAAACAAAGACTAGATAAAAACAAGTAAAAGCCTGCCTTTAAATATTAAAGTATTAAAGCTGTACAGCTATAGCCGTTTGACGATGAAATGGGTTAATCATCTATACACTGTGGAGCACAACTCCACTCTCGTTGCATGGCAAAGTTCTGATGAAAGAAATTGGATTGGAGGTAAAGGTCCATCTCTTTCGTAACTAACCGTGTAGTTCAGTTTTTCAATCACTAGCACGGTTTCTTGCGATCTACGAAGTATATTAAAATAGCTTTATCGTAGTCCATATGCATAATAATAACCATGGCGAAACATACCATTTGGGAAACCTTTTCAGTTCGTTATCGAACACATTCGGCGCAACTATAAATATTTATTTTCAAATGGGACTGCCTCGGGCTAATGGACCGCGTATTTTAAAAATACGCATCCCAAGAAAGGGATCACCGACAAAAAAAAACCGCAAACATTTCAAAAAAGCAGATATTTTCATGGATATCTCAGTGTGACGCGTAATTTAACCTACATTGAATCAATTACATTCCGGGCGCATATTTTTATTTATTCGTTTTATTTCCGAATAAATAAAGCCGTGATGAATGGACGGATGGACGTCGCGATATTTAAGAGCGCGGGCGCAAGATGAAATGCGTCCGCGCCGAAAACAAAAACAGGAAAAAATGAATCTGAATCCCATCGACTAGATTGAAGGGAGAAGCGATTATATATTTTTTCATGATATTTCGCATTACACCCTTTCCTATCTGTTTTTCGGTTTTATATATATATATATATATATATATATATATATATATATATATATATATATATATATATATATGTATGTATGTATGTATGTGTGTGTGTGTATACACACACAAACACACTGCATTTCCTACATCAGACCGTGTGTGAGAGAGGGAGAGAAAGAGAGAGGCTCGTGGCAACATCACGAACTCCGCTCTCGCGTCGATCGATTCACTGCCAACACATTACGTCAGATTTATAGATTCGGGCACACTCGTACATGTTTCCATATAAATCTTTAAAAACGTTACATACGCTCCCAAATCTCTCTCTCTCTCTCTCTCTTTTTCTCTCGCGTTCTCTCTATCTCCCTCACTCTCTCCCTCTCTCTCCCATCATCTCTCAGTTTGGTCACTTTTTTCTCTCTCTCCCGATTTGTTCCCGACAAAATCCGTTTTTTACCTTTTTTCACTCCCCCAGAGGTTTTAAACGCATCGCGAAAGTATTTCGACCCGCAGAATATTTCGGTACCCTTCCGCCCCACTCCCCTTCTACCCACTCTCTCTCTCCCCATGTAACTCAAAACCTCATGCTTCCAAAACTCCTTCTCCCTTCTCTCTACCCCCAACCTCCCTCAACCCCTCCCCATACACTCTTCCCCTCTCTCCCGCCCTCTTTACCCTGACCTCTACCACCTCCCACATCGCATACCACTCGATGTGGGGAGAGATTGGGAGGTTTTGCTGGAACTCCCTAAAACGATGCTAAAAGCTCCACCTCCCGCACATGTTACAGCATACCTCCTCCCTCTCTATCTCACTATATATGCTCTGCCGCCCTACGCGGGAGGGGGCTAAACCTCAGCGCTGCACTTCTCCAACTACCAACATCCTGTGTGAGAATGCCTCCTCCCATCCTCATCGTTCTTCCCTTTTCCTCCTCGCTCCCCATAACTTACTTCTCCGACTTGCGCCGATCGAACTCTATGGAACATTTTCTGAAGTGGCAAGGGGAGGTTTAGTAAGATTATATATATATATATATATATATATATATATATATATATATATATATATATATATATATAATACGAGTATCATCATAGGTAGTCTGTCCGTAGACAGGTCCGTGATTATTCGTGGTTAAACCTGGCTATCCATAGACTATTATTTTCCGCTGTCCTCTTCATATCTTGATAACCCTTTCCCTTTCAAATCGTCTACCAGTTGAAACTTCCTACCTCTTTCTCTTTTTCCATTTACTTTTTCTTCTAACACGTCTTTCATCATACTCTCTCTCCTCAGGTAATGTCCAACCCAGTTTGCCTTCCTCTTTCTAATAGTTTGTATAATCATTCGCTTCTCTCCTACTCTTCGTAGCACTTCATCGTTTTTAATCCTATCTGTCCATTTTATCTTCAGCATTCTCCTCCAAGTCCGCATTTCAAAGCTTTCCTAGTATTTGATGTCATATTTCCTTAGCGTCCATGTTTCTGCCCCGTACAAAGCTGTACTCCATACATAGCATTTTATGACCTTATATATATATATATATATATATATATATATATATATATATATATATATATAGAGAGAGAGAGAGAGAGAGAGAGATTGCTGGGAGCTCCCTAATTAAGGCGTGATAGCGTTTTATTTTATATTTTCGCTGACCGTTGCGGATATTACCGCAGCGTGCACAAAAAAAAACGAAAATACTAGCGATCGGTATCTTCGATAAATCCGAGAGCTTATATGTATATAAATTTATTCTTTTCTCATGGCGCTTTTTCGTTTTTTATTTTCACCGTGGGTCAGGAGTAGGCAACAGTGTGCGATTCACGTCGATTAAAAGGCAATGGCGAGTGCTGGGTTAACCGGATACAGGCGATACGAACGGATGCATAACGATGGAGAGGATCCCCTTTTTTATTTCGCCAAACTCGAAAGAAAAATAAAATTTCCCTCGGAAATTTACCGAATGCCGTAAAGCGTACCCTCGTTTCGAGAAATTGTTTTCTTTTTTCCGCGCTGCTGCCTTAATAAAAAACCAAATGCACTCCTGCTTCTTTTAAAAAAATCAATTTTTACTCGTTTTTATCTATGAAGGCCCGGTACGAGTGCGCTTGAAAACACATTTGGAAATGTGGGATCAAGATTTCCATTTTTTTAGCCATTTCCGCAACCGACGCAAGGGTCTGTTTACGCGCTAACAGGTAATAAGAAGCGATGATGAAAAATGCAGTCGGACAATGTGTGCATTAAGGATCGAATGCAACGGAAAGGTTGTGATTAATATTAATTTTTCCGAGTATATCACGCTTTCATTTATAATTTAAAGACCTCGCTATGCATATAACTGGGCTTGGTAGGATTCGATTTAAATCGATAAATGTCGATTACATAAATTACATAAAGAGTCTCCGGATTTTTGACTGCGCCTGGAAACGTCAATTCGTATCATTTCAAAAAGTCTCAATCTGTAAGTCCAAATAAAATAATAGTGAAACTCATAAGTAGGCTTGGTAGGATTCGATTTAAATCGATAAATGTCGATAAATATCGAATTTAAAAAAAATTTAAATTAGACGAAAATGAATTGTCGTCAATAAGTGTCTATTCTCACCACTACATTTTCTACGAAATTTATGCGTCGTGATATTAAAACTTTGTTATCCGCTCTCAAACCTAACATATTCTACCAACAAACATTCAAAACGCTAGAAACCTTCTGTATTTGTCATACCAAACGGCCATACAACATTCGGAATTTGCTTTTTAATGTCGATTATGCCACTATCTTAAGGGCACATATTTAGCAGCCGTGGGATCCAACGGTTAAGGACAAAAAATTATGAACGGTTTATTGCGCTCTTTCTTTACCCTCGGCCAGATCCGATAATCCATACGCACTTTGGACTTCATTTACAGAAAAGTCGGGGTACGTCTATTGCGTCCTCGGCGCGACATTATCTGCTCACCTCCTCCAAGAGGCGAAATGAAAGGTTTCCCCGGACTGAAAAATGAGTACTGTTCGTCAGATGGCCTTGTGAAATTTCCAAAAGCACCCTGTCATAAAATTTACTCACGTCACATTAATTTCTCACTAATTATCACGATTTCGTGAATAAGGGGCGCTAATTACCGAGTAGAATATACTTTCTGATTTATCGCGAAAAATTAACTGTTCCAGGTTGGTGGCCGAATTCAACAACAACACATTCGCCAAAATATAGATAACAACAAACAAAGCAGCTAAAAGGAAGCCTTCTTTTTATTTACACACATTTATTTAAACTTACTTAGAAGGAATTCAATTTATAACACTTTCATAAATAAAAATTGATGAAATATATTGAAATAAACATCGATATTAGATATTCCCTTTTAAAAATATAAACGTCGATGTTTGTGTGTATTTCTGGCTAATCAACCTATTGGATTATTATAGCCAAAATATAAGCGTCGAAAAATAAATGCCCAATTAAATGTATAAAAATAAACGTTGATGTTGGTCGTTGATTTTTATAAAAAGAAACAATGGTGGTGGTCGCTTTTTAATAAATATTAACGTCGAAAATTACCAAGCCTATAGTAGTAGTAATTTTGAGCATCGATATTCGTCGAAAATCTAGGGAAAATTAACGTCGGTTTAAATCGTAGATTTTCAAAAAATATAAACCTCGAATTCTACCAAGCCTACATATAACCCATTTGATACGAGGTTTTTGCTCTAATGAAATCTAGAACTTCAGAGAATGCGCTCAAGTATTTTTACCACTCAAATTACTCTTAAAGCTTAAAATTCAAAATGAAATTATTATAATATGATTAGTATATAGGCGGAGTTATTTTTGTTAAATACCATACGTATACAAGAGTTCCTCGCTAATCGTCGTTTCGCTCAATCTTTATTACTATATTATAATCCTCTGCGCAATCGATGTCTCCCTCGCGAGATCGATGGCCGAGTCCAGAACAAAAAATGCCTACGCGTCCTTTAATATTAAAATTTTTACCGTAATATGCAATATATGTGTTGTAATAGGTTCTTTTTATGTTGTGGTCTGGGTCCGTGGGAACGCAAGTCCTATTAATAACATTACGCCTATGGGAGAATGGATTTCGGTAATCGTTATTTCGTTAATAAATGCGTTTTCCAGGAACCAAACAGTGACGATTATCGAGGGACACCTGTATTCTCATTATATGAGTTTCATAAAAATATCTAATTAAAAATTAAATTAGAAAAATCAGTATTCCGTTAGCCTTCATTTATGGGTTATTGAGGATGTCTTAGTGCTTCCTTCTCCAATTTCGTTTGTGTGAATGTATTTTTAACCATGAGAAGAGTTTGATAATTATGTGTTATATTATTTGTGATGTTTAAAAACAACATGGCACGGGTCGATATCTGAAGTGCAAATTAATAAAATCATCTATCACATTTAAACTTAATACCTTACTGTATGATACGATTATTATAAATTAAAGTAGGATTACATTAATATCCCGGTATAGGTTAATTAATATTCAACATAAATAAATGAATGAATGTTATTCCGTAGGAAATATTAATCATTAATCTAGAATTGAAAGATATGCACCACAACAGGATATTATGGCAGATCATTTGTTGAACAAAAAGCATTTAATTTCACAAAAATTTATAGTCTTTCCGAACAGCAACTCGTTCAACGAAACGGTTCCATTAATAGTTTCAATATTTCTTCGCGTAAAAGTTTAAAATTTCATGAATATTTTAATATCAAATACATAATAAACAAAACATATTTCGCATTAAAATCTATATTTAAAGATGCAAGTGAAATAGTTGTTTAACTTTTAAATTAAATTCTTTAATTTTTAATTCAATTTAAATAATGTAAGTGTTAATATGACAAATCGATAGAAACTTCCAACAGAAGCATAACAGGTTTAAATAAATACATTTGCATTATACTGGGAAAGTGACCCGATTGCGCACCACCACTGCTGCAATAACCGTGTGAAAAACGATCTCAAATTTTCCGCGGAATCTAAAAAATAATTTTGTGAAATGCGGCTGAAAATTCCTCTATATATTTTAAGTGACCTGGTGGAATTTTGGCACAATTTTTATAATTTGAACGAGAGCAAGTTTATACACATCAGTCTAGTACCTTTATGGTAGAAACAGACTGGATATTGAATCTTTGGATCACTAACCTCCCCAATGAAGCAATATAATCCAATATAGGAAAATTATCACACCCATACATATTTACATATATAAACAGGGTGAGTCATGAACATGGAACTATGGGTATTTGAAATTCAAGATGATTTGAACTTAATTAAGCTGTTTATAGGAACAAGTTCTTGTACTGTAAAGTTCATTTTATAATACATTTTCAAAATGGCCGCCTTCAGCTTGGATACACATCCTGACTCGTTTGATTACTGAATGTGTAACCCTAGCAAGAACTTCATCGTATTTTCGATGCTGCAAGACGCGTAAATTATCCTGAAGTAATTCATCTCGTGTCCGCTTTGCGTTCATACACCATGGCATTCATGTGACCTCACACAGTTGGATGAGGTCTGATGACCTCGCTGGTCAATTCTTTAAACTTCCACGACCAATCCACCTATCAAGGAACTGATGCATGCGCACCCAAGCTGGATTTCAACTATAGCTCCGTAACTGTTGAGAATCGAACCAATGTTCATATGAAATTTCTGACTTGGAATCGCTTCAGGAATAAGATCCTGATGTTTTGACATTAATTCTTGAATCACTATGTACACTCGCACACCCACGGGCGTTTCAAAGGTGTAAAGATGTAGTCTAGTCACATTGAATCTTCATTGATAACGGATGAACTTCATTTCAACGACTAAGTTACAGGAGCTATCTTGTTAGAGAAACATCGGCCCGAAAATAGCTGGACGCATAGAAACATTGTGTCAAGTGGAACCTCTGAGTTTGATTCGATATTTGCGTGCAAAAGGAAATCGAACAGCTGAAAGCCACCCAGGACTGATTTAAATTTAGGGAGCGAACGTCATGTCTCGAAAAAAATGAGACCTATGGAGTTGTTGCAGAGCCTTCAACGGCAGCAGGACAGATGATCGGGATGTGGGATCCAGTGCTACCTTTACAGATGTCAACGCTTTTCGTATAGGTGGCATGGTCAGGAAAGAATGGGGAAAAAACTTCCTGAGATTGCAAATGGACCGAGAATTACACTTGTTACAGTTAACAATATTGTCATCGAGAAACTTGGGTGCAGGAAAGTTTGTTTCTGTTGCGTCGGCCAATTTCATTGAAGCAGGGATAAGAAAAATACTCTCACGTCGTTATAAATGCTCTAGTAAGTTCAGTGACCAGTGACTGGAAAAATACTCATGTCGTTTTCCTTCATTGTTACCTTTTTAGTTAATATCTATTATAAATAGCTGCTTCTTAGGGAGGATATATATATATATATATATATATATATATATATATATATATATATATATATATATATATATATATATATGTGTGTGTGTGTGTGTGTGTGTGTGTGTGATATAAAACCTAAGGTACTTCTAGATATGCCATGGATCTGAAATTTGGCAGGCTGATAGGTTATTAGGCACAACCAACCGGAAAAATCGAAAATTCCAATTTTTTAAATTTTTAGTGGGGTATTTTTGAATCCAATTTTCCATTTCGATACTCCATAAGAAAAACATGTAAATCTGTGCAGTTTCATAAATTTGCATTTTTATGCGTTCTTTGCACCAAGTGCACGAAGTGAACGCATATAGGGGAGGTCGATTCCGTCCGTCCGCATGTTAAAACTCAGAAACCGCTTGACGTATTATGATGAAATTCGGTATTGGGGAGTTTTGCTAAAATTAGTCTACCGATTTCAATTTTGGTCAAAATCGAACAACAATTACGACCACTTTACATGACCTACAAATAGTTGACAATGTTACATTGTTTCAACTCGGAAACCGCTGGACGTATTTTGATGAAATTTGGTATTGGGGAGTTTTGCTAAAATTGGTGGAATGATTCCAATTTTGGTTAAAATCGTACAAAAATGACTACCACTTTACATGAAGACGTACATGTCGTTTACAAAGTTCCTTTGTTTCAACTCGGGAAGCACTTGACATATTGTGATGAAATTTGGTATTGGGGAATTTTGTAAAAATTAATTGACCGATCCCAATTTTGGTTAAAATAGGACAATAACTACGACTACTTTACATGAAGACCTACATGTATTTTACAACGTACCTCGCTTGCTTCTCGTTAAATTCTAATCTGATTGTAAGCGAAAAAGATTGAGAATATTGGAGACTGTGTACTCCGACATGGAGTACACCTTTCTAATGTTGTTCAATTAGTTATAAGTACTTCAGATAGAAACAATTCTATAGCTAAAATAATGAGGTTTTTGAAGACTAAATTAAGATCGGTGCCGAACGGACGAAGAAATGTTTTTAATCGGAAAAAAGCAGATGCTCAACAATAAAGAACTTCAGCTACCATAGCAACCAGGACAATGCTTTTCAATGGGAATTGGCAATCCGTATTATAATAGCATCGTTTTAATGCTTTTGAATAGGGAAATTCTTATTGTCCCATTGATTTCAGCCAAAGACGTATAAATATGATAACGTCATAATTTTAAAACGCGATATTTGTTATTAATTAAAAGAAGTTACTCCTTTCAATTACGGGGGTTGATGAACTGAATATAATAATAGCTTTAATAAGATAAATATACACACTAACAGGGTTTTTAAAAGTATGGGCGAAATGTTTAAAATGGGCCGCAAGGCCCTTGCCCGCAAATCATATAGTGTCTCGATAGGTAAAATGGTTATTACCAAAATAGGCCGAATACCTTCCTTACAAAATTTCCGTCCCATACACGCTGTTAGGCTACTTGTCATTGCCCTATGGTTTTTTTAAAATACTGACCTAGTGCAGCACCCTCGCGTAGCTTTCTCACAAATTATTTTCCTGGAAAATTCAAAACGTATTTTCCGAAGTTTAAGTCTCGATAATCTTATATCTGAGGATAAATTGCCATGAAGTTATATTTCCAGAAACCAATCTTTCAAAGAGAAAGTAATATCCGAGTCCTATGGTTAATTACAACTAATGCAAAATGAAGAAACCTAATAACTATAAAAATAATAAAAAGAAAGTACTCACACGCCCGTTTAGGAGAAATTGCTCCACGCGAGGGACCTAGCACACGCAATCTCACATACACTCCGGGTTTAGGGGAAACTACTCCATGCCAGAGACTTTTTCTCACACACGCATAAAATCCTATAGTAACCACATGAAACACTCTTATGACATCGATATTGTCCTTAACGTCTCTGAAGAAACATTTACTAAACAAGAACTCAATCTCTTGAGCAAAGGACTTAGCTTCTGTCTCCCTTACATAGAACCTCCTTTGAATGATATTGTACGTATTGAAGCATCCATTAAAAACCTGAATGATACTACCAAAAATCACGTAAGAGCTGCTTGAAAAATACAATTGGAACACAATATAAAAACACAACACTATAAATCACTTTCCGGGTCCCAATTACAAACTCATCATAAATTTTAAATAAAAAGTCTTTTTATTTAAACCCGATAAAGAAAATTCCGTAGTCATCATGTTATAAATCAGTATGATTATTTTGATAAAGTTGAACAATTATTTGAAAACGGATATTAATCACTACTTACAAGAAATCCTTTTAATAAAATGATTATTTCTACCAAGGACACCATAAAATAAAAAAAACTGCCCAAAACTCAGAAGAGGTCTTAAGTTATAAGATTACGGTTTCAAATCCTACCATCTCAATATTACATTGTTTTACTTAAATCCACAAACCTGGAATTTCTATGAGACTTATAGTGTCATGTATTGATTTCCACACTTATATTCTTTCTAAATGGGTAGTTGACGAATTAAAAATCCTACTTAAAAATGCTGAAGATTCATTGAAAATGCCAAAACTTTAATACTTAGTGATTCCCAAGCGTTAGTTTCTTTTGATTTCAAGTATCCTAGCATTCAAATAAATACTACACTTAGTTTTCTCGAAGTGCCTGACCAATATAGGCGTTTCCTTCGACATATCCGTTGAATAAATTAATTAATTATTAATTAATTAATTTCTTAACTCTGCATGAAACAAACATTTTTACTATTAATAAATTTTTTTAAAAACATCATGATTGGACAGCCGTTGGGAACCCACTTTCACCTTTTTGGCCAATTTATTTATGAACTTCTTTGAACAAAAACACAATCAGTTTCGCATAGGAACCCAAAGAGCGTGCGAGATTGCATGAGTGTTAGGTCCCTGGCGTGGAGTAATTTCCCTTAAACCGGCGTGTGAGCGGTTCCTTTTTATTGTTTTTACGGTTATTAGGAAGTTTCTCTATTTTTTATAAGTACTGTACCAATCTTTAGTGCTTCTCTTTTACCCCCACCTCCTGCATTGCCATTCATAGTCTCTTTGCGCTTACAACTATTAGGCGAAAGTCTTACAATCACTTTGTTTTGGGAGGTCGTCGAACTAATGGCATGGTCCGCATCCTCGTGTGAAAAGAGGAAAGTGATTTGTCAGTATAATTTTTTCCTCTAGTGACAAGAACGGAGAACCATCTGCGCGCATATACAGCATCTGAAATCCAAGTGGTAATTCCTTATATTCTTCCATATTTGCCAGATAATTTTCTCCATCATGTAATTTCCAAACCTACGTTGCGATAAGATAAACAGGATTTTTATTTTTCTTGCGTAATTTGGAACTCATTTTTCGAATAGCATTGCCTAAATATTGTTTTGATTAATAATTTGTAAATAAATATTCAGTTGGTACCGTAAGGATTATTTTATTACACAGAGTAGTTTTCGATTATTTCAATCTTCCTAGTAATATCAAGGCATTGAGGAAAATTTCTTGCATATTTGTGCACCTCAGCTTTAAAAATAATTCATTGGTGTAAATAGTGCGGTAATTAGGCAGCAAATAAAATCAGTGCCAAGTCGCATTGGCAAAGGAACTAATTATTTCGTTTTTTCTGGTATTAAATTGCGCGCATTTCTTGGATGATTCCATTTTCCTGTTTAAATATACTGTATTAAATGACATGCAGATTCATTTTTAAGATGTAAATTCAGTTCTGCATTTCTAGTTTACAAGCAGCGCACATATATTCTTTGCGTGAAACATTACTTTTTGAACACTGTACGAAAGATTTAATTAATTTACGCTATTTCGTGTTGCAGATTCACTAATTATTAATTTATATGTAGTAATTTATGAATAATTATTTTTGGGCCGCAAAGTATATTTTCTCATTTTACTGGGACGCAGGGAAAAAGTTTGAAAACCCCTGCACACTAATATAGCTATATATATATACGTACATATACATCCATAAACAAAACAATTTTCCTCAGAAATTCTCAGCGCAAGTTTTCATCCATACATCACAAAATTAAAGAGGGGCATACAAAATGACAGGAACCAGAATAATAACGGCATTGACGGAGTATCCGTGGAGGGTGAAAGTAAAGCTGGAGGCGTGAGTAGTGGAGATTTCGAGAGGAGGTAGGAGGCATAAGGGTGGCGGAATAGAGGAAGGGAGGAATTTTTCGAAATGAACTCGCTCGAATGGGTTTTTATTGACCCAATCATTGCATGAGAGGAGCGGGTGACGTTACGGGGGTTCGCGGCGAAAAAAAAGGGAGGGAGGTACGGGAATGGGAGAAAGAATAGTCGTAAAATATCGAAAATTATTTCCAGGGACAAAACGCATCATCGCCTCTCCGTTAGCTCCGTTTTGTTTAGGCGGAGTTTTTAAAATGTTTAAAAAATTTTATTTCCTATGAAAAATCCCTGCACTCTCCCCGACACACGCACCCCTTCTCTTCTCTTCTCCCCACTCCTCCAACTCCCCCGCACCACAGGGTTCGCACATCCGCCATAGATAGGAAAAATGACTGCCCCAATTTTTTTCTCCCCTACTCCTTCCGATCCCCTCTCCCTCTCCAAAACACTCCTTTTGTCTCACCCTCTTACCACCTCCCTCCCTCTCTCCTCTCGTTCTCTCTCTCTCCCCCCACACAATTTTTCCTTTATTTATTTCTCTTCCACCAGTCGCGCAATGCTCTCACACGGGAGCGCAACATTCGCCAAACGTTGGCCCGATTCCAAAACCCTGGGCTCGTAAAAAGAAGAACCAGACTAGAGGAGGAGGAAAAAGGGTAGCGAGAGATGAAGAGAGTATGAGGAGGAGTGTTCGAGAGGGAGTGGAGGGCGAGGTTTTGCGGGTGCGGTGGAGTGGAGAGGGTGGCGGTCGAAGGGTTTTTGGTTCGGCCTAGGGAGAGCTTGAGAGAAGGGGAAAATGTCCTCGTTCGACTGCCGATGAAGCTGCAGCCCTCTGTGTGAAAGTTTTCGGTGCGATACGTTCCTCCTCCTGTTCCTGATTTGGTCCTTCTCGCTCCTCTAATTTTACCTACGACCTACTACCCTTTACTTGCTTATTCCCGCCAAAAACGGCGCTGCTGTCGCCACCATAGCCTGCTTCTCTGTTCTCTCTCTCACTCTCCCTCGCTTCAAACAGTATCCTTCTCTTCCCCTGCGAATGCGATGGCAGAGGAATGACTTAATTAGTCGCGGCTGTGAGCCCTTTTGTCAGTTGTTTTAGGAGTCTTTGAAAAGTGTGGGACAATAACGGCCAGAAACGTTATGACGTCATCGAATCGCTATGGAGGGGGAAAAAGTGCCGGAACTGGCTTTTCCTCCCTCTATGAAATTTCGCATAAGGTTGTGTGTATGTGTTGTGTGTTTGCGCGCATGTGTGTTGAGAGAGGGACTGGGGTTGATAGGGGAGGATGTTCTTTCTTTCTAGGCGCTTCTGGAGCGAGCATTGTTTTTTCCGTTTTCTTTTGGATCCCTTACGGCGAGCTTCTGTATCGATTTGGCTCTATTCCGAGTATTTTAAGCGCGTATAACTCTCTTGCGATACATTTAAACGATCAATGGTCACGTCATAGGAAGAAAGTAATTCACGGAGAAATCCTTCAGACAGTTCCAAATAAAAAACCTAAAGGAGAAAGCGAAAGAGTTATTTTCCGATTTCGATTTTAGGAGGTTATTTTTAAGAGCTACAAGCACTTTCCGCATTAAAGTTTTTAAGTCAATATTTGAGAAGAAATGTTTAATGTTTAATTCTAAGCTGAGGCTAAAGTACAGGACTATTTACACAACATTATTAAAAATATATGTGTATGCACTGTATGGCAGTATCATGATTACATCCAACAGAAGTGTATTAACTGTTAAAAATAAATGAAAATAACTTGCACGTTTATATAATATTATATCCTCAAAAATATAAATATCAATTCAACTATGATTGAGTTGACTATTATAGGTTCCTTAGAAACTAAATATTTTACTCTATCAAAATCTTTAATGGCTCGGCTGCCAGGATTATGAGTCAGGATTACGCGGGAGGGACCAAATAAATTGTCCCGCTCTTCCGGTGGCAATAAATTTCTCTTTTAAACCGAAATTATTTACCCAGCAGACTAATTATATCTTGATTTCCTAGTTTTAGATATTGACAGAGCACCGTGAGAAATCTTTCTTTTCGCTCCGTATAACTACCGAAATTATAGTTCACAGGGATGCGAGGGAAAGAGGAAAGAATCTCAGGGCATTTGTGTTTGCATACATTAAGGAAAAAAATAGTCTTCTTTCGGAGAAAAAGATAAAAAGATCCCTGGTTTTCATTCACCTATTATAAAAAAAACTCGCTCATCCAACAATATAATCACCATCCTCTCCCCGCTCCTCTCCTGAAAGAAAAGGTTCTGTAATAACGGTCAAATCAGAACTATCATTCTGGAAGGAAGGGAACCGTAGGAATCCCATAAATGATTTGTGACCCTGGAGGAAGAAAAAAGTGAGGGAGGTTAAAGGGGGAGGGAGAGGCTAAAGGAAAGGTATATTGAGAAGGGCGGACACGGTAGGAAACGGATTCCGTGGCGGCGGGAATTGAGGACGGGGACGATGCAGGGGGCGGGGTGGGGGTGGGGGAAGATCGGAATAGTGTAGGAAAGGGGGAGAATAGGGAAATAAATGAGATTTAAAAGTCGGCGGCTGAAGTGGTTGAAGAGAAAGGGAAGTGGGCGGGCGGAAGAACGGGAGGAAGCAGCGGGGTCGGAGGAAAGCTTAATGCGGCGAGAATAAAGAGATAGGGGGAAAGTTAACGTGAAGGGGGGGAGTCGGGTGGTAAGGGAGGGTGGATGAAGGTGGGAAGACGGGCAGAGATGTGGGAGGAGGGGCAGAAGATGGGGCGAAAGGGGCGTGGGTATCGGAGAGTGATCGGAGAGAGCAGGCCCGAATGAAACGAAATGGGGAAAGAGTGGTGGAGAATGTAATTGGTTGCGTGGAGACGGAAAGTGAGTGGTTCAAAAGGAGGAGGGAGGTTGGAGAGAAGGGGTGGATAAAAAGGACGGAAGGAAAAAGATTTGATAATTAAGGCGATGGAAAATTGAGTGTAACGTACGAAGGACGGGAGATCTGCGTAACTAAGGGAGGGGAGAAGAGCGAAACCGGAATTAAATTCGGGTATAAGCGGACGGGTCGACGCCGTTTACGCGCGGAGGTTAGAGGAGAAAAATATATATCCTGCGCTCCGGGTTGTTTGCTTTTGAATTTTGATGCGAGTTTGTTTTCGTGTCGGAAAACCGTCCATTAAAAAAATTTAATGCGTGATTATTTTTTGGATGCTGCCGAAAACTTGAGCGGATGATAGTTCTTAATTGGATGATGTTCGTACGTTCTTAGAATTCGAAAGAACATTTAGCGACGGTCGACAACCGATTTTTGCTTTCCTTAACGACGGTCCTTTAAAACCACTTACTATACAATTTGACGGGAAAGTCAAATTATTAGTTGCGACAATGTGTCGGTCGAGTTCTCACGTTATCGCTCTTATACTTGACCAGAATCGTCATGATACGTTTGGTTACTGAACTAATAAATGAACAAATTTAAGGTAATTACGGCGCAACAAAATAAATAATCAACCAAATTTTGATAGAGCAAGTTTAGGGCAGGAAAAGTAATGAATGGCGGTTTTAAAAAAGACAAAAGGTGAAAATAAAGGTGTTAGGGAAATGAACCGAAATGTAGGACATACAATTATTGATAGATTAAAAAAAACTAATTTTTAACAGTTAACGTTTTATTTAATATATTAATCACAGCAAATCCAAATTAGCAAAACTTATAGAGCAAGAAGAATACAACCATAATTTGCTATACGAAATCATAGGAACGCGAGAGAATAAAAAAGTAATTGAGATAGCGTTGACGTGAGCGAGGAAAAGGAGAGTAGGTGTGAGAGATATGATTGCGATCTTTTTTCAAACGGCAGATGAGCAAGTAAATACAAAAAAATAAACTGATGGAAACGATCGTCCTATTAAAAAACAGAAAAGAGCGGCAAACAATATTGTTACAAATGGGCGAACGCGAAAGTGTCCGCTCGGAAGGAAAACGGACGGCGGGCGAAAAAAAGTGAACGATGCCGCAAAAAAATCAAGCGCGGCGGTTTACACGGAAGCGAAAAAACGGGCGAGGAAATGAGGGAATTGCGAGCTGTATAAAAAAATACTACAAAGAGAACCAAAAAAAGGAAAATTACGATGACAAATACACGATGCGAAGTAAAGGAAAGAGGGAGAAAAGGGGAGGGTAAAGGAGAGAGATGGGGGAATGGCAGGGGTAAGAGAAGAGAGAAAAAATAAAGATTAAAAGCGGAATACGAGATCAAAAGGAATCTGGGCGAAGTCGCTAGGGGGAGAGCGAGGGGCTGGTAATGTAATTGGGTCAGATATTTGAGCTGCAATAATTGAAAGTGGAAGGAAAAATCAAGAGGACACTTGAGAATCTGCGGATAAACGATAGATCCGACCCATAAAGGAGAAGAGAGAGAATAGCGCGGTGAATCAAAGATAAAAGGGGAGAAGGTTTTGGGGCGAGAATAAGCTGCAGAAAGCGAGAGAGGGAGAGAGAGTCATAAACGATGTAAGAGAAACCCTAGATTGCCGAGTACAAGTTTCGACGAGACGTTTTCCGTCTCAAGTATATCGTCGAGGTCCACTTCACTGAAGGGTTTGAAATCCTATTGTCGCGATGATTTTGCGACAAGCGACAAAGTAATCCTCTGGCGAGGCTAAAGCGGTTAAATTATTATAAATCTGTAGTTGTATAAGTGAGGATGAGTTTTAGACGACGAAGGTAAACTTTCCTATCAAGGAGGGGATAAAGATGGATGACTAGGAATACCGGAGAAGTTTAGGGAGAGAATGAGAGATAGACGAATTACAATTAAACGCTATTGCGGGAGAGAGAGGGAGAAAGAGAGAGAGAAAGAGAGAGGTGGAAGGTGAAGGAGGTGAGGACAGAATCGAGAGGAGAATATAGGGAGAAGAATTGGAAGGATTAGTGTGAAATGAGAGGGAGTTTGATGAGGGAAAGGGCTTGAAGTGGCGTGGAATGAGGGGAGAGGGGGGATGTGGGGAGAGGGAGAAATGTCGAAAGCGCGAGCCTTGTTGCGGGGAGGTTTCCGACGCAAAGGGGGAGAGAGAAAGGGATTGGTTCCCCCGACTGACGGAAAATTAGCTCGCACGCCCTCCACCATCTCCACTCTTTCCCACTCCTCTGCCTCATCTGCGGGGCTCCTCCATCCTCCTTTACCCATCTCACAAGAACCTCCAATCCCCTCGGTTAAGCACCCCCTATCTTCAAAACCTCCCTCTCTCCCCCTTCTCCCACCTAAATCCTATTTATCTCCTTCCCTCATATAAGCCACAGCAAACCCTTTTCTTCCGCTCCATTCTCCTTAAGTTGACCATATACGCATCTTCTCTCCCTCTCTCTTCCCTTTTGAATCATAGCCTCTCACTCTCTCTCTCTCTCTCTCTCCACACTTCTCTCACTCTCCCCCATTCTATCTCTCCGTCTCACTCCCCATCTGTCCCTTTTCCTTAATACAATACCCCCCTGACTCCCTTTCCTCCGCACACCCTCCTCTACCCACACGATGGTGCCACCATCAGCCACTCACGCCCCCTCTTTTGCTCTTCCAATCTCACCCTCTCCCGCTCTCACCCTCTCCCGCTCTCACCCTCTTCTGCCTCTCTCCCTCTTTCTCTTCCCCCTTACACGCACCCCAAAAATTCCGACCCAGAGGATTCCTAGGAGGTGGTGTCACCCTCGAAAGAATTCTAATTTCTCACGAGCCGTCTCTTTTTTTCTATACAGAAATTAATTTCAATTCCTCTTCCTCCCTCTTACGACTTTTTTTCGCTCATCCTCTCCGATTTAATGCCGGGCTCTCCTCCGCCCTCTCCCTCCTATTTCCCTTCGCTACATCCCCTCTCCCTCTTCTCGCCTCTTTCCCTCTTTCATTTCCCCTTTTCAAGCTTTTCTTCCGCACTATTTTCTGTTTTCCTTCATCCTTATTCGTTATTTCTCTTACACTTCTCTCCTTCCTCATTCTCTCTACTCCCGGCCGGCCTCTTCTCTTTTGCACTTCTTTTTCCTAATCGCCATGCAATCCTTGACATGCACAGAATTTCTCCTAAAATCTCCAATTTCTCTTTTCACATGTTTCATACATCATCTCTTCTACCGATGCATTTTTCTTGCGCTGCCTGGTGCTCATTTTCTATCGCGACATTCGGGATAATTTTTTCTTTGCTCCTTGAACTGGCCTTCCTCCATAGAAACCTCTTTGCCTCAGAACGTTGCTTTAATTTTTAAATTTCACCCGTTTTGCTTTATACACATGATAGGAAATGTCTTCATATGTTTTTTTGCGTATCTTTATGCAAAGTCATCATTATTGGTTGTAAAACTCAACTCAGTTTTAAATTAACGCCTCTTAAAGTCATTTTGATATTTGACATTTAATCATTTATAAAATCCTATATGTAATAAGCAATTATTGCAAGGAGCACAAGTTTTGATAAAGATTGGAAATTTATCCTTACGTTAAAGTATCTCAAAACGAAATTTACAGATAAAAATGATTAAAACTTTACGTGTGGATCATTCAACAACAAAAACTTTAAATATTGCAACTAAGACGACCAACTTTTTAATTTAGGAGCGAGCAAAGAACTCAAAAATATTTTCATAATTGATTACGTTTAAGTCATCTCGTTAAGAATAATATGAGGCTACGATATTTATATATCATCGGAGCCTCTCTCTCATACTAAGTGTAAGAAGTCGAACTTTCTGTATGGCAAATACAAAAAAATCTTTCGAGAACATCTTTATTGCTTTCCAACTCATTAAGTGGACTTATTAACCCTCTCTCTTGAAATGGGAATTATCTGAGAAAGTCCAACTAATATTTCACCTTGATCCCTTCCAGCATGGCCTTATCCTCTCTTAATTCCCGTTTCATCCGTTGTCAATTGTCTTCCCTTTCTTTTCTACTTCTGCTTCTCCCCCTACCTCTTCACTACATCTCTTACTTCTCTCCCTCTTTTTGCCCGGATATCTCCCTCACGCAGGGACGTATTTTCTCCTTCTACCAAACTTCCGAAATCTCTTAGACTCTTGCCTCCACGATTCCCGAACTCTAAACTCGACGCACTAATCCTTTCGCCTGAGACTTAACCGACTCACCCCATCCCTCTCTCGCACTCTATTTTCTCAATCTCTCAAACCTCTTCACCTACTCTTTCCTCCCTTCCGTCCCCCTTCTCCCATCTTTCGTCCGTCCCATCTTTCCCCTCCCACGTCCTCCGTCTCTCTCCCTTCCTTTACCTCTTTCTCACAGCTTCACATTCATCTCTCCTCTTATCTTTTCTCTCGTTCTTTATCCAACACTTCCTCTATTAACTTTTCTCATTGATTTATCTTCACTTTTTAGTCTTTTTTCTTTCCTTTTCTTCAACCTTTTCCTGTGCTTGTTCCTCCTAATTTCTTTCTTTCCTTTGGTTCTATTTCTTCGCAATTGTCGTCTCACAACTTCTTTCACCCACATCTTTCTTCTGGACCCTCTTTAACATCTTTTCTATACCGGTTCCTTTCTTTCCCCACCCCCTCAAACATCAATTTTCTCCTTCATCCCTCTCTCATCCATCCTGTTTCCGCGCCATTCCCAAATCCGTTTTTCCCCATTTAAGGTCCAAGGTAAGAGACTTCATCTGCCTTGTTTGTTCCTACTATACTCTCTCTCTCCAACAAACTGAAAATCCCCTATTCCTCTCTCTCTCCCCCTCCTTTCTCTCCCCTGCTCACTTCTACACCTCCACTTCTTTCCATCCTGACCAACTCTTCCAGTCCTCCAGCCTCCTATTTCTCCCATCCTCTATCTTCTCCCTTTTTATCATCCCCCTCAACCTCCTCTTCGGCAAACTCATCAATCTTATCTCGCACACCCCCATCTTTCCTCTCCACCCGCTACAGCTCTCCCTTCCTTTTCTCTCTCTCTCTCTTACTCCACCCCAAAAAAGAACCCTTTGACTCCCTTTCCTACCTCTCAAACTCCTTAGCCATCTTTCCTCGTGTACATATTCGCTCTCTTCCACTCCCTTCTCTTCGTTCTTCTGAGCACTTCTTCATCTACCTCTCTCGTCCTCTTTTTCTCTCTCTCTCTCTACTCTCTTCCCAAGCTCGCATGGTTTTTACCCCTCTCAACTCTTCCACCTCCTACTCTCTCTCTTTCTCTCCTACTTCGACTATTCCTTACTTCTCTCTCTATCTTTCCTCCCCTCCTTATGTTTCCCCTCCCCCTTCGTCCCGCCCACTGCAGCTTCCTTTTACACAGTGTCTTTTTCTACGGAATCACGATCTCCTTTCGCTCACTTTACCCCGTCTAATCATTTTTCGATTCCAAATCGATTATTGGTTTTTTCTCTCTCTCTTTTCCTCTATCCGCACCATAAAGCGCACTTTGTGCGGTGCTCTATGGGGCCTGCAAGATACCGAGATAAGCGGGGGTTGTTTTAGAGCAGCATGTTTCATTTTGTTGCCATTCCCCGGAAATAAATCAATTCCTTAATTCCGTTATATTTGAGCAGCGCGCTCGAGCCATAAAAGTAATGATTCCCGAGGATTTAATTTTGCGTCAAAACTAAATATCCGCTTCAACATTATATTATTTTGAAAATTTCTGTTAGATATAGTGTTTGAAAGGAAAGAGAAAGTACGCCTAGTGATTTCATCAGCATGAATATGTCGTCAAAAAGTTAATAGTTTATGCTGTTGTTCTTTCACATAATCACGTTAAATACGTAACTTTCAATCGATTGTGAGAGATGGTTCAACTTCAACCTCTAAAATAAAATGTCATTTTTGATGACAGTTAATGGAATGGAATTTGAAGTAAAATCTAAAGAATGTACAGAAATCATTTATAGGTATAACACAATTGTGTCATAGAACAGCTACTTTTCTGTTTCATTAAGAAATATAGGGATTTAAAAAATATTACCGCTTGCGTTCCGAAAAAACGATATTTATATTTTTTGAAAGGAACTCAAAATAAGGGGTTTCAAAATAAACTAATTTGGAAAATATTTATGCACATGAAAAGAAATTTATTTTGTAAAATTTTCATTTATCGAAATTAATTAAAGATGTCAGTGGTCAATCTCAAAAAGGGATTTTCGTGAACGGCATTCGGAATGAGGAATAAAATCAACTACGCCGGATTAAATTGTTGTCGAGATTTATCAAACAAAATCAAAATTAATTGTAACCTTTCTTCGCATTAATTTGATTCCGAAGCGTGATTCCGGTATGAATTGATTCCTTTCATCTCATGGCATAGGTCGATTTTTCCCGAGAAAAATTTGCGACAAATCTTATATAAGAAGCGAATATAAAAATGTCTCCGGTGTCCCACTCGAGGTTGTTCATTAATGAGATTTCTCGGAATTAAAGGAAATTAATCCGCCACGAAGCAATGATTTCTTTTTTATATATGTCTAACCTCGAGTGTTAAGCAAACAGAAATGGAATGGAAAGTTTACTTTTAAGCTGTGACGGATTTTGAATGGTCGTCGTGGCCCCAAATTCCTTTATTTTGTATCGAAATTTTCCTGCTTCATCTCCTGATGGAAGTCGACCCCTCGCTCTCTCATCCCACCCCCCACCTCCCCCCCCACTCCGTCACGCCCTCTTCCTCCTCTCCTCTAGTTGCAGACCTCCGAGCAATCTTCACACGGAGTCCTTTAAACTCTCATTTCCTCTCTTTTCGCTATTTTCCCAACTTTATAATGCCTATTTTCCCCCTCGCTACCAAAACTATGATTCCCATTTTTACTTCCCGTTAACATATGTCAAAATCCCTCTGCCAATTTCCACCAACCGAGTGGCTGAGCCTCCTTTTTTGACGCTCATTTCCTTTTTCCTCTCCTATCCATGATACTCTCCTACTCTCCGATGTAAACTTATTGCCACTCAATCACGCACTCAACTTCTTCCTCGATCCTCATTTTTTTCACCTTTTACTCATCCGAGTGCAAACTCTTATCCCTACCTAATCTCAAACCGAACTCTAGGCCTCTTCTCATCCTTTCGGCAACAAACCGTCTCCCTACCTAATCCAAATCCTCATTTAACCGATCCTCCCCTACCTTTCCCTATCTAAACCCCGTTCGCAATTACCACCTGCGACTTATCCTACCCTATTAATCCATAGACCCAATTCACATTTTGCGCGTCGACGATCTCTTTCTTGCGCGTATCAGTGAATCATTATGGAAAAACAATCGCTTCTCCATTCATCAATTTCCGAGTTTCGTTTTGCACTTATTTTCGGAATATTTCTTCCGGCTAAATTAAATTTTCAAAAGTAAATGATCTTGTAGAATATAAATGTATATATACACACATTTACGTGCATATACATACATATATATACTTAAGGGGAAAAGAAAAAACAATCGGAGTAGAAGTAGAAGAAAATCCAGTATGCTTTTACTGTCAAACAGAAGAGTCATCGGTTGCGATAGACAGGAAAGATGAAGTGTAAGCTTTTCGGACAATGTCCTCCAGCGACTCTTTTCTATTTTTGACTCGGAAATCCTCATCTCATCTCTCTCGCTCCGTTTCTCTATCAAAGTCTCCCTCTCAGCTAGCTCGCCAAATTACCCTCCGAAAAATCTCAATTTCGGTCCTCCACTTGTACGTCCTTCTTCCTTCTCTTTTTCCATCATTTCTTTTTGCACATCCGATTCCCTCCCACTCTCATCCTCTTCCTTTCACCCTCCCTCTCCATTTCTCTCTCATCCTCCCTCCTCACCTCTCAATTATCCATTCCATTATTCTGCCCACCCATCCCCCGATTCCCCTCCATCTGGCTCTCTCTCTCTCTCGCTCTTGCTCAAATATTCCAGTCTCTTTCATCACATTTCTCCAATCAAACTCCAGCCTCTCTCACACTCAACTTCCCCATAGGAATTCTCCCTCTCTCACTCTCGAGCCATTCACTCTCCTCTCATTTTATATACATATTTTTTCACATCCTACGCCATTCTCTCCTTTCAACTCTCGTTTTCAGATTCCCATCCTTCACTCTTCTATCCTACAACTCTTTGCATCACACGTCCTTTACCCTTTTGTCGGAATTCCTCCTTCCCTACAGCTTTTCCGTATTTTTTCCCACGACCTACATCCCGCAACCACCCCTTCTCTTCTCTCTTTCCTACCCTACTCTTATTCGTACCTTTCCGCATCCAGATTTCCCATCTCTTCTTCGATACTTCTCTTCCTATACGCACGAACACTAAAGCGCGATCACACACATTCTCCCATCTCTCCATCTTTCAACTCGAGCTTTCCGTGTCTTATTTTTTCGCACCTCGCAACTTTCCACTCCAAAAAAATATACTTCCCTTTTCCTATTTTTCCGCTTCCTCGAACTCGCTACACATTCTCTGGACCCCTTTAGCTCCTCCTGTTTTCCAATCCCTTCCCATCTCCTCCGCCTTCAGAAAACTCTTCTCCTCCAATTTCTCTCCTTCAACCTCTCTCCCCTTTTTTCACGCTGCTAACCTTAACTCCTTCGTCTTATGCCTCTTCCTCTTCATCCTCCTTACCGTAGCTTCCTCGGACTCTCGCTTCTTCCTTACTTCTCTTCCACGCCTTCCTCCTTTCTCCCTCTCTCTCTAACCACCCACTATTTCATCGGACCAGCTTTTCCACTCCGACGGTCACGATTGTCAAAAAAGAAGAGGGGAGCGATGGCTTCTATTTTACTTTTATGGAAAAAATTCTTTCCCGAACCTTTTTATTTTATTTTCTCATTGAGGGTCACTTTTTCTACATCCATTCTATCTCTCTCTCCTGTTTCCTTTAAATATCCCTTCACTTTCTTCCTTTTCTCTATTCCTTTTCTTTCACAAAACATCTTCCTGTTTCTTAACTTCTGCTTCTGTTTCCTATAAAAGTCAACCCAGAAAATCCCTCTCCTTCTACTCTTTTCCTTTCAAAGCTTCTGCCTAAGACTTTTTTCCGTGGCATTTATGGGGAACGTTTCAGTCCGTTTGTCTCCGTGGCCGTCTTTGCTATTACTTTCATTCTTCTAACACCCGTTGCCCTACTCGCAGTTTGTTTCATCTAACAAACAACTAGGAGTACTGCGTCTTCCCTCCTGCCCCATACTCTTGGATGTTTCCATTCCTTCTCCTTTACCATTCTCCCTCTCTCTTCCTTCTCGCTCTCTCTCTCCCTCCTTTTTCTTTCCCTCATCATCCTAAGAGCGCGGAAATAGGCTAGTCTTTCCCCTCATAACTGTTTATTTATTAACTCCGTTTATTAGTAGAGAGATCGATAACTTCAACGAAGATAATTCCTGTTACGTTCGTTCTATATGCTCCGCTGGAGAGATCCAAATGTATGGAGAGAGCGAGTTTGGCGTCGGATGAAAAAATTGAAGTTTTTTTCTGCTGCAAATTGACTGAGGGAAGAAATTCCAAAGCTCGGGAATTGGAAGGGAATTAATTACCATCAGCCTCTTTAGAGAGCGCCCACGCGAGGCGTCGACTTTTTCCTCATTCACACAGCCGTGCAAACACGTTCACATACGCGCACAAAAACAGACGCGCGCGCACACACGCTCGCGCGCAAAACAGCACACGCACAAGCGTTCTTCAGCTGTTGCCGATGCGCAGGAACTCGAATAATGTTGAAAAGCTAAGTGCCTGGCAGTAGAAATGTCACCATGTAGTGCGAGATAAAGAGAAGAGAAATGGATTGAGAGAGAGAGGGAGGAACGGGAGAATTAAAGAGAGTCCGATCGAGAAATGAGAAGCGAGCGACTCCTCGTTTCTGCTTTTTCCTCTCTCTCTTCTTTCTCTCCCCACCCTCTTTCACTTCCATTTCCAAGGAACATTTACCTCAATAGTTTCGCTAGTGCTAGTGCGAGTGCGAGTGCTAGTTTCCTCGGCTCTTAAAAAACGTTCCAGCTCGCGAGTAATATTTCCTGTTTTTTTTTAAATTTCCCTCCTTCCCGGCCTTTCTCTTACCATTAAAATCCGTCGCTCGGACAACAAAAAAATAGGCCTCTCTCTCTCTCTCTCTCATAGCCTTGTTTCTCTCGAGCCCTGCGTGGTAACACGGGACGGACGTGAATATGCTCCGGATAAGTCGGTCATCCCACGCCGTATATCCGCGCCACCCCCCTAACTCCCTCACACCCACTTCCCTATCCCTACGTATTTAAGCCCTTCGCTCCCTCCTCCTTTGCCTAATACGTACCTCCCACTCGATTCATCACTCACCTCCTTCCCTCTTCCTACGCCCCCTTTCTCCCTCTCTCGACCCACCTCCTCTCTTACCCTCCCCTCCCCGACCTCCGCACGGATGAGCACATTATTGTCTCTGTGGGATCGAATTCCCCCGATGAGCGTCATCTCCCGCGAGCGAACAGTGTTGTGGGGGATCTGATGAGGGCGTGAATGCACTCATTATGAGTTTGGATGGGTTTCGCTCGTCGCGCTGCAAGCGGAAAGGGACGACAATGGCCGGAAACAAAAGGAAATCCCCTCTCCATAATCCTAAACTTCCTCCACGTTCTCTCTCACCCTATCTCTCTATCTAATAAAACTACCGACGAATCCTCTTGTTCCTCTTGCCTCCTCAAATTCCTCCGCCGAGGTGAAAGAAAACCGCGAGAACGTTCTATCTCTGTGGATACGAAGAAGGAAGAGTACGGTCAATGGGCTTGCAGATGGATTCCTCGGTAGTGATCGGAATCGCAGGAGGAGGCACTCAGAACTCATGCGATGGCCTGGCATTAATTTGGAGAGACGATTGGTTAGCAGTCGCCTCATGAGTGTGTTCCCCCGTGCGGATGGGAAGAAAAATTAATCTGGGTTTAAAAAAAAACAAAAAACGGACGATATGGCGCGCTGGCGTTTGTGCGACGCCCCAGCGAAAAACAAAAGAGGCATTCTTTTTGGTTGGTTCGCTTCCCAAACTCGCGGCTGCGCGCACGTGTGTCCGTGTGTGGAAGTGTGAAAGCAACGGATTTGCTTCATCTTTTTTTCCTCTCTCTCTCTCTTTCTCTCTCTCTTCCCGTCATTCCTACCTCCCTTGTTCTTTTGTCGAACTGGTTAATTACGAGGACGCTTTGTGACCGCTCCAAACGGACGGCGTGTGGAAGTTAATTCGAAACTGCCTCTTTAGTCGGCATTGTGCCTGAAACAACTCATTCAATTGGTTAATCAGGTTCTGAAACATGGAAATTTCACGGCTTGCTCCGTGATTGCCGTTTAACGAGGTTAAAAAAGGGAGAGTGAGAGTGAGTTGAGGAAAGCAGAAAGTCGGTTTCGTCGAGGGTGCCAACGTGGGTCTTTATTGTTTATTCTGCATTAGCTTTTCTGATTCCGTAGCCAATTCGTGTCCATAAAAATGTGATAGATAAACAATGTGGAATTATGTAAGTGTACCATTATATTTCTTCTTTTGATTAAGGCTCAAAATTATGACTACGATTTACAACCTTTAAGGTTTCAATTGGTTAAAAAATAAATGCTTTTAATCAGATTTCCAATAAGTGGAACAAAGCCTTCATTACTTGAGAGATTCTATGTTCAATTTTCAAGTCATCGTTCGAATAATTACTAAATAGGACGTCCACTTTGTAGCTGAAATGTATATTTAGTTCACTTGATGGTTTTGTGGCGAAAGGAGTATCCTAAGCAAATTATCAACATTAATACAGGTATCCTTTTCATACTTATATAGGATGATATTCAATTCTTACATAATAAATGCCAAACTACTATGTGTATGATAAAATACGTATAAATTAGTCTCACCAATGATGGTTATTATAAAATATGTGATTTTTATATTCTCAAAGGAATATATAGCTGAAAAAGGATAGTGATATATGCACGAAAATATGGTAAATAGTATAGTAAATGTATGGGGAAGTAAGTAAGATTAGAAAGACCTTTAGAGATTCTGAACTGGTGTGCATTCATGACTGCCGAGGTGAACGCTTGACCTCTCTTCAGGCGAGTCTATAGACCGTAAGGTAGTTTTGCAGAAATGCTATTATGGTGCGGTATTGCCCATTTCAATCTTATTTCTCAAAACTACCATAGCGAATAATTATTGATATCATTAATTCTGCGTTAAATGATACTGTAGGAGGAAAAGTCAATTATATAAAGACAAAGAGGAAATATTTATGCGTAATGAACAGTTCCTAATACATAAAGAATTCATATTGACGACAAATATTTTCAAATTACGACTGCATAACAACATATTGTAATCACAGAAATGATATTAAGTGAAAAGTTTCCAATACTAATATCCACTGGAGTCATTAAATGGAGCTAGAGGAAAAGAATTTATGACTCATTTGACTGCAGAAAACGGTAGAAATAATACGAATGTCATTAGTTGAAGACCTTATGCAACTGAAAAAATAAACCTATTCAAATTAGGGTCATTCCTGTTTTAACCCTTATTTATTTTTGTCTCACGTCCCCATTGCGCGAACCAAACGAATTTATCTTGCCATATCCTTACAATGATCGCTACATCGGAGAGCAAAAACAGTCCTTCCCTCCAGCTGAATCGATAAAATTTTTGCATCAAACGCACTGCCCTAATAGACCATTAAATGGACGATTTCCATCGTTTACCGTCTTCGAGAGGAAATATAATAATCCTCTCCCTCTCTCCTCCTTAGTCCTCCTCCCTCCTTTGCTCCCTTTGCGACGCATATGCCTCCTGGCTACGGCTTATGCCATCCGAACACCCAACCGGTCCCAATAAGTCTATGAGCTCTTCTAACTACTCCCTCTCTCTCACACACGCGCACACACACACACAAATTCCACCAACATCCCTGCGCTTCCCTTGTGTTCTATTCCTTCTCCCAGTCTCCGTGGACCCTTGAAATACTCCCTCGGGGATGGTGGAGGAGTTGTGGGGAGGGAGGAAAGGGAGAGAGATAGGGAGAGAAGGGTGGAAACCCCCTATCGCCATCTCCCAGGCAGTCCCAGGCGATTCTCGAGCCCATGACGCATCCTTGGACCATCTATCTGGCTTCGCATCCGACCGCCGATATGTCTTCGCCCACTGGGATTCTACTTGCGCGCGTAGCGAGAGGAGAGGAGGGAGTGAGGAAGGAGAGAGGCTGCGAGTTGAGAGAGAGAGAGGGAGGAACGGGAATGGGAGTTTGGTAAGGTAGGGAGATAGGAAGAGAGAGAACATGAGGCTGTTGGTTTCACGGAAAGAAGAGAGTAGGGGAAGAAAGTAAGGTAGGACGAGAGAGTGAGATGGGGGAATTTGTTATGGGGGTTAGAAATAAGGAGGGATGGGGAAGTGTGGGAGCGGAAAAGGGGGAGTGAGGAAGAGGGAAATTTGGGGGAGGCGTGAGTACGGTCTGCCGGTGAGAAGATAAGAGGGGGAGAGAGAGAGGAAAAGGGAGGTAGAAGGAAACCCTCAGTGATAGGTGGGATAGAAGGGGGTAGAGGTCGGGGGCTGTGGAATAGGGCGGAGGGTAAAGGGAATTCAAGGGAAGGAGTAAATCGGGGGTGTAATGGGGTGACCAAGATAGTGCCGTCGGTATAAGAAAAGGGGAGAGGCGGGTAGAGAGATAGAGGGAGAGTATAGACGTCGGTGGTGGGGGAGAGAGAGAGAGTTAGGGGGAAAGGAAGAGAGGAATATATATATACGAGGTAGCAAATGGCGGGGAAAATGCGAGTTTTGTGGGGATGGGGGAAGAAGGGAGATTTGAGAGATGTTGGGGAGGGAATCTTGGAAGATCTCATTGATGAATTCGGTCGAGGAAAGTTTGGGATCAGCTGACCGAAGGATTTCATTTATGGGGAGAGGAAGAGGGAACGGGATTATTTTTTTCTAGCAAATTTCATCGGGGGAAGTTGAGCGAAGAGAGTTATATGAAAGGGAAACAATTGGAAGATAGTTTCGATTGTTTTATCTGCTTCGCCAGACTATGATTGCTAAATATTTGTGGGCGAAGAAACTTTCAGGGATAATGTGATTTCGTATTGAGGTTGTTGGGGAAAATCAAGAACTTACGAGTTTATTAACCTTACAGATGGCCATGGAATCCATTCTCATCAAGGCAAAATTTAAAAAGTTACATTTCACCGGTTAACTAAAGATTTTTCAACGCGGTTGAGAATGAATTTCAAATGAATCAGTTTGAATTTGATAGTTTTAGTAAACGTAATGGTTATATTTTAGTTCGACGCCTAAGTTTTGTTTCGCGTTGAAAAAAATCAACAAAAAACTGTGAAGCTAACGATGAAGTGCGCAAATAGTACACACAAATATATAAACATATTTTGTTGTTAACATCAAAAGTAAAATATAACTTTCTCAGTTAAAATTAATTTGAATTACATCATAACCCAAGTAATACATTAATCATTAAAACCTTCGATATTTTTAATTTTCAAGATTGCTAATAATGCTCTGTCAGCAATTATATAAAAACCAGGAGAATCACCCAGAAAAACATTTTTCCTACCTAACAAATTCCTAAAATTCGTAAATTTATCTAAAAGTGAATGTTTCGCGCACACCGCAATTCGGAGTAAGCGTCATAAACTTTTAACGGTTATTTGTCGTTGCAAATAAAAGGTACAAAACTAGACGTTGCTTGTAAATAAGGGATTATCGCGTTTAATGAGCGACGCCCTCAAAAAATAAAAACCTCCACAGTTTATTTCCGTTAATTACTCTTGAAACCATCCACAAATTTATACAAAAATAAACAAAAAAGATTTCTCGCCGATTAATGCACGTGCTCTTGCACAACTACAGCATAAATCATCATAATCCTTGCTAATTTACGACTCGGAATCACGTTAAGGATAAAAAAAGAAAACTTTTTATAAATTAATTCCACCTTGAAATATTTGCTCGAGAGACTTTATTAACCATAATTACAAGAGACGTCACGCGTCTGGCTTTTTAAGAATTTCGTCCCTCTCTCTCTCTCTCTTTTACCTGCAGTAAAGAGGGATACAGAGAAAGACAAAGGGGAAACAAAGGGAAATTCCGAGCTTAACACAAAGAGAGTACGAGAGAGGAAGAGAAAGGAAGTTCCTCTTGTATTGATTATACCGCGTCACCGAAGTGAGGCGAGCTGTGTCAACTGAAATGGCAGCTTCATTTTTTTATCTCTTTTTTTTAAAGGAATTCCTTCGGGAGCGGGAAATTGTACGCCGCGGAAAATGTATTTTGCGCCCCGAGACCACTTCCTCGTCATTTTTCCCCTCCCTCGAAAACTAAAGAAAATATACAAGACGAAGGGGTTAAGGTGGTGCGTACGAGACAATGTGAGAAGGATCTTTTTTTAAAGGCGTTTCGGTCTGAAGAGGATAGACAGAACGATTCTTTCTGTACGCGAGATCTTACGCAGGATTTTACTTGCTCCTCGGGTCGTTGCGTTGGCATTTCGTATCGAAAATGCGATACACTCGGGCGAAAGTGGATGGGAAAAGACTGGGTGAAATCGCAGGAGTGGATGTTAACATGAATTGAGGAAGGTTTTTTGGGGGGAGTGGTTGACGTGACTAGATAAAACTAAGGAGAGGAGCGAGGAGGTACGAGACCGTTGGTTGGGAAGGAATGGGAGAAGAGAAGGCGGTGGAAGGAGACTGAGTTAGGTCGAGCCAAAAACCGATGGAGTGTGATCTCCAAATGACGTGGAAAATCCTTCGACGGAGCCAAAGACCAAGAGGGGACAAGAGGGGAGGTTAGAAGCGGGAGAGAGGGGAGGGAGATGGAAGGGGATGGGGCACGTAGGGTCACAGGCCGCGACCTCATCTACCAAACGGGGTGGAGGGGGAGTCATCGGAGGCAGACAACCTCCTCTTTCTAAAT
This sequence comes from Tanypteryx hageni, assembly GCA_028673005.1. Lineage (NCBI taxonomy): Eukaryota > Metazoa > Arthropoda > Insecta > Odonata > Petaluridae > Tanypteryx > Tanypteryx hageni. The sequence goes on from CM054116.1 coordinate 59,989,874, forward strand.
TCCATACTCTCCTCCTCCCCCCTCTAGTCCTCCATCCCTCCCTCCCCCTCCCATCACCCAGAACGGCGACGACAATTTAAGACGGATTCGAGAAGCTTTGATAATGCCCGATAGAGTTTGAAGGCCTGCGTCGATTTTTTCAGGAGGAAGAGAGGTTAAGTCGCAAGGCGAATATAAAAGTAATACGAGATTGAAACAGCCCGATGCGATCTGATGGTCCTAAAAGATTTCTGTGCCGTCTAAATCGCGGGTAATTGCTTGGACATGTAATTGGACATTCGAGGATAACAGCCGTATCTTCGGTAATCCAGAATTTCGATTTGTGGATATCGCCGCTTTTGTCTAATGATTAACAGAGTTGGGAAGATTAAAATTTTTGAAATTGAAATAATTTAACGCGCGATTGACGTAAACAATCAGCAAATATGCAAAAAAAAAAACGATTCAAATTCTATCGTGTCCATCGCTTCATGAGTCGATCGAGTAAGTAAATGCCAACTAATGTAAATCGATTTATTCCGACAAACTAAAAAACAAAGAGATAAACTCGAACCAGAGGCGAATTTTAATTTAAAATGCGCGGTATTAAATGGAAACCACACTAGAATTGCAGCCTCTTATTTGTCGCAATAAATTATTGAACATTCTTGCAAAATGTTCACTGAACGATTGCGACTGTATCTTTATTTCCTCCGGTAGGCAAATGTAGTCTGTCGGAAAATTTACAACAAATGATCCGAATAATCGGGAACTTTATATCACGAAACGTAAAACAGCATATCGGCAAGCTTTGTGCGAAAAAGTCACGTATTTGCCGCCTGCCACGGGGCATAACCCCCTTCGAGTGGAAGTGCTTAGAATAAGAAATTTTAAAGAAATGCTAGCGGAAATAGAGACGGAGATAGAAACGGAATTTGAAGGAGCTTGAATTGAACGGTATCTTGCAAGAATTGGAGTATAGGATATTGAGAAGGAATAGAGGGGGGTGAACAAAAAAGAATTGCAACTCTCGTGAAAGATACATGGGAGATAAAAAAACTGTTCGAAGGTATTTCCTGAGAATCCGACTATACAGAATGAATCGCGGAGCAATAAAGGAAGGGTCACCGGGAAGAGTTGGTGGGGAGGAGGAGTGTAAGGAGGAAGTGGAGCATTTTAGATGTAGGGAGTAGGGAGCGTGAAGGAATGGGACGAGTGGGGGTGGAGAGGGTGAGCAGGGGGGATAGGGCGGGCAGGGGGGATTAGGCGAGCAAAGGGGATAGGGCGAGCAGGGGGGGTAGGGCGAGCAGGAAGGATAGGGCTAGCAGGAAGGATAGGGCGAGCAGGGGGGCTAGGGCGAGCAGGGATGGTAGGGTGAGTAGGAAGAATAGGGTGAGTAGGGAGGATAGGGGTGAGTAAGGAGGATAGGATGAGTAGGGGGAATAGGATGAGTAGGGAGAAGAATGCGAGTAGGGAGGAGGAGATGAGGCAGCGTTGATTGGCGATGCAGTGAGTGAGAGGGAGCAAAGAAATTGGAAATCTTGATAAATTTCGAAGTCTTAAGAGAAATACGTCACTTCCTTCCCCCTGCCGCTCCCTACGCCCACTCCATCTCCTACGGTGCGACCTGACCTAAATGCGACTGCCTGTTTTCCGTCTTTTGGCAGAGTCAATCGGCATCGTTATCGTAAGTTAGGGATCTGTCATAAATATGGAACTGACGTTCAATCGAAACGTATACTTTTTATTTTAACGCAGGATGTGTTGAGAGGGCATTCTGCGAATGGGGAAATATGATCAGCTTATGGGAGTGCTGTAGATTTCGTGATAATGCGGACAAACTTCGTCCTTATCATTTTAATAGGAAATGACGTGAATTTTAATATCGAAGGTAAAGTGGAATTTAAAGGAAGATAAATTCAAATAATCTAACTCTTATGCGACTTTGTGGATTCGGATTAAAGTTCTGATGAGGTAAAACCTTCTGCCTTTTTTCCATTAATAAGACTCGTAGTTTCTAATTGTAGGATAGTCCTGATTTTGAGTGTAATCAGAAAGGAAAGTGGTGATTTAAAAAGTACAGCACAATTTCTGCGTATGAAGCATGCATTACGTTACCAAAATAATCCCATTTCTTTTAAGAATTGAAGAAATAAACTAACCACAGGAATGAAGTTCCATCATTATCTTACACGTAGGAAGATTCGTTAAAACATTGTCTTACAATTTAAAAAATAATGGAAGCTCTTACATAATGCGCTTTAAAACGATTTTTTTATATTGTGAAAATGTACTTTAAAGCCGAAGCAACTTAAATTGCAAGGATTACGGTCATTTTAAGGTGCATTACTTTGCTTTAGCCTATAAAAAGCTCTCTAATCAAAAATAGTGGAAATAATAGGCAATGTTTCCCTCTAAAATAATAATAGGTACAATTGCCATGAACTAACTACGTCGCCTGTATGACATGTTTTACGAACTCTAATTAATTTGAACAAAGTCCCAGAAGCATTATAATGCAAGAAAGATTCTGCTCCAGACGAATTATTTCCAACTCTGCAAGATGTATAATCTTGAATAAATCTAACATACCTTTTTAATCTACTTATCAAGCGATATTTATTAATACATAAAGAAAAAATACCAGCCTTATAATCGCCGTCTAAGACATCTCTCACTGATAATAATAGCGAATGAAAATGCCAAATGGTTAACTTAAAAATTCCAGATACATTCATGAATAAAAGCTTTCCATTTTAAAGATTTAATTTCCAGCATAAATGGGAAAAAATATTACCTAATAGGTATTTTGATAAGTAAACAGTTTTACTACCAATTTTTTCTTTCGCGAGGTTTATGAAATTAGGTAATTTCGGTTGCCCTGTAATTTGGTCAATGTGGTATCATAACATAAATGTTGAAGAAGAGGCATTTTTGCTATTTTGCTACGTGGGCAGAAAAGGAAAACTGTTCCCGATGGCGTTTATGCAACATAGAAACTTGGGTAACTAGCTTGCATCTAAATCTGTGATTTTCTTAATTTTTAACGTCAAAAATTATCAAATCATTGCTTAAAACGCAAATAATTAAACTCCTGTGGACGTATGTAGTAAATCAGTGTTTCTGAAACTTTAGTAATCTTAGGACCACTTTCATGCTAATTTCTTTGCTGCGGGGACCTCCTGGATTACTGCTGGGGACCTCAGGGTGTCTGTAGGGGACTCATAAAGGATTTAGAAAAAATACAGCGGCGAGCAGCTAGATTCGTGAAAAAGAATTACGATAAAAAACAGAGCGTTACGTTACTCATTGATGAGTTGAGTTGGCCATCGTTGAAAGATCGTAGATTACAGGCGAGACTTAAACTTCTAGATAAATATAGGTCGGAGATATTCGTAAATGAAATGAAGGATATTATTCGACAACCAACGTATATCGGACGGAGGGATAATGAGGACAAGATTCGCGAAATAGATAGTAGGACGGAGAGGTATAAGGAGTCATTTTTCCCTAGGACAATACGTGACCACAATAGATAACTGTGAATAATAATTAGTTAGGAACTTGGTGCGCGGCACCCCCTGCCATCCACCGTCAAGGTGACTTGCAGGGTAATATGTAGATGTAGATGTAGACATCAGTTTAAGAACCGCTGTTTTAAATGATTGAAAAATGTCATTACTTTCCGAGTAACTTTTGAAATAAAATGATAGTTGCGGTTTCCTCGAGAATTTTAAATAAAGAATAAGTCGGAGAACAAACTTTTAGGATTCGTTTTAGGAAAACGAAATTCGATTAATTGCAATCGAGATGACTTACGCGAAAATGTCGCAAAACTTCGAAGACGCCGCTTTCTGCGAACTACGCAATTGGAAAATAAACCCTAGTTCCTTACCACAAGAAATGCAGCGTGGGTCGAAGAAATGACCACACACACGGCGAATCTTTTTACCTAAGATACGAGAAAAAGGGACATGTACAGAATTCACGGAGACACGGCCGTAATACAATCGGGGAAATGGAACTGAGGAAAATGGAAGAAAGGGATAGCCATACTCCCTAGGAAACCGGAGACGAACGACTCTTAAGTCTTCCTCCAGGTCCTCATCCTCCTTCACGAGAATTTCCCGCTCGCTCGCTCCACTCCACTCCGTCCCACTCCGCTCCACTCCCACCTTCTCTCCCAATGTCATTGTTGTCTTCTCGAAAACGACACAAAGACTGCGCCCCGAAGATAGCAAGAGATTCTCCCGGGCTCGACAATCCACTTTGAGAATGGATTCCAGTGTTCCGTCAAGAGGGAGACTCGAGATGAGATGCCGGGATTCAGGCCTGAGCGATAAAGTCGTTTGCCGTCTTGTAAGAAGTTGGAGTAATTTGTCGGGCGCCAAGGGTTATATCGGAAACTCTTTTTACTTTTACTTAGTTGTTGTTTGCGCAGCGGAGAAATTTTTTCGATATAATCAAGAATCATTAAACAAGTCTTTAATTAATTAAATCATGTCTTAAGGTCTTTCTGCTTTCGTCATGAATATCTATCACTTATACGTAGTTAACCATCAGATTATAGGTCTTTAAGTGATATCTTTATAATGGGAATAATGGCGAACACAAATAATTTATAATTTGATATAACATTTATCGAAAAAAAAAGAAATTGCCTTGACAAAGTTTTAGTCCGAATAATTTAAAAATAATTGATGTCATGATAATTTATAATGCTCAAAAACAAGTTTCTCCTATTAAAAACATCCATATAAAAGCGATATGTTGTTTGTGTGCTTTATTATGCACATTCCTAACATTCTTAACTAATACTTAAGTGGAACTACCTAAAATATTTCACAGTAAAATCATTTCTATTCATCCATAGTTAAATAGAAAATAATACTATTTACCGTGAAATTATGCTCCGAATTAAAAATTTTCAGTTGAAGCTAAAATGTGATACGTAGGAAAAGTATAAAAATACCAGTATTATGAGCCCCTAAATATTAAATTAATTACTCTGGAGCATTTAGTGAAATTTTCAAATAATTCAGGTCACACTGTCGTGATGAAAGAAATTATGTATATAATTTGAAGAAACTCGTGTTTTTATGTGAAAATTTCCAAACGACATGCTGGTTCTAAATGGCCATGCATTTGTTATTCAATAGATAAGGTGAACGATTTTATAAAGATTTTGCGCGCTTGAAGATATAACTAATTCACATCACCTGAAAGAAGAAAATTAACATATGCGACTTAATAAAATAGGTGTAAAGCGTCTTTCAGCAAATATACTATCATAAAATGATCCATTAAATTCTTAAATCCTGAAAGTTATTTTTTGGTCGTAAAAATCAAACCTATGGAATAATTAATACGAAGACTTCCATGGAGGCGAAACAGTCGTCACTAGAAGAAACAACACGCGGTAGAATCCCGAAAGTCTTGGAAGGACTATGGAATAATTTTTATCTTATTTGTGTAAAACCGCACTCTCCGGCATAATAGTACGCTTTCTATGCTTTCAATTAACACGCAGAGGAAAAAATTTCAATTAAATCAGAATTATTTAAACGACTCGGGAGAAATTTACGAAAATATTCACTTTTAGCCCATTACTTCATAACTCAAAACGAGTTTCATTTTCCTAAACCTAATAATCACGTTGGTTCTTGACGTAATTCTCATCCTCTGCTTTGTTTTTATATTCCTTGAGATAACTACGTCTCAATTCACTGAAGTAATCCAACGCCTTTCACCACCCAACCTATTAAGGTCTCATACCAGTCCCCTTATGCTTCTGCGCTCTCATTCCCATTTCACAATCTCACAATTTCCCTCCCAGCCCCCCTCTCCGCCTCGTTCCTAATTACCAACCAGTCTTTCCTTTTGCCTGTCACCTGCTGCGGAATGAAATCTTCCTCATTACTTCAGTGTAGCAATTAACTTCAAGGGTTCCATCAATTACCGATCTTTCATTTTGAATCTCGCCTGCATTTTGACTCGTTTTTTTCACTCAAATAACTGGAATCATGATTCTTCCTAATAAGGCACCATAATTTTTTTTTCTGCAAATTTATTAACTAATCTGCTGTCGCCTTAATTAAAAGGAGACATACTTTTTTCGGGATCAGTTATCCGCCATAATTTGCCCTTTTATATACTTTTTTAAGCGAATGTGCTTCTAATTAAGACAAGATCTGTTACAGTTTTGATGCGTCCCATTGAAATTTAACTTTAAATTTTGCTGAAATAAATTTGCACAGTTTACGTGCAAAAAAATCGTCTGCTTTTGAATTGAAATTATGAAAATTCCACACTTGGATTTTCACGCTTTTACAAATAACGCTGACTTAATATAAGAGCAACTTTTTTATCTTCTGTTACATTTCCGCCGATGCGATAAATTCCTAATTTAATACCTTGATTTATTAAATGAAATACTTTTCGGATTCATATTCCAAAGGTATAAAATGTTATGAATTCAAATCGCTGTTTTCTCCTTGGTTTAAATAATTAAATTGAAATATAGTTTTTTAAAATCAAATTACATATCTACATTGGCGGTTTAATTTTCTTTGTTGCGAAAATTATTTTACGCACCAAAATAACAATGAAGAACATATTTTAGGTGAATTTCTTTAAAGAGAAAGCGTCCATTGTATTCGGTTATTAGGCAATTAATTACTTGACGAATTTCGATGAAAATTGTTACTCAAGATTTTCGTTATAACAGAAAGCGACTTTAGTCCTATTATGCAATCGGGTATGCCACAATAAACAAAAATATTCGCGTTAATTTGTAAAATGTTCAGTCTAGAGAATAATTACTTTTCACAAGTATTTATTATAGAATGTCGTTTTTAAGGAAGTGGCCATAAAATATTTTCTATTGCATATTGTGTCCTAAGTATGTATCTATTTTAGCTTTTCATGTTTGATACTATTTAAGATATACCTTGAAAAGAAAATGGCTAATGTTGGTCGTAAACATCAATCAGGACTGATAATTTTTACAAAAATTAGAGCTTTGCAAAGGAAATTATATACTCTGTGCGTAATCCAACATAAGACTGCCATATCACCGGAATTAAAATGTGAGTTTTCAAGTTCTAATTCCCGTCATAGAAGCTTATAATATTTCGTTTTTATAGGCTATTAATTTTAGACGCTAATTATGGATTCCGTCCAATATCTAGGTGATATAATTCGTCGCTACCTCTCGCGAGACACGTTCGCTGGGTGATAAGCGCTACTAACAAAACTTTGGCCTCTATAGGTAGGATAGTCCGAAATAGCGTCGAAAAAGTGAGGTAACCATGCTATTTATCTTTGGTATGGCCGCGGGTATGATATGCATCACGTGGAAGAAATAGAAATAGTGCAGCGCAGGGCAGCAAGAGTTGTAAAAAGAAATAATGATAATAAAGAGAGCGCTACATTGCTAATAGATTTGAAATGGGCATCGTTAATAGAACGCACACTTCTAGTTAGACTTAGTTAGACTCCCTCCTATTTTCCCTTTCTCTTCCTTCTTCCCATTCTCCATCCCTCTCTTCCTCCTTTTCATCATCCTTACTTCTTCCCACCCTCGCTCTTTCTCACTCCCATTCTCCCCTCAAAAATGTAGCTCTCTCTCGGCGTGATATACGTAGATACAAATCTTACATACAAAAGGAATATTTATTTATTAAACATTACGCTAGACAACTTTAGCTGGCGAAAATTACTTTAACTCTCTGGAACATACTATAATGTGAAATATATATATTTTTTAATTTTCAGTCCATGTAAAATTATGTTTCATTAAATTGAAATGTATAAATTTTATACAGAGGAAGTGCAATATATCCCCCTCTCAAAATAGTGCCACAAACAGACATTTATTTCTTAAATTACCATGTCAACCCGATATAAACAAATTCTGAACAGCTCATTAAATAAATTTATGCCAAATTTCAATTTTCTATCTACATCCTTGATCGAGTTATTCGCGTTTTAATAACTTTACACTCAAACCAACGGACGGACAACATAGCCTTTTATTATTATTTTTGTGATTCTTTTAAATCTCTTTCTCTCGCTATTTTCCAAACCGTCCTCAAGCCCTCCATTCTTCTGCCTAACTCCCGTAACATATCGTCCAATCCTTCACTACATAATTTGTTTACATGCTCGGTTTGTTTATTAAAACCTCCAGCACGTACCTCAGATTTTCGTACCTTTTGTATTTCATTAATATTGAATTTAGCTCATTATTACGATTATTAAACTTTTTGAATAGCATTTCAGCTTTTTAGGTATTCCTTCTCGCAAATAACGCAATGAATGTTGTTTACATCGATTGCTATGAAAATCATTTACCATTCCTTACGTCTTTTTCTTCTTCTCGTATTAAAAGCCTCCAAAGCACACTTAAACCCATAATGATTGGAATAACAATAAAATTTCGAGTTTTAATAATGTAATTGGTTGGCAGGACAACATCCCGTTAAAATGGCAAGATTTCCCCAAAATATGTGAATTAAACGTTTAACATGCGGTATTTCGAACTGTATGCAAAAAACAATGAAAAGAATAAGAAAATTTATAGTTAAAAAAATGGTTTATATCCAAAGGTCTTAGATTAATGTTATCTAAATTTAATTTACAAAAGAAGAAAAGCCTGCACGTCAAAAAATCGATTTTTACGTGTTATCTTATGGGGAATACAAATCATATCTTTGAGTCAAACTCGAACGTTTGTCGTCAATTTTCCATTGCCACAGAATTATTATATCTGAATAGACTATCTCTGCCAAATGTTAAGTTTATATCTGCATATTTGAGTGAGTTATTCGCGTTTTAAGAGCGTGAACTTTTTGTCACGTCATAACTTACGTCATGATCGTAATACACAGAACGCATCTGGCCTTTTATATTAGTAAATATATAACTTGGATCGTTTTAAATAATCCTATAATTTTACATAAAGACTTAAATTACCAGCGGACGAAGATACCATAGAAAAAATTGAAAATGAGTCAAGAAATTTAGTCGGCAAAATAATTTGCTTCAGATGAAAGTTTTTGGGCAATGATCAGCGATAATATTTCTTCCAAGCCAGAATGGCTACTATCATAAACTAATGTTTTCATAAATTTTAAATTTCATTTTAAATAAATAAAACTGTACAACACGTTCCTAACGCCCAACAGAATGGTTGAGACTTACACGGCCTTTTACACTTTCTTTTCACGTTAACGTAAAATTGAATTTGATCGATATATGGCGTGTGTGATTATTAGAAGACGTATAAGCTTTAATAGCGCTCAGTTAAATGTGCATCAAAACCGTCGAGAAAGCTCCTTAAAAATTAAGAATTTTTTCGAATCAGCCCATTTTCAACACATTAACAAATTTAAAAGCAGAATATCTCGGGCGCGACTCCATCAACACAGACCAACGTGTTGAAACCCATTATTCTTTATCGCTCCAACTAAAAGAGTTACATTAATCGCTGTATTAATAAACCCCTCTTGAAAGCGCTTAATAAACTTTAATGAACGCCGGGTATTTCCAAATAATTTTTAATCGAAATTATTATTTTCGGCAAAAATCCTCTCCAAGCAAACGGTCGCCGTAAATATTTCCAAAACAAATAACGCGCAGCCATTGGACGATGGTAAAAAAACGCAACAATCCAGAAAGAAAAACAAATTCAAGTGTCACATTCCCTCGCCCTTACAGCGCGATGCAAATTAATGGCCGTTTCTCCGTGGAAACTTAATTTGTTTAATTATATATTTTTCCTGTCCCCCTCCCCCGAACAACCAACTCGCTCGCAAGCGGGAGATGGATGGAGAGAGCCAAAGAGAGAGATGAGGGAGGAGGAGGGGGTGGGGGGAAAGCGAGCTTTTACCGCGTGCATTTGAAAGATCCATCCTTCCATTTCATTTGTCTGCTGTCAAACCGTTTTAAGGATAATCTCGTTGACGTAACCTGAAGAGAGACAGAGAGACAGGGGAAATACTCAATTTTATGCTTCATACTCCCCGTCTTCGGGTGCGATATCCAAAAAGCAATTGTGCGAGTTAATTAGCGACCTCAGTTTCCGTTCTGAACCGTCATAGGCTCCCTCCCAATCCCTCTTTCTCTCTCCCTTCCGACCAGCTCGCTCCTCCTCCCCATTCTCTCCCTCTTTCTCTGTCCTACCACCCTGAACGCCATCTATTCCTCGTGCTCCTCTCCTTCCGTCTCTTTCCATAAGCGGGCGTTCGGTTCCTCCCCCCCTCCTCTCTTAATATCTTCCTCGAACCCTCTGGTTCTCCCCCTTCCCTTCAACTCCTCCCTCTGGTAGTCCCTCCAACATGGCGGCGAACCCGTTTCGCTCGGCGGCAACGTTATTGGTTTTCGAGGGAGAGGAGAATCGCAAGTGTTACGGAATGGTGGTTTGAGTGACGTGGGATGCTCTGCGGGTCACGGGTGCACGAAAAGGGTATGGGGTGGAAAGGGTTAGGGGAAGAATAAGGGAGTTGGTTAAGGAAGAGATTGGAGGTTGAGGAGAGGAGATAGGCTAAGAGGGGAGTGTAGAGAGAGAGAGAGAATCTGAGATGGAAAAAGATGAGAGGCATGCATGCATTTCGGGGTCGTAATATGAAGCTTTTGTTCCATTTCCTGCTTTCCACGAACTAGGGATACAATATACTTCCATTACAAAATCGGCAGTTTGTTTTGAAATGTTCGTTAAAACTGAATCTTATGCTATCAAGAAGTATTGGCGAATAAATTAACCCCAGCGTAACAATTCGTAGAATTAAGCTACTGCAGGATTTGTTTAATCTCTCAGAAATGTACAGCTCATTACAACTATTTTTCTTAAATAACTGCCAATTATTAAATGGAATATTCTGGCGTATTACTTAGAATTGGTTAGCATCCAGTAAACTCGAATTTGATTCAAGGAAGTCTGGTATAATGTAAGGATAAGGATATAAGGATAAGCCACATTTTATCAATTAATTGTCATCGTGGAGAAGAGGAACGCTTTAATATGCATAAACTACTCGTTAAGGCAGCTTATACCGCGATACTGTCACCTACAGAATTTAGATCGACTTCTGTCTAACGAATTCACAAATGAAATTATTGGCATGATTTTTAAACATTTTCGAATAAGTTAATTATGGGCACACATTGTGGCGGTTGATTAGGAAGTTGCTCCAGATTCAATTAGGACTAGCGCAGTCTCCACAATGCAATAATTTTGGACAATCATTTTTCAAATTAAGTTTACTGAAATTTACATGGTGATAATTAATTTTATTCTGATTATAAGCAAGAGTCTAAATAAGTAGTTTAAAAAAGTAATTCGAAATCGAGACCATAATTAAAACATAACAAAGCTTCTCGAAAATGACTATCCGTTTACCGAGTTAGTCAAAACAGATAAGCATTTAAAAGCCATCATCAAAAAGTGACGTTAATGCGAACTAATAATTCATTTGCCAATTCGCCAATTCATCTCCTGAACGCCTCTCCTCCTGAATTTTCTTTACCTCACCCTCTTAAAATTTTCGCATCCAAAACGTCCGACTTAGAGCCGCAAAGCCCGCACAAAGTTTGCCCAATTGAAAATCCATTAGTATTATTAACGAAAAGGAAAAGTAGCTGTAGCGGCGGTAACATCTTATCATCAGTTGCCAGGTCAATGGGTAGATGATGACGGAGAAAAGATATTGGAGGGAGAGAGATAGAAGGAGATGAAGAGAGAGAGAGAAGAAGGTTTGGAGAGAGGGTGCAGCAGCCGGTTCATGCGCCACTTCAACCCTCTTCCTTCCGCTTCCCGAGGAAGTTCTCCTTAAAACGAAAAGGCGCGCGAGCAACGACACGCTGACGAAGACTTCGAAGTTCATTTAAGAACAGTTAAGAACTCCCCAAAATGTTCCCTTACCCAACCCCACCCTCCTCTTTTATTCTGTGCCCTCGATGCATACGAGCGAGAGAAGCTAATAATTATGGCAGAGAGCGAAGGAAGAGGAGGAAGTAAGAGACGGATAGAGATAGAGGCGCCCTTCATGGCTGGAGTAAGAAGGGAGAAGGAAGGGGCTGCCTTAAATGACGAAGACTCTACATATGTGTGTGTGTGTACTCTCAATATGAGGTGGATTAATCCGAAGGTGTCGCCCCGACGCGCCTTCCTCGGAACTAATGCAAGGGAACATCTCTTCGCCCCCTCAAAGTTGCAGGAGTTGGCACTTGGATCGCTATCTCTCTCTCTCCCCTTACATTTCGCTTCCTATCTTCCTTCGCATAAAGGAAGGAGAGGAGGAGGAGATGGAAGACGCGTGTAGGGTTGATTGATGGAGGAGCGCAGGTCAGGATCTCGGGAAACACGTGACGCAGTTCCGATGCCTCGGATGATCGCCGGAAAACCTTCTGGGAGTGAATTTGTGATACGCCTTCATTATATACGACCCCGCCATCTTGTGTGGCATCGGGGGGGGGGGGGGGTGAGGGGGGGGGATGGAGTTTTTTTCTCGGAAAAATAGGGACGGGACGGGAAAGAGGGATAAGGAGAAGATTCCACGACAAGCGCCAAGGATTCTCCGCGACCCCAGGTCTCCCACCCCAACCTCATTTCGCTCCTCAGTTAGATCGCGGAGGGGGAAAGGACGGGAGGTATGCGTGAATTAATGCGAATGAGCGCAATGGGGGTGGGATGGAAAAGGAAAAGAGAGGAATGGGAAAGGGCGGGTACGTTTAGAAAGTTGACGAGGGGGAGGATGATTAACGATGCGGTGGAAGAGCCCACGGAGGTCAACTGTAGTCTAGGAGGAGGAAAAGGAAGACGGGCGAGCGATCTTGCGGCGGGGGTGGGGGGAGGGGGGGGAGGAAGGGGGGGGGAGGAAGGGGGAGAGTAGTGCGAAGTGACAGAAGTAAAGGTACGATGGTGTGCGTGTGTGTATGTCTGCGCGTGGGAATTAACGGCCTCTTAATGGAAATAAAGGCGAGTGATACAGAAAGAGGTTATGGGGTTATGGCAGATAAATTCCGGATAACGCATATCAAAACGCCACCGACGGAGACGTAATAATGTCGTTAGCCTTCAAAAACGCGAGGAGATGACGTTCGAGTTAATTCAGTGGATTAGTGGAAGGCTCGAAAAATAGAGCGGCTCGGGATAAACAAATTATTGAAAAGTACCAAAAAAGCAAAATGGAGAGGAATTCGATCAACGTAAATATACGGATGTAATGTTTTTGAAATGCAATTTTAACTTGAGTGCATTAATAATAACATTTCACTTTCATCCAAAAAAAATACTATAGGGATCAATTGTTTCGACATCGAGAGAGATAGAGAGAGAGAGCGCGGCTAATGATTAATCATATTGAAATAAACACGCTAATTTATTCGCTTGTTGTCAGGAGATTTTATACTTTACCAGCTATAAACTTAAGTTTTATCTATTATTTTTCGTCACGATGAAGCATTGATACAATGATAATAGATGATAATATAATATTATAGATAACATTTCTGTACAAAATTGTGCTTAAAAATAAAACATTAAACCATACAATATAAAAACTAATTCATATATGTTGACCATTTTTGTACAATTGCCACTATTCATGTTTCTGCATAGTATTAGCTCTAATATACATTTTTTGTGTCAGCAACTATGTTAATTATAATTATTATTATTATTCACATAAACGCTACAATTTGGAGCAGGTCCCGGTGGCAGCGGGTCCACATCACAACTCAATGCATAATACCCAAATTACATAATAAAAATTGGGTTTACTTAATACAAAAATATAAGCTTTTTGATACCATTTCCTACACACTATATACTACTTCTTAACTTCAAGTCACAGGAACTCCCATCACAACAGCTTAGATATCACTCAATACATAATGCCTAAATTACATAATAACAATTGAATGTACTTAATACAAAAATATAACCTTTTTTGATAGTAGTTCCTATACACTATATACAACTTCTTGACTTCAAGTCATAGGAACTCTCGTCACAACAGCTTAGCTACAAACTACAACATGTTTCATTTGTTATTTGTCCATACAACTACAAAAATTTAAAATGAGTAAATAATAAAGCATTATCAAGATTCGTGCCATCATACCTGTAAACAATATCCATTTCATAAAACTATTTCCCGATGGCAGGGATATTTTACACCATTTCTCATTCCCGATATAGAAAAGGAAATAAAGAAGTCTCCATTTTAAAAATTCCCTTCTCATCCACGCTTCAGGAAAGTAATGCAAGAACTCCGTGGAAAGGGGATTGGAGAACGGATAGATGAGGCATTCCATAACCACAGCACACAAAAAGTGAGTGTGTGTGTGAGAGAGAGAGAAGGAGTTTTACGTGTTGGAGGTTCATGAGGGACCGGTGAGGTATACCTTACCTCTCCTATCTTCTCCATCCACTCTCCTTCCCCCGCTCTCTCTCTCTTTCAAAAACGAGTCCCATGAGAAGAAGAGAGAGACACACACACACTTCTGGAAGAAGGCAAAACGAAACTCTAGGAAAACGTTCCAGCATTTCCATGAGAGTATGAGGTGGACATTGGAAATCCGGGCAGCGCGGAGAGAATATCGATCAGAAGTGGCAGTTCCACTCCATCTCTCTCGTTCTTTCTCGTTCCCAGCATTTCACCCTATCTCCTCTTTCACGCAATAGGCGAGCGAATGGACGGAAGGAAAAAGGCTCCTGTTAAAGGGAAGAGGGCGTACTAGGAGATAAAATTGAGATTAAAAGAGAGCTGCAGATTGAGAGAGAAAGGATGGTGAAGAGAAAAGAAAGGGAAAAAAACAAGGACGGATAAAGGGTAAAACGGAATAGGTAAATCGAATGGAATAAAAGTAAAAGGAACGGGAAAAGAGAAAGGGAAATAAAGAGAAGGGTCGAGTGGGAAGAATGAAACAAATGGATACAGGAGTAGTAAAAGGAAAAAACAAAGGAATGTTATCTAGTCAGAGATCATTCGAGTTAAATGAAGACGGTAAAAATACATCAAAAAGGTTACTGAAAAATAAGGTGATACAAAAAGCATTGACTGAATAATGAGAGAAGCAAATTGCGAATATGACAGAGAAAGGAATCTTTCCGAACTTGTTTGCCTTACCAGATGAGAACAAGGAGTAGAACGTGTTTACTTCTAAGTAGGATAAAATATATCCATTTGGTAAATATCACAGAATGAGGAAAATAAATAATCGGAGTGATAAATACCTGAAAATATTCAGCTTCTTCTTCTGATGGATCGTGAATCACAGCTGTTTTATAAATATCGATGTTTTCGAGATTTTCTATGAAACAAACAGTTTCTGTAGTAGTAGATGTGATATGCTACTCGCATGCTATAGATTTCCTAGCCTTAGTATAGTCCGGGTAGGGTCAAGGAAGTAAAGTCACTCATAAACAATAGCATTCGTGCAGAGGACAAACTCGGTGAGTTGTTTAGAAAATACACTTAGGAGAGTAAGAGATGTGCTAAGAATGCAGGCACGGAACCGGGTAGCGTGTTTCGCGAAGGTTCATCGATTAATCGATGGGTGGTTAGCTGGTTTGTATTTATGGCCAATCAACCTCTTGGATTATTATAGCCATACCGATTAACCGAATATGGTCATATTTGAAGCCCGTAATCCCAATAAGAGGAAGGCTGGAGAATTTATAACGGACTTCTAAGAAAGTATGAAATATCAACTCTATCATTTCCGATACATGTGAGTGGATAACCTTCGTTGCTAGTTGGATATCAACATTTACCTACTGCACGCCGTTAATCATGTTTATGGTATTTGTTATTACTAAGTATGAAATTTGAGAAATTTATGTAGCAACAATCGATTTATAAAATTTATAACTAACATTCAATATACATATTAACAGCCGAACAAGAAGAAGATTCTTGTTAGGTAACCTCACTGACCAACATGTCCCCAATATTATACAATTTGCAATAACGGTCAATGCCCAAATGATCTATCAAGCAAATGAAATAGCTACTTGTAACATTATTTAAAAGGACAAATTACGACGGTCATTGCAATGGAAATAAATTAAAAACAAAGTAAGAAAAGAGTTGCTGAAGTAGACAGCAAATGGCGGCTTCTTAAAAAAAATTTCGCGCCATCCAGCTATTGATGGTGACGTTTTAAGTTTTTGAATGGCGTAGCTCTCCGAAGTAATCGAATATCACATTGAGTATTTGAGAAATTAACAGCACATCTGTATTATTATTTGCCTAAACACCGATTTCAGTGAAAGTTATATACGCATGACAATGACGCGGCATCTATTCTGTGTATAAGAAAAGAAGAATCATATGCGCAATATTACTCCATGTAATGTTCATTGATCAATGGTCTTGCAAAATATATTCTTGCATGTCAAATATGACTAAGAATGGTGTGAAATTCATTATATTCCTCCATCTGAATTAATTATGGGACTTCCATACCGCGGACTGTAGTATTCCTGGTATTCGCTTTGATAGCATTCCTTTCCTTCGGTTACTTGCATCTCATTCGACCAAAGATGAAATAAAACGGATTTGTTAGGCTCTGTTCCTAATAGTCGACCTCTCCCTACTTCCCCAACTCTCCAACGGTGGAAGACCTCCGCTTTCACCCGGCGGCAAAATTTCCTCTTCAGATGCCTATACAAACTGCATCACAGACTGTTCATATCTCTCCTAAATCATGAGCAAGCTGCTCTCAAAACAAAGGATAGAAAAAATAAAAGGATTCTTGAAAGAAAATTTGAAATCATAATGATATGTGAAAAGAAGCTTGAGGGAGTGGCATTCTTAATGAATAGAAGATGCATTGGACCTCTAGATCGTAGTAAAACACTAAGAATATTTTTTATTATTTTGATGTTATCACATCGTTATCTACAGATTCAATAAGAAAGACAAGGAAAATCTATGCGAAATATATTCTATATGCGAAATATATTCTATAAGAAATGTGAATAGCCACTTGATAAAAATTACAATCTCTAATAACCGAACACTCCTGGGTGATAAAAAATCTAGATACTTTTATTTGAAGAATTAACTTTTCTGGATTTTTATAGTAAACAGGAAGCAAGAAAAATGTTCTGTTTATAGATTATATCCTTACTTTAGCGGAGTAATCGAACCATAATCGCCTGTTTACTACATACCTATAGGTTTTAGGCTGATCCAACCCAGTTTGCCCTATCTAAAGATTTACTCTTCATCTTCTAATAGCCATAAATTTATTTAATAAATCGTTTATAGAAGGATATTTATAGAAGGAATCGAAACTTTTATGAAAAAAGCTTCGTGCATCTTCAGAGAGACTAGCAATGAGCACAAAAACAGAAGTGAAAAAATCGCCTAGCTACTAATTGCGCTCTCGCCTTTTTCTTTGATGATCGATTATCTCTCCTTGCATAAACTATTACGTTACTCCGAGCTAATAGTGAAAGTAATTAATGTTTAAATTTCCAGAAAATGCGTAGAAAGTTTTTTGAATAGTAATAGTTCTTAATATTCTACAAATAAATGGAATATTTAATCGTTAACTGTATAATGAGAGGACAGAAATGAATAATTTAAATTGTGTCGAGTCGAGAGAAGGAAGAAAGTGCTATCACAATCGCAAAAAATATGCGAAGTAATAGGTTGCGAGAAAAATCGGAAAATGGAATAAGGGAAAAATGGAAGACAAAGATTAAGGGGATGAGTTGTTTGATCGATTGATTTAGTTGAGCTTACCGTCCAATTGATGAAAAATTCGGTTCCGTATAGAGGGTGAGCTTATGATAATGAGATGATGGTCACCGTAGAACGGCATTTCTGCCAGAGGAGGAATCAAAGCCAACCAGAGGTAGAGTTCGAGGGAACGCTCGGCTACGAGAAGTAAGGAAACAAAGGATGGCATTGAGGAAGGACACAAAAGGGAAACGTAATGGAGAAAAGGACGGATGTAAAGAATGAATAGATCAAAGTGAAAAGTAAAGGAACAGAGCTTCGAGAACGAATTGATATCTGATTGATTATTGGATTGCTATTTTTAACCAAAATGGACTGGGTAGGTAAAGGTGGAGACTACGGCGAAATCATACACATAAATAGAAACAAAAATTCCGTTATGAATAACGATCGCGGACCAATCCCCCTTTCACCTCTGTATGTTGTAACGGCTGAACCTCCTTCCCCTTTCACTTCAGCACATAACCATATAAATATGGCCCACAACACCCTCCCCCCCCTCCCTCATTACACATTAGCTACTGATGATGAGAGCATTGCTCTCAAAATGCGTATTTAGTACGTTTACCTCAATATTAAAGATCTTGTGTGCGTGTATTCGCGTGCTTGTGTGCGTGATTGCTTCATCTGATAGGTCCCTGTCGCTGCCGGGCGGCACATAAACCTACAGGCAGCTGTGTGCAATACTAGGTCCCTGGCGCGGTTTAATTTCCCGTAAACCTAGTATTATTTCCCACCCTTTTTCCTTTTATTTCCCCTTATCTCTTGGTGTGTACGTGTGAGCGTGTTTGTGATTGCCTAGTAGGTCCCTGTCGCGGTCTTACAGACTCACAAACCTTCTAGCAACGATGTGATTTTCGGGTCCCTGGCGCAGATTAATCTCTCGCAAACCCGGCTCCTTTTTTATCCTTTTTCCTTCTGTAGGATTAGTGCTTGTGCGATTGGGTGAGTGACTTCAGGTCCCTGGCATGGAGTAACACCCCCTAAACCTATAAGTGTGTATTTTTCATTTTCTTTGACTTTTCACCTCCTTTTCCTCCCTTCTTTCATGCGCGTCTCTATTTTTGAATTTTAGGGTTAAGGAGTTAGATTTCTCATTTAACAAAATGGGCTGATTATACTAAAAATAAATAAATGTTTTATTAAGGCTTAGTGAACTTGCGATAGGCGTAAAAGGCACGACGTAAAATGCCACATTGACTCTTTAAGCCGATATTTATATATTATCTGATATTTCGATTGAAAGTGAAACGAAAATTGAAGTATTAAAATAATTATACAGCCGCGTAAATGCATCCCATCGCCCGGTAGAGATCACTCTAGAATGAAAAAAAATCGACAGAAAAGTGAGTAAGACCGTATTTAAACAGACCACTAAAGCGATCTCTTTTGTGAAAATAACAAAATCCCTGAGGGATGACGACATTATTAGCTTACTATTTGGGCTTTAGGTCATTACTAATTTATGAAACTGGAATCAGTTCCAGAGAAATATATCGACGCATTCAATCTAAAATTGTGTAGGTGGAGTATCGGTGATTAATAAAATATTTTAAGTTCAAAATACAATCATGATCAAGTCCTAATTGAATTATAAAATCCAATTTCACTAAAATTACTGTAAATGAAATTCGACTGACTTCTATAATCGAAAAAATGAGAAATTTTACCATACTTATGAAAGAAAGGTATAAAATATCTGCAAAGTTAAGAGCGATAACCTGATATTTTCTTTGTATAATCTGTTAATTTTAGACAATTTATGTACTGAACGAACTTCAAAAATTAAATCAAAACTTCCTTGAAGAATAAAAATTATATATGCTAAGAATTTTCAGTTTTTCCGAATAAATTCTTATTTATTCGAAAATTGAATGCTATTTTTTCGGAAAGCTAAGTATGAACTCGTGCAGTGACAAGCAAAGGAAAAGGTACACATCCGAACGAGTTTTCATGTTCTAGTATTTAACCGATTTCGCCTAACATTCTCGGGATCGAAGGAAGGGCACCAGAGCTTAAATTGGAAGCATTCGGAAGGTAAGGAAAAGAAATCTTCGAAAATAATTTATTCCAACGCTAGCTCTCCCTTAGTCGAGCAAACGAGATCAGCCCACCATTAGCTTTCGTAAATAAATGAATAAAATGGGATATGAGTACTCGGGCGGGGTTAAAGGGACTCGAGCGATTAAAGGCGGGAAGAGAGAAGGGTTCGAGGCAATGAGAGATCAATGAAGCAAAACAGTGGGATGGGAGAGGGATAAAGAGAATGAGAGGGAGGAAAAGGATTAAATAGATTTGGAGGTATAAAGAAAGGAGGAATGATGAAGGAGGAGATTGAGACGAAGAGGAAGAAGGAGTGTAAGTGATAAAGGGATTCCAAGAGTAGTTTAATCGAATGGAGAGAAATGGAAAAGGAAATGACGAATAAAGGAAGTTTCAGATAAAGGGAGAAGGGAGGGCCACCAGAGAATTTTATCCTAATGGAAAAGAATTATAGAATAAAAGCTGGAAATATTCTTTTGAATTAGCAAAATGTTTATCAAAATCAATATCTTGTGTAGTATTTACTTCTATAATTAAATCGTAAGCATAAATGTATTATAGGTTTTAATTTTTGACATATGGGAAATGTTTATTACGCAAAATCGCATTTAAAAATTTAAAGTTTTAGAGGGACTTTTTACTACCCTGCCAAAAATAGAATAAATAAAATGAAGCCCTTGCATATTTATTTAGTAAGACTTTGCAAGAGGAATAAATGTGTTGCATTGTATTATCACCTCAACTCAAGATTTTCTCGTTAAAAAAATTAGTTTTCTGATAATTTATCCCAGAAAAACATCTAAATACAGAATAAGAACGCGTTTCTGTTAATTTAAAGTCTCCCATTTTTATAGCACATAAAAGGTAAAGTCGGCGATTTTTATAATTAAATAATATTATTAAAACTTTATTCACCTTGTTAATCTAACTAGCTGATGCAATATTAATCATCCAAAACTATTAATTTGCAATTTTACGGCATATTAGTCAGTTAAAAAAATAAATCGCAAAGTAATTCTTGAAGATGAGGCAGATAATGTATAATACCTATAAAAATTGGAAATACACCCAATAAATTCGAGAATCAAACACTTCCTTAGAATAAATTACAATTGAAACAAAATTTCCAAATCTCCTCAATTTTTTATTCTTTCCCTGCGAAAATTTTCACTACGCCTGTCATATATTCTATGATTCAATGCAAAGACCCCTGGGTCACCAAACTTTTTGATGAGGCATCATGATCCACAGTTCAGGCCACATACGGCATTTCAAATGGCTGATCGGGCCGTGTAAAAATTTCAAAGAATTTCTGAGAATTTTTTTCGATTCTGTAATATGTAATTCGCTTATATTAAAAGTAAATTTCACCAAAGCACCCAAGCATGTCGTTTAGTTATCATAAATGATATCTAATAAATACTCTTGCTGATAAGGCGGGCCGGATCAAATCACTGCGCGGGCCGTAGTTTGGAGACCCCTGACCTAGAGGATTTCAAATAGATGGAATGAGAAGGAAAGAGAAGTACCGGAGGATTTAGGAGGCAAAGAATGCATGCAAACGTAAGTTATACGGCTGAAATATGCCGTCTCGCTCTTTTTAGTCTTCCATGAACTTCTGAAAACATACTACCTCGCACTACGGGCAGAACCTTGAATCCTACTCTACGATCCATGCATATTCGACGCTAGTGTCGTGGAATATTTTAGATCAGAAAACACGGAACTTCTCTCCCGTCTTAAGCACTGCCGTACTTCCTCACACTATCCTCCTGCTCCATTCCAGGCTCTCATCCCACGTGTCCTTCACCCAGGAGACAATCCCTTCCACCTCAATCTCTCATTCCTGTCGCCCTACTCCTCCTCATTCCTCCTCTTATCCCCACAAAACATTCCCTCCCCTTTGATGGCGCATATCTTGATTTCTCTACCGCCTCAATTCGTAGAACGCAATAATTAGGGGTAGAAAATTTTTGACCTCCTTGGGTGGGATATAGTAAGGTGAAAATTTCCGCCAGCATTAACGTATTTAAGTACGCTCCTTGCCTGTTCCATTCACGCATAACCTCCGGAGCTCTCCCTTGAAACAGTACCAAATACCACAAATTATTCTGTCCCAAATGAACCATTTATGTGTTCAAGGGTTGATTGTAAAAGTAGGATGAGACATATTTTTAACAACTGAGTATTAATTAAAATGCAAATTTGCTGGTAAATGTTTCACCTTAAAAATTCATTTCATAAATTTTAATTTACTCAAACTCTAGCTGAATCCTTATTAAGACAGTATTTTTACACTTTTGTATATTTAATACAAATGAACCTTTGTTGCTATCAAATAATCTCAAATTTTCTTTTCAGAGGCATGTAAAATTATATCTACTTCGATTTTATACCAATTAAATTCTATTTTAGATCAAATCCATATCATTAGTATTTTTTCCGCTTTCAAACAATTTATTATATGAAAGTTTTTACAACGAAAGAAGATTTTTAAAAAAGCCTATCTGTATGTGATATTGGAAATAGAGAGATTTTGAATAAAAGTGAATTATAATTCAAAATAATACAATAATGAAAATTAATTAATATAACATGTTGAATTTTCCTACCAATGCCCGTAAGTTTACAACTCACAGTTATTAAAGTAGATTTGAATGAATCTCAAGCTCGGCAATAGATTGATGCTGTCTTTTATGAGGATTAAATCACGTATATACATAATTAAAGACTGAGCCTTACTTTAAGAACGCATTGAAAAACTACTTCACCTAAAGGATTACGCACATTTTTTTCTACAAAAATGAGCTTGAAAGTTAATGGACGACCTTGATAAAACTATTTTCCCAAAAATTTTTTTGAAAGGTATACTAATGAGAAGTGGAAATTTCATTCACTACAACAACTACCCTAGACTTTAAGATACTTAGTAAGAGAAAAATATTACCTATTTCCATATGAAGTGCGAAGAATACGGTTTTTTAATACAAAAAGACAAGTACAGTTCACAGAATATTTATGAATAAAAAATCGGCATTAGTTAGACTTAAATATTCTCTCTCTATACCTCTTCTATGATCTCCTTTACGGCCAATCTCTCTCTCTCTGTCTCTTCAATACCTCTCCTATTGTTTCCAAAACTCTAAAACCTAATTTAACCTTTTCTCTCGAAAAATCCTATCTTTCCATTTTACTTCTCTCTCTTTTCTAACATTCTTTCAGAGTTGCTATAATACAACGCACCCCTCCACCCTTTCACCTCTTAACTCATCCCCACTGCAAAACGAAAAGAAGTGCCCGTGGGAATAATCCATGTTCTCGATTCCTCCGAAGAGAGCAAAATCCGCTTCGTCAGAAGTTCTGACCCACACGGATCGATGACGCCCAAAGGAGTTTTCAATAAATAATCTCCGGCTCAAGCAAGGAGCAGCAGGAGCAAAAGTGCGGGAGGCGGTATCCTCACCCATTTTGAATTGGGAATCCTTAACCCTTCGTTACGCTCATATCTCAAACTACCATTAGTACTAGGCGATCACACGGGAGTCATCTGATCCATATATCTACAAATACCAACTATAAAAATATCCTATATATGTATGTATAATTTTATCATCATTCCTCATCTTTCCGTCTTATTTAAGTCCCGTTCTCGCGCTCCTTCTTCATCGGCATCCCACCTTACATTGGTCCTTAAATTTCCGCAACCCACACTGCAGACAAACCAACTTTTTTCACAGGCATTTTTTCCATCTTTTCGCATCCACTTATTCCACCTTCCGTTTCATCTGTCCTTCTGCACGACCTATTCCAATCGAACCTCGCCTGTTTCCTTCCTAGCTCTTTGCTAACCGAATCCTTTCTTTTCCCGACGCCACCTCTCCCGCCCCTTTTCTCTCGTTTAACGAGAGAAAGCTTCTCATAAGCTCCTATCGCGTCACAGGAGGCCTCTCAAACATTCGTTTGGGTAATCCTTTTCATCACTCTTCCCCACGACCCGAGTATTTCGCCAACTACATCATCCCTTTTCGGAGCTTAAAATCTTCCACCAGTCTCTCTCTCTCTCCCCCCCCCCCCCCACTCTCTCGCTCTCTCCCCCCTCTCCACTATTCCATTTCCATCCCGTCTCCGTTCAGAACTGTTTGATCCTCTCTCTCTTGCTTCCCTCTTTTCTCTATTCTTCGCCAACTCCAAGTGCACACCCAATATTTCCCGCAATTTATTCCGTCTCCTGTGGCCTTTAGAGATCAGAATCAAAGGACGAACGAGCACTAATGGCTATGAGTTTTTTCAAGTAATTTGTTCGATTCAATCCGTTTTAATAAGTGATTCTTCGAGATTTTTTTACCAGCCCCAGAGAAAAATTAAGGATCTTTACTCTGTATTTAATTTACGTAGATGATTTCAATAGTTTAGTTGGCGAGAAACAGTAGGAAAAAACGACATTTTTATAAAAAACGAAATTAATTTTATCTACATAAAAAATTAAATTGTAATTATGAAAGCATTTAAAGAAAATCTTGTGTCCAAAGCATGAGTTTCTCCATACCGAGTTATGAATATGATTGCAGTATTATATACTTCCATGTTGCTCTCGAAATCAATGTCCTCAGGAATAATTATGGGGAATTGTGGATAATATTAAAGGATAATATTTAAAAATTTGAAAAATTTTCAGTGATAAATACTTTGAATCAGTTTTCACATTGAAAAAACAACAACTAAACAAAATTGTTGTCTATTGCCATGGATAATAAAATATCGATGGGAAATTGAAATTACCGTTAGTGACGCTGGGATCGCTGTCAGTATTTTCGAAAAAATTCGTTTACAAAATATGACTCTAGGAGGCATTAGGATAATTTTGATTGCAATAAAACTTATCCCTGGCAGCGTAGGCACCGCTGTCAACAATTAGAAAATGTTATCATGGCAACGAAAAAGGGTATTACTTAGCGGCGTACTCAATAAATTCAGACAATCAGAATAGAACAGAAAAAATATTTCATAACAAAAGTTGTAGAAAATTATATTTTCTACAATTTTATTTATAAAATATATTTAGGTAAATTAAATCCTAACGGAGATATTTGAAACAACTGAAAAATTACAAGCAAAAACTTTTTCCGTTCAACCGGTTTCAACGAAAACCTTATCAGACCTTGAATTACTAATAAGAAATATTAAATATAAAGTTTTGTGCTGATCTGATTAGTTTTTTTAGTTAGAGCGCGAACAAAATTCCTATCACACACAAAGACACAATGACACCATGGAGAAAATCGTGGAAACGTACTCCGAGGAACTTAAAACGTGTATTTCCGTAGAAATCTTTAATTAGATTTTTTCACGAATACAATAATTTCTCCTATACTACATATGGAGAAAGTAATATAGATTCTTGTAAAACGAATCATAAGCACATTATATAAAATTAAATTGAAACAAATTCAAGGAAATATCTTCAGCAAGTCCCAATATTTTCCCCACTTATCAGTTCACCAACACCACCCAAAAACATGTCAATGAATACTTATGCTGCAATAAAAATACTGTAAAATAACGACTTCTTGGGAATTGCCCCAGTTGGTTGTAGCGACCCATTTCTTAAGTTTCTCTACGGCACTCCTTCATATAAGCCTATGTATGCAAATTTCTCAAAAAGAATGCACGATGCGTTTCAACATGAATTTAAGAGAAAATAGTTTACGGTATCGTCTGTACACATAGGGAGCCTTACAAAAGCCACTAAATATTCCATCCATAACTTCCTGCCGTACCCGAGTCTGGGGAATTGAGATTTTTCTTTTGCGCATTAAATGAAGCAAGGAGACCACCCGTGCGGGTGAGTCACATGGAGTGAACGACATTATCCTTTGCCGTACCGACTGTAAGGTACACACACAAAATACAACCCCATTCCATGAATAAAAATACAAGGCGCGCGGAGGGAAGAGGAATAGCATATCCACGATGACACAAATGCCAAGTCTTCTCCGCCCTCACCTATTCTGAAGCAACTCCAAGGTTGGCATAGCGTTTCCTAGACTATGTCTCCCGCTAAGGAAAATCTCAGTCTCGCATCGGATGAGTAGAGGGATGTTGGAGAAGAGGAGGATGAGATAGCCTCTCTTCAATATTCTCATCACGATCACAATCACACTCGCATACGCGTGCTTCCCAGATGTGCCATCCAACCGCAGCCAACCCGAGTCTAGTGGCTCATCCAAGAGGGCTTCCTACGGCATTCGACGCTTATCCCATCTCCTATTTCTATCCTGCTACTCTCGCCTCATCTCTTCCTCTCTATCCATTCCTCTCTCTCTTCTTACTAACGCCAATACCCGTTTCTTCCGAAGGATTTGGCACAACAGAATGATTCCACATATTCGACCACACACAGACATCCAGTGTCTTCTCACATCCCCATGTCTATCTCTCTTTCTTCCGCCTTCCTTTCCCCCCACCATCTCTCTCTCTCATACCTCCACACCCTCTTTTACTCGCTAACCTCCTCCTTCCGCACCTTCCTCTCAATTCCCATTATAAAGGTATTGTGTTCCTTCAGCCTCCCATAATCCTATACGCCTCTATTATTTCCTTCCAGGACCTTGTTCTCTTCTTTCACCTCGACATTGTCGTCATTCCTCATCAACCTGCCTGTCATTCGAAATTGATCTGGGAAATTCCCCGAATCCAGCGGATCAGAAATATTATCCCTTTCATAACGCACGTTGTTCCTTTTTTAATTCCGCTAATTAAATTTTTTGTTGCCGCTAACTTATTAAAATTAAGATTCCGCTCGCCCTCTTTTATTAAAATAAAACCCTCCATGAGAAGTCATCGGGTTAATCCTTTTTCGTTTATTATATGTAAACGAGCGTTTTTATCCAGTAATTGTATTACTGGGAAAACAAAACCAACGTTTTTAATAACGGGTATAAAATAAATGTTTGAAATTTAATTCAATGTTAAATATTTTACATTCAAATTCAAATTTATATTGTCTATATATATGTTTATATATGTCATTTGGAGAGCAAAGAAATTATATTTCCTGATTTAAATGCTATTTATGTTCGTAAGGACAATGTGTGGATTTTGTCCGCTAACTAGGAAATCATTCCTAAAGCAACAATAAAAAGCTTATTAAGGGTTGACATATGTTGACAAGTACACAAGTGAATAATAATTATGACATATACACCATAATTTATCAACATCAGTCATTCATTACTTTCTTGTTCCTCGAAGTAAGCTGGAATTATTCTTTATGTCATATATGAATACGGAGACAAGCATTTGGGTAACATACTTTCATCGGATACCATACAAATTAAGAGATTTAAAAGTAATACACAATTATTTTTTCTTGTTTATTATGTGCTTTTTGATATTATATTGATATCGAAAATAAACACGCAAACATTATTGATTGGATAAGACACTTATGAGTAGAATTCGACATTTTTTTAAATCGACGATTTAAATTGACGTTTATTTTTCCAGGAGATTTTCGTCGAATATCGACGCTTACATATAGGCTTGGGTTCGACGTTTATTTTTCTCAAAAATCGACGTTTATTTTTCCTAAAAATGGACGTTTACTTGATTACATTTTACTAGGATTAATAGTTTTCGACTTTAATATTTCCTAAAATACCGTTTTTTATTTGTCATAAAATCGACGACGCATATCAACGTTTATTTTTATGCATTTAATTAGACTTTTTAGTTTTCGACGTTTATATTTCTTTAAAAGCGATATCTAATGTCGATGTTCATTTCAATACATTTTACCAAGTTTTATCTAGAAATGTGATATAAATCGAATTCCTTATAATTAAATTTAACTAAATGTGTATAACTAAAAATAAGGCTTTTTTATACTAGTTTGCTTGTTGTTATCTATATTTTGGCGAATGTGTTGTTGTTGGCTTCGGCCATCAACCTGGAACAGTTAATTTTTCCCAATAAATCAGAAAGTATATTCTACTCGTTAATTCGCGCCCCTTATTCATGAAATCGTGATTATTAGTGAGAATTTAATGTGACGTGAGTAAATTTTATGACAGGGTGCTTTTGGAAATTCCACAAGGCCATCTGACGAACAGTACTCATTTTTCAGTCCGGGGAAACCTTTCATTTCGCCTCTTGGAGGAGGTGAGCAGATAATGTCGCGCCGAGGACGCAATAGACGTACCCCGACTTTTCTGTAAATGAAGTCCAAAGTGCGTATGGATTATCGGATCTGGCCGAGGGTAAAGAAAGAGCGCAATAAACCGATCATAATTTTTTGTCCTTAACCTTTGGATCCCACGGCTGCTAAATATGTGCCCTTAAGATAGTGGCATAATCGACATTAAAAAGCAAATTCCGAATGTTGTATGACCGTTTGGTATGACAAATACAGAAGGTCTCTACCGCTTTGAATGTTTGGTGGTAGAATATGTTAGGTTTGAGAGCGGATAACAAAGTTTTAATATCACGACGCATAAATTTCGTAGAAAATGTAGTGGTGAAAATAGACACTTATTGACGACAATTCATTTTCGTCTAATTTAAATTTTTTTAAAATTCGATATTTATCGACATTTATCGATTTAAATCGAATCCTACCAAGCCTACTTATGAGTTTCACTATTATTTTATTTGGACTTACAGATTGAGACTTTTTGAAATGATACGAATTGACGTTTGGTGATTTTTAATAGAACTATTTTTCTGCCATAATATGTTTCAAGTGCAATAAATATATAAAAATATTCGTCATGGGAAACATTTTACAGTATTATAAAATGTCAAAAGAAATAATTATAATCCATGGAAATTTTTAGGAGAAAATGTCAGCTTAGCAAAATTTTTAAAAAAGAAAAATTTCCAGGCGCAGTAAAAAATCCGGAGACTCTTTATGTAATTATAATTATTAATTTTCCTCGATTTCCGAGGATCGGCGTAAAATATTCCAATCTTCAAAATGAAGGGGATGAAAAAATTTTATATTTTTTTAAATTTGAGTTTTGCAATCCAGAACCGAGAATCATCCATTACCGCGCCTCTTTTAGCCACTATCTTCTGGATCATTCAGTTTTAAGCGTCCTCTTTTATTAGATTTCCCCATGACCGCCAATTTTCTCATCATTTCTCCCAAATCTCGCATAACGTTCACCCCATCTCATCATATCCTATCCACTCAGCTTCTTACTGTTCAACTCGCGGAGTCCAGATTCGCAAATTCTCTCGATCATTCCCGCCTTCCCGACATCTTAACACCTCCTCACCCCCTTTCCATAACACCTACCGACACACACTAAACCCTATTTCCCTCACTCATACACCCACGAAATTCCTTCACCCCCTTTCACTTCCCAAACAGCCACCTGCACCGCTCCCGTAACCCTTCTCCGTCACATGGAGCCACCAAAACTCCCGCCACCTCTTGAAATCCCACCATCACCGCCACTCCATACCCTTTCCCTCTCACTCTGCTCCAATCTTTATTTCTCTACTTTTCGCACAATCTCTTCAGCACCCAATCCAACCCGCCATCTCCCTCGCGATCCGCCGTCTATACTCCCGTCCCCACACGCACATACCTCATCTTCCTTTTCTCTTCATCCCTACCCACTTCTAACTTCTCCTCCCTTTAATCCCTCCCTTATTTCTCTCTTATCCACTTCTCCCTCCATCCCCTTATCTCTCTTTCCCTATCTTTCTTTATAAAAAAAACCGCTCCCTAAGTCTTCTTCTTTCTCACACCCCATCACTACCTCATGCTGCTTCACACCCAACCCCCTTAAACTCTCCCTACCACATCGTTCCCTCCTTATACCCTTCCCCCTATCTACCTCTCCCTCCCTCTTCTCCTCCGCCTCACAATCTCTCCTCGAACTCGCTCCTCCTCTCCTCCCCCTTAGTCCCAACGAACCCCGTTTTCCACTTACGCCGACCGCTTTGATTCGGATTAATTAAATTCGCCGCGGATCTCTTTTCCTGTCCGTCTCTCCAACCAAGCTCGCATTCCCTTCTTCTCTTGTTCTCCTTCTCCTCCTCCTCCTCTCTACTCCACCTCTGCACCGCAAGCTTCATTCGTCCTTCCGTTTCCTGACTACACTCACTCTCGTTCCTCCGCCGCCCGGCCCTTCCCCCCGCCACACCCTCCTGCACCCCACACCTCCACTCATCCCCCACTATACACACCCTTATCCACCCTTATTTCCACCCCTTTCCATCCCTGCTACTCATCCTTTTCAAAGGGTCCACCGACGGCGTCTCTCACTCCTCCCTCACCAACCCAGCAACCTCTAATTCCCCCTTCTTCCCTCCTCCCCCTTTTCCTTGTCTATTCTCTTTTACAACCTTCCTTTATTCCACTCCGTCTTCCCCTCCCTCACCTATCCTTCTTTCTCCCTTCCTTGGAATTCGCCTATTCTCTCTCTGTACGGTTGACTTCCGTTTCTCCTTCCTTGCTCCTCTTCCCTCTCTCCGCATACCTCTCCGTTTTCTCATCTCTCTCTCTTTTGATCTCCCACTCTACCTTCTTTCTTCCCTATACGCTTTCTTCCGTCTGAATCCTTCCGACAACCCCTTGTAATGCGCACCGTGCCTTCATGCGTGCCTTTCAAGCTCTTCCTCTCCAATCTCCCGATCTCCTTCTCCTCAGCCAACTCCTTCTCATTCTTCTTTAATGTCTTCTCCTATTCTCCACCGTCTATCCCTCTCTTTTCCTCCTCATCTCAAGCCACTTCGCCCTTCTTTTCGGGGTCCACTCCCTCAAGAATAAGTTTGACTCCTAATCCTTTTATTTTTAATTCTCTTGATCTCTCTCGAGGTTTATCCCTTTCTCTTTTATCCCGATAGTCTCTTCTCTTAGCAGATTTTCTAAATGCTGTTTTGAAGTGCTTAGGATTGCGAGACCTTTTACTCTGCTACCTGTTTTGTTTGATCGTTTTCAGTTCTTTATGGTTAAGTCTACTTTTCGTGTGTAAGCTTGATGCACTGCAAACGGAATCTACTTGTTTCCGTACTCTCGTTGCTAACATTCCCACGAGGCGAACAATCTGCTCAGTTTATACGCGCTCTAAATTTTGCCAAGTTATAAAATACGTAGAAATATCGGCCGAACATTTAAATGATAAATATATGAGTTAGTCTTTCAAAATGATTAGTATTTTTCTGACATTTCTTTTCCACATTTATCTCATATTCGCTAGATTTCCTCATAGGAATCTAATTTTTTTCACCAGTCCAATCTATGGCCTCCGAAATTATTTACTCTTTTATTCACTCCTCTGCGCTCGGTCGTAGTTCTTTTTAACCTTTTATAATTCTTTTTCACTTCTTCCAAAGTTTTCTCCTCTCTCTTAATTACCTATTAATTTTCACTCAAGTGCTTCCCCCTTTTACTTCAACAACTCCGAACTCCACAAACCATATTTTTTTTCCTTCTCCGTTTCCCTCCTCATTCTTTCAACCCTCGTACTTCTCTTTATCTTTCCCCTTTACCCATTCTCTTTGGCGTCTCTCATTTCCTCCTATTTAAAAATTTTCCAATTCAACTTTCCCCCCTCTTCTCTTCCTCCCAACCTTCCGCCTTTTTATAACTATTCCTCTTCGTGCCTATAAGAGTCAATGTCTTCTTATGTCTCTTCTTTTCGAACTTACTTCATAAGTCTTTTCAATCCCGACCGAAAAGGATTTGCATCATCCGTCCGCCTTTCAAGGCTATAACAAGCTGATGTCGCTCAAATATTTCATTTTTTTGTTCGCTCCAATGAAATTTTTTTTCGTGACGTTTTGACTGCTCGAGGAACTTGCCATTTTTTCGGGAACAGACGTATTAAGCCCAAGAGGTTGTCCCTAATTTCACAAAACTTTTAGTCAATAAAATATCACGGAAGTTAAATTTGAGATCGAAATATTCGGCGTCGTTGAAAGTTGGAATATTAAAAAAGCGGAGGTAATTTTTGCATTTTTCTATTCCATGGCATTTGAAGAACTTAATTTCTTCTTTATGTACCTCCTTTGATAAATTATTCTGGCAATTTCTTTGACTTAAAAATTTTAACTGACTCCTTTATTTGTCCTCAATTGAAAGTATTGATTTAAGATTTTTGCATCGTAAAAAAATTAAAGAGACCAATTAAAATATTTATCCACCGAAGGAATAGGAGTCATTTATAATTCATATAAATAACGCATTAGTTCATTTTTTTTCATTTATTGACTGTAAAAATACTAAATACTTATAAAATATATGCACCAATAGAATATTTTGGGTTACTAGAAAGAGTGAAATATTGATAATTTTAGGTTGAGAGCCTAAAACAGCTGTTTCCTAACTCTTTCACTTCGCGAACCCCTTGAGCTAATCTATTTCTCGTCGCGAACGCCTTGGGTTAACCTTTTACTTCTCAAACCCCTAGAGTTGTAACAGTTTTGGCGGCGAACCCCTTATAATGGCGAAAACATTTTGTAAAAACAAATCTTTTTGAACGCGTTTCATTCATTAAAAATAAAAAGTTTATGTAGCACATAGTATTTAAACGTTTGATGACAATATCCGAGATTCTGATTTGATTGCAGTCTTCTGCAAAATTCAAATATAATACTTGAAACATAAGAAAATTTTAAAACAAAAAATGCAACTAATTTGAAATAAATCAAAGTTCTGGTAAGAATTGTAGAACCAAGAAAGTGAAGAAGACGCCATTACCAAATTTTTCTAGCGAACCCCTTAGATTTATCTCCTGAACTCCTCGTGATACGCGAACCATCGGTTGGGAAATGCTGGCCTAAAATATAGACCATTAATGCCTTCATTTTCCAATTGTTAAACAATTCAAGCATACAAAAAAATATAAAATTTCCCCAACTTTGGCAATGATATAGTCATTATCGTTTTTCAACATGATACAATTCCATCATGGCAAATAGCATTAATTACACCGACTTCATTAATATGTTATATACATATAAAGGAATGCTTTTTCAACCGTGCATAATGATTTTTATATAAACCAAATTTTTCCCATGTTTTTAACCTTTGCATTTTTCTTATTCTTTTCTCTTTTTCATTGTTTTTCTCTCTCCCACTCGCTAGCATAACCCGTTGCTTTGACCCTATTCATCCTTCCTGTCTTCTATTTCTCAGCGGCTCATCTACTTTCTCACGTTCCGCTTCCCTTCCCGCCCCTCTTTCTCTCCTCCCTCTCCCAAAACTTCCCTCTCCAACTTCCCTTTCCCACTCCCAATACCCCTCGGCTCTCCTTAGCAGGCGTGACTTCACAACTAGCTCGCATATTTGGAGATTCTTTCCTTTTCTCGTGAGAAAATTAGCATTTTTATGGCTTCCAACGCACGTGTGTCACTCTACCTAATGTATATGAAAAGAGAAATACAAAACATTACAGCAAAACATGAGATTCTTTCTCATTCGAATTTCATTTGTTTTGTATGGGAGTACTTGAAGTTCAATATAGAGAAATATATTGAGATACGTTAAATAAAACCTTTGGTTAATATCAAGCAATAGAAGTTTTTTACTCTACAATTCTGAAAAAATTACAATTAGCACCTTAGTTTTTATTAATATCCTTAAGAGACTTGTGTTCTTATTTTTATAAACGAGCCAAGAAGTTTTGTACCCAAGCATTACCAGTTTGCTTACATTTAAACAATTTTCTTGGTTAAATAACGAGACCAGATCAAAGCAGAAATTGAGGTTTTAGGTATCTGAAATAATATTTCACTTTAATGAAATTTGACCATTCATAATGATGGAATTTTGGATGTGGGCACTGGTAAAATTAAACAGCAAAATCACGGAAAGTGCTGTTTCTGTTACATATGTGAGATATACGTACTTATTTGGCATTATTCCACGTCTTTGATAAAAGCTCTTTGATAGCAGGCAATCTAGTTTGCGTCCTTTAAGAATTCAGTGGGTAAAATTCGCAACGATTAGTATTTCACTGAAAAAAGTATTCTTACGCTTATAAATAAAAATTAAATTATAAATAACAATATACCCCTATGAACTAATTTTTGGAAAATTTTCCATTTCACCTAACTTGATGGTCCGTTATCGTAATGAATTGACTGCGCGGCTTAAGAAGGGTTATTCATTAACAGCAAATTATCATATTTTAATTGATTCAGCGTTCCGAAGAAGCGCGTAAAATAACCA
Source organism: Tanypteryx hageni (assembly GCA_028673005.1). NCBI lineage: Eukaryota > Metazoa > Arthropoda > Insecta > Odonata > Petaluridae > Tanypteryx > Tanypteryx hageni. The sequence continues at coordinate 60,023,840 of CM054116.1, forward strand.
TCATTCCCGAAGGACCTAACGCTTCTTTTATGGGCAAAATGAAACAGTAGGCCTGCGAAGCACTAATTTTATCCCAAGGCCTTTCATTTCTGCGCCGTTCTTAATAAAGACCACCAAAATCCCGTTACCCGGTTCCTAATAAGACATCTAAACTGCCTACCATTCCACCACGCAGAATACACCTTGGTTGCACGCCTCATACTTCCCTTGTGGCCTTCCACCGATAGGCTGATAGGATAGGGTTGAGGTAGGCGGAGTGAGGAGACGGAGGAGGGGGGTGAGGGGAGGAAAGAGGAAGGAATAGGCGCGGGAAAATTCCAGCGTAGGAGGGGGCGTGGTCCGAGAGCAGTCGTGGGGAAGGTAGCCAGTGGCCCGAGATGGCAAAGTATGGGGGAGTATAGGAGAAGGGTTGGAGGGATAGGGAACGGTAGAGAGTGGGAAGGCAGAAGGGGCGGGAGAATAGGAAGTACGCGTGAGGGACCAAGCAGTGGTGCGTCCGGTTAAAAGCTGCGAGAGAGGTGGAATGAGAGAGAAGAGGTGAATGGGCGTGGGTGGAGAGGGAAATAGGATGACCTGATGAGGAAGAGCAGGGGATATATAGTACCTATATGGAAAGTGGAGGTAACTTCAGTAGGAAATTGAGAGAGAGGTGGAGAAAGAAACCTACATAAAGGGCACAAGAGTGTATGAGAGAGAGAGGTATTGGGCATATCGGAGATAGTTAAGGGGTCACCGCTAGGGTGAAACGAGGTAAGCGGAATGGGCAAAGAGGACAAGAACGGGCGGGTGATACAAGAGGTTAAAAGGTAAGGGTAGGGTAGAGTCGGGGGGAGGGGGGGAGAGTGCAAAGCGAGCAGTGGAAACGTTAATTGTGGCGCTTAAACGCGGAAATCAGTCGCGAAGACAGCAAAGTTTGGAAGGTTGCGGTGCGGACGGAGGGAGCAAGTGAGAGAGGGGGAGAGGGTTTGGGGGTGAGAGAGAGTGGAGAATGGGGATGAAGAAAAGACGTGGTGTGGACGGGATGAAGAGACCTAAATCTGCGGAACGTGTCCTTCCATATTAAACGGCCAGCGAGAGAAGAAACTTCTTTCTCGAATTGCCAATGTTCGCCTCTACCATTTTGGATTTTTGGCCCGCGCGCTGCTCGATTCGTTCTTTTTTTAAGTTTTATTTTCGCCCTCTTTTTTTTGTTTCCTCCTCTCTCATTTTGACGAAGCTGGGAAGTTCGAAATATTGGAGTGCCTTTCGGGGGACTGTGATTCGAAAGTTTGGGAGTGCGGCGATGGCTGCGGAGAAGAGGATGGAGGAGTTTTGGCAGGAGGGGAGGAAAAGAGAGCTTTGGGGAGGGGAGGGAGGGTGAGGTGGGAATGGCGTGAGAGGTTTTTCGGGCTGTAATTAGAGTAGAATTCCGTGAACCAACAATAGGATTGATTTTAACTTTCTTCTCTCGCTTCCTTCTTTTGCATAAACGTTTGCGCGATTAAGGATTTAAAAAATAATCTTTATAAAATTTCCTCCTATTCATTCAGGGCAAGAATTTTTTTAATGAAAAGGTCCTGACGGTTACCCCGCGAAATAATCCTCCTTTCTTTTAATAAATCCCTGCGCACGCGGAACATTAATCGCGTGGATTAATAACTCTCCTTTATAACAAATTTCACCGCACGTTAAGAGATTTATAATTTTTCTGATAAGGATTACATTAACAACCACGCGCTTTTTTGCTGCAAAACGATCATTTGTTACCGTCTAAGGTATGAAATAAAAATTTAATTAAAATTTTATCAATGGAAATACATTCGTAGAAGAGTCCCTAATCCCACGTAGCTATAATTGGTTTTGACACATTAATAATCTCAAATACTCACAGGTAGGTTATGAAAAACGATCGGTGGGTCAGCACTGACGACGGCTGATTTGTAACCGAAATGAGTATCTGACTTTCATAACCTTTTCAGGGCTACTGTACATGCCTAATGAGTCGATTAAATTTTGGCCTATATGAGAGATAGATAATTCTCTGCATAAATATAGCTGATTATATTCCAATATTTTTTTATAGTTGAACCCGCTCTACAAGTATATTTTGTTTATACAGGCTTCCCCTCTCTTTATGCGAGGGTGGTGTTCCAGGAAAGTGACGCATAAAACGAAATCGCATAAACAAAACTCATATTTACATGTAAAAGATAGGGATACGTTCCACAAGCAATCCTAACTCCCCTCCAGGAAGGTCTTCTTTCGCTCCATAACGACTTCTTATGCACTAAATAAAACCTTAAAAACAATGAACACCATAAATTATACTCGCCAATAAAAGGAAGCAGAAGAGCACAAGTGGTGGCTGTTGTGAGTGACATAATAGTGGAGGTTTAAAGTGCTGGAGGGTTAGGTTGGCCCAACGCAAGTTCCGCGGGCAAGGAGACAAAACTTCCCAAGTGCTGTAGTATTAATACACACGGCATAAAGAGACAATGAAAAACTGAATGGTCGCCTTTTGGTGCAGTGGAGAATTTTCTTTCATTTGTATTGCACTGCACTGGCCGCGTAACCGCATAAGGGCGAATCAAAGACGAATAAAAAGAAATTCCGGCAGCAATAAGTTTATCGCATAATAGCGATTTTGCATAAAGCAAACCCGCATAAAGAGAGGGAAAGCTGTATTACGCTTTGCAATATGAAAAAAAACCTCCAAGCCATGAGCCTTTATGCAGATGAGAAAATGAGATGAAGCAAGAAAATTAGGCATACAAAAGAGGGTCGAGTATATGCTTATTGTTCTCAACGTAATTATCACTTATCTCTCCTATTCTTCCGTCCCTAATGTCTATGAAATCCTAAAAGGAATCGGAAGGAGAGGGAAAAACGCAGGGATAAAATAAAAATTAAAAAAAAAACCTTACCTTTTTCCTCTAGGTAAGATAACATCCGACAGGTACACGCTGCGTACGGTTAGAAGGAAGAAAAAGGAGAGTAGCGGAGGAGGAGGGGCGTTTTGGAAGCGGGGAAGGGGGGGAGCGTGTTGGAAGCGGGGAAGGGGAGGGGAGCGTTTCGGAAGCGGATCGCGAGGTTCGAGGGGGAAGTCACTTTCGCGTGTCTACAATTTCCATTGACCGCCGCTTCGAGTTATTTCATAATCACTTTAGCGGCAGAAAATGCGAGCTGCGAGGGGAAAAGGGATGTGGAAGATACCGGCGCGGTACGGATCGGGAGAAATGAAGGCAGGAGAGGGTGCAGAAGGGGGAGGCGGAGGAGGCGGTACGAAAAGAACAAAGGGAAGGGAGGGATTGATGGAGAAAAAGAATGTCCACAATCGCCTATTCCACCATTTTTGAAACCATAACCCCTTTTCTCCCACTTCATCCCTTTTGGCCTCCCCAAGGGAACACCCCCTCCTCTCCGGACGATCGCTCGTTACACCCCAACCAGTAGCGGCACCAACAGCAGCAGCGCGGACATTCTCGGCGATATTCCGGACTCGCTCGCAATCCTTCTCCCGGGAGCAATAGCACTGGATTTGACGAGTGAATGAAAATAAAAAAATCGCTATCCCTCTCCTTTTTTGTATCACTCCCTCTCATCCCTCCTTCAACCCCTCATCATAGAAAAAAATCGGCGATCGAAGCAGGGCAAAAAAATAAATGGTAAAAATAATAAAAAGCAGCGTGGAGAATAATAAAAAAATACACCGAAAACATCCCAGATTCCACATCAAACCCCAAAAGTAAAGTGATCAAACGTCGAAAAACGAAAAATGGATAATATGAAATATCTAAACTGAGCCACCGCGTAACTGTCATCTGAGAATTACGGGATAAAAAATAAATCACCGCGCTTCGGGAATTATAAAAAGAATACTCGTGTGTGTGTGTGTGTGTATATCAGCGCGCGCACATACACACATATGCACAAACATACACACACATACACATACACACACACGCACATGCACACACTTATACACATACACACATACACACACGCACATATACACACATACACGCACATATACACACGTACACACACATACACGCACACGCCCATATATGCTCATGCACACATATATACACAAACAAATACACACACATACGTATACATACATTTTATGGATTGCGTTTTTATTTTCTCCAATGTTTTATTGGAATGCGTTTTCTCTCCAATTTTCTTTCCGTTTCCGTCCCCCATCACTCCTGTTTCTCTCTCTCATTCTCTCCCTCTCTCTCTCTCTAGCTCCCTTCCTCTCTCGTACGCGGAGTTTTGTATGTGTGCTTTCGAAAAATCAATGGATCATCAAGTTATTACCGAACACCACACGCGGAGTACAAGCCTATAAAATATGACCTTGGGTTTTCGCTTTCCAATTCCTTCTTCCTCTCCGACAACCCGATCGATGGAGAGAGGTTATATAAAGGTCACCTTTAGCCGGAATGGAAAACAGAAGAGTATGTTATGGTTTTTAATTTGCAGCGAGTGTGCGGAAGGAGAGGGGATGGAGGTTAAAAATGAAAGAATTCGCCGGAGTTAATGGGGAAGGGGCGAGAGAGAGAGAAGTAAAGGGGATTAATCATGATGAATGGTTTTTCGTGTGAGGGGGTGGGTGAGGGGAGTGAAGGAGAAACTTTGTCAGAGGATTCTGAAGAAGCTATGAGAACCGATAAAATTTGGAGGAATATTTCGTAGATTGGGTAGATGGAAGAGGGGAGCGAGGAGTGGAGTGGATGGTCTAACGTGGGAAAAAGGAGGTTTGATTGATTGATGCCTTAATATTCAGACAAGACAAGGCCAATATGGATCCTGTCTTACGTTCAAAACCGAATCTATAGTCTTCCTATAAAGAGGCGGAAAACGGTTTTTTATGAGCGCAACTTTCTTCGAAGTCGGGAACCCCTCTGTTACAACAAAACCAATGCAGCGATGCGCTTTCCTGAGATTACAGTTATTATAACTGCGACTGTCCCTTCCTGGAGACTTGCTTGTAAATATTGAACATGTTTTATTGCTTGCGTTTATAAGATACTATCCTGTCATTATTATGCATGTAAAAATTACTTTTTAAAGCATTTTCAACATTAAATCGTTTGACTTTTTCAAAGGAGTAAAAACGAGTTTAATTAGTGAAAGGATCGTTTAAAAATGTAAAATCGAGACTATTAAAGTTTTAAAATGTGCTTTAATAGTAAATAATACACAAACTTGTATTATTTCTTTAGAAAATCGCGCATACTTTTTTTTTAACTACTTCTAACCTATAAAATTACCTATACTATTGTACTGTTATCATTCTTTCCTTGTCATGATCTTCATGCCTCATTTAGTAAAGCAGTTCTTTAGTGTGGATGGTGACATTAAGCGCCAGGATTCTGCCCTAAATCATAGTGCATCTTAAGATTTAAGCCGTATCTATCTGTAGTTGCATTTGAAAGCATGGATTATGCTCAGATCTAGTGGCTTGAGATGTCTGGTACAACTAGATAGGAAAACAACTAAAACGTTTCTCAAAGGATATATTTTACGTGTTGATCATCAAAACAATTTTAATTTTGCTGTTTTTAGCTCTCGTTTGTGCATCCAGATCTTTTAAAATGTCAGAATATTTGAATTATTTTCCAAGACATTTTATTAACTATGTATTTAGTAGGTGGCTTCTTAACAATCTTGAAACACCGAGGGTTATTATATTTTCCAACTACTAATGGTAGTAATTTATCATTAACATCATGATTGCATGCAAGAGACTAGTCATCTTTTCTTTAGAATGTATATAAAGATGGTAAAATTCTCCTTGCACTGCAAGAGATATTTTCAGTTGCAGATTATAGAAGAGTCATCTCATCTGCATCATAAATGTCGTAGAATGCATACATTTTTATTTCGTCCACTAGCTGGCCTGATTTCCACTTTTCAACAGCGTCTATATTAACGCTCTTGACTCCACCAGATATAGATTTATAAAAAGTATTATAGATTCTCTTAAACCTACCAATTCAGTAGTTGAATGCGGTGAAATTGGCTATTTTAATCCTTGCAGCTAGTTTTAATACCTTCTCTTTCAAGAGAGCCAATAACGGCAGCGTTGCTAGTACATGCCTCCTCGAATCAAGCAGAAAGGGCTGTCTCCAGCCTGTCTAATACCGAATATTTCCAAGATTTTCTTTGTTCAGAAAAAAGTCCACAATGAATATAACTCATATATTTCCTTGCGATACTTCACGGTCGTGTTTGTCTCAACGCGGGAAGTTCTAAGCGTGACGCAAATTGAACACGTGTTTCCATGTTCGCGTCAACCTGCGCTGAAATATCAATCTCCTCACTTATGGTAATTATTTTCGGTTTTCGCGCTTATGTTCATGCCTTGGACTAATTGAATATATTTAAGAAATGACACGTAATATTATAAACTTTATGGGTTGCCTTTTTTTAAAACGCTGCGTATAGAGAAATAACTTTATGCTGTAATCATCTGAAAAGAACTACTATTGTTCGTTTTGTAGGTCAGAGGTCTCAAACTCAAACTATGCGTTGGCCTCATTAAGACAGTACCAAATGCGTGGGCCGCATCCCATGTTAAGACATTTCTTCTGTACCCCAAATACCTGGAATGTTTTAAATGAGAATAAAAAATACCTATATATTGTGGAAGTGTTGAATTAATGTGCATCTAAGGTTATTTAAAAGTATTTTAAAGAAAACGTTTGTTTGAGCTGTATCATAGTATAAAGTATCTAACTTGACGCGGGCCGCATAAATGCTTCACGTGGGCCGCATGAGGCCTACGGGCCGGGTGCTTGAGACCCCTGGTGTAGACTCTGGAGGATGTGCGACGGAATATGCGTCATAGACAAGAGTCTGCCAGCCGTTTACTGTGGTAGCGTCTTTTGGCGCTTAAGACATTGTTTCATTTGTTAATATTCAGACCAATTCTTCTGATTCAGTTTGCATTCTTTATTATTTCGTAGCAACAATTTATCATGAAATGCCATCCAAGTCGTATTCTTCGATTGTTCAGTTTTAACGATCTTTTCTGAGCCGTTGTTTGTCGACTGTTGAAAGAGTGAAAAGCCACGAGGAGACAACTAAAAAAGAGTGATTATTTTTTGCGGATGGCGACTATGAAAATTACTTTGAATCGAATCACGTATTGCCAAACACCGCTCGATAATAATCTATGTAATAAATGTTGAATATAATTCAATAACGATGTACACACAAAACGTAATTTAAAATACAAGTAACGGAAGTATACGGGAAGTTTCTATCTAACAAGTATTGCAAAATAAACCGAAACGTAAAGAGAGCCCTGCAGGTCCATTTTTATATGTATATATATATATATATATATATATATATATATATATATATATATATATATAAAAAATATATATATATATATAATATAGTAAAGATAACGAGGTATGAATTATACCAAAAATTACTTTCGCGGGGAGCCGAAACCGCTACGCGGAATACACCAGTACTTATAGGTTTTTTAAATAGAGAGAAAAGAATTCAGGAGAAGATAGTTAACGACGTAAAATGAGGTACGTATACATATATTATCCGGATTTCAAATTTGGATCGTAAGTTGGAAGAAAGCGCAAATTCGCGGAAACGTAACTGCCGTGAAAAATTTAACATTGTTCTATTTAATCAGGCGCCGGGGCCAAAAGAAAATCATGAAATCGAGAAAAGCATAAAATTGGAAATCACTAAATCGAAGTTTCACTTCACTAGGTTCAGTAATTAAAGTTGATCGGAGTATTTAACTATTAATGAAACAATATCTCCCCATCCAAATAATTAATGAAGTTTTTTATGAAAAGACAGTCAATGATGATCTTATCATATAAATATGAATGTTGATGCAAACACTGAATTTTGAACACCTAAATATACTGATAATTTATTTGTGAAAATAAGAGTTTCGATAAATTAAAAGTCTTATAGTATACCATTTTTCCTTGTTTTTCATTTATTAATGACCACACAAATTATTTCATTTTTAGGCGATTCATAAATATATTTTTTTTGGTTCTTTCACTAAATTTAAATTTTCTCACATTTTTGTTACTTACTGAGAAAGAAGGGTACAGTTCAAGTCTCCGACTAAACTCGGTGATATCGAGTATTCCGAATGTAGAATATTTTCACCTATACTTGACTATTAAGTGTTTGATCATTAAGAAAAATAGCGAGAGGAAATAGTTTTTAGGAGAAAATAATAGGAGCGATTATATTTTCCTTGATTCTTAAGAAGAGATCAAGGACGAAAATATGTTTGTATTATAGATTTGCGACGAAAGTATAAAAACATTTTATTTGAAATCTAAATTCATTTGCGCATGAAAATTAAAATCTGATAAAATTTCATTTTGAAAATAAAGTCATAGAAGAAAAAAATAATAGATTTTTTGTATATTTCGGTTGTGTAGAAAATAAATCACGAAGTGAATATTATGTTTGACTAGACAGATGGCATCCCATCATAAAATCGAGTTTATAATGTTAATATACGTTAAACTTGAAAAGGTTATGTAAGAGAAATTATAGCTAAACTTTTTAAATGTTCATGTACTCATAGTTAACGAATTTTCTGCATAGAATATTGTTCTTCACATAAAAATGTGTTTAGGATAAGTTATGCAGAAATGAAATGATTTACATTAGCAGAAAAAATGTACTAATTCATTAAAAATAGTGATCAATAAACATGAACTTCCTATTCGTAGCTAGCAAATTAGAGAAAACTTTAAAATTAAACACGTATAATAATCAAATAGGAGATTTTTTCTGACTAGTCTATAATTCTCTTTTTCCGTTATATATCATCTGAAAAAATGGAATAAATCAAAACACATTAAATGATATAATAACGTACACCATGCATGATTAGTTACCACTTTCAAACTGAGCTAGAATACCATTAGCCAATCTATAAGCATGAACGAGCATGCATAATGCCCAAATGGAAGCGCGATTCTTTTTCATTATTTAAAATACGCACGCCAGCATGGAAAAAGGTCGAACTTTTAACAATCACACTGTTAGGGAATACACCTTTTTTATATCCCGTCCGCATGACCCAATACCAACCGCACGCATGCTGCACACGCCACCACAAAAACTCCAATCAACTCGGGAGTCAGCTACCGTGTATGAATGGATAGCAACGACCGTTGACATCCGGCCCCCCTTAAACTCCTACCTCCCCTTCCTCCTTCCTACCATCGAACGCCTCCCCCCATCCTTTCCGTTTATGATAAATATTCAAAAAATCATCCACCGCAACGAGAGGGTCGAAGGCCGACCCCGAAAAAAAAATATTTCTCCCCCACCACCAAAGACAAAAGAATTATGGCGACATTCTCTCCCTCTTCCTATTTTTCTCTCATCCCAATCCCCTTCTCCTATGATCGATAAGCAAAGATAGACATTTAAAGGAGAGCGCAAACCTTAAAAACGTGCGCGTAACTACGTATTGGACTCCTCGCGGCCTAATTTTTCAACGAGCCGAGATACATTGAACGTTTCTCATTAGCCGCTCAAATGTCTTCCTACCCTCACCCACCCCCTTTCCACTCCACCTTAACAACTTACCCCCTCCATCCTCCACCTACTTCCGGATTGAGGATCCAGCGAGGAGAGCGGGAGAGAGGGAGAAAGAGAGAGAGAGAGAGAATAGGAGGTGAGAGAGGCTTTTGTTTGTCGATGATAAGCTCCTCCTCGTTGGACCCCGGAGTGCCTGTTTAGCGGATACCTCTGAAACCGGTGGTGGGTCGAGAGGAAGAGAGTGGGGAGGAGAAAAGTCGAGGCGGAAGAGAGAGGGAGAGATAGAGAGAGGCGTAAGGAGTAGGGAAAAGGGAGAAGCGAGAGAACGCCAGCGTTCGGAAAAGGCGGGAGAGTCACGGGTAGAGCGAGAGAGTGAGGGCGCCTACTACGGTAGGGATGAGTTAAGAGGGCTTACACATCCACACACACACATCCACACGCACACACACGGACGGAGGCGTGGAGGAGGTGGGGGAAAGAGGGCGTGCGGAGAGATGTGCGTAGGTGGTCCGCTGCCAGGTGACGGATGCTGGCACCGGCGAGAGATAAAGGAGAGGTCGAGGGGAGAGGTGAGAAGGGCCAGGAGACCCCTTCAGGGTGAAAAGGGGATGCGGAAAGGACGGCGGGGGTTTTTAGGGAAGGAGAGATATAGGTAGGAAGAGGAGGAGGAGAAGGATGAGGAGAAGGATGAGGAGAAGGAGGGAGATAAGTGATGCGAATGGTGGGAAGGATTGTTAGCGCCGATGGAAGGACAGAGTGGTAATAAAGGGGGTGTCGTGTGTGCACGCGCGTATGTGTGCGTGAGGGGCGAACAGATATATAGGAAAAAGTCCCGTTTGTTACAGAAAGGTGAAAAAGAGAGTGGGATGGGAGAGGGAGTGCGCAAGGTGGAGAAGGGGTTGAGTAAATGAAAACGAAGGATGGGACTAGCTTGCTTAAAGGGGTTTAAAAGGAGAGTCAAGAAGGCGAAATGGTTAGGTTGCGTGTGCGCAAGCGCACGGTGCGCGCGCGAGTGTATTTTTTAGTTTCTTTTTATCCGCAAATTCTATGTTAAAAGTCGTGGAGAGAGAAAAGGGTTTTTTTCAAGTTTTTTCCCTCTGAAGCAGGAGGAAGAGTGAGGCTGAAGGTGAAGTTAGGGAATAGGGTAGATGTTTGTGTGAACGTGGGTGAGAGTGAGAGAGAGGAAGAGAGGGTGGGATAAAAAAAGTGAGAGTATAAGAGCGAAGTGAGATACGGCGAGAGAAAGATATTTCCGAAATAAAGGTGTAAAAAAATAGGGAGAGGGTCGGATTTCAGAAGTATCCTCTCTTTATCAACTCCCAAAAGCATACGGACTATCTTATTTGCCTGGGGGAAATGTTTTCTGCATGTTTACGAGCGCAGACAAATAAGGGAAAAGCTATTAATTTTTTTATTTTGGTCCGAGCAGTCGTCATTTCTGTCCGAGGGGGAGTGTTACTTTTTCGTTCTCCTCTATTATATGTATTATCAGCTCTAGCGGAAAATTTCAGAAGCTTAATAAAACAGTTCTTTTTTATTGTTGTAAATGAATCGGAAAAATGTTTAGTTCTCTACAGCTGCGCTTTTTTTAGACAATACCGATACCATTTGGTGACCGTGTTCATAAACATAGCATAAAATTACCTGGAATGTTTTTATTATGGAAAACGGATGTTTATGGAAGAAATCGTTAATTTGCATGCTATAATATTGCTATAATCGTTTCCAAATAATTGAATTAAAATTGTATATAATTTAATATGATTACTACATGAATATCTAACTCGTGGTTGTTAGATGGATTGCAAATTTCGGCCAAGTTACCTTCCAAAAATCAATTACGAATCAGTATTCTATAATAGCGATATTTCAGGAATGCCGTCAGTCAAACATTTTCCTTGAATTATGAATGGGAAACAACGCCACGGAAAACATACTCCGAGTTAATAATGATGCCGTTAGCGTGGAAATACGGGCGTGTGAAATAAACCATCCAGGGATTTCATGTTTTTCTTAAACCACGATTTATTAGAATTCTTTCTGACTCTTGGACCATATTAAGCTAAGTAGACTATACGCTATGATAAAAGGAAGATTGTATGGCGGTGGAGGATGGCAAGAGAGAGAGATAGAGATAGAGAGAGAGGGAGAGGAAAACGGGAGGGAGGTGTGGAGATATCCGGAAGGAAAAACGAGCCTTGGGAGTAAATAAGATTAAGGGAAGAGTTGTGTGGTGTGCAGGAGAGAGAGAGAGAAGGGGAAGGACAGGGAAAGAGGAAGGAAGGAAAGAGTCGCGAGTGAGATGAAGGGAAAGGATGCGAGGAAGGGAAGAGAGGAAGAGAAGGAAAGAGAGAGAGAGAAAGACGGGAGGAGCAAATGAATATGAATGGCTGAGACCATGGATGAAGAGTGGGAGGAGAGAGAGAAACAAAGTTCGAGAGATTCGGACGGGATAAAACCAGAGAAAGAACTCTTGGTCGGTTAGATTGGGGGAGGGCAGCGGTCCAAATTGTGAAAAGTGGGTGCATTTGAATCCACTTCATTTCTCGCCCATATATTAAAAGGTAGAGGAAGGGAGAAATAAGTTGGGACAAAAAAATTGTATGAGTCTTTTTCCTCCTCGTTTCTCTCCTTTCCTTAACCGTAACTACTTTTCTATTTTTTTGTTCTCGATACCTTTCCTTGCGGAAAACTCGGCAGTCCTCCAGCAGCTAGGGTCTTTCGTCCAGGCTTTTATTAACGGTGTCTTTTTTGGTTCGAGCCCCTTTTTTGAAGTTGTTATAGACCTAGGATTTCACTTTTCGTTATGCCGTTACGCGATAATTCATTTGGCTAATTGTAAGATGCAGATCCTGTACTGCATTCTCTTTTTTCCTTGCACGCATGGAACGCAAGGCTAGAGAAATGTTTAAGAGTAAATAAGTCTTAAAAACAATTCTGTATTTTTCATTGAGATTGGATGGTTTTTGCTGATAAAATTCATTTGGAGACGCAAAGTTTGAGATAAAATCAGGAACGTTTTGAAATAAATATTATATAAAATCATCAATTTTAGCCTTGTGCATTTTTTCCGTGGGATGCAATATATTTTTATAGCCCTATAGATGCCTCATTTAATCATCAATTTGGATCTGTGCAACATTTTAAATTGGGAATGTATAATATTAATGATACTGATAAAAATAAATTATCCATGAAAAAAATGTACCTCTATAAATTTCAGACGCCATTTTATTTGGTAGATATGAAAATCTAACTTAGATAAATAAATTGAAATTGCAAACATTTATGAAAACATATGTCCATTCCCAGTGTATTTAATTTATAAATTAAAAAGGATACGCATTTCACACTAAAAAGATTATCTTCAATCTCGATAATTCTAACGTACCGTTAGAACTTTGCTTACGCTACAGATTCCAAATAAATGATTCAATAATTTCAAATTTTATTTGAGTGTAAAAGGTTTACCCCTTTAATTAGCTTAAAGTAGATGGTGCGCACAAAAATTAAGCAAAACCAGTAGAAGTAATTTAAATCTAAAATTTGCATGATTCTTCAAATCATGTTGTGAAATATCATAATTTCAACGCAGAACCTTTGTTAATATTTTAACACCTTCATTATAGTCACGATCTGGGATTTTAGCAAACCAAAATAAATGATAATCGCAAGAGCTCTTAGTTATTCCTTTCTCTTAAATAGCAATTCCACCGCGATCCTCGCTTGCATAAAATTAAACGAAACACAACCCTAAAAAGAAATATCCATGCGCCATAAAAACTATTTCACACATTCCCCCGAGAAAAAAAATTGATTCATTCTCCATTTTCGACACACTTGAATTTTAATGAATTTATTTCTTCTGAAGCGCACAATACATCCAGAAACCTTTAGCCTTTGGTCTGTGGCAACGAGAAAGACCCTCGAGCCATACAACTCCTTCCTCTCTGCATCCACGCCAACCAACGACGCCTGCCAGAGACGAGCGATTCATCTCACTCTCCCTCTCTTCACTCACACTCCTTTCCTCCCTATCGTCTCATCCTCTCCCTCTCTCTTCCTACTCTTCTCTCTCAACCCCTCCGCATCCTCCCAAGCTCCGCCGAGAGATGAATGAAGTATAATGGGATAAACACACACACAAACTCCCACACCTCTACACAGGTTGAGATTGCGCGCGGCCTCAAATCCTCTCTACGCTACGCTACCTTACATAGTATAGAAGCGAAGGGAGAATGGGAAGGTAGGGGAGTGGAAGAAGGGAAGTAAGGTAAGGGAGCCGTGGGAGAAAGTGGAAGGGTTTTACACGGTCATCCTTGGAGGTGAAGGGGCGGGACAGTCTCCTAACCTCCGCTAGAGAGAAAAAGTGTGTGCGTGTGTTGGAAATGGCTGTAATATTAGAAGCATGCGGATGCGTACTGGATATGCGGTGGGGATGGAATATTTTAGTGGAGAGGCTAGAGATTTCTGGAGGAGTGAGGGTGGAAGAGGAGGTGGTGGAGGAAAGGAGATGGTGGAGGAGAGGAGAAGGAAGGGAATTCCGTGGAAAAGAAAGGAGAGCGAAGAGTGAGGGGGAAAGGGTTGGGATAGGAGCCAGAGGAGAGGCAAAAAGGAGTGTGGGAAGGGCGTGGGCGGGAAAGGAAGGATTCTGGGACGCTGCCTACGTCACAATCGATCTCCAGCACGCGCTTGGTTCGGCTGTAAAAGGGAGCGCGCAGACCAAGGTGAAGAGGTGTGGATGGAAGAAGGAAAAGGGAGTGAACGCGAGAGAAAAAGAAAAGGGAGTGAACGAGAGAGAAAGGAGGAAAAGTGAGAAAGAGATCGGTAGAAAAGAGACACAAAGAAGACAAGAAGAAAGGGTTCTGAGTGACGGAGAGTGGATGAAAATGAAGAAAAAGGGAGAAAGAGAGAGGGCGAAAGAAAGATATAGAGGATAGAAATTAAGGATTCTCCCACACGCGTATCGGAGGGCAAAGATCCTGGAAGGAAAAGGCATATGGAAGCGAGCGGTGGAGATATTGAACACGCGGTATATACCGCCAATAAAAAGATTTCCCTTCAGGAATGGGGTAAAGATGGCCAAAAGAGACCGGTTTTGCGCGCACTTTATCGAGCGAATGCGCAACGACCGAATGTAGATCATTTTCTATTTTAAAAGCGGGACGATGAAAAAAAAATAAATTCTCAATCCTAGGGTTACCGTTTTGTAAATTACATATATACATGTACATACATAAATATGAGAAAAAGCCTTTTTTTCGGGGAGAAAAAAGAATCACGCAATTCCTCGGCGAAATTCGAGCTGCTCTTTCATTCTATCCCCTTCTTCCTCTTTTTCTCGCTAGCGGGGGAAAGAGAGGCTTGTCGTTTTTAAAGTCACTCGTGCTTGACTTATCGGACAATGAAACCTGCCGGAGGAATAAGGCAAGGGTAAAATATACGGCGGCGGAAAAAGACGGCGGAATACAGATTAATGGTAATAGGGAAACGGGGAGGGACAAAAAAAGAAAAGGGCAGAAACAAAAGAGGAGCGTATTGCAAAGTGGGGCAAAGATGGGACCGGACTGCCGGGTTTGGGAGGTCGGGATGCAGAGCGTCGGTCGTATCTTGCGAAGACTTTTCCAGTGAAGTAAAACTCTAACACGGTAAAAAATATATCGAGACAGAGAGAGAGAGAAGAGAGGGAGATGAAAGAGAGAAATAAGAATGAAACAAAATGAGTGTGAGAGATAAATGGTAATGGAACGAGTGGAGCGAGAGAAAAAAGAAAAATCGAGTAAGGGTTGCAAAGAAGGTGACTACAGAATACGGTTAATGAGAGTAATGAAGGGAGGGAAAAGTGTAAATTAGTCTTGGATCGTGGGGGGAGAGAGGTAGGGGAGGGGGAATTTCGATGGAGGGCAAGCGAGAAAGTGGGTGAGGTGGAGGTTTTCTGCGGACTCGAGGAAGGGGGAGGGAGAGAGGTAGGGTATTGTCAGTGGTGGAGGAGTTCTCTTGGAAGAGGGTGAGCAGAGAGAGTGGGTAAGTAGGTTTATATGCATATCGCTCCCATTTTTTCTCTTTTCCCCACCTTCCCTTCTCCTCCTCTCTTCCCTTCTCCTCCTCTCTTCCCTTCTCCTCCTCTCTCCCCTTCCCCCCACTCTCACTCCCTCCGCGAGGGCGAAATTCTGTCGCCTTTCATAAAAATCAATATTTTTTCTCAGACTTCTCTCTCTCACTTCTCTCTCTCGCTCTTGAAAAGGAATTCATGGGGAAGGCTCATTCGTATAATGCGGTTTGCGCAAACTGTGGTCTTTTGTGCGTGGGAGTTTTTTTTACATCCAACTCTCTCCCCCCCATCCTTCGATTCACCCCCTCTCCCCATTTCTCACTCCATCCCCCCTCCCCAGAAACTCACTTTCCGAAAAAAGTATCGTGTGCTCCGAACATTTGCCATGTCCCATACATATGGATACCTTTTTAGTTTTCTTTATCACGTAGCCCTTATAACGACAAGAAGATCCTAGATTTTGACGCGACTTGCATATCGGAGTCGCAGCGAAAACTACACGGCACATATATGCGTAGCGCGTGGCTCGAATCGTATAACGGTCGCACGCAAAATGTCTTTCGCTTTATTTATGGACCCCCGTATTTATCTGATAGGAAATCTCCTCGTGTATTCCCGTCGCCGTAGACAAACTGCCACGAGATGATTGCCGAGATGCCTTTTATTTTTTTACCACGTGATAATTTAAAAACCGAATTAAATTCGAATATTCTCAATCCGAAAACAAGGCGAAATATCTAACCTAGGATCCGCGAGTGAGTTTCATCGTAAAAAAATAATATCGAACGATATGCCAGTAAAAAGATTTACGACCCCTGCTCGCGACAAACTCTGTGTCTTTGTCTTCCTCGACGCGTCATTAAAGCGAAGTTCTCCGCTTATTAAAGTCTCACATTACAGCTCCGATTCGGAGCTCTCTAAACACCCGCGACGCCCGAGACTGCCTCGGAGCGACTTCCGAAATTTGATAATTACCGATGCCTGCTAATTAACACGACGGAATGGATTGGAAGCGTTGACCTCTTTTATTTTTTCCTAAAAACCGGAGTTATTTTTTTTTTAGCTCTCGCGTCGCAGTTATCGAATAAAGGAGAAATGGCTCACGACGCTTAACTTGTAAATCCGTTAAAAAAATAATATCTCACCGTGCCTGCCGTATTTTATTCCTCCGTCTAATAATTTAAAGAAAAACTGAATCGGGCGCGCGGCAGGAGGAGGCAATTTCTTAAGAGAGGAGCGATATTAGCCGGGAGACGTGGAGCAAGACAAAAATAATAAAGAAGCGGGTCGTACCGTAACTAATTTAGTCGCGTTTAAAAGAGAGGGAAAAAAACTCGTTACAAGAGCGAGATAGAGAGAGAACATTTGCATATACCAACGAGAAAGAGAAGAGAGGGAGGGAGAAATAACTGAAAATGTTGAAAAAGGGATTAAAAAAGGAGAAAGTTTCTTTTTACTTTTATTTTTCCTTTTTCCGAGTGAGGATTGATAATTGGATCTAATGTGTCGTTTGCAATTTTTCCTTTTTCGCGAAGCGTTTTATTCTTCCCATTCTAGCGCTTGCTTCGTCCTCGGATTATCTTCCTCTCCTCCTCATCTCCTCCCTTTCCGCTACCCACAATTCAATGCGCGCATCAACTGAGTGAGTCACACACAGGAGTGCTGCGTGGCTTCGGGCCATCGCTCGTCGCTTCGCTTTTTTTTTATTCGCAGCATCTCGCGTCAGCACCGACTTTTTGAGAACACGGCTGCCTCGCCAATTACCGGAGAGCCGCTGCTAATGAATACTTCTTACCTTCGTATAATCAGAGTTCCTTTTCTTTTCGCTCGGGAGTAATGAGATGATCCATTTCGGATTCCCACGGCTCACCTCCCCGCTCGGATTTATTTTTTATTGTATGGGAGCGAGTAATAGCAACGATACTTCTCAGCCGACCATTATGTGTGTATATTTAAAAAAAAAAAGTTCTCGAGCAATTATACGTTGCGATGTTCCGCGGACTTTGCAATCGCATGGTCAAATGTCTTCGTTAAAATGTGCTATCGATCCGGGTGAATTCATTATATTTATTACACCTCAATTTCAGTAAGGTATATATTGCCAATTATATAAAGTGGGATGTGATGTTTTAACTCATCTCTTTTGCTCGTTTTTCCTATAGCGTATTTAATAATCTAGACAAAATCTTGATAATTACAAGGCTAAACTTCACTCGAGCAGATCACTTGAACAAATGGACGAAAATAGCTGAACTATTAAATACCTACGTGATATTAGAGTAAATTTATTGCAGTCTTACTTGCATGAATGAGAACATTTGCAATGAAATTTACTTTTAAACAAAGATAAAATCTAACCATATTTTTGTGAACGAGCCTTTAAAAGCCATATAAAAATTATCTACTTAAATCGTGAAATCGTTGAGTAAACTATAAACTTTCGTAAGAATTCGGTATTCTTTAAGAACTGATTATGATAACTACTACGTTTTCAGAGATACACGACTAAATCAAATTCAGTAAAGTGAGAGATTTTAAATAGAATGGAACTCTAAAACAGTGAAAAAAATTCGAAATTATACAAAAATGTACTACTCTACCGCTCCTCAGAAAATACCCGTATATCGCTTTTGATATTTATGGTTATTATTCCTGTCACGCATATGTCAATAAATACGGACGAGAATGGCCTCGCACTGGCTGTAATTGGAAACGCAAATGGAAACTTTTTTCATCTCGCGGGGCGGATGGCGAGATTTGACCAGTTTCGGATCGCAACCTTGATGAAACCACTACAGCCTTTTTTGAGACAAATTAGTTTCTGCAAGAAATACGATATTGGACATCTCTTTACATAGCAAGCACGCTTGCAGTAGTTGGTTAGCTTTAACCAAACTCGAGGTCGCGTTCTGCTTGTACAAACACATTTTTGCACCGAACATGAACCACGCTCATAAAATATCTCGTGTTTTTCATGCGAGATAGACTTCAGTCCATTTATACATCATTTAATGGCCTCCTCTCCATCACTGGATAAATATTTAGTCTTTCCACCAAACAGGCTCTTCTTTGAGATAAATTATCCGATACGCAAAGCATCCTCAATCGGGAGAAATATTAAAAACGGGCTCCGCATCTCCCTCACGCAAAAACCTATTGAATCGGCTGAGGAGAAAACGTTATTGCGGATGCAAACAAATGACTGTCGTATTTTGCTAGATAAAAGCAAGAGAAACAAGCAAATTTTCCGTCAAGGGAAACGCCAAAATATTCACTAAACTATACACCACGAATCGGTTAAACCCCCACCCTTGCTAGTATCTCCTTTACCCTATTTCTCCTAACTCCTTCAACCAATAACGGATTTTAATTCCGGGGACCCGAAATCAGATTGCTACTGTGTCTTAAAAAGGAAGATCAGAAAAAGGGAGAGGGAAAGAGAAAAGAGAAAGTGTAGTGAAAGATATACGTATAAGAGGAACTCAATTATACATTCAAATCTAATGTATGTAGAGTTTCCTCGGAACGTGATATCCTCTTTTCCTCCCTTACTGCCCTCTTACGTTCACTACGGTGTACTTCACCTTTCGGATTGCCATGGTTGCCATCTGCGGCCTATGCGAACTCGGGCAAAGAGTGTGCACGAGAGGGAGAGAGAAAGAGGAAGAGTGGGATAGAAAAGGAGAGGGAGAAAGAGAAGAGCGCTATGGGAGAAAGGAGTTTTGTGAGGCGAGGGAGAGAGGCGGAAGAGGAGAAATAGAGGACGAGGGGAGAGAGAGAGGGGGAAGAGGGCGAGGTAGAGGAGGAGAGAGCGAGGGAGCGAGGGATGGTAAAGGGAGGTTGGAGGTGGCCTCGTGTGTTCGCTCTAATCGATGCCAGAATGGAGACGGGGGACAATGTTAAGTCATTCCGCTGGAAGGGTGCGGGCGAGTAGAATATTCTGCGGGTGCTGGGTTTGTGGCGACGAAGGGTGGGTTTTTGGTGCGCAGAGGAGGAGGGAAGGAGGAGTGAGAGGGGGCAGAGGTGGTGCCCTCTCGGTGGATCAGTATAGGAGCTTCGAAGGAATGGAGAAGGGAACCTCCGCGAAAAGAGGATATACGCATCGTAATGGAGATTGCGCCTGTCTCTCGCTCTTTCTCTCTTTTCACCCCTCCCCATACACACACACACACACACACACACACATATATATGTGTGTGTGTGTATATATAATCATAATGTCTATATAAACATACTCATGCATGTACTCATATCCATATTCATACATACGCATACATATAGAGAGAGACATACATGCATGCATACAAACGCCATAAACCACTGGGGAAAACTTTCTCTAGCATTCCTGCGGCGTGGGTGTGTCTCATACTTTCACTCGCCTCGAGATAGAGATGGAAAGAGACAGAGGGAGACGCCTCCATCGTTCGACTTTAAGCCACTTTTATTCGTTTACCAAAAAATACGTTTGCTGTGGTTAAGATTGAATATTTATCCGGGAATTATTTCGACGTGGAATTAGAACGAGATGAATTATTGAGTGTTTTTTTATTTTTAATCCGATCGGGGATGCAATATTTTTAAACGTCGCGCAGCATCTGGATATCGATTTTCTGGCATTTTTTGTTATTTATTAAAGTGAGTGCTGTTGAAAACGTCCTGCGTTTTGGTCAATACTTTCACTTGCATCGTGGCTGGAATTGGAATTAATTGATGACGCACTCGGCGTGGTTAAATAACGTTCTCACGGCACAGACAAGTCAACATCTATAATTTATTTTGATAATTTGAATGAATCGGACTACCAAATGTTCGTTTGGACTGAATTTGCAACATTTTAAAAATCTTGTCACGGTTCTGAGCATATATTTCTACGCAGTTTATCTTTAAGCGCATCCATTGGAAAGGTCCAGTGTCGGTCAATACTTGGACTACCACTATACCTTGTTCCATAATCAACGGTGTTCAAGAATGTCATAGAGATAACATGGTCGTTGCCAGATGTACTAACAAATGTTTCGCCAATCAGAAGTATACGGATAGAATATTTAAGAGCTAGTTTAAATTAAAATTTTTTGAGGCTTGTTTTAAAGATATATTCAGGAAAAGTTCGACATTTTCAACATTATATTTCTACTGGTGCTAAGATTGCTAAAATTTGAACAATTATCGAAATCAATTACCATATGATTATCATTGAAAATTGACCTCCGTTGGAATTGAATATGTATAGTTAAATTTCCTAATTAAAACCGAAGCTTCCTAAACCTGCTGGCTAAAATATGCATATCATTTACAGTAAAATGCAAAAGCTAATTAGAAATTTAGACTGCTTATTTTCGTTAGAATTAACAATAAAAATTTTATAAGGAGTGACAAACACAAACGTATTAGGAAAACATAATTACTTAATTTAAAAAAGACATAGTTACGATAAAACTTATTCAAAGGTCTCTGGAATTTACGCACGATCACACATTTATACTTTTCTCGGGTTATCTACATTCTAATCTGTATCTACCAAATTAGGATGGAAGATTCAGGAATAATAGAAATTCCGGTGCTTTTCGCTACCAATAATAGCTACACATGTACCTAATTAACAGTTATGCGCTAAATGAAATCAAAACTCAAAACGAAACACGATACAGCTTAAAGAGGACTCCAACTTATAAAGAAATTTTCACGAATCCGCAATGGCGCAGAAACATTTCACCGACGAAAACGCTACGTACGGTCGTCAAATCGAAACGAAAGAACATTGCGAAATGATGCCGATTTAAAAAAAAACATTTTTGCATCCCTCGCGCTCCGGGAGAATCGGAACAAAAAGCCTTTAGTGTTGCGAGACAACAGTGCGCTGAAGGTTTTAAGCGAGATAAAAGAGTCTCCAGAGAAACGTCTCTCCCATGCCGCCTTCTGCTGAAATATCCGATGGTCTTGCATTTCGCAGCGTTTGACGCTCGTCCGACAAAAGAACAGCGGCAGTATTTTCAGCGCAGCACACACACGTACGTACTGAGCTAGAATGCTTTCCCTCCGCCTATACCTGCATAAGAATCGCATTCCTCTCTCTCCTTTCTCCTCCTTCCATCATCCCCCCCCCATGTCGTTTTCCTCTGCTCAGCTCTCTACCCTTGAGATGTCTTTTCAATAATGTAGACGGCGAGAGAAATTTTTCGGTCCGGTTTATTTTTTTGTGTTCACCCGACTTTGAAAAAACATTCTCGCGGTTACCACACACATTTCGCTGCACGCGTTTTCACCTTCAATCCCTCCTCTCTTCCTCTCTTCTCACGCCTCTCTCCACCTCCCTTTCCTCCCTCCTTTCCACTCCCGTTTTCCCTCTTTCGCTCCGCTCCTACTCCTGGTTATTTTCCACTCTCTCATTGTTTTCAAAAGAAGAATACGTGTGTCGTAGTGCTTTCCCGAGCTTCTTTTTATTTTTCGTCGCCTGCTTCTTATGGAAATGTGGGGAAGTCGACCGAAAAAAAACATACATACTCTCTGAAGCCAAGCCGAAATAACACGAATTTTCCTCCCATAAGTTTTTCCAGTATTTTTCCCGACAATTTGAAATTTCAACCTTGTACTTTTGGGTCGGAAGTGCAGAGAAAAAAATTCTATGATAATGTTTTTCGAACGCGTTCGAAATAGACCGCGCGACGGTGATTTCAGCCGGAAAATCTTTGTCGAATTATGCCGTTATGTTTCTGAGAACCATGCGGACGTCACTTGGTTATGTTGTGTGTATCAGGCAGAAATATCATTCAAGTGTTTAGTAATATTTTGTAGGGCATGCTATGAACGTACACGTGATCAATTTTCATTTATTTTTGTGCCGTTTCGAGCTATCGCATACGACGCCATAAATAAATAATCCGATTTTTTTCAACTGTTGTATATCATCAAATTTTCATCACTGCGAGTATATTGATTTTTTTATTCTATTAATTTCAACTTTCCCCATTGCTTTAACAATTGCCATTTTGCAATTTTTATTCATTTTGCGTATAAATTTATATTTAATATCCTTCTATTATTTTTTGTCTTAACACAAAATCCAATCAAAATATATGAGACCACTAGAGCACTCTTAACGTTTTATTAAAATTTTCCAAATTTTTCTCCATGTAAGAATTTTCGTCGTTTAATAGCAATCTATTAAAATTAAAAAAATTCAATTCTCAGATCTTATCTGCACTTAAAAATATTTTTTTAATTACATATTATGTTCCTCTTTAAATAAAAAACTCAACTATCTCTTTACATTTGAAATTTTTACCAAAATTCGTCAACTTGAAAGAAAAATTGATTTTCACATTTATTATTTCTATTTTAATAGACCTGGCGATTAGCTTGCCTTAATTGAATTAAAATTAAGAAATTGATAAATTTGTCCACTATATTTTCTCAAGACAACAGTTACTGCACTAAAAAATCGCATTTTTATTCCAATATTTGTATTAAAGAAAGCCGATAATTTTAAAATTTTGTCCAATTCCTAATTAGACCAATCATTATGGAGAACAGCAATAGCATTTGAAGTGAGGCTCGGGATATTTCCTCGCAATTGTACAATTCTGAGGTGGTTACATTTTGCGTTCCCTCCAACTTTGGGATAAACCTCTCGAAAAAAAGGATTCGCAAAATGTTTATAATAAATTCCTTTTTTCACACTCTGACTGAGAGAAATGCACAAAGTTTGCTGGTGACGCATAAGCTGGTATTTGGGAGGAAAAACAGCAAATCTCCCTGGGGAGAGGTTCTGAAGGCGTCAGTGCAGAGACTTATGCAAAATTTATTGAGCGCGTTTTGGGGACGCTGGTGGGGAAAGTGGGTTGGCGGAGGAGATGTGGTGCGTGCTAGAGAGGTAAAGAGAGAGAGAGAAAAGAGATTGGAAGAGGTGTAGGAAGAGAGAGAGAGAGCGAAGAAATTGGAAGAGGCGTAGGGAGAGATAGATGAGGAGATTGGAATTGGGAGAGAGAGAGAGAAAAAAAAAGATTGAAATAGGGAGTGAGAGAGAGGAGAGAGAGAGAAAAGAGATTGGAAGAGGTGTAGGGAGAAAGAGGCGGAGAGGAAAGATGTGAGGCGCGGGGAAGCGAGGGAGGAAGAAAGAGTAAATGGATGCAGAAGAGAGTGAGGGAGAAACGGAAAGGGAAAGTGAGCAAGGGCGGGTGTGAAGTAAACAACAAACACGGTACTCCGCTGGGATAATAATGGAATGGAAAACAAGGTAAGTGATAGTGAAGCTTGTTTTCCCGTGTATATGAGGCCGATGTTCAGATCATGCAGTTTTAAATGAAGCTGGGAGCCCGGTGCTAATTAACAGCACCTCAACAAGTTAAGAGTAATCTCGACGAGGCTGAAAATTCGATATGCCTCGTAAAGCAATGAGGGCGAGACGAGCCAGCGATGGTCCAAACATTTTAACCGCGGTCTTTTGTATTTCCGAGAAAATAGCATGAATACGATGCGTTTCGAAGAAGCATTTCGTTTTAAAATTTCGATTTTATATTATGAGTATACATTAGTTCGTCTACTGGATTTTCAAAGATACAAAGAATTTGTTTTCATTTTTGAAATTCAATAATGGCACCTGCAGCGGTTTTGTTATTAACAGTTTGATAATATCTTTTGAATGCCACTTAAAAGTATACCTTCAATGCCCGATTTTTAGTATTTAAATATATCTAAAGTTATATTTTTTAAATTTCAGACACTGTCACAAAAGTAGTGGGCTCAAATTATTATATGGCGATATTTCGGAAAAATTCACACACAAAATAATCTTAATAATGAAAATTTTATATGAATATACCATCATATAACACACGATTAATGCAATTTATGAAATCACTCATTTGCAGAAAATAATAATTAATAAATTTAAATTCTCTTTCAAATAACATTATTAAGTTTGAAGTAGAATTTGTCTTCAAGGCTTCGTATTTATAGAATAAAGCAGCTGCAAGACGTATCTCGTGTACTATACACATTTCTAGTCGTCGAAGGTGCCTTGTAATTCTAAGAAGAATTAAGCAGCTTGCGTAATTTATTAATTTAATCTAAACGAGGCTATTCCACACAAACGTCTCTCTTTGGAATAATGTAATTAAGTTACGCTTATGGATCAAAATTCTGTATCTCTTCAAGGCGTCATAGTCATAAAATAAAACACCCACAAGATGTCTCCCGTTTCCCATAAACACTAATGCTTTGACAATAAATCTTTGTAATTCTAAGAAGAATTCAGCAACGCATGTATCAAGTATTGTTTTAATCTAAACAAAGCCCATGCTCCACAAATATCCATATCCATTTACATGTCCTCTAGCGTTTACAAAAATTCAAATGAAAAGATGTTTTACACACGTACGTAACAATTAACCGATACCCCTATGAGGGGCCGTATCTTGGTACAATAAAAACCAACATTAAAATAAAACATATATGTATGTACATATATACCGAGCATCTTAAGAGTAGTTTCCTAAGGGCACCACCGAGAGACACCACCGTCGCTTCGACACCCTTGCTTTCGACCCCTCTTTCCAAATCCTCGTCCTCCCTCTACGCTCCAAACATCCTACTCCCCAAACCCCTCCCCCCCCCATACGCACGTCGCCTTCCCCCAAGCCGCCGCCAGTCCCTCCGCCGCCGCATCCGCCACCCTCCTTCCTCCCTAACCCTATCCCGCCCTTCCCTCACGTGCCACGCCCCTCTTCCCACCATCTCTTCCTCCCACGTTTCCAACCCTCTCTCTCCCTCACTCCTCCTCCTCCAGAATCCCATCTTTGCCAAAGAGAAGTTTCCTTCCAAACGATTTGGTGCGAGTGTCTCATTCCTACCCCGACGAACTTCAGCCGATATTCCCTTCCCTCCCCACCCAGAAAACTCGCTTTCTACGCCTGCCCGACCTCTCTTTTCCCTCGATTCTCTCCTGCTCTTCCTTTCAAATACCAACCTCCTCTCGCCGTATCTGGTCCATCCTTATCCCGCTTCACCTTCTTATCCTTCTCGGGGTATCTTTCTTTGTCTCTGACGCTCTACCTTCCCTTTCACTGTGTTTCTAACGGTTAAGTCGATTCCGTCTTAATGCTTTCTATTTTTCTCCCTATCTCCCAATCTCGACATCTCTTTCTCAGTATTACTTTCGCTAATCCCACCTCCAGCGCGACTATTTGGAATCCTCTTCGCTATCCTCATTTTAAAGTCAAAGCTAGATTGCCCCTTGGGCGCCTCGGTAAGATAGCGTAGTAGATACCACTGCCTTGCGCTTCAATTTTATATGGGTCTAAATAAATTGTCGAATGCATTGAACACGTTATAATATTGCAATATTGTGGGCTTGAATATATTGAGTCCTCTTGAGGTGATGGAAATATAGCTCAATGTAGCATTTCCCCCAGTTTCTCGCATGAAATTTTCTTGAGCGTGGGCAGCAAAGATTGCTTACAAAACTTTGCATTTATGTTTTATGTACTCTTTAAAAATGATCAAATAAAATGTTAACATTACCATATAGGCAAAATTTAAATGAAGTCGTGCTTACGAAATTTGGTTATTAACTGAAATAATACGCGAGATTCAGGGTCGTATGCGGGTTTTCGTGAAGGAGGTTTTTTTTAATGGTGCTAAGTAAGTAGGAGAAATAGTTGAGGCCTTGGCACAAGACTACTTTTGTTAAGCATCGTCTGAACACTTCATTTTATGTACGAATGGTTCTACAGTTTTTTGCTGAATCTGAACCGCGTCCAGCAGTACATCACTTTCCCTGGATAGTAGCCCGTTCAAGTACTGGATTGGGTCACGAGGAGACTTCGCCTTCCATAGCTCCACAATCCGTAAGCCATTAGTGTGATTTATTTGAAAATTTACAGAAATAAAAATTTGGAAAAGAAAATTAATACTAATATTTCTATTTAAGTCAGTTTCAGTTGTTTAGTCGGGTCATATTACAAATTTCAAATAAGCCATTATGAATAGCATTTAACTCATGCATAAATGGTACATGCATAATTTACATTTTTGCACTTCTATAGATATCTTATTTTTAAATTACAAGCAAACATATAAAAGTGAAATTTGTAACGCGATAAATTAATTAACCATTTACCCATTCGTATTGGATAAATACAAAATTGGTTACTGAAAAAGTCTTTTCGACTTAATTTTCAATACATTTATATTTTACTTATACGAGCTGCAAAGGAACGTGCTGTCATACGACTTTCCGTAAAAAGTTAAAGCACTTCATGCTATCATCAAGTTGGAAGCTCCCAAGACAATTTGTTCTATCAGCGTCATATCTGGTATTGCAATACTACGCAAACTTTTTTATTTCAATGCAAACTTTCGGAATCGCTCGTCCCTCGCGGCACACCGAACAAGGTTTACGATTGCATTCCGTAGAACATAGTTGTCACTCAGTCACCAACGACTGCAAGACAAAAAAGGCGGAAGAGATTTTCGATTCTCCATATAGAAAGCGACTTTATCATCGAAGTAGTCACCTACTTAACTTGATTATAAACTTTTATTATAACAACTTTCTTTTTTATGGCTTTGATAACAGAATGGCGATACTTTACCCTTCCTTATAGTGCCACATATACAGCGGTGCAAGTATTCCGTTGCAGCACACTGGTGAGCAGAACAATGAGCTACCATAATAGTTTGTCTAATGACAACATCGCGAGCAATCACGAATGTTTCCATTGCGACTAAATATCCGCTTTTCGTCCCTCGTGGGAAAAGGCTAGAAACGCGGTTACACAGGTCCCGAGAGGGAAAAGGTTATTGCCGAAACGAATGAGTCATTTTTCAACGCTCCCTTCTCTCTCTCTCTCTCTCTCCCTCTCTCCTTTCCAGCCATCTCATCTCCCTCGTTCTTCCACGGCTACAGTTGCTCCTCATCCTCCCACGAATCTTTATCTGCAATCTTCCCTTCCAGAGTTTTATGATCATATCTTTTCTTCTAGTCCCCTTCTCTCTATCTCTCCTTTTCCTCTTCTTTCATCCTGCGTTAATCTTAGGTACACTTTCTTCCTCTCTTCTCTCAATCTTTACTCATTTCTCACTTCGGAATCTTTCGTTGCGATAGGTAAGTAGTTTTACGGCTTCGCATCCACTTTCTCTTTCGAGGGTGATAGAAGCCGTATATATATACATATATATATATGTACATACATATGTATGTACGTATGTATGTATCTGCCTTATCTCCTGAGCATAGATCCACGATTTTTCGCTCCCCCACCTCATCATTCACCTCAGCCAATTTTTCTCCTTTTTTATTATTTAATTGGAAAATGACAGTTATGGTGAATTACGTTCCCTCGGAAGAGGGGGAAACTTTTTTCTTCGTTGGAATGGGACGGGTTATTTAATTCCTCCGCAGGAAAGTTTTTTTTCCTTACGTTTCAAAGAGGGATTCCTTCATTTGTTCTTCATATCCACCCCTCCTCTCCTCACTTTTCTACGGTTTTGTTTAGCTGTTTTTCTTCTGAGAGTTTCGGCAAAGGTCATTATTTAATTAAGTTGAAAAAATAAATAATTTGTATCCGAATTCTACCCTCCTCTTCCAGGAATTATGCGTGGAAGACGATCCGCGCGAATGGAAGTAAATGAGTTACGGTCGTGTTGATTACTCGGAGAACTTAACCGAATGGCATATGACATTTGGGATAAGGTTCTTGAGCTTTGTATTGTTGTTTGTCTTGAAGTGAATGCTTATCAAACCCAGTTATTTTAAAGTCTCTCACAGATATTAAGAACAGTTCTCATTCTAAAATCACAAACTAAAGAATGTGGTGGGTTAATATTGTGTTGTAACACTTAATGTATTTTTGCATACCAAGGAACAGGCAAATAATCTATTATATGACTATACGACTGACGTCAATGAATCTCAAAATTGGTGAAACAATCCAAATTTTTAGCTTACCCAGCGATTGTTTACCTCAATCTTACAATTACTCTCACTCTAAATAAACAATTCGCAGAATCTCTGATCAATATATGCCGTGATACCTGCTTTTCTCATTTCAAAAATACATAATCCTCCCGTAGGATGAGAAAATCCTTCTTTATCGGCTATTCTTGCAAAGTAACTCTTGCAGTTTTACGATGTCCCTACAAAAACAGAAGATCGAATCAATTGCCGAATGGAAATAAAAATTTATCGATGATTCTTTGCCCCGAGTTTGACCTGTGCCATCATTCATACACCCACTAAAGGTTTCCTATTTGGCCCTAGGTCGTCTTTCCACCCCTCCTCGCTTTTCTCGCTCTCTCCTCTTTCAGCTCCACTTCCACCCCTCGACACTCCCCTTTTGTTTTCGTCATCACCGCCATACCGTTCCCCAAAACACGTCACTCCTACCCAAAAGCTCCATCTTCCTTATTGCCTATAACTTGCCACCCATACCATCCTCTCGGGCCAACCAACGTCACCCGCTAACCACCCCCGCTTATCTCATCATCCATTTGTCTTTCCTCCCTCTTCCTTCGTTCCCTTACTACACACACACACACACTCTCTCTCTCTGGTCGGCACACACACATACACTTTCTCACCCTCAATTCCCATCTCTCTCCTTCCCTCGACCTCTTTCACCATTCCAAAACCGCAAACCAAAAACCCGACCAAGGGACTTCTCACTTTCCCGTTCCAACTACTGAAGAGAAAACCTCTTACCGCTCACCAAGCACGCGAGAGCACACACATCTCATCTCCATCTTGCACCAAAGCGCTCTGTAGTAGCAGTATACCACCCTCCCTTGTCCACTTTCATTCCCGATATCCCCTTCAACGCACCCTTCCCCTCACCCAAACCTAATTCCTCATCCCTTGGAATTCCCTTCTCCACCACAGGAAACCCTCCCACTCACTACTTTTAATTCCCCACACCACCCTCATACTCAAGAAGATCCGTTCTATCTCTCTTCCCCTCCGACCATTCTCCCTCTTCTCATCTTAGTTTGCTACTGATTCTACTGCTCCCTTCGACTCTATATCTACACATTTCATTGCTGGGGTTCTGGGCCGAAGGTTTAATTCGACGATGCTGTCCTATACATTTAGCACTACGTCAAGCACCTCACGGCTCATGCATTTCCGCGTTTATGCTTTACTCGCTGCTTACGCTACGGTAACCCAAATGTCACTTTTGAAACTAGATTAAATTTCTTCTTCTCACTTCCTGCAAGCCTGGTTAAATGATTTCGTCGTAACCATCAGTCAAATCATAATAAATACATTCGTATACGTCGCATGATCTAAATAATGATTCATATACTTCAAATTTTACTTCCAAATTCAGTTCCTTGCCGAAATACGCAATAAACTTATTACTCTTCCCATCATAACTTATCGTTATTTGGTACCCAGGTCACCTTTTGACTCGCCGCAACGATGCCGACTCATTCAACGTTTAAATCATATCATACAGAAAAATCAATGGTTAATGAGTTCATTTGCTATAGTCTCCGCCGTCATTAGTGGATAGCGGTCGTAATATTAAAAATTGTGCGATAGAAAAAAACAGGACACGTTACAATCTCTTCCCGTTTTATAACGCACGCGCTCAAGAGTTATTAATGGACCGATGCTTCTCTTATTCATTCATCGTGCCTACATCTTCAAGCCATGTCCCTCCTCCCCCACCTCTGCGTCTATTTTATTCCTCCTTTTCACCTTCCCTCTTGTACATTCCTAGCCCTCCACTCCCGAAAACATCCCTCGCCCTTCATCCCTCCCTTTCATTCTCCACATTTATGCGGAAAAACATTCTCCTGCCACCTCCCATTCACTCTCGCCCTCTCCGACACACAACACCCCCCACCACGATTCACATGCGTGCGTGTATCTCCTCCTTCCGACTACGCGTCGCCCCTCCATACAAATTCTTTCCCCTCCCATCCGTTGACTCCCGCACCTCATTCAGGTACAGTGGTGAAAAAAACCGTGCCATCACACATCCTTCTTTTTCTCCACTTTTTTCCACGAAATTTCTCTCACTCGCCGCCACCAAGGGATTACTCCACCCTTCTATACTTCCTCCCCCGTACCCTTTTTCATCCTCCTCGCGTATTCTTCACGTTCCACAATCCGGAGGGAAAAATCTCCCCTTTTCAATGAATGTTTCTCCTCCTCCTCCTTTATTTCCTGGCGCAGCACCCCCTCCTCCCTCCGTTTCCTCTTGCCCTAACTTCCTGCTGTCCTTCCACTACCTCTCCCTGTCTCTTCCTCGATCCTGGTGCCAAGATACCAACCTTTCTGTTATATATATATATATATATATATATATATATATATATATATATATATATATATATATATAACTTTACGTTACTCTTTCGCTGAAGAAGGGCATAGACCCGATAAGCTTGCGTGTTTTTTTGTCTTTTTGTGTTCGTGTGTTTCACGTGTCTCTTCGACGCCCCCAGCAGCCTGCCAGCTTGGTCCTCAACTTGGTAAGTGTCCGCTGGGCTTCCCTCAACACCTTGTTGCCACCCTCATCACTACCTTTTCTATTCCTTTAGTTAATATATATATATATATATATATATATATATATATATATATATATATATATGCAAACACACTACTCTCTCACTATCCTCAATTTCTCCACCTATATTACTTGGTTCACTCTCTCATCCCACCCTCTATGCCTTCTCCTCCCTTTCACCCCTATCTTCTTTGTCTCCATCTCATTTCGCCTCCCTCCCCTTCTATCTCTCTCGCCGAGAGACAGATATGCTCCTCCATTCTGCGAATGGCCACTTTTTCCTCTTACGTGAGCCGCATTATTCACCTTCCTATTCTTTCTCATATTTCTAGCTCGGTTTTCCTCCCTTTCCACTCTTCCATATTCACTCCTCCACTATTCCATCATTTCCTTTCGCTTTCCAGGGTCGCATCTCTTATCTCCTCTATTCCCGCTCTCATCCATAGATACCACCCCTCCGCTCGTCCTTACCTTCCTTCTTGTCATTCACCACCACCCTTC
Organism: Tanypteryx hageni; assembly: GCA_028673005.1. Taxonomy (NCBI): domain Eukaryota; kingdom Metazoa; phylum Arthropoda; class Insecta; order Odonata; family Petaluridae; genus Tanypteryx; species Tanypteryx hageni. The sequence goes on from CM054116.1 coordinate 60,055,454, forward strand.
CTCGGAATCCTCCCCACTCCATCACCCCGCATTCCGTCTTCTTCCGTCTCCTACATTTGGAAACGCGGGTCGAACACAACTCATTCCTTTCCCTTTACTTCATCCCTAACCTCTCCTTCTCATTCCGCGTAGCACTTTCCCGCCCCTCCTTCTCAATCCGCACTCCTCTCACTTATCACCTTTTCCATGTTCTTTCCAGCATCCATACCCTCCCTCCTCCCTCCGATTCGCCATCCCACCACTCCAAAACGTCACACTCAGCTTCCAGAGACTCCATATTCTTCCCCGAGCATTCCGGCGCGCCAAAACAGAAACGACACTCCTTCCAATCCTCTCGTCCCCTCCTCCCCCGCCATCGCTTGCATTGTCCGAGAAAAACCTCGGTATCTCTCTCCCTCTCTCTTACTCCCCCTTTTTTTCCAACTTCTCCGGCACACCCTCGGCGCAGTTTGTTGCTCTCTCCCTTGGCTCTCGCAGAAAGTCGCCTCCATCCGGAAACTGCTTCACTTCTTCGGCGCTGCATCTATATTTTAGATGGGGGGGTCTCCGTTTATTCCCTCCCCTCCTCCTTTATTCCCGCGATGGGAACAGATTGAAAGAATATTCTGGCGAGGCTTTTATTTATGCTTCTTTTTTGTATGCTACCTTCTCCCCATCTCTACTCCGTTCTTGTTTTTTCCCTTTATCTCTCTCTATCTTCATTCCTCGGCAATCTCCCTCTTTTACTGGATTCCTTTTTCCCCGGACCTTAGGAAGTTTCTTTTTTCACGATAGTTTCTTCTTCCCTTCCATTCTTACTCCTCTTTCTCCCTCCACCTCCACTCTCCCCTACCCTCTCTCTCTCCTCGGTCTCTCTCAACCTCGCGCCGCTTATTGAGTCGAAAGAAGAAAAAAAGGCCATGGGGTTTGCATTGATCGCGGCCATGGAGTACCCAATCATGGATTCAATGACCGTCGTCCCCTAAGGTACTCGCTGGCCGGTCCTGATTCCTACGACCGGAGAGAAAAAAAAGAGGAAAGTATTTGAGGGAGGATGAAAGGAGGCGATGTGGTGCGGGGTAAGGAGGTAGGAGGTTTGGAAAAGTACGTGAATAGAGCATACGACTAGGAAAGAACCTCAAAAAGATGTAAGCAAAATGGTCCGACGTCAAAAGATACTCGGTTTATACACATGCATCTACGGCCCAAGTGGTTTTCCCATCTACGATTCAGCGGTCAAAACCGCCAAGGGTTGCTCATCTATGCTTTCATCTTTTGTTGGCGTGCAGTTGGTATTTTATCGATTACGCTAAGGCTGCCGGGCGTATCTTTGGCGGTGTTATTGCGATTGAATTCTGATGCCTCCTTCATCCGGTCGATACTTTTGAAGATGAACTACACATTCCAGATTAATATCATTGTCAATATTGGGACTTCAAGAAACATCCCATTGCAAATAATATATATACACACATTTTTCTTAATTAATTATCATTTCAAATTAATTTTTAATTATTTTAGTTAGTTTTTTCCATAAGACGATTTAAATTACAATCGAATCTTATCATAATACTTAACATAACCTTCTCTCAATGTTTCGCGTATGTGTGTGTGTGTGTGTTTGTATTACCGACTTAATTTATTTGCTAAAAAAGAAAAATTATTTGTTTAATTAAAGTTTCAATAAGCATTGAAGATATTTCACGAGGTTTAATGCGCTTTAATTGGAGCTCGTATCGTAAACCATGGACAATGTTTCGATATTAATAAAAACCTTATGAAAGGTATCAACACCGATATGCTAGCATTAAAAAATTTAGTTTGATCATTCACCTGAAATGTAAAGCGCAGAAAAGCTATAATCCAGCATTTAAAATGCAAGACGTTTCTTATTATTAAAAAGTTGCTCCAAGTAAATGCTATCGAAAATATTATCAAACAAATCTATCCGATAAAAATAAAAACTGAGAAGATATAGCTTTTAAAACTGCAGTCAACGTCGCTTAATTAAATCTCTTGGCAAAATATTTAGCATGAAAATAAAAACGTTATGGCTCAACTTTAATGACTGGCTATGCTCTAAAAGGTAGGGCGTATACAAAAATAATTCTGAATATTAGGTTTATCTCTTCCGAACTTAATTAGCTTTTAATGCTTAAATTTTAGATATGGTATTAATTTCTATGCCTGTGGGTGGTAAAGTCATTGCATAATATTTATATGAATGAGATCATAATTCAAACTAATTTTAGTAATTTTGACCATAACGGCTACTAGAAAGTAATTAAATTTTATGTGAGCGTAAAAAACATCGTATTCCAAATTTTCAACGCCTCGTAAACAATTATAATCTCCGAAAAGCCCTAAAATAATTACCAGAAAGTCTGGATTGGATTTTCAGGTACCGTTCAGGCAACAAGCTCCATAAATTAGATTAAACCTGTTAGTGAAACTAATCGATGATCGATTAGTTGCTGGAAAGTTTTAACCAATTGAGCAATTTTGATGGTCTGAAGCGTCGTCCCTTTTGTTAATTCAATATCATTTCTTTATTAAATGAAAATTTATGACTTGCAATGCTTCTAAAAAAGTATTGTATGTACAACAGTTAACCTTGCGAATTCACCTTATTAGACTTGTTCAGCGCGAACTATACATTTTAAAATTACTATCCTACTTGAATGATTTAACTTCATGAACTACGAACCAGAATGGTCAATATAAAGAAATGCCCTTCTGATAAACCTTGAATTCAACCTTCCAGATATTCTTCGCTTTCACGTATTTCTGATTTTGGTCATAAACAAAACCGACTCCCTCAACGCATTACGAAATAGGAATTCAACACGCATCTCCGCCACCTACCTCTTTCTCCTCCCTCTACTTCCTCCACCTCGATCTCCTTAGTTCCATCCTCGCAGACTTCCTCCCCCCTCACTATCCTTCCCTCCCTTTGGAACTCCTAAGCCCTCTTCAGAAAGCGACTCGCGACTCCCGCCTTCTTATCGCATCATCACGTAACCGATCTCAAGACCTAAAGACCCACCGTCCTCTTCCATTCCTCTACTCATGATCTCTCTCCCTCTTTATTTTTCCCATCAACCCTACTTGTGTGTGTGTATATATATATATATATATATATATATATATATATATATATATACACTCACACACACTGAGTTAGTCTCTCTTCATCGCTGATGAAGGGCATATGCCCGAAAAGCTTTCGTGTTTTTGTGTGCGTGTTTTGTACGTGTTTCTTTGACGCCCCCAGCAGCCTGCCAACTTGATCTCCTCAACTTGGTAAGTGTCCGCTGGGCTTCCTTCAACACCATGTTGCCACCCTCATCACTACCTTTCCTTAAGTTTATATATACACATATATACGATAAGTCGGTGCTTGCAAACTGCAAGCGCATAAAAAAATCGCCATACACCAAGATCTGAACTCGTAAATAAACCAACGCATTCTCCAGGGCAACAGCAATTCAGTCACGTGGAGCCTATATGTATTAAATAATTAATTCCATGAGTAATAGCAGTATATTTATAATTTTCCGTGAAATTAAGGCAACTATCCGTAATTTCCAAATTTTCTGGCAATCGGCTCATGTCCAAGTTTTTGTATTTCAAGTTTAGTGACTCAGATCGCATTTCACGAGCAATAAGAATAAATCATCATTAAGACAATATCCTATACATTAAATTTATGGAAAAATTAGGATATTTTCTGTTAAGATTATGCTATCATCATGCCTTTAGCACATATTTGGATAAAAGCCATCGCGAAATATGTATGGCGTCATTATATTTAACAATTGAAAAGAGTTCAAATTTCTAGAAGAACTACGAAACACAACATAAAAATACTTTTCACGTTTTAACGTCACTTCTATCAGGGTTGCTTCTCCTATTGTTATCTCTTATAGCCCTGGAGAAAAACAAACCTATTCGCTCCTTCCTAGTCGATAACCCAAATTAAATCGTCATGTTTGTGCTTTCAGTAGTACGTAAGAATTGCAATTATCTATGATACCCTCAATCACAGTGCTTTGGATAGAATAAAATCTTGCATATTATCGGAAGAAAATATTGGTGATGATGTTTTCATATATGCATGATATTGAAAATTAGAATAAGTTAACTCGGGAATTTTTTAAGTTGAAGTATCCCAAAAAAATTTTGAAAATTCGAAAAATTCTCATAAGATTAACATTGGAGCATTGTTGCTGTCAAGAACGCTTCTAAAGAGGGCTTTCAGATGAAATTTGGCGTTCCAATTCAGAATGTACGCAGTAGGACAAGGGGTACATAAATCGCGATAGGTCAGTCCGATTCCGACGAAACTTTAATTATAATACTCGGCGTAAGGTTCTACATGTGACAAATATGCAGTTGTCTAACATACGTAGATGGGTTCGATGTCAGAATAGTTTCCATTCTTCATTTCATTTACACGTAAAAGAGCGCAAGACATCTTTCGTATGCTTTTTAAAATTAATTATAATTGTCGTATAAATTAGAAACTTGAACCATAGTATGTACGTGCAAAGGAAGGCAAATTTATTTTCCTTCCATAGATTTTCAAATACTATTCGAGTTAACTCAGAAAATCGTTTTGTAGACGAAAAGTTTAAGTTTTCTGTGAATAATATATTTCATTGCCAAGAACAACCAGCGTTGTTGCCACACTCATAAAACTATAAAGGACCGTATTGGGAAAACAGAGGAAGACGGGAGTATAGGGAAAAGAAAGAGTGAATGATACAAGGAAGAAGAGAGAGAGAGAAGAGAGAGAGGAAAAATTGGAGGGAGAGAATGAGGGAAAGTGAAAGTTTGGGAAAGCGGGAGGTTTGGTGGGAGGGAGGGATATAGGGAAGTAGAGAGAGAGAGAGAGAGGGAGAGTGAGGGGATTAGGAGGAAACCCAAAAATATGGCTAAATATAATTTTCTACCTTAAATATATGTCGAAAGGGTTTCGAACGGGTAGCAGACGATTTCGCCTCGCGGAGTGAGTCGCGGGGTTGACGCGCGTAGCCCCTAATATATATATATATATATATATATATATATATATATATATATATATATATATATATATATATATATATACTTTGTGTTATGTTTTTACGTATTATTTCTACACCCCCAGTGGTAAGTGGGGGATATGGTATGCCACACGTAAGGTTTAAATTTTCCTACTACTTTCCAATACAGAAAAACAGCATAAAAACGAACATTGTTTTCATATTCTGTATAGTAAAAATAATCGATTAAGTTTTGAAGCTGTCTCGAAGTTGTTAGAAAATGAAATTTGTAAGGGTGTGCCAAACTGGCATCTTCTCCAGCAGTGCGGGTTAAGATGCCACCGTCATATACCACATATAATATCTTCCAAACTATCCTAGTAGTCAAAGTAAACTGTATCTAATGTAAATTATTTAATAAATCACAAACATACAAGCATACAAAAGGATGGTACATTCAGCCGCAATCTACACACGTTCCCAGAGGCACTATCCTCATACATCCAGCGATGACATGAGATACATTTCTCAGTCATATTTTGGTCCATTTTTAAGACGGTAATGACGGTCAAATGTCGCACAAACGTTATCTTCGTCTGTGTCATTACTATAATATTCGGGTAGGAGCAATTTGAAGTAATCATTAACTTCTTCTCATGTCAGTAGATCCCCATGTACCCATTTGCGGGTGACTTCGCATAAAAAATTTTATCCTATCAAAACCCGTCTTTTTATATTATTCTCTTTTATAAAATCCCAGATCTGTCATTCTGTCATTCCGGAACGCTCGAACGTGACGCCGCTCTTAAAGAGCGGGAGGTTCGAGAACTATTTACGACAAAATGTGTACGATATATTCTTTTATTATCGGTTGTTTACTTAACGACAATGGAGAAGGTTTGCAGATACAACTTACTAACTATAAGTGATTTATAGACAAAATTTGTATTTATTGGCGTATTTATGATAAGGTAGGTACATCGTTATAACAGCAAATATTACGTGAAATTTGTTTGATACAATGAATGGGATGAAAATGAATATGAGTAGTATTGTTAACGAAATTGCCATTTGCCATTCATTCTCGAGAGACGACAATTTCCCATCATTCCAGCTTTTGCCATTACAATCAACAAAGCTCAAGGTCAAACTTATGATCACGTTGGTATCTATTTGACAGAGCCCATCTTCTCACATGGACAGCTGTACGCTGCATTGTCAAGATCAAAAAATCTAAACAACACCAAAGTCTTAATTAAGGAAAATTCAGCACAAGGGGTTTGGCGCTGATGAATGGTTTACGAAGAACGTTGTTTTGCAAGAAGTCTTCCAAAATTAATGAATAATAATTAGATATAAGTTTGCTCACAAACAAAATTTTTTTAAAATATACAACCATCGCTGTTTTTCAGGACTACTGCAACAATTCCGTCCTAGGACGGGTTATCGGCTAGTTTGTTAATAATAAGTACAATATTATTGGCCTCAGCAAATGTGCGAGCTAAATGATGAACAGTTCTTTCATTTGATAAATATCGTACTTTTAGGTCGTTGTATGTAGGCTATGAGGCTTTTTTCGTGCTTAGGACCAAGACAACCCAAATGATCTGGCCTCCTTTCCACAAGATTATTGCGTGCAATCCGATTTTTTATGGTTTTTTAAGGGTTTTTGAAGCATTCCACATTGATATCTTTCCTGATGTTTCTTATTCTGCAGCATGGTAGTGTGTATCATCTTACCTCATAACTCTCCACTGCAATGCAGAACACGCTTCTATCATTAACAACATGGTCTCCCCTGTAAATGTTACTAGCGCACTATACATTGTCTAATTGATTGCAATTAGCAATAATGTTAGTTTTACTAGTGATTTATCAACAAATCCTTATACATAATAATCCTAATATTATATCACACGTGTACCTACGGAAATTTCATGCTCTAGTTCCCACATGCAGTCGTGTACGTTGCTGAAACGGTTGCAGAATGACAATTCGCACGTGTTCAATTAATCTCTACTGTCATTACTTCTCTCAACTAATAAAAACTTTCACTACACTGTATGTGGCATCTTCCCTGCACTGGCATTTTCTTCTACTTACCATATATGTATATAATACAAATATGGAAGAATGCATATAGGTATGCGCATGTGTCTGATGTTTTCTCATACTATGCCTTTTTTATCGAACCCCTTATATGTTTCGCTCTCCAATTCCTCCCCATATTCTAACTTTTTCCATCTCTTCCCGCGGATTCAATTTTCCGCATCTCCTCACTTATCCAAAGGCATCCACCTATACTTGATTATTTTGCCAATTATAAATATCCTTTCCCTTTCTCTTAACGCTTTCTATCTGAAACTCTTATCGTTTCCCTTCTAACTCTCTCGCCCTACGAAGAAGCATTTTCATCCTCTAGATAAAAACGGTTCCCGTGTTCTCTTCCTTTTTTTCCTCTCTTTCTCAAACCCCTTTCTTCCGTCGACGCATCCACTCACGCAAACATCATCTCTTACCTTCTGCTCTTAGTCTTCCTTCCCAATTTCTCCTTTATATAGGTATGTATAGGATGAAAGGGTCTTTCTCTTCCTCGTTTTTTCCGCAGGGTTTGTTTCCTAAAATTGGTCCTAGTCTTTGATTAATCTTCCTCATATTTACTTGTAATTCCTATATTTCAAACCGTTTATGACCTTTGCTGATCTTAGTGTCGTTACTTTTTGTGTAGGTGCGGATAAAACACGAAATGGATTGACTACTTACGTCTGAGGACTTCAATTACGTACATTTTCCACAAGATAGATAGATAGATAGATAATCGTCTTTATTCGGGCGAAATTTAGACCAGAAGGTCCATTCTTACATTTAACTCTTAAGATGAGGCGATTAAAAATGCGGCGAACGTGCCATTTAAAAAAATGCAGATAATGTGATTCTAGCAAAAACGTTACGATAATTACACTTTTCTTGACAGTTACACTGGGATTAATGAGCACGTAAATGTGCTGCGTTCTATAAAATTGGCGTATTACTATATTACACTTTTCAAACAGTTGTTTAAACGTTTGAAAATTGATTATTCTAAAATAATTTAAAAATAATATCTTAGAAGACTATGGAATGGAAACTTAATGCGATTAGAAAGCGTTAAACCTAAATGCAATTTCGCGCTTAGACCTTTCTATCTTTTGGCTGAAAATTACGAAATCCGCTAATTCTCACCATAGAAATAGAAAGGATCAGCGAAAGAAAAAATGTGAAAATAGAGAAGAAAGAGAAAAGTTTCAATTCTAGCGGATCACGTAGACACTAGATCCCCAAGCGGGAATTTTACCGCCAGGACAGGGTATAAATGTTTGAGTCGGAATAGTAGCAGTAATTCAAACTGCAACGGCTCAAATATTTACCTATCTTCGGACGAAAATTCTCTCGGAAATGGAATGTAAATCAATGGGAACCATGTTAAAGATTCTATTTTCACTCGGCGTTATTTTTTTGCTATTTATCGTAGCAGATATAAGATATATCTATTTCAATGATGCCATACACTTTAGCTTTCCGTAACGGTTCTTAACGTGTTTTAGCTCGGTAAATAAAAACCCGCCCTTTGGCACAATGACCAACATGTTTATTTTGGCCAAAGTTTAATGTTCCGAACGAGGCTGGTATATGATATTTTTTGTATTAATCAGAGTTAGGTCCTTTAAAATTACAACATTAAATATACAATTACGCATACAAGTTTAATGCTCCAACTAAAGTGACGAGCTGTTCATTAAGGTAATTTAATTGCCTGGTATACTCTGACGCGTGAACAAAATTTTCAAATTGAGGGAGCGAACTTACATCAATACGTTGACTGCTACCCGCATTTTTATTGCCGTGCGGTTCTAAGACTTTTATTGCCCCCAGCAAAGTCAAATGTTCCGTGCGGTGAGGTCGGCGTAATGGCAAACTACCGCCGCAAAGCAATTTATCTCGTAATTTTACAGTGAATACTGTATTTGTTTTCCCGTGACCCGGTAAAAGTGCGACCAACCACATACGAGTTAGAATCGATGTAAACTTCATTAATCCTTGATTACAGTGGAGTAAAATTCTCGTAGCCGCTACTGTGACCTAAATGGCAGCATAGTAGACTTGGGATTTCAAAAAGGCAGACCCGTTTCTTCGCTTGTCGTCGTATTACTGATACCTATGGACGGTTAGACTGCCAACATATTAAATTTAAGTTTGTAAAGCTACAGTTCATACCTTGCGCCAGTTTGACCCGGGGATTAATCTAACTTCTTAGCTTTAAGGTTATCAAGTAATAGACTAAAGCCATAGGTTGCTCTCGAAATACTTGGACATCCGCCTACGATATAAATCTACTGTAAAATATTGCTTTAATGAATTCCCCATTGCTAATATTTGCACTACCTATTAATTAATCCTCAAATATTCATATTCATATTAAAAAGCAGATATGCCGCAGTGTGTACCCAACTCTATCAACAAGGAAGTTTTGGGCAAAGATTATATACACTTTTGACTTAAATTTGTTGGCATAAATTGAAAGATTCTTTTACTCGAAATAACTTCCTGTATTAATGTAGGTAACTCGTGAAGGTCGAATTGCGTCAAAGATCAAAGAGAAAGAGACAGAAATAATGAGTGGGCGTTAGAGAAATCCTTTCATCTCGTTCAATGCTGCGAATAGTTTTTAATGAGTACAAACTGTGAAATAAGAACACAAAAACATAACTTCAGGAACTACACAAAAGCCAAAGGCAGATAAAGATAGAGAAAGAGGGGTAACTACAACGTGAAAGAGTAGTTTTGACGACGGAGTGAGCGATTTTCGTGCGAGAGAATGAATCGAGGGGAAAGGAAAGGTAGAGAAAGAGGGGAAGCATAAAGATAGTGGGGGCTGGATGGGGAGGGAGGGAGAGAGAGAGAGAGAACGATAAAGGTAGTGGAAGCATGAGGGAGGGAGAGTGGGAGGGTGCGAGAGTAGAAGAATTAGGGAGGGGGGGAGCGAGGGCGAAGGCGCGGCCCATCACCGATTGAGCTTCCGAGATTGTTCTCACGCACCTCTTATCCCAAAACGACGACTATCACGTAACTCCCCACGCCAAACGCTCTCTTTCAACCCATGAAGACGAGCAGTAGGATACGAGTTTGAAAAAACACGGGAAGCACACACACACAGTCACACAATAAAACTGTATCCATAAATAACAGGAGTCATGGCTCCGCTCTCCTTTTCCCTCCTCTCGCCTCCGTCATTCCATTCTCTCTTTTTCGCTCAATGCATTCGTCGGCATATTATGAAGAATAAAAAGGAAAGAGTGAGTGAGTGAGGAGATATGAGGGAGAAGGGGAATAAAGGGTTTATTTTAGAAGGAGATAAAACGCGATTCAATCGACAGATTGAATTCATCTTCGCATAGACCACGGGAATAATGGTTTATCCCTTCCTCTCACCTTCTGACGATTTCGCTCTCTCATACGAAGTAAGGGATCGCAAGTAAAAGCACGCGACGGAAAACGCCATTTTGCATCCCGGGCACCGTGAAACGCTTCTTTTTTGTTTGGATTGGGCCTCATCTCTCGTAATGGATGGATGAAAGTAGAAGGCAGGGAGAGGAGATTGGTTTGCTAGAAGACTGCGAATACAATTTTGAACGCGCATGCATAAGCTCCGCGCGAAATTTTCATACGTGGAGCATGCATATGTATTAATTTTTGATGTTGAACAGCAACTGAAAAGCCTTCTCGTGGAAGTGATCGAGACGCGGTGGGGGTACGGGGGGAAGGAAACGCAAGCGTATTTCTCCCCGTCTGTTATATTATATTTCGCGTATGCAATTGAGTTTCGACGGAGATAATCATACACGTTTCCCGATTTCCATCCAAAATGCCAAAAGTTCCCGAGATGCATCAATATTTCCTCCGCACGAAAGTATCTCCATGCCGGTAAGAAGGTGAGGGGAGTTTTGAGGGAAAGGACTCGCAAGGCGCAGGGCAAGGGGAGAGAGGGGGGGGGAAGGTAAAAGGAGGGGTAAAGTGTATCCTGGATTTCTTTTTTTTACGGGATAGAAGCGGAGAGTAGGGGAGCGTCACTTTGAGTCTCCAGTGTGCATACAAAAAGAGACTGGCAGGTGTTCTGGGAAGGGTTTGGGGGAGCTGAGGAGCGGCGAAGAATGAGGGGAAGGGAATGGTGTTGTGCGAGGAGAGAGAGGAGGGAGAGATTGGATGGATGAGCGGGGTGTGGGTAAAGAGAGAGAGAGGGAGATGAAGGGGGAGGCGGCAGTAGGAAGTGCGGGAGGGAAATTGAGACACGTCTGAGGAAAGACGGGAAGGTTCTGATATAAAGGAGGTTGGATCGAAAGTGGTAGGGAGAGAAGCAGGAGGAGGATCGGGAAATTGTATCGAGTATTACCTTTTCGGGGGAAAAGGAGAAAAGAGTGGGAGTGGGAGGGAGAGAGAGGTGAGTATACGAGAAAGAGCGAGGAGAAGACCATAGAAGATGGCGCTGTTTATATTTCGAAATTCTTAGAAATGAAAATAATCCGGAGAAGATTCATTCCGCTCTTGTCTCCCCATAACTCCCCCTCTGTCGCATGCTGAATATAAGATAGAGTCTCATTTTATTAGCTCTCCTTCTCATTTACTTCAAATATAGAGGTTCCCTTTTCCCCTTCATCCTGAATACTCGGAAGGAAGTGCTTTCAATTAACGCCGCTGAACTCTGAAACCTTTTCGGGAGTATAATTCAGCGAGGAATATAGGCAAATATTCTATAAGAAAACATTTAATCGAGGCCATCTTTCAATTTAAATCGGAAAATCGCGTTAAGTAATAATAATAATAATAACAATAATAATAATAGGAATTCCCTGGTATATCCGTGTCAATATATTTTCAAGCACTTACTATTTAAATATCTTGCACAAAGTCACGTTAGAGAAACAAATTTATCATTGTCAAGTAATAAGTCTGTGCATTGAAGTTTTCTACAATCAGAAACAATGACGTAATACTTCTAGCGACAGGTTCTTTCGAGAAGATAGTTCATGCAGGGCCGTCATACCAATGTCTAGGCTTGCTATTCATCAATTTATTTTCCCCTTTCCCCCTAGTAAATTAATTTAACAAAAGGATTCTGCTTTCTCAGATAAATTGCGAAAGATTTAAGATTCCAGGGGCCGCATTACAGCTTAGAACTCATTAACACCCAGCGTTTTCCGAATTTGCTAAACTTCCTACTGCCTAAGTTTACCCGAAGACTACGAAAACACAATCATTTCATACGACGTTTTGTGTAGCCTATTCGCATTTAACGTTGATTAAAGCCTTAAGATAACACTTTTAGTTGGTCCACATCTCATCTCTTAAAGGGCATTTATATATTTTAACTCTTAACCCCGTCCGCCAGCAAAGTCGCTCTCCACAGGCCCTCTATAGCTCTCCACCTCTGCTCTTCCCAGCATCCACTCCTCCCTAATACGCCCACACTCCCCGCTGAATATTCCCACCCTCTCTATCACCTCTATCCCCCCTGCCTTTTTCATCCCCTTCGCTTCTCCGCCCACTCTTCATCACCTACTCAAAAGCCTTCTCATTCCCTAAATTCCTCCACCCACTCCCTAAGTCACCTTGTCGGCGTTCAACCCTTTCCAATTCTCATATTATCGAACGCCCAGCTCTCCCCCTTCTACTTTTCCGTAATAACACTCTTCGAATCTCTCACCTCATTTACTTTATCTTCCCCGTACTAATCGTGAGTCCGCCCTTATTTATTGCGCACTCTGTTCAGCGTTCATCCTTTCGATTCTCATTTATTTTTCGTGAGCACATGCAGGCCTCCCGTTAGATACCACCTATACTAAATAACACAAATGGCGTCGTTGATACGATAAGCATCTTGCAATAAATATAGAAAATATTGAATTCGCTTTTCGTGATCGAAGCACCTCTATGAATGTGACCTAACCATGCATGAATCGCATTATAGCCCATATAAATTAAAAGATAAAATTTAACGGGTTCGAGTTACGAATATTTCGTTTAGATTAAGCAAAATGGGACAGATAAGGTAAAAAAATATGAATAATTTTCCGTCAGAGATAACTTTTCCGCCAATCTAAAATTATTTATTAATTTTATCGAGGCGGTTAAATTATCAATATGCCGTATCATTTCTAGTTCCTGATAAGAAAATTCACATGACATACTTTTAAAATTTGAATTTAACATACTGAGATTTTAAAGATTCCTTAGGTTTGTGTAGTTCATTAAGTCGGAAATTGTTTGAACATTTATAAATTTTTTCTATCATTTTTTTAGCGATATAGCCTCTCGAACTAAAGGATAAATTATGGGTTTAGAAGTTCAACGTGACAAAAATAGTTTCGACCGGTTTCACCGATGCAAATCAGTTAAATTAGTTTTTTTTTAAAGCGCTGTCGCATTTATTGCATCCAATTCTCAGTCTTGCCTTTTCATTTGGGAACGATCCAGAGGATGATCCTGTCTTGTCTTTTAGGAAGTGAATTTATCAGGAATACATTTGGAAATGTCGAAAGAAACCGACCCCTGCGAGCGCTAAATCTTCATGTTAAACTGACGAGACCAAACCGTCGCCACAAATTTTCGCATATTCAAAAATCCGTAAATGTGTGCTTTACGCAGGTTTCTTTCGTGTCCAGCGTAAATTTGAAAAGGAAACTGGCGCAGGACAGCCTAATATTTATACGCAGGTCGAAGCCTTTCGACACCACTCCAAGTCTCCTCAATCTCTTTTAACTTCGCCTTTCAAACATTCAACCGGTTCTCACTCTCATCCGATCTTATTTCCCCGCTCTATTTACCTCCTGCAACCAGGTGTTTTTCTTCCACACTTCTCATCTCCCTTTACATTTGCAATTCACTGCACTCTTTCACTTCTGAATCCAAAATCCCAAACTTCATCCCCTTCAACGCTTTTTTCCATTCTTCCGTCCCCTTCCCCTTGCAGAGCCTTCCTATCTATTGCACCATCTTTTTCCTTTCTCTCTCTGCCTCTCTCGTTACCGACTCCAGACCCTTTCCATTATTTAGACTCATTCCCTAGCTTTTGCATATAGCTTCTCCCCATTAAAACTTCCACACTTCCTCCCGATTAAGCCTATTCACACAAATCTCACTCATTTCTCACCAACACTAAACCGACTCCCAGGAATTTTCGTTCGAATCTTGTCTCGGTTTAAATTATAATCAATTTTAATTGCTTCTTTCCGGAATTTTGGATCCGTCCCTTTCTTGCGGCTATTTTTTTGAATAACACATTACTTGAAAACTTACAAAACTGGTGTTTCTAACGCCATTATTGTATTATAATTGTTTCTACATATTTTAAGACAAACAGTGTTAGGGTTAAGTTCCCATTAAAAATAGCCTCATTCAGTATAAATTCCAAGATTAACGGTTCGCATGAAAATTATTTTCGTTCTAAAACGGATTATGACTGTAAAACATGCAAAAATATTTTTATAGTTAATGATAAATATAAAAAGAAAAACAGCCGCTTTATCCGTATTTTTATTTAAAATTAATTGCAAATAATGATGTTATATTATTATTCGAGAACTGCTACCTAACGCAGGGATTGGTAATATGCTTACAAATTATTTAAAAAATATAACGAAACTTTTTTTTTGCATGCGTAAAAAGACAGCTTCGTACCACTGAAAAATACGCGCAATTTTCATTAACTGCACAAAATCCAATTAAACGGGAAATTACTGGGAAATTAATGTTGCGAAGCGTTCACTTTTGCTACATCCCCAACCCGTTCTCTGACCCTCATCAACCCCTTTTTCAACCCTTGTATTCCAGTCCAACCCCTTTCCACCCTTCCGCGCTCATATAGGACACCAACCTTCCCCATATTCTACCCAACCAACCTTATAACCTACCAATATCTTATGCGGTCCCTACGCCATATATATATAAGCTTCCCAACCTCTTATAAACTTCCGACCGGCCTTCTCTCCCTCCTTTGCCCCAAACCTTTTGCCTCTTTTCTAATCCCATTCCGACACCTCATCCCACCCCTCCTCTCTAAAGGCCTTTTAGCACACATTTACCCCTTTCCCAACGCCAAAAAACCCTCTCTCACTTCAGCGACCCCTCCCTCCTTTCTCTCTTTCTAACTCCCACCCTCGTCCCTTATTCCTTTATCAGAACCCTCTTTTCTCCTCATAAAGAGTTTTTATTTCATCTTTTTCTATTATACTACGGAAGACCCTCTCTCCTTTCTCCACCTATTCCTCCTCCCTCTCTTTCGCACACACTCTCTCTCTCTCTCTCTTGGCCAATATCTCCCTTCTTACTCCGAATTCTCGTCCTTCTCATTTCAGATCTTCTCCCGTTTTTTAAGGCTCTGACATGTGCACAGCACGAAGACTCGGGAAAAATGGAGAGAAGAAAGAGAAGTGTAGAAAGAGGAAGTAAATAGAAGGGAATATGAGAAAAAATAAGAGACGGAATGAAAAAATAATGACAGAAAAATGAGGAGTGGGAAAAAGAGGAAGACGCACGTACAGAAATGTAAAGCGAAGGACGTTGGAGAACGGGAGGTGGAAAGACGAAGAGAGTGGAATGGAGAGATATAGAGAACGGGATCGCACAAAGAGGACCGAACATAGACAAATGAAGCGGCGCTTCTCTCTCTCTCTCTCTCTCTCTCTCTCCCTCTCTCTCTCACGGCCACGCGGCCGAAGTTCGTTTCATCTTCGACCCCTTCAAACCCCAAGAGCAACCACGCCACACACCTCACTCACCCCGGATACTTATTCCGTTATTACGCATCGGAGTTATTGCATTTCGCCTCTTATCGGCCCTCCACCGACTCCGCCGTCTCTTTGCCTTATTCCGGGAAAAACTTACCCCATCTCCTACACACAAACGCACGCCCAGTTCCACAATGTGTTTGAAACATTCACGCGTGCGCACGGCACGGCGACCTTTTATTTACCCCGCTTCCTCCCCCTTCCCTCACTCTCTCTCTACGTCATTTTCCTCCTCCTCCTGTGCTTTTTTTGCTCCACGGATTCATTTCGCTCCGATATCTCCATCCATTCTCTCCTTTTTTATTTCCGTTTTCCAATGACCCCTACCATCTTTCTTTCACTCTCCCTGAAAAAAGCAAGTTCTGTATCCTACGTATGGGCAGTGAAAGAAGCGGGACGAAGTGGAGATCAAATATGAAAAGTAGTAAATGGAAATGCAGAAGGTAGAGGTAAAAATAGACGCCATTCTCTTTCCTTATTATATTATTTCCAAACCGAAACAAAGGGAAGTTTTCGGGATTGAAGCTGGATGCGCACGCGAATATATAAATATTATACACTGTGTAGACATATATGTATATGTACGTATTTTCACGCGTTCAGCCAACTACGTACGTACTACATTGATTGGGACGAGGTTCGAAGCTGTACACCCGCATTACATAGGTGTATGAAGGAGCTGCATTAAATCAAGGGAATTTCGTCCGTAGCTCGGCGAGAAAGGGGTCTGGAGGGGAATGAGGGAATGGAGAATGGGAGTTTTTTTTTAGTGGATAGGGCAAAATGAACGCGCTCACACACACACAGACATGCCCGTACACATGCACGGCGCCGCTCCCGCCGCCGGGATCATCTCGCTACACAGACACTCTTTTGGGAAATATTCACGCACCGAATCTCTTTTTACCTGTCTGCGTTCGTTTCGTTTTTTATTTATAATTTTAGTTTTCCCTCGGATTGCAAAAAGGGACCGAGATAGAAAGAGGAAAATGAAGAGGAGGTTGGCGGGAGTGTTTTTTTTATTTTCAACAATTTTCACGAGTTTTTTCACCGAGAATAAAAGCGATGTCGTATATGTCTCGGAGCATGCGCGTGTGTGTTTGTGTGCTTTTGAGAGAGAGAGAGATAAAGAAAAAGAGAGATTACTCCTTTGACTATAAATATTCGTGTGTAATTTAGAAAAATATTCTCTTTTGCCAATGGTGAAATATAGAGGATGAAATTTTCGAAAGGGGCAAATAAAAAAACTTGCTCAATACCCAATGATGCGCTGCCGTATACCGTGAATAATGAGAATAATCCGTAAGCCTGTGGTTGCGATAGCGGCTGGAAATCGGAGGGGTTTTTATCAAAGGTTATTGCGCTTGGTGGTCATCAAAATGATGCCGAGATTTCAAAATACACAATTCCTGTGAGATTATTCTTCCTAAGTCATAATGTGGTATTACTTTGCATGCAGATATTTATCCTTGTAAAAATACACATCCCATTTAACTTAGCCATATCATCGGATATATTTATACCAGTATATTTTAAAGCAGTAAATGCTGGTAAAATGTATCGTTAAGTAGTACAGTAAAATAAGTAATACCACAAAGTATTTTTTCTAATAGCATGTCCTGAAACATTTTGTTTTTAATCGCGTTTTTAGTGCTTTTCGTCATTGCTGAAAATACTATTATCTTTGTGATGTCCGTCCGTTCGTACGCATATATCAGGGAAGAATTGGCTTAACCTATTTCAATAAAATTTGGTATATAGAATCTTCACATAAATATAGGACCTAAATGGCATATTTGGACCGGATCGACTCAGCAGGGGTGCCACAATTGCAAAATAAAACTTTTCGGTAATTATATATTAAAAAGGAATTGACTAAACCGATTTCAATGAAATATTATAGGAAGGAGGAGTGTAACATAAAGAAACAAAATCATGATACAATATAATACAAGAAATTAAAAAACATTAATATCTTCATCAATTTGAAACAAATTATAATATTTATAATGTACACATATATAGAAAACCATAATAGCATATTTAAACTGAATCAGTCAAACAGGGGTGCCACAATTACAAATTAAATTCTTTCACTAATTATGGAATTGGAAAGAATTATTTAAATGAATTTCAATTAAATTTTGTATATAAGATTTGTACAACATACCATAATTAAATCAAGATGTTTAAATCTGAGATAAAGAGCAGGGCTACCACAATAAAAGTAGTAAAATATTTCTTTTACACGTAATTCTAGAGAACCGACGGCATGGATTTTAACCAAATATGATGTGTATAACCTTTATATAAATAAATAACAAAATTATTATATTCAAACCGGGTCGAATAAACAGGGCTACTACAATATCAAAGTTAGAATTTGTCTGTAACTATTAATTTCAAAGGTATTGGCTGAACGGATTTCAGAGAAATTTCGGTTGTACGGAGAGTATAAAATGACAAAACGAAATGAACATGTTCAAAACGGATATAAAAGCAGGGTTGCCACAATATAAGGAAAAATAATTTTCTGATTTCATAGAAAATATATTAGTCTACGATTATACTACGACGAATTTGACGAAAATCACTTCTGTACCTCGGGGAACCCGTGTACACCTCTACTTGTTTTAATTCGCATCTAGTTTCCCTTTGGCGTCTGTCTGTACATTTGTTAAAATTTAAGTTGTGACGAAACCGAAAATGATATAAATCTTACACTTGGAGGGCAGATTTCTCTACTGCTGTCATTTTCACTTTCTCCATAGGTAGTGTAGGGAGAAAGTATTGTTTTCATGAAAAAATCGATTTCGAGATTTCAACAGAAATACACGTTTTGAAGTCCCCTGAACACGTTTTGACCATTTTCTCGATGATGTCTGTGTGTGTGAAACTGTTTTGTGGGTGCTCTATAACTCAAAATCTATTAATCAGATCAAAGCAAAATTTTATATTTAACATTTTTATGAAAGTCACCAGATCTGATTAGTTTGAGGTAAAAATCGGTCAACCGTAAGTGAGTGCTTACTCTTGTTATTTTTATGTATATGTTTTAATGTTTGAAAATAGGAAAATAGGAGTATATGGAGAACCAGGTTTAACCATGAATAATCACGGACCTGTCTACGGACAGACTACCTATGATGATGATGATATGTAAAAATGTATTTGAATAAAAGTTGTAGAAATTTAATTTTCTGCAATCTTTGTTTGACTTTGTCAAGTCTAAATTTTTCTCGGCTTCTTAAAATATTTATTATTATCTAACCTAAGTATTTGGAATTTTTAGAAATATTACAGGTATGGAGAAGACCATGTGGTGGTCACATCAGATTTTTTTCTTTGGCTTTAATTTTCGAAAAATATACGAAGTCGGTTGAAACCCATTTGAAATTCTTTTTAAACATCTCCGAAGGTGTAAAAGACTCAATGCTGAAATTTTGAGCTTAAATTTTTACACTAATGCCACTTATCCTTGAGAAGTTCGAGAAAAATCCAACTGGAAAGCTGTATATACATTGATGGAAATACTAGATCTGAAGATCCTTATGCTGACAATCCTAGGCTGTAAGATTGGAAATAATTTGGAAGCGGAAGAAACATTATGTCAATCTGGTAATAAAACTCGGGTCTTCCACATGCAGATATTCTACCGCTGAAGTATCTTAGCAGACTAACCAGACTAACCAAGAACCAGCCTCAACGAGCGCAGTATTAGTCTGCTAAGATAGATCAGTGGTAGAATATCCGCCCAGCATTCGCAGGACCAGGATTTGACTCTCGGTCACCGCAGAATGTTTTCCCGTTTTCAAATTATCCCCAATAAAGTTCTGGTTTATTTTGCACTTGGAAAATTTCTTACGGGGTTTGATTATTTTTTGTCAAAGAAAACTATCTTCGTACCAATTGAATTAAAGAATATCTACTACAAGTATTAAAATAAGTTTAATTTCCTTTCGTGTGCACACACAACATATTAAATGAAAGGAAATGGATTAAATACGCCAAAGAAACGTTAAACCTTCCTTTCGTGCGCACAAAGCGCTTTGCAAGTGAAAAAGAATATATATTTTACAATAAGGAGATGAACTTTAACGTAAATATTACGTTACAATTACTCAAGTGAGGTATATTTTAAATAATTTTCAGTTGTTTTACTTATAACTCCGAAGGTATGAAAAATGGAAAGCGGAAACTTTTAAGTGTACAGTTCCGCATTGATGCCATATATACTTGAAAAGTTTTAGTTTTGAAAACTTTACAGATGCAAATAGAGAAACGTTCAACGTTTTAATACAAAATTGATTGCATTCTAAACTTAAATGTCATTTCGGAAGTAACGATTGCCCAAAACAGTATATTTTAAAGTAAAATGTTTCTTTAGGTAGAATGATGATACGCAATACAACGCTGACTTAGCGTTAATACGAGAGAGGCTAAATAGCTACCCTTTATGAAGTACACCCGTTATAAAACAAACAAGGCTCTAGTGACCGAATAATGTCAAAATTTAATATGGCGGTATAATCACATGAAAAATAAAAGCGCGCTTATTTTATCCATGTTCGTGGATAACACAACATGTTTTTTCATTCGTTTCACGCTTGACCATCTCCCGTTCATAGCGCTCAGCATGAAATTTGAACCTCTACTATTAGTTGCTCAAAAATAGCCTACATACCCGCCTCCTTATACTATGTGTATACCTTTGCTTAATATTAATAAATCAAGCGATGTAGGATATTATACCCGAGTAGGTTTAAATAGAACACAGCCATTTTTCCAATTAACCACGGCGAAAATTATTTCCTTAGACCACGTTTGTGAAATAGATTCATAAAAACTTCCGTTTCCTGTAAATGCACCACTGATGATAGACTCAATATGGAAATGACTGTAATTTTAAATATAACTAACTCAACTATAATAAATTTCACTAGAGACTTAAAAACATACGCCCTATTAATATTCTTATATTTCGCACGCAGGAGAACAAAACTAATTCACAACATGGCGCGCAAAACATAAGTACGATTTGCGGCATTCCCGTCGTCTTCGGAAGAACGGGAATTAATAGAAATTTGTAGAAAAGGGGCTAACAAAAGGGTCGCCAAGTGACCCATTCCTATTGTCTAGGCGGTTATTAATTCGTCCAGTAATTAGCGATGATTAAAATGGAAATGAGGAGGGCGCCTATTTGTCGCAGTCTAGCCTTTCCGCAGGATGTCGTCGAGAACGATTTGTTCCCTGTCTCGTGACGCAAAGGGATGGAGAGAGAGAGAGAGAGAGAAAGAGAGGGTAACAGAGGGAAAGGGGATTTTTTAAGAAAAGGGGTGTGACGTGGAGGGAGAGAGAAAGTGGGGTGGGGGGTAGGAGGAGTAGGGAGAAATGGGCGGTTGAGACTTAAGAGTGGTAGTGCGTTGACTGATGGGTGGGTGGAGCGGAGGACTGGGTTCGGAGCGAGTGAGTGAGTGAGAGTGATGGAAGGAAAATGTAAAACTCAGGAAGGATTGAGTGGAGGGTAAAAAGAATTGAGAGAGAGAGAGGTGGGCTTTAAGAGATGGAATGCGATCCTCTCGAAGTGAGAGGAGAGACTTTTAGAGCAAAAAAATCGGATTTAAAAAGACATCAAATAAAAAGGAATGACGCAATTAAAGATTGAATCGGTGTTTAAGAAAATAGTCACGGTGTGGACGATGGTAGTGTTACCATTGCTGAGATTGAAGAATAGTTTGTTTTCTACGAGAAACTTTCGTTTTTAGTTCAAAATAGCGGCCATTTTTTTCCTCGTTAAAAACACTTCTGCCAAAATACGAATATAGAATAAGTTGGCCAGTTTGGAGAAAGAATGGTGAAATTTCCAAATACCTACAATCAAACAACGTCGGCGGACAATTCTTAACGAGGCGAGATCGAATTTTTTAATCTGTAATATTTTCAACAGTTAAATAAACCTTTTTGATAAAATAATCCCCCTCTCAAACAAAGACGGTGGCAATCGGGAGTGATTGATTGCCAAAAGAAAAAGTTTGGTCCCCCAATTAAGAGCCTATAATTCCGTGCGATTGGAAGAGGCATGGGAAATTTCTCTAGTCTTTAAAAATCTCGCGACCCCAAGCAGTCAATATACGAGTAAATTAGGGTAAAGGTGAGAGAGGGTGTGCGAAGAGAGAGGAGAGAGAGGGTGCGGAGAAAAACGAGTAAGAGAGAAATTGGGAGGAAAGACAAATGAGGAAGCGAGAGGAAGATGGAGAGAGATTTCAGCAAAAAGAAAGCGTGAGAGGAAAGGGGAGAGGGAGAACAGGGATATAACAGAGGCCGGGAAAGAGGCAAAGAGAAAGATTGAATAGCTCCAAAGAAAGATGAAGTTAGCAAGGGGAAGGACACGAAGCATGCGTCGCTCGTACGGCAGTGGTATGGCGACGAGAAATTTATCGTTTGCAGAGAATGAACGGTCTAAAATAGTTAAGGAGACCAAAATAGCTGACGCCTAGTAGTACAGATAGATGGGAGCACCGTAGAGAATCACATCCATATCTATTCAAAGGAGCGGGTAGGAAACACGTGTTTTCGGTCGACATGAGTAATCGACGGTCGGGACAACTTAAGTTTAAACGGCAGTTGCTGAAAAGTCGTTTAAATGCGATTCGTGGCTTCGTTTGCCACGGTTCAATTGCTCTAAGTAATTACCTGTAACGTAAAATGTTCACGCCCATTAACCATAAGGTCACAGCAACTCATCTGGTCTCCAGATATCATAAAAGTCGACGCTTCGACAAATGGCATTGGCCAGTTCGAACGCTTTGACTTGCTCGTTCTAAAGTCAGTTTTTTTAGCCGTTAAAGAAGTAAGTATAGTTAGAAAAAGAGATCTTAATTTGCGGACGCATTATAAAAAATGGCGTTTTAATTATTGAGGTTTATTATTATTATTATTCACATAAACGCTACAATTGGGAGCAGGTCCCGGTGGCAGCGGGTCCCCATCACAACTCAATGCATAATACCCAAATTACATAATAAAAATTGGGTTTACTTAATACAAAAATATAAGCTTTTTGATACCATTTCCTATACACTATATACTACTTCTTAACTTCAAGTCACAGGAACTCCCGTCACAACAGCTTAGGTATCACTCAATACATAATGCCCAAATTACATAATAACAATTGAATGTTATAGCTTCTAATCTAATGACTATTGGCTTACGAGATGAACATACTGCATAACTAAAAAAAGACCCTCCTGACGCTCTCCGATTTTTCCAAAATATTTCTTCTATAGTGTTATAGATGGCATTAAAGGTCGCACAAATATGTAACTTTTTATCTATAAACATTTGCTTAGAATCTTAACATGAAAATTTTAAGGTACTCTGCTTTCCCTGATTTCTCCAAAAACTTAGATTAATAAATGGCATCATAGATCATAAACATCCTGCAAATTTCAAGTCTTTTTTTCTAACCGTTTACTTCCTAGTTTAAATTAATCGACTGCACGTACGGATAGACGGCGAAAACATACGCGCGTTTATGAAATAAAACGCACTAAAATGCACAAGATTTGTTTTTCCAATGATATTGGTTATTTTAATAAGATATTTTCTTATAAGCATCTCTTAGGAATAATAATGTAAACTTTAAGAAGAGTTATTTTTTTAATTATTAGCATTTTTGAACAATTGAATGTATAATATTGCACGTATGAACAAGATCTGGACAAACGAAAGTTCATATTTTTTGTTAAAAAAGTTTATCTCCGATGAAAATCAAGTAATATTGATAACAAAACCTTATATAATCATAGATATGCGCTTAACCATAACTGAAAGTTAAATTATATCACTATATTAGAATAAATTTATTTAAGACAGTTTCCTTTCTTAATTGGAGAAATAACTTATCTATTCTAAAAGCTAAGGCTCTTAATGATTTTCCATATTTTTAGGCGATCCTGAGAGGAAACATTCATAAACAGAACACTGCCTTATCATTCTCAGCGCCAATTAAGCTTATTTTAATTAAAAATTCGTGGAATTCGTCTAATTAACCGATATTATAATATCTCCGTAACCTTTGCTTCTCTGTGTACTATGCGTTTTTATATATGTATATTTATATATTTTTATAAATTAGCTCTTGAAACTTTCATGGAAAATTTATTCAAAGGCGGAAAAAAGGTTCCAAGCTAATAAGCTTACGACGATGCTTTCGACACATTAATAAGCGAGATAGTGAAAGTGGAGTCACACAAAAGGAAAAACAAAAGCAGAAAGGAAAGCGTGCAAAAGGATTCGAAAGACGCGCCTTATTCACCTCCGTAGTGAGAGGGAGAGCGTTTGCGGGAGTGTTTGTATACGCTGTGTGTGCGGGTAGAAAGACTGCGCCATGCGTTGAACGGTATTAAGGGGAAGTGTACGCTTCCAGATAACGAGAGTGTTTTGAGAGGCAGAAAGAGAGAGTATGGGAGAGAGAGAGAGAGAATTGGAATAAAAAAAAGAGAGGGAGAGCTGGACTGGGTGAGAGAGGGAAACGTAAGCTTGGGAAAATAGGAGAATGCGATGCAGTAAGACGAGTTATTGAGAAGAGCGTCTGCAAAGTGGGTAATGCTGCGGGAAGTTAGGCGATTTGATCGCGTGTCAGTATGATCCCAAAGAGACGTACATTTTTCCCTTTCACCTCCTACCCTCTCCCAATCTCTTCTCTACTTCCCCCCCTCTCCCTCTCACTCCATGTGAAGCCCTGCCCGTGCAAATGGAGCCACTTAAAAGGATTACCGACGGGGAAAAGGGGTCCTACTACAAATTCTCTCTCTCTCCTCCCCCCTACTGCTACTACTCTCTATTTCTCCCGCATAGGAGATAGGAGGAGATTGAATCAAAGGACTGGTGAGTCGCACCCGAAAGGACGGGGTGGGAAGGTGAGGAGACTTGGAGAGAGAGAGAGATGGGTTAAAGAGAGAAATGCTAGTGAAGAAGAGAGGGATTCCTTACATCCAATCCAATGTCTGTGTGGCTTCTTCCAGTATAATCTCTACGCTACGCTTCCAGTGCTTTTGGGGAAAGAGGGGTTTGGGTAGGCGGGGCTTCTCCTATTCCGCCATCCTCTATTCCCCTCCCTCCCTCGCCTCCACTCCTTTCTCTCCCTCTCTCTCTCTCTCTCTTTCTCTCACTCTCTCTCATAACCCCTACCTTCCGTCCCCCGATTCATTCTCTAAGACGCTGGCTTTTGTTCTGCGTCGGATTCATTTCTGTCAAACGTAATTGGATACATATTTCATTGCCTAATTCCCAAACAGTCCCGATGCTCTTTGAGTAGCGGAATGGAGGGGTGTGGAAGGACGTATATAATCTTTTAGCTCGGGTTATGCGCGTGTGTGCGTGCGCGCGCGCGCACTCCTTACAGAAGATCACGCATTTTGATTTAAAACTATTTATGGGTGGGATTTGAGAAAACATGTTTTGCTGTCACTTCCATGAGACGGTAGTAATATTGACGAAAGACTATAATTAAGGCAATGATGTTTGCTCGTAGCCCGTTAAGCCGAATCCGCTGAGATATTCTAATTCATCTACCACTCTATACTAATACCAGGAGTGAAATTGAGCATAACTGATAAAATGAGCACGTATGCCTTAAAACTAAACGAGTACAGTACAATTATTTCTAAAGGGTCGCTATATACGCTAACTCTGCAGCTTGTGAAGAAATACGATTCGTATATTCTTTTTAATACTTAATATTTTTTGCTTCAAACATACTCAAACTGATGCCAAATGTAAATGATCGATGCATTAATGATCTCAACTAAATGGGTATTTCTACGTTCAACTTAACTTTAAAAATCGAGATTTAATCAGTTAGATAAAGGAAATGATTCAGAAATTGAGATATAATGATATACTAGCTAAAATTTATAAAATAGAAATAACCACAAAAACATGATTTTTAATGTTTACGATTAAAATTTGTTGCAAATTTATTTTGAAACTAACAATTAGATCTATTCTCCTAAAACATTTATGGTCATGCCGATTTAATGGAAACACGAGACAAGATATTTTATTTTAATACATATATTCCTTAAAATGTATCAAATACGAAATACTAATTGAAGGTAAAATACACTAATTTACAAAAAATAAGTAACTTATGTAATATTTTAGATAACTTCAAATCAACCATATATTCTCATTTAAAGTTTAAAATCATCATAAAAAATAATAAAAAATTGTTTCTTAAAACTCACAATTATGAATGAAGTATTAAATAATTGTTTATAATTTGAAAGTTATACGATATATTCTCCAACAATAAATCAAGTTTCAGTTACAACTATTAAAACAATTATTTCAGAAAATATTTTCTCTCAATTACAAAATTCTGTTGCACGCAGAAAACTTACTATAACGTAAAACAATTTTAACTAGAGTTATAGTATTTATTTATCCAATAATTTTGATAGCGAAGCTAAAATGACAAGTTTAATGCGTTCGGATTGTTTTAGGCTGACGTCACTGACAATTTATATCTGTACTACAAACTCATATTTTGGATTATATAAGATGAAAATTCGGATATTATACCTTAGAAATTAAGCATCGATAACTTTTTAATAAGACCATCTGGCGAATTGCTTGACTGCGACAGGATTTACTCTAAGTAAAATCCAATTGTAGGCCATGCGTCTGTTCCAAAAGGATGCGTTATAAGAATCACGTCATACGATAGAGAAAAATATGAACTTATGACTGTATAATGATTATATTAATCTCAAAATATGATCTACAAATCAAAACTTTCACGCAATTATATTGATTCTATAATTAATTAATGCACTTCTACAAGGTTTGATAAATTTATTCTTACTGAACGACTGCTTATTCAATTTAAATGCGTTACGCTACTTTGCATGTGGAGAAATTAATCCTCAAAAAAGAATTTGCGACCGCTCTGCTGTATATCCGCCGACGATATGAGGAAAAAGGCGTAAATTTTCCGCTTTAATTTGATCGATATTCAACGACGCGCTCAAAAACGCATTAAGTCAAATTTTCAATTACTACCCCAAAACGTTATAAAACATACGACTCAAAAAAAACTGTCCAATACCAATCCGGGAAGTGAAAATTAATAAAAATGTGAGGAGAAAACGAGCTTTTGAAGCACGTCTTATAGCGGTGGGGTCGAAATTACGATAGAGGTTGGTTCCTTCTACACGACAGAAAGAAATTCTACTCTCAAGACGGTTTCAACCGAGTGGATATATATATATCAAGCGCGAAATTTTCTCCTCGTGTGAGCCGAATTCTTTTTATACTCTTCTCTTTTCTAACCTTCAATGATTGTATGTATGTATTTAATAATCCGCCTCGCAATCTCCACACCTCCCTTTTAGGACCTGCGGAATCCTCACGCAACGCGGGGTGATAAACGCAGATTTATTTTCAGGCAGCAAGTGAAATCGCCACCTTATCGGATCAAATTCAGAATCTCATCCATCTCCTTAATCAATATCGCCCATGTCGCACGCCTTTATTTTCATTTCTTCGACCCCATGCGACCGAATGCCACAATCCCCCCGCCTCACGCTGCTCCCACAAACACTTCTTTCATCTCCCTTCAAACACTCCCTTTCCAAAGCTCCCTCTCTCTAGTCTCCTTTGCGTCTCATCCAGCTTCCTTCAGGCCCAATTCCAACTCCTATCTGAGCCCCAAATCTTCAGAAACCCGGCCCAAACTTCCACATCCCTGGCGCCACCCCCTCGCCCCCGCCGATTCGAAGCGCGCCCTTTTGCTCCCTCTCTCTAATTATTTTCTGATTTCCTTCCCTAGGCTTCAAAGTCTTCCATTGTGCTTACTTTATCCTTTTGTCTCTTTATCGGGACGGACGAAAACCTATTTAACGACTCCGTGGTAAAAATTGTCCGTCGAGGTAATACCATTGTTCGAGCAGTTTGCCTTTCATTCTTCATGGCGGGAGGCATGGAGAGGGATGTGATATTTTTTTAAACCATCGGGTCGATTTACAAGGAAAATAATCCATTACATTTCCACAAAAATTGGCAAAATACGCGGTGAATATATTTGTTTTTTTCCGAGTATTCCTCTTCGTTAAAAATTTTTAATATTCGCTCTTTAATTGATGAAGTACCTCTCAAAATAATATTCCTGAGTGTTTACTTGCGTATAGTGCTTTTCAAATCAGAACCGTATAAGGTAGCTGATAGCAACAAATATAAAAAAACTTCAAATGTAATACCAAGTATTTTTTTACGTCTACGACTACAGTGATGTATTGTAATTGTTTCTTCTCCAACCTTCGCCTGTATTTGTCACATTCGCATCCTAAGAAATGACTGCGTATATCAAAAATCCCCATCTCCCTCTTGATTTATTATATTATTTTCATCCTCTTTTATAACCCAACCATAAACCTCTTCAATCCTTTTATTTTCAATCCCTTTCCCTCTTGAAATTTTTTCATGCACTCGCTTCCTCCACTCTCCTCCCCGCCTCCTCTCCTCTCCGAAACCGCTCTCCTCTTTTCTTACATTTCTCTCAGCTTATACCTTTTTCTTTCTCCTTTCTCATTTCCTCGTACGATATCGTATCTCGAGGTCCCGCCGTTCTCTGTTCTATTCCCCTAGCACATTCATATTTTCGCCAACTAGCATCGCTTCGTTCGATTTTTTATTCTCTTGCGAATCCAATGACGTTATCCCGCTGCCACATCGGTTTTTTCTCATCCGTGCAACACTTTTGATCTCTTTTTAACCTCGCGTCCTCCATATTTTTTAACCCTACTTCAGTCTTTACTCTTTTACGCGAGGTTTTTCGCCCATCTCTCTGCATCCCTTTTCTCTCAACTCCCACTTCCTCTTAATCCTCTCCTCCTTTCATCCCGCCTTTGCTGTTTCCCGCTTTGATTTCTTCCCTTTTTACCCAACTTCCTCCATCCTGCTGCCCTTATAGCACCCTACCACCAACATCATATCCCTCTTTCCTTCTCACTCACGCTATCCTCGCAGAATTCCCGCCCCTTATCCGGCTCCACCCTTATAAGCCTTTTCTCTCACTTCCTCTCCCGTCTAACACCTCCCCCTTTTTCCAGTTCTAACATCTGACTTCTTTCGTCCATTCTCTTTCCTTCCTAACCAACATCTCCCACTCTCCCTTACCCCCGAGACTTTCTTACACCAATCTCTCTCCTGCGTATGTCCCGAGTTCTTTCTTCCGTGACCATCATCTTCCATTTTCATTCTCTGCTTTCTCTCTCTCTGTTCCGCCTTTTCCTCCTCCACTACCTTACCTTACATGCATCCCTCTTCCTCCGAGAACTTTCTTCTTTCTCCCTCTCTCTCTCAAATCCACACCATAGGAAAGGTTTGTCTCTTTCCAGAATGCCAAACCTCACCATCCTCTCTCCCGACGCCTCCTTCCTGCCTCGCTCTCTCTTTAACTCACCCCATCGCGCTTACCCTCCCTTATATTGCGTTCTCTCGAAATTAGATTTTTAGTCCGCCCTTCTCCACCCCTCCCATCGACGCCCCTGTATCCAGCTCGTTCCCCTCCTCCTACAACCATTCCCTCCACCAATGCCAACCAACCGCCCCTTACCTCGCCACCCAACCATCCCCCCTCTCACCATTCCGATGTCTTCCAAAACACCCTCTTCCTTTGCTCTCACTCTCTCTCTCTTTTGCAGCGCTTGCAGAAAAAATTCCCTCTTCTCCATACTTCGATCTCTCTCTCATAGCTTCTCTACCTTTCCTTCTTTCATTCCTTTCACTATTCCAAAAATAGAGCGAGCGTGCTTTCCGGATTCCCTCTAAAAGTTGCTTTTTATCGCGCGATTATATGTTCCTTCCCTTAAATAAAAACCCGCCTCCGCTCCCCTTCGTTCATATCGTCATAACTAATACTATACTCCGCTCTATATTTTCCGACTCAAAAAGTTTTATTTTTTCCTACTGCATCCCGTTCCCTCCCTCCCTCTTCGCATTCGACCTTTCGCCCTTTTCCTTCATCCTTTTCTCTCCCTCTGCAAAATTCTATTCCATCCCAATCTAATCTTCTAGCCTCGTTTATACATTTCCTTCCTTTTTATCTCTCCTCTTTCCCTCGCAGCGATTTAATAGACATTTCCCTATCTTTACTCTCCTTTTCTTATCTGGAATCTCTTCATCGCTTCTAACACTCTTGTACACAGTTGCATTATAGGGAGAGAAAACAAGGAAAATATTTTCGTGTTTATGAGCCTTTCCTCCCTGGAGATCGCGGTTTGGACCTTCAGTTTTTTTACGGTCCCTTTTTATATCATTCCGAATCATTTTTCATCGCTCTTTATCGCCATATCAGCTTACCCATTAGGTTAAAGCCAAAGTAAATTGGATGGGTAGCACTACCAAGCCAAACATCTCCCCTCTTATCTGTCCATTTTCATTTTTTCCGTCTTCCACCCGCTTTTGCGTTTTCCTCGGCTCCCCTCGCCTCGCTGTCTTCCTTCCTTCCGTCACTTTGAGTTCTATCGCTTTTTCCTTCCCTTTCTCTATCTCTCCATTTCCTTCCAGAATTTCTTACCTTGCAGTTTTCTACCTTTTGTTTACTCCGTATCTTCCGTGCCTTTTTCAGTCCGCGCTATCTCCGCATTAAAAAAACGAATCCTTTCCAAAACTGGCTTCCGCTAAAAAAAGAAACCCTTTATAAATATCGTTTCGCCTTCTCTCGTTTTCATTTTTAAATATTTTTATTTATTTTTACTCCATTCACAGTTACCGGTGGGAATATTTTCCCTTCCAATTTTTCGCCCTTTATCCATTATCTAAGTCATCTATCTATCATCTTCTTACCTATCCCGCGTAAAATCCATTACGCATTTTTTAAACCTTATATTTACTAGCCCGTTCCCATAGCGTTTACAAGAGTCTTTAATTCTTCGCCTTTAATAATTACACGTAACGCTATACTAAATCGATCGGTATCGTTTTTTCTGGAGTAATATGAACTCCGTTTGTCGTAATTATGATTTATTTGTAAAACTACTTCCTCCTACTAGTATTTCCGAAAGGTTTCCCACCCGGAATTTGTCACCCAATTATATTCTATTATCTCCCTAAAAACAGTTTTGCTATTCATCTCCTCCTTTCCATATTTATCCTTCCTTTTTCCTCGATTCCGAATTTCAGGTCTGGATAAAATTCATCCTGCCTCTTCCATTCCACCTCTTTGGAAATTCACCTTTTACTTTTAAACACCAACATTCCATAATTCCAAAAAAATCTCATCTCAACTAATCCTCGTAAAGCAATCTATCCCTCGCTCCTCGATTCCCTTTCACTCTCTATTACAGAAATTTTGTTCTTATAATTCTCCATTCATTATTTATGTCATCGCCCTTTCCCTCTTTAAAATGCATCATGTACGGTACCCTTGGAACACATTTATATGTACACGTGCACAAAGACAGAAATACACCATCGTCTCTACGATTCTTCCGTCCTCCACCAGATCCCAACTTATCCTCTTCTCCTTATCCCTCCACTCTATTTCTCATCTCGTCCTCCATCCTTCATCCTTCGATTTATTTTCCATCTTCCTTCCTCTCATCCTGCCGACGTCTCTCGTGTTCCGTTTTATGCGCCTTACAGAGAAGAGGGAGCTTTATGGGACGGCATGAGAGAAAGAGAGAGAGGGAGAAAAGGGTGGAGATTAGGTCGAAGAACTACGGGTAAAAAACGTCTTGGGAGAGAGAGAGAGAGATGAGGATGAGGTCGATGAGACGGCTCGGTGGGTGAGGAGAAAGGGGGGAAGTGGAGGGATAAAGGAGAGTTAAAAAGGGAAGGCCGGTGCATGGAGAGAAACGGAAAAAGAGAGGAAAAGGGAAAGAAAGGAAGGAGGGGCAGGGATGAAGAGGAAACGGTGAGAGGGAGAGGGGGATGCGAGTGAGCTAGAAAGGAAATGAGTGAGAAAACACGTTTTGGGTGGGGGGTGTGCGTGGAATGGGGGGGATTTGGGTACGTGGGCGGGGAGAGGGCGAGATCGAAGGAGGAGGAGGGAAGAGCAAGGGAAACGATGGAAGTGGAGTGAGGCAGGATGAGAGGAAGGGAGGGAGGCGAATCGGAGGCGGGCGGAATAAGGGAGTGACGGGTTAGGGAGAAAATGAATCGAGGAGAGATTAGATTAGATTAAACAGGGGCCTTTATTTGGCCACCGTAGCGACATGGAGACGGGTTGAGAAGGATGGGGGAGCGAACGAGAGGGAGAAGGGAGGAACAAGAACGATAAAGATAGAGAGAGAGAGAGTAGGAGAGAGCGGGGAAAGAAAGAAAGGAATGGGCGGCAAGAATGTTTTATCGGAAGGAAAGCTGATTTACTCGTGGAACTGATTCTCCAATTCGTTCCCATGTCGAGGTCGCCGAGACCTCTTCCTCCGAATCTTCTTCTCCCTCTTCTCTCCCTTCCCCACTCTCCTTCCTTCTCCCTCGTCCTTGGCCCTTTACTCCCTCTTACGGTTGTGAAATTGTAAAAATGG
Source organism: Tanypteryx hageni (assembly GCA_028673005.1). Lineage (NCBI taxonomy): Eukaryota > Metazoa > Arthropoda > Insecta > Odonata > Petaluridae > Tanypteryx > Tanypteryx hageni. The sequence continues at coordinate 60,087,818 of CM054116.1, forward strand.
GTCGTAAGGGAGACAGTGATTCGTAATTCTCTTGTGTTTTTTTGGGAGGAATTTCATTTAGTTTTGCCAAGAAGATGGAAGAGAGAGAGGGAGAGGGGGAGAGAGAGGTAGGGAGAGAGAGAGAGATAGGGAGGGAGAGAGAGAGAGGGGGGAGAGAGAGAGAGGGAGTGAGACAGGATGGAGTGGAGGGAGGACGAGAGGAGGGAAATTTAATGGGGCGCGCTGTGGGTGGAGGAGAGGGATAAAAGGAGTAAAAACGATGTTGTTGTTATAGCTCGTGAAATAGGATTCATGATATATATATATATATATATATATATATATATATATATATATATATATATATATAGCGATTTGGAGAGATGTGCAGCGCATTCGTTAATATACGGGCGGTTGATAAAACTGGCGCAATAGAGAGATCTCTGCGTCTAGAATAAAAGGTTCCCAGATAAGTTTGTCTTTCACTAATTGGATGAATTCGAAAGAATCGGTGACAAAAGCAATTTAAATTCGCAATAGTGATAAATATTTTTAAAATCGCAAACCATCTATTTTACGCACAGAAAAACATTCTATTCCAATAGGTTATTCATTCTTTCTTTATGCGTACGTTCTCTTGAGTGAAAGCAAACTATAGTGCAGATAATGCGAAAATAAAGATCGCTGTGGAGTGAAAAGAACGACTTTAATTAGAGCTTACTTATTATGTGCACGAGGGTCAAATAAAGCTGTTTTATATTGCTTTGCCAGAAATGTTAGCCGAAATAAAAACTGAATCGATGATATCCGTACCTTCATATATAAAGATAATTTTAGTTCCTAATTTCACATGGATAAGAGAAGATGTATTCATTTTGCATTAATTTCCATTTCTACTTAATGCTGAACGAGGCGTCATTTTGTGGTACATATTCATAGTGATAGCATAGAAATAAAAGGTCCTTGAAAGGCAGGTCACCTTGAACAGTATAGCGTCGATTATTCGAGGGTCCAATTTTCGAACATAATTGTGTCGTTAAAAACTGGATTTTACTTTGTTATTCAGCGATAGAAAAATGGAATCATGTAGAACGTAAATTCATTCTTTATACATAATCAAGTTTCACAAACTTTTTTATTCTTATTTACTGAATTGCACTACAAAACGAGCATATTTATCGCTAAGCATAAGTTACAAAAATGTAAATACCTTTAGTTAATTTATCATTTGATTACATTATTGATCGATGAGAGATCGCTCGCAATTGGTTAAAATTGTTCAATATTTGCAGCGTTTACTTAGATGAAATAAATTCACCTTATTAGACGTCGATAGAATCTGTTCCATCGTCGTTTAAAAAAAAATGCTATCAAATAATAAATTCCACCGACAGGTGGCGAACCGGTTAACAAAACAAATGCCAAAAGATAAGTATTAACAACTCATTACTAGGACCTCCGGATGAAAAAAATGGACCGAAACGTAAGTCAGGAAGTTTAGTCACAGTAGTATTCAGGGGTGCAATTTCTCAAAATCCTTCCATATTTTTGTTCTTTCATTTTATCGTCTTTGCATCCTCGCAGACTCGCGTGACGTATCATTAAATTGGAGAAATACGAGGAAATTATGCCCGAGGATGCCATTTTTGAGAAAGTATAATTTAAAAATCCTCATTAGAAAGGAAAAAAAGCGTTTCAGATTTTTATTCCCTCCATCCAGTGGTGGATTTAGGGGGGTTCGCACATGGCGCGCGCCAGGGGTCCCGAAAAAATGTTCGTGAATATAATCACAGAAATATTAAATGTCTCAATTTAAAAATCAGTAATAACCTTTCTATGATTCCATAGAAAACTGTCATTAAGAGGTGTCAAAAAAGATGGTAGCCGTTAGGAGCGGTTTCACTATATATTTAGATTGTAGGGCCACCGATTGCTTAGCGCCAGGGGGCCCCAAATGTTTAGCGCCAGGGGGCCCCAGGAGGCGTAAATCCGCCACTGCCTCCATCCCATCCGAATCACTTTCTAGAGCGACAGAAACACCGTATTTACAATTGATATTCATACTTCGATAGTTGATTAATTTAGAAGTATTCCCGACGTGCAGGCACATTGAATCACACACGGCCCCACACTTGGTACAGAGACGAGACATTCTCTTATTTGTCATGAAGAAATAAATTAACGGAAACGGTCTACGCCCTAACCTTTTCAAGTATGTAATCAATTTCAAAATAGGGAGGAATGGAAGACAAGGAGATAGATGGCAGGAGAGAAGGATGAAGAGTTTCGAGGAAAAAATTATGTTAATTTGTAACGCTTTGTCACTTGGGATAGAGCATTTTTAAGTGGGTTATAGTAGAAGCAAGTAGTACGTCTTTTTTCGTACCCCTCGGGTCATTTGCCGTTGAAGGACCGCGTTTTAAATTTTTTTCCTATTTCTTTCCGTCTCTGTCTCGCTCTTTTTTTGTTCCGCAGCGTTTGTCTCGAATGCCTCCCTTATTATTTTTTCACTCCTCCACTTATACCAGCTGCGAGTTTTTTATACTAACCTCGCCGTACGAATTACATTCGGAGACCACTGAGGGGAATAAGGAGTTCGTCATGGCGGGGGAGGTGGAGGAGGAGGAAGCTAGGGAATAGAGAGGGAGAGGGGCGAGGATAGGCAGGAAACGTTGTTATTCAGGAGTGAGGGGAGTCGCATGGGGATGAGGAGAGGCGAGTTAGCTTCCGGCGGGGTGGAGAGAAAGAAAGGAGGGGGTGGGAAGTGAGGAGTGTGTGTGGCAGGGGGGAGATAGGGGGAGGGCGAGGGGGGGAGGGGAGCAGGTGAGAACAGGTGGTCGACGGCCCAAGGCACGTTTTAAGCTCCCCCCCCTGAGACAACGGACTCATCTATTCCTCCCCCGAATGCATGGAGGGGACAGCAAGGAGGTTTCTCGGTTCTTCTCTTCCCATCCTCACCCTCTCCCCTAACGCATGGCTCGTCTTGCCTCGCTCACCCACTTTTCCTCCCCGTCCCGTAATTCATCCCACCTTCTTGGCCCCACACGCATACCCTCTCTCTCTCTATCCCACTCTCCTGCCTGCAATGCACCACGCGACAACCCCTTCCCATCTCTCGCCATCGTATTTGTTAAGGTGAGGACCTCCCACCTTTCCTTACCTCTCCCCTCGAAGTCTTTTACTCATCCTCCTCCTAGCCACCTCGGTCATTTCCCTGCTGCCCTCACCCCTTCCTCTCCCCCTCCCTCCGCCTCCTTGTTTCTCTCTCCCTGGGTGCAAAACCACATTGTGAGCTCCTTGTTTGTCCATCGTAATGCCGGACGTCACGTGGCGTCTTTTTGTATTCTATTTGTTTAATCTGGTGAATGATCGCCCCATTACGCAAATGATGGCGGCCAACCGAATGGTGAGGCAAGTGTTTTTTTTCTTACGTACGTGCGCGCACGACTGCTTCCGCCCTCTCCTCTGTTGAATCGTCCTATTTATGGCGAGCTTTAGAGCTGCAGAGCGAATAGTTGGCTCTGAGAGTGTGGGAGATGAAGGCATTCGATGCACCAATTTGGCGAAAGAGTTGAGGTGTCTCCCGCGTTACTTCTTTAACGACACGCGTCGTTTCTGGCGAAATGACTCAAAAGAGAAGGCTGCGGTTATTGCCAATCTGAGAAACAAGCTCTTTTGCTCGAGGAATTTTGGAAACATCCTTCGTGTTTGAAAAAATATATATATAATTAGACATCGCCGACCTATAAACGTACTCATAAAAAGTTCGTGCCCATAAACAAACACAGACGGGGCCTAAAATTTGATCCGTAACTCATTTTGTTCATTAATGTAGAAAGGTTGCGAAAAAATTCTGAGCTGCATTGCTACGCTTTGTAACGGGATTATAAAAGATAAAAATTACTTTCCTAATGTCTTTGTATATGTTAATCGTATTAAAGGTTGGCATAAAAATTGAATAGATAATAAATGAAATTCAAAGCACAGGCCGATAATATAATATATAAAATAATACATCATTGTATTTAGATGTTACTTCACTTTTGCGTAACCAAATCCATTTGAATCACATTCTGTACCACCATTTAAATATACGTGTTAAGAAAAAAAATCCCATTTTGTAGAACAACTATTTTAACTCTGTATTCCATTCGATTGTGAAATAGTCTTGTTCGCAAAATAAGAACAAGGAACTTCTTTTGATAAGTCGAGGGTCGAAAGAACCGTCCACTTTTGTCCTGTGACCCAGATAGCGACGACGAATCAGACGCAATAGTTTTGAAGATCGTGGATCAGAACCAGTTCGATGAGCCTCGGGTACTCCACGCTCCGTCGAGAATATCGATAAAGGAACGATGCCCAAGAGAGGAATAAATCTGATGGCGAAACAGGACGCGACCTCTCTTATCCGTAAGGTTAACGATATGTGCAGCAGCGTCGTATCTTAGTGTCAACGGCTTCCTTGTTTGGAGCCCTTCCCATAATCTTTGATGCCTTTGGTTTCTCGCCCGCGGCCGCTCCGTTTATGCGTCATGTCTCCCCGGGATACTATTCGAATTCTCTCCTCAGTGTTTTTTTAGAACGAAAAGTCAAAAACAAGCGGCAGTAGTAATAAGTTATTTTCTTTCTTTATTTATTTTTGCTGCCGTTGCATAGATGCTCTTTGTACACCAACAAGCTAATAAAACTGCTGCGATGGACTATAAAAATGTCTCTTTTTCCTTGGGCCAGATATATTTTAAATTATTGCTTGTTTCATTTGAATCAACCATTCTAGGATTTTTTGCTAAAATCGAAATGAAATTCTGGCTCATTAATAACAAATATATATCACTCTCGGCTACGTTTTGTCCATTGGTTTGAGACGTCCCAGTAAATCGGAAAATAATTCTAATATTTACTTTTATTTAGTGATAAATCGCTTGTCACAAATTTTACATTACTAGATGGCCGTCATTCGTTTCGTTCCTCGTGACCAAGGAGGACCGGGGGGAGGACTCCTGTAGAGGTCGGTATATCAGGCACGCGAGCGCTTATTGAGTTTTAATATCGCATCTTGCGCGAGATTTATTGGAGAATCGGATATAAAATTAATGCGCGGGGTAATTGGTTATGCAAGGGCGGTAGTCGTTTGGGCATTGTCACTGATTGCAGGTTGAGAGGAAACGCGGTCTCAATCTTGCGTCGGAATAGATGCTCCCAGGGCACGAACCCATTCATCTCCGAACGTTATCATCACGCCATCGACCTCCTCCGGAATAGATTGATGCGGACACTGATCCGCTCTTGAACAAGTGAGACCGAATCATGCGAATAGATGATTTAAGTTTCGTTCCTTTTAACGTAGCCCTATATAGTTCAAAGTTATTGAAATTTGGTCCCGAGCTCGTTCCCCGCGCGATGAGCCGATCACGAATCGACGCCTCGGAACCTGCCAGAAGACCATTTGTAGACCAAGATTGTCGCGGGAGAGAAACGAGTTTAATGTTTACTCCAAAATCTTATGTCCAAGACAGCACAACGGGATAATAAAAAACTCGCGAGGTTAAAACGTGGAATAAATTAGCACTTTCTGCGCCATGGCGATCCGAGAAATGCGCCGCGCGGCGTCCCCCTTAATTTCCTTGTCGTTTTATCGAGTGGTCCCCTTTAACGCCTCATAAATGTTTATGAAAGGTTATTTTCAATTTCACCTCAAACCGCGAATTTCTTTCTGAAAAATCCGGTTCACGATAAAGCGGAAAATTTTGCACCGTTTTAAGGGACAAGAGCTGTGTTGATAATTGATAATTCCGAAAAAACTATATGAAAATAATTGTTGCTGGGCATCGCTGTTTAACTAATCAAAAAAGTTGCAAAATATCCCTTGGTGATAGTTTGATTTCGAAGACAAATTATGTGTCACTACATTAAAGAAGAGAGTTACTTTTCGTATTAAAATTCCAAAGCCACATTACAAGCCGCCATCAGATATGAACAAAATGTGCGAAATCTACTCGCGGGTGAACACCTGGGTGTGACGATAAAAAAGCGTCTAGTTGATTACCTGAGCAGCGTGAACCAAATGTGAACATGTATGTATGTATATGTGCTTGTATATATTTATACATACATGTATATATCTTCGTTTCGGTAAAGAGGATCCGAGTGCGAGCGCACCTATAGGATATGGAGCCGATAGCTATAAACGCGCAAAGAGCACGAGTGCTTATGTTTCGCGTCGTTTTTCAGCGCCCTTTGTTACCATGGAGCCAATTGACGCTACGCGGAGGCGGATAGAGCTAATGTGCACTACCGCGCGCGGCTCGTAGCATTAATAATGATTAGCCAGGAAGTAAATAACGGAATAAATTTCCTCGTTAAAGGTGTTCAGAAAAAGGTATTTGTTTAATTTGGAAATTCCTGTTGCATTTCAACGTATACGCACTTGCTCGCGGCATTTATATAGCGGACGTTCTGTAAATTATATTCGGTAGAATATATTTTCATAAAGTGGCATCTATTTCAGCTTCCACTGGACTTCACAGGGCAAAGTAGTTCTCCGTTGGATATGTCTTTCGATCAAACTATGCTTATAATTTAGTAGAATTAATCACATCCGACGAATGAAACCGAGAATTTGGACGAATTCCTATCGTAAGCAATCTTTATGATATGCAAACTCGAACACCAGACAGTGTAATAATTACTAATTCTACAATTCAAATTCACTTTTTACTGAAATGAAGATCAAGTTTTATAGTCGATTTTACGCATTTTTTATTTAAAATCTAATTACACCGTTACTCCCGTTAAGATTTTAGGCGACAATGTAATACGACTCATTTAAGAGCAGAACCATTAATCTGAATAAAGCCATATTATATTCAACCAAAATAATTCCGGAATCAATATGTACCTTTACTTCGATGAAGACAAACAGGGTGGTGAAAGTTTCTCTTAAATGTTTACTGTTTTAATTTAATATTATGATAAATCGTTATTTTAGCTTCTACTCAGCCTCCGCTTTTACCGCTGCTGCTAATAGGGTTGTTGTATTGAACCATATTTAAGTATACCTATAATTAGATAACTTTCTATTCCATGGCATATAATACCAATTTACCTTCTACAATCCTCTTATATTTTGTTTATTCGTAAACTCTCAAATGAAAGGACTTTTCCACATCGACGAACTACATTCCGATACACACAAGAATATTAAGAGACCACAAATCTTATTACGCGGATGGGAAATATCCAAGATGTGTATTCCAACAAGGAAACCGCATTTCACAGTCAAGACGGAGCCATCTCGTCGAGTCGCACACAAACCAACGGGATTACACGGTCGGTTCCGTGTCGGTCAGTGAAGTCTTAGGTCAGGGAGCACTTTGGGTTTCTAAATAATCCACCGCAACGCAGGGTATACAACTCTATGTTACTCGCAAATCCTTCTCGTATTCCTCCGTTCGATGTGGTGCAGATAGGATTCGGAGCGAGGATTCTAGTGATATGGGATGGGTGGCGAGGAAGACAATAGCGAAGGGAGGGCGAGAGGGGCACGAGAGAGGTAATCGCCGCCCACGTTTGGAGGCAGATAGCAAGGGGCAGCCTTACCGTCGCGTCGCGACCTTTTTGACGCCAATAAGCGAACCGACTGGGGTTACCTGTATAGAGGGACGCCCTCTTTGATTCGCGCAACGCTCGACGGCCATGACCGTTACGGGAAGGTGTGTGTGTGTGTATGGTGGGGGGGATGGGGGTATGGAGCGTGGACAGGGGACCGTCCATAATGAAGGCTTCGCTCCAATGCGCGGCAATAATCCCGGGGACAATATCGAGGAAAGGGTATGGGGTGGAGTAGGAACAGAGAGTAGGAAATGCCGCAAGAGTACTTATATGCGTTTGGGGAGGGAGAGGGATGGCGTTTGGAAAGAGGGTCGTTGCATCAACATCAGGGTGCTCTTTTTATCGCATTAATTATTCCACGCTTTTTGTTATTTTATCCTCTTTTTATTCTCCCTCTCCCCTCCCTTTGTATCTCGCCGTCTACAGGCGCAATTAGGGGAACTATCGGGAATAAGCACGGAGCTCGCAGATGTGGAAAGATGGAGAGAGAGAGAGAAGGGGAGTGCGTCGACTGAAAAGTAGTATGGCCCACTTCCCCTCCCAATTCCCTTCTCCTCTTCCTCACTTTCTGATCCCATTTTCTTTTGCCCCCGGAGATATCCATGTATACACGAAGAGACGCCGTTTGCGAAAAAATGTGCTGTTTCCTGGAATAGCACCCCTTTCATCCCTACCTCTCTTTCCATCTCACTACTTCCGCCGTAATAAAAGGGAAAATTATTTGTTAATTTAAAACAATACAAAGTCAAAGTGAATGCCATATAAACGTCTATTCGCGTGTCTTCTATACCTCTCTCTCCCTCCTACCCGCGGCATCATTTGCTCAGGTCGCGAGATTTACAGAGAAGTAGCAGAAAAAAATCGGGACCACACGATACGAGAAAAGTTTGGGCAGAGGAGGAGAGGAATAAAAAATTGGAAGGGAAAGTACGAGAAGAGTAGGGGATGGTAATATTGGAGGTATTACACGAGGTGAAGAGAAAAAAGTTTTTTTTTGTAATCAGGGCGTGTATACGACGGGCGAGGAAAAAAGAAACCAAAAAGATGAAAAAACGAAATAGAAACGTAAAAAATGTTCGCGGATCGTTCCCGATGCTTCTATTTTTTTCCTTCACCCACATTCTCGCCCTCTCTCCCCATATCTCTCCCTCTCACTCTCTCTCGCTTCCTTCCCCAGAAGAATTACGGAACGAGGGAGTAATGACATGGGACGGAATGAAATGAATCGCCCGTTGCCAGGATTCGGTCCATTCCGCTAATTTTAGCGGCCCCCAGAATGGAGGAGGAGGAAGAAGAGGGTGGCAGGGGGAGAGAGGGTGGCAGCGGGATCCAGAAGAGTCTGGATCAATTCGACGAAAATGCAATAACGCATTTCGTTTTTTTTTCTCTCTCCCCAAGTCATAAAAATTGACGCGAGTCGCCGCGACGGGACTTTTTTTTATTTTCGCGGGAAAAAATCCGCCGATAGTAAAAAAAAATTAAAAAGAAAACTGACGAAAAAATAAATTTTCCCGAGAGAGCGACAAAACACAATCGGCATTGACCGGTAGGAATATATACCCGTTTCCTTTCTCTCTCTCCATATATTCCCTCTTCCTCTAGACAGCCTCTCTCTCATTCTTCGCTATCCTCCGGTATCTGGGGAAGGGTGATTCCAGGCGGAAGTAGCAAGAGATTTGAAGGGAGAGAGAGAGACAGATGATTGGATAGTTTGGTGAGATGGAAAAGTAGGAATACGTTTGCGATATGTAGAGTTGGGTTTGGTCAAACAAAAAAGAAAAGTTAGAGAGAGTGGGAAAGATCGAACGGTGTTCGGAAATTCATAAAGGAAAGGTAATTAAAATGACACGCGTTTTCGACCACACTGTGATTAAAAAGGAGTGATTGAAGAGGAGGAGAGAGGCAGTCGTTGGAAGAGTGGGAGGAGAGAAAGAGGATGGGGTTTTTATGCTACCGGCCATTGGAGAGGGTTATTGTATTGATTTGGGATCGAAAAAAAGGAAAAGAGGGAAGCTTTGGACATAACGATTGGATCAAAGGAATACGGAAATAAAAGGAACCGGTGAATTCGTATCCCAGCGCTGATGAAAGATGAAATATGGATGTGCGTATGGCGAGCCCGGAATATTCTATTTCCATTGGTCGGTTTTGTAGGGTGGTGTAGGCTTCATTAAGATTTCCTACGAAATTATTTATCCGGGGGAAAAATGGTAAAAAAACAAGAAAAACACAGAGGATCGTTTCAATCGAAGACTATAAAACGGAATTAAAAATCACTTCTATTTGGAATGTGAAATCGAGAACTCTTTTGCCAGTGTTTCAACAATTGGTGATGCATATTAAGCAGGATCTAGTATGAAAAATTTGTGACGGCGACCGCGGAGCTGTTTGTATCAATATTTCATCCATTCAAGTAAAAGTGATAAAGTAAAAAATAGGTGTGACTGATCAATTAAACTTTATGTTGTATGTTAATTATTGCTTCATTAATCTATTATTTCACCGCAGCGGAGGAAATTAGATCATACAGTGATTAAGGATAAAAGGTGTATAGTTTTAAGTATTTTTTATTCAGCGAGATGATTTTTTTCATCTTTCTTTTCGAACAATGATGAAATCAAAACTTTTCAATGCGGTAGTATAAAGTTACCTACGATTATTTCATCAGCAAACATCGAATTAACTTTTAAAAATTATGAATTTTTTATTTCTTAAAGCTAATGCTGGAGGAAGATTACGCTGTTATCCCTAAGGTATCTTATTCTAACAATCAATAAGATTGGATCTAATAATCATAAATTAATGTTTAATAGATAAAAAAGTTGATTTTATATTTTCGTCACCCCAACAAAATACTTATAATAATAATAAAAAATAATTTACAAAAAATTATTAATAAAATAAATATAAAGCTCTATAGGGTCTTCTCGTCTTCCAATATTATTTCAGCCTTTTGACTGAAAAGTTAAATTTTAATTTCAAATTAAATGAGACAGTCAGCACCTCGTCAAACCTTTCATACCAGCCCTCTATTAAAAGACTAATGATTATGCTACCTTTGCACGGTCAAAATACCGCGGCCGTTAAATAATTTTTCACTGGGCAGGTCAGACTTCTTATATTCCACTCAAGAAGACATGTTTTTGTTAAACAGGCGAGCGCTAATTTGCCGAGTTCCTTATAAAATCATCTCAAATAATAAAATATAAATACATATAAATTATACTAATTTAATCATTATTACTTAAAAATATTAATTAAATTTAATATTTTAATAAAATACTAAAATAAAGAAAATCAAATTTAATCAACTTAAACTATAACGTACTCTTAGAAAATAATTTAATGGCATCAGAAAAAGGTTGAACAATTCCACAATAACCCACCTTATTAGGTCCCTTACGAATTTGAATATAACCTAAAACTTTCCGTTCCAGTAAGGTTAGAAAGGCCACTCCAACCAGAATACAAATAAAAAGAATTAAACACCCCAATAAATTAAATAAAATATCATTAATTTGCATAGTACTATTTGTAGTATTAATCTACATTTATGAATTCTAAATTCATGGCACTTTTCTGCCAAAATAGTATTTAATGTTAATCAATAAATAAAAATTATTTCTTAATCTTGGTCCTTTCGTACTAAAGATTAAATAAAAATTGGAGATAGAAACCAACCTGGCTTAAACCGGTTTGAACTCAGATCATGTAAGAATTTAAAGGTCGAACAGACCTATACATTAAGCGGCTACACCTAATTATTATCTTAATCCAACATCGAGGTCGCAAGCCTTCCTGTAAATATCGTTGAAAGATCGTAGAATCGTTGAAAGATCGTAGATTACAGGCGAGACTTAAACTTCTAGATAAATATAGGTCGGAGATATTCGTAAATGAAATGAAGGATATTATTCGACAACCAACGTATATCGGACGGAGGGATAATGAGGACAAGATTCGCGAAATAGATAGTAGGACGGAGAGGTATAAGGAGTCCTTTTTCCCTAGGACAATACGTGACCACAATAGATAACTGTGAATAATAATTAGTTAGAAACTTGGTGCGCGGCACCCCCTGCCATCCACCGTCAAGGTGACTTGCAGGGTAATATGTAGATGTAGATGTATGGTGTTTATTGAAATTTAAACGACTTAAGGCGATATTTTACATAGACGGTATAAAGATAAAAATTCTAGAGATTTACAAATTTCATTTCCAGTATTTAAGGCAAAATACGAAGGGTATGTTTTGTTTTTACTTTACAATTTCTTCATATATAATGAATAAATTTATTAGAGATAAAATTTAGATGAACATAAATTACAAAAAAAAAACATTTCAACTCGCATGATCATTGCCTTTAAAAATATAAGGTGACAAAGGAAGTGCAGGGAATGTAATGAAAAGTAAATAATTTAAATCAACCGAGGAATTCTATGGAGTAATAACAACGGTATTGTAAAGAAGCAGGAGTTTCCATCCTAAAAATGTGATGATCGAAAAAGATGTACTATATACCACAACCACGCATAAATTTTCCATCGTCATCATCAACGGTTTAACTCTTATCTCTATACAAGAAAATGCACTATAGACAAACAGTAATTCTGAAATAATCCAAAATTTGAATGATTTCATAGCAACAAGAAAGTGTTTCGAAAGTTTCATCGAATTTTGGTCGACTGTTATTCCAATTTTTATGAGAGCACGGCGGACGAATGGTTCAAAACGTGAAATTATTAGCGGGTTTACATAAAAACGCGGTAAATATTACTTCCAACGCTTTTATGATCCGTTGTCGGCGAATAACTGATTTACATCGTTTGAACCATTTCACGCTATTATTAGTACCTTTTTTATTGTGGTGTGAAAGTCGCGACAATATTAAAAATGAACAAAATAATATTAGAAATATAAAGGACGAAGTAAAATAATTTCTTGGCAAAATTATCGAAAACTAGGATTGCCTCCAGCACTCACTATGCATCTCGCGTAGCACTTAAAAAGCTCCACGTACCACTAGCGGCACGCACGTCGCATTTCGGAAACCGCTGCATTGGACTACGTATCAAAAACTAGAATGAGTAATGTCAGCACTGGGTCACATTAATGTCCTTGCTATCCGCAGTTGTTCAAATGGACAAAGGATGGCGATCGTAGACAACTGTCAAAAACATCCATGCCTTCTGTGGAATTAAAGCGCAAGAGATGCCGAGAACAAACATGCCAGTATTTCTGTGAATTACAAATCCTAGTGACGTTAATCCGAACAATTTAGTTCTCATTTTCGCGCATTTTTCATTTTATCGTTATTGATTTATTACCCGCCTACGTAAAGATTTTTCGGTCGCATTTGACGAAGGGTGATGAATTAAACAAAACCAGCGGGTGAGGTAATAGTTAAAATCCGCGACCTACTTATAGGATACAGACACTCGAGCGCTAAAAGTTTTTTTTAAAATGACGGTGTCGGTATTTAATGCAGCCTTTAAAGAGAACAACTTTTAGGACGCATTCAAGTTTACGAAAAATTAAAACGATTTCATAAAAATATCATCTTCATACCTTTAGAAATGGCCATTCTGTTTTAAATCTAAATTCAACGAGACCGCGCTGCAAAGGAAAATTTCTTACATAAACGTTTGCATTGATGCGTTAAGCTGCTGAATTTCCTAAGGTGTTGGTATTTGCCGTCCTCAAGAGAGAACTTCTCGGTCAAAGAAGATCTGCACGACGTAAAAAATTTCGCCATTTTGATGTCGAAACATACGAAATAATATATGCGCTAGATATCTAAAATGTAACGCTTCTAGCGGTTATATCTACTGCTCTTGAAGAGAAAAAAACTGGGGTGAGCAAGCCCCAGGAACATAATGTAACAATTTTTGCACTCGAACATTCGCTGATCACATATATAACCCAAGGTCAAAAGTTTTCTGCAATTCAAATTCATTCACCATGGCCGCGAAAGTATTAAGAGAAAAAACTCAGACGTGCTCAAGGGCGTCGTAAAACACCGGAGAGACTGGGAGGGGAGAGGGAGAGCGAGTTGGGGTAGAGAGTGGGGTGAGAGAATGTAGAGGTGGCAGAGTATAGGGGAAGAAGAGTCGCAGTCAGGGAGAGTTGAGAGTGGGGGGGAGCAAAATATAAAATGAAAAAGTAGTGAAGAGGAAGGAACACTATTATTCGGAGACGTTGATAAGAAGGGAAAGAAAAACAATAGAACGTGAATGAACATCTTTTCATTAAAAGCTTGAGAGAGAGAGAGAGATGAAATAACGGGAACGAAAAAAATATGTGGGGTTGAAAATGTAGATGGTTTTTTGCCCATAGAGAGAGAGAGAGAGAAAGGAGTGAAATAAATAAGAATTCAAAAATGATCAAAAAGGCCACGAAAATGATAACATGGAAGCAAAAAAAACGGAGAAAAACACGTCGAAAGATTGGTAAGGCAGAGCGAAGAAAGGCGAATGATAAATGACGAGGAAATCATGAATTATAGATCAAGAGGAAAAAATGAGGCAAATTGTTAGAATTACGTCATCTGGCAAACGGGATGAATCGCACACTAAGAGGAGGATCGAAGAGGATATGTAGTCTGATTAAACATGACAAGTGGCAGGCTGATAAATACTAGTACAGATTTAGAGCGCAATGGCGACACTTGAGAGGAAAAAACCTTTTCAGATAAAATGAAGATGAAAGCAAGAGAGTAAAAGAGAATAAGAGACGAAGGGAAAGAGATCAGGAATGGAAAGAGAGAGAGGAGTGGAGGAGAAGAGTAGACGATAGATTTAATGAAGGGGGAGAGAGGGAGATGGCGAAAAAGAAAGAGGAAAAGGGAGAGACTAAATTGGGTAATACTTTCACATTATGCCGGTCTGGAATATAAATCCAAAAACACCAACTCCATCCACCACCAGACTCCTCACCCTACTCTGAACCCCTTACACCCCCGCTAACCCATACCCTACTCCTCCCGTGCGCTTTTCCCGTCCCTTCCCTAAACCCTTTTTAAACCCTCCCAAAATCCATTCCACCTCCTCCTCCTATGCACATTCCTCACCCCACGCCCGCCTTCGTTCCCTCTTTCACCGAGGCACCTATCCCTACTTTTTCCCCCCGCCAAATACCAATGTATCACCGCGAAATTACTACCTCCCCCAACAATAACATCCAACGGACGGAAATCCTTTTTGCCAGCACGCATCTTCCTTCTCTCCGTCTCTCCCTCTTTCCGCCATATTCCTCCACTTATTTCTTCGAACCAACTTCCCTGCATCGTGCTGCTATATATCCTTCGTCTGCGTCCTCATTTTTAGACCCTTTAAGGGGTGTCAAAATATCCCAAACCCTTAAGTGAAGAGGATCTTCACGCGGACGGGTATAGGGCGATTGGGTAACACTTATTGAGGCTGGCGAGAGATAGTGAGAGGGGGGGAGGAGATAGGAAGTAAAGGGAGGATTGCATAGAGAGGAAGGGAATATGGGATGTTATGCGAGGGAAAGAGAGAGAGTAGAGCTTTGAAGTTTCGGTTGAAGCCGAGGTGCTCTTCCACTCTCACGACCATCCTCTCACCCTCTCTCCCTCTGCATTATTGGAAAGTACGGTTGTAATCGCTGCGTGTGAGCGCGGGGCGGCGAGAGAAATATTGGAGAGTTTCCGTGGTCGTATGTGTAGAAGGGGGAGAAGAGGAAGGGGTGAGGATTAAGGGGTGGAAGGAAGAGGGAAGCAATAGGGGGGGAGAGAGAGAGGGAGAAGAGGGTACGTGCGAAATGCAACGGATTAAAAAAAAAGAAAAAAGAGAGAGGGTGGGATTAATTGTTTGGCAAGAGTGATGAGTTTAATGGACGTAAAAGAGCTGGGTGAATATTGAGTGAGGATAGGAAACGGTTTCGCTTGATGAAAAGAGGAAATCGCTAGCAATTATCAACCTTTTTTTATATAAATGTGGCGAAGAAGAGTGCCGTTTGAAAGTAAATACAACAGTTTCCCTTTTTTGGCCGGAGGAGGAGTTTTATTTCTACTGTGGTTAATGTTGCTACGGACGCAGTAAAGCATAATGACTCTTCAGAGCAGCGTTGTGTATCTTTTTTCCTCAGCGAGCTTTGTATGGTTTTATATTTTGCAAGGCTCATTTACCCGTTGTCACGTACATTTAGCGAACAAATTCGCGCGCTGCTATTTATAATCAATTCTTCTAAACGGCACCATTACATTCCGTACAAAGAGTATAAATCTTCTTGCAAATTTGTGAAATAATTATGGAATACAACCATCTAATGCAACAAAACTGCTTTAAACCTATTACAATATTCATCGTCGTATCTGTTGATTACATTCGGGAAATAATATTTCGATTATATATCAGTATATAATTTATATATACATCAGTATATTATCACATACATACATTTTATCTCTCCGTTATTTCATATTTCAATATACTCCCCTTGTGATACGCTAATCATAATATAATTGAAGTCCATTGACTGTATAGTATGGTATACAAACAAAATGAAACATTTGATATGATTTGGGAGAGAGAGGATTTCATCGCTTTTTACAAAAATTTGATCCTTATTTGCGTTCAATGACAATTAAACTAAATTATTTTGCTTTTTTGTTGATACAGAAAATGAGGACTATTGATGCGAGAATAGTTTCGCAATTTTTTATTTATAAATAGCCAATTTTCTATTCGGTCCAATGAATATTTTAAACGTTTTGTTTTGCTACATGGCACGATCAACAGAAATGGACAAATCCATCGTTTTGTTAGATGAGCGTTAAATTTACTTCAAGTTTGGGTAAATATTAACACTCAAATTTTAATATATTTGCAAATTAGAAGCAGCTTTAATTTAAAATAAATTCTTTTTCCTGGACGTGGTCATTAAATTATGCCAAGTGCTAGTAACGTTATTATTTTTAAAACAATTTTTTATAGAAAATAATAAGCAATTTTTGCAATTAATTTACGGGATTTCATCAGAAACAAGTGATAGTATAAAAATGAATTTTTGTAAAAACTTTTATATAGATAATATCTTCAAATGCATTAATGTATTTAAATTAGCTTATGATATATTATTTACGATATTTACATTGGACTTCGGTGAAACTCGAAATGTTTCTAGTTCTGCCAAAGCGCTTTGGTTACAGACGTTACCTCCTAACACTCTTGTTCCTCTCTAGTAATTTCTTTATCTCTATCCCATCAATATGGGTTAGATGGAAGAAGAGACTGCTTAGTCTCAATCTCGCCCAAATAAAGACGGATATCTTCTATCAAGGGATTTCACTCGAAAAAGGGTGGCATAGGCTTGACCAGGGTAAAATTAATATAAAACTTATAATCACATTATAAATACCTTAATTCTATATTCACAATTATTATTATACTTTGTGCAGTTATGCCTTACCATTGGTGATCTTGGATGTAAATTTACAAATTATTTCTCGTTTTTCATAGAAATTAGCGCAATTTACATGATATTGCCAAATCAGCAACACTGACGACGAATGAGATTCTCTTCAAGAATACGTCAAATTTTCGTGTTCAAAATAAATATGCGCATCGAATTGATGCGTATATGAAAATCGATGGTAGGAACATTAACTTTCATTCTATTAAGCGTTCTTTGATTTAAGTCCCAAGGTTGTACTATTATTTTCAGTCATTTTAAAGTGTAAATCAAAAATATGCTATACCAATTCCCATGTTATTCAAATGGAGGAACTAAATGGTCCTGTAAACGAACCTAGGCCCTTATATTACACGGTGATTACCCATCATCCTCTTCAGGCCTCAATCTATTTAAAATTGAAATATTGGTTAAAATAAATTCAGCCATTTTCGACATAGTCGACATTCTTTAGGATTTCAATACATGAACACAAATATACAGATTCCAAATAGAAGTTAATATAAAGGTTATTTAAAAACAAACGTTATGATGTTATATAAATTAAAAGTAAGATAACGCAATAGTTTTATTAATAATATCATTAACACTTAATTTTTATGGTACGTTAAGGAAATTAATCGGCAAATGAAACAATCTAAAAAACAGATCAAACTAAATGTAACTTATGCTAATTGTATGCGTGTCATCTAGAATGCTGTCATAATGTTATTTGGTATAATTTGGTCTTCCCGTCAAATAATATGTTTAGAATATATATGCGTATATAAAATTAAAGTAATTAGTACCACCTCATAACGAATAGCCGTGAAAAATAAAACGGTATTATTAAATACCTAAACAACAAAACTTGGGGTTGGATTTTTGTCCTAGTAAGTGAGATAAGGTGATTTTAACTGCGACACATTGAAGAAATGACATAGCTAGCAAGTTACAAAGGTGTTGAAATTACATTTTATGAATGAATTCCCGGTCAAGTTCAGAATTTTTCTCCATCTAAAATGATATAGCTAGTATGAAATAGCGCTTCATAAACATTAACGAAAATAATTCAATTCATCGCTATATCATTGAACGTAATGTCTCAGAAATCAGAATCTCTAAAGCGCGACATTTAAATAAGACTAATTCAAGATTAAACAAACCAATAACTAGTCACATTTTTGCTATTCACCAAGGAACACTTCATTTTTTCACTTCTTTGATAATCGTCAAAAACATTGAGGTTAAATTTACAAACGTTTTTCCATGTCACCTAATACGAGTAAATTTCAAAACGATGCAAAAATAATGAACAGACAAAAAACAGCGTGAGGAACAGACAGAGGAAGAGAGGTATGCCTGTGTATATATATATATATATATATATATATATATATATATATATATATATATAATATATATATATACACACACACATATATACATATACACACACACCCACACACACACATGGGGAAAGAGAGTAGGTGCTTAATGGACTCCCAAAAATTAAACAAAACACGTAACACACAGATGGCACTGCAAAAGGATAGCATCGATTGGAAAGCGGACCCTACAAAAATAAAAAAATGAAGGGAGTAAACGGGAGAGAAAGAAAAAAACTGGTCCTTTACGCTCGACTCGTAGAGGGCGAAAAAATAAGATAAACCTGAAAAAAGAGAGACACGATTATTTTGCTTCCAATATACGTTCAACAGCATGGAGAAAAGCAGGGATAGAGTGAGAGAGAGAGAGGCAGGCATCCTCTCCACATTCCATCTTCCCTCTCCATCTCCACCACCCACACACACCCTCAAGTCGATACAAGGGCGAAAGGCTCAAATTGTGCCAGCATCCCATCAGTAGTTCGGAAACCATATTCGAGGGGAAGATCTCCGGAAGCGTATGCAGAGCCTGATAATGGACACGGAGATGCAAACCCGCGGTGTGGAAAGCGGAAAATCTCGGGAAAAGACATAACGAGAGAAAGGTATTCTGGACGGGTTTTACTGGTACATTTGGAGATAGAGGCGGCCAAAAAGGGAGAAGATAGGGAGGAAGGGGAGAGCTAGAGAGAGAGAGAGATAGAGAAACAGAAAATGGCGTGCACGCAGAAAAGGTTAAAACGAAACACGAAAAGGAGCTGCATATTAAAGGATGGGATGGAGATAATTAGAATGCGCAAACTGTGTTACCAAGCCGAGAGCAGCCGATTTATAAGCGAGTTGGGACAAATATGCTTTTAGCATTGGAATTTTAATTTTTTCGAATAAGGAATGGCTCGCAAAATATCATATGCTAATTGTGGGCAAGTCCATATTATTTATTAATTTATAATCCATTTTTGTTTAATTTCTAAATTACTAAAATTCGGTCAATTTTGAATTATCATTTAGGTTAAGATAATAATGTTTCTTAGCATCATTGTTCTCTGTTAATACATCACATCACCACCCCTTCTGACCGGGCAAATAATATCTAATTTTTAAACTTATTATTGCTTTAGTTTCTGAGAATAAGACGTTTTTGATTCAAATAAGGTGGATGATAGCAGATAAATGGAAAAGGAATATAGAGATAGCGGATTCGTCTGGTGTTTAGGAAGGATTCACAATTATTTCGGAGAAACAGTCCCAGCAACAAAAAAGAGAACGCAAGTGAAAACTCTTGAATGAAGGATATCAAATTATTCTATGCAGATTTTTTAAAAACGGAAAAAATATAGTTTACAGGAAAAATACTCAGGAATGAAAATTTCCAACCAAGCGAGAGAAATGACGTGAATGCAAGTACAGGAATAGTTAGGGTAAAAAAGGGAAATAGTATGTCGCTAAGGAAGCCACTAGAATAAATTACGGGGAGAATAATAGAAGCAATAGTTACAGAAAACAGGAAAATTATAAAAGAATAGAGTGTTTTAAGATACGGAGTAAAAAATGGGAGGTAAATAACGAAGCTGGAAGACAAAGAGAAAGCTCGGTATATAAAAGAGGAGAGAGATAGAGGGAAAGGCACAGGGAAAGGGCAGTCAGAGGGCATTTAGGGCGAGGAAGAGATTTGGAAGAGATAGAGAAACAGTACGCGCGTTGCCCCTCCCACGAGGGAATGCGTATTAACTGTGGCGGAGCGATTTTAAGCCAGCCTCACTCTCCACTGCTTCCTACCACCTCCCTTTCATCCCTACCTTTTCTCCCCTCTTCCTTTCCCACCCTCTCTACACGTCTCCTTATCGCTCCGTTCCACCCCCATCCGCACAGAGATCTTCCACCTTTTTTGTAATGTGCGGGTATTTTCAGCTTTTCTGATGACAGGAGTAATTCGAAACACGAGTTTTAAGCATTTTTTATCGAATATAAAGGTCCTTGTGAGTTCAAAGGGAGGCATACGCGGACAAATATGCGGTCGTCAATATCCAAAGGACAATTTGGAGTTTTTTTCATCCGTCTAATTGAGTTAGATAATTGCGCTTCGATTTATTTTAGCAAGTGATAAGCAACTACGTTATTAAAAGGATGGGCCAAAATTATCGTGGAAATGTTTGTTGGTGATTACTTTTTTAAAATGAAGGCCGATAAATTTTAAACTTGTATTTAAGGTTGATAGCAGACAAATGAAGTGATGTAGATGAAATTCAACTATGTATCTTTCACGACTATCAATTAAAACAGGACCAGTTTTTCTACGATCATAGCATGAAAATGATGATGATACGATTTCAGTAAATAATTGTGGAAGATAGGTAGTTTAATTTCATCTGTATCATAAGTATTTTCCACAAAGTGAAGCCTGAATTTATTAACGAACACTGAAATGATGGTTGAGAATTTGTCTGCGAGATTTATTATGTTGTCGTTAAGGATTCCTTATGGAATTGCTTTTCTTGTGTAATTTTGAGTTAGATGCAATTAATATGAAACATACTACGTTGTTTAAGCCACTAACAAAATCGCGTGACGACTATCCGATCCAAGCGATAAAGATAATAAAAGTTCCCACGTAGTTAAAGGGCTTGTGTATATTTCGACTCTTCCTACGTCCTTTACATGTTTTCATGCTAGAGTGCGATTCGTTTCCGAAGTTCAATACAAGAGATTTTTTCCACTGTTTTGTTTCGTCCCGGAGTGAAAAAAGCTTTGAAAGGGGTTAAAAGCTCTCCCGAGACTTGAAGACTTTCAGTGGGCAGTATGGCCTCCTCCCCCCGACCCAGACTCGTTTTTTTCTGCCGTCCTTGGTTCTCCCGCTCCATTCTCCTTTCCTTCCTCTTCTCTTCATTGTCTCCGCTTCCTTCTCGCCTTCCCTAACCTCTTAGGATAACCCTCTCCTCCCTTTCTCACCCACCCACTCACCCGAAGGAAGTTCTCCCCTTCACCTACTTCCACTTTCTCCGTCTCGCTTTCTCCCCCCTCTCTCTCATCCCCTCATCCGCTCCACACATCCTATCCTATCCTCTCTCCCTATCCCAGACGGGATAACGCGGGACAGTGGAGGTGGCACAATCAGCCATACTAAACTCGGACCCTTGGGAGGCTTGCGAGGAATCGACCAAAGAGAAAGGAGTCAGCTGGAAATGTTATTTTTTTCTCAAGCATAGAAGAGGTAGCGCAAGTGGACAAGAGGAAGAAAAATATAAACAGCAGCGGGAGTGGAGGATCGAGAAGGGAGACGGAGGAGGAAAGCTGTGGGACGGCGCTCACACGTTGACCAATAAGTTAAATAGAAAACAAGGGAAAGGGGGAAATGTAAGATGGCGCAAAAAAGCGGGGCGGGGAAGATGTCACGAGTAAGGTTAATACCGTAGGTCTCCACCTCACGACAATGTTTTTCACATACGGTCGAAACAATTGCGATTCGAGATAATACGTTGCATGACGCCCGACACTAGAAATTTCGCCCCGTTCCGTACTCGCACACGTACGCCAGCGAGGAGCGTTAAAATAAAGGAGAACGTGTTCATGTGGAATGGGGCGAGGCGCGTTATGTGGAAAACACCGCCGCCGCGGCGAAATGGCTTGTGCTTGCTCCCTCAATTTTCATCGTTGGAACTTTTGCTTCTCTCTCTCTCGGAGCAATTTTCGGAAGATGAAATTTTGTAAAATTTAAAAGAACCGGATAATGCTCTTATTCCTTTTTTCAGTTCTTGTTTCGGCGGTACTTGTATTTTTGTTTTTAAATGTGTAGCGTCGAGAAACTCAAGAGTGCGATTGGCAAAATTTTACCCGGAATAGAACATGTACTTTTGGAGATTCGCGGAAAATTGCTGTACTTCCGCAAAGTGCCTTAGCAACACCTTGTTGCTCTCGGAAGAATAAATTATAGCGTTGGGGTTATATATCCTCCGAATTAAAGACATCTTGGGCAAAGAGTGGTCAATCATTTCTTACTCCTAGAACGAATAATGTTGAAACGATATAAAATGAATACTTTCAACATGCATAACATACTCTCAACAATACGAGGCTTCACTGTAGGAATTATTAAATTTGCAACCAAAGCTACTGATAGTTTGTTTAAACATTATCGTAGGGAAATGTAGGGCGAAATAACAAAATCAGGTTTCTAAATAAGTTCCCTTAAGTTACTGTATTCTATCCGTTAAAAAGGACTTTAAAAAGCCACAAACAATACCATAGTTCTCTCCAGGCAGCGGTGTAACTAGTTATTTTAGCACCCGGGGCAAGCTACCAAATATGCGCCCCCTCCATAAAAAATTCTCTAATACCTATATGGATTTAGGGCGAACAATTAATAAATAAAAATAAACTATAAATGATATAATTTCTTACTATAAATGTACATAATTTAACTACCTAATTATAAATAAAATTACATACAATTACACACATACATAATTTAAATATAGAAAATATAAATATTTTAATATTTTAAATATTTTAATGCAGCAAACTCATCAATAGCATCATCGAAATTTATAGTTTCTGCTACGCGTAATGTCTGGAACAAGTAGTAGTAGTGAAATCTCCTCTGTCCTTGTGACATGCACAACCTGCCTTTAACAATATTTGCGCCCCTTCTTTAGTTACGCCTGAGGCAGATGCCCCGCTTGCCCCGCCCTAGTTACGGCTGTCTCCAGGTGTAGTGCAGAGGCAAATATAGATATGAAAATATTTTATCGATAAATTTATAGAAAAACTTCCTTTGACACGAAACTGTAGACGTGCATCGGTATGTCCCGTATATTAGGCATTACTTTAAAATGTTTGCGCATTATAATTAAGTTAAATAGACTGAAAACGCCGAGAAAAATTGTTTTATTTTTCATGTAACGGCATCAAAAGTAGAAAAAATTTGCATCGTGAATGATAATTGTCATAAAAACTTTTTGAAAATTTTGCCCGCTTGCCTTAAATCATTTTCATCAAGGCCTCTTCACATTTCTTGATCAATGCACAAGCGTTGTGCGCGCTGGATTTCTTATAAAAAAAGCTCAAATCAAAAGTTCCCTATTTGACATCTAAAAGCGGATGATTATTTCGCACGTTGGCATCTTATGCATTTTGAATTCCAAATGCTGCACATATAAATGATATGTCTCCTCGAAATGGATGAGTTAGTGGTGAGCTTCCGCCGTTTAGATGCCATCTTTAGCGAAAGATGTTCGCGTACACCATCTTATACGCCGTGGGAAATAAAAATTTGGCCGGAAATACATAAAGGGGAAACTGGTACAAATCAAGCGCATGTATTTGAAAGCAGGAAAATTCAAGATAAATTCAGAAGAGGCCGATTTTCTCTGAACTAAGTTTTCATCTGTTAAAAGTTGTGAAAACGCTTTTAATCGTACAGAACTTTTAACAATCTCCAACGTAGTCTCCGTTGTCATTAATCTACTTTTTTATCGACTGAGAAAAGGCCAGTAAAAATATAATTAAGAAATATGAGATGAATGGAGTCCATGTAAGGTATTTTTGAAAAAGTTATCGATTTCAAATAAAATACATTCCTCAAAAATATAAAAGTTTTGTCTCAAAATATTTAACTTGCTTATCAAGAATTCCAGAATTCTTCATGTCCTGCTTATGTCTGTTTGCATACTCACTTCAACACTAATTTTTGTTGCTATTCAAGGTAAAAATAATAAATTTGAACTTGTTCAGAAAGGAGCCTATTAGCTAACTGTTAGAAGAATGTTAGCACGTGAAAATTTTTACTTTGAAATAAAACTCTTATAATCATAAAAATATAAAATTCTTCGTCATTCAGAAAAAATTAGTCAAAAAGCAAACAGTATTACTAAATCATCTAAGAAACGTCTGCGTTTAATATTTTAAGCACGTAGCTAAACATGGTTTGCAAAACAACTTGAAGATTGATTCGATCATCAACTTTGACATCAACTTTATTCTTGCAGCCTAATTATATTGACAAAGTAAATCGATTCCTTACGAATGGCACTGTGTCGAAGACAAAAGAGTAACCGAAGCAATAAAATCCGAAACTGAACATCTCAAGCAGCTAAGACGCCAGTATAAGACTGCATCTTTTTAATTTCTAACGCATTTTTCATATAGCATTTCTATAACGAAAAAATATAAAAAAGCGTATCGCATTGAGTAAGTGAGCAAAATACGTTTATCCGAAAATTGTCCTGTGGATTCAAGCTTTTAAGCATGTCCTATATGCACGCCAAAAATTCTCGACTACGACATAGAGCCTCAGAGGCCGTAACCGGAATGATTCCGACCCTAACAAGTTAAAGGTCATTCCCGCAGCACACACTGATTCATCCGTAATTGATCCTCGATGCTGCACCATCCCTCCCACCCATCCTCTTCTCCCATCCCCTTTCCTCCCGCCATTTCGGATCCCCCAGTAGTCTCTTGAGTGGGCGTAAAATTAACTAGCCCATCAACCAATCGAACTCTCACGCCGAGTACTGCGACATCAACGCCGAACGGACATCGGCGACGGAATCCTACACGGACGCTGGAGGAAGAAAAAAAATCTTCCGAATTCGCCCGGAAAGGACGAAAATTTTCTCTCCGCGAGAGTATAACCTCATGCGCAGAGGGAAAAAAATTAAAAAGAGATCAGCCTTTTGAGTGGCCCGAAGCGACACACGGTTATTAGGGAAGGGGATCGCGCACGTACCCAAAACATGTTAGGAGGAGGCGATCCCTGTCGTGTGCTCTCGTGTGGGCGAGGATAATCCCTCGCTAAAGCACTGTGCCATCCTCTGTCGACTGCCAGACCCTTCCCTCCTCGCTTCTCCTCCGTCCCGACACCCCCTCCTACCCCCTACCCCCCTCTTATCTCCCTCACCCTCCCACCGCAGTTCCCTGATTCGGCGACAGATGTGAGGTTGCCCGTCCGTTAATCACCAACCCGCCCCATCCAATGAATACTTCAACGCCGCAATTCCACGCCCTGGAGACCCTCCTCGAACCATCAGCCTTCTCTTCCTCCAAAATACGAGAAGAGAGAGAGGGGCAGGCTGCGCAGGTGAATCCGTACTCGGGGAAAAACCAAACCGAAAAAATCCATCCCACGTCCCCATACCCACTTGGAGCATAAAGCCGAAGTAGTTTCAAACCGTACGTGGTACAATTTTCCCCTCGTGCGGATCCGGGTCTTCTTTATGAAGGTGGGACGAGCATTGAGACCGTTAATGTGTCACGCGGGGAAGGATTCGTTTTCGCTGGTCCGCAGACCTTGTTCTTCATCGAAAGGTTGCTAGATTAATAAATGGTGTATGTAGGTTATGTATGTGTGTGTAACATATATATATATACACACACACACACGCACGGTGTGGTGGTGTCCCGTTCCCTTCCACACAGGGCACACACACAGAAGGGAGGGAAACCCGGTGCTGGCATTTGCCTACTCTTTGCGAAGAGCACCAAGGGGGCCGGGGCCAACTACTTAACGTCTCTTCCGAAGGAAGGAGCGCTGAATTTTCGCGGTCTCCCCAAACCACACAAACAGAGCCGAGCGACCTTGAAAACAAAACCTACTTGCGCAGGATTCGTGTCCGCTGCCTTTTCAAGCAGCAGGCGAGTAGCAGCCAGCGTCCTAACCACTACACCACCAGCACCCCATATATAAATAAATAAATATATATATATATATATATATATATATATATATATATATATATATATACACACACACACACACACACACACACTTCCACAGACATGAATGTACATATCCAGAGCATCGTGCTTGTGACTAATGTAGAGGAGGCAGAATGGGGTAGTCATAGGGGAAGAGTAGCTAGAGTGTTACATTAGGTTGGGGTGAGTGAATAGAACGGGGGTAAAGTGAGAGAGGGGGTAGCCAAGTGCACGGTGCGAGGTAAGCGAGGGGGAAACGGTCTTGCAATACAGAAGAAAATTCTGTATTGTCTGTCCATCTGTTTCCGCCACCGAACGCCGCTCGTGTATTGCAGGCGACAGTGCGCCATCTGCCGCATGGCTGGTTATTGTGAGGTGTCCACCACTCGAGCATTCCCTTCGTTCCATCCTTGCCTCTTGCCCTCCCCCCCTCCCACCGTAATGCCTCTCCCCCGCTATCGCTATACCTCCCTTCCTCATCCCTATCCACTCTCATTGCTACCAGCTTCATCCCTATGGGTTACTATACTCCTATCTCGGAAATCCTATCCCACTTATCTTAGCCACGAAATGGAGAACCAACTAGAAGAGAAAAGAGAGGAACGGCCCGCAGGCGCAGATGCAAAGATAGCGGCCCGTTGGCGGTATCGCGGGCGGAACAAGTGCTCGGGTTCTTTTTGTTGGTGACGCGCGAGAGTGGGAGTTAGCGGGGGTGGCGGTAAAGCGCTGCTATCCAACTGGTGCAGAAAGGGGTTCCAGCGCCTCTCGTCTCCCAGTTTCAGTCTGTTAACGAGGGGATTGGTAACTCGTGCTGAGGGAAAACGATCCTCCCATAAGGTCCGTGCCATGTTATGGGGTGTGATTGGAATGTGGGACGACGCGTTCAAGTCACCCGAGAGAGAGAGAGAGGGAGGAGATACTTGCGGGGTTGCATGTACCGACACCTGCTTAAAACAAGGAAAGGCTCGTGTTGATAAAAAATATCGTCGTGTGGTTCTTAATCCGATTGGGTGGATCGAATAATCAGATGCGTGCCTCGGAGACACTAACCAACAAGTGTTAAAATAATTCGTCTCTTTGCATTGGTTTATATTTCAACTGTAAATTAAGGAAGAATAGGAGTCACCGAATCATATTCTGCAAGGAAGATAAAATAAATGACGAGATAGTTTTTGTGTCGCTTAGTATATGACATTGAGCGCTAATAAAAGTGAGATCGGCGTTGCAGAAAAACACTTAGGGTTTAGCAATAACTTAAAACTTGTATGGGCGACACTTTAAAATATTTTCAGATTTTATTTTATTATAGATAAGGTCGCTAGTTTATTACGAGCCAAGTATTCTCGGAAAAAAACTGTACTATTTTCCTTCAATTCTTTATACTATGCTCACGTCTCACTGGTGTGTATATTTGTCGTTAACAGCTAAATCAATAATTTAAACGATAAAATTTTGCATAGGTACGGTTTTCTTTGTATTATATCTTATATATTATATATTTTAGAAATAGTATTGAAGCGAGTTGTACTTGAATCGAAAGTAATTCATAAAACATGGACGATCAAAGCAAAATCAGCATTAATATGTTATACTAGAAAATTCTTAACGGCAAAATGAGTGAATTCCAGCTAAAGAAAGTAGTTAGAAATTCAGCGATTATAAATACTAGATACATTGTCACTGAAATGTGCATCTGAATTTCTCAAGAAAAGCGACCTACTTTACATATTGGATACGAATCATATTGTAACCTAGATAATTAATTTTCTGAAGTTTTTACTTTTCCATTTGATTTTAATTGTAGAAGATAAATCCATGTCCTTGATGGGAATATTTGCGAAAGCTATGTTTGCGTATTATATAGAGCATACTGCTGCATATAATGAAACAAAAATAACAAAATAAATTTTTAAAATATCTCTCCATGCCCCCTTCAGTGCTTCAAGTAATCGATCCCGCGGAAAACTTCTCGGGAAGAAATAAACATCCAAAACCGACCGCTTTGCCGCTTAATATTTTCGCAATGGAGAACCGCGGGGGTGACAAAAATGAAATCTCGACTCTCGCTTTCAAACAGAACTTAATCAAGATCGGATGGACTCCGACACCCCTTTTTTATTTGAAAATCTCCTCGACCACCTCCGAGGCAACTATCTCTTTTTCTCCACCGGTAAGGAAGGTGCTCAACTTAATTTTCACCAAAATGGCAGGATTTGCGAGGGAGTGAGGAAAAAACTGCGCGAGAATTTTTTGATAACGAGAGAGAAGAAGGCAGGAAAAAAATTTTTAAAAAGTCGAGCTTGCATCAAAGGAGGAGTTTCATTAGCGTCAAGCTAAGGTTTCATCATCATCCTCCTCTCTCCCTCGCTCTCTCTTGTGTAAGGGAAATGACGTGCGTCTTTGCCGATAATCCTCATTGTTTCCAGTCAACGCTTCCCTTAAAGATCTTCCATCCCTAACCTTTTTCTTTAAAAAAAGATCCCTCCATGGTGCAAGGGAGCAAGGGATCTAGTTCAGAGTGATGATGAAATGGGCCATTCCACGGGAAACTAAAGCCTCTTCTCTCCCCTTCACTCACCCTCTTTACCTCACTCTTATCACCGACCTCGGTGCATTCCGCCCTCTTCCTTCTTCCTCCCTCCCTTTCTCCATCTTGTCAACGGTAAGATTTTCTTCGTCGTCCTTGACCGATTACTTCTCCTTCTTTCGCTACCTCTCTCTCTTCTGAAAATGGCGTTTCCATTGACGCCGGCGGCCAACTATAGCACCTTCGCTTGCAATGACCTCAAAAACATCTAGACCGAACCTCCTCTTTCTTCCTTCTGCGTCCTTCTCCCCCCCCCCCCCTCCCAGCGACCGTCCGGTTTTTTTATTTCTGCCATTCTTCATCGTTTTTCGTCCTTTTGTCTGTCACCCTGTCCTCCTCCTCTCATCTGTCACCCTTCTCCCCCCTCATTTTTCTCTCCTATCGCCTCTCCCCTTATGCCTTCCTCCTCCCCCAACCTCACCCACCCCTACATCTCCTAACCATCCTTCCTCGCCGCTCCATTCGATTTTTTTCATCGGTTTTATTCGGTTCGGGACGCTAGAAAATTATTTTCGGGATGGCTGTTTCCGAAATGCCCCTTCCTCGCAATTTTTTTCATCGTTATTTTGTCCGGCATCGTGCGTACTCGCTCTTTCATCGCTCCCAATGCTTTCACACTTGATAAATAACGGCGAAGAAAACTGTTCGAAATATCTCCCTTTTCATTTTTGTCCGAGATGACTAATTGCCGTACTGAAATCGATGATGATCTGAAATAGAAAAGGTTGGAAATTTTAACCATTTATTTCGGCGGCGAAATGGAGATTCTATAGTTGGGAAGTTTTTTCAGACTACCTAAATATCACGGGCAGTAAATATTTACGGATATACGAAACTAAGTAACAGCAATCAAATAAGACGTCACACGATTGAATAATCTGAAAAGTTTTCTTCCAACTTTATAATAGATTATAAAAGGGATAGAACGAAATGGTGGAATACTATCCTCATTTTAATTTTTTGACCATTAATAAGGAAAAAGTAGTTTTACGAGTCGTGCAGTGGTGTTAATCCGCGTGGCACATTGAAAAACAAACCAAGAAACACCAAGAAACATCCTTCGCACGTTCACATTGTAAAAATGTGTGCTAGCTAATTTTATAGAAAATACCACTTTGCCTCATAGATACTTTGAAAAATTATTATCTGAAATGAAACGTTTTTTTTATAGCATCCGAAACGGGATTTGATATTTCCTGCTTAATGTGCCACTTCTTAAATAAGAGTTACCGAACAATCGATAGTTTTTTAACTAGTTCAAATATGGAATGATTCGATGCCATGTCATCATATATGCAACTAAAAATTTTAATAGGTTTTTATTAAAAAGTTATAGAATATTATAGGTTGGGTTGGATAAGTTCCAGTCTACTCTATTTATGGATTTTCTCTTCATTTTCTATTTTTGTAATTTTATTACATGTCGTTATGTTTTATATAGATATACATTTTCTATATCTCTGTAGATAACAGTGGTATTCAAATTTATTTATATCGATAATTTTGTTTTAAAAGTAGTCCAAATTATAACATTCTTATTTATTTCCATTGACAATATTTTTATTCAATAAAATATGAATTGAGAGAGATTTAAATTGTAATGTTGAACATGTTGCTTTGAAATATTTCGCCAAACTTAAAAAATTGCGAGTAGAATTCCAGAAATCCTGTTTTGCATTTGTTACAACAGTGTGGTATTCTTTATTACAGTAATCTCATACATAAATAGAATGCATAAAATAACTCGTATTTTCTTATCTATTTACAGAGGCTGCTGCATAAACGGAAATGTGGACTTTTCCGCTACGACTGAATAACCACGCTTTGTGATTTGGTGTTTTTTCCAGTTTACAGTGAGTGTAAAAAAGAGTGATTTTTGGAATGAACTACCCTTTATGTGGAACTTTGGTATTTGCATAAAGCAAATAAAAAAGACAAGACTGCCCGGTATTTTAGTGAAAACAGTGTCTGAATACAAAGACCGTGAAGAGCGAGAGACAAATTTACGACTGAAAAAAACTACGAACATCTTTAAATCAAATACCATATATCTCCGAAATGTGTCTAATATATTTGAGATGAACTTCTGAAAAAGAAAGTGTCGAGAATTATTCGAGTGCAGACTTTGTGCACGCATAAAAGTGATAAAACCATGTAATTCTACCCAAAACAGTGAGTAGTTAAAATTTGTACATAACTCAAATAGTAGGAATAAAACTTTATAAGTGTGATACAGGTAAACGTCAACGTTATAGAGGTTTGAAAAATACTTCTGCAGTATCTATTAAAAATACAGCCTTTTTATTTTTAACCGTTTGCATCCGTATTACAAAGCTTGGGTATATAGTATGTAAATATTCATGGTCCCAAAAATTAGATATGCCAATAACTTCAGTGTTAAAACATTGCAACGAAGGCCTTTTCCTCTCATAACTTTTATAAAAGCAATGGCGTAGCATGATTTATTTTTGCCAAAACTTTGTTTCCGATTACAAAAAAATATGCTTCTTTTATACTTTGTACTCCTTATAATACGCTGTAAAAATATTGGAATTTCGAAAGTACCATAAGATATTTGACTGGATGACTGTGTTCAATAAAATAAAGAGATATTTCCAATGCCTTCTGTTTCTTTATAATAATAGTTCTTTAAACTGCCATGAAAAATATTATCTAAAATAATCCGCATGCTATAAATATTTGAACCATACTGCGGGAAGCAGGCACTTCATTGTGCACAATCTTTACCTCTTAGAAAAACAAAAGAATAAATTTTAAAACTTATTTAATAAAAAAAGGAAGATTTTTTTAAGTACTATTGCATATGCAGCATATGACAGAATGTAAAAAACGTTCTGTCGATTTAATGAACCTGAACCGTCAAATAGTTAGTGTCCGTTTAGATAAGTATACCTATAGTAATATGAACTATTTTCAATTCACTAGAAGGACTTTATTGTGCACAAAATTTATTGCTCAGATTGCTTCCGAAGAGAAAACATCGGTCGAATGCGTCGTAAAAAGAAATGAGGTTGCGGACAACAAAACAAGGAGCATTGACTATTCAGCCTTTGATTTTGTGAAAGTGCGTCGATTTAAATAATGTATTAGAGTGATCGACACTAAATAAAATTACCAATTCGCAGGCGTAGACAGACCTAAATAACAGAACAGTCGTGAAAGGAAGGGTGAAGATAGATTAGGATTTAGCGACGGGCAAGGCTGTGAATTCGGAAATGAATAAATCAAGCGTCAACGGAGAAAGGGGCTTGACATTTAAAGACTGCTGAAATGAATAAACGAAAGAGGGAGTAAGAAAAGATAAGAGCGAGGAATACGCGAGTTTTCCTGATAAACAATACCGCCATCATCCCAGCTGTTTGAGAATTTAATTTACATGGAAAGTAAATTTATTTAACTGAATTTGATTCTAGAATTGATTTAAAGATTACACTTTCAAATAACCAATGGAAGGGTGGTTAGAGTGTCTGGCTCCCAATGCTAGGGTCACGGGGTCGAATCTTACCGAAGGGATGGTTGTTATGTGTTCGTCTTTGTTAACGTTATTTCGCTCATTGTAAAATGCCGTTAACGGGTGTTTATGAGCTAGTATGAAGTAAATAAACATCTTAACATCAGCTTCCAAATTTATCAAAATTTTCAGCCCTTGGAAAAAAGAAAATCATTCTTTTTGTGCGTAAATGATTTAGATCGTTTAACTTGATTCAAAATTAATTATGGTCTTGGCACTTCAAATAAGAAGAGGTATCTCATCTACCCTACAGAAAAAGTCTTAAAAACTTAATACTTAAAACTTAATACATTTAGATGAAATGAAAAAACTATGTCACGTCCACACAGTTTAATGTAAGCGACCGGTTTCTCTACGATCGTAGCTACGATTGTAGCGAAAACGGTCGTTTTCATTCAACTGTGTGGAAGTGACGAAGTGTTTTTCATTTCATCTCGATGAGTAAATTCCACAATGTTGAGCCTGATTTTATTAATGGTATTAAGACTTGCATATAATTTACGGCACATGTTAACTAACTGGGACCACATCCGAAACTGACCGCTGTAAAGACCTTATAACCGTCTTTAACTCGGATTAGGACTGCAGAACCCGTGGGTTCGAGCCGAAACCGAGCTCGCAAACCTGCCCCCTTGCAGCAGGTTGTCTCTAGCCGACCAAATAATTTGCAATAAAATTTAAACTTTCTGATGTGGTTAAATTAGTGAGAAAATAATTAAAGCGTCGAATTAAGATAAATGCGCTGATTAATAGCGCCTTTTAAACGTAATTTAAGATAAATAATAAAATATTTACGCTCACATGTAATCTTGACACCCAGGAATACCAACCTTTCAATAGTTATCCATCGTGAAACATCTACTCCTTTCCCCTAACCCTTCCAAACCTCAATCTCCTCCATAGATAGAATTGATTAAATACTTTGTATGGACTAATTATTTATTCCCTTCTCCCAATCCATCCCAAAAATTCATATCCTGCATTGATAAAACAGATTAATACTTTGTGTGGAGTAATTACTTTTTTTCTCTCCACAATCCCTCCCAAACCTCCATCTTCCCATAGACACAATGTATTGATTACTTTGTTTGGACGTAATTATTATTTCTCCCACTTCCGATTGCATTTTCTCATTGGTTGTTTCTTCACATCTGCATTTTGTACGCTCTTTTTGGTGATTTATCCCCAAATGTTTTGTATGTAAACCAAGGCACAGCGAATCCGGGTCCTATTTCTGCATAATGAAGTGTTTTTACAACGTTATTTTTCCATTCTATCATTTTAACAATTAACGCTAGTTTGTAGTTAACTCATTGAAATCGCAGTTTATTTGAATTGGACAATCCTGGGAGGCTTTACCAAAAATGGGCATATATAAAGGCATAATGCTGTAAATGGAATCCAAAAAGTCGCATTATTCTAAGAAAAGAGCACGAGATAACAGAATCACTCTAAAGTGACGGTCAGTACATTAAGTGCATATAACAGCCCAAGAGGCTGATTTGCCAAACAACACACGCAGTACATAAGTGCATTTCGTAATCTGCCTAAAAAATATAAATATACAATATGAACGTACATACGTTCAACAATATCTGCTAATTCCTCTAAAGGCTTATGGAAATTGCCGTATTCAACCAATCACCATATTTACAATAGAAGATAAGCTTTCGCTAGGAATAGAAATATTAGGAGTATAGAGAATAGAAATACCATGGAATAGACAATTGACAAATCATGTCTCTCCAATATACAGGGCGTACGTAATTCACCATTGGTTATATGAAACAAAAATAAAAAAGTAAATAAAAAAATAAGTTTAGAAATATTAAATGATCATTCAAAGTACAAAATGCAACCAAGTCAACAAATATTACTAAACTTATTTTATGAAATTTGTTGATATTTTTTTATTTGTTTCATATAACCAATTGGAACTTAAGGGCCACCCATATAATGGTATTTGCGAGATCTTGTAAATTTTATTACAGTCATAAGTTGAGCTCAAAAATCTCTCGAAGGAAAAATACAATAACGAATCAAAACACAAATGTTAATGGGGAATAAAATTGAAATAGAGAGATTCATTCCGGAAATACATAGAGAAGAATATATTAGTATTAATCAGTAAATTACGGACGAAGTTCTGTATGAACGTAAATTTATTTTATATCGAATGTAAATAAAACTGAAATAAAAACAACGTAGAAAGCCTGGCTTCAACCTTAGAAAAATCTATATAGGAGATGCACAATTAGGAAAATAGCAGAGGCGAATATAGCAAAGATGAAGGCTGAAGATGGAAATCCACATTCGGAATCATAAAAAAGAGCGAAATGGCTTAATACACACCAGGTAATTGGGGGGGAGAGAGAGAAGTAAATTTCCACCATATACTATATAGAAGATGGAGAGATATGAGAAAAATAAGTTGTAGCGCGGAGAATAATAGAGACAGAAGGAGAGAAAGAGAACGCGGAGGCACAAAAAAGAGATGAAAAGAGCGGAGAGCGAGGTGCAATGGGAGAGTGAGACGGAAAGGTAGATGCGGATGACGGGATAGGAAAATTAAAGAGAGAAAGTGGGGTGGCAGGATAGGAAGTTAAAAGGAAATGGTGGCGTACAGAGAAGGAGGAAGAGGTTTGCACGTGGCCGTGTGGGACATGGTCCACTTGGATCAGCGTTGAGAGAGAGAGAGAGACACAGAGAGAGAGAGACAGAGAGAGCGTGTGTGCGTGCGTGCGTGGTCCGCGCGCTCCAGTGTGAGTGTGTGAATTTGTAATTCACATGTATATTAATGTACGAAAAGGGGAATTTTCAAACCACGCCGCCTCTTCCCCTATCCACTAC
This sequence comes from Tanypteryx hageni, assembly GCA_028673005.1. NCBI lineage: Eukaryota > Metazoa > Arthropoda > Insecta > Odonata > Petaluridae > Tanypteryx > Tanypteryx hageni. The sequence goes on from CM054116.1 coordinate 60,122,869, forward strand.
CCTGCACCATCATGCGTCCTACCCTCTCCATTTCGGCCATCCAACTCCCCTCACTCTCTTCCCTGTTGAATTCGGTTCCTCCATCACTTTCTCTCCATCTCTCTCTCTCTCTCTCCATCTCTCTCTCTCTCTCCATCTCTCTCTCTCTCTCTGTTTGAATGTGTGCGTGCGTGTAGGAGGGAGAGGGTGAGTGAGTGTATGCCTTCAGGCCTCCCTTGCTTCGGCTAGCGTTCCCCAAGCGATCCGCCATTATCCGCCGGTATCCTTCGGGACCGAAACAAAAGTGAGTTAAATTCAGAAAAGGCATCGGGCGGGGAATAAGGGAGAGGAGAGAGAGAGAGAGAGAGAGAGAGAGGGTCAGAGAGAGAGAGAGAGAAAGGGTTGAAGTAGGGAGCAGAAATGTGAGAGGGAGAACCAATGAACGAGCGCAGAGATGGCAGGCACGGGAGTAGGATGCGCGGTTATGTGCTCGTCCGAACGGGGCGAATTTCGCTCGCCAGAGGTGTAATTACAGTTCGAGAGTTTGGATGGAACGCGAAATAAAAAAAATTGCCGCAAGAGGATAAAAAAAAGGCGCGAGTCCCAAAATCGCGAAATGTACTTTATTGCAAAAGTGGTCATAATTTTGGCGGCGAGGCGAAACAAAATGGGAGCGATATAAAAATCACTCGCGTTGTTTCGTTAATGAACGGGTTGGAATGCTCGGGTGGCGTCGGGGAGAGAATTTTGACTTTTGTGAGGTTCGGACCGTAAAGGACGATAAAAATTTCTCCGAGCGATGGTTTTTTATGATATCTGCCAATTGTTTATCCCCCCGGTCTCTCTGACGACAAACTGGAGAACTTATTTAGGTCATTCAAGGCTTTTCATGACGCGTAGGTTTTGACCCAAACACCTACGTAGTCAGTATTTGAGCGCCTTATTTGACCTAGCTTCACTCTTTGCGATCGATAATGTTTTCAATGAAATGAAGGTGTAATGAATACAACGCTGCTGGAGTCTACTTTCAATGAGCGTTACAGTAGTACTCATTTGACACTTTTTTCTGATTAATAATGGTTTGAAATCGAAAGGTAAATGTATAGTTTCAAAGTACTGCTTCTACGTCTTTCACAACACATTTACAAATTTGCGATAAAAATGAAACAACTAAATTTAGATATAAAAATGTACAAAATCAAAAGAGTGAAAAAGTTTCAGCCAATAAGCTTCACTTAAGATTTTAAAAAAAATTATGAGGCAGTTTTTATGCATTAATGCAGCAAACATTTAAGTTCCACTCTCAATAAATTTGAAGTAAATAACTCCTGAGGTAAAATGTTTTAATTGTAGTTTAATTTAAAGCAAACTAAAAAATAAAACATTTTTGTCACTCAAAACCTGCTATTAGCATATTAAAACATTTTGGTGTTTGTGAAATAGTTTAGAACCACTCATAACTGTAAATTCACATACGTGCATTTTAATTCTGGTAATTTTAGGTTAAATAGCCGAGAAGAGCCAAATACGCTAACTTTTTAAGATATTTAATTTTAAGCAGACTGATAAACAAGAATCAAGAGATAAGAAGCATATATATATATATATATATATATATATATATATATATATATATATATAATTCAACCTAGAATTTAATAATAATTAAATAACTCAATATATTTTTAATAAACAAAATTAAGCTTAATAAAAGCATATTTGCTAAGTTTTGAAATTTTCTGTATGATATGTTTAATTTATCAGTTTTTGGTTTGTAATATACATATGTTCGAGTCTCATTGAGAATACTGTAAAGTGTTAGGAAATTTCAAGAAAATTTAGGGGTATTTGCACTTGATCGAAAATGTTTTAATATGATAATGGCATGATTTGAGTTTCTAAAAAAGTATTTTTTTATTTTTCAGTTTGCTTTAAAGCTGTAATTTAAAAATTTTAGCACAAGTTTTGTCTAACTCCCAATTTATTTTTAATTTTTGTTTTTATATGAAGTATGCATAATTCGATTTTAAATTATTTTTATTAAAATATGTATTGAAATATGCAGATTAAAACTTGCAGAAATTCTGTTAGGTATTTCTATAGAAAATAATCGGGCTACACCTCGTGGAGGAGACCAATGCCAATTTTCTGAGTAGGTCTACAATCCAGAGATCAATGTGATTATAATAAGGTAAAGCAATAGAAAATCCATGAAGTAGTTCTCGAGAAAAATTGTCCTAAGAGATTTGACTATAAATATGCAAATAAGAAAGTAAATTGATAATCAGGTTTAGTGAATTAAAAAATTTTTAACCCTCTAGTACTCGCGAGGGGTGCTGTGGACACCCCGGCATACGTTTTATAACAGAGTTCCTTTCCTTTGGGCTTTTATGACCCTGACTGATCGTCATCGTATAATGTGCTATTTCTCGTAATTGGAGATCGCATCTCAAGAGTTTCTTCACTGACTCTGATCCCACAAGGTTTGTAGATTTTTATTATTTCAGTGTTCGTTTTTCGTTTTGAAGCTCCCAGTAGACTGTTTCCGAATGATATTTGAAAGAACTACCACGAGGGACAGTCGATATTTCTGGTAAACATTTACCAATCCATAGGAGAGAGAGAGAGAAAGAGGGGAGAGAAAGAGAGAGAGAGAGAGAGAAAGAGAAAGAGAGAAAGAGAAAGAAAGAGAGAGAAAGAGAGAGAGAAAGAGAGAGAGAAAGAGAAAGAAAGAGAGAGAAAGAGAGAGAGAAAGAGAAAGAGAGAGAGAAAGAGAGAGAGAAAGAGAGAGAGAGAGAAAGAGAGAGAGAGAGAGAGAGAGAGAGAGAGAGAAGAGAGAGAGAAAGAGAGAGAGAAAGAGAGAGAGAAAGAGAGAGAGAAATAGAGAGAGAGAGAGATATAGAGAGATAAATACTATAGTGAATTATTTAAAAGTGAAGCTAATACAGTTTTCAAGGTCATGATGTGAAAACTAGTTTCCTCTCGTGTACAATTATTATTTGTTTCCTCTCGTGTACAATTATTATTTGTTTCCTCTCGAGTACAATTATTATTTGTTTCCTCTCGTGTACAATTATTATTTGTTTCCTCTCGTGTACAATTATTATTTGAATTCTCTTGTGGGATTTCCGATTTCTTTAATTGAACTGACGATATTATAAGTATATTCCTAAAAACTGCATCTGACTCATAGATTAACATCCGAAAATATTCATGAGCGTACCTCAATACTTATTTTCCAGAATAGATTACTAATAAAAAATCATTTGAAATTTCTCAAAATTCACTTATAAATGGTTATAAATAGAACAAAATAAAGAATTAATTGGATTATAGTGATATATTTTTTTATAACAAAATAAACCTGTGGGGTGTCAGGAGCACCCCACGCAAATACCGGCCCTTGAAAAATTTACGCGAGTACCGCAGGATTAAAATACAATCAGTATCACGAAAGAAATTGTTTACATTTGACGGAAAATTATTAATTTCAAAATCTTAATGGATACTCTATCCATAAAATTGGGTTTCATTTATAAATTCGACCGATTATATGTTTATTTATCCATTGTATTTTTAAACCCAATGTTCCAAATTATAATCCGAAGTCGGAGTAAAAATAATCTGTAAAATAAAATAGATCTCAATTTTTCACGTATCGTGACACACGTTAGAATGGCATTATCGATTGAGCTTTCGTATAAAACCTTTCGAGATTTTTCTCATGCATGTCAAATTTTATGTTGATCGACGTCGACATGACACACGTTAACCTAATTTTAACGGAAGAGGGAATTTTCCAAGAACATCGGCAACCAATCGAACACAACCGTAAACATGAAGTCAGAAAAAAACATCCGGGTGCCGTAACTTATGACGCATTGACGGCGGTCACGTTTCAGTTCAATGAATTCTCAGAAAGAGTCATTGCAGTAATAACAAGTCAACACGGTGACATCATACTATATAATACTGCGCAAACACATTTTAATGCAGTTACAAGAAACTGGATAAATATTTTATACGGATAATTCAAGTTAAGCTAGAGACAAAAACGTCTCCACCATAAAACACATTGTGTTATTTTCTTGTATTTGTTAAATCTCCGCCGCCAGCTTTACAAGATAGCAGCTGCCTGCGTTGGTTGGCTCAACGTTCTCTATCGGTTTTAAAGCATAATGCGTTGTCGTAAGCAAACATCGATTACCATTGTTTTCAATGACCGATATGCAGCTGCATTGCGCAATAATCCAAATGACAACCGTGACGGAACGAGTAAGTATATCCTTGTAAGAATAACCAGTCAGATATTTCAGAAATATAAATCGATAATTACAATTCCACTCGCTCGTTTCAACAACGGAAAACAATCTTATGAACGGATAGCCATATCAAAAATAATTGCGAATGTACGAAAGCCTAGGACTTCGCTCATTATTATATCCTATTGCAAGGAAAACATCACCAGCGTTAATTCATAGGAACGGGAATAAAAGTGATGTTCTTTTCTTTCGACATTTCCATTCTTCCGTTGCCGCTCTTCACTGCCGACCCCTCTCTACTCCACACCCCACCCCGGCCCTTTACCTTTCCATCTCCTCTACTTTTTCACACTCCCCGAAAGCGAACACAGCAGAACCATTCCTTTTATATTTTTCTCTTTTACCAATACTTCGATATGGGTTTGCCGCCATCTCATCCCCCATTTTCCCCTTTGATGTCCTTCCAACTCGCGCCTCGGGTGGCTCACCCAACGCTCCGTAGGAAATTCATCCGTTCTTCCTTCTCTTCTCCCCCATCCCATCTTATCCTCCTCCTCCTCCAAACCTCGCTCCAGCTTCTCCTCCGCCTTCCCAAACACACACCACACAACATCCTCTCCCAAATCTTTCAACCATCCACCAAGCTCGCTCGCTTCCTATGCCCACGATAACTAGCAAATAATCCGTGTTTTATTTATTTCCCTCTTTCTCTCTTTCCTCTTCCCCCCCCCCCCCGCTACTGAAGAATCGGGCGATATGTTTGGCTACGGTAACGCTGCGGCAGAGAAATCTGGGGAAAAATATGCATTCCTGAAACTGCGGGTTAGATGGAGCAAATTCTATGAGGTATTGGGTTTTTTATGTGAGAGGGGCATAGGAAACGGAGAAGAAAACGGAATGGACGTTTTTTCGATCGATTCGCAGAGAATTTTTAAATTAAAAAAAATCAGGGGTGTTTCGAGTGCTTGGCTCTCAATGCGGGTTCGAACCCTGCCGAGGGCATGGCCGTGCTTGATTGTCAGCGTTATCGATAAAATGCTCAGTGTAGGCATATAAATAAATAATAGATAAAATGGATATTGTACTGATTTTCCTGGAGTTTTATCCGAGCTTATTTTATTGCATAAAGAAACGAAACTGCAAATAAAAGCTATAACGAAATCCCCAACCTCATTTGCAACTACAATAAATATTTTTCTTGATTTTATGAGCAGAAAAAATGTGAAGTGCTTCCATTTTTTTTCAATGGCGGAATTTCGAAGAACCGTTGCTTCAAAATTTAATAAGGTTTCGATGGTAATGACGGAAAGGAAAGCTTCCAGAAAACTACATCTATGTCAAGTGGAAGGCTATCGTAAAATGATGTGGTAACACATTTTCCTCCGGTGAAAAAAGGTACATTCGGGTTTGTTATGGTTACCAGACCGTATTTGTTATGATGCATTCCGAAAATGGAAATATTTCTGAGAAAATTAGAGCGTAACATTTTCATTATATGCGCAATACATGTGCACCGCGCTTCACGGTCAAATAAAATAGGTCCGCGGGATTCAGCGCAGAAACGTACAAAGACACGGTAATTATAAAAATAAGTCAATCGAATAAATCTCCGGCGACGGGGGAGTGGAAATGTACAGAATGCGACCTGGAGTTTTAATAAAGGAATTTCTCGACTTTTTTATGCTACAGAATTGCGCAATAAAAGTTCGCATTACCTAATTACCAAGTAAAATGTCCTCACCATAAGGTCGTGGGCCATAATTATAACATGTCTATTAAGGTTACTGGTATTCATTGTTATTTTTAATACTCCAATAAAATCGGTCTTGTGTTAAATTCGCGAAATTGGCTTAAAGGTCACGAAAAATAAAATTACTTAATTTTTACGTTCGATATCTCTCTGCTTAGAAAGAACAATATAATAATAAAAATAAATTTAATATAAGACAATTTTAATGGAGAGCAATATAATAAATATCTCATACCTATACAATCTTTGCAGTAAAGTGGCGAGGATAGTGTTACTTTACTGGGGCGAATATTACATTAAGATTTTTGATATGGTTTCGGAATTGCAAAACGCACTTAAGAAGGACTGTAAAACGTTTGATAAAGACCGCCTAAAACACTCCAAAAAAGTACTCCAAACATCTTTTTATTTAAAGATTTTTCCTTTAAAATTTCCGTTAAAAACCTTAACACGCGCACAAAAAAATATAATATCTAACTTTCATCCCTTCGTAATTCTTGCGCGGTGAGTTTATCCTCCGAGCATACGGCGGATAACAAACGAGCAGCGAATTTTATGGCGAGACGGAGCAAAGCATAGCTCGGCGTAAAACCGTGGTCCGGGGGAAGTGACCGTTAAAGTCCCGAAGCGGGATGGGCGGAGCAATCTCTTTGGCTAGCAGCAAATTCCACGAGAGACTCGCACTAGTGAGAGAGGTGGGGAGAGGGAAAGGGAGAGATAGGGAACACAAGCGGCGTTAAAGGAAGAGCGTATAGATAAGAGAGGAGAGCCAGGCGGCGAAATCGCTCCAAAGCGATTACTAGCACGAGAGGACGGTGAAGAGGAGGGCAAAGAAGGGGTATGTAAATAACCTGCAATGGCTAGCTCGAAAACGGTGGTATGGTACTATCAATCACCGTTTGAGGTGAATTAAAGGAATTAACAGGCTCTGTAACGTATTCTGCGATAATTACATTAATAACACAACGGGATATTCACTCTTTTTGGATGAATAATTCACTGAATGCAAAATTGAAGAAACCGATTCGTATAGGAACAGTGATAACTAATTAATGATGGGATGTTGTGCAATTTAATCCCAGAAATATATTTTCATTACGTATACGCTCTTTAACTTTATCGATTTCTAGGGACGGAAATTGTTGCATTTTTTCCCTTTGGCGTTCATACTCGTGGATTTCACTAACCGGAATATATAAAACATATTTCAGAGGGTATACTTTTAGATTGTAATGCTTGTTTGTTCAATACTGCATCAGCCACAGAAGAAAGCATGCAATTAGATATACTTACGATATATAATTTGAACCCGCATGTCCAGTTGATCTCGGTAATGATCCTGTGTATTCGGCGCCATAAGGTCACTATAAATCTTTGCATTCACTACATTCATCAGGGTGATCTACAAAAAATCTGTCAATTTGTGAGAGATTCAAATATTCTTGTTTTGATAGATACATGTTTGAAATGTAAATCCTACTAACCTATTCAATGTAATGGCGTGAATGGAAAAGCTCAATGTTTAAAGTAATTATTTCTTCGTCGTTATAAGCAGTAAAAAAGACCTAGTTCAATTCAATTTTACAAGATCAAATTAATAAAAGAGTAAAGCTTGAGTTTAATAAGAACTACCATGGCCCCATTTTTAAACAACTGCAGAAAACATCCTTTTCTGTATATTTATAATAAAATTAGAAGGATTATAAAAAATAATGAGCAAGGCTATTGGTGGATGTTTTTTTATGTTACACATATTTATAAAACGAAAACAGCAAACACGAAATACACGTTGAATTTAATAATTGGAACAACTACACCATCGCCGAGTAAATGATAAACTTATCTACAGTTGCGACGGACTTATCTACAGTTGCGACGAAAGGAATAGATATAACCTATAGCGACAGTGGAAGATATAACTATAGCGTTTCCATTAGAAATGAAACGATGAATTTTAATTGACGCTGATCAAAAACTCCAAAACGAGAGGGCATGTGGCGTTCTCCCCTCTGTTAAAATTATTTGCTCTTCGTCATCGGCACAAAGGGAAGCAATTTCAACCAGCAGCTGACGCACAAGCAAAGTAAATATCTAAAATTCAACTAGTCGAAATTTTTTTCTCCCTCTACCCCCGCGCATTCTTTCTCTCTCCCCCCCCCCAACCCCACCCCTTCGCAATACCATCCTCCCCGCCGATAAACCAAAAATTGAAATCACAACAGCGTCGCGCATATATGTGTCAGCTAAATCCGAATCGTTTTTACACGTCGGCAAAAATTAAAATAACCGCCCCGAACCTCCGTCGCTTTACAAATGAAAACATGAAGCCTGAGACCGTTTGATTTATTAAAAAATGTTTATTCAGGCATCAGGAAGAAATTAAATGGATTTTTCGACGCGGAAAAAGATACGCTTTGAAAAAGTAAAATAAAAACCAAATGAAAACCCTCGCAAGTGACTCCGACGGGGTTGGGAAAAAACGCAAATTACGAGGATCTTCGAGCGGCTACATTATGGGCATAAACAGATTTCTGCGTTTTCTCCGCCGTTCTGCGAGTAGTCCTCCGTTCGTGCAGCGTAGAAATTACGCGGCGTGCGATAGGAGCAAGCCGGCTAAATGGAATTTAGAGCGGCAAATTACATGCCGGACAGGAGAGTTAAAACCTCAGACGATGCAGGGGAAATAGGAAATATACGTGTGTGTGTGTGTGCGTTTATATTATTCGACAGAGCGCCGCAGTAGTAAGTTTCTCATTGCTAGAGGGTCCTAGACGGGACAATTAGTGGTCGGCGGAATAGGGTACGGCGAGGGATTTCCGCGGAAGAGAAATAAGAGGTGCAGAAGAATAGGACGGAGGGAAGCTAACTATTTAGTGAGTTTATTTTTTTCTCGGGAGCTTGAACTCTTTCTCTTCTCCTCCCGAAAGGGATGTTTTTAAATCCCCATATCTCTCCCATCATTTCACCCTTCTCCAGCCGGGACGAAATCTACGCGCGAAACGATAGTACGCGAAATCCCATGCCATTTCGCGGACGATATGGAAAAGGTTACAGGGAGTAGGAATTCCCCGACGAGCTCAGGAGAACCGGCCGACCGACCCCATGCATTTTCTCCCTCTTCCAAACATCCCCCCCACACACCTTTTCCTACCGACGACCCCAATTCTTCTCTCCCACATACTCCTCTCTTTCTCACTCTCTCTCTCGTATATCCTCTCTTACACATTTCGTCTCTCTCTCTCTTTCCCGCAAATCCCTGCGCTCTCCTGCGGGGAGCCCTCTATTTTTAAACACTTTTGTCACTCTTCGTCAGTGGTTACACACTCGGATGAGGACGGGAAACAGGGCGAGAGCAAAATACGGATTACGTACACTTCAATTGTCATTTTTTTTGCGCCGTCACTTTTTTATTTTTTTGCACCTCTCTCTCTCTCTACACATTCCATTTTTTCGTGCGTTTTCTGTTTTCGTTCCACCCCAAGCTGGAAATTGAGGATTAGAGTCGAGAGAGCGCCTAGCGACTTTTTTTGCGCCGTTAAACTGGGATTGGGAATAAAACAAGAGAGAGAGAGAGAGAGAGAGAGGGGTGGGGGCAACGGAAGGGAAGGCGAGAGAAAGAGAAGAGAGGGAGGGGAATGTTGGGATGTATGGGGGAGGGAGAGTTTTGAGGAGGACGAAAAACTGACCTCGATTAGCGGAGAGAGAAAAATCCCAAATAATTATTAAAACGCGGATTCGCGAACTGGCCCTGGAGCTTCGGAGTCTCTGGATTCGCTCCTTGTCGCGTGATGAAGTACGTGTCAGGCACGACGTTAAATCGCTTCGACGGCGCTGTTAAGTTTTTTCTTTTCCTCGTTTCGTCCGCGGCTGCGATTAGCGAGAGAGAGAGAGAGAGAGATTTCAGTGACCTAAGAGAAACAAATCATTACCATGCTGGGAGATTATTACGGTGGCTCTCGGCCTAGTTACGCGATTTACTTAAAAGTTGTAAGTGTGTTACGGTAAAATTTCGTCGATTTAATTTACCGGCTTAGCAAATTCTCGGGATCAATCGGAAAATTTTTGAAATATTTTTATCTCACGTTCACGGGCGTTTCTAACGGAAACTTTATATCCATTCGATATTGACATTTTTAGTTTTTTCTCCTGAAAATTGTGTAACTAAGAAGCTCTCATATTTCACTATAGATTGTGTGCTTATAAGTGTATAACTCTCGCGTGTTAATAGCATGAATTAACTTGAGATTTTTTAAGGCGATGTAATTATTAGTTTACTGCTGACTTGCCCAAAATATTTACTGATACAAGTCGACGGTTTTATTGTGTTAAACGAAATAATGTAGTGCACTTTTTCAATCATCACTCGCAAGATTGTCCACTAACTGCCAATATTGTAACTGGAAATATCGACTGCACCTGTATTTTATACCATGCATAAAAAGGTCAACAAACATAGCGTAACAAGTTTATTAATATTTCAATCTATATTTAAAACTTGGACACATGTTCCTCCAATTTAAGTATTGATTGCTTTAAAGGTAATATATTATTATGTTTATACTGCATTAATGAAAAACGCACATCTTTTCCATTGCTTACTAAATTTATTTCGGATGACAAAAGTTTCTTTTAACATGTCATTTTTTTGTTCTAATGCATTTTTTTCACAAAATTCCTTACAATAATATAAATCAATTTTGTTCATTTAAATGTTTTTTTATAACTTTTAGTCCAGCTATATCCAGTTTTATGTGCGATAAATTGTTTAAAATCTCCTCAGTTGAGTGGAAAGTAATGAAGTTAAACTTGAAGACACTTAGACGAGGCAAAACAGCTCGAAAATGACCTTACGGACATGTAGAAAAATGTATCCAAAATTATTTCATGTTATTCCAATTCACAGACACAGACACACCCTCTGAAAGCATCCCTTTAATTATTGATTGCTTAGGAGGCAGAGAGAGAGAGGGAGTGGGAGGGAGAGAGGCAGGAAGGGAAGTGAAGGGAGGGTGGAGGGAGGAATGTGGAAGGGGATAGTCTAGCTGGCGCTTCCGAAAGGGAAAAGAGCGAAAAAAACGACGAAATGGAACGAAAGGAAGAAGAAAAAAGAGGTTGAGAAATGATCTCTCACGCATCTTCAGAGCGACGCGCCATTCCAGACCAAAAAGCGTTCCCTCCATATGACCACGCGATGGATGGTCGAAAATTAAAACGTAATCCAGATGAAACTTGCAATCTGATTTCTTTTTATATACACCGCCCAAAAGACTTTTTGGTCTTAATCTACTGCGACTTTTCGGCCCGTAAAGGGCGTTAAAAAAGGGGGCGGAGCCTTTTTTTACGTTTTTTAAAAACTCGTAAAGTATAATCAAATTTTCCTATTTTATTGCGTTTATCTCGGCGGAAATGATCGAATTGACGTTTTAATGCCTTGTGCACAGAAATTCTTAATTGCTAATTCATTCATTATGCAAGTGTATATTTTACATTAATTTTTAATCCACAATCCACGCAAAAGTAGCCGGCGTTTATTATTAATTCAGAAACGTTAACTCGATAAAGGGAGCGAACGGTATCGAAGTTATAAAATTATGAAGACTTAACTATTAGCCATTGCAGAATAAAATTTTTATCTCATTGTCCCTTTCAAAGGAAAGATTTTTTAATGAGAGTTTACTTGTTCTTTAAATGATACGAAAACTACTGAACGTGACATTTAATATTGAAGGCTTCGTGTGAAGTATTTATGATAAAAAAATTACGGAAATTAAAAAAAAAGCAGCGCGTCTAAATTCACTCCTTGTTTCAAAATGCATTAATAATAATTGAAATATTTTCAACACATTTTTTTTAAATATCTCCGCCAAGGAACATTTTATGATTTATGAATTTGTATTTTAACGGACTCCATGTTGACTGTTGAGGTTCATGGTTTAATATCAAGCTGGTTTAATCGGGTTCATAATAACAATTGATACATATATTAAACTTCTTAACTTGTTTTACAGTGTATTTTCAAAGAATATACATGACCAAAATCCAAAGAAAATCCCAGAATATCTCCATGGGGTATTATCTCACCTCTATTATAGTCATTTGCATTATACATAAGTATGTTTCCTCAATTGCATTCTTTTTTATTCCTTCAATTTTTTCCGATATTAACCCGTTCATACGGTAAGAATTCCTCGATCCAAAACTCTTCTACGATTTCGTGAAGTCACAGATGTTGACTAAAAACCCTCTAGGTGAGCGGAATATATATGCCCATACATTCATTCATACATACATGCATATATATATATATATATATATATATATATATATATATATATATATATATATAATCGACCATCAGATGGATTACGAAAATATGCATCGCGAAAAACGTGAAGTAGGTATCCGCCGGTGTAAGAAGGTGTCAGCGATATATGATGGATGGATGTGAATCCCTCCCTCAATAGCGTTTCAATATAGACGTCTTGAGAGGCAGATAGTGGGGTTTGGAAATCTTCAGAAAGACTCGTTTACAAATGCATATTTTCGCGGAACGCGGATCAAAAAGGATACGCTTGCTCAAATGCGGATGTCGGCGGTAGCTGAGGAGATCTTCGACTCGACAGTTCAAGAGAGACGTTGATAAATTTAAAGGTTTTTTGGCAACAAAAAGACGAACACTTACTTCTTGCAAGGGATTGGGAATCCTTAGGAAACCATCTTGTTATGGCAGTGATGAAACCTCTTTTCACGGGTGCATTAATGATACTTTTGTCGCACTTAAGGTATCACGTCAGCGATTTTCCTCTTCTACTACCTTAAGGTTGATCATTTTTCGGTGTCGTTTTCCATGTTAAATCCTCCTTTTCGTCTCTAGATTGTCTAACTTTAAGACTGCTCAGCAAATAATGCACAGAAAAGGGTAATGATTGATCATTCGTTATAATATTATAATTAATTGCAATACCCTTTTGTGATATTTCAATATTTGGATATTTTTCAGAAAATGTCCCGAGCTAACGTAAAATTGAATTTGGTAAATATTTTAACCTTCCTCTTGATGTTTTCATCCCATTTCCACAATTGGGTTGAAAATTCTGTAGGCTTCTTAGAATACCAATTATATAATGCTGGTTTTCATATATTGAATGATTTTCAAATCCGATTAGGATATTTTTTATAAAGAGGAAAATTAAGACAATTGGTTGCTTGCACGTCCTTTTTTAACTCCCCCTTCAATATCACACGATCTAAAAATATCGGATTTATTTCTTTCGCATCAAAATTTTCTTTCTTTTCTATAAAACATGAATATTCCGTTTTAAAAGTCTTTAATACCTAAAAAATATTGCCAAATAAATTTTTGATATCATTTTAGGTGTTCTCCCCCCGGGTCGAAAATTAATAGATAGAGATGTTTTTAACTCTTTTGCTGGGCAGGATGAATTTAAGAGTCGTCAATTATTCAACCCGCAGTTTTTAGCTTTAATAATTTGGCATTCTGATTTATAAGTTGAGAATATATAACTTCAAATAAAAAATTGAACGCTCTAATTATATTGCTACAATGCGAATTTTTTCTAATCAGTGCTATAGCAAACATTACCAATTCAGAATTAACATTATAACTTCCATATATGATATAATTTAAATCGCTGTCATTGTTTCTCTGAAAATACACATTGTTGAAGCCCGAATCAGAAAACTTCAGAAATCCAAATCCACAAATAATAAAATATAGTTAACAACCCCATCTTTCCTTCTACTCCTCCTGATACGCTTGTTCTGTCTTACATTTCAGTTACCAATTATTAGCCACTTGCTCACTGCTTCAGCTTATAATTTCCTTCCCCTTTTTTCCTATCGCAATAATTTAAATATATTTCTGCGAACATAACGTGCTCAGAGGTTTAATATTTTTATTCGGAATGAATTTTATTGATGGGTTAGTTACCTAGTAATCAGACCTTTAAGATAAAATAAGTGATAAGAACCTTAATATAACCAGTCAATTAAATTATGCCGGAGAAAAAATGAATCTATTAATGATAGAAAATTTCCATTAAAGAAATAAAAACATCACCAATTCTTTCTAAATTTGAGAACGACACAAATAGCCTAGTATTCAAGAACGGGAGATATTTCTGCATACCTTTCGCTCGCCCTTTCCAAACCATCGTGTTGCGCAAGGACGCTCTGCCCTCCAGTCAAAACAGAGACATTACGTTCTACGCTTCTTAAGCTGCAGCGTGCGAGCAATGGGAGCGAGCGTGTATAAGGGAGAGAGATAGTGGGAGAGAGAAAGGGAGTAAAGGCGAGCGAGTCAGGGGGTGGGAGCGAGAGCGTGGGAGGCATATGGCATGGAATCTCTTGTGTTTTATCAGCCCGACAGAGGCACCCGATGGGTTAGTTGCCTGGGAATGTATGGGAATGTTAGGCGGGTTGTGTGATTTCAGGGACTGCTACCAATCCCAGGCCTCTTTCTTCCTCTCCTCACCTCTCTCCCTTACCTCCTCCCCCTCCTTCCCTCATACTTCCCCTCACACCCAACCCCTCAAGCCTTTCTCCTCTTCACCGCACGGCTCGCGCAAAAAGCGAGAGCTAGCGTAAGCGACTGTCCGGGGACCACAGAGCAAGATACGGGTCGAGAGAATTGGGCAAAAAAGTCGGAGACCCATATATTACAGTTTAAAAACCACGGGCGCGATGCCTGTGAAATAGGGGAGGAAGTTAGTGGCAAGCGAGATGGCGACGGTGGCGGAATGAATCCCGCGGAGGGAGGGGATGGGGGAGTAAAGCGGAGGCAGGGGAAGATAGAAATGATAACGAGGATTTCAGTTTTTTTCCAAATACTCCCCTCACAACCTCGGCACGTCAAGGTTCTTGCTCTTCAGCGGAGGATGTTTCGGTCGGTAAAGAAACCAGAAACAAAAAAGAACTCCACGCGCCGTCGGTACTTATTTTCTTGCGACCTTGAAATATGAAAGATTTTCCAACCCTCAGAAGCGACCGAAGAGCATATTGGACAGCGAAGGGGGTTTTAAGGATGGGCGACTGCAAAAAAAATGACGGGGTCCCGAGAAACTTTGCAACATAGTGTCCTCCTCCTACACTTATCCCTCCCTTCTCCTCTCTCTCTCCCCTACTCTCTCCCTCCTCACTCCATGGCTCTCGAGAGATAAGACAAGTCTTCCGAGAAACCCTCTCTGAATTGGGCAGCTAATTCATGAACGCGTTCCTTATGTTCAACATCTTAAAGGCGCTGTTAAGGCCGGAGACGATTGCGAAATGAATTTTATTTCGCGAATCGTCGTGAGGATAAAAAACACGATTTTTATGGATGTATTTTTAAGACTCGAGAATTTGATAAAGGGTAGAAAAGGGCACCGTTGGATCAGAAATAGAAGTCGACCGTGAATGGATCGTTATGTAACCGACCATCGTCACTAAATGCGTCACAAGGGCCCAAAAGAGGCGAATTTCAAGAAAGATCCTTGGTTATATCTCAAGTTGGTTGCCGGTTTCTATCAGAAAAAGCTATTTTTACATTTTTAACGAGGGTCTATTCTTAATTCACAGATAGGGGATGTAATATCTTGCGAACGCTTCAGAAAATTCGTTCGAAAATTTAATCTTCGCGTTTTTACAATTGCTTCTTTAAGAGGTAAAAAATTGGATATTCCTTATTTATATTTGGGAATAATGGACTTTAAAACCACATAAAAATCTTTGAGCAATAAAAATATTCAGCAGTACCTCGTTTAGGTGAATAGATTGAGACCGGACAAGATTCGTGTTACGGAAAATCCAGATATTCCGGAGAGAAAACTCAAAAGTAGGTTCTGAAACTGGAAATTATTTCACCCATAACGCAATTAAACCGTAAGCTGCATTTAATGTTTTTAACTTTGTAAAATGTAGTGTACAAAATAGCATGTATTGTAATTTAATAAGAAAGTTAATGTTAAAAACAAGCCATGTTTTTGGTGCTTCGCAAGAGAAAATCGTCCTCCTGCCGCCATATCTCACGGATGTCTCATACGCAGAGTACCTATCGCCATGCTGTCGCTTTGTAATCTATAATATCGCATCAGCTATTCAAACGCATGATGTTCTTGATGTTAAATTATACTTTCCCGTCAGAGGTGTCACCTAAGACGCCAGTATGAAAGTAATTTTCTCTTCCGAGGTCGGACGTAAAACCTTCTTATGTCTTAATCGTCAATTCTCTGAAATCTAAGTTTTTTAAATATCGGCAGACGGTTTTAAATCAACTACAATTAATTATCATTGTGCCTTCTCACTAACGATTAATTTAGCGAATTGAAGGGTGTGGTGTAGGTTTATCCTTACTGAAAAACTAGGCGAAACTGGAAACCATTTGGATAGACTGCAAATGCATATTAGCGATTTACAGACTAACAAGGCTATATTGCACTTTATCAAGTTTCAAAAAGTGTAAAATATCGTAAAACGAAAAAAAAATCAATACGGATTACGTTTAAGAGAAAAGTTAATTTGTATTGTAAATCTAGCCACTTCTAAACGGAGTGTGCCAACGCATTTTGAAATGCTTGTAATTCGTTAATTTTGCTTCATACACATGTTGTTTTGTGTAACTTAGTAGTCGAATAAGTTCCTTGCAACCTTTAGCTATTGTTCTTGAAGAGTAAAACAGACACAAAGCTCTGTGCGTCACTTCTACCATGCTATATGCGCATCACGATATGCCAGTAAAAGTTTTAAATATTTAAATTATATTAATTTTTGAGCATTGTTTTTCTATTGTTGCATTTTAGCCCAAAATGGCGCTAATTTTGATATCTTTATAACTCAAAATTTTAATACTCGAATATCATATTGTCCTAAATATATTATGAAAAATTACTTTGTATATAACGTAGAAAATAATAACAGCAATTTTAACAATAAGAATTGTAAATCATTACATACATCAAAAGACTATAAACAAAAATTACAATCAGAATATTGTTATTTTTACCATTTACACCCACGTTTTCCAGATAATGCAATGGCGCACGCATTTCGCCGCGCGCCCTTTAGCGCGAAATTTGTTTACGCGTCCAATTAAAGAGCTAATTAAGTTTTATGTATCAGGTTTAAAACTTTAAGACGCAATGACAGTAATAAGAATTCAGATACGCGACAATTGACAAACGCGTCGTAATTATATTACGGAAAAGCAGCGTGCAGGATGAAAAGTAGACAATGTGTTTTTCAATCCTAGACTACATGATTTAACGAAATTCTCGGAAACCCCCATTCATTCATCATCTGTTATTTCCGTGTCGAAAATCCTTATTTGTTTCAACGCTTCCTTTAACCTCCCAAAAAAAAACATCCTGAAACGCATTGCATTAATTTACGCTTCGGGAACTGCCGTCCAAAAAAACGTTTAACGCGTACTTTCTATCGTAGTGATTTACTGCGAAGGGTTTAAGAGATGGAGGGAGAGAGGAAAGGATGAAAAGGATGGGGAAGGGAGGGATGAAGGGAGAGAAGGATGGAAGGAGTTCCATCCTCTCTCTCTTCCTCAAACTCGCCCACGAATCGCTTTCTCCGTATATGTTCGGGAGAGTTGGATAGCGGATACGGAAATGTCGTACAGAATGGTGGGGGAAGGGTCGAGGACTGCGTAAGGGTTAACGAAGGGAAGGGATGGATGGGAGGAAAAGAAGACGAAAATATAGGTAGTGGATGTAGAAGAGAGAAATAGAAAGTTGAAACAAAGAGGATCAGAAGCAAGAGAATGGAGTGCGATACGAGAGATTGGAAAAGAGGACGAGTTTTTTTTTAGGGCGATGAAATATGGCTTATGTTTAAAAATTTACAGCTGAGAGAAGAGAATCAATTAGGGCGTAAAGAACGAGGGTAAAGCAGAGGAAAGAGAAACATGGTGACTGAAATAATGACAGAAATATTTATAACAACATGCCACAGAGAAAAACTGCTGTCATTTCGGAATTGCGATTGACATTTTTAAAACAAAAATTCTCGCGGACTGATTTGAAGTGAATTGAAGGGGGAAAAATTCGTGAATTTTAAAGGATGCATATCCAAATGAAATGCTTAGAAAAGGTAAGAGCGAACACATTACACTCGTAAAAACACTTAAATTTGAATGCGAAACTCGGATAGAAAAATTGCGAAAGTGCCACTGTGGAACGCCATAGCGAAATGGGTTTCGTGAGATGAGAAACTGAACGAAATAAAGGAAATAGAAAATCGGAGCAAAAATCACAAAACAACGAAAACCATTAAATCATGACTAAGAAACGAAATGAAAATAAGAAACAAACAAAAAAAGTCGAAGAGTAGGAGCTGACGATACGTGATAAAAATACACACGAAGGGATGGTCGGGATGAGAGGGGCTGTGACGAGAGAAATAGAAAAAGTGGAAGAGAAAAGATGGAAGAAAGGAGGATAGAGAGACGGGGATAGGGAAGAGTGATGTAGAGGTTAGTGTGGATAGGGGAGAGGGGGCTGAAAGTGTTGGAGGCCTGGTAGGCAATGGAGATGCGAGAATGCGTGAGAACGTAGGAAACAGCTCCCGTATTCATCACTGGCCTGCCGAAACAGGCGCTCTACTCCCTTCCCCGTCTCTCCTCTCCCCCTATCCCGATTTCCTATCTGAACACACTCCCTTGCCCTACACTCCCACTCTTTGTCCCTACTCCTTTTCCTCTACTCCTCACCCACTCTCCCCTCTCCCTCCCTCGAAAAATCCAGAGAGGCAGTTTAGGAACCACGCAATGGCTTCCTCCCCGATCCCCTTCCCCTCTCTACGTACCCTCTTCCATTCCGCATTCTAACCCTCTTTCCCCAAAATCCCAATCTCATCCCTCCCATCCCTTCCCATCTCCCGTCCCTTTCCCAATCCCCCTTGCCCTTCGCCGGCTGGTCCCTCCACCTCCTCCGATTCTCCCATTCTCCCTTTTAACCATTGCGAAGCTCCAATGGGATGACACAGGAGTCACGACCCCTTTGTCACGCATCGGACCTTAAAAACAAAACCGTACTACTTCCGAAATGGAACGATCTTTTAAGTGGGAATGAATCGTCCATTTTTCAGTTATTGTGATTTTTTTAAAGGCGACCGGGGGGCTAAAAATCGATGGATGACATTCTCTCTCGGGTGTTGCAGTCAACGCGGTCTGAACGTTTGTCTAATTTTTCGAAACGTCAACTCGCGACTGATAATGCGGATCACGATTCCTTCATTAAGGAGTTGCAGAAATACAAGTATCAGAATTCTTGAAAGAAAATCGTTCGCGCACAGTTTCGCTTTAATTTAATTAATACCTACTTGCGACTATGGTTGCGTTTCCTATGAAGTGTTTTATTTCGTAAATTGAATTGTACTAGTTTTGATAAATTATTTTCACAAATTTAATTCAACTGTTTGTTTTTGCATTAGAGGAAATTTTTAACTAAACACTAAGGAATTTTCTTTCGATAACTTTTACCTTTAAGTATTGAATCTTTTGTAGACTGGATCCGTTAACATTAATGAAGTTTGTCCCAAGTTTCACCATAAAGGTCGAATTCGAAAATATATATTTAATAAGTGATCATAGGAATTATATTATTAAAAAGTTTATCAGTTCATAGATTTGACGTAAGCAAGCCATTTACATACATGATCTGAGGGACATGAAATTTTACATGTTAAATACAATGTGGTATACGTATTCAGTCCTCTAATCCCAAACATTGGTTTCGAATATGGAACGTTTTTGGAAAGAAATTGCGCCTAGTATTTTTGTATATATAATTTATGGTGCTGCTAAAATTTACATTTCCAATATTTTTTCAGATATCAGTTTTTCGTATGTATGGGATAAATGACGTCATATTTCACTGACCTTTTCATGTCCGAATTTTTTCAGCAGTACCTAGTAAAAGTGTCACTTCATTTAAACGAATTCGATATTTTCTTTTTATTGAAACTAATTATAGACACAGAAATTGTATCTTGTACTTGAAGGGCTGTCATACTTTATACAAATTTGATCACGTTTCATAATATTTACCATCAGTAGAACATTCATCTCGATCACATTACCCTATTGCAGATTAATCGTGGAAACACTAATAAATCTTCGTTTTTGAATGAGCAGCTAAGATTTCGTGGAAAAATCAAGATAAATTTTGCACTGCAGTTTCAGGATTTGTGGTACTCCTTGCAGACGAAAACCTATCAACCTACTCAAAATTATAATCGACGGATTTAACACTACTGCCCAATTCATACTTGAATGAACATAATTATATGCTACATGCTTACTTTTCCTTCAACATATAACATAAATCTAATAAAATATAATGCATTATTCATGCCAATTTATTAATGACTATTTTTAAAAAAATAACTTAAATTTCGTGGTTTTATTTTCATAATCAAACAAATTGGGCAGTAGAGGATTAATAAGTGAGGAAAAGGAAATTTCCGAGGGTGATATAACAATTACTTGCCTTATAGCTACGGTTGGTCTAACAATCAGCTGTTCTACATTGCCGAGTGATTTGGGCTCACTGTTAAATTTAAATCAACTTACACTACCTATCTGTTTTAAATTCTCGTTGCGTCAATCATTTATCCTACTCCCATGTCCAACACTTTTAATTCAAATTACTTTTTGATAGAATAAGGTAAATTTCCTGTAGATAAAAGTAATCTTTAATTTCGCCTTCGTTATTCTTGGCATATTAAAAACTAAGGTCTTGTATTACGAAATCAGAAAGTCAGAATTTGGAATGTAAATCCTGATGTAAGCTATTAAGAAGATTTATTATGAGAGGGTTTTCTTGAATAAGATGACACATCAAATTTACCTTAGCAACACACACATTAATATTGCACGTTGGCGAAAATTCAGAAAAATTATATTTCCTCGAGATGCCATAAAAGAGGATAGGATTTAATCAATGACGTTTTATGATTTAAAACAAAAATAAATCATATAACGTAAGGAGAAAACACCGCGAGAGAAAAAAAAACGAGACATGTATGATAATGTGGGGTTGTTCATGAATAAAATATAGGACCATTTAAAAAGAAAAAAATCAAGGAGAATGAGTTTTTAAAGGAACCTACTAATACACGCCTCGTCTGGAAGAAAGAAACCTTTCGGTGAAATCCGGTAAGGGGCACATTCGTGCAGCGCGCCAGCTCACGAAAGGGGGAATATCCGGAAGCGAGGAGGGGAAAAAGAAATAAGGGAAGGGGTTAAAAACGGGGATATAAAGAGAGAGAAAGGAGAGGGTGAAAGAGAGGAAAAGAATATTGGGAAGAGAGAGAGAAAGAGAGAGGAGGTGACAGGGCGACGCCCACCTAAGCAGAGCTGCAGGAGACATTGGTTTGCCTACAAACCCTACCACCCGCTGCGTGCAAGGAAGAGGACCAAAAGCACGCGTGCCAAGGACGTCAATAGGCCGAGTCCCCTCCATTCTCCACGTTCCCATTCCCTCTCCCTCCCCTGCACCCCCCTCCTTCCCTTCTCCGCACTTCCCCTCCGATACGCTCACCCTGCTACCCCGTTAACCACCCTTCTCCTCCACCCTTCCCCGCATTTCCCAGTTACCAACTCTCACGCTCCCACAATCCATCTCCCTCGCAACCCTCACCAAAACAACCCCACCCCTCCTCCCCTTCACAACCCTCTGAAAAAAGCAGGAAAAAACTCACCCCCACTCACCCTCACTCAGACGGCCATCCATCACAAGCGACCGAGAAATCCGTCCGGGGTTATGGGTTAGAGGGGGGGGCGGAGGGAGAGTAGGACGGCGAGGGAGAGAAGGACGGCGAGAGAGAAGGAGAAAGAGGGGAGAGAGAAGAGGAAGGGGTGAAAAGAGAAAGAGTGGGATGATTTTCAGGGTGAGAGGGAGAACGTTGCGAGAATGGCATGATAGTGGGGCGTATTATGTGGAAGAATAAAGAAAGGAAGAGATAGGATGTGAAAAGGGAAAGGAATCATGGAGAGAGAGAGAGAGAGGAGAGCGAACGAATTGTACAGGAAGAGAGTGGAGAGGGTGATAAAGAGATTGAGGGATACAGGAAAAGAAAGGATTTAGGAGGTAAAGGGCACGGAAGTTTAGGTACAAACGTAACGACAAGAATGAATAGCAAGACTCAAAGGAATTAAAAGAGTTTTTAAAAGGGTTCGAGTGAGACAGCGGGATCAACCTACGAACTGGATGTAAAAATCTTGCAATTCACCAGATTGGTTGATTGCATGGAGGTAGGAGGGAGATTAATGCAGGAACCTCTCTCCAGCGATTATCAAAGGCAGGCGTTTGCTATCCCCTGTTACCCTGTGGAAAACAATAGGCTGTGCATCGATCTGCCCAGCAATCGATCTTCCCTAATTTTGTCTTCGCGGTCGAATCTTCTGATATGGGTGGGAATTTCAATTATTCCAGAAAGCTTGGCCATCGAATCCGCGTGCTTTCTAACGTTCCTTAGGAAGCTTCAATCTACGTTGGCTATGGAGGAAAACGTAGCGAAAAAAGCAAAGAAAGGGGATAAGGAGAAGAGTAGGTCCGATCCGAAGTAGAAGAGGACATCAAGGATAGGAATAGACAAAAGCCCTCTCTTTCCCTCTTGGAAGGATCACTCTCTCTCTCGCAAGGATTGGGAGGTCTAAAAGAGAGACGAGAACGAGAAGAAAGGGGGAGAATGGTAAGGAAAAAATCGGACAAAAAAGCGTTGCTAAGTGGAGTAAGTGGGTTCCGTAAAAAGTTGGGAGGAGCTTTGGCATCGGAGTGGGGAGGTTTTATAGGATGGAATGGAGAGAGAGAGAGGAAGAATAACGTGTAAGTGGAATGGAAAGAAGGAAAGAAAAGGGAGAAGGGAGAGAGCGTGGGAGAATAAGATGAAGAATTGCAGCGGAATAGTCGTAAGAGGGAGGGGGAGAAGAGATGGGCGACGTTTTGGGTGGGGTTGAACAAGCTTGTGTGTGTGTGTGAGAGAGAGAGAGGAGACTACGAGTGGAGCGAATGGTTGGAGGGTGCGGGGAGATGGGGAGGGGGGGGGGGGTTGAACAAGGAAGGAATTCCTATTGTGCAGGGGTGGACATAAATCGTGAAAAGTGACTTTGGGGGTAGGTCGTACCTTTAAGAGAAGAGGGAAGGGGATATAGAAAGGTTTGCGTACGCTTTGCTTAGGGTACGACCTTAACGTGGGACGAAGGTACTGAGGGAGCAGCAAGGAGAAAAGGGACCGGGAAGAGGGAGTTACTTCTTCCTTGTTTAGTGGCAGGGGTAGAGTGTTACGGAGGAAGAAGAACCAAGGGTAAGGGTATGGCTGAGGGCGTGGGAGGAGAAGGGATGGAGTAAAAGAGGGAACGTGATGGAGGACAGAAGATAAGAGAAGGGCCTCCCCCATCCCCCAAAGAAAGGAGATAAGGGAAATTGACTTGGGGCCGATACCAAGGTTATGAGATTTTTTCCGTCCCTTTTTTTGTCATTTTTTTACCCGCGCAATGGATACGTTTTTACGGGAATCATTTTTCCTCCACAACAATGACTGAGAATCCCCGAAGACGCCGCCGCTATCTAAAGAAACTCTTCCGAAGTTGTCGCCATCTGCGGGCATAAGAAGTACCTTCGGAATCGATGTACGCATCTAAAGGCAGCTCGACTTGACAAGCGAACATATCCGCTTTAAGGGGAGATGAGTAAAAAGGGTAACGCGGGAGGATTATGGGTATGGATGAGAAGGATCGATTGCTCATTTGATGGACTTCGTCGATTTAACGGAAATTAGTCGTTTTAATTCAAATGCAAAAGTTTGAAGTTTGAGTTGAGTTGAGTTTGAAGCCAAGTTTTTATGACGTCGATTAAGATGCGGTAACAACAAAATAAACGGGAATGTGAATGGATGTGTTTGTAAATTAATTCAAATGTTTCTCTTATCGATAATTTGGAAACATTTTATATTCATGAAAATATATCTCAAAGGGCTACAGACTTTAAAGATCACATTCGTATTTTCTTTTGAGGTTTTGGCAACGACTGTTGTTGATAATTTTTCAGATCATTAGAAAGTTAATGTATCATAAATAAAGAAACGATACCAAACATCGCCAACGTATTGTCAATTTCTTTTATGAGATCAAACACATTTTATTCGAATAAATTTATTCCTCGCAAAGAATATGATTATTTCTATTATATGATAACTCATATTGATCAAATTTAAGCTACAGCGGCAAATTGCAAAACAATTGAAATTTGTTGAACTAGGAATCAGAAAATTTTGCCAGTCCAAGCATCTATATATTCCCCATTATCCATAGTACAAATACAATTCAAAATACAGCAGAAACCCGATTATCCGGATATTCGATTTTCCGGATTGCCCAGAACAGCTGCAATTATTTCAATAATTGTTTGCTCCATATACCGTAACACCGTATACATTAAAGAAAAATGTTGTAGTTCTCATTATACATCGTGACGGGCCAGAAATGATACATCTGACGCTTGAATCGGCTGTTGTGACGCCTTTTGTAATATTTTTTCAATTGTTACATGAAAATTGTTTTGCTAAATAATAAAATAGAACGTATTTTATTTTAAATCGTTTATCCGGATTTTTTGTGATCCGGACTAACTACGTCCCTGTTTAATCCGGATAATCGGGTTTCTACTGTAGTAGACAAAATGGGATCTAATAAAAAAGCTGGATGACAAAGTTGCAGTCAAAAAATTAAAAGTATGGTATTACACACATTTTCAATTCCTTTGTTTTCTACCCTGCAATCCCTCGAAGGTTGCTATTATTTTCCGCACAGAGTTCCATTTCAAAATATGCGTTGCTTTCTAGAATTGACGAATTTCATAGGTGTCCCACACCACCATGACGAAAATCTAAGAAAAAACATCTACGAGCTAGTAAAGTTGAGCTAAACACGCCTTTTTTTACGCCAAAAATCTAAAAATCTCCCGTTCCGAACTCGAGGCTTTTTTTCCTCACCCGAAAGCAAAAACCCAATCAAATGAAGATTAGGAACGGCAAAAATTTCCCCCGAAGATTCACTTACACGACTCTCCCAACTGTAATTACAAGGCTTTTGTGTTTCCGTGCATACTTTATCCGTTTAAAAACCCTTGGTAGGAGTCTAAAGAGGAGGAAGAGGAGGAACAGAGGAGAGGGAAAAGGATTGTTCGGTACTCGACCTCCATCAACCATTATTGAATACAAAAGATCGCAGTGTCCATGAGCGTATCCACTTAGAACTCTTTCCGCCGAAATCCCATTCCGAGAGGCCGGTTCGTCCTCTCGGAACGAGATAATTAAGTGTCTGGACCACAAGAACGAAAGCCGTTTAACAGGACTACGTTACCCAAAACACGATCTTCTAGAGCGGAGCTGATAAGCTAGATCGAATTTCGCTCCTTTTTATCCATCCGTGAGAGAGCGAGAGAGAGAGAGTAATAGGTACGTATGGCTTAACGTTATCTTAGCGTAGCACTACCGCGACATCTAGATAATGCCCGAGCGTTATTCCGTCAATTTTTTCCTCGAGTTTCCTAGGCGCAATCCTGGGCAAGAAGCGTACGGCTGGATTCTCGCAAAACGACAACCGTTTCGGTCTCGCTAACAGAATCAAAAAGCACGAATAATTCGAACCGATGCACGTCTTTTGTTCACAGAATTTTTAGATAATTTGTTGGATCCGAAAAAATAATAAATGGAATACAATACATATTTTCTTCCTCTTCATTTTTTTCAGAAGTTCAGTTACATATTCAAAATTTCGTCTTGCGATGCATTGTTCAAATACCATGATAGTTTGCAGGTCCAGGTATTTGATGCCATTGATGGTTTGTATTTATGGCTAACCAACCTCTTGGATTATTATAATCATAACTCCTCCTACACCAAACACGCACAAGGGAGGAGGAAAATCCGGTGCAGGCATTAGCCTACTCTTAACGAAGAGCACCAAGAGGGCTAACTGCTTAATGTCCCTCCTGAAGGACAGAGCGCTGACTTGCGCGGTCCCCTCAAAGCACACAAGGGGGGGGGGACGGGACGATCCAAGGTTGAAAAATCCGTCCTCCGCCGCATTTGAACCTGAGACCGCTGCGTGGAAGGCCAACGCTCTAACTACTCAGCCACCGCCACCCCTTCAAGTATTCGAGTTATCTCTAAAGAGGAAGTAGATGCTGTAATTTTTCGTTCATTATATACAGGATGTTCAAAAAGTCTTGTCCACTTGGATTGTGTGTAATGCATGTAATAATTATGGACAATTTAATCATCTAATGCTCAACCTTTTGAATCGTGCATCCCGCTAACCATATTGTCATTAACCTTGGTCCCACCATGATGAAAACAAACCCCACCATTTCGAAGAACTGGATTTTTACGTCAACTGCATTTCAGTATTGTATTAGCCATTAATGAAAAAAATTTAAGGACATTAAATATTGCAGTAATTTGTTGCTAAATAGAAATTAACTCCTTAACCGTAAAATTCAAAATTAGAGACACACAATGAAAGGAAGGAAAAGGCAAAAGACAATAAAAATTATAAACTTACAGGTTTATGGATTGTTACTCCACGCCAGTGACCTGATGTCACTCACACATTCACTCACTCACTCAATCGCACAAGCACTAATCCTAAAGGTGGAAAGGAAACGGGACCGGGTTTGCGAGAAATTACTCTGCGCCAGGGACCCAAAAAATCACACCGTTGCTAGAAGGTTTGTGAGTTTATAATGTTTATTGTCTTTTGCCTTTTCCTTCCATCCCTCCTCCTTTTTCATCGTGTGTCTCTAATTTTGAATTTTACGGTTAAGGAGTTAATTTCTGTTTAACACCAACTTCGCCGTAGTCTCCATATTTACTTATTTAGTAATTTTATTGATAAAAAGTTTTATAATAATTATCTTTGAAACTTCGCATCCCAACAGTGAGACGCGTCCTACCGGTTGAGAAACGCTGATCTATTGCAAAACGACTTTTTGAATACCCTGTATAAGCTCAACGATAAGATATCAAATAATAAGCGTCGTTGAGACAAGCAAGAACCGTGTTTATATAGAAGTTCATTTATCATACAGAATATGGACGGAAGAATTTTATCAATTCTTTTGTTTTTCCATACGATATTTAAGGAGTTTCTATCGAAAATTAGCTATCTTACGAAAACTAGTTCCGAGGTTATTTTAGCCAACTCATCTCTTGTATGGGTTAGGTTCGATGAAATTTTTGTTGTTGTTTTTCTTGGGGTGAAAAAGGCGAAGAAAATCTCAATGAACAATGAATTCCTCTCCGGAGTAAATTCTGTTTCGCGTGTATGTAATCAATCGCCATTGTTACTTTTTTGCACTACTAGGACAAAGGCGACATAACAAATACTAATGTTTATCATTAAGCCTCCGTGAAACTATCTTGGAAGGAATCAGGTGTTGCTTCTTACGCTGTAACTTAAAACTCTTACGGTCGCATAGCATTACGATGGTTAATAAAATTTTACGCTTTGGATAGTGTACAAAAGGACGGCGATGGAAAAATCCTTAATGTACAAAGTTGGAAATGATAGAGCAGTTAACCCGGGTTATGGGCTAACTTTTTCGAAATGGAAGACAACTTAGGCAACTCGATAGAACGACATTTCTCGCAGTTAAAAGAATAAAAAACTGCTTGCTAATGCAGGCGTATATGTTGCTATATCATTAAAAACTCAAGGTTCATCGCGTCATTTTAATTGCCATGGCTGTACTTCTGACATCAGGGCCGCATATGAGAATGCTGCATAAGTGTTAATGGCCACTATATATCGAAGATTGAAGAAAACATTTTTGTTTAAAAGCACATCAACAATTCGGTTAGATGTAACGAATATTAGAAGATCAGAATTAAACTATTTTAAAACAAAAAATAACGAATGCAAAAAATTTGTATGAGAAAAATAAGAATGTGTACTTTATTTTTCAAAGCTAATTTATTTTATGGCTGTAGATTTTTGTCATTTGCTTACATGCTGTGCATTTATTGTGCCTCCATTAGAAGACGCTATTAGAATAAATCAAAATTTAGGAGGTGATCTATTATCCAAAACATTATTTCAAAATTCTCCTTTTCAGAATAGAAATTCGTGTGCTTACCCTAGCAATGTAAAAGTTATCAATTCGAAGGAATCTGATCTTATCGATTGAATCATCTTGACCGAAAATTTTTAAGTGTAACTAGGTTTAATTACCAATATTTTTGTTTGATCTCAAAGAAAATCAATTTATGATGGGATAGAGTCTAGGGTTTACGTTCTGCAATATAATTAAAACTTTGGAAATTTAATTTATATTTGCCATGGAGTGTAACTCTAAATTACATTAACAGCCATTTTCCTTTCTTTCTTATTTCCATAGTGTAATGTTTTTATTATGTAATAACAACTACGTATAAATGCTAAATTGCCTTTTACGAGATTCGCGAGACCAAGACAACCCGATAGTTTTTATTTAAATCAGGCAAAATTCCTCGAGAAGAATGAAAGTCAGCTTAATATAGCCTAGCTACATTATGCATGAGCGTAGGAAGTGTTACTTAATAAAAAATTTCCTTCTCAAAGATATATTAAACGTTAACTGTGTAAACAAAGAGTTCTTCTTATAAATAACATATTCGGACATACGTTCCTGATTCTCTAATTGGGTGTTTGATGACGCTGTTTTAAAACATAGTAGTATATCCAGGAGCGGCCTTTGGCTCCCCAGACGACGTAGCACTCTCTCGCCCACCTCCTAAAATGTTTGCTGAGATATTTCCCAGGCACATGTTAATTTATTCATCGCTCTTTAAAATTATTGATTCCAGCCTATTCCGCGAAATAAATTGGTATCCAATACTTATTCACTTGCAAGTAACGCGTAGATAGATGATCTGGAGAGCGCCCCCAAGACTTTGGCGCCCCGGGCAGCTCCCCGGCTCACCCGTACCTCGGGCTGGCCCTGGGTATAACATAGTGGCAGGATATGCAAATAGCTATTGAAATCAAATCAAATTTCGTAAAAATTCGACGTTTTTCATAAGAGGAGATTTGATGACTTGAGAGAAAAAAAAGAATAATAATACCTTAAGATGTATAATCATATGTCCAAAGCATTCGTCCTTTAATCTATAATCTGGTAATATAATGTGTCTATTAAAGACATTTCGCCTTTAAATAATTGGACACTACTCCTTTCGCATTGCTGTGAAAATTCACACCTACTATACACGTTGCATACAATAAGAGAAGAAAAAAATATTAGTAAAATTGTGATTCACTAATTGAATTAAAAAAATAAATAAATCCCGAACTAAAACCATACAAATACAACTTTTTTCCTTTTCAATCTCGAAGACAAGAGATAGCATAAATCTGTTCCTCGAGAAAATTTCCTCCACCCATATATTCCGCGATATAATATAATCAATATGCGAACGAGGCATTTATTATTTCAACATTTAGTAAGCAACGGAGAAAGTAGAAACTTATGGGCCAAATATCCCTCGGGATTTGCGTCCCATACCTTGTTTCAAGGATTTTAGCTAGGCGATCACATCAACGACTCACAGTCACGCAACCTTTAAGGTTAACAAGGCAAGTTCCCTACCCACTAATTTTCTTGGTGATCATTGAAGGAATCACGCAGCCGTTGGATTAAATAAATCATCGCACACATATTAACCCGCTCTGTATTTTTACTCAAATATCCTGGAGACTATAATCATATGCTTTATTCATTAAACTGAGCATGTACATATGCAAAATGGAAGAGGGTGGCGCACCTTTACTTAAAAAATACATGCCATAAAAGTGAATCATACGCAAACGACAGGCGGATGTGAAAGATTATGACGTAGTTATTTCACTGCTTAATCTTTTCAACGCACATATTTAATAACCACGGACGGGAATCACTGAATCACTTGAGTAACTCAATCTGTCAATAAATAAAGTTTGTTGATGACGAAGAAACAAGACAATTAATACAGATTTTATCAAATATATGAAGGTATTAAAATGTGCGAAATTTTGTTTGTACTCATCCTTACGCCTTTAAACATTTTTGCATAACCAATTAAAACGTTTAACTGAATATTTCATAAGAATGACTTTTATGCGGAAACACTCCTTCCTATTTTGAGGTATATTTATGCTTTCACCCCTCGTACAAAGATCGCATTACAAGGAATCGGGGGAAAATTTCACCGACCTTATCAAAAACGGCAAAAAATAATGCGAAAAACCTATTTAAAGGAGGATAATTATTCCCTTCCTCGTACTGCCTCGCCTGGACCGCTCCACTCATTTTTTTCGAGAGACCGTGTCTATCTCCGCTCTCGAATACCCGATTTCGATTTCCTCCCAGCACAGGGATGTCAGAGACACCCAACCTCGTTAATATATATTTTCACGGCTCGCGCTGTTCCTTTGGAACCAGAGTGATCGGACAGGTAAAAAAAAACGTAAAAAATTTTAAAAAAATACCCAATCCTTTATCCTCCCTCACTCGTCATAATCTCGAAGGAGCATCAACAAAAAAATCCGGCGAAAAATTATCTCCGCAACCCCCTTTCCATCCTCTCGCAAGTACTTTAAAATCGCGCAAATAAGGGAAAGGGTGAAGCGAGTGGAGGGGAGAACGGAGAGAGAAAGAGAGAGAGAGTTAGGTAGTAGGAGATCATCGAGAACTAAACTGTTTTATAAGCTCTGGCGAGTAACGATCCCCGTCCCTTTTTCCTCCCGTTCGTTCTCCCTCCTCGCCTCTCCCCATTCCCCACTTCTCTGCAATGCGATGAAGGCGTGAAATGTGCGGGAGAGAGAGAGAAAGGAGGGGGAGGTAGGTTAGAAAAGGAGGGAACGTTACGGGAAAGTGGAAGGAGGGTGGCAAAAGAGGCAGAAAGTGAGAGAGGGGAAAAAAGAAAGAGGGAGACAGGCAAAGTGTGCAGAAGATGGGGAGGAGGAAAGGGAGGGGAAGCGGAGAATGAAGGAGAGAGAGAGAGAGAAGAGAGATAAGATTTTACGATCCGCTCCTGGGTTAATGAGGTTATCGACTGCCAATGGAGGAGAGAGAGGAAGGGAGGGGGAGAAAGGAGGAAGTGTATGTGTGTGGGCTGTAGCATGGTTTGAGGAGAGGTGGAGTCGGTCGGAGGAGGACAAGGTATCGATTCCAGGATGGAGGAGAGACCAAGGTAAGAGCACAATGGGGCACGGAATGCGCTCGACGCGGGAAAATTACCTCCAATCCCACCCCCTCATGCCCCTACGACCCAACCCATCTCAAAATCCTAACTATACCCACGCTGCATTCTCCTATTCCCCAGTCAAAAGACCTCGCGTCTCCCTCCCCCTCCAACTCTCCTTCCTCCCCTTACCCTCTCCTCCGCCATAACGCTCTCCCCCGCCCTTTTCTACGGCCGATTATATGCCACTCGATCCCCCACTTTCTCATCTCCCCGTCTCCTCATATGTGTGCACGCATCTCCCTGGAGAATCGCTCCGTGAACCAAGATCCCAATTAAAACAGGCGTGTCGCGAAAAGGGACAGTCATTACTCCATTCACTTCCTCGCGTCATCTCTTGTCTCATGGTCTCACACACACACATACTACATCCACTCACCATACACGGGGGAAATGCAATAACAATGGAGAGATAGGCGATCGATACGTCGTGATGCACCATTGCGGTGCGATGGAATGGCTCAGGGAAGGGAGGCTGTGATAGGATTTCGGACCTGAAAGAGCTTTCTTTCTTTGGGAAATCGGCAGCGAACCCTTTCTCTTTTCTTTTCCAAATTCTCTGCGGCAAACAAAGGACAGCCTCTCATTTGTTACAACTGGATGATAACCGAATTGGATTACCTGGGAAAAGCCTGTCGACGTTATTTCTCCTCTATAAATAACTAAGGCAGCGATGAAAGAAATTCCGTGTGCATTCCAGATATTGACGGAAAATTTTAATCTCCATATCCGACTTCATTAATACAATATCAATAAATAACTGGACATTTGTTTATTTTCCTTACCGTCGTGTCGTTAATCGTAAACAAAGGAATTGTTCCAACTTTTAAACAGCGTCGAAATTAATTGTGGACAGACGCGAGGCGAATTTATAACCCCAGTCAATAATGCGCAATGACACGAAACTGGCAACAATGCAAATAACCTCGATGACAAATGATTTTCACCGAAAAATACGTCAAATTTTTGCAAGTATTAGAAAATCAACAGCATGGAAAAATTTTAGCTCTTTTTTGTGTTCGTTGTTTCAAGTTTGATGGTTGTAAGTAATTTTAATATGCAGATTATGTGCTGCACTCATCCTCCGTATTGTTTTGCTCAGATTGAGAAAAGAAACGCTACTGGAATCGAACATATGCCTCGATGGCTTACTTAGAAGGTGAAAGGCAGACACCAGTATTTCGCGAAATAATCGAAATCATACTAACCGTTCTAAGTAAGAGTTATTCTACTCAAAGGCTCCGCCAAATCCTTCCTCAGACGGGAGCGCTCTAGACAAAAACACCAACGGGTCTGGATTACTATTATAATACCGATTATGAATACATGGAGAGTAATAAACTACTTATTTCTCGGGATATAGTATAAGACAATAACGGCAAATCCATCCATTGAAAGTTAAATGGGCTTATTCCAATCAAAATGAATCAGGAAATCTAGATAGTAAAGTTCATTAAAATGCGTTACAATCTTCATAATCGGTTTTGATGTCTCAAAATATTTCGAATGATTTTTTAAATGGCTTTCCTACAATCGCTTCTCAGTGAAATTTATCTCAATTCATTAATTTTTAATAGCGTTCTTTATCTTCCCTCTACTTCCACCTTGTATACCTTATCAATTTACTGCTTCTGTTCTCGACGGCATTTTCCACACTTTAAACATCTTTTACTTTCCCCTCCATTGTGTTTCCATTACGCACGAAACATCTTCACCGACCTTATACTGCGGTATTTTTTTAACAGCGGCCATCAAATAGTTTTCCTCGGAAGATAAAAGAAAACAACCGCAGAATACCAAAGTCTCTCCGCGGCAACATTATTCCGCAAAAGAAAATTCCATCCAGCTGTACGGAGATTGCCTATTACGTCACAGAGAAACACTAAATCGTTAGAAGACGACAGAGAGAGAGATAGATAAGCAAAGAGGGAGATAGAGAGAAAAAGAGATAGAGAGAAAAGAGAATAAAGAGAAGAAAAAGAGTGGTTGAGCGGGGAAGAAATATATAAAGGGTATTTTGAGTGAGATTAGAGTGAGGAGAACTCCTCTCAGATGGCACCACCGTGGGAAGGAGCTATCTAAAGAGATAGACGGAAGCCATTGGGGTGGGATGGATTTTGAGTGTGTTTGCGAGGAGGTTGTAAGAGGGCGAGGGGAGGGGGAATACGGGGAGGTTGATGCGAGGAGTAGAATGGAGGAAGAAGAAAAGGAGGTGATAGTGAGGGCGGAGCTCCTTCGAAGGGGATATACGGAGGGGGGGGAAGGGAAGGGGTAAATGGAGGAGGAGATATATAAGAGAAGGACAAAGAGGAGGGGTAAGGGAGGTGTGGAGAGATTGAGCGAGAAAGGAGGAGAGAGGGAGGTTATGGAGGGAGAAAAGGAGAGTAAAAAAAGCTCCGTACTTTGCTATTCCCAGAGGAGTTAGGAGGACGAGACGAAGGAGTAGTAGTAGTAGTAGTAGGGAAGCAGCAGAAGAGGGGGCAACGATGAGGGCGTAATGGCAAGAGGGAGGAAAAAGAATGGAGGAACAGAGAAAAGGAACGGAGAGAAAGAAAAAAGTGGTTGTAGTAGATCGAGAGATGGAGATTGCTGCTTTCACGTAGTCGAGAAAGCTTGGAGGAGTGAGGATGGAGTGAGCGGTGGATGAGGAGATGGGGATGAGCGAGGAAATAAAAGGAGAAAAGAAAAAGAGTTAGAGGGATGAAAAAATCGACAAATAAATAAATAAAAAGTTCACTCCATCCACCTGATGCCTCCAACGGCGCTACCCTTAGACAACGGGGGAGAAGGTGGAGGAGGACAGCGTAGTGACGCGCCATAAAACCCTTTTTCGAGAAAGGACAACAAGAGGACAATCAACGGGGCTTCATCTCCCGACGATCGGCTATACCTACATTGCACGGTCCGACCTGGAATGATACGTCAACAGGTCACGGCAGCCAAAAATGGGCCTCTGCCGTTATTGAGCCAGTCGGAAAGGAAAATTTCTATTTAAGAGGTCTTTTTTTCTCTCTCTCGCTCCCTCCCTGTAGACGTAGAAAATAAGGAATGGGTGCGCATCAGGACGTGGGTCCAATGAAAGTACGGCATCGCCAGATAAAGCGAAAGGAAAAAAAAGAGGAGAGCGCCTTGACAAGGAAAACATTTTCGGGTTGAAAAATTAGAGGGGTTCCTTTTTTTCGAGGCAGGCTCGACGGATAAACCTATTTTGCGAGAGAGGAAAAAGCCGACTAAATTCGCAAGAGCGCAACTAGATTTTCTCATCTTGTTAAACCTTTATCGGAAATTCATTATCGTAAATTATCTTCAATATTTATACCGCTGCTTTTTTTGTTCCTTTCATCAAAGCGTTCTCGTTTGTTTATTAATCTCTGGCATTAAAATATTCCGCTACTTTATTTTATTGGGGTATAAATATATCGGGGCGATTTTGCATAAAAAGTATAGGTGTGCAGAGGGAAATTGAAGTGAAATATGGTGCTTTTAGCTCAAAACTTTTTTCGTTCATATTCATGCGCCATTTTCAGCATAACCTGCAGAAACGCTGTTTCCATGGAAAAGCTTTTATGCTTATAATGCTTACATTTCGAATATATACCGCTCCAACACTTAAATTACTGAGAATTAAGTATATATTTCTATTGCTAACCGTGCCACCATGTGTGTCAGAGAGTTACTATTCCGCTTTCTTAGTCGGCAACAGTGCTAACCTATTAAATTTTAGCCTGACAGGAAATTTTCACAATTATAATTCAGAGAAAAAGTTCAGTATTCAATTTTTTTGCTTCATTTTTTTCTCTTCGTCATGACGACCTATTTACATTAATAATACTTTTTTAGCAATATTTTAGAGTGGATCTTACCTGATTGAACCTAACCAGATATTTTATGTACCTCTAATTGTGAAAGTCTGACGGTACCTTTTTACGAATCAAAGGCACATCAATCGCACTTCAACTTTGAAAAAAAGAACTTACGAAACTATGGTTGGCGAGTAAAAACTCTCGCTCGGTCTGTTCGCAACCAAAAACTTTTTACCTGTCACTTTGATCAAACAAGAGACTCGAATCTACATCTGTCATAATTGATCGGAGAAGAATCATTACGAGCTCTGAAATTCATCTCGTGTAAGATAATCATCGCATTTTTGAATGGTCGCCGTTAAAAACCAACCTTTCTTAACGCCAAAACCACCACCGCAGCGACAGAGACATCCCGAATGTTCAAAAAAGAGGACGTGCCAGCTGGTAACGAGTTAAGGAGCGTGAGTTTGGGGAGAGAGAGAGAGACAGAAAGAGAGGCAGCAATGACGTAACTGTGTGTTTGCAAAGGCTCGGTAGGAGACAACCCATTCCACAAAATTCCCCCGTCACCTCCACGGAATACCACCCGCAACACCATCTGCCCCCTCCTATGTCGCATTCCACGGCTCGCTCCCCTTCCACTCCCCCTCTCCCACCTGCCCTTCGTCGTACTCTTCTCCTCCGATCCATCCCCCCCCCCCCTCTCCCCCTCCCTCCCCATCCCTCCCCATCCCTCCCCATCCCTCTATCTGTTCCGTTCCATCGTCTCATTTTTCCACCGTAACTGCTCCTTCACACATCCAACCTCCCTCTCCTCCACCTACCACCATTTCAACCTCTCTCTCCCCCTCCCCTCTCCTCTTCCCGCCCACACCACCTCTCCCAGCTCTCTTTTGCTCCTCACGCGACCACTTCCACGACCCACTCCCCTCACCCCTCCACCTCCTCCCCCACTTTCCAGCCTCCCGACCAAAACCTCCAAAAACCCTTCCCTCTCCCACCTCCCCCCTTTCACCCCTCTCCCTCTTTCTCTCGCCAAAAACCCCTTCTTCCCACAGGCTGGAGCGCCATCTATCCCGCGACCCCAAAGAGAGGCAATTTCCATTCAGAGTGTATCGCGAGGTAGGGCGGAGAAGGATGTGGAGGATGAGTGGAATGGAGGAAGAGGGGGAGAGAGAGAGGTGGATGCCAAGGGTAGAGAGAGGAATAAGGATAGAAGGGAGAGGGTGTGGAAAACATCGGTAGAGGAGAATAGTTGGATATAAAGGGAGCGAGTCGATAGGGGAGAGAAGGAAAGTGCGGAGGGAGGGAGATCAAGAGGGGATAGAGAGAGGGAAGGGACGGCGAGAGAATGTAGGGAAGGGTTTGAAATGGAAGCGGAGGAAACGAAGTGGGTGCCAAAAGAAGAGAAAGAAGGCGATGAAAGAGGCGCCTGAGAATGAAGCAAATGAAATAAAGGATTGAAAAGGAGAGAAATTAATTGAAGGCAGCGGTGGCAGAAGAAAGCAAAATGCGGAATTATTAACGAGATATTGGGAAAAAATGTACGAAGAAAAATGCGCAATGGCGAGTTAAAATAGGAATAAGTTTCGAAAGTAGTAGCGACATCAATGATTATAATATATCGAATGTCTAGAGAAGAGATAAGTTCGATAGAATCGTGAGAAAACCAATAAAAGAGAAAATTTTAAAAATACGAATGATAGATAAATGCTATTAGGTGGAAAGAATCGGATGAAATCGAAAGGCCAAACGGAAGTATACCTCGCAGGAGAAAAGAAAGCGAAGCATAGGAAGTAAAACAGCAAAATTAGGAGAGGAAGAAAGAGAGGAAGGAGAGAGGGAGGAGAGAGATGAGGGGAGTGGTAAGAAGAGAGATGAAGAGAGAGAGAGGAGGAATCCTCAAGAGTAAAAATTGAAACTCGATAGAAAATGAAGACGGCAACTTTTTTGAGAGGAGAGGGAGAGAGACAGGTAGCGAGAGCAGTATAGAGAGGAAAGAGTCTGAGAGGCAATGCATTAGAAGGGATGGACGGCTGTGTTGGGGATGCTGAAGGGAGTTGGAAGGAGAGGTGAGAAGGAATAGAAGGAAGAGAGATAAGGCGAGGGAAGAAGCAGCAGGAGGTAGGAGGTTAAAAAAAAGAGAAACCTCTTTCGCGAGGAGGCAGAGCCTGCGTAGAGGGGAGAATAACAGGATGATGGAAGGGAGGGTGGGAAAGAATGGAGACGGGGAATAAATGGAAGGAAAAGATTCCGGGAATGGTGAATGATACGCATTCGGAATGCGACGGAAAAATGAGAGATAGGGGGAGAGTGGGAGAATCGGGGGAGAGTGGGAGAATGGCGAGAAGAAGCGTTCGCATCTATGGAATGAACGAGTTGAGGGAATAGAACGAGAATACGTTTCTAGGCAGGTTGAACGAGCGTAGGCGACTAGGGGGAATGAGTTCCTTATATTTTTTGCTGGAGAGAATGGAAAAAACTCGTTACCAAGTACTAAGTCTTAAGAGTAGTTTATCTGCGACTAGAGTAGCTGGCGCGTTAAAAAACATCAATTGGATAGACGAAATTAGCTGTAGTTAACCATTGGTACAAAAAGTTGATGAAAAGTCTCGCTATAGTTTTTTAAGAAGAACTAAAATATTCATTTTGACCTTATCGTATTCGTTTTTTTTTCTTTGCACATAGATGTAGCAATACTAACAATCTCTAATCTATTGTGCAAATGTAATGGGAGACCTATAAATCAAATTGTTCATTTCATAGAAGGAGTGTATATTATTAATATTTTACTTTTGTGATATTGTATTTTGAAAATTTGGTCCATGGTGATGTTTATCCTCCTAATAATTGAGTAATTACTCTGACTTGCAATGACTGTATTAAAAACATATTTCAGTACATCCGCGAATTCAAAACCAAAATGCTGCTTCAGAAAAATTATTAAAGCAGACAGTCATCTTCACGCAGTAATTTTTATATGTTCATAAAAAAAGAGATTTTACTATTCCCAATTACTTTGATCAAATTCGTCATCTTTGTTGAAGTACTAATAGCTAGAAAGATCCGAATACTTCATTTGCAATTGGATCCCAGCCATACGATAATTCGATAAAATCACAATGCGAAAACAGCAGACATCTGTTAAAATGACCTAGTTCCTCTTCGTCCGAGAATGACACGAACCGAGCCATTGAGTCCAAGAGGATAGATATAACTGAATACCCTAATAAAAGACGAGATTCGCAGAAAAAGTCGCGATGGATCTTTTTCTATTACTTAATGCAGAAATAGAAAGGCACGCACTGCGTTTGCTCGCGAGTGTGTTTTGCTAGGTAATAACAACATGACCCACAACTAGGAAGAACAATTGCTCGACCTGAAAGGAAGAGAAAGGAAGTTAAGGTACTCCCAATGGATTTTCGGATGCTCCTGGACAATAGCAGGACAAGGCGAGGGAGAGAGAAAGGTGTATACACACACTGTAACACACATACGTGTATAAGAGACAACAAGAGGAGTTGTGGGAGACACCAGAGAATGGGTAGCGAAGGATAATGGGTAGGAGGATGACGGGCAATCGGGAGGCATCCAGAAAAGGAAAGCGCCTGAAAATGGGACGAATGAAGAACGGCTTCGGATTGCAAATGAGTTGAGAATCTGACGTGGCGTGGAAATGGAAGGAGGGGTATATAGGGAAGGGAAGAAGGTTTTGTAGGGCGAGAAAACTTTCCAAACGTTTGTATGACGTTTAAATGGCAAGAAACATATAGATTGGTAAGAGAGGGGAATATGAGGAGAGGGGTTCGGTAACATAACGTGAGGGAGGGTAGGGGAAAGAAAAAAAGGAAAGGGGGTTGGGGAAAATGATGCGAGTAGAAGATGGAGGTAAGAGACGGGGAATGTGAGGGGGAACTGTCATTCTTGACGGCTATCTCTCTCTCCAGCCTCAGATCTCTCTTTCTCTCTCTCCTATATTTGTATTTGTATTGTTTTCTATTTTTTTCTTCTATTGTTTATATTTTTTGTTTATATATTTTTCTATTGTTTTATATAATTTTGTATTGTATTATATTATTTATGTATTTTATATCATTTCCTGCTTACTTGTAATATGCATGCCCCAATTACATTCTCTATATTCATTCATTGTATATATTTCATCTCATTCTGTATACTTGTATATATCTTGTTTACATTACGTTATTACCTTTACGTCTACTTTTTCTTTTTTTATGAAGGTATATAACTACGCTGTATATACGAACTCTCCCACTGTACATACTCCTTTCTATTTAATGTTGTAGTTTTGTATTATCATATGTACACTATCTAGGGTTTTCGCAAGTTTTTCACACCTCCCTTCTTAGTGGGTGTTTTCCTGCGTGGGTTTTACTAGGGAGAACATGCCTGTTTTTACCTAGGTTTTCCCCACAAACACAAATCTGTATTCAATTTTATCATTTTACTTTGTATGATTTAGGTACATAATGTTTTTTGTTATGCCTTATTTGATTCTTTTTCTTGTATTTATTATATTGACGAAGGGTTAAATGTAAGAATGGACCTTATGGTCTAAATTTCGCCCGAATAAAGACGATTATCTATCTATCTATCTATATCCTTGGAGGTCTTTCACTGCCAAATGACTAAGTAACAGAGAGAATGAATGATGCCTTTAAATTATAGCTAAAAAGAACGAATGTGCATAAATTATGTGTCATCCCGATATAGTTTAAAAGGACACGCAGTACTTTGCATTGTACGTCACAAAATT
The DNA here is from genome assembly GCA_028673005.1 of Tanypteryx hageni. Lineage (NCBI taxonomy): Eukaryota > Metazoa > Arthropoda > Insecta > Odonata > Petaluridae > Tanypteryx > Tanypteryx hageni. The sequence goes on from CM054116.1 coordinate 60,162,709, forward strand.
TATTGTTGTTTTAGGTGTGCATTGGAACCGTTATAAACACAAAATTTAACCGTCCCAGCAGTCAAGCTGCAATAACTTGAAATAGAATCCAATTATTTGCAAATATAACGGAAAACCCTTTAAAAGAACGAGCGCTTTGCCTATATTACGTAGCATATCCATGTGTTTTTGAAGATATCTCAATGCTCAAAATAAAACTAATAAGACATACCAATAGCAAGCATAAATATTATATATATATATATAGCACAATGCAGAAATTCTGAAAATATATTCCACAGTTTTATCACATTTAATATTATTTGGCTTTCTTAAAATGGTACAATACAATACAATGTAATGTGATAATACTGTGGAACATATTTTCAGAATTTCTGCATTGTGTTATATATTATATATATATATATATATATATATATATATATATATAATATTTATGCTTGCTATTGTATGTCTTATTAGTTTTATTTTGAGCATTGAGATATCTTCAAAAACACATGGATATGCTACGTAATATAGGCAAAGCGCTCGTTCTCTTAAAGGGTTTTCCGTTATATTTGCAAATAATTGGATTTTATTTCAAGTTATTGCAGCTTGACTGCTGGGACGGTTAAATTTTGTGTTTATAACGGTTCCAATGCACACCTAAAATAACAATAAATTTTGTGACGTACAATGCAAAGTACTGCGTGTCCTTTAAAAATATATCGGGATGACACATAATTTATGCGCATTCGTTCTTTTTAGCTATAATGTGCAGGCATCATTCATTCTCTCTGTTATTTAGCCATTTGGCAGTGAAAGACCTCCAAGGATATAGGAGAGAGAGAAAGAGAGATCTGAGGCAGGAGAAAGAGACAGCCGTCAAGAATCACAGATCCCCCTCACATTCCCCGTCTCTTACCTCCATCTTCTACTCGCATCATTTTCCCCAACCCTCTTTCCATTTTTTCTTTCCCCTACCCTCCCTCACGTTATGTTACCGAACCCCTCTCCTCATATTTCCCTCTCTTACCAATCTATATGTTTCGTGCCATTTAAACGTCATACAAACGTTTGGAAAGTTTTCTCACCACAATGACACGGTCGGCAAAGCAACATATCGTTTAAAAGCTTAAAATTTTCAAATAAATGTGATTTAATCGTATAACTTAATCGATTTCGAATCGTAGGCAAAATGTGACGATATCAATAAGAAACGTTATTCATATATCTTTAAAACGGTCCAGCTCCAAAGATCGCACGTCAATTCTTTCTCATTTTAATTATCAAAAGAGTAAAAAACCTGCAAGTCGAAAATTCGATTTTTACGTGTTATCTTATGGGAAATGGCACCCTCTTAACTTCTCCTCTCCCACCAAAAATAAATTTCTGGCCCCGAGGTGCACATCTTTATGGTCCCATTAGTAAGTGTACCAAGTTTTAAGTCTCCAAGTTTCTTGGTTTTCGAGATATGATGTCCACACACACACACATTGCCTTTTATTAATAGAGATTGCTTCAATTTTGATTCCTTTATGATAATCTTATGTATATAATGCTGAATTATGTGCCAGAAGATTTCTTATAAAAGAGCCTTTATTTTAATTATTTTCTTTTTCGTTTCATTTTATCGAATACAATGTAAAGAATCAACATTGATTGCTTGACATATTCGTCTATAACGTTTTGCAATAGTTACGTATTTCGAGGTTTATTATTTACTTTCATAATTAGATAATAGATAATAGATAACCTAAGAAAGTTGGAAAACAAACCGAAGACCGTCGATATAGAATGGGATGAAATTAAAACCAGTATCAAGGATACCTTGGATAAAGAGATTGGAAAACAAGAGAAGAAAATCAGAAAACCATGGATCACGAAGGAAATGCTGGAGAAAATGGATGAGAGACGAAAATGGAAAAACGTTAACAGTGAAGAAGGTAGAGCCAACTATAGGCGTATAAACAATGAGTTGAGAAGGGTAACAGATAAAGCTAGAGAAAATTGGCTAAAAGGAAAATGTGATGAAATAGAACAAATGGAGAAATTAGGACGGTACGATATGATGTACGCTAGGGCACTGGAATTAGAAGATAAGAAGTCTAATGGAATTTGTGGTAAAGGAATTATGAATACGGATGGGAAGATAGTCTCAGAAACAAAGGATGTAGCACAGGTATGGGAAGAATACATTAAGGAATTATACAGCAAACAGACAGGAGCGGCAAAAATAGAACTGGAAAATGAGGAAAACATTGAAGAAGATAACTTAGGACCAAGTATTATGGAGAGCGAAGTAGAAAAAGCGATAGTGGAACTTAAGAAGGGGAAAGCCACGGGCAGCGATGGAATACCGGCTGAGATACTTAAAGTCATAGGATCAGAAGGACTAAAAGCGATCACGAAATTAATTAATAAGATTTACGACACGGGAGAGTGGCCTCAGGATTTCCTAGAAGTAACAATGATCCCTCTAAAGAAGAAGCCAAAGGCAATGCAGTGTAAAGATTACAGAACTATAAGCCTTCTGTCACACACATCGAAGATCATCACGAGGATTCTTAATAAAAGGCTGGAGAAAAAGGCAGAAGGAATAATAGGGGAAGATCAATTCGGTTTCAGAAAAGGACGAGGAACTAGAGATGCTATAGGAGTAGTTAGAATCATATCAGAAAGGGCAATAGAATACAGTCAAGATATCTGCGCATGTTTCGTAGACTGGCAGAAGGCCTTTGATAGAGTAAATTGGGTAAAGTTGATGAAGATATTAAAGGATATAGGTGTAGACTGGAAAGACAGGAGACTGATTAGGAATCTATATGAGAATCAAGTTGTAAAGGTCAGGTTTGAGAATGTGGACACCTGCGGAATAAATATCGGTAGAGGAGTAAGACAAGGATGCTGCCTATCGCCAACCCTATTCAATATATATGGAGAAAGTCTAATGCAAGAAGCTTTAGAAGGCACAGGGGATTTCAAAATTGGAGGAAGGATTATAAGAACAGTAAAATACGCAGATGATCAAGTACTTCTAGCAAGAAAGGAAGAGGAGCTACAAAAAATGATAAATAGACTAGTGATAACAGGTAGAAAATATGGTATGGAAATAAATACAGAAAAATCCAAGGTCATTCGAATATCGGGTAAAGAAGAGAATCTGAACATAACTATTGGGGGAAAGCCATTAGAACAAGTTTCAGAATATAAATACCTTGGAAGTATCATAACACGAGAGGCAAAATGTACGGATGAGATCAAAACTAGAATAGGAAAAGCAAAAGCGGCTTTCAGGAGAAAGAAACAACTACTTACAGGGAATATAAGGGAAGATATCCGCAAGAAGTTGATAAAATGCTACGTATGGAGTATAGCATTGTATGGGGCAGAAACATGGACGCTAAGGAAAAATGACATCAAATACTTGGAAAGCTTTGAAATGTGGACTTGGAGGAGAATGTTGAAGATAAAATGGACAGATAGGATGAAAAACGATGAAGTGCTACGAAGAATAGGAGAGAAGCGAATGATTATACAGACTATCAGAAAGAGGAAGGCTAACTGGGTTGGACATTACCTGAGGAGAGAGAGTATGATTAAAGACGTGTTAGAAGGAAAACTAGATGGGAAAAGGGAAAGAGGTAGGAAAAGGTTTCAGCTGATAGACGATCTGAAAGGGAAAGAGAGTTATCAAGATATAAAGAGGACAGCGGAAAATAGGAGTATATGGAGAACCAGGTTTAACCATGAATAATCACAGACCTGTCTACGGACAGACTACCTATGATGATGAATTATTTCGGGCAATATTGTTTTAGTTACCCACGATGAATACTTCTGTTATCATTTGTTGTGGGATTCCCTCTTGGTGTACGTCGTTATCGTATAAGCGAGTTTAACATCTATTAATGAACATATTTAATGCTTTTGGGATAATTTCAAGGAAGATAATCTGATTTTAATTTTATATTTTTATCAAATAAATATTTCAAATAAGAAAGCATGCCTAAAGGAAAGGGATGATTATTCTCAGATTCATAAAAGATCAATTCCAAACGATTGGTTCTCATCAGAGCAACAAAATGTCGATCAAAGAAATAAAAGACTTGAAGAGCAAAGAGTGAGGAAGGCGAGCGTCAGAGCAATAAAAACTACTGACCAAAGGAATTTAAGACGCAAAAAAGAAAGACAGAGCAAGAGCAAAGGAAACTAATGACCAAAGGGATATACGATTTCAAGAACAAAGAAAGTGAAAGATATCATAGAAGGTACAATAAGGAAACTTCTATAACAACTTTAATTTCGACCAAAATATAATCTTTAACATCTTTCTCCCTTGAATACCTATATGTACACTTTGCTTTCTCTTCAACTGAACATTGTTATGCATCAATTAAGGCAATTATACTTATTATATTATAATAACACTTTCCATGTCACACCAATACACTTTTTATCGCCAAAGTCCGGGAGCTCCTTTTGTTTCGTAGGTTTAATTTTAAAATATTCACGTGACAAATTAGACCAGTGTTTCTCAACCGGGGTGACTCGTCACCCTGGGATGACGCAGGAGATGTGTAGGGGTGACGCAAAACTTCCAGGTGGTCTTCCCTCAACGGCGATAATCTTATCCCTCATTTCTCCCTTACAGCCGTCTTTTCCCATTCTCGTTCCAGGAATTTATTCGCGGGATATTATCTCTGATTTTGGAACTTATTAAGTACAATATTGTTTAGAAACAGACTTATTGTGTTCATTTTGTCCGAATACTAGCAGAAAATATTTGGTGATGTTCGAACAAATTGAACACAATTGGTCTGTTTCTGCATAGTATTTTTGTTACTATTTTTTATATAGAGTGCAACAAAGTAACGACTTCTTCGGTAGAGTATATTCACTTATTTTTCGTTATGGGGGTATTTATTTTCAATTCGGCGCGTGGAGTTGTGTTATCCAGCATTGGAACGTTCTGCATATATTTTCTTCGTGAATCTGAACCAAGTGTTAAAAGTTGCAGTACAAGACAATTCCAGCTTTATTTCGGCGATAAGTGGCTTTCTTTTTCTATCTTACTGAACATCCGATTCTTAAGAGAATATATCTATTTCGCCGTGAATCGAAGTGGGTTTTCGATTTTTTTTAAGGTAAGGTTATTACATCTAATATGCTTTAATTAACTCCCTTTTCCAATGCGCTTCATTGTCTTGCTCGAGTCCCAGTGGTATACTTTCAATCTTATTTAACATATTTTTATGTATGCAGGTATGATAATGTTTTCCGTCACCAGTTTTGATTTTCAATCCTCCTTACACCTTCTAGAAGAAATCTCGAACTCAGAATTTATTTGAGAACAGAGTAAATTTTTTGTCGGTAGTTAAAGTTTATTAATTCATAGTATATAATTTATTGATTTATTCATTGAGTATCCTTTTTTATTGTTTCTTGCAGTTTTCCGAGAATTATTAATCGGGGATATATTTTACCCTCATTAAAATGGACAAATCTGTAGTGAAAAAACGAAATTAGATGAAACAGTGACGACAATACATTCAAATGTGTCTCCTAAGATATCTTCTAAAATCAAACGTAGACAATACAGTGACTCTTACCTAGGTTTGGGTTTTACCTGGACCGGAGATGAGGATAATCCAATACCTATGTGCATTATCTGCAGATACAAGTTATGCAATGGTCCCTAGCAAACTAAAGCGGCATTTCTTATCAAAACATGAGCACTTGCAAGACAAAAGCATAGAATATTTTAAAAGAATTTCGAAAGATCAAAGTTAACAGTCAACAAGTTTTGTGAGAAAATTTTCAACTTCTGATCAAGCCCTGGAAGCAAGTTATATTGTGTCCGAGTTAATTGCGAAACAAAAAAATACCTCGTACAGTTGGAGATACTTTAATAATTCCTGCCTGTAAAGAAATTGTTAGAATTATGTTAGGTAATGATGCTGCCAACGAAATGGATAAAATACCTCTTTCTAATGATACGGTTAGGAGACGTATTAGTGATATGTCAAATGATATAGAAAAACATGTCACAGAATTGGTAAGTGATAGACGTTTCGGTATTAAGTCGACGAGTTGACTGACATAGGCGGTAAATGTCATGTACTGGCTTTTATTCGTTTTGTTAAGGAAACTGAAATAATAGAACAATTTCTTTGCTGCAGAGAAATCCAGTGAAGTACAAAGGGACAGGACATTTTCGATGTAATTGATACGTACATAAAAAAATGTCATTTATCTTGGATTTCATGTGGAGGAGTTTGTACAGATAGAGCTCCATATATGATAGGGACTCAGAAAGGATTCATTGCTCTTGATGATGTCGTTCAGATGGTACATTTTATCAAAAGTCGGCCATTAAAATCACGTATTTTTACAATTATGTGAAGTAATGGAATCAAAACATTTAACTCTAATTTTTTATACAGAAATAAGATGGCTCCCAAGAGGTAAGGCTTTGATCCTATTTTATGAACTAAAAGAGGAGTTGTTGACGTTTTTCACCCAGGAAAACTGTTCAAATTTTATTGATAGGTTGAGCAGCGATTATTGGTGTGTCCCAGTGGCTTATCTTGCAGACATTTTCAACAACTAAACAAACTCAATATGTCAATGCAAGGCCCAAATGAAAGTCTTTTATCGTCAACAGACAAAATGAATACATTTATTGGTAAATTGAAATTTTGGGAGGAACGAATTAAATAAAGGAGGCCTTGAAATGTTTCCCCTAACAGCAATCTCAAATGGCAAGGAAAAAGTAGTGAATTTGATAATAGACCACTTGCAATCTTTGCAACTCAAAATAAAACATTATTTTCCGAATTTCCAAATATGACTGGGTTAGAAATCCTTTTGCAGTAAATTAAAGTGCTAGTAGATTCAGCCTTCTGGAAGAGGAGGAGTTTGTTGAAATCCAAAACGACAGAACATTGAAAATGCAATTTGAATCTCTGCCATTAAATAATTTTTGATCAAAATTTCAAAAGAATATCCAAACATCAAAAAAAGCGATTGAAATTTTACTAAATTTTTCCACTTCTTATTTATGCGAACTCTGGTTTTCCACACTTACGTCTCTGAAAAATAACAAGAGAACGGCTTTTGTCTCTGGATGAAGAAATTAGAGTTTCTATTTCCTCAATCCGTCCCAGAATCAGCGAAATTTGTAAAGAGCATCAGTCACAAATATCACATTAAAATAGTAAAACTATCCAATTTCTTCGTTTAATAATATATAATAACTTTTGTTTATTATATAAATATACTTTTAATTTCTTATTTAAAGTTTGATTTTATAAATAGTAATACTTAATATTAGACTATTTTTTCTTTGCTTATAACATACGTTATCTATATTCAAATACTTCAAATGCATTCTTTTGATGTAGTGCCATGTTTTTCTTTGAGGATACTATTTTATGTTGGTATTATTTTGTAGTTGTGTATTTTTTGTTTTCAAAATTCTAAATTTAAAAATGGAATAGCATTATTTTTTCTTATTGTTGTATAAATTGTTTGTAGAGGCATAATAATAAGTCATATACATGTATATTTTAAAGGAATGAATTGTACGTAGATGTGTATTTTGATGTCTATTTTTATGAGTTTATATATCAATGAGTGGTTGTAAGATCATACCCTTTGTAAAATATTTTATTAGAATATGTTTTATTGTTATACGTCACATACTTATATTACAAATAATTTTATATAGTCAAGAAAATAATTATTTTTTTACTTTTAGAGATTGTTTAATCAAGTGATATTATTTATTATTAACTTTATGAGTTTTGTGGTGTAGATTGATATTACGTCAAAACTCTGCATATCATTCATATTTTTCTCATTGTCTTCACTGATCATTTCCTTGGTAAACCCTATTACCTGTGCATATGTTTTAAGGGGTGACGCGAAAATTACGACATTGAAGAAAGGGTGACGCGAACACGAAAAGGTTAAGAAACACTGAATTAGACTGACATGCCTTTGCATGGGACAACATATGGTTAAGCTAAATTTGAATATAACTTCAAAAGTATTTCCACTGGTTGCATCCCTAGAACTTGCAATTCCTGCTCAAGGTTTTAATGTTTTTGAGATTCATGACTACATAATATGATGCAGTTTCTTCCAATGGAAATCAATTCGAGTGAAATAACTATATTTTTAAAGTGATTCCATTGATTGTCCCGAGCAACGCCGGATACTTACAGTTAATATTATCTTAAAAATGCTGGGAGGGGTCATCGGCGAAAAAATACGATTTACAACGTTTTATTTTCAATGGCAGAAATAATATCAGCTCGCCTTAGACGTTGATATCAGACGTCTCGGGATTGTATTATTGGCACACGTAAAATTCGCCGCAGCTATCTTACAATTAATAAAAGCGGTAGCTAGGAGACAACTCTCTTGAATTTAAGATTCCACTCCTTCAATCCTTTCCCTCTACTTCCTCTCACTTTCCTCCTATAAAAGCAATCCCGAGCAACCTCCATTCTCCGCCGCCTCCGCGGGATAGACGTCCTTCATTACCTCTCATTACCATTATCGCGTTGCCAGGATAATACTAGAGAGAGGGAATAACATTTTAAATTTCTCGTCGAGCCTCACTTGAGATAGATAGAGGAAAAGAAAGAAATCGGTACCGTTCGCGAGTATACAGGGATGAGGCATATATATACATATATATGAAAGAGGGAATGAGGGTGGAAGACGGTAAATTTAGGGTGAAGAATGGGAGATGCTGCAGGGATGGACTAGAGAGAGAGAGAGAGAGAGAGAGCTAGTGCGTGGGAGGGAAGGTTTGAGGGGAAGATGAGGTTGTTTTGAAGAAAAAAGAGATATGAGGGAGAATGTGAGGAAGGTTTAGGGATTCAGGAAAGGGAGAGAGGGAAAGAGGGAGAATGTGGATGGGAAGAATGGTGGCGGAGGAGGCGCCAGCGAGAGAGAGAGAGAGGAGGGTGGAAGGCGACGGAGATAGAGATCTTCTGACGCAAAAGACAAAGAAAATATCCAAAGGCAAGCTCGAAAGAGAGGGAGAGGGTAATAGTGAATGCGGGTGAGAGAGAGAGAGAGAAAGAAGATAGGTGGATGGATGTCGAAAAGGAGATATGTAAGGGCGTGGCACGAAGCGGAATAAAAAAGAAACAAAAAACAAACGAATTTGACGTTGTAATGGAGGTCGGAAAGAGGAAGGGAAAAAAGTTGGATCCTAGAAATGACAAATGGTGACACGGGCCAAAACAGTTTTTTTCCGTCATTTCCCGCGAGCGAAAAAAACAGTTGCATTTTTTTCCTCCCTTCCCCGGATGCCGTTTTTTGGGGGTTAACTAGTCTTTTGGAATGTAAACACCACAATTGACGCGGGAAAGTGACGAAAAAAATGTCCACGATAACCATCTGAATGGAAAATGTATGCATTCAGGAGTGTTTACTCTTGTTACAAGAGCATTTTTGTTGAAGGAAGTGTTTCGATGGCTCTTAAATAAAACCCTATCCATTCATATGCGCTCTTAGGCTCGCGATTCAGAAATCAAGAGGCGGATTTAGGGGAGAAAAAACCCTCTTATCTAAAATAGGAAGCATTGTGGTCTCAATTTTGAAAGGCTTATCTTTGTATACTTCTCTTGATCCCGAGAAATTGACCTGCCAGTCGTCAAATATATTTTATGCGCCGATGCATAAAATACAGCGGAGGAAAAAATGGCGTCTTTGTTTCCCAGAAGCCATGGGAAACTTAGTAGTGTGTGCGTGCGTATATACATAGACATTCGCCGTATAAAAACATTCAAGACGAAAAACGCTTCCGACAAAAAGCCTTTTCGTGACTTTTTTCAAAGGCGAGATGACGGATTTCTTTATGTTAATTATCAAACCGACCCATTTTATTGAAGGAGCGATTACGTCAACTGCCTATTGCAAAACGAGAAAATGGTTACAAAATTATAAGAAGAAAAACCGCTGGAGGAAGGTGCAAGAGAGAAAGTTATGCAGCTTCACTCTCTCTCATCTTCCCTTTTACCTTCCCCCTCTCTCCCCTCCGCCCCTATCCCCTTTACAACTTTAAGTCGCTCCACGACTCGAATAGTGAAACAGGGATTGGTAGAGGTTCCGAAATGACGTAATCGTAAGAGAATGGGGCTGAATAGCAAAATGGGATGAGAAGTGGGTCCAAGGGATAAGACCTGTGTAGTAAGGGTGAGACGGGAAATAGGGAATAGCAGAGGGATATTGAACCAAGGACGGGGATATTCTCCCTACCTCTCGCTACTTCTCCCTACCTCTCTACCTCTCCCTTTCTCTCACTCTCCTTCAGGGAAGAAGCGATCAGCACGATAGTGGAGGCAATATACGGCACAGGAAGAATGCTACATAGCACATTTCTTCCCCTTCGTCTATCTCACCCCCATTCCTTGTATCCCCAACCTGCCAAAAAAATCCTCCCTTCATCCCCAATTCACGCCCTCGCCCCTCGCACCCATCTTATTCCTCCCACTCCATACCCACACCCTCTTCAACTTGCCTCTCTCTCTCACTGCTTCAATCTCTTCCTCTCCCTCCGCTTGCCCCCTCGCATCATCCTTGCATCTCAGCCGCAAACACTTATAAAAAATACACGATCCCGAAATCCCGCCATCCACCATCCCATATATCCTATACCCTCTTCGATCTAGCCCGATCCTCCGTCGCTGTCCCCTCGATCGGAAGCCTCTCAAGGCTCGGGCGAAAGAACGGGAGGCTTTCCCTAGACCTATCCCTCCTCTACCCCTTCCTTCCCGCCCTTCTTAATCAAAACCCACCCATTCCTACCTACCAACACGCGCCTATCTCGTTTTCAGCCCGGACTAGCCATCGTGCACACACAGGCGCACATAAAACTTGGGCGTAGGAATAAGATGACCAATGCCCCAGGATTACGGAATCGAATATCTCGCACCTGGGCCAGGTCAAGCGGGCACCATATCCTCCACGGGCGTTTTTTTACCCTCCTTTCTCTCTCCCCTCGCTCTATTCTCTATTTCTCCCATCGCGGGAAACGTTTTACGCCGTTCCGTGGCATCGGTTCACTCTTCAGTAATCCTCATCTTGTCCCCTTCCACGGAAACCCTTTGATCCTCCATCTCCTCCTGCGCACCCTGGTTCCTCCCATTCCAGGCGATTTTTCCCTGCGCTTCCCTCCCCTTCACTCGTCCCGGGCAACGTAAAACACACTCGGACTACAAAAGTCGAGGTTAACGCCCATCCGTTTCCCGGAGGGGCATCCTTCATCCGAGACCGACCATTCTTCCTAAGGTTGACCGGCACTGCGCGACCCTTCTTTCTCTCAATCCCTCGCTCTTCTCTCCATCCGGCGCCTCCGTATCCAAGGTCCCGGGAGCGCTTCTTACCCGATAGAATGGGTAGCCAAGCACGTCCTCCCTCTCTCTCTCTCTCTGTTTCCCTTTACCATCCCTATCTCTAGTAGACGGCGCAAAAGCAGCGACGGACTCCCTACGGGGTACAAGTTCTCGCCGTTCTCTTCACTAAGCGAATTATGTAATTTGTTGTTGTTTCACGTGTGGCGGGGGAGGTGAGGGTGGATGGGGAGGGGAGGGTGGATGGGGAGGGGAGGGTGGATGGGGAGGCGGGATTCGGTCGGTTTATTTATTTTCTTGGTTGTAACGTCGAGCAGACGAAACTTTTGCCAAATTAAATGAGTGTTTGGAATGGGTAAGGGGGAAGGTGGGAGGAATTCGTTTTTTCGTGAGTAAATAAAAGGTTCGAGGTACAGCGGAGTAAAGGCGCAATTTCATTACTTCTTTACGACGAAGACACGTTTTGCGAATTGATGCAAAAGTGCGGTTTTTTTAATCGCTCGCTAAATCAACTTTGATGGGAGGAACCGATGTTCCCGCGTTTCGCGCAGGTAGAAGAGGCGCTGAACCTTACCGAGCTCGCAAACTATACCAGATGAAAACGCAGCAAAATATTTTTATGACCCAACTTTATGCATTCATAATACAAAAAGCAAGCAACCCAAATGACGAAAATGGCCATTCAACTTTTTTTAAAAGGTTATAAAGCTTGGTTTCTGCTACTGCGTCGTGAATTGACAGCTGGTTGATAATTGGCAAACGTTTTTAAGCTTTTCGGTGTATCTATGTACAACCTCTATCATTTATGATCATATGGTAACTACCGGACCGATGATTTTTTTATAATCAACTATTATCTATCTACGAATGGATTTTCCGTGTTTAATAGTTTGTCATGAGGTTTCGGTGGTAATTAAAAGAAAAAACTTAATATTCACATTATTTTATTTGTAAAATCTAAACTAGTGGAAAATAAAGTAGGGAATGATTAGACACTAGAAGGGTGGTGTCTCACAGGCCGTATCTTTACAAAAGGTTAACTGAGGAAGTCGAACAAATACAGAGAAAATGCTAGGAGCTGTCACGTAAGGTAAATTCTTCTTGTCCCACGGGATCGTTCTTCCTGACGCAACGGCCGGCTGGTGTGTATGGTGCGAAGGCCATTGTATTAGTGAAACGGAGGAGTTGACGCGATGTTTAAGAAGCGGAATTTGAGAATGAAAAAACATTCCAAGAATGTAGTCGCGTAAGTATTCCAGAGCAAATAGGTTGCACGGAATCAAAAAAGCTGTTATGAACGTGAATATTGATATCGAAGAGGATGAAATTGGCCAGACATATCCGTATCACTTTATTCTAGCGATGAGTAAAAATAGCCAGTCCAAGTAAGTATATTCTATCGAATAATATAAAAGTTATTGTAATCGAACCGTAGTAAAACAGTTGAAGGAATTTCTAGGCGAGTCTCTCATTTCAAAGAGCTTAGTAAAAATTAAAATTCCCGACAAAGTTTAGCCATGCAGTTTGATTGAGAATAAACTAATAACTGAAACTTTACAAGGAAATTATCAAAAATTAATGTATTAACTTATAGAAAACTCCTACCTTATTCAGCGAGAAGTGCTGCATCCCTCCATAGAGCATACCGCTTACAGGTTCTAGTCACTAGCGAACTCGCACGAACTCTGCCAGCCTAACACACATTTTCGCATTTATATAACCTCTGGACAGAGGGGTTTGGGTAGAGCGCATCGTGGAAGGAAAAAGCGACTAATTGTGCCACTACTCGTCATATGCGGTCATACTGGTGGTATCGAAGAATCTATGGAGAGTTGCGCCATGGCTGCGCGTTAAATGGAAACAGCTACGAGGTGAATCAAATGCATGTTATAAATTGTATGCTTGTGTATTTTTGGCTAATCAACCTCTTGGATTATTATAGATGTTAGAAATTGAATGATCAAAAAAACAAAAGAACAATTGTTTGTTTGTGTGTATCTTTGGCTAATCAGCCTCTTGGATTATTATAACCATAACTCCTTACACACCAGATACAAAGCAGAAGGGAAACCCGGTTCCGGTATTAGCCTACTCTTTACGAAGAGCATCAAGGAGGCCACCTGCTTAACGCCTCTTCCGAAGGACTTGCGTGATCGCCTCAAAACACACAAGTAGGGGACGGGACGATCTCTGATTGAAAAATCCGACCTCTGCCTGGGACCGCTGCGTGGAAGGCCAACGCTCTAACCACTCCGCCAACGCTACCCCTAACAATAAATATTTTTTATTTTTTGTTTTTATTTATTTTTTATTTATTCAATAATCCCGCATACAGCTTTTGTAGCCATTTTACAGTGGAATGTGTTAACAATAACAATAGACGAACACATACATCCATGCCCTAGGTGGAGAAAAACCCACCTAGGCTGGATTAGAACCCGCGACCTTCGGATTGGCAGGCGAAACGTTACCCCGCCGCCACCGAGACCGAATGAATTTAGTAAGTATGCGATATTTTCAGAATTCGTCGCTCATCTATTTTATATTTAATGATGGAAATGGTGTGAATCTACAAATGTATGTGAATTTGATCAAAATCTCTCTCTCTCTTAATAAGATACTCTCTATAGTACATTTTCAGTAAAAAATTTCAACTTATACAGGGTGTTTCGAGAGTTGCACTACCCTTTATATTTCACGGTAATATCTGCAAATCAGTTATAGTTTTAAAGTGGATATGGAATTGAGTGATGAGTGGTCATTTACAACACTTGATATGACATGCACATGGAGGTGATATTCGGCTGATTTTGTAGATATTTCAGTAAAATATAAAGGGTTGCGCGACTTTAGAAACACCCCTTATAAGTAGTAATTCAATACTGCTTAAAGCTTTCCCTTACTCTTATTTTTTTTAAACTTCGCTAACTCTGTTTTGTTTTTGAGTTTACAATAAACATGATCCTGATAAATTTAATAATAGGCATGTCTAAAATTTTTTGATTAGTCAGAGTACTAACGAGAGAACATCATTATAAGAGATTTTTTCGGACTGCCTTTCTTCATATCAATTAGGTCATATTTTATTTTATAGATGATTATGAACGTGATAAAAACCTAACATAATATTGGCAAGGGACAGAATCTAATTAGCTTTTATGAAATGTTTACCTTCTTTTAAAAGAAAAATTTACGCTTCAATTTTTAAAATCGCCGACATGACGCAGGGGGAAATTCGTTAAAAGAAAGAAAAAGTATGCGTAATGTAAAAGACCCCTTATATCGAAAATATGGACACGGGTTTGCGGCTGACCTCGATGAGAGTGGGCGAGCTCTGAAAATCCCCGCGTTGACGTGAACCAAACTCACTTTTCAATTTGATCCTAATGTGCGACTCGTTCGACGCCATTTGATGGAGCAGAACCCGAAGAGTGGTAATGTATACAGCTTTACGTCTCTTCATTTGGCGACCTAAAATAGTGAAAGTCGATTAGATTCCGCAAAATGAACATTTTTCCCTTAGCCAATTTTGTTTTCCGTCAACGAAAATGCCAAAGGCAAGAGGTGAGTAGAGGAAGAAGGGTTCCTCGCTCTGCTTCAGATTAATTCAGGCATGGGTGTTTGAGTTAATACACAAATATCCTATTCGAGTATCGGAGTTGCCCAACCTTTTTGAGCTGACATGCCGCAACAGCATAAAATTCATTACTTTCAAGAGATAAGCAAGTCTGTCATTTGGCATGAAATGAAATCCGCTTACACAAAAAAATTAATAAAAATTAAGTATAAATACATTATCCTACACATTAACTTTTGCATGATCTCTAATCCATTGTCGTGTGTGAAGGTTTTCAAACGTTTTCTACTTAGCGGAACATTTTGGAAATTTTCGCTTTAAAGGAAGCAGTTTTAAAGCCATTTCAGTCTGTCTTGTCTCGTTTTGCAATTTCACACTCATTGTGATGAGGTTAGATTTAATTTGTGTGGCCGGTAGTTAAGGATTAAAAAATAAAACTTCGAAAATAATGAATTTGCTAGAGATCGCAGAAAAATTCCATTACGAACAAATTTTGGCATGCGTGCCACCATAGTTGGGACGGTATTTTTGCACCCTCGGCAAGATTTGGAAATTAGGCATCCTCCCAGATGAAAATATACCGTACACAACTTCACCTCTTAAAACAATATTTTATTCACAATGTAGAAGCAAAATAAAATATCAGATATATTTTATATTATAAAAGGTCACGCAAAAGTTCAAATGTCATTTGTTGGGCCCCTAAGCGTGCAGCGCCCCAGGTGGGTGCCTCGCTCGCCTAGCCCTTGTCCCGGCTCTGCGTGCCACGGACTCGCTCTTTTGTACTACATCATTTGGATTTCACATCAACGGTTATATTTATAATACGCGCTCAAAAATGTGAGTTATGTCGCCGATCTTTGCTTCATCAATGTATTTTTTGCAATTAATTTTTAAAATACGGGGTAGCGCATATCAGGGCAAGATTGGGTCAGAACAAATGAAAATTAATAAATACAATATAGTGACATTTGCTACATGACAGATTAAAATAATATTAGGATCGTAACCTATAAATAAAATTCCGTATTAACACTATTACTTGCGGTTGTAGCTATCCAAATTAGTTCATTTTCCTCCCAAAGAAAATAAAGGAAATGCCGGGCACGCATCCATTAACGGATTTACATAAAGTACAAAAACGAAAAACATCATCCATAAAAATTTAATTGTGTCGAATCCAGTAAATATATATTATAAAGTCGATTTCAATTATATATTAATGTGCTACGCCATTATCTATAGTTAAAAATGAACATTTTCCGTAGGTCGAGTAGATATTTGACCATCTCCGTTGACTGGTTACGGCTTCCACGGAATGCAATGAAATTAATTTGCCATATTCAGATCGTGCTTCAATTACCTAGCTCTCATTCCATCTTTCCATCCCTCACGCCAACCTTCATTAGTACGTGCGGGTGTCGAACGTCCACTCTCCGCCAATTGAAAATGAGTATGTTTTTCGTGTCATTTATGGTGATTTAGGTAATAGGATTTAACAGGTCTGAAATGCAGGCAATTGATCTTCATTGAAAAGAAATTAGTCGCGAGATTTTACATACGCGAATCCTTTTATCGATGATAGAATTACTCTTTGACAATATTAATAATAAGATAAATATTTTTTCATTATATTCTATTCTTAAAATGTTAAATACTGAATACTATTATAAAATACTTCGTAAAATACCAAACTACTTTCTATCCCATGGAGGGAGGCGGTGGTGGAGTGGTTAGAGCGTTGGCCAGCGGTTCCAGGTTTGAATCCGGCGGAAGTTGGATTTTTCCACCTGGGATTGTCCCGTCTCCTACTTGTGTGATTTGAGGAGACCGCACAAGTCCCCTCGGAAGGGACGTTAAGCAGTTGGCTCCCTTGATGCTCTTCGTAAAGAGTAGGCTAATGACGGCACCGAGTTTCCCTCCTCCCTTGTGTATATGTTCGGTGTGAAAGGAGTAATGGCTATAATGATCCGAGAGGTTTATTAACCAGAAATTTCATGCAAACAAACAAATTTCTATCCCATGCACTGCCATGGGGGGAGGGCACTGTCTAAGATTTGTCAAATTTTCCTAATTATTTGATTTAGGTAGATATTTTAATATATTAAAGAAATGATAGGATTATAAATATATTACAATTTTTACTAATAAGCTGAAACTATATTGTGTTAATACACTAGAAAGGCAAAAATATTCATAAAAGCAAGTTTTTCCACATTTATCCTTAATATGTTTGTATACTCAGATTCACATTACAGTAAGAGAACAATCTACCACCAGGTTTATAGAAAGAAGAAAGTTACAATCATCGCCAGCTTAGTTAAAAAGGTCTGTATTTTTCCAAACATTTTCACGATTTTCATTAAAGTTAAATAGATTAAAGAAAACGTTTCTGGCCTTGGAGGTCCCCCTACCTTGGCATTCCTAGGATTAGGATTCTAAATGAAAGACGAAAGTGGATACAGTTTAGAAGGGAAAACATTTTCATTTTTTATCTTAAAGTTTAATTAAATTGAATAATATTGGGACTAGAAAATGATTCTCTTTGACATTATAGTGCGTAATTTTGTGAAATATCTGGACATCGTAAGAATTATTAAGAGACAATAACTACCTTATATAATAATATATACATAATATATATATAATACCTTAAGCCTATCAATACAAAATTAAAAAATAGTGAAATACAATCGACGGAACTTGTAAGGGTTGATTGCAGAAACAATTAAAACATATTATAAAAATAATTAAGCGTATGCATATTACAGTGCATTTTTAAGTCCCCTTAGCTCTTTAAAATAAAAAAAATAATTTATAAATAATCTATGAAAAGGCTATGCCCTTTTAGTTTTCAGGTCTTCGATTGTTGAACATTCAATCTTTCCGACAGCCTGAGCTGTTCCTTCCGCTCCCTCGTTGCTGCACATTGGAATCCATTCATTGTATCACTACTGGCAACAGCAGCTCCAAATGGAATGCAATCTTCAGGACACGCCCATTGAAGATGGCGCGACATCTGCGACCGTTTTCCAGAAAGCCGAAGCTAAATTGCAGCATCCAGATAGCTATGGAACCATTTCCCGGGAATTGAGCTTCCAAACCCTTTTCTCATTCTAGTGGGTCTATTTCCATAAGGGCTTTAAGAATGAATATATATATATATATATATATATATATATATATATATATATATATATATATATATATATATGTATATATATACACGCATACACACATTCTGAGGGTGTAGGTTTCACGAAACGTATCTTTTTTTATTTACTTACCAGGGATGCTTCTAAGTGTTTGAATTTTAATTTTTAGTTCGGTTATTACGGCATATCTTCTCGGCAACGATAGCTACTGAAGCGAAAGTCTCGTTTTATCATGATAATGTGAATTATTGAACTCGCCAGACGAGAGTTGCAAATGTTGGATGAAATTTGATGTAGATTTTGGAATGTAATTTGAGATAAATATTTTGCATTTACAGAATTTGGTTCCCTTTTAATCTAGATCTAACTAACAGATTAGTTCAAGAGTGTGTGTGTGTATATATATATATATATATATATATATATATATATATATATATATTCCATATTTTAAAAATTAACTACAGTTGACTAGTAATTACCGCTACCATACCGCATTCAGAATGTTTTACATTTTACCATAACTATTGTGACAAGACAACATCCAAAGCTTGCAGATAACAACTATTTGACATGTTGGAGGCGATAGAAAAAATATATATTGTAGGTTTGATTGGCAATATAAATTCCTCAATAATATTACCGAAAATAGCGTCGCTATTCAAAATGAAAACACTATTCGTGGAACAATAAATGTCCATAACACACAGACACACAAAATTTGCTTCCGAGAGGAGGGTGAAAGAAAGGGACACAGCGTGATAGATGTTCTGAAGATATACGTACGTATATGATATACCTCGATTTGCTAACCCCCACTTTAACGCCAATGTTAGTGATGGACAAATGGTGGCGATATATTGGGGTTTGTCTGTGTTACTCTATCGCTGAAGAAGGGCATAGGCCCGATAATCTTGCGTGTTTTTTTTGTATTCGTGTGTTCAACGTGTCTCTTTGACGCCCCCAGCAGCCTGCCATCTTGGTCCCCGACTTGGTAAGTGTCCGCTGGGCTTCCTTAAACACCTTGTTGCCACCCTCATCAATACCTTTTCATTTCCTTAAGTTAATATATATATATATATATATATATATATATATATATATATATATATATATCTATATATCCAACCTGGCGTGGTGAAATCTGTTCCAAATCAAGGAGCTACTTAAAAATTCAGGGGCAAGTACAAATTTCAATGAGATCCGATTTAGATTCAGGGTTATTTAAATCTATATGCATTACACATATACCATACATAAAACCTAAAGCTGTTGTATACATAGTAACTCCACCGAAGTTGATAAAATATAACAGATAAAAATAGTCGCAACTTAGCAATTTTTAGTCGCCGCTTGCGAACTGGTGCATTGGTTTGTACTGCCCTGTCTCCAGCAACTGCTTCTCAACGCCTCTTCGATAGGAACGGTAGGAGGATTTTCAGTATCCTTGATAAGTGAGGGAGGGGAAGGATGTAGGAAGGAGGTGTTGACATATCCGGGAGGACAATCACGCGCACACAAACCAGCTGGACTATACAAAATATAAGAAAAAAGGGTGGAAGTGTATAGGGAAGAAAAAACGGGTATAAGAGGAGAAAGGAGAAGAAACGGGATAAGGAGACTATGGGTGGTGGGGAGGGAGGAAAGGAATGGAAAAGTGGGGAGGGAAAAGTGTACTCTGGCGTAAAAGAAAATTCGCGGAACGTGCATAACTGCCAAAGGCGCAGCGGGATGGAATTCCCCGCACAAAAATATAATTTTCCGTACGAATACTAAAAAAAAATAGAAAAGAAATGGCGAAGGTTATGAGAGAAGAAAAACAAGAGGGATACAGAGATATGAGAAAAGGAAAAATTAGAAGAAATTGGAGAGGAGTTTGGTGGGGGCTGTAAACAAAGAGGAGAGATGAGCAAAATTGAAAGAGGACGAAATACTATAAGACGGAGATGAGAAGAACCCTCTTTCAGAAAATCGAGTTAAGAGGAACTAAGGTAGGATAAGTGATGAATAAACGAGGATTTTTATTTCCCAAAGGAATTGCATGAAAGGAGTAGTTCTGGAAAAGGAAATGAATTGAAGATAGGCGAAATATATTTTGGAGAAGCATATTGCTTAATCGAATTCAAAATAACAGGCTAACATAAACAAAATGCGTTCATATTAATTAATCTGATAAATATAGCTTGCTCTTCCGGTGACACAAAAAATGGATATGTTTTTGAATGGTCAAATAACGCAAATTGACCATTCCTCACCCTGTAGTGAGGATATTTTCATCCACAGACCGCATGGATGACTTGTAGAAGCAGAATTTGGCAGGAATCAATTGGGTGAGAGAAAACTAATGGCCGGGAAAACATCTTAAATCATTCGGCTTCGCGCCCAAAAAGTATTTTAGAGCAAGTGACGAAGAAAATTCTCGAAAGATATCACAAACGAAAAGAGACTCGAGGAGGAGAGAGATCGAGGGAAATTCTAGCGAATTTAAAGAGGAGGTACGGATGGAGTTGTCGAATAAATCGGATTATTGCTTTTAAAAAAAGACCCCAAAAGGGAAAAATGGAGGTAATAAACGGCGTCATTTGCGAGAAACACGAAAAATGAAAGAGAAAGATGAAAAATATAAGAAGAAACGAACAAAATTTAACGAAGAAGGGAACAAGAGGGCAAATCCGAGAGGGTGGGAGGAGGAAGGAGGGATTAACGAGAAAGCGAGAATAAACAAGGTTAAAAGGTTTAACCTATCTCCCTGCTCTCCGCAAGGATTGTGGGAGAGAGGGAGATAAAGAGAGGAGGGGTGAGTAAAGACGAGGTTGTAAGGAAGGATTCTGTATGGTAAATATGGGTTATAAAGGAAAATAGGGAAAGAGAGAGGGCGAGAGAGAGAAGGGATGGAATGGGTAGATGGGAAGAGGAAGTAGAGAGAAGAAAAGCCCGTGAAAAAGGATAAACACGGCGGGGGCGTGGTTTTCCTTTTTTCATAAGGATAAAGAGGAGTAAAGAGAGGAAGAAATGGGGAGAGGGATAGAGAGAAAGAAAGTAGAGGGACGGAGAGAAAAGGAAGGGGCGAAGAGAGAGGGGGCAGAATCGTGTTTGGCTTGAAAGAGAGAGAAGCGAAGGAAGTATGAGGGAGGGTGGGAAATCGAGAAGGAGTATTGCAAAAGGAGTAGGACGGGGAGGAGGACGAAAGAGGGAGTGAGAGAGAGAGGCGACATTCTCACCCCTCTTTATTCGGAGCACGTATTTGTCGAAGAAAACTCTGGGTGGAAAGAAGAGAGAGAAAGAGAGAGATAGAGAGTATAGAGGAGATAGGAGAGATAGGCGTCCGGGGGTAAGAAAATGGGGCGGAGGGAGTTTAGAGCTTTGGGGGGGTAGTGGGCGATAGAAAGAGAGAGGGTGGGAGGGGTAGAGGGAAAAGAAGAAGACAGGAAGGTATCATACATGGGTTTGGGCTAGGAAGGATGTTTTAGTCGAGGAAAGAGAGAGACGAGGAACGAATGTAGATGCAAGAGTGGAAATGTAATAGACGAGGGAGGGTGGGAGGGAGAGAGATGGACATCAACTGAGAGCAAAGAAGATATTCTCAAATAAGGGGGAGATGAAGTTTAAAGAGCGGGAGAATTCTGAGTGGAGACAAAAGTAGTACATGTCGTAATTTGAAATACTTGCTCAGAGATAAAATAGTGCCTCAAATGGGATAAGATGTAATGAAAGTGATTTGTGAAGTCACAGAACGAAAAGGATAAAAATAAAAGCGAATTTTGGCAGAAGTTAGGATTTAAAAAAATTTTAATCGGTATCGATGGTCAGATGTTTTATTTAATATTGATGTTAATTTAAAAAAATATATCTCCCCTGTAAAGTTTCGATCAAAATGTTACACAGCGCCAAAAAAAAATACCAAGCTAATTTTCGATATTTTACAATAAAAGTTATATAAAGAATTAAACAAATAATTGAAATAGGAGATCCGTGAAACCGTATCGCGATATTAAGAAAAATTATGGATTTACTCGTCATCTGAACCTAAGTTTAGTTTCTATAAGTTGACACGGTTCACTATGATTTCGTCAATACTTTGACTCGAACGCGGATCGCAAAACGAGGGCGATGAAAAACACATCGCGAGGAAATGAAGAACTACGTATAACTGGGATCAATGGAGAAAAATGGTTTACCTTTAAAAATAGAAAATTCGATTTTTTTCCTTCCCCTTCTGTCCCATTTGGATCGTATTTTAACGTGACGAGCTGGATACGAGTCAATACTTGCAGAATCCTACAGTTGACATAAAGTTCAGCGAAGGAGTAACTTCCTCTCTCTCTCTCTTTAAAAGGAGAACGGGAACATAGAGGACTGAATAAATAAACGACGCAGAGACAAATGGTTTCGGTGTGTTTAAGGAGTAGCGAGGGTTTGAATGGGAGGAATAGAAAACAAGATAGAACGCATAAATGAAGGCTGCGTGCCAGAGAAAAGGAAAATACTCGAGATACGGAAATGTACGAAATGACATAAAGGCAGAAAGGCTTGGGTGGGCATTCATAAAAATATGAACCAAAGTCGAGTGTAGAGAAATAAATACGGTTAAATATGAATGAAATGAATCGTGGGATGGAGTTTTATAACGAGTTCGGTGACATGAAAAGGCAAAGCGACGCGGCGAATGGAAGGAATTCGAGTGTGAGTGATAGTGGGACGCAGCGGACTCTACAATAAAATAAATTCAATAAGATATACAAAACGACCAGAAAATATCAGTTGAGTAGAGCTGGGATAATAAAACCCACAGTGAAATTACAATAGAAAACAAATATTATACTAGGAAATGAGTATAAATAAAGGCAGGAATGGGATACATCATATAGACAGAAAATTATGGATATGGCAGGATAGATAGAAATAAAGGGATTTCCAGAGAATTGTCAGAAATGTTAGACGGGATGAATGAGATGAGGGGATAAAGGAGGGAATAAAGAGTAATTCGGAAGAGAAAGAGGGAGAAAAGGAAAGAGGAAAGAGAGAAGTGGGTTTAGAGGAGAAAGGGCATGCCTGGGGGTTTCTGCGGTAATGTTGTCTCTTCATCCCGGGCAGTTCCCTTTTCAGCAGCATCAACGATCACGTGGCTCCAGCCATACGAATGCTCTTCTCCGAGGCAGAAGGGGTGGTTTGTGGGGGTGGGGAGTGGTGGGCTAAAGGGTCTCGAAAATTGACCTATCGGTTTCTGCAGGGCAGTGTGCAACGGAGGGGTGTGTTTGCAGGAGACGTTTTGGGCGCGGCCACTACCGCTGCTAACCTTTATTACTTTTGCTGATACGATTGTCGTCGAGGAGTTGATACAGGAATGAATATTTTTGATTCGTTTCTCAAAGCGGGGTTTGTCCACGCTATAAAAACAAGCATTAAGTCATATGTTTGAACATAAAAAAACAGGAATGGGCTTTATTTTGAGGAATTTACATAAAAATATTGAATATTTTGGAACCAATCATAATTTTTCTAATTATACCAATCAGGCAATTATTGATCTCGTCTTCAGGCTGAAAAACAAGATTATAAAAAGTCAGATTTCGGCTACAAAGCAGCCGTCTTCAGTGATGATTCACCAAAAATAGATTTTAAAAGGTTCTTTTGGAGATACATGAGACAAGTATTTTTAAGTTCTTGTTCTTGAATAGCTATGCCATATTTGGCTGGAGTTGGTGTAGATTTTCCACCTATGCACTTGCTCTAACCCGGAGACTTCGGGTCAAACTTCGACAAAACTACATATTGCGTATGGAGAAAGTACAAATTCAAATGATCATTTTTACTATACCCCTCCTATAATAGTTTTCAATCCAATATACAATAACAATCTTTCAAAATATTGCAAGTCGGTAACTATAACTTTCAGTTCAAATGCGGGAATTCCCAGTAGCCTAAAAAAACACGCAAGAGTTGGAGTTGCCAACTTTCAATTGTGTCGAATTTGTAATTCATACAATCAGGACTGGCCCGAGGTGTGGGAAAGCCGAGCGATGGCCGGGGGCGCCATCTCGATCCATTACTTGCAAGTGAATAAATATTGTATACCATTTATATCGCGGAACAGGCTGGAATCTTGATGGCCTTCGTTTTATTTTTTCTTTATCAATAATTTTCACAGAGCAATGAACAAATTAACATGAACTTTTAAAATATCACAACAAATATTTACGGAGGTGGGCCGGTAGCGGCAAAATTCCTCGGGCCGCCCATGCATACAACCCGCCACTGGATATCTCTTATATAGTTTTTGAATGCGAAAGTTTAAATAAATGTTCCTAATCTCACTGACCCGGAGATATTAAGACAACTTATAGCCCGATGATGACGTGCCCAAACACGGAAAGGTGGCAATTCTAAGTACCTAGATAAAATGATATTTCTTAATATAATAGGTAATTCTGACAAACTTTCAATGCTGACAATAACAAATCGGCATTGAACGAGGAACATGTCCGAGTTATCAAATGTAAACAGACACTGACGGGAATTCTTACAACTAAATTAAAAACAACCTCGCAAATGTAGTTACATACAAATCGAACATTTTAAAACTTTGTGGTATTGACACAAAAAACTTTCCTCACTATGTAATTAGCAAATAAGACCTTCACTCACAAATATTCCTGTGAGTCAACGACTTATCAATATGTCACCTGGAGAAAGTTTCCAATCAGCGAAAGCTTTTCCATACATCACCGCTCGGATTCCATTTTTCGAGGAGAATAGACCTTCAATTAATTAACAGTTTAACTGAAATAACGAATGTCATTTTTGATATCGCAGATTGTGTGTGTGTGTGTGTGAAAAAGAGAGAGAAGATTGAAAGAGAGAGAGGGGAAGAGAGAGAGAGAGAGAATCGAAAGCTGGGATATTTCAGATGTTTTGTTCATTAGTTCGCATCTTTTTACTCCCGATACGCACTCATGACAAAAAAATCCAACAAGGAGAAATTCGCAAAAAAACTAATTTCAAACAAGGGAAACTTCAAAAGAATTTTAGAAATGAAGCGTTTGAAAGATTTAAAAAATAAAGATATAGAGCCATCCTTTTTTGCAGTTGACAGCCACAATCCCCCGTCACAATTAGTGCCCACAGGAGTAGAAAAAAGGGGGAGAGAGAGCTCTTCTTCCCTCCCTCGCTCATACACTACTCCCTATATCTCAACCCCCCACTCCTTTACTACAGGGATAAAATCGACATTCAAATCAGCAGACATTCCAATTTCTTCGTTTTTTTTTCGAACAAAAAAAATTAAAAGGAAAAGCAATTTGTATAAATATCTCATGCTGCTGCTCATCTCGGTGGCATCGCCATCGTCTTTTTTATGGAGAAGGCTTTTCCGCCCGACAGACGATGGCAAATCGGAAGTGAAAGGGAGAGAGAGAGAGGATTAAATTCTTCTCATTTAGAATTGAAACTGCAAGTGAAGAGCGCGGCGTACCGTGTGTATGAGTGTTATAAGAGGGAAATGGGGAATGCCCAGAGGGGAGGGACGGATTCGAAAAAGGAAGCCACTTTCAAAAAGGATAAGAGAGAATGTAGCGGGAAAGAGAGAGGGGTGGTGCGGATAAGAGAGTAATATAACGCAAGGAAGAAAGGAAATAAGGAAATGGAGAGGTGTGTAATTGGAATAAAAAGTGGAGAAGCTATTGGGAGAGAGAGAGAAAAAGGAGGTGGGGAAGAGTGGTACTCGAAGATGGGTTGCGTGAGAAAGGAGGAGGGAAAGAAACGTATAACGCCGCGAATTGTCTCCGGATCTCGATTCTATTGATTCGAGTAAATAGGAGAGTCAAAATGGTACGCCGAAGGAAGGGGGTTGGGGGAGGCGAGAGGGTACAAGGATAGGAAAAAGGGAAGGGGGGAAGACGAAAAGAGGTAGGTGGAAGTCGAGGGGTCGGCGATGGAAGGGAAAGGGTGTGCTGAGTCGGTTAGATAGAGAGCGATAAAATGGCCGGAAAAGGGTTGAAAATGGGGGTTGGATCGGGTGTTGGAATAAGGGGAGGAGGAGGTAGGGAGGGAGGTATAGGGAGACGAGCGTAGGGGGAGGGGAAAGAGTGGCGGAGTTAGATTTGCTATTGGGAAGTGAGGAAGAAAAGGGATTTGCAAGTGAAGAGGGTATCTACTTAACCGATGAGTTCTGTGGATGGAATGAATCCCTAGCCGCGGTCCGCTCACATAAACCAATAGCTCCAAACATTTTCATTTTTATCTTCCCTCCTATTTCTTTTTTTCAAGTGTTC
The DNA here is from genome assembly GCA_028673005.1 of Tanypteryx hageni. Classification (NCBI taxonomy): domain Eukaryota; kingdom Metazoa; phylum Arthropoda; class Insecta; order Odonata; family Petaluridae; genus Tanypteryx; species Tanypteryx hageni. The sequence continues at coordinate 60,189,065 of CM054116.1, forward strand.
TTTTTTTTAAATATCCTCGTTGAGAACGGAGGAAATATTCCTTATTTATACACGCCTTTTGCGTAACTGGGCATTAAGATGCTTTATATGGAACCGGGATGAAAACTCGAGGAAAAAAACTTTCACCAAATTAGCTTGCTTTTTTAAATGGGAAGTTTTTGTATTTTTTTCGCGCGTAATTTTTATCCTCCCGTTTTTTCTGGAAGTGGTGAGATGTGTGGTATCAATCAGATGAAAGGGATTTGTAGATGAGGTGGCTAAGTAACGCGAAGATTTTTGTGCGGAATATTAGTAACTTTTAAGCATTCTGTAACGTAATCATATTATGGATATGATTGTTTAATTTTTTCAACATTTAAAGGTTCGCTTATTAGATGCTTTACAGCAACGCGCGATTTGACTTCTTACACATTGCAAATTAGGAAAACCATAAATCCGTTTATAACAAAGCAAATATACTGTAGAAATGTATTTAAATATGCAAAAATAAAATATAGATTATCAATATCCAAAGTATAACAATGATGAAGTAAAACCTTTATTTGGATGCATATAAAAAACCTAGTATTTCGAGATTAAAGAAAGCGATTCGTTTACGAACGGCGCCATTTTAAAAAATGTGATTCGAGTTTCACCATAGTTTAATAGAATATAGAGTCCAAACAGTACAAGTACAAACAGCTCTTAAAGTAGCAATTGTCAGTTAACACTTGCATTATTTTTATCCAACTATTTTTTCCTAGCAGTTTCAACTAATAAAAGGCTTAGAATTGTCTGTTATTATCTTTTTAATCTCAAGTTAAATTCAACCGAGGAATCATACGTGTACGATCCGTATAATCAAGTCATTTTTACCCTTATATAAAAGTAGGTTTAAGAAAGGCACGTAGAATCAAAAATGCCATTCTCGACAAAATTCCACTGAAAGTCGCGAGCGAATTAGCAATAAGGACGGTTCGACAGAGTCCACTAAGCAACCAAGGAGCCCGAGTGTAATGAGGGGTAAAGAAAAAGAGGCTGCAGCGTTTTTAGAGAAGGAGAGAAGATTCGGAGTGGGCGGAGAGAGAGAGAGAGGGAGAGGAAAAAGGAGTAGATTGCTGAGCGGTAGAACTCTTCCTCCATTTTTTAATGAAAGGCAGGAGAGTAAGTATTCTTGGGGAACGGCCCAGGGAAGGAGAGGAGAGAGAAGATGGAAGGAAAGAGGCGAGGGAAAAGATGGGGCTCTCGAGTTTTTTTTAAGTATTGGAGCGAACGTAGAAGGAACAATGCGATAGGGGGGACAGGGAGAGAGAGGGCGAGCGAGAGTGAGAGAGGAGGAATAAAAGAAAAAGAAGGATAAACGGAATAGGTGGTGCGTTAAGAGAAGAAATTATAGGGAAATGGGAAAATGGACGGGTAGGGGTGGCGGGCCGAGCGGGATGGAAGGGAGAAGGGTTGAGGGTGTGATGGGATATTGAAGATGGGGCGGGGGAGAGGAAGAAGTTTTCGAGGGAGCAAATTGGCAGATGAAGGGGAGGGGGAGAGGGAGGGAGGAGAGTTGAAGGTAGGGAGGAGGAAGAGGTATGAATAGTTTAGGGGGAGAGAGAAAGGGGGTTATGGCGACAGGAAAAGTAGTAGAATAACAAAATAGGGGTGAGAAGAAGGATGGAAAAAAGAGCGGTGAAATTGAAAGAAGACTTCGGCCGGGGAGGCACAAAAAATATGTATATGCCAAATGAGAGCCCGGGATAGGGCGGGGGAGGGCATTGGAGGGCGGAGAGAGGTGAAGAAAGGAGGAAAGAAAGAAAGAGAGCCCCGTGGACGGAGGTTAGAGGGGGAAAAGACGCGCAAAAACGGTGTTAGAGAGAAAAGAAGAGGTAAGCGGCGGAAAGTCATTCATGGATGGATAAAATAAAAAATAAAGGAATCCGCCTTTTTCTCGAAATGCCGAGGGAGAGAGAGAGAGGGAGGAAAGGAGACATTACAGCAAGGGACTGAGCTACTTATTTATTTTTTTAAGGGAGTCGGAGGTAATTAGTGTTATAGAGCTATTAAAAATGAAATGTACACCTAGAGAAAGAAGGAAGGTTTTTTTATTTTCTGGAAAAAAATCATGACTGCCGGAAAAAAATTTAAGCGCTTCGTGATAAAAGTTGAGAACGTCGCTTTCCAATGGCTCTCCAGTTGCAACGCGCATCTCAGGAAATTAATATTTCGGCGAATAAAGAAGATTACGGAAGCGCCGGTGCCGTATTAATAAAATAAATAAAAATGGAGCGGAAATCTGACTTTCGGCTGGTTATTGAAACGTTGAGCCAGGCAATTTGAAGTCGCGATTCATCCAAAGCTATGCTACCGGAAGAAAGAACTAATTAGTTTAGAAATATGAAATGGCGGACGGGTAACTCGATGCGTACACTTATTACGTGGATGGGGATAATTGCATGGAAGTTTCAAAGGTTTTCTAAAACTAATCTTGGTGCATAGGTTAAAACTTTTCGTCTGAATTTCTATATCCTAAGATATTATAACCTCAAACATTATGATTCTGCCATCATTAAGTACTTTTATTAAAATCCTTCCCTTTCTTACTGACAAATACTACATTTATATTTAAGAAACGATCGTTTATCTAAACTTCTATATGCATTTAAAATTTACAACTTATTTTATTTTTAATTTACATTAAGCATTTAACACATTTGGTAATGAACCGTTTTAATCTTGAATTTATCACACTAAGATAGTAAAAACCAAACGTGAAATCTAATTAAAGCATTATTCTTACCATAACCGCATCTGGCTAAAATATTTCACTTTCGTATTTGATCCAATTTTGCATTGGATATGATAGCTACATGGCATTACATGTATTTTCTTTTATTTCCAATTTTTTGCCTATTTTATTATTCACTAATCGGCTCAAAGAAGGAAACTTCAAATAACTTAAATTGTTGTTTTAACGCCAAATGCGTCAATTTAAACTATCACGTAGTTACACAAGAAATATTGCGATATCCCTTCAATCGGTCCTAAATTCCACTCAAATGCTAATTATAACCACAAGAATGCGCTGCACAAAAAGTACTTTGGAACAAACTTTCGCCAAATCATTCCCTAAATTCGGCCACCTCCTGCGTGAGGCCGACACTTTGTTTAAAGGGAGGTGGCAACAAAGGAAGACATTTCCCCTGAGAGTTTGACAATGGGACGGTGGTGTTGAGAGAGAGAGAGAGAGGCGGGGTTCGCCCGGTAACGACAGAGAGAAAGGAGGAGGGGCAGCAGAAAAGGGGAGGCGAGAAGGGTTATGTAGGTGGCGTGGACGGCGGGTGGGCTGGAGGCATTTGCCTGGAAGGTGGCGATGACTTCCCGTCCAATAATCATCGGCAACGACAAAGCGGCAGGAGGCGGAAGCTATAGGGAAGAGGCGCAGAGAATCGGGAATGCCTTATATGAAAGGGAATGGGAGAAAGCGCCGAGGCAGCGGAGGAGTGGAGGGGGGGGGGGGAGGTTTTCGGGAGCAAGGGAGAGTCGGAGGGAAAAAGGTGGAGGAGATGGTTGGGAAGGAGGAGGTGAGTATGGAAGGGCGCGGAAAAGGGCGGGCCGCACGAGGCCCCGGGTTTTGAGACGAAGAGAAAGAGGGAAGGAAGGATGGGAGGAAGAGAGGAAAGCAAGAGAGAGAGAGAGGAGGAGGGGAGAGAGTTGACTCTGATAATTGGCTCCATTGTCCTCGTTGAAGAGGGCCGAGGGAAGCGTCGGTGGCAGCGGACGGGTATCGCAGCGAATACAGTCTTATACAGAATGTTTTCGAAAGGTTAAAAATCGGCAGTCGGATTCTCGAGAAAAAAATAGCTCTGGCGAGACCAAAAACGACGGGTTCTTTGAGTCGCTTCGCTAAAAGGACATCGTCATACTAGGCAGTTTTCCTCTTTTTTTAAAAAAAGAGAAAGCTCCGTCTCTTTCGAGACCTACAGCTGAAGACATTCATTGCCGAATAAAGAGTCCTGGATCCCATGAGGGAATTGTCGCAATATTTTTCACTTCCAGTTTCGATTATCAGTTGTAGGTAGGAAAACGATATGACTAAAATTGAAAAGCGTACAATAGATTCGGTATTCAAGTTATTCTAGTAGGTTATGTTCAGTGATATAGACTGCTCTTAACGATGAAATTATTATACCTTACTGGTATATAAATTAAGGTCAATATATTTTATACCTGAAAACTTGATAGGTATACTGAGAATAAGTTACTTTTAACTTTTTTACTTAATATATTCCATAGATATGCTACAAAAACACCAACCTAGGGATAAGAGATGGGATAGATAATTTATTCGCTTCAAGGGACTTATGAAACAAATTAGAGCTATAACTTCATTAGCCTTAGATAAACGGGAGGTTTGATAGGAGAAATTATGGATGATTGTTACCTGCCCCTTTTAGAGCAATTACTTTCGCCAAATGAATGCAACAGCCTCAACAAAATGCGACGCTTTATGTAACATAAACTGCTGCAATATACGCTTCATAAGTGGAAGAGAAGGAGAGAGAGTTAGAGAAACACAAAAAACTCTCGTTAAATATTTCATCACCCAAAACCCCTCGAAGTCCGCCCTATGCAGGTGTTTTTTTGACTGAGTCCACTCATTTCAAAACACGGTCTTTTCCTGCAATACACGGTTCTCTTAATCCAACCTGGAAGAATTAGCTGAGGGGGAGAGGAGGGGAGAAAGAGAGGGGGAGTGAGAGGAGGGAAGGAGAGGGGTGGTGCAAGATTTTTGAGGATGAAACAAGGGGAAAACAAAAGAACAGGGGAATTGGATGAGGGAGAGAACAGAACGAAGGTGGGAGGAGGAGACGGGGGAGTAAATGGGTGTGGGAGGGAGGGTAAAGGGCGTCGGTTAGCGCAGAGGTGGTAGGGTAGGGAGGGATGGTGCAGAAGCGCGCTCATTGTAAATGAGGACGATGAGCCAGGGAGTGACCCAAGAGGGGGGGAGAGGGGAGGAGAAGAGAAGGAAGGTAATATGAGGGGGAGGGAAAAGGAGGAGGATGAGAATGGTTGGGAGGCTGAGAGAAAGAGAGAGGTTGTAGGAAGGCGGGTGTGGCCACGGGCTGGCGATTTAGGCCGTAAGGGTTGAGGGTGTGAGGAGAGAGGAATGGGCGGAGAGGTGGACTAAGGGATTGAACAGCACGGGGAAACAAAAACGGGATGAGAAAACGGCGTGGGAGGAGGAGGAAAAGAAAGAGAGAGAGAGGGGAGTGAAGGAAAAGAGAAAAGTGAGGAAGGAAAGAGGAAGGAATGGGGAAAGTGGAAGGTGTAGTTTGGACGGAGGGGACCGGAAGGATAAGGGAGTAAGATCATGCGAAAGGGGAAATCGGCAAAGTCATTAGAGGGAGATGTTTTCGAAATAGACGTATACTCGCAGCAGCGTTCTGTAATTGAGTTACATCTCTCATAAAATTTGCGTGTTGATACGCATCTGAAGTCAACGTCGACGGGGTCTAATATTAATTTATGTCGATAGAGGGCCAAGACTAACAGGTCCTGCGTCTAATCCCTTAGTTTCCTCGAAAGGTATTTATCGGTGGATTTTTTTTGTAAATTTGCTCGGGAAGAAAATAAAATGATTTTAAGAGGGATATTTAAAAAAATAAGGTCAACCGCTTGCGTTAAAAATTGAGGACTTATTTGAATTTGGTTATAAACCCTTATTTTAGATCTAACATAATCACAATTAGTTGAAAAATAACATCGTAGTTTCGCTCAAAATGAAGCAATCTATACCAAGTTTATAATTTTTTTAAACTCCTCGTGAGCAACACGTGAATGAGTTATGACAATTATCATCAATATAACGCGCTCAATTCGAAGAAAATTCGGCGAATCATTGACTAAATAAAATACGTAGTTTTATCAATCTCTCGCTACCTAACAGCGCAGAACAAGCTATAATTTGATCGCCATTTAGAATTCCATGTGACGACAAAGGCACGCGGACAAAGGAAGACCGAAAACGTTTTTCCTCATTTTCAACAATCCGGTTACAATGGGACGGCTGAGCATGCCGTGACGCGAAATTCCCGCTACGAAACATGCATTCACTTTGACCGGTTTTTGAACCCGCAACCAAATTATTCAAAGGCGCACGAAGGGAAGAGGGAGTTAAAAAAAAACTCTTTAATCCGTAGCCCCTCTTATGATGGAAGGGCGACTCTGCTCTTCCCAAAACTCCCTACGTATATTAACCCCCCCCCCTCCCTCCAGTATCCCTCCATCGACTCATCGGAATAATAGCGAACATTTTCGTAAATAATGAGAGCAAAAAGTAGCGGGCCAAATGAAGAAAACGAAACGGGGAGAGAAACATTATGCGCAGGAAAAGGTGAACTAGAGACGAAAACGCGGAAGGGGATACATCCCCAGAGAGAAAGGGAGAAGTATTAGGGTTTAGCCGTATGGGATGAGGTTGTGTAAAGGCTTGGTAAGCGAGAGGGGAAAGAAAAAGAGAGAGGAGGGGAAGATACTGAATGATGGAACCGCGTTAGGTGGCAGTGGACTCCAGAGGTAAGAGAAATGATGCACAGCTTCGGGAAAGGAGAAGAAGGGAATGAAAGGGACGAGCTGGATGGAGAGACGGAGGGAGAATGGCTGAGGGGATGAAGAGAGAGAGAGAGAGATCACGGTCCTTAGGGATGGTTGGAGGGCGAAGGGAGAGAGAGAGAAGTTCAGGAGAGAGTCAGTTCTATGAGAGCGAGATGTATAAAAAAGTGGTTTTTGAGAAAGGGGAGTGATGGAAAGGTAAATGGGGAGGTTTTATAGAACAGGGGGAAGATTGGTTGGAGGGAGATAGGGAGGAAGGGTTGAGGGAGAGATATGTTAAATGATAAACAGGAATGGGGGATTTTTGGGGTGGTTGTAGGGGATGTGGTTGCTGGTAGGAAGGGATAGAGAGGGGGAGAAAGGAGAGTGAGACGTTAAGTGAGAAGGAGATGGTGGAGAGGTTGCTCCTGGAAGGAAAAGGTTTCTGGGAGTTAAGAAACGATTAGGGAAAAAAGTTTATGGGATAGAAGGAATGGAAAGGGGATTGAATGCTGGAAAATTGGTGAGGAAGAAGGGTTGGAGATGGACAGATGGAGAAAATTTTTAAGGGTTAAAGGGAATCAACATCAATGAAATGCCCACAAGAGAATTATTGATTATTATTATTATTATTATGGCCAAAATTAAATGAAAAGCAAAGATGTTATACATTTTTCTAATTAACTATTGCAAAATATAATATAGAAAGTACATGTATATTTATCTAACGAACTCTTCTAATTCAGAAAAAAAATAATTCTTTGTCTAATCTGCCTACTAACCGTGAATCAACACTGATAACGGCTTTTTTGTACCCGAAATGAGCCTCTAGTTTTTTAGATTTCTTATGGCCCCTATAGGGGTTGTGCGGATACATTTACACACAGTTGAAACCCGCCATCATAAGACTCAAGTAGGAAGAAATTATTATAAGATTGTAAGTTATCGAACTCAATTTGATGCGTATGAACACGCGTGGGAAAAAAATATTTTTTAAATTCGAGTTATAGAGGTTTGAATTGAGGTGGCTCACTTATTTTAAATACGATACAGTATATAAACTTAGGAATAAAGATCAAATTAAAATAACGTAAGGTAAGTAACCAATAACAATATTTTTCATCATAATAAGCTTACATTGAAATGATTTGATGCTAAGTAATTGAATTATCTGGGAATTATTTATTTGTAGGCAGTTATACTATATGAGCAATACGATGATATTGGGAAATGAGGACATTTTCAAGCTAGCTTAGTTTTTCGATACACGAATACTGTTTCTAATCGCCCGTCTTTTAATTCGAAGCATTTTCTAAAAATGTATTTCAAAAGTTATATGCATATAAGTATTCAGCTACAAATACGTTTATTTTGTGTCAAAATTAATGGAAAATTAAATGGTGTTAACAAATAATTCGTCGAATTTAGAAAAAATCAAAACTTCGGATGGGCTTAGATTTTAAAGATCCCTTCTTTCGTGCAACAAAATCGATTTTTGAAGAATCGACATAATAAAACTTACATTTTTATCCGTTAATTAACCATCATATAAAGTTTCTCCGATTCATAGACCTATTTTGGAGCGACGGGACCGCTCAAAGGCGATTCATTAAGATCACAAACATTCATCCGATATTTCCTTTGGCTCAACCGATACATTTTACAGTAACTTCCTCATTAAGTGCTCCTCCCCACACCATACCTCAGTTTCCTTCCAGTTTCCCTCCCTCTCCCTTTCTCCTCCAGTCTTTTCCCGAAATATTCCGGGCTATTCATTTCCGCCGTCATTGAAATATACACAATTTCCGAAAATTCTTGTTGAGAAAACGATAAATGAATGAATCCTAATGAATTTCGGAGGAAGAGATAGAGTGAGGGAGAATGACAGGAGAAGGGATAAGATAGAAATGCAGGTATGCGGAATGGGAAATAGTTTTGGTCGGGGGACTGACAGGGAGATAACATGGACGCGAGGCAGGTCTAACGAGTATTCACCCATATTGAGATGAAGGAAGGATAATAGGAAGAAAGTCATAAAGCCCTGATATTTCTAAACAGGTAGAATTATCTTTCCTAAGTAAATTGGTACACTTTTCCGTCATTAATTCTCCATCCTACAAAACTAGTCACAGAAAATCAATCCTTAGAAACAGTGGGGAAAGAATAGCATTTAATGCTATAAAATGAAAATTTTCAGCTATTTCTGCAGAGTAAAAACTGCGAATGCACCTTTATTTAAGATAGGTAATCATACCCTGGAATTGGAACTGCTCTTTATCTCCATTATTTTGACAGGTATCTTTTACATAGCAGGACAGTTGGGAAATCGAAAACACGGGAGTTTATTTTTGTGCAGAAAACGTTTTAAAAGTGTTTCCTCCCTTTTTGTTACGGAAATGAGGTAAACAAAGGTCGGTATACTGTAACAATATTATCTCTTGCTATTTTAGGTTCGTCTTGTTTCCAACGTGAGCGCCTATTAACTTCTAATGTATACTAATGTATTTTCCCAGCTGATTCGCCTCTTGCCTACGCGCAATGGGTGTCTAAGAGGTAGTGCAATGAACAGCTGGATAGCAAGGAAGAAGGGAAACCTGGTGCCGGCATTAGTCTACTCTTAACGAAGAACACCAAGGGGGCCAACGGCTTAACATCCCTTCCGAAAGACGGAACGCTGAATTTGCGCGGTCTCCTCAAACCACACAAACAGAGGGCCGGGCGACCTTGAGAAAAATCCTACTTGCGCAGGATTAGTGCCCGCTGCCTTTTCAAGCAGCAGACGAGTAGCAGCCAGCGTCCTAACCACTACTCCACCGGCACCCCGCCTATCAACTTCGTTCTGTCTGTGGAAAGATAGGCATATGTGATATTCGTTCTGTCTTATGACTAGGATGCCACCTCATCGGTTTTAGCGCTACGGGCTATGTAAACCTTCGAATAGAAATTGATATTGACAAATTTGAAAATGATTTTTTTACACCTTTCATATTTTTCAATTGAAATATTTAAATTCATTTAATCTTACCGAATTTAAATAGAAGGAATTAAGAAAAAATAATTATAATTTATGAGCAATGCACCAAAATAAAATTTAAATAAAATCTTAATGAATGTTTTGTGAATGAAAACTAAAACTTTTATTTCTTGGGAGGTTTAAATTTTTCTGACGATATGTGACGAGAGGGGAGGAGGGAGGGCGGGGGCAAAGAATTCAATTTATTGCGTGACGTAATTTATAGATGCTCCCTTATGGATTTAAAAAAAGTGCAGAATTTCATTCGGTCACTGACGTCACTTTTAAAAAACATATCGTATTAATAGTCTGTGAAAATGAGTAGGTACAACGTTAAAATGATTTTTTAATAAACGACAAAGGCCTATAAGATTAATCGTTTATTCTACCGATATCGTAATCCCGTCAAATTCATCGGGTGAGGAACTCTATCCTCAACACGATAGAAATTTCGAAGCTATATGAAATAATTATTATTCGTTGTTTTTGCTTAATTTAAACTATGTATACCGTTTCTCATGGTGAATAATCGAATACAAGTTCCAAAGATGTAAAAAAATGGATGTATTTAACGCGTTTTCACTCTGTCCGTCAGTCCGTCTGTTAAATCAGTAAATAATAAGTAAACGATAACAGAAATAAGACTGAAATTTGCAATGTGTCCGTGGACTATGATGTCATTTATTAGGCTGCCAATGAAATGTTTCGGATAAATCGGTGGGCGGCAGAGGGTGCCTTCAAATTTCTCAAATTGAGGTTCTGAGCAAATGGTTATGTGTGGATAGAAAGTTAAAAATTTTCACTATTTCTGTCAACTTTAATGCCATCTATAAATCTAAATCAGGGGTCCCCAAACTACGGCCCGCCTTATCAGCAACAGTATTCATTCGATATCATTTATGATAACTAAACGACATTTTACGAGCGCTTGGGTGAATTCTAATTTTAATATAAGCGAATTACATATTGCAGAATCAAAAATAAATCTCAAAACTTGCTCGTTGAAATTTTCACACGGCCCGATCAGTCATTTGAAATGCCGTATGTGGCCCGCACAGTGGATCCTGAAGCCTCATGTGGCCTTTTCATTAAAAGGTTTGGTGACCCCTGATCTAAATGATATCATTGAAACATCGGGGAGCGCCAGGGGGATTCTTTCTTGGAGAAATGGCCCTCAGGAGGGCCATTTTTAGTAATGAAGTATGCTCATATCATAAGACAATAGTCATTACATTAGTTAGCTAACATGTATAAGAGTTTGAATATATTTTTTAACTTAATTATTGTCTAGATTACTTTATCTAATATATAAAATGCCTGTCTGTCTGTTTAGCCTCTATGCCAGGGAACGCAAATACGTGGCACGCGTGCGATTTTACTTGGCACGCGTGTGCTTGTTAGCCTACATTCCAAAAAAATGGAATATTGGTCTTATGAGATCGCCCGGGTGTCCGTGTATGTCCCCCCTAACATCTTCTTAAGGAATGAACCGATTTCAACTAAATTTAATACATAGAATTTTCACATAAATTAATGACCAAATTAACATATTTGGATCGAATCAACACAGCAGAGGTGCCACAATTGCAAAGTTAAACTTTTCGGTAATTATGAATTTGGAATGAATTGGCATTACCGATTGCAACGAAATTTTGTATGAAGTAGGCATGCGACATAAAATAACAAAATCAGATTGTTTAGTATAGGTATAGAAAGCAGGGCTGCCACAATACAAGGAATAAAAAATAATAATTTTACACGTATTTGTGTCGAACTGTCCACATTAATTTTAACCAAATTTAATATTTATAATATACACTTATATACAAAACCGTATTTAAATCGAATCAGCCAAACAGGGGTGCCACAATTGCAAATTAAACATTTTCAGTACTTAAGGATTTGGCTGAACGGATTTCAATTAAACTGTGTATATAAGATTTGTACAACATATCATAATGGAATCAAGATGTTGAAAGCGGAGCTAAGGAGCAGAGCTATCACAATAAAAAGTTAAATGATATATCATTTTCACGTATTTCTAGAAAACTGAACTAATGGATTTTAACCAAATATAGTATATTTAATCTCCATATAAATAAATAACCAATATACTATATTTTAACCGGGTCGAATAAACAGGGCTACCACAATATCAATGTTAGAATTTTTCTGTAACTATGAATTTGAAAGGTATTGGCTGAACAGATTTCAAGGAAATTTCGTGTAAGGCGAGTATAGAATGGGAAACCGAGATGAATATGTTTAGAACGGATCAAAAAAGCAGTGTTGCCACAATATAAGAAAAAATAATTTTCTGATTTCAAAGCTAATACATTAGTTTACGAGGGAGTTTGCTTCCAATCCTAAAGTCCCAAGCTTGGTTATAAGAGATTTTATTTTTTTCATTATGATAGCATGGAATACGAATTTACATCTTAAAATTACCTATTATCATCAACGAAACTCGGAACACAAACCAAAAATAGGCTAAAAGAATACATTTTTATTTTGATAGTGTCGATTTTTTAAATAGATACGCAAATTGGTTTTGAACGGGACATTTTGACGTCCTTTTTATCTCTAAATCTCTGGCACTCACATCCGCTACTGAATACGCCAAAATGTGGTACTGTTTTGTTAATCCTTTCAAGATGAAGAGTGACGAAGGGTTTCTTTCTTTCCGAAGTACCAGTTCGAGCTCAGGTACAATTTTTCCTTCGTTTACAGGACTTGCGTGTTAAAAATTCTCGAATCTTTATCTCGGAATAAATTTTTAACGGCATCTCACATATCATATAAGACCTAAGGAGGAGAAAATATATTTTTTCACTGATCTCAAGAAAAAAATCTTTGTCCCAATCGATTTAGACAAAATACGTAATTGTATGTTTGGCATTTTTTCGAATTTTTATCTCCGAAAGAATAAGTTGTAATTATGTGCTATGCCTAACTTTTTTGTAGCAAATGTTGTACACCTTCACCGAATATATTTTCTAATGTGTGAGCTGGGGAGAGAAAAACATGGAATCAAAATTGTCTTTCACGCAAATAATCTTTGTAGCAACCGATGTTAGCAATATATGAATTTTCCCGCCAATTTTAATGGATGAAATGAAATCTCTTGGATTAAACCCATGCGTTTATGAGATGAATTTTTAAAAAATTAGAAAATGAAATAAAGATACACGGCAGCCCTTGAGTAAACCCTGAAATGCTTACCAAGCAACTGCGACGATGACTAAAATTCTAAGGGAAAAGTACTTGACGGCTTATCATTGCAGTTCCTTGGCGTCGATAGTTTCAATCAAGAAAATAAAAACTTTTCACGTTCGAAACAAATGCGTGGAAGTTCTCTATTCCGGGAAAGAAGGAGAGGCGGGGCTTGGAATAAATAAAGACGGGGTCTGAGAGCATTTTGCGACACCCAAGATAGATGATTTATAGGAAATCGTAAAAGTAAATATCTCCAGTTTTACAGGCATGAAATATTAGATTTACCCGGGAAACACCGGATACTTAAGCCAGTGTGATATAATTATGTATCACTATGTTTACAAAGGATTTTAAGTTTACAATTCTAAATAAACCTTGATAAAAAACGTGCTTTTTCATGTTACGTCAGCAAATGAAGCTCCAGTTTTTTAATTAGTTCACTCTTTATTTTGCTTAAAAACTATTCATCATATTGAATTTGGATTAGCTATAATTTATATATTCAATTAAAAATGACCAATAAGCAGCCTCCAATAAGTATATTAAGTTATACAATTTTAAACAGTCGCTCTTTTATGCAAATATTTATGTTAAAGTTTAAATTCTAAGGCAAAATTATTTTGCGAATAAATGGCCAAATACATTCAAATGCAGAAGAATGTCGTGTAGAATGGTAAATGAACTACGTGGAGTAGTAGTGTGGCGGAGCTGTCTACGTTGCTCTTCTTCCTCTCCGCTTCCTCAACAAGTTTCCTCCTCTTCGCTTTTAGCTCCTAAGAAAGCCTTTAAGTGTCTCCGAATCTTCCTGAATTGTATTTTGGGCTCCCTTTTCGATGGTGCGCCTTTTTAACCTTTTCCTTGACAAAGGGCGGCCCAAGGAAGGAAGCAGCGAAGTGATATTCTCTCCCGTCCAAATTCACGGTCTGTATACATTTGTGTGAAGCTTAATTTTACAGACAACGATTCCGACAGGTTCACGCCAAAAGTCGAGCAATAAAGTAGCATTCTCACCGACTCAGTTCATTTTGGTTTATCATTTTATTCTCTCATTTTTTTGTTTTCTTCGAATGAGTTTCCAAAAGGGTAACTTATCATTTTAGCGATGATGAAAACGCGATCCGTTTGATATACCTACTTAAATTCTTCGTCCTTGACACGATGAATACGCAAATACCGTCTCTTTCTCTATAAAAAATTCAAAGGTTAATCCGTTTTTTTGCAGTGATTAATTAATTCGATTTAAAATTTTATTTTTCTATACAATCGCATGATTATTTCTTTGCCATCTATCTTTCCGTTATTTATCCGCAATATAAATAAATATAATTGTTTAAGTAAGTAATCCACGAGGTCCCTTTGATGAAGATAAAGTCAGTTTGTGTGGAAGAAACGGTTATCTCTTTGAAATATAACATGCGAGGAATTTCATCCGAAATTTTCGATTTAGATGAGCCTTAAGGTCAGCAAGAGAAATTATTCAGTTTATTCATTTCTGAGCGCTTTCCTATAATTAGTTCCCTTTCGGAGGATTTTTCTTTAAAATGGATGGTAATTCTCGTCACATAGTATTTATCGTCAAAAGAATTTCTTAGTTTATTTTTCATTATAAAATTAATATTAGAAAGCTATATTTTAATATTTAAACAACAGAAATGAAAACGGGCGATCATATTAAATCGTTTATGGAGAAATGTCGCAATGGAGTCTCATCAGCGCGTTGCATAAGCTGAAAACTGACAGAAAGTTTTTTTTGCTCGAGAATATAAAGGGAGCGTTCGAAAAAAATTAAAATAAAATATTTACGTCAAAAGAGAGCTAAAATATCCTTAATTTCAGAGTCAAAAATACTAACGTAGAAGTTCTTAAGGTTCAAGCGTTTTTGAAGAGTTTATTTTTTATTATTATTCTTCTCTTCCTTCACGGAACGCCCGCTCGCGTGTGTATCTCAAAGAGATTTCGGACCGCCACATCAAGGGAAGCCAATATAAGTATTGACCGCTTTAAAGTCAAATAATGCTTTAATTTCAACTCGAAAGGTTCGTGAAGCTTCAAAGGCTCTTTTGACATATATGTGGGAAGGGAGCGAAGGATAAACGACTTCGCGAGGTAAAGACTTTTTCCTCTCCTTCCCTCGATCTCCCCTCCACCTTCCTCTCCCCACCTCTCTCTCTCCATCTCTCTCTCTTCATCTCTCTCTCTCTCCATCTCTCTCTCTTCCTCTCTCTCTCTCCATCTCTCTCTCTCTCTCTCTCTCTCCCCCCCTCTCTCTCTCTCTCTCTCTCCCTCGCTCGCTCTTTCAAGTTCAAAGCCAAAGTGGCCTATGCCGCACCCAACCCAACCCAACCAGCCGACCTTAGCTCGGTTCTTTCTTCGTCTTCCCGCTCCCTTCTCCCTTTCCCATGCTCAACTTCTAGAATATCTCTCCCATGCGCTCTATTCTATCCCTAGGCTTTAACCTTCATCCATCTCTATCTTTGCTTCACCTGCCTCTCATAACCCACTATAATATCCTTTCCGCCTTGCTTCAACCCTCCTTGATGTCTTTTCCACTTTAATTTTCATATATAGATATATAATTATTTTATTTGCATCTCGTTTACCTGCATTACCTTTCTAACTTGACGTACTTTTATCTCATCTCACTCCCAAATGTACCGAAAATACCGAAAGGTAGGCAATACCGCCCAGCGTGTCACACGTGGTCCCCGAGAGCATCCCATTCGGCCCGCGAGGCTACGGCGGCTAAGTGATCTCCGAACTGATAATTTCATTTTAGTCGATTAATATTATGGCCACAGAAACTTTTCCGGCGATTTTTTGTACAATAAAAAGAGTTTTGGCTTGATTTTCGCTACTGTTGCATTGCAACGTCTTTGAGTAACTTCTGCCGTAAACTTTTATACAGCATGCCGAAGAACTTCGGTCATCTTCTACGGTGAGCTTAAGTATTCGCGACTATATATGCGGCCCGCCATATAGAAAAGGTTGCCGATCCTTGGTCTAACCCGAGAAGTTTTCTTATTCCTTGGATCCTATCCTATCCTACTAGCCTCTATCCCTATGCTTTCTTCGCTCCAATCCGATGCTTTCCCTTCGTTTCTTCCGCACAGAATCCTTCCAATCCCAACTATTACTGACTCCGTCTCTCCTTAATCCCTGTACCCTATCGCTTCCTAACATCCTTCTCTCTTTTTTCTTTCATCCAATCCACGTACCACCCTTAAGGAATCCGAACCCACCGTCTCCTCCCATATCCCTCTCTGCCCCTCCTCCCTCCCCCTTAGCACAATCAGCTCAATGTGCTTCCCAAAGCTTTTTCGAGGTCTTTCTTTTGAAAATCTTTCGAAAATAGCCCTCTACCCAAAATGAACATTTGGAGAACATTGAGCACATTTCTCATTATGCGTGTTTGTGGATATCCATACACATACAATGAGAGATGCCTTCAATGTAACTATGTGTATATGTATATTATTTTTTATTTACGACCTGCTGATTCCCTCTGGCCTACGCGCAATTGGTATCTGAGAGGTAGTGCAATGAACAGCTGGCCAGTTAAAAATTTTAGAAAGAAAGGTGACTTCACAATAGTGTGCGTATACACATATTGTAAATATATGTACTTATATGTACTAGCTTCCTCACAAATTAAGGAAACATTTGAGTGATTCCAATCTCATTCATTGTGATTACGGGCCAGAAAGAAATACAGTTGCAAATTTTTATTATTTTACACCGTATTTGATTGATGATTAAGTTAATTCCTGCAGCCATAAAATGGTTGAATGCACTATATTCGAACTTCCGTTACAAAGGTGACATCTTCAGCAAGAATTATACGATATATTACTTTTAAATGTTTATTTATTTTTGAAGAAATCACAGAATTTACCATGTTATATATTCGAGAGGAAGAATCAACATAATTCATGAAATAAATATGTTTATTAATTTTAATCCATGTAAATTAAAAAAGGTAAAATGAGTGGTGTAATAACTAGCTTTCATAAGGTTTTCTCGAAAACAATGTTTATCAACAGGATTTTGCTCAAATTCCTCTGTATTTCTGTGGTTGCTATCAATTATCCACGTTTTTAATTTGGTCTCGAATAGATCTGTGAATTCAATATTCAGTTCATTATATATGCGTAAAAAAATATACCTTTGGTATTCATATTACATTAATCGAGAAAATGGGCAAAAAAGGAGCAGTTATCATAAACAAAAGCTTGGCACCTAGTCATTCCAATTTTATGGTAACAAAGAATTATTTTTAAAAAATGGGTAAATTCGTCATTCAGGAATACAATGCACTCTTTTGGCGACATATCTGAAATAATATATCTCAAATAAAGACCAATTTAATTAATGGATTGAAAAATATGTCAAAATAATTCACACCATAAAACCTTTGCAATATGTGAAAATGGGCGATGCAAACAGTCGCGCAGAATCATAATGAGATGACCTCATGGATAATGTGGCATTCGTTCTGATCAAGAATGAAAGCGACGGTAGATACTTCTCCTTTTAGACAACTGTACGGCCAATGAACCTTCTCTTATTCTGAAGCAAAATAATAACTTCAAATAAAAAAATACCTGAAACATTTTGTAGGCATGTGTAACAGAAATTTCTCGACTAGACATCTGACCGCATAGAACCGACTTGGAGATACACCAGTTGACTTCATTCTTCTTTGACGAAAAAAAAGAAAGTCTTCTTTTGTATTTTCCAGTTTAGACTTTAGCAGTACCCGTTACCGCATCCTTGTTTCCTCCTCTCATCTCGCTCATAAAAGAGAGATAGCGCTGATGACCGGATAAGCCTCCAAAGTGTGTGTTCCTTGTGTTTTGTGAGTGCAGCTTGTGCTCGGAAAGAGAGCGCCGAATAGCGTTCCGGTCTAGGAGAGAGAGACACACAGAGGAAAGGAGAAGGAGGTGAAAAAACAGTCGAATCGGAGGGAGCGAGTATTCTCCGCCAAACCCTTTACACAAAGGTGACCCCCCTTGAGTACAGTATCCTGGCGAGGCGGAGGAGGTGGCGGCGTTGCAAACCGCGCCAAAAATGTCCTTGATCTCAACACCTCGCAAAAAGTTTTTCATTTTATATTTCATGCAGGGAATTTACTTCTTCTCGTTCCTCCGGGAGTCGACATTTTGCACGATTCCCGAGCCTTTCCACCTCCTCCACGCCGTTTTCTTTCGCAGCCCACTTCTCCTTTCCCGTATGCCGCCTTCCACCGCGCCATAAATGATCCGAGCTCGGCGTTCTAATCGACCTACTTTTGCTCCGGAACACGATTGACTCCAATTCCGCAAGAACTGTTTCGGGACGGATCTCGGGGCGCTGCTAACCCTTTATTTTTTCACCACGTTCTTCCTCTGCAAGCTTCGTGTCGTGCTTTTCTTCTTCTTCGATTCTTCTTCGGCATTAAAAGATCTTATTAGCGAATTATATTCTGGTGAGATGGAAGAAACGAAGAGCTAGTTGTCTGCCCCAAAAGATATGCCCAGGAGTCATTCGTACATCGCTAGCACGTTAAAACCTTTGAATCGATTCTCCGTCAGTTTCTTGGGAGAAAATTACTACGATAAAAGTTTGCCTTGCTTGATCTGTGTGAATACCTTTTAAAATAGTTAGTAAATGAGAAATTCGTTCAAGTAACCTTTCTAGACTTTTGTGGCATATGTACATTTAGTTAAAAGACCAAGGGAAATTTTTGAAATACATTGGAAATCCACGAAGGAAGGCTACAGGTCTGAATATAAACGAGTCGAGTAGAATAAGTGCTTTATGGCAATAATTTTATATCATCTATTGATTACAGCGTGCAACAGATTTCCTTTTAACAAAACTTATCAGGCTTTTAAAAAAACTTAAGTTACTACTTGTACATATTATATGTGAAGGATTGAAAAGGAAATCGTTTTTTAATCAATAATCACGAAAATTGTGCTTTGTACGACAGAAAATCAGTCAATATTTTGATAAATATCAGGAAAATGACAGAGCGTTGACTTGGATCATAATTACCAACGGACAATCAGGGTGTATTTACGTTAATCTTCCAAATATTCCTATAGATCCTTCCTTTTATTTACTTTACTAGTTAAAAAACAATAGGTAAGGTTATTTTCATTGCGACCCTATTCTTCTCCCTTCATTAAATTAGGGCACTTCAATTTTTTCAAGGGAATCCATAAGCCTTATCAACTGGCGAGAGAAAAAGTGAACTTTATAGTTTTCGTAAAATTCTTCAGAAACAGACGACCTGCTACCAGTGTTATAATTAATGCCGGCGACAGCGAAAAAAATTAATGAACTTCCGATAAATAAAGCTAGAGAGAGAGAGATTGAGTGGGCGAGGGTGTGAGAATGAGAGGGAGGGGCAAATGAGAGGGAGAGAGAGAGCAAGATAAATCACCGAGCGAACGAGAGGCATAAAACAGCGGTGTCTAGGCTGGTGTAAGCCTTTTTCCGCTGAGTCAAGCGGAAATCGGTTTGATGGTGGCTTGGGATATGGGAGGAGAAAGAGATAGAGGTGAGAGAGGAGATCTAACCGGATGCTGCGGGCTGTAGCTCATGAAGAGGAAAGCCTCGTTGACCTTCCAATACCGAGAATAAGGTGAACTTAAATCCAGAGATCGATCGACCTTTCACATCAAATTGAGTCCGCTGGTATGTTGTAGTGAATGTTAGGGCGTCTCGAGGTACGTTTTTTTCCAACCTCTTTAAATCACAAGAGATTTCCTTTATTCAGTATTTCTTGAGCTAGTTTTCTGTTGTAACGGGCCAGGCAACATTCGACCTCGCTGAAGAATACAACCATTGGTATTTTAAGGCATTTTAAAATTACGCTACTTTGTCTTTATCCAGGAAAAATAATACATTAAAACTCCATATTTGCACATCAGCAAGTCATAAATAGTTTTCAAAAATAGTTCATTATTTTTGGCTTGCTTATGTTTTGTCTATTGACTTATAATAATTTATAAGGCGAAAATTTTTAATCGATTATATTTGACCATCCCATTGTATTGCAAATCATATATAGTGCCTGCGTAAAAAAATAATATAAAAAATTAGTGAATTTTATGAGAGTTCCGCATAAACTCGCGATAAAATACAACAGAAACGATAGAACCCATCAACCTAATGGAAGCGACTGTTTTTTTAATTGTGATAAGAATGTTTCAGCATTGTCATGGTCTTTGCGATTGAGTACTGGGTCACGAACCCACTTTGAAATAGTACTTCTCCTCGCAATATACAACCAAGATATGAACGAGCTATACAGCATGGAATTTTCATGTATCGTATACTGTGAATAAGCCATAATTGTTGAAATTTCATAAATTCGTAACAATATAAAAGAATCGTCCTTTAATTTTTAACGAATGAACCTTGTTTGCGTGGGAAAGATATTTCCCGTCAACGGTATTTTCACTGGAATCTTTAATTTCAATAGATCTATCAATTGGGTACAGTTGCCTTTCCAGCCGCCTCTTTGAAATCAAAACCCTGAATAAATTATTATAGCCCATACCTATTGACCGTATTGGCATCGGTAATTCTGCCAAGAGCAAATGCTTCAACCAGTGCAGATACCGAGGTCTAACAATAAGATACACTCAATAGCGTCAAGTTTCCAGTCCAAAGGAATTTTTTAAATATGCTATATGTTTATTATATACGATATAAGACTATGTTGGAAGTCATCCTGAACGAAATCGATTACTACAATCCTTCAAAAAATGAAACACCTTGTAAAATTTACATATGAAAAATGAGCTTTAACCCTAACAATTACAAGGTAGTTTTAATAACAGGTTATACCAAGGGGGTACTATGAGCCCACCAAATAAAAATGCATTAAATCTATCGTTTAAAATTATTTTTTTTTAAAGTAAGTAAAAATATTAAGTTTAGAGATTAAAATTATAAAATTAAAATAAATAATTTTTTAATACTAACGCATTTATTCGTTGTTAAGAATGTTACGGTGATTGTCAGTTCATCTGTGTAAATCGACCGAGAAAATTTCGAGATAATTGTTTTTCGATAGCCCTGGAAAATCTGCAAACGAACGTCTTGTTTATTTTTTGCTTTTGTTTACCGGACATAGGCGACAAAGACCTCTGTCAAGAGAGGGGTACACCGTGTCCACCATCAGGTCTTGCATTTAATAAAATTCACATTCCTGCGCAAGGAAAAGATAGGCTCATATAAAAGTATTTACAAGTGACAATAAAAATGTTCGAGCATTCTATTCGCAATGTAACAAGGCCAAAAAATTGATAATTAATAAACGGTGGGCTCAAAGTGCCCACCTGAATATTGGGCTAAGACTATGAAAAGGACCGTTGAATTTCTGCTGAGGCTCATTTACAATCACATCACTTATAGGAAACATTTCTCCGATATCTGGTCAAAGCAGAAACAACTTTTGTCATTCCATCAAAAATCAAAGATAATGGTTCGCTTATAATAAAGTATGTCAGTTATATAAGTGTAAGCGTTTCCATCTTGCACGCTATGTATGCCGAAAAAGGTGGACTGGTTTGGTTTTTCTGTTTTTATCTCTTCAATTGGAGTCTATATTGATAAAAATGTTCAGTAAGCTCCCCTCACAAAACCTCCATGCTACACACACTTATGGAAATCATTCAAATATTCGAAATTATTTACGGGTTCCTGTGTTAAAAAATATCAAATCTAAGCATTGATACGTTAAAAGCCTTTGCTTGTTTTTCTAAGAGATTCGGAATTTTAATGTATCCATTTCGTTAAGATAAGACGGACTGGTGCGGTCTCGGTCATACTAATCTAAAGGATTAAGTGGAAAATACAACTCCTAACTATCGGGACCGGCGATCAATCGGATTAAAGAAAGGGAAGGGAAAAGTAATAAAAGAGATCTAGCACTTTTTTTAGTTTATTCCTCAGAACTTTGGAACATTGTTCAAGCTTTGCGCCAATCTGCGAAGATTATCTCGTGATTCGGAATCGCGATGAATAAATTAGGGAAATATAAAACCCACCGTCTCCTTCCGCGCTGGCGTTACTCTCTACGCATGCCACTCGGGGAATTGTCACGCCACTCGTGCGCCCCTGGTGCGCCTGGCATAAAAATGTACGTGGAAAACAAAGGAGCAGCGAAAGGTTTACTTCGCACTTTTACTGCTGATTCCTAGCGTGAAATGTGTGCCATTTCGTGCAGCCTTTTTCGAAAGGAAGGACTAGCAAGCAATATCGTAGCGTATTTACGAAAACGTGCACAAGAGCGCGGGCTGGATGTTATTCCTTTGATTTTAACCTCAGTTCTGATTCTGTAGTCATGTATGTTTATTTAGGATTCGGCTCGCCTTTAGGACATGTGAAATATTTTACGATAAACAATAATTTCATCTCCCCTTGCGTGAATCGTATAATTGAGTGCATGATCCCATGCATATAATCTTTATATTTTCATTTGAATTATTTGACGAAGAGGTAATTCTGCGGAAATGGTCCTTTTTATTTGGTGACTCACCGTTTACGTAACGACGTCTGTGTAAGATGAAAACAGACTTTTTTATTTTAAATAAAATGTAGAGTTTAACTGTTATCTCGATTTCTTTGTTTTATAAGTTTAAAATAAATTCGCAACCAGATTTTTTGAGCTTATTATGCAAGAGTAAGGAGGTAAAAGGAATTGCCACTCCGTATACTAAAGGGGCTGGAAGGCTGTTAAGGAGGAGATAAAAGGTGGGAGAGAGAAGCCATCAAGCCGTGCTTTCATCGGCTTCGATCATGTTAAACGGCGTGACTCCTTAATGCATTTCGTCAGAATTGGATTAATGCCGTCACGTCGTCAGCATGCTGTGTGAATGCATCAGTGAATGTTTGGGCGAATGTAATTCTCCTCTAATCCTAGCGCACGGGCTGCTACTATCCGTAGAACAAACCACTATACGTATACCCTTGCGATAGCAAATTGCAAGGGGATCTTAGTTTGACGTTGAAGGAGGTAAACTGTTTCTCTACAAGTATAATTTATTCAAAATGACAAATCCCATCCCGAAAGAAGAAAGGTGCATTATTCAAAAATCTTTATAAAAATATAGTGGGGAAAATGGATAACTTCTTATTTTTTTTTAAATTACTTAATTATTATGGACAAGATGGGATCGACTTACGAGCTCAGTTTCTACATATGTACTGTTTAAAGCGGTAAAAATATTTTTTAAGAAAATGAATGTTGGCAAAAAAATAATTAAATATTTTGCAAATAAACGATGACAAGAACATATTTTGAGGAAGACATCGAAGCACAACGATATTTTTATGTTACAGCGACACTTTCTGGGAGTAAATTTTTATTTTATTTATTTGTTTAGATTTAGACTTTTAAATTCAGACGAAGGGTACCTAGTAAGGGATGCGTCTATAAGTTTCTCGGAGAAAGGCGGTCTGAAATTGAATCTGAGATTAAATCCTAGAGAGGGAGAGCGCGAGTCAAAGGTCGTGGCGGAGACGACAGGCGGAGTGGAGGCGAAAGGACGAAGTCCACAGCCTTAAACACGAGTCCGCAATGACCGTTACACGGGAGATCCTCACGGGATCGCCGGCGGCTTAATGACCTTTACAGGTGGCCATCCTGATAGGCCAAGGGCGGCCCCAGTTTCTGTGTCGGAAGATTGGACCCACAGCAAAGCAAAAGCACTTAAGATTCCTGATACCGCTTAAATAACCACCAACCCCACCCTACCCTCCTTTCTCCGCATAACCTTTACATTGCTCTCTCTCTCTCTTCTACCTCCTTCCGTCCTCTCACTCTATTTCCCTTTTTCTCTCGCTCCACTTATTATGTCCCCCCATTTCACCTGACCTCCCCTCCCTAACTCGTGTTCCTTTTCAGAAACGGCTCACTCTTCTCTTCACACCCTTGTTCGCGAAACTCCCATTTTTCCCCCCACACTCTCTGCACTCCCCGGGTCTCAGTTGAATAATAACGGTTATTACACAGGTCCAGTCCTCCGTAATGGAACCAATGTTTTTCGAGTCTGTTGGAGGGAGTGTGGGGAGTATATGACCGTGGAAGGTTATGGGGGAGAGGGGATGAGGGTTGGAGAGGAGTTGTATGAGAAGGGAGGGGTTGAGAGAAGGGGGAAGCGGACAGGTGAGAATTGAGGGGTGGGAATAATGTTTCACGAGAGGTTGAGAGAGAGAGAGAAAGATAGAGAGGAAGGAGGAGGATGGAAATGGTTATTTGAGGAAGGTGGATAAGGAAGGGAAGAAGGATGGAGAGAGGATCAAAGGAAGTTATTCAAGGGAGTGAAGCTGTATACCTGAAACACTTTGAAGTCGTGTGATTATTAAAAGAAACTTTATTTTCCATTTTTAATTAGGATGGTTTATTTTTAACAAGAGGAGGGAGTTATGCCATATAAATAAATATTTTAAACATTGCCGTAAATAAACGAAAAATATTTCAATATCAACTATAGATCGTAAGAATAAAAGGTAAAACTTTGTGGAAAAAAACTAATCAAAGAAACGGCAAATCTCTCCCGAATAGAATTTCAATAGCTCAACTAAAAATATGATGTGGAACCTTAAAGCCAGAATGAGAGAACTAAGAAACGTGCCACGAATATCACGCGGAGTCAATAGTGGCATAAAAGAAGCAGTAACGCCGCAAATATGCATTATGCGGAATGAGTTTCCCCTGCGAAAAATGTATGAAATCATCAAGCGAGTATATCGGATAGCGATGATAGTATGTAAATTTGCGGGTTCCGATGGCGTGGGCGGAGGCGATGCGATTGCAATATAGCGGAGGATTGATAGAAGATGGCCTCCCCTGGTTTAGTACACCCCCTCCCCTCAAGGTGGCGTCGAGCCCTGGCTGTATCGATATTATCCGTCGATGCCATCGGCCTAAATAGCCGTTTTATCTCTCCGATCAGAGAGGCTTGTGCGTAAACTGCTCATAACTCGCAACTTTATATTAACCAGGTGCGTATAGAGGCTTCAGAAGACTATAGTTTATGCCAAGGAATATCCATAGAAAAAGTATTGCCGCGTTAGTAATGAAAGCAAGAATAGAAATGAAGCGTAGCACTATGATCATATAGTTTTCGTAAATAGAGACTGTTATTATAAGCCCTGGAAAATGCAAATACTATATTTGTTCTAATGCTACATGTGTTCCATATTTTTGGGAGAGCCAAATGGAAAGAAGTTTATCAAGTTTTCCATTTAATGAAAGCAACTACAATAGCTTTCGTTTTTTCTCCGTAAGATTTTCTCTTTGATTTTATTCGTTTCGTAGTTTCCAACCCATTTGGTGATCGTCTTCTTCTTGAAATAGAAAGTAAGTTGTGGTATGAAATACTCGCGTAAGACACGCACCCTGATTTTAGAGAGAAAATTTTGCAAAAAATAGCATGTTGTATGCGAGTAAATACATTAATTAATCGGAGATAACAAACAAGGATTCATATTGTTTATAATTTCAACCGAAGATTTTCGGCATTGAGAATACAATTAGTATTCTAATTTATCTTTTCAAGAGAGAATTTAACTCTTCCTAAAACATTTTTAGGTCCACGCCATTTACAGGATATTATCTTTTCGCCCCGAAGAATCTTTGTTGTTATTGGAAAAGTAACTTCCCAGACCTATTCATTCGAGCGAAGGCCCGAACCTCACGCAGACGCATAAAAAAATTCGAAAAAAAAAGTTCGGCGGAGCTAATGGATACATAGCGTGTGAGTTACCGCCTTTCCGATAAGGCATATTTATGCAGGAGAGGCAGAGCAGGACGCATCATTGGTAAGGAGGAATCGCAATAACCGAAGATGGGCCGAAGATTGGCGGATCAGGATGCGGGGAATTACGGGTAAATGCCTCCCCAGCGACCCGATCCCACTATGTCACCTATCCCTGTTCCCCACGGGGCCATCCCGGGATGTTAATTACCCCTCGCCACCACCTCCGACGGAATAGAACGGGGACGAAGGGTTGACAACTCTAAATATCCACTGCGCTACCCTTAAGTCCTCCCGAAGAGGGGGAAGAGGCCACGGTGGCGAGATGGAACGGGAAAGAGGCGCTACAAGCGAAGGAAAAGGGGCTCAGGGTTTGGTCAGGGTGGCGGAGGCATTTTCCTGGGGAAGGGTAAGAGGGAAGGGTAAGAGGGAGGGGTGTGGTGGCGGTGTTCCGAAACTCGTTAAGGAAGTTCAAGTGCATAATTGATGAGGGTGAAGGGGTGAGGAGGTAAGAGAAGAGGGAGAGGAGATTTCGAAGGGGCGAGCGAAGGTAGACATAAGGAGGAGAGTAGGTGGGAGGAGGGTGGGCAGAGAGGGTGGGGAGAGAAAATTCGAGGCAGGTTGGAGAGATGAGAAGGGATTCTTAGAGGAGGAGGTGGAATATGGGTCGGAGTGAGATTTTCTTGGTTGGAGGTAGTCGGAAGGAGGATGGGGTATCAGGTGGCTAGGAAAGGAGTTGGGGCGCGGGTCATTGGGGTGTACGGGGGATTTGGGTTATCAGGAATTGAGGGATGGGATGATGGGGGAGATGGGAGCGAAGGAAGAGAGACGGGAATGGAGAAGAGGGGACGAGAAGACGAAATGGAAGGAGTTGATGGAAGAGGAGATGGAGGAGAGAAAGAAGGTGGGAAGGAGGTAAAGGAGGAGCGCGGGAAAAGGTTTGGAATATTGGTATGCGAAGGGAAGAGTGGGAGGCGGATGAGATGAGAGAGCGCAAGGTTGAGGTGGAGGAGATGGAACTGATGAATAATAACGTACATTGGGAAGCGGAGGGTAGAAGGGGTGACAGGGATACAGGAAAATATGATGGGAGAAGATTAAAACGGAAACATTTTTTTCTGAAAAATAAGTTTCTAAAACTAACGCGATTTTCCACCTAGCGATCTGTGAACGCGTGAGGTAAGACTATGAGAAGCCTCATGAATAAAATATGAAAAATAAATTAGATTTTGAAATACATTCCTACCCAACCTCGCCCTTTCCGATGTTATATTCCCTCTTCGCTTTTTCTGTGCTTTTATAAATTCCGGCTGCACAATTGCTAGAGATGTTTTCTTATGAATTGGCCAGATGCCCGCAGAAATAAAGAGCGAGCGGCTCGTGTTGATTTCAGAGGGTTGCATGAAAGCAATATCTATTAATGTATCAATTTAAAATGCAAAATGACATTGATTAAGAACGGAAAAATAGCAAAAAGTATAATATAACACTTTCAAGCATCCTAATTTTGTATATGCTTCAAATATAATACATATATAAATTGCACAAAAAATCGGATTAATTCTTACCATAAAGGGAGAAAAGTACTTTAATATCATTACTAGTCTATTTTTATTGTTCGATATCTTAAGTTCTTAATCTAGCAAAATAATATCAAAGAGTATGTTATACTTTCTTTCTCTTCGTAAGGAGTACATTTTATTTATAAGAAAAATGTTTCTCCTCAATAAGTATAGGGCTTGTGTGCCTGTGGTTTGAATGCAAGGAAAAAATCCAGAATTCGAAACAAATCGTTTTGAAATGCTTTTGGATGAAGACGATAAGTAAAAGACTTATACTTTCGAAAAACGAAGGGCTTCGTGAATTATTTTTTTATCCTTCTTTTCAAACGAAGAAGCGGTTGGACTACATCATCACATGAATTGACCAACATTTGTGAGTGTATATATGCGAGTGTGCGTGCCACACACACACATATCATTATATATAGACGTTTCTTACAGAGGAGGAGGAGGATATAACATATAGGAGGATACTAATGTTTAGGCACTTTCACATGAGTTGGAGATTCGAAATTTTTTTCTTAGGTAGGATTTTGTGCAAAACCGACTAGAAAAAACGAAAATCTTAAAAAAGTGCAACAATGCGGCCGCTAAAAATTCGCAATTGTTTAAACAAATTTTCAAGGTTTATGTATTTCCATATGTGCCACGGAGCTGAATTTTTTTTAGAGGTAGGATTTGTAAAAAAAACGAAATAATAATTATAGAAATTTTGATATTTTTATTTGTTTGGCAGTTAAAAATTCTTAAAGTTTAAACAAATTGGTAGATGCTTAGGCACTACGCCGCAAGTTAGGGAGCTGAAATTTTTTAATTATTTAGAGGTTAGTCTATGTAAACGAATAAACATTTTAATTTATCCATAAAATTGTTATTTTGGCCGGTAAAAATTATTTAAATTTAAACAAATAGATAAATGTTATTTCACTTCTAATTGTACTATAAATTTAAAATTTGGCAGAAATGTGTGGCATTATTAACTCAATGTGGGAAAAGTATAATATTCCTAAAATTGCAAAAATTAGCGATAGTTTTACTCCATTATTTTTCCATAATGAAAAAACGAAAACCCGTCCAGAGGAGAAATCTTTTGAATTAAAGAAATATTTCTCATGATGAAATATCTCTTTGAAAAATTAATGTTTTTTCAAGGTGAGATGAAATATATATATATATATATATATATATATATATATATATCATTATAGATAGTCTGTCCATAGACAAGTCAATGATTATTCTGGGTTAAAACTGGTTCCGCAGTGTCTTCTTCATATCTTGATAGCTCTCTTTCCCTCTCAATTCTTCCGTCAGCTGAGACCTTTTTCTGTCTATTTCTCTTTTTCCTTCCAATTTTCCTTCTGACACGTCTTTAATCATGCTCTCTATCCTAAGGTAATGTCCAATCCAGTTCACCGTCCTCTTTCTATTAGTTAGTGTAATCATTTCTTTTCTCTCCCATTCTTCTTAATACTTCCTCGTTTTTTATCCTATCTTTCCATTTTATCTTTAGCATTCTTTTCAATGCCCATATTTCGAAAATTTCCAAGTATTTTATATAATTTTTCCTTAGCATCCATGTTTCTGCCCCATACAAAGCTATACTCCATGCATAGCATTTATCGACTTCTTATGGATATCCTCCTTTGTATTTTCCATTAGTAGGAGTTTTTTCTTCTAAAAGCTGCTTTTTCTCTCGCTATTTTAGTTCATATTTCGTCGATACATTTAGGTTCTCTCGTTATGACGCTTCCAAGGTATTTGTAATCTGAAACTTGCTCTAATAGCTTACCCCCAATACTTCTGTTCAAGTTTTATTTTTTCCCGATATTCGCATGACCTTGGACATTTCTGTATATATTTCCATCCCGTATTTTCTACGTGTACATACTAGTCATGTATCATTTTCTGGAGTTCCTATTTTTTTCTTTTATTTTACTGAATTTATACTCCTTCCTCCAATCTTGAAATCTCTTGCACCTTCTAGTGCTTTTTGCATTAGTCTTTCTCCATATTTATATATACTGAATAGGATCGACGATAGGCAACAGCTCTGTCTTAACTTCTCTACCGTTATTTACTCCGCTAGTGCCAGGATTCTCCAATATGACTTTTACAACTTGATTCACTTATAGATTCCTGATCAGTCTTGTCTTCTCAATCTACACCTATATCCTTT
The DNA here is from genome assembly GCA_028673005.1 of Tanypteryx hageni. NCBI lineage: Eukaryota > Metazoa > Arthropoda > Insecta > Odonata > Petaluridae > Tanypteryx > Tanypteryx hageni. Next base: position 60,218,354 of record CM054116.1, read on the forward strand.
AATATCCTCATCAGCATTACTTAATTTACTGTATTGAAGGCGTTCTGCCAGTCGACAAAACATACGCAACAATCTTGGCTTACTCTATTGCTCTTTCTGATATGAATCTCACTACACTGATAGCATCTTTGGTTCCTCGTCCATTTCTGAAACCGAATTGATCTTCCCCTAGTATTTCTCCAGCCTTTTTTCTTTAGCCTTTTATTAAGAATCCTCGTGATGATTTTCGAAGTGTGCGATAGTAGGTTTATCGTTCTGTAGTCTTTTCACTGAATTGCGTTTGGATTCTTCTCTAGAGGGATCATTGTTACTTCTAGGAAATCCTGAGGCCAATCTTCCGAGTCGTAAATCTTATTAATAAATTTCGTAATCACTTTTACCCTTTCCGATATAACGACTTTAGGTACCTCTGCTAGTATCTCATCGCTGCCTGTTGCTTTTCCTTTCTTCACCTCCTGTATCGCTTTTTCTACTTCACTTTCCATTATACTTGGTCCCAAGTTGTCTTTTTCAACGTCGTCCTCTTCTTCCAATTCTATTTCAGCCGATCTTGCCTGCTTATTGCATAGTTCCTTTATGTATTCTTCCGATACCTGTGGTACATACTTTGGTTATGTGACTATCTTCCCGTCTGTATTCATAATTCCTTTACCACGGATCCCATTAAGCTTCTTATCTTCCAATTCCAGTACCCTAGCGTACATCATACCGTACCGTCCTAACATCTCCATCTGTTGTATTTCCTCACATTTTTCCTTTATCCACCTTTCTCTAGTTATCTGTTACCCTTCTCAATTCATTGTTTATATGTCTATAGTAAGTTTTACCTTCTTCACTCTTAACGTTTTTTCACTTTCTCCTCTCATTCACTCATTTCCTTAGTGATTTATGCCTTTCTGATTTTCTTTTCTTGCTTACCCATTTCTTTATTCATAGTATCTATGATACTGATATTAATTTCCTTCCGTTTCTGTATCTACAGTCTTCGGTTTCTTTTCCAAATTTCCAAGACAATCTTCCAACTTAGTGTTGAATTAATCCTAACTTTCTTTCAGTTTCTCAAGGCCCCAGAGCTGTCTATTTCCTCGTTTACCTTGTTTGATTTGGTTTTGCAATTACATCGACTTTTATAAGGTTCTTTTCCGAATGTATGTCTGCTTCTAGTATTATCTAAGCATCTTTGTTTTGTAATATATTTGGTATCTCATTCTGCTTCCGGGGCTCTTCTATGCATACGGCCTTCGTTTATCGTTTTTAAAACATGTCGTAGTCACTACCAGATCGTCATTAATGCCAAATTCTACCATTATTCCCCTCCTCGGCTTCTTTTTTCAAGTTATTATTGGCCGTCAAAATTTTCTCCTTGTCCTTCTATAACTATGCTGTTCCAATCTCCCATTATTATGTAGTTTTGCTTTTCACTTCCGTCTTCTTCGCAAATGATGTTAATTTGCTCATACATCTCCTCGATTTCTTCTTCGTGAGCGGACGTTGGCAAATACATCTGGATTATGAACATGTCCTCTGGAACTGCTTTGAGCTTTATTGCCGTCAACCTACCCTTCGTTATTATTACCTTTGTCACGCTTTTCATCATATCTTTCCCAAGTACAAGAGCTACCCCCCTTACTCCACTATTTCATCCAGAGTAAACTAGCAAAAATTCTTCCGAGTCGATATGCCCTCCTCCTTCCTATATAACTACACTCTACCCTGTGATGTCAATCCTATTTCTTCTTATTTATTTTTTCATGCTGTCTAGCTTATCTCCCTTTTTCATTGTTTTTACGTTCCAAATATCTATCTATCTATATATATATATATATATATATATATATATATATATATATGCGCCAAGAGGGGTGGACGTAGAGGCAGAAAAGGAGAGAGAATGAGGGAGGGGACAAAAAGATAGGAAGGGCACTGGGAGTAAATGGGAGAGAAGTGGCGGAAAAGCCAATGAATGAAACTCCTCCTTCCATCCCCTTACCGGAAAAGAAGAACCACAGCGGAAATATCGAACTGGCGAGCCTACGAATAAAACCACAGACGTCGCTGCATTCACTTCGACCTCCTCCAGTTCCTCCCCTCATTCTCTCTCTTCCACTTCCATTCCTCGTCGACCCCGTCCCTCCCTCGCTACTTCCTATCTCTTTGCGTAATTAACTCATTCCTCATTCGAGTTAATGCCTGCCTTCCCGATCTTTCCATCTCGTTCGCCGTCGTTCCTTATCGTCCCTCCATCTTTCCTCTTGCTATCTCCCTTACTCCCCTCTGGTGGGCAACGTTTCTAATAAAAAACCGTCATATTTTTATTCTTATGATCTTACTTAGAGGCTTTAAACTGCCTCGTTCTTCATTTCTCGCTTCGAGTCTTGTTCAGTTTATACGCGTTCGTATACATCTCCATGATCCTTCTTTGCTTGTACACGTCATCACTTCCAAATTTTTTACTTTCCACCCAATGCGTAATTTACTAGAATAAAATGAACGGATGTTTTATGAAAAAAGACGAGAGAAATTTTTTAAACGACTTTTTGTTAGAAAATTAAGTACGTTTTGAATGCCCTGCATATTAATATTTTAAAATGATCGCTGTCATAACTAATTTCTAACGATTCTGGCTCATACAAATATGGAGACGATTCTTGGCAATATATTTATCACTTCACCAGCAGTAGCGGGCAATATCACATTATTTTTTATTCGGCTATTTTAATCAATTGTATAAGCTTGTATATCTGTAGAACAGGGTTCGGCAACCTAAGACTCACGGGCCACATGTGGCCCCAGAGAGCACTTGATGCGACCCGCGAAGCTATGGTGAAAGGGTAATCGGTATAGTTAGTTTATCATGGACAATTCCATATTTTTTCAGCAAAATTATGAACTCAAAACCTTTTTCTGGTGAAGTTTTAACGCTAGTACACTAATTAAAAATGATTTTTTCTAATACGAGACCACTAAGTCTCTAGGTATCTTCTCATTTAAACGCCTACCGGCCCGCCGAAGCTCCCATGACTTTCAATGCGGCCCTTCGAAGCATTCACATGTACGAATATGGTCCGCCATGCAGAAAAGGTTGCCGACCCCTGATGTAGAGGGTAAGTTATGTTAGTAAAATGTCGATAGTGATACTAGATATATTTATAGTAAAACAAAAAACAATTAAGCCTTTAAACGATACACTGCATTTACACTTAAACTAGAACGAAGCTTGTTGTTCTTCGAAGATTGATATTTTTGAATTTTGTTTTTAAATGATCCTACCGTGAATGTAATCTTTGCTTTGTTTAAAACTGCCCTTTGTGTTTGAAGGGCAAAGATGTGGAGGCGTTGTCATTACCGAGAAATATACGTTATTTCCTCATTCTATTTCCAATAATTCACTGTTATTTCTTTCAAATATTTTGTTGCCAAATTTCTTTTATGTGTGTATGTGTGTGTACATATACACGAGCATACACACACAAAATCCATCAATTTCTTCTCACCGCCGTTCCCATGTCTCCCTTTTCTCATTTCCAATCCCCATTGATTTGCGCTGTTTCAGTATCCTGTTTCCAATCCCATTTTAACATCGCATCCGGAGTATGGAATGATGTTTCCAGAGAAAGGGATCTCACATCTTTCCCGTGCGTCCTATCGAGCGACTCCTTGAACCGGTATAAATAGCTCCAAGAAGTATCTGCAGCGCAATAAGGGGAAGTGTAGCGTGTCTCATATGGCACACATTCAATAGTAGGTATTATTATCATGTTTTTCCGAAATTCTTTTGGCCATGTCTTGACGTGAACAATTGGCATCTTTTGTTTTATTTTTATTGCTATTGCGTATAGGATTATTCCCTGCTCGTATTTTATAAATATGGAAATAACAATTTTTAACAATTGCAGGAAATTATAGAACTCCACCTCAGAAATAAGTATAATCTCCTCTCCGTATTAAAAACATCTTCGCCAAAAGATATTTATTGTGTAACCGACCTCTTTACGGAAATATAAAGGTGATTGCCTAACAAAATCTGACGTGGCCACCACATGACTTTCTCCATACCTGTAATATTTCAAAAAATTCCAAATTGGTTAAATGACAATAAATATCTTAAAGAACAGCGAGAAAATTTCCGACTTGACAAAGAAAAGAAATAAACTCGTACCGTAGCAGTCTGATATTATATATAGCCACGAAGCTCCAACAATTAAGAAAATAAAAAGGAGCATTACTAAATGTAACTAAGCGTAGTGTTTACCAAAGATGCCTCCAGGTGGTGTGGTGGTGGAAGATAAAGAAGAGTTTTAAAAATATCTCTTAATGCAATATATGGGAAAACGTTTTGAACAAAAGTTGTAGAAAAATAAATTTTCTACAACTTGTATTCCAATTAAGTTTTACATTGATCAAGTATTAAAGCAGATGTTAAAAAAATCTGATGTGGCCACCACATAACTTTCTCCACATCTGTAATATTTCTAATAATTCCAAATAGTTTAGACGATAATAAATATTAGAATGAACCGCGAGAAAAATTTTAGGACTACAAAGAACAGAAATAAACTCAAACTGAAGATTCCTAATATTGAATATAGCCCGAAGCTCCAACAATGAAAATAAAAAGGAGCGTAAAATGTTTACAATAGTCGCCGGTAGGTGGTGTGGCGGTGGCTGCTAAATAATTTAGTTTTAAAAATATCTCTTCAACAATGTATTATATGGGGAAATGTTTCGAACAAACATTACAGAAAATTAAATAGCCTCTAACTTGCATTCCTGTATGTTTCTACATTTATCAAATATTAAAGCAAATCTTTCTAAAAAATCTGATGAGGCTACCGCATAATTTTCTCCATACCTGTAATATTTCTAATAATTCCAAATAGGTATAAATATTTTAAGGAACTCCGAGAAAATTTTAAAGACTACAAAGAACAGAAATAAACACAAACTGTAGCCTTCTGATATTGGATATTGGCCCGTAGCTCCAATAATTAAGAAAATAAAAAGGAGCGTAAAATGTTTACAATAGTCGCCGGTAGTTGGTGTGGTGGTGGCAGGTAAAAAAATTAGTTTTAAAAATATCTCTTCAACAATGTGCTATATGGGAAATTGTTTCAAACAAAGATTGTGGAAAATTAAATTACCTACAGCTTTTACTCCAGCACGTTCTTACATTTATGAAATATTTCAAAAAAACGGATGTGACAAGAGTAAACACCCACTTCCGATTTACAGATTTTTACCAAAAATTAAACAGCACGTCTACCTTTAACAAAATTGTCAAATATAAAATTTCACGTTGATCAGATTAATAGTTTTTGAGTTAAAGCACCCACAAAATCCAGATCACAGACACACACACAGACATCATCGAGAAAATAGTCAAAACGTGTTCAGTGGACCTTAAAACGTATTTCCGTTGAAATATCGAATTCAATGAAAACAATACTTTCTCTATACTTCATATATGGAGAAAGTAAAAAACGAATGAGTGACAAGAGTAGTAAACACCCACCTCCGGTTGACCGATGTTTATCAAAAACCAATCAGCACTTCTTCCTTTAACAAAAAAGTCAAATATAAAATTCGTGTTGATCTGATTAATAGTTTTTGAGTTAAGAGCACCTACAAAATCCCGGTCACAAACATCATCGAGAAAATAGTCTAAACGTGTTCAGGGGGCCTTAAAACATGTATTTCCGTTGAGATCTCGAATTCGATTTTTTTCATGAAAAAAATACTTTATGCTTCGTATATGGAGAAAGTAAAAAACGGATAAGAGAAAAGAGTAAACATCCACTTCCGGTTTACTGATTTTTACCAAAAACTAATCAACTCTTGTCCCTTTAACAAAAACGTTAAATATAAAATATTGCCTTGATCTTATCAATATTTTTTTTAATTTGAGCGCCCACAAAGTTCCTATCACATCATCGAGAAAATGGTGAGAACGTGTTCAGGATACCTCTAAACGTGTATTTCCGTTGAAATCTCAAAATCCATTTTTTCATGAAAACAAGACGCCCCTATACTACGTATGGAGAAAGTAAAAATTATTTTTAAACGATTCTTCCAAATTAAACCATATGTTTTTAATTTGAAGAAATGCAATCGCACCTCTCTGAGACATAGACAGATAAAGGGTATTTTATAGAAAATAAAACACAAACTTGGTAAAACTTCCACTATAATAATATGGAGGATCTTTTACATAGTTTTTGTTTTATTTGTTCGGAAGTATGAAATTCCACATAGTTAAGGCTTCCATAGTGGATTAAAGATAAAGCATATGTTTCACGCTAAATAAGGCAATCCATCGCATCCCTCGTTAAGTCTTAACACGAATTTCAATCGTTATGCGAATATAAAGATTCCATAGAAATAATGCTAAAACAGATCGCATGGTACCTGGCCGCAGGGCAAATGTTCTAGAAAGCCACACCTTAAAGATGTCATTAGTAAATTCACTATATTTTCTGAAGCGTGAATTAAACGGAATTGAAAATAAAAAAAATTATTGTATTTATTGATTCACTACTATCTCCATGCAGACAGCAGGAAAGTGAGGAGCCGAAGAGTCCACCAAACGCAGCTCGTAAAACGAATTGCAAAGGCACGCACACGACGCGTGTCCGGCTGTTGTTTCAATTTGTTTTTGGTCCGACGCCAGGCGGAAAGACAATCGCCAAGCAGCAGAGTACCGCGACTGACGCGCGCAAAGACTGGCGCCAGCGTTACAACCGCGAGTTAGCCATTTCGTATGCGCATTGCTACAGCGTCGTTGCCACGAAACGCCTCTCGAAGCGTCGTTAAGTGAGGGATTACTGTATTAGCAGGAGACAAAAATATTTATGTTGTAACACGAAAGAAATATCTTTTCTCTTAAAAATTTATAGTCCCAGGATTGTCCCTGAGGTAAAACAATAACAGCCTGACCGAAATATCACTCGAAGTAATTCGAAATATCGAGTTAATTCACCTCCCTATCCTTCAGACGAATACCCGGTTCTCTCCTTATTTTTCCTCCAAGTCGTAGCAACCAGCATTACTGCCAGCCGTTCCCGAATTACACAACTCTCTTAAATATTCCTTTTCAATTTAAAAACTTAAAATGCCATTACAACTTGCCCTTTTGATCCCTTCTCTCTCCAAAACTTCAAAGTAATTCCGACGCGGAGAGCATCTCCCATTTTTGTTTCTCGCATCCACAAAATGCTCCTAACATCCTTTGAGTGAGAGGAAGCGAGGGGAACCGTTCTTATCTGACGACTGTTTTTTTCACTCCTAACCTCCACGCCTTCTCTGTCTCTTCCATCTCCTCTTTCTCTCTTTCACATTTTCGTCTCCTCCTCCTCTCTCTCTCTTTCTCTCAACACCTCTCCCCGCTTTTACTCCCGCTTTCTTCCCGCTCCTTCCGTGTTTCACTCCCTTTTTTATTATTTTTTACCGCCGTCCCCCAGTATACGGGTCCCCGTTCTTTCCTCCTTTAAAACGCCCTTATCCCCACACTACATCGCTCTGCTTTCCCCTATTCACTTGCTGACATCGTAAAGAATGGAGGAATTTCCTGAATTCTTGATTAGTGCACCGAATACTGTGAATAGTGTATGAGGAGCAAAGAGGAGTTGCTAAGGGATGGAGAAGGTTGCGAGTGAGTGAGCGAGCGAAGGGGATGGGCGTGTATCGAGGGGGAGGGGAACGGGGGAGGGATAAGGAAGGGACGCAAGGGATTGGAGGGGACAGAGAATATTTTGGGTCCAAAAGTTGAAAACATTCGAGTCCTGCAAATTCTTTTTTATTTTGAGGGGTTCCGAGGTTGGAAGAAACAGGGGTGAAGAGAGGAATTGAGGAGGACGAGGGTGGGTGCGGCTCACCCTAGTTTCGATGGGACAGTATACAGCCCTTTGGAAAAGTTTTTCAGGGGGAGAATGAATAAGGAGACGGAGGTTAAGAAAACACCTAGGGGTACATGGAAAATTCTTTAGGGGTCCTGGTATGCTCTCTCTTTTTTCTTTCTCCATACTGTTCGCAATATACCTATCGACAGGGCTTGAAAAATGCGCTCGTCTGCTCGTCCGTGACGAGTGAAAACTTTTAGTTGACGAGCAAAAAATTCAATAGAGCAGTTTCAGTTCAATCAGCAATTATTTGTACGTTATACTTGTTGAATTGAAATATTTGGAAAAATTGCCAAGCTATTTAATTTAGAGAATGTTGCGGCCGATAGGAACTACAGCCACTTCTACAAGCACATCCATGGGATTTCCCTACGCTGTGCATGCCTTTAAACCTGGTAGGGCCATAGACAAGGGGTATTTTAGTGCAAAAACCGTAAGACATGTCATGCCTCTGGAAGTGGTATGTTGACACCTAAGAAGATACGAATAGTAAGTTTCATTGAACTATAGCTTGCTCATGGTGCTGTGTCACTGATAATATGTATGAGGTTTTTATATTGTCATGTAGACTGATGTGCATACAAATATATTTTGTGTAATGTACCTGGTTGAATATTGATAGTTATATCTGGCAAAGATGAAAATTAAAATATAGGTCAACGAAAGTGTAAATATTTAACATTTCATTTTTGGCACTGAGGGTGTTTTTTTTTTGCTCGCCAGCCTTGGGGTATCTGGGGCGCTGGCGATTTTCAGCTGACTAGTGAAATATTTCCCTGACTGGTGGTCCAGCAAGACATTTTTCAAGCACTGCCTATAGAGGCTAGAAATTAAAAAATAAAAATTTGATAACTGTCTGGAGGAAGTCATTCTGATAACTTTTCTTGATTGGAAATAATGCCGACGACATCGGGGTAATTTGTTTTGAATTATTTGGTCTCACCAATGATATTAAGTCTGAATATTAATAACCAAGAGCATTACGATATAGAATGCATAGCTATATAGTTTATGTTGAAAGTATAAGTCAAAGGCCAGAAGTAATTCAGACTAAGTGGCACAATATTTTATGTCTAGAATAAAACGTTTATATAGAGAATCAACATTTGAATTGGCACTTCTTAAATTTCTATAGAATGTTTTCATATCGAAAGTAAAGAAAAACTTTGGAAATATAAATTGGTATTGATAACCCATACGTGACTTCTATAGGCAACGGCTGCAAGCTATTATCAATTTGTCTTCAATGAAATAGAACACAAAGATTATATCTTTGGTTATAAAAATTGAAGATCTTTGCATTCGTTTTGTTACTAATAAAAATTTTATTCCAAGGTAAATTTCAGTAAGTGAGGAGGATGCGATTTTAATTAAGTAAGTAGTGAGAGTTGAAGTTATCAAACGCAGTTGAAAAAAATCAAAACGGGTAAGGCAGAGTTTTAAAAAAATCACGTAAAACCAAAATGTGACCAATTATTTTTAAGTGAGGTCTTTTAATTGAGCTTCCTTCATTAAAGTTCACTGCCACGCTTTTGCAAAAGGAGTCGCTGCGACAAATAACGCTGCCACCACGGAGGTCAGGACGGTTTCTCGAAATTTCGCGACAAATTTTATACAACTTGGTGGCAAACCGTATCTTGTGCTTCTAAATAAATTTTAATCGCTAGCATGCTGGAGCGGAATTTAAAAATGAACATTCAAAATAAAACGAGCCAACTTTACACTACTATATTTCTCATGCTTCGCGGCGAGTAAAGCAAAGTTATTGAACCTTAAAAAATTTCGATCACAAAATCACGTTCCCTTGAAATGTAGTTAATGCTGGCGCCAAATATGAAGAGCAACAATTTTATCGCACGTGAAAATTACCATACCTTATATACACGGGTATGTGGTACAATTTTTATTTCTTTTTATAATAGCTCTAATACTTATTTTCTTAATAAGTTTTATTTGGTATTATGTACATCATCGTAACTATTCGCTGCAATGCCACTTAGAACATGTTACTAATTTTTGAAATGGCCCTATTTGTCTTTATGTTTATGGCGTCATTTTATTTGGCAATGTTGGCACCTCTGACGCTTGTCAAGCTTACTGCGTACACAGTGGATATTGCATGCGATCCCTCTGGACCCTCGCAGATGTCATAAGGTGACGCCGAGTTCAGGAAGAACGAGCTGATATGGTGTGGCGGAGAGTGTGCCCTATGTCGCCCCGTGATGCCGATGTAAGACAGGCGTATCGGATTGCTTACACCTTCAACCCAGATGAAACTTTTATGATCAGGCGTAAACCTAGTGAAAATTCGTTATGATAAAAGATTGATCGATTGCTTCTAGGTTTTCTTCTTTTGGGTTTTTTTGTTTTGTCGCTAATGTAGATGAATAAAGTGAAAAGATAAAAATATAAAATAAAATATTTGCGCCTGAGAATAGAATAGAAAATGATTGATCTCGAGAAGATTAAAACCATTTTGTACATATTCTCCCTCAACGAAGTGGGTCTCTTGAAATCTTGGATTTGTAATGGGGCACCGCTTAACTATTATCGTTAATTTAATAATATCGATACATTTCAAGCTGTTATAATTTTATTTTAAGCGATCCATATCCTAAGTTGCAAATCGTTATTTTAAGTTAGTGTGTTTACTTAACACACTGTATATACTATTTCATATCTCTTTCGGAATACCCTCTCTAATCTCTCATTTCCAAATTTCTGATTATGGTCCAAAAAAAAATTTATGGAATAAGATAAAACTGGTGTGTAAGAACCAGATTAGTGAGGATCCGAAAAATAAAAATTCTACACGACTATTGCCATAGAACAAGTCATTTTCAGTTAGCAATTGCGTTAAATTATGCCACAAAAGATTTTTAAACTGATGTCGTAGCAGTGGAAGACTACTTTTCCGACAATTGTAAAGGATGAAAGTTTTCTGACTACAATTAACTGAGAGTGCAAATTTTACCACTACGAATGGATACAATGAGTCGAAGATGATTTTCTATTGCCCCATATTTTTGAAATAACTTAATTTGTGATTGTAGAATATTTAATGTAAAATCCGATATAATCTTCCTGATAAATTTCCAACAGTATGATTTTTTATCAAACAGAAGTATTTCATTCATGATATAACGAGTTAAGCGCCTTCCGCAGTATATTACAAAAATAATAGATATTTATTCATTCATTCCTAAAATAAATATCTATCAAATATAATTTCGAAAAGCCGTAATATGACCAAAGAGAATGCTCTAATTTATCTGAAAACACAAAAGTAGGACGTGATGATTTATTCTTTAATAATGTGTTGAATTTTTTGCTACATTTTATCGTACTATTTGATTAACGCTTTTTGAAATTTATAGCAAAAAACGTGCTATATTTACTCTGAATACCCGAGATTTTGAGATAAAAAATTATACTTTTGCATGGTAGAGTTATTGGTCTTTCTATTTTAATATTTATACTTCCATGATTTCCGTGATGTGAGATATCTTGCCAGAGGCCGATTTAAATATTGAAGATTGTATTTAAAAAATATTCCCCAAAAGAGGGAATATCCTGAACCTGTTTAAATTAACCATATCTCCGCATAAATTTTCGACCAAGAAGATGTAAAAGATTTACGGAAATTATAATTCAAATAATTTTCATCATGAACGTATAAAATAAAAGTACCCCGAAGTTTGACGTCGGTCGTTGGAAGGGGAGAAGCCACTCAAAACTAAACACACAAATAAGCATAAAGTTGCCTTAAAGGGTCACGCTAAACCCGAGACAGTTCATTCACGAGTTCAAATTGAGTGCAAATTAGTAATCGAGCAGCAAGAACTTGAGAGTGAGGATGGAAGTGTTAACTAGCAAAGACGGTTTGTGGACTCGTAAAGTTGGGAGTCTGGGAAGGTTGGTGGAAGGAGTAGGATGGAAAGAGAGAGGAGGAAAGGTGGGGGAGAGGGAGAAAGAGAAGACTTAGAGCTAAGGAGTGTGTGTGTGCGAAGGAAAGGGAAAAGAGAGAGAGAGGGTTACTAAGGGAGAAATGTTAAGGGCTAAGTAGAGGTAGCCGCGCAAATGTGACGGAAAACGTTAGCTTGTGGAAGTTGAATATGGATAGACAGAAAACGGGTCGACGAAATGGAGGTAAACGGAGAGGGAAAAATGTAGGAGAAAAGGGAGGTTGGGAGATAGATAGGAGACCGGATGAGGAGAGACGTTGAGTTAAAATTGGGATCAAGTAAAAGTGGAGTGGTTAATGCAAGGAGGAGGACAGGGAGACTTTAGCGTTGCTATAGAACGAACGGGAGGAGTGAGCCGTTGTTACGGGATGGACTGGTGAGCCGTGGTAAAGGTTGTCCAAAAGAGGGGGAGATGGACGGAGAGATGAAGTGAACCCCTTGGCAAGATGACTGAGTGCTAAGTTAGACATCCTCGACGGGGAACTGGCGAGGTAAGGGGGAGGAGGGCGAGTATTTTTTCCCCGCAAACCCTGGAGGCGGTGCAAGTAGAGATTATGAAGTTACCGGGCGCAGCATCGTGAAATGTCTAGCACATCCACGGCACCGTCACGGGAAGGAGGAGTATTGCTAGTAGAGAGTCGAACCCAAAACGGTTTCGAGTTCCAACAAGCTTGCGAGCAAAAGATGGACGGTGGGTGTTTCTCTTTTGGATGGAGGGAGTATAGGATGTAAGGTTGGACTACAGATCGTAGGGAGATAAGTGAAGGGAGGGGGAGTAGGTGGGAGGAATACGAGGGAGCATAGAGTTTTCAGAAGTGAAGGAGATAGAATGTGCTCTTGTAGAGGCCACCTCGTAACGATTGTGGCATCTCCAGACACAACCTGTCATCCCTTTCCAAAAGGACTGATTTACTTTTTTAAAAAACCTCAATGCTCGCGTTTGTACGGAGGTACGGATGCTTTTTTCTGACGTCAGTAATTTTCCGTAAAATAGTTCCATTAATTATTCCACAGCATCAAAAAAGCAGAGGGTTTCGGATTGATCGTCAAAGTAAAGTAGTATTTCCTTTCCCTTCGTCGCGATACCTTCAGTAAATGAAAGTCCAAAAAAAGCACTGCACTATCAACTACCTCCTTTCTCTGGTTTTACATCAGTGCGCTAAATATTTAAATCTTCTCAAATACAAACAAGTTCGTTTTTTTACAACCGGGTAGTTCCACCAGCCAGACTTAGGTGTTATTCTCCAGCTTTTACGACCACTTTCAACCCTCCTTTTCTCCTCCTGGTTCTTTTTATCGACTGGGGTTAAAAATGAGGAAGAAAAGTGGGGGAGAATGCGCGTGGGGAAAAAGGGGGAAAAGAAACTTCCACCACGCCTAAGGCGCACTTTTCCACCCCTTTAGATATAAAAAAAGTGCCTAGCAGGGCGCGCGTATATTACGGTCGCACTCGGACGAGAGTCACGTGACACTTCCCCGTGGCGCTGTCAGACGACGGAGAGACTCGGAAAGAGGAGGCGTGCGGAGCGAACACTTGGCGGCAAACTGAGTGAGGGAGACCAAGGAGTTGATGTGTGAATACCGTGTGCGTGAAGGTAAAGTTGGTTGAAGGATTGAGGAGATGTGGTCGGTGGAGAGTTTGGAGGAGGAAGTAAAGACTTGCCGAGGGAGAGAGAAAGAGATAGCACGGAGCTTAAAACTATGTGAGAAGGGAAAGTGAAACATGAAGGAACGGATGGAGAGAGAGGAGAAGGAGACGTAGGACGTGCGAGGGTGTGAGAAAGGGAGAGGGAAGGAGAGAAGAAGTGTAGAGAGGAGACGAGTGAAGTGTCGGTCTCGTACGGGAGCGTGGAATAAAGCATAAAAGAGATTCAACCTTCCCTATCCTCCCCTCCTAACACGCGTGCATTAACTCGGAGGGGAGCGCGGTTAAAAGAGGAGTTTTTTAAAAGAGGGTTGGTGGAATTCTCAAAGATCGTGCCCAATCGAGAATCGTTCTCATTCCTTTTTTTGTTGGAGAGGTGGCGAGAGGAGCACGGGTATTATTCAGATATGACGAAACGGAAAAATTTAGTTGACGAGCTGGTGGGTTCTGCAAATTAAGAGGAACAGGGGAGGGTTGGTTTTGATTCGAATGAGAAACGTTTGGAAGATGATTCCATGGGATGTTTTTCCCCGCGTGTGAGCATTATGAAGATGTACATACGAGGAAAAAAATTCGCTTCGTAGATTTGAAGCAATGGATATTAGATGGGGGGAAGTTCACGCGATAAGGATCATTCTAAAGGCATGGAAAGGAATGCATGAATATGCATGACAATCCTGCAGTGATATAACTGCTGTTTGAAATGTCATAAGAACCAAATTACCATCTTTGTATTTTAGTTGTCTGAATTCAAAGAAAGGATAAGTTTCCCGCTCTCAAAGTGAGTGTTTTCTTGGTTAATGTTATGCTTTTAAAGTATCTGGCATAGGAACATAGTTAGCATCTATTACGCAGGAAGTTTTGCGTGTTTGGTTTCTCATATTATTGAATATATTTCATTTTTCTAATATTTCTCTTTCAATAATGGAATAATGTGTTCAATAATAAAACCGTTCGTATCAATGATTTACTTAAGGATTGTTAAATTTGATGAAAGGAAATATTTTTAAATTTATGAAAGAATGCTAGACATAAATTGGTTTTATAATGTAATGATTTACTGGCTTTAAAACTTAAAATACAAATTATGCTCGAGTCACCATTGAAATTAAGTCGATATAAAAGATAACTTTATTAACTTGGTTCAAACCTTCTTATCACATATTTTATGGCGCATATACGCAATTAGAGCGTGCAAAATAAGTGCAAGATTAAGACATTTCATTAAAATTTCTTTCATGACCAAACATGAAACTTCCGATCATTAAAATCTTCTTTGCTCGTTAACCGAAAATTTCATGATCTTGTGAATATGAGGAAAGTACTGCTGAGACATGTTTCTGAGAACAGGTTACAAGGCATTTTGATGAAGTCAAGGAACGCAGCTGTTAGGAAATGACGGCACGTCTTCTGCCAGTTTATTGTAGCGAGTATTATCCCAAGTTTTGGAAAAGAAAATGCGACTTTGTACAACAACTGCTACTGAGATGCAAAGACACTACGCCTTTAGCACCATAGCCCGCCATGCGTTAAATTTCATTCCACGGAACAGGCAGTATAGCTAGGAAGCAACTAAGCGCCCGTTTATGGTTCTAAATTTGCTTGTGCAAAGTTGATAAATGGCTGGAAGGATGCGGAGTGAATTAGAACAATTTTGACTTATTGCATGCTCATTTACTGAGCCTTTATTCTTTGTTATTTAAGTCGTAGGTTATATAAAAGGTTTCCTTTTCGCCAAGGTTACTATTATAAATATACTATTGTTATTTTAGGTATTAACTAACAACAGGTTTCGATTAACTTAAGAACTATTCTAATAAAGTAATTCCCTGGTTCCTAAAGTAATATTTACGTAAATGATACATTTTAGAAAAACATCTATTAAATGTTCGTTACTGAAAATACGTCGATCCTCCATAAATATTTATATATAAAAATAGTGTCTTCCATTAGTAATCATGTGGTAACTGTGAAATTGTGTTTGAATTATCCCTTAGGTGCATAATGAATTAAGCATAAAAAAGCCGCCGCATCATTGAAGAAATCCTTAGCAATAATAGATTGATGATAATATGATAAACATTATTGGAGAACGGAGTGAATTTTTTTTAGTTCTCTTCATGAATGACATAATCGAACCAAAAATTGCAAGAACGAGCCTTTCAATTCTGCTTTTATATAACTCCGATCAACTCATGAAAAGTTACCATTTTAATGGAGTGCATAAATCATCCAATAAAGGTTTTTAAATATTTGAAACATATTCAATATTCATAACTGTTCTCCATCTCAATGAATAAATCCAATCCACCCACGAAGGTATTGTGTAACATAGCTGTTAATAAATTTTTATTTTTGGGACTTTTTCAATTTGTAACGCTCACAAGGCAGGAAAAGATTGAATAGCCATAATTTACAAACGAGTTAATTCTGATAATTTGAACTCTCCACTCCAAAAATAATGAAACATTTGACGTTCAAAAAATTAAAATTTCTACTGATCAGAAAAATTGCCCAATGCAGGGAATCTATTTGCCATTAATGTTCTAACTAAAGTAAATTATAATTTGAATTTTTCTTCGATGCTCCAAACGCATATAAATTTTATTTAAAACTATTTAGTGACTTATGAATTAAAATGGTCATGAATAAAACAATATTGTTTACATTTATGAGCCGCACGAGATCACTACGATTTTCATAGTTTCTTTGAATATTCACGAACAATCATCATTGAAATCATTACTGCCTTGCGTCCTTTCTTTCCAAACACGGAATAGCGTTAATTACCCATTATGTAACATATAGATTGTTATTTAACCCTCGTTGGATTCATTATTTTTTCCAGCCAATACATAGACCACTGCACCTTATGCGTCCTCCATCCAACTAGCAAGTACAAAACTCGCTCATCTACCACGTCATCGCCATAAAATTTCATTAATTGGGCGTCAACTACACCACGATTACGCGAAACTGACTGAGTTCTCACCCGAGCGACATCTACAAAAAAAATCCCCCTACCGAAAAAAATTACGTGTTAAACGATCTTAAACAAACACCCAACTCTGAGTCACGGACTGCTAGAGTTATTTGACTTCGCCGTGTGAAGAGGGCTGCAGAGCTGCCAGGGAGCGGTAGGAGGAGGGTTGTGAGGGGGGCGTAGATGCGGGGCACGAAGGCGGAATAGGAGAGGGGAGAACAGGAGGATGAAGAGAGAACAGGGACATTTTCAGGGGGAAGAGTGGGATCCAAGGGGAAGGGGAATGAGGGAGACGGGGAAGGGGAATGAGGGAGACGGAGGAGATGGATGACGAAGAAGAGAGAGATAAGGGAGTGAGAGGAAAGGAAAGGGAATGCACGAGGGAGGAGACATAGGGGTTGAAGTAAGGCTATGACATCGAGAAGCCTGGGGAAGAGGGGAAAGGGACGGGGAAAGAGAGAGAGAACGAGAAGGTGGAAATGGAGGAGGAAGTCGGTTTTGAAAGTGTCTGAGAGTGGCTTGTGCTGGAAACGTTGGAGAGTTTTGAGGGAATGGGAGTGCGTCTGGCGCGAGACAGGGAAAGAAGGGGGTTTATTCCTGGGAGAGAAGTGGAGCCTCCAGAGATTTTTCAGAGCCCCTCTCCACCCACTTCCCCACCCTCCTTCCCCCTCCATCTTCTCTCCCTTCCCATTCCCCTTCTTTTGCCACCCTCTTACCAACTTCCTTCCTCTCGACATGCCTATGGTAACAAGGAGACCTCTCCTACCTCCTCCCTCCCTCGACTCCGCATCTTTCCAAAGTGCTGCTACGAATCCCAACGTTTTTAGGCGGAGGAGTTTGCGAAATAAAAAAAATACATGCATATACTCGCTCGCAGCTCGGTTACGGTCGCTCACGCAATTAATTTGTCCATTACTTCCTTAGGATGGTGGATAATGTGCAATATTTTTTCCTTAACTCGGCGGAAATGCAATGACGCCAAAATCTTCAGATCGATAAAAAAAGACGTATTAATCCCGGCCGTTGGTGCATTTATGCCGCGGCGCATGACCTTCGAATTCAATCATGCTTTTCTGGTAATCGGCGTATAGACGATGTGACGAAAAACATATAAATATTTATCGGCGGATTCCTGCATGTTTAAAAATTGCAATTAACGACGATTTCCGGCGTTAATATCGACTACATGCGCGTGATGACGGAACCGCTGTAACTGGGTCGAACGACTGAATGATTACAATTGGGCCGCGCGTCCTTTATTAGCGTTCGAAGTCAATCGAGATGATAGATGGACAATTAGACTCGATGGATTATGCATGCGAAACGTCAATGCCGGAGGCGGGATTCGAACTGGCAAATTCGCGTTCAATGAGCGAACCAAGCATTGCTCGGCGGTTTCCGTTTTATGGCCGTCTATACGATGCTCGCGAGCCACATTTGGTGCTGTTAATTTGTTCTTAATCGGAATGTTTGTCCCAGTGGAAAGAGATTGCCAGGAATCATCGGGCGTCATTGGAGATGTATTTTAATCGTATTATTCGGATCATTGGGGCCGAAGCATTGATTAAGAGGAATAAAAAAACCGTCGTTGATTTCACCGGAATCACAAACGAGGATGAATATCTATCTAATTGCGACAACTGTCGTAGAAGGAGAAATACCAACAACACTGATAGCATGTCTAGTGGTTAATAAGTTTCTTCTGGTCGAGAAACAGCAGAGGAATAATAAAATATATCTCCGAGTGATTGATTGTTGGCGTTGTAAAACAAAATTACCAAATTTATATATTTTTTTTAAATTAAAACATTGGCGGATTTGCGATTTTTTTAAATTCATTCACTTCAAAATTCACTCAACTTTTCAACACCTAACACCTAAGAAAACATCAGAGTTCTAAACGGGGAGAATTAGCCTGCTACGATAGTTCAGACCTCTTCTCTCTCCTTTCCCACAATATTTTTCTGGACAACTATAAATTATTGTAATATGAACTTCATTCATTTTGAAAATAAAATTGAACGTATTTACACTTCGTTTTTATTGTTGTAAACGAAACAAAACGTTACCACTGTAACTCATAAGAGCTATCTTTATTTTTAATCCTGCTTAAAGTCAAACGAACAGACGCACGGAGCACAAAACCAATAGGCTGCATGCCAGTTACACTGAAAATCTTTGCTTCCTTGCTCTTCTCGTTGCTTCAATATATTGCACACGGACGGACAAAGTGAAAACAAAAGAGCTCTAAAAAGGTTCAAAATTTTCGGAATTTGTAACCGAAGATGGCACAAGTGCTCCACCTGCGGCACACTATCCAATTTATGCGGCCCACCTCCAGTGTTTCGCAATTTTCATGAATGTATTTTCATTTCTTAATTCACCTACAAAATATTATATTTTTATCTAGCGAAATCTGTTAAAATATCTAGCTTTAAATTGGAACCACTTAGTAAATTCTTCTAAATTAAATTAAGCTCTTTTAAATACTATTTTTGATCTTTTCTCAAAGGTTGAAGGTTGAATTCCACCATGATTTTTAATACTTCAGACATGGGCAACCCCTCCCCGCGGGGCGGGTACGGCCCTCGAAAGCGTTTTATGCGGCTCATTAAGCTACAAATGAAAAAAGATTCGAAAATTTAACGATCGAAACCACATTCAACATTGAAGCGTTAACCCAAAAACCTAATTTGGACGTGATTTTCACTTATACGGCGCTTCAGAACCTCTAGATAATTTCCGATTTGACTCTGTTCAACTCGCCGAAGCATTGACAATTTCCAACACGGCCCGCCGAAGGATTCGCTACCGCCGTTGTGGCCTGCCATGCAGGAAAGGTAACCCCTGATATACAGAGAAAAATTCATTAATTTTATTTTTATTTGTTTCATTTGATGCATGGATTTCCGCTGTGTAACAGCCATATCTGACGAGTTTTTGGGAAACGAAACCGATTTTCAAAATTTAAAAATACATTGAAATTGTTCTTCGCTTTGAATGGCTTAATTATCTGCAAAGAGAAAAATTAAACATATAAATTACAATATTTAATTTTTAATGATTTTTAGCCGCTGAAGTATAGAAATCGATATGCCCACTCAACAAACAAAAATCCTATTTCAGCTTCGTACGCTTCGGGCGTAATTGATTGGGATACACTCATTTGTGCGCATGAAGCTATGGCTTTTGTTTGATAACCCTTGGAATTGGGAGAATAATGGATGGATAGGCTTCAAGAGAAGAAAGGGAATGTAGCTACCTGATCAAGCGTTTCTGAGGACAGAATCAAATTCGCAGTTGCTGTAAAATACATTCATTCCTCGAATTCGCGGTTTCGCTTTACACGTTTTCGGTTTAACACGTTTTTGAAACGGTCTTCGAGCATTAATTTTCACTAATTGTTTCAAATCGATGTATAAGGTAAAAGAAAAGATAAACGATGATTGACGATGTGGTATTTACATTACATTGTACTCCCCGTTACGGTCATTGAAGCTCTCCTTTGGTAAATATTATTAATGATTTGGTTTCCAGCCGATGATTCAACTGAAAATATCTACATTTTAGTGATTTATTTTTTTCCCGAAAATGTTATTTTTAATAAATTGCCCCTGGCCTCAATATTCATCGTAGCCAGCTTATCTTTCAGCCACGATAGGGCAATTCTTCTGATTCAAAACGCATTGCACTGTATTAATGTCGACTGAAAGTTCATAAAAGGCCAATGCAATAAAATAAATTTCATTTGATAACAATGAACAGTAATTCTAAGCTGGAGGCACAGTCCCATTTCACAATAAAGGAGGTTATGGCAATAATTCATGCTTTTCTCACTCGTTCGGTTGTTAAAAACCGACTTTTCATCTCAAATGACAACTTTAACCAACCTGCTATATATGTATTTAAACACTTCCGCGGAAGAGACGACTACAACCGTTGTCAATATGTTGCTGCTTAGGAACAACATATTCACTTAAGTCACAGCATTTAATTTTTTATAATTATATATACAATACATTCATTCATGCGTTTCTTCCTAAATGTTTATTAATACATAGAAGCACACAAATCTTTTTATATCTAGAATAAATAGACAAATAAATACTGGTTCAAATCATGAAGGAACAAACACGAAATAAACATTTAGTTAACCGAATGAACCATAACTTAGTGTAAATCCATGACACATGTGGTACCTAGGGAGAAGAATTTTTGTTGCTTATTTTTATGAAAATGGAATAAAAATAAGTGATAAGTTTAAATGATTCAAGCCTAGGCGCCGACCCTTATAAATTCTGAAAGTAATCCTATCAAAGTAGAGAATAGCGGCGATTTACAATGCAACCATTTCATTTGTCGAGCTTTTATTCTAGGAAACGAAGCCCGGGAGAAAAAACAACAACACTCGTGCCTATATGGTGAAGCGATGTTCCAAACAATCGAAAAAAATTTCCGATTGTCACTCATTAAAAAAAAATACTCATTTCAGCTTCAATAAGCCGAAAGCTTAACGATTCCCCCGATTGTCAAACCACCCACACGGAAAACGAAAAAAAAAACAAACTCGAGATAAAAATGAAATCAGGAGGACCCGAGCGCACTTTTTAGCCTCTAGGTCCCTATTTTCACGCGGGTGACGTGCGGTGAAAAGAGTCGCCGTGGAGGAGTGTCTCCCTTTTTTCGGAGAGAGGGAGAGAGAGAACGAGATAGATGGCTAGAGCGGATTTTGTATTTCCTGTTTCTTTCCTTCTCACCTCTTACCTCCATTTCTCCGCCATCCTAACTTACACACTCTCTCTCTCTCTCTCTTTTACCCTCGGGAGGGAAAAAGTCGCTCTCCACGCCACCTAAAGAAACAACCACCGCCACCACTACCACGCCCTCTCGAAACGCGCGAGTTAGAGCTGAGAGAAGACGGAGGCGGCGGAGGTGTGAGGCGGAGGCGGATGAGGAGTGGGAGAATTTTTACATAACTTAGCCACAGGTTGAGTCCCATCCAACTACTACTACTCTCTCTCTCTCTCTCTTTCTCTCTCCGAGTGGGAGGAAAAGAAGGGCTTCATACATGTTGCGGCGTAAGGGTGCGTGTGTGTGTGCTCGTGCGTGTGTGTGCTCGTGCTTGTGTGAGTCGCGATAACTTATGCTCCCTGCCTCTCCACCTCCTCGGTCCACGGGCATAAATAGGGGATACCCCCTCCCCCCTAAAAAAAAAAACCCGCAACCTCTCACTAAACTTTCCGTATCTCTCTCCTTCCCGCCATCCTTATTTCCCTCCATTTCTCTCTCCTACTTCTCACTCCTTCAGTCGCATAAAACGTGGCCGAGGAGGCGGGGGAGGAAAATTGGTGTAAAGAGGAAAGGTGGAGGAGATCTTGAGGAAGAAAGGACGAGTGAGGTAGAGAGATAGGTGAGGAGGGAAAGGAGCGAGGATATAAAAAAGAGCGGAATTTTGAGAGAAGACGCAAAAAAAGCGAGGAAGGTGTCGGAGGTGGTTATAATCAGCGACCTGGGAATTTTGAGAGGGTAATATAGACGGGGTGTGAGGTGGTTTTTTTTTCATATTTCAGTTTCCACCCCACTCCAGAGGAGATCTCCGGTGCTGTAGCCGGCAAGGAGGAGTGGCGGGATTGTGGCGAGGAGTAAGGTAAAAGTGCGCTCTGCGTGGCTGCTTTCTTTCACGCCCAATTTATTCTCAAAAACATCGCTAGTTTCCCCGCGCTGATATATTCAATCCATCCACGCCACTGCTCCGGGTTGTTTTTCAAGTGCTCGGCGTTCTTTTTTTTTCGCGCGGAGTTAATTTTTTTTTGCTTTATTTCGCACCCCCGTTTTTTACACCTGTTTCCTTTTTTCCAGTCCCTGCGCTTATCAAATTTTTCGCTTCCCTCTCCGCCGAACCTTGCCTTTAAAATTTTCGGTACTACGCTCGCTTCGTCGCAAACATTCTCCTCGGCTCCATATTATGTTTTTGTAAACTTTTGCGTCTATTATTTATATTCTTAGTGCGATATTCCATGCCTTCCACTTCTTTCAGTATAACGCTTCCTCTTCTATTTTAATTAACGTCTTGAAAAAACTCTTCCAATTAATATATACACCGTAATAAACTTGATTTAAGATGAGACGTCTTCTTTATCTTTGCATCTTATAATTTCACGGTTTTCTCGTGCATCAATTTCCGTATCTCTTATTTTTTTCTTTGAGTAAGAACGGTATTTTCGGTTTATTTTTATATTTACAGAAAACGAAGTTGAAATATTCAACGCCCGAGATTTTATTAGGCAGTATTCTTAGGGTCATAAAGAAACCGGATGAAAATTTCAAAATATTAATATAAATGAAAATGAAGTTGAACGGGGATATTTTTATTATTTTTTCAATTATTCCTGTTACTAAACAATATGTACTTCTCACTGCATATTTTCTGGCGATATTTCATGATTTATCTACAAAGCAGGTAACAGAGAAGAAACGAAAATAAATAATAGAGCAACTGATACAATTGATGCTATATAAAATACATAAATGACATTTAAAACAATTTTGCAATTAATTTAATCCAAAATAACACAATACAGACATAATTCAGCCAAAAATCCATTCCTCCATGTTGATAATGGATACACATTATGGCATTTCAACAGTTAAAATTTTACGTAGAAAAAATTGCGTGAATAATTTGGCCATACCTGCAAAATTAAACGAAAAGGCCAAAAGTCTCGCTCTTTGGTTTTAATTTTTCTTGCCCTTAATTGTAGCATAAAAGTGTACTACGCATATGATCGAGTCGATTCTCCAGCATTTTTAGGCTGGTTTCCATAGAAAACAGCCTTATGAAATGGTCATCATTGCATCAATGGACCAATTTTCATGAAAATTGGTATGAGGCTCGTGCTGCCAGGGCTCACTCCCGGGCTATATTTTATTTGGCGAAGATTAAAGTCCCGGGTTCGATTCCAGGAACGTTTTTCCCCTATTTGTTTTACATAGGAAATCTCAAATCCATCGTGGAGAGATGTTTTCTTTAATACTTTAAAATATCTTAAAATTGTGATACCGGAGCGAGTTTTGTACTGTTCTAAGGGGAAAAGAACGTCAATTCTAATTATTGTCTCAGAATTTTGATAATTTATAATATTTTCTTGAATTTCTACTAAACAAAGTTTTTGCGTTTTAAATCGTATTTTATCGGATTGTTGCCATTGAGACGATTATTACCGAACTGGGTTTGAGCATAGACGAGTGAGCAAATGGGTTATTTTCTTTTCCACTCGACTATCCTTCAGAAATGGACAGTTGATCCATACATATTACCTTATAAACAGTAACATTTATTAAATCCGTTTATTTTTTAAAAAACATGCAAGATATTATGTCAGAAAGAGATTTTGACATTGCTTTTAGTATTTTAAACCTGATAATGCTCTAATAATTTGTTTCCCAATTTTTCTCTATCATTGATAAATTATGAATTAAAAATGGTGTTTATTGTATGAGAATTTCTTGGAATGACTAACACATATTGAAACATTTCCTGTTAATATTAGTAATCAATTCGGGACATCAACCTTTGGAAACCGGCCTGCATTCGTCCTGGTTTGTTTTGAATAAATAAATTCGCGAGAAAACATCTAAAGGCGAGAGAAAAATATCAGGACCGGCATTGAGTTCTCTCCTTTTGTCTGGGCCGTGGCGCAACGGACCCGGAGCGCGAAAGCGTGACACGAACCTCTCCTTCGCTACGGCAGCAGAGAGCACGGAGACGTCCGTGTCCGCAGCCTCTCGCGCGTGCACCGCCCGCACGGTTTTCTGACTCCACAAGAGGGAGAGAGAGAGAGGGAAAAAGAGAGAGAGAAAGTCCTCTTTCCTCGCCTCCTCCCTCCTTTTTCAAAACAGACTTTAGAATTTTAAGCGCTGCTGAAAAGGAACTCTCTTTTGACGACCATTCACACGTAACAGGTTGCATGCAAAACCTCGCCAAAAAGCGACTGCTAGTGCTTGCTGCTGATCTCCATTCGTCGTTCACGTCTCGTACGAATGACACCCCCCCGCGGGGCGTAAAACAAGTGATGCAAGAAAATTCAGCGCACTCTTGTCGAGGAGTGCGTTAAATTCATCATTATTGTGAGCGTATAACTCGAAGAATGGAGAGGGAGAAAAGGAGAGGAGGGATTGAGAGTAGAAGAGAGGGAGGGGGTGGAGGCGTGGGCGGGAAAAGACTGTCTGACTGTGTGTGTGTGTGAGAGAGAGAGAGAGAGTGAGAGAGAGAAATTGCGAGAGGGAGTGAAATAAAGAAGATCGAAACGACCTACTGAGCGTAAGAGTGTCGATTGGAGTGAGGAAAAGTGATTTCGTTAACTATCTTCGCGTCGGTGCCCTCGCGTTGAAAATAATTGCGAGGAATTGGTGCCGAGATCAGTGATTTGTCTAGTAAAGGGTTAAAAGTCTTCCACTTCATGATGCATCGAAGAGAATATTGCAATATTTTATGTTCTTGGAAACTGATAAATGACTGAAGAATGGCCGTTGTTTCACACGAATGCTATTTGAAGGGGAAATAGTTACTAATGAATAGGACGAATCAGTTGAATTCGTTTAAAGTGTGGGATCTTGAGTAAATAATTCATTTCCTGAAATTTATTTTATAATTGAAAATTAATGCCGTCTTTATCATGCAATTGCAATTGCGCAATTTTAGCTAAACAAGCGTTACTGAAAATTTTACTATAAAACATTATATATAATAATAAATTGTTAATTTCAAAGACGAACTGCATAAAATGTTATTTTAAAAATAATAACTATTTTTCGTCAATTTTCTGACACAAAATAGAAACAAATTAAGATGGGAATGTGTAGTAACGAAAAATTCAAGGAATAAATGTCCTAATATTATTATTAAATCAAACTTCACTTGAGGAATTATTCAATTTATTTTTTATTTCTTAAAAACGACAAAACAGCTTTGCATCCAAACTAAATCAACGCCGTCAGCCATCTTAAAAGTCGCTAAGAAATTTATAGATATCATATGCGTCTTAGGTTATTAAATAAGAATTTCTCCCGTGCATCTCAGAATTTTTTTAACGACTCCACCATTGAGTAATACGGTTATTTTTTTAAACGAAAAATCAAACTAAATCGCCATCAAATCTTCATCGACCACGTCCGATGGTAAAAAGAGTACAAGTCGCGGAAGAGGTGGGGGAGTGGGCGGGTAGGCGGGTGGAGCAGTGCGGGAAGTGGACGTGCTATGGTTTTGGCGGATGGGAGCGCGGCCAGACGCTTTCAATACCTTTTTCTCTCTCTCTCTCTCCACCCATTTTCTCCATCCCCCCTCACCCTCAAACTCTATGTAAGCGAACACTGCGAACAGTCACTGCTGCCGCCGCTCCAGCAGTGAGTATGGGGGTTCGTGGTTAGGAGGAGCGTGCGCTGACGTGGGTCGTGCGGCTGAGGGGGGATGGAATTGGAAGGCTGGAAGGTACGGAGCCAGGGATGAGGAAAAAAAGTGTACACTCTGGGGGAGAGAGAGAGAGAGGTAGGCAGAGAGAGAGAGAGGGAGGAAAGGGCGGTATGTTGCGTGCTTGGGTGCTCCCATGCGTGATGCGTGCGTGCCGCCATGCGTCACTGCACACAGGCGACGGCAAAAACGTGAAAAAAGTAGAGGATGGGGTTGGGTGGGTGGCAGTGTAGAGAGAAAGAGAGGATGGAGGGGAAGTGGTAGGAGGAGGAGGAGGAGAGAGTCGGAGATTGGAACGAGAATGAGAGGGAGAGACTGAGTGCGCGAGAGAATGGGCCGTGAACATTCGTTTTAATGATTATTATTTTTTAATTCCGTTCCCTTTCCATTTTTACTTCCTCTCTCAACCTCTCTCTCTTTATCTACTTTTTCTTCCTCCCTCTCTTTTTCTTCTATATACTCTCACTCTCTCTCTATTTCTCTCTCTCACGCACACATGCACACGCTAGGCCTCTCTAGAAAATACGTTCCTAACCCTCCGGTTGAAGGGTGAGGTGGGCGGTGGTTGATTTTTTCCTTTTTATTCCTGGATAAAAACTTCAATGAAAGGTGGTGCAATATAAGTACTAGGGGGAAGAATTTTTTGGGGAAGGGGATACTGAAGTCGAGGGTAGATTTTTAATAAGAGATGGTTTATTTTTTTCTCTCGCGGACGTATTCGGTAGGTGCGCTGATATGAAACGAGTTCGAGGCAGAACGGGGAAGGAAAGGTTGGTTCAGTTTTATTTTTTTAATTCTTCTCCGCCATCGCAAATGTATTGCGAAAGTGTATTAAAGCAATTAAAAATCTGAGGTGAGATTAAATCGGGTGCTCGTGCTGAATCGATCCCCTTTTAATAATGTCTTAGCGGAGGGAGCCATCGCCAAATATTTATCCTTCGATGCCACTTTTTTTTAACCGAAGCTTTTTCTCAAAAAAGTCTCAGATTTTGGAAGATTTATTCTAATGAGGATTTATCCTAATTGCGGAATCTAATCAGATGTCCGAAAAATCATATTAAGAAAATTTTTGGTATTTAAAAGAAATAACGAAATTGCAAGTGCAAATTAATTAAGGTGCAGCTCCTTATTTATTTATTATTTTATTTTTATTATTTATTATATTATTATATATTATTTATTTATTTTATTTATTTTATTTTATTTTTTATTAAAAAAATCGCTAAAAGCACGTTAAACAAATGTAAGCAATGATCAAGAAATTTTGTTCCAACGGGTAATGCCAACGGGAATTTAAAGTTTAAATGAGTTATCACCAATGGTTATTAACGCATTGGAAGCGTGAATTATAATTCAATTTTTGTAGCATCTGGTAGTGTACCTATAAAAATTGAGTCATGAGATTATCTTTCGCTGAACTAAGTTAATTGAACAAAATTGTAATTACTGCCCCGGAAAAGCGAGAAAACCACGATGGTTTCCATATTTTCTAAAATTAGGTTAATGCTTTAAGATAATTGAGGCATAATTTTTATCATATTACAAATATAGAACGCACACTCCCTTTCCATTTAAAATATTTACAATAATAAAGTTAATCACGGATAAGATTACGATTGGATTCGATTGATTTGCACAACCACGTTATGTTTTTACCAAAGCTGCTATTAAAATTTAAAAACAGAAATGCTTATTATATAAGTGATGAAGTAGAATCTGATCTTACATTCGGCCTGAAAATTAATTTATGAGAATTGTTAGTTCAGTATCACCTTGATGAAGTATAAGAATACAACAAAAAATTGATGCATTTTAATCGAATTCTATTCCTACTTTAGCGACATTATAAATCATTGTAAGCCAGAATAAAACCCAATTTCTAATCAATTCCATCTCAATATAAAAGTCCTGACGTTTGTCTTATCCTTTGTGCTCGGCGCTCAATATCACGAGAACGGTTTTTACGATTTCGACCATTTCTTTCCGCAATACACGGGGATCTACCTCCTGCTCCTTTTTAACATGCCATCGTCTATAATAAGGTCACGGTTTCGATTCCAGGAACGTCAAAAGCGGCGACAACTGAGTTGTCATGGTAGCTCATTTTCTCATTGTTAAAGAAATGAAATAATCGCTTTTTTTAATTTTTACGATAATTCGTCATGGATTAGAATTATCTCCGAAAAAAATGAACTTTTTTCTTTTGAGCAAAAAATCGTCTAAATCCTGAATTTGTATCATGCTTCTAGGTAATTTTAAAATGTTAATTATTAATGTGCAACACCCATTCACGTGTTAATCAAACGGGGAAAATAAACGCTCCCTGAACCGTGATTTCTCTTGCGCTTTTTGACAAATCGCCGTTCATCGTAAGGTTATGGGTTCGATTTCAGGAGAATGGCAAAATAAACTATCACGGCGGATCAATTTTGCCGCATTTAGGATTCCAACGCCTTCATAAAAGGAATAGTGTACCTAACTTTACGTATTCTTAATTTTCGTTTGTTTTTCGTTCGTCATACGTTTTCATTGGTACACAGCTGCCAATAAATATCTTCCTATGTATCGCATCGTGCGTATCTATACTTATTCTGTGTATTTTCCCTTCGTCCATTGTTTTTCAATGACATTGTGTAGGTAAAATTTGGTGTATAAAAATGCCAAATCGACTGTTCTATTAAACTAAGGATTATTGCAAAACCATTAAAATTGTAAATTTCAGTAAATTTAAAAAATTAATATTAAAAATTTTTGAAAATGTACTAAATTTTGAAGAAACGCATAAAAGATAATATAGTCTACTTCAGCGGTTTCCATACATTACTAAGCCGCGCCCCTCCTCACCTAAGAAAACTATCTTCGCGCCCCCCCTCTATCCCATGTTCAATTACAGTTCATAAACATTATTTACTGGACATACAATAACCATTAATAAAACCATCTTAAGGAAAAACATGGATGCACGGACAGTAAATATATAGGAAATCCATTGCGCCCCCCCCCCCCCCCCCCCCCGACCTACCTATCGCGGCCCCCAAAGGGGCGCGCCCCACAATTTGAAAACCACTGGTCTACTTGATTAGTAATGATTAAAATCGTACGCATATGAGACTAAAGATTCTTTTTTAACTTCGATTTTTAAATACGCGGTTTATCAACTTCATTTTTGCTAATGTTTTTTAAAAGAATTTTTAAAGTGTTATGTAAGCCATTGCACTGAGATTATGTCTATTGTTGAGGATAAATTAAATGAAAATAATTATTCCTTCAAACTGGCATTTGGGTTTGTACAATTTACTTAGTTATAGAAATAACTATTTACAACAGATCTTTGCAAGATAAGTTGCAATAATAATACAAAATAACGCCTATTGTCAATTTAATTACAAATTTCATCAAAACAAGGAGTCCAAAGCAGGAATGATGCACGCTGGTTTCTAAAAATTGACATCCTGAATTGATTACTTATATTGGCAGGAAGTGTTTCAGTATGTATTAGTCATTCCAAGAAATTCTAATACTATAAATACCATTTGTAAATCATATTTTATCAATTATAGAGAAAAATTGGAAAACAAATTGATAGAGCATTATCAGGTTTAAAATACTAAAAGCAATGTCAAAATCTCTTTCTGACATAATATTTTGCATGTATTTTTTTAAATAAACGAACTTAATAAATGTTACTATTTATAAGGTAATATGTATGGATCAACTGTCCATTTTTGAAGGATAGTCGAGTGGAAAAGAAAATAACCCATTTGTTCACTCGTCTATGCTCTAGTCGAGTTTGGCAATAATCGTCTCTATGGCAACAATCCGATAAAATGAGATTTAAAACGCAAAAATCTGATGTGGCCACCACATGACTTTTTCCATATCTGTATCCATATCTATATATTTCCCAAAATTCCAAATAGGTTACATAATAATAAATATTTTAAGAAACCGAGAAAATTTTAGACTTTAAAAAGAACAGAAATAAACTCAAACCACAGCCTTTTGATATTGGATATAGTCACAAAGCTCCAACAATTAAGAAAAGAAAAAGGAGCGTTACTAAGACATAACTAAGTTTCAATTGCTAACAGTAGTCGGTAGCTGGCGTGGTGGTTACAGCTAAAAATATAAGATATCTCTTAAACAATGCATTGTGTAGAAAATGTTTCAAACAAATGTTGTAGAAAATTACATTTTCTACAACTTTTATTCTAATACATTTTCACATTTATCAAATATTAAAGCAAATATTTTAAAATAACGGATAAGTGACAAGAGTAAACACCCACTTCTGGTTGATTGAATTTTACCAAAGACTAATCAGTTCTTATGACTTTTATAAATATGTTAAATATAAAATTTCGCGTTGACCCGATTTATAGTTTTTGAGTTAGATCACCCACAAAAAGCTATCACATACACACACAGACATCATCGAGAAAATGGTCAAAACGTGTTCAGGGGACCTCAAAACGTGTATTTCCGTTGAAATATCTAAGTCGATTTTTTTCATGAATACAATACTTTCCCCTATACTACGTATATGGAGAAAATAAAAATGCATGAACATTTTTGGCGAACATTATCGTGTAACCACAGATACATTCAGAATCAATCGCAACATAAATTATTTTTTTATTATCACAATATAAACATTTATAGTCTTGGAAATACCAAAAAATGAATAACAGTGAAAGAAAACATCAGTATTGTTGCCAATAAACCGAAATGAAGGTAATCATTTATTTTGCACGTTAAATAAATAATAAAGTTAATGAAGTCAGATACAGAGATTTGAATTGATGAATATTTGAAGGACTTGGAGGACATTTTCTGGGAAAGGTGCGTGTCTTTAATCTTTAGCTTAAAAGTGAAAAAAATATTTAAATTTATTTTATGAAATCACGTTTTGCATCCACTATAAAGAAAATACCTAAATCCCTATTTCTATTTTGAGGCAAAGGTTGATCCCACCCTATTAAAACTACAATAACCTTTAAAATAATCTGTTGATAATTGCCTCCACAGTTTACTGGATATTCCTAGATCATTGATATATTTCGTAGGACTCACGAAGAAGTATCCCGAAGAAATATTCAAATCTCTGTAAAGAAATACAAATGAATAGTTAATGAAGGCTAACAAGCAAAAACAATATTTCTAAATACAATTATTGCATCAAGTATCATTGATACGAAAATATTTAATAACATTGTCTTTTAATAAGTACCTCTACAGTTTCCTGAATAATATTTCGTAGGACTTACAAAGGAGTATACCGAAGAAATATTTCAATCGATTAGAATTGCCAACAATAAGTTGCTCAAACAAAATCAGTTCTTAAAAGTTCATTGAATAATATTTCTTAGGACTTACAAATAAGTAGGTAATCCGAAGAAATATTCAAATCTATGAGAATTGCCAACAATAAGTTGGAAAAACATAATGTCCTCAGACTCACCAACGGGTAGCAGATAATATGTTGCATTTACATTAATATGAAAAAGGGAAAGTTTATGTGTGTTTTGCATTGAAAAACGTATGTCTTGGATATTTTTAAAAAATTCATTCTTTTACACTTATCGTATCAGAAGCTCAAATCGTTAATATTATAATTTAGTATTAAAAGAAGACTTGCAAATATATCCCAATAAGCTACAACTATAAATAGACGAGCGTAATTGGCCGTCAAATATGACGTGTATGTGTGGATTAATTATTAAATTTAAGGCACCTTACATTCCTCCTCCTTTTGTCTTTTCCTCTCTCCCAAACCTCCTCCCTCTCATTCTCCCGCCCTCTCCCCCTCTTTCTTCCTCTGCAAAAATAAACTTCCTAGTCTCAATCTCGCCATAATAAAGATCATTCATTATCTATCTCCCTTTGTCCTCCTCTCCCTCCTGTTTCCCTATCTTTCTATCCCTTTATCTCTCTATTCCTCACTTTCCTCTTTCCTTCTCTGGAAAAATAGACTTCCTAGTATATATAACGACCTAATCACGACCATTATCTATCTATCTCTCCATCCTTTTGTCTCCTTCCCTCTCTCCTTCTCTCCCACCCCCCTCTCCCTCTGTCTCTCTCCTTTCTTTCACGTACTAAAACATTCAAATCACGCTTTCCTTACACATCTTATAAATATTTTAGAGAGAGAGTGTGTGTGTGTGTGTGTGTATGTTCTTTATACGTTTTTACACCGTTGAAGCTATCGAATTCATAAGTCTCATGGACCAAAGGAAGATCATGGTCTAGGTTTGCAGACCGTGGGGTCTCTTATACCCCATGGGGTCAACAAAATACTATTTCCAAAAGAATGCATGGGAAATAGTGTAGAGAAGCCTCAAAATGCCATGCAGCTCTTCACTGATGTGGATATAAATACCTAAATATTAACTTACGATCACGGGAAATGGCTTATTTTACGCATGAAAGACAATATTTTAATTGTGTTCATATTTTGTCGTATTAAATATTAAATCACTCGAAATTATCCTTTGAGCGCAAAATTTATTAACATTTTCCAGGTGGCAACAAAGCTAAATTTCTTAATTGTTATAGCCACGTAAAGATTAATGCAGGAAAAATCCAAGCCGTGGCGCGCCGTAGAGGAGGAAAAGCCAACGCCAAGATAAAGGATACAAATGTATTTATGCCTAAATATAGTCTATGAATACTTTTAAGGTATGTAAAATGATTTTTAAGGAATATTAGAACATTGTTATCTTCCACCATTAACATTGAAAGATTTATTGCAACATAAATTTGATACATTTACTTAAATTTGTTCGGTAACCATGATGTTGTTTATTTTTTTACGATTTGGCTAATAGTATTGACATAATCCACATAATTTTATTGCTGATTTAAAGGCTTCGGTGCATCTATCCATGTGAATATTAAGTAAAACGTTAATGCGTAATTATATTAATGGCAAAACTTTACAATACAATACATTAAATAGTAAATGTTAATATAAACATCGCTTGCGTAATTAAGGAATAGGGAACGTTTAGTAAACTTAGGGTACCAAACAGCAAAAGTGTGTAAATTTCAAAATTTATTGTATTATTTTTATTGTAATATGACATCAAAAATGATATATCAATAAAAATAATAAATAATAAAAATCGTTTGCTCCTCTTTCCCGAGCGAAGGCGGGCGTTTCAACTAGAATAGTATAAGGCTTGAGACGACAATACAATCCCGAGGTTTAACAATGACACGGTCGGAAAGGCAACATATCGTTAAAAAACTTTAATTTTTCCAATGACTATGATTTAAACGTATCACTTGAGCGATTTTGAATAGTAGGCGAAATGCGACGATAAGAATAAGAAACGTTATTTATTTTTTTTTAAAACGGTTTAGGTCCGAACACTGTAGGTCAATTATTTCTAATTTTCATTTGCAAAAGAGTAAAAGCCTGTAAGTCGAAAAAACGATCTTTGCGTGTTATCTTATGGGAAATAGAAATTATCTACTGGAGTCGAACACGGGTCTTTTTTGAGCATTTTTAGCCTACTTTCCAGAATGGAAATAGTTTTGTCGTTGTGTCTGTCTGTCTTTCTGGCTGTCTGTCTGCCCGTCCCCCATATTAACTTTTGAACCAGTAGACCGAATTTTCATGAAACTTGGTGGAAATCTCTTGCTACATGGGCCAAACTCCCGAGGATAATTTTTGTTGCGAAGATTAAAAGTCATGAGTTCGATTCCAGGAACTATCCTTCCCATTTGATTTACATGGAAAATCTGAAATCCATCGTGCAGGGTAATTTTCTCTTGCACATTAAAATATCTTAGAATTGTAATATCGGAGCGAGGTTTGTACTATTCTCTGAGGAAAGGAATGGAGATACTAATTTCTATCGTAGAAGTTTGCTTATCGATTGTTTTTTTAGAATTTTGCGTTTTGCAGTTTTTATCACTCATTACGAGAGTGTTGCCACAGCAACAACTATTGTTGGACTCAAATTCGCTATATTATAATACGTACATGTGTTATTTTTGCCGCACAAATACGCGTGATCAATTTAATAATCCGTTCAAATGTATTTGTAATATTTTATAACGCTAAATTATGAAAGCTGGGAACACAAAGAGTTACATATCCGCGATGACTTTAAAGCTATTTAAGCCAATATAAATATTAAATAAATGATTAAATGGAAAGTGGGCATCATAAGTTCTGTTTGGACCATCTTGCCTTTTTATAAATGGATTTTACTATAAGAGACAAATATTACTACCAAATTTAAATCTTCTATCTACTCGGAATGTTTGTTAAAATAGCATTACAGTCAGTCGCAAATTGTTCTCGGTCGAGCGTGAGGGACAAATGTAGCTTATCATTTAAATACATAACTTTCATCGTAATTAATAACGAATGGTTTGGTGTAATGTTTAGCGCGTTTGGCTATGGAGCTTATGTTACTGAGGTTCGAATCCCAAAATAGAAAGCTATTTTTCTTGGCTGATCTTTGAAAAGGGATGAAAGAAAATACACATACATAATACATATATACACACACAAGTTGTTGGTGCTTGTATTCTGCAAGCATTTCATCTCACCCTGATAAACATTTATTTTTTAGAGAGATAACATTAATAGAAATATTTCTTTAATTCAAAAGATTTCACCTCTGCACACAATTGCTATCTTTCCTTATTGAACAATATTTGATTAAAACAATGCCTTAAATTTGCTATTTTAGGAATATTATACTCTATCCAATGTAAGGTACTAATTTCACACATTTTTGTAAATTTTTGAAGTTGTAGCATATATAGAAGTGAAATAATATTTAGTTAATTGTT
Organism: Tanypteryx hageni; assembly: GCA_028673005.1. NCBI lineage: Eukaryota > Metazoa > Arthropoda > Insecta > Odonata > Petaluridae > Tanypteryx > Tanypteryx hageni. Next base: position 60,253,122 of record CM054116.1, read on the forward strand.
TAAATTTTAAAAATTTAATACGGTCGCAATAACACTTAGTTGGAGATTTTCAAATGTTTGTTAGTTTCAATGCACTAAGCTCTACATAACTTTAAAATTTCAGCTTCCTAGCTAGCCCCGAAGTACCTAAACATTTATCTATTTGTTTAAACTTTAAGAATTTTTAACAGCCAAACAACTTAAAATATCAAAATTTCTATAATCCTTATTTCGTTTTTTTAACCAAGTCTAATGATTAAACAATTGCGAATTTTTAGCGGTCTCATTGTTGAACTTTTTCAAAATTTTCTTTTTTTCTACGTATAATTTTCTACAAAATGTTTGAAAATACTTGAACCTACTACTTATAGTTTCCAAGATAAAAATTATTCAACTTTAATGTACAACTGGGGTTAAAACAACCCTTAAAAATTAATAATTTTGAAATTTTTTATTTTTATAGTTGGTAATGAGTAAAATTCTATAATCCTGCAAAATTTCAGCTTCCTAAACTTATTAGATTCGTCTACACACTGGAATAACTTTTTACCATGCTAACTTATGGGGGATATTCCGCGGCATCTGGAGTCGAACCCAGGGCACTGTAGGCAGCAGTAACAATAATTTCTAATAGATGTTGCGGCCACCTAGCAATGATGTAAATTTCTTTTATCTAGCTTATGGGCAAGTGACCGAAATTAATTTATAAAAATAGCGCAATGCTTTTCTTATGGGAAAAAACGCAACTTTCAGAATTTCTGGAGTCGAGCCCATGTCACTTAGGTGAGAAGTCTTATGTAATCTGTAGGTTTCTCTGTCATATCTACCAAAAACTGAAACTCTCAGCTCTCTAGCTCTTGTAGTTTGGGCTGGACATTAGTATATATATATATATATATATATATATATATATATATATATATGTTATATCCCCCTCTGTAAGGAACGTCTATATATAATGATGATAGTAGGCAAGTTATTAAAAAACCTTACTGGAATAGAAATTCAATCTTCGCCAAATAAAATATAGCCCTGTTAGACTATGTTTCCTTTGGAAACCAGCCTAAAAATGCATTGATATTTGTGGAAATAAATGAAATTCTAAGAAGGATTTGAAAAAACGGTAAAAATTCAATATAGATTCCAAGGGCAAACAAGTACTGTGTTATTTCTTTGCTTTAAATTTTCATCAATAAATAATGTACATTTGCTTCAATTATTAGGAAAAAATTGGTACAGTATAAATTGCACAAACTTCCTCATAAACGTATGCGTTTTGTCTCACTACATTCTTTCCTGCTACAAAAACAACAAAGCAACGGAAAATGATTTCTGCGCGTAAATGGTACTAATATACTGATATATGTGAAAATCAAACTTGATAAATAGTTATACCATACATAAATATCAACTATTATGTGGATTGGCACTGACATATAGGTGCTGAAGCATTTTGGCTGGAGGAAGATTGTTGAGTGACGTCAGAGAACTGGAGAGAGCTGGGCGGTATATATTAGACGTATTATAATGTCACTGGACTCTGTATAGTTACCTTTTTTGAGAAATATGACTTATGTAGTATTATTCATGATACAAAGCTCTATAACTGAATACATTTCAATCAAATTTGTTGCAACCATTTTTTAATAAATCGACATTTTTTGAAAATCGACAAGAACAAACTAGCCTTCATTGTGGAAATATAATAGTATGTCTAATAACGAAATATCATTAGAATTTGTATAACAGTGTAGATTATGGAGACACGCACAGACAGACAGACGGCAAAACGAAAATCACCTTTTTGGACTCGGAGACAACGTGTAGTTCCGTCAAAATTTATTTCTTCGCGACTACAATACTTTCTATACATACCCTGTATATGAGATTATAAAAACGTGAGCGGAAAATATAAAATAAAGTTAGTTTAGCTCATTTATTAAAGCGTGAGTGGAAGTAATCTAATTCTGCTTCAACTCGCCCTTTTAGACACGAAGTGTCGAACAGGTCTAATAGTAAAGAATAAAATTCCCCGACGTCACCAAAGTGACTAAAAACACAAAAAAATCCGCGCAGAAGATGTTTATCGGTGCCGTAAATAAAAATGGCGTCCCTGGAGTGGCGTAGAGGCACTTAAAATTTCTGTTTGCATAAATAAATTGAATTAGAAACGCGGAGAAAAAAATAATCTTTAGTCGGAAATCGACGGAATCAAAAAGGACTCGAAGAATTAGACGCGGAAATAAAATAAAATAGGGGGAAAGGTTTCTGCATTGTTATTGTGTCAACTTTACGATTCCGGTGATAAAAATCTGGGCAGTTTTATGGCAACGGCGATAGATACTGGCTAAATAAACTTAGCGAACACCAGCATCTTAAACGGAAGTTCTTTTGGCCCCTCTTCCAACCCACCCACGACCGTTTGCTCACGCAACGGGACTAAAAGTGGCCTCACGATACTTTTGCGTGGCTGCAAATTCAGAGAGAAAAATCTTAAAGCGTATTTAATAGCATAAATGTATATGATTGCATATTCGGGTAGAATTTTTATTGCGGCTGAGGCTCAAGTTCCACGTGAGAAAAAAACGTAATGTAAAAACTTTAAAAAATTGAAAAATCTAATGCAATCTCGGTACTCTAGTATGCGTATGTTGATATACGCATAGAATTCATATCTAAGGATGCATATACTAGATAAAATTCATTTGATCTCCAACAAACCTTCAATTATAAATATACTCATACAGCCAGTGAAATTGAGAATGGCTCTTTAATATATCCAAAAACATTTGATGACATATTATCGTAAATACGCATTACTTGCTCTACCAAAAAAATCTACTTTTAAAAACGCGGAAGAAATTTCCTATAATTAAATTAGCACTAGTGACTGCGGGTGTTTACTTATCCAAAATAGAAAGATGGAGACAGCATATCAATCAACTTAATCCTTTTTTGAGGAAAAAGAATTTTTTTGTCGTCTGCCTCCAAAAACTGTGACACTGAGGTAATCGCATAAATCATGCATGAAATATGCCGTCCATCTCAACTTTCTGTTAATCCTCTTGCCAGATCACGCAAGTTTCCGTGGAAAGAGTATGTGCACTCCCAGGAAAATATTTTATTTTTCAGCCATCTTGACATTTTTACCACGATACGCTCTTGAACTAATTATGAATAGTTAAATAACGGCGATCCAGTTGAATATCAGAGAGCGAGCGAGCCTCTAGCACTGGAGAGGCCTTCCTCGTTTACGGCATTAAACTTGATTTCTTTCTCTTTTTCTTTCACTCTCTCCGTCCCCATACCCTACGCCCTTTTAATGTTTTGTTTTTCCATAACTTCCTCCCCACCCTATCTCCCTTAACCTTTTTCTTTTCTCTCTCCCGGACCCCTTAGTGACCAAATGACGTGTGGCGTGACTGCCTCTCGAAAAAAGGCGTTTGTATTTTTTTCTCGGACTCAGTTTTTTTCATCACGATGAAGACATGGGTGTCCATTTTATGCGAAAAATCATTTTATCTAACTCATCACCAAGCCAGGAAAAAATCATCGCACTAATTAAGTTACTCGCAAAAAGGGCGGATAAAGTATTTAAAAGTTTGCTAAAATGAAACCAGGTTTCAAAATCACTGAGAAAGTCCGAACAAGAACGAACGATTTTAGCGAGCGGATCCGCAGGGAATTATTTTTTCCGTGCTTCGAACGCAAAAGAATAAAAACGAAAATTTACCTCGAATATCCGGTGTTTATAAAATTTTCGTGGGCGATATCGCTCTTAACATTTTTTTATAAAATGAAGGTATGAACGAAAAAAGAAATCCCTGAAAAGAAATCAACCTCCGAACGTTGAAAATTTTGTTTATTTTAAAAATCATAATATATTATAGACTTGCTATCGCTTCATTAGAAGGCAATTTAAGAGTTGCCTAAAATAAAATTTAAAATAAGTGAGTGAGAGATATCCATAGAGCCCTGAAAAATAACTATTCTCTATCGTAGAGCGATTATTACATCGCGGTAATCACAAACCTCGTAGTTTAAAAAAAAAAAAAATTGAAGTGAGGAATTTTCAGTGTTACATTAAATAAACAATTATTTATATAAAAATTGAACAAGGATTATTCTGCCGTTTACTTGCTATCTGAGAAACCCCGTTTCTCAATTATCTCAGAGTTGAATAAAAACATTGTTTTATTTGCGATTTTAAAAATCCCCAATAAAACTCGATATTTTAATAAATTTTATTAAGATTGATCACTCGCTTAAAAACCAAACAATTTTTCCGTTTGTTTTAAATTGGTATGCCGAATAGTTTACAAAGTAAGGATAACTATAGGGCATTTATTATTTGTATCTAAAACTCGTAATTTTCCTCAAGTTATTTCTCCTGCCATGAACATTTACATTTTATCAAAACAAACGAATAAGTGATAGAAAAATTTCTGATATTGAAGGAATTTTTAAAACCGTGTGCTCTCACTCTAAATGAAGGGCTCAGAGACCTCACGTCAGGAAAGAAAGAACTCCTCTCGAATTGCCCACCGCATTTAAAACAACATCGTCCGAAAGGAATCTTCTCTTCCTCCCTCGGGCAAACTTAACTAAAGGATTAGCTGGACGGTGAACGCCGAGCGTCGCTGTCGTGATTCATCCGACTCGAGGAGACTGCTCGAGGAGACACGCGGCCTCAAAACAGGGAGAGGGGGATTAATAAGGTGGTTTGTGTTAGCGCTGTCCCTCGCGTACGTACGAAGTCGTGACAATAGCACGGTAGATGATGCACTCCGGCCGTGCAGCAAGCGCCGCATCCGCAGTTACGGCGTCCGTTTTGAATCTACGCCGGAGGGAAAGCGGTCTGGAGGGATGGGTTGGATCGAGAGAGAGAGAGAGGGACGCCTCATCCCGGTGTTTGTACAAGCGTCTGTCGCCTGTCATCTCCTCCCTAGCCCTCACTTCCACCACTCCTCTCCTCTCAGCTTTTCCCTCCCGCAGCCGTACACAAAATACTCTCCATCAGTCCCACCCCCGACTTTTCCACCCTTTGTTTATACTATATCAAATTTCCCCGCCTCTGGGAGAGCTAAAGCGTGGTGGCCATCGCCAAGCTGACGTGACAGCTGATGAGCCCGAAACCACCACGAGACGCGAAGAACAGTTGTTTCGAGCGAAAACGGAGACCGGATTTGTTCGGCGGTTGCGTTTAGGGGGAAAAAAATTCGGACTCCTCGAGCCGCTTTATTTGGTTTTTTTTTCGTCGGCACAAGTGCGCGGATTTTGCTGGAGTTTAAAGCGGGAAAAAATAACGCTCCTTTGAGAAAATCCCCGGAAATAAGCTCCGCCGTAGCGAGCGCAGTGATGTTTCTTCCGTGTTACTTTTAAAGGGATGATGGTCGGTTGACGGTGATTGACGCGGGTTATGCAGGCGGTGGAAACAGGTCCGAAACCAAAACATCTGGGCGAGAGATAGGAATAGATGAAGTTCGGTTAGATATAGAAGCGTCAGCGTCACTCTTTCAGGCGTTTGTTGTTTCAAATCTATGCACGGACTGCGTTCCCTTACCGATAGATGGTGTAGCAGACGGCTCACGCGCGGATTCTTGAGGGTACGTCGGATGAGTTAAAGTTGCATTTATCTTTAATAAATATGAGCTCTCAATGAAAAACACATCTGCCGTTGACGAAGCTTTAGTTTCTCGAATGTTAGAAGGAAGTTAAAATCGATAGCATAAAAATAAACGTGCCTACCAATACGATCCAACTTAAACCGCATTAAATATAAATCCACTGCCAAATATTTTAGACACGACGCCCCATTTTCGCTTCAGTATTTTTTGCCAGTAAATCACATATTAATTAACCCTCTATCCAATTAATTTTCACCTTTCGAAAGAGACTTTGGTTTCCCAAACTTTATATAATTAAGCTAAATTATGAAGCTGTAGAGGAGCTTTTTTAAAAATAAAACAGGAACGTTGCATTTCAATTAAAGAAATTCGTTCATAAAGAGGCGAGTGCTTGACCTGGTTATAATCATGACAAGTTATTCCGTATTTTTTTCTTTATATTGCGGATAAAACGAATCGTGTAAATTTTGTCGGATGGCTCAGTCCACTATTTTTCTTAAGGAATTTCCGTTTCGAGGGTCGGCGCATTGACGATTAGTGTCATCAGTAAAATATGCCAAGCCGTTTTAAGATAAACATAGTAAGCGCTTTCATTCCTGAAATAACCTCCGTATATTATATTAAGGCGAATCAGTTTCTCGATACCTGGTCGCCGACAGTAATGCTTTAACACCCACTTAGCCCTGTTTACACTTGTATAGTCGGAACGAGACAACGATAAAATGGACGATGAAAAAACCATATTAAACGGTCCTTAACAATGCCCCCCACAATGAGAACATTCCCAGGCTCACTATCGCGCAAAAAGACTAACGCCACCCGCTGCGATGACGACTCCGGATATCGCTTTGATTTCCTCTTCTTATTTTCCCAAGGAATGATTTTCCCTCGTGTTTCGCCCCGATTTTGCAAATTTCCCCCCACAATTTTCCTCGTCATGGCCGCTTATTTTACACTTAGGGGACACAGTAGGTGGTCCATGCTAGGGACGATAACGGAATTAAAGTTATGGTCCTTTTTCACCTCGTATTTTTCATGCCCTTAAAGGAAAAAGTGGGTTATGGCGGACTGGGAGTTGGAAGCGAGAGAGAGAGCGAACACTCCCCTAGGGAGAAGGTGGCAGAAGGGTTATTCGACGAAATTATTAGTCCGAATGACTTTTAGTCCATTACACCCGGATGTAAGGGGGTTTAGTAAAGGAAATGGAAGCAGGTGAAAGAGAAAGAGAGAGAAGCGAAGAGAGAGAGAGGTAGATAAAAAGTGGGAAAGAGAGAGAAAGGGAAGGCAGTAGCTTACCAGGTTGGTAGGGCGCTGAAGAGAGAGAGAGAGTTGGCTGAGGAAGGGTGAGGGGAAAGAGGAGAGAGGTAGTTCGCAACGGAGGGCCCACGCCAGCCGACGCTCTTATCTGAGTCGTTTCGTGCCGGTCACGGGTTGTGGGAAGGGTGAGTTGGCCACCGTCGGACGAATTATCGCTGCGATCGGAGTTTTAGGTGGGAGGAGGGTGAGGGGTGGGGGGAGGTGAGAAGTGGGATGGGAGAACTGGTCGGGGGAATAAGGGAGATTCAGAGCGAGGGAGGGGTCGTATAAGTAGGAGGGGATGGAAGGAAGTCGAAGGGGCAGAGAGAGGGGGAAAAATGAGGGAAGGCATGGAACCGCCAAAACCACAGCGCCGGAACCTATGCAGCACCGACTCATTACTGGGAGAAATTGATACGGGGGTTAGAATTACGTAATATTTGCTTTGGGATGCGAGAAAGGGGAGGGGGTGTCTCTCTGCGTCTGCGGAATAAGTTTCTGAGTGCATATGTTTTGCCCAGCCGCGGCGGAATATTGTTTAAAGTTAGGGGTTTGGATTTCGATTGATGACATCATTGCCAAGCCAATCTTGGTGATTAAAGGGGTTACTGTGTTTGCCACGAGAGCAGAGAATAAACCGACCCAACCCCGCCCTTCACGGAGGGACCATTTAGGCTTTTTTATCATCCTTAATAACAGCCTCTATTACGTGCTGAATTTCCCCGAAGAGATCGTCGTTATTGCGCATAATCATGACCGAACTAACACAGACACCGACTTTGTTTTGAGTCGCGTTGTTTGAACAGTCATGCCTGCCGAAAATTTCTCTCCGCTGACTTCCAGAATCAAGAGGTTGTTATGAATCCATTCCTAATGAATGTACTAACTCATTCAAAATAGTTATTACGCGAAAAATTCGACTCGATACGAACTGAACCGAATACCGCCAGAGTCGGGAAACAGAAAACACAAAACTTTGGAAACAATATCACTCCCTTTATTCGTTGTTGCGGGAGAAAGATCCCGCAGAAGTGAAAGCTGGATTACCTCGGCAATTAATCATCATTTTGGCTGCTACCTACCGCATGTTTTATAAGATTTATACTTCTGCGAAAACCGTCATCGCCGCGCTAAGAGCCCCGGTAGCGTTCGCCGCCCCTTCCCCCGCATCGGATCAACACCGCAACCCATCAATTCTCCACCTTGCGCCGATAAACTCCGCTTCGCCCACAATGAAAACTAATTTGTCGCCGCCGCAGAACGCCCGCCCGATGCTCGGGCGCGTATCCCAACCGTGCGAGACCCGGCGTCCGTGAAGGAGGCGATGCGTCTCATCACGCGAGCGTGACCGGGTTTTGATCAAAGGAGGGGAGAGAGAAAAAACCGTTCGAAGGTCAACATTAACTCTTCTAATGCCCGTCGAAAAGGGAAATCGAGTTTGTCGGAGCTTTAAAGTTGCGGAGCGTGCCTGAAAAGGAAGTGGTCGACGATTCTGTAAAACCGCAATGAGTCGTACGGTAAAGGGTATAGAGAAAGAGGCAAAAAGGGGTCGATAAATGGGCGGGAGCGACTCTTTTACAAAAGACCGAGCTTCCGGGTAGTTCACTTCCGTCCTACCTCCCTACCACCACATCTAACATGTTCCTTTTCTCCCGCAGCCCGACCCACAACCCTTTCCCACCCTTCGCCAAAGCCTCTTAAAAAACCACCCGCGTTGTCCGACCCTCACCCTTCATCTCCCAAAAACCCTCAATTCTCTCTCATAACCCTTTCCTGCGGCGTCCTCGCAAGATGCGTGACATATTACCAAATCCAACCTCTAAACCTAATCCACGCCCCGGTATTCTTGGTCGAGCTCCGTTCTCCAATTCAAACTACGATTCTATTTTTTTTAAATCCCCTTTCGCATTCCCTGCCTGCCTTGAAATTAAATTTATGAGGAATTAATAAGCCGAATTGTGCTATCTACCTGTGCAAACAAATCTACAATTCTTTAAATTTATGGATGGGGAATCGTCATGCTATACATTTTTTAAATTGAGTTTCTGTCCTGATGCATGTAGGTAACGCGGCCATCATGTTTTTTGGGCACTTAACTTTGGAATTAGTTTTTGAAATTTTATGCACACACAGACGATCGTGGTTACGACCTATAAAAATCGAAAATATTGGAATCAGTCTATATCAGAGTGGTTTATAACCCACCTATTGAAAATTACAAAAATCGATCCTTTTTAAAGAAACTTGACGTTTGTTATCAGCGAAATATTCCTTCATGTAAAATGGGTTTTGTCCGATGCATCACCAAAATGATCATACAGCATGTATGAAAAAATTAAGTTTTCCAGCTATCTCTCCGTCTGTGTCTGTCCATACCACTAGTGGCCACCGTTGGAATTATTACCTACAATTTTGTGTGCGCATGCGCGATCGTATATTATGACTTAAGAGTAGGGCCGGGAAACCTTTTCTACATGGCGGATCACATTGGCGGTTGCAAATACATCAGAAGGCCGTATAAGAGTTTAAATCGGAAGATACCCAGAGGTTTTGAGGCATCATATAAGTAAAGATATCGTCTAAAGAAGTATTTTAGGGTCAAATTATCAAAATTTAAGGTTTTATTATCATAATTTTACCGAAGTAAGTAACACGAGTTTTCGAGATAAATTTAACAGATCGCTTTTTCATCATAGATTCGCGGGCCGCATAAAATGTTCTCTGAGGCCGCATACGACTCGCGGGCCGTAGGTTGTCCACCCCTGGCCTAGAGAAATCGAAAATATCACAAATACGTCCCAGATTCAAATCTAGGAACAGTTTATTTCTCTGTTTGATTATCATTGGATTGATCATAGGATATTTTTAATTTGCATTTTAAGAGATTAGAATCGAGCCAGGATCACGGGATTTCTTCGCCCGTGCCAACTCTTTTGTTCACTTCGCTCTGTTACTCCCCTTCGATCCCTTCTTCCCATTCGCTACTTTCACCCCTTTCGCACCTCGTTAATTTCAGAATTTATTTTAAATATCCACGAAGGAAAAGATGGCCACCAAGACTCCTTTAATTCACGAGCGGTGCATCATAAAATCACGCAAACATATCGACCGGCTCTGTTTATCCTTACTTGAAATCAATGGCCGATATCTTCAATCCGATTCTTTAATACGTCACGCAAACACTCAGAAATGAAGAAATTTCTGATAAATACCGCATTATTGGATATATTTACTGGTACAAGTAGGATATATACGTAAAATTGAAGTTAGAGTGGACGATTCACATCATGTTGAATTCTAGCCAACAGAGGTTTTTAACAGTTTAAATCCATCTGGGTTATCTTCACACGGATTAACCTTAAAAGTTGGAGTTCCAGTAATTTTATTGAGAAATTACATTCCAAATATGGGATTGTATAAAGGTACACGCCTCTTAGTAAAGTCATGTTATACGATCATCATGTAGGCAGTGACTGATACTGGTACACATTTTGGTGCATTATACCTTCTGCCACCCACCAAATTGGTGAATTCCTGGGTAGATGTAAATGTGAGATCGTTGCCGTCAGACTATGGTGTACCATTTCTTTTGAAAAGAAGTCAATTTCAGTAAGAACAGCCTTTGTATTATTGAAGTTATGGGCTCGGTTTTAATAGTGTTCATTTTCTCCATTTGATTAACACGGGGATGAGTGTAGCATATTAGTCAATTGCATTTCATAATCACTTAGAATCGTCGTAGAAATTCGAGACTTGAAATAAAGAACGCCTGAAAAAACGAAATTTCATTTATCCTGAGGTCGATTTTTGAATAAGCGTCGAATCAGTCCAGAAATGAGTTTTTAACGCGAAAATTTGACGTATTTTATCTATCTTCGTCAAGGTGATTTGCATTGTTGTTGATTTCAGGTAATTGCGTACGATTGACTGGGATAAAAATTTCGCGTCGCATCTGTCCACATATTCAACAGATATCGACGCTGTTTTGAATAGTAAACAATATCTTAGTTCCGGTAAATAACGCGCGACGGTAACTAAAGTAAACAAATATTAAAGTGTTCAATGATACTGCGTTAATAAAGTCCGATATAGTGATTATAATTGTTGAACTTTTGAAGAAATTTGAAAGCATTTTCAGGAAAAAACTAAGTTTTTAATCTTTGACAAAAACAGAAAAATAAAATTTATATATATTAATTTTAACAAAGTAACGTTTTATATGCACTAAAAAATAAATCGAAATTTCGAAGGATTTAATGTTCCAAAAAGTAAATGCAGTTTTTGGCATATAAAAGTTGCGTTGCATAATTTTTAATGAATAAATCTTCAATAATGTTCCCTTATCACGCAACTTTTATATGCTTATAACTACATAGTTTTACTTTCTGGCAAACGAAATAATTGTGTGAATTTTCTATTATTGTTTGCGTTTTAGTGGATATAAAAGTTGGTTTCCTTAATTTTTATTTAAATTTTATTTTAACTTGATACTTAATTTAAGCATAGCCGTCATTTCTGGCGGGCAATTACAATAGTTCTTATTAAAACCCGTAGTTCGAGGCCTTATTACTCGAGGAATTATTTCCCTATGACGTTATTCTTAAATCAGAAATGAATTCTGAATGTTGGCACAGGGCAGGTGATTCACGCTTTATTGTTATCCGTGGGCAGAACGTATTTTTTCAAATCAGAATTTAAATTAAATGATCCTCGTAAGAAATTATCGTTTATATTAATCGGGAATAATCATTCGATTTAAAATTACAATTTTTTATCTAATTTAATATTTCAATATGTTTATTGGAAAAGTATTTTCAAATTGATACCATTTACTATAGTTATGGTAGAATGAATTAAATCGAAATAAAGCCTCATTCAGAAGCGGCTCATTTTTCTTTCTTTTCATCACAGGTTCGAAAGTTGCTTACGTCATTATGCCAAGTTTTTATTATCACAGTCGCATAGGAAATTATAGTGGGAGTATTTTTTCTAATTACAACAGAGCTCTGCGAATAAGTTATAAAAGAACGTTAATTAAAAGGCCGATGTGTAAAACATTCGTTGTTATACGGTAACTGTATCCTTGGAGATAAATGGAAATTTCAAATATTATGCGCAAAAAACTATTCGATCACGAGAAACTTTGCGTCAACATATATGATGATTTTAAATACCGAGGGGTTTGAAGAGTTGAGCTCATTTTGTGCAATACATTAATTGAAATTCGCAACTTTGAGATGTGTTATACATGATACGCAGGTAAACACTCATTATGTGTATATGCATGCATAGACATATCCAATATCCATATGTCCAATTCAAATGACTACTTTCGAGAAATTAAAGAGTACAATAAAAGTTTTAAATGTGGCTCATCCGGAGAGATTTAAACAAATTGTAGATGCGTGAAATTCCGAAAAATTTTCAGCATGGCAATGGAAGTATTGAATTATCGTCGACGGAAATTATAGGATGTCTTAATCATAGTAATTCTGCGAGTGTCGACGCTACCAAAGAATTTAAAAACGTAGTTTATCTACATTTAAACGGAATATCTTATTTATAGCTATTTAAGAATCCACTTATAAAAAAGTACAGAATTTAGGATAATTTCTCTTTCAATGTATATAAATATTTTGTGACCATCTTCTGATGACAATTCTAATTTTTTGAATTTCCCATTATTTATACGGTTAGCACTTCTTTTCTACATCCAAATGGTAATTGCATTTGTATTAGTTTTTCCTCGGGTACCAAAACAAATAAAATAAAAATTATTTAGAGAGCGCAAGTATTTTGTGTCTGTCTCGTGGTACCAAAATTAGCAACTGCACAATTGTAATAAATAATTAATCTAAATTCACGCAGTAAAGAAAAAATACGAATCATCTAAAATTTGTTGTATCAAAGTCTGTTATATATTTTATTTAGCTATAAACTTTATTTCCAATAAAAGTAAATATCGCAATTTGCAATAATTTGCATGTTGTATTAATTTAATTAATTAACGATAAAATAAATATACAGGCAGGTGATTTTTAAATGATAAAAATATTTAGCATGTTGCCTAACGTTTTTTAACTAGCGCCCCTTTTATGATATGAAATTTTGAAATATCATCATTAGCTTTAATGTTTTCTTAGCTGCTCGACTATTTCTAGCTAAGTTGAAATCTTTCAGAAAATTTAACATCGATATCGCGATAAATAATTCATGCAACTTTATATATATATAAATGAGCAGAGAGCATATAAACCTCACAAAAATAAAAACATCAAATGATTCTTATGATGCATTGCGTGAAGATATGTGATAAAATGGAATTCTCCTGTATTTTCTTTGATGACTAATTTCTCGCTTGATATGTTATTTTTCATAAAAACAATGAACTTCAAGAAGTAGTTAGGTTAGATCAATTGATATTATTTATTTTATCCCTCTTTGCACCAAAGTCTCCTGGATATTCACCTAGTCTCATCTCCCTAAATCTATTTATATCATAATATGTCTATAAATTATTAAAGTAGTATATATTTTTTAAAACCCAACCTTTATGTTTTCACAACTCAATGACTGTTTGCATCTCCGCACCGTCATAATTTTCTCTCTCAACATTCAATTCGTTTCTTATCCCCATTCGTGCCTCCTCTAACCAAACTCCACATCTACCTTAATCTTGTTCATAAAACGTGCGTGACTCGGACCTTAAAAGTGCCCTTCCCGTAGCCAAGGGGTTGGGAAAAGCGACCGTTACGTGCTTTCATCGCCGTGACGTCATTTTTGGATCCTTCCCCCTCCCCCTTTCATTCTTCTTTCGCCCTATATCTGTTTTCTCACGAACGAGGAGGAGGAGACAGAAAGTGAAGGAAGACGCAAGGGAGGAGACGAGGAAAGGAGTCGCATAAGAGTGCACCGCGCGCGGTGTCACGGGACGCCAGGTATTTCATTGCACTCCAGCATGCATAGTTAATCCTTCAATAGGGTAGTAAATATTTGAGGAATGCTATGCAGCAAGGGAGGAAGAAGAGATGGAGCTTCCTTTCCCAACTATGTGAAAAAGCTGTCTTTAAGGCAGAATGGTACGGGCTCCCTCCGGAAGAAGCAGTAAAATGAATCTTACCGCAGTGGAGTAGTTTCAAAAAACTTTTTTAAACTTGTTAACAGTATATCTCCACGCTATGTATGCCGCGCTAAAGCATAAAGAAGAGGGGTTCAACTTGGACGAGGAGCTAAATTCTAAGCACGGGCGAGTCCCTCCTACGGTAAAGAAAGACGTTTGTACTTGATGCATTGTTGTGGCCTAGAAGAACTCTAAAATAAATCTTCTAAGAAGATTGCTCCCACTTGTTTGTGGAATGGATAGAAGGGACTTACATTAGCATAATAACATAAACGCAATTAGAGAAAGGATAGCTTTATTATACTATATAAATCTTCTTAGGCAATTTTTATGGTTCAGCCCTCGCATACATATAGTATACTTAAGATGCATCTACTGGCATACAAACCAAATTTAATAACATTTAATACACAAACAAAATTAATGATACATTATTTTATTGAAAGTGATAAATTTACCTAATAAATCATAAACTTATCGAGTAAAAACCTTGATAGAATTTCAATATAAATGGACAATTTTTACTACCTATTTTTAAAAATCTGCGAGGATAAATCCTGAGATAATGAATATTTTTTAAGACTAGATGATTTTCTAAATCATTAACTAGTAAATACAAAGCTAAAATTCGCTGTGAACAAAAATTACGTTTTCTTTAAATTATTTTGGAGAAATAATAACATTTTTCCCTTGATTGCTAGGTCGACTCTTTTTGTGCTTGACAGCGCATCAATTTCAACAAAGCTTTAAGCCCTGTTTTTGTACGGGATATTGGTAAAAATATCCTTTGGAAGGGCGGGTGTCCAAATTTGAAAGCGGTTTTTTAATAGGCTAATTCCCGAAAAGGATTTTGCGCTTATCCGATATGGAAAAAAGTCTCAATCGATTAAGCGGTCAAGCCATTGATATGGGTTATGATAACCGTTTTTATTCAACTTTTTATAAATAACCATTGATTGATTGATCACGTGTTCATGAGGAGTCATCTAAATACTACCGGGCAGGCATTACGAAGAAATGGTCAATGTGAATATAAATAAAAAGGAACGATCGCAACAGCAAAATTATTTATCACCATGTGGATTGATATTATTTAAAATTAGTCATGCCTTTATACAGAGTACTAATAAATCAACTGGTAGGAGAAAAACTCAGCACGCGTATTTAAATGTAAAATCACTTCTGCGGTTCAATATCTCATTAAAAACTTAAAAATAAGTGTCGACCAGACCAGCTTTTGTAGCAACCCTCTAACTTTAAGAGATTGCTGGCTAAAGATTTTTATTGCTCTTCAGTACTGAAATTTTCTAGAAAATGTGCCCAACGCGACAAGTAAAAAGCAAGCCGTCACGCGAAGAAAAGTCATTTTTTGCCTAGCAGTCGAATTTATGTTTTTCATTCCTTGCTTTGTCGTATTTCAGAGCCTCTAAAAATGCGTCGTTTTATGCATTTCATTTCAGAAAGTGGCCATATCAAGATCGCTTTCACTTGCCGGAGGCTGGCCTTCGCAATGGACATGGCTTTATTCTTTTGAGGCCAAAAGTAGCAGTTTAATGTAGGACTGTAAACTTTTTCCAATATTCGACTGCCTTTAAAAAAATAATATATTAGAATATGGGACTTTATTTGTCCCTTATACATGTTACAATGAAATTTTCAAAAAAATGTATAGCTAAATATGACTTTGCTGTAATTCTCTTTCATTGTTAAATGTATCTTTCGCTTTGTTCTGGCTCTAAAATATGCCATCGATGTGTATCGCAGGAGAATGAACCTAGGACATCAATAATTAGTTTACCGATGCAGAAAATACAGCCGAAGTATTACTTGAAAATTTTTAAAGCTATTTATAAAAAAAACTCTCCTTGGACATGAATGATATTAAATCCCGCACTTGACGGCGACCTCTTTGTTTCCTTTGTTACGGAGTCCATACGATTCGGAGACGTTACAAAGTAAATTGGAATCGCAATAGTTCAGAGAGACGTGAGAGAAAGAGAGAGAGAGAGAGGACTTGGAATGAGCAAAATAAAATGCACGAAAAAAAAACAAATTGAAGGGATAAGATAAAAGAAGAAAATAAAAGAAAGAGAGACCGCAGGCAGAGCGAGAGAGAGAGAGAGAGAGAGGAGAGAGATAAAGAGAAGGAATACGGCGAGGTAAAAATATTAAAACGAGCCCGTGACGCATTGTTGGTTTTAAGAACGACTTTCGAGCATTCTGAGGAGGAGGAGGATGAAAAAAAAACAATAAAATAAAGCGACTCTCCAAGGAGAGAATTTCTGTTATTTGCCTTGCGTTTCTCTAATCTAAAGTATTGAGGAAAGAAAGGACTAGCTATCAAAAAGGGTGCATAAAAATTTATTAAAATAAAATCTACTGACGAGAGAGAGAAGAGGAATGTGACTAGAGAGGAGAGGGTAAATATGGAATGAGGTGGAGGCAAAAGGTCGGATTGGGGGTTCTTTTTTAGCAGAAAACCCCTTCCTTTCTCCTCCCATACGCACACCTCTTTCTCCGCCCTTTTTCTTCTCTAAAGAAAAATAAACGAAAATCGGACTATCCGATTCGGTCGTAATTACGTGGTTCGTTCATGTTCCGTTCCTTAGAAGGTTGGAGACACATCGGTGACCTCTCTCTCCCATTCTCTTTCTCTCTGTATCCCTTTATGGGGAGAGAGATGTCTGTGGAGGGAGTGAGGGATGGGAGGGGTGGAGGAAGGTGGCGGGCGCCAGAAGACTTTTGCTCCGGCCAACAAAAGAAGAATTGAAAGCTCGGTGGGGGCGGTGAGAGAGCAAGAAGGAAGAAAAACAGATCTGTCGATAAGGGCGGGGTAAGGAAGGAAAGAAATAAGTAGAAAGGAAGGGATTCCCCAAGGTATCAGGGTCCTGCGGGACACTTCAAGTCCCGAAGTCTTCTGCTCTTCCGAGAGCGGGGAAAGAGGGGGGGGGGCTGAAAGAGAGAGAAAAATTTGGAAGGAAGAAATGCAAAAATAATGCAAAAAATTGAGGAAAAAGAGCGCGGAGTTTGATAAAAGAAAGGGAGAGAAATGCGAAATTTTCGAAAGGAAAAGTTGGATCAACAAAAGAGGTCTAATCCACTTGCCTTTGATACTTTGGAGAATGGAGGTGTATATTAAGGAAAACATAGAGCCCGGTGAGAGTGAGTTTTCTATCGATGGTGAAGGAGAGCGTATTAAAAATTTATCCGTTCCGCAAAACTGAGGAAAGGAAACGCGAACTTTAAAAAATATTAAACCTTTCGTTTAAAAAATTGGGACGAGGAAACGTTCAAGGCACTCGCCTACTTATGTATTTGCTCTTTTTTCGGAAGCTTAAGTCAACTGAAATTTCTTGGACGGTGGCATTAAAATATTCATAAATTTTGTTTCGAATATTTTTTAAAGCCCCAATGCGGGCCAAATTAATTAGAAATGCGAAATAGGATTTCATGCCACTAAGACATTAAAAAAACGGCCAAAATACCCTATCTTTAATATTATCAACATCGAAATAAAATTCTAGAGAAGGTCCTAAAATACCAAATGGCGTTTTGTTAGGATAAGAAATTAGCCTTTAATTGGTCGCAGTCCAAATAGCATGAGGAAATTTTTATTTCGAAGAATGGTATCAATTCCGCTCTCAGTAAAATATTTTAATTTTTCTCACTCACCAATAAAACATTAAACGAATCATAATTTTTAAGGAAAACTGTAAGGCGAAATTATAATATAGCGTTAATGGAAACTTCCTAAGATCATGGAATTATTTAGTTCCTCGTCAGTTATTATGTAGAATCGTTGGCTTGGCCTATCATAATAGCAGTGTTGTATGAAACAGCAACATCTCACATCAAGGGTTTCCTTTCCAAACCACTTTTCCAGAATGGAATGAGAAGACAGCGGACATAAACAAGATAGACGAAGGCGATTTCTCCGCAGAGAGAAAAAGAACGGGGTGGTAGTCACCGGAGTCTGCGGAAGAATAAAAATGTCACATTGTTGATTTTTGAAGTCAAGGAAACAGGAAACTGTTTGTACAACTCGGTGAAGAGATGCCTATTCCATAAATAAATATCCTCGAAAGAATTATAAGACGTATGCAGAATACACTATGAAGATGTTGATTTTTGAGGAAAGGCACAAGGAATGTTAAGGCGGATATACTTTTATTACAAAATGAAGAGACTCATGAAACAACCAAAAAATTCACTGAAGTCCTAAGACAGTTCCAATCAACCGTTCAAGAGCAGGGAAAGAGATGCTCGTGTTTGCTTAAAAATTCCAATGACGGGAGTAACACTCGAAATGAGGACAAGATTACATTCAGCACACGGAATGAAATCGTAATACATCCATAAAATGAGTATGTTTTAAGTCTGAAAATTTTATGTTGAAACAGCATTTTGATAACATAATAACTGTCGATATGGAACCTCAAGGGAGAAGAAAATGCTATAAGTTCTCTAACTTCAATTTAGTTAACAGCTTTATAATCGGGAAAGAAATACCATCCCGAGTGATTAAAAATTCTGATGATAGATATTCAAAATGTCGGATGTTCCACCATGTATGCACTAATGTGAATGCGCAACCACTGACTCCATTTGTTACTTTTAAATTAAGACATGACAGATTCTCTGGGTTTGGAAATGTTGGGAGATGGCTTTACAGTTAATGAAGAATTTTAAAGCAGCAAATATTTAGTAATGGATAACTGTCGAAAACATTATTCTATTGCTGGAGTTGGTGATAAAAACGGTAAAATTAATGCCTACGGAAATTATTTTGAAGGATTATAATTCTGCAGCGGATCTAGTTATTATTATAATTAATGTGCTCTTTATAAGAGACTTTGTGAGTTCCTAATTGAATTGATAAATAAATAAATGACATTTTGTTGACAGAAACTGATAAAAATGACCATGTATCTACGCTAAATAAAATCATAATTAAATATTTTCTCGTATATTTCCAATTGTGATTATAATATTAAATATTTATTGAATACACTACAGAGCGTTTTTATCGAATTATTTCAATTCTATAAAAATGTTTCGTTTAAAAGGTATTTAGACGGTAAATTAAGATTATATGCAATAGTCCCTAACCAATCGCGGGTTGCTAACCGCGGTTTCGATTATCCGCTGTTAGCGAAATGTAAATTGTTTTCCTAACCGCGGCATGAGGTTTTGAGTATCCGCGGTTTAACACACTCATTATTTTTTGCTGCAACGATTTTTCTTAAATCTGAATAATCTTGATTTATTTTAACAGAAGATCATCTATACTCACTATTTATGTTTAATTCAGCAATTTTATTTTCTTATAACATATCTATTTTTTTCGTGATGGAATTTTTTATGTCATCGCGACGAATGCGCAATGGTGAGCTTAGAAAAACCGATGCTAAGACGAACGAACTTTATTTCGGCACGAACAAAATAAAAAGAGAAATGAAAGTTAACGAAGTCACTCCTGTCTACACAGTGACTAAACAGAAAGGAACCCCAGGCCACGCGTGTATCTCCCTCGGGACATGTGATTTTCTCCTTCGACAGCATTGCTTGAGGGCAATATATTGCGAGTGATACACATTGATACACTACGTTTTTTTCATTTAACAGTACGCGCTTCTAGAATTGAAGCTCTTTGTTAGACCATATTTGAATTTTTTTACTTTATCTTTATTAATAAACATATTTATGGAAGATACATATGTTCATTTTTAATTATTGGCATTTTCTATACCTTCCTCTATAGCGGCGGTGCGCAAACTTTTCTAATGGCGGGCCACATCAATGGTTGCGAATCCCTTGGCGGGCCGCATTGTAAGTTGTCAATTCTTCGGCGGGCCGGATTAGAGTTTAAATCGGAAATTTTCTATATATTCTGAGATGCCATTAAGTGAAAATCATGTCTAAATAAGGTTTTCATGGCTAACATTTCAATATTTAAAGTTTTATTATGAAAATTTTCAAAAAATGTATGAATTTGTGTGTTAAACTTTTCGAATTGATTTTTCGCCTTAGCTTCGCGGGCCGAACAAAAACCCTTCGCGGGCCGCATTTGGCCCGCGGGCCGTAGTTTGGGCACCGTTGCTCTATAGTATTCCTCGAATTGGGTTCCCTTTATCCCCAATTTACCATAAGAACAAGGTTCAAAGTATAAATACATTACAATCGTCATAACAAAAGATGCAAAATACAACAATAAAATAAGGATTAGAAAAGTGAAAGCAAAAGTCGTCTTCAGAAAGAAGAAACTTCAATTAACCGGCAAAATTAATTAAGGTATACGTAAGAATGTAATTAAATTCTAAATACTGAGTATTTCTTTGCATGGAGCAGGAACGTTTGCTAAGTAAAAATGATTAAAATACTTGAAAAGCTTTGATATGTGGGCATATAAAAGAGTGCTGAAGATGAAATGGACAGATTGGATAAAAAACGCGCAAGTACTAAAAAGAATAGGAAAAAGCCAATAATCGTACAGATCATAAGAAAAAAGGTTTCAGCTGATAGACGACTTGAAAGAAAATAAGAGCTATAAGGAAATAAAGAATATTTTGGAAAATGCGGAGAAACAGGTTTAACTAATAATAACCCTATGGGCACACTATAAATGATGATGATCTAAATAAAACAATTCTATTAGAAATCGAATTTTGCTTTCTAAGGACCTCTTTTCAGTATCCTTTCTTATCTGCTTTTCCATACGACATAATCGAAAAGGCGCTAATAACACTTTCCCGAAACTATTTTTGGAGTAATCCAAAGATTTGCGGCATCTTCGAATTTTTCCTTTTTTTAAGACATTCGCCGCCGAGAACCTTCTCTACCTCGGATCCCATATCCGACTAGGATACCAACAGCTCCATCCCGTATTTGCCTTACCCAAAAAAACCGATTTCGCCAATTTTTCTTCGGGAAATTCTTCCTCTTTTAATGATACCCACATTTTTCGTTCGTATACATCTCTCGTCCGTGCGATCTCCTCCCGAGAAATTCCAACCCTTTCTTCTATTTTTATATTTCTTTTCGGGAGGTCAACTAAGCCCAACCCAAAACCTTCTTTAATCCCACCTTCCCCATCTCTCTCTCGCTCTAACACGCATCTACCCTCTTCGTCAACCGCACCCATTCTTCCCTCTCTATCTCTCTCTACCTCACTCTTTTACTATATTATACCTCTCATTCCCGAGACCTCTCGTTTTCCACCCTCTCCTTTTTCGCAGGCCTCCCTCGCGCCTCCTCCGCCTCCGTGTCCCGGTACCACGCACGCCCCCTCACTTCCATCCCGTCCACCCACTTCTAAATAACAACATGCTACATCCAAGCACGAGATCTTCCTTACTTTGTGGGGCGGAAGAAACGATTAAGTCGGTTTTGCGGAGAAAAAAAATGTTCTGCGTGCGTAAGGGAGAGATAGAGAGGAAGAGAGAAATGGGAGAGGTATGAGGTTGGAAGGAGAGAGATGGTAGTTAAGGCGGCGAAGGAAGGAGAGAAAAAAAAGGTGGGCGAGAATGAAACTCAAATAAAAACGTAAGAGACGAAAGGATGAGGGGAAAAAACGAAGGATCCTCCTCGCGGTTTATCTGCCTCTCTCTCTCCTCATACTCTCATCCCTATTTCACCTGTTTTTTTCTCCTCATGCTCCCACCTCGCCGACCCACCTTCCTCCTTTTTTTATTTTAGTCGCGTTTTCTCTCTGGAACTAATACGCGAAGAGGGAGAGTACAAAAATAAAAAAGATGGAGGTGAAGCCACCTATAGACGTGCGGGGGCGGTCATATTTTAAAGTTTTATTCTTCGTTTATTTAGGAATAAAATGGGGAGTAGCGAGCGAGGAGAATGGGAAAAAAATGTGGCGAGGGATGTACCGGAAGGTGAGGGTAACGAGCAAGTAGAATAAAATGAAAAGAATTATATAAAATGGCAAAAAGAAGCCGAGGAAAGGAAAAAATAACGAGAGTCGGGAATAACTTCCTTGAGCAATGAATGGAATAATGAAAAAAATTATAGGAGAGAATTGCTGCTCCGAGGAAGGTCATTGAGGTTTTCTAAATTAATTTAAAAAACCCGAGTTATTTTTATAACGGAATGCTGGGATTGAACATAATTACTTTCCTCGTTTCCGGGATCACACTTTACCTCATTTCTCACACGAGAGTCCTCTCTCCTTCCGTTATCGCCGCTAAGAAATTGGCGATCTCAAGATCGTCAAAACAGGTGTCCGCTTGGAATGCATTAAATTATATTATGCACAGGAATTTTTGAAATACATTTGCCGTAAATGGATAAAAAACTGTTTCTAGCAGAAAAAACTTTTGAAAAACACTTTAGCTGCCATTTTAATGTAATTTTAGTTATTTTTATATGTAAAAAAATATAAAAAAACAAAATTATTCCCGTTCACATTTGATTAAATTTGATAATTTTGGCTTACATTTTCATTTGTGCGTTAAGTGCACAGCTTGATATCGTGAATTTCAATTTAGTCATTTATTTCTCTTTATAATGATCAAAAATTAATTTAGAATTTTAAAATTTTTTACGGCAACTTGAAATCATTAAATGTTACTGATTCATTAGTCAGGATAGATAGGAATCGTATTGGTGGTCGAACAGGCGGATAATATATATCCAACATTTTCTCAAACGCTGTTAAATGGCAACAAATGCCCCTCAATTAGCTTTAATATTAGGGAATAGGTTTTCCGTGAAAGACCATAGTTTCATCTAAACTTAAAATGTAATTTATTATAACGCACCCAAAAGGGATCTAGATACATCTTTTTCTGAAAACTACCTTATAGGGTTTAATTTTTATCTGACGGCTTTCACATGAAGTTAGTCATTTAAACGAATGATATATAGTTTATATGCATATTTATGATTAAATCACTTCAAATAAATTACACTGCAAAAACGACATTCAAAGACATCGGTATTGCCCAGAGTAATTACGAATTTTTACTTGTCTATTGAATGTACGAGGTTTAAAGAAAACATAATGCTTTGAAATCCATTACAGTCACATTAGAAGTATTCATATGTGACTGATTAATTCAATAGTTGAGAAAATTGGAAATTGTTTATTTATTAACCTAAGGACGAAGAACGTAGATATAAACAAAAACGTCCAATCCTCAATTTCAGCATTTGAATGCAAACTAATATTTGATCGAGAAAGATAATTTGCAGTTAAATCATATCTATTCATACGATAGGCTCATACATAGACAATGCGTGATACTGGTGAATATGAAAAATATCCTAGACTTTTTATGGGGTGTACGGGATAATGGATGTAATCGATCAAGTTCTTAATATGAAAGCCACGAGGAGTTAGCAACAAAAGTTGTGATACAATTTTTAATAGAATTTCTATGATATATCGATAATATTTAATTGATATTAAATTTTGTTGAAAAATAAAAAGTATCTCACTGTAAAATCCTTTATTTAAAAAAAAAATATTTTTATACGCTCCAATGCTTACATAATTCTATGACCCTTCAAGAATAATAAATAAATAAATAAATACGGTACAAAATTTCAAAACTAATTGACTGCTGTGCTTAAAAATGAATGGCATCATTATTAATAATTTTAGCACAAAAAACATATTTATGCAATGGCTTAGGAAGATAAAATAAAAAATATCCAGTTTTTTAATAATAAAAAGTATCTCACTGTAATATCCTTTATTTAAAAAAAATATTTTTATACGCTCCAAAGTTAACATACTTCTATGACTCTTCAACAATAATAATAAAATAAATGCGGTACATATTTCAAAACTAATTGACTGCTGTGGTTAAACATGAATGGCACTCATTATTAATAATTTTACCACAAAAATGTATATTTATGCAATTGCTTAGGAAGATGAAATAAAAAATATCCTGTTATAGAAACTATAAACAGGAAAACTCTGCTTTAGGCATTGACTGTATTTAAAAATTTACTAAAACGTTTAAATATAATATATATTAAACATTTAGTAAAAAATCCAAAAGTGCACCATGCATTTCCGAAAATTGAAAATATAAATACCACCTCATAAAGTATATACAAAAGACATGGATTAGATATTATAGGCAGATGTTCAACAGAAGCAAGAATTGAACATTAAGTAAAATTATGCCATCTTCAAGCACTTGCGGCGAAAATGAAATAAAAGAGTTCGGAAGATTATAACGTTCCTGGTCATATAATAGAGCGACGTAAAAGCGGAGATACGGTATGAAATAGAGGACGGCACTAAGTAACGATAGTTGAATACAGGAGGATGAATGGGATGTAGGCGAGTCATTGAATGAGGTAGGGAGGGAGAAAACGTTGTGGAGCGGCGCATTACTGTGTGTGTCTGTGTGTTTCTATGTGCATGTGTAGAAAAA
This sequence comes from Tanypteryx hageni, assembly GCA_028673005.1. NCBI lineage: Eukaryota > Metazoa > Arthropoda > Insecta > Odonata > Petaluridae > Tanypteryx > Tanypteryx hageni. Next base: position 60,277,547 of record CM054116.1, read on the forward strand.
CGTAGCGACGGATAGGAAGGCGAGGAGGGCGAGGCGGTAGGAGATAAGAGGGGCGCAAAGGGTGTGGAGGGGTGTGGCGGCGAGGGTGTCGAGGGGCGTATAGCTGCGGCGGGGGAGGGATTTGGGGGGCGTGCTCTTCCCGAAGGATGCTATGTTCTGGGAAGTGTCGGGAGGGAGGGCCTAGGGGCCTCCGCTGGAAGGGGAAAAGGACCTGGGCCGAGTTTATTACGGACATAAATCGTTCAGCGGGAGTGGTAGAACGGAAGGGTAGTGTGGGTGGGGAGGGAGGAGGATGGGGCGACGGCGGGCGGAGATGGGAAGGTGGTGTGGGAAAAAAGTACCGGGCTGAGGGAACGGGAGTACACTCCTACGGCAAAAGGCGCTTGCGAGTGGGGTGGCGAGAAGCTTCGTATGGACGCCATTATAAAGTTAGCAGGCCGAAGAAAATTGACTCCAGGGAAGGGAAAGAGAGAGAGGAAGTTTTTTTTCCGGGGAGATGGAAGAGGTATGAAGGAATGGATAGGAGAGAGGACTCGAGGAAAGAGAAATAAAAGCGAGCGAGAGAGAGAGAGAAAACAAAGATGGAGAGAGATAGAGGAAAAAAGGGATGTTGAGGCGCGTAAGAGAGGTAGGAGAAATCGTATGAGAAAGGATACCGCGATGTGGAATTGGGGGAGGGAGGATGCGAATTTTTTTATTCGGGGGAAAGGAGAGAAAACATCGCAAAAATTTCGTCTATTTTCTAGGGTTCGTTTTTTTATTTTTGCGGTAGATGTAGGGAGGGTCTCCCCTTCTCTATCTGTTCTCCCTTTTTTTCGTAACCTCCCTCCCCCTCTATCTTTCTCTCTCTCTCTCTCGGGCAGTTTGGTTTTTGGACAGGAACAAAAGATAAGAGAGAGAGTGCATGAGTCCCGAGAGAAAAAAATCGAAGGAGAAAAAACGTCGGCATAGGAAGGAGAAGAAAAAATCGAGGAAATAAAATAAAAGGGGACAAAAAATGGGCGACCGGGAAAAGGAATGCGAGGGAAAATTAAGGGCAGGAATTGATTGGGATGAATTAAAGAAAGGGAAGACGAACCGGGGAAGGGGGAAGTAATTGAGTCAAGGATCGCATCGCCGAAGAATCGGAGGGGGTGGAAAGTAAGATGATGAATGGGGCCGAGCCGCCAAATAATAAAATTGGAGTGATGGGAGAAAAATGAACGAGTTATTTGTTCTATGTTTTTTCATTATCAATTCCAAAGGTCCGCTCCTTGCGAATCCATCGTGTGCGTTTCAACATGGCGCATGTATATTTTCGTTCAAACGTTACGTTCGGGAAAATTAACGTTCTGACAAAAACAACAACAAAATTATCCATTAAACGCAGCGGGATAATTCTCGCAGTTAACGTTTTTAATTTATCTCGCGACTTTGTGTTTTTTTTTAAAAGGCTTCTGGTTTGTAATCGCTGCAGAATAACATGAACAAACCCAAACATTACAAGTCGCATTCGCTTCATAAACGGCCTTAACCGATGTGATAAAATAGATTTTCATCGACCGGTACATGAGAAAACTGCGTGAAGTTATTGTATCGAATTTAAGAAAAAATTACGAGTTTCTAATGCATCGTCATTTTTTAATTGACGAGGAAATGTTAAATCAAAAATCTCTTGCTTTGGCCGGGAAATATGTATGAAAAGTGAAAAAGTACTCGTAGATAAAAATCCAAAAAACAGGGATTTCTGGGAGCGATAGAAAGATTCCTCGAAGTGATTTTGCGTAGATTAGATTTGAATTGCAAATAGTAATGGGTGCTTACTTTCTATAAACAGTGACCAACTTCATGGGGGGTAAAATGTAGTCGGACAGTGGATGAAAGAGCTAACGCAGACGCGAAAGTTTTAGGCGAATGTCAAGAAAAGTGAGAGCGCTTTTGCGTGGAGTCCATTTGAATTGTTAAAATCGAGAGAGGAGTGTGTTTGTTTTATATTACTGTCGGCGCCCGAACGAATTATGCGGAATCGAAAAAAAAAACCTCAAAAAAACAACTCGAAGTTGGGACGAATGTCAACAAAATTTATTATTACTGATCTGCGCAGAACATTTTTTTAATGTTTCCGTAATCGAGAATTCGAGATAAAACGGAAAAGTATTGAAATCGCTCACGTAAAAAATATCGTTTTCGTGAATGTAAATTAATTCTTATGATGATATTAAAGTTACGTTTTATTATTTTATAGCATTTCCGCATGTGATGGCCCTCAATATTTGATCAATAACAATTTAACATTTTATCGATCAAATGATTCATTGCAACACGAACTAGGGGCCTGTTGCAGTACTTCCTGCAAACATCTAGAGCAGGGGTCGGCAACCATTTCTGAATGGCGGACCACATTCGTAATTGTGAATGCTTCGGAGAATTTGTGGTCTCATACAAGTGTAAATCAAGACCAAATAATCTAATAGCATTAAAACTTCATCAGAAAAGGTTTTTACTGAAAAAATATGAAATAGTTTTTATTAAATTTCAGCGATTACTTTTTAATCACAGCTTCGCGGGCCGCATAAAGTGCTCTCGGGGGCCGCATGTGGCCCGCGGGCCGTAAGTTGCCGACCCCTGATCTAGAGAGTCTTGCGTGAAGTGACCCAATGCGATAGTTCCTACGGCAAAAAATTGATGCAAAGAGTGTTATTAGTTGAACCACTTTTATTGCCCCTCTTAAAATAATTATATAGCTCACACCATTTTACACCTTTTAGGGAGGTGACTTCCCACTTTAACCCTCGCCACCTACCTGGGGTCTTTTTTGACCCCAGTCAGAGAAAGACTTGAATAACTTTTTCTTTGATAGAAATATTTTAAAAATAAACTAGGGGCCTGTTGCAGTACTTCCTGAAAACATCTAGAGAGCCTTGCGTGAAGTGACCTAATGCGATATTTCCAATGACAAAAAATATATACAAAGAGTGTTATTAGTTGAACCACTTTTATTGCCCCTCTTAAAAGAATTATGTTAGCTCACACCACTCATGCCTTTTCGGGAGACGACTTCCCACTTAAAACCTGCAAGAGTTTGCGCCGAGTATTCAGGAGAAAGATTTGTCGAAATCAAGCCGACCGTTCTTCATTTATTTGCGTTGATACTGGGAAGTGACGTCACTCGAGACTTAATCTGTTTTTGTCCTTCACGCGTTTTATTGCAAGTTTAGTGCAAATTCACTTGAAGCCTGAGTCTAACAATGCAAAAATCCGAGATGAACAATGCCGGTTACCCTAGCAACTTCCTTTTTGAAATGTCGGAAAACCGGAGAAAATCGAAAATAAACTTAAAATATGAGCAAACAGGAATTTAACAACAGAATCGGCGGTAAGGTTAAGAATATTCAATTTTTTCTGCGTTAAATGGTATATATCTCGAGACAAAGTCTCGATTGTAAGGGCGACAGGGACACCATCACCTGGCGCAACAGCGTGCGGCGGCGGTGGCAGCGCTACCGCACTCTGGACCTCAGAATCCAGTTGGACTCCCTCAACAGGACCGTCCGTGACATGTTGAGAGACGTGCGCTCGGACGCGTGGGAGTTACATCTCTCCACGCTTTCCCTGGAGGATCAGTCCATCTGGAAGACCTGCAGGAGGCTATGCGTAACCCAGCGGCGCGACCCCCTGATAGTTCTGGGGGACTACGTCGCGAGGTCTCCAGAAGAGAAAGCTGGGCTCATGGCGGAATACCTGGAGGGGGTATTCTGTCCTAACCCGGCTACAGCTGAGTCGGATTTGGTGGAGGACGAGATTGCGGATGTGCTGGGGACGCTCGACCGCGGTCCCCTGCTGGAGTTCCCTCAGTTCTCGGGGGACAATATAATTGCAGTGATTCGTCGCCTCGAGACGAGGAGGGCTCCGGGGGACGACGGCGTCCCCAATATCGTCCTGCGAAAGCTTCCTGTTGCCGCAGTAGAATTCCTGGCCGCCATTTACAACGGGTGTGTCGGGATTCCATACTTTCCGTCTGCCTGGAAGAGGGCAAAGGTCATCTGTCTCCCGAAGAAGCCGGGGACGGAGGTTGGCCCCGGAGACATCCGGCCAATCTCTCTTCTGGCCGGATTCGGGAAGACCTTTGAGCGTCTTATCCAGAAGCCGCTGCAGCACTTTCTCCAGGAGAAGAACATTCTTCCGGACGAGCAGTTTGACTTCAGGAGTGGGCACTCCACTACCCAACAACTGGGTAGAGTGACGCACTTCATCACCGACGCCTTCAACAGGAACCACGCGGTCGCGGGGGCTTTCTTCGACATCTCGAAGGCCTTCGACCACGTGTGGCATCTAGCACTCCTGTTGAAGGTGGTTTGACTTCAGTTCCCAGCTTGGATGGTGCGACTTATTGAGTCGTACTTGCAGGGCAGGACGTTCCGGGTGTTTTGGCTCCGGGTCAGATCGGAACTGCGACGCATCTGCGCCGGCGTTCCGCAGGGATCCGTCCTGGGGTCGATAATCTTCAACATCTTCACCCAGGATCCCCCCAGGGATTTTGGGTGGAACACTAGTCTTGCCCTGCCTCTGGAAGCCTCAGGTTGAGAGTGTCCGCCGCAAGGCACTCGGGGCGTTATCAAGAATCCGTCCGATTCTGCGTCCGGATGTCTTGACGGCCGACATTAAGAGACGCCTCTACCTGAGCTGCGTGCGGCCCATCATCACCTATGCAGCTCCGGTCTGGTCTGGAGTGTCCAAGACCGCCCTCTACAGGCTGCAGGTAGTGCAGAATAATGCACTCCGGTTGATACTTGGTCGTGGTAGATACGACCATGTCGACCGGATGCATTTAGACGGAAACGTGGAACCCCTGGACATCCTCTTGCCGATGATATCTAAGGAATTCTACTGCAAGGCAGCATTATCGACGCACGAAGAGGTGCGAATGCTAGGCTACATCAGGGCTAGGTGGTGGGATCGTTACAAGGGGCCCATTGCCAGCCTTGATGTGCAGGATGCCCTCCCTTCAAAAAAGCGTCCCCGCTTGTAGGGAAGGATATATGCCCATTTATGGGCTATCGAAGTGCGCTAAGCTAGTTTTTAAGAGTAGTCTCGCATTAGCAGCTTAGCTGGAAATGCGACGTGGCCAGCCTCAGGCTGGAAGATCATGACATCTCGATTGTAAGATATTTTAAAATGTTAAAGAATGAAGGTATACACATCGTATTCTAGCCGATTACGTGTTAATCAAATGCAAAAACTAAAACTATCCTGGTATCGAACCCATGCTTTTCCGGGGGACAACTACCCACTTAAAACCTGTAGGAATTTGCGCTGAATATTCAGGCAAAAGATTTGTCGAAATCGAGCCGACCGTTCCCGGTTAATTTGCGTCCATGCCGGAAGGCTTCAGAGGCAGGCCGAGACGCAGAGACAGCGGTTATAATATATTAAATATGAAAAGTTCAAAATTGTTAATTTTTAGGGGTTGTTTTTACCTCAATTTGTTTATTAAAGTTTAATAATTTTTATCTTGAAAACTACAAGTCGTAGGTTCGAGCTTTTGCAAACATATTACAACAAATTTTATGTAGAAAAAAGAAAAATCTAAAAAAATTCAACAATGCGGCCGCTTAAAATATGCAAATGTTTATACAAAGTTTTAAAGTTTATGTATTTCCTTAAGTTCTACGGAGCTGAATTATTTTTAAAAGGTAGAATTAGTAAAAAAACGAAATATGGATTATAAAAACCTTGATATTTTTATTTGTTTCGCTGTTAAAAATTCTTCAAGTTTAAACAAATAGATAAATGTTTAGGTACTACAGGGCGAGCTAGGGAGCTGAAATTTCCAAGTTATTTAGAGCATTATGCACATGCACAAATGAACATTTGAAATTCTACATGAAGTTTTTATTGCGGACGTTAAAAGTTTTTTAAATTTAAACAATTAGATAAATATTATTTCACTTATATATGTGCTATAAATTTAAAATTTAGTAGAAATGTGTGGTTTTAGTGCCCCCACTATGGAAAAAGTATAATATTTTTAAAATTGCAAATTTTAGGGATTGTTTTACTCCAATATTGTCCCACAAGGAAAGAAAGAAATCAATTAATTAAAAAAAATATTTCTGATAATGAAATATCTTTGAAAAACTATTTTTTTTAAGGTGAGATGAAATGCTTGCAGAATGTAAGCACCCACTACATGTTATATCATAAGTAAGAAGCGTCTATATATAATGATACGAGTAATCGGTGCTTGCATACTGTGCCCTATATCCACCACACCAAATTTCATTCCTCCTACTTGATGAGAATTACCGTAAATTAATTGCCAAATATTCTGCCATGCTATCTACACAGGAAAAACTCAAATCTTGGAGTGCCTGGAGTTGAACCGAAGAATCCTACAGGAGTGGTCTACTATTATCTGACATCTACAAAACCTGAAAATTTCAGCGCAATATTCTTCTTAGTATTGTCTACTCACCAAAATATGTTTTCCCTTTGCTTTTAAATGTCACGGTCTGAGTGTGACGTCATGGCACTAAGCTACTTCTCAGTTCGTGGCACTAACCTCTCGTTCGGTTTTATTAACACGTAAAATAAATTCCCGAAGAAAATCATTGCCTCGTAGTCATGACAGAAATATTGGGCCATTGTTAATAAATTGTATAAAATCCCGTTTTTATGCAGTAAAAATAGAATAAGTGCACTAATTCGGCACGGATTCGTGTTATACTTTCAGAAAAAATAATTTTCGTTCTTTTTCCCGTCTTCTAATTTAGGTCCGGGCTTTGTACCTTAATTAAAAGTAATTTTAAAATGCAATTATATAAAGCCTTGTACGGATTTAAATGGTTTTCTAATGGGACTTAAAAATGAACGTTTTGTGGTGCAAAAGACCCAGTTGTAAGGGAAAATTTTAAAATTTTCAATTTTTCCTGATGGTTTTGGACCAACACCAAGGTTCTCTCCAAATTTCAGCTGAGTTCGACTCCAGATACCCCGGAATATCTCCCATAAGTTAGCATGAGAAAAAGTTATCCCAGTGTGTAGACCAATCTAATAAGTTTAGGAAGCTGAAATATTGCAGGTTTATAGACCTTTTCTCATAATCATCTATAAAAATTGAAAATTTCAAAATTGTTAATTTTTAGGGGTTGTTTTAACCCCATTTATACATTAAAGTTTAATAATTTTTATCTTGGAAACTATATGCTGTAGGTTTGAGTTTTTGAAATCATTTTGTAGCAAATTATACACAAAAAAAAGAAAATTTTGAAAAAGTTAAAAAATCGACCACTAATAATTCGCAAATGTTTAAACATGTTTTTGAGGTATATGTATTACCGAATGTGCTACGGATCTGAAATTTTTTTATAGGTAGAATTTGTAAAAAAAAGAGGGATTATACAAATTTTGATATTTTCATATGCTTGGCAGTTAAAAATTTTTAAAGTTTAAACAAATAGATAACTGTTTAGGTACTACGGGATGAGCTATTAGGCTGAAATTTTCAAGTTATTTACAGAGTAGTGTATTTGAACAAATAAACGTTTGAATCTTTCCATGAATATATTGCGGCGGCCGTTAAAAATGTTTAAAATTTAAACAATTAGAAAATATTATTTCACTTCCAGAAGTGCTAAAATTTTAAAATCTGGCGAAAATGTGTAGCATTAGTACCCCATAATGGACAAATTAAAAAATTCTTAAAATTGCAAGGTTTGGCGATTGTTTTAATCTATTATTTCTACATAAGGGAAAAACGAAAATCGCTGCGGAGGTGAAATATTTAGAATTAAAAAAATATTTGTAATGATGAAATATCTGTCTGAAAAATGAATGTTTTTCAAGGTGAGATGATATGCTTGCAGAATGCAAGCACCTTCTACTAGTATAATATATCCTCCGTAAGAAGCAGCTATTTATTATAGATATCCTCCGTAAGAAGCAGCTTTTTATAATAGATATAGAAGGATACTAAGTTTAAGCACTTCCAGCAGATCTGGAGATTCGAAATTTTTTATGTCGGAAGGATTATGTGCAAAATCAACTAGAAAAAATGAAAATCTTCAAAAAGTTTAACGATGCGACCGTTCAAAATTAGCAATTGTTTAAACAATTTTTCGAGGTTTATGTATTTTCAAATGTGCTACCGAGTTGAAATTTTCTTACAGGAAGAATTTGTAAAAAAAACGAAGTAGGGATAATAGAAATTTTGATATTTTACGTTGGTTGGCTGTTAAAAATTATTAAAGTTTAAACAAATAGATAAATGTTAAGGTACTACAGGGCGTGCTAGGGATCTGATTTTTTAAGTTATTTAGAGGTTAGTGAAATTGCGCAAATAAACATTTAAATATCTCCATGAAATTGTTATTGCGGTCGTTAAAAATAATTTAAATTTCAACAATTAGATAAATATTATTTCTCTTCTAGATGTGCTAAAACTTTAACATTTGGCAGAAGTGTATAGCATTAGTTCCCCAAAATGGGTAAAGTATAATATTCTTAAAATTGCAAATTTTACGGATTTTTTTAATCCAATACTGTTTCATAAAGAAAGAACGAAAATCGGTGCAGAGGTGAAATCTTTTGAATTAAAAAATATTTCTAATAATTAAATATATTTCTGAAATAGTAATGTTTTTCCAAGAAGAGATGAATTGCTTGCAGAATGCAAGCACCAACTACTTGTGTGTGTGTATATATATTTCAAAAATGCGGCCGCTAAAAATTCGCAATTGTTTGAACAAATTTTCAAGGTTTATGTATTTTCGAATGTGCTACGAAGCTGAATTTTTTTTAAAGGTAGAATTTGTAAAAAAAAACGAACTAGAGATTATAGAAATTTTGATATTTTAATTTTTTTGACTGTTAAAAATTCCTAAAGTTTAAACAAATAGATAAATGTTTAGGTACTACGGGGCAAGCTAGGGAGCTGAAATTTTTAGGTCAGTTAGAGCTTAACATAAATGCACAAATAAACATTTGAAATTTTCGATAAATATGTTGTTGTGGCCGTTAATTTTTTTTTTTATTTAAACAATTAGATAAATGTTATTTCACTTCTACGAGGCCATTTCATAAGTTTTCTGTATGTTGGCAGCACTCTGCAGTGCTTTGTATGATTGAACTCAAGTCAAGTGTGGCGCTAGTAGCGCCCGTGCTGCGGTTTGTGGGAAATTAGTGACTATGTGACGGCAGTTGTTGAGTAGCTATGGATCGAGAGAGATTGCAAGCTAGTTTCACGCGTACGGATGTGTGAACATTGATAAAATTTCACGTTTTGTTGGGAAAAAATGCATGGGAGTGTTAAAACCTGCTGAAGAAAGGTTGAGGGACACATGCTCCTTCGTATGAAACTGTTCGTTGGTGGGTTAATGCAATTAAGAACGGCAGGGAAGAGAAAGACGATTCCCCTCACAGTGGAGCACCATCAACAGCCACAGATGAATTGCATGTGGAGAAAGTGAAATCAATTATTGAACGCACATGCAGCATTTCATGCACCGCAATTGCTTCAGAAGTTGGAATCTCTTCAGCAAGTGTGTATCATATCCTCACCGACCGCTTGAGGAAGCGAAAAATCTGTGCAAAGTGGATTCCACACATTCTCAACAACGACCAACGCGCCACCTGTGTGCTTCTTGCCACCATTCATCTGCAACGTTGGAGAAACGAAGGTGGTGCATTCCTTAACAGTTGATGAGTCATGGATGCATTCATTTGATACTGAGTTGAAACATTAGAACACAGAATGGCGCTCCTCAACATTACCAAGGAAGAAAATTGCGCGGCAGTCAGGGTGCCCTGAAGGTCATGTACGTCATGTTCTTCAGCCGAAATGAACTTGTGCTTGATCATCCCGTGCCAGTTGATACCACAGTTAATGGAGCATATTACTGTTCACTCTTACTTGATAAAGTGAGACCTGCTCTTCGACGCAAACAACCAGACCTGCTGGAGCGTGGTGTCATTTTGCATCAGGGCAATGCAACACCGCATCGCCTTCGGGATGTGCAAAACCTGGTGCAAAGCTGGGGTTGGGAGGTCTTGGCGCACCCTCTCTACTCTCCAGATCTCACCGCATGTGATTACTGGTTGTTTGCACGCATGACAGAACCTTTTCGGGGACAGCGGTTTGAATCAGAAGAGGATATCAACACTGCTGTCACCGCATTTTACGTCGTCTGAGCAAGGATGATTGCAAGGCTGCGATTGATCGTTTACCACACAGATGGGAGAAGTGTATAGACAATATCGGTGATTATGTTGAGTAGAGGACATATGTACAAACATTCCATGATATCAATTATGTTGTTATATTGTTTTATTGTATCGCAATAAAATCATACAGGAAACTTCTGAAATGATCCTCGTAGATGTGCTATGATTTTAAAATTCGGCAGTAATGCGTGGGTTTAGTACCCCACTGTGGAAATAGTATAATAATATAATATTCTTAAAATTGCAAATTTTAGGGTTTTTAAAAATCTAATATTGTTCAATAAGGAAAGTACGATTATTGGTGGAGAGGTCAAATCTTTTGAATTAAAAAAATATTTCCAATGATGAAATGTCTCTCTGAAAAATTAGTCTTTTCAAGGTGAGATGAAATTCTTGCAGAATGCAAGCACCAACAACTTGTGTGTGCGTGTGTGTGTATATATGTATATACATATATATTACACCCGATGAGAAGTATTGCTTACGGAAGAAAGAAGGAAGAGAAATTGGCCGTAAAAAAGTTGAAAAGAATGGGAGACGAAAAGGTGATAGGAAAGAGAGGGCAGTATGGGAGGAGAGGTGGGGAAATAGGTGAACGGGCGAAAATGGAGGGGTAGTGTGAAGGCGGGGGAGTGAAAAAGAGCTGACAGGGAATAGAGAGAGCAGAATCCTAAGAGCTGGGAGGGTACGAAAGGCTATTAAACAGAAAATAGAGATTTATTATATTGCAAATCTTGTTAGGACCACCTCATGGGATTTTAAAAACATCCAGCGACAAGGAAGATGAATGGAGCAATAACCGTACGTGTCGATGCTATCTTATTGCTTCATTCTGCAGGCGCGGGTTGATCATAAAAATTGAATTTGAGCGCGATCGAAGGAGGCTTTGAACTTTTCTTAGCGCTATGCTTGATTAAAAATTTAAAATCCGATCGGAAGTAGTGCTGTAAGACAAATGTTTTGAGCTGAAATCAATGGCGCAAATGTTGGTAGGCTTGGAACGCATTGCTGAATCCTTATGTTGGGAAAATTATGTGGTCATACTACCACATAAAATATCATACTGAATCTAAAACTTAAAATGTCGGTGATGATGCCATAAAAATTAGTTGATATAAAAAATGATTTAATAATACCAGACTGTTAAACAGGCAATTTAGATAGCTCAAATAGGCATTAAAATATTGAGAAAGCCAGCCTTACTTCGATAGAAAGCAGCCCTCACAATGGTAATCGAACTATAGAAATTCTTTTAAGAATCTGCTAACGGTGAATTGCCATTGGAGATGGAGGCTTTGTAATTCGCATCTGGCTCTCCCAACGATAGTATAATTATCAGTTGCACTTCAGTCATAAAGCAAGAGAGAAAACTCTTTTTTGAATGCAGTTGATCAAATAACCATATATCCAAAGTACCCGAATATGGAAATATGTATAATTTAAAAGTTTCCAAAACACTGCTTTTCTCTCACTGAAATTGAAAAAAAGATGCAGTTTTTGCGGCCTTTGCTGACATTGTTGTAAATTTAGGCTGTATAAAAATGGAAAAGAGTTATTCATTGATACTACATTGATAAACAGGCATACAGCACTTGAACCAGAGGAAGTAACAACACATGTATATTCAATCAATAATTGAAGCTCTAGGAAATTCCAACACACAGAACATAAATGTAGAGTAACCCTTTTCATGTCACGTCCTGTAGACTTTGGAATGAGTTATCCGTAAAGACAACAAAGCTAACCTCACTTGAAGCCTTTCGAAATTCCTGCTACATTCATCTGATGAATAAATCACGGAATTAAATTGATTTTCCCTTAATAATATAAACGATGCCGCTGATTTGTCAAGTGTTTACACATTACAAAATTTTGGATGAACTATTTTGGATTGCGTTTTTTAAAGCTTGATACATTCTATTTTCGTGTGTACGTACATTGTGCAACCTAAATCAAATCATCATCAAACAAACTAAAATCATTTTCTATTGTGTTTAGTTTTCATTTAATGCTGTAAACTTTACACAAATGTTTGCATATACTCGAAACCCAAAATCCTTTTTTTATTTTTTTCATTTCTTATGCGTTCGATATTTTATTGTGAATTTCAGTTTGTAGTTATCTTTTAAATTTAACAAAGTGCTTATATTTCTTCCGTTATTTCAAATTTAATCAAGTTTTCAAACCGTTATTATTGTTATTCATTTAATGCTTACTGTAAATGAAACCAAATTATTAAATTATTTGGTGGGAGAAGGGGCAATTTCCACAACCTCGCCAATAAAGGTACATATTTTTCTTTTTTCTTTCATTTTGAACGAAAATCTCTCTCAGGAGTTCATGGTCACATCATTTTGTATTATTATCACTAAAATCACGTATGAATTTGGGTGGTGTTTTGTTTTTACTTAAAATATAATAATCTCAAAGATAAAATCTATGCCAAACAACATTTCAGAATAAGTGACACCGACAGTCCAATTTACTTAGGAGTACCTCGAGAGCTCTCATCATATATTGAAGTAAATTAACTGTGTACTCAATATATGCGTAAAAAACTGATGAAAAATACTACCGCTGATTTACGCACAAGTATTAGTTTCCATTTTCCTTCCTTTGACCTATTCCTTCTAACGCATTGACGCACCACCACGGTTAAGTGGCGGGAGAAAAATATATTATTTTTCCGTCTGCGAGAGGGGGCAAAAGGTTGTTTTTTCGAGAATTGGAATTGGCGAGGGAGGATAGCGTGGGGATAGCTTTAGAAGATGGGCAAAGGGAGTAGATAGAGGAGAGTGTAAGAGTGAAGAGGGGGAGAGGGGGGCGGGGCGAGATCTTCATCCCATCGGATGCCTAACCCTCGGATGCGAGCTAACTTTTCATGAAGGCACTTACTTCGAACCCTTAAATTGGACGGGTGGCAACTAAACTCTACCGATGGAGAATGGATTGTGAGGAAGGGGGGAGGGTCAGGTTGAGGAAGGGGGGAGGAGGCAGAGATGGAACGGTGGGTTGGCGTTGAAGTGGTGGCGGTACGTGTGTGTGTGTGCCAAGGTTTTTAAAGGGATAGGTGGCGGTTGGAACGTTAATAAAAGAAGACGTTGTTGGAGCGAACGACTTCGCTCATAAAAGAAAAAAGATGGAGGAAATGGAAGGAGGATGGTGAGGTGGAGTTGCGCCTTTCGAAAAGGATAGAGAGATAGGGGAGAGGGTAGGGAGGAGAAAGGGGTGGGATGGAGAGGGAGGGATACACTCCACTCTCTCTGGCTGTATTTTACGAAGTTACGACTCCTCGGTGATCGAACCCGGTCATTCACTCAACCGAGACACTCCAAAATGATGGAAGGGCATAACTCTGCGATATGCACCATAAAATATATTTTAAATTTTGAGGGAAATTCGGAGGGAAATGTGGATGCAATAGAGATTTTCGAATTTTTTCTCCCCAGTACGCGATTCTTAGCGGGCTAACGAAATTGATTGTAAAACACATTAAGATCAAAGTTTTTAAAAACTCGGAAAGTCATGCTTTCTACTGTTATGATTGATTCGGTTTGTATAAAATCACTACAGGAAAACCTCTAATGTGTGCTGCCATCCAAAATAAGATTCTAGAATACATCGATTGCGGAGATAGGGGAATATATTTTTTAACGCTTTTGCTACAAGACCGCTTCACCCGCAATCATTATGCTTTTGCATTGAGGCAAGATAACTCTTCCAGTCACGATATTTCATCAAAAAGAAATGATACACTTACATTGTTATAAAAATGTCAGCATTCATAAAAGCACTTAGATGTACTTGTGGGTTTCTAGAATAATTTAGCAAAAAACTACTCTCTGTGAATGTGTTGAGCTAATGCTTTAAATAAAAAAATTTAAGTATCCAACTCAATGTATGTACATAAATAATATATGTTTTGGAGATGAGTAACAAAGAAATTCATGGAACATTTTTTCAGGAATATTTTAAAATTAACTATTTTTTGGTCTTAATGGGAAAAGAAACGAATCCAGCACGTATTGCATGGCATCTAAGTCAGTCATCGGATCCAAACACCTTTCCCGATCAATTTTTATCTGATTAAAATAGTTCAATCACTAACTGACAGCGAGGCAAACGGAATTCGGCAATTCTGCATATGCAGCCGCCGTAACTCCACCTTGAAATCTTGTCGCCCAAATACTGCCGCGTCAATGACGATTTCTTTTTACCGATTGCGCGCCTGTGGCAATCTCATTCGCACGCCGTATATTCGAATCGAAGGGATATATTGGCATTCAACCTGAGCTATTTTCTCCCGGAGGATTTTAAGCGTCGGGGCCATTAAGAATAAAAAACAGGAGGGAACGGACTCTCGCTCCCGTATAATGAAAAACCCTTACACCCCATTCCGCGCTTAGCATTCACCCCGCCTCACCTCCCGAAGACTGTTTTCAGACTGTAAAACGCCTATGACAGGTTTTCCAGTAGCCATCCCGAAAACCATGCATCGACCCCGGAAAAATCATTAATATTAATTCAACAAAAAAAAAACAAGATTTTTTTAACACGTCCCGAAATAACGGCTTCAAAATAATCCGCACGCACGGAACGTAATCGTTCGGAGATACCTATAATGCGGCGTATACTATGTGAGCTTGGTGAGGTGAGCTCAATAGAAATTTTTTTTTCCTCCTTCCTCGCGGTGTGACGACCCGCCGTCTACGGTGTCTGATAGGAGATATCGTAAGTGAGGTCACGTCCAAGAGATAAAACCGAAAGGCGCCCTGGAGGTAGAAGAGAGTTAACTCGTGGATAATCACCATGGAAATTGGGATGGAGTAGGTTGCAGAGTCGGTTTAGCGGGGAAGGTTAAGGGGAGGAGGGGCAGAAAGGAAGCGGCACTTAAATGCCCTTCTTTTTAAATAGAAGTAGGGCACATGAAAAAGGATCGAGGACGGAGGGGAGGGGAATAATCTCATTGGTCCGAAAGTGCAGGGAAGAATTATCTTTACGGACGACACGTGACGCTCCTGCCTATGGCGTCGTGAAGGTTACGTCCGTACCCGTGGAAACCTAACCACAATGTGCGCCAGTGTGCGCGCTCTTGTTCGCGAGACGTAAATGGAGAAAACAGAGGAGGCGCTCTATACAAGAGCAGGGTTTTTAAGCACCCATGAATGACTTTTAGCGTTCCAGCAACAAGTGAAGAGACATACAACTGGATAGAGTCTGGCTCAAAGGTGGAATGGAGATGGCAAAAGAGTCTGGTAGTCATCATATTAGCGGACGATTGCGACGCAGAAATGATTTTAATTGATGGTTATTTTTTCCGGATCCGCTTCCATTAAGTGAACTCTTCTTGTTTGATATATATTCGGTAGGATAATTTTTGAGAGGGCCAATAAATCTAGACTCCGCTGGTTAAATCTGCTCACCCGCGAGGCATTATTTTTTGTTGAGGTGTAGTGCTTCTCGCTGTAAAAAATTGTAATTACTCATAATACAGACTCGCAGGCAGTACTGTATTTCAGATGAAAATATCACATATATCTTAATATGCTTAGAAATATACGAAATAAAGAAAGGTTTTCGACATTCTCTTTTACTCCACTTCGGTAAAGTAAATGTAAAATGGCATTAAAACGGATCAGGAAAATTTTCGGCCTAAATTTTGTAATAGTTGCTTAGTAAAACCTAAACTACGGTACATTAACTTCTACAATTAAGCCACGGTGATCGTATTTTGACACAAAATATTGAACGCAGTCAATGCATCTATTAATTTTAGTATATTTGAAATTCACACGAGAAAAAAACTGCCAATTAATTATGGAGTTGATGCTTTTTAATCCGAGAAGGATATTTAATTAATACTGAGCATTGAAGAGCTGATTGATAGAAGTAATTGGTCGAAATGAGGGCGATTCTCTCTGTCCGACAAAACTTTTAATGATTCCGCGGGAGCCAGTTTCAATAAATAAATCATCCGTGCAATCAGTTTTCTGCTTTACAGGAAAACAACATTTTATTGTCGCCGGGAAATTTTTAATTTTGTCTAATTTTTCCGTTTGATCGACTTAAATATGATTTTCCGCAGCGAAGCTATCGAAGGGCCTAATCGGTTGAAAGCGGATGAAAATTAAAAATCAAGTTACCGCTCGCCGTACAAAAGTAATTTGAGCAAAGTTCTCCAAAACTGGAAATCGAAAAATAATGAAAAAATTTGCAAAACAGCACTGATGGGAAGAATTAAGGAGAGCTTTTAGCAGGCCGCAAAAGTGATATCCGTGCCGTCAAGCATAATGTGTTTGTCCCATAACCGCTGAGTGCATTTCCCATTACCACCGGGAAACATCACCGCCTATTTTGGTTGGTAAAACCGTCGAACAAAAGAAGCGACAAAAAAGAGAGACGGCGAAAATTGCACGGATGATAGATTCCCGCGCGATTCTCACTCGTTATCCCACCGCAAGAGGACCCTGGCGTCGAAGTGAACGGGAAAGGGCACTCACTCCCCGTAGCAGACTCGTCGCGCACACACACACGCGCGCACTCGCGACGAGAGAGATCGATTCTTTACTAACGAAATCGGATCGACAGACGAGCGGTCTGAGAGATATCGTCCCGTAGTGAATGGGTTCGGCGCGAAAGAGACATGATGGAGATAGGACGCTTTAGATAGAAAGGTGTGACGGCGGATGGATCAAAAAAAAAACGTCCGGATTTTTAAACCAATGTCAATACCTTGTAAATCCGGTTATTTTTTTTAAGCGCGGCGCGCGGTGACATTAGATTGCTCACCTATTCGACGGCGGAATGCGTTTACACATGGATTTCAAAGCCGTAAACATCTGCTAAGCGAAACCAGACACATTTTTTCGAGTCGTGCGGATACGTTACCTTCTGAACGCATCATGCGGATTTTCTAATGAAAATTAATGCTTGTTTTTTTTCAAATTAAAAATGCTAAATATATACGCCAAATCTACTGTATCAACAAATATTTCTAAAAAAAAAACAAAAATCAAAATAAAATTAATGTAAACTCATTCCTCACTTTACGCGGTGCAATCGTTCCTGGATAATACCGTATAAAGCGAACCTGTGCAAAGTTTTTCCCATACTAGACATTTGAACGCCGCACAGTGGGGACAAATTACCAAAAAGGTGGTCACAAATGAAATTATCGAAATGTAACATTCCTCGTGTTTATTATTATACAAGTGTTCTACAATGACCCTCACACTAATTACCGTCAATTCCACTCTGTTGTCTTGAACAAAACTTACATTCTATCAATTCAAAATTGGCTGTAATTTGCGACCTGTGCTTAGTGCATTGTTCATTTATGAGTGGAATAGGTGCAGTTACGTATTTTTAATTCAGTTGACATTTATATTTTAACTTAACTACAAGATGGATTCTGTTCCTGGAGGTGTGCAGAAAATTTACATTATATTGATTTTTATTTTCATTAAGTTTATTTTTAATTGTATAAGTTTTTGCTGTGTCCTAGCGAAAAGTGGAATTTTTTAACTCTCATGTTTATCAGGACTTTTAGTATAGTATAAAGCATTATTAAGCAAACTTTTGTATTAAGTAATAAAGCTCATTTATCCTACCGTCCGAAAGTGTGAAAATATTTTGCGCATATTTGCGCCAACAAAAATTTTATCTATTTATTTATGTCCGTGTATCACTATTAAATGGATATTTCCGATAGCTACTCTCTTTTAGTAAAACTAGTTTATCAACAAGATTTTGTAATGGCAACTTTTCGTTGTAATATTGTAGGTATATAATATTCCAAATCATGTGCTACTTCACACAGGGAATCATAGTATCTTTACAGGATCACGTAATGTACACATAATCATGTTGAAGAAGAAGGCGTTATTTGAAATAATGCAAGTCACAAAAGAAACATTTAGTGCCAAATGTGAATATCTTACTAGACGCATTATGGAAATTACCCATCTTCGTCAGCAGCGAATTTATAAATATCAGCGTTAACTCATCAGATTAAAAGAAGATGGATTGCTGCCCAAAGAAAAAAGGAAAGATTTCTGCATCAAAATAAGGAGTGGCTGGAACAGGAAATATCTTCCCCTAGTGGTGATGTTTCTACGAGAAATGACGGTCAAGGACGACCAAAAAAGATTTTAGTGACATTAGTGAGCGGTCTAAGCGGCGAAGAATTCCATGTATCTGAACTGTTTTATGCAACGCAAATGAGCCTCCGAGCAGAAGAAAGTGTGGACAGCGCATGTGTCGTGAAAGAAGTGACTTGTACTACATCAACAAGAGGATCGAAATACAGAAGAAATTTTCGAAAGAAAGTTAATCGCGTCATTCCACCTTCAGGAAATCAAGCACTGTCAGCGATGGTCGAGGCAAAATTAAAAAAAGTATTATATTCTCAGACTTCAAGCAAAAAAACTGCCATTTGTATCCTTCTTACCATATAGTGAAAGAGGCGAAGAAATGTTACTTTGTTAGTTCTTTCATTACAATTACAGACAAAAGTGCAGACAACCAAACGCTTTATACAGGTTTAGAATGAGGTTATTGCTATTTTATCCAACGAGCAATTGAAAGATTTATGTTTGATTTCAAAATGGCGCTGTGACGGAAGTTCCGGCCACAGTCAGTATAAGCAGAAATTGGACGACCCAACGGATTCCGATGAAAATGTGTTCTTCACATCTTTTGTTCCTCTGCAGCTCATAGTATGTGGCAAACACGAGTCCAATAATAAAATTATCCTTTGGAATAATCCTCGGCCATCATCACCTCGTTATGAATATAAACAATGGAGGATCTCATCAAGAGACTCCTCATATCTTCTGATCCTATTATCTCCAGCATGAAAAAACTACCTCAAAAGAAAAAAACATCCTTTCCTAAAGACGTTTTGGCATTATTGTCGGCTCCGCATATAGACAGAAGAGGCGGAGACAGATTCCGAATACAGTGACAAAGATTAACTTTGGACATTTTGTAAATACCTTTTCATTCTACATTTTTTAATTACAATTTGTAAAAACCTACGAAAGTAAATTGTTTTTACTTCTTCAAACTTTTCAGACAAGTAATAAAAGCACCTTTTTAATTATTTTTTTGCTTTATTAAATCTAATTAATGTTCACTATGAGTATTTTTCTTAAATTATCAAGTGTTATGCATTTATGCCATCTTTTATTTTTAGATTCTTAATGCTAATATGTAAGACCCTAAAGTAAAAGACAGCTGTAACGACTGGATTACATTACATATATATTTTTAATTTAATATCAATATAGTAAGCTAAATTTAAGAGTGGTGTGTCGCGTTTCTTGTATCGATTTAACTACAGATGGCTGCTAAGTTTTAGAATACCTTTTCGAAATTAGAAAAAAATATAAAAGATGAATAGCATCAATTCGCCAATGGCATATGGCCGATTCGCCACATGTGACTGGTGGCGGACGCATTCGACACCGGTATTATATACCGGGGGTAAACAGTTTAAATAAAAAATTATGAAATCTGCCAAGGAAAGGCTATTGGCACAGGTAAAATCAGAGCCCCATAAATCGAACGAAAAAAGTAGGCGATCGGATTCAGAGGATTTTTTCCGTTAATAGCCAAAAGTTGGTATCAAATGACGCAGGAGCAATAATAAGAGAGGGGAGTAAGAAGGGGAATAGGAGATGAGATTTGAGCGATCCTCTCAGACCAGAGCACGACAGAAGCCAGGGAAGACAATGGACGCCATCCAATACAGACGTCGCTCCACCGGTAAAAAAAAAATAATCCCTCTATCCCCCTTTGGGCGTTGCCAACTCAAAACATTGACAGTGCGGCAGGGATGGCTCTGAAAAACGCTTTCCGATAAAAATAAGAGATTTTGAATAAAAAGTTAAGCAAATAAATACGCACCAGACGATGCTTCAAAAAAGCCTTGGACAAAAATAAAAGAAGCTGTGGTTTGTATATTTTGAAGTGGAGGGATACGTAAAAAATAATAATAAAACAAACGAAAAATTCGCGAGGCGAATGAAAAGGTAGGACAACAAAATTATGCATGCGATATTTTCGAATCGTATTTTGAATCTTGCGAGGGCACGGGCGGTATCGCGGGTTGCAGGAGAGTAGCGCTAGAGAAAATCCGCCGAATTTCGGTATTGCAAAAAATGCAAGAGCCTAGTTCTCACTATGGGAATCGTTAAATTTTCTCTTGGTTCAATCGGTCGCAAATCGAAGCTTGATCTTTAAGGATTATTTCCTTCATAAGGAAGGAAAAATTAAGGAGACATTTTCGGCCGTAATTACCGAAGCGAGGTCTTTCGGTTCTTGTATTTAAATCCGTTTCTAGCGCATGTATATTTTTATTAAGGATATATCTTCAGAAAGAGTTTCTAAAAACCCTATTGTCATCTGTTGTTGTTAATACGATTCAAAGGCGCACGTTTACTTAACTTCTGATACGAGGATTAAAAATAAGTACGAAAAGTTAATCAAATCGAATAATAACATTGCTGGAGTGAGCTCGGATGCTCTGTGCTCTAGATAAGGACCCTTTACAAACAAACAATACGAAAATATACGAAAAATTTCAAAGGAAATCTAACAGAATCGTATGAATGGGTCAGACGAAGGTAGGTGTCGTTGAAAACACTGGAAATTATTCATGTTACTAATAATCAATGAACGTGAGAACATAAGTTCGCTGTTTGCAAGAGGGCAAAAAGTAATCAAAGTCCTCTCGGTACAAAAAAACAATTTTCTGTCGCTACATTCTGCAAGTATTTCAACGCTTGAATAATCCCTCGTCGCCCAGGAAAATCCTGCCTGGAGGAAAAACGCCGCGCCATATCACAAGAAATAAACCTACGCCTCTCCACGGGGCAGTGCATCTATTACGCAAGGACGGCCACGTGTGCATAAAAAACTGCACAAAATGCAAGTTAAAAACGAAAAAGGAAGGAACGACAGGGAGAGAGGAAAATGAGAGAGAGACAGAGAGGCAGCGAGAGACGAGCCCTTAATGAATATCCAAAATCGCATCCGACGTATCTGGGTCATATGAACGGGAATAAAAGAAGTACATAAATAAAACAATCCGGAACAAAAAAATCCAATCCAAAATTTTCTTTTTTTTTTTCGAATCATTTCGCGATGTATAGCTGACCCTCTCCATATCCCTCTCTCCTCTCTCTCACCCTCCCTTCCTCTCGTACACATTCTGTGTGTCATGCTGCAATAAAGAGGGGCTGGGAGACTTTCTCACTCCCTTTGATTTGAAAAGCGTGAAATCACGTGCACATTGATTACTGCATGAGTAGTTCGACTCTTTACGGACGTTTGGGCGCACTGAATCGTACAATTAGCGAGAGGAAAAATGCATCAGCTAAAAAATAAAAAGGGAGTAGGAGGTGGATGATGGGAAAGAGATAGAGAAAGAGAAAAGAGGAAAAAGCCAGTGTGTTCCAGAGGGATAGAGAGGACGCGGGAGGAGCCCGGAGGAGTAGGCACGACGCTTTCCAGGTCACCAATCCCTGGGTGGCGTGGGTGGGATAGTTGCAGGAGAGATGAGTGGGATGAGGGGAGAACAGCGACGCGGGATGACTGTGGTTGAAAAGAGGTACAGAGGACAAGTAGGGAGAAGGAACAGAGACAGAAATAATGAAAGAAATTTGAATAAGTACTAATGTAGAATAAGAGAGAGAAAGAGATAAGAGGGATGAGAGAAATAAAGAGAGTGGGATAAAGGAGGATAATGTATTACCTCTGTTGAATTCACTTCGTCGTTATTATTTAGTGGTGCGTAAGAGCCCTCTCCATGGTCCGAATAAGAGGGCCAATAAATACGATGGACGGCTTGATTGTCGATTTTGTTTTGGACGTATCGGCTGCTTGTGGGGGTGCTTAAAGCAGGAAGAGCATGGATCAGAAGTGCTGCGGAAGCTGACAGCACGTACATACAAACCGTCCAATCGAAAGTAATGTAGGGGTGTTGGGAAAAATATCTCTTTAATTAAAGTTTTTGTACTGCATTCATTCGAACCAAATTCGGATATTATGGAGACGATGAGGGGCTGCGTTTTGGAATTTTATATTTTCGGTGATTTCGTCATTAGAATGTTACTCGAAGGATATCGTGTTTCTCATTCATTATACGGAACGAATCCTAGTTTATTTCTAAGTTAATAGCTGCAACAATCCACGGATAACATGGTTCCTCGTCACAGCAGTAACTAGTAAAAATTTAACATTTGGTTAGTGAAAACTTCATAGGGATAATATACCAGAAAGAAAATAATAGTTTCAAGCTTATAAAACAACAAAAGCGATGAATATTATTCTGAAAGCATTTCATCTCACCTTGAAAAACATTAATTTTTCAGAGAGATATTTCATTATTTGAAATATCTTTTTTAATTCAAAAGATTTCGCCTCTGTACCAATTTTCGTTCTCTCCTTACGGAAAAATATTGGAGTAAAACATTACCTAAAATTTGTAATTTTAAGAATATTCTACTTTTTCCATTGTGGGGTACTTATGTCACACCTTTGTGCCAAATTTTAAAGTTATAGTACAATTAGAAGTGAAATACTATTTATCTCATTGTTTAAATTTT
Organism: Tanypteryx hageni; assembly: GCA_028673005.1. Classification (NCBI taxonomy): domain Eukaryota; kingdom Metazoa; phylum Arthropoda; class Insecta; order Odonata; family Petaluridae; genus Tanypteryx; species Tanypteryx hageni. The sequence continues at coordinate 60,300,358 of CM054116.1, forward strand.
AAATATTGTTAACGGCCGCAATAACAACTTAATGGAGATATTCAAATATTTATTTGTGCATTTGCACAAAGCTCTAAATAACATTAAAATTTCAGCTCCGTAGTTTGTTCCGTTGTACCTAAACATTTATCTATTTGTTTAAATTTTAAGAATTTTTAACAGCCTAACAAATTACAATATTAAAACTTCTATACATCCTATATCGTTTTGTTTACAAATTCTACCTTTAAGAAAAATTCCAGCTCTGTAGCACATTTGGAAATAAATAATTCTTGAAAATTTGTTTAAACGAATGCAAATTTTTAGCGGCCGCATTGTTGACAATTTTTAAGATTTTTTTTATATAGAATTTTCTACAAAATGCTTGTAAAAATTTATAGCTACGACTTATAGTTTCCGTGATAAAAATTAATAAACTTTAATGTACAAATGGGCTAAAAACAACCCCTAAAAATTAACAATTTTGAAATTTTCGATTTTTCTAATTGGTTGTGAGCAAAATCCTTTTATCGTGAAAATTTTCAGCTCCGTGTTCCTTTTAGATTGGTCTACACATTATAATTCCTTTTCCCCATGTTATCTTATGGCAGATTTTTCTTTAATATTTCCTTATTGGATTTTGACGTCGCTATAAGTTTACGCCGTAGTGTTAAATCAATTGCATTATAATACAATCCACTGATTCTCTTTATAAGCACTAAATTAAAGCTATTAATATACACAGTTCATCAACCCCCATAATTGAAAGGAGTAGTGTGCTTTTATTTAGAAAATATATCGCGTTTTAAAATTATGACGTCATCATATGTGTTTGTCTTTGGTTGAAATCAATGATACAATAGGAATTTTCCTATTAAAAAGCATTAAAGCGATGCTTTTACAATATGGATTGCCAATTCCCATTGAAAAGCATTGTCCTTGTTGCTATGGTAGCTGAAATTCTTCATTGTTGAGCATCAACTTTTTTCGTCAATTGGGCACCGATTTGAATTAATCTTAAAAAATAAGAAACCTCATTCTTTTAGCTATATAATTGTTTTTGTTCCAAGATTTAATTAAAATTTAATTAATTAAAACTAATTTAAAAATGCAAATTTATGAAACTCTGCACAGATTTCCATGTTTTTCTTATGGAGTATCAAAATGGAACATTGGGGTCAAGAATACCCCATAAAAATTTAAAAATTTAGAATTTTTTATTTGATGACCTTAGGTTTTATATCATATATATATATATATATATATATATATATATATATATATATATATATATATATATATATATATATATATATATATATATATATATCCTATATCCTCTTCCGTAAGAAGCAGCTATTTATAATAGATATAGTATGAATGCCTGCAATTGCGGTATAATTGCTATAATTTAGCATCAACAATTTCCTTTATTTATAATTTATAATTCAATAAAGCTAAAATCCAACATAATCATAATATTTTAATTAAAACTCTTACTCGACATTTCTTGAACTCTTCGTCAAATATATAATATATGTAAATATAAATGTCCGCACTTAGGAAAGAAAATTAAGGCCTTGTCATGAAGGGCATAGTACTAATTTCAAATAATTGAATCTTTTTTCTTCATGGATATCTTTATGGAAGTGCACTGAGCTTCTTAAAACTCAGAAATTTAACAAATTAATATGGTTAAACGCTTCATTTGACAAAAGTGTTTCAACTAAGTGTTTCCTAAGAAATTTAAAAATTAAATCATAAATTGATCAATTCTTTTATCACACTATGTCGTTACATCATATGAAAAGTCAATCAATTATATAAATATTGGTATACAGATAATCAGAACATGGATTACAAAATGTGGCGATTGTTACCACATTGGGGGCTCCCTGCAGCAGACTTTAATTTACATGATTTTATATAGATAGAGCTGCCAGGTAAATATAAAATATCAAATAATATCAATCATTAATTAGCACTGCAATAATATTCTCTGCACACTATTTTAAATAATAAAATATATGAAGAAAAGACAACAAATCGTCGTCATTAAAATACATTCATGAAAGTAAATAAATGTTTGGAATCAATTTTACCTTCTAAATGATTGAATTAATAAATGCCGAAAATGTGACAGAAATGAATGGAAAGCAGTGCCGGTGCTAATTAAAATGACATGAAAACATGCGATATTTTATGAAATAGCAGTAATTTCAAAATCCGTAACATAAAACGCATGATTGATTTGGAAATTTATGAGAAAGAGAAATAATCACTAACGAGATAATCATTTAAAGTATCACAAAGGATAAATATTCTGTAAAATAATGTCTTCATTGAGAGACAGAGTTATTTATCTAAAGTGTATACATTGACACAAAATACAGATACCTAGTTAAGTCCCGATTCGCTCAGTCCGTGGATTACACTAAAAGTTATCTTTGTATTATTGGTGGACAATATAAATACTTTAAGTTATAATGAAATTTGCTACAGTTTATTAGTATATAATATTATTAAAATATATCTTTCTTTATTAATAGTTCAATTTTGTTTTGTAACAAAAATGTGCACGGGCAGTAATTATGTTCTGTCGCGGAGATTTTATTTTGCTGCAAACCGTTCAAGCGCCACACCTTCTAATTTAAAAACCACCTTTCAATAAAATAAAATAGATTGTACTAATGCTTACATTACTGTTGATTTTGTTCATCGATTTAACATCAATTGGTACAATTCAAAATATTTAACAATGGAATCGATATAATGATAATAATTTGATCTATGCACCTCAATTATTTAACTAAAATAAATTATACGCATTTTTAAAAAAAGATTTTGTAAATCTTATACCCAGAGATAAATCGGCGAAAACGCAGTCCTAATCGCGCACACCTGGATACCGTTTTTGCCCTGGTCAAACTAACTTCTCTACACCGTTGGGGAGAATAAGTAATCAGAACCAGCGGACCAAACCGAAATACCGTATAAACCCCACGACGCCGTAGAGTACGGTGCGGTGCCTGTCCCATGAAATACACTCCTCCTCTCCGTTGCAACCCGCCAGCATTCGGGAAAGCAGTGTACACACGACCGCCTAACAACCTTCGTCCTAGCATCCTCCGAAGAATCCCCGGAGAGAGACAGAGAGAGGGATGAAGGGAGAGTGGAGGGAGAGATAGCTAGAAGGGAAGGGGTCGGATGCAGCGTGTGTGTGGGTGAGCGTGTGGGAGAGCATCATGGCGACGGGGTCAGTTCGCCCCCAATTGTCGGAGCGCCAGGAACAGCTCCAGGGTAGCACACGGCTTGGAAGCTTATACAACGGCGGCCAACCCGGCCCGAAGGGGTGTGTAGGATGACGTTGGAAATGGCGGGCACGGAGGTGTTGCGGGAAGGAGGTAGGGGTGTAGGAAAGGGGAGGGAGAACGAGAAGGGGGGGGGAGGGAGAGGGGGATGGAACTACGGGGGCGGCAAAGCGCGGAAGAGGGGATTGTGGCGGTAGCAGCAGCAGGAGGAGAGAGAGAGAGAGAAAGAGAGGTGACGTAGCCTAAGGGTCACCACCGGCCGTGTACGGTCCTCCACCCCCGCCATCGTGGACGCCGCCGCCGCAGAGGCCGCGCCGGATACAAAATACGGAGGCGGAGCTGGGGCTGACCGCCGGCCATTACTAGCTCCTCTCTCGCCGTACTCTGTCCAGCACGGCGCAAACGTACAACTGCACATGCACAAACACATACACACATGGGGCTAACTCTCTCTCTCTATCTCTCCCTTTCTCTCCATTTCTCTCTCTATCTCTCCCTTTCTCTCTCTCTCTCCATTTCGCTCTTTCTCTCTCTCTATCTCTCTCTCCCCTTTTCCATCTCACACACATACAAGCATACATAGGGGGTTATTTCTCTCTCTCTCTCTCTCCCTCTCACACATACATACACTCTCTCTCTCTCTCCGCTTTCTCTCCCACTCTCCTGGACATGCATTCCCAGCGGCACTTAAGCGCAGAAGGACACACCACACATTTATCAACGAACACGTATCCCTGACAAATGCACGCGCGCTCTTAACATCCCACGGCGCATCGACAAATCGCGGTGCACGTGGCCGTTCCCCTCCCTCTTTCCATATCACCCTCCATATTTCCCTCCCTACCGCCCCATTCCCAGCAAACCCCGCACACGCGCGCCCGTGTCTGTGTGTGTGTCATTCGTTCATCGGTGTAAAGGCGGGAGTAGGCGCCTAGCGCCCTCTGGCGCTTTGTTCGCTTCCTCCGACGCGGAGGCGCCTTATTGGACTCATTCGCGTGGCGGCCGCGGTACAAGGCACGTCTTTTGTGCGCTGCTTCGTTGTCGCCAAACACCGCCCGAAATGAAAACAGCGCGACAGCATGAAAGTACGTACCGATTGGCAGGATGGGGGACTAATGAGGGTCTCAGAGATTGGAACAATACATGTCATCGGAAAATTGGATCGAGCTGGGTAATATGGCGAAAGGAGACGTTTATACACCGATGAGGAGATTTGTTTTTAATTATCAGTGATTAACTTACACATTTCTTCTGTAGGATCCCCGAGTTTCATTTATATGCTGCCCCAAATTTTACGCGATTTTTCATTTTAACGGTCGCATATATGCAAAAAGGATCCATAAAACTATTTTACTAATTACATTAGATAAATAACAGAATGTTGAATTTAAACAAAATGATGGGAATGGCAATGAAAGTATCTCAGGATACTGAAAATCTTTGGCAGAGGAAGGATATTTATTTTTAAAATCTCCGTTACTTGCAAAAAGTAAGAACAAGTCTTTAAGTCAATGGCGATATTTTATCTGCAGTTGGCTCAGATTAAAAGTTATGTTTCTTTTTATAACTTTGCTTTATAATCACAATATAAATACCATTAAGATAGAAAATATAATATTGATATATTTTAACTGAAAATTGTACAGAATTAATTTTTATTATTCCTTCAAAACACGACGCGAAATTACAAAGGTAATTCAAATTATAGATAGTACTTAGTTTTTCAGTGATGGCATAAATGTTAAGTTAATGTTCACAATTATTCATATTGAACCACAATTTAATATTATTTTAGTACAATTCATCATGATGCATATTTTCACAAACATATGGGAAGTCGAATAATGTTACTCAGATATATTTCATTACTGAAACCCTCATTTTGCCATAGATTTTTCTCATTGACAGCCCACTAATTAATTAATTAATTAATAACTGAAATTAGGCTAATTATTACTTATTTTGTATTCAATAAATGAAATTGAGTCCATTATTCACCATTTACCTCAACATTACTTATTAAAGTTACAAATGGTATGCATTATCTCAAATAATGCGTCACCTCGTTATAAATTCACGGATTTGCAAGTCCCTTAAATGTCGTCATAACCCAGTTCTACCCTGAATTTGTGTGTGTGAACACCCACTGTTTATATGGCTACTTCAGCTAATGTAATTGCCTAATCATTAACAAAACACATTTATTTAAAAGCAGTTCATGAGTTTATCCCCACCCGCAGGAGAATAACAACAAATAATTAACTCCATGCAAAAACCCTCCTTCCTTTATTATTAATGCATTAAATTATACCTCGAGTTTAATAGTCATACAAAATAATAATTTCTCAGTCACATGATCCCTTATACTTTTCGGAGGCATGAAATCCCGAGATTGTGAAAAGAAATGACAAGGGAAATGAGAACGTAAGTCAAACAGAAGGGGTGGACTGAAAAGACTTGCATGGTGTGATTCGAAATTAGGGAAAATAATGAGACGGGAGAGAAGAGAAACGGCCTGGAAGTCAGTCGGTTGAAGGGGAGAGCGGGAGAATCAGTTCTGCTGAGGTAGAGGGAGAGAAAAGAGGGAGGGAGGGAGAGAAAGGTGCAGAAAAAGGTGAGGGGCGACGATGAGGCTGAAGATGAGGGTTTGGGGAGTGGGGAAAGGAGGGAACGGAAGAGAGACAGAGAGGAGTGGGACGTAGTAGGCCTCGGACCGGGAGGGAGCCACGAGAGGTGGGGAGTGATGCTGTCATTGGGAGGACGGCAGGAAAGGAAGGAGCGAGAGGAGGAGAGAAGAGAGGAGGGGAGAGTAGGGTAGAGGTGAGCTGAGAAGCAAGAGTTGCCACAGACGCCTCCAGCGAGGGAGGGAGAGAGAGAAAAAAGGAGGGAGGAAGGCAGGAGTAAGGGTATTGCCTAGCGACGCCGTAGATTGATTGAGTCTCTTATTGCCAGTGTTATAAGATTACTCCCGATCAATCTTGCTCCTAAACAAAAGGATGGCTTTGGACGTGGTCTTCTACGGATGGAGGGAGAGAAAGGAGGAAGGAGTAAAGCGGAAGACGGAGGGAGAACGATGGTTAGAGGGAGGGGAGAGCAATAGGAGGGATACCTGTTGGGGGAGTGGGTATTATAGACTGGAGGGAGGGACGTGCGAAGAGTGAGAGAAGGCCTATTCGGAGGGTGTGAGGCAGAAGTCGGTGTGGGGCAGGAGGGCAGATTTGTGGCGGAATGTGACGTGAGAGAGAAGGGGATAAGGGGCAGAGAGAGAGGAGAGATAGAGGCGTAAAAGGAGAACTGTGGCGTCGGGGCCTCCAGTAGCTCAGTCCGGAGTGTAATGGGGAGGGAAAAGGGGGGAGTGGGGAAGGAGGCTAAGTGAGAAATATTAGAGGTGCGGAGCATGTGTGGTCACGTGTGTTCGTGTCAGAGGTCACGCGCACTTGAATCACTCTCGAATACACATACTGCGGCAGGCCCAGCGCCATCTCGCTAACCATCTTTCTCGAACCTCACAGCACTCCGCGTTATTTTTTTCCCTATTTCCCCCCTCTTTTTATTAGGCAAGCCCCTCTCCCCTCCTAGAGCCGTTTACATACTGAGCCAGGACTCTGTCTCTATCTGAAACCTTCTTCACCTCGGGTCCGCCCCACCACAAGGACACCGTCGTCCCCAAAATGCTTTCCTCATCCTGCCGGGTTCCCCGTTTACCGCCTCTTTTTCCTCCTCTCAGCTCCCCCCTCCTACCTCCATGCCTTCCCCCCTCTCTCCGTCGCTCCTTCCTCGCACAAATTCGGCAAGTAACTCCCGGCGTTCCATATACTCTCACACCTCAGCCGCCCATCTCCTTTCTATCTCTTCTCCGCCCCTCCCCTCTTTCCATCTCTACTCCTCCCTCTCCCCTCCTCCTACCTCAATCATCTTCAATTCGGTTCCCGTCGAGCAGTCACATATTCAATCAAAACAGATGGCTCCATTATATCCTAATTCCCTTCCTCTCGGCACTTTGCGCGCCCCGTATATCCCCTGTGATTTACAGGGCCTACGTTTTGGAAACCCTTTACGACTCCCATCATCGGATGTTTATGCAAGAGATGCATCGGAGGCGTCCGCGTTTATTTGGGGAAATTTTCGAATATATATTTTCTTTCGCAATGATAGACTGCGATAACGCTGCGCCGAAGATGCACAGATTACAGAAATGAGGAAAATGTCAGTATTTTTACCGAAAAATGTTACCTTCGATAATGAGAATTTGTTATTATTAAAATTATCTTAGCTTTAAACTAAAAATATTATTTAATGTAGCTGGCAAAATAATCACTAGGTGGTCATCTTTTTATAAAAATAATACCTGATTCGCTTAAAATTTTATTAGATAGAGATGAGAAGAAAAAATCAATATAACTAAGAATTATATATATATGTTTCATACATAGCTATAAACAGCTCACAAGTTTCTATTTAGGTGAATTATTTGAAAATATTTCTATTAATATAAAAATGTTATCAAATATATCATTCATACGCATTCTAGTCTATTCTTTTTTCCTTCTAATTGTAATAAATCTATGAGTGATTAGCTGAAATTTCTATCGTTTTTATTATTGAATCTTTAAGGACTATAGCAGAGAAAATATAACCTTTTGCAATTACGAACCTTTTCTCTCTTCATGCCTATTTTAATTGGAGATTACTGTGAATATTTTAATACAAGGCTTTAATGTGTAAAGAATAATCTTTATGCTTTTAACTTTTAAAACAAAAATATCGATTCTCTAGCAAATCTACTTCTTATTCAAATGAAGCAAAACTGCAAACTACTTCTTTATCCGCTTTCTCTCTGTTTTGAAATTCAACGCTAAAGCTCACGCGACAAGATATATCGTTAAATAAAAACAAGTAGAGTTCTATCCACGAAAATGGATGACAATAGCGCGGCGTTTTATTTTTATGTGGTTATACCGCCACATATTTGGTCACTAGATCCTAATTTGTGTTATAATGTGGGCATCACGTAAAGATGAGGCAAGCGTTTAAATGAGAGAGGCTTAATAGCTAAGTTAACGTTTTATTGCGCATCATCGTTCTACATAAACATATATTTTACATTAAAATATATATTTTAGACAATTGATACTTCCGAAATGAGATATAAGTTTATAACACAATCAATTTTGTATTCAAATTTTGAACGCTTCCTCACCCGCCCCTGTTAAGCATTAAAAACTAAAACTTTTTAATAATAAGTGGTATCAATGTGGAAATGTACACTCCAAGATTCAGCATTCCACGTTTTATAACTTCGGAGATATAAACTAAACAATCAAAAATTATTTAAAACTCACCTCAGTGGAGTGATTGTACCGTAATCTTTACATTCACGTTCATTCCTTCGTCGTAAATTAACCATTCTTTTTCATTTACGTCTTTTGAGCACGAAAGGAAAACTAATGTATTTACCTCCATTTCTTTGTCGTGTATAACCCATTTCCTTTTATTTACTATGCTTGTGTGCGCACAAAAGAAACTTAAACGTAATTTCGTATTTGTAGAATATCTTGTTCAGTTCAGCGGCTAGAAATATTGTTTTTGTCGATAAAAATAAAAATTGCGTGAGAAATTTTCCAAGTCCAAAATAAATTACGATTTTCTTGTTCGATTTTCCTCAAAATTATCAAGAATAAGTGCTAGGAACGTAAAAAGTTACGCTAACTTTTTCAGTTTTCCAACTTTTACACCTTTGGAGATATTAAAAAAAATAAATGGGCCCCAATTCGACCTCGTATATTTTTCAAAACTGAAATCTAAAGAAAAACAAATGGCAGCAAAAATCTACCCTTCAAGTTTCAGCTCGATATCGCTTACGGTTTCGTCAAAATTTCGATTTATGCAAGTACATAGACGACAAAGTGAAAATATAAGCGCATTAAAAACACGCTGAATATAATTCTACTAGCGTAATTGCCCGTCATATATGACGGGTACGCGTGAATGAACTTTTAAGTTAAAATTGAAATAATGATTAATGAAACCAACTTGTATATGCAACAAAAAGTAAGCAATAAATATAAAATTCACATAATTGTGTGTTCCGGAGAGTTAAAATAATTTTGGGAGAATAAAAATTGTTTGACAAAGAAATACGTTACGCTATACAATTCTTATACGCCAAAAATTATTTTTAATCTTTGTAACATTTAATGTTGTCTCTCTCTCTCTCCTTATCACTCTCTCGTATTAGAGCATTCAATGCACGCATTCCTTACGCATCCTCCTATATAAACCAAATAACACCACACTAAGAATTATTATATTTTGAAAATTTCTTCGCCCCCCTTAGTTGGTGCATTAATAAACATATCACGTACTTTTAATGACCAAATACTGCAAAACGATATATCATAAATGATTCCAGGAAAATATTCAATTTCTATTAAGTGATTTATTTTCTAATCAGTTTTAATCGACCAAACAATCGACAATTATTTAAAACATACCTCACTCGAGTTCAGTAGTTGTAATATTTACGTTTATGTTCTTTTATTCGCTGTAGAAAATACATCTGCCAAACACGCCTAAGGAATTAAATGCATTTTGTAATTAAAGCAGATATTATTTACTTCAGTAACCAATAAGACTATTTACGTTGACAACAATTAGGCAGCTATGCACGAATTTTTCAAATATGACGGGTATGCGTGAATTAAGTGTTAAGTTAAAATTGAAATAATAATTAATGAAACCAATTTTAAAAAGCAATAAATATAAAATTAACATAATTGTGTGTTCCTATTAGTTACCATGTGATAAAATGTAATAATGAAGAACTTTAAACAGCAATCCATTTGCATCCATATCCTATATGCTTATTTATTTATTTTTTGTTGTACACAGATACCATGTGTTAAATGTATGCTAAATTCTGATTGTAGCGCGGCATATAAATTGATATATTTTATCATTTGTTAAAATTAAATAGCGATTAAAATATTAAAATTAAACAGATTTAACTTCTTACTTATTTATCGCATTTTTTCATGGGAAATAAGGTTCAACTTCCTCAAGATATAATTGACTTTTCGGCAGCCAATCAGATTCTTAAGATTGCGTTACCAACAAAATTAGTTGACTATATATAGGAGGATGGAATAACTGGGCGCCATGGCAACGGAATGTATTGCTTCGTGATAAAATTGGTTATTCTATCATAGTAAACCCTCATTGTGTTTTTGGTAAAATATTCCATGTTAACCATTCTTTGTTAACTGGAAAAATTACTGGCGTCTCATTATGCCTGAGCAGCGTACTTGCATAATTTTCCAATTCCATTGTTACTTTCCAAGTGAAAATTCTGAGAAGTTTTTTTTACATAACTAAATAATTCTAAAGCATAAAATTCAAATAACTTCACAGTAGAGAACGTCTCCTGTTAGTAATGTTAAATCTAAGTAATCTTATTGTTAACTGGAAAAACCGCAGCTCCACCGCAGAGAATTTCGAGAAACGTTAGAGATTATAAATGTTGACGTGTATCAACGTCAAAACCAACAATTTTATTTACTGACAGAAAATTAAAGCAAACTTAATTATCGCTATAAAAACGTCTCTAAGAACAGTACTCCTGATCGTTGGTTGTCCATCGGTTTATTACTTTCAAATGACTGAAATCACGTACTTTTAGCAACATTAACTACATCTTTTTGCCGTGGAAATATATTGGTCACGGAAGGGCCCAATTTTGTCCGACCTCTGACTCTCTGATCCATTATTCTAAATGCAAAGGCTGGCCCTATTAGAAATTGCCTTCTTTTCAAAATAAATGCTAAAGCACAGTTTTTTGACAATAATGTCATACATGATGACATTGCCCTTGTATGTATACATACATACTAGTAGAAGTGGTTGCCTCTGTAATGTCGATACAAAATGATTTTAATAAAAGCCGCGTTCTATCACGCAGTCCCATATAATTAATGGATCGTATGACCCTTATGCTACAGGTATAAGCTAGAATGTTGGGAAATTTGGAAACAACAAAAAAAGAGCGGGAATCGAACCGGAGTCTTCCAATTGCCGGGCTAATATTTTACCACTGCACTACCGTAGCAGATAAATTTTCTTGTTTCAGAACGAGAATGTTTTCTTAGGTTATGATCATATGATCCATCTATTTATAATTAGGCAATTTCACCATTGAGAGAGTAGTGGTTATCTTTGGAGTTTTTCTGTGAGGACATCCGTTGGGGCAGGTTGCTACTAGCTTGGCTAGCCCGGTACTAACCTAAGAAAACATCCCCGTTATGAAACAGAAAAATTACTCTGCTACGGTAGTTCAGTGGTAGAATATCCGCCCGGCAATTGGAAGACTCGGGTTTTCTTAGGTTATCTTCATATGATCCATCAATTCCATTAAATTATTATTACACCATTAATAAAAGTCTTAATCTGTTGGTTGGAACGCTATATGGGATTTTCCATAAGATGAATCTTAAATATACCTCTTTCACACTTTCAGACTTATTTTCTTTTATAAAATTAAATTAGAAGTAATTGACGCTTGATCTTTGGATAAAAACCATTTTAAAGGAAATTAAATTAAGATTCTTATTCCTGTCGTCGAATTTTGTTTTAGAATAGAATTCGCTCACATTAAGCATAAATATTCGAAAATTTGTCAAAATTTTGCATTTTTATTGAAACGTTCCCTTGGCGATCAACAGCATTGTTGTTCATACAGAAAATCAACATATCTGGTAAGTCCATAATAGCTCATTTTTTCGGAATAAAACGTTAAAGATGTTGTTAACTTAATTAAAAAATTGTGTTCCCTTATTGTCTTACTATTAAATTTCAACAAAAATATTAAAGTAAAAACCTGTTCATCTATCTTATCTAATGTTTGTATAAGTGTCAGATTTAACTCACTTCCTTTCAATATAGTTGAATATATTAAGTTCCAATTTTTCCGTTGAATTTCAACGGGCATTTACACTAGTCTATTTATAATAAGAAATATCACCATTGAGAGAGTAGGAGTTTTCTTTGACATTTCTCTTTGAGGACGCCCGTTGGGGCTGGTTAATGCTAGCTTGGCTAGCCCGGTATTAACCTAAGAAAACACCCCCGTTATGAAACAGATGCGGATTAGATTCTCGATTTTTTTCTCCGGTTTCCAAATTTCCCAAAGCAGTCCCATATTTAGAGTGAGATTTCTCAGGAGCATTAATGTAGCTTAAATCAATGCTATTATAACAAAGATTATTAATTTCCATTTAAAATCATTGGAATCGTTGACATAGCAATTAATATTTTTCATTGAAAAAGTCGGAAAATTTCCATTTCCGATTAAAAACATTTTTGCGAAAATTCGACACGCATTTGAATTTTGTCCTTAAACAGTTCAACCTATAGAACTGTTTATTTTCCAAGTACGCAACTCAATTTTAACCAATTTAAAAATTAAATTTTGTAAATACCCGCATCGAATTCCATTGCTACCTAATATGGGGTAGGAATGGAACAATGGGATCAAAGACCTTCCCTAAAATGAAAATTTTGGAATTTTCCAGCAACTTGTACCAAATGACCTATTATCTTGTCAAATTTCAGATCTGTAGCTCTTCTAGAAGCAACTTAGGTTTAAAATCCTTTAAAATTAAGAAGTAATTATTTACGTGGTATTATGATTTTGTTGATACAGCAGGAAAAAAATCCGCACGTAGGAATAATTTTCTAATAATAAACTTAATTTAAAAAAATAGGATTAAGCATGGTTATACACGAGTATTTTCAAAACGTAGGTTTACCAAACACTTTGATAAAAATTTTATAAAAATAACTTTTATGCAAATGTGACTTCTTTTACCAAATATTTTGGCTAATATTTTAAATGTAAGCTCACGATGTAAGATACAAATATTTTAATATATTTTATTTATGATTGGTTAAAATACTAATGTTAATCTGACTCATAAATAAGTGTATGATAACTAACCCAATTTTTTTCGCTAGTTAAGAATGATTAATAAGAATTTAGTCCCCATTTCCCTTTAAATCACATGCACTGAACTATATCGAGTGAAGTAACTTTAAGTACAGCGCTTTTTGCTGGCTGAAAAAGTGGGAAGCGTTAATCACGTAAGTTACTTTCCCAACGAACCAAGTCGGACGGGAGAATTAATGCATTTCCAGCAAAAACCTTATGAATTTAGGAATTATGGTTCCAAGCATATGAGTAAGGTAAGGTTAAGGCTGTTATATTTAACTCTCCAAGTTTTTCTCTGTCACCCCATTATATTATTGATTCACAAATTTTCACTGCTACATGAAGCATACCTTATCTCTATATCCCTCCGTGAACGTTTGACCTAGAAAGATAAAGAATGGTGAGAGAAGTTCGAATAACGCCCTCCACAACCGTCTTTATCAAATCCGACCGCTTGTCATCATGAAAGAAAATTCAGTACATGGGTTAAAGTGCAAATTCGACTGAATTTTTGTGACAGTAGATATAAAATAAGTGTAATTGCCGTATAATTCCGATTATAGGGCGACCTCAAAGGTAAAGCGTCCAATAATTTCAGAAAATAAAATATGGGATTTAAAATTTCAATTTTTTTTTTCAAAATTTATAAAGTTAATTTCAAGTTGGACGAAGAAGAACTTTCATTCAGGAGAACGTATTTCACATTTTAACAGTATATGGCATCTATCCTGAAAGAACATATAGGATGGAAGGAATGTGAATGAAGGAGACATTCGCCCGCCATTTTAAAGCAAGTTTATATTTTTGGATACATATTTTAAAAATGCATATTCTTTAGATCGGGCGAATAAAACCATTATTGCATTATTGACATTCTTCCTGTTTTTAAAGTCAATATTAGATTTATATTTCAAAGCAAGGATAGAAACCATAAGATGCATACATACGTGTTTACAAATAATACCGTTTTCATTATAAATAACTTATTATTTTATAATTTAGCGAGTGCTGTCCATTGAAAATTAATGTAGCGATACATTGCAGCGTGAAGGAAATAGATATTTTACTGTTGTTTCACACTTATTACACTGTAAGAGACCATGTGTCATCATTTAAAGACGAATGCGCGATAGCTGACACTTTCAACTTCGTTAATAAATTTGGGTAATACGAAAGTCTTTTACGCACTTTCAATTACATCGAGTGATGAAGGGTATATCACAAATTAATTGGGTACCGGTCCAATTAATGCCGAAGCTTTCTCTTCATTTCATATTTAATGAGAATTTTATCACTTCCATTCTGTTATAAGAATATTCAAGCCATAAGTCACCCTAATTGCGTCAAGTGTAACATTCAGAGCGTTAAGATAATTGGCAGTGTCGAAGAAAAATTACCTTTGCCTCTAATGGGTGAGTTATTTGTAATCTCTTATCCCAAGTGGTCTCATTTGTCAAAACGTAGAAATATTACTCATTTTTAAAAAAGCCTTCATATATTAATACAGAACGTAAATTTGTACTATTTTTAATATTCTGATTCAAATTAATTAATAATATTGTTTATATCCGAGTGTAAATTTAATTAAGTGATTCTAAATTAATAAAAGTTATAGATGTTTGTTTTTTAAATATTTCCTCAACGGAATAACGTTATTCCCGAAATATAAAATATAGTAAAATAAAAAACATCATTTGTGCATGCCAGCTTTATTATAAATCGATTATGTTAGTATATTGCAATATATAATGTATTTCACTAAGCTCGCATCAATAATTTTGGAACATTATCCCGTGAATCTAATTAAAAACTTGAATGCCTTTTCAAAAACAATAAATATCAGGTAGAAATATTATAAAAAATCGTTCCGTAGCTTGTAATTTTAAATTTTTAAATGACCTAAATATTAAATCCTTATTGTCTGCGCAGATTTTATATTTGGCCAATTTTTAATACGGCGCAAAAAAAAATAATTAAAATATTTCCATTCAGAGGAATTTTATATCAAAAATAGTATCTAACAAATTTCTCATGCGTCGCAGTGGTCGATAATAAGGCAATAATTACCAAACTAAATCTGTCTGTAAAACTTTACCAGATTAAATTTAAAGGTAAAGATAATTGGGTTTAGTATCAGATCGTCGATCATAAGTTTGTTTTGGTACAACTAATTCGTGTTGAGCTACAATGTGACCTATTAATGTTTATATATCATTAATGCCTTATATATCATTCATATATTGTATCATTTCGTTCGACGCAAAACTTCGGGAGTAAGTTTATCAACGCCTCGACTGGATGAGCAGAAAATCTTCCTCGAATGGTTTTTTTTAAGAAACTCCTTACGTCGTCATCACCAGCAGGGCTTCCGTCTACCTGCGATACCGACGATGGAGACAAAATGGCCGAGTTTATTAAGCCGAACCTCATTCTCCTTAGCGGGCCAAAATGATTCTTCATTCCGATCCACCCTTTCCCTTTCTCCTCCCCCCACCGAAGCGCCGAGATGTACAAATCATCCCTCCTCTCACCTCCCCTACTCCACCGCCCTGTTCCTCTCTCCTTCTCTCCTCCTCACGGCGGACCCCCACACCTCCTACGCTTCTGGAAGACGTAGACAAATAGGCCAGACTGCCGTAATGGCACGGTAACATTTTTTTCCTGTCCGTAGCCGGTGCGAGCGGCGCGGAAAGGGTGGAGAGGGTGCGGTAAATGGTGCAGGGAGCCAAGGGTGGGCGAGACTCCCCCTTCCCCCAACAGCCCGTCTATCCTTCCCCACCCCTCCTCTCACCTACCTACCCCTCTACCGCTCATACCTTTCAGAGCAGCGCAGAGGTGTGGGAGCAGATGCGTCGCCATTGAGAACATGACTTCCCCTCACCAATCATCGGCGTTGCTACGCTGTTTCTAACGTCAAAACGCCTTGCGAGTTTTCTCTTTTTTATTTGTAGATATTTTTCTCTTTTTTTATAAGGTCTGTCACTTTATTCGAGTCACTCAAAATATGAAGAGGGTGCGTGTTTTCTGCTATAATCGCCCTCGAAAACTGAGCGATAATCATAGTCAAAAATGCATTTACCTTTCAAAATTGGACTTGATTTTGTTAATATTTAAAATGTTTAAATAAATGATCCATAAGACCTGAAAGGAATAAAAAAATCCGAAGATAAATTACCCGGAAACGATTTTGCGGAAGATATTATTTTAACATAATATTGTAAATTGCATTAGCTTTAAATTTCTGCGGTGATCTGGGATTTAATTTTTACGTTTTGGTAAAATATTTAATCATATTTCTGCGGAATAAGAAAAGCTCTAAAATTACTATAACTTTGTCAGAAATTACATTAAAAATAAAATCGTTGCTAAGGAAAAAAGTAATTACTCAAGTTTTGGCATTAGCAGAAGAGAATGATTTTATTTCAAGCGATCCAACCACTCATAATAAAATTTAACTATTTTCTGAAAGTTCTATTTTAGCGGTCATTATTTTCTGATATCTACTACCATAAATTTTAATTTTATTTCCTCCTTTTCCAGCCGAAATTCATACCTACTGAAATTATCATATAATTCACAAATCTATATAAGGGAGAAAAAATAAGACGATAAAATTCGAATGAAAAAGTAAAAGGGATCTCAGGAGACGAGAAGAACGACAGAGCGACGAGAAGGCGGAAGAGAGTGAAAGAAAGAATCCACGAGTGAAAAAAAAAGAAAAATAAAATGGCTGAAGACAGAGTAGGAAATGAATGAGAAACGATTAGGCTTGCCTTGAAGGAGGAGAAGAGTCGGCGAGCGAGGGGAGCCAGGTTGTTGGCATAAAAAGGGACAAAGATTGGGATAACTTTGTCTGGAGGGGGAAGAAACGCCAGAACGCGTTGCTAACCTTCCTTCCATAGCTCGAATCAGGAGTCTCACGCACGGATCTAATAAGGCTGCATTCACAAGATTTTTTTCCTCTCATAATAGATTCTGATGAAGAATTGCCTCGTTTGCTTACTCGCGAAAAAAAAACATTGTTCGGCCCCGCAGAAGAGCAAAATGAAAGATTGGCGGACAAGCTTTGACCTCCTCTTTCCACAACCCCTTCACACAAACTCCACCGCAAACCGGATCTCTTTCACAGTTGAATAAAAAAGTATCGTCAGTTCTAGCCAAAAAAGTATGGGAATTATATAGCTGCTTCTTATTCCTTTCGTCGTACCAGTGCTGCATTGCTGCCACACCGTAGTCGTGCTGGCGACATCAAAGAATAAAACGGAATGCTTAATTAAATTTCACGTTAAGCTACCCTACCAGAAAGAGAGAGTGAGGGAAGAGCGAGAAGTTCGGGGAAGAAAAGGCGAAAACAAGTCGGAATATTCGGAGTGGGAGACGTGATGAAGGGAGATAAAGGGGGATGATGCGGGCGGCTTTGCGAGGCGGGCGAAGGAGAGGAAGAGAGGGAGAGGTAGGGAGAAGGGGAGAGACGCGGAAAAAGAGGGAAAAGATATATATATATATATATATATATATATATATATATATATATATAGAGAGAGAGAGAGAGAGAGAGAGAGAGAGAGAGAGAGAGATGGGGTTTAACAACGGGAAAGTACAAATTTTGCAAGGGAAAAGTGCTCTGCGGAAAATGTTCAATCTTAATGACCCGAGAAAAAAATTGCGAGTGAGAAAAAGAGCGCAAAGAGATTAGGAAGAGATCCAAAGAGAGCGTGAGAGAAGTAGAGGAGGTAATGTGGGTAGAAGGGAACGGCTGAGAGCTAGAAAGAGAGAGAGAGGGGCTAGACGGAACCTAAGTAAAAGGGGAGCACTTACAATTCGAGTTGATTTGCGGTTTCGAAACGAGAAAAAAAGAAATCGCTGTGGAACCCATTTTCGCCGAATCGACGGAAGTTATACCCGAGGAGATTTTTTTTGCCCCGGCGCCTTTCGCTAACATTTAAAGAGTTCCGTGAATTTTGGAGGAATGGAAACTCGGCCGACATCAAAACACACACACACACACACAGGTCGCCCGTTTTGACGGGTGCTGAGGGCGGTGTGTAAAGCGAGAGCGTGTATTAAGGGTAGGATTTTCGGTGGGTGGAATCTGTGTGCGTAAGTGAATAAAGGTGGAAAGGTTAAGGGGCGGAGATCCGGAGAGTTTGGTTATGGTTTGAAAGAAAGGAGATAGATTCCCGTAGCCGGGGAGATGAACCTATACAGGGGACCGCCTCTTCGTCTACCACTCGGCCAAAGGGTAAAGGAATACCTAATGATTACAAGGGGCAGTTTTGATGACATGGTAGAACGATAATAAAGATAGAGTAAGAGGATAAGGGAGAGATAAACAGAAAATTCAGTAAACAGAACATGGAGAGGGAGGAGAAAGGGAAAATATTGGCTGTTTGACATACTTATTAGATGAAGCAAAGAGAGGAGACAGGAATACGATAAAAAAGATGAAAGGGGAGATGATAAAAATACAGAAGAAAAGAAAATGATGAAGAGAAAGAAGAAGAGAGTAAAGAAGAAAAAGTAGAGAGGAAAGAGAGGAAATAAAAGAGAGGGCAATTTAAAAGGGAGATAAGAAAGTGAAGAATATGTAAAGAAGAGATTTGATAAAGAGGGAGAAGAGAAATGAGAGGAGACAGGAAAGAGAAGGAAGAAAATAAAGGTGAGGGGAAAGAGAGAGCCAAACAGAAAGGGAAAAGAGAGAAAAATAGTAAAAAAGGAAGAGAAGAGGAGAAAATAAAGGGTTAGAGAGAGGAGAGAAAATAGATAAGAGAGGAAGAGAGAGGTGAAGAGAAATGTGAAGAAAAAGGAGAAGAGAAGACAGACAACTTTATAGATCGGTAGAGAAAAGGAAAAAACAGACGGAAGTAGTAGGCGACGCGTTCCTCCTTTCTTTTTCCAAAGCAAAACCCCCACAGGATTCAAACCCGAGAGCGGACCAAAAAAAAAGAAAGACGGGAAAACATTCTCTTAAGGCTGGGTGGAAGAATAGGTGACGGGTTTGTTGTGATGGGGTTGAAGAGTGGAGAGAGATTCTGGAAGGTGGGGTTTGGGAGGGAGGTGAGGGGAGGGTCGGAAGGCGGAAAGAAACTTAATGGCTCGAATGGGATGAGATGGAATGAAAATGATACGAAAAGAAGAGAAAATGTCTGGAAGAGAGGAAGTGATGAGGGTTTAGGAGGAGCGGAGAGACCGACCGCCCTTCGTCCTGCCCATCTGTCAAAATAAGACGCAATGCTTCAAAAGCCGAATTCATTTTGCGGTCGCGGCTAAAAATTAAAAGTAGCGCGCACGTCCAAGGAGGTAAGAAACTAAGAAAAATATTCGCGAGGAAGTTCAATTTGCGCGATGGACCAAGAGATGATGTGAGAAACATTCTCACTCCGATGTGCGGTTTAATATTTTTAATGATTCGCTGAGCAAGATGAACCTAATTGCAGATTTTTTGCCCCCTTTAAAAAAATAACCGTTCTTGTTTTAGTTTTCGTTCATTCGTCCTCATGTGCATACTATATCTGCAGAATAATGAATCTAGAGCAACCAAACTTTCAGAGTATTATGCAGTATCCAAGGATAAGACATGGGAAACGTTTTATTTACCTTGCATTTGAACGCTTCTACCCCGTATTTTTTTTAATATACCGCATTATACATTGCAATTATTTCTTCGTTTACTTAAAAAATTACCAATGAATACAAGTTGAATAAACACTTAAACTAATAATTACTGTTAAAATAGACTCTTTAAAATGTAGGAGCGCTTCAAATAATTTAAAAAATATATATTGTCTCTACAAAATATCTTAAATTTTGCTTTTCCAGAGATAAATAAAATTTCATACATTAAAACAGATGCTCTATGGTAATACGAAAAAAATATCAATAAAATTCACGAATTCGTATAAAGTTTCGGATTATTTTGAAATTATGAAGCGTGTAGTATGGCGAAAGGATTCCTCCTTCACCTAACGTCCTTCCAACAAAATCAATCTTTACTGTAGTCACCACCATTACTTATTATCAATAGTGTATAAATTAATCATGAAACTCAATAAAAATAAATGACAAACATGGATTCGAAATATCTGCACATGGCCTATTTCGCGATTAAACGGCATAATTCTCTGATGATTATGGCTAGAATTACCTTTCGGCGCTTTTCCAACCGAAAATAATAGCGGGAAGCGCCTGTCTTCCAAATCTCGGACCGAGTAAACCCGCATTAGACTTTACGAGTTGGAGACATATTACTTCATAGCTAACGCTGCGAAGATTTTATCTTTAAAATACACGGTTCGGAAATATTTGTTTGCTGCGTATTTTAGAGAGCCGGACAAAATAACATGCAACGTGAACGAGATATTCGACAATTTCGAGACGTAGTAGTTTCCGATAAAAATATAAAGATGAGGAGGGAGAGAAATAAATTTTAGGTGTGAGAGAAGTGGTGGTAACGCGCTTTGCACGACCCGGAGACCAATGGGAACCAGCGTTCGCGCAAAAGAAAACAGGAAGGGTTTGTTGGATGGAGGGAAAGGGTCATAGGAAAGGTTGATAGGAGTTAAATGGGAGTGTAAGCAGATGGCAGGGAAAGAGCGCGGCAAAAAGAAAGCTGCGCGAAAGGATGGATGGGAAAAAAGAAGGGAGGAAGAGATGGCTGTAAAAAACGTCGCTCCATATAGGAGAAGACAGAGATCCATAAGCATGGAGAAGAAATGAATGGAAGGATGGGGAGGCAGGAGGGGGAGGAGGAGAGGAAAGAGAGGCAATGGGAAATTGAGATGGAAAAAAAGATATTTAGGCATGGTTTGCAATGATGTACACATGTTAGGGTTAACTGGCATGGTATCTCTTAACATTTGACATCTGCGATTGTAACATGCGCAAAATGGCTGGATTTAATTGTCTGAATTAATACACACGGTAACGTTTATATGCTCTGTTTATATATTATATTAACAATATAAGTGCACAAATAAATATCAAACTATGTATTTATGAAAAGTTTCCATTGGTTTCAATTGCCTGACACTCTAAATCGCACATGGTGATGTAGATATAGTTCGAAAAACCCATTTAAGAGAATAAATATGCAACACATTCACCGTAATAATATCTTCGGCAATAATCCGAACCTATTTGAACATTTAAAGTGAGGATTTGAGGAAATTCATAGGAACGTTTTATAAGAACATTTTCGCGGATCGCAGCGGCCCGTTTCCTAGGCAGCAACTGATGAGACCTTTCGCATAACAGATGACGATCGCGGACCTTTTTTTGGCCACGCGGAATTAAAAAAATATATAAAAAACAACCAAAAAAGTTCCAAAAAGTAGCCACGCCCGAAAGCTGGATTCAAATCATCGATCCTGTAGCGGGATAGTGGACGACGACACGTTCCGCAGCTGGCCAGTGCGAGCGACGGGACAAGAATGGGGAAGAAATGTTGTGTAAGGGAGAGAGAGAGAAGGGGAGAATGGGGCTAAAAGGGCGAAGGGGGAGGGGAGTGTGTGGAACCCATGTGTGGGAGCTGATAGACCAAAAAAAACGTGATGCGGAGATGGGGAGCGAATTGCAAGGGGAGAGAATCGGGAGAGAACGGCGTGGGAGGAGTAGAAACGAGGGGTGGCGGTCTCGGGGAAATCGAGGAGGAGGCCCCGCTTACGTCACCATCTCGTCCATAAAGCGTCCCTCCATCCCGCCTTCACCCATTCTACCTTTCCGCTGCGCCCCTCCCGAAGCAGTATAGAAGCACAGCTTGACCACGCCAATTTCGGCACGATCTTCGATATCGCAGCGGCCTCGTGCCCCGGACACAATCAAAGTCAAGCTTCTGTACTCTCCTTCTTCTTCTTCCGATTTCCTTTTCTTATATATATATATATATATATATATATATATATATATATATATATATATATATATATATCTTTCCCTCTCCTTGATCTTCTCCTCCACATCCGCCCCCCCCCCCGTCCATTCCTTGGTTCCCAATCTTTTTGGAGAAATGCGTCGTTCGTTCTCCATTCTACTCTGCTCTATCAAAATCCTAGTTTTTTTCTCCCGAATCTCTTTCGTTCTCGTGCCTCTCTGCTTCCCTATATCTCTCTCGCAGGAGGACCAATCGGTAAAACCCCGGAGAGCCAGCCAGCAATTCACCCTTGGACTCATTTTAGCGGAATGGATGTTTTGGGAGATAGCCGGCGTCAATCTCTCTCTCTCTTGTCCGCTTCGTTTGCCTTTATCTACCGGGTGTTTAGAAAGCTTTAAAAATAAAAATGCGATAAAAATTTGCGCCGGAAAGTATCGTTTATTTATTTAGTTTTTTTAGATCCAATAGCTCCGAGGGAGAGAGAAACAGAGAGATGGAGTTTTATTTTTGTATTTGCAGAGATAAATTTTTAAATTGGGCGATAATAATTCGATGACTAAAATAACGCCTCGGTCAACGCTGAGAACAACAAACTAGGGCCAGACTTGTCAACTGATAGGCAGACTATAAGGTTGAAAGGTTTTTAACCTGTCAAGAGAATGGGGCTGTTTTGCGAGCGATAAGATCAGACGTCATCATTCACTGTCACGGAATCATCGATCCGATTATTCTTCATGTGATACGGAAGAGAGGGAAAAAATACTAGGCGAAATTAGATTAGGGCACGACTGACAATTATGAAGTAAAAGCCCTCTTTGGGGTGAAAAGGTCGTTTTTTTCTTCGTTTTTCCTAATACGATAATATAAGCTATTGGGCTCTTTTAATTACTGGTTGCATTTTAATGGAATGAAAAAACTGAATAATAAATGAATTGGTGGATTCGGGCTGGGATTTATAAGTTAGAATATTAGCACGCCTTGTGATGTCACTCCTCTACTGTGAAGCGAATGGTTACTTTTTTTCTTTAATTAAAAAAACCTATTATAATTGTTGAGTGTTGGCATTCCACGCAACAAACCTGGGTTCGAATCCTGGCGGAGGGCGGTCCTTGCAACCGCAACTTGTTTTCTGTGAGGAGGACTCACAAGCAAGCACTACGTCTTTCGGAAGGAACGTTAAGCAGTGCACCCTCTTGGGGCTTTTCGTAAGAGTAAGCTAATGCCGGTAACGGATTTTCTTCCTCCCTTCCTTAAATAAAAATATGTGCTTCAGAGGATTGGCAAGCCGGCTGCATTACTTTTCCATTGACTCCCATGAATTCTGGCTGAGAGAGATCAAATATTACAATTCAGGCATCAAATTTTATAATTGCGATATTTTTGCCGAAACGTCCCTCATGGAAAGTTTTAAAGAAAAGTTTTGATGAAGTAAATGTAATCATCGACTAGCAAAATTATTAATCAAGAGATTGACCCATCAATTGAAAATGAGATAATAATTTATAAGCTTGTAATTTGAAATATCAACAATATCTTTTTTTGCCCTATAAAGATCAATGAAAAGGGTTATAATTATAAAAAAGTATCTTTATTTAAGCTGTGATAGAAAAGACCAACTTCGTTTTTCTTTATGCCATAATTTCAGCCTCTCTCTCTTTGCCACTCAATCTTCTCCCTCTGTCTATATTTTCTTTCGATAATTGAATTTTATATAATCAAGTATTTTACGTCTAGTTCACCGTACACCGAAAACGTTTTATCTGGAAATTTTCTGTTTTTAACTACAAAATGGAAGGTCGGAAGCTCTTTTTATATATTTTTTATTGCTCACGAAGAAATTTTCTCAAATAGATAGACGGCTCCCGTCTTCGTAAGCCTTTTCCAATGTAACTCGGAGACAACCTAAGCCTTACCGATAGTACCCATTCAAGAGCTTCCCGCCGGCCTCACATTCCACAATGGAATCAATTGCTCTCAGGTGCTCTTCAAGAAACCGCCTTAAAATCCTCTTCCTCATTTCAATTATCTAAGTCAAGAGGTCTCAAACACATGGCTTGCGGGTAGAATGCGGCCCGCCAGTTCAAAAAGTGTGGCCCTCTCAATACTACTATTCTAAGTGGATGAAAGAGAAAGTGTAACGAGGCAATAATGGAGAATTGAAGAGAAACGAAACGCTATAAAAATGTTTAATAATTATGAACTGTAGGTTAATTTGTTTTTGATTAAAATAGATACCATTTATATTCGTGAGCCTTAAAGTTTCAGCAAAATGGTTGGGTATGGCATGCAGCTCGCCATCTATTTAAAAATTATAAATTTGGTCCCCATGCAATTTGAGTTTCAGATCCCTGATCTAAGTTAACGGAAGAAATACGAAGACGAATAAAATGCAGTTGAAATTCGCATAATATTTGCTCAGAGTTAAATCAAATTAAAATAACGGGCAAGCATGAGAATTCATCTTCTTGTTCTTAAGTTTACAATTTTAAAGGAATGCAAATTAGAACTAGGAGCAGATTAAATTAATAGAGGAATGTTATTATCAAAAGGATATTAAATTTAGAATTTTTATCGACCAAATCGTTCGTTGTATATTAATTTAAGAAAATGAGAAAATTAAGGTTGATGATAATTTTTGGAATATATCTTTTCTTTACAGAACACTTATTTTTAAATTATCCAAGAGGAAGGGAATTTCCTGAGCCATCAGATAAGCAATTATTTCTTAATATTCAAAGCATGAGAAACTGTTTGTTACTCTGATATTAACATATTTCGCTTGACTGAATACAAAAAAGTTATGAATCTGGTAATTCTTTTGAATTTTCATTCTAGAGAGTTTATCAGAGCTGGAAGTAATCTTATGGTGTCAGAGCCTCTTTCTTTGTACTACCTGCGGTCCGAAGCAATGAGCAAGAGATTTTTTTTATCATAAGTACGAAGCCTCGATCATACTCGTTTGCGCGCTGAAGAACTCCGGGAAACCTGATAAGTTACAACTTAACAAGGAAGGTCATAAAGCCGGTGAGAGCCATCTCTCAACTCTCATTATCTCCTCATGTCTCCCGTTACTCAAAAGGTTACAACAGAGGCCCCTATTGTCCCACGTCATCTCCCATCCCCTGATATCCTTCACCCGTTTGAATAAACGTCACGGACCTCACTCTGCCTCCCTCCCCCTTTCCTCTCTCACTCTGTCTCCCTTCTCTCTCCTGTCCTATTCATCCTTCTCCCGTTTCCTCATATCCCACAGGATAAAACTCCTCCTTAAAGGCTGTGCAGGGAACATATCATGCGGGTCATCTTGTCCCTTTCTCTTTCTCTCTCTCTATCTATCTCCTCTGTCCTCTTCTCTCATTCATCCTCCCCAACCCTCAAGCTGCCCGCCGTAGCGGCACGCTGCCCCATTCGACCCTTTTCGCGGTCCTCCTTGCCACCCTGGCGCCTCCAGTTACTAACTAATCCACATCCTCACCTCACCTCCCACTTCCTATCCGTTCCTTTCTCTTACGATGCCGCTCCGTTTGACTCCCACCTCTAGCCCACCTCTTCTTCTATTTCGTCCATCCACACTCCTCTCTCTAGAACGCAAGCCTCCTCCTCCCCCCCTTCCCCTTCCCCCACCCCCACCCACACTGACGCCCACGGACCTTCCTTCTCTCCCTAGCTCCTTCCCACCAACAATATCTTGGTCAAATCCTCTTGCCTTTTCCGCCTCATTTCATCTCTGGCCATCTGGTGACAGGGACAGAAAGGAAGCGTCGGAGAGGAAGGGATGGAAGGAGCAGCGAAAAGAGAGGAATGACCGAATGAATGGAAGGAAGAACGGAAGCGCAGAACGGTGAAGGAGACGGGAACGAGGGTTGGAGATGAAACGATGGAGGAAGAGAGACGGGGAGGGAGTTCGGGATCATGGGATTCCTAGACGCGAGTGAAACAGGGCGAGGGAACCGTAGGTTTGGCCGCGCAATGAAACCGAAATGAGACAAGAGGCGGAGGAAGATGGCGCCTGAAAGAAATATTGAGAAGGGATAATATAAGATGCTCGCTTCGGTGAAAAGGGAACGAGTTTCCATGCGAGAGATGAGGGACGTGGTCGGAATGCGAAAGCGGCGGGGGAAATCCTGCGCTTGAAAGTATTATATAAATTTGTCCTGGTCAATTTTCATATGACAGCTCTCAAGATGGATTGAGTCAAATTTCGCGATTTAAGGAATCTGAGTGAAAAAAGAATGTGCAGGGAAAAATGAGCGGGATATTAATGTATGGGTAACGAGATATCCAAGATACAAGTTCTAAATATCGGAGATAGATTTGCTTCTACCTTGAATGAAACAATTACAATATATAGAAAATACGTTTGAAGACATATGATAGTAAATTGAGAGGAAAACATTTTAAAATCTTGAATTCGTCCAAGTCTCAAAAAAAAGTAATTTTATTTCTTTGAACACATGCCGCGCTCTATATCTCAGTGGAATTGAAAAGTTTACTTAGTAGTTGATTATTTCTCCTTTTGAAATTTATTCGGTAACGAACTAAGAACATATCTGGAGGAGTTTACATGACGCTCGGGATAGCAATATCAACGAACTTTCACCGAAGAACTTCCAAATTTTTTAATCGCGATGAAGCGAAACACGCACCGCAAAAAAAAACCCTCCACGCGCCTCGTTTCATACGAGGAGTTGACAAAGAAATTACCACCAACAGACCGCGACGATAAAAACTCTTATGAAGGCAGTGGGAGGCAGTCGTGTGGAACAATAGAAAGTAAGAAAGAAGTGGAGAGAGAATAGGAGAAAATTGGTTCCTAAGTTATAAATGCAAGGGGCAAAGGAGAGAGATGGAGTGAAGAAAGAGAGAAAGAAAGGGCGAGGCAGTGCAAGAGGAAGAAATAATTGTGTACGTATGCAAGTATGTGTATATCAAGGGCGGAAAACAAACTTGGGAATGGGGAAATTATCTCCCTTGAGGGAGATGATCAATCATTACTAAAATGTTATCTCAATTCATTTTTGTATATTGTAGGTATTTTAACATTTTAAAAATATCTAAGCAGTGTATAATATACACTGTATATTTATCACGAGACAATTATATTACATAAATATTATCAGTAAATATATTCGTTTTAGTTTTACCCCCATAAGCTATAAACCTAAGGTAGATCCGTCCCTGATTTATAGACACATACAGACACGCATAGACACACATACACTTACACATACATATGTACTCTAACATGTATAAGTAGGTAAGGAGTTAAGGACTAGGCGGAAGAGCAAGAGAAGGGCTGGAAGGAGAAAGAATAAGGAGGGAAGAGAGACGTTCTGAGGATAGAGAGAGAGAGAGAAGGGGAATGGATGGATGGATAGAAATTGTCGCGGTAAGCAGAAAACCAAACGCTTTGGAAGGAACGTGAAGGGTGGGAAGGAGATCGAGGAGGGAGAAGAAGCAAACGAGCGTTGAAAGAGTATACGATGAAGAAATAGAGAGAGGGAGATGAAAAAAGTTGCAGGGGGAAAAAGGGATCCAGAAAAAAAAACTAAAAAAGGGGGAGTTTCGGAAAAAATAAGCTCAAAAAACTTGGATCCAAGGAGTCACGTGAAGAGGGCGGAGTAAAGGTTTGCGTGGACTTAGCAATATCTCCATCTCTTCGTTTTCTTAGAGCGGGCAAACCTCCTTTCTTCATCCCATTACTCCGCTCTGCGCCCATCCGATTATTTCTTCTTCTCCACCCCATCTCACTCTCCTCTCTCACTCACGCCCCCCACTCCTCTCCCTGACCATCATCCCCTTTTTCCCTCAAAAAAAGACGGTAGGACCTACCCCCTCTCTTCCCCCTCCGACCGAGAGATCACGCCATCTCCTTTTACCTTCTCCCTTACACCATTACAGATCAGCAGACGAGACCACTTCCGCTCTCAATGGACGGAGAAAACTCTCCTTTCAATTCCTCCTCTCCTCTCCCTCCTTTTTTCCCCTCATACCAGAATTCCGTTTTTTTTTATTCCTCCGTCCGCTGCTTCGTGTTTTTTTCCGCTCGTTTCCTGAGATATTCTTCTCTGAAAATTTCTTATTCCATTTCCCTCACGAGGACTGGGGCTAACCTCCGTCTCACCCTCTATCTCTCTTTGCCCTATCTCTCTCTCTCTCTCTCTCTCAAACGCCTTTTCTCTCCGATTGGGGTCTAGGAAGTTTCGCGATGCTAGCAAATTTTCGGTCGTAACAGAGACGGAAAAAATAGGGAAAGTACTGAAATTCTGTGGCCGTTCTTTTGTGCGACGGGAGATTACTTTTTTGATACATACCTTTCGATTTATCTTTTCACAAACGATCGCTTTATAGCCCGTTGTAAGTTTTAGTTTATCCGGAGAGATTCTTTTCCTAGTTAAAAATTGCTCGTGGCGATGGTGCAATTTCATTTTTAAAATGAGGCGATTTGCGTTTGTATAAATTAATTGTATATCTGAAATCGGAATGGTCGCAAATTCTTTAAATTCTTCGCTATTTTCTAAATTCTCATGGAAACAAAACTTTTTCGTTCGATTAAATAAAAGACAAATTGTTTGCGGAAACACGTTCAAATGTTATCAACGATTCGCGAATCATAAATCAGTTACCTCTCTTATATATGATTTTTAAGTAATATTGTGAAATTGCTTAAGCTTAAAAAAAGAATGATTTCTAATTAATAACATTACCAAAGGCTTTGACACCAATTTAAAAATTATCAGAGTTGAAGACCGAATAGCGGCGTAATTTCACTAAGTGTTTACCTTCGATATTACAAAATACCATAAAGTTATACCTAACTACGTCAAATAATTCATAAATTAGTCCAACATAAAATAAAATAACTGCAACGGAAATAACGATTTATGCTCGTTAAATCGCTACCTTTTAGCACAATCTACGCGTTAATTATAAATTAAATAGCAAATTTAACATGACTCCCGTGAGTTTTAAAGCAGAGACAACCCGAACATATATACCAAGTAAATGTAACAGCCCGAAGCTTGCGTGATCGAGCATGAATTGAAAAAAGGACGATAATCCACTGGTTAAAAAAACCTCTCATTCATCAATCCGTCCAATTTATTATTCGCTCGATAAATATTACTCCCTTTATATCCTCGTGTTTTCTTTTATTCGGCAGATGGCGTTGCATTTGCTTTGTGACGCTTGCGTCACAAGCGAGACCAATTCGAAATTTTAATGCGGACAGATTGACCTAAACATCGCTTGTTGATTTTTTAAAAACTTTTTAGGCGGCGATAGAGAGGAAGAAACTAACTTTAAATTCTCCCCCCTTCCACACCTCCTTCCACCGAAATGCAATATCAGTCTCCGCCGACCCCTTCTCGGAAATAGAATGAGGTCATGAATAAACGCATTCCCTTAGGCTTTCCTGACACAGCATTCCATTCGTCGGCATATTCCGTATTTTACCAGGAGAAGAAGACCCGTTTTCGTTCTTTGGAATGAAGAATGTTGGCAATATTGAATCTTTCATCACTCTTATTTAGATAGGGAACTTTTCTCGACATTAACGTTTGCTCGGGTTAAATCGGCCTATTTCACATTATAACGCATTGAGGAACTACGTAACTTGCGAAATTGAACGTGGAGAATGTTTATTTATTGAATTCGGAAGTATACTCGAGTCGAAAATTCGGCTACATTATCCGGAAAGTGACGATCACCTCATCACCAGATACTAATTTCTTTTTCTTTTGCTGTGTCGGTAATGGGTTATTCTATGATTTTTTTCGAGGAAAATAAATGAACGAGTTTGATTTAGCATTGCCTTTTAATATTGCGCATTAGTTTACAGAAACTTGCAGTTAACTGAATACAAGCACATAAAATACAGACCACAGATCTTATATTTCTCTTATGATTATGGGCAACTGGAGTTATTTGATGATAACAAAGATATGTGAACGAGAACGTATAAAAATCCCAACAATAAAGCAAAAGAACCGCTGGGAATAATAATTTATAAACTACGCTCCCAAACTTATATGGCAAAATTAAAAAATATATACATGATCCAACATGGAAGCTTTGAATTTTTTAGGTTGAAATCTTATGAACAAAATTCTGCAGACCACATATACTTAACCCCTAGGCCGATTACCCTGACATATTAACCGGCCTTGCTGTCCTATCCTCGAAGCGTTTGTCCGTACACGGGTATTGATCCTGAATTCTCTTTATTCAAACCAAAATAACAGAGATATACTACCGAAAGGATGAAAATGTTTACCAAGGAAACCGAAACACCTTTAGAAATTGCCGCTTTTAGATGCGACCGGTGGTAGAAATACCAACCTGAAGGGTTAAAAAAAAACATTAAATTTGGACTTTCAAGAAAATATCTCGATTCCACGTATTTCAACGTACATATTTGATGCAACAGCGGATCTCTTTTTTCGATTTTTCGGATTTTACAGAAGGTGATCTTGCACGGTAATATTATCATAAAACTAACAAGCTTCGTGCAACACTTGAATATTTTGCGGAAAATTTTAGAAAAGATAACAGCTCCAAAGCTCTTTTGTAGCGAAGTCGAGAAAATCCGCCGCGTTCACAAAGAATTTCAAAACATTATATGCTCAGATTGGCATAAATACGTATATGCGAGCATTTTTGTTGTTTCAGTTCCTTCGTATTCCTCACAAAAAACGAGATGAGAATCCTAAATTAAAATATAAAAACATAAGAATAAGAGATTTATTTTTTCGTTAGTTTTCATCATGCTTTCCCATTATTAACGCCTTAGCACCACTAAAAGTCGCCGATTATTTTTATATATAAATTTGCTACTTTTTTTATCTCTCTCTCTCTCTCTCGCGGCGGAATTACGGGAGGAGAATTATGTACATTTTTTTCAAAAAACTTGGATTGTTTGCAAAAAAACTTTTGAAAAACTGACTCTTTGTTCCAAGAGAGCTCCACGACACCGGACGGGAGTGTGTCGGAGAAGTCTCACTTCCGTCGTCGAAGTCACTGTACAAGCGCGACTCATTAGTCGTACCCTTGGCGAAAGCTCAGTCACCGCTTCGTTTCTCTCTCCCTTTCCTACCTCCACCTTCTCTCTACCCTAGAGGAGAGGTTCCCCTTCAAACTCTCCGAGGACAGAGTCGGAGAATTGTTATTCCACTGGAGATGGAAAAAGGGAGGAAGAGAGGATAGGAGGGATATGGAGTTACGAAAAAATGGAGTGATCGCGCAAAGATAATTTTTTTCTAGACGCGCGAAGGCTATTAATAGATTTACTCATTTACTTTTCTCGCTCGCTTCCTATCTTAATGTGTCTCTGCCATTCTGTCACCTCGCTTGGGCAGGGTAGCATTTTCATCAGCGAGGTCATATCCCTCCCCCCCCTCTCTCTCAGTTTTTCTCTCTCATAATGGTTGCGTTCCATTCACGCTAAGTTAGCATTTAGGAACCCAGGGTTACGCGAATAAACAAAAATAATAATAACCCGCCATTTTTTTCGTTTCGTGTCTTGTTTATCCGCGCGGTAGACAGATGGCGCAGAAGACGCGACGGCGAACGGTAGCGGAGACTCGGAGAGAAGTGACGGAATAATGCGATGAACTGTAATTGCGAGATAATTAAAAGGCCGTGCGAGATTTTATTACTAACATTCGACCGTTTTAGAATTTCAAAGTCGAGATTAAACGGAGACGAATCACAAAAGAGGAAAAATTCAGCAAATCGATATTCAGAAATGGCATATAACCTTTCCTAATAAGGATTTATCTTGAATTTTCGTGTTGAATTTTGAAATAAGTCGCGGTATTCAAAACGAACTGATATGTTCCCGGGAAATAATCTCATTAAGCATGTATACGCACAGCGAACGTGAATCTGAAGGAAGGAATCTGGAGAATTTTTAGTAGGATATTCGATAAACACAAGTCACAAGCGGAGTCGAGCACCATGCACTGCGGTAATGAGACGTAGTTCAACGTAGTGCGGCGCAAACCTCCAAGCGAGGGAAACCAGTACATACTAGAGGTCTTTTACCGTATGTAGCACGTGTACAAAGACGGTGCCCAGAGGCCTAAACACGTGTCCACATGTAGTTGAGAGAACGTAGGATTCAGAGAGAAAATCAACCAAACTAATTATATAAGAGACATGCCTCAATAAGCTTAACATTACTGATTCCGTAAAATGTATCGCCGAACTTGCGCACCAAAATAATTTCATAGCTCTCGGTGTTACTATAATTGGCTTAAAGTACGCAATGCCGTATTTTGCGTGGGAATAGTACATGTCATAACGTTATAATGGGAAGGAAAATGTCATTAAGAAAAAAACCTGTAAAAATGTACTTGATATACGTTTTTTTTTGAACTATTTAGTTAAGGCCCACTCCCTATTCTGTTATAAAATTTTTTTTATCTAATTACTGAAAATCTGATCCTTTAACGAAGCAATGAATTTCTAATAAGTTATAATTATGGCAACGCGACAGAATTCGTTGGAAATGCCGGGAAAGCTGAAAGAAAATTATCCTTCCCGAGAAATAAACGACATATTTAAATCATTATTTATCACGCAATGGTTAAAAAAATTAATCTTCCGCAAAAAAATCAAAAGAATTCCTTGAATGATTAATATCCAACTTTTAGTCTTAACTCACAAACATTGCGTAGGTATTTAAATCCCCAAAAGTCCTTTCTTTCACGACATTAAGAACTCTCATCTGATGATATCTCATCCACTCCGAAGGTGCATGTATTTTATATAAATAAATAAAGATAAAAAATAGAAACTCGAGGAGATATTAACGAGTAATTTATTCCCGCCGAGATAAGAAGGCAGAAAAAAAACATTTCTCATTAATAATCCGTCATTTTTATTATTCCCGAAGGTGAGAGAGAAGTCTTCTAACCACTCTAACCTCGACGCGACGAGGTCGAACGCAATTTTTTCCCGTCGAACTTGTGGAGTTGAAGTGAAGATATATACTGATGGCGAGGCGAAATATTGAGCTGGACATCCACGTGTGGTCGTTCATGGAGAGAGGGAAGTTTCGGGGGAGGAAAGGATGGGTGAGTTTGCGGAGAGGGGGTGAGAATTATAAAAGAGGTGGTGACGGTAACGTGGTGAGGGAGAAAAAAAAACCCCTGCGAGGCAAGTTCCTGCCAAATCCGCCATCAGAGGGTTCGGCTGTCTCCAACTCACTATCCCGTCATCGAGCTCTCCATTCCCTACGCCTCCCCTCCCCTAGCCGCC
Organism: Tanypteryx hageni; assembly: GCA_028673005.1. Lineage (NCBI taxonomy): Eukaryota > Metazoa > Arthropoda > Insecta > Odonata > Petaluridae > Tanypteryx > Tanypteryx hageni. The sequence goes on from CM054116.1 coordinate 60,333,761, forward strand.
CCAAACCCTCTCCCCCACATCCTTCCTCGTTCCGCCATTTCACCACGACCGCACCACGCCCATCTTCCCTCGGAGAAAAAAATCCACCTCTCTTACAACTTTCCATTCGTTAAAACTTTTCCCTCGCCTCCCCTCTTCGCATCTCTGTCCACCTACTGCGCCCTTAACTGCCTGCCCTCGTGGAATCCACGTAGGGTCGGGGGGGGGGGGGGGGGTTCTCGGCGACGGGGTGATGCGTCGGGCGGAGTAAGAGATAGCGCAGGGTGATTTAATGTAGAGAGAGAGAGAGAGGGGGGGGACCGAATATGGACGGAATGGGCGATGAAGAAACAGTCATACACGATCGATCCGAAATGTAACTCGCCGTTTGCAAAATAGGAAAAAAATGTTTACACAGGCACGCTCACGACGACATGACTTTGAGCAACCTAATATGTGTGTGTCTGTAAACGCCCATAATCATTACTTTTAAAAGTGATAGCGTCGTGTAAGGGTTATTTCAAGGACGAAGCTATTACTCTTCAATTAAATCCGACGGGGAACATTTGGTTAATGTAAACAAACGCGCTGGTGAATTATTGCAGAAGTGTGAGTCATGAAAATCACGAACATTTTTCTTATAAGTCACTCTCAGCGGCTGTGGAACGATTGCGTGACTTGTCACTGGGAATACTGATCGCGGATTCAATTCGGAACCGAAGTCGAATAAAAATTTCATTTTCAAAACTTGGCTCGATAATCTACGAACATAAGCCGTCGTTACGATTGTTTATTTTGTTTATTTATTCGTTTTCCATCGGCTGTAAAACAGCACTTCCTTGGCCTTTTACGATGATCTTTTAAACACTAACCAAGGCAGTCACACACATCCATACACAGAACAGGATTTTAGCCCGTGACCTTAGCATTTAGAGGCAGACACGCTATCCGCTCCTCCTCTAAGGCTGGCGAATAATTTCGATATCAATTTTAACGAATTGAAAGCCGACACGCCCATCCAAAATTGAAATGCATACTCAAATATATTTGAAATAATTTATTGCATTTCTTATTATGAATTAAAATGAAACCAGCTCACCACTATCCGTCTTCAATTATCTTGTTATTTTAAGGCGTCGCTGAGCCGTTTGGAGATTTGATTAAAATAAATTAAATCCCCTGGTAACATAAGCTGGAGAGTGAGGGATCTTTACAGAGGAGCAAATATTAAGGAGAACAGAAAGATACTGGAAGTCTTTAATCTCATCCGTATCTATATTAAATTAACCCTCGTTATGAGCTGTGAAATTACTTCAAAAACACAGCGAAAGACACTTTTCGCCATCGCATATTTCTCTCATGCCGTTTAGTCTATATTCGCCATTTAAATAGTTTTTTAGTTTCTACTACCTCTACATTCTTCCATATGCCTCGAAGTTTTCAAAATTCCTTGGTGAAGAGCAGCGGAGGTAAAAAACCGAGCGTACCATCGCGAAGCTAACGGAAATCCCTTGAATTTAATCGCTAGGCTACCTCACTTTGTGTTGGTGGCGGTGATAGAAACGGTAGGTGTAGCAGAAGGAAGGGACGGGAGTCGGGTTGAAGGGAGCTGGTGCCCCCGCTCGGCGGTTTGGCAGAAGCACGCAATGACCGACATTGAACTGCAGATAAGGAGCCATGACAAATGCCCCGAGCCCCACCTAAGTCTTCGACCCACTCGCTCCACCCCAGCCCATTCCCTCCTCTCCCTTCCTCCCTCGCTCTCTCTCTCTCTCTCTCTCTCTCTCTCTCCACGCGACCACCCCACCTGCTTATCCCATCTATCTCATTCCATCGACTACTCTCTCTCTCTCTCTCACTTCACTACTCCATACTACTCCTTCCTCCAATGCACGCACACTTCTACTTCAGTTTCGAAAAAATAATACTCCAAACCTTTTTATTTCATCAACCATTTTCGGTTCGTTATCGCAACTGATGCATAAATACAGTAAAATTCCGATTTACAAGATGTCACGGGGCCATGCCTATTCCGCTTGATCGATATGCTTATTTAAGCGTATTACCCACGAATGAAAAACTTAAGTAAATATTAATACAGCGAGGAAAACCTTGAAATAAAAGTAAGTTAACATTTAAGTAACTCAAGTGTTATCGCGCGACGTGTTAATAATTAAATTAGGTATATAAAAAGTAAAAACAGAAAGTATGAGCGTACGTAATGCAGCACAAAGTTTTAACCTATAAGTTTTAAAATTTTAGGCTTATCGGGAGTTATATGTATGCACGCATACATGTATATAGTATACGCACACAGACATACCTTGCACATGTGTTTAAGATTACTTCATTCCTCCCAAAAACCCTTCCACGTCTTCCACTCTCCTTTTCCTTTCTCTTTTCATTCTCTCTCCCCCTCTCTTTTTCTCTCCCTTACTCCTTTCCTTCCGCCGCTTTCTTCTCGATCTATCTCGACTTTTCTCAGACAAGGGTTTTAACTCACGGGCCAGGAGAAATATTTTTTTATCCTCCCTTCATACTCCACATCTGCCCCTCCCCCCTCTCTCTTTCCTCCGCCTCCTCCTCTCTATACCCTTTCTCCCCTTCTCTTCTCTCTCTCTATCTCTGCCTCCCTCACCCTCACTGGAGGAGAAAAAATAAATAAGCGAGCGTTTCCGTCCAAAAAAAATTATATGAATTGTTATCTCAGTGGATTTTGTCTGGAAACTAAATTAAAGTGCACGTTACGGACTGGAAGGAAAAAGGGAAAGAGTTTCCATTCCTTCGTTATTCTTCCTTGAACGTGCCGGAAAGAAACAGTCGGGTATTAAAACGATTTGGGTGAAACTTTGGGATTGGATTATTAACAATTGGTTTAAGTGCCGCCAGAGAGAATACAATTGTCGCCTTATTCCAAAGGCTATTGAAAAAAAGGGTTCGGAATTGTTTTGTTTGTCGTTTTAATTACGAGGGAAAGGATTTGTTTAATGATCAAGCTAATTACTCCGGAAAATATTAGCTTAAAGATCGAAAGTGAACGTGAAGTCTCGGGGTACGTTAAAGTATAGGGCTTTACGGCACACTGCGGCGATTCGAGAGAATTCGGCGATTCACGCGACTAAAGCCTCCAGCAAATGATGGCCGTGCTTCGGAAGTCTTTATAATTCGATTCGCAAGTAAGCCTCAGGAAAATTACAACAGCCATACCATGATTCATAGAGCATTTCCTTTGTTTTTAATGGAAGATATTAAAATAAGTGTTTAAGTCGTTTTGAGAAGTTTTTTTGCTGGGAACTCGAATTTTCAATAAGCTGTAGTATAAAGGTTTTCTCGTCCGTTTTCACATATTTTAAGATGAAGTATTATAATCGAAGTTTCGAAAAATCTAGTTTTTTTAAATCTTCTATCAAGGTTCGAATTATTGAGGTTTGACTGTATGTGTGAAATTGCAATTTGATTAGAATTAGTTTTTGTCGGTTCCTGCCTTTTCAGTTTATTTTGTTGCTGGTCGGTATCTGCAAGATTGAATGGGCGTTCGTTTAGTACCATTCCTCTTTCTTTTTATTCCGCCTTCTTGCCCACGTCCAATTTCCTTCCTCGTTTTATCCGGACTGAATGGTTTCCGTTTCCTACGAAACATAAGATTCATTTCATTTTCTTCTTAATCCTTTCTATCCTCTTGATTATACAATAGAACTTTTTCTCCGCTCAAAAAATAGCATTTTATCAGCCTTGTCTTCCCTTTCTCTCTCATTTCCGTTCTAAACCCTTTATCGGAATATGCCAAAATGCCTCGCCCATTTTATTTAGAATTTCTTATTTTTTAAAGCCTCTTGATAAAAGTCACTTTAACCTTCCCTTCCACAGAAAGGCATCAAAAAAATAAAATTCGGAAAATTATGATCGTGATCGATTGTTGGAAGCTTTCGTTCGCCTTAAAATATACTCCAAGACGAAGTAACATATTTGACGAAATATAAATTCAGTTATTTGTATATAAATCATAGAATTACAATGAGTCTTGTCACAAGAACAGCCGGTTCTAAACTCGCGACTACAGTGCGTATGGAGATATAGTATTATATAACTCTGTCGAACTAAATGACAAAACATTCTGTCATGTGTTCTTTAATGTAGTTGTAATTCAAAAATTACATGTTAGGATTTACAGCATCCAAAAGACTTTTAATAGCAGAATCGAAGACAGATTTTTCTGTCAATATTTGAGGTAAGTGGTTGATTGTGTAAAAGCATCATACTGAAGTGGATTGGAACACCTTGGCGAATGAATAAAGACATTTAATTAATAAGCTTATATTATCTCGCTAAGGCTCAGTATTGATAAATTACAGATTGTTACGATTTGTAAAAATTATTTTTATTTCCTAAAATTCACCATTTTTTTAATTCATCCAATTAAATTACAATTAACTACATTCTTTCGTTCCAGGAAAACGTGGTGCCAAATCTGACCTTGCATTACTGGTTCCCAATGATAGGGTCGCCGATTCGAATCCTGCCGAGGGCGTGGTTACATGTGAACGTCTTCGCTGCTGTTATTGCGCTCATTATAAAAGCTTGGTAGCGGAAATTCATGAGCTATTTAAAATAAATAAAAATTCAACTGAAAAACTATATCAGAACTCGATTCATTATGAAGCTACTTAAATTATGGCTATGCAATATTCCGTGTTCAAAGGCAATCAAGATCTTTATCTATTATTCATAAATTATTCTGCAAAATGTAATAAGTACAATATAAGAATCGTTTAATATAAATCACTCATCGTGCGTTATTAATCTCAACCATCATTTTTGACCTATTTATATTCTTTTACCATTCGTAATTAATAATCCTGTTATATTATCCAATGAATTGAATTTTTTAAAGTTTCAAGTCATCATTTCAAGCACGGCGATGAGTTTCGGGGGAAACATTTTCTCCACAATCATTTTTGCCTCACTTATTGCATAACTTTCCTTAACAATTTCTGGACGAACATTTTCTATTGCTTTTACTAGCGTTTAGTTGAAAAAGTAGATGCATAACTACTTCCATGGATAACGGCTAGCTTTTATTTATCATGTTGATAAAAAGTATTTCAAAGAGTGGAACGGTTAGGAAAGAAAGTTATTAAAATCCATAAAAAGACATCCCACCCCACCTCATCTATTCGAGTCCGCCTCTCTCTCTCTCTATCTCTCTCTCTCTCTCTCTCTCTCTCTCTCTCTCTCTCTCTATCTCTCTCTCTCTCTCTCTCTCTCTCTCTCTCTCTCACACACACACACACACACAGGCACCGCTATGGAAACCGGACCTTATTACGTTAACTCATTCGAAACAACTTCTCTTCCCCTTTTAGCCTTCCCGTAATTACGAAAAGCCCTTACCTAACACGTTTCACAGGCTCGTCCGAACGAGTCGTATTGAACTCTACCCTCGGCGTAAGAGAGATAGAAAGAGACAGACACCGAGAGAGACAGAGAAAAGAAGATAAAGCGAAACAGAAAGACAAGAAGAAAGGTCCTCTCATTCCCTACTATACACCATTTCCTTCTCATCCTTACGCCGTACCTATTCCTTACTATATCAACCCCGCCACTTCCTGACCCCTCACATCGCCCCTGCCCCACTGTCCATTAAAGCCTTCTAGCTCTTCTCACTTTTCTTCCTTCCAGCCCTACGCTCATCCAAGGACACAAAATCTCTCTGTCCTCAAGGTTCTCGCACACCCAGTCCAATCCACGCACTCTCTTCCCCCTCCTCCCAATCTCACGAGTCTCTTTTTCTCTACGTCCCCTGCTCTTCCTCTCTTTCTGTCTTCTCCATCCCCGTACGCTGCCTTTACATCCTTTGCTCATCGTGTTCGCCGCCAAAAACCTTCGCCGTCTCTTCCGTTCCTCCTTTTTTACCTCGTCCCTTCATTAACCTTTATGCGTCATCGCTTTCTCTGTTTGTTTCATTCTTCTGTGTTTTCCACATTTATTTCAATCTCTCTTAAGTCATTCCTCATCCGAATTCCCCCTGGCATGAGGTTAATTTATGAACTTTCCTAAATGCGTATGACCACGAAGTATCTCGTAGCTCCGGGGAACTTCAGATCGTCATTTGACCTTTTTACCTATTCCGAATATTTTAATTGTATCAGGTCATTTTAAAATTCTAAGAGCATTTTAGACTTGTTTTGGATCATTTTAGTACAAGTTGTTTTGCCCGTTTTAGTTGTTTTGACCATTTTAGCTTTTGAAACACTTCAATTTATGGGCAATTTTATCAACCTGGTAAGTTCATCGACCTGAGCTACCTTATTATAAGAAATTCAATTTTCACTCGCGTCGGGCGCTAGCGACATTGCTGTTGACATTCCTGTAAACATCGCACCAACCGTATAAGTGCGATTTTTATTTATTTTTGTAATTTGTCTTTTTCTTTCACATTTCGTCACAATAATTCTCCCACGTTTCTTATCTCTCATGACACGTAATCCGTCCCGTTAGTTTCTAGTGTCCATCCTCCCTGTATTACATATCTGTGTGTACACACATAAATGTACATTACATATACATATAAAATTCCATATGCATACGCATGCATATAAATGTACATATACATGTGCAAGTACTAGCATACACACGCATACTCAAAACTCTCCTCTTTTGTCCTTCCATTTTCCTCTCCGCTTCTTATCTTACATCACCATCATCTTCCACTCCCTTTCCTCTCTCCCTATATGCCTCCCCTCTTCCGCTAAGCTGCCTCTTTCTGCCTCTGACTTCCCTTTTACCCATAATGTCATCCTTTTCATTTCTCCCCATCTCTCACTATCACCCCTCCCTTTCGTCCTTCTCCTCTTCATCCTCTTCGACCTCTCTTCGCTCATTCTCCTCCCTCTCTCCATTTTTCCTGCTCCTCCTCGTATCTTCGGTCGATAAGTCGCACGGATGAGAGAGACAGAGAAAGAGAGGGAGGAGGGGGGATGCGTGAAGTGGATATGTGAGAGAGAAAGAGAAAATGTGTGGAGAAGTGGAACGTGACGAACGGGAGTAATGAGAGCGGATGTTGAAGGAAAATGGCATGAAAAGATTTTTGTTTCCGAATTCGTTAATTTTCGCCACTTTCTCTCTCTCTCTCTCTCTCTCTCTCTCTCTCTCTCTTTGGACCGAACGGTTTAGACGCTTGAGGACGGTTTAAAAAAAAAAATAAACGCCGTAACGAGAGAAGGGGTATATTTTCCAATGTTTTTTGCGATGCCGATGTTCTCGCAAAAAATATGGCGCCACGTCTCCCGAAAAAGCAAGAGAGCTTAGAGCGTAATATTACCTTATTTGAAAATATGTCTGCTGTAGACACGTTGACTTGCAAGAAAAGGGTCGCGAATTTATCTCTCTTTGAAAACGCCTCCGGTCAAAATTCAATCGTAAGCGCTGGAAGAAAATTGATAAATATGTTCAATCTCGCCCGCGTTGTGTGTGTTTTTTTACGATCTTCACTTTTCTATCTTTGGCGCATCGAAGCCCAAGTTAAAATAAATTGTTTATTTTATCCCGTTTTAACTCTTTAGCATTCGTACGTAAATTTAACATTTTTACGCTCTTCGCGACGGTGTATATAAAAGTGTTTTTCTTGCTTAGGACAGGCTTGTTTAGTCTGACGTATCTAATATGTAGACACGGAAGATAGAGGCAGAAGTAAACAGAGAAGTGAATTGAGACGGTAACATTTTTGAGAGACAGTATGCCTACGAAACGCAAATTTTTTACGGGCAATATATGTGTACGCACGAAAGGGAAAAGTGAAGCAGACGCTGGAAATTGGGAAGAATGGCGGAAGAAGTACTATAGGCAAAGGAAATTGGGTGGAATTTGAAGAGTCCTGTTATTACAACTCGGTCAATTGCATTGCGTAGACTGAATTTAGATGTTTCTTCGAATGTCTTCTAAATATGATTAGTAGGTTGAATAGAACATTCGGAAGGATTAAAAAAAACCGTTTTATGATCAACAAAAATATTTACCATTTACGAAAATTAATGCATTAAGGATTTATTAACATTACTGCATAATTGAAATTAAAAAAACATAATTTTGGAGATGAAAATTTTAAAAAATAATAATTTTTACGATGAAGCGAGGTATTATTTAAGACAATATTTAATCTACTTGTTTTTGTTTTTCAAAATATCATTTTCATATGAAAATAAAGCCGGCATATCCTTTTATTTTAAATAAGTAGTTCATTCTTACATAGGATATATATATATATATATATATATATATATATATATATATATATATATATATATATATATATATATCTAAAATAAAACTTAAGGTACTTCCAAAAATGCTAGAGATCTTAAATATGACAGAATGATAGGTCATTTGGTGTAGCCAATGGGAAAAATCGATGATTCCAAAGAGTTAAATTTTTATTGTGTTATTTTTGATCCCAATTGTTCCATTTCACTACCGCGTAAGAAACGCAAGGAAATCGTCGCAGGGCATTGTAAAAATTGCAATTTTAAATCGGTTAAAATTGAGATATAATCTCGGGACTAACACGGTCCTATAGCTGAAAAAATGAGATTTGTTACTTTTGAAGATTTAAATCAATGTCAAATTGGCGTAGAAATTTATTTTTGATCGGAAAAAGATTTTCAACAATGAAAACTATTAACTATCACGGCAACGAGTCCAATGCTTTTACATTTGATGACGGTTTAATTTAAAAAACACGATATATCGAATTTAATAAAAAAACAATCACTCCTTTCGATTACGGGGATTAACTATAAGTAGATTATAATAGAAATATTGATTTAGCGCTTCTAACGAGGGTACCATTGATTTAAACTCTGATGTAAACTTACGATGACGTCATAATCCTAAAAAACCGAAATTTTAGCAACAAGTTACTAATATAATAATGTCGTTTTTCGTAGATTTTTGAGAAAGTTTCAACTCTTTCAATTTTTTGAACGAGGGAATTGAAATATGGTCTGACGCAATTGTGGAAACAGTAATGCCACATTCTTCTATTACTAACAGAGAAAACTATAATGACGTCATACGTATATCGCAATTTTTTATCCGGATATCTACTAAAAGGCACGGATGGTGACGCCATAATCATAACACAAAATATCCTAATTTTTCTATAAATTTTAGTGTGACATATAAGCTTTCTTCTTAAAGATGATTACTGTTATCCGATCCACGAAACTTGCAATACAAAAACTTGGACGGGGGTAGATTGCCAGAGAATTTGGAAATTAAAGATAGGTACCTTAATTTACCGGAATATGAGCAATATTCTGCGAGAATGCGTTCCACGTGGCTCAAATGCTTTTGATTGGAGATCGCGTTGATTAATATATCTACGTGTTTAGATCTTGGTATATGGTGATTTTTTAGGTGCTTACAACTCGTATTAAAAATGACCAATGTTTTGAATATTTTATTTCTTGTTATAATAATGATTTTAACGATTTAAATTCATTTCATCACGTGTCTTTAATATAATTAAATCTTAAATGCGCGTATTTGTCTATCCACATGTTTTACAAATCTTTCTATGTTTCCTAAATTAACGAACATTTAGTTTTAAAAATTCAAGTTGGTTATAAAAATAATCACTTAAACACCTAAATATTATAAAAATCGCTTAGCTAAGCGTCTATTCGAAAGAATTGAAAAAGCGAAGAATTCATATTTCTCCTGCTCATTCATTTGGCATTAAGCGTTGGAGGAGGCGGTCACATACCTCTCCCCTCTCTCCCTCTTTCTCATATCGTACGCTTTCTTAACGTTTCGCTAGCTTCAAAGCCCTCCAACTTAATTAAAACTCTTTTCACTTTAGCAAAGCAATGAATTTCTGGAAAACAAAAGGTCTTTCCGCGAGACCTCATGTTGGTCCGTATGAAAATTATCAATGAACGCAAAAGATCTTGGGGCTAAAAGGAAAATTACTTAAAACGCTTTGTAGAGGGCTTGGGAGTAATCCCATAAAACCGCAAAACAAGTTGAATAATGTATTTGCGCATGTCACGGGTCGATATTTATCTAGGTTTATAATGAAACGTTTTTAGGATCGTGTTGAAAATTTATTTTAAAACGCATGGGTCTAATAATTAAATTAATAGTTAAATAATAATTAAAATATTGATGACAAATCTGGACCGTATTACTATGCTTTATAAAACTGTCCAACATTCATAGTTACGTACGTCTAAGCATTCGAGCGGATTTAATAATTTTAGCCATTTAAAAAATATTAATTGGAATGCGGAGGGCTATTTCTGAACATAATATGCCATCTCTTCGAGAAAAGTATATTTAGATGGAGTATACGGCAGAAATTAAAATGTGCATACACGCGCAAAACTAACCACTGGAATAAGAAAAGAGGGCATTCTCTTATCTAAACCGTTTTAAAAAAACTTCGATACTGTCTTAATTTATTTCCGAGTCACGAATTGACGCATAAAGAATCTCCGGATACGATAAGAGGAAAGAAAGAATGAACGGTACCTTCACATCTCAATCGGCTATATCGAACCGAATATAACTGTCAAATACTTGTCTTTCCCAAAGAGATTTCAAATAAACTAATGATTTGTCATTGAACGCTCTAATTAGTTCATAATTTAGTCTAAAACAGCGGTAACCGAAGTTGGCTCAGTTTGTGAAGAAAAAGCATCCATTACTACTGAGTAAATCAATTGGAAAATCTAGGCATTTTTACCGTATCTGCTATCCAATTTAAAAGTATTTTCCCCGAAGCTATGGAATACATGTTCCGCCGCGCTGTTATTTTATTACCATATTGTGCTTTGCGGGTAATAAAAACAAAAGAAACATGAACGGATTTTTAAAAATGGACGGATATTGGAAATTTACGTGCCTATTGGAAGGAATATTTAGCGGATAACGTAATAGTTTTTGTGGGATTTGATTTATGAACGTTCGTTTGAAAGTGTAGAAAAATTTCAACAAGGAATTTTTGTCACATATTTTTATATCTTCACAGAAGTTGGTTGATGGGTATAAATCGTTATTACCCTTCAATATTAAGGTCGAACCCTGCGACTTAGTATGGGCGTTTCTGTTCGATATTTTTCCTGAAGATCTAAAAGCAACTGGTTCTTGGCGTTGTTTGTGAGCTAATGGTAAAAAATAATTCAAATCTTTGGTGTTTATGCGCCTATTCTGCATTGTAAATTCAACATTTCATATTCTGTAAATACGCTAAAAATCATGGGCTAAATCCGTCGTGAACTAAAAGAAGAATGCGTTACTATGACTCACGTGCGTATTCTTGTCATTACTCCAAAAGACGCGCGTTCGTTCTAACGAATCGACCTCGCTTCCCACTATTGCGACATGTTTTTCGGTGCTCACCTCGGATCACGCAGGGCACGTGAAAGATCCCCGAACGCGCTCCTCCTTCCTTTCTTCTCGAATACTGTTTAGATAAGCAAGTATACGTACGCCCGTACGCACTTTTTATCGTTTTCCTATCACGCATACATTTTAACAAGGTCACGTTTTGAATCGTCACCCCTGTCACAGGGGACCGGGAACGTGACAACTCGGTATTACTGCCTTTGCTCCCCCTTCCTCTGCACCCTCCCTCCCCCTTCCTCTGCACCCTCTCTCCCCCAATCCCTCTTCATCCCTCCCGACCGCTCACTTTCCCACAGCGGGAGTTTCGGGGATCGTGATGAGTTCTGAAGCGAATGCGTCAAAACTGCCTCGGCCACACAGGAGAGCATCTCTGCAGGAGAGCAAGAGGTGGTGAAAATGGGCGGAGAAGGAGATAGGGAAGGAGGAAGAGGGAGAGAGAGAGAAGAGAGAGAGAGAGAGAAAGAAGACAGAGTGAGAGAAAGGGAAATGGGGGAGTGAGCGAGGGAGGAACGTGGTCAGCACCGTGGGAGGGGTTACGAACCGGGGCGGAGGAGTTGGGATTGACAGGGCGCTAGGAAAGGGAGATAGGATGGAAAGATGAAAATTAGGAATAGAGAGATGGAGGGACAGTTATAGAGAGAGACGTAGGGATAGGAAGAGAGATAGAGAGAAAGAACGATAATGACCACGTCAGACAAAATGAGCGCATGAGAGAAAATGGAAGGGACGAAAAACAAGAGATTGTATGGACGGCAGCACTGGTAACGAGAGAATGGGATAAAGGAACTTGCTGGGCGGAAAATAGTGCGTCAAACGGAATGAAAAAATTAACATAGTATAAAACGCATAGTGAAAGGATGAAATTGTGCGAAATGCTTATAAAGGGCAATATAATGCTGATGTATGTAGCGAAAAGAGTGTGAGAAATCGAGAAAGAATAGAGGAGGAAGAATTATAAAAGTAATTTCAGAAGTGAAGATATGAAGAGTAATCCTCGAAAGTGAGCGAGGGAAAGTTCTAATAAGGTTAATATTTGGAATAATTGAATGGAAAATAAAGATGAAACAGTTGAAGGTGGTGCAGTTACAAGTGCACAAGTATATAGACTGTTGAAAAGGTATAATTACATACGTACTCATACATGCAACTAATGAAAGCTGTGAGTTCACTTTTTCGGATTAGGACTGAATATTATGCTTCTATTCACAGACTTTCTATCTTGTTACTTTCACACAGGTAAGTAAATAAGCTATTGCTTTGACGATACAATTCTCCGGTATATATTGAGAGAGTTGTATAAATAAGATTCTTTGATGTTTACATTTCTTTGATAATTATGATAAATGGTCCATTAATCACATTTGCTGAAAATAAAAGGACAATATTTGCTTCTAAAATCTTATATATAAAATATTTACAAAAGGAATTTTTTTATTTATTAATCAGTAATTTGATAAGCAATTATGCGTAGATTCTAAAAATACCAAAATTTCAGCTCTATATAATTGTATTTCAGTATACATTAAATCACGCAAAAATTTCTCTATATAACTACGTTCGCATTAGAGCAAAATATAAATTCGTTCGATTTGTTTAAGCAATGTATTTTTACTTTTCAAAACAGAATGATGCTGAATGTTCTAATTAGTTCTATGTTTGTGATCCTAAAACCTAGCGTACGGGATTCTAATTCATATCCTATGTACACTCATAAAATGTGATCATTTAAGCAGATTATAGTGACAAACATCTCCTCCGAGAATTTGCTAGGACAAATTGCGCAAACAAAAAGTGCCCATATCTCCCCGTGTTTAATTTTATTTTTGTTTCGGGTTAGGAGTTATTCTCGGCCCTATAACCTGCTTTTAACAGCCTGGCTTTCTGGAAAATCCCGTCGACTTAATTAAAAGCCCTTTCCCCCTACTCTCTTTCCCTTTTTATCAAATTGATGAATTTTTGGCCGAGCAAAACTCTCCCGTGCAATACCTACCACCCACAGACTGCCGAGAATATAATCAAAGTACGCAATCATTTTAAGAATAGCATATGCTACGTAGGTTGGCCTGTTTTTTAAAGTGAGTATCAATACACGTTTTCACGAATGACGACCTGATTGCGAATAAAAATTGAAGCTAATTATTTAAGTTCGAAAACAAATAGAGCATCACAATCATATTTTTCAAAATAATTCATCAAATAGGAAAACTAGGGTAAGTAAATGCGGTTTATCGTTATGGGTCCTAGGGCTAAAATAAAAATGCTTTAAATCAATATAATGTACAGGCTGTCTCAAAATGAATATACCAAGAACAAAGTTGAATGATTTTTTTATCTATAACATAATTCAAAATAAAATAACCTCTGAATGATTGAAAGATTTATTTAAGTAAAAGGTCAAATTTACATCATTCAATAAGAAGCAATTGTTTCCAAATTTTAAAATTCGAGCATTAATCTTAGGTATTACCAACAATGACCTTGTTATGACTAATGGAGATACCCAAGATTAGTACTTGATTTTTCAGTTTTTTAAACTAAAGCTCTTATTCTTGAATTTTTTCAACCATAGGGCTCTAGCTCGATATTCTCTAGCGAAGCTTACATTAATTTTCTAATCGCAGAACTTCTCATTAAGTGTCGTATCACTGATGTTGCCTTATCCATCCATACGACCGTGTGATAAAATGCGAGTGAATTAGATTGATAACAGCTAATGAGGGCCTCTCCCCCTCCCCGGTTGTGTGTTGTGGAGTAGACAGAGCGTTGGCATTCCACGCAGTGGTCCCGGGTTCAAATCCTGCGGATCGGATTTTTAAACCTGAGATCGTTCCGTCCCATACTTGTGTGCTTTGAGGAGACCGGGCAAGTCAGCGCTCCTTCCTTCGGATGGAACGATAATCAGTTGGCCATCTTGGTGCTCTTCGTAAAGAGTAGTCTACTGCCGGCATTGGGTTTCCCTCCTCCCATGTGTGTGTGTGTGTTCGGTGTGGAAGCAGTTATATAGTTATATAGCCATAAAAACAAATAAACAAACAAAAGCTAATGAAAGAACGCATGCAGAAGTTTTTTATTATCTTAAATAAAATTGACAACCTTTCAGAGCTTATTTTATTTTGAATCGTGTTGCTATCTCAAATAACAAAATAATTGTTCAACTTTTTTTTTGGTACTTCATTTATGGCAACTATTTTAAATTCGTGAAAGATAATTTATCTGTTATTACGTCCGATTGTGGCATAATTAAAGCAGGCTAAAGATTGCTAAATTAACTTCGGGATTATTAAGATAGGCATATACGTGCGACACAAGAGTTTTCAATTTAATCTCGCATCTTACTAGGGTGGGATGCAATAAAGTACCTACAGTATAGTATGTGGCCTAATATATTAAATCGTTGGATATTAAAACAAGTCAGTGAGAGACATCTTTTGTAATTGTTTTAAAAAGAACAACATTAAAAAGCCGTTACTCATTTCGTTATTCTGGCGAATTGGTTTTGATCATCTAATGTCAGCAAACTAAATACAATTTGTATTTTTAAAAGTCATTTTTTCCGCGAGATGTAAACAATTCGGAAAACCAGAAGATGCTACGGAGAATTGAAATAAAAATAAAGAAAACTTCGACACATCTGTCCAGAGGAATAGGGGAGTCGCGAATTTCTCGCGCAACGAGATCAAATAGTTCCCAAGGTTCTTTGCGAGCGCATGAGCGGTTCTCATGACAAAACAAATGCGCGTTTAAATGGGAACGTCGGCCTGGCATTTGTCAGGGATTGGACGATTTTCCTATTATGAATAACTCGCGCTGTGAGGCGGATGCCTCCCTCGTCGCTCGCTTGCCAGCGGAATCGTACCTTCTTTTTGCAGATGTGTGTCAACTGTATGTATGCATGTGTGTGTGGGAATCATCCAGCGCATGCAATATGCGTGCGCTTGTTCCGTCTCTTTGTCTCCCTCCACCAGAGAGCACCACTGACCCCGTTGCCCGTGCATTCGTGAGCCCCACCCGTTCTGGATGTATCCGCGGTCATAGAAGGCCTCCGCAACCTATAGGGAAAGGGGGGCGGGGGGGGATGGGAGTGGGTGGGAGAGGAGGGAGAGGCTTATTCCAAACGTCCCCGACCTATGCAGGCAGGAGCGCCCGTGGAGCATGCATCCCTGTCATGCATCGTATAACCACCAATCAGGCAGAGGTGTCGTGCACAGGGAAGTGAATATAAGGGACACATTAATCGCCAGTCACACAAAGCGTAATAACCCCGGTGAGTGAAGTTTTGATTTTAAACGCTCGTCATGGAAGACGACGTGTACGTGTGTTTATTTTTCTTGCCGGCGATCATTGAACGCGAGTGATACGTATCAGGTGCGTCTGGGAAATGTCGCGAGGGAATTGAATAAGAGAATGTCATTGAGAGGCCCTTTTACTGTTAAAGGTCATCGGTGCTAAATTTTCTACTTGGCGAATAGATTTAAAATTCGACCATGAATGTGGAAAATTGAGAACGCGATGCTCTCTCGGAGATCGCGGGGTCGATATCTATTTGCTTTCCTGAGGGGGAATTGGGTGCAAAATTGTGATCTATACTGCGCTAGGTCAATTTGTGCATATTTGCTCTTGTATTAGACCAGTAGTTCCCAATCTTTCCGACTGTGTGGACCGCTTTTCAACCTTCAAAATTTTCGTGGACCATATCGTGCTGCTAGTTATTTTTTACACTCCATTGTATATGGAAATATAACGTAATATCAGAGGAATACTATGCATTCAGAAATAGTTTGTAATGTTCACACCTTAAATCTCCTGACATTCTTATTCATCACTTCAACAAATATATCGCGGAGCACAGCAATGAGGATGTTATTTTTTCCACGGATCCCCTGTAGTTGCCTCGCGGACCACAGTTTGGGAACCACTGTATTTAGACTAAAGCTATCGGTTAGTTGAAGTAATATCGCTTCAATTACTTTTTATGAGCAAGTTGAGAGATCTATACTATATGCTGCCAGCCTAAAATGATAATTATTTTCAAGTTTTTATTTGTATTATTTTTTATATATATAGTTTCTTTTTTATTTATAAAAGAATTTCTGGAAATTCGAAAAATGTACAGATTTTTTATAAGTTGGTATTTGCTTTTTCGTAACACTAATTAATAAAATTTTGCATATTGCGCTTCATAAAATCTATTTCAATATGCTCACAATTAGAAGACCTTGGTATGAAGAGTGAGATTAGAGGCTAATATGTTATGATTGTCATTTTGATAATCAAAGCAAGGTCTCGATAATCGAGTGAAATCATAAGAAACGTGCAATTTTGGACAATAATTAAGATAAGAAACATCGAATAGTATCATCTTAGCGCCGGAGCAGCAGCAAAATTTATATCGATTCTGAACTAATTTACAAAAACACAATTTTAATGGAATTGTATACATTAACATTCCATCGTCAGAAAAATCACAATATCTATTTTGTTATTTATAATTAAGTAATTACATAATCCATAGATAATTTAACAGAATATTGTTTGGATATTTAAGTAAGCAAGAGGAGTTGTGGCATTGGCGATGTCCTGTTTCCTTTCTATACGTATCACTCGTGAGAAAAATACAGAAGTGGTTATGGTTTCAAAGCCAGCTTTGAACAGGAAATCTATGAAATATGTAATTACCTAAAAAGCATATAATCCCAAGGAATATATTACTTAGCTTCGTGAAGAATTTTCAGGGCAATAAATAAACCGATAAATCATTTATAATGAAGTTAACAGTATTCGTCAAATTTATGATTTGAGTTTTTTAAATTCTTATACACATTATAACCATTTTATTAATATTTTTACAAACGGATGCATGACTTTACGTTCGGCTATACGTCGAATGTTGTCAACTATGAGGGGATCATTAAAAATTAAATTAATTTGGGAATGAATTCATTGTGTTTAAGTCTGTACTAGTTAATTCATCTAAAAACTCTAAACAAACTCGCGAATAAAGTCAATTTAGACATAATTAAATAAATATGCTAGCCAAATTTTACAGGATGTTAAAATATGGTTAAAACAATTTTTACTCTCTGGAACACTCAATTATGTAAATTTTATATTTATTGCTTACTTTTTAGTGCATATACAAGTTGTTTTCATTAATTTTTATTTAAATTTTAACTTAATACTTATTCACGCATACCGTCATATTTGACGGGCAATCAATTACGCTAGTACTTTCTCTATTCTTCGTATATGAGGAAAGTAAAAACGGAGAAAACTGACACTTGGTTAAAGTGAAATGTTTGAAGAAGCACCAACAATCATGCAAGAATGAATTTAGCTTTGCTAATATAAGGAAAAGGAAACTTATACTCAAGTTACATCAAACGAAATGTATGTTGATCCAAGATTGATTAACAAAAATAAAAAATCGTTTGATATTTAAAAACTATTCCTGTTTAGTTAAAATTTGATTATTATTATTTAGATTATTTTAAAATTTTAGAGAATGATAGAGTTTATTCTCTTACATTTGCACTTCGTATTCTTTGCTCTTCCGCTCAGCGAGTGAAACAATACCTACCGTACAAATGGAAATATAAGTTCGGTTCATGCTGCCGGCGTTGTAATATTCTATCAAGCTGATGATAAACAGATATTCGTTCTAATCCGGAATTATGCTCCGCCACAGGCTAAAATTAAAATAAATAAATTATCGCGCATCGAGGTTGCTTAGCCGAGCCAATTTTTTTGTGAATATCCTTCTGCGGATTATCGAACGAACTTCGACTTTAATACACCTATTTGGATATCGGAGAAATAACGGGCGAACAAATTGTTCGATTACCGCAACGAAACCAAAACGCCGCCCGTATTAACCCGCGGAACGAATCATTCTTTTGTTTTCGAAAATAAAAGAATCTCAGTTTAGACGGCGATTACAAACCGATTAAAAATTAAAAAAAACACGACTTTCCTCGTAAGTGGCGGATTACGCAGGAAGGAAAAACCTTTCCAGAAGATCTTCCCTCTTTGCAGCCGAGGACCCTCTGAGGTGGCCATTACATACGAAACGTAATATTTACGGCCCTTTTCCTTCAATTTTTTGTTCGAAAAAACCCTGCCCTTGCAATCAAACTAACCGGAAGAAAAATTTTCTTCTCCCCTCTCATCTCAGAACACTCTTCACACGCGATCGCATCCAATCGTCCGTTCAGAATACTTTCGGAGCTTTAAGCGGAGACTCCTTTAATCAAAACGTAGAGGGGAAACAGGAAGGGGTTTCAGGTGGGGTAGGTTGGAAAAAAGAAGCCGAAAAATATTTTCCCCACCATCCTTACGTAAGACCAAAGTGGAAAAAATGCGAAAAAAGTTCCCCATCGCGTGACACACACGCGCGGAAAAAAGAGTTCTGAATAAACGTATCACTTCCTTTTCCGTTTTTTTTTCAGGATGGATAACGTGACGAGCTTTTAAAAAATCCCAAGGATTGAGATAGAATCGTTTGCGATCACGCATAAAAATGCTAGTCCGTGGATTTTTATATTTTTATTCCGATAGGATAGCGAAGGGGAAATAAAATAAAAAACGACGAGGAGTTTTTTCGGGTTCGGGTGGGGGGAGAGAGTTTTTTTTTCTCGTCGCAGAAAATCCTTACGGTCCCTCTGCCCCCCCCTCCCCCTCCAAACACAACAAGGCGAAAATTCGAATTTTTCGACAAGTACACATTTTTTACGTTTTTTATCTGGCTATGACATCGCGAGAGCGTTGACGTCACAAGTAAAGAGGTACTTGAACCCTTTAAGAATTTCCCAAAAGGGAGAGAGGCAAAATTGGCTGAATTTTCCACTTTCGGCGATTAGTTAGATTGGACGACATTTTTGTTTTGATGTTTTTATCAGTGTTGTCTCCAACTGTCCCACGCTGTCACTAATAATCGATTTCTTCCTTTTCGCTTGTCTTAAGACAGATAATTGCAAAAAATTCTGCTTACTGATTATAAATGAGTAAAAAGTTCTCTTTAATTAGTTTTGAATATTTAAATACAAATTATTTAGTATTCAAAAATAAATAAAGTTCTGCGGCACCTCTCCCCTGATGATAACGAGTATGATATCTCTATCATTAATTTTAAAAAGTTGATTGGCCTCCACGACTTTCTCCATGCCTGTAATATTTCTAAAACTTCCAAGTAGGTTAAATGATAATAAATGGATATTTTAAGGAAATGCGAGAAAAATTCAAAGGCCTTACAAAGACAGATATATACTCATGCCGTAGCCTTCTGATATTGGATATAACCACGAAGCTCCAATAATTAAGTATAATTAAGCGTCAAGTGTTTGCAAAAATTACCTCCAGGCGGTGTGAGGGTAAATGTTGAAAAACATCATTTTAAAACTCTCTTAAAAAATGCATTATATGAGTAAATGTTTCAAACAAGAGTTGTAGAAAATTAAATTCCCTACAACTTTTATTGGAGTACTCTTTTACATTAATCAAGTATTAAAGCAATTATTTAAAAAAAGGATGTGACAAGAGTAAACACTTCCGTTTGACCGATATTTACCAAAATCTAATAAACTCTTGCCCCTTAAATAAAAAAATCAAATATAAAATTTCGCGTTGATCCGATTTATGGTTTTTGAGTTAAGAGTACCCACAAAATTCCTATCACACAAATACACACACACAGACATCGAGAAAAAGGTAAAACTTGTTCAGGGGACCTTAAAACGTGTATTTCCATTGAAATCTCGAAATCGATTTTTTCATGACAACAATACTTTCCCCTATACGTATGGAGAAAGTGAAAATTTCTGATGTGGCCACCATATGACTTTCTCCATAACTGTAATATTTCTAAAAATTCCACATAGGTTAACTCTTAAAAAATTTTCGTGTGTGTGTGTGTGCGTGTGTGCTTCCTTTATACGTTTTTACACCGTTGAAGCTATCAAATTCAAATGTTTCATGGGCCATCCTATGGACCAAAGGAATAATTTGGTCTGGGTTTGCAGACCGTGGGGTCTCTTATATCCCATGGGTCAACAAAATACTATTTCCATAAGAATGCATGGGAAATGGTGTGGAGAAGCCCCAAAATGCCATGCAGCCCTTCACGGATGTGGATATAGATATATCTAAATATTAACTTACGATCACGGGAAATGGCTTATTTTACGCATGAAAGACAATATTTTAATTCTGTTTATGTTTTGTCGTATTACATGTTAATCGCTCGAAATTATCCTTTAAGCGCAAAATTTATTAACATTTTCCTGGTGGCAAAAAAGCTAAATTTCTTAATTGTTGTCCTCTTCGAAGGGAGATAGCCACGTAAAGATTAATGCAAGGAAAATCCACGCCATGGCGCGCCATAGAGGAAGAATAGCCAACACCGAGATAAAGGGTACATGATTCATGCCTAAATATAGTCTATGAATACTTTTAAAGTCAGTCAAATTATTTTTTATGGAATATTAGAACATTGTTATCTTTTACCATTAACATTGAAAGATTTATCGCAACATAAATCGATACATATACTTACAGCTGTTTGGTAACCATGATGCTGTTTATCGTTTACGTTTTAGCTAATACATAATCCACATAATTTTATTGCTGCTTTAAAGGCTTCGGTGCATCTATCCATATGAATATGTACGTAATGCGTAATTATATTAATGGTAAAACTTTACAATACAATACGCAATAAAAATCGTTTGCTACTTAAAAGAAAACTATTTCCCGAGCGAAGCCGGGCGTTTCAGCTAGCTATAAATATTTTAAGGAATTGCGGGAAAAATTTAAAGATTATACAAAGAACAGAAATAAACTCAAACCGTAGCCTTCTGATATTAGATATAGCTACGAAGCACCAACAATTAAGAAAATAAAAAGGAGCGTTACTAAGACGTTACTAACCGTAGATTGTTTACAATAGTCGCCGGTAGGTGGTGTGCTGGTGGCAGCTAAAAAAATAGTTTTTAAAACATCTCTTAAACAATGCGTTATATGGGGAAATGTTTCGAACAAACGTTGTAGAAAATTAAATTTCCTACAACTTTTATTCCAGCAATTTATGCATCGATTAAATACTTTGAAAAAGGATAAGTGACAGGAGTCAACCCTCACTTCCGGTTGATCGATTTTTACCAAAAACTAACTAGATATTATTCCTTTAACAAAAAATCAAATATAAAATTTCGCAATGACCTGAGTAATAGTTTTTGAGTTAGAGTAACTACACAATCCCGGTTACAGTCACACACCACAGACACCCACAGACATCATCGAGAAAATAGTAAAATCGTGTTCAGGGTACCTTAAAACATGTATTTCTGTTGAAATCTCGAATTCGAGTTTTTTCATGAAAACGATATTTTTCTCTTTACTTTGTATATGGAGAAAGTAAAAATATATTTAATAACCATAATGACAAAAAATGTGTTTCATTGTTCAAATCGATTTCTGAGGTCTTATTTGTCGACCATGTTTAATTAGATAGCTCAATTACGATCTCGAATGAGTTTTAGATGATATAGCTTAAGCTATGCATTTTTGAGATATTCTACCTAAATAAAAGTTGGGCATGTCTTTGTTTGTTCGTGAGCCTTTCCTAGAATAGTTGACCGATAAAAATTGTATACTTTATTTTAAAGCTAAAGTCAAGAGAGAAGCTAAGATTGCGTCTATAGGTCACCAGTTGGAGTTCAGGTACCTCACTATAGTCCATTAGAAATACAAATGAATTTAAATGGAAATTTTAACGTCATTAAAGTATGTAGAAACCAAGATACGAAATCGTCGGAAAGGACTTGAAATTTATCAAGGCAAAGCTTGAATTTTTGTTGAATTAAGACAAATATATGACCGATTTTCCGTTGCCTCTAGCAATATGAAATTATGATCGACATTATGAAAAGACATGAGAGAAAAAAGACACTGCGATTTTAATATTTTTTTCTAAGCAATATGGTTGGTATCAAGTTTTATTTGCAGAGTAATTCTTATTCGAGTATCATTAAAATCGCATTGAAAGTTGATGTTTTTTTTCTCAGAATTGAAAAAAAAATAGAATCACCTGTGAATTTATCATTCTTTATTTTAATGCATTAGGTTTAATTTCTCAACATTATTATTTTTAAAGGGATTGTTTTAAAAAAATTGTTTGAATTTATAAGTTATAACTCCAAAATCCCTCCACAAAAGCGAGCAAAGTTGTGAGTCGTGAATGAAAAATATTAATTTTTACTTCTAAAGATATTATATACATCTGTTTCATAATTGTTCAAGTTCTGAGCAAATCACTGCAAAAAATATTCATTTTATCATTTCAATGCTAGATAATAAATTTCAGTCAATTTCAGCGCATCCTATCAGAATAAAGGCTGTTATATAAGTAAATAATGATTCAAATCGCTATCAAGCGTTTCATTAAGCTAACGTAAAAAGCGCGATCATCACTTTTAGCGGTAGTGATCATCATTAAATTACATGTGAACTCCGCTAGCGCGCACTACGGCCTTAAGGTATCGTTTTAGCAGCAATGTCGTCGCTAGGAATAAATCCTTTTTTTATTGAGTAAAGAATTTTTCGGAATTTAAAACGAGCTTTTAACGTAGAGCATGAACGTATAAGGAGGACGATATACTAGGTCTAGCGTTTGGTATTTAATAATTCACCGTTGTCAGTTAGTAACGTTAGTAACGTTGTTCAAAACTAACAGAGAAAAACAAAATGACTGACACATTATTGGCTATCACCAGAAAGCTGGTGAATATTTATTATAAATCAAAATCATTAAAAAAGTACAATTTTCTCAATTTATAAAATTCATTCACGCCAACATTTAATTCATTCAGCCATTCAGAGTTCTGAAAATGATGTAGTGGCTGTTTTAGAACACACTCGCCCTTAAGAAATAAAGTTATATATTTTTAATCGTAGTTTTCCCTTCCGGCCAAGTGCTTCCATGCGGTGCACTGAGAACTAGGTACTATGATAAATTCAATCCCGTTTTGAAATCCAGATGCAACATATTTATGCCACTTAGGCATCTCGTAGGTGGTCAAGTTTCCAAGTTCGGACCACTGAGTCAGCGATCCCGTTATATCCGTAGACCCCCACGGACATTTTGCGACTTGTATTTCAAGAGATATTACCATCAATCTATCATCTCGAGTGTCTCTAAATGCAGAATAAAGACGTTGAACGCGGATGATCGACCAATCAATCAATCTCAATCTCTCATACATATATTTACATACACTTCTACCCTCCCTCCTCCCCATCCATCCCACCTCTCTCTCTCACTTTCTCTCGTCCCGCACGTTCTTCTCTGTTCGACCCGTCCTCTTCACCGCTCTTATCAACCCATATATTCCGCCACACTAGTCTCCCTCTACTTCGACAGAGGCTTCTCTCTCCCTGCCCCCCCCCACCTCCTCTTTGCTCTCGAATCTACAACTACTCCACTCGCTACCTCGCATGACCGGTACCTTACCCAAACGGGCCAACAGAACCGCAGATGTTGCACATGGCCCGACGAGGTGAGAGAGGCTATTCTGGTCAGCAGCGCTGGTCAGCTTCTTCATAAGCCATTGCTTGCAAAATAGATAAAGTACGGAAAGGTTTGTGCGGGCAACAAGGAGGAAGAGAGGATGAGTTATTCCTGGTGGAGGAGTTACTTTGGCCGCCTATATCTTTCATTCCCTCCCACCGCCTTTCCCTCTCTCTCTCTCTCTCTCTCTTCCCTTTTCTCACTAGCCATTTCTCTCTGCGATATCTCGCCGTGTGGGAAGACTCTTACGCTCTGAATTGTTTCCACTTCGCATGCTCGATTACCGTTAGCGCTCTCTTCCTCGGGGTGGGAAAAATGAGGGAAATGGAGGAGGCGGAGGGCCGATGATGCGCAAAAAGAAAAGAACGAGGTGGATGTCAGACGCACCTCTGATCTGGGTTCAAGCTCCATAAAAGCCACAAAAAATTATTAAGCCGCCTTCCTTCCCTATTTAAAAGTCGTGCGAAAAAGAATAGTTCGACGAGAATCGACACGATTTTTTTATTCAAATATTATTATATACCGTGATATTTTGCGCTTTTTTGTGGAGGCTTTACTCCGAAGTAATTGAAAATACGATAAAATACGTGAGATCGATTGTAGGACGGAGCTTTATCTAGGCTCTTTCTTTCCGAGGACAATACGAGATCACAATAGGAAATTTCGAATTGCGTTAGACAATCTTTAGGTAGGATTTGGTGCATTGCACCCCCTGCCACCCACCAACTTGGTGAATTGCAGGGTAACTTGTAGATGTAGATGTACATAATGGGAAATTTTAAGCAGCAACGTCAACTGGGCCTGCGCTCTCTACCAGGATCTCTTACTGTTGAAACACCAATAGGCGCTAAGCAATACATTTGGCCATTTCTCCATCTCTCCCTTTGAGTCCCAGCCAAGTTTATTTCCGCGTTTCAAAAAAGTGCGGTCTCCTTAACGACGACTTATCTGCGAGAGTTCACATCCCTTCGAGCAATTTTTACCGCTTTGCGTGGAAACTTATTCCCGACTCCCAACCAACCCAAAAGAATCTGCTCCCACGAAGATGCGGCAGTAGCCGTGCCCTGAATTTTCCTCAAATATACATTCAATGGTATAAAGCGATTCGCCTGACAATGTCATTGAACAATGTCACAGTATTTTTTTAAGCATTGGTATTACTTAAATTTAATTCAGTGTCACCCACTATTATCTCGGTGATTTGTATTAAGTGTGGCCTTGAAATATTTGTTCCGATTAATTTTTTTTAAATGTTGTGTGCGTAATGTTTGTAAACAAAGTTACGCAACATCTGTCCATATGACATAAAAACGACAAAAAGATTAAAGATAACATCTTGTCCCGGCTATGTAGCGGTAATTCTTCCCAAGACCACATTATGCCCCGGTTTTGATTCTTCAGAATCTGTCCACTCTGCTATTGTGAGTAAACCACGGTTTTTTTCCTTTTAAAGTATCTCAGATACGAAAATTAGCTTTCAGAAATAATTAAATTTCCGAAATATTTCTGCGACCACAACAATCTTCAAATTTTCTCGTACGCATACGTTTGTCATCTCATCACCTGCTATATTCCACCCACGTTTTTATCTTTCAAGCCCTTAGATCTTAGTTTATAGGCATACGTATCAAAATAAAGTAAATTATTTTGCTTTATACTTCAATCATCAATGTAAATATAGAACATTTGGGCAATATTTCAGTAATTAAGAGTAACTGAAAGGGCGTGGAGAACAGTAAAACATCTCGTCTCTCTTGACACACAAAGAATAAGTTTAACTGTGAATATTATTAATGTGCAGCTCTGGGCGTCTTTAGTTTCCTTTGTAGTTAATTACATGCTGCAATGTGTAGTATCATACACTATAAGTGTAACATAAATAAATATCTGGGATATGTGAGTTTATTCGATTTCGCGCGATCTGACAAAAAGAAATTTTGGAATTTTTTTTGGTTGAGTAAGAATGCGGATACATGATTATATATATATATACTTCCTTTTTGCTATGTAGATAAAAGTTGTATTTAGTAAATATGAGCTTTGTATCACTACTTACATTTCGTTTAAATGTATCTTAAATTGGAATTGAATGAGTGAACCTTTCACACAGATGGAAAAAATCTACTTGAATATTCTGTTAATTTAAGAATCGCTTGTTATTGAGCGTAAGTAATATATGTGTTTTTTCTTTAGATATCCAGTTAGTTTGTTACTCGAGGTCATTATTTTGCAAAGTATCTTCATTGGTTCTTTCATAGCGTTTGCAAGGGCTTGAGAGTTGTACAATAAGTGCAGTATGTTAAGGGGAAAAATGTGGTTATTCACACGCTGATACGAGTTTAGGTCAATATTCAGGCAGTTAATCTGATGGCTTTAGTTTATTTTCATGGATACTAGCACATTATTGCATGTTACGCGCTTTTAAAATTTGAACGTTCATTTCAATGGATACTGAAAAAAGTGATTTTTACTTTTGAACGTCATATTATATTTCTTTTCACTCAATTAAATTGCCGTTAAATAATCAAGCATTAGATTTTTTTTATCTCTTTAATTATATTCGCAATTTCTGTATCAATATAGATAAATCCCATTTCAGTTGCATCGTTTAAAGTACATGGTGAAATTGTTCTACCCCTATGCTCTCTCTTTACTTTTTCTCATCCAAAAAGCGCCGTAGCATTTGAATGTAAACTCGGAATTAATTAATTTTAATTAATTATTATATGAATGTAACAAGCTTGGAAAAGGGCACACAAACATGTCATGCGTAGAGGGTCGATAGAGCGGCCTTCTTCATTTGAGTGGCAGTTGCTAATTAGTCGTTTTGACGGAAAATCGCCTCTTTCCCATCCTTTGTGTGGCCGTTAATGTATTTTCCACATTTGAGTATGTTTTAAACGAAGGAAAAATCACCTGTGGGATAAAGCTTTTAGCGTCTGTGCGTGAAAAACAAAGAGATGCTCTCGGTCTCAATGATATGTAATTAACTTAAACGATTAACTCCTTTTACATGCGAGTCAATTATATTAGTGACACAGGTGCTACACCTTATGCCATTTTTCAAGACATGAAAACTGTGGTTTGTTGTTTTAAAAGTAGTTTCAATGACATTAATTAACTAATTAATCTAGACATAAATAACAAAGGTAGGCATTGCCTTTAATTATGCATGGTGGATGAAACATCACCGTAAGATAAAAATAACAATAATAATAAAAGGAAATATTTGGACTAAAACAATTAAATATGGCACACACTTGAAAATATTTTTAGTTAGTGGTATGATAAACGTTCAAAGGTAAAATAACACAAAAATAATTTTAAAATTCATTGATTAATTATATTTATATTATATTGGATTTATACAATGAAAATGATATAAATCGTAAATTTACATATACATTTTTAGAGCCATCTAAATGTTAATTTTATATTGAATTTAATTCTTCTCAGAATCAGGTTTTTTAATTGTCCTATGCAAGCCGCATAATTTACATAATTTCTTTCTATAAAAACAACCCGATTTTCCCTCGCGCCGAGCTAAGATTTAATGTGGAAGCCAACAGAAAACCTTGAAACTCGCAATGAAAATAAATTTTCCTAGTTATAACAAATAGGAGGTACTTTTGGGATATCGATAAATTTAAGAATAAGGGCTATATGTCTTTAATTACAACTCACTAAAAATCGAAATACCCTTCCCTTGTTTTAACTCCCTTCAATAAAGTTCCAGCTTTAAAAAAATGACGAGCTATAATTATTCTAAAATACCGTTACATCACATTCTGAGTAATGCCTTTCGAATGCGACACATTTTTTCTCGTCTCTTTTTGTTTTCCCACTCAATAAAAAATGACGCATCATTTAATCGAAACGGATAGCGTGCTAAAAATCCTGCGTTCGCCTCAGGAGACATGACGGCGATTCGCATTTCCGACTTCGGCTTGAGACTTTTTCCGAGTCGAGAGGGCAAGCGTGGAAGTTACGCCAGGTTCTACTTGTTGAGAAGAGGAGGACGGGGAAGGATGGAGTGGGAAGGAAATAGATTGGAGCAGGAACGAGGGGAGCGAATGGAAAATGGGATAGAGAGAGGGAGGGGCGAGGGATTGGAGGAGGAGGGGTGCAATCAGGCGTTGATTTAGAGCCACTGGAAAATGACGAAGGCAGGTGAGCTTAATATCGAGCGGCTCCACGGAGCTTATATTTTTCCAGCGAACCGTGCAAATCGAAACAAAACTTAGCTTTTTCTCCCGCTGTGAAAGGAATAACAAAGAGAGAGCGAGAGAAAGATGGATAAACGGAAGAAAGGAGATTGAAATGGAATTATATAATCGTGGTGGAACGTAAAAAGCGAGTCGTAGAAACGAACGAGGTATGGTGATGAAAAAATATAGGATATAGTAAGAAAGGGAGAAAGAGTGGAAGTAAGAGACAAGATCAGGGAGAAGGGAGATAGAGATAGGAATAATTTAACGGGAAAGAATGAATTAAACATAAAGGGAGGTATAATAATAGTTACTAAGAAAAAATGCTTGAGCTATATTTTCTAATAAACTGGCAATGAAAAAATATCCAAATAATAATAATGATATTTGGTAAAGCTACGGTAGAATAAGGACATTTTTAACCCTCTCCTCAGAATATACGTATTTATACTGCTTTCTTAGATTTCTTGGTACTTGTTTTTCTTTAGGGTATTTCGTAGATTTGGCACTAAAGTACCGTCTTTTCTCTTGTCTTTTTCGGATTGAATTATCTCACAGGCGGGAAAACTGACATTTCTAAATCGAAGCAAATAATTATCGAGAGAGCATAGAAAAAACTGACTCGGAAAATCGAGCATTCCTATGCTCTTCAGTCACGGACGAGTATGCGAGCGTATTTTATCGCCTCGGAGTGCGTCTGTGCGTGCATATTTATACGTGTGCAGCGAAATATTTCCCCATAAAGGGAGAGTGGGCGTACAATGGAAATGTTATTGAAAGTATTCTGCAATCAGGAGCGCGATAAAACGGCGGAACGGCAGAGCTCTTTCGGGCCGTGCGCGGGATAAACGCAAACAAAAAAGAGAGGGCACGTTGAAATAATGACCGGCTTTAATTGGAGGACGATACTGAGAGAAATTCTGCGTCAAAATGTAGCTCCGTCGGGAACCATATTTCCGAAAAGTTTCCGCCCAATGACGGGGTCCCCTCTCCACGATACGGTGCGAATCTTGTCGCGGCGCGGGACTCTTGAAAAATCCTGTCGACCATATTTGTTGACCCGGCTTTCATTGTCGCTGGTTTATGATCCGAACGTTTCTCTCTCTCTCATTAAATATTTGCGACGCGAACGAATGGTAGATCAGACAAACTACGAAATATCGACTCGCCACGAAGTTAATATTACTGATTGAAGGGCGTCACTCGATTCGATACGGTTAATCATTCGGCGTTTTACGCAATTGCCTCGTAATTTGTTGACCCTTTTTTAATCACTTGTGCCGTTCTATGACGTTTTTGATCGCTTTCAATCGACCGATAATCGTTTAATAGAGTCAAATGTCAAAAAAGTGATAGTCCTCAGATTACAAAAATTCGGATTGGTTTATTCATTACGTAAATAATTAAGTTCCATTAAAAGATTCGAATAGTGGAAATTGTCTGATTTTAAAGGATTTTGAAAGCTTTTGATGATAAATTAATATTTTATTTTAAAATATCATTACGTTTAAAATTACTTCCGGAGTGTTAATTTTCGTATTATTTTGCAAATTTTTAGCAGTAGCAGGGAGGATTGGATTCGGATTAATACGGCCATAAAAGACGATTTTCGCGAACATAAAAAAAGAAGACCAGAGTCCTTCATTATTTTATTTCACGTCGATTCGGCGTCACGGTAGACGCCTCAATGCTTTACCGAATTCACGGCGAAATATCAAGCGCGTTGAATAGATTTTCCACGGAACGGAAATATCAGTCGGCATGAGATTTTCGAAATGCAACGTTGCATGAGTTCCTCATATGGAGGAGTAGATGGAGGGGAGCAAGGAGGGAGGGAGTGGATTATGAAGGCCAAAGAGAGAGAGAGAGAGAGAAAATAAAAGCGAGAGAACCATCACTACTTTGCAGAAATATAAATTTCTCCTCTGAAACTCACAAGACTCCACCCACTGCACAACACCTACGTCGCAATTATTAAACCGCCATATTTCGATTAAATGGAGCGGTTATCTCGGTACAACGCTGGCACCGCGGGAGAAGGTATGATGGGTGGCGGAGAGAAGGAATGATTTTCATCCGTGCCGGCTAGACGGCATAAACTTTTTATCGCCACTATTTGAGAGATTGTTTTTATTCCGAAATATGGCTTTTAAAACGCTACTAAAAACAGAACTGGTAAAAACGTAAGTCCTTTCATTTTTGGTGTTTTTTTCCTCTCCTGACCGACGCCTACGCACCGAACGAACGATGGTGATAGGTAAAAGGAGAGGGGTAGAGAAAAAAGAGCCGCCTCCGCGATTCTTTTGTTTATACCGAGAGTGTTAAAACGCCAAAAAAAATACACTTCGACTGACGACGTAAAAGAACGCCGGGTCTAAAATGATTAAAAAACGAAAGAACCTGGACCGCAGGCCATTACGGAAGTGAATTTCGCGCGAGAAATAATGAGCTTCACCCCCTGCCACCCAACCCAACCCACCATCCTCACACCCACACCTTCTTCCCCCGCCCCTCTGAGGCAGTTCTACAAAAATCACGCCACGGAAGATTGAAGGGTTTTTCGCGAGAAGTAAAAACAAACAAAAAACACGAACGGAGAGTTACAGCGCGCAGACCGCAGAATGGACTCGCCTTTTGATTGGCGATATTGCGACCGAAGCGTATGCCTTTCCGGCAGAAGGGGAGGGAGGAG
This sequence comes from Tanypteryx hageni, assembly GCA_028673005.1. NCBI lineage: Eukaryota > Metazoa > Arthropoda > Insecta > Odonata > Petaluridae > Tanypteryx > Tanypteryx hageni. The sequence continues at coordinate 60,364,605 of CM054116.1, forward strand.
GGTAGGAAGTATAGGGGGAGGGGGGAGAGGAAATGTGTGTGCGAGTGGGAGAAATGAGGAGGAGGTTTTGGGAGGTAACCATTCTCCCTACCTCTTCATCTCCGCGTTTGACGCGCCCCCGGAACACTCCGATCCTCATTCCACCCTGGCGGCGCATTTAACGCCACCACCCCGGTATCCTTCAAATACACCCCCCCCCCCCACCCTTCCCTCCCTCTTCTCTCTCTCTCTCTCTCTCTCCCCCCTCTCTCTCTCTCTCTCTCTCTCTCTCTCTCTCTCTCTCTCTCTCTCTCTCTCTCTCTCTCTCTGGGGTCTCTCGCCGCCGCCACACCAATCTCAGGGGGACGTAAAATCGAAGTTGCACAGCTTTTCTACCCCAACCCACATCAACTCCATCCCCCACTGCTCCCTGCCTGCCCTCTCCTATTCATCCCTCCTATTCCTCCGCCTCCTCCATCCTCCAAACCCACTCGCATTCACTCTCTCTCTCTCGCACACACACACACCCATGCGCGCAATGATACACACGTGGCAAACCTCTCCCTTAATAACCACGCCCTGACTGCTTCGCCACCACAATGTCTAAAAGGGGTTTTGGCGGAGGAAGAGGGGGTGTACGTAAACGCTCTGCCGCACCAACCAAATGGCATTCCAACGGGAAATACGACTCCCGCGCGAGACTATCTCTCCCTCTCGCTCACTCTCGGTTACACCCCCCGAAAAAAGTCTTCTCTCCGTCTCTCGCGTTTTCCTTTCCCCGACCTCTCTCTCTCTTATTCTCCTTAATTTCCCGCCATTCCCAACCATACCGCCGACCCCTACTTAATCGCGCACTCCTCTCAATCTCACAAAAAAAACGTCTTCATCCCCTATAAAACCAAAATCTGCAGCGGGGAATGCGTGACCGGGGTTGGTATGTCTGTTGGGGTGAGTAAAGTGGAGAAAATGAGGGAAGCTGGTGCCTTTCTTTAATACATTCCTTTTCCTGAAAACCTATTCATCTGCACCCCATACACTACACCACCTTCCCATCCCACACGCCCTCGAGACGCATGCTTCGCCTTCAAACCGACGCCCTCTCCCCCCCTCGAAAATTCATCTGAACGCTATAAACCGTTTCTCTCCTAATTCGACGATATTTTAGGTGCACCTGAGATGGTTCTTACCACGAATTCCAGCACTTCATCATGTATATTTAACAAATTTGGCCTATTTCTTTTTCACGACAAACATTTTATATTCGTGTGAATGGAATGAATAACATAATCCCTCTTAGTTGTAATTGAGATGTTACTGGATTGAATTAAATTATTTTTGAGTTACCAACATATTTGCTTTCAACTTCATAAGCATTCTAAAATAAGATACATACAGGATAATTGTTTAAGTAAATCGCTTAGGACGATAAATAAGGAGGCTGATAATACCTATGGGTGCATTGAAATATACGTATGGATGGCAAAGCAACTTTTTGATCGCTTTAAGTGACGGACTGATCAGATCTTTTCGTTAACTTTGAAAAATACATGGAGTGCATTGGAGAAAAATTTGCTTCATTTGCCTGATGAGTCGAAGGTAAATATTTGATCCCTTTAAATTGCTACTTTTAATTTTTATAAAAAGGAAAATTTTATTTTTAACTTCGAGACGATTCCTGTATAAGTAAGGTAACAGTACCGCTTTTGAGCTGTATGTCTCGCTGTCCCCTAAACCTTTTGTGGACCCAAAATTGTCCCGCTTTTGGATAAGTTGATGTTATATGTCCCGATTATTCAAATGTTTTTACAGCAAATGGAACATAAGATAAAGCTATTCACAACAACGAATTAAACAACATAAGACAATCAATACAACAATACATAAATAATAACAGAAAGAAAAATAACAATAACCATAAGAACATTAATCATCCTCGTCCACAACAAATCACCAATCAACCGTGATGCAGCTTTCACATTGGCTAATAGCATTTCGCAGATGTCAAAACAAATGACGTAATTAATCGGAATTCCTCTTATTCAAACGTGTCGTGAAGTTTGTATGGTATCGGTATAGATGGCGTCTCACCGTCTATGTCTGATTCAGTTTGAGAAGGAGTTTGGAATGCATCTAAGATACCGACGCTTGGTGAAACTATTCACTCATTTCAGAGACACAGATATCAGCCACAAACAAATGTCAGAATTAATTCAGTTTGGTCTAAAAATATATATTAAAGGATGATATAATAATTTATTATGTTTGGAGTTAGAAATTCACGAGCAAGTTGGAGAAATTTAGAAAAGACATTGTTCTTGAAATTTCTTTGGTTGTGTGCACTCCTCTAAGAAAAACAATTGCTTAAATAAAATCACAATATATTAGAAGCGTTAGAAACACTGGAAGAATGGATCATCAGTTAATTTAAATGCATAATGCTAAAAATATTTTTATTTTTAGACACCTTATTGTAGAAGGGGTTTCCTTAAGTAATTTTTAATATAAATTGATTACAAACGACAATTTTTCCATTGTTTGTGAATTTGTGTAAAACTCCGTAAGACGTCTCAGTTTATCGGAATTAGCAGTCGCCTAAAATTGCCTACACTCCAGGGGCAAACATTTTGTCCCGGTTTGGCTGATCTGAAATCTGGTCACTTTATTAGTTTAAAAATTCTAAACTGTGCGAATTTCTTTTAACACCTATTTGTTCTTTAATGTATATTTTCTTCAAAAACAATTTTAAAACAACATTCATAAAATATTAACTGTCAAATTGTTTTTATTTCATTTTCATCACTACTATATCACTCATGATTTGCTATGCATATTCAAAAATGGATTTGACAAAGTCATTTTGATCGGGAAGAAAACGGAGGTTATCCAGAAACTAGATTGAAGAAAGAGTGAATATATGGAAAAGACTTCAGCCTCTAATTTTGGTGGATAAATTTCATTTTACTAATCATTTTATGCAATATTATTAGCTATTTATTAATCATTTTAACCAGTGGCGTAACTAGAGTATGGTGAAGGTGGCATTTGGACGTCATCTGCACAAGGCTCCAAACTTTCCCTCAAAGCATGCAAAAAGTTTATTTTTTCCGATAAATTACTATTAATTTAATACTCAAATGTTAAAATTAAAATTAATAAAATGCTAATATACTCTATAAAAATGCAGGAAAAAATAATATTATAAACTAAGCAATTTTCTAAAAATTTTCCATAGGCTCCATATATCCCAGATACGTCACTAATTTTAACTATCACGTAAATCTTGAGAAACATATTATTTCAGGAAAACTTATTGCAGAATTTAATAGTAAAGATAGGTTTTTATCGTTCGACGATAATAAATAACTTGTACGTATTATTATGGAACTAAAGAGTAAAGGCGCGTTTAATCTTATTAACACAATGGATACGATAAAATTTTCATCATTAATAGAAATTATATCTTGAAATTCAAAAGACTACACGTTAATCATAAGCTCTCTCTCTCTCTCTCTCTCTCTCTCTCTCTCTCTCTCTCTCTCTCTCTCTCTCTCTCTCTTTTATACGATGAAATAATAAACAAGCGGATGAATAATTTTACCTTGAGAGTCACGGAAATTATTGTTCCATCTCAGTGGTTCCGTCTCGAGCATACGCCCTGTCTTCCTTGCATTATACGGCTACATGCTCCGCACCGAAACACCCAACACATTTTCCCACTTTTTGTCGTCACGCCCTTTGCCTAACTCACGCTCTTTTTTTACTTCATTCATTACTCCGTCTCACACCTCTCGCGCCTCATACCACTTCCTTCCACCCTTTATCTATCTCTCCTCCTTCTTCACACCCTCTCCCCCTCTCTTACACTCACAACGCCCCTTTCGCACATCTCCTGCCCCTTGGGCAATGCGCCTCTTTTTTCCATCCCACATTCCTCCGTCTCTTTCCTTTAAAACAATGAAGTCCAACTGACGGCCCGACCTACGACTTCCTGCAGCTTACATATTAGCATTTCTTTTTAAATGTTCAGATATAACGAGTTGTTTATTTTCCATAAAATGAGAAGAGTTCCATCTTAGTCACCGACTTCAAACTTATTAAGTTTTCTTCTTCTTGTCTCCCTTAATAGATTGATTATGTGTTTAATCATAGCATTTTTTTATTTTTTATGTTTTACAAAGCTAGTGTAGCCTCCATATAATGAGTATATTGTCAATGCGGCTCAGATGTATTAGCGACATTTAAAATTCTAAAATCAAATATCAATCAGGAACCAGCAATTCGAAGATTCATACAACTTAATAATTAATTTTAATCAAATGTGTGATGCCTGCATAATATCATCCTAAATATTTTACCTTTCTTTATTAGGACCCAAACTTTCATTTATATGAATTACCTGTTTTGCGTCTGCTAGTTTCCAAATAGTAAGAATTGGTGCTTATAGAATGTTTATTTGGATTTTTTACACTAGCTTTATCTGTATCTTTATAATAATACAATCAGTTATGGGCGCATGGGTGCAACGGTGTAAGGTTTTCATATTTGGCCGAAAATTGATGAAATACTCGAACACTCATCAATTTAATATTATTTAATTTTTGGTGACCAGGGTTCCGTTTCAACGAATTACCTTCACCTATAGAAAAGCAGAATTGTGAAAGTAGGTAAGTTTTCTATTGGCATTAGCTCAAAATTTTCTTATTTTTCTAAGAAATATTTTCATTTATATAAGAGAGAAATCTGGATCGTCTTAATTATGTGCTGTTGCCTCATATACTTAAATTTGAATAATAATAATGACCTTTTTTACAATATTGATGTGGCATTGGACTTGCAAACCATTTGGTATGAAAATAGTATTTATAAGAATAACAAAATATATCATGAAATCCATCCTAATTTTACACTTGCACTTCGCATGAATTTTTAAATTGTAAAACATCTAAAATATAAGTTATCTTATTAGCTAACATAAATAAATATTAAATTACGGATGATTGCTTGTCAGAACTCTGATTAAAAGTTTTGTAGGAATTCTCCTTCAAACGTCAAAGTGTTTTTTTAACCGGCGATCGTTTATTTCCAAATCTTCATTATGGGCACATATTAAAGATTCCGCTTGTACAACGACGTTGGATGATTAATATTCCGTATAATTCAAAAGAATAAGCGGAATACTCCGATATGCGGTGATTTCAACTCCTGCTTAAAGAGTTCAACGCCGCAATCAAAATTTAAACCTTTATTTTCGCAAATAATGGTAACTTTTCCTATACGTTTCTAACGAAACGAGGAAAAAATCGCGCCGATAAGCCGAATGGGGATATATATTCTCCACTTTTATAGCCGTCTACGCCAAAGACAAAAACCATTGATCTGTGGCTCACATCCTCCAGGCAGTGTTTTCTTTCTCCTTTTAATCCATACCCTCTCCTTTTACACACATTACGCATCGAGAATGCCTTTTTCCCCCTAAAACCCCTAACATTCCCCTAACTTCCTCACGTTCTCTCACCCTCCGACTCTTCCTAACAGGCCGCGCCAGCCAACTTTATCATGCCTATCTTCCCCTATCTATTCCACTCTCCCTCTCTTTCCCTCCTTCCCTTCCTTCCTTCCTGTCTACTTCCCCTCCTTACCCCGCCCCCTATCGCTCTATCCAGAACCACATCTATAAAAGGAATCTATCCCTAGCGTGCAAAAACAGGCTGCTGCATAAATCACGCGACGCAAAGGTTAGAAATTAATAGTTGTCGGATAAAATGCATCGATTTAGTTCCCTAGCTGGGCGTTGAATCCATCTACCATTAACACCAGGTTGTTGTCTAAGAAACGGGACGTAATTTTAGTGAAGACAGAAATTTGATTTTTGATAACGATGCAAAATTCTTCCCTTTTTAGGGATCCTTGCCTAGGTTTAGCTTTATTTTCTCGAGGAAAGTAATATTTCTACTCTGGTAACTGAGGAACTGAGCGTCTGGAGACGCTAGAAAAGCCGTTTGATTCCAAGTTCAGAATATTATGAGAATCCAATTTCTTTTGTCAGACTTGCTATTGTGCCGTGAAAATGCAAACATAATTATGCGAATACCGAGAAAAGAAGCAAACTTTAACATAAGTACTTATGGAAAGTCATTATAACAAGTTTTATGCTACAAATACCTTGGAAACATCATAACAGAGGATGCAAAATGCACCGAAGAAAGAAGCTTCCACTAACGTAAAAACTAAAGGCAGATATGCGTAGGAAATAGATAAAAATGCTATGTATAGAATATCATTTTGTATGGAGCAGAAACATGTTCTCAGTAAAAATTATATAAAATAAAATTAATAGAGACTTCGTGGAATTCCATAATATGGATGAAATGTGGCGTTTTTATATATTGTTATGTGGAATAAGTCGAATTGTTATTAAAACTGTGTAGTTTTAATTTTAACAACACCACATTTCATCCACATGATATGAAATACTTGGAAATCTTCGAAATGTGAGCACAGAAAATAATTCTGAAGATAAAATGGATTGATAGAATGAAAAATAAGTACTAAGAAAAATAGGAAAAGATCGAATGGTTTAGCAGATTATAGCAAAGGGGAAAGCGCACTGGATCGGGCATTATCCGAGGAGAGCGGGAGCATGATTAAAGACGTGTTAGAAGGGAAACTGGAAGGGAAATAAGAAAGAGAAAAGGTTTCAAATCCTAGAAGACTTGGAAGGTAAAGTGAGTTATCAGAAAATAGAGAAACTAGCGACAACAGGACGATGTGGAAAACCAGATTTAACTAGTAATAATTATCGACCTGTCCATGGACAAACTATCTATGATAGCGGTTACACATATGCATACGTGTGATAGTCGTCAAAAATGACGGATGGGTGTAAATTCCAATAGTTCAAGATGTAGACCTTAGTTAATCCAAATCAATATATAAATACACGAATCCACGGCTCATTCATAACAATTAATGTATATTATTAATTAAAAGAAACTATTTTCCTCTAATTTTTAAAAATTCAATTATCATTCTTCATATTCTAAGAAATTATTAATCCAAGGTTCTCAATTATCAAATTAATATATGGCAGCCAAGGGTAATTTCCAAAATAAAACATACTACAACATGAATAAAAAAAACTGAATTTTTCGTAAAATAAAACACATTAATGCAACAGTTTGAAAATATTATTTTAATTGTGATGCAAATAAATCAATTATTTCTTTCGTTACAACTTATGCTTAGCGATTATACCGTTGACCAGCATCTATGCAATACACAAAAGCACTCATTAGGACATTATTCTGGACAATTCAAGAAATAGCATTCTACGCCACTTATTACATAGTTACTATTTAGGTAAACACTCAGTGCTGTCCCATATCTAAATACAATTTGGTATACATGAGCTCATGAAGATAGCAAGAAAGCGGTTGCTCTTAAAAGGAGGAAAAATTTTGCCAGCGTGACAGAATTATATACAAAGGATTGGTGTGTGTGTGTAAATGCACATACAAATACACATGTATACACGCCGCAGCGTGAATCACTCGGACATCTTCTCCAATAATGCACCAAAACATGACAAAATTAATACCTTTGTCCATCAAAAAAGCGGCCACTCTCTCACTCCCTCAAAATAACTCGCATTTAAAACCTCCGTCCTCCTCCTCAGTAAGGGTTTGTCTCCCTCGCACACCCATTCCTCCTTTTTCATCTCAATTCTCCGTTCCCTATAACTAACACCATTCTTCTCTTCCCCTACCATCCATCCCCACCACGTCCGAATCCACCTCCCCTTCTCCCGTTTCCCCCTTCACTCCCTCCAGTTCTTTTTTTCATCCTGTGTTCTTCGTCCAGACTCGCCCCGCCATCTCCATCCATCTTCCTTATCTCTTTGGCCCCTCCTCTTCCCTCCCTCCGTTCCCCCTCCCCTTCCCTCCCTCCGTTCCCCCTCCCCTTCCTCATCCACCCGCCTCTGGCCCCCATTCCTCCTACTCTTGGCTTCCCCGCAGTTCTTACTCTTCCTTTGCTCCTTGCTTTCGCTTTCCTTTCCCCCTTTTCTCCTCCCACCTCCCTTTCCCTTCCTGCATCTCCGAAATCTCTCGTCTTTTTTGAAACGCCTTACTACGGACCCTCAGAGGGAGCGAGAGAGTGAGAGAACGCATCCTCTCTCCTCAAAGAGTCCCTCTCTCTCTCTCAGTCTACACCCTCTCTCTCTCTCTCTCTCTCTCTCTCTCTCTCTCTCTCTCTCCCTCTTTGCCTCTAATCCAATTCTTCTCCTCCATCATATCTTACCCCGAACACGCTTTGTTTTTTCTCCCTCCTACTACCCTTCGCCTTCCGTCCGCCTCCCTACCTCCATTCCGCCCACAAGACTATCCTTCAAAATTTTCTCGTTATTATCTCCAGACCATGTCCGCCTCGCTAATTTGGTTATTTTCCCCATTTTCGGTCTCTCTCCCTCTCCCCTCCAACGTCGTATTCCTATTTTTTACGCACACTAACCATTCTTTTTGTTCCATTCTCCCATTGACTCTCTCTCTCTCTTTTACCTCCCACTTTTGTTCTACCGATAATTATTTTTATTTTATTTGAAGGAATTTTTCTTCACCGGGAGAGATAAGTCCACTCCTTTCGAAAATAAAACGTCATTCGCTCCTTTGTCTTTCTTTTCCTATTCTTTTTCCGTTCTTCCTCGCCGTCCTCTTCTTCTCCCGTTCTTATTTTTTAGGTCTCAGCCTCAGTCCATTAACGGCATATTTACTTTGGCCATCTCCGAAAATATTTTCCTTACGCCAGTTTATTTCCTACCCTCACCGGCAGGCGGCAGCACAGTCGCCCGTCTCCCTTTCTTTTCCTTCGAGTGTATTGTTTTGTTTCCTTCCACGATCAAGGGCTTTAATGGAATGCCTTTCGGTACCAAGGTGAAAAATTCGGACAGAAATGTAGTAAAAGTTTTGCGGTTGCTTTATTTTTGGTAGAGACACAAAAATCGAATGGTCTTCATAAGTTCACTGGAGGGATAAGTGCGATTGCTGATTATAACTCACGCGCTACGAGATTTATATAGGATATAAGAAGTCACAAGATTGAGTGATTGATGATCTACCAATGGTTAAACCAAAAGAACGTCTTCTAAAAATAACAAAAACCACCCTGAAGAGGCAACTAGCCTATAACAGGGATTTATCTAGGATAGGTCTAGTCAATGTATAACATGAAATGTAACCTGTTCTTAGATAAATAAAAACCTCTGAATTTAATTGAATTGAGTGATTGATTGATTGCTTGAAAACTCTTCCTCGATTCGAAATAAGAATTTCGTCTAAATTTCTTGGACTAATATTAATAACTTGAAATAATTTGTGCTCTTATCCGCGTGTGCACGCGAGAAAGTTGGTTTTGCTTTATTTCACCCGTAACTTTAATTCTTTGACCTGTTGGCGTGGGAAAAATTGAAATCCTGAAAATGTACGCACTCAGTGATTTATACTTCCATAAAAGTTTACTTGCTCAATTATGCAAATAATAGTAATTTTTTATATTTCACTCATCTTATCTTTGTGCAACCAATTATGGCCGGAGAAATTTTTTTTGTAAAAATTAAAAAGTAACATATAACGCGCTTTTAGTTTTATGATGACTTTAAAAAAAAATATTTCTAAAAGCCCACTATTCGTATAATATATAATAATATAATAAAATGGAATTATTGTTGATGAATATTCTTTTAAATCGCCAACCAGAATTCACTCCAGTGAAACACCAAACGAATTTTATTTGGGAAATAGGAGACAATTTTCAAAACTGCTATCGTATGCATCTACAAATCTATTTTTCCACGAAGAAAATATACAATTTAAAATAATTCGCTAAAATCAATTTTCCAATTAAAAATATTGCTACTCAAATATTATCATTGTATTAGTTTCCGTTCTTCCTATATCATTTCCTCAATATTATTTTCCGCGCAATTTTCATGGATCAAAAATTATTTCGGCAAAAGGTTCGCTTACAAAGTATTTAAGCTGGACAAATCCTCCAACACAGAAAGAAAATATTTGCACTTCACTGCTCAAACACGTGAATTTTCAACATATTCTCCAAACAGAACTAAATACCCTCCGTCGTCGAAGGGAATTTCACGATAACAACGCCGTGTCAGTATTCGCATGCCACTCATGTCAACATACACTTGTTTTCTGAACAAAAAAATAAAGAAAACGCTAAACCGGAAGTAATCAGCCGGTCAAAGTGACTGAAAGACAATCAGTTGCCGTTCGGTTAATCTCGTATATTCGGACGTTAAGGATTGTCGAAATAAAGGAAGCTTGTTTGGTACACACGTAGTTCAACGGTTAAACTTGTTATTGATTCCGAAATATCACGGGAATTTTCCTCGGGAACGAACTACGCACGGTGGGTCAGCTCGTTACACGACGAATGAAAAGTGTTAATTCGACCTGGCAGTCATTAACGGATGATTTCCTCTCTCTATCTCTATATATATATAACCAATCCGGATTTTTCAAAAATGACGGGCACAGACACACAAGCAGGAACCCAAAAGAGGAGTCTTTTTTTTATTAACTCCGTTTTAGGCGTCGAGACGGGTGAGGAGTTTGTCGTGCATCTACCAACCAATCTGCCGAATAACCCGGGGAATAAGGCGAGGAGAAAGAAATGGACGACATTGGAAAGCGCCGGGACTAAAATGCGAATTTCGAGGGAGTTGCCATGGAAGCAAACAGAACAGTATACGCCGTTGGAATTCAAATAGACTGTCACTGGCGCGTCAGAAGGAGGGGAAGCGAAGCCTGCGTGGCAGGAGGAGGAGGAGGTTGGAGGAGGAGAGAGAGGAGGAGTGAGGAGTGAACGGGTGCCGGAGGGATGAGGTCGCGAGGATAGTCTGGGCTCAAAGTGGAGGGAGGGTTGAAGGGGAGGACGGAAAAGGGGAAAAGTGAGGTGGAGGGAAAGGAAGGAATGGAGAGTGGGATAAGAGAGGTAGGAGGAGTAGGAAGGGAGTTAGGAAGCGAATGGCGGCTGTTTTCCAAACAATGGGTGGCGATGGAACACATTTGAATACGTGAGGGAACTGACTCGTAACGTCAAATAGAACAAGGCGAGTTTAAAAAAATGAAAGAAGGATGTTGAAGGGAAGTGTGGTGATGGGCGAGTTTTTGGCTGATGAAGAGGGAGAAAGAGTGAGATAGAGGGAGAGAGAGAGTGAAGGAAAGAAAGGAGGAACAATGTAAGGAATCGGGGAGACGAAGAGAAATTGGTATGGATGGAAAGAACATTTCGGTTGACAAGGGAAAGAATAGGTAGAGATTAGAGTGGAGAGGTGTATATGCGCGGCTGATGTAAATAGGGAGGGAGGAAACGGCGAAGGCATGGCATATCAAGAGAGACGGTTGTTGGTAATAAAAGAGGAGACCGAATTACACAGGAATATATATGGAAATTGAAAGATAGGAAGACAGATGAAGGCACCATAGAAAATAGTGCCAAGAGAAAATCATTTTTGATAAGAGAAAATGCGAAGACGCTGCTTCCAATGTGTTTCCGTGTTTATGAAACAATGACAGAAAAACATTAAGAAATGGAAGGGGAAAATCATATTTTGATTTGAAAGACTTAAGATATTATTCCAAAGAAAGCAACGGAAATAATGCCTGAGAGAAATGGAGTGAAATGGCAGGCAAAACGGGAAAGAGAATAATGGGTGAAACGAAAGGCGCGAAATAATTCCGAGGAAAAAGAGACGAGAGAACTCGCGAGAGGGGTGCGGTAAAGGAGAAAAAACAGGAGAATCGGAGCGAGTGTGTGAATGCAAAATGTCTTCATAGAACGATAGGAGAGTGAGAGTGAAGGATTACATAAGAGAGAAAATGGAGGGAGAAGGGGGGAAGGAAAGTCACGACGGATTTTTTTTATAAGGGAAGCGAGCGAACAAGATTTTCCGAGGGATTTCCTATATATACTATATATCTTTTCTTTTATTTCCTCCCTTTCCCGTCTTCCAATCTCCCTCTCTCTTTCTCTCTCACCCGCCATAGGACTTCGCTCAGGCGTTTCAGTTTGTCTCGGAATGAAAGAATAAGAGTCGGGGGTGAGTGGATGGGTTCTTCACTGATTCTCTTGGCCCCGTGGATTGAGGGGAGGGGGGTGGTATTTTTCTCTCGTAGTGTCGCCTACTGCTCCCCTCAAAAACTCACTCTCTCTATCTCTCTCCTCCCACACTTCACTCCATCTCCAAAAGTATTCTCCCCTTACTACTTCTCCCCCCTCCCCCTTTAGCCCCCTCCCATCCCGTCATTTTTTCCCCTTAGGGGAGTGGGGATTTTTACTGCCTAGCTATTGGAGGAAAAGGTTGGAGAAATGAGTGGGAGAGAGGAAATTCAAGAGAGGGGAAAGAGGATGGAATATGTGCGGGCGTGAGAATTGCCAGTGGGTAACAGGAGGAGAAAGAGAGAGAGAGAGAGAGAGAAAGGGAGCAGACGAAAGCGAAAAAAAGAGTAAAGGGTGAGAACTGGCTCGGATGAATAAAAAAATCTTAAGGTAAAGGAATTTCGAAATTAGAAGGGATGATGTAAACTTAAGCGAATTTTCCATACGCGCGTATTTGCTCTCAAACATGAGTTTCGTTGAGGAAGGATTTGCTAATGTTTAAGAATAGATATTAATTTCATTACAGAGGTGGATAATAAGAATTTCTTGTAGCACTCCTCCTATCGCAACACCGGATTTCAAGAACACATTCAGGAAGTCTTTTCCGGTTAGGGTTGAATAAAAACTCCGGGGTTTATTTATTAGGCTAGCGCTGGCAGAAATTCGGTTAACTTGAGGAAAATCTGTACGCGTTTATTATGAGAAACATCTCTTTTTTCCCATAAATTTCTCGCTGATTAACGAACAATTTAAAAGGCGCAAAAAACTATAAACGAGTATGAGACACCAGTCTAACAACATATTTTTGAAGAAATTTTCAAAGCAGGTTTAATGAGGAACCTTTTGATTATTGCTAAACTAACTTAAAATGGAGATCCCCCCAGCTACGGTCCGCAGGCTATCCCAGGCTCGCGTAGGTAATGATTTCAACCGGCCTACCTCATCAGCTTCTTAAATACATGAATATTTCAAACAAGAGTTGTGATTTGATATAATTTATGAAATCTAAAGGATATTTTTCATGTACGCGGTTGCAATGTACTAAGCACTTTAATATGGGGCTATGGCGCATCACATAATCATAACAATTCTCAAAACTAACTCTTTCAAATATATCTCGATCAGTCATTCGAAAGATGGTCCGTGCAGTGGTATATATAGCCTCATGTGGACCTTATAGTTAAAGGTTTGGCGACCCCGCTTTAAAATATCAACACGAGAGAAAATAATGAAAAATAGACCAAAATCTTAGTAACTTATAATTACTCACAAGGTTGTGGAGATATGATCCCTCCCAAAGAACCGGCATGAGCAAAATCTCACGTACAGATGCTGGATAAAGTGTGGGTAACTTCCTTTACTCTTAATGTTTATCCCGGAAAAATATCGAACCAACAATCTAACTTCTAAAGGAAAAGCCGTCTTTAATCACAGCGATTGCCACTTTGTGTTTTATGGAAGGATATGAATTTATTTCAAACAGAAAATTTTATTTGGGCGAACTAAAGGGATAAGCCGAAGAAAATATAAGGGATATATATATATATATATATATATATATATATATATATATATATATATATATATATATAAGGGTGGCAACAAGGTGTTGAAGGTTGCCCAGTGGACACTTGCCAAGTTGAGGACCAAGTTGATAAGCTGCTGGGGGCGTCGAAGACACGCAAAAAAACACTAAAAAATGTAAGCTTTTCGGGCACAAGTATGCCCTTCTTCAGCGATGGAGAGAGTGTATCTAAAGGTGACACACTGGGCGGGGAATTACAAGGTGATTCGAAATATATATATGCACTGGTGGTATAGTGGTTAGCGTGTCGACTTTCCATTACAATGTTCCGAGGTTCAAACCCCGCGAATGGAGGTTTTATAAAAAAATATCATCGGTGCCTGGCAGTAGGAAGCAGTACTGTCAGTACGGTATAGAGCCGAAAACAAATGATGTTGGCTGGGTCTATAACCAATACAGCTGTAGGTGTGATCGGGACGATTTGAACGGCTAGAGCACTGCGATGTGGAAAGAAAGAGGGAAACTACCACATTACAATCCCTAGTAAAGATATATGTTTAGACAATATGAGTTCTCTCGAGGTAAAACAATCCGGAGGTCAAATAGTCCCCCAATCGGATCTCTGGGCGGGGACTGCCTTGAAGAAAACATTTGTCGAAAGTAATTTATGAATAGGCACTTGTAACGTAAGAACTATAAGAAAGGCAGGAAAGCTAGAGATCTTGAAAAGGAAATAAGAAGAAATAGATTTCACATTATAGGACTGAGTGAAACTAGATGGGAAGGAGAAGGATTGTTCGACTCGGAAAAGTTCACGGCAGTTTACTCTGGAGGAAATAGTGGGGAAAGGGGAGTAGCTCTGGTACTTAGGAAAGATATGATGAAAAGCGTGAGAAAGATAATAGCAAAAAACGATAGACTAATGGCAATAAAGCTAAAAGCAGTCCCAGTGGACATGATGACAATCCAGGTATATATGCCAAGGTCAGCTCATGAAGATGAAAAAATCGAGGAAATTTATGAGCAAATTAATGAAATTTACGAAGAAGACGGAAGAGGAAAGGTAAACTGCATAATAATGGGAGATTGTAACAGCAAAGTTGGAGAAGGACAAGAAGAAAATGTTGTCGGGCAGTACCGACTTGGGAAGAGAAATCGAGGAGGGGAAAACTGGTAGAATTCTACTAAAACATCAAATAACCCGAATGAATTGTTAAAAAATCCTAAAGCTAGAGTAAAATTACTTAATAAGATTCGCCTTTTCATTAAATAAGTTGCAACACTATTTTTATTTTACTAGTGTTACCCGCATAAACTTTTGCGAAGTCAAGATATCCGCATGTTTAAAAGTAATAATTGCCTATTTCTCCTTATAAAATTAGACAACTGATATTTTGAATGTCATGTTTGTTTTTATAATTTATATGTGCAATTTTAATTGTCTCCTCCACACGAAAAAGGTCACATTCCAGTATTAAAATAAAGTAAGAAGAATTCTGATGCTCACGGAAATTGATAAATGATAATAGGATCTTGTGGAGGAGCATTGAGCAATGAGTGGTCTTTTCCTTTGATTGATGGTTCACCCTGGACAAGCAATCGGCCACCCTATTCTTCGAACTAGGGGCATGGTGAATTACAAAGCGAAAAGAAGACAATTTTAAAAACATTCCACCAATTTTCCCTAGCTGCTTGGGATCTTTGAAAAGCCACGTAATTGCCCCATTGTCGGTATATAGATGGAAGGTTTTCGTTTGGAGGTAGGACCGAAACTTATCCGTGGCCCAACAGTAGGCAAGATATTCCAACTCATAGGAGGGAAGCTTCTGCTCATAATTGGTTAAAGTCCGACTAGCATAGGCAACAGGCTTAAGCTTCCCGTTAACCCATTTATTAAGGACTGCACCAAGTGCAACTTGACTGACATCCACAAATAAATGAAATTCTTCCTCGAAATTAGGAAGATGTAGTACAGGGGGAGAAGAGAGACATTGTTTCAGTTTGAGAAAGGATTTTTGATGGGAGCTGATCCATTGGAAGATGGCGTTTTTCTTCTGGAGGGCATTGAGAGGTGCAGCAATCTCCGAATAACTCGGAATAAATTTGGAATAAAAACAGTACATACCGAGGAAACGTGAAACCTCCTTAATTGACTTGGGAGCAGGGAAGCTGGATAGCGCACGAGTTCTCTCCGGGTCAGTCCTAAGTTCGCCATTTGAGATCCGATGTTCGAGGAAGGTGATAGTTTTCTGAGCCAGTTTCATCTTCTCCGGATGGACAGTAAGACCAGCTGCTCTCAATATATCCAGTACCAACCTAACGTGATGGACGTGCTCTGGTAAACTCTTGGAATAAATGCACTGGTCATCAATGTAGGGATATACACAGCAATGTTTTAAATCGCCTAGTACCTTGTCAATCAGCCGTGAAAATAGTTGGTAGACGTTGTTAGACCGAAGGGAAGGCGATTATACTGATATAGGCCGAACGACGTGACGAAGGCAGTATATTGCTTGGAGATCGGAGTTAAGGGAATCTGGTGGAAAGCCGAATTCAAATCGAGGATTGTGAAGTATTTAGCAGATCCCAAATATTGTAGGGCATGTTCTATGGATGGAGTGGGAAAGTTTTCCGCCTTTGCTTGTTTATTTAATTTGCGGTAATCGACCACGGTGAACTCCAATTAAAGGAAGATGGCTAGATAATTTCCTCATTCAGCAGTTTATTGACGTGTTTCTTGATCAGGACCGTCTTCGGTGTAGAGTACTGGTAGGGATGTGATCAGACCGGGGTCAAATAGAGCAGTTCTATTTCGTACGCCATTAACTTCGTCTGGCCGAGGTGAGGGGAGATCACGTCAGGATAAGCGTCGACAAGGCATTTTATTTCGCGGGATGGAACGGTGGAATCGTCTTCACCTGCAGAAGGGGCATTTCCTGGGGCTCTGTTTCTAACGGGTGCCCTATTCTGGTAACGTTTCGCCTGCCAATCCGAAGGTCGCGGGTTCGAATCCCGCCTAGGTGGGTTTTTCTCCACCTAGGGCATGGATGTATGTGTTCGTCTATTGTTATTTTTAACACATTCCACTGTAAATGGCTACAAAAGCTGTATGTGGAATTATTGAATAAATAAATAAATAAATAAATAAATTGATTATTAAAAGCTGATCGGGAGGGGATGATAGGCGAAACCGATGGAGTATCAGAATTGCCGTGAAAAAAAATATTTGTTTTTCGGGCGGCATTCAAAGGAGAACGCGTTGTGTAAAAGCACCATTCGCGTTCGTTTAATGAAATCGCCACACACTGATGAAATAAAGAAAAAAGATTTTTTCTTTTGGTAAATCGTTAAAAATAGCCACAGCTAACACGCAGTTTACTGAATAATAATAATCTTGAATTATTTAAGTTGCAATCTATTAAGTTTGATATTACTACAACTATAATTTCGATGTTTCATAAAGAGCGCGAAGTGGATAACCCAATTATTTTGGATATTTGACGGATATAATAGACACTAATTCAATCGGAGGCAGCTATGTGGGTCGCCTTGGCAATGCCCGGAAAGAGTACGAAAAAGTCATAAAATTTCGAAAATAAATACGTTTCTGAGAAATAATTCCGTGTAACATCAAAACATTGCAATAATAGGATATTTTATAGTTTTAGCCGTCGAATAAAGCAAAACCGGAGAAATTCGGTCCATATTTACATTTTTAATGAATGAAAGAAATAAACCTTGCACCTTGAAAAATCAAAACTCCTGTATAAACATATGGAAAAATATAATCGTTTCCCGGAGTCGAATCCAGGACACTTCCGTAAACAAAAATAGTTTTCTCGGGGCCTCCTAGTTGGCAGAAACAAAATGGCGTTTACAGTATTTCTCTATGAAAAACTGTTCAAGAGATAAAAGAGGGGTAAAAGGGGGGGCGGACAGACATTGAGTAACTATATATAAAGATTCTTCCTTTTTATAATTTTTAAAAGATTTTATATCAACCCTGGGTCATAAACAAGCAATTGGTAACATTATTTTTATTTTTCCTTTCTTTTTAAATGATTTAAAATTGTTTATTGGAATCCCGGGAAATTCCTGGGATTTATAGTTTTGAATCCCGGAATCCTGGGATTGTGAAAGAACTGGGAAATGACAGGCACTAATCATAACAAGAGAAGCAAAATGCACGGATGAGATCAGGACTAGAATAGGAAAAGCAAAAGCAGCTTTCAGAAGAAAGAAACACCTACATACGGGGAATATAAGGGAAGATATCCGCAAGAAGTTCATGAAATGCTACGTATGGAGTATAGCTTTGTACGGAGCAGAAACATGGAAGCTAAGAAGAAATGACATCAAATACTTGGAAACCTTTGAAATGCGGACTTGGAGGAGAATGCTGAAGATAAAATGGACAGATAGGATGAAAAACGATGAAGTGCTACGAAGAGTAGGAAAGAAGCGAATGATTATACAGACCATTAGAAAGAGGAAGGCAAACTGGGTTGGGCATTACCTGAGGAGAGAGAGAGAGAGTATGATTAAAGACGTTTTAGAAGGAAAACTAGATGGAAAAGGGGAAAGAAGTAGGAAAAGGTTTCAGCTGATCCACGATTTGAAAGGGAAAGAGAGTTATCAAGATATGAAGAGGACAGCGGAAAATAGGAGTATACGGAGAACCAGGTTTAACCATGAATAATCACGAGCCTGTCTACGGACAGACTACCTATGATGATGATATATATTTTTTTATGTGTGTGTGTGTGTATTAGGGACGTAAAAAATAGTCTTTCTACTGTTGGAGGCCATTGCAAGGAGCTGTATAAGGGTTTAAAGAGAAAATTGAAAGCATAGTGCGCAAAATGAAAAAAAAACAGGAAAGAGAATGGGTGACAAAAGGAGAGTGGGAGGCACAAGAATAAAAACTCCAAAAAAGGGAATAAGGAGGAAAAAGGAAAGAACTAGAGGAAAAGCGATAAGAGAAAGAGGGAAACGGAAGGTGAGGGAGAAAGAACGAACAAATAAGGGCCATAATTACGGGGCACAACAGAACGGAAGTGGCTGAAAGTGGCGCGAAAACAGGGATAAAGAGGCATTAAGGATTGGCTTGTTTTTATTAAGACTTAACTTCTACTCAAAGCGCTTTATTGCTTGCCACTCAAAACCACCCGCCCACGCACACGGTACACATACGCACGCACAGACCGAGCTGCCAAGGCCGAGTAATCTTAATCTGGATGGAAAACCATCGGCAGCTTGATAATTTACGACATGGCACACAATAAAACTCGGACAATTCTTCGGTTTGGGGATGGAGGAGAAGGGAGCGTAAGCGCGTGAGATGTGTGCACACGAATGCCACCCGCGAGGAGGAAATAGATTTTTAGAGAACCTTTAATTCAGCCGATAAAGCAAGCCCGGAAAAGAGAAAAACGTATCATGGAGTGAGAGAATGGATTGCGCCTTGTGCATGTGCGTTTAGGATAGGTTTATGGGTGCGTGTGTGAAGTAAGATAAGCCGTTCGTATGAGTTAGAGAGAGAGAGAGGGAAGGAATAGATTAGAGGAGCCAAGTAAACAAAATGGAGCACATGTTGGAAGGGAAACAACGGCAAAAGGAAAGTTTCGAAGGCGAAGGAAGAGAGAGAGGGGGGAGGAGGGAAAGGAGAAGAGCTCGGATAGAAAGGTATTTGTGTATTTGTGTGAGTAGAATGAGAAAGCTGGGTGCCTGTGGATTTTAGGGGGATTAGAGAGGACGAACGCAAGAATTTGCCGGAAAGAACAAAAGGAGGAAAGGTGACAAAATTTTGGGACACAAGTAGCGAGACGTGACGTCGGAGTTTCGGGCAGAAAGAAAGAGTCGAAAATCGTGTGTGGATGGCTGAGAGAGGTGGTCTAGACTAATACAGATTAAACATGATGGAAATTGTTCTGTTGTATCCAGAAACCTCTCTCGAATCAGTCGAATTATTGAACGCAAGTTATTTATTTAACTTTTGGCATCGTCGCGTTTCCATAGACTCGCTCGGAAAAGTTGCGCGAAAACTACGCAAGCCTGGATGCTAACGAGCGAATGGGTACTTTTGGTTTTTGCTTAATTTCCGGACCACCTGAGGAAGATTTTTTTCGGTTCGATATCAGTTAATTTTCCCCATGGGATACTTTCGACTCTTTCGATAAAATAAACGAGATAAAAATTGCGGAAAGGGTTTGGGCAAGATTTTATTTGAAACTAACCAGGTTTTCATAATGTTTGCATGATTTTTTTCTATTCATTGCCCTACTCCACAATGCAAACAATACGAGTTTCTGTTTTACCTTAAAAAATTTAAAGCTTGTTACGTTGGCGTTTTTTAATCATTTTACATGTACTAGCTACAGATTGTTTAAAAACCCAACGTTGAATATTATTTTTACAATGTATTTTAATATTGTAATATTTTCTTTGAACATATTTTTAATTTCAATAATCTGTTAATAATTTATGCAAATATTTTGACAACTCAGGACGTGCTGGATGGCGGTTATATGAGTAGTTTTAACGGTGCCAGTAAAAAGTGCCAAAACTACTGCCTTACACATTAATAGTTAATAGATTAATTCTTATCAGTGAACACAGAATGGCCCCCAATATACCACGAAACTTTTCATTTGAAGTTTTTCATTACGCAAGCGACATCGTTGTATTTTAAACTTTGCTTCGTCTGAAGTGCGTACCTATATACGCCATCAGTATATTTAGACATGCACAAGTATCTAGTGGATGTTCCATTCTTATGGCTACCGACTAACCGTGGGTGCTTATTGTGTTTGTTGTTTATTAAAGTTACATATTTTTTTAAATTCACACTTTCAGATGGTGCCTACAGAAGTGGCTGAGTAGTGAGCATTGCAATTCTACGTCTGCTATCGCTGTCCGCAGAGAAAATCTACAGTCCAACACTTTTTCCGTACTACGTTGTAATCATTCCACAGAAATGAATTATTATTGTCAGCAATCGTTTCTCTTAGTTATAACTAATTTAGCCGAGTGCTTACATTCTCTTTAGGATCGCAAGGATCAAGCTTTTTATTTGATATAAAGCAAATAACATAAGAGTTTCCCCTGTAAAAGCTGAAAACGTAAATTAATTTAATATTATATATATATATATATATATATTTAACTTGCATTTAAATAGGAAATTTGTAAAAAAAATCAGCAGTCTTGGTAGTTACCGTGTATAAAACTTTTAATATTATTACATTAAATTATCTTCAGGGGCTTTTAATAACAGAAGTCACGTTTCTCATAATTGATTTTAAAAGTAAAGTCTATCAGAGTTTTAATAGAATTGTTAATGAATATTCATTTTTTGCTTAACTTCTTTTGTTATATTTTCTGGTGCAACTGGAATATAAAAGTCATGCTCACGCATTTACAATCATTAAAATCAAATAGATTTATTAAGCAAATCTTTGCTCGGTTTATTTGTTTGGGTAATAACTGCTTATATTGATCAGCGTAAAATTTCAAATGAAAAAAGGAAATAAATAACTGCTAGGATTGTATCGATAAATTCTATTAAAATTCAATATATTCCAAATGCAATTCGTTAAATACGTTGAAAAAAGTCTTTTAGTGAAGTATCCATCGCTTCAGTGTGTATTTAGCGAGTCCGATAAAAATAATATTTTTGTAATACCTGGCTCAACTCTAAATCCCTACGTTACAATATCGAAGCGTTTTGAAATTCAAGAGAGCGGCTTTTGTTTTTACGTCGGTCTTCAAATAAGGGAATTGCAGTTCCTTTCAACACTCAATCCAACGGTTAATTCCATGATAAACACAAATCGTCGACCCTGAATTGACAAATTTGTAAATTGGAGGTTGCTTTGAAAGTTATACCGTCGGTGATTGCAGCTTTTCGTTTCCATGAGATATTTTCATTCAATACGCACATATTAACGATAAATTAATGATACCAGGAGCGATGAAGTGATTTTTAATACGAAACTCGTGGTCAATGGAAATCACGATGCCATTTTTATTTTATAGCTTATTCGTTCAATGAACAACGAATAAAGATTACTTTAAATGAGGATAAACGATCCTATCAAAATTTCAGCGAAAAATATTTCCTTTGGTAATTTTTTTGCGCATTATACATCTCATTTTTCATAAGATATTAACCTAAAACCTAGGCCTGACAGAGTTCTAAAATACTATGAGTAAGTGAAAATTGATTTTTTTAATTTTAGAATCACTCCCGGGAAATATGCCCATATAGAAAACTTTAAAGATGCTTAACCTACGGGCTTATTGAGCAACGATATTTTATTTTTGACGGACTTTACACTATAGACAATTATTTTTATTCTATGATATAATTATCGAAGACGAAAATGCGGAGCTGACAAAGGAGATTAGACATCTCTTCCCTTTTACAGATAAAACTTTAGATTTGACTCCACCAAGATTGCAGCTTTGACTCTTGGCATTTTAATCATTGAACTCGGAGACATGAAAGAATCGAAGAGACTTAAAAAGGTCTTTTGGCGCACGTAAATCGAGACAGAAAGCGTAGAACTTAAATGATAATTTTGTATAATTCCCCAAAGGAACATTCAATAATTAGATAAATGCATATTTCAAGCCAATCTCTGGGCAGCGTCAAATAACTGATAGCAATAAAATCAATGCGGCGAAATAGAAGACTCGACGAAACATAACTAGCAGTATATGAATGTCAATGTTAATAATTCTAATTGAAAATATATTCATTTAAATTAATTCCAACCGTGCAATCTCTCGATGGCGCTAATGTAAAGATAAAGGAAAATACATTTTGCAAAATGGTCGCGTTAAAATAATAGAAATCGTAAACGTTTCGAAAGTTTAATCAACAGTCAAATACTTTCAGGGAATCAGTTAATCATACAAAAATTTTCCTTCACCCAAGAGCAAAATGTAGGTAAATAAGATATCTCAAAATGTGCATAAAAAGCAAACCAAGTGTGTTTCGGACCTGTAGTATTTTTCCTGATCTTTTTGTTTGTGCTAGTCAATATATAAACATGTTTAGGTGGACATAAGGTATAAAATTTGCATTATTTTTGCTTTAAAATACCGATTTTTTTATATTTTAGATATGGTGCCATATCTCGATATTTTTATGGCTACACTTAAGATTTTCTGCCAATAAAGTTAATGTCTTTTTAAAAATATTTGAAAATGATATTTTTCATGCATTGTAGCACACCCCATTAAGACGATTTAAGGTTATAATGTATATAAATTACCTCTATTTAAGTCCCAAACTCCTATCATTCTATATAGACGTTCCTTACAGAGGAGGAGGAGGATATAACATACTAGTAAAAGGTGCTTGCATACTGCAAGCATTTCATCTCACCTTGAAAAAACATTAATTTTTCAGACAGATATTTCATCATTACAAATATTCTATTAATTCGAAAGAAACCTCCGCAGCGATTTTCGTTTTTCCCACGTAAAAATAATAGTTTAAAACAATCCCCAAATGTTGCAATTTTAAACATTTTACACTTTCTCTTTTATGGGGTACTATTGCTATACATTTCAGCCAAATTTTAAAATTGTAGCACTTCTAGAAGTAAAGTAATATTTTTCTAATTGTTTAAAATTTAAACATTTTTAACGGTTGCCGCAATATATATATGGAGAGATTATAATTTTTATTTGTGCAAATGAACTGTTCTGTAAATAATTTGAAAATTGCAGCTTCCTTGCTTATCCCGTAGTACCTAAATAATTATTAAACTTTAATGTTCAAATGGGGTTAAAACAACCCCTAAAATTTACAATTATAAAATTTTCGATTTTTATAGTTGGTTATGAGAAAAGTTCTATAATTTTGCAAAATTTCAGCTTCCTAAACTTATTAGATTAATCTACACACTGGATTGTGTTTTCCCATGTTAACTTATGGGAGATATTCCGGCGTCTCTGGAGTCGAAACCAAGACACTGTAAGCAAAAGTGACAATAATTCCTAATAGATATTGCGGCCATATAGCAACACTTAAAATTTCATCTTTCTACCTCACCGGCAAGTGCCCATAATTAATTTACAAAAATGGCGCAATGCTTTTCTTATGGGAAAAAACGCAACTTTCGGAATTTCTGTAGTCAAACTCATGTCACTTAGGTAAGAAGTCTCATTTTATCTGTAAGTTTCGCCATCAAATCTACAAAAACTGAAACTTTCAGCTCTCTAGCTCTTGTAGTTTGGGCTGTACATTAGTATCCTCCTGTTATCATTCTATATAGACGTTTCTTACAGAGGAGGAGGAGGAGGATATAACATACATATAGGAGGATACTAATGTTTAGGCACTTCCAGATGACCTGGAGATTCGAAATTTTTTTCATAGATAGGATTTTGTGCAAAACCGACTAGAAAAAACGAAAATCTCGAAAAAGTTCTACAATGCGGCCACTAAAAATTCGCAATTGTTTAAACAAATTTTCAAGGTTTATGTATTTCCAAATGTGGTACGGAGTTGAAATTTTTTTTATAAGTAGAATTCTTCCTATGTACAGAAAAGTTATTGCGGTCTCGCGGCGAATTGTTCCTGCAGCAAACCCGCTGCGGTGAAATATCCTAGACCCTAGGAGCGCATGTAAACTGCAATCAACATTGTGACTCCCGAATTTCTCAATGTGTTTTCATAGAGATTGGGTATAGCCTGGATAACGTCAGAGCCACCAGAGGCGCACAAATTGAAACATACTAAAACTAGGAAGGTAGGCTTTAATTTAAGCGTGAGCTTTGTAATATGTTTTGCAGTTAAAAAACATGATTTTTTGAAACCTCGGAGTGACTTTGAGAAAATACTGCATTTCAAATGTCTAAGTTTAGCCCAGAGTTTTTCTGAGTGATTGTGCGTGTGTGTTTGCCTTTCTTTTTTCTTTAGGCTAGTCTTCGACAATAGGTCTCTGTAGGCCATCGTCCTGCAACCTTGTATAATTTTATTTTATTTTCAATTTTCTCTTATTGATGTGTGAGTGCTCATCTGGATTATTTTACGGTTCAGGAGTTTTTATTTTAATTCCATACAAGATTTGATTTAGATATCTTAAGATGTGTCTAAATGCATACCGAACAGACAAACAACTTTCCAAATTATATAACAGATTGATAAGCTTCCATCAGCACATTATTATTCCAATTAAACAACAATTAGTATTGTATATTTCACTAACAAAATTGTTTACATACAATATTCAGCGAAAAACACGTGAATTAAGCTATGATATTAACGAGAACCTCCTTTAAAGTTTAAAGAATACCCCGGGATATTAAACTTGAAAAACTGAAGTACTTAAAATCACCGTGGATTCTCCACATATAAATTCCATTCGTGTTTCCATAGTAAAAGAGCTAAACAAGAGAAGTCGAACGTACGTTTAATTTTTAACTCTCGAGAAATCTTGCCTTGATTTACTCGAAAAGAAACTTTAACTCTTATGCGATCGGTCGACGCTACGCGCAACACGAGAGTAGATTCAATATTCAGATTTTTTTTAAAAAGCAGTTTTGAGTTAAATTTTCGAAACAAGCCTTTCCTGCCGTACCCCAGGATTCCCAAAAGACTCCTAAATTGGCATTTACAACTTCGACTTCGCTTCATTAGTCTCCCTCGATATGTCTCCCGGACCGTTAGCGAGAGAGAACTCGGTACATTTTTTTCATCGACGAGAGCTAAAGTCTGGAAGGAATTAAGACGAAGATTTTAAAAGCTCCCGCATAAATGAGCGTTTGTCGTCTCTTTCGAGGATAAAGAACAAAAAAAATTGAAGGAGAGCGGGACGGAAAGAGAGAGAGAGAGAGAGAAAGGGAGGGAAGAAGTAAAAGTCGTGAATTGTTAGATCACGTTTTGAGAGTTGGCCGAAGAATGGAAAAGAGTCGTCGGAAGCATCGTGAGCGAGGTTTGGGAATAGAAGATGGAAGTTTAGAGGAGGGGGGAAAGGATAGCTTTTGTGTAGGCCGGCGGAGAAAGGAGCGGGTTCGTGTGAGGAAGAGTTCCTAGGGATGTGCAAAAAAGGGGTTTTGATACGCGAAAAGAGAGCGGAAGAGAGACGATGCGAGACAAACCTCCTTCATACGAGAGAGAGAGAGCGTGAAGGGGAGGAGGAGTAAGAGACGGAGAGAGAGGGTGGGCGGAGAGAAAGAGAGGGAGATAAAGAAGGGGTTTTTGGTGACGCGTCGACGCGCATGGAGGAGGAATGGAGGAAGAAGCGAACGCCTTTTTAGAATTCTTCAGGCGTCATGTCTCACCCCTTCCAATATCCAAACTTCCTCCCCCACTTCTCCCGACACGCCACCCCGAAAACACCCCGTTCCTTCGCTCTCTTTCCCCTCTAACTTCTAGGCCTTTCCCGGAACGCCCACCTCTCTTCCCCATCGGAGGGAAAAAATGCCACTCCCTACCCTTTCGTTCCCACCCACCACGCGTACATCTCGCTACGCTTTCCCTTCAAGTCCCACCTCTTTATACTATTCCTCGACCTCCGAAGTTCCTCCTCCTCTTTCCGCCTTACTCTGCCCATTACCATCCTCCGCTTCCGTGCCCCTCGTCCCATTCCGACTTATTGCTATCCTACCTTCTCACTTCTGTCATTGAAGTCTCTCTATCTCACATCGCAAAGCAACGGCGTTCTCCCGACTCCAAAGGTCCCCTTCCCGCCCTCATTCCCTTACTTTCCATCCACCCACCACTCTACACCACCTTCCCCTCCGTCTCACGCCCCACCCACTGCATTCTGCCCCCCTTCCCCTTATTTTCTCAGTCCCCGACGTCATTCGTTCCCCCTTTTTTTGCCAACCACCTCTTGTCTCGCCTCCGTTCCCACTCCCCGTAATTCTGCCCCCCACTGCGCATCCCCTCCTACTTCCTACTCACCCCCCTCTGACTCGCAATTACGTGAGCACACTCAATTATTTTCGCCTTCTTCTCTCTGCTACCGAAGACGCTTCGCTATTACCTCCCCATCCGCCTTTGCGCTCTCCTCCCTTTTTTCCAACTCCACCGCTCCCTTCCTACACTCTTTACTCCTCCGCCTTTTCCTTCCCCGCAAGCTTTTATGGACGTTCTTTTTACATTCTGCTGCCATTCCTTGAAACCGCCTCCCCCTCCTCCTCTCGCTCCCCCACACCTCCCGCCAACGTCCCCTTTTTAACCCTCCCAAACCCCTCTGATCGCCTTCCTCCCTTAACTACGGCGCACACAATTCACGCTCGATTGCCGTCGCTACGTACTTATGCATGGTCTTCTCATTGGACTAACTTCAGGGAACCCCTTTGAATTCTCCGTGACATATAGAAAATAAGGACGCTTATTTATTTTCTCGAAGGGCGGGGGAGGGCCTCCTGGTTGAGGGGATAAAACTGGATTCCACGAGAGCGGAAGCGGAGAAAAATTACGCAAATAAGAGTTGGGTGGATGTGATTTCTCTATCTATCGCTCACTCTCTCTTTTTTCTTTGACTCTATCCAACCGACCGGTTCTCAAAGGCTCGAAGTGTACTTCAGGAAGTATCATAATTGATTTTTCATTATTTGCACGTATTTATTTTTTTTATCTAGCTCTTTTTTCCGGTCGGGCAAACAGATTTCTGTGTGTAATAACGTTGCAAATGAGCTTGTTTATGCTCCCATCCGTCCGGAAAATATGTTAAGAATCGCATCCGGGACTAACGTAATTGAAATTATTCCGACGTTTACCCGAAGGATGTTAAATATTTGAAAATTAGACGAAATCATAAGATAAATGGAATATTCGAGTCCAAAGAGTTTTTTTACCAAATGTCTATCGCAAGAAACTGATTTATATTAAAGCATAACCTATGTTATCCCACAAATAACGCCGTATTTTTATTTTGTGTTTATCTTATTCTCTGATATAATTAACAGAATTCTATGTTCATAAAAAAATAATGAAAAAACAATTTAAGTGAAATGCATAACAGTACATTTTTCTAATCTGTATATTCGTCACAAAATTCTCCCTTTAATGTTGATTATAAATTTAAAGATACGTGAAATCATTGAGAGACATTCGTCATTTTGAAAGAAAGAACTTTATACCTATCGTTATAGACAAATTTCAAATGTTAACTTAACTTAAATTATTAAAAAACTAACGACCGGAACCAAAGGGAAAATTGGCACCTACAGACGAGCCTATGACTCTGTAGGACCAGATCAAGTTTCCTCCCTGAAATTTGTAATGAATTCTTTTGTAATTTGTAATAATTTATGTAAATGTATTCCTAATAATAATAATAAAAAATTTACCTTCAATAAAAAAATGTTACTTTTTGACTAAAACCTCAATGGAAAATTAAGTACATTCAAAAATAATCATATGATGTTTTAGATGTCTAGGTTTACCCATATTTTTCGAGCTTACATACTTCATGCATAATGGTTTAATGTTAGTCATCCCTGAAAATTGTATATACAGAAGGGAATCAATTCCAATGCCATCGTAGCACTGTAGTTGATTCCTTTCTGTATATCTATTATCTTCGCCGTAGTCTTCACCCCTTGTTAATACTGTGGTTCACAAACTGCAATTAAATTAATATATCGAAATGAAATTTTCAAATTCGATTGAATTCCTAATTTACCCATTACTAATTCGTTTTATGAGAAATAAAAGCTAATAAATTTCGGATCCAAATTCTATGAATACTTCGTTAAATAAGAAAGTAAAATACATTTCATAAGTAAAATATGTGTAATATTGTCCAAAAAGTAAAATCGTCGAAGTAAATTAAATTAATTGACTGTTTTCTCTGATTTAATTCAGTACTTTGAATGAACGTGTATAAACACTATTATTACTGGACATGACAAGAAAAATTATATCAGAGCAGATTCCTATGTACTCCAAGCTGCTTCAGTTGTTTAGTCAACAATTTCGAACAGTTTTGGCAATTAAACTGTCAAAAAAGAATTCGGATAATTTACACAGGAAAATATTCTTACTATTATATTGCATCCTGACTACTTCCCATGAGAATAGCTTTCAAATATAATTCTTTTATATGTATTAAATCCTTAAGTTTTTATGTCACAGTTATGTAAACGCTGATAATTCGAGTTCTCTTTACTAATGAAATCTAATAAAAGGCTTGATCTGTAAATCAATACATCTTTAAATCCTGAGTGCTTACGAAATCCGAAACGCTATATAGGAGAAAGGATAACGACAATGAGAGAAGCATATTTCTTTTACATTCTAAAATTGATTAAAATCGAGATATAAACGGAGATTATCGATTTCGTGATAGAAGAAAATTAATTTTGTTTAAGATATAATTAGAACATGTGTCGCATTTGGATGAAACTTTGCATAGAACCAGGATAACGAGAATTCAATTGTTTTTACAATGGTAATTGATAAATACTATGACTTCTCTGTGTATCGTTGCCGCGTTTGAGAATTCAGGCTAATTAGTTTATTAGCGATCGGAATTAACAATTTCGCATATTACTCTTAATTTTTATTACTGAATATTATTAAGTGCTCATGACGCTATAGAAAGCTATTTTTGTTGGCAAAAATATTATGCATATGATATTAGGGTGCATATCTCCCGATTTAGTTTACTGTAACTCATTTTTTTGTACACACACACACCTTGACGCTTTCCCTTGCGGGGTAAGCCGTGCCATATGTCTGCCAATTACCAACCCATCACCTTCCTCCACACACTTCTATCCTTGCACACTTCTTTTGCTTCACTTACACTCATACACTGAGTCACACATTTTCTTTTATTCTTCATACTTTTCTCGTCCCTTTTTCTCAGAGTCTCACTAACCACATCCAACCAAGTCTTGCGCGGTCTGCCTCTCCCTCTCTCGCCATTCACTCTTCCTTCATATATTTGTTTGGTGATTCTGCTCTCCTCCATTCTTTCTACATGCCCGAACCACCTCAGCAAACCTCTCTCATACAGATATGTCACACTAGCTTTCATACCACATTCGTTCATAACCCAATTATTCCTTACTTTGTCCCTCCTAGATTTTCCACAAACTCTTCTCATGTATCCCATCCCAACCGCATTCAAACTACTTTTATGCTTCTCCTGACACACCCATGTTTCACTGCCACACAGCAAGGTAGGCATTAAAACACTCTTGTATACAGACATTTTCGCTTATTTTAACACAATGAAATGTGTGTAATTTTTATGTTTTTTAATTAAATAAAAATATGTACTTGTAATAAAAGCCCACGCTATAAAATATGTTTTATGAATCGATTGAGTCATGATCAATTTTTTAGTATAAGTGTTGACGAAATTAATAATGAATACGCAACTGTTTAATAGGAATAAAAACGCGCCACGGACATGACACAAGCCGAGACGTACTGACTCGATAATTTGTCACACTCAAATCATTCGAATTCTAACTTCTCTCGCGAACTTGGAAATTACTCTGAGGAAACCCCAAGTTTTCTCTTATATTTACATATACACGCACACGCGCGCAGCCTTTCAGAAATTCTCCACTCTCTCTCCTTTCACCCTCCCAGGTTATAACCGTCCTTTCTCAAAAGCTTTAAACCCTAGGATACCCCTTTGAACCAATCAAACTTGCCCCTCTAGCAAACCGGTTCAAATATGTACCACGATTCCCAAATTCACGTTCACCACTCGCTCCATCACCATTCCCATCCATCCACGGCTCCTCCGTCCGCCTTCTATTTCTTCACCTCCCTCCTCTCTCCCTCCCTCTTCGCCGCTTACACTCTATTCCGGAACAGCATCTCTCTCCCCCTCTTAAAAATTCGCATACATTGAGTATAAACCCCTTTCCTTCTCCTTCCCTTCACCCAGGCCACAGTTCCATCCCCTTTCCTCCGCTTCAGTCCGGTTAACATTAAAAGGGAGACTCATCTCACCCTCCCTAACTCCCTCCCTTTTATCTCATTCACCCTCCTACGCAAACTCCCTACTTTGCCTTCCTCTCTCACTGTCCTCCACCTCTACCTCCTTCATGCTATACTACGGCCGATCTTCAAAATTCCCTCCCCCCTCCATCCCACCCATGCCTTTGAGAGATGCCAATTAGCCATCGCTGATTTGTCCACTGGAGCGGGTGATTTGGTGACGAGGGGGAAGTAAGGAGTATATAAATAGAAAGAGAGAGAGAGAGGAAAAGGGATGATGGTAGAAAGGAGTGAGGAAAGCATAAAGATGATGGAGGGGGATATGTATTTATGTATATAAGTTGCCTTATAAATATATAGATGCATAAGAGGACTAAGAAAGAAGAAGGTCGAAAGTTTAGCAAAGGAGAACTTTGAGAATCAATGGCGGAAATACAGGGGAAGAGAGAGAGAAAGGGGTGGGAGAGAGAGAAAGGGGTGGGGGAGAGAGAGAAAGGTGTGGGAGAGAGAGAAAGGGGTGGGGGAGGGATTGGAATGAGAGAGGAAAGGAGAAGTAAGGAGGAAGAGAGGTGAATAATAATCGAGGGGTGGATATCGATGGAAGGAAGAAGAGGTAGAAGGAAATGCAAGTGGTAAATGAAGAGATGAAAGGAAAACGAGAGGGCTATAAGAGGGAAAAGATTTGAAGAGGAGGATGAATATTAGAAAGAGAGGGAAAAGTGGGAGTGAGAAGAAAGAGACGAAAAAAGGAATAGGGAGGAGTGAACGATGAGGGATAAAAGAAGGGAAAGGTAAAGAAAGAGAGAAAGAGATCAGAGAGTTGGAGAAGAGTTAAATAGGATGTGTTCCTGGAGTTTGGGAGAGGAAAGGTTTTCTCGAAGTGGGCGCCGAAAGAGGGAAGTTTTGCGGACGGAATGATGTGAGTGAGTGAAATGGCAGGAAACGAGGAAAAATGGAACGGTAAGAAAAAGCAAATAATACCACAATCTTAAATTAAGACAAGGTTGTGGAGGAGACAGGTACTAAGAGGAAAATGAAATAAAAAGTGCTATGTAAAAGGCCCACTTTCGAGGTAATTTAAGTTGAGATTGAGCTGGATTCTATCTAGACTAGCCAATAATTTTAAATAAGTCAAAATCTAAATCTACTACAAATAAAATTCAACTGGGACTCTCAACATCCTTTAATTTGAATTAAGCGCAAACATTGTCGAGTACATTAAGAGCTGCGAAATTAGCGTTTTCATAAGAAATTCAATTATTTTCCCATTTCTAATAGCAGCGACTACGGCAGTTTTCATTAAAATAGCAATTTGAAAACAGAGCAGATTCGCAGATTTCTTTAAACGGAAACCTAGAAAATAGACGTGCATTAAACAAAGACAAAAAACACGCATCAAATTCTATTAAAACGAAATTGGATGACGTTTTACATTTCACAAACGGATCCGTCCCACGAAAAATTTTCCCCTAACGTTCCGAGATTAGTTACTCAGGGATTATACTATTTTACGCCGGGAACTTGCTCCTTCATTTCCAATTAAATAGAAAATCATCCGAACTTTGGATAATAACCATTTCATTTACAAGGACCGAATTAACGGAGAGAGCAGAGAGAGAATGGGAGAGAGAGAGATACAGACTTTTGATTTCGAGAAAATATATAACAACGGTTCTGAACAACAGCAAGAGGTCAGCAAGGTAGCAGGTGAGGTCACAGAAAACAACTACTCAACGAAGCTCGAATTTGGATGGAAATATCGCGATTCTAGAGAAAGAGTACTCGCCTATTTTTAGTGGACGAATAACCGCGAGGGCTTATGAAACTGGGAAAACACAGATGAAGGCGTAATGCGTGTTTCGACGGATTGGAAACAACTTATATAGAAAAGGGCTGCCTATCTTTTTTTTTAACGCCCACTCGGAAATTAAAGCGTAAACCGTGGCACCTACGCTGTTTTTTGTCATAAACCGCGGTCGTGTATCGGCGGGACGAAGATGAATCGGAGGAATAGCTAAGGAAAGGAAAGCGGCGGCGCGCACGAGAAGACGAGCGTGAGGAATACGATGCCCGCGTGAGACAAAAAAAAGAGTCCAGGTCTTTCCTCCTCGGATGTCGTAAAGAAACGAAGGGGTTTAGCCATTATGTGTTTTCTCCGCATCTCGTGGGCGATAAGGCGAGGAGGGTATTATTCTCGACCGAGTTTAGGAACTGCGCACTTTGAGGTTAGGAGCTGCGCACTTTGAGGTTAGGAACTGCGCAGACGGAGGATGAAGGTCTGTCCGAGAGATGAGGAGTCGCGAAAATGAGAAGGAAGAGAGAAAGGGACGAAGACGTATTAGATACGCTCGGGGTGACTAAACGACTTGAGTGGGCCGTAAAATGGGAGGTAGTCCCACTCTCTCTCTATCTCTTGCTCTCACTCCTCGAGAAGGGGAAGGTAACATTACATGTGTTACATAAGGGAGTCGAAGGGTCGCCTTTCTCTTTCCTCTGCTGTAAAAGTGGACATGTGTGCGTCTGTCTCTTGTTTTAGGTCCGCCACGCTGCAATAACATTCGGTTATTTTCAGCTTCTAAAGAAATTTTTTGCGACAGTCGTGGGTCGTTGAGGAGAAAATATGCTAATTTTTTAATCAAATAGCTATTATAATCATACAAGTCCCGTGTGACTTTTTGATAACAATCATATGGAGGTATCCTAAAATAAACGTACGAATGACACACGCTACAAATGTTTCCGAATTCCTACAAATTGGTAATACATATCCGCTTCAAATTTAGAGATATATGCGTCTGTGTTAGTATACAAAATATATATTATGATATTTGAGCAAAAGTTTCCATTAATATCCAATGATAATAGAATGACAAATTGTTGTAAAATACGTTATATTTTTTCATGAAGCCATAATTTTATTGTTCCTTTAAAAAAATCTTTCTTTTCTTAATGCAAACGTTTGAAAGCGCCTGAAGAATTCGGATTAAATTTGGATTTGAATAAAATGTTTTGGAATTTTTAAAATATAAAATGGCAATGAAATTTTCTAGCCTTGGAAATATAGAGTAATAGAAACATGTGAGTAAAGATAGAAAAACAGAAGGCAAAATAGTGAAATATAGAATAAAAGATTTGGGTGATATTGTGAATAGTGAAAATTCGTTATACACTGATGGAAAATAAATTGTTAATTGGAAATTTTAATAATGTGCAAGTGTAAAATTAAAAATCTCTTAAAATAAATGTCTACCTAATTTAAAAAAGCGTAGTACAAGTCATCTAAAATTAAAATAAACAATGGTTTTATATGAAATATGAAGAAATATAAATGAAAACATGAGAACTCCTGAAAAAATATAACTTTCATGATATTTCTCCATAGCTAAATTATTTCAAATAAGGGTATGCGAAATATAATTCAAAGATTGTAAATAACGTGTTATCGGAAGCAACATTTAGTTTATTTTGAGAGAGACCGTTAACTGAAAGAATGGAATGACTATGCCAACGGATGTCGCGTAAAAAGGAAAACTGTGTTATCTAAACGATTTTTCAAGACGTATACAATGCACGGATGATGTTGCTATCTGGAGGATGGAGAGACAACAGGCCTACGAAAAGGCAAATATTTGGATAGGGGATTTAAAAAAACTTTAATTTCTTAAATCTTGGTAAATGCGAGGCAATATTTCTAGGGAAGGGAAAAGTGTCTCCAGAGGACGGTGTCAAGGCGCAAAAACATTTCATGAAGTGAGAAAGATACTTCATACACTTCATGCCTTCAATACTTGGATAAAACTCTGCAACTATTGAGCGTATTAAATCTAGGGCATGTGAGAATATATAGAAGGGATCCGTATAAATTAGGAGACAAAACGAGGATGGATTTTGTTGAAGAACAAGTGATGAGGCAATAAAATTGCAGAAACGGGTTTTTAAGGGAAAAGTAGCTAAAAATTACGCATATCTGATGATGAATTCGAAATAAAGAAAATTCTTGGAAAATATTTCGATTACAGATCAAAGGGATATGTCCTCGACGAAGCCTAAAAAGAATTCGAACGGGAATATATGGAAGAGAGAGCGTAGGAATGAGAGGCAGAGAGTCCGTAGAAGGATGAAGAGAGATAAAAATGAGCAACTTCGACCTCCTAGAAAAGGAAAGCGAAAGAAATCAATTCCTTCGTATGGAATGGGCCTGAATAATCTCAGATTTTCTCAATGAACTCACAATATGCACATGTATTTTTAAAAACGCAATTTTTAAAGAGCGAGAAAAAGCACTGTCACGTTTAGATTATTGCGGACTAACTGAACGCATGTCGTATAAAAGTTGCTTACGAATGAATTCCACCGCGATGTTTAATTACGAGGAAATTTTATGGCAATATTGACTGAATAAAACCGCTTATAAGGCTGAAAAAATACTGCTTCATTTAGAGACAAGTGGCTTCCACAGGTTGACAGCCGAGAGTCGTGTTTTCTCCCTCTCTCACAGCCTATCTATCTCTCTTTTTCTGAGACATGCCGCAAGAAGCACCGAAGTGGCTGCTAATTGCTGGAAGAACGTTTAATGGTTGCCCTGAGGCTCCTAATGCGGCAAACGGTCGCTCTAGTTAATTTGACGTCGCGTTTTGTTGGTTTTGGGCTCCGCGTTATTTATTTGCGCCGTTTTTGAAGGGACCGTCCCTTTTCTTATGACGCACCCATCATTTTGACATTCTTACGGAGCAACGTTGGAATCGTAATTTATACCCCTCTGTGTTTTTGCACGCGCAG
Organism: Tanypteryx hageni; assembly: GCA_028673005.1. Taxonomy (NCBI): domain Eukaryota; kingdom Metazoa; phylum Arthropoda; class Insecta; order Odonata; family Petaluridae; genus Tanypteryx; species Tanypteryx hageni. The sequence continues at coordinate 60,399,995 of CM054116.1, forward strand.
AGCACACAAGGACTGTCCCCCGATTTATTTTTTCGTCCCCAAACAGTTCGCCACGGGAACTGTGGGAAAAGGAATGGGACAGGACGAGGAAAAGGATGGTAAGCGTGGAACGAATGGACTTAGCGTAGAACGGAAGTGAGGAGTTAAACCTTTAACAGAGAGAGAGAAAGAAAGAGTGCGGGAGAGGAGAAAAGGGCGGCGGGGGTCAGAGGAAGAGGATGTAGAAGAGGAAGCGATACCGTAGGGCACCGCAAGGGTAGGAGACAAGAGATGACGAATTAAGTGCGTATCGGAGTGGAATGGATAAAAGGGGCGTCGGGGGAAAGTGACGGAAGCGAATGAAAGGATGCCGAGGGAGGGGAGAATGCAGGAGGGTGGAGAGGAAGGGGCGGGAGGAGGCGGCACTGCATGGGGATAAGGAATAAGGCGATATGGTGTACGCATGGAAGGAAGCGTTGAAGGGGAGGGGGTAAGATGTGGGAGAGATAGGGGAGGGGGTAAAAAGGAAGGAAACCGGAATGAATGGGAGGAGGGGAAGAGGAAGGAAAGTGAGAGTGGTGTGGGCGGACTGACGGGTGGGCGAGGGGATGTCGTCGAGAGGGGGATGTCAGCAAGAAGGGGAAGGGTAGGGAGGGAGGATAAGACGGCGAAGAGGGAGGTTGATGAGAGAAGTTAGGGGAAGAAAGAGAGAAGCGAGACGCATTGGGAATGAATAAGCAGGGTGTTGGTAAAGAGGGGGATAAATTGGAGTAGAGAGATGGCTCAAGAGGAACAATATTTACATGCATAAATATATACAAACATTATTACAATAGTTTACGCTAAATCCTCTGCACACAATCCGCTTCAAATTCGCATGTTGTACCATTGCCGTGGTAATGAACTAATGCCTAGAAAAACAGACTTAATCAAAGACGCTTGGTTGTAATCCTTTGTGGGTTTAGTACATTATACAAAAATTCATAGGCTTCGGTGAAATAAAAATGGATGGAAGTTTAAGAGAACGACAAATCAACGTAATAATCAAATATTCCCGTAGAAACTCATTATTACTATAAATATCAGAACCTGGGAGTATAAAAAGAATTACGTGAAAACATTTTGCACCACAGAAGTTAATATAGTTAATATAATGTCAAGCACAATTCTTATTACAATTTTAGCATCTGCAAAACTAAATTTTTCGTTAGACAAAACGTTCTTGCTCGAAAAATTGCTCAGGTTGTGCTGCGCGCGCATTCAAACCAATCGAGGCTGTAGAGAATTTTCCGCCGTAACTCGCAATTTTTTTGCGCCCCTTCCGAGGCACGGAGTCGTTCCTGACAAATGGAATAATCCCTCATCTTTCGTAGCATCCCGCCAATCGGGACTCGTTCTCCCAGATACGATTGAGGACGGAAAATTACAAGGATACAACAGAAAACAAGGCGTGCTAATTGAATTATTGCGTCGAAAGACGCGGGAAAAAAAGGAGATAGCGCCCGGAGGTAAAAAAAGGACGTGGCGGAAGAGAAGGACATCTGGCGGATGACGCGGAACAGAATAATACGGCACGTAAAGGAGCGTAGCGGAAGGGAAAGAAGAAGGAGAGACAGAAAAACGGAGAAAGAGACGAGGAATGGCGAAAACGCGGGGGGTAGGAGAGGACACGAAATAGTTAGAAAGGGCTCTTGTATTAGCGAGAGTGATTATTGAATGCGCGAATCGCCGAAGAGGAAGGAATGAGAGCGTGAAAAGAGGGATGGGAATATGTTTGGAGGCCTGAATTGACAGGAATGGTAGCAATGGGAGTGCCTTGGGTTGGGATGGAGGGAAGCAGAATGGGGATGGAGAGGTGAGGGGTTTGAAAGGAGAATCTAGAGGTTAGGAGGGGGAGAAGAGGAGATTCAGATTCCAGGGTGGGATTATTTGCTCGCATCACTGATTCCTCAGTGCATATACACTTTGGGCATGGCCAACACAAGAGTGACGTGCGAAAGAAGAATAAAGCTGGGCGAGAATGGTATCGGGATAGAGAAAGAAGGAGGGAGGGGTGGGGGAAAGAGGGGGTGGGGAAGAGTGGGTGAGGGAAGAGGGGGTGGGGGAAGAGGGGTGGGGGAAGAGTGAGGGAGGGGGAAAAGGGGGGAGGGGAAGGGGGAGGGGAAGGGGGAGGGGGAGAGGGGGTAGGGCGGGAAGAGGGGGGAAGAGAGGACAGGGAAGAGGGGGTGAGAGAAGAGTGTGGAAAGAGGGGTTGAAGGGAGGATGGGGTGAGGGAGAAAAAGGAGGGTTGGATGGGAGAGAGCAGTCTGCGGTAGGAAGAAAGGTTAGGAAACGTGGGTAGAGACTGAGAGGGGGGGTTATAGGAAAGGAAGGAAGATTGTAGGGAGGTAGGAGGCAAAGGGAGGAGGGTGGTGGAAGAAAGGATATGTTAGAGGGGAGAGGGGGGAAGGGGTTGGGTGCGATGATGGTGCGGTGTATGGTCGGGGGTTGGGATGGGTGTGCGGACGAAAGGGAGGTGGTCGGAGATGGCGTAGAAGGGGACGTGTCGAATTGGATGGATTGAAGGCGGTTTGGAGAATGGGGATCGTGGTGTGGAAGGGAAAAAAAAGAAGCACAGGCGTGACAGGAAGAGGGCGACGAATCAAAATCAAGAGAGAGAGAGAGGAGGGGCGGAAAGGGAAAGAGATGAGAGAGACAGGGTGAAAGAAAGGAAGAGAATGGAAGAGAAGGAGAAACGGAAGGACGGCGAGGATGGAAAAAATGAGAGGAGTGGAGATGGAGAGAATGAATTTGAAGGGGATGAAACGTCGGAGAAAAGTTTTTGGGATGAATGAGCAGGCGCGCGATTAAAGGGGAGGAAGGCTTACGTATTTTTAAAAAAACCTTATTTAGGGAAATAAGCTTGTGCTTAATGTGTGGCAAACCGAAAGCAGTGTAACAAAAAAGTGAAAGGCGAGGAATTTGTTTTTGTGTTCTCCCAGGACGTTTTTTTTATCATCATTATTATTATTTCGAGGATTAAATTATTCTTTATGACGAGCGAGGCGTAATTGGAACAATGCTGCAGAAGGACAAGTGCTACGGGTGTTTTTCGCGTCGGGGTAAAATTGTTAAAAAATTTCGGAGGGTGGAGAGAGGGAAATCCCGACGACGACTGGCTGAAATATTGTTAAAAACTTTATTATTAATTCTATTTCTGCTGCTCGGAGGGATTTTTTCCCGAAACAACATGGCGTGGTCAAAAATGAAAATACCCCTGAAAAGGTATTCATAAAACAGTTCGAGGAAGAATTTAAATGAGGAAATAGTGTTGCGGACGATAATGTACAAGATGCTCCAAAACTAAAATTAAAAGAAAAAATTCGCGCAATGGAATCTCTTTGAGACTTCATAGAGTTTGTAAAGTTCCCATCTGATATAAAATCCTCCAGAGAAATTAATGCGATGAAATGTGCGATTTCGGTATCGATATTCGACAAAATAAATTGAATCCCATTATGCCATCGCTACGGACGATCTATCCGGTTTATATTACAATAGGAATTCGATAAACCTCCTGAGTCATGCCATGGTTTTTACCTCACAAACAACCGAGCATCGGATATCGAGCGACCCCGAGAAAAAAGCAAAAAAAGGACAACACACATACAACGTTAGAACCCAATCCAGATGGAGAGAAACGCGATAAGAATTTCTAAGAGACCGAAACTGCAATATAACTTTCATTTTACGGATGACTTGACGAACATAAAAGCGAGGTTGGACAGCAAAAGGTTAAGCTCTCGACGTATTTCAGTGCAAAGAATCACAAAGAGTCCTCAAGTCTGGCAATAAAAAACCTCTAAAGTCACCGGAAATTAATAGGACACGCACGGATGAAAATCATGAAGGTTTTAAAAATGTAAGGTAATCCACTGAGGACAAAAAAATGCGACCTGAAAGAATTTCACGGTCAACAATTTTTATCTTTGAAAATTGAATGGCAAATGAATTACACCCGACAAAACAGCCACCACCTTGACGGTTAGGTCATTGATGACATAGGGCGAAAACATCGAAGGAGAAAAAGCTTTTTAGTGTATTGTTGGTTTCTTCGCGTCACGCACAACCTTTCTCCCTAATTGTATTTCATCAAGTACTCGGTCGATGTCCTTTTACAAGCAATTGCGCCATGCGAGGTTTCTGAAGACTTACGGCTTCCCAGATAAACCTGTTAAGGTAATGTTTCCAAAGTGTTCTTACATGGCTGCGGTCACGGAAAGATTTAATAGATGCTTAATGCGCGAATACAGTATTTGGTATCGCGAAAAAAATATAATGTTGAGACGATTTTCCCATTTACGTAATTCACAAGATACTTAAGATACAAAAACGATACGACCCTTTTTAAATGACGCCGGTGCTGACAACAGGCAATCGAATATAACACAATGGTAACGTGACAAGGAAAATGCTTACATATATTTTGGAATGAAATGATACATAAGAGAAATATACAAGTGATATACTCAATAGAATTGTCCACTCGGAGGAATAATAAACGATACGAAAATAGCACTTGGTGAACAAGGAAATTTAGCTGGCTGGTACTGCCGTTCTCTGCTTTCTCGCCAGTCCTTGCGGACTCTGTCTCTTTCTCTCGCTTCCCCTCGTGACCGTGTATCCTTTCTTACTGCTCGTCCACCTCCCCGACCTCGCGCTCTCCAACGTTGCCAGCTTGGAACTCCACTGGTTCGATCTTTTCTCGAGAAGAGGGCGTACGTCTCGCGGAAGTCTATTGCTTAATTAGCACGATTGTAGCGTTCTCATCTGGGCAAATGTCTGTTGCCTATAAAGGTAGAAACTCCGTACGTACCCGCACATGCAGTCGAACTCGCGATTGCAGTCGTACTCGCGTTTGCTATCGTACTCGCGTTTGCTGGAGTTCGTGCATTGCTAGAGTTCGAACACAAAAACTTCTGGCGTTTCAGCGCTTTTAGAGGTCACGGAGAAACCTCCTGAATAAATTGAAACTCTCACATAAGCGACGTGAGTTCGACTCCAGAAATTCCGAAAGTTACGTTTTTTCCCATAAGAGAAGCATGGCGCCATTTTTGTAAATTAATTTCGGGCACATGCCCATAAGCTAGAAAAAATGAAATTTTCAGTGTTGCTAGATGGCCACAATATCTATTAGGAATTATTATTACGTTTGCTTACAGTGTCCTGGGTTCGACTCCAGATGCCCCGGAAATCTTCCATAAGTTAGCATGGGGCAAAGTTATTCCAGTGTGTAGACCAATCTAAGAGGTTTAGTGAGCTGAAAATTTTCAGGATTATAGGATTTTACTCACAACCAACTATACAATAAAAAATTTCAAAATTTTTCATTTTAAGGGGTTGTTTTAACCCCATTTGTACATTAAAGTTTAATTATTACAGTCAAACTCGGATATAACGAGCTCCACGGGACCGTCTAGTTTTGCTCGTTATAGCCGTTAAACTTAATATCCGTGAAGGCAAAAGCATGCATGCGTATGGTGAAATAAGACATAAGAAGTAAAAGTGAATATATAAACAGAAAGTTTATTTAGTAAATTTACGGAAAAACATAAAAATGAGAATAAACTAGAAAATTTAAAATAAACATTTGTACATATAAAATTCACTCACAGCTGCATCCTTAATCACTCCCCTTTTTAGAAAAATAACTTTGAATGGTAGCCTGTTTCATAGATTTCACTTTGAAGTCTCTTAAGTTTCCTCTTATTACACTTATTGCACTAAAAACACCATCGGAAATGTCAATGTTTTAAAAAAAAATCATTTAATGTTTCCACAGCATCCTGAGCTTGAGAGTAAGTTGGCACGGCTTTCGTCGGGATTGTGTCTTCGACACATTCAACAATGTCTTCATCACTGTCTGCTGTGTTTTGTACTGTCTCTATTATTTCACTCTCCGTAGGAATTCCACTGGTAATCAAATCATCATCAACATGAACAAAATTGTCAATGTCATTTACATGGTCAAAATTCGCAATTCCATTTTCTTTAAGCCATTCTGACAGAGGTAGATCATCTGCATCAACGTTATGGTTATCAATCGAAAATTCTCCCGATATTAAACCAGACTTCCGAAAACAGTTTATGATCGTTGTAGGTGAAACATTGTCCCATGCATCTGTCATCAAATGAATTGCATCCAATACAGAGACGTTGCCATCTAAACCTCTTTCCCTCCTTTCAATCAACTGTAGAACAAAAAATCGCTTGAAATGGCCTTTAAAACTTTTAATTATCCCCATGTCCATTGGCTGCAAAATAGAAGTCGCATTTGTAGGCAAAAACACCAGTTTTACATTGGATAACTCCTGCATATGTAGGTGCGCAGGACAGTTATCGACAAGGAGTAAAATGTTTCTATTTTTCCTCCGTAACTCGTTGTTCCACTGACTTACATATTGCTGAAAAATATTGGAAGTCATCCATGCCTTTTTATTAGCTGCATATTACATTATTGAAGCAACGCGGCTTTTGTGACTTACCAATAACAAAAAGTTTTTTTTTGTCACTCCCATTCATGTTTGCGCACATTAAAACTGTTAAACGATTCTTAGGTCTTTTGCCACCAACACATTTGTCACCTTTGAATTTAAACGTTGCATCAGGCATCATGTTGTAAAACAGTCCAGTTTCGTCGGCATTGTAGATGTCTTCTTCTCTGTAACCTTTTCGACACTCCTCCCAAACACTTTTCACCCATTCACTTGCCGTTTTTTAATCTGCTGACAGGGCCTCTCCACTGACTTTTGCATAAACAATGTTATGCCGATTTTTAAAACGATCGAGCCACTCATTATTGCATGTGAAGTTTTCATGTCCTAACTGTTTTGCAAATTTATCTGCCTGTACCTTTAAAATGGGGCCGTTGATGGGGAAACCAGCATTTCTCTGCGTCTTAAACCACTCCAGAAGTGCTTGATCAACAGTACCCAAGTCACACTTCCTCATTTTCTTGTTCGTTGTTAGGTTGTTCTCTAGTGCAGATAAAATCGCTTCTTTGTTTTTCCATAAGGTTGAAACCGTAGACGACGATAAATTAAATTTTTTGCACACTTCAACATTTTTTTCACCACGTTCTAACTCTCGAATAATATCAACCTTTTCGCGAATAGACAGACACTTCCTTTTATGTACGGACATGTTACTCGTTCAAGGGCAAAATCTCAACTGATTTTTGTGATCAACGCTACGAACTTTCTTTGCAAACTGCGAGCATACCAATTCCAGGAAGAGTTAATGAGGAGACGGATTAAACGTGGGACTTCCCATCTTTACGTGGGAAAGGGTGTTGGGTGCATTCGGCTGAGCGACGGGGGCGGGCGCCATTGTACATGCCCTTAGCCCCTTACCCCCCTTCCAAACACAACCTCTTGGCTGTAAAAGAGCTGTGGGTTGGGAGGAGAGGACAAAGGACCTCCACGGGTGCCACTGTACCTGCAAGTTGGGAATTCTTGGTTTGGAAAAAGGGATTATTTTTTAACAACAACGCCGCGGTCTTTAACCTCCCCGAGGGATAGGGTGTAGAGGCTGGACTCGAGAACACAAGGTTACATATCTTGGGTCACTATGAGAATTGAAGGGGCTGACCGCCACCGCGTTTGAGACAGTGAGACGTGGTCGAAGTTTGCTCGATATATCCGTGAAGCGTGCTCGTTATATACGTGAAATATTTGTATGTAAATGCTCGTAAACTTATCTTGGAGGTAGCATTTGCTCACTATAGCCGTGACCTCGTTACAACCGTGCTCGTTATAAACGAGTTTGACTGTATATCTATTTTGAGCGTTGCTAGATGGCCGCGATATCTATTACGAATTAGAATCATTTTTGCTGACAGTGCTCTGGGTTAGACTCCAGGTGCCCCGGAAATCTCCCGTAAGTTAGCATGGAAAAAAGTTATTCCAGTGTGTAGACCAATCTAAGAGGTTTAGTGAGCTGAAATTTTTCAGGATTATAGGATTTTGCTCACAACCAACTATACAATAAAAAATTTCAAAATTTTTCATTTTTAGAGATTGTCATTACCCCATTTGTACATTAACGTTTAATAATTTTTATCTCGGAAATTATAAGTCGTAGGTAAAAGCTTTGGAAATAATTTTGAAGCAAATTGTATCCTTCGTATGGAAAAGATTTTTAATTTATACCTTAGGGATCATATAAGGGCAAGGGTATATAATTACCGATTGCTATGCGTATTTTAAACGATTATTACGCATTAACAATTTTTATCTCGAAAACAATTAATCGTAGGTACAAAGTGTTTTGGACTTTAATGTAGCAAATGTTATCCTCTACTTGCCCTACTTAAAGGGCTTTAAAGCAGATTTTACGCTTGCGCCTTTTTCCTATATTGGCCATTCTTTTCAGGGTGGTTAACAACCAAGAGCCTTCCAGCGGGGTCTTGCTAATCAGCGAGAAGTATCGAAACCGGGACGACGCAAGAATACCGAACCAGATCGGCATCTAATGGTTATAAACCCCATCTAAAGGTAAATACATGTTATTTCTGCAAATTTAAGTATTTTTAATCATTACTGCTGATTAATACTGATTTAATGTATCTAAATAACAACGTTAATCTTGGAATGGAAGTTCAATTTATTATATTTATTCCGTTACGTTTAAGGGGCATAAACAGCATTTGAAACTTCGCGAAATCTGTTTATTAACCTATTTACGAATTTTGTTGATATAATTTTAAATTGTTACTTTCTTTATTTTAAGGGAAATCGCTATGTAGCACACGGGAGGAGGTTACTGATGGAATTACCGAATGGAATTATTTGAAGTACTGCGGAGGAAAAAGGTAACAACAAATGATTTGTGTGACTATGCGCAGAGAAAATTAGGATTACAGAACTGTAGTGATGATACTTTAAGAGTTATTAAGAAAACTGTGAGTTTGTTTAAAAGTGGCTTCGAAAAATTTTGGAAACAGTGTTCTAGGAAATATGATAAATTTCTGTTGAAACACCGACACTGGTTAAATTCTGAATTAAAATTTCCCGAAAGTGTTACTAAATTATTACCACCACGAGATGTCTCAGAGCCTACTCCATCTACTGCTAAAGTAGGAAGACCACGAAAATCCTTTGCTGAAGGTAGTGTGAAAGCTAAGCATAGATTAGTACAGTCTCTTGTGAAAGATAGATCTAAAGAAGAACTGTGTTTTGCAAGTCAGCTTTCATTAAGGAGCTCAGGGAAAAGAGATGCAGCATCAATTTTAAAAGAAATTACAGAAAGTATTCCAACAAGGTCTACGAAGTATAAAAAAGCTTATTTGTCACCACATTTACCGCCAATACCATATACACCTGAGGAAGCGCTTTCATTTTTTATAGACAATAAGCTTACAAAACAACAATACATCAATATAAGACGAGAAGCCAAAAAGAGGCGGTGTGATATTTATCCCTCGTGCAGAGTCATATGGAATACTAAATTATCATGCTACATACCCACCACACAAGATGTGATAATTTCGGAGACTTCGGCCGAGATCAAGTTACAGGCCTTCGTCAATCATACCATTTCACGTTTCATTTTGGCGCAAGAAGGAGTCATTGCTGGTTCCATTGTGTCTAGTAATGAAAATACACTTACTATGATATTCAAATGGGGGTGTGATGGCAGTAGTGGGCACAAACAGTACAAACAAAGATTTGCATCTGGAGAAGAAACAAGAGCTCAAGATGACTCCGATATGTTTGTGATTTCTATGGTGCCACGTTACAGTTCTGAAAATCACATATTATGGCATAATCCCAGACCATCCTCCACCAGATATTGCAGGCCCATAAAATTATTACTTGAAAAGGAGACAAAAGAAATGACTGTAAGAGAAGTAAAAAGTATAGAGAAACAGATCAATGAACTCACCCCCACGGAAATCAAAATATACGGGAAGAAATTGAACATCAAGTCAGAATTTTTATTGACAATGGTGGACGGTAAAGTCTGCAGTGCTATAACTAAATATAATTTGTTACTCTCAAACTTGTTATATTTGTGGCGCCACTCCTAAACAGATGAGTGATGACACGATAGTTAACGATGTTGTGGATGTTACTACTTACAAATTTGGTCTTTCTACCCTGCATGCCTGGATTAGGTTTTTTGAATGCCTGCTCCACATTTAATATAGGCTAGAACTTAAAAAGTGGCAGGTTAGAGGGAAAGAGGAAAAGGCGTCGATAAAAAAAAGAAAAGAAAATGTATGTGAAAAGTTCAGAAAGGAAATGATTGTGGACCAGTCGATACCCGGAGGAAGTGGTAATTCTAATGACGGCAATACAGCTCGCCGTTTTTTCCAGAACCCTGATCATTTGGCAGCAATAACTGGCATTGACAAAGAATTGATTCACCGATTTGGAACTATTCTAAGAACACTGTCTTGTGGCTTCCCAATAAATGCTAAAGAATTTGATCTTTATGCACAGGAAACAAAAAATCTCTACTTGAAGTTATATTCATGGTTTTACATTCCTGTCACTGTGCATAAGGTGCTTATCCATGGTGTACGAGTGATTGAATATGCATTATTACCAATTGGCATGCTTTCTGAAGAAGCCCAAGAGACAAGAACACAGGAAAATTCAGTGAAAGTCATGCGCGAAAATGTTCAAGAAAGAGCACTATGCAAGATGTTTTAAATCTACTTCTGGTCACTTCTGATCCTTTTATCTCAGGTATTGGTTCTTTGCCTCAGAAACCAGCCTAAAAACAAAAATCTTGAAAAAGTACAACAAACGGCCGCTAAAAATTCGCAATTGTTTAAAATACTTTTCAAGGTTTATCTATTTCCGTATGTGCTACGTAGCTGAATTTTTTAAAGGTAGAATTTGTAAAAAAAAACGAGATAGGGATTACAGAAATTTTGATATTTTAATTTGTTTGACTGTTAAAAATTCTTAGAAATTTAAACAAATAGCTAAATGTTTAGATACTACAAGGCGAGTTAGGGAGCTGAAATTTTTTAAGTTTTTTAGAGCTTACTGTAATTTCACAAATAAACCTTTGAACAGCTCCATGAAGTTGTTATTTCGGCCGTTAAAAACTTTTAAAGTATAAACAATTTTATAAATGTTATTGCACTTCTAAATGTGCTACAACATTAAAATTTGATAGATATATATGACATTAGTACCTCACGATGGAAATAGTATAATATTCTTAAAATTGCAAATTTTAGTGATTGTTTTACTCCAATATTTTTCTATAAGGAAAGAACAAAAATGGGTGCAGAAGTGAAAACTTTTGAATTAAAAAAATATTTCCAATAATGAAATGTCTCTCTGAAAAATAAATGTCTTTCATAGTGAGATGAGATGCTTCCAGAATGCAAGAGCCAACTACTTGTCATTATATATAGACTCCTTACAGAGGAGGATTAACATATAACATACAAGTAGTTGGTGCTTGCATTCTGCTAGCATTTCCTCATCCTGAAAAACATTAATATTTCAGAGAGGTATTTCATTATTAGAAATAATTTTTTAATTAAAAAGAATTCACCTCTGCACCAATTTTCGTTCTTTCTTTATGGAAATATATTTTATTAATACAAAGCCTAAAATTTTAAATTTTACAATATTATAATTGTTACAGTGTGCTGCACTATTCCACACCGTTCTGCCAAATTTTTACGTTGTAGCTCATCTAGAAGTGAAAAAATATTTATCTAATAGTTTAAATTATAAAAGTTTTTAACGGTCGCAATAACAACTTCAAGGAAATTTTTATTTGTGAATTTGCAATGACCTCTAAATAACTTTAAAATTTCAGCTCCCTAGCTCTCACTGTAGTATCTAAACATTTACTTATTTGTTTAAACTTGACGAATTTTTAGTCAAACAAATTAAAATATCAAAATTTCTATAATCCCTATTTTGTTTTTTTACCAATTCTACCTTTCAAAAAATTTCACCTTCGTAGCACATTCGGAAATGCATAAACCTTAAAAATTTGTTTAAACATTTGGAAATTTTATCGGCCGCATTGTTGAACTTTTTCAAGATTTTCGTTTTTTCTAGTTGGTTTTGCACATAATCCTACCGTCAAAAAAATTTGAATTTCCAGCTCTTCTGTAAGTGCTTAAACATTAGTGTCCTCCTATATATATATATACTAGTAGAAAGTGCTTGCATACTGCATGCATTTCATCTCACCTTGAAAAAACATTAATTTTTTAAAGAGATATTTCATCATGGGAAATATTTCTTTAATTCATTAGATTTCTCCTCAGGACCAAATTTCTTTTTTTCCTTATGGAACAATAATGGAGTAAAACAATTGCTAATTTTTGCAATTTAATGAATATTATACGTTTTTCACATTAGGTTAATAATGCCACACATTTATGCCAAATTTTAAATTTGTAGCACATTTAGAAGTGAAATAAAATTTATCTAATTGTTTAAATTTAAATAATTTCTAACGGCCGTAGTATAAATTTTATAGATACAATGAAATGTTTATTAGTTTAAATAGACTAAACTCTAGTTAACTTAAAAATTTCAGCTCTCTAACTCGCACCGTTGTATCTAAACATTTACCTATTTGTTTAAATTTTAAGAATTTTTAACTGCCAAATAAATCAAAATATCAAAATTTGTATAATCCCTATTTCGTTTTTTTAATATTCCTATCTCTAAAAAATTTCAGCTCCGTAGCACATTTGAAAATACATAGTTTTCGAGATAAAAATTATTAATACGTAATAATCGTTGAAAATACGTATAGCGATCGGAAATTCTATTCCCTTACCCTTATATTATCTGTAAGTTATAAATTTAAAAAAATTATCCATACAGAGGATAGAATATGCTACAAAATGGTTGCAAAATCTTGTACTTACGACGAATAGTTTCGAGATAAAAATAATTAAACTTTAATGTACAAATAACGTAAAAACAACCGCTAAAAATTAACAATTTTGTAATTTTCGATTTTTCTAGTTGATTGAGAGCCAAATCCAGCGAGGAAGACGTTGTAGATTCAGATGACAATTTCAGAGGTGGAGCTGAGGATAGAAACCCATACTACCCCAACTAAAAAGACCTCAACGACGTGATCAGAGATCTTGCTCTCACTAAGTCCAATGCCGAGCTTTTGACGTCTAGACTCAAGCAGTGGAATTTGTTGGATGAAAGTGTGCAAGCCTCAGATTAGAGGAAGCGTCACCAAGCTTTTCCCAACTTCTCCACCCGTCAAGATGGGCTCTGCTTCTGTCACAATGTGACCAGTCTGTTCGAGGCAATCGGAATCGCCTGTAACCCGAACGAGTGGCGCCTCTTCATTGACAGCTCATCCAGGAGCCTCAAAGCCGTGCTGCTCCATAATGAAAACAAGTACTCGTCCCTTCCCCTGGCTCACTCGGTGCACCTCAAAGAGGATTACAACAGCATCAAGACCTTGCTGGACGCCTTGAAGTATGATGAGTACGGCTGGGAGGTCATCGGAGACTTCAAAATGGTGGCATTCCTGATGGGTCTCCAAGGCGGTTTTACCAAGTTTCCCTGCTATCTTTGCCTTTGGGACAGCAGGGACACCAAGGCGCACTACCACAGGCGGGACTGGCCACAGCGGGCCGAGTTCTCTGTGGGGAGGAACAACATCAAGTGGGAGCCACTGGTGGACCCCCGGAAGGTGCTGATCACATTGGGTTCACATCAAATTGGGCCTTATGAAACAATTTGTCACAGCTCTAGATAAGGATCTTCAAGACTTCTTCCCTAAGCTGTCTGAGGCAAAGGTCAAAGCCGGTGCCTTCGTCGGACCACAGATAAAGAAGATCATGGAGTGCAAGGAATTCCCCAAGAAGCTCACTAGGAAGGAGAAAGAGCCTTGGAACAGCTTTGTTGCAGTGGTTCGGGGCTTCTTGGGCAATCACAAGGCCGAAAACTATGTGGAGCTGGTTAAGACTCTGGTGAAGAACTACGGCACAATGGGCTGCAGGATGTCCCTCCAAGTCCATATCCTTGATGCTCATCTTGATAAATTCAAGGAAAACATGGGAGCGTACTCGGAGGAGCAAGGCGAGCGCTTTCATCAGGATTGGACTCGTTGCCATGATAGACAAATTTTGTTATTGTTTTAAATTTAAAAAAAGTTTAATTCAGAAGTTTGCATTTCTGAACCAACGACAACTAATAACACGATAACAAATAACAATGCAACCATAAATAAAACAAACACTTTTTATAATCACTTTTATAACACGCTTATAAAATAACGGAAGAACTGCAGAACGCGATAAACCGATGCATTGACTGTTTAAGTTTAGCGTACGCAGACCCACGCGATCAACCGACTTTATCACGGGTGGGGAAGTGGCTGATCCGGTAAGCGTAAGCGTAAATTATAATAACTGTTATCAGATAACATTTAAAGCTTCTTTTGCAAACATCTTCCTATATTACGTCACTTAAAATTTGTTACTTTCTAACGTTTTGCAAGTAATGCTTTCATAATTATGATGGGTATGTTAACAGGATGTAAAAGCCCATAAGAGCCTCTATACTCTACTCCGCGCAGTTTGCTTCCCTCAAAATCTCATGTCTTTCCTTTCGAGGGAATCCCTTGCCCTTATATGATCTATAAGGTACAGATTAAAAATTTTATTAGGGTAGAGAACAACATTTGCTACAATAAGGTTCGGGATACCACGTCACTACGATTAATAGTTTTGAGATAAAAATTATTAATACGTAATAATCGTAAATTATATTCCCTTGCCCTTATATGATCTGTAAGGTATAAATTTTTAAAAAATTATCCATACGGAGGATAAAATTTGCTAGAAAATGGTTCTAAAAGCTCGTATCTACAACGAATAGTTTCCGAAATAAAGATTATTACATTTTAATGTAATATGAACAATTTCGATTTTTTTTATTTTTCTGGTTGATTGTGAGCAAAATCCTATAATCGTGCAAAATGTCAGCTCTTTTTTCCTCTTAGATTGGTCTACACACTGGAATAACTTTTCCCATGTTAACTTAAGGGAGATTTTCCGGAGCATCTGGAGTCTAACCCAGGATACTGTAAGCAAAAATTATACTAATTTCTAATAGATATTGCGGTCATCTAGCAATGTTCAAAATTTCATTTTTCTTGCTTATCGGCAAGTGCCCGAAATAAATTTACAAAAATAGCGCAATGCTTTTCTTATGGGAAATACGCAAATTTCGGAATTTCTGGAGTCGAACCCATATCCTTTAGGTGAGAAGTTCCATTTTTTCTGGAGGTTTCTGTATGACCTCTACAAACGCTGAAACTTTCAGCTCTTTAGCTCATGTAGTTTGGGCTGGACATTAGTACCCTCCTATATCATATCACATATGTAAGGCATATCTATATATAATAGATAGCTATATCCTCCTCTGTAAGGAACGTCTATATATATTATGATAATCCTCCTCTATAAGGAACGTCTATATATAATAGATGATATATAGGAGGATACTAATGTTTAGGCACTTCCAAATGAGCTGGAGATTTGAAAATCTTTATATCGGTAGGATTATGTGCAAAACCGACTAGAACAAAGGAAAATCTTGAAAAAGTTTAATAATGCGGCCGCTAAAAATTTGCACAAGTTTAAACAAATTTCTAAGGTTTATGTATTTTTGAATGTACTACGATGTCGAAATTTTTTTTCAAGTAGAATTTGTAAAAAAAACGTAATAGGGACATTTTAATTTGTTTGGCTGTTAAAAATTCTTATAGTTTAAACAAAGAGATCAACGTTTAGGTACTACGTGGCGAGCTAGGGAGCTGAAATTTTTAGTTTTCTTGAGTTCAGTGTAATTGCACAGATAATCATTTGAATATCTCCATGAAGTTGTTATTGCGGCCGTTCAAAATATTAAAAAGTTAAACAATTAGAAAAATATTATTTCACTTCTAGATGTGCTATAACTATACTATTTGGCAGAAATGTGTGGCATTAGTACCCTACAAGAGAAAAATTATTGTTTTTATAGGTGAAATGAAATGCTTGTATACAGGGTGTTTCAGAATTCAGTGCCACAACTCACAAAAACATTCATAAATCTATGGGTCCTATTTTATTTTCCCTAAGAGATAGAGGAGGTTTTCTTCGGCCCATGCTTGTTAGTTTGAGTATCCCGCTTTGCGTAGTATCGGGCAGTAATCGCTGAGAACAACATGAACTTCAATTTTGTAGAATACACAGACATGCATTTTGTGTATGGTTAAATGCAAGGCAACACAGAAGCCACACGACGGTGATATTCCAAATGATTTTCTAACAGACGTTTGCAAACAGGTGGACTTTTCAGTCTGGCCATCGCCTCTTACGCGAGCATGGCACTTTGTGGCCACAACGGTGCATCATCGTCGAACAGCAGACATGGAAGAACGTATTCTTCACGCTGTTGAAATGCAGCCTAATATCACCAATTGTCGCACAGCTTCCACTATTGGTATCTCGCATGTGTTTGTATGGAGGACTTTACGAGAGCAGCTGCTCCATCCATATCACTTCCAGTGAGTGCAAGCATTATTACCAGCAGATGCCCCCTGCGACATCTGATCCTCTTTTCACCACTTGTGTGTTGTTTATGGACGAAGCATGCTATACCCGAAATGGGATACATTTACACAATGCACACACATGGGCTGAAGAAAACCCATGGCAAATGAAAAGTATGCCCCACCAACAGCAATTTTCACTCAACGTCTGGACAGGCATTGTAGGTGATCATTTTCTTGGTCCACACGTGTTACCGGCACATCTCACAGGTGAAGACTACTTACAGTTTCTAAGAGATGAATTGCCAGTAATGCTGGAGGATGTACCATTAACTGCACGGCAGAAAATGAGGTTCCTACATGATGGGGCACCAGCCCACTACATTCTTCAAGTCAGATAATTATTGAATGAGAGCTATCCACAACGATAGATAGGACGTGGAGATCCTGTTGCATGGCTACCATGACTCACCTGACCTAAATCCCTTGGCTTTTTCCTCTAAGGGTTTTTGAAGTGTCTGGTGTAAGCAACTGAAGTAAACTCCATACAAGAGCTAAGGCAGCATGTGCATGATGCTTGCCACACAGTTCGCACTCAGCCAGGAATTTTCAAGTGAGTTCGCCAATCTCTCCTGCGATGAGCAGAAGCATGTTTGCAGATGAATGGCAAACACATTAAACACCTACTGTAAACGTTTAGGCACAAATAAATGTTTTGTAACACTACTGCTGTTGCATTTTATTTTCACATAGTTTTGGTAACTTCACCCCTCTCCATCTCTTAAAAGAAACAAAATCGGACCCATGGCTATATGAACATTTTTGTTTGTTTTTTATCATAGAACCCACCCTGTGAGATACGGCACTGAATTCTGAAACACCCTGTATATCATATATATATTTATCCTCCTCTGTAAAGAACGTCCATATATAATGATAAGACTTTTCCGCGTCGAGAGAGGGTGGAAGGGGAACAGCGAGATAGAAATGGAGAGAGATAAATCCATATAGAAAGAGAGAGATGGCACGGAAAAGGATAGATGCAGAGGGAATGCCAGGAAAGAGGAGTAGTGGCAAACAGATTTCAAAAAACTTCTTTTTTTCTTCTCCCTTGGCAGGAAAGAGAGGGCAGCAAAAGGTTTTTCGGAACACGGGACAAACGACGAAGAGAGTATGAGAATGGGAGCCAGAGAGAGAGAGAGAGAGATGTAGAGAGAGGGTAAAAGAGGACGGTAACCGACCGTGAAAGCAACTTGTGTGATGCGGAAATATTTTTCTTTCCTCAGTGTCTGTCGTAGAGGACCTCTCACATTTCTCTGTCTCTCTCTCTCTTTGTCTCTCCCTTCATCTTCCATCCTCTTTCTCTCCCCTGGACCTCAGGGATACAATTATTCCCCGCGAAAGGGACAGAGAAAGAGGAAAAGAATGAAATAACAAAGAGACAATGGAGAGAAAACTGCGTCAAAAGAGGATAGTCGTGAAAAGGAATGGAGACATCGCGTATGCGTGCGTGTACATACATTTATGGGCGGTAGTGGGTGCGAATGTTTTTATTACGTCAAGATTCGTTCACGCATCACTGTACCACCATGTTTTCCGGCTCTTCTTCTTTATGCTACGTTTCCAAAGAAATCCGCATAAAACGAAAGAAATTCCGCATAAAAACTCGTGGCAGTAATAAAAATTTTAAATATTCCATCGCGATTTTAATGCGAGAGGAAGAAAGGAAGATATTTTCCATAGACACAGCATTTCTTTTTTTTTATTCGTCAACTCTCCTGTTCCGTTTGCTCATGTTCATTTTTTTCGGTTTAACAAAACGGTATGTATTTTTACACACCCAATAACTCTCGTTCTTTTCCTAAACCGAAGCGAGAGAGCGAGAAAATCAGCGCTTATAATGCGTAAATGTTGAATTTCGTAGAAGTTGTGATGGCGGCGACGAAAATAAAAGAAAGTGAGAGAGGGGGCCAAGATTTGCGGTACTGTAGTGGTTTGAGTTTGCACACGATTTTCGCGAGAATAATGAACCCATCAGACTTCGGTTAGCTAGAGGAGGCAAAGAGAAGTTGGGAACGAATGTCGTGAAATCAGTGGCGCCCGAAATCGAGAGGAGAGGAAGATGGAAGAGGAAGGGAGAGTAGAAGAACGCATTCCTGAAATAAAAAAGAAGCAAAGAGACGGTACATATTAGCCACTAGTGATAAGGAGGATAGAGAAGACGGAGAAAAGAACATACGAGAGATGAGTATGTGGAGGTAATAGGAAAAGGGACAGGAAATATAAGAGGAAGAGGGAATACCGAGCGTTCGGAGAATAGGAGAATGCGAGAGAATATGATAGGATTGGGAGGTGTAATAAGTCGATAGGTGAAAGCTTGTAGAACAAAGGGTGGAAAGAGCCAAACTCAGGAGAGTGCAAAAAGTGGAGTATAGAAGTGTTAGATCACATAAAAGTTCGAGGTGCGAGGTGTAGTTTGGAACGGGCCGGAAGAGCGCGAAGACGTATTAGGGAGATAGGAGTCGGAGTCTATATTTTTTCTCGTTGCGGACGTAGGAGAGAGCTTTAGATGCGGCGGCGGAAGAGGTCGTAGGGTTGGCGCGGCAGGAAGGAGGGTAAAGGAGTTAATATGGAATGGATGGAGTGGGAAAGACGATCAGAGGTGAGAGAGACGCCGATAGCTCGGGAGAAAGGGACGGGTCGGATGAAAGAGGACGAGAGGTGGCAGAGGTCGCTGCCGTTCGCATTACGTCATCGTTCCCCCTCCCCCCCCCCATCAACCCCTCCCCTCTCGCCGTTTTCGCGGAACTCTTCCTCCTCTATTTTTGCCATATATATCCTTTCTCACGTGTTTAATTCAATCCCGCAACCTCGCACGTTCCTCTCCTCGCCCACATGCGCTCGAGGAATCGCGTCTCTCGATCCAATCTCTTTCTCCTCTTCCTGCTTTCACACTTTAACCTTTCCAAGAACTTAGCATGTTAACGAGTTCGGGAGAATTGCGGAGGAACTAGAAAAAATCGTCCATAGAGAAAGAATTATACTTGGTTCAATTAAAAAATAAAAAGGGGCGGGCGAAAGGAGAAATATATGGAAAGTTGCGGAGTTCGAAATGTTTTTTATCTCGTTCATTAAAAACTGGATGAATTAATTAAAATTATTGTCAGGGTTACAAAGGAGGCTACGAATGCTGTGTTGAGCGTGATCTCGCCGTTGTTAAGTTCGAGGCATATGAATACTATTTTTTAAATTTGTTCCACTCTCTCTCTCTCTCTCTGTCTCTCCCTGTCTGTCTCTCTCTCTCTCTCTTCCGACCTACATACCATCTCGCTCCTTCGCCATGCGAGTCGTTATTAAGTGGACTCGAAACACGGGCAAAAAAAACCGCTCCCTTTTCCACCTTTCACTTTCTTCACCGAGGGAGTTTTTCTCCTACTCTCTTCTCATATACCACCCCGTCTCTTCTGGGGCCCAGAGTTCACAAACGATAACAGTCAAACATCGGTTCGAAAATCGACGACTTGGATTTAATACAGCACCGTGCGCCCTCCTCTTCTTCTCAGCTCGCTTGGCGGGGAAAAAAACTCGCCGCCACATCCCTTCCATTTGCATATTTTCCCATCTCTATTTCTCCCTCTCCTTCCTACCTCGACCTCCCTTCCCTCTTCATTTAAATCCCTTCCTTCCGCCCGACACGTGTTCCCTCTGTCTTCTTTCTCACACCGCGTATTTATTTTACAGCATTCTTCGTATCCCTTCGCAGTCGGGGAAAAAAGATCTTTTGTTTCCGTTATAATTATTATTACAACTTTTAACCATTCCACCGCTTTCGAATTCGCTTCCCATTTTTTGCCCAACTTTTCCATCTCCGTCATATTTTTCTCCCGGTCCGAATTTTTTCTCGCTCTGCGCCTCTCTTCGTTCTCCCTCCCCCCCTCACTCTCTCTCTCTCTCTGTATCTCTCCAATCCCTCAATGTCTCTCTCTTCCTCTCCACCCACGTTTCTCCCCGTTCCCTCCAAGCGATCCTTTCACCTCAATTTTTTCCTCTCGCATTTCCCTCCAAATTCCTCTCTCTCCCTCGCATACACCTCCTCTCTCCTCTCCGCTCTTGCCCTCGCTCTCACCTACTTCGTCATCCATCCCTCGCTCATCACAATCCCTCTCAGGACCCCAATTCCTTAGATGAAAAAGTCAACACCTGTTTATCTCAATGTCTGCATCTCTGCGCGTTTTGAAGAAAGGAAAAACATCCTCGGAGGAGGAAAAAAGGGGGGCTTACCGAACGGGAGGAAAGGAGGAAAGTTAGGTGGTGGCTGTTAGTTTTTTTTCTCTCACCGGGGAGGGTGAAATAAAACAATCTTCCATTAGTGCCCCATCGGAAGAGACGAGAAAACTCCACTAGCCATATTACTTCCCCTCGCCACCGCTGCCGTTTCCCTTTCATTCCATCCTCTTCCGCAGTTGAGTATTCTCCCTCCACCCGCCGTCGTCAATATATATCACGGCCAGATTTGTGCATTCGGTTAGACTAGGGAGGAGAGGACCGGAATTCGACGAAGGTTTTTTTTGGGACGAGGCTGGCGATATGAAGAGAGAAAAAGAGAGAGAGAGAGAGAGAGAGAGAGAGAGATGGAGAGGGGGAGAGAGAGAGTATTGGTTTGATGGCTACTTCTATTACGGTCCACCGTTTCCGACCGGAGCGTGCGCGAAAACCCTCTCTTCTGGAACCGGGCATCAATTATACACCTCACTGCTTCCTCTTCGTTATGCATTCGGTTCGACGTGGCCGTGGCAAGAGTCTATATGAAACGTCGCGGAATCGATATGAGGAGGGTTGTGTACGGGAATATTTCTGTATGGGAGGGCTGAGGGTGCATGCTCTGCGTGTGTGCGCGCGGCGGTGACGAACCTTTTAGAGTAGAGGGAAAAGACCTCTATCCCTCCCCTCCCCCGTTAACCCCTCCCTTCCATCTCGCCCTCTCCTCCTTCCTCTGAACCTATAATCTATACCATGACCTCCGCCCACCCTGGACCAAACCTTCCTCCATCCATCCCTTAACCTAACTCACACCCATCACGCTCTCACTACTCAACGTCTGAGTGATTCGGTTTCTCTCTCTCTTTCTGCCTTTCTCTCTCGCGCTCTCTCTCTCTCTGTGGCTCCGACGTATCCGGTTGAAATTTATTGGAGATTACGCATACGCGCACTCCCCGTCAGATCGTAGATCCTTGATGGGTGCGTTGATAGAAATCTCTCTCTCACTCTCTGTTTGTCTCTCTCTCTCTCTCCCGCAGATGAAAATGAAGAAAGGCCGATTTGCATAAACAAATTGGAAATGATCCTAATAATGCATGCGCTCAAAGGGATATCTCTCCCGTCTCTCTCTCTTTCTATCTCATACTCTCGTTCCGCACGTTATCCTTCCCCCCTCTCTCTCTCTTCCATGCATACCCTTCCCTTCCCTCCCCCCCTTCTGCCGCCCTTACCCGATGATAAACAGAAAGGATTCGCGGAGCGCGCACACGGCTCATACATGCGATGCCATTTTAATGCTCGGCAAACAAGGAGTAATGCGCGAAAAGGGGCGTGCTTGGCTGGGAGCGGGAGGATTATTTAGGTATGCAAATTATTGTTATCCTTTCGAAATTCGTTTTATTTTTTTCTACCCTGTCCTCGGTGCGGACTGAGGGAAGGAGGGAATAGGTTGCCGAGGTTTTCGTTCCTCCCCCGTCTCCGATTTAATGAGCATCGGTTACGGAAGAGGGAGTGTTTTTGTTTGATCAAGAGGTGCTTCAAGTCTGGTTCGCGTCAGATCAGGAAACCTATCGGGAAGGGTCGTAATGACTAGGTGAACGCTTTAATGTGTGTGCGCTACGCATCCCTAAGTCCAACGGTCAATATATCTTGTAACGAGGAAAGTCTGACTTGATAATGGAGTCGGATGAAAGAGGAAAAATTAAAGGCAAAGACTGAAGTACAGTCGAAGAATGAACGAAATTGAGGTAATGTGTCACCCGTGCGTGTTTCAAGTCTAAGAGTGAAATCTCTTCGAGGTGCAAATGAAGATTGCATGTTGTGCAATTAAGGATAAAATTCTACTGAATTAGCGCATTTGATGTAGATGATCATCTTGGCATTATTAGTGTCGGTCATATATCCTATGAACGTATTTATCCACTCTTACTATTAATTATGCTTGTAATGATGAATAAAAGTACTAGAAAGCAGAATTAATTCATAATCATATAAAAGGCTAACTATAATCCTCACTGATATAACTTTCAGCTATAATATATTCAAGAGAATATTTATCTATGTTCCCTAATGGCGGAAATGAAATCGAAAAACTAATTTTCTCCAATAATTATGCAAAGGTTTGGAATAACAGAGGCGCATTTGAGCTTTTAGAACTTATTACCGGTGAATCAACTCTGATGACGGATGCTTTGTAGCTGAAATGCGTCTGGTTTTTAAAACATTTTTACCTTTTTATGACTACCGGAGAATCAAAGCTTTGTAATTATAATTCATATTTTCAAATTATTCATTTTTTTCTGTTAACAAAACCTAATTAGTTTTATCAGCTGAAAGAATGTTTTAAAGTTGAATCATTTATTTTCATGCATGCTCCAGGAGGAAATTTATTAAACTGTTTTTTCATTATTTATTTTTTTAATGTTGCAACACAGGCATTCACAAAAATTTCCTTACGGCAAATAATTTTCAAACAAAAATTTCACTAAAGTAAAAACAATTCTAAGTTCTGCACAACTTTCTATAATAGTAAATACTAGAGGAACTTTACGAATATCTACCCTATAAACATGTCTTTTGAAGTCTTATCTATTATTATATTAATTTAAAGTTTGTTTATTTTGATGAGGCGAGATTACAAGAATAGAGTCAGAAAAACGTATTTTAAAGATTATTTAAACGAATAATACGTCTTTTTAAATTTGCTATTATATTTTACTGCATAGCTATTATAATAATGCATAAATTTTAATTAACTTATACTTTCAAATCCACGTAATAAAATTAAAAATAATTTATCCAAGCCTAAAATTAAATCTACACTTCACGTTGACGTATGGAACAGCCACATATATTCTGCTGTTTCATCAGGTGAGAGAAGATATAACTTCAACCGCTGCCGGATTGGTTGAATCCACAGCTACTCACATGAGACTGCGCAATATTATAGCTTTTGACGCTTCCACTTACTCTCAAACAAAAGGAGAACCACTTAAACCCAATGACGGCGCTACCCACTTTCTCCGCGGTAGAAAAAGAAGTAACGCTCTTCCCTTCTTACACCCCCGCACCTCCCCCCTTACCATGCCTCTCAAAGTCCCTGACAAGCATCCGGAGTGAATTATTAACCAGCAATTTCAGTAATGAAAGCGAGCCAATCGGAAAGAGTATTTTTTTCTCTCTCTCCCTCCACCAAACCGAGCGGATGAAGGAGAGTTACGACGCCATATTTCGGTAAGGCTCCGGGGTTGGGATTCATGGGGCATTGCCTGGAAGCACGTGACCGGCGAGCCGAATATTTATAATTCAGCCCTCACTCCCAGAGACAAATGCCTAATGCTTGTCGACTCTCTCTCTCTTTCTCTCTCTCTCACTCTCTTCTCCTCCCTCTCCTCCCTCTTCTTTTTCTCCTCTCTCACTTTACCGATCTCTTCCTATTTCATTCTCTCATTTCCTCTTTCCACCACTCTCTCCCTCTCTTTTCATTTAACTTTCTCTATCCCGCTCTCTTCCTAACCATCCCTCTCTTTTCCTCTCCATCTTTACTTCCTTTCCCTCCTTTTCATTCTATACTCCTTCGTTTTATTAACCTCTTTCCCTTAAAATCAGCTATTTTTTCTAGCTTTCGGAGTATTACATTTTCTCCCCTTCTATCTCTGCCCCATCCTCATAATCTGTACCTAGACGCATACACGCACATCTATTTTTGTGGCAAGCTTTTACATGAAATAAAGCGCGACATGGAAAACTGATAGATGCGGAGGGATGCCTAGGAACAAATGGAGACAGAGTGTGGGCAGATGTTTCCATGGAAACTTTCCTGAACTGAAGGGAGGAGAAGAAGCGTAACGCGATTGGTTGGGGCAGGATTTTTTGGAGGCCTATGTCGTCACCTCAAATATTCTTAGATAGGAAAATCTCCGGGAGGCTACTTTAGGTGTTATGAGAATTTGTGAGGAGACCAGGAAGGGAAAAATATTTCTTACGCGTTGCTTCTCATAGGATGGAATACGTCACAATTTTCCGGTTTAGAGTTCTCACCCTTTATTTCGCTACCCGTCACCTTGACGTCACTTTTTCATTCTTTGATCTATGGGTCGATATTTAACTTTGTGATAGAAAAAATAATAATAAAATATATTGTTCAGTACTCTCGTTCGCATGAACTTTTCCGGGTAATGAAATTGTCGCAGGGTTATGGTTGATCTCTTATTCTAATACTGCCATACCTTATATGAATATAAACTACGGAGCAAACGCTTTTATTTTACATTTTTTATTTTAAAGGGGACGACATAACCACAGCTTTCTATCAATATTTATTTTCATCAGCATCGCTCGTTTTAATGAAGGAGAGGTCCTCTTTAGGTTTGAGAATGTTAGCGATTTTCTTTTCCGTGGTGATTTCGTATCTATTTGAAGAATGTTCTGCTATGTAAATGACATTATTGTGGATATAGAATTGATGAAGGAGGTCGTAAATTAGAAATTTCTTCTTCGGGCTTGAAGAATAAGAGGGAAACTCATTGATCGATTAAGTAGCACAAGGAATTTAATCTCGTAACACAAAATCATAATTAAATAATATCATATAATCGTAATTAATAAATATATAATAATATTCGTTAAAACTGATTGAAAATATCTTATATTAGTGCAGTTTTTCATGAATTGCCTTATTTATAATACATTAAGATAAAGATAGAAATTCACGTCAATCAATAGAACAGGAATCGTTATAAATTTAAGAATATATAAACATCGTAGATATTTATTCAATAGAATCTGGGGAAATACGTAGAAAGGTTCATTGCTCGTGTAAACTTTCCCGGCGTCGTTTTTCGGTCTCCTGAATTCGGTCTAAGAAGAAATATTTAACATAAGATTCATTTTTAATATTAGATAATTTTGAGTAATAAAGGTTAATCAGTGCAGCGAAATCATTTTTTACTTTTTCCATATGCGTAGTATAGGGAAAGTATTGTATTCATGAAAAAATCGACTTCGAGATTTCAACGGAAATACACGTTTAGAGGTCTCCTGAACACGATTTGACCATTTTCTCGATGATGTCTGTGTGATAGCTTTTTGTATTAATCAGGTCAACGCGAAATTTTAAATTTAAGATTTTAATAAAGGTTACAAGAAGTGATTAGTTTTTGGTAAAAATCGGTCAATCGGAAGTGGGTGTTTACTCTTGTCACTTATCCGTTATTTTTAAATATTTGCTTTAATATTTGATAAATGTAAAAATGTTTCGCAAATTAAATTTCCTACAACCTTTATTTGAAACATTTTTCTATATAATGCATTGTTTAAGAGATATCTTATATTCTTAGCTGCCACCACCATGCCACTTACCTACAACTACTGTTAACAAATGACGCTTAGTTACATCTTAGTAACGCTCCAATTTCTTTTCTTAATTTTTGGAGCTTTGTGGCTGTATCCAATATCAGAAGGCTATGGTTTAAGTTTATTTCTGTTCTTTGTAAAGTCTAAAATTTTCTCGCATTTTCTTAAAATATTTATTATTATGTAACCTATTTGGAATTTTTAGAAATATTACAGATATAGCGAAAGTCATGTGGTGGCCACGTCAGATTTTTTCTACTTCTTCTTGGAAATCTAATTTTTCATTGATTTTCTGTAGAGGTTACATTTGTACTCAATGTATCAACGATACAATACAGAAACTGGGAGCCCTGTTCATTTGTTTTATACTTACTTAGACTAAAGTTTTCACGAAGATGTTCAATCAATTTTTATCCTCCATACGTGTTTGACTGTAAAGTATGTGCTAATGTACAAAAAACCCGAGGCCGACAATGCCACTAACGCTAGTAACATATTTTGTAATGTTAAAAATTCGGAATAAACTTGAATATAAAAAATAAATTTGAAAAAATGCGAGTTAGATAGCAGAATCTACGAAAAGAATAAGAATTTTCATTCATTTTTCTGTGAAACAGTTCAAAACCTTCGTCGAAGTCTCCATTATAAGATATATGTAAATGTTATAAAGCACATTTCTGCACATTTGATTCCTGCCGTTTAATATTATCAAATAAATAAACAAAAAGCTCGTGGAATCCAACTCGGGCCTTTGTTTTACATAGCGAATGGTCGAAAACGTCATTTCGTGTCAATATAGTCAAAACTGATAGAATCATTCAAATTAAAGCAGCCGTTCTCATGTTATTCGACGTCATTTTAAATATGAATGCATGTGGCGTCATCATAAGTGGACAACATTCAATATGGCATAATTATTTATAGGATGAATAATATTCGCTGGATACATATTTTTTCAAGGAAGCTGATCGTCGCAAATCTGGCTGCACCGATGACGAAACAGAAATTCCTAATATTTTCCGAAAAATCTATCTAGTATCCATGATTTTTTCATTGATATCACAGTAATTCTCCTACTGAGTAATCACATGACACAATTTGAAATAACGTAAGCAATCGCATTAGAGTAATAAAACTTCGGGGTCTCAACTGAATGCTACATTTTGTTTGACGGAACTCCACATTCGCGTTTATTGAGTTGCGGGAACCGTATTATTTGACTTCCTTAACAGAAATCGGCGGAAGTAAGAAGCTGGAACTGAACTATTAATTCAAATTTCATGTTTAAGATTGGAGAGCAGATCTATAATTGGAATTCTAATTCTAAGCAATGGATTTGTGATATTCATTCATTCATTAAGGGGGAAGCGAATAAACATGCTCAATTGCTATCGAGAAATGCGTACCCGATAAATTACAGGCCGATTTCAATTTGGCAGCAAATATCGAAAAATAATCATTTCAATC
Organism: Tanypteryx hageni; assembly: GCA_028673005.1. Classification (NCBI taxonomy): domain Eukaryota; kingdom Metazoa; phylum Arthropoda; class Insecta; order Odonata; family Petaluridae; genus Tanypteryx; species Tanypteryx hageni. Next base: position 60,427,595 of record CM054116.1, read on the forward strand.
AGCAGCGTGGCCAATGCGGCGCGTAGGGGCCCACCCACAGAGACGGGTCCACAAACGCACTAAATATATCACTTTTCATTTTTCATATTGATAAAAAAAGATACTTCCTATTTACTTAAGAGTTCAAAATTATAATAAATAAAACTACATTTTCTTATTATAATCGAATTATTTTTTGTTTTATTCTTTATTAATAGTTAAAGTGAGATGGGAGGTCAATAATTATTGCAGCCGAGCCGCATCACGTCCCAATAAGAAACGCGAGTTAATGCGAGGTTTCATAAAATCTCAAATTTCAGAGTTTTACAGCCTTTCAAAACATTTGACCCAACCACCCTGATCCGCGTTTCCCGCGCGAGGAAAAACAATACCCTAACGGAATCCACGCCCGCCTTTCACGGCATTCTCTTACGCAACGAGAAAAATAATCTCCGTTAAGCCACGGGTCATCCATCCACCGTCCAACATAATACCGTCAAGGCATTCAAGGAGCAGAGGAAGCATACAGCGCGAAAGAGGACATCCTCTCGGACGGGACGGGGAGAGAAGGGAAAAAGGGAATGGGAGGCGGGGATAGAGAGATAGACGGATAGATATAGAGAAAGAGTGAAAGAGAGAGATTGGGGCGAGGGACACGACTCCGGAGGGGGTCGTAGAGGCCTATCCATTATGTGTCCGTGTACGGGGAGGGGTATGGATGTGGGCGGGGGTGGAAGAATTTTCTCCCCATCCCAAAACCTCTGGATCTTCCGCGCCCCCCGCCCTTTGCGAAAGGGTGGGGGATGCTGCCGAGACGAGGCGGCAAAGAGGGTGGAAAATGCGGGAGGCGGAGTGAAAAAGGAGTAGGAGGAAGAATGACAACTTGACCACGCCAAGTGGGTTGACGGCGAGATTGAAGAGAGAACGGAGTATGAGATGAAGGAGCGGTGATAGAGGGCGGAGTCGCACCAGAGATCCTCGCGGAGCACGAAGGGAAAAAATGAAGGGGGCCGCGCGCCAAAGGAATAAGGAGAAAGGGCAGAAGAGAGAGGCGTGGGAGGACATAGGGTTAGGCGTAGAGAGAAAGAGAGAGAGAAAAGAAAGAAGCCAAAAGGGGAAGAATTTAGTATGAGAAGAAATAGGAGAGAAAAGCCCGGAAGGCGAAGAAATTGAATGAAATGAGGGGAATAGGTTGCCTTTGGAGATTGAGGAGATGAGAGAAGGGAGAGGTTTAAGGAGCCGTAAGAGAGAGAGAGACTGGGAAAGGAGAATGGATGGAGGGTGAGTCTGTGTGTGTTTGAAGGGAGTGGGAGGGGGAAGACGGCGAGTGAGTAGGAGATGAAAAAGACAAGGGGAAGGGGAGGGCGGAACGGCGCAGAGGAGGGGAAAGGAAGGGAGAGGGGGTTTGAGTGAGTTGACGGGAACTGACGTTTTCCCTCGTCCGAAGAGAGGAGGAGCGAGAGGGGGGGAGGAAGGGAGGAGAAGAGTCTGAAGGCGATCCCTCTCCGCCACTATAAGAATAAGAAGCAGATATAGAAAGAGAAGACAGTGAAGGGTTTCTTCTTCTCCGTCCTTCACTCCCCTCCCCATATCCTTATTCTTTTTCCTCCCCGGAATGAAGGAATCAGTTACTTACGAACTTGACGTGTAGAAGGGCGTGGGCGAGGAGGAGGTGGAGGGATGGAGTGGGGGAGCGGTGGAGGAGGGAGGATGGTTGGTGTAAGGGAACGTACGCGAGAGAAGCAAGGGAAAAAGATACAGTTTTTTCGGAAAAGGTTGGGAATGTATATAGGCGTTTGAAAGGAGAGACTTGAGATGGAAGGGTGCGCAATTCGTGCGATATAAAAGTAAAGGGGAAGGAGATAAGGATGTCGCCATTTTTATGGTTTTCGGAGTTTTTTTATTAAGGGTTACGGACTCTGATTTTTACCTCTAGTGTTATGACTCATTTATTTTTTGGTCCAAAGATTACGCTGACTGTCTTTATCTCTCTTTCGCCACCACTTGCTCTCCTTCCGCCATCAAAATCTCTCCAAAGGCTTCGGCGGTCAAACGGGTTGCGATGGGGAAACCGAAAGAACCTATGCTTTGTTTATGGAGCGGATCGTTTGTCTCCAGCGGGAGTAATTGGTAAGAGTTTCGATGAGTGCAAGGCTTTAAAAAAAGGACGTAGGATTGGGGATTCGGTGGCTGGCTCAAAGGGAGCAAACATCGAAGGGTGTTCCCTGTTTGGGGTCTCTCTCTCTGTCTCGAACTTCTGAAAAGCGATTTAAAACGAAAGGGATTCGATGAATCGGTTGTTCTTTTTTCCGGGATGGTACAAAGGTTTCTTTCTCTCCTCTCTCTCTCTCTTTCGGCCTCATCCCACCCAATTCGAGCGCCAATAAGGGAAGAGGATGGAGAAGGGAGAAATGTTTCAACGGAAGCCATTCGTGCAAGTCAGATGTTGGACGGAGTTGGGTGCGGCCGGATGCGAGACGGAAGCGAGGGATGAGTGCGGGAGGGGAAGTTGGCGTGTGGAAGAGGAATATTTATTTTTCCCGTAAATGATGCTTCTTCTTTTCTCCGCGTTTCGTGTTTTATCATTTATAGCGACAAGATATCTTACTCGCGGATAAAAATATTGGGCGCGTAAATTATTTTTGAACAGCCAAAGTTTTACTTTTCAGCCAAATGAAAACATAAAGCATGTTGCGCTGATTTCACGGCTTATCTGTGATAATAAATTTCCCATAACGTGACAAATTTATTAGTTGATTCAACTTACCAAATATTTTAATAAGATTCTGAAATTATAAATGCTAAAAACTTATTTAAACAAATTATATTTAATATACATTTTATTTAAAAATAAAAAACAGTCTACGTGCGATTTATAAATCCTTAAATGTTTTCATCGAATAATGAGCATAAAATATTTTGTCCAAGAAATGAAATTTTGTTAACTATTTTCTTCAAGATATGATGCAACGGATAGTTAAAATTAAGTTATACTAAAATAATTATCCGCTATTTATTTGTTTTTTAAGCCCACATTTGTCTAAACATATATTTTTCCCTACTAAATTATGCCATTTTATCCACTCATTAATATCTTATTTTAAAATTTTCTTCAACGAATTCAAATTCTGGTTATCTCAATCATATCGATCAAGTAGAATATACGCACATGCCACACAGATGAACACTTACTCTGTTCCTAGAGGATGTTGTTCGAATTGATGGCGAGATACATAATATCCTCAAATAGACCCATTATGAATGTAAACTTTATATACCTACCGAAGAATTCAATTCAGCAAAATATAAGGGCCTTCCCATCCATTTAAACAATTTCATTTGATAATCAAATCGATTCTCTATTTTGATGGTGGTTTTTGCTGAACTTCATAAGTGTTTTGCAGGATCAATACTTTCTGTGACACCCAAAGAGTTTTAATTGGATTTCGGAAATAGTGTATTTACTTTCCATTCTACGAGTAATACACCCCATTACCAATGCCTATTGTTCAACCTTACTCCGTTTGTGGAGCTAATATTGGCATCGTAATAATGTCATTTAGCTCCCATAACTGATACACTTCGCAGATTTCCCTTCGCCTGATAATGGAATATTCATCATCATCATAGGTAGTCTATCTCTAGACAGGTCCGTGATTATTCATGGTTAAACCTGGTTCACCATATACTCCTATTTTCCGCTGTCCTCTTCATATCTTGATAACTCTTTTTCCCTTTCAAATCGCCTATCAGCTGAAACCTTTTCCTATCTCTTTCCCTTTTTCCATCTAGTTTTCCTTCTAACACGTCTTTAGTCAAACTCTCTATCTCTCTCCTCAGGTAATGTCCAACCCAGTTTGCCTTTCTCTTTCTGATAGTCTGTATAATCATTCGCTTCTCTCCTACTCTTCGTAGCACTTAATAATTTTTCATCCTATCTGTCCGCTTTATCTTCAGCATTCTCCTCCAAGTCCACATTTCAAAGATTTTCAAGTATTTGATGTCATTTCTTCTTAGCTTTCATGTTTCTGATCCGTACAAAGCTATAATCCATACATAGCATTTCATGAACTTCTTACGGATATCTTCCCTTATATTCCCCGTAAGTAGGTGTTTCTTTCTTCTGAAAGCCGCTTTTGCTTTTTCTATTCTAGTCCTCATCTCATCCGTACATTTTGCTTCTCTTGTTATGATGCTTCCAAGATATTTATAGTCTGAAACTTGTTCTAAAGGAATGGAATATTACTGAGTAACATACAACGCTCGATATTTTAGGTATGACACTTTTAGCTGACACGTGTTAAAACAGTCTTGTGTATGTAACCTTTGAGTTCGATGTTTCTACCTTTTTACGAGACTAAATAAGTCATTTCGAGCATCAAATGTTTACCTTGTAACACTTTATCGCGGCATGATTTATAACGGCAAAAACTGTCATAAACATCAATGTCTGAATCCACCGGCCAGGGGGGAAAAAGACGATATTGAAACTTATTTGACGCCGTAGCAACAACCGGGAGAGCATAAAACTTGCCCGCCGCGATATCACAAAGCGCATGTAAACCCAGGGATTGAAAGTAATGACTGCATAATGATCATTCGTTATTTAACCGCGATAAGAGAAGGATGAAAAAAATAAATCCTCGTCTCCTTTCATACGCAATAACTCGTACCGTCATCATCGCACCTCCCACCAAAAGCGCCGCCGGATTTGCAGCGAATAATAAGGAAACTAAAGAACTGTTTCAGCCTCCAGGGCTCGACGACCTCACACTCTTATCTTCTCTCACGCTCCCCAATCCTCTCTCTCTCTCACATACTCCGCCAAACTCCCCCTCCTCCTCTTCCCTCCTTCCCCCCTTACCGCCCCACCCACTCACGTCTGACAGCGCCACCGTTTATTGGATGCTCGCGTAATATCGCTGCTTTGAGTGACGTGGCGGGAGTTAGGGTCTCAGAGGCTGGGATTCCTGCACCCTCACGGGCCAAACGCGCGCAACACATAACCGCAGTCACCACACCTCACTCGCAGAGCTCGCTCCCTCCCTCCCTTTTTCCCGTTCCTCTTCCTCTCTCTCTCTCTCTCTCTCTCTCTCTCTCTCTCTCTCTTTACCACTCCCTCTCAACAAATCCCACTCCCTTCCTCATATGCCATTCAAACACCCCTCCCTCGCCCATCCTCGGCCCATTTCCCATCGCAATAGCTGTAGGGCAGCACCAGCCGGCAAAGCGAGTGCATGACACCCTGGGATTATAGTGACTACTACTCCCTCTCTCTCTCATCCTATCCTTCCCCTACGAACTCTACTATAGTACACTACCGCCACCTCACGCTTCCTCCTATGCCTGGCATACTCGTTCTCCTCTCTTATCCCATGTGTTTGCAGACGTCAAATTTGCACTTCTTCTACGCGATTGCGATGAAGTTTATGAATTCGGTTCGACTGAAAAATGCAAAGGAGCGGCATGATCTTTTTTATCTCACCTTCATCTTTATATTTATGTTTTTCGGGAAGTGTCTCTCTAACGCGAATGTTTTTGAATCGGCGTTCCGCCTGAGAGCGGGTGTTCCTTTTCTGTCTCGCCATCTCGTTTTCGAGCTGCTCCGAGAAGAAAAATGCGTGATGGCCCGGAGGGAATCGAATATGAAGAGAACGCGAGAGAGATCAGGGATTCGAATCTCCGGCCAAGCGCATTGGGACTCTTTTTTTGTCTGAAGCATCGAAAATCCCAACGGAAAAATGAGCGAGATTTTTCTCTCACGACGGTATCTGCGCGCCGGCGCACGGCTGCGCAAGTAAATTTGACATTTTGGGTCGGCGAAATGCACGAACAAAGGATATACATAATTAACTTGATGGCAAACTGGTTAGAAATCAAAATGTACGGAGACGGTTTGGGAGCTAAATTTTAATACTGAATCAGTTGTGGAAGTTACGACTGATGATTAAAATCTTTGCGCCGAGAAAATAATAGTCGCATTTTTATTTAAAATATGTAGCCCAACGGCTTTTGACGCAAGTCGTTTAAGTCTCGTTTTAAATTTATTTTAACGCATACAGACATCTTACAGAAAATCCAAATTCCCAGCACATTATTATAAAACAGATATCAGTATAAAAAATTATAAAACATGCACATAAATGAACGTATCTATGAGTAGGTATGTCTTAATTTTTCATCATAACATTTTGCTAGAACGGATATCATAGAATTCAGGAAGAAGATCCTTTAAAAATATCCATTGCTAACATTTTTGCTCTTCCTCTAAAATCCGGATTTCGTTCTTCGTAAATGAAAAGAAATAAAAGAAAAAACTGCGGGAATAAAAACACTATTCGGAGAATACAAACAGCTATTGCAAAAAGACGTCGACCAAAAGTTTTCTTTTCTATCGTTTTCTGCTAGTCTATTGTCCGTGAAACGATCAGTTGCGGTTACAAAAAACTTTTTAATAGATCCGTCGTACACCGTTACCCGTTTTAAAAATGTTATCACCGCAAGATTCAAGCTGAACAAAAAACTGTCGAGAAGACAATTCCGTATCGGTTTCCCACCCAACACCAAAAAAATAGAGCTACATCACAGAAAAAATGGACTTCATTCACACCGTCCTGGGTTTGATAGCTTAGGTTTTCTTTTATTTCTGAGGGTTTTCTCGCCGGAGAATGGATCCAGTCTCAAACGAGTATCGCCTAAATGAACCACCGTTGGGCACCTGCAAGTCTGCGCGCCGCCGTGCGTTTCAAGTAATGGCGGGAGCATGAGTAACCGCCCATTATGGGGAAGGCAAGGAAACTATTCAAGGCTTAGAAGATCGCGGAATTGAGGCCTTAACGCTCTCCCTCCCTATCTACCCACATCTCTCTCTATATGTGTCTCTCTCTCTCTCTGTCTCTCTCTCTCACACACACACTATCTCTCCTTGTCTCTGCCTCCGTCGTCGCCCCGACAACGACACTACAGTCTCCCTGGGTCTTGCCCGCGTCACTGCACATGGGCGGCAGAGCTAACTGCGCATCGGAGACGTAGCGTTATATGTGTCTGGGAAGTTTGAGAGAAAGAGAGGGAGAGAGAGAAAGACTCTTCTCTTCCCATCGTCCCGGCTCCCTCAACCTCTCTTTCCCCCTTTCGAACCCTCGCCTCTTTTCCCTCCACCAACAGCCTAGTTCTTGACAGGTCAGTAGTTGATGTTCCCAAAGGAAAAAAGCTTGACATTCACGAGCTCCTGAAAGAAAATAATACTTAGGCAACGTGCTGTTACGCTCCCCGCTGAATTGTTTTCTTGCTCGTATTTCGCGGTCGCGGAAAATTAAACACACCGCTATATATTTTTGTAATTGAATTGTGATGTGGAGTTGGAATGATTGAATCATTTAGACTTCTGAAAAGAAAAATGCTGTCTATATATGTTTGTGGGTGTGATCGCGTATGTATAGTGCAGTGTTTCTCAACCGGGGTGACATCACACCCCAGGGTGACGCGAGAGTTGTTGAAGGGTGACGCAAATATTTGATAAATTCACAGTGTATCATATTCTGGCTTATAAAAATAAATAAAACCAGAAGAATACCTGCCTCTGCTTCTTTGAATGCATAAATTTTGATCTTTATGTTGTAGATAAAGCCTAATTTATCTTTAAAGATGACTTGAAGGAAATAGAACAGTAAACGGTGTGACGCAGAATAGAAATGGGGAGACGCAAACAAAAAAAGGTTGAGAAACACTGGTATAGTGGCTGTGCGCACGTAAAGTATGGGTCCTATGAAAATGTAACACCTTATACACAAAAAATTAAGAGAAAATAGATATAAGTAAATTCTAGTGATAGTAAGCACACCCAGACATCCGGTATATAGAAATCTAATTCTCTCCACGAGTTCTAATTTGATTTTATTTAATTCTAACGAGAAGAGCGCAATTTTAATTTATGATATAAAATATTTAAAAACGTTTTCTTCTGTTTTCAGAATTCATACGGATCTCAAAATGATAGGCCTGAGATTTAGCTCCTTTTAGTTTTAGTTTAGATTTAGTTTTTTTATAAGCCATATTTTAAACTTTTTATGAGCGAGGTATGTAATTCCTTTTACCAGTTGGAATCGTGAGAAAACGTACATCGTCATCCTTTTCAAAAGACGTCTGAGGTATGACATCATTAAAACATTTCAGAGCAATTATAATACACATAAGAACACACAATTTGGTTAAAAAATCAACTTCTTCGGAAGTCCTTTTCCGCTGCGAAGAGTTAACGCCGCATTAACTTGATTAAAATGGGCGTGGTTTTCGCAAGAATTCTGAGTTTTTGTAAGAAAACGCCGAAAATTTAAAAGCCCTGCCCACATTTTTCATGAATATGTTTTCCTTGTAAACTCATGCATATCTCTAGGGAAGATAAAATAAAGATAGTACTGATATTTAAGAAGAATCCAATTTAATTTATTTCGTATCTTAGCTAATTTAATGCTCATGAAAGATCGAAACCACCTTTTCGTAACATGAAATGTTGGTATTTTTAAGCGCTGCCCCGATGAAAAATGTCAGTGCATTATTCTATAGTTATCTAACTTGCACGAAACGTAAAATTATTTCCAGGCATCATTATCTACAAGACTACTTAGCAAATCATTCATAGCATGTGCAAATTGGGGAATTATTTCCAATCTTCAAAAATTACATAAGATAGAGGACACGAGTCCAAAATATGTATTTCTATGGATTCTATCTACTTCCGGAAAACCAAGAATCATTTTCTTTCAAGTTAACACGCTAAAAAGAAAGAAGCAGCCTTAAAAAGCGTAATTAGGAGAATTTATTTTACTTTCGGTATTATTTAGTGCAATATATTCAACTTTGCGTTTAATTTCTACGTTCTTCCTAAAAACGTTGTTGTCTTCTTGCCTTTATGACAAGACAACGCCAAGTTTTTGAATAAAAAATACGTACTTAAAATGTTCAAAAATGAATAAGGATTTGCACCCTTCATTTTGATTATAAGGTTGATAGGATAATAGAAGACTGTTATAATTAATCGCCGAACTACAACTGAAGAGTAATATTCCTTTGCTGAAACGAAATTTACTACTAGAGGAGTTGTTACGAAAATTGTATTGCATTCGACAAAAAATTTGAGTGACGTGTAAAAAATGTTAGTGTAAATATTTCAGACTTGTGTGTATCGAATTTATCACTAGATAGCTAGCACCAATGCTTAGTGAAAGTTTGAATCAAGAGAAATATAGCCTTTGATTGAATGTTATAAGAAGTGCTTAAAAAATCATATCATAGCCTAGTTTACCCTTGATAAAAACTTTAAAATTTTTTTTCTCGTTTCAAAAATTGTTCCAAGTAACCAGAATCGTACAACCGATTCAAATATAAAACCAGAATTTGTGATAAAAACAAAAAACGAGAATTTTTTTAGTGCTTACATACTTCATAAACGTCGCCTGAGTTATACCCCGCCCTAAAATACTCCTGCAGAGACCTAGACGAAAGAGAGAGAGAAAAAAGAAAAGAGATGGCTCTTTCTGGTCGTAGAAACGCAGTCCATCGTACAAAGGAGACCGGAAATAGAATCCCTGCGCATTTCAGCACCACAATGACTGCGCCGATTCGCAAGTGGAGGGGGGAAAACCGAGGACGGAGGAGGAGGGGCAAGAAAAAAGGCAAAAGCCTCCAAAAAAGGAAGACTTTTAGAGCAAAGTTGAGTACCCGGGAGAACCTCGCGTGACACTCGATATTCAGGGCCCGGAAACACAGGAGTCCCATAATCCAAGTCTCGTTTCCACGCCCCAGAGCAAAGTATCCCGTTTCTTCCCCTCGTCTTAGACCTCTGACCTACCTACTTTGCTCCGCTCTTAACATTCAGCCCCTTCTTTTTCTCCCATTTAAGACATTTACTTCAACCTTAACAATTCTTCCATGCCTATGTCCTTCTCTTTCGCGCTCTCTCTCTCTCTCTCTCTCTCACTTCCATTTTATTGTTTATCTGGCATGCCTCATACGGAGAGTTCTAGTTTTGAATCGAAGAAAATCATGCTAATCCTCACGAATGTCAGTTTTCCTATGCTTCCCATATATATATATATATATATATATATATATATATATATATATATATATATATATATATATATATATATAACAACTTACGGAAAAGGAAAGGTAAAATGAATATATGGATGTCAACAAGGTGTTGGGATGAGGAAACCCAGTGAGCACTCACCAATCAGACGAATTCAGGTTGGCGAGGCCCCGGGGATGTCGAAGCGACACACGTAAAATAACACAAAAACACAGAAACATCACAAACGTAAAGCTTTCGGAACTACTCCTTCTTCAGCTACAGAGAGAGAACGTGTGTCGCTTCGACATCCCCGGGGCCTCGCCAACCTGAATTCGTCTGATTGGTGAGTGCTCACTGGGTTTCCTCATCCCAACACCTTGTTGACATCCATATATATATATATATATATATATATATATATATATATATATATGGATGTCAACAAGGTGTTGGGATGAGGAAACCCAGTGAGCACTCACCAATCAGACGACTTCATGTTGGCGAGGCCCCGGGGATGTCGAAGCGACACACGTAAAATAACACAAAAACACAGAAACATCACAAACGTAAAGCTTTCGGAACTACTCCTTCTTCAGCTACAGAGAGAGAACGTGTGTCGCTTCGACATCCCCGGGGCCTCGCCAACATGAAGTCGTCTGATTGGTGAGTGCTCACTGGGTTTCCTCATCCCAACACCTTGTTGACATCCATATATCTATTTTACCTTTCCTTTTCCGTAAGTTGTTATATATATATATATATATATATATATATATATATATATATATATATATATACAAACACGTGCAGTAGACGGCGCTTAATGTGATCACATTGGGTTCAACTTCACTGATATCATAAAGTGGCTGATACCAACAACTAGTGATAATAACACGCACGCATACACGCACACCCACACACACGCAGACGATCATACACTTATATGATATTTCGTAAATGTTTTTCATGATTAAGGGTGTGATTTCAAGAGTTCAAACTTACAACAAAATTTCCTATCAACATGGATCGAGAAACGCTTCCTAGCCGTGAATGAGAATCGCTGTTTTTGCGAAACAGTTTCATTGTTAAAACATTCACGCCACGTATCCCGGACAAAGCAAACCTAAAAACATCTGCGAGATTTCCTATACATTTTCTTTCATTTTAATGCATTCCCTAACTTAGTTGCATTGTTTTCCAATGTAAAAAAAATAAATTCTTTAAATAAACGTGCCGTTAGTGTTAACGACCAATGCCCTCTTAATATGAATACGGGTATGTATGTGTGCGTGGGTATTCACCCACAGAAACAATAAAACGTACAGAAATTCGTGTGGGTATACTTCTTTGCCGTCTCGCCCGTGGATAGAAGGCTCCCCAGTGTTCTGACCCGACCAATCTCATTCACCTCGCTTCACAATCTACTTCCACTTACTAAGCGATCGACTTCCAACCCGCTCTCGTCTTCCTATCGCTTTATCATCCTCCTCTGCACCGAAAGGCAACTTTTATCTTGTGTCAAGCTCTATATAGCCGCTTACACCAATTTTTGTGCAAAATTTGATAAAATTGAATGAGAAGTAATGAACACCTGCTTCACTGGGTGTTATATGAGACATTTATTCGTTAAGTGTCCTACGAAATTTCCATTGTAGTTTCTATTGTTAGGACGGCTATATTTATTTTATATTGTCCATCCCAGGCGAACAACTGAGAATAAAATTACCAGCAAATATGTCAGTAAAAATATTTAGTATAGTATAATACAAGGAAAGAAAACATTATTAGGATCTTTTGTTTAACGAAATAGCATTAAAATAATTATTACGTTTTCAAATTTTAGAATTTACGTATAGTAAATATTTCCAAAAATTGTTGTTGTTATCGCGACAGTATTATCTAGAACGCAGAATATCTTTATCATGAATTTATTTATTTAGTTAACATTGCAACAGAGTCATAAACCTGGTGGCGAAAAAATATTTTTTAAAACATATAAAACAATATCACACATACACATTACATAAAATATTAATACATACAGTGTCCAATAAACACATCTCTTACATATTAGTTTTCCAGTTCTTTCTGCTCTGTGTGAGACGCTGACGTCATCAATGGCACATTTAACGCGTTTTAAACATAATTCCCGATTAGGTGGAAGGTTGAAATTTCGCAGGAATGTTTGATTCAGATATACAAATTAAATGACAAAAAATACGAAAAAGATCCGGGTTCGATTCCAGGGGGGCGATTTCCATTTCCCGTAAGATAACACGTAATAAGCGACTTTTTCAAGTGCAGGCTTTTTATTCTTTTGGAAATTAAAATTAGAAATAAGTGACGTACGATCTTCGAATATGAACTATGTTTTAGAAAAATTAATGAAGTTTCTAATTCTATTCATCTTTTTTTCCGCCTACCATTCAAAATCTCTCATATTAAACATTTAAATCACATGTTTTGGGAAAATATCGGCTTTTAAACGGGATGTTGTCTTGCCGATCACGTCTTGTTAAACTTCGAGAATCAAATGTTGTCTCAACCCGCATACGTGTAATATATACGAGTGCATAGATTGTCTTAAATTATAGTAGGGTTTTTCGCAAAATTACGTAATTCTAATGGGACTGGGATTTAGTTTGGTTTCTTTTGCTTATCTAAACGACTATATAGATGTAGAGTAAGAGATAGGGGGATGTGAGGAGGGGGAAATAGGAAGGAAGGGATATAGAATGGACGGTACATAGAGAGTAAGGGAGGTATAGAATTAGAAAAAGGCGGGAGGAAAGAGATAAAGAAGGAGACGGAGAAAGAGGAAGAGATATGGATTGGGAGAGAGAGGGGGAGGTGGGAGAAAAGAAAGGCAGAGAGAGGCAGGGAGAGAGAGGGAAGGAAAGAGAGAGGGACGGCGAGAGGGAGGAAATATTATTATTTATTTATTATTATTACGTCATTTTCGACAAGGGACTAATCATGTAGCATATCTTACTGATTTTTCATATCGAAATCAAATATATTTGGAATACTTTTATCATAATCCCGTCATATTTGACGGGCAATTACTCTAGTAAAGTAAATAAAACGATCCACGTTAATAAGAACGTGTCAATGAAGAATCCGTGGCGTTAAGTTAAAAATTACTTAATCACTTTAACATTTTACTCTCCGGAGTTGAGAGAGTTTTAAAGTTTTATGATTGCTTACAAAAATTAACTGACACAAAGCATTTGAAATTCTCTGGCATCAACTCGATTCCACCCATAAGTATAGCTACATAATTAGCTTTGTATTTGAATATAAGTCAGTTTGATAAATTTAAAAAGACGACATTCGCAAGAAGATGAAACGTTTGCAGAGTTAATCATTTTATTTTCATCCTCGGTAATTTTTCAACGCAGAAAAACTTATTCACTATAATATTGTAAGACCTTCTAAACATGAAAACTCAAAGCTTTTTGTTTCTAAATTTATATAGTGTTTTCTTCTTTAAATTTATACAGATTTTCCCCAATCTTTAAGAACTTCCGCCTGATTTTCTCCGGTGCGTATAAATATTTTCGTGCGCATCTTAGCAGCGTCGCTTACGGTGCACGAAGAAGAATATTAGTTCTAATGAGTGCCTTTAAAGCGAATACTAGCTAGAGCTGAGAGTTTTGCGAGAATAACCTAGGAAATTGCCTCTCTTTGTAATATTTGCCGCACCTGAATTTTAAAATACATAATCAAATATGTTTTGAAGGTAATTATTTCAATATTTGCCCTAAAGCGGGCTTCCGCTGACACCACTAGGATAATGAGGATGTGCTCTGGCGCAGAAAAATTCACCTCACATGATCCGAACTTCGATTTTTACTTATATTTTATGTTCAACAGCGAATAAATAGAGCAGCCATTATTATTATTAAAACAAGCGGAGCTCTTAGATCATTACAGACCTCCAAGACACCCCCAGCGACAGCGGAACAACTAGAAAATTCTTAAACGCCTCCCTCAAGGGAAAATCGCACGAGAAAATTTCCGCTTGCACTTAAGACGCATATAAATGATGAATGACCCGTTCGACTTATATCACTCCTTCGCATGTAACCTCATTCCCACGATGCCTCTTCCGTCGTCATCCTTAAGACGAAGAGAAAGAGGGAGGGAGAGAAAGGGAGTTGGTGAAAGAAAGCGAGGGCTGTATTTCTTCTCTTTCCTTCGTTCTCTTTAGGGTTAAATGTAAGAAGGGACTACATAGTCTCAATTTCGCCCTAATAAAGTCGTTTGTCTGTCTGTCTGTCTGTCCCTCTCCCCATCCTTCCTCTCCCTTTTTATTCTCCCACTCCTCTCGTTCTCTCCTTTGGCCTCCGCCTTTATTGTTTTTCGTGCCCTTTGGCTCTTGGCGAAGGAATCGACCCTCTCATAGCCTTTCTCCCTTCCTCTCTCTCTCCTTAACCCTCCTTTTTCTTCCCATAACTCCGTCTTCCCCTCCTCCGCCAGCCTATCCCTTCCCTCCAGCCTCTTCTTCTCCCTCTCCCAATGTCCCAGCTGACCAATTTCCCTCTCCCGGGAAACTTTTGCGCTCGACGCACTCCTCTTCCCCTTTTCCGGGGAATTGGGGGGGGGGAGGTGATTGCGGGGTAAGGTTTCCCTCTCTTTCCCCATCCTCGGCGGCATGGACGCTTAAAGACCTCGTTTTAGTCGCTGCTAAAAGGAAAATAAAGGGGTTGAAGTTGGGGTCATCGCGCTTCATTACATGCAAACGCTATTCAAGCCACACAACTCGCCGGCTCTCCCCCGCCTTCTTCTTCTCCTCCATCCCTCCTCCCCTCTCTTTCCTCCTCCTCACCGTCCAAAAGGACATGTAACACGACGCTGCGAAAAGATCCCAGCAATTTCTTCGGCAAAGATAAGCTACTTCGTTAGTTGACGGAGCTCCTTCCCACGCTTTATTTGGGGCGCTTATTTTTCAGCATATGCATGTTACGCTTAACTGGCACTGTTTTTCTAAGATTTCTCACTGATGAGAAATTGAATTTTATCGAGATTAAATAAATTATGATGCTTGATACCATTGAAAATAAATTTATGATTCCGTTTGAAAATATTTCGTGCATACAACGCGCTATATAAAAGAGACTATTATTTTTTTAATATTACTTATAAATCTTATAAACAACGCGAAAAGTAAATATACTCATACAATAAAAGGTCAAAATTTTAATTTTACAGTATACTTCACTAATAAACGTGTAATATACCTACTTACTCCGAATTTTTAAACGGAGTATAATGTCATGCAATACAAAATGCATTGTACCTAACAGGATAATTGTAAGTGTATTAAATGTACAGAATAAGGACGACACAATAAATAATCAACGAGCTTACGTCTTAAGTCTTGTTTAAACCCATAAATTATATTTCAGTATAATTTCCTGATATATGCCTTGTGAACGTGCTAAAATTATATCTTAAAATTTTATATTTTAAATAAATTACGGAATATTAGTAGTTTTATGTTGAAATTTTGCTCCTTTAACTATACGCCTAACGCAAAAATTTGAGTTTGTATGAAATATGTTGTTAAATTATTTCGAACAGTAGAGTATCATAGTTTATGATAGTGTCGAGAGAATTTGAATCCACACCTATAATAATAAATATTGTTCTGCATATCTGCAGATTCAGGTGCTCCTCCTCCACCTTTTTCTATCCTGTGCCCTTCTCTTTATCTCCCCATACCCTCCTCCCTCCCTTAGAATATCCAACATTTTAATTCTTCTTCTTCCTCTTTTCTTTCTTCCCTCCATCGTTCCTTCGATAACATCCTTCAGTAATCCCTCTCTTCTCAAAACATGTCCTATCCATTTCTTTTTCCTAGTCACTATCGTGTCCATCAAACTCCTTTCCTCTTCTACTCTTCTTAGCACTTCCACATTTGTAATCCTGTCAGTCCATTTAACCTTCAGCATCCTCCTCCACGCCCACAACCTAAGCCACTATATAGATGCCAAATGAATTCTTCGTTTCTTCAATAATACTCCAGGTCTTGCATTACAGATCACTCAGACACAAATTATTTAAGAAATAATCGTTATTACTATAGTTGAAGAAGATATTCAGAAAGAATATTTTTCAGAGGGAGCGTTTACCTACTTAACATAACAAACGGTAACATATGAATTCCTTCTAAGACTTGCAACATTAAGTTTAAGCTTCATGGCGAGTTGCGTTTCATTATAACAGCTATGGCTTATTTTTATAGCATTTTTGCTGATCAACATCAAAAAATCTCATACAAATAGCTAATTAGACAATATTAGTAATCAGGTATTTTATACCTAATTCAATCAAATCCTTTTCGAATGTCTTTTCGGTTGCATAGCTTACGACTATCTCTATGTTGATGACATTCTACGCCTCAAAGCAAGGCCGTATCTCAAATTTCAACATCCAACGTTGTTTTTAAATTCATGGGGTTGAAACATTGAGTTACTTCGTGTTATCTTGTCTTAAATCAGGTGATGTCGCTAGAGGTACATATTCCTCGCATAATCTTCGAATTTTAAAATTGCTCGCTAGATAGTTGGATGTAAAGGAAGCGTGTCTTTTGACTAAACAATTATTCATACATTTACGCAAAATTTCGAGGTTTAATATCTGTTGAAGTATCCTACAGGTTAGCTTAGTATGTTGATCAGTTGACCTATGTCACATCGATCAAAAATTCACGCTTGTTTTTGTTTGAAATTTTCTGATCGGTGAAATGTAATACTCCTAAAAGATATCGAAAATATTGTATTATAACCGCTATGTCTCTGCGTCCCTGCCTGCCTCTGAAGCCTTCCGGCATGAACGCAAATAAAACGGGAACGGTCGACTCGATTTCGACAAATCTTTCGCCTGAATATTCGGCCCAAACTCCTACAGGTTTTAAGTGGGTAGTCGTCCCCCGAAAAGGCATGGGTTCGATACCAGGATAGTTTCCGTTTTTGCATTTGATTAACACGTAATCGGCTAGAATAGGATGTGTAGATCTTTATTCTTTAACATTTTAAAATATCTTACGATCGAGACTTTGACTCGAGATTTATACCATTAAACGCAGAAAAAAATTAATATTCTTATCTTTACCACCGATTTTGTTGTTTAATTGCTGTTTGGTCATATTTTAAGTTTAATTTCGATTTTCTCCGGTTTTTCGACATTTGTAAAAGGAGGTTGCTAGGGTAACCGGCATTGTTCATCTCGGATTATTGCAATAAAACGCGTGAAGGACAAAAACAGATTGTCTCGAGTGACGTCACTTCCCAGTATCACCGCAAATAAATCAAGAACGGTCGGCTCGATTTCGACAAATCTTTCGCCTGAATACTCAGCGCAAGCTCTTGCAGGTTTTAAGTGGGAAGTCGTCTCCCGAAAAGGCATGAATGGTGTGGGCTATATAATTCTTTTAAGAGGGGCAATAAAAGTGGTTCAACTAATAACACTCTTTGTATCAATTTTTTGTCATAGGAACTACCGCATTGGGTCACTTCACGCAAGGCTCTCTAGATGTTTTCAGGAAGTGCTGCAACAGGCCCCTAATAATATATATAAAAGAAGAAGTCTTATGGTTTAAGTTTTTAAGGTAATTTAAATGTATTCAATCCTAGAATGGAGATAATTTTCAAAAAGAATATATATTTATAAATAAATAATAATTATTAAAAGATCCGAATTATTAAAATATTAGTATAAAATCAGAAAAACTAGAAATTTTCAAATATTTAAAAAATTTAAATTATTCATACATTATGGATGCTTTTGAGCTCAATAAATAATTGCTATTTTTCTCAATCCATGAACTAACTAAAAATATATAATTTTAAATAGGCAACGTATATTTATATATTAGTACACAATAAAAATTAAATTCGTACAGAAAGTTAAATATTTAATTATGACCATGAATAATGGCAATATGTCCGTCCAGTCTTGATCAACATAAGTACCACGGATTCGACTGCAAAAGTGTTTTCTCTCACATTAATATACACGAAATTGAATATAAAATACCTTTTCAGTATTTTCAGTAGATATAAAGTTGACAGGGAATTACAGAATATTTTTTATATTTTTACATTTAACTGATTTGTTTGCTTGTCTTTTTTCTGAAATTTAATGTTTGTGATATTATTAAATTAACGTTATTTGTAATCTAAACGGTATAATAATATATATTGGAAAATCATAACAGATATAAGTTTATAATATGAAGGAGATAATTACAGGAAAGATAACAAAATATATACTATTCTGATGATTTTAGGATCTTATTAGCAAAGACATTCGTTCCATCTTGTCATTAGCAAGTAAAGATTTGTATTTCTATTTGGTCGTATTCTCTTCTCTTATAAGTTTTAATTGAATTTAATGTTTCCTATATTTATTTTATAACTTACCGTATAGAACATGATATTTGTGTTTAATAATTATCTAACTGTGAAATACGGGAACCAAAATTACTTTCGAAACAATACAGAGAAAAGATTTTCAACCCAATAGTGCATATGTTAGCCACAGAGCTTTAAAGTTTTCAAAGTTCAAGGAGTATGAAACAACTTTTAAAGGGCATCTTAGATGGAAAGTTAAAATTATCCCAATTAAATGAAGTTGTGAGTCTCCTACAGCTGCTAATGGGCCTGTATCTCTGAGAAAATAAATACCTTTGTTAAATGAATAAAAGTTCTCTTATATCATTATCATTGAGCCCAACATACTTCTTGCAAATGAATCCAAGAATAAAGCTTATAATTACATATTTGAGCTAGAGAAACGTGCTATTTCTTATAAATCACTCATGGAATATACGATTTTTTCACCAATTTGTGTGGAATAAATTAAAAAATTGAATCTATGTAAGGAAATATTTCACAATCGATTATATTAATGGCGTTAAAATGTAGGTACATTATAAAGTAAATCATTTTCGAATAAATGAATCATGCTTTTGGTCCCATGATGAATTCACAGCCTTTACTTAAATATCCACTAGATGTAATTTTATGAAAAGGAGTATTCACTACGTTTTTCAAAAGAGGATAAGTCTTTTTATATTTTTAAACTCTTCCTCATTTTATATGAACCGTCACGTAGAAAATCTTTTTTCTTGAAAACGTACAGGAATACAACATTTCAAATCAAAATCCCTCAAACAGATAACCTAGTTATTTTCGCATCGAATAAAGTAAATCATAAAGTTGTTTATTAAATCTAAAAAATCCTGCAACGTTCTTCCTAACACGGGTGTTTGTATCGCGGAAGTGACTCGAGAAGGAACGCCATGCAGAGGAAAATGTAATAAAACCAGTCGCGCATCCGCGCGGATTCGAACCAGCGACCACCCCTTAGGAGAGAGAGAGAGAGAGAGAGAGAGAGAGAACGAGGGGACTAGAGAAAGAAAAAAATGAGCAGACGCACGCTTAAAAACGATATACCGTGAGGCAGACTACATAACATACTTCCCGTGCATTTTCCACGCCCCCTCCTCCTCTTCCTCCACCAACCGTCTCTATTTTCGAATGCTCGAATATGCCTCGCTTCAGTTCGTCCTCATTATGACGTATTTCTCTCAGTGGAGCATGCCTCACTCCATTCAAGCCACACTCCACGACTCGCAACATCCGCCATTTCTCCCTCCTTTTCATATATCCTCCGCTCCCTCCCCTCCTCTCTCTCTCTCTCCTCCCTCCCACACCCACCCACCAAGTACTCGCCTATCCCTCCCTCTCCGCCTCCCACACACAACCAACCTCTCTGCCCGCCCCACCCCTCTCTCTCAACCTCTCTCTCTCTCAAACCCACTCCGAAGAACTCATCCTACTTTCCACACGACTTCAACTTCCTCAACACGCGCAAGGGAACTTTATTATTTTGCAGAAGGGGAAAACACCCACGGAACTCCCTTGTCATTCCTGACATATCCTCTCTCTCTTCCATTCTCGGGGAGGCGGCAGCACCAGCGGGAACGCGGGAGGGTAAAAAAAATGAGGGCGGATTTTCAGGAGGAGGGAAAAGGTGGAAAAGAGAGAGAGAAAGAGATGGAGAAAGTGATGAAGTGGGCTCAAGGTTTGGTTTTTTGAGAGGAAGAGTCGCGTAAGGACTGAGGGAGCGATATAGATGGATAAAGAGGGAAGAATAAAGGGAGGAAGATAGAAAGAGGGAGAGAAAGGGGTTGTATATGTACGACGCGGGCAATATGGGAGGAATGGATGCAGGCGGAGAGAGAGAGAGAGAAACGCAATGGGAGCGATGCGGTCATTATTGGAAAAACCTGGATTTTCGCTAGTTTTTTTTTAAAGAGAGTCACACTTTCTTTCCGGGTATCGTTTTGTTCTTTTATATATTGTGCGCCGGGGGATACATGGAGGCGAAACTTTCAATTGCTACGAAAACATTTCGAAGGGTTCGCCGGATTCGCTATGCTCGAGGTTTAATTTCGCTCCGCCATTGTGAATAAACTGCAGAGGAACAGGAAACTGAACCGGGGTGGGGAGCTGATGGATTATTAATAGCAAACCTTGATAAAAAAAAAGAAGTTCAAATACTAGTCTCCAGAGCAAAAAAAAAGTAATCCGAGTTGTGACATGGAGGCAAAAGTTAAGAGATCCCGGGTAATCTAAACGGTCACGTTGGTTTCACTCGGTTTGATAAGAAAGTTTTTTAATTGGGAACCACGACCTCTGTGATTTCTCATAATCCCCTTAAAGGATCAGATAATAAAAATATTCCCTCCATTAAGATCGGATCGGATAGAAAGGAAATTAGAGCGAAGTGAAGATTTAAAATGTTCGCGTATCTTCAAGGGATCGGATTAATTAGGTAGGATGTTTTTTTAAACATTTTAAATAAATGAAACGAGTTTGATGGACCATTTAATCTCGATGCGATACGCGAGGATGATAAGTAATCTCGAATGACGTAATTCCGGCGAACTATGGCAACTATAACTGCTAGAAGGACAAACGTACTGAAGCCTGATTCACTCCGCGGACGCGAAAATCTAACAAAGCAACAGCACTCGTACTAGAAGAATCAAAAGGTTTACTTTTTATAGACGAGAGGGTTAGAGCAATGCAGGCTGCGCCAGAGACGGTTGGAACGAGTCGACGGATAGACGAGATATGAAAAAAACTGAGCGAGAGAAGCGGGGAAGGGTTGGTCGAGAGGAAAAATCGCATAGTGAACCGAGATATGAGAAAGATAGAGAGGGAGAGAGTGAATCAAAGGCAGCGGAAAAGACAGGGAACACGGTTATCAGGGGCAGAAAAGGGGGTTACGATGGCCAAGGGGATGGAAAATGGGAGAGGGAGGCATAGAACAGTGCCTCCGCGGTGATTTACGCGCAATTCACGCCAGCTTAGGTTTGGCAATGACGTTCGGCTGATGGAAATGAATGATGAATGAAATCATACGCCGCCATAAACGTCCAAATGCTTTTGACGGTATTCAAACCTACGACCACTTGTAAGGGATGCAGTCAAAGCCGCCCACCGCGGCTATAAAGATAGAAAGAGGGTAGGGGAGAGAGAAAGAGGGTAAGGGAGAGAGAAAGAGGGTAGGGGAGAGAGAAAGAGGGTAAGGGAGAGAGAAAGAGGGTAGGGGAGAGAGAAAGAGGGTAGGGGAGATAGAAAGAGGGTAGGGGAGAGAGAAAGAGGGTAGGGGAGAGAGTGAGAGTTTGAGGGTTGGGAGAGATTAATAGAGAGTGAGAGAGGGAGCTATGCAACGGATGACTAAGCGAGCAGGGAGAGGCACTGGCCACGGGTTGTTTAATGGGAAGGGGCGAAACAGGTATACGTATAAATCTATAGAGAGCGAGAAAGAGATAAAGAGAGAGATAAAGAAAAGAGAGGAAGAGAGAGAGATATTGGAGGGAGAAAGAGAGATATTGGGGGGAGAAAGAGAGATATTGGAGGGAGAATGCAATCCATTTGCGGCCAAGTTGAGCCAGTTAAAGGAAGTGAGGATGGCGAGTCAAGAGAGACGTGGAGAAATTGGAAAAATAGAGAGAGAGAGGGGGGGATAGAGAAGGGAATGAGAAGGGGAGATGAGGTATGGGAGATAATGAGGAGGGAAAGAAATGGGAGTGGTCGAAAACGGTCAAAGAGAGGATGCGATGTCTGTGTGAACTAACAGAAGGGGCAGCAATCAGTTCCACGTTACAATCACAAAGGACGGACTAATGTAACCTAGTTTCCAGCGGGTAAGTGTCTTGTGACAGCTTAATTAATTCCCACACATCATTCGATTTCTAATTTTTTTTTGTGATCCTTGTCACAAAAAGGTAAACCCCAACTTCGGTTCGCGAAATACGACAATGGGCGCGTGATTGCGAAATTCGCAGGGCTGTGGTTCCGGTGGTAATTACTGTTTCCTGCGGAAGACATCTTACTCTTTTAGATCTGTTCGCTATGACACATGATATGCATATTCGCGTTTTCTGCGATGATTTAATGAAATGGTTATCGCGCTTGATACTAGCCCAAGAAATCTCCATACGTCATCATTAGCGTAACACTTTTTAAAATTGAGTTTAGCATTTGTAAACCCAAAATTTGTTTCGCGTAAACTCAAAATCGTTCACAGACCTTCGGCATACTGTTAACGGCACGTGAAACTTTTTGCGAGTCCCAAAAAATCATAAATGTAATTCACATTGCTAATATAGCAGCAAAGACTGAAATACAAACATGAAACAAAATATATTTTTAGTAATATCGCAATACGCATAACACATGAGTACGTATTGCATTCATCGCATGATAACATGAAACTTATTAAGTGTATTTATAAGTACGAGTATAATATGTTCGAATAGTTAGGATAAAAATAAAAGTTAAAATGAAAATAAACAAGAATGTCCAATCACCTCCGGCGAATATGGAATGCTCATTGGCGAAGAAAACAAACTCTTTTGTTCAAGTATAGATATTTATTAAGAACAAATATACAATGTTTTTCCAAGAAATATTTCAATTAAAAAAATTATTAAATTATATCTACTATAATATATTACACTCTACATATATTTGTTGTTAAATACTTTGGATAATATTTAAATTCACCTAAATTATAATAGAATAACAAATGGCTTATGATAGCATAACACGATCGAAGAAAAGAGACATCCCTGTTTGTCATGTTTTGTCTCGAATTTGACATTGTTCTAAAATTTCTATAAAACCTTGCTGGAATATATTTACTGTATTCCGATCATTTCAATGTATCATTTATTAAATCACCACCAAACCCTACCACCTAAATATTAAATTTATGGCACAAATAGACTGCTAACAGTACTAGTTTAAAGTTTAATCATTTTCCAAATTTAGCGCCCCCTAACGGTGAAAATTCGAACTAATGGAGGATGCGTAAAATTCGAATCGTGCTATTTATTTGGAAAATATCCAACCAAGAAAGAATTTTTCATCGATCTCTTTAAAACGCTGTCTATAACGAAGAGACGGACAGACGGCAATATCTCGTTTTTTACATTTTTGAAAACGAGCTAAAAATAATAATTAAACAAGTGAGGAAAGAGCTGCTGAAGCAGACAGTAAATGGCGGTTTTAAAGAATTAGATTGGCAGACGGACAAACCGAGAAAAACTGCACAGAATACTGAATCGACTGGCGAAATAACGAAGTCTCTAGTTCGGTGGTTCCCAAACATTTTCTCCCCGCGAACCCCTTACATAAAAATCCAAATCTCGTAAACCCCCTCTCAAAAATAAATATTTTTAAGGATCACCATCCTCATCTGAATATCAGTGGCGTAGCCAAGGAAGGTCTTTTAAGTGTTTAAACATTCTCCTTCAGGTACGAAAATACTTCAATTTTACGTGTAAATTACACTTAAAGAAAAAGTGATTAAAATAGTCTCATTAAAATGTTGTTAAAGAGCGCGTCGTAGAATTCAACTTTTGCATTTAAAATTATCACTTTGCTTTGATAATACGATCATTAGATCAACATCTTATGCGTTACTATATAATCAAAGCAAAAAATCGCCCAAAACTAAATACAACGTTGGACGCGTAAATGCGGCGATAATGCCATTGTCGTTATAGATACCATTCCTCATTGTTAAAAAAATCTGAAAAATTCCGGGTCTGAGTCTAAAAAAATTTTGCGCTGATTCGTCAGGGATTCGATTTCTCACTTCGAGAAAAATAAATTTTGTTTATTTACCCGTAAAAGCGTGTCTCAATTTGGTTGTTAAATTAAGGAAACCTTAAAATGAAAATTAATATTCCACACTCAATCCTATGTTAAACAAACGTATGAAAGAAATACTCCTTGAATTGAAGCAGTCCCGTTACTGCAGACAATGATTAATATGAACCGTGCAATGAGATATGCTGGGAAAACCCCATTACGGATTTTTTCCGCAAACCCCTTGAGTCTTCTCGCGAACCAGTTTGGGAACCTCGGCTCTAGTTGCTTACGTTTAGGAGTTAGCGCGTCAGACGGACAAACCGAAAGAGCGAGCGGATTAAAAACGCTAAAAACATCACAATACCCTATTGGTAGATTATTTTATTCTAATACAAACTGAACTTAGATGAATTAGGAGACGTATCTAGTTTTGAAGAGCACAACTATATTGCATTTATATTAAATACTGAAGAGAGAGAGAGAAAAAAGGGCGGAGAAAGAATGCAGCGGGGTGCAAACAGGAAATTCCCAATGAGAACGAATTTTGCGACTCCTCTTGCAGATTTACTATTCGTTGATGAATTTAATCGCAAAACATTCTCATATAACGCATGCAGAAAGAACGCTAAAATAAATAAAGGGCACGCACGCGCTACTTTGTCATTTTAAAACGCATTTTTACATTAATTATATTAATGTAATTATTATATTAATTATACGCATGCAATTATTATAATAATTTTACTTATAATGTTGATAATTATATTTATGTAATTATCATAATTTATATTACATGCAAAGGGTACATGGGCGTGCCCGGAAGAGGGGGGAGGGAAGGGATCGCATCCATTGTCCTCCACTTGGATAAGCCACTGGAGTGAAGGAAGGAAGGAAGGGGATGGGGAAACGCGAGATCAGGATGCAAAAAAAAAAGATATTGGCAGGAGAAAAATGTTCTTAAAAAGGGAGCGAAAAAAACACGTACGAAAAGCGGAACGAGAGCAATTACGGTTCTCTTCGTGACGAGGAGATACGTGGGAAGGGAGCGCTCCTAAATTTCTCTGGTAGGCACGAGTCGGATATTTTGGAAATAATATTTTATCCATTCGCCAGACCGAAAATCTATTCGTATAGGGATGATTAAAAAAAAAGGGAGAGAGACTACAGGAATCCGAGGAGAGACGTTTTAAATCAAAACTACACGTTTTTTTATTTCGTTTCAGTGACTGTCGAGATGGATTTCGCAACAGCTGGTCTCAATTTTTCTACTCAATATCCCCCTCGAATCAAGTTAATGTGAAAGATAATTCGATAAAAAAATTTAACAGAGGAGTTTCTGCTAAAAATAAAGGATTTATTTCGAGTTTTTAACACTGTCTGCGAAAAGCTATAGGCGACAAAAATACTTCGAAGTATCAGAGCATAATTTGATCTGCCGTGAAATGTTATTTAATATAATTTTTTCATGAAGCTGAGGTACAATGCCTATATTTTACTGCGAAAATACGTTCCTTAGCACAAAATCACTTGGTTTTTTAGTACATAGTCATTCATAGTGAAGATTAAAATTTCTGTTCATCGTCATACCTCCAGAATCTTTTTATTATAGCGGAGTACATGTGTAAACAGTTTCAGTAATAACAGGAAAAACAGCAATACAAGATAATATTTTATAATTTTCGTAACCACAGTTCCCTAAAAATAACTTTTTTGCGCGATAGCACTCATGCACATTCAACTAATTTGTGCCGCTCATTTCCTCATGCGTCGGGGCAATTAATCTGAAACATGAGGCTATTTTAACTGTGGCGATCGTCAAAATCTGCCTTCACCTCTATTTTCCGCCGCGTTTGAGAACAAGCGAAAAATCAGGATCTCCATTAAGGCTTATCACTCTGCGCAATTCTTTCGCTTCCGCCAAATACACGCAGGATTTCATGTACATTCCCCCGTGCCCAAAACCTCCCACCGCACTCTCTCTTTCCCGATTCAACTGGTACATCCAATTTTTACATTGCTAGTCCATTCTTCTCCTCCCCTCCATCGCTCCCTTACACATCACATTCTCTCTCATCCGAACAAATTTCCCTCTCCCGCAACGTAAAACGCGCCCATCCTGACAACCGCTTATCACACCTTAATGCAATGGAAAAAAATCTTTTAACGGTATTGGTTTAACCAATTTTTAGTATTCATTACATTTTGTATTTCCTTCGTATTACAGCTGTCATGTTATCGCTATAATAATTACTCGAATTTTCTCTCCATAAATGCTTATCGGGTTTGCCTTGCAGATTTAAAAAAATAACTCTCTGAAAATTTCAAAATTTACTCCCGGGTCTTGCAAATTCAACTATAAATAAAAAGAGATATTTCCTAAAAACCGTAATAGTGGTAGCAAGAAAGGTTTTCAATAATTAATTTGTAATTCATAAACTATTGAAACTATATTTACAAGACAATGTTGATAGTTGAAGCCACTTATTAATAAAATAGAATACCAAATATTGAGAGAATAATAAGTGGAAATTTATAACGCTACCTTTGTTTATTTCTTAGTTGAGATTCAATAGTGGTGCGTATTTCAATATTTTGCAAGACTGTTGCTTACGCCCAGGAAAATTACTGGTACACTTTAAATACAGACTAGTGTTTGAGAATCTTATGAAGTCAGTTTTTTAAATCAAAAATGGGATTTTCATAAAGAAATATTATCCTATCTATACCGAGAGGCCAAATTAACAATGCGTACACTAAAAAGCATATAACCATCATTTAAAATTTTCAAATTTACTAAAAGAAAAAAATTGATGCATTGGTGAGAAATTTCTCCAATAAATAGGGAGACACTAGACAATTTTCAGTGTAACTGACTTAATACAAAATGCAAAACTCATTACGAAAAGATTTGGATTGCATATAGACCCTCGAGGATAATTCAAGATATATATAGCGGGAATGAAGCAACAGTTATTATTTTAACTAAAATGTTGAATTCATGGAGGATAAAAATCCAAGCACAATCTTTCTCATATACGTATGTATATACGTTTGGTCGACGCTTATAAATCAAAGTTAACCGTAGTTTAGAGTATATTTTAATGCTACTGGTCGATATTTAGTAATTTTTTGGGATATATGGCTCAGTAAGTATTATTTGTGACATCAAGCTGTGCGATTGGATGGATTTTAATCAAAATAGCCATAGCCATTTCTGAGTAAAACGAATTTTGTTTCAAAATATCAAAGAATAAAGTACCTTTAATTGTTGCGCAATATCATTTGTCTCATCATAATGTCTTTTATGAATGATATTATCCATAAATATGAGATATAATTCGATTCAGTTTAACTTTTTAGGCTGTAATAAGATTTTTAGTGGATCGCGGCGGAGGCGTGACGTCATAGGGCTTGGGTAAAGTACCTTAGCGTACAGTGCAATGCCACTGGACGCCATAGAATGATTTAAAGAGATATATGGCTTACGTAGTATTATTTTTAGCATCAGGCTCTACAACTGGATTGATTTTAATAAAATTCTCTGGGGCCTTTTTTGAGTAAATATTTTTTTTTAATCGCCAAGAATAAACTACCCTTAGTTTTTGAGCAATATCATTTTTATGAAAAAAATCATCTGCAAAAGATGATATATTGCACAAATACGAAATATCATTCGATTTGATGTACGCGTTTGGGCCCTAGATCGGCGAACAGACAGACAGACGGCATGGGGAAAACCACTTTTATGGACCCAGGGACACCTAAAACGTGTATTTCCATCAAAATCTCGAAGCCGAATTTTTTCACGATAACAATACTTTCTCAATATACTACGTATATGAGCAAGTAAAAGGCTGTCTATTATAAATGACGCTCTTATGATAATCTGGCGTCTGTAAAATGTCATATTAACAATCAGTTTTCATAGTTGAAAAATATTACCTTTTACGTCATATGGCGAAGGGTGTAATTTCTTTCTTGATTAAAATTTTCCCTAACTCTGATGAAGATAAAACCAGCCAGTAATGAAGCGTTAAAACGTCAAAAATTCAAGGGATTTTATATATCGGCGAATCAAATAAGATGATATTCAGTACGCACTATCTATAGAAAGGGAAACTGAAAAAACCGACCGACAAATACAGGATAAATCAATTTTATTTTGTATTTAATTTATTTAATCCTTGTAGTTATATTCAGGATGAATTTCTATCATTTAATATCGAAGGATACCTACAGATTTTCTGGAAAACTTTAAAATCACTTTTAAATCGTTACTTCTAAGAATCAATCACTCTTACAGTAATATTTAACGCACATATCCATTAATAACGTCTTTCGCTTTGGTCAGGCCTATTCGCAATCGCCTTTTTATAGGTGACTGTAGAAAAACTAAATTGATATAAGCTAATATTTTTCTACTCAACATTGGCAGGAGACATGTAACTGCGTTTTTAAAATGGTAAAACAGCCCAACGTCTCAGAAACGAATTTCAAATCATTTCGAAATAGATTAGTTTAAAATATAATCTTTATTACTATCGGGAAACCTTTCGTGACTTAACTCTTACCAGGCTTTTGCATACATAAAAACAAGTGAAGATATAAAAATGAATTTTTATAACCAACTTTTATATAGTTAATACTTTAATATGAATAAACTTTATAATATAATTATGATAACCTTTCTGCTTTCATGGGCGTAAAAAGTTGCAAAAGTGTCCACCAGTTGTTGAGTGATGTGGGGGTCTCTATATTTAACCTTGAATCTTTTTACAGTTCAGAGAATGGCAGACAGGAGTAGAGAACTCAGTGGCAAAAGTAACAATGTTTCGTATATAAGTAGTAAGAAGTTTTTTTTTCAGAGTAATTCAGCTTTAGATACTAGTAGGAGTGAAACTATTGATCGCCAACGAGGTTTTCGATGGCCTTTTCATAGGGAAAAGAGTTTTCAGAATAATCTTTAATGAATAAAGATAAAAAGTTTTTAAGATAAATAAAAACTTACTATCAATAATAATTACGATAAATAAAAACTTACTATTATTAGCAGAAATATCCCTTCAAAAACGTAGGAATACTCGCATAAATGCAAACCCACATTAAAATAAAGAGACTTCTATTACACCACGAGCAATGACAATAGTTTGTTTAATCTCTTTGCTATCAAGGACGCTTGTAATTTGTTCAGATTCGCTTCAATATAAATACTTAAAAGGAAAGCTAAGGTTATATAATACAAATAATGTGATAACTTTTGTCAAAATAATGAAATTATAAAAATAAACTAAACTAAAACGAAAACATAATTTTAAAAAATGCCACTATGCATTGGAGCGCCAACGCGTAGATCTGGTGGCCGAGGTGACTAAATCACTCGAATCACTCGTCTTACACGATGAATATCTCAGGTGAGGTGATTCTAACCCTCCAAGCAGCTTTCAATTTTTTCAGATTAGACGGGGTCCAAAACATAGGTATCTATAATAATATAGCTATCACTCACTCACTTACTGACACAAAACTCTTAGGTACTTCTATAAAGGCTAGAAGTCTGAAATTTGGCATATAAGTAGGGCAAATGGCACAGCCGACGAGAAAAATCGAAAATCACAAAAACGTTAATTTTTAAGGGGTCTTTTTAACCCCAATGTTCCGTTTCAATACCCCATAAGAAAAGCATGGGAATTTCAGTGCAATGCTTTCTAAAAATGCATTTTAAAATTACCGTATTGTCCCAAATATAAAGCGACCTCGAATATAACGCGACCCTAAGATTTTTGGAAAGTTTTTCAAGAAAAAACTAAACCTCGAATATAACGCGACCCCAAACAACCTTCAGCTAATCCTCGTTCATCCACCCCTTCTCCTGCGCGTGAAAGATTACACCTGACGGTAACTTTTCCTTTGGCATCCATTTGCGATTTAAAATTACGTAGAGAGTCAGTTTTCGCCCGTCGGCCGTGACTGCAAGCAAATGATTTCTCATTTCCGATGGATTTTAACAACACCGATTAAGCTACGACTATTTTAAAATTAATGTGATAACTTCGTCGGATTCCTCTGTTAACCTAGGATTTGGAAAAACCTTTTTTCTCAACATGATCAACACCCTTTTTGCCACCCATTTTTAAAGTAATGGACGGGTAAAAACTCGCTATGGTAGTTACAAAGAATATGCCGACGCACTTATAGCTTCAATTCGATGATTATCGAGGGGCTCAGCCTCCGATTGAACTCGATCTATTCTCGCCTCGAATACTTTTCAAGTACAATGTAAAGTACTCCTACTGTGGCCACAATGTAACAAGTATCTTGTATCTCGTAAACAGACGTGCGGAATATACGGTGATTTTTCGAAACACAATTTTACTATATTTTAAAATCACTAGTACTCGAATATAACGCGGGGCCTACTTTTAAAATTTAATTTTTTGTAAAAAAAACGTGTTATATTCGGGACAATGCGGTACTTATAATTGAGATAAGAATTTGCAAAAAGAATAGTTGCCTATGTGGAAAAACGGAGTTCTTAATTTTTGAAGACAGAATTAAAATACATACCGAATTAACGTAAATATCTGCTTTTAATCAGAAAAAAGTGTGAATTGCTTCCTCTTTTAACAATGAAAATTTTTTAATACTATGGCAACGACCTCAATGCTTTTAAAGGGATCTGATATTATACGTTACGATTACAGTGATTTAATTATTTTAATGGAAATTAATGCCGTCATAACGGATTAGAGTCGAACTTCCACAACTCGAATCTCATGGATAAGTACCGTAATTTTCCGATTATAATACGCATTTTTTTCCTCAAAATATTGGCAAAAACTTAGGGTGCGTACAAACGCATATAACTTTTTCTAGTAAGGAAATAATTTTATTTTCGGACATGAATTTCTAAATAAATTTTACCGACCAGATTTATACAAAATGCGTCGTTGAGACATATTTAAATACATTGTGTCGATCTTTAATAAGTGAGTCGGAACGTAACGTGATATTCTCGTAAACTCTCGCTCGGCGGCAAAGCGAGAACTGTTATTCCAACCGACCAGATTTATACAAATTTTAATACATTTTGTCGATCTTAAATAAGTGAGTCAGAACGTAACGTGATATCCTCGTAAACTCTCTCGCACGTACGGCGAAGCTCGATTTACGCCATAGATGCGTTCTGAGGATTATGGCGTAAATCGAAAGTTATTTTCCGGCAGTGTTTGATCAGGTGCAGTGGCGGCTCCTGCCATAAGGGATAGTGAGATTCATTCTTACCAAAACATATTAAACCTCAGTAACATCTTTCTTTATGGTGATGTAAAATCAGTAATTAATTTATTCCTTTATTTAATAATATTCCTTGAATATTATCAATGCAAATAACGCGTTATAAATTTATCATGCAAGCGATAGTATTGGAAAACCTTTCTATACGTTGATTGTCCTGTGAAAAAATTCGAAATAATAGTAATCTAGGGGTTCCAAAATTACGCTCACGTGCGTACACAAAATTATGACAAAATGTCCCCACCAGTTAAAATGCATACGAGCTAGTGCTAATCATATAAATTATGGGAGTACCGTTCCAAAAGTTCAAGTCACGAATTGTTCTTATTGTAGAATCACTAAGTCCCAATTCTTTACGAATGTCAATGTTTCTCTCACCACGTTCAAACCATTTAAGAACCTCTATTTTAATTTCTAAGGAAAGAAACTTTCTAGATTTTTCACGTCCTTCCTTTCCATGTTAGAATCACTGCTAACTCTTTTGAAACTCATTTTAACACAAGGGGATATATTAAAGAATATTAAGAATTAAAATCACAGAGGCAAACGACAGCTAAATGGAAAACGTTAGCACTACGAAAGACGACAACAGTTAAACTGCCAACTGTATACGTATGCCTACGTATGTCTACTTTTGCGGCGAAAGAAAATGAACGTGAGACTTCACAATGCAACAGTATATATATAGTATACATTGTATACTTTCTAGGCGAGCGATAGGATGCGCGTTAGACTTCACAATGTAACATTCAAAGGTAGAGAAGGCGTAGAAAAGAGCAAGATGGCGCAAGGCGCAAATAGGATGTTATTTGTACGTTTATTATAAATGGCGTTAAAATGAAAGCGCATAAATTGGATTGGCGTAAATCGAGCGTCGCCTGTATAACACTTGGCGGCAAAGCAAGAACTGTGTCGACACTGCTAATAATCTATTATATATAATTGACCTATAACAATGTACTAGAATAAAAGTTGTAGGTAATTTGTCTACAACCTTTGTTCGAAATATTTCCCCATATAATGAATTGTTTAAGAGATATCTTTGTAAAGTCTAATATTCTCTCTAAGTTCCTTAAAATATTTATTATCATGCAACCTATTTGGAATTTTTAGAAATAATACAGAAATGGAGAAAGTCATGGGGTGGTAACATCAGATTTTCTTTGATTGAATTAACATCAAGTTTATTCCCATAAGCATATAAGTTAACTTACTCTAAATTTCAATATAATGCATATTATGAAAACATTATCACCAATATACTCTTTCGATAATATGTAAGATTTTACTGTATCCAAAACACTAACTGCATCACGCACTGTTATTGAGGGTATCATAGATAATTATAATTCTCACGTACTACTGAAAGCATAAACAGGACGATTAAATTAATATAATTAAATATCGACTTTAGGAATTAGCGAATAGGTTTGTTTTTCTCTCGGACTATAAGGGATCACGACAGGAGAAGCAACCCTGATAGCAGTGAAGATAAAACGTGAAAAACATATTAATGTTGTGTTTCGTAATTTTTCGAGAAATTTTAACTCTTTTCAATCGTTAAATATAATGGCGTAATACCTATTTCTCGATATTGTTTATCAAAATACGCGCTAAAGGCATGGATGATGATGCCATAATCTTACAAAAAATATCCTAATTTTTATATAAATTTAATGTATAGGATATTGTCTTAATGATGATTATTCTTATTGCTCATGCAATGCGATCTGAGTCACTAAACTTGAAATACGAAAACTTGGACACAAGCCGAAGAATTTGGAAATTACGGATAGTTGCCTTAATTTCACGGAAAATTATAAATCTACTGCTATTACTCATGGAATTTGTTATCTAATACATATAGGCTCCACGTGACTGAAGTGCTGTTGCCCTGGAGATCGCGTTGGTTTATTTACGAGTTTAGATCTTGGTGCATGGTGATTTTTTTAAGCGCTTGCAGTATGCAAGCACCAACTACTCGTAATATATATATATATAACCTAAGGTACTTCTAGATGAACTATAGAGCTGAAATTTGGCATGAATCTA
This sequence comes from Tanypteryx hageni, assembly GCA_028673005.1. Taxonomy (NCBI): domain Eukaryota; kingdom Metazoa; phylum Arthropoda; class Insecta; order Odonata; family Petaluridae; genus Tanypteryx; species Tanypteryx hageni. Next base: position 60,461,174 of record CM054116.1, read on the forward strand.
GGTCATTGGTTACAACTTCTGGAAAAAATCCGAAATTTAAGAAAGTTATATTTAAGGGGTGTTTTAAACCCCAAAGTCCAATGTTAAACACCCATAAGAAAACTGTGCAGGGCTATAAAAATTGCTTTTTTAAATTATTTTAAATTATGATACAAAGTTGGGACATGTGTCATACTGTGGAAAAATAAGTGAAGTTTATTTTTCTTAAAGACAGAATTCAAATCCTTGCTGAATTTGCGTAAAATATTGATTTTAATTATAACATTATGAACTTATTTCGGTTTTCACAATGAAAAATATTAACTACCATAGCAACGACTCCAATGCCTACGAACTGTTACCTACGTTCGTAATTCTAACAGGAAAACTAAAATATTAAATACTATATTATATACTGTAAAATAATATGACTCGGATACTATAAGGATATATCGATTACCGTTTATCTGAGAGATACTGCTATCAAAACTAAAAAGGTTTCCTAATATATATTTATTGCCAAGTCACGGCATATGTAGTATATAGCATGGGACATTTGAATAAAAGTCGGGCATGGCAAGATTATGAAATTCTTGAATTTATAAAAATTAAGCTCTTACAGTCGAAGTTAATACGATTTCGAAGATTTAGAAGAATTGTGTAGTAATTTTCTTACTACTAAAAGCGATTCTACTCCTTCTAATGTCTGAAATAACGATAGTGAAAGCAAACAGCCAATCAAAAGAAAATGGAAAACTAAACTTAATAATAATGATTTTAATTAGAAATGTCAAAATTATTTTTACAATTTTTATTTTATCATTTCTTAAGTGTACAATAAATCTTAAACGCTCAATTTTTACTTATTAATCGCTACTAAACAAAATGTTTATAAAAAGCTCAGTCCTTAAAGAGGTTACGTAAAATAACATGTTGGAGAGATTCGCGAATATGCGAGACCTTGCTCGCGAATACTGGGTAACGGGAGATAAAACCAACTCGCGGATACTCAGATCGTGGATAACGGGGGAGTAGGTACATATGATGACGTGATAGTTTTAAATTAATTTTTTTATCCAGATACGTACTAAAAGGCACAGATGATGAAACCTTAATCCTAACACTCAAAATATCCTAATTTTTACATATATTTTAGTGTAACATATAAGTTATTGTCTTAATGATGATTATAGTTATTTCTTAAAAAGGGCGATCTGAGCCATGAAATTTGAAATTAGAAAACTTGGACGCGATGCCGATTGCCAGAGAATTTAGAAATTCCGGATAGATACCTTAATTTCGCAGAAAATGAAAACTATTATCGTATATAAATGGGCTCTGTGTAGTTCAAATGCTGTCCCGTTGGTTTATTTACAAGTTTATATCTTGGTGTATGGTGATTTTTTGAACGCTTGCAGTATGCAAGCACCGACAACTCGTGTATAAATTCTGGGAGCTGTGATTAAGCGAGAGAGTTGTGGAAAGTAGCTTCTGAAAGGTTATATAGTCATAACGGCTGGATAAATATACAGATTCTTCAAAGTTCAACGAAAAAGGCCCTAAAGCTCTCGAAATTTCAGAATTTTTAGAAATTTCGTAAAAAAGGACCCTCCGTTGCTTCAAATTGCGGGAGCTGTGGTTAAGCTTGACAGTTGGGAAACGTGTCTTTTACGACGGAAAAAATAAATCAATTCTTCAAAGTTCAACGAAAAAATCCCAATAGCTCTCGAAAATTTAGAATTTTCGAATTTGGTAGGTAGAAAATAGCACCCTCTGTTGGTTCAAAATTCCGGGAACTGTGGTACAGCTAAAGAGCTGAAAAAAGTGTCTTCTGAAAGCTTATATAGTCCTAATGGCGAAAAAAAAGCGATTCATCAAAGTTCAACGGAAAAAGCCCCAAAACTCTCTAACGTTTAGAATTTTTGAACCCTCAAATTCAAGCTAGAAAGTCGAGCAAGGTGTCATTAAAAAATCTTTTTATGCCAAATCCGGCCAATGGGTGGAAAGGTGATTGTTTTCCGTGGGGACTGCGTACAGGTTTTGCCGGTAGTACCTCATGCTGTAAGAGTTCAAATCATTGAGTCTTCGATACAAAGGAGTCGACTGCGGAGCACCATACGAATTTTACACTTGAAAAATATATGCGTGCCAGGGAAACGGAGCGGTCATTTTCGGAATGGCTGTTACGTTTGGGTAACGGTGAACTCATTGAGGACATTATCAAAATCCTAACGAGTTCATTTCTACCAGTTCTGTTGTTCATCACGTATTCGGTGATTCCATCGAAATGGGTAATAAAGCTGGCGATTACTGAACTCGCGCGATTTTCTGTCCCCTCAATGAAGACTGCTACAGGTTGAATGCAGAAGTCCTGGATTTTCTCCCAGAAGAGCATCGGGAATATTGCAGCAAGGATCTCATACAAACAGACAACGACCAGGATAAGTACGTCGTCGTACGACGTCGCAGTTTGAATCTGGCCTTCTAAAATACAATTTATAAGTTACGTGTTGTTGTCTTCATTTTTCAGACTGAACATTCCGTTGTAATATTTGAACTGCATCACGCCGTCCGGATTGCCCCCTCATAAACTGAAACTTAAGTTAGGTTCGGTTGTTATGCTTATCCGCAATATGAACTTAGGTTCAGGGCTGGTGAATGGTGTCCGAATGATTGTGCGGGGAATGATGGACCGAGCGCTTATGTTGAAACTAATCACCGGGCCGGGTAAAGATCAGACAATATTCTTGCCCAAAACCAAATTGATTTCAACGGATGCCATTATGCCCTTCCGCCTGATTCAGACTCAATTTCCTATCAGGTTGTCCTTCGCAATGACAATTAACAGACACAAGGGCAAACATTTGAAAAGATTGGGATTTTCCTTTCGAAATGCTTATTTAGCCACGGGCAGCTGAACGTGGTATTCAGTCGGGCAAAGGCAGCCGCCGATGTAAAATTGCAAATCCTCGAAACAAGCCTGCAAGGTAAATTAGGAAACGACGACTCTGTCTACACTAAGAACGTTGAGTACAAAGAGGTTTTATGTTGATTGCCATTTCTTCCCACCTTCACATTTCCGTTACCTTTCCTTTCCTCATTTTGTACAGTTTCCTACGAATCGTATATGTCCAAAAGCCTATGCTTACCTGTTTAGCAACTAGCAACTTCCTGTAAACATATTTAATAAACTAGAATTTTATTCAATAAAACATACAATAAACAATAATCAACTTTTCTGTTGCTCAAATTGCAGCAATTGCTGAAACAGACCACTAGTCTAATATGTAAAAGGCAAAAATCGAAAACCCACTTCTAACCGAAATATCTCAGGAAAAAAACAACGGATTTAATCAATCATTTTTTAGGCGACAGGCCCCAAAGTAGGTTTGGATACCACTCTTAACCCCCTCCACTCTCGCGCAGTACAGCCCTGGTGAGAAATACGTTTCTGTCTGTAACTATGTTCCCTAATTACTCGAGAAGGGCTGAACCGATTTGCACTATTCTTTCACTAATTTGTTTAGCATTACAACGAACAGGTTTACGTAAAAATACAGAATATACAACCTGTATAAGGCAAATAACGTTTTTACCTATAGTGTAAATACGTTTCACGTACAATATACAGTCTGATCGAAAGTTATGATATTTTTTCAAGAACCCTTTTACGGAACAAAATACTTCTCTGTGGGTAATTTTTAGAAGCAACGCTTTGAATGTTGAGCGCGCGGGCGGTGTGAGGGTATATAAGTTTGTGCAATCCCGAATCGCACCCGGGCAACGCCGGGTCACACAGTTAGTGTGTGTGTGTGTGTGTGTATATATATATATAATAATAATAATAAATATACACCATCCTTAAGCGAAAAACATTCCTTATACTGGTTTCTAGATATCGGTATAATTTTTCTGGTAAAATCGAAAATATTCTACTATAAATTTCCATTCACTATGGAGATACCTGAATTGCATTAGAGAAGCTAATATTGAATAGTTATAATTTCATTGTTTTTACCTACGAAATGTGAAGAAAAAATTTTTATCCATACAAATTATATGTTAGACATTTCCATAAAAATATGAAATCTTAGAAAATTTTACGAGCGATTTTAGTTCAATTAAATTTCAAATGCAAGAAAGTATAAAAATAAGCGCATAATATTAAAAATATAAAAGTTTCAATTGATGCACCCAAATTAAACTGAGCTGAAAGGCATAACACAAGATATTTTTTATGGCACGAGAAAACGCTTTTTTCGTCGCATTCAATCAGGAATAAAAAAATGTTAAAATGGCCGCAAAAATATCGAATCGAAACAAATTTTGAGGAGAGGCAAAATCCTGAAATCTATCCGGGGTTTACGAAAAAGACACATCAAAGAGATCGTCATTTCAAAAGATATCGCTGCCCCGAATGTGCCAATCACGGGACTGAGAGAGAGAGCCGATTTAGTTTCAACTCTCCCTCCTCCCAGAACAATCGTTAGAGAGCGACAGGAATAAAAAAAATTAAACTTTCAATTTACCGACTCAATTAGGAATCGGAAAAAAGTCGAAAGGGCGACATAACATGGCGGAAAAAAAGAAAGAGGAAACCTTCCACAATGGATATGACTGAGGAAAAAAAGGAAAAATAAATTGTACAACGCAGTAGAGCGTCGTATTTACGGCTCCAACGCAATTTCTGTGACCGCACCCACTACTTCATCTAATAATGAATCCAGTTTGTCATTGTGGGATTGCGTCGGGTCAGTGTGTGTGGTGCTGAATTGGCTACTCCCCTACCCCCTCCCTGCCTGCCCCTTCGCCTCCCTCCATCCCCATTGCCACCCCCAATTCCATCCAATGCTACTCGTTGAAAGGCAGTCGGTGGAGCGTCGGAATGGAACCGTGTACGACGGGCGCTGTGCATGCCGGGTAAATTGGTACGAGAGCAATTTTCGTGTTGAAATGGCCCAATGACCAACAGCGGAGAGACATTACGCCTATTAAAAATTATTTACAACTTCCATTATGTGCTCGGGAGGGGGAAAAAAAGCTGTTATTAAAATCTCGTTCCGCATAGGAAATTATTTCCCATATTCCTGAATAATTGCTCCGGGCGTATCGCTCGGTTTCTTCGCCAGTTCGGCGTATTGGTCCGTCGCTGTTTTTTTTTCAAAAATACCATTCCATATTGTAAATTAAACGTCATCGATGATAAAGCGATTGAATCGCCGTGGCAACATAAAAAAGTTTTCGATGCTAAATTTATTCTTAAGTTATTTATTTATCTCCCGGTTTAAAATTCTGCCTCTACGCCGATTAAAATTAATTTAATTGAACTCGAGAGCAAACATTTCACGCTTTAGTCTATGTTTATATTTTCGTAATAACTTTTTCGCGGCCACCATGTGCCATATTCATTTTATTTGCAAATAGAGTTGCTGAAATTTGTTTTGGATGGCAGGTTTAACTACGTATATTTTCATTAATTGTCGAAAAAATTAAAGACATTATCTTTCGATGGCATCGTGAGTAAAATAGCGAATTATATACATATATAATCAATTTTTATAAATAAAAATGTCAGAAAATTCTGAAAGTTCCCCCTTCTTTTTAGTTTCAAAAATGAAAAATCAGATCAACTTGTCGTGCGAAATGATGAAGTGACCGAGAATAGAGAGAAACGTATTCCCGGAATAAAACCCGACACGCCGCTTCACGGACTTTTTCTCTAAATTTAAAAGGACCCTCCCGCTTGTGGTACAAAAAAACTCCTCACCGCAAAAGATTGCATCCCGGCTACTTCAATAACGCCATGTGGCGTGTTTCACCTCCGTGCCCAGCCATGACCTCATCGAAATGGCCGGAGACATTGCGTGGCGTGTTTTTTATCGGCTAAAAATTGAACCCACCCTTGTTTTCTTTCGGGGAAACATTCCCTCACACATGGTCCAGGACGCGTAAAGAAAGAAAAGAGAGGAGAGGGGAGACGGGGAGAGGAGAGATGGAACCTCTGGTGGTGATGGCGGTGCATAGTGATAAGGCCTGGTGGTAGGTTGTGGGAGGACGAGGGAGGAGGATGGTTTGGTGGCCCTGGGGTGGGAGGGCGTAGGAGGAGGGAAGAGGAACAGTGCGGCGCAAGGGTGTCAACTTACAAGGAGGCGAGATAAGGGAAGCTGCCTCAAGGGGGACACTGTTTGGAAATATGGGCGAAGAGGGATGAGAGTGACGTGGTCCACAGCTCCCCATGGGTTTCGTATGGGGTGGGTAGGAGTGGAGAGGAAGGGCGAGGTGGGGAGGGGAGGAGAGAGTTGGAAGTGCCTCAAGGGTTATCCTCGAAGAATAGAGATGAGGCGTCCAAAAGTCCGACCGGAGTAAAGGAGACCGCGGAATGGGAGGGGAGAGAGGGAATGAGAGGGAGAGGGTGGGAGGGTAGAGAGGGGGCGAGAAGGAGAGAGTGGGAGGGGGAAAAGAGGACGTTATCGTTGTGTAAGAGTCGTAAGAGATAGAGGAAGATGGCGAGGGAAGAAGCGGCAGATAGGAGAGCAAAAACATAGAGAGAGGAGTCCATTTCACGAGACCCACGATAAATCTCGGACCAAGTGAATTTCTGGAAGGGGTTTTAGAGGAGGAGAAGGGGAGAGATGGCTAGAGAAGCCGAAACATTTTGAGGGAAAGCTCGTTAAATTCGAAATTCTGAACGGTTTTGAGAGACCAAAAAAATAGAGTTGCAAGATTCTAAATAATGGAGCTCTAGTGCGCGCTATTCACTTTGAGCGAGAAGGATAGAGAAAGAGAGAGAAATATGACAAATTGGAAACTGTCCGACGTTCTGAATCTCCAAAAGCTTCAGAATTATCAATGTTTTCTATCATTCCGCCGCGTCTCTCCCAACTGCTCACGCGCCGGACGTGCTGTGCTTTAATGACAGAAAAAAAGACAGCTGCGTGCGATACGGTTCTCTCTTTCTCTCTTTAAACACGAAGATCAATTTATTTATTTTCTCCCAAAAAATAACTAATGAACTAACCCTATGCGGAGTTTCCATAGAACTCAATTTCGTTTCCATAAAGCGGCAGTTTATTTACTGCTTACGGTCATTACAGGAAGAGGCAGGTTGTGACATCGATTATGAGGAATAACGCGCTTTTTTGCTGGAAAGCATTAAGTCCCTCTGTTGAGTACACAATCAGCCAATAAAGAAGCGAAATTGATCAATTTATATTTAGCGACGGATGAAAAATATCCAAAGCGTAGCAAGACCGCACCGCAATAACTTATAGCAACGGAATCTGAAAATTATTTTTTAAGCACTAGGCATTATTTCACTTGCTTTGCTCGTAAAATTTAATAATAACGAAAAAGTAGTTTAATCAGTGGAAATGATCTCTACTATTCGTAATCAGCAACTTAATGTCTTGTTCACACACATGACGGGAAGGAAAATAATTTAGAGTACTGGTTAGGAGGACCACGAATCGCACGTTCCACGCTCATTAACCAGGAACAGATCGTAATTCAGACTTCATTTGCGGAACACCCATTCACATATTCCATGTTGATCACATTAGCCAATGTGAAGTAGAGTGGGCGAAGATGAAATGAGATAGAAGCTGTGGGAATTCTAAGAGGGTTAATTGAGGCATATTAAAGGTTCAATGGGTTGGAAGGAATGGGCAGTGCGGGCGTGCGTACGAGTGGGAGAGGTAAGACGAGAGATGAAGATACGGTGAAGCGCACAAGAACACAGGAAGGTACGAAGTGGAAACTTCCAGAAAGAAAATGAAGGATGTCAAAAATTACGCATCATCAATGCCGTTAAAGACATTACAGCTGAATACGTAAGTAATGTGGTCAGAAGGAAATAATTTAAATCGCCCAGGTCAGGCAATTTCGTCTGGGCAATAACAGCAACGAGGATACAGAGTAACAAATTTCTCCGACAGATGGCACTGCGAGTACTTATCCTCGAGGTCGAGAGACAATTTTTATACATTCCCTGAAGGCAATATTAACAAATTTGGTTAATCTTCTTCAAATATCCAGATTTTTAATGGAGGTAAAATGTGACGAGTTCATTAATAGCTTAAGCGTACTATGGAAACTCGACTAACCGCGCAACAAATTGCGCATTTTACTCTTTACGTTTTTATGAAGAATGTTTTCTTAAATTGCATTTCTAAATGGCAGGTTTATAAAAAACGATAAAAACTTGAAATTTATAAATAAATATAATGTATTTTAAATTTGCTACCGTAAGATAGATGCATTAAAATTTTCTTAAGATACAGCAGTGGCTCCTAAATTGTTTATCGCGGCACTAGTGTATGCTGCACGTTGCAACAGAAAAAGATATAAACATACTTTTCACTAGTTCCAGAAAAAGAATCAGTGCAGATATAGTTTACTGAGTTTTATAAAATGAGGAAAATGAAACCATATAGAATAACGTAAAATTAATTTTATTTCTGACTTCAAATTTATTTTGTTTATCGAGAATATTGCTTCGCCATATGGATTTTTCACACGGCTAATGTCTACATGCGATTATTGACTATAAACTTCTATTTGCGGTACCTTATATAAACTGACTTTTAACAAATTTATCCTCCCATTATTTTAAACTTTTAAAAATCAATGACTACCTTTTACCTGTCGTTGTAATTTCAACGAATTTAAACCTTAATATCTCTTTCTAACCACTTCTTATCAGTAAAAAACTTTTCATTAAATCAACATCAGTTTATTCATTTAACTTTGCCGGCAATTAGTTCCTCACGACTTCACGCTGTGACGAAAAGCAGATCCAAGAAAATACTCGCGTCAACCTCTATGCCGTTTCGCAAGTCAATGCAGGAAATTAGAATTAATTGCATCGTTTGACAGCGTAACCCCTTTCAATAGAAAAATAGGGCGGCAATCAAACTTGTAATATAAACATAAACCATGAGCCATCCGCGTACTCGGTTAGATTCGAACACGTGACGAGGGACTATTAACGCTACTCACTCACCCACGATTAGCTATAAGGGATCGAGTGTAGGCCAGAGAGTAGGACAGAATGAGGTGTGAGTGCCCGTGTGTGTATACAGTTGGAGCATCCGGCGAGAGAGATGGGCAGATAGAGAGAGATGGGCAGATAGAGAGAGAGAGATGGACAGATAGAGAGGGAGAGAGGTAGAGGAGAGAGATGGATTTAAGGTTGGAGTGACTGTTAATGCAGGAAGGAAACCTTGGAAATGTGGAGAAGGCAACTATAAAATGCACAAAGAAGAGCGCTTCGGCCGGATAAAAGAGCAGGCCAAGGACGACGGGCCGGGAGTGATTGGAGTGGCGTAAATGCAGCATGGAGAAGTCAATTCCGCGTTCAGAGTTGTGGGGAAAAAAGGAGGTAAGTGACGGCGGAAGCAACTGCGCGCTGAAATCGCAATATGATTTTCCTCCTGATCCAGGTCCAGGTGCAGCGTCGGGAGGGAGTTGCCATGAAAAAGTCTTCCTTTTGCGGAAGTTAATGGGCAGATTTTGATGGAAATTAAGACAAATGGAAAATATCACAAAATTTTCGAGATAACATTTGTTTGTCACCATTTAACGAAGTTCGCTAAAATACCTAAGTCTGTGTTAATTAATCAATGTTTTGCAGTGGAGTGATGATAATATAATAGCTGTTGTGGATGCATACATTGTTTTTTATAAAAACTAAAAGTTATTTCTCTTCTCTTTAAATTTAACTGCATGTCAAACTGTGGTTATTACTCCAGTAATTAAAACAAATGTGTGAAGTAGATGTGTCGTAAATATAAAAAATTGACCGTTTTTTAGGTTTAAATCTCTATCTTAAAGATAGAGATTTAAACTAACATTGGAATCTATTATAGGAAAAATATCATTGATGAACAGACAAAATGAAACGACAGCAAACCTTTGACCATTCCGCAAACAACTAGTTCTGCTTAATCCGATTATTCCCCAATTTAGCGAAAAGAGCCTAAAACCACGTGGGCGAAATGCGTACTTCGTGGGACGTGGACGAATTCCACCTTTTTTTATGAATGCATGAACTCTTTTAGCTACTGTTAAGTCAATTAACGGTATCAAAACATCCGGCGTGAGAGTCTTGATGAAGTCTGCGCCTATTTATACACTGGAGAGCTTACGAAATTAATTTATGAATATGTATGCGAATTGCGAGAGGAGTGTGGAAAAATACCCAAACAATTTCTCTAGTAGGGTCCTCGCTCGATCATCTTCCTCTATCTTCTCTCTTTCTCCCTTTCTCTATCTCTCTCCCTCTCTCCCTCCCTCTCGCCCTCTCTCTTTCCCTCTCTCTCTCTCTCTATCTCCCTGCACAACACGCTCCTTATCTCGCTCTCTTCATTTCTCTCCCTCTTTATTTCTCCTCAAACACTATTTCGTGCCTTAGGGAGAGCTCTGTTATCCGCATTTTCCGCCTCTTGTGAAAACGTATCTCGCAAGTAGAACCTATCTTTTCTGTAAGAAAAAAAATGCAGCGCACATTTCATCTGCCTCTTAAACCACTAATATCATCATCTATTCCACGCGTTCTCTCGCACTTAATTTTCCCACTTTCCTTTTCACCCCTCCCTCTCACTCTCTCCATTCATGCTGAGTTTTATGCCTATCCATCAACATAATCATTTACTCAGCTATTTGTCTCTCATCCGTTTCCTTCTATTACTAAGTTTCCGCAGTATCCTTGCTAGCGCCCCATCCTTACCTTGCAAATTTGTATCAATATTCCTCTCCTAACACTAAGCCATAATTTTTGCTCGAAAAACTTTTTATCTTCAACAAAAACGCCATAAAAATTTTAAATAAGAGATAATAAGCAAAGTAATAGAGAAACTTTGGAAATTTAAAGGAATTTAGTATGATTATTTAAATAAAAACGATTTTCTAATGCATAATTTTGGTGTTCATATAGTTTTTTCGTAAACGTATACGCGAAAAAATAAATTATAAAGGAGAATATCAAGTAACTTCATAGCTGCAGCTTTAACTAATGTCACGCGTAATGCGTTACTACGTTTTTAAAAATACTTTTGGAAGCGATACTATATTGATCCAGAATAAGAAAATTCATCAGAAAAACAGAAATGATCTCCAATTTTGCGATAAATATATTTATTCAAAAGCATTAACTCCTTTATTGTTCTTTTAAAACTTAAATAGCATCTATATGCTAAAACCGCCCGCTCGCGTCCTAATATCAATACTCTTTCGAGTCGATAATATTGCTTACGTATAACTTCCATATAATACCTATAATCTAAAAAATACGATTTTTTTATAAAATGAAAGATTGTTATAAGTCATAATAAATATATTCAAACGATACAGAAAGAACTGTCCAACAAAAACAAGCGTGCATTCCAGAAGCGTAGAGTCAGTCAAGCATTGTTGTAAAATTTGCATTGTTATTTTTTTAGCATCCATTATTCTGTATGACGACGTGATTCAGAGGGAAAGGCATTATTCTAACCAAATATCTACTCTTCTATTATATAATTACATGATAATAATTTGCAAGAGAGCCATTTTTATGGATCGAACGTTCGATTCGCCAAATATTTCTTTCTTTTATACTTTATGGCGACCAAGTCCCGTAACCAGACAAATACTTTTGATTCTTCTCCATCTCCCAATAATCCTAGCTTCATTAGGCAACATTTTCCCACGCATCATCCAATTTGCCATCTCACAATATATATTGCCTGCCCCTCCCGCAAGCGGAAGGTGTGGAGCAGCTGTTCCTCCGCGAGAATAGGCCTCTGGTTTGCGGTCCACTCACTACAGGAGAATTTCCGCCGAACTAGAACATTAATCATCGATGTTATAAATTCGCTTTCTGGATTTGTATCCTAGTGATGGTTCTGTTTGCGAGTCCCCGCTCCATAAAAAAGTGGATTTTATCAACTGCTTGCATTTCACTTTCACCCGAAACTGACCTTAATATTGCTTCGAGAGGAATGGGCGCCGGTGAGTCATTAATTCGATCTGAAGCTGCGAACCTTTATTTTTTAGAAATAAAACATTTCCAGAATTTTACGTGGAGAGAGTTGGAGACAATTTGCTATTTTGAAAAACAATAATTTTTAGAGAGAAATGTAAAAATAGTATCAGAATAGAAAAAGAGGTTTGTTGACATTTTTGAGATAGAAGAATAGTTCGGGTCATCGAAGACCTCCTTGAAAAACGTGAAATTGAGATTATATTCGCAAAATCTTGTTAAAAGCAATATCTGCAATGTTAATGAAAGGCCGCATCAAATTCTCAGGATAAGAATTTTTTTATTTGGCAATTATTTATTCTATAAATACATATAGTTCAAACTAGGTGAGAAATGATCAGCGGTTAGCCTAGAAATTGCAATTATTTAGTCCGGGAATCGTTTTCATAATAAATCGATTCACATTATCCGAAATCATACCATCCAAAATAGAACATGGCATTGACTCTGTCACCGTAGACTTAGTCTATATTCGAAGCATTTTTCTTCCGCGGGCGAAAAACGAATTGCCTTTTCTCTACCATCTATTTCACTGGCTTTGTACGAGTTCCCACAGACAAATTTGCAGAATGAGCTTAGAACATAGCTCACCTTACAAGCGCCTTTACCGAAGAATATTTTCTATCTCAGAGGAGAAACACAGAAGCACTCTCTACTTTCAGCATTTTTTAAAAAGTCAATGAAATATTTTTGCTACGCTATTCAATCCATCTTCCTCGCTCTCTTCCATCATCTCTCATCCCACACTCTCTGTCTCTCTTTCTCTTTACACCTCCACCTCTCTCTCTCTTACTCCCTCTCTCACCACTCTTCCTCTTTCTTTCCTTCTTTTTTACTCCGAGCGCATTAAGTCCATCATTCCGGTAACGATGTTTATGTTCTCGTTTTCCACGCCAACTCTTCGCCTGCGTTTTCTTTCCAAACCTCTCTCTCTCTTTTCCCTCTTTCATGTACTCCACCGAAACTTCCTTTTACGCAATCCTCTTTTTGGCTCCTTTTGTACCAGGTCCTTTTCACGGCTTCCCATGCCTATCCTCCTCCCACTTCATATTTTCCTCTCTCTCTTTCTCTCTCTCTCTCTCTCTCCCTTTTCTATTACCTCTCCTTTTTACCTCCCTCATGGAACCTCTGTCTCGCCGCTATGGCGGACTCTCCTCTTCTAAGCCCCACGTACATATGCTCTTTTTTTCAATTCGTTCATTGACTTATTTCGGTTAATTACCTCCTCAATTCGTCTCGCTCCCTTTCGAATTCCCTTTTTTCGTTTTTCTTTTGTTTCCGTGTTTTGGATGTTTTTTTCAATTTTGTCAATAAACTAAATTTTTGATTCCTTTCCAAAAATCGCAAAGTGATAGATGGTAATACTTACATCCTTTTTTGGTCCACGCTTCAAGATCTTTTTATGTTTTACGTCCTAATTGATAATTTGTCTCGGGCATTATTTTCCTGGACAATATAAACATTTTATCATATATACGTGGCAGCACGACATTTATATGAGTGCATTTTTCCTTGCAAAAGTTTACGCACAAATTAAATTAGCAGTAATATATAGCACGACATTAGAGAATTACAGAATTAAGGGTTTAAAATAGTTTTTCTCTCGGCACTTCTACATAATAAAAATCTTTCGAGATCAGTGACCAAGACAAACCACAAATAATAGTTCTAGTATTAGTACCAGGTATTTTTATCGCCTGTATCTTTAGCTCAATACGTCAAGTTTCTATCCAAACCATTTCCTTCATTTTCAGTTGGCTTTACTCTCCTTTAAATGTCCTGGAACTTTTTCTATTACATATTTCCGTGTAACTTTTCTAATACAGTTTTTATTATACGAGAATATATATGAAAACTTCTTAAAATCGTTGCACAGCGCTTCTGCCAAGATTTATATAATCTCTAATACACATTATTAGGGTATCAATTCAATTCTTATCAGAATGATATTTTCTTCCATATAGAGCATTATTTTTTATTTATATAAAATAAAACGCTTCTTTCGGCGGATTTTTTTAGTAGAAAACATTTGAAAATGCAAAAAAATGTTTTAGCGCACACTATCTACTAACTTACTCGATGAATCGAAGCATCGTACGCCGATAGCCACTTAGAATGCTGGCACACCAAAGGACACATTGCAAGTAACGAGAAGACGTTAAACGACCGTTACCCTGCTTTCACTTTCTGCCTGCGACTCTCACGTCTACGTAACTCCCTCCCTTTTTTTACGGCCCATCTCACGCCGATCACCATCGCCCATCCCTCCGACCTCTGCCCTCCTGCCCCATCCACCGCTACTAGCCTCATGGCCCCCAGCCTCCCCCTAATCTCTTCCCGGCCCACGCAGTTCGCATCGCCACGGCTACTCTCTTCGATATTCCGCCCTGTCCTCCACCTCCTTCTTCTGCTGCTCCTACAAGTACGACGCGTCTAGAACGAACGGAAGTGCAGCGTATCCGTTAAGAAGGCCTCCCTCCCGAGCATGAGACTCCCTCTCTCAACCTCTCCATCAAGTTAATGACTCTCCGGCTCGCTCGCTCTCCTCCTCCCCCTTACCCTCCTTTCTTCCTCTTCAAAAACCTTCTCCCTCCTTAAAAATTCTCATCCCCCATTTTCCTCTTTTCATTCCTCTGCGAGCGTACCAACACACATATCCATTCCCCCTCCTCCTCCTCCTGCTCATCCCACCGTTAATGGCAGTCCCGCGCAGACATCGGCCCAATACTACAGAGCCGCTGCCACTACTGAAAGAAACGGAACACATCCCCCTTCCCACAACGTACTCTTCCATACCCCTTCGAATAAAAAAAACCTTCCTCTCCCCTCCGCCCCAATGGCCCACCTTATTCCTCCCCCTTTTTTTCCTTTTCATGACCAAAAAACTGCAGAGAACATCTCTCTCCTTCCCACGTAAACAATCCCGAATCTCTTGGGTAGCGGTCGGAAAATGGCGAGAAAGATTGGGAAGAAGAGAGGACGGAGGAGTGGAGGAGGAAGAAGGAGAGTAGAAGAAAGGGATGAAAAGGAAGCGCGTGTCGCGTCCCCTTCTCCTCCCACCCTTTCCCTTCTATACCTCCATCCTCCCTCCCTTGCCTACTCCGCCTTCCCTCCCTTCCTCTACCGCACGGTAATGCCATCGGCCGACTTAGTCCATTTCGCGGATTACTCACGGAGGATAGGGGAAGGTTTCCGTGTGGAAATACGTCGCCCCGAAGATAGGAAGGGACTTTTTTTCCCTGGGTTAAGGGATGGGGGAAGTAACGGAGGTTTTTGTGTGGAAGAGAGGGCGGGAAGGAGGGAGAGAGGTGAGGTAGGAAGTTTATTTTTACCAGGGGTTTAAGGTGAAGTCGTAATAGACTCGCATCCCTTACCCTCTCCCTCCCCCGCCCTCGCTACACCATCCCTCCCCTTCATTTCACCTCTCCGCACTTACCGCCCCGTGAAAACGAACTCGGTTTCGTACCTTTGCCCGTAGTTTCCATTCCACCGCCCACTGCCAGCGCCGCCGCCAGCCTCATCCGATCCTCTCCTCTTATCCCTTCTCCTCCTCCTCCTCGCGTCCTCTCCCCCTCCTTCCCTCGCTCCCCATCCTCCTTCCCTCCCGACTTAATGATCAACACGCGAAGAAGGAAGGGAAAAAAAGAACCCTTATAGGATCGCGTACTTCCACGTTGCGATGTGTCCGTCGTAAAAAAGTCAAGCCGTGCGCGGCCCTTTGATGCGGACGCGTAAAAAGAAAGTAGGAGGAAAGGCGGACCTCATCCAGTTTTCGGAAGCTACGTTTCGTTCGTTTCTCTCTCTCTCTCTCTCTCTCACGCGATCTCTCATTCTCGTGGCAGGGACGAGAGAGAGAGAGGGGGGAAGTAAGAAAAAAGAAATTGTGCTGTAAGCGAGGAAAATAGTGTATTTCGCAGTTTAAAAAAGGATGAACGCTTTGAGCGTTTGCACGTAGATTAATTGCGGTTTTCTTTCCGCTAGATTATTCTCGTTTTTCGTACACTTGTGATTCGTTTCAGTCAATTTAAATGAGCCAGATTTTCACAATATATTTTATTTATTTAGAATATATATATATATATATATATATATATATATATATATATATATATATATATATATGTTTATGCGATTTAGATGATGTTTTCATTTAAACAGGTATCAATTATGCTTATCCTTTATGCTCTGAAATGAAGCCAACTTTTGTTTACTATTCAGGTAATATTTTATTATTTAAAACTTGGTTTAAGCCGATGCGAGTATAAAATCGGATTGGCATTAGCGTTAAATTTTGTAGACGATACACATCCTATTCCATTAAAGATTTAATGTTATTGTATTTAATTTCACTAATGTTATTCAAGTTAGATCAAATATTTTGTCACCATAGCCTGTCCAATTATCATAATGAATCCAAAACAATAAATAAAGGCCATTGGGAATGAAAACAATTTTGGAATAGATGTTGTAGGGAAGAAAGAGTAAAGATTATGAGTCCATTTCATAAAGTCATTAAAAATTTTACTTTTCACTATTAACTAAAAATGAAAATATCTTTCAACTGACGCCATCGGTCTGCGTGATAAATCGAGAAAATTTGTATAGCTCCGTCGTGAAATTCAGAATTTAATTTTCCTCTTTTCCTTTGCAGTATCACCATAAGGCGAAAATTCCTTTCAATTTGTGCACGCCCCACGTAAGAGAGAGAGAAAAAGAGAGAGAAAGGGAGAAAAAGAGAGAGAGAGAGAGAAAGGGAGAGAGCAAAAGATTCAATTCAGCCACTGGCAGCCGATGTGTAAGGGCCACACCCCCACTCAGCTCCAGGGTCGGAGAAAGCAAGAAAGTAGAAAGTGGGGTGTGATTATAGGAGCACGGTTTTGGATGCGGTGAAATAATATTAGAAGATTCTACTGAATGATTTGCGATGTGAGTTATGAGATGCGAACCTGCTGACGATGCTGAAAGGTGACCAACGTTTCCAGGAATTTTGGTGGTCTTGTGTAAAATATTCTTTGGAAAGGAAAAGAGGATTGTAAATGAAGTTAAAATTATAGTCACATTTATCGGATATTAAAATCGACAATTTTTATAATACTATCATTTCAGATCACGAACTGAGTAAAAGTAGGCCGCATATCCTACAGCTTATGCAATTTGCACCCTTTATCGTATGCAACCATCCTAGCTCAAAATGGTAGTTTTCGAGCTCGTCTTATGACTGAAACAATATTAGAATCTCATTTTCGGTGAATTACCACTGAAGGCGGCTGCTTTGTAGTCGAAATGCGCACCTGGTCTTTTAGAACCTTGTTTTAGATATTGGAGACACCAGAGACACGTATTTTTAAGTGCTTGTTCTTGAAATAAACATCGGATTCAAATTTTTAAAAAGAAAAATTGAGCATTTGGCATAGCGGGCCGCAGTAGAAATTCCGAGTGACCAGGCGGGTCGGATAACATTTCAAATCAGAATTAAGTCAAGATAATATTTATAATTTTAAAGATGAATATAGACCTCCAAATAATTTTTATAGCGTTAAAACTCCACATGGAAGGTTTTACGACCATTATCTTAATTAAAAAACATTACATTTCCTGCAATAGATGTCACCGATAGCTTTTTCATCTAAGCCTCGCGATCCGTAAGTTTCACTCTCCTGGGCTAAAGGAAAAATCCAGATAGATTTGATTTGACAAAAGTTGTAAACTCCAATGAGTTGATGGAAGCAGCTTAAAGCACGAAATAATTCCACAAAGAATCATTTGATGTACTGTCCGGTACATAGGAGAGATAAGCCATTACCGAGATTCATCCCAGCGGTGAAACATTTGGAACGAAATGAGCCCCGATATGTTACATCTAAATGGATCCCGGTGTGCAGAGTTAGAGGAATTATTAAGCGCTATGGTCGTAGCCTCCTAATTGGGAAGCTGGTCGGTGCAGGCGGGATTGACCTTTTCGCACGAATAATCAGCAGGATCAAGTGCTGCGGCAAAGAGTAACAGATGAGGATGAGACAGCAGTGGAGGGCGAAGCTTTTGGATTGCCTCCGGTAAATTATTTGGGAGAAGGTTATTATACCCATGACCTTAGTTAACTTTTAGAATCTGACAAGTTCACTTTTAGATACTCATCTTGTTAACTGTAGAAAATAATTAGCCTGATATGATCAGAGTCACTAAGTCTATCTCACTTTATAGCATAAAATAAGAAATACATTATATTTTTCAATTACTTAGAAAACATAAAACTTTGTATTTAAAAAATTTTTAATTTAAAATATTCATAGACCAAGGAAATTTTAATGAATTACGAGCGAAATTATGAATTGGCATCCATTAATTTTAATGTATATATTATTCAAATAATTGCTTTTAATTGTATTTAATTATCGCGTTAAAGTAATAAGTTGGATCGTAAACATCGATGTTGTAAGGAAAGTATTTATCTTCAAAGCCATCCCAAGATAAGCAAAGATTTGCTGGCACTCTCTTTGGAAGTCTTAGTTTTCAAACGTGCGCAATAAATAGAACAAACAGTAAGATATTCCTGAATAAGAATCAATCGTTTATACTCTTTTGTATAACTAGTACACTATCTACTAATGTTATCTGCTATTATATATATAATTAAATCTAACAAGAACCCATTTCTGGTCTGACGTTGAGTAGCTCAAGAGTAGGGTTGACAATTTTAAGGTCTTCGTGAACCGGAGATTTGTATTCTAAAACAGGAGATTTTGTCTGAAACCCGGAGACTTCGGAGAAAAGGCGACAGAGATTTTACCAAATGGATAAAAATGGATACCATAGGTGGATATTATTATTGAGATATATCATTAGTTTTAAAATAAATAGGTTGGTTTAATGATATTTTACGATTTTCATAGTTTTTTATATTTTATAATTAGGAAGAGTAGGCTTGATGAAACCACCCTACCTTCAAATAAATAGAACAAAGTTTTCTTAAATGAAAAAGTAAAATCTTATTTTAGTATAGAAATAAATGATTTTTATATCATTTCGATTTCTATGTCTCTCTATCTACTAAAATACTTTCCCTCCCTAACGCTTCGGGTGCTCGAGGTGAAGAGTGCGGGAATCAAAGGAGGATAAGGAAGGGTAAGATGGAAACGAAACAAATTTAACAGATTTTATTTCGGAATATTTTGTGAGATTACGCGCGCAACATGATTGGCAGGTGAGATGACAGAAGAGAGGGAATGAGGGTGGTGTGAGGACTACACGCAACGCATTTTACGTTCACGATCTGCTTTATACCGCTAAAAGGAATTAAGGTGTTAAAACTCCGTCCCTAAGCAGATGAATTCGGCTCGCGAAGTGAGGCATGGGTTTGGACGCAGGGATGTAATTAGGGAGAGGCCTGGGGGGGAGAGCGGTCCTGCTCCCCCCCCCCTTTACAATTCCTCACCCGGGTTAAACATTATTTTCTAATCAAACTAAAGATGCTTTCAGAAAATATACATTTTCGTTCGCTAAATTCTTCAGTTCATGCGGATGTATGCCCTCGAGACATGTAATGATTTTGTTTGACCGCTAAGGCAGTATGGAATCTTCTGACATTCTTGCCTAAGGTCAACCTTTACCTTTCCTCATTAATGTGTTACCGGATCAAGTTCTCTTTGGGAATGGTATATTTACCCGCTTTTTCCTGACGGAGAGCTTAAACAAACCCAAAATCGGGTCTTCCTCTTTACAAATTATCTAAATCTTTTCGGAAAATATTTTACATTTACTCTGTAAAAGTTTAAATTAGTTTTTTTTGTCTGCATTTCTGGTTAATCAACCTCTTGGATTATTGTAACCATAGCTCCTTACTCACTAGACACACTCAAGGAGGAGGAAAATCCGGAGCTGACATTAAACTACTCTTAACTAGGAGGACCAAGGGGGGCAACTGTTTAAATTAGTATTTTGATTCTGTTAGTTCATGATTAAATTGGCGTGGTCAAATTTTGGCTTGGATCAAAGAAAGATAGCGGTATCTCATACAGAAAAAAGGTTGAATAAACTAACCCGTACAATTTAATATGCGAATATGGCAGTGAATATGTTGATATGTTCTCACACAACATCAGACTAAAAAGGCCAGTAATGATAACGTAGAGAAATATTCCCGCAATCAGCAAATATCGGCTTACGTAATTTGTTTAGCTCACGAGGATTGGTTTTTTTAATTTCAGATGATGTTTTATTCTATTAATAAGTCGTTCATTCCGTCGAAAGGATTTTCGGAAACTTTTTCACGTCACTAATAGAAATGTCTATTACAAATTATGGGCGATTTTTCGACACTCTCTGCTGTATATAGCGTATTTATGTAAACTAGTGGTACCCGTAAAAAACTTTTGCGAAGTCGGTCAGAAATCTGCATGTTTAAAATCATCATCTTTAACAATGCCCACAGCCCACACGCAGTTTACTGAATAATAATAATCTTCAATTATTAACGTTGCAAAGTTAAGTTTGACATTGATACAACTATAATTTCGATGCTTGATAAAAATCGCGAAGCGATTAACGCAATTCATTTGTCTATTTGAAGGCATAATAGACGCTAATTCAATCGGAGGCAACAATGGAAACGCCCGGAAAGAGTAAGCACGAAAAAGCCATAAAATTTCGAAATGAAACGCGTGTTTCTGACAAATTCTTTCGTATAACGTCTAAACATTGCAAGAATAAGATATTTTATAGTTTTAGCCGTAGAATAAAGTAAAAAAAAACAGGAAACTCGGTTCGTATTTACGTATTTTAATGAATAAAGGAAATAAACCTTGTACCTTACAAAAATCGAAACTCCTGTGTAAACATATGGAAAAATGTAATGGTCTCCCGGAGTCAAATCCGGGACACTTATGTAAACGAAAATAGTTTTCTCGGGGTCTCTATGTTATATCCTCCTCCTCTGTAAGAAACGTCTATATATAATGATGTTTAAGGAAAGCGTGCTTTGAATGCTTTAACGAGAGAGAAGGCGCCCGAATATTTTATAATTAAAATCGCGTTTTTATTTACTTCTTTTCAATTAACTTCTCATTGCTTTTATAATTAACTATTTTTACAGCTATTTTCATAGTTATTGTTGCAGTAAATCTTATAATTTACCGAAGTTATAAATTTGAATTTCAAATATGAAACGCAAAAATACATTTCTTGACATGCAGACCTTTTTCGTTTACATTTTATAATCTCTCAAGGATGAGAAAT
This sequence comes from Tanypteryx hageni, assembly GCA_028673005.1. Taxonomy (NCBI): domain Eukaryota; kingdom Metazoa; phylum Arthropoda; class Insecta; order Odonata; family Petaluridae; genus Tanypteryx; species Tanypteryx hageni. The sequence continues at coordinate 60,482,403 of CM054116.1, forward strand.
TTAATTAGTTATGCGAATAGAAGAATTTAAATCTCATTCGTAAATCTCCAAAAATTACGTTTTAATACGATTTTTCACGTTTTAATGCATTTTATTTATATTGGGCCACTGTTGTCCCAATTGTTGAATTCTATTATTGGCTTCATAATAAATGCTCCAATTTAGTGCTTTAATACGGGTCAGACTTCTATATATGGGTATAACTTATTTACTGAATCTATTAAGTAATTAGAGGGAGGAAGGAAAAGAGAATAGGAATGAGCAGAAACTGAGAAAGAGGAAGAGGACATAGCATTTGTATAGGGTTAAAAGGAGCTGCAGTACAAAAATAACAATAATAAATTATAATTGATTTTAAAAATGTTATACTATAGAATCATGCGCCATTGCCATATGGTGGGAATTCATAAAACTAAATATAGGTCACGTAATTTCCAATGAATTTCTTTAACTGATAATACAGAAAATATTTCGAACCGGATTTCAAATAGGATTGAAAAAAATAACATTTTACGACTTTTATTTAAATTTCTTTCAATTAAGCCAATTTAAAAAAAATCAAAATTGCTATATGTAGTTAAAAGAGAATTTTGATCTTAAAATATAGTTAAAACTCATTGCAGTGGTGAAAGCGTCACGTGGGATTACTGTTATAAAAAGCCTCGCCATGCATTTTGGAAACAACTACTCTTAGTTTTAAAGAAGGAAGACTGCATGCAGAATCAAATATTTTGCCCACATTAAGATAGATTTTTTTTCCTAAAATGGAAACCACTATTGTGTTCTATAAAATTTATCAAAGATGACGTAATTTTCTATGTACGTTGTGCTCTCTGTAATTAGATATGTAGTTTAGTACTGATGTATTTCCCTATCTGTAACCTTGAGAAATAAATTGAAAGCTCCTCCTTAAGCAAGTAATTGTAATAGAAAACAGAACAAATACCTCTATATACAGCTCTGTAAAAACTGCATTTTTCAACAAAACAACTACGTTTCGCGACAAAATTTCCTGAAAATTTTGTTATTTTTTTCAACCCAAATTTTCGTAAATGGAAATTTAAAGGATAATTTTTAATGACTGAAATTACCTCAATATGCCAATTTCAGAACTTATTCTCATACAACCAACATTATTATTTTCATAAAAATAACCTTCAGTTTATTATTTGTGCTAACGTAGAATTTGATCATTGCTTCACATATATAGCAGTATTTCATAGTGTTGTTTAGCCAGGAAAATCAGATAAACAATGCATTCTAAAATCCTGCCTGAGTGATTTATTCTAAAAGAGATAATTTATTGCTCCAGAAATGCTTTTTTGTGACAGAAACTGTGTATTTACTTTATTAACTATTAATATAAGATAATTATAATATGTTTAAAACGCACCTAACCTATCCAACAAGAAATTTATCCAAATATACCTAGAATTTAAGCCATATTTGGGAAAAAATTAATTATTAATGCATAAAAATCCTTTCACCGAGTATGCTATCTTATTTTTAAAAGGCATGCATTTTGGTGATAGTAATCACTTTAACTGTTTACACAGGCAGGGATATTAATAAATAAAACCACAATTTAATTAATAAAGAAGCATACAAGATGCAATAAAGACATTTTCTCTCTAGGTTCATATAAAGTAAAAATGGGGATCTAACGCCGGATTGTTACCGTCAGATTTTGTTTTTCCCCGACAAACGAATCGCGCGATGAAGCGACTTCCTAAGCAAGCGCGATAAAAATAAAATGAAACAATCCGACGTATTTCAAAAATACCTTTCCTTAGCTTCCCACAAAAGCCACTTCCGAGAAACATCTTTCTTTAGAATGTCGGAAGGAGAGAGACTTTTGGGAGAGTTAGTTGGGAGAGAAGGGAGGGAGAGAAAGAGAGAGAGAAAGGCAGCACTGAGGTAAGCGAATGGGAGTCCGGAGGGGGAAACAAGAGGAAAGGGCGGCTGAGAAACCAGATGCGGTGTTCGAAAGGGTGTGAGGATGTGTTTGTCGGCGTGGAAGGAGGATGCGGAGGAGGAGAAAGGAGTGAGGGGAGAGGAGGGAGGGAGAGAGTAGGAGCGGTAAAGGCAGAGAGGCGGTTATATGGGACGCGTGAGGATTTGAAGTCGCTTCTTCCCAGCGCTAGGAAAAGGAACGAGATGAAGGGGGCGACGTAGCTGGAGCTACTTGCCCTCCAAGACCTCCGCGAGAAGGAAAACTTCCTGGGCCACACGTCCTCATAGCAACCTTTGCCCCCTTCCGCCCTTCCACCTCCCTTCCTCCGCCCTCACAACCCACCTAACTCCGCTCCTCTCCTAGTTCTCCCTGTCTGTCTCTCTTCCCGCTGCACCTTTCTCTCTATCTTTCTCTCAATCCCTTTTTCGTGCATCCCAGAGCCAACTTCAACGCTCCAATTTCTCCATATAACCGGCATCTTCCCTCACAGTCTCTCCTTCTCAACGGTTCTCTTTCCTCCTCCATCTTCTTGTCTCTGTCTCTTCTCTAGCCCTTTCTTCTGTTCTAGGACCAACTTTCACGCCCTAGTTATCGTTATAATTCTTCTCTTCCGAACCACCTAATTTATCTTATACAATTGTTCATTATTACGATTCGACTGTTTTATGAAGATATCTATTTTATGTATCAAAGGATCAGGAATTCAAAACGTCTTTAAAAAGCGGAATTTTTGGAATAGTTTTAATGAACTGTATTTCAAAACTTCGTTTTTAATGATCGATAGGGCTATATTCAGTGGCGGAATTGTAATAAGGCCAAAGCAGGCAATGGCCTAGGGGCGGCGAGATTTCGGGGAAAAAATAAAAATATTATTATTACGCAGACTTTTGATGAATTAATTATGTTACGCAGACGGACGGTTATGCATGAGCGATGTTTTAGGAAAAAGTGCCAAAAAGGGGGCGGAAAAATAATTTGCCCTAGGGGCGGGATATTCCTAAATCCGCCACTGGCTATATTCAATATTTTACCGAAGCAAATCATAAAACCTAGACGAAATACTACTCTCTGTATCTTTCTCGTGGCTATTTCTGTATTAACAAGAGCACGCTTCCCAGCCTCTTCACTTTTACCTCTTCCTTTCCTAACGTAAGGCCTATATTTTCTGTAACTCATTTTATTTTTGTACTACGCTCTATGTCTACTTTAGCGTTAAGGTTGCTGTAGCCAGTCTCATCACGCACTCTCGTCCTCAAATGTTTCCCCCTCCAACTAATATTCAACCTAAATGAATTATTTTTCTACTGAGCATCTTTAAATACTACCACATAATTGTTTAAATTAACAACATGTCAGCCAAATTTCTGTACTGCTCAACGGTCTGCCTAAATTATTCCATTCACTTCACCTCCGCAGGGAATTTATTCAATTCTGTAGCACAGGATACTATTGGCGTAAAATATGTTAAATATGTTATCTTCTATTTTACAAGCGGTACAAGAATGATTACAGACAAATAAATGTATATTATTTTCCCTATTGCATTAATTAGGATGAAAGGCAGTTAATTTAAATAATTATTGACTTTTAAATCCAACAAGTTACTACTTTATTCCACGAACTCTTTCGTCGTGCTTCCAGTTTTCCGCATTTTACGCTAACGTTCTTTTCACTTATTATATTTGACGCATAGCTCTTTTCCTTCGTCTTTCCTTTTCTTCCTATGCATTCTTCATCTTTCATCAAATTGCCCGTTTCCACAACATTCCTTTCATGAGATCTTGCAGAATCGTCTTTTATTCCAGTCACTTCTTTCTATTCCCACGCCGCAACGTTCCCTTCATCTTTCCTTTTTCATTTTGCTATCTCCACTACTTTTACGGGTACGTTCTATCATCTTGTTATAATTCAATTACATCCTGCGTTACCCCATACGCCCTCTTGATTTTTCTGCGGCAGCGCAGCAATTTTATTAGGACTACACCTACCGAATCGTTAAGGCGAAGCAACTGTAATAAATTAGGACAAAAGATTTTCTTTGGTCGAGTACCTTGGGGGGGGGGGGGACGCTTTTAGCAAGAGATTCCCAAGTTAAAACGAAATTTTTTGTATGTGATTTATGGTTTAACATCAAGAAAGCTTTGCCAACAGTATTTAATCCGGTATTTTTAGGAAAAACCCGTCTATAATAAAATCAAAATTTTTCTGCAACGATAGGATTTTAGAATAAGACATTAACCGTCAAATTAGCTGATTTAAGTACTTTAACCTGGGTTGACCAAATATAAGCTGAAGTTAAAATTTTGTTTCTATATTTTTGTGCCATATGTTCTCCGAAGAATTATCCTGTGTGTGCCATCGGCATTAATAAAGTATACGGCATTTTACGGCATATATCTGCCTAGAAAATGCAATCTTTCCGTCACGTCCCTTGTCTTTAGAACCCCTGCTTCTATCTCCATACTTTCATCATGCCCATTCTCCTATTCCTCTCTCTCTTATTCCTCCCTCACCTCTCCATCGAATTTCCAACTACTTGGCTTTTCCCTTCGTCCTCCCCCTCTTCCCTCGCCTCTTCCCTCGCCCCCTTTTGTCCTCGCCGCTTGACCTCTCTGCCCAGTGACTTCCGCCCGCAACGCCAAACTCTCGATCCTGATTCCCAGTAACGTCGGCAGCGATAGCCGCAGTTTCGATCCCTTGCAGGTCCCGCATCCTCTCACCAAACTTTACCGAACTCCATGCGCAGTTAAGCCGCCGACCAGTTTCCAGAGCGATAGACGTCGGAATGCCCTTTTCCCTCCCCGACGGGCGTTTATATCCCCGTAACGCTTTTCAGTCCTCACCGATCCAGTTTAAGACTTTTAAGATCCTTCGGCCTCCTCCCGCAGGACCACACAGGCTTAGGACGTTTCGACGGACTTTAGCGCCGTTTTCAATTAAAAGGCCTTCAAGATGAACATTTTTTTCGAAAAAATGTCCATAAATAGTTTGACACCTGAAATCGAGTACGAGCTTTTATTGGGAAAAAAATATTTTATTTTTTATACCATGGATATATAGAGGGTTAAAAATGATACGGACTTCCAAATTGCTAATGTTTAAATTTATATTAGCATTCTAGACAATAAAATATTTAAAATATCAGTTATCCATATATTTTTTATTTTTAAATGTGATGGACAAAATTTCACTTGGTAATTATTCTATAATCAATCAAACAGACGCATGCCATGTGATAAGAACACTTGCTTAATATAGATATTAAACACGCGCAAAGTTAACGATGGATCGAAGTTATTTTTAAATAAAAAGAAGAATTTACTTCATTGAGTATCCTTTGAGCAATTGACAACAATATACACGAGGATTTGTAAAATTTAATACCACTCCTTTCAAAATGACTGTTAAATTAAATAACTTACTGAACATTATGTAATCGAAATCACTTGTTATGGTTATTTCTTCCATCTGGTAAGCGTTACTTTGGATATTCTCTCCTTTTGCCGATTGAAATTTTTTTCTGAAGCTCTGCTCTTCATCACATGTTCTTAGATGTTTTACTTCTTCTTTCAGTTATTTTATCACTCATCCGATTCCTACTCCCACCAGTACTGATGTTCAAACGGAATAGGCTTAATACATAAGAAAAATGGTTGATTTTCCGATATTTTACATTCGAAAATACGAATGTACTGTTGAATGGACTGAAAATTAATAATTCATTTCATGAAATATTAACTAGGAAAATTTAATTTCTTACATGTGTCCCATTATATATAAACATAAATAATCAAAAATGGTTCAATTATAATGCGACATGGCTAGGTTTCAAGGAAATGCTATTTTAAAATTGCGAATATTAATTTAAAGCTTTGTCCATCGGCAATATTCCTGATTAAGAAAACCATTTTAAAAGAAATAATATCATATCCTCCTTCAAATGGATATGCATTTCTTATGTATTGAAACATAAGTTTGAATAAAAGTAGGCATCCCATGAAATTGTAGTTAACTGCAATGAATAGCTTGCAGCAGGGGCGCAGCGGACACCCCCGCGCGGCGGGGGAGGCCCATGGCCAAAGCGGGCCCATATTTTTTCCTAAGGGCCTTAAATTTTTTTCCGGAACCTCAATTTTGTTTTGGCGAGGGGCCCACACATTTTCCGGTACGCCACTGGCTTGAAGCATCCATATTATAATCGGCGAAAGAATCTTTCTTGTCTACGCAGCTCGGGGTGTTTTTAGTGGTTGACTAGCCAGCCAATCAGAGATTGGGACGTCAATGCTTATATCTGTACACTTTGATAACGTAATGTTTTTACATAAAGCAAACGGTTAATTGTACGTGTTCCTATTTGAATGATTAATAAACTAATCACCATCGGCACCCCCTTTAAGATTCATCAAGTATAATATTTTGCATGGAAGTATAATATATAAGTAAGCATAATATTTACACAGACCTAAAATCCATTAATTTTATTATCTTTTTTCCCTAGTCCCTAACTGATTTGAAAATGAAATTTTTGCTTGGTTGCGAAGTAGAGGAAATCGCTAATTTCAATTTTTTTAGGACGAGTACGTACATAGATGAATTTCATGAAACAGTAAAATGAATAGTCAAAGCCTATTGCAGAGACGAAAAATGTCGTAAAAATTATTCAATTCGATAAACTTTTAAAAATTTACTTTGTTAAATATTAAAAAAATTGTGGGTAGAATTTCAACTTTGAAATGCACGATTCTCTAGTATGACATAATCAGCAATAATTCTTCACGTGGAAGGGGAGAAAGATCCTCTAATCCAGAGGTCGGCAACCTTTTCTGCATGGCGGTCCACATTCGTAGTAGTAAATGCTTAGAAATCGGAAGAGCTTCGTCGGGCCGGTTGCTTTATAAGTTAGCTAGAGATTTTTTGGTCTCAAATGAGTGAAAACATCCCCATAAAAGGCTTTGAGACCATAGTTTTAATGGAAAATATTAAATTGTCCATATTACATTTTATCGACAACTTTTTCGTCATAGCTTCGCGGGCCGAACGAAGCGCCTTCGGGGCTGCAAGCGCCTGGCTGGCCGTAGGTTGCCGATCCCTCTAATCTGTAGGATTTTGATTAAATAACGCAATATGTACATGAGTAAAGAATAGAAACTTTGTGACGGAGTTTCATAAACCTATAACTTATGTAATATTGTTCTTTTGTTTCATTAAAAAATTGCCAAAGGATTATTGTATATGTTAATTTAATCAATTCTTGCGGATGAAGGCAACAGCTGCTTAAAACGTAGCAGAATATTTTCATTTCCGAACAGATATTTCTACACTTTGAATTCGCTTCCATAAAATCGCAGTTTTCTTTCACGCGAATGTACCATTGTTTCTCTCTCTCTCTCATTTTCTCTTTCTCTCGCTCGGTGTTGTGTAATGGCTTTGTCGGCGGAAAGTTCATCTTTCAGCTTCGTAATGGGCATCCGCAGCCATAGAGTGTTTGCGTCCCACAAGATTGGGAAATCGGCCGTTACATTTCTCATACTGAATATTTGTCCGACCCCGGCCTTCAAGTGTTGCGCTGAGCACGTTTCCACGCTGCATATGAAAAAACACAAGCTATATACACTGGTTTCATTATTGTGGAGGGATTCTGCAATATGCACAAACGCATTTGGTGTGAATGTTTTGGTGTAACCACTAAATCAAACTCTGTTTGTTATGCATGCATCCAAATAAAACCAGAAGTTTTTCAGAAATATTTCCTTAGATTAAAATAAAATGTCTACGGGTCTTTTGAATATTAAATCAAAAGTTTATTATTCCGCTACTCATGATGCAGAGCTAAAAAAAGACTAGTAAGCGTTAAAAGATATCGGTTTTCAAATATCAAGAGAACCTTTTGACTTAAAATATAAGCGAAATCGATATATTTTATAACGATTGTTGCTTCCCCATTACTTTCTTTAGGGTACACTTTATTTTCATAAAACCATTTACTCTAAAATCCTAGGAAAATGTATCAACTCGTATTTATCTCAGTTTTCTCTATCTGAAGATAATTGGTATATATAAATATGCCGTTCTCTTTTTAGAATGAACATAACATAAAAAAAAACGAGAAATTGAGCACTTTTGCAGATTTATCAACTAGATCATACTGTTAAATAACATAACCTGCGAAGAATTTTATCAAAGATATTTCATTTTTTACCACCAACTTTACTACTAAAAAATGAAAAAGCGTTTCCGGTTAATTAGCGCTCTGCGAAAATCTTAATGATAAGCCTCAAAAGTAAATTATTCTAAAGGATCTTCATGCACGATACACATGTTTGAAATGTATTTGCGAAGCAAAAGAAAGTCGATCCGTGAGATGAGTTCATCAAAAGTCAGCCGACTTCATAAACCAGGATTCCAAATCACCTTTTTGACTACTTGTACTTTCCGGAAAAAACTTGTCTAAAAAAATCCTGGATTTACAAAGAAAAACAAAATTCTAGCAAACATCAACCCGTTTGAGAGAATTTTCCGACAACTTGATGGTGCTTTGCGTAGGCCGTTTCTCGCATTTCTACTGAAAATCCCCTTATTTCCACCGTACTTGGGCAAAAACAATAGACTCTGTAATAATACCATCGTAACGAACATCTTTCCGGATTTTTTCGCGACGCCTGCACGTGTGCAATGATTAGCGAAGCTTTTAATTAATAGAAACTTTTGTGTGGCGCCGAAGGCTTATACCGTTGCAATCCTTAGCCCTTGTTACTTTATCGATAGGCAAGTAAGCGCCGCGTCTCTTTTGTCCGGAGAGAGAGAAAAGCAGACGGCAAGGCGCCGCTAGCGCGCTGAAAATGATCTTCCTTTGTGTTCTATCTATTCGCATTTTATTCCGGGTATCTTGCTGCCACATCCCTTGTACAAACGTTCTCAAAGAGAACGGAAAGAACGGCCTGTCAAGCAGATGCTCGCTTGTTCCCTTTTTACGTCATCCCTTTTTTTTTAAAAGTTCCTATTTATGTTTTAAGAATAACAGCGCGCGCTCTGAATGCGCCTTTCGCTGCTTAATCTTTGTTAAGCCTAGTCTGCACTCGTTAAACCAACATTAACGACTTTTAGTGGAATTTAACGCTGTTTCGCTCATCTGTCATTTATAGGCTCTACAGCGGCGCAGGCATCAAAAGCAAACGCATTGGTTTTTTGTATTGATATGTAACAATTTGCTCAATTTAATAAACTGAAACAGCGGATTCATAACTGCATCCGTCAATTAGAACTTCCACTTTATATAAGCACTTAAATAAACGTATACTTGCATCTCGTTAAATGGAATCTGTCAAGCAACAATTAAATAGTATATTTCTCTCTCTATAGCTCTTATATGATCTGAAAGATATCGATTGAAAAATTTATTCGGATAGAGGACAACATTGAGCACAAAAAACCCGCGAGGCCATATAATTTACGACTCATAGTTTCGGAGATAGAAATTCGAGAACCGCCAAATCTTCCAATACCACTTTATATGTATTTGCTATAAAGAATACCCTTGAAATCTCTATGAATTCCATTTATGGAGTATACTTTTCCATCCTGCTTAGCAATTTGGTAGTGAGGCTGAGAATTTCACTTCATAATTAGATCAATTCTCCATACGTTATGTATAGCTTGAGAGAAAAACAAATATCCTGTGACAGTTAAGCGCAGAATGGCTGGCTCCTTCGAGAAAGCGTGAGAATGTTAAAATAGCATTCGCGAGACATTGACGTAATTGGATTGGGAATATAATTAATAAAACGAATCTAATACAAAAAAGTAAACAACCAACGCAAAGCAAATGTTGAAAATGAATCAATTTTCAAAAGTATCCAACTATTCCGGGCAATGGTAAAAAACTTTTAAAACAGCATTTCCTCCATTTACACGTGGATCGCCATATTTGGTAAAGGTGTCAAATTTCATTACGGAAAATTCATCATGATACAAGATAAATTGAAAATAAATCACTGTAATATTTACTTAGGAACCAACGTTAGGTTAATTACCGTCGAGGACGGCTGTTTTGTGACCTAAATGCGACATCTGGATCTCTAAACTTTTTATAGCTTTATTACTTTTTTTGATCGTCGATGCAAACACAAATTAGGAATAGTTTTCGAATTCTTGATGTTATCGTATGGTTTTCGAGACAAACAAAAACGATTGCCCCGAGGAGCGAGAATGCTAAGTAAGCCTAGTCTAACTCTAATTTATACTTAAGGAAGTGCATGGTTAAACAAAAACAATTTTCTCTCATGATAGATGGCCCAAAGCGGACTGATGAGCATTCAACTGCGAAACTAAGAAGACTAGCGGCAAAAAAATCGAATTTTTACATCGCGATTATTTTTCCTTGACGCCCGGGCAGAGTTATGCAAAACCAATGCGGCTGTAGATTCTCATTCGGTAGGATAAGGTTTAGATAAAGCGGCGGTAGGAGAGCCAGGTGCTCCTAAGGGAATGAGCGCGGCGGCCATAATTCTACTCGGCACCCTTCGCCGAATCTTCCGCTCCCAGAATCGCCCTCTGGAGACTCCAGACACACCAACGCTTTCGTGATGCAGCACCTTCGCCGCCAAGATTATGCAAGCCTATCTCCGACGCCCGGGGCGAATTCATTAGCGAAGCAAAAGGATGTGGTGTGCGTAACTCTCTTAGGGAAAATATAATTCGAAAAAAATGCATGCTCCGCCTCCTCTTTAATCGTAGCCAGTAATAAAACTTCAGTTATGAAAAAATCTGTATTTTTGTTGCATTCAAAATTAAGTAGCAGAAAAATGTAGCGAGATTTGGAATGTTATTTATCAACGGAAATAATAATTTCGATGTTGATAAGGAGTTTGAACACAGTGGTTATACTATTATGTTTTTATTATTAGGTAGTGCGGAAGAACGCAGTAAGAATATCGTCTCAAGGGACTGGCGTATTGCTGAGAGAAGAAAAATGTTTTAGCCTTCAGAACCGTTCAGAAAGATGTCTTGAATAGAATTAAACCAATTTCTTTTTATTTAAAAATTAGTGCCATCTAGTTTAGTTATCAGGCGTTTCTTTTTCTGCCGTACGATCCAATTTCTGACTGCCATTCACCAAACAAGATCATCTTACACATAGCCGTCAAATTCAACATCGTTAGCAGAAGTGGTCACTTAGTTTCACTGTATATACGATATCTAGATATTGTCACATCCACCAGAAATTTTACGGATCACCCTAGGATTCAATGAAACTATAACTTTTTATTACCTTTCAAATACAGTTGGTGCCGCTTAATTCGGTCACATTAAATTAAATTGAATTTGAATATTTCCATTAAGCGGCTGATGACAATAAACGACAGTTTTCTTTAACTAGATCTGGTTTTGGAATTCCGCGCATGATTTCTATGACCGGCTGATAACAATAACCGGTGATAAAAATAAACTTAAAATACTATAATGCACAATAATTCTATCTGCAGTGCGTTAATGCTCGATTATACAACTTGAGAACAGTGTTACCAATCTGGGGTATTTTCCGCTAGATGAAGCTTATTTCGTTATTCATCTGGGGTACAAAAATCTTTAAAAACCCGCTAAGCGGATTTTCTGGGTTATTTTATAAATCAATTTTGAGGTTTTTACTTACGTATTTACAAAATTTAAAAAGTTTAAATCTTCTACAAAAGTTTATATTTTATGCATTTAATTAATAGTTTCCAGAAATTCTGTAAATTGATGCGCGCTTAATTTGTAGGGAAGATACGAAAGTGACGTGCATAAAATTCCAATCCATAGCCTATCTATCATCTTCTAAATCTAGGAGATTTTCCACAACCATTTCGAGGATTTATTTTTTAACAGCTGGCAAAACTGCTGGAGAATGATGTATATGGCATTTAAATTTTTAATATGAAGGTATTTTAAGGCGCAGACCTCGCAATAGTACTAGCCAAAACTGCTTTTTGAAGAATTTATTTAAAATTTCAAATTGAACTAGATATCGATCACTCGATATAAAATTAATAAAAATGTCTATATTAACGCAAACAGTACGAGATTAAAATGTAGGTAATAACATGAAAATACCTATAACATTAAAACTGTAAAATGTTTTTTTTTAGCTGTTTAATGTCACTACAGCACATTTTCTCAGACTTCGATCTAATCGGTCTGTATGAGAGAGCCAACCAAATTATAGTAAAAAAACTAGCAACATTTCTAGAATAACTATTCTATATGCATTCTGCAGAAAATGTAGTAAATTCATTGAAACGACTGGACTTCTAGCAGTATCTTGGTTAGGAAATCTTGGCCTTAACTTTTCTTTTAAAGCGGAAAGAAAAACTGCAATAAAATTCTGGAGACAAGGAGCATAAATCCTCGTGATTTTGACAAGGCTAAACACTGGACTTATTTACGGACCTTTTAATGGCTCTCTGGTGACCAGAACTTAATACGCTGGATGGTTTTTTAGTCTTATTTTTGGTTTTACAATCTTCATTGGGCAATAAACTGCCTCAATAAATAGAGTAATACCGCTGCCATCGCCGTCCTGGACCGTGTGTTACAAGTGTGGTTATAGCCTTAGGCATTAAAAACCAGAGGGTACTATTATTACGGTACTTATCGAATCGTATATGCGTGACGAGTTTATAAAGGCTAAAATATTAAATGTACCAAGTGGTCTTTGCAAACGTACCTACATATTTAACAACATCTACTCATGGTCCAGGTCACCTGACGGCTGCTATATTTGTATGCATGATCATTCCTAATATTTATTACATAATCCATAGCAATTGATTAGTTCGACAAGAAAGTTAGTTATTTCATAATAAACCAACCTAAAATTTGGATAAATAATTCATAACGCGGAAATTCAATATTTACTTAAAGTTATATTTATATCAGAAACTGTTTTAGGCTGGAAATATTACTCATTCACCAATTAAATATAGTTTAAATCACCATAAATGAGAAATAAATATATCAAAACATTGCCATCAATATAAAAGTGTAAAAATACTCAAAATCTAATATATAAAATTGAATGTCTCTTTGTCTGTCTGTTCCCTATACATTCCCATACCCTTTCACATATCGGGACCAAACTTTGCAAAGTGACTTCCTATGACTCTACGGGTAACATAGGGTACCCGGAAACCCCGACAACCACCCCGTACAGACAGACAGACGGATATACAGCGGGTCCTCATATATCGATTTGTTTTCTTTAACTTATGTGAATTAAAAGAATAAACAATATGAATTAATAAATTAATCATAATATCGTAGTTTGATTTTTAAGTTTTCAGAAATCGCAATGATCTAAGTTTCTATAAACTGTTATTAGAAGCCAGAGCAACGCTGGGTACTTAAAGCAAGTAATATAAAAAAACGAGAAATATTTTTCGTTATTAGAATAACTAGTTTTATTTGACCGGAAACCTTAACTTCTGCGTCTATACCGTGTAGCATTGCTCCAAAATATAAAACCTATAACTATTAAGTGATATATTTGTAATATAGGTTTTTCATATTTTTATAACATAGTTAATATGGATATAATAAAATCGAAGGCTAAATCTTAGTTTAAATTGTCGAGGACAATAAGTTCTCGCAACACCTCATTGTATATGTGTGTATGTATGTATGTATGTTTTTTATACGTTTTTACAACGCTGAAGCTATCGAATTCAAAAGTTTCATAGGCCCTCCTATGGACCAAAGGAAGAACTTGGTATAGGTTTGTAGACCTTGGGGTCTCTTATACCCCATGGGGTCTCTTATAAACCATGGGGTGTCTTATACCCCATGGGGCCTCTTATAACCTATGGGGTCTCTTATACCCCATGGGTCAACAAAATACTATTTCCATAAGAATGCCTGGGAAATGGTGTAGAGAAGCCTCAAAATGCCATGCAGCCCTTCACTGATGTGGATATAAATATATAGAAAGAACTGATGCTGATGATATATCTAAATATAAACTTACGATCACGAGAAATGGCTTATTTTACGCATGAAAGACAATATTTTAATTCTGTTTATGTTTTGTCGTATTAAATGTTAAATCGCTCGAAATTACCCTAAGCGCAAAATTTATTAACATTTTCCAGGCGGCAAAAAAGGTAAATTTCTTAATTGTTGTCCTCTTTAAAGGGAGGTAGCCAATTAAAGATTAATACAAGAAAAATCCAAGCCATGGCGCGCCGTAGAGGAAGAAAAGCCAACGCCAAGATAAAGGATACAAATGGATTTATGCCTAAATATAGTCTATGAATAATTTTAAAGTATGTCAAATGATTTTAAGGAGTATTTGAACATTGTTATCTTCCACCATTAACATTGAAAGATTTATCGAAACATAAATCGACACATTTACTTAAATTTGTTCGGTAACCATGATGTTGTTTATTTTTTTACGTTTTGGCTAATAGTATTGACATAATCCACATAATTTTATTGCAATTTTAAAGGCTTCGGTGCATCTATCCATGTGAATATTAAGTAAAACGTTAATGCGTAATTATATTAATGGCAAAACTTTACAATACAATACATTAAATAGTAAATGTTAATATAAACATTGCTAGCGTAATTAAGGAATAAGGAACGTTTGGTAAACTTGGGGTACCCAACAGCAAATGTGTAAATTTCAAAATTTATTGTATAATTTTTATTGTAATATGACATTAAAAGTAATATACCAATAAAAATAATAAATAATAAAAATCGTTTGCTACTTAAAAGAAAACTCTTTCCCAAGCGAAGGCGGGCGTTTCAACTAGTGTAACATATTTTGCTTGTACGTCGTCAATGAACCAAGGAACACATTTCGTGAAGGTTAACTTGGCTTCCAATTATAATGAATTTTGTATGTGCATAATTTTTTGCTACTTGCGTAGTTGATGTATACCTCAGAAGAAGACAATGTGATTTCCATCGTAGGAAGCATATTATCTTTAACATACTTTGATAGATCGAGAACTTCTAATATGGTGTGCGTATTGTTACTTTCACGATGGCATTGCATAGTATATAACAAGGGTGGCCAAACCGCGGCTCTTTTAACTTAACGTGCGGCTCTTATTCATTTACAGTCAAGGGTGTATCAAGACTTATCACGTCAAAACGCAATAACGCGGTGCGACAAAGACGTTTCGAGGATGCTTAATGGATATGTAGTCTCACTGTATTGCATCGAATACTAGTTATGTTTACTGTTTAAAGATGTTTTGCACAGAATGCATGTCTTGCGGCTCTAGAACTTAGGAAAATTATCATATGCGGCTCTGAGGGTATGCAGGTTTGGCAAACCCTGGTATATATGGCAAAAATGACTGATTTCACCAAATCGCCACTCCTAGTTTGCACAAATCTCAGAAAACACGCATCAAAATCATTCCAGATGACTATTTTTATTAGTATCGATTACATTTCATTTTTTCTTACTCTTCGCACAAATTACCTCATGTACTGAATTTAAATGTTTTATTTGGAGTACAAATGGTAAAAAATGCGTCACAAGATATTCAGTAGGAACTCAGATCCTATTTTTAACATTATGCATACCGCAAAATAGGTTTCCCTACGCGTCGATTCGTTTTAAGTTGTGATATTCAGGAACGCATCTCCTACGTATAGGAAGAGATTTTCGTATTCATATTTTACAAATAAATTTTGTCTGAAGAACGAAACACAGTTTTAAAAAATAACAACTATGCCGTCTATCTAATGAAAACGTAGAAAGATCCATATTAAAGCATAACATTGTCTTTAACATCCAAAACGAATCAAAATCATTCGCTATCCTCGACTACGAAAATGAATTACCATAAAAACACAAACCAAATATCCGAAAAAAAGATGGAAGTTCGGAAGAGGTCCGCAGAGTAACTATTATTCTAAGAAAATTTGCGCGAGTTGCTCTCCGAGGTCCATCTTGTGTGTACGTGTGTGAGTGTGTGTGCGCGCGCGCGCGAGCGAAAAGAACGAGGCTCGTTTTCCGTTACTCTTCCCGCCTTTTTTTCTCGAGGGAAATGGAAGGCAGAGAGCGAGCATTTCACTCCTGGCGCATCAGTTGCAGATTCCCTCGCAGAGAGAGATAGAAATAGAGAGAGAGAAAGAGACCTGATCCCGTTTTTACTTTCTCTTCAAAGTAACCGCGTGTTTTTGTTCTCCCACTCCTTCTCCGAGTGCTGGGAAAACAGGAAAGCGCCGTATATTTTCCCACCTCAATCCCTGGAATTCTTTAGAGGCCGCGGAATCCTCTCCTTGCGTATCTCGACCACGTCAGCTTCAGGGAGAAGAATCCCAGTCTCTACTTCCCCGCACGCTCCGTTATCACTCGCCATCTCCTGCATGACCCTGTCCTCCCTCCCACAGCCCTCCCGCCTCCAACGTTCCTCTGTCACCGACTTCCTCCTACTCTCTCCCACATCCTCCTCCTCATCTTCGTCTACTTCTCAGGCGGGCCACGCAATTCCCTCCACTCCACCTCTTTTTTCCCTCCTTCTCCACGCCATTTTTTCACCGCGATAGAATACTCCATACGCACCATTAAGCGGTATCCTCTACCTCGCCATATGCTTCTCTCACTCTACACGCCATAACATAAGAGCAACGGGCGTCGTCAAATTTAACGCATGTATAAAAACACACAGGCAATTTCATAACACATAATTCCCAAGGTATGAGAAGTGCCGCCCCGAAATAATGGAGGGAAGGAGGAGGAGGAAGGAGAGGGTTAAGCAGCGAAATTTTTTTGCCTCTCTGAAAAATAAAGAGAGGAAAGTAAGCTCGAGAGTATGTTGTCAACTTTTTTTAGTCTTCCCTTAAAAAAATAATAAGGCGCCATGTGTAATGTAGTGAAAGTGAAGGCGGAAGCGATAGAGCTGTAATGGTCTAAAGAACATAAAAAGATACAGTTTTTCTAATGCGGATAAACATGAGAAGTGAAAAAAATCAACGGAAAATAAACTTAAAAATTGGTGGAAAATATAGCCCAAAAATAATGGAGCTAGAATAAGCTATCAAAAACCTTTGGAATGGCTTTCGCATGTAATACGATTATCTCTGAAAATTCTTTTTTTTAATGTTGAAAGTTTGGTATAGAAGGTTGCTTTACTATTAGATCCTACTTGGTCATCTGGCTGAATAAAATATTCATGTAAAGAGCCAGACGTTCGGATTATCGGATTGAAAACGCAAAAATCTGAATTGAAATTTTAAAATTTCCATTGTGTTTGATTACCGATATTCACTTTTACGAAGAAAATGACTACTACAATTCTACAATTACCTGATGTAACCTAAATGTATTATTTTATGTGTGAGTGCGTGCATACATATATAACCATATACGCATGCATATTATATATGAATTTTGTATTTGATTTAATCATTCACCTTCATCATTAGCAAACTTTCCTCGGACAGGTTATCTGTTAAACAGAAATTCTTTTCACGTTATCATTATTCGCAACCTTCTTCATTTAAATTATTATACGTATTCTATTTTAAGTTTATTGCTGTTATTAAAAAATTTATGTTCACCTGTAAGTTCCCTGAAGAGTATAATTAATTGAAGAAGCCTCTACTTCATGGAACTCAATAATACATGTGAACATATGCACTAAATAAAACACACTAGTAAATTGATACTTTATACCATTTACGTTTAATCCTTATTACCTGACAATTACGATCGATCGTTGAAAACGGTCGTGTTACTTTTTCTCAGTGGAAATGCTACAAAGTTTCAATTCCTTATTGTGTTTTATTTAATGCCCCTGTCCTCCTTTCCTATGGAATTTATCTGATAAAATACAATGCATATCTTTTTCAATGCGTATCCTTCTATGGAATTCTAAGAACAGTAAGTTACATCATTAGAAATATCCATAAAAACAAAAGGTTCTTCTATGCCTATCTACCCTATCATGAGGACGATAATAGCCCAAGAGACTGATTCGCCACACAACATACAGCCTATTATGAGAAAAACTTGACTTATACGAAAGGAGAAATTTAATACACGATATTATTTTCCATCGTTAAAATACATTCGTCGCAAACCTCGTTAAATTAATTGAAACATGTGTATGTATTTAAATGCTTGGATTAATATCGCTAATTTCAGAATTGAAATATGCATGAAAATATTGCTTAACTCATCTACCTCCAGCATCAAACCTACACATTCCCTAACTATATCCGATCGTCATTTGCAGTGCATGTTTATAACGCCGACGAATACCTGCTGTAATTTAAATTCATCTGATACGCCACAAGAACGTAATAGGACAGTGGTTCTTTTGGCTATTCTGTTTTTCTAAAATCCTCAGGCTCCCTTCCTTCCTCCTAAAAATTTTCATTTACGTATTTAAGGGTTTTTAAAAACATTATTAGTAATAGTAACCAAATATTTATGACAGATTTCTAAATTTCTGCTTCCCTAAGCGCAAGAGCTGTGTTCGACTGTGTGAGTTTATCGAGTGATTTCTAATGTTTCATTTTGGTTTCGACGAACAAATCACAGCTGACAAGCTAGCGTCAGTTTTTGAACAGTCGACAATAAGTTGTCATTGCCTAAAATCCGTGTAGTTTGTCGCATACTATTTCTACGCATGATAAATTAATTCGTCTGCACTACATCTGTTATGGAGGTGATAAGTTGGCAAAACGTTTGGATAAATAAGTAAAGAACTTACATCATCTAATTAGTTAAAAAATAAATGAAAAATATAAAGGCAGGTAAATTGAGCAGCATTAAAAACCTATGAGAGATGGAAATTTAAGGCAAAATGCTTCGCGCCCCGTTCCTGCCTGGAATCCTCATACACCACCCCCTCCCCCTAGAGGGGTCGACCCACAGGTTAAGAACCACTGTTATAGGATGATGAGAAAAGAAATTAGAAATTATTGTGAATGCCCATGGAATGAAATATACTTTAGAAAGTATCAGTAAACATACGATAATCGAATTGCAGTTTTAAAGAATACTGTTGAACCCTGCTAAATCGATCGTCAAGGAAAGGCTTAAAATTACAGAAATTTCGTTTTAACATATTTTAAAATGACAGGAAACGTATCATCTTAATGTTACCAAACTTCCAGGTGCAAACGCTCTAGTGATTTGTATAACGCGGTGAATTTCTTCGGAATTCTAACGTATATTGTAAATGGAAATTCTTTGCTGAGGGGATGACTAACATCCGTGTTAATTCTGAAAAAATCAATTGTTTTCGAAAAATTAAACATATACCATCGAATACATCATGCAGATAAAATATAGGCATTAAAATGATGGGTGCTCGGTTCGCTAGTGTCTTACGAAGGGAGCAAGAAAGTTTATATCGCATAAAGACGAATGCGACAAGGAAAGAGAAATAGTAGCTGCGAAGAAAGAGAGGAGGAAATGTAAAGAGAAAGGAAGAGGTAGTAAAAGGGTCCGGAGCCGTACGAGCGGAACGACAACGGAAAACATAGCTCGCGGGGATATAGGACGTCTAAAGTCTCTTCAACCCGTAATGCAAGAACAATATGGCGGACCAGGAGATCCCCGCGTCGGAAAACAATAAAGGACCGTTCGGAGAGAAAGAGAAGGGGATGGAGAGATAGATAAAAGGAAATGGAGGGAGAAAGGATAGAGAGAGAGGGAAGGAAAAGTAGAGAGAGAGGAGGAAGAGAGGGGTGATTGTTTGGAGTAGCGGGAGAGTTTTTGGTGAAATAGGGCGGCAGTGAGAGAAATTGCCGCTACGCAAATAGTGAATGAGTTAGCATTTGTAATGAGGGAGGTCTTGCGGGAAAGAAGAGGGAGTTGAGGAGTGGGGGTGTAAGGGGATAAGGGGGAAGAGGGAGGAGGTAGTGTGGGGAGAGGGACGGAGATGGGAGCGCTTCGTAAAGGGGGTGGTTTGAGGGGAAAAGGGGATTCGGAATTGCGCACACACACACACCATCCCTCATTCCCTCCATCACGTACGCGTTGTTTGTCTGTTGGATCTCTGGCAAGGCCGTAGGAGAGAGAGAGGGTGGGAGTGGATGACGGGTATGGCTAGGGGGAAAGGGGAGAGGGAAAAGGGGATAGGGAAAAGGGGAGAGGGATATGGAGGAAGAGGGTCTGGCGATGTGAGATGGGACGGGAGAGAGAGAGAGAGAAAGGGAGAATAAGGAACAGTTTGGGTATACGTACGTTTTGGAATGGAAAGATCGGTCGGATGAATGAGGTGATGAGGTACTCTGAGAGAGGGAGAGATAAGGTAGGAGAGGTTTCTAGTGGATTCTCCTCATTCCCTCCCGCTCTCTCTCTCTCTTTACAAGGGGATGTAGCTCTCCCAAAGAGGGGTCGGATATTGTTCTACATTTGTTTCTAATCTGCTACCTCTCTCTCTCTTTTTACCTCTCCAGCTCTGAGCCTCACCTCCTCTCCCTCTTTCACCTACTCCTCCTCCACACACTCTTAACCCATTCATCCGAAAATCCTGTTTTCTCTCACTCTCTGCAGTTTTATCTTTAGATAATCTTCCCCTTTCTCTCTATCTTTCTTTCTTCACTCTCACTATCTACGCGTCCCTTTCTACTCCACCTCTCTCTATGATTCGAGCACTTGAGTCTCTTGGTAATGGGGCACAATCTCCACAATGGATTAGCGGCTTACGTTGAACTAACGGCCGAGTTTTACGCGCCATTGTGACCGATGATGGAAGACAAGATGTTACCTGATGATTCGAGTAGTTATTCGCCTCCGTGAATATAAATTGTCTGTCTTGAGTTAATGCCGGGAACTTCGACCGACACCGAGGAAATGATATTGCCTCAACTTAGAATATATTTCGCCGGAATTGATTCTATCAAATATTTATGTCGAATGATGACCTAAGTGAATGCGTATGCTCATGTGCTATAAAGTGGTAGGTTTATAGGAACGATTTATGCAATAGGAGTAAGTGACGGAAGAGTGGATGAGCTTATTGACGGACATCATGAAGTTGTTGAGATGCGAAAAGATAATTGGCACCTGGGAGGGTAGAAAGGACAGATAAAAAAAGGTTGTTACAATAAATCGTTTTGATAAAAATACTGAAAATGGAGCGCAAAATTAACATTAGCTGATATAATTTATTTGCGATTCAAGTTGCAATGCGAATATCCCAAAATTTGTGATATTTTTTTCTCATTATAGTAGTACAATTTCCTATCGGAAAAGGATATTTAAAATATTTAAGTCATATTCTTTATCAAGCTACAAGGCACTTTTAAATTGTTAAAATAAATCAAATTAAATTTGTTAATATCATTTTGCCTTTGAAATTTATTTGGTAATTTTAATTTAATTGCCATTTTTTAATTCCTTCATCATTATACTTTCTTAAGCAAAAAAGAGACTACTCTGGTTCATGATAATAATGAAAGTATAAATAGCATAACAACCTTTGAACACTCGGCAATCGAATCGAATTTCCAACACGCCCTCTCAATAATTAACGTCGATTACGTAACCTCATCAATTATAACTAACTGGAACTTTTTGTCTACAACTCCATCCAATTAAGTTCTACAAACACACCACAGCGAAACTTTCCGAAAAAGTTTCCTCCTCATCTCTCCCTCGTTTTCTTTATTTATGGCTTAGTCGAAAGATAATAAATATAAGTCCGCCTAATCTCCGGCTTTCACAAAACGCCAGCAATGACAAGTAAGTATAACTCACGTCACTTCCCTGCGACCCGGACTTAATTGGAAAGCCATCATAGGAAATTAAAACACTTTGCAAATTTACTCACACCGCTGCACCAATTAAAGGAAGAGCTCACATTTCAATTGTTCGCTTCACCCTCCCGGAACAGTGGCGCCTTCATCTCCTCCTCCCTCGCCCACGCCGCGGCGACGCGAGCGGCAGCTTCCACAACCAAAACCCAAGAAAAGCGCGCCCTTTCGGAGGCAGAACAGCGCCTTGCGTCTAATTGGAAACTGTTCAGGCGGAGGAATATTTCTCCCCTTTCTCCCGTCAATCCCTTCTTCCCCATCCTTACCCCAAAAACCTTCCTTTCACCCTCCTCAGAACCAACCCCCATTTCCTTAGGGGACCCACTTCATCTCGGAGCCTTACTTTAACCGCCTTCTGCCTCCTTCCCATGTCTCCTACACCCCCCTACCTTTCCTCTAACCCCTTATTCACCAAACAGACACTTCCTCCCACCGCTCTCCATACCTCCCTACCCAATCCTCCCATACGAAAACTGCCGAGTCCCCCCACGCCACCACCTCCTCAACCTCCCCACCTCGTCCTACACCCCTCCATTTTCTCTCCACACCGACTCCACTCGTCATTCAACACGCTTGGTTTCCCTTAGACAACAAAATTACGACTAGGGAGAGAAATAAAGGAGAGCGAGAGAGGTGGGAGGTAGGAGCATAAGAAAGATAGAGTAGGAAGGGATAAGAAGGAGTTTAAAGAAAAAATAGATGAGAAGAGAGGAATGAAGATAGTGAGTCAAGGGAAGAATAACAGCGGGGAAAGGTATGGGGTGGGAAGGGAAATAAAAGACGAGCGGGAACAGGAGGGGGATATGAAGAAGAAGGTGGTGGGTTCGATTGATCCGGAGGGAAAAGGGAATTTGTTGGGAAATGAGGATCCGGGTGGAAGTGAGGATACGACGAGGAAGTCAATTTCATCGGGTGCTGTCTGTAAGAAGATGATTGATATTGCAAAAAATTGTTAAGTGGAAAAGTTTTTAGCAATTGAAGGATGGATCTTTTATGTGTTGCATTTAAAAGGTGCCCCCCTTTTTAGTTGAGTTTTATGGCGCAAATTTGGGAAGTGATGAAGTTTTGATGATATTCGTGCGTATATGGTGTAAACTTGCACGAAAATAATACAGCAATGAATTTGCGTTTACTTAAATGGCGCCCTAAGAAAATGGTGTAAGAAAAAATCTTATTAATCAATTAAAATTAAGGTATAAAGATGGCTACTAATGTTTGAGATACTTATGTTGAAAGTTTGATGTTTTGCATTTATACTCATTAATTATGGATGATCACATGATAAACATAAATACTGAAAAAATATTACGTTTTAGGTTTTATTACGGTGAGCCTAGGAAAACAAATAACCAATTTGCAGCTATAGAGCATCTTTGAAATCGTACAGTCAAGTTTTTCTCATAAATTTCAGTTTCAATGAAATACATTACTGAATTCATCTGCTGACAAAAATATCACGAAATATGTGCATCCTTAAATAAATGCATTTCAGGAAGTTTTGTAAAATAAAGTAACAACGACGGAAAATCATTACAAAATATCTGTAATTCAGCAACATAAGGTTTTTATCTATTTGTAGATTTTATGCTCATCTAACCTATAATAGACCTTTCTCTTCATATTCTTATAGCCACCCCTCTTTTTTACTAAAACCAATATTCTTTTTCTTTTCCTATTCTTTTGCTTTCCTTCTAAAATTTTCTTCAATAGAACGTTGCTAACAAAATTTGACCAACTAATTTCTTGTGTCTCTTCCTTATCAATCTTCTTGAACTCCTCACTTCTCACACAGTATTTAACATTATCTCATTAGTTTTCATATCAGTACAACTAATTTTATCCAGTCTAATCATAACTACATCTCAGAAGCTTCTAATCTGCTTACATTTTCTTTCCTGATAGCCTTTGTCTTAGCTACACTCCATTACAAGGTATCTACTGAACTCTTTTTAATGTCTTTATTCAAACCCACTTCATCTCAAAAATATATTTATTGCATCTCATATTCTCGTTTTAATCTCTTTCGTACTTCTTTCATTCCTGGCCAATCGTCTCCCTGAGACACAGAAGTGGGCTACTATCGGTTTTGCAATTACCTATTGACCATACTGATATGAGTGACCCAACCGCGATACACCAGCCAAAATAGTCCTCAATGTCTGAGGAGCACTCAATGCTTTCTTAACACGTAAAGGTTTTGTTACAAGGAAGGGATCTCTAACTAATACTAACCAAATGCCCGTTACTCAAAACCCTATAAACATACATATAAAACCAGGGGTATTCCAAGAGCAGAGAAAGAAATGTATGGAGAAACGAACACAAATTTTATCTTAAGTTTTTTTTTAAAACTATTATTATTATTACTATCAATTATGAATAAATGAAAATACAGCGGAAGTAATGGAAACAATTCAATGTAAGTTTTGATAAAAAACAACATAAATGAACCAAATGCTATCAACGCAATGTAAGTGCGTAGGATTATGTAAACTATAATCACGCAGTAAAAATAATTAAGATATTCAGATATAACCCAATCGCATTTTACAGATATTTTCATATTGCAATCATATATATTAATTTTATTATATTAATACCGTTTGATAAAAGTCATTGTTGTATATTTACTTATAAATTGGTTATAGATGTGATATATGATATTATGATTCAATGTACAATAAATTATTAACTTTTACGATGAAATAAATCCTTTTATAATTAATAGTTAACTTATAATTTCTTTAGATATTATTTAATTTGTTCTTCATTTAATTTTTTAAATATGTTGACTCAACAACAACAATACGTTATTGTTACGAACTGTAATTTATTGTATACGCTTGTTGATTTCACGTCATTCATTCTTTCGATATCCCCCAAGACCGTTGTCGGAAGGTGGGAGTCCATCCGATCTGTCCTTACATTTCAAGCTGGGAATAGGAGTTAATAACGGAAGTTCTTTTAAACCAATTATGGAGTCCAAAATTATTAGTGCAATAAAAGCTTTGCGTGAAGTCGGCGGAGCCACTCCGAAAACGATTGCGAGATATTTGCAGGAAACCCAACCCAAAGGACAGGCAGTCACCGAAAGTGATGTGAAACAAGCTGTAAAGAAAGCTCTCGATAATGGAACGTTGGTCATGACCGAGGCAGGAAAGTATAAATTATCCAGATCGCGTAAAGAAACCGACGGGAGGAGGAAGAGATCGAGAAGTCGAAGGCGGAGCAGGTCAAGCAAGAGCAGACGAGGGAGTTCGCGAAGCAGAAGTCGGCGAGGTAAACGAAGTGGGAGATCTAGCAGAAGCCGCAGTAGGTCACGGAGACGCCATAGGAGAGTTGGTGGAAAGTAATAACAACAACATAATTGGATGGACATATCACTCGGCCAATATAACCTTTTGACAACGGAAATGCAAAATTTTTCTGTAAAAATTACACGTTTTTCGTATTAATAAAATTTTACTTTTTATTACTGGTGATTTTTATTACTGATTAAAAAAGCAGATATATCTTTTGATAAAATAAACTCGACAAATTGGAAAGTTTTTATAATATTCGTAACGGCGTTTTCTAAACAAAAACTTAAAATATTACTTTTGTACCATATACTTTTACTCCATTTTAGGAGTCAGCAAATTTAAATATTTGTTAAAATAATATAAGCAATTTTAAAAGTCCAGAAACTCTAGAAATTTAATATACAATTAAATTTCGAGGAGAACACTATGAAATTTAAAATTTATATAATATTTTTGCCGAAAGAGGCTTATAGTAGCTAATTATACATTCATAAACATCCAATGTACAAATATATAATGCATTATCAAAACTGTATCTAATATATCCGAGCAGCTAAAAACTCTCTTTTTCAACAACGATAGACAGCAAATTAAATTACGGTTTGATAGAATGTCTCTTCATAATGAGAATAATCGTTTTCTGAAAGTAAATAAATCTAAATATTTGACACTTAAACATAGTTGAATGGTAGTATGTCCCTACATCCTAAAAAAATAATTTAACTGGAGTTTTCCCGTGAGTTGTAGATAAGGCTTTTTAATATGCCTATGTTCCTGTAATAGAATCTTTTGTATAAAGTAAACCATCGTTATCTAAACGTGAAATAAACGAAATAACTGTTTCCTTTCTCTTAATACCTAGAGCACAGAAATGGTGACTTATGTGAACTTATTTGCAAGACATGCTAGGGTTTATAATGGCTCATGGTTTAACAAGATTTAGTAACATTGTGAATTATCATAAACTTTCATGGTAATACTAATTATTATACGTTTGAAAATAACAGTGACGGGATGACATTGGTGATTCTTATAGTTACTACATGATTGAGCGAAACTTAGCTTCAACAATTTTATTGCCAAAGGAATAACTCGGATCATTTAAAGGCTCCAAGACAAAATATGAGCTTTGTAACATTTATAGAGCTGAAGTTAGAAGTGATGTTGCATATGTTCTTTTAAAACATAATGTTTCTCATTAGGAAATTGAACATAGATTTAGTGTGCAGATTTGTAAAATTTTGTAAAAATGTATTCGCATAACATAATTCATCAATTAAATTAATAAATAGTAATTGAAATGGTAAACTATTATAGACTAGCCAATACCCCGTCAAAGTTGAAGGGTAAACAAAAATAAAATAGGTTTGACAATAGTTTGGATATATTTTCATCCAACTGCTGTTAAGTTAATGTAAATGTTCGTCATCGAGTTCGTACTCTGGCCTATCGTCTTCGACGTTCTTCAAATGTATCCTCAATATTATCATTCATTTTACGCCACTTAACTCTTTAACTGATAACTAATATTATTTACTATAGTCAAGTTTCTATTACTAAAATTATAGGGGCTTGTTTATGTTATGTTTATTCTCTTGCTGCTGACAACCTAGGCTTACAGCGTAAATCATAAATTAATCATTATATTAAGCAATTTAATCGCAAAATTGGTCTATTTTACTTTAATTAATACATTTTATTTGCTAAAATAAAATAAATTGTTTTTTAACGTAAAATGTTTCTTATCGATCATCTATATCAGAGGTCCCCAAACTTTTTGAGAGGAGGGCCACATAGGAATATTGAAAGTGCTAGGCGGGCCGGATCGAAAAAAAAAACGTTTCAAAATTTAAAATATTGTATTCTATAATTATCTAAGCATACGTGCATCATATATAACTATAAGTAAACGTGAATAAATGTAAGAAAAAATTCTAATGCGAACAATTTGTTGCTGAAATTACATTATTGATATTTGGCGTTAAATTGGAAACATTGAATCTATGATGTTTAATAAAATTTCTGCGGGTCGGATAAAACCCTTTCGCAGGCCGGATCCGGCCCGCGGGCCGTAGTTTGGGGACACCTGATCTATATCTATACTATATATAAAGAAAACTCATTTTTGGGTGCAACAAATTACTACGTTGCTATCTACAATCAGTAAATAAACAAATTACTTCGTTGCTATCCACAACCAGTCCACAATCAGTAAATAAACAAAGATTAATTTAGTTTAGAACTTTATTTAAATGAAAAAATCAATAAATTGAGTACGGAACAAGAATTTATTCATACAAATATCATCACTACAATTGATTCATCAAACCAAAGGGTCAAAAGGCTCTTTTTCATCGATGGACCGGAGGCCTCCGGTAAAACTTTCATCTAGAAATTGGTCTTAGCAAAAGTTAGATCAAGACGAGATATTGCTCTGGCTGTTGCATCTTCTGGAATCGCTGCAGTTTTACTACCGAAGTGATCCTTATGAGAGAATGTTCCGACGGAACTAAACATTCAGATCAGGAATTTGCTTCATATCTTTTACGACTCGGAAAAGGGGAAGGTCATATAACTTTACCTAATGATCTGTTGTCACCTCATTCTAATTTCGAAACTTTCATCGACCAATTGATTGATAAAATAGAATTACATAATTGGACAATTTTAACAACAAAAAATCAATTTGTTGATGAAATGAACACATACATTCTCGGGAAAACTCCAGGATCACAAATAACGCTATTAAGTTCTGACTCAATTGTTGACGAAGAAAGTCAGAACGTATATCCTGCAGAATTTTTAAATACTATTAATATCAGTGGAATCCCTCCTCATAAGTTAGTGCTAAAAAAAAACTGTCTAGTCATACTTATGAGAAACCTTAATCCAACTCTTGGTTTATGTAATGGAACTCAATTAAAGGTTCTGGAAATTCATCCTTCAAATAAATTAATCAAAGCTGAAATCTTTAGCGGAACATTTAATGGATATATTGTTTTGATTCCTAGAATTATTTTGATGTCGTTGGATTCGGGCCTTTTACACTTAAACGAAGACAATTCCCCCTTAGACCAGCCTTTGCAATAACAATAAATAAAAGTCAATGCCAAACTATCACAAATGCTTTGATTTTTTTGAAAGAAGACGTCTTCTCTCACGGCCAATTATATGTTGCAATTTCACGTGTTACTAATCGACAAAACCTCAAAATATTCTGTAAAAATCTAATAGTTAATGTAAAATCAAAAGTATTGTCTATAAAGAGATATTCAATAATCAGTAATCAATTTTTGTAACTTAATAAAGATTAAACGTTTTTTAAAAATAATTTCTTCCAACCAGAACATGCGGTATTGCCCTAGTATGTAATAGAGTATTTTTCAGCCACAGTCAAGTATGACATGACGATTTAGCTCATTTTTATGATTAAAATAAATTAAATTAGCTGGTTTTCATGTTCAATTATTTGTTGTCACGAAATATAAATGTAATTTTATGAATAATTTCAAAACAACGTATTTATAATACTAATAAACATAAAAACATTTTATTTTATTAACAATCACCCCATATCTTTTTTATATTTGTCTCACATAGTTTCTAAAAAATTAGATACAGTAAAATTGTGGTATCACTTTCTACAATTTCGACACCAAAATCTCTTACATATGTGATCATTCCTACTTCCTGTGTCCTGTTTATACTTTATAAACAGTAAAGTCATAGTTAAAGTTTATGTACATACGATTAATTCAAAGAGAATTGTATCCATATGGTTGTAATCAAATTTATGTATGTACTATGTATCTCCAAGAGCCATACAAATTTTGGGAAAATTAAATAGGTATTTCGGCCACAAAGCAGCAGTTATCAGTGGTGATTCACCGACAGCAGATTCTAAAATGAACTTTTTTGAATCTAATTGTAAGATTAGTGAACCATCACAGGGGGCAGCTGCTTTGCAAACGAAGCGCGGATGTGGTCTTTCCAGTCTTTTTAAGGCAACTCATAAAACAATGCATTTAGCAAATGAAAAATCTAAACGAGAAAACTTTTCACTGAGAAGCGAGTGTTAAAACTGAAGCTACTATGTCTTAAAATTTCAATGCCTTGATTATTCATTATCTCATTTACTGTCATTCTCAAACCCATTCCCACTACAAAGTGCTCATCCAACATCTGTCCGAGGCTTTCACTTATAAGTGGCCACAAAGTAATCTCACAGTGCCTGCAAATGTAAACTAATACAAAGATAAAGAAAATCAAGCGATTTATTTTAACTAATGAAAAATGGAGAAACCTCCTTATAACAAAAAATAATAATAAAAAAAGAAGTACTCACATAAAGTTTGTTTCAAGTTTCAAAAAGCACTTTATTATCCATTCTTTTAAAACATACATTGCATTTCTATATGATATAATTACAAACAGAATACAATTACCGCCAGTTTAGGGGAAATTCTACTCCATGGACCAAACTCTCATTTTCCGGGTTTAAGGGAAACTATTTCACGCCAGGGAAGCTTTTTTCACACACGCACAAAACACACAAGCAATCAGCCAAACACGTGCACTACCTTTATTTAAAACTTACCTCACTCGAATAGTAGTAATGTAATCTTTGTTCACGTTCATTCTTTCGTAGTAAATTACCCATTTCTTTTCCCTTACAAGTGCTGTGTATACATAACGAAAATAGATATTTACGTTCATTTTGTCGTCGTAGATTATCCATTTCATTTTCCAATTGTTGCGTGCACACGAAAGAAATTTAAATTAATAGTTATTTATAGTTACTGTTTACTTCAGTTACTACAAAGATTGTTTTCGTTGACAACAATTTAAAAAAAATTTCCAAGACCAAAGTAAATTACGACTTTCTCGTTTGATTTTTTTAAAATTGGCTACTCTTTCGATAAAAATGTACTGAACAAAATATATGCTATTTTACTAGTTCTACAAGGTCGTTTTAAGATTTTTGGTTAAAAGCGATATTGTACGAGATATAAAGAAAAGTTAATTTTTTGTCACCAGTAAAGTGGCACTCCCGATTAGGCCACATAAACCATTTATATTATTTTATTATTTTCATTGTCCCTATGTCCGAAATACCACGTTCCATCAACATCCGCCCAGTAGTTTCTGAGATGAAACATGAGAACGGACGGACACGACCTGACCATAAGGCGTTATTTTTTTACTTTTTGTAAAGAACGCCTAATTAAAAATCCCTATATTTCTCTCCCATGCTCGTATATAATCAGTAAGGTATAGATTAAAAACTTATTCGGATAGAGAACAACATTTACCACATAACTACGAGTTATATTATCGAAGATAAAAATATGAGAAAATCCCGAGAAAAACATCGCATAGTTTTCCACATGGGAAGGCTTTACTTTGTGTAAAGATTCCATAATATAAATATAAAAAGAATATTGTATATTTCCATTAACAACTTGTTGGTGGAAATATACAATATTCCTTTTCATTTTCATTACCACATTTTTTGTTTACATCGATTGCCAAGACAGTTCTCCCGGCAAACAGCAATTAATAATCCACATTTTTCTCTCCCATGCTCATATGATGTGTGGTATATTAATTAATATTAAATTTAAAATTCGAGAATCACCCTAGCTTTCGATATCGTTTCATAAGTATTTCACATAAAGCACGCCATTGAAATCTCTGCGTATTCTATCAATGGAGTATACTTTTCCATCTTGTTATAATATTATTACACTCAAATCACGCAAAATGCATTTACGTAACATTTAAGTGCACATAACTACTGCAAAGAACAAAGGAATATGTCCCGGTTTTTCTTCATCAGAACATAAAATGCCCCGGTTTTGCTTCCTCGGCATCTGGACACCCTAGTCGTGGATTTACAAATGGGAAAGTGAGAGGGGCAGAAAGGTAAGGGAGGGGGAAAGAAATAGTTAGATCGTCGTGATAGGGGAGTTGGGAAACCCTTTTGGAATGAACGTTTTTAGAAAGGGAAAACAGAGTATTATCTACTATTGGACCAGTATCATTACTGAGGGTGACATCTTTGTTTTTGTGAATAGCTAAACCAGGGTGATCAGATTTTTAGGGAGCAAAACCGGGTCATGAGTTCTAAAGAAGAAAATCCAGACATAATCGTGAAATATCCGGGGCCTAACCGGGACAACGTGAATTTTTTTAATTGCATGTACTTGAATTAAAAATAAGTAAGCTCCGCAAACGCCGAATACAATTTTGTTTAATGTATTAACAAACAATTTCAAATTAATGAATAGGAATAAAATCTTGCAACAAAATATTTCACGATTCAATGATAACAATTATTTTAATGACAAATAATAAAGTTAAATATACGTACTAATAACTATTAGGGCCCGTGTTAACTGAGAAAGCTAAGTGATGGTTCAGAATTCTCCAAAAGCTATAACATGATTGTGAAAAACAAATGCGCAAATCTTTGAACTGAAAAACCGCTTAAAATGAATGGAAGACCTGCAAGTTATCGTTTGAAGCAGAGAATGGCATTTTCTCGCCTACGATAATATATGCGTTGTTCGCAAAATAATAACCTTATTTGTGGCGAAAATTTTAAATTAAAATTCTGCTAGAACTTAACAAGCTAGGAAAATGTAGTGTATCACTAATAGACGCCTTTCGTGCGATGGAATACTTAAAACATAATGATATACTTTGAACGAAGCCACACCATAAAACAACTAAGCACCATGACCATATTATGTCTCTCTGTCTAGTAAAAATTTCTTCTCTCCCCTAAATTGGTGGATTAATAAACACATTTACGTAATTTTAGTATGACTAAATGCCTGCTGCAAAACGATATACCAGAAATGATGCCAGAGAAATATAAAATTTTCATGTTATTTTCTTTAAAACGGCATCTCCTACGATAAAAATGCATTGAATAAAATATTTAGCTGGTTCTACAGATTTTATTTGAAAACTTTTTCGATATAACTAATATATTACGAGATATGAGGAAAACTTCGTTTTTGTTTCCATTAGGGTGGTCCCCTGATGGGTTATGTTAATCATTTATGCCATTTTCTAACTGTCTTTGGCCTTAAGTCCTAAATACCGAATTTCATGAAAATCCGTAACGTAGAAGCCGAGAACGGACATGCGTACGGACGGACGGAACGAAGCTAATATGTGCTTACGTTGGAAATGAAACGCGCCTAAAATTATTTCCCGAGCGGATCACATTGTGCAAAACACGAATTCGACAAAAAATTATTTCTACCTCTGTGAAAATGGACATTCCATATTGAGACGTTGGCCTACTAGAACCTAGTGTATTATACACGTAAGTGGGCTTGGTAGGGCACGATTTAAATCGATAAACATTGAATTCGTAAAAATTTTAAATTCGACGGAGGTGAATTATTGTGGGTAATTGTCTATTATTCACCAAACCGTACAATTCAAGCATTTTTTAGAGATAAACAGTCAAAAATATCAAGTTTGCGGAAAATTAATTCTCGCCATGGACTTGATATCTCAAACAAATGTTTTGTGGTTTATGCTTCTCCGGAAAACGACAAGGACCAAACACACGGTCACGCAATCAATTTCAATCGCACAAATCTCTAAAATGAATTAAGAAAATAAAGGAAGGTTATTCTAAATACGTATTTATAGAGCAAATCTCTCCGTAGAATACAGTGATTCAATATCATATACTGATGATGAGCATCGTTCCGTGTTCGCACTCAGGGCTTTTTTCTACAGTACTCGTCGTCTGTTGCTCAAAAAGACACAGTTTTTCATCAAAATATCCGTATATACATTTAACTGTACATTACATTCGCGTCACATTAAATTTGTTATTGAATGGTCACGATTTCGAGAATGAAGGACATTATTCAACAAGTAAAATATACTTGCTGATGTAATACAAAAAATTAGCTGTACCTATTGGTCTAAGACGAAAACAGCACATTCACGAAAATTCAGAGAACAACGATCAACCCGACATACAAGAAGTGATATTTTTTATTTACATTTAGTAAACTCTCTTAGAAGGAATTAAATTTATGAAATTTTTCTAGATAAAAACAAAAAAGGAATAAAATAAACGTCTATTTTTAGAGAATATAAATGTCGATTTTAGTGACCGCTTTTAAGAAAAATAAACGTCGAAAACTTCCAAGCCTAATAAATCTTTTAAAATAAACGTCGATATCCGTCATCGATTTTTAGGAAAAATAAACGTCGATTTTAAGAAAAAATAAGATCGAAAAATACCGATTCTAATTATTAGTTAAAATTAAACGATTCAAATTGAAAATCGTTTTTTGTATATTTAATAGAAGAAATATTACGCGTATGTAGAATCGTCATTGAATACTACAATTATACGGTTAACTTCTAAGACAATATTTACGTAGTGTGGGTACTTTTCAAGATGCTGATGATCGAATAAATTAAACTGATAAATGATTAAACTGTTTAATCATTTATCAGTTTAAATAAACACAATTAATCAGATAGAATTCACTGTCTTTACATGCCATGTTCATATTCTCACCTTTAGCACGTATTCTTAAGAGAAAAACCGTACTTATGTGATCACTCTATCTGTCCGTCTGTGGACAACAAGTTTTTTGTTTTAAGAGATATTTGGAAATTCTTTTTGAATTACTCTTATAAATCCATTAAGTTTTCAAAGTTTGAACGGTAGATTTTCCGCTGGATAGGTTCAAATTCGGAAAATTAAAAACCTTGAAATAGTATTGTAGCCAAACTACTGGACATACCAGGAAAATTCTTAATGAATTTGATAGCTCTTATTAATCTATGAATTTTACACCGATTGGGTTTTCCATGTAGTGCATAGATTTTCCACTAGGTGGCTTCAATTTTGAAAAATTCAAAATTTTGATGTGGTACTGTATCCAAACTACTGAAGCTAGAGGAGTGAAGTTTCCACAGATGGGAAAATTCTAATGAGGATCTACATTTCAATGGTGCGGATTCTCCCCTCCTCATAGGAGGAGGCAAACCAGAACCCTGAAAAATTCTAAGAAAACGTGCTTCCATCTTCTGATTTAGCAAGGGTATCTTCCTTGCTTGAACTTTAATATTGCTCATATCTTAGAAGTGTCTTCTCAGAGATATTACCCTCCCAGAGATTATCACCGAAATATTTTATCCAGCTGGAGTCCATCATGCTTAAACTTGAATCATTAACCATGGATCAATAATGTGATAGTTTCCCTTTTATTTCCATATCACAGTACTGTAGTTTCCCAGTCATCTGTTTTACAGATATTCCCGTTTTTCGCCATCGACCTGCATACTTCACTGATAGATCTGCTGCCCTCCTCCTTAAGGATTGACACTTATTTAGTAGCGGCATCTACTCTCCACGTCGCAGTATCGTCCTTGGATCTATGTAGCAATTCTTCGAGCAACCCCTACTGAAGGGTCGTCCACGATATCCTGGTAATACTTCCGCTCATTGTCCACGGATGATTTTATTCGTCGAGTTGCCTCGGCATATTTCCCAGCTAACCTCTAGAGGCCGTTCCACCCCCCGCAACCCAGTGGACGCGCCTGTTAGCTTAGAGCCCAGCCCCAGGATATCTACTTAAAAAGTTCTAAAATATTTACATATAAATGCACAAATAAATGGTCAAATATGTAAGAAAATAAACAAAATATCTATGAAAAATATGTCATCATTGTGAGATAGGATCAAAGCAAAAATTCAAAAGTGCGTAAATATAAAATAATTTAAAAAAGTACTTAATAAGGTTTCTTATAACCTTGCCGTGGCAATTGGAGATACCTGATATATCTAATTTTTCAATTATTTAATATTTAAGTGCTTATTCTTGAATTTTTATTCAGCCATTAGATGAGTTAGATAAGTCTCTAGTGAAGGTAAAAATTGAAAGGTATATTTTTGTAGCACATCACTCCAAGATACTACTTTTCATAACGGTACAAGAAACACAAAAAGGACATTTAATGTATCCAAGTGACTACGTTTTAACTTTCAGAAAAACACAAGAAATAATTAAATTATAAATTTTCAATTTATTAAGAGTTTAAGAATCACTTCAAAGTCCATGAATATAACAACATTTCATGTTTATACAGCATCAGAGGAGCACAAAGTTGCGCACATTTTAAAGTAAATTCTCCGCCAGTTCGCTAAGTGGTGCAAATTTATCAACATTTTATGAAGTCTCAAGTAACGTTTACACCGAATTAAACTCATTATTAGCAGTTAATTGTACGCTTTAAGAGCAAAATTTTCCGCGCTTTATGGCAGTTATTGCTCTAAAACAGGGAAACAACTCAGTCAAAATCTGTTTTTGCTGAGCGATTTACGGCGTGATACCGACTACCGCCATTCCTTGGAAGGAAACATGTTTTTACGCCTCCCGTCGAATGTCTCGCGGACCCATTTACAAAGCAAGCCGATCCCGAAAGAGTCCATCAATATCTGCGGCGGGGGTATTATTTTTATGTCCATGTAGCACAGGAGGAAGAGCACCCAATGGGTTCCGCCATCTAGCGGAGAAAAGAATCCACATTCCACAGGACGAGGTTGGACGCAGTCATTCGTGATATTAAATTCCACTCCTTTAACACGAGTATCCTGCATAGTATACCCTTAAAAATAACACTATTCATCACTCAGCCATCCAATATATCGGTGTTTTCTTTCTATTTATTCATCGTTAAATTTGAGCACTTCGGACATTAGTATTTTATTTTACAGAGAGGCTTCTGCCGCTTGAGATACTGGAAAGTGTTCCTGTTTTTCGGGGTCGGATTCAGAAACTTACCAGAGGGTTGGTGATCTCCCCTAATGGTCCCTCCCCTTATTGAATCCGCCATTACCTATGACCCTTTATTCTGAAAACCCTCGATCCTGCGAAAAGTTTTCTTCCTCTCCCCATATGGATCTACATCGCAGAATCGTGGAATTTTGCGCGAAACGGAAGTCATAATGCATCCAATGACGGGCAAAGGGAATATCCAAGATGCTGGCGAACGTCCACATCGCCCTCTCGCCCTCCCCTTGAATCTGCCACTGCTGGTTCTTCTCCCCTTCCTCCTAAACTACAAACCTCTCTCTTTCCTTCTCCATCAACGTCCCTCTCTCACTCTCTCTCTCTCTCTCATTCTATCTTTCTCTCTCTCCCTCTCTCTCTCTCTTTCACGCGCGTCTTGAGCTTCCACAATGAAGCTGCATAAATAATACGCCCACAGTTGATGTGTGTGGACTCCATTACGGTTCTCACACTGCCTTATTCTCCCCCACCTCCATTCCTGCCTCTCAATCTTATACGTTTCCCCCGTCGAAATCCATTACGATAGCAAAGGCTATTTACACCGCGGAGCCGAGTTCTCACAATCTGCCTCCCCTATTTTTCCTCTCGCCTCCCTCCCCCTCGCTGAACTCTCCTGCCCTCGCCATGACTCCCATCGCCTCTTTATGTCGCCTCTTCACTCCAATATTTTTCTTACACTTCATTGCACCTAAAGGATTCGATCTTTTGGAGTCGAATCATATGGGAGAGGGAGGGAGGGTGAGAGGAAATGGGAAGGGGTCTCTCGGCTTCATTCGAGTGCCTTCACTTTGAGTGCAGCCGATCCCTCGTCATCGGTTCGTAAACTCGCCACATCATCAAGTTTCAAACAATGCTTTTTACCGGAGGGAGATTTTTTAAATCACGCTTCTATTACGGACCTCTAAGTTACCCAATAGATTTTCCATTAAACTTTGGCATAAAGCGTGCGTAATGCATTACTGAGGAGGTGTAGGAATATATATCTCGGGTAATAAAAATGGCGTCGGTAAATGGCGTGTGAATCGATGAAAAGAGCGTTAAATTCACTTGGCGCCCAAAATCGTCGTATTTATGTGTGATTCTTCATACATTTATCCGTCGCCATTTAAATTTCATTATAATTAGGAATGGCACACTTTATGTGAAGCCATTTAATTCAAATGTCCGTTTGATTTTTGGACAAAATGATATGTTACGGTAACCGAGGCTTATAGAGATAAAGAAAATCTCAGCTGAGCTGCTTACTAATAAAATTATCAATAAAAATATTCTTAAGAAGTACGTTATAAAGTACGGGTCTAAAACTCATATTTCAAGGGGCCAAACAGATAAGTTCGAAGTATATGCCGTGCAGCGTGTTATAATACTGAGCTGAAGCATTCTGTCGAAACGACTCAAAATGGTATAAATTTTTATTAAACGCTATCATACAATTTCACTATATTAAACACATTTATATTGCTACGTATCTCTTTGTCAATCTATAATTGTCTAGTACAAGGTTTTCTAAACTATCTGAAGTTATGGAACCCTTGGATTCTTATTCTTATCATTTCATGAAATCTCGTGAAGCTTTACCCAAGAGTTCCGCGGATCACAGTTTGGGAAACCCCGGTCTAGCTTACTCAAAGTATAATCAAAGTAATGAGAGGGCGACACTGTTTAACTAGAATTCTGTGTGTTTTAGACCGCTCTTTTAGAGTAATGTATTACTGATTTTACTATTTTATTTCTTCAGGAATAGATAGAGCTGTAAAAGAGTTTTCGTAGATTAAAAGATACATATGACTGGTTCCATTAAAACGATTTAAGATAAAAGATTGATGCTAAATAATATCCTGTTCATTATTATATTTTTAATGTAATGCTTTTCCAAAAAATGAAATCAATTTTGCTGTCACTTCCAGCTGACCCTCATAAAATGCGGTAAATAAAAAGCCTTAAATTTAAAGCGGGCTCACCACATCACCAAGAATAATTTAGTATTATATTTATAATGAATATTATTTCTGTGAATATTTGAGCTTATATTTACAGATATAAAGAATTTACAGACTGAAGAAAGTTTCAGTAAACGAACAAAATTCGGTTTACATATATACATTTAAATGGTGGCGTTAGGTTGTGATGCACATTACTCTACATTTAAGATTTAAATATATGTAGTTAAATTGATTCAACGGATTTTGTTTGCAGAATCATAATTCCAATTTACAAAACAGTTGGAAAATTATACAAAGTTATATCTTATTGTTAGTTAACGGAAATATTACTTTATTCAGCTGCCTTAGAGGCCATTAATTTCCTAATTTTCTGATAAAAGTACTGCTGTATGAATTTATTTAAATAGAATTTTGTCGTCGTTATTTTTCTGTTTTGTTATGCGTTACATATTTTCTGCATGTATTCATTCACTGCAGAATTGGTAAATTCAGTTAATGGCTTTTACCAAATAAAGGTTATAAGTAGGGTGACCAGAAGACATGACCGGGACAATTATAGTTCTTTAGTTTTATTGCCACTTACATGCCAAATATATAAATTCTGCGTAGCTTGGCCATGATTTTCTCGACAAAGTAGCACATAATTCTTTCAAATTCTAACATTATTTGCACAAAATTATCACAGAATTGGTCAGAAAATTGATGGGAACAAATATTTTAGAGCCATATTTACCGTATTTTTCGGGCTATAAAACGCACCCCAAGTTTTTAGAAAATTTTCCAGAAAAAAGGTAGGTATTTTGGTTCACCAAAGCATTTAGGAAAGGCCACGTCGCATATCACTTCTAGCCGTGGTAAAATCCGTATCTGACAACATTCAAGAAAATAATATGGTGTGATAACAGTTAAATATAACGTTTTACATAAACTTAATTCGTGAAAGTAAATAGGGATGATCTAAAACCTAAATAATTGCTTCGAAACTCGTATAGCTTAATGTGCCCTGTGTTCACTTGGCTGTCGGAGTACGCTGCACACCTCGCACCAACGTTAATTAAACTTAATTGAAAGATGTGATTTTAATTTTTAATAAATTGGTTGTATGTGTAATAACATATAACTGGTGGACTGTGATTTTTTAGTCCATATTTATGAAATAAAAAATAAAAATAATTTTTAACCGGGACAAATACTAAACCGAACGGGACGCCGGGATATCTAAAATCCGGGACTGTTCCAGCTAAACCGGGACGAATGGTCACCCTAGTTATAGGAAACTTGTAAACCCATAAAATCGTTAACTAAGTTCGTAGTTAACTTAAAAATATCTGTCGTCATTGGTACACCATCCTCATAATATTAATAATAAACCGTAATATGCGAAATTAGTACATTATTCCTCTTGCTGCTGCAAAGTAGTGAAACTATTTTATTTTTAAAATACCATAGCATTATAACAAATCAGAATAAAAATATGATATATTACATTTAATTATTTTTAAAATAATTTAAAAGAATTTTTGACAGTTTTACATAGTTGAACTATTCATTTTTGTAAAATAAAACGCAAAAATTAAGCCGCCTGAATATATACTCTGAAAATATATGCATCAATAAAATATAGTTGAATATTAAGCTGATCCGGTAAAGAAGAAGTTGGAACAACGCCTTCAAAATGATTTCCCCTTCTAAATACGCTCGGCGCCGCTGCAAATATATAACTTGGAATGAGCCACTATGTGAAGCGAGGCGCTGGAGGCGTTGAATTGAATAACGACTACCGCCAGATCAAAATAGAACCAGCGTTTCAATAAGATGGCAGTTAACATACCTAAGGAGTATAATATTTATAACGTAACATTATAAAATCATGTCATGACATGTCACTGTTATTACTGCGACTATTTCTTTGTCAAAGGAATCCAAGAATTTCTCATTTTATCACTTCTTAATCTATATAGTATGACTAATAACATAGTCCATATTATATAAGAGATATATAATTATATTGGAGAATTAATAAAAGAAAATTGGAGCTATTCGTTCAACTACTATTTTCCCGTCTAAAACTTAATCACAGTTAAAACTGGCGCTCTATTTAGAAAATGGATTTTATATGAACTGACATTCTTATTCCAAAAATATTATAGAAAAAATGTTATAGATTATAAAAGAGTAGTATCTTATAAACTCTATTGCATCAGCAATAAAGTCTCCGTTGTGTTTTTAAAAACAATTCCAAGCAAGTTATCAAATTCTAAAATAACGGTAGCAAGAGAGAGACTAAAATGTAGGGTTGCAACTATCGAACGCGGTTCATGTAGTTCTACTCAACTCTGTTCTCGGGTGCCTCAGAGAAGTAAAAGGGAGAGATATGATATGAAGAGGGAACAAATGATCATGAGTGAGAGGAATCGGAAGCTTGTGGGGCGCTCGAGAGAGGGAGATAGGAAGAATAACGACGAGATATCACCTTTCCTCGCCCTCGGCCCTTTTCACTCCGACCCATTTCGTATCCGACCACCACACCCCTTCAGAAGCTCACACTCTGCTCCCTCGACGCAACGCTCAAGCCATTCCCATTCACGCCACACCCTCTTACTTCCACCCATTTTTGAGATATTTTTAATGGATGCCCTCGGATGCCCACCAACTCCTTCATCCAGTTTGATCTCTTAGCAATTTTACATGGCTCTCCGTTTCGTGCCACAATGCGAAAAACCCAGTTAGGGTGTTACTCATACATACCGAAAAGAATGGACGAATTTTATTTGAATGTAGCAAAAAAATGTTCCTAAGATAGGAAAAATTCTAGTCCAAAAAGACTAACAGCCGTAACTTGGGCGTAATGACTCATATTTTATCCAACAATATTTAAAGATTTTTGAAACATGTGTGCCAAAGTGTTACGATGGGCCTATACAACATAACCCTTCAAGCCGACGATGGCGTATTTATCCATTTTATTAATGCGCACTGTCTGTCCTAAAAATGAGTCGCAAAATCATTTAACTAGTGCTGAATTGTGAGTTGAGTAGACCGCAAACGTCTGCCAACTCATAGAATGGTAGCCGCAAAAGAGGAGGATAATAAGATAATGGTTAAAATTGGATACAATATAAAAACTATCAACGTTCTATGAATGCATAAAATAACTCCGACTATTCTTTTTAAATTCATAATTTATGTTTCGTGCCAGAAAAACGCGCATTTCGGTACTTCAGGCAACTAAAGCTGAAAATTCCACCTCCTTGCAGAGCCGGCATGATACCCTTGGGGACCCCTATGCAAGAACGATTTCGGCTTGCCCCCTTCTTTTTCCATCCATGGCCATCGCATGACCTTCGCTAGTGAGGCGGCGGCAACAGGCGGCACTTTATCTAGAATTGACGCTCTCTATTCCGTATAAAACTTGCTGATATGTTTATTTCTGTGGGATAGAATTTTCGTTAAATGCCTACGGCATACGGTCCTCGTTCGAACTTTTAATATTACGTGACTTGAAGTTACTGAAAGAGCTCTGTAAAAAATTAAATTAACTAGTGTAATTACCCGTAAAAATAATAACTAGATTTTAATCATGTATCTATTTGCAGTAGTATTTCTTTGGCAAAACGTGTCATTAATGGATAACCGGGACAATATATTGATACGAAATATAAAGCTAATAGAACATTACTGGTCTTACAAATCATATTTTACAAATGGAATCACTAATCTGACAGTAAATACTTACTAGCAAGATGCTAATTACATGAAGAAATAGCAGAATACTATTGATGTTTATTCGATGAAGGAGACTCCATGCATATGCAAATAGACACAATACGGGAAAATACGTCGAGTAACAGAGAGTACGATAAACTTGACTTGAATTTACTAGGCCTTCTTTTAAGATATCATTTCTCCAGGATCCATACAAGAAGGCACTCTGCAATCAGTGTGCTGCGACGAAGTACACGATGTGCCACGTTACAATTGGAATTATAGGAAAAATAATACTATCACAATGTTTTATTGCTGTCAAGCTATGGCCACGGAAAAGGCATTTTTTATAAAAAGCCATACTTTTAATTAGTGCTGCATAATTCAACTTTTAACTCAACTGCTTTTCGTGGAATATCAATGCTCAAGGTTAGTATCGCTTGCATTCCTTTAAAATTTTGAACATCCATCGACATAGAATGGCAAAATAGTTAACGTTATCAAGTGTGCTGAAAAATTTTAACGTATACCGTGGAATTTATTTTTGTTATAATAATACATAAGCTTTACTACTACCATTTTCTTGGGATTAAAGATTTAGGAAGAGATGTATCAATAATGAACAGAAGGTGTTTTTATAGAAAGGAGGAGGAAAACGTTACTATGCATGTTCCCGAATTTTGGAGAAAATTCCTTTATAACTTTTGTCAAGGTCAATTAAGAAATGTTCATTAAAAACGGACACGGAAGATAATAGGGAGACCAGGATATAGTGGTCACCTTAAGGAAAAAATGTCTGTAATTGATACATCATTCTTACCTGCGGCCCCAGACTTAGTCAACATGAAGTCTTTTCGTTTTAATTTTATAAGGAATATAAATATTTTGTCTGCTAAGAAAGATTTTTTTAACAAAGAATTTTCTGCAAGTATACACTGTGACCACTTTACCCCGGTATCCTGGGGAAAGTGGTCCCCTAGTAAATGACAGAAAGTCTTATTAAATATGAATTTTTCTAAACAAAATAAAAAACGTTTATGGTTTATGAAAAGTTTAAATGAACTTCAATATATTATTTTCCAACACAACTCAGGAAAATGAACTTAGTGAAAGTAAAAAAACATTGTGGAAATTCAATTAAACATAGTGAAAATTGAAATTAACATTGTGAAAATTTTTGTTTCAATATTTTCCACACAAACGCTATATCTAAACTTATAGGTTTGATTTATTTTGTGTTATTTTGTCTTTTAATATTTTTAAAACAAAATTCACATGTGAATATATCGCAGTCATCCTCATCAAAACCGGCGCACTCTTCATGGGCCCATTCAAAACATGATGAGCAGCGTATCAATCCTTATCCACTGCTGGATCTCAAATAGGTGTCCTTGCAGTAGATGCATTCCGCATCCTCATCATCATTTCTTCCTCAGTGCTTGTTTCCTCCAGAACGGTAATCTTTCTAATCTTCCTCGGCTGCTTCCCATCAGTCTTAGGCCTATCTTGGAGCTTATTTGACTTATTTGGTATAACCAGTGGCGTAGAGGACACTCCCGCGCGGCGGGTGGGCCCATGGCCAGAGCGGTACCATATTTTTTTCCTGAGTCCCTTAAATTTTTTTCCGGGACTTCAATTTTGTTTTGGCGGGGGGGGGGGGGGGGAGGGCACATATTTTCCGGTACGCCACTGGGTATAACACTTTGTCCACGCGGCGCATTTTTTGTAAGCTGATCGTTATTTTGCAAATCTTTTTTCTTCTCCTTGGCTG
Source organism: Tanypteryx hageni (assembly GCA_028673005.1). NCBI lineage: Eukaryota > Metazoa > Arthropoda > Insecta > Odonata > Petaluridae > Tanypteryx > Tanypteryx hageni. The sequence continues at coordinate 60,525,695 of CM054116.1, forward strand.
CTTTGTTTTCCTTCTCTTCAGTAAGTTGATTCTTGTATGGGCTGCTTGTCAAAATTGCAGCTGAACCTCTTTTCCTTTTCTGAGGATGAACATGAGTGGATTTTGGTGCAGGATTTATTGTTACTGGACTAACTGTAAGGGATGAACTAGGCTGGAGAGTACTCACCGCTATCATTGGTGTTACACTTGCATCAGGATCTGAGGATGTCGATGGAACAGGATTATTGCGCACACATTCTGAACCGCCATTAGTGTCAAAAAATAGGCTCACAGGGTTATAAGGTCTCTCAGTGAGCAGAGATGGGGCGAAATCTGCCTCTTCGAAAACGTCTGGATCGAAAGGACAAATTCCGCATTTTTTTAAAGCCATTTATTGCCGTTGTTGGCGTGGTTGCTCTTATATATGCTTCTCCGAACAGCTTACTTATTTGAAATTGTGTTACTGCTCTGCCTGGGTTATTACGCAGGAACCTTTCCACAGCAGAAACATAAAATGTGTTAAGTGGAAACATGAATGATACACCCAACGGCTGCAGCTTGTGGCTGCAGTGAGGCGGAATAGTGAGTAGCGTCATATTATTTTCCCTCGCATGGTTAATGACGTCCAAATTTTTTGTGTGCGTCATATGGCCATCCATTATGAGGAGCACTGGGTCATTTGTCGTTGGTTTCACATGATATAGAAAATGTTCAAACCACAAACTAAAGGTCTCTAGTTGCATCCACCCTGATGAGTTACATGAAAATACTGTTCCTGGAGGGCTCCGTCAGTCAACTCTGCCTTCATTCTTTGACAAAAAATTATCATTGGAGGAATGAAATTTCCTGCTGCAGACATGTAAATGACGGCAGTAGATAAAACTCCACGTTCCGTGGAAGTAATGGTTCCAACCTGCTTTTTTCCTCGCTTTGCTAGAATTTTATTCGATTTCGTTTGCACAGTAGTTATGCCCTTCTCGTCAACATTGAATATCCTATATGGTGGAATGTCTTTTTCGTCCATAATGTTCTTCAGCAGAAAAAAAATTATCTACGCTCGGTTTGTTAAAGCCTTGTGCTCTCGAAACAGATGTTGCCTCAGGTGATCGCAAAGATATTTCGGGATGGCATTTTCTGAAGCTTTCGAACCATTCTTCACCAGCAAGTGCAGTCTCTTTATTGAAAGGATGTTTTAGTTTGTTTCTCTAAGCTAATTGAAAAGCAAGATGACGGATATCCTTAATTGTTAATCCATAGAACATACTTTCCATTCTCAGAACATATTGTACCAAGGACCTTCTTATCTTCAGAAGTATCTACGTTGGAGTTGTTGACTCGTCTCTTTAATGTCATTCTTGGTATATCAAACACCTTGCTAGCTTTTTTGCAGCCCATCTCGCCATTTCTGATAGCTGCAATGGCCTCACGCTTTGTTGAATATTCTTCCGTGGTCGATTTATAGGCATTGTGTGAACTGCCAACAAAATCAAAACGAAAATATAAGTCGCACATTTTGACATGCTCCGGGCTAAGTGGTCCTCTGAAAAATCTTAGGGGACCATTTCAGGGCATTATCTTGGCAGAACTGACAATAAGTTCACTTTAGTATTATTATTTTGACAGAAAAATGAATTATTTTATTATGAGGAGTACGATAATTTTATTTAAGTTGTGACATCTGTTTTGTGCTTATTTATCTCCTTAAAAACTATAAATCTATAATGCCGAGGTTTTATGAATGTAAATATTTAAAATAAATTAAATTAAAAAAGTTAATGGACGTGGTCGAGACTTCGTGGAATTCCATTATTCCATAATTTCTACAGATGTGTGAAAATTAGCAAAAGTTTTCCAATAAAAAAATATTGTATCGTATTGTTTATTTTATTCAAATTATAAAAGCTTTACTTTTTATTTAGAAGAGTAAGTTAAAAATTTGTTGGCCTAGAAGCAACAATGAACTGTAATTATGACTAACTGTTTGTTATATAGCGTTTGTTGATTTTTAGAATTCATTCGTTTGACATCCCTGCATCACCGTTGTCGAAATTGGTTTGGAAAAGACCGCCGAAAACAAAATTACTCAAATATGGAGACCAAAATTGTTAAAGCCATCGAATTCTTGGCTGAAAGTGATGGAGCTTCGCCAGAGACTATAACAAAATACTTGAAGTCCACCCGAGGCCAAGAAAAGATAATCACTGAAGCGGGTGTAAACTTAATTTTAGCTCTCAAAAAAGCCCTCGCTAAAGGATCAGTGAAAGAAACCAAGTCAGGAAAGTACAAAGTAGTTCAAAAATCTACCAAGTCTAATGAAGAGTCCGACTGTTACGGGATGGGTAGATCAAGGGGCAGTAGGCGTAGAAGATCCCGCAGCAGGAGGCGAAGAGGCAGGAAGAGTTCAAGAAGCATGAAGCGAAGAGGAAGGAAAAGTTCACGAAGCCGAAGACACCGAAGCATACGAAAAGGTCGGGGAAGCAGGAGATCTCGCAGGAGCCGTAGCAGAACACGAAAAGTTAGCATTAGAGTGCGCAAGAACACAATATTTGGTAGGAAGAGGCTATCACTCAATGAATAACCATACAAAGTAACCTAAAACAGATAACGGGGATGCAAAATATTTCTGTATAATTTACCAAATTATATGCCTCTATAAATAGTCATTTTAACGAAATAAAATGTTTTTTGACTAATGCTGTAATTTATTATATAATACAAATTTTCTTTCTGCTAATGTGTTTACTAATAGCATGATTCCTGATTTGTAGTATAAATAATACTAAAAATGGTATAACAATCGATTTCCTCAGATTTTAGAAAGACATCATGAACTATTAAGTATACGCAAATTTGAATTATTACTGTAGTTAACTAAATTCTCATATACCAACATAACTCGGTCATTAATTTATAAATGCGATCCGAAAAACTGAAATAATTCGAAAGATTCCATTTTAGTATATTGTATACATTGCTAACACAAATACAAATTGGTATTCTCTATTACTTACGACATCAACATAGTAATTAATAAAACTACGTGTTTTATTATGGTGATAAATATTATTTTTGCATATAGAAGTAAGATTTATATAAGTTTAATTCTAGCACCATGGCTCACGGAGTCAAAGCTACGCCGATGAGATTTATCAGATTTTTTGTCATCATTATAAGATAAAAATGATATATCCGATGGACTTGAAGCGAAATAGTTCGAATATTAGTTTAGTGCGTTGAATGAACCTATTATTTCAGTTCAATTATTCCCCGTTTTGACGCTCTCACGATGGTTCCGCTTCCTCCCTGGTCGCCTGGATCTGGAGCGTCGCCTTCGCGATTGCTTCTTCCTGGCTGGCTCTTGTGAACAACATCCTCCCTACTCAGCGATCTCTGACACCGAATGTGGCTCCAGAGGACCTTCTTTCTTTCTCGCCTTCGCGGAGAATGTTGGCAACAGACTTCTTGCGACGTGGAGTCATTTGAGGCACTGGAAGATTATATTTATTCGCGGCAAACGAGACAACTAATCCGTCATTTATTGCCTTTTTGAGAGCAAGATCAACATCGTTCTCAGTTACAGTTTCTTCGTGTTTTATATGCTTCTGCAGGTAATTCTTAATGCTCTTTGCGGATGAACCATCTGTCTCACCTAAGAAACCAATGGCATTAAGAATATTGGATACAATTGCAGGAGAACCCCTTTTATGAAACATTTCAGATCAAATCCCTTGAAGAATTTATGGTCCAAGGCGTCTGTCACGGTTAATAAAAACCTTATATTTTTGTTTTTTTACGGTACATTTCATACACGACTTGACAATTTTGTTTTGACAACTTAACCAATTGTTATTCTCCAATAACAAGATAGGCTAATCCTATACATAAATATTCGACAGTTATATAAATCTAAAATTAAATGTTGTAAAAACAAAGATTTTTACAAAAAATAAAGAGAATTTGTATTTTGCACGCACTGCATTCTAGCCTTGCAGAGAAAATAAATACAGTTTTCTGATACTATTCTAATGTTAATTATAAATCGTTTAGTGCTCTTTAGAAGTATCTGAAATATGGTCATCTTGAGAGATGGCTTAAATTTTTTTATCAAAAACTAATGCAGATGTAATGTATATCATTATATTTTTAAATTAAAAATAAATACAAGAAAGTAAATTACAAAAGCACAGATACAAATCACTTATCCTGCTTTCACTTTCTGAAAATGATTTACAGCTACTAGATGAAAGTAGCATAATGAATCGAGTGGATAAAAAAAAGGAAAATGCTTATGCTTAAGATTTCTACCATTTTTTAAGCAAATGCTTGATTTGGGGTGAATAAAAAAATAACATTTGCTTTTTCTAGAAAGAATAAGCATTTGCATGTTTTTTTATTTTTCTCAAGCGTTTGCTTAAAATTGTGTGGATAAAACAGAGCTTTTGTTTAATGCTTTAAGCATATGCTTATATTTTTTAAGTGAGGTAAAGGGCTAAGATATTTTGAAGTACTCTACTTTCATGATAATTTACCCTAAATACTACTCTATTTTCATGATAATTGACCTAAATATAAATTGATATGACAGAGTTAATGGTGACACGAAAATTTAAAAAAATACAAGAAAAGGCGATAACCAACGGTTATATAAATTTGTATCATTCCTCTGAAGAAAATGTGAAGTTTATTTCAAATCTGTTTAGGAGAATCAATAGGCCCTCCATTTCATGTAATAAATGTTTGTATTATTTGTTTTATGTTTAACTAATTGAATAAAAAGGTACCCATGATTTGTGATATTATCGAATTGTTTTAAAAGAAATATCAATTAATTTACATTTTTTTAAATATTACTCAATATATTTGTTGCTAGTTTGACATACAACTAATACTTTAAATGTAAACAAAAACAAGTGAGGGAAGAATTGTAAAGTGCTTTTTACCGTAAGATTTAAGCATTTGCTTAAAACTGAGTAGCAAATGCTTATAAGCAAAAGCAAACTTTTATTCACTCAAAATGAAGCAAATGCTTTTAGCGTCTGCTTATGCTTTTAGCACATGCTTTTGCTTTTACTGTTTACTTTAAGCATTTGTTTAATTTGTATTCACTCAACCCAATAAATAATTTACATGGTTGCGATACAATCATTTCATTTTTCGACTTCCGATTTCATCTATTTATTAATGTAAAAATTTAGTTCTTATGAGAAAAACATTACAATAGAATTTGATAACAGATTCAAGTAGCTTGTAATTGACAACATTTTCAAGATAATCACTGAAGTGATATTCCGCTTAACTCAAAGAAATTAATTAAAATCAAGGAATAATTTTACGTTTTCACAAACAAATTTGGCAAATAAAATGTGCATAACAAGCTAATTTTTCATCAAATTTTCATCATCACCATTGTCATTTTGTAGCTCAGTGTTCTCAGATTGCTGTTCAATGTTGTTTTCATTCATATCTTCCAAACAAAGCTTTTCATCATCTACGTTTGAAACATCCTCATCCATTATGGTTTGCGTTTCTTTTTTACTGGGCGAGATTCGGAGGTCTGTCCTTCGACGTCTTGCTTTTGTACTACGATTAACTCGGACTCCTCTGCTGGACATACTTCTGTAATTAGTTGGGCGACTTCCGCGGCTGGAAGAAGAGTTCCCTTCAAGTTGGCAGTCACAGCACGAAGGGCTTTGAGCTTGCTTACGAGAATTTATTTTATTCTTTATAAAACGCACTCTACGGCGATGTCCTCCTTTCTTCTTGACCATAGGTCTACGTCTTTGGGTTCTATTTCTACGTTTTGAAACCTTGTATCTTCCTCGCCTTGTAGTATGCAATAATCCAGCATCAAGAGCTTCTCTAATTGCTCTGGATATTTTCTGCTTAGTTATCAATTTCTTCCCTTTGGAATGCGTCTGAATAAATCCAACGATTGCCTTTGTTGGAGCACCATCAACATCCTTCAATTTGGCGATTGCTTGAATAACTTGGGATACCACATAATCATTAGATACTTGAGGTATTTTTTCGTAAACCATTTTGAATGAGAACCTATAAATTTATAACAACGATGATAAACTGTACGTATAAATAACTAAGGATAATAGAGATAAATATCAATATATTTTAAACAATGTTACATGACAACAAAATCTATTGTTGCTGTTTACGATTTGATTTCGTTTAAAATTATAAAAGTAGCTAGGAATAAATATGGTACACAATACTTACAATACATAAAATCTGGATCACACAACCGTAGTATGTCTGAACATCATGATACACTTTATTTATTATAATTAAATCATGAAATGACTATTATTACAATCATAACTGCTGTGATAGTTAATATCACATGCGAATAAAAACTGAGGCGCTTATTTTCATACAATATTTAGATAACAATCATTCAGTAATTAATTAAGTGGATTATGTGATAAATAACGACATAAAATGAATCGTTTTTCTAAAGCTGAATGAGCTATAAAGTCTCGAGGCTGTGGTAACATTTACTAGAAAAAATGACCAATGCTAAAAAACGTTTAACTGATATTTTCTCTTCTAATGATGCTTGGTCAGGTTGATGTTGTCTGAGTTTATTCCATATTTAATAAATAATTCATCCACAGAACTAAAACAAACTAATTACAATAACTTTTCTTTCTAAACCTCAGACGAAGGTTTCTTTCTTTTGTCCGACACGCTAAACTGCACGGGACGATTAGATTTAAGGGTTTTAGGTTGGTTTTATTCCGTGTTGGCTTAGATGTAGAATAATACTCTCGGAAAATTTCAACATATTCAGAATCTTCTGACTTAAAAATGATATTCCCAATTGAAATTATACGCTCTCCCTCCGGGTTTGATTGGAGAGAGGGGGTAGGATAGGTATGGTTTTAGGCTTTAATAAAACTGTTGCCTCTTGTTTAAATGTCCTTCGGGTTGGATTAGCGAGGGAGGTAGGTTAGGTATGGCTTAGCTTTAGCTTTAATATAACTTTTGCCTAAAAATTATTAGCTCCACGTAGTATATTTTCTCGCCATTTTCGGTGCCACTGTCGCTGGCGGCACACTGTGTCGGGCACTTATTAGGATTATTCCTATTTTGAATAGAATAGAAGAGACTGTAATTAATAACTTGATACTATTTTCACAGGAAAATAAATACGGTCAGTTTAAAAAATGAACGTCATTCATCAACTTAATTCAGATGAATTTCCAGACTGGTGTCTGACATTTTAAAGTCGTTTAATAATGGTCAAATTGCTCAAACTAGCAGGAATAACCACTTAATCTGACAACAATAATCCAAAATCAGCCTCATATGAAGAATAAGAGCTAACGAAATGGCTCCAAAATTGTCAGAATATCTCAAATGAGGGTCGACAATTCCATCCAAAGAATATCTGTTATTGGATAATAACAAGAAATATCACATTGGAGAATTATGTTCTCCTGCCTATTTTGTCTCTGCTACCATCAACTATGCATGTTGACAACATGCTCATCTACTCCCTCTCTTCTTCTTCCCACTTTTCCCTCATTAACAATAAATTTATCCATTCATCTATCCTATCTTCCATTCTCCTCACATGTACTACCATCCAATGCACCATTGAGACCTTTCAACTTGCAACGCAGCAAATACGGCCCAGCCTTATCTCTCACTGACGAATGTCGTATTCGTTTGACTAAATCGTAAATTTTTAGTTTGGATGAGAGATTCCGTTGCCTTAAGCTATCGAAAGAAAATTGCGTCTAAAGTTTTTGTAGGGCAAAAGAAAAAAGTGAGCTTGATAATTGGATTTCTAAATGAATCCTTAACGAGAAATCAATCGAGAATGTTTAGGGAGCTTGCAAAAATAAAAGTTATGAACCTATTTAAAATATTGGGTAAACTTGTAAATGTACATATTTACACAAAATTTTAACGATATTACATATAATCCTCAAAATCGTCGGTTAAAATAATAATATGAAATAATAATCGATATTTTGTCGCGTATTTGCAATTTAAAGTTAATCTTCCATCACTGAAGCTTCATATTATTTCACAAATATGCTCCAAAAATCCAATATTCAGATAAGGGAAAGACATGATTAGTCAAATATAAATAACGTAATTATTCTTTATAATGACATTTAAATACAGAATTAAAAATAATATAAAAGATATTCGCGATTTTTATCTCATTATGTGTTACTTTGTTAATGTCTAATATAGATATTGCATTGTTAGACATTTTGAACCATGTTATGCTCATTAAAAACAAAGTATTGCCGCCAGGTAATCCGAAATAATTAGTTTTAAATTTTCATGCATAAATTAACCAAAAATTTTATTTTGCTAATTGAAGCACAACAAAATATCGTTCATTTTGTTTCGGCTGAAAATTTCTAGATAAATTTAAAACGTGAATATAAGTTCAAACTAATCTATTATTAAAAGCTATTAATTATCTCTAGAGAGGGGGTTTAACACTGCAAGCAGAAGCGATCAAAAGCGCATTACATCCATTCATTTCCTTTGAGGATTATGGAAACACGACACATAATTTTAGGGCACTAAAGACGACCGAGGACGAAGAAGGGCAATATACGCCCAACAAGACGAAATAAAAAATGTAGAAACGAGAGAAGGGAAGAAAAAAATACAATAAAACGCTCCCGACTAATCCAACATTACAGCTTTTACCGCAGTCACGGAAGCGTTGCCTTAACCTCTACAATGAATATTTCATTTAAGAGAAGTTATGAAAGAATGGCGGAACTTGGAAACGAAACCCCTCATCACCGGCAAGAAGGAAGAGTGCTAACCGATCCGGCGCAAAAGGGAAGCGGGTAGCGTATGAAGATGAGAGAGAAAAGGGGAGATGAAGAATTTAAGATGGGAGGGATATGAAAGGAAAGAATCGGAGGATGGGGCGATTCTGAAGGAGCGATAAGCCAAGCGTTAAGGACGCCTCATTCTCGCGATTCCTTCTTCCGTGAAATAAAAGCATTTCTCTCCAGGGCAACAGTTTCTCCCTCCATCCCTCTCCCTCCCTTCCCCTTCTACTCCTTCCATGCCACCGCCACCTCAGCTGTCTCCCCTTCATATCTCTCCGAACATCCCGCACTTCCAAAAGAGAGGAACTAAGCGGTAGCCTAGCTTTGAAAAAATGGTAAGGAATATTTTTCTCAGGCACACTTTTTAAGCGACGAACTGTTTTTAAGGTCCAAAGTTGCAAAAAAAATACTCTCCGCGTAACATACACAACTGGGTCAGGCGGCGTCATGTGTTTGCACAAACATTCTTCTGTTAGTCTTTTCTCTCCTTTCTCTCGTAGCAATTCATCCCCCTCGGGCCAAAAAAATAATAATGAACGGGAGGACAGTCGCTTTGACCAACTAAAGGCAGCGAAAGAGGAGTAAATCACAGCCATTGTCGTCGTCATGCACCGCTCCGAAACACACTGAAATTTGTGTCAACGGCCATCTTGAGAAAAGCCTATCTAGTTCACGCCCCGACTCACGCAAAGAACCGCACTCATATGCCGTAAATGTCAAGCCATTCTCGAAAAGCATCAGGAGTTCTGCGACCCGGGTTTCTTCGAAACTCATCTCCGGCCATTTTGCGATATTATTTGCCGTATTTTGAGGTAAAAGACCAGTTTATTAAGCAATAACTTTCGACCAAGACTTAAGAGTTAGTTGTTTTATATATATTCTCCTGAGTGACAGTCTCCATTCGCGAAAGCCTCTTGAGTAGGCTCGTCATTTATTCTCTTCACTTGTATTACACTTGATGAGCAACATAAATATAGGGGTTTGGAAGAGCACTTACAGTTAGAACAGTTTTAACGAACGTTTTTCTGCTTAAATAAGATGCCATGAAGACGGCCAAATCTAAAGAAATACCTATTCACACAGCATTACATTTTAGGGAAATTTTTATACATTAAACCCAATACCAGCCTAGTCAGTTGTAGGGTAATATGGAGATTCATGTGTATGAAGAAATAGAAAAATTTTGGGATGAAAGAAAAACTTTCTTCCATTTTGTGTGATGATAAACAGCCGCTTTCCACCCGGCAGACGTATGATCCAGGTTCGATTCCAACGCAGAGAAGATTTTTCTCTCAGGTTTTCAATAAATTAAATTATACGTGCGACTTAAAAATATCGACTCAGAAATGGTTCAACCACTTCACTCCAAAACAAGTGTACAATAATTATGCAATAGTGTTATCAAAGCGAAATATCCATGAAAAAATCTGATGTAGCCACCACATGACTTTCTCCATACCTGTAATATTTCTAAAATTCCAAATAGGTTAAATGTTAATAAATATTTGAAGGAACTGCGAGAAAATTTCAAAAGATCTTACAAAGAACAGAAATAAACTCAAACTGTAGCCTTTTGATATTGAATATATACCTTGAAGCTCCAAAAATTAAGAAAATAAAAAGTAGCGTAAAGTGTTTAAGTGTTTAGTCGCCGGTAGGTGGTGTGGCGGTGGCAGCTAAATAATTTAGTTTTCCAAATATCTCTTCAACAATGCATTATTTGGGAAAATATTTCGAACAAACATTATAGAAAATTAAATTTCTTACAACTTTTATTCCAGTATGTTTTTACATTTATCGAATATTAAAGCCAATATAAAAAAAACGGATGTGACAAGAGTAAACACCCACTTTCGTATGACCGATGTTTACCAAAAACTAATCAGCACTTCTTCCATTAACAAAAATGTCAAATGTAAAATTTTGTTTTGATTTGATTAATAGAATTTGAGTTAGAGCACCCACAAAATCCCGGTCACAGACAGACATCACCAAGAAAGTAGTCAAAACGTGTTCAGGGGTCCTTAAAACATGAATTTCCGTCGAAAACTCGAATTCGATTTTTTCATGAAAACAATACTTGCTCTATACTTCGAATATGGGGAAAGTAAAAACCAGATGCGCATTTTGGCTGAAATGGCTGCTAGGTAGCGCATCTGGTTTTCTAAAAATTTTATGGCTACTGGAAAGACTAAAGTGTCACTTTGATAATTTAGCCTTAAGGGAGATCTCGATCATTCCCTGTTGAACACGATACAAATAATCGTACGCTTTATTACATCGGAGTAAAGGCATTCGGTGGTAACAGCAACCTGATTTAGCCCCGAGACCACCATTAGTGTGTTACATATAAACTAATCCATCTTCAAGATTCATTTTTAGCGCGATTTAAAACAAGAGTGGAAAGATGCACACATCATTCGTGCATACATGCGAGGCAGAGGCGTTCTTTACGATTTACGCAATCATGCCAAAAAAGACAAATATTAATGGCTTAGTTTAATGTCTACGAACTGAAATGCCAGTAGTTATGCCAAGGAAATGTCGAATTTTTTATTCACCGACTAATTTCCTAATCAATGGTAATTAATATAACAATCGACAATTATTTAAAACTTAACTCACTCGAATAGTAGTATTTCAGTCACTACGAAGATTGTTTTCGTTGACAACAATTAAAAATCTGATTTGGTCAACACATGACTTTCTTCATATCTGTAATATTTCTAAAAATTCCAAATAGATTACATAATAATACATATTTTAAGATACAGCGAGAAAATTTTAGACTTTACAAAGAACAGAAATAAACTCAAACCATAGCCTTCTGATATTGGATATAGCCACAAAGCTCCAAAAATTAAGAAAAGAAATTGGAGCGTTAGTAAGACGTAACTGTTAATTGTTAACAATAGTAGTCGGTAGGTGGCGTGGTGGTGGCAGCTAAAAATATAAGATATCTCTTAAGCAATGCATTATAGGGAAAAATGTTTCAAACAAAGGTTGTAGAAAGTTAAATTTTCTACAACTTTTATTCCAGCATATTTTTACATTTATCAAATATTAAAGCAAATATTTGAACAAACGGATAAGCGACAAGAGTAAACACCCACTTCCGGTTGACCGATTTTTACCAAAAACTAATCAATTCTTGTGACTTTTATAAAAATGTTAAATGCAAAATTTCGCGTTGACTTGATTAATAGTTTTTGAGTTAGAGCACCGACAAAAGCTATCACATGCACCAGGGTTCGGCAACCTTGAATACCATATGAGCTACTTGAAAAAAATTGAGATTTCAGATCGACCACTTTTTTCGATGACTTTTTTTTACAATACAATTATTATTACAATATTTTCATGTGATACTTTACAAAGTGATGAGTTTAAATCGTATGTTATTGTTTTTGTCGGCGTGAGCATTCGAAACTTTTTGTAAGTTCACAATTAGAGACCTATTTTTTTAATTTCTCGATTTTTGTTAAGTTATGCGCGATCGACCACGATATGCTTCAAGATCTACCGATCGATCGCGATCGACCGGTTGCCGACCCCTGACATACACACACACACACACACACAGACCATCGAGAAAATGGTCAAAACGTGTTCAGGGGACCTCAAAACGTGTATTTCCGTTGAAATCTCGAAGTCGACTTTTTTTTATGAATACAATACTTTCCCCTATACTACGTATATGGTGAAAGTCAAAAACACGGGAAAATGTTTCTAAGACCTAAGTAATTAATCACTTTAAAGTTTGATTTTCTTGAAATCGGCTACTCCTTCAATGAAAATGTACCGAACAAAACATGCTACTTCACTAGTTCTACAAATTCGTTTAAAGGCTTTTTACTTTCTCCATATACGAAGTATAGATATAGCATTGTTTTTTATAAGTGATATTGCACGAGATATAAAGAAAAGTTCATTTTTTATCACCAGTAAAGTGGCACTCCCGATTAGGGCACGTAAACTATTTATATAATTTTCTTAGTTTCTATGCCCCAATGTCCTACATACCCAATTTCATCAACATCCGTCCTGTAGTTTCTGAGATGAAACATGCGGGCAGACGGACGGACGGACGGAGACGACCTGACCACAAGGCGTTCTTTTTGCTTTCTCATAAACGAAGTATATTGAGAAAGTATTGTTATCGTGAAAAAATTCGACTTCGAGATTTTGATGGAAATACACGTTTTAGGCGTCCCTGAGTCCACAAAAGTGGTTTTCGCCATGCCGTCTGTTCGCCGATCTAGAGCCCAAACGCGTATATAAAATCGAATGATATTTCGTATATGTGCAATATATAATCTTTTGCAGACAATTTTTCCATAAAAATGCTATTGCGCAAAAATTAAGGGCGATTGGCGATTTTTAGAAACATTTTATTTCCACAAAAATGGCTACAGAGAATTTGATTAAAACCAATCCAATTGTGAAGGTTGATGTCACAAATAATACAACGTAAGCCACATATCTCTTTAAATCACTACATGACGTCCAGTGGCATTAAAATGTACGCTAAGCTACCTTACTGAAGCCCTCCGCCGCGACCCACTATATAATCTTATTACAACCTAAACTGTAAAACTGAATCGAATGATATCTCATATTTGAGGATAATATCATTCATAAGAGAGACTCTGAAGAGATGAACGATATTTCGCGACAATTAAGGGTACTTTATTCTTGGATATTTTGAAACAAAATTCGATTTACTCAAAAATGGCTATAAGGATTTTGATTAAAATCCATAAAATCGTACAGCCTGATGTCACAAATAATACTTACTAAGCCATATGTCCCAAAATATTATTAAATATTGACCAGTGACATTAAAATATACACTAAACTACGGTTAACTTTGATTAATAAGCGTTTTTCTTTTATAAACGTACACAGTCGACCAAACGTATATGAGAAATAAAAATGTTCTGCTACGATAGTTCAGAGGTAGAATATCCGCCCGGCAAGTGGAAGACCCGGGTTCAATTCCCGGTCATAGCAGACTTTTTTCTCGTTTCAAAAATTGTATATGAGAAAGTTTGTGCAATGTATATTGCGCCGTTTATTTTACTTTTGTAAAGAACGCCTAAAAATGCACTATTAGTTTCACTTTGGTGTCTTTCTGTTTGTGCACTGGCCTAAACTAAACTTGAGACTAAACCGTAAACGATGGAGATCTGACACTTGGAGGATAGATTTCCGTACCGCAGGCATTTGTTTTCTATATACATAATTGAGTGTTGAAAACTATACAAGGTCTGATTGGGACCCATTAAAAATTTTGTTTCATGAATATCTCCGAAGGTATAAATAAAAGATGAAAAGCTGAAAATTTGAGTTATATCTCCACATTGATGCCACTTATTCTTGGAAAGTTTGAAAAAAAATCCAACAAGAAATCGTAATTTATTTTGGAGAGAAAATTTCTTACACGGTTATGTTAATAGTTGTCAACGAAAACAATCTTCGTAGCCAATGGAGTAATCAAGATCTACTACAAATATATAAATACGTTTCCTTTCGTGTACACACAGAACATGGATAACCCTCCACTTCTTATTGATTACAATTATTAGTAATGTATTTGTTCAGGCAATCCTGTATATTAATGTATTTTGTAAGATATTATTGTAAAAATAATGAGTAAAATTACGTCAACTACTTTATTATAGGAACATTTTCGTCGTCATAACGTACCTTCCATGTATTACGATTGAGTCAATGGGTTAGTCAGTCCCGTTGTTAGTCGTGACCCTCGGGAACGCAGCCACGACGAATAACGAGGACTTACTATACCTGCTACAAATTGTAAGCGTAACTTGGTTATATAAGACTCTCCACTGCATATCAAAACATAATTATTTGCAAAAATGAAAATGCAGACTTTATAGGAGATCATATTTTCAACCGAAATTCAGCAATATTTTTTGGATGAAATTACTATATTACGAAATCATTAAAAAACAATTTTAATTATACAGTATTAAACGAGGTAACTCCGATAAAGATAGCACATACATACATAATATTGTTTTGAGTTCAAAATATCCTCATTAAATATAAAGTTCCAAAGACTACAATGAAGCAGATTTTTATGAGCAATTCCGGTCGTCATTAAATGGTTGAGCAAACTTGATGGACATTTCAACTACAAAGTAGACACTGGCTACAATTACTTTGTAGCTGACATGCGCAAAGGGTTTACTCAACGATTTTATGAACATAGGAGTTTTATGCTTCATTAATTTGATATAAGTGATATGCCGAGCTTGTCAAAGTAGAAGGTAGTGTTTAATGCTAGAAGAAATCTCTGCGCGCCCCTCATTAGCTGAAGGTTAGAATTTATTTTAGTGCGCTCGTCTATTTTAAATAATTCTTATAGATTGTGAGACGAATTTCCATAAAATTGTAAATTAGAAGTGAATTTTGGCATTAAAATTCTGGAAAGGTTTTTCTTAAAAATAATGTCGACGAATTTAAACTGAAATCTTATCGCATATTTACAGAATTTTCTCACAGATTACATATTTTAATTTATGCCTTTAAAAATTCGAAATTTAAAAACAAAAAGATAGTGAAATAAGTCAACAAACGTTACTTTCGTGTCGTTTTTCTTTAATCGCGCGTAGAAACTCAGCAAAAAAATTTGTAGCTAGGATATGCATCGAAGATGTGTATTGAGTATATACTAGTGACAATAAGCGTAGGCGTGCACCTCAATCTGCGAGAAAATTTGCAGAAATCATATAAATAAAAGAAAATTCGAGTTTGTGTGTTAACGCTGTAACTCCAAACCCAACGAACTTAGAGACTTAAAACTTGGTACACTTACTAATGGGACCATGAGGATGTTTTTTTTTATTTTTGCGGGGAGGGAAAAGTTGAAGATAGCACTTAAAAATCGATTTTTTCGACTTAGAGGCTTTTACTCTTTTACAAATTAAAATTAGAAATAATTAACCTACGATCTTCGAAGCTGTAACGTTTTAAAGAAAAATAGATAACATTTGTTGTTCTTATCGTCAAATTTTGCCTACAATACAAAATCGCTCAAGTTCTACATTTAAATCATATTTATTTGAAAAATTTAAGCTTTTTAACGATATGTTGTCTTGCTGACCGTGTCATTGTTAACCCTTGAGATTTTACTGTCGCCTTAATCCTTATCATTATATATCGACGTTTCTTACAGAGGAGGAGGATACTAATGTTTAGGCACTCCAGATGAGCTGGAGATTCGAAATATTTTTCTTAGGTAGGATTTTGTGCAAAACCGACTAGAAAAAACGAAAATCTTGAAAAGTGCAACAATGCGGCCGTTTAAAATTCGCAATTGTTTAAACAAAATTTCAAGGTTTATTTATGTATTTTCGAATGTGCTACGATGCTGAAATTTTTTTAGAGGTAGGATTTGTAAAAAAAACGAAGTAGGGATTACATAAATTTTGATATTTTAATTTGTGTTGCCGTTAAAAATTCTTAAAGTTTAAACAAATAGATAACTGTTTAGGTACTACGGGATGAGCCAGGAAGCTGAAATTTTCAAGTTATTTACAGAGTAGTGCATTTACACAAATAAATATTTGAATCTCTTTATAAATATATTGCGGCGGCCGTTAAAAATGTTTAAAATTTAAACAATTAAAAGAATATTATTTCACTTCTAGAAGTGCTACAACTTTAAAATTTGGCAGAAATGAGTAGCATTAGTGCCCCATAATGGGGAAAGTATAAAATTCTTAAAATTGCAAAGTTTTGGGATTGTTTTAATCTATTATTTTTGCATAAGGGAAAAACGAAAATCGCTGCGGAGGTGAAATCTTTAGAATAAAAAAATATTTGTAATGATGAAATATCTGTCTGAAAAATGAATGTTTTTTCAAGGTGAGACGATATACTTGCAGAATGCAAGCACCTTCTACTAGTACTATATACGTAAGGAATGCGTGCCTTGAATGCTTAGTATTTTTTGTCTTCACTTAAAAACCCGAGCAACGCCGGGTACTTTCAGCCTAGTAATATAATAAAATAGACCGGCAGGCGGTAGTCGAGAGTTTTCTCGGACGCAACAAGACAGGATAATGGAGATTTTCGTTAGCGTAACCATAATGCAATTGTTACTTTTCCTGTATCTATATATGCAATCAAGGCATTTGTGAATAGTATAAATTTTCAATTTCCTTATATAAGACGGTATAAAAGGACTAAAAACTAATGACGCAATATTCATACACATGTTTGGTAGTATTGCTTTCAAAAGAGAAAAAACCATTTTTCGATAGTCGATCTTGAGGAATAATAAAAGTATTTATGCTACGACACAAAACAGGAGAGCATACTCGAATGGAATATTGACTAGCAATTTAACGAGTATAAATCGGTCACGCCGGGGTAATTCAATCGCTTTAAGGTTTTTATTATTAAATTTATATTCCTTACCTCAAATTAGAAATAGGTCGACAGTAAAAAAGAATTTGAAAAAAAAGAAAAACAAACAAAAAATTCCATTAAAATTTCAAATGAAAGAAGGGAGAACTCGATCTGAAATCGCGTGCATCTCTCCTAGAATTTCGCATTACGGTTCTTGTTCCCTGGTATGAATGGCAGCCATATTCTTTCCTTGCGTTCGATATCTATCTTCTATTCCTCTCCTTTCACCCTTAATCCTCTTGACACACCCAATTCCTCCCCATTTCCCCCTTTCCTTTTCCATCCCAACCTCCCTCCCCTCAGAGCTCCCACCCCTTCCACTCCAAAACTCTTTATCCCGAAATTCCCCCTCACTTCCTACCCTCTCTCTCTCTCTCTCCAATCTCGATCCCCCACCTATCTCCTAAACTCCACCTCCTCTCAAACTCGCTATTCTCCAGCCACTTCTACTTATCCTCTCTCCTCGACCTTCATCCAAACACCTTTCTAGGGCGGCCTTCCTTGCCACCTCCACCTTCCCCCTCCCATCGCACACCTGTACCTCCTCTTCCTCTCTTTAATCCCGAGCCGACCCTATCCCTACGATCCTTCTCCACCAGGCTAAAGGCTCATCTCCATCCCATCCTCCCACCTCCCTCCCTCCCAACCCCCTCTCCCTCCCTTTGCCCCACCGTCCGACGCGTTTTCGCCCCGCAATCCATCAAACCGAGGCCGGAGTGACACGGCGTGGTGAGGGAGAGCCAGAGTCGGGAGGTTGAGGAGGAGGCGAGGAAGGTGAGGGGGAGGCAAGTGGAAGAGTAAGAGAGAGGGGGGAGGGAGGGAGGGGGAAATGGTGTGAGGATGGAGAAAAAGATGGGTTAGGAAAGGGGTGGGCTAGCGAAAAAGGTGGGAAGAGGAGGTTAAGGGGGAGGTTTGATGGGGAGGGAGGGGAGGGGGAGGACAAAAACCACGCGCAAAATGCATTGCCAAGGGAACCCCGTTTGGTAAATTAACTGCTACGCGTGTTTCAGACCCGCAGTGATAAGGAAAAACAATTTTGGCTGCGGTCCCCTGACGGGTAATGGAGAGGGGTGGAGCGTAAGAAGGGAGGGGGGAAGGGAAAGGTTTGTGTGGGTGAATTCGGCGTAGGCAGAAGCGGCCGGGTGGGAGGGGGAGGGGAGGGGGACGTTCGAGAGATTGTGGGACGAGGCCTGCGGGGAAAGGGCTGATTGTTGCGAAGGCGCGGCGGAATGCTTTACCTATGAGTTCTGTACAATCCAAATGGGTTTAACCTATGCTGATGGATTCGGTGCGAGTCGGAATACGCAACTGCTATGCGAGCTTCCGTACCTGAATTAATTTAGAGTTTGGAAATTATGGGAACGGAATCCTTTGGCTATTCCGGGGTCGACAATTTGTAAGATATTAGCTTTAAAGTTCGATAATCTTCCCCTCGTTCCGGTCGAGTTAACTCCAGCTTAAGACTCAACAACACGGCGTGAGTTCATCTCCGGTATAAGTTTTGCGGCGCACGAATTTTATCGCTTTGAAACTAAAAGATCAATTAAATCGAATTAATGGATATTTCCTTTTAAATTAGAAAAATACCATATTGAAATTGAGATAATTAAATAATTAATTAAAATATTACAAAGCAGATAAATGGCGAATAGAATTTTCATTTTATGCCTGTGGTAGTGCCAATAATGGATTTTATTTCTGCAATTTCAATATAAGAATTAAAGTAGTACTTTTCACATAATTATTCTTTGGAAGATAAGATCATAAACCATTCGCAGATGTATTTTTATTATCCAATAAAAATAAATAAAAACGAATAAAAAACGAACATAAAATCATGATGGTTGTGAGGTACATTACAAAAATAAAACGATTCAAGATAACAAAGTTCTTTGGTAAGATTAAAGCATTCGCTTTAAATCAAAATTGTATATTTTGCATTGATAATTATTAATTATGAATAGAAGAGTTTTTTATTTTTACTAGGGAACTGATACATCAATACAAATACATATTAATAAAAAGCGATTTAAATATACTAAATGTAAAAAAACAACGTTACCTTTAGGCGGCAGAGAACAAAATAACATTTCGACCAACCAGGTCATATATATTAATAATTGCATGCGTTTATTCTTAAGATTTGAACCAAGGTGAAAAAAATACCAGCAAAATTGTCCATAGTTTAGTAATTTAAACAAGTGTCTCATTAGTGATAAATTACAAACACCATTATTTAGGGTAGATACCATATCAGAAGACGGTTTTTATGGGATCTCGACGGACTTTCACTGCTACGGCATGAGTCCCATGGGCTACGGAGTCTTGACTGTATATCATTCTAGTAGGCAACACCATATTCCTGAGACAGGGTCACAAGTTTTAGCCAGTCAGATAGCATGAAATAAAACTAACAAACAAGAAGAGCATGAAAAAGGGAAGACATTTGTGATAGGAAATTTTTTAATATTTCGAGTTATATAAATATACTTACATTGGGCTGCATTAGTTACTTTAATGATTATTCTTCAGAGATACTCAGATTGAATTACATAACTCATGGGACTGTTCATGTTTTTAAAGTGCAATAATGTAAGACTAAAGCGAAACTTTACTATTTTTTAAAGTAAACATACGCATATAACTGTGGTTATATTATTTTTACCAGTTCCAATTTTAGGATGCTCACATTTCCCAAAGACGCACTTCCAAAAGAAACCCTTTGATTAAAACATTAATTTCAATTTTGATATACACTCTCTCCAGCATTTTAATCTCCCGGACATCAAAGATGGATTAAAGAAAAACCAATAATTCCACGTCAGGCTATGAAAACTCTCATTAATGCAATGCGATTCACTACGCGGCATCGCAATGTGGTCACATGAGATAAGCTTCGCTTACTGATGGAAACACTCAAAACAAAATTGAAAGCCGCTTCATACAATCCCAACGTTCCATTCAAATTTATTCCTTTGGAACAGAGAGCGTTTTGAGGGAGGAGGGAAACGGATGAACTCCGGCGAGGTTTCTCATTAAACTGATTTAACTCCGGCGCGAATTCAAGTGAGTCTCGGCGTCACACACACACACATGTAAACATATATACAAGCAAAAACGGGGACACCGCAACATTTTAAACTACTACTACCACCAACGGTGGAAGTGTCATTTTTCTCCGCGAGCTCTTCCTCCTTCTCTTTGGTCGTAAAGTATTTTTAGGAACAAACAGAGAAAAATAAACCCGCTGCTCCGTGGAAGTCCGAAATACTTCCTTCTCTGCCATCCTGTGACCGAAGTTTTGCCTAGTCGTCGCCGGGATGAAATAATAAAAAAAGAAAGAATCGCTTAACGGAGGTTTGGTTTAAGGTTGGGATTGTGGACGAGCGAGAGAGAGAGGGAGGGAGGAGAAAGGAGAAAAGGGGAAAAGGAGGGAGGGGGTCGCGGTGAAAGTGACGGCTTAAAACGTGGCATGTTGCCGCTGAGCAAAAACTCGACCATTATCGGCCCCGTCACGTGTATGCTGTCGAGTGAGCGGCACTGGACTCGAAATTACTGTCCAGGATCCATTAGTTCCCTCTCATCCGACCGAGCTAAAACATAGACCCAGGGAGAAGGTTGACAAATCCTCACTGGTATAATACCGCGGATTACAAGCTTCTCCCTACGACCATGGCGCATCGGTGTGCCTCCCCACCTTTTCCTTCCCCCTAACTCTCTCCATTCCGCCCCTCCTCCCACACGCATACACACCTACACCACCCTCTTTACCTTCTCCAGCTAATTTCTCTTCTCCCCATCTGCCTTCCTATCTCTCTGCTTCTCTCTCTATCCCCCCCCCTTCCCTCTGACACGGAACCGGGAACGTTCTATCGTCCCGACCTCTCGGCCGCTCGGTACTTATTCCCCTTCGGGACTCTCTCTCGCCAGCTCCAGGTAATGCGCGTGAGCCGGCGATACTAGATGGATTCCTCGACAATGCGCGGGAGTGGGATATTTGCATCGCCGCAACGAAACTATTTGTCACCAGTAAATCACTTACGGAGTCGGCCGCAGTGTTCATTGCACCCCTCCCTCTCACTCACACACACACACACCACCCTTCGCTGAGGAATTAAAAAATTTATGGCTTCCGGATTCGCACCTCCCTCTCCTCCCATGCTTCCTTCTCCCTCTCTCTCTCACTCTTCCCCTCTCTCCCTCTCTCTCACTCTTTCTCTCTCTTTCTCTCTCTCTTCCTCTCTTCCTCTCTCACTCTCCCTCTCTCTCTCTCCCTCTCCCTCCCTCTCTCTCTCCCTCTCTGATGAGACTTTTTAGTCTCAATCTCGCCCCAAATAAAGACCACATCAATCAATCAATCAATCCCTCTCTCTCCCCCTCTCTCTCCCCCTCTCTCTCCTTCTCTCTCTCCCTCTCTCTCCCTCTCTCTCTCGCCCTCTCTCTCTCCCTCTCTCTATCTCTTTCTCTCTCCCTCTCTCTCCCTCTCTCTCTCCCTCTCTCTCCCTCTCTCTCCCTCTCTCTCCCTCTCTCTCCCTCTCTCTCCCTCTCTCTCTCTACATCTCTCTCTTCCTCTCTCTCCCTCTCTCTCTCCCTCTCTCTCCACCTCTCTCTCGCTCTCTCTCTCTCGCTCTCTCTCTCACGCGACGCGTTCAGGAGGATTTGGCCGCTGGTTTATTTTTTAATCTATTTTTATTTTTACGGCACGTTTCCAGGAGACAGGAGGGAGGAAGAGAGAGTGTGTGAGAGAGAAAGGACATCGTTGCGGTTGGATGAACAGCGAGAAGGACCACTCGCGATCTGTGAATGTTCGCGCGCGGGAGTTAGCGGATGAAGCAGAGGGGAAAAAAACGCCTGCCACATTAATTAAATATGGGACGTCGTGGTGAATGGAGGAGAAGAGAGGGGGTCGTAGTTCCGCGGAGATGCCCGTTTCGTCCTTTTGTTCGCGTCGTGCGAAGACCCTCTAAGTGAACGTGAGCCAAGGATAGGAATACGGAAGCAATTTATGCGGATTAAAACGTAATATTATTTTCGAATGGAATTACAAAACTATAGAGATGCGAAAATTTCCTGCGCTTGCCAACATAAACTTTTGTATTTGTCTGCATTATCCGATGAATGTAGAGAATTTATTTATTTTATTTCTCAAAAATATTTAAAAATTCATCGCCGCGAATCAAACTTCTCTCAGTCACCCATTTATTAATCTTGGTCTTCCCATTAAAACTACCTCGAAAAACGTTTTCATCTTTTAAAAAATCCAAACAAAAACCCCCGAGAAGAAAATTTTCCAACACAATCCTATAATTTAGACCGCATTTTTGTGTGTACTTTTTCAATCGGCTCATAATTTCAGGGTGATAAAAATTGCCCGCTGTTAACGCATAACGATATATCCTGGAGAAATGTTTTCCATCTTTCGCTGTCAGCATGTTTCCCCGTGAAAAACGAACAAATAAATCAATAGCGCGAATCGCGCGTAAAATGTCCTGAAATTGAATTACGCGAGTCATGAAACGGATTAAGCTACAAATTCTGAAAAATAAAACACCTAATGTTTTTCTACCGATAAGCTCACACTTTCAAAACATTTGTTTTTTTCCCCTTTCCAACCATTTATTTTATTTTTTGTTGAGCGGCGACTACCGCGCAAAATCCCCCAAAACCTATTAAATTTTTAGTTATTTCTCCGTCAATTAAAAAAGAGAACAAGCGTTTTGGTAAACAAAACACCTAACAAAAGACTTCCATTAGAGCGGATCCTCGGCCCTTTCATTTCTCGCGCCAAGCGAGAAATCTCAGTGCATTTATAGTACGACCATACTGTAGTCCGCATAGCGTCATTCACACCCTTACCGCCTACCACTTACTTTGCCCTTATTTTCTCTCTCCCCCTCCGTTCCACCCGCCTTCTCTTCTAAGCCCACCAACGACCTCTCCTCCCATTCCTCCGTCCACACCCTCTTAGCTCCGCGCACTCGAAAAGTAATTCCTTCTGGCTTGCGGTGTACTGCGCGGGCTCTATTGTGACTTTCCACGTCGGAGCGGATTCCCGTGTTATCAGTGAGGCTTGGTGATACCGAGAGCTCAACCGCGGCGCGTCATCAGCATCGGACGAGGTAATTAGCACGGTGTCAGAAGGGTTGACTCCAAAATCTCACACCACTTCAAGTTTCCCCCTTTCTATCTCGGCAATCCGATCCCTCCAACTCCCACCATCCCACGAGCCCGCTCCGCCCGCGCCGTTTTTCCCACACCTACAATTTCCGAGAGGGAGAAATTTTTTAATTACGTAGCGAGAGAAAGGTCCAAAGGGAGAGAGAGAGAGGGAGAAGTAGACGGAAAAGCGGCAGTTTAGAAATGTCCTCGATTTCAGTGATCAGAGAGTCGCAACATGTCGACGGAGCATTCCCATCTTGTTCGGCGAGGCGGGAGGGAGGGGATGGGAGGGGAGAGAGGAGGAGGCACGGAGGTGTCGGAGGAACCGCTTCGACCTTAAGCTCCCGTTGCCTAGATGCACCGCTAACACGAGCCGCAGTCGTGACCGAGTGTGGCCTGTGTAGTCAGGTAGACCTCCTCTCCCCTTCCCCCTCTTCTCTACACCGTCACTCCCTTGATGGGCCAATCAGGAGAAGCCGCAACGATGTGCCCCTTTCTCTAACCCTATCTCACCTTCGATGTCTCCCTCCTTCAATTACCACCTCTCGCGTTCCCTATAACCGTCTCCATCCTCCAAAATCCCGCAAATGCTGCGTTCTGCGCCCCCTCCTCCCCCCTTTCGAATTCACTCTTCCCCTCACTTCCCCGATCCCCTCCAAAACTCCACGGATCCACACCTCTCTCTCACCGACTAGGAGGACAGGTCCAGGCCCTCCTCCTCTTCCTCCAAGAGAGGGAGGATTGCGAGAACGGGTTTGCACGCTAATGAGGCCAAAGAGCGGGATAATTGGTTTGTTAGATAGGTTAGGGGAGGTGTTGAGGAAGACGGGGGAGGAGAGAAAGGACGTACGCGGGGGATGAGAGAGAGAGTTTGGGGTTTTAGATGGTGGGAATTGTGTGAGGGGGAGGAGAGGGGATAGGGTTGAAGGTGTTAGGGAAGGGAAAGAGGGCGTGGGGAGAAGGGGGGAGGACTGCGGAGGTTGGCGATGTCCGGTTGGTGTACGTCTCTCTTTTAAGGCGCGTGCCATTGTTGTGACTTGGCTGTTGAAGTATGGGGATTACACAAATATCCGTGGGGATGTTTACGTTGTCAAGTTTTTATGGGTCGTGGCTTAAAAATCTGGCAAAAACACATTTTGTGTATTTGGTTATAAACACTGGTATACTGCGTCAAATAAATCTTAATCATCATTCCTGAGCAGTCAACGTATACTTTTGTAAAATGTATCACAATTACGCCATATCTTTCTTAAAGCGTTAAAGTAATTCTCCAAAAATATTTAACTAAAAAGAATACAAGAGAAGAGGTTGATAGTACAAATTAATAGAACGAGAAAGGCGAATTGGATGGAATATTTCCTGAGTAGAGAAAGACGTGACTGAAAGAAACCTTGAAGGCAAAATATTTAGGATGATGGAGGACTTGAATGGAAGAGCTAGTTACGAAGAATTAAAGAAGGTTCCTGAGAATAGGAGAATATGGAGAACCCGGAATAACATACAATCACGAACGTCTCTGCGGGCAGATGAAATTATGAAAAAGAAATCATGTTCGCTATCCAATTTGGGGAAATAGCTAGGCCAAATCTTGCTACGATAAAGCTATGTATTAAGAGATTTTCGTCTCCCTATAGGAGCTCGATGGAAGATAGAGGAATGAAATCTACGACCGTGAACATAACCTCGGAGTATTGGTTCACGCGTGTTAAGGATGACGGCTACAGCAAAGACACGACGCTTCCCCGGCAAAAAATGTTAAAGCAATAAAAACCCAAGGCATAAAAAAAATCATGGAAGGGAAGTATTGCGGTGGCGTTGACTTTTGTCGGGCTCTCTGTTGTGTTTCGGTGACTCTCGAAAAATTGTCGTTGTGATGCATTAACTCCGGGTAGAGCAGCACACTACGTCATCGTTAAGGTCAATTACGTTGCTGAGAGGGCGCGAAAAGGAAGAGGGTGGGGGCTAGACGGGAACAGGGGGTCAGAGGCGGAGGTGGATGACGGGTGACAGGACGCGGGATTTCGCTGACTGGCAGTGGAAGGTCCCTAGGGGAGGAGCAGAGGCGGGGTGAAGAATAACGAGAATGAATGCCCTGACTTTTGGCGGAGGACATTGGGTTGGATGTATAAAGCAAAGCAAAGAAGGAAAAGAATGAAGAACGCGAAGATAAGACAAAGCAATTCCACTTTCTTTCCTGCTCGAATGATTTTCGCACTTTTTCAGGGGTTGGATATTCACAACGAAATGTAGCTATGAAGCGAACGATAAAAACATTTTGTGTTCAACATTTAAAACATATTTAAGCATCACTGGAAATAAAAAAGAACAAATAAAACTAATACATAGTCCTTTCAAGTATTACATAGGAAAATATAATAAAATTACTTTCAAAGTTTGAAATGAAATTCTCTAGAGTTATAAATTGAGTTATACATTTAATTTGGATAAAATTTCAGCATTTTAATTTGTAACAATTCGAAGTTAGTAATTCTTGTTCAGATTTATATATATATATATATATATATATATATATATATATATATATATATATATATATATGCATCGTATTATTAAATGCCTGAGTTTAATGACACCAGTATAGTTTATTTATGTCAATTGCACAAATTTATACTATAAATTCCATCCTAAAGAAGAAAAAAATGAAAATATTGATTACTCTTCGGCCTTCTGTGATTAACATGAATAGTTTATCTTTTTGAAAAATAACTTCGATTACATTAAAAGCGATTCTAAATTCAGTAATTAGTGCATTGAAAAAATAAAAAACAAGTTTATTCTTAAAAACATTAATTTTCCTATAAAATCAAGAATGCATAATAATTAATTGAAAACAATATTACATTCATGATGCAATGAGGTAATTTTAAACAAATGCTATTCAGGTTTTAGTTACAGAGAAGCGCACTGGACAAATTTAAAACATTAAAATTTGCTTAAATATTCGTAAATAAACCTTTTAGAGAATAAAAAAAACGAAATATATTAACAAGACTAAAAAAGTATTTTTATCTGAAATATTTTATCTCTTTAATTTTTAAAAAATTCTATTTGTGACAAATAGGCCAAATAAGGAGATAAATCGATTTTCGAGTGTAAAAACAAAAACATTCCAAAGATAAAAATATTCCTGCACTTCCTAGGAGCGTTGTACACTCGCAACTATCCAAACACTCGGAAAACCTCGTTACCGCTTCCTCTACATGGATGCGAGTCGTTTAAATGGAAAATCGAGTTGGTGAATGAAATAGTACTATTACGCGGCAGGTACTTCTCTGGGTCATTTAAAAGCAGAAACTCGTTTCGTCGTAGAGTAGGAATGTATATTTTCCCAACGTAAACATTTAATCAACTCCCGACAAATTAAAGTAAATAAATTGCCTAAATTATCATTTAATTTGCAATTGTGACGATGTTCAAATTTTGATAGCCTAAAAAATATTATGGGAAGAAAAAGTTTTCTTTTTGTAACAATCGCTCGTAAGTCAACAGTTGTTGTAATCATAGGTTTTTTAAGCATACTAAAACGGAATTAATCCTAGTGTAAGAAAAAATATTACCTAATTAAATCATTCAATATTACAAGTCAATTTACTTTTGCAATCATATATTATAAATGTTTTAAAATACAATTCCGCATGGCGTGGTTGAGCAGAAAAACGTAATATTAAATTGTTTGTTAATTCATCACGTTTATTTATTTATGATTGAGGTTGAACTATGCAAGTGACGAATAAAGAGTATGAATGAAATTCATTATTCACAGGAAACCTTCAGCGGCGGCAATATTGTATCTGCCAAAGACAATGGGTTCTATCCATTCAAATTTTGAATGTTGAACAATAAGGTGGATCGTGTGACACAGGCTTTACTTTCAAATATTTATAGAGTGGTCCCGCACCTCAAATGTATATAAAGTAATAAAAATAGTTATAGTGTAGAAAGAGCGGGCACGCCCGAGCATATTGCGCTTAAAATTTTATCATTGCACTCTATCGTGAAACTAAAGAGTTCATTATTGACCATCAGACTGTATGGATATTTACTTTTATAACCTTATGAAGAATAGAAATTATCCCCTACAAGATTAATACGGATTTCTTTTCACTTTTGGAGTTAATTTTTATACATGGATTATGTTTGACTTAGAGATCAAATAATCATTTTTCGTGGCAATGTACAATTAATCCAATCCCCCGATACCCTGTAGGGATTTCGAACGTGCTCCCACACGGTCCAACTAACGAATCACGGGGGAATATGCTAACAGCCTCCCGTCCGAGACAGCCTAAATGTTAAACTATAATGCCATTGGCAGTTTGAACAGTTCCACCCTAATGCATTAATTATGGTGACAAATGGACGAGATAGCCTACAACATATGAGGAGCAATAGGGTTTACGTCCAATGGCGCGACAGATAGCACATGCAATATTCCCGCTTTCTCCCTCCTCCCCCCGCCTCCCTCCGCGTCGCGGCCGTCCGTCAAATCCATGACGCCGACCAGACGAAGCTGAATTCGTCGTCCTCCGCCTCCGGACAGTCGGAGCGTAACCCTCGGTGGGTAAATGGTGTCGCCCCCACGGCGGTGTTTGCATGGTGAAGGAGTTCCTCCGTCACCACTTGTGGTA
Source organism: Tanypteryx hageni (assembly GCA_028673005.1). Taxonomy (NCBI): domain Eukaryota; kingdom Metazoa; phylum Arthropoda; class Insecta; order Odonata; family Petaluridae; genus Tanypteryx; species Tanypteryx hageni. The sequence goes on from CM054116.1 coordinate 60,553,752, forward strand.
GCGCCTTGGGGATCGGCAATCCGGCGGCTTCAACGTAGCGCGCATTGCGGTTGTTCACGGGGCAGAGCACTCGAGGCGCAGCGCAGAGGAATTCGGAGTGGAGGCGGGATGGATTGCGGCGGATGGTGAATGAAGAGAGAGAGAGAGGAGTGCGCTGTAGTAGCCAGAGTAAGGGAGGATGAGAGGGTATAGTCCACGACGTCCATTAGGATGGAAACCTAAATGGACCCGCAAGGAACTAAAGCTATAACAGCAGGACAGATCATGCATCTGCAATGGCAATTACGGACTGCTTCGTTAAAAAAAGTGGCGTAATGAGCGAAGAAATTTAGAGAATGATGTCGATTTGTTTAAAACGAGTGAAATTAATTCACTTTCGGATATACAAGTATTTTTTATGAATTTTTACGACACTGATTCTTCTTTAATTTTCATTAATTAAATATTCGCGCCAACTCTAATGTGGCGTGCGTAAAAACTATTCTTATAGAAGTGTAATTTTCGTGACGTTTTAACATAAACCAAAAATGAGATAATAATATGCACCTAAAATCCCATAAATTACAACTTAAACTATGGTACGAATAAAAATAGCATGTTCTCAGGGGTTTTACATAATTGTCTACAGATTTCAGCGAAGATTACTGTAATTTTATTGATAGAATGAAAATCATCACTATCCTAGGATATAATTTTACTCATGATTAGCAGGTTTTTCTTTAAAAACACCTAAAAAACTATTTTTACGAGGGAGAAGTATAATTTTAAGCTAATTAGAAATCGAGCCATTGAGGACTCAATAAGGTTTAGCGAGATTCAAAACATAAACTAGTAATAAAAAATATTGCGCAATGACGATAAACACAGGGGAGCAGATTCCTATCTTGTGAAAGACATTTATATTGACTGTGAAATATTATACAATTAATTTTTAAAATTATCGCTAAGCACATTTGTACGACACGAAACTCCTCAGTGCCATTCCACTGTTTGCGGCATATATTTTTGAAAAAGAATTTTTACCGTGGAAATGCTTCCAAAAATCCCGGCATCAACAAAAGGTACACTTTGAGCATGCACTGGATAAAAATTAAAGAAAAAAACTCCTTACGCCGGAAAATAAATCGAGAATCATTACAAGTGAAGACAACTCGTTTATAATGTCTGGCGTCGGTTGGAGAAGAGAACATTGTTTTCCTAGCCATCCCTCCTCCATCTCTCTCTCTTTCACTCTCTCTCTCTCTCTCTCTCTCTCTCTCTCTCTCTCTCTCTACTGGAAATCTCTCTCCCGAGCAGAATGACAATCTCCCCTCATCACCTCAACGTGGCTCGCGAAACTCTCCCGCCCACCATCTGTGTGACACGCTTTCGCCACTCAACACACACAGCAGGAGCCCTACCTACCACCCGTCATGTCTCCCGTCTCGTTTCACCTCCCTTCCACATCACCAGATTCAACTCCCCACCCCGTTCCCTTCTTCCTAAAATTCCCTTTCTCACTCCTCCTCCTCCACCTCTCTCTCTCCTCTCTTTCTCCACACTCGCTAACTTCCTCGTCTTTTCCTCCACCTCTTCCTTCCTGCCATACACGGGCACACTCTACTTCATCCCTCTCTCTCTCTCCCTATGTCTCTTCCTTCCCTCCTCTCTCTCTCTCTCACTCTCTTCTTCACACTCACCAACCCCAAAAACTTCCTCTTCTATCCAATCCCACATCCACGCCATTACCCCTCCCTTTCCCTCTCGCCCGCACCCATCACGCCATCCTCCCCCTCTCTCCCCCTCCCCCTTCCTTTCCTGTCATCTACTCCATTTCAATGTGTCTTTCCTCTTTCCTTCTTTCCTCGAGTTCTGCGGACATAAAAACGCTCTCAATTACGGCGTTTCTTCCCTTTTTATTCGAGCATATTCCTTCGGACTAAATCGTCGGCTGCTTGTTTTTTTTAGGGTCACCCGCTACTTAATGCCGCATATTTCAAATAGACACCTTTTTATCTCCGTCTTTTACCATCATTTTATCCAAGTACCGAATCACTCTTTGTTCCGGTGCTAGCGGAGGAACGTGTGCTACTCGTAAGTTAATGAGCTCGATAATTTCTGGTTTGAGTAACTAAACGGGCTTTTATAACGCTGCCAAAGCAGCCCGTTTGCAAGGGACTTCTTTATAAGAAATGCCGATGGCTTTGGCTAATTAAAATTTTAAAATTTAAGTTTAATTTTATATTATGGACACGTTCATTGTCAATATAAAACCTGTCTTTACTCTTTATTTTTATGAGGTGTTGAATGATTTGCATCAATAAAAAGCATATACAATGGGAATTATATTGAAACGGTTTAATGTATCGATAGATCTATGCGCTGATACGAGGGGACACAAAGATTCTTATCGGGAACAAAAAAATCTCCACAGTCAATCACAATAACGCAATGAAGCGCTAAACATGACCGAACGCTTAATATTTTAACTCTTTGCTAACGACATAGAAAACTCCAAAAAAGAGATTAGGATTGAAAGCTTCCATCCCGTTCCCTTCATCCCGTTTCCCGAAATCGCAAACACGGTCCAATTCCCTCTACCCATTACATATTCCTTTGTTCCCTTCATCCATCGCGCACCGATCTGCTACACTCATCCCCTCTCTCATAACGACATCCCTTTGCCACAACTCCCAACCGCAAATTCCACTGCCCCATCCTTTTAACCTTGGCCCACCCACTGCGTATTTCCCCTGGAACTACGTCCTGCCCCCTAACCCCCACTTGCCGCCCTTCCGTGTAACCTCTAACTCATAATACAACCTTCTACGTGATTTATCATCTGCCTCTCTCTCTCCTTCCTTCGTTTTCCAATACTTCGCACGCACCTTTTTCTTGATTGATATACTTATAATAACATAGCTAGATTATATCGTTTAAAAAATGTCGAGTGATTTCCTTGTAGCGATAAGTAATGTCGCGCTCTTCTTCTTCGCGTTTCTTTGGCATGTAATTAAATCTAGTTTGTGGATCCTTGAGTACTATTTAAAGTTCACGAATCAAAGTCGATATTTGAAGGTCAGAGTTAATCATGGATAATGTGATGAGAGCAATTGAGAATATATTTGGAATAAGAATAAGCGTTCACAAAAACAATATATGAGAGTGTAAACAGATTAGTGTGGGGTTTGATTTCAGGAGACGGCTAAAGATAAAAAATAAAACATATTTCCAGAGTTTTAACGTTTTAGTAAAATTTCACCTTAACGTTTAACTTGACAGCAATTTTCAGGTTCATACGCAGATATGAACTCATGTCCCACAAATCCTTAAGAGCCATTTCTTTTAACGAATATTCTCGGTTTTTATCCAACGACGTCTCCGTAATAATCAACGCGAGTCAAGTGCTTTCCATTTCCGAGTCGGACTCATTTGTGTGTGTGTGTGTATATATATATATATATATATATATATATATATATATATATATATATATATATATATCGGGAGATTTTGGGCTCAAGCTAATTTCGGACGGGGAGGAGTAATCCCGGCGTCATCTCCACTGATGGGCGCTAACACTGTCTATTTCTACCACTCCCCCTTCCTCTGATCTCCCTTTCCCCCTCTTTCTCTTATTATTTTCGTTTTTCCCTTTTTCTTCTCTACGCGTACATGCCCTTCATTTCTCCACTCATCACACTAAGTAAATCCGTCGCATTTCTCTCATCTCACTGATTTCCCCAGCTCACACAGCTTTCTCCTCTCCTCCACTCCCATTATCGCTTCACATTCGCCAACTCTCTCTCTTTTTTCCTCTCAATCTCACTTTACTTTCCCCTCCTTCCCTTTTTCTCTCTCCATCCCACGCTTTCGTTCTCTCCGCTATTTTTTTTTCTCTCGCACTAACCAAACTCGAAATCTTTCTCGTTAAAATCCGTTTACATTAGCCTCCTACGCCTCGCATCTTCCGCCATTCTCCATTTCTCTCTCTCTTAACCAGTGCCAATATGCCTCCAGTTTCAACTTATCCTTTATCACGTGGAGGATATCTTACCTTCCTCCGTAATCCTTACCACGGTAACATCTCTACTGAACTCTTTATAATTAATTTCTGAAATAATGGAATACGGGTTTTGAAAGGTCATTAATATGATTTCAATTGGTAAATTTGAGTTAGAGATATGCGGAGAGGTCGTGTGGTGCTGTTAGCACTGTTTGGTTTAGGCAAATCACGGACTTGGCACTTCACAGTTTCGTCTGCCCCCTCTTGCGCCTATTTATATCGGGGTATTTTGCTCATACAATGTCCTCAATGAATTACCCGAGAGAAACTTTAATTCAATTTGATATCCATCTTGTACTCATCATTCACACACGTATCTCGATTCCAATCCAACTTTTCGAACAGTATTCTGATTATATTTCCGTCACCCAATTCCCACCATGTATGTTGTTATCATTACAACCTCCAATTCTACTTTCACTCCCGTAGCCATCTAGCCATCCATTTCTATTTCTCACAAATAACTTCCCTTCTCGTATATCCAACCTTATTCCTCCGTCAAAATATATCATCCTCAACATCGCACATCAAAATTACTTATTAGTCGCGCCACTTAGGTGCCTTTCGTACTCGCTTCCTCTCATCCAATCCTCCGCTATACCCCGATAAAACCCCGAAACAACGTAACATCATCTCATCACATCTAACCACTAGATTAAGCACGCGCTTTCCATCGAGATTCATAAAAAACCTTTTCGCCTCCACCTCCAGCCATAATTTCTCGACTCGACTACGATATCCTCTCACCCATATATACATTTTGATCTAATCTAGTAGCGCTCAACTCGCTTTCCTCCTACCCCCTCCCAAATTTTTCCTCGCGAAACAAGCTTCCCTATCCCCTAAGAGAGAAAAAAAACAATATAGCAAATACGAATTTATCCTATACCACCTTTCTCCTCCGGCGTCATAGCAACCCGAACGCTACGTTGCCCAACCCATTTATGCCTTTTCTCTAACCAAAAACTATCCTTCTCGGGATGGGTGGAATAGGAATGAGGGGGCGACGGAGAGACGGCGAGTGGTGGAGTGGGAGAGATGCGGGGAGTTTTGAAGGGGCGCGGGACGAAGCAACGCACGGAGTGCCCTAACCGATACACAGGGTGGATACGTCCGCCGCTCAGAGGCAGTTCGCTTCGTGGTGAGGCTAAACTCACTCGACATTCCCCAAATGGAATTATCGTTAGCGAAACTTCCGGAGAGAGAGAGAGAATATATAGGGGGATATGGGAGAGAGGAGGAAAAGTGGAGGATATCAGGGCGGCGGAGGCGGGGTGGAGGATGGCGACGGCGGGAGATGTTGAAGGGGATTGAAAGAGCGTGAATTGTTGGGTTGTAATGCGTCTGCAGGATGCGCGGCACCGACGTTAAGCGAAGGTGGGAGAAATACGCGCGCGCACACACCAACACGCAGCGCCCATCCGACTACGCGTTGGATAATGAGGCGGCGCGCGAACTGAATGGAATTCGTGTAATTATATCCCTTTCATTTGACAAAGAAGACCATTAGTGGTGAAAGCTTGCAATTTTTAATGATAGGGAAGCTCTCTGTCTCTACTACTAAGGACAATAACGAAATCTGAGAGCCATGATTGGGGCGATATTGGACGAGAAGTTATTTTATTACCAGAAGTAATATAAAGCACGTCGTCTCATATAGTTATGTAGATTTAAATGGTTTAAAATGATATCTGTAATTTTTACATGCACGTAAATATGCATAATTATTAATGTTAATTCATTCATAGTTTTTCCTTAAAGTCCGTTATTGTTGTTCGAATGTGTGACAGGTAAATAAGTGATGAGAAGGATATTTATAAACAAGGTATAAAAAGTGATGATATAAAAGTTAATTTTTATAAATACCTTTTATAAAGATATTACCTTCATATGCAACAACTTAATTTTATTTACATTAGCTTAGGTTACATTATTTAAATTACTTATATTGAGCTTGGGTGAGCTGCGAAGTCTTTCTAGTTCTACCAAAACACTTCGGTTACAACCGTTATCCCACATCTAATTCCAATATCTCTATCCCATTAACAGATCTCACTCGATAAAGCAGAGACATAGAGTTGACCAGGGTGAATTTAATATAAAACTTGTAATCACATTTTAAATAGAGCACCTTAATTTTATATGTACATACATTATCATATTTTGTGCAGTAAATCCTCACCATGGGGTATCACGGGTGTAAATTCACGAAATATTTTTCGTTTTTCATATAATCCAATGCAACGTACGTAATTTTGATAAATCGGCAGGAATGTGGTTTCCACTTACTACAAATGATTTTTCCATCAGAATCCGTAAAATTTTCGTGTTCTAAAGAAATCTGTGCATCAAATTGACGATAGTAGATAATAATTTTCATTATTTTGAACGTTCTTCAGTTCAAGTCCCAAGATTCTACGATTAATTGTTGGGATTTTAAAGTGCTAATCAAATATATGTTGTACCAATTCCAATGTTATTCAAATGGAGAAATGAAATGGTCCCGGAATCGAACTCGGGACGTCATATTACACGGTGGTTATCCACACGCCTCTTTAGGTGTCGTTTTATTTAAAAGTGAAAGAATGGGTGAAATACATTCAACCGTTTTTGAGTTATTCGATATTCTTTGGAACTTATTTCATATCTGAATACATACACTTATATTGGAACGAACTTAATATAAAAGTTATCAAAAAAATAAATGTACTCTTACGATATAAAAAAGCTTAAATGTACATTTTACCACGTAATAATACATTGTTATTATTATATTAGTACCAAAGCTCTTTGGGATTACCCTAAAATAAGGACTATATCTTAAGTAAACTAGTATGCAGTTTATCAAAGGAATAAAAGTATCAAAAATATAAACTAAACTTGATCCAATTATTGTAAATTTTCAAGTTCCATTATGTAATCAAGCAATTTATAGATAATATATAGGATGCACAAAATAATTTAGAGCTTCATAAAATACTTAAAATTTTGCTTAGAGGGAAATTATTACAATTTATAAAAGCGTACTATGAAATAGCGCATGCGAATCATAAACAGATATTCTAAACTTTTCTCCTCGTAAACTCCTATGATTTATAATAGCAGACTGAACCCCACGCTAGAAAGGCCGTTGCGGCACAATGAGTTTTCATGAAACTGATTTGAATCAAATGCAGCTGGGAGCCGTATGTTAAGCTGGAGAAAATTATTCAAAGATCTTATACCTTTACTTGAAAATGTGATTACTATAACAGAATTTTTTCAAGTACGTAAATCCGTTGACTCACTCGCTATATTTCCCAGGAGTGTGCTTTTGCTTTGCTGGGTTTCTTCACGTTCAGTTTTTATTAAAGTTAGTTCTTGCACACACAGAAAATATGTTACGTAATATCACAGTGCACCTGGTTTTTAGCTCAAAGTTTTGACAGCTTATAAAACAAGCAAAAACGACATCAAAAAGATTAGTAATTTAATTTAAGTCGTTAATTTCCTATTGGTTACATATGTGAATATAGCTCTTGTTAAAATTTTATATTTTTACTCTAGCATAGCTTAAATATTATATAATCGATTTTACACTTTCAAGTCCACCTAAGTTTCAATATAATTTAATTTTCAAATTGAGAAAAATTGCAATTAAATATATTAATACTGGAGAAACTAATCTATAATCCGAAATAATGTTTTTTACTCCCTATAAATCGCATTTAATTATATATATATATACTACCTTTTCTTTTCTTTTAGTTAATATATATATATATATATATATATATATATATATATGGATGTCAACAAGGTGTAGCTGTAGCTGTAGCTGAAGAAGGAGTAGTTCCGAAAGCTTTACGTTTGTGATGTTTCTGTGTTTTTGTGTTATTTTACGTGTGTCGCTTCGACATCCCCGGGGCCTCGCCAACCTGAAGTCGTCTGATTGGTGAGTGCTCACTGGGTTTCCTCATCCCAACACCTTGTTGACATCCATATATTCATTTTACCTTTCCTTTTCCGTAAGTTGTTATATATATATATATATATATATATATATATATATATATATATATATATATATATATATAATTCTACAAAAGTTTCCCTCTCTATAAAATAAATGTAATAAATTGTACGTCTATTATGTTCTAAAGAATTCACTACATCAGTGAGTAATACAACTTTTGTTTATTTAATACGGAGCAGAGAAAATGTATAATTCCATAAGACTTCATTGGCATTATTTACATACATTACTCGATATTTAAACGTAGCTATACTTGAATCAGGTTACTTGACTCATGTATGCCTTTGTAGTGGAATTAACTGATTTTATTACCGTTATGATTTTTTTTATTATGTGATATTTTTATATGCAATGAAAAATGTTCAAAACATTTGTCTTACTATATTTTATTACTCGAACTAGAACTAAATTTACATATAGGTGCAGCCAAACATCTATATATACCCAACTGTAATTTCTCGCAACATAATATTTCATTCATCTCAGCTGCATCCCATAAACTCCAGAGTACAATATTTTCCGATCCATCGAATTCGCAGAATCTCGAACGTTATCTCGGTGCTCAGTTAAGAAACCCTGAGAAAACAAAAGTAATGGTATTCCCGTCATTGAAAGCAAGGCAGCGTTTCGTCGGCAGGGTCTCGGCCTCCGGAATAAGTTCCAGACAATATCGCTGATTGGTCGAGCCCATAGACGCACACCCACAGAAGCTACCCTCCCTCTTCCTCCATCCTTTTCTCACGTCTTCCTTTTACTCCCCTCAATCTCCCCCTCCTCCTCCTCCTACCACGTCTCCTCCCTTCCCACCTTTCCTTTTCCCCGTCAATGCCCTGCCCAACCTTCCCTTTGGCGCTGAGTGTGATTACAAGCGCAGGAAATTGCTAAGGGGAGATGGTGCGGAGGGGATAGGGGAGGAGAGCGGTAAGGGTGAAAGGGCGGGAGGGCAAAAGGAGCGAGAGAGAAAAGGGGAGAGGTCGGGACGAGGTAAGCAGAAACAGGAGGGTTAAAGGAGGAGGAAATGGATGGTGGGAACATATGAGGGATGGGGTGTAACGGGAGAGCGACTTGGGGCGGCAGGATGGAGTAAGGAAGGGAGGGAGGGAGAAGGCGAGGAAGAAGGCGGCGGGCACAGGAAGGGAGGGCGGACCCCCGAGGAAAAGGCCAGAGAGGTGAGAATACAAAGACAAAGAGGGCGAGTAAGGGGAGGACCCGAGGTGAGAGGAAGAGAGGGCATTAATTAATCCGCGACAGGGGCAAAAATGAAGCAAAATAAAAACGACGGGCAAAAATTCCAAGAGGAAGTAATGGGTTGTTGGCGCAGAAGTCTTTTGATGACTATATATTTTATTTTAGCTCGGCGTACATTGTTGTTTTTTTTCATCGCCGGGATGTATTTCGTGTGATACAAAAAATAAAATCTCAAAACACTTGCACGAAGGCGAGACAGATATGAAACGGATTTTCTGTATCGGTTTATGGCGTCTTAGCTTGAACCGAGATGGTGAGAAGGAATTTTCCGGTGAATCGGAGGCGGAGAATGAGTCCGTACCAATCTGATATCTGGAATGGAAAGTGAGTGGAAGAGGATCAAGCGAGAGGAGACTCAATGGAACACGAATACTTCTACAAGAGGGGTATAAAACGGATTCAATTTGCTTGAAGAAATTTACTGCGTTCGGATAAGGGATTGTGTTTGATATCGCTCAGACGGGAATTTTTTTGGTAACAAAAATTTCTCATTAATCAAGGAAGAGTATAACCCCGTTAGTTCGTATTAATTGCAACTGGGGTTAGCGCGAATAATAATAAAACATTGATAATTCTAACGATGAAATTCTACGGGCAAAAGTTTTTATGTAATGTAAAATATCTACGAAAAAACAAGAAAAGTTACAGTTTAAGACGATGCTTATGCAGATAATGTATTTGCTTTATTAAAAATTGATATTCATATAAAACATATTAAATTTGGAAACAAAATAATCAAGTTCGCTGTTTATCAGCTAACGACAAACAGCTAAACTTATAAAATGGCTGGAAGATTTTTGCGTAATGATGTGAGCTCTGACTGGGAAAATACAGCTTATTTCAAAACGCCGGATCACGAGCATAATCGGTGTGTTGCTGTTTTTATTTCAGTGCCGTGAAAGACACAGTGCGTCACAGCTGGTTATGATCGCCGACCTAACTTCCTAACGTATGCCCGAATCATTTCTTTTATCCACAGAATAACCAAAGTTTAGCTCGAACGTTAAACTTGCGGAATAATCTCTTTTAGAGTAGCTCCCCTAACAATAAATGCATTAGTTCTTCAAAATGCGGCTTCATGATACAAAATGTTTGCAAAAATAAACTGGTAAAAACAAGGCTGACATTTTATCGTGATTGCATGGTAAGTTCAAAGCAATCAACATGAGAAAAAGTTTTACGTCGAACTAAAGTAAAAAATTTACTCCACGGAGGTACTAAAATCCAAGGACAGTCTTAAAATATTTAATAAACTTCAGGAATTGTACGCTTATAATTTAGTCACGAATTTCTAAAACATAAATCTACATGCACGCTTGCCAAAAGAATCAACAGAACCCAAACGCAATTGAAGATTGTTTAAATAGGATCTAATACATTTAGATCAAATATATTTAATGTTCCAAAGGCAAATAAAGTAGAAATTATTGAAATGTAAAATTAATTATGGTTCTTTATAAAGGCACCTATTTTCAATATAGTAGGTTACGCTTGCCAAAATACAACCTTTAAAAGATATCAGCTAATTTCAAACAGATCTCATTTACCTTCGTGAGATACAATGCGATAGATTATTAAGAAAGATTTACTTCCTTCAAAAGAGTTCTAATTACAAAAGTTTTTGAAGTTTAGAATGACATCACATTACGTAAAAAGTTAAAAATTTCTTGAGTTTTGTAGTTATGTAAGTAGTAAATTTAAAAAACTCATTTGAATACGACTCCATCTATCTATTTGACACAGTATCATTGATCTTTCGTACTAAAATAACTTGCGTACCTTGGATCAAGATTATAGTAGTACAAGGTAGTTTGGCTTTCAAAATTCAAATCTGGCTTCTCTAATGGTTTATTTTCTCTTGAATTTCTATGGTATAGTTAAATTCATATTATAGTTGTATTTATTTTGAAAGCACAATTGTCATAAAATAATCTTCGATTCTTCATTTAACGAAAACTACTTTTATACATACATAGCATCAAATCTCATTGACTGTAAATAAAGTCTTACGTTAGTAGTAAGTTTTCTCCTTCTGATATTAATCAATGCATTAAATTTTCGCTAGGATTTAATAAAGGCACAAAATTCGAATATTAAAATATGATTTAAAATTAATAAAAAATAATAAGACTCGACATATTTCAGAAATATGCAAAATGTCAAAGCTTATATTATGGCAGATAAGGGACGCATTCCGAACCAATTCATCACCACGGTAGAGCAAGAAGATACCGAAAGAAACAGAAAAGATGGAAAATTTTAAAATTTTAATAATAAACATAATTTTTAAAAACTCATAATCAAACAACCGTTAGAACGTAAACATCATAATTCATGAAAGAATGTTTAATACTGACCTTAAAAATCTAAGGTTGCATATTTTATATAATTAGCTTTAATAATATTTATATAAATTATAGATATTTTCTAGCTAAAGAGCAAACCAATAAGATATTGATTTTAATGGTGTAATTCATGCCACTAGTAGGAAACTAATTTGATAAAGAAACATGAACATTATTATATGAAAAAGTTACATTCTATAGAGGCCTACATTTTTATAATACATAATCGTCTTGAATTATTACAACTTTAAGAAAGGTTTCGTCAAACTGAAAATAGGTCTCATGTACAATAACAAAGAAATTTTGCATTAAAAACCTGTTAAAAAATCAATACAACTTATAAACACAAAAGTTTACTTTAATCGCAAAAGTGAAAAAAATAATTCGTAACTTATGACAAACATCCTGCAATTTGAACATGAATTTCAGTTCTGCAACATTTTCGAAAATTTGTGCATATGTATAAGCGAAATCTTGTGTCTTCTCCTCAGACCCAGCTGGGAAGTTACAGGCTGACCTTACCGTCCTCTTCCTACCCATTCCACTCGACCCAAGATGGGTCAGCCGATAACCGGCGGCTTGGAGTTTAGTCCCGCCGAAGAACCTTTCTCCGCCTTCCTTCCTTTCCCTTTCCTATCCTCTATTGCTTACAAGCAAGATACTATTTTCTTTTCTGTTCGTATTTATATTTACGTGCTGTTCAAAACACCAAGTTTTTAAGTTTTGATTAACTAGTCATTATGTGTCGTCACATCTCTGCTTTAACCCTTATCCTATCAGGCTTTTTCACTGGCGTAAAGTACCAGGATGTAACTTAGGGACACACATGATAAACTTGTATCATATGATTTATTTGAAGAGTATTATTAATGGTTAGATATTATACATGGTTAAATATAATGTTTATATTTTATTTCAGGCACAAGTATTTTTTACAAATGTTTGATATAATAATAAATATATTATTTAATTCATTGTTTTTTGATGCATGTTTTACAAATGATCTGTTTAGAATGTTCATTACAAATATTTAGACCACAGTCACTGCAACATTGCTTGGATACGCGGCTTATTTTTGAGGGGCATATGTGGTAGCGGCGTCGAATCTTTGCTGCTCCGGGCACTGTTGCAGTTTCCTCCATATTTTTTGTGACATTTCTAACACTTCGTTTATTGAGGTAATATGATTTTCGACAGATATGTTGTTTTTGTGCGCTGGATGTTGGGAATTACTATATCTTGAACCAACTCTCTTAGAAACAATTTACAACGAACATTTTGTTTTGAGTTATTCCAGTCGGGTTATATATTTAGCCAGACAACCTTTGCAGCTACACCACAAACATAAACTAACATAAGTTGTAAAACTGTGCAATAGGTCACCTGTTTGTTTTCTGTTTTACCGAATATGCATGTGCCATTAGGTCCATTATTTCTACTCCGCCTTTCGTAGAATTATAATACAAATTTATTATAGACTTGTTTTTATTTTCTTCATCAATAGCAGCACTATGATGCATAGCCGATATTAGAATAACGACTCTTTTTTTGTTCATAGCTGACGAGTGTCATTTTCTTACGGAAACCGAAAATATTAGTTTCAATTGTTCGTTTTCTATTTGGCAAACCTTTCACTTCTATGAAACACTTGTCTAAGATATTGCAATGATAAAATGGCCTACACTTAACGAGGATAGATCATCAACTGATCCCCCCAATAATATTGTATGTAATTTAGTGCATATTGCAACAGGATTACACAAGACGCAATCACAAAGAACATTTTCGTTATATTGTGTCAATGTGTCTCTGAGTCACATCTTGGTAGTCAACGTCTGTATTTTATATTAGGAACTATATAAATGGAACAATAACAGTTATAAAAATGTTAATGGTGTTTATTTATTGTAGAAATATAAAATAATAGAATACACAAAGTCTCACTGCCAAGTAAATTTAATTGTAGAAGTAATCGTGATTAAAAATACAAATTTGTCTCAAGTCACAGCCTGGTAGGATTAGGTTTAATGTGATTTTACCACCTCCACTAGAGTTCATTCCTCCACTCCCTTGCCATACACCTTCTAGGTGCAAGATATCGCAACTAACTAGCACTGACAAAGCCACAAAGTCTGCAACACATTCGCAAGGGGTGGCAATCGCCTACCTGGGAAGGCTACTGGGTTTATCGCATGACAGGTTGTCTGTCCGCTAACTCCTCTCACACTATTTGACCAATCTCCACCATACTTGGCATGGTGACTCCTACTGTCCCCAAAAGTAACACAAGGGGTCGAAATTACCACCAGGTTTCCCACAAAAATTGTATTCATTTGAATTGTTCGTCTCTATTCATTTAATCAAGTTTTATGAGTAGAGGGTCATTCCCGAGAAAGATTTCCCGGGAATTCCGAAAAATTTTCCAATCCCGATTCCCGGGAAAATTATTTTATTTTTTCTCGGGATTCGGGATTTTTATTATTATTATGAATTGATATCTACATATGTGCAAGCATCGTAAGGGACCATCCATAAATTACGTCACGCAATAAGTTGATTTCTTTAGCCCCACTCCCTACTTGTCACATATGATGAAAATAAGCATAGAGATGTTCCTCTTCGGCCGGATATTCAAGACACTTTAGAAAATGTACGAAGGATTATAAAAAAAATTTTAATTGTCTCCAGTTAAAAATGATATTCTTCAATGTTATGTAAAGGCTTATCACGGGAGAGAACTGACCTTGCTTCTGGATTTTAAAACTAGCTGGAATAGCATATAGCCGGTAATTGAAGGATTTTTAAATCTATATGATAATTACATTGCAAAGTCATTAACGGATTTAAATTGTTCTGAGTACTTAGTTAATGGTAATTTACCAAAACTGCGGAAACTATTAAACACTTTAAAACCATAAAGACTGGATGTAGAGGCGTTAGGTTGAAGAGATGAAGACCTTTTAACAAGTGAAGGGATTCTAAAGTTCCTTTTGACGAATTAAAGGATGAAAGAACTTTTCCTTGCAATCAAATCACGCATAGCGGAGTGAAGAAATCAAGACGCAGTGTCCTTAATGAGGTTCCTGTAAAATAAAGATATAGATTCGACTGAGAAATTGCCAATCTCAGCAAAAAGTAGGATAACCAAATTGGTTAAAGGAGTTATGAACAAATTATTCAAGAATTCCGAGGCAGGCCCAGATGCAAATTTGGAAGAAGATCAAGAAAAACAGAATGTTACTGCTAATAGCTTGAATGAAAAATTAGCTGATGCAATTAATGCATCTCTGAAAACGAAACCCGAAAAATTCGACTTTAATAAAACAATATCAAAATACATTCTCATTTACGAAGGTACTGGTAAGCTGACAGAAAATCTCGCAGAATTCAGAAATAAATATAACTTTGTAAATTCCTAGAATACTACAAGGGACTCTATCTAGATTTCGACGCTTTGCGTCATCGTCAGGGGTAATACGAAAGCGTAAAACAATAGCTTATATACACAGTATTATGAGGGGTGGGGGAGTAAGGAGGGAAGGTTAATTTTAAATCTGGGCCTAGAGGAAGGTGATTGGGTGATGAGTAGGTGGAGTCATCGGGGTTAGTTAGAAAACTAATGGGAGGGATGGGGGCGTATGGAGTGAATATCAAAGAGGGGGGAGTGGGAAGGGTACAAAAAGTCTTTAAAAACATTGTGGCCACTTTTAACAGCATAAAAAATTTCAAGAATTTCCAAAGCATTAAGACTGTGTGTGGCCCTTATTTTCACAATGTAAAATTATTGTGTCCAAGTCCGATAAATGTCCATAATCAAGAAGGTGTTTAGCGAATTGAGAATCAGTCCTATTGTCATATTCTCTCAGAATTATTAGATGTATTAAAAGCAATTCAGCCAACATCCACTGAGAGCGAGAGAGTTTTCAAGTTCGTCGAACTTTTGATCCAAACATTTTATTTCTTAAGTGAAGATAACAATAAACTTTAAATTACGTAAATGGAATTATATTCTAAATTGTATTACTTATATTTTTTATATAATTTTTAACGGTTTTTCCGCTTGTAAATAAATAAAATAATAGGGAATAGAAGACCAATACTCTAGCAGTTTTTTCTTTTTTTAGAGTTTCCTTTATACTTCAGTAGATTTTACCTATTAATTTGATGCTGAAGTGGATTCTCTTTGTTTTCTAAATGAAATACAGAATACTGCTAAAAAGTGTAATAAAAATAATTTTTTGTTGCTTCGTTTAATTTTGTGAAAAAATCCCTGGGTCTCGGGAATTTCCGGGAAGTTGTATTTACCAATCCCGTTTCCCGGGAATGAAGATATAGCCGGGAAAATTACCCTCTAGTTCTGTTGGCGAGTTTAACGTTCGTTAGTTCCCTTATGCTCTTTGGCGCTCACGATGACTACCGGGTCTACTAATGTTTGGTAGTTTTGTTATTCCTTCGGAGCTGAAGGGTGATGAGGTATTTATTACTTTTTCTCCGAAAAAAAATCGATTTCGAGATTTCAACGGATATACACGTTTTGAGGTCCCCTGAACACGTTTTGACCATTTTCTTGATGTCTGTGTGTGTATGTGACAGCTTTTTTGTGGGTGCTCTAACTCAAAAACTATTAATCAGGTCAAAGCGAAATTTTATATTTATCATTTTTATGAAAGCTACAAGAACTGATTAGTTTGTGGTAAAAAATCGGTCAACCGGAAGTATATCTTAAAAACTAAATATTTTAGCTGACACCACCACGCCACCTACCGACGACTTTTGTAAACAATGGACGCTTAGTTATGTCTTAGTAACGCTTTTATATAGATTCTTAATTGTTGGAGCTTTGTGGCTATATCGAACCACTTCACCTCACCATCGCATATGAGAAGTGATTTAGACACCTCGGCCACCAGATCCTTGTGTTAGCGCTGCGATAAATGTGTATTTGAATTCGCGTGGAAAGATAGACAAACGTCAATCATAGCAACGAGATTAAACAAATTACTGTCGTTGTTGGTGGTGGTGTAAGAGAAGTCTCTTTATATTAATGTGGATTTATATTGATACGAGCATGCCTACGTTTTTGGAAGGGATATTTATGATAATAATTGTAAGTTTTTATTTATCGTCATTATTATTGATAGTAAGTTTTTATTTATCTTAAAAACTTTTATCGTTATTCATTTAAGATTATTCTGAAAACTGTTTTCCCTATGAAAAGGCCATTTAAAACCTCGTTGTTGGTGAATTGTGATTGTTGCGATTACTGAGAATTAAGAATTATGTCTGGAAAATCAAGGTACATGTAAGCTTTTGATGAATTTTATTATTATTATTAAATTCTTATCGCTCCTCTTATAATATTGCCTTATACATGCATTTTATTATTATTACATTATAATCACATTCGTATTGCTCTACTATTAATAAACATTAATGCGATCTTCTCGGAATAGTTCACATTGAAAACTCATTTGAAAACTACTTTAGATAACTATATTTGTCTATGTTGTTTGTGCAATGAACATAATTTTATTCTTTGGAACTGTTCACTTAGCTTATTTTTTAATTTGGATGAAATCTCTTCTAATTATAGACCTTTAAGATCAGTTGTTCTTGCATTTTTCTAAAAGCTCTCACATTTAAATATCATATTCCTTTTTTCAGTATTTAATATAGGTAATACTGTTGTAAAGGATGTTAATTTGAACATATTCAAATAAAACATTTTAGTGTTGTGTTGTAGCTTAGCAATTCTTCAGCTAACTATACTTATACAGTGGTTTTATATGGATGGTTGATGTGATGTTAGGAAAAGAACTATTAATTATTTTTGTCATTTGAGGTAGGTGACTAAAATACGAAATATTCAAGTTTCACTCCTACTAGTATCTAAAGCTGATTTACTCTGAACCAGCAGTATATTTTCGTTAATTTTAAGCAATATGAATGGATAAGTCAGTATTTTCATTAATTAAACAAATACACTAGGTATCAAACTTCTTACTGTTTATGTACCAAACATTCTTACGTTTGTCACTGAGTTCTCTACTTCTGTCTACCATTCTCACAACTGTAAAAAGATTAAAGTTTAAATAGAGAGATCCCCACATCACTCAAGAGCTGGTAGACACTTTAGCAACTTTTCACGCCCATGCAAGCAGAAAGATTATCATAATTATATTATAGAATTTATTCATATTAAGGTATTAACTATATAAAATTTGGTTATAAAAATTCATTTTTATATCTTCACTTGTTCTTACTGCGCTCACCAAAATAATATTCACGTCCATCTATGTAGACAAAAATGCTTAATGGCAGGTTTGCCACTTTCTTGAATCTCCATCTCCGAAACCATGTGTTCTCGCTGAGTTTTTGGTGGCAAATGTTGTACTGTCTCCAAATAAATTTTCTAATAGGCACTTCACAGATCATGTAAAAGAGTTTCTCATTGGACTTGCCCGGGTAACGTCGGGTACTTTAGCTAGTTTTCTATATTTACCATAATTTTAGTCAAGATTTTTATCTATAGCTTGTGTCGGCAGAGATTACTTCCTTGACCCACAGGTGAATCACTATTTTCGAATTGGTGCATTATGTTCAGCTTGAACCAAACGAAATCAATTATTGATATGAAACTGTATAAACAAATTGTATTACAACTTATTCTCCTACTATATTTTTACGCCCAAAGCAAAAATTTAAATTCAAGTTACATGCAAACCGGTCAAAACAACGTATCTAATGATGTTTAATTTTAGCCTTAACTTTTAGCAAAGCACCATCAAGACAAAAAGGGTGATAAAGGGTGATTGTAGAATAAATAAATGAATACCACCATTAATACAAAAATTGTTATTCGTTGCTCCACTCTTTATTTCTGCTACTCGTTCTCTAATGTATCGTAAGCTTTTTTTAATCCACTCCTTCGCTACCCCTTTCTTTCCCGCTCCTCTCTCCTCCCTCCGCATTACCCATCTCCACACTCTAATCCTTTCCAATCCACTATGGTAACCATCTCCACTCTCTCGCATCCTTCTCTTCCCTATATTCTTCCTCTCTCCCACCATTCTCTTATTCTCCTGCACATCTTCCCTCTCCTTTATTTTTCCATGCGCCGGTTTTGCACTGCTGTTTCTTTGCCTCACCCATTCCAATCCCTCCCCTTCTTGTACAACCTAACCTTCCTAACTCTCCCTCCCATCCCTTTTTCTTTCCGCCTCACGGATTTCTGTCACAGAACTCCTTTAAACTTTCGCATCATTACCGGTTCTCGGTAAGCTCATGCCTGCTTGCATCCTCTCCCTATTCCATCTCCCCTTTTTTTCCTTTTCCCTTACTCTCCCCTCACTCTCTCTTTCAAAAAAAATCCTCCGATTCGGCCTCCCCCATCCAGTTTCTAACTTTCCCCTCCCTCTTCTTCCATCTCTCTTCCGAAACCCGCATAGTTATTGAACGTCCCGCGCGGCGCGATCTTTTGAGCCTCTCCTTCAAATACACCCTGCCAGCACGATATTTTCTCTTCTCCCCTTCTTATTTTCTCCTTCGACTAAGCCTACTTTAACTCTTCAATGCTCAGCGCCCTCTCCCCTTAACCCTCAGAAGCGGGAAGACTCATTTTATTTGCATCGCTCAAGTAGAAAATTGGCTGTCCGAACACACAATTCACAACCAGTGTCTTTGAATCTATGGCACACGGCGAAGATCTAACGGGTCTTTACGCTTCGATCTCACTTTTTTTACGTGAATGATTGTCGAAAATGAGGGTTGGGGTGGATAACACGAGGTTCTCGGGGTCGGAATGACATGAGGTAAAGGATGGAGAGATATTACACATCTTCTGTCTGTTATTTCCGTGAGTATTTTTTACGTTTTTTACTGCGATTGTCTTAAAAACAATCGCCTGAACAGGATTACAAGAAATTATCCCTATACTTGGTGGTACGGTGTTACGTCCTTGGAAGTCAAGTAGCATTTTGGCACAAACTATAAGATTCTTAGTTCACATACATAATCAGTTTCGTGTTTCTCATAACACCCTCAAGGCCTTTGTGCATATGGTAGTAGGTTTTACTACTTATAAAGATAGTCTTAGCTTACTCATACATTTTTGCATGGCGACTTCAAATGAACTATTTTATGCTTTTGTGGTTACTCCTACTAATTCAATCAAGTAAATGACCATTTCCATAAATGTGGCAAAGTTTTGTAAGCGGTATTTATCTATGAATCGGCTCTGCGTAAAATGTCTACCTAATTTTCTATGCACCTTATGGTTTGATACTCAATAACTCTTTTAAGCCTATAGTAGCATGGATTTGAATTCAAATTAATAAATTGAATTTTACAGATGTATGAATGTATTTCGCGCAGAACAAATGAAAAATTTAATACTGCCATTACTCTCGATAGTTATTACCAACGGCAAAGATGAGGACCTACTTGAAGAAAAAGACCGTGAGCGTTATTCCATTGTTGAATTAGTGATTACGAGCGGAATTACCAGTTGAACATCAACGGGACTTTGTAGTGTGATTATTAAAATATAACTTCTGAGATGTGTGTGTAAAAACTTTTATATATATATATATATATATATATATATATATATATATACATATGTGTGTGTGTATATAAATGTAATTGTTTGATTAATTAATAAATTCCTGGCAATCATTTAAATTCTCCCAGAAAATGAAGCGCTTGAAATTTATTACATTCTGGCATCAATATACGACTTGATTTGCCGCTCTTTGGCTCCGTTACTCTTCCTCTTTGTACGAGTATGTTTACTGAATAATAATATTCTTCAATTATTAACGTTGCAATATATTAAGTTTGACATTGCGCAAAGTGAATAACACAATTCTTTCGTCTATTTTAAGATATAATAGACGCTAATTTATCGGAGGCAACAATGAGGTTCGCCTTGGCAACACCCGGAAAGAGTACGAAAAAGTCATAAAATTTCGAAAAGAAATGAGTGTTTCTGACAAATTCTTCCGTGTAACATCTGAATATTGCAAGAATAAGATATCTTATAGTTTTATCCGTCGAATAAAATAAAAATGGAGAATTCGGTCCATAATTACATATTTTAATGAATAAAGGAAATAAACCTTGAAAAATCGAAAATCCCGTATAAACTTATGGGAAAATATAATTGTCTCCCGGAGTCGAATCCGGGGCTTTTTCCGAGATGTTTGATTTTTCTAGAGACCACCTCATGGGGTTTAACGATTGTGAAAGTTTCAGCTCTTAATTCCATTGGGAAATTTCCAAAAATACCGGGAGAGACAGACGGACACTTGAAAATTATTATATAAGGATAATTACTGGATTATTATGCGTTCATTGAACGAAGTGTACGAAGTGAACGCATATAGGGGATGTCGTTTCCGTCAGTCCGTCCGTCCGTCCGCATATTAAAACTCGGAAACCGCTGGACGTATTGATGAAATTTGGTATTGTAGAGTTTTGCAAAAATGCATCGACCGATTTCAATTTTGGTCAAAATCGGACAACAATGATGACCACTTTACATGAAGACCTACAATGTTCCTTTGTTTCAACTCGGGAACCGCTTGATGTATTTTGATTAAATTTGGTATTGGGGAGTTTTGCTAAAATTGGTCAAATGATTCCAATTTTGGTTAAAATCGGGCAACAATTACGACCACTTTACATGAAGACCTACAAGTAGTTGTCAATGTTCCTTTGTTTCAACTCGGGAACCGCTTGATGTATTTTTATTAAATTTGTTATTGGGTAGTTTTGTTAAAATTAATTGACTGATTCCAATTTTGATTAAATCGGACAATAATTATGACTACTTTACATAAAGACCTACATCTTTTTTACAACGTACCTCGCTTGCTTCTCGTTAAATTCTCATCTGAGCGAAAAATATTGAGAACATTTTAAAATCTCAAAGAACGCATTTGGGAACTCTGTGTACTCCAACATGGAATACACCTTTCCAATCTTGTTTATTTTCACAAAGGAATTATAAAATTCCTAATGATAAATTATTCTCGCAAAAGATAATAAAGGTCTCTTCTATAAAATGCCAACTATTGGATATAATCAACACATTGAGCTCGTTAATTTATTTGAATATCTCTTTTGTATCCCACTTTGGTGATTTTATTAAGTTAAAGAAAACGTGGTAACTATTTTATTTCAATTATCAAACCGTGTTAAGCAATCATCAAAATGTTTCATTTTCATTAAGTTGCAATACAGCTAAAAATCTTGATATTAATACACTATTTAATGCCTTAGTTGGCAAAAATAGTTTATTTAAAATATAACCATCGAAACTGGGCCGAAGTATCACATGAAACGACAATCTCTTCCGAGTACTATACTCCATACTTGTGTTATTCAGTTAGCAATATCCGCGCAGGAATCGGCATAAAAAAAGGAAGTTCTTAAAACCCCTTTGAAGGTAAATAGAAAAACTTCTTCCGTTACGCGCATCAAAATTTTAAAAATCCAATTTCCCGAGAGACAATCTCATTCCTTGAGGGAAACATCCTACCCTTCCAAAACTACTTTTATGTCTAACGTATAAACAATATCTCCAACACTTTTAAAAAGATACTCGGGGAGTATCGAAGTGTATAATTTCTCCCAACCCTCACATAAGGTCAACGATCTAGCGATGAGAGGGAAGCAGAGACTTAACTCTAAAAAAGTTTGCAGACCACTCGTCGACAGATAGGAAGCGCCGCGTCCTCGCGTTGGGAGGAGGAGAAACGAAAGAGTTTTTTGGAGAGGGGGCGGTCGAGAGTCGTCCCCTCATGCCCCCCCCCCACCCTCCCCCACCTCCTCCGCTCCACGTACCACGAGAAGTTGGGGGACGGCATAGTGAGGGGGCAGTAATTGCCGGTCGCACTTTGGACGCGGAAAGAGGCCGGATAAGAGGCCAAGAATGAATAGGCGGCGGAAGAAGGATAGAGAAGACGAGATGAAGGGTTTTAAAAACTTATAAAAGGGAAGAGGCGGAAGAACGGAAATATTGACTGGAAATGGGAAAAGAAAACGCCTACCTTCGTCGGTAAAAGGATAAGCAGTAAAGTGAAGGAAAGTGGTGAGAACCTACGGGTAAAGTTGATGGAAAAACCCCGAGTGTTGTATGAAAATACATGGGAGGGATAGAGAAAAGGACGGCAACGCGCTGGAACGGCCTAGGAAGGGGAAAGGAGAGGTAGAGAGTCGGGGAAAGCGAACAAGAAAGTGGAGGGATAAGAGTCAGGGATGGAAGAGTTTGAGGAGATAAGAGGAGAGAGAGAAAGAGAGGGGGGGAGAGGAGGATGAAGCCTTGTTTCCGTAACTACTTCATTGTGATATCCCCAGCGCGCTCTCTTCTTTTTTCTCTTCCCCTCGTTCTTCCGTTCTTTTTTTCCTCTCTATCTCTCTTTCTCTCACCCGCTCGCATCCGTCGCCATCAAATATTTGACGTGCTCATTACTCACAACTTTTCATTACGAGGCGAAAAGGGGAGCCGCCGTAATCTAGAACGTTCCTGCTCTTTGAAATTTATCACGAGGGAAGATTTCAAAATTATCTGCCCCAGCGATCTACAATTGAACAATATCGGAAAGTTTGGAGGCCAAAAAGGTTGACGCGGAATAGTAATTTTGGATGAGGATCCTCTTAAAAAGATCTATCTGAGAATGTGTGGCGATTTTTAAAATAGAGTCTGGAATCGTTCCGAGACTAAATGTCGCACATATAAGAGTTTTATTAACGACATAACGATAGGGCGACTCATTTACTTAAAATAAATTTACAGGGATAATGAAAACTGAGATTAAGATTTTGACAGAAATCCTACGGAAAATAACCTAAAAAATATCTAATTGGAAATAATGCGCGATTTGAGTATCAAGTCACGATTAACCCGCGCAATCGCATGTCTGCGGCAAAAGAAAGTTTGTACGACATTAATGAAACTGTTACACGTCCCGTGGATATAGAAATAGGTTATCGAAGAGCTTTCATTTTTTTAATTTTTAAACGTCACAGTGTAGGATTCAACAATCCAGAGCATTCCGAGATATTCAATTAAAAACCGCCACCGTCTATGGTGCGGAAGAAGCAATTTCAGCAGTTTTTAAATTAAGAAAAACATCTAATAGCAAGGATTGCGAATATAATGAAAACGCTCGGCCTCGCCCGAAACCTGGGCACCGAGTAAAAAAAAATTTGCGGAGGAAAAAAATCATCAAAACGCAAACATTTTTCGCGAGGCACGTAAGCCAGAGTTTACCTTTAATTACTCGACTTGTTCTCCTATGACCTCTCCATATAACTGCAAAAAATGTTCGACGCGAAAGAAAATAAATAAAAATAAACGGTCGAATTCTAGGGAAAACGTGTCTTCCTGGAAATCGACCGTCCTCCAGGTGAGGTACCGCAATATATTCCCTATTGGAAGGACGCTATAGAGGTGTGTAAAAGAGGGAGAGAGAGAGAATAAACAGAACCATTAAAAACATCAACTCTCGCCGTTTATCATACGAAACGTTACTACTCTCGCCCCGCTCCTTTAAACTCTCGTCTATTATGCGTGGAGAGGAAAAAGAGAGAGACACGAAGAGAGTGAAAGGCAAAGAAAAAAATTTAATATGCAAAAATGACCTGACCTTACGCAAAAGATAGGAAAGCGAACCGGATGAAAAAAAATTAATAAATAACCTTACTTCAAAAAGCAACAACGTGGAAAGAGCGTAGAAAGAATGAGAGGAAAGAGGGGGAATCGTCCTAATTGGGGAGCAGCTCACGAGAGAGAGAGAGAGAGGGAAAGAGTGTGTGAGAGCGAGAGAGATGCCAAAAAAGAGCGGAGAAAATTTCCGATGAATTATAAACGAATCGCCAAAGCAATCTGTATCCCCCCTTTTCCCCTCCCCAAAAAAAATCATTTTTTTTTGCAAGCCTCCTCTATACTCCACGGAGCGCCGTTGCCGCTACCGACAGGTAGCTCAGCGACAAATAATAAATCGTGCAGAAAAAATTACGAAACGGACCCCCGCGTTCAGAAGAGAAAAGTTTTGTTATTTTTTTAATGACGTAAAGGGGGCGGTTCAACAACTTTTTAAAAAGGCTAAAATAACGAGAAGGCTGTCTCTCTCTCTCTCTCTCTCTCTCTCTCTCTCTCCAAACTAAACTACTAAGGAAGTTCTTAACATGTACCTACTTAAGCTTTATTAGTCCCTTACCTTCATCGTGTGTGCGTGCGTACGTATGTGTGTGTTTATGTTTATGTTATTCCACCCCCTTAACGCTACTATCCTCTCTCTCTCTAACTCCTTCTCTACGATGCCCTCTGAAGTACCTCCTTACCATATGACCCATGCGCTACCTCATGCCCTTTTCCAGTATAAACAGACATCCCTATTGTATTTGTGTGTGTCTGTGTGCCACTGCAGTGCTCTGCCGCTATACGAGTGCCACCCTTTCTGACCCTCTCTCTCTCTCTCTCTCTTCATGCAAAACTCGGAAGTGCGACAGTTTGTGCGAGAGGGAACGAGAGGGAATGTGAGAGGAGGAGGAGAGGGGAAGGAAGAGGCGGAGCGAGTGAGGGAGCGGAGAATGAATGAAAAGTAGAGGGTTAAGGGAGGAGGGGGAGGGTGGGGAGCGGAGAGGAGGAGGAAGAGAGAGGGAGAGTGGCAGGGAGACTCTCGTAGCATTAGAGATAACGACTTCCACTGTGTACGCTGATGGAGGACTTTGGGTAGGGACGGATTGGGAGGGGATGTGGAGAGCGGGAGAGAGAGGAAGGGAGTAGGGAGGGAGAGCTCGTGGGAAAAAATACCAAGGGCCGAGGGAGTCGAGGATGGGAGAAGAGGGAAGTAGGATATGGAGCAAAGGGGAAGGGATGGTAGGATAAGGACTGAGGAGGAGGGGATGGGGGAGGAGGTGAAGAGAGAAAGAAATGAGGCAAGATGAGAGGGAGGAAGAAAAAAAAGGCGGAGCGAAGATGGAGTGAGAAAAGAAGCTTGGTTAGGGAAAAGTTGTGAGGAAGATGTTTTGACGGATGAGTACATGATATTTTTTACGTGTATAAGGGAGGAGGTGGGTGATGGACCTTTTACGAACACTTTGTGCCGCCCCGGTAGTCCGGCCCGGTCCTTCTTTTATTTTCTCCCAAAGGCGGCAGAGATAGAGCTCTATATTTCAACTAGTTATATCATCTGGATCGAGAGAGAGAGAGGGAGAAAAAAAAGAGGGAGTGAGTTTTTTTATCTCCAGTACTTTTTTCAGCGTCCGCCTCGCTAATTATCACCAATTCGTCATCCGCATTAGTCTTGAGCGGTCATAAATTGCGAGGCGGACCTAAACAAAACTTTTGGAGGGATCAAAAGGACGTGTAAAGAGTGAGAGAGGGGAGAGGCAAGGAGAGAAGGGAGAGATGATGATGGATACGCGATAATGGGCGACGGTAATTGAATTAAATCGGCAAAAATGCCGTTGATCCCGCGTGATTCGATCCCCCTTTCTGAGAGCGCCGAAAGTAATCGCCGTTACGTAAGAGTCAGAAGGTCGCGAAGTGAATAGGCAAAAAAGAGACGGAATAAATCTGAAGAGAATGAGTTGGCGGAAAAACCGTGGTGTAGTAGCGGCTCGAACTAAAATAAAGGGGAGGGAATTGGCGCTGTTTCACTTCCTGGTCGCTAAAGTATCACTTAAATCCCGATTAAGCCAAGCTCCGATGTATTAGTGGATAGGCAAGTTGCAAAAATAGCAATCGAAAGATGAGGTGAAAGAAAATGAACTACGAGAGAACTGAGAGATATTTTTCCAGAGTAGCCTATTGACTTATGGAGTGGAAGAAAGTAATATTGAAGGCCGTAAAAGATGGAAGCGCCAAAGTATTCAGATATAAAAAGAATGAACTGAGAGATAAATTGAAGAATCTTTATGACGTAAAAGAAATATGACATTTTATGGTAGGTGGAAAATATCTAAAATGGAAATGTGTATATGTTTATGTGTGTGTGTGTACACATGATGAAAAACGCATATGAAATACAGTTTCCTGGAAGAATCATTAAATGATTTTGGAGTAATACAAATTATTGCCATGCATAAATAATGGTGTGCTTATCTTTTATTTAACAATATGTCGCAGCTAACGTCTTTTACTTACGAATAAATGCCAACAAACAATCATTATCAAAGATATTATATATATATATATATATATATAATATTTAATTTTCTAAGCAATCGATTCTGAATTACTTTCTTCTGCGAAAATATCTCTCAGTCGCGTCAAACGAAACCAAATTCCACATTCCTCCGAATTTATTCGTACTCTTCCGTCCCGAACAAATAATTTAACTTCCGAAATTTCCTAAATTCGTCGTTTTTCCCTCTCCCTCCCTCGCACTGAGAAGTGTCATTCGCCCACTCATAACTACCCTTCAGTATTTCGGAGGAGAGAGGTTGGAGGGAGAAGGAA
The DNA here is from genome assembly GCA_028673005.1 of Tanypteryx hageni. Lineage (NCBI taxonomy): Eukaryota > Metazoa > Arthropoda > Insecta > Odonata > Petaluridae > Tanypteryx > Tanypteryx hageni. Next base: position 60,580,877 of record CM054116.1, read on the forward strand.
AGGGAAGGTGGGATGGGAAGTCGTAGGACTAGGCTGGAGGATTGGGATGGGAGGCGGCAGAATGGGGTTAGGCGGGTGGGAGGGAAGGACATCAAACGATCGTTGTCAGGGAAACAAGGAAGGAGAGATGAGCGGCAAAGAAACTCAATTTCACTCGCATGACGAACAAATCTTGAGGGCTCTCAATCAGAACGCAAGAACTGTGCTCGTCATTTGATTCCCTGAAACACGGCTGGGGAAGCACCCCACCCAAACGAGCCAGCCAGGCGAAATTTGCGTCTTATTACTAGGGAGAGAGAGAGAGAGACACGTCACCGTCTGTGACATGCCGTCTCCCTCTCTCTCTAAACTAGCCCCTCCTACATTCTTTTTTTTTTTTAATTCCCTCCCTCCTTTCCAACCCCTTCCTAGTCTTCCTCTCACTCCCACCTACGCTCTTTCCTCTCCTCTCCTCCAACTCCCCCCTCATACGCATCCGCCCTCTCCCTCTCCATTTTTCTTTCCTCTCTCTCCCGTCCACTTCCTCCCATACAAAATGCACATCCGCATACACACACACACACACACACACTCACGGTCCAAGCCATCCCCCGGATCCGCTCCACTTCACTTGGCACCAAAAGGACGCTCCATCGCTCCCTTATTCGACGCCTCTGTTTCAATTTAATTTCACATATGCCGCGCAGATATTCCTCCCGTTACGCTCATACTCCTCCTCTTGCTGCCGCTGCTTTTGCAACAGCGATAAGGCCGTGTTTGATTAAACAGAAGGAAGCGCCAGGACGGCGGTCTCTCTCTCTCTCTTTCACTCACTCACTCTCTTTTTTGTTTTTTTTTTTTTTCGTTTTACAAGCCGCGACGAAAATGCGAAATTCATTTGTTTCTCGACAAATGTAAAACCATTTCAATTACATTTTTTTAATATTAGGGAGTCACGTCCCGACTGGAAAAATTGAAAAAAACAAAGAACATGTAAAACGGGACGACAAGGTTTTTTTTGTACGCTAACATGACATGCATGATGTTGTCACCAGGCAGTGATAATGTTTAGCAGCGAAAGCTGTCACTTTTCCTTTCCAACCAAAGCGATGAGGCAAACAGACAGGAAAACTCTCCAGTGTGATTTTGTTTCTCCCAGCAACGATTACCGTTAAATAGAATCATGTGAAATAAACGGTAAATTGAAGGCTTATTTAGAATCAACTAATTTCTCGAAAGAGCAATAAACTTATTTTCCCTCTCTTACACAAGAAACATTTTGCTTCATTTTTTCATTAATCCAATCCTAAATCATTAAAAATTGTTACGAATTATGTATTTATTTATACACACACACACACACATACACACGCAGACACACATTTATACATAATAATATGCACGTTTACCCGAAAAATGTAGAACCATTTTTTAGTACGATTGCTATTTCACCGTATTCTATAATTCTATAATCTTCCTATCTGACGATACAAGTTTTAAATAAATATGAGAGGGAATTTTGGAGTTGAAGGCGTATTAAAGACTTTTACTTTGAAGTCCCATGTGCTGTCATCCATTTACAGGTAACGATGTACCCACCAAAAGAGCTTCCTCGTTGATGACCCAGGCTTTGAATTAAGAGCTACCGGGAATTTATTTTATTTCATTTTTTTCACCATTTGCACTTTCTGAACGGAATCTCGTTTAGCGGTTAATCACCACGCAAGAGCGAAAAATTCTATTTTTTGTAGTAGGAATCTTAAAACTCTCGTTTGCGAATTTTTTACTACCCAACATCGTGAGTAAGTTATGAAAATCTGCCGTTCCTAGGCAACGATCGCATAAAAGCCGATTCAATGAGAGGACTAGGACATCTAAGTATAGTGGTTGAATATAATCAGTCATTTATTAAGAGGGAGGCTAACAAAATTTCTCTTATCACAAGCAATACGGCAACTTCAAAATCATTATGATCAAAAACAGAGAGACTAGAAAATAATGTAAAATATTAAAATTTACGAACACATAAAACATAAGTCTCTCATAAACGTAAATGGATTTAATATCCTGTCTCGTTGTGCACGTTTTCTTGTGAAGATTCATCTGTCTGTCTGACGGGCTTACTCCTAAACGAAAGCAGCTGGAGACTTCCTTTTATCGCCAATCGATTCAGAATGCTGTCTCGTTGAGCACCTTTACTCAATTTGTCCGTCTAAAGTTAATAAAAAACCGCCAATTACCTTCTTCTCCAGCAACTCTTTCCTTACTTGCTTTATGCTAACATCAGTAAGGAGGCGTAAGACATTAAAGCAGTCCACAGTTAAAGTCGAAATAGCCAGAAGCATAGACATACTGCAGAAACCATATGCGCATTTCGGCTACAAAGTAGCCACCATCAATGGCGATCCGCCGAAATTGCAATAGGAAAACCATCGTTTTTTATTTCGATTTAAGCCATAGGGTCGAGAGCTCGATAATTCCTTTCGAACCGTTGACATCGGCTCAGCAACCCAATGACTTAGTCACGACGCGCAAAATTACGAATTCTAACTGAAAACACATACATCTAAGTATCGCACACAGAACCCGACATATCATATTAATTACGACAGAATAACTAGGAGCTCCGCTTCAATCAAACCTCGAGCGCAATGGCTTTGTTGCGGACCTCTCCGAAAAAGATACCAATTTACATCGCATTGGCGGAGAGGTGGGAGGGACAGAGTGAAATGGAAGGAGGGAGAATAGGAGAGGAATGATTCAGCGTGCCTCCGACTGTGGAAGGACCTTCTCGGCATACGTAATATTAACCCCTCCAAAAAGCTTACCTCTTTAACCCTTTCTCCTATTTCACCCACTCCACGATCATCACCCCTTATAACGATGCCTTTTTTATTTCAGCCTCAGATCCGAACCCTTCTCTCGTTTCAAGCCTCAACTGACCCCCTCCCCCCTCCAACCTCTCCCTCCCTATGCCCTCTCACAGATACTAACCAACCATTCCATCTCCGAAAAACTCCCATCTCCGCAAAACACCCATCCCCTTACAACTTGTCCTCCTCTCCCATTCACCTCTCACCAGCCTCTTTTTTCATGGAGGATGGATAAAAGCTGCGAGGGAGCAATGAGGGTGGGGGGAAGAAGTCAGCGAGCGAGGGGGGAGAGAGTAGGAGAAAGAGGAGGTAGAGAGAGAGCTGGTAGGGAAGAGGTCTGTCCGACCTTATATCCCTGCCGCGCTTTGATTAGTTCGTTATTAGCGGCGCCCTCGTCGCGTACTTCAAAGCCCGTGAAAGGAAGGGCTTTTATTCGCCTCCCCCTTCCTAGTACCTTCCGCCCTCCCGCCCTTTCTCTCCCTCCCTATCTCCTACTTCCTTCCTTCATCCCAATCCTCAATCTCTCTGAAAATTCCTCCCACTCCCCTAACGGGTCTCTTTTCCTCTCCCACTTTCCCTCCCCTCCCACAGCTCTTTCTCCGCCCATTACCTCGCAACCTCCCCAGTCGCATTCAACTTGCCCCATGCTCACTCTTCCGGGCACCACTTCACCTCTTATTTCGAAATCCCCGAAAAAAAAACTTTCGTTTCCTCTTTTTGAAGTACATAGATAGAAATACACGGCCAATCAAGATCCAAGAGTACGACGAGTCAGACCTTTTGGGTGATTTAGCGGAAGGGGTATTTAAAAGTTACAAAAAGTAACGATAGAAAGGCCAAGTGATTGTTTGCTCTTAGCGGATGCGTGTTAGAAGACGCTAAGTAATTACGTCGGCATTAAGGCGGTTTAGTTAACGACACTTTTTTATCGACGCTCGTAAGCCGGCCACGCTGTGTGAAATTTATTTTTTTTAATTCGTATTAACGCATGCTGAGGCACAGAAATTATTAAATTATGCCAAGTGAAAGTCAGTTACCCACGTTAAGTGTACGAAAAACTTTACAAAATTGAAAATGTCCTACGTTACAAAACTGCATTCTCAAGCGTCAAGTGGCATAAAGGCTGCAAAACATTAGAAGTTTAACTGTATGGAATTAACGAGTATCCATAATAGTTTCTGCCAAGAACGCACTAGCGCGTTAGTTTTAATTCCAAAGTTGACTTCTTTTCTAGCCTCTAATTACGTACGAAAATTGCCACGAAAAACAATTAATTACTGTAAGAAATTAGACTAGGGGTGAGTTTTTGCTCCTTTTGCCGGTTAATAATCAATTACTTCAGTCTTCATCATAACAAAAGACCCATCCCAAGGCCCTATATCCAATTCAAAGCTCCATTACTTGCTAATAACTTCCAGCCATTAACACAATGGCATTTAAGCACGATTTAAGAAAATAGCGATGATATTGGTTCATAGGTCTATTCGCTAAAAATGTATGACATACAATGTGTGGTCATGGTGCATCAATCAAATAGGGTTTATAGAAATAGGATAAAATACAATGAAAATTAATACAAAAAATTATTGTTGTGTCACAAAGAAATAAATGAGAGCAGCAGCATCCAGAATTCCACGAATTCATCTCCGAGAGCAATCTGCTTTGAGGAATTACAGAAATTTCATCTCCTGCCCTAAAACTAAAAATTTCCTGACTGTGGAAGAAGTGGAGGCATGTAAACGAAAAGTTGGGTCAACAGTTTTGAGGCCACTCAAATATATTTGCCTCCCAGTAAATTTAATTCGAATAAAAGCATTACAGACAATGTGGAACTCAAAGTAAAAAAATGTTTTTCGATGAAAACTCTCCATTAAAGGCCTGGAAAACACTGGAATACGCTAAGTAAATGGTTAGATGACTTCAGTGGACATTAAAGGAACAGAATCAGAACGCAATCATCGTTTGAGAAAAAAAAAGAGGTTTTCCAAAATAATGCCGGCATAATGCAATTAAAGATGGAGCGACTCTTTGTGATACGAAATAACGAATAAATCAACAAAGTGAACAAACTTAATTACACCGATTAAACGAAGTTTACAAATAAAAACTGTGCGTAAAAAAATTTAACATATAACTGTAATATATTTCGAGCAAAATGTTCTTGCAAATGGACAATTTTGCCACTAAAATCTTATTCGGATAATTTTTCCAACTAATCTAATTTAATTGTTTAAAATTGTTACTTAGTTTAATTTTTGTAATTATAAACAAATAAAAATTTTAATTTTATTTGTTTGTACTGATGGAGTTGTAATATATGATTATTCTGGCATTTCACTTGAAAATGTATAAATCTTCACTATGGTCACATAATCTACCAGCGCCATCCATTTGAGACAAACCAAAATATTATACCTCGTCGACTAAACCTTGGATAGTAATTTGTTTTTAATGAGACAAAAAAAGAGCGGTAAGCTAATTGAGCACGAGACAACAAACAGTTCTCGCTTGCTAAAACCCATATCGTACACAGATATATAATTTCGCAGCTTCACATTTCCTACTGATAATCGTGTTATAATCCGTTAAATATCTTTCTTTTTACTTAATGGCTTAAACATTTTTTTTCGCAGTTTTACTGCGCAGAAATTTCTTTTATCTTTCGATGGCGTTATCGAGAATGAAAAACAGAGTTTAGCTGCAGGGAAACCATTATGAAAAGAAAATTTTTGTGCAAATGCAAATAAGTTAAAAGCGAGGCATGGATATTTCAATACGAGTAGTACTGCCTACTTCATCAGGATATCTTTTTTGTCATGCTTGCAACCTAAATGTTAAATTTAGGCATATTTTATGAATTTGTAAAAAAAATCAAACTATAAAAAATCTTAGTTTTTTTTAATATTTAAAAAGAAAAATCAAACTATAAAAAATTCTAGTTTTTTTAATATTTAGTCTAAATGTAATGCAAACGGTGAAAAATAAGAGAAATGCAAATATTGGGCTATAGATCTTCGAGTTATGGAGGTTCTATTTTATATTCAAAATGTGACCTTTGTGATTCTTAGAGCCATAAAACGGTTGAGTATGGCTGCAGGAGTACCTCTTATCCGGTGTTAGATTTATGACGTCAGGTGAGTTCGATAAATGTATTTAGTTTTTTAATTTGATTTATTTCGAACACTTTGGAAGATTCCATGGTTCCGTTCCAAAAGATAACTTCTAGCTAATTTATTCTTTCAAAATAAGACTAAAAGGTTTTCGAAATATTAGTAAAACTTGAAAAATATGTAAGAAGATTGTATTTATTGCATATTAACGTGATTCCAGCACTAAAATTTCTCAAAACCTCTCTAATTTGCGTATATTGGGAATGAAAACAAAGATTTTTCCCACAAATCCATAAAATTAGTAGTGATAATATATGCTAGGCATAAGAACATGTTCAATTATGTTTGTGGAGATGAAATTTTAACTGTCAATATCTCGGCCTCATTGACGCTTAGCCATCAAGCAATAGAGATCTTTTAGTTTTTCTTTCCCATTGTAACCCACGCCTCAACTAATCTAACGTTCCTCAACTAAATGTCACCTTTCCGCATATGGAAACTTATTCATTTAAATTGAAGGAGATGTCTTAAAAAACCACTTAGAATTTCGCGCGAAAAGAGAAGTTAGATGTTAAAGAGTTCAGTAATTTAAGAGAACTCGAATATCAATTTTTCCTCGAAAAAAAATATGCATGCCACTGTTATAAGCTTACACCATCGTTAATGTCGATAAAAACGAGAAAATAGGGTAAACCTTATATATAAAACTCCGTGTTAGGCAAGAATCTGTTATCGTTTAGAAAAAAAATAATCGTAGAAATAATTTCATTGAAATTGACGACCCTCTTCCCTAAACCTCATCTCTATTTCCTCCTACCGTGATTTCGCACCGCCGTCAGTGGTTCCATGGATGGCCGCTTTATGGTCAGACGCCACCACCTCTGCCAAACAGACCTCCCTCATTTCCTCTTCAATGACACATTTCACCACCCCTTTTACCCTTCTGTTCTCTCCATATCTTACCCGCTCGCATTCTTATCGGTCGCGTTTTCATCAATTCAGGTTAGATAATTTGCTGATGCTTGTCTCATATGCACGGTTAATGGATAATTAAACTGACTGCTGTAGGTTAAAAACAAAATTAAGCGAACTGGCGAGTTGACCGTTAGGAACAAAGTGTTCATTAATGCAATTACAATGAAAACGTTTCTGTCAGTAAAAGTGTATGATTAGTTACAATTACACATAATAAAGTAAATGCTTAAAGGAGAATTATAAGTCCAAGCACCTGGGTGAAATTTTTTCCAAAGATTTACAATGGAAGCGCGAGTTGGCAGGGCAACAACAAAGGAATTATGAACGCGTTATGGAAGACCGCGCCTACTACTAAGAAAGGAGCATACATCAGGGCTCAAGAAATTTTCTAAAAATCTAGACGCCAGCTCCAAAACCTATGAACCAGCGCAGACGCTAGCTAATTTTGGCGGATATTTTTTATCATCGTCAGAAAAATAAATTTTTAATAATTTAGACAAGAATCTGCTACAATAATTAAGCCATGCACATTGATTGCTGTCAAATTATGCAGCAGAATACAATAAAATGAGCCTTACACATCTGAAAAAGTCTAATGATATTCCCAAAACAAGTAGTTTACGAACAAGAATAAAAATTAGCACTTATTTTCAGGAACTTGATAGCTTCCGACAGAAATATTGTTATAATTTGCTGCTCCTACTGCTGAGCCCGACGATACAATTAGACTACAGCACGTGACTACAGTATAACCAAAAACCTAACTACAACCTATATAGGTATACAATATCTAGGCACCAGCGTGAAAATCTTAGGCGCCATGGAGACCTGGTGCCCGGGATTTTTCAAGCACTGGCATACATGTCCATAATTCGGCCAATACTAGAATATGAAGCTACAGTCCAGGACTCGCCATATCAGGAAAGGTAAATAGGCTATAAATGGCTCAGAGGATCGCGGTGTGTTTCATATTACGCAATTATGAGAGATGAGGGCGTTAGGAAAATGATTGAGAATTTAGGGGGTCTAGATTACTAGGGAGAAATTAGCATGGTTCGGTAGAATTTATAATGCCTGCATTAATATGCCATCATGGAAGGAGTTGCGGATTCAAATAGTGAAACTGAAACACCTTGAGCGTCTAACGACCAAATTAATAAAATAGAAGTTAGAACAGGGAGTGTGCAATATTTTTAGGCGCGTTTCGTTTCCGACGTAAATCTGTCCGTCCACACTCATGTTCGTTCTTGGCTTCTACCGAGAGATTTTTCGTGAAATTTGGTATTTAGGACTTATGGCCAAAGACAATAAGAAAATGGCATAAATGGTTCACATAACCGAATCAAGGGTACCACTTTACTGGAATTAAAAAACGAAGTTTGAGCCATATCTCGTAAAATGTTGTTTATACCAGAAAAATGTTCAAATTAAATTTGTAGAACTAGTAGTTAAATAAAATATTTCTTTCTAGATACATTTTATCGTATGAGTAGCGTTATCAATAAAATCAAACAAGAAAGTCTTAATTAGTATGAAAACGTAATTGTTGTTAACGTAAACAATCTTCGCAGTAACTAAAGTAAATAACAAGAACTCCAAACCAGGACTAATGCAGGCTGGTTTCCCAACGTTGTCGTCTAAAAAAAACGTAACCGTAAATATTCAACTGAGGTGTTTTAAATAATTTTCAATTGTTTGATTAACTACAAATGATTAGAAAATAAATCGGTCCAAAAAACTTAAATGTTTCCGTGACATAATTTCTGATATATCGTTTTGTAGTATTTTTTCATACTAAAATTAGGTAAATACGTTTAATAATGCACCAACTTAGGAGAGGGGGTAGAGAAGAAATTGTTAGTAGAATGCCTGGGTGGGCCGGATGAAGGCACACGTAGAAACTAGCTCAAGTGATTACGTGTAGTTTTAACAATTAAAGGCAACACTAACTAACTTTTAACATTAAAATTACACTGGTTAAGATTATATGTAAAACATTTTAATGAAAATATGCTAATTTGTTCTTATTAAATACTACAAATCGTTTCTTCAACAAAGCTTCGCGGGCCACATTCCACATCCTCGAGCAATAATATAAGACATAGTGAAGGAAAATTTAGTTTTTAAAGAGGGAGATAAGCAGTTGGAACAATTTGTTTACGAAAGCTTTTGAGATTTTTCCTTTCTTATGCGGAGTTCTTCAATGGTGAATTTGTACAAAATTTTTAAATTTCATTTATATCTTTTTATTTTATTTATCTTACTGCAGTGAAATTAGAAGAATAATTGGTAGAGTGACATTACGTAAAGGTATAAGTACTCGGGGAACGTTTCGGTAGCAGCGAAGGCCAGGCACGAATCCTCACAATCCAATATTTCCATTAGGGTTCTTGCGTTTCTTATTAGCTTATTTTAAATGCTGTTAATTTTTTACATATAATGTACGTCACTTTTTTATAAATTTGTATAGTTGAGTTTTTTACATTTTCAAATGCTCGATAAACGTTGCCACCTGGCAATCAAACCAACTTGTAAAGTCTCCTTCTTGGTCACTACTACAAGTAGTAAGTCAAAGAACTGTTAGGGCTTCAAAAGTTTTCACCCATCTCTTTCTTTCCACATCTCGCCTTTCACGAGGTTGATATTGGGAGATATGTTTAGGTATCCTATGGGCGGGCATTATTGTAGATGATTAATCTTTTTTTGGTCATGTTCCTTCATTACTTCATTTATTGCAACTAAATTCAAGACTATTCTTGTCCTCATCCCTGATTCTGCCTCACTTCGCTCATCCTTTTATTAATATCAAGAAATTCATTTATGTCGCATGAATTGTTCTACGTTCTCTTTTGTTAATTACCCAGGTTTCACTGCCATTCAGAAGCACTAGGACTACTGTAACCTTGTAAAATTTAATTTCAGTTAATTTCGGTTTTCCCTTTCAGCAAACGCCTTATGGTTTCAGAATCAGATTATGTATTTTGTCATTCACGTAAATAAAAAGCGATTGCACTATTACAAATTCACAAAATATATTAATTATATCCTCAATCAAAAGTAACGTTTTTCGTTATATTTTACTCAAATCCTGGTATGTACTTCGGTAATAAATGTAATTGCATTTTTGAACCGAACTGAGAATGTTTTCGGTGGATATGATGATATTGTTACTGTAGATTGGAATAAGCATCTTGAAACTGAAGGGCACGAGTTAGAAGAATACCTAAAAACCAGATTTGGATTAAATTTGTTATATTCAAGAGAACCAACTACTGATATCAATACCACAATTGATGCAATTTTCGGAAAAACTCATTGCTACGATATAAAAATTTTAAGAAGTGAATCCCTATTTAGCTATCATAAGCCTCTAGTTTTAAGATTAAGAAAACGTTTATAATTGAATTTTTTAAAGAGCAAAACAACGTCTTTTAATAAATTGTCGAAAAAAGCGTCTTATGCTAATTGCTCTGCAATTATTTCCTCGCTTGTTCTGTTATGTCATTATTAAAACTGCATGTTATATCACATTATAGAAACTTGAAATGAGATACTTACCCTAGAGACTGATTAACTATAACTATTCTTGAACGGATAGTATATTTACCGTGGAATGTCATTACTTTTCTTATATTGGTTGAGGTTTTAAAATTAAAGTATTCGGTGTTTATTCGATATACGATATTTTCTATCAAATATTATACAGGCAAATTCTCCGTTAGTTATCACAACTAATTGTTGCGTTTTTAAATAAGAAAATAATATTTGCTGTCATCCATGAAATTGGTACGTTTTCCGGATACCAGCACATATTTAATAAGTGTAGCAATCTAGCTTTACCTATATTTAATCCACTCGGTATTTATTTCATTATTACCTACTGCTTTCCTATTTTTAAGCTACGTAAGACGCCCTCAAGTTCTTCAATTGTTAACTTATATACCTCTACGGCTTTTTGTACTTTCGAGGTATGTTCGAGTGTCTCCTTAAGCAGAAGATATAGTACTCAAACCATTGGTTTCTATTATTATATTGTCAGGCCGTTTCCTTCTCATTTAAGTGTTTTCATTATTTATGGGCTAGTTCTTGTTTGCTATGTATTGCTTATAATGCGCCCCCAGGTTTCTCCATGCTCTCTTTAGGCTACTCGTTTTATTATAATTTATTTTCTGGTTATGCTCCTTTTGCCGAATCAGTTCGTTTTTTATAAATAATTTTAGTATGAACACTTTTCTTTTATGGCTTGCTCGATTTCGCTGTTCCAGATCTATTTTGGAGGAAAGCAAATAGTGAACAGAGTTAATGTTATAGCCTCTGAATACTCTAGTTTGTTATAATATACGCTAGTAACTTCTGCTGCCAAATTTTTATTTCAGATTACACAGATGTAAATTTTAGCCTGCAGCGTCTATTGTCCGCTAGCAGCGCCACCTTATCATCAAACACTACAATTACGCAGGACCGGCTCAAAGGGTTGTGGCGCCCCGAGGCAACTTTGCTTTGGCGCCCCCATCCCATTCATCTAAGCTGAGAAAGGTTTCTCAGTTAAAAAATAAAATATAAATTTTTTTATATAATTTTATTGTTTATTTCATTCAGTTCATTTTATTGAAATATTAAAATAAAAAATATAATTTATGTAAATTAAATTAATAAGTGGCGTTAATTATTACATAGTCATTACAATTTCCGCTTTAAAGATAAATTTTCGGGCCTTTATATCTGCGAATCTTTGGATCATTTTATCCAGGTTTAAATCCTTGGCGATGGCATGTTCAGTTGATAAGGTTGTCAACCCATCCAACCGATCTTGTGTCATCGTGGAACGGAGATCAGTTTTGATTAACTTCACATTTGAAAAGCTCCGTCCTGCGCCGGCCACAGATACTGGAAACGTTACGAGAACACTCAGCGCCACGAAAATATTTGCCAATGACGCCGTCAAATTGTTTGAGCACATGAATTGCAAGATTTTCGTTGGAGAATAATTGCCTTCAAGATGGTTTCGCAAATATTTTAATTCATCGTATAAATCTATGCCGGTGATATCTTTCTAATCATAAGCAGAATTTCGAAATCCATACAATTTTTACGCAGCTCGTCGTCACTCATTTCTGTGGCATAATTCATTGTATAAAAATTGGAACTGATCGTTTTGCTTTACGATCAACTCAAACCTGTCTTTCGATGACTGAATTGCGTTGTCTAAAATGTTGTTGAAAAAGTGAACCCTAAAACTTTCGTTCTCTATGGTTTCATCTTCGTGTTCGTAATCAAACATTCTTTTTCAGCGGCGATTTCTTGTTTTTTCAAAATTCTGGTTCAATTTCAAATTCGATTGCCAACTTTTTAGCATCGTCTAGCCCGCATATAAATTTCTCATCTGTGTAATTTTTAAGGTATTCGTTTGATTTTGAAAGTCGGGAGACAGCTTGCGGTATATTAAAATTGACGTCTTGGAGAGCTTTACTTGTGATGTTTATTTGGCTCAAAATGTCATACCAAACAATCAGGCAGCAATAAAATTCTGTTTTTTAAACTGTTTACTTATTTCTTGTTGATCGATAGCGATTGATTTCTTTTCTGTGGCTCTTTTGATATTTTGGCGCCCCCTAGACTTTGACGCCCCCTAAACTTCGACGCCCCCTAAACTTCTGCGCCCCCTAAACTTCAGCGCCCCCTAAACTTCAGCGCCCCCTAAACTTCGGCGCCCCCTAAACTTCGGCTCCCCCTAAACTTCGGCGTCCCCTAAACTTCGGCGCCCCCTAAACTTCGGCGCCCCCTAAACTTCGGCGCCCCCCTAAACTTCGGCGCCCCCTAAACTTCAGCGCCCCCTAAACTACGGCGCCCCCTAAACTTCAGCGCCCCCTAAACTTTGGCGCTCCCTAAACTTCGGCGCCCCCTAAACTTCGGCGCCCCCTAAACTTCGGCGCCCCCTAAACTTCGGCGCCCCCTTAACTTCGGCGCCCCCTAAACTTCGGTGCCCAGAGCCAATGCCACATTGGCTCGCCCCTTAAGCTGGCCCTGCAATTACGTCGGGCAGAGCTTAGCCGGTCAAAAAAACCTCAATATCTCACCAATGGTTTGACCGATTTCAATTTTATAATTTTCCTGCAAATCTGCAGGTCGAGACGTTTAATTTGATGCATCACACGTTAAGGTGGCTGTTACTTTCACTTTAAATTTTTTATTTTTTTACGCTATTAATATATAGATTGCTACGCCGCTAGCTACCCTACTATCTTGTTATTATTTCATAATAACATCATTTATATCCGTGGTGCCTTTAAATTTCTTCTTTGTTCCAGTGATAACAGCTATAATTATAATTCTTCCAGGATGATATTAAGTTAAATTTACTCAGTACAGAGTCGTCTGACACTCCATGTTTCTATGTTCAACGTAGTTTCTATTGCATATATATAGTTTGTCCTTATTCCATCCTACTAGTTTTCTAATGAGCTCATCCGAATTTCCTTGTTGAAGCTTGCAAGTAATAAGTTCTCTCGATTGCATTGCCAGCCCAATGCAAGGAATACAGGTGGTGAGGTTACCACTTTAAAGCGTCTTGTCCTAATCTATTACGTATAAACCAAGTAAGAAGGGCTATTCCGAATTGTCGTCGTAACTCTACCATTTAGGTCTTCACCATTGTTACCCAGGGATAGCCCCCTCCCCATATTTATATCCCCTGGAGGGAGGGTGACCTAGAACTAAGCTCCCAGGCAATGGGTTCCCTGTTGGTCCACGGGTCCTTATTCAACATATTCGGACCACCCCATCATATTTGATGGGCTCCCCCATCCGCCAACCGGGGGACGCGCCCTCTAGGAGTTCAGGGTCTCCCGAGGGAACCTGTATGGTATTAGTATGCTGACTTGTAAAGCTATTAGCATTAATAACAATAATAGTAATGCACCCTTTATTTTTCTATCATCCGCCTTTTCGTTGCCGTAATAGCGCTTTTAAATAAAAGTCGCTCAAAACTTATGAAAAATCATGGCCCAAAACAGCACACATTTCAAGCTGACATGAGTGGTAGAGGCATGCATTTGAGGGCAAGAGAGCTGAGAGCACTCGTCCCTCGCCAGCAGTAGAACCATCATAGCGCTCGCTGACAGCATTTTCAGAAAGATAATTATTCACTTCACAGTGTGATCTCTGTGTATATGAGTCTATTCATACAACAGCGCAGCTAATTATATGTGCATTTTGAACGTTTATTGATTATTTTAATAATAAGAAAAATATCAAGCCAACAAAAATCAACCAACTCAATCCTAAACTACTTCAGCGCCATAAAGGTCACATTTCCAATGAAATATAATGGATAATAATCTTAAAATAATACAGAAGAGCTTAGAATCAGTGAATACTTCACTCATTAATATACCTCCGGCTCTCAATATTTCAAACTTACATTTCAATTCTTATTATTTATTACACATACAAGAATTTCGACGTATGTGCTTCGAAATTCATGTATGGCTGTTCAGCACAAACCTTAAATCCGTCACTCATTAAGCCTCCCTCCGGCTCAAAAAATGTGAGATGTTTTGATCTGTCCCGAAAGCGTACTGTTTATATGGGGATTTTGGTGTTTGATACAGAATGCGTGCTTTTTTGAGCAACTCCGCTTTTATTAAATCAACCTTTCCATTAGACCTACGTCAAATATTATCAGTTTGCTGTTAAATTTTAAAACGGACTATCAAGATCATCTTGTTACTTGACTCCTGCAAGTGATCATGTAAGTCGAGCAGCAGTAACCTAGTTCGGTAATTCAGATAGGCATTTCTGCTACAAAGTAACCGTACTCGGAGGAAATTTACTGATAGTTTTTTTCATTCTTATTAGAAATCAAGTATACATTATAGCTACAAAGCGGCCGCCTTCAGCGATGATTCGCCGATATTCGATTCTAATAGGACTCAAATCAATCACCAGTAAATTATCTCTGAGCACTACCTGCTTTGTGAATGAAATACGCACCCCATTAGCCCGACCATTTTATGGTTACAGGAGTTGCCTTGAGTACATAATACGGTTAAATGCCTGGAAATTTTGCAAAATCACCGTTCGGAGACCAATCAACGCCTACAGGAATAAATGCAACTTCCCTCAGAATTCAAATGACGAAGAACTTCCTGTTGATTATTCAACTATTTGAAGTCGTTCGATCAAGGTTAATAGTCATGGAAATCATGCCAATAAATTCTGAAATCAATTCAATCGACATCCGTAAAGAAGAAAGCAATGAAAATCTGATATATAACGAACCCGTCAATTGATTGCCATTAATTTTGGGAATACGCCTCTTCTAGTTCGGATTCAAATACTTTCAACAATCTTGACCATTTAAGATAAAAACAATAAATTATACTACTTTCTATGTGTCGTAATTAAAGGGTAGCATAGAAATTTCACTCTCAATTACAAAAACTACCATAAACTATCACTGATTTAAAATGATTTAAGGGGCACTAGAGTGAATGATGAAGATAGAATTAAAGCATTTTAATCCAAAGATAAAATCATTAATGATACGGCAAAAGACAATAAAATTAAATAATAATGGAAGATTATTCCATCTTACTTTTTACTCTATTCGTATTTTATTAAATGATACATTTTTGCATTTAAAAGTCTTCTCTACAAACGTAACTATATAAATTACCTAAGATACATTTGCATATATGGTAACGATAAAGTTTTGTAACTATCGTAAAATTATCACGGTCAGGCATCTGCCATCAACAAAATGGCGACTTTTAAATGGAGTCGGCAATGCGAAAGAAAATTTAATCTTCCTACAACCCGCACTGAGTGCTGAATTTTGACCTTGTTTTGAACATAAATAATTACAGCGGCAGTACGGTGAGTTTACTGATGAATTATTCCAATTTAGAAGTCATTATTTCATATTCAGGAGTAACCGGGTCGCATGACCCATTGATTTGAGGACCCGATCCACTTAATTGTCCACATTTATACTTTTTTTAATGAGCCAGTTCCAAAATACGATGAATATTTCAGTTTAGCAGCATATCGTTTCAAAATGAAGTCGTCCAGAGGTTTATAAAAACTGACTATTATGAAATTTTGGTAGATTTGTGAGAAAGAGAGATTCATTAAAAGTCGCGTAGGCATGTGTCCGATACTAAGCCTGAAAAAATGTTAATTTTCATTTAGAAATTACTTTCGCCATCAATAACAACTCATCTTAGATAGATTCTGCTATTTGAGGTAATATAATCTTGATAATTAAAGAAATATTATAAACTACGGTAACAAAACTTTTATTTGTGTACCCTTCATGGTAGCCCTTTCATTATCAGGACCACATTTAATCTAGAGCATCTTTCTTTTACAAGAAATCCAATTCTGACAAAAGCTAGGATGATAAGATCAAATAAGATTAATGGTATTTAAGTTTATGAGTTCTAGTAACACACAAACTTGGGTCTAATATTGGGATGTTTATTAAGGCAAGTTGTTTATATGCTAAACATGCCATAGCGCTTATCGCAACATATACTCGCTCTCTCTCGTAATTATCTCATCCAAAAGAATATTCCAAAGCGGCAAACAAAATTCGTTTACCAAATGAGTATTAAATACGAAAACCAATTTGCTTATTCGGGAATGCCCGAAAACAGAAAGCCATCCTCAGAAATGCCCCTGAAGATTCCCGCACTCAGATAGAAGTTCCGTTTCAACGAAATTGAACACAAATAAACCCGTCCGAAATTAGAAAGCCATCTCCATTTCCGAAGGGCAAGGCCCGTTAACGGCGCCCTCTCTTTGGCATTTAACCACAAGGCGGGCGGCGGCGGGATCAAAATTCCATCCGCCCAAGACCCTCCTCCTCACGGCGATGCCGCGCTCCACGTTAATAAAAAAAGGACTTCTTGAGAATATTGCTTCCTATTTTCATAGCAAACTACATCATCTTCCTGGAACTCTTCCTGGTCGTCTGCTACCCTACTCTTAACGGCCTCTCCTCGCCTGGGGGCCCACGCCGTGCCCAGAATCCGTTGCTTCCATTCGCCCCCGCCCATACCATGATTATCGGAGCCGTCGAAAATTTCCGGCCATCTCGTTAGCGATGTCCTTCCCACGCCACCGTCCAAAGATATTCGCTCACCGCACCCAGAAAACTCCCCCGGGTATCCGAGCCTCATCCCCGTACCTCTCTCTATATCTCTCTCTATCTCTCCCTCTTCCCCCTTACCTCTCTCTCTCCCTCTCCTCCCCATCTCTCTATGCGGAGCGAAACGAAAAGCTCGGAGGTATTCCTCATTTCTCCTCTGGCTAAATTCCATCCTACGAGTCCAAATACCTTCAGCCGAGTGAACTTGATTCGTGGATGAATCGAAACTTGCCGTGTCCTTGTTGCCCTTCAGAAAGGTCACTATAGAGCCGCGTTCGATATTTACTTTTCGTATCCGACGTTGATGAAAATTGAGTCTATGCCGTTGCTTTTAGACTTTTGGATCCATTGAGGATCCTGGATAACGAGGACGGTCAAAACTTTGGCGATCGCGGGGGGTAAATGGAAATTTTAAATACTAATTCGGTCCGTTAACAGACGATATACGTGGATAACTAATGCGTGACGTGACTCTTAAATGAAACCTATTGGATTTTTTGTGAAATAGGGAAACTATCCGAAAAGAGCACTGAAAACAATTTCTCAACAAATGAAAGTACATATTGTGCTTATGTCCATATTTTGTTGCATGATTTTGAGTTATATCACTTCAATTTTTAGACAGCGCTAAAACCTGTCTTCGGACAGCAGCATGATGATGATGATGATCTTAAGAAAAATTATCAACGGAAAACGGACGCATTTGAGGAATAGGAAATGATAAATATATTTTTCGTTTTTCTGTATCTTAACTCAAAAGCCGAAATGTGCAACACTGTCAAGAATTTAGATTTTTACGACTAAAGCCATAAGGTAATTTTAACGCAATCGCTTTGTTTTAAATAAATACCTTCAGTTTCACGCTTTAATGAGCATTTGTATGTGTTTTTCGCACACTGCGATAGAAAGCGAAACCTTGGTTTTGATCCCGTGGCATAAGGGGAAGTCGGACGACCCAAAAGGGCGAGAGATTCGCCGTGAGGTGACCAAATGCGTTACGGCCACGTTCGGTTCGATTCACTTTGCCTCGTCGGCTGTCAAAACTCAGCCGCAACTCCGCAGTCCCCAATTGCAGCTACGACAAATGCCATCTGACAAGTTTAGAAAATCAAGGTATGCCGAGTCACTCGCTGTCTAATGATCGACGGATGTTACGAATCAAGAGGCGTCCGCAGACGATTGGATGCACGCATAAGAAGTCATTAGCTCAAGGCTACATGAAACGCGTAATTAGGCTTCCGAAGAAAAATTCAAGAAGTAATTCTGCATCCCCATTGTACTCAATGGCCAAAAAGCAAAGAGGGAAAGAGTTGAATAAGTCATCGTAAAAACGGAATAAATTTTTTGCTTCCGGTCAAAAGTCAAACACGAACTCTCGCATGCACCATATACATATACACGTACATGTAATATATGTATTTTTATACATTAGATACACATACATATACGAAATAAAACATATTATTATTAAAAGAGCATCAACTCCCTCTCCTACCACTCACCCTCTGCGTCTTCGGATCTCTTATACAACGGCTTCCTTTTGCGAGCGAAACGCACGATTATCCTTTCCAAACAGTTTTCCTTTCGCCGACATCCTCGTCATCCCTTGAAAGAGCCCTGTCGAGACCCTCCCCCTACCATTCGGGTTGACCACCACGTCCTCTACTTCCGACCGCCCACGCCGCTTTCCAAAACCCTCCTCCCCTCATTTATTCTGCACCTAACTCGCCCTTCCACGTTCTCTCCCTCGCCATGTACACCCTACCAGGGCCCCGGGGGAGAGAGAGAAAGGACTAGGGCGTTTGATCTCTGCCAATGACGTCATGATCCCCCTCGCACCGACGGATCCCCTTCTCGTTAACCATTAAAACTCCCAAATAAGGACTCACGTGGACCGATCGTTCCTAGATTTTTCTGACCCGGAACTTTTTTCGGCCGATGCTCGTCTGCGCGCACCCCCCACGAACCCACGGTGTCCATCTGTTCATTCGTGTGTAACGTGAGCCGAGGAGGCATAAAAAATGGTCATGCGATCCGAGCGAGTTTTATTTTTTTTTTAGGAGGTCCATGCGACGGAAGATATATTTTTTAAATTGAAAAATGTTTCGGAGTTATCGTGAATGGCTCTAAATGACAGAAATCTAAATACTGTTGTGTTTTTAACATCAGCTAGTTTTATTATGTGCCCTTTTTCCTATCGACCGTTTGCGTCGTTTTGCCAACGCTCCAATTTGTTTCACGTTAAATTTAATGTAATTATGTGTATTCAGTACCGTAACTAGGGCGGGGCAAGCGAGGCATCTGCCCCGGGCGGAACTAAGTAAGGGGTGCAAAAAATCCAAATAATAACTAAATAAACTAGAGACGATCATTTTTTGAAGTCACATATTTAGTAGTTTGCCCCGGGCGCTAAAATAGCTAGTTACGGCGCTGTGTATTGAGCGAAACTGCTACAACTCTACTTATTTATTCATCCAATTATACACAATTTTCTCTAGTGCTTAAAATATTATAAATCTATTTGGAAGCAATAGTTATCCCACCGATTTATATGACTCCTATTCAGGGTTATTGGATTTTATTTTAAAATTTTAATAGCCATTTAGGCTGACAGATTGATTCAGATGCTGATATAACGAAGAATGCTTATGTACGTTCAAGAGAAATTTAAAAATTTATTGGTGCGTATTGAAAGCCAGGTCATCGCCTGGAATCTTTTCTGTCTATCTTCGATTTTTTTGTCCTTATACAAATGTTTGTACACACCCGCTCATGAAATCGTTTGATCTAAAAATAAACGCGTTCATGCATCCCAACTTTAATAATCCATGAAAATCTATGAGTAATCACGTCTTGAGATCGGCGACCGGCCATTAGTCATGCAGGGGATCTCTTAAGGCCCTGAGTGTGTGTATGTATGTGAACCAATCTCATAAGTAAGGAATACGCTTTCCCTTCAGTCTGGGACCTCCCATGGTGGTCAAAGCATAATGTAAATACTCGCCACGTACCAAGGGCGCCGCTGCTTCCCCCCCCCCTCACTCTTTCCCATTGTTCGGAGGAGAGCGAAGGTGCTGGGCGTGGATGCAGCGAGTGCATAGCTGTGAAGGGCGGAGGCTCTAATTGCATTGTGTGGACGTGGCGGGTAATCCGGAGCGTCTGCCAAATGCAATTTGTATGGAAAATAGCGAAAACAAAGTTGGTATTGGCGAGTTCCAGCCTCGCGCCTGGCGGTTAGTGGCACTAAAACCGGGACCGTTAAGGGTCTCTATACGGATAAAAGTGTATTTTGTTTGTATCGCGAAGACCTTTTATGGCCAGCCGTCATAAATAAGTGCGGAAACTCCGCGCCTTCGCCGTTTTGGAAGATGCATGCGATGCCAAGTGTTAAGGACTTGCCATTTAGGGGCCGAGCTCCAAAACAACAATGCATGCCCGAAGCTAACGACTAATTTAATTTCTCTGGAATGAGGTTAGTCGCGAGAATAGAAGCTAATGGCCTAATTAGCATCGCATAAGCAAAGCCGTACTAGCTAAAAACCGGTATTAGTAAAAATGTCTTATATTAAGAATAAATGATAATACTGTTACATCACAGATTAATTTGCAAACGTAGCCTTAGGGCATGGTGAATAATCATTTTTATTGAAAAAACGTACTTTACCTTTGTAAATCGTTGTGATGAAAGTTTTCTCTTTCATTTCTAGAGCATTGCAGATGTGACTGTTAAAAATCTTCAATTGTAAAAGACTACCATTTATGCATTTCCTTACTGATTATCGTACGAACTTAACCCGGGAAAATAATATAAACGAAACAATCATTTAAGTCTCCAAACATTTAGAGACTTACATATAAATTTGAGAGGTAGTATCATATTTAATATATAAAAAATGAGCGACAAATTGAAAAAGTATAAAATAAATATGAATATAAATCATCACAAATATTAAAAAATACAATCCTGCTTTAAAAGATAAGAGTATTGTATTATGATATAGTTCTGAAATCAATACTCACAAGTAAAACCGCTATTTCTGTGTTTTGCCCATTTCATTTAAACTAAAGCATTATGAAATGCTTAAAATTAATCATTCCGCACATCTTCCAAAGCGTCTAGGTTTTTTCTTCTGTCCTATTTCTCCTCATCAAGCGGCAATCTACCCTATAAAAAAATTTAATTCTCTTTGGCACAATTCACTGATTTTTACGCGCAAAATTACAAGGAGCGTGAGGCATAGACTAACGCCAAAGGTCACAATTCTTAAAAAGCACAGAATTAACGACTTCATATATACTCTGAATTTTCCCGACACAAAGAACAAAAATAAAGGCCTAACGAATGAAAGGGAATCAGGAGATTAACAGATTGAAATCAATCAGAGCGTCAATGTTTTTGACACATCTTAATATATAAAAAATAACGCCCGACTTAATTTTCATCAGACGAAAGAAAAAATAAACGGTGAAGCCAGATGTGTGGGCATCGCAGCGAAAGATTTTTCACCGAAATTAATCCGAAGACATTCACGCTCCATATTCCAAGCGAGCATTCGCTTTGAACGCAAGAGCGTGGGGTGGAGATGAAAAACTTGGCACGACATATCGAGATGTTTCGCGAAGCCGTATACAACGAAAAAAACTCTTATTAAAAACTGCAAAGACATCCTAATCCCCTCCTCCCCTTCACACCGCCCTCTTCTTTTCTACTTTATCGAGGCACTTGCAATGAAAATTTCCACTTCCGTCTCTCGTTTCTCCTTCCCTTTCTCTCGCATTCCATTCTCTCCACTCTCCCAACAATCTCTCAGAAGCACGAAACATTTTCAAGATTTTTTTTCGATATGCGAGAATAGACAAATCATTCCACATGTGTGGATCTAAAGGAAATCTGTATCCGATATGAGACAAAAAATGGAAGAAAACGGTCAAGAGTAGTGATAGAGAGAAAAAATGGAGACTATGAGTGCGATGCCATGGCGACGAGACGGATTCGGTAGAGAAAGAGAGATAGACCGCTCTCCCAACTCCCGCCAAAGTGGCGCGCCGGAGAGCTTGTAGGGACACAGGGTCTGAGAGTGAATGGCTAGGTCGGGCGGAAGGATTGGAAGGCACGGGGACTATCATTACGACCTCTTCATCCACGCGGTATTGAGTTTCGGAAAATCGTCCGGACGGATACGCCATCCACCGCCCTTCTTACCTCGGCTCCTCGTTCGTCCCCAACCCCTCCTTTCCCCGCCACGCCTACTTTTTTCTGGATGTCTCCTCGGCAATACGTATGCGCCAAAAACCCCTTTCCTAACCTTAAACCCTTGCGACCGCACCCACTCAAAACGTCTGAAGCCTCTTTTTTTTGACATTCAACACACGTAACTCCATCCCGTTCGAACTCTCCTCCTGGCGCCCTCGTGGTCCATTCCCCTCCCTCCCCCATTTCCTCTATCTCTCCTCCTTGCCTCTACCCTTCACCCTCTTCTCTCCCACCTACTCCTCCCCTTCCCTCCCTTACTCTTTCCGAAGCACACTCCTTTCTCTCCCTTTACTCACTCGCATTTTCCCTCCCTCGTTATTTCCATCCCTCTCACAGTCTTCCACTCCCCGCTCTCTCTCTCTCTCTCTCAACGTTATTTACACACGTTCGCTAATGCTTAACGACCATATATTTGCCGCTTTATGGGAGCTAATCGAGGGTAAAATTCGATGATAGAGGGAGGTGAAAAATGACGGACGACACGAAAATCACGATGAGTTTCGCAGGCATTTTTAAGGGTTAATAAGTAATCGCTGCAGTTTTTTGCATTTCCATTAGCCGCTCTTCCTAGGGGTTACGAGGAAAGATAAAATTCTTCAAAGATCAAATAAATAGGTATTGTGGGTGTTTAAGTTCATATTGACTCATAGGCTGACAACTTAGAAACCGTGTCACTGTGACTAAACTCTACAGCTCTTTTCTCTAAAGGTACCTTGTAAGCTAACTAAAGGGTCGTCTTCTGTTGCTTTCTCTATCCGCATTTTAGGATACCCTGATTTTTATATACGTGCTACCAGTCCCAGCTTACATATTGACAATTCTACCCTAAATCTTTTTAAAGATTTCATTTGTTAATTGGAGCGTGTATTTGAGTTGATAATTTTATACCCATGCAAATCATAAATCTCATTTTCAAAAGCAGTAAAAATGATATATTTAGGTCAACCAGCTCCTTTTGTCTCATTTCTAACGCCTTATTTCATAAATTTTCTTCTCTCCTTGGCTCGCCCAATTTTTTCACTCACTCCCAACCCTTTATAATAGCATAGTTTCATGGGCTGACATTTCTACCCTAGTGTTTTTATTAGAGCACAGGTCACCACTCCCAACAATCTCGGTCGATTAATGCATCGTTCTCATTTCTAAAAAACTTATATGATCTCTTTCAGCCCTCCTTGGTTGTTTTAATGAATTATCTCTAATAACTCTTAAAATACTAAAATTTCCGCGCTTGGATTATTCTACTCTCCATATTTTTTTAAACGTTCCAAACCACCCTATTGAGTTTCCCATATTCTTTGAATACCGCGAAAAGGTAAAGATTTCCTCCACCGGCTTGAGTTTCATATAATCTTTTGTAACTCTGAGCTTTTACATTTCATCCCATGAGACCTTTCCTCTGAAGCAGCGTATTGATTATAAGCGTCAAATTAAATCCTTTGCCAACTTTACGTAATTTTATACAAAGACAGATAAAAATATTTGCCTACAAATACAAAACCCCATTCCACTCATCTCTCCTGTCGCACCTATATAAACGGTGTGATTGAAAATATGAAACCGGTGACATTTGATTAAAATAGTAAAACCTCTCTCTCTCTGATTTCAAAGGACGGCAAAAGGAGTTCACGCGAATTGAAAATGTAAAATTTAAACACTTGTGCAAATACAACACAACTGTCATTCGGCTGATAAACTTTTAAAATTTCCTGGAAAGAACTAAAGAAAAGACGCATAAAATTTTTGCACACAAACACATCACCTTATTGTCTCCACTGGTCCATATTAGTCATAAATCCATAGTAATTCCGTGAACTGAGAGGAATTGACTTTAGTCATAATTCCTTAATAAGAAACTATCGACTGAATTGCTGAAATATTTATTTTAACTTGTTAAATTTTTGGTCCTATCGATCAAACAAAGGCAATTTCGATATATTAGTTCAGAATAGACAATATTAAAAAGTTTCCTTTGTTCCATCCAAAAAAAACACTATTCGATATAAAAACTAAACAATAAAACATATTAACAAATTCCCATCTCCATCTGTCGATTATTTATAGGCCGATCGCAAAAAATAAACAGATTTGCCCGTTAATACAATCAAGTATAAATAACGCAAAGAAAGAAAATCGCAGATGCGATCGACCGTGAAGGAGTGAGAGAGAATGCATATATCCCATCCAAAACTCCTCCGCCCCCTTATTTTCGCCTCACCCCATCTCTTCTCCCTTATAGCGGCGATCCTTCCACAATATTGGACGAGCGAGAGGGAAAGAGAGAGAGAGAGAGGAAAAAAAGATTATCGGAACTCCATCCATCCGAAATAACGAAACATTTAATCCGACCATCACGTCTCGCTTTATCTTCGTCGGATCATTCACATATAACCGCAACAACCGAGAGAGAGAGAGGAAGAGAAAAAAAAATAAACTTTCGCTTCCATTAAGTTTTATTTGCAAACCGACGATGCTTTCCGTCAACCCACATCGGAAGAGATGCCGTATAAACAATAACACGATGGATTTGTTCGCATCCGCGAAGTTAAAAAAAATTATGCACATATTTTTTCTCTCTTTTCATTCTACCAGTTCCTACCCTCCTTTCGGAAGCTGACCGTGGCCTTAAAAAAATCCCCATTTCCAACTAAGGTACGTTTCCACATGCTACAGCTTGAGAGTGGTCTGCGAGGAAGGGTGATAGATAAAAGGTGAAAAGAAGAATAGGATAGAATGGGATGGAGAGGGGTTGAGAGGGTGGAGAGAGAGTGAAAGAGAGTGAAAGAGGAGAAAGTGGGACGCGATGGAGGGAAGGGAGGAGAGAAGTGGTGATGGTGTCTGGCGGATTGTGGGCGGTGGCTTCTCCAAGTTGGCCGGTGGCCCAATGGCCCTATTTTTCCTCCCTCCGCCTGCGCCGTTGGGGTGGTCTGGAGTCCGGGAAAGGGTTTTCAGAAGGTGAAAAGGGAAGGGACACGAAGAGGAGAGAGGGAGGATTGTACGGAGGGAAAAAAGGGATTTGGGAGGTAGGTGGGAGGTAATGGCGGAGGAGTGGGAGGAGAAACGAGAAGTTTGAGGAATCCGAACGAAGCAGGGAAACGGTTTTAAACGTTAGGATCGTGAGGAAGAGAAAGAGGGGGGGGAGGGGGGGGGGCAAAAAATGTGTCCGCGAGAATGTTTGGGAGAGAAGGAATAGAAATGGATGATGGGATTCCCAGGTTTCGCGTAATGTAATTCGGATTTTTATAAGGATTTGAATGTTGGAAGGCAAAGAAGAAGAAGATTTTAAAAAGAACCTGCGTAGTTTTCCAAAAATTGAATTTTCCCGCCGGGCAATATCCGATAATAATGTAACCAATACGCGATAATACATTTCGATCATTTGAGCTCAAAACTATTGTCATTCATAACGCTATGATTAACAGGAAAGCCGTCCTTGAATTAACAACACTTGAAAATTAAGTTTTTCCTTCGATGACCGGTTTTAAAACATGAGGAGCGAGAAAAATATCAAACTATTACTAATTACCTTATATGGTACATATACGAACACTTGTTTATGGAGGACATACAGAAGTCGATACTTTTAATTGAACATAATTAAAATCGATTTTTAACTATAACAACATCTCTTACCATGCGGAAACAATAAACGAGTCGCACTAACAAGTCTATGAATTATTTTCACATTTAAAAAAATAAATATTTAAATATATGACTAGCTTGTGGTTTGAGGAAAATCATTTTAATGGCTCACTTTCAAACGGGAATACTTATTTGATTTCGGATAATTAAATGAATTCATTTTCAACTCCGTCATCTTTTCTTGCCTCTTTGATGATCCTGACGAAATATTAATCTAAAAAAATAATCCAATTTCAAAACGAAACCACAAAACCAATACCGTATCTTACAGCATAAAAATTAAATTCATTAACAGTTAAATCAATCTATTCCTTGGTGTGTTTTAAAAAAACAGAAACCCTTCATCATAAAACTATGAAAATCCATGAATTCATGAAATGTATTATATAATTGCATGTTTTGTTTAAAGCCGCAACAAAACTGTCCTGCTACCTTTACAGTCAAAATTAAGGATAACTGTGTACTCTTCCGCTACCTATGGATCTCAAAGCGCAACCGTAATGTAGTAATTTCAACTAATGACTTTTGCCTTACGCTCGCAGCGTCTGAGATAGTAAAAACAAAACAGCAATAACAGCTCTCGAGAGTTGTGCAGCCCTTTTCGATATTTTTGTATGTTTCAAAGGCTTAGACTACTGCATCAATTTACATAATTTACAAATTATTAATGCCCTCATTGGGATCCAAGCCAGCCCGCGAGAACTCTAGATCATTCGCTCGGAAAGATTAGCGATTCTCGTGGAATGTCAGGGCATCGGGAACGAGCCCGGGGAGAAATACGTTTTCCACTAAGATATCTAGGCCGGGCTCTGCCAATTTATTATTTAAAACCGCATCTTTACGGAAAAAAACGAGCAAAAATAACTGAATCTTTCCACCAAAGAGCTTCCTTCCACGGGCGCGAGGACCATTTCTGCGAGACAAAATCCCATAACCTCTTTCCCCCGACTCAAGGGACGACCTCATCATCCTGCACTCTCGGGATTGGACATAAAACGGATGCGCGCACACACACATAAACACACCACACATCGTACAAGGAGAAGCTCCCCTACAAAACTTCAGGAGAGTCGTCAAAAATCATAAGAATCAGTCAAGAAAGCCGTGCATGCCGGCGTGCCTGCACTTAAAAAAGCCCGTCACTTATTGCATCGCAAACGTCTGCGCAGAGAAAAGAAAGGGTTTAAAAAAAAATTAAAAAATATGACGGAAAGTAGAAAACCCCCCACCGACGATGAGACGGAAGACGAATGCGGAGTGGAGAGTTTTGAGGTGGGATTTCTGTTATTCAGTTGTGGTTATAAAACGCAGCCGGTGGAAGTAATGTCGATCCCCTCTAGCTCCATGCGAAACGACATTTATAAAGCCCCGTCATGGAGAGCTACATCTTCTCATTCCTCTCTCTCGATCTCTTTCTCTGCATGCCCTTCTCCACGTCACAACCTCTCTCTCCTCCTCCGCGTGCATATCTCCCTCCACTCCGAAATCGCCCCGCCATTGCACCGGACGAGGGGGGCGAGGAGGGGACGGGAGAGCAAGAGAGACAGATAGAGAGAGAGAGACAGTTAGTCGCCAGACTCGCCGTGAACGCCAGTTCCGCCACCCGACCGGGCAAAAAGAGACACTTCATTGGAATGGACTGACGAACGGGTGCTTCAAATGGCGGGAAACCTTTCGGGAAAAAAATAAGTCTCGGTGCTTCTCTCCCTCCCTGCCTTCCTATCCGCTCCTGTGCTGATGCAGTTGAACCTAGCAGCGAAGGGCTAGTTACTCGCTTGGGGGGTAGACAATGATCGAGGAGGTGGCATAACATTCGCAGCGTGTGGCAATGGGAACGAGAGCGTACGTCGGGGGGAAACAACTCCATCGGCCGAAACACTGTGGGAACATTTTGCGACAAGCTTCCTGTTAAAAAAATAGTCGAGGAGTGCATCAAGGCACCGTCGTTGGACTATTTTCCTCGCTCCTTTGGGCAGTCATGTGAATCTTCGTGACGCGTCGGTTAGTTTTTGGAAATAACCGCTGTGATGGTTCTAAAGCATTTCTGCGTTTTTTTATTAATGCTAACTGGAAATTCTTTCCAGCGGAACGAGATTATTATTTTACCAGAAAACCGTGCCGTAATCTGTTCAAAAGTCGCCTGACTGAAAATGGAAAAAAGATGATATTTCTAGTAAACTTTGGGCGATGTTCGCAGACACAGTGATTTTCAGATTCTTTCGAACAAAGAGTAATACATTGCGTTAACTTATAAATGAAATGTTCCGCATACTAAGAGTCAATTTCAATGCTATTCGGGAAGATTTCTTAATAACACTAAAGCGATAAATTTCTTTTGGTATAGATACCGCTTTACGCGGAGAAAATGGAGTATAATTATAACTGAAAATGATTTCAAACGACAAGAAAGTTTAAATATTTTATGACTGTGTGTAATAAATTACGATTTTTTATAATAACTAGGCTTGGTAGAATTCGACGTTTATTTTCCCGAGAGATTTTCAACGAATTTCGACGCTTAAAATTACTACTTAAAGATAGGGCTGGCAGGTTTCGGCTTTTCAATTCGATGATTTAAATTTACTTTTTACATCAAAATTATACGTAAATATTGTTTATGTTGCAATACTCTGATTATTTATTTAAATTTTTATCTTATACAAATTCCTGAAAAAGAAGTTCTTGGAAAATTGAATCGTTTTGGCTCTACGTGGCGGTAAATATAAACTATTCACTTTCAACAACGTAAAAAGTATATTTAAATCGTTAATTTGATCTTTTACTAATTAAATCATAAATTTAAACCAAGAAAATTACATTTGAGCCGGCCACGAGATTTTTGGATTTACGACAAAATGTCCATGAAATAAGTGTACTACGGGAATCTAAATCCGGTACACAACGTGTTAATGCAACATGCAACGTCTATATGTCTATATATATATATATATATATATATATATATATATATATATATATATATATATATATATATATATTAACTTAAGGAAAGGTAGTGAAGGATGGCAACAAGGTGTTGAAGGTAGCCCAGCGGACACTTACCAAGTTGGTAGTCTGCTGGGGGCGTCGAAGAGACATAGAAAACACGCACACAAAAACACGTGCTTTTCGGGCATATGCCCTTCATCAGCGATGGAGAGCGAGTAACATAAAGTCACACATTGGGCGGGGAATGACAGGGTGATATGAGAAGGTTGATGATTGGAAGAGACGGGGAGTGGGAAGGGTGGATAGCCAATAAGGAGTGAGTGTGGTAAGGTAAAGCGCGAATAGCTACAATGTAACTATAGGAGACATTTTAAGAGGGCCAATAAGGTTAGGTTGAGATATCTATTTTTAACTGCCACCATCACGCCATCTAACGACGACAATTGTTAACAATTGACGCTTAGTTACGTCTTAGTAACGCTCCTTTTTCTTTTCTTAATTTTTGGAATTTTGTGGCTATATCATATCAGAAGGCAATGGTTTGAGTTTATTTCTGTCCTTTGTAAAGGGTAAAATCTTCTCGCAGTTTCTTAAAATATTTAGTATTATGTAACCTATTTGGAATTTTTAGAAATATTACAGATATGGAGAAAGTCACGTGGTGGCTACATCAGATTCTTTTGTATTTTCACTCCTTTCCTTACAAATTTTGCCAAACGTGATTATTTCGGCAACAAACCTATATGCGAAAACATATATTAATAGTTAATTCACGACTTTTACTTTTATAACTGTATCTCGATGATAAAACCAAATTAAATATTATTGTTGCTTTACCACACTGAAACTTTGTATATTTTTAATCTCAAATATCGTAAGCTGGTATTTACAAATTTTTTATTTCGTATAATTCTTATCGCGTCGTTGACAAATATATTATATCGCGAATGTAGATAGTAAATTATGATTTACCTCTTTAAATTGTGTAATAAAAACTAGAAAACGATTAATTTATGAAATCCAAACAATATTATGCTGCTTTTGCCGAGGAACATTCTTAAAGAAAATAATTTTCTTTTTATTTAACATAAAATATATAGTGAGAAAAATTAGACTTTATTATTGAGCGCTCGATCAACAGTCTTACCTCAAATCCTGATTTGAATGTGTTTCTCCAATCGGCAAAATATTTTACAACAAATACCAAATAAATATTAATATTTAATCCCTCTTCAATTTTTGTAACTATTGCTAATTTATGTGCGCCTTTTTTAATTTATTATATATAAAATGAAATTGACTAACCTATAGCAAAAGACGAAGGAGCCAAAAGTACGAGAGGAACGATCCTTCCTGGATAACTTTAAGAAAAAGACTGCCGAAAGATTGGATTGTGCATAGGGAGAATGGGTGAAAGTGCATACAACAAGGTCATCTATAGGAAAAACCTTAGATAGGATCGAGAAAATTTTGTTTCCGGATGAGTGGAAGGGATAGAAAACGATTAGCGGACTGTTTTCAAACGACCACCGAAATTCCTTTCATCCGAAACTTGTTTAACAGGGGTCGAGGCATTCTCAGCAGGGCTTATCTATGACCTTATCTGTATAGAGAGGCTCGTGGAATATCACACCATTAGGTCGGCAAATATAATCTCAAAAACCTCAAAAGGGCTAAGAAACACGTGTTCTTAAAACTACCTTAGGCCTTGAGGTTACCTGATTGTCCAGAATAAAAGCGTTAGCTTTTCAAAAATACGTATATTTGAGTGTAGGAGAATACCCTTCTTTCTAGTCCCACTCTTAATGCAAGCCCAAAAAAGGAACGAAATCGTAGGTATAAAATAATACTGCGAGAAAAGTTAATGGAAACGACATATATTATAATTCAGAGTAGGTTTTCGGAGGTATACTTTTCCATCTTGTTGGAAAATCGACGCTTATGGACTACTATTCATTTTCGTCGATTCTGAAATTTCAAAAAACGACGTTTATCGACGTTTTTCGATTTAAATCGAATCCTACCAAGCCTAATAATAACTTAGTGAAGTATCATTACGGTATATATAATGATTATAATTCATAAATGTAAACGAAGGTAAAATTCCTCTAATACTTACAAAGAGTTTTGATTGCCATTATATAGATATAAAAACTCTGATGCTGTGAAATAGTCAAATAATTGTTAAAGCATTAACTTCACAGACTATTAAAATAGGTCTATTCCTACAATTCCAGCCATAGCAACCAAAGTACACAAAACTAGTGTTTTAAATTCAATTAGCTTAATACAAATCTTTGTTTGCATGTGAATCAGAAGCTTACTTTCAAACATAGCTTTTAAGGAATGAATTCAAAATATAAATATTCAAAATGTTTACCACCGTGTATAAGCACAGTTGCAACTGCTTATAAAGAAAATAATCCTCTTTTGCGCACTTTCTCTGTCAACAGCTATCAATCCGTGCGTTGCCATTTTGAGGGTACAACAGCCAACCCATTGAATTGTGGGAGTTTGACCTCTTTCTGTTCTATGGTTGACGGGATGACGGGTAAACTAGTCGGTCAGTCGCCCAGTTGACAGGATGAAACGCCAGGGTCGGCCGAATGCAAAGAGAGAGAAGTTGAGGAGAAAGGAAAAGACGTGCGAGAGAGGTCAGAAGGTTAAGGGATAGACGGAGAGAAGGATGAAGTAGGAGAAAGACAAAGAGGAGGAAAAAAAACGAAAACTAAAAGGCGAAGTTAGTCTAACAAAATTACAAAAGATTAAGAGATAATTTTAAAAAACGAATAATGATATTAATCCCAGTGAAAAGATAAAACTAGCGGAGGAAAGATCAAAAAGAAAATTAAATTTGAAAAACGATACGAATAAGAAAAATGAGAGACTTATATAGAGATTAACGCAAAAATTAAATAGAGAGAAACAAAGAGTACAATGCAAGTCAAAGTAGGTTATGCAATTAATAGAGGTAAAATTGTACGGGACACTGAAAGCAACGAAGGTTTAGATATGGTAAGGGGCTATTACCATTGTATTTGTGAGCATTGAATGTCAATTTATAAGCATGGATTTGAGCCCGCCGCCAAAGTATCTTGATTTAAGATGATTCACCTACTACCAGCATGGCAAATAATAATAAAACGGACTATATCTGCATTTAAGTATGCATCTGTTTGTCGGTTTGAAGTATGCGCAATGGTGTGACTGCGCCTGGCTCCGTATTCCTTATATAAACAGGTTCAAATTCATTTATATTTATCAATATATATTATTCTATTTTATCTATCCTTGCTTTAGGACATTGTGAATGGCATCTGTAAATATATTTTCGCAAGAAATTAAAGGAGAAACTCCCCATCGCCCTTGGCCCCTACCCTGCGGATTCCCATGCACCTGTAATAAAATACAACGTGTGTGATAATTTCGCCATCGGCTAAAGAAAACCTAGAGATAACCTTCTTCAAATAAGTTGTTTCAATTTTTCAAATAAATATATTATTTCAAGAGATAATAATGGAGCTCACCTGATAGCAAAATGAAAAACTATGCCTCTCTAATGCTCATAAAAAGGTTGGGAAACCAGATGTGCGTTTAGAATCTACTATCGGTGAATCACCACATATGACATCTGATTTGTAGCCGAAATGCGCATCTTGTATCTCAACCTTTTTATGGCTATTGAACAGACATAGTTTGACAAATAAATATATGTTAAAAATCATTGAAAAATTACAAAAAACTGGATAAGGAGGAAAAGAGCTATGGTATGTTGGAGGGACAAAAAGGCTGGAGAAAAAGAACCTTTAAAACAGCGGCTTAAAGTAAAATAAAAACCGCATTGGCGTGTACGGAGAGAAATAGATTGAGAAAGAGAGAGAGTTGAATGACAGATCATCTCGCCCGGGCAATATGGAAAGCACAAAAGTGAGAGGGAACGAGACAGAGAGAGAGAGAAAGAGAGAGAGGAAGAGAGAGAGGAAGAGAGAGAGAGAGTTGGATGGAGAGTGGATGCATGAGGGATTCATATAAGGTAGCCAAGTGCCTCACATCGTGTAATTGCTGGCTAGAATCAGGGGGTCATAGTCACGCATAAAGGGGCGGGAGAAGGAGAGGAAGGATGAGTATAGGTGGGCGGGTTTGCTAAGGCAAGCCAAGCAAAGCAAACGTATTGACAGAACACTCAATGCACAATTGGCAGATATTACAACGCACGTACACCGGAGACCAAGAGAGCGGGCGTCCTAGGGAGCAGGCAGCCATCCGCGCAAACACAAGGGAATGGGAGCTGGTCCGCGCGCGCGCGTGTGTGCGCGTGCGTGTGTTCATGTGGGTGCGGAAGAGGGAAGAGGTGGAGGAGATGGAAGGATGGACGCTATGTAGCAGTGATACGGGAGAAATCAGGAAAGGGTGTGTGTGTGTGTTTGAGGGAGTGGGCGAAGGAGCGGAAGGACGGGTTGTCTGGGATGAAGCGTTTTTTGGCGTGGCGGGGAGAAAAATTGATGCCGGCGGAAGAGGGATGGCCGTGTGCGAGTGGAAGCGTAAATATTCAACGTTGGGAGACCGTGCCCCGTGGAAGATCGGTGGATCCGCCGACGTGTATGGGCCTCAATTCCCCATCTCCAGGAAGGAGAGAGGAAGGGAGTGAGGGAGACAGTGAGGGGTGAGAGGGAGAAAAGCAGAACGGGCGGAAAATGATGGGAAAGGAGGTGGGAACGGACGGAATTTTTCCCCCGCCAGGAATGGTGGAAGCGAGGAAAAGAGGGAGGAAGATAGGGAGGGAATAATAAAAAGCGAGAACGAAATAATAAAAAAAGAAAGAGAATCGGAAAGAGAAGAGAGCTAGGGGGAAGGGGGTTGCTTGGCTTTTGGTCGACTGAATCGCTTCGCCCCAAGAGTTGAATACCGTGAACTAGGAGATTAACTGTGGAAGAACATTGGAAGCCCTCCGCTGTCCGCGGGATGCGTTTTATCCGTTCGAGAGAGAGAGAGAGGTGCCCCGAAGTTTATTGAGGAAAAAACGAAAAGCTTGACTTCGTTGAAGTGGAAATTCTGACCTTAATTTGACCTTTTTTATGCGTGCATCGCGGATTGGCTAATTCAAGGGACATTTTATTGCCTCAAAAATAAATGAATTATTTGAGGAAGGATCGTGGAGCATTAAAATGGGGTTAACAGTAACTCTCCTTGATGACATGACCTGGAAGAGTTTTTAAAAAAGTATGGCAATATTTTTCGCGATAATTTTTAGTTGCATCTTACTTCCTTTCTGATCATAAACATTATATTCCGTCAAATTAAATAAATTATATTCGAAACAAAAGTGGAATACTCCTTTAGCCAAAACAACTAGAGGGCTGCAAAAACCCAATGCATTTCGCCCACAAGGTGGGCATCGTCAGGGGTAAAACCTGTTTCAACAGTGACTGGAAGCCAACTGCCAGGTTTGAAACGGAAAGTATTAAGAAGACGACCGAGAAACAAGTGAAACGCGGAAAGATTTTTCGGCGTGTGTGTCGTTTAAATCTGTCAATTTGTATAGGGTCTTGTTGAAATCTGTGTCTGTGTTCATAAGTGTATCGCGGTTTTTGTAAATGTGAAGGTTTTCTAACGAGTTTAGTGAGTTATTGGCTGAAGTTATCAATGTTAAATCGTTTACGTGTATACTATGACCTGTTTCAAAGATGTGGTTGGCAACGCTTGATTTTTCAAAACGATTATATTTATAGTGAGCCATGTGTTCCTTGAAGCGTGTTATTAGTTTCCTTGTTGTTTGTCCTATGTACTTTTTGTCGCAGCGTGAGCATTGTATTTTATAAATACCAGACTTGTTCAAAGATTTAGCTTTCCTTACTTTCCTTACTGCCCAGTAAATTTTTCAAATTATAAGGATTTGTATATGTTATGGTATAATTCTTATGTTTAAAAATTTTGTTCAAGCCTCTGTTTAATGGTGGAAAATAAGGCAATTTTACAAATTTGTCCTCTTTTTTGGTGTCTAATTTAAGGGAAGTGGCATTGGACAAAGTTTTATTAAAGTTATGTTTTCTCATTAATTTATTAATTAAATTATTATCGTATCCAAGTTTAGCGGCAATTTGTTTTATGTGTTTAAGTTCCTTTGCATATCTGATTTTATTGAGGGGGATGTTACATAATCTGTGTGTTAAAAATTGAAACACTGCTATTTTTTGGTTCATAGGGTGAAAGGAGTTGTTAGGAATGAAGTTATCAGTATGTGTAGGTTTTCTTAAAATGTCAAACTCAATGTGTTGTCTATTATTTATGATAAGCAAGTCCAAAAATGGCAAGGTGTTGTTTTCTTGGAGTTCATAAGAGAACTTGATTGAAGGATATACAAATTCATCTACATTTTGTTTCTTTAAATCAAAGATTGTGAATATGTCACCCACGTACCTCAACCATATATCTGGAAAGTAATGAAATTTTTCTTTGCAATCGTTTTCAAAAGAGGACATGAAAATGTTGGCTAAAAAGGGAGATAAGGGGTTTTCCATAGAAGTGCCTTGAGTTTGTTTGTAAATTTCATTTTTAAATGAAAAAACGTTCTGTGACATGCATAAATTAGTATGTAGTAGTAGTAATAGTAGTAGTAATTTTCCTAAAGAAGACTATTTATATATACATCTAAAAGAAATTACTATCCTGAAATACCCGAAAGAGTAAAAAATATTCCTTACCATTCCTTAGCATGCCTAAATTCTCACGAGTATCTCAATCTCTCTGTTTAATCGCATTCTGGAAAAAGTAATACCTGTGGTGCTAGCGATAATTTCTACGCATTTTACACACGCATGAACTCGGAGGTTACTACATTTTTCATTGTTTCCGTTAACATTCAGTCTTCTACACTTCCAAACCTGCCAATCGTCAAAAGCTCTTCTACGCTATTATTTTTTATAAATACATTAGCTTTTAAAAATGTGGCCGCTTTAGGATGAACAGGTGTAGGTCCTTAGATAACCCCTTGTCGAAGGGGTTCCAGACCACGCAAGAATATTAAACTGCTGAACATATCGGCAACGGAGGACAGCCATTGACCTCAGTATAAAACAAAGAACGAGCCCATTCAATAAAATGCATTTAAATCGGAGAACAACTGAATTAGTTTAAACCTATTTAGTACATTTTTACTTTCTCCATATACGTAGTATAGGGGAAAGTATTGTTTTCATGAAAAAATCTATTTCGAGATTTCAATGGAAATACACGTTTTGAAGTCCATTGAACACGTTTTGACAATTTCCTCGATGATATCTGCGTGTATGTATGTGACAGTTTTTTGTGGATGCTCGAACTCAAAAAATATTAATCATGTCAACGCGAAATTTTGTATTTAACATTTTTATGAAAGTCGCAAGAAATGACTAGTTTTTGATAAAAATCGGTTAACTGGAAGTGGGTGTTTACGATTGTCACATCCGTTATTTTGAGATATTTGCTTTAATATTTGATATATGTAAAAATGTATTGGAATAAAAGTTCTAGAAATTTTAATTTTCTACAACCTTTGTTTGAAACAGTTTCCCATATAATGCATTGTTTAAGAGATATCTTATATTTTTAGCTACCACCACCACGCCATCTAACGATGATTATTGTTAACAATTGACGCTTAGTTACGTCTTAGTAACGCTCCTTTTTCTTTTCTTAATTTTTGGAATTTTGTGGCTATATCCAATATCAGAAGGCAATGGTTTGAGTTTATTTCTGTCCTTTGTAAAGGGTAAAATCTTCTTGCAGTTTCTTAAAATATTTATTATTATGTAACCTATTTGGAATTTTTAGAAATATTACAGATATGGAGAAAGTCATGTGGCGGCCACATCAGATTTTTTCCTGTTTTATGCAATGCTCCATGTTTGAAGGGCTAATATTACGACTTGTATCGAATAAATTATATACGTTACCTATAAACATAAAACGGCCGAGGAGACCACATGTGCCTCTAAACGATAAAGTAGCCGACGTTAATGGAAAAATATCGATCTTATTTTCCAATAGCGATCAATAATTTACCACTTAAGGTATCTGAATTGCAGTTGAAATGCGCCTATGGTTCAGTTAACCGTTTTACGACTTGGCATCTTTTTATGGAGATCGCTATGTAATAATTTGCTACTGCGATAGTGGAAATTTTAATAAACAACAAAAACGATATTGGTAGGAGATTTCCTGCTAATGGATGGTTATCTAAAGAACGTAAGTTTAAGGTAAATGTCTAAAATATGAACTCCATATCTTACTGGAAGCTTTCTTAGTACCGTATAGTTTTACGGTCTATTAATGTAAAAAACGCTTTATGTGATTAAAACTATAAATAATTTTTTTGATATTCTTCCCGACAAATTACACAACGTTCCCTATTTTTCTATTTTTAGATTCGAAATATTAATAAAAAATTTTATATTATATTATATCATATCATATTATATTATATTAAACGAGTTTTAATACAAACCTATTTGAACTCATTCAAAAGTGATTTTTTTTAATCATTTTAAAATTGTTTCAAATTTCAAATTATTTTTGTTAAACTGCGATTATGTGTCTCATATCAAAAGCTTACTGCTGCGTCTACACTCTCCACTAAGCGCTCTCGGCTGATGTAGCACGCACTAAACTCACACTCGACGGGACAAATAATTTTAAAATTCAATTAATCAGGTTTCACAACTCCTTAACCAAAACTTAATAAGTCTAATCCAGCTTAGATAAATGGGGGAATAAAATAAATAACTTAGATTTGTAAAAAGTCTGGTGTGATTTAAATGAAAATAGGGTCTCTTACGAGGCAGTGGATCCGAAGAACTTCCAACATTCGGATAGTAAGTTGGTTTGTACATGAGAAAACTTTGCTGCAGTTCCACTTTGGAATTAAATGAACCAAACTTCGCCTTAGAATGGGACTCTTTAGAAGAATAAAATAAGTCCTATCACCTTATGTTATTCTAATGTGATGTTTAAAGTGGCGAAAGAGATAATGTGTTATTTTATGAAAGGTCTTCGAGAGATCTTTTTCCTGATAATATTTATTTATGATTTCCATTTAAAGGTATATTTCCGGAGAAAGAGTATCTAACCCATTTGAATGAAAACAGTCGACCAGCAGCTGAGCGTTTAAATATTTTATCCAATCAAGTTACAGCTTGAAAAAGATATTTGAACGAAAAAATGCTATAATCTACGTTTTTAAAAAATTCATATAACCTAGAATGTGTCACATATTAAAATTTTATATGCACTGAAGAGTGTAAATAAAATTTGCAACCAATCCTAGCAGAAAAATATCACCACGAGAAAGCAGGAAAGCATTTCAACGAGATGCCATATTAACGGGGAGCCAAAAATAAATTTTATAAAATGAGTTTTGAAATTATTTCAGATGTTTAATAAAATGAAGATTGTTATCGTTCTCTTCCCCACCTTAGCATAGCCGCTAGAAGATAGCAAACGTACCGGTAGCGCAATCTAGTGTTCCATGTTTGCTCCCGATCCTCACCAAATGCATCGAATTAATGGGAAGATGCCGGTTTCCAAGTACTTCAAGGTCCTATGATTCAGTTTGCTGTTAATTTCAATTTACATCCAACTCAAAATATTATTCATTGAACGGCGTTGGCCTTGAAAAAGCTATCGATATTCATTAACGCAATAAAGCTCTGATATAGTAACCAACTGAACGCGTTTGTAGCATTTGGGACATGCTTGATACATTAATATCGTTCCTCTGTTATATTGCATGAGCTTTTAGAATTATAATGAACGAAGAAAATTACGAGAAACATATTCAATAAGTTTTAACGATACATTAAATATCATAGACGAGTTATAAAAAATCATAATGTATTAAATGCATGCATTTTCATAATGTTAAAATCTTTTAACAAAAGTTCTATCTTGCGTCGTAAATTACTTAAAACACAAATGCAAAATTTTATTTCCGTTATTTCATGTAATCTTTAGTGCTCAGTATCAGGTTTAAGTTAAATAAAAATATTTTCACACTAATTAGATAATTAAAATAATTTGAAATGAAGATCTAAAGCCAAGTTCCAGTCACATCACCATTTTTTAGATTAATTCATATCTCCTAAATATATTTAATCAAATTCTATAAAAATAATATTTTCTGCATACTTGGAAATTATTTCATATTTAATATGAACGATTCTTGTTAAACAACGAACTATCTTGGTAAAGACATTCCATTTTTAATTTGAATAAAAAAAGAAATGCTGGTGTCCATTCAAATTTGAATATTCAAATGAAGCCTTAAGATTACCATATATAAAACTACATTAAATTTTCACTGAATGCTTTAAAATAAGTATCTAAACATAATGCCATAATAAATAGAAAAACATCATAAAATTATATTTTACAATAACATTGCAGATCTATCCTAAGAAAAATAATACTTCATAAAGGCATAAGCAACAGCAATTCAGATGACTTCAGGTAAAATAAGAAGATAATGAAATAAAAACCAATGCTAAATAAGCGATAATATGAAAATATTTTTTTATAAATAACTTTTATAACTTCATATGGATTAACATAATTTTATTTGCATTATCTTCGGTTGGCGTATTTACAACATTTACAATGAACTTTGGTGAAGATCGAAATCTTTCTAGTACTGCCAAAGTGCTTTAGTTACAGACGTTATCCCTCATAATTTGGTTCCTCTTCATTCCCGATATCTCTATCCCGTCATGAGATCTCACTCGAGAAAGCGTGACATAGGCTTCGCCAGGGTGAAATTAATATAAAACTTACTATCGCATTATTTAAATCAATATATATATATATATATATATATATATATATATATATATGTTCAGGTGAAATCTGTATTGACTGTATTTGGAAACAGACGGTAGGAAAATGAATTTTCATTCTTTCAGGCGTTCTTTAGTTCATGTCCAAAGATTGCACGATAATTTTCGGCAATTTCAAAGTTAAAATAAAAAACACGCCGCACCAATTCCCATGTTATTCAAATGAAGGAATTCAACCCTTCTGGAATCGAACCCGGACCGCTACATTACACGATTGCCCTCTTTCGGCGCCGCTCTATTTAAAACTGAAAGAATGATTTAAAAATATAATCGGCCGTTTTCGAGTTATTCGACATTCTTTGGGATTTGAATACCAAAGCACAAATACACAAATTACCAAACAGAAGTGCATATACAACTTGTTGAAAAACAAAAATCTGGAAAACTAATATTAAAACTCCGCGTCATTTATTCATCAATGCTGAAACGAATCACATTTTACCACTATTAGCTAAGATTATAAGATTGTTAGATAAGATTTACAAATGGATGAAAGATGTTAGCAAGATTGAAATATTTCCAACATTATTTAAACACGCGTAATAATGTATACAACTGTCTGTGTCATGGCGGTATCTGTTCAAGCTCGTATTAATCAAATGAACCGAGGCGCAATGTACTCGAGCTTTCCAAAAAAAAATACGAAAACGACGGGGCCGTATTATTTCACAGAAATCCGATCAAAGGTTCAACCGTGGCTACAAGATTGAATAGCCCTCTTTTTATCAAATTTCTCCTAAGACGTGGATTGATTTGGATTTGTCCCGACGAGATTTCTCGATTCCGATTCGTTTTTTTCACATTCCTACGAATATAAAGAAAAGTAAAAAAAAAATTAAACGGGTGCGCTTAAAATTATTTTCAAGTAGGAGTCTTTATCTGCACGCATAGGCCTTCATCCGCTTCGACATAAAATCAATTCGGTTAAGAAAAAAGATAAGATAAAATAAAAAGTCTCGAGACCTATATCTTTTTATGGCTATCCAAATCCGGATTATTATTCTTCTTTTTTTTACCCGATCCCGCTTCAATCGTCTCCTTCCTCCCTCTCTATCTCTTCTTTCCTGGAGAAAGCGAAATATTTTTATTAGCCCCCTTTTTGAAATCACTAACCCCCGAATTCCTGCTCAAGGTTTCGCCCATTTACCTTCCTCCACCTCTTTCTCTTCAACACCGCCCACGCCCCCTAAGAATTTCATTCACGCTCATCTGAGCCCCCAATCCTTCTCATTTTGAATCCTCGGATTTTTTTGCCCCGATTCCTCCACCTCGAAACATTCCCCTACCCTACTTACGCCGTCTCTCTTTCTCTCTCTCTCTCTCTCCTCACACCTCCCTCCTTCTGCCCCGTTAAAAAATAAAATAAAAATAGCCGTTAAAAATCCAATCCGACGCTAACGCTCCCTTCCGCGAGGTAGAGCTGAGAAACGAGGCATTAGCAAAAAGCGAGACTTCCGTCAAAAGCTTAAATGAAACATTCTACGCCTCCTTTTTATTCCTCTTTCCGTAAAAATAATTATTATTACTATATCATTCCGTTCCACTATATATATATATATATATATATATATATATATATATATATATATATATATATATATATATACACACATACATATACTAGTCTCTGTCTCAATGTAAAAGTAAAGATGTTTTTTTCCTTCCTTACTTTTTTTAAATTAATGTTTTTTCCCCGGAGTGATGTTTAATTTACCCTTATCCTTTGTCTCCGTAGAATCGAGCTCTATCTCCCTCCCTATCTCTCTCTCTTGTAGCGTTTCGCGCATATAGTCTTTACGCATAATTCTCCCACGATATCTCTCAATTCTCCCTCTTCATTTTTTAAACTCCGATTTCTTTTATATAATCCTCCGGGGGATTACCTCTCCGCCTCGGCATCGTTTATTCTCCCTTTTATGGAAAAGGCGTTTTCATTTTCTGCTCCCCTCCACCCGTTCTATTCCCGCCCCCAACCCCTCTCGCATACTCTATCCCCGTCACCCCCCCCTCTCTCTCTACCTCCCGTTTTTCCGCTACCGCAGCGCCGCTATGAGGGATTTATTAGAATGGGAGAAGAAAAAGAAAGATTTTCAGTAAGAGATTTAAACGAATGCTCGCTGTAACCACCGTGTACGAAACCGGAACGACGTGCATCGCTAAAGGAAACAGAGAGAGAAAGATCTTTCACCCGCAAGCCGAATATAACTAATTCGAAATTTGGTGCGATAAATAAAAGACGCGAGTCGTTCGAAGCGAGTCGGAAATTGCGGCAATGTTGTTTACTTCTTTCCGATTACTAACATGTCCATACGAATCGTCACGTCGTTTAGAATGAGATTTGTGTGATAAGAAAACGGTAGACGGAATGACGAAAATTGGAACCGAGATTGAGGAAGATGAAAACAAGTAATTAATTCGCACGTAATAGATTACCGTTGATGAGACGTGGAATTTGAAAATTGTATTTCAGTTTAGATTTTGTTTGCGTTTAACGCTATCGAATCGGAGTCTGGCTTACTTCTGTAATATATATGCATAGTCTAAGAATTTGGAAAGATATGTTGTCTGACAAAATAAATGCAAAGGAATTATACGGAAAATATGTTTAGTCAAAAGGAACCCCAAAGTTTTCAAGCACAAAATTGTTTTTAAAATTTAAATCTACATCTAAGTAATATTAAATCTGAAAATCGTCAGGATGATGCGCGCCAGAAGGTGCAGGGCATCATATTAAGTATAGGAAGTGGGAAAAAAGCTAATTGGGAAACGTATTTCTACATATGAAGTAAGAAGATTTTAGAGGTCTGTCCTAGTTTAACTTTCAATAAAGGACAAATATCACATTTTTCTCACTCTCCTGCTTTGATTTACAAATTTTCCTTTAATGATCGTAATCCATTAATGCCACCGAAAAAATTAACGCTCAGATATATATAAAATTATTGACTCGGATAACTAACGTCTGACTAGATTGGATTTATTGAGATGTTTTTATTAGAATTTGGAAGGAGTGCGTATTTTTGCACAAAAATCATATTCTTGCAATTAAATGTCTATTTTAATTGTTTTTGCCCAGCTACAGAAAGGTACCATATAACGGTCATGTTATGTCAGACGGTATTTGTCGTCAAGAACGAGGCTTTTCCGAAAGTTTGATGCTCTCTTTCAGCTAATGGGGATGTTTTTCTTTCGCATGAAAAATGACTGGCAGGTTGATGATCAATACGAGCTCTCTATTAGGCCATTGTCCTTGGATAGAATACCATCGCTTGTTATTTACGTCTACGAAGAAACACAAATTTCGGGTACACTTAGAACTCATTCAAAGTACAATAGTATTCATTATTTATTTTCAGACTCATGTCGTAAAAATTAATGGGTAAACCTTTCGTTATATTCTTCCATCCAGCATTTTCCAAAGTAAAAATGGCTCTCACGCGTAAATGAAAGCAAGGAGGGGACAAATTCCTATAAATCGTTTTGCCGGCCTTGGTAGACGAGTGGTTTGAGTATCTGACAACGGAGACCAAGGTCGCGGGTTCGAATCCCGCCGAGGGCATGGTCGTCTGTGTTCGTAGTATGTACAGGGTTATATGTAAGAATGGGCCAGATGGTCTAAATATCGCCCTTAAATAAAGTCGATTTATTATTATTATTTCTTTTTCACTATTTGTTCACTTAAATCACTTACGTGTACCCATGTATCTGAAATGCATCTTTTTAGTGCTTCTACAATTAAGTATCTAAAATAATCGTAACACTTTCAATTGTATCGGTGCTCTCAAGAATTTACAAAATAGAATGTCCTAATAATTTTCATAAACTGAAAATGTGATTACATTTACAATGTTATATACCATTAATGATCAAATCCATTAAAATGTCGCGTTTACCAAAAATAATAATATCAATAGTTTATCCGACAATGGGAGAGTTGTAGTGGATGATTTTTTTCTTGTAAGTTGGAAATCCTGGTTTGCTGATTTTTTAAATACAGCAACATGAACTTCGTATGAGTGATTGTTTCATTTGCCAGAGATCAATGTTTTATGTTACGGACTAGTCCGAGGCAAAGATGAACTAAAAAAACAGACCAAACTTTAGATTTCGTGAAAAAAGATTTCGCACGTTCATATTTTAAAAAATTGAACAAAAACAAACCTATAACGAAGGGTCTTCTACTCCAACTGCACAAAAATAGTTCAATTACAGTAACGCTTTCGTATGAACCATCATAAAAATAAATATAGGCAAGACGTAGTCAACTGACGCCACCACTCTCTACGTAAGCGCGCTTAAAAACATTTCCCATAGATATATGACGCCTCCCGAGCCGTATTTTTTTTAAAGATTACTCATAAATAACAGCCAACTTCCGTACGAACAACAAAACCATTATGAATCCAATATAGTGAATAAAAAAGTATATATTTATCAAATTCCTGCAAAGAGGTGATACTTGTATAAAAACAGATGAACATTTGCTTCTTTTATTTAGTAACGATAAAAAATACAAAATTTAATTTGAAATTCCAGTATAGTCATTTACCTATCATGCATATAATTTTTTGGCTCATGTATCCGCAGTCACATTTCGTGTCTAGAACTCGATAAGCATTCATCCGCAAACCGATAATATTTGCTTCGCTTGTTTGCTGTCGCAAGGTCTCACCACTGAACCACACAGGAAGAGGAAAAAATCTTATTCCTCCACGCCGAGTTTCTTCCAGTTGAAGGGAAAAAAATAAAAAATATTTCTCTCCCTTCTTGACTTCCTCATGACGTTATCCAAATGGCGAACGTAGCCGTTATACTCCAAATAACACGCCACAAAGTTTTAGGCAAAGGGAAATTTCATTTTCCAGAGAAAGAGAAAAGAAATGCGGCCCCGTGTTTTATTTTTCAACTTCCCAATTTGTTTAGATCCCCTTACGTAGTTTACCCTTTCTCCCCCATCACCCCCTCCATCCCTCCCCTCCACCCCCCTCCATCCCTCCCCTCCGAAGATGGGATATAAAGAAAAGGTAATCGCATGGAGAGCGACTCAAGGTGCCCTCTTTCCTTGAAACCGCACGCAGTTTTAATTAAACTTTCCTCCTTAGTTGCCTCGCAACCCCTTACTCTCTTGGCCGCCCACCCCGTTTCTTCCTCCCACCCTCTCGGCCACCTCCCCCTTTATAACTACCCACCATTCT
The DNA here is from genome assembly GCA_028673005.1 of Tanypteryx hageni. Lineage (NCBI taxonomy): Eukaryota > Metazoa > Arthropoda > Insecta > Odonata > Petaluridae > Tanypteryx > Tanypteryx hageni. The sequence continues at coordinate 60,625,872 of CM054116.1, forward strand.
GGAGGTATCCACCCCTCCTCGCCCCTTCCACCGCGCCCAAACCACTTCAAACTCGAGACAGCCTTCCCAACCCTCCACCTCCCCTCTCTCGTCAGAGCGAATCTCCCCCTCCCCTTATCCCTCTCTCCTTACCCCAACTCCCACTCCCCTCCCAGGGGAATACTACTTCTTACTCCTCCCCTCCCTCCTTCCCTTCCCATCGTTCTCTCTTGCCTCCCGCAACACCGCAAACCCTCAAGTCTCTCTCTCTCTCTCTCTCTCTCTTGCTCTCTCGATGAAACCTTCCCTCAGCCTCCCTCGGTTGTTGTTATTATTATTTTTTTTCGAAAATGAAGAAATAAAAGAATTAAGCGAGCACGCATTTTTCCCTCAAACCTCTCATTTGAGAGGATTACGATTTCTGGCAGTGAATATCAGGGTTTCTCTGTCTCTCGTTCTCATTTTTTATGGTTTCACGGGAGGGGGGAGAAATGTTGAGGAATTGGACTTAGTTTTTTAATGGCGCGACTTTTAATAAACTCGCATCGCCGCCAGATTTCGAGGAAACTTTCAGCCGTACAAATTGATGTGCATAATGTATGAGGGATTTGAATTCGTATTCAGTAACTCCTACGATCGAAAGGGGAACTTCCGCGACGATTTTGGGCTGTATATATTCAAAACATTTCATAAGAATGCTGGCCAGATGATATAAATATTTGTAGAAACAGAAAACTTTTTGGCAATTTAATGTAAGCCACGACGAATTAGCCAACAACCAAGTAAACAAATTGCCATGTAAAATTTATAAATAAGCAATCGCAATGCATAAAGAAAAGAATTTCATGATGTTTCATATCGAATATAAAAATAATAAAGCCGTATTTTTTATTTTAATTAAACATTCGAGAAGATAAAAGAAGATAAAAAGTGAAAGTGTATTTTAAATATATTTCCATCGAAGAAGAGTGAAACAAAACCCAGCCTCATGTCTAATTTTATTATTAACACTACCTGCGTTATACGTATTTTCGTCCAAGAGATCCATTCCAATATGTCAACAAATTTTTTATTTATTTATTTAATTTACAATGCAATTAGGCTCCAGGCCTGGTGGCAAAGTCAGTACAACGATGGAAGCTACATGACATGGAAATCATAAATATTTATCAACGCAAAGAGGACTCTCGAAAGAACACCCACGCACTGACGCAACTGACAGATTTAAAATTCAAAACCATTACCCCCCCGTTCGCCCTCTTTTCATCGAGGTGGAAGCTTCGAGAAATTTTTTTCTCTCTCACACAAAATAAAAAACCTTTCCTTTTTCACGAAATGTTTGACTCGTCATAGCAAAACAGATATCAGGTTGACCTCAGCCTTCCTATTCTTTATAAAAAAGTGGCAAAAAAGGAACTCTTCACGAAGGGCTCACACGCTTACTTGCCCTTCTCAGAGCGAATCAATTATTCAAGAGGCTTCCGACTACAGTTTCCCGAGCTTTTACACCTCCATTCTGTTTCTTTCGCCCTCCAATTCTGTCCCTCGCACGACATTTCCACCACCCCCATTCCGCAAAAGAGGCGCTCGCTGACCGACTGGCTGAGTTCCTTCGCCAATTACGCGCTCTTGAAAAACGCTCATGTAATTTTCCTCAGTGTTGCGAAGGCGGATTCCTTTCAACGCCTTTAAATTTCTCACTCAGTCGAGAGCTCGGAATCACTTAAAAAGTTTTCCAGCGTTCGCTTTTATGCATCCATCGCACGATCGATATTTTCAACTCGCGCGATCCCTTTTCAATTTGGAGCGAAAAAAAAACGTCGCCGCTCAAATATTTAACGCGTTTCTCCGTTCCGTAGATCGTTTGCATAAGCGGCGATTAGCGACGTTGGACCACGGACAGGAATGGACGATCCCTCGCATCCAAACGTTTAAGTGTCCAAAACGGCCGGACCCGACCGAGGGTTCCTGAAAGCACTGACGGCAAAGAGGCAGTCCCTCGGTTGCGAGAACAAACTAATTTGCGTCGGTCGCGTTGTCGTGTCCTATCCGAGCGTTTTATTAGCCGGTCGTAGATGGACAGCGAATGCTTCATGCATGAAGCGTTTGCGAGGAAGCCGTGGCGGGGGTTTCAAAAGGAAGACTTGGAGCATGACGTCATCGTTACTCCAAGTTCCCTCGACGCTGCTAATGTAAGCCTAGGACACAAGGGTAGTTACTTCATTGAATATTTTTTAAACAGAAATATTTATCACTTTTCTCCGCATTGAAGTTATATTTTATGGCGCCATGCAACACTTGTATTCAGGTATGAAAGCGTACGTTGTTTAAGTGCGTTTGCGGGCATAATTAATTTAATTAAAATGTTTTAATAATAAAAATGATCTAAATATTCTCCTGTTAATGCTTATTAAAGTTAATATTACTTAATGAAGTTTACACTAAACTACTAATATGCTGGATGCCTCAGGTCCTAGACTATTCCAGTTAGTCGGTATTCATATTTAATCGTGCAATTGTACACAAAAGAAAAAATAAATAAATATTAAGACTGTAAAGATAAAATAAGAAAAATTAAGTTAACAGTTAGGTAACTCAAGTAATACTTTATTCGGTTGTTAACCCTTTATAGGGCAAGTAAATAAGGACAATATGTAGGGACGTTATGCTGAACTAAAACTTTCAAGTCATAACTAATAAAAATCCCGATTAATCAATACCCGGTTGATCGGGAATTTACCGTATTTTTTTAGTTAAGGTGTAAATTGCCATCGTTTTCTAATCATCGGTAACTTATCTAAAATGGAATGAAAAAAAACGTGCCACATTCGTTCTAATTCCGATCGCGGAGGGTCCGAATCTACTTATTTGCTGTATGACTCAGGGCCTCGACTATTCCGGTTGGTTGGTATTCATATTTACCCGTGCAACTGTACACACAAAAGAAAAAATAAATAAATATTACGTAAAGAATTTCCGAATCATCGGTAACTCATCTAAAATAGAATAAAAACGAATACGCCACATCCGTTCTAATTCTGATCTCGGAGGATCTGAATCCGTCACACGGTATTTTTTTTACTCCCCTAAAAACTCTCGGAGGAGATGAAAAATTGGGCGATGTTGGAAGGGATTAATAAGGAGCACACGCTGAACTATCACCTCATTCGTTTCTCGGTCTCGCACGCTCTTAGCGCTTGACCTTAATGACTTCAAACACCGCCACCGTCCTCAACGACCGATGAATCCCTTCGATGACTTTAATGACGGTATCGCCCAGAGAACGTATCGAACCATCCTTTAGGAGGTGTGGCATGTTTTCGCCCGGTAAATACCTGTTTGGCCTACATCCACACACACACAACTCCCGCGCTAGTACCGACCTCCGGTATATTTTTCTTATGTGATCGTAATGCGCGAGTAAAAATATGGGGTATAGAAGAGAACTCCCTGTGGACAGGAGGCTTGAGCTGCTTTCCCGATACGGTTCAAAAGTGAATATAGGGTATTTTTGCCTCCATCGCATCAGAAGGGAGCCTTTTATGATATCAAAGGGATTCGGCTCTCGGAGAGAATTTTTTTTCCTTAAGTAGAAAAGGAATACCACATTTCCTTGCTCCGAGAATCCACTTCGTGATACCACTACTCCGGGAAAATATTTTGCGTTATTCAATGTTCATTTTCAAATGTGGCGTATGTAAGCAGGAACGCACGCCGATTTTAATGCTGCGTATTTTTATTTTAAAAAATACAAGGCCTTAGAATACGTTTCCGTGAGAATATTTTGCTACTCGAGTATTTCGCGGTGGTAAAGAGTGTTCATACGGCTGCTTTAGCCTGGCGATTTTTTAAATCCCAAAATGATTATTTCGATTTTAAAGAAATACGTAAATCCCGCTCGAGGCTAATTCGATAAAATTTTCTACGATGAGAGAATTTATAATGCGTATTCTTTATATACTATTATAAATGTACTTACAAATAAATAAACATTGAAAAACTCGAAACCAGGAACTGATAAGGCACCCAATAATCTCGTTTAAAAGTTTATTTTATCTAGGAGAAAATTATCTAGCTCAATTTATGAATGCTATAAAAATGGCAAACTACTACCAATGGCAGATTCTTTTTTTAATCTATTATCGGTGAATCGCCATTGACGACGGCTGCCTCGAAAGTTGAAACGAAAATCTGGTTTCTCTATTTTTTGTGGCAACTAGAGGTACAGATTTTGACCATTTGTTTCATTTTATGACAAAATATAGTTATAATATTGCTTGAAATCGTAAAACAAATGGAATTTTCTCTTTTCCCTTAAATGAAATTTTTTCTACAATAATTAAGCTTCTCTAATAACGAACAATATTGACTCACTTCGCGATTAAATATAAATAAGCGATGGAAGCGCTTCATCCACGTGGCTAAAGATCGATTCATTTTGATCAAATTAAGTCCCTGAGCTTTCAACGTATTATTTAAAGGTGTGAAATTTCAAGGCTCTTTTAGAGAGAGAGAGAGAGAGAAACGAGAGGGACATAAAATGGCAATAAACCTCCTAGAAGGTGGGGTAATTGAAACGCATTTCTGAATATTGGCAATGCTATGAGAAACGAGGAAAATAAGAGGGTGAATGAAAGAGGTGGTCTTGGTGATAAAAATATCAAATTAGTTCCAAGGTAATTTGATCGTTCTATCTGGCATTAGGTCCAAATCTGATAAAAAGGCAAATCCAAACGGATCGCTGTGAATTATCACAGAAATTTCCCGTTTTAAAACTTCATAGAAGATAATATGTTAATTACGTCTAGCAAGACTAATTTCATAATTAAAACTCTCCACTAGAGACAACAGATTCATCAGGACATGTGATTGTAATATACCTGTTGCTATTTGTTCTAAAAACACAACGCGAGATAAGGCGTGAACGTCAAATTTTGATGCGCTAAGAAAAAGTGTTACGGGTCCGTTGGAAAGGCTTAATCATTTTTTAAAATCTCTTTGAAATTAGGCTCTTCGTACAATTTTAACCTCATATCAATTTCAATGTTACCGTTTTCAGATATGAGCTGTGCTTTTAGACTATGAAGTTATGAAATTAAAAGCTTATCGACGAGCTTCCAATTAAGAATAAAAGGGAGGAAATCCGCAATTTAAATCGAAGCCTAGATCACACGAAATTTGGTAAATTAACAATAAGGTACGATGCCGTCGTATAATGGTGTGCTTTTTCCTGGGAAAAATACTGACCTATCATTTGTCCCCTAGCTATAGATAATTGGTGATAAAATATTCCATCGCCATTCAGAGCTCAACTTCTCTACTGGTTAAAATTTTAATTAAAGAATAAGTAATTCTTAAAGGTCGCAAATCATTATCCCAAGTACAGAATTGAGTTCAAATAATGAAACGAGCTGCATATTTTTTTGCGAAAAACGCATTTATACACATCTACAATGAATCAATGGTCACTAACTCTTCGATACACATGAAATAGTATTCGCACTTTACTATGGAACGTAAGCTCCAAACCTATCCAGTTTATATCTCTATTCCTTTACCATAATTGCTCCGCCTAAATTATGACAAATCATAAAAGGAATAATAATCCTTTCTCGCGAAAGCTTCTCAATCCCAGTAATTGAATGAAATAATATAAAAGGGTCGCAAACGCTACGCCGAAGATTATAGCCATATAGCGAAAGTAAAAAAAACAATGCCTTACCAATATTAAAAGTCCTACATCACGGCTCTTCTTTATTTTTGTTTTCATATCCCACCGAAAGATATGTGCCCCCTCCATCATCTCGTGTCCCCGCACCCTTTCCTCACACCGAATGACCACCGCTCACACAGCTCCTCTTCATCGTATAGATACACTTCTCTACCCCATCCTTCCAGTCTCCACCTTTCCCACTCTGTCGGCTCAAAGCCACACTCGGAGGCCACATCTCACGCCCACGATGCCTGCTTCCCCCATACCACCTTCCCACCCATCCACCCACAGACTCCGCCACCCCCACCACCCCGATCCCTTCCGGGACCTGTGACCGTAAAGCTGACCCCGTGGCTCTCTCTCTCTCTCTCTTCACCCCATCCCCCACATCCCTTCCTCCTCCTTTCTCCAACCCCTCAGGCGCCCTACCACCATCGCCGCCGCCACCCCATCACTCCCCGCTCTTTTTCTCTCAAAAGCCTCTCTTCTGGCCCCGGGCTGGGAGTTACCCCCATAGCAACGAGAGTCCCAAACCATCCTTTGCCAACTTCCACCCTCTCCCTCCTTCTCCTACTCCCCTTCTACCCCCTCCCTCCCCCCGAGCCAACCTACCCCTTTCCGCTCTTCTGCCCCATGATGGACGGGTTTAAAGGGAGGAGAAGCACCAACTCTTTTTAGACCCAACCTCCATCCCTCTTCTCCCCCTCTCCCTCTCTCCTCATCCGAACCGACCTCTCCAAATCTCCCAAACCATCCTTCCTCCATTTCTCTCTCTCTCTCTCTATTCCTCTCTCTCCAGTCCTCTCTCTATCTCTCTCGACATAACCTCGCCCTCTCTCCAGCCGACGTCCCTTAACCGTAGAAACAGAGTTTTAATTAATATTTCCCTAAGAGCCAAATGCGTATGCGGTCCAAAAAATTCCTCTGAGTTAAGTCAAATACGAGAGATGTTGATTGTTTTTATTTTAATTTATTTGTTTAATTAACTGCGATATGGCCGAAATGAGGTTATATTTTTTTACAGCGTTTTTTGGTATTTCAATTCTTTGCGTAATGTTATGGTCTACTTTCTCTTTCTCATTAGGGATTACTCGCTAAATAAATGGCTCTTCTCTTCGACGCATAATTCGTATCCCGAAGTAAAAACATAGTTTAATCAAACGCAATACATATTTTCTAAGATAACCATGATAATAGTAATAGCTTAACAATATATGCGCAAATTAAACAAAAATTGAAAAAATTAATACTATCTTAGGTATATCCGATAACTATAACAAGGTTGTGAAAAAACAAATGTTAATGTCAACAAATAAACTCATTTATAATAAAATATCTATTTAATTTCCTAAATAGAGATACCTTCCTATTTTGATCCATTATACAATTAATTTGCATGTACATCAGGGATTGTTCAATCACTAGAACAAATCTTCTTGATGAAACATCCAAATCCGTGACCATCAATCATTTTACCACAAAGTTTTGTTTTTTACGCTTTCCGCAACTCGTGTATTTAATGTGTAAATTTCTCAAAAACTTATAAAATATCACTGATCACGAACTCTCTGTAATAAAATGAAATTACAGAATTCGAATTTACACACATATTTCACTTTTTTCTTTAATTTTCTATACCGTTTCTGCGGCGCTTACCAACCTATTCCAAAATGAGAGCGGCTCGAATTTGTTTACATTTATTGTAATGCCAAACATTATGAAGCGCTGCAAACGTTCGTTGGCCATCATCCTATGAAACACTATGATTGGTCTGTTTTACTTTCAATGATATTTTTTACGAGCATATGCACCCTGATATCTCCATTGGCACTAAAACCAATTTTTTAGCTCCCGGCGAAGTTTTGGAAATATGTTTCATCATTCACGCATCGATATTTTGAACATCGACAAAATAACATCAAAACGTTTCCCGAACATCATATGAAACTACCGACATCGCAATGCTAAAAATACCCCCTCATAAACTCCCCTCGAGCGAATTCCGGCAACACATTTAGCGCACGTTTTCCGTATTAAAACTCTATCGAAAACTTTTTTTTTAATTCCGTTTCCCAGCAGTCACGAAAATTAAAACGGTTTAATTAGCGCGCGTGTGTTTGTGTGTGCGTGCATCTATCCGCGATGCTAAAGTGTAATCCACGCGAAACGACTGACCTTTTCGGAAGAACGCGTGGGTTTTTTAAAACACTCCTGGACCCATCTTTCGCCCATCACCCTAATTCGACCTCTCCACGACCTCTCTCTCTCCTTCGTCATATTCCTCTCCTCCCAGACTCACGCAGCTTACTCGTCCGTCCTCCCCTTCCTCCGCACTCTTTCCCTCGTTTTCCTTTCCCCCTCTCTCCCTCCCTCCCTCCTCCGCCCTCCTGACCACGACTTGTCTCCTCTATAGTTCACTTCGAGGCGGGAAACGAGATTTCAGGCGGCGGCGGCAAAGGCAAATATTCGCTACGGTTAATTCGAGGAAAGTTGCTTCGTCGATCCTGCGGCCGCTTTGAAGTCTGGGTAATTATGTATCCCCCTCCTCCGCGACCCTCCCCTTGCCCAATCCTCCCCCCCCCCCTCGCGTCATCTCCGTTACCGAACTCCCCCTGTCCCATCCTCCACCGTCCCACCCGCCCTCCCTCCCCCCCTTTTACAGATGGTCGTTATGGGGATAATGGGTCAAAATTTTCGTTCCGTTTTCATTTACTGCGACTCATTTCCCCCGAAGAAACTTTTCCAAACCACCCCTCTCCTTTCAACTCCCCTCTCTCTTTTCCATTTTCGTATCTTTTCTCAGGTCTTCTTCCCTTGTGCCACTTTTTGTTTTTTCGCCATTTCTTTCCATTTCCCTCTCTATCTCTCTTTCTGTCTTCATCTCTCTTAACGGAAAAGTTTCACAATGCAAAGTAAATTTCATTTAAGCTTGATTTTTAATGAGAATCTAAAACTGTAACAAAGACGAGAGGAATGGGATGGGAAGAGAAGGAAGGGGGAGGGAGGCTAACGAAAGGAGAGGGAGGAGAATATTAAGGGAGAGAGGGAGGGGGAAGTTCGGAAAGAGGATGGGAGATGGGGGGAGAGAAAGAGATAGGATGGGGAGGGGAGAGAGACTGTGTCGTATGAGGAGGATATTAAAAGAGAGGGGGAGCCAGCCAAAAAAACGGAAGGCCCTTCGTACTCAGCAGTGCTCTCTGTAATGATTTGCCTCGGGAAACCGTTAACCTATAGTACAAACAAAAGAATCGATAAATCGCGCTCACAAAGCCTTTTTCCCATTGTGTTGCAAAAATCTGCGAAATTCTCAAATTACCATTAAATGAGATGGGAAGTTTTGTTTTGTTGTTTTTTTAATTTTTAATTCAAATGGATATATATATATATATATATATATATATATATATATATATATATATATATATATATATATATATAACTTTTTCTGCTTTCAATAATTATCCGTTTTCACAACGGACTCGGTCGTGCATTGTTCGGCGAAAAATTGAGCCGCGGAAAAATTCACCTTGAAAAAATTGCACTTCCGCCAATAAAACGAGAATGGAAATAACGAGCAGTTTTAGTTTCTCATCGCTACGTTTGTTTTTAGGAGATTTGTGCCAAATCGCCTCGATCTGTTTTTTTTTCTGCGGAGATGAGCTCGATATAATGAGCGATTATTCGAGTCATAAAATAATACCATTTTCAGTTAACTAGCCATATCTGCCCTTCAGCTACGTCTATAACGCTGTAATAAAATTTTTTAAAAATCTGTTTTGTTTCGCTAAGCATTAGCAAATGTTGAAAATATGTTAGGTCCAGGGTCTTTGACGAATTTGCAACTAGTTAAAATGCTCTTTCATAGGAATTATCTATGATTACGGAGAACGCCTATTTCGTCGCAGCAATGCGCATATAAAATTCTTAACAGCATTACAGCCATAGGAGCCATCTCCATCATCAATGATAAAATGCTCGTTCCGTAGATATGTGATCGGTAAAATTTTGACGCAAAACGTCCAAGCGAGTACGTATTTTTATAAATCCTAAAAATCCATCGGCGAATCCTTAATCTGCGGAGTAATTGAAGGAGAAAGCTCTCATGATTAGTTTCAATTTTTTTACGATCCTTTGCTTCACAAACACACGCAGCGAGTAGCTCCTTTAGAGGACCCTTTTTATCACCCTCTGCCGTTCCGCACGCTCACAATTACGCCAAATACGCAATAAACGTGCATTTAAGCCACCTCCTCCAAAAAAGAAATACATAAAAAACCCGAGCAAGTAGAGGCAAAGACTATTCGAGGCGTAAATAAGTAAAGGAATAAAGCTTCCTTTTTTATAGTTCCTACACTACACTTTCTTTCTCTCTCTCTCTCTCTCTCTCTCTCTCTCTCTCTCTCTCTCTCTCTCTCTCTCTCTCTCTCTCTCTCTCTCTCTCTCTCTCTCTCTCTCTCTCTTTCCCGAGGAGAGCTTTTCCCATGCTACCCACGCATAAACGACTCCCTCCCCCTCTTTTTCCTCCTACCCATCCCCCTCTCAATCCTTCCCTCTTACCGATACACGCCTTGAAAAAGATACACGAGTGCGTGAGTGCATGCGCTTCCCCAACTACGCCATGATATGGGATCGTGCGTGCGTGCCGGGCAAGGTTCGAGCGTGGGCGTATAGCAATAGGAGGAGGAGGTGGTTAGGAGGAAGAGGGAAAGGGAGGTAAGGCGAGGTCTCGGGGGACAGATAAGGGGCGTTGATCTTGGGGTGTGGCGGAAGGCGGACGGGGGATAAAGAGAGGGAGAAAGGGGAGAAATGGGAGAGAGGAAGGGAGATAGGAACATACGGGCGAAAAGGGGCGCTGCGAAGAGGGTGGGTGGAGGAGCAGAAGGTAAAGGGTAGAAGAGGAGGTGGGCGTGTGGATGTGAGGGATTCGAGAGGGGTGGGAGGAGGGGTGCGGAAGAGAAACAAGGGTTTTCCCGTGGGTAGGATGGAGGGGAAAGGGGCCAAAGCCTTTATTAACAGACGATGATATCGGAGTCGCAAAATGCTACTTGCACGTCCTTAAAAAAAATTGGAAGAGGTAATGGAGGTCGAAAAAGAATGGAAGGTTCGGCAGTTTTTCTTTCCCTCCTCCCGATTCCGAACTCGTTGTATATTTTTTCCCGGCGAGAGTTTGTTTTCTTCGGTAAATTATAAAGCTGTTGGGGGGGATTAAGCCCGTGCGGATTCACGGATTCGCCTGTGACAAAGGGTGCATAACTGGTCCGATTGGACCGTTTTTTTAGGGCTTAATAGCGAGCTTTTCTTGAGAGTAATAGCTTAGTTTTGTCAGTTCATGCGCGAAAATTGTACAAAAACTCAGGCAAGATGAGAGTGTTTCCATTCATGAGCAAGCCGCGCGTATTTTTCACGCTTTTTAGAGGTAAGCGAGTTTCGAAATACCTACTCCACTTGGGGGTTTATGCTACACCAATTTATTTATTAAACTATGTATTTATTCATAAGACTATTTGGTATTTAATAAGTCAATTTCGGCAAGAATTCACTCAGAAGATAATTGAATACTCACAAGCACTTGATATACACAAAGGTATAGGGAACACGTACGAAATTATACCTTAAAAGTCTTTCTTTTCTTTGGAGGAAAAGTTTATTTTCGAGCTTTCCGATTAATTAAATTATCTAAGTTAAATTACCTCCGGAATACCGACATGTGCGTCTTGTTTCCCGATAACTTGAAAAATATATTTCGGATTTGTCAGAAAAGTGTGACGTTGCTTAAACGGAATTTGTACAGAACATAGCAAAATATTTTTATTTCGTAGAATTGGTTATCTAGATTTAACTACATAATTATCTATTGTGGATTTACTAAGCCATTTTAATAGTGTATATCAAAAAAGGAGAACACCCTGTATAAATAAGGGTGAGGCACAACTATGTAATTGTGTGTCGTTCTGGTTGCTTACATTCTACCAAAGAGAGCGATAAACGTATCGTGTGGTTTAGGGTAGTGGCTAGAGTGCTGGCCTACAAAGCAGCGGACTTGGGTTCAATCCCCCTTTTTTTCTTGCCATGAAATGTCATAAATTTCTTTAATATGTTATTTTTACTTTACAGACTGTACTATTATTGAAGGTTTTGCACAAAAATACCAGTAATCTTTAAGAAAATTTTATTTCTCGTAAACATGGAACATTTCTGATTTAATGATTTATGTTTTGTACTTCATACCAAAATTACAAATTATTAATAATAATAATAATATTTTAAAATAGCATTTCTTTTCTTGAAATCATACACAACTTCTGATTTAATAATTAAAGTGTTTTATTTAATGAATTCAAGAATGGCAATTTTATGCTTATTTTTAGCCTAGGTTAGCAACATTACATTACGAGAAATAAAATTTTCTTAAAGATTACTCGCATTTTGTAGGAAAGAAAAGACTTAGATATGGATACAAATGGTAACGAGACGGAAATTCATGAAATTTTTAAAGAATGCAAGGTCTAAAGTAAAAAACGAAAGGGCGGAAAGGACAGATAGTTTTCAGCCTTTAGATAGTTTGGTGACCATGGACGTTAGACGTTTAGCCAAAAAAACAAGTTACGAAAGCTAATCCCTTCATTCGTAATTAATGACCGAATAGAGATCTTAAAAGAAAAGGCCTAGGATTTGTAGGATCTTATGCTTGAAATTTGGGAAGACAGATTTTACGTTAATTAGCTTTCCAGATATGGGTTTGGCGTGTTATAGAGAACATAGGTTGTCAGAAAAAAATTGGATAAAGTTGAGGAAGGGAGGTTTTAAAGTGATTAAGTGGTTTGAGCGATTTTTGAGAGAAATTAAAAGTTAAAGAAGTTCACCGTAGGAAGAAGGGGGAGATATAAAAATCATTCTGAAGAGATAATTTTGAATAATTCGTCTATGGAAAGATTTTACAGTAAAACCTCGATTATCCAACCCTCATTTATCTGACTTTCGGTTTAACCGACCAGAAAATAGATGAGCTGTCTAAACATAATCGAAAAGCATATGTCGGTTGCATCCATCGAAAGACGGTTCACGCGGTAGATCTTTGAGAGTCGGTTCACGCGAGAGATCGCCCATTCACGCGGGAGATCATTGCCGCTAATTATTTTATCTAGTAAAATAAAGTTATGATTAAATATTCATTAAATGCCTTCTAATCCATAAATAAAACAATTTTTATAGTTCACATAAGTTTTTTTTAATCCAGAAGAAAATCTCCCGAAGTTAACTTCTTATGAGGTAGCAACCCTACTGATATTTGATTCACTCGGGAGACCACTGATAATTTAATTTCAATATTTCTGTTAATAATATTTTACTACATTATTTTTTATTTTAAATTTAACTTTAAAATCCGACGGTCCTTCCTCCATATAGGTTGGATAATCGAGGTTTTACTGTATTAAATTCAGTTGGTAATTATGTGAATACATTGAGCAGGAACGTATTCTTGCAAAATTCTTTGCGTTGGTGTACGACTGTATGAGTGCATTGAATTATAGTAGTTGAACATCAAAAAGTTGAAATGAACTAGAAGATATTTTGAGTCATATACTGTTGTAATTGCTGGTGCCAGAGGGGCATTAGGACGTGCACTTTTATTTAGAAAAAATTTCAATTCACTATCTTTTCAAGAACTGAATCAAAAATATTAATGTTCACTCTTCTGTAAACGCTCATGTGACTTGCAGAACGCCTTAAAACAAAATATTTCCACCCTTGCCTGTTAACACTATGTTTAGTTATATGTTTTTATTTGATTGAGGCTAAAAACATAACTTACTATACTTAGCTAGAACTTCATCTCGTCGGTTATCTCCCTCAAACGCTAAGCTCTTAAGTTTTAGAACATTACATTGGGCATTGCATTTTCACTATTTTTAGTATCAATGCAATTAATAAAATACCCAAGATTAAAAGCTTAAATGATGTATCCAAAAGTATTTTTCAGACTTTTATAGCACCTTTATTTAATTTTATATTCATGAATTACCAGCAAATCTTTTGTACTTCACTTTTTATTTTTCATTTATTAATAATATCCCATATTCTCCTTATAAAATTAGATAACTGACATTTATAATTTTATGGTTGTTTATATGTGCTTCTCCCTTACGAAAAGGGTAACATTCCAGTATTGAAATGAAGAAAAGATTTTTTTGGTCAATCGTTAAAAATGCCCAATGTCCACACGCAGTTTACTGAATAATAATAATCTACAATTATTAACGTTGCAATCTATTACATATGACGTTGCTACAACTATAATTTCGGTGCTTCATAAAAAGCGAGAAGCGAATAACGCAATTCTTTTGTCTATTTGAAGGCTTAATAGACGCTCATTCAATCGGAGGCAACAATGTGGGTCGCCTTGAAAACAACCGGAAAGAGTAAGTAAAAGCCATAAAATTTCGAAAAGAAATGCGTATTTCTGACAAATGTTTCCGTGTAACATCTAAACATCGCAGGAATAAGATATTTTATAGTTTTTAGTCGTCGAATAAAGCAAAAATGGAGTAATTCTGTCCATATTTACGTATTTTAATGAATGAAGGAAAAAAAACCTTGCACCTTGAAAAATCGAAACTCCTGTGTAAACATATGGGAAAATATAATTGTCTCCTGGAGTCGAACCTGGAACACTTATGTAAACGAAAATAGTTTCCTCGGGGTCTCCTAGTTGTCAGAAACGGTGTTTACAGCCTTTCTCTATGACTAACTGTTCAAGAGATAAAATGGAGGGCGGACGAACAGACGGACGGACAGACATCGAGTAATTATATATAAAAGATTATTAGTACTTATAATTTTAATTAAAAATTTTTACCATTACCTTTATTTCTCTAAGCTTTTTTATACTGCCATCAAAAGAAATCTTCAAGTTGCTGAACACCATAAACGTGATCCCATTTTTTAAAACAAAGAGTACTAACACCAAACCTTTCTACCGACACACATACTTGCATAAGACCTCAATTACCGCAATCGTATGAAGAGCCAAATCTGAGAAACGTATTTTAACAGAATGGAATTAGACCTAACGAGGACCAACACACGGCGACCGTCGTCCATAATTTAGGCGTCCTTTTCATCATTCCGATAGAAAATTTGAAACAGAACGCAACACGCGCACGGACACGTCTCACCCCTCCCCTCTAAAAACCATTAGCTTAAATCCTCGAGAACACGGGATCGCCGGGTGATTCAGCCGGGTAAGAGCAAGAAAAAACCCGCAATATAGTTCGTCGACATCGGCAGGCAACGATGCAATAGCATCAGAGAGGACCGGCGAATGAAAATGGGTTTCGGTCTTATATTGTCTGGGCGCTCAAAAAAAAGACAACACACAGAGCAACACCGATGAGAACACAGCCTCGGGGCGAAATAATCTCATAGAGAGCCCTCCTCTCTCATCCGCCTCTCCCTCCCAACCCCCCTCCGTCCTTATGCTCCCCCTCTCCATTTTGCTTTTGCCTGAGATGAAGGGAGGGGGTTAAGGGCGAGGCGGAGGAAAGGAACGCAATAGGGACGGAGGAGGAAGGGTCCATTGCGGTCCCATTAAAGGATCAACCCCCTTGTCCCTTACGCTTAAGGGGTCCTTCGGATGCATCTCTAAACATCGGCGGCGGGGCCTTTGACCCGACTTCTCCAATCATGAGTGGCCGCACCTACTCCCCGGAGATTCTATTTGCAGAGAGTGTGAATAGATGGGCGAAACCCACCGCTGGAAGGGATAGAGAGATAGAGAGAGAGAACACACTCCAATTCATTATGAATGACACCCTCGAATCGACCGACCAACGCCAGTAATGGATTACATCTCCAGGCACATACAACGCACTCGTCATGTACTGCCTACACGCCCTCTTCCGCACGCTGACGCGAATGCGTCGTACTTAACTTCCCCGACTCGAGCTTCGACCCACGCGGGTAGCTGGTGAAGCAAGGGCGGCAGCTAAAAAAAATGTTGGACTCTTGTTTTGTTTATATCCGTGAGTAATACTCCTCCGTCTATCTCTCTCCCCCATTTCTATCCACCCGTTGGATAACTAGGCTCAGGAGTGACGCGAGTGGACGGATTCCAGGAATTCGACTTAGATTTCTCACTAATTAAAAAGCCGCAGTTATAAATAAAGCATATGAAGTGAAAGAGAGACAGACAAGAAAGCCAATACTCCGATTTTGATCAAGTATCCCCCGTAAGATCCTTGAAAAACGCTGAGGATAAAGCTTGGTTGCGAATGTTCATTTATTGTATAAATAACTATAACCAAATATTACAAAGTATATTTTGGAAAACTATGTTTCTCCTATCCCCTTAAAAAAGTTGGAAAAAGTTACGCATTTCATCTACAAAGCAGCCGTCATCAGCGGTGTTTCACTGATAATAGATAATAGGTTCTTTTTTTAAATAATAAATAATTTAGAGTTTACCATCGATGATATACCACTGATGACGGCTGATTGGTATCGAAAATTTGCATCTGCTTTTCGCAACCCTTTTATTGCTATTGGAGAAACAGAGTTTTTCAAACTATGTTACGTAAAACATTATTTTCCCGTACAGGAGATCCCCGACTTACGAATGTCAGTACTTAACGAACGAACCACCATAATATTTTAATAAATCAGGCATACGAACGCCATCACGCATGAACGAGCCAGTAGTCGTCGCTCTCGGTAACTACTTTTGGAGGCAGAGTAGGATTCACCCTCCCCGGGATATACTGTGACAAATTGGTCCGTTACACACTTACTCAGTTACTTGTTCGTTCGACGATCGAGAGGATAATTAAAGACAAAAGTAAAATTTGCAACAGTAGTGTTTTCACTATTATGCATTGAAAATGTACAATACATCATCCTAATGGTGGGTTAAAGAGCCTTTTGTGGACTGGCTTAGGAACCCAACCACCGCTTACAAAATTTTGTCTATGGTACCGAATTTCGAACAAAAGACTTACGAACGAACTCGGGGACCTCCTGTATTATGCTACAAAGTTACGTCCAAAACCGTCGAATCTATATATATATTTTTTTAAATTTTATTTCAGCCATTAGGCGAGCTCGGTAATTTTTTCTTGGACATTAAGTTTAAATCGATATTTACGTACTCTTCTAAATTTAAAAATTGTTCCGAAAGTGCAAGGATTGAATACGTCCGAAAGATACTTCCTCGCAGTCAAGCGATAAACAAGTTAGGAAAGTGTACAATGTATCACAAATAGGCTCGTTTCGTGCTGTGCAGTATTTGAAACTATACGATACAATTTTCCGGAACACACACCATAAAACAGCAAAACACAACTACCCGATTGTATCTCTGTCTATTAAAAATTTCTTCTCCCCCCTTAGTTGCTGCATCAATAAACATATTATGTAATTTTAATGACTAAATACTTCAAAACGATATATCAAAAATGATTCCAGGGAAATATTTAATTTATATTTACCGATTTATTTTCTAATGTTTTAATCAACCGAACAATCTAAAATCATTTAAAACATACCTCACTTGAGTTCAGTACTTGTAATATTTACGTTTGTGTTTTTTTCTTCGCCGTAGATTATCCATTTCTTTCCGCTTACAAAATCTGTCATGCTCGCGTAAGAAATTAAATGTATTTTGTAATTAGAGCAGATCTTATTTACTTCAGTAACCAATAAGATTATTTACGTTGACAACAATTAGGTAGCTATCCGTGAAATTTTCTAAATTTAAAGCGAATGACGACATTCATGTTCGATTTTCTTGATAACGGCTACTCCTACGATAAAAATGTATAGGAAAAGAAATAATCAACGTTATTGGTTCTAGAAGTTTATTTGAAAATTATTTTAATTTGATCAAACATTTACGAGATATAACGGAAAGTTCATTTTTGTCACCGGTAAAGTGGTACCCCTGATTAGTTTATGTGAATTATTTTTGTGATTTTCATATTGCCTTTGACTGTAAGTCCTTAATATAAAATTTCATAAAACTCCGTTCGGTAGAAGCCGAGAACGAACAAGCGGACGGACGGACGGACAAACCGACGCTAATAGGCGCTTATGCTGGAAGCGAAACGCGCCTCAAAAAGTAAGCCTCATTGTCCCACTCCGCGAAGTTTAACAAATTTCAGGTACTCCCCGGGATACGAATATTAAAAACCCAAAAAAAAAACATTTCATTTTCCGCCATGAAAGTACTCAGGAAAGGCATCGCCGCCCGCTGAGCGCGATAATCGAATCTTACGAAGTAAAACGCTTTCTCGAGAACATTTTCTGTATACATAAATATGTATGTAAGATATGCACACACATATACATACATACACACATATATATACACACCCACATGAATATACGCGTGGCTACACGGCGCATGCGCGCGTTCTCGAAAAAACTCGCGGGGGGTAATCGCCGTAGTAAGCCAGTGATTCGCGGCACTCGTACCAGCGCGCGATGCGTGCATTATTTATGGAAATCATGGTGCCTCTAGAGTGGAGGGCGGTGCCTACCGTAGTAAGCGAGGATTCCGCGTCTCCCTCCTCCCCCTCCCCCCCCCCCACGTGCCACCACTCCCCTCCTCTTCCGGTCCGCCACTCAAGGAAGTCAGCAGCGCGGAATGGCGAGGTTTTAAACGAGGCAGCAAGGGTGAAGGAGCGTTCGCCTAGCCTCCTTCCTCACTCACTACCCTCCCTCCTCCTCGCTATCCCCTCTTCCTCATCCCCACTCCTTCCCTCCTAACCTCCCACCCTCTATATACCCCTTCCACCTCGTTCTTCTCTCAAGGCGAGCCCTTATTAAATTTCGAATTCTTTGCCCCGTTCTCTCTCTCTCTCTTTCTCAAAGGGTTCTTTCGCATATTGCCGCAAGATTGTACAAATGACTGGGTGGATTGGAGGGTGTGCGTTGGAAGGGAAAGAGAGCGAGGCTCAAGAGAGGGTGGCGGAGGGAGAGGCAGTTATGAAAGGCGCTCTCGGAGACGCAGATGCAAACCGTCTAGCCTCGAGTTAAAGAAAACACGAAGAAATGAGAGGGAGAGAGGCGGGGAGAGAGAGAGGGTGGGAGAAATAGAGGAGGAAATAAATTGCGAATCATAATGAGCGTTCGCTGTTACGAGGGAACAATTCGGAGACAAAGACAAACTAAACACCTCTCGCCCCTGCGCGAAATGTATAAAATTTAATGAATGCGGAAAAGTTTCGCTTCCTTCCTCGATCGACTTTTGCCGCGCAATCCGCGCGCAGGTCGATACTTCAATTGGAAATCAACGCCCACGTTCTCCATTCGTACCCTTTCGTTTAAGTGCCCGAACTTTTTATTACGTAAGGCGCGGGTCCGTGTGATCAATATTTATAACCGCTCCA
This sequence comes from Tanypteryx hageni, assembly GCA_028673005.1. NCBI lineage: Eukaryota > Metazoa > Arthropoda > Insecta > Odonata > Petaluridae > Tanypteryx > Tanypteryx hageni. The sequence continues at coordinate 60,644,949 of CM054116.1, forward strand.
CTTTAGCCAAGAGGGCCTTATTTCACTGTATAATATGATGATGATTCCAGATATACTCAATTTACACGATACTCGAGATTGTTTTTTAAAAAATATTTAAAGCGAGTTGAATATATAAGATACTGCCGAAGCTATCAATTTGGTGATAGTAGTCCCTTATGCAACTCAAGGGGACTAGGTTCTTGGGAAATCCCACTTCGGGAAAACCGCGCCGCGCAAATTTAACACATCATGGATAAAACCACGCGCCCATATGGGCAACAAGCTTTCTCGCGTAAGATACATATGTAAGAATGCGGTTCCTGCTCAATTCGGGACCGCAAATAATTACATTTTATTCATGTTGGATTAATAAGAGCCACAGTTATTAACCGAGTACAATCAACTTGTAGAAACCCTCCTTGGAAAAGGACATTTAAAATGATTAGTTTAACGAAGGGAACATTTTTCCCGTCACTTTTTTGTTCGAAGCTTTCATCGACCGAAATGAGAGTTTACCTCGCAAATACTTCGATCTGACCATCTCAGGCGGAAGAGGGGTAATTGTCACAAAGTTAGCGAGTCCTTGCCGGTTCGTTGAAGTGGGATCTTATGCTGAGATCAAGAACTTATGATAGGTTGCCTAGTTATAACCAGGGCCGGCCAAGTGGGGGGTGCAGCGGATGCAAGGCATCCAGGACCCCGATTTTTAGGGGCCCCCAAATGTTAGGTATAAATAATATATTTACATCTTTAAACAAATTTTTGCTTTTTTATTCAATTAATTATCATTATATTTACTTTATAATTATAAGTACATGTTCTCGCTAAGCTGTAACATTGATGTGTACAAAATGGCAGGATTTTTTTGACATAGGGGGGCCCCAAAAACTTGTTTTCATCCGGGCCCCCTAAAGTACTTGGCCGGCCGTGGTTATAACTACATAGTTTGCTATTTAATTAAGTTGGAGCAAGGCCGAGGGTGAATACTGGACATCAGAAGAATTTGTATTGATATTCAGAATAAAAGTTCACTTCACCTCCTATTGATAGATCAATTCCTTTAGTGAAAACATATCTATGATGAATAAATAGTAAAGTAATTTTGGTTTCATGATCTGATCCCGATCTGTTACTAAAAGGTGACATTAATTTATTACAACTCCATCGCAAATGGAGCTAATATGATTAACTCATTTTGCATTGCTATACTATAATAAATTCGGAACACATTTAGGAAGATTTGAGAGCAACATCGTCAGAAATTAAAAATATTTAACCATTCCCATAAATGAACCTGCTTTAATGTAAATAAAAAAGAACATTGTATATTTCCACTATACAAATTTATTGCGACCGGTTTCACCTGTTACAGCTGATTGATGCTGTAACAGGCGAAACTGGTCGCAATAAACTTGTATAATGGAAATATACAATATTATTTTTTATTTACATTATGGAATATTTCCACAAAGTAGAGCCTTCCCAAGTGGAATATGTTAAACCTATTTTAACTGAATAAAAAACGCAAGAATAACTCAAACCTTATGTGAGAAATTTTCTATATTTAATAGCGAATATAAAAAAATGATCTCAGCTACTTCAACCGGATTTGCAGCAACATGGGTATTATCAATATTTTCAGATAGTGAAATTGATGAGAGAGGTGGAGAAAAATACTGGTCCTGACCAAGAATCTTTCAACTTTTCTCATGTGGATTTCATAGTTTGGTACGTGCGCACTTCCATATACCTGAAATACTATTTCCAAATATAAAAAATTAGGAAGTATAAACATAATTCGCAAAAAGTATAGATTTTTGTTTCATATATTTGCTAATTAAGTATGTTAGTCACGTATAGCCACTATATAAACGGACATTGATGATTTAAGCTTTTTATTAGGAAGATAATAATTCTCATGATAGAGAATGTATTTTAGCAGAGTGTTAAATGGTGCAAGTTGTTTATTATTAATTTTCGCAAATCACAGTTAATTTGACTGTTTGCTGAGTCCGCGACTTACTAACAACATATAATGACATTAAAACGTCCTCTGTATGTGGTAACCTAAACATGCACTCGACTGCTGTTATTGCGAGATGTTACTGGATCAGAATTTAAAATAAGTTCATATTATATTCTATATTATAATATACTGATTGAGAAGATGCGTTGAAAAGTAGAATTCTAACAAATCAATCATTAAATTAAAATCAGATGAAACTTGATTTGAATAAATCACCAGTGAAAAAAAGAATTTTATTAGGTTTTGACGAAACGGGACCAACTGGAGACCATCTCTAGCATCAGAAGAATGAATTTAATTAACCCAGCAAATAAATATATTTGTTTTTCCAAAAACGAACGTATTAAGGAGACTGAGGTAGAACTGTTTCTTCATGACTCCAAAAAATTGATAAGGTACACATATTTCTTTTTCGGTCGTTTTATGCAGGCCGAGGTAGATAAGTAAAATTGAAGAAGAGTCATGTAGCATTAGGATGAGTTATATGCGACCACATATAACGGGTATGAAAGTAAAAATGCGCGCATAAGTGAGTGACAGCGAGTCATGCTTCCATCTTTTAATGGTCTCCGTGTTCCCAGCGCATGATGTACACGGAGACGGTAACGGCCATCGGTTTTTTCCCTCAAGGTTTACGATTATCTATTAGAGAAAATTAGTTGTTCGGATAAAAAGGGAGGCAACGGGAAAAGGCGAATTAGGTCGCGTACTTTTCAGTGGTAAAACCTCTTGACAAGCGCTGCAGCGGCGCATGGGATTCTCACACACGGTAAGCAGGCCTCGCCCATGAATTAGATATGATCCAGCTCGGTGCGATACACTCTGGCACAGCGTCATAAATGTGGACATACATCGTGGCCACTTTATTAAATGGCCTAGGATAGAGGGTTTACCTAGAAAAGGAAATATCGGAGCGTGTGATCATTCACAAAGCTGCATTCGGAAGGTTTCCGTGTGTTTGCGTGCTATCCTTTCTGAAGCCGAGTAATGCCAAGTAAAAATCGTTAAACAATTAACATTTTTAATCTCCTGCTGGAAATTTTTTTAATCCATTCGATTTTTCCTTTTCGTAAATATTCATAAAATCTGTTTTCAATTGAACAGAAAAAATTTCTCTTGAAAATTTCTTTTAAAGTGTCTATAATAGCAAAAAGAAAATACAGAAAACAGCAAAGGAACCAAAGTTAAAATGACAGTTCAAAGTCATAAATAGGACAATAAACTAACCACGATCGATTATGTAATGCAAAAATATTTCAATCGCTCACAATATCAGCATTTACTTATTTGTCCATTTCGCAGCTGTGCTAATAAAATACAATACGTACCATATTTTACAAATTCGAAATAATCTGTGATGCTACGTTTTGAGCAAGATATTACACGTTGACGTAACGCTACTTTACCATATAAACAGGCCAAATTATCAGGCTTTACTACCTGAAATCCGTATAACTATGCTTAATACCCGCGTTGAAAGAAGTTATGCCTAAAATTAGGCACCGCTTATTTTCTGACCGAAATCTCGCGTGATATAAGGCCTTTCTTTCTCGTAAAATACGCCCGTTTGCGTAAAAGGCGGGAAACCTCATCTCGCAACCTTATTGGCCTATTTAATAAGCTGCGAAATCTAATGAAGACGAAGAAAAAAACTTGGTTCTAAAGAGTAAATTTGCGATTTTTTTCGCTTGCCCGACGAACGCGCGAGCATTAAGTCGGATCCAAACCTCATTTTCATGTGAAGTGGGCGAAAACAGAAAATCCATGAAATGTAATTTGGCGTTCTCATTACATTTTTAATTACCGCCGTCATAGCAAAAATCAGGGCCGCATCTTTCTATCTCTCTTCATCTAACTCTCTCTCTCTCTCTCTCTCTCTCTCTCTCTCTCTCTCTCTCTCTCTCTCTCAGCTTTAACCACTCGAGCAACTTAAAATGCGGAGATAGCGGCAGAAGAAGGCTGCGGGGTAGAAGAAGGTGCAAAAGAACTGAGATTAGAACCCGACAAGGTCAGATGGAATGAAGTGGAAGAGGAAGAAATTTTCAGGGAATAAATGAGGATAAGGAAAAAAAGACCGGTTAAGATGAGAGAGAGAGATAAAATTCTCAAAGAACGTTACCGCAAGCAAGAAGGGAAGAGAGAGAAGTGAAGAAAATGCCCAAACTAACAATAAGAGGAAAGATAAAGGGAGAAAAACATTTTTAAGAAAAAAGTAAAGGAAACTGAGAAAAATGAGAGAAAATACAATTTCGAAATGAATTATTTTTACTGCCCCGTTCCGTTTATTTGTGTTTGTTAATAACATTTTTATCGTAGGAAAATCCTTGGACTCTCAGAAAATCATGGCCACTCTCCTCGAGCAAGAAGATCGTGGAGAGATAAATAAAATGACCGCAAGACAATATAGGAAGTGGCGCTGACGCACTGCGAAAATCGGATTACGGATGGAGTGAGAAACGGAGATATATAGGGACGTTAGAAGGAGATGAACGTAGAGAATAAAGATAAATGCTTATGAGACGAGAAAAGATGACTTAGAGAGATTATTAAACCTGGAAAGACCAATATAAAAAGATATAAAAGGACTGAGGGAGATGATAAATAAATACAGAAGGAAATGTGGAGGGAATAGATAAATAAATACACAGAACCTGCTTTCAGGCAGGACCGACTAAAGTATAATGATGAGGAGAATATTCCGTGCGTCACGATGTGATGGACCTTGAACGATAAAAATCACCCGGCCACTCCGACCAACGTAAATAAGCATATAGAGAAATGCTGGAAGTGGGCGGAAATGGAACGAATGGATACGAAAACAAACAAGAACCTGGTAGATAATTTAAAATCTGAGGACTTGGAAATGGAATTAGACAGTTTTAAGTAGAAATGGTCAGAGCTTGACATCTGAAAGAATCGAATGTCTCCAAAAAGGCAAGGGTGAGGCTATAGAAAGGAGACGCGAAGACGGATTGGACCTTGCGTAATTCATCGTATATGGTTGAAAGAAAAATAATAATTATATAAGAATAATGAAGGAAATACATTGATTATAAAATAGAATTTCTATAATTCGAGGAACCTTAGAGGAAGACAAAAACCGAATCATCGATCTACAAATCAACGTAGAGGAATACTAATATTGGTGGGAAAATTTTTAGGACATTGCAATTCTAGAGCGCAAATCCAGAAGAATTCGTAAAGCTTAGTTAAAATTTGGATAAGCCGTAGCCGTGTGTTAGCTGGATAAGACCCAGAGAGGTCGTCGGATCCGCATCTGCTGCTAATGTATGCGCTTAATAGTTGAAGCTCTCTAAAATGATATTTCGACTTCATAATTAAATTATTTTTCAATGATATTTCGATTTCATAATTCAATTATTTTTCAGTGACCCAAGTTAAAGATCTAATTTCCATTCATATAAGCCCACAAACGTATAGACCCCAAGGCAGGCGCCTAGCTTACTTCGGCCTCGTCCCAGAAAAGAACGCGAGTATAGATTTTTCGGCTAAATTATTTAAAAAAACCTCCCCGATAATCGAACCAACAAGGTGTATGCATCAGTGTACGTGCGTTAAAGGTATGGATGGCGAGACGTATCGAGTAACATTCTGTGAAAGAGAATGAGTAGACTAAGAAACACACAAAGAAATTTCTATAGATATAAAAGATAAATAGAGCGAGAAAGTAAGATGGTGGGGATGGAAGGGAGGAACGTGAATGGTAAAGTCGTTACGACACGGGCGTGCTCTTGCAAGGGTCGCCAAGGATTAGCAAAGTCGGTTGGAGCATGGAAGAGGGGTAGGGAGTTTGGGAAGGAAATTCCGGGGTAAAGGGACAAGGGAGAGGTTTCGGGAGTGTGGAGGTTGAAAAGGATATAGGGTGCTGGGAGTAGTTTTGGGGAGGCCAGGAGTTGGTGGATGTACCTTGGATAATATACTGGGCGGATGCGGGGCTCCGGGGTCCAGAGAGGAGTTTCGGAGGAAGATTTTGAGTTGCGGGAGGCGGAGTGGGAGGGGAGGATGGTAGGAGGAGAATGGAGTGAAGCGGTCGAGGATTAAGGAGGGAAGGGGATGGAAGTTTGGAGCGGCGTGTACGGTAGAGAGTAAAGGGAGGGAGAAAGAGAGAGAGAGCGGTAGGGATTAGGTTACCGAATGATGGGAATGAGTAAAAGAGCGTTTAATTACAAACACAGAACGCACATATTTCAGGAGTGGGCGTCATTTCTCGGAAACATCCTGTCTCCGACTGTGATTACAGCCGACCACTTACAGGATGAAAAGACGGCACTATGATTAATCGAGCGTAAGGTCATGCCGGTAGGATGGGAAACAGGGTGACCGAAAATGCAACGGCGACCTGCAAGTACGGTCGCACTATTAACTGAAAGTTAAAAAAATAATAATTCTTAAACCAAATGGAAGTCACTCTTGAGGCAAAAAAATTATCCGCGCCGAAATTTTACCACATATCTTTCAGCGACCTTCCACCGACTAGACAGTACCTCATCCGAAGGAAAAAAAGCATCTTTCGGGCAAAAGCGAGGCGAGAATTACACGTTCTCGAGTCGTTCGCCAGCTCATAAGATATGTTCTGAATGTGAGTCATTTGCATCGAGTTAAGGTCGGGTCGAGTAATTCACTCCTACGCAGTGTTGCAAAACACTCCGCTTAATGAGGCTCAGAGAACCCATATGTCACGTATCTAAGGTAACACGCGCGCTTTTGACTCGCTCCATAAATGCTTATGTTATGTCAAGGCTTATCGTCCGAAATATATAAGCTATGTCGTAGCAGGACGATGACGTAAAGATTACGGAAGACAGCGGATGATAAACAGCATATGATCTATTCAGCGGCAAAAGCGTCAATATTTCAGCGAGGCCAGTCGATGAAACTTTATGAATCGGAAATGAGATCTAATCCATCGGATAACGCCGTGGCGAGTTTTATTCTACCGGGAATAAAAGGAAAAACTGAGTAATAATTAAGACATATGGTTTAAAGCACGACGTAAACTTTTATGCCACTATGAAAATGTCACAGATTAATTTATTGGAGTGATTTTTGACTTTTAAAGTCGACAGTGAAACATCCCGGGAATAATTTTTAATGGAAGTGCCAATCAATACATCTGGTTCAAGTAATTTTTTTAATAGAGTAATTTTATATCGCAGTATTCGTGATATTTGAAATAAATAATACGAGACATTCCACGGTGTAATTATATGATTAACTACCACTTTAAGTGCACCATCGCCGAAACGTGTGGAGGGGAATAAACTCTTTTCACACCTAGGTTACTCATCCATCAATATACGTGAGAATCTTCTATTTCCTGAAAATACAATAGGAATCCAAAATAAATACCAAAATCCAGCTATTCCATCCCTCCCCTTCCCCCCTCCTAACGCTGATATCGATTCCCTAACCGAAAGCGAATTTTCAACCGCGGTCTTTTTATCAGAATCGAGTGGACGGTTAATGAACTAATTGAGTGAGAAATGTTCCACCGCATAAAGAGCTCCTCCTACCGAGAAATTAAAAAAAACTCATTACACGCACGCGCGCGTCCTAGCGTCACTCTTTTTTTATATCAATAAACACCCTTAAGGGCCGACGAATAGCTTTTTAAAAAAATTCCTCCTACCCGGAAATTCCCTACGCTCATACCGCACAAACAAACAGCGTAGCTGTCGAACATCAGTTTACAAAGTGTAGCGATCGGTTTCCCGGAACCGCCCGGAGGGCACCTTGGAAGGCGGGGCCGATAGGAGACGTGGGCGCGGTAGTCGTGGGGAGGAGGAGGTAAGGGTAGGGGGGGCATCGGCGATGGCGGCCGGTTTTTGGGCATGGAATGGAGAGACCCAAAAAGGGGGCGGGGTGGAGGAGGTGCTGCGGATAGAAGGAACGTGCGCGGATTTTAGCCAAAGAAGGGATGAGACTCAAATAAGGATGGAAGAAAGGGGATGCGTGCCATGCCGATCCCGCAGGAGTGGGAGTGGAAGGGGAAGAAGGGTTTTGAGATGGAGGGGCTAGGGAGGTGGTTAATTAAACAGTAAAAGGAAAAAAGAAGAGGGGGAGTCTGCAGAGGTGGGAGAGAGAGAGGGGAGGAAAAATGGAAGTTCGGGAGCCACGGAAGGTGGGTGAGCGGTGGATTTTCCCTCGCGGGTAGAGGAGGCGAGGGGAGGGAGGGTTAGAAAATGAGTGGTCAGAGGGTTGGAATGGTTGGAAAGGGTTTTTGGGGATGGGTTTTTGAAAGGGAAGGGGATCGGCTTGGGCGCTGGGGGGATGTTCACATGCCGTAGTAAAAGGCTCAACTCTCGTTTCGCAACCACACGTGATTATGGGAGAGAAAGACCCACCTCTAGGCCTCTTCCCGTGGGTTGTGTGGAAGGAGAGATGCAGTGTTTGTGAACTTGAGGGAGAAGGAAGGCGAAAGGGAAAGAGGAGGAGAGGGCGGTTTGAAGGGGTGGGGGGGCGGTTTCGCCGGCGGCCACGTCGAATAGGAAGGGTGTAGGTGGCGGTGGGAGGAGAAAAGGGTGGAGAGAAGGATTATAAGGACGGGTTGGGATGGTAGTCCACGACCGGCCCGAGAGGGGGAGGGGGAAGTAGGATCCGCGGAGATAATGGTGAGTATATGAGAGGAGGGATAGATGGAGGATACAGATGCCGCAGCGACTGGGGAGAGACGGAGGAGGGGTTGGAGGGAAGGGAGATAGGTGGCATGAGCGTGATCATCACGCGGCCTCAGAATGTGCGAGGGTGTTCGGTAGGGGGCGTGGCCGGGCCGGGAAAAATAAAGTAGAAAGAATGAGGGGAGCGATGGGAGAAGAGCCGGAGTGAATATAAAAGTTTAAAAAGTGAGGTAACGGGTGGGAAGGAGAGGGTTTTTTTCGGGTTGGGCTCTCTCTCTTATGCGCTGATGGCTCGTGGGCAGGTGAGGTGTAAATGGTGTTCAGGGAGGAAGAGTTGTTAGCGAGAAAGAGGAGTGGCAAAAAAAAATTGAGTGACGCCGTGGGTAAAAGCAGTAACTTGTATATTTTAGAGAGATAGGATAACAAAACGCGAAGTAAATAGCTGAAATTCTAGCTTTTCGATGAATATTTGAGGTAAAATCGACTGAAGGGTTTTATTTCTGTCTCTACCTCGCGCCTTATCCTTGATCAATAATTCCAAGGTATGATTAGAGCGTCCCACATTCGGTAAAAAATATCCAGCTTTCGGCCTGCGAAATTTGTCGCTTTATATCGAAGGAGTCTATTTTAGCGATGGTAATTCATAGCCTTAATCATTCATTGAAGAGTGTATTCATTCGACTGATATATGAGAGTAATGTTGGCCCAATAGATTTTACATTATTACGATGCGAATTCAGTAGATGAAATTAACACTTCATTCAATGGCTTCCTCATTTCAATTATTTAGCTTCATATAAACGAGACGTTGAAGTCATATTTAACTCTACATTTCAGTCATCATACCAGAAAATTACTAAAGATGAATACAAAATAAGTAAAGATCGTTGAAAATAAAACAAGATGGTTCTAGCCTAAACATTACTAGTGTCTCAAGGTAATAAAAAAATTAATTAAAATTTAATTTAATTAAAAAATTAAAATTTGAACGTTAACAGATTAATATTGACGACATCGGTTTCTTTGGTTTTATGTTTTTAATATAATCATTTTTATGAATGATTCTAGCGGCTGAAAATGTCATTCATAAAATGGAAAAAGAGAATGATAATAAAATTATAAATATAAATTTAAAATACTAAATAAACACTGCAGTAATTATTTAAAATGATGAAAAAGTGGGCAATGCTCAGAGTGAAATTATATCCAGCAAAAAACTAATAATGACAAAACAAACTTGCGGAAAATGCACACCAATTTGTTGATTTAATTGAATTTTTTACGGAATCGCAGGCAAACGTTCAGAGAAAATTTCCCAATTTCCGCTCAGCGCAGTATCTAATAACCTTCCAACCGCAAAATGAATGGACTACAATAAAAAAATCCATGTAAATTGTTGGAGATGATTTCAATGATGCATGAAAAACTAAGCACTTACAGCGTAAAAAATCCATCTCCCTTTACATTCAATCGGTTTTATGGGACAAATTCAAAACGAAGAAATATCAAAAACCTGCAAAATTTCAATTCGGCGTAAACACTGATAAATTCGCCAAAATTCAAATTTATGCAAATACTCTCCGACAGGCGGTGGCCGATGGATAAGAACGATTTCCCTCGGTTCGTTCATACGCGAAAATAAATGCACAAAAAATAGCGAGAGCGAAGATTATGCCCGAGGATAAAAATGTCGATAATATAAGTAACACATTCATTGGGACTAGCGCTGACAAAAAAAATAAAGAAAAACATACTTCGTGCGAAAAGTCACCTTGCAAATAAAAATAAATAAACAAGACGAATCTGCGAATAAAACTTATCTAGGCCATACGCTTCTCACGGGTGGGAGAGAGCGCGCGCGCACACATATCCGTACGTATACACACCCGAGCCAAAAGTTTTCTACGCCTCGTTGGAACGGAAGAAGCGTGGGAAAAAAGCTCCTCTTCAGAAGAGAGGGTGAGAGAGAGCGGGAGGCGCAGGGAGTAGGGAGGCGGAGAGAGTACGGAGGCGTAGGCTTGATGGAAAGAGTGAGGAAGGAGGCATGGGCGAGCACAGGCCGCATTACGGCACACCGACGTGGCCTTCGAGCGAAAACGAGCATCGGCGTCGAAGAGGAGGCTTATGGAAAACGATGCTAACCCCTTTCCCGACACACACACACAGACAGACAGCCACCGGCGGCGGCAGCGTAGGCAGGAGCCCAGCAGAGGGGAAAGAGAAGGGAGAAAACCTTTCCTATGGATAGGAGAGAACGATGCGGAACAGTAGAGAGAGGGGGGGAGGGCGAGGAAGAGGGAGAGAGAGAGAGAGAAAGGCAGGACCATAGTTGCGGAGAAACTGCGAACGAAGCCCGTGAGGCAAGAGGGAGGAAGAGTCTCGTCATGGGAGTCGAGAAGTGTGGTCCGTAAGCATCCTTAATGCAAGGGGTGTGGAGGGAGTTTGAGGATAGTATGGGGGCTATGGTTCGTGGAAGGGAGGGAGAAAGGTGGAGAGAGAGAGAGAGACGGCGGTGGGAAAAGGTGACGGAGGCATGTGTGGTGGCTGGAGGAAATGAGAGGGGTGTGGGAGCGGTAGATGGGAAGGTAACGGTAGCAGTTCGGGGAGATAGAAGCGGAAGAGAAGGGAGAGGGAAGGAGAACCTGGTTGAATCGGAGGGAGACCGCGAGAGAATCCAGGAGGCTCTTGAGAGACACCTGACGCAAAGCCCAGTGATTATTTTTGCATGCATTGACGGTCATGAGCCTGGGCGGTAGGTTGTTGTAGGAGGGTGGGTGTAAGGTGGGCGGGTGGGCCAAAGGGTGCGTGCCGTCTCCGACCATTTTCTCCCTCTTTATTATTTTTCCTCCCGCTCGTAACGATGCGCTTCTTCCTCTACCTCCTTTTTTACCGACGGAGAGAAGTAAAAAGCCAAAAAGCATGTCGGTAAGTGCATGTTTATTTAATCACGTGGGAAGAGGATGTCTTTTTTTTACGCGGTGAGAGCGAAAAAAAATATAAATTTTAAGGCGGGTCGTGGGCGGGTTTTTGCGATGCTCCGATGACGCTGCTCATCCGAGATAATTCGGGGCAATACTAAAGGTTAGCGTGGTGTGTTCAAACGAGATGCCACGGAGTGAAAAAAGGAACGAAGGAGCTCTCTCCTTATCAGCGTTGGATATACGAAACCTCATTTCTGTTCCATTTTCTCGAACATGATTACCTTAATATATTTTCCTATAAGGTTTCGAAATTAGTAGAAAAAATACTCCCGTTTTGATGGCTTATAAAAGTCCATCAAATGTGGAAACAATCTAATGAAAAAATAATATATATTATTATAGGATGGATTATACTTAAATAGATGTAAATAATTGTTGTTTAATTTTTTAAATATTCTAAAGAAATCATTTTCAAAATACTTGCCTGATCAAAAGCTATAAGAGAATATTCGCTAAATTCAATTTCCCGTAAAAAACCTGGCATAGATGCTCATATATTTAAGTGAGAAAAATATTCGTGCACTACGCCAGCTGTCAAAAATTACTTTTAAGGCGAAATACGTTCGCAGATGAGACACACTAAAAAATAAGGAACTGGAACGTCTGCTTGCTAAAAAATCGAAGATCATTCTCTATCAACATATCAGACGCAATTTCTTTTTCAATGGGACGGTGGATTTTTGTCCCAAAATGACCAAAGACTTATTTACATGAAAAAATTAACTGTGACACAAGTAGGCAGCCGAAAATTCACTTCGTGAATTATAAAAAATTGAATGGAAATTAATTAGAGAACACATTGGTTTTATATCAATATACTACCGAAATCTCGAATCCATTTACTTTTTCATTTTCGAAACAATTTTTAATTCGCGAACGTAAACTCATCTATCAATTCATCGGAAATTAAGCAAGTCTTTCTTAAGGTAAAAACCATCAAAACCATAGGATAACATTAATTTCAATTTTTATGGTTACAACCATTGATTATGACCGGCTAAGTATTCCGCTTGAATGTTCGCACATGCTTCAAATTCTTTCCCAACGATTACCTCAACGCTGCTATAACAATGACTCGAACATGTTTCAACGACCTCGTTCCCTCGCTGTGCGTAAGAAGAAATGTCATTCCGGCGGTTTTCGCGCTCCATCCCTTGATAAAACCTAGTCAACTCCGCTATTAAAATAAAGCCCCCACGGAGGCTGAGAAAAACAGCGAAAACACACGAAATTCGTCAGAAGAACTCTTTTCTTTCTCACCCCGCTCGCAGCGAACGCGTATCTGCCCCACACCCATCTTCCCATTCCTTTATTTTTAAAAGCAAAAGAAGTTTTTCCTGCAGCGAGTCAAGAGAAATTCCCTTGGATGTCTTTCCCGACGTAACATGGAATTTAGCGGGAACGAACAGAATGGGTGGCGAGAAGAGAGAGAAGGAGAAAGGTAAGCTAGGTAGTCTTTCAAAGGAATGAAAGTTTTTCTGGTTTCGGAAGGCATGCTTTAGGGGTGAGGGGGAAGAGATTTTTTCGGGAGAAAGGGGAAGGAGAGGTGGTGATGGAGGACGGTGAGGGAAAGGGGTGGAGAAGCGGAGAGAAAGAGGGAGATGGGGAGAGAAAGAGACATGGCAGTCGAAAAGCGAAAAGAGTGTGTTTTCGTGTTAAAGGTACGAGGAGTGCACCGGATGGGAGGAAGGCTTTTGAGGACCCGAGTGAAGAAAAGGGGGAGTTAAGAGGAGGTAGAGAGGGAGAAGAGGTGCAAGGAGAGCGAGCGAAGAGAGAGGAAGAGGAGTGAGAGGGAGAGAAAGGACAGAGGTGAGGATATTCCAAAGGTGAGCGTAGCAAACGGAGGCGTATGAATCTGGGGAAGGAGATAGCGGGAGGGGGTAAGGGAGTATGAAGAGATGGGACGCCTCGGGAGGTAAGGCCTTCGCCCTCTCAAAGGAATAGCGCGGTGCGAGGTAGTGCATTAGACGCCGCGTGTGCAGTGCGGTCTATGGAGTCGTGGACGAAAAGGTTAGAAAGGAAAAGGTGGGCATATAAGACTTGAGAGGTCTTACTTCCCCCTCCCCTACCCCTCGCCTCCTGCACAGATCCCCCAGTGTATTAGCCGGAAGGTGTTTGTGGAATAAGTGATAGAAAACGGGGGAGGGGAGATGGAGGATTTTTGGGAGGTGGTTGGGGAGTGAATGGGAGTTTTTTTCCTTCACTCTTTATTTTTGCCTTTCTCACCTGAAGCTAAAATAGGCGGAGTGCTAAGATTCGGACTATACTCAGCTCCCTGCCACGAAGCCCTCCTCCGCCGCGAATCGAGAAAGGTGAGATACACGTGTTCTGAGGTTCAAATGACTCCTCCTTTGAGTCCGCACCATTTAAACTTTTAAAGGAATACTCCAGCGCCCAAGGCCGTGCTATCAGTATCGAATGCGGTGGAGAATTTTTAATGCCATCTTAGGTATGTGCAGTTTCCGGCATGAAAGGAATATATTCTCACCTCCGAAGAGGTGGAAAGATTTTCGAGTGCCTCGTTCTTTCACGACACGATTCTCCTTTTCAGAGAAGATTTTGTTTTTCAAAGGTGTAAACGGAGTAATGTTCAACATATGCACCTCTATTTGTTCATCGATTAGTTATCAGTCTCTTTAATTTGGCTATAGCTCGTCCGTTACCCAGCAACGCCTTCTAATTTACTATTAATATTTCTCTAACTCCGTCTGCAATAGCTTCCACCACGCGCCACCAGACCGCGCCACTGACTGAGTGTAATGCTATTTTTAACAAACTTTCCGTTCAGGTTTTGATTGAAATTTGGTAGGAATGTTTGTCTCTTATAGTAAAAGCCATTTACGAAACAAAATCCTAAAAAAAAGACCCGGGTTCGACTCCAATAGATAATTTCTATTTCACATAAAATAACACGTAAAATCGATTTTTCGACTTACAGGCTTTTACTATTTTGCAAATTAAAATTAGAAATAATTGACCTACGATCTTCGGATCTAGACCGTTCTATAGAAAAATGAACAATTTTTTATTCTTATCGTCACATTTTGCCTACTATACAAAATTGCTCAATTTCTACGTTTAAATCATATTTATTTGAAAATTTTAAGTTTTTGTAAACATTTCCTGAAAAGGGTTGTTTTGTGATGCTCCCGATATAGATCTCTGCTCTCTACTCTCTTTTATTTTCATTTATTTTATTATATTATATATATATATATATATATGTGTGTGTGTGTGTGTGTGTGTGTGTGTGTGTGTGTATGTATGTATGTATGTGTATATGTGCATGTGTATATATATATATATATATATATATATATATATATATATATATATATATATATATATATATATATATATTAGCAATTGCATACTTTATAATTAGTTAGTTTATTTTATAAGATATTTAATTACTTATTATATTTAGTTTAGTCTTAGAAAGAGAAAAAAAGAAAGAAAAAAATAATAATAATAACTATTGCCCATGTTGTACAAAAAGCTCTACCCAATTTTAAGCTATTTTTCAAAAAAAAAGAAAAAAGGGGGAAAAGTAAAGAATAAAAAAATATTATAATAAGAAATAAATAAATAATTTAAAATATATATAGTCAAAAATAAATAAATAAATAATAAAAATGAGGTAAAAAAGGAAAAAATGCAAAATAAAAAATATATAATAATATATACCAATAAAAATAACTATATCTAGCTGGTATCTTTTTGACTTACTTACCTTACCAATGTACATATTTATATATTTCCTATTTTTTCATGTTTATTGTATTGTATTTATATTAATTAGTAGTTATAGTAATTTTAAATTTATAAGCAAATCACAAAAACCGCAAGGTATTAAAATGATGTAAATATAATTAACAACCCCCATTGTAATTGAGCACTTTCTGACCGGCCGGGAACGTGGGTGTTATCACGAGGGACGGCCTATATTTGTGGTAAAACTACTTACCAAGCCAACGAAGAGAGAGACAGAAAGGGAGAAAGAGAGACAAAATTAAATGTTACATAGATTAAAAATAATTTTGAGGCATAAGAATTGTAATGTATTTCTTTGTAAATCAATTTCTATTCGCCCAAAATTATTTTTACTCTCTGTAACACTCAATTATGTGAATTTTATATTTATTGCTTACTTATTAGTGCATATAAAAGTTGGTTTCATTAATTCTTATTTCAATTTGAACTTAATACTTAATTCACGCATACCCGTCATATTTGATGGGCAATTACGCTAGTTTACTATTATTTAATTAGTTACACCATCATTTTTTCTCAAAGCACGTTCGAATTCAATCGAGGATGAACTGAATCGAGATGGAAAACATTCATATGTAGGTGAGACAGGGGCGGATCCAGAACCTTTCCAAGGAGGGGGTACCCCTCCCCCGTCTTGATTCCTCCTGTGCCGACAACCATACATTTTAAAAATCCCTACCCCCATCAGAATCTTTCTTTCCCTTGTCATACAGACTTAATCTTCGGTGTCAGATTTTAAAAGGAGATGAGAATTAAAAAGGTGGCTTCTAATATTTTTGTAGGCGCGGCACCTTTTCGAACATAAAAACTTGAAACAAGGTTGCATGTTTATATATAAGGGTATCACATCGCTTATACGCATTCATTTGTAGGAGCTAGACCATCATAAAATATTTAGAAAACAGATTATTGCCCTAATGACTAATTAAAGTTTTCAAGTAGTTGATTTATTGATTTGACGGAACCTCGAGAAATCATTCGGTTTGGGAAAAATTGATCTAGAACATGTTCTTAAAGCAACAAATTTTAATATTGCCCCAAATGAATTCACTGCATTATTCACTGTTAATAATATATTAGTATCGTTATATTTTAATTGTTCCAAATATCTTAGATATCCACGGCATTACCACCAGAAAATTATCTGCAGTTTTCAATATTTTTCAATCTTTGTTCGTCTATCTCAGAAGAGAGTTACTTTTAAAACTGATGAACCGAGCTCCATATAACCTAACTAAACATACAATTCCGTACTCAGTAATCCTCGCCGACTCGCCTTTTCTTCCCGGAAAGAATTTATTTAATCTCCGCCGGCTTATACCCCGCTCTCTAGAATACATATTCGAATCACATGCCCGCAGGATAATCCCAGCCGCTAAAACAACCCTTGGGCGTGTGGAGAATTGGAAGATCCGCATCTCCCTTTTCCTCCCTCCTCCTCCGTCTCCATCCGCGAATCACTCCATCATCATCGGACCACTTCGTCGTCTCAAGAACCAAGAGAAAGAGGGAGATAGAGAGAGAGAGCTCCCCTGTAGGGGATGAGAAAGTGGCAGGAGACAAGACAAATAGGCACAGCGGAATGGTATTTGCTCCTTCAGTTCTAAGTGGCGAGGTGGCACCCCAAAATGAAAGAAAGAGGCCCAAGAAGTAGGAGGGGGGAGAAAGGAAAATCAAATGAAGAGAGAGGGGGGGAGTGATACTAAGAAAAGATGAAATAGAGGTCGAGACAGAGAAAGAAATGAAAAGTAAGAAGAAGTGTATTTTAAGATACATTGTTGTCGCGCATCCATACAAACAGAAGAAGGCAATGCTCAATTTTTCATGCTACAAAGTAATGCGATTTTGGATTATGATTTTTGCCACGAACAACTCCAAGAATAAGACTTGGTACTACTTGGGTTATCCCGGACCCCTATTAAAGATGCTACAATATTTTCATTGCACCCTAGTATCCGAATCCAACCCCCAACCCGGGAGGAAAATGGAAGGAATCCAACACCCAACCACTTAACCCAATCCGGGAGGAAGAAATGGAACGAATCCAACACCCAACCACTTAACCCAACCCGAAAGGAGGAAAATGGAACGAATCCAACCTCAACCACTTAACCCATCCCGAAAGGAGGAAAATGGAAGGAATCCAACCCCCAACCACCTAACCAAACCCAGGAGGAAGAGGACAGTGGAACGAATCCAACCCCCGACCACTTAACCCAACCCAGGGGAGGAGGAAAATGGAACGAATGCAACCCCCAACCACTTAACCCAACTCAGGGGGAGGAAAATGAAACGAATCTAACCCCCAACCACTTAGCTCAACCCAGGGGAGAAGGAAAATGGAACGAATCCAACCCCAGCAACTAAACATGGATTCGGGTACTAGAATACAATGAAAATATTATAGCATTTTTAATAGGGGTCCGGGATAACCCAGTAGCACCTAAGATTTTATATATATACTAGAATAATTGCCCGTAAAATATGACTGGTGTACCTGACAAAAGTATTGAAATTAAAGCACTTCTCCCCTTCTCCCTCCTATTCTCACGCCTTCCCATTCTCTTCCCTCTCTCCTTCCCATTCTCCCTCCCATTCTCCCTCACTCTTTCCTTCCTATTCTCTATCCCTCCTATTCTCCTCCCTCTCCCCCTCCCATTCTTCATCTCTCCCTTCCTCTATCACATTCTCCATTCCTCTCCTTCCATCTTCCCTCTCTTCCTCCCATCTTACCTCTCTCTTCCTCCCACCTTACCTCTCTCTCTCACATCCTCCCTCCCATTCTCTTTCTCCCTCTTTCTCTCCTTCACAATTTATTCATAAAAAAGTAGGAATCTCTTTCAGCATGATATATATACAAATCCTACATACAAAATGAATATTTATTTGTTAAACATTACGCGAGACAACTTTTACATTCCCAAAACTATTTTAAGTTTCTGGAACATACTATTATGTGAATTTTATGTTTTATACCTTTTAGTACATATAAAACGTTGTTTCACTGAAATGAATTTATAAAATTTTTTTATTTTAGTCAAACAAAAACACCTAATTTTCACAAAAAAATTATTCAAAATCTGGGAAAAAATCAGCAATTTTAATCTTTATATCTGTCATGGGAACACTCATTGACACAATATAAATTAATAATGGAATATTTATTTATTTATTTTCGTTACCGTCGTATTGTTTATCGTTACCAAGGTATTGTTTAAACTTGAAAATAGCGTCGAAATTTCGTGAATATGTGGAATTTATAATTCTAGTCAATCATACATAATAACACGAAACCGGCAACTATGCAAATAACTAAAACGACGAAATATTTTTACCTAAAAATATGTCAAACTCTGACGTTAAAAACTAACTTGTGGACAATTTGACGGGTATTCAAAAATCGACGCCAGGGTAACAAATTTTCTTTCTTTTAGGCGTTCGCTATTTCATGTCTCGAACTCTTACGATGATCCTAAGCAACTTTAAAATGCAAATAATTAATGTACTACACTCATCCCCGTGTTAATCAAATGTAACAAATAAACATTCCTAGAATCGAACCCAAGACTTCAATTCTGACAACAAGAAGTTTAAAATATAAAAGCTGCGCTGCCAAGTAATTCCTGAAATTTTGATAAAAAATGAAGTTTTCAAGTTAAAAGCAGTTTTCTCATTATCCTATTTAGCTTCATAGAAATGGGACAGACTGACCAAAATACAATTTTATATAGTAAGATATTGTCCAATGAATATTTCGTACAACGGCAACTGGTGCAATGGATATTACATCCAAACATATTTTCGTCCAGTTGTCTTTTCGACAAAATATTGTCAGGCAAGGCTGGAAATACAAGAAAAGCAATCTTAAAAATACATGCCTCGGGTATCTTCAATGGCCACAACAAGGTGGAAATGCCATATAGACTAAATACACGAAAGAATAACAACTTTAAGATAATGGGAAAGAAGGAGGGAGGAGATGGGGGCACATTAAATACTTTCTTAAATATAGGCAATACGAGTGTCGATTGACCCTGAACCAAATATAGATTATAAATATGGGTAAATCAAAATAAATATGATGATCCAAACAAAACTTATGATGCCTGCTTTCCACATAATTATTTATTTAATACTTATATTGGCTTTAATAGCTTTATAATCAGCGCTGATACGTTGCTCATTGTGTTCCCAAATATCATAATTAAGCGTTATAAAATATTACAAATATGTACATCGAACGGTAGACTAAATTAATCACGCGTATTTGTGAGACAAAAATAACGCGTGTATGTACTATGTAGACTATAGTGAATTCGAGTCCAATAATAGTCGTTGCTATGACTACATTCGTAATCTATTATATTAATAGCGTAATAAAATGAGGTTTTTAAAGCAAAGGTAACAGCCACCTTAACGTGTGATGAATCAAATTAAACGTCTCCACCAATAAGTTTGCAGAAAAATGATAAAATTGAAATCGCTCATACCGTTGCCGAGATATTGAGGTTTTTCTTGACCGGCTGAGCTCTGCTCGACGTAGTTGTAGGAAATAACCTGGCCTCTAGCGGACAATAGTAGAAGTCGTTGAGTTTTTTGGCAATGTGTTTATTTCAAGTTTAAACAAGAAGGCTTACTACAAATTGTTTTCATATTCATTTCATGTGTACACAATATTGCACCGGAGAAATAATGTAATTGACGAGTTTCTTTTTATGTCCAAGGTAGTGTTTCGGCGGACTACAGTCACTTTTCAGTATGAGATTGTGGTGGTGACACATTGAATTTGTGTTCGAGTTTTTACCCTTATAAGTTTGAAATGTCGCAAGCGAAAAAAAATTAAAGCGGTCCTATCTTTGACACGGTATTCAATGGGATTTTTGCATTTGTTTAGCACGATTTCGCGCAACAAGACCCATTTTAGGAACATATCTGCCGTGCTTACCGGTGATTATAATCCATTTAGGAACGTATCTCTTTTTTATAGCATTGCTCTTATGTAAAAATGTGTTTCGCAATACGCTGATTCGCGATACGCTCTGGTGTTTTGGAACGCAACCCGAGCGTATTGCGAGGCATACCTGTATATTTCCTTTTTATTTTGTTTCCATACTGATATTTTTTCTTTATAAACATTTTCAAATTGA
Source organism: Tanypteryx hageni (assembly GCA_028673005.1). NCBI lineage: Eukaryota > Metazoa > Arthropoda > Insecta > Odonata > Petaluridae > Tanypteryx > Tanypteryx hageni. Next base: position 60,665,497 of record CM054116.1, read on the forward strand.
AATGATCGGGAAATAGTAAGTCTGATAATGAATTATATCTACATATTAATAGCGTCAAAATGACATTTTTAAAGCGAAAGCAACAGCCACCTTAACGTGTGGTGCATCAAATTAAACGTCTCGACCTGCAGATTTGCAGGAAAGTTATAAAATTGAAATCGCTCAAACCGTTGGCGAGATATTGAGGTTTTTTTGACCGGCTAAGCTCTGCTCAACGTAATTGTAGTGGTTGATGTTAAGGTGGCACTGCTAGCGGACATTAGACACTGTAGGAAATAATGTGGCACTCCAAGCGTACATTAGTAAAAGGAAATAAACCTTGCAGTCGCTGACCCTCATGGTAATGTGACAGAAGGCAAACTACCAAGACAATATTTAATCTAACCAACCAGTCGATTTATCGACGGTAAACTGCCAGTGAGCGATAAAAACTGCATAAATGCCAGTATTTACGCGATATTCGAAGAAATACGATCGATAAGTAAAACTCGACGAGAAAAATTAGAATCACCGTTCCTTTCCTCAGAGAATAGTACAAATCCCGCTCCGATATTACAATTCTAAGATATTTTAATGTGCAAGAGAAAATTACTCCGCAGGATGGATTTGAGATTTCCCATGTAAATCAAATGAGGATAGGATAGTTCCAGGGATCGGATCCGGGACTTTCAATTTTCGCAACAAAAATTATCCAAGAGATTTCCACCAAGTGTCATGAAAATCGGCCAGACAGACAAACACGACGAAACTTTAAGCTTATTTCCATTCTGGAAAGTAGGCTAAAAATTGTGGGGTAGGTGGGAGGACAGAGAGGGGGCAACTTCATCAAATATAGGTAATATGGGAGTATATCGACTTGAAACTTAATAGAGATTATTAAGACTGCAAAAATAACAACCCAAAGACAATGGGAGAGTAGGATTTAGGATTTATTTATTTATTTAGTTTCAAAAACAGCACAGAGGCCCCATTAAATTGAAACATATAATTTTAACAAACCATTACAGGAATAACCACATAACGGTTAGTACGATTTCGCTGATTTTTCTGTGGCATACTAGGGTCATCCTCTATCATAAGACCAAGTGCTCCATTCCAGGAACGTGTATTATCTCCATTTGATTAACGCTGGTGTTAGTGCAGAACAATAATCATTTGCAAATTAAAATTAGTTAAAATCATTGTAGGACTTCGGGACTCGAAACAAAGAACGCCTAAAAGAACGAGACTATTTTTCTGCCGTCGATTTTTAATATGCATCTAATCAGTACACAAATAAGTTTTGACGTCAAAATTTGACGTATTTTTTTCGTCGTCTTGGTGATTTGCATAGTTGCCGGTTTCGTGTAAATGCGCATGATTGACTGAAATTATAAATTCTTGATTACGATAAATAATACGACGGAAACGAAAATATACACATTAAATTGTTCATTGATAGCATATTAATGAAGTCAGATATAAAGATTAAAATGAATGAATATTTGAAGGCCTTTGAGTATATTTTCTGCGAAAACTGATTTGGTTGTTAATCTTTGACTAACACAAAAATTAAATTTATATAAATTTATTTTAATGAAATCACATTTTGATTGCACTAAAAAGTAAAAAATAAATCTAAAATTTGCATAATTGATTGCCCCATAAAGTAAAAACATTTTTGGGCATAAGTCGTGTAGCGTAATTTTTAATGAATAAATATTTACAAATATTTCTTTTCCACAACTTTTATTTGTTCAAAATTATTTTTACTTTCTTTAACATTCAATTATGTGAATTTCATATTTATTGTTTGCTTTTTAGTGCATATAAAAGTCGGTTACATAATTTCTTATTTAAATTTTATTTTAACTTAACACTTAATTCGCGCATACCCGTCATAGTTGACTGGCAATTGCGCTAGTAAAATAATAATAATCTATCACAATACATTTGAGTTTATGCTGGATATGCCTATTGTAACTCTCCCTATCTCTAGTGACCCTAAAGATTGTTAAAACGTCCATGTTGAGGACCACTAAATCAGTTCAATGTTATCTAAAGAGGATCAGCAGTTATTGAATGAGTAAAAATTTAAGCCCGGGGTGGATTTTTTTCTTTCGGAGCATTCATTTTTTTTAAATCCGTTCCTACTTTGGGAAAACATTTCTGTATTTGATGAAAATCACGCTCGTTAAAAATAAAATGTTGATGTTTTCTTTACCACTGCTTATTTAATAAGTTATCAACTAAAGTTATAATTGCAATTACGTTCTAAAAAAATTGCGTTTTTTATGAAGGTCTTCATAGAATTTTTCGAAAGCGACTTTCGTCCTTGCCAATGTGCTCCTAAATTATGGAGAATATATTTTTTCATTGAAAATATTGTTTTCATGGGTCTAACACACGTTTCCAAGTTTGAATGCTTTAGGGATTTCCAATACGGAGTTACCTTTATAAAATATCTTCTAAAAAATATTTATGAGCCAACAAATAAATCGGAACTTGGCATATGAGTGATTTATAATTTCCGGTTATATTTTTAAATATATATTTTGACTGAAATATCGCTAAAATTTTATTCATCCAGTATGAAATTTACTATTTCATCAAATTGGTTAAATGTCCTGAAAAGATTATTTTAGCAGAAATATGTGACAAGAGACGCAAAGGAAATTGCAGCGCGTAGAGCAATGAAAATGTATTCCCTCCCCGCCACAAAACTATTCAACCTGCCGGAAATATTTGAGTCAACACCCTCATTGTTCCTAATTTATCTGGCTTCGTGCGTATGCATCACGCTCGGTGTTCTAAGTGCAGATTCCTTTTATTTTCACCTAGAACTTCCTTAAGGCCGTTTATCTCAATACTAACCGCGGTGTTCATAAAAGTGAAACACCAGAAACCAGATTTTATGCTGGCAAAAAAAATAAAAATAAAACCAGCATCAATTTTTTTAAAGCGTGCCCTAACGTTCTGAATAAACGGAATTTATCCATCCTTGTTAGCCATTGAAACCATAAAGCGAAACTGTAAAAGAAATGGGTATCTCAGTCCCATCGTTTTTCTATTTCATCAACTCATAGTTGAAGGAAAATTTCCTGTGATAATATTTAATGATGTACCCAATACGATCCAAAAGATAGGTCGCCTCAGTTAAGCTCCTGTTCGCAAATAAAAGGAAACCGTAAAAACACCTTCCTTTCGAGTTGATATCCAAACATTTCTTGTGTTAAAATGAACCCTGCAGAAGCTCCCTCACAGTCGAGTGAAAATATTTTGGCCACCATTTTTCAGCCAAAAAATAGACGTTTTTCTGTCCGGCTATGAGACAAAATAGTGTATAAATCCACCTTCACATATGAGGGGAGAAAATTCCGCTGTGATGAAAGATCTACAGATTTTCCTTTGACCCTCTATCCGGACTTAATTAAACTTACGCGTCCAAATAACTGCGAGTGCCATAGTGTAAAAAAAGGACTAACAAGTGAAAGGCGTTGAGCGACAAGGTGGGAGTATGCATGTGGCGCACCTAAGCAGAGCATATCATTCGAGGCGAGTGGCGTTACTTCCCGCTGTGCTCATCCACGCTTGCCCGCTGCTCATAGGACGGGGGTAAGAGTGGGAAGTGAGGAGAGTGAAAGAGGAAAGAGAAACAGGCGGCGAACAGACCGCTCCAGGCCCTCTTTTGTGGTTGACAAGTCCTCGGAAACAAAACAAGGGGAGCTTTGGGAGAGGTTTTTCGTCGGAGGAGGACAAGTAAGAAAGGTCCTCTCTTTTTCGCCTCCTCCGGCAACCCTCTCGCTCACGTACACCACTTCCATTCCCCCTCCCACCGCATTCTCGCAACTGCTCACCATCAAGAAGGCTCATTTTCTAAAGAATGCCAAAAGGAGCTTCGTTCCGATTGCTCGACGGATATGAAGTAAGTATTTTTTATAGATTATCGCTAATTTTTTGTGTACATTCGCGCTTCACTAAGGAGAAATTATCTCTGGTCGCCAATGAAAAATGTCAACATTGAAATTTATTTTTCTGCGTAAATGAATTTTCATTCTTCTATCTCAACCGCGCAACTCACTTGACTATCAAAGCACGAGGTTTTAGTGCTATTCATGATAATAATTTTCCAAAAATAAATTAGTCTCTACCAGCGCCGTTCTCTTAATTGAAGTACCAACACTGACGTCTCTTGAGCTGAAATAATTCATAATTGCAAAAAAACAAGCCTGAACTACTGATTCATAACATGAACCTTTATCGAAATCGAAAATCAAACTTATTTTTCTCGGTAAAGAAATATCAAATTCAACTTATGACTAGAATCAAATTCAAAATTATTAGAGAACCATACTCCCTAATAACCATAAAATGGTTAGGAAAACCGGAGGTGAATTTCGGTTACAAATCAGCCGTCATTCACCGATAACAGAATCGCCAACGATGTGGGTTGCTTTGTATCATAAACGCTTATCTGATTTAACCAGGGTTTTTTTGGAGACATAATTTTTCATTTCGAACGTATTTTGAGAAATAACTATAAACGACTGAGTGTTCTTAAGTTGGTGCGAGTTTAACTTATCTACAATATGCAAATTTTTATAAATCATCTTTCAAAATGCAAAAATATAAGAGAAAAATTAGTATGAGGCGCCTACCTCGAATAAAAGCATGGACGACAGATTCTCAAATACTAAACAAAGATAAAAAAGTTTAAGAAAGAAATATACGTTAGACAGTAAAACTTTATCCAAGTAAATTTCGATGTTCTTTTGTTGAAATGTTTCATCAAATGAAACAACTTTTAGAGAAGTCACCTTGTTTCTCTCATTTTTTCTCCTCTCCATTCAAGCACACAACTTTGGTCCAAATATGAGCAAAGATAACTTTTGAAATCAGTTTTCAGTTAAATTAGTTCCAGATATTTTAACATAATGCCAAACTATGTAGGTTTACGAAAGTATCAAATAAAAATATTTGTTGATGGCTAGACGAGAAAAAAACACAATGTCGTTCATTTCATATCAAATGCAGCGAAATAAAAGCAAAGAGACTCGTATTCAGCGCTGATGGAGAGAATATGGGAACAAAGAAAAATCTCGAATAAATATTAATCGACGTCAGTTATAGCGAGTCAGTAGCACTCTCCATTAGAATCGATAATTTTGCGAAGCGGACATGTTTCATCACAGTCATAATAAAAACACCTAGGACATTTTTATCAGTGAACTGTTAGGCTTCAATTTTGATTTATAAAGGGGTACATAAATTTTAATGAGTTACAAAAACTTTAGTGAATCCAAAGACAAAACAGACTTTTTCAATCACACCGCAGTGAAGTGAGACTCTTTCTCCGCGTCATGTACCAACTTCAGGACCTATTGGAAGAAAAATGTGTACACCATCTGAAAAAATACCTTCAAATCCGATTTCCTAAACGGAAGCCCCAAATAAACAACAAGCATGGGATATAAAAAATATACTCTCAGAAGAATCCAAGAGCATCATGTGTGTCAAAGCTCAAATTCTTACGATAACACATTCTTCTTCAAATCAATTTTATAGAATTTCAGATCACTTGTAATTCGTGTCAAAATCACTGTAAAATAACGATAGGTCGGATCGTAGTGAAACCGGTCGTTTAAAATTAAATTTGCGGAAGTAACTAAGTTCCTTTTTTTTCATGATGAGTAAATTCCACAGAGTTGAGCCTGACCTCATTATTGATATTTGAAGGGAGTAAATTAAATCGTTTGTGAATCCAGGCTTCCAAAAAAGGGATAAATATTTCCAATGTGACACATTTTTCATTGTCTGCATAGCTATTCTTAGCGCGAATATACCTAGATCTCATAGTAATTGTATCCAACAAGCACGCAAAACACAAAAAAAAATGGACGATGCCAATTCCGCTATCAAAACTTTTTATACGCAGATTCTGCGCTAGGATGAAACATTTCACTAATTCTTTATTCTCGAAGAGTTACCATTGTTCCGCAAAAAAATATCCCGAGGAGAAAGAAAAATACGAAAGACAGAGAGAGAGGGAGGGAGGGAGGGAGGGAAGTGGTAAACGGATAGTAGAATGGCATTTTGCGGCAGCACAGCGGATTGAAATGCAGCGGAGATGTGGCGAGTAAGCTCTCAAGGAGGGGGCAGAGGAGGGAGAAAGGCGGAGAAGGAGAAAGAAGTACAAAAGGGTTTTTTTCTTCTGAGACGGTGGTTGTCCGTGAGGCAGCGTATGGAGAAATTTCCCGGAGGAGAGAGAGAAAGAGGGAGAGAGGTAGGATAGAGAGGGGGAGAGAGAGAGAACCCGCGCTTTTGCAAGGAGCAGTAGCTCCGTGGAAGGAGCTGGAGGTTCCCGTGATTTAAGAGTGGTTTGGGAGAGCGGGGAGTAAAAGAGAGGAGAAACAGCTAAGGCAAGACCCGACTGCATAATGGGTTCCTCCGCCGTGCCGGACTGGGCTTTTCGACCGAAAGGAAGCGTAGCGCCGGTTCCCTTTTTAACTCCTTGGGCATTTTTTCCCCGCTCGACCACCCTCTAGAAGAGCCCATCCGTCCGTCGACACCGCGAGACGCAGAGAGCGTGTAAGTACGCACCATTGGCTCCGAATGAGTGAGGCCAAGAAGACGAGGCCCCCTTGCCGTCCCACCCATCTCTTTCTGCCCTCCAATCTCCCTCGAACCCTTCCCCTCTCTTTCTCTTGCATCCACCACCGCCTCGCAGATTCCGTATTCGATTTCTCCACGCCGCATTAGACTAAGGGTAACCACTCTCCGCCTTTCTCTCCGTCGCTCCCCTCCTCGGGCTCTGAACTCCCGCCCTGCTTTAAAGAGGTCGCAGAAATCTCTTCCCTCGGGTTCCTACGCTTATACTACTTCTCTCCTTCTCGAGCCACGACCCCTTATCTCGGCGGGGGAGCCGCACTCCGCCCGCAAAGCCCTCTCGCGGGAGTCAGATGAATTAAAATTTCCACCGACACTTTCTTCGGGCGTAGCCGTTTAAAGCCTTTCGAGTATTGTGGGAGAATGTGGCTGAAGGGAGAGGAAAGAGAGACCGAAGGATGTGTATAAAAAGGTGGGGAGGGGAGAAAGCGTGAAAGTGTGGTAGGAAAAGGTGATGGCGAGGGGAAAGCGCGGAGGAGTGGCAGGAAGAGAAAGGATAGAAGAGTATGGAAGGAGTGGGAGTGAGGGAGGGAGGAAGAGGTGAAACTTAATGCATGCGGAGGATCTCATAAACCTACCCTAGAAAAACTTTGAGTAAATATTTTTCTAAGGGAACATTGCTGGGTAATTTCCATTACGGTAAGAAAAGCCGGTGACGAGAAAAGCGTCGAGCAGGTCCGCAGTCGGCTAGTAAAATGGAATGGAGAATGCTGGAGCCTCGTAAAATAAATATATGAAGCAAGAAGTAATGAGGGATCTAAGAAAATGTTAACTTTTTTTGGCAATTTACTAGGAAAATTATCTATGGAAAAACGAAAGCGACGTATCAAATAAAAATTTTATTTTTTATGTGTGATCACACTTTTCTACGCATGTGCTCCAGAAATAAATATCTTACGGTTTTTATATTCTTTCATAAAATAAGTGGGTAGTTTCGCTATTGTTACATCCTTTATTTCACTATTTTCGAACAGATGGTTCGTTATAACATTAGTTATCACGAGTGCAGTTTTAAAGGGAAATCATGATTAACCATAGACACCTTAAGGCAGGGGTGGGCAAACTGCGGCCCGCGAGGGCATTTTATGTGGCCCGCGATGCCATTATGAAAGCGAACCGTAATATAAAATAGAGATAATTTCATATTTGTAGTTTAAATTAATGCCAGAAAACCTTCTCCAGTGATGTTATGGGGATAACCTATTATTTATTATTGATTTTCACTAACAGGATCCCTCGCATTACCTCACATTACTTACGATGTGAACCCTAACGTGGCCCGCCGAAGCATTTTCATCTGCTTATGCGGCCCGCCTAAGAAGCTGCAACTGTTAATGCGGCCTGCCACGTAAAAAGTTTGCCCACCCCTGCCTTAAGGAAACAAAATCGCCGGAGGCAAATATTTTAACGCTTTGGCCACCATTGCATTACATTTTATAGATGTCATATTGTACTTAAAACAATCATTTTTAAACTTCAGAAGTTTCATTACAGTTTATTATTTAATTAGATTTAATAAAATAATGTTATAAACTAAAAAAATCCTTGTCTTTACCTGAGAAATTTTATTTTGCAACTACCCAAAATGGCGTAACTTCAACTTAAAATAGTTTCTGGTCATCATTTTACTTTATCTTTTAAGCCAAAAAACAAATAGCACTGCATAGTTTTTCAGCACACCATTTTTTATGCCTTGCAAATATTTTAGGAACTTGGGAAATCAAGTAACAAAGGACAACGGTAAGAATTTACTTTGCGCTCAAACAGTGCTTTGGAGATCCTGTAGTAAATCGGAAGGTGTATAAAACGGGAAAACTTATATAAGGTCCCACGCACGGTAAATCGAGAGAATAAAGAAAACCTTATCCTCCGAGCTCTACCCCTCTTAAACCGTCAGTTAAGAAAGATGCGAGCACAATAAAAGAAAAATATGGCATGAATAAAGGGAGAAATGTGAAATCATAGACCTTGCATTACACTAGATATTAAACGTACGTGAGTTGGGTGCAGTCCTAATATTTGCCCGGAGGCCCGAGAGTTATTAGTCGGTATTTCATTTCATTCTCCCCCGATCGCGTATCTTCCGTTTTTCTTTTCTTAAAAAAAACTTAATATTCCGTCCCAAACCTTTTGCCTTAACAATTTTGTTGACCTTGCTATACTCGTCTCAAGGACGTTTATTTCACATTTATTTTTCTCTTCGAATGATATTCGTGTCGGCATACATAACCGTATCATTTCCCTTTGAACGTTTCCTATCAAACTGCTTCGGTATTTACGGTTCCCAGAATTTATTATTAATGAGGCCTCACATAAGCTCGAGGAATGACGATAAGAAGAAAAAATCTTTGTTTTTCCAAAGTAAAATGAGAAGTTTGAATGCCCGATTCCAAACAGCGTAAATAATTTAGGTTTTTAATATAGCCTGAATAAAAGCCTATAGAGGTGACTTATTAGACCTGCGAACTTTTTTCGCCATATGTGTTATAAACAATTCTTATTTTCAAAAGGGCTCAAAAGAAACTAATGTTTTGCAAATATAAAAACGCGATAATATTTAAAAGATGTAAAAAGAATTATTGAATAAATCCGCTAAGATCACATTAAATAAAAATAATTATAGCGCTCCGAATTATTTAACGTTTTACGATTTATTCAGACTTTAACAAAAGAGATGCCTTATTTCCTTTTATCTTTCCTCATAATTATCTGACGTCCAGTAGAATCGTTTGGCATAAGTAACGTTAACAGTAACCGTATTAATTTTCATCGTCATAGCCATTGCAACAAACCTTCGCTCTTTCCAGAAACTCTCCTTAGCAACAAGCGTGTCTTCTCCTTTCCCTCCACCTCCTCGGGCCTTTCACCACCTCCTACCATTCCGCTTCCTCCTTCCTCAACTCCCTAAGCCCCGCTAAATTATCCAAGGCGCACTGCGTTCCTAACTCTTCTCCTGCTTCTCTCCTCGGGACCACGTGACCTCCCTTAACACCCTAGTATCTCTTTCTCTTCCCCTCTCCCTCTCTATCTACACCACCTCTACCTTCTCATCCCCATCCCCTCATCCCATCCGCCTCACCACCGCACTCTCATCCCATTCACGACCATAACCCTTACCGACTCCACCAAACCTCTTTCCATCCTCCTCCTCCTTTCGCCTCCCCTCCCCGCCTCAGCACCACCCTTAAACTCTTCCCACCGTAACCCCTCCCAACGCTACGCTGAATACTGAGTCCACGATTGAAATCCCCAAGAGTGTCATTCGGGGCGCATCTGACGTTGCCTCTCTTCCCACCCACCCACACACGCACCCCTCCTTCCCCTCTCTCCGTTATTCCTTCCTTTTCCTCGGGAGCTTCCGCCTTCATCCTCGCCATTTTCTCTCGACCTCTGTCTCTCCTCCTCCTCCTGCCAAAAAAAACCCACATGCCACACCCTAAGAAACTTAACCCTATCCCTACTCCAGCGCCCTCTTTCCCACTTTCTCCCTCGAAAGCCGTGATCTTCGCAACTTTCCCTCAGCTGGAAAAACATGAGGAGAATTTGCCAGGATGTTTTCATTTTCGCGCGCTGTAAGTGTTGTTTTATTAAATGATCAAGTCGCTACGAGGAATGAATGCTTGGTTTTAACTTGCTCCTGATTAAATAAATGTTTACCCGAGCAATTATATGGAAATTTGGCAGGAAGATTATTTCTTAGTGCAATTTACTGCCGAGGCTCTCAGCAAGTGGTCCGCTAATCACTAGTAGACCGTGGACTTGTTGCAAGTAATTAAAAAATTAAATTAAAATATATAGAATGTTATGAAGGTAGGACAGGTGGTTCAAAAGGGTTAATAACTGGAAACATATACCAGATCACAACTACAAAAATAAATTCGACTGAAGTGGCCGTAACTTTGTGGAATTGTATATCAGAACTCCATACAAAAATTTAAAAAAAAAACAAATTTATTAAACGAATGCGTAGTGGAATTTGTACGTAGTCATTTAATACACTCATTCTTTAAAATTTGGTCTTTGAGTTTGCAACTGCAAAAAAATCTGATTTTTTATGAAAGGGTGAGATTAATAGTGCTGAGATTTCTAGCGTAACTTTAAATTGGGAGTCTCCTTAAAATAAAAATCGCAATTTTGTATACATCCCTCGTACAAAGTGTTGCGTACTCTGTGTTTGTCGACGACGGGAAATTATGAGAATGCTATTCCTTTCACGAACTACTATTATATTTTCTTCCATTTTTATTAGACATAAATTCATCTCCGCTAGGAGGAATGTTCAAGCTCCGAGGCTCCCCTCTGATCGCGAGAGGGCCTGGCGCAACTGTACCATTGCAACTTGAGTAACGCTAACTTAGGCGGTGGTCTGTGAAGTCTCGTTAAGTGAGCCGAATTGAGAAAAATGTTGTCAAGTCACAGACCGCAAGAAACCTTTAAAATAAAAATGATATAATTCATTTTTGTCGCCACGACATTGCTCTTCCCGATATTAGCTAAAAACTTGGACAGAACAAAGCAGAAACTGCCTATGATAAAAAACTACATTTAATAAGTTCCTAACGTATTCATCGCGACTTATATATGTAAAATAATAACACCTACGATTCTGAAGTGACATGCAAGAGTAAAATTTCGTACATAATGTGCCGATGAACTTTTGTGTTTCACATCAACCGCCAAACCTTCATCAGAGTCCAGATCGCGGATCCCAAATTGCAATTCCATCATTTAGAAGTACGATAAAGGCCGTTGATAAAATCATGACCGAAAAATCATTATTAATTAGCGGTATTTGACTTAACACAGGACATGAAACAGCTCGTAAGGCTTTTCCACCTCAAATCAAGAAAATTGCAAAAACCATTTTTGGATTAGTGCCAAAAATATAATTGCTTTCAATTAAATTTCATTAGTCAAAACTACATTAAAATTTTCTAAAATATTCATGCAAAAGTTTATCTGGTAAATAACTGTATATATTTATTTCCAATTAATGCAATTAATAAAGCAATATAACAATAATGACTACCAAATTCGGAAGGCGAAAGAGAGGGATGCGAGTATTTTAAGGAGTGCAACAATGTTTTTATATTTGAAAACTGAAATTCATGCGATAGTGGTGATATGTTTCTAATCGCTTTGAAAAAATATCACTGGTAACAAAATGTTCAGAAATGGAACTAATTAATTGTTTTAAAAAATTATGTGACATTAAATTCCATTGAATTAATATTTTATCTAGTTACGAAAATTAATGATTTCATTGAAACAGACTTTATTTTCTTTAACTAATGAGTTTAATCAAATTTTGGGCTGTTACCATGGCGATGACTCACTACATCTCATACCCTTTTTGGCCTTCGTAGGTCTCAATAGATCACGGAAACTATCATCAAAGGTTTAGATGAGAGATTAATATTCCTGATAATCCTCGTTTACATAACCTCTACTGACGTAATTTTTACTAACCTATAATCTTAATCGAAACGTGACCTTTTAATGGCAGCTTGCTCTATATTCTTAAGATGTCATCTCTCCTGGCAAATAGTTTTTTAACCACGTGAAACAAGTATAGTGTAAATGTTGATGATACCTTTAAATTTCGTAGAATAATCATTAGCTGTGAGAAGAGTACAAAGGACTTATAAGATTGAAGTTTCGATAAAAACCCAACAGATGATCTATTTTTAGGCCAATCTCCCAAATATTAAAAAAAAATACTGCAAACAAAGTCTCGCATTATAACTCCCAGGATGATTGAAAAAAATAAAAATAAATAAATAAAATACCCCAATATCGTCGAGGAAAAGAAATCTCCATTCTCGCCCTCCTCTGCTGGCCAATCCTTCGAAACCACCGGCTCCTGAGAGGGGGTTGAGAGGAGATGGGAGAGGAACGGGGTGTGGGATGAGGTAAGCAATAATGGGAAACAGCATATCTCACTGGATCATCCGAGCCGATTATTGCGGAGGGAGAGAGAGATAAAGAGAGAGAAAGAGACTACCGGATGAGAAACTTCCTTGAGGACCCTTAGCCACGAGGATGAGGTCCAATATTGGCTCGGCAAATGCAGAGGTTGCCAAAGAAAAATATCTCAAAGGAAAGTTAAGATGAGCCTACGCGATAGAGGGATGGGGAAGAGGGAGGAAGGAAAGGAAGAGTAAGAGGGAGGAAAAGGGGGAGTAAGGGGAGAGGAATATATATGGGCATATGTGGGTGGTAGGAGGGCGCAAAGCAGGACGGAGAGAGAGAGAGATATGAAGGGAGGGGAAAACAAGAATGCTTCTTCATATTGCGAGTTTCACGTGAACAGCCTCGGAAAGAACGTAATGCCCATAAAGAGGTCGGAATGAAGTGCGCGCGCCACCCTCTCCTCTTTCGCCCCTTAAAAATCCCCATTCCACTTCCCCTCCCTCCCTCTCTCTGTCTCCACCCCCTTTTCGTTTCGCATGGATGGAGGCACTCGTGGCCTATGATATTTGAAACCACGCACCGAGACCGCCGAGAACGTTCATACTTGCAATAAATACTGCGGACCGGGAGAGAGCGCCTATGAGAGCGAAAAAATCGCGAGAGAGGAAGAGAGAGAGGGTCCATTCCGTGCTATTTATTCGCCCCTTCATTGTTTCGTGCGCTCCGGAATCGTATCGCATCCGCGAAACGAAAACATCTTTACCGAGAAGAGACGGATTTCTCTGGGAAGGCGATAAGGGAGAAAGACAGGACGACTGTAGAAATTTCCGTTCGTTGGGCGCGCGTATGCAGAAATGCAGACGCTTTTTTTGTTATTCCTCACGACCTCCGCGGATGCAAATGATTGATCGGTTTTATTCTACCGCGTCGACAGAGATGATGATGAACGCGTAGTTTCCAGTCGCGCGAATCCTTTCTCTTTCTTTCCGTCTCTTTTTTGCGCGTCTCTCGGTTAATAGCATTTTTTGAAAAGATTTCGTAAGTATTAATATTAATGCGCGGGAGGGAAATTTTTCCGAGTTTCGTAACTTTTTGGCAGGGAGATATAAAAAAAAAGCGCGAAGAAAAACAAAAACACCAAACATTTATTTCGTCCAATTGTTATTACTTTCTCAATCAGACGTATGAAACTTTCATGAGAATATACATAATTCAAAACGACTCGGGAAGGAAAAATTTTCATCGTATTCGACGCAAAGAATGTATAGGAGAGTGGGTTTTTATCGTTCTTGTAAAAAAATCGTTGGTTCCGTAGAACTATTAATATAAACGAAGTGCAGCACGATATTGTTCAAACACGAATTAAAAGTTAATTCAGATAAATTTAGTTTCAACGGCATTAATTATTATTAATTAAATATTTGCACAAGACAGCTAGTGATTTGATAAGAATTTTTAGGGCAACGTTTTTATAAAATTATCTCAGAAACCGAAGCAAAACTCTCGTGGAAAAGGTTATTTGCCAACTCATAGTGACAATTTTAGTCGTTTATATACATATATGCAGATACGCCGCCAAATATCGAATGAATATAAAAAGTTCGAGTTCGAAACTATGTATGACATGTACCATCCGACCGTCGCCGTTTACAACGTTCTATAACTCTATAGACTTATATTTAAGTGATCATTAAACTCCTTATTTATCAAATAGAAACAACAGAAAGGCTGTGTTTATTTGCAAATAATTTGCCTGAGACATGAATAGAAGTAAAACGAACTTAAAAGAAGATAGGTCGTATTAACGATTTTCTATCAAAATTTATATCAAAATAAGAGTTTGTATTTAAATGTAAAACAAAGCGCCCCCATGCATTCGGACGTTTGCGTTTCTTTCTTTAGGAATAATAAGAAATATGTTAATTCATGCAAAAGTTGTCTAAACTTTTAGCATATCTACTTTCTTTTAAATCAAAATTCACCAGTCAAAGAAAAAAACATATGAGTTTATAACACAGTTTCATTGCAAAAATAAAATGGAAGATCCAACTATTGGTCGGCATTATCCACTCTCTGAAGAATTCATTTTACAGTTCCTGTACTCGGCGAAGGAATAAATGAATATATTGTATCCGAACGTGAGCGGGAAAATAAAATGGCGTTTGAATCTGAATATCACGGCTAAGAAATCTTCGAGTATTGTTGTTCATTCCGAAATGGCACGGCCTCGCATAATATCGTGAAACTAAATATTTCTGCCCGATCCCCTATGATATGAATACATCAGTTCCACGGAGTTTCCATTTCAAACATTCTATGGATGTGAATATGATGTTATAAGTTAACACGACTCCATTTTCAGCAAAAACTTATTAAGTAAAAACGTCTTTGAAAAAATACTACGGCAACTAATATAGGTCGACGTTTATACTATTACATGGAAAATAAGTGTGAATGATAAGGTATTTTATCGGTCAACATACTGAGTCAAAGTATAGTTACTGCGTATGGACTATTCCATTATTTAAACGCCTAAATACCAAAAAATTTCACTTTTAAAGGCATTATGTTCAAAAACTATTGAGCAAGTACACCGCTTCTCATCAGACGCAAAGATAAGTACAGTGCGCAGTAGAAAAAATGTTGCATTTTTTCTGAAATTGTAAACAGCATACAAACGAATAAGTAGTAATAAAAATTACGTCTGTCCATTGTATAATGCGTTAAGCATGCCGCCAACGTTTTCAATAAAAAAGGCAAATATACAAAAATACATGGCAGCCATTTTACGACTCCTCGGTCGGGGAGCGTTCAACCGAGGAAATAATTTTACCGAAGTAGTCGGAATAAATCAAAAGTAATGGAAACGACGAGAGATTCCCTCCATTTCCATTCTGTTGAGCCCCTCTTCTCAGCAGTCAGCGGAGGACTCCCATCCCTCCCTCCCCATCTCTCCCTCTCCTTCCGCTCCTCAAAACCTCCCACTCCATCGAAAAAATTTACTCCCACCCACACACACCATCATGCGCCACCTCTTCCTCCCATCTATAGCCTTATTCCAGAGAGAAAGAGGAAGAGAAAGAGAGAGAGCTTCTCCAAAAACCGCACAAAACACGGTCGCTTACCGCTTCTTTGCCGCACGCGCGCATCCTTGGAACCAACGAACCGAAGCCACGCGGCGCGACTTTTCCGCTCGCTTAGATCTCCCAGGCGTAGGGGAGAGGGATGAGGGAGGGAGGAAAATGGGTGGAAGAAGAGGGTGGGATTGACGGGGATGAGACAGAGAGAAAGAGAGAGAGGAAGGGGGTATGGTGGAGGCAGAAGCGGCTCGCTCGCTCCATGGTTTCGAGGAAATCGCCTCTGACTCCCATCCTCCGCCATCCCTCCCCCTCTCGACCAACCTCTCCGGCAAGACACCCTACAGAGCCTCGGGGTCGAGAGAGCAGAGGCCTACGTCTCCGACGAGGCGTGATGTAGAAGAGTCCACGTTTGAATGGCTAAGGAAGTGGATCCGAGCGGGACGGGTTAGAAATTGGAAGGTTGGTCGATTCAGGGGGAGTAAAGAAAAGAAAAGGCAGGAGCGGAATAAGGGCTTAAAAATAAGGGTATCGGGAGAAAGAGGCAGGAAGATAGAGATTTTCGCGAAGGGAGTAAGTTTGGTTGCAAGAAGGTATTGTGAGGTAAAGAGAGAGAAAGAAGAATTTTTTTTACAAGTTAACTGAGATTACCCCGTTGTAAAACGATGAACGCGAAGAAACTTGCGGAATGAAATTTTTCTCCGGTATGACTTGGAAAAAAACGTTGATGTTTTAGAGTTAAAAAACGAATACGGGATAAAAATAAAGCGCCCAGACTCAAAAGGAACAAACAGCCTTGAACTTAATCGGTTAAATTGAACAAACTCGGAAATTCTGCGGAGTGGAAGATTAAAAAGGAGCATCAACCGAGGAAATATTTGTTGCCATCAATTTTTAAACCGTTTTCGTTCAAATTAGATTTTTTTAGAACTCATTACGGTGTCGTGCTTATTTTGCAGCTAAAAATTTCTGCCTACTTATTATTTATATTTATTTTTGAGCTAATAACTAATGTTTTTGATCTCATTTCTTAAATAACTTTAAAATCCGTAAAATACCGGAAAATCCATTACGATCAATAAAGGAACCATTCGACATTCGATTTTGTTAGCGGATATGTTTGTTTTCATGATTTTGATCAATTCTTAGAAGGCACTCGAGAAGAAGGCATGGCGGATGGCGTAAGGAGATAAGAGGATGAGACAAAGGGAGCAGCGGTGGACGACAAGAAAATGGTAGTTGAAGGCGCAGTTAAGTGGTTAGTAAATCAAAAAGGAAGACGTAGCGCCCAAAGAAGGGAGAATCCCGGCTCGTGAAAATTAAGTGATAGACAAATTAAGGTACGTGGATCAGAGCGAAGTTTCAAAGCCAGATTGATAGAGGCAGCTAGAAGAAAGATGTGAGTTTTAAGACAAACCGCGTTGTTGAGATTAGAAAATTAATCTTGACGGAAAAGAAGATGCTATATAAAAGAGCCATTAAGATGCAATAGTTCATTAGTAGGCACAAATAATCGCAGGCGAAAAGGAATAAAAAGTACCGCAAAAAATAGAAATATTGAAACAAAGCTCAAACTACTCAGTTTGACCCTGCGGAAAATTGAGTTTAGTGATGAACATTTGTTGGCATAACCGAGAAAGTTCCCAACAATTCCAATAACCTTTAATCGCTGTTGATTAAGATAGGTCCCCTGAGTTAAATGCATGTCCATAACACTTTAAATGACGTTTCAACTACACTTTAATCTTAAGCCATTGAATGAATTGCTCATTGTTTTCTCATTATCGGTTCATTAAAAGTTCCTAAGATGATAAATGATTCTCATTTTGACAAAATTTAGGACTAATAAGATCAAAGTTGCGCAAAACGCAATTTAGATCATGAAAGAATGTTTTAATTCGTGCAATATTTTAATGGTGTACTTGGCGATATATTAATGGCTAGGAAATGTTCTCCTATTAGCTGTGCTCAGATGAAAAATAAATCCATTCAGTAAATTAGAAAATATATTATAATGTACCCATAATATTGCTCGAAAACGAATTAAGTTTCAATGAAATTGCATATGGAAGCAATCAGCCAGCCATAATACACAGGTATCTATATATTTATTTACATTTCTCGAGAGATGCTTCAGTTTTCCCTTTAATGCATTATTTCCATTCCCTCCATATTTTCTTACGTTAATTGCGTGTCCTCCTTCGAATGTTCACACGGAATAACCATGTCAAGAGAGCGCACTTCTTTTTTTAATGTAATATTTTAATTTATTTGTTAAAATAAAACTTCGTTTTTTTACCTTTTTCGAATTGGGGTATTTACGGTGAAGAAGGGCTAACTAGTAGTAAACCTCCAACACAAACGTCCCCATAGAGGCATCGCGGAAAAGCACCTATCCGACAAGTGGGGAGACCCGGGTTCGATTCCCGGTCAAGTACAGAATTTTTCTCCTTCTAAAATGTCTAAACTTAGTTTCAGTTTTATGCGACCATGCATAATTTGTAAGTTGTCCGTTTTTTTCGTTACGGGAGGCAGGATGAAAAACTTGGTTCTCACTGCTGAGGTTACTGTTAGCGTAAATGTTATCGTTACCAAAATAAATTATGTATCCCCCGAATAAATTTATAATTTTAACTGTCAGAAAAAGAAGGAAAATCCGTTCCTGATTCTAATTCTTCGCGACAGGGCGTACGGAGCCCCTTTGTAAGAGAGAGAGAGAGAGAGATAGAAATTCTGCCGATAGGGCCCGCCACTGCTTCGGACCTACGGAAATGAGTAAGAAAGAAGGCTCAAAAATGCCACTCTTTCATCATCCATTCCTGGTAATGACATTAGCTCGGTGGAACAGAACGTCCCCTCCCCCCACCTTCTCATTCCCCTCATCACCAATCCCTTTTCCATCAATCCCTTACCGAACGCTTCCTTCCACCACCCTCGACCACCCGCCCATTTCACAAGCCCCCTTATGCCAATTCCGCTAATTTTTCTTCCTCGAGAAAGTGCTCCCTCCCTCTCTCTCTCTCTTTCACTCCACCCTTCCCTTCGACTTTTAAAAAGTCTTAATCCAGATTTTCTTTCATCGGAGAGACTCAATCCAGGCACTAACTCGTCCGTCTTTCGTAATTAACGCGTATTTACTTACGCCCGTGGAGTTTTCACCGAATCCGAGATAAGACTCATCCATTACCATACGCCCGTCCTACCTTTTTTATATTCAATTCATCAGGAAAATCTAATCTTGCCAATCTTACGATAGAAATTTCGAGCCGTAAAGGAAATCACGAATAAAAAGGATAACACCCTTAAAGCAAGCCTCTTGTGATTCATCTTACGAAGGAAGTTACTTAATGTTTTGAGTCCGCGTCTTCGAAAGCCTTCGAGTTTTACGTGTGCCTCTCGCAAAAGCTAACTAATACCAAGTCATTCCAGTCATTTTTTTTTAGATTCTGTAAAATTCTGCCCAGCTATGAATGATATATCGATGATAAATAGGCACTCGAGAAAAATAAATAAAATAAGAAGAAAAGTTTTGCTTTTACGTTTAATAATACCAATTAAAACCATAAAGTTGGACTGGGAATCCATAAATTATCTCAGCTTTATGTTGTTACGAGTTAAAAATAAATTATCACTTATGTGAATGGGGTGACAATATGTAAAGAAAATTCTGAAAGAACTACAACTTGAAATAAAAGTTTTAAATGTGTTTTTTAATTTCCTGGACGACGCCATCAAAATAATCCATTCAAAACCAGAGACTTTTCATGTTTATATTAGTCCACAACGTACTACATTTCGCACCGACGACTTGCTAGTTCGCCGAACTCTTAATTTTCTTTTCCGAAAATATTCCTGGAAAATCAGAACTTTTTCAAATCGGGCTTTTCGGACGGAAGCATTCCAAAGAAATCGGAAAAAACACATAAAAGGTACCTACGTACTGACGCATTTTTAAACGAATTTTTAAAATAAGGAAAAAATAAAACTCGAAAATATTTTCGGAGTTCTTATTTTCTGTATGTAAAAACATATGAGCAGCTTCGGAGAAGCACTCATCGATCAAAGACGAAGGAAATGGGTTAAGAATTGAGTTCCATGATGAAATTGCCGATAGACGACGCCGGAGACGAAAAGTGGGAGATGGCAGATGCTTAAATAAACTCCCGAGCTCTCGAGTGAAGTGAGCTCAACTTCAGACTGAATTTCATATTTGCTGCGGATCGAAGGCAGTGAAGCAAGCGAGGATGAGGGGATGGGAGGTAGGGAGAGGGCGTGTGTGGGATGAAGCCGAGGAGACTCCCTTGAAAGATTAAAAGTGTCGAGCTTAAAGCGCAGGGCAAATATTGCGGAAATGATTCGCTTGCATTTGAGAAGCACTGATGCGGACATACTAAGCTTCGGAAAGCTCGCGCGGTCGATTGGCTTAGAATTAATGACATTAAAGGTTGCGATTAGGAAATCGTCCAATTATTCGTTTTTTTATTTATTCAGAGAAATCTATTCAAGGGATTTAAATTTTTAAAATTTTCCATTCTCAAATTGTGGTATGTTGTTTAAAGTTTACTCTGAATTATATATATATATATATATATATATATATATATATATATATATGCACACACTAGCGTAATTGCCCGTCAAATATGACGGATATGCGTGAATTAAGTTCAAACTGAAATTAAAATAAATGAAACCAACTGTTATAGGCACTAAAAAGTAGCAATAAATATAAAATTCACATACTTGAATGTTACAGAGAGTAAAAATAGTTTTAGGTGAATAGAAATTTTATGACATAGAAATACACTACGCTATAAAATTGTTAGACGTCAAAAATTATTTTTAATTTATGGAACATTTAATTTTCTTTCTCTCTCTCTCTCTCCCCTTCTCTCCCTCGTATTCAAGTATTCAAAGCGCGCATTCCTTAAGCATATAGTATAAGGATAAAGGCGACAATACAATCTCGAGGTTTAACACTGACACGGTCGGCAAGACAGCATATCGTGAAAAAGCTTAAAATTTTCAAATAAGTAAGTGAGCGATTTTGTATCGTAGTCAAAATGTGACGATAAGAATAAGACATGCTATTTATCCTTCTTTTAAACGGTCCAGGTCCAAAGATTGTAGGTCAATTCTTTCCTATTTTAATTTACAAAAGAGTAAAAGCCTGTAAGACGAAAAATCGACTTTTACGTGTTATCTTACCGGAAATGACACCCCCTCCCCTTCCCCCCTACCGCCAAAAATAAAAATACTGGCCCCGAGGAGCACATTCTAATGTCCAGTTAGTAAATGTACTAAGTTTTAAGTCTCCAAGTTTCTTAGTTTGCCTTTTATTAATAGATTGGTGAAGTTGTTGCAGACGGAGTAAGATATATATATATATATATATATATATATATATATATATATATATATATATATATATATATAATTATCATCATGAAGCTTCAAGCTTTAATTTTGCGAATAACTCGATTATAAATTAACTAATAAGCCTTAAATTCTTCAGGATTTCAGTGTTAATGAATCTCTACGCTACGATTAAAAATGATTTCGAATGAGGTCACAGGTTTCACTCCAGAGGATATGTCGTTTCCCATAAGATAACACATAAAAATCACATTTTTGGTTTGAAGGCTTTCATTCTTTTACGCTTTAAAAGATCTTAAAGTTAAGTTATCGAGACGACATTTACGCCAAAACACGCAAAATGAATGAGAATTCCTATTCTTACTGTTGGATGCTCAATCTCATGCGAATTCGCTCATATTTTGAATTTGTACTCGAGTTTTGGTCAATTTTTTAACATTTCAATACTGAGATTCCATTGTTACGGGAATTTTTGTCCCCGGTAATTTCAGCGTATATGCACTTATATCAAGTATTATAGATCGAAAATAAGATTAAAACTTGCTCGAAATTACCGAAAATATGAATTAAATACAAATAAATTGGCCGCAGTATTCATGTTATTTATATTTTTTATCTATATTACCAAAATCCTATTTCTGGTTGTCTCTCGCTCTCTTTAACGCTTTATACATCAGCCATTTTTAATCTCCGGGAATTTCAGCTATCTTTTTTGTCG
The DNA here is from genome assembly GCA_028673005.1 of Tanypteryx hageni. Taxonomy (NCBI): domain Eukaryota; kingdom Metazoa; phylum Arthropoda; class Insecta; order Odonata; family Petaluridae; genus Tanypteryx; species Tanypteryx hageni. The sequence continues at coordinate 60,687,226 of CM054116.1, forward strand.
AGTTATTCAACTAATTTTCTTAATTTGTTATTTAAAACCAAACATACATCCCTAAAAAATATATTCATTAAACTCACGTCACGTCAGGGTGTGAAAATGCAAATAACTGAAAATGATAATAGAGCAGAAAATCAAGTAATTAAAAATGTAGTTTATAATGAAGCAGGCGCGGACTGGACATTTTTTCCGGCCCGGGGCAAGTTTACCTGACCGGCCTCCTTGCCGACCTTAGGCGAGGCTCATTTTTCGACGAGGTCCCATTTGCGAGGCCTCATGCGTCTGTGCATAAATCCGCCCGCATAAATAAGTCCAAGACAAAAACGGAACGATACTTTTACGAGAACTATGGGAGACTGGTGGATGATGGAATGGAATGGAGAAGGCATGGAATTTTTCAAGAACATTCCCACGATGATTTGTTTATTCTTTCCAATATAAGCTTACCGAAACTGTGACTCTCGAGTGAAGAATCAAATATGTGAGAAGCCGAAACTCGTGGGAATTCCGAGAGGACGTGCGAGTCTGGGCAAAAAATACCCAAGTGGAAAAGATAAGCGTTTATCTTTTGAATCATCAGCCTCATTTGAGCTTAATCCACAGTACCTACCACTTTGACTCTCCATTACAGATATAGGCTGTTTTTTACTTTCTCCATACGTAGTATAGGGGAAAGTATTGTTTTCATGAAAAATCGACTTCGAGATTTCAACGGAAATACACGTTTTGAGGTCCCCTGAACACATTTTGACCATTTTCTCGATGATGTCTGTGTGTGTGTGTCTGTGCGTGCGTGAGTGTGCGAGATAGCTTTTTGTGGGTGCTTTAACTCAAAAACTATTAATCAAGTCAACGCGTAATTTTATATTTAACATTTTTATAAAAGTTAGAAGATCTGATTAGTTTTTGGTAAAAATCAGTCCACCAAAAGTGGATGTTTACTCTCGTCACTTATCCGTTATTTTGAAATATTTGCTTTAATATTTGATAAATGCAAAAATGTACTAGAATAAAAGTTGTAGGAAATTTAATTATCTACAATCTTTTTTTGAAACATATTCCCATATAATGCATTTTTAAGAGATATCTTATATGTTTAGCTGCCACCACCACGTCTCCTACCGACGACTATTGTTAACAATTGACACCTAGTTACGTCTTAGTAATGCTCCTTTTTCATTTCTTAATGGATGGAGCTTTGTGGCTATATCCAATATTATTTCTGTTCCTTGTAAAGTCCAAAATTTTCTCGCAGTTTTTTAAATTTTTATTATTATGTAACCTATTTGGTATTTTTAGAAATATTACAGATATGGAGACATTCATGTGGTGGCCACATCAGATTTTTCATTCTTATGACCAGTTGCTTATAAGTAATTACGTGTGCATTATTTTTGCCTTTGCGCGAGTAGCATGAACTGAAAGACATGAAAAAGGTGAAACTCCTTCATGCATTGGCAATGCTTTAGGCTTTAATCGTTCAACTATTGGAACTATATTAAAAGAAAAACAAACAATTTTGGAACATGCGAAAGGATCCATACTAATGCAATCAACAATAATTACAGCTATGGAAAAGATGGAAAGTTTTTAGTCACGTGGATAGAGGATCAAAGCCAGCGGCACATTCCTATTAGCCTACGCCTAATCCAAGAAAAAGTCATGGATTTATACGAGAACTTAAAAATGAATAAGTTTGGTGGTGAAGCACCGTCTTTTAAAGCAAGTAGCGGGCGGTTTAAGCTGTTTAAAGCCAGAGCTTGTTTGCATAATATAAAAGTGACTGGTGAATGAAAAACCAGCAGAAGAATTTGTGAAATTATTTGAGCAAGTTGTAAAGGAGGCTGGATATAGTGCTTACCAAGTGTTTAGCATTGACGAGACAGGACTATTCTGGAAAAAGATGCCTGAAAGAATCTACATCTCGTTAGATAAAAAAATGCCAGGATTTAAAGCCGCTAAAGACCGCTTAACTATGTTGCTTGGCGGTAATGCAGCAGGGGATTTCAAGCTTACACCATTGCTAGTTTATCAGAAAATCCACGTGCACTGAAGAACATAAGTAAAGCATCTTTACCAGTGATTTGTATGTCGAATAAAAAGGCATGGGTGACACTCCCTTACATTGTAGCAACTATTGAAAGAGACATTGTGGGCATTGGCGTGTAATGCAACAGGGAGGGGGCGTCTGAGTTTAACGCTATTCCGGTGACCGTTCATACGGATGTTTAACGGATTGCTGGTGAGGCCTACGTAAAACGCGGGACATAGGGTTTAGGTGAGGTGGTAAATGACGTGGTGCAGTTGCTTCTAGAGGTGATGGAGTAGGTGATGTTGGTGGAGGGACTGGAGAAGGAAAATTAGTGTAGTTGGATAGGGCAAGTGAGGCAGCGAGGTTTGCCGTAGGAATGAGACCTTATAGCAAGAGGCGTGGTGGATGTGGGAAGTTCCTTCATCCACAAGATATTTCCCAAATTGGGGGGCCGGCGGAAGGAGAGGAGCGGGGGATTGGTAAAAAGGTTGGTAAAGAGGGACTGGTGGGAGGTAGAGGTAAGAATTGGGTTGTCAGCATGGAGGATTGTTTTGACGGCCTCGTGGATACCAGGATGGAAAAGTGTGGTTAAAGTGAGTAGAGGGATGGATGCAAGGATTGTTGGTGTGTGAGGAATGGATCTATTGGTGGTGAGCGTGATCGCCCTATGGATCTGTTCACGGACCCAGTCTGGAGGGTAGCCACTTTTGATTAGAGGGTCCTCGAGGACGGAGTAATACTGTAGAAGAGACGCTCAATCAGAACAAAGCCTCCATCCACGTCGAGCAAGGGCACAGGGGATAGAGGTTTTGGTATGAATGGGATGGCAGCTATCAAAGTGGAGGTATTGGAGGCTGTTGGTGGGTTTAATATGAACTCAAGTGCGGATTTTACTGTCTTGGATGTAAAGAACAACGTCCAGGAAGGTGATATTGGAGGTAGAGGAATGGTGGGTGAAGGAGAGTGACAGGTCCATGCGTCCAAATGAGGAAGGCATCGTCGATGTATCTCAGCCACAAAAGTGGTCTGAGAGATACGTTAAGGAAGAGGCTCTCCCAGCTATAACGGAAAGTTTTGCTGATCCGAATTCTCACCAGTGTCTCTTCTTTATCGATGGGCCAGGCGGTACAGCTGCTTACAACCACGCGCCAGCTATCGAGAAACGACCTGTACTTCTCCGGCGGGCGAGGCCCGAAGGTTCGAAAATGCCGGAGCGAGCGAAGCGAGCGGCGGCCGTGGGTTGGCGAGCGGTAGCGAGTATAGGCTACCATGGAATTTTGCTAACCTTTCTCTTTGTATGATATGTTTAAAATATATAATTCTCTCATCAGTTTCAGTTGGGCGTAGTTTTGGATTTCTTTATACCTAAAATATTATGTATGATATGGAATTCTACGTCTCAAAATCCAAGGCCAATATTAAACTTGGCGGAATTGCATTTAGGCTGGAATTATTGAACATATACTTCTGTTACGAAAAATTCAAATAGGAAAGCTTGCACATTTTATTTAAATTTCGACACAGACAAATAAATACGCTTTTAGCTTCATTAATTTGACATTTTTAACTTAATTGAATAATCAAAGTTAAATTATACATCTGAAAGCAAATTAAAATAAAAAACGTGTTACGTATTCCTATAAAGTCAAATTCAGCTTCAATGGCCTAAGATAAAACATAAAAAGTAATCATTTTAAGGATGCCAATTGATTCAGATTGTCTAGGAAATGAAAATTCGCAAGGATTTCAGTTAAAAAAACTTTTCCAGCCTTGATTATAATTATTGGCCTATTAATTAAAAATTCTTCGACCGTTGATTTCAATTGAATAAAGTCAGTGAAATATCAGGGACTTTAAAAAATACCGAGGCATCAAAAGAAGACCTTCATACCAATAAAATCCTTTAGGAAAGTTCAAAAAACAATTTATGGAAAAGATATCAAAAATCCGAGAAATTTTTCCTGCTGCTCTTTTCCCTAAGTTTTGGCCTATGACTACGTAAATTATCGACAGATCAATCAATTACGGAAGTTAATCTACTATCGTTTTGTGCGCAACACACGAAGTCTTTATCGAATAAACAGGACCGATAATCTGAATGCAGATTTATATTTAGCTTTCTGGTATAATCTTTTCCAATTATCCTTCGGAAGGTAAACTTATTAATGGGCGTAATCGTTGTATATTCTCTTTAGTATCATTCTACCCTAATTTAACAAGGTTTCCTCCGTTTGTATGCTCAGGTGGAAGCCAATGAGAAATTGATTGCTATGTAAATCGAAAGGGATATGATACAAAGGGGGAGAGGGAGGGAGAGAGAGGAAGAAGGATGAATTATGGCGCCAGCAGAGTCAACCGCAAATTCGCGAAAACTAGATAACGCTCACAAATGAATCTACGAGCCCAACATCTTCAGATTATATAACAACTACGGTAGCAAACTGAATGAAAGGAATAAATTATGATTAAAAAACAAGAATTGTAACCCTGGTGAATGCTACGGTCAACAAATGAGATTTTATTTTGCTTTTGCCCACGATATTCAAATGAATTACACCGATCGAAACCCTTTAAAAATTGGATAATTTTTAAGCGTTCAGAAATGTTTAAAAAACAATTTCCGAAAGAAAATAATAAAATGTTCACGTCTGATAATTTTGACATTTTCAAGCTTCACATATATATATTGAAAATAATAGTTAATGACCTACCCATAAAGTGTAAGCACTTAAAAATAAAAATTTTAAAAATAAGTACTTATCTGAGGTATCTCTAATAGCCGTAGGACAAGCGCGGCAATACTCTACTGGGCTAATAACATTCGCACGAAAAAGAAAACGTAATTAAATGTCACCGGCTGAAAGCCATAAGTCAGTAGACGAACTTTGCGAAAATGACAAAATGCAATCTCATCATTTATGTTTGTCACTGAAAATTCCATAGAATGACAGTTTTGTCATATTTCGTTTGATATACGATAAAATCCGAACGTGATGTACTGAGGATTCGCATCGTCTCACCCGCCCTTCAATAACGTTCGATAACGTCTTCGTGTTGACACAAAAATCTTTGATGGAAAATGAATGCGTTTCCACGAATCGTTGCAAATCTGGGGAGTGAGGCAAAACTTAGTTTTTTTATGGCAGATTAAATTAAAAACTTGAATTTCGGGTCGTCATTATGTAGATTTGTGTTTTAAATTATATTTAAGTTTTAGTATTAAATTAATAAGTCAGTTTTACGTTGAAAGGGGCAACCTTTCGGACACATCAGATAATCCGTCACAGACCTGAACCAACTGAATCGGTACACATTTCTCAAAAATAAAAAAATCCATTTTACTAAAACAAACCGATCGCAATCGCAATATTTTTGGCAGTGATGAAAGTTATCAGATAACATTACGTGTTGAAACACGTATACTGCTTGAAATTACAATAGAAATTAATGATCTTAAAACAATTTTATTTTTCTACACGGAATCAGATTTTTTCCTCAATGAGATCTTAAAATGCGAGTGTGACATATCAGAATGAGGATAATAATAATGAAAAATTGAAATGTAAGGGAAAAACAAATCCACAGAGTCAGAAAACATCTCGGGTGAATTTTAAAATTAGATTTAGAGAGCCCCATAGTCCCATGTCTTATGGTATAATTTACCTCAACATTAAACAATAACTGCATTCCAAAAGACTGGAAAAATGCAACCGCAATTCCAATTTACAAGGCAGACAATAAAAATAAGGTGGAAAGTTATAGACAAGTATGTCTATTATCAGTAAATTTAAATTACTATAGTAAGTTACCGTTGAATTGTAACGGATTTAGTGAATCTACCGCAGCAGAACACAAATAAGATATTTTGTCCAATGAGTTGCCTTTTTATGGCACAATGTCAACATTTAATAAATCTTACGAAATAAAGATTAATTATACCGTTATCACTATATTTGCAATAAATTAAAAGTTGATTTAAGTCACATATCAAGTTTTACAAAGAGTAAGTACGTTTTGGTAAAATGAATGCAACAAATGTTTTAATCGAAAAAACTTCCAAAAAATATGTAAACAGAACAAAAACGAAATTAAGAATAGCAGAACCATTTGATTCCAATTTATAAGCATTGGCATTGGCAGCAACAATGTGATTACGATGTCAAATCATTTATAATTTCCCATTGTGGGAGCCATGAAAATGGGCAGTTTTTAAGCTTCAAAATGCATTATCGCAATATTTCGGCGTAGATTCGTATTGGTTCTTCCATCAAAATAAACTTTGTACTTTCAGTGTTTAAGTCCCGAGTTTGGAGCTCGATGGTAACTAATTTTAAACTACAAAGTAAAAATATGCTGCACTCGTTCCCATGCTATTCAAATGGAAAAAATTAAAAGAGAAAAACTTTTAAAAATTAAACTGGCATCACAATTCGTTTCAAAAACCTCATCACACCACCGTACTCTTAATTGCGGTTAAAATGACACCTCCCACTTGTTTCTGTGTTCTGTCGTTGTTGAATTATAGCATTACACGCACGCAAGAAAGTAAGAAACTGGCTTTTATATATTATACAGCCTTCCCTCGTTTTACGAACTTAATTCTTTCCACGAAAACTGTTCGTTAGGCAAAAACTCGTACAACGAAAATTATTTTTCCATTACTTCCTATGCAAAATTTTTTTAATTGATTCCCAAGGTCAAAATTTTTAAAAATCCCATAGTTAACTTAAAAACAACACAAAACGTTACCAAATTGAGAAAAACATCAATAATGATATATTAATGTATTTAAATGACATTCTTAGTCATTAGCCTATGATTTCTTACTCTATATATTAGCGGTTTTAGCCTATGATAACCTAGCCTATGTTAGACTACGATAGGCTAGCCTATGAATTAACCTATATCATCATCACACCAACATTTGGAAAATGCATACAATAAAATAAGAAAAAAATTTTAATGACAGTAAAAAGCGAACTCAGCGAACCGAATTTCACAAGGAACGGCAACGCGCGTATTGAGACCGAGATGATGGTTCTTCTTCACAACAGCGTGATGCAATCTGACGAACTTTGCCGAGCTTTCTCAAACTTTCCCGAAGCAGATAGAGCACGTATAAGCGAACATTTATTCGACATTTGAAAAACAGGATCTTCATGCACACGTAACGAACTCGTATAAGCGAAAATTTATTCGAAAATTGAAAAATAGGTATGAAATTGCTCAGTTCGTTTAATCAAAAACTCGTAAAACGGAAGTTCATATAAAGATGGATGGCTGTATTAGATGGTAAAATTTATTACTGATTATTTTAGAAATTTCAGAGAAAAAGAGTTGTTATCCGAGTTATCCAAAAAGCAGCATGTTTTCAGAGAGGAACACTCGTGCGAAACTTAGTTGCTAGGCCTCGGCCAGTTTATAGCAAAAGAAATTGACAAAATCGTGCTGGATTTTTCATTAGCTTTCAACACCATTTTTTCATGATTATTGTTTAATAAAATGCGCAAATTGAGCATCAAGAGTTGGATAATACTGTGGATTAAGGAGTTCCACAAGTGTCGAACAGAGAGGATTTGAGTAAAGGAATAACTTTCATAAGAAATCGCTGCCACTTCAGCCGTCCCCTAAGGAAGTGTTCTTGGTCCACTACTCTTCCTTATATATGAAAATGTGATGCTCTTTGCAGCTGATTATATCCTACCTTGTGTAGACGGGAGAGAGACATTGAAAAATTAGCCAATGGGTAAAATAAAAAAGAATGAATATCAGTTCAGAGAAAGGTAATCATATAACGTTTACCAGAAAAAGGTCTAGGGTTTATAATAAATATATATGATAATTGGAGAACGTACAGCAACCGCAGATCATTTAAGTACTTATGAGTTCAAGTGACAAAAGGGCTAGGCTGAGGCATGCACGTAGAAAAGTTGTACTTATTTCTGCGCATCAAACGAGAGACCTGTTAAGTAGTTTTATTGCGAAACAGAATTATAATTATAAATTATAACAGTTTATGAACAGAAAAGAACATTTAATATTATTAGTTCTACAAAACATTTTGTAGAATTCGTAAAAACTAATTTTTTAAAACAAATACATGATATTTAAACTCATTTGTGGCTTATTTTGTTGTATTTTTGTTCGGTTATTTATTTATAATGAGCTCAAAGAATTTACAGAAAACTCATTAACATAAACAAAAAAGAAGAAATTTTTGCGGCCTCAGGAAAAATTCCAACGCGCAAGCTTATTTATTGAACACCACCGCTCTACAAACCAATGAAACTAAACCATGTATAATCCGAATATTATTATGTAATATAATTTCGCTACCTACATTGGTCATGAGAAGAATAAAATAGTTAAACGACAAAAGGGGTGGCCTTCAAATTAGCTCGCATGCTATTTTCCTTGAGCATTGCCTCCTACCAAAAAGGGCATTTTGAAATTATAACGCTTTTTATTGACACTCGAATATTATAACGACGTATCACATCCAAGTCTACACTCACTTAGTGATTGTCTTTGTCAAACGGTAATGTAGAACTTAGATTATAATGACGCATCACATCTATTCCACCGTGTGAAGAAGAATGTCTTCTTTTGGTCTAAATTAATCACAAAGGGTTAGGTAGAGGCGAATCAGTTTCATACCCTCGACAGAGAACACAACGAGCACTTTGCCGCCGTAACTCGATCCTCCGATTGCCTTGCACACATTCAATGCGTCACGACCGCAATAACCCGGGACGTGATTCCCATAGCGACAGGAAAATCATGACATGCTGCGTTAAGACGCGCGAGGTAGAAATAAGTGAGTGAGTGTGCGAGAATGGAAGAGCCGGGGAAGGGGGAAGGAGGGAAAAGATGGGAGGGAAAGAATGGCCGGATTTTGATGAAGGCAGGAAGGATGCATTATCCCCACCGCTCAGAACCCTAAGGAAAATGAGCTTTAGAGAGCAATATGGACTTAGAACTCCCCAACTCTCTACATTCCCCCGCCTTCCTTTCTCTCTCTCTTCCATGCTTCCCACCCCATCTTCATTCCAACATTTCAACGCCCACTCATCCACAAACCTACCCAGTACTATCGATGGCCCGATGAGTTAAAAAAAAAAGCGGAAAGAAAGAAGGAAAATAACCCTTCGCCGTCCTTCAGGCGTTCGCTCCGTCAATTCTCTTCCTTCCGTCGCTTTGAAATCTCGGGAGGACAGACATGACACTTCGGTTGATCCTTATAAGGCAACCGTTTCAAAGAACCTCTTTCGACGTCGTTTCCCCCGGTATCCTCAATTTGTAGTGAATTGCACGTACGCTCCCGAAGCCCCTTACTAGCGTGCGTTTGTGTGTATGCGTGTGTGTGCACGAAGCGCCACCAGTGCGCGAAGCATGTACCCTGGAATGGCTATATGCCCTTGAAGTTCCAAGGAAAATTTCTCCCAGCCAATATAATCACGGTAAATCTAATTGGAGTAATTTCGTCGTGAGAGAAGCTGATAAACATCTTAAGATGTACGTTTTTTAAAAAACTTTAACCTAGCTTCAAACACATTAAAATCTACACACATATACATATGTATTCTGCGCTCGAGACAGTTATTACGCCAATCACGCCCTAGTTACATTACTATACATTTCCAGTAGAGGGCGTTACAAAATTCCATATAATTGCAGTGTGGTATTAATTAGAAATCTACTTTAATAATAATACAAATTATTATAATAAAAAACAAAAGGTGTGTCATTAACTACGTTTGCAGATTGGTTCTTTACGCAAAAATATCACCAAATATGTAGGACATCTTACTATTGTTTTGTTGTGGGATCATTTTCAGCAAAAAGCTCATCGCAAAAATAGCGTCGCTAATATATGTATCATAGAGGAAATTTACCATTGAAAAACTTCTTCATAATCGGACTAATCCTTATTTCAGAAACTAGATTATAGCAGAAAAATAAGAAAACTGCATTAGAACATAATATCGAATAATAGTGTGGCTTATAGCTTGCATATGCGCTGAAAACTATTTTACTACGAGTTTAACATTTGCTTCTGGTTAATAGAATTTCTTTGCACATAAACAAAACTTTACTGAACTTAATCAATGCATAACTGTAAAAATTAAATTAATTTTAATTCAGCACTTAAAATTCTTATGAAAAATCCTGTCTGCGACGTCGGATAAACTATAAATCCTTATTATTCTACGAAGATAAAAGAGAAAAATTACATTTCTAAATTTGAATTGTTTTTTAGACGAACGATGAAAAATCGAGTAGCTGAATACAGCTATTTGGACATGCGCATAATGCAACTTTTAATTGATCCATTAATTTGAATTCTTCATTACATTGAAAACTACTGTTCTAAAATGTGTACCATTTATAATAATGAAAATAAATTGAAAATTATGGCGTAACATTGAAAAATATCTTTGGGCTTTCATTTGAGTCATTACTTTATCACATTCTATACATCACGCCCGGAAACACGAGCACGAAAAAATAAGTAAATATTAATGCGTATATTCCGTCCCATGCCTGTGACTGCAGCACATGGATTATTTTTTCATCCGGGAAATAACTGATGAACTATTCATCGACAACAGCCATAAAGCTATTATGGAAACCATTTGCTTATTGCTACTAAGAACCCATAATCAGTGGTGCTTCATCGATAACAGATTCTAAAAAATAAGAGTAATTTCATATAATCTACCATCGGTGAATCACTACTGATGATGGTTTCTTTGTACCCGAAATGCACATCTGAGTTTCGCAACCTTATTGTGGCCATTGGAGTGGCATCGTTCATCAATTGGATTCCAGCTATAAGGCTATAATTTTCTTTTGAATCTGGAAAACCTCTAAAAAATTTGATTTTTTTTTAAGTTTATTCACCGTTCGCTCAACCTAGACGTAAAATATGCAATGGAGAAGATTTTTAAATATTATCATAATAACTAAATATTTACCCACCATTTGTTTAATTACTATAAATAATTCAGCGAAAAAGTATTTATTAATGATTAAAACTTTGCGTATAATATGCTTCTTCCGATCAAGTTTTCCTCCGCTTCGCTAAAATAAGAAATTTTATTACTAAAACGATGCTATCCTTTCTGCTTTCCCTCTATACAATTTTGTTCTTCGCCAAGTTTGTCAAAAAGAACTCCGTTTTATAGATCGCCTTAAGACAACTTGCGAAAGGAACCGGTATTAGAGTTACGTGATTATAAATTCCAGATCTTCCGCTGAAGGAATTTATGATGATGTATGGAGTTCTTAACGGCACGTTATCCGAAAATAAAATCTCCATTTATTCCCCGAATCCACCTATGGAAAAAATAAGAATCCAATTTAATACCCCGAATCCCCTCCGACCATCCCTCCCTCCCTTCCTATCCTTCAAATTAAGACTTAAGTAAAACCAATATAAAACAGAATACATATGTACATGTGTGTGTATATGTATATATATTTATTTATTTATTTTTAAGCTGTAAGACACTTACGACGTATTTTAGGCATTTGTTTGATGAAATCGGTTCCGAGGAATAGAAGGGTAGGAAGAAGTCCTTGTGAGGGAGGAAAGGGGACTGGGGGAGAAAAAGAGAGACGGGGAGAGGCGTGAGAGGAAAGAGAGGCGAAATAGAGCAGGCCATAGTTTTCCAATCGATATCCGTTCTCCCCTTTCAAACTCACTTCACCTCATATCCGCTCCCCCAGGCCTCTCAATCCTTAGCCCATTGCCTTGCCTCTTTCCTCTCCACCTCCGCTCTTCTTCTTCTTCTTTAAACTTCGATCCTCGAGGCGGTCTTGTTATAAGCAACGCTATGGAGAGAGAGAGAGAGACCCTCATAATAAATGCTATCTTCTCTCTCTCTCTCTCTCTCTCTCCCTCTCTCATTCCTTCCCACTCCATTCTTCCCCTCCGAAAAAAGTTACCTTGCCTCCACCATCCTCCACGAGCCTCTCATCCGAAAATCTGTCTCTCCCTCTCCTTATTGGCTTCCTTTACTTTCATCCCTCCCCTCTTATTATTGCATAATAACCATTAAAAGAAAAACTTTCAAAGATGGGCAAAATATTGCATTTTCTCCTTGCTTACTGGTTTAAAAAAAAGAAAGAGGGCAGTTCTTTTTGGAAGGAATTTGAACGTTACGATTGCCCTTTCCGTTTGTAATTGGAGTGCTTCGAGTCTGCGTTTGCGCGCGAGATATGGGATAGATAAATGCATTAAAAAGAGGAAATGCTTCACGGAACACAACCTTTGTGTCGAGTTAAAAGTTACCGCTAGTATCGCTGCAGAGTACAAGACCCTTGTTTGCCGTAGTTTAATTTATAAACGTCGAAAGATTCTGCTTTCGGGCGAACGTAAGTTCGCTCGCTCGATACCCTTGCATTACTTCGGATGCTTGCGCAGATACAAGGAAGAGAATATACTTAGGAATGCTGCAAATGGCGGGTTTTTAAACGTCGAATTGATGGCTAATCGGGCCTTAAAGTGAAAAATAAATAAATAAATCGAGTCTCTGCTCAAACGTTTGCCGGTGGAACGGAAATACTGATGAGATGAAATGCACGTCATCCGTTTCCTCATTGTAATTGCAAATAACATCCCTCGATCGCCAACAGTTTCCCGCGATATATCGATTCAAGCAGACGGTAAATACGCGGGAATGGCTTTGAAATGCTCAACTTGTTGGTTCAGTTGATTTTATATCGGGCCCATCAATTCACGCATAATTTACCGAAAGTAGTGGGTCCGCGCACATTTTTACGCAGCCAGTAGTAATGTTACGTCGTTTTGGCTACGGTACATGTTCTCCTTCCTCTCTCTCCCTCTCCGATAGGACTTAACGGCCTCGCGACGCTATTGGACTTAACCTAGGATGGCCCTGTTATTGCGAATGTCGTAATATCAACAGTGGCCTCTGCAAAGTCATAATTCACGTGTTTATGTCTACAATCATTGTTGAGAGAGCTGATATACGATACGTTACAATAATCTTTCATCAATGTAGAGAGCAATAAACCCTCCTGATTCATACACTGTCAAATAATATGATTAACTGGTGGAGCAACATATAACGATAGTCATTAATGTGCTATATTTCGTCAAATTCCTGTGAAATTTGCCATTTTTAATCTATAAGTACATTTATAATTCATTCAATGATAAGTGAAACAAAATTTTAATATATTTTTTTTCCTTGAAAATATCCGAAGGTTTCATATTTTCTAAGAGATAATTCCAAAATCTATGGAGCTTGCCAAACTTTAAAATTTATAAACCCAATCAAGCATGGTAATATGATATATTTTACCGCAGTTCATTTCGAATTCTACGCTATAACTGAGAGAAATGAGTTAAATATGGCCATCTGTCAAAGGATTTTATATAATTTTTAACTTTATTCATGTGACCTACATCCACCTAATCGCATTTTTATGCAAATATCTGAAAATCTGGCCAATAAATTTACATTTTATCATAACACTATAGTAGTATTTTATTATCATTAACAATACATTTACATTTTCAGAGACCGTCAAAACTAAATTATTTAAAGTACGACACTAATTTTGATTTATTTCGCGAACAGCAGTTAGGCTTAAAATTTCCCAGGGCATATTTTAAACGTAACAAAAAGCAACCATTCAAAAGTTTAAAATGCATAGATTATGATTTATGGGCAAATAACAACGGAATTTCGAGGAACATTTTGTTTAAAATATACACAAGGAAGTCGGTTTACCCGTGCTTTAAACCTGCAAGTATTTCAAAACAATGCGTTATTTCGACATAATCGATGGACCAAACCCTTGATGTGGCTCGTAAATTTAATAAGGAGTGTAAATTCACGCTTTTTGGATCGGAAGCTTGTACATAAATACGGCCAAAACCGAATCGTTCCCGAAGGCAGAGGCAACCGACGGTGACCGTATTCGGTCTCCGTGAAGAGAGTAATATCCCCCAACCCTTACGGTCATAGATAGATATCACAAGTTTAGACGGCGTTCCGATTGTGATGGATCGGTGAAAGGTAAAATTAAATCAAGCCACAGTAATTATTTCCGAGTCGTTGATTTACGGCCGGCGGAGCGTTACAGGGAGAGAGACGGTCATAAAAAATCTGACGGCAGCTGTCATTGGTAATCCGTTAAAAAAAAAGAAATCAAAACACACACACGAGGTCCTCGATTTTCCTTTGTTTTGCAAATGAAAAATTATCTTTCAAAAGCACATTCCAAATGCGCTTTTTCTTAACAAAAACCATACGTCAAACGAGTTTTTTTAAAGCGGAATGCGTGAAATTTATGTTGTTAGCAACGCCAATAGCTAGGGAAAAATCACGTAGAAACCTGCAACAAATGGGAACGCGAGAAAGCCTATTGAGATAATTTTTAAGAACGAATTTGCGCAGTCATGTAATGGATTTCATACATTTTTCTTGAATTAATAAGATTTGTTTCGCGTATTTTTGTAAATTTTAATCTTTTGAATAACATATCAAGTTTAAAGAATTTTTTAATAACGTTAGCAACAAAAATAACGTTTCGGAAAAGGCTACTTTTATTCGATTTAAAGCATTCTAATTCGCGATCGCGTTACAAAATAATACGAAGTTTCAAGCTGAACACTGCACTTTTTTCAAACACGCACCGGTTCCATTACTCGATTATATCCAAAACTACTGTAAATCCTTTTTCAATATAAGAATATGTTTACAACATGACCATAGCTAAAATGAAATACGTAAATTATTGGCAAAAGCCAAAGATTTATTCCAATATTATAGTTACATTTTAAAACTACATAAGCGGTGTAAATAATTATGTAACGGAATGATATAATTACATTTTAGAACGATTAATTACGGTTCTTTAATACTTATATTTAACATATTACAAGTAACTTAATGAAAATTTTCTTTCGTTCTATGGAATTATTTATGCTTATAATTGATGAGTAGTTTATTAAATATTTTTTAAATTATTATTTCTTTTAGTGTGCTATTTTTATTAAATAATTAAATGGCCAATATCATGAATTAGGATTTATTCTTCTATATACCATTGGTTTGATATTTCCTACAATTTTACAAATAGAAAAGTGCATTAAACCAATTACTAACACAATAGCGAAACACATTTTCCACCTATCTTATTCAATGTTTGAATAAAACAAAGCATATAATAAAATAACCACAGGAACGTGATTGGAATATATGAACACATTAACATTATCATTTATTTAACGGAGCCCACTAATACCACGCGAAAAATTCTTTATCATACTTCGTATTTAAAAAATATCCTATTTTGCAGAATAATTCTTATATAAAGCTGTGAAGAAGACGAGTGCACACAGCCTTGGCACCGCAGTGTACGTAAAGCACGTCGAGGTGTATTCTGAGAGCTTGACGCTTTTCTTGAAACATTTATTGAAAAGGGACTACTCTATTTCTAGCGATTATATCTTTGATCATGAGAATTTTCCACTTAGAGGTATAGGCGTATAACCCTCATAAAAATATATGTATTTTATGCAAACACATAAACGAATTGTAAGGCAGCCATTTTCACGAGAAAACTCATCTCAATTTTAAAAAGTTTCTGCAGCCCTCGTAGCACGTAAACAGTAGACACATACCAAATAAAGCATTCTTAATTTAAAAACCATGGCATATGGCTAACAGCTAAAAGAAAGCGCGTAATTGTAAATAAATTACCTATAGCAATAAAATCGCGATATGCATGCTACTATAAGAATGCAATAACTCGGCAATTGAAATCGCAAATAAATACAAAACACATTACAAAAAACAATAAGTGAAAGCAAACAAAATTCAAATTCTCTTCTAACCTATTCAAGACTTTTTAAAAAATCTAGCTCCGCAATGTTGTGTGACTCAAACTCCCGCATAAAATAGCGCGAACAAATAAAGGGAAGAAGAATGTAATCTTTCAGATTAAATGATTCCTAACAACGAGTAAAAATCAAATAAAAAGCCGAATAATACAAAAACCCAAGAGCCATTAGTCATAGTCTCCGAAAACACACACACGCAGAAAATAGAACATTATGCAGGAATTTAGTATTATTTTTTTTATACGGCCGGATCTATTGCTTTGATTTAGCCCTACGAACCCTCCCCCATTTATCGCCCCCATCTTCAAGCCCAGTGGGCATCTGTGACAATGATTGATCGTAGCTTGCGTTAGGTGATTGATTTTCACTCAAAGGCCCAATGAACCTAATTGAGACTCGCATCTTTCTCTCTCTCAGGAAACGGCCTATACCTCCTTCTCTCATCTTAAGTCCTCTCCCTTGCTCCCTCTTTCTCACCTCTATAAGCCACATCTTCCTACTCATTCCCTCCGAAACCATCCCTTTACTTCATCCCTAACCCTCCTCGAATTCGCACCCCTTCCCGTCCCAACCACCCACGCCTCCATCATCCCCTCACCCCCTTCTAGCCTCCCTTTACTTCTACCTCCACTTCCACGGGCTTTTTTTATATCCGCGGCCTTGGAGAGGGCTTTGTCATCCAATTTCTTACTTCCTACTCTGTCTCCTCTCACCCCTCCCTCTCTGCTTTTTCTCTCTTTCTCTCTCTCTCTCTCTCTCCTCTATTTCCACTTTGGGTATACATTGGATTTCTGCTTTCAGAAGGAAAGCTCTTTATCATCTCCGGGCCCGAAAGAAAACCCGTGAAAAAGAGATTTTCGCCGCTCTCCACAAAAGGAGAGGAGAAAAAAATAATGATGAAACAAATCCTTCAGATTCATTATGCATAAAGAAACAAAGAAACACGTTAGCTGCGCGACTTTTTACTTCTGTGACGGGAATTTATTATGATTTCATGAGTCTTAATTAGTCACCATGAATTTTACTTTGTTGGGCTCAATAGAGCGTGTGGGTTAATGGGCACCCATTATCAGTTGATCCGATCGATTTAAGGATGTTAATATTGAAACTTTATAAGAAATTTTTCTTCTTTAGAACATTAGCGAACATTCTCTGTTAATTTAATTTAAAAATAACTTTCATGCTTCTGTTCCTTTTGAGCTGACTTTGCCGATTGTCTTTTTTAAAAAAACTATCAAAAATAATTCGCTATGGCAACTCTTAAACGGATGAAAAATGCCGGCTAAATCGCGTATAGTTAAACTCAATGCAATCTTTCGAGCGTAAATAATTTAAACGCTTTCGAATTATATCATAAAACGCGGATTATGACATGACTGCTGTGGTAGACTTTGCAATCGCCTAGCAACGGCTCATTTTAATACGTAATGGAGCGATAAAATGAATATGAAGGTTTTGAGATTAGAACATATGATCAATAAAATTTTACCGATCACTCAAAATATACATTTCTAAACGGAATATTAAATATAATCTTTATTTACAAGAAGATTTACGATTGACGCAATATCGAAAGATATGCCCCAGTAAATTCACTTGATCGCGAATTGAAAAATGTAATCGCACAATAAAGCCTATTCGCTTCCTTATAACTACATCCGAATACCATCAACACCCGTCACTATTCTTTTAGGACGAAAAGTAAATAAACGTTCCGGATTACATTCAAAAGATACACTTTAATTCTAGTCGATATCCAATCTTTTCGCAAACTAAACTAATGCTCATTTTCCATTTACACGCCTCGGTACGTTCCTGAACGTGTTATTCATTTAATTCCGCTGTTTTTTTTAGAAAAGAGGAGAATCTTTACTTTAACCGAACCGTCGCGTTTTTTCTCATTTCCCTTCCCAAACTTTTAATTCAAAGGAACTCCAATTTGCGTTTCCCCCCTTAATTATATCCTAGCGAATCTGCAAACACCCGGGAAGAGAGAGCGAGAGAAGAAGAAATTAAGACCGAGGAAAAAAATGGATTTCATCGTTTTCAATTTTTCCCCCTTCGTCTCACGCCGAGTTGAGCTGCAGCCCAGAAATGGATTGACTAACGTCTTTTGACGGGCAGAGGGAAGTAATGACGAATTTTTATGTGCATTTTTTACGATCTCCTCGTACTTCATCCGACGGAGGACAGATTGCCCCGCCTCCTCCTCCCCCTTAACCCTCCTTCCTCTCCCCTCCTCCTTCCCCTCCTTCCCACTCCCCCCTCTCAGACCCGCGAAAAACCTCTTCCTTTGTTTTATTTCTTCTCGGGCGCATATTACTTACACTTTCCGTGCCTTTTTCCCTCCACACAGTCGGAGCTCTTAAAACTTTTATGGACTCTTCTACTTCCATAACTTGGCCTACTCTTCCCTAAAAAATACCCGCGCCGCCCACTTTCCTCCCTACCTCTCTCTCCTAAAAAAAACCGCTCTCCTTTCCTCCGTTCTCTCCTCCTCCTCCCCAGACCCTCCATTTCATCCCTCCGCGCAACGAAAACTCGACGCAAAATTTTCGAAAACTCTTCGAAACCTTAGCCGCAACTCGTCTTATTTGTCAACCATCGCGGCTTTGATCCCCTTTACTTTCCCTTCAATTGCTCCCCTCTATCTTCTCGTCCTCCCGATTTAAGAGAAGCGCCTTCACAGAGGCAATCCTCGAAACATCCTCTGCGTTTAGATGGCTCGCAACCTTCCGTGGACGATGTAGTAGTCGTTTTTGTGGAGCGGCTCTTCGGTGATTATGCCCGAACCAGCTCAACTCTGCCCAAAAATCGATCAATTTGTACGTTGCCTTTGAGCATATTAAAATGTGACGACGAAATTTATTCACTTTTGACATTTTGTCCGGCCTACGCCTGCATTAACATTCAGATTACTGGCGTTGAAAAATAAAAGATCATCGCGGCGAAAGGATCAGCGTGGATGGACCTTTATTAATCTTTCGGGTTCTACGAGGAAATAGATGCTTCCGTTAATTCTCCTCTCTCACTTTTTATTGTATTTTTGATAACCTTTTTTTGCTATTCGTCCGTAGCTTTCATACTTTTTAGGTAAGAAGTGTGCATTAGCCGGCTATTAAGGTTTTTTCACGTCATAAAAAAGTGCTCATTATAAATCCGTTCCATTTTGGAGCTTACTGCCACCAAATGTGTCAGTATGTAAACTTTTATCCACCCATTATTATGAAATGAAACCATATGGAACTATAAACTATTTTAGATTCATAAAATACATGCACTACTCTAATATATAAATAATATTTTTTATCTTTTAAGGAAAAATTGGGAGATATATTGTATCGATCTTTGTCTAAGAATCTTAAGAATACGCATCTGGTTAATTAGCCGTAGTTTCAAAATCCCCCTGTTCAGCGTATGCAAACAAAGCTAATTTTATACACGATCATAAACAACTGCTCGCACTGACGTGTCTACTAAAAGCATTCATTCGCCCTCTGATTCTCAAGGCATATGTCCTTTATAAAACTTTCCCAAATAACTCAGCAAAAATTTGTTTTTATTAACGAATCCGTGTTTAATAGCCATCAAACATTTTTTGGTCAAACGTTTTCGGCACCGGCTTCGGAAAAGAGGCGATAAATATTCACCAAGGAGAAATTGACACATCACACAAACCTTGCACGCACTAATTCTCCCTCGAATCCTTTAATTCCGACTCCATCTCCTCTTTCAACTTTATTTTGACGTGGCGAATATATATATATATATAGTGCTTAGAGAGGGAGAAAGAGAGACCTTATTAAGACGGTGCGGTTTTCAGGAAAAAGAGGTTGCAGAGGGTGCTCCACAGGCATTAAATCAAAGGTAGAGCTGATGTGGAGTGACAAAATGTGTCCCCGTCGCCTGGGACCTACGAAACCGCCTATCCTCCCCTCTCTTTAGGTCTCTCTCCCTCCCTCCTTTTAAGCTACCAGACACCCACACCTCCAAAACTCCTCCTTGTCGCCTCCACTTTTTCCAATCTCCCATTCTCCGCCCCCTCGTCCGCCTCTCTCTCTATCTCTCTCTCTCCCCCTCCTCTAACTCCCTTTTCCATCTCTCCTTCCCTCCTCATTCCCTCCTCCACCTCCCTTGCCACCTCCAGCGCATCCCCCTCCACCACTAGTGCTTTATAAATTGAGCTAATTTCCAAAGAAACCCCCTCCTCCCCGCAAAATGAAGTGTGACTGTTCATTACTGCTCCAAATCCCTTTCTCTCTCCACCACCGCCTTCCGCCCCAGAGACCGAGGGAGATTCGAGAGAGAAAGAGAAAGAGTAAGGAACCTGATGAGTGGAAAGAAGGGGAGGGGGAGTCATAGAGTGAGGGGAGGGGAGATACAGGAAGAGAAGAAACGATGAAGTGTTAGAGAGATAGAGAGAGAGAAGGAAGCAAAGCAATGCGAAAGAAACTATAGCAGCGCCTTCCTCTCGGAAACTCCACCTCTCCCTCCCTCTCATATACTCCCACAAACACACACGGCCTTATATTTCTGGCAGTTCATCTTCAGATCCTGGCACGCACCCGACCCTTTTCTTATATAAGCTCCGAAACTCTCCTATTCCTCTTCCTCTTTTCTCCGTCCTTCATCTCAAACCCGTTTTGCCATTTCGCTCCTTTTAGCTCTCCCTATATCTCGATTGTGCTTCCCTTCTTCCCTACATTCTCTCTCCCTCTCCCTTTTCTCAACAACAGTCTATCACCGAAATCCTCTCCCTCCTTTCTTCCCCACTCCTCTCGCAATATTTAATACAATCCGGCTCTTTCCGCCACTCCTCTCGATCTCTCCCGCACTTCCTCGTTCCGAGCCAACTTCCATAATCCCCTGCCTCATTATTCTACGGAGATGCTTCTTCCTCTAAAGCACACACACACACACTAGCGCACACGCACGCGCGCAGGGTGCGTAGTTCCTCTGCTCTTCCAATCCTTTTTCATTTCCTTCAACAACCTCTTATGCCCCGACTCTGCTTTGTCAGTTCCAAATTCCCTCCCCTACCACTACTACCACACTCACAGTCTTGGACCTTTTTAACTCGTGACATTTCCGTTTTCGTCGCCACCCTTTTATTTATCTTGCGCCCCTTTCCCTCTCTCTTTCTCTAAACTCCCTCCCCACGTCACTCCACTTTTACACTTACTCGTATCCTCCTCCTACACCTCCACTCCACACATTCCCTCCCTATTGTACTTCCTTTCCTGTAAAGCCATCTCCCAACTTCCTCCCGCACCCCTTCCGAATCCGAGTCTGGCGTTAGCAATAACGAGCAAATGCACGCGATGCGCTGTTTGAACGGAATTCGTTTTAATAATTTGCCGTTTGCTTACGCTTGCCCTTTTAAATGGATGGATATTATGAGGGGTGAGCATTGTTTGTCTCTTGACTCGATTCTTCCTCAAATATAACCATTTTCTTCCGAGAACAGAGGCAAATACCACTACTGTGTGATTAATTTCCGCAGAAATCGTGCTCGTGGATCTAAAATCTATACTAACGATATACGTGCATTAAGAGGCAATACTGTACATCGGTTATGTAACCTGTACGTTTGTTGTCCTACGAAAACCAAAGATTAATCTTAATTTTATGCGCTTCTGTTCTGTGTAGACTAAATCATCTCCCATGCGTAACTTTTCTCATTTTTACTTAGAACCAATGAGTTCATGTTAATAGTTGATAAATGCCTCTAGCGATGCAACTGAGATATTGTTCACTGGAAATTTCATGCGACTTCGTGGACTTAACTGTAATTTCATGCACTTTTTTGAAAAAAAATCCAAATGAATGCACAAAGGTTCTTTCCACTCATCAATACTTTCTAGAATTAGAAATTGCTTTGTAAGTATTCATTCTTTATGTGGACTTTATTTGCTAAAAACTGCCATCTCAACATAAACTATACAGTGCCATCGTCAGTGATTGATAGAATTCTTAGCTATTATTTATGCTATTAAATTAAATATAGTAACAGGAACGCAATAGATCTGAATTTGACTGGACAGTATTTAAACTAGTCGTTAACACAAATAGCCACTTTTACCTCTGTTAACTGAATTTTTCCAATTGGAGTAACAGTAGTTTATGTTTCGCAACATGCAATTTTACAAATAAGATACAAATGAAAATGAATGACCGATCGAGGAAACTCAGCTCATAAAATTGAAATCTTTAATGCATGCCATCAGACCAAATATGAATGTATGCAAATGGAGCAAATCCATCCGGCTTTTGAATAAACGCAGTGACCGAAAGATTAAAGCGTGTTCGCGGTGGAAATCCCCCGCCGGATTTTTTTATGGTTGTCGGTGGATTTATATCATAACCAATCCATCACCCTGAACAATTATTCGCTATCCTCTTTCAGGAGTGAAGCCAAAAACTATCGATTGGACTACGAATATTTTTTGGAGCTTTACAACGCAACAGTGCAATTCAAACTCTCATATCATCACCAATTCCACTGTGTTCCTGAACGTCCTTTCTCTTTTTTCTTCTCTCGTTCTGTTCCAAACTCATACCTCTCTCTTTCCTCTCTTGATTCCGGTAGTTTCCTTCCATTAAGCATGCAGTCATATCCCCATTACTCCCTTCCCTTAACCTACAAACCTGTTTTCCCTTCCTTTTCCGCTCTCTCAAACCACGCGCCCCGCTTCGTCCCTTTTGCCTATTCCGCTCTCCTCTCACGTTCTCTCACAAAAAACGCTCTCACTCTCTCCTCTCTAACTCCCTTTCTCCCATCTACCACGCATTTTCTCGTTAACTCTCCGCGGGCCAAGTTTGTTTTGTTTTGTTCAAAGGAGTGCTTCAATGTGTTCCCCCAACAAAGTAAAGCCGGAAGCCTATTTAGGATACGCTTCGTTCGCACGCTTCGCGATATTACTTAATGGAACACATTTTTTAATTTATTTATCGAGACAAGAGTGATCTTCAATACATCTATTCCCAAATATACGATAAAGCAAACGGGAAAGTAAAAAAGCAATTGGATAAGTGAAAACGGATGATGGAAATCCAGTACGCGCTTATTGTGGAAACGGCAGGGAAAGAAGCCAGGAAAATGATCTTAAGCTTTCGAACTAGGTCCTTCTTCGGCAGAAGAGAAACAAAGAATACAAACACAAATTATAGCGAAATTGTTACAAAATTATGCCAATTCACAAGGTAGAGGCTTCCCTTATTTTCTCCATCAAATCTGTTTTTTTTTTTCAAATCAACATATCAATCAATCAATCAATCAATCAATCAATGGCTTTAGTTTTACGCGTGTTAGAAATTCACCAAGTTTTCTAATAAACTGACATCAACAGGACATACACGTATCATGCTAGCAAATGCTTCTTTTTTGGGCTTTTTTAATGATTCTCGCCAAAAAAGGTGGCTAACGATAATAAATCCCCTTCCCTTCTCGAACGAGCACAAATCCGCCCCCTCAATTACCATCATTCCCTCGTCCTCTCTCTCTCTTTCACAAATTCCCGCCGCTCCCAATCTCCGCCGCACAACCGCCCTCTCCACTCATCTTCACCTCGCCCCATTTATCCCATCACTTATCACGCCATCTCCCTCTCGCTCTCATCTCTCATTCTTTCTCATAACTTTCATCCGAGATTCTCCGAACCATCGCGCTCTTCCCTCCGCTTTCCAGCTCTCTTCATTCTCTCGTTTCTTCATCTTCCGTCCGTCCTTCTTTTACGTCCAATCTCTCTCTCTTTCCTTTCCATCTCGTCTCTCATTTTTTTCTTTCTCCTCAAAAAATAATCTTCACTGGACCCTCTCTCTCTCTCTTGGTCGCTACAAAACCAACCTCCCGATATTACTTCTTTCTCTCCCTCTCTTCAGTTTTCTATCGCTCCCCTATCTCGTTTTACCAACCGCACCCTTTAACCCTCCCGAACGCGAACCGTGCTTGTTCTCGGTTTATCTCAAACCTACTATCCTCCCTTATCTCTCTCCTCCTCTTCTATCCAATCCTTTTTTTCCAACCCCCCCCCCCTATCTCCCTTCCTAACCCCTTTCTCGAATTTTAGATCCACGCACTCCTCGTTCCGTTCTCTTCCTTCGCTTTTCGCGTTCCTAGATATTATTTTTGCCCCGAAATCATCAACCCTCTCGCCCCATCTTATTTCCTCTGTAATATTCTCTCCCTTTCTTCCCCTCTCACTTTCTCCCTCTTACCGTTCTGCTTAATCCATAATTCTACTTGCCTCTTCCCCGTCCTTCTCCCTTGCGACCCTTTTCTCTTACCACATCTCTTCTTTCCCCACTTCCCCTTCTCTCCGTTTCTCCCTTTCTCTCTCGTTCAACGCTATAATTCTCCCTCCATCCTGCTTCATACGACTCCAGTTTCCCTCAATTCCAGAACTCACCCCGTGGCCGTTGTCGTAATTTTATAATAAATATAATCCGTTTAAAGAAGACGTAACCGCTTGAATTCAACCCTCGGGAGAGGGACCAGGCGCATAATTATCAATTGGAATAAAATTTGATTTCGAGGGAGCTATAAAAAAAAATAGAGAAAAAAGGCCGGAAATTGAAGGAAAATGCTCATCGGATGAAGGACTTTAACGGCATTAAGAAGCAATAAATAAATTGGGATTTTAAAATCCGGGAGTAAAATTTCGGTCAAACCGGTGTTCCTCCGGTTGTCGCCCGATCTCAATTATGGTACGACGGAGCGCCGTGTTTACGTAGTTCCGATAACCGGAACTTGATGTGTTCGTTCTGTTGACGTTACCGTTTCGTTTTCTAATGTTATTCTATAATTTTGTACACTACGCATGCCGCTCAAAATTTAATTATCGCATATTAGTCATGGGTTGTATTTAACAGGTTTAGAAATGTGCCATGTGATGGGTCAGCTAATCCTTTAAATACCTGCAGTAAAATAGCTTATGATTTGGTAATTACAAATTTTTATATTACATATAAATTGAATTTGTTTTTTAATTTAATGTCTTGACTACTTTTTTAATTAAAAAATTATATACGTATATATATATATATATATATATATATATATATATATATATATATATATATATATACATAATGCATGATAGGAAACTATCACTAACACTTTGCTGCATAAATAGTGTTAAGCCATACATACGGTAATTTTATGAGACCAAGAGTGATTAAGTGAAACATATCAAAAAGACCTGTGACGCGATACTGCGCAACATTGATTTTCACACATACACGATTATCTTTATTTTTCAATACGATATCAATTAGACCATATTATTTAGTTGGTTCGTACCATTAATACTTGTATACAGATATTCTCTGATGATTCGGTTATTTTGTTGACCTAAAGCAAATCTATCTCCCCTGTGATACCAATCCAATTCGGACAAGATATAATAATTAATAAACGGCCGTAAAACATGAACGTAAAATTTGGGAACTTGAAAGTAATTTCTAATAATTCTCTTTAACATAAGACACTTTCTCAGCCAACGCGGTTAACCCGCAAAAAGAATCGTAATCCTCTGAGGCTCTTAAGATTTTCGTGAGGTTCACACCTTTTACCCACCGTTTTGAGTAATGTTTATAAAGTTGAAAGAAATTTAGCTTAAAACACATATCGTGTTTCCCAGTCGTTTGGCTATCCGTAGTGCAGGAGACTGAACTATCGAGGCCCCTGTTATCGTTTGGTGGTCTGCTTCGTGTTTTCAGATAAGTTGATGGAGTTCGTCACGAAAACCGAGCGCGACGAATAAAACGGCAACCCTTCATGATTTTTGGCGGGAAGCTAAATTTCTGAGATTTACGAGGCACCCGCAAGAAGATAAGTTCCGGTTTGCATTTTCAACTATAAACGATTCAATGGCACCGCACATGTTTTTATACCGTTCATAAGATCTCTAGCGCCCAAACTGTCGGCGGTCCACGTGCTTTTCATCGCTTTAACTTATTTGCCCGCTCTTCGAGAAAATTTCTCGCGACGCATATCCATCGTTATTGAAAAACGACCTTAGACAAATAGTTAAATTCAAGGCCCACAACATCTAAAAACAATTCTAAATATTAACCTTCGGAAATCATGCATAAATATCGCAGCTTTCAACAGGAAATGTTAAAAAATAACGAATTATATCTCCAATCCATTAGAATTGCTTCAGAAGATCGAGTAAAATACAATTCCAAATCAATGAATTTGTTAGAAGCATAAATATAGCATACAATAACGAAACATTAATATTTCGAAAAAAACACGATCCCAGAACAGCGTGTTGTATATATCCATGGCTTCGAGATTCAAAATCTCTTCGAGGTTCAGGATGTCGGCACATTTACTTTATCACTCCTGGCCACCATAAATTCTTGGTGATAAATCACCTGGAGGAAAAGCAAAATAATTTATGAATAAATTACAATTTTTGCTGCAATGCGCCGAAAAAAAACTTTATTTGACGATATCCTCACGAATAGAAAATATAATATTTGTTATCCTTTGAAATCCTGCTGCGGAAGGAATTTTAATTTAAGCCGTCTGCGCGACTATGACGCACTGACAGCACCTTTGGCAAAAGCGACATTCCAATAAATAAATTTCAAACCTTCGAAACCCCTTTCTTAATTCAAGCGCAGCAAATTTCCTTCGATGGCAACATTCAAAACATTTCACTATTTCTTCCAAGATAACGCCCTCGCGAAACGAAGAGAGCCGACACTTTCTTTCCAACGAATCAAATCACACAATTCATTACTTTCGCCGGTTCTCGACATTGACGCTCACTTCCACTCGATTCGCAAAGCCGAAATGTCGAAGAAAAAATAAATAAATCTTCCCCGCAGAGCGAAATTCTCTCAAACCCCATCGCGCACACTTCAAATCATACAGATTTTCCGCGGAAGAGAAGATCCCTTTTTTCCCGTTCCGGGCGGGAAAAAAATTTAAAAAACGCGCCAACTCGGGACAGGAAAAAAAATCCTCATTAACTCCCATCGAGCATTCCGCCACTCAAAAGAACCTGCCAAATAAAAAAACAGCATCCAATACCTTACACGAAGATGAAGCAAGAAAAACAAAACAAAACTCTTCGCTACTCCTCTTGAGGTGGAAACCGGGTCAACTCCTTTCTCTCCCAGAAAACATCAAACAAAAAAAAACTTCGAAAAATAAAAGGAGACCATATCCCGTCAAAAAAAAAGAGAGGGAAATAGGTGCAAAAAAACAGCCAACCGGATGGGCAAAAAAGGAGTCATCCCAGAGACAGTAAAATGAACACGAAAAAAAGGAAAGGGACCTATTGCCCCTTTCTCCTCACCTCCCACCTTTTCCTTTTTATCCATCCACCTCCCCCGCGTCGATACCGATCTTCAATTACCTGATTAACGATCGACAAAGAACCTTGCCCATTCCTGCCGCTTTCTTCTCTTCCTACTTTGGTGTAGGGGGTGCGGGAGGAGGCAAAAAGAGAGCGTACGTAAAGATAAAAAGAATAGAGAACACCCCCGCACAAAATTCGATCGTTGCGAGGGAGTTTTAGGAAGAGAGAGAAAGAGAGAAAGAACGCAGGAAATAAGAAAATGAGAAAAAGTCTCCTTTTGAATCATTCTCTGGGGCGTATCCCTTTGTCTCCACTCGCATTCTTCCTTTTCCTCTCTTCTCCTCCTTTTCCATCTCTTTCCACTTTCCTCCCTCCCGCTCGCCGTAATGGAAGGTTTGGGAGTCTAGAAGGCCCGCAAAGTACTAAATCAGCCCTCCAAATTGTCCCCAGCCCTCTTTAAGTTTCCTTCCTTCTCCTCAGTCGCAATATTCGGCGGAGGCGTCATTTGCCCTCCTCGCCTACCTCTTGGGACTTTCCCCTACACCCCTTGCCCTTCCCCCCTCCCAATTTCACCTTCTCCCTCCTCCTTTCCTTTAGCTCCCACGGCAAATACCTCCCTCTCCCTCGCTTCCTATCCCCTTTCCTCCTTCCCTTCCTTATCGCTGTTCCGAAAGATATCTCGCGCAGGGCCCCACCGCACGGCCTCATAACCCCCTCACCTCGCCTTACCCCTCGCCCAATCTCTCAGGCACTCCTTTATAAAACCCCCACCAAGAATACCATTCTCCAGCCACCGCATTTCCCCACCTTATTTTCCGCCTCACATACTTAGCCCATTCCCGTCTTTATTTTTTCTCTTCCTCTCTTCCTCCTTTCCCTCTATATCCCCCTAAGTCTTTATACTTTTTTCCTCCCTCCCTTCCTGTCCCTCGCCGCATACTTCACCTGCCTCCATTTGATTGCTAATTTTCATTATTTCCCCCTCTAATTCTATCCTTCTGCTATCTCCGTTTCACTCTTTCTGCTATCTCCGTTTCACTCTTTCTGCTCCCTCTCTTTCTATCCCTCCTTCCAAGCTCACTTTCCTCCGGATTATCTACTTCTCCGCGATTTTTCTCCTTTTGCCTCTTTCCTCTATTGCCAGGCTCATCTTACGTCCTTTCCCTTCTCATCTCTTCTTTCCCTTCTCATCTTCTCTCCTTTCTCTCACACTCACTCTTTCGCTCACTCTCTTTCTCTCACACTTTCTCTCACTCTTTCTCTCACACTCTCTCTCATCCGCTCTCATCCTCTCTCATTCTCTCTATCTCTCTCTCTCTCTCTCTAAACCCGGGATTGCTCGCTCCTAATTGGCCCATTAGGAACTTAACCCATTCCTCTCAGGGATTTTCCCTTTTCATCCTAGGTAAGGTTCCTTTGGGGGATTCTAACAAATATACTGTTACTTGCTAACCGTTGCTTAAATCTTAACCCTTATAACGCATTCTCCCGTTAAATTCCACGAAGCCATGTAGATATTGTGCCTTGATTTCGGTACGGCTATATCTCGTCGGGAAGGGAGCTGAATAATTCCGAGTCATGAGTTGAGTGGAATAATGCTAAAATCCGCAAATAAACACAATAAACTGTTACACTGCGGGATAAAAATATCGACCTAAACCATGGCTATTAGTTCGGTGAAGTTGAATTTTTTTTAAATCAACCACAGCTCATTTTCATTAAGAACCTTTTTTTATTAGAATACGTCATATATTTCGCGTTAGTGGTACTATAATAGTAATGCAGAATAATTTTTGCTTAATTTTTAAATTTGTTTTCACTCAAAAACGAGTTCGATAATTCTCTATTGAAGTGGGGAATTCTTTGCGCCAGTATTTACTTTCTCCATATACGAAGTAGAAAGTATTGTTTTCATGAAAAAAATCGAATTCGAGATTTCAACGGAAATACATGATTTGAGGTCCCCTGAACACGTTTTGACTATTTTCTCGATGATGTCTGTGTGTCTGTCTGTCAGTCTCTGTTTGTCTGTCTGTATGTGATAGATTTTTTTGGGCGCTCTAACTCAAAAACTATTAATCAAGTCAACGCAAAATTTTATATGTAACATTTTTATAAAAGTTAGAAGATCTGATTAGTATTTGGTAAAAATCGGTCGATCAAAAGTGGGTATTTACTCTTGTCACATCCGTTATTTTGAAATATTTGCTTTAATATTTGATAAATGTAAAAATGTACTGGAATAAAAGTTGTACGAAATCTAATTTTCTACAACCTTTGTTCAAAACATATTCCCATATAATTCATTGTTTAAGAGATATCTTGTATTTTTAGCTGCCACCACCACGCCACCTACCGAACACTATTGTTAACAATTGACTCTTAGTTACGTCTTAGTAACGCTCCTTTTTCTTTTCTTAATTGTCAACCGGAAGTAAATATTGACAACGATCCCAGAGCTAACAACATGTAATTTGTCATATAAATATGGAGAAAGTCATGTGTTGCCCACAGCAGTTTATTTTTTCGTGTTATCAAGATGGTTTTTGTGACATTTTCACAGACTGTTGATGAGCATACAAAATATACCTTCATTAATACACTTTAATGAACTTCTCTCTTTCTACGCCAACATATTTTCGATTGTAGCCCCAAGGATCACTGGCTATTGCTTTATTTCAAGGCCTAATGTGTGAAAATAAATGTGTTTTTTGTGCTTTTTAAAAACAAGCGTTGATTGTTTCAATTTTACTTTTTTCGAATTTTTATCCTCAATGTCTTATATTTGAATTGGAATTCCACGCAAAAAACAAGACTGGCGATTGAACGCCATATTGTACGGATAGTTAAATCTTTCTTGTCGTATACACATTTTTGTCAATTAGCCGTTTAGCGAAAAAATGAAAATACGAGGAAACGTAGCAAAACTTTGTTCTGCGGTTAGTGAAAGTACGTCCGCGTATACCTTACTAAAAACGTACGACAAAATATACTCAAGCCATTTCCGTTAGTGACTATTCTGCTTAAATGCTAAAACCAAGGCTCCGTGGGTGGAAAAATGTTGTCATTATAGGAATGAATACAAAACCAAGCATTTGCCATAGCTGTTCCAGTCGGGAAAATGACTCTTAATTACAAGCGGCGGATGAGCTTAAAAAAAAACAACATTCTCGAGACTAAAACCCATTTTGCTAACGAGGCTGGTATTCCACAACAGTAAATGGCCCAATGGAACTAAATACTATGAATACTAGCGCTTCATTTGGAAACTCCGTGTGAACAGTTGACCTTTATACTGTGTACTTCTGGAATAATAATTTAAAATAGGAAACATTAGGATGAGAAATCCGAATTCCGAAGTTGTCATATAAATGGGACTATTTTTTGGCATAATTATATCGCAAAAAATAGTAAATTTATCGTTCTCGAGAGTCGAATTTTTAAATATCTATTCATTTTTCTAAACCACGATAAATCAATGCATTCGTAACGTTATATATTTTCAGTAGTTTCAATCAAAAATTGCCTTAGTATTATTAATCTAGCATTGTCTCAATATCAAAAATTATGATTATCTAAAATTATCGTCTATAAAAAATTATAAAAATCAGGCCCATTTTTTTACATTCGAGAGATTTCAAAATAAAATTCGACTCTTCAAATATTATAAATACGTCATCGTAAATAAATATCAATAATTATGTGGCAAAATCACTTATCTGCTGACGCTTTTTAAATTCTTAACAAAGTTGCTTAATTTTAAAATTACTCTTATGTTGCGGTCGTTGTGTACCATCAACTGTTCAAAATAAATTTTTAAGCCTAAAAGTGGTAGGAGCGTTAATAACAAAAGTAATTCAGGTTAAGGGACCTTTAGCAGTGTTCAAAAATTATTATTACCTAATCAGCAAAGCAATTTGCGAATGATTTTAAATTGCTTCGAAGGACGAAAATAATAAAATGTATACTTTTTTGTTAGGTTGGGGAAAATTAATTTAAATTTTACACATTATACGCAGATCTGAGACGCTTGCCTTTTATCTAAAAGACAGCTTCGCTGGACTCATCTCAATAGATATCCGTCACATCAGTCGGTCAAAATCATCCAAAAATTGAATTTGTAAAATTTTCTCTGTGACTGGGAGCTTAAAACAAGGAAAAAACTTTTCTTATAAATTCCACGCCTTTTTCTGTAAAACGCCGATAACAAACCTAGGCTACAAATGAATATTCAAGTAACTCAGTATATATGTATTTCTCTTAACGTTTTGAATATATTTTCACAAGTAAGTACTAAGTAAAAAGTTCTATCACCGTAAATGCAATGGTAATAGAAAGAAGAAGTAAAACCATACATGTATATCACAAAGTATGCCCCGCATATTTAAACCGAGTATTGCCACAATTGCTCATAAAGTACACTGATAACTTGTTTCAAAAGGAAGAAAAATATTTAAGAGTCACGCTTCAAAATTTTTGATCCAGGCGCACATGGCAGAATTAGCGTGTTAATTTCATATTTCAACCTATTGTAGAGCCACAATAGATGCAATCGCGGGCCGCAGGTTAGCCACCTCTACTTTAAATAGTTTAAAGATAAAAAACAGACCCATTTTCTCTATCTCGCTTCCTTAGGCAAATCAGATTACTTCATAATGAAATCGATAAACTACGTCGCTCCAATAGCCATAAAATATTGCTATAACCACGGTTATTTCAACCTCTTTAGAGCTATCGAAGCAACGCAAGTTACCAATATGATTCCAGCCATATGGCGAGATCGATAACGCTTTTGAAGTACTTCAAAATGTATTAAATTGAAAACATTTGGGATTTCGCAAAAAAGAAATCTCATCAAGACCCGAGGAAAACATTAAACCAGATAGCCATGAAATGAAACTAAAGATAATTATTTTGGGAAAAAGTTTAAAACCGAGGTTGGAAGGAGAAAGGAAGAAACCTCGCGGATAGAATTCGGAGTTTTGAAGGACGTTATCTTTAATTTGAATCCTTTCACACACTTGTGAACCCGGAAAGCTGATCCTATCTGTATTCCTTAGTTAAGAACTCTGGCCATAAAACATCCCGCTTTTCTACTCAAGTTTTCAGCTCTTCTTCAAGATAATAACCACATGAATTTTAAAATTATTTCAAGATTTGTTTTCCACAGTCACCAGAAATATTTCTTTCCCTTTTCCTATTAGTTATACTTCTGATTAAGGCATCATTTAAAACAAAATAAGTTATATCGGAGATATTACATTCAACCAAAGAGGCGTAAGGCATCAATGGAATTTTAACGGCATCTGGTCGGACAGCGAAATAAACTGAGGCGACTTGATCATATATCGAAAGCAATTCTGTATTACGCGCCTTTAAAAAAAAAGCGTAAAACCATATCAAGCAAAGGAAAATAATCGAGTTTGCATCGCCAACATTCAGTTCAATGAAAATAACTTCATCGTACTTTTTTAAAATACTATAAAAAACTATCAGGTATTACGAATGTTACTTAGCTGAAATGAATACAAATCGGTAGTTTGAAAGGATAATTTAAAAACTCTTGCCACTTCAATCCAAGCCGTTTGTATTTTTCTCGAACTCAAATGTGAAAACCACGCGTCGTACCGTCATAGTTTCTATTTTTATCTCTGCGTATTTTAGTTTTCAATCGTAAACATATGAGAAATTTACGGCAGTCGAGGCCGGATGAATAAATTTTAAAAATTCTCGCCACGCTATATATTTTCTCTTCCGTTTCAAAATAAGGAGGAAGTAACTATGCCACATCGAAGGATGAATGCCTCTTGGTCAAAAATAGAGTAGTTTCAGTAGTAGAAGATCGCCGCGATGGGCATTCCATATTCGGTCTACGGAACTGCCTAACATTTCCATTTATGTGTTGACAGTCCCATTCCTGAAATGAAAACAGCCGTTGATGTAATTTTAAGACAATCGCTATGATAAGTTGACATGTTCCTTCATACTTAATTTAAGGGATGTGGCGGAACAGTTTCGGGCTATTAATCTAGTGATACTATTTACTGACACTACGTCCTTGGAACACGATCCTTCTTACTTGGTCTTAAAAATTATTCATTTAAAAAGATAAAACCTAAAAACATATATAGCAGGGGCATTCAAAGTGTGATACTAGTGTAGCGCAAGTGGTACCAGACGATCCACAAAGGGGGTACCGACAAAATTGATACCTTTGCTTTGACATTATATAAATAGTGTGGGTACCAAGAAATTAATAAAACTATTCAAGAGGAACATGGAAAAAGTCTGAATGACGCTGGGAGAAAAGAGTAACTTCGAAACAAAATGAAAACGTAAAGAAAGATATACAAGGATTCCAAACAAAATAATTTCACATTCCGCTGAGCGTAAACCAACAGAAACAGCCACGGAGAGGAAAAAAACTCCCTCTATGGAGACGCGTCATAAACGCCGCCCCGCTTTAATGTCGATTAAACAAATACTGTGAGTGGATTCCTCTAAAAACATAACAAAATTCTTCTTTCCTCCGAATAAAAACAATGCGCGCCAACAGTGTCATCTTTTCGTTGCTTTGGACGGATCCTCCTCCGACTCGAACTGACAAACAACCTCAACCAGCTTGCGCAAGTGTCTCAGCGAAGAACTTGTTCCGCCCGAGGATGGAATGAGATGTTACCTCGAGTGGGAAGAGAAGTTAAGTGTGGGAGGCGAGGGAGGATGAGGTCGCGTCGGTTTGGAAATGGGAGGGGAGTGGGTGAGGAGGGAAGGGGAGGGAGGGAGGGGTTAGGGAAGGAGATAGCGTCACTGTGGAAAGTGGAATGTGAAGCGCGTAGGAGGCGAGACGGTATAGAAGCGAGAATTGGAACATAAAAAGGGGAGAGAAATGGAGAAATTTGTCGAGAGAGAGAGAGACAGAGTGAGAGAGACGTGGAATGTGGGGAATAAAGGGAAGAGACGGGAGAGGGACATGGAGGAATGTACGGTAGCAGCGGAGTGAAGGTGACGAGTCGTAACAATGGAGGACGAAAACGACGGCGGAAGGGATAGCGGAGATAGAGCATACATTCCCCCCTCCTCCATCGCGAGCCAATACCTTTTGTCAGAGTTGAACCTTTTCATCAATTACTCGGATTTACTAGGCCGCAATCATCTCTAAAACGATTCCGAACGTAAGTTGAAAATTAAGTCACTCTCTTACATTTAGGTGGATCCGACCTCGCGACCTGATTTTTTTTAAAGATGATGATGAATCTCGAGGCCAAATCAGTACGGTTTATGGTTATAAATGAGTATTTAAGTGTTGAACGCACACAAAAGGAAACAATATTAAATTAGGCGTTTTTAATTTGCTTTTACTTCTATACGATGCATTTCTTGAAGGCACGTTATTAGGAGCTTATAAAAAGGTTATAACGTTTATGGAATTAGATCAAACACACCACTCTTTATTCTCACCGTCATTACAAATAATATGCATGTTGTAATTGTGCATAGTTATTTTTTTACTTTTATACTGATTCCACGTTATTCACCATTCACAAAATATTGGCTTCCGATATAAATAGTTCACCTTAATGGGTGCATATTTACCGCAATCCATAAACATAAGTGTTTCACACCTTGTACCCTCCGTTATGAAGTGAGATTGAGAAAAGAATGTCGAACAGTCGAATTGTATAAAATATAGAAAAAATAGAATTTTAAAAATATTTTCGGATATGACATACATTGCGTTACAGATTATTGCATTCGTGCGCATTTTAAAATAAAAATTATTCAATATTCGTCATTTTTAACAAGTACCGTCTTATTATCTGTACTATGGATCTTCTCATGCTGTGTTATGATAAATTTTAAAAATGGTTCTCCTCACTAATTCGGAAGCCCAGCCTCGGTTTAGGACAATGAAGTGGAAATTAACTTAAAATATTTTATACCATTATTGCGTCAGCAAATGTATATTTTCTACTGTTTAACAGGTTTGAACATTTTAAGTGGGGTTTATCTATATGCAAAACATTCCTATGTTAAATTTCCTCGCAGCTAATTACAAATATCGACTCATCCTATTTAAACGTCTTGAGACCGAAAAATTAGTCGAGCTATGATTCCAGGCAATAAAGTAATAGCCAAATAAAATCGCGTAGGAAATTTTCGGCGAGACATTCTTAAAACGAAATCAGAGCATATTTCAAATTATATCTAACCAAACATTTCCAGCAACACCGATCCTGCAGAAATTTGAGGCGAAATAAGAAGAATGGGATTAAACGCGTATTTAAAAAAAAGAATGAGGAACAGTAATCGATATTTGAGAAAATCTAAATGAGACTGGTACGACGATGGAGACGGCAATAAAGAGGGCGAGCGGGAGCACTTTTAAGCGGATTGAGGGAGAATGGAGCGTCCATGAGTCGTCGAGGGAAGACTGCAAGAGCCGAAGAAGAGGAGACGGAGAGAGAGAGAAGGGACAGGACGGAGAAAGAGAGAGAGAGAGGTAGAGCTCTAGATTAGGAAACTCGGCGAAAAGAGGAGGCCACGGAGTAAGTGGGTGCGAAGCACATGGCGTGTACGGTAACCGTGACACACGCCGGATGGGCCAACGAGAAAAGGCGTGATGGCGCGATAAAGGGGCGATGAAAAAGAAAAAAGTAAGAGTTGCAGAGAGAGGCTTTAAGGGATGGCGAGGAAAAGAGCTTGAAAGGAACGACGAAGTGTGGCGGGTAAGAAAGGAAGATGGAGGGGGATAGAGAGGGATGGGAAACGCGTTAGTGATGCAGGGAAGTAGAAGAAACCAACAAGAACAGGATAGGACGAGGAGAGAGTGTGTGTGTATATATATATACATATATGTGCGTGGGGGAATAAGGGGTTGGATGGATCACCCCACCCCAAAATGCAGGCAAATGAGATGAAAGAGGTAGGGGGGAAAGAGAAAGAAAGAGGATGGAAGATGGTGTGTAATGCTTTTGGAGAGGGACGAAGTACAATGCGACGCGAGGGTCTGCAGGAGATGGAAGGGCAGGCGTGGGGTGAAGATGGGGAGGAGAGGGAGGTGCGAGGGAGAGAGGAAAGGAGGCATTGTCTGCCTCTTTGGCTTATCTTCCCTCCCCTTCGAAACGAAGCCTGAGGGCCCGCGTGGATGAGAGGGGAAGAGAGCGGGAGGAGGAGGGAAGAGAGGGATGGAGAAAGAGAAGGAAAGGAGAGAGGACGAGAGAGAGGGAGAGAAATGGAGAGAGAAGGGGAGAGAGAGGGGGAGGAGAGAGGGATGGAGAGGGAGAGAGAGGGAGAGAGGGATGGAGAGGGAGAGGGATAGAGAGGGAGAGAAATGGAGAGAAAAAGGGAGAGAGAGGGGAGAGAGAGAGAGGGAGAGAGAAGGAGAGAGGGATGGAGAGGGAGAGAGAGGGATGGAGAGGGAGAGAGAGGGATGGAGAGGGATGGAGAGGGAGAGAGAGCGGGAGAGAGAGGGGGAGAGAGAGGGAGAGAGAGAGGGAGAGAGAGAGGGAGAGAGAGAGGGAGAGAGAGAGGGAGAGAATGAGAGGGAGGGAGAGAGAGGGAGGGAGAGAGAGAGAGGGAGGGAGGAAGAGAGGTAGAGAGGGGGAGAGGGAGGGGGGAGAGAGGGAGGGAGAGGGAGGGAGAGAGAGGGAGAGAGAGGGAGGGAGGTAGGGAGAGAGAGAGGGAGAGAGGGAGGGAGGTAGGGAGAGAGAGAGGGAGAGACGGAGGGAGAGAGATAGAGAGGGAGGAAGAGAGGGAGGGAGGGAGAGAGAGGGTGGGAGGGAGGGAGAGAGAGAGGGAGAGAGAGAGGGAGAGAATGAGAGGGAGGGAGAGAGAGGGAGGGAGAGAGAGAGAGGGAGGGAGGAAGAGAGGTAGAGAGGGGGAGAGGGAGGGAGAGAGAGGGAGAGGGAGGGAGAGAGAGGGAGAGAGAGGGAGGGAGGTAGGGAGAGAGAGAGGGAGAGACGGAGGGAGAGAGATAGAGAGGGAGGAAGAGAGGGAGGGAGGGAGAGAGAGGGTGGGAGGGAGGGAAGGAGAGAGAGAGAGAGAGGGAGGTGGAAGAGAAGAGATGGAGCGTGGGAGATACGTACTGCGCAAACAAGAAGGACGTGGAGACTAGTCTCTCTCCTACTCCGCCACCCTTCTCCTTTCGATGATCCGAAGACCCGAGGGACGAGCACTACCAAACGCACTCCGGGAACACCGATGTAAATTTGGGTACGCGAGTTTTCCAGGGAATTCTAAGCGAAGGAAAAAAGGACGCGAGAGACGGCGGGGACGGCAAGAGGTGCAAATCCTTTGGAAGAGTTACGGTTACCGAATCCGATATCATGGCGTAATGGGGATCGCGTTCGTATCCCGCGACGGTTTTAACGGAGATTTATCCCGTCGCGCAAAAGAAGCTCGTCGGACAGATCTGCATCTAAAGCAAAACCTCGCAAATCGCTCTTAATGAGGAGTGAAAAGGGAAGACCTAAGGAACAAATTGGCGAAAAGAATACACGTGAGAGGTTGAAAGATACTATCTGATCATTTCGTGAAAAAGAATCAGTAATCCATCACCTTTTTCTACCAACTTTAGTACGTTATCTATTAGGTTCCAAAAAGCGAGTAACGGATCTTAACGCAAACTCGAACATATCCCGGAACGAATGCCTTGAATAACAATGCCGCCTACAAATTGTCTCCCCGATGGTCACAAAAATGTCAAATAACCAGACGTTCGTTTCGCCTACAAAGCAGAACTGTTTTTATCAACCTTACTATGGCTACTGGAAGCTAATAGTATGTCAACTTAATTCTTCCGCCACTATCGCCCCACCCGCGTTAATTGTTTCTGTGCCTGCAGGCGAACCTGCCACTCCCCGAAACGTTACCGGAGAGAACTTGATGGACTTACTTCACCAGGCGTCGCGACGCCTGGTGAAGTAGTCGCGTCGTTGGAAACAGCTTAACAACCCCAAACCCT
The DNA here is from genome assembly GCA_028673005.1 of Tanypteryx hageni. Taxonomy (NCBI): domain Eukaryota; kingdom Metazoa; phylum Arthropoda; class Insecta; order Odonata; family Petaluridae; genus Tanypteryx; species Tanypteryx hageni. The sequence goes on from CM054116.1 coordinate 60,725,418, forward strand.
TTTTTTTTAAATAACAAAAGATTTCCAGATGTAATCACCAATTACTCGCGCCTCATCGGTTTTCCCAGCGCATTCACGGACCCCTAACCCCCTTCACGCTCCGCTTCGGATCGGGTTCGCTTCCTGTTACCTCCCTATCTCTCTCGCTACGCCACTCGTCATAAATCATTCCTCGTATCACCGCTAACTTCCTCCCGAGAACCTAAAGCAGAAATATTCTAGTGGACGTTATTTCACGCTGTGTCGGATTATGTATTCCTCCTCGCCTTTTATCCCATGGGCTGTCTCCCTAATTAGCACCCTCTTCTTTCCCTCCCTCCTCCACACCCACACCACCACCATCTCACTCAAATTCCCATAGGAATGCCGTTTTGCCATCTTTCCCTCCGTCCCTCCCTCTCCTTTCCACCTCCCTCTCGCACTCGAAGCCTGTATCTCTCCTGTCCCATCTTACACGTGGGGACCACTAGCACGCGCCTCCCTCTCTCTCTCTCGCCCTCTGCTGTCTAATGATGTCGGGGTGGAAGCAATTGGAAAAGACGGTGGAGATAAGGGATCCTCGACGGCAGACACCTAATTTACTTCGAGTCGCTTAAACAACAATAGCCCATAGATACGTGGAGTCTCCCGGTGGATAATTCGAATCACACGCGTCTGCTTAAGGAGAAAACGACGTGCGCATCTACGCCGTTTTTTTTTGTTGACTGATGTGAAAGTCTCGCTATATAAGGAACGTCTAGAACACAATGGCTGAAAAGGATGTCAAAACATCTTCGGCACCTTCTAGACAGATGATCTATTGAGTACAAGCGGTTTAGAAAATAGCGATATTTCCGTAAACTCTGATTTTTTAGTCGAATTGCCTGATTATAGAGGAACCGAAACCTGAGAGGAAGATATTTATGATGATTAGTGGTTTTTACACAAAATTAATGCTAATAAAAAGTATCATTCTCTCAGCTACAAAAACGCATCAAATCTTCATAATATCTGATAACCGTGAAGGATGAAGGCAAGGATAAATGTGACTTGATGCTTGCGGACATTATTCACGCACTTTCTCCAAGTAGCGAATATCTTCTGAGCCAAAAGAAACAAGTTTCAAAGGGAAATTTATTCTGTTTTATGCAATGGTGGATTTCAATATCTCACACGATGCAAAGAGCCGTCAAGATTAACAGGAATTAAACATCCATCATAATAAGATAAACTCATTCGTCACGCCTCGAATTTTATTTCATCCCTGGCGTGACTAATTTAATTGCCCATTTCTGCGGAATAAAAAAGCACTTGCGCACTCTAAATGTGTCCACACGTTTACTTTAAGCGACCCAAAAGGTAATTTGAAGCGAACATTAAATCCCAAAAATAACCTCGCCGCGACCTTTTGGCGCGTTTTTTTACATTCTTTTTTTTTTCTTCTCCATCCGCACGCACGGACAATAAAACAGGAAAAGGGAGAGACGGCGTTCCTCTTTTTTTCCCCGCCCTAATAATAACTCATCCATTTCTCGCGATCTTTTTAGCGTGAGAAGACAGACAAAAGAGCCCGTAAGACATTTGCGTTAGGAAAAAACATCACAGAAGCCGTTCTGCCAAGTTCCCCTTTAATATCCTTCCGGAACGATACACATATCCCGCAAGGAGTAGGAGGGAGGAAAAAATAGAACGAAAAATAAAGAACGGCTAGAACTCCAAGAAACTAACATCCGGACCTCAATGTCATGGAAAAAATAGACGCGACGCTCCCCGTACTTATATTGAAATAGCTCCCCCTGGTGTACTAACATAAATTTGTTTTAAGTCACTCAAGCCGCATCACGTGGAACAAAATAATGTTATGCATGTAACGTGGAGAAAAGGAGAGAGTTTTATTTATTCAAATAAAAGGAATCCACTGGGGTTGGATAAAAGTCTTAGTCCGCCACACGCCATCTCATCTCAAAACAATCTTTAAAATAAAAGTTTCGTTCCGACGGTTATTTTTCGCACGCATGCATATGTATATTTTCATATTTACGTATATATATATACATACACACACACACACACACACACACATATATATATATATATATATATATATATATATATATATATATATATATATATGCGGCTAATATGAAATATCCCAGATGTTTCTTTTGCAATTGCAAACCAACCGACAAAAATATATACCTGACACAGGTCTCCAACTTACTTTTAATGATCTAACTTCGCAGTACGAATAGCATTTTTGACTCGTGTAGATTTTAGTTAAAAACGGAAGTCAGTTCTACTTGAGTGACTTTGACATTACGCTGATATTGATCTATTGATCTTAGCCACAGTTTGGACATTTGTCATCAAACATAAGTATTCAAGTCAACTCAGGACTTAGAACCATTGTTTTATATTTACACTGATATTGGGCGCTATAAAGAGAAAAATGGAGGATCGACATTAGTACTCCTGGCACGTCAATGGTACAATGGAAATTTATTCGCAAACCTTTATTGGCGTTAAGCAACTGTGCTGATCAATCGCGGCTTAATTATATACTATACAACCATAAAAAAGGCATAGTCAAATTTTCTCATCAGCCCCGTGTTATAGTCGTTCGAAAATTTCGTTTTACCAAACTTACATTTACATTTACATTCTAACTCTTATAAAATGGAAAATTCCAGTCATAGACATTCGCGTTACAAGAGTTCGACTGCAACTCTAAGAAACTAGCTTAGGAAAAACCCCCTCTTGCTTTTGCAAACAGTTTGAGAAAAGTGGAGCGTAGCGAAGAAAGCCCGGGAATATTACAGAATCCGCTCAAAACCCGATTTGCAGATATAGCTTCGGGACCTCCACGTTTGGCCCCAAGACCAATATTTTGATCCCCCCAGTGCACCTCCTTTCCCCCACGTGACTGCGATAGACGGAGCGTGACCTTGGAACTGCTGCGAGAATTCTTCCGGCACCATCCTGCAATCCTTCCCTTCACCCCTTTCCTCCACTTTAAAACACCCCGGGGTGGCCCGTCACAATACTTCCTCCATTCCTTCTCCCTTCCCCTTTCACAGCAACTTCTACTCTTTGCGCCCCTTTCCAAATCTCCCCTCCCCTCCCTCCAACACTCCTTTTATATCCCCATTGCCGTGACACGTGTCTTCCTCGTCCGCTTCCACACACAGCCACGGTCCCAGTTGTCCAATAGCGGATACACGCTCCCGTAGAGATTTCTGTAGGAGACAGGGTCGAATATTGGAGGAAAAGGAAGGCGAGAGAGGGGTAGGAGTTGAGGGATGGTGCCGAGGGGTGTGAAAGGGGAGGGGCTTTGTTGTATAAAATAGGGTTGCGAGGGTTGAAGGGATCCTGGAGTGGTGGAAGAAGTTGAGTGAATGGAGAGGGAGAAAGTACTTTCGGTGGGTTGTATGAGACAAAAGTTGCATAGATGAGCGGGAGAATAGGAGACGTCAATAAAAGTGAGCGGAGAATGGAGTGCGAAGGAGAGGACGGCAGCAAGAAAAGCATGTGCGATGCGAAGCAGAAGCGGATGTTGTATTCTGGGAGCCCAGGGTTGGCGTTAATTATAATTAATAAATAATTATGATAAAAATATCACTGTACATTTAAAAACGATTTTAGTTCCCAAGAAACACATGCATAAAAACACAACACGGTCCCCTTACTACATTACAGGATCTCCCTATAGGTAAATTAAACACAAAATGGAAAGAAAATATTTTATGAAAAGTAGGTACTTCACGTAATAAGTTTAGGCAATTTTTATGTTTAACGTAATTTTTTTTTATTTTCAAGTATTTCTATATCTGTCGAACGAGGGCCTCTCAACCCAGAGAACCCAGGGCTGCGGCCCTGTTAGCCAGTTCGTAGATTCGCCCCTGTTGCGAATACAAGGAAAAAGCGCGTGAAATAAAAAGGTTGTGACAAAAGAAGTAGTATATGAAAAATAGAAGGAACACGCACTCTGCGAAGACAGGACAAGGGTCGTATGATGGAAACAAGGAGCGAAGAAAGAGGAAAAAATAGAGAAAAAACTTTTAAAGTTATATATAAATTAACATTAACTGAAGGCGAAATATGGCCTCGTAGAAAAATAAGTTGAGATTATCCTGGAGATGAGAATGTATGAAATTTTTTTAAGCGAATAAAATGAAAGAATACGCAACGGAAGCATGAAGAGCGAGTGGAGACATAGGTGTCGCGCATGAAATCCTCTAAATTAATGTAGTTAAGGAAAAGGAAATACCTGAGATTCATTGCGGGGATGCAGGGGGAAGTAAAAAAATAACACACAGGGTAAGGGGCGAGAGCGGAATGCGGAAGAATAGGAGGAAGAGTGCGGAAAATAGGATATGCATACGCAATGAGGGATGCGGGTGGAAGAACGGAATGAAGTGCGGCGGAGGAGATAGAAGGAATGGCAAAAGAAGAGCGAGATTATGCGCCGACGCAGTGCAAGTAAAAGAGTGAGGAAGAAAACGAAGAGGAAGGATTAGAATGAAATATGTATAAGGAACGGGAAATGTGAGAAATGCTGGGAATGATGAAGTCGCGAGAATGAGGGAAACTAGGCTAGCGAGGAGTATACGAGGAGAGAGGAAGAAGTCTAAAGTACTGAATTTTTGACAGGGAGTCTACGGAAACCTAAAAGTGTGCGCATATCTCCCGTAAAGTAAAGATTTTATTTATATAATGTTCATGCAATAGAACTCAGAAGATGGCCGGGCAAAAACCCGATTTCGCTACGAAAATATATCGAGAGAGGCAAATGTGGGTTATCGAATTGCTTATATTTATTGAAATATTTCACTTACAGCATTGTTTCCGGCATCAAATCACTCATGAAGTACGGGAAATTTTATTCGTGTGAAAAGCATTCCCTTCGCATCCGTTACCATATCCAGACGACCACTGAAACTCTATATAAATGCAGCAAGTGTTTCCTCGGTGATGTTCTCCACAGCCAGGTTTGAATCCATTTGATTATTTTTTGTTTCTAAATGAAGTATACAATAATAACTCACACACGGTTGGAGAATTGAAGACAGAAATCAAAGCTGCTGTGGAAAGCATCACTGAAGGAACATCAGCTATGGATTTTTTCGGCAGACATCTACAAAGAGAAGCGAATGCATATTGAAAATAATTTTAAATGAATAAAGTTTCCTAAGCTTCATGAGTGTTTTGATACCAGAAATTACACTGTGTAACAAATTTTTATTTATTTTTTGTTCCTGGGTAGTAAGTGTTATTTCCTAATTGCTTATGCCTCAAAAGTATAGAAAATGGCTATTTTTCCCCACAAACTTTGCTTTTGTGACCAGGACAGTGATATTTTGAAATTTACCTATTTTCCAGAACATTCCAGATAGATTCAGTGCTGAGTAAACTTGGAGTAACTTCTAGAACTTTCTAGAATTTTCCAGTAATATAAATAGTAGTATAAATACAGGGACCTTAAGCCCAACAGTTCAGTTTAGTTCCAGCGTGCCTAAGTGGATACATATCTGCATTTTTCTGAGATGGCATCAAGAGGCTGCAAGCATCCGGTAGACGCATTTTGCTATGTCTGCGGCCAATTTATCAAGACAAGAGCGAAAAAGTACTCCGTGGAAGCATCTGCTAAGATGTGTGAGGCCTACAAAGCATATTTCGGCATGCCTGTCGGGGATCAAGACAAACCCTGGGCACTTCATTTCACCTGCGAGCACTGCAAAAAAACTCTGGAAGGTAAGATGGACAATTGTTGCTCGGAATTTTATGTTATAAATTTTTTTATTTTGAAAATTTTCAATGTTATAGAAAAAATATATCATATATGAAAAATGTTGCTAGAATCTCTTACACATTAGTCATGGGTGAAATAAATTTATTTTTTCATTATTACAATTTTACTTTGTTTTTTGTAAGATGGTACAGAGGGGAAAAGAGAGCCATGAAGTTCGCTATCCCAAGAATTTGGCGGGAACCCACTGACCACTCAAGCAACTGCTAATTCTGCATGGCGGGCCCGTCCAAACGTCGGACTGGCAAGAATGCACCTGCTATCATATATACGGACCTTCCTTCATCCATCGCCCAGATGCCACACTGCCCTAAGCTCCCCGTACCCACTCCTCCAGAGAGAGAGCAGCCGTCTTCAGAAGAATGCAGCAAGTTAGAGAGCGAGGAAGACGTTGTAGATCCAGATGACAATTTCAAAGGTGGAGCTGAGGAGAGAAACCCATACTACCCCTATCAAACAGACCTCAACGATTTGATCAGAGATCTTGGTCTCACCAAGTCCAATTCCGAGCTTTTGACGTCTAGGCTCAAGTAGTGGAACTTGTTGGATGAAAGTGCGCAAGTCGCAAATCAGAGGAAGCGTCACCAAGCCTTTTCCAGCTTCTTTACCCGTCTAGATGAGCTCTGCTTCTGCCACAATGTGACTGTTCGAGACAATCGGAACGCCTGTAACCCGAACGAGTGGCGCCTCTTCATTGACAAATCATCCAGGAGCCTCAAAGCCGTGCTGGTCCATAATGGGAACAAGTACCCGTCTCTTCCCCTGGCTCACTCGGTGCACCTCAAAGAGGATTACAACAGCCTCAAGACCTTGCTGGACGCCTTGAAGTATGATGAGTCCATACTCATCCATACTCATCGGAGACTTCAAAATGGTGGCATTCCTGATGGGGCTCCAAGGCGGTTTTACCAAGTTTCCCTGCTATATTTGCCTTTGGGATAGCAGGGACACCAAGGCGCACTACCACAGGCGGGACTGGCCACAGCGGACCGAGTTCTCTGTGGGGAGGAACAACGTCAAGTGGGAGCCACTGGTGGACCCCCGGAAGATACTGATGCTACTACTGCACATCAAATTGGGCCTTATGAAACAATTAATCACAGCTCTAGATAAGGAGTCGGCAGCCTTCAAGTACCTTCAGGACTTCTTCCCTAAGCTGTCTGATGCAAAGGTCAAAGCCGGTGCCTTCGTCGGACCACAGATAAAGAAGATCCTGGAGTGCAAGGAATTTCCCAAGAAGCTCACTAGGAAGGAGAAAGCGCCTTGGAATAGCTTTGTCGCAGTGGTTCGGGGCTTCCCGGGCAATCACAAGGCCGAAAACTATGTGGAGCTGGTTGAGACTCTGGTGAAGAACTACGGCACAATGGGCTGCAGGATGTCCCTCAAAGTCCATAACCTTGATGCTCATCTTGATAAATTCAAGGAGAACATGGGAGCGTACTAGGAGGAGCAAGGCGAGCGCTTCCACCAGGATATACTGGACCTTGAACACCGCTACCAGGGGCAGTATAACGAGAACATGATGGGAGACTACATTTGAGGGCTGATTCGTGAAAGTGATTTACAGTGTAATCGTAAATATCGAAAAACTACTCACTTCTAAATCTTTTGTAGTCATTTTTGTATAACTTTAGTATAAATACATGTTAATTTTTATTCATATGTTGTTTTTTCTGACTTTATGTGAACGAAAAGACGCAAATTTTCTCATTGGAAATAGGTAAATTTCAAAATATCACTGTCCTGGTCACAAAAGCAAAGTTTGAGGGGAATAATAGCCATTTTCTATACTTTTTAGGCATAAGCAATTAGTAAATAACACTTATTACCCAGGAAAAAAATTGTGTTACATTGTGTTATTTGTGAGCGAAATACTTCAATAATTATAGGCAATTCTAACGTCTTCTTTTGATGACCCCGTACTATGGCAGAAGAAAATTAAACTGCCGTTATATATATGTATAATATGTATATATGTATAATATGTAGGTGGCGGCGAATTTTCTTTATATATGCCAAAATGTTGCACGTCATAAATATATGAATATAGGAAAGAAATACTTTATTAAATTGTGTGCGCGTTTCAAATGCAAAGTAGCCTCCCTCAGTGGTAATTCGCCGATTGCCGTTTCTATGAGAAGCATTTCTATAAAAGATAGGCTAATTTCCATTGAGGACGACTGTTCCCAAACTGAAATTCTCTTCGAGTTTACCCAACTTCCATAGGCATAACACTTACTATACATATTACGTATTTGACGCAAGACCCTCGTATAAATTAGGTACTTGAACTTTGAAACGAAAATTACGTTTTTTCCTCCGGGGAGCATTTATAAGGAGTGAAAAAGAGGTTCATAAGTCAAATCCCTTCCTTAAGAAGAGAATTTTCTTACTTCTCACGATAAATTGAGTCGAACGCTAAGTCACTGAAAAAATATTCTAATTTCCACGTCTTTAAACAGCAATCTACGTACTTCAATTTTACCGGCAACCTGATAAATCCATTAAAATAATAAAAACTCATGGAGGCATCGTCTTTAGGCATGCATTCTTCGTAGTCGATCGAATGAATTACAAGTACATAGTATGTGAATGAAACAACCATCCGACATCTTGAGCGGTTTCTTATGCTCGATGATGGCCAAAGGCAGCATTGTAGATGGTAGCTCGTAATCACTTTGGCTCCAAAAGGTTCAACTGAACCTTGTTCACTGCCAAGGCAGGTTCTCCCCTGAAGATGCCCACTTAGTGGGCGAAATGCATAGGGCTTACCCTACAATTTTTTTGGCTTAAGGAGTTTTATACAACTGTTCAAAGGCAGCATTGATGATCGTGAACATTATCCCTAAAAAGCTGACGCCTTCAGAATAAAAGAAATTGAACACAATTTACTCAAATGCGTTCTCACTCTATAGGTATAGCGTATTCGTTTCTAAGAAGACACATTTAAAGTCGATCTCAGTTTTTATAAAAACCTGTGCTTGCTCTCTTACGTTCCGCTGTGGCATTTTGGCGTCGCAAATGCGATCTCGAGAAAGCGCTGGAGGTAATCGATATGGTGGCGGCTTAAGAATTCGAGGAAAAGCCTTCTCACATAAACAAAAAATGATCTTGCAATGGCGGGTTATTTTCTCATACTTAATTAGATTGATTCTGCTTCAACTAAAACCTTCAATAAATAAATAAATCATGCTATAAAGGATCAATGAAAATCTCCCATGTGCTTTCCGTCAGTCAGACGTTTGTAAGTCGAGGATTAATTTCCACTCCATTATATTGATTTTCAAACTAATACTTCAAATTTACTGATTGCCTCCCTGTGTAAAACTAAGTTTTGAGTACAAATACACTGAGGATATCGTCACCATTAAAATGTTCCTTTACGTTTAAAGCGTACGATTTAGACACAAAACGTTAAGAGTGAATATCATAATCAAGTTTTCATTTGCCAAATAGTACATCTAAAAGGATGAGTCTTCTTTAAAAGTTCCAACATGAAATAAATTTATCATTCAAATGTGAGTCGCCACACATAAATTTACATTACGGTAAAAATATTAATTATTAAACAGTATTTTACGAACATGTACTTAGAAGCAAATATAAATTTTAAATCAAAGAAACGGATTGGCACTTATAAAAGGTAACTTGTTAGCAGAGGCAAGTAGACCTCTCGAATTTTGATGAACATGCTAGCGCTTTGCTTATTAAAAAATACAGAGCAGCGTGTCTGCATTGAGCCCGAAGGTTTAACAAAATTTTAATTGGGCCCCTAAAAAAGAGAAAAATAAGTATATTATTTTTCTTCGCATTAATAATCAAATTCACCAGCCCTAAGAAAAGCGTCTCCCAAAACGCAAATTGAAAAAATGCAAATCATCTAAAAAACTAGAGGTTTGGCGAAATACCATTTCAAGCCTACATACACTTCAACATAAAACTTGACACATATCCTTATTAAAGGAACATAAACCATTCACTACGAAATCATGCAGCATTCTCCGTCGATTTTAAAAGGAAGAAAAGGTTAAATTTACGGCATGAAATATTGAAGGACTGATGAATAGAATTAACGAGCAAGGAGAGGGAGCTGAGCTGGAGGGAAGCGCCGGGTGCGAATGCAGAGCGAGGGAGAGAGGCGGAGGAGGCAAGGGAGTGGATGGATGTATAGGAAAGAGAGGCGGGGGGACGGAGGGGAGGGGGAACGGAGGGGAGGGGAGAACGAAGGGGAGGGGAACGGAGGGGAGGGGAGAACGGAGGGGAGGGGGAAACAGAGGGGAGGGGGGAAAGCGAGAGAAGCAAGGAGGGAGATAGGAAGGAAAAGAGTTGGAAAGAATGGATGACATGGGCGGGTGTTTTTAAGGGGGATGTGGAAAAGGAGGCGGAAAAAGGGGGGAGAACAGGGGCGGGGGAGGTAGGAAAGAAAAACGAGGAAAAGAGCGAGGCAAGAACAGGGTGGGGAGGAGACGGGGGGTTGTGTACTCTTGCGGGATGGGAAGAGCGGGGACGGAGAGAGAGAGAGAGAGAAAGAGAGCTGAGGGGGAGGGGAGAGGAGGCGGTGGGGGAGGACGGTCATTAGGAGGGACCTTATTACTCTCTCTTGCGACGCACGCGTGAGCGCCCACACTCTCACGCGCCGGCCTACAGATGGTGTTGATGACCCTTTTGAAGGGTCCCCCTCTCCTTTGCGACCTCTGCCCGCCCGCCACCCCCTCGGGCCGTCTCCCTCTCCTTTCCCCGGAACCCTGTATCCAGACTCTCTGCGCACCCCTTTCGATATAGTGACGCAAGACAGATCCGAGGCAGTGGAACGGCGAACTTGGAAAAAGTTCATCTCGGGCAAAATTCGATCCTTCCCAGGGAGCGTTTAAGGGCCCATATTTTACTTAATTTATTGCTCGAGGTGTCACTGGAATACGTGGAAACAGCAACAATTTCGCTATTAGCTTTGATTATAGAGCCGTTACGATTTTCAGAAAATTAACGTGAATATGTAAGTGGAGCTTAAGCCCGTCTTTCATAGGCGTTATACAATTTAATGAGGTGATAATTAGTACTTAAGAAAGGTAATAGGCAGATCCTATATCTATAAAAATATTAAGTAAACCATACCTATAGTTTTATTAGATAGAAATTATACTCTGCAAACTGTCTATAAATTAAGAATGATGGAGAATATGTTGCTAATATAATTCGCATGTAGTTTGCTTATAATTGTTATATAGATATAAGAAATACCACTATCGTAAATTTGAAACAGCCCACAAGCTAAACTCCACAATTCCGCAACCGATATGATTAAAATTGACTTTTTTGGTAAATCTTTCTATTGTATTTAGAGGAAGAATTACATATTAAGAAAATAAAAGTATAGCAATTCTAATACAAAAAACAATTATATCTAAAACATTTCTTGAGAATTATCAATTAGTTAAGTGATCTACTGGGAATGGTTATGAGAGATAAACTTCTGCTTAGTGAGTTATAGTTTTTTGACAAAGTTTGAGCGAGATAGCATGAGAATAAATTTTACACATTAAATATATGAGAAAATTGAAACTCCAGAAATAGAAAGCTCCTCATAAGTTAGAAACATGGTGTGTCGAGGAAATATGGAATAGAATACAATGTCGTTGCATCTATAACATTTCAACTAACATTGAAATTGAAAAATTCAATCAAGCGGAATTCTCGCACTGCAGCATGAGTCATCATTGATTGATTCAATAACGGAAATTTTGTAAAAGAAATATTTCTATTATGTAAGTACATACCACGTAAAACAATCGAAGAAGAAATTTTCATAACATCTCGAAGGGGAAAAATTGTGGAATAGAAAATGGAAAAACTGCCGAAGTAGACGGGTCTGCTTCAAATTGAAAGGCTCTGTAACCAGCGTCAAAGAACAAAATTCCAATTCACTTTTTTCTTCGCCTGGACGAACTTGTGGCTAAATATTATTTGAAATCTCTTTAGTGTTGAAGGGAGCAATCAAGATCCTAAACTTCATAAAAAGTCGCCTTTTCTCGTTGTTGCATGAAAACATGGAAGTAGGACATTAGAATTATATATTGCACACGGTGGTAGGCACACTGACATTTCTGTGGAAAAATATTGTCGCGCTCGAACAAACTAACCGAGGAATTAAAGATCTCCATAACTTCTGAGTAGTCTACAGACATTGATCTGCTTGCTTATGTTGAATGGTGCACAAAATTTACGAACCTAGCTAAATAGCAAGGAAGATACCAAAACTTTCACCTCCAAAGGTTTGGATCTAAGCTAAAAGAATTTATTAACATTTCTTTTAAAAGAACAAATTATGCAGCGATTCTCCTACATGCATCGTAATTGGAGAATTGAAGCTTTGAAAAATGAGCAAACAAATAATATCACTTTTTTATTCTATGCCCAAATGACCAGAAGAAAATAAGCAGCAGTCCGATAGAGACACAAGAAGCAGATATGAAATAAAACTCTTAAACAGTTCCTCCCGCCACCGCAAATAAGAGTAACTTTTAAAACTTTAGAAGTCAAAAATACTGCGCTCCTATGGTGTCACTGGCATTCCCGCGAGGTAGAAAATACACCCAAGGTTCGCTCATAATCGCAATTAAGATGCAATCACTACTAGACGGTTAAAGCGCAAAAGCAAAGCGGCACCCACAGCCATTTACTTCAGTTCCGGGCACCATTAGGCCATCATAACAACGCCGGACCGGGAGACTCCTCGGCTGGAACGTTACGGGAGAAAATGGCTCAGGAGATAACCAAAACCTCGCGGGGCGGAGGTGCTGGGAGAAGGAGTTGGGGAGGGGAAGGGGGATTTTCGGGGTGGAGAGAAGCAAATGGGGAGGACAAATGGGCAAAGATAAACGCTTAACGAAGCGTCCTCTTGGCGGGGAAAACCCTTGGGGCCATCTCCTGGGAAGGTGAGAGGAGAAGTAGATGGTGTAGGGTGGGGGGGAAGGAGGATGGGATGGCGGTCCCGGGTGGGACGTGACGATATAAGGGAAGGAAGCGCGAGGATGCGCGACACGGAGAAAGAGGAAGAGAGAGGAAGAAAGTGAGGGAGAGACGCGAAACACAATGGCGAGGAAAACTGTGATTTTGGTGCTTGCCGTCCTGGTTGCGGCTGCCGCCGCATTGACTCAAAGGGAATCCGCTCATTATGTCCACACGATGTTCGCTGGTAAGTGTAGGCGAACGAGCACTTTGAGCGCGCTGTGTTCTTAGTTTTACCGCTGTAGAAATTTTTGCGTCAACGTGTTCATAGAATGGACTGTAAAAATAAATCGTAGATGAGTTTTCGTTTCGCGCTAACACAAAGCAGCAACATTTTTGCGGTATCGCTACTCTTTAGGTTACAATATATTAATTTTACAACAGACAAAATTTGAATTTTTAAAGCGTTTGTGACGATTTAACCTCGGCTATACGGAGTATTTTACAATCATTCATGACAATGCGAGTCATCGGGCTATTGTCATGAGATTCTTAAGGGGAGCCCTCAAATTGAAATTATAGGATACCACTACTAAAATAAACGAAGATTCGATGTCATTAAAACTGTAACAGAGATTTAATTCCTAAGCCTGAGTGGTCAATTGTAATAACTTATATTTCGTCTCTCGTGTATCGATCACCAATAGTAGGGCATAATCTTGTAGTCTGAAATGTTCTATTTGTTTAAACACTGATGAATATAAGAAAAGTTTGTTTCCTTTATTGTTTATACATTTCATCTGCTCGAATAATCTACCTAATATAAATGTTATAGATCCAACATCTCCGCAAAAGGATATGTGCAATAATTAGAATCAGCATGTAGTAAAACTGCTCTTAAAATGAATATCAAAAAAGGATCAATTTCTGTGAGATATTTTTGAAGCGTCGGGTATTTTTTGTAGGCTATCCTTTACTAAAATGGTATTACTATTTATGCTTAGATATTCTATAAACTGCAGTCAACTGTTATTCTATAAATTTCTGTACGTTTACGAGTAAAAACGCTCTTTAATGACTAAGAAAATAACAGAATAGTTCCCGACACATGAGCGAAGTTTTCCCGTAAAATATAATAAGGTGAGCGGAAGAGAAGACAATAAACAATAACATTTTCATTCCATAATAAGCGTTTCTGACAAACGACTTCACACATTCTTTCTACGACTTATCTTCAAATGGGATAGAAATGAGACTTCTTGGAAGTTTATGTGTTATTTTTTTTCTATTGCGACATTTCTTAGAGCAAAAATGAAACTAAATTCAATCTATTCTTAACTATATTTAAAACAGAAACACACTAACATTATACCCTTTACATCACAAAGTGCCTAGTGGGAGACAGAACTCGGAGAAGACGTTCCAGTTTTTGACCAACGTTGTGACTCCAGCCATCAATGCCACGGACCAGGCGCTTCTCGTCACCGGAGAGCTCCTCGACATGACCTTCACTGGGATAACTGGCATCTGGGAATTGATTATGAACGTCCTCAACGGAAAGCCTATCACCTCCAAGACTGTAGGACCCACAATATATTTTATCACCAAAACTCCCGAGACCCAAGTTCAAAGCCCTGTGGCTTAAAATAACATTCCATGAAACAAGATTGCACAATCGTTCAAAAATCAACAGGGATATGATATTTAGCTTTGAAAGATTGAATGAGAAAATTGTAAACTGCTGTAATGTCTGGTGCATTTTTTCTCATACTCGTCGAGACCTCTCGATAACATAAATTAAAATAAATAAAGCTGCTGTAATATCTTATATTTAAGTTAGGGGTTACTTTGCCTATGAAATACTTATCGAAATATTAATTCAGAAGTTTTTTTGATGTCAGTAAGATTAATATGGAAAGATGAAAATTTTGTAAACATAAACATCGCTTAAAGCAAACTGTAATTCTAAAATGTTTTTTTCTTATACGTCGCTACACCTACCAAGAACGACCTATGAAAATATTCATAATACTATATTAATATGGCGCTTATCTCTATATAGTTATATTAGGATGTTTATAAACAATTGCCTTAGTTACCTTAACTGTTGACTGAACTTAAGATATAAAAAATATAAGTTAACAAATATTTAGTAAATTTATAGTATCGATGAACGTTTCTAGAAGACGTTTCTTTAAACCTTACACATTAAAAGGTAATTTTATTTATTCTTATAATAGTGATAATTTATATGAAAAATTATAACTGTTTCTCAACTAAAGAGAAATTAATGTATTAGCTTAGACAACTTATATTTAGTGATTTCATTATTTATACAGAACGTACTCAGGATTTCGTTCATTTAAAATATACTCGGTAAATGCTTCTTATAATAGTGATAGTGTATTACGACAAATTATCTTTAGTATTAGTGAACGTTTTTCAGAAGGCCGTTATTTTAAACTTTACACGTTAAAATGTGATTTTATTTATCTTATAATAATGATGATACCTTACCTTTTTCTTAATAAAGTAGTAAAAATGTAAAAAATTATTTATCAGGGTGTTTTTTCAACTGAAAGTAAATTTTTAAATGACAGGTACAAATAAATTTATTAATTTTCAACATTCGGTTAAAAATATTTTGATATTAATTTCAAATTATTAAAATTTTGAAAGTCAATAGTCTATTAAAGCAATTTTTTTTTAAATCGTGTTTATATTTATATTAAGTTATTAATTTACTGAAACAAAAATAACTAACATTTTTAGATTAAGCTATGTAAGTCTTAAAATATTTTGCCGACGAGTGTATCAATCATGTAAAATTAATATTAAATTCAATTACATTACATTTAAATTAGGTACCTTACTTAATAAGCCGTAAACTTCTGGACAAAAAACATTCTTATCATTTCTCAATATGGAACGGGACTATCAAAGAAATTATACAAGGAATCGACGAGCCAATGAAAAGTCAGGGGCAAACTTTTGACCGCGTCGGTTTGCTATCGAAAAATCAAATTTTCGTGCATGGACTCTACGTAGCCATGTCAAGAGTACGAAGCCAAGAGGCAATAAAAATGTTATCAAGTAAACAAAATAAAGTAAAAATATTTTTCATCGAGAAGTTTTTAATTAAACTTTTATAAATTGAAATGATATGAATAGTTTTCTGAATTTTTAAATTAATATGCTTAATATGAAGTACAATGAAATTACTTGCGATGCATGGCGTCGCGCGCCGGCTAGTACATTATATATTACAGGAAAATCCGTTTGTGAATAGTTAAGTGCCTGCTTAAATGGAATATTTCATTGAAACCAAATATTTATCGTCAATGATGAAATTTCTCAGTTTTATAGTAGTCAATAAATTCTGACTATTCAGCATTATAAAACCCCCGGATTGCATTTTATAACTTAAAAGACGTTTTAAAACATCACTCTATTTCCATTAAAGAAAAGAATGTCTATGGACTTCTTTTATGGCCAAATAATGTACTTTCACATTCCAACCTATTTGTTGACGTGGATTCAAAAATATTAGAACTTGCATTAGACAACATTAAAATAGAAAAAAGCGTTTCTTATTTTATATACAAGTATGGGCAGAATTAGGCCAGGAAAAATTTGCAGGAGACAGTTCATTAAAAGCTTATATTTGGAAATTTCGGGGAAAAAAGGACAGAAAAAACAAGAGACTATAATAATGGCGCTAAAATTCCTCGGTATTTTTACGAAACTACGGACTGCTCGTGCGACATAGATATCCATTTTGGAATATATCTTATATGTCCATTCGGCAAAAGAAGAATAAAATATCTATATTTCTGCATTCGGCGGTACATGAAAAACATCATTGATAATTTCCACAGGTTGGAAAATGGGTTGAACACTGCGGCAACGATGTTTATATTAGGACAGTTGTAGGGCAGCTAGAGTTAATTCGTCCCAATATAAATCTTCACGGGATTAAAATCACTCAAAGCAATTTACAATTAAAACTTCCAATATGCTTGTGGGGCCTATTGTAGTAATTAAAACAATTATTTGCCTCGAACATCTCTTTAAAAGAATATATATTACGTGAATGCACAAAAGTTATGGGTCAAGTTTGGAAAATTGGTTTACAGCGTAGTCCACATTTAGTAAATTTGCCCGATTTACCGCATTGCCCAGCGTTACGGATTACACGCATAGCCTGTGCTCATTTCTTTCTAGTTAAACTATCGTTCTATTCGCAATCGATCAAAACGCACAGCATACACAGTTGTATTATTAATCCGGGCAATCCCTTCATACGTTGCAACTCGCTGCATCGCTGGATGGATGCTCTGGATATTTGCTCCGCGTGAGTTCGCTAATTTGAGAACCACCGGATGCTATTGATGCTTTTTGATCCATAAATTCATTTGGAATAAAAATGTATTACCAACATCGTCGATCATATTTAAAAACTAAGCAACCGCAAAACTATGACTCACTTTAAAACAACGACACTTAAGCGGATTTATGTTTTTTATACAGCGCACGAAAGCAACAACATCCCACGCGAGCATTTATTGTTGTAGACCCAAAAAGAAAGCAAGGATGCGTACACCGAAGCATCACATTTTTTACAAAGACGCATTGCGATAGGAAAATAAACGACTCCACGCATATTGCGCGGAAGTTACCGAACCGCTGACGCAAAAAAGAGAAAAAACGATAAAAGAAAAAACGGAAAAATAAACTTTAAAAGCGAATGCAACAATATAAATCCAGAAGGGGTGAAAACACATTTCCGTCCGCTGACTCATCGCGTCTATTAGTCTGCACGAGAGCTACGGGGAGTCTAAAAAAATTCTTAAACCCCAACCTCCTCCCTTCGAGCGTCGGCTGGTAGGCTTCAGGAGCGTGCAGCAGGCGACGTAATATTGGTCTCTGCGGGATCGGTAATGTCCGTGGGATGAGAAGCAATTGGAAGAGGGGTTTTTTTAGGGACATGTCAAGTCCGGGAAGGGGGAGTGGTATCAATACAATGAAAACGTAATTAACGGCCGTAAAATATTGCCCGAATTAAACGATAGTCACGGAGAATACAAGGGGTGAGGCGGCGTAAAAAAAATATATTTTATAACGCAGGATTAAACGGAAAGATTGATCTGGTTGCTTAAATTAACCCCAAGATTACGTTGGTTTAATTTGAAAAATGGCGACCAGGGTTTGTAACGCCTGTGTGTTGCAAAACCTATGGAAAAAAGTGCTCCATAAATTTTCTTTTTCTATCTTTTTTCCCTAAAAATGATAGGTTGTCATTAACACTGCGTGGGTATATTGAGTAATAGAGTGGGCAAGACCTGGAGCAATTTTAATTCTACGGATAAAACATCTGCTCCTCCATTAGCGCGTACATACGGAATATATTAATGGCACAGTTTCACTGTAATTCAGTGATAAAGTTTTTCGACGAAGAATACCAAGTGGACAATTCATTATTCCACTAAATAGCATTCTTTTAATAATGAGCACCTATTCTACGCATGCGCTGTTTTTTCGCCAAAAGTTTGTGACTGAGGCGACGAAAAAGGTATGACAGAACAGCTTCGGATAATTTATCGAGGTTTCTATAGACTTGCACGATGATGCCGTGACCTTGCGTATGAATTAGTATTTTCTTTTGTAAAATCGATTGAAATTTATAGTGTATAACTACGAATAAAAACCACTCCAGCCATAGTGGAAGCTAGAAAAGAGTCCATGTATATTTTGGAGAAATGAAACGCGCGCCACGAAAATTTCTCCGCTTAACCACCTTTTAGGAAGGGAATCAAGAATTTATAATTAGAATTTAGACAAATTCTCAAATGGCACGGGTTAATTGGGTGCTGTATATGTAAATATCGTTCCGAACGAGTTACGAGAACAAAGTCAACATCGAGAGACTGCCTAAACGAGGAATTGCGTCGCAGAGCAGCGCAATTGGTAAAACTACTACGAGCGACATGATAGCGCCACGGTCTTAATTAACGGGATCGGGATAGGCTTCCCTAGAGAAAAGAGCTTGGCAAAGTAAGGCGCCGTCTTCTTGAGGAGTGTAGATCAGGCATACATAGGAATGAAGTAAAAGGGCATAGTTGGGAATGCAGATTAAATAGGACGGTGATGCCACGTAGGTAGTCTTAAGAAACGCACTTCCGTCGACAGAAAATCTCCTTCGTCTTAATTTTATCTTAACACCGCCTCCTGAAGTTCCTAGTTAATAAGTATGAAGAAAGGACTTGGAGATGATTGAGATTTCAAGGTGATACTTGGCGCACATATCAACAGTCTACCGAGACTTCAGTGGAAATCTGAAACGAGGTTTAGCCTTTGTTTTCTCGAAACTTCGTTGCGGCAAATGTGAAATTTGCATGCTTCGTGTGGTTTAGAAATTCGATGATATGTTAAAATGAAGATAAAAATCTCGATACCACTAAATGGTAAATTTTATTGCCAAAATAAACATTGTTGCTAAAAAAAAACAATTTGAAGAACGACCAATAATTTTTATTTCATCTTTTCCTTCCTATAAAGTAATTAAGCGCGTAGTTTAAACCGTATAAATGTCGACGTTTTCCAACTAATAAAGAGCTCAGCTTGAATACTCTTTCATTCTCTAAACTGTATGTAAAACGAAAAATATCGTTGTTGGACGAATTAAAAGACGTAATCGAACGGCAGAAATTCTTGAGTGAAAAAAGGCGACAAATGCAATTTTGAATGCATCCTGTCAATAAAAATTAATAAAATAAGGCTAAAAAAACCTTTCGGCAAGAATTCATTTTGACTGTGCAGTACTTAACTTATTTCGACATTTCATCGTAGACACAAAACTGCATCGTTTTGAAATAGCGCGACGTTGTCGTGATGGAATAACTTTTCAAAATACGTCAACCTTCCCGAGTACCTCAAACCCGACAATATTTTTTGAAAGAGCCGCAGTTCACGCATATTTTTTGGCACAACCATTCCACGACGTACAAAATGCAAAACTACGCGAAAAATAAAATTCCAATTGACGGAAATTCCGCCATTACGCTTAGCCATTACGATCGCAACCCATTTATCTATGTCGCGTACTTTTTGCCCCACTTGTCTTCATTTACGGGACAGAAGAGGAGAAACATCGGTTTAACGAATACTGACAGACCCGCATGATCGTTCTCCGCTGGCCACTTTGACCTCCCTCCCGAACCTCCTACTGCTAATTGGCTCACGGTAGACCACCACAGGAAACGCTCTAATCGAAGCATCCTGAGCCGCCACACTCCAACGATCATGATGGTTGACAGAACCTCCACCGCCGCCTCCACCTCGCCCACACAAGAGAGAGAGGGCGCGGCGTGTGTTTGCGCGTGCGTGAGTGCTGACGGTACGGGGGCACGATAAGGGCACGGGATAGGACCGGATAAATAATCATTACTTTTTTATCTGCGGCACCGATGGAAAACCCCATAATTGGACTAGATGGGGATTACAAAGTTCTTTATTCAACTCCCCATCATAAATTGAGGTTAGGAAGAAAAAAATCTGCTCCAAAGGATCCGAAACTAATGAAGCTGGGTTTGCATTGGGTGTTTTTCATCGTGTTCAACCAAGAGATTAGGAATGTATGTAGTGCGCGTAAGGAATCGAGATTTTATTTAGGATTTTAGGCTGGAAGAGAGACTTCCAGTCAGGTTCCACGCGGAGGACGGAAAATTTATCCACATAAAAGGCTTTTAATGGGTCGGAAGATAAAAATATTATGAGAAAAAAATCGAGAACTTTAATATCGTTCACTATAAGGGAATGTGCAAGGATTAATCATGCTGAGGGAATTTAACGTCAACCTAATTATTACTTCTTAAAATATAAACATTCCATGCAGTGGCGGATTTACGCCTTCTGGGGACCCTGGCGCTAAACATTTGGAGACTGCTAGTGCTCAACATTTGGAGACTGCTAGTGCTAAACAATTGGAGGTTCCTGGCGATAAGCAGTCTGGGATCCTGCAATCTAAATATATATTGAAACCGCTACTTACGGCTACCCTCTTTTGTGACACCTCTTAACGATCCTTTTTCTACGGAATCATAGGAAGGCTCCACTGATTTTTAAATCGAGACATTTAATATTTCTGAGATTATATACACGAACATATTTTCGGTGCCCCTTACTTTGAGGGGTCCCTAGCTCTCGCCAAGTGCAACCCCCCTTAGTTCTGCCACTGATTCCATGGTAATATATAGCGGAATTTCACTGTAAACTGAATAAGGAACTGGTACATAAATTTAATTTATATCAAGAAATTTACCCTCTATTGCATATTGTTCCCAATTGGGAGCATTATTTTACTTTCATATTTCTTTCACAGCCAACCTGAACTTGAGGATCATACTGTCCCCTTCTGGGAACACAGCGCTATCGCGTAATTTACAGAGTTGCTACTAGATTAATATGTATTTTTCCTAGTACGGAAACTCATTGTTTTTTATATTAAAAATTTCATGCAATAAAGGATTAAAATGAAGGAAAACCATTACAAGTATCCTATTAAATTGTCTTTTCTGATAATATTTTTCATTATTTGGTCAGGGTAGGGTAGGGTCAGGGTAGGCGCATATTATTAGGATTTTCTTTTTTAATTTTTAAGAGATGACTTCCATTTCGCATACATTCACGTGGACGACGGTCGAGTCGAGACGGGATTTGGCAGCAAGGGGAAAGCGTGCGCGCGCCTTACTCCGAAAGCGGGATTAAAACCCGTAACGACAGATCGGCTAAAGAGAGGCGGAGAACCTAAGGTATGGAGGGCAGACAAGAGGCACCATCCGGTGCTCGGACGCTATCACGTCACGGACGAAGGGGTAAAGGGGTGAGAGGGAGAGAGATTAGAATGAGAAGAGAAACGAGGACGGTCGAAGGCGTTCGACTGAAGGGGATGGATAAGGGAGGAGGCAAGAGACGGCGCCGTGCTTAACGACGAATAGAGGCTAAGGGAAACGGTCAGTCACCCTCCGACGCTGCGAAAGGGAGTGGAATCGCCAACCTCTCTACAAACCCCCCCCCCCTTCCCACGCACACACGTCAACCCCATTTGACACCCTCCCCATCGGCACCGCTTCCTCCACCTCCTCAGACGCCTCTCCCAAACACCCTGCTTGCCGTCTCCGGATCCGGCAATGGAACGTTGTGCTCCGCCGCTCCTCCTCTCTCTCTCTCTCTCTCTAGACCTACGGTCAAGCGCGGATCTGGGAGTCCGGAAGGCCGGGCGCGCGAGTGTATGCCCCAGATTTCCTCCTCCGGACGGATAACATCCGGGCACGGTGCATTAACGCGAGTTTCAATGGAGCCACGTAATTCAGACGGAGTGAAAGGGACGGGTGAGAGAGAGGGGGGAGGGGAGAGAATGGATGGAAATGATGGGGACGGGAATGAGGCGCCATTAAGAGGGAAGAGGGATTCGGCGAGAGATAAAGAGACTCCCTCTTTTTTCTTAAAAATCTCTCTCACTCCTCTCGCTCGTTCTTTCCTAAATACTTGCCAATTACTTAAGTGGGAAAGCTGGGAAGGAGTGTCTACGTTTAATTGCAGTTTTAATCATCTATCAACTTAATTGTAGAGATATGTTGAGATGTATTTCAGTTAAACGCACAGTTCTGACAATAGGGGATATCTTCAGAATCAGAGGCTTAGACTGAAACACTATGATTGGAGTAAACCTTTTCATTTTTGACGGAGAGTATGCTTTTTCATTAGCTATTAACGCGCTAAATTATAAGATCCACCCCAAATTGTGTTTTATTCGGGTTTAGCTAACGTAAGTTTAATTCTCTTCCAAGATGTTATTCGAACCTTTTCCGGCCCTGCAAAGCTCATAAATCCATTAAATTGCGCAATTTCCGGCCTAAAACTACGCCAGCAGTGGTTTAAAGACGGATTAATACAACTGCGCATCATGGAGTAAAAACTACCCTCCTCGGCACAGCAAAACAGAATGGTCAATATTAGGCTACCCCGTGTTGACTTTTTGCGAAGAGGCGTCTCATGATTTATGGAACAAATTATACATGATCAGGACGTCTCCATCCTATTTCCCTGAAAGTTATCAAGCAATGGAAAGGTCGTCGATCGATACATAAGTTACGAATACAATTGAGTTTTATCCTTCGCTTACGGCAATACTATTCAATGCAATAAATTCGTAAAAGATCGAAGCTTCGAAGCAATATTAAAATTTACATTCGCAACTTCATTGGCAACCAGTAGATTGACAAAGAATCTGAATTTGGCAATCTGCAGATAAAGATTCGATCGCATTTATAATGCGCAAAATGCTTATCCGACCATTTAGTAGCAACTAGAGTTACCTATATAATTCATGTTGCGATGTTTTCTTTATTTATTATGGTTTTTATGCCGCTTCAACAGTCATGCATGGCCTCGAGGAGTTCTTCTACGTCACTATTGATGGCTAACGATACCGAGCACCATTTTTGTGTAAAGCATAACATCAAAGCCGCATTCAATAACGCGGACCTTTAAAAGAAAAGAGAGCACATCAATCGCAGAATTCACCCACGCATGCAGAGCTAAAAAAAAAAGTTTATAAAGACGGAAAGATACCGATGAAAATTACTCGGACTAATTGGTAGGAATACAAATGACCGCGCGGAAGAAAGCACAAAAAACGAAAGAATGCCAGTAATTGCGAGTCGAAAATACGTCAGAAAGAGAAGAAAATCCAACTCGACCGAGCTGAATAGCGCAACGAAACTTAATTACGCACCGGCTAACAAAGCTTGTCAACCAAAAGGACAAATTACTTCGACCTCCCCAGAGCCACCCAAACTCATTTCAAAACCCACAGGCAAATGGGGATAAAGGGGAGAGGGAGAGGAGGTAGGGGCGAGGAGGTAGAGGCGAGGAGGTAGGGGCGAAGAGAGAGGTGCATTCGGCGACGGGAGGAGAAGAGGTTCAGAACGGAGGAAGGCAGACAGAGGGAGAGAGGGGTAGAGATTGGTACCGTTAATTGTTTTTTTTTATATCCCCCGTAGAAACAGAGTTAGATATTCCTATTTGGGTGTGGCAACCTCGGGGCATGAGAGAGAGAGAGAGAGACAGAGGGAGAGAAGGGAGGGAGGAGGAGGGAGGAAAAGGGAGGGAGGAGAGGAACTTGAGAAATGGGCGTGGAGTGCTACAAGACACAATCTGCCTTATTGCAAGCGTGCGAGAACGGACAGGGTCCAGGCAGGGCACGGCCCATTATTCCGAACTAATTGATGCTGAGGGTTTGGGAGGGGGGAGAAAGAGGGAGGACCTGCGGATGGCAGGAGAGGGGAACGAGAGAGAGACGGAGAGAGAGGGAGAGGGGAACGAAAGAGAGAGAGAAAGGGAGGGCAGCGAACGAGGAGTAGAGGAAATAGGAGGAGAAAGCGTACCTAATAGACCCGTTAAGGGAAGGATGTGACGGGAAGAAAAGCCCAAGGCGATGCTTAGGATCTGAATGAAGGAAGAGAGGAGCGTGCAGCGCAAGAGAGGGGTGCCGTGGATGCGAAGGTAAGGAAGGTAAATTGGGATTGAGACCTGGCAATAGGCGAGGGAAACAAGTCCAAAGAGCTGAGTGGACCCGAAGTTCTCTCTCTCTCTATCTCTGGACGTTGGGCGGATGGAAGTGTGGAGAGAGAGAGAGGAAGGTGATAGGGTAGGAAGAGATAGTGTCTAATGATGATAAAGCGATGGAACCTCGGGAAAATTAGATTTAAAGACCAGCACGTCCTTTGAAGACGAACAAGCTGTTGTTTTAGGGTAAAATTGAATGGAGGGAGACTCTATTTGGTGCGGTGAACTGCAGGTCCAAATCACATCTTATTAGGGATGGGGAGTATGGGCGATTCGGTTAAAATAGATAGGCGATTATCTCGCACATGGAGGGAAAATGATGAAAACGAGGTAATATGACAATGCAAAAATAACATTATGCATTCATCTGAATGTTTTTTTTAAACTCATAATGCTTAAAATTTACAGAAAAAATATTCATCCAGGAGCTAGTAACACCCATCTTTGTGTTCCCAGAACACTGCCCCAGTAACCAATATTCAATTTCTAAGGGACGCTATTAATATTTTAAAAATTAAACAAGAAGTCCAAACCAGGACTAATGCAGGCTGGTTTCCCATAGTTGACGTACCGAATAGATTATTAATATTGACAGGAAAATTTTCAGTTAGTGTTAGTCATTCCAAGGAATTCTCATACGATAAATACCATTTTTAATTCATAGTTTATCAATGATTGAGAAAATTTGAAAAACAAATCAATAGAGCATTATCAGGTTTAAAATACTAAAAGCCATATCAA
Source organism: Tanypteryx hageni (assembly GCA_028673005.1). Taxonomy (NCBI): domain Eukaryota; kingdom Metazoa; phylum Arthropoda; class Insecta; order Odonata; family Petaluridae; genus Tanypteryx; species Tanypteryx hageni. The sequence continues at coordinate 60,750,517 of CM054116.1, forward strand.
AATCTCTTTCTGACAATATTTTGAATGTATTTTTTTAAATAAACGAATTTAATAAATGTTACTGTTTATACGCTAGTATGTATGGATCAACTGGCCATTGCTGAAGGATAGTACAGTGGAAAGAAAATAACCCATTTGTTCACTCGTCCATGCTAAATCCGAGTTCGGTAATAATCGTCTCCATGGCAACAATCCGATAAAATACGATTTAAAACGAAAAAAACTGTTTTAATAGAAATTCAAGAAAATACGATCAATTATCAAAATTTTGTGATATGAATTAGAATCTACATGCTTTTCACCTTATAACTGTACAGACCTCGCTCCGATATCACAATTTTAAGATATTTTAATGTATTAAAGAAAACATCTCTACACGATAGAAACTATAAGCCTATTTCCATTCTGGACAGTAAGCTAAAAATTGGGTTATCTCCAATAGCCATAACAAGGAGATGAAAAACCAGATGCGCATATCGGATACAATAATGCTGTCTTCAGTAATGATTCACCGAAAGTAAATTCTGAGAAAGGTTTATCATATAAATCTACTTTCGGTGAATCTCCACTGAATACGACTGCATTGTACCCGAAGCGCGCGTCTGGTTTTCCATGCCCCTTTTTACGGCTATTGGAGATACCCAAGTATTATTTTTTTTTTATTTTTTACTCGTAAGCACTATTCTTTTATTTTTTAGAACAAATTGGCTTAACGAAAAAGCATATAAAGGAGTCAATGAAAGCATCCAAAATTACTATTTTTTCGCGAAATATTTCTGCATTCCATTTACCCTTTGTTCCAGAAACGTTAAGATCTTCGCCCACAACATATTCGTCTTGCCTTTCCTTGAAAATGTTCGCAAGCTTATAAAATCTCAATAACTTATCTACTCATCCGTTGGCTCATAATTCCCTGCCAAGCGCATTTGGTTTTTCCTTACCCCACCCGAACTTGATCGCGATATAGATTTTTATAATCTTTAGCAACGTAAACAAATATAAGCAAATAAAATGCTAAAATAACAAAAATGTAACAAATGCTTCAAAATTATTAGCATTTATACAGAGATGATTCCTTTATTCTATCTCGGGTATAGAATTTGACCTTCCGAAACCATGTAAACATCAATTATGAAAAACGGGGAAAATAACTGTTTGCAATTTTATTTGCAGTATTATTTATTTATCATTTTGACAAGATCATTCAAGATCGTTTCAGCTTTATGGCTTCTATATTTGGCATTTAGATGTAATAATCATGAACGCCTTCTTAGAATAGCTGTAGAATGTCCGAATAAACGACAGCATCGTGGCAAAATCGAATCCTGCCGTAGAAATAGATTTTGCATTAAGCCCTTGATACTGTTTAGCTGAGGAGAGCTTTCAGACGCAGCAATCACCTCTACCAGTAAGAAAGAAATAACGTTATTATTACCATATAGTATATTATATGGAATTATTGCTAAATCCAATACAATTATTCTTTGCTCGTTCTAACAATTGAAACATTTAAATTGAGAATTCCACTCCGTGGTTTCGTAGTAAACTTTTAAATTAATTTACACTTTTCATTATACCATTCTTTAAAGCTAGGTATAAAATTAGCCTACATATATTGAATGTACCATTAATTATCAAATTTGTTTAACACATATAAGGGAGAAAAAATATTTTCAATGGTTTAAAATTGGTTAACAATGACCACCGAAACATTAACTTGGTACTACTATCTGAATAAATTTTGGCGCAATCGTTGCAGAGACAATCTCGTTGAAATCACAAACCAAAAAGCATTTTACAATTGATTATATGCAAAATTAAAGATTTCCTTTGTGCACTTCGTTTGCCTACAATTAAAATACAGAATCACGAGATTAATATCTAAAAAAACATTTTTAAATTATCGCCGTGAAAAAGTAAACGGAAAACACTGTTAAGGCATCCCATCTATTAATATCATTTCTTATCCTCCTTAATTTTTTCAACTCCATAAAAAAACCTTGGAAACTAATTATTAGATTGTTTTCTATTCCTCGCACATCAAATTAATCTCTCTAGATAACAAGTTTTACTCTCCCCAAGACACAAACGATCCACAAAACAATGCCTCTGCAAAACATTTTAGCTTAAACTTTTAAGACTTACACGTCTATTTCCTCACCAGCGTTAAAACCGAGTTAACCTCGGAGCATCAAATCGACTGATACCCTCACAGTTTAATCTTCAACGCTAAGTACGCTTTATGATGGGACTAACGACTGGATAAAATTTAATTCCGCCGTTATATTTAAGGACTAAAAGCGAGGTCAACGCTTTAAATTCTCGGGTCATCCTCCCGCGACATTTTACAGGGTAAATCTCCTTTTTTGCCCGAATCTCTGCTCCCTATCAAAACCCCTTCGAGGTACGTAGGAAGAAGAGCCATTCTTCCGACTATCTCGTCAAAACTTGCCCGAGTTCGAACTCGCTGCATTGACTCTTTTCCTCCCTCTTAACCGCCTATAATCCCGTGGTCACCGGCATTTCACGATCTCCCCAAGTCAGTACGAAAAGTTGTCATAAAATGGACTTTAACCTTTGTTACGCTGCCCGGACTATGCACCCTCTTTACCTCCTAACGTTCACGTCGTCGTCGCTCTGTGCGTTCATTCCTCACCTATTCCGCCTCCCTATTCCCATCAAATCTAACTCCTCCTCCCCCCTTCCCACACCTCCCAAACGACCCACACTACCCACCCCATCTCTCCAATTTGCTCACTCCAACCCGCCATCTCCATTAATCACTAAGTGGATGCCGCGGCTTCAGGGCCGGATTATCGAGCGACTACCCCTCTAACCCTTCGTCTCATTCCCTCCTGCACTCACCACCCCTTTGCCCTCCTGTCCTCTTTCCTTTCTCTTCCCCCGTGTCCCCCGCACTCCCCTATCTCCGCCCCATCTCATCCCCGTCCCTTCTTTATCCTTCCTTAATCCTTTCTACTACACTGCTACCTCTCCGTTGCTACACTTTATTGTTCCTCTTCCTATCTTTCTCTTTTGTCTTACCCATACTCTTCGACCGAATTTCTCCGCTCTCTCTCTCTCTCAATTCCTCCCTTCTCTCCCTCTCTCTCTCCGACATAAAGGTTGTCCTCAAGTCGTTTTCTGAAGAAGGGGACGCTCGCACGTGGCCAATGTTTCGGAAAACGTTGCCCACACCGAGAAGCCTGACAGATTACACCACGGCTTCGTGGTGACTACGGCCTGATTGCCGAGAATTGGAAAACAAAATGTTTTAAGCAATTGTTTAAGGCGTCCAAATTGCTTTGGAGGCTGTTTTACTTTTTTTTTAATCGGGAATTTCAAGGTTTTAAAGGGAGCGCCTTTAGTTCGATTCTTAATCTATTTAACGCCCGCAAAAATCATCGAAGCGTTTCTCTTTATCTAAAATTAGCCATTTTATTGTGAAAACATAAAAATTTCATAAAAACGTCTATGCTCAAAATTTATTTCACATTATATTCACGGTATATTTGCACAACCTCGCAAAATTATGGGTATTAATTTTAATTCATTGCGTACAAACTATGATGCTATTTTTACTAACTTTATCAGCTAAATCATCTTTGGTCGATTTTATACATTTCCGTATCGTATATTTCACGTGATAAATCAAAAATCCAGAAAACTTCCAATGCCCATATTTCAGGACTTTAATTTGTTTTATACCGAAACAAGATATCCGTTTAGCAAGTTTTGTAACAACTGGACGCCGCATTAAAAATATTTCTGAATATAAATTCACGAGATACAATACATGCAATATTTTCTTGAAGTACCACCCATCTACCAACATAAATTTTGTTTGAAAATATTTCTAACCAATTATTTTTCTAGGATATTTAAAACTCAATTTTTTCGTGAAAAATTCATAATATTGTTTAACTCATTCAACCATTTATACTGAGTTAAATATACTAACTGTAATAATTATAAATATAAGAAACTGATTCAGATCGTATGCGACTTTAAGGGCAATGAAAGCTCTCAAGGAACGAAGAAGATTTCCCAAAGCATTCGAAAGTATTCTATTTAAATTGATGTCGATAAAGACCCAATTTGCAAAAATAAAAACTAACAATACTTAATTGTCATCGGTGAGGGTCTATTTTTATTGCCATGAAATATTATAAAATATAGTTTAAATAATTCCGGTGTGTTTCAACACGATAGTAAAATCAAACCTCATACAAAAGCCACACTTGTTCGCTAATTTTAGCAAGGAACTATGTCAACAACCAGATTAAAACATTATTATTAGGAGAAAACTCAAATATTACAAGAAGTACAAACCAGGACTAATGCAGGCTGGTTTCCCAAAGTTGACGTCCCATATTGATTACTTATATTGACAGGAAATGTTTCAATATGTGTTAATCATTCCAAAGAATTCTCATACCATATATACCACTTATAATTCGTAGTTTATCAATGATAGATAAAAATTGGAAAACAAATTGATAAGCCATTATCAGGTTTAAAATACAAAAAGTAATGTCAAAATCTCTTTCTGACATTATATTTTACATGTTTTTTTTAATAAACGAATTTAATAAATTTTACTCTTTATAGACTAATATGTATGGATCAACTGTCCATTTCTGAAGAGTAGTCGAGTGGAAAAGAAAACAAGTGAAGATATAAAAATGAATTTTTACAACCAACTTTTATATAGTTAATATGAATATGAATAAATTTTATAATATAATTATGATAACCTTTCTGCTTGCATGGGCGTAAAAAATTTCAAAAGTGTCGACCAGCTCTTGAGTGATGTGGGGGTTTCTCTATTTAAACTTTAATCTTTTTACAGTTGTGAGAATGGTAGACAGAAGTAGAGAACTCAGTGACAAACGTAAGAATGTTTGGTATATAAATAGTAAGAAGTTTGATACCTAGTATATTTGTTTAATTAATGAAAATACTGACTTATCCATTCATATTGCTTAAAATTAACGAAAATATATTGCTAGTTCAGAGTAATTCAGCTTTAGATACTAGTAGGAGTGAAACTTGAATATTTCATATTTTAGTCACCTAACTTAAATGACAAAAATAATAAATTGTTCTTTTCCTAACATCACATCAACCATCCATATAAAACCACTGTATAAGTATAGTTAGCTGAAGAATTGCTAAGCTACAACACAACAACTTAAAAATTTTTATTTGAATATGTTCAAATTAACATCCTTTACAACAGTATTACCTATATTAAATACTGAAAAAAGGAATAAGATACTTAAATGTGAGGGCTTTTAGAAAAATGCATGAACAACTGGTCTTAAAGGTCTATAATTAGAAAAGATTTCATTCAAAGTAAAAAATAAGCCAAGTGAACAATTCCAAAGAATAAAATTATGTTCATGGCACAAACTACATAAACAAATATAGTCATCTAAAGTAGTGTTCAAATGAATTTTCAATGTGAAGTATTCCGAGAAGATCGCATTAATGATCATTAATAGTAGAGCAATACGAATGTGATTATAATGTAATAACAATAAAATACATGTATAAGGCAATATTATGAGAGGAGCAATAAGAATTTAATAATAATTTAATAATAATAACAAAATTCATCAAAAGCTTACATGTACCTTGATTTTCCAGACGTAACTCTTAATGAAACTAATAGGAAAAACAGTTTTTAGAATAATCTTAAATGAATAAAGATAAAAGGTTTTTAAGATAAATAAAAACTTACTATCAATAATAATTACGATAAATAAAAACCTACAATTATTAGCAGAAATAATCCTTCAGAAAAAGTAGGAATGCTAGTATTAATACAAATCCACATTAAAATAAAGAGACTTCTCTTACACCACCAACAATTACAATATTTTGTTTAATATCCTTGCTATGATTCACGCTTGTCTAGCTTTCCACGCGAATTAAAATACACATTTATCGCAGCGCCAACTCAAGGATCTGGTGGCCGAAAAAGAAAAAATCTCTGCACGATGGATTTGAGATATCCTATGTAAAACAAATAGGGAAAAAACGTTCCTGGAATCGAAATCGAGACTTCAATCTTCGCCTAATAAAATATAGCCCGGAGGTGAACCCTGGCAGCACGAGCCTAATACCAAGTTTCATGAAAATCGCTCCACTGATGCAAAAGTTGTTAGTAGGGGACACACACATACACACAGACAGGACCATTTCATAGGGTTGTATCCTTTGGAAACCAGCCTAAAAAAATGTGGCCACCACATGACTTTCTCCATATCTGTAATATTTCTAAAAATTCAAAATAGGTTAAATGATAATTAATATTTTAAGGAACTGGGAGAAAACTTTAAAGACTTTACAAAGAACAAAAATAAACTCCAACCGAGGCCTTCTGATATTGGATATAGCCCCGAAGCTCCAACAATTAAAAAAATAACAAGATGATCCAAACAGAACTTATGATGCCTACTTTCCATTTAGTCATTTATTTAATACTTATATTGGCTTCAATAGCTTTAAAGTCTTCGCGGATATTTAGCTCTTTGTGTTCCCAAATTTCATAATTTAGCGTTATAAAATACTACAAATACATTCGAACGGAATATTAAATTCATCACGCGTATTTGTGCGACAAAAATAACGCGTGTAGGTATTCGAATATACCGAATCTGAGTCCAACAATAGTTGTTGCTATTGCAACACTCTCGTAATGAGTGATAAAAACTGCAAAACCTCCCGTATTTACGCGAAATTCTAAGAAATATAATCGATAGGCAAAATTCTACGATAAAAATTAGAATCTCCATCCCATTCCTCAGAGATAAATCCCGCTGCGATATTACAATTCTAAGATATTTTAATGTGCAATAGAAAATTTCTTGGCAGTATTTTAGCGCAGGATGGAAGTAGTACACAGGACATCAGAAGTAGGATTGCAATGGCAAAAGCAGCATTTAACGAGAAGAAGGAGCTTCTCACAAGCAAGAAAATAAATTTAGAAACAAGGAAGAAATTAGCAAAATGCTACATATGGAGCATAACTCTTTATGGTGCAGAGACGTGTACGGTAAGGAGAAAGGAGGAAAAATATTTAGAAAGTTTTGAGATGTGGGTATGGAGGAGAATGATGAAAGTGAAATGGACAGAGAGGAAGAGAAATGAAGAAGTATTAGAAATGGTGGGAGAAGATAGGATGCTAATAAAAACAATCAGGAAAAGAAAAGCAAATTGGATAGGGCACATATTGAGAAGACAGTGTTTACAAAGAAAGATCTTATAAGGAAAAATTAGTGGAAGAAGAGGAAGAGGGAGAAAAAGAATAGGAATATTAGATAATATAAAGCAGGGATATAATACTTATAGAGATATAAAAGAGGCTTCTAGGGAGAGAGAGAAATGGAGGCAGCGATTCAGTTAAAACCTGTCTTCGGACAGAAGCATGATGAATGATGAGAAAATTTCAGATTTCTCATGTAAATCAAATGGGAAAGATAGTTCCTGAAATCGAACCCGAGACTTCAATCTTTGCAACAAAAACTATCCTCAGGAGCTCGGCCCATGTAGCAAGAGATTCCACCAAGTTTCATGAAAATCGGTCTATTGGTTCAAAAGTTAATAGGGGGGACGGACGGACAGACAGACAACGACAAAACTATAAGCCTAATACCACTCTGGAAAGTAGGCTAAAAAGGATCGTAAAGTGTTTACAATAGACAGCGGTAGGTGGTGCAATTCTGGAAGCTAAAATATTTAGTTTTTAAAATATCTCTTCAACAATGCATTACATGGGAAAATGTTTCGAACAAAGGTTATAGAAAATGTAATTTCCTACAACTTTTATTCTAGTACATCTTTACATTTATCAAATATTAAAGCAAATATTTGAAAAAAAAACGGGAAAATGACAAGAGTAAACACCCACTTCCGGTTGACCGATTTTTACCAAAAATTAATCAGTTCTTTTCCCTTTAACATAAATGTCAAATATAAAATTTCGCAATGATCTAATAGTTTTTGAGTTAGAGCACCCACAAAATTCTGGTCACAGACACATGGATACCCACAGACATCATCGAGAAAATAGTCAAAACGTGTTCAGGGGCCTTAAAACATGTATTTCCGTTGAAATCTCGAATTCGATTTTTTTCATGAAAACAATACTTTCTCTATACTTCGTATAAGGAAAAAGTAAAAATTATTATTGTCAACAAACAGAAATAAAGAAAGATTATTTATTTGCGTACTAAATAATTAATTTACTTTTAATTTACTTCAGTGCAAACAAAGCGATTCGTAAGTAAAAAGAAATGGGCCATCTACGACCAAGAAATTAAGGTAAATAGAGCTATATTTAATTAATTATTGACAATTAACTCTAAATTAATGTCGCTTAATTAGAGTTAAATTAGGTAAGTACCATTTGTATTTTTGTAAGTCTACGTGTGTGTCTCGAGGTAAAATGAAGAAATTCTTCGATTTAATTTCAACGTCAAAAAAGTCACACCAATTAATTATCGGAGACTTATAAATATAAACTTCAATTACGAAACTGCTAATCCGTCTTTCATAATGTTTTGCCAGCAATAATATTTCTTTGTTAAATGAATTCAAGTCGAATAATATGATTGTAAAAAGTTCGATAATGTATTTAATTCCCTTCATTTTAATGGGTATTAACGGCAGTAGATATATAATTACGTAATGAATTATAATGATTATAAAATTAAACAAATAAATTATATAACATAAGTTTATCTCATTATTTAGTCGATTTCAGTATTTATTTGTGATTCGTTGTATTGTAGACCGTATTAAACTCAAGAAAAAGACCAAAACCTTTAATTGGAACCAATAAACATCGAACTACTGCATATAAGACTGGCAGAGTATTTTGAAACTAAACGATATACTTTGAACGAACGCACACCATAAAACAGCGAAACGCCATGACCCAATTATGTCTGTCTACTACGAATTTCTTCCGTACCTTAAATTGGTGCATTAATATACGTATTTACGTAATTCTAGTATCTTTTATATATAATTACTCAATGTCTGACCGACCGTCCTTCTGTCTGTCTGTCCGTCCCCCGTTTTAACTCTTGAACAGTTTGTCATAGAGAAATACTGTATACGCCATTTTGTTTCTGCCAACTAGGAGACCTCGAGAAAAATATTTTCGTTTACATAAGTATCCCAGGTTCGACTCCAGGAGACAATTATATTTTCCCATATGTTTACACAGGAGTTTCGATTTTTCAAGGTGCAAGGTTTATTTCCTTCCTTCATTAAAATACGTAAATATAAACCGAATTTCTCCGTTTTTGCTTTATTCGACGGGTAAAACTACACAATATCTAATTCTTGTGATGTTTAGATGTTACACGGAAGAATTTGTCAGAAACGCGCTTCTTTTTGAAATTTTATGGCTTCTTCGCACTCTTTCAGGGTGTTGCCTCCGATTGAATTAACGTCTATTAAACCTTCAAACAGACGAAAGAATTACGTTATTCACTTAGCGCTTTTTATGAAGCAACGAAATTATAGTTGTAGCAACGTCAAACTTAATAGACTGCAACGTTAATAATTGCAGATTATTATTATTCAATTAACTGCGTGTGGACTGGGTATTTTTAACGACTGACCAAAATAAAAAAAATCTTCTTTCTTTATTCCAATATTGGAATGTTATCTTTTTCGTAAGGGGGAAACGATTAAAATTTCACATAAATTATAAAAACAGACATGAAATTCAAAATGTCATAATTTTATAAGGAGAAATGGGCTATTATTACTTTTAAACATGCAGATTTCTGACTGACTTCGCAATAGTTTTTGTAGGTAACAATATTAATGATTAAATACTGCAAAACGATATATCATAAATTATGCCAGATAAATATTAAACATTCATTTATCGAGTTATTTTCTGTTTTAATAAGTCAAACAATCGAAAAAATTTTAAGTAGTTGTAATATTTACGTTTACGTTCTTTTATTTGTCGTAGATAATTCATTTCTTTCAGCTTACGAAATGGTGCATGCTCACGTATAGAAATTAAACGTATTTTCGTAATTATAGCAGATCTTATTTACTCCAGTTACTAATAAGATTGTATTCGTTGAGAACAATTAAGTAATATCCAAGCATGAATTTTTCTAATTGAAATTTCAAAGCGAATTACGACGCTCTTCTTTGATTTTCTTGAAAACGGCTACTTCTAGCGATGTAAATGTATCTAGAAAGAAATATTTTATTTAGCTAGTTCTACAAATTTTATTTGAACACTTTTCTGGTATAAATAACATTTTACGAGTTATCACGTAAACTTCGTGTTTTAATTCCAGTAAAGTGGTACCCTTGATTCGGTTATGTTAGCTATATACGCAATTTTTTATTGTCTTTGGCCGTAAGCCCTTCATACCAAACTTCATGACAATCCGTTCGGTAGAAGTCGAGTACGAGCATGCGTACGGACGGACGGACAGTGCGAAGCTAACCGGCGCTTACGTTGGAAACGAAACACGCCTAAAAATTAAAACATTCAATTATGGTTATTTCTCTCTCTCTCTCTCTCTCTTCCTTCTCTTTAAACATATTATTAAAGTAAACGGGCATGTTAAAAAAAGTTATATACATGAAATTCTCGCTACGTGCTTAAAGGAAAACAATTACGAATTAACATAATTACTTAATTCCCTCATCCGCCAACACCGTCCAACTAACGTCAAAACCGTCTCTTTTTTTTTTCAAGAAAAAGCAAATGGATAATTCCTGCTTATAGACACTAATTTCGTTCCATTTGCAGACTCTCTACGAGCCTACTCCTCACCTACCCACCCATCTCTCTCCCTCTGTCTTTATAACCTTGTCGCCATCATTCTTCTCGTCGCTCGTATACCGCGCCTGCCCACTCCCTCCTCTTTCTCCATCTCTCTCTCTCTCTCGGACGCGAGAGCCATTCTTCCTCCCCCCCTCCTCCCCCAACCCTCTCCCCCCTCCCAAAACCTCCGAACACCCACCTTCTCCACTCAGCGCCGCTCTCCTCACTATTCCATCTTGCCGAGCATCACCGCCGCTCACTATATATTCACTGCACTCAAATCCTCTTTGTAGGCCAAGGACTGCGAGAATGTATTTCGTGCTACGCCATTTACGTGTACCACATCTTCCGCGGCAATTTCATCTTGCTAAATTCTTGGTGACATAACATTCGCTATTTCAGAGACCCCGGGGTTATTTATCCTGCCAAAAGCTAAACAATAGATGCCGCAGTGTAGTATTCGGAGGTTTTCGAGTGCGGCAAGGGGTGGGGGGGGCGGTGGTACGGGGGGGGGGGGCGTACAAGTGTTGCTCTAACCCTTAAGTGAATGTTTGCGATAGTAGTATGTTATTGTGATTTACGCGTATTTCCATAAACCACAGCGGCGGAAGTGCGACGCGTTAATGAAATTATGGGCGATTCATTTAATCTAATGCGGTGCATTATGGGCTGCTACGGTAACAACCACGCCGTGGCGTGGACTAGGCGATCGAAAAATGATTTGCATTACGTCCGATCTGGATGTAAATATTTCCCGATAATCTCGTTCCGTAAGAGACAGGCGATGACAAAATGCGTATCAACCACTAATAGCCCTGTTTTGGAGATAAATATTTCTCGTGATGCCGTTTTAAAGCTCGGAATCGTTGACGGCTCCCAGTTTAATTTGCGCTGTGCATAAATCCCTTCGGAAACAATTGTTCGAAAAAGTAAACTTCAAAGCTGAAGATTGTTTTTAAAAACATAAAGCAATCAATCTCATAACATTAAGATTTTTTTAACTTGTGAAAATATAACTTACGTCATGTACTAACTAATATTGTGAGAAATAACACGCAAACGATTACCAATATTATCGTTGTTGTGAATTGAGTAATGTTTTTCGAACAACTGATCTCAAATTTATCATTTAGCGATAATTAACTTGGGAGGTATACGAGTAAGACAATAATTGATTTTATAAGGCAAACTGATAAACTTAAGTATAAATAAACTTTTTGTGGTGGCCTGAAAAGCGTGCAATATTGTAATTTTGGAGCGCATCATCCCTTTAAGAAAATCAGAGAACTTGGAAAAATCAAAATGTTTTATGCAAAGCCTTACGTCAGGGCGCTTTCATAGAATCCAAAATAACTGTCCACCTCAAAGTCTAACGATTAGAGCTTTGAAATGAGCCAATTTCTTAGCAAGATTGGCTGCACGATCTTATTTTAGCTATATAGACAAATAAAGATAAAGTAAATAGAATAATTCCTAGAAAATTTATCAAATGAAAAGAATTGAATGAACAAAAGAACAAATTCGAATGTTTGAAAGGTCCGAATTTCGTGACACACACAAAACTATTATAAATATTCATGACTTATTTCAATATTATACCTACAATAAAAACAAATACGTATGACGCGCCTAACGTTAAAATAACATTATCAAATTTACACTTAGAAATCCTTTAATCACACAAAAACGCAATCAATAGTGGCAGTTCGAATAAAAACTGTCACTTCAACAACGTGTTACCGCGAATAATCAACGTTAAAAAGGACGCATTTGCATGAGCCGCAAAACACCATGTAAAACAGCGTATGTTATCAACCTTTGTCGTGATCTGATTATAATATAGCGTTTAGAGTTGAAATGATAGAAACTAGCACAGCAAAAAAAACGAAAACTTTAGTCCTCTAAGAACATGTTGCCTTAAAAAAAATCCCTTAACTTTCATTCGGAATTTCCAATGAGCTTTCGAGTATTGGAATCGGATATTTTCGATATCATCGATAATCTATATCTGATTTTCCGTTCACATCTGTGAATTGTTCCCGCATATATAAGTCCCTATAAAGAGTATATTATGATTTTATGCACAAAAAGGATTTATGTAGACGCCGATAATCCGCTTTAGCACAAAATTTATCAAAACTTGTACCTCGGGAAAAAGCGAAGCGTTGGACGCAAAATATATGCGGTCCTTGGCGGCGACTGAAGCATTACGGCATGAAAACTGCTATTTAATCGCGGGAAGGGAACAGCCCACATGTCACGCAATACGAGCGATGCGGGTTTAAATGGGAGCCGAAATGATATAATGCATGATCATATCATTAGATCTGGTTGAGAAGACGGGGAAAGTTTACGAGGTAGGAACTACAGTGCTTGCAATCAAGCCAAGCAGTCCGTAAGACGTGGAATTACTCCGACAATATCAATAATTCGCCCAATTTGCCACTGCGATGGCAGGATTAGTCAACGGCGCTCGATCCATCTGAGTAGCTGGTCCGTCTCGCGTGGCCTACCCGTGAACGTATGCATTTTGCGGCTCAAAGTTACGCTTCCGTCATCCTTCTGATAAGACCCAAACGTCACTGAACGCGTCAAAAGCTTTGCGTAAACGAGATAAATATGGACGCGGCACTCTCTTCATTTAATTGACACAGGAAAATCATAACAGATTCCCGTTTCAACATCTTCAATTTAATAATTTAAAAAACTGATTCATTTGTTATTAAAAATTATATATATATATATATATATATATATATATGGTCCCTAATTATAGTTAAAAGGCTGCCTTAGCTAATAGTTTTATTTTCCAAACGCGCAATTTCAAAGGAGCGGTAAAACATGTTGTAGTTTTTATCCGCGTTCTAAATGTTTAGTCGTATATTTCGTGAGATATTTCAGCGTTTTTTGGCCGTAATTTTGGCATGTAATACGGTCTTAGAGATGGGCGTGGTTGTGCGGCTTTGATCGTATCGATCGGTAGCAGAGACCACCGTTTACACAAAGCAACATCACTTCCAGAGAGCTGCGTATTTTTTTATTTCAAACGGAAAGTCATATTCAAACGATTTTATAAATTTTAAAGAAAGAGTCTCGCCAAAATCTGCAACTAACGTAAGCCGTAAACCACTCCTGTAGATTAACGTGATGCTTTTTATTTACTTTAACTTTAAACACTTTTAGATGGTGGATTTTGAGGGCCATACTGCTCGCTTTTCTTATGACCGACTAACAGCAGAAAGTATCTTTACCTCATAAAGCAAAATAATTTAACAGGACAATATTATAATCTAATCGAAGACAGTTTTATCGTTTCGCGAAAATTGTAATTATTCCTATGTTGTTGAGTTATAAGGATAGTAAAGCTGCATTGAAATCTAAAAAATATCTGATGCTTTCAGTTTAGCTTGTGGCTTTGGAAAATTAATACATACGGCTAAACCTAACCACTTAAAACGATGGAGTTGACATAATGATATTTTTTGCACTCCTAAAAATGCAATAGACACGAAATTTTTCTCCTAGGAAAATCATTTGTTTCATTAAATCCTTAAGTATTTCTATTTTCAATAACTATAAGTAGTGACTCTACACAAAAAGAACACTGAAAGGAAATTTTTATGTAAATTATGAAGATTATTGTTAAAAAATTCTCTTTTCCAATGAATTGACATTCCCCCGCATACACTACCGATTGTAGGTAAAAAAAGAAACCGATCTCGCTCCATTGCATTAGACGCTTATTAACTATCCAAATGGTGGAGTAAATGGAATAAAAAAGAGCCTGAGCAAATGCCATAATTGCAAGAAATACGGACGAAATGCGACCGTCGACAAACAGATATAGCCGAGAATGGGAGAGAAAAATTGCATATTCGGAGAAATCCGACAAATGGAAATGGATGCAGACGGGAATGGGGAACGTGGATAAAAGTAGAAGGGAAATGTGTATAAGAGAGACGCAGGGAGACGCAGAATCGGGAAAATCGAGATGAATGGCATAAGGGGATGAAGCGAGAGAGTTAGAAGGAAAAGAAGAGAAAGGAAGGGAGGGAGAAAGGAGAGGGGGGGAGAGGTTGGAAACACTGAGGCTATATGGGTAGATTTGCGGAGCAAAAAAGGCGGAGCGAGAGACGAAGGGCGAGGTGGCTCTCTAGATGATAAAGAGAGGGAGAGGGAAATAGGACAGCTAAAATGGATTGGGTTGATGAACGAAGAGAGGAATAAAGAGCCGCTGGCGTGTGTGTGAGATACAGAGAAAGAGAGAAAGGGAAGGGAGCCGAAATAATCCTTCCCGTCAACCCCTTCCCTCCTTTTTTTACCTAATTAGGGCCTCTCGCGTCGGCTTTAGAAAAAAACAAAAGGACAGATGATGGCGAAATAAAAAAGGACGAAAACTGTAATAACGAAAAATTAAATAAAAAAGGGATATTTCGCAAAACAAAGCGCCTGTTTTTCGAACCGACCTGAACTCACAAAACGTTTTATATCTCTCTCTAAAATAAAACCCTCTAGGCTACCCGCTGACGCCATCCATCACTTTCTCCGCATTCGGACTCCATCAATTAGGACGTTATTAAGGCAGACCGAAGGAACGTTTGCGGAGGGAAGAATTGAGAAAGAAAGAAAGAGGGAGAGAAAATGACAAGCAGTAAAAATAGGAAATGGACGAAATAGTCTTCCCGGAATGAGGTAATATGTTCCGGACGATTTTTTTTTTTTAAGTCCCGGTTCGGAAATAAGAGTAAGAGTCGGAATCCCGATACAACGACTCCTTACACGAATGAGTGCCTGCCCTCCGACGCAAACTTCTCCCTACCCTTTCTCTCCCTTCACCAAAACCGATATCGAACTGCATCGCCTCGAAGCCGGGTAATCCCCGTAGGAAAGCCACCATGATGCCCAACACGCTTTTGGGGCGAGCAATCGGAGAGTGTTAGCGAGAGATGAAGGGGAGAAGGAAGGGAAGAAGGGAGAAGGAAGGGAAGAGGGGGAAATGTGGGAGGGGGGCGAAGAAGGCGTGAAGAGAAAGGTGAGAGAGAGGGAGGGAAAGAGAGAGGGAGGGAAGGAGAGAGGGAGGAAAGGAGAGGGGCAGGGAAGGAGAGAGGGAGGGAAGGAGAGAGGGACGAGGGAGGGAGGAGGCGAGAAAGAAGTTTATTAGGGGAGGTGTTTGGAGACAGATGACTTCATTCAGGAAAAGGGGTGGAGTGGAGGTTAGGAGAGGGAGGTAAAGAGGGAAAAGGGACGGCGAAGGGAGAAGGGTGGTTGGTATCTTTCCCCGAAGAGGGCGAGATGAAAGGACCCTCCTGTCGGATGAAGCAGCGATGAAGAGGGGAGGGGTGAGTTCGGCTGGGAAGGGGGAGTAAGGTGGGGACGCGAGAGAGAAAGAAGGCGAAGAAAAATGACACTTAAAAAAACAAAAGAGGGGGATGCAATCGAGTGAGGATGGCGTACGGGAAACAAGGGTTGGACTCAAGAATGGAAAAACACTTTTAAATAAAAAAGGGACGACGAGGCTCACGAGTTTTTTTTTTCTCCTCCTCCCCCACTCTTTTTCGTCGCATTGAAATGCTCATTTTTGAGTGAATGGGGAAAAAGATGGGAGTGATGGGACTCCTCGTATAATCCTTCGCTGCGATTTTATACGGAGCGGCTTTTCTCTCTCGAAAGCAGTTAGCCTCCTTGATGGAAAAATAATAAAAGACTGTCGAGGTTTTACTTAGCCAAATGGGACGTGGTATTTTTAAAAAAAGAGGCCAATTTTAACCGTTAAAAATACGGAAATTTGCCGGAGGTGAATAATAAAAGGTAAATATACGCCGGTTATTAGATTAGAACGGGGGCCTGAAACTGTATGTCGGTTAAAACCTAACGGGGCCTTATGAATCGAAAATTCCCTACGAAATCCGAGGCATAATAGCGGTACCCAACCACATCATTGCAACGTTACATGCATTATATATGAAAATAAAAATGTCCCAACATATTTCATAAGCATTTTTTAACCTCCTATATATTTATAAATGGATGATTGAAAAATATGAGTAATTACGCATATCATTTTCCAATTTTTCCGCATATTTAGGGGAAAAAAGCTCATCGATAATTAATGCGCCGGAGTTAATTTAAATAACAATATTTTCAAGGGCATTCGATATTTTTTTATTCGGGCGAAAAAATATTCAATTACATACATTACGTCCATCGGAGGAAATCGGCGGCTTTTCTCATTTTTGATTCGAAATCCGAAATTAAATAAAGCTTACGCAGAGCCTTAGATCATACGATCCGAAAAAGTATCATCTTTGCATGAACGAATAAACATGCACAACCGTGTTTTACGCGATGAACGGAGAAAATTGCGGTTCTCTTTTCCTCCGCGACAAAATCTCAACCGGCGACATTTCCAGCAGGTGAAAGAGCTGGATGCACTTAAAGAGAACACGCGCGAGGGAGGGGAGGAAAATTTGGTGTTATAGTCAATTTGGAGTGAATGAGAAGGATTGGTGTAACGGGTGCTAAAAAGTGGTGTGGGTTGGCTCCGACTCGAGCCGCTTTCTGTAAAAGCGGAAGGGAGGTGAAGAGAGACAGCGAAGAAAGAAAGAGGATGAGGTGGACATGAAGTGTTAAGTACAGGGGGGGTAGAGGAAGGGGGAGCGAGGGAGTTAAGAGGTAGATTGAGGCGGGAAGAGAGATATATAGAGAGAGTGAGAGGGGAGGGAGAGGTGGATAATATGGAGACGGAGAGGGTGGGAAAGAAGAGTCTGTCTGGGATGCGTGGGTAGGCGTTGAGCCGTGGTCTAAATTAGTCAAACCCCTTTCGCTCCTCCTCCCCTTTTCTCCCAGACACCGCCGTACCCACGCCGCTCCCCACCTCGTCTTTTTACCTCCTTCCTCCTTTATATGCTCTGAATCCCCGTGCTTTCCCCCCACCCTCTTACCCCTTCCCTCCACACCCCACCCCTCCAAACTCGCTCAATATGCAAATTCCGTCAGAGAATGCGTTACACTCACTCGGCGGCAGGGTTTCAACGTGGGTTTAACACGGGTGCTTACGCTCCCTTCTTCCACCTCCGAAACTACGTCCCACTCTCCCTCTATCCCTCTCTCTCTCTTCTCCCACCATCCCGCTTAGAAACTCCCTCCACATCCTGCCGACAATGGTTCCAAAGCCCATACCTCACTACCAACACCCCACTCCCATCCCTGCGTGGTTCCCATACCACCGTTCCCCACACAGTCATCCCCTATCCCTTCCTCTCCCATCTTCCCTCTCTTCTCTCGAATTGTCCCCGTCCCTCTCCTCGCACATACACACCCCTTTCGTTCCTCTTCGTCTCACACACACTCGCACTCCTTGTTCACACCCTGTCCTTTCATGCTCCCACATTTTCCACCCACATGGCGCCATTACCTCGTGTTTCCTCTCCCGCTCCTGCTCCATCTACGCCCCCCTCCTCCTCCCTCCACCCAACCCCCTTCGCTCGCTTCCACCCTCGTCCCCTCATCCTCCTCCCTCTTTCTATCTCCCTATATCTCCGTCGTCGTCACTCATCCCACCTTCTCTCCCTCCCTATCCCTCTCTCTCTCTCTCCCTCCTTCCCTCTCTTTGCACTGGTCCATCCACTTCATCTCCCTCGCCGTCCGTAAACTCATTTCCTCTTCCCCACTCTTCCTATCCGCCACTTACGTCATTTTTCCTTCTCTCTTTCCCCCTCTCCTTTTCACCCTCTTTATTTATCCCTGACGCCTAACTTTCTCTTTCCTTCTGCGAAGTTCCTTTTTTAGACGCAACCACTCTGCCTCTCTCTCTCTTTCGCGCGCTAACGCGAATCTAACACTGTTCTCCCTAAGCAGTCGCGAATTTTCCGTCCTTCCTCTTTGAAAAAGGAACCCGCCTGCCTACCTCTTCCCCATCCACCTCCATCCCTTCTCCTATCCTTCTCACGTTCACCCCTCCGGGGCTGAAAACTGTTGCATTCCAATTGTCCGATTACGGGAATTGCGTTAAAACGTGCGTCAATTGTGTTTTTGTTTCCGAATAAGGAAGACCCATTTGGCGAACACGATAAAACCATTGTGTTGGAAGAAATTAACTTCGTTCGCTTTGGACGTGTTTACTCCATCGGAGCGAGTCGAGAATTGTCCTACAAAAGGATGAAACGGGTACATTTTTCGCGTCTTCTTCCGTTTTTTCCCCCGAGCTCTAAAATGTAAAACGGGCGTATTCGCTGGATTCGCATCTTTAGATAATATGTTTATTTACGGTTTTTGGTTTCGCTGTTGTCGACGGGGTTTTCCTCTACAATTCGGATTTATTTTACCTTGGAATCTGTAAAAAAAAAATTAACAAATAATCCGATTTAAATCCGATATGATCGCGTGACAGCTTACCTGAACATGGTTGAGACTCGGGCGTAAAACGCGAAAAACAGCTTTATCGCTATGTAATTGAAATGAAATTCCCTAAAAGTAATTAAATCTCTCAGGTTACTTTGTGGATTAATTCTCAATCATACGGCTTCAATTGAAAATATAATCCAGATATTTATTTTTTCGGAATCCATGAAAAGGGATTTTTAACACTCGGGCAACAACTTCAAAGAGGAGAAAAATCTACGTTCTGCTTCCTTTTTATTCCTCCCCGCGGCTGGCATATGCGACAAACAATAGCAAAGCGCATCTAATCTACGCCAAGACTTACCTTTTCCAATGTATCTGCGTCCGCATTTAAAATAAATAAATAACGCGGACGAAGGACCTGAAGATCCAATTATTTAGATGACCACTGCCGCAACCCTCGTTTCCCATTGGCTACAGCGATAAGCCCGTTTCGACATAAATTTGATGTAAACGCGTATGATACGCAGCGGCACGGAATCGATAAAACTGACCGTCGGGAACACGCTCCACTGCTAAAATTCATCAAATTATGGAGGGCTCGAAACCCTGGGTATGTCCTTTTATATAATCAACTCAAAGTGCCTGCGAACGAACGTGTGCCGAAAAGGTTTGCACGCGAATCCGCTCATGAAAACGTCCCTGCAACGAGTGAGAGAGAGAGAGAGAGAAAAAAGGGAAAGGAAATAGAAAAGCCATCTCCGCGGAGAAATAACGACATAGACGGAGATATAGACGGCGAGACGAAAAGGTAGAGGGAGAGAGAGAGATAGAGAAAGGATGAGAGCGATGACGTCGGGTGAGTGGACAATTATGACTTCGAAATGGCCTCGAGTTGAACTCGAGTTGAGCCCAAGTGTCTGCAGGCGAAGGCACGCGGCGAGCAGAGAGGCGGCCAAAGAGAGAGAGAGAGAGACGTGGAGAGGGAGTGCAGGGCCAACGAGCGTGTACGGGGAGTGGGAAATAGCGTAGCTATACGGGGTATACGGGGAGTGGAAGCATTGAGGGATATAAAGCGAGAGAGAGAGGGAGAGGTATGTGTAAGAGCTTCCAAAAGGTTCGCGCGGAGAAACGGGACACTAATGACCACTCGCAGATGTGGGCGGTACGACTTACTAAAAGGGACATATACCTCCTCCTCCCAAACAGGGTTCGCCAAAGGGAAGTGTAGTGCCTTAAGACAGGTAAGGAGTTTCCGATGTCCCGGATGAGTTTGAGGAATGGAGGGAGGTAGACTTCCTTTACCTCATCCCTTACTCGCATTAGTTTCTCTCTCTCTCTCTCCCAAAAACCTTCCTCTTCACCCTTCCCTCCCTTCCCCCTTTTGCATTTCAGCGTCCTAAGTTCCCTTTATCCGCTTAATTCGCTCAATCTTTCGACAAAGCGACACATAATCGCATTACTCCAGAGCGTGCCTCCGCTCTCTCCTAAGTGAGTGTGTAAGGGAAGAGGAGGAGGAGGAGGAGGAGGAAGGAGGAGGAACAGGGAAGAGGACCACTTGGATGGACACACGAGTGCGAATTCCCGAGTAAGCTCAGACAGAAACCGGCGTGGTGCAAGAGGGGGGAGAGATACGGAATGGAGGAAGAAAAATGAGGAGAGGGAGGAAGAGAGGAGGGAGGAAGGGAGGGAGAAAGAGAGGGAGGGAGAAAGGGAGGGAGAAAGAGAGGGAGGGAGGGAGGGAGAGAGAGGGAAAAAGAGAGAAGGGGGACGGGGAGATGCAAGTAATGGGCCAACGCGAGTGACGGACCAACTGCCGTGCACAATGGACCCATTGCGTAATGGGCAAAGTCCTCCAGCATTGAGTATGATGAAAATAGCAATGCAACGAACAGGCTACAGTTTGACTATATGGAAGTTGAAATCGGGATTAACTACGGTAAGGTAACCTTTTTCAAAAGCCTCAAAAACTAACTACTATGGATCCCGGGGTTGTTTTTCCGTCTCCGTCTTCCGCTGGAGAAAATACGTCCATAATCGGATTTCTACGGTTTATTTTTTAAGAAGAAAGCGTGAGCGAGAGAGAGAGAGAGAAAGAGGTAAACGAAGATTAAGCACGTTCAAATACTACTGCTCTTAGGGGCTATTCGAAAGCAATCACTTGATTGTTTCCGAGAGTAAAGTAAAAGTTCTTTTAAATTTCAAAGGTTTGTAGCTTTCTAATGATCTGCTTGTAAATTGATTTGCAAAACTGATATGTGCCATGCCAAAAGTAAAACTTTGTGATTTCCTTGTGTGTTCATATCCATTTTTAATGTCAATAGTAAACGTTTTAGGTCCAGCATTTAGCAATTTAAGCTTTTAATGGTTTAAAATTCAAAATATTTCATTTTTCTTGTTACTTGATATACCTTTCGTTAAACTGCTAAAAACATAAAATTAATGAAAAATCATTGACATAAAGTCAAATAATTCAGTAGACCAAAATAAATTACTTCTTTTCTATATCATCCAATTATTCAAAGTAAACATATTGCAGTCTTTTAGAAATCCCTGCTGCTATAAACTTTTTTTTTTAAATCACTAAATTTGGTTTTCTTGGTCTAACACTACGAACAACGAATCAGTAATGAGACTCAAATGCTTTTTATTTCGCTACAACTGGTATTGAACGGCCAAGTGATAGATTTAATGTAACTTGCATAAGCTCGCGAGTTTTTATTGATAACATTAATATTGTTTGAATAACCACTCGGACGTGATGTATGAAAACATAACTTATAACGAAAAAATATTTCAGGAATTTTTAGGAAAAGACTATTTTGAATGATCGACTTAAGCAATTTCCTTTGCGTCACTTGCTAATGTGAATAAGGACTACTTATACATGCATCGCGATACGGAATACTAGATCGCCATGGGTCTCTTCCTCTCTCTGTCTATTTACCACACGCATTTATTAAAGACATCAATCCATATGAATTTCCGCGTTTATACTGCTCGCTCGCTGTTGGATCATTTTATAAGTTACGGAATATTTAAAAACAGCTAAGTTTTTTGCCAAAACTGAATAAACAGAATTTAATACTAGCTAGCGTACTGAATACTACAGCTTAAATTTCACAACATATTCTGTTAAATATTGATGTGATTATAGCACAGTAAAAGTCTACCAAATGAATTTCTTCGACCAAAGAAATCACAGTTATAACATTTTGTGTAATCATAATAATTTTCAATGAATGAATATTTTATAACAGGTACTAAATGGGCGATAGCTATTAATCTTCTCTGGTATCGAATCGTTTTACTGGGAATTGTGCATATTCTCGTCCATTAACTTAGAAATACTTTCGGGATTGAAAGAACCGATATCAAAGCAACCAAATTTATAAACGTAACAAATTTTGTTTCACATTTGTGTGAGATATAGAAAAATAAAATAAAATAATAATGAATTACTTTAGAGTAAACATCGAAATGTACTCGTGGAATTTCATCCTGTAAAAACGTTAATTAAAATTCTATTTTACACCGGAGAATTATTAAGCTCGTCTTATGGCTAAAAAATCAAGAATAACCACTTATAATACAAAAAACTGAAAAAGTACTTAATCTCAGATATCTCCAATAGCCACAAGGCTATGAAAAACAAAATACGCATTTCGGCTACATTGAATCCGTCTTCAGAGGCAATTCCTCGAAAGTAGATTCTAAAGGAATCTATTACTATTATATATGTACTACAATCTACTTTTCCAACCATTTCAACTCGCGGCACCCCAATTCATTTACTCTGATTTTCGTGGTGAGCCAGCTTGGATTTGCGCAGTACCCTTGCAAAGAAAAAATATTTGCTAATTTTTTTCTCACGCAGTTTCGAAATTACTTCTCTGCCTCGATCAAACAAATTCAAACGCTGAATTCGTAGATACATGAAACCAATGAAAATAAATAAATGTATAGTGTGGTAAAGGCAGCCTATTTTAATTTACAAAATATAATAGTCACGTATGAATAAATATGTAACATTTTAATTTCTTTAAAATGAATCATACAACAAATTACTCTCGCAAATCACGAAATTTTTGCGCGAAAATGAACGGGGGACCGTTCCTATGCACACATAAAACCTTTATTTACAATGCATTAAAGGAAAGCATTCGATAGAAGTCAATTCTCGCTTAGGCACCTCGGAGAGCTGATCTAAGGCGACAGAATCTCCATGCAACGTAAAACGCCGGTTGTGGATTCAAAACATTTCGGAATTTAAAAAAACGAGCTTCCGCCAGCAATAAAACCCAAACCTGTACATTTGAATTAACGTACGCTCTTCCTTCCCTTAAAAATTTTATCCACCTATCCCTATAAACCTATCCACTTGGAACTCATCCGTTTCCATTGAAAATTCCTCCGACTCCTTCACGATTCAATGCATCTTCATTTTCAAAGTCTGGAATTCCGCAGCCGGAAGTTCCTCGGCGCATCGGTTAATAAAATCCCGCCATTAACGTAATGGGTATTCCATTCGAATGCCATTTTGCGTGTTCGCGTAAAATTTCATCGAGCAAGATGAGTCTCGTTCCACACGCGCACACATTTACGCACACACACACAATCGATACCGTAAATCGACTATGAATGTGTTCGACGCCGCCGAGTATTTCACTTTGATCGCCCGAATCCATTTGGCGTTCATTAACTACCAATATTAATGGAGCTCCGTCCGAATCCGGATAAAAACCATATGTCCGGGGGATTCTAAATGGACATTTAGCATCGCTACCAATGACATGACCATAGCGACCTCGGGAAAACACGCCCTTGCCCGCTCAGCGCTCGATCTGCACAGTTAATCCGACGGCCTGAGAGGTCCCCAGCCCGTGGGCTCAGTGTGTGTGAGAGAGAGAGACACCCACAACCCGCCAGCGTTCCCTTAACCCTCCAATCGCTCCTCCATTGACGGCCAAACACGTATCCGCAGCCACACGTGCGCGCCAATCACGTGAGCACGCGCTCTCACAATCGCCCCCCCCCCCCTGAATCACGTAACATCACGTACGGACGAATTGCGCGCCGAGTACTAGAACCTTTGTGACGGAGTACTAATGGCCCTCCTCATACTGCGCTTATCCCCCAACCCCACCAACAGAACCCGCCACTCCGCGGCCGGTTCCGCCCTTGCCTCCAACAACCTCCCTTACCTCTCTCTCCATCACATCCCCACCAAAGGCCTCCTTCTCTCCCGCCACCTCCTCCCTCGCCCCAGAGCCACTCTTCTCTCTCCCCCTTCTCCCTTCAAAGTCTGCATTTACTCGACTGATTCTGAATCAATTTAAGCCACACAATGGTCGAGTCCAGCACCAGTTCCAATGCAGACGCAGAGAGTATCTGGTGCCTATATATCAATACCGAACGTGATCCGCCAGGGATTTCCAACGGCGAGGGTTCATTTTGGGATTACGTCAGTGATTGGTTCAAAGCTATACTCTTTTTTTTAAAAACGGCCATCAAAGGAACATTCCCCCGTCCATAGAGCGATGACGGACATTTTACAGCTATGATATACATTTGGACGATTAAAACTTCCTCCGGATAGGCTTGTTTCAAAGGAAGCGCTGGCAGAATGCCCCGTTATGCGCGTGCGCGAGTCGATGCATGGCTCGCGGAAGTCCGTCTCGATTTGGAATTTTGATATTACGACATATTACCACAAAGAATTTCGACCTCGGCGATCGCGCTGAAAGCTTTCTCATCGTTCTGATTTGGTCTGAAATCCGCTAGAGCCCCTCCCCAATCCCTCCCTCTCTCCCTTCCCCCATCTGTTAATATTGTGGGATTTGATCCACCTTACAGCGAGCAAACACGGAACCAGGATTTGAATGGATGGATATCAGCTCCATCCATACAAATATTTCGGCAGATGTATTTAAGCCCATTGGTGAAGTGCCACGCTATATTCCTCAATAGCATCATGTGTAGAAAAAATTGATTGTCGGCCGACGAACTTTTATTAAAGCCATCGCCTCGAATTTCCGTATTTGGCCGTTTAAAAGGGAAAACGGAGAATGAGCGATTCATTTCAATCTAATCTCCGACTATTAGACACCTTCGTTAAAGGGGAGTTTCCCCTCGACTAGTTTCAATGGACAGTCGCGATTTTGAATCCCACGGAGCACAGGAAAGTTTGTATCGCATTAATACATTCATAGTCACATGTATTAATCGGATAATCACCTGTAAAACGTTCAGACGTGTCTGGCCGCTATCCATACGTCCGACACTGAATTAGATTACGCCTTAAATTCATATAACGTCAAAGAACGTTTTGCAAGTTTGGCATTATAGCTAATAGCGACTCCTCGTAGATACATCATTATAGATGAAATAATGACCTACCTGAAGCTGACGATGTATGAAATTTTTTTAGTATAGATATGCATACACTACTCCGATAAATATGATTTTGAGTACTTGACGCATTCTTAGTGAAACAAAAATTTGATTGTATATTTTACCTGTTACTTTTATTCCACGATAATAGAGCTAGTTTAAAATAAAAAATTGGCATGTATAAAAATTGGAACGAGTACAAGAATATGTAAATTAGACAATACGGACGATTATCATCACGGACAATCGCAATGAATGCATGAAAAGATCAAGGTTTAACACAAATGACTACGCCATCGACGGTACATTCCAGCGACCTGAAAACAGGTAACTCTCGTTCAACGAACGTTCGTTGAACGAATGTTCGCTTTAACGAATGAATTGAATTTTATAACTTTACTTTTCGCCGAAAATTCCGTTCACTTTAACGATCTAAATAACGTATCCAACTCAGATAGAAGAAACTCGGATGTTTACGAAAGCTGTTGGGGTCACAAAGACCGTCTTGTTTACCGATGGATTCTTCGTGTGTTCACTTTACCACGCATTTTTCCTATCGTCTGCATTTCTTAACATGACGTCACCCAACGTGCTGCTAGTTACTCAAAATATATTTTTAAATATCCACTTAGACTTGTAGGACCTCTTGGGTACCGATAAGGAGGGAGCGCAACACGCAGCCATTCTATACATAAAAGTCTGTGACTTGGATTGACTACGTCCGGTCGCATTCGTTTTCCTGCGGTTCATACATAATCGTTACATCACGAGGATTTGTTTTCAAGCCAATGCCGTGGCCACATTTACCGTATTTGCTCTCGCTGTGAATCTTTTATAAACATTTTTCTTATTTGTACCCTTCAATCGACAATGAGTTTAAACGGAAAAATCACGATCGTTCATCGAATTTCCGTTTTACGAACGCTTTTCTGGACCGCGTGTCGTTCGTTAAACGAGAGTTGTCTGTATTTGGGTAGAATTTAAAGAATCCGTTCAACCAGGCGAAAATCCGCTTTCGAAAATTAGTAGATCCTAATCACTAAAATAGCGGCCTTAGTATGCACGATTTATCGATAAGACGCGTCGCATTTTATTCCAAATAAGATATTGTTATTAACACAGCCAACTTATATCGCCGAATAAAGTTTAAAAGTTACTAATACGATTGTATTACATTGATCGAATGTTTGAGATAAGAGGACCTAGCCAGTACACATCAAGCAAAATAAATTATTTACCTAGAAAACCATATTATCGTGTTCAAGAGATTAAAATACATTCAACTTTGATGTACTACCCTGAGTGAATATCCATCACTTTTTATTTTAGAAACGTTATACAATTCTTAAAAAATATGGCAGTATATCAAAAACAAGATAATCTATTTTCAGTGTAATTACCAATATAAAAAAACACGCTAAGGTATATCCTTCAAGTTTTTTATTCAACATTAAGTAATCAAAAAATCAATTTTTTCGGTAACAAGGAAGACTTATCAGAAACTTACGAAAGGAAAGGTAAACCGAGTAGAATATTCGGATGTAATTGAAGTTTGACGCTGATCCAAATAAATTTATGTAAAACCAGTAGTAGTAGTTAAACAACAAATCATCCTACGTATATTCGGATCCAAATGGCCTTCACGCATTATGAATATTCATTAAACCGAAGGTCAGTGTATATAAATGTACGAGAAATAACTGGTTTCTCAGTTCATCTGACAGATATTCAATATACCTGATATTACATTCGATACACAGAGGGAATATCGTAACGCTTTCGTTAATTTCAAGTAATAGGATGGAAAATGTTACGTAGACCATAAATGATTCAAGTTTTCAAGTATTATCACTAAGATGCTGCTTCGATCCTAAAAGGGTAAAATTGCATTTATTTAATGTATTTTTAATGTGTTTTGGCAATTGGCTTATTAGTTTACCCCTTCATTTCTTTGGCAAGAAGAATTTTATCCTTAAGAATACTCATGTAGTACGACAAATGATAAAACCATGAAGAAAAGTTAAAGAGGAGCATACGTATCAGTTTTTACATGGAAAGGTAGAAAAATAGTGAAATTTCTTCCCATATATGTAGGCAGTCAACCGGAAACCACTGCTAAAAGATCCATAAATGCTCAGAAGACTTATAAAACGATAACCTGCACCATTATTGTAAAAGAATGCAATAAGTACATACATGGGTGGTGGGAATTTCCTTGACTCCATGTTGGGTTATTATAGAATTGAGATACGCTTCAAAAATGGTACATAGAAATCTTTTTCCATTTCCTTGATTTGTCAATAGGTAATGCTTGGCTACTTTGGAAAAGAAAATCTGGTATAAATATACTATTACTATTTGCTGTAGTTGATGCTCTTTGCAAAAGTGGAAAAAAGGGAGAAGGGAAAAGAGGTCGTCAAAGTAATGATGTACAAAAAACCACTGATGCCAAGAAGAACAATGACCAACATTTATGCCACCGCAACCAAATGTCCGTCAAGATAGAGTCGATTATCTTCCTATATGACTACTATCTACCATTTACTTCATGCATAAAATGTAATGTTGCTCTTTGTTTAAACAAAGACAAACCGCTATGAAAGTGTTCGTGCAATGCAATATAAAATTTTCCTAGGCTGCATGGTGTATCATATATGATACAAACTGTAATGAATTTATTTTTTTACATCAAAGTCATTAACATATATTTTTTGAAAGTTAAATAAAAAAATCACACGAATGGGCTTATATTCTAATAATAAAAGCCTAGGTGTGCTTGTGTATAACGCTGACGTCATCAATGTCACTTTTTAACGCGTTTTTAACAGACTTCCCGATTAGGTGGAAGGTTGAAATTTCGCAGGAATATTTGATTTAGATATAAAAATTAAATGACAAAAAAATACGAAAAAAGACCCGGCTTCGACTCCAGGGAGGGGGGCGATTTCCACTCCCCGTTAGATAACACGTAAAAAGCGACTTTTTAAAATTAGAAATTAGAAAGAATTGACGTACGATCTTCGAAGTAGGTAAAACTATGTTTTAGGAAAATTAATGAGGTTTCTTATTCTATTCATCTTTTTCCGCCTACCGTTCGAAATCTCTCATATTAAACATTTAGATGTAGAGTAAGAGAGGGGGGAACGTGGGGAGGGAGATAGGAAGGGATATAGAATGGAAGGTACACAGAGAGTAAGGGAGGTATAAAATTAGAAAAGGACGGGAGGAAAGAGAGACAGAGAAAAAGAGGGAGAGCTATGGATTGGGAAAGGAGGGAATGAGAGAGGGGGAGGTGGGAGAAAAGAGGCAGAGAGAGGGAGGGAGAGAGATAGATAGATATGCGTCTTTATTTGGGCGAGATTGAGACTAGGCAGTCTCTTCTTCCATCTAACCCATTGTCAACATAACATATAGGAAGACAGTAACAAAGAGAAAAAATAGGAAAGATTACATAAAATAAATTACTACATAAGTACAATGCCATGTTAGCATTTTTGGAAATAAAAAGATATGCAGGTTTGTTGTTTGTGGGGAAAAACAAGGGAAAATTAAGATATTATTTCCTAGTAAAAACCCCACTGCAGGAAAACACCCACACAAGAAGGGGGGTGTGAAAAACCTGCGAAACCTACTGATAGCAATATTTAAAGATTTACAAGATCATATTATAAAATTACATAAATTTAAATACACATAAACACAGTTTTGCATAAAAACTAAGAAAGGGGGAGGGAAGGAAAGAGAGGGAGGGAAGGAAAGAGAGATAGGGAAGGAAAGAGAGGGAGGGAAGGAAAGAGACAGACAGACAAACGACTTTATTAGGGCGAAATTGAGACTATATAGTCCCTTCTTACATTTAACCCTTAAGAGAGGGAGGGAAGGAAAGAGAGGGAGGGAAGGAAAGAGAGGGAGGGAAGGAAAGAGAGGGAGGGAAGGAAAGAGAGGGAGGGAAGGAAAGAGAGAGGGAAGGAAAGAGAGAGTGAGACAGAGGGAGAGAGACAGAGGGAGGGAAACAGAGGGAGGGAAACAGAGGGAGGGAGACAGAGGGAGAGAGACAGAGGGAGGGAGACAGAGGGAGGGAGACAGAGGGAGGGAGAGAGGGACAGCGAGAGGGATGGAGGGAATATTATTTATTTATTATTATTACTTCATTTTTGACAAGGGGTTCATCATTGGAGAAAACAAGAATAAGAAAGAAATTCTCCCGAATCTCTATTTTGGCAAATTTTATACCGGCTCTTACTCAATAATTACAGCTGGTATTATTCAATTTTAAGTTCCCCCGTTATATGTCGGGCAATACACTAGCTATTATATATTTTCGAAGTATGGATGTTTGTGCCGCAATAACCCAACAAATACAGAACAAGAGGAATGATTTGTTTTAGTTGCAATAAAAAGCCTAGCGAAATGGGTTGGTTTTTAAACCGATATGATTGACATTTTTAATTTTTAAAGTTTCCTTTCCTTTTTTCTCAATTTTAATAAGATGGGAAATGGTGTGGCATAATTTGTTTGTAATTTAAAATTATTTAAAATCGGAGAAAATATGAAGTTTCATTTTCTTACAGTTAAATTTCAAATTAGGACCGAATTTTTCCAAAATAAAACTTTTAACCACAAAATTTTTAATTTCTTTAATCGAAAAATTTTCGTCCTCATGGCAACCCAATTATTGTCAATTTAAGACAATAGCGTAGTCCAAAATTCATATCCATTATCTTAGTAGACAAAAGATGATGTGAAATGCTACACTATTTTGAGTTTCGAGTATTTAAAGATAAATAAAATTTTAATTATAATTGATTGATATTTATTTAGCAGTTGTGAACGAAAATTGGAATGTGACATCGACGCGTTTCTATACCAGGTATTCTTATTATTTCTTGCAACAATCCTTTTTGAATTCAAACGTCTTCAATTTCCGGCAAAGATTTCTTTTGCAAGCCCAAGGCTATATGCTAAAAGTAGTCTGGGTCCACTTAACTCCACATTGCTTTTCTCATGATCAGTTTTACGTAGCATGTTCAAGAGTAAGCAATCGGAATAATTTATATATTTTTTTCTCGAAGTAGCGGGACCGCCAACACAGTCTATGAGGAAGTATTGTAAAGGGGTTTTCAGTGCGTTTTTTGTCAAAATTATGGGGGTCGAAGAAGATGAACTTATGACATCGGAGTCATGAAATATCATTGGTGCCTACCTAAGAAAATTTTAAAAGTATAAATCCTAAATACACGGGCAAAGAACGGGTTCTTTCGCTAGTTCAATGTAAAATAAAGCAAAACTATACGATTTTCGGCGTTTCTGGAAAAATCTATTTTATGCCAATTTCGAAGAGAAGGCGTGTTTTCCATGTAAATTTCTACATGTATTTCTCTTTCTGTAAAGTCAACATGCCACTCAACTCGTACATGAGGAGCTCATAAACCTATTAAGTTGATTTAATTACCACCAGAAAGATCTCGTCAAAGGTAAATATTTTTTTCCGAAAAGAATACACGATAAAATTTAATACCTCTCCTCCTAAAGCCAAACATATCTTCGCATCCTACAGCTCTTCTCCTCCTCGCGAATCCTTCTCGACTCGACGAACGCCTCCCAAACACTGCAAAGGAGGAACTCCTGCCTCGCCGAGTCCTCATTTTATCTCGCGAACCCTCGCCTCCTTTGAGAAATGCAGTGTGAAAAAAATGAGAACGTAGTGGAGTGGTAGCTGCTGCCCCTCGACTATGTCCCACAGGGGGATGTGACCGTGCTCGTTTGTATACAAGGGTGTGGAAAGGTCGGCACTGGAAAGGAGGTCCTGTAACATGAGGACCGCTTGGCCTTAAGGCTGAATATAGGGCGGCTTGAAGGAGGAAGAGACTTAGGCGGCGTGGATTCCTGGCCTTGATAACTTAGCGCTGAGAATCTACTTTTCCTGATAACAAACAAGACGTGTTGTTCAAATATCGCACGAATCTTGTGATAAGAACAATTTCCAATACATTCGAACTGAGTACTATAGGTGTGAATTGAGAAATGACTGCCCGTAAAAGGTTTAGAATATAACACTTCACTCAGCCTGTGGCAGTAATATTTTTGATGCCATCTTTTTATGCCGAACTTTCTTTAAAAAGTTGGCACGCCATTGTGAAACGACAAATTTGAAAATAGGCTATATACACATTTCAGAAGTATTTATCAAAATCTTATAACATTTTAATCGGTAATTTTCTTTCTTCAAAGAAAAGGAAGTTGGCATGGCGCCATTTTACTTCCCAATTATTCCACTTCCGCGTCGAGCCTTTTAAAAAGCATTAATTTAGCCAACATATCCCTAAGAACAATAAGTAATTTCAGGCCAAACAACAACCGAACTAAAAGAAAAATTCCGTCAGCGCTTTAACGACTGCGTGGCTTTTAATTGCTCCATACTCCGCAAGTGTACTCGAGATCCTTAACGTTAAGTTGAAAATTCCATATCATTTGGAGCATTCGAAGAACAATAATATTACGTCCCTTTCAGAGACGAGAGTCGCAGCTGCGCCTTATTCCTTATGCAGAGCGAGCGTACGCACACATCTCTAGCCAGGATTTCTTGAATCCAGCCGGCATAATACAAGTGGGAGGACACGGAAGAATACTCTTTTTAAAAAAAGGAAGAGGAAATGGGAGAAGGAATCGAAGAGGTAAAGGAGGCGCAGGAACTAAAAACGAGGATGGAGGAATGGAAGGGAGTTTAAAGGTCAAGATAGGAACGAGAGAGAGAGAAGAAAGGAGAGTGGTAGGGAGTTGAGAGTGAGGCGAGTGGAGTTCGTTAAGGGCCTTACAAGGGGGCATCAAACAACGCTCAGACAGAGGACATTGTTTAAGAGACGCGAAGGCAGTCTGGAGTGGGAAAGAGAGGGAGAGAACGGGTTGACAAAAGATGGAGTTTCCGGCGTTATTTGTATTAATAATTTATAAAAGACGAGGTTAAGAGAGTCGAAGAAAGGAGCAGATTAGCAGGAACAACGGGAGAATGAAAAGGAAGAAAAGTCGAGGAAATCATGGTAAACAAAATGTTTTTATACGGAATGGCAATGGGAGTGAATAAAATATAGCGTTCGAATACAATAGCCCTCGATGTTGGTATTTATAATTTTCAACCAGAATCTCACTTTAAATTTAGGTGGAGCGTTGACAAATTATGACAAAATGCTATTTTTTTCCATGACGTCTGAGCTGAATGCGTTTCCGAAAAAACAAAATCCAAAAGCTTTAATTTTTTACGTTTACAAAACTTCAACATATTTAAACTGCGGAGAGTAAGATTATAATAATTGTTAAAGACATTTTGCAAAAAAACTCAAGATAATTTAAATGCCCAACGGGATAAGAAGACATTAAGAACGTGCATAATAATTCGGCTATATTCTTTCGTCGGCTAATATAACCAAACCGTTAAGATATATTTTTTCTGATGAATTAAAAAACAGGTGGAGTGTTTATATGTAACGTTGGAATTAAAAACACCTCCCTCATTTTGCGTCCTCATTTCTTCTATCCACTACGCAACGTAATTTAAGAACTCTAAAATTCAGTTTCAAATTCACAGCACAATCTGCGTTTGCAGAAGGAAATAAAACCGTACATTCAAAAGGGGAAGCAAACAAAAACTCGCTTTAAAAAACAAAAACACACTTTTGTCCGCAGAATAATTCTCTCCAACTTACTAATGAACCTTTAATCATATTTTTGCTCGAGTGACCCCAGTTGAATACGCTCCGTCGCGTTGCTTGCATAAGAAAGTTTTTCAGACAAAACTTTCCGCTCTCCTAAGCCGCGCCGCGCTGCATGTTAGCTCACAAAATCATAATGCTACAATTGATGACTTTTTAAAGGGATAGTAGGGCATTACCCCTTTGAACGATTACTCGATTACAACAGCGACGCTAATAATAATTACAATCGATCAAATAATCGAATCGATAGGAACTCATCGGGCCAAAAAAAAAGATAAATTACATTTATCCCGCGAGATCCTTCCAGCATCGCCACGCGCATATCACCGCCCAAACGGATTCACCTAAATAGACAACAGCATTCGCCGGTTACAGCTCCAGTCAAACGGAAATAAAGCGACCCGACAGACTCACAAAACGTCACGAGAGAGCTTGCGCGTAAAAATTCGAATGGGAATTGGCAGATATTTTCGCATCAAAAACGTGTCACATTGGGCGCCGCGAGAAAAAAGACGAGAGAATGCGAGCAAGGAAGAGAGAGAGACTATGGACGCGGAGAAAAATTTGTTCGTAGAGAGATTGAGAGGGCGTGAATAAGACCAGGCTACAATGCGAAAGGGTGAGATAGAGAGAGAGAGAGGCCTCCGTCGAGGAATCTGGGTTTCATAAACTCCAAGGTGGATGCAAAAGAGAGAGAGAATGAAGGGTATAGGAGGAAAGGGACAGGGTGCTCGTAATGGAAGAAAAGAGTGAGAGGGTTGAGAGTATATTGGATGGCGGAGGAGATAAGCGTAGAGAATTGCATGCGGGACCGAGTGGGATGGGGCGGGGGGAAATGGGGAAGGGGAGGTGGAAGGAGGGAGATGGAGAAACGGGAGGGCGTACTTGAGATGCTCCATCCCGATGGGCTTGCAAGCCTCTTCCAGCGAGGGATTCCTCGGCTGCTTCTTTTCCTTCATCATCCTCTTTTTTTTAACCCTCTTCCTCGGTTATCTTTTTTTCTCATTTTTCCTTCATCTGACAAGGGCTTGAATTATACATTCACGTCTTGATGGAACTGGATATCTCGGGTTCTACGCGAAAATGGATACCGTTTTGTTTATCTAAGGCGAAAATAAAAAAGGACCGACTCTCGTG
The DNA here is from genome assembly GCA_028673005.1 of Tanypteryx hageni. Lineage (NCBI taxonomy): Eukaryota > Metazoa > Arthropoda > Insecta > Odonata > Petaluridae > Tanypteryx > Tanypteryx hageni. Next base: position 60,784,915 of record CM054116.1, read on the forward strand.
GCCGTTGAGTAACCGATTTTTTTAAGGCAGAGATGTAATTAATTAAAACCGTTGTTGAAACAGCGGGGATGATTTTAAAACGACAGGAAAAAAGCGAAGTCTGATCAAGTTTTCGGTCAAAATTATGGGAAAAAACGTTTGGAGGAATAAAACAGGAAAGGCGTCATTAAAAATTAAAATAGGATGTAAATTTCTGGGAGGGAAATCAACTCTACGCCAAACCTAAAAAAAGCGATATAAAAATAACGAAAAGTTAAGACGGATGAATCGAATCACAGATTGCAAAAAACTGCAAAAATAAAACGTCATTCAAAAATAAACCGTTTGCATGTCTCACAACCGGTACAGACAATAATTAGTTCATTTTTTTAATTAAACATTTAATTTTAGCTTGAAAATACCGATAAACGTCAATTTTGTTTTTTGAGTAATCACGTTAATATCTACACAAAAAAGATTTTTCGCGCAATAATTCGCCGTTTAATTATTTAGTAAAACGTAAAAAATACATCCTGCATATCAAAATGACATAACAATGACCCCATGTATTTTAAATATCGATGCGGCTAACATATTTGCAAAGGTGTAAATGTGATATCTATTGCACTGCAATTTTTTACGAACATATTTCTGAGAGCAAAAATAAATCGAAGCACTTTTCTGAACGACCCCACTCCCTAGAACCTATATAAGAAACCCCTCGATATTTAAATGAAGAGCGTACTTTCAAATCCGATTAAAATTTAATCTACGACTCTCCGACTTGAAAATAAAAGCAGCGTAATATTTTAAAATTATCTTCCCAGTTTTTACGTTAATGCTCGAACTTTAGCACAAAGCGTCCTCGATGGTATATTTAACTTGCCCGTATTAAGTTCGCTTTTTTATCCGGACTACGTTTTTTTGGCTTTGGGATATCATAAGAGTATTTCACTATTACGCGCAAACCCATTACAATGCCCCTGAGGCCCACCTCCCACCAGATCTTCCCATTCCTATGAATTTTAAAACACGTAGGACGGACCGTTTTAACAGGCGGTCTTGTGTATTATTTAACCTAGATGAAAAACATACGGGTCAAGCCTTTAGGCAGGGTTCTGTTTTTACGGGTTTTAGTAGACGTACGCCATCCCAAGAGTGAAATAAAAAATTTGTCGCGAATAAATTGCTCCTCGAAATATAAATTATTATCCTTCGTTTCAAATTACTAAAATGAGGGTCGAAATTTCTTTTTTGCCTGCTACCAGGTTTTTTTATTTAAATTAGTCATCCGGTGAATAAACAGCTATACAAATAGATCGTCTACTACTGAATATAATTCCATTAATTCGGAGCGCGAACATTTTCAATATTTTCCCTTTTACTAGTACAATGAAAAAGTCCTGGACTTTTTAATATTAGCCAAAATAGTTTTACCATTGAAATAAATTAGGTGTAGCTTTTCTTTCCATGCACGTACACCAATAAATGGATATGTATCCGAGTACAATTATGCGTTTTCATTCATGTATGCATGCCGAAAGCATTCATAATAAGTCATTCATTAAAAACTAAGAAACGTGTTTTTAGCGTACAAGATCAAGAGATCCAACGCCACACCTCGCAAGACGGAAAAAAGAAGAAATTTTCGTTCCATCCTCTGGTAAGAAGATTTCTCCGACGATATGCCAGGATCGTCTGTCTTTCGAGTGTACCAACGTCCCACTGGTGTTAAAAAAGTTAAGCTTCTTGGTGAATCTGGGAAGTTGCGGAAAGGGAGATGGAGAAAAAAGAAGCGAGACTGAACGAGCGAGATCGAAGAGTAAAAATAATCAAAAAAGCACCGAAAGATTAACTCCTCGACACTCTTCTCCCTCCCACCCTCTCCTTTGCCTATCGCAGCAAAATGCGCTTGCAAATTACTCCCCAAGACTCCACACGATCCGGGACTGCAGCTCATTAACATACTCCGTGCAGAAGCCCCACACACAGCGTGCAAAACCCTCTTTAACCTTCTTTCAACAGCGCTCGCACACACACACACAAGACCAACAAGCCCAGGGCCTCCGGCCATTTGCATTTACATCCCCGCTTTGAGAGAGAGACTCTCTCTTCCTTGTCAACCATGCTCCCTCTAACCAAGAGATCGTCTCAGATCGCTTCCTGTTAAGGCTCCAGTCGTTTTCCACTTCAACCCCGCGCTTTGTCGCCGACAATGGAGAGGGAGAGCACCTTGCAGGTACACATAAGGAGTGGAAGTCTCCCTCTCTCTCTCTCTCTCTGTCTCTTGGACTCCTCCAATCCCTTCAATTTCTCACATACATTCGCCCACCTCCCAGCATCATCCTTATCCCGACTACTTGTCCTACAGCGCTACTCAGTCGTTTTCCCTTGCCCTGCTAAAACCCTCCTGTCCCTATCTCTTGACAGGTTCCTCCTATCCCTCAAGTCCTATCTGCTTAGCCATCTCTCCCTCTCTCTCATCCCACTCTCTCCCACTCGCGTCCCAAACAACATAGCTCTCCTCTCTCTCTCTCTCTCACACACTCTTCTCGCGGATTCTCCCCGAGGCGGCAGAGCAAGGCGCCTTTCCCCATGACCTCCACCATCCTTTCAACCCTTCATTCCCCCTACTCTTCGCGTATAACCCTTCCCCTCTCCTTTTCTCCCACGCCCGCTCAACCCGTCTTCTCCTTAAAACCCTCCCCGTCCGCCCAAAGAAAAAGGACACTGATATATGAAGTGTTGGTCCCGAAGGTGGGGGCAATAAACAAGCCTCTCTCTCTCTGTGCTTCCCTAATTACTGATGTTTCCCATCCCACTACCCATCTTAGCACCTCCTCCTTCTCCCATCCGACCTAGACTGCCCCGTCTTCTTTTTTTTCTGGGCCTTATTTAGAGCGTTCTCGTTAATATATAGCGCCCAAATTTGCCGGAATGGAGGAGTTAGCGCCGGAGTTAACGGTAAGACGAAGCTGTTGTCGCGCGAATTATAGCGCTGCGGTGTGACTATCATCCCGGGCTACCCGCTCTGGGAAACATTACACACGTAACCGAAGAAGTTCAGCCGCAATGACGATCCATTACGCGTTAATGAGTATGGCACTAATTTACAAGTTTTAAGGTTTTGCGGCATCCTAAGCCGCTCGCGATATGCGCATTTTGGGACGCGGCTTTCCTAGGTATAGGATGTTTACTTCGGGAGTTTTTTTTCCTCGAGAATTTTTATGCCCGACATTATCGCGCAACATGCCTTGCTAGGGTGTACAAGAATATCTCCTCTGAGTCAAATTAACGTATTCGTAAATTTAATACGTTTTAACTGAAGTCGAAATTCAAATCGTAACGCGCTCTTTGTCAGAAAAAATTCAGTTGTTACGAAATTTAAGACGAACCGACGTAAAAAAATTATCATTTTTGTACAGCAGCCTCTTCAAAATATTATACCATTTATCATAATCGCTATTTTGACATGAATAAAATAAATGAATAAGGTGATGAAAGAAATTCCATTCAGAAAGTTTACACGGTTAACATAATGACATTTGCTCGATAATATGAGAAAAATATGTTGATCTTCAGTATAAATCATGAATTGACAGACTGTTTCTCCAATAGCCATAGAAAGGTCGGAATATCAGATTCAATTGTCGGCTATATAAATAGATCTTTTTCTAGAATCTACTACCGGCGAATCGTCACTGATGAAGGCTGCTTTGTATCCGAAATGCTCATCTGGTTTTCCCAATCATTTTATCGCCACTGAAGAGAAACAGTTTGTCGATTTGATTTGCACTATTAGATAAGCAATAATTATTTTTCAAATAAATCATGAACAACAAAGTCGTGTCAATGAGTGACACAAACACTTCTACCGCCACCATATATTTCACTTCCCGTCGTCTTATTTCTCGTTTAGTTCTCAGATTTCACGCCGAGAGAAAAAACAAAATTGCTCTCTTCAACCAACGACTCCAAGCCGCTTTGTCGATATTTTAAAAAGTATTAAACTCGAACTTAATAGGATCACACGGAAACTCGGAATGTCTAAATTCGTCGACATCCCGATGCTATCTCTCGCCGAGTTGTTATTGGCCGAGCGAAAATGATCCCTTGAAAATTTCCCGCGATAAATACCCTTTTCCCCTCCCATCTTCATCTTCTCTCCCTCTCTCACCCTTCATTCCCACGCCGATTCAAGAAAAAAAAGAATCGAGAATCCGTTCTCCCTCTCTCTCTAAGCTCCTTAATTCAGCTTCATGCATTGATTATCCCCGAATGAAGAGACGCGAAGAGAAGGATCAGTAGTCGCTGATTCCTGCCAACCGGACAGACCATGAGGTTTCCATCCCCTCCCTCACTCTACCTCTTTCTCCCTCCACTTCTCATCCTCCTCCTCCCTTAATTTCCATACCCTGGCAGAGAGGCACAATTGGAAGATACCTGCTCGGGATTAAAAGTGTATTGATATGCAAATTACGCATTTCCGAAATGCTAGAGCCCACACTGAATGAGTCCTCCTGTCACCATTTGCATATCTCACTCTTCGCCACCCTTCCTATATACGTGACCCCGACAAAAGAGGAGGAGGCGGAGTAGGAGGAAAGAGGACACGGGGAATCGACGTTTCATACATTTGCACCCTAATGTATTCCGGGCGCAGCCTCCACGTGACGTGGGCTTATCTCGTGGTCATTTTCCCCTTTCAACCCCTCCTGCACCCTCCCTCTTGCCAGCCGGCCTTTCTCTCTCTCTCTCTCTCTCCTTCTCTCTCGCGCATCCTCAAATCCACACTTTCCTACGGGATCGCTCCATCTCTCTCTCGCATTTCCACCCAACCGCGCTCTACCATCTTTCTCTCCCTCCATCTCTTTCCTTCGGTCTCATCTTTCTCGGATGAATAAAATGGCGCAGATCCTTCAAAATTTTTCCCTCTCGTCTCCCGAAAACCCCGTCATTACCCATTTAGCGGAAAGATACGAAGGGAAACGCTGGTAGCTCTCTCTCTCTCTCCCTTTCTCCCTCGCTGCCTATCTATCCGTTGTAACTAATCCGCGGATGCTCTCTTCCGTTTTTAACAGATCTCGGTCGTGTCGCGGGCTATTTCTGCGGTTCGTTTCTCTATTTGAGGGGATTATGAATTACACGTGTTTCGACGGTCCGTGGAAATCACTTCCGAGTCAATGTCGGCTTTATTTTTTTAGATATAGTGAGCTCACAAAGAAATGGCACGTTTCAGTTTTTTAAGCTTTCCAAATGTACGAATACTGTCGTAATCGCTTCGCGACGTGAGCATTCAATTTTGCGAGTAAAATTGTTTATTTAAAAATTTTGAGATAACTTCTTCTAAAAAGTTGCATAAAATATCCGTTAAATTATTAAGCGAAATCTACCCTAATATAAGTACCGTAAATATATTCCTAAGATATGCCGCGAGCTAATCATCCAATGAAATCAAATAAAAATTTGGAAGAATGGATACCTAGAATAAATGAATAATTTAGAAACTTGATTTTTGTCTATCGAAGTTTGTTACGTGTTTTGTGTGGATATCCATGAAATCAGCCCAGGAGCCCGTATCTTTGGGAATTGTATTTTCAAAAAACTTTAATGCTTATATAAAAAATAAATTTTGTGCAACTTCGTACAAATTCCATTATAATAGAATGACGCGATTATACAAAGTTGTAAAAATTTATTTTTAAATTGTGCATTAGAGTGCTTTATTGCTTTCCAATACAATTTAAGCATTAACAGAAAAAGTAAAATAAGCATAATAATGGAGTTCAATAAATTTTAGAACAATAAACTAGCAAAGCAAGACAAAATTCAACTTAAAGTAAAATTTGTGATCATTTTATAAAACAACTTAGCTAAAACTAACAGTTAAAAAGTAAGTAATTATCTTAAAATAAATAAGTTGTGTTCAAGAAAACCCTTTATAGTCATTATTTTAGCTATATAAATTTCATGCCACTGACTTACTTTGCTTTATCAACGCAAAATAGAAAGGAATCTTTCCAAATAACAATCTGTTAGAACTCAAAGATAAATAATGTTTTCTTCCAACTATAAAAAATTATTATTTTGGCAGTAAATTTATTAAGATACATATGGCCTCACATTAAATCACGTCATGTAAAATCATAATATATTCATATTTTCTTATACGTCATATTCAATTAACGATAGTGTAATAACGAACTCTTATTAGAGGCGCGAATTAAATTGAAGATCACATTTCTCAGACATAACTCTCCAATCTTATTTTCTATATATTACGAAACAAAAGATTTCTTGGGGGTAAATTCGTGCTATCAAAGCATCACGCAAAATGTGCCGATTTAATTAAGGTTCTCGAAATTAGTACACGTATATATTTTTTAAAAAGGATTCATATGTGCTCCCTTTTACTTTGGCTCCTCTTTAGATACGAGAGCCAAGAAATTGCCCCCAACTCCTTCCACCCTTCTACCGGCAGTATATCACAGCAAACTGTCTTTAATTTATCAAAAAAAGTTGTTCAAACGTGAATTATCGGCTGGATATGTGACATTATACCCACTCGCCGCTGATTAGAAGAATGGAAATCGGCGGAAATAGGGGTCACCGTCCTGCTTCCGCGATGTGTGCGGAGTTTGGGGAGGGGGAGTGTATATGGGACCCTCACAAATCTTCTTGAATCCCGCAAAGTGTTTTCCCAAGTTTAGAGGCGTCCGCACACCACCAGGCGAACAACCGATATTTCTTTTTTTCCCTCGGCACGACAAGGGAAAATACTCGACTGACGTAGTTATTAGGGTTGGGTGGGGAAAAAAAAGGAGAGAAGGGTGTTTATTTCGGAGGGGAGTGTAGGAGAAAGGCTTCGTCTAGCCACGTCTCGCGGCGTCGCCTTTTTAAAGTAACATCTCAATACAGAGGAGTTTTCGTGGTTACCCTGCCAAGTTGTTACGAAAGATGTGAATGTTTCCAGCAACCGAGGTAGATGTGCCTAGAGTTTCGATTCCAACGCATTATAAAGATTGAACCAACTCGGAAGGGTAAGTGTAGTGGTGTATTCATTCCACCGAGGTTGGAAAGATCAACCTTGCGGTTAATGTGTGGGTAAAATTATAGATGGGTAGAATTTCCGCCTCGAACATATCGACGCGGGGACTCTACCGCGATCTCTTACTCGCGGGGGCCGAAGCCGTGTAGGATGATCTCTCTCAAGGCTTTGAAGCGGCTCTCAAGACTATCATGTTCCCGTAGCATTATTCTGTTCCATCGAGGAAATGTATACGCGCTATCAGAGCGTAGAATCATGACGAAAAAACACATTTTGTACCACGAGCTTTTACCGTTATAACATTCTGGTTGATTGTGTCCTTCCGATTATTCTGTACATTCTTAGAATTCTTAACATTGAACGTTGAAATTATAATATCATACTGTAAAACACTTTTAAGTATATGTTTATATCCCACAGATTTAGATTAAACCGTTTATAAAACGTAAAAAAGGTAATTTTGTAAAATTAATGTTTAGGAAATATATTTTTATTAAGCAATAAAAGTTCCCTTCTATAAGAAATCGAATACGAAAGTTAAAACAAATTAATATTTGAAAATCAATGAATAAATACGGAGCAGCGTTCACGCCAATCTAAATAAATTACGGCATTTGAAATGAATTCGATTTAAACATCAATCGCAGATTTCGCAAATCCTACTAATTAAGGCCTTCATCGTCAAATAAATTAAATTTTTAAAAAAACGTAATTCATGCTTACCAAAAACATTAAATTTTTTAAATAAGTAAAGATGGAGACTACGGCGAAATTGATGTTAAATATAAATTAACTCCTTTACCATAAAATTCAAAATTAGAGAGACACAATGAAAAGGGGGGAGGAAAGGAAGGAAAGGCAAAAGACAATAAAAATTATAAACTTACAAGTTTAGGGATTGTTATTCCACGCCAGGGACCTGATGTCACTCACTCATTCACTCACTCAATCGCGCAAGCACTAATCCTAAAGGTGGAAAAGGCGAGAAATTCCTTTTTCCACCTTTAGGATTAGTGCTTGTGCGATTGAGTGAGTGAATGTGTGAGTGACATCAGGTCCCTGGCGTGGAATAACAACCCCTAAACTTGTAAGTTTATAATTTTTATTGTCTTTTGCCTTTCCTCCCCCTTTTTCATTGTGTGTCTCTAATTTTGAATTTTACGGTTAAGGAGTTAATTTATATTTAACATTAAATTTTTTAATGTGAATGTATTTACGTAAAAGTATCTTTTATCTTTTGCCAGTGATTTGCCCATTATGAACATCAATTTCGATAATTCCAGACTCGCAAAATTTTGCCCCCAAAACAAGATTGTTTACACTTCCTCGCTATTACCAGGAAAAAGATAAAAATCCAAGAATCACGCATTTTCATGTTACTTAAGATCGTGCCTATTTGCCCCGAGCGCGCGTTCAGCGGTAGCTAAGTCCAAATAATCCTGCAAGCCAGCAACCGGGTGGGTGGCGTTTCTAATCCTCCACGATCATTATGGCCCATATGAGCTATTGGTTTAGATATTCATTTATCATCCATTATCCTAATCACATTGTCCTGATTAAATCCAAGGAGGAATAAACGCGGGGCTGAAACAAAATACCTCATATCACCGCTTAGCCCAAATGTACGGCTTTCCGATAATGAGGCTTAAGGATGCAATATGTGTTTGCCTGCTTTGTTTTACCATGGCTTACCGCTCACTTTATAACAGCTTCAGTCTAATCAGGACTGCTAGCTGATGATAACGAGATTATTAAGATAAACAGTGTGGGACCTGATCCTGGTGGACAAGGGGAGTCGGAATGAAAGCCGTCCAATTAAAACGGGAGGGCGGAGATTTAACGAAGCAACAAATGACGTCGTGTGTGTATAAGAGGACACAAATGCAATTCAAGTTTCACATTAATTTTTTTTAGTTTCGATAGTAATCAATATGTAGTCAATCGTCGGAAAAACCGATTTAAATAAAATTTGCATTTTATACGCTCGGGTGACATGAAAATCTGTTATAAAGAGCATATAGCGAAATAATTTACAAAAATTTAACTTGTGGTTGACCTTGCAGCTCGAATATAAATTTCCGTAAATGTGCTTTTCCCATGTGATAACTAAAGGAAAATACTGTTACCAATACGGTCTATCCTCAGGTACATTTGCTGGAACCAGAAACGGGAAATGTAATTATGACGAGTGTTTGATGCAAACACAGTTTAAAGACATCATTTGAACGAAACAGAATTTTTTAAATCATTTAAGTAGCACATCTTAATTTCTTTATCGCCAAAATTTTAGAAATACCTCATATTACATATTTTTCAAATGCGTCCAAGGGAAGGTCTCTGGCTTAAATTCGCATGTACCCCGACAAAAATATTTTTCGCCGTATTTACGATAGCTTACGTCTCCCATTGGAGTAACCCTTAACAAAATATTTGAAAATATGAACGTTCTAGAGTAATTGAAATTACCGATCAGCAGACTTATAAACGAACTAAAATGCCAATCTATTTTTTGATTTCGACATTCATTTTGACATTTTACCAACTTTATAAATGAACGCAATTATTCTTTTAAGATTAAGTAATATATCCCTTCGTTTTAATAATGAGTCGCGCACTTTGTATATTTTATCAAAAATATTGCCGTCAAAATCAAATTAAAAGAAATAATAAATATCGTTTTTAGAGGGGCAACTCCACTTAAAAAATACGAACAGTTTCTACCACGGGTCGGAACTACATAATTCTCTCTCGTGTCACCGGTAGGATTCTCAATAGATAAGTTCGAAAAAATAATATCCTCAAATCCACCGCAATTGCAACGCAAAATTTACTTTAAAGGGACATCATATGAGAACGTACTTCAGAATATTGCTGGAGTTCCAACAATTTTATAGCCCGTGTTCCCAACTCCAACTCAAAAATTCTCGTGAAAGCACTTCTCCTAAGTCCCATTCCTTCGCCGCCTAAACCATTCATCTTCCAATCTCCTGCGCTCTCTTCCTCCCTTTCTCACTCTCACCTGCAGAGGCGCCACTGGCACAGGGATTTACTCTTTCCCATCACTCATTGCGCGGTCCAGCGACGCAGGTCATGGACGAAGTGAGCCGAGAAGCGTATATAAGGTGGAAGAGAAGGAAAAAGGAAAGGTGTGTGCGTGCAAACGTGTGTGTTTGTGCGCGCAGGAAGAGTAATCTTGGGAAGCAGGCGAGAAAAGACAGAACAAAGGAAACTCCAGATCGAGAGAGGGGAAAAAGGGAAGACGAAAATTGAGATGCGGAAGCGAGGGATAAAAAAGGAGGTAGGAAAGAAACAAGAGAGGAAAAGCTCCGGACGAATTTAAGAGAGAGGGAGAGAAATAAAGAGGTTCTGAAGTGAGGAAAGAAACTTATAGGGCCAAGGTATGGAGAGCGATAGAGAGAGAGGGGTATAAGGGGGTCGGAGGTTTGGACAGTGGGGAAGGTATGGAGTCGTAGAAAGGAAGGAAAGAGGGAGGGCGTTTTGCGGGACGTCGCCGTGTGAATTTATGGGGATAAACGGGGTGGAACAAAGTGGGTGCCAGGGGTGAGTGTGGGAGGAAGGATGGATAGTGGCATTGAGGGTGTGGCCCACGAATATCGCCATCATTTGCCTCTAATGCCCACGTGGATGCTGGGGAGGGTGGCCGAGAGGGAGAGGGTGAGAAGAGAAGGGAGAGGAGTCTGGGAAGAATGGGGGGGAGAGGAGGGGAGGGAATAGAGAAGGGAAAAAGAACAGGGGCGAGGGAGACAAAGCGAGGGAGAAGAGATAGGGACCGAGTCGCATTAGTAGACTGTCGCGCCCTATTTTATTTTTTCTTTTGGATTTTCTGAGAGCTGAATTTTTTCGAGCCTTGAAACGCTCTATAATCGGGACCTCTCCATTTTCGCAAGCTTGAAGGGAGTCTTATTTTATCGAAAGCGTGAGAGTGTATTATCTCGAAATGAAAAACGCATCAATTTCTTTTAAAGTGTAAAACATGTCGCCTAATCGTCTTGAAAATCAGGTTCAAATTTCAAATAAAAGGAAATCTCGTTCCCTATATCAATTATACATTGACAAATCAAGATTAAAATATACGATAAGGCAGGAAAATAAAATCAGCTTTTTATTTTGATGTATTTCGTTAAAAATTGGATACCAAATATTATAACAACTGACACAGATTGCAAGTTCTGTCTTTGAAATGTGTATCCATTTCCAATAACTTATCTATATAAACACTTAACCCTAAAATGCTTAAGATGCGATAATTCGCATTCACGATGAAAGCATTATGAATAGTACTTCTAGAAAAATCGCCCTCCGTCTCTTGTAAATCTCTTGCTTCAAAACTGGCCTAACAACGGGCCAAAACACGATTTGCGAACTAACATAAACCAATCTATGCTACGTGCGGAATCCGTTTACGGAAACCCTACCCTTACAAATTCCGATTTTCTTGATTTATCAACCCTTGCTATCCGTGATACATTTACACAAACTTGATTATCACATACTCCAAGACGTAGAAACAACTCTGGGTGTTTAATGAAATGCAGGGATTTGTTGCATCTCCCTACGTCCACGTATAAATTGCAGTTTGGAACCACACTTCCTTCACACGCCGCCTCATTCAATAAGGAACAAACCCAATTATAATTAGGGATAATCTATACTAAGCCATAGACCCTACCCCTTTCTCGGGTCTTACGTGAAAGCCGTAGTAATTTGATTACGGAGACCTAAGGGCAGCCTCGCCCTAACTCCTTATCCCTAAGGGATTGTGCGGACACTGGGATTTACCGGTCGACTCTTTCACTGCTCGATAAACGATTTTGATTGCATTCCCGACCGAGCCATTGAAATTCTTAAGCCAGGGAATTTTCAATATCGACGAAACTGTTTTAAAAGGAATCATTCCACATCTCCACAATAGGGATCTAATGGCGGGGTGATAGGATAGTCTGAAAATATTAAACAGAAAGAGACGGGAAGAAAAGACGCAAATTTGGGAGGGACGGGGTGAATGAGACAAAAATCGTACAATAAAAATCATTAATCGCATGAATATTCTCAATTTCGAATCACGGGCCTTTCAAATATATTTATATAAAGTTTTACAGGAATGTAGTCTGTGAGCAAAATTCTTACCACAAATTTCTCTCGCCTAATGATTCAAAAGAATTATAAGGAACTAAAAGATTCTATTAAAGGTTTAAGCATAAATGAAGCTGGTAACTGTGGATTCCAAGCTAAAATATTTTTTCGCTGTGTAAAAATTTAAAATATCAAATGACATAATGGGCAAATTTTAACTGTCATACGCATAATCTTATACTGCAAAATTTAATCAATACCGATTAAAGTTCTGCTTCCTTTCCAATGATAGGCTTCGTAAATAATTCTTCATAAAGTACAGTAGTATAAGGTGCTAAGTACGAACTTCTTAAAATAAAATTTTTAAGAATACTAACTAGTAGAGAGCCCGCAGTTCTACTGCGGATAATTTTGAGAAACGTCAAAAAATATTATAATAACGAAGAACAAACAGAAAAGAAGATTCAAACGTCGAGAGAGAGAGTGGCAAATTGAGGAACAAACAAATAAAAACAAAGATAAAATCGTGAAGAACAAAAATGATAAAAGGAATAGCAAACGAAGAGCAAACAAAAAGAATAGTCAAACGTCGATAGTGCGTGACAAACCATTTAGTTACAATGCCTTACAACAAATAAATACATTTTCCACCTCTCCTTGTTTTCTCCCTCTCTCTACTTCCATTCTCTCCTCTCTCTTCCTTCCTTCCATTCTCTCCCTTCTAATTCTACCTCTTACTTCCTCCCATTCTCTCTCCCTCCATCCCATTCTTCCTCCCTCCATCCCATTCTCTCTCCTTACATCCCATTCTCCCTCCCATTCTCTCTCCCTCCATCCCATTCTCTCTCTCTCCCCCTCCATCCCATTCTCTCTCTCCCCCTCCATCCCATTCTCTCTCCCTTCCCCCCATTCTCTCTCCTATTCTCACTTTCTTCCTCCCATTCTCTCCTCTCTTCCTTCCTCCTATTCTCTCCCCTCTCTCCCATTCTCTCTCACTTTGCATAGTGAAAATCCATTCTTTTGCACACTGTGAACTTCAAAAATATAAATGAATCATATTAATACATTAAATGTAATGTATTGTGTATGTATAAATAAATGCGTTTTAGTAATCAGAGTCAGGGTGTTCTATGCAGCACTTAAAACTCTGTACTCAATTTTTAGACGATCCATAATTATTTTGGCGAATGTTTTGGAAAAAAACCATCTTCCTTTCAGCTTAATATGGTAATTAATTCAAATAGAAATTTTGAGGTTTTGGATCCGAGGATTCAGAAACAATTTTAATTTTTAACATTGTTTCCTATGGAATTATGCTTTGGTTAACATTATTTCTCTCAAAGTCGCACTTTTTTAAGAGCAAACAAACAATGTAAAGGGGTGTCTACTGTACTTTGTCATTTTGCTGATGTATTTCCAGGTCCATTATTTTTCTTGTTTGGCTGTTTAAAATGCTGCTCCAAATCTCAAGTTCCATATCTTGCAACGGGTATTGTCTGCAAAAAATAGAGCACTATGATTTATACTCATTCTTTGTGCTTTTAAACATTTTTAATGTTTTTTTTGCAGATTCTCATTTAAAAATTTACATTATTGCTTATAGGAGACATTTTAAAATATCTAGAAGATATATATTTTATATGGTAGGCCACCTAACTTGGGTGGAATTCTCCATATTTGAAGAAAATCTAACCAAACTAAAATTTACAGTACTATCACAAATGATTTCACTGAATTTATTTATGGAAACGTTTTGCAATAACGGTTGTATTTATTAAGCTTAATCTTACTCACTCCAAATATGAAAAAAGATTTGTATTACATAATGGTGATACTAACTAAAATTTAACTTTTGAAACAAGGTATTGAAGTATCTAAATGGTATACTGTTTAGATTTTTCTGCTGAAGTTACACCGCACAACTTGCTTTAATTTTATTTGAACTTTATTGAAAATAATTTCTGCTATAATTTGTGATTTTAAATAGAAAAATATAAAAGCAGGATTTTATTTAACAAATAATGCATTTCCATGTTAACAGAAATGAGTGACTTGGAGCAGTTGATAGTGGAAATCATTCAGCATCTCTGAATGAATAAAGAAACCGAGTATCAACGTAATAATGCAATTACAATAGATTGAACCTTAACAAGAGAACAAAAGATTGATGATTCAAAAACGGTAGAGGACAAAATTCTTGAGAAAAAAAGAGGATAACTGCTCACCCCAAGCATAATTAATATAAATTTTTTTGTATTCAGACAAATTTAATGTTTCAAATGTTTTGGAAGACTTCTCGTAATTCCAGGTGTCTTAATGACTCGAAGATAAATTTTGAAAAAAAAAGCAGATTTAGAATCAATTTTGTTGAAAGAAGACCACAACTTACTTCTATAAGGTGACATCAAAACAGTGTTTTGTATAAATAAATGCAAGTTCGATAGTTTCTTTCTTATTCTGTTCGTGAGACAAAAAAAAACAAAACCAGAAAGACAACGATAAGCAAGTTGCTCTTAGCATCCCATCCTGAAATACGTCAAGTTGACTATTTAAACAAAATAAAATGAAGGAAGAAGCTATAGTATCTCAAGCCCAAACAGGGTTGCTAGAGAAGGCCAATGCCTGTTTTACAGCAAATACGTTAAGTGCGCTCACCTTGCTCCACACAACAATTTCATTTGTCAGATTCAATATTAGACAGGAGGTGTCAATATTGAAAAAATATCAGCCTATCAGTATCAATAAAATAATATCGAATTATTGGAACAAAATATTGATACTTCCGAAATTTTGTTGTTTATAAAGATATAAGCAAAGTCCACACAATCTAATAAGCATTAGGTCTAATGTAAGTTTAGAAAATAAGCTCATAATTTATAAGAATATTGTGATTACATATGCTCCCTCCCCCCATTCCCCCTCCAACTGGGGATGCACACACAAATCATATTACATATATACAAAAATTTGATAAAGCCACCACATGACTTTCTCCATAGCTGTAATATTTCAAAAAATTCCAAATAGTTTAAATGATAATTAATATTTTAAGGCACCGCAAGAAAATTTTAAAGGCTTTACAAAGAACAGAAATAAACTCAAACTGTACCCTTTGGGTATTGGATATAGCCATGAAGCTCCAACAATTAAGAAAATAAAAAGAAATGTTACTAAGATGTAACTAAGCATAAAGTGTTAACAATAGTCACCGGTAGGTGGTGTGGTTGTGGCAGCTAAAAGAATTTAGTTTTTAAAATATCTCTTAAGCAATGCATTATATGGAAAAAATGTTTTGAACAAACAGAAAATTAATCAATGTAACAATTTAAGTTCCCCTGAAGATGCCCACTTAGTGGGTGAAATGCATCGGGATTATTGTTAATTTTTTTATGGCTGAAGGAGTTTTTTACATTGATTAGAATTGAGCCATAAGTCAACCAAGCCACCAGCCTTCACGTAGAAAATTAAATTTCCTACAACTTTTAATCCTACACTTTTTTACATTCATCAAATATTAAAGCAAATATTTAAAAATAAACAGCGCAATATAAACTGCACAAACTTTTTCATGTACGTATATACGTTTGGTCTCACTACACTCTTTGCCCCGAATTTAACTGTGTGCGCTTGGCAATTCACTGCCAATTATGTTAATAATGCATAGCAACAGAAATAATGCCACTGGATGATGTATAGTAACTTTTTTGAGACATATGGCTGAGTCAGCATTATTTGCGAGATCAGGCTGTATGAATGGATGGACTGTAACCAAAATCCTTAGAGCAACTTTTGAGTAAATCAAATTTTGTTTCAAAATATCCAAGAATCAAGTACCCTTAATTGTTGCGCAATATCGTTCATATTTTCAGAAAGTCTTTTATGAATTATATTATCCACAAATATGATATATCAATTGATTTAGTTTAACCATAAGACTGTAGTAAGATTTTGAATGGATCGTGGAGAAAGCGTGACGTCATAAGGCTTAGGCAAGGTAGCTTAGTGTACATTGTAATGTCACTGGATACCATATAGTGATTTCAAAAGCCATATGGTTTATGCAGTATTATTTGTGACATCAGGCTCTACAATTAGATTTATTTTAATCAAATTCTCTTGAGCCATTTTTGAGTAAATCAATTTTTTCTAAAAATCACCAAGAATAAACTACCCTTTATTTTTGTGCAATATTATTTTTATGAAAAGGGGTCTGCAAAAAAGTTGCATAAATACGAGATATAATTCGATTTTATGTATGTCATTGGGCCCTAGAACGTTAAACAGACAGACAGCATGGTGAAAACCACTTTTATGGACTCAGGGACACCTAAAACATGTATTTCCATCAAAATCTTGAAGTCGAATTTTTTCGCGATTATAATACTTTCTCAATATATTACGTATATGAAAAAGTAAAAAAATGGATGTGACAAGATTAAACACCCACTACTGGTTGACTGATCTTTACCAAAAACTAATCACTTCTTGTCCCTTAAACAAAAATGTCAAATATAAAATTTTGCATTGACCTGATTAATAGTTTTTGAGTTAGAGCACCCACAAAATTCCAGTCACAGACACCCACAGACATCATCGAGAAAATAGACAAAACATGTTCAGGGTACCTTAACACATGTATTTCTGTTTAAATCTCGAATTCGATTTTTTTCATGAAAACAATTCTTTCTCTATACTTCGCATATGGATAAAGTAAATATATAAGTACTTCAAAAACAAAATATAATTTTACAAAAATTCCCTTCTGAAAAAACTGGAGCATGATAAACAAAAAATTCTTTGAAAAATGACATTCAAACTTTATACATGAAAAAATTATATATTATTTACTAATGGAGCTAGGTTAACAAGTTTTACTAATTATTTATCATATAATATTCAAAAAAATAATTTTAAGGTCCAAGTAATTAAATCCACAATCTCAGATCATTAATCACAATGTCTTACCACCAATGAAAATGGAATAGGATTGAAGGGGCAAGTAGAAAACCAAAAGGGTGTTCTCATAAAAAAGCAAATCATTTTTATAAGATATCAAAAAGAAGATTGATCAATATTAAATAAGACAGAACAGTGGTTCCCAAACTGTTTGCTGTGGCACACTTGGGTGCCTCAGCTGATATTTCGGGGTGCCGCGAAAGACTTTCTTTAGTAAATAAATTAATGATTTGGATACGTTGATAGGTAATTTTGGCAATAAATTTTACTGTAATAAATTGATTTTGGCATAGTACCAACAAATAGATGCATTTAAAGTTTGTAATACCAGCATGTCAAAATTTAAAAACCTTGTTTCAAGACTGGTGTGCAACAAAATTGTTTATCATTGAAAGGGTGCCACATCCACAAAAAGTTTGAGAACTACTGAGATAGAAGATGCCAATTCAACAGCAGATCAATTCATTCAAATATTTCTCCAAGCATTCAAAGACCTTTTTGTAGCACTTTTGTCACATCAGTCAGTTACTAAGAAATTGGTATTCTGAATGCAGACAACTAGATAAACCTTGCCATCCCATTACAAAGAGTATAATAAATATTTCATGTTTAACAGAGGAAATAAATTTAAAAAATTAAAAATATGTAAATAACTTTTAAAATACACTAAAAAGCATAAAATAACTTTGTGTGCACCTCAACAAATAGATTGGTTGGTTTATCTCTAAAATTTGTAATCGCAGAGGGTCCTTTTAACAATCATAAAGGATTTTAGTTCTGATTAGAGTTTCCAGAAACGTTTTATGGCATTAAACAATGGCAATAAGAGAATCTAACTGCACTATAAAGCTTTCCTACAAATACTAAACAAAACCAAAATCATTTCAAGTTGTTAAAAGGTCTTAATTGTCATGACAAATTTTGGAGATAAACTAACCAACCAATTTGTTGAGATGCACAAACAAATTTATATTACACTTTTTAGTGCCTTTGACAATATATTCACTAAGACAACAGATGATCTTTGGCCAAGAAAGACACCTGCCAGCTTAGCACCCCCCTCCCCCCCACTCCTGCCCTCCCCTCCTTCCCTGGTGGGTCACGAGATAGTACACTGGCCAAAGAATCACTGCCAGACCATTTTTAAGTTTTGAAACAGACAAACTGATTTTTATAAAAATAGCTCATGATAATAGAAAGATTGTCACATCCACTAACAAACCAAAAGATTAGCTATTTCATCCTAACCATAAGGTAATCTTCCAGCCTATCTCTCTCTCCACATTCCCTCCTTCATTCTTTACTTCTATAGTAATTTAGATAAGGAAAAGAATCCACATTAAATGCCAGTCCCATTGGGAATACCTAATTTCCAAAAACAAATCCTACAATGAGGGTTGTCATAATGGCAAACAATTTTTTCTTCAAAAAACATGAAATTTTGGCATTAAAACAGAATTTTGTGTACCGAATCTATGCTAATTTGAAAATCAATGGTAGGAAAATATATTTTCATTCTTTTAGGTATTCTTTGCTTCAAGTCCCGAGTTTGTACGATGATTATAAATAATTTTGAAATGGTAACAAAAAAAGACTTGCAAGCTATGTTCTTCTTCCTACATTATGCAAATGGAGAGAAGAAGCGCTCCTGGAATTGAAGCCGTGATGTTAGTGCAGACTTTGAAGTTTAAAATTTAAAAGTGGTAAGACCAAGTAAATCCTGAAAGTATAATTCAAAGTGAAAATACTGTTTTCGACTCAAAGGCATTTTGTAGATTTGAAGCAAATAATATAATAGATGAGTGGTGTCCAACAGAATATTCAGGTTCGCCACAAGTGTGGTGAAATAGGTCAGTCTTTTCACCACATCATACAAAGTATAAATATTATAAGTAGGACTTAATTTAAATAAAAAGTTACAGTGATACACAATAATGATTAAAATTATTTATTAGTAAAATCAATCATTAAATTTTAATGTGATACTTAAGTTCATTTGTTCAAGTAGTGCAGTAGTAGCAGTGGCTGCCGGGGGTAAGAAGACGCAAATCATTACTGTTTATCACTGAAGACTTATTTTTGTGTACAGCCCTATTTATAAGAATAATATTTTGTATTAAGTTGCAAAAAAGCCATTGTATGTAATATTTACACAACCAGATATAGACAACTTTAGAACTAGGTGATTTAATAAACTAATAAAAACAGTAGACTGTGAGCATCAATTCGTCACATATCAATGGCCGATTCCCCAAAAGTGGTGATGGAGATGGACATCACTGTAATAGATACACAGTATGTCTGACGTAGACTTGTTAAATTCTTGTAAGAAATTCATACAAACAAAAATGTTTCCAATGAACTTTTTTCAGAAATATTTTAAGACAATTACTGCCAAAAGAAATATTGACATTATTAAATATTTGAAATTTTATAAAAAAAAGATTTTGAAGAAATGCTCCCAAACGCAATCATAGGATTAAGGATACTACTATTTTTTCCTGTGACTACATTCAGCAAAATGAAACTTATAAAAACATGCAATACCTACTTACAAGGAGCAATATATATGGGAGCATGGCCATTGAAGAGCATTTTTCGGGAGGAGATTGGGGGTGATTTTAGAAATATTTCCCCAAAATTTTATGATCCCCTTCGAATTTGTTAAAAGGTTATTTTGAAAAACGTTTTTTTAATAACTCATATCACCCAAATAAAAAATCAATTTTTATGAAAAATATCATTTTATTAAATTAAACAAATGATTCAAATGATTAAACAAAAAAATATTAGTTTGCGTTGCCAAACTGATGTGTGCCATATATACCACGTGCAAAACTAGTTCAGCAGAGCCAGTTATGGTGCAGCTGGTTAGTGCGTGCTCCCCGAACCTTGAAACTGGGGTCATACATTCAAATTCTGTTACTGGTAATTTTTTTAATATATTTTTTTACCTAACTAATGTTGTACATTAATTTGTATTAATACAAATTAAAATACAACATTAGTTTGGCTAGTAAAAAATGTTGAAAATGCAATTTATATCCTCATAGATAAAATGACAATGATTAATTTATATTCTCATAGATATTTGCGTGATATGAGTTATTAAAAAAAGTTTTTTCAAAATAATTCTTAAACAAATTCAAAGTGGATCATCACATTTTGGGGAAATATTTCTAAAATCACCCCTATCACCTCCCGAAAAATGCCCTCGAATGACCATGCTCCCATATATAATGCTCCTTGTTAGTAACAGGAAAGGTTGATGGCATTGGTGACTTATCAATAGAATCCAAAGAATGAAAGAAATTAAATTTTGCTGCAGTTATTAAAAAAATTGCAGCATTAAAAGCACATAATAAATTAAATTATTTTATAGTCTGAAATAATTATTTTTTCTGATTTTTTTTATTTATATACATTAGACATAATTTACGGGCTATACATCTGTATAAGAATGAATTATTTATTTGTCCCTATATGTCTAATATTATATATCTTACAAACATACATTACTAAAGCACAGTAATAACTTTCATATACAACAATTTTCATCTTCCACAGACTTTCTATACCCTATTACTATGATGTATTATTTATATATCTTACAAAAGTACATTACTAAAGTAGTAATGATTGTCATATACACACAAAAATTTTGATCCTCCAGACTTTCTCTAACCTATTACTATGATGCACATCTCCTGTTCCTTCAAATCTCACCTGCCACCTCCTTGGTTAAGTAATAACATCACAAACTATTGAAAAATGATTTTACAAGTATTGTAGACTAATTTAATAGAAAAACAAAGAACATCCTTTAACATGCTCAAGCAATATTGATTTTTACTTCAAGCATTTCTTAGTCTGACAGGAATGACAAACCACACTAAGAGAGGAAGCCATTTGGCTCCTTGTCAAACCTCAAGCTCAATGGAGGCATATTTGTTTGAATGAACTTGTCATGCTTAATACCAACAGTGAAATAGCACGAAAATTAGATTTTTCCTCAATAATTGGTACAATTGCTTGTAAAAATAGCATTTTATAAATGAAAAATATACAAATTACATTTAACTGTTTTTAAGTTATTGTCTTATTTTGTATTTATGGGTTTTTATTTTTATTAGTGTTACTCACAAAAACATTTGTGAAGTCTCAGAAATCTGCATGTTTAAGTAATAATAGTCCATTTCTTATAAAATTAGACGACTGACATTTTGAATTTCATGTTTGTTTTTATAATTTATGTGTGCTTCTCCCTTATAAAAAAGGTAAAATTCCAGTATTGGAATAAAGAGATTTTTTTGTTTTGGTCAATCTTTTACAATGCCCAGTCCACACGCAGTTTACTGAATAATAATAATCTGCAATTATAAACATAGTAATCTATTACATTTGATGTTGCTACAACTATAATTTCAATGCTTCATAAAAAGGACGAAGTAAATAACACAATTCTTTCATCTACTTGAAGGCTTAATAGATGCTAATTCAATCAGAGGCAACAATGTGAGTCACCTTGGCAACACCCGAAAAGAGTATGAAAAAGCCATAAAATTTCAAAAAGAAATGCGTGTTTCTGACATTTTCTTCCATGTAACATGTAAACATTGTAAGAATAAGATATTTATAGTTTTGTCCATCAAATAAAGCCAAAACGGAGAAATTTTGTCCGTATTTACGTATTTTAATGAATGAAGGAACTAAACCTTGCACATTGAAAAATCGAAACTCCTGTATAAAAATATGGGCAATTATAATTGCCTCCTGCTGCTCTAGATATGACAGCATAAGTGTTATGAAATGCGCCCTTGCACCCCCTCTGGCTGTGCTGTGGTGTACCACTTTCCACCTCCATATGGTTGTAAAACCCATAAAATAAGAATGTCAAGAGATTAAATATTAAAAAATAAATTATCCAAGTCATTTTATAGTATGAATCCAATCAATGAACAGTTTTTTCTGAACTTCTTCATTCTTTGTTCCCATGCACCATTAAGGACCTCGCACAGATCCCTTGGGATCCACAGATCACATTTTGGGAACCAATGATCTAAATAATTCCTGGAGCCACAAAATGGTTAAGTAGGTATTTTAAAAAAAGAAGCTATGTCATATTCCAAGACTTTTTACTTAAGTCAAGAATCACTACAAATGATGGATACTTTGTTGCTGAAATGGGTTTGGTTTTCTTAACCATTTTATGGCTACAAGTGCTACCTAAATCATTCAAAAGGACCCAGTTTAAGTTCTTCTTTAAAATGGAATTGAGGCAGTCAAAATACCAGTAAAAATTTTAGATGGCCACTTGCATAAGATTTAAAAAAGTCTTTTTAAAGCACAATTGTCCAACATCATCTGAAGACCCGCCAAGCTTGTGGCAAACTGATCACAGTATTCGTCACCAGTGCTCAGAATGGGACAAAATGCACCCGAACATAGTTCTGGTCTGCCACACGCATCAGTATATTGTTCCGTCTCGTGAGACATTTAGTAATACCACTCCGGAAAGTTAGCTAGATCATAAATGAACTATATATTATTCAGTGCTAGCTGCACCAGCACAAAGAATGCATGGAATATAACCATTTATAAACACGGGAAACTGTTCCAGCAGAACACATACATGCACAGATCCTTTATTATGATTTTCAGCTATTTTGGTATGCGAATTATGTATCCACTGCTTTCAGTTCCACTAACAGAACATCCGTTCCATTTTGAGCACTGTTCGTCACATAATATAAACACACATGCACACTTTAAGAAAACAAATTAAACGAAAATTGACATGGGTCCAGAAAAGTTACTCTTGCGAGCGACAGTTGTTGAGGATTTGTCAACATATAGCAGATTCAATTGATAAGGGAGATGAGGTTTATGGAATAGTAATAGACTTCTTGAAGTCTTTTGATAATGAATCTCATGGCATTCTGTTAACAGAATTAGGGAAATTACATGTTGATTAAATAGATGTTACATGACATTTAACAGATTTCATGATTAAAATGTTTCCTTACTGCAGATCTCAAGACAGTTCAAGTAGATAGAAGTTGTTTAAATATGTTGATGTCACATGAGGATTGTTGCAAGGAAGCATTTTAGGTCCATTCCCATTTCCTGTTAATGACCTCAGAAATAACATTAATTCATGGATACGACTTTTCGCAGATTACTGCATCATATATCTTTAAAATATCGTTGAATTATCAACAAGCACAATGTAGATCTAATGGACCAACATTTGGTACCATTATTTTTCATTTGCACATTAAAATTACTAATAGTCATTGTACAAAGTTCGGATTGGAACTCGAGGATGGAGAAAATAATAAAGTTTCATTTTCTTACAGTGAACTATCAAATAAGGATCGAAATTTTCCAAAAGTGAGCTTTAAGCTACAAAAATTCAAGTTTTTTTAATGAAAACGATTTCCTTTCCATGGCGACCCCATTGTTGTCAACTCAAATCGTAAGCTTATGACATTGAAATGAATTAAAGGTCAGTTAATTGTTTACGCAAATAAGAGATGGTGTAATATGCCATTTCTTCAGTTTCGAATATTAAAAAATTAATTTTATCATAATTATAGTAATAATTGATATTTATATCGCTCTTTTAAGTTTTCAATTTATATTGAATTTATTCAGGAATATTTTTAATTATTCTATTTATGTATTAAATAATGTCTTTGATAATTATTTACATTTATGTTGTAAAGCATATTATGTCAGCCATTTTATCATATATTGACAAGAAAAACAATATAAATTTGTTTGAAATGAAATTATACAAGTAAATGGGAATATCTATCACCTAATAAAATAAGCTTAAGTACCCCCTGAACCATAATAAAATCAACCGGATCCACGGCTGGCAATTTTATTCAGTCATTACAGGCCGAGATAAATCCTGCCTATACGAGAAAACCGTGCCCCAAATTCCATCTGTAAATGCAAATATATCTTCCATTAAAACGGGAAACAATTCAGTTAAACCGGCGAGACTTTCATCAGCATCTCTTGATTGAAAGGGAACTGCATTAACGTGCTGCCCTAGTACACAAATAAAAGAAGAAAGACCATGAAAGTTTTCAAGGAGATATTGAAAAGAGGCTTGCATTAGTGTAAAAAAATTTACATTAACAAAAAGCATCATGTTATAAAAAAATTACTACAAACAAGTGCAGCCACAAGTTAATATGGCAGAATGTACTTGGGTTTGGTTACTGTAAATACTTGGGAGTTCATGAATCAAAAGATCTAGGATGGTGTATGCATACGGACAGTGTCGTAGGGAAAGCATACAAAAAATTGCATCACATGACAGAATGATGGAAGTTTACCTGAAATACCCATCAGTCACTGACATAAAAACATTATATATTTTTAAAATAGGGTGAAACTAATTAAAGATAGAAACAAGGAGCATAAATTATGATATTAAATACATTTACTTCTATTGTTTCAGTATTTTCTAATTAACATGTTAATAGTCGAAGTTAGAAGGAAATTACTTTGTAGGATGATGCATGGTGGAGACTTGATGAACCCAATGACCACCTTGGTAGCATGAAAATCCTCATGTTAGGAACTTGTAATAATAACAATTTTATTTGTTCCATTGGTCATGGACATGGAATGTCAGTAATAAATAATAAAGTTTGCTAAAAATAATGCACATATAGAGAGAGCAAACAAAAGACAGATTGAGTAAATAAAAAATACATCATACTTTAGTATGCTTTGCTCAGAAATCTTTTTAATTGACTCTTGAAAGATAACATGGAGAAAAGATTTAAACCTTGCTGGAATATTGTTGTAAATAATTGAGGCTGCATGAGATCCATATTGGCTGAGGGAGAATTTATAACTTTTTATGTGAACACCATGGTTATAGCAAGTATGGTATGGATGGTAGTTAAGATTTGCAGAAAACAACTTGGGATATTGTTTCACAAAAATAGCAATTTAAATTGCCAATTGATGGAAAGGTCAAAATATCAAGTGAGAGAAAAATAGCTCTACCAGGGGTACGATATGACATACAGATCATTCCGTTTTTGCAAGGAAAAAGCTTTATTTGAATAACTGTCATTGTCCCAGAAAATAATTCCATAAGATAGAAGGGCATAAACTTTTGCATAATACAATAGTTTTAAAGTGCTAATAGAAACAATAGGTGCTAGCTTTTTAAGCATAAAAATACCGGGGGCCACCCTTTTCATGGTGGCATTAATATGAATTACCTAATTACTACTGAAGATGACAGCGTAGCTGTCAAAACATCGGCATCTGGTTTTGGTTTGAGTCTACTCCTCCGGAGACCTGCAGCGCGCACCTGAGTTTTCTCTTTCCTTTTTTTTTACGGTGAAGGATCTATTACCTTTTACTTACTTTGTATTGTATCACTGTCTCTCTCAATACCCTTTTATCATGAATGGACCAATCAAGATTTCACTAATGTGTACCCCAAGGAAGGGGAGCGGTCAATGCTATAACCATTTATCTTCAGCAAAAGATTAGAGGAAGGTGACTTTTTCATATGAAAATGTAAATACACTTTTATTATTTGTTTAAAGCTAGGTTATAGGAACACCACCATTGTACCATACCTTAAATATAATATTATGGTATAGCATACGTCGAGGAAGAGATATTAGATATTGTTGTACTGTATATAGTGTTTACGTATTCGTTACCACCTAGCTATATGTGATGTACACCAAAATCCTGTTTTTACCGAGTGGCTTGGGACCATGTTCATTCCATATAAAAGGATTTCATTAAAACCAGTATTGGGTAATGTACACAGAATTACAGTGAAATACACAAAAATATGAATAACCTTAGAAACTAATGAGTTTAATTAGGATGACATTGTTTAAAAAATACAGTACATAAAACAACTCAACATGGTTTCACAAATATTTGACTTCTAGAAGGCATGCAAGTTACGGGTAGACACATGAGTGGCAGTCAGCTGAGTCATAGGACTTCAAGTCACATCACAGACACTAGCTCTGCACTGCTAATCAAAGAATAGATAATTCATTATACTGTAACAAAACTTAACTTTTATAAATGCTTCAATGTCGAGTTTCTGAAAATGCTGTAGATGCCTACTACATGGCTGAAGGGTGCAGTCAGTACCATGTAGGGTAAGGTGACTAAATTTTCAGAAAACCGAGGGGGGACATTTTCAAATATTTGCCCATTTATTGAAGAGACAGCCTTAGATAGATGCAATAGATATCAGATAGCTTGGCTTTACATACCACTGTGCTGCCCACATACAACATTTCAAATGACTGATTGGGCCATGGGTAAATTTCAGAGCTATATTTGAGAATTTTTCTTAATTTATAATGGGCCAAACACCTATATTAAAAGCATATCGCATCCAGGTACTTGAAAAATGTTGTTTAGATTACATAAACGATTTCTACTAACACTTGCCGCAGACAAATATATGAATGTGCATGCCTCACAGAAATTGATGGGGTCAGGCGAGCTGCATGAAATCACTGCATGGGCTGGATATGACCAGCGGGTCGTAGTTTTAGAATCCCTACTGTAGTACATCAAAACCTTGAACATTTGTATAATAAATCAATGGATAGCAACAAAGTTAATATTTCATTTATACTGCCATGCTTAAGCTCAACTTCACCTTCTCACAAGGTCCTCATAAAGCCTATAGAAATAAAAATATACATAACTGATGAAACAAGCAGAAAAGAAAATAATCCATTTGTTCACTCAACTATGCTCAAGCCGAGTTCGGTAATAATCGTCTCCATGGCGATTTAAAATGCTAAGTTTTAGTAGAAATTCAAGAAAATACGACCAATTATCAAAATTCGGTGATAAGAATTAGAATCTACATTCTTTTCCCCTTAGAACAGTACAAACCTCGCTCCAATATCACAATTTTAAGATATTTTAAAGTATTAAAGAAAACAACTCTGCAGGATAGATTTGAAAATTCCTATGTAAAAAATCTGATGTGGCCACCACATGACTTTCTCCATACCTGTAATATTTCTAAAAATTCCAAATAGCTTAAATGATAATAAATACTTTAAGGAACTGCGAGAAAAATTCAGACTTAACAAAGAACTGAAATGAACTCAAATCGTAGCCTCCTGATATTGGATATAGCCATGTCAAATATAGAATTTTGCGTTGATCTGATTAATAGTTTTTGAGTTCGAGCCCACAAAATGTCACAGATACACATCACTGAGAAAATAGTCAAAACATGTTCAGGGGATGTTAAAACATGTATTTCTGTTGAAATCTCGAATTCGATTTTTTTCATGAAAATACTTTCTCTATACTGCATATATGGAGAAAGTAAAAAAACGGAAAAATGAAAAGAGTAAACACCCACTTTCGGTTGACTGATTTTTACCAAAAACAAATGTTCTTTTCCCCTTAACAGAAATGTCTAATATAAAATTTTGCAATGATCTTAATTATAGTTTTTGAGTGAGAGCACCCACAAAATTTCAGTAACAGACATCAAGAAAATAGTCAAAACGTGTTCAGGGGACCTTAAAACATGTATTTCCAATGAAATTTTGAATTCGATTTTTTTCATGAAAACTACTTTCTCTATACCTAGTTCGTAAATGGAGAAAGTAACAAATAGGAAAAAAACAAAAATAATATTTATAATAATTTTGCAAATAAAAGTTCATTTTTTAAAGTAATGAGTGATTGGGACTTGTTACTTTACTAACAGACCACCTTCGAAAAATTTCCGAGCTCATCCATGCATTTTTTTGCCTGTTATATCAAACTGGCAGTGTTGTAGGAGCTATATTTTTGAAGGCTCATGGTTTTTTGGATATTCGTTCTTAAAAATTCTTATATTCATCATGTCTGATAAAATGGAATGTCGGATAATCAAAGGTCAGATAATCAGGGTTTTACTGTAATTGATTGCAGAGACAGCGAAAATGTAAGCACATTTATTAAATAAAATGTGCTAATTAAGAATAATAAAAAATTACCAGCAAAATACAATTATTAAATTTCTATAGATCAAGTACATAAGAAATATCTATTTTTATTAATTGTCAGTCTTTACATTAAACAAAAAGTGTAATATCACACAGTTGTACATTGCTCAGTTGACCCAAACCTATTAATATCCAGTCTTGAGTAATAGTTATGCCAAAAGGAAAATCAACAATTGCAGACATGGCAATAAACAGTGAATGACAAAAAAAGGTTGAAAGCATGAGATTTAAAGTACCCTTAGTCCCTAAAGCAGATTCAATTAGTTGAATAATTAGAAAATTCCCACCGTGTGGCTATATATGAATTTTTGAGTTCTTATTGCACCAATAGTGAACTCAGCCACACAAATTGTCTCATAACTCCAAATGAGTATTGACTTAGCTTTAATAATAAAGACAACACTTGGAATACTCATACAGGCAGAAATTCTGCACAAGTTCATTCATGATACCTGGTTAAATGATTAAAATAATATATATGCAACTAGTTGTAAGATGAATTGACAAAACCGGAAAATCTAGGTAAGTAATGTACTTTCATTTAACCCCATGGTATCCTAAAATTATATTTCTCCCAGTTGCTAAATATATATATATATTTACATAATTGCCCCACTTTTTTGCATGATTTTTTCTACACTAAAACAAGGGTGGGGTAAATATGCTGTAAATATTCCCCTATCATATGAAAGTGGTCATTTCAGAAAATCTTGGTAAGTAATGTATTTTCATTTAATCCCAAAGTATCCTAAAATTATTTCTCCCAGTTACTAAAATATATTGCATTTACTCACATAATTGCCCCACATTTTTGCACGACTTTTTTACACTAAAACAAGGGTGGGGCAAATATACGGCATTCCCCTACCATATGAAAGTGGTCATTTCGAAAATAAATAATCTTTTATTCCCTTCTCATAGTTCAGGTGGGCCAATTACACGAGGAGGCAATTAAGCAAGTAAAGACAGTAAATTGCCTCTTGAGATAAATATATTACATAATATGTATGGCATTCGTAGCAGTACACTTTATCTTGCAGCAGAATCACACAACAAAGCTTCAATTCAATGAGCTGTACTGTGGTCTACTGGACAGCCTTTGAATGGCACACATGCCCAGTACACTAGTTGAAGATGTCTTCACCAGCCATAGAGAACAGGTAAGCTTGTCTCTACCCATTGTATGAGTTTGGCTAAGCAGAGACAGCTAAATGACTGAAAGCTGCCTTGAAATAATAAACATTGATAATGATTTGATCAAACATAATAAGCTTATACGTTTATTAAAAGTTATAAAACAAATGCATCTGAAGCAGTAACCATGCTTTGATAAATCACACAGAAATGTTACAGGGTCTGAATGGCCATCAAAACATGATATATGACGGGTGCTCAAGACATTTATCGCTAACTTTTTTAGGTAGACCTCAGAACCCTTTGTTCTGGCTTAAAGCTGCGATTATATGCTACTGACCACAATATCTGTATATTTCACATAAATTACTTCTTTAAAAGAAGTAGAGCTGGTCCAAAAGACAAATGGTGGAAGCACTGCATGGGCAGGAGCGGATTCAAGGCTGGTTCATACTCGAGGACTGGTCAGTGTCACGTCATGGTCGGGTCATGTTAGATCCAAAATAAAAATCCTATTTTCAATGAGAATTTTATGGGGAAGGACAAACTGCGTTCACACTTGTAGGACAGATTGCAGTCGGATCTCAGCCAGAATTTCTTGGGCCGCTCGAGGCAACTTTTGTCCCAAGACCTAACCTCTTTGGTTACTACCAGCAATCCTCAGTTACAGCCAGTCAGCTGGAACCTTTCTGCTAGTGGCATCCATACACTGTCACACTATAGGTGAGAGGGTTTAAAATTTCATCTATAAGTGCGAAATGTCTCCCCATAAAGTCCTTGCCCTGACCGTGTCCCCATCGCGACCCGCCAGTGGCCGGTCCTCTATGAACCAACCTTAAGGAGAAGGCCCGGTATCTTACAACAACATATTTCTCTGGAGTTTAGAGGCTGAGACAGCTGGTTTTGTTATTGTTCTCAAATTTTCTGACAAGTTCTTGTCTCTTTCAGGTTTCCCAACCAGCAATGTAATTCATCCTATCCAAAGTGACAAAAAAATAGTATCCTCTCCTGCTTAATACTATGCAATGAATTTAATTAAATAATTTATATTGTAAGTAAAGCCTACATTATATTAATATATAAAATGTCTTTATATAGATATATAATTAATCTTTGATAATTTATTGCTGGTAGATCAGTTTAAAAAAAGGGGTCAAAAGATAGATCACAAGTATCTAAGGACCAAGCACCCCTGGTATACGATGACCATATTTTCCAGTTTGGTTTCCAATTTGTTATGCCATCTGTATATCTCCACCAGCATGGAAAAATTCTAATTTTAAGAATTTCTAAAATTACTTAGTGACTACTTAAGAGAGTTATACTCAGATCTCAAAATATTTAATCGATATTTCAATACAGCAAGTCCCTGTTTCACATCAAAGATGTTAATGACAACTGCAATGCATATCATAAACACATACAGTGAGACCTACTTACCTATAGACTTAATGATAAAAGTTTGGGTTATATTCCAGGCAGGCATTTTGTGACACGTACCATTTGCATTTCAATGATAAAACAGCACATAAAGACATACTATGTGAAATGTATATTAAAAATAAGCTAACGAAATGAAATAAAAAAATATATGAAAACACTCAACTGGTATGATTCTCAAGTTGAAACTACTGCAAAATACTGCAACCACATACAGGGTTATTTGCCCACACCATATAGCATGACAAAATTAAATAAAATTATGTAATTAATAATAAAAATGAAATTAAAAGCACAACTAAAGAGATTTAAAATTATAGTAACATTTAATGTTGCAATTTCTTGAATTTTGTCTCCACTGTTCACAAACAACATATGTATATGCTAAGCAACACAACTTTAATGAAACATGTTCCTTAATTCATTGACAATGTATATGAGAAACATGCAATAAGGTGACATATAGCAGGAAATCACAGTAAATGTAAATAACTGAAAGAATAAAAATGGCATAATCAAAATTTTGTTGATAAAAATATCCTACACTGTTTATTTTCATAAGAATATGGTCCCCAAAACCTGTGGCCTTATAGTGAATAAATATAATTTGACAAATTATCTTTTGAGTGTGATATAAACCTAAAATATATAAATTCATTTACCTTTAAATCAATTTACATAATATTAAGCCGAGGTATCAAAATTAGCATTTCTTGTCTAGTATTATAAGAATATTAACACCATAGGAGCATAAAATATGCCACTTGAACACGTTTAATAGTATGCAGATACTGTTTACAATCAGGAAAGGAATTCCATGAATTCTTTGATTTTATCAAATGAAATTTTTTTGTTTCAATGTTACTTTAAAAATTCTGAAATTGGCTATTGAAATGTTCATATGGCCTACTAAGACTATACATGGCCTTTTCAGTGATCTCAGAATTAGATATGGTATCAGATTCAATATACTCGACCCAAAATTATTTTCAAAAACATATTACAATTAAATTGGGTGTCGGCGATGCAATGGTTAGGCTGCCAGCTCGAAGGAGCAGCAGGCACAAATCCTGCAAAAGTAGGATTTTTTCTGAGTTTGCCACTATTTGTATGTACGAACTAAGATAACAGGGCAATGAGGAAATGAAAATGAGGAGAACACAAAAATCACCAGTGTCCTTTGGAAGGGACATTAAAGTAGTTGGCCCCCTTAGTGCTCTTCATAAGAGTAAGGTAATGTCAGCACCAGTGAGTATATTCCCTGATGAATTAAACTGGTCTACAGATTGAAAACAATTGATAATTACAATTACTAATACAATTAATAAATCTTAAACAACTTCCAAAACAAGTCTGCTAACATGATCAATTACTTTGGCACCACATAAAAAGGACCCATAAAAAATTATTTTCACCTACACGCCTAATCAGCACACATTTTAGTATTTAAAGCAATCATGGCACATTTCATTCATGTGCCATCATTACTGTTCAACTTAATCCTTTATCTGACAATGGAGTGTTTTGCCATCATCACCAGTGCACCCTTTTTACATGACAATGTTGACTTTTGACATTTTTTTCGTCTGATTTTTGTTTTTCTCTTATCTACTGAATGGCTGCAGGAAAAAATTCAATATGATATCTCAAATGGTTGACTTACAATGAAATTATCAGTGAAGCCTTACATTTAAGTAGCACAGCATTAAAAAAAAACCTGCCTGAGAAATGGGTAACAAAACCCAAAAACTAAACTGATGCTGGCAGTTATGATCTTCTCAATGCAATCTGTAGTAATTTTATACAAAGAATGAAACTGCAAATGTGGAAAGCATATACAAGCTTCAGATGGTTGAAAAGGCTAATAATTAACATCCACCAAAACTATGCTGAGCAACTAATACTCATGAAAGGTATACATTTACTAAAATTCAATGTCTTCCTGGATGAAATCCAAGGCTTTCTAATCAAAAGTTTTTTCAGAGTGATTTATTAGACTAAGGCATGAAACCAATCATTATCTCCCTATATAAGTCAACATCACAGTCCTGTCTTAGCAGTGGCAGATTTAGAGAGTCATACATGGTGCACACCAGGGGGCCCATGACATATGGCAGTGCTTCTCAACTTAGGCTGCACAGAACCCTAGGATTCCATGAAAGATTGGGTTTTGTGTAACTGAAATGTATCTTTTTTATATTATCTCTTATCATATATTTCTTTTTCCATATATAAAGTAATGTTTAATTTGCAATAAATTATTAAAAATTCGTAAAGTAACTAACTGTTATCAACAATAATTTGTTAATAACATTTTGTTATTAACAAATTGCTATTAACAAAAAAAATTCAAAATATTTTGAATGAAAATTTCTCAAATTTTCTAGTAGAATAAATTAAAATCACTAATGAATTTGTTTTTAATATTTAACAATCAAAGGAGCGAAGCAGCAGTAAAAGTTGAATTTAGCATAAAATTTGTACTTATATTAAATATAAATCTCTGCTTGTATATAGAGTCTAGGTTTCTCCAAAGAATTTAAACAATTTACAATAATGTATTAAAAATTCCTCAAGTCAATTTGTTATTAACAATTAATTTTTTCAACAATTAAATTTTAAACATTCTTTTATCCAAAGTTTTTCGTAATGTTTTCAGACATCAATTACAAAGCAGTAGCTCATACGCTATTTGATGTCGAGGAAAAACGGGGAAAACAAGTCTTTATAACAAAAGATATAAAGTAACAATAAAACTGTGGATTTGATTAAAAACAAGTCCTAAATATGATGCATTCGCTTACACACAGACAGTCTAGGTATCCCACAAATAATTCAATCAATTTACAGTAATGCACTGAAATGCGTAAAATAACTATTAGTATTAACAATTTGCTAAAAAAATCAAAATTTTAGTACATTTTCTGTGTCAGACTCACTATCGCCAATGTCAGTATTTATGTACACATCGCGCTAGAGTAACTGAATTCTCCATCACATTCTTCTAAAATATTGGGAATATCTTCATCTGAAATCTTTGAGCATTTATGTACTTGTAGAAGCCATTTCACAATATTCACTATTAGAGGGACTGAAATCTATCAAAGATTTTTCAGAAAAATAAATACAAAAATTATACCGAAATTTGCCTATGCTAACATGGTAACTCTTGATGCTCGTACAACTAAGTTCATGGAAAAACTAACCTTTCTATGAAAAAGGTGCATCTCAAAAATAACATTTCTGCAAGGGGTAGTGGGAAATATTTATTAGTCCTGGTAAACCAGATGTGTCAAAGAAGCAAAATGGATAAAAATTCCAGATCTCAGAGTTCGCATGTCCGTGCGAAATAGATTTTATTGCACATCTAACAATTGCAGACCGGGCAGTGCATTTATGCAACTCCACATGACACGTGCAGGATTTTACAACGAAGGGTCTACATCTTAACAAATTTGGCCTAACCGCCATGTCTGCATGAGTGTGATCCTAAAGGACCATGGAATATGAGGGTAAGCTCATGACAAAACAGCTCATCATGCCCATAGAGAAAGATGTAAAAAACCTTGATGATGAATATAACCGTCACACCAAAATGGTTTGCGCTGTGCTCATGACGAGTATGATCGTCATGCCCATTCAAGTGGTTAAGCAAAACCAAAGCAAATTTTGGAATAAAGTGCTATGTGGAATTTTAATATCATGAACACCCAAGTATGACATCTCCTATTTCACAAGCTTGAGAATTGTTTCAAACAGATTCACAGAACTTATTTTTCCGTTACCATTCATAAACGTGTTATCATTTGAATCATCAAGTCCTCAGTGGCAAGCTGCCAAATGCTGCCTGGCCTATTTATTGAAAATGTGGTTATGAAATTATATAACCAGTCAACCTCTAAGCCTTGCGTTGCAACTAGACATCTTTGTTTCACTTAGAAATGAGCTAATAGTTCTCCATGGCGGGCCACATAGGTGGTTGCCAACACTTTGGCAGGCTGTATAGATTTTGAGGCATCATATAAGTAAAAATCACATCTAAATAAGTATTTTATGGTTAAAATTTCAAAATTAAAGGTCTTATTATCATAATTTTATCAAAATAAGTAACATGAATTATTGTGGTAAATTTTATGAATCACTTTTTCATTATAGCTTGGCAGGCCCCATTAAATGCTCTGAGGCAGCATATGGCCCACCCCTGAGTTAAAGCCTTAGGCACTCACATTATTAGACCCTAATATTATTGCCCTACTACTGAAGTAATGACTAAGGATAGTGGCCATCATTACTGAACAATTTGCCTAAGGCCAGTGGTGAGCAACCTGCAACTCGCATGCGGCCCCCAGGAACATTTTATGCAACCTGTGAAGTTATGATTAAAAATTAGAATCTCCATTCCTTTCCTCAGATAATAGCACAAATCCCGCTCCAGTATTACAATTCTAAGATATTTTAATGTGCAAGAAAAAATTACCCTGCATGATGGATTTCAGATTTCCCATGAAAATCAAATGGGGATAGTTCCTGGAATTGAACCAAGGACTTTCAATCTTTACAATAAAAACTATCCTCAGGATCTTGGCCCCAATAGCAAGAGATTTCCATCAATCATGAAAATCAGTCTATTGATTCAAAAGTTAAAAGGGGAGACGGGCAGAAACTATAAGCCTATTTCCATTTTGGAAAGTAGGCTAAAAAACGATCTGTAAAATTTAACACACAAATACATATCGTATACATTCAAATTAAAGCAATAAAACACTTGAGATTTATATGTCAACCCTAAAAACTAAAGCTGGACTTGATTTTCACAGATGTGATACCTCAGCATATCTAGTTGTCAGATTCATAATCTAATTCACAAAAAAAAAACTATCCCACCCTGTAGCCCCCTTCTTAAAATGAGCAGTAAAAGCATCTCTAGAAACACGTCAACTAATTTTCTTGGGCAACTTATTAATGAAGAGTTGGATTGGCTAGATCACATTAATGGAGTTGCTAAAAAAGTTGCCACTGGTGTTTTTATGATAAGAAAGTTGGCCCCAATACTTCCTATTGAAAGCTTATTATCTCTCTACTATGCTAAGTGCATTCTTTGTTAAGCTACGGAATACTATTTTGGGGTAATTGCTGACTGGCTAGTAAAGTCTTTTCTTTACAGAAACAAAGTGTCAAAGCTTTATGTAGTGTGTCTTACTGCACACACGGTAAACCCTTATTTTCATCTCTCAATATCTTAACTTTACCATCCATTTACATTTTGAGCTGTGCAACTTTTGTTAGATCTAATCATCAACTTTTTCCCACAAATGCAGAATATCATAGCCATTTCACTCGTTCATTATTTGACATTCATATTAATGATTACAATAATGTACTTTGTCAAAGAGGCCCTCACCATTCAGCCTCTGTAATTTATAACAAATTACCTGGGGACATAAAATCAGTTTCATCCCACAAATTGTACAAAAGTAATGTAAAGAAGTTCCTTCTGAAAAAAACTTATTATAATGTTTGTGAATACCTTGATGAGTGTGTGAAATTTTTTCCTTTTATTTAATCTTTTTTGATGTATGTTATCAATCTTGTATCTTGCTTTGTATTTTTTTTTTCTTCTTTTTCTTCCCCCTCCTATCTTTTTTGTAATATTTAGTGACGAAACCATGTAAATGTATTTGCCAACGGTGAAATAAATTATATTATTATTTCTCAACCAGTGGTATGTATACCCAGAGGTACACAAGACATTCAGGGGTACTTCAATGCTCATTTGAATATAACAACATGCCTTGTAATGTCATGAGTTTGAAAAACTTAAAAAAATTCAGTGAAAAAGGAATATCAGTAATTCTTAATCATAGCACATTCTGCTTCTAATTTAATCCAGGAAAAACTGTTCTCTGTATTTGTAAATATGCAATTAGAAGAAATATATACTGGGCTGCGATACTTTTTCAAAGTTACAGGGTACTTGTTGCGAAAATGTTCTAATCAGTCCTGCCGAAGTATTGACAACTTGCAACGTGGCCCATTAAAGAATTTGCAACCACCAATGTGGCCAACCATGTAGAAAAGGTTGCTCACCACTGCCCTAGTTCTTCATAACCTCAACCCTACCTTGGGTGCCCAAGGTCACTTAGTGAGGTTGCATTCTTTTATAACACACTAAGCAGAAATAAATTTTTCTTATTTGTGTTATAAGAAGGGGGCGAGTTCTTGGATGAAAATATTGAAAACCTTCAAATTTAAGAAATTAATTAGGTACACAAACTTTTCAGAAGTACTAACTAGGCATATAACATTTGAGTGTTAACATAAAAACAAAATTTATAAAAATTATTTAAAAAATTGTGAAATTCAGTCTTATCTAAAAGCAATCACATTCTGAAAACTGAAATTTACTGATTTCATATTTTCCAAGAGTGGGTACAGCCTTAGCCAACCCATGAAATTCACAGTATAAATTACACCATCACCTTCAAAAAACAGCATTTATTACCTTTACATTTAATCAATGACGATCAAACTTGGAAATTTTCCCAAAAGAACATTTCCCTAATTTTAAATTTTGTACAACTATATTTTGTATAACTATATTTTTATAAAAGGCGATCTTATTAGACCAAGTTGGATCTAATGAAGTCGACTTTATCAAAAATATATACTTGAAATTAATAATAAAACATACAAAGCAAACTTTATAGGAAAAATTATCTCGAAACACACTTCTATATAATTAAGATTTCTTCCTTTTTAGTGTTACATCGACATACCTAAAAAGAAAGCACAAACCCAACAGAACTTATGAAGAAATAAGCAAACAGAATATTCCACATTTTCTGAAATTAAACTGAGAAAATAACATATTTCTAAAGAAATTCTGCATATAATTTGGAAGTCAATACAATCACAGAAAAGTAACTCTAAAAGCTTCCACTAAAAGCCTTTCATTAATACCTTGTATAGCTTGATTTCATCGATGTGATTTGGAAGACAATACTTTAAAATCAAAAACTAGGAAGAGAAAAGGTTGTTTTTCTGAAAAAACAGCTAGTACAACCCTAACCTTCTTCGTACCATTAGGAATACTGTAAAATAATATCGGCAGTTTAATTGAACAATTTTGCGCCAAGAAAGTTATTCCGCCACGACACAAACATAAAATGGTTGCCGTGCGCGCCAAATTTCTGCTAAAAACTGCGCTAGAACGAAAATTGCTAATAAGATAATTTATATAGCTCCAAGAGCAATAAAAACGAGGAGAAAGCGAATAACCAATATTTCAAATACCTAAATAAACAAATAAATTCCAGCCATGACTTTATATTTATTATTCCTTTCTGAAAACTTACATACCATACGAAAGAGTTCGCTAGTATATAAACAGCTTCGAAGTGAAAGCGCGCCAATTGAGATATCTTTCTATTAGTTATTAAATATTCTATCATATTTCAAAAGAGATTAAAATTAAAGTTGTATTCGTCCCGCGAAGCTATGATCCTTAAAATTTAACACTAAAAAGGATAGGATCTTCGGACCGCTTTATTCCATCAATTTCTTGCTTGGCAATCTCACCATTAGAGAGGGAGGAGTTTTCTTCGATGTATCTCCATTGAAGAATCTCCTTCTTCCATGGTATCTCTTCGAGGACATCCGTTGGGGCAGTTTGATACTAGCTTGGTTAGTTCCGTCCCAACCAAGAAAACATCCGCGTTCAGGAACGAGAAATTGATCTGCTACGATAGTGTGTTGAATAAGATTAAATAAATTCTATGTTTGTTTAAAAAAATTGTTCAGTGGTAGAATATCCGCCCGGCAAGTGGAATACTCGGGTTCGATTCCCAGTCATAACAGACTTTTTTCTCGTTTCAAAATTATTCCCAACTTTACAGCTTATGCCTGTCTGCATAGGATCTTCGGATCGCTTTATTCCATCAATTTCTTGCTTGGCAATCTCACCATTTGAGAGAGAGGAGTTTTCTTCGATGTATCTCTTCGAGGACATCCTTTGGGACAGTTTGATACTAGCTTGGTTAGTTCCATCCCAACCAAGAAAACATCCATGTTCAGAAACAAGAAAATTGATCTGCTACAATAGTTCAGTGGTAGAATATCTGCCTGGCAAGTGGAAGACCCTGGATCGATTGCCGGTCATAGCAGACTTTTTTCTCGTTTCAAAATTAATCCCATCTAAAAAGGATCTTAGGTACTATAAATGCCAATTTGTTTTGCTTTTCTCACAATTCAATTTCTAGAATATTCAATTTTATGAGTTTCTATGGTTGTCTCGCCTCCCTCTTCAAGAATGTGGTGAGTACCCAATGGAGATAAAGGTTGAGAACCCCTGTTATAAACCTTAATGATGAAAACTATGACCTTCTCTATAAGACTGGACTGGCTCTAGACCTAATCGATAAATTTGAACGTTTTACCAAGTCATGACTTGGCAGTGGATGAAGCAGTGAATGGGGCAAACGTGATGTTCTCCTGCTTTCTACTAATTCAGATCCTCGAACTGATGAGATCATGACTAAAAGAACAAACAAAGGAAAATGCCATTAAAATACCATTTCCAAAAGAGGTAGTGAACTACATGAAAAATATGGGGGAGTTGATTTGTGTGACTAGAAACTTCAGTACTATGGTGTTGGATGCACATAAAAAAATTGGTGGAAATATATTTTCCATTTTATTTTAAATTTGTGCATTGTAAATAGTTTCATCATACACGAATCATCAACAAGACCATCAAACTAGCAATTGGAAACAGACAGCTGATGTATAGGAAAAACCTATTGAAACAACTGATTGGTACATCTGTCACAAAAAAGTGCGCATAGGGAAAGAAGTTGACCAATAGGTTTAAATTTTCCAAAATCACTGCATAAACTAGAGAAAATTATGGGTCATGCAAAAGTATGTGCTTTATGAATGAAAAAGACTCAATCAGGATGAGGAATGCACACTACATACAAGTGCACACATTGTGATCTCCTGCTATCCTGCATTCAGGGCCGGCGGAAGCGGGCCTGCGTTGCAGGCGGGTGCCAAGCAAGGGGGGCGCCGCTTCCAAAAACTTCGGCCATAAATGTATCATATTTAATAAATACGACAACACACGTCCACACCCACGGAGATTATGGTGCTTTGTGGCTTGAATCAGCATGAATGAATGGAGTTAATGGAAATTTAGAAGATCCAGTAAAATGGCCAAACATTGACGACAAATTATGAATAGTTTTATCAGATATGGGACCTATTCAAAAGAAAAATTTAATATATCCGAGAGATACGAATGGACATAAATTTAGCGATACATATTATAATAGAAAAATGGAAAACGGAGAGTTGGTAACACGGACATGGCTTATTTATTCGTTAACCGCAAATTCTGTTTTTCTTATAAGCTTTTTACACCTGCTGAGAATAGTAGTCTCGTAAAAGGATATAATGACTGGGGAAACATATCCAAAACTTTACATAGACACGAGACCAGCATGACTCACATGAAAAAATTTTTTAAAATGGAAGGAACTTCAGAAGAACCTGAAAAATAAAATAGCTATTGACTTTCAAACACAAAACATATACGAAATGGAAAAAAACATTGGTCAAATGTTTTAGAAAGATTGATTGAAATAGTAAAATTCCTTGGTGGCCAACATTTAGCATTTCGAGGATCATCACATACATTATATCAAAAGGATAACGGAAACTTTTTAATATTAGTCAAACTGTTTGCTAAGTTTGACCCGGTTATGGAAACCTACGTTGAAAGAGCTTTACTGCAAAAAGGTTGCATTCACTATTTAAGTAAAGAGAGTCAAAATGAAATATTGCAAATTTTAGGCAACGGAATAAGGGATAAAATTTTATTGTCACTTCAATGATATTGGACTGTACACCTGACGCAAGTAAAACAGA
The DNA here is from genome assembly GCA_028673005.1 of Tanypteryx hageni. Taxonomy (NCBI): domain Eukaryota; kingdom Metazoa; phylum Arthropoda; class Insecta; order Odonata; family Petaluridae; genus Tanypteryx; species Tanypteryx hageni. Next base: position 60,825,529 of record CM054116.1, read on the forward strand.
ACAGATGAGTATTATCATACGTTTTGTTTTCTACACCGATGGAAAAGTCGAAATCAGAGAAAACTTTTTAGGTTTTGTGGAAGTTGATGACTCTACAGGCCACGGTTTATACGAAACCATAATTAAATTATTGGGAAAATGGAACATTCCCATTGAGGATATGAGGGGTGAAGGGTACGACAATGGGGCGAATATGAAAGGGAAAAGAAATGGGCTTCAGAGTTTGCTCTTAAACACAAATCCTCGTGCCTTTTGCATCCCCTGTGCTGCTCATACTCTAAATTCAATGATAAATGGTGCAGCAAGAGTCAATGCAGACACAATTAGTTTTTTTGCAACTGTGCAAGAATTATTTTTTTTTTCATCTTCTCCGAAGCGTTGGACAATTCTTTTAAAGAACATCTCAAACTTAACATTAAAGCAGCTTTCAGACACCAGATGAGAAAGTAGAATTGAAGCAATCCAGCCTCTACGATATCAACTAGGAGAAGTTTATGACGTGCTCTATGAAATTATGGACCATGACAACTTCAATAAAGAAATACAACATGAAGCACAAAGTTTATGTGTTAAAATAAAAGATTATAAATTTATTTGCTCATTGATTATTTGGCATGATATTCTTAATAGAATAAATCCTGTCAGCAAACAACTTCAAGATAAAAATATGAACATTGCACTTGTCTTAGAATCAATCAGCAATTTAAAATCATTCGTATTGGAATATCGATCAAATTCAAATTACAAGGATGGTCTTGAAACGGCAAAAAAAACTTAGTGAAGATGTGGATGGAGAACCAGAATTTAAATCTATAGTTGAAGTTCGCCGAAGAAAAAAGAAACATCAAATTCAATATGAACATCATGATGAATCACTGCAAACACCAGAAGATAGATTAAGAGTCAATGTTTTTATACGATTTTGGATACTGCTTGGGCATCGTTGAATGAACGTTTTGAACAACTGAAAATCCATAGTGATCATTTCAGTTTCTTACATAATTTCTCAGAAATTGATAATGAAAATCTAAGAAAAAACTGTGATGATTTAGAGAATCTTTTAAAATATGGTGATAACAAATATATAAATGGTACAGAACTCTATGACGAGATAGTTGCTTAAAAAGACATTTTCAGTAAAGATAAATTAAAAATTCAAAACCCTTTTGATGTTCTTCAGTTTATTGTATCTAATAATTTATCCTTTCCTAACTTAACGATTGCTTTAAGAATATTATTGACCATTCCTGTTAGTGTAGCAAGCAGTGAACGTTCATTTACTAAATTAAAATTAATTAAGATGTATTTACGAACGAGTATTTCACAGAGAGGCTTGTATACCTTGCATTAATAGCGATTTAAAATGATGTATGTGCTGAATTAGATGTAAAGGAAATTATTTCTAATTTTGTAACTATGAAATCAAGAAAAATAAAAATTTTGTGAATCAACTTGTTTCAAATAAAATTTCATATTTATTTATTTATTCTAATATTCTATTCATGTTACACTAAAATATGCAACGTATCTTTTTCGACGATTTTTTTGTAAAGGGGCGCTCACAGCTATTTTGCAGATGGGCGCTGAACAACCTAGCGCCGGCCCTGTCTGCATTAGTTGCATTTTGGATTATCACAATGAAAGGAATGTTGAGGTACAAAATTGAAGGTCAACTATTTGGTAAATAGTAAATTACATAAAGTACACTCTTAGAAGAAAGATGAGAAAATTTCAATGTAGTATTGCTTGTTATTTTTAGTGTTTCTCAACCAGGGATCTGGGCATGATTTCTCGGGGATCCTCAAGTTGAGTAGGGCAAGGCATTTATCTATAACTTGTTTGATCCTGCACACATCTCTGATTAATATTTCAAAGTGAAAAAATGAGACAGTGAATGAAAAATGTATGAACTTTACATGGGAAGAGGGGCCGCAGAAATTGTGAGACTTTGTAGGGGGTCTGCGACTCCAAAAAGGTTGAGAAACACTGATAGATTAGTCATTCAATATTTCCTCTCTGGATACTTAATTTTTAAAGAACATTTTAAAAATACAATCCCTGAGACAAGCTATGGCAATTTAAATCTGAACGGAGGGGAAATTATATTGAAACGGTATTGTGAGATGTTAATTTCTTATTATTTGCAGATAATATTAAAATTTATCAATTGGTTGACACAGTGGCAGATGCTAAAATTCTACAGAATATTGATAAGCTCTGTAATTGGATTACAAATGATGGATTATGCTTGAACGTTGAAAAGTGTAATTATAACAGATTCACTAACAAAAAGAACCTTTTATTATTTAACTATAACTTCAGAGTAATGTTCCTGCCTCCCAACACCACCTCTCTTATCCAGCCTATGGACCAGGGTATCATCACCACCATTAAGAATTATTACCATCAGAGAACGTTCACCCTATTGGTCAAGGAGACTTATGGTGAAGGTGAACTTTCTGTATGGGAATTATGGAGGAATTTAAACATTAAAATGGCGATTGACATCATTGAAGAGGCATGGGCAGAAGTGACACATCTGTGCATGAATGAAGCTTCAAGGAGGATTTGGCCTGCTGTAGTAAATGACTTCTGTGGCATTGAGCCTGAAGAGGAGGTCACCAATGTAAGGCATACCATCGTGGCTTCGAGAAGGTGGATGAGACCAAAGTGGATGAGTTGCTTCAATCCCACAAGAAGGAGCTCAACTATGAAGATCTTCTGGAACTGGGAAAGAAACTGAGTGATGAAGATGAAAAATCCCCTGAAGTGAAGCCTGTTAAACAACAAAGCAGCAGGTGGAATTTTTTAAGCACATTTACATTGCCATTGGAATCATAGATGACAATGATGTCAACAGAAAGGAGTGCTCATGTTGCCAAGAGATTCAGAGTTCTTTGCTTTGTTACAATCCACTGTCTGTGCCTTTAACTCTTGCAGGGCAGCCTGATCTTGCCCCTGTTCCTTCATCCTTATTATACCATGTTATAATTTCTTCACTTTCCATGATTTTACTTTACTCAACAATTTCCATGAATCACTGTGAATTCTTCTCCCATTATCAAAATTAATGTTGTTCGAGATTTAGGAATCACATTTGATTCAAAGTTGATCTTTATCGAATGTATAAACAATATTGTAAATATTGTGTTTAAAATGTTAGGATTTTTGAATAGGAATGTTAAAAATTTCTCTGAAAATACTTTATTATTCTTTTGTCAGAAGCTATACAAAAACGCTTGCCAAAATTGTTCCTTCACAACAGCATCTACTCTAAAAATACATGTTGAAAGAGTGCAACATAAATTCTTGAGGTTAATTGCATCCAAACTAAGTACACCCATTTCTCGGTTTACGAATGAGATGCATTCCTAAAAAATGATAATTTAATATCGCCATTTTGAAATCTGCCAGATTCATGACTTTTCTCCCAATCTGCAGTTCTAATTGGCAGATGACTACAGCATAATGTACCCATGTATTTGCTACCTAACTTGTGATTTGGTGACTTGGCACAAAATTTGTAAAATGAAAATTCGAGTACCAAAGGTTTAATGGTGTTGAAGCAAACATTAGTAAAACGAACATTCATAAACCAAGGAATGGGTGTACATATTCCATTTCATGAAATTGATTATAATTACCTTATGCAAAAACTTAATTTAATACCTTTGGAAACTGGACATACCTTATATCTGCATAAAATTTTAAATAAATTGGACTGTCCTGCTTAATTGAATTTAATTAGTTTTAGCATTTATAATCAAGAAATATTTAGACATTTATAACAAATTATCATTGTACCAATGATGGGCTAAATTCACCTATAGATAGAATAAGTATGGCATCAAAAATGACATATTATAATAGTGAAAAAGAGGTAAAAACGGTTTCTTTCACTCCAAAATGAGTGATTATGTAAGATGTGTTAGTCAACATATTTGTATGTGCATTACTGTTTTAGATTTGTGGGTTATTAATCTGAAATAATCATTAAAATTCACTAGGAATTCACTAAATGGCTGGGTGATTCAATGCGCAGTATGTGATGTATAAAAACATGACATAATCACCACAGCAAATAAAATGGGGTGTTTCCAGAGGGGTAGCTTGCCCAGAAACTCCTTCAACTTCTCACCTGCATCCAGAATGGACACAAGATGCTATCTGCCCATCACTGTTTTCAATACTGGTATATTTAAAAAGATAATCATAAGAGCTACTTCATCCTTCATAATTATCTTTTTTATTTTATCGGATTTTATTTTATTTGTATTAAGGTAGTCAAATTGTTACATTTTGTTTTTATTGAAGCATTTACAATCTATAATTGTACTGAAATAAGATTTATTATTTTCCTGTTTGTAAGGAAAATCCATAATGAGTCTAAGTAAATATTTAGATTACTTGTTAAAAAATGGTAGGGAGCTCTCTGATTATTTGAAAATTATTGCAAGTGATGCTTTTAAGTTGAGCAGCCTTACACCCCCTGCACCAGTGTCCCACACACATGGTTAAGAACCACTGTATTAGAACAACATTATCACAATATTTGAGAGGAAGTTTAGATGAAAAAACTGTTGTTGATTTTGAAGAAGTTTTTCTACAAGTAACTGATACTGAACTCAAGTGTTAGTAAAATACATCTGAAAATATAAGATTTTCCCAAATAAGTCTGCCCGTTAATTGACCTCTGAGTCATGTAGGGTTAAAAATAATGTTTCTATACCATATCTAGTAATTTTTTCATATTATATTAAAAATGATCATGTTATATTTTCATAATATTGTATAAATATCACATTTTTAATATTTTCCATATAATTTTACATTCTATAAGTTTACACATTAGCAGATCTGCAATAAGGCCAAAGTTGGTAATGGCCTAGGGGTAGGGTTGCCACCTTTCCAGCAAGCAAAGTCAGGACATTTAAACCTTTCAAGTAAGCAAAGTTGGGACAAAAAAAGTGTATATTGCCATCACTGAATAACTCATTTTTTTAGTTATTATGACAAAATTTAATTATACTTATTATTTATGAATTTTAAAATATTACTGATAAAATACTTCTTTGAAGTTACTCACAATAACATCACTGGTTGACTTATAATTTCTTAGAACTTCAAGTTATTTACTAGCACGCTTTAAACAAACTTCTGTAGGATTTATATCCGAATATGAAGATGTCCCTATCACATTCGTGACAACTTAATAGATATTATAGACGTAAACAATTGAAGTTTAATCTAAATTTGTGAATAAAGTAAATATCGATACTACATATGAAAATGAATTTTCAATAAAACAAATACTACTATGTCAAACAAAAGAGCCGTATGCGGCTCGCGAGCCGCCGTTTGGCCACGTCTGAATTAGACTATCATGATCTGCAGGCAGATGGACGGACACACAAACCGAACACAATACTAAAGGGGACCGAAAAAATAATTTGGCCTAGAGGTGGGAAATTTCCAAATCCGCCATTGAGTTTACATAATGATAATACCAAAAGTTGATTACAAATATGAAATTAAGTAAATAGGTTCATATAATAATATATTCAAATCGTTCTTTTTTAGTTTAACTCAAATTTAGCGGTTATGAACAAACGAAAGTTGAATATTAGAATTCGCTTAGCCGCCATAATTGTGCAGTTGTTTTGACATATTGGCGTGGTTGTATTGGTAAACTTTAACTTGAAGGCTGGTGTCGTAATTGGTTAATATTTTACTTTGTGACATTGTGATACAAAATGCTAGTTATATGAATTCAGTCGTAGTTTTCAGTTACTAGCCTATTAGTTTCAATTAAGGCGGATATTTGACAAGTTTTGTTAGTCGTTTTGGGTGCATTTAAAATGTCTGAGTCGTGGATTGGATATTCTGTATCAATTGATTGTGGTGAAACTTTAGGGATATACCAAGGTCAGATTGTAAGTGTAGATGCGAAAGAACAAACTCTAACTTTAGTGAAAGTATTTCAAAATGGTACGCCGCATTCATCTGCTAATGTTACTTTGAGGTAAGAGAATGCTATTATCAACTTTGTTATGGATCATTAATTTTATTTTCTACTATGTCCTTATATAAATTGTTTCAGTGCGAGAGATATAAAAGATTTGAAAATAATAGAAGCCTCATCTGATACTTCAGTTACAAGCTCGGTTTCAGTAACTAAGCCTAGTGTAAAGAGGACTGGAAGATCAGTAAGTGAAAGCTTGACTACTACAAAAAACAGTGTCCCATTGGTTGAAAATACGAGAAAACCAGTAGAAGATGTTCAAAGCCGACACCATTCAGGTACAGTATGTGTGTCTTTCAAATAAAAATATATCCATGCAGTATAGTGGATATTATTATTACTATTATACTTTAACCCAGCTGTAGTTTTGAATTACAATGCTTATCGTTGGGTTTTATATAGTTTCAGAGGGAAATCGAACGCCGAGTAAGAAAGATAGGTTCAGGAATCGATGGACTGATAAAAATGAAGCATGTTTTGGTACTCATATAGATAATTCAATGGATCAGGAATTTGACTTCGAAAAAAATTTGGCATTATTCAACAAACAGGTAATCATTTAAAATGTTTTGGTACACGCATAATCTTAGTGCTTATATTTTAACCCGTTTTAGTTAAATTCACGTGTAGCGTTTTTCGCAAACATCAGAAAACACTGAATTAGCTCGTGTTTGTAGTTCTTAATAGCTTTTTGTTGTCAGTTTTGTTTGTATATATTGACTGATTGCCTTTTATATTTATTTTCAGGCGGTTTTTGAGGAAATAAGTGCAGCTCAAAAACCTGATATTGTCAGACAGGCTGATTCTAATCGCCAGCCTCAGTTATTTCGGCACGATGAAAATATTATTGGTTCAACTCCTATAACGTACAAACAAGTAGTTGTGCCCACTCCTGATGTTAAGGAATATGTAACTGGTAAGTTATTTGTATAATTCTATCTATATCATTACCCTGTGTATTTAATATAATGTAGGTCTGTTTTTAAGGGAATCAGCAAACTTGTATATTGTTGAAGTGCTATATAGTTTTTAATATGTTATAACTTTCTGTGGTATTTTTGTTATATACTGCAAAGTACACTTGTTTGCAAAAAAAATCCTCATTGATCATAGAAGCAAATGATTGTGACCTTAATGTACAGAGACTACCTGGGAGATATGGCACCTATGGTGATATTTTAGGAAACACTTGAGTTGCGTAAAATATTATTTTTCCTGCGTTTTTAATGAGTATATTAACACTTTTTTAAATATAAAATTCACATTTGAGTATTAACTTAATACTTATTTATTGGAAAATAAACTTTTGGCATGTTTTGAAGGAATGTTTTGCACCTGTTGAAGGCGGTACCTATGGCAAATGCCACCATAGTTATGCCACTGTTAACATATATATAGGTTTACAATCACAAGATTAGTTTGTTGTCGTCCATTCAATCATGTTAACTTTAAATGTCTAAAGCATGTCCAAATAGCATATACTGCCATCTATTGCTCATCTTAGATCCAAGTGTATAAAGTTTTCTTGTTCCCTTGTTTGTCTCGTAAAATTTTATGTTCTCCTTTAGTTACCAGTAAACTCTAATATCCAAAGATTTTGCTTACATGAGTCTGAAGAAACTATCTCCCCTAATCATGTGTCTGCTCCCAGTTAGTTGATGTTTTTTTCATCGAGGGAATTTATTTTTGTGTGCTTGTTTATTTTTTAATGTGACCAGGATACTGTTAAATTATCAGCATAAAGATGTACCTATATTTGTATTCAGACACTGGCTTAGTGGTACCTAGTATCACTCCTGAACTTCGCAACAGGCTTTTTGCAGCTGCTGAGAGACTGGGACTATCAGTTGAACGTCAGACAGAGCTATTTGGTCGTGCTGCCACTGAGATTGCTCTTCAGCTACTTGGAGGAAGCCACAGGTAAGAACTTGAAGGTTCATTCTTCTGAAAAACTCATTGTGATATGTTTTACTATGTAGTCTGGCATGAGATGATATCTGGAAGAGGACCTGCATAAACATGAGTTGCATTTAATATTCATTAGAAGTCTATAATGTGCCTTGGGAAACAGCAGCTATGGATATTTTGTGTGCAGAGTTGTCTTCATAAAAAAGACTGGTGTACCTTGCTGATAGTGCATGTTCCTATATACTGTGTATATCTTATAATTAGGCTTACCATATTCCAGTGATGTGACATGATAACTTCTAAGGAAGAAAAACAGGGATTACTTAATTTTTATTTGTTTTTATTTACTATGTACGCTTTAATGTAAAATGACAAAAAAACCAAGCTGAATTGGAATGTATGGTAAAATGTTGCAATTTATGCTGTAATGTTATTATATCATGCGTCTACCACAACCACAAGGGTCACACACCTACAATATATTGGCTGGGTCCGGGTTAAGCTACATCACAGCGTAAGTGGCGACATTGTTAATGATCCTTGTTACTGCCTAAATAACATCAATACAGCTCTTTGAACCTCTTGTAATAAGGGATTTGTGGTCAATTAAGTATTAGTTCGCTGATTCTGAAACTTGTGTTGCAATTTTGAGTAAACCCTTAAGACTTTCTTATCTCTAGTCTCCTCAAAGCAGCCATTTAAATGTATTTCGGCATCCTTGGCATTTACGTTTAGTTTTCTATTGAGTAGAAGGCACATAGATGGGTGTAAATTTAGATAAAGAGAAGTCAGGGCCCATATATTTGTATGGACAACTACTGCTGAGGCATGATGGCAAGATCTGTACATGTCTATATTGAACCAGCTCAAGGGATTAATTAACCAGTGTGCTGGGATGGCTTATCAAATCCAGGACTGTCCTAGTCATACCAGGACGTATGGTAACTCGGCATATAATGCCAATGATCTTTTGGCCCTTCAAGGCGTGCATTACAATAGTGGAATAGCATGGGGAGGAGAATTACTCTGTATGGAATACTATGGTAAGGAGTGTAAACTGAATAAGAATCTCTTGGTTTACTCTTGTGGAAGCCCATCTTATTTTCTCCTATAAAAGGCTACTATGTGTTTGCTACTTGGGGTGCAGTAAAATTTTTTAAATTTGGTAATTGCAATATATCATGGTTGAAATTTAATACCTGTGGTCATTTAAATAATCTGTAGTTTGGTTCATTGATAGCATAACGTTAATTGGAAGAAGGCTATTATAATTAACACTTCTCTGATTATACTGATGCATAAGGTAAACATCTACTCCTATCCCTCAACATGGTAGTTTGATTCCACAAAAAAACTGCAATAAAAACAATTGGAAAAACATTTTGTTTGCTTTTTTAAGTTAAACATTTATTGAGTTTCAATAACTTTTATTGTGACATTTCTCTTTAGTTCAAAGTTGTGCGTATTAATGTCGTTGATAAAATTTCAAGAAATATACTAACTAAAACAAGTAGGGATGTACACGGGTTTCCTGTGGTACAGAAGTTCTTTTCGTCAAATTTGCCGTAGTATTATCGTATACTAATGTCTTTGCTTTGAAATCAGAAAGTTATGCTTTCCTTATATTGAGGTAGCCCTGCTTTTTAGATCTGTTTTAAACTTGTTCATTTTGTTTTGTCATTCTATATTCGCCATACAAACGAAATTTCTTTGAAATCCGTTCAGTAAATACCTTTGAAGTTAGTATTTACAGAAAAATTCTAACCTTGATATTGTGGTTGCCCTGTCTAGTCGACACGGTTGAAATATGCTGTTTTGGTTTTTTTATTTATATGAATATTATATATATTATATTTGGTTAAAATCCATGCAATCAGTTATCTAGAAATAGGTGTAAAAGGATTATTATTTTACTTTTTACTGTGGTAGCCCTGCTTTGTAGTTCCGCTTTAAACATATTGATTTCATTATGGTATGTTGTACAAATCTTATATAGAAAATTTAGGTTAAATCCATTCAGCCAATTCCTTCCAAATCCATATTTACTGAAAAATTTTAAAATTGTGGCACCCCTGTTTGGTAGAACCTGTCCAAATATGCTATTATGGTTTTGTATATATATTTAAATTATAAATATTAAATTGGGTGAAAATTGATGTGGACAGTTCAACGCAAATACTTTTGAAAACAAATTTTTAATTACTTGCATTGTGGCAGCCCTGATTTGTAAATCTATAGTAAACATTCATTTTGAATTTTTATGTTGCATGCCTCCATTATACAAAATTTCGCTAAAATCAGTTCGACCAATTCCTTCCAAATTCATAATTACCGAAAAGTTAAACTTTGCAATTGTGGCACCCCTGCTGAGTCAACCCTGTCCAAATATGTCATTTTGGTCATTAATTTATGTGAATATTTTATGTACCAAATTTGGTTGAAATCGGTTCATCCAATTCTTCCCTGATATATGCATATGGACGGACAGACATCACGAAGGTAATAGTGCTTTTCAGCAATGACGAAAAGCACTAAAAAGTAAATTCTATGAATTGAAAAAAAATTAAAACCTTTGATTCAAAAATTTATTAATGAAAAAAGTGTTAAGAAATTGTTATTTTTTTGTTTTTCAAATGTTATTCGTTTCAATTTTATGGCCGAGGAAAAATTAAAATTTTGTTTATTGGCCTAGTTAAATGTTTCTAAGTTCTAGCAAATAAACTAAGTTTCACTTTTCTGTTACAACCATGAAATTGGAAAAAATGCAGGCTTTGCCTCAATTGATTTCACTTTCACTCTCATAACTGTCATCACTCTCGACCTCAAGTCACTCAAGAAGTCTCAACCATCCCAAGAATTTTTATCAAACTAACTGTTCAGAAGCAATAAAAGCAAAGACTAGATGATGATGATTCTCTCAACAACCACAACACATTATGGGTTCATAAAATCTCGATGCAAAAAGTAGATTTCATTGGTCGAAAATAGAGTTTTAGGTTCCCGGCGATACAGTGGAATCCCGATTTAAGACTTCTCCATTTAAGGTTTTCCTGCATTAAAGGTTGTTTTTTTGTGGCCCCGACCAAAGTTCCATATAAATAATGTATTATATTACCCGATTTAGTGTTTCTCGATTTTGTGAATTGCCTGCATTTAAGGGATGAAATTCTCAACTCTAGACAGACAGACACACCTTGATTTAAGGTGCTTTTACATTATGCGATGCAAAAATATATTATTTAGTGGAGTAATAATGCACACTATCCATCAACAACGCAACATATACCGGCACTGTTACATTAAATGAACTCGATTTTTTGTCGTGCCGTTTTTTCTCAATCCACCTTTAGTCCTTAAGTCATCTGTTACGTACATTACGAAAGTTGCGGTGGCATCATTACGTGAACATGGATTTTTTTGCTAAAATTTGTTGACCAATTCCAATTTTGGTTAAAATCAGAACATAATAACGACCACTTTACATGAAGACCTACATGTATTTTACAACGTATTTCGCAAGCATCTCGTTAAATACTCATCTGAGCGAACAAAAGTTCAGTAAAATAATTAAATTCACATTTTTTGTCAAATAACTTTTCCTGTAAAATGTAAGCTTTACGATAAATTTAAAGAAAGGGAAATTAGTGTGTTTACGTAATTTTACGATTTTTGATGTTCTTTTATTCATTCAAAAAACATTAAAAATTTTACAACTATGGAACCTTGGGAGATATTTTAATGAAATTTGGTATTGGGGAGTTTTACTAAAATTTGTCAGCCGATTCCAATTTTGTTTCAAATCGGATTACTATAATGACCACTTTACATGAAGACCTTCATGTAGCTCACAATGTACTTGTTTCAACTCGAGAACTGCTGGACGTATTTTGATGTAATTTGGTATTGGGAAGATTTACTAAAATTGGCCGACTGATTCCAGTTTTGGTTAAAATCGGACTACAGTAATGACCACTTTACATGAAGACCTCCATGTATTTTACATCTTTTTTTCAACTTGGAAACCGCTGGACGTGTTTTGATGAAATTTGGATTGGGAAGTTTTACAACAACTTGTCGGCAGATTCCGATTTTGGTTAAAATTGGACGATAAATACGACCATTTTACATGAAGAACTACATGTACAATGTGCATTTCAACTTGGGAACCGCAGGACATATTTTGATGAAATTTTGTTTTGGAGAATTTTACTAAAATTTGTCGATCTCAAAGAATGCATTTGGAAACTGTGTACTCTGACATGGAACACACTTTTCCATGCATGTTTATTCCATATAAAAAGCCTCTAACTTGACAGGAAGCTTACCTTTCAATTAATCTGTATTTCAATTAATAATAATTTGATATTAATAAACTGCAATTTAATCTTTCAATTTTAGACTATCCCCATGTAAGGTATTACTCGATTTAAGGTACAAAAAACTTGTCCCCCAGGCAAATGTTAAAATGGGTATTCCACTGTATTTTGTTCCCTGGGCAACAGGAATTAGGTTTTTAAATATCCTGGGAATACCAGGAACCCGGGAATGAGCAAGATTTCGCATTTTAAATATTTAATCATTTTTCATTTAAACGATATTTATTATTGGTACAATGTAAATGCATGTCTTTAATCAATCCCAATGACGTGATACTTTATTTCCGACAAGTTGTTAGCAGATTCAATATTCAGACACACTTTGACTTGCGCACAGTGGCGTAGGGATCATGGTTCTGATGGTTCGGTCGAACCGGAACTCAGGGGGGTCCCAAGAACCTGTACGGCAAGTCTTCAACCCGCACAATAAATTGACACTTCTGCAATTGTAACCAATTTTGCAGAAAGTAAAGATCGCAAGAAGAATTTTGCTAAGTAGCAAGTTAATAATGTGTTATGTGATAGATGCTACATGTCAGCTACAGATTACTCGTTTTGCAGTATAAAAATTGTCGTTATTTACAGCTTCATAATCATGTAACCTGATTTCTGTGATACTTATTTATTCTCGGAAATAATATTATGTACAATTAAAATTATAAAATTATTGAACGATTGCAATATATTTTATTTATAAAAACTGAAGTATTAATAAATCTATATCATTAAAATTATTCTCTATAAAAATAAGATTGCCAATATTGGCGTAAAGAATTCTCGAACCAGGGCCCGGCTTCACCTTGCTACACCCCTGCTTGCGCAACCGATCTTTCCTCGATGTTGAAGATGTGGAGACAACAAGAGACCAACAACTAATGTATCCTATATTGTAATTCCCTCAAATTTCAAATTGAGGGTAGAAAATGTATGAAAGAGGTTTAAAAACAATCTAAAATCTATAAGAGCCTCCTTCTGTCCCTTCGTGGCTCCCTCTGTCAGGCTATAGAAAAGCAAATAACTTGATAAAGGATCAAGATACATTTTTGAAATTGATAGGAATGCTTAATTTACATATTTTAAGGTGATGATGAAAAAAACTCGAAAAATTTGACTCCAAGGAAGACATTTCCAGTTCCCATAAAATAACACGTAAACATCGACTTTTTCACGCGCAGGCTTTTATTCTTTTTGAGATCTAAGTTAGAAAGAATGACCTATGATCTTTGATTTAAACCATTTTAAAGAAAAAATGATAATATTTCTTATTTAGTTCATCTTTTTCTCCCTACAGCTACAGTTAAACGTTTAATTCACATATTTGGAGAAATCTTGCCATTTTAATGGGATTTTGCCTTGTCAATCCATTACATTGTTAAACCTGAAAATCCTATTGGCATTTCATTCCTTATGGGTGAAAGCATGCTTTGAATGTTTTTAATATGAGAGAGAAAGAAGGAAAGAGAAATGATTTTCATAGCAACCAATGTAAACAACATTTGTTACGCTATATGCGAGAAGGAATACATTTGAATGTAGAATATTAATCATTCGCATATTAAAATCATTTAGAATCATTGTAGGAGTTCGAGACTTGAAACAACGAACAGCTAAAAGAATGAAAGTTTGTTTTCCTGCCATTGATTTTTGAATATGCGTCGAATCGATCAACAGATCAGTTTTTAACACAAGAATTTGACGCATTCTTGGTGATTTGCATTGTTGCCGGTTTCGTGTAATTGGGTACCATTGGATAACAGTTTCGCGTCGCATCTATTCACGAAATTTCATTTTAAAACTTTACCGTTTTCAACGCACATCTCCCTATTTTATTAGCATTTCATTAAAATTGAATTAATAGCGAGAAACGCAACCTGATCCTTAATCTCAAACTCCTAATAACTCAGTTACTAAATATCATTCACTGAAAAAATATTTAGTATTAATCAGAAATTCTATTGGTACAATATGCATAAAAAAAACTAATTTTGATAGTTTAACATTTGGGACTGAAATTCAGCAGAATATCTAAAAAAACCATCTATGAAGCCAATTCTGGAAAAGCTTGACTCGGCACAAAATTCAAAGGAACGATTCCTGGGAATCATTAAAAATTTTCCCAGGAATCGAGAATAAGAAATATCAAGTTAAATCCTGGGAACAGGAATTCCTGATTCCAAAACTCTAGTCAAAAAGACAAAAATATTCTTTATTTACATGTGAGAAAAAGGAATCCCTGTCAAGTGTTTTGATGATTCTGTCCTAAATTTCAAGTGTTGACTCGAGATACACAATGATGCCCATGAGAAAGGGAGAAATGTTCCATCAGTGAACCCATAAACTCATGATAGTTTAAATTAAATGAATTAAAATTAAATTTATATTTGCTTTGTAAGCTTAGCAGAGGGTTCCCTTCTACCCTACCCCTTCCTTCCTTCTTCATATATATATATAATCCTCTGCTAAGCTTTCGTCACCTGATGATGCTCTAACAAGCGAAACCGGTCACAATAAATTTGTCTAATGGAAATTTACAAAATTCTTTTTTATTTACATTTATTCCTAAGTGAATATGTCATCGTTCTCTATTGTTCGTATGACTACATTTCATCAGGTTGGTATTACATAGTTCCTTTTTCTTGTAAATAGAGGTACTATTGTTAACCAGTCATCTGGGGATTTAATTTTGCCTGGACGCACAGCTGGTGGGGACTTTTTCTTTGATTGAGGAGGTTTTTAAATTCATGACAATAATTAAGGGTTTTACTAGATATTTAGTAATATATTGAAATCTAATATATAAAAATGAATGCGTGTATATATGCATGTTTGTATGTCCCTTATACATTTTTGCACCGTTGAAGCTATCAAATTCAAAAGTTTCATGGGCCATCCTATGGACAAAAGGAAGAACTTGGTCTAGGTTTGCACACTGTGGGGTCTTTATACCCCATGGGGTCAACAAAATACTATTTCCATAAGAATGCATGGGAAACCCCAAAATACCATGCAACCCTTCACTGATGTGGATATAAATATACCTAAATATTTACTTACGATCCCGGAAAATGGCTTATTTTACGCACGAAAGACAGAACATTTTAATTCTGTTCATGTTTAGTCATTCTACATGTTAAATACATGTTAAATTACATGTCCTCCTCAAAGGGAGATAGCCTAGTATTAGAACATTGTTACCTTTTGCCATTAAAATTGAAAGATTTATCACAACAAATCGATACATCTACTTACATTTGTTCAGTAACCAAGATGTTATTTATTGTTTACGTTCTGGCTAATAGTATTGACATAATCCACATAATTTTATTGCTGCTTTAAAGGCTTCGGTGCATCTATTCATGTGGTTATTAAGCAAGACATTAATGCGTAAATATATTAATGGTAAAACTTTAAAATACAATAGATAAAATATTAAATGTTAATGTAAACATCGCTTGCATAATTAAGGAATGGGAAACAAAAATTCAGGGCTTATGGTGCACTGGAGTCATTTCTATTTTAATAAAACTGCTTGATTATGCCAAATATTTTTGGAAAAGCTGACATCTATATGATGGATTCGCCATTGAAATACACCCACGAGCACAAGCCTGACTAAAATTTTCAATGGTTTCTTTAGGTGGTAGTTAAAATTTCGTGTGAACCTCATCTCCGAATAACACATTTGAGAAATTTGGGGGCACCGATAGTGCAGGGCCCCGAGAAATAAAAATCATTTGTTACTTAAATCAAAATTCTTTTCTGAGCAAAGCTGGGTAACTCCAGTTAGTAAATAATAATTAACAATGAATTGCACTTCAAAATTATAAACATTACAGAAAAATAATTTTTCTTTATAAATTAACAAAAATATCCAGATGAAATGTTCTAGTCATAAAGGGTGTTTTACTGCTATAAATCATATTAAAATTGATGAAATAAACAAATTCAAAAGTTTAAAAATCAAACAAATTTATAAAAACAGCAAAGAAACATTTTTTGTTCAATAAAATAAAATGATAAAATCCTAAATAAATGGAAAACGTATATTCGCTGGAGCAACTTATTGCACCCTCCAAGAAATCAATCCCAACTACTATATTACTATGTAAAATGAAATTCACCCTTTGTAATAACTGTGACGCACATACTTCAAGTAAAACTGAGCCTCTCAATATTCAACAGAACACTGATTAGATTTCCGTACTAAGACTGATTCTACTTTTCTTTTAGCATTTGTCTTTCAAATTATAACATTAACTGATAGTTGGAGGGGGTTTTATAACTTTTGGGACCCCACAGGAGGTAAAGGGAATGCAAACCTGACCGTAAACGTGTGCGCGAAAAAATTGAAAAAAATCCCGCTTTCACCTACGTAGAGGCAATAATAGGCAACCCCACATGACAGATGCAGACCTTCCGTGAGACCCTTATATTTTTTCGACATACCTCATCTATCTATGGTGAAGTAAACTATGAGGATACTGCTATGTGATATACAAGCCACATGATGAACTATTTCGGCTTACCCATAGCGATTGGGCGAGAAAATTGTATGACGAATATATACGGCATACCCAGTTGACTGGTTAAATGTAGAATTTTCTGATTTTTGGTGCCTTAAAATGTAGTTATGTCATACTACAGTCGAACCTCCCAAATCCGCAATTCATTTTCCAGCTGTTTTTGGAAAATGGGTGAATCTGGCAAATCACCCAAAATTTGGCAAATAACACACAGTCCCATGTCACACACTTCTATGTACAATAAATTGCACTATTTTTAGCATTTTTTTCATTTATTAAAACAGTGAAATTTATATCATGATATCTAATATTTGCATATAAATAAATTAGTGTGCCGGATATAGTGTGAAATTTAAGATATTTGTCAGTACACTTGTTGTGTGAGCATGTACAAGAACTAGTCATACTGGTGGAAAAAAGTCCTGTGTACATATGACTATTATATGACCACCCAAAATCCACAAACCCCAAGATCCAGCAAGGTTCATGTCCCAAAGTTGCTGGATATTGGATGTTCAACTATATTTGTTTATTTTATGTCATTTCTGTGTTAATATATATTTTTATTGATTTATTTCTGTTCTGATTTGCAAATCTTTGTGATTACATATTTTATCACTCATTTGTGGATTACATTAACATGGAGACAAAATTAGCAAATTCATTTGATAAGTTAATCATCTACTGTATTTCTCTGCATATAAGACATTCCAGAAAAAATGACTCCCAAAATCAGCCTGTCTTATACACTGAAGGTAAGATTATTCATGTTCTCAATACTGACACTAACAACCACAATCGTCCCCAAAATAGAATAATTGGCAGTCATTCATCACAGAAACAATAAAATATACATAATTAATAGTGAAAAATTTGTTAATATACACAGTAATACCATATGCAACGTGAATTTTGAGGATGCATTTTCATTATTACACTTTAATACACGTCCATTCACAGTGATTACAATTTTGGCGCGTTTGCGATGTTTTAGTTCCTAATGAGTCTGTTGAATAGCGCGATTGATGCCACGGAGTAGTAGAATTCGTGTAGATGCCATAAATATTTTATATGTACTTGGATAAATGACGTTACGTGTATTGAGATCCCAGTGGCTACAAAATTGAAAAGATATGCCTATGCTATTAGTTATGAGCTTCAAGCGATTCAATATGCAAAAAATGTACAGAAACCGAGAAGCAGAAAGTCATTTCGTCCACCTCCCACAGGAAAAAATGATTCATGAATGGAGAAAACGAGGAAAAACTGAAGCTGGTGGGATAAGAGAAACATAGTCTACATAAGATTGGTCTTTAATGGCCACAACTAAAAGAGGAAGTGATGGATAGCAGAACAGAAAGTTTGGTATTGCTGTATTGCTCAAAATTGTTATGTACTAGGCAAAAAGAGTTGTAGAAGAAAAAGAATTAGTTGAGCATACGTATCGTTATTACATATGCATTCCATTTATTATTTATTCCATTATATTAAAATATAATCTTGAATTTAAGTTTTGAAATTCATTTTCTTGATGATGTGTGTGTGTATTTTTTGTGGGTGCTTTAACTCAAAAACTATTAATCAGGTCAACGCAAAATTTACTATTTAACATTTTTATGAAAGTCACAAGAGTTGATTAGTTTTTGGTAAAAATCAGTCAACCGGAAGTGGGTGTTTACTCTTGTCACTATCCGTTTTTTTTATATTTGCTTTAATATTTGATATATGTAAAAACGAACTGGAATAAAGGTTGTAGGAAATTTAATTTTCTACAACTTTTGTTTAAATCATTTTCCCATATAATGCATTGTTTATGAGATATCTTAAAAACTAAATTATTTAGCTGCCACAACCACAACACCTACTACTATTTTAAACACTTGACGCTTAGTTACATCTTAGTAAGGCTCCTTTTTATTGTTAATTGTTGGAGCTTCGTTGCTATATCCAATATCAGAAGGCTAAGGTTTGAGTTTATTTCTATTCTTTGTAAAGTCTTTAAATTTTTCTCGCAGTTCCTTAATATCATCAAACCTATTTGGAATTTTTAGAAATATTACAGTTACGGAGAATGTCATGTGGTGGCCACATCAAATTTTTAATTAAAGGACAGCTCACACCATACACTAGTCTATGCTGCAATGTGCACTAATATGTCAAAATCAATATTTAAAAAATGATCAAACTTCAATGCTTTTGAAATAATGCTAACCTACAACCTGTTGAAATATTTCCTTGATGTTTTCTATTGGCTAAATCTATCAATTCATTGTAAAGACTTTCTATACACATGTATTTGTGCAAATATTAGAACATTTCTTTGTATTTTTACAAGGTTAAACCCTCATAATGTTCACCAATGGCCAACTGTGGTGGCACTTTGTGGAGCACATAGGCAGGGTGCTGCTGGTATTAACTGCGCAAGACAACTTGCATCTCATGGTGTGCGTACTCTAGTTTACATTCCTGACTCCCAGCGACTCCCTTCATTGGTATCATCAGAGCTTGCTCTTTATCGTGCTACAAGAAATGGTGTTATCTCCAATGTTAAAGGTAACATGGTTTTGTTTTATAGAAATTTACAAATTTGTTAATATATATATAATGTAAATATTTTGCTGAAAGTTGCACCTGGTATTTCAACGAATTGGTAAAATATTCCTGTGTATGTATCTATTTGTAAATAGTATATATTCAATAAAATCTTACACTAAATTTGAACAAAATTTAGGAGTCCTATTACACAACTATAGACTAGGAAGCCTACAAAATATCAGTGAAGAAGTTTTTGAAGAAATTTTAATCAATTTGTTGAATGAACCTTTTAACACTTAGGAATATTAACACTTTACCATCGGACATATTTTCATGCAGCCTCTTCTCTGTAGTGGCAATTTTTTTATTACACACATTGTCATGTATAATTATACTTAAACTATTGTAATTTTCAAAGTAATCAATATCTTCAGCTCAAATTTGGAATGGGTACTGATTACGATTTATATTATAATACAGTTTCGTCAAATTAAAATTTATTTACAATTACGTTTAGTACAAAAGTAAAATTCGTGAGTATAAAAGTACAATTCGTACGTTTTATTTTTGTTACATAATTTTATTGAAAATGCAATCCTAATGCAGTCATAATTACATAGAAAAACGTTTTGTCTCTATCCTAGTAATTGGTCACAGAATGGTACTGCTCAAAAAGATACAAGATTGGAAAGGTGTACACAGAGTTTCCAAATGCATTCTTTGAGATTTCACAATGTTCTCAATATTTTTCGCTCAGATGAGAATTTAACAAGAAGCAAGCGAGGTACATTGTAAAATACATGTAGGTCTTCATGCAAAGTAGTCGTAATTATTGTCCGATTTTAACCAAAATTGGAATCAGTCAACCAATCATAGCAAAACTCCCCAATGCCAAATTTCATCAAAATACGTCCAGAGGTTTCCGAGTTGAAACAAAGGACTATTGTAAACTACATGTAGGTCTTCATGTAAAGTGGTCGTCATTGTTGTCCAATTTTAACCAAAATTGAAATCGGTTGACCAATTTTAGCAAAACTCCCCAATACCAAATTTCATCATAATACGTACAGCGGTTTCCGAGTTTTAACATGTGGACGAATGGAATCAACCTCCCCTATATGCATTCACTTTGTGCAAAGAATGCATAACAAATGAGAGACTACATGCTCGAAGCATCTCCTTTATCATATCGCACAGTCCAGCTATAATAGTTACACTGATTTGTAAGGTGGCAGTAGCCTACAATGCCTACAAGGACACCTAAACACTTAGCACAACATGTGCTGCCCTCAACAGGATGGCTGTGAATCACATAGTGATGCAGTTCCTTATGTGTAGGCAAAATACGTACTAATCCGTGCCCCGACTACAACGGTCGGATGGTGAAACACAGTACTACAATTCTTAATGATAAAGTGTTAAAAAATTTAAGGAATAAATACAGATAAGATGCAGTATAACTTTTAATGTAATGGCTGCTCCTAGCCTTTACCTTTTATGTCTTTGTGCATTGCATTTTTTTAGGCGTTCTTTAAAAAAAGAACGCCTTATGTTCAGGTTGTGTCTGTCCGTCCATCCGCATGTTTCATCTCCAAAACTACTTGGCGGATATTCATGAAATTTGGTATTTAGGACATAAAGACAAAGAAAATAAGAAAACGATATAAATAGTTCACCTAGCCTTATCGGGAATGCCACTTTGCTGGTGACAAAAAATGAACTTTTCTTTATATCTCATAAAATATCACTTATACCAAAAAGTTTTTAACCTAAAATTGTAGAACTAGACAAATAGTATATATTTTTTACATTTTTATCAAAGTAGTAGCAGATTTCAAGGAAATTGAATGAGAAAGTTGAAATTCACGTTGAGCTTAGAAATTTTTCCTGTGTTTTTTATTGTTGTCAACAAAAGCAATCTTCATGGCAACTGAAGTAAACAATATCTGATGTATATAC
Organism: Tanypteryx hageni; assembly: GCA_028673005.1. Taxonomy (NCBI): domain Eukaryota; kingdom Metazoa; phylum Arthropoda; class Insecta; order Odonata; family Petaluridae; genus Tanypteryx; species Tanypteryx hageni. Next base: position 60,846,852 of record CM054116.1, read on the forward strand.
ATAATTAGTTTAATTTTCTTTCGTGCAAATACAACATTTGGTAAATGAAGGGAAATTATCTATGATGAAAATATTAATGTAAATACATCTATTTTCTTTACGTATATATAGTGTTTGTAAGTGAAAAGAAATAGGTAATTTACGACAAAGGAATAATTGCGTACATAATTGTTCTATTACTGATATTCAAATGAGGTGTTTTAAATATTTGTCGATTATTTTATTAATTACAACTGATTAGGAAATAAGTCCGTTAATAAAAAATTCGATATTCCCTTGTCATCACTGCTGGCATATCTTTTTTCAGTTCTTAGACATTACACTAAGCCATTAATATTAATCTTTTTTGAACATGATTGCATAAAGAATGCCTCTGCCTTGCATGTATGCATGCATGATGTGTACATCTCTTCTCTCTTGTTGTTATAGCACAAGTGAGTAAACTGTTATTTGTTTGCAGATGCCAACTAATTTTTCATTAGAGAACGAACATTTTCATAAGAGAACGAACATTTTCATGTTTGTTTGTTGATTATCATTCCCTTGATTTTTTTAGTTTTCAAAGAAATGATAAATGCTACAGTGAATTAGACAATTTTGAGTGATCGTGTTATGGAAGGATTCATTATCTGTTGTTTGATCCTATTATATTTTCAATTCTGTTTATTGCATAAAGTCCAATGGACTGGCATGGTCTTTTTGCATGCTTTTTTCAAATACTCCTTTGGGATTAGCAACTACTCATTCACAACCACTATTAATGTTAACCATATATAACCTTATATTTTTGAAGAATAACATGTGACCATGGATAACTTAAAATTGTATTATAACGAGTTTCATATAGAAAATCAAATCACCAATAGCAAAAGCTAACTGTATTTTACACGGAAGATTAATTTCATTTGATTGCATTGCATTTAAAGTTTATTTCTTCTTTGCTCCATTATGCAGATTTACCATCGGTAGCAGTTGATTTGATCATTCTAGCCTTAGAGGGACACATAGCACCTTTTGTGACTCCTTCCCCAAGCAATGGTGGACCCTCCCCCAGTTCACAAAGGACATTTGCTCTACCACATGCATGGAAGCAGACTGCTTCCTCTTCTCCATCAGTTTTGACATTTGGTCATCCCATGTCACCTTTAACTTCCTCCAATATTGCACCAGTTGCCGGTTGGGCTCATGAGAATAGAGCAACTGTGTTAGCTTTAGATCCACCTTCATCAGGAACAGGAGTTGGCACTAAGGTAAATATGAAATGTCAAAATATACTACTTTTGCTATTCTCAGCCCAAGTCTTTCAAGAAATAATGTCAGTTTTATGATATCTTGAAAGGTAGTTACGGTGGCACTACAGGCCTTTCCCTTTTGTGAGGTTCTTAGGAATGTTGTTATACATGGATTAGCTTCCAGCCTATAACCATCTTTCCAGGTAGATAACATCATACATGAACACAGAAGGGAAGAGGGAAACCTGGTGCCTGCATCAGCCTGTTCTTTTGAAAAGCATCAAGTAGGCATGCTGCTTAGCATCTGTAAATAGATGGATTAATGATGCATTTTTACTTTCTCATATTTTTCCTTGTAAACTTGTTTTTCCATGCATCTGCAAAGTTCTATGGTAGCCACTAGTGGCATTTTTCTCTACTCTACTTTCAAGATATCTGTTTAAAAATTTTAAATCTCTTCTTTTGCTGCCCTTACTTTTTAGCTTGTTTTAAAAAATGTAAAAATTGAGCTATTTTTATCACTTTGTCATCCATCCATCAGTAGGCATTCAAATTTTTTAAGAGGTAGATGAAAAAAGTTTTGTTTGGGTAGGTACTAATAAAATAACTACAATCGCATTTTATGAAACCTCCATTAGTTTGAATTTCCACCGTTAGAGGGTGCTAAATTTGGAAAATGAGTACACTTTAAACTAATGCTGTACATAGTTTATTTATGCTATAAATTGGATATTTAGATAGTAGCATATGTTGGTGATTTAATAAATGATACATTTAAATTATTAGAATGAAGTATATTCCAGCAACGTTTTATAGAAATGCTAGAACAATTTGTAATTTGAGGCAAAACATGACAAACGGAAATGCCTTTTTTTTATTGGTGTTATGTTATGCTGTCATAAATAATTGATATTTATTCAAAGCATTAACAGACGTGTATTTGATCTTGTTACATGTATATTTGAACAAAAAAGTTTTTCTTCAAAAACGAGCATCCCATATTCACCATAGGTGTTTAGACATTCTTGTTGTTATGACAAAATGTTTTATATTAAAACATGGTGGTTAAATATTTCCGAAGTTTTAAGGTCCAAGAAGGTATTGGAAGTTAAAGCAAATATAATGTAATAGAATTATTGTTGAAAAGGTTTTGCTATATGTAACTCACAGTGAGATAAATCACAATGTTAATGCACCTGCATCAGAAGAGAATTCCAGCATTTTTCTGTGGATAGATTTAGGTAAATGGAAGCATCACAAAATGTAAAACCTTGTTCATGCGACAAAATGTAATACCTTGTACGGTATATATGATTTTCTTATGAATTTACATTCATTTTTAGGCACCTTTCGTTTCTAACATGAGTGCCTATTAGCTTAGGTCTGTCTGTCCAAACTGATGTTCATCCGTACGCATGTTCATTCTCAGCTTCTACCAAATGGATTTTCATGAAGTTTGGTATAAAGGACTCATTGCCAAAGACAATAAGAAAATGGCATAAATGGTTCACGTAACCCATTCAGGCTGGAAACAAAAAACAAACCTTTCCTTATATCTTTTAAAATATGTATTAGCCATACCGAAAGAGTATTCAATTAAATTTGTAGAACTAGCCAAATAGAATATTTCTTGCCAAATAATTTTTATCGTTGGAGTAGTCATTATCAAGAAAGTCAAACAAGAAAATTGTATTTCGCTTTGAACTTGAAAAAATTCATGATATTTTCTTAATTATTATCAATGAAAACAATCTTCGTTGTAACTGAAGTAAATAAGATCTGCTATAATTATGAAAATATATTTAATTTCCATATGTGTGCATGCAGCATTTTGTAAGCGGAAGGAAATGGATTATCTACAAGGAAGGAAAAGACGTAAACGTAAATATTACAACTACTTAACTCAAGTGTGGTATATTTTAAACAATATTCAATTGTTTCATTAATTACAACTGATTAGAAAATAAATCAGTATATGAAAATTTAGTGTCCCTGGCATCATTTCTGATATATCGTTTTGCAGTATTTAGGCATTATGTTAAAATTACTTAAATATGTATATTAATGCACCAATGTAGGGGAGGGAAGAAATTTTTAGTAGGCAGAGAAACATAATCAGGCCGTGGTGTTTCGCTGTTTTATGGTGTGCGTTCGTTCAAACTTTATTGTTTATTTTCAAATATTCATACATACAAAACGCATGTATTTGTGGTACGCTACACTTTCCTAACTTGTTTTCTTCTGTATTTTTATATCAAACAAATTTTTATGCCAGGTGACTCGACAAGCTGCCTTAAAATAGTGAATTGTTTCATTTAAACTTTTTATTGTCAGGACCAAATGGTGGGTTTAGCAAAAAGTGCTTGAGGTTTTTATAGTCATCTTGCAGTCCCATGAAAAAAAACATCTAGCATAATTTTCAAGATTTAAAGCTATTATTTATAACCTATGTAAAACACTATATTGCATGTAATTATTGGTAAACATTGTCAATTTAGAAATAATTTTGTGCCGGCACAAATTTATCAGAGAAGTTTTAGTTTACAAAATATAGAAATTATAGAAATCCTTTAATCTATGAATCTGTTCCACATATTTTACATTCCACCTGTACTCTTGTCTTTCAATGTTTATTGCAAACAAAATTTGCTCACTTATCACTCGTTCTTGGACATTTGTTGTCATTGTCAAATAACATCTTTCCCAGATCACTTGGCCCAGCCTTGGTATTCTTAACTTTCCTCCTGGTTGATTCTATCGCGTGCCAAGTAAATTTAAGGAAATGAACTAGCATTCTCAGGATACAATTAGTTGAAATTTCAAAACAGCTTCTGTAAAAGTTTCACAATGAGCTTTTAGTGGAATACCTAAAAGCTCAGCTTTCAGAAAAAAATAATTATAATAAATATTCAGGAAAATAAATTTTCTGTGTCATTTTTGACCTGATTTTGACTGTCCGAGTGTTAAACTGTATTGATTGGCCGAGGGGCAATGCCCGCCTCTCTGCATCACAGATTAACTTAGGATTGTTGAAGTATACATGGAATAAAAATTATTTTAATTGTTTAAAAGAAAACATTCTCACTAGAAAATGATCTTATAACCCAAGAAAATCAGCTATCAATCCAAATAACTCATCCCAGTCTGTTTCAGTAATATTGTCATCGTACAAATCATCGACATATTCGTCAGCAGCACCCTCTTCAACAGCAGCAATCTATTCATCAGGCATTTCATTCGACAAAACATCATCATCTGTCCCGTGTAGTTGATTAGATATGACATCATTCGCACATTGTTGCCAGCATCGGAGACTGTATGGTACCTCCTTTGGTGGATGATTTTTCTCCTCATTATCCAATCATTCCAGTTTCTTTACATGTAATCTTTAAATGGTTTATTAATAAAGATATCCAATGGCTGTACAAGGGTAGTCAGGCCACTAGGATCACTACGATATCTGTGTTTTGTAGCCTAAATTCTTTAACAATATTATCCATCAGATGTGATTTGAACATGTCCCAGATCAAAAGACTTTTTCCTTTCTTAACCCTCCAGGTCAGAAATTTCAAACTCTCTTCAACCACAATTTTAAACCATCTTCATCCATGCATCCATTTTTGTGAGAGTGAATTATTAAGCCAGTTGGAAATTTGTTTAGGAGTAGTTTTTCTCTTGAATATAACCATTGGCTTCAGTTTAGTGCCATCAGCCATGCAAGACAATGCCACAGTGAATCTAGTTTTTTCATGGCCAGTCAGTTTTCTCTCCAGCTTTGTTCACTGTCTGACTTGATAACATATCGAAATATATACATGAGAGTTTCATCCATATTTCCAATACAGGCCAATCTTCCTCTTGCCAATGTCTAATGATAAACCTGAGAAACTCCATAATCTTGTTGTCAAGTTCTGCCAGTAGACGCTGTGATATTTTTGTCTTCTCTCGCCGTACAAAATCATGTACCTCATGCACCACCCAGAGCTTGCTTTGAATTATGTACTACCTAAGCTCCTTGCTTTTTTCAAGGCACAGATACAAATTGATCCCCAGGAAACAGCATTTCCATTTTGGCAATTTTCAAGAACATATTTTTTCACTTCTTTTTCTACTTCTGGCCATTTGCTATGCTTTCCTCTATTTGCACATTTAATTTTAGGGCTCTGTCTCAACTTTGCAAAAAGTTTCTTGCAATCCCTAACATTCTTTTCTGATGCATTAAACACTATTGCTGCCTCACAGTTGTCAGCTTTCTCTGCGAATTCGGTGACTTTGAGTTTGAACTTTGCTGTGTAACTGCATCTTTTGGCATCCATATCTCTTAAACTATGGGTTATTAACTATCGCATGAAAGAAAATAACAGAGAATAATAAATAGAATTTGAAAACTAATAAGGCATAACACAATGAAGTTAGATTTGACTCAATTATAGTCTTAAAATTATAATAATTGTACGAAAATATTAATATTCCACAAAATCACTTGACTTTCATTTCATGCAAATTATTTGCTATCAAATGATAAAAAGCAATAAAAGTGATTAATTTTGTAGACTATTATTATTTTCATAAACTAGAATTATTTCCTTCATCTAGGATTATTTTCAAGAACTATAATTACCTTCACAAACTATAATTGACTTGTTACATTTCTCTTTCTTAAAATTAAACAGTTAAACTGTTCTCCTTGACAAAGATTAGCTTCTGACTGAGCACTGGGACAAAATACGAAGTCTATCCCGAGGCATCTGATTTATTACAAAAATATATACAGTGTAATGACTTTTAATGTTATGCAGTGGCACTGGGGGAGACATCTCACTACTTCGCTGCTACTTGACATGTAGTTAATTTGATTATACTAAGCCATTAATATTTTTCTTTTATGACAAGATTACATACTTTGTAAAGAATGTCTCTGCATGAAGTGTGGAACTGTCATCTATTATGGACTGCCAAGGTTGTGTTTTTCCTAGTGAACTGTACCAGCATGTCCCAACCACTCAATTTTGAAATCATTGATTGTATGAAGATGAAGTATGGGACTTGTTTAGTTTAGAAGACTGTATCATATAAACGAAGAAGAAACTTAAGTTGAATGTACTACATGAATTGTGTATGCTAACTGCTTCATGGAGTGTAGTTTGACCTGAAACAACTGCAGACTGCTTTAGAAAAACAGGATTTCACCTGAACTCTATCAAATGCTTGGAAAAAACTCGGGACAAGGCTGATGAAGAAGATTGGATGAAAGTTGCACCATATGTAACCATCAACTCTGAAATTTCTAGTAATTTCTTGCATGCAGGACATGATATGAAAAGAATTTCATTGTTATAAATATAGCATTTACTTACCTTAATTGTATCTAACCCCCAACTAGAGTAAACCTCAATTTATTGTGCAGAGAAATTTTTAATAGGGTTTCACTTAAACTGAATTTTCCTTTGAAAAATCTCTCTTGGTCTGATATTTAAATTATGCTTAGTAATTTGATTTTTTTAAAGATACAGGGATCTTCTAGGTTTTCAAGGATGGTATCCCTTCATTAACTTTTAAATTTCCTATAATTTATTTTACTAGTTAATATGTTATGCTTATCAATATTATCATTTTCTTTTCAGGTGTCTTTAGCTCCAGTCCTACCCTTGTCTCACTCCTCTGACAATGGAAAGATATATCTTTGTAACTTGGGATATCCAGTTGGGGTGTTTCAAGAGGTTGGAATCAAATATAGGTCTCCATTTGGGCCAAAGTTTGTGATTCCACTATATCCTAATGATGGGTGAAAGTGCAAATATTTATACTTTGGCAATAACTTGAATGAGGTAACTCTACTCAAAGGTTTATGGTGCGTCTAAGACAATTGAAAGTCAAATACTCCATATTTTGTATCTATTTCCAAGGTTAGCTTGATGCAACTTTTGGATTATGATTTTCCACTTGGGACCAACAATCCTTTTGTTGAAGTAATGGTCATCGTTACTGGCTGTATGCAATAGCAGAACTATTTATATTCGCTATACGTAACTGAAAACAATTTTTGACCAGATTTTCATTGACACTGTGAGGAATGAACTTAAATAAAATGTTCAGACTGTTTGGACATTATGCTTTTAATAGCTCATTTTATTCATTAATGTTCTGATGACATATAGTTCAGTATTATGCAGTATTTATTCTGAAAAGTATTGAGTTTAATTTCACTCTGATATTAATTCAAAAGAATAAATATAGTTACACAACAATAGTGATTTTGTCACATTATTTTATCACTATTGTTGAAAAATAACTGATCTCAATGAATATACAATCAAAAAGATGTGGAATTTATAGGAGGATAGCTTACTCTAACTCACTTGAAAGGCTACATATAACATGAATGTGGTCTAATTACTGTTCACAAGGAGTTTTTTTCAAGATTTTCTGTTTTAAGAAAGTGGTTTATGTGTTAGGAGTATTTCTGATTTAGATAGTGATAATATCCAACTAATAAGAATGTAATATGCCTCCTAGTAGCCCTTCAGTCGGATAATTGACCGTTACTGATAGTCATCTAGGAAGGAATGATTTGTGGTAAAGAAATTTGTAATTTTATTTTCAATTTAGTTGTCTTAAAAAAGTACTTAAATTTCAGGTCTGTAAAGTTAGTAGCTTTACCAAAATCAAAATTATATGTCAGCTAAAGTTGGTATGTCATCATCGTTTATGCTTTTTTGCACATGTATCACATAGCTTACAAAAGGGAATGAGTATTCACTACAAAGTTTTCTGTTACTTATTGTTTTCAAACAGAAAGACAGTCATCCAAAATCAGGAGCTCAGGGGACCCATGCACACCTATGTACTCCTTTCTGCGTCATGCGTGCAAAGTTTTATATGATGAATTTGCTTAAGATTTGTCAAATAATTATTTTCCTTTAAGCAGGATAGATTTTTTCTTATTTTTTGTCAGGATGCAACACTTTTTCTTAATAATTTTATGTAATTAATAACTAATTGCTCAATCATAAGGACAAATTCAAACATTTTTCCAGCACAGCTATTGTTTTACTCGGAAAGTACTGAGAGTGTGTCATAAAACTAGTGTTGCATCATGACAACATTGAGTTTACTTGCATGGTGTACATGTTATAAGATCTAGAAGTAATACACAATATCTGTTGCTATATTTTTGTGGTTGTTTTGAATGTATAAATGTAAAAGTTATATAAATCAAAAAATGTTTTATAAGAGAAAATGAATTTAATTAAATTGGTGTGGTTATACCAAATAAAGAAAACATTTTTAAATAGCTGAGCATTTTCAAGATAAAATGTGTATTTATTTTCATTTGTATCCCAAAGAAATTACTTTAGCCTAAAACTGAAATCATTTCTTGTTCTTTTTTAATATGATATGATGTTAAAATTGTGTCCAGAGAACAATTATAATATGATTATTTTCTTAAAAATTGGGGTTAAAAATTTTTGATTTTTTAACAGGATGCTGTTTTAATTAAAGCTCAATATACTGGCATCCCTCATTATAGTGTGCTTCACTTAGTGCGGTTTTGTTATAGTGCTCTCGCTAAATACTGAATCATTGATACATGGTCTTAGTGATATATTACAAGCACATAACCTTCTCATAACATTTATTATGCCTAGTTAGTATTTGTATGTAAGTTGCGATTAAGTGAAACATCATTAAACTATCCATTCAACAAAAAATGTAATCTCTTCCATAGTTTTTGGTGCTATTTTGATGGCAGCTAATCTACATTAGATTTTTTCAATATCAGGATTAATAGATTTTGCTTATCTGATTTTACTGCGACAAGTCGCCTTAATTTATTTTCTTATCCATATATACTACATGTATTGCACTGGTGGTGTAGTGGTTAGCGTGTCTGCTTCCCATTAGAAAGTTCCGGGGTTCAAACCCCGCGAATGGAGGTTTTATAGAAAAAAACTATCATCGGTGCCTGGCAGTAGGCAGCAGTACTGTCAGTATGGTATAGAGCCGAAAACAAATGATGTTGGCTGGGTCTATATCCAATATAGCTGTAGGTGTGATCGGGATGATTTGGATGGCTACAGTACTGTGATGTAGAAAGCAAGAGGGAAACTACCACATTACAATCCCTAGTAATGATTGTATGGTTGGACAATATGAGTTCCCTTGAGGTAAAACAATCCAGAGGTAAAATAGTCCCCCAATCGGATCTCCAGGTGGGGACTGCCTTGAGGAAAACATTTGTCAAAAGTAATTTATGAATAGTTACTTGGAATGCAAGAAGTATGAGAAAGGTAGGAAAGCTAGAGAACTTGAAAGAAGAAATAGGGTTGACATTATAGGACTGAGTGAAACTAGATGAGAAGGAGAAGGATAGTTCAACTCGGAAGAGTTCACGGTAGTTTATCCTGGAGGAAATAGTGGGGAAAGGGGAGTAGCTCTGGTACTTATGAAAGATATAATGAAAAGCGTGACAAATATAATTGCAATGAAAGATAGACTGATGGCAATAAAGCTAAAAACAGTCCCAGTGGACATGCTGATAATCCAGGTATATATGCCAACGTCAGCTCATGAAGATGAAGAAATCGATGAGATTTATGAGAAAATTAATGATATTTACAAAGAAGATGGAAGAGGAAAGGTAAACTGCATAATAATGGGAGATTGGAACAGCATAGTCCGAGAAGGACAGGAATAAAATGTTGTTGGGCAATATAGACTTGGGAAAAGAAACCGAGGAGGGGAAAAACTGATAGAATTCATCATCAATAATGACCTTGTAATGACTAATACATGGTTCAAAAACCATAAACGAAGGTTAACACATGGAAAAACCTAGGAGATAGAATGAGATGCCAAATAGATTACATCCTAGTAAAACAAAGACTCAGGAACAGAATAAATACCGCCAAGGCATTACCAAGAGCAGACTGATTCAGATCACACCCTTCCAATAGTTGACGTAAGTACAAAGCTCAAACAAATAAGAAAAACGAGAAGAGAAAGACAGACCTGGGACCTAGAAAAATTGAAAGAAAGACAGAATGTAGTCAGCATGAAGTTGGAAGATCGCCTAAGAAATTTGGAAAACAAACCCAAGACCATCGATATAGAATGGGAAGAAAGTAAAACCAGTATCAAGGATACCTTGGATAAAGAGATTGGAAAACAAGAGAAGAAAATCAGAAAACCATGGATCACTAAGGAAATGCTGGAGAAACTGGATGAGAGACGAAAATGGAAAAACGTTAACAGTGAAGAAGGTAGAGCCAACTATAGGCGTATGAACAATGAGTTGAGAAGGGTAACAGATAAAGCTAGAGAAAACTGGATAAAAGGAAAATGTGATGAAATAGAACAAATGGAGAAGTTAGGACGGTACGATATGATGTACGCTAGGGCACTGGAATTAGAAGATAAGAAGTCTAATGGAATTCGTGGTAAAGGAATTATGAATATGAATGGGAAGACAGAATCAGAAACAAAGGATGTAACACAAGTATGGGAAGAATACATTAAGGATTTACCTATACAACAAGCAGGCAGGATCAGCAAAAATAGAACGAAGAAGAGGAAAACATTGAAGAAGACAACTTAGAACCAATTATTATGGAGAGTGAAGTAGAAAAATTGATAGTGGAACTAAAGAAAGGGAAAACCATAGGCAGCGATGGAATACCGACTGAGGTACTTAAACTCATGGGATCAGAAGGACTAAAAGCGATCACGAAATTAATTAATAAGATATACGACACAGGAGAGTGGCCTTGGGATTTCCTAGAAATAACAATGATCCCTCTAAAGAAGTAGCGAAAGGCAATGCAGTGTAAAGACTACAGAACGATAAGCCTTCTGCCACACACTTTAAAGATCCTCACGAGGATTCTTAATAAAAGGCTGGAGAAAATGGCAGAAGAAATGCTAGGGGAAGATCAATTCAGTTCCAGAAAAGGACGAGGAACTAGAGATGCTACAGGGGTAGTTGGAATCATATCAGAAAGGGCAATAGAATACAGTCAAGATATCTGCATATGTTTCATAGACTGGCAGAAGGCCTTTGATAGAGTAAATTGAGTAATGTTGATGAAGATATTAAAGAATATAGGTGTAGACTGGAAAGACAGGAGACTGCTCAGGAATCTATATGTGAATCAAGTTGTAAAGGTCATGTTGGAGAATGCAGACACCTGCGGAGTAAATAACGGTAGAGGAGTAAGACAGGGCTGCTGCCTATCGTCAACCTTATTCAGTATATATGGAGAAAGTCTAATGCAAGAAGCATTATTAGAAGGCACAGGAGATTTCAAAATTGGAGAAAGGCTTATAAGAACAGTAAAATATGTGAATGATCAAGTACTTGTAGCAAGAAAGGAAGAGGAACTCCAGAAAATGATAAATAGATTAGTGATAACAGGTAGAAAATATGGTATGAAACCCAAGAACATTTGAATATCAGGCAAAGAAGTGAATCTGAAAATAAGTATTGGAGGATAGCCTTTAGAAAAAGTTTCCGACTATAAATACCTTGTAAGCATCATAACAAGAAGCAAAATGTATGGATGAGATCAGGACTAGAATAGGAAAAGCAAAAGCAACTTTCATAAGAAAGAAACACCTACTTATGGGGGATATAAGGGAAGATATCCGCAAGGAGTTCATTCATAAAATGCTATGTATGGAGTATAGCTTTGTATGGGGCAGAAACATAGACACTAAGGAAAAATTACTTCAAATACTTGGAAAGCTTTGAAATGTGGACTTGGAGGAGAATGCTGAAGATAAAATGGTCAGATAGGACGAAAAATGATGAAGTGCTACGAAGAGTAGTAGAGAAGCGAATGATTATACTGACTATTAGAAAGAGGAAGGCAAACTGGGTTGGACATGACCTGAGGTGAGAGAGTATGATTAAAGACGTGTTAGAAGGAAAACTAGATGGAAAAAGGGAAAGAGGTAGGAAAAGGTTTCAGCTGATAGACGATTTGAAAGGGAAAGAGTTATCAGGATATGAAGAGAACAGCATAAAATAGGAGTATATGGAGAACCAGGTTTAACTATGAATAATCACGGACCTGTCTATGGACAGACTACCTATGATGATGATACTACATGTAGCGCTTATTAGCTTCCCCATTAACTTCACTATTTTACAGTAATATTCTTGCATGAAAGGGATTTTCGTTTAAGGTCATTCTGAGGGTAGTTCACATCTAAAAATATATTACAAAGTTGTACGTGCAAATGCGTTGGCATGGCAGCACTGAAGGTGCAGTTAGTTCAATCAGCAAATTAGTCACTCTTCCTTGATCAAGGAAAAAAATCCCTGCCAGAAACAAACGTAAACCCCCTTCCTTGTTTATTCTTCTTTCTGATGTGGTATTAGTTGCGTGATTATTGTGTCGGTGAAGTTATTTTGTATTTTTTTGAACCCTCATATTTTTTGTAATGAATCAAAGGTGTGAAAATGTGTGCATAGACTTTCTGAAAAGAAAAAGAAAACCTTGTCACTTTCAGTGAAATTTGAAGTAATTCTAAGAATTGAAAATGGAACATGGCAAGTTGATGTTTGCAAAGCCTTGGAATAAGTGGGACCAAAAATTAAATAAAATGCTATATATTTTTGTTCATAAAAATTACGTCTTTTTGTTTTGTTTCTCTGATTTAAACACAAAAATATACCTTATATTGAGAATTCATTAGCATTGAGAGTAGGTTGGAAGTACGGATTAAGTCTATTTGCATTAGTTTTTATGAGAAAAATTCCCTTGCTTAATGCGGTTTCAGTTAGTGCTCTGTTTCTCAGGAACCATTTAAGAGCACTAAGTGAGGGATGCCTATATAATCCATTATTAAAAATAACCATTTGCCATTTGTTGAAACTCTACAGTGAATATATATTGGTCTTTTACAATAAATGTATAAAATTTGAGATATGATATCCACCTATACCTACGTATTACTGCTCTGTTATGCACTAATGACAAGTACCATATTTTTCGGGATATGAGATGCACCAGGCTATAAGATGCATCCTGATTTTTTAGATGATTTTTCAGGAAAAAGTATTTAGGAGGGGACATGACATTTATCATTTCTAGCTGTGATTAAGTCCATATCTGGCAACATTTAAAGAAAATATTATGGCGCGATAACATTTTGATGTAACAGTTTAGATAAATTTAATCTGTGAAAGTAAATAGGGATGATATAACACATAAACAATTGCTTTGAAACTTGTACAGTGGAACCTCGGTTTACGAACTTAATTCGTTCCGTAAAACTGTTCGTAAACCGAGTTGTTCGTAAACCGAAACAATTATTCCCATAAGAATCAATGTAAAATGGATTAATCCGTTCAATACCCCAAGAATTTGGCCCTTTATTATCTTTATTTTCTACTTCATGCTTGAAATCCTATACAAAACAATGAAAATTCATAGTTTTAACTGAAAAAAAATTGGAAGTAATAAAACAAAAAGAATAAACGTAAAAACAAACTTTATTTCAACTTATCTTACAAAATAGTAAAGTGTTATTGTTTGGAAGGGGAGTCCCCTTCCATGAAAACATCAGGTGCTTGAAGTTCATCAGGTTTCTATCTCACTAAAAACCTATCCAATGAGATTTGTTTCTTCTTGCTTTTTATAATGTTGCGGAAATGAGACATGACATTATCATTGAACAGATTTATAATGCGATTTGATAAAGTTTTATCGGGGTGATATCTTTCCACAAAACTTTGCACCTCACTCCATTTCGCACACATTTCGTGGATCGAGGACCTAGGAACGTCTTCCATTCGTTCATCAGTCTCTGAAAATAATATTTTCTCTGTCACCGTCTTTTGCTGCTCATTAAGAAGCTGTTCCAGTTCTTCCGTAGTGAGTTCATTGCTGTGGTCCTCCACTAGCTCCTTCAAATCAACATTATCAACTTCTAATCCAATCCTATTGACTATAGATAAAATATCATCGACAATATCAACAGACTCAGACTCATAGCCCTCAATGCCAGATATACAGTCTGGCTACAATTTTCTTCAGGCTGATTTCATAGTTCTGTGAGTCACTAGCCCCCAGGCTTTATCAATGAAACTTAAATAATGGAGGATATTCAAATGTTTTTCCAGAATTCTCTGAGTATTAATTCTGTGTCAGAGGTTGCTTCGAAACACCTTTGAAATAATTCCTTGATGCACAGTTTCTTCAAGTTTGAAATGATCTGCTGGTCCATAGGCTGGATTAGAGGAGTAGTGTTAGGGGGCAGGAACTTCACCTGGAGGATGAGCAGGAGCATTGTCCATCACAAGAAGGCATTTTAGTGACAATTCGTTTTCTTGGAGGTATTTTCTCACGCTTAGGGCAAAGGCTTCATGGATCCACTCAATAAACAGTTGCCTGGTTACCCAAGCCTTACTATTAGCCCTCCACATAACAGACAGTTTACTTTTCATTACATTATTTTTCTTAAACACCCTCGGATTCTCAGAGTGGTAGACAAGAAATGGCTTGACCTTGAAGTCCCCACTTGCATTTCTACATAGTAAAAGAGTCAGCCGGTTCTTCATTGGCTTATGTCCAGGCAAAGTCTTTTCTTCCTGAGTGATGTAGGTCCTATTTAGCATTTTTTTCCAAAATAGGCCAGTTTCATCACAGTTGAATACTTGCTGGGGAAGAAAACTCACAACTTTTACATAGTCATTAAATTCTTGTACATATTTCGTAGCAGCTTCTTGGTCTGAGCTTGCAGCCTCTCCATGCCTAATTACATTATGTATTCCAGTTCTCTTCTTAAACTTCTCAAAGCATCCTCGGCTAGCTTTGAACAGTTCAGTATAAGAACTCGTACCAGAGTTTGTTATTAACAGGTCATCATGTAATCGTTTCTCTTTTGCACAAATTAGAGCTTCAGAAACACTATCACCAGCTAACTGTTTCTCATTTATCCAAATCAACAGCAATTTCTCCA
Organism: Tanypteryx hageni; assembly: GCA_028673005.1. Classification (NCBI taxonomy): domain Eukaryota; kingdom Metazoa; phylum Arthropoda; class Insecta; order Odonata; family Petaluridae; genus Tanypteryx; species Tanypteryx hageni. The sequence goes on from CM054116.1 coordinate 60,862,052, forward strand.
CTTCGTCAATCAATTGTGGTCTTTGTTTACTAATAACTTTTACTCCTTTAGCGACATCAGCTTTCTTGATCGTCTCTCTTTTTTTAGTATAGTACAGATCGATGATTTCGCCATACCAAATTGCGTAGCAAGATCCGAGACACGAACACCATTTTCATATTTAGATATAATTTCTTTTTTCACCCCTATCGTTTTTTTATTTCTTTTCAATTTACTTTTATCATTCTTTGGCTTCATGGTGGTCTAAAAAGATAATTTAATTAAGTGTAAATTAAACTTTGAAACAATAGCAACACGTTTACAAAAACAATATAAGACTCACTCGAGCAGCAGTCCAATAAATACGACGCACTCGAACAGCAGCCTATCCTGAGTGAACACTACCGCGAAACTAATACCCTCTCATTTCTCAGACTCAACGGCGCCAGCGCCGGTGCGTCTGTCCGGGGGTTTGCGCAGCGGCGCGCCGAGATCTCAGTCCGTGGAGAACGTGACTGCCTGTTCGTAAGCCGAAATTCTGTTCGCAAACTGAAGCATTTTTTTGTCGGGATTTTTGTTCGTAAACCGAATTGTTCGTAAACAGAGTCGTTCGTAAACCGAGGTTCCACTGTATAGCTAAATGTGCCATGCATGCACTCGGCAGTCCTATTAATTAGGCTGTCGGAGTGTACTGTTGTATAGTACTTACTGAAACTTATAAACGCAGGATGAGATTTTATCCTAATAAATTGAATGCATATGTTATAAAGATATGCTCAATTAGTCCTTTTTTTGTACAACTCTTTGCAAAACATATAACCATTTTGATTGATACAGCAATACTTAACTTCCTCTGTTCTACTGTAATTTTTTTCACTTCTTCCTCTAGTTGTGGCCATTTAGAATCAAGCTTACGAAGACTATGTTTCTCTTTTACTGTCACCTTCAGATTTTCCTCTTTTTCTCCATTCACACCTTTTTTTCCTGTGGGACAAGGGTCAAAGAGAAGTTCTTCTGTTGCTTGGTTTTCATGTGATATTTTGTATTGAATCTCTTGAAGCATAGCTTTTACTCTTGTAGCCATTGAGATCTCAATACATGTAATGGTATTTATCCTAGATATTTATAAAATGTTTATGACATCTACTGAAATTGTAATGTTCCGTGACATTACTCATACTATTTAACTGTCTCATTAGGAACTCATTGTAAAATGTATGAATTACATCACAAACGCACCGAAACTGTAATCACTGTGAGTGTACATGTAATAAAGTACTATAATGAAAATGTGTTTTCGGAACTCACGTTTCATAATGTTTTACTGTATATATTAACAATTTTTAATTATTAGTAATGTATATTTTAATGTTTTTGCTACAAATGACTGTCAGTTATTCCATTTTGGTGATGAGTGGGTGAGTGTAATACTGAATACAGTAATAATCTTACCTTCAATCTATAAGACGCAGACTGATTTTGGGAGTAAATTTTTGAAAAAAAAGTGTCTTATAGCCCAAAAAATACGGCATGTAACTTATAGCTAAAAATGAATTTGAAGGTTCTATTTACTTAGAATATTTTTTAAATCGCATTCAACCATCTTAAAAAGTTATATGTAGGAGAGACCGGGGCTGGTTGTCACACGGGTTGGTTGTCACAAAGTCTATTACTCCGCCGCTACATAGCGTTAGTGAATGTGCTCGGTAACGTAGTTGCCCACCGCCGTTTAAGTTGTTCCACGCTGTCAGATAGGTGGAATGGTCGAACAAGCGTCCTTGGCGTCTAATTTTCTTAATTTTGAGATGGTGAGTAAATTATTCAAAAGTCAGTTCTATTTTTCTGTTTTTTAAAGCAGGTACTATCATCATTTGAATTAGTGCAACTTGAATTATAGTTTTATAGTTTTCAAACACACTGATTCGTAAACTGTCAACATAACCTCCTTTACCTAAGATGGCAGCGCGGGGCAGGTTGTCTCAAGCAGAATGGGTTTGGTTGTCACATGTGACAACCAACCCCATATGGATTATATAATGTTAATTTTTCATTTGCAGGTCCAAAAGCATGGTTCATAATTTCAAAAAGAAAACGGAGCGAGGGAATACACCTCCTGATGTTATGTTAAGGGCAGTAAGACTTGTGAAGTTAAGCAATGCGTTGATTAGAAAAACTGCTCATGATTTTGGAATAAATTATTGCACATTGGCAAGATACTGCAAAAAAATTCCTGCGGAAGAGTTACCTATTGAGCAGAAGGTTTCTCCTTCGATTCCTGTGGGGTATGTAAAAAATCTGATAGTTTTTCAAGCAGCGAAAGAGGAGCAGTTGGTTGCTTACATTATACTAGCATCTGATATTTACTTTGGACTGTCGCCTAAGAAAGTTCGTACTCTAGCCTATCAATTAGCTGTTTCCAACTCCATTAAAATGCCACAGTCATGGTGTGAAAAGAAGATAGCTGGTGCAGACTGGTTTACAGCATTCTTAAAACGTCACCCAGTATTGTCTATCCAAGCTCCTGAGTCAAGTTTGGCATGAGCTACAAGTTTTAATCAGACCAATGTGGAGTCAATTCTTCAAAAATTTGTCTACAGTGATGTCGAGACAATTTTCAGGCCCACGAAATTTGGAATATGGACGAAACGTATCACATCAGTCCAGAAACCAGATCGAGTCCTTGCTCGTTGAGGGTACAAACAAGTGGGCAGCATCGTTTCAGCCAATAGAGGCACTCTAGTGACGTTGGCAAGTGCAGTTTCAGCCATTGGAAATCACATTTCACCATTTTTCATCATCCCATGGGTGCAGTTTAAGAATTATTTCATAGCAGCCGGTCCACCAGGTTCAGGCGGTTCTGCAAATCCATCTGGCTGGATGTTGGAAGAACATTTCATTGATTTCTTGAAGCATTTCCACAACCAAGTGAAATGCACACCAGAGAAGCCTTGCTTATTGCTGTTAGACAACCACGGGTTGCATATCAGCATTGATGAACTCAACTATGCTAAAGGGAATGGTATTGCCATGTTGTCATTCCCGCCGCATTGCTCACACAAACTGCAGCCGTTGGATAAGACTATCTTCGGGCCCTTCAAGAAGTATGTTAATTCAGCATGTGATGCTTGGATATTAAATAATCCTGGCAAAACAATAACAATTTATGATATTTCAGGGATTTTTGCTAAAGCCTATCCTCTCGCTATGCCTCCTACAAATATCCAAGCCGGATTTAGGTGTATGGGAGTTGTTCCTTACAATAGAGACTTTTTCACAGATGCAGACTTTGCACCTAGTTTTGTCACCAATAGACCATACCCAAGCATCCAAAATGGTACTCCCAATAACAAAAGCAAGAACAAAATAAATGAGGAAAATGTGTATCAAACAGAGACGGTGGTCCGATGTCAACAAAATGAATCAGGTGGTAGTGGTTCAAATGATGGTCTTCTTGTGACTCCTGAAATCTTGCGATCTTTTCCAAAGGCTCCCCTGAGAAAAACACAAAATCATCACAACAGCCATAAACGCGAAACAGCAATTCTCACTGACTCCTATCAAGCGAAAATTAAAAGAAGAAAAGGCCATGGGAATAGGAAAAAAATCCAAGAAAGGAAGAGCGTTAGTGAAAAAATGCAGAAAAAGCAGACTTTAGCTAGTGGAAGGAAAAATCCCAAAGAAGAAAAGGAAGGCAAAGGAAAGAGGAACTGACTATGACAGTGAAGATGAAGAAGAGTGTTATTGCTTGGTGTGTGTTGAGCCCTTCTCTAACAGTCGCCCAAAGGAAATGTGGGTCCAGTGCGTAGAGTGTAAGGGGTGGGCCCATGAGGAGTGCACTCCAAGTTCAAAAATTTATACCTGTCATAATTGTCAGTCTGATGAGTCTGACTAATATTGGTGCTTTTGTTTCTCACGTACAATTTTTTTTAAGTTCATTTTTTGTGCGGTAAAAAGTTCCTCACAGATGTATTTTTTGCACAGAATTATTTCTATCTTCAATTTTGATTTTTGAAAAACATTAAATTTTTACAATTTATTTTTGTTTGATTTTTTTTTTCCCCATTTGAAACAAACGACACAACCAACCCCAAAGCTTGAGACAACCAACCGCAAGCTGGGGCAGGTTGCCACATTGTTTGCTGTTGATTTCTAACGTTAAAAAAATAAATTTCTGTATTATGTAGATCATCAGATATTTTCAGAAAGGTGCCCAAGATGTGAAATTTAATTATCGTGCAATAATGTTTTCAAAGTTACCCGCACAAAAATGTTTAAATATCAAAATTTAAAAACTGGGACAACCATCCCCGGTCTCCCCTACTTAGTAGCACTATTGAATTTGTAAAAGCTCATGTCATCGAAGGTATTAGCCCATATGAGGAATGAGATGTCTTCGCTTCTACTTTCTACCGTTTTAAGACGAATATACTTATAAAGAACGAAAAATTCCCAAATAACAGGACGAAACTCTCCAATCGTTTAGATTCGCAATTAAGCTTTTAAAAATTTTAAATGCTCGACTTTTGAGCTTCGCTGGAATTTTTTTTTCGATGCATAAATCAGTCAGCAAAAGTTATTTTTCGAAACGATCGCCACTTCGCGATCGAAAGTCCCCTTCTTATTAGTTCCACGTTTTCTTTTTCAACCATTCGAACTTCTGTATGCGATCCACGTTTTATATTTAGAAAAATGTATGCCTTCCTCGGCAATTCCTTTCCACCGTATCATTTTTGCAGGCTACGCAACGCTTATTTTTCATTCGAGGAAAAAAAATAGAAATGGACCAGGTCGTTTATTGTTCTGCGTCGAGTTTTTCATGCGGCGAATAAATCGCGCAGCGTGATGTGGCGCGCGAGAAGACGGGAGGCCGTAACTCAGGGCAGAGGAAGGGGGAGGAGGGAAAGAAAAAGCGAAGTTTTCTTCGGATTATTGGGAATAGGTAACGTCCTTGGCAAACTCGAATGCCTCTTGGTTTCGAAAATAACGCGGATGTGTTCGTGCCAGCCGCCCCACAGCTTTCCCTTCTGAAATATCCCTCCCCGTCAGTAGGCTGCGCCTTCTTGCCGCACGAGAACACTCAAAACTCGCTCCGCTCCCATCTACTATCGCTTGCTTGACCCGCGTACGTAGAGCGTAAAAAGCTCCACCAGTCGGACGGAGCGTGTGATGCGGAGTGGGGAGGAGGTGCATTGCGCTTCCACATGCTCTCGTGTGCGCCTGCGCGAGTCTGTGTATGTGTGTGTCGCCGACACTATCTTCAGTCTGGTTTTATCCCGTCTTTGTAGCTGGTCAGCGAAAGAGCCGAGGGAAAAAATTGGTATATTTTTTTACCTTTTCAACTCCTCCCTCCCTCCCAAGTTTTAAAATTTTTATTTGTGCGGTTTTCCCCCAACCACTGTTGAGTGTTTCCCCTCTTTCGTAAGAATCGATCATAGATTTAAAAATCGGTCCATGCATCCTCCCATCGTCATAACAACCTCCCACTTCCACCGTCGCAGCCAAATCTCGCGCTGTGTTTTCGGATTCCCACGGCGTGACAAAGAGCGCCGGCGCTGTTTTAAAACTGGTGCGGCGCTATGCTCCACGAACAACGCCCTTCGAATTCCGTCGGGGACTTGGCCAGCGGCCACTCATGCGGGAGTTCCGTCGGCAGGGACACAGGAGGGGGGATGTTCCTCGCCCCTCCCGCCCCGCCGTCCCCAGCTCGACGCCGGTACTCTTGGTCGGGGAGGCTACTTCATACCGTCAGCCGTTCTTTGTCTGCGGCCTCTTCCAGGAGCTCCGTGCGAGAACACGGATCGGTGAGCTTTTCTTTTTTAAGCGGCTAGTGCGTGTTTGTGTGTTATACGTATACGCATGGATCGGTGTTGTCTCTCTCGAAAATAAAAGGAGGAAACTCGGTTAAAATGGGAAAAAACTCGCAGCGAAGTCATAATTTCCGTCGCCCCCATCTCCCGCATTATGGATGCAGGAGTTAGTGAGGGGAGAGAGAGTTCTTCTTCCTTATCTTTCACTAACTTAAAAAAAAATTAAGTGCGCTCGGCCTTTGGACTTCGTAATCTCTTTTTCCGATATGTGTGGGTTTTTTGTTTTTTTTCGTGACCTGTCGCCACCCCCCCCTTTCCTTTCAGCGTGGTGTCATTTATTTAAAATTATCGTCGGAGGTTTATTTGAAGTTTTCACAGGTTACGTTTAACTCCACTGTGTTTCTTAAAGCTGAACTTTTGGCCTCCGCGGGAACTGTACTTCTTTTGTTCGATGAAGCAACGGATTTCAATTGACCGCCGAAGCGAAGGTGGACATTGAAAGCGTGAGATACCCGAATTTCGTGCTGCCATTGGCATCGCGAGATGTATTGAGCGGTAACGATAAAGTCGGGTTTTGTAACAGCAGGAAATATTTAATTATCTAACTAAAGTGATGACGACGCTGCCTGTCGCGCGTAGGAGGATCTACCAAAGGGTTGGACGATGACAAGTGAAGTTACGTTTCTTCAGTTGCGCGCAAAATTTTCGCTTGCGTGGGACAGTTAAGGAGGGCAGAAATTCGCTGTAGGCCAACTTCTTTTCGGGCCCCAGACTACTTTTGGTGGCTCCGTCCCAAATCGAATCGATCTGCCGATAAAATCGGCGTGTAATTCTTATTCAGTTTTCGACCTATCGGGTTATGTAGGTCGTATCATCGTCGACTTTCTTATTTTACAATTAAGTGTTCCAAGGCCCCTGAAAAAATTGCTGTCTTTCAATTTGAATGTAAAATCGCGCCGTCGCGAAATTTGGATCCTAAATACATTTACTTGGTTTCAGAATACGTGTAGATATCCGTTCTGTGCGGTTCATTCAGTGAACAGGCTAACTGAAATTCCGTTAAAAAAGTTTGTCCGTATTACAAAAAATGTTTTTGGGCAAGAAGTGTTCGAAATATAGCTTTAGTTCTCCCTCTATAATAAACAGTTGAATGGTGAAATTTGCTCACTACTAATAATTCGCATTTGGCGTCAGTCATTGCCGTCGATCCCTCTCTGTAGATGCTGATAACAATGGAGGATGTTGCGAGAATGTTATTTCCTCCGTCCTTGTTTACATAAAATACAAAAGCAAAAAAAGATCGTTGGGTCAAGTCATATGCATATATTTCTTATCTGATGGGAGCTAGGCTCCTTTTCTTCTTATCGGAATGTGTTGAAATTTAACTAACTGATACTGTTCGCTTTTCAAAACATAGCTATTGAACTTGATTGTTTATTAGAAAATCTTAAGCAAACAGCTCGGCGTAGTGATGAAATTCATAGATCAAACGTTTTATCAACCATCGCAAAGATTTATCTGGCGCATTGTTTTGAAAGCGATCGAAATCGTTTTGTATTTGTATCTGTAAATGGAATGGGTGCCGTTGCCTTAAACTATTGCATGGCTATTCATCTGCGCAAAAGAGCAGCGAAAATCCTATTTTTGGCGATTACTGAGACTTAAAATTAGCCACCACCTTCTAGTGATTCTTACAATTTGAAAAGGAAGGGAAATCTAATTGATTAATATAATAATACATAAATAAAACAAATTTAAGTCGAAGATAAATATTTTTATAGCATTGAGAATAATCGGAGAATGATGCTCCCATACACTAATAGTTCATTATAATGATTTAGGACAAAAAAGAAGCTTGCTATAAGGAGAATTTTTTAAGCCTTCGCAAATTTTAATACGTAAAACAGTTATCGTATATAAATAGCGTTCGTCATAACGAGAACATTTTCTCTTTTTATAACGGGCTTTTGCTCTAATTTATATTGAAATGGTTACGGTTTCACTTTAACTTATATATAATAATTTTATTAATTAGATTTTTCGTCGACTTGGCTGTGTTGACTTCTATTTAACCCAAGTATTACTACGCCCTAAAAATAAAATTAAGCGATTAATTAAAATATAAAATTATTCAAAGGTCTGTGTACCAGTTTAGAAAAACTCTAATTGCCTTATCCTGGAAACTAATTACCTAATAACAAATTATTGCTAGTTAAAATTTTATTAATTATGACATTTATAGCATTTTTAGATACCGGTGTTACTCTGTATTCAAATTAGTATCATATTGTGCCTCATCATTTACATTCAGTGATAGAATATTTAAGAATTAAGCAAGACCGATTAAATCTTCCTTCCTTGGATGCCGCTCTTGATTCACGCATAATTTCCGACTTTAATCGTTAGGATTAATCAGCAACGACAGTTATAGTACTTGCGACAATATAAAAAAGAAAGAAAAAACTTTTCCATTAGAATCCCCGGATTATATTTTGGGAGCAATGCTATCAGGTTTCGACGTAGCAGCTACGGACAATGAGACCAAAACTAAAATAAATTCCGTGGACCCTAACAACATTTTTTTTATATTAACGTAAATATGCATTTTAGCAAAGTCAAGGCTCCCGACGAGACGATCTCGATAATATTTTAATGAAATGAGGCTCACTAGTTTAATTAAGTCATCTAATATTTCGGCGCATTCCCCAAATATTCTGCTGTCTTTAAAGACAGTTACAGTTTTGAAAAAAGCAACAGAATTTTTTACGTAATTTGTTGCTAAGCTCTACCTCTCATTTTAATGTATTTCGTAGCTTTAAGATAAAGTTCCCAAGTTCCCAGTTCATGGAATTGTTCACGTTGTATTACATTTGTTCTTAAGTTTCAGTGAAATGATAATGTACTAGAGTGATTATGAAAAAGTGAAATTAATAGAATATTATACGTTTTGCTTTTCTTATTGATTTTCCCGACCCTTTTTTGTTCTTATGCAAACGAAATTGCATTTTCGACAATTTTCTTTAAAATGCTACGTCGAAAAAATGATTTTGTCAGATTATTGTCAGTATCTGCCGTTTTTTGTCTGCTATTCCGATAAATTCATATTTGATAGAAGGAATGATAGATAGCATGTGCGCTGAGGATGAACGAGTTGCTACTGGTTATGTCAAAAATGGATTATCGAACTCACCTTGTGGCTTGATAAGATAAATTTAACAGCCGTAAAACAATTGAGACAACCAAGTTCACATTTCGGCGAGAAGACAGCCTTCCTCATTGGAAATTCGCCTTTCAGTTGATTCTAAGTGCTTGTGTCGAATCACCACTAAGGGTGGCTGCTTTGTGGTCGAAATTTAGATCTCCTGATAAAAGGGTACCTAGCAATGTCGTGTGTTCTGCAAAAACGTTTGTGTGTAGTTCTCTGAAGCTCTGAAATGGCATGTATCTTGCGGTACCCAATGGAGTGATAAAATAGTTCAACCTTTTCTCGTGACGAGCCGCATTCGTAGGTGTGAGTATTGGAAGTCGCAAGTGCATCGGCGGACCGGATGACAGTTACCATGGGAACTTACTCAAGAGGTCATATGTGATTTTAAAAGGTGAAAATCAAGTCTTTACCATGGTAAGCGTTAAATCTTCACCAAACTATATTTTTTGACAAAAATTTTAATTAAAATATACGAAATTACCTGTATTAAATATCGCAGACAGCATCCTCATCAAATCTTCGCGGGCCACATAAAATGCTCTCGCGGGCCACATAAAATGCTCTCGTGGGCCGTAGGTTGCACAGCCCTGTTCTAGCGTATTTTCCATTCGTCTTCGGAGTTATAATTGCATAATAGAGAATTAGCACTGTTGAATATTATCATTCAACTATTATTTCGACAGAAATATACCTATTTTATCCAATTTAACAGCTCGACAACAGTCTTAACCATAATGGATTTTAATGGCCGAGCACAGTGACTAACCGCGTCACCCCTCAGTGGAGCGTAAGAAATTCTACCTCAGTAGCTCTTTCTGGAAAATATTTCTTCCTCAGTTGTAGTGTGGCAAAAAAATTATGTAGCGTTAACTGACGATAAAATAGCCGTAGCGCATATATTCGTTAGGAAAGAGTTTTAATAAATTTCACCACTATTTTAAATGGCACTTGAATATTACTTTCGTTTGGAATACGCCCAAAATTGCTGCTGTCAAATTAGCGCTAAATACTAAGCTTTTTACGCAGAATTTAGGTCGAATTTGATCATAGTATAAGAGAGTACACCACCTTACATTCACTTCAGAAACTCAATTTGATTACGAAACCGTACACAAAACATTTGCTATTGTTCTAAAGATCATTAATAAGTGACTAACGCTGAATCCGGCGTATTTTATAATGAATTCTTCCTTAACCGTAATTTGAAATGCATATATCGACAACCAAGCAGTCGTCATCGGTAGATTAAATAGAACTAACGGGTTCTTGTCTAGTTTCGTGGATTTATATTGTCCGGTAGCGCTATTATCAAAGTGAGGGGCGTGAGGAATTAAGCCTCGGTAGCTATTCGTTACGAATTGTTAACCTTTCACTAATGAGTTGAAATTATGATCACATTGTCAATGATGTGCGGTCTTCCAGGCTGCTGTCATTATTTATTCACAGGCTACATCTACAATAGGATCTTTCGTGTGTGACAGTCTACCATGAGGATTAAGAGAGAGAGAGATTCAAAAGAAAAAACTTTCATTTTATTTCTTTGTAAAATGGAAACTAGCGGAAAGTAAAGTAGCGGGGTAAATTGACATTGTAACTTAGGTAGTATCTCACAGACCGCATCTCAGTAGTTAAGGCTTAATATATAAGGTGAAACCCTTTCTATTCTATTCTAACTATTCTCATGTAATAATGTTGTTATTTCCTTATAGTATCACATTTTCGGATAATTTAAATCATTCCATTATAAGGAGAATGTTATGGGCTGTCAAAATGAGTTTCCACTTTCTCACGTTTATTTTCATTTAAGATTTCTATCCCTTCTGACTGTAGCTGATGGTGTAATATTTTTTAATCGAAAATTGCGCTTTTTTGATTTTTTTACGAGTGTTTTATAATCGATGTGATTGGTATTCGGTTTTGTTCTGAATTTATAATCGAGGCTCGGATGTATCGCGCGCCAAGCTTTAAAGGACATAGAACGGATTTATGAAATCACCGAGCTGTGAAAATATGTAACGAGAAGTCTTTGCGTAAACCTGTCAACAAATGATGCGAGGAATGGGGGATCAAAATCAGCTGTTACTTTCTCTTCGTTTTCATAAAAAACAGCGCAATGTTCTGGTTTGTGTACCGGAAAAGCTTGCTTGATAATGAAAATTGCGTAAGAGTGGAATTCAGATATCTGTTGGAAAAGAGAATTGCCCGTTTTCTAATAGGTTAAGTTCCTCATGCATTTGCACGAAGATAGACTGCGTGACGTTGTTATGGCGACGGAAACCGTTCAGAAGCGTTCCATCTCGTCTTATTAACTCGTCTTATTAAACTCGTCTTATTAACTCGTCTTATTAGCGCTTCCAAGTACAGTCAAGTACATTCCTTAGAAGATTTTTATTTTTTTCTCTCACGCTCATGATTCGCTATCGGTGCAGTGACGTCTAAAATCCGGAAATTGCGTCATAGTTGCTGAGCTAGTTTGTTTCTGTAGCATATCTGTCGTAGCTGCCGTGCCAAAATTTAAAAACGGACAATCAAAAAGTTTTCCGAATTCTTAAAGTTGTGCCTTAATTATTCATTAAACTGAATTTCCAATACGTCAGAAGGATTCTTGGAAACGTTTGTGATTCATACCTAGGGGGTCAGTATGCCATCAAATTTATCTTATCAACTTGAAGGTAGTTTCACTCAATGCCACTTATTTACGTTGACCAAAGTCTCAATCTAAACACTTGAGAAGGTTACATTTGTTATCATTCGATGGATCTTCGCAGGTTTTTGTCTCATAATGAGGCGTGTACGTTTTAACTTATTTTTTAAATCTTGAAACGTGCTAAATTTCAACATCAATCACAGCACCGATTCAGTTAATCCCGGAATAAAAATTTTCTTTGAGCCCATGATATCTTTGGTTTCTCCGAACATCTGACTATGCTGATTTACTTATAATTAAGGCTAACATCGTTTCTTAGTAATGATTATAAATAAACTGAAGTCGATGAGGAAAAGAGAAATTTTAAAAAGTAGGTATATTTTTCATTCGAGATTAATTTTCTCTTTTAAAAATAATGTCACTTCGATAAAAGAGTTAACAAGCGATCAATGGACTTTTAATTTGAAAGATGAGAAATTTTAATTGCGCTTGTAAAAATACTTTAATCTACCATGTCAACCTTATCAAGCTTCGCTTTTCACATTTCTTTTATTTTAGTCTTTGGTATTCCAAAGATAATTACAAATGAACATTTGAGGTCATCGCCACCACACGCGATGCGTTATAAAAACATTCTCTTATTTATTTCCTACGGGCGTGAAACGATTTATATGCGTTTTAGATATAAGTGGTATGGACGCAATCGATTCTTTCGTGGTCAATCATGTTTAAAACTTTGATTGGGCAAAATATTACACAGATAATACAACCAAACGCAACGTTTTTGATTTCTATTTCCTCCGACCGCTGTATTGGTGCCTAAGCGGTTTTTTTCACGACGTCTCGTTATTCATGACAGTCGAATTAGCTCCAGAAAGAAACGACGAATGAATACAAAGGAACCTTGCCGAAGGCGAGGTTCGAAATCGTGATTTCGTAATGGAGCAAATTCTCTTCCCACTCAACACATAGCTGCGGCGAGTGCAAAGGAAACGCTGCACAAGTCATGTTGGATGAGTGAGAATAGAAGGCCAGATAAACACCAATCGTTCGAAGATAGCATTATAGCAATCACTTGTCAATCAATGATAACCTGACTTATTCAGATGAAAACTGTAAGTCGATCGTAAAAACTACGCAATGTTCTTCTAGGAAGCGTTCGTTTCAAGGCGTATCGTATGTCCTATATAATAAACGAAGTTCGCAGATAAATTACCAATCTATTTAACTTTATCATAAAAATAAATATTTAAACCTATCTTATTTGTTAAATTGATAATATATTGGCGTATGGGAATGGGATTTTATTTTTAGCAGTTTCACGTCAGATTTTTTCTAATTTGATCGAGATTACGAAAAAAAATATTTAATTGCCGTATTGATAAGCTAGATTTTAAAAAATGGCAATAGGGATAACTGATGCGCAACAATGCGATGCGTTTAACTTTAAACGCCATGCCTTAACAATGAAAAAGAACGTTATCACTTTTTCTTCCTCTCTATACTCCTTTACGTTAATTTTCCCTGCCGCAAATCTGAATTCGAGAAGGATAATTTCATGGAAATAATGAAGTGAATGGTTCTCATTAAAGTGAAACTTTTGGCTAACTTAAATTTAATAATCGGTGAGGTTTATATTGATTTTATCGTACTATTACCCTTTAATTAACTTTATCTAGATCCTACCGAGGTCTCAATGTTATTAAATTGTCAGTTAATTACACTGAAACCTCATCTGTGAAGTAACAATTTCTATTGGCTTACCAAATACCTAATTTATCTTAATCGTTGAGCTAGAATGTAATAGTTTGAGGTAGTCTAATTAAATAAGATGTGAGCTAAAAATCCCATCGATAATTATAACATTAATTTAAAACAATCAACATTTTCTTTATGATTTTGTTAGTGTTTTCACACTTTTCAAATTGTCACAGAAGTTTGAAATCTAATTGGCGATATAGTTTCATAAAGTTACACTTCAGTCTATCATCCAACATTTGCCCGAATTTCTGATTTGCGTCGTGTCATTTAGTTATATATAATAGTTTAAATGAAGCAAGGCAGGTTGATATTAATTTCGACGACATTCCTGAGATATTTATACATTTTCTGTTTCTCAACTCTTTGGCCGTTTTGACCTGGAAAACCTCTTATAATCCTTTTAATGGTCGCACTTCGTCCCTTTTCTTTACATTTTAATTCGTCTCCAGTGCTTAGGGCTAAATTTGACCGTCGGTTAGTGGAGGTGACTCTTGAATCGTGACGGATATTGACTTTCCCCTCATGCCTACGCCGCATTTTCAGTTATTTTGATGCGCCCTGGAGGCATAAGTTGGAGAGGTTAAAAATGTCCGCCTATTATGTAATCAAAAGGCCACCGCGAAAGATTTTTAAAGTGAATGCTTAGCAAGAAATGACATAAGTAAATCAGAATTGGCAGGTGAGAAGGTGGTCGTCAAAATGAATGAGGTTACATGTTTTGACGTTCCAACCCATTCTGCAAATCCTTTTATCCACGACGTGGGAAAAGCCGGAAGATTAAAGCTCTGTAACGACTGCGTGTCGATTTATCTGTGGGAGTAGATGTTTTTTTACGTATTAAAGCAAAATAGTGAATGTTAAGAATCACAACTCTCTAAGTTAATGTTATTTTTCGTTATCGTGCCTATTTTAAAGCATTTACAGAGTTTAAAATAATTAATAGGCGGAAATTAATCGAATCCAAGGGAGAGTTGGCAACCGTCTCCTCGGATACTCTCGTAAACTCATTCCGTACAAAATTCCCCATTTCCCATCCTTGGGACAACGGCAAGAAGGACCCTGATAACGAGAGAGGTATTCAGGAACGAAGGATCGTTGGGGCTCGGCAGCGGGGGATCCAAGGGGGGAGGGACGGGGGCGATTCCCACCCAATTGAATGCTTCAATACATACATACTCTCCACCCTCTTGGGAAGTTTCTGGATTCATCCCTGGTAGGAATCCTAAATTATTCGATCAAAGAATGTCCGTAGTCCACCAGTCAAAGGTGTATTTGGCGAAGAATTTCGAAAATAGAATGCATGGATTGAGTTAAAAAATAGGAAGCATTGAGAAGAGTGGCCAAGACGAGATCGATGATACATACAAATCATTGGAAATAGGAATGCAAAATGGATCGGGCATTTCCCGAGGAGAGGCTCAATGATTAAAGATGTGATAGAAGCATTGGCGTACGCAGGTTTTCGTAAAGGTGGGGATTTCATGAACGGTTTTATGGGAATAGAGCCATGAATTGAAACCTTGACTTCAACCTAATTTTATTATGCTGGTTTCCAAAGGAAACGTAGCCTTGTGAAATGGTCGTGTCTGTGTGTGTGTCCGTCCTCCGCTAACAATTTTTGCATCTATGGACCGATTTTTATGGAACTACCAGGTCCAAATTCAGGGCCGTATTTTATACGAACATTGAAATCCCGAATTCGATTCCAGGAAAGTATTTTCCCTATTTTATTTACATAGGAAATCTCAGATCCATCCCGCAGAGATTTTTTCTTTGGCACTTAAAAATATCTTAGAATTGTGATATCGGAGCGGAGGTTGTGCTGTTCCAAGTAGAAAGTAGATGCTAACTCTTGTCACAAACTTTTGATGGTCGATCGTATTTCCTTGAATTTCTTGTAAGCGATAGCGTTTTTGACGTTAAATCGCATTTTATTGGTGTGTTGGAATGTAAACGATTATTGCTGAACTCGGTTATACGAATGCGCATAGTAGTTTTTGTCGTAAAATTATGAAGCAAAAACGTAGAAGAAAATTCACTGCTATTGCATATTTGAAACATGCTTTGATTATTTTACGACAAATACTATACAAAATGAAATAAGAAAACATAAAATAAAATTCAAACTAAAATATGCAACGTTGGGAAACCAGCTTGTATTAGTCCCCGCCTGGACTTATTGTTTTTTAACATCGTACCAGCAGTGCTTTTTATATGCATCAAGATTTACAGTTTTTTTTTCGGAATCTGAACCACGTCCAGATGTATGTACCTCACTTTCCCTGGATTGTCGCCTATTCAAGTATTCGACGAATGCTTAATGGAGGGGGGGAAGAGATTCTAACCCCCATAATATCCCCTTCTGTACGCCACTGGATAAAACGAAAACTTGAAGGAAAAAGAGGAAGAAAAGATTTCTGCTGATAGACTACTAGAGAGATAAAAGTAGTTATCAAGAATCGAAGAAAGTTGTACCTACACAACAGGATAATGAGAATTCGGTTTAATGTACGGTCCTGCCTTCGGACTGAAAACTTATAATGGTGACGATTATTTACATTAACATTATTATCCTGCAAGTCGCCAGTAGCCTTTGGGTAGGGGGTGTCACTGCATCAAACATAAACTCTAGCTAAAGCCTCTATTGGCCAGTCTTATCGCGTCTTTAGTATTTTTCGGTTCCAGCAATAATTTCGACGTATATTCTGGTACGCTCTGATCTAACCCTAAGCTCACTAGAACCGGAGGGTACAGCAATGCCGCGCACGTCCCCAAAGAACTCATTATTATCATTTATTATATTTTGCAGAATGAAAATCAACATACATATATTATAAATGTTTTAATGTGTCCGAATTATTCTTTTCGGAAGTATTTGATGAAACGTGGAAGTCACTATTTTATGTGTAATAATATGTTAAAATCGAAAGAATATTAATTAATGCTAATTTTTTCGGAGAAATGAAGGTTACTAATAACCTGAAATAATTTTATGACATATTTTCATGAAGTATTGTACTTCGCTTCTCCGAATTTTATAGCTTCGTGTTCCATTTTGCTAATGAGGAAAGAGTTTCTTTGAGTCGCTACTATTGATTAATTGCTTATGGTTTGCGGTTTAGTTTTTCCTTAAAGTAAATGAGTAGTGATAAAAACCTGAAAGGGAATTTTACGCGCGTATGTCAGTGCTGAAGAGGTGGTTGTATAAAGTACTACGTAAATTTCGTTGGCAGAGAAGCAGGATAGTTGCTGCTTCAAACTTAACAAGATAGCTGAGAAATTAAAAAGTAACAGGTGGAGTTCCTTAGATTGGAACTATTGAATAATAAATTATGAATAAACATATTTTTAAGCGTGACTTTGTGGAAAGATCTGTTTGCGCAACACAATTGTTTCATTGATACCTGGGTCGTGAAATTAAGTTTAAATGGAGAATGTAAGGTTTATATTTCTTATACTTTGCGATAATTGACAGAAGGCCTTGGTTAGTATAGATTGGGTAGGTTGAGCCAAGTGCCTACGGAAAGGTAGAATGACTATGACGTTGATTTGCTCATTCGAATAACTATATCATATAACCGGCCTCAATACGCTTTACGCATTTATCGTAATTATAGTGAGGTTCGTGCAGCCATGTTTTCCTAAGCGTTCAGCGCTGTTCTGAATTGACACGCTCCTGACAAATTCCTCTCTAAAATATCGCTAAAATAAAATCGCCCGATGTATTTTCTCCAGTGTCATAGCAAGCAGTGATCTTAAGGCAGTGGTTTCCAAACTGGGGCACACCCCCCTTGGGGGGCGCGATTGGTAGGTCGG
Source organism: Tanypteryx hageni (assembly GCA_028673005.1). Lineage (NCBI taxonomy): Eukaryota > Metazoa > Arthropoda > Insecta > Odonata > Petaluridae > Tanypteryx > Tanypteryx hageni. Next base: position 60,879,270 of record CM054116.1, read on the forward strand.
GGGGCCGCAAAGGATTTCTCATATATTTAATATCCGTTTAACCATGCTAATCTTGAGATCTACAATATGCAGCAGCCGAATTCTAGCCCTCTATTGGCTAGGACGTATCGTTTGCGGGCATGTTTTATCTTAAGATGATTTTATTAATAGTAATTGTATATCCAGTAGGCAGCGCTGTAACTAGCTATTTTAGCACCCGGGGAAAACTACCAAATATGCGCCCCCTCCATAAAAAATTCTCTAATATCTATATGGATTTAGGGCGAACAATTAATAAATAAAAGTAAACTATAAATGATATAATTTCTTACTATAAATGTACATAATTTAAATACATAATTATAAATATAATTATATACAATTACACACATAATTTAAATGCAGAAAGTATAAATATTTTAATAATAAAGTGTTATTATACGTGATTTTAATGCAACCAACTCATCAATAGCATCATCGAAAGTTATAGTTTCTGCTATGCGTAATGTCTGGAACAAGTATAGTAGCCCCCTGTCCTTGTGACATGCAGAACTTGCCTTTAACAATGTTTGCGCCCCTTCTTTAGTTACGGCGCTGCCAGTAGGTATTGTTTATGAACTGTAATTGAGCATGGGATAGAGGGGGGCGCGAAGATAGTTTTCATAGGTAAGGGGGGGGGGGCGGCTTTGTAATGTTTGGAAACCGCTGTCTTAAGGCATCTTAATGATAGTTACCTTCGTGCGAGTTTTTACATAAATTTTCATAAAGATGTGGCCAGTGGCGTAGCTAGGTTCTCCTTCCCCCGGAGGCAAGTCACAGTGATGCGGCCCCCTCTCTTTGCTCCCCGTACAATTTTCTAGATAAATGTAATGTAAACCCAAGCATACTATACTAACATTTTAACTCGGCATATATTATAATAATATTGTTGTTTATAAACAGAAACGTTAATTTTCGGTCAATGAGTTTGCGCCCCTTCAGACCTGCGCCCGGGGGCACCTGCCTCCCTCTGACCCCCCCGCGTCATCGGTACAGCGTCCACGTTCAAAGTAGATTGCGCCTCTTAATGCGCATAAATCTTACTTTGAGTATTTATACTAGCGGCACTGAAGATCAAAATATAGCAATCCATTCTGGCCTTATCTTCTTGTTTCAGTTACTGATAAATGACGACATTTCCTTCTCCTGCCATTCGATGCCTGATACCGCTCACCCATCAATGTCCAACAATTTATGTCGTGACTGCACAACAGTGAATCATTCGTTCCCCGAGGGAAAACTGAAAGTGTTCATCTTTTCATTCCATGTTTTTAATTTTCATCTTCCAAACAAATTGCAGTATCAGAGTGTTAACTTATGTTCAACTTCACAAAAATACCTGGATTTTGATTTGGGGAACTCGTTTTTTCTTGTTTGTTTACCTCAAAACTTTACTCTCTTCTCTTTCAAATTTCGGTGAGAATTATCGAGCTCATATTGTGGCTGAAATCATGATTGTAAAACAATGTTTCTCCGATAAACTTTTCTCGGATATTGGAGAAACATTGTTTGTCAATCCTGTCTTTGCTTTAACCAAAATTGGATGATAAAACAAGGGACTTAAAATTTTTCGCGGATACGCAAACTTTGGCGAAAATGAACTTTCTTCCGTATCGTTGCTCAAACATACCTACTAAAATTGAAATCCATGAAGTTGTTACACAACAAATTAAATTAAATTCGTGTTTAGCGGAAGTTGCAATAATTGTTTTTATTGCTGTTGCACAAGTTCGAAGATTTGTCAAATTTTACAATTTTATCTTCATTTTATCTTTATATTCAGACTGCTGTGTTAAAATATCTCTCGACTTTATTGTCATTACTTTTTAGATCAGTGGTTCCCAAACCTTTCTGCTCGAGAGCTATATTAACCAGTGGCGGATTTACGCCTCCTGGGGCCCCTGGCGCTAAACATTTTGGGGCCCTCGGCGCGAAACATTTTAGAGCTCCTGGCGGTAAACAATTGGAGGCCCCTGGCCCTAAGCAGTCGGGGGCCCTGCAATCTAAATATATAGCGAAACCGCTCCTAACGGCTGCCCTCCTTTGTGACACCTCTTACTTCACGGGGCCCCTGGCGCGCGCCATGTGCGACCCCCCCTAAATCCGCCACTGACTTGGAAGACGAATCGTGGTTACACGTAAAGGCATGAAGGAAAATTCAAAGGCTGCGTTGCGAAGATAAATGAAAAATGATAAGCGGATTTTTTTGTCGCTTTGGGGGCCCCTGGGCATATGGGGCCCGAGGCATACGCCTCATACGCCTGTGCGATAATCCGCCACTGACATTAACTCATTGCTGCTCTCATCGCAGGCCAAACAGTCCACTACCGCCCATTCGTAAAGAGTTGAAGAATAATTTAAGGAAACTAATGAGTTTAGTTGTGGGTCAATATTACCTGATACGTTTGAAATGTCTTTGTATATCATAGGAATAGAGGAGCAAATACAAAATATATTGGGTTTATAATTTCCTGTTTTCCTTTTATGTTACATTGTGTCCTTTAAATTTTAAAGCCACGGAAGGCCGCTGGAAGACATTTGGCGGACGGATGTGGTCCGCGGGCCGTAGTTTGGGCGCCTCTGTTCTAGATTTAACGAGGTTTAGTAGCCATTTGGTTACGCTTAGCACCAAGTTTCCGGACAATTTTTGTAAGCGTGAAAAAATACATTACTAATAAACTAGAAAGGGGGCTTTTTGACGATAAATTCCCCCGAGATCGCAAAAATAATGATTTCTGTGGAAATAGAGAAAATAACCCTATAATGATTTTTATCTGTTGTTCAGTATATTCCTGCGCCTGTCAATTATAAGCATCACTCTGTGATTCGGATTGGATTTTAACTCTTAACATACGTGTTCAGAGCTTCGTGAAGGCGATCACAATGACGGAAGTAAACACTCGACATAATGGAATGCCTACTGTCATTTTGGTAAGTTTTCTTTCATTTCAGCCACGTGAACTAATGCAGTGTTTCAAGGTTATACCCGCGTGGCTTTCTCTTGGCCACAAAGGAATAGATGTCGTCTAATTTCAGGAAGAGTAGCAGAGGATCGCGCAAAAAATTATTTCGCGACTATTTTAGAAAATGTTGAAAAGATATTCATGAAATTTTATAAGCAAAAAAAAAATAATTTTGTCCTGGAAACATTTCGTCAATGCACGCGTATTTATAAAAATTGGTTCAAGCGTTGATAAATATTTTTTCAAGCGACTGAAATTTTCCTCGCGACTCGTCACTGTAAAGATAAGGCACGCAAAATTGTGAGTGATATCGAGTGCGGTCGACCTAGTCCTCGAACCTCTTTCCAACTAACGAGTTAAGAGGGCTCTCCAAGGTAGAAAGTGTGCGGTATTCAGTAAAAGAATTCACGCTCTTGATGCTAAAAAAATCAAACTTTTTCAGTCAGTCGTTAAAACTGGTGAGCAACGAAAACGTCGTCTCTTAAACAATGCCGACTCACGAATAAAAAAAATTAATAAAAAACGAAGAATCTCCCGAGAATCTCTTTCTAGACCTTTCACTTTTACCCACCAGGCAATATAAAAATATCGCGGCTTAGGTTAGAATCTTCATTTCGTAGGCGCCTCTCAGGACCTTGCCAGTTGTGACCCCATTTCTACTATTTTGAAGGCATAAAGTGATTCTTACCGGTTGAGACATTCAAAATTCACTGTTACCCTATCAATGACAACCAAGATATGCATGGTTGTTTGCTTATTACTTCGGTAGCCATCGATTTGAATTACCTTTTAATTACTTGGAGCCAATAGTGATTCCCTAATATTTGTCAATCTCGATAACTTCTTTGCAGGTGATTTTCTATGTCCCAGTTTCCTCATAATAACACCTGTGATTGAAATTTTCTAATAATTTTCACCAAGAACGAGTAAGAAAAACCGCTCGTTATTTTTCAGCCGGTTTTTCTTTAGCACAGGCAGATACTTCGTCGAAATGGCAATTTTCCGTGGGTTTTTATCAGGATTTCTTTAGGTTATTATGAAGTGGTTGCGTTGAAAACACCGCCTGGCGAACCACTTCTGTCATTTAATGACGCTAACTACCTAAGAGAATTAGACCATAAATAAATATGGATTTCTTTGTTTCACTAATTGATTTGATTGATGCGTCCATGGACAGAATTAATTTTATTTCAACTGCATCTCGAGTCTTACGTAGAATATCCCTATTTGTTTTTATAGCGAGGTCAATTTCGTTTAGACAGCCTTTTTCTTCGCGAATCCCCACAAGTTTTTACGGCGATGGATGATGTGTTGATGTAGCTTGACGTCCTTTCCGAGAAAATGCAGCTATTTAGGACGAGTAAAGTGGTCGCGAGTCTTTTTAGCCACACAAACTACTTTTTTCATTGACATAGGCATTAAGATCGGTCGTACTACACCACTCAGAGAGAGAGAGAGAGAGAGAGGGAGGGAGGGAGGGAGGTATACCGTTAAATGTCTATCCTTAGTAAGCGATCCTTAGCCGTCGTACTTATTTCAGCAATGTTTACCGTTGTTTGGTTGAACTTCGCCTCCTGGCTCAAGAGTATTTATCCTACGGAATGTCTGATTCGATAGCGATATCAAGGCTGTAACCACGTATCAGTAACCTTTACATTGCCTTAAATGGGTTGAATGACGTGTGTTTCGTTTCAATACGTAAGAGTCATTGTCCTGTTATTGGTATTACTCGCACGACTTCGGAAAAACTAGAGTATCGGAATTTCTAGAGACTCCTATCTAATCGAGGCACGGGAAAAAAATGTTGACTAAATCTCTCGAGACGCTGCCGGTTTTATCTGGATACCTGGGAAAGGGCGCTGCGCGAGCAGTTGATCGTCGAGCCTGTGGTTTCCGAGTGGAAGAAGGTGCGGCAAAAACACTAGTCCTTCGCTTTTTGTGGGTCTAGGTCGGAACCTTGGGCTCGGGTATCTCGACGAACTGGCACCGTTATTTTAAAAAGTATAATTAGCGAACTCGTAAATTTGGACCAAATATAAAAAAAACGTCTTCTATTTTATTTATATGAAAACCAATATCCTACCGCGGATACTAACCAAACGCGCGTCGATAATGAGGAATTTGGAACGTTATTCGGTTACCGAAGGAGAAGGGATCTCATTGTATTCGGCGGTGATTTCTATTCATGACCACACGTATATCGTTTTTATCCATCAATAGCCGGTGGAGTGTTAAGAAGGTCAAAGGAGGAATATGGGAGGTAGAAACGACCCTGCCAATTAAAGCACAACAAACCGAAATAACTTCGTAAAAACAAGTTATGTTAGATAAGTACAGGCATATGACGTTCTCTCGTATGAACGGTACAGTTAAGTTAATATTTTGTAAAAAATGGCGTTGGGTCAAGTATTGGTTCATTATTTGAAAAACAAGATGGAAAAGTATACTCCATAAATGGAATACACAAAGATTTCAAATACATTCTTAATGGGAAGTACGTATGACTCGGTATCGCAAGATTGGGCGATTTTCGAATTTTTATCTCCGAAACTATAAGTCATAATTATATGGTCTCTGAAGCATCTTGTAATAAATATTGTTCTCTATCCAAATAAATTTTTAAATCTATATCTCACAGATCATATAAAGGTGTGGGATAGAAAAACATGGATTTTAATAGTTGTTTGCCGAGAGAAGCGTCTTAGAGATCGATGTAAACAAAATATGCGATGTTTTGCGTGGAATTTTCTCGAATTTCTATTCCCGAAACTATAACTCGTTAGTATGTGATCTCGCGGACTTTCTTGTAGTAAATATTGTTCTCTATTCGAATAATTTTTTAATCTATACCCTAAAGATCATATAAGAGTTAGGGAGAGAAAGTTTGGTATTTCGTTGTTGCTTGACGGATGCCATTTAACGAGATACGAGTATAAGTTTATTAAAGTAATTATGTAAAGTGGAAGTTCTAATTGACGGATTCAGTTAAAAATCACAATTGGGCGATAAATTTTAATAACGATTACAGATATTTAATTTAATTAAAATCCGTCGAGCGGTTTAGGAGATGAAATATACGACGGACGGACGGAACACACGTGCCCATAAGGCGTTCCGCAATTACCGCTTCGCTGATAAAGAATGCCTTAAAAAAAACAAAATTGTATGCGCCAATGTCTCCGTTATTGTTAGGATTTCAATGTCCGCAAAACTTGCGGCTGCCAGGTCACTACATATTGCACCTGTTATCTTATGCGCACAAAAATGATAAAAATATATATGTACAATTTTTTCTTTCTTCATACCTCTTCCATCCCTGTTATGATTACTATTAGACCGCATTTTTATACATAAAACAAGCTAAAAAGTGAATTTTGAATGTAATTGCGAAACTGAAAGAAAAATTTATCTGGTAAAAAAAATCATTTGGTCAGGTCTATGTCCTATTGCCTCCATTGGAATGGCGAAAATACTTGGCAACAAGGTACTAATGACTCGTGTTTTCCAAAATACCTTTTATGTTAGTGAAAACGTAGCAATGTGTAATTTGATTGTGTATGCGTCATCTTCTCGCAAAGATATTTTTGCCTCATGCTATATTCGACATATGTATCATTATCAAAGTATAATTTGGGCATTTAGTTAGTAATATTTTGAGGGGAATTCTTACTTTTTAATCGCATAATTAACTTGTACTTAATCAGTTTTATTTACACCAAAATACTGTATTATATATATAGAAGCTGCATTTTGTGATTAATTATTATGTTATCTATTCATTTCTTGTATCACGTGCAAATTTAAATAATTAATGTTATTATGAACAAATCCATAAAATTTCACAATATTAAATTGCCGTAGAAATGAGATATTTCTGAAAGCTATTTGTCTTAGGCGAAACGTGTTTACTCTTCGTAATCTTTAAGGGTTCACCTTGGGTTTTTCTAAGAGATAAACACATTGTTTTCATTCTAATTACAAGTTAGAAGTTTGGCAACTATGTTCATATGACTGATGTTTTTTTCTTAGAATTCCATCGTATTCTGTTATTGAATATTTGCAAGTCGATGGGTAGGTAATGTGTATTTTCATGTTATGTGTGAGAAGAAATATTCTCAGCCAATACATCCAGTTCTGTCTATTATACACTTGATAGCGAACATAGTGTTTTCTCGAGGGGAGGGCGCAAATTCCAAAAATTTAACATGCCAAAAAACCAACGCATATTGTACTGTATAATTAATTTTATTAAGTATCTAAAACGGCGGAGTAAATAAAAACAAACCCAGTGGATTAATGACATATTGTTTACTTTATTTCATATTCTGAAAAGTCTACCTTTTATTTTATTTTAATTTTTTGCACGAAACCCTACGTGCTCCATTGCATAAACTAAGATGAACCAAAAAACGTTTTCAATAAATTACTTTTATCAAACAAATTCTAACATTCTTCTAGACAACAAATAGTTTCCCAAACGAGTCTGGAAAGATGGGTTCTAAAATTCTGTTCATAGTATTTATTGGTAGAGTTAACGACCAGGTCATTTAGTAACCATTAGGATTAACGATAAAACAAATTGTGGTTGCTAGCTTTCTGTGCGCTATTGGGGAAATTCTAGAAGAAAGCAGATAAAATGGAAAATATCTGATTTTAGAAAGTACAGCCGTTACAATTATAAGATGCTTCAATTAAAATGCACCAACAAATTTCCAAGAAAAATATTGATTATCATTACTGCTCTTTTTATTGTACAGCTTTTATTCAACATCTTAGAGTAAAATTTACAGCTTATGTATTCAGCAGAAATTTACGCTCAGGTTCTTATTTTATATAAAGTACCGTGATTGAATAACATTTTCATTTTAAGTGGTATTTTCTTTCTCAAAATCCTTATAAAAAGAAAAAAATAGTGATAGGAAAGACTGTTTTTTCCAACGAGGTATTGGTTATTATTCGTGAGATGATTATTAAAATAATGCTTTGGTAAAATGTTCCGAGAACGATTGTACGTTATGATCAATTCATTTAAGGCATTGTAGGATAAAAGTTGAAAAACGGTGTTTCTCTAATAAGCATAAAAAGGTTGATTTTCACAACCTTTGTATAACCAATGGAGAAACATTCTTTTTCAATTTTGATTTCGGTCTTAAGATGAGCACGATATATTGTTAATGGAATGGTTTCAGCCCCTTAATCACCGCGATGGCTAAAAAAGTTATCTCATGTTTTGCGTAAACAATAACCCCAAAATTCTTTAACTCCACCGACATGGGCGTCTCCTGGGGGTGAGGCAAGGGGGGCAGTTGCACCCTTCTGGAGTAGGCCTTTGTAAAGGGAAAACAATCATTGATGTCTTGTTAGGTCAGGTCATGTTTCTGAGGTCATGCAAGCAGGTGGGAACTCCCTGCAATATGCTTAAAACAAACTACTAAAATATTAGTCCCGCCAAACCCGACTGTGGGACCTTGCTGGAAAAGTTCCACCGAGTTTATAGATTTTGGCGATATATTTAAGAAAAATAATGGATGTCGGTTAAAAATACGTAACATGACGCAAGACTTTATATCCGTAGAACGAGTAACTAAATCAGAGGATATTATTTTTATCCATAAAACCTAAGAACAAACAAACTCATGAAAATTGAAAAGTAGGTTTTAAGCCTGTATTTTGATACGGTTATATACGAAATTACTAACGAGAACATTCCATTTTAGCATTCCCGTTAAAAATTTATAAATAAGCTCATTTAACCTACTGTTTCCCCAACTCATGGATAAACACTCGAATCCAAATGAAAAGTTATACTCGTAAATGTAACTATTTTGTTAGGTACTCGATATTTCGAAGATTGCCAAATTTGCGTGTTTTCTTCTTTTCTCATTAATATTAATTTTCCGCTTCAACTCCCATTAAGTTAGGCTTCAACTTATAGGTGCTAATCATTCGCTGTCAAGATACTTATTTTTCCTAGCTCAGTTTGTAATAAGTTTTTCCTTATATTCCGTGGGCTCTAAAATTTTCTGCTTTTTTGAAAAAAAAGTCGAATTAAATAATAAGCATCATTTATCTTTGTTATTTAGTCATAAATTGCAAACTATTACCTATACAGAGGAAACTTTTAGCTATTTTTCAGCTTTTCGTTATATTTATAGAACATTAATATCAGTGTCTACCTTAACAAGGGAGGGGAGGCCGCTCCGATCGCCGAACCGAAGGATAATCATTTGGTGAATCAAAATTTTTATATAAATACTAGAAAATATTGTCCTTGATTTCAATTTTTGAATATATAATAAAAGTAACTTTTTTATCTGGCTTATGATTAAACTATTACTTTTATAATTGTCAAAGTGTGGGGCGGTGTTCTCATATCTCACTCCGTGCGTTAAATTTACTTGCTACAGTGCTGATTAATGCTATAACGTGAATCATGTCGATTGCAGTAAATTTCATGCTAAAAAAACATAAAAGCATATTTTATCAACTTTCTGTGATGCGGATTTTTACACCCGCGAATGAGGTATTTTTCTATTCTACATTCTAAGTTTAATGTGATATTACGATTTTTGCGTGTACGAAATGTCATAGCTTTGTTATGCTTGCATGGAAGGGGTGTGTCCAGCCGAGTAAGATTATCTTGTGTCAAATCAATTAGCTTAATCGCTAATAGTGTCGTAAACCGTACAAATTTTATGGAAAAATGTACCGAAATCACAATGGCCTATTTTATAAGTTTCTCTGTGTTTGGAGTTCAAAAAACTATGAAGGAATAAAAGCAACTAAATCATTTGCTTGGATTTTAAAATTGATGTTTTGTAAAAGATATAAATGTATATCAGAATTTCTCAGTAGATGACATTATTTAATGGTCTCAATAAATTAAAATCATATTATTTATGCCGAGTGACAACTACATCTCCGAATAAGAGATTTCCTCGTGCTAAATGAGATGATGCAGTCATACCAGACGGGTGTGTTTATAATTGATTCAACCAATGCGACCAATACAATTGTATGTTTTATCAAATTTTAATAAGATATGTATAAATCTATTCTAATTGTTTCAGTACAATATAATTAACTTAGTTCAATTTTATTAACAAATAACTTTGTTTTTGTGGGATGTAAGTTATTCATTTTAATAATAATATGAATTTGACTCACACGGTTGCCCTCGCGCAGTAGGCTTATTCTGTCATTGCGAAGTAGTGAGTAGGAATGTAATAAGTCAAATTTGTTTTTGTAGATTTTAAGGGGCAAGAAGGAAGATTTTAATGGAGGGTAGGAATGAGTATGGATATTACCCCAACATAGGTCTAAATGGAATAGTAAGTTAAATGTCTTATCTGTAAGTCGATGTACTTAACCATTACACTCGATCTTGATTGTATAAATTAAATTTAATACCTGGGAAAATAGTCGATTGCATTTTAAGGTTAAATCGCATAGTAATATTTGTTTACTTTATCATTTTGTGGTTTGATGCTTTTAATCCTTTATCTCACTTGTCGAGGAAACACTCGTGTTTATTGAGTTGATAAGAATTATACCTAATTCTAGTTAATATTTTGTATTATTTCAGCCTGATGAACCTACCAATAGATTAAGGTTAAAAGTTATCGCTGGGCATTCACTTGCAAAGAAGGATATATTTGGGGCAAGGTAATTTAATTATTAGATTTGTTTGATAATTTGTGAGTACTGTCCGTAACCAATCGTAATTGACATTTGTACTGTTTCAGTGATCCATACGTTCGAATTGATTTGAATACAATCAATGGAGATGAGACTGTAGATTCTGTTTTAACAAAAACTAAGAAAAAGGTAAGTATTTTTCGTACGTTACAAACAATTTTTTTGTATGCCGTTAATAATTCAACATACTAACATGGTCTTCTTTTATTCTAGACTCTCAACCCTCAATGGTGCGAGGAGTTTATATTTCGAGTAAGTCGATTTTTATAATCTTATTTGACTATTGTACCAGTAAATTACCCATGTAAGACTTCGAAATATTTTAGAAACATCTTTATTTTCAGCGTAATTCTTTTTTATTGGCAAGTCTTTCGATTGTTAAATATTTTATTTTTCAATGACTTTACACTACTTAAACAAAAATGTACATTTTATGATGAAGATTTTACCATTTAATTTTACTGTTCGGCATGAATCCACAAAAATGGCATTTTGTTTATTCAGTGTTATTCTTTATTATATTGAAATTCAATTGCATGAAAACTTATTTTCAAGGTGAAACCTGCAGAACATAAATTAGTTCTTCAAGTTTTCGATGAAAATAGACTAACTCGTGATGACTTCCTTGGGATGGTGGAACTCACTTTGCTCAATCTACCCAAGGAGCAAGAGGGACGGGTTATTCTGCCAAAACAATATATCCTCCGTCCAAGAAGGTTAGATATGCAGTTACAAAATATTTTTATTCATTTGTTTTATTTTTTGGTTTAATTTTGTAGTGATGTATAATTTGAAGTTTTTTAATGCATTCCTGTCAATGAAAATGATAAAATCCTGCCATATGTATCAAAATATTCAAAACATTAGTTTATTATAGAATGTGAGTATATATTTGCAGTACATTTTAACTTTTTAGGTACACTAGCATTGTAGTGTATGTATTATTAGGATGTTTCCTTGTAATTTGGATATTATTTTGACAAGGTTGGCCTGAATCCCTGGAGTTCAGAATTGTAATAATTCTTTCTGATCATTATTGACAAGTTAATGTCATTGTTTTCATTTGTTGATATCGTATTTAACATTAAAATGTCATTTCGGGTCAAAAATATATTGAAGGTCTTTTGTTATTGCAGCCAAGCTTGTTTTCAAGGTTATTGGTAGGAACAGTTTAGAGGGTCCTTTGGCCTTGGCCTAAATTCAAGTGGATTATTATTATACAAACTGTACCAGTGCCTGAGGTTTAGTTAAACATGGCATTTGTATTAATTGGCTAAATTTTTTATAGCTCAAATATTGTGTAAATATATTCTAATCACTAATTTTGTATAATTACAATGATTCTGTTGTAGAAAAAAATCCTATCTACTGTAGGAAATAGTTCTAGTGGCCGATATTTATTGAGATGTTCGAAATCAGTGTTGAAGGCAATGAAAATTTTATGAATAGTTGGAGAGAAAATATTTTGTAAATATTCTATTATTAATTTTTAATTTGTGTTTTATTTTATTTCAATTAGTCAATTTTAAAGAATTTGATTTCTTGTGTAAGTTTGTACAATGGCTGTTCAGTGAGTAATATCTGAGGGTGTTTTACGTGATATTTATTATGCCAACATACATGTCAATAACAAAGATTCCCTATATTTTTCCACATAATTGTCTTTGTGATCAAAACATCCCAGCAATACATAATCTGTTCGATCCTTGTGCTGAAGAAATTGAGGCTCGAATGTGTTCATCCACCAATGTACCTCGAGTTTTACCTCGTCATCATGTTGAATGCAGACTGTTATTGTAGAACACTGCAGAAACTGAAGGAATCCATCTGGAGGAAATACCCTGGCTTGCTCAAACAGGGAATCAACTTTCTCCATGACAATGCCTCTCCCCATACTACCTGTGTGGCAAAGCAGACCCTGGAAAATTTTTGCTAGGAATGTCTTGCACATCACCCCTGCAGCCCAGACCTTAAAAGAGATTACCACCTTTTTGGATCACTGAAGAAGCCCTTCAAAGGAAATCTCTTCAGATGTGATGGCAATGTGAATTCTGCGACGGCAGGTGGCCATATTGAGTCCTGATTCCTTCAGCACAGGGATAGAACGGCTTGTGTATCATGGGGACAAATGTCTCAATCACATTGGAGATCATGTGGAAAAATAGAGGGATTTTTGCGGAATAATTGCTTGTTATTGATGTAATAAATATCACATAAAACTCCTTTGGATGTTAATTATTGAACAACCCCCGTATTTTATTATATCATAATAATTGAATAAGTATATTTTATGAGGGACTATTCAGTATAAATTTATAATGTTATCAGATTCAATGTGAATGTAATTAGTACATTTTTTGTCTCTACCATATGACCAGTTTAAGGTTCTTATTTGCTTATTGACAGTGAATTTTTTGTATTCCCAGTATTATTAAGTTAGTGGTTATTATATTTAAAATTTTCGATGTGTTTGCACCCATTTCTATGTCTTTAAATTAATTGCAAGACTCTCGTTATTGCTGTAAATGAAGTTCTTGATGTCTACAATATATATTGAAATTTAATTTAGTGGACCTTTGTGTATTAGTGGATTTTATAGTAATTAAATGTTCATCCATAACCATAATTGATCATTATTTTGAAAATTCAGTTAAATTTTTTAAATTTAAATTATGCCAATGCTTAACTTGACATTTTTCACAAATATTCACTGAAGAAAGGAAGAGTGGAAATAGATTAATTAAGAGTAATTAAACTTTGTGTAGTTCCAGATCCAGGGTGAAAGGGCATTTGGAGCTCTACCATGCCTATATCCGGGATCCAAATGCTCCGAGTTTGCCGCCCCGAGAGGATGGTGATGGAGAAGCTCATGTTGAACCTGTGACTGAGATCAGGGTTAATGGAGAAAGATCAGGTGGTGACAGTGGTACAGAATCATCTAATACCCAACAACAAGACAGTGAAGGGGAATGGGAAATTGTGAACAATGATGCTGCTATTAGACATCCTTTGGAAACAGCGGCTCAGGTATGGTCTGTATAAATTTTAGAAACCATGATCATTTTTATTCCTCTTTGATTTAAAAATATTTTGTTGTAGTTGTGTTTGACATACAAACCATCTAACAATAATAAAAGGCTACTTCTGTCCTTTTGTGGCTCCCTCTGTCACGCTATTAAAATGTGAATAACTCGATAATGGAATGAGATTCATTTTTGATGTTTGGCAGGAATGATCGATTCACATATTGTAAGATGATGATGAAAAGAAATCTAAAAAAAAGTCCGAGGTTCGACTCCAAGGTAGGCCTTTTTATTTCCCATATGATAACACATAAAAATCGACTTTTTGACTTGCAGACTTTTATTCTTTTTGAGATCTAAATTACAAAGAACTAACCTATGATCTTCGGATTTAGCCCATTTTAAAGAAAAACTTTTTTATTTACATACTCGTTGCAGGTTGGCTACTTGCCAGGTGGCAACACTACATCAAATGCTGTCATGAATTTAAAAGAGATTTGAAAATATTAAAAACTTACATCATGATCATAATCACTTGTCAAAAAAAAAATTCAATTTCTATAAAAAATACACAATTTACAATCACATTGCTTTTTCCATTTGGCTTTAATGCCATATCCCCTCAGAGCCAAAGTTTTTGGGGTTCATGGTAGGCCTTCACGGTTACCGTAGTGGTCCCGGGGCCCACAAAGTCCCCACCGTACTTCACCCTACCAAGCATTCCTTCTACTTCCTCCGGCTCGATCGTCACCCTCAAAAAAAATTTACATCTTTACTTAAACTTACTGTTTTAGGATAGGGCTTAAAGATTTCCTCAGGCAACTCATTCTTTTCACAGATTCCTCTATTTAGGAACGATTTCTTGGCGGCATCAGTTTTCTGTGGCCTGTATTTAATTTTATATCTATGGTCATTTCTTCCAATGTAGTGCGGTTTCTCGATCCCAATTAATAAATTTTCCCATGCCCCTTTCTTATTTTATATTTTAAATATCCCACATAGCCTATTGAGTTTCCTTCTATTTTCCAATGAATCCCAACCTAGCACGCTTATCATTTCTGCTACACTTTCAGTCCTCTTATGCTTCCCCATCACATATCTGTCAGCCTTCCTTTGTACCTTTTCTAACTTTTTTATCTTCCCCACTTCATACGGATCCCATACATTTGTGGAATATTCCAAAATTGGTCTTATAATGGCTTTATATGCTAAGTCCTTTGTGGCTTTGCCACTCCCCTTGAGGTTCCTCATCACCCAATGTAAGGATTTATATGCCTTTCCTACAACATGATCGATATGCTGATCCCGCCCAAAATTTGCTGAAATGATTATTCCTAAATATTTACAATACTCACTTTTAGAAATGTAGCCACCCTTTAGCTCATATTGCCTACATCCCTTAACTCTTCTTTTAGTAAAAGTTAGGAGCTTACTTTTTCCAACGTTTATGTCCATTTTATTAGTTGATATCCAGGTAACCACTTTCACTAAGTTGTTAGTTGTTCCTATCATCCTGACTTTTTATGCTCCTATATAATATGCAGTCATCAGCCAAAAGACGTATATCTGAAGATATTTTTACATGGAGGTCGTTGATGTAAAAAAGGAATGGTAAGGGACCTAGGACACTCCCCTGAGGGACACCGGATGTGACTGGTCTTTCGTTTGAGTACCCTTGTCCTACTCTGACCCGTTGTGTCCTTCCGGTGAGGAATTCTTTTATCTAGCCTATTACCCTTTTATCTATATTTAGCTTCTCTACTTTCTCGTGTAAACGGTCGTGGGGTACACTATCGAATGCTTTTTTGAAGTCAGTGACTACTGCGTCAATTTCCTCCCCATTGTCTAAAGTGTCAGCAATATCTTGACAAAGCCCTAGTAGCTGTGTCTCACATGAATATCCTTTTTGAAAACCATGTTGGTTTCTAAAGAGCCAGTTCTTTTCATCCCAGAATTTTCAAATATATTTCGCAATTATTTTTTCCAACAACTTGCACATGACCGACGTTAGGCTTACTGGTCTATAGTTCTCAACCTTAGTTTTATTTCCACCCTTGTATATAGGAATAACGTTAGCTTTTTTCCAATCAGATGGTAAGTTTTGGTTATTTAGGGTTATGTAGTACAATGTCCTTATATATGGAACTATTGCTTCCGCACCCAGCTTCATTGCATCAATTGATATGTTACTCACTAATGAGTTTCAGTATTTCAGTCTGTTATCTTTATGAAGTCCCTTTTAATTACGTCTGCTCTCGATTTCTTCGACTGTGAATCCCTACCATTGTTTGAAGTATCCGGGATTCTGCTTGTACCATCCCTTCCCTTGAAAACACTAGTGTACCACTTATTCAGTTTGTTTGCTTTTCCCACGTCGTCCAATATCACATTACCCTTGTCGGTTTCAATCGCGACTATATCTTCGCAATTGTCCTTTTTCCTTCTAATATATTTGAAGAATTTATTTTTATTCTTCTTGTCTAATATACCCAGTAAATAATTATCCCAGGCTTTAGCCTTTTCTTTATTTAAATTACCAAATAGCATGTTGTATTTTTCCAAATACCCAGGTCCTAAGTCTTTTTCTTTATGCACAATTCTAGTTTTTCTCTTTAGCTTACTTATGTTTTGATTGTAATATTCTGTATCGCTATTATTTTTAAGCATTTTTTGTGGAACATACTTTAATAGCCCTTCATAAATAATGTACTTGAATGCATTCCATATCTCATTTATACTCCCCCCTTTACCTGCCCACCTAGGGAAATGGTCCCTTAAGTGGTTTCTAAAACCTTCACTATTTCTTCTATAATTCCAAATATAATTATTGCTCAATTTAGTTGCTTTGGTCTTAAGCCATTCTAATTCTATAAGCACTGCCGCATGGTCACTTAAACCTGGTATGATCTCAGGGTATATGCTTGTTTTATACAGCCTTAAAAGAAAGACATCTAGAATATTTCCTCCCCTTGTTGGTTTGTTTACCAACTGAGTGAACCACTCCTCTTGAGGAGGCTTTGGGCCCTCCCATCCCCCACTGCATCCCCATTCCACTGAACGCCCGGGAGGTTTAGGTCACCCGCTATTAGGGTATGACTACCTGGTCTTTCCAAGCATATATCTGCCAGAACCTCCTGCATAAACATGTCATCATTTGGTTTCCTGTATACTCCTATAACATCCATTGCTTTCTCGCGATTTCTGTGAAGTAGTTTAATGCAAAGCATTTCACAGTCGTCCCTCACCTATTCTAGCTTACTTAATAGCCCTCTGTTTACACAAATAAAGATACCCCCTCCTCTTTCGTCTCTATCCCTCCTATACACTATAAATCCCTCCGGAAATATTTCGTTAGAATATATGTCCTTGCTTAACCACGATTCCGTACCTATGACGACATCTGGTCTACAAACCTCAATTAAGGACTGAAATTCAAACCGCTTGTTTTTAATGCTATGGCAGTTAACCTGAAGAATCTTTAAACCCTTACCTTCATACTCGTGTGTATCCACAGAAACACCTACAAATCCCCATCCTAGTTTTCCTGTTGGATGAAGGATTTCATCTGCCGAACTTGAAGAAACCTCTTCTGTTCAAATGCAGCCCATCATGACCCAAATCCCCTTCACAAATCCAGCAATTAGGATCAACAAAAGTCAGTCCCTGTTTGCTGCATACCCAGTCTATCCCTTCATTTATATAGTCTATTCTCCTGTTGTCCAGATCACATCTTCTATTTATTCCACTAATTACAATCTCGGCATCCATGAATTTCCGTTTGGCAGCAGTGCACAAATCCCAAATTAACCCCACAACATGATCATCTGACTTTGCCATCTTGATATCATTTGTCCCCATCTGAATCACCACCACACGCTCTTCATCTCCCTTGGCGTGGTTTTCGATTTTCCTTTGTAGCTGCTCCGTCTTTATCCCTGGGAAACTTTTCACCAACATTCAGCCCCGGCAAAACGTAACATCGAGTCTCCCAATACCAACACCTTGGGTTTTATGAGGGATTTCCCTGAGCTCTCTATCTTCTCAACTTCAATCCTATTTTTTCCCCCTTGGACTTCACCCCTTGATTTCTCTCCCGTTTTCTTCTTCTTAATTTCTTCTCTCAGTGTCTCATTTTCAGCCATTAGCTTCTTAATTTTGTTCCTGGCAGATTCTAATTCACTCGACAGCCTCTCTATAGCTTCCTCTTTTTCTTTCATTAGCTCCTGTCCCCGTAATAACCCACAGTCTCCACAAATTTACACTTCCTTCACGCATTCTTCCAACTTACTTTTTGAACAGTTAAAATGATACCAATACCCACACGTACTGCACTGCTCACTGTTTCTTAAATTCTTTCTACATGAAGTACATTTCAAAGCCTCTCTTCCATCTACCCCATTATAGCCTTGAGAACTTTTACTTTTCGGAGAGTTCAGCAGGCACGTCCGTTCACTACGACGGCGGACTACTAATTATGACTGACGTTTCTTATTCTGTTCGTCTTTTCCCCCCTACAATTCGAAATTCCTTATGTTAAATGTTTAATTCACATATTTTGGAGAAATCTTACCATTTAATGGTATGTTGCCATGCCAACCCATTACATTGTTAAACCTCAAAATCCTGTTGTTATTTCAATCCTTATGGGTGAAAGCGTGCTTTGAATGCTCTTACAATTAGTATGAGAGAGAGGAGAGAGAAATTCTTTTCATAGCATCCTATGTAAACAACATTCATTGCATTATTTACGAGAAGGAATGTATGTACATTATAATGCTCATTATTAGCAGTTTTCAAAGTAAACAAACGTGATAACCATTTACTTAATTCTTTTGTAGCTCAGATTAAACATCACTGCCAATGGTGCTATTTTCGATAACAGTCAAAGTTGTTGGTATCTAGTGGCCAAATTAGAAATTATTGGCTAATGGAAAAGCATCCTGCGCATTTAGTTTTTCACAGCTTTTATAAGTATGATATTGAAAATATTCGTTCTTTGCATATGAGGTTGCTGGTATTTGACCGAAATATTTGATGATTTAATGCTACATATTATCTTTGTATTTTGAATGTAATTTAAGGAACTGTTGTTTTGTTAGGTTTTCATTGTTTATTACGAAATTTTAATGTAAATCTAAGAATTGCTAGCATCTGGTAACGTAAGATTTTCTCCCGCATATTTTGAACGTGTTTACTAAAAGAAATGTTATAACTTTATTATGCTAGGTTTTAATTTTCTGTTATGCAATTTCTAACGTAATTAGTAAAAGAAATGGAACCACTTTTTAATGCATGTTTGTTTTGCGGCTTGGAAATGTTTGTTGCAGAATCCAGGAAAATATTTGCGCATGATGTACTCAACATTCCATTTCAGTAGTTCAATTTAAATTAAACCATTTCCTTAGAATGAACAAAAGATGATCAAAAATTGCATGCGAAGTTGTGGGGAGGTAAACTACAAGTGGGGAAAGAAGTGTAATCGTTTTGTTATGCTGGGTTTTCATTTGCTATTATGCATTTTGAAGGTAATTAAAAGTATTTTTTTACCTTATAATGCTAGGTTTTTCATTTGCGGTTACATTTTCTTTTATTTTCTGTTAAACTGCATTATTTATGGTAAAAAAAAGTGAATATTTTAGGTTTTCTGGGAACAACTCTCTCGTAATAACATGGCATCTTATGGGAAAATAGGACTTGCACTTTGTGAATTTGCATTTCGCATCAGTTTTCCGGAACCAATTATTCACGAAGTTCAAAAAGGTCGGTTTGAAAATTCTTTATCATTTTCTGCACGCATGTTAATGATTAAAGGAATTACATTGAAATGATGCCAAATGTTGATGCGTTTAATACTTGATTCAATGATTTGTCCTCTTGATCCTTATTGTACAACTGGTAACATTTGTTGAAAATCCCCTCAATACAAATATGTTTTGCCTGACCCTCCAGGACCATCTATGAAAAATCAGCTTTGAATGCCTTCATTTGCAGAATTAACTATTTGATTTGCGTCATATAATTGTTATTCATAGTTTCAATAGTTTGAAGAATTCTTTGGAACTAATAGATCATAACAAGAAGTAAATTCCAAATAGCAACATAAATAGACAAAACGTTAAAACCCTTCCAAGTACATCTATTTATTGCACTGCAGTGTTAAATAAATTGTCGAATTCATTATTGAAAATAATTAATTTAATTCTCACATCAATCACTCACCACTTTCACTCACATTTTCCAACCATAACCCACAATATGTGCCTCTTATTTACGTTAAATAATCTTACTTTCGGTTATCGAGTTCTTATAATGTTCTCTTTCAGATTCAAAGGACTTGATTGTAACTTTAATTTGAATAAAATCTAAATTAATTATTATACTTGCCAATAATCAAATGAAACTTCCGTGTATACAACATCTATAGTAATTTCATTTAATATTACAACGTAAGACTTTCGTTTAAATATTAACTGAAATTAATATAACAAGTGGTATAAAGCTTTCTTTACTTTTCGATTTATTAAAAGAATTGTGGTTGTAATTCTTACCGATACATAAGTGAAGTTTCAAACTGTTAAATGAAGTGAATATGGTAGTTTATTTACTAAAATTACTAACTATATATTGTTGTTAGTAACCATACCAACTCTCTAAACAAAACGACATTTCATCTTGTGTAATATAGACTTTTAAATGCTCTTGATTCAAACTTTCTATCTTTATCTCAATCTCTCCCTGGCATTTTAATATTTAAATGGGGTTAATTATTCTTCTTAATGTAATAACACTAAACTAAATATTTTAGATTAAAATAATGATTTTAATTATGATAATGATTCATGAATACAATAAAATGCCCTGCGATACAGCCACTTAGCTATTGATGATTTGCGGGAACTACGAACCAACTATGAGAAGCAGCGAAGTCCGCCTGATCAAGTCCTCCAACATGCCAGTTCTCTTTTACAATGGTCGTCTTCATCATCTAAAATGCTTGACTAGTTCTTTGTGCTGGGACTTTTCAAACTCATTAAATATTTCTTTCACTTCTAATATTAATCTGCTGACTTATTAACTCAACACTGTCCAACAGAGATTGTATGGTGAGAACTTCACATCCCGCCCTCTGATGTACAGTTTACGCCCAGAAAAGAGCAGTGGAATTAAATTTGTTTTGATTTTGGATTTCCAAATGAGAGATGGAGAGGTCTATTTCTTTTCATCTTTCGACTTGATCTCTAACACATGCGCTAAACCTTTACTCTCTTCACGACGGCATTCCATACTCAGTGTTTCTTTCTTCTTCTCTCCAGATGTTTCTTTTAATTGCTCATCGCTATTCTCCAAATAAACATTCGCGAAAGCTTTTTTAGATGATGTTTCGAGCACGACTGCTCACACATCACCATCCACATGTATCTTTCCTTGTTTGCCAGGCATGAGGCCCTAGTCTGCCGCCTAGTTTGCCTAGTCCTGTATCCGCTCCTGTTTATACATTTATTTACTTTATTTCTATTTAACTTGTTCACTTTTCTTATGTTTTTAGATTGGTTTGCCGCAGTTATCAAGTCTAGTTATGCAAACATTGGAAATTTTACACTTGTTAACTGTACTGTTGGGATGGGTACAGTTAGGTTCACTTTAGGTTGGGTTCACTGCTGAATTTTAACTTTTGTAATTGGTATTCATTTGTTATTCTGATTTTATTTTGTTGTTGGTACTTATGTTACATTTCCTTGCCACTGGAATGTAATAACAGACCTGTTCCTTTTCTTTGTTAGAGTTGTAATAAATCATGTATTTTCACTTTGTCCATCTGTGTGCAAAGTTTTGAAGAATCGATAGAGGCTGGGGTGCTAATATTTTCAGAATAGTTTTGGATAGTGACAGACATGAACCCTATTGTTTTTGGGGTCTGTTTGCCTTTTAGCAAGATTTAAAAACCAATTGGGTGAAATGCTATGTTATAAATTGTTTTTCGCAAATTTGGTTAGTGTAAAAATCTCTCAGGATGCACCCCTTGTGCTAAGTGAGGCATACCTGTATATTCTTTTCTTTTCCTCCTAATCATGAAATTTGGCAACTGCAGCATGTCATATATTATTTCTATGTACATTTAACAAATTACAGTCAAATCATTTGCGTCAAGAAAGTGATTTTGCATTGTGCAACCTATCAAAATCAAAGGCCTCTGTTTCACCTGCTGGCAGTGTCACTCATTAAACATAGCCTGTTATTAAATGAACCTGGGTATCCTGACATAGGTCAGTTTTTGATGACCTACTTTTTTTGAAAAGTGTATTATTAGCTGGGAAATTGATCTTTTGATTAATGAACAAGAATATCAAAATGGTAATTAGCTAAAATTAAATGAAAATGGAAAGGGAATGAGAATTGATACTACATTGGTTGTAACTCAAAAACATTGAATAAGTATGAGTTGAGTATAATTTATTTTTAATGTGTTCATTAATTAATTTTTTAATATCAAATCCAATCTCTTTATTTCAGCCTGTCTATGTTCAGACCCAACAGGAGGCATTATCTCCACTGCCTCCAGGTTGGGAAGAGAGACAGGATGCTAATGGACGGACTTATTATGTGAACCATGTAGCACGATCGACCCAGTGGGAAAGGCCTGCTGTTACGTGAGTTTTTTCTATTTATTTTAGTTAATTTTGTTTGTGATTTGTCAAAAGTTGAAATAGATTGTGTCAAATATAAACAATGTGATTATCACATCATCTTCAAATATTTTATTGTAATGTTCCAGAAAATTCAAATTATTTGTTACTTAGTGATTTTAAAAAACATTCTTCAAAGTGTATTTATGAAAGCCTGTCTAAATATTTTCACTTTCTCAGTTCATTTCGCTCAAAAGTTCTAGTTTCTTATTAGTTGTAGAGGAGTACATTGTCATACTCACATGGAGAGGTTACGCCCTGCCCCTCCGGCATTCGGACGAAATTTGGAGAGTAGAAAGTACACATGAAATAAGAGGTCCCTTGTATCAAAATTCTTTCCATTGGCCCGTAACTTCCGAGTAATATCTGTTCCAAATGTCGCGGAAATACACAAATGCGACAAAAGTCCATTTGGAGTAGTTCCGACCAAACATAATTGGCGGCCGCAGCAGTTTAGATGGTAACCTTTTCTTCATATAATTTTTGGGTTCTTGTGTTTGAACCCTGATTGGTGAATATTTTTTAATATTTATTATTATTAAATACATATCTAATATATTATAACCGCTGTGTGTCTGCGTGCGTCCCTGCCTGCCTACATCTGAAGCCTCGAGTGATGTTATTTTCCGGCATGAATGCAAATAAACTGGAAACGGTCAGCTTGATTTCGACAAATCTTTCTCCTGAATACTCGGCGCAAACTCTTGCAGGTTTTAAGTGGTTAGTCGTCTCCCGGAAAGGCATGGGTTCGATTCCAGGATAGTTTTCGTTTTTTATTTGATTATTGATTGTAGACCTTTATTCTTTAACATTTTCAAATATCTTACGATCGAGACTTTGACTCGAGATTTATACCATTTAATGCAGAAAGAAATGAAGATTCTTATTCTTACTGCTGATTCTGTTGTTTAAATCCTGTTTGCTCATATTTGAAGTTTATTTTTGATTTTCTCTGGTTTTTCGACATTTCATAAAGGAGGTTACTAGGGTAGCTGGCATTGTTCATCTCAGATTTTTGCATTGTCAGACTTGGGCTTCAAGTGCATTTGCACTAAGTTTGCAATAAAATGCATGAAGGACAGAAGCAGATTGTCTCGAGTGACGTCACCTCCCAGTATAAATGAAAATATATCAAGAACTGTCGGCTCGATTTCGACAAATCTTTCGCCTGAATACTCAATGCGAATTCTTGCAGTTTTAAAGTGTGTTGTCATATCCCAAAAAAGCATGGATACGATATCAGGAAAGTTTTCATTTTTGCATTTGATTAACACATAATCGGCTGGAATACGATGTTTAGTCTTTAGTCTTTAACATTTAAAAATAATTTATGATCAAGACTTTCACTCAAGATTTACATTATTTAACATAGAAAGAAATTAAGATTTTTATTCTTACTTTCTTTTCTGTTGTTTAATTTGTGTTTGCTCATATTTAAAGTTTATATTTCATTTTTACGATTTTTAACATTTCAATTTTTGATCTTGGATTTTTGCATTGTTAGACTCGGACTTCCAAATACATTTGCACTAAGCTTACAATGAAAGAAAGAAAGGACAATAACTGATTGAGAATTTATATGAAAAGTTTCGTGTAAATATAAAACAAATGAAACATGTAGCGAAGAAAAGAAACTGTTCCAATACATTGTAATAATGGACAACTTAACATTTCAAATAAGAAGATATTTCATGCATACATTGAAAATATTGTTTCGTTTGCAAGTTTTATTGTGCGGTTTAAGCAAATTACTATATTGATAATGTTTGTGGTTAATTTCTTTCGATATTCATGCATGCCCGGTGCATTGATTACTTAATATTAAACAAACCACAGAACATACAATATGCTGTACCATCAGATATATTGAACAAAACAAAAAATATTGTGTACTGGTAGTATAAATCATGTAGGTATGTGTTTTTGGTTATGAAAATGGTGTCAGCTACATAATTTTTTTAAGAGGGGCAATAAAAGTGGTTCAAATAATAGCACTCTTTGTAACAATTTTTGTCATGGAAACTCTTGCATTGGGTCACTTCACGCAAGGGTGTATGTTTGCAGGAAGTACTGCAACGGGCCCCTAATTATTATTATAATAAAAATATACAGTTATACCAAATTATAAGGATTATAATAATATTTAATAATAATTTAAAAAATAATAATTATAAAATATTATTATACCAAAATTATTGCTTTTATAATCTGCACTTGTTTATTTATTTATTTATTTAATTAAAAATTTCACATACAGCATTCGCCATTTTAGAGTGAAATATATAACATCATGAGTATAAATAAAAGCGAATAAAAAACAGGAAAAAAACAGAATAATAATAATATGTAATAAGAATACAACACGAAAGAGAAAAGGGAAAATAACACTGCGGATAGAGCACAAAGAAATTAGAGGTGAGAATGAGGTAAATGAGCTCTAGAACCTTTGATAAATGATTTACAGGAAAGGATAAACGGATCTACGTGGGAAGGTAGATAATTAAATAGGGTAGGAAGACGGAAAAAAAGAGAGCGCCTAATAATAGATAACCTTGTGGTTGGAATGTGGAGTAAATCCATAGAGCGTGTTGTTCTAGAGGGTACTCGTAAACCGAAAGAGGCCAAGAGTTCTGGACTGTCTATATTAGAGTTTAAAATGTTATAACATAAGGAGAGGTCAGATTTTTGTCGAGATATATATATGAAGCACAGTATGAATTAATAAAATGATCTCCCATGCTTAATAATAGTTATTTCTATGAATAGAAAATGTACGTGGAAACCAAAATTATAACAGCAATAATTTTGGTATAATAATATTTTATAAATATTATTTTTTAAATTATTATTAAATAAATATTATTATAAAAATTATATTTTTGTATATGATACATTTTGATGATAATAATAATACATATTTGATAATAATAAATATAAAAATATGTTTTCCAATCAGGGTTTGATTGCAAGAACCCAAAAATTATATGAAGAAAAGGTTACCATCTAAACCACCACGGACACCGATTATGTTTGGTCAGAAATACTCCAAATGGACTTTTATCGCATTTGTGTATTTCCGCGACATTTGGAACGGTTATTACTCGGAAACTAAGGGCCAATGGAAAGAATTTTGATACAAGGGACCTCGTATTTCATGTGTACTTTCTACTCTCCAAATTTCGTCCGAATGCCGGAGGGGCAGTGCGTAACCTCTCCTTGTCAATACTAACATGCCTCCTAGACATTACAGGTAGCCCTCGATTTACGCCGGGGATGCGTTCCTGAACGAACCGGCATAATCGGAATCGGCGTAAATTGAAACGATTTTATAAGGTAATTAAAGGGAAGTCAATGACATGCGTTCCCGGCACCAAAACATTGACGAGTAATATAATGGCATTGCATTTAAAGTTTTGAAATAACGTAAATATAATAAAGAGAATTTAGAAAATATATTTTGTGCACTTAAAACCGGCAATGGCATAATGAAGCAGTGTTAGTTCTCTGACGAAGTCCTTGGTTGAGGATCGTCACGTTTTTTAAAGAAAGCATGCAGTGTGGACTGTCGTGATTTCTTCTTTCTTTCTATCAAAATTTCATGATAAGGCCTCATGGATGCCATAATGCTCCTCTTCGCTGTAGCTCTCTGCTCCCAGTCGTGGTCAATCTCGCTGAGCTCATCAGTGTGTTTATCTATGTCTGAGAGGATGCACTGGAGATCGATTGTCTTCATTTCACATAGAGGAAACTAACAATGAGTTCGGTCCTTACTCCTTATCTAGGCAGAAGGGAAATGTATCACCGTGACGAGTGACTAATGCTCACGTGACTCTCGTGGAATGGTGTCAGTTTTTGAGGAGATTATCTAACAATTATAGCAATGAGTGGGTGCGCAATTCGTTAGTCCTTGTGATTGACTGTAATTTTTTCGTGTGATCAATGTGTACAGTCATCTCTGCTATTACGCGATAGTTGCATTCATGTAAGATGCCGACCTATAGAAAATCGCGTAATAAAAATAACCCCTGGACCTCCGTAGAGATTAAATTTGTCCTTTGATAGGTTAAAGCGCCGGGAATGAAATCGCATAAGAGCAAATTCGCATATGTAAAAGTTTACATTTGTAGAGGACGCATTGTTGAACTTTTACAAAATTTTCATATAATTATATATGTAGGAGGATGTTTAGGCACTTCTATAAGAGCTGTAGATTCAAAATTTTTTTGCATAGGAAAAATTGTTCAAAACCGACTAGAAAAAACGAAAATTTTGAAAAAGTGCAACAATGCGGCCGCTAAAAATTCGAAATTGTTTAAACGAATTTTCAAGGTTTATGTATTTCCGAATGTGCCACGGAGCTGAAATTTTTTTTAGTGGTAGGATTTGTAGAAAAACGAAACAGGGATTATAGAAATTTTGATATTTTTATTTGTTTGACAGTTAAAAATTCTTAAAGTTTAAACAAATAGGTAGATGCTTAGACACTACGCCGCAAGTTAAGGAGCTGAAATTTTAAAACTATTTAGAGGTTAGCTTATGTAAATGATTAAACATTTCAATTTATCCATAAAATCGTTATTTTGGCCGTTAAAAATTATTTAAATTTAAACAATTAGATAAACGCTATTTCACTTCTAATTGTACTATAAATTTAAAATTTGGCAGAAATGTGTGGCATTATTAACTCAATGTGGGAAAAGTATAATATTTCGAAAATTGCAAAAATTAGTGATTGTTTTACACCATTATTGTTCCATAATGAAAAAACGAAAAACCGTCCAGAGGAGAAATCTTTTGAATTAAAGAAATATTTCTCATGATGAAATATATCTCTGAAAAAGCAGCTTTTACCGATTAATCAATCTCATTAGAGCAAATTCGCAGAGATTACTGTATTTATAATTTTTATTCAAAATCAGCGATGTAAGAATTCAATGTATTATTAGAAGCAGTACGAGCAAATCGTAAAACATTTTAAATAATAGTAAATATATTTTTTTCACATTTTGACCTCCTGCTTTCAAAATCGACGTTATTCTGAATCGGCACAAATTGGACCGGTGCAAATCGAGGGCTACCTGTAGTTGAGTATTCATGTTTTTGTGAGTAGATTCTTTTTGGTGCATTTAGTTTTTATGTTATAAGGATTGGTTATTTGTTTTAGAGAGAGAGAAAGAGTTTGATTCTGACTTAAGTACCATTTGCTTTTGTTTCATTATCTATAGCCTTTTTTGTTATTAATCGGCAAACAGCAATATAATACCTCTTATCTGAATTTTGTTAGCTTACTCTTGAAATTAATGTATTTTGATGTAGTATTGATTTGTTAGTGAAGTTATTTTATAATATGATGAACTAATTTATTTTAATATTGTTTATTTGCACCAATCTCTGCTAAATTCTAGTAGTGATTAAATCTCAACTACTCTTATGTAATATTTTTTTGGGCAGTGAGACTGGTATAGCGCATGAGCGAACAGTAAGAGAAAGGAGTCTAGAATCTGCAGCAACAGAATTCCAAAGACGCTTCCATATAAGTGCAGATGATGTGGAGTCTAATCGAAGAGAAAGTAATTCTGCAACTCCTCAGCAAGTAAGATATAACTTTCTATCATTTTTAAAAAGGTAAAAATTCTCCATAAATATTACTGTTTATATTGTTGCTATCAATCTTAAAATTTCTCAATTATTAAGTTGGTGCTAAATATATTTTCTTAATACCTTTTTAATGATCAGGCCATTTATAGATAATTGTAAATGTTAGTTAAACTCTTTTTTTCTAAAGGCGCATTTAAACGGTTCAATGCCACTGAGCAATACAATTGAATCAGCAGCATTGAACTTCCGCATTGAAATAGAAGTTGTTTATACGTATCAATGAAATTGATTTCACCAATTCAATTCAACATGGCACCAAATGAAATTGTTCATGTGGGTATTTGCATTATTTGTGATCATTTAATACATGAGTGCTATAAAATACTATCAAAAATTAAAAAAAGAAAAACGTTTTTGGATAAGATGGGCCATGAGACGAGATATTTTAGGAGCATCGGAATCTTTGTTGAGAGAATGGGGTTTTTTCTGGCATTCTTGATTTCACTGTTTTTGCTATTCCACAAGCACGTGTAATTTGTTATCAAGTCCAAAAACAACGGTGTATGGTCCTCTCTCCACTTAAAAACCATGATTCTTCTGTATAATTCCTGGAACGAATCAACACAACTTGCTTTCTTCAGTTCACTTGTCATTCTCGGCTTAAAACCAGAGCATCTGTGATGTCTCGACAAAAATGCTATTGAAATTCTCTGTTTACACGAATCAATCATCGTTCAATGTGGGTGATTCATTCCCATTGCTTCCATGGAATTGAACAAAAGTAAAGCTCGCCCCTACTTCTTGCATTGTTCAATGCAATAGCTCAATGACATTGAATTACTGTTTACACTTTTCAATTTGGATGATTCAACCAGATTGTTCAATTGAATTGAACCGTGTAAATGCGCCTTAAGATGAAGGTTTTATGCTGTCCTTACGTAACAATTTTAAAAATATTTACATTTTACATTGAGAATTGTACATCTTGACAGGGTTGCTTTTTTATAGTACCATATCATGATGCCATTTGTGCCTTCATTTTATGATAATTGTGTTAGAAATAATGTCTAAATATCAAATTTGAAATTTAAGAAAAAAATAACATGGGCACCAAAAATATAAAAATTATCTAAGAGAAAATGATTTTGGATTATTGCTTAGGAATGAAATTATTAAATATTCTATAGTGAAAAATAAACTGACAGATGATCTTTCCTCTATAAATATAGTGTGCATTTTATCTGTGTCAGCAATAGAACAAAAAAGGAAATTTGCGTAGTAGTTTGATCCCATTGTGACGAATTAACTAGCTTTTGTCTCCAAATGGTTATTGGACTACACTGATCCATTGCCTGTTAACTACGTTATCAAAATTTCATTGAAAGTAATTATAGTCCCAACTTTGCTCGCAAATATTACATAAAACATTAAAATAGAAAAGTACAAATACCTAATAGTAGTATTTGATGTAAAACCTAATTTGAACAGAAAATTTTGACAGAAAATGTTCATTTCATGCATTTTTACCTTACTGCCATCTCTTTACTGTGCAAGGAACTGGTATAAATTTCCACTTGACCTTAAAAGCAGGTATGTCGGAACCAGTTGAAGGGTTGTCTACCAGGAGGCTCTTTAGTATTTTGAAATACATTTCTAAAAAGTAAAACCACATATTCTTGATTTCCATTGCATTACATTACCATGCTGGGAGGCAGTAACCACATATTTTATTGATGCTGCAACCAATGCTGTAACAGGCAGCTATAGTTGGGAGCACGAACGAAGGTGGATGAGTCGAGATTACTGCACAGAGAGAGAGAGAAATACACGTTTCATTGCTGCCAAACTGCCAGCCTGCATTAGGTTATGTTCAGAAAACATTGTATGATGCACATAGTCTTATGCCGCTATGCCACAAGCGCTCACCGTTCCCTGTTGACAGCTGGCTACATTGTAACCAGCTGTACGTGTTGAATCATCTGCATGCGCCGACTCGTTTTTGAAGTACTGATACACTTTATATATGATTTCTCTTGCTTGTTTGTGCAAAATCTTGTGTTTACTTCCTTCGCCCTCCATTTTAGAACATCACAAGACAGTACTATTTAAATCTCAATCGTAAAACATGCAATTTAAATCTCAATCGTAAAACATGCAAATAAATACAAAAATTATGCCACAAATGTACGTACCACATGCCAAGAGCTGCTGTAACTGATTGGCCAAGTGAAGGAGCAAGAGAAACCACGTGACATTCCTTGTCTTCTGCGTATACTGGTGCCACCTGCCTTCTTTCGTGATCCCAACTATAATGTATGTAAATTTGCAGCAATATATTTTTAGGTAGAACTTTTAGGGACAGCACACTAAAGGATACTTATCCAATGTTGGAATTTAAGTGGAATCCAGTGCATTACATTTAAATGAGCCTTTTCTTCAATAATATCAATTTTCAGATTATAGTCACCATAATGGGCTGAAATAAAAGTTAATTCTCATAGGGTATCGACGTAATTTTACTTATATTTTGTCATTTACATTTAATTTTTGAACTGTGAAGTTGATAGTTTTCTTACTCTTCATAGTCCTTGCTCACTTTCTAAACATGGAACAGAAGAAAACACAACATAACGATGCACACACTTTACATAAAGGTGTGATGTTTCCAAATGACTTAATTGGATTCTTGGATTTGTCACAAAAGAAAGGTAGCCATTCACTAAAAGGATTGTTTGAAATACAGCTAATTAGAAACAATGTCTGCTAATACATTTCCTGGAACCATATTTTCTTCAAATTTACACACTTATATTACAAGTTTTGTTAGAAATTCTATGAAGGCCTCATTCAGAAGAAGAATGTTAGTGACTTTAAAGCATACAATAGGTTTTTGTTGTTTTTATTCAACTTTTGGGAGTTTTGTTTTATTATTTAAATTTATTAATATTGTAATTATTGCATTTTGGTGATTAACAGATTGTTTGCATAATGCTTTGTGAACTGTAGTGTCGAACGAATTGTTTTGCACATTATTTTATGCTGTTGTTGTTGACTCAACTTGCTTCTATTATCTACTCAACTTGCTTCTATTATCTACTCAACTTGCTTCTATTTTCTACTCAACTTGCTTCTATTATCTACTCAACTTGCTTCTATTATCTACTCAACTTGCTTCTATTATCTACTCAACTTGCTTCTATTATCTACTCAACTTGCTTATTATCTTTTTTCTCCAGGCTTTTCAAATTCTTGTCTTTTTACAGTCTTGGAACCCAAAGACGTACTACCTGTGGTTTTTCTGTTGCTTTTTTGGCCCATCTGGTGTTCATGCCTTGATCTTATGTGTGTGTCTGAGACATTTATCAGTCAACAGTGTCTTGTATAATACATTTAACGATACGTTTTCATGGATTTCAGTTTTATTCTTGAATATCTTGCACGTCTTATTTAAGTCTTGAAAAAGATGCATTTTAATGTTTTGTTGATTTTAAAGCAATTAAGTGCAAATAAGTTTACATGGAATGTTTTGAAATTAATTTTAAAATGTTATTCAGCTTAAAAGATGAAATTAATAAGTTTATGCTTTGCTAATACACATGTAAAATACCGTATCTGTCTGAATATAAGCCAACATTTTTTGTCAAAATCTATAATGTAAAAATTACCCCTTGGCTTAAATGCGAGTCCGAGAAAAAATTTGGGATTAGGGTTAAGTCTCATAGATGGCAGTCACTCATTGCTGTTGCATTCAAATGGCAGTACATACTATATTTTTCGTAAAGTAAACATTTGACCTATGATGAGTATTAAGGAATAAATAATAAAGTTTGAGTTTTGAATTTAACAGTACCTGTGTTTTTTACCATTGTAACCTGTTCTTTCATTTCTAAATACTATTGGATATTTACTTTCGTTTCTCAGGGCTAAGCATATGTATCATTAAGTATAGTTATCAATTTGATTATCTTTCATTAGCCATTAAAAGAAGTTCCTATTAGTTTTACTTGGCTATTGTAGTTATTGCTATAGCCATTGTAATGTTTGTATGTTAAAACCTCATTCATGGAATCTATTAAAATTGCATACATTGACTATGCATACGATTATGCAAAATGCGATGACGGCTGTTTGAATTTCGGTAAAACTTTACATGGAGCATGTATAATTATAAAAATGCAATTTCTTAAAGCAATGTAAATGCTAATTTCATTAGAAATAAACATAAATTAAAAATTATCTTGGCGAGGTCGCTATTGCTATATTTGAGCTTTTGTGAAAATGAAGGCGAAAGAAATTATCGTTACTGAATATGGAACATATTCAACAACGCAAAATTATTAATTGGAGCAATATTTCAAAATGTCAACAACTAAACCATTTCCCAATCTTTTCTTCGATCTTGAATAATGTATTTTAGACCCTAGCACACTTCAGTATAAAATCTATGAAATTTACTTTTTTGCCAAAAAATGGTGGAGATGTTTGGGGGGTCGGCTTAAACCTGGGGTCAGCTTCTATTCGGGCAAATATGGTATGTCATTCTGCTACTTTTATCTTGTAATCATTTTAACTATATAAGGTAGAAGACAGTCTCATTAATTTTCAAAAGTATTTTCCACATTTTTAGCGAACTTGAAAAGAAATGCACTTTGGCATCTGTCTGTGCACTTGCTTACATTTAAATTGTGACAAAACCGTGAACAGTAGAGAGCTGAAGCTTAGAGGGTAGATTCCTGTGCTGCTGCCGTTTGGGTTTTGAAAAATATGCAAGGTTGGGTTGAGACCCATTTAAAATTCTTGAAAAGTTTAAGAAAAATCCTACAAAAAAATTATTATTTTTTTAACTTAGAAATGTCTTACACAGTTTATTAGTTGTTCGTAATAAAACCAATCTTTGTAGCAACTGAAGTAAACAAGATCTACTACAAATATGTAAATACATTTAATTTCCCTTTATGTGCACATAGAACATTGTAAATTAAAGGAAATAGATTGTACATGACAAGGAAATGAACGTAAATACGTTAATTTTCCTTATGTGCACACAAAGTGCTTAAGTAAGTGAAAAACAATAGGTAATTTATGATGAAGGGATGTACTTGAATGTAAAGATTACATTACAAATACTCGAACAAGGTATGTTTTAAATAAGTTTTGATTGTTTTACTTTTAATCTCCTAAGGTATAAAAGGTGGATGCCATTTATTCTTTAAGAGTTTTGAAAACTTTACAGAGGGGGATAGGGAAATGATCAAAATTGTAATGCAAAATTGATTGTGCTCCAAACTTAAGTCATTTTGGATGTATCAATTATCCAGAAAAGTTTGTGTATTTTTGGCTAATCAACCTCTTGGATTATTCTAGTATCCAGAAAAGTCTTTTTATGTAAAATATATGTTTATATAAGATGATGATGTGCAATACAATGCTAACTTAACTATTAAACCTCTCGCATTTAAATCCTGCTTTCACCTTCAGGTGGTACTCTTCGTTATAAAACAACGAAGCTCGAGTGACATTATGTGGCGGTATAACCACATGAAAGAGTTTAAAGTCTTATCCTGCACTTAAGTTTATGTAACTACTATACAGCAACACATTACAAACCGTGTACAGCAGGCAATGCAGTGATATTCTTAAATTTCCTGCACATACTGAGGCACTTAAAACTTTGTGCAATGTCTTTCCCTTGAAGTTTTTTTTTTACACAGCTAAAGCGGAAAGAAGGAAGTGTAGTATTTGCTCTCTTTGATAGGGATAAGGGAATGAAAATGAGAGAAGCTGGAAGCAAGAGAATTTCCCAATGGCATATACAAGGGATCTTGGTTGTATCTTTAAGTTTTGGTCTCCATTACATATACTGACGCTCCCCAACTTACAGATTTCTGACTTGACAGATTTAATTCCCATGAATTAAAAAAATGTCGAGACTCGAAAATATTCCATAAGTGCATAATGTGAGTGGTGTTGGGCATGCTATGAATTGCAAAAAAAAAGTTCCCCTAGATTTTGGGTGCACGAAATTTGTTCCAAAAGGAACCAGTATGGTATGGAGATATTCATCATATTTTTCCTGATCTGTTGAGAGATTATCAGAAATCTTTCAAGTATTTCCGAATATCTTGTGGAAAGTTTTTTGACCTTTTAGACATTTTACATAATGTTTATTCTTTATATTGTATATATTGCAATAACTGTGTACTAACTTTATCAATAATCTTTTATTCATTTTGAGAAAACAAACATGAAGCAAGGTAGCATTCAACCACTTCTATGCAAGCGAAGTAACTACTGACAGTAATGTTATGCAATCCTAACTTTGTAATCACTCTGATATTTCCAGGTTATATTCCGTAAAATTTACAGGCTTATAACTTGCTTCTACATGTAGTTCATAGGATGTTCACTAGATGAAAGCATCTCGTGACATTGCTACAGAATTTTTTCTAACTAAAATAACCAATTCCTTCTTATTTATCTCTAAAAAATGTCCGAAAACTCAACACTTGGGTTAATGTTAAATTATTTTCTACTGTTTATTAGTTTTCTTTTCAATGTGTGTTTATATAAATGTTTTAATTACTTATTGGCAGAGAAAAGGATAGGATATGCTAGGAAATATTTCCGTAACTTTCAATACCCATATGCTAGCTTGTGATGTACATAAGAAGAGGCACTTCTGACTTATGGAATTTTTGACTTACGAATGGATTTCAGGAACATAACCCATCTGTAAGTTGGGGAGCGTAAGTATAGTCAAATTTCTTTTATCTAGCATACTGTAATATGGCACTTCCAATGATAATAATGGATATGGGAAAGCTGTTGCTTTGTTGTCTGACCAGTCCTATTGCAGTTAATTAGAGATGCATTAAGTTAATTGGCTCAACAAGTGTAGCGAGCCAAAATTCAGATAAACTCAAACTGTTACAATAGAAATTAATTAATTTCTGGATAGATATTACTGCATAATTTCCACAAACATGTAGTTTGTGCATCCTTGGAGTTAATATGGTAAATCCCAACCAGGTGTTCCCAAATGGATATGTTGGGGAAATGCTGGATGTCTGGTGAATGCAACTAATGTTCTTTATTTCTGGTATGTGGTGCT
This sequence comes from Tanypteryx hageni, assembly GCA_028673005.1. Lineage (NCBI taxonomy): Eukaryota > Metazoa > Arthropoda > Insecta > Odonata > Petaluridae > Tanypteryx > Tanypteryx hageni. The sequence continues at coordinate 60,914,365 of CM054116.1, forward strand.
GTGAACCAGTTTAAATCTGCAGTTTCAGGGTTATATATTTATTAATGTAGAATATTTGATTGTTAATTATCATGTTATGGTGCTATGTCACTTATGAAACCATGGTGTAACTGGTACCCATTCATTGGAATCATTTTTAATTTGGAGCTGATAAAATTCAGGACTGGATAGTTATTGAAAATAAAATGGGTAATTCTTCATTGAAAGGCCATTATTAGGGGAATGATTCAATTAAGACTAAATTTTGAGAAAATTCTGGGTGACATTTTCATTGATTTTGATAACAGGATGATAAGAATGTTGATATTGCTTGCAAATAATGAAATAGGTTGTACTTGGCAAATTTTTTTGGAATATCTAAAGGCAAACAGACCACTTTCTTGCCATAGTTAAGGTTATTTTGGAGAACCAAACTCCCATAAAATGAATAAAACCTGTCTTATAAAGGCAGAGATAAAACTTCTGTTACTTAGTAATAAAAAGTTGCTAATTGTTGATTTCTATTTCTGAATTATCTCTTGGCCTGCTAGGTTATTATCATCATGATTAATAAACAAATGTTTGTCAAGTTATTTTTGTTTTAGAATTCACAGTTTCAACAAAAATAATGGTACTTGGATAAAAATGTCAAAATTTTCAGTTTTTCTTGTTTCTAAGTCCAAGCTTATTAATGAAGGTTTTCTGGTTGTACATTACACCACTTTTTTGAACTTTGTGAATAATTAGTTTCAGAAAACTGATGCAAAATGCAAATTTGCGAAGTGCAAGTCCTATTTTCCCATAAGACAGAATGTAAATGTAGGAATACAGTTCTGAGTAAACCTAAAAAATTCCCTTTTTATCATAAATAATGCAGTTTAACAGGAAATAAAAGAAAATGTAACAGCAACGCAATAGCAAATGAAAACCTAGCATCATAAAGTGAAAAAATTCTTTTAATTACTTTCAAAACGCGTAATAGCAAATGAAAACCCAGAATTACAATGAGATAACACTTCTTTCGGCAATTGTGCAGATAATCTCCAGTACATTTTTACGTCTGATCTTCGATCTTCTTTTAATTCCAAGGAAATGCTTTAATTGAAATACTTTAACTACTGAAATGGATTGTTGAGTACGAGATGCATGGATATTTTCTTAGGTTCTGAAACAAACATTTACAATTAAAGTGGTAACATTTATTTTGTTAATTATGTTTGAAATGAATGACAGAAAATCAAAACCTAGCCTAAGAAAGTGATAAAATTTATTTTAATTGTTCAAAATATGCCATAAAAATAAAGATGAAGCATTAAGGTGGTAACATTTCTGCAAGCATGTGAAGTTCAAAAAGGCGGTGTATTATTTAACCCTTTGAGGTACATTTGAAATTTGATATTTTTTGAAAAATATGGATACTTTTGTCAATAAATGAATTTTTAAAAATAATTGGTAAAAATAACCATTGGGCTTCAAAATACAGGGATTGTTTCATTTGAAATTACCATGACTCAGATAATGTAGAAATGAGATAAGAAAACCTGTGGTTTCAATTTGTAGCTCTCTGGCTCTAAGTGATTAATGTGATTATTTTTATTGATTTTATGCTGCTTTATGTATTAATGTATTTACCTGAATCCAAGATTACCCCAAATTAGCAGGCTGTCGAAAAAAAAAGATTTTATGACCTACTTAATTACTGGATGTATTTTTTGGTGTATATTTTGAGCACACATATTCAGTATAAGTCAACTAGTTTGTCCATTAATTGAAATGATTTGTTACAAATTTTTGTTTGAGAAAAACAGAATTATTTAAATGTATTTAAAAAAATTAATATTGTATTAATTGAAATCTGGATCATAAGTTGGCAATGAAAAATTTCAGTAGATACAATTATTTTATCTTGTTTCATTTGTTTAAAAAACTTTGATTAAATGCATAACCATACTTCCTATGGTTTTACAACAGCTCGTCGTGCATCAATTCATTGCACAAAAAATTTCTCGTGTGTCAATACATCGCATGATAAACTCATCACACGTCAATTCATCACTTGACAAATTTGTTGCAATGCAAATTGGAAGGTGAGACACCATGGCAGGTGTATGACAAGGAGAGACTTTTCCACAGCAAAATTTTTCTTTATATTTCGATAATACCAGAATGAATTGCAAATCTCTTTGCGAATTACGCAAGGCAAGACACATTGGATGGTGTATGGCAGGGACTGACTTTCAACCCAACAAGTGTATCCCCCTGCTGTACAGGCGTCTCGCCTTCCAATTTGTCTTGCAACGAATTTGTCAAGTGATGAATTGATGGGCAACGAGTTTGATGTGTGATGAATTGATGCATAATGTATTGGTGGTATACCATTTCACACTCGAATTTAAGATGACACTCGAGTTTTACAAGCTGAAATTTGGAAAAAAACCTCATCTTGGATTCATGTAAATATGGTAATATATCTGTTTGTATTAGTACTTATATTGCATGAAGATAAATAATTGATTTGAGAAATATTAATTTATTGTGATGGTATGTTGTTAATGTTTAATGGTGCATTTTAATTTTATTTAAACACTTTATTTAAATACTGAATTGAGGCCCTGGCTGTATTTTTATGAATTTGCTTTAATTCATTCATGTTAAGCTTAGTGAATACTTTCTTTATGATGTTTAGAGTTTTCTATTTCATTTGAATGTTTAGAACCATTTACATTAAAATCCCAATTTAATGTTCTCATATTTAATATATCTCTGCATTTGTTTCATTTTTTTGGTCCCTGCCAATGCTCCATAGAAATAAAGCAGTTGGTGTATTTGGTCTATTACCCACATTAAAAAATATAATTCTGGTCCAGTTAGGCATTCCTGTAGATTATTTTCATGTTATATGTTTTGACTGGATAGATAAGAGGCAAAATATTTTCTGCAGGAGTGTCTTTGATGTCAGTTGTAGTACAGAGTAAGAATCTGTGGACCACTGGAAATAAATCCTATCTTCTCTGGTGAAAGGATACAAACCCAGTGATATTTATAATGAAGATGAAACTACAGTATATTATTCCCTGCTACCATATAAAGGCTTGAAAATGAGAGGAAAAGCTTGCTGAGGTGGAAAAAACCAAAGAACAACTTACTTTGTTGCTATGTTACAGATGTCTCGCTTGTTGATACCCGAAGTTGAGCTAAGTCTCACATTTAAGATTTTTTCCAAATTTGACCACTGAGCACTACACATTTGCTAAAACAGGGATCAGTTGTAAATAAAATTCGTTTATGTTTACTTTCAAGGTAGAAATAATCATAACTGAAAACTTTCATCATATGTGTGATTATACATTTCAGTTTTGTTAAATGAAGTTTTATATTTATAATCTATTGAAGTAGAGGCATTTTGTGTTGTAGTTTTTTCTTGATTTAAGGAACTGACAGTGCGACCCCTTGACAAACATTAATTGGGATTTTACTGTATGTAAAATACCTCATAGCCTTCACAGCTCAAATTTTTGACAACTAGAGGAAAGCATTTCTTCTCTTTAATATTTCTATGCATTGGATTGATGTTTTATAATCTTAATTACTGTTTGTCTTTGATTAATGTTTGAATTATAGAAGTTTGGTTGATATCGATTTTATATTTGAATGTTGAATGCATTGTTCTTTAATTTCTTTGTTTAATCAATGTTTTACAATAATGTTTGTTATTTACCAATATTTTGTGTGAAATTTTGTTTAGTCCGTCCTTTCTGGCATATTTGCCACACCTGAATGAAGTGAATACTAACAATCTCTTCGTTTTAATGTTTGTTCACTGCATGTCTTTGCACTAAGGATGATGACATCATGGGTAGCGAAGATGTCAATGGAGTGGAAGAGGGTGAGATAGTAAGGGAAGAGGATGATGATAATGAAGTTGAGGATGCACTTATTGATGCAATGGAAGGTGGGGATGCTTTGAGAGATGAGTTGGTGGGAATAATAGGCTGTGAGGATGATGATGAGGGACGTCATAATGCTGATGATGAGGCGGGTGAAGGGGATGATAATGAGGCTGTCTTGGAGGTATGGTGTTGGGGAATTAGAAATCAGCTTCTACTATTGTAGGTCTTCGCTAATAGATGCTTTTGTAACTGCTAGTTTACCAAGTATTTTGTGGTACTGCTTTCTGAGAGGTTTTAAAATAGTCTAACTACCTGTAATTTACAGAAAATATTAATATAAATAAATATATTTTCATAGTTTATAATAGATAAAAATTCATCTTCATTCATAAAGATGCTTTTTCCAAATTTCATATATTCATAGAAATTGTTTTGGAAAATATTAATAATCTTGAATATTTATTCAAGAGTATTTTCACAATAGTTCACCAGGCACTGAATATCCTCAATGATAACTATATTATTATTAGAGTATCTCTGTTCTTAGAATTTTATGTGAAGTGCCCTTCAATCTCTCCACAGGGAGCTGATGGCAGCAGTCCATCCGAGTCTAGAAGAGATTCTGAAACTGTGAGTGAAATTTAATATTCTTGTACTTTGTAATAGCGCTAGTGATATGAAAGGAGTATCAGGCTCAAGACTTCTATTTTAGTAATATAACTGGGTTGCTGTACTTCATTAGTTATGTAATGTTTATTTACATTCGCAAATGGATGCTAAAGTGATGAGTTTTCTTGGGTTTGCAACAAACATTTTTAAGCTGCAAAAAAATACTAGCAATAAAAAGTTGTAATATCTTTTATATATTGCATTCAAAATGTGTAACAGAAAATCAAAACCTAGCATAAGAAAGTGATAAAATTTCTTTTAATTGTTCAAAATAGGTCACTAAAAATGAAGCATTAAAGTGGTAACATTTCTTTTAGTAATCATGTTCAAAATATGAAGCAGAAAATCTTATTTTTACAAGATGTTAGCAATTATAAGATTTACATTTAAAATTCATATTAAAAAATAAAACCCTAACAAAACAAAATAACATTTCCTTAAATTATGTTCAAAATATGTACAAAGATACTAGCAAATGAAAACCTTACATTCCAAAATGATGGCATTTCTTTGAATTTTAAACTAAAGTTTCATCATTGAAAATGGTGGTGGTGGTGAAGTTCAAACTGAGATAAAAAATAATTAAGTTGAGAGTTAACACGTTTGTTTACTTGGAAAGCTGCTAATAATGAGCATTATAAGTATAATATAATAATAATGTCCTTTTCTAGGGTGCCAAAGTTTAAACTGAATTTTGTAACAAAAAAGTAGAGGTAGTTCACGCTTGTTGGCATTGCAAATGCATGAAGCAAAATGGAAATAATCTGTGCGAAACAAGTAATGGTCATAAAAATTTTTGTTGGGAAGTGCAAATTTGTGAACCGTAAGCATGCAAAGTTCAAAAAGGTAGTATATAGCATGTGGGCTTTGGGCATTTTTAATGATTGACCAAAAAAAATCTTTCTTTATTTCAATACTGGAATGTGACCTTTTTTATATGGGAGAGAGAATTAAAATTGCACATATAAATTATAAAAACAAACATGAGATTCAAAATATCAGTTGTCTAATTTTATGAAGAAAAATTGGCTATTATTGCTTTTAAACATGCAGATTTCTGACTGACTTCGCAAAAGGTTTTGTGGGTATCACTAGTCATATATTGATTTTTATGTCCAGCTACCACCCAGCTCTCTCAACGATCTTAGGCCAGCAATAATGCTTCATTGCCTGTGTAGATTAGCAAATCCACATATTAAGTGATATATATATGGCATAACTATTTATCAAGTTTGATTTTCACGTATTGAGATTGTCAGTACATTAATACCATTTACGTACAGAAGACATTTACCATGATTTTGTTCGTGTAACAATATGAGTTCCTTCCAGTCAGGAAAGAATGTAGTGAGACCAGATGCATGCATACCATACTAACCCAAAAGGAAGACTAGGTTTTTTCCAAAACCTTCTGCAAAAAATTGGGGATCATCTTAAAATTGAGTACCAACGTTTTAAACACTGCATGGGACACCCTGATGCCAATTGTTATGTCCACAAAAATGCATTTCTTTATAAATACACAATACATTACATTTAATTTATGAATACAGTACATTTACGGGCAGCCCCCTAACTGCAACATCATTTGGTGGCCTAAAAACGACTCAAGAAGCAGAATCATAAAAGGTAGTTGTACAAAGAGAAGACAAAAATATAGTGAGAGACTTTGGGTTCGAGCTTACTCTGCCTGTGTTTATTGCATCTTGATTTCTGAGGGGGGTCTGAGCGACGAGGCCAACATCTAGCTAATAAACGCTTTTCAGAAGTGTTTACTTATTCACTCCCCAACCAAGACTTTTAGGCCATGGGCTTAGGGATATTAGAAAGATATGAAATACTTTCTTATCCCCCTAATCACCTGACTCTACGACAAGTACAACCTCTGCAGGAATTTTAGGATCCAGTGGGCCAGTATTGGCCCATTTGTTAGAGCGCGGCTATATTTGGCGTTCCAATATTATAAAATAATAAGGGCAATATATTCAACCAATTGCACAAGCAAACATCATGCAATAGCTTGAAATGTTCGTTTGTCAGCTGATGTATGAAAGTCCGAATTTGGCATACGAAAGTCGGTTTAGGGGTGTCAATGTATAATGTACGTAAGTACAGGTTGTACGAAAGTGCCTGTATTCATATTCTTGAAGTTCACAATATGCAATCGGGTGGCTTTCTATCTCGTAGGTACTGGTAGAAGGGGAGTGTTGACAAACCTACTTCAGAACCTGTACTCTGGGTAGGAAATTTGGTACCTACAGCATTGAAAATGGCTACACTAAGATTGCCAGTGTTTTATGCATGTCTTGTTACAATTTAAACATATTTGTTACTTTTTGATTGATGTGCCAGTGGCAGACGACAAGTATACCTGCAGTTTGAAGAGTATAACCACTATGAGATCACACGATTGGTACAAACTTTGCTAAGTTTTAACGTGAAATGAGGACTAGATATTATTTTTAACAGTTTAAAAGAAATTGCCCCAAATCTTAGGACTGAAATGACAGATGATCTAGAGAAGAAAGGCACCTCTGTAAAAGGGAATGTATCACAAGGTATAAGACAAAGTTTTGATTGATATTTTATGCTAATGGTGGTGCATTATGCTGAAGAAACCAACAATTGTGAGGCAAGTGTGCGAAGGTGGAAACAAGCAAAACAGAAAACTTGTAGGTGCTAACTCAACATGGAAATCATTTATTGCACCCAAAGTCAATTTTGTGAATCAGGAGAAGAAAGTAAAATTTGTGCATATTCAAAGAATGAATGGAAAACCATTGTCGCAGGAAATCATTATACTGGAAGCTGAAGTTGGATTAGCATGATCACTAAATATTCCACGGCATGAATTCAAGGCTCGTATGGTTGGTGTTTACAGATGATGCATTATAATGGTTTTTGCCTGTGATGAAGTACTTCTCTTTGCCAATGTTTACCTTCTGACTACTGGGACAGACTTCTTGCTTTCTAGAAGCATGTAATTGCATTTAGGAAAATTCATGATTACCTTCTGAGCCAAAAGGGAAATGCAGATGAGGCATCTATTTATTTTGACATGCCATCCAATTATACAGTTAATGATAAAGGCACAAAAACATCATTATAAAAACTTCAGAGAAAAAAATGCGCATTACAGTAATGCTGACAGGGTAAGTGGATGGCTCAAAGTTACCACTGTATGTTATTTTTAAAATGTCTGTTATAAATAGGGATGGGGTGGTTCCACTTTTTCCCGGTTCCGGTCATTTTAATCGGATCCCAGTTCTTGGTTTCCGTTCTGTTAGGTTAGAAGTGCTATTTGATACACCACAGGAAATTCTAGCATTACAATAGTTGCATATAGCATATTTGTCGTTTGTACTGTCAATTCAGAAGTTGTTCCAAACGTCCGACATGGCTTTATTGATAGGATTTACAATAAATTGGCTAAATTTAAAAATTATCCGTGGGGTATCTATTCAAAATTACTACACAACAAAATAATTATTATTTCCATTAATAAGTTATAGTAACACTTCAAACTGATGGATTTGACTCAAAATGTTGCTTGAATTTTTACATTATAAAATCACGCAGCCGCGAACCAAATATTGAATACTGGAAGTTCGATGTAGAACTATCATTTGTTGAACTGATTCGTCATCCTGATTTTTGTATGTGCTACAAAGCTCTTTTCCCTCATAAAATAAATTCAGACTTGCTCATCCTGTTTGAAACTGATAACACATCCAGCATAAAAATTTATTTTATGTCGTAGTTAACGAACAACTTCCATCATCGATATATGTATCGAAAATCGAATGCCGTCGTGGAAAAATATGGCAGAGTGATTCGGTCGCTTTTCGGTTAGTCTGCTTCTGAGATGCAATCATCTTTAGGAGTTCTTTACAATAAATAAAAAATAACGCCTTATGTTCAGGTTATGTCCATCCGTCTGTCTGCATGTTTCATCTCGGAAACTACTGGGTGGATGTTGATGAAATTTGGTATTTAGGACATAGGGGCAAAGAAACTAAGAAAATTATATAGTTTACGTGACCTAATCAGGAGTGCCACTTTACAGGTGACAAAAAAAGATCATTTCCTTATATTTCATACAATATAACTTATAACAAAAAAGTCTTTAAAGAACTTCATAGAACTAATCAAATAACATATGTTTTGTTCACTACATTTTTATCAAAGGAGTAGCCAATTTCAAGAAAATCAAATGGGAGTCATAATTCACTTAGGACCCATGTTTTATTTGTTGTCAATGAAAACAATCTTCGTGCCAACTGATGTATGCAATAACTGCTGTAAATACCTAATTAGTTTAATTTTCTTTTGTGTGCACACAACATTAAGAAAATGGATAATCTACGACGAAGAAATGAACGTAAATATGTCTATTTTTTGTTTAGACAGCATTTGCAAGTGAAATGGGTAATTTACGACGAAGGAATGAACGTGAACATAAAGATTACATTACTACTATTCCAGTGAGTTAAGTTTTAAATAATTGTCGATTGTTTTATTAATTACAGTTGATTAGAAAATTAGTCAGTGAATAAAAAAATTGACATTTCCTTGGCATCACTACTGGCATTTCAGTTCGTAGACATTATACTGAGCCATTAATGTTTATCTTTTGTGACATGATTGTATAAATCGTAAAGAACGCCTCTGTCTTGTGTGTATACACGCATGATGTGTGCGTCTTTCTATGCTTTTTATGAAAATAAGGATCAGAACCGAAGAACCGGATTATAAACAGTTGGTTCCAGTTATTTTGGTTTTTGAGAGAACCGGCAGAACCGAGGAACCGAAGAACTGATGATCCCATCCCTAATTATAATGTATTTCCTGAATAGACCTTGTTTTTACTTTCTCCATATGCAGTATAGGAGAAAGTATTGTTTTCATGAAAAAATCGATTTCGAGATTTCAACAGAAATACACATTTTCACCATTTTCTCGATGATGTCTGTGTGTGTGCATATGTGACAGCTTTTTTGTGGGTGCTCTAACTCAAAAATTTATTAATCAGGTCAATGCGAAGTTATATATTTAAAATTTTTATGTAAGTCACAAGAACATTAGTTTTTGGTAAAAATCGGTCATCCGGAAGTGGGTGTTTACTCTTGTCACATCCGTTATTTTGAAATATTTGCATTAACATATGATATATGTAAAAATGTATTGATATAAAAGTGTAGGAAATTTAATTTTATACAACCTTTGTTTGAAACATTTTCCCATATAATGCATTGTTTAAGAGATATCTTATATTTTTAGCTGGCACCATCACACCACCTACCGACGACTATTGTTAACAATTGATGCTTAGTTATGTCTTAGTAACACTCCTTTTTATTTTCTTAATTGTTGGAGCTTTGTAGCTATATCTAATATTAGAAGGCTATGGTTTGAGTTTATTTCTGTTCTTTGCAAAGTCTATAATTTTCTCGCAGTTTCTTAAAATATTTATTATTATGTAATTTATTTGGAAGTTTTAGAAATATTACAGATATGGAAAAAGTCATGTGGTGGCCACATCAGATTTTTTATTGTGGTCGTCTTGAATTCATAGTCTTATTCCTTTTGGGTAATACAGCAGCATATGAGAAAGTTTATGTAATTTATATTGTGCTGATTTTTTCTTTTTGCTTTAAAATGTTTTTTCTGAATAAATCTGATTACACCCAATTTCTAACCAGAGTTATTTGTGAAAAACTTCTAGATTTTTGGAAAAAATTCAAACAGTTGAGGGAGTATTTATTTAAGATTAAACAAGTTTTTGTTTTAACTTAAGCTTCAGAATGATCCATGATGATGCCATATTTTCTATAGCTTTGTGGTACTATAGGTAATAAATTAAAAATGTAAAATGTAAAATGTAAAAATTATGGAACTGAATGGCAGAACAGAGTATAGGATTGCTGCTTCTAGGGTTAAAATAATCTCTCTTTATTGTAGAACTGAAGGTAAGAATCTAATATCACTTGACAATGAGATGGAAGGAGATGTGCAAATGGCTCACCACATGCTCTTTACAAATGCATGTGCAGCTTATTAGTTTGATATTCTCTACATATTCTAGCAATGGACAATAACAAATACTCTATAATACATTATAATACATTTGTATTATAAAACAAACCATGCCATAAAAACAGAAATGTACAAAATATATAAATTAGGCCTGTTATTATCCACGTATGAATTTTAATTTTCTGAATAGTATTTCCTTGTGACTATAAAAAGAAATATGATATCATCTTATACAAAAGGTATGATGAGAAAACAGCATACATATGTGTTTAAGTCAAACAGAAACTGTCTAATGAAAACAAAATTTGTCCAAAAACAGTTGAAATTCTTGCATGCACTTGCATATCTAAAGATATTTACCTAAATACTATATAATTAGAGTTAAAACAAGGCATGAAAAGTTGTTTAATAAGTGTTGATTGGCTGAAGTTGACATACATTTCCTAAGTGTTGAAAAATCAACAGTTACTGCTTTTAGGGTTAGAATCATGGTTTTGAAGGAATTTCAGATTAATATTAATTTTTATTTAAGTGAGAAACCTGTAAAAGTCTATGTATATTGAGAAGCAGAGAACTTCTTGATCATTGTGGACTGCCATGAAAGTCCAGCTCATTCAGTAAACTACATAGAAAACTTTTCTGTCTCTTGGAACTGCCTTGTGACTAATATAACTTGTGATCTTATTCTTTCCCTAAGTATATATGAACAATGAATGAATTTAACTCTACTAATTTTTTAACTTTAATGTTCTTTTTATTTGAAGTGTATTGCTTGGGCTATGGCTTAACAATAATATTTTTTTTCAATTCAGCATACACCTACAGGAAATTCCAGTGCAGCTGCTGGTGGCACCTCAACTGTGGATGGAGCCAATGGTGAAGGTGGTACAAGTGATGGGGCTAGTGCCACAAGGACTCCATCTGCTACACTTGCACCAGGTTTAAGTTCGAAGGGCCTGCCAGAAGGATGGACTCTACAAGTGGCACCAAATGGACGTGTATTCTTTATCGATCACAATGAGCGATCAACAACGTGGGTTGATCCTAGGACTGGTAGAGCTAGCCCAATGCCAGATGCATCACGTCCTCCAAATAGGCGACGTGGAAGAAATCAGAGGCAGCAGTCTGGGGAAAGCTCGAGTGGGGGTGGTGGGGGAGATGGAGAGGATGATGGGGCAGGAGCAGGTGGAACGGAAGAGGATGACGGTTTGGGACCACTGCCTGAGGGTTGGGAGGAGAGAATCCATACTGATGGAAGGATATTCTTCATTGATCACAGTAAGTTTTCAGTTACCATAAAGGGGAATACTTATAAATGTATTTTATACAAAGCAAATACACAGCCTTGATCATATAGATTTAAATGCCTGGAGTAGGAATCTTTGGCCAGATTTATTTGGGATATTTAAATGCTATATGTTTATTTTTGAGTAAATTATCATATCTCACAAACTAATAATGGTAAAACCTTCAAATAAAAAGGATTTTATATAAAAACTATTGATAAGTTGCCTAGTTATAGCTGCTTGCTCTATTAGTTGCTGCCACACAAGTCAGGTCCTGGCTGACAACAAAACAAGATTGACCTAGGAACATCCTAATTAGAGTTTTGGAACTGGGATTCTCGTTCCGGGTAATTTACTCAATATTTCTTATTCTTGTTTCCCGGGAAAATTTTTAATGATTCTCGGGAATTGTTCGTTGTGCCGAATAAAGCTTTTTCAGAGTTGCCTTCATAGCTGTTTTTTTACAGACTTCTCCAAATTTCAGCCCCAAATGTTAATCTATCAAAATTAGTTTTTATTTTTTTATTTTATGCTTGTTGTACCAATACTATTTCTGATGAATACTATGCTATTTAGTAACTGAGTTATTAGGAGTTTGAGATTAAGGATCAGATTGCATTTCTTGCTATTAATTAAATTTTAATGGAAAGCTAATACAATGTCAAAATGGCTTCTTCTTGTGCCCGTGATGTCATTAGTAAAAATAAGGTCCAAAAGTAATGAATCTGGAACTAGGTGCTGAATTGAACTACCTTCTCCTATTCTTCTTCCTTCCCCCTCCCTCATCCCCTAATCCAGTGAATCTGAACCAGTGTGCCACTGCACAGTGGTGTTTTGTCAGACATGAACAGGTGTGCCATGGAATTTTGGGAAAAGCGAGAGAGATACACTGGAAAATGGGGGCAGTGTGCTGCCATTATTTGTTTTATTTGTGTAAGTGTGCCATGGAATGAAAATGGTTGGGTAATTTACTCAATATTTCTTATTCTTGTTTCCCGGGAAAATTTTTAATGATTCTCGGGAATTGTTCGTTGTGCCGAATAAAGCTTTTTCAGAGTTGCCTTCATAGCTGTTTTTTTACAGACTTCTCCAAATTTCAGCCCCAAATGTTAATCTATCAAAATTAGTTTTTATTTTTTTATTTTATGCTTGTTGTACCAATACTATTTCTGATGAATACTATGCTATTTAGTAACTGAGTTATTAGGAGTTTGAGATTAAGGATCAGATTGCATTTCTTGCTATTAATTAAATTTTAATGGAAAGCTAATACAATGTCAAAATGGCTTCTTCTTGTGCCCGTGATGTCATTAGTAAAAATAAGGTCCAAAAGTAATGAATCTGGAACTAGGTGCTGAAGTGAACTACCTTCTCCTATTCTTCTTCCTTCCCCCTCCCTCATCCCCTAATCCAGTGAATCTGAACCAGTGTGCCACTGCACAGTGGTGTTTTGTCAGACATGAACAGGTGTGCCATGGAATTTTGGGAAAAGCGAGAGAGATACACTGGAAAATGGGGGCAGTGTGCTGCCATTATTTGTTTTATTTGTGTAAGTGTGCCATGGAATGAAAATGGTTGCGAAACACTGCCCTAATCGACCAAATTAGCTACTCTGACCAAGTGAATTATATATAAACTAGGGAGATGCCCGTTGAAATTCGGAGAGAAAGTTTTTTTAGGAAATTTCGTGAATAGATGCGATGCGATGCTATTATTCAAGACAATGGTATGCAATTAATTGATACCGGCAACAATGCAACTCACTAAGAGTACGTCAAATTCTTGCATTAAAAACTGATCTGTTAATCGATTTGACGTGTATTAAAAAAAATTGCTTGCAGGAAAACAAACTTTCGTTCTTTTAGGCATTCGTTATTTCAAGTCTCGAACTCCTACGATTATTCTAAGTGAATTTAATATGCGAATTATTAATGTTCTACATTCAAATGTATTCCTTCTTGCATATAACGCAACAAATGTTGTTTACATTGGTTGCTATGAAAATCATTTCCCTTTCCTTCCTTCCTCTCTCTCTCTCTCGTATTAAAAACATTCAAAGCATGCTTTTGCCTATAAGGAATGAAATTACAATAGGATGTTGAGGGTTAACAATGTAATGTGTTGCCAAGGCAACATCCCATTAAAATGGAAAGATTTCCCCAAAATATGTGAATTGAATGTTTAACATGGGGAATTTTGAACTGTAGGTGGAAAAAGATGAACAGAATAAGAATTATTGTAATTATTTTTTAAAAAATGGTTTAAATCAAAGATCGTCGTAGGTTAATTCTTTCTAATTTAGATCTCAAAAAGAAAATCCTGCACGTCGAAAAGTCGATGTTTACGTTTTATTTTATAGGAACTAGAAATGTCTTCCTTGGAGACGAACCCAGAACATTTAAAAAATGCAAAATCGTTCTTATTCCTGGGTTCCTGCGATATTTGAAAATCTAATTCCCATTTCCCAGGAAAAAAATATCTCCGTGAACCCAAAACTTGAATCCTAATAACTAATACCTGAAGGAAAAGAAAAAATGTGCTAAAGAAAAAGAAAAGAAAAAAGAACACGAGTAAAACATGGGACCAAGAGGATGAATCACATAATCCAGAGGGATGGCATCGTGTTATGAAGAGGGAGAAATGAAGTCGAGAAGCATTCTCACGAACTGGGACTCAGCTTAGTCTCCCTTTCAAGTGATGAACAAACTATCTCCATGATAATTAGATCCTTATGTTGTTTTTTCTATCATCTGGAAAGATATTTATCACATTCCATAAACATCATGTCACTCCACAGAATCTGGATGATATCTACATCTACATCTACATCTACAGTTTACCCTGCAAGCCACCGCAAGGGTGTGTGGCAGGGGGTGTATTAACACCAAGGGGAAAACTCCAAAATTAGGCCTTGGTTTACGCCCCTACGCGAGGTTACTTTTGATCGCAAGTTTTATTCTGCTCAACTATCGTTCTAGGGAAAAATGAGCCTTTGTATCTCTCTGTCCTACAGGCTATCTCTCTTATTTTACGAGGATGGTCCATTCTACCGATATAGGTGGGAGTTCTTATTATTTCTTTGACGTCGCTGGAGAAAGTACTCGTTCTAAATCTTTCAAGAAGTTTTAACCTAGCACGTGATCGACGCTCAGCTAGTGATTCCCATCCTAAGTCCTGTATCAAGCCTGTAACGCTTATATTTCTATCATAACAATTTTTGACGAATCTAGCAGCTTTTCGCTGCACTTTCTCTAACTCGGCGATTAAACCTTTCTCGTACGGATCCCATATGCTCGACGCATACTCTAGCAGCGGTCTAACTAAAGAAAAGTAACATGTCTCTTTGACTTTTTCTTCGCTTTTACCTACTATCCGTTTGATGAATCCTAGTTTTTGCTTAGCTTTCCCGGATATATTTCGTATGTGTGTGTCCCACGAGAGGTTACTTGTTAAAATGACACCTAAGTATTTGACGGATTCGGATAATATATATCATGAGCCAGTGACCATGTAGGCTGACTGAGCACCCAGTGTGCATCTACACCTATGATGTACATTCAAATGTATGCACAACCAACAATGCCTACATCCTGATACCACATGGCAGAATATAAAGAAAAGCGTTGGAACATGAATGAGAAACAGAGCAGACAGAATGAATCAGGTAATCAAGAGGGACTGTGTTGGGTTTTGAAGAGTGAGAAACAGCTGAGGAGTTTGATAATTCGATCCTTAAAGTGTTAAGTCATCACTCAGAAAGTTATGTTTATCTCGACATCACGCCACTCCAAAGAGTCCTGATATCATGGGCCAGTGAATTCAGGTAGACCAACTGAGCCACCAGCAATTATTTAAGTGTATGCTTTGCCAACAGCACCTACATTTTGTTGTGTACATTTAAATGTGCACATGGCTGATAAAGGTTAAAGGCATATATGCGCCTTTTATATACTTGGTAAAGCCTGTGTCGTTTACTATGTCCTTCAGAGCCTTTGATTATAATCTTTCAGTTAACTAATAAGGATTGATATGCAGTATGAAAATGGGAAGTGATTTATTTACTGTCTTAATACAATGCTACTTGGTTATACAGTGGATTTTGAGGAAAGTACAGTGTTTCACATTATAAAACCTCCCATAGTATAAATGAGCGCATGGTCCCTTTGTTTGGATACAATTATATATATAATATCCTTATTCTGTCCATCCATTGGTCTGTCCATCGGAACACTATAGAAATCTCCATAAGAGAACACTTAAAAATATCTTTTTTCACTTGCAGGCTTTTTTCTTTTTCAAAATTAAATTAGAAGTACCGTATTGTCCTGAATATAATGCGATGTTTTTTTCCAAAAAATGAAATTTTAAAAGTAGCCCCCATGTTATATTTGAGTACTAGTGATTTTAAAGGATAGTAAAATCATGTTTTAAAAAATCACTGTACATTCCACACGCCTGTTTACGAGATACAAGATACTTGTTAAATTGTAGACACATAAGGCCTACGTTACATTGTACTTGAAAAGTATTCGAGGCGAGAATTGATCGAATTCAATTGGCGGCTGGACCCCTCAATAGTCATTGAATTGAAGTTATATGTGAGTCGGCGTATTCTTTGTAACTAACCTAGCGAGTTTTTGCCCATTCATTATTTTAACAATGGGTGACAAAAAGGGTGTTGATCATGTTGAGAAAAAAGGTTCTCCCAAATCCTAGGTTAACAGATGAATCCGACGAAGTTATCACATGAATTTTAAATTAGTCGTAGCTAAATTGGTGTTGTTAAAATTCACTGGAAATGAAAACTCAAGGATAACTGTTAGGCTTGCATTCATGGCCTACGGGCAAAAACTGACTCGTATGTAATTTTAAATCGTAAAAGGATGCCAAAGGAAAAGTTACCGTCAGGTGTAATCTTTCATACGCAGGAGAAGGGGTGGATGAAATACAAAAAATTATTACTAACATTAATCTATAGCCAGTATGATGGATTTTTTTCAAGTTCGGTGTTGAATCTAGAGGAAGTAAAGTAGACTTGTTGCATATCTTAATCCATGGTATAAGCTAGGGGTTGACAATCTTTTCAGCACAGCGAACCATATTCGTAGTTGTGAATGCTTCAAAACTTGGGAAATCATGAGAGCTTCAGCAGGCCGGATGAGTGTTTGCATTAGAAGTTACCCAGAGATTTTGTGATCTCATAGTAGTAGAAAATCAAGTTTAAATAATTTACTAGGGTTATAACTTCATCAGAAAAGGTTTTGAGACCATAATTTTGCTAAACAATTACGAAATTTTCTAATTCTAAATTTTATTACGTACCTCTGGTATAAATAATGACATTGTAACCTTACAACATTGTAGTTGCTGTTGGTATAAAATATTCACAGTGAAAATTAGGATGTATCAATTTTTCAGAAAATATTAGAATCAGTTACAATTCTTTGGAAATTTATTTGTATCTATGTTCAGTGAAGTAATGCCAGATTCAACACAGTGGTGAATTCATTTACATTGCTGTGTGATTAAATTGTTGAAGTGCATCTATAACGTATGTACAGTAAAACCTTGATTATCTGACCTATATGGGGGGAAGGACTGTTGGATAAACCGAAAAGTCATATAATTCATAAATAATGGAAACAATGTTCATTTAGGAACATTGTGTGTTTCTTTAAGTATTTCACATACAGCCCAGGCCATTTTACATAAAAAATGATATAGTAAAATATTAAAATTAAATTACCAATGGTCTCTCGAGTGGATCAACTGTCAGTAGGGTTTCCACCTCATAAGAAGGTAATTCTGGGAGATTTTCTTCTAGATTAAAAAAGCCTTGTAAAATATGAAACTTGTTTTATCTGTTGATTAGAAGGCATTTAATGAATATTTAATCATAATTTTATTTTACTAGATTAAATAATTATCAGCAATGATCTCCCACGTGAATTACTTGTTGGGCGATCTCTCGTGTGAACCGACTTTTGTTGGATGCAACTGACATATGCTTTCTGACTATGGTTGGTCAACTTATCTCTTTTTTGGTCAGTTAAACCAAAAGTCGGTTAAATGAGTGTCAGTTAATCAAGGTTTTACTGTATAAACTAAAATTTAATTTAACTTTTATGCAGGGAAATATGAAAGTACTCTTCCTCTATGAATTGTGTGTAAACATAAATATAATAATTTATGGTCTGTGTTTGTGTGGGGGGATTGTTACATGTAAATTATTTAGAATTCAGCCAATATCTGCATTGGGTGATCAGGACATGTTTTTGATGATTGTGGCGAAGCTGGTCATTTTAATAAATTGTGTGGAAGTGACATATGTAGTTGTTTTATTACATCTCATACAGCCATTAAAAGTTTTGGGGTTTAAAGTACTGTTCTCAAATTGACACCTGATTATATTTTAAATGATGCATAATCTAACTTATTGCAACCTATATGCCTCTGCATATATTTAAATGGATTTTCCCATGCTGATTATTTGAAGAGTTGCTAAGGAATTTTTCTTCTGCAGTTACAATGTCTTTACATTGCTTTCTCTTTAACTTTGCAATACATCTTACTTTTTGAATGAAAATCTTCCCTTTCATCATGGGGTTACTTACTGTGAATCTACTCTTTTTATTCCACTGTTACTTTTTTCTTACTCTGAATCCTGTGTTTGTAATCTGAGAATAAATGCAGCTGTTACTGCAACTTCAAGGAATTTTGGAAAAGCTCATAATAGTCAATGAATTTTTAATTTACATCACATTTTAATAAATGCAGGGCATTTATAACTTTAACGTGTTTTTATTGTCTCCCAATCTGCCTGTTTATTTTGGTGAAGGTCCCATTTAAATTGCTTAGAAAATTAGGGAATATCACTTCTAAAAGGATTTCCTGTTGCTTGATAACTTTCCTATCATGTTCCATTCATTAGTAGAAGTCCGTCTCATTTTTTTCCACCATAATTAGGTGCTCAGTGAGCCCCCCATATAAGGTTGACCTGTATACATTGCACACCGATAGTTACACCACTGGCCAGAGGGTGAACTGGTTCTTTCTGGAAAGATTTCTCATTTTAAATTGGTTGGAGTGGTATTCAAGAGCCACTTATAATTCCTGTATGTGAAGACAACTGTATAGCAGTGGTTATGGTAGTTTCCCTCTCCTTTTATTCTGTAACTAACATATTTGTATTTCCCATTTAATACCAATGGACTCTAAAATATGGTGAAAATTTTTTCATTGTTAAAAACTTGAAAATTGGCATTTTTGTATTCCATATTAAATTTTTGGTTTATTCAGAATGGCTTTGGGTTCTCTTAGCAAAAATATAATCTCTCCATTCTCTCTAGGTATTTATGTTCTAAGTCCCAAGTTCATATGTTGAGTTTAACTCAGTGGCCTAGGAAACTTTTTGGGGGCTCTTGTGCGATATCCTTTTTGTTACATCATATTATTTTTTTGTATAAAAATAACAACCACTCAAGGAGAAACCAAATTACTGTCCATTGTTAAGAGAAAGACTGCAACTTTTAATTTTCAATTATTTTGACTAGTCTCGCCAGAAATATTGCAATAACTGAAATCAGTTACCCGTAAGTCTCATGTATAATGCACGTTAACGATTGTTTTTTCATGTACTTCCAGGAAGTTACTCACTGTACGTCATCTATAAGGAATAAATTTTTAAGAGAAAATTTTTACTTATAATTGTTAGTAAAAGAAAATTACACATCAAATTCCTCAGATTGTCTCACAATTAAAATCAATTTCTTTGAGAACATTAACAAATGTACCTGGTAACTTTCAATTGGAATGATTTCACTCACATCGGACGAAGAATCTCTGTGGTCATTGTCGGTGCTTTTTCAAGAGATGATAAAATATTTTTAATAGGTTCATGGTCATATTTTAAAGTAAGCATGCCTAATAATTTTTAGAGAAACAATTTAATGGAATCACCCCTTAGTCAATGCTGCAAATTATGCATGAGTGTGCATTATACATGGGAATTTGGGAACTCAAGGAAGATGGGCTCGGAGTGTGATACGCATTATGCATGAGTGCATGTTATACATGTGAGTTTAGGATATATGTTGCACTCTCCCAAGAAACGAAAAAAAAAAATTGATGACCTTGGAGATGCCTTGAACTATGAGTTGGTATGGTTAAAAATACTTGATAGAAAATGAGTCAAAATATTTAATATGACAATACACACATAATTTTTGGTTTGCTGTTAGTATGCTACGCCACTGTTTTAATTAATTTAAAATGCTAATCTAAAATATGCTGCACTCGTGCCTTTTAGCTCTATTCCCATTTTGCATTCCACACTTTATAAGCATTCTAGATTTACAGGTATAAAGTTACAGACCATGCCCTTCATCCAGTGGTGGATTTGAAAATTTCATGCCTGTAGGCCAAATTATTTTTCTGCCCCCTTTTTGGCGCTTTTTTCCTGAAAGAATCGCTCATGCATTCAACTTGCCTGTCTGTTGGCAGATCAAAATAGTTTAATTCATCAAAAATGTGTGTGATTTTAATTTTTCTTATTCCCGACCTCAGATTCCTTTTTTACTGCTGCTCTGAAATCTTGCTGCCTACTTTGGCTTATTTCAAATTTGCTGCTGCTTTTATCATATTTATATTTTTTTCAGATACACGTACCACTCAATGGGAAGATCCAAGACTTTCCAACCCTCAAATTGCAGGGCCTGTAAGTTTCAATTTTTAAATTTAATTTATGATTGGAAGTGTTATTTTTATTTTTTTGGGCAGTTTTAATTGTGCAAAATGTTTTTACAGGCAGTTCCATATTCTCGGGATTACAAAAGAAAGTATGAATACTTAAAGTCTCAACTCAGGAAACCTGTGAGTATTGAAATCGTAGTTTTTTTTCCATTTATTATTTTACTGATGTTATGCATATTTTTCTTTTTTGCTTGAGTGAACGGATGCGTTTTGGTTCATATTCTATAAATTTATTTAAATTCATTCCTCATCTGTTTGCATGGTTATCTGGGATTTCATTTTGAATACTATAATAAGATATTTGACCATGCATAAAAGCTTGCATATTATCTCTTTTCCTCAAAATTTTTAGTCAAAGACTTTTATGATTAACTTTACGTTAATATCTCCTTAACATAATCCATGAAAGCTGAAAACTTTGTTTTCTCAGTATCCTTTGTTACATTTCATCCTTTTTCACTTCTTACTAATTCTAAGTTATTCAATTGCCAGTGGTTCTCAACATTCTTATATCCAATCATTTTTTCTGCATAATTTTTTCTTTCCAATTTCTCTTTATTCAATATTCTCTCTCAAAGTTTTCTTTTGGGTTATAAATTGGGTGACCATATTCCAACAAGATGAAAACAGGACATTTCCCATCATTTATAATTAAAAAACGGGACATTTTTTGTGCGATTTTTGTTAAAAGGGTGGTTTTTATCACTTTAATAAATGTATAATTTGAGGGAGTTTGAACAACTCTATAGATAGGAAAATTATCTGTATCTGGTTATCTATATAAAAAAGAAATGAACAACACTTCAATCGTGTATATAAACTCAGCAGAGGCATTCTTTACGAATTTTGTAATAATGTCAAGAACAATGAATATATATATACCTTTTTAATGCTAGAAAGTTCTTTTTTCGAAAGAAAAATCATTCGCCGTTATTTTAACCCTCATTGTTGCATTTTTCACGATAGACAATCTTAATGGGAATAGAATTTAACATGGATTTTTTAATAATGTTTATAGCTCTCAATTTTAATACAATAATAAATTAGGGAGATATCGGCAATAATTGTTGCAGAATATTTTTATTTCATGTATTTTACAGGTAAATATTATTATGAAGTGCTTACAATATGTAGCAAATAATGGCAATCTTGTTTTTTCTCATTTCAATTTTATTTAGAAGTTGAGCAGTAAGTTTAAAGAAACTGGATAGGTTTACTGTTAAGCATACGTAACATTTGTGTACGAGATACGAGCGTAGAACAGAAGAAGATAGAAAATTGCATGGGGTAAAATGTGCAGGGAATAAGCTGTACAAGTGCCCAGAATTAATTCTTAATTTTCTGTAACTATCACGATATGTACCACAAATTTTCTTTACTTGCTGAATGCCATATTATACTGAACACAGAGGGCAATACGATCAGAAAAATGCGAAGCAAAATATTACCTTCAATACAAAGCAATGATACAGACATTTCTTTGCTTGAGACAAGATAAAATGCCCTTTTAACTTAGTAACAAAGTTGTTGCCTTGGTCTTGCTTTGCTTGACTAGTTCGATTAATTCCGCAACAAAGATACAGTTACTGAGACCAAAGCTCATTCAGTGCAAACAATGAAAAGATATGGAAATCACAAAAACCTAATGCTGGCGAGTAAATTTGTTTCCTGCTCAATGAAGTCATAACCATGGTCTTATTCAAACTTTCCTAGACTGAAAAATGATGAATTACGATTTAGTAAGATCAGTATTTCCGAGAATTGTACATGTATAATAGTAATTTTAGCTGTACTATCAGAAAATGTGAATTTTTATTGGGATAGGTTTTAAAATGGGACAGCCTGGAAAAGGTCCTAAAACGGGAGTCCCGGCGAAAACGGGACATATACGTATGGTCACTCTAGTTATAAAGCTTTTTTCCCATCTCTGGATATGTATATTTACGTGTTTGTATTTGCTATAAAATTTGTATCTGTTCATATTGCTTTTAAATTTTCCAATTTTCACATTTTTGCGCTTAGCTTTTATTACTGAAATAATTACAATGCTGGTCAAAATCATTCTTTAAAAAAATTGAGTTTCTGTCTGGTTATCTGACCAGCAAAGGTAATTGGTGAATTTCTACGGAACTAGTAATTGAATTTCGACCAACCTTTTACTGTGCATTTGGGGTGACCAGCATTATGTTCAAGGGTGGAGGGAGTTGTTAATTCCAACCACACCATTAAAATAAACAAAATAATTATTTTCACTTATTTAATTTCCTCAATTTGAATAACATGGGACTGAGTGTCGTATATTTTTTTATTTGCACTTTAAAATTCCTTAAAATCAAGGTATGAATTCACAACTTAAACCTACGTTCAAAGAAAATAATGAATTTTTATTTTCATACCTCCAAATTTCAAGCATGGGCTGAATACATCCAAAATTGTGCTTTTAACAACAAGATTTTGAAGTGAAAAATTTTCCCTTTCATTTATGCCTTTTTTAGGTGTATTACATGTTGAGAAATAATTTTGTTTACAGTGGAACTCTTATAACAAGCACAAATATTACAAGGTGACAGATATAATGAGTTTATTAATACCAGATATCTAGGATATCAACAAATGAATGTTAAAATATCATCGCAATTAGGGATAATTTTTTTTGCTTAGAAAAAAATCCACTAGTGAATGTGAATGTTTTCCCTACTTACAATCTGCTTTTTCTGAGCTCCAGCCTAAATACCTCAACAAATAACTCCAATTGTTCACTTCAAGTGAAGCCCTTTAAAACTAAAATTTTTATCATTATCAATAGGTATTGTGCTATGAATCTGAAAATTAGTTCTTTAGTAAAAATCGTAACTTAAATTTTAATCTTTATTTATTGATTGAAATAATTGCTTTTTATACTAGATTTTTTTTTTCAAAATTGAGTATGGCTGAATTTTGTGGCTCTCAATAAGGTTGTCATTTGTGCCTTTAGATTTTACTATATTTTGAATATTTTTCTAATCGATCTAATGATTTTTTTCAGAATAATGTGCCCAATAAATTTGAAATAAAAGTTAGAAGGGCATCAATTTTGGAGGACTCATATAGAATAATTAGTACAGTAAATCGTATGGATTTACTGAAAACCAAACTATGGATTGAATTTGAGGGTGAAGTTGGACTTGATTATGGTGGATTAGCTAGGGAATGGTTCTTTTTACTATCTAAGGAAATGTTTAATCCGTATTATGGCCTTTTTGAGTACTCAGCAATGTAAGTATTATGGAGGAAATCAATGCCCTCCTTTGGTCATTTATTAAGGATTTCATTTCTCAAAATCATTTTTCTCCATAGGGATAATTATACTCTGCAAATTAATCCATTTTCTGGTCTTTGTAATGAAGAACACTTAAGTTACTTTAAATTCATTGGAAGAATTGCTGGAATGGCTGTGTATCATGGGAAATTGCTTGATGGTAAGTCAAAATAATAAATATAATAGCTGTAATGGATGTTCTTAAAAGCTCTCTTGTTTATGAATATATTTTATGTACATTTCCTGTATGTTTTTGTAAATTTATTTATTTGTAAAGTATGAGTTATGCAATAAAAAAATTTGTCTATGAGTTATTGGTTGTAGTGATGTAATTTGCAAAAGTTAAACCAAATATTCATAATAATGATATAAATATTTGCCATCTTGGTAGTGCAATAAGCCCTCAACAATCACAGAAATTACTTTTCAGGAAATAAGCTCAAATTTGAAATCAGCAATTATTAAAACTATGGGAAACGGGATATTACTGTCCTTGCAAAAAGTCTAGACACCCAAGTTTGAGACCGTATATCTCGAAAACAACCACAACAATTTTAATGAGGTGAAAAGTAGCAGTTAGAGAATTTATTTCTACGTTAATTGATGTGCATCTTAAATTTTTAGTCTGTTTAAATATTTTATATTGGGCTGTATTTGAAGAAAAACACGGTTTTTAGACCTGGAAATTCGATAAGACCAATTTGAATGTTTACATCTCAGAAACCCTACAATGTATCAACTTGCAATTTTAATAGCACTTACCTAAAACTATTAGGAATAAATATCTGGATGCATTATTTTATAACAGCAACATTAATACCCCATTTTGTTACATGTCTGAAATTCGACTATCTTTGTTATTCCTTGGTTGTTCTCCAAGCTAGAGGTACTGTTGTCACCAGACAAATGCCTATATTACTAATATGTAAAAAATAACATCAGAAAATTACTTCCCAAAATAATACCGATTTTTATTTCATCTTCATTCTCCCTCCCGCCAATTTTACTAAGCCAGAGGTAGTTATAAGGCAGAGGCAGAATGAAGATGAAATAAAAATTGGTATCATTTTGGGAAGTAATTTTCTGATGTTATTTTTTAGATATTAGTAATATAGGCATTTGCCCGGTGACAACGGTTCATCTAACTTTGAGAACAACCCAGGAATAACGAATATAGCCGAATTTCAGAAATGTAACAAAATGGGGTATTAATGTTGCAGTTATAAAATAACGTTTCGAGTTATTTATTCTTAATAGTTTTAGGTAAGTGCTATTAAAACTGCAAGTTGATACATAGTAGGGTTTCTGAGATGTAAACATTCAAATTGGTCTTATCAGATTTCCAGGTCTAAAAACTGTGGTTTCTTCAAATACAGCCTAATATAAAATATTTAAACAGACTAAAAATTTAACATGTACATCAATTAACGTAGAAATAAATTCTCTAACTGCTACTTTTCACCTCATTAAAATTGTTGAGGTTGTTTTCAAGATAAACTGTCTCAAGCTCGGGTGTTTCAACTTTTTGCAAGGACAGTTGTTGTCACACTACTGGGGTTACTCAGAGGAAGGTCTATGACTGATAAGAACGAATGTAACAAATGCAATTCATATGTTAATTATCAAAATTAAATGTTATAATAAGATACTTAATTGAGATAGTTGTTTGAGGAAAAATAAGTTGAGCCACTTGCATAGACTACTTTGATGCACAAGAGAGATATAAATAATATTTTTCAGTGAAAAACTTGGACACATCCAGTATGTCAATAGATGTGAAAAAGAAGAACCTCTAAGGCAGTAATAAACATGGCCGAGAAAAGCTGTCTCCATGAAACTTTTTCAGGGGGGAGGGGGAGGGATAGGCAAGCTCCCACATTCGGGTTCAGAGGGCTTAATATTTTACTGATTTGTTTCAAGCATATTGCAGGGGTCCCCCACCTGCTTGCCTGACCTCAGAAAAATTACGGCGTTAATCCTGACCTAACCAGACATCAATGGCTTGACACAGGCCTGATCCAGAGGGGGCAACTGCACTCCCTAATCACATGTTCAGACAGTAGATGATCTAACACTTCTATATTTCTACCTGTATACTTGAACAGAGAAATCTTAAGCTGAAAGGAAAGTTAAAGATAAACTTCATTTTAAAATATGTAAACTTTATTTTATAATATGGTCGTTTTCAAATTAAAAAGCATGACATGGCAAGAATATCAAATATGAAGGTTAAACCTGCAAGTAGCCAAGTTTGTATGAAGTGATTGTTAAATGTTTGTACGAAGAAACTTCTACCTAATGATTAAAACTGCTAATTCAAAATTGAAAAAATTACTTCTCAGATATCTCTAATAGCCACAAGAAGTTATAAAAAACCAGGTATGAAAAAAATCTAAAAGAATCTAATTTTGGTGAATTTGTACTGGAGACAGCTGCATTGTAGCCGAAATGTGCATCTGGTTTTTCATAACCTTGTTGTGGCTCTTGGAGATACCGAGAGAAGTACTTTTCAATTTTTTGATATGCAAGTGCTTATTCACGAGTTTTTTTCACCCATAAGACAAGTTCAATGATTCTCTAGTGAATTGAAACTGCTAATGTTACAATTTCAAATGTTGAGGGTTTATTGTATAATTTGTTTCAAATGATTCAAAAGTATATTTTGTTGTGATATATTCATATAGAAGAAATTTTTTCATGTTTTTTATATGTACCAGAGGTTGACATTTATTTGATGGAGTTATTTTAACTCGATAAATAATTTAGATACATATATAATTTTTTATTTATTAATATTTATTTAAAATATTTAACCTGTTTTGCTTAAATGGCTGCATATTCTATCATTCAGTAGCTCTATTAATCTTTAATTAAGGCATTTAAAACAACAACCTTTAGGATAATTTATGAAATTTGCAAATGTATTTCAGTAATGGCAATTAAAAAAATGTAATATTTTGCCACAGAAGTAAAATTTTGACATTTTCTTAACATAATTACTGACCTGCATAGTAATAACAAATTTAGTAAAATATGGAAATAGCCTTGCTTAGATTAAGGGATTTTGTTTCATTAGCAATGCTTTTGGCTACTTTAGGCATGTAACTATGGGTATCTTCCTGAGTCCATTATATACCCTGTCCCCATGTTCTTTGATTTTGTTGTTGTTTCGCTTCACAACACTAAATCGCAGGTCCTTCTGAAAGTTTAAGAAGGTTAATGATAAAACATGATATTTTCACCTTAAATAACATGGTATGGAGTACCTGAAATGTTCTCCTTGGTGCAAAAGATATCCAGCTACCATTGAATAGGTCTGAAATAGTTTATGAGATACCATGTAGCCGTATGCAGACCTATGTTGTATGAACAGGTACTGGAGAGAATTCTAAGTTAATGATGATATTATAGAAAACTGGAATTTATCAGCCATCTAAGACCATGCTTGCCATTGTAATGCTTCCATTATGCTCCACCATAAAACTAATTTCAGTTGCAGATTATAAAGCCTCAGTTGTATATTTTCAGTGATTAAGAAACTACACTGGAATAACTAAAGCATAGCATTATCATGGAAGTAACCCTCCTCTGCCATACTTTGTGATATTTAAAAAAATAAGAAAAATCGAAAGAAAAAATTAACAGAACCTAATCATACTTATGGGGATAATTCCTCCCCAGGGACTTACCCCAGGGATCTAGTATCTCAAACACACAGCTGTGTCTAGAGGTACTTGCACAACACAAAAGAAAGGTAAAGGAAATGTGTACACAGAATGTTTGTTTGCTATAAATCAATGTTTATAAAACCTAAATAAGTTTTGTGACAACTCCTTTGTAATCATCAGTAGTGTTAGTACTGATGATTACATGGTAGTTGTAGTTAGGGAACTTTTATGTATGTTTGTATGCGTGACTTTGTTTGTATTTCCTTTTTCTGTCTTTTGGATTGTGTGTCTGTTGTTTTAAAGTTTGAAAATTTTGTGATTTTCAAGTTGTAATAGTTTTACCTAGATATTGCTTCAATATTATTAATAATACTAGTCATTGTTGAAATTTTGTATCTGACATGTGAGACAGGTGGTAGTGCAGGTTAGCAGCAGACATAGAAATATAGGTTCAGTTATCTCTGCAAATACTAATACTGCAGCATATTTTGTTGTTCCAAAAATATTTTAATTTTTATGGCAACTTTCGAGTTCCATGATTTGTGTCAGAAAACTGCATAAGAAAAAATTAAAGTGGGGCAGGTGATAGAAATACGTGACAGTAAGCATAGAAATTAATAGACTAATAAATCAGAATACTCCAAAAGCCATAAAATCTTTGAATGAAATGTAGTGCTTAGTTATTTATGTGAAACCTACCCTGTTTAGTATTTTCATCATCATTGATGAAGTGTTCCAATGACATGTTAGGTCATTGTTGTTCCAGCAAATTTTAGCCGTAGAAATAAAGTCAACATGCATATATACATTATAGAGTAACTCATGCTTTCTGACAAAACTTTCTTCCCTGATTGATTAATCCCCACTTTATCCTTATGGCCAACAATACCACCATTCCCGTAAATTATATCCACTGTTTCAGTGTTGTAGTTAATTGGTCAAATTGCAAAAAGAAAACAAAATAAAAAGTAAGAGACAAATGAAAATAATATTCTGCTTATTCACATTATAGTCATTTTCGTTATTCAGTTTTCTTTTTTATGTTTAGTATGAATGTAGGGGCTGTAATTTTAACTGGCAATTAGAATTAGCTAGATTGTTAAATTGATTTGCTAGTTTTGTAAATGGTCGCTATAGTATTAGGTTGTTGCACATGAAATGTTGTTGCTTCATTGTCCAATTTTTAAACTAATAATTGTGGCAAAAGTATTGTTCTATATGTCAAATTAAAGGTTAACATCTTCTTTCTTACACATACTCTTTACTTTGTTCAAGAATTTAAATAATTGTAACTTTTTATCGATTTAATTAAACCATGAAAAAGAGTGAGATTTGAGTAATTTTCTTGCGAGTTCAAGTTTGGGCACAATGCAACTCACAATATCAATGAAGCATTTGGCAAAGGCACTGCTAATGAATGCATAATGTGATGCTGGTTTGAGAAATTTCATTCTGGTGATTTGAGCCTCGAAAATGAACCACGTGGTAGATCAGAAGAAGCTGTCAATGATGACCAGTTGAAGGCCCTAATTGAATCTGATACACGTCCAACTGTATGAGGAGTTGCAGAAAAACTCGGCATAAATTATTCAACAATTTCCCGACATTTGAAATCCATTGGTAAAGTGAAAAAGCTTCATAAGTGGGTTCCACATGAATTGACAAAATACATAATACGATGACTTGTTTGCTTTTCCCTTATTATTCGCAACAAAAATGACCCATTTTTGCATTGAATTGTAACGTGATGAAAAATGGATCCTTTACAACAATTGACTATGATCTGCACAATGGCTTGACCATGATAATGCACCGAAACACATGCCAAAGCCAGCTCTACAACCAAAGAAGTTTATGGTCAGTGTTTGGTGATCTGCAGCTGACGTTATTAACTATTCCTTCTTAAAACCAGGCGAAACCGTCATGGCAGAAAATTACTGTCACGAACTTGACATTATGCATCAAAAGCTTTCCAAAAAACATCCAGCATTTGTCAATCGAATTGGGCCCATACTTCTTCACGACAACTCCAGAACACATGTCTCATAGATTACGTTCCAGAAGTTAAGCCAGTTAAAGTATGAAACTCTACCTCATCCACCTTATTCACCGGACCTGTCACCTATTGATTACCACTTTTTCAAGCATCTTGACCACTTTTTAAAGGAGGAAAATATTAATCAATCAAGCATCAATTGAAAATCCATTCTTGGAGTTTGTTGAATCTAGAAGTTCTGAATGCTTTAAGAATGGCATAAACCAAATTGTATCTCATTGGCAAAAATGTATTGATTCTATTGGTGCTTATTTTGACTAGTAAAGTTTATTTTTAACCAAGCCCCATTAGTTTAGTTTCACAAAAAAATCGGACATTTCATTTGCAACGACCTAATATTATTTTAGGCATTAAACCAAACCTAAATTTGCTATATCTAGCTATGAATTTTTCGAAGAAATATTATGAAAAATCTGATGTGGCCACCACATGACTTTCTCCATACCTGTAATATTTTTTTAAAATTCCAAATATTTTAAATGGTAGTAAATATTTTAAGGAACTACGAGAAAAATTTAAAGACTAACTATACGTCTTGTTCATTTCGTGTAGTTTTATGAAATGCGACCATTACAGTTGGGTTGAAATCCAGAAGCACAAAGAAACAAGCTTAAAACAATAGAACATTTACCCTCTTTCCTTACCCGGAGAGGTGCCTAGAAAGGTCCATTGCATCGAAAGGTAAAAGTAAAGACAGCGGGAGGCAAGCTGCAACATTTTATTCCAAAGAATAATGAAGCGATCAATGTGACTGACGTTTTCTCCGCAAGGCAAATAAGTTACCGCTTTGTAACATTTGCTCCTCTTCATACAGTACACATACATTGTATGTATTATGTATACGTTATTTGTCCGACAAAGCGAGAAGCCTATAATCCTATATGTGGTTGTTGCAAAATGAAATCATTTGATAAAAAAAACTTTTCCCCTCACAAAACTTTAGGATTTACCTTTAGAGAATAGTTTGATATCGTGTAATAACGAACTCCGTGTTAAAAAGGAGTCGATGAACTGACCGTGTTGTACTGGATTTCACGTTCTGATGGAGTGCACTGTGATGGAGTTTATAGCAAAATGTTTTGAACAAAAGTAGAAAATTAAATTTCCTACAAGTTTTATTCTAATATCTTTTTACATTCATCAAATATTAAAGCAAATATTTCAAAAAAACAGATGAGTAACAAGAATAAACATTTTTTTAATGAAAACAATACCTTATTTATACTATGGAGAAAGTAAAAACATTATTACTATGAAAAATTTGCTCACCTTAGCTTTCTACGGATCTACTTAGGCAACTGATTAGGATGACTCCCAAAACACAGATGCCCAGATGAAAGATGAAGATAATGTGAGAACTTTATTGGGTTATGTTTATGGTTTCTCAAATGTGAAAGCAGGCTCAAGATCCTGGGTCTAGATCTTGATATATGAGTCTGTTTACTGTTTGTTTGTAGTCTCCCCTTTTTGTAAGCCTTTGACATTGGGCATTCTTGCCTTGGTCTGCCATGATATAATTCTTCTGGGCTATTCTCATCTAAAGCCCTGGACTCCATGTCAAATACGATCGCTGTAAGTGGCCTTGGAACTAAGCGGAATATGTATGGTATGTTTGTTCATGAATGAACACTTTTGTGGGCCCATACAGGCACATTCGGTGTTCGAGGTTAAACAAACAATTAGGGTATAAGGACTTTCATTATAGATATTTCGATGCATCTCATTAATTTGGTAAACCCTCAGTATTTTGGTATAAATGTAAATGGGTTAGTTTTAGTCTTTGTAGTTAGACAATCGTTCATGAAAATTTTTACAATATATTTCACAATTTTTGTGTTCTGCATTTTAGCCTTCTTTATAAGGCCATTCTACAAAATGATGCTTAGCAAGCCAATAGACTTGAGGGATATGGAGAGCGTTGATTCAGAATATTACAATTCATTGCTTTGGATCAAGGAAAATGATCCATCTGAATTGGACCTGACATTTTGTGTAGATGAAGAAAGCTTTGGTCACACATCTCAGCGTGAATTAAAACCAAATGGTGCAAACATCTCTCTCACTAACGAGAATAAAGACGAATACATCAGGTAAGTAGTTTATTTTTACTGTCAGAATTGTCTTATCATCAAGTTATTTTAGAATTTGCCAAAAGTTTTACATTTTATATAATTTTTGGAGGAAAGACTTGAGGAATTTTTGCAAACAAATGATCTTATTTTTTAAAAACAGTTTGGTGATTCAGTGGCGATTTGTTTCACGAGTTCAAGAACAGATGAATGCATTCTTGGATGGTTTTAGTGGATTGGTGCCACTTGCCCTAGTCAAGATCTTTGATGAGAATGAATTAGAATTACTTATGTGTGGTATTCAGAATATTGATGTAAGAGACTGGAAGCAAAACACTTTGTACAAAGGAGAATATCATCCAAATCACATCGTCATCCAATGGTTTTGGAGGGTAAGTTTCTCACCCTCATTTATTTTATTTTTCTTGCTGAAAGTAATGACAATAGATATGATTTTGTTTGTATCGAAAAGTATTTTCAGATTGATACTTTTTATTTAAGAATTACTTGTAGGTGTCAACAAGATGCACTAAAAATGATGAGCTTCTTAAAAGTTAAAAATTATCCAAAAATTATCCTTAATATATTTTAAGTTAAATTGATATTCTAAATGTGTTGATTCAAATCAAATGAATGCACTTAATTAACTTGCTCACAGGTGTTAATTTTTAATTGTATTAAAATTTCTAGAAATGTTTCACGTAATGAATCAAATCTTGGATTAGTTTTTAAATAAATAATAATTTTTATGTAGAAATATTTATTTCATTGTTAAAAATAGTTATTTAGTTGCCCTTATCTTCATTTTATTTTAATCTTAAAAAGGACAAATTATTTCATAGTTAAATAATACTAGTTGGCTCTGCATTCTGTTTACTTTGCTCACCACCGTTTGTTCTGCCCATACCAGCCTTACTCATCCATTTGGGTCTTATCCAATGTGTGGGTGCTTTGTGTTCTCATTACAGTGTTCCCTTACTCAAGATTAATAATAGTATTGTCATTTTACTTTTGCTCCAATTCTTTTACCGCTCTCTTTCCATTCCTCTCTCTTCTCCTTTTTTGTATCTATAAAAAGACAATGACTATATTTAGGAGTCCATAAATTACAGAAATTCATTTGTTTCATTATATATGAGAGCATCAGATTTTCAAATTCATGGAAAAAATTCATGAAATTAAGTCATTATTGAGAATATAACTTAATTGAAATGCTTTCTTATGATCAAATTAGGTTATCTGATGAAAATGGTTTTTATTGATATTATTTATTGGTAGTATTGAAATTTTTAATTTTTAAGAAGTTAATTGGAATTCTTGTATAAATTTCTCAATACCCAAAGTAAACAATGAGCTTTTTTATTATTTGGTTAATGTGTGACAACTGCAGAATAGAATTAGTTTTGATTAAATGTTAAGCATAAACTTTTTAGCAGCTGCTGGGTTCATGGTTTGGTAGATTTTCTGTTAGCCATATATTGTGGTGGATTTGGAAATTTCCCACCCTTAGGCCAAAATATTTTTCCGTCCAATAGCCACAACAATGTTATAAAAGACCAGGTGCACATTTCGGCTGCAAAGCAGCCATCTTCAGTGGTATTTCACTGAAAAAAGATTCTAAAAGAATACTTGCTAGTATTTCCATTTTTATATAGGGGAGGGGGGACTTTGTGGGTGGGTGTCCATTGAGGGTGCATTTGGCAAAGGGGAGAGTTTTTGAGGCATGCAAATTTGAAAGGGAAGGTATTTGAGTTAAAAGAAATGGAAGGTTTATTTTCAGAGGAGGGGAGTAGGAAGCCTGGGTCAAACGACAGGCTACGGAAAAAAATACGCATCTAAATCTTACAATTATGTTCACTATATGTTTGGCATTTCGTTTTACTAGCAACTCGATGTATTTGCGACTTTAAGAAATTTTGTATGATTGTATGAATTGTGACGTTCGTTATAGCGAATGTTCGTAAATCGAGAACTGCCTGTATAGTGACCATTTACAAAACTAGTAATTCTGTTTAACAATCTAGCTGATTCTATCTATCGGCTAAAATTACAGCATCTGCATTCATACTAAACAAAAAAGAAAAATGAATAATGAAAATGAATATAACTTAAATAAACAAAATATTCTTTTCATTAGCCTCTTACTTTTTATTTGATTGTTTTATTTTTTGTAATTTTGAGCAATTGACTACAACACTGGAACTGTGGATATCAGTAATGGGAATGGTGGTATTGTTGGCCATAGGGATAAGGGAACAGAGTGTTGAAACTAAAGAGGGGATCAATCAATCAGGGAGGAAAGTTTTAGTCGGAAACACAAGCTACTTTATCATTGACACCATGTCGAGTATATTTCTATGGCTAATATTTGCTGGAATAACACTGACCTAACATTGTAATTGGGAATGATTTTGCCTTAAGATAACTGCCATATTTTTATAAGTCCCAAAATTTTATTTTTATCATGTTTTGCAAGTTTGATGACATTAAACGTAAGTTATGAAACAATGTATGTCATAAAGTAACAGGTTTTCCTACTCACAATCAGTTGCAGAGAGCATTAGTAACTTACTGAAAAAATTGGCAACACTGTTTGTATCAGCTGTGGCTCGACGGATCCTATCATTATATATAGACGTTCCTTACAGAGGAGGATATAACATCATTATATATAGACGTTCCTTACAGAGGAGGAGGATATTATAACATATATATAACATATAGGAGGATACTAATGTTTAGGCACTTCCAGATGATCTGGAGATTCGAAATTTTTTTCTTGGGTAGGATTTTGTGCAAAACCGATTAGAAAAAACGAAAATCTTGAAAAACAATGCGGCCGCTAAAAATTCGCAATTGTTTAAACAAATTTTCAAGGGTTATGTATTTCCGAATGTGCTACGGAACTGAAATTTTATTAGAGGTAGGATTTGTAAAAAAACGAAATAGGGCTTATAGAAATTTTGATATTTTAATTTGTGGTGCCGTTAAAAATTCTTCAAGTTTAAACAAATAGATAACTGTTTAGGTACTACAAGATGAGCTAGGCAGCTGAAATTTTCAAGTTATTTACAGAGTAGTGCATTTGCACAAATAAACATTTGAATCTCTCCATACATATATTGCGGCGGCCGTTAAAAATGTTTAAAATTTAAACAATTAGAAAAATATTTTTTCACTTCTAGAAGGGCTACAACTTTAAAATTTGGAAGAAATGTGTAGCATTAGTACCCCATAATGGAGAAAGTATAAAATTCTTAAAATTGCAAAGTTTGGGGATTATTTTAATCTATTATTTTTACATAAGGGAAAAACGAAAATCGCTGCGAAGGTGAAATCTTTAGAATTAAAAAAAATATTTGTAATGATGAAATATCTGTCTGAAAAATGAATATTTTTTCAAGGTAAGATGATATGCTTGCAGAATGCAAGCACCAACTACTAGTATGTTATATCGTTGTTCCTCTGTAAGGAATGTCTATGTATAATGATAGTGAATCATGCGAGTCATTTAATTCTAGTGAAATTGAATGATTATCTCACATTTTAGGTTTTTTCAATCTTGTTTCCTCATATATAAGCTACATCTCCAATTCGTAAGCATAAAATTCGGAAAAAAGTGCAGCTTATATGTGAGTTAATATAGTGGTATTGAATATATAGTGAATTATAGTAATGCTAATCATTCCCTAAGTATCTGTTGATTTGTATCATACAAAAGGTCATTTAGGTAGATGAAGATTGATTTTACATTCCCAAATAAAATTAAATCATCTTTCTTTACTTAAAATGTCTTTTATTTCCAGATAACTGGTTCATTTTTAGTTTTTTTTTACATCAGTCTTAACGCTAAATCATTTCCTGTTTCTGGAAATAAACCTGTTATAGGCAGGAGGTCACTTTGAAGTGGAATTATGGAGCAAAAGTTCTTTTATATTCATATAGTTTAGATATGTAGATGGTTTGCGTTTCTTTATAAATCTAGTGTTAATTTCAGAAGTTAAGTAGAAGATTTTTTGAGGCATCAGATATCCAGATATCCCACAGAGTTTCCAGTCAAGTTAAGGGTTTTCTCATAAGGTTAAGCAAATAATGTCACTTAAACATAGTAATTGGTAAGATACCTCTTGCTTTTTTTCACGTCTTCATGTTTTTATCATAGATATTCTAGACTGAAGTTATCAAATTTTTTGCTAGAAGGGCCATATGAAGCTTTATATACCACATATGAACTTTCAAATAACTGATTGGGCCATGTATAAATTTCAGAGGGAATTTTTTAATTGTGTAATGTGTCACATGCCTATAATAAATGTATATTGCCTCTTTATACTAAAAAATATCAATTATCTAATGATACCTACTCATGGCAAATATGCATGTCTTAAATAAATTCCTGAGGTAAGGTAGGCCAAATGAAATCACTGTGCAGGCTAGATATAGCCTGCAGGCCATAAAGGGGATCCCTGTTATGAGCCATCAATAGCTATAAATATTTTAACATTTTAAGATTAAAAATTTCAAATTTCTTTCATGTTAAATAATTTAATACCATTTTTATGCATCAATTTTCCTGGCACTTTTGATAATATTAGCTTATTTGTTTTAATCAAGGTGGTGTTATCTTTCAACAATGAAATGAGGGCACGGCTTCTACAGTTTGTTACTGGTACATCTCGTGTTCCCATGAATGGCTTTAAGGAACTTTATGGAAGTAATGGGCCACAACTCTTTACAATAGAACGTTGGGGAGCACCCGAGAATTATCCAAGGGCTCATACATGGTGAGTGATAAGATAATAAAAAAGTATTTTTAGGCGTTCTTTACCAGTGAAGTGATAATAGCGGAATGCCTAATGGGCATGTCTGGTCTGTCCTTCATAACTTTCATCTCCTAAACATCTGGACGGATTTTAATTTAATTAGGTATGAATCATCTTTATTATAATTTATCACCCACTTGTGATTTTCAACTGAATCCATAAATTAGAACTTCCACTTTACGTAATTACTTATACTCATATCTCATTAAATGTCATCTGTCAAGCAAAAATGAAATATCAAACTTTTATCTCTCTAGCTCTTATATGATCTGTAAGGTACAGATTAAAAAAATTATTCGGAGAGAGAACAACATTTACTACAAGAAAGTGCCCAAGGCCATGTAATTATGAGTTATAGTTTCGGAGATAAAAATTCAAGAAAATCACGAGCAAAACATCGCATATTTTGTTTACATCGATCGCTAAGACGCTTCTCTCAGTAAACAACAATTAAAAATCCATCTATTTCTATCCCATTCTCTTATATGATCTGCGAGGTATAGATTAAAAAATTTATTTAGATAGAGGACAACATTTACAACAAGATAGTCCCCGAGACCATATACTTACAGTTTCGGAGATAAAAATTCGAGAATCGCCCAATCTTTCGATACAGTTTCATACATATTTCCCATAAAGAACGCCTTTAAAATCTCTTTGTATTCCATTTATGGAGTATACTTTTCCATCTTGTTACTTTCTCCATATGCAGTAGGGGAAAGTATTGTTTTCATGAAAAAAATCGAATTTGGGATTTTAATGGAAATACACATTTTGAGGCCTCCTGAACACAGTTGGACTATTTCCTTGATGATGTTTGTGTGTGTCTGTGAGTCTGTGGTTGTGTCCGTGTTTGTGTGTCTGTGTGATAGGTTCTAACTCATGCACTATTTACCAGATCAACAACAAATTTCATATTTCTTATTTTTTAATCAAAATCATGACCTGATAAGCTTTTGACAACAATCGATCCACCGATTTTTACAACTTTTCTCCATTAATACTTCATAATTTATAATAACATTAAATTTAAAAATTGTATAAAATATTATTCTCTACAACTTAGAATGCATCGTTTGAGAATTTTTTTGATTTACTGTATATTCCGGTCTACAAGTCGACCTTTTGAATCCTCTAAAATCTTGGTGTCGTCTTACACACCAGTTATAAAATGTGAACAATAAACTCCAGGGTATTTTTCGATGTAATGACCGCCATTTTGAATCAGCTGTTAAACTGTTTACCAGTTATTTATCAGACGTTAGTTAGAAGATTTGTGAAATGATAATTTTAATCAACAAATAACTAAGAATTAAAAATTTTGTTTTAATACATAAAATAATTTTTCAAAAAAATAACAACATATGATCATAGAAAATTACAAAAATAGCCAAAGGAAGTTTTAAAAACATTCAAGAATGGTATTTTTTTACATTGCAGTTTAAAAACTATGAAGTCTCTTGCCTTCTGCATCAGACTCATAGAAATTGTCAAATTCATTCTCTGGATCAGATGTTATGATATCAGGCTCATTGTTATCCATAATAAATGAAGAGCAGATATAGATATCATAGATATCAAACAGACAATTCGACATCACCTAATATAAAATTAATTGGAAGGTTAACAATTATTATTTTGTCATGACCACCGTACTGGTTATAAGATTTATTGAGTGAAAAAGTGACTCGACTTAAATGGCTAATATATGTAAAAAATCAATATTTTAGTTGAAAAAATTGTGGTTGACCAACATGTATGGTATTCGGTTTTGTAAAATATCTCCTTTAAGGCTTCATTATAATGTTTGTAAGTAGCATTGTTGTAGAGAATAACATTCTCTACGACTTTAGTTTGAAACAAATATTTTTGTAAAACCTGTAATTTCGAAGATGTTTAGTTGATTCGTAAATTAGTGTCTACACACACCACCTGCCGCAAAATTCCCGAAACAACATGTTTAATAAAAACAGACAATGAAAAGAATTACGGTTGACTTATTAGACAAAATAAAAATATTAACTTAGAACTTCATTTGCTAATATATCTTAAACAAAAAAATGATCTTTTCAACAGTTTGTGCTATAACAATTTGCCACCCTTGACAACAGGAAACAATTTTGTTTACTGACTGTTAATTCGGCATTTGAAAGCCTAGCGCTGCTGATTTGTTGAAACAGTTTATTCTTCCATATTCATGTGCCATTTTTTGTTGGTTGTGTTTATTTTCTCCTTTGTCTTTATTTCATCTTTCTTTGTTCTTTTCTTAACCAATTTCATCTGTCTTTGGATGGATAGTCCCAAATTTATGCATTTTTACTATTTCATACAGTCATATTGCAAATATTGTCTTAAAAACTCATCAATATTTGTTTTTGGTACATTACATAGGAGATATTTAATGCAATCATACTTTACATAAGAATACTAAAAGTATGAAGAAAGTCATGTGCTGGCCATATCTGATATTTTCTAATGAGTATTTTTCCAAATGTTTTGTTAAAATCTTCTCGTTGTAAATGTAAAAACTATGTTGTAGTCATTTCACTATACTTTTTAAAATATGGCTAAAAGAAAGTTATTTATCCACTTTTGATTTTGAATAAATTTGATATTGCATCATTTTTAAACCGGCAGTACTAGCACACATTTTTGTAATGTAATAGGTCTCCGACCCCCCGTGGATATTTTTGTTTAAAAAGTTATTAATCAACGATTTTTGATAAAATTTTCATATTATATTTCTCTTGATGTAATTTTGATTACCTAATTGGAATTTATTTTAAGATGTCAATTGTTTAACAAAACCAGGAGAAAAATAAAAATTGTGGAAAATACGTTTGTTCTTACTTTTATGAAATTTTATATTTTGTTATCGGTAAAGTAACTGTTCAATTGTAACCCCAGATCATAAACAACAATACCAATGATGCAAATAGTAACAATAATTTCACAATAAAATGTATAAACCACTCAAACCCAAAAACACGGAGATTTCTGCACAACGCTCTGTCGCACCGTCTAAGAAAAATGTCCTAACTCAAAGAGGAACCATAGGATACTAGTTTTTTTAGGTGAAAATGGTTGAAGGCACATGCCACTCCAGCTACTGAAGAATAGGAGTCATAAAACCTAAAAGTAAAGGAACCCTGTCATAAAACGTAGGGCTGGAGTGTCTACAGCACCCCATGCGACCACTCCTGTGTTATTAGTGAATTGAAGGGCTCGCTGCAAAAAATGGTTCTGTATGTTTGTGGCAGCCAGTGATCATTACATTACATGTCTCTTATTCCTGTGAACCCATTTTTATTTTTCTATTTGAATTATTTATATCATTTGAGTCCTCATGTAATTCGAAGATAATTTTTAAATATCTTAATTTTTGATTGCTTAATTTTTTCATTTGCAGCTTTAACAGGATAGATCTTCCTCCATATGAAAGCTACCAGCAACTCAAAGATAAATTAATAAAAGCAATTGAAGGATCCCAAGGTTTTGCTGGTGTTGATTAATTTTGTGATATGAAAAAAGGTCTACATATTTGTATAATATTGTAAATATTTCTTATATATGAGATTATATCCTCGAATTGTTAACTCTTTTTATATAGCACATACTATAGCTACATGTATGTTCATTTATTTTAAAACCTGTATTATATTTGTAGATAAGTATGATTTGTAAATAATGATTTATTTGGAATAGCCAGCAATTAAGATCTTAATGTTTAGTTGAACAAGTTTTTAATGTTTTAATAATTGCCAGGAAATTTGGCAATCCTGTTTATTATTGTTATGTTCAACCTGTATAATGCCTAAGTTCAGAGCCAATTACCCCGTTTTGGGCCAAGTGCTCTCTTTAGATGTATTTAGGGGTAGTTGTAGTTTTGAATTTTTCTCTCATTGAAATGTATATTGACAAATTAATGCAATCTATCTAAAAATCAACTTATATCCAGAAAGAATAGGTCTAAATTTTTTATATTTTGTTAAATTTTGAAATAATAATCTTGTTATTTTAATTTTTAGAATATAAACTTTTAGATAGTTTGGGCATAATATAGACTGCTATATTGAACTGTCGTGAAATGGAAAATTGTCTTTAAAAATGTGATTCTTAATGTTCTGTTGTTGTTTATGGTAAAACTTGATGGCTGTATGTTAGTGAATTTTTGTTTAAATTTTG
Source organism: Tanypteryx hageni (assembly GCA_028673005.1). Taxonomy (NCBI): domain Eukaryota; kingdom Metazoa; phylum Arthropoda; class Insecta; order Odonata; family Petaluridae; genus Tanypteryx; species Tanypteryx hageni. Next base: position 60,955,075 of record CM054116.1, read on the forward strand.
TTCTGGTTTTGATGTTAATTGTTAGTAATGATATTGTCCATCAATTTTTATACGTAATATAATTTGCCTCTAATCTTTGATAAGTGATTGAAAAGAAAATCTAAATCTAAAAAGGTAAATTAACAGACTTGAAATGCTCAAGATGTTGTTTTGTAAATATATTTGTAAAAGAGCTGTAATTTTTTTATTGATTGGGAAAGCCTATTTTATTAAATCCTAAGAGATTTATATAGCATTAATTCATTTTTGAAATCACTTATGATAGATTGGTGTGTTTCTCAAATTGGAGTAATTTGATTGCATTGATGAAGTACTTTGTTATTTTGGTCTTTTTCGAAATATTCCAATGTGTCCATTTGATGGATCCATTTTTTTTTTAAAGATTTGTTAACATTATGTGAATTTGTACCAAATTTGTTATTTTCATCAATTTCTGATGAAATAACATTATACAAACATGAATAATGTCATTGTGAAATGACCCAAAGTTTGGCCGATAAATTGCTGCTGAATACACTAAAATTTAAACAAAGAAATTGATGACTTTATTTTCTATACATTGGGACCAGATCTGCATTTGGTCATTCCTCAACTTTGTTTTGCATTAAAGCATTGTTTTAGTAATTGTTATGAATCAATTTGAGCAGAGCTTTTCAATAGAAATTTATGTAATTCCTTCTTTGTGTAGGAATTATCATCCTGTAAAGATGGGACTTGCCATGAGAACTTGTCATTGTTGGGTGATGAAATGGTAAAATTGAGCATTGGTCCTCACAGTGCTTGTTGGGTAAAGCAATACTTGTTGAGGATGAAAGGTGTTGAACATTTGAATATCTTAAATGCATATGATATTGAAATCATTTGAAGCCATGAAGATCGTTGCCGTCCTGCATGTGAAATGAATTGAGTGTTAAAGTGTCTATGCCTTCAAGCATTTCAAGATCCATTCCTAGGGAAGATTATGAAAATGTATTTACCTTTAAAATGACATTTTCAAATTTTTTGAGGCCTTTTGTGCCTTTGGTCATACATACCATTTTTCTTGTTAACCTCTTTTTTCAGTAAGCAGCATATAAATTCTGCAAGTGTGTAGCCTGAGAGTTTGGAGAATCAGCTTTACCCAAACTTATTGTAGTCTTAATATCTGAAGATATTGTGGATTTGATTGATGTGTGTTGGTGTGAGTGCTTTTCTATGAATAGGATATGTTTGTATGGTGCTATGAGTAGAGAAATTTTTTTTACACATTTCTCAATACTTATTGTGAGGTGAGGTTCAAAGGATTTGTTATGATAATCACAAAGGATGAATGAATATTAACATTAACTAGAGCCATTCCAAACAACAATCTCTTATTTGGCTTTATTCACGATACCAACATTACATTGAAAAATATTAAATGTATGAATAAATTACGGTATTAATGAGTGACTTTGGAATCACTTCTTATAATCATATAAGACCTCTTCAAATTTTATATTTCAAAGGTTGGTGATTGTATTTCTTAAAGTAGTTATAATTAGCACAAAACTCGTAGCATTATTCATCATAATTGGAATGAACATGTTATTATGAATGTGGAGGAAAAAGAAATTAAAACTTTTTATGGTTGATAGAATTGTATTTCATGTGGCTCTGCATTTGTCATGGTTACCAAGATGTGATGTGCTTATCAAGTAAAATGAATTGAGCTAGAATGAAGGACTGGAGACTTCTGTTGTGGGCTGCAATATATTGTTCCACTGTTCAGGTTCCACTTTTCAGCTGTGATCTTATAGGAAGCTTTTTTGTCTGTTGTAAGAATATCACTAATTGCAATCCTGAAGTAATTTATTGGAATGGGAGGATCAAGTTTGCATTCGAATTAATTAAAGTGCCTTAGCACTGTTACTGCAGTAATTTTATTTAAATGTGTCTTTTATGTCAAATTCTTAGCATCACTACTTTGAATTTAGATTTTTGTATTATGGTTTGCTTAGAGGCTATAGTTGCTTTCAAATAAGTCAATTGTCCAGAGAAAATTTTAAAATTATATAAAACATTCCTTTCTAATTTCAGTAAATCTTGATGTTTTTCTTCAATTCAATAATTCGTAATTTAATGTTTCTTTAAATGATAAATGTTATATCTTATAGTAAACTACTGTCAAACCCTGATTTAATGCTACTGTTTGTCCACTATAAAAGCTATAAAAATGGATGACAGTAAATGTGAATCATTTGTCTTCAATGTGAATGACATATTTGGAGCTCTAGATAGTTGGATCTAATGGGCATATGCATTTGCTTGAATATATTGGTGCAAAGGGCTTTAGCCATCCTCACTTTTATTTAACTCTGCCCTTGTTCAGTGCCAGGATAATGTCTACACGTGGGGCAAATACGCATAACTATGTCTCTCATCCAACTAACCATTAGGACTTAGGAAGTTTTTTATACAAGTGTCTTCAAACGAATGAGGCAATCATCAGTGATTCATTATTTTTAAAATTTTTTAATTATTATAAAAATGTAATTCATGGATGGACACATCTAAAAAAATAACTTGAACAGTTTTCTTATGCCAATTTGTGATGCTTAATATGACCTTCTTTCACTTTACAATTATCCTTTAAAATACTGTAGAAATTGCTGATCCCTAGAATATGGGAGAAACTATTATTCGAGAATTTTTCCTTATTTCTAATTTCTCCCAGTTATCCTCGAAGGTTAAGTATGTACTCTCATTGGCATATCAGTTCAGTAAATTGAATGGGCATTTATGTCACCATTGCATTTTTTCAGGGATATCGGTGGGGTAGTGGTTACAATGTTTTCCAGCTGTAGAAAGGAATCTGCTTGCACAAAGATACTGACAGGTGATTTGGTGGGAAGTTAAATGTAATTATGTCAAAACATACAAGAAAGGACAGTTTGTTTCCAGGGGTTTGTATCGGGAGAAAGAATTGAGATGATTTACTTATGGGTCACTTGAATACAAACTGGAATGTGCTATACAAAATTGCTTCAGGAAATATCATATATTGAAATATTATAAGTTTCAAAATAGCAAATGGTAGTCAGTGGTGTACTGGGAAACTCCAAAACCCGTGTGGCAGGGTGGCCCATGGCCAAAGCGGGCCCATATTTTTTTGTGAGACCTTCAAATTTTTTCTGGGACTTCAATTTTGTTTTGTCGGGGGGGCCTATACATTTTCAGGTGTGCCACTGATGGTAGTAATTACCTTTCTAAAGCTAATATAAAATTGAAGTGTAAATTAATTAGAATTATTACACTCATTTTCAGCAGAACACATTTCAGAGTATTTCAACATTAAATTCTTATTGACTAATGGTATTGCTTGTTTGTTTAGTGGTGGCATTCGGTGACACATGAGAGGGGAAGGAAAAGACTTGGGATGGGAACCTTTAAGGGGAAAGTCGACGTCATAGCCATGCGCAGTAGCACATTTTGGGTTCAGACTAATAGTTCGGAGAATAGGTCGTGCAGCTTTTGCCCATGGCTAAACATGGTCTCCCCTATAGGTGGTCCCGCCTCAAGGATGGACTCGTCCTTCCAAGTGAGTGCCTTCTGTGCACCGCCACCACTAAATGAACACACTATAAATAGGGAAAAAATTCAAGTGCCAAGCGGTAAATTACATTTGTATACTGGATCAGCCACATCAAAATTCATTTAACCATTGAATGAAGGTAATTTTTTATATTCTAAAGATTTTTTAAACAACCTATATATTATAATGTTTAGACATTCTTTACCAGTGAAACGATAGTATCGAAATGCCTTATGGCCATGTCTCCTGTGTCTGTCCATGTGTTTCATATCCAAAAATGGATTTTCATGAAATTTGGTATTTAGGACTTAAGGGTAAAGAAAATAAGAAAATGATATAAATGATTCACATGGTTGAATCAGGAGTGTCACTTTGCTGGTGGCAAAAAATGAAATTTCAGTCATCTCTTAAAATATTACTTATCTCAATCAAGTCTTCAAACAAAATTTGTAGAAATAGTCGAATAGAATATGTTTTGTTCAGTACTTTTTTATAGGAGGAGTAGCCATTTACAATAAAATCGAAAGAATGTTTTAAATTCATTTTGAGCAAAGTTTTCTGTATTTTTTTAATTATCAATAAAACAATCATCCTAATAACTGAAGTAAACAAGATCTACTATAAACATTTATTTTCCTTATGTATAGTACACAGCTTTTGTAAGTGAAAAGAAATTGATAACAGGACAAAGGAATGAATCTGAATATAAAGATTACTACTGCTCATTTCAAGAGGGGTCTTTTTTAATAATTTTTGTTATTAATTACTACTGATTGTAAAGTAAATCGGTAAATCACAAATTCAATATTTCCTTGACATAGCTTCATATATATCATTTTGCAGTGCTTAGATATTAAGCCATTAATATTTTTTTTGGCATGATTACATAAGTCATAGGGAATGCCTTCGGAAACTGAACTCGGATATGAAGTACACATTTCCATTCTTGTTAAATCAATCAACAATTTAATTCAATACATTTAAAGACCTACTGAAACAATTTTGCTTCTATTTATTTTATTATAAAGGGGATGGTGGCAAAGATTCTGCGATATAAGGGGAAGTATAGTAAAAATAGTTGAGGACCTCTGATCTTAATAAACTTCCTGTCAATCTAGCAGATACGTAAGATTTGTTCACAGGCATTCATTAGTACTAGGGGCTCTGCCCCTGGCTGCTCCATGGTCCAACCCCAGGGGGACAAGCTTGCTAGCACTCGCTTACCCTGATTGCTCGCTTCACTCGGATGCAAAAAGTCGAAAACCAATACATATGCGTTTTAGGTATGTGTTACGCATTTTGTTTCACCGGTGTAGTCTGATTCATACTTAGATTTTTGATTAAATGCCTATTTATCCAGTCTACACTTATTTTTCTCATTACTTCCGTTAGCTTTGAACATAAAATTTGATCGGTAGTCTTAAATCAACAAATCATGCAAATATGTCATGACCATATTCAATGTTTCTTTTTACTAAAGCCCTCATCACACTTTTGGTATCTTAGTGCCTTGTCCTTTTTGAAACCCAAACTAATCTTCTCCATTATAATCACTTGCTTTAGCTTCTGTTTTTCTTTTTAAACTCCTGTGTATAACCTCGGTTGTATGTGAAACTAAATTATCATTCTATTATCCTGGAATTTAGTTGCTTCATTCTATTTCTTTAAGCAAATCAAAATTGATCCAGTTGGTCACTCTTACTATTCATAAATTTTATGACAAGTTATAGAAACTCTCCTTCCCCTCTTATTTAAATTCTTTAACAATTTGCTGGAACGTTAATGACTCCTACTGCTTTCTTAGACTTCATATCTCTAAGAGCCTTGGTACTATTGAGTTATCCCGGACCCCTATTAAAAATGCTATAATATTTTCATTGTACTCTAATACCCGAATCCAAGTTAAGTTGCTGAGGGTTGGATTAATTCCATTTTCCTCCTGGGTTGGGGGTTGGTTCATACCATTTTCCTCCCCTGGGTTGGATTAAGCGGTTGGGGGTTGGATTCGTTCCATTTCCCTCTTCCCTCTGGGTTGGGTCTAGTGTTTGGGGGTTGGACTCATTCCATTTTCCTCCTCCCTCTGGGTTAGGTTAAGTGGTTGGGGGTTCCATTTTCCTCCTCCCCCTGGGTTGGGTTAAGTGGTTGGGTGTTGGATTCATTCCATTTTCCTTCTCCTTCTGGGTTGGGTTAAAGTACTTAACCCAACACAGAGGCAGGAGGAAAATGGAATGAATCCAAACCCTAGACCCAACCCAGAGGGAAGAGGAGAATGGAACGAATCCAACCCTCAACTGCTTAACCCAACCCAGGGGAGGAAAATGGAATAAATCCAACCCCCAACCACTTAACCCAACCCAGAAGGAGGAAAATGGAATTAATCCAACCCCCAGCAACTTAACTTGGATTCGGATACTAGGATTTAATGAAAATATTATAGCATTTTTAATAGGGGTCCGGGATAACCCAGTAGTACCAGAGCCTTTTCAATCTCACCATCCAATATTCCTATAGCAACATTGCCATCTTCTATGGCTTCCTTTCATCTCAATCAAATCTAGCTTCAAAAATTCTCCATATAATTCCTCAATGTACTCTTTTCATCTTTTCCTTTCATACTTTGGCTTAATGAAAATTTGCCATTTGTGTCTATTTGGGACCAATGAATTTTCCTTCTTGTTTCCCGTTTACTCTTCAGCTTTTCCATAAAGCAAGTCTGTTCTGCTTTACATCTGCAGTTCCTCCAAGTCTTCACATTGTCCCTCTTGCTTTAGAGTTTTTCTCCAAATTTTTTACTTATGATGCAAGTCAAAGTTGTTTACATAAAATCCAAATCCATTTATCCAGGTTTTCCAACTCTAGTGTCGGGTGCTTTTTTCCATTCTTCTCCAGTGGCATAACTAGGAACAGAAGGGCCCATGGCAAAATATTATTGAGGGTCTCTCCCCTTTCAAACAACAAATGGATATGTTTAATTATAACTTAAAACCATTGTAAAACATACCAACTTGTGCTTATTAATCAATTATTAGGAATATGCTGAAAAGATTAGGCTTTTAAAATTACTCTGTCCTAAAATAATGATTGACTGGAGTCATTCAGAAATTAGAATAAAAAGAAATAGCTAAATAACCTATTTTTTCTGTCCAGAAAAATTTGAGGACCCCCTGGGCCCGAGGCATTTGGTCTCCCATGCCATCATATTGTTATGCCACCGTTCTTCTATGTTCTTTCATTTGTTGTCTTTCAGCCCACTCTCCACCAACTATTCTACCTCAGCTTTCTTTATTTATGATTGTCTAGATCAGTTTCTCTCAACCTTTTTTTGTTTGCGTCACCCTGTTTACTGTTTCATTTCCTTTAAGTCGTCTTTAAAGATAAATTTGGCTTTATCTACAACATAAAGATCAAGATTTATACATTCAAAGAAACAGAGGCGGGTATTATTCTGGTTTTATTTATTTTATGAGCCAGAATATGATACACTGAATTTATCAAATATTTGCGTCACCCTTCAATAACTCTCGCATCACCCCGGTTGAGAAACACTGGTCTAGATACTCTTGAACTTCTCCTCATCTTTTTGTCTTTCCAAGTTAATGTCTAACTTTCATACCCATACATTGAGATTCTTTTGACTGCCACTCAAAAAATGAGTTTTTTCTCGCTCTATCCTATAATATTCCATTCAAGATTTTTATCACCTGTGTTAATAAAACTATTCTTAATATCACCAAACTTTTTTCCATGTTATCCACCATGGATTCTAAGTACTTAAATATCTTGCATTTTTTAATTGTCCAATTTTATGAACTTTTGATCTTACGAACAATACTTTTATGCCACAAATTTGAATTATGACCTTATAACTTGAATTTTGGAATTTTTGCTCAATTTCAGCAACCCCACGTAATGCCATCATTTGAAAGGAAAATAAGTAAGAATATTTATTTCCAAAATGTATGTATTTAACAAATACGTATATAATTATTTCTTCATAATGTTTCAGATCCACAGATTGTATGTTAATTCTTTCTAATTTTAATCTTAAAAAGAATGAAAGCCTGCACGTCGAAAAGCCGATTTTTGTGTTATTTTATGGGAAAATTCCATGCTTCTGCTGATGTAATATATCCAAGTAACCCATCCATCACCTTACTCTTTTTACACCATACTTCATTCTTTGTTTTTCTTACTTTAACCTATTCAGAACTTTATGATCGTTTTTAGGCTGGTTTCCAAAGGAAACATAGCCTTATGAAATGGTCGTGTCTGTGTGTGCCCCATCTCCTAACAACTTTTGCATCAATGGACCGATTTTCATGAAACTTGGTATGAGGCTTGTGCTGCCAGGGTTCACCTCCAAACTATATTTTATTTGGCAAAGATTGAAGTCCCTGGTTCGATTCCAGGAACGTTTTTTCCATATTTGCTTTACATAGGAAGTCTCAAATCTATCGTGCAGAGATGTTTTCTTTAATACTTTAAAATCTTAAAATTAAGATATCGGAGTGAGGTTTGTACTGTTCTAAGGGGAAAAGCTGAACAAAATGATTCAAACAGAACTTAAGATGCCTACCTTCCGCAATATTTATTTAATACTTATATTGGCTCTAATAGCTTTAAAATCACCACAGATAAATTGCTCTTTGTGCTCCCAAATTTCATAATTTAGCATTATAAAATATAACAAATACATTTGAATGGAAAACTAAATTGATCATGTGTATTTGTGTGGCAAAAATAATGCCTGTATGCATTAGACTATACCGAATCCAACATTAGTCGCTGCTATGGCAACACATAATGAGTGATAAAAACTGCAAAAACAACAGTATTTATGCAAAATTCGAAGAATTACGATCGATAAGCAAAATTCTATGATAGAAATTAGAATTTCCATTCCTTTCCTCAGAGAATAGTACAAATCCTGCACTGATATTACAATTCTAAGATATTTTAATGTGCAAGAGAAAATTACCTGCATGATGGTTTTCAGATTTTCCATGTAAATCAAATGGGAAGAATAGTTCCTGGAATCAAACACAGGACTTTCAATATTTGCAACAAAAACTATCTTTAGGAGCTCGGCTCCAGTAGCAGGAGATTTCCACCAAGTGTCATGAAAATCGGTCTAATGGTGCAAAAGTTAATAGGAGGGGAAAGACAGACACAACAACGAAACTATAAGCCTAAATCCATTCTGGAAAGTAGGCTAATAATTCAAGAACAAAGTATCTGTATTCAGTGGTAATTCTCCGAAAAGAAGGTTCTTGTGGCTCTTGGAGATACCCGAGTCAAGTATTTTTTAAGTATTCGTTCTTGAAGGGAATTTTTGACAAAACTTAAAATCACTCTGCTAGACCATTAGTCTTATTCATCTGACTTCATCCCATGTGACATCTTGTTTCACAAGTTTAAAATTTCATTGAATGGATGACACTTTGAATCAGTGGAACAAATCAAACAAAATATGACATCGACTCTGAGGAACATCACAAAACATTAATTCTAAAGAATTTTCCCTTGGAAGATGTGTATGGCTCAGCAAAGAGACTATATTGATGGTTACTACATATGTTAAGATCTTTCCATTTCAAACTTGTGATTTTATACATAAACAATCCGGTAACTTTTCGATTATGTCCATATTTTCTCATGTTGGTTTAATGTATTCAGTATAGCACAAATATACTTCACATATTTGAATTAATCTGCTTCCTTTATCTTTTTCTAAATCCTCCCCATTGCTGCCAATCAATTTATCATTTACTGTATTTATCCGAATCCAAGATGAACCCGAATCTAGGACTGTCAAAAGATTTTGAGCCCAAATTTCTCACTGGACATATTTGGCGTATATTTTGAACACACACATTCAGTATAGGTATACTAGTTAGTTCATTAGTTAAAATGATCTGTTACAAATTTTTGTTTGAGAAAAAATTTAAAAAAATGTATTTTTAAAAATTAATACATTTAATCGAAGTCCGGATCATATGTTTGCAATGAAAAATTTCAGTAGATGCAATTATTTAATCTTGTGTTTCCTTTGTTTTAAAAAATCGATAAAACGCATAACCGTACTTCCTACAGTTCTACGACAACTTGTCATGGTCAGTTAGTCGCTCGTCAATTCGTCACATGAAAAATTCATCGCGTGTCAATACATCTGCTGTACACCAGTCATGGTGTCTCACCTTTCAATTTGTCTTGTGACGAATTGACGTGCGATGTGCTGAAGCGCGACAAGTTTGTTGTGTGACGAATTTACTTTGTACTTGAATTTAAGACGACCCTCGATTTTCACGAGCTTAAATTTTGAAAAACCCTCATCTTGGATTCAGATAAATACAGTATTTTCCAGCCTATTTAGATCTCCCAGAACAGTCAACTCCTGGTTTGATTTTATATTTTCCATCCTATGATTCAGCCCCTCTAAATATCATTCCTTTTCCATCAATACCACATCTTCGTCTGGTCTGTGAGGTCCTATGATAATGAATTCAGTTCCATATATATCAACCATTACCTTTATCAACCTTTCATTTACATCTTCAAAATTTTTTGTTATTCTTCAACTTCTTTTTAATCATTACCAGCACTACAGCTTTTGTTCTTTTAACCTCATCCATTCCACTCCATGTATGTACACAATCATAATTTCCTTCTTGTCCTTTTACTTTCCTTTTTGTTTCTGTAACAATCATTATATCCATCTTATTCTTTCATATTTCTTCAAGTATCTCTTTCCTTTTGTTGCAATACTTTAAATATTCAATGTACCTAAGTTTTTCATTTTTGTAGCCTAAGTTGAAAATCCATCAAGTTTATTCTTATCTTTAAGGAATTCAGCAATTTTTGTGTTATATGAATGAATGAATAGGACTATCACATAACCCCCAACCCAGAGGATAAGAGCTTTTTACTGAAGGTTCTTCAATCCCCTAGTTGATTTGTGTTCAAGACTTCCAGATCTTTGGCTTCTCATGTTTCTTTTCAGTTTCTTCTTAAGAGTCTTCAGTGCTCTCACTCCCCATCATGCAAGTCAGCAAGGCTTTCACCATAACTAGTTGTTTGTCTAGTTTGTCCTTTTGGGATGACATAGTTTACCAGGGTTTGTCTGCTAAACAGCTTCTTGGAGGCATAGATAAGAGTACAGTGGGAACTAAACTCCCTGAACCATCTTTATTATCAAGGTGCCACGTGTCAGGATAGAGAGTTCCATCCCTCCTCTACTCCTCTTATAACCCAAAAATACAATAATATCCTTAAAATGATATAAAATTTATATCTCTTGAAATTTAATTGCAAAATTTCTACCAATCCTTGTATGAATACTCGAATATAATTTCAAGTGGCACAAAAGTAGGCTTGCTTTAATGGATCAAGTTTTAACTCTTAGGGAGTAATGCAACTGAAAATTAAAAAAATATTTATTTATTATCTTGAATGATTTTATCCATGAATTTCCATTTTTTTTGTAATAAGAGATCAAGTGCCTATGTTAAAATTTACATCAACTCTTTTTTGGTTAAGAGAGGTGGTAGCTGGAGGAATGGGTGATAAAAGGGTTCCAAATTTACAGAGTCTCCTGACCAACTATGGATCTCATGGGGATTTCATCTAGCCTGCCTTTCCATTTTATCAGTTTCTTAAAATAACCATCACTGTGTCTGTATTGGGTATCATTAGAAAATATGATTGAATTCTATAGTTTGAAGTTATAGATACAACACTAATTGCATTTTTAAATATAGAAGTATGGCACATTATTTTAATGATGCTTTATAAACTAGCCATTGAAAATTTCATGTGGTCTTATTTATTTGAGATATCATATCTATGCCGATGGATGATAATTAGTCTTGTGGAAAATTTAGTAAATATATTGTTGACCCTCAGCCTATGATATTAATGTGACAATTTTAGAAATGTTTTAGCATGCAAATAGAATAGGGAGAGCTGAAATACAGTAAAATAATTTGTTGAGTGGATTAAAAGTAACCAAGGATTGTAGAAAAATGAGAGAGAGATAGTGAGGCTGCAGCTTTATAGCATTTATAATTTGAAGGAATGGTATATAATACATTTTCATAATAATGCAATACAAGTCAGCCGCCATACCTAAAATTTTTTAATAAATATTTTAAGAAACTATGCAAGCCATGAATACTGTAAAGACCAAATTTGTAATAGAGCTTAATTAGCAGGCCATCCTGCATTATTAAATACCTTTTTTCCCTAATATTTAGCAAAGAGTTGCCTTAATATGTGCCATATTGGGAAAAGTGAGCTATACGAAGGGGTTCCCAAAAGTTCTGTGACTGATTGGATAACAAAAAATCCCAAGTACTATTGAAGGGTGATTCATTCTCTCCGTCCGTCCGTCCACATGTTTAAACTCGGGAACCGCTGGACGTATTTTGATGAAATTTGATAACGGATAGTTTTAGTAAAATTTGACGACCGATTTCAATTTTGGTTTTAATCGGACGATAATAACGATCACTTTACATGAAGTCCTACGCAGGACGTATTTTTATAAAATTTGGTATTGGGCAGTTTTACTAAAATTTGTACATCTCAAAGAACGCATTTGGAAACTCTGTGTACTCCGACATGGAGTACACCTTTCCATACTTGTTCTATTAAAAGAATGAAAAACTTATACTTTTGATAGTGGCTACATTTTCGAAAGCCAGTATTAGTTTGTTTTTCCAAAGAAAAATAATTTCTCTGGAATTGCATCGCTATTGTATTTTCAACCTTTTTTGGCATGATTATACGGGAGAAAATTACTTTGGTCACTAGGATGGATCAAAGCATTTCGTGAGCAATGATTTCTGGCGGTACCTGTCAAGGAGAAAAGAGATGGAGGCGATTCACTCATACATTATACCTCAAAATAATTACTCGTGGAAGAAATTACGTTACTACTAGATAAATGTCGAAGATTTTCCTTTGTAAATGGGAGAAATTGCCTTTACGCCATGACTCACCATTAAACCTGACATCATTGCGGAGTAAACAAGAAGTTTAAGTTCCTATCATTGCTCTATAATGACGGGGATGAAGAACATAACATCAACTTGCTATTAAAAATTCCTTAATTTTCCCCGGAAAACGACGTTATACTGATAAATTGAGGAATAACTCGCTAACAACTTCGTTTCCGAGGGATGAATAAACAGTCAATGGAATGAGCACAAACTTTTTACGTGGTCCGCCGCGATTATGATTCGAAGTAGGCAAGAATTATGGCGGGCTGTTGAAAGGAAAAATGAACTCGATCTCAATTATATGCGCTTTATTTACTTCACCATGAAAGACGATGTTGAAAGGCCTCACTGCTGTGGTTAATGAGATATCGCAAGCGAACTTTTTGTTGTCTACTCCGCCGTCGCGTCATTCAAAGGGAATGCATCGGCTTGCACGACTCTGATAATGATATCCTGGAGAGGAATGACGACGCTACTTTTGGAAAACGAGCCAAGATACGCGAAGAGCGAGTAAAAGAAAGGGAAAAATTAACCAGTTTCTATCAAAGAATTTCTTTAAATAATTCCGGTGGCGAAATAAATAAGCATAAAATTTTATTTATTGTTGCGTGGCCTGTTCAAAAGAATATATGCATTTCATTCTTAGATTCTAATGAGCGGGAGACAATTCAAAAGATATTATTTAAATAGCATACTTGGATCCAATTTTAATTTTATATTGATAACATTTCTGATATGCTTTTATTTGTCGAGGCTTTATGGAAGTGAGCATATTCATTGGAGTAGGTCGCGTGTTGTATTCCTGCAGTAACATAACATAATAGTTGAGCATAAAAACATAACAAGGTGTAATATTGCTTTTGGTTTGATGGGAATCATGAAACAAAATAATGTAGGCATACGACAGTTTTCGTTAAGGACAACAAAATTTTATAAAATAGAATTTTTGGTTTTAATTATATTTAATTATAATTATTAAATAATACTTTAAATTAAACTATAAAATGATAATCTATAGTGAAAACTCCAATAAGGATAGACAAGGTCTATCGTCATAAAAATTAAATTTTAAAGATGCTAATTTAACACTGAAAACGTTAGTTGGGATACAAATTTAAAACCAAAAAGGATTTTTTCACATTGTGTGGCGTAAATCATGTTAAACTTCAACTCCTCCTGAATTTATCACAACTGAATCTCTGCTTATTTATTTATCATTACGTTTAATATGCACTTTTTCCAGGCCAAAATCATCAAATGAATAGTGCACTTTAACTCTAGCTCTAGTATAACCGTATTTCTAGAAGGAAGTAATAAAAAGCAGCCATAATTATCAAAGGAAGGCGAGCTAAATGAATTTCACTGTTTTCAAAGAAGTCGACGAAGGGAAATTTCAAATAAAAGAGGGAAATAAGAAATTCAAAACAACAGCGTCTGTGAAAAACTCTCTCTAGCAACATCTTAAAATTCGCTTTTAGTTGAAGCGACGCGAGCTGCTCAATTCCTTTGCGGAATGTTATTTGACAAAACAGAGGACGAAAACTAACTTAAGTTTTGCTTAAAAAAAGAAATTCTCTCAACAGATGTGAGAAAAATCCATTTTTATTAAACAATAAAATAACACACTTCCAAAATGAAAAACTTTCTTAAAAATTAGCATGAAAGCATTAAATAAGAATAAGGTCATTCATAACCTCGAATTCACCCTGAACTCTGGTATCAACGGAAATAACGCCAGCGTTACAAGCTTGGTAGAAGCAATGTGCCCGTGAAAACACAGACATAATAGGGTAGAATGAGGGAGTACATTTTAAAAGAGATAGCTGGAGAAAGTTTCTTAAGACGGTCGATCTTAAGTCAACATTGATGCGCTATCTTATGAATCGATGTTGTTTACGGGATAGTAGCCGGCTGTTCGTACTGCGCCATCGCTCTTAATAGTAGTGAAAGACACCAGAAGCTATCCTCCGAACTCCGGCTTCTGCACAGCGCGCTGCAGCGCCCCCCTCTTCTTACCTTCGCTCTCAATGAAAATAAGTAGCGTAGCGGAAAATGTAGGCGGTGTAAATGTTGTAAATTTTTTTACAGTCGGCATGGGCATGCTCTGTTTCGCCTTTTTTAATAACCGAATCAATTAATTGTTATTTGAAGCCTTTGCAGAACTTTTAATGAATCCCATCCGTTCCTCCGCTATAATTTTCTTTTCAGTCAGATGCTGCTATATTTTTGGTGAAAGCGTTGCTGTTAGTAATTCATATCCAATTTGAAGGAATGTACTTAATAGAAAGGACCTTTGAAGGGTCGTTTGTTATTGGTCCTTTTAGAAACAAGGTTTACCTTCAGCAAAGAAGGTAGGGATTGTTTTTGGATGCCTTAGAGAATTAGTGTAGTGTTTGCAAAGGAGGAAGCGAGGGCACGAATATATTTTGTCCTAGAAGTTGCGTATGCATTATTATAATAATAATAAAAATATACGTATTACATAAGGCAAGGTGGCAACAACACAAAAAGAAAACAACAACACAAATAAAAAAATTGGTTTTCCTCACAGAAAGATGGTTATGTATATATTTTCTGTCATTTGCGTCGATTTTATATTTTCATTAAGGGAATATTTAAAGGATTTTCTGAAAATGTTGCTCCATAGGAATAATAAGGTGAATTTCCTATACCTCATCTCAATATGGGAGGGCATGGGGCAGAATGGTCAAATTTGACTAATTTCCCGATTTGAATATTTTATAACCCATTCATACTTTGTTCGGCAGCCAATGGATAATAAGATATTTGTTATGTTTACTCTGTCATTCGCAGGTAAAAAACGGTATTTTCAAAAATGTTAATGGGTAGGATTTATGCATATTATACACGAGCATTGTTGTTTTTATGCTCTGAAAACTTGGATATCACGTATTCAGACACTTCAATGGAATTTCTGATTAATTTTACAAAAAATAGAATCATCGTGATTTTAATAATACGGAAGTATTTCTGTAAAATATTCATTGTTTTTCATTAAAAGTGCATATGCAATAATTATTTGATCAATAAAAAATAAAGTAGCTGAAAATTAATGTTCATATATGTGACACTTATTCTCCTTTTAACCAATTGGGCATTTAATTATTAATGAATTCTTGAGATAAAAAAATGTATTTTGGTTGTCATACTTCGATTTTAATTAATTTTGATCTTAGTTGAAACTTCGCTGTTGAAAAAAATTCAAATATGATTCAAAATATCTCTTTGATTGAGATTTTCTTCATCCTAATTTGCTCGGAAAATAAATATAGTTTACTATTAGCTTTTATAGGATTGTAATTACTACTGCCAGCAGACGTAAATTTTACCCCCAAATGACGGGCTTATAAAAGATAAAATTAATAAACCTATACATTACATCTAAACGCCTCAAAAATTCGAAAACCACTGCCTACTTTGTTTATTAATAAAATTTCACAACCTTAAAATTATATCATATAATTAGCCCTAAAATTTATTGCAAAAAAGTAAATTATATTAAAATTCCATGAATTACTGTAGTTTCAATTAATCAGATTATCAAGAGCAAAATATTTCTGTCGGCAAAAAATAAAGGGAATTAGTGATTACGTATTTCGAGGTATCCTGTCCGAAATAACTCCACGGGAACGAATATTTCTCCGAAGGTAGTGAAGTAATATTTATCGATAAGATGCCATCGCTTGTGCAAAAATTAAAATATGCCGATGCTGTGATTTCAAAAAATACCTGTACCTACCCAACGGGATCAGCATCTCACATCCTTTCGAATTCATTCGAATTTAATTCGCGGAGAAGTCTCTCCGGCGCCCCTTCTCCCCGTGTCTCAATCGCCTATCCTTCCAAATGCGTTGCAATCTCCACCACTGGTACAGCATTCGCCGGTAAATTCGCGATCAGCGCAATCCATTCTCCGTCGTGAGGCGGAGAGAAAATTGGCAAAATAAAAATAACGACGCAATCCCCAGGTTGGGAACAAACTACATTGCCCACTTCCTGATTCCAATCTCCACTTTTTTCAGCATAAAAAAAACACTCGGCTCTGCAAAGAAAAAAATGCGATACGGAAAGATTTTCGGTTTAAAGTTTTCCCATTATCCAAAGGGAAACTGTTTTAATCCCCCCTCTTCGGTTCCAGAATTGGGAACCTGCCGTGCGGTTTTCCACGACTCGCTCCGCTGGTTATCCCGATCCGATCCAGCAGCCTGAGAAATCCTCGGACATGAGAGCTGAATGCTTAAATACGACGACTCGAACTAAAAGTTTGTTTACCGAGGCCGTAGCGAAATGCATTATAGTGGATTATTTGGGCGATTATTTAGGTTTGTTATTTAGGTTGACATACATTTTAAAGTGAGGTTTTTTAGGTCTAATCCCCGCGACGCTTTAACGACCGCCATTTGTTACTAACAAAAGTGTATTCCAGAATGCATTCGTGCCACAGCGTGTGTTTTAATGGTATTCCGATGGATGCCGTCAGAATCAGCGCGGAGACCCATATTTCATTTTTATTTATATTTTGCTTCGGTAAAGGTCGGATTTGATAAAAAGGGGTTTAATTAATTAAAAAATTTATATAAATCATTTTTATATTAAACATATTGTCTAAATGTAAAAGTTTACTGTTTTTTCCTGTTCTACATTATTAATTTAGCTCTTAGCGGATTACATGATTCGACATGTATAATAATGGATATAAATATCTTCGTTATAATTTATGTTGTTTCATTTGTGGATTTATAATTCACTTTTGTTTAATTTTTGGTTTAAATTCAAAAATATTTGTTCGAATTTGAATTTTTAACACTCGTTTAAATGTTTGATTCTCTTGTACTTTTCGGTAGACGATTTTTAATCTTAATATATTGAAAACATAAGGACAGATAAATTAGAGTTACTTAACTGCATGGATTACACAAATATCTTTCGCACATTTAGTTATGCACATTATATTCCAGTCAAAATTGGTGGTCAAAGTAAAGCGGAGTTTTTAAACCTTAACCCTGTAGTTTAAAATCGAAAATCAACGAATAGAGTCAGAATTTTATGAATAAATTCCTAAGAGAAAAGTTAATACACTGGATACTTTGCATTTTGTATACGGAAAGACTTTTTACCAGAGATTATTTGTAACCAAGATATGAGTTCATACCAACATCTCAGCATTAATCGTCTGAATCAAACACAACTATTTACTAATTTTAATTTTCTCTACATATTCATGCATATGAATAATTATCAATGTTTTGTTTACAAATAAAAGAAAAATCATAAACTTGGAAAAGAGGTTGTATGAAAGCATAAACCTGATGTTAGAGCCAAATAACCCAACCTGTATTGTGGAAGAAGTCTAGTGTTACGGAACAACAAAGGGTTGCAGAGGCTTAATTGAGAGGAAAGAGCTTTGGTGGGGAAGGAAAAGGTAACATATAACCTAGTGGAATAGGGAAATGAGGATCAGGAAGCGAACATGTATAACGTCCGCGTAAAAAAAATCGCTTGTAAGCTTCGATGTTCGTAAGGAGCGGGATGATGTCACGTACCGCAGTCGACCAGGGGTCTGCTTTTACTTAAAGCGGACTCCTAAAGTGAAATTAACCCATCCTCTCTCCCTTGCAACCCAGGAAACCTTTACGCCCACCGCCTACCACCCTCTCGCTTCCTCTTCCTCGCACCACAAACACACCCGACCACAGCTCCTCCTCTTCGCCGGAATTTTGTCCCACACTATATACCTGACTGCTTCCAAATCCAACCCATTTAACTCCCTATGGCGCCGAGATCCTGTGATGCTCCGCTCGGCCACATTTACTAGCGCATATAACGAGCGGGAGACCGCGGCGAGTTGGACACGGTTTGGCAAGAGAGGAGGAGGGAGAGGAGGAGGGAGAGGAGGAGGGAGAGGAGGAGGGAGAGGAGGAGGGAGAGAAGGAGGGAGAGGAGGGAAAGAGGAGAGGGAGAGGAGGGGGAGAGGCGGGGGAGAGGAGGGGGAGAGTATGGGGGAGAGTATGGGGAAGAGTATGGGGAAGAGGAAGGGGAGAGGAGGGGGAGAGGAAGGGAAGAGGAGGGGGAGAGGCGTGCCATGGATGGGGGACTGGAGGCCCGGTGGAGGAGAAGGTGGTCCATCCACCGGCGATCGTTTGAACAAGTCGAGCGAGATGGTAAAAAGAGAGAATTTATTCTTTCATCGAGAAAATTTCGCATCGAATACGCTCGAATTCATTTATATGTATTCATGGATCTGTGTGTCTGTACATATATCTAAATTTAAAAAAAGAGTCGAGAATGTCGAGGAAGATGAGGTATGCGGAATTAAATTTTCGGTCAAGAATTTATTTTACGTTTAGTACTAAAAGGTGGGTCGACACGTAATATTAATGGCTGCTTTGCCAGAACGAGAACTATTTGCTACTTTTAACTCGCTGATAATCTCTTTTTTAGCCAAGTAACCGCTGCTGCTTTTGTATTTGATTTTAGTTCTCTTCTTCTTTCCTGTATAGTCTTTTATAGTCTCGTTTCAATGTTCCTAATCTTGACTTATGCTACTAGATATTTATACACGCTTCAAACTTTTCTTCATTTTGACTCTGTTAAGAATACGACCACGCTAGATTTTTCCTATATCGTATATCCTTATAAAATATGAAGTATAGCCCTTCGTGGTTTATTACTCTCATTTGCAGACAGGCTTCTTAGTGTTTATGTACATGATACCTTAAAGCTTCTACGTTTTCTTATTAATTTTCCTTTAAATTATTCCAAATTCATCTTCCTAGTCTGTTAATTGGTATACTATTGCATGAGGGATATGATCTCTGAACACATCTAATGAATTCACCCATGAAATGCACATTTAGTTTAGACAAAGAATGAATGATATTTGAAAAATTATCATTAAATATCATGTTAAAAATTAGAAGATTAATCGAAATTTTAAACGTTTTTAATTAAAAAATAGAAAACTAAAAAATTGATGTAAAACGCTCTGTTAGTAAAGACATCAATTAAAAATTGTTTGGAAATTTCATCCCAGTATTTTCTAATTCTCGAGCATTTCTGAGATCAAATAAATCAAAATAGTATTGAATGATCAAAATTTAAATTGGAATTGTATAATGCTTATTTATTTATTATTCGTTCATCATGAAACCTGATTAACAAAATATGAAACACAATTTGATTTACGTTATTGGAAGGGACATCCAAGTAAAATACAAAGGGCGTTCAGCATTAATAATTTTCAGAGAATTTTCTCATTCATTTTTATTGGCAAATATAATTTGTAGATGTCCTTAAATGATAAAAATATAGAATTGACCGTATGAAACCTGTGTAAAATTGCTTTTCTTTGTTTTGGAGTTGTCATGGTAGTTAGGATCCCCTGGAGGTATGCTATCTTTTCTGTCTAAGTTAGTCATAAGTGTGAAGTCGCTCTTTGGAACTTAGCCGCAGAAGAGTTCGTGCTCCATCCAGTTTCAGAGTCATCACTTATGCTTACAGAAACTCTAACGGGGTTCCGAAAGAGATAAGGGAAATTTGCTCTTGGGCCGTCGGAGTAGGATCTTGTTAAAGCATGCCGCTACTGAGAGGTCAGTAGTTTTAAGTCCTGGATACCAGAGAGGTAGTTTATTTGTAATTTATTCCACGAAAGCTTTAGCAAATGATAAGGAAAGTACGTATGCAAAAGTTACTTAATATCTTAGAATATAGAGGCCCAGAATAATATATTATCATACTACGCTAATTCGATAAGAAAATAAGAAAAGGATATTGCAAACTCTAGAAGGTTTTACAATTAAATGAAGAAACCATATAAATATTGTTTAATTAATAGAATATTTTAAGTTGGAAGTTTTCAAGAACCGTTCGTAATTTTTTTTAAATTTGGGTTTTTGTAGGCAAAAAACTTCATCGAGAAATATTTATTTATATTTGTAAGAGACAAAAACGATATCATTTTCGAAAGAAACGAAATGCCGAGCGTGAGAAACATTTAAGAGAAGAGCACGTAGAAAGAGTCGAAGTATCAGGCACCACTCGGTATCCAACTTATTGCATTAGTTCAGAGTGCACTGAAGCGACGAATGAGATGTCTGTGGCTTGAAATTCCAGCGTGTGTTTCTGTGGGATCATTGAATCGAAATCAGAGGAAAAAGAAATGTCTACTCCGCTCTAATTGGGCGTATGCGAGTAAAATAGCATTCCATTTGTGTTCAAAGTTGCCCCGTTTCCTTTCTTTATGGCATCGGAAATACCGTTGAATAATTATTTAATCGAATGTAAAATTCTATCGAAGGAGGCTGGTCCTTTGAATGTAATCGAAAAAAGGAATATGAAAGACAATTTTCCTGAGAATCGATTTTTAGGCATGTTTCGTTCCCAACGTAAGCGCCTATTAGCTTCGGTCCGTCCGTCTGCCCATCCATCCGTAGCCATATTCGTTCTCGGCTTCTAACGAACAGATTTTCATGAAGTTTGGTAATAAGGACTTATTGCCAAAGACAGTAAGAAAATGGCATAAATGGTTCACAAACCTAATCAGTGGTGCCACTTTACTGGAAACAAAAAACGAATTTTTCCTCATATCTTGTAAAATATAAGTCATACAGAAAGAGTTTTCAAATAAAATTTGTAGAATTATCCAAATAAAATATTTATTGTCAAATAAATTGTATCTTTGGAGTAGCCATTTTCAAGAAAATCATGCAAGAATGACATAATTCGGTTTGAATTTTGAAAAATTCATCCATGGATACTACTTAATTGAAGTCAACGGAAACAATCTTCGTTGCAAATGAAATAAATAAGATCTGCTATAATTCAGAAAATACTTGTACATGCAGCATTTTGTAAACGGAAGGAAATGGATTATATAGTACGAAGAAACGAAAGTAAACGGAAATATTACAACTACATAATTAAGTCAAGTGAGGTATATTTTAAATAATTTTTGATTGTTTGATTAATTGCGACTGATTAGAAAATAAATTTCATTATTCCCTGGGATAATTTATGATATATCGTTTTGCAATATTTAATCATTAAGATTACGCAAGTAGGTACGTTTATTAATGCACCAACTTCGGGAGGGATAAAATGTTTAGTAGACAGAGACGCATAATCGGGCCGTGAAGTTTAGCTGTTTTATGATGTGCTTTCGTTCGTTTACGTATTTTAAAATTCTCCATTGCACGAAACGTGCCAATATGTGATACACTGTACACTCTCCTAACTTGTTTAATAATAATCGTTGATTTTTTCATTTGCAGGCTAATACCATTTGTGTTAGAAATTCTCGTTCGCATTTCCATATTTAATTATTACAAATATCATGCTGTAATTTGATAAATATCATTTTGGCTAATTTTTAGAATTCATAGTGGATATCTTGCTTTAATTTTCCTATTCATATATTGAAATTAGGTACTGCTTTCAAATGTTTAAGATGAAAAGTCCACGAATCGCTAAATTCCTGGAAAGTAACTGCTTATAGTTATACATTCAGAGGTCAACAGTAAAACGGGAGTCTTAGAGTCAATTTTTCCAAAAGCATAAAATAACCAAATGTGTGAGGAGAGTAAACGTACATAGAATTCGCTCATATGACATGGCAGACTTCCAACTTGTTCCCTAGTGCCGTAATTCAAATCCTGGCATAATGCCCCAATTGGCCGTCTGACCGTCATCAAAGCAAATGTATCCAATTTATCTAAAATGTGATAGGATTCTTCGATGCAGTTTACGAAACGCCAATATAAACCTATACCATTACTATTTAGAAAGAGGTTGTATGATATCGATTTTCCTCTGCGAACAAATTTAGAAGAACGTGAATAATTTGTCGTTGCAATTGCACGGGGCTGTATTTTTATTTCATGCTCAAATAAAGGCGAAATTCGGTGATAGGGGATAGTAATTATCGTTAAAGCTTAGTTTGATTATTAATCTTTCCATCTGTGAAATTTTCGATATGTTACCTAATTAATTTGTTCGACCTTTCATGTTAATACAGTTGGGGGCGATTTTGGAAGATGGAAATCAGGAGGACATTAATTCGTTTAGTCTATGAAGACAACTTTCTTTAGATTAATTCTTTTGCAATTGTTCTGAAGTTATCATCTATTCTTTAAAGACGAAAAATAATGATTTTTAACGATGTAATCTATTGAATGACGCCACTGAAGTAACCGAAGCAGATGAGAAGTATGATTATTTTGCAATTTTGTGCTACTGTTTCATGATTCTAATTTGGAAACGATTTTAAAAGAAGACTTAATTATAGATGAGTTGTAGCTTTAATAAATAATGATGGCATATTGTTTTTAATTTTGGATTAGATTAAATTATTCATCAAAGTAAACTCTTATGCAATAAAACCCTTCATCATTGGATAAGTGAGTTAGCTGAGGGCACAACTCTTGGAAAGGTGAAAAAATCCTCAAAGAGGATTATGTAACATTGTATCATTAATGAAATTAAAATAAAATTTTGTACTCTAGGATGAAGGACTAGGATGTCTTTTGTTGTATCAGAGGCGATTATAAAAAATATTTATCGGTTCTTTTGCGCTTTGGGTACCTTTACTTCTTAAGTCTCAGAAAAGTTACAATAATCTCCCTCTACACCAGCGTTCATGGAAATAGGTCGGGTTGCGACTCTTGGACAACTGATCAACTGAGCATCGAAATTTGAAGGTGTGTGGAGGCTGATATGGTGGAAACGAGGAAAGGGGAAGAGGGGAGAATTGAACGGGAAGCGAAAGCGGAGGAAGCCCACTTTGAGATCTCAAGTGGAAGCAGCCGCAATTCTCGACTAAAGGCAGGGAAAAGGCAAAGTTCGTTCAACAGAATAAAAAAAAACATTTTGAAACTATTAACAGTATTGCAAGCTGTTATCGGTAGGAGGGAATTATACTCTTGCCTATTTTATCAAGGAGCATTTTATTCTAACAACATTAGATTCTTTAAAAGAGAATTATCGAGTTCACCTTTATGCTGTAGTAAAATTAATAAATAATGTCGCTCCAATAACCATAAAAAGGTTAGGAAAACCAGGGATGCCTTTCGGTTGCGAATCAGACATTAATCACCATTGACGTCACTGGTAGAAGATTAAAAAAAAGAGCTCTTCTTTTTTTAGAATCTACCATCGGTGATTAAAATATAACGGATGTTTTTTTGCTGAAATGTGCATATGGTTTTCCCAACCTTTTATGGCTACTGGAGCGATGTAATCAATCAATTTTCATAAGGTTCGACTTATTACACTTGTTTTATATGATTAGAAAAATGAGAAATTAATGTTTATTATAAATATGTGACATTTATACCTTTATGAATTTCAAGCCCTGCCTTTATCTAATTGAGGGATGAAAATACAAGTTAGGTTGTGGACAAATCCTATGAGCGCTTTTAAATCTCTTCCGCTCAGCATAAAACGCGGCGGAATATTTTTTGTCATAGTTTCCAAATGTGTCAAAAATTAGAATAGTCTAACTTTATCAATTAAGCAATAACGAAGATAACAAGAATATTTAACTTTTTATTTGTGCTTTAGATTCAATTTTTCTGTGTAAGAAGCAGCTATTATTGCCGTTATATATAGTGTACGAATATGATCATAAAATTCTAATAATTAGCTATAACAAAAGTTAAAAAATCTACATATATTAATAACAGATGATACCTACATCCTTGGCAGTAAACTATAAATATCTAATTACATCGACAACAAAAGTATTTTTTGTCCGTAAAACGCCACCAATTTTTATCCGTAAAATCACAGAATTAATCCAAATTTTAATGGTTAAATTTGCATTCGAGAAAAATCTTTTCAGAGACAGAAAAAATACGCATTTTGCTGAATCCTGAATAATAAATCAGTCCTCATTCCCAGGCATCGGTCCCCTCTCAAACACGGGACCTTAACGTAATAGGGTAGAAAATAACAAACCGAGCTGAGTTTTTTTTAGCTGGACTGTGTGAATGGGGCGTATCTCCGAAGTTCGCTCCCGTAGTACCCTTAGGGACTGCGTCTGGGATCATTCCTCCCGAACATCCCTGCACAGGAGGGTTCGACCCATGCCGGAGGAGGACGCATTTCGGAAGGGAGTCGTCCTGGTCTGATAGTGCCTGGGGAATTAATTATATGCTCATGGGACTCCGAAATAAGGTGGGTGCGTTGGAGACAAGAATAGGATGCCGCTCTTCCTCGGTGGAGGGTTGGCTAGAGGGCGACGGAGGCTGAATAGTCTGGGATTGTGAGGATTCTTTGAAGAAGTGGAGAGAGAAGGAGAGAGGAAACGTCAACAGGGGTTGGTTGGGCTCCGGAGGATTTCCTCAGGGCAATTTTTATTTTTTGCCTCGTATGTATGAAATTCTCCGAGTTGCTGCATTACGCACGCCCAGGATAAACCTAGATAGATAGCTTATGGAACAACAAAGCATGTACATATAACACGCTGCCTGAACCATATCAGCTAAAGAAACAGAATTAATTAATATTTTTGATGTATTGTCTGGTTTCGACAATTGAATGTGATTCTGAGCGCCAATTTGGATATGTATTTTTTTATATATAATCTTTGTGATAGGTAATATAATTTTACCTTCAATATTTGTAGTTTTGAACGTTATCTCTGATTAGGTTTTTGTTATATTTTTTGTGCTTGTGCAGTGAGGTGTAGTATAATGATTATTTTTTTTACTAATTATCATTAATTTGTAATATTAGATAAACTGAAATGAATTTCAATTGCTATCACAGCTGCTTAGAAAGATAATTTTTCAGTTATGGAAACAATCTATATTTTTATATAATATTTTTTTAGTCTGGAAATTACACAAAAAGTGGCGCTACGATTCTGTCAATCTGAAAAATGACGTATTTTAGTGAAAAAGATTATTCAAAGAAAATAATCAACAACAAAAACTCCCAAGTATGGAGATATTCTCTTCTAATTTTGACTAAGTTTAAGGGAATCGTACGATAAAATTAGAAAAATTTGATTCATTATATCCTACAAAAATTTAATACGAAATGTGGATAGCTACCCAGGTAATGTGATGTTACTAACATACGAAGATACTCGAACAGAGCAGGTGAATCGGCCTGGTTTTATGGAGTGTGAATAGGAAATTGTGGAACCAAAAATCTCTTTGCTTCCTGAGTACACCATCCTTTTCAAGATGGTGTCGGATTTACGACCAAAGAGAAATAGAGTTGGCTTGTAGTGGTTTGACTCTTGGTGAGGGGAAGTACTCGAACATAACCACATTGGTAGGAGAGAGCGAGCGGGAATCCTATGGAGTGGGGAGCGAGATGTTTACGAGGATCGATAAAGAACGCGAGAAAAACCTTCCGGAAGAGATTTAATGAGAAGGAAAGTTGAACTGAGTTTTGAGGACTAAAATAGAGAAATATACTGAATTATTTATTTTTGAAATTTAATTTTCATAACGCTTATGCTGTTTTCAATAAATTTATAACGAAATATTATATACTTTCAAAAATTAAAATCAATAGTGTTAATTCATATAAGAGGACGGGCTGTAATTATATGCAGAATAGTATTGGCAGCTTGACTCTGAATTCCAGTATTTCCTTTAATAATTCTATTAGCATATTTTACAAATGAAAAAGTATACCTCTAGGTTTTGTCGTAGTTTCCAATGACGCAGACCAAAAAATTCTTCAGTGAGAAAGTATTTTGATTTTTAACCCTTACAATTTTACTCTAATAGCTCGTTTATATGAAGATTTTCAAAACTTAATGCGACGCAAAAATGGTCCTACAGCTAATAATAGCTGAATTTTTTGCTTGAAATTTATCGTTTAACTGATACTCTTTCTACTTTCAACGATAATTTATTTTCGTACACGCGAGGCAAAAAATCTTAAACTTTACATTTTCAGATGGCAAATTAGTCCAAAGCGGTATAGCGTAAAAAGGTACATGTATTTCTGGCTCATATAATCGAACCGATAGTTAAAATTCATCTCACGGACTTTCGCGAGTCAGTCGTAAAAAAGTCGATTCCGATCTTTTCCCCAGCGTCACAAAAGAAAGTGGAAAGAAATTAATTCATCAGCGCTCGCTAATTTATATTTCACATGCATGCGTACTTTACTTAAAGTTAAATCGGATAGTTGTTTTATTTTTTCCCTCCTTTCTTTCAAACCGTTTGGCAAATGAAAATGATGTCGAAAATTTAGGAACCGATTACATCTCGTGCGCGGAAGAAAATGGAACGGAGCAATTTCGGTTCGAAAGAGACGAATGAGTTGGCTTAGCGCTCACGACCCACGAACTAACTAAGAGCGGGAAATTCTCGTGAGGCATTTAACGACTCGCTCGGTCAAAAAAAGAAAACCGGGAAAAATGGAAACAATTCCTTATTTTTTACATCCTTCGGTTGAGAGCAGTTTCCATAGAAGCTCAAATTCTCTGCCGTTTCTCACGGCAATGGTAGAAATAAAAATGGACCATTCCGGAGAGAACAATGAAATACAAAACGATAAAAGTTTGATTACGGCTGCAAAAACCCCTTTCTTCCTCTTCGCAACTCGCCTTAAAATAAGACGAATTGATTCTTAATCACGTGAAAAGAATTAAGCCCGATGAATGTGCGCGATGGTAAAAACCGAGGAGTATTTGCTTAAAATAAAGGAGCGTTTCCTGCTACGCTATGATGTCAATTCGATTGTGGTATTGGTCTGTCCCTTACGCGAAATCGATAATTGGAGATTTTATTGTAGCCGCGCTTGTGGCGCCACGCTTTGTTGTCGTCCAAAGCTATTCGTGTTGGTGTAAAAACGTGTTTTCTCATTCCGTCGATCAACATTTGCTTTTATTCTTTTAAACTGCCGCTAAAATCAATTATTTAAGGAAAAGGGAATTTGTGATGGTTCTGTATTCACTAAATTTATATATGTAGACTGCTTCTAAATTGACAGTAAAGGTAATCACCAAAAGGAAAGCAATTCAACTTTCAGTTGGAATCAGAATTATTGCAGAAAAGCATTTTGTTCATTGTGAGTATGTTAAAAAAGTAATAACTTGTAATAATTGTCGAATGTCAATCTCGTTAAAAAGGATTTTAACTTGATTGCTTATTGAAATAAAAATTTGCGATGAAGTTAACGAGTTCTATTTTGTGAATAAAGTCTTTGTTGCTTGCTGATGGACAGTATTTTTCCGCTAGAGCGCTGATATTTTTGGATAATTAAAAACTATAAATTACATTTTGACGAAACGGTATATGCTTGAGAGTCATAGTTCTCATATTGTCAGTATCAATAAAATTAATCTTGTATGATAAAATATAAAAATACTATGTAATCAAGGCTTTAAAGAATTTTAAAAAATCCCTCCACTGGTGAGTTGGTAAAAAAATCATTTCTTGGTTCATCGTCATCCCTCAAAACGCCGTCTAAGCGATTTTTATTAAATTTCTCTGGCCCGACCCATACCTCTCGGAGTAATTGTCTTAATTAACCCGCTTTAAGTTAATTGAAGACTGTGGATCAATATGTGGCTCGGGCGCGATATTATGTGCAGGAGAGGAATATGGGCGGAGGTAGGAGAGGGAGAGAGTGGAGTGGAGATAGGAGTGGACACAAGGGGAACGTCAACGGCGGCGTCTTTGATGAAGTGGATGCAGAGAGGAGGAAGAGGAGGGGAGGGAGAGGTAGGAAGGTGAGGAGAATGGAGGGCTCGTATATGAGAGGGAGGAAGATGGGGCGAGAGGGGACACAGGCTTGGAGAAGGTGGGCGGGTCGGTTCTGCCACAAGGATTACTGCACGGATGGAGAGGTCGTCTAGAACTGGGGGATATAGAACTTAGGCGGAGTAATGGGTCGGTGCACACGTGTGAGTTGGAGGTCAAGCAAACTCCTTGGAAAGGGGAATAAATGTGATAGTGATGAGAGGTAGTAGTAAAGAGAGAGAGAGAGAGAGAGAGGGGGGAGGGGATTTGGAGGCACACGGAGAAATCATCAAATTAAAAGTTAAGTCGCATCGAAGGATTTTTAATTTGGTGCAATTTATTGTGGGATAAATATTTCAAGGACACGAGATTATCGGAGAAGTTATAAATCTGAATGAAAAACAATTCGCCGCACTTTGATGCAGCGGTTATTTATGGAAATTAATCTGCTGTAAATGGATTTTTTTAATCTCTATGCATGTGTACGTCCTTGTAGCTACCGTCTCACTGGGCCGTTATAGGTTATTTATACATTTAAATTCATTATCAGATCCTGTTGGTATGATGTAGCGTTTATTCATGGAAATAAAACTGTTGTGAATGGATTTTTTATCACAACACGCGATAGCAATTGTTTCCCACGGGACTTTTTCAGGCTATATATACTTTTTTATACTTTTCAGATCAGATATCGGGCCACGTATTCGACTTTTTATAGCGTTAGCCGCGTCCGGATGCCTTTATGAACCTATTTGCAGATCATAGTAGTCTTATGTGATGCAATGATCGCCTTTGAAAAGCTTAGAGAGCCAATCTGTTTGATTTCGGATATTATTAAAAGTGAATTCATTTAATTTGAATGCTTATATGAATTTTGAAACTTTCGTGAAGATCTATATGTATGAATCAATTTTATGAGTAATTATCGAGAAATTAGAAGTTGAAGTGACATCGTTGTCCCTAAGTAGCAACATGGCGACGACGGTTATAGCCTTCTTGTCCGCGAAAGTGATAAGCCAAGAGATGTTTAAAATTTTGATGCATCAATGTATCTCATAGATCAGTGTTTTTCAAACTTTTTGTATCGCTATCCAGTGGAATGTCTCAAGACCGAGTTGAAGGGAAGGAAACATGGAGAAAAGCGCGTTCTGAATTGAGTTTTCATTAACCCCCAATAAATAGTAACTCGTAATAAAAATTGGCATTTATATAATGAGGGCATTTAGTTCCCTGTCATTTTTGATACATTTCAGTTGGTTATATCTTAAGTGCTTAGGTTTTCTTCATGAGCCTCGTGACTCAGTTCTAGGTCACGACCCGTACTTTGAAAAACACTGTCGTAGATAATAAGATATAAGTGTAAGATGATACACGAATTTAAATGCATGATTTTTAATGATGAATATCTGAAATTTAATGTTAATAATAATAATTTATTAAACGCATACAGGAAAGGCCCCAATTACATACGTTATAATAAAAGACATTAATAAAACAGATAAAAATATAAAACAATCACAAATACAGAAGAAAAGTTGTGAATAAATTAAGATGACACGGTTGCATATAATTTTCTTTTAAGAGATGACAACGAGTCAAAAAATAAATCAACATTATTGGCCCTAGTCAGGATCTCGTTCGCAAATCTCATCATTCGGGACGGGTTCAAATCTGAAAACATCCCCCTCTCTCGAAAGAATTGGAAAAAATGTCTGAATTGTCGAGCAGGAACATTGAAATTGTTTATGATTAATTAAGCCTATTGTAAAGTTATTTGCTTAAATGATTTTTAAACATTTTGATCGCATGGGATACAATTAAACAAGTTAGGAAAGTGTACATTGTATCACATATTGGCACGTTTCGTGCAATGGAGAATTTTAAAATACGTAAACGAACGAAAGCACATCATAAAACAGCTAAACTTCACGGCCCGATTATGCGTCTCTGTCTACTAAACATTTTATCCCTCCCGAAGTTGGTGCATTAATAAACGTACCTATTTGCGTAATCTTAATGATTAAATATTGCAAAACGCTATATCATAAATTATCCCAGGGAATAATGAAATTTATTTTCTAATCAGTCGCAATTAATCAAACAATCGAAAATTATTTAAAATATACCTCACTTGAGTTAATTATGTAGTTGTAATATTTCCGTTTACTTTACTGCTCAGTAAAAATTTTTCCTAGACTTTTTTTGTAATCCTCATGGTATGTTTGATCATAAATGTTCTTAGGTAAGAAGAAAAAAAAACTGGTATGTTAATTCTCAAAAATTAAAGAAAACGTAAATCGGGACATGCTTCATTCCTGCGAACTTGCATCCTCCATTCAAACAACCGAATGAATACCATCGACCGCCGCGCGTCTTTTTTAATGCGAAAATTGAATCGAAATCCTTGCCTTTTGAACCGATAGGGACTCGGATGAAAAAAAGAAAAAAATATACATTCGCGTAGAGCGGAAGGCGACCGCGGCAGCGGCAGAAAGATAAATGGGACAAAAAAATAGGAACTTCTTCCTCCTTCCAACGGCGCTTCCAACGGCTTCTTCCGATCATATTGAGAGGCATCGGAGATTTTCCCAGGGGGAAAGGGAAGGCGGCCTGTGAGAGGCAAAAGGGG
The DNA here is from genome assembly GCA_028673005.1 of Tanypteryx hageni. Lineage (NCBI taxonomy): Eukaryota > Metazoa > Arthropoda > Insecta > Odonata > Petaluridae > Tanypteryx > Tanypteryx hageni. The sequence goes on from CM054116.1 coordinate 60,985,984, forward strand.
GGACGGAGAGGCGAGAGGAGAAGAGGGAAAGAATCCTTAGATCGGACACGGATCCATACGTACGTTCAAGCCAGGAAACCCATCTCACTCTTTTCCTTTTTTAAAGGCGATATTCCAGCATAGCCGAAACGCGATAACGGTGACGCGGAAGAAGAGGTCCTCTTTTTCGGAGAGCTGTGAGAGGATAAAAGTGATGCGAGGGGAAAGAGTAGCGTTCGTGGAGGGCAGGAAAAAAAATGGGAGGGAAAAAAACAGGAGAAAAAATTTGGAAACCTTTCGGAGGAGGGGCGAAAAATAATAACGCGGACTTGGGTGGTCAGGCGGGAGAAATATGGGACAGGTCTTAAATGTGGAAAGGAACAAATACTCAAGTTTCCGTCCGAGAAGGTCACAGCCGGATCCGAATCGCGGCCGTGGCGACGCTGTTAAAAGCCTGAAATCACGAGTTTCGGACTCAGTTCTGCTGCATACCCGCAATAAAAACGCTATCCTGCGTTCATTTAGGAGTTTCTTGCTCGTTAACTCTCCGGAATGCATTCCGAATGGGACGTTAAGATGACCTACTCGATAAGATGCAGACACCGAGACCTTGCGTTTTCGTCATATATTTTAAACCATCGAATGCATATGATTCAGCTCGGTCGATTAGTGCGATTCAGTGGCCATAGATATGTCCAACTTCTATTCTTGGAAGATACGTGCACGATGAAACGGGTCGTTTTGTTGTGTTGAAACGACATCATCATCGTTATAGACTCAGGTCTCATAAAAATAGTTCGTTATTGCGCATGTAGCGGCTTAAAATCTGGCAGTAAAATAAATGTATATTAAAGTTAAAAAAATTGGTATCAAATTAACAGAGCAAGTAGTAAAGTTTTTTTCTTCCTATATTATGACTCTTCTTCAAATCAATAATGATATGAAACCGTAATGAGCAGAGAAAACATGTAAATATGCGATTTATTTGCGGACTGAGTGTAGCAAAGGAAAACTCATTGTTCTGCTTTGTTGATTCGATAAATTTTATAGAATGAAAATCAAAAATGCCACTAAAATGCCACCAAATTCAATTTGTCAACTTATGGCACGTGTTGTTTTTAGGAAAATGCCAATTAAATTTTTTATTTGAAATGCGTAGAAATATTCGTGTTTATTCATACGTAAAAATACCGGTGAATCAAAAGCCATTAACACCTGAGTGAGTACGCTAAAGTGCCTCATTGGTTCTGAGCCCTCAGTCTCTCTCTCAGGCGAATGATTTCATATCGTCATTATAATGCCGTAGTTGCAATTCCTCCCAAGAATGCTAATTCGTGAACTTATCCTATAAGTGATCCAAAAATTCCAAATATATTCCAATGAGGACAGTGATAATTAAACACAACGGAATGATACTCGTTAAGCGTCGGCAGTAAAAGTAAATTGGGATAGTTAGGAAATTTTCGCGATCAGCTGTCGCCAACAGAAAGCTCATTAAGCAAACCAACAACTGATAATTTAATTATTTAGGATATCAAGGCTTCAATTTCGATCCCTGATCACGCAGGCCCATTAAAAGCGAGGGAAATTGATTAAGCAAGCGTTAATTTAATGGCACGCCCTTTTCTGGAACAAAACAAGGAATTACGGAATTAGGCGCTCGAAGGTCATCTCTTACCACAAATTATTCTGCGTTACTTCAATGTAGATAATTATTAATCATATCCTTCTCTTAGAAAAACGAAGAATCAATGCACAAGAATACGTTTTATATAATACTCATTATAAGATTTGTGACCTACATGCCTACATTTCAGTGATGCAATGAATAATTTATTCTCAATATCGACGCGTTTTCATACTAAGCAAAATATTACTATACGCTTTTCTTTCTGCCGTTGAAACTACAGATTTGGTGCATAAGTGAAGAAATATTTCCAAAAATTAAATATATAACTAAATATCGAAAGGGGTAAAATATACAAATAAAAATAAAACAAATTCCTAAAAGGTTTTTGGAAAGCTTATTCAAGTTTCATTATTAATTCAACAGAGAATTATCGAGCTCGCCTTATCACTGAAAAATTCAAGAAAAAGTACAGAAATCAAAAGATTAAAAAATACCTGTGTCAGGTATCTCCAATAGTGGCAATAATGCTGCAAAAATCACTAAAATGAGATTATATCGTATACCTCTGAAACTGGACATAAATTATTAGCAATTTGTAATGCGTGATTGCGACGTTCCCAGCCTTTCGTTATGCTGCATTTTTATCTTTAGATTCAGTTTTCATATATTTTCAAAATAGAGAAACGTACATTTGTAGGCGTTCTTTGCCAGCGAAGCGGCAGTGGCGGAACGCCTTGTAGGCACGTCTCGTCAGTCCGTCCGTCTGCCCTAACTTTCATCTCCTGAACCGCTGGACGGATTTTAATTAAATTAAGTATGGGCGATTCTTATTAAAAATTTATCGCCCAATTGCATCTGTCAATTAGAGCACCCGCTTTATATAAGCATTTAAATAAACTTATTTTCGTATCTTGTGAAATGCCATCCGTCAAACAACAATTAAATACCATATTTTTCTTTCCCTAGCTCTTATGTAATATGTAAGATATAGATTAAAAAATGTATTTGGATCGGGGACGACATTTACCAACAAAACGTCCACGACTTATAGTTTCAGAGATAAAAATTCTAAAAATTCCCAAGCGCAACATCACATATTTTGTTTACACCGATCGCGAAGACGGTTCTCTCAGCAAACAAGAATTAAAAATCCACATTTTTCTCTCCCATGCTCTTATCTAATCAGTGAGGTATAGATTAAAAAATGTATTCGGATAGAGGATAACATTTATTGCAAAAAAGTCCGCGAGACCACATGATTCCGAATTGCAGTTTCAGAGATAAAAATCCTAAAAAACCGTGCAATCTTTCAGTACCGTTTTATACGTATTTCCCTTAAAGAACGCCTTTGAAATCTTTGCGTATTCCAGATACTTTTCTATCTTGTAATTTCTGTATTTGATCAAAACTTCATAAAAATATTCATTTTATAAAATTCTCACCTTCAATATTGGTTAGCTTTGAACATTCTCACCACTTTATTTTACTATTCTCTTAAAAATTTCTTATTATTATCATTTTTTCTAAATATTTCTCGTACCATCGTTGCTAAACTATTCCCGAGGCATAAAATCTACCGATTTTTTTATTGTCATAGAAGTGTCTACTTAGTCAATTCTATATTATTCTATATCATAATTTATAAATCATTTATAGTCCATCTGAATCTCTGAAAAAACAGTGAAAGCATGGAGAGCATTTTGTGTAGTGCCAATAAAAAATAGACGGTAATTCTATTTTGCATTAATGAAGGAGATTATAATAACGAGTAGAATGAACAGTTATGGCGAATAATTGCGATACGAGTTAGCTATACACATTAAAAATATAACTCGAAAGATAAATTGTATAAAATTAATTAATTTTATCCTACACCCATCCATGTGATTTAATATCTTCAAATTTCAGCAATTTAATGCACGTGTTATTAAGCGCAAAGCACTACAATCTTATATTATACTAGGAGCTCTGCCCCTACGCGCTACGCCCGTCAACCCCGTGCCTCGCTCCGCTAGGCGAATTTGTCTACTGCCCGTTTGAAACCCCGAACCTCCTCATTTCGGCATATATTTAAGGTAGAAAATTATATTAAGCCGTATTTTCTGGCTTCTCTCTCCCTTTCTCCCATTCCTCTCTCTCTCTCTACTTCCCTATATGCCCAATTTGGAATTAAATTAAATTCTTTAAAAATCCAAATTTAGGAACTTTTCGACAGAATGAACCATCTAATAATAAGATAATGACAGATATAGGGTTTAACGGGAAGATTTTCCGTAATTTACGATTTAAAGGGATGTGAAAATACATTACATTTTATTTAAATAATTCTACCTTTAAGTTATTTTGTGTTAATCGATACGTTAATTTTGTTATCTTATAAAATAATTTATGTTTATATTCCTTAATCTTTGTGAATTAATTTGAACCTTTTCTTTAAATTTAATTTTGATTTACAGTAAACTGATGATTTATTGTAAAATAAATATTTTTAAAAAGTTTTACTGAGTTTACAATTTTAAAATTTAAAAGCAAATGATGAACAACAATATTTTTTTGTTATGAGTGAGCAAATGAAAACTTTTATGCATGCGAATCATGTTAACATGTTCTCCAATGAGATAAATTAGTTAAAACTATTATGAAATCATTCAAGAGAATGAGGCGATCCATAAAAGTATAAGCGAAGTATAGAAAAATGAACTAGTAAATTAATTAAAACGTACCTTTCACAAAGCTTGGACCAGAATGAGATGTAGCTTAAGAATAATAAAAGTCTTTTTAAATAGACTGGCACATGATACATTTTAATGGAAGACAGAACTGTAAATTTCAATGCGTCACTGAAATAAGGGTGGATTTTTTCAACCGTATTAATCGCACTTTTATCCAAACCTTACATACACAGCGCTGACCAAATACAAACTAGCGGCCTCATCTCCCCCTAAAATCACCACCATCGACATTAATCTTAATTGCTCTTTACATCCCGGAGTCGCACAATTAATAAAAAAAGAGGCGAAGGAGAACTTTCGATAGTTTCATCGACGCTGAACGTATTACTTCCCTCCCCCCCATTAGAGGATAAAATCTTCTGCATTACCGAAGAGCGAGCGCCGTCTCTCTCTCTCGCCCCAATCCTCGCATATTCCATCTTCCTCTCCGCCTCTTTCTCTCCTATCTCATTCTCATATTCCATCCGTACCTTCTATCATTCACTCAACTCGCTCTCTCTCGGGCACGCGAGATTCCTTGAAATCCTGTTTCATTTTTTTCTGCCTCTTATAGTAGAGATAGAGGGAGTGTGAGAGAGGGAGAGAAGGATGGAGGAGGTTTTTCCGAAGGGAAGCTCAAGAAAAGAAGAAAAAATATAAACTCGGAGTGAAAAAAGGTAAAATTTCTTCTTACGATAAAACGCTTCTCCTCTCCTTATATCTCACTTTTCCTCTCTCTCTCTCTGCCTTACCTCTCATTCCTTCTCTTATATTCCTTTTCTCTCTCTTCTTATTTTATTCTCCTCCTGGACCACTCACACACGTTTCATCCATCTCCGATACACATCGGAGGAGTAAAAAAAACGATCCCTTTTTTCCACTATTTTCCCCCCGACCTTTTCTCTCCCTCCTCCTAAAGTTCTGCGAAACCTCAATGGTTTCCCTCTATCTGCGAATTTAACAGCACGTCCTATACCTTCTCTTTCTTCTCCTCCTCTTCATCCTTTAACATTCTTTGCCTTTCCGTTCACGCAGAAAGCCAACAATCCCCCGTCGCCCCGCTATGTAATTCAAATGAAAGACGCGAGGCTCTATCTTCGTTTTTTTCTATTCTCTCGCCGTTCCGTTCCAGAGAAGTCTCGTGACCTCGGAAGAAGTTAAAAAAAACCCTCCTCTTCCTTTCCTACCTCTTTCGATATCGACTTCTCCCCCCCCCCCGACCGAAAAAATTAGAAATAACAAGAAAATGGAGGATGTAAAGAATGGGTGGGTGGCAGCGGCGTGGGCGGATGGCGAGGGTGGGGGGTTTCTTTATATAGGAGAGCTGAAAAGATGAAAGGGCATGAAGGAGGTAAAAAGGGAGACGAAGAGTTTTCGAGTTGAAAAGAAGTCTCCGGAAAGAGATGCATAAACGCGTCTGTTGGTCTTCTTTTTGAATTCACGCAGACAAATACTCCCCGGCAAACGTATCGATAATGGCACTCAGGTGAAGGATTTATGCAAGTTATTTCTATATTTGTATGTGTCATCAAGTAAAATGTTTGTTGTTTATTTTTTCGAAGCACTTTAAAAAAAAAGGTCGGGAACGAGGTAGGAAGTTAAAGTAAGAAGAGTGTGATTGTGTCCTGGACACAGTTATTGAAAAATGCATTACAAGTTGTTCAAAACTCAAAAAGTTGATGTGCATTGCATATTCAAGCAATTACCATTCAAGTCCAAATAATAGCACAAAACTACAGTTTTCGGTTTAAATAACCGATGAAGATACATTGGCGTTGGCTTTAAAAAATTAAAGTTTGGCAAAAAAATTCGTTAGATAGTTTTTCAAACAAATTTCGATATTTTTTATTTCACAAGGTTCACCTTTGAACTTCCTTGTCTCTATCGTCCCTTTACATCAAGGTCCCCCAATTTTCACTACAAAGAGCACGAAGTTATTTATATAGAATATCGAACGAACACAACCATGTTTCTGTAAAAATTAGGAATCATCATACTTAAGAACAAACCAATGTCAAAGCTATTAATAATCTTTTAATACATTTTGAAGATAAATAAATAAACAAATCAAATGCCTTAAGTTCAACGGAAACATTGTTCAATCCTATCACCACTCGCCAATTGTGGCGAATTGATTCCCGTCATCAGTCTTATAATTTTCTCTTTATTAGACAGACCTCAGAATTTCATAGAAGTTGCAATGTTCTCTATTAAGAAGAATCTAAAGACTAGGAAACAATAAGCCTGCTACCGCACATATCGAAGGTAATCACAAGAATTCTCGCTGAAATGCTGAAGAAAAAGACCAAAGAAATACTAGAAGAAGATCAATTTGGTTTCAGAAAAGGTCGAGGACACATATTTCGTAGACTAGAAGGTCTTTGATAGAGTAAATTGAGCAATGCTGATTTAGATATTAAAGATTATAGTTGTAGATTAGAAAGAAAGGAAACTGCGCATGAAAGAAGTTGTAAAGGTCAGATGGGAGGAAACGGAGTAAATATCGGTAGAAGATTTAGGCAAGTTTGTTGCCTATTGCCGTTTATATGTATGGAGGAAGGTTAATGCAAGACGTGATAGGTGGTATAGACGTTTTCAAGATCGGAGGAAGGATTATAAAAAAGCAAAATATGCTGATGATCAAGTTCTTCTAGCAAGAAATGAAAATTAACTTCAGAAAATGATAAATGGGAATAAATGCAGAGAAATCCATGGCCATGCGAATATCGGGATTGGGTGAAAATTTGAACATAAGGATTGATGGAAAGCCACTAGTACAAATTTTAGCCCATAAATATTTTGGAAGCATCATAACAATAATTGCAAAATGCTTCGATGAAATTGCTAAAATAGAAAAAGTAAAAACTGCTTTCAGAAGTCTGACGGGAAAATAAAGGAAGATATACGCAATAAATTCATAAAAAGCTATGCATAGGTTATCGCTTTGTATGGAGCAGAAATATGGGCACTCATAAAAATGACAAATGTGGGCATGGAGCAGAATGCTGAAGATAAAATGGACAGATAGGATGAAAAACGAGGAAATACTAAGGAAAATAGGCGAAAAGCAAATGATTATACAGACTATAAGAAAGAGTTAGGCGAACTGGATTGGAATATTCCCATTTTAGGGGGAGTCGGGCGGCATAAAATCAGGGGAATATGGTGTACGTTTAACGGTATGCGTTGTAGGGGCAAACAAGTGTAAGTTGAGTGGCAACAAATCATGGGCATTTGGAGTAAGTATGGTGGTATGCAGAACCGTAGTGAGGGCGGGGCGGCCGGGGCAGTAAATGGAAAAAAACATTGCGCTACACGATGGTCATTGAAAGCATTTGCTGTGATTTTTTTACAGTTGCAATAGTGATCAACAACAGCGAAGTTGAAAGTGTGTGGCGTTCTGTGAAAGGAAGCTGCACAATAATTGTAAATATATGCGTCTTTTATAGGGCTTCTAATGCATTTATATATAAACTACTTAGCATCTCGAGAAACAAGTGGCGATGCCAAGTTCGATAAGTAAAGATAGAGCCATTATAATTCGGGACGTTTTCAATTTACCTCCAATTGACTGGAACCAAAGTTGCTTTTATTCCGGCTGTAGAGAGCGTGAATCATGCGAAGCTTTAATTGAAACTTTCGGTAAATACTCTTTGTGCCAGGTAGTGAGGTGCCCACGAGATCGAAAAATGTATTATAATAGATCTAAAAATACCATAAACGATGAATTGCAAAAGGCAATTAATTCTCTTTATGCACAGCTTAAAGCACTATTTGCATCGCTAATTGAAATTGATAACGATTTGCGAATTTTTAAGTTGCGCTAAATATAATATGAATGGAGATGAAATTAAAACTTCATGTGAAAATGCTGCTAATATGCATCAAAATGCTGGCAATAAACGCGAATTACTGGAAAAAAGTTCACAGTTTGACACACCACTTGTCTTTAATAAAAAGTGAATAAGTTACAGAGACAAATTTTGGAATTTTTCACGATTGTAAAGTTAGTTTCCTTGTGTAGAAACTTTACTTAGAATGTCCTCGCATTTTCATTAGAGAGCGTTTGTTCAGTTAATTAAAATTAATCAATACTTATGGTCGCCAATGAACCAAGAGAGACTTTCTGCTCTGGCCTTATCTATAGATTACAATAATTGCCAAAATTGTAGATTTCAATGTCATAATAAATACGTTTTCTGAAAATGGAGCTCGAAAAATAAAACTTTAAAATAAATAACCAAGCGTTTGATGTTTCATAAAATATCCTTTTCTAAACAAAGATGTGCTTCTATTTTTTATTTAATTGTGGGGCGCCAAAAAGTCTCTGCCCGGAACGCTAAATAGGGTCACTGCGGCCCTGGTGGTATGTATAAGTTTTAGGACAACTGGTGTAGTGTGGGTTGCATAAGTTTAGGATGCATTCTGTGTCTGTTTGACGTTATACATTATCGGAGCAAAACTAGTGTAAATTGGGTGACATATAATAGGGGATTTGTTGTGCATTTTGTGGTATTAGTATTAGGAGCAAACTAGTATAGTTTGGATGGCTAAATTTTGGAAGATATTTGATGACAATATACGTTTTGAGTTACCTATAACTTGATTAAAATATAAGCGAAGGAATTCTCCAAAGCCAGTCAAACTGATAAAACCCGGTTAAAAGGCCGGATAAAAACAGATGAACCCGGATAAAAACCGGATAAAACCCAATACGTATTTCGGCTACAAAGTAACCATCATCAGGGGTTAAAAAAGGGGGAAGGGGGACTTGAGAGAGGGCGACTGAAACCAAGACCAGTGGCACGCTCTCAAGTGGATGTCCAGGGCTGTGTTTGTGTATTTATACCTGGTTGGTGGGCAGGGGAGGGGGAGGGGGGGGAAAGAAAAAAGGGGGGGACCTAGATGACCTAGGTGATGGGAGAAAAAGGGGGGAGAGGTCAGTTTAAAAATAACGCTGTTTATTACCCCTAACTCGTTATTCATCAGGGTGTGTCTGTATTTATGAATGTGTAAGCTTTCTGTTGCGTTGAGTTTGGTATTTGGGACTTGTTTAAGCAGTTTGAGGCAATTTGTGTCTAATGGGTGGTTATATTCCAAAATGTGTTTCGCAACGGCCGATTTTTCAAAGCGTCCATGTTTGTAGTGCGCTAAATGTTCTTTGAATCTGATGGAAATATTTCTTTTCGTTTGGCCAATGTAAGACATGTCGCATGTGGGGCACAACACTTGATATATGCCGGATTTTTCTAATGTGGGTATTTTGTCTTTAGGGTTCCCTAATAAATTTTTAATGTTATTTGTATTGTGAAACGTTAATGTATAATTTGCGTTATGAAAGATTTTTGTTAGCCCTTTGTTTAAGGTTGGATGGAAGGGGAGTGAAATGAATTTCTTCTTCCTATCGTCACTTAGAGCAAGCGTAGTACTTGTCTTCTTGTCTAATGTTTTGGATTGCTTGTTAATAATGTTGTCTATCAGTTGGTGTGTGTACCCGTTTTCTAGGGCCGCGTTTTTAATATATTTGACTTCTTTGTCGAAACGTTTTTTATTTAGCGGTGTCGTCAATTGTCTATGTACCATATGGTTGAAAGCCGCGATCTTTTGTTTGTAAGGGTGATTGGAGTCTTTCTTAATATAATTGTTGGTATGGGTCGGTTTCCTGTACACGTCAAATTCTAGTCGTCCATTACTATTAATGATCAAAATGTCAAGAAAAGGTAAAGACTTATTTTATTCGATTTCAAAGGTGAAGTTTATAGAGTTGTGAAATGAGTTGAGTTCTTGGACGAAGGTGTTAACGCCCCATCGCCAGCCTGGACACCATCGAGTCGCTCCCTCCGAATAAACGTCCCAGGATTGAGGGACAGGAATAGAATTCTTGCGTGACAGACACGCACATCACTATCGGATATTTAAACCCATCAGTGAAGAAATCACGAAGGCGCATTCATGCAAAAGCGGGAAATGCGATTATCCCAGCTGCCCAGGCAGCGGGAAAGAAGAACAGCTGGTAGTCCGCTTTGTTTAGAATGACTGTGGTGTTGCCCTTATCAGATTTGGTGTAGACGCAGTCTTTCTTCTTTAAGTTTTGAATAATTTTATAGTCTGTCTTATTTATCTGAAGATTCTTATTTGGCAAATTGTTCATGTTCCGCTCAATGGCGATTTTACTAGCGGTTCTTATATACTGTTTAGTCGTGTCGTTACTTTATACCACATTCTATATCAATAATCAGGTCGTCAATTGGTGGTTTTTTGTATGGAAGACAATGTTTAAGGCCTTTGTTGAGCAATCTGATCTGACATGTCTTACATTGGCCAAACGAAAAGAAATATTTCCATCAGATTCAAAGAACATTTAGCGCACTACAGACATGGACGCTTTGAAAAATCGGCCGTCGCGAAACACATTTTGGAATATAACCACCCATTAGACACAAATTGCCTCAAACTGCTTAAACAAGTCCCAAATACCAAACTCGACGCAACAGAAAGCTTACACATTCATAAATACAGACACACCCTGATGAATAACGAGTTAGGGGTAATAAACAGCGTTCTTTTTAAACTGACCTCTCCCCCCTTTTTCTCCCATCACCTAGGTCATCTAGGTCCCCCCTTTTTTCTTCCCCCCCCCCTCCCCCTCCCCTGCCCACCAACCAGGTATAAATACACAGACACAGCCATGGACATCCACTTGAGAGCGTGCCACTGGTCTTGGTTTCAGTCGCCCTCTCTCAAGTCCCTCTTCCCCCTTTTTTAACCCCTGATGATGGTTACTTTGTAGCCGAAATACGTATTGGGTTTTTATCCGGTTTTTATCCGGGTTCATCTGTTTTTATCCGGCCTTTTAACCGGGTTTTATCAGTTTGACTGGCTTTGGAGAATTCCTTCGCTTATATTTTATATATTTGCCAGTGTAGCTCGCTCTCTTTTACTTATATAACTTGATTGGTTTCCAGGAATTATTGGTGTTCGTTTGGTTATACATATCAACTCGCCAACATGAAGTCATCTTATTGGTGAGTGCTCACTGGGATTCTTTATCTCAACAACTTGTTGCCATAATATATATATATATATATATATATATACACACACACACACATACATACATACACTCGTATAATGCCCGATATATGACGGATAAATAATAATATTCCCTCCCTTCCTCTCGCCGTCCCTCTCTCCCTCCCTCCCTCTCTCTGCCTCACATTTTCCCATCTCCCCCTCTCTCATTCCCTCCTGTCACAATTCATAGCTCTCCCTCTTTTTCTCCGTATCAGGTTTAAAATACTAAAAGCAATGTCAGCATCTCTTTTTGACATTCTATTTTGCATGTAATTTCTAAATAAACGAATTTAATAAATGTTACTATCTTTACGCTAATATGTATGGATCAACTGTCCATTGTTGAAGGGTAGTCTAGTGGAAAAGAAAATAATACATTTTTTCACTAGTCTATGCTCAAGCCGAGTTTGGTAATAATTATCTCCATGGCAATGATCCGATAAAATGCGATTTAAAATGCAAAAATGCTCTGTTTTAGTAGAAATTCAAGAAAATACGATCAATTATCAAATTTTGGTGACATGAACTAGAATATGCATTTATTTTCCCTTAGAGCAGTACAAACCTCGCTCCGATATTCCAATTTTAAGATATTTTAAAGTATTAAAGAAAACATCTCTGCACGATAGATTTGCGACTTCCTATGTAAAACAAATACGGAAAAAACGTTCCTGGAATCAAACCCGGGACTTCAATCTTCGCCAAATAAAACAGCCCGGAGATGGGCTCTGGCAGCACGAGTCTCATAGAAAGTTTCATGAAAATCGCTCCATTGATGCAAAAGTTGTTAGTAGGGTACAAATATACACACAGACAGGACCATTTCATAAGGCTTTATTTCCTTTGGAAACCAGCCTAAAAAATCTATGCAGTCACTCTGCGATATCTTTGATATGACAAATTTCATAGCCATTAATGAGAACACATCTAAATCAACGTTTGTCGTAACCTTTTGAAACTATGTACGTTAATCTATGAGATTTTGGCACCGCATTTGCCTCAACATTTGATTAAGTCTTTTTTCACTCATAATGTGAGTGCTAGAGGATAATTTCTTTAAAACCGCTCGTGAATAAATGAATTATAAAGTTGAATTTTATTATTTTCGACTGGCAGACGTTTCATCTCATCAAATGCAAGAGTTTAATATCCTTAATTGACCCTTCATAGAGCAGACAACTCGATAGTCACAAGACCTTTTAAAGTAATCCCCTTTAATCACGACCTCACCAATCCGCTTTAAATGTCACATTCAGTTAGGAAGACTAGCATAGATCCTGAGATTAATCATTCACCTGTTATAAATTTCAGTGTTGTAAAGATTTGGTATCTTACGGTAATAACATAATGGGATATTTATCCATGAGCTTACTTATTAAAGGTCATTGTTTGCTTAAAATTTGAAAGAAATGACTTAGCAGGAATAAATTGGCATCTGTAACGATTATTTATAATCACGAAAGATAATTTGTCATTTAAGTTTTTTTAGGAGAAATGCTATTATTAATTCGGTGAAATAAATGTGAGTCGTACCTTTAATTTTGTCTTGAGATATAATTTTTATAGCTTTGAGTGGCAGCAGCGTTTGAACAAAGTGGTCATTATGGAGGATCGAAAGTTATGCCATAATTTTGCTTTTAAAATAAAAGTTCGAAAAAACGAACCAGCTCGATTTTTTAAAATGAGTCAAAAATAAATTTAAAATATGGTATTTCATGTACGGCAATGAGTGCTGTTATTGTTATAATCATTTATGTTGGTTACAGTTGCCATAAGTTTTCTTAAAAGATGGAAAAAACTTTAAATAAGATGTCGTAGAAGAGCTCTTTAAATGAATTGTTTTTATGAAAACTATACTCATGATTTATAAGGATTGACTAACACAGTAACAATTGGGATTTACAGCGTAATTTCACGCAATATTTCAATTCTTATATCATCGCTTCACACCTGCATACCTTCCAAAGCCCCAGGCCTAAATATATTCCAAATCCGCGTGTTCTCCCATAAACTGCGTCCCCGGCCATTATAATCGATATCGATCATCACTAATAGGGAATCCTCTCGAACGCCCGACAATTAAGAGCGGCAGAGAGCAAAGCGATCCTCACTTTGTCCATATCCGCTTCGAATTATGTACCGGATTGGCAATTTTCTCTTTTAATTCCCAACTCCAAACACGGCTCCTTTAATATCCTTTCCACATTTCGAATACTCCAAATCCCGTTCCAATCTACTTTCGCAGCAAGTCTCGGAGTTTCAATTTGTAGTTAATTAATTTCCGGCAATATTTCTTTCCTCTTGTTGTTTCCATTTAATTATTTCAGCCAATTGTTAGTTTTAGACGCTGCTGGAGATATGGCGTTACCTGTTTCTATCAATAGAGAAATGCCTTTTTGAAGCCGAGTTTAATCTCGTTAGCCGGTCTACGTTTTGCTGACGAGTCACAATTTTCCTGTAAAATTCTCTATCAATTGTCCACACTTTATCGTTTAACAAAGATATGCTAAAGATGCACTGACCTGAGTGGATAAATTGCATTTTTGAATTGGAATCTTGAAGTGAAACCAGACACTTTCTATAATGGGAATTTAAACTAGATTAAACCATCAATAATGTAAATATGACTTGTTCATAATGAATGTATTAAAGGCAAAACTAAAAGATGTGATTGATTGATCGGTTTATTTTATAATAATGCTATATTTCTGTAAGGTAGTTTATATGTACAATATTTAGGGATTGATCATATATATGCCGTAATGTAAACTTCCCTTAGCGAAAATTTTGCCGCGACAGAAAAATGTGGGACTTTTGTTTGGTTATTTAAATATCTGGAGGGAATTAAATACTACACGCTCATATTTTAGCAATATTCGAGAAGAAACACGTTAGTTTTAATAAGAATTTATCGACATTTCGATAACGTCAAAAATTAATCTAACATGATAAATGACTCGCGCATTAACTCTGCAAAATTTAGATTTACGAAGCTGTGCACCACTGAACGAATATTGGGGTCATATGCCAATGTATCTCCTAAATCATGACAAAACAGTTTCTGAAGATGAAAAATCCTAATATGCGACTAGTATGCTAACAAAATAAAGATACTGAATCTTTGATGCATTAGAACAGTGGTGCACAACCTTTTTACATGGCGAGCCGCATCGGTGGTTGCGAATCCTTCGGCGGGCCGCATTGGAAGTAGCAAATTCTTCGGCGGGCCGGATTAAAGTTTAAATCGAAAATGACCTAGATGTTTGAGTTGCCATATAAGTGAAAATCAATTCTAAATAAGGTTTTTATAGTTAACGTTTCAATATTAAAAGTCTCATTATAAAAATTCTCATAATAATATATGAATTTGCACGTTAAATTTTTCTGGTTGCTTTTTCGTCATAGCTTCGCGGGACGCACAAAAACACTTTGCATTCGGCCCACGAGCCATAGGTTGGGCACCACTGCATTAGAATATAAATCAACTTACAACTTGTATCAAATATCGCAGTGAAATATTCCAAATTTCAAGATCGTAACATAATCATCGTCTGTTTGATTTTTAAATTTAGAACAAAAAATAAATGTTTCTAATATTTTTTATTACGAATACTAATAAAATAATGACTGCTATTGAAATGAACGTTCGTTTTTAGAAAATGAAAACCCAATCAGTTATGATTATATTTACAATTGTTTTATTGATTTTATTTTTTAAATCATTTACGAAACATTCAGGGTTTAATAAGCAAAACGTTTGTTTATTTTATGGAGCGGCTTAGCAAAAGTATTTTATGGATCTCAATTATATAAATTAAATTAAGTGGGAATGATCAGCCATATAATTTTTACTCTTTTCACATTGAATTAATTTCCCAACACAACGCCTTCAAATATTATTTGAATCTTATTGTTATTGCATATGATTGATAGTGAATACAGCTATTAGAATAGATATGGGTATGAAAGCGCATCGTAGTATAAGACGTAGTTACAAAATATTTAGATATAATTTATTAGTAATTTCACTGCGTAGCTACATTGGTTATAATAGATAAACTAGTGATTATACAATGTAGTTTTTAATTTAAAAAAATATGAACAGTAATTTTCCCAAAGTTATGCCACAAATGGTAGGTTACTTTAAAAATTACCACATGAAATAGAGAAATTTGGTTTTTATTTGCTCTCTACTGCCCATTTTACCTTCATTCTCATGATTTTTCACTTTACGAGTTAGGTGGCTGCAAAATTAGATGTTCTCGAGGCGACTATAAGCACTGTAATTCTGTACGAAAAAATTGCCAACGATGACGAAATGGGAGAGCAGGAACCTTATGTGAGGCTGTTTGCAAGAATGACTTTTTTGCGGGGGTAGGTATTTGCATGAGTGATTACTCTGACCAAAGATTAAAGCGGAGTTAAAAGGTCCTCTATAAAAGCAACAGAAGACCGCCAGCTTCAAAGATCTCTATGACACGAGATGCATTTTCTTTTAACATGGCGTAAATTCACGACTAGCAATTCTTAAAATGCGCCGGTTTTTTGAGACATCGCGGGCGGCGACCGCTGAATTACTTCAGGCCACACACACACACGCACGCACACGAACACGCACACGCACATATATGGCAGAAACATGGACGCTAAGGAAAAATGACATCAAATACTCGAAAAGCTTTGAAATGTGGACTTGGAAGATAATGCTGAAGATAAAATGGACAGATAGGATGAAAAATGATGAAGTGCTACGAGGAGTAGGAGAGAAGCGAATGATTATACAGACTATTAGAAAAAAAAGGCAAACTGAGTTGGACATTGCCTTAGGAGAGAGAGAATGATTAAAGACGTGTTAGAAGGAAAACTAGACGGAAAAAGGGAAAGAGGTAGGAAAAGGTTTCAGCTGATAGACGATTTGAAAGGAAAGAGAGTTATCAAGATATGAAGAGGACAGCGGAAAATAGGAGTATATGGAGAACCAGGTTTAGCCTTGAATAATCACAGACCTGTCTACGGACAGACTACCAATGATATATATATATTCGCCGCCCGATGCGAGAGGATGCGCCGTTCTACGGCAGCAGCAGGAACAGCATCTATTTCCCAGGAGGGCATCTTTTTACCATCCCCACTCCGAGGGTTTTTTTATTCCCCGCCTGCTCCCTATACCACCTTCATCCCCGCGGAGGTTTGCCAGGAGTTGAATGAGACGGAGGGAGGGAGGGGTGCGATGGGAGGGAGGGTAGGAGGAAGCGAGAAAAAATGTCGGTAGGAGCAGGAGGAGGAGAGAACGGCGCAGGAGATGTTAAATTGGGGGAGTGGGGGAGGAGTAAGGAATGGAAAGAGGGAGAGTTCGGATAGAGAGAAGAGTGTGGGGATGGCGCCTGGAAGCCAGAACTCCGGGGGGCACAGTTCCCAGCCCTAATGAGCGCGATTTATGATAAATCCGCCGACCTCTTTTCCTTTCCGCCTCTCTCCTCTTACCCTTTACTTTCTAACTCCTTTATCCCCTCCTCTCTCCCTCCCTCCCCACCTCCTTTCAAACCCTGTGCAAACTCCCTACTTCCCCTTTACGTCGCTTCAATCGCAGACTTCGCTATTTCACTTCGGATAACCACGAAGTACACTTTTACCTCCTCACCCTCTCTCTCTCCCGCCTTCATCTCTCTCTCTTTCTCCCGCTTTCATCTCTCTCTCTCTTCCCCTCTTTCCGTCGCCAATTTTTTCTCTTTCTCTCAGTCGTCATATTTCCTTTTCCCACCCAAACGATGTCGCAAACCAATGTATAACCTCTGAAAAACTGGCGAGGTAGGGATTCATAAACTTGCTCTACCTCTCTAATCGTTTTTTCACTCACGACTCTTTCTTTCAGTTTTCTATCGACGTTTTTTCAGTCCTTTTACCGTATCTAAATTTTTGCGTTTTAGAGTCTTCTTTATCTCTGCTCGTGCACGTTATAAAGTTTCTATACCTCTTTATGCACCTCTTCTTCCATATGTTCGGTGATTTTTTTTATCTTGCGTGAGCCCTTTTATATAGCAAATTCCCAGAATCCGTTATGCAGCGGTTTTATCTCGATCTAAATTTTTTCCTGTTTCATCTCTGTTCCGCTAATCTGTAAAAGATGCATGACACATTATTAAAAAGATACGTGCATAATGTTTAATCTTTCTGTCGACTGGCGGCTGAGTTCTGTTTATTATTTGTTAATAAACGTTTCCAATTATTTTCTAAAGAAGGCGGTTATTCTCTGTACATAAACTTAAAGGAACTTCATTAAAACTTTTAATAATGCTAGACCCATATACTAGCTTAAATTGAGCAATAACTCCACGAAGTTTTTCCTTTAGCTCAGCAACAGCATAATGTATACTCGTTTCCCCTATCAAACTGAAACGTTATGATTCTTTTATGAAAAACATTCGCTTTGACCCAAAGTTTAATCATTACCAATTAAATGTCTTACCTTCTATTTAAGTTTGATATAATGTCCTATCTAGTATACCAATAAAAAAATCTGTTACTATCGTATTCTAACTATTTCCAGAGAAATTATTCTGAGAGAAATTTTTTCAGCTAAGGGTTAGGGCATTGAACGTAATTATTTACGTGCTGCAAAAAATCTCTTCATTCGACATTTCAAGCTGGTTGATTCTTTATTCCTATTCTACTGCGTCTTTTCTTGGCCGCCTTAACTTTGTTTTTTTTTTATTCTGCGGCCTTGAGCTTCTGAAGGAATTATTTTATGTTTTATAAAGCAAGGTCGTGCGCTCTGAGTGAGAGAAAATGAGAGAGAGAGAAAAAATAGCTGCCTGATAGTAAGAGGAATCGCATTAAGTTTTTTCCGATCTCTCTCTCTCCTGAAATACGAGGAAGAGTGCTCGAAAGGTCTTCGAACTGAAGAAACTGCATAAATTATTTAATGTACTCAGAGATTGAAGTCATGAATGGCTGACGGATTTTCGTCAACATGCGGGGAGAGTCATATTACCCACTGACGAGAGTTGTAATAAAGGGCTCTAAGGAAAAATCCTAGAGTATAATTATGTACAGCATTTCCAAGAAGATTGTCGTTAAATAGGTTAAAAAGTTATTATAGATGTGTTGAAAGTTATTAAAATTATGATATTAAATTTACCTTAAATAATATTTGATGCATTACAAGATAGCTTGTTAAATGAATACGGAAATTACTTACATGGCTTGAAATTGCAATATTTCTGATTTTTTTAATGACGGGTTTACAATCCAGTATAATTTTAAAATTTTATCTCAGAGAATATTTTTCAATTAATCCATTAAAAAACCAAATTTTAAAATCGCATTTCTTCAAAATTGGGTCTTTCCGTCCTATTCAAACTGAAGCTCGACGTACATCGTCTTGCCGTGCACATGAGTTCTTACGAATGCAAAACTTTTATGCGTACATTTTTATGCTATTTAATATATAAAGCATAACATAACACAATATTATATTAAAACAACTTTTCTGTAAGTGGCAAATAAATAATTATCGCAAACATAATCAATATAATAAAATAGATATCATCTCACATTCACCTGTTATCAAGAAACCAATAGTTTCACGAGAAACACAAAGTTGGGTCACGTAACCATACCAGCTCAAAGGCCTTCAACATTCAAATCACGTGAGTCGGGCATGTCATCGCACTTAAATCTTCGACAACAAAGGCTTCAAAAATAGAAGGAAAGATATTCACTACAGTAACATGATATCTCGTTTACTTTCCATTGGAACCGAGTTGAGATCACCATTAAAGAAATATATTCATGGAAGTAAGTACTTAAGTTAGAAAAGGCTAGAAGATTTTTAATTTTTATTACAGAATTATAATTCTTATGCAGCAATGTATGTATGTATGTATGTATGTATGTATGTAAAAGAACGGGGCGAAACGAAACAAAAATTAGAAGTGCAACATAATTATGTAATCACGTGGTAGAACAGTATGAGCTAGGTTTTTGAAAGATCGTGGTTTTTTGGCCTTTTTAATAAGTACGATTTTTAATTTGTGGTTACCAGTAGCGTTACTACAGGCTAGAATCGTCACTCTTTCTTTAATTCGTTTATACCCAGGAGCTGGAGCTTCAGCCCGAGAAGCTAAAGTTTTTGAAGGCAGCATTTTATAGTTTAAGCCTGTCTCATCGCAGTTATATATCTGCTCACCTAACAATCATACGTTGTCAAGGAGATAAAGAAATTTTGATTTAAATTAAAAAAATTCGTCCGAATTTGCCGATAATTTTTCGCCACAGATATTGAGCTGCCTATGACTGTCGGATTACGCGGAATGTCGGACAATCGAAGGTCGGATTATTGGGACTCTACTGTATAAATATATACATAGGTATACTATCAGAGATCGTCTGGCTGTAGGCAGATCCGTAATTATTCTTGGTTAAACCTAGTTCTCTACATACTCTTATTTTCCGAAGTATTCTTCATGTCTTTCAAATCGTCGGTCAGCAGAAACCTTTTTCTTCTTCTTTCTATTTTTCCTTCCAATTTTTTCTAACACGTCTTTATTCATGCTCTCTCTCCTAAGGTAATGTCCAATCCAGTTCGCCTTCCTCCTTTTAATAGTCGGTATAATCGTTCGCTTCTCTCGTATTCTTCTTAGTACATGCTCGTTTTTCATCCTATCTGTTTATTTTATTTTCAGTATTCATCCCTATTTTGAAGTTTTCCAAATATTTTATGTAATTTTTCGTTAGCCCCATACAAACTATACTCCATACAAAGCATTTTATGTACATCTGTCGGATATCCTCCTTTATATTTCCGGTTAGTAGGGTTTTCTTTCCTCTGAAAGCGGCTTTTGCTTTCGCCATTCTAGTCCTTATTTCATCGGTAAATTTTGCTTCGCTCGTTATGATGCTCCCAAGATATTCTGAAGCTCGTTCTAAAGGCTTTTCACCAATACTTATTTTCAAGTTTTCATCTTTACCCGATATTCGCATTACCTTGGATTTTTCTGTATTTATTTCCATTCCCCGTTTTCTATCTGTTATTACCAGTCTATTTATAATTTTCTTGCAGAAGTACTACTTGACCATCCGCGTATTTTACTGTTCTTATAATCTTTTTTACAGTATTAAAATCTCCTGTGCCTTCTAAATTTTCTTGCAATAGCTTTTCTCTATGCACGCACGCACGCAGGAACGCACAGCGCACGCACGCACGCAAAAACGCACGCACGTACGTGTTTTTCATTTCTTCTACAAGTCGTCTTGCGTTCGACAGGCACTTGACTTTTGGATTACCGTGTTTGTCGGAGGAGGCTCCTGCGCTCACTAAAAACACTTTAATTTCTTTTCCATTATTTTTATTTAACTTTCCTTTTATATTTTCCTCTACTCCTACATTTGTGTGACACTCTGTTTATTAAATTGCGGCATTAGAGTTGATTCTTTCCTGACTTTTGATATAAATTTGTGTGAGTGATCACATGTAAGTAAATCAGTCACTGAATGTTGAATTAAATTGTCAAATAAAAATGATTATTTCGATTCACAGTACTCGATTATTCGCAGTCTTAGTTGAGCGACCATTTATTCTCGGCTTCAACTTACTTAGCACTGCTGAAACGGCGCCCCTATAAGTAAATGTTCATGATTATGAGAATCAAATTTGAAAGTATATTTAATGATACTTGCATCGTCATTATATTCATAATAAAATCAATTTGAGCGCGTTGTATACAGGTTAACTCACTACAACTTTTTAAAATTCAAGTTTTTTTTGTCTAACAGACTGCGCATTAACCCGACAGGGATTTTTATTCACTTTGAATATTGTTCTAACGTATTAATGACATGACGCTATTTTAATTTCTACAATAAACTTTTTCGATAAGAATTTACTTATCTCTAGGAAATCTTGGAGTGTTTGTCAAGATTAACAACCAAATGAAATCTTCGGTATAAAGAAGGATAAAACGTGCTAAATAACATTTTACTTAAAGAGTAGTATTGAAGTATATCTCATCTGTTCAATATAAATTAACTCCTTAACCGTAAAATTTTACGGTTAAGGAGTTAATTTATATTTAACATCAATTTCGCCGTAGTCTCCATCTTTACTTATTTATATCTCATCTGGAAAGTTTAAGAATCCATAGTGTGATGAATGAATAAAAACTCAAAACCAACATTGATGATCATAGTTCCATTTGCCCCCAACATTAAGTCAGGCTTCCGTTCTAAACAAAGGTTTCCAACGCGTTCATTAACTAAAATGCGGCCAGTCATCCAGTCCTAGCTCCGGCGTTATCCTCGAAACTCTCAAATTTCCAACGTTGATCAGCCCCTTCGTTCGCAAATCGACTTCCGTGCCGACATTCCCTCCTTTCTGTGGCTGCCCTCTCTATTTCTCTCCTCATCTCTCTTTTTCCCTCTTATCGTCTCAAATGAGGGGACAGGAATCAATTTCCGGTGAGCGGATGCGAGAAATTTCGCTGTGTACGGTGTGAATAGGCCACGGAAATGCAGAGCACAGGATGGCCCATTTCAGACAATGAGGCTGATGGCATTGCCAAAGAGGAGCGGAGTAGTCATTGACTATATGGGCGGACTAATGATAAGTAGGTGGGAGTGAGCGTGTGCATGTATATGTGTGTGTATTTATGTATGTGCAAAAATATTCAATAAATACAATGGAACGTGTGTCGTTCAATACAAGGAAGAGAGAAAGAGAAGAACGGGGAATAGGATGAGAGGTTTCGCCCATTAATCCATTTTTGAGTGTGAACTTAATTCTGGGTTAGTATCAGAATGAGGTAGAAGCGTAGGGGAGATGTTCAGGGAATGAGAGGGAAGAACGGAAGAATTATGATGATTCAGGACTCGGAATGGGCAACGATGGAAGACTACGACTATCAGAATGCCATAATATCCGCGTTTAGCACTAATGGGAAGGTGTGTTCCAAGATTAGAGGTGAAAGAAAACCAAAGAATATCTTAATGTTTAGTTATTTGTTTCTTAGACAGTATAAAACATTTGAAAAATCTTTTGAGCATTAATTGAATTACTTTATTGTGTCATAAACATTTTTGTCTAAAAATATTTAAAATAACAAAGTTTTATTTCCTTAAAATAACAACTGCGTATAAATGAAAAAGTAATTTATGCAGATGGTTTTACATAAGTTTTTTTGTATCTCCTCACAGTTTAATGTGATCGATACGTTTGATAAGTGTCCATATTTTTTTTACAACAACGCTATTAGGTATTCTAAAAAAGTAAATTGATCCTCAGTCTCACAGGTCGGAAGAATAAGCAAACAAGTTAGGAAAGTGTATAGTGTATCACAAATAGGCGCGTTTCGTGCGATGGAGCATTTGAAACTAAACGATATAATTTGCCGGAACACACACCATAAAACCGCAGAACACCACGACCCGATTGTATCTTTGTCTATTAAAAATTTCTTCTCTCCCCTTAGTTGGCGCATCAATAAACATAATTTTAATGACCAAATACTGCAAAACGATATATCAGAAATTATTCCAGGGAAATATGCAATTTATATTTATTGATTTATTTTCTAATCAGTTTTAATCAACCAAACAATCGAAAATGACTTAAAACATATCTCACTTGAGTTCAGTAGTTGTAATATTTACGTTTATGTTCTTTTCTTCGCCGAAGAGAATCCATTTCCTTCCGCTTACAAAATATGTCATGCATGCGTAAGGAATTAAATGAAATCTGTAATTATAGCAGATCTTATTTACTTCAGTAAACAATAAGATTATTTACGTTGACAACAATTAGGTATTGGTTGAGCGCTCAGATAAACACCTATGTCGTAAGCAACATACCCCCTGAAGATGCCCACTTAGTGGGCGAAATGCATTGGGTAACTTTATGTTAATTTTATGGCTGAAGGAGTTCTCAATTTATCTTAAACAATTAGGTAGCTATGCATAAATTTTTGTTCAAAGCGAATTACGACATTCTTGTTCAATTTTCTTGATAACGGCTACTCCTAGGATAAAAATGTATGGGAAAAGAAATACTCTACATTACTAGTTCTACAAGTTCATTTGAAAACTATTTTAATTTGACTAAACATTTACGAGATATAACAGAAAGTTCATTTTTTGTCACCAGTAAAGTGGTACCCCTGACTGGCTTACGTGATTTATTTTTGTGACTTTCTTAATTTATTTGATTGTAAGTCCTTAATATCAAATTTCATAAAAATCCTCTCGGTAGAAGCCGAGAACCAACATGCGGGCGGACGGACAAACCGACACTAATAGGCGCTTATGCTGGAAGCGAAACGCGCCTAAAAATGGACGGATTATTTGATCAAAAAGAAAATTAAAACGTTAAGATGACGAGAAAATTTCAAATCTCTGGACAGCGCATTGACCTGTTAATCTCTATTATAAATAAAGATACTCAATTACCTTAGCTTCAGGATTATTCCATTGATCATTATGGAGCGAAATTTCAGCTGTTTAGGAAGGCACATGCAAATCTCTTTGTAAAGCGCGGCGCGAACGGTAGGCCGACGGAAAGGCAATGTCAAAGCGGAGGTAAAATAAAAAAAACAGTCGCGAATTAAAAGGAAGCGGATCTCGACTATATGGCTATTATGTATGCCGGGGAAATTCCTCTGATAATGAAGGACCAACTTACTCCTTCCGCTCTTCTCTTACTGGAGGCTTATAGCTTAGGATTATAATGGGAAGGAGACGTTGGGTGAGGCGGAGTGATGGGAGACCGGTTGTGCAAGAAGATGCTCCCCTTCACCTCACCTCCGTCAGATATAGACGCGGAACTTCTTCTAAGAAATCGCGACGCTCTTCGATAAGTTGAAAGTGGGTCGCCGGTTCTCCCGAGCAGCGCAAGGATCCGCCCCGCATGGGTGTATGTGTGTATTCTCTGGGAGTTGGAGGGGTGGGAGGGAACGAGTTTGTTTGTTTATCCGCCAAACGGGAGGTCGCTGTTACGTATGACAGATACTCCAGGAGATCGGGGAAGAAAGATGGCTGGAGGAGACGCGAAGAGATGAGATGGCGCTCGCGGGTGGTTCCCTGCAGGGAGGACGTGTGGGGAGGTTTTTCGTTTGCGAGGAAGAAAGGTCCTGAAATGGCTCGGAACGGTTAATTAATCAAAAGGGATCGATAGGTCCACGCAAACTTAATAGGCAGATGGATGGAGATGCAAATATCTAATAAATTTGAATTTTTGGAGAGGGATACTCGAAGGCGAGGGTTTTTTGCTCGAAGATCCTTTGGAGATGGAAACCTTGCGAATGCCTCAAAGATGGAGTTGTCTTTTCTGCTGAGTTTGTCACATTTTTACATATTAGCGAGGGAACGATTCTAAAACCTTCCAATTACAGCAGAGCGCCAATGATTAAACTTTATTTTCACCGAGGTAGTCAAAGAACCAGCTTATCTGAATAATGTTGAACTGATTTTTCTCAAGGACGTCGTTATATATTTCATCTATTCGTACCATAACTTGAGTATCTCTCTTTTTTAATCGTAAGACATTATTTAGCAAAATGGTTTCGATCATACAAAATCATTATATTGCATTTATTTTTAAAATATAAATAATTTGTTGGTAATGTTTTCCTACGTTTAAATTCCAACTAATTAGAAAAGTCATATTTTTGTGGCGATGTATATAAATTATCAATGAGTATTTGAAATTCTTTTTATATTATTTTCTTCTACATTTCTCTGTCTAAAATTCACTGGTATAGCAATATTTGCACAAAATTATAGTTGACTTTCAGTCACTGTCGAGTGAAGTACGCCCTTGAAGATGCCCACTTAGTGGGTGAAATGCATCGGGTTTGTCATAAACTTTTATGGCTCAAGGAGTTTTCCCACCTATGTCATAATACCTGGTTTAAAAATGTCGTTTCATAAACTACGCACATTTAAATTTATTTTTTCAATATTAACCGAATGGGCATCCTGTACTTATATTCCCCCGTCATAGAATCACAGAAAAACTGAAATATTATGAGATGTAATTCCATTATGGATTTTTTTAGGCAGAAAGAAATTTTTAATGGAAAATTTGAATTAAAAATCTTGAAAAAAGGTAAATGTTCGTTATGTAGCCTCATAAAATATTTACCTTAACCGTAAAATTTTTACTTCTGCACAGCAGAACATCATGAAATAAAATACATCTGAAATCGGTACTTGTCACAACACACCACCATATTTTACACTGCCTGTAAAATGTAAAATACAAGCAGAAATTTATGGAAGGTGCCACGAAACGAAAACTATCATGGGAATTAGCGGGATTATAGACGGTAATGTTGTAATTCAACGTGCAGCAGGATGGGCGGAGGAGAATACTTCGGGGAGTTGTAGAATTAAAATGAGAAGAGATGGTAATAGGAATCGGAGATCTATGAGAATTGGAGGATGGAAAGGGAAGGGGTAATAGAACGGATAAAAATTAGCATAATGGTACGGGCAAAGCAGAATGCATTAAAAAGTGGACGCTATATTAAGCGATGGTCGTGAATGAGATAGGAATGGCTGAAGAGGGGATTGTGAGGGGATTGCATTTGAAAATTGGAATTGATTTGGAACGAGGCTCATTTCTTTGGGTTAGTTTTGTTAGTGATTGCTGTGTCTGTTTGGGCGCGTCGGGAATAATTAATGGAGTTTTACGTCAACTTGTTTTAGTCTTTCAGATCAGGCAAAAACTTTCTACGAGTTTTAGTTTAGATCCTTTAAATTTGTGTTTAAAATTGTAGGGGTTGATTATTTAGTAGAGAGCGCAGTTGCCCGTAAATTGATGGGAAAGTGAAAATTGAATTACGTAAGGGACAGTTATTTTGTTTTTAAAGTTTTACTCTAGCTTTGAATAATATAACCATACCTATTCTCTTCTATCCATCACTCGTATTTCACATTCTCCATGAAATCCCTCCCCTTTTATCATCCACATTTATTCGAGGACTTTTAAATGAATAACTACCAAAACATCGTTAGAAAGAAGTTCCAAAATTTCGATATATGAATTTTACGATTATCTTATATTTTACTAATACATTTTTCCAACTCTATTAAAGCAATCAAAAATATTCAAATTTTAATTATAACCTATAACGCAGTTTATACGTTTATTTTAAGATGATATGTTTTCATCGCAGAAGCTCTGGAAATCTAAAATGTTCCAGTTTAACTATGCTTAATAAAAAATAAATTAGCGTATAAAATAGAAATAATCCTGATTTTCTTTATTCTAATAAAATTCCCTCGCAATGCATTTAAATGAATTTGAATGCAAATGTATGATTTTTTAAAGAAAAACCAATGTTTATTGTAGGTTAAATTTTAATGACATTAGTTGGATTTTCTGTCTGTAGTTTAATATTGTTCTCATAAAATCAATTTTAAGTCAACATACGTAAGCTTCTAAGTGATTATAACGAGGTGTGGTACAGGTGAAATTTATTCTTAAATTCCTATTTAATGAATTAATCTTACTGTGATTTAATATTTAATTATAAAATAGAAATATAGACCGTAACTAATATGAAAAATAACATTATTATCAAGTGCCACAATAATTTTTTGAACCTTGAAGTAGCATTCATGAATGCAGTTTTCTTTGTAATTTGCTACGCATTGAATCATTACTACCTCAATCAAATAGATGTTAGAGATTTGACAAAATAAGAATACGATAACAACTGTAGATTTATTACCATCACCTTACTTCAAAAACTCATTTATTTAATTTTACATTTTTGTCTGAATTTAGCCGATACTTGCTAAAATTTAAAATATGCACAAGTTCGGCTTCTTTTAATGTAAATTAAAACTTTTAAGTTCTTGATTCAACAGTATAAGAATGTACCTCATCTGCTATATGTTCAGTAAGCCAAAAAGTAAATCATCAATTTAGAGTGTATCACAATTGTCTTAGCAACATTGCGGAAAAACGCATGTTTGTTTTACATCAATGCATGTTTTCTCCCATGAGAAACAACATATTTAAAGATATCGCTCGAAGAATGTATGACCTTTAAAAATGTATCGTAATTCTTCAGATGTTCTCATTTTATCACGGAAACTAAGAATCTCACGAATTTATACTCGTTTTCTCAAGATGCTGATTTGTTAGTGATTTCCCGACACTTGGAGCAGAATTTTTGCAAATCGTCAAGTTTTCAAGAAGTTACTCTTTTTATATAAATCATCCGGGGTTATAATTTCATTTCAGACTCATTTATTATCGCTGGGCGGCAGAGAAAGAGAGAAAAATAAATATAAAATCCTTGAGAATCTCATACGATCGAATTAATCTTCCTTTCGCCAGGGTATTTCGGGCAATCATTCACTGTGGTTTGAGAAAGCGATATAAGAAAAGAGGAAAAAAGGCGCCTAAAAGGAATATGGAGAGCCCAAGAACAGAGAAATAGGAGAATTGAAGGTCCTGTAGCAAGTAAGATGGTGTTCCAAAGGCAGTGGAACTCTCTCTTGCAACTACTAAATTAGCTATAGATCACAAATATCCTTTCACATGCACAAGCACACGCACGCACACACACACCCGTACACACACTCACGTACACAAACCCGTAAGCACACGCACGAAGTTATGTATTCGCAAAACTTTTCACATTATTCGTCAACCTCGTGTATATGAGTGCATCGCGAATATTCTCACTTCCATCGCCAAGTATGGGCAAAGTTTTTAATGTGTCTGTCCGCATTAAAATTTGCGTTTGCTACGGTGGTCGGGATGAGAATTTATATCGAAAGTTACTTAACTCATTATCTGGCATGCGGAAATCGAGTCCTCAAAAACTTCACCCGAGAGCGTTGTTTGTGTAAAAAATGTGAAGTTGACTGTGTTGGAGTACACCGATCTCTGTTTCAACATACAATTCTCCCGCGGGCCGCATGAATCTCCCGAGGCTGTAGTTTTCCCACTACTCTCCGCCAATCTCTCCTGCAATTAACCTTGTTTTTTAATTTGAACCTCACTCCTCAGTTCTCTTCGACGACCATTTTTGATTTAATTCCATGCATGAGGCGAAACATTGTTCTGATAGATTCTCTAAAACACAGAATTTAAAAGTCAGTAGTTGAGAATAGTGAATACCTGATTATCGTTTAAGTTGCTTGTTTTTGATTAGAGTACATAACAGCCACGTTATAAAAATAAGCACTTCAGAATAAAAATATTAAGTATTCATTTTATGTACCTATCAACATAGTCTTAACAAGATTATAAAAGTCCAGATGATCATTTTGGCTACAATGCAGCCGTCTTCAGCCATGATTTACCGAAAATAAATTCTAATAAGTAACATATACTTGCTAAAACAAGAGTTTGAAGCAAGTTTTAATAAGAATTTACAGGGTTCTGGTTTGCCTTATCCTCAAAGAATGCACTGTTGGAATGTAGATCCTCAGTAGACCTTTTCATACTTGAAAACGTTAGTCCTGTAGCTTCAGCAGTTTTACTGTGATATTATTTAAAAAAATTGATTTTTCCGACTTTGGATCCTCCTAGCGGATAATAACTACAGGTAAAATCCAATTGGCGTAAAATTAATTGATTGATACGAGCTATCTTATTAAAAAATTCCAAATATCTCTTAAAACAAAATAGTTTATTGTCCACAGACGGGGACATACAGCATGATCACATTAGCAAGTTTTTTCTTTTAAGAAAAAGAACTTTGTTAGAGTCCAATTTCAATGAATCACCACTGAAGATGGCTACATTGTAGCCGAAATGCGTATCTAGTTTTTATAGCCTTGTATATACTAATAGAGTCTATAAATATAAATTTAATAAACATGACAATGGAGTGCCATGATTTTCCATATGATCGCGGTGTTTTATATTTCGAAAATTATATGATATTAATTTACATTTGTCTTATGTAACTTCATTCAATTTTTCTATTTTAAATTTTGGCTAATTGATACAGTATCAACAGTATTATTGAATGTAATCTTTTATCAGGTACGTTATTCATGGGATATAATAATAATAATTTAAAAAGTTAGCCATATGTATTTGGAATATTGGGTATGATATTCGATTACTTCTCCCATAACAGTTACATTTATATCTGAAATTGGAAAATCTATTTAGTATATTATTGGCGTAAATAGTTCTTTACGTAATGAAAATAAATAATTATAATAATTAGCGAATTACATATTGTAAATGATTCAATTTATAGTACTATTAAATACTAATTATAAATAGTTTTTAAAAATATAAAATTTTTAAATGCACTAATAAGTGTAAAATAAATTTATGTGCATTTCAACAAATCTATTGGTCAGTTTATCTCCAAAATTTGTAATCAGAAAGGACTCTTTTAAGACCCATAAAGAATTTCGGTTCTGGTTAGTGTTTACAGAAACATTTTATGGCGCCAAACAATGGTAATGTGAGAATCTAACTGCTCCATAAAGCCTTTCTGCAAACAGTAACCAGAATCGAAATCCTTTGTGGTTGTTAAAAGGTTCTTATGACAAATTTTGGAGATAAACTAACCAAACGATTTGTTGAGGTGTACACATACATTTATTTTACGGTCTTAAGTGCATTTGAAAATTTAATATTTAAAAGATTATTTTTTAAAATTTTTATTTTTTGCTTTTTAATTTTGCAAATATCGTAATGACAATTTAAAAGTACATATTGTGCAAAATTCATATTTTGGACTCTTTTATTATATAAACTAGAGGACCTGTGACATGCTCTTATCAACTTAAACTGCTTTTAATTTTAGTCGTAGATGTTGTTGACATTTAGAAGCTCCTTTGTTACACTGGTGAACGTTAAATAATAAGTAAATTTATTACATATGATTCATAAAATTCGGTTACTGTTAAGGATATAATACAAACGATATATGAAA
Source organism: Tanypteryx hageni (assembly GCA_028673005.1). Lineage (NCBI taxonomy): Eukaryota > Metazoa > Arthropoda > Insecta > Odonata > Petaluridae > Tanypteryx > Tanypteryx hageni. The sequence goes on from CM054116.1 coordinate 61,016,289, forward strand.
GTGAGGATTACAAAGCGTTTAATATTTTTTAAATTTCCTCTCCAAGTACAATTATTTTTTCTCTGAACAATTCATTTCCCCCAACATGTCACATAGAATTCTGCCGATGATTTTAGGCGACTCCTGGAGCCATTGGTGCTTCATCCCAGATTATAACATCAAACGCATAAAAAATTTTTTTTGGCAGATGAAAGTCTTGGTGAAGTTGAACTCTGTAGATCCAGAGGTAAATTGAAGGGTGTTTGACATGTGATACCATCTGGAAGAATTATCGCTGCAATCCCAGTCCACGCTACGTTTAAAACTTTTTCCCATCAACTTAATTTATGATATAATGTTGTGTACAAATACTTCTTGCCTGAACCTCCAGAACCATCTATAAAAGAGCAGTTTTGAATACCTTCGTTCTAAGAATTAACTATTTGATTTGCGGCATATAATTGTTGTTCATTAAAATTTTCCGCATTGTTGAAGCAACTTATAAATGGTGTGAAGAAAATCTGGAAGGTGCTCGATTATAGTGTTCATGTCACATTCACACGGCGTAATAAAAACAGCAGAAATAGTTTGTACTCGTATAAATGCAGTGAACATATATTCTTTATTTACGGCGAACGGTTGTTGATAGATACCAAACAAATTACATTAAACCAGTGTTAAACCAGTTGTGACCAAGATTTATTTTGAAAAGTCAATTTAATTTATGAAAGTAATAGACCGTAGCAAGAAGTAAATTCCAAATAGCAACTTTAATAGACAAAATATTAAAACCCTTCAAAGTACGTCAATTTATTGCATTACAGTGTTAAATAAATTACCGAATTTAATACTGAAAATAATTAATTTCATTCTCACACATTGTCGCAGATGTTGTAGACATTTAGAATCTTTATTAAAGAAACCGGAAAATAGTATAACGTTATCAAATTTCTTCGCCAGAATTCAAAAATTGCACAAACAAAGCTTCCGTTTTTAAATAAACAAAGTTAATGAAATAAATTATTAACAATAAAATTTTGTATACTAACCTTTAGAAAAAAAATTATAACGTTATCAAATTTCCTCGCTATAATTCAACATTTAAACAAACAAAGCTTCCGTTGCTACATAAATAAAGCTAAAGAAACTCAGTTGCTATGTAAACAAATAATACAAAACGATATACATATATATATATATATATCCTGCGCGAGTAGGATTTTTCTCAAGGTCACCCGGCCCCCTGTTTGCGTGGTTTGAGGAGACCGCGCAAATTCAGCTGTTCCGTCCTTCGGAAGGGACGTTAAGCCGTTGGCCCCCCCCGGTGTTCTTCGTAAGAGCAGGCAAATGCCGGCACCGGGTTTCCCTCCTCCCTTCTGTGTGTGTGTCCGGTGTGGAAGGCAACGGGAAACCACCACACCGTGTATGTATATTCCCTAGTCAAAACCAATTAATTAATTAATTGGTAGGACCTGTCGTAAGACAGAACACGAATGAATGAATGAATGAGAGAATATATATATATATATATATATATATATATATATATATATATATATATATATATATATATATAATTACTACAAAGGATTTAATATAAAGTATTCTTACTTTAATTATAATCAAAACGGAATTAAATCAAAAGTTAGTAATTACGAACTGTTAAATAAAGCGAAAATGTAAGTTTATTTATGAACTTCTTCGACTTTATTATTTTCGGTAACTATGTTGCGGGAAGACGAACTTCTATAGTATTATTATAGATACCGTTAATTATGTCGATTAATTGACAAGTTTTATAGTAAGAGAAGTTTCTATATCACACATAGATGTCAGTAGTAGAGGTGATGCAACTAGATATGTTGAAATAGACAAACCAATTTTTATAAAATCATAGAAAAAGTTTCTATATTTATTTAAAAAGATGATATAATTATAAAATACAAAGGAAATAAACGGCGCAATATATATCGCACAAACTTTTTCATATACGTATGTACGTTTGGTCTCATTACACTCTTTGCCCCGAAATTAATTCTGTGTGCTTGGAAATTCACTGCCAATGATGTTAATAATGCGTAGCAGCAGAACCAAAACGACTGACACCAGCAACCTCTCACTAATAAGCGCGTGGCGTTAGCAGAGAAGTACGAAATTTTAGTGGATTCTTATTGTTAGTTAGCATTATTTGTGACATCAGGCTGTACGTTTGGATGGATTTTAATCGAAATTCTTATAGCCATTTTTGAGTAAATCGAATTTTGTTTCAAAATATCCAAGAACAAAGTACCTTTAATTATTGCGAAATATTGTTGATCTCTGTAGAATGTCTTTCATGAATGATATTATCCATAAATATGAGATATAGTTCGATTTAGTTTAACATTAAGGCTGTAGTAAGAGCTTGAATGGAGGCGTGACGTTATAAGGCTTATTGTTATGTAAGGTAGCTTAGCGTACATTGTAATGTCACTGGACGCCATATAGTAATTTCAAGAGACATATGCTTACACAGTATTATTTGTGACATTTGGCTCTACAATTGGAATGATTTTAATTATATTCTCTAAAGCCATTTTTGAGTAATCAAAATTTTCAAAAAATCGCCAAGAATAAACCATCCTTTATTTTTGAGAAATATCATTTTTATGTCTGCAGAAGATGATACATTGCACAAATACGAGACACAACTCGATTTTATGTAAGCGTTTGGGCTCTAGAACGGCGAACAGAGAGACAGCATGGCGAAAACGACTTTTATGGACGCATGAGCACCTAAAACGTGTATTTCCATCAAAATCTCGAAGTCGAATTTTTTCACGATTAAAATATTCTCTATATACTACGTAGATATATGAGAAAGTGAAAAGGGAAACAATATATGTACTATCAAAAAAGGAAAATAGGCAATTATAATTACTTAAAGAAATACGAAAACATATACACGCTAAGGAAATAGACGATCACTGACCAGGAAAGACATGCCAGCTTATCGCTAAACCCTAATAGCCGAGGAATCCAACCAGACTCTTCTGAGACGTTGAAACAGACAAACTGATTTTTTTAAGGTATAGGAAATATTTATAATAATGATAATAATGTATCCTAGGGGCGTAATGATCACGTGAATATTGAAGAACAGATAAACTCTACAAAATTATCGAATCCACTCGGGAGTGTTTCAATTAGAAAATTAGTGACCTTCATTCATTTAGTCGAGTCGAACAATTTAAAATTGATTCATAATTAACCATTTTAAAATTTAAATCGTTGTTTGTGAGCATAATATTATATGCTCATAGTAGTAATACTAAATACAACAGAGATTCAACCCATAAATGCAACTTCGCCTTTTACTCTTAAACGAAATCAACTGGAATAGCAAGACCCAACGGTATTAAAAGGAACAATGAACTCCGCACACATTTTCGTCTGATTTCCAGCAGCATTGAGCGTGCGGGAGAAATCGTATTGTAATCGGGATTTCCTCCATCATGCTCCAATTTTGGTTATCTGTGCACGAACTTCAGATGGAGCGCTAGAGCGTGCACTCAATTTACAACTCGCCACAACATCTCATTGGGCCGTGTTTTATAACCGGCTACTGGAGAAACTAGGAAAAATCCATCGCCATATCCAACTTTTAAAAGTAAATTTGTTGCTGAACGATGGAAGCTTATTTTTCACATTAATATGCAGGTTGCAGAATATATACTTAGAGGAATAACGTGCAATATTCATAAGTATTTTTAGATTAGATAACTGTTTCATTTCAGAGGTTCGCAGAAATTATAATGTGGCTGAGACACTAAAAATATATGCATAGCTAGTTCATAAATGTCAACTTGTTGAGTCGATAATTTGTTATTATTTTTAAATTTATATAATTAAGTCATTTAAGCGATCAAAAATATGCTAACTCCTTATTAAATTACATCCGAAACGCCCGTATGAGTCGAATAGTGGCAGAAAGTAAGAAGACGCAGTTAGACAACTTTCTAGTGAATGGATAATAACGAGATTATAAGTCTTGATTATAGACATTAGGAAGATTAACTTCATCGATGTAGTTGGCATGAAATAGTATAAAAGATTTTATCTTCTGGTGTCATGATTATACAACCTCACGTCAAAAGAATAACATCAGCATAGATAGTCCACGTCAGTTTGGTTACACGTAACGTATTATCGTCAATGTTTAACCGTTAAAGTCAACATCTGCTACCATACACTTAGTTTAAGCGTGATTTTTATGTTTCCTTCCATATGAATGTTTTCTCTCACATTTATCGTTAATGATACCTATCTCTCAACGATAAGAGAATCTTGACAAAATTTACATTTATAAAATGAAATCAACGCAAGACGAGCAGGCAGAGGCTATATTGACATTTACCTACTCCTGTTTTAGTCTGTATTCTACTTACCAAAAATATTTTATTCGTTGTCACTAATATCAAAGATCCTCCGCAGTTTTAACCAACAGATAGTAAAAAGGATCTCGTTTTATTGCCATTTACTTATATTACAATATTCAAGATTGAGGTACTATATTTTATGCCGATATATATATATATTTTTTTTGAGAAAAACCTTTATTGGAATTTTTTTAAAAAATCTATAGTATCCAAAATGAGTAGCGATTCTCAGTATTTGTTTAATTTTGTATTAAAATTCCCCTCACGAGTAATCTTCTCCAATACATTACATAAAATTAAAGTCGCACTCACATGAATCGTTCATATTACTCAAGGATACGGAAATCTCGAGAAAAAGAATATCAAACCGGCTCGAGGAAAGGATATAAACATATTTCCATACCACTCGGCGTAAATATTGAAAAGATTTTTCGTAATTCTTGGATCTGAGGGAAGAGAAAAAAGAAAGAAATCGATGATTATTTACCGCTTTTCATTAAGTCTTTCGGGAGGCCTTCAACTTTTTTTCCTAGCTCATATAAATTTCATTTCAATCTCCTTTCTCTCTCCGCTTTTTCTTTGATTCCTTCGAACTTCAAGAAACGCTCCCTTCCTCACTTCCATTCATATCCATTATATCTTCATTCCAAACGCGGCCCCAGCGGAAGGAAACCCCTTTTAAAAAGAAAATAAGAACTTCTACTATCCTTTTAGTTGGTATCTCTGCTAGGACCTAATGTTCGTCGTGGTAGAATTCGCAATTCTTTCCGGTCTCTATCCGCATGGCTAAAAGAAAGAGAAGGGTCACGGACAGAGGAAAAAATAACGAACATCTCCCCCGACGTCGACTTAAAACCTAGGAACTCTCTCAGTTTCCGAATTTGGAGAGAAAGTTGCGAGTGAAAATTATAGGAAGGATAATTACCCTCACGTTGGTAGAGCAGCGAGGCCCTAATGTCCACATTTTATTCCGACGTTCCGTCGCAGTCTCCTCCTTTCATAGTTCCTTCCGTTCCGTCCGAACGAGGGAAAAAAGTCCCCAAGGAAAAAAGTAATAACTCCACGATGTAGCGGCACTGCGAAACTCTCTCTCTCTTCCATTTTCTCTCGGAGAAGAAGCCTTTCCTATATATACTATATATATTTTAAAATCTCGTTAATTTACGAGATCACGCGTTTCTCCCCTTTTCCCCACACACCCTCTCAGAAACATCAGATTTGCTACTTTTAAACCTATCTCTCTCTCACCTTCAATTCCCATCCCTTAGCCTCTTAAGAGAGGCATCTAATATCGTGGGATCCCTGAAAATAAAAACCCCGCTCTCTCTTTTCGGTCGTTTAAGAGACTGCATTGTCATTTCTACGGGGGGAATATCCTAGCACTGTACTCCAGGCAATTTCGGAAGTCACTTGGGTCATTTCTATGCCACTGAAAACACTGATCCACCAAACTCCAATCCCTTCAAACCATAAGCTCCCTTCTTCTACCCTCCAATCTCCAATTTCCCCGCACCGTAAGGGAGAAAGAGCGGACTCTGTTCAATTTATTCTACAGGTTAATAAGAAATTCCTCGAGGATCTTCCTTTTTTGCATCCAAAGAGCCTTCTATAAGCTCTAGCCTTCTTGTATGGAGGGAAGAATTTGGGGGGAGGGGTGTCCTCTGGCCTCTCATATATTAAGAACCAAAAGGGAAACGTAATCCTAGATTATGTCTTTTTCATAGTACGTTTTCATCATTCTCTGCTTACGGTATTCTTATATAGTGGGAGCTCCCTTTATGAATCCCCTGTGCTAACGTATGGAACACAAATAAGCAACTTATGATATAAATAGGGAAAACGCGATTGATTGGATAAAGAATTTGGATGATCGATAGTGCAAGTATCTTAAGGAATCTTCCATTACACAGAATAAGTCTAATTGAAAGTTTTCAATTTATGAGACTAGTCGCCATGAACTTCATCAGTTGAAAAAATTATATCCGATCGATTCGGTAAGCTCTTTAAAAATGCTTCTTAAAATTGCTATACTCAGCGCGTTAAAGATATCTGCAACAATTAAAGCTCTAAATAAAACCGTACATTTGTAGTATGCTCTTAAAATTATCGTGAAAATATTATTTTATCGAGAATCCGTTCAAAAAAATATGTAATGTTGGTTGTTGGCTAGAAACGAAAGTACAAGAAATTAATTTTAGATAACGTATCTAATGCGTAACTTGTTGGGCATGATTTAATGATATTTGTTTATTTAATGTATACTCCTATAAAAATTTGCTGGCTCTTAATATAACTACTAAATAAATTTAATTCTTGCACCAAAGAGAAATTCAGTTAACACTCCATATTTGATATTTATTATTTGTTTTTATTCATTATTTTATCTTGTTTCCTACAGAGGTCAGCAATTTTTAAAGCTGAAATATGGCTGATGTCCAGAATGCTTTCAAGCTTACTGAGTTATTTCCTTGGGGATATCTGTATCGCCTGCACATTAGCCAGAATCCCAGCAAGGCTGTGGGCAACTTTAACGTTGATTCACCGCTACCAGTTCGTAAATATTATATACTTACGCATGTTGTCACTTGAGGGAATATTAAATTATCCAAAACCGGAGAGACATGTGTGAAAAATAAAACTCGAGAAATCTCCATAAATGTTAAAATTTTCATTCATCACTAAACATATAAATGCGGTACTATCACTGAAAAATAGCTGGACAGAATCATAACATTTTTTATATTAAAAAGGCAAATTAAGGTACCAGGAGAGAGTAAAATTGCATAAAATTGTATATACATATATGCGTGTGCATATAGATTTATAATTTATGTTTCTATATACATAAACATTAACTGAAAAAATTAAGCATAGGTTATAACAACATATATAGTGATTGAATATTCAATGAAATCCATAATCAATTTTTAATCGCAGGGTGACTGCTTGAAGCTCTCCCAGTTCATCCTCTTACATATTTTGTCATAAGCCAATTTTCTTTGAGAGCCTTTCACGAATAAGCGGAAATGGAAAACTTCCAAGTTACATGGACTAAGTGGGCATTCGGGTTTTTAGAAGTTCTTAAGAAATCAAAGAAAACTTTCCTTCAAAATCTTTTGAATATTTAATTAGCATTCCGAAGGTTTGTAATATACCGCATCTCTATCATAAAGTCATTTGTAATTTTGGAGGATTCGATAAAAAGTTTGAATTTTGTTTAAAACTAATAGTTTTAAATATTTTTTACAACATTGGAAACAAGTTTTTGTGTCTTGCTTTTAAAGAAAGAAAGCGCAAATGATTTCGCGATTCTCAACCACGTTGGTGTTGTACATTTATTTCAAGAATAATTATTTTTATTCTTATCGATTATTATTTTTTAAAAATCGATGGTATCTAAATAATAAATCCGTTTTAAGCATCAGTAAAAATAATTATCTTAGAATCAAATTCTTCTATTATCGATCACCTCATTACTTTTAGTTAAAACTGGATTGTAAAAGATTGGGTTAAATTAACTTGAATGTATGAGCCTTCACTTGGTAGTACTCCATCTTTTGTCGTGTTCTATTGGGTGAAATATTCTAGGAAAACTTCTATGGTATGAAATGCTAAAGTGCTGCAAAATTTATTTTTCTTTAGATAAAAAAATTCCTTCAAGATATTAAGTTGCTACATAATATAATATATGTTATTAAGCAATTTTTGCTATAGATTCTCTCATAATTAAATTTAGATTATTGAATAAAATAACTTATGGTATGCTGCAATAATACCACTGTTTAATATCATTACTATTAGCAACCGTCTATTTCCTAGTCTTCCTCACAAAAGACAGGCTCATTTGTTTAAGCCTGCCTTCGTAAGTTCATTGCTTTGCAATTTAATATAGATGCTGTCCAATACCAATCACGAAGTTTCTTAGATTAAAATAAATATAAAAAATAAAAGACTTTCATTGGATAAAGGAAAGGAATTAGCGGAAGGATTTGCTCCGATGAAACTCAAATTTTATAACCCCTTCCTTTTTATTTTTTTGGCAGGATCTTTCTTCCATCTCGAATTTCCAATCAATTTCGACACTACCTCATTTCATCCTCCCCGCGGACGAATATCCTTCGGATTGACGAATGACCCCTTTAAGGCGGTGGAGGATTGAGAGCTGTTCCTCTGAAGGGCGGAAATCGAAACCTTTTCCTATTCCTCCTTCTTTATCTTATCTCCTTCAGAACACCATTCCTCCATTCTCTTCTTCCTCTCTCTCTCTCTCATTCAAATCGACCCAGAAAGGATGCAAACTTCTCGGAATGTGCGAAACGTTTCCTTTCCTGTCATGTCTCTAAGCCCTCCTATCCAAAATTATTTTCTTGGCTCATCTCACTCAATTTGAACTCTTCTTTCTAGAAAATTTAGAATCATATTATCCACCATTTTATGACGCAAAAATGAAGTAAGCTTTTAAAAAGTAAAAGAAGGTAAAAACATTCATCTGTAAATTTATCTGTTTTTAATACGAATCCGAGGTTAAATTAAGAGAGGTCTATTTGCAGTAATGCCGTTTCATTCTCTGGAGTTGAAATGAAAACAAATTGATAACAAACCCGGGTAACTGTTTCCAATGCTTTATTTTGGTAACCCTTTGCTCTATTTAAAAAAATCGAGACCATTATTTCAGTTTAAAGGATTGTGTTCAGCTTTGTAGTCCAAACGATCCTCTTGTATATATTATTCTGCGTTCAGAATTAGTTTTGGCGGGAGTCAAGGACAGAAAAACACACTTGAAATGTCTGCCGCATTTTATTTATATTTTAAAAATATGACTGTGAATGAGAAGCCTCAGAACCCATCGAAATATCATCCTCCAATACTGTCGGGGATGACGGGCTCCTCCGTGTCGTAACCCCTATCCTGTCACGCACAGCCGAATGCACTCGGAGACGAAGACACGACTGGCGGCCTAACCAAGAGACTTCTCATTGCTCCGAATTCCTCTCTATAAGCCATTGTCTACGAATAGGTTAGAGGTTGGTGACGGTGGTGTAGGAGGGGAGAGGTGGGGGCGGGTAGGGGAGGGGGTGGGTGGTGAGAGAGCGTCGAGGAAATGGTGGGGAAGGGGGGATGGAAATGAACATGCGAGGGAGGAATATAATAGGAATTTTCAGTGGGATCGACGAAGCGAATGCCTGGCACACCAGTGGGTTCCGCGATAATGGGTCGAGAGTGGGATGGAGAGAGAGGGAGGGAGAGAACGAAGGGAAAAGATGGGGAGGAGTGCGAGCGGTATTCTGTGTCGTAAGCCAGTGAACCGGTTGAGGTTTATTTACGAAATATTTGGCTGGGAGATTATTATTTCTGGGGAGTTTGATTCACGGCAGAAAGAATAAAAGGTAAGATGAAGTAATTGAACGATGTACTTTGTCACGAAAGTTTCAGAAACATGATCTTTTAGGTTATATTATTATATAGATTTTTTCCCATACAAACTATCAGAATTTCAGAAGTCACGCAGGCTCCAAATTCTGTCTGAAAGTTTAACACTAAGTATGTTTATTCAGAAGAAAGTCTCCTACTTTGTTAACTGATTATTTTATAGATTTCGTTTTTGAAGTTTCAATTACTTTAAGATATCGATCATTTGATTAAAATATTTCTAATACTTTAAGATTTCAGATGATAACTGATGAAAACAAATTATTTAGTTATAAAATGGGTGAGTAACGCATTTCTATTAAGAATTATTAGAAAAAGTACATTGTATTGAATAGTATATGTTTTCTCAGATTAGAATTACATTGAAGATGAAATGCTTGCATGTTTTACTCAATTTTTAATGGTAATAATAGCAGTTTATATATTTTATTCGAGCCAAACCATATACTGAGACCGCTAATCCAAGATTAATATAGATAATGTTAAAAAATATGTCAAAATCTCAACCGGACCAAATGAAGAAAATAGCAAATGGTATGAAGCAACAAAATTATAATCAATTATTAAAAATATGTAAATTTTTGCTTGTACGCTTCCTAGCTATATCTGTAAAATGTGTAGCGCGTTTAGTTAAGGTGTCATTTTTGTTAATTTCAGCGATAACGTCAGTTTATCCATTTTCATAGAATTTTAATCTTTATTTTATTCAATTATAAAACTTTCTGGTCACTGATACCCATTTTCCGAAAAGCACTTTAAAATCTTTATGAGGGCCTTAGTAGAGGGGTCGCGGGTTCCCGCCTTGGTCATAGTTGATTGTGATTGTCTTTGTTATTGTTATATATTGTTAAGCGATCGGCTGTAGTGGGGCTGTAAGCCGATGGTTTACAAATAAATAAATTTAGAAAGCGTGAAACAGAGTTTGTTCAACCATTTTAGCCTCGACACGTTAGTTCAGTGGTAGAATATCCGCCCGGCAAGTGGAAGTCATAGTAGAATTTTTTCCTGTTTCCAAGTTATTCCCTTGATATATGTTTTCCAGTTCAACCATATTATTTATGTAGTCAATTTAACTTCTAAAGTCAGAATCGATAATAGAACACCACCGTGAACGTAGGTAATATTTAGCATACAATGAGTGCAGCGCGAATGTCATAAAAAAAAGAAATCGGAGAAAATATTTTCAATTTAATTAAAATTTAAACATTTGGTGTACGGTTAGTGTTACGTTATGTCAACGGATATAAATCAAGAAAAAAATATTTTCAAGTGAATTAAAATTTAAAAATTAAATTTTATACATTATAATTACATAGAATAGTCTTCATGTATTCTTTAACTTCATATTTGTTAGTTTCATCCTCCTACATAAATGTTTTATAGGGTGTCAAGAATGTAGATTTATAAATAGTTGATATTTAAAAAAATTGTTGTAGTTTTATTTTATTATTTGAATTAATTTCATCGTAGATAGTGTAGGTTAAAGTTGGATTCCATTAAATATTGATAAACCCATATTAAGAAAATATAAAAGCCCTGATCCTTAGAGAAAAGTGCAGACATCTTTTGAAAAATAATTTTATTACTCTCCAAGAATGATTTAACAATAAGAAAGTGGTTTTTACTTGAAGATCCACAATTCTCAAATGCGATTATCTTCAATTCATGCCATGCCATTGTTATGCATACAGAACTACATGAATTAACATTCTGTTTTACAAAGTAAAATTTTTTAACTTCTGAAAGTTTTCCGCTTTTTGAACTAAGAGCAGCATTATTTCTATGTTTTCCTTCATTCTGCATCGATTTATAGACGAAGTAATTTTGAGTTCTTTCGGCCGTTAAAACGCTTTTGGTCTCTGCCAAGATTAGGATTTAATATCTAATTATGAAAATCAACTTGCGGTCGATATATAAGGCTAGACAAGAGGCATTGCCAAGGAGTGAATGGGAAAGGAAGAGAAGGAGTTACAAGGGATGAAAAATAGAATGAAAGGATGAAGAGGAGGAGGGAAATGTTTAATTTCCGTCCTTTGCGTAAGGCGAGGCGCTCTCATCCTACAAAAACTCTTCATCATCGCCAAGGACAGCCGCACAACGGGATCCAAAGAAAGGGCAAACAACCTCACGTAACAGCCATGAAAATAAGAGCTCAGGATTGGGAATAAATTTTTGATCAGCTGGTGAGAAAGAAGCCCTTCTCGACGGATCTCGGGGCGGTGTTCTGTGAATTTAATGTACGCGCAATAAGAATAATAGACTAAAATTTCCTTGCCGGAAAAAATAAAGCTTCTTCTAAATACGGTCTAACTTCTGCCTAGCGACCACTGAAGAAGAAAGAAGGTCGCTAAAGAGGATGGTAGTAGAATACGGGCGACTGCCGAGAGGTTTTGCTGTATATGCGCATGATGATGTAGAGGTGTTGCAATTTATTTTCTGCTAAAAATTAAAAAACTCTAAGTATTATTTGTCATGATTAGACGGAACCATCAGATTATTCAACGTTTGATTTAGCTTTCAGCGCAATTTCTTAAAAATTTCTTATGCTCGTAAATGTTTATCAGAGTGGGTGACATTGCCAAATTAACGAGCAACTAAATAATCAATGGCAGTTATTCTGGCCAAGAGCAAGTTATAGCGATAGTTTGGTAACTGCATATCTGTCTATCTCTCCGTTCATCTAGGATCATCTGAGACATTAACATTTGTAGAAACGTTATTTAACTTGAAATTCCATTATTTCCTCACATTTTAAACAGCAATTAGTAATTCACAGAATAAGCACTTAAGAATATAAAATTTAAATTAGACTTTTTAGAATTTACTTCTAATGAATCACCACTGAATACGGCTGAATCTTTCCCAATATGCGCATCTGGTGTTTCCAAAACTTTTTATCGCTATCGGGGATACCTAAAATTAGTACTTAAATCTGGTACTAAAGTGCTTATTATTGAATTTATTTTTAACCATAAGGTTACCTAGGTAATTTTCTACTGAATGGCAATTAGGATACAAGTATTTCTTATTTTATGAAAAATCGACAAGTTGAAATTTATTCACTTATACAAAACGTAATTTAGTAATGATAAGATATTCTAATTCGCAAACTATACATGAAAGTATATCTATATTTTTCTATTTGGAATATCTCATCAATGCGACTATTAAAGTTTTCCTTTCGTAAGTAAATGGATAAATAAATATGTGAAACCATCATTGAATGCATAAATATCTATTTCTATGTCCTGAGTTTCAAATAAAGTTGCACGCTTAAAATTCAATATAAACAACTCACAATGAACTAACGAAGGATCAAGTTAGATTAGATTCTCAATTGCTTCCTGTCCGCATTTGGACAGAAGATCATTTGTGCGATCTTTCCAAAGAGGAAGAAAGAGATGGAATCTTTTTCTCAGAGTTAAAAGATATTTCATTATTGTATCACCAGCTCTTTCTTTCTTTCTTCATTTGGGAATTAATCCGACGCCAGTCTCCCTGAGAAATAAATAGCGACCAAAAAAGGAAAGGAACAATGGAAAATTACGGAAGTAGCGCCAGTGTGGAAGAGTCTGGAAGTGTAGGTGGAATAAAGGAGACGGAGTGGTAGGATGAATAAGGGCCTAGGAAGAGGTAATGGCAGAGGAAGGCGGTGCACGACGTGAGAGGAATAGATGAGGGAAAGTCGCAAGGGGGTAAAAACAGGGATTCGGTGTGCCAAGCGGACGAGTAGGGAGAGAGGGACAGGACGTGGGGTAGAGGGAGGAAGAGAGGAAGGGGAAGAAACTTGCTGGGAGAATGGGGAGAGGAGAGGCAAAGTTCAAAAGAGAATGGGTAGGTCCAAAAAAGTGGGAGGAGAAAATAAGTTTCGTGAAAAAGAGTGACGTGTCTGAAGGGCCGAGTTAACGACCATGGAAAAATCCTTAACGACGCAAACACGCACGCATCCAATATATATATATATATATATAGTAATTTTATAAAGTAATATTGGAAACATTAGTTGGAAGCTAGTTTAATCCCTTTCATAAACTGCATAAATTTATAAAAATGTAGGAAATATATCATTCGTGCTTATAATAACTTCTCTTATTTAAATATTCTTTTTTATTATTTTTTAAATTAATATCCATATATTATACAAATTCTAAATAAGTTCATATAATATATTCGATCTTCATGAAAAATTTTGTATTTTGCTCAGAAAATTAATGGCCGACGTAGTAAAATAAAGCAAAAATCTTGAACAATTCTAATAATTTATAAGTTGAATTAAACTTTATCTTCAAGCTTAAAGTTGCAGTTATCATACAGGTTATCGCAATTGTGTAGCTAAAAAATCTCTATACGTTTTCTGTGTCATTGAATTAACCATTTAGTGTTAACTTGAGTTAAATATGTCTTTCATTTTGAACGCAGTGAATTTGTTTCAATGGTTCGCGGCAAAATGACTGTAGGGGGAAGTCTAGCAGTTAAAAATGAACTATGGGATGGTACATTAATTGGATCCCGTTTCGTCCAAGAGATTGGATACACCTGCTCTCAGAACGTCTCTAAATAAACATTGAGTATATTTTTAAGGTTTAGGGCTATTTTTACAACGACGCGTTTCATCATAACAGGAAAACGCAATTTTTACAATATCGATCCACTTTCTCTCCAAACCTATCGACGAAAATTTAATTCTGGAAAGACAAAGCCTTTCTGAACGACATAGTGAATGCAACGGTAAAAGGTAAACATTACAGCAAAAATATTTGGGCACTTATAAATAAAATAGCTCGAATATTATAACAGTGGGAATACAAAAAGAGACAATGGCACATTCAAAAATAAAATATCCAAAAAAATAACGGTTGATCGTGGGTTGAGAGATGCGCCTTTTTAGGGAGTGAGTTTTCTCCTGATATGTGTACATAAGAAGAAAAACAAGAGTGAGAGATAGGTGAGCGAGAGGAGAAAGGGCGACTCGGTCAAAACGGAAGAAGAAAGAAGAGAGAAGAAAAAAGAGGTTGGAGAATAGCGGAAGCAGTAAAAGGAAGAGAGAGATAGAGGGAGGGAGAGAGAGAGTGTGGCAGAAGTGATACGGTTGAGAAAAAACCGGGAAAAAAATTTTCAAAAAATAAAATACAATTGACTGCGCAAAGGCAAACGGTAGGTAAAAATAAATAATGATAAATCCGACGGAAGGAAATAAAAATAAGAGAGGGGTAGAGAGCGCGCCCCTCGTCACGTATTTGAATCCCAATGTCGGTTGAAGATTCGCCAATTTGTGGCTTCTTGAAGAGTGGCAAAGGAGTTTTTCGGTGGATAGTTGGAGAGGAAGGAGGGAAGAAAAGGCGTTGGAAAAGGTAAGGGCACAGCGGAGGAAGAATAAGCGTGGACAAAGGGAGGGGAAGGAATAAGGAGAGGATGAGGAGAGGGGTGAAGAGGAAGAAGAAGAGGAGGGAACGGTTGGGTGGACCGTGTTTGTTTGAAGAGGTTGGAGGTGAGAAAATGTAAGGAAAACCGTGAATAAGGACGAATAAGAAGGCGGAAATTGAAAGTTTTCAGCCTGTCAATGCACGAGGTAAGCAAACGGACACGCCAAATGTTACGATCACTGTCATGAAAAAGAAGACACGAACAAATTGCACCTCTGGCAACCTCAAAATAAAAAAGGAAACTAGGAACGACGACATCGCCGACTGAAGGCGGATTTGCCCTTTCGCAAAATGATGCAAATTTTGTACCGAATGACGTGTCTTCCATTATGCCGCCGTTCTGAGTCTTCCGCGCCTTTTTTTTTCTTCCAGATATTGGTATTCAAGAACGGAGAGGAAACAAAAGCACCACCTTGTGACGTCGGGTTTAAAGGAAATATCAAAAGAGTTAAATGAGCGATACACAAAATGATCCAGAAACGAAGAAAAAATAAAGAACACGAGCCGATGAAACAAATCACTGGCCCGGAAAATGGTTAAAAAAAAGCCGTTGGTATGCACAGCGGGGTAAAATATTTTATCGAAAAACCGCTCCGAACAAATGAAAGTATGGAATAATGCGGGAATAAATTTGAATCGGTAGCGAGGATGGAGGGAGAGCGAGAGAGATAGAGAGAGGGGAGAAAAGGGGGAGTGAGGCTGGGACAAGAAGGGAATTGAAAGAAAACAGGAGAGATAGGAAGAAAAAGATAAAGTTTACGGGTCGTGCTTCGGGGAGGGAGGGAGGAAAGTGAAAAAAAAATTAAATGAGTACCTGTTTGGGAATGTAATGGTTGGGTATTGGGGAAAGAAAGGGCGTGGGAGTGGAATAAGGATGTCGTAGGGAACAGAGAGAGAGAGAGAGAAGAAAGGGGAAAGGAGTGCAAGGGGGGAAATAGTAAGCAGGAGCAAGAGGGTAGTTAGCAGAGGGAGTTGCGGAACGACTTCTGCAGTCATAAGGGTTGGGGTTGGAAAGTTTTTTCGTGATATTTTGAAACATGCGTAAGGGGCTGCGATGCCGCAAGGGGATAAAAATGGAGGCATTTACATGCCAGAAGGGTTTTGGTTAAGGGGAAAAATAGGGAGAGACGGAGGGAAAGAGAAAATTTTCATGTAAAGAATCGAATAAGAGGGCAAAAAACCTTTAATTAATAGGTATAGTTGCTAGGCCGTAGGGTGAGCAACGTATCTTAAATTTCAAGAGATTGTTTATCGTAAATTGTGATAGAAGCGAAGATGGTATGGTAACATACTCGTAGAATTCATGGAAAATATTGGTTCTGAAATTCATTATACCTTTGAAATATTTTCTTGAAAAACGTCTACGGAATGAAACAATGGTATCGTTATAAAAAAATTTGAACAACACCAAAATATTTGTTGAATTACTAAGAGAAGTAAACCTTTGAAACTAGCCAGCTAATCATTGCACTACCCCAAGACACCCATTGCGCGTAGAGGGAATCAGAAGTTCGTAAAAATATATTTGTAAATACTAAAACTTGTTTAAGATAAAAATGCATCTAACTTGGGTTAGAGTTATGGGCATAGTAACTGTTTGTGCGCCTTCTGTGACTGGCTCTCAAATTGGGGTGGTATCTCTAATTTCAAAACATATACACATCTTGGGATAAAAAATGAATTTATGCAATATCACTTTATTATTTACCAAAGAAATCCAATAGAAAAGGATCTAGGTTATAATAAATCCACGAATGAGTTTGAAAGTTCTAATTTAATTAGCCTTTCCCGATGGAATCGAAAGTAAATATGCTGACATTGTCTACTTCTCTTAAGTCTTCAGAAATTCTCTTACAGAACAAGACAATTGGTGAATTATTTTGAAGTGGAAGAATGGGTTTGTGAATTGGTATTGCCAATGTATATTTCGGCCCCCTTAAATGAAATGAATCTCATATTACAGGGAAAAAGATATCATTTCATGTCAGAGCTCATAATTATTTCACCAGTAGTTTTTGAATAAAATCATTTGTCACTTTCCCAACTGCGAGAATATTTTTCGATAGCACAAGATGAATAGTCGTCAATATGCCATTTACACCATACATACTCGACAGTCATTTAAAGAGAGATTTAGGAACAATGAACCGGAAAAAACGTTATTCGGAGCATTTGCTCATGCTTTGGAGGCCGCGTGTGAAGATGCTGACTTTAGCTTACAACTCAAACTCATCCACTTTCAGAATAGTGATGACCTAAGTCAAAATTCAAGGAGGAAAATCATGAAAACATTTATAAGTGTCTTGATAAGAACTCCTATCCCAAACTACGTCAGAAGGCTGCTGTTTGTGCAAGTTCATTTGGAAGCACATATACTTGCTTTCTCGTTGATAAAACTGAACAAATAGACACATTGTACTCAGTTGACAAATGGCAATCTGGCTTCAACCATGAGGCTGAATCCAAAAGAATTGGCTCAGAGGTTCATTGCTAAATAACTTTTTCAATTTTAGCTTAGATTTAATTAGATACTTAATGAATGAGCTTGTCTGAATTTGTTATTTAGACAAAATATAGTATGCATTTTAAATTCAGTTATAAGAATTATGAATATCAAGTTTTCTTAATAAAGCCCACAGGCTTGGAGGAAATAACCACTGCGGCTTTTTTGTAAAAAACATATGCATCACTCGTCTAAAGTAAAATCAAAATTTTGGACTCGGAGCAAATATACGGGTTTGTGTCCAACGAAATTGACCATAAATATAAGATTCGTACTGGAAGGTGAAAATGTGGGTCCCAAGGCGAGAATTTCGACGGCCCTTTGCATAACCCAAAGCTAAGGCTTCTTGCTTCCTCAAACTTCACCATTATATATATTTACTTATTTATCTTTATATATATAAATAAATAAATAAATATATATATATATATATATATATATATAACCTTTTTTAACACTTAAGATTGTTTCCTTTTACTTACCCTTGGCTTTCCATTGCCGCATCCTACGTCGATTTCCAATGGTCCCTTCCGCATCGTCTAGTGGCTCAAGTAGCCTCGTTCTGCCCGACAAAAGCCTTACTTGGATATAACTGCCCCCAAGCTGTCCCTCCGCAACCCATACTCTTCGCAGTATCTCAGGGGCCTCATTCAAATTCAGATCGTTCGACAGGCAATCCCACGTCATCCCCATCCCATCTGACCCCTGACCTTTTTGCACAGCCTTCCCTCACCCGGCCTGCCTACTCCCTCGTCCACTCACCCCTGACTTCACCCTCCTCAAGCCTTTTTCGGCTAAATTTGTGAGAAAGAAGCAAATATTAATTCGAAAAACAAGCCATTTCGTATTGCAGGATAACCACATTTTGCTTCCCTCGATTTATTTATCTATGGCCTTATAGTCGTTATTTTCGAGGATTTATTATTTTTATAAGTTTAAGTATCCAGAAATACGTATTATCCGTACATATCCCGGTAAATGTGCACTTTTACCGATGTGCCATGGCAAATGAGGAAATAAGTATGAATGAGGAATGCTACACTTTAATAATTACGTTAATTTATAACAAAAATCATCAAAGGTTCGGCTCCACTGGTATATATTATGATGAACGCTTCCATACTCTAGGGGGGTACACAGTGAACGTGAGGAGGAACCAAAAACACTTCGACTAACTTACCTAAACTGGTGAGGCCGAGAAAAGTTTACCTTCATGTTCAAATTTAGTTTAGTTAGTTGTGCACATTTACCAGGAGATTTACACATTTACCGGACAACGCACATCTACCGTTCTTCTAAACTGAAACAGATGTCCGCGACGCCGCCATGTTGTGGCCTGTGTTGCGAGGTTTATCCACATTTACCAGTGTCTCTAGGTAAATGTGTACATTAACCGGGAAATGTACACATTTGCCGGAATACGCACATTTACCGTGCCACACACACACAGATATATATATATTATATATATATATTATATATATATATTAGGGTGGTCCTTATAATGAGGGGAATTTTGAATAAGGGCACCAGCCTATCTTGTTTCAATATTTAAAAAAATAATATTTCCAAAATTTGATAAATTTTTGATAAAATTTAGAGGTTGCTACCAAAGTTTGAAACATTAAGTTTTCTTTATTATAAACAAAATGCAATATAGTACAAAGAATATAAAATTTAGAGTTGGTAATTTCCATGCTACATTGTTACATGATGAACATAATAATACTGACACAGTGGTATATTAATTGTTTGTGGCAAGCCAAGCATGTCGAAAAACCTCAAAGTGTTGGCTGAAACAAAATAGTCCAAATTTTTCTCCAAGATGCTATCCAGATCGACAGTCACTCTCTTTGAGTGGTCCTCATTACCATCATTTTGGAGAGCTTGAATCAATTTGGCTTTTGTATCTATTGATACTTTTTTATCAAAGAAAGCAAGGGCAACCAGCTCTTCGCTGAGGTACCACAGATGACGAGCAAGCTTCTTCAGAGCAGCGTTGGCAACTATTGAGTTTGTAGTCTTGTACTGTTGGAGGTTTTTCAACAGCATCAGGTCATTTAAAGGCGCAGCAGTTGGAAGTGCAGCTTGAAACCACGCCTTCAAACAGAATCTCACAACAAAAATTGCTATGTCCCTTATCTTAGCTTCCTCTTTCGTCTTCAATGGAAACTGTCCTTTGAACATCCACGGTTTGATAGCATAAATGGCTTTGGCCATCCAACGAGCCTTATGCATTGCACCAGGAGCAAGAAATATAATTCCACGAGAAGGTTCACTTCCAAGAAAGGTGATAGAGTTTTCCAGGAGTTCTCTGTAATCATCGCTAGGTTGCTGCTGGTTCAGTTGGTCTGTAGCAAAAGTGATTATTTCGTCTTTAATATCGGCAACAGCACTAGAAGTGAACTCATCATCAAGCGCAGTTCTGTATTCGGACTTATCCAGTGACAACCAATGAGCTTGAAATCGCTTGAAGATTAGTGTTTCTGGGCTCGCTGATGGACTTACGATGACAGAGAAGACAGCTTCCAGTACCAGCTCCAATATGTGTTGCCTGTAGGGAATGTAGATAAGGTTCTTGTCTAATTTCTGTTCAATCCAAAGACATGCTCCATTTTTTCTTCCAGTATTTGACGCAGTAGTGTTAAAACACATTCCTTTCAATTTCTCTGCTAGATTCCACAGTTCTAAAGTTTCAACAACAGCCTTTCCCATTTCCAATCCAGTTCCAGTCGCAATTTTTGGAACACCGAGCAGTTGTTCTACTTCATCACCTGTGACTAAAATAGGAAGACAATCAACTACTTCCTTTCCAGTAAGATCTGGCAGCAGCTTGCCATCCCAATGCACAACTAGCGGAACTGTTGTATTAAATTGAGAGATTATTTGTTTAGCTATTGCCTCCCTTTGCTTAATGCAACTTACACGAATTGAGGAACGATTTACTGCAAATTTGGACATGTCTTGTCCCAGACTTTCTCCAGCAGCATAAATCAACGCAGTGGCTTTTCTGTCACTCACCTTTGTACGATCCAGTACAGCTGACAAGCCTGGTGTAATAAATTGCTTCCTTCCTCTTTTTCGAGAAGGCTCTCTAAGAGATGCGCGTTCCAGTTCAGCAGGTTTACTACTCTGATGACTATCCCGTTTCACCACCTCAGAATCACTGCTGGAGGATGAGGAGCACAAGGTTACAGGTATGGTTTCTGTTCCCTTTCTATTCTTCTAAAAGCGGTCTTGATTTTTCTTGGCTCGCTCCCTTCTTCTAGCTTGCTGTTCTAGAGCCTTTTCAACTCCAGCCATCTTTCCTCGCCGCCCTTTTTCCATCTGAGCCAGAAGAAACTCCCGATCTTCTTCTATTTTGATCATGGATAGTGCCTCTGCATGTGCAATATCAAAAAGCTCATCGAGGCTGTTACTGAAAGAGTTTCTTTTTCAAACAGTGTTTTGGATCTTTTCTTCATGTTTTTTTTCGTTTTTCTTCAGCTTCTTCCAGTCATGGAAGATTTTTTTAAGAGCTGCAATTACGTGTTTTCGGAGACGAGTAGGGATCCATGCCATATTCCAAATCCCAATGGCAGCTTCGGCAGCTACAGTCGCACTTTCTTGAACAGTTTTCTATCCAGTCAGATGTAAATGAAAAAATAAGCCATTACCTATCGCTTCGAAGGTAGCTTATTTCCAGGTATTTCAGGTGATTGTAGTCCAATTACCCAAACATTCGTAATTTTACGGGTAGAAGGACTAACAGTAGCCATTTCTTCATAAAAGTAAACCTGAAAGTAAAGTGAAAAATTAGCTAACTTACTTTTGTTGTCATTAGTTTATTTTTTGGTGCTCAGCAGAACTCAGTACAAAACTTACAAACTGGGAGTGCACTGTATTGTAATTTTCTACGAGTCAGGTTCACTTGAGTCTCTACACAACAACTTTATGGGAGAAAACCCTTGGCTGAACTGTTCCAGAAGGTTCTAGAACGTACTGGAAGGTTCTACATAATTACAGAAGGTTCTAGAATGCTCCGGAAAGTTTCAAAGTGTTCCGCAAGGTTCTAGAACGTTTCAGATTGTTTATGAAGGTTCTATAACGTTCTGGACAGTTCTAGATTGTTCCAAAAGACCTGATATGGACTATTACATAACACAAAGAGTGCTCCTGCAAGTGGACTTCACCTTCTACTAGTATATATATATATATATATATATATATATATATATATATATATATATAAACTAAAGGAAAAGAAAAGGTAGTGATGAGGGTGGCAACAAGGTGTTGAAGGAAGCCCAGCGGACACTTACCAAGTTGAGGACCAAGCTGGCAGGCTTCTGGGGGCGTCGAAGAGACACGTAATACACACGAACACAAAAACACACGCAAGCTTATCGGGCCTATGCCCTTCTTCAGCGAAAGAGTAACGTAAAGTGACACACTGGGCGGGGAATGACAGGGTGATGTGGGAAGGTAGATGATTGGAGGAGGTGGGGAGTAGGAGGGGTGGATAGCCAATAAAGAGGGAGTGTGGTAAGGGAAAGTGCGAATAACTACAATGTAACAAGGAGACATTGTAAGGGGGCTAATAGGGTTAGCGGAGGTTGAGGCCAGGCGGAGAGAAAGAGTCGAGAAGATGGATATGTGCTAGTTCCCAGTGTCGGAGAAGGGGGGCAGGCGTGTCATAGGGTAAAGCACGAATAATCCTAACATTGTAGCAACTATTGAAGGGGACATTGTGGGTATTAGCGTGTAATGCAACTGGGAGGGGGCGTCTGAGAGAAACGCTATTCCGGTGACGGTTCATTCGGATGTTTAACGGATTGCTGGTGAGGCCTACGTAAAACGCGGGACAAAGGGTGCAGGTAAGGAGGTAAATGACGTTGCGGGTGGTGCAGTTGCTTCTGGAGGTGATGGGGTAGGTGATGTTGGTGGAGGGACTCGAGAAAAAAGATGATGGTAGGTGGATAGGGCAAGTGAGGCAGCGAGGTTTTCCGCAGGGGTGGGAGCCTATTGTGAGAATCGTGGTAGAAGTGGGAAGTTCCTTCCTCCACAAGATATTTCCCAAATTTGGGGGCCGGCGGAAGGAGAGGAGTGGAGGATTGGCAAAAAGGTTGATAAAGAGGGACTGATGGGAGGAAGAGGTAAGAATTGGGTGGGCAGCATGAAGGATTGTTTTGAGAGCTTCGTGGATACCAGGAAGGAAAAGTGTCGTAAGAGTGAGTGGAGGGGTAGATGCAGGAATAGTGGGTGTGTGAGGATGAGATCCATTGTGGGTAGGCGTCATCGCCCTATGGATCTGTTCGCGGACCAAGACTGGAGGGTAACCACGTTTGAGAAGAGCATCCTCGAGGACAGAGTAATACTCTAGAAGGGATGCTCTATCGGAACAAAGCCTCCATCCTCGACGAGCAAGGGCATAGGGGATAGAGGTTTTGGTATGAAGGGGATGGCAGCTATCAAAGTGGAGGTATTGGAGGCTGTTGGTGGGTTTGATGTGAACACAGGTGCGGATTTGGCTGTCTTGAAGGTAAAGATCGACATCCAGGAATGTGATGTGGGAGGTAGAGGATTGGTGGGTGAAGGACAGTGAAGGATGGGAGGAGAGACGCGAGAGAAAGGAAAGGAGAGAGTCAGGTCCATGCGTCCAAATGAGGAAGACATCGTCGATGTATCTCAGCCACAAAAGTGGTCTGAGTGGAACGTTGAGGAAGAGTCTTTCCCATTCACCAAGGTAGCAATTGGCGTATGAAGGCGCCATTCGGGTGCCCATCGCAGTGCCTCTAATTTGAAGGTAGTGACGACCATCGAAAGAGAAGTTGTTCAATTTGAGCACCGTTGCTGCCAAGTCTAATAAGAAATGGGAGGAAGGTCTTGCGTCGGGTGGTCTTGAGTCCAGGAGTTTACTAAGGGCAGAGAGTCCATCATCGTGGGGGATGTTTGTGTAGAGGGAACAGACATCGATAGTGGCCAAAATGGTATTGGGTGGGAGAGGAAAGGGGAGGTGTTTGAGACGTTTGAGAAAGTGGTTAGTGTCTTGGATGAAGGAAGGGAATTGACGAATGAGAGGTTGTAGGTGGGAGTCAACGAAGGCGGAGATGCGTTCTGTAGGGGAATTAAAGCTGGCAACAATGGGGCGGCCGGGGATGTTGGGTTTATGGATTTTAGGGAGAAGGTAGAATGTGGGTGTGCGGGGTTTGTTGGGGATCATTAGAGCAATGGCGGAATCGGAAAGGCCTTCCTGTTTTCCTGAGGAATGAAGATAGGACGAAATTTGGTAGGAGTGGTGGTCTGTGGGGTTGGAAGTAAGGTGATGGTAATAGGTTTCGTCAGAAAGTTGGCGCTCGGCTTCCTCGTTATATTTGGCGCAATCCATCACAACCGTGGTGGTGCCCTTGTCGGCAGGGAGGATGATGATATGGTCAAGATGTTTTAGTGTAGAAATGGCATGCCTTTCACGTCTGGTGAGATTATCTGTATGGTCGATAAGATCGGAAATGTTAGGTTGGGAGATTCTGGAAAGGATATAATTGAGGTATTGTTCGACCGGGTGTAGGGAAGGAAGGGTGGGTGGAATGTATTGGGAAGGAGGTTTGAAGATGGAAAAGGTAGGTGGGAGGCCGGGAGGGAGTTTTGGGTTGGCAGAGGTGAGAGAGTCTTCTTTGGGAGGGTTAGTTTTTAGACGTAGTGTGCGGGCAAAGGACTGGACGTCGGCAAGGAGGCGAAAATGATCAAATTTGGTGGTGGGACAAAAGGAAAGACCGCGTGAGAGGAGTTCATTCTCGGCAGGGGTAATATATATATGAGATCATTCAGCATGTAACCAAGTTATTGTTTAATATATAGCGTGTTCTATGTCTGCGCGAAGGACATTTAACTTAAGAATAAAATATCCATTTTTAAGATACGATATTGCATTGTATTTAAACTAGAATTGTATGAACCTGGAAAAATGCTCGAATACTTCTACACCTTGGTGAATATGAATTGGTTTTCATCTTTGCTTAATGCTTAAATTTCTAAAACAATTACATATGTGATAGTGCTGAAAGCGATGTTTTCAGAGCACTGCTGGGAATCCAATTTTTTAGGAAATAATTATTATACCTACTACACTTGTATGTGCGTACTTTGGAATAGATACTATGCATATGCCGTTGTAACTCGATCACCGCTAAATTGTATGTCATAACATTTCGATTTGTAAACTTAAAGCCAACGTATGGAAATATTAGCAAGAAGAAATGCTGCGGACGTTTTGCAAATTCGATTTTGTAAGGACATGGAGATTTTTATCTATGTTGTTATTGAAAAGATTGTAAACTTATGAGGCCACTCCGATTTTTGTGTTAGTGATTCCGCACCTGTTTATTAAGTGAACTGTTTACTTTTGCAACCGTATGTCCGTCCTGCATAACCTGAAATTACAATCTTTACTAAAGATGGCAACAAAAATGAAAATGTCAGAATACGTGGATATAGGGATGCCATTTTAAAAATTTGTGCATTCATATTTTCAAAAATTTCCAATGATATAAATTTAAAAAACTGTTGTTATATTTATCCCATTCATTGTTTGAATTAAACTTGCTTAATACACCTGTTGCTAAAATGGAAATTCTATAAATTTATTTTGAATTGGAATAATTTTGTAGGACATGTTATGATAAGATCTATAGAAATATTGAGCTCAGTGATTTAAAATACCAATGAGTCTCTTTCCTAGGAGGAAAGAACTAAATGATAGTTGTATGTTTAAAATTGTTTTATTATAAAGTAAAAAGGTTCTTTCTTGTATTTATATATCTGTTGAATCCTGATAAAAATAGGAATGATAAAATAAATTCTCATATTATGAAAAATTAAAAAAATAATTTATAATCTACACAGTGCGTATTTTTATAGACACAATTCATTATTTTCCGTTGAAATTATATCTAATTGAATGGTGTTAAAATTCAATTAATGCGTTGTTCAGATTTCATTATTCGTAAAAAACTTCAATACTCGAGACTTCATCTTTCAACTCTGAGTCACATGCAATTGATAGCAAAGCGACGGGAATATTCCACTGCCATTAGAATACGAAAAGCCTTTAATCATTTCGTATAATCGAGTCACAAAGGGTAGTTCATAATTTGAGTCGAATCGAATAATTGTCAATCCATTTCCGAAACTTCTAGTCTAAAAAATATAACGCCATCTCCCGCTTAACTAGTCAATCAACTGCAAATCATCAATGGAATGAAAACTCATCTCTTTCTTCCGGGAATCCCTTTATCATTCTCTAGTAAACTCTGGAGGACCATCCTGCCTATTTCATTCTTCCTTCTACTTTTCCACAAACTCTTCCCCCGCCCCATCCATATCCACCCAAAGCCCTCATTAGTAAGGCTTTGGGATGAACAGATCACAGAAATGGAGGGAGAGAAAATGGAATATGGCGGAAGAGAGGAATAATACGATGCTGAAGGGCAGCTTGAGCAAATGATAAAGCGAGCATCTTTATAGGCATGGAGCCGAGAGAGAGAGGGAATCAAAGAAATTTCGGCAGATAAAAGGCACAATGAACGGTCCGCTGTTTTTCATTTTTACTCCTCAAAATAATTATTGCAAATAATAATTTATACGATTCTGATTCTTTCACGTCATTTCACACTGTGGAGAACCTTTCAGTGACACATTTAAAAACATTTTGGTGCCCAAGACAGTAGTAATATTCTGGGGATAGGAGATGCATACAATGCTTGCTTTTTTCATCCAAAAAACTATATAGCACTAGTGAATCTCACAATATAACTTGTAAATAAATAACTTTACATTTGAATGAGTTATGAAACACATTTTCATGTCCTTTTTTGGAGTCTTTTAACATGTGGTGATCCCAGGTGCCCTCCAGGAGCTCATATTAGGAGAGTAGTTATTGATAGAAATTTTATTCTCATAATGTATTAGCCAATATGATGTGTAATCAAGAGGTAAGACGGAATGCTGCTCTAGTACGTCTTCATCGGAAGAGATCGGAAAGAATGTAAATAACTTTCTTCTTGCTGATGTACATCTATGGGAATTTTAAAAATAGTATGGATTCCCCTAGCATACTTTTAAGCTATAATGAAATGAACAACATTAGTATTAGAATATTTTCCAACGTTACACATTGTGAATATTAAAAAATCATGTTAAAAACAGTGCGTTTAATATATAATCAATGTTAATATGTAATTACCGTTAGCGACCTCTTGACTTCGACATATTAGATGAAAAACATCATTTTTCCCTCAAATAAACACATCAATATTCCAGTAACTAAGAAAATAATAACTTTTCTTGCAAAAATATGGAAGCTATTTGCAGCAAATCTGAAAAATACTCAGGAATAGAGGTCTGAGAAAGTAATAATGATATTTAACTGATTGAAAAACCAACCACAACATTAATAATACTTTAGAACTTGAGAAATGAACTTTCTTATTCAATTAATCGCATCAGGGATAACTATTAAAAATTGCTATCAAATTAAGAAAAAGAACAAAAAAGTTTCGATATGCTGAATAGGATTATATTGAAATGATCTAGGCTCAGTTAATATGCGTAAAAATTCTCCGTCAATTTTTCAAATATCCCGTTCCAATCGTGTTCTTCAGGCAAGCGTAGAAAATAATTGCGGATCGGGAAGTGAGTCAACGGAGTGTGATTTTGAAGGAAAACATTTTGTTGGATGATTAAAAAGAGGGCGAAAAACGTATAAGTGAGATGACGTTAATAAAAGATAAAAGAGTAAGATAGGTAGGATTATCGTGGAGAGAAATTCCGAGGAATAGAAAAAAGAGAATATAATTAAGGGATAAAATGATAGGGAAGCGACAAAGGAAATAAGAGATGCATGAGGGTGGAGGTGTGAGGAGTGAGAGGGTGTGCAGGTGGGAGGGGGGGGGGGGGGTAGGGGAAGAGATCGAGAGTGAAATATTTTTAGGATGAAACGAGAGATTGAAAGGGAATGGAATATGGGAGGGCGCGGTAGCGGATAAGGCATTAATGACGGGCTGGAGAGATCTAGAGAAAGAGAAGTTTTACTGGGAAGAAGCAGACGGGACTCTGGAAGAGTGGTAGTGTCTTTAATGGTCTTGATTGGGAAGAAGTGGAAGTAAAGAGCGGGTTGGGTGGAAAGGAGAGAAGAAGGGACCCGGGATTTTCGAGTCCTATTCTTGTTGATATATAATGGGGTTTGGAGGTGGGCGGCGAAAGTGAAGGAGGGGGGAGAGGAGTGCGAAGGGCCGATAGTGTTTCATAGAATGAGGTCTAGATTGGTTCAGAGTCAACATGTTCAGATCTAGATGCGGCTGGGTGAGGGAATTGCGGATTGGGTAAACAAGAAAGTGAATATGAAGGTCTGATTAGTCACCCACATAAACCCGGCTGCTGTGATTGGTGCTAGCAAGAAATGTAGGAATGGTAAATTTGATGGGTGGCAATTTATCCACACGTTTATTTAATCATATCTCTCTTATGAAAGGACAATCAGAAAGCTCAAATGGCAATAATTAATACATTTAAAGCATTGGGGCAAGAAAATGTTTGGATTGTTTTACAAACACTTCAATAAACTCTTTTATTTAAATATATTAAGATTTTTTATATTTATAATAGATTTTCAACACAAATATACTCATATATGATATTTTATGCTTTTGCGCGTTTTCGTCAAACGAAATGCTTTCACTCTCTAATCAAATTCATGGTTTTCACAGGATTGTACACATATATGAAGACAAAAAGCGATAAGTAAAGTTATTCATAAATAGCTGATAATAGCAACAGTAGAATGTTGATTGGATAAAAGGTCATACGCTACGTAGCGCGTCAAAGTAGGCTAATTTCATTGGCATGCATTGGAATTTGATGAATGGAGCACAAACAAACGTATAAATATTGACACATTGGTGAGATCTGGAATTCACCATCCGTTTCTATTGATGATGTCATTCCAGCCAAAATCTATATCTAATATTCATATCTGCCACACTTTTCTTTGCTTACTCCCTTCTAGAGGTAAACAATGGCATGGTCAGTACGTCTATAATTTGCATAGAAGTAAACATTGTAACAAAGCTCAGAGTTAAGAAGTCATATTTGAATCAATTGCGATGTCATGATAAATGATAATTTACGGAAGAGGGATTTTTAAAAATTCTCTAGTTCGCTTATGCCTTAAAATATAAAGGACTGATGCTTATGCAATTTTTTAAACGTGGAAATGTTAGCATGACATATTGTTGGGATAACATCAGAGGGATGCATTTGAAATGGCTAGCCTTAATTAATGACGGAGAAAATTCTGGGAACATTTTCTGAAACAAATATTAAGTTTAGTAAGATTGAAAACCAAGAAAAACAAATGATAACATGACATGGTGATTTCACTTAATCAACAAGAAATAAATCATTAAAATACAAAATTAGGTAAAAGTATACTAAGCTAAGAAATGTACGAGAATAGGATATTAATTTAATGTGTAATACTAACCCTGTTACTGCCAGTGAGCCGATTGAGCCGAATCCGCATGTAATGCCAAAACGGCCAAGAGCCGATTTAGCCGATCCTATGTAGGCTTTGATGTTTTTTCAGGAACAACTTATTAGCTAGTTGCATTTTCTCATAAATATTATTCTCTATTTAATCCATTTTTGAGCGAATTTTTAATTTTGATTAATTTTAAACTGAATTACATTAAAATTTAGAACTTTGAGAAGGAGAAAAATCCTGTACTTGACCGGGAATCGAACCTGGGTCTCCCCATTTGCCGGATAGGTGCTTTAACCAACTAAGCTATCAAGCCAGCACGATTCTCCATTCTCGGATTCGGGTATTAACGGTGAAGAAGGGCTAACAAAGTAGTAAACCTCCAACACTAAACGTCCTCACTGAGGCATCGCGGAAAAAACCCCTACTATAACTCAAGAAAGTGAGTTGGCTTCAATCTAATAATAAACAAAGGTGTTGAGATGACTTGTTAGGCATGCTCGCATAAATCTGAAATTAAATTTAGAACTTTGAGAAGGAGAAAAAAATCCCGTACTTGACCGAAAATCGAATCCGGGTCTCCCCATTAGTTGGTTAAAGCACCTATCTTGCAAATGGAGAGACCCGGGTTCGATTAACGGTCAAGTACAGGATTTTTTCTCCTTCTCCAAGTTCTAATGATATTGACGGTTCTTTACCAAAGCCGTTCCTTGCATTTTCGGGTAATAGCTTTACGCACTTCATCAAATAACTGCGAGGTCATATTATGAGAGGTGGCCATATTTGGTGCTTTACTATTCCTAAAAACAATACCCAGCTATTTTTCTAAGTAAAATTAAGAGATTGCTCTCGAAAATGTTTACCTACTTCATTTGTATCTGAGTTGTTGCAAACTTTTTCATCTGTTAAAAAACCAAATTCCGGAGAAGAGGAATTTATAAAACTAATTAATTTTTAAAGCCTATCAAAATATTTTGAAAAAAAAAAAAAAAAATCACGCCACCAATTTACGAACTCTTGGTAATAACAATAAGATTTGTGCGTTTGAGTTTTCATTATATGAACATGAAATATTTGTGTTATGAATAGTTTCCTTCAATACTTCTTATATAATCAGTAAAACCTTTTGGCTGGATAAGTATAAGAAATCAAAAGATTGCACATAAGAATATGAAACATATAATGTATCATTTACAGAGAAAATGTTCGTTGAAATTTAAAATTCATGTAGAGGAATTAGAATAAAATAGAAACATTGGCATTTTGTTTCGTAGAACTCTTTATTTTCTCTCTATTTCACTACTACCGACAATATTTTTAACGTCAATCGGAAACAAGGAAAAAAGAAATCACATATCAAGCAGAAATTTTTCGTTGCCGGAATCTCAAGTGAAAATTCTCGCAAGTTATAAAAAAACCGTAAAACTTTCCAGAGGAGAACCATTTAACAAACGATAACAATATCAAAAGAAGATAAAAATCGGAACAAAAAAAATCTCGAAAAATTTTTGCAGGGAATGGAATGGAGAGAGTGAAAGAAAAAAGAGAATTCCAAATCGGCGAAAGATTCAACTTTGTGTGTACGAGAGGGAAGAGAAAAGGGGAGTTGGAGAAATGGAGAGGGATGGAGAAAGATAGAGAGAGAGAGAGAGATATCTCAAAATGATAGGCCTTGAATTGAGAGGGGGAGAGAAACAGAGGTGGGAGTAAAATGAACAGGTGGAGAGGAAAACAGGAATAAGCGGAAACGGAGAGAAGGGAAAGAATAAATAAAAGGGTTTTTTTTTAAGAAAACCTCGAGAGCGTCACTTCTTAGAAAAGGGAGAATCCGGAGAGCAAAATAGAGTTGTAAAAGACGAGAGAACGGACATCCGAAGAAATCCAAACTGCGAGAGAGGGGAAAAGGGGGCATGGATTGGGATGAGGGATGAGGAGAAAAGAGGAGGGGGAGCATCGGACTCATGTGTGTGTGTGTGTGGTTTGTGTCGTGGAGAAGAACAAGGAAGGGAAAGAGAAAGAGGACGGAGGAGGCGGAGACCTCCGTACGTCGTTCCGTCCTTCCATTCTCTTTCCTCATCACTATTCCTAGCGCGGCGTCTCCATTTCTGTGACCTCCCCTTCCATTTCCTCCCTTCGCACTCCCTTCCTTGATCCCCCAATCTCCTCCTCCTCCTAACCTTTCCTCCTCCCAACTATCCTTGTTCCACTCCCTTTTTCCTTCCGAAACGACCCCACGAGCTCGTCCATCTAGTTGACCTCGAGAGTCGTTTCGATCCAGCCCACCGTCACCGCCACTACCATAGACGCAGCCATAACCAATTCTCGTGTTTTCCGAACGCATACAGTAACGTGCCTTCAATGGCCCCTCGAGGAAAAAATAACTCGTGCCTCTGACACACCAGCACAAAAGGATACCGCCTCCCCATGAAAAATTCGCTTCTGTCCTAATTCCCCTCTCCCTTCTCTTATTCTTCCGTAATTTCTGGTGGATTTTCTCCTCGTTTCTACCCGCCCATTTCTCCTTATATATCTTTCCCGCTCGTTTCTCGTCACGGAAAGTGCTTTCTTTCTTCCCTTTGTTATTTACGTAGTACTAGGAGGTTTCGTACTCTCAATCTCTTTTTCATTCGCGTAGCCTTCATCTTCTTTACTTCCGCTCGTTCTTGATCGTAGAGTGCCCACTAGTCCTTAGATAAATTAGTGCTCAGATTGTAGTTAAAGGTGACAGTTTATGCGTGCAGTATTTTTTAATTTTCGTTCTTTAATAGAGACATACATGTCCAACAATGTCTTAATAAAATCGTAAATACTGTAGTTACTTGATCCAGAAAATATGTTATGAATAGGTTTTGACATTTTCCCCTCAATTTCCTGAAAGGATAATCACTATTAATCGGTTATAAGCATATAAACATATGTAGTTTTATTTAATATCATCCTTTATATGCATCTTTTCCCTATTGTATATCACGCTTTTTGGAAAACAGTTTCTCCCTATTGCTATAAGTGGAAAATATGTAGTTTGGGTTGCGGTCATCCAGGGGCAGATGTTGCAGCTCCAATTTCAGTAAGCGAGATGAGAAGATAATTTAGTATTATAAGCGTTTCTGTCCTTTGGAACTCCCAATACACTTGGAAATTGAGCATAAGAGTCGGTGAAGGTAGGTGATTGATGCGTCTTAGAGAGGGTGAGAAATAAGGGAGAGATTGGAAAATTGGAAAGTGGAATTAAGAAGAAAATGTTTTGGAAATGGTGAGGATGTAGAACCTTAGTAGACTTATAAAAATAATTAACTACATATAGGAGGGTTTTTAAATACGGTACTAAACCATCACCCAGTTATACGCCCTATAATCACCTCTTAGTCACAATATGACGAAACTACTAAACTGAATTTCCATAACATTATTTTAATTTTTTATCTTTTGTGACATAACAATAAAATGCATTAATACTATAAAATAAAAGATATTCTGGCGTATTAATTTTTAGTACCTTAAATTACCAAGTATATTTCATACGTAATAAATTAAATTTTATTATAGGTACATTATGAAGGATGTCAAAATTTCTGAAAACAAAAATCTCGAGATAAAAGCAAAGAAATGTACTTTTCTAGAAATACTTTTAACGAGTTTTGCATTTAATACAAGCAGGATGGGGAACTAACGAAGGGATAAATTCCTACGAATGGTCATGTGCAACGGTCTGAAAAAATAAGGCGGAAGCATGCCCAAAACAGCAGCTGGTGAAGATGAGAAATTGAACTAGAAGTGCATGCGCTAGATAGTGAACTCATATTTACAGCATTCGTAACATGTAGTTATGAACAAAAGCGATGCACTTTAATCAGTAAAATAATTTGAAAAATCAACATACTTAAAATAAGGATGCAGTGTAAATCGTGAACTTTGCATGGAAGTTTCCTGACTTGGTCGTTTAGGATTAAAAATGGAAGCAACCATTTTAAACCAATACAACGGTTAATGGATGAGCAAAATTATGCATTGTATATATGCGGTTATATAAAGAGCTAGGTGAAAGAAGTTCAGTAATTAATGCAACATACTCAGCGATTTGAAGAACATTATTCTCGATGGATATGTACAATAAACTTGGATATAAAAAAAGGAAGATTTGTCTTAAAATATATCTTTAAAGTTCATATTCGCGTTAAATGAACAAATTTTACTTGTGCTCATCATTATTAAGATTTTAATTAAATAGTGCACATCTTGTTCGACAGAGATTAATCGGCACCAAATTTATCTGGCTATCCAACAGCTATATTTTTAAGTAACTATTTAAAAGTAGAAGATACCATTAATTTAATATTTTACAATTCAACCGTTGAGCTAATAAAAATTATATATTTGTTATAATAGCTTCTTTACGAATTAAAGCATAAAAGTTCCTGAAATTATTTTACGAATTAATTAGAATTTAAACATATCTATGAATTAAAAGTATATCTTCAATACGTCATCGCTCAGAAAATTGCAGAAACAAACTATATATATATATATATATATATATATATATACTAGTTGTCAGTGCTTGCATCCTGAAAGCGCTTTAAAAAATCACCATGTACCATGGTATAAACTCGTAAATTAAGCATCTCCATCCCCAAGGTAACAGAATTTGAGAACGCGGAACTAATATACATAATAAAGAACATAATAAATTGCAAGAGTTCTCGCAGAATATTTCTAATTTTCCGCGAAATTGTCACCTATCCGTAATTTACATATTCTGTGGACAATTGTCTCCCGTCCATGTTTTATAATTCAAGCTTCGTGACTCGTATAATCCTGTATTAGCAATAACAATAAGACAATTGCCTAGGTGTTACGCTAAAATATATGAAAAAATTAGAATATTTTGTTTGTTAGAATTATTGCGTCACTATCTGTGTGTTTTAGTGCGTCACCTGATAAAAAATTGGGAACTATATATAATGCCATTATAAAGTTTCGTCGTTATTGAGAGAAGTGTGTGGCGCCATTGTTTTCATGGTTTTGTTAAACCCTATTACAACTCTCTCGTTCAATAATTGAAAACAGGTAAACATTTCTCGGAATACTTTACGAAACACAACATTAATTTTTTCACGTTTTGCTAAAATTTCGTGTTTTAGTGCAATTGCGCAGTCATAAGTTTACGTCCTAGTTTTGAATCAATGGCATTATAATATAATCCACTCATTCTTGTTAGAAGCACTAAATCAAAGCTTTTGTAATATATAGTTCATCAATCCCAATAAATGATAGGAGTAATGTATTTTTCAATGAGATATATTGCGTTTTAAAATTATGTCTTTGGTTGAAGGGTATTATAAGTATCCTATAAATCCCATATTAATTAGTTTTAACGGAAAAACGGCACGGATTTGATTTTAGTCTTCAAAAGTATTAAACCAAATTTTTAGTTATAAAACAGTTTTCTTCCCTAGTTTATATCTCAATTTTAACTAATTTAAAAATACAATTTTATAAATCCCTATGGAGATTTACAGGATTTCTTATGGGGCATTGAAATGTAACAATGGGGTGGAAAATAACTCTCTAAAAATTAAAGTATTTGAAATTTTCGATTTTTGCTTTTGGTTGTACCCAATCATCTATCATCCTGTCAAACGTCAGGTCTGTAGCCCTTCTAGAAGTACCTAAACATTTATATCATCCTTTATAAATCCTATGTAAGTAGCATTTATTTATAATAGATATATTCTCAAAGGACAAAAAATTTGTTTTTTTTTGGCAAAATGAATTGTCCATGAAAAATCCAATTTGAGGTTAAATTTCACCGTAAATTTTTAATGACCATGACATAAATACGGATGTAGTAAAGAAACAATGGAAAGTTTTTTCGAATCGATAAAAATATTTCCAGTAAAAACTTTGTCTTTCTTTAAGATCTGTGATCTTTCGTCTCTATCTATTTTTGTTTCATAGTCGTCGCTTTTAACACTACCTTATACAGTAGCATATTAATCCAAATATTTCGGCTAATGTAAATACCAAAACAGAAGCGAATAATTTCTAGTTTATTGTGACAAATGACCTTTTCCGCAAAAAAGTCGACTAAAGTTTTAATTAAGAAACTAGACTTTATTACGGGAGAGTGTATCCCATAGTAGAAAAAATAGGGAGAACAGACATTTTTTAAAAAGGAATTGCTAATGTCTCTTAACTATGCCCTGAGGATATTATTAATTTAAATGGCGAGCATTTTGAGTCCTCAATTTCATAACTTTAGAAAGGGAGTTTCTCTATGTTGCTGCGTAATTAACTGAAATTTTAATTAGATCCTCATCAAATACTCGGAATCATCATTTGGTGTTGTAACCATGGCGGATTGGTAGCTGGTAGTAATGTAGGGCTGGAAGCTAGAGAGGGAAAGAAGGAGAGAGAGAGAGAGAGAGAAAGAGAGAGAGAGAGAGAATCCTGACCCTTACTCAGGGGTCGATGCAGTCCTACATCTCGTGCTCCTCCCTTTTCATCCTTACTAAATCCCCCTGCATCTCCTCAGTCGTCGATTCCTATTTGCCTCTGATATGAGACGAGGGAGGAAGTTCTCTCTCACTCCCGTGGCAATAATTAGATCTTCGAAGCGTGGGCTACTAATTGGATGCAATCTTATCGTGAGCCAGCGGTGACGTATGTGCTTCGAAAAAGATTGAGTGGCGCAACTATTTTGGCTTGACCTGTTCTGGTTTTCAAAATTTCTTATGGAAAACTGGATAAGAACAAACGTAATTGAACTGAGAAAATACAATCCTAGTTAATTGGTATGTTTGCGATATTATGGATGAGTTATCACGCAAGATCTCGTAAATATATTATTGTTGATTTGATTAAGATCTCTATCCTTTAAATAGACAATTATGCAAAAATACGTCAAACCTTAAGTGCAATTGCATTAGAATATTATTTAATTTGCGTGAGTGTTTTTTATGTGTACGTATTCATATTTAAATCGTTCTCAGGAGGTTATAATCTTATTATCTTATATTCAAATATTTAATTTTGTATCCAGCAGTGCGTAACAAAATACAAGACACCTTATATTCTATGCTATCTAAATCAAAATGTGTAAATCATCCAATTTGTATTTTATTTGGAAGTCTTAAATATAATTAAGATTTCAGTCAAATTACCACACGTTCTACTTCATTTCTATTATAAACAGCTGTATAACTAAAATTGTTCAGCTTCAAGAAGCTTAACTTCAGAACCAACACATTCCAATTTAAGTAAGTGGCGTGTGTTAGCACTTTATATAACTTAATTACTTGTATAATTAAGCCATTAGCCCAACACCAATATTTACATAGAGAGTGCGAGAATATGATAATAAACCTAGCAGTGCCTGCGTTTTTTGTTGTTAAACAGTTGCAAACAGGCGATTCACCAATGAATGGAAACGAACAAAGTAATCTGATGAATCCTTTTTTTAGAAGAACTGAAACTTTTTTTAAATAAAAGGACGGGATCAAGTATTCCACAGAACTGCATCAGGTTTAGTACGATAAAAAAAATTGGATTTCACCATAAAGAATAGGGTTAAGGCTAGTCTAACGTGAGAGAACTCCAAATTTGGAAGTTGCGTGCCGCGAAAACTGACCTCTTCCACAGAAAATGAGCCATTATTCCTAAAAATATGATTGATATTTTACGTAAAAAACTAATCACACCGTTTTAAAAATATTCAAACTGGTATATTTGTTTTACTTCAGCAATATTAAAGTGTAATATGAGTCATCCCAGTTTTTGTCTCAGGGCAAGGAATTTATTGCTGTAATAACTGGAAATCATAAAAATAGTTTGATTTTTCAACAGAACTATTTAACTCATGGACTGTAAATGGAACAACAGTAAAGATGTAAATTATTTCAAAAAGTATCACCAAATCTACCAAGTCTACAGAATGTTTGAGCGGAGGTTCTTACAATTAGATGCAATAACTGATATTAACTATATGGCCATAATTATTTATTCACATTTAGAGTGCTGTAGATTTAGTAATTTAATTACAATTTTTGGAAGATATACACAATGAATAAATTCAATTTCTATAGATTTATTTGAACTTAGACGTGCAAAAATAAATCTTTAGGACTAAATTTTTTGCATAAGTAACGTTCATTTACTCTGTACAGGGTGTGTCCCAAAATTTTCTTTATTCCAATTGTTGAGATCGTGTTGCAACATAAAGCACGTTATATTTTGTTATATTTATATTCATTTTATATGTACTGTGATATTTATTGTTGTATTTTTGGTCTATTAAGTTTTCACAATTATTTATGGTA
This sequence comes from Tanypteryx hageni, assembly GCA_028673005.1. Classification (NCBI taxonomy): domain Eukaryota; kingdom Metazoa; phylum Arthropoda; class Insecta; order Odonata; family Petaluridae; genus Tanypteryx; species Tanypteryx hageni. The sequence goes on from CM054116.1 coordinate 61,053,875, forward strand.
ATCAAGAACATCAGTATGGGTGTCTCGCAAGTCCCTTAATTCTAGGGTGCAGTAAGCTGAAATTGTGATATACTGTGTTTTTTATTCTCGTTTTTCTAAGTGTGTTTGTTTTTAGCTCAGGTATGACGATTTTGGGAAAAGAGACTTTTAGAACACCCTGTAGCGTTTCATTTTTATACAATATTTGAGTAGTAATTTTGGACTTTTTGTTGTAACGCTGTTCTTAAGATGTGAAAAATAGAAAATCTGGAAATCAAATCCACTAGAGTATATTACATTGTTTAAAAACATAACAGTATTAATTATTTATGTCGATGCTGTTATATTATAGTAGTTTCTTGGCTAACAACATTTAATGATTAATGCATTGATTTTATCGCGTTCATCCACGTGATAGTGATTATTTTTGTTTTTACTCCAATAATTAAATTCGTCCCGGTATTTTCCTTCTTAGTAACAAATCGATCAACTTTAACGCCGAGTAAAGTCAAACTTAATAAAAGCAAAGTCCTATCAAAGCAAATACTATTCACCGCTTTGAAACCACCGCACACCATTTCCTCCGTTTTTGTCCTCCGAAAGTCTGAAGCGTTTCGCAAACGTTTTTACGTGTCCTCCGGAAGACACACGTAGTACAAAAGCGTGCCAATTGACGGCGGAAAAACAATGGTTTCCTACGATGCCTTTTGACATCCCGAACGAAAAAAAAAACAACAGAGGTCCTATTCAGAGCGGGGTCACAATGAACAAGCAAAGCATTCTCCGTTATTTTTGAAGCTCGTGCCTTAATTAAAGCTGACCGCGGAATATCGAGGGAAATGGTGGAGAATAACTAGATTCGAGCTCCGGAGGAGCAGTGGATTCTTTATTATTATTATTATTTACAAATTTCGGTTATACATTTTGAAGGCATAATTAATTTCCGCGTTGCGAAGGAAATAAAAAAAAAACGCCTGCGGTTTCTCGTTCCGCTCCACGAGAGAGAACTTCTCCCCTCTTGGGAATGCGAACAATGCTCGTAAACGTTATGGCGCGATATAAAAAAAATAGGACAACCCAAAGCGTTTCGCAGTTAAACCATTTTACTGGCGTGCATCATCAAACCGGTCAGTGAGGAATAAAAAATATTCCAATAGCAGGATTCACTATCAGGGCAGGCGATAAAAAATATGCGCATAAATCTTAAAGGTGTGGTCCTTCGCTCTCCTCAGGAAGTCCTTTTTTATTGTTTGCAAGTCCGCCGCGCTTTTGATGGATTATCTAGAGTTTTTGTGCTTCGTTTTTTTTTTTCGGGATTTCCCGTCGATACTAATTTATTTATTTACTTTCGCGCGAGCTCAATCATTGAATGAAGCTCGTGGGTTGCTAGTGCGATAAAAATGCTCGCGCTAATTTTCGACAACTATTGGCTCTTGAAAGCTCTCGTGATGACGGAGGCGCAAAGGCGCAATAAATCGCGTTTTATGGAGAGTAAAAATTCGAGATTGTGTTTGACTAAGCGCGAATGCTTAACGGCTCCCACAATCATCAACCGCGTCGTTTCGAGGATTCGTGCGAAAATTTTCTTCCAGGCGACGTTAATATTCAATGAGCACCGAATATAGTAGAAATCAAAACCACGAAATATACGTGTTGGAGACCGCGAAATATTGCAATCATCACGAGTAAAGGATCCAAAGGCAAAATTGAGTTTGGCACGAATCAGGATATCTCCATAACACGGTATATTTACCATAATGGTCGACCAAAAAGCAGCATACACAGGAGTCATTATTTTCATTACTACGCGCTATATGCTATTTCATCGTAGACATGAAATTGGCGCAATATGAGACTGTTAATGTTTCCTTGTTGGGTGCTGCTTTTAGGCAATATTTGGCGGATTTTAATGTTCCTATCGCATTTAAACTGACTGCATATTCCTATAAAGATGACCTTTTGAGTAGTCAGCATATAATTTTACTTACGACAAACAACCAAATTTATGATGTATTCAGAGTGCAGAACCATGGTATTACACCTTCTAATAATGGCACAATTGCGATAAAAACCGTGTCTTAGAGCAATATGTTTTAATATGCATAGTTGAACGCAAAGAAAATATTAGTAGTCAGTTAGAATAGTACTGACTTTTTTAGGCATCCCGGGTTATAATTTATTAAATATTGAAGACAAAACAGGAGCCAATCCGCCGATATTTTTCTGCAGAGCGTGGCGTGACACATTCACCTCTCTTCATCAGCCATGTCGTAAAATTTCTCGCATCTACTCTCAGAACGGGGAATCACGAGCTCATCTTAATTTTAAAAAATGTAATACATATTTGGAAAATCTATATCAATCATTAATACTGAAGTTTTTTAGCTCTTAGAAATTCGATAATATCTCCTTAGTTTACTGGAATTTGTCCGTTTGATTTCGATATTCCATATGTATTTTATAACATTCGAGTAGATAATTCTTAAAACTTTGAAAAATTATTTCGGGTCATCAACAGAATATATAACCTAGATACCCATTTCAACGGATTTTATTAATTTCCAAAAATAAGCAAACATTCCTGATGATGTTTGATCTTTAATAAAAATACAGATTCGACTTACAGGGTCAGCATCTTTCTTTAAAATACCGGAGTGCGCCACAGATTAGTAATAAATATTTCTGGGGCCCATTGGATTCATTCGCCTGCCTCACGTATTCATAACTCACCGTGTATGTATGACGTCCAGCGTATCATCAAAGATTTCATTTCACGGTACCCGTCGCCATTGTATCATGGTTGCGATTCAATCAGTGATAAAAGAGAAAAAAACAAATCAGACCGTTCTAAACCTGCATTGTGCTTTCTGATACAAAAGCAGCGACATAGGATGCCGAAATTAAACTGAGAACTGAGGGATACAACGGAAGAAATTTCCCGACCCTTATCAATCCCGCCTATTGCTCTTTCTCTCTCTCTCACGCATACACACACTTGTTTTCTCGCACCAAAATAACAAAACAAAAGAAAAATGGCAAGCTGTCCTCTGGTCTGCATCGAAAAGCGGGGATAAGAGCGGCATGGTGAAATAGAGAGAGAGAGAGACTAAAAGTAAGCAAGAGAGAGAGAGAGAGATAGGAAGGGAGGAAAGAAAAACACCCTCCGCGTAATTAAATCACCAAACAAAAGCTCTGGGTGCCATCAATCTGCTCTTCCCTGTCCGAGGCCCAGCACCTCCCTCTCTTAATGAATCCCGCCTCGCAGTCCTCCCCTACCCTCTTTCCTCCACGGGTCACCTAGAGGCGCCGGGAGAGGAAGGAGATGGAACACAACACCTCTCTCTCCCACACATTCTCTCCCAATAGCTACCCCACCTTCAGACAACTCCTCACTCCCCAGTATCGGTCTCCCTTAACGCTAGACTTCCCCTCCGACTATCTTTGTGTAATCGCTTTGCCGGCCGCAGTACTCTCCCACTCATCCACCCACCGACTCTCTCTTTTTCCGTCGCTTTTTTCTCTTCTCTCCTTTCCCTTAATCTTTTTAAACTTTTTTCCGTCTTTCCCTACCTTTCTATCGTAGTATCGAAGCAAGGTTTAAGTATTTTATCCTCTGGTTTTGCCTTGTCTTGATCTTTTGATGTAATTCTACCTCACTTTCTCTCCCTATTCTCTATCAAAATACCTTCTAAATACAACCCTGTGTTTTGCCTCCACTAGTTCTCTCTATCTCTCTCAATTGTCTTCTTTTGCTAATCCTCTATCGAGTTTGTAAATCATTTGCGTTGGCGAACGTTCCTTGTGTTTGAAGTTATTTGTAAGCTTAAATAGTTCCCTTGCAGCTAGTTTACCCAAATCTTTCTTGATATTTATTTTCGCTCAAAGCCATCTCTTTTCCATATTCAGCCTTTTGAATCGCTAACTCTCTCTTGCCCGGTGATTTCTTAGTCTTCTCTACTTCGGGGAATTAAGTATATCTTCTCTATTTTCGACTTTAAGCTTTCACTTTATCTCCTCTTCATGACCTGATCAAACATTAATGTAACACTAAAATGAACCAACGGAAATGCACATTTTGCTTGGATATAATCCATGAAGTAAACTCATTGCTTCGTTTTTGAACCTGAGTATTTGTTCTTTTCACCTACAGTGAGTTTTCTTCCATCTCTTTTTTTTCTTTCCGTTTTGTTTCCTTTATCTCTCCTCCCAATGTTTTATCTTTATGTGTCTATGTTTTTTCTTCATCTGATATTCTTTAGTTTGATTATTGGCTTGATATTTTAAACTCTATTTAGTACCTCGGTCTTCTCTTCTACGAGTATATTTCGAATTTCTGTCTCCTCCACTGGCCTTTTCCTTTAAACCCCTCTTTTTCGACTGAACCAGGAAAAGGATTAAGGGACGAAACAGAAGCAGCGGTGGCACGCGATGGGCGAGTGGGATAAGAACAAAGAGAATAGGTAATTCGGATATGGGAAAACCTTTGCTGATCAGAGAGTAGAAGAGGGAGAATTCTTGATGAGAGAATTCGTGTGGGTATACTCGTGTGTGCGTACGTATGTTTTCTGCGGGTTGTTTTGACTACACAAAGGGCAAGAAGAGAAGAAAATGGGGGAGAATGGACAAAGTGTATTGGTTTAGACAACGCCTATTAAGCTTTAATTTACCGCACTTCGAATCTGCCGTGCAAAACATGTGTTACCAGTCCTCTGCGTTATAGTCCGAACCTATTTTTCCTTCGTTAGACGTATTTATCAGTTAGAATTCACTGCCCTTTATTATATTTCGTTTAAATTAAAGACGCTTAAAATGCCGATTTTTAACAGTCAACAGTCCATGAAGTTGAATTCATTGAAGACATTTATCTTTAGACCGGGATTATAAAAATGTCTTTTGTTTAAAGATCATGTAAATGCAAAGCAAAAATACGGATTAATATGGAAAAATCATTAAATTTTCAAAGAACTCTTATTATTGACAAACATTGAATCCTTCCCAGATAATAGAATATACTGAAATGTCAAACAATTTTTATTCAGTTGATTGACTAAGAATCTGAAGACATGACGATTCATCATGATCATATGAAAATATTTAATTTAATTTTGATCATATGAAAATATTTAATTTGATTTTGATCATATGAAAATATTTAATTTGATTCATTTTTGCAGTTCTACATTCTCAAATGCTGATAAATAAGTACATACGAACTCATTTTATGTTGCATGTATTTAAAGGAGGTTTTCATTCCATATTAAAACATGACAACTTATTGCGTATAGGGAAAATAATAATAATTTTTTAAATTAAGGGCTCTTCGAATTATTCTGATATCAGTGCTTCAGTAAAATTTCGAGCACTTTTTTTGGTTTTATCATGCACATACCCTACTTTCACAAATAGCGAATGTTTCATATATATGAACAATTTTTATCTGGAGAATAGAATCATTTTAAGGGTTTGAGATGCATTGCTTTCAAAGCACTAACGAGCGATACAAATCTAAAAAGCAGGTAACTTATATATCTCCCAATCACTTATCTATGCCCAAATTATTTGTTTGTTTGAGTGCCCGGCCAAATCGCCTCTCTTACAGCACAAATAGGTATCTCAGAGGTAGTGCAATGAATAACCGGGGAAGGGAGGAGGGAAACCAGGTGCCGGCATTTGCCTGCTCTTACGAAGAACACCAGGGGGGCCAACGGCTTAACATCCCTTCCGAAGGACGGAACAGCTGAATTTGCGCGGGCTCCTAAAACCACACAAACAGGGGACCGGGCGACCTTGGAAAAATCCTACTTGCGCAGGATTCGTGCCCGCTGCCTTTTCAAGCAGCAGGCGAGTAGCAGCCAGCGTCCTAACCACTACACCACCGGCACCCCCTCTATGTCTAAATTACCCTAAAATTTACCAAACTGATGGGTGGTAGGTGGTGCAGTACACCAAAATATCCCTTAAAAGCTTGCTTAAACGCTATAATTTGCCGTTGCGATCCCAAATCGTCCTTGGGAAAAGAACTTTGAAATCGCTATTTCCTACAATCGGTTTCACGAAAAATGTGGAGATTTTAACATCAAAATCTTTCGACCTATATTTCTCCAGGAAAGTGCTTATTATGCTGCGGAGCGCCTCCTGTGCGGAGCGCGAGATAATCACTCATTTTTAAGGGGCACTGGGGAAAAATTGAGAAGGAAAACTAGATTGTCAACACTATTTTGAACTGCTTTTTCTGATAAAGACTATTATAGCCACACTACTCTCCCCCTCTTCCCAAGTAATTTACGGGTCTCACAGGAGATCGCGATATTTGTCGAATCCTAGATATACAATGGAGTAATGGTACAAATAGGATTGCCAGATTTCAGTATTGAGGATATGGTACACGTAAACGATCCGAAAATAACTCTCCTTGAGTGTGACTCCACTGTAGATATGCTATTAGGTTCCTCTCTCTTTTCTGCACTGGTTGGTCAGTAAGGAGAAAATGTGTTCTACATTTGCATTGTGCGCCGGAATGCTGAATACGAACTCGCAGATGAGTAGTAATTCAGAGAACTGTTCCTAGGATCCGATTCGTTGAAGATCACCTGAGCACTTCCCATGGCACAGTTTGTTATTCCAATCGTCTTCATTAGACTAGAGCCCCTATTCTGACTGAATAACTTTATCGCTCACTCTTAACCCTCACTCCATTAGGTACATAAATGCAGGTTTCTTCGTGTTGTTCCTAAGTTGGAACTCTGGTAAGCGACATCTGTTAAGGCCACTCTAATATGGTACATTTATTCGTCCGGGCAACGGGAAAAAGCAATGAAATACGGGACAATCCCGTACATAGGTTCAAATAGTCTATTTTATAGTCTATAGTCTAGTCTAGTCTATAGTCTATTTTATGCGAGAAATTCGTTGCTTGGTTTTAGTCTCCCGATAAATTTATAATGGAACAAATATCATTAATAAAGTCAGGCTCAACCTTGTGGAATTTGCTCATTATGGGATGCAATGAAAAACTATGTCACTCCCACAAAATTTAATAAAAACGACCAGTTTCGCTACGATTGTAGCATCAATAGATGAAAAGCTGTATAAAACAGTTCCATATATAGAGAGAAAGGTGGAGAGAAAGGAGAGGTTACACAGAAAGCGATTGAATGTTAATTAAAGAGACAGAAAAAAGGAAAGAGTTGGAAAAGAAAGGCGGAAGCAAAACAAAGTTACAAAGTGTATACAAAACATTTTTTAGTAAAACGAGCCAAAGACAACAAAGTTACAAAGTATGTACAAAATCTTTCGACAAACTTAACAGAGGAGAATAATTGTGAAAAATAAATTCATTTAAGAGAAACGAATCCTTACAATTAATTATCTCTAGGTGTTCTAGAGCATCCAATTTGCGGCCTTTTATTTATAAGTGGAGGAATTTAGGGTTAAAAGAACTGTGGTGATTAAAGTTTAATAGATGTTTCGCGAATTGAGAATTTAATGACCAACGCTCTGAATTTTTAACCCTTTTAAATTTCCTCCACCCTTCTATTTCTTTCACGGTTGAATCTGAAACCAATAGTTTTCTTAACTTTTTAGATCTCACTTTGTCCCTGCGGAACAACACACCTACCATTGCTATTTTTCGTAAACCGACTTACAGATCAGGTTATCCCCAATCACTTTTCTCATAATTTTTCTCACAAACACGCTGATTTTCATTCTATACTTCACCGTCTTCTTAGTATTCCCCTTTTTAAATCCAATTTACATATAGAACTTCACACCATTAAACAGACTGCTATCAACGATGACTACAACACTGGTTAAATCGATAAAATTATCATTAAAAACGTTTATTTATTGCTTTCCAAAAACAAATTTTTTTCTTTTCCGCCTAATCTCACCTCCAAACCTCTTAGTTGGCGCAGACTTCCATTCTTGGGAAACCTATCTTATAAATTGTCCAACCGTTTTCTTAAATTTATACTTAAACCTGCTTTCCACACCCCAGTTACCTTTTCTAAATTATTCCTTAACGCTAAAGATCCGATACAGATGTTCTTAAGAAGTGGTGTTTATAAACTTTCTTGTGATGATTGCAAAGCGGTCTACCTCAGCCAAACTGGGAGGAGTTTTGAAAAGAGGATTCACGAGCATAAGCGATACTTTTGGTTAAATAATTTGAATTCTCAATTCGCGAAACATCTGTTAAATTTTAATCACCACAGTTCTTTTAACCCTAAATTCCTCCACTTAGAAATAAAAGACAGCAAATTGGATTCTCTAGAACAGCTAGAGATAATTAATGCTAGGGATTCGTTTCTCTTAAATGAATTTATTTTTCACAATCATTCTCCTCTGTTATGTTTTCAGAAAGTTTTTGTATACACTTTGTAACTTTGTGTTGCTTTCGCCTTTCTTTTCCACCCCTTTTTTCTAACCGTCTCTTTAATTAACATCCAATCACTTTCTTTGTAATCCCTCCTTTCTCCCTCCCCCTTTCTCCCTATACATGGAAATGTTTTATACAACTTTTCACCTGATAATGCTACGATCGTAAGGAAACCGGTCTTTTTTATTAAATTGTGTGGAAGTAACAAAGATTTTTATTATATATCATTATAATGGAACATTTACGGTTGCCAATTTCAAGCTACCATTTCTTGCTTGCACGACTGAACCACACAATTTGCTGTAAATATTAGACTCAGGCTTAAAAAAAACATCTTCATGAAAATGCCAAAATATTGATTTTTGAATAAGTCTATCAAAGATAAACCACTAACAATTCCAGGCTGCTGTACATTAAAATTACTTCTTAGTCATTGGAGCATTAATTAATATGAATCGTTCAAGATAGTATTTTTCCCAAAGGAAAATTATTTTTCCATTGCCTAATCTTGTTAGCTCTTCTTATGTTAATCAGCATCACCAATGCTAGCCCTCCAAATATTTAGCACGACTCTTTCATCTGCGAATTAATAGCTTTTGCATAAATTCTACTAAATGTAAGTGAAATTTTAAGAACATTACCATGTGTAATTTAAAGAAATAATGGATTTTTTCGATGGATCACTCGGCTCTTACGAGAAAACAAAGCATCGGACGCTGAATACGAACGATGTCATAATATTATGTTCACATGACTGGGTAACACAAAAAAGGTTCTATCCTTTTCGGGATAAATCGTCTCGAAGAGACGTGTTAGATTTTTAAGGGCTACATGTGTCTCCTGGGTTAGGCGTGGAAGGACACTGCGGTAAGAAGTGGGAAGGGCAAGGGAGGGAGGGAGGTTGAGGGTATGAGGGAAGGGAGTGCGATGCTCAGCGATGGGGGGAAAAGAAGAGGATATCGATGCGCGGAAGGAGTAAGAGGTTGCGACCTACATAGATCGGAAGGCCACACGCGTGTTAGGAGAGGAAAAGAATGGAACACGTGTTACCGTGCGACATCACTCGGGTTCTACCGAAAAATGGAAGGCGATCAGGGCGTAATATGGGGTTGTTTGGGGAGAGGCGAACGAAAAAAACAAACAAATACAAATCGAATGAGGAGATGGTTCTACGCGAGCCACTATTAAGGCCACGCCGTTGGGAATGTGATGGCGAATCGATGGTATCACGGTGACGCTAAGTTTCTTACTTTGTAAACATTGGTCGTTGCAAAGTTACGTTCGTGGAAGACTTTTACATTTTCGCCGGATAACCGATAAGTTGTGCTTGGGACGATGTCGATCGAATCCTGAGATGGCTTCGAGATTCGACAACATTGGTCGTTATTGAAGGGCGATTCGGTATTCATGAAAGTGGTCTAACACGAAAAAGACTAATTTTTGCTATCATTCTTCCATTCATGGTGCTTTGATTACGTGGCATAGATATACAAATTCTTTCTAAATAGCGAGAAACTTAGTTCATTATAATAATTAGTTAATCAAGCTCTGCTTAGGCTATAGATTATATATATATATATATATTGGTTATTTTGGTTATTTGTCCTACAATTAAAAATTTAGCATTTTATAGCAAACATCAAATAAAAGGTTGCAAATGGATATTTTAAAAAAATCACACAACCAAAAGTTTGTATTACTGAAAATATTTAATTGGAATGCATAACATAACATTCTTAATTCTCAGAAAGATAAGGGCGTAAATGTCAAATTAAGGTCATTAAAACATTATATTTTAACAAAAAGTTGAAAAAGGATCAAATCACAAATGTAAAAACTAAAAAAAGGTGAATTGCATAAAATATTTTGTTAGTTGTGTTTAGTGAGTTAATTTTAGTTCGTTTAAATTTCATATTAATTTCTGAAATAATATTTAATTTTCGAAAAAAACCGGCAGGTATTACTATATTGCCGTAACAATTATCAATGGAACACATTCTTCTATTTTAGTGCATTCAGAAATTTATTAAAAAATGCTTGGCATTAATTTTCACCAATTTCGAAGTGTGCGATTGTTTTAATCAGAGCAAAGACTTGATGTTATGAAGTTGGTTGTGTGTGTCATATTTCATTATATAGTACATTTTTATTTTTTTTACTGTGTCTTCAATTTTGTCATTAATTCCGTAGCAGTACGCTGTCAACACGGAAGGAAATATGTTATGGACTACACGCTACACAAATACTATGATATGTACTTGATCCTTGATTCGTTTGGTAACCGGACCTACGCTGCAGCCAGGGCATATGCAGAGAGGTATCTAGCACGCCGCAATCCAGAAAATATGTGTTTTGCCTGCTGTACCAGCGAATGAAAGAGACTGGCAACGTCCTACCATATTTCGGTATGTATTCATTCTAGAGAATTTGTTCCTTATACATTTTGCTAAGTTATGAGATTTTCTACCAGTCCCCATCGTTAGTGTGCGCAATTTTTTCAGAGCATATATAACTAAATTTTTTTATTTCTTTGCAAGCCAAGCTGCATCGGACATCCTAGTAACGTTATGAAATGTTTTAGGAATGTTTTTGCAAACAAATTGGAATTGCGATGGAAAATTGTTTCTTGCGTCACTGTGCGTAAATTATTGAGATATCAATTGGTCTTTTGCACGCAAGAAATCGCAAACGGTCGTTGATTATAATAACATAAAAATATATCATACCGAGTTTCATTATTGACATTTATATACATCAGTATATACTTTTAAAATACGCTAGAGGGTATGCGAGTATTAAAAGTTGCCCAAATGAGTACTTCATCAAAAAAAGGTTGCAGACCGCTGAATTACGGATAAGAAAGAAAATGCCCATCAAGATTTCATTTTCAATTGAAATTGAGGAAATTAGGCCACAGCGTAACACAAAAATTTATCATCTTTATTGAACACACACACACACACACACACACACACACATATATTATATATTTATACATACATATACATACACACGTGGATATAAAGGTTCTGAAAATATAATTTAAACTTGATATTTGAAAACGGGGACTATAAATGTTCAGATAACTTACAGCACGTGCAATCAGACGAAATACAATACGTAAAACCCTAGACGTGCTGACAATTTTATTGCAGACTTACGAAAGTTTTAGTTAGATACTGTTATAGATGAGCGATTTGGGCGAGCGCTGAGGGAGAAGTTAGGGACGGGGGGAAGAAAAAAGGTAATGGCAGGACGGTGAAGAGGTGCATTAGGATGGAAAGAGTGGAGATCTGACGAAAGCTATTAGACTAATGGATGAACATTAACGCCAAATGGTCAGGCAGATTACACGAGACGGCATTTTAAAATGAATTGTCACGTCTCATTTGAAAGTGGCTTTCGAAGAATGGAAAGATAAAACTTGTGTGGAAAAATATTACCATTATTTTTTTGGCAAGTTTAGGAGTTTCAAATGCAAAAGTTATAAAAATGGCATTCCACACAATTTAAGCGCAATAAATTACCCAGAAAATCCTAAAGACACTTAGATACAGGGATAAGTGAAAAATATGTAGAATTATTGTCATGTGCGGATGGCAAGGGTAGAGGATTTGAGTGAATGCCGGGCGTTGATAACATCGGATTAATATTAAAGTTTTAAGAAAAAGTTAATGCTAATAGATATATTTATGGGAGATTAAGTATTGAGATAAAACGGGAAAGATTATTTCATAGGGGTCAAGGACTTATAGGAGAAATTTATTTATGGAATCATCGAAAATGATACAGAAATTGCTGATAAATTTCAAGAATGTCCAATATTTCTACCGCAGGATGACATCTTTTTGTAAAAGTTTAATTTAACCTCTCCATAATATTTTTAACTGGATTTTACTTTGTGAAAGGTAAACACGTGTGTTGTTGACAAAAGTGGATTATAATGTCATTGGAAGATGTCTGGCTGAGGTAGAACATAGAGGAACAGATTGAAAATTTTGGAATTGGGCATGGTGGGTATCAAAAGGAGTAAATGGATCAGATATCAAGGAAATGAAAAGAGGACGGAACTGATGAGAAGGCCGGGAAAGATACCAAAAAGATTTTATATAATGGTAGATCAATAAAAAAGGTTTTAACAGCAGAGGGGTGGATATAACGAAAGAAAAAAGGAACAAAGACGGACGAGAAAGTTTAATGTTTAGAAAATTGCCAAACAGGAAAGGTAACTAAAGGAGCAAAGGTTATAGATTTAACATTTTACGTTTAAATCTAATTATAAGACGAGATAACGGTATTGTTTTAAGTCATAAAATCTTTAGTAAGAATTGGTCAGATTTTAAAGTAAAGTTGAAGAATTGTTACATAGTTTAGACAATCAACCATTCTCTATGGCGTTAGAGCATACTTAGATCAAAAATGAAGAATTTATGGTACATGTAACTAATGCAGTTTACAGAATAATAAACTCGAATAAATGAATGTCTAAATTTGTGATTTAAAAAGTTAAGAAGTGACAGGTGTCACAGTGCACCAAAATTTTTCTAACAATTCTAGCGTGCTGTCTTGGCTGCTTAATAGTCTTGTGGAAAAATGAACCTCTTTATAGGATTAAAAGCTTCTGGGTGAGCAGATTAAATCATTCTTCAACTTTTATACTGTACGAAAATGTAGAAAAAACTAAATTCCGATATTATCATTTTTATCAAACCATTGATGTAAGAAATTAAACTTCTTCCAAAAATGTAAAAAATGTTCTACAGATATTTTGCTTCCGCAAGATGCGATTTTTACAACAGAAAATGAAACTGATTTTTTGATTAAATTTCAACGAAAAATTTCCTTCTAATAGATCGTGATGTTTTAACACATTTGTCAAGGTATTATGAGGAATTATTTTAATTATAAATTTCTAGAGAAAATTTTTAAGTTTGTGACGCCCTTTTAAAAAATTAGCGGTAAGAAATAACAAAAGTTATTTTTTGAAAGTGCGATGTACAAGATGTATTCCAACGCGGACGCAAATTGCTCATTAAGTGAAAAGTTTAAAAGTGTAACATCATAACCGCGTTCTGTTTCCAACGAACCCTTAATCAATTTACTTTAAGTTTTTTAAATCTGTTTTTCTTAGATAACGCGCATTTGACGAGCGCCTTTCCAGCTCATCCATATACTTTCCTTGCACGTAATATTCATCTCTCCCAGGACATTTAATTACTTCACATGTCTCTCCGCGTTCTTTACGCCAGCGTCATTGAATTTTCTGCTAACTCCGAGCTATATCATGCCACCTCGCCTTTCCCTCTCTCCCATCTTCCCTCGCTGTAATGTTTCCCATCTCCGGCTTCTTTCTCCTTATTTTTTTCGGTAGTTTTATTTTTATTCCTTTCCTGCTTCCTTTCGTGTAATGCCCCCTTTCTCCCCCTCGCCCTCCTCTCTTTTTTCATCTTCCTTAGAACGTGGGGTTGGTTGTGGGGAGTGGATGAGAGCGAGGTGGAGGGCGGAGAGAAACGCGCCTAAAAATACCTCCGTTTTCTTCCTTCGACTTTACCTTAACTCCGTGGCAATTTAACTAATATTTCTTTCTCCACTTCGCTTTTTCCCGTCAAGAGGGTTGAGTGCGTTGCAGTGATATTTTTTCGAAATTAGGTTCGCTATTTACCAAGTAACTGGAGGTTCTGGCAGAGAGAGTTTTGTAAGATCCCCACTGGCGATGGGCGTAAGGAATCGATTTATTTCTCGGTGCACGAAACCTGTGGATTATTTTGTTCGATATGGTTTCATTTTTTTCTGTTGAAATCCGTAAGTGGTCTGTGATCGCTGAATATTGGGGCTCACTACCCAATCGCGACATATTTTGGAATGACTCGAAAAAAAACTTCGCCACAATCTACAAAATATAAATAGGTCCTCGGTATGTACTTTCTTGCCAAACAAGGAAATAGGCCGTGAAATATAAATATTTATCGACGGGTTTAAATTATTGAAATGTTTTAAGTGATTGATATATTATAGAATGTTATACATCGAATAAATTTTGTTTTCTGGTTTTTGACCTTAAACTGTAGACCGTACATACTTCTATAATCACCACCCACGACTCAGAGATACGACTGCATGTTCAGTAGCATTAAAATGTTTCAGTATTACGCCCGCTTGAGTGAAGATATGAAGCACTTTATCGTCCCTCCTTCATTCCTATTTCTTCTTCTAACTACATTATGACAGTAAAGTACATCGATGTCTAAATGCGTTCATTTCACTGTTTAGTGTAACAACGCTAAGTACCATTTTTTTTACTAGAGGGACACAAAAGAAAATCTAAAAATGATATCTATATTCAGATTGTTTTAATTATTTATACAAGAAAAATCAGAAAATTAAACAAAAAATAATTTATTTTCCTAAAAAATTAATTTACGCCAAGGATAAATTTCATGATAATATTCAATTCATTGATGTGCAAATGAATGTCTTTGTCTTTCTTCCATGTTTGCTGTTTTTTTAACAGCTCTTTGTTAAATTTTTTATGAGAGTTGAACAGCGATCGCCTCTAATGAACAAAGTTCAGCCTTCCAAGCAGTTAAACTGCCATTTATATTTTTCTCATTTTTATAATTGAATATATAAAATGAAAATTGCAATTTTTCTATAAATGAGAGTTATATCACAGATACTGTAATTATTATTTTTCTGAACAAAAGCTTTATTTGGCTCTAAAATATTGACATAATGTATAGGCGAACAATTATTCAGATATTATGAATTTATCTACGCAGATGATGCCTGATTAACGCTTATAATTTTTATTTTACACGAATATTGAAATATACTTATCAGATTACTCCAAATCAATAGGTTTTAACCTATGCAACGACAATATGTGATTTTATTTACGACAAATCACTCTAAATATCTAGATGAACAGGATTTCTTTAACTAAAAAAACACTTTAAGTCGAAGTCTCATTCTTGAGTTTATTCCTATAAAACATGATTTTACTTTTGAAATGACTATAAGGAGAGCCAGATTTTATGCTGAAATAATGATAATATAATATCAAGTTAATTTTACTTATCCAACTAATCGCGATATCAAAGAATTTAGTTACCTATATCATGGAACTTAATGAATATTAATGATTAATAAAATCAAAAGCAAGGATTATTTTTTAATTCAGATGACAGATCTTGTTATGTTATTATTTATCACGACCAACTTTGACATTTATTTCGACAAGAAATGAGTAATTTGATGTTTTACTCAATTCTTGACGTTTTTAGAAAAATTTCATTGTAAATATCAAGCATCGGTTTCACAAAATACAAATGTACGACAGTTATTTACCGTAAACATCATTCAACGATATGCTACACTCTTAGAATAGGGTTTGATATTTTATTGATTTTTGCCAATTTCTTTCTTCACCCCTGTCATATCTAATCCGTAGTTTTAATGTCACGCCGCAGTGACAGCCAAAGCGTTTAAAACTGGGATTTTCAGGACATATCGACTGCGATGTAAATACATGCGATAGGCAGTAACGGAATAGCATGGGAGAGGAAAGAATGATCGTTCGAAGGAGGTCCGAATAGGATTAAATGGAGGCGAGTATGGGAGAGTATAATGTTGAAGAAGCATTAAATATTGTATGACTTGGATATCAGTTGAAAAATGAAGTTAAGAAATGATTTAAAAAAATAAGTTTATTTCGTCATATTTGTAGAAATTTAGTAATATATCAATTTCATTAAGACAAACTTGTGTATCCTGCATTTGTAGTCTTTACATCAAAGCTGATTTAGTTTAGCGTGAACGAAATGTTTCACATAATAGTCACATTATGGCAGGAAAAATCAAACAATATGAAAATCATCCACATGATATGGTGCTAAGTGGCAATCAAATTGTATATTCACTTTCGTGGATTTAAAATACCGTCGAAGTTTCTTCGGATTATTAAAAGGTCAATATATTGGAATAAAAAATCTTCGCATTAATTCATGCTCAATAAAATATCATTTAATGTGTTCGAAATCGCGGCTGCCTTGTTAAATTATACCAAATTCAAGTATCATAAGAGTCGTAAGTGGTACGAAAATAAACGTCTCTCCCGAGTTCATAGCAAATTAGACATTTAAAACGTTCAGCAGTGCTCAAGAGGGAAAACTCGATCTAGAAGCTTCCAAGGAGGTTAATGTAACAGGTGTAAACGAAACCTAGACATGTAGTTCTAAAACTAATATGGGAGGAAATGACATTCTTTGGCCCAACCGAGAAGTTTATAACATTAGAAATAAGCGCAAACACGCAACCATCGAAGTTCAAGCGAGAGTATTTAAGCGCGGCCGCAGCTCCGACGAACTCGGTGATGCGGAAATGAGCGAAAAGTAACGCAATGGGCTGACGGATGTTTCTGCTTTAATTAACTCCACCCACTCACGCTAGAAGCGTGCAGATCGATACTTTTGAAAGTTGATACGGGAGAGCGAAGGGGAACCTTGCCGCGCACATATAACTGCGTGCGGTCGGTGAGGGCAGAGAAAGCAAGCGTGAACTCGGAAAATCTCGACAAAACTATTTCAACTTCAAGTCGAGTAGTAAAAGGTTTATTTATTTTTATAATGCGAAATGTTCGGGAAAGGACGTTCGACAGAAGTGTAAACTGAAAAACAAATCGTATCTAGAGAGAGAGAGATAGAGGGACTTAAAAAAACAATAACAACTCGAATGGATATCTACTCTCGAGTTTTTGGTCGATCACTCAAATCGATTTCGAGAGATGAGAGATGAGTGTTTCATGCACTCAAAAAAAAAGTCACTTAGTAGTGATGGTGGAAAAAATAGGTCAGCAAAAATATACGACGTTTGGAATATTTATTTTTTTGATGGGAAAATTTTTTCACATCAACCGTTAAAGCAATAACAAAAACCGATCCTTTTACGATGGATATTAAATCAGACTTGACACTTTACAAGGATGCATTTTCAATATAAAAAAGTTCAATTTTACCGTTTGTACCAAAGGCCAACTTACTTTTACTATTTCCAGCATCACTTCCTTTGGTCGTCTCTCTAACGTTCTGAATATTTCAAGTAGACATTATGAATTTTAAAAACTCTAAGTTTAAAGAGTTTATTTACCGTTTGTACCCAAGGCCATCTTACTTTTACGATTTCCAACATCACTTCCTTCGGTCATCTCTCTAACGTTCTGAATATTTCAAGTAGACATTATGAATTTTAAAAACTTTAAAGTTTTAAAGAGTTTATTTTATTTAGCCTTATTACATTATTTTTTACACTCTTTAATAAGAGGAAAAAGGTACAATTTGATAACCTTTGTTAGAAAAAGTTTTCTTAGTAAATGATTTGCTTTACCATCAGTTATAAATTAGATTCCAAGAAAAGGAATACTATCCGAGTAGTTTCTATCATCTTAAGATAAATTTATAATTTTCAATAAACTTGCATGAAAATACGTTAAGTGAACTTTACACAACTTTAATTAACCACACCCAACCGAATTTAACCAATTTTGGTACATAGAATTCTCACAAAAATTTATGGCCAAAATGCCATACTTCAACTCGATTAACTAAGTAGGAGTGCCACAATTGCAAAGTTAAACTTTTTGGTAATTTTGAATTTGGAAGGAATTGGCAGATCCGAATTAAAACCAATTTGGTATGTAGAATTTTCACACAAATTTATGACCAAAATGCTATACTTCGACCCGATTAACTAAGTAGGGGTGCCACAATTGCAAAGTTAAACATTCCGGTAATTATGAATTTGGAAGGAATTAGCAGAACCAATTTCAACAAAATTAAGTTTGAAGGAGTTGTAGAAGATAAAAAAACAAATAAGCTTTTTAGGACAGATATACAAAGCAGGGCTGCCAAGATAAAAGTAATAAAAATTTTCTTTTTATAAGTGTTTGTGTTGAACTGCCCCCATCGATTTGAACCATATTATAATATTTATTATGTGCACCCACACACACACACACACATACATATATAAAACCATAATAGCCTATGTGGACCGGATCAACTGAACAGGGGTGCCACAATTAGAGATTAAACTCTTTCAGTAACTATGGATTTGGAAGGAATTCGTTCAACGGATGTCAACTAAATTTTATATATATGATTAATACAAAATGCCATAATGAAATCAAGATTTTTAAAGCGGAGCTTAAGAGCAGAGCTACCACAATTAATGAATAATAAAATCTTTTGCAAATTAAAAGAAAACACTTTCCCGAGCGTAGCCGGCTATTTCAGCTAGTAGTTGGAATAAAGTGAATACCAAAATATCGTAATGTAAATTATCTCCCTCCGAATCCAAATATATTCAGGCTTGGCAAGCATTTTCTCTATATAGAATACGAATAAATCCTTAACAGATAATTTAAATCGATTTTAAGTTTAAAGGAAGAGGTGGATTTTTCACTACCCATTGTTGGAATAGCAATGTTTTGGATATGAAGGGACGTGCCGCAAAGAAGAAGAAAATATTTAGGAAAATTTCTTATGACTATGGTGTAAAACATATGAAATCAGAAGTGAAATCATCACTCACCATATTCAGGTAATTTAAGCTCATATGGCCTTCGTCTGTTAGAAAACCTACGAAGAACATTTTATTAACATATTTTGGGAAAATCATGCTTTTTTTAAAATGATGTTACCACCAATTTTATAGCTAATCCCCGAATTCATATTGTTATGCCAATTTGAGCGTGCTTTGAAGGATTTTAATACGGCAAGGCGAGAAATACGAAGGGAAGTGAAATGATTTTCATAATTCTTTGCGTTATTTACGAGACGTAATAACTAAAGTGTTGAATCACGCTACATTGTCCGTTCGTTGGTCTGAGTGTAAAGTTGTTAAAACGCGAATAACTCGATGAATGATGTAGATAGAAAAGTGAAATAAATTTTTTATACTTCGAAAACCTATTGTAATTTATTCTCCGTAAGGTTTTTCCATTTCAACACCAGTTGCTCTTGCGAAAAGTCGAGATCATATTATTGTTTCAACTCGCATTGTTAGTATTAACGCAGAGCCATAACGCAAATTACCGAGGGGTAGATTTAGGTGGTGTGTCAATTTACTCAATACTGATATACTTTTCCTCGATTAATGTGTATTTTCGAGATAGTAATTTTTCTCCACACTTATGAAAACTCATATGTTTGTCCCTGTTTTATGAATTGCTTCGTTCGTTTCCGTATTTGTCCCTTCGCTTCGTTTTGATTTATGTTAGTAAAATAGGTTGGCCGGAAGAGTGTTAAGGTGTATTTTGAGAGAGAACTTCTTTCTCCACAATTGTGATACACACATTTGTATGTCTCTTCTTTATTAATTGATTCGTTCGTTTCCGCATTTGTTCATTCGCTTTCCTTTGATTTCTGGTTTATTGATTCGTATCCTCATTGGTTTGTTTTGATTTGGTTTTTGGTTTGTTCTTTTTTTCTGACCCTAATTGCTGAGAGAGTCGATATAGAAGGAGGATTATTTATTATTGCTTAATGTTTATTTGGAGAAAGAAATTATTCTACACACTTTTGAATCTGTCATTTTTCTCTGCTTTATAGTTTGTATCGTTAGTGTCCGGGTTTATTTCAATCAAATCTCTTTGATTTCTGGTTTGTTCCTTCGTAGCCTCATTTGTCTTATTTTGTTTTGTTGTTTGGTTGTTCGGATTCTATTTTATGCGTACTGGATTACGGATTTTACTGAGAAAAGTGTCCATTTTCTCATTTTACACACATTCCTGTCTTTGAATTTGATCGATTACTCCGGGTTTTTTTCTGTTGGTATATACATTTATGTTAGTTTTACTGTCTCATTGAGTTACTAAGTGAAAGCACATTTTAAAATGTACCGAAAAGCATGAATAAAGGAAAAAGAAACGCTTCTAGAAAAAGGACTTCGTTTAGTGAGAGAATGACAGCAAAGGCGAAGGGCGAGGATGGACCACGAAGATGATGACGGAATACGTAAATAATATACCGTACTTCTGAAGAAGCGGTTGAGTTAAACAGACTGAGGTCCGTATATTAGCTTAGTCTCTAATAAATTTCTCAGCTGAGGAAGCGCCTGATTGAGGACAGTCTGAGATTTGCAGATTAGCTGAGTATCGACTAAATATCTATGCTGTAGAAACGGCTGAAGTGGCTCTGAGGATTCAGGCGAATGTTTAATTGAAATCAAAAGGAGATATTGAAACTAACATTAGAATAGCATGATGGATAACGTTCCAAAAGAAAGAGTGTGGTATTCGTCAATGAGCGAATGAAGAACGTGTTCAGGTATAAATTATCGCGGCTTGCTGTATGACACGTTATCTATTACCATGTTACGAACAGTAATTATTCTGGCTCACTGGGCGACGAACGGCATTAAACTTTGATACAAAAACACTAACGAATATTTGCCGTTGAACGAATATTCGTGTCCCGGTACACGGAGAATTGAATACGAAACGTAGGAAATCAAGGAAAAACAGTCTTTGCCGTGTACGCAAAATATTTTGGCTATGCTGATTTCTGGACCTGAGAACAGTTTAAGGGCCAAAATCATTGAGGTAGATTGATTGTGAAAGATAAAATGTTGAGATAAAATGAATATCCTTGCCGAAAACGTAACTTATTGCGGCTATGAAAGCGTAAATCGCTCACAGATCCTGAGGAAATCCGATACGGTAGCATTTGCTATTAGTAAAACAAAAAGACTACAAAAATTAAGACTTCCTTCGGCTTGAACCTCAGTCTATTTGCTAAATGAATGGGCGCGTCGTGATATCGGAGCGATGAGAGAGGAACTAAATGTTTCATATACGTTGAAATATAAAAAAAGACAAGAAAGAATGCATCGCACGCCACACAGAGCTTATGTTTCGACTAAGATGGCTTTCGTCTCCCAGAAAATCTATGAAACAGAATGGACCGATTCGGAAGCGAGGTAACTGCAAAATGTCGGGTAATGAATGCTCTCGTATATAATACATACATTAGAATATATTTTGAAGTTAAAATAAATAGCCGTAATCACATTAAATGAGATATCTCTATTTTAAGACTATTTTAATGACGAATGAGATTCCTTTGTCTACTATATCTATTTGTGAATCAAATATATTTTTTCCACAGTTATAATTAATAAAATATTAGCAAAAATATACAAGTAATACCAAATATAAAAAAATATACTGAAAAATAATTCAACAGTCGATTACATTTTTCAATTCATTATACCTTAGGACGACGGATTCAAATAACAGCCTACGTAGCCTATTATTGAAGGATGGAAGAGCAGTTTTGAGTAAGAAATATTTAAAATTTTCTCATCTATAGCAAATGGTAGTTAATCTGAAGGGACTGAGTCGAAAAAACATGAATAATATTGATGGAATCAAGTGATCCGAAGATCCTATGCAGACAGGCATAAGCTGTAAAGTTGGGAATAATTTTGAAACTAGAAAACAGTCTGCTATGACCGGGAATCGAACCCGGGTCTTCCACTTGCCGGGCGGATATTCTACCGCTGAACTATCGTAGCAGATCAATTTTCTCGTTTCTGAACGTGGACGTTTCTTGGTTGGGACGGAGCTAGCCAAGCTAGTATCAAACTGCCCCAACGGATGTCCTCGAAGAGATACATCGAAGAAAACTCCTCCCTCTCAAATGGTGAGTTTGTCAAGCAAGAAATTGATGGAATAAAGTGATCCAAAGATCCTATGCAGACAGGCATAAGCTGTAAAGTTGGGAATAATTTTAAAACGAGAAAAAAGTCTGCTGTGACCGGGAATCGAACCCGGATATGAATGATATTGGAGAAAAGCTTGCATTTTCGTATTTATCTAGGCAAATCAAAACTCTGGAAAAACTCGAACAAAAAAAGCAAATAATGGGTCGCGGAGGAAATTTGAATAGTAATGTATGAGATTGAACTGCACGTATATAAAAAACTGTTTGAAATTCAAGGAAACTATACGCATTGATATCGCCATTCTGGCAATATATGTTGTGATATATCTCCATGGAAATAGACACCAGTCACACCTTTCTCTCTCTCTTTCTATTTCTCCGAAACTTCACAGGACAGCAGAAAAAGCTTCCGCTAAGAAAATTTCTCGCTGGTAACATTATTCAATGCGCATTCATCCTCCAGTGATGTCATCTATCGCTCTCCCATCCATTTATACCGACGCGACATTTCTCCCGCCTTTCTTCTCCGCGATTTTACTTCAAATTCGCAATTCTTAAGAATCTGGATGGAATTTTTCATTTGCTTTTGCTTGGATTTATATCTCTTACTTAGAAATAAATTTGTATCATTTATCTGTCCTTGACCACTACATGATTGCTTTACTATTCTAATTTTTGTATTAAATTTACATGTTTTTTCTCAATTCGAATTTAACTTAGATTTTTCAATCATTGACAATATTTTTCCAAACTCAGTATTCCGGACGTCATAAATAAATATTTCGCTTCCTCTCTAGGTAGACACAGTCGTTTATATTGTCCCAACGAGTCAATTTATATATCGTTATTTTTACTTGCTAAATTCTTACTAATTTTCTGCATGCGAGAGAAATATCTAGTACGAAATAATAGCTAAGGATTTGCGTGCCGGAGTTTTGTAATTATAATTTTAATGATTGCTCAAATTTTATTTTTTATTATTGCAAAAATATTTAGAAATCCATTATTTGTGCAAATTTATTTACTGAAGATCTACGGCGAGATTTAATCATGTATTAGCTATCGGTTCTTGCAAATTAAAAATTATCTGTTCTCCCAAATATGGAGAAAATAATTTTATTTAGTTTAGGCTAGAGAATAATGTAGACAAAAAGAAACGTAAAGATAAATTTGGAGAGCTAGTCCGAACAAGGATACAGTAATACTTGAGAAAATCGCCCGACAATATTTTCTATGATATGCCTGAAATTCTATGAAAGTATGGGGATGTATTTCATAGTTAAGTTCTCATGGAATTAATTTCCAATGCTTCTAAATTTCCTCCACATCCGAGAGCTGGAATGTTTTTAGCTTCAACCACATTTTTGGCTTCATTTCCTCGAATCAGAAAATGATTTCAATATACGACTCTTATTAGATTAATGGATTTTTTCCTCGTACATTAGTTCCCACGCGGATAAAACAAGTAATATTTTACACATTTATCTTTAAATGTTTTCGTAAATCTTATTAGCAATTCAACATTCAATCGATGAGCGGAACGAAAGAGAGAGAGAGAGAGAGAGAGAGAGAGAGGGAGAGAGAGAGAGGGAGAGAGAAAGGGAGGGAGGGAGAGGGAGATGGAGAGATAGAGAGAGAGAGAGAGGGGGGAGGGGATAGTCTCCCATTCGTGGTGTAAAACTTTAATCCGATGGCCGCGGCCTTTTGTGAGGCGTTGGCATCAGTCCTTGTCTCCAGCCCATCATCCGTTAAGCCATTAAATCAATCTGAGAAACATTTTTATATAGGCTTTAATTAAGGATTATAATGGCAGATTAACATTCCATTTTCTATTGTTTAAGTTTCATATTTGTTAAACCATGCTGTATTAGCCAAATGAATTATATTCAAACTATTCGAATTTCTCCACTAATTTTGATGCCACTCACTTTATCCTGCTCACAATTCGGTCTTATTTTGACTTATAATTCTATGAAAGCATAAACTTAATGTATTATTTAAATAATCTGGAATAATACCTGTAGCTTGATGCATAAATTAGATGTGTTTCACAGCATTTAGTACACAGAAAATAATGTATATATTTGAACTATATGATGTGGAATTGCATATTTTACAATGGTGTCTGTCTATAGATATGAGAGATCAAATTGACTTTGATTTTATGATGACATAATGGTAAAGGATATTTATAATAAAAGAAAAGAAAATTAATTTTTAAAAACTCGCCATAAAGGACGTATAAATATATTAGTCTTGCCGTGTGTCATGCTAGAAATTATTACTAAATCTTTTCTCTCAAATATCCGCTTTATGAAAATGCGTATGAAAAGGAATTTTTGTTTCTTTTACAATTTTACTTTGGTTACATTTTCATATGGTGAATTCTAAAATTCAAAGTAAAAATTAATTTTTCGTTTCCTCTAAAGCTTGGAATCATGTGATATAATTGCCATCTACATGTTATCTTTTAATAAAAGACTTCACCAACATTTGTGCATACAGTAGTAATGATTACAAACAGGCTGACAGTCTGATGCTTACTGGAGCTTTTTATTTTAATAACTTTTATTTTTATTTTTAAAAGAACGCCCATACAAATGTCAGCCATAAATAAGTTTGACGCTAGCTCCGTGTTATGAATTAATGTATGACATCAACACGCCGGTTTTCATTAGCTTAAAATCTGAAAGATGAGATAAAAATTAACGTAAATAAACTATATACTTGATTTTTAAGTTGATATATCATACAAATGAAGTTCTTCATGACTACCAAAACGTGTTTTGACCAATATTGGGCGGAGGAAAAGTAAGTACCGTTTAGGGCAGAGGTCGGCAACGTTTTTTCTGTCGGGTGCACCTCTTTATCAATATTCATTTTTTGTGACACTCCACGCGTGCCACCCTAAAATTCACTTGATTCGAAACCCTTACGAAAAGTGTTTTTTATATTAAAAACATCTGGAATACAATGCGGTATAACCAAAATACTGATTACAATTGAAATAAAAGTAGAATTAATTTAAAAATACATATTTTTTTGATTCTTCTCCGAAATATTGTGCCATGTAAAAGCTTTTCGCGTGTCACCTTTTTGCACGCGTGCCATAGGTTTCCGACTCCTGGTTTAGGGATTACGCATTGATTGCAATGCGTTACTGCCACTTAGAAACACTTTTTCGAGGACCTCAATTGCAGGGTTCTCATTCCATCAATGTAATCCCCGAATCAGATGAGAACAATTAAAGATTTTAGTGTAATTTTAGCATCGCCCTAAGAACTTCTTTTCTTAACATTATCAAGTCCCATTACAGTTCATTAGAACATTATTCACTTTCATTGCATGAAAATCTGTCTCATGGAATCTTTCAATTCATTTTGAAGTTTTGCAGAGGCGTTCCTTATTTCTTATCAAATTACTTGTTATATCATGTTTCTTACCATTTTCCTTCACATGCCTTTTTTGTATTTCCTTCGTAGCCCTATTCTACTTCCTGATAGTACGTTTTTCTTGGCAGAATCAATTGCAAGGATTGGTAAAGACGCCATTTTGTAAACTCTATCTTTCAAATATGATGAGAACACTCAAATATGATATTAATGGAAAATGATCGAAATCGACTTCATGTCAGGGCCATATAAAAAAAATCAATCCTTAGATCTGAAATGGTGTCCCTAAAAGCACCAGTTGTTTTGTTTGTTTCTGTCGCTGAATTATGCTGTCTCATCTAGATCACCACAAATGCTCCTGAAGAATTACTTGATCAGTGAAGAAGATGGAAAACTATACTCCATGAATAGAATACACAGAAATTTCAAAGGCGTTCTTAATGGGAAATACGTATGGAACGGTATCAAAAGATTAGGTGATTCTCGAATTTTTATCCCCGAAACTAGTCTCGGTGACTATCTTGTAGTAAATGTTGATCTCTATCCAAATAAATTTTTTAATCTATACCTCACAGGTAAAAAAGAGAATGAGAGAGAAATATATAGATTTTTAATTGTTGTTTACTGAGAGAAGCGTCTTAGCGATCGATGTAAACAAAATATGTGATGTTTTGCTCGGGATTTTCTCGAATTTTTATCTTCGAAACTATAACTCGTAATTATGTGGCCTCGCGGACTTTCTTGTAGTAAATGTTGTTCTCTATCCGAGTAATTTAAAAAAATCTATATCTTACAGATCATATAGGGAGATAAAAGTTTGATATTTCATTGTTGCTTGACGGATACCATTTAACGAGATACTAGTATAAGTTTATTGAAATAATTATGTAAAGTGGAAGTTCTAATTGACGGATTCAGTTGAAAATCATAATTGAGCGATAATTTTTAATAAAGATCACTCACGTAATTAAATTAAAATCCCTCCAGCGGTTTAGGAGATGAAAGTTACGACGGACAGACGGACGGGCCAGACGTCTTCATAAGGCGTTCCGCTATTACCGCTTCGCTGGTAAAGAACGCCTAAAAACTGGAAATCATCATTAAAAAAAGCAAAACTGGACCAATTCCCACTTGACCTTTTTGAATACCACCGTGGCACTCGTACATGAATACTTAATCCAAATCTATGCATAATTAATCATATTTTACATTGAGAGTTATTCGTAATCGCTGCCTATAAACCAATCGGAATTGGAGTATATAAAATTTATTTCCGAACATTTTAAGAGGATTATACCTCTATCTCTGACAAGCACGCACCATCTTTTCGATGTCTTTCATTACATTAAAGCAATATCCACGAATTGATATTCATTTTTTCAGCTGATATCAAGAGTACTCAATAACTCTTATTTCCCCATTATGATTTTTATTGCATCAATTCATCTTTCAGTTTTTCTTTATTTTATGTGCTCAGAAAGACCGTTACACCTAAACCATTATGAGACACATGGAAAGATTCTAATTTTAAATTGATGATAAGAAAATGACGATTCGACTATTCTCTCGATGCACCGCTCCATCTGCTACACACATCTCTTATGAGTTTTCGGGTAATAAATAGATGTAGATGTACATTTTCTTTCTACATTATAATTATCGTAAATAAACTTTGAAAGATTTTACTTCTCATTTAAGGCCTCTTGCAACGTCTTTTACGTGCTAAAATCATCAAGAAGTTATATTTATATAAAATTAATTTAAACTTAAACCGACTGTCGAGAAATTTTTCGATCTCGAATGAAATTCTTATTTTAACGCTTCTCTTTTTAAACCTCATTTAACATTTAAGTCAGAAACAACCAATTGAATTTTCTAGCGACGCATTATTGGGACAAATAATCGATGAACGGATGTTTCCTGAATTACCGCGTTGGAAACTAACACCTTTTTGGCCTTAAAAGCTTAATCCCTCTCCATTTGTTGCTTTAAGTCGCCGTGCTGATCGATGCAATGCGTTCCTTCTTCCCTCCGCAACGCCACCATGTCTCTAATAAGATAAACTATTTCTTTCTTGGCCCTCCCTTTCTCTCTCTCCCCCCCTCTTTTCCCTCTCTCTCTCTCATTCGAATGTCCTTTGTTCTCTTTCATTGGCCTATCTCGCGTATAATATATTTTTTTCCTCTTACGTTCTTCCTCCTACCCCTTCTGCAGCCTTTTTCTCTCACTTTTATTCTATTATCCGCTCGGTTCTTTTTTTAGCCTAGTGTCAGTCTACATCCCATTTCCTTTTCGTTACTCCCATTGCATTCATCTCACGCCTTCACTTTACCGTTGTTTTTTCCTGTTTCTCTCTCTCTCCCTCTCTCTCGCTTCGTTTCATCCGTTTCTCCCTTTCACTCTTCGTCATTATACCCCTTTCTTTCTCGCTCTCTCAATCTCATTAGTGGAGACACTACAGGCTCCCCTCTTTATCACCCTCGTCCTATCTCTTTTCCACACTCGTTTTCCCCTTCCCTCGGCTCCTCCTGTATAATTTCTTCCCTTTTCATTTTTCCCCCCTTTTCTTTCTTGTTTATTCGTCGTCTGTTACAGTCTCTTTCAAATTGTTCAGTGGAGCACTGTGGCTCCGTGACGTGCGCGTAAGATTTCGGTGGAAATAATTCACTAATAGGTAGCACATCAAAAGTCATATTTCTGACTTGATGCAAAGCAACCGTGATCTCCTAGCTTCATATAATTCGTAAACTCAATAAAAAGTAATTCAGCCTTCCCTAAATAAATCCATGCAACAATTCCTAGATATAACTATGATATATATATATATATATATATATATATATATATATATTAGCATAATTGAAAATAAATATTTACAGTGTATACTATACTATATATAGTTTAGTATACTATGCTATCACAGTGTGTATTATCTTTATCAATATATATTTGTTAAAAAATTGAAGAATAAAAATTTTAAAATAAAATAAATAATAAATAAAATTTTTTATTTGCATACACTGACCGGCATTTTTAGTTTTAGGATTAACACACGCACTTGAGCAGGAGTGTAAGATAAAATGCATATAGGATTTACGCGAATAGTTAATTATTAGAAGTATCCGGACATTATTTCTGAGCACTGTGGCTATATAATGTTTGATCATAATTCATTAATTGCTAACATTATTTCTAAAATCGTGGTTGTAGGATTTTGATTAATCTTTTCAATTAATAAATATAAATACCTATCAAAAGAAAACTGAACCACAGCTCGATTATGAAATCAAAGGATTGTTTGACATTAAATCACTGAAATAATTCACACCAAATTTTATTTGCACTCTATTCTTTTAATAGGTGTTTTTTGAGCATTATTTTCTCGCACAGCGGATAAAGAAGTAAACAACCCACATCTGTTAAGAATTCCTCCAGTTTCTCTTTTAGATTATCTTTTGATAATTTACCACGTTCCTGTTCTATTTACATATTTGCTCTCCTTTATTTTTCCTATTTTATTTTTTTGTGTTGTTTCCTCTTTCATTTCGTCCTCCATCCATCTTCCATTCACTCCTGATCATCGATAAGATTAAGAAGTTAACTAGATTTCTGCCGACCCCGTTGGACAATATAACTCCTTTACGACAATAGGATTAAAAGGAGCGTATTAAGGTTTGATGAAAAGAGGGGGTAACATTAAATAGAGGAAAAGGAAAAAGAGGAAGACAGTGAGAGCGAAAACAGAGGGTCGTGAGGCGGAAAGAGAGGAAGAACGAGAGTGATAATGATTATAAGTGAAAGAAAGAGGATAGGAACGGGAAAAGAGGACAGGAAAAGTGATACGAAGAAATAAAATACGATAATAGATGCTAATCGAGATTTTATGCCGTGTAGTCAGGGATTCAATAGGAAATTATTGATCTCGTCTTACGGCAAAAATCCAATTTACAAAATAGATGCTCAAAAATCCGACTGAAAAAATAAATACTTAAGTAAGTATCTCCAGTGAGCATGAAAAACAATCATTTTGTAGTCATTGAGGATACTTGAGTAAGTCCTCATTTCACCAATTTGTTTTAAATTTTTGTCCAACTTTTGCGGCTTGCAAGGCAATCGTGTAAATGCAAATGTAAAAATTGGTTAAAGGGAGCGATGGGAGATTAAGACTGGGAGAGGCAGATAATCAGAGGCAAAATGAGGGGAAAGGAGATAGGGGAATAGGAGATTGAAAGGATAGTAGCCAAAGAAAGAAAATGGAAAGATTGAAATAAGGAAAGAGAAAGTGAAAGGAAAGAAAGTGAAAAAATTTAATGGTTGCAAAAAAGAGAGCTATAAGAGATGGGAATGAAAAATGAATGAGTCGTGGAGGAATGCGAATGGGGAATGTAAAACGGGGGAAGGAGGTGGGGTGGGATGGGAGTTAATGCGAGGGAATGTTTAGATTAGTGGAACTAAATGAGGCGGATGGGGCCGTTACGGAAGACAAGTCCAATTTTTCATCTAGTTACGAATTCAGCCGAGGATAAGTAAAGTGGAGGGGGAGGAGGAGGGGAAGAGACGCTGAGGCTGCCTTATACTCGGGGAAAGTTCTGATTATATAATTTCTTAATTAAAGTCTCTGATTGCCAATCTCTGGGGGTGACAATCCAAATTGCGGGAGATGCTGACCTTCAGAAATGAAATAAAAAAGAGCTATAGCTATTAAAGCGAAGTTTTTAGCGACTGCAATTATTGTGAAAATGAGCCATCAGCGCGCATAAACAATCCAAAGAGGCTACAATTAAGAATTCATAACGTTTACTTTTTTACTTTTAATAGCGGAAAGTATAGTTTTCGATTTTGCATATTTTTCGTGATTTTTTGTAAAGTGGAAGTGTTAGAATGATTGGAGAAAAATTGCAATAAGCTGCAAAATCGGCCTTGGTAGACGGGTGATTAGAGTATCTGCCAACGGATACTAAGGTCGCGGGTTCGAACCCCGCCTAGGATATGGATGTTTGTGTTTGTTGCTTGTTGCGTTATAGATTTCACTGTAAATTGGCCCTTTGTGTGCTGTATGTGAAATATCACTGAATAAATAAATAAAAGAGAGTAGAAAGGAGAGTATGGAGGAGTGTGAATTGATTATCATGGAAATTTGAATTATTTGATGTTGCAAAAGAATGAAAACTAGTAATAATCGCATAGAAAATCAAATATAAAGCAGAATATATGGAGGGAATAAGTGAAAAAGTTTAGAATGGGGAGTGAAAGAGAGTTAAAGTGGGTGGTTTACTAGAAACTTCCCTTTCCAATGAATATTTACCTTGTATAAATGAGTGAAACTTTCAAGAAATGCAGAATCACAGGCGGTAGCAGGAATATTTTCAAGTTTGTGAAGTAAAGTAAAGGATATTGATGAAATCATATTAATATGAATAAAATATAATATTACATTTCAACGAATGTAAAAAGAATTCCTGTTTATTCCAAATAAGCTTATTTTGCTTAGGAAGGAAGAGAGACATAAGAGAAAAATTGTGAAGGGAGATTATGGGGGGAAGATGAACCATCACATATTCAAGAGAAGGGAAGGGATGGAGATTTTTGGAAGCGCACGTCACTATAGAGACGGCGGGAATGGGACATAAGAAAAATAAATACAAAAAAATAAATAGAAAACAAGAAAAACGAATGATAAAATAGAACGAGTTTATTTGTGTATTTTTTAGATGCGCCTCAGCAGTTTAGTTATTATTTGTGACAGAAGATATGATTATCGTATTTGAATAGGAACTAGAAAAATATCTTAAAGCAGTTACATTAGAACGTTTTATTTATCTCATATCAAATTTACCAATTTGTTTATATTGGTATTCGTCGTAATTCGATTTTTCATTGCTGTACGTGAGTTCGTATTTGTTTTTTTTACAATGCAAAAAATAAGTTGCTGATTTTATTTTCTACCATATCTTTGTGTTGCGTTGTTTTCTAATGGACACCCTCTAGACAATTATGTAACTTAAATCCAGGTTAAAATAATCAGTGTAATAATAAAAGCATAAGTCGTTTTTTATTTTGCACTGGGTGAGACAATGGGACATGGATTTCTGTATTTACGTTTTAATTTTCAATTAACGCTTAGCTAACTAAGGCCTATATATTCGCCTGTTCTAATTTTAATTCATGCCCAGTTGTTATTTTTGACTAGGAATTACACATCCAAAATATTTGAGATCTTGATACCTTTTACCATATGAATATCGAAGAATATAGGTATGCTAAAATAAACAATTACTGTCATTTTCTAAATAGGACATTTATTTTAGAAGAATATCGACCTAAAAATCAGGGTATGATGGCAAAAAACCCAGAGGTTTTCTTAAAACTAATCTATAACAGCTCCATTTCCTTGGAATTTCCATACATAATTTTTCCATCGAATACAAAAATGCTTATATATTCGGTTCATCCATCCCTCTGCCGTGTACAAAATGATTCAAAAATAACCTAAGTTCATCATCATCATCATGTTTCTGTCCGAAGACAGGTTTTAACTGAATCGGTTACAAACGCCAAAATTCCAAAATAGATAGTTATACATTGAAGCTACATATGGTATAAATTTGGTGGATCAAAGATAAGCTGCTGGAGAGCAAACGGAAAAACAGCTGAAAAATACATGATGCAGAAATGTAGGCAACTAACAATACACCACATCTGCGATTATTTTTTCCGATGGAAAGATAGCAGCCGGTGAGAAAAAGCGCCTTATTTAATTTGCGCTGCAATTCTTCCCTCTTTTGTTTGAATCCATTACAAGCCTTTATAAAGATGACCTTTGGGATAAATATCTCTCTCCCCTTCCTTCTCGAGTTTTGCTGTTAAAAATTCATCTACCTTAATATTACAAATATTCTATGCGAGTATTATGCATGGTGATACTACAAATTCGATTTTTTGTTCGTGTAAATCCGGGTGCGTATTATATTTGGATGCTTATCATGCTCGAAAAATTACGGAATGAGGTATGTGAGTGTAATATCGTACTTTCAAAATATCCCTGTCTAAAGCAATATAATAAAGACTAAGATGTACGCAAGGAATTATCACCGCAGTTCCTCGAGATATCTCCTACCAAAAACATCTAACGGCCTAATTGGATAAGATCCTTGATAACAATACTCGTATTAATAGATCTGAATTCTATCCCTCGCAAAATCATCACTCCAGGCTATTCAAATGATCAAAGGAGTCTCTCTCACACATCTTTCGTAGCATGTATCACCCTTAATCCTTTATCAAAGACACTAAACCTAACTGAATTACATGAATTATTTCTAGATTATTCATATCTTTGGAAATATCAGTTGTAGCTTATTAGAGACATTACAATTCGAGAACAAAAAGAAATTTAGGCGAGGAACCTAGATATTTTTAACAAAATCTGCGATTTTTGAATGAAGAACAGAAACAGGCGGACACAAGATTTTCACATTTTTTGTCGAGTGCATGCGTATACCGCTTCCCAATTCATTTGTGGCCTGCAAAGTAATCATATAAATGTATTAACCAGACTAAGCTGCTGATGGTTGTGTAGAGATTTCGTTGCGATGGAGCCCGCAACAACGAGGGGAGTTTCGAGGGAGGAATTGGTAGTGTGTATGAGGAAGAGTGAACGAGAAATGAAGAAATAAAAAAGAGAGAAAAACTGAAAGTGTAACCAAAATATCTTTCATAAGAGATAAGATGTAAATATCAGAGGCGAGAGAACGAGCTAGACAGACACGATAAAGTATGGAGAAAATGATTGATGCACAGCAGATTGGGAGTGGAAAAGGCATTCGTTCATGGAAATAGTTCTTGCAGAAGAATATGAACAGAGAAGTAAAGTGCTTTCGTTGGAGGAAACAAAGCGATGTGGAACTATTTGAGAACAGAATCGACTGAGAGAAAAATAAAGATGGAAAGAATGGCTAATACCATCTCGACGATCTCCTCCATCCCCTTTCCTTTTTGCTATCTCCCGTTTCCTTCGTCATCTCTGTCTTCTGAGGTAATCTCATCAGCCGACCCTCCGCTTCCAACTTCCTCCGTCTCTTTCCACTCCTCTCAAACCCCTCCCTCCCACCCACACAATTACCTCTCATCCCATAATACGTAGTGAAATCGTATCCACCCCCTCTTCTCGTTTCTGGCGATACTGCATCGAGACACGAAAACAAAGGCGGCATTGTTCTTAGAGACCAAGGTTTACTCAAATGAAGTGAATTTCGGTGGGGAATAATATACTTAATTGGATAGTATATGTTTTATAGGGTGCTTTTCTCAGGAACACTTCATCGGATATAGTATTAGGTTGGAAACAATTTTTAAATGAAATATGACCTTACCATGACGAAAACTTAAAAAAGACAGGGAACTACATCTACATAATCTAAATAATTTAATTTTTAATCTGAATCAAACATTCCTGCGAAATTTCAACCTTCCACCTAATCGGAAAGTTTGTTAAAAACGCGTTAAAACGTGCAATTGATGACGTCAGCGTTACGATGACAGATCACTGAAACTATATGTGTAATATTTAAGATAACTATACATATCTAATACAGATTTATTATATTGCCGGAGTATCTTTGCCAAGGCGAAGGCGAAGTTTAGTTCACCGCAAGGTCAACATGTCGTTTTACCAGGCACAGTGTATTTTGATAGTAGAACATTAATTACAATCTCATTATTACACAAAATTGCAGGCGGACGTGTAATTGGACCCCAGTTTTTTGAAAATACAGTCAATGGTGATGTGTATCGTGAATTAATAAATCAATTTATTGCACTACTTGAGGAAAAAGAATGTTAATGTTGGTTCCAGCAGGTTGGGGTAACTTGCCATACTTCCAACGAGACGATGAAAATGCTAAGTGATGTTTTTGGTGAGCATCTCATATCCATAAACGTATGACCACCAAGCTCCTTTTACCTTTCGTCACCCGATTGCTCTCTGTGAAGTTATTTAAAAGATTTTGCACACAAAAGCAATCCTCACACACTGGAAGAATTAAAAGCCAATTTCAAAACTGAATTGCTGGGATAGATGGTCAAACATTACGTCGAGTTTCATCAAACATGAGGAAAAGGATCCGTGCTTGTATTCGGGAAGGAGGACAATTCCAACATTTATTGTAACTTCTAATATATGCTGTAAGTTTATCTAACGTTTCTCTAACTTTTTAACATCTAATATATGTTATAAAATTTCTTAAATTCAATATACATACATGTAGAATTTGGGTTGCGCGACTTTTGAAACACCCTAGTATGCATCGATATAATACTCTACCATCCCTCCGAGATATAAAATACATTTTTCCTCATTTTTGAATGATTTGAAAAGTATTTTACAAGAGTGAGAAACTTAATATTTAATGAATGTGCATGTTCAGTCATGTTTATTTAAATTGACAATATTTGGTTTACAATTGTCACAGAAGAGCTGCAGTGATGGCATCGACTTCAATTTGACGATTAAAACTTTACAAGAACTTGAAATTTAATCAGTGGTCAGTTTAAATATAGAGAAACCTTCTATGCTCCAATTATCCATGAGAATACACCCCATATTATTTTAATACCACGTCATTAATCACATGACCAAACAGAAACGCATTGCGTCATCTTGTCTTTCAACGGGAAACGAGTATCTTAGTGGTGCAGCCTTCCCATCTTCCTCGTTCAGCTTCCATCTTTCATTTCATTCATTCTTTACCGTAGCCTAAATTGCACCTTAAAAACTTCAAGCGCTTGCCTACACCCCATTATGCCCGAACTTCCTCCTAACCTAACCTTTCCACATCTATGATTTCCATGCACACCCTTCCTTTTGGCGTCCCCCTTCCTCAATGCCTTCCCTTCTAACTCTTCACCAGCGTGAAATCTCATTCGCTGACACAGTTTTCATCGTAATTGGAAGACCAGGGACCGTAATTACTGAGGCGTGCATCAATGTTAGCATTGAGGCGGTTCTCTCCGCTACCAGTCCAACTGGAGGCTGGGAGCCGTGTGGCGTGGGAAAAGGGGGTCTTCAGCCCACTCCTTAACGCCCACTCACGTCCCGTCGTTTCGACCTATTTTTTATTGTTTGCCATCTCCCTGGTGCTGGAAAATATATTACGGCAGAGCGGCTAGCTCTCTATGGCTGGCAAAAATGACTGACTGCAGTCAATTAGAGGGAACGCGAGCGTGTGCGGAAATTTTTATGGCCGACCACGCAGTAATTGGGGGCCGGTCGTTTTCGCAGGCAGAAAGCGTATGTAAACGCTCGTTATCCTTAGAAAAATCACGTCCAATGCATTTTTGAGAAATTCTAAACCAATTGAATGGGTGCATGAAAAAACAGTGGAGAAAAACATTGATTTGAAGGAAGTTCCTCTCGTACTGCTTTCGTGAGTTCTGACAAATTTCCTAGCGTGCACGAAGTAGGAAGATGAGTATAAATATACCACTCCGTGAAGTTCATAAACTGGATCTTAATTTCGGCATAATAAAATAATTTTAATTTCGATCGAAAAATATAATTTTGTTCAAATGCATACTATCTTAACTATGCTCTCTCTCTCTCTCTCTATATATATATATATACGCTTATCAAACTTATTAAACGTAAAAAGAATATTTATGATCCCTCAAGGGATGGAATAATAACAAAAATATCTATAGTCCAACTTCCCCAAAATGGAAAATGTATTGTGCATAATGGTTGGCTGTTAAGGAGATTGGCATTTGTTAGTTCTTGATGTACTAATGGTCAGTTATCATGCATAAATTTTATAAGAAATACCAACCACATTTTGCTAATAATGTTAACAAACGTGTCAATATATATTTAGAAAAATTTTAAGTGTGAAGGAAATCATAAAAAATCTAAGAAGATTCTGGCTCCATATCAAGTGGAATAGAGCAGCGTTTTCAAAAAAAATTGTCTCGCGAAACGTACTAGTTAATGATCTTTTCCTAAAAATTAAGAGAATCTTATTAATAGAGTTTTAATAAACCTATGATAAAAGTCTTTAAAGTAAAAGGATATCACTGTTAAATAAATGTCATTTACTTAAAACAGCATTTACATAGAAAATGTAGAGAAGAATCAAAATGAGCGACATAGATTATTATGCTAAATACTAGTTCACTATCCTTACTTTTGAAGATGCTGTAGAGGTCGCACCATATGAGTATCATTAAAAACTAGATCTTTAAGCATAAGAAGTTATACATATTACGTGGCGGAAAAGATGAAAGGCCTATGCATCTCTAATATATTCATTATGTATAAATGAATGTCTGTTCCTGGAATGTCAATTTTCAAAAAGAAGGATTAAAGAGCATTATGAGAGAAAAAAGTAGAAACTGCACGTTTTGATAGTTTTTAAAGGTAGATATTATATATAAAGATTAGATTAAATAATGTAAAGACACTGGAAAAGCAAATGTAATATATACAGGAACGAGGTGTGAAATAGAAAGAGGAACATTTTCTTATGGAAGCGAAGCCTACGAACAATTATTTTCATACAATTCAGCGTAAGAAGTAGCTTTGATGTTATAACCTCAACTACATCATATTAATTTTGACAATTCGTTTGGTGCTATATTTTAGTACATTAATTTATTCCAACAAACTGCTTTTAATTTGAGATTTATTTAACATCTATCTAGTTCATCATGTCCAGTTTTCAAGCTTAAGAATGAAAAACCAATGAGGATAATCAATTATAGTCAACTAGCTAGCGCGCGTTACACATGTGACGGAAATAGAAGACTTCACTGCTTTACTGCTTCTATCTTCATATCTATCTATGTAATTTGCATTTTGAAACAAGTAGTACGTCAAATTTACTTTTAATTTGTCGTTAATTTTAATAATGTGAAATGGAAAAATAAAAGTAATATAATAAAGTTAAATGAATTAAAAAGTTAAGTTAAAAACTTCAGGATATATTATATTCTTAACTTTGTTATCGCGACTGAATAAAAATTTTAAATTTTCTTGCCGTCGTACTCGTGACATGGCGACATGTGCAAAAACCTGATTTTGCAAGAGTAACCCGACGGTATGAAATGTTTGGCCTTGACTTTTATTAATGGTCATGGAAAAGGCTAACGTTATTGGAAACTGACGACGCTTCATCTCGAACTGAAGCTCTCTATCGCCTGTCAGTGTCACATCGAATTTGGGAAGTATAACAGCTCGGCCTTATTACTTCCGGTCGAAATCGTGCATTAAATGGTGTATTGACCAAGATATTTTACATTTAAACGTGTTCCATTGCACAGACCATTTCTAACATTAATGTTGCGAAGAAGCTTTAAGACAGCGCCAATCCTGAGACGTAATTAATGCGGTGGCATTCCTTGCGTAGCAAGCGAATTTAAAAATTCCGTTGGAAAGTTAGCTCTTTCATCTTATACACAGTTGATGATTTCATCGATGCTGACATACACCGCTTCATGTTGCCCTGAAGCCAAAGTCATTCTGTCGAGGATTTCGTTGTTGATCGCAAGGGAGTCGACATTCTTGTGTGCTAATATTTTTAATAGTATTTTTATTTGACTTTCTCCAACACTAAAGAAAATGTTTACGTACCTATCGACATATAGAGGTGAATGATTTATTATATAGTTAGTAATCTTATTATTGATTAGTTACCTTATAATTGATTAATAACCTTATTATTGATTAGCAACCAATTGAGATTAAAATAGTTATAGATATATTTTTCTCGAATTTTCATAACCATATTTCACAATGAGCGATAAGATATTAATTACTTTGTACTGCCATCTTTATTCTGCAATTCAAAATTAAAAAGTACTAAAAGTTTAATTTACAACGTTTTAAAGAAAATGTTAACATACCTATCGACATATAGAGGTTAACGCTTTATTATATAGCATGATTTCATAATGAGCGATAAACTATTAATTACTTTTTGCTGCCATCTGTATTTTGCAGTTCGAACTTAAAAAGTACTAAAATTTTTATTTACAACATTTTAGAGATAATGTTTACATACTTATCGACACATAGTGGTTAACGCTTTATTATATAGTATGATGATTACTTGATCTACCGTAAAGACCCGCGTATAGGACGCACCCGTGTATAGGACGCAGGGAGGTTTTCGGCTCAAATTCTGAGAATTTTCTGTTCTCGTGTATATGACGCAAGGTTTTCCCTTTAAGTTCTAGGAATGAACAACAAGTCGCAACAACAGATTAATATCAATTCCATTAGATGATTTCCGTCGAATATAATTTCTGCTAAGTATAATCTGAAAGGTGAATTTACTGAAGTATTTGTATTACGAGATTTATCTATGTCGAAACCAGTTATTACAGGGTATAGTAAAACACTTTGGGAAGCAATGTAGAAGATAAAATGTAGCAGATTTTCGTGACTTCTACCCAATTGAAATAAAAAACACGGTAAGAATTTCTTCGATCGTCTGTGAAACTTGCAGTAAAAATGAAATTTCTTGAATTTAAAAAAGTTGTTTATATCAATTATTGAAATAGATTTCTTGAACGTTCCATCACTTAATATTGACTATAATTTTCATGGTGCTTCCAAACGACGCTTCAGGCGTAATAGAAGATTGAGAGTCATCTAGAAACAAAATGTTGAACTGTAGGCAGGTATGTTTATTCCTCTGTTGAGTTCCCGAAATTAGTATGTTCGTTTAGTGGTGGCGGTGCGCAGAATGCACTCTCACGGAAGGACGATTCCATTCTTGAGGCGGGACCACCTATAGGGGAGGCCATGTTTAGCCGTGGGCAAAAGCTGCGCTACCCATTCTTCGAACTATTAGTCCGAACCCAATATGTGCTACTGCGCATATATACGACGTCGACTTTCCCCTTAAAGGTTCCCCTCCCTAGCATTTCCCTTTCCCTCTCATGCGTCGCCGAATGCCACTACTAAACAAACGAGCAATACCTATTTGACGTTTTGAAGATTAAAAATTACGTAGATACTACTTTAGCGATACCCAGCTAATTCGCAGGTAAATTTCTTCAAGTATTATTACGTACGTAAAACAAACTTACATTCCTACTTTACAAATTACAGCACGGATTATTAATCACTTACTAATGGATTTTATTTTACCCTTATCTATAATATAAAAAATGAAAGTCAAGAGACAAAGTTATGATGCTAATTATAAATTAAGAGTGTGTCAGTATGCTAAAGAACATGGTAATAGAGAGGCTGAACGTGAATTTGGGCCCAGTCAATGTCTTATAAGAAAATGGAGAAAGGCTGAAGAAACGATAAAAATATGAGGAAGACCAAAAAGGCGAACCGCGGTAGTAAAACAGTCCATCCTGAAATGGAAGAATGCTTGCTGATATGGATAAGAGATATAAGAAGGGACTGGTTGGGTGTTAGCAAATCAGCTGTTCGTGCAGAAACTTTGAGTTTATCCAAAGAATTAACCATTAAAGACTTCAAAGCGTCCATGAATTTGTGTCGTCGTTTCTACAAAAGAGAAAATTTATCAATCCGCTGACGTACTATGATAAGTCAACGTTTACCCGAAGATTACGAGGAGAAATGAATTGCATACCAGTCCTATATAATACAATTAAGAAAGAAATTTAATTTTCCACTTAGTCAAATAGGCAACACCGACCAAACGCCATTAACGTTTGATATACCGTCTGATACAACGGTAGATGAGAGAAGTGCAAGAACCGTCACGATGAGAGGAACGGGAAATGAAAAAAATCGTTTCACTGTCATGCTTGCCTGTATAGCTGATGGGATGAAACTGCCTCCGTATGTAGTTTTTAAAAGAAAAACGATGCAGAAATGCGAATTTCCCCGTAGCATCATAGTCCGAGTGCAACAGCAAGGTTGGTTCGATGAAAAAATCACCAGTGACTGGATCGAGACTGTTTGGAAAAGAAGGTCTGTTGGAATGCGTCAGAGATCTCTCTTGGTCTTAGAGCATTCCGATGCCGCACACGTCCTGAAGTAAAAAAGAAACTCCTTGAAATGAAGACAAATTTGGTGATTATCCCAGGGGGAATGACATCAATCCTGAAGCCTATTGACGTTGCTGTTAACAAGCCGTTTAAATGGGCACTGAAAAGAAGTGAGTCGATTGGATGGTGAATGGCACACACACATTTACCAAAGGTGGGCTCATTCGTAAAGTAGATATAAAACAATGTCAGTTGATTGTAGATGCATAGAATGACCTCCCCTCAGAAACGTTAATTAAGGGATTCAAAAAATGTTGCATAAATAATGCTTTAGATGGAAGTGAAGACGACATATTATGGGAAAATGATGACAACAATGGTATGACGACAGCAAAATTAGAATCAAACGAATCTGAAGCTTTAGAAACAAATGAAGTTCACGACAAGTTTCATATTACCGATGACGACTCCGATGATGGCGCATTTATAGGATTTTAGGGAAATTGTTTGATAAGTTTGATTTGTTTCTTGATTGAAGATTTTTTCAATGATCGGACGCTTGATTTTAAATTTTAGTTATCAGGTATTTCATTTTAACTGAAGAATCCGTACAGAAAGAAAGAATAATTTTTAGTATCCATGTATGAGTATGAGTGGCTAATGAAGCCGAAATATCTTGTATTTACAATTATTGTTTGTAAAAGTGCAATTTCTTTTATATTAAAAAGGTTTGTTTTAATTAAAACACTTTGATGGTTAATAAACATTTTTCATCGAACATTTCGTAGAAAGAAAACATGAAATATTATGTACCCGTGTATAAAACGCACCCTACTTTTTGAAATTTGGAAAAAAGTGCGTCCTATACGCGGGTGTTTACGGTACTTGATTACTTTTTACAAACTTATTAACATGGATTTCATGACATTAAATGTAGAATATCAAGAGTCTGTCCTAATAATTGATCGGACTTTTATTCATGGTTAAAAATACTTATATAGCGCCTTTAATTTAAAAATATGCGACACCCGGAAAATGAATTTCCATGTTCCAAGCGTTCCGCTTTGTCGTAGATGCTTTTTCTATGGAATCAGCATAAAATGAAATATGACTTGCCCGATCGCTGAAACTATTCCCAAAAACAAGGAATGCATTTGATTTTTGCAGCAAAACTCTCCGCACCGCTGCATTTCCGTAGAAGAAGTTCCCGGAACAGCTCAAATGTATCTGAGAAGAAACGCGAATAGAAAATGTGTCAAATGCAACTGATGGTATCGTTCGCTGAAAATATGGAGCGCTATTTATTTTATTAAACTGGAAACTTGCAGTGTTCAACAGAAGGAACATTTAGGCGAAATCCGAATGTCTAAACTCTAAAACCTTTTACGCAAGACCCCTCGTCGTCACCTGTTAGGTCGCAGTCAGTCCTTGGGACTGGTGAATACCTTGTTTTTTGCTCACTAAATAGGGCGAAGAATAATTGCAGTGAATTTTTTAAAACAGTAGAATATATTTATATTATTACGTTACTATTAAGCAGTCGGATTATATCAAAACGTGTGGAGTGGTATTCGTTATTTAACTGGAAAGGGAAACGACTCATATTACGAGTTTGTTGTGATAACGAAATGTTTGGAATCATAATTTATAGAAGAATGACGGAAAGTGTTAGACAATACGATTGAGAGGTAAGTAATT
This sequence comes from Tanypteryx hageni, assembly GCA_028673005.1. Taxonomy (NCBI): domain Eukaryota; kingdom Metazoa; phylum Arthropoda; class Insecta; order Odonata; family Petaluridae; genus Tanypteryx; species Tanypteryx hageni. Next base: position 61,096,012 of record CM054116.1, read on the forward strand.
TAATGTTAATTTAAATATAGTGCCTACCTATTATTTAAACAATAATTGCGTTTAGAAGATATGTTGTGTTTTAGGAGATAGTAGCAAAAATACGTAAATGAATAATTCGTCTTTTGAATTAGAAATTACTTCTAACCGAAGCCCTTGTTGAGTTGAAAAAGAGGAGACACAGTATTTTCTTTGTTTTGCATTCCTATTAATCGATAGTCTTATTGTCTACATGATTTCCTGTCTTGTATGTAAATATACTTTTTCGGAATAACGAACAGCGTAATAGACAAGCAACAGAATTGGTAGTGTTTGTCTATGCATTAGTAGCACTGAAAACTTTAATAATAGCAAAATTATAATCGGCAATAAATTTTTAAATACACAACCTATGTAAATGGGAAATTTACTGTTTTCGTTTAAATAATCAAATACAAATAATCACTTATTCTTCAAAAGACTGAATTTGAATAAAGAAGGAGATGCACCAGGCATTTATTAGACTAAATATCGAAGTTATTAAAAATTTCGAAGATAGGTCAATGTATGTGGCTGAGTCAAAACACCTTTGCATTCTAAGGTTAATGCAACTCCGTCAGCTTCAATTCCATCACCCCATCAAATATGACAAAAATGTTTACGCCAATATAAAAATTATAGCAGGACGCGCACAGCGAAGTTTGCTGTGGGTGCAGCGACACGATAGTAGTCCTATAATTCGCGGAGTACGCCAAAAAACCGATCCAGCAGACCTGCGTAGATTGCGTAATTATACAAAATAGATTACAGAGGAAGTGCCTTCGGCACGCGTTGCCACAGCAATGAGTACAAAATTTGATGCACTCGGGCGTTCAATCTTACGCAAAGAATTATATTGCTAAAGTGAAGAGAAGTACAATTCATTCGTTTGAATTTATACGATCCCCTTCAGCTCAACGAATATTGGAATGTGCTATTCTTTTATTATCATATATTTTTCTTGTGTGGTATTCCCTCGGAGTACTACAATTCAATAGCGCTTATTTTTATTTGGACAAAGCCTCACAATTTTTTACCTATAATCCTGAATTCAGTATAGGTGAAAATCAAAATTTCTCACAATTAAAGTAGGGGATGCCGGTGGTGTAGGGATTAGGACGCTGGCTACTACTCGCCTGCTGTTCGAAAGGGCACCGGGCGCGAATCTTGCGAAAGTAGGATTTTTCCAAGGTCGCCCGGCCCTCTGCTTGTGTGGTTTGAGGAGACCGCGCAAATTCAGCGTTTCGTCCTTCGGAAGTGACGTTAAATCGTTGGTCCCCTTGGTACTCTTCGTTAAGAGTAGGCTAATGCCGGCACCTGATTTCCCTACCCCCTTGTAAGTGTGTTCGGTGTGGAAGGAGCTATGGCTATAATAATCCAAGAGGTTGATTAGCCAAAAATACACACAAACACACACGCACACACTCTCCATTAGAGTACGATTCTGGCTTGGCATTATTTCAAACAACAACAACCACTATGAGCGAAAAACATCATCAGGTATGAGATATCCGAGTGCGTTATTATCGAATAAGTCAATGAATATTGAAATATTGGATCTTTAACTTAATTTTATATACTTTGCCACCACTTCGCATCCATAACATCTTCTCGAACATCTCTATTTCCTCATTGTCTCTCTCCTCCTCGCATCTACTCCTTGTCATTTTTCCTATCCTATAACATAAAATCTATTCCTCCTAAGCTCTCTATATCTCCTTCCTCACCCACGGTTAATATTAGATGGTGAATCATTTGGTTTATCAATGGCAGTGATGAGATGCCAGCAACATCAAAGGTGAAAATGTGAAGATCCAATGAAAATACCATCAGGTTATTTATTCCCTTTGGCGCGATTTGAAGTTAACACGCTCAGTCCTATCCCTTCTTGAGAATAAAAAAATGCCTCTGTTAATCTATCTTTCAGATATCAACCCTATACATAGGTCAAACATTTACTTTACGCTTCGAGCATTGATCTTGGGAAAGCATTTGATGTGTTGATGACTCTCAGGAAAACATTTTGTTTTCCTCCGAGCTTATAACACCAAAAAGGAGTCCTAATTTTTATCGAATCATACACGAGGCCATCACTTGACTACGAAAGGGTTAGTGTGGGGATTTTCTATTCAAAACACATGTAAAATAACATGGTTACGTTAAAATTGATTTTTGGATAATTTATTTTATGCGTGAGACTTAAATTGGAGTAAACGCCACCAGAGTCGCTTTGGAATCTCATAGATATGACATTGGAGCAATTTATCTTGTCTTGGTCTGCCAGACAGGAGCTTAGCGCGTCCGAGTTCTCATGCTTAGGGTCGCAGTTCCACATCCTGCCATGGGCATGGCAGTTCGCTCTCACCTTTACCTATGTTGACATACTTATTTTAAAAGGTTGTGAAAATGCTTTTTTATCAGTTAATTAAAAATACCGCGTCCGGGTCGAAGGGCCGACAGCCAAAGGGCCAAAGTGCGCCGAAGAGCCGACAATATTATAGGGCCGAAAGGGCCGAATTTATGAAGGTCCGAAAATACCGAAGGGACGGCAATACGAAAAGGCCAAAATGTTTACTACGCCTTTCGGCAACTTCTCATATTGCTGTTATTAAGGTATTTATAAAAATAATAACAAATTAAATAAGTAATTTTAGTAAATAATCGTAATGTCGTTTATTTCTTCATATAATCGACTCAAATTCACTTTTTAACGATATAGATAATTGTCTTAAAATCTTTAAAATTTTCAATTAAATTATATACACTTAAAAGTTTTATACAAAATTATTTGAAACATGTGTAAGTAAGCATGACCCAAACCAACCTAATCCAACGCATATTATAAAATAATATATTAATAAGGACATATTTTTAATTTCAATACATTTTGTTAGTTATATCCTGATCTATCTGCTATCCAATTAGTAAGTCTGTTTAATTAAGTTAATGATCTCTGTAAATTAATGTTGTCGGACCTTATTTTCTACTCTTTGGTATTCGGCCCTTGTGATTGTCGGCCCTTCGGCTGGGTCACAAAAATAACATCACTTTATTCATTAACGTAATTAACAAGGGGTGACCAAGCCCTAATCATGGAGAAGTGCTGAAAATGAGCTGTGAAGCTCGGATTTTCCAGGTTAGATCGATATATCTCCTCCATCTTTAACCAATTTTTATGACATTACTATGTGAAAAAATAGCCCTTGATGTGCCCTTGAAATTGCGAAACTTTTTCTCTATAATGTTATTAACATTAAAAGAAAATCCTAAGAAAAGGTGGAAATATTTGAAAGTTGCCTTATACTATGAATGACAATAAAGATTACTTAAACTTTATTTCTGACGTTACTTTCCTTCGAAAGAAAATAATTAGACAGAATGAAAATTTTGTATTGGTTTTTGTGATTATTGGATTATTGGTCAGTGAAGTCGATCTACACATAAAACGTTTTTTATTTTAATTTTTTATCATTGGATTTTCCTTTAAACTAAGGCATATCTTCATCCTTCGGTTTTACGATATTAAATGGCCCTAAGAGAAGGTATTGGCGTAAAATTTGAAATATCAGATGCATATATTTTGAATAGCATTAACAGTTGCTTGGAAGACAGTGTTTAAATTATGCTCTCTCAAAAATGAGAATTTCATTAATGAGGCAATAAATAGAATGCCTTTTCATATATCTATCCTTCGGAATCTGGTGCGTATCTCGTTTATGAGGCTATCAAGAACGATTTCACCTCTTCTGTTAATTTATCTCTTAGAACTAATAAACTTTAGGTGATTATCTTGAAGTACTTTTGAGGAAATTTGCAAGGTATTCTGTTCCATAGCGCCATTAGTTATTGAAAATACAATTGAGAAAATTCAGATAAATTACATTGATTCTAATTTTAAAAGTGATAAAATGATACATGAACTTCAATTGCCACATTCCGTCAGCAGCTATATTTATTAAAAATAAAAGTTAAAATTACCTCTCTTATGTATTCATGTATACCTTTAGAAATCCGCCAAATATTATAATAAATATTTTATCTTGCATGGTATAAATATAAATAAAAGACTCAGGCAAATGTAATGGAATCTTTTCATTTTTTTTATTTAACAATTAAAAATTTAAATAATATTTTCACGAAAATTTTAAAAGTTTATATTTCAAAATTTTTTTGGCTTAAGATATTTCTATGCGATTTGACTGGAACTTCGAATAAACATTTTTCTCTTTAAAATTTTCTTTAAATTCAGTTAGCTCTAAGAGTAGATTTATTTATTTCCAAGTCTGGTAAGGATTGGCCTTTTACAGTAATTTAACCCTTAAAGTTTCTTTAGAAATACCAAGTGTTTATGGTCGAAGCACCGGCTGAATCAATTTTCAGCGTCACATTATTATTCCGTTATTTAGCAAAGAATGTACTGCTGTCCATTTTAAAGATCTTTAACTCATCTTTAGTTTTGTAGATTATTAATGTGTGGTGGATAAGAGAAAATGAAAATTTCTCAAAATGAGGATTCTTACTGAAATTCGGGGAAAATATTTTATAAAAAAGTATTTTTTAGCTCGCAAGAGAAGAAAAATAATAAAACATAAAATAATAAAATAAGTAAACCTTTGTCCGAAAAACATTACGCGCATGCAATTATAATAAAGCGATCAATTGAAAATTGTTTAAGGTAATATTTTCCTCTTTAATAACTGAATTAAGGTGAAAATTTTCGTTCACTTTCAGGATTTGCAAATATAAAAAATAACAAAATTTAACGGCCAACGTATTTTATAATCCTTCGCTCAATATTTCATAAATCTGATAACATTATAATAGGATCATAGTTTTGCCATACTAAGTAATAATCAACTGGCAAGTTTTCAAATTTAAATACGTAGTTATAGTATAATTATATCTTGTACGTGGACGATTTTATGAAGTATCTATTATAAATTGCAGCTTCTTACGGAGGATATAGGAATAGGATATATATATATATATATATAATATAAAACCATATTTTCCTTGCCTTTAGCTGAGAACCATATAGAATTACGCGATTGTTTTTTTTAAATAGAAACGCGATGGAAATTACGGAGTTGAGCGTTTTTGGACCCAGGGAAAATATATTATCCATCGCGGAAATCTCTTTATTCTACGATAGACCGACCATTCGTATGGCACTGCCCCTGGTTGGGGTTATATTGCCTCAGGATTCAGTTTCCTCAATCGGTTTATTTCAAACACGTAACCATCCCGTTCCACAATCGCGCGTCGTGAGAGGATCAGGAAAGAGCAACACAGTGTCCTTCTGATGGGGAATTTGCACTCCAAGATTCGCGGTCGCTTGGATCATTCCGTTAGATCAGCCGAGTGCATGAGCAACGGAATGCGCTCGGAGTGTGGCATTTTCTCCTTTGGAGACTTAGCCTCGACGAAGCGGAACGAGGAACCGTATGCGAAGGAATTCCCTGCGGAATAGCGCCCGCGTCGAGTGGGAATGACGTCAGCAACATGATTTATTATTCTGACCCTGAAAATGCGGCGAATGGTATGACGTGGACAAGTGAGGATACCGCAAATGTTGTATCGAACGCATTGGCAGAGCAGCAGAAGCTTTCTCGATTTGCTTATTTCGTTTGTCTGTATGGAACTTGTGGCTAATCAATCTCTTATTTCTCGATTTGCGTTATGGTAAGTCTTCCAATAGGTTATAAAACAAAATGCATTCATAAATAGTAAACACATTTGGTCTCATGAAGTCAATACAGAGAAAGCATCGAGTTTTGCCTGAATGAGTAGCATAAAGAATCAATTTTTTGTTAGAAAGGCTATTGATTACAAATTCACCACTTTTTGCTCCTTCCCCAGAGTTTCAAACTTTACAGCTCCAGCATGAAAAAGTTTTGAATAAGGGAGAAAATATTTGCGAGCACTTTTTCATGTACGATAGAATGAAGAAAAATATTTAAAGAAATATTTTTGTCTCTAGATTTCCTGTTACTTAGGGTATCATCAACGCTGGCATGATGCTGTATTCACAAAAATGCTAGTTTTTAACCATTCGCTATTTACCGTAATTAAAAGAATACTATATTGAATTAGGTGAAGTTGGATCTCAAAATTGTTCACATAAGTAAAATAAAGACGAAAAAAATAAATTTTTTAGCTTGAAAGGTCTTTACATTTCATTCCATTGGAAAATGAAAAACAAAATATTTACAGGCATTTTTTGTAGGTGTTTGAATACAAATCAGCAGAACACTTAATTTGTTCTTAGTTTTTAGAATCCGGGCGTTAAGAATTAAATTCCATATTTTTTCATCGTGATTAAATTAAATTTATATGTATTTATTATGCATATTAATCAGATCAAGCATTATAAATAGTTCTTCCCCTCGCTATGGGAGATTTTCAACGTTTCTTTTTAAAGAGTAAAAACATTTTTCGAGTTTTTGTGCAACCTAAGCGGAAAAAAATTCAAAACATTTTCACTTTGCTAGCAGATGTATTTTTTAATTTTAAAATCACTTTTAATGGGTAGGAAAAATAATACATTTGGAACTATGTGTTTAATACGCTTTTAATAAATGCATATGAGTTCACTGGGCGTAAAATTTAATACCGTTAAAGATTAACGCCCGTCGTCATTCCCAGCCCAGCCGAATATCGCACATCGCTCTTCGGAAGCATTCAGCCGGCTTCCGCATGCATTTCCATACCCTAATTCTGCCTCGTGGGGGAAAGATCCCTCCCCCTTGCAATACCCTATTAGGCCGGCCTCGGACGGAGCACAGGCTCCCCTTGGTGCGGCGCCGCGGTGCACTCCGGCGGCGGATGGAAAACGCAACAACGGATTTAGTCCGTTCGGAATTCCGGAAGGAGTCCAATATTGATGGAGGGGTGGGGGATACGAGCTTAGTGAATGAGGAGGAGAGGGGGGAGAAACGGAGCGCCGAAGCGGGTTAAAGCATGGTGGAGTCGGAAGATCCAATCAGCTGATTGTGACCTCGAACAGTTGGCCAGGTGACCGACGTATTTTCTGATCTCCGGTTTACCAAAAACGCGTCACCAACAAAAGACTGGTACGCGATTGCAAGTTCTCTAAAAAAAATAAAAGAGCCAGCAATACCGCTTTACCCCGGTAAATTTTCTGCCGCGTCATAAAATGATAAATGTTGGCGGCGATTTGCGTAAAATAACTTCCTAGTGCGATGCGCGGTTTAGAGTCAATACGCTTTGAAAATGATTTATATTCAATCCTTGAAGGAAGAAAGCAGTATATGAATAATAGACCTGGCGTACATACGTTCAATATTAGCTATTGAAATTCATCACAAAATATATTCATAGCTTACGCAAACCTCATATTATATAAAAATATTTTTGCCAAAACGTGTTGATAAACAGCTTATGAATAAATCAAATTCATTTTTGTAATAATTATATATAATAGAAAATGAAAACTTTAATCATAAATAGATTCAAGATTTTAACAATGATAATAGTTCCCTTCTCAAATGTTTTTCTCTTGGTTTGACTTTATGCTGCGGTTATTAGTATTCTCCAGCATATGTGGAGGTATTGTACTAAGGATGCTTTGTAACTGGGAGCCATATGGCTTGATTGTCCCACGGTGATTGGACGTCAGCAGTAAGGTCATCACTAACACATGTGCCCTTGAGGAGCCTGGGCCTACCTTATCCCTAAGTAATGGCTGAAAAAGGACAGAGTAGAAAACTTAGCAAAGATATGGAGGACAATATTCAGAGCTCCAACAGGATATATAACTCAGTGAAAGCATACATGAAAAATAACCATTCCAACAAAGTGAATATACATTCTATAAATATATTTTCACGCTTTACTTATATCGAGCAATGAGCTACACACGCAACACTTGCATACATTCGAAACAGAAGGACAGTTGATAGCACGCACAGTTTCGACTTTAAAAAAGAGAAATCTCGTTTTTCTTTCAATGCATTTATTTTCTAAAGGCCTGCAAACTTCCATGGTCATCGCTGAAGTGTCGCAGAGAGCTTGTTTCCAATTTTTTTAGACGGATGGCTCACCAGAGGGCGAATTACATTCCCCTTTAATCCTACTCGGTCAATAAAAACATATGTCGAAGCATTAGATTTATTTATGGAGACAAAAAGACCTTTCCAAGCAACGTCAAAGGCATATGGAAAAACTTTGCTACACCAGAAAAAATTTGCTACACCAGAAAATTTTTGCTACAACAGAGTACATCTGAATATTTATAAACAATTAAATAAATAAATATATATGTACACACGCTTAAAACAGGAATCTCTAAGGATTTGCATGATTCGCATATCGTGGAATAAGTAAGCCGAAGAAATAGCCATTAAGCGTGGTACCAAACTTAACCCATACTATTCATTCGGAAAGAATTTATAGAAACATCGCACAGATGATATGTTAGTATCAACAATTCTCTAACAAAAGTGACATTTGTACATTGACAAAAGTTACACGAAAGGCATACAAATATAGGTACCTGGCCAGGGATAACGGCAATCTCAATCGACTATAATATATAGCGCATTAACTATAGCATTTCATACTTTAATTGTTCAAGCGATATCGCATACCATATCAAAGAACGCACTATTCAATAAAAACACAAGCATCCCGTGCAGGGGTACATCAATAAAACAACCTTAAACAAAGAAAGCACATCGCATATCGAAAATAAGTATGGGTACGGTATATAAAGACGGATATCAGTTTGTTAACACATGAGAGAAAACACCAATTAGTAAGTAAGTAGAACTATCGATTCCATTCGTGAAGAATGTTTCGTACACGTGCGCCGCTACGCAGCGTACCGATTCGTTGAAATCCTCGTTTCCAAACGCATCGCATGAGGAATCGTCAAGCACCCATGCGCATAGCAAAAATATGGACTAAGCAAATATGTATATATATATATATATATATATATATACACATACAAACATCGAATTATAAACCAAATTCACCTTTAGGCGTATTTATTCACGGAATCCATGCTTTACGGGTGCGTTCTTCACAAAACTGGGTTAACCAGGGGAAGGGGAAAACGGCTATATATTTTTCACTGTACACTGAATACAAATACATTAAAATTGAGTCCACTTTGACGTATTCCGCAGCCGACTCCAGTCGCCTGGCTTCCTCTTGATTGCAGTCTTCTCTTCGTGAATTCACATGCCACAGATGCTGGAAATAAATAAACGTAATTTGCTCAATACCAATGCAAATCTGACAATGAAAATTTTTCTAAATTTACCACGTTTTTGACATCCGAGAATGGACTTTTTTCCTTCGAAATAAAAAGGTATGTTTAGCCTGAACCCAATGTAAAAATTATTACAGCAAAGTATGGATATAAATATTGAAATGTTTAAGGAAGTCAAAACTTTATATTTATCTGTTTAATTCTGTTAAAAATGGAGATATAATTAATGGATTCAAAGCTGCGGGAAGTAACAGACAGGCAAGACTGCACTCGAAACTTTTCGAGACATTTTTCCGATTACAAACATTTATTTGCGCCTCCGCGGACAAGGAAGAATGGAAATTTGCGGATAAACTATTTATTTATTTATTTTAGTGACTCAGTCCGTAAATGGTTAGCTTATCCTGCCAAACAGAAAATGGCACTCTTGGAATGAAATGAAATGAAGCAAAATGAAAATTGTTTACTTCAAGGATGTTCCACTCACGTGACTCAACACAACTCTCCTCTTGTCTTGCAGGGACGTCGTCCGTCCTGAAAATAGCCCAACGCCCTCCTCTCAAACTAACTTCTCCTAAACGAATACTAGAGCAGAATCGGAAAATAGGCAATTTAACTGAGGCACTTTTTAAAAAGCAAAATCTAACGCCTAACGTATTATGGATGGGGTGCCGGTGGTGTAGTGGTTAGGACGCTGGCTGCTACTCGTTCGATGCTTGAAAAAGTCATCGGGTACGAATCCTGCGCAAGCAGGATTTTTCCAAGGTCGCCCGGCCCCCTGTTTTTGTGGTTTGAGGAGACCGCGCAAATTGAGCTGTTCCGTCCTTCGGAAGGGACGTTAAGCTGTTGGCTCCGCGTGTTTTGTTACACAATTTGAAAATAATTTTAAATATAACTACTCGTTAAAATTATTTTTATTAATTAACTGCGGCAAGAAAAAATCGCGATAAGTGGGAATAGGGTCGATTATTAGTGTAAGTGTTAATAAGTACAGGTAAAAGAGAAGAGCAAGCGTTACCCGCAAAGCACCCACATCTATTTGAGACTCAGAAGCCACGCGAGTTTTTAGTGGATATAGGTGAAGTAAGATTGCAACTGTGTACAACTAATAAGTTTGGCGTATCTATACAAATCGACCACTTATCCCATTTCCACTTTAACAATTGAAATCGATTGGCAATAGCGAGGATAGGATCATGAAATAATTTTGCAAAAATTATATGGCAAAAATTTTAAAGTTATTTTTACGACATCTAAAAATGAAGATGACTCCAAAATATTGAATAAATAGTCGCGTAATGACGAACTAGTACGCGAAACGTAATAAATTTGGTTGATATATATACATATACTTTAGACTACGAAAATCTCTTGTACAAAAAATAATAAGCAGTGTAATCAGTAATTCCGATTGGAATTATTGCAGAAAATCAAATCAGAAGTTATTTACAAACATCTACTACACAAAAAATTAAGAAACTAAACCCAGTAACACCAGCGTAGACTTATAATGAAACGAATACTTTGCGGTTTCCAGAACTTTTAATATAACACGACCGGTTTCACTACGATGGTAGCATGATGATGCTACGATCGTAGTGAAACCGGTCGTGTTACATTAAAGTTGTGGAAACCACAAAGTATTCGTTTCATTATGAGTAAATTCCACAAAGTTGAGCCTGACCTCATTAATTATACAGCGTAGACTTAGTTAATGTTTTAAATTAAAAGAAGCCAAAGTGAAACGGATGCAGGCATATCTGTCGATATAGTTATTAAACTAAATATTTATGATTAAAGCCTTTCACTTTTGCATCATCAATTCTCCAATAATTATAAATAGCTAAGTGCGTTTATAATCAAACCAGTAAATAATGGGGTTTATTATCCTTACGCATCAAACCTCAAGTAACGCAAAACTTAAAAACTCTGCCAGCCGGTTGCTAAATAAATAACACTTCAAGAACTCAAATTAAATCAAAGTTAGAAGTAAAACCCATACCACTCTAGTAACATCCGTGTTATCTTTCGCTCTCAACATGAACTGAATGATCTGAAAATTAAAAATTTTCGTTAACATGTTCTTATTTCGGCTAACGTTTTTGAATATGAATAAGTAAGTGATAGTAATACATGCATTAAAAAATTTATTACAGAGTTATTGATTCAACCCGAGTTAAACTTTCATCACTTATGACGAAAAAAAAATTACGCCTTTCACAACTCTGGTTATTTGAGAATTACAGCATAGCAATGGTTAAAGCCAAAGTTTTCCAAGCATTATTGTTTAAATTGAAAATCTGTCATTCAATTAAGGAAGCTCTGAGGGAGTAATATGATTAATAATATATCGATTGTAACGATACTAGCAGAGAAATGTCCGTACATTTAAGATAAACTAGTGAATATCATAATTATTTTTAAAATGTTCTGATTAATTGTAAGACGTTGCACCTAAAACTTAAATGTCACAAATATAAATATAAGTCAAAAGTTAAAGGCTTGAACCGAAATATATTCTTGGAACATTGTAATCGTGAATCAAATCGAGCCGCAAATTTATATTGGAGGAGAATAAAAACACTTCGAAATGAATCCCTATGATATTTGGAACGGTTCCTGAGCAATGCAGGGCAAAAAGAGTCCTAAAGACAGCAGTTTCAATTGAAATAAAGTGATATTTAGTAAGAGAAATCTCGAGACTTTTAGGAAGGAAATATAAGTTACTTTGGGTAAAAACTTGTTCCCGTACGTTGAATGGACGGAGGAAAACGAAGCGTAGGCGGGACCTTCGTTGTAAGCTGGTCTACTGTGAATAGGTGTTCAAAGGGCGTGGATTAAAGAGAACCTTATAAATAGCTGCGTGACTTAAAGAGGATGTTAATTGAGTTAATCTATGTATTATAAAGGTACCAGTCGAAAACTGAAAATTGAAGATAGTAAAAGTCAAATGAAGTTTATCATTCGAAAATATGCGATTTAGATAATACATACATAGCTGTATTCTCTTAGGTAGATATTTTCTCTTAAAAGCAATCGTGGCCAAAGAGGTAAGCAAATGGTCAACGGCATGTACGTCGTAAGTAAGTATTAAATGCGTGAGTGAAGGGCTATTTCAAAAAGGCTAAAACAAGCAATTTTTCTATTTTTTGTGCAATAGAACGATATAATTTTGAGATCGGTTGTGGTAAAACACTTAAATTGCGACTTTTACCGATGTCATTGAAAGAGGTATACAAAAATGGTAATAGGTTTTGAGAATAATCTTTCAATGCTCGGTTTGCTTAGAAAAATTGCTCATACATTATATACGATGACTTTGCGTGTTTTATGAATACACGCCGCACGAACTACTGGGTAAGGGGATATTGTGTCGTCGACAGGTATCAAAGATAAGTTTTGGCCAACAACCAAGATCACTATATCACCCTTATTAAAGTAAAATTTAAAAATTGAGAATGATTTTTCGTATTAAGAGTAAATGTCGTAAAGGCGAATCCTCCTTTAGAGATCCATGAATCCAGCACGAGGAGATCGTAACGTGTCCTAACTTAGCGGATTGCGAGAATTGATTAATCCGCATCTTAAAGACCTACCACATATAATTTACAAACTACTACTACACCTTGGATGCGATAGCTCCTTAGTGTAGGGAATGGCATCTTGAATTAAATACACATAAATGTTTAGCTGTTAATTTTACACTTGGGTCGCAGCAACACGAAAGGGATTATGAAATAACTGGTAATAGTATTAAATGCGGACAGCGGTACCTATAAGTAATTAGGCGCCACGTTTATATCAGATTTGTTGCTTAGAGGAGTATTGATCTACCTTTTTGATAAAGTAGCCCGCCTATTCTACAAGAAATTTTACACAGTCCACCATTGTATCGATTGCAAAAAAGTATAAATATACAAATTTTCAAGCAACTTCCGAAGACAAAACAATTTGCTTTAAAATTTAATGCAAACCTTGTGCTTGACGTTGATTCACAAGTTTGTATATTCCACGATGACGTCATAGTAAGACGGGCGTCCAAATGATTTCTTATTTTATTTTTTGTTGTTGTGGTGAGAATTTGGTGTGCAGCTAAAAACGAATAGGTTGATGGAAATGGGCGGAATAGTTTCACGGCTTTCACGTTGAATATTCCGCTGCTGATTTCCACAAAAACTTGTAGGTGTTGCAGCTACTGTAAAATTCTTGCTTAAGGTGGAGTCTGTAGACAATTCCGGGTGAGAATCTTGTTCTGCTGAATTAAGATTTTTACTTGGATCGGAACGAAGCAGAAAAGGACCAAAAACATATTACTTGTTCTAGAATCATCTTCAGAAGATAAGTAACCTTCATTTTTTTCCTGAGAGTTTTAAGATGTAATAATATTACCTGATGCATATTTTGTTTATCAAAATCAAAACTTTCATCATATGTAAGATTCAAAATTGTTGAAAACGTGCAGAAGCATTTGAGATATTACCTTCAGTGTTCAAACTTCTATTTTTTCTTGAAACCCTCGATCTTTTGAAATAATTTAAATATTGTCTATCTTAGACCCTGTAAGTGCAGCTTCAACTCGTTTAATAAATTGAGAATATATACTAAACAAGACAAATTTGCTAGACAATTATTATTGTGAAAATATATTTTCAAGTTTGATCGTGTCTCTTATGGGAGTATTTTCACTTCTTGGCAAAGTTCATTTGAAAAAGTTAACCATTTTTCTCTTGAAAGCGTACTTCCGCATGGAGAAATAAATTAGTGTGTCCAGCGTCACTTTCTGCGCACAAGAGTGTAAAAGGAGTTTAATTTAAGGAGTTGGCAGAAATATAATTAGTTATTTTCCCTGATTCGTTAAGAATACTGTCATTTTTAGGAGCGGTTTGTTTTGATGCAAGCGTTTGGCGATGGATTAAGCAATGAGTTATTTTTGCTTAGAGCGCTGATACTTGTTTGATTTCTATTGTTATTGCTCGGCACCTTCTTTACCAATTCCGACATTTTTTTCCATCTCTACCATAAATATATTGATGAATTTGTTTGTTTGTGCATTTGTAACGCAACAACCATAGAACATAGAAGCAAGATAATGGTGTCGTTTTACCCGCAATAAAAAGTTAAGCAAAATGTGAGGATTTTTAAAGCGATTTGAATTATATTTTTCATTTAAACATTTTTTTCTCTTATAATTTTTCCCATTTAAATAACACGAGAATGAGCGTATCGTTGGATTAACAATCTATTTGACAAACTTTATAAACAATACCTAATATTAACTAAAAAAATAATTTATACATAATATAAACTAACGTAGAGAAGAAAGAAACACTGAGGTTATTCAAAAAGCTATAAATTTGGCTAATTGTTTCAATAGGTAAGTGGAAGACAGTTTTAAGTTGCAATTTTAAGTGCTTTCGTTCTCTAAAAACTTTTTATGCATTCTGCATAATCTCTATACCTAGTAGACAGTGAAATATGTTTTTCATTAACATTAAAAAGTGAAAGATATCTCAGAAGGTAAAATAAGAAAACTTCTATAACAATTCTTTAATTTAGGCCAACATTTATAATAGCCAACTCTTCCTCCCTTGAATATCTAAATGTAAATTTTGCTTTCCTTTCAACTGAATATTTGTTGGTCCTCCGGAACTCTTTATACAAAACCCCATAACAGAACACTTAAAAATCCCTTTGTTCACTTGCAGGCTTTTTTTCTTTTGCAAAATTAAGTTGAAAGTAATTGACCTACGATCTTCGGACTTGGACCATTTTAAAGAAAATAAATAAAGTATCTTATTTTTATCGTCAAATTTTATCTACGGTTCGAAGTCGCTAAAGTTATACGTTTAAATCACATTTATTGTAAAATTTAAGCTTTTTAAGGATATGTTGCTTTCTGACCGTGTCATTGTTAAACCTCGAGATTGTATTGCTGTCCTTATACTATATGCGTAAGGAAAGCGTGCTTTGAATGCATTAGTACGAGAGAGAAGGCGCTAGAATATTTTATAATTAAAATCGTGTTTTCATTCATTTCTTTTCAGTTTACTTCTCATTGAAGTTTTTTGTAATTAACTATTTCAGTTATTTTCATAGTTATTATTGCAGTGAATCTTATAATTTACCGGAGTAAATAAATTTGAATCGCATATATGAATAACGCTAAAAGCCATTCCTTGACAGGCAGCCCTTTTTCGTTTACATTTTAAAATATATCAAGAATGAGTTATTATTTTAGTCATGAAAAGAAGAGAAAAATTTAAATCCCATTCGTAAATCTCCAAAAATTACGTTTTAATAAGATTTTTTCACGTTTTCACGCATTTATTTTTATATTGGGCCACTGTTGTTCCAATTGTTGAATTCTATTCTTGCCCTCATAATAAATGCACCAATTTTTAGTGCTTTAACACTGATCAGACTTTTATAGATGGGTATAACTTATTTACCGAATCTATTAAGTAATTATAAGGAGGAAGAAAAGAGAATGGGAATGAACGGAAATGGATAAAGAGGAATAGGACGTAGCATTTGTATAAGATTAAAAGGTGCCGCAGTAAAAAAATAACGATTATATATTATAATGGATTTAAAAAAATATATACTATCGAATCATACGCCATTGTCAAATGGTGTGGATTCATAAAACTAAATATATGTAACGTAATTTTTAATGGATTACTTTAAATGATAATACAGCAAATATTTCGAACCGAATTTCTAATAGGATTGATAAAATAACATTTTATGACTTTTATTTAAATTTCTATCAATAAAGCCAATTTTAAGTAAAAAATTAAAAATTACTATAAGTAGTTAAAAGAAAATTTTGATCTTAAAATCTAGCTATAACTCATTGCAGTTTACGTATATAGTTCATAATAAGTTACTACACATTTTTCCTTTAATGGTAAATTGACTGTTCATTCACATGTTATCCTGTTTTCACGAGTTAATAAGAGTAAAATAATTAAATTATACAGTTAAATTTTGTATGTTTTAAATAACTTATAATTTGCTGAAATATTTCAAGTAAATTTCTGAAAATTCTTTATTATATCTTACTAGCGTAATTGCCCGTTGAAATTCAACGGAAAAATTGGAACTTTATATATTGAACTATATTGGAAGGAAGTGAGCTAAATCTAATGCATTATTATATTTGTTAATATTAAAATGTAGTCAGATTTTAACTAAGTTAACAACATCTTTAACGTTTTAATCCGAAAAAAATTAACTCTTATGGACTCACCGGATATGTACATTTTCTGTATGAACAACAATGCTGTTGATCGCCAAGGGAACGTTTCAATGGACATGCAAAATTTTTACAAATTTTCGAATATTTTAGCTTAAGTGAGCAAATTCGATTTGAAAACAAAAATCGACGGTAAGAGTAAACATTTTCATTCTATTTCCTTTAAAATGGTTTTTATCCAAACATCGTCCGTCAATTATTTCTAATTTAATTTTGGAAAAGAAAATAAGTCTGCAAATGTGAAATTGGAAATTTTATGATCCCTCTTATGCGAAATCTCATATAGCGTTCCGACCAACAAACCAACCAACAGATTAAGGCTTTTATTAATAATCTAATAATAATAATAATTTCAATTTTCCTCTTTTATTCAGCAAATATTTGGATAATCATTTGGTCTCTCTGATAATAATTATTTAAATCAATGATAACTTTCAAAACAGTGATTTGATTATGCATGAAAGCCAAACCAGATCAAAGCATATCTTACTGATTTCTCATTTCGAAATCAAATATATTTGGAATACTCTTAAGATAATCCCGTCGTATTTGACGGACAATTACGCTAATACCACCTCACGTTTATAGGTACTGATATTCATGAGCCATGGATTAAAACAGCTACGCCACGGTGAGCATGAAGAACAATCGAGAAATCTATCTATATATTTGTTGATCAAGCTCTATAAAATCGATAAAGAATCGAAGTAGAAAATCTAAATTTGGCAAGAATGCTTTATTCACATATTAAAAGTGATTTACAAATAAATATCTGGAAAAACAACCTGGGCTCGACACTAAAAAAGACATTTCCACTTTCCGTAAAATATCACGTAAAGATCGACTTTTCGACGTGCAAGCTTTTATTCTTTTTGAGATCTAAATTAGAAATAATTAACCTATGATCTTCGGATTAGAACCATTTTAAAGAAACAATTATATAGTTTTTCATCATGTTCATCTTTTTCCGCCTACAGTTCCAAATCCCCGATTTTAAACGATTAATTCACATATTTTGAGGAAAACTTGTCATTTTCACGGGATGTTGCCTTGACAACGAGTTACATTGTTAAATCTCGAAATGTTGTTGTTGTTTCAATCCTTATGAGTGAAAGCGTGCTTTGAATGCTCATTAATAAACTGGTTTTATGAAACCAATTTTATAAAACCAGTTTTATCTCTTCTCTTACATTGGTGAAACTATTTTTCAAGAAGTTGATAAAAACTATTCAGTAAGAGTCAAGATGTCAGAGGTGGAGAAAGTGCTTGCTTTGCGGTTGTGGCTGAAGAAACAGGAAGGGAAAACGCCATTATTGGGTTCATCCACTGAAATTTCACGGGAAATACTAGCTACGTAACTGCAATGATGTTTTTCAACTGCCTCCACCTACTTTGTTCAATACGGGATTATCGTTTTTTGGCATATCCTACACTTGGCACTCCTAAACTGAAATAAACAAACCACGTCACTCAGGGGCACGTCTGCACAGGGCACAGGTACACGTGTTCGCTGGGCTGCAGTACACAGCAAACTAAAGTTTATTAAAACCGACACGGTCAGTTTTAGGAAAATATAGTTTGTTTGTCACTTGTAACTATAGTTTTATGAAGCTCAGTGTGGGATCTTTCCTGCCTTCCTCATTGCTTTACATTATGCTGGTTTTATGAAACCATAGTTTCTTCAAACTGGTTTCATATAACTGGTTTGTTTCAAGCTACAGTTTGCTCAGTGTGAGAGCCGCCTAAGCGTTTTGTTTTTACACACTGATGCATTACATTTGCACCGACAGTTTTTTACTTCGCTTATACTACAGAAACAAGTATGGAAAGGTTTACTCCATGTCGGAGTACACAGTTTCCAAATACGTCCTTAGAGATCATAAATAACTATCAGCTGTTTTTGCATCGGGAATTATGTTCCTAATTTGTATGTATAATCGTAATAAAAGCAAATCCATGGGATCTCGGGATTGAAAAATACGAATCCCGAAATCCCGGGATTGAAAAATTCCTCCGGGATTGCAATCCCTAGTTTAGTGTAATTGGGTACCATTGACTTGGATAATCTATTCACGAAATTTTAATTAAAAGATTTATCGTATAATTTCAACAGGCATCTCGCTAGTTAGTTAATAAAGTTAATTTTTGAAGAATATATAAACATATATTTCACATAAAGACTAAAAAGAAAAATAAAACAAATAAAAATTCTAAGTCAATAACTTTTATAAAGCGCACAATAAGTGTAAAAATAAAAATAAAATATTTTTTTATTAATAACTTGGATAAAACGCACAGAATGAAAAAAAATATTTAAATTATTGAATTAATAGAGATATTGAACATATAAAAGTTATATTGCATTCTTTAAGACATCTGAACTAATTATAGGTATTAGAATTCAACATCTCTATTAATTCAATAAATTAAATTATACTTTTTTACATTCAGTGCTTTTTATATAAGTTATCAATAACAAAATTATTATATTTTTATTTTTACACGTTTTGTGCGCTTTATAAAAGTTATTGACTTAAAATTTTTATTTTTATTTGTTTCATTTTTTATGTAGAATTGCCTTGTCGCGTTTCATAGAAATCCGTGACCCTAAGGTCTCTCCTCGTAAGATGAAAGATATTTTTACTCTCGCACTACGGCGTGAAATTAAAAATATTATTCTAATGCAGATACGCTCGCTTTATTAGTAACTGAAATGGTTTTTACATACTTTAAATATCTTGAAATTACTATCTTTTGTTCGAAGATGGCGCAACAGTCTGTTTGGTTTCATTGCTGAGAACTTTGTTGGGTCATAGATTTGAGTCCTTCCAAAGGCATGGTCGTGTGCATTCATATTTTTTATCGTTCTTGTTTTCCTTTTAAAATCCGTTAAGTGCTCTTTGTGATTATATAGAAATAATGGATGAGGGAAAATATTAAATCGTCCGTATATTTAAATCAGTAAGTCCATACTTAAATAAGAAAATTCGTATTTTCGATGTCTTCCTTCTCTTGTTGCTTATAAAAATTTCTTCCGCATTAAATTAAATATTATTGTTTCACTACAGCTCAAAATAGTTACTCCTGACACATTCTGACTTGCTTCCTTCTTAAAAAGAATTAAAATTTGAAATGAATCAACCTAGAAATTACACACTAAATAAAACAACACGACTGTAAAAGACATGTTAATTGCTTCTCCGTGGAGACGCGGATTAAAATACTTCCGTAGAATGAAACATGGTGGTGACTCCAATAATTTTTAAATTTTATAATTCTCTTTCCCCACGATGGAAGTGGTTAATTGGCAGTGGTAATTGAAGTATAACGACAGAAAACAATGGCGTCGAGTAGGAAAAGATCTTAACGACCGGTTTGACGCAAAGGGCTTGGAAATTTCCAAACTGCTAAGAATCACCTCCCATCCACCGAGAAGTTAATTAACATCATTCACATACAACCCCCCCATCATTCTCCCTTTGAACCAATCCTTCAGCAGCCATCCCTCTTCTTTAATATTGCCCTCCTAATCTCTACTTCTCCGCCTCCACCATCTCTCCCACCCGCCACGACTTTTTCCGCCTGATCTCTCCTCCACTCAGTCCCTTACAACCTCCCTCCCCACTTTTGCCATTTCCTCTTATTTACGTTTCCACTCTTCCTCCCCTTATCCCGCCCTTTCTCTCTCTCGCCATCTCCCGCCTGCACTGACACTTTCCTCACACCACACGCCGCCGCCCTTCTCACACACTTTCTCCTCCGCACTCCTGTCTTTCGCAATCTCCCAAACTCTTCCCTTCGCTCTCGCCTCCCTCCTCAACTTACATCAGACCCATACTCTCCTTGTTCCTTTCTCCTTCACCTTCAATCCATCCTAGAGGCCGTCCCCTTCTCCCTCTCTCTACCTTACCTTTTAACAAACATTTTTCTCAAATATCTTTCCTTCTCTCTCCCGACTACGTTTCACGGGAACTCAATCCACGCCCCTCCCATCTCTTACCTTCCTCCCTTTTCTTTCCGCCGTTCTCTACACCACTTCGCAGAATCTGGAATCGGTTTTAAGAAGTCAAGGTCTTCTACTCATCGTCTTCGGGGCCCGCACGCTCAAACGATTCCAACGTTCCATCTCAAGACTCGCCCAAAGGGAATTATTGTTACCCTTTTCATGCTATCGGATCGCCAAGAAAAACTCTTCAGGAGAGGAATGAAAAAGGGGTAAGACATCTAGAACGGATTCCGTTGAGAGAGAGAGATACACACACACACACACACACACACACATGCACGAACCCTATCGAAAAAAAGGAAATCCCTCCGTCTCATATCCTAACTCGCATTACCGTTCGAGATAAAAGCCACTGTATACACTTTTTCTCATCTCGCTTCCCTCCTTTCGACTTGCAACGGATAACCCCCAGACCTTAATGTAAGAGGATCCCTTATCTCAAGGTATCATCCTTTTCTGCCCTCGGGTTTGGTGGGCGTGTGTGTGTCTGCCGGCGGGCGAGACAAGGCTACGGGAACAACCGTGTCAAGACTGGGAGAAGGATGGATGTATATATTCGACGAAGGGCACTCCCGTTCGTAACCAGTGGCCTTTTTCGCTCGATTTATCATGGATGCGGGCGACGGGGAAGGTTGAGGGAGACGACGGGTGTGAGAAAATTTAGGTTGACGAAGGAAAGCGAATTAATACTTTTTGTTGTTATCGCGCTTCCTCAGATGAAAAATGCACCAGCAATAATAGCAGAAATTTTAAGTCGTACTTATAATGGAGCGGTTTCTTTAACCCTTTGATTGCTATGAGCGCGTTTTATCGTGGAAATATTGTGCTCAAAGTGATAGCGACGCGCATATAAGTTTTAGTATTTTCTCTCAATTCCTCCGATAACGTTAACGTGGTTAATTTTTAAGCATCCCTCAACCATTCAGGATACTTTCTACGAAGTCGATGCTGATCTTGGAGATCTGAGTGTAAAATTATTTGTTATTTTTGCGAGTTCAATTACCCTTGGAACTACAGTCGCACTATTGCCGTGAGAAATGCATTGAATTTTACGAAAAAATATTTTCTAATCCTGCCTGCGAGCATTGTAATAAGATTTTCTTGATTTTATGCTCAATTTTATTATTAATGCTAGTAAGAGTATCACTCTTGAAATAAAATAATTTTAATATTAACAGGAAAAAGTCAACGCGACACTTATCTTCTATACAAAATAACATGGTAACAGTTGAGGAGTTATTGCAATACTAAACTCCATTACATATAGTCCTCAAAGTTAAGGTTTTTTATGAGTTGGTCGTTATGATTTTTACATTCTCTGCTTTTTGCGGAACCTCAACGATTTTCTGCGGTTGTGGCTACATTTGTTCGGTTTTTTAAGTGTTTTTATTCTTGTTGTCAAGGTTGTAAATTTGCTTTTTCCTTTCCGCTATAAATTTAGTTGTTCTTTCTTGAATCCAGTTGTTACGCGTTTTAATTTGTTTGTGGCTGCTTCAATTCGAGTTTCGTTTTTTAGTTTGAAATTCATGCATCCTTTTTTTATGAATTAAACATGAAATTTAAAATTGTTTTTCATTTGTTACAAATCCAGGAAAATGGTAATTAAAATGTTATCCGTGGCTTTGGGAGTTTGATAAAATAAAACAAGTAAAAATAAGACGGCTGTGCCACATTACATTCAGCCCATAGAAGCAGTATAGCATATAACTCGTAATGAAATAATATTTATTTTAGTAAATACAATTGATTGAATTGAGATGTTATTCACGAAAAACACACATTAACAGTAATTCATGGCGTTTTATCTATCTAACTTTTGCATCTGATTAAGTAAAATAAGAAAATGCTTAAGTAAGGACTTTTGCTTTGGCATGAAGTTTGATTACTCGATTTCATAATGAAAATATAATAGTTATTTCACGATAACTTTTTCATGTGCTTTATTTACTTAAAACTAAACTAAAACTCAAAGATCAGAGAAAGAAATTCTATAATAGATTGTAAGATATGGCGTCGAAGAATGCTGCAGCACTGGCCTAAATAAAGAAAACTCTTATCTAGCATTATCTTTATGAGTGTTGGAGGTAAGAGATGATTCGTTGCAATTAGTTTTAAAATAGATTTTTGGTTATGACTATTGATTAGTAATTAACCCATTGAAGAAATTCCGTCTTATAATCTAGAATTTTTTAATAGGAGAATATAAGCTACCAAGATGTTTTCCCCGCATATTAACAAAACATTTGTAGTAATTGTTTAGATATTTTTACTGAACATATAGTTTACATTTTGATTCCAACAATTATAAAGAAAGATAATTGTTGAGATCGCGGGAATTTTAACAGTTTATCATGTTATAGACCTTATTAGAATTGTTTAATAAATATAGCATAGTTAATGGTAAATCCAGTTTTTTAGGAGTTTTTGAAAAAAATCTGCTTATAAGCATAGATGCGTTCGGTTTGTTCGCCTGTCCGGTGCGCTAACTCCTAAACAAAAGCAGATAGAGACTTTGTTTTTTTGCCAATCGATTTAGTATTGTCTCGTTATAATATTATTTAAGACTAATAATACTAGTATACATAAATTTTAACATTCAGTATTAACAGTTTTATATTTTAAAACCGCTATTTACTGTCTGCTTCAGCACCGCCTTTCTTACTTGTTAAATTATGCGATTATGTTTTAGATGGAAGTGAAGATTTTGTTGCAGCGTTGAAGTATTAATTGATAATAGACAAATGCTGTTAACACTATTGGTCACAGCAAGTTATTTATGGGACAAGAAATGGTGTTGCGTAAACTCGGACAATTATTTTCGGCAAGGGCTCCTAAATGTTTACTTTCGGAATAAATATAACAAAATTTATTACATTGTCTCGTGATATAAAATATGATTCGGAATGTGATTTATTTGAAGCTAATAAGATAAGGATCAACTCTGCAAATTAATTCATTCGGAAACAAATAAAAACACACTTTTGTAACATTTTCTCAGTAATAATATCACCTTAATTACGATATAGGTTTTATTGCGCTGAAACATCATCGGGTCAGCCTAACTATGTTTTCATAAATTGCTACGCAGAGTATTTTTATTTACCTTGGAATGAATGTGTTTGTTGATTACATATTTATACGTCTCTTATAATAGGCCAAATATAAGATTTCCCTATGGGTATGCGGACGAAGATTTTTCTCGGGGAAATCAACCAGATATTGCAAATATTGTATTTTGATTCACAAAACCTATTTTAGTCTCTTTCTCCTTTTGTTCACCAGATGTGTCTGTAATTATTTTTCTTTCTATCATTAACAATTTTCTTTCATGTACACCTGAATGGCAAACTGCAAGACATTTTGTCCTGTCAGAACCTCTATATCTCCTAATTGGCCGGATATTTTTTCATTGCGGATGCTTTCATCACCTTTGGTGGCATATTTAACGCCACAAACCATTTATTGAGAACCACAAGAAAAAGAATCATTCGTTCCGTCGACGAAACTATTACTTACGAGTTCGAAAGCAATGGAATGTTTTGTATTAAGTTATCAACTTATCATTTTAGGCCGCGTAAAATTGCCACGGCAAGAAATAAAAGAAATCGTATGAGAGTGAGGTAGGAGAATCTCCGACACGTATGGATATGCGAGTAAATGGAAGCGGAAGGAAGCAGACGCTCCACAATATGGCCGATATTCTTTTTTTCGCAGCGTAGAGGAAGATAAGGCGGAGAGGGTGGAGCGTGCTAAAGGATGGGAATAGACGGTCGCATTGGGTTCCTCTTTCCCTTGGAATGGTAATGGCCTTTGAAATCGGACTTCTATTTCTACATCCGATTTCAAGATTTCCTCTTCCTCCTCTTTATCCCTCGTAACGCTTCCCCCACCCACTTACATGCCTTCCTTCCTTCCCCTCCTTTCTCATTCTGCCCTCTCTCTCTCTCATTTCCCGCTTTCCCTTCCTCGCTCTCAACTTTCCTTTTGTTAGGAAAGTGAAATTGGAATCTTCTTCCTGTTCCCGATGGAAAAAGTCGAGGAGGAGTAAATTGGCTTTGAACGGCGCAACATGAGGAGAAAGAGAGAGAAGCAAAGTGGAGGAGAATAAGATGGAGGAGAGAGAAGGTAAGAAAAGAACATGGGGATAATGAGCAGGAAAGGGAAGATAGGTGAGGAAGATGGAGACAGAAAGCAAAAGGAACAGAAACGGCATCTTGAGAGGATTGGATGTGTGGGAGAAGAGATGGAATATGGTTAAAGTGAGCAACTGTCCTTATGCATTCAGTATAATACTTATCTTGAAGATGCAGTGATTTAATTTTTGTGCTAACATCAAAATATGAGCACTGAAAAATATGATGAAAAAATAAGTACTTATCTCAATATATGATAAAGGTGAAATACTCTTTTAGCCAAACAATTAGAGGGTTACAACACCCAATGCATTTCGCCCACAAGGTGGGCATCGTCAGGGATAAAACCTGTTTCAACAGTGACTGGAAGCCAACTAGTCTTGTGGGCGAAATGCATTGGGTGTTGTAACCCTCTAATTGTTTGGCTAAAGGAGTATTTCACCTTTATTAATCTTAGCGAAAGTTATTGAGCTACTATCAATTATCAATATATGATAATCATAAAAGAAAATAATCGGTATTACACGGCAATACTTAGTGGAACTCCATTCTCTAAAAAATTATATGTATAACAAATAGAGTGTTATCCATGAAAATTGAAAAAATTAGCGTTTTCCTTATTTTTCAAGTGTTTATACTACTACATATTTGGTCAATGGAGGCTCGTTTGAATTAAAAAGAGAGTACTACGTGGAGGTGAGGTTAGCGTTTAAATGAGAGAAGCTTAATCGCTAAGTTATCGTTCTTTGTGCAACATTATTCGACATAAATAAATAAATAAATATATATTCTAACGAGACCAGACCGATAACGGACTTTGCTCTTCATTTTATTTTGTTTTTGCGCGCAGCCAACAGGGTGCGCGTCAGTTCTCTCTTCTCTTGTGGAAGCTTACAGAGTGTAGTGTGCGCCCCAGGCGATTAAAGGTGTTTGTGTTATTACGTGTAACTTTCATTTGTGCCCTTTCCTCTCCGAGAAACCCTAGTCCGTCACAATATATATATATATTACATAAAAATATACTATTTTGGTTAATTTATACTTCCAAAATGACATTTAACTTTAAAACCCAATCAATTTTGCGTTAAAATTTTGAACCTTGCATTATCAGCCTAACAAAATCTTTCCAAACGCAAAATTTTCGCGAGCAAGGGACATCAATGTATACTCAAAATTTCAGCTTTCCATATTTTATACCTTCGGACGTATAAGTAAAACGATCGAAAATTATATATATAAAACATACTTCACTTGAGTAATTGTAAAGTAATATTTACATGCACTTGCATTCCTTCAATTAAAAGGAGTTTTGTTTGTGCTAAGGAAAATTAAAGTATTTAAATTAATTTCTTCGCCGTAGATAAACCATTTCCCTACATATACTATGATCTGTGCGCACATGAAAGGAAATTAAACGTAATCACGTATTTGCAGTAGATCTTGTTTACTTCAGTGGCTACGAAAATTATTTTCGTTTGCAACAATTAATAAAACCCGCGTAAGAAATATTTCTAATTTCAAAATAAATAATGGCTTTTTTGACGTTTTTAAAACAGAAATCTACCTTCCCTATTTCAGATTTATATCTTTTACGGTTTTGTCACAATTTATTTAAGCGAGTGCACAGAAAGACGCCAAAGTGAAACAATAAGCGCACTTAAAAAGGCGCTAAAATGCGAATTAAAAAACATTTATAATTTATCCAGAAGTTATTTAAACACCACCGCTTTTAACGATTTACTGCCATCTTTAGTTTAATTTATATAGCCCTAAAAGTTTATAAAAGAACCGAATGCGCATTTTGCCCAACAGGCAACCGTTATCAGCAGTATTCGCAGATAATAGATTCTTGACGAACCAAATTTTGTTTTATTTTTAGGTGCTTGTATTTTGGTGTGTTTTAGGCATAAGACGAGCTTGATGATTATATGTTGAATAAACTTCCTGTTCAGATTTAGGAATGCTTTCGTAATTCAAAATTTGGTTTACTTATGGGCTTTTTGACACCTAGATTTCTATCCTCCTCATTTTAAAAACTACTTTCGCAACAATTAAAGTAATCAGTTTCAAATGATCATTTATTTATTGAACATTAATCATATAATATTCGGTAAACAAACATTTTTAGCCCAAGTTGATGGTACAACTTTTGACAAAAGAAATTGGTACCGATTTTCTCATCAATCAAGATACCATTTCAGATATAATATTCTACATGAGAACTTTAGTTATTAAGGCAATGAATTAGATCACATTTATACTGAGAGTAAAAGTGGAGGACAATCCATCCTGGTCAAAAATATATCCGAGTTTTAATAAAACATTGGCTAGCGGAAAATTGGACTAATTAAAAAAGTGCATGGGAAAACAAAATGGTAAAATTGTAGGAAAGTTTAAAAATAATAATGTAGTGGCAGTATGTAAAAAAGCATGGCGGTCCCCAAGCCAAATATGTTAATTACATTTTTTATTGAAGGATCAATTACATGAAAATCAAACGAGAAAGTCGTTATTAACTTTGGATTGAAAAAATTTACCGTTTTTTAATTGTTGTCAACGAAAACAATCTTCGTGGCAACTTAAGTAAATAAGTAATTGATGTAATTAAGAAACTATTTTAATTTTCTTTATTGCGTACGCAAAATTTAGTAAATAGATAATCCACAATCGAAGAAATTAACATAAATACGTCTATTTTCTTTACGTATACACAGCGTTTGTAAGTGAAAAGAAATGGGTAATTCACGACGAAGGAATGAACTTGAACATAAAGATTATATTACTACTATTCAAGTGAGGTATATTTTAAATAATTTTCTAATGTTTTATAAATTACAACTGATTAGGAATTAAGTCGGTGAATCAAAACTTCGATATTTTCTTCACGTCACTACTTGCATATCATTTTTCAGTTCTAAGACATTATACTACGCCATCAATATTTATCTTTTTTTGACATGATTCCATAAACAGTAAAGAACGCCTCTGCCTTGCATGTATGCACGCATGTTGTGTGCGTCTTTCCTCTTTTGTTACCTCATATTTAGATAATGCTTCATTTTGCTTCGAATATGTTAAAATTATTACGAATGACACAGGCATACTTTCATTATACAAACCTGATAGCAAATAAATATAATGAATTAAAGATGATCTGTCAATAGAATTGGAAGTGATAGATCTTCAGAGTAATGGTGAACTAGGATTTACCTTTTTTTAGATCATCGCTTGAATTTCTATAAATTATTTTTACTACACTAAAATTTTTCATAGCTAATAATTCATGCAATCAAAATGGCGTGTATGTTTGGAAGTACTTATGCGTGCGAACAATTATTTTCAAAAATGAATTTTATCGAAAATAAATACTATGACCGGTTATGGGTGCCTTCAAATATCATTGTAGTTCGGAAATTGAGTCTGAAGTTGAAAACTAAATAAATTCCACTAAAATTTTCATTCGCATTTCAAAATAAGTTGGAATCAAGATACAAAGTCGGGACCTAAACTGTTGTGTTGGAAAAAGAAAGAAGTTCATTTGTAGCATCGTTTAAAAAATTAATTAAATTAATTTCATTAAGCCAAGCGAAAAACATTTTAAACAGTATAATACTAAAATAGAGCCCCTTGACGATATTACCTCATTTGGTATTTTTATATTTATGTTAATTTATGTCTTTATGTTGAACCTGGTTGAGCCTGTTTATTCTGTACTATTTACGAAGAAAGAGGTTTAAAAGAAGGTCAGTTATTTTTATTTTTCATATCACTTGGAAAATTAAAAAATTAAATTAAATTATACTTATCCTTAATCCTAATACAGGTTAATAATAAATAGAATCTTCTGTTCTATTTACGAAGAAAGACGTTTACATCTTTTGCCAAATAAATGTGTCTGATCAAATTAATTATTAAAAAAAATAAAAATCAACTCAATGTGACAGCGAAGCGTCACAGGCTCTCTAGTGAATTTAAATACGTTAATTTTCCTTAGCACATACAAAGCTCTTTGTAATTGAAGAAAAAATGCAGGTGAACGTAAATATTACTTTACAATTACTCAAGTGAAGTATGTTTTATATAATTTTTGATCGTTTTACTTATACGTCCGAAGGTATAAAATATGGAAAGCTGAAATTTTGAGTATACATTGATGTCCCTTGCTCGCGAAAATTTTGCGTTTGGAAAGATTTTGTTAGGCTGATAATGCAAGGTTCAAAATTTTAACGCAAAATTGATTGGGTTTTAAAGTAAAATGTCATTTTGGAAGTATAAATTAACCAAAATAGTATATTTTTATGTAATATATATATATATATATATATATATATATGTAAAATAATGATGCGCAATAGAACGGTAACTTAGCTATTAAACTTCTCTCATTTAAACATTAACCTCACCTCCACGTGGTACTCTCTTTGTAGAAGAAACGAGGCTGCATTGACCGAATATATGGTGGCAGAACCACATAAAAAAATTAAAAAAACGCGCCAATGTTGTCCATTATTATGTTTAACGCTCTTCTTGGTATATTTTATGTTGTATGTGTGTTAACTCTACTCTGATGCTAGGGATAATTATTGAGGTGGTGGTATTCCATTGCCTTCCTAAACAAAAGAAATTAGGACAAGGATGTCAGGAGCAAAGTAGGCATTTACGAGACGACTGCAATTTTTGACTGGAAGTCTCTTTAAAAATATAAAAAAAGATGTTAGTGAAAACTTTGACATTGAGTGAAATATTATATGGTGTGCGATATAGACAATGATAAAATACATGAGCAGGTTTAGCGTTTTATACATAATATGTATGTATATAATATATATTAATATGGGGTAGACTGGAGAATATATGTTGGAATGAGATAAAAACAAATGAGGATGTTTTAATCCACTGATCAATTTTTCTCTTTAGCAGTTACTGCAAAATTTTATTTTGGGAAATTTAAACAAATATGCACTCATGTCATCAATAATATCTAGGAGTTTATTGAAGATATCCTGCTCAAGTAAATTCACTTATACACATTCAAGCTTGCTTGTACATTTATAATTAACTAGATTAGCGCGTTATCTTTAATGAAACAGAAATTACATCCCCGAGATGATTCTATTTTTTTTAAACTTCTTCATTGACTTGTAATGTGTGATTGAGGTATTTCTGCTAAATTTCAAGCATTTACCTTGTAGGGATGTTTGTAAAAACACGTTAAATACACCGAGTGACAGAATAAGCGTTTTCAATTGTGTGCTAAAAACTAAGTATTAAAATACTAAGAACTGACAGATCGCTTGTCATCTAGTCATGGAAGTATTACATTATTAAGAGACAAGAATGACAAAGCAGTCGAGTGCATGAGGCCGTCGCAGAAACGGTACGGTCAGCCAAGGTCCAGTATACTAAGGCCGTCTCTCAGACAGTTAGGTCTGCAGATGGGTTAAATACAGTAGGGGAAAAGAGGAGCTTAATTAGAGTAATGATGGAAAGACAGAAGAAATATGTGGGTTATATTTTTAAAGAACTACTGAAAGAAATCATGGAAAGGAGGATGCTAGAAACGAGACGAAAAAGTAGGAAGAGGAAAGGGTTATTAGATGCATTGACAGAAAAAGATAGAGGTATCAGAAGATGAAGTGTTACAGATTGGTTTGGGTGAGCAAAAAACCTTCCAAAAGGTTGAATAACAATGTTTGTACGATATATGTGTGTGCGGCTCGGGAAAGCAGCAAATATCACAAAGGTTGTTCATACCTGTTCTATTGCATTTCTTAAAACTGTTGTCTATTTCAATTCCTTCCCGTTAATTTAGCATTACATGTCACTCTTTCCAAGTTTTTTTGAAACAGTTGAATTTTTTTATTTTCATCGCTCAAGAGTTTTAACATAGTTTTGAAGAAGGGTGCGTGAAAAAATTCTAGAAAGTGGGAGAAAAATGCTGCCTTGACTGGGGTTGGAACGCGAGTCTTCCGCTTGCCAAGCAAAAATTCTGCTATTGAATTCCGGAATAAGATTAATCATCATGTTTCAGAACGCAATATACCCTAACGTTGAGGTTTGGCTTGCTATCAATTCCTTTCAACATATGCTTTCTGTGAGGAAAGCCCAAAGTGTCTTCACAAAGGAATATCACCGGTTATGTATTAATGTGTCATTGGAAAGAAAGCTAGTAACACATTATTCTTATGCATCTTTTCATATGCAACAAGTTCTTACATTCTCAAATGTTGATAATCCTTTAGACAAAATTTTGTAAACTGTTTCTGGTCCATGCTTCAGTTCATATGTTAAAAATTCAAATGAATCCATTATAGAAGGAATTCTTTACTAATAGAATAGAATATCAAGTAAGTTACTATTTTATTATTATTGGAAGTTTATGAAATAATGAGATTTACACGAATAAGTGCTCTTTATTTATCATAATATGTTGTTGAAATACGAGCGGACCAAAATAGCCTCTAATTCCGGTATAATGTCACCATTTCGTCATACGCTTGCATTCACGAAGGAGTTTACCAACCGCGTGTCGAAAGATCTTTCTTTGTTCTTTGACTTCGCGGAATTCCTTCATCGTAATTCGGTGGAGCCATGAGCCGGTCCGAAAGTCAAGTGACCTAATTAATGGTTCGCGGCTCGGGCTATAGGTCGGCATTGCCAGCAGACTTAAGAAGAATTAAATTTGTGACCGTCAAATTCCTCCCAAACTGGCACAACGCCGCGAAGGCTGGAGATTGAAGGGGATGGAGGGAGAGGACTTCATTCATATGATACCTCCTCGACGAATAAGTGGCAGACGCTATCCCCGACAACGGGAGCAGAAAATGGAGGCGGGAAAAGGGGAATTAAAAGAAATAGACATCGCGGCGGCGTGAGCTGAACCATGATCTTTTTCACACAAGGACGGAGGTACCGTTTCACTTAATTAATAATCTTTGTTTGCCTCCTTTAAGGAGGTTTGGGACGGAGGGGAGAAAATGGGATGGAGCTATTTGGAAAAGTGGCGGCGTGGGATAATACCATTATACGTTTGATGCGGGAGAGTAAAATATTCAACTGCGGAGACGGCCTCGGAAATAATTAAATTATTTTATTCCCTAAAATTTAGATACATAATGTCTAACCGGCGTACTTCCAAAAAAAATCGAATCTATATAAGTAAAAGGCTCACTGAAAATGAAGAAAATTGTTATGCTATGTTATAAGCTGAACTGGTGATTAATAAATCCACGAGCTGATTTTTAACTTGTACTGAAAGAGTTTAATAACGCCTTTCTCAGATAACGCCTTTCTTATTTGTGGATAAAAATACTACTCTTAACAAATTCCACAAAACATTTTTGTTAAAATTCTGTTTGATTCAGAAGTACATATATCACGCCATCAAAGGCTTCTACAGTGGCTAGTGCGTGTGTATGAGTAATCTAATCGATCGAGAAGGAGGGAGTTTAAAAAGGAGTGCAAAAATACAGCCTATTAAATAAACCTGAGCGTCTAATGTTGAAATTTTCTTTTATTATGTTTCTTAGACCATACTCAATTTCGTATGTTCCAAAAATTAATTTATTAAGGTTTTAAGTTTTCAAACATGTACGTGGTGTAAATGGCTCTGTCGGCGGGTCAAGGAGTCCAGGATTGAAACCTCTGCCTTTATGAGAGTAACAAAACTGGCGTTTAGCTGAAATCATTAAGGCACATTCCCGGCAAGCGGTTTGAATCCCAGTCGGTTTGTAATTTTTCCCTATTTTTTCTTTCCCTGCGAGTCAGAATATTTTGCTGTGCATAAGAATTTTTATAAAATCTTTCACATTATTATAAAACCTTTTATGTATATGCGTTCGTCCGATATATATATTTTTTCGGAGTAGATCGTTTTTTCAATGTTTACTTATTATTTTTAAAATGAATATTACTCATTTTATGAAAACAAGTACGGTAAACTCCATTACAACGCGGTGGATGGGATCCATAACTTCAGATCGCGATATAAACGGATTCGCCAGACAGAATTCCATCCCATTCCTTTGCTTTACAACCTCTCACAGTCGATTCATTTATGCCTAAATCCTTTGAAACTTTTGTTTGTGATATTCCGGATTTGATTCGGTCCAAAGCAGCAATTTTTTCAGAAAGTGTAAGTTGCTTTCTTTTCACCATTTCAAAGAGGGAAAATTTTTTTTGATAGAAAATACTATTCATGTGAAACGGAAAAAACTTAATTAAAGCAAAACTGAAAATAAAATTCAAAAACTTTATATACGTCTTGTTCGTTTCGTGTAGCTTTACGAAATGCGGCCGTTACACTTGGGTTGAAATCCAGAAGCACAAAAAAACAGGCTTACAACAAATTAAAAGAACATTTACCCTCTTTCCTTACCCGGCGGGGCTCCTAGGAGGATTCATCGCATCGAAAGGTAAAGACAGTGGGAGGCCAGCTGCAACATTTTATTCAAAAGAATAACGAAGCAATAAAGCGATCAATGTGACTGACGTTTTCTCTGCAAGGCAAAGAAGTTACCGCTTCTCTTAATACAGTTCACATAAATTGTATGTATTATGTATACGTTATTTGTCTGACAAAGCGGGAAGCCTATATCCCATATGTGGTTGTTGCGAAATCAAAACATTTGATAAAAAAAACTTATTTTTTCCCCTCACAAAAATGTAGGATTTACCTTTAGAAAATAGCGCAAATTTGATACCGCGTAATAACGAACTCCGTGTTGAAATGGAGTCCATGAGCTGACCGCGTTGTACTGGATTTTGCGTTCAAACGGAGCGCACTGTAATGGAGTTTACCGTACGAATTAAAAAAAAATCAAAAATGAAATCTTTGATTGTGTTTCACAAGAAGTCGCCATTAAAATGGAGAAAACAATAAAAATATATCAGACAATTTGTCCGTTATAAAAGATGTTGGTGTCCTGATTAATTTACTTATCATATCCAAATTTGCAATTTTCTTTAAGCGCTGCTCTACATTGAAGACCTTCGATTAAAGTGAAATTATCATATTCTAGGCTTTAATATGCCAACTTAAGTAATGTAAATAAATATTAATGAATTATAAACATGTCACCAAAATCTTTAATAACGGACAAATAGTCTGAAATATTTTTCTTGCTTTCTTCTTTTAAGGGCGGCTTCTTATGAAACAATAAAAGATTTGATTTGTGATTTTTTTTTAAATTCGTACTAGCTACTATGTAATGCAAAAATTTTACGGAAAAAATCGAGGAAACCACTAAATTTTTAAATCTATCTTTTATAAACAATTCTAGTATATGAATCATGTTATGCATTTACTGACATTTGTAAATCAAGAGAAAACTGGCTATTTTTTTACTTTAAATGAATTTTCTAGATCTTATAAAACAGAAGTTGATGGATGCCTAATTGCTTACCGATCTGTCTTTGTCAATATCTTGTTCTAAGCATCTATCTTCTATCTACGAAAAACATCCTGCGTTGACCATAATTCATTTTAGACACAAACTCTAACACAAAGCACCCTATTTTTAATTCCATACTATATGGATGATGCATTGTCTATAGAAAGTTTCAAACATGATGTGAATACTATTACACGAAGGACAGATAATAACGGCGATGTAAAGCAGGTTACACATACATGTCGAAAAACTATCAGATATATATCGTATATGCAGTAATTCATAATGTTTTGCGTAGAATATTCTTAAACTATATCATTTTTTTGTATCATGAAATTACACAACAACGGAATATGCTGCTGCTTGCATAGGTATGCAAATAGATGCATTATTAGAATTTAACATGTTGTTATTTGAAATTTTATTTATATGTTGAGCTTTTCGCACATATTTCTTATTTATTATCTCATAGTATCATTCGTATTAAACATTTTAATCTTCTAGTACTTGCCCGTCATAAAACCTCCAATGCAATCCAGATAAACAATAGCTTTAAACTTAATTTTTTAATTTCTTCTCTCCATTTGGAAAGGGTGGTACAAGTAACAATCTGTCGCGTAACCGAAAACAATAAATAAGTCTTCCTTCATTTAATTCATTAAAAATCAAGTTAAAAACCATTCTACACGGACGTCAACCATTCCGACAGGTGCGAAGGAACTCGGACCTATCTTCGCTAAGAGCGTGACGCAATCTCACGGGCTTAAAAAGTCAGCGCTGCGCTTCCCAAAGCGAGAGAATTAGAAAAAAAGGGGAAGAGATTAGAGACCGAAGCTTCAGAGAAAGGGAGACAGAAAAAAAGGGAGACAGAGAAAAGGAGACAGAGAAAGGGAGTGAGAGAAAAAGAGTGAGAGAAAGGGAGTGAGAAAGGTGCAGAGTAAAAAGGAAATGAAGAGAATGGAAGCGAGATGGAAAGAAAAGAGGGAGGGGGAAGTGGGAAGGAAAAAATAGACAGGGTGAGAAAGAAAAAAGAACTGAATGGGGGCGGATAAGGTAACATTTCGGGAAGAAGAGAGAGAGAGAAATAGATAGATAGATAGATAATCGTCTTTATTCGGGCGAAATTTAGACCAGAAGGTCCATTCTTACATTTAACCCTTCGTCAATATAATAAATACAAGAAAAAGAATAAAATGAGGTATAACAAAATACATTATATAAACATGTACCTAAATTATACAAATTAAAAAGATAAAATTGAATACAGATTTGTGTTTGTGGGGAAAACCTAGGTAAAAACAGACATGTCCTCCCTAGTAAAACCCACGCAGGAAAACACCCACTAAGAAGGGGGGTGTGAAAAACCTGCGAAAACCCTAGATAGTGTACATATGGTAATAAAAAACTACAACATTAAATAGAAAGGAGTATGTACAGTGGGAGAGTTCGTATATACAGCGTAATTATAAACCGTCATAAAAAAAGTACACGTAAAGGTAATAACCTAATGTAAACAAGAAATATACAAGAATGCAGAATGAGATGAAATATACATGAAATATATACAAAGAATGAATATAAAGAAAGTTGTTGGGGCATGCATATTATAAGAAAGCAGGCAAAGATATAAAATACATAAATAATATAATACAATACAAAATAATATAAAACAATAGAAAAAAATAAAAACAACACAAAAAATATACATAAACAATAGAAAAAAAAATATATATAAAAACAATACAAAATTATATTAAGAAATACAAAGTAATATAAGACAATAAAAAAAAACTTGAGTAAGGATAATTTATGGGGAGTGTAAAGAGATGATTAAGGATTACTTTGTTGTTTTAGAAAGTGAGTGACACAGGTGCGTTTGAATGAGTTTAAAGAGGGAGATGTTTTAAAATTCTCATCTAAGTTATTCCAGAGTCGGCAGCCGGAGACTTGAAAGGATTTATTGTAGATATTCGTCCTGTGATGAGGAATAAGGAGGTTATTCTTGCCTCTAGTATCCCGCTTGTGTACTGTATTGATTTCATTGAAGAGGGAAGAGAGGTAGTCAGGTTTGTTATAAGTAAGGATTTTGTACATTTGCATCAGGGTATGTAAGTTCCTTCGAGCGTCAAGTTTGTTATAAGTAAGGATTTTGTACATTTGCATCAGGGTATGTAAGTTCCTTCGAGCGTCAAGTTTGAGCCATGAAAGATTATTGTATTGTTCGCTAATGTGGTCACTCTTTTTAAGGTCACCGATGAATCTCATGCAGGAGTTTTGTGTGCGTTGAAGTTTTAATGCCAGTTC
The DNA here is from genome assembly GCA_028673005.1 of Tanypteryx hageni. Lineage (NCBI taxonomy): Eukaryota > Metazoa > Arthropoda > Insecta > Odonata > Petaluridae > Tanypteryx > Tanypteryx hageni. The sequence continues at coordinate 61,132,349 of CM054116.1, forward strand.
ACAGGAGAGATCATTATAAACAACATCACAATAGTCAAAGTGAGGAAATAGGAGTGTGGTCACTAAGAGTTTACGTAAGGAATTAGGTAATAAGTTTTTGAGTCTTTTGAGAGAGTGCAAGGAGGAGTTTATGGTACTACAGATTTTATTGGTATTAGGAGCCCAGGATAGAGTTCCATCTACTATGACACCGAGGTTGACTACTGATTTTTGAAAATGCAATGTGGACCCCTCTAGCGATAGAAGAGGAGATTCGCTATGATCTATGGAAGACAATAATTTGGGGTAACCGATAATAATAGATTGACTTTTTGCGGGGTTGATCTTCAGAAAGTTATTTGCGCTCCAAAGAGAGAGAGAAGCTAGATCAGAGTTAATTTTAGCAACAGCATCGGGAAATTCAGGTACGCGCGAGTGATAGTAGATTTGGAGATCGTCAGCATATAGGTGATAATTACAGTGAGTTAGGGCATTTGAGATATCATTAATGTACAGAGAGAAAAGCAGGGGGCCAAGAGTAGAACCTTGCGGAACGCCTCTATTTACATTTAAGGGACGAGATGATAAATCATGAGTAATAACCTTTTGAGAGCGGCCATTTAGGTATGAGCGAAACCAGTTTCGAGAAGCGAGTGAGAAGTGCAAAAGTTCAAGTTTGCAAAGTAGGATGTCTTTGTCGATGGAGTCAAAGGCTTTACTGAAATCCAATAGAGTTAGAATGGTGATTTTTCTCTGATCCATTGCTTTGCGGACGTCGTCCGTTACTTTCAATAGTGCGGTAGCTGTGCTATGCGATTTACGAAAGCCAGATTGGAACGGGTGGATGAGATTATTTTTTGAAAGGAAATGAGTTATTTGCTCATGTGCTAGTCTAGAAATAGGGAGGCTGGAAGGACTGAGAGAGAGAGAGATTTCATCTAAGACTATCTCCTTCAACAAGAAATAGGAAATTGAGATGCAACAAAAGATGATAGCGGAGGGATGTTACCAATATAATAGAAAAATAAGACTCTCTCGGTAGGCGGGGAGAGCTGGAGATGATAGGAAAAAGGAGAAAACTGGCGCCTGGGATGGAGAGGGGAAATTGGATAAGAGATGGATGGGTAAAGAAAGGAGAGAGAGAGGTTGTGAAGCAGAAGAAAGAGGAATAAGGCAAGAGAGAGAGAGAGAGAGAAAGCGTGGGTTGTGTGCAAAGATTCCATTACGTTAGGAATGATTACGTGGGAGAAATGCTTCGGTGTCGGAGGAGAAAGTCTGCGTAGGAGACAAAGCTGAGGGAGAAACTAAGGGGTAGGTAGAGAGAAAATGGTGAACGAAGGAGAGAAAATGATGGGCGAGGAGTAAAGGGAAGGGAGAGAGGCTAGAGTTTAGTGGAAAGGGTTCGATATAGGGATGGACAGTTAAGATACAAGTGGCGAGAAATGAAAGGAGCGTGACGCGTGATAAAAAAAGAAGAATTTGAAAAAAAATTGAACGGAACGAAGAAGCTAGAAGGAAGAAGGAAGGGAATAAGAATAAGGAGAAAGCAGGTGGAGGGAGATTGTTCTGTAAAGCGAGACGAGAGTACCGTGAAAGGAATTGAGATTGGGGCGAATTTTTTTAAAGGAGCTCAATGCGTGAATTTCCGAGGTGGTGGTAGGGGATGTGCATGGGAGGATGTGCAAAATGGAAGAGAACTGAGAGGAAAAGAAGAAAAAAATAGAAGCGAAGAGAGGCGGAGGAGAAAGTTAATACGATATGATAGAGCGAAGAGACGGAGTAAGGGTTTAAAGAAGGATGAAAATAATAAAATGGAATAAAGAAGAAAATAAACAGAGAGGGAGAGAGCTTTGTGATATGAGAGTTCGAGAAGGGAAAACTGGAGAAATGGAACGAGAGAGAGAGACAGAGAGAGAGAGGGAGAGGGAGGGAGGGAGAGGGAGGGAGGGAGGGAGAGGGAGGGAGGGAGAGGGAGGGAGGAAGAGGGAGGAAGGGAGAGAGAGAGAGGGAGAGGGGGAGAGGGAGAGAGGGGGGGAGGGAAGAGGGAGAGAGAGAGAGGGGGAGAGAGGGGGGAGAGAGGGAGAGGAGGAGAGAGAGGGGGAGAGAGAGGGAGAGGGAGAGAGAGAGGGGGAGAGAGAGGGGGAGAGAGGAGGAGAGAGAGGGAGAGGGGGAGAGAGAGGGTGAGAGAGAGAGGGGAGAGAGGGGGAGAGGGGGGGAGAGGGGGGGAGAGGGGGGGGGGGAGAGAGAGAGAACGTGGAAAATAATAGGCTAGTGGAATGTAAGAGAAAAGAGAGTTGGAGGAGAGAGAGGAAGCATTTTAGGGCGGGAGACGGGATCGCAATGGAACGGACGTGGGGAAAGTAAAGAGAAAACGGGTCCAAGTTTTGGACGATATAGCTCTCAGAAGTATTAGTGGGAAAGGAAAATGAAAGAAGGAAGAGGAAAAACAGATATGAACAGATATGGAGGAAGAGATGAGTTAATAACGAAGCGGAATTAGGAAGGAAGAGAAAAGTTGAGAAAAATATGGAAAAGGAATGGCAGGAGAGTTATTGGAGATGCGAGTAATCGCGGGGACATAGAAATTTATTTATAAATACTCTTCGAAAACGTTTGAAGTAATTTGAATGTTAAAGTGAAACCGAGAGCATAATTTGTTCACAAAACCTGGATATGAGTGAAGAGATAAACTTTTGGGAGTCATAACGAAGGCCAAGGATCGATAAAAGTTGTTTGAAACGATGGAGGACTGAAATGATACCGGATAGTATGAAAACATAAGACACCAGGAGGGCAAAAAGGAAGCGGACAGTCTGAAAGTCTAAAGCGAGTTGCAGCAGAATGCCGAATATGAAGAAAATGATAAAGAAAGATTGAGCCGAGTAAAGCAGGAAATGACTACGTTGGAATTAAACGATTGATCTTCTGGATGAAATAAGTATAAACGCAAGAAGTGCAGAAATAAAGGGATGATATTGTTCATCAGGCAGGGGAGAATACCAATAATACTGAAGAAATGGTGACAAGTTTCACCTTGTGTAAGGGATGAAAACAACCTTGTGGTAAAAGAAATGAAGACCAAGAAATGTACGGTGAAAGAGGGTACGGAATTGTATGGATGGGAGAGAAAGAGAGAGAAAAGAGGGTGGAGAGAAAAAAAGTGATGATATGAAGCATTATGCGTAGAAAGAGAGAAAGGGGAAGGCGTAGAGGGCGGGACAGTGAGACAAGGCCAAAAAGGGAAGGGAAGGAAGAGAGAGAGAGGGAGGGAGGGAAGGGCGGGATTTTGGGAGGGGCGACAAGAGCTGAAAGAAAGAGATGGGTTTTGGAATGAATTGCGAGCGAGAAATAAATGCCGGAGGTTCGAAAGACAGTGGGAATATTAAGGGTCGGAGGGAAAAATATATAATCCGGAATGGAAGAGAGGACCGATTCGTTGAAGGACACACAAATGGGGAATGTTCCCCCATTCTCCTCCCTCTCCAACACTCCGTCTCTCCCTCGCCTTCCCTTCCTTTTTTACAATCTCCTTTCTTTTGATCTTTCTCTTTCTCTCTCCCGTGATGCCAAAGAGGATGCTCGTTTTCCCGGTGGACGGGTAAAATGGACATGAGAGATAGAGAAGGGAGAAAATCCCTTTTAACGATGCGAATTTTACAAAGAGAATACGATTTCCCTGACCTCTCCCTGTCTCCCTATCTCCTATCGTTTTACTTCGGTGGAGTTTACATTAAGGGGGTCTCAAAGCTCCTAAAAACGCTATATATACAGTGGAATCCGGGAAGCCGATTTAAGACTTTTGTATGAATATAATGTTTTTTACAAAACCGATAAGTAATTGCTGGAAGTAAACACGGAGCAAAATATGCGTCTTTGGTGTCATCGAATTAAATATTTCCGTTGTTCTATTTTGTGAGAATCTAAATGGTGATTCTTTATTTTTATGAAGGTTAAGAAATCGAAGCTCAATAATAAGTCACGCTTTAAAGAAAAGATATATGTATATCACGATTATGTATTATAAAGTATTTACTCCGTAAATAAAAATACTGTTTATGAGAAATTCTCTTAACATAAAATCATACTTTTTTAGAAAAAATTCACAAATACCATATTTGTTTGAACACCGTAGTCACACACAATTTTCTTTAGAAAAGCAGGGTGCATGTCCCATATACGAAGATTTCCAACAAAAACTTATTTTGTACTTCATCAAGACATTCGCCATTGTTTGGCTAATGCGGCGGCAATTACAAAACGTATTATATCAGATATAAAGAAGGACACTTTTTAATAAGTATCCATAATAATAAAATTGATCTCATCAAATGGAATATTTAATTATTTTTTCCGGATTGGAACTCTGAAAAACATGCAGTACTCGTCTTATTCGAGGACGTGCGGTGTTATAATATATACGGTGTGTAAAATGACATCAAAATCTCAAATAAAAATTAATTTAATTATTTTTTCTTACTATTTAATAATAAAAATTAAGTGATTACATTTATCAATCACTTAATAAACCTGCATGGCCTTCGCACCAAACTTAATAAAGCTATAATAATGTTTATTTAGTGCTATTGGATGATTTTATGCGATCGAGATATAACGAGATAATAATTTTTCCCCCTGGAATGCAAGAATCATTCTCAGACGTGTTAGGTTTTGGAGAATGTAATTAAACATTCTGACTGACTTTGAAAAAATCGACGATCCTTCCTGATAAGCTCTGTAGCTTTGTAACATTTTAAGATCTCCAACTAGGATTTTTCTCGCAACACCGAACAACCTATTACGCGCGGCAGTATAAAAAAATTAAGCAACTCTAATAATGCTGATACGGTGCCTATCATTTGTAACCTGTGGGCCATTTGACGCGTTGTCCCCAGTTTATATTCCGAGAAAATTGACTCTCGTGGCGTGAGTATACGTGCCCTTGGAACGGAGGAAACATTGAAGAGAAGGAGCGTGCTTATGGGAAGGAGTGAAAGGAAGAAAGACAGAGAGGAGAATCCGATAGAGAAAGGGGAAGAGTGTCATATAAGACGTGTCCCAGAATAGGGTTCGGATGAAACGGCGAAAAGAAAGAGGTTTAGTAGAGAAAATGGAGAGGAGGAACGAAGGAGGTAGAGAGAGAGAGTTCATGGAAGGAGCACGCAAGGCGTGATGAAATAAGAGGGGAAGACCGCAGAGGAGTAGAGGGGGAAAGTGTATCAAAGCGGAGGGAGGTGTGTGGAGTGGGTTCTGCGTGTGTGGAGGTAGGAAATTGAGAAGGCGTTACGTGGGGTGGAGGTTTAGGTTTAAGGAGAACGGGAGCAGTCGAGAGGGGATGGGGGTGATGCTAAATCTTAGGGGAGTGGGAGGGGAGAGTGAGAGAAGGAAAAGGGAGGGTCTTGGGACCTTGTGAGGAGACGCCATCCGGTAACGAAGTTTAACAAAGATTGATGGAGACGCGAGAAACGTCGAGGAAATCAAGGAGTAATTAATGACGTGGAGGAGGAAAAATGGTGGGGTGGGGAGGAAGGAGTGAAGAAAGGGAGGAAGACGAAGAATGAGGACGAGAAGGAGAAAATCTGGCAGAAGAAATGACTTGAATTTTTGTGCGTTATTTGGGTGACGGAATGAAGGTACTCGGAGAATACGAGAAAAATACTAAGGACAAAAGAAAGACACTATAGGGATGCACTGAGATCACATTTAGAATGAGGGTATAGATAGAACGAGAAGTAATAATGCGAGGCGTCGAAAACAACTTTAAAAGAAGGAAAGGGAGTTAAAAGAAAGGCAGAGAAGTAGGACGCTGAAAACTTCCCCTCTTCCGAGAAAAAATGAGAATCAAATACACCTCTCAACTTCCCAAAAGGGGCCTTATAAAGGTCAATCTTTCTTAAGGTCTTTTAGCTCGGATTTACTAACGAAGTCAAAATTATGTTGGGAAGAAAGATTGCCGTGATGAATTGATGGCAAAGAAAGGGATTTCTTATATCTGACTTATATCTAATGAGTTTTTTAATTTTTATTAATGGTTTGATTCTGCGCGAAAAAGACCAAACATATATATAATTTATATTTATTTTTCTCAAATTGTATCCGCTATATACACTTGTTGAACCGAGTGATATACTTGAGAGGAGATTGGAATTTAATCTCCCATTTCAAAGAAATATTGTTAAATCCAAACCTTACACTGAATTTGATTAAAAAATAAGAATACCATCGCAGAAATAATTATTATTTATAAATGTACGAGCAGTTATATTGTTCATTTTGCAGGAATATGAATGTTATCAAAACTATAAGTAAAAGATTGCGATAGGCATAGCAACATTTTATTTATTTTAAAATGAAAACGCAATTAGCATAGTAGTATCCAAATGTTGAAAAGCTTGTTTTACCATCTTATTTGATTTATTTCAGTTTAATTAATGCATTTAGTCATTTTTATTAAAATAAACTTCATAATAAACCAAGTTATTAGATGTTTATTCTGTCAATGAAATTTCATGTATTTGAAGTAAACAAATGATACGATTTGATAATAAATAGCTTTTTTGAGGTCAAAGCTCAAGTCTCTGAATTCATTATATGTAAGGAGAATACTGCCATAATCTCATTGATAGTCTATTAAAACGGTTGTAATGTTATGCTTTATTATTTAAAAATTTGCCGTAAACCTATGCATATTTGAATGGATTTTCAGATATATTGTTTTGACTCAAATATAACAAAATTTTATTTCTAATTACTATTTCATTAAAAAAATTCAGTTATTAGCATAAAATCTTTGCTATATTTAAAGTTTGTTCGTTATTATCACTTTAAAAGTATTTGTCGAAAATCCTGTTTCTCTTAGTAACTGAAGTTTATAATTGATAAGTTTGCGTTAATATATTAAATGAAAAATTACCTGTAAAATTTATTGAAGAATTTCTGCATACTGTTTTTCGGTCATGCTATTTCATTATATCTTCGAATTGCAGTGCAGTTTTTATAACTTCAGAAACTAAAAATATAGCTCTATCAGTAAAGCAAAATATTTACACTTGATTTTCGTGGATTGTAATGGTATAGCATTAAAAACAGACTCCCAGTTCCAATCGAGTGGGATTGTTTGTAGAAATTCTTAAATTTATCTCAGTATCGTGAAATGGTGAGCTTAAAAATGAGTAAGAATGTTGAAAATGAAGGCGAAGGCCAAACACTGCGTGGTATGTGAAATACATTCGACGTAATATTTCAAAGAACTGCACGAAGATTCAATAATAAATAGGAATTCAATCAAAAAATACTTGATTTTTGAACAGGCTCAAATGCGCGATCACGTTAATTAGTTGTGCATGATCTTCCGTTAAAAGCACAGCAGGACGCATTATGTAATCAAGTAGGAACATTTCATCGCTTCCTGAAAATGTTTAACAACGAAGGGAATGGCGGGAGGAAGAAGGGTAGAGGAGAGTCGAATCGGAGTGGCCATAAAGCAACTGCATGCCTCTGCTTTTATGGCATCGCACGCCCCAATGTTTGCCTCTTGGTATATGGCCTAAGGCGTCCGGAATGTTCGCGATCACGGAACCAAAAGATAAATGACGGGAGGTGAAAGCCAAAGGAATCGGAAGAGGAAAAACAAAAGGAATAGGACACTATGAAGAGACGAGAAGAAAACAAGAATTCCTAACTAGGACTAATGCAGACTGGTTTCCCAAAGTTGACGTCCCGAATTGATAATTTATATTGACCGAAAATGTTTCGGTATGTTTTAGTCATTCCAACGAGTTCTCATACCATGATTACCACTTGTAATTCATAGTTTATCTATGATAGAGAAAAATTGGAAAACAAATTAATAGAGCACTATCAGGTTTAAAATATTAAAAACCATGTCAAAATCTTTCTGACGTTGTTTTTTTCATGTATTTTTTTAAAATAAACAAATTTAATAAATGTTACTGTTTGTACGCTAATATGTCTGGATCAACTGTCCATTGCTGAAGAATAGTCGAGCGAAAAAGAAATAACCCATTTCTTCACTCGTCTATGCTCAAGCCGAGATCGGTAATAATCGTCTCCATGGCAACAATCCGATAAAATGCGTTAATTTAAAACGCAAAAACATTAAAAATTCTATGATATGAATTAAAATTTACATGCTTTTCCCCGTATAACTGTGCAAACCACGCTCCGATATAACAATTTAAAGATATTTTAATGTATTAAAGAAAACAGCTCTACACGATGGATTTGAGATTTCCTATGTAAAACAAATTGGGAAAAAACGTTCCTAGAATCGAACCCGGGACTTCAATTTTCGACAAATAAAAAATACACACACACACACAGACAGGACAATTTCATAAGGCTCTTTCCTTTGGAAACCAGCCTAAAAAGGAAATAAAAAGTGAATGAGAGGAAGGGAGGGAAAGGGGGACAGAGAACAGGGTAAAAATCGTGCGCTCTGGTGGAATTATTTCTTTCTCTCCCTCCCAAACGGAAATCTCTCTCCAGACAAGACTGTTGGTTCTCGATATTCGTACGTGTTTTATTAATATTGAGGGATTGTTTTGCAACGAGCCACATATTCCTTAAAAATTACCCTCGGATCTATCCATAACTTGGAACCATGTGTGTGTATTTATCTAATAAACCTCTTGGATTATTATAGCCATAGCTCCTTCCACACCGAATACACAAGGGAGGAGGAAAACCCGGTGCCGGTATTAGCCTCCTCTAAACGAAGAGCATCAAGGGGGTCAACGGCTTAACGTCCCTTTCGAAGGACGGAACGCTGACTTTGCGCGGTCTCTTCAAACCACACAAACAGGGGACCGCGCGACCTTGGAAAAAATCCTACTTTCGCAGGATTTCGTACCATAAAAGTAACGGTTTATTTATAATCTTTGATTTGCCTTAATCGGATATGAGAATTTTCTTGAAATTAAACGTTAATGAGCATATGTAGCAAATCTTCAATATAATTTGTCTTTAAACTAATGTTTTATGAGGGGTTCATTCGGTAATATAGCTATCAAAAGTTCGACTTGAGCAGAGTTAGGGTGAAGTTTTTGAGTATGTATATGGTGAAGGATTAATTTGAATTTCATTTCATCATGTGAAAGGCAACGAGAGGTATATTTAATAACAAATTACTTCTCTCATAAATGTGTCGACTGCCTATGGAATTTGTAATTATATTAACAATTTTGATTGTCTCCTGAAAACGAAGGTTTAGCATGATTAATACAAAACTAGAGATAAATAAATGGAATTAATGTGTCATATGACCCTTATGCTACATGCATAAGGTCCTAACCTAAGAAAATATTCCCGTTCTGAAACATGAAAATTAATCTTCTACGGTAGTTCAGTGGTAGAATTGATTCGATTCCCGGTATTATCAGATTTTTTTCCCTGGATCCAAATTTCTCCACAAAACTAAAGATTCATTAAATTTATTTTATCTTATGCGAGTATATTTCTTCAAAAAGATCCATTTATAAATGAACTTTAATAATAATTGGAATTAGTTAACATTTAATAGTTATTTGGAATGTTTATATACGGAATAAAATTCCTTGCTGTTTTTAGCGCCATGTGCATAAATCATTTGAAATAAATTAAATCATTTAAGTAAATTGCAGGGCACGCATGAGTTTTCCTCGTCTGCTATAGCTTTAATTTTACTTCAAAAACACAAAAAATAAGCAAAATTTAATTTGGAAACGAAATATATCACGATAAGAAATAATCAAAACACGCAGTCTGATACAAATACTGACTATTGAAGTCGAATTCGGTGAAGTAACTTTATTTCACTTTTCACCATCTCCTTATCCGAGCTAAATTGCGAAAATGGTTTCTTGTTATTTAGTCTTAGATACGTAACATAATAATTACTTTCCAAAAAGGAGATAATTTATTATTAGTCTTCTTTTTACTTAGACTAATCCAGTGTTTCACAATTGGCTATCGCAAACAGTCTTCTGTTTGCCCTCTTTCTGTAAAGGTTAACTATCAGTGAATTATGTATCAAAGGAAATGTATGATGAGCAACGTGTAAAAACGTATAATTAACTATTAGAACTAGTAGAGTAAATAATTATACATACTTGATTTTTTACCTTAAATATATAATAATAAAAAAACCACGGTTAATAATGACGGAAGGAGGAGAATGCCACCAAATTCTGAAGATGCCGTGACGCTAAAAAGGTTGAGAAAAGCTGAAAATCGAATAATATTGACATTTAGACGCTGATACGATCAATGCATATATTCGATTAGTCTTATGCTCAAACTGTACAGACACATATATGTATATTTCCGAAATATTTTAAAAATCATAAATTCCGCGTATAGCATCCAAAAAAATATCGCAGTTAAGTAATGTAGCTGAAGAAAAATGAATGAACGCAGAAAAGACTTATTTGTGCATCATTATTTTTATCTTCCTCAATTATGTGAACGACTCAGATGCAGTAAGTATGTAAATGCCGGCAAACACGCTTTTCACCATAACCAAGTGCGATCAGCAAAACCATCCTCGATGCCATTTATTCGCAGAAATCAATTCTACAAGGATGATAGTTGTTCGCAAAGGCTTATCGAAATTTCATTCCATCATCTACACTCGACGAAAGTATTAGACACCGATTGAAATGCGCTCCCACCTCTTTATTTATTCCCTTCGCATCACGGAGTGATGGGACGGTATGATTTTTCTATGGCGTCCGAAAATCCTTTTTTTGCTTCCAATACACGTCACATCCATTTAGGACCCACAGGAGTGTACGCCTCGGCGACCGTGCCCTCCACGTAATGCGTATATTCCCTCGGTCGCGTTCCGATGAGCTCTCTCTCTCAGGGAGAGAAGGGGGGGGGGGAGGAGGGGAGGGGGTGAGTTTATAAATTTTTAAAAAACCCATCTCTCACTCCCCGCTTTAAATTCCGTTAACGAAGCGCAATGCACGAGTACCGGTCGCCGAAACGGTCAAGAGTTATTCAGGGGTGCCGACCTCGCGTGCCAGTCAAATGAATTGGTAATGGCCGCCGGGTGTTTTTAAAAAATTTTCTCGTTTTTATTTCTTTAAAAGCGAAGCGACGATTCATGCGTCCGGTTGGCGATATGAATTACGTCGTTCCGGCGCTCTTTTCTTACTTCTTTTGTCAAGCCAAACACTCTTTTATTTTTATTTTTTTATTTTAAAATTTCGAGTGCTTTCTGTGAAATCTCCTTTCCATTCTCCTGTTTTTTTTTGTGATTTATCCCGGACTGCGGTGGCGGTTCAAAATTCTTCGTTTCATGACGGTCGTACTCCGGGTTTTGAAGTACGATTTATGAGTGATTACAGGCCGGCAATCACTAGCAGGGGCGAGATTTTTCATTCGTTTTTATTTGCCGCTTGATGATTTTTTTCGTGCCTCATAATTCTCCCAGATTAAAAATAAAGCCTTTTCGAAATTACGTGAAATTGTTTAAAAAAATTGCAGGATGTCTCTACTAAAGTAAATTCAAGAATTTATGTCGCAATTGACATTGTACTCGTACTTCTGATCGTGTGCAGTTTGTAAAAAGAACACATTAAATTTCTATTCTCAATATGCATACATCTATTAATATATACATGACCTGTATAAATGCTGTAAGAGACACTTGAATTCCTATGCGGTAAAGGTTGTGTGCGAAATTTGTTTTTTTTTTAGTATTTCTCAATAGAAAATGTATTCGAGATAGATTTCACAATTATCATAATAATCGACGAAATTACCTTGCATAATACGAAAACCCATCATAACTGGAATGTCCTGAGAGAATTCGAATCTTTCCTTGGCGATATCATGTCACAGATTTCACAAATTCCTGTCTTTTGATAATGCGAAATATATAAAAAATGATGCGTTGTTCAATGTGATTTTACAACAATTTTATTTGCAAATATGGTACTCATTTAAGATTTTTTGTAACTTTCAGGTTGTATGTCACATAAATTTCATAATTTTAAATTACTATGTTAATCTAGAAGTATTACATACAAATCTGCTTGCTTAATATTTGTTGGTTTTTAAAAACTGCAAACTATGATATGATTTGCCATAAGCTATATTAAAAGTAAAATACTCCTATAGCCAAACAATTAGAGGGTTACAACACCCAATGCATTTCGCCCACAAGGTGGGCATCGTCATGCCACTAAACTTGGATACGATAACAATTTAATTAATAAATTAGTGAGAAAACATAACTTTAATAAAACCTTGTCCAATGCCACTTCTCTCAAATTAGACAACAAAAAAGAGGACAAATATGTAAAATTGCCTTATTTCCCACCATTAAACTGAGGCTTGAACAAAAAATTTTTTAACATAAGAATTATACCATAACATATACAAATCCATATAATTTGAAAAATTTACTGGGCAGTACAAAAGACACAACTGAAACTTTGAACAAGTCCGGAATTTATAAAATACAATGCTCACACTGTGACAAAAAGTACATAAGACAAACAAGAAGGAAACTAATAGCACGCTTCAAGGAACACATGGCTCACTATAAATATAATCGTTTTGAAAAACCAAGCGTTGCCAACCACATTTTAGAAACAGGTCATAGTATACACGTAAACGATTTAACATTGATAACTTCAGCCAATAACTCACTAAACTCGTTAGAAAACCTTCACATTTACAAAAACCGCGATACACTTATGAACACGGACACAGATTTCAACAAGACTTTATACAAACTGACAGATGTAAACAACACACACGCCCAAAAAAGGTTTCCGCGCTTCACTTGTTTCTCGGTCGTCTTCTTAATACTTTCCGTTCAAACCTTGCAGTTGACTCCCAGTCACTGTTGAAACAGGTTTTGCCCCTGACGATGCCCACCTTGTTGGCGAAATGCATTGGGTGTTGTAACCCTCTAATTGTTTGGCTATAGGAGTATTTTACTTTTAATAATCTGAGCCAAAGTTATTGAGCTACCAACGATATAAGCTATATTGAAAGAAGTCGAATCAACAAATAAAATCTAGGCAGATGATATCTGAGAAGTGGAATAAAATTTAAACTAAACCGTGTGCCAGTAATTTGGAAAATGGTCATGGAAATTACCTAAAATTTCTCTTTGCTGAAGTACTGAAATATTGTCGTATATTTTTGGTATCAAAACTAATTTATTTGTCAATTCGAGAAAATAATGCTCTTATGCTTGCAAAACCTTGCACGTATCAAATTCGTATATTCATATAAATCATTTAATGCTAGTTAATTGAACGAAACACTCGGCATATGCTAACCAAAAGGATGAAGAAACGTTCCTGAAATCGAACTTGAGTCTTTTTTCAGAGACTTTTTATTTTTCTGCATGATTGAATACAACAGCCTATGCACGAGCCAAGTTCCAGTTCTTAATTCAGCCTTTGCAAAAAAAACCGCAATGGACGGATCATTGAATATTTTAACATAATGATTATGACTTTTTGGGGTATCGTTGCCACATTTGATCATGCAGGCTAAATACCTCATGCTCTTTGTTATTTTGTTCGATTGAGCATATATTATTAAATTTTATCATGGTAACCGTATTGAGGTGTTTTTCTGTTTTTTTTTTGATAAAGTGGTTATTATGTTTATTTTACAATTTCTCAAAATGTTTTATTTAATTTAAAAAATATAATTTCAGTAACAATTTTATCACGGAGTAGTATATTATTATCTTATTTTGACGAGTTACTGGTTTGTTTAATAATGAAATTTGCCTTATGAGGGATTAAAAAATAAAATTATTTCATCACGGGATGGTACAACAAAAGGACAGGAGAGAAGCATTCACGCATACAATAATTACAACCAGAAAGGCACAATGGGGAAATGAGATGGGTAGTGTCCAACGAGATTGATTATGTTACGATGTTGAAATAGACGGTAACCCCTGGGCAACAAAATTGATATGTAATGAGATTCTTGGATGATCTGTGAGAATATGATTGGGTGACTCCAATTAATTCTGATCAATCCCTATCGTGAAATGCAAAGCTTATATTTTTAATGAGTGCGTTCCAAACGTTGGTACATGAACCTCCAGTGGAACTTCACAGAATTTAAGGGAGCACGTATAAGCAAAACTATAAGAATGACAGTATTTAATTGTCCGATTTTTTTTGCAAATCGTATCCTAAATCATGATGTTAGGTTATTCCAACTCATGCACAAGGCAAGGGATGACTATTTCACAGAAGTTTCGCATGTTATCGATCATTACCAAAAGTTTACGGCACTTAATGTATAATTCAAAATGGTAATTCTATATTCCTTTGCATTAAATTCAAGTTATGTGCTTGCTTTTGCATGGAGTATAATATTCTCTAAGAGAGAAAAGGCATTTCTTTGGATAGAGCTTTATTGAGAAATCTTAAAGGCACAATCACTAAAGATTCTTCACACTTACTATTGTGTTCCTTTTGATGAGAAGTAGATACTATGTATTTATCTGTACGTTTGAAGCGCAAAATTATATATTTTGCATCTTCGGCAAGACATGACGCCAGATATTTATTGAAAGATAAATTATTTTAAATGTAATTTTAACTTTACCTTTGTAAGTGCAATATTCGATCAATATCTACGACTTATATTCAATCAAAATTATGAGCTTCGAAGCGATGATCAGTTTTGTAATCATCGTGTTAAGCTCTAACTTTATAAACAGATAGCGTTTATCATAGGCAAATTCCATTTTAAGAGCATGAAAACAACAGTTCGTATTATGAAAAGGTCGGTGGTGAATGACGTACCACCGGGTATGAATGAGATTTCAAGCCTTACGTACGGTGCGAGAGTGTTTTGTTTGGCAGCAACAAGCCCACCTAGCAACGATGAATTAATTGGGTCGCTAAATCGGTCCATGTGTAATTAGGTCAAGCACGTCCCGTGTACTGAAAGCCTGTACCTTCATCAGAGATTACGGTAAAGACCACGCTACAAATATTAGCCAACCTCTTTGCAGACCAACGCACTGAAAATTTCCTTTAAAACTACAAGATTTTCTATTTGGTATCGTGATTATATAATTTTGCAAATTTTGTTTTATCAGCCCGTAATTTTCATTGCTGATTATTTCGACCATCGTATTTTACTTTTAAAATCATTTCCATGGACATGGTGGATTTTTAGCGTTTTAAAAATTATAGGTATTAAAACAAAGAAATTCAAGCGTATGAAATATATTTGCTTCAATTCTACTGGAATTTCAAGAAATAAATAACGCAGCATTCCTTATAACTAACGTATCTGTTATATAAAAAAACGTTTTCATGGTAATATGAGGTATAAGTAGGCTTACCATATATCCAGGTGAACAAAAAATCTGTAGATGAAAAACCGGGACCTGACTGGGACAACATTTATTATTTATATTTGTTACATGAACTTTAATGTAATATAAAATAATTATGCATATCTTAAACGTATTTTCTATCGCTATTAAATAATTTTACCAATTGGCCAATTACGATTTTATAATTTTCAAACAAATAAACTGGGACGTCAGGGAATGAGGGAAGAAGGGAGGGAGGTAGAGGTGGTAGCTATGTGCGGTACTACATAAAGGGGGAAAAACAAAAAAATGTTTTTAATATTACAATATTAAATACAAAATTCAATATTAAAAAAAGAAATTATTTGAGTTTAGGAAACATTTTATCTGTTCAGAAACAGGATTTTATTACCATTATCTCTGATTTTGACTGATGTTTATTTTCCCGGACAGAACAACAAACCGGCCGGGACGCCAGGACAGACCTCAAAACCGGGACAATCCTGATCAAACCTGGTCGTGTGGTAAGCCTATATATAAGGAATATATTCTTAATAAAATGTGTGAAAACTGTTCTTTTTAAAAATCTATAATAAATACGATTTAATCATTTGTAGTGTTGGTTATTATTAAATTGAACATAAAACAACAATATATTATGAATATGGAGTTAATGAGCTGTAATTTGTAGTATTCTATGATCAAGATGTTATGAAAGTAAACAAGAAAAATTTTGCTTTTTAGGAACCACAGGATTTTATTCTATCATTATTATTTAGGCGCCTGATGATGACGTTCTAACTTTTGAAACCGATTATCGTTACGGTTGTTTCCGTTTACTTTCATGACGTTGTATGCTAGAATAGTGTTAGATATTTTATTTTGGTAAAAATTAGCGATATTTTAAAAATATTTTAGCGCGCTTTTAACTAAAAGGATAACAAAATACCCCGTTCTAAATTGTCCAAGATCACCACAGAGTGTGCAAAAAACGTAGATGGCCACGAGATGCTCAGAAAATTAATCGTAATTAACACGAACAGAGCAGATTAGGAAAGAAAATTAAAACACGTGTAAGCGTCAGCAGCACCCCAGATCATGAAAAATTCCCTTGCGTAAACGCGTTGATAGCAGTAAAATGGTTAACAATAGATCCTTTTATGCTCCGAGATGTACAATATTTGGAACGGATGTAAAAATCTTATAAGGACCTCACGGTACGAGTGCTATAACGCCTCAAGCCTTCCTCATCAAACATCATTTATCTTAAGACCCTTTTAACCGCAAAATCATCATGACGGGTACACATCGGATATCCTTAATTGGAGGGTGGGTTGGAGAGGGGAGAGGGTTTGAAGTTACGTGTTTGGGGCGTTTAAGCAAATTGGGATAAAAAATCGAAAGGGATTTATTTTTTTCACCATTGGATATTTGCCTCCGCTCTAATAGTCCCCCTCCCCCTCTCTCTCTCTCCACTCGTCCTTCCGTCATCTCTCTCCTATTCCCATCCCTATTTGTCACCGGTAAAAAAACCATCCCTTATCCTATTTGATCTTCCACTCTCTCATATCCCGCGCCTCCTCTTCATCTTTCCATCCCACCCTCATGTACCCCTCTCGCTGTTTCACCTCGTGTCCTACCGCTTCTTCACTTCTTTCCAATCAAACCCCTCTCCTGCCTTGCTTTGAACGCCACAGTCTCGTCCATGCTTCTTTTTCAATCCTTACTCTCCATTTCTCTCTCTATCTCTCCATCTTTATCTCTCATCTGTCTCTTCCTCTCCTTTTCTCTTTTCATCGCTTTCTATCTCTACAGTTCCCTTTCCTCATCATTCATTCTCTATATCTCTCCTCTCTCCACATATTTCTCTATCTCCATCTCTCTAGCTCTCCAATCTCATTCCTCTCGATCTTCTCCCGCACCCACTAACATCCACCCAAACCCACACACACGCTTTCTCATTTTTCATTCTCTATATCTCTCCTCTATCTCCAGATCTTTCTCTATCTCCATCTCTCTACCTCTCTCCTTTCGCTCTTCTCCCACACCCACACACACGCTCTCTCTCTCCCTCTCAGTCTCCCTCTTTCTCTCCTTTCCGAATTTGTCATCTCCAAAAAGGCCGTCCTCCTATTTCCCAACTCTCCCTCGGCACCATCCCTTTTTGGCACGTTCGGCTCATCTTCTCCTTTCAAAGGTCTATTGGTCTATTCACCAGCATCCCCATGCCTTCCACATAGGCCTTCCTGAACGGTGCGGGATGCCCATTGATTTCTTTCATCCGAAAACACGAGGCACCAAAAGCTAAAGTGCCAAACGTCTTGATTTATGTGAGTGGAATTTAGGCGAAAAGGCGATTGACTCACGAGGAGGAAATTTCTCTTGAAATACTTATTCCGTGTTAATTAATTTTACGGCAGCATTTCCATAGTTTGTTTATTAAGTTTTACGCATAAAATTCCATTTTATGTAAGGTTATCGTGTTTGAATATATATTGGCACTTAGAATACGTTAAAGTACGTGATTAAAATAGGATGTCCGTGATAAATTAGGCACAACCTACAATTACACGATAAGGCAGTGGTGGGGAAACCTTTTACGTGGCGGACCGCATTAACAGTTGCAGCTTCTTAGGTGGGCCGCATTAACAGATGAAAATGCTTCGGTGAGCCACGTTAGGGCTCGCATCGGAAGTTATTTAAGATAATGCGAGGGGTCCTGTTAGTGAAAATCAATAATAAATAATGTGTTTTCCCCATAACATCACCGGAAAAGTTTTCCGGCCATAATTTTAAGCTACAAATATGAAATTATCTGTATTTTGTATTATGGTTCGCTTTCATAATTGCATCGCGGGCCACATAAAATGCCCTCGCAGGCAATAAGGGGAAAACGAATGAAGATTTATGCTTGAATATATTCAATTCAATTTATATTTATTAAATGAAATTTGGAATTTTGAATTCGATGGCCACGTTGATTGTGCGTACATCTTACTACCGAGGTTATCCTTTTTGGAACTGCTATGGCGGTCTTTGTTTGCGCTCGTAGATAATTTGCTCAATTTATTATTTTAAAAAATTGCGAAAACTTATAAATGTTTTAATATTTCTCTTTTTGCTTGATTGTAAATTTAAAAATGGAGCTCGATAAACAATGAAGCACTTCGATGTGATTAAAAATAAAAAAAATAGAATATAATTTATGATTGTCCATACATATTATGAGAAACCATAAGAGATCAGTTTGGCAATCGTGATGCTACCTTCTCAGTAGAGATGTAATATAATTAATAGTAATATGTAATATAATAATAGTAATATGTAATATAATAATGGAAAATTATGCAAATTGTGAAATGAAATTCGAAGAAAACCTGTAAACGAATTGAGAAGATTGTTATGTTATGACAAAGATATCCAACCTTGTTTGTGTTTGTTCTTGTGTATTTCAGGCTAATAAATATCTTGGATTATTATAGCCATAACTACTTACATACCAGACACACTCACAAGGGAGGAGGGAAACCCGGTGCCGGCATTAGCCTACTATTAACGCAGAGCACCAAGGGGGCCAACTGCTTAACGTCCCTTCCGAAGGACGGAGCGCTGACTTGTGCGATCTCCTCAAAGCACACATGTAGAGAACGGGGCGATCCCAGGTTGAAAGATTCGAACTGGGACCGCTGCGTAGAAGGCCAACGCTCTAACCACTCCTCCACCCCGTAGCCGTCCTTGTGTAAAAGGATACTAACATAAAACTGAAATTTTTATATAAGACCAATAATTTTTTTATCCATAACAACCGTGAACCAGTTGCGGCTCCTCTTAATTAAGTTTTTTTTTTTCGATTTTCTATTGGTTTAAGTTTTTAACTCATTATTGTTATTTGAGTTTTTACGATATGTAAAAAGTATTCTTACTTTGTTGCCTGTTCATCTAGATTTAGAAAAAGAGTTGAACTAATGTTGTCGCACGTATATATATTTGAATTAAAAACTCGTCCTTAGCAAGAAAATTTTATGTTATACCGAAACAAATAATCAAGTAAGATAGCTCATGCGCTGTCTATCCCCAGAGGAAGATTTTCATTAATAAAATAATGATAAGAATAAATTTATGTTATTAACAATAACATAGTGGCAATGAAATACCAAACTATTTTTAGGGATTATTATTTTATACTTCCAGATTTCCTCATCCCTAATTTAATAATGTTTATCGATAAAACTAATGATGCACTAATAAATTAACTCCAGGCTTTTCTGAAAAAAAACGGCGGTCGATAACTGATTAATTTAATTTTAAAGTGTACTCTTTATTCTGTTTCTGTCCTAAAGGCGGCGCCTGCTACTTGATAGTCTCTCGAGATCGCTGCCTTGTCTTCCCGTCCATGCACTACGCGCGCCACCTAGTCGCCAACCAAGGCGTCAAGCTGGGTCAGCTGTTTTTACATTCGCTTCACGGCCTTCGTGGATGAATGCATCATGAGGAGGAAACAGGAGGTGAAGCAGTTTGACGTACTGCTAACGACAGCTATCATTAAATACATTTTGGGATTTCTCATACTGCAAATATTTGTTCGCAATCAGATGTATTTTTATGGTGATTTATTATACGATATATGCAAAAAACTACCAGAATATTTTTTACCTATGGCAGTGTATGACTGTGTAGATGTACACACATGTATATTTTAGAATAATAAAAATCTGGAAATGAATGCATTTTTATAATTTTTAATGTCCGAAGAGGCGTATGAAAAAACAATAAAAATTTAAAAAAAGAGGAAACATGATATAAATAAGTTTAATACAAAGTATATGGTATAAACCTGGGAAAAACCTAAATTTTTACGTGGAATTGGACTGTTATTTCTCAGGTTTTAAAGGCCAATACTTTACCACGACACAACCTAGCGTTTCTGAAAACACAGATCGAGGCATTTGTCGTAAAAATTCCATAATACTATTCTTTAATGCCTATCTTAGGCCATCTTTTAAGTAATTATCACGAGATTAAGATCATATGAGGCCAAGTTGAATGCATTCGCACATGGCTCTTCAAGAAGTAGAGCTGTGACCCCATTCACTCTTGTATAGAAATGCCTCCCCATTAAAGTCCTCGCCTAGGCAGAGATCCTTTTAACTGTCCCTCGTGCCAGCAGGCCGTCAAGGTAGTTAGAGCTGTTGGGATAAGGACTTCGGTTCACTGAAGGTCAGCTAGGCGTCAAAACCTGGAGTGGAGTGAGTTTCACACCTTTTTGGAGGCCAAATACGGGGTTTTCGCGTTTTGCTCAAGAAAGCCTGAAAACTTTCGCTTTCGTTGAGTGACCTTGAGCCATGTGGCGGGATTTTAAACGGTTTCTTAGAATCTTTGGCTTTTCCCCGCTCTTAATATCGTATTAAATTTAAGTAATCAATTAAAAAAGGAGTCTAAGCTTTGGCAATAGATTTTGATAATAATTTGAAAAAATAGAGTAACTTTTTGGCAATAATTATATTATTTTATTGCAATTTTTACAGTCGTAATAATTGATCGTTAATTGATCCATTTAAAAGATTTTTCTCGAAAGTCACTGCGTAAACCACCATAATTATTAATGTAAGACATTTCATAGTAAGACACACTAAATTTATTCAGAATACTGATTTGTACAAGAGATATATCTGTTGAAACAAATTTTTGCTTCCTCGTCGTGACACGGCACGGCAGTCACACTTGCGTGAATCATTACATCGTCGGAATGGATTTACGGCAAAATTATATTCATCTTCAGGCGTTAAATTCATATTTTTCATAGCATGGATCCTCGGATTCGCGCCGTTCTGTCTAGATGGGTGAGATGGCCTGGAGAGGTGAGACGAGGTGTGTGGCGAAGCTTAGTGGCGATATCAGAGCGTCGTTTCCTTTATTAGAAATCGAAGTTTCAACTGGAAGTCATCATTTTGTCCAGTCACAACTCCAAATCGCTCTGAAACGAAAGAAATATAATTTTCGATAAGTTTTAACGTTAAAAGGAGTAATTTGTATAAGACATTCTTTCTGCCAAATAATATAATTCTTTACCATCATTTTCCGACAATAATACACTCTACTAAATATAATGCGCAACCAATTTCTTTTCTTGACAGGAAGCCAACATTTTCTTATCACGCAATGTATTACACACATTTGATTTCTTAGAGAATCTTTGACAATAACAGTGTTATTGTATCCTCAACCCATAATTTGATTAATTAAGGCAAATCAGAATTTTAGAGGCCATGACATTATTTGCATTGAAGAGATTGTAGAAGAGATGCGAAAAATATTCTAGAATGGCATTTGCTAACTTTGAATATTGCACGTGTAGTACGTGGTATAGTCAAAAAGTTCCCGTACTGTCCGTCAGAGTGCGCTACAAGCGCTTGATGACAGATTTCGTTTTTCCTTATTGTTTATATTCATAATATCGTGAGCATGGATTACCAAAAATTTACAGTTAAACATATACATAAATCTGGAAGTATGAACTTCAATTTTTAGGCTGGTTTTCAAATGAAATATAGCCTTATGAAATGGTCCTGTCTGTGTGTGTGTATGTATGTATGTATATATATGTGTGTGTAATTTTGCATTAACGGACCGATTTTCATGGAACTTGGTGTGAAGCTCCTGCTATCAGGGCCCACCTCCGGGCTATATTTCATTTGGCGAAGATTGAAATTGGGTTCGATTCCAGGAACGTTTTTTCTCAATTTATTTTACATAGGAAGTCTCTAATCGATCAAATCGATTTAATACATTAAAATATCTTAAAATTGTGATGACGGAGCGAGGTATGTACTGTTCTAAGGGAGAAAAGAATGTAGATTGTAATTCTTATCGCAGAATTTTGATAATTGATCGTATTTTCTTGAGTTTCTACTAAAATCTAGCGTTTTTCCGTTCTAAATTATCGCATTTATCGGATTGTTGCCATGGAGACGATTATTACCGAACTTGTTATGACCATAGACGAGTGAAGAAATGGGTTACTTTCTTTTCCACCTGACTACCCTTCAGAAATAGACAGCTGATCCATACATATATGAGCGTGTAAACAGTAACATTTATTAAATTCGTTTATTTAAAAAATACATGCAAAATATGATGTCAGAAATAGATTTTGGCATTGCTTTTAGTCGGTGGCGTAGCGGGGAGGGGGGGGGGGGCATGACCAAAGCGGGCCCATATTTTTTTCCTGAGGGTCTTAAATTTTTTTTTCCGGAACCCCAAATTTTTTTGGTGGGGGGTGGCACACATTTTCCGGTACGCCACTGCTTTTTGTATTTTAAACCAGATAATGCTCTTTTAATTTGTTTTCCAATTTTTCTCTATCATCGATAAAATATGAATTACAAATGGTATTTATGGTATGAGAATTCGTTGGAATGACGAACATGTACTGAAACATTTCCTGTCAATATAAATAATCAATTCGAGACTTCAACGTTGGGAAACTAGCCTGCATTAGTCTTGGTTTGGACTTCTGGCTCATTCTTTCCCCGGTTGTTTTTCTTCTACACCCTCTTCTCCTGGTATACCTATAGTGATGGATTGGTACGTAATACTCTATATTTTAAAATTAAAATCTTGTTCCTCACCCTTCCATTCCTTTGCAAGGGCCTATAATGGTATCTACTTTTTGACATTTTTCCAGCCTCTAGTCACATTACGCAAGTTATACACCTTGCGTGCATACAGATTCACACACCTAGAGCCGATTTGGGCTTTTGTAGGCCGTATCAAATTTTGCCAGTGGAAACCAATAATAAATGTTTTTGTCGGCATCATAATTTTCCTAGAAAAGGTTTTTTTGTAATAATATCAAAAGAAATCTATGAGATTATTCCTATTAAATTTCACATTTAACTTTAATAATTGCTTCGTGGGCCTCACAAAATGCTCCCGCGGGCCGTAGTTAGCCCATTCCTGGCCAAGAGGGTAAACTGGACAAAGGAGTGAGTTGATTATTTATCGGTCTTCACTACGGATTTTAAACCCGGCGCACTGAGTGGAGGGCCAGAAAGTAACTGCTATCCCTCAGGAAGCGATGTTGTTGAACGAAAGAGAAATCTGTTCGTGTCTGTTTAATTAAAATCCTAACTTTAAGATAAATTTTATGAAAAAGCGGCTGTTATATTTGGAAAGAGACGGTTTATAATAAGTAAAATTCAGCTCACCTGGTGCATCAAGCCGTTATAATATCTGAAGTCTGTTCTTTTTCAAGTGTGGTGGTGGCAGGGTGGTTAGAGCGTTGGCCTACCACAAAGCGAAACCAGGTTCGACTTCGATGCGTATCGTATTTTTCATTCTTGGATCGTGCCGCACCTTACTTTTGTGGTTCGAGAAAACCGCGCAAGTCAACGCTTCGTCCTTTGGAAGGGACATTATGCAGTTGGCTTCCTTGATGCTCTTCATGAAGAGTAGGCAAGTGCCGGCGCCGAGAGTTTCCTCCTCCCTTCTGTGTGTGCGACTGGTCTGGAAGGAGTTATGGCAATAATAGTCCAAGAGGCTGATTAGACAGAAATGCAAACAAATGTTCTCTATCAAATTTAAATGTTCTGAAACTAAAAATGCCTGTCCACATATGGAACCAATGAACAATAAACCTTAAGTTTTGAAAGTAATAAAACCACATTTTGCATTAAGAGTTTAAAATTAACGATTGGCAGTCTTAAAAGTTGTGCAAAACCATAACATGGCTATAATTTATTCCACCAGTTTTTAACAATATTTCTCAGCATATACTGCAGCCAAGTCATCTCTCATAATCTTTAAAATTCAACAATGAAAACTTAAACCTGTGACCGGACGGCGAGGTCTGACAAACCTCACCCCCACCTTAGATCGCTGTCGCATGCGCGTAATGAACTGCTGTTTATCGGCGTGCCATGATTACTCAGTTGAGCGAGCCGTGTTTGAAATGTCTTCCCCGTTAATTTTACTCTCCACGTTTTTCTGTAAACGTGCATTTGTATTCTCTAATAAGACTTATGCTTTAAAAACCCATTAAATTTGTTTTATAATAACAGCATCAGAATTTTATAAGATGCCAATAATTTATACGAATTTGAACAATACATAAAGAAAAATTTCAAATTATTTACCTTTGTCCTGACAAAGACAACGAAGGACCTTAGATTTCCTTAAAAATAGTTTATCAAAAGTTTTATAATCATGCCTTAATTAAAAAAGAAAGAAAATTTTAACATTATTTACCTTTTTACTGACAGACAACGGATGATCTCACATTTCCTCGAAAATAGTTAATCCAAAGGGATATAATCACGTCTTAATTAACTGATGATTTTTAAGAAAATTCCATTGCTTCCGTAGATGTAAATCAGATGTGGGCCAAATTTCTACGGTGCGGAACACATTTGTGGCGATAGCCCCAGTAGGCCTAGTAAGATGTCACTTAGGACTTCCTTATTTATTTTAATCTCTATTTATTTTTAAATAGCTCGTAAACACTTAAAGAACTTAAAGAATGAGCGAAAAAATGACAAGAAATACTTGAAAAAAGGGCCATACCCTTGGCAGGATTCGAATCGCCGACCTTATTTATTTTTCCAAATAAAAAAAAAACTGAAGGTCCCACCGAGATTTGAACTCAGATCGCTGGATTCAGAGTCCAGAGTGCTAACCATTACACCATGGGACCTTGTAAAGTTTCAGTATGTAATGTTTACATTGAGCGAAACCTCCAATAATGTTTATTCCAGACGAATATATAATTTTATCACTCACTACCTATCTGAACTGTCAGATATATCAGAGCTTCTCAACCTTTTTGGAGGTACGTAGTCCTTTACAAACAGGACACCGCTTTACGAAACCCAACAATGCTATTCACACAAAAATGATTTTAAGTTAAAAACTGATAAATAATAAATAAATATTGTTACGTTTTATTTTGTATCGAAAAATACATTATATCTGCCACACTCCATCTTCCAATCAAGATTCAGCTTAAGGTTGAAGAAGGTGAAAGACAACTTAATAGGTATAATCAAGTAATTTTAAAGTTTCGGCAAAATTTATTGATGTCTTAATCAATGTAAAATTCTTTTTACATGATGAAACAAAAAATTATATCTGAGGCGTATATTGGAGAGGCGGGGGAGGGAGGGGGGAGTCAAAATTGGAACTCTCTGGGTTGACACTGAGGCATACTTTCTCCGCTAGTGAAAGTCTGTCACAGCAACAAACACAACTGTGCCCAACAGGAACTTCAACAGTCACCAAACCCTGGAAGTCTCCAGTATGTGACATTATATAAATTTATTAATCTCAACCCATGTTAGCAATTAATTGCAATAACAAACTATATAAGAATTAAAGATGAGTGGTTTCTGTTGACATATGCTATTAAGGCGATTAAACCACATCTTTTTATGTTTTACATGTACATATTTTCGCGGAACCTTTGGAGCCATTCCGCGGAACCCAGGTTGAGAAACACTGACATAGATGACTATGAGTGATTTTCATATAGAAAATTGGAATGAGAAAGATGTAATGGTATTTAAGAAATGAACAAATGATTAAATTGAAAAATAGTATGAAATTTGACACTCTTATAGGTATATAACTCTGAGTCATTTTGAAAACACGTAACTTATTATTTTCAGGTCTTGGAATATAAAAAAAAAATTTCAAAATAGAGAAAGAGAGAAGTTCTGAACTTTAGCGAGAATCGAAAGCGGAACCACAATTTTCCGTGCGGGTGCTTTAACCAACTTAGCCAACTGATTGTGAGAGCTGACAATCACAACGCTTTGATAGCTTAGTTCATTAAAGCACCTGCCCGGAAAGTGGAAAAAAACTGTTTCGATTCCCAGCAAAGTTCAGAACTCTCTTCCCATGTACTTCAAAAATAATGCTCAGATATATGCATTCTTACATACAGAAGTTTAGATACCTACAAATAGTACTAAAATAATTGGATTTGCACCACAATTTAATAATGATTCCATTAAAGTCTTTTATAAAAGATTTCTTGCCCACAGCACTATTAGTTACATTTAAAATATATTTGGTTAATTTTTTAAATTTAAAATTAATTAACTAAGTATGATTTAGAAGGGGGCTTTAAGATTGAAGAAATATATTTTATGTTATGAATAACTATAACTAATTTTAAAAACATTGCTCATAAAATCAGGTTATATTACTGAAACTTTAAAAGATCTTAAAATCTCTAGTTGAATTTTTATGAAATTCTGTGAGTATACTAACATTAAAAGATTTTAAATTTGTAGCAGAAGCTTTTATCAAATATCTTGTCTGTGTTATATGCCACTTTGAGTAACTTTGCTTTCATTCGTGCAATACATCTTACATTATTTCTGGAAAATATAAATGTTTTTAGTTTTAAAATATGCTAATTTTTAAGGATGACCTGTGTTTTGCAACACAGGATTGTAAGGAGTTTATAAAAACTGACAAATTAAAATATAACTAGCGTAATTGCCCGTCAAAAATGACAGGTACGCGTGAATTAAGTATTAAGTTAAAATTGAAATAAAAAGTAAAGAAACCAACTTTTATATGCACTATAAGTAAGCAATAAATATAAAATCCACATAATTAACTGTTCCAGAGAGTAAAAATAGTTTTGGGCGAATAGAAATTGTTTGACAAAGAAATACATTACGCTATACAAATCTTATACGCCCAAAATTATTTTTAATCTATGTAACATTTAATTTTCTCTCTCTCTCCCTCTCTGTCTCTCCCCTTCTCTCTCTCGTATTAAAACATTCAAAGGATGCTTTCCGTACGCATATTGTATAAGGATTAAGGCGACAATACAATCTCGAGGTTTAACAATGACACGGTCAGCAAGGCAACATATCGTTAAAAAGCATAAAGTTTTCAAATGAATATGATTTAAACGTAGAACTAGAGCGAGTTTGCATCGTAGACAAAATGCGATGATAAGAATAATAAACTTTGTTTATTATTCTTTAGAATGGTTTAAGTTTGAAGATCGTCGGTCAATTGCGTCTAATATTAATTTGCAAAAGAGTCGAAGCCTGTAAGTCCAAAAATCGATTTTTACGTGTTATATTATGGGAAACAGAAATTATCAACTGTAGTCGAACCCGGGTCTTTTTTGAAATTTTGTTTCGTAAATGGCTTTTACTATAAGAGAAAAATATTCCTACCAAATTTCAAACTTCTACCTATTAGGAAAGTTTGTTAAAATAGCATTACAGTCAGTCAGTGGCGCGTCTGGTGGCGCGTGGTGGAAGTTGTTGCAAACGGAGTAAGAGAAATATATATGTAGATTAACTAATAAAATTTTATAGTCGCATGGAATTAAAGTTCTATCATATGGCAGCTATGAATAGTAAGGAGAATAAAGCTATACACCAAGTTTTGCTCCAGCCTTTATACATAAATGCCACAAGTCAGATGTAATAAGGGGATATTCAAATCCAGATGGGCTGAGCAAAAAACTATCATAACATTGATTTCAGTATCCTAAATACGAAAGTAGAGAGGTAGAAAAATTTTGAATTTAGCCGGGAAACGAACCCTAGTCTTTCGAACGAGTGCTTTAAGTAGCTAAAAATCCAGTACGATTCTCCATTTTCCAATTGGGAAATTCCGCTTAAGAAACTGCTGAGCAGTTAACCTTCCAACAATTAAAAATCCTCAATAGGCAAATCTGAGAAATTGCTTACTAAGTCTCAAGACTAATTAAAAGATAGATTGTGGGTAAATTACGTTTTATTTGGGAGGACGCACATACTAATTCATTTAAATACATTCCATCTTTTAAGTTTCCGGCTTGGCAAACGTAGATATGAGGAAGATATAAGGAACTGAATTCAATCAATGCATATGGATTTGTGTGTGGTGTGTGGACGTCCATGGTGATAGAGGAGTGCTCGTTGAAATAGAAACCTTTGGTAATGTGACCTTATTCTGAAACAAGAACTAATGACAAAGCTAAGTGTCTCACTACATGTAAGATGACGCACTGGATGGGAGAGATGAGGAAATAAGGGAATGACGGCCTTGAGAGTGCGCAATTTTTAGTAGTTCCCAAATGCTCCGCCAACGAATTATAGTGTTCACCGATTTTGATTTGATCGGAGGCGGCGTGTTTAAATATAAAACAAACGAGGAATGAAGTACATTACAAGATAAGTAAAGCATTTTAAAAAGTAATACTATTACGAATTTTGTTGAGCTAGACGGATGTAATATAAGAAATGATCTGCTGCAACTAACTGCGGTTGCTACCCTTCTGAAACACCGAGCAACTAAAAGTTCTTTTAAAACCAACTGAATTTGACGAATAAACCTCGTAAACTTTATTTTTAGCTTATTTACCATATAAAATTGCCAGAAATTATCATTCATGGCGACTGAAGAGCAAAGGTCTCTAAAAACATTCAATTAAACATAATGCTAATATTAAATTGCCGTTTTGATTAATGCGCACCCAAAATACACAGCTGCTAGAAGCGGTTTTGCAGTTTGTGCTTATCATATACGAGAGAAACAATATACTGGGGTGTGTACACTGGCAACCGTTTGCTCTAAATAAAATTTACGGTATTGTCGCCATGGTTCTTTGGAGGCAAAACAAAATCCGGAGGATTTTTTGTCCCACAAGGTAAATACATTTGTCACCTAATTCGCATTTAGAAACTCAATCTTGAGAGAATGTGCTGCGGATCTGCATTTGCGTGGGAAGGGGGTCATCATAAAAAAGTTGAGAATCGCTGGGGTTGATGATAAAAGCCATAGCAACCGAATTTTCATGGTATGATTATATGTGTTAGAGCCTCAGAAATCTTTTTAGCATCGCCACGTGCGCTGCTTAAAAATAAAAGAAGCTCCTTTTGTAACTCGCAATTTTCTTCTTGCTTTTTTAACTTTCAATCATTTTATATAACGTGAGTGAAAGTATGCTCGATTTAAGATTAAGAGTATTCTGCGCAATAAGTATGCAATCGGACTGTCTTTTGCATTCATCAAATAGCACCTCACAGAAGGCTTAACGTCACTTAACGTAACGTTTTCTCAACTACTTTTCCAGATTTTGCTTTCAAAATAAATTTTCAGGTTATTTTCTTTATCCTAGGCCTAATTAAGAAAATCTTCATTCAAGAGACAACCAAAAAGTAATTACGGTTCAAAAGGCTTCTTAAATGGATTAAAGACTTCTCTCCGCCAACTCACGCCGTTTCTCTGTCCTCGTTGGAAGCCGCTGAACCCGCAGCAGAGGTTGCGGTTTGTCATCGTGCGCGTCCAACTTTAGGTCAGAGCAAAGGACGCGAAAAAAAGACCCCTTAGATTACAGAAGACGTTCGCAAAATGAGTGCGGCTGCCAAATCGCATATCCCTTCAATCCCTCACCTCGCTCCTTTTCCAAGCTTTCAGTTGCAATAAAATTTATCTCTAAATCGTATTAGCTTTATTTCAGCCACGCAAATTGCTTTAAAGAGTTAAAAAAGACCTTTCATTGATAGGTCTACATTAGTTGTCTGCAAAAAGTACAGGATGTGGAAATAAAATCTTATTTTACAAATATATTTTACAAGTTGTACAATTGAGAATAAGAAGTTTACAGAGTAGTGAGAATTTATGGTAGACTCCGTAACGAATGAATGAATGAACGATAAAATAAAAAAAAATGAAATGAATTAACTTAGAATCGTCTTCTGTTCTTATACGAATGATACCGTTAAGATTATATATTTGAGAATATTATGTCACACCACCGAGCTGCAGTAGAAAATCTCTAATTTGAAATAATTGGGACGGACCTAGTTCGGATATTCCAACAATAATGGAATTAAATGATAGAATGATAAGGCGCTCTTGTGTATTGCATTGCATGTTTTATAATGTATTAAAATATAATGTGTTAAAATACCGTAAGTAATGCTGAAAAAGCTATTA
Source organism: Tanypteryx hageni (assembly GCA_028673005.1). Lineage (NCBI taxonomy): Eukaryota > Metazoa > Arthropoda > Insecta > Odonata > Petaluridae > Tanypteryx > Tanypteryx hageni. The sequence goes on from CM054116.1 coordinate 61,162,599, forward strand.
TTCAAGATAATAATAGATTTTGCGATTCGCTAAACTTAATTGACGTTTTTGGCAGCTGAGTTTCGTGGCCTTTCATGGCAGGATAATGAAGTTCGAAAAATGTACCTCAGACTGTGATTAGATTTGTAGAATTCAACAACATGTTTTATGCAATGAATTTAGCAATTAAAATGATTAAGAATAAAACACACCTAATAAGACCGCATAGAGCTCTCACAGTTGAACTGTTTATTAAATAAAAACTGGAATATAGAAAAAAACGTACAAATAATACATGAAAATGGACAAAAGGTAGTTAATTAATCGCTCTTACATGTGGAAAATTTCGAAAAAATTTAATGCGGAGTTTCACTACTGTATGCCAATAAATAGAGTTTTCAAAATTTCTTATAAATAAAGACAGAATATATGATTATAAGCGGAATGGTTTGCAGTCACATTAAAAACGCAACAAAATATTTGTAGAGTTTTCTGTGGCATCAAATTTTATTTTCATTAGTTATTGCAAGAAAAACAGAAATGCTTTTAAATAGCTCTACTATATGTAGTGGTAAATGAATAAATTAGTTAAAAGAGCGTGATTTAATAATCCATGTAAACGTTAATCAATCAAACGTTTTCATTCTCGTTTTGTCAAGAAAGTTAAAAATCAGTGAATTTATAAATCGAAATGAAAAATCATTCAAGGATATACAAAAACAAGATTATCGAAAGGGATCTAATGAAAGTTTTATTTTGGATGAAATGTAAAAGAAAACGTTAATATAAAAAATTGACATGTTAAATGGTCTTTTCCGAGTTTTTACGCTGATTATTTTATCACCGGATTAGTGAACAGGGGAATTTTTAAAATTCCTCTTTGATCTTGCGGCACCAATAATTAGTTAATATTGATCGAGTAAAACACGCTTAACAAAAATTTAGCGCGCTAAAATAATTCATATTTAGCTGTTTGATAGAAAGGAATAATGACAACGTCGTTAATGTGAAAAAATATTACGATATTTAAAAGCTTGAGAAACGTTTTTTGGCCTTTCAATGGATTTTCAGCAATAGCCCATTTTCCCTAAAAGATGGTTTCTTATGTTTTCCGAACTTATCAAGGAAAACTTTTCTGCCAATAAAGAAATGCCAGAAGGTTAAATAAAAGGGAGTGTAGGGAAGTGGAATGGGAATTTTGAAAGTCTCTTTTTGTGCCCACAGGCGAAAAATAAGTCTAAGTTCTTCTTTTATGCTTCCAAAATCCCTGAAACTGACGCGTGCTTCTCGTCCCTTTCTGCGTGTAGAAAACTCATAAGAGCAACATCCACCAGACTTAATTTTAAGTGCAAAATCTTCCTTTCCGTTTTCCAAGAAATCCTTATGTATTAAGTTCCCACTCCGACTCAGGCAGAGCGCGTGCCATTGCCGGCCCTTTGAGTCTTATTATAATCGGTGTGTATCGTGGAAGGGGTGAGGCGAACGCGGGCTTGTCTCCCTTTCTGGCGGTCTTCATAGGAAAACTACGAAGACCGTGCACACCTTCGCACGGCCTCTCTCTTGTTTGAAGAGGCGATGGAGGTTAAAGGGTAGAGTAAGGGTAACGGGAGGAGGTGGAGAGGGGGTGGTCGCTCGCCAGAAATGTGGGGAGAAAGTAGGAGTAGGGGAGGGAGAGAGTGAGAGGGGGGGGGAGGGAGAGAGGGGGAGGGGAGATACTAAGTCAGGCGTACGACAAACTTGGCAACTGTCTTCCTCTCTCGCACCGGGGCTAGCTAACTAGGGAAAACCGTGTTTGCTCTAGGATCGAGTGGAGTTTCGACCCCGGCTAAGAGGGGCGGAGAGTGGAATAGGCGGATCGATTAGGAAGGTGGAAATTGCGATAAGCGTAGGAATGTCGGTGGTCGGTTAGAGAAAGAGAGGGAGGAATGGATGATGATCGGGAGAACGCGGCTGGAGTGAGGTGGCAGGAGTCGGGGTTAGATTTAGTGCGAGGGAGCCAGGGATTATATCGGAATGATACGCTCGCATGCGAGACAGGTAAAATATGAAGACGGAGCGAGTTCTCGTGGGTTCTAGGTGTTATTTTCCCGCTGTGTTTATCGGCAGAACGTTTAATTCGAGATGATGGGGTTGATGAAACGGTACATTAAGATGAGATGGATTGGGTTTTCCTTGATTGCGAAATTACCTTATCCATACGATAAATAGATTTTGTACTATTTTGTGTCCTGCGTTTGTATCGTGAAATTTTGGGGTTATTCTTGAATTAAGTCCCTAACGAAAACTATTAATTTTTAAAGTATAACTCGCTATTGAATTATTGAGCTCGTTTTATGGCTAAAAAAACAGAATAAGCACTTAAGTGTCAAAAAGAGTTGACAATTTTTGTCTTAAATTATCACCAATATTGAAATCACATAAGATAAGTACTTATTTTTTCAATTTTTGAATATATATTTTGGAATAAAAACTAGGAAAGAAAATTTTTAGTATTATCGGTAGATTTTTCAGTCATAATTCGTGAAAGGGATTTACCGCGTCTAATATCGCATTAGTAATCGCTTATCAGCAGTTACCTTAATTCAACAGATAATTATCGAGCTCGTCATACGTCTGAACAAATCAAGAACAAGCTCTTAAAAAATACGTTTTAGGTATCTCTAAAAGCCAAAACCAGATGCACATTTCAGCTACAAACGAGCCGTTATAAGTAACAATTCACCGAAAGTCCTTTTAGAATCTATCATTGGTGAATTAACAATGAATAAGGGTGTTTTGTAGCCAAAATGCGCACCTGATTTTTTATAACTTTTTTGCTATTGGAGGTCTGAGGCAAGTATTTTTTAATTTCTTGCTCTTGAAAAGCTACCATACATTATTTTACTTGGATTACTCATGTGCTGGGGAGGATTCTCTTGCCTTGTTAAGGAGTTACGTCTCTGCCACCGAATAAGTGTAACAGATATAGGACCTTACGATAAATTTCAACTTAGGGAAGGGAAAAAATTCTGAAAATGTCCGGGAACCGAACTTGATTATCCCACCATCCGGGCAGGCAACACTTGATTACCATTAAACTATTTATTGTTTCAATTTTGTCAAATGTAAATAAGTTCAATAACGACTCCTTCATAAATAAGAAAAGAAATCAGAAATAGAGTGAAATGTTATGTTGAATATAAGTAATAGTGACACGATTATTGAGAAATATTTTAGTCGAACACGTGCATAATGCCATCTTTGGGAATCATTTTGAAACGAGAAAAAGTCTGCTATGACCGGGTATCAAACCCGGGTCTTCCACTTGCCGGGCGGGTGTTATACCACTAAACTATCGTAGCAGATCAATTTTCTCGTTTTTGAATGCGGATGTTTTCTTGGTTGGGACGGAACTAGCCAAGCTATTATCAAACTGCCCCAACGGATGTCCTCGAAGAGGTACACCGAAGAAAACTCCTTCCCCTCAAATAGTGAGATTGCCAAGCAAGAAATTGATGGAATAAAGCGATCTAAAGATCCTATGCAGTTTGATACTAGCTTGGCTAGTTCCGTCACAACCAAGAAAACATCCGCGTTCAGAAACGAGAAAATTGATCTGCTACGATAGTTTAGTGGTAGAACATTCGCCCGACAAGTGGAAGATCCAGGTTTGATTCCCGCTTATAGCAGGCTTTTTTCTCGTTCAAAATTATTCCCAACATTACAGCTTATGCCTGTCTGCATAGGATCTTTAGATCGCTTTATTCCATCAATGCCATCTTTATTAGAAAACTTTATGAAATCGCTTTCGTCTTAGCACAATGGAATTATTTGAAGGACAGTAATGACGTAATTTTAACACCGATAATGTACTTTAATTTTTAAACAACTTTTACTTTAACTTTACTTCAGGCATTTTTGTCTGTTTGCTACGTTTTTCTCTTAGGCTTAAATTGGGTGTGATACTAAAACATCTTCTATAATTGTTTCCATAGAAAACCAAGCGAATATCCCTAAGTTCCAGATATTCAACGTTGCGATATATTTATAGTAGTTGAATAACAACGCATCGGCCACAAATAATGACGGTAGAAAAACAAGTACAATAATTAATCCCATTTTGATATAAACGTTTTACTGTTTTATTTTATAAATGAAAAATAATTTTTATTCCTGCAGAAAAGAGATGTTAAAACGAAATTAAAATGTGAGATAAACGGAGGAGAGGTATTTCATTTACTGAGTGTGCATAAAAATTGGGTATGTCTTGAGAATTATCAAAAGTGCATAATATTTACATACAAATTTTTGCACTTTGAAATGTGGACTTGTTTATCGGGTCGACGAACGTTTCAATCGGGCTTCGTGGCTGAATCCACGAAAAATATTCTTTTCAGAAAGGCTAAATCGTCTTCTGTGCACGGTTCTGGTAAGGGATACGATGATAATGATGCACTTGCTGGTAATACCCGATCCTCCCAGTGACGCATCTATATTCAAACGCGCACTGTAGGGATCGACTATTAGGATACCAAAGCTTCGAACTATAGGTCAACAGGGATCGCGAGGTAAAAGGATGAAAAGGAAGGGCCGGCTAATAGGCATTAAGCCTATCCTTTGTAGGCTCAAGGGCTTTGCGAGGATAACGAGGAAGTCATAATTAGATAGGAACATTAATTCTAAGCAAGATCAGAGTTACAGGTACAGCTTTATCGATATTTGCTTCTGTGTCGATTAGCATGAAGGTCACCCCGAAGCCATCAAGCGAACAAACTGTCTTAATTACGATGGATTTACCAGCATACGTGAATTTAAACGAAAACATAATAAAAAGAGACCGGAATGTGAATTCCAGATCAATCGGGTAAAAAAAATAATAAAATATACTTCAGAGGCAATTAGGGTTGAGTTTGGAGAATTTTTAAAATAAATTTGATTGCCTTCGTTATGGAGTCACCGCTGTATATATAATACTGCGCGTAAATAAATAAATAACGTGAATGAGAAATTTATTAGGAATTTAAATAAAAATAAACCAAAAGAAATGTGCTCATCGGTAAAAATTAGCAAAACATGTTTTGGTTTAACTGAAAATTCTTCCTATTTTTAATTAACTAACCAAGTAATCATTTTGGAAGGATATTTTAATTGTGAACAAGAGAGATCGTTTTCCAATTTAAGGGAAACTAAATTTGCTACATACTCCTTTGTATAAATCTGACACATTAAATACATAAACACCTTCACCTATTTTTATACCACTTTCCGTTCTCTTCAAGGAAGGGTTGCATAGATATCTAAAAATCTTCCTCTCCAGTTCGTTCCAATAAGTGCGATCATAGGTAGTAGTGGCGAAAATGTACTTTTGAGAGAGGGTCTGAGGAGTAGAGTAATCAAGTACAAACGGAAACTCAGAAAACTTTAATTACCCAGTTAAAATTTAGTTTATCAAACGCAATTGTCCCTGTTACCTTTTGATATGTAATGAGAGATGTTTCTACCGAAAAATTGATATTTGGCTCTTGTCGGACATTTATGTAGAGCCATTTATCAACGGCACCCAGGTCCATGCGGACAAATGTTTAGCATTTTGAATGCTCCAGGCTCCACGGCATTTACGGTTAAGGGGTAAATATAAAATTTCAAATTATGCACTAATAGAGATCGGCTAAAACGCCGTTGTACAGCCCCTCCACCACTCGCCAAATGTGACAAATTGGCCACAGGCCTGTGGCGACTCGATTTCCTTCATCAGCCCATATATCTATTTTTTCTTAATTATAGTGGCTCAAATATTCCCTATGAGTAACAATGAACCACAAGCCTACTGTTGCACGTGTCGAAGATAATCTCAAGAATTCTCACTAAAAGCCTGAAGAAATACCACAAGAAGATAAATTCTTTAGCACTTCTGCATGGTATTGTATGATGAGTATGGAGTTGGTAACTCATCCGTTTATGATATCAAGAAGCAGGAAGAAGAATTATAGGCATTTTTTCTAGCATGTGATGTGACAATGTTTATGTTAATATAATATTTATTTTTTGCCATTCACACAATCTCTTTCCGCCGTAATGCAGTTATCCGATGTTATCCACATATTTAACACGTAACAACAACAACTTACAGTCGACTCCAAGTCACTGTCAAGACAGGTTTTGCCCCTGAAGATGCCCACCTTGTAGGCGAAATGCATTGGGTGCTTTAATCCCCTCTAATTGTTTGGCTAAAGGAGTACTTTATATCTAATAATTTGAGCCAAAGTTATTGTGAGCTATCAACGATATGTAACAACCGTTGTTTGATAGTTTATTGAGTATACCAGTTACAGTTCATTAATGGGCTCAACATTGTCAGCTCTCAGTTATATTTTAATTTCCGGTAGAGAAAAAACCGCGGAGTTTTTGTTCTGGTGAAAATACTGGATGCGCCATGATCTTGAGCCCTAATTCTTTGGTGGTTTGTTAGCAAATCTGAGTGCGATGCATAGATGTGTTCAAGTGGTGCAAAATCCAACCATGTTGTGGACGTCTTCTCCTTAGTTATGCCAATAGTGGACTCTCAGAACATTGAGATAGAACTTGCCGTTTAATCTTTGAAATTTTGGAGCGAAGTGGCTGGTAAATGACCCCGATTTTGTAAAAGAAAAGAAAATGTTTTGCGTTTCCGGCACATTGGCAAACTTAACTTTCGTCATTCTGAAGTTAGGCCTCACCTGGTATTTTCACTGGCACTTTGGTACATAACCCCAGAATTTCAGTGGTAAATCTATTGCACGTTACAACTGATAACTTTCTCCAAAAGCATTGTATCTCGAAGAAATGTTACATATATTTGTTATTTGTTTGCATATTTTGCAGTGACATACCACTAGATTGGGCGGCATAAGTTGTAGGAGCGAAAGTTTTAGATATGTGGTATAATTCAGAAACAAAGCAGTATAATTTGAATGGAAAACAATCATAGGGGCATTCAGTTATTTTTTGAAGATTGTAGGATTCGTGTAAGTGTGGTTGCAGAAAATCAGGGAATTTTGAGCATGCTTGGATGCATACGGTGCAGGGGTAAACGGGCGCAAGTTAGGTGGCATAAATCGGGGGAATTAGCGCGTGTGTGGTGGCATAAGTTCCTGTTTCCTGTGTTTTGTTTTTATGATATTCATCTGTGAAAATGCCATCTCGCAAATATATGAGGATCCAAAAAACCATTTTACTTTATATGCGTATTTCTTAATGTTTGGATATATCAAGGGGTCGACTATTTTCCACAAGCTACCATCAACATTTTCAATAGACTTCAATCGACTATAACATTGGATAGTAATTATTTCCATTTATACATAACTTTTATTCACAAACGTAAATTATTCGATCAGATAAGATAAATTGCTTACATCGAATGTCAAAAATAGATTTGCCGGAAATAAAATCGGCTCAATTCCCATCAGATTTTGAAAGCGTCTATTAAATTCATCTTTAAGCAAACATAGGTCATTTATGTGTCGTTGTGGCAGATAACTCTTCTCGTTGTCTGCTGTTATTTTTATTATTGAAGGAAAGTACTGGAAATTATGGGATCTCAAATGAGATATCTGTAAGTCCACCTTAATTTTAAAAGCATTAATGGCACTCAGCATACTCGAGATATCTTTTCCTTATAATGTTCAATGTAATTTATTTAAGTTTGTCGTTATATTTGTCAGCAAATCCAAATCATCCATCCATAATGTGTCATCGAATTCATTGTAAATTTCTTCTCTTGATTTTATAAATGTTTTAATTTCAGGTAATAAATCCAGAAATCGATTAAGCATTTTCCCTTGGATTAGCCATCCGTCTTTGGAATTAAATATAAGATCCCCGTATGGCGCGATGACCAAATCTTCAAACGAGCTTTTGAAAAGTAGATGCTGCAATGCTCTTCCACGAATTGAATTTACTGTTTTAGTAACAACATTGATTACATGAAAATATTTAAATATTTTTTCCAAATAAATTTTGTTGATGTATCACACAATGATAGCATTTAAAGTTAGGAATATCGTCATCATTCTCGCATAGAAAAATAAAACCAATATTTTTTCCAACTATATATCAGTTGTAATTGCTACAAGTTTTTGTAATGGAATTTTCTCTTCATGTATTTATTCCTTGAATGCCTCATATATGTCTATACCTCTTGTTTTCTGCGTAAAATTAAGTTTAAATGCAAGGACTCTTTTGTAGAAAAATCGCCAAAAAACCATTCTTATGAATTTCAAGAGGTTGAGCATGATCTGTGACATCTCTTGACTTATCAAACTGTAATGAATAATAAGTAAAATTTTCTGTATCGTGTTTTAATTGAGAAACAATATCTTCTGGCAAATTCTCAATCGCTCTGTCTTTTGTGGGAAAATGGCCTATTGTCACCTCTCTGGGTGCGCCACTGTTTGCTACCTATAGCGTTTTTCCAATATAACAGCATCGGAGATTGTACACACTCTCACATACAATGTTAGTAAATAATATTTTGCATTGACTAACTAAATTGTAAAATTAGCTCTGCGGGCGCCTGAAAAATGTTTTGCGATCTACCAGGCGCCTGCGAGCTACCGGTTGGACATCATCACTGGACTAAACCATGATGGACAATACCATGAACCACTATATAAGTATTGCTTACAGTGGCTATTATTTTCTCAATATGACACGACGGCTACATTATTTTTTATCATTTCGTCGACTTCATTGACCTTTGATTAAGATCGTAATGCGAACGTTGGAGCACAACAAAATTTTTCATTGATTCATTCGCATCTCTCAGGAAATCACATATGCCACTCAAACAATCTACGGCAAGGCAAACAAATCCACGTTAAATGCACTTTTGATCATTGAAAACGTTTCTGTTCCTGTGTTTCAGATGCATACAAAACATTGCTGAATATAGTAGTTCTATTCGTAAATAAATGATGAGTGTGCTGAACAACACTTCACTCTATGAGAGTTGCATAAAAACTGATAAGAATATGTAAGACGCCTACTGAGATGATAAACCATGAGACATGTTGTGACATGTTACGACTTTCTGCAAAAACTATCTTGCCTGATTTTGGTGATAAAAATTTAGTATTGTTAAGTGCCAATCACCACTGTTACGTACTAAGAAAACACACAAAGTCCAAAATGTTTGAAAATTAAATTTTATAATCACTCTCCAAACTATAATGCTGTATTTGCTTGTAAAATCTCTTTGAGGCCTGTGGAATTTCCTTAGACTGCTATGGATTTTTCAAATTCAACAAAAAATAAATACAGATTTATTTGTAATACATTAAAAATTTTGATTGATTTTTCTGAAAAGTATGATTTTAGATTTTATGGGATTTTCTAGTAATATCTAGTCCAGTAATCAGACAAATCCAACAAGATGGAAACGCATACTCCACAGAGATTTCAAAGGCGTTCTTAATGGGAAATACGTATGGAACGCTATCAAAAGATTAGGTGATTCTCGAATTTTTATCCCCGAAACTATAGTCTTGAGGACTAACTTGTAGTAAATGTTGATCTCTATCCAAATAAATTTTTAAATCTAAAACTCACAGAAAATATAAGAGAATGGGAGAGAAATATATAGATTTGTAATTGTTGTTTGCTGAGAGAACAGTCTTCGCGATCGATGTAAACAAAATATGCGATGTTTTTCTCGTGAATTTCTCGAATTTTTATCTCCGAAACTATAACTCGTAATTATGTGGTCTTTGGCCAATATTGTAGTAAATGCTGTTCTCTATCCGAATAATCTTTTAAATATACACCTTACAGATCATATAAGACCTAGGGAGATAAAATTTTGATATTTCATTGTTGCTTGACGGATGCCATTTAATGAGGTACGAGTATAAGTTTATTGAAGTAATTATGTAAAGTGGAAGTTCTAATTGACAGATTCCTTTGAAAATCAAAATTGAGCGATAATTTTTAATAAAGATCATTCAAACATAATTAAATTAAAATCCGTCCAGCGGTTTAGGCGATGATAGTTACGACTGACGGACGGACAGACCTGACGTATCCATTAGACGTTCCGCTACTAATGCTTCACTGGTAAAGAACGCCTGAAAATCATTAATTTCTAAGTTCCAAGGTTGTCGGCTTTAGGATTTTGTACTGTATATTAACATATGCCTTTTTTCAATAAATCTATACTATACGCTTTTTATGGATAAAAATACATAAGCAATAAGAGTTAATAATGAATATTACAACCTGAAACCATTCAAAAGGTTGGATGTTTTTCGTATTAATATTTCATATATTTATTGTAATGTGGCGAATATATTGATTAGTTCGCCACAAGTTTGGCGATTTTAGAACTACTGTTGGAGAACGCTGGGTTAACACGTATTACTTTGCGATCTTTAGCTTTGTAAATTAGTCAGCGCTAATTGTACCATGTGATAGAATGATATCTTAAGTTTTTATCTGAAAGAAAACATATGAATTATTTCCTTCTATATATATTGATGCGAAACGTAGTAGCAAAAATAAAAAAATGATTAAGAATGTACAGAAAAACCCTCAGGACTCCTGATACGGTATTCAAAGCTCGAATAAACCTGCAGTAATCTAAAAGCATGATTCTGTTGGGAATGGATGTAAAAAAGATTAAAATAAAAGCTTTGATTTGACTTTGTGTTAAACAAATTTATGTAGACCTGACTCAAATAAACACTGATTATTGCTTGGGCCAAATGTAATCTTTATAATACCAACAAAGTCATTTCGGGTGCGAAACTGGGAATGATTTTACAAAGCCAGCTTAATTGCCATGAAAGCCTATATAGATATGTGTATCTGAATAGGAGTCATGGACGGTAAAAAGGATCCACGGTTGAATTTTCGGCAACGTCGACGGAATGCATCGGTAATTTTGTGAGGAGGGAACGAATGGTTATATAGGAAGTGGAAATAGGGGTTCAGTGGACCGCTAAGAGAGGGTGTGGAAACCGAGGGATAGTGGCAGAGCAAGGGTAAAAGGGTGGCCCCTCAGGCGTAAATATGGCTGGGGATCGACTTCCGAGACGGAAAAGGGTACGAGGCCACTTTTGGAGTCTTCGAGGCGAATTCGTTTTCAGAGAAAAGACGGCTAAATAAACACGCAAAGGGTGTGCTTTTCATGTATCGGGGAGAATGGGTAAGATGGGAAGAGGTGATAAAATGCTCTCCTTAAGTAAACAAGGGGGAGGAAGCTTGTCACTCCCTCTCTCTCTCTCTCTCCTCTTCGGAGAGAGGAAAAGCATTATTATGCGATCGTATCCCCGGTGAGGAAGGAAAAAATAATGGAGGAATTTCATAACGAGTCGTAGTGAACCCTTTAATTGAATGATAGCTAAGGGAGTTGAAATACTTACCGTCCGAGTAGGGTGAAACATGTGCTTCATGTTGCATAAAGTTTACTAATGTTTATTATGCATTCCTCACATGTAATTCGTCTCGAATAACACGTGGGAAATGCATAATTAATTTTAAGATCCCGGAAAAATCTTCAGCAGATGACAGCTTAGCTGTCGAAACATCGGTGTCTAATGTAAAATAAAGAGACGTGTCTAATTTTAAATTTTTGGTTAGAGTTTACTGTGTGAGTGACTTTTGTGTTTCTGTGTGTGCATGTGTCTCCTTTTGACTTAGATCTTGCGACGGTGTTTACCAGCAACCTGCAGCGTATTCTCTTTGTTTTTACGGCGAAGGAGTTTTTGTTTATTTATTATTGTATTGTTTCACCGTATCTCGCAACCCTCCCTTTTCATATAGAAAGACACTTTACAAATAAAGAGTCCTCTTTTATTAATAATTGATCAAGAGATTTTTTCTTCAGAAATAAATAAAAGATAAATTAATACTTTGAAAATATAACTGTAATATATGTTACCATCATGAAGAATGTTTTTGAGGTAAAATGAGAACTAAAATATAAACGCATCGCGGAACGACAAATCATGCCATCTCCTCTATCCTTTATGAAGATTTTCCAAGAAAAAGTTCTTTGGACAATAACGAGGCTGCATGATCCAATGGATTAGCTGATGCTTATATAATGACGTTAATTAAATTGGAGTTTTTCAAATAAGGCCCCAGGCCAAAAGCTATTCATTCTCTTTATCCCTCTTCAAATATCACATTCGATTATTTGATACCACGTCCAACATTGAATGAGATTATTGTTTAATTTTTACAGTAGAAGAAAGTGTGTTGTATAGTCAAGTACAATCAAAAAGTCTCTATTTACAGGAGATAACTGCAAACTGTGCTTTTATCAGGAGAGGAATGGTATGGTTGTTCATAATTAAGTTCGTGAGCATATTAAAACCGGTTAAAGGTGCATTAATTCATTTTCTTTAAATACGAGTTCTTATTTGATAAATCGATCGACGAATGAGTTACTATAAATATTTAGCATATGCAAATTTTTATCTAATTTACCGATCCATTAGAAAGTTTTTAATACAAATATATTCATGAAAAATGAATGACGTACGATTATATTTTGTTGTATTCGGGAAAAGAATATTTAAAAGGTTTATGTTACTTTTAGATATTAATCTATATTTTTATTTAACGATACAAAAATTTCATTAATTTCATTTTTAGATTCTTTAAGAAATTGTCGATGGAAATTATTTAGGTGTATTCGTTTAAACGTTTACTTTTTATTCGTTCTTTGCACGAAGTGAACGCATATAGGGTAGGTCGTTTCGGTCCGTCCGTTCATCCGTCGGTCCGTCCGTCCATTCGTGCGTCCATCCGTATGTTAAAACTCGGGAACCGCTGGACGTATTTTGATGTGTTGGTATTAGGGAGTTTTAGTAAAATTGGTCGACCAAGTCCAATTTGTTTAAAATTGGACAATAATTACGATCACTTTACATGAAGACCTACATGTAGTTTACAACGTACCTGTTGCAACCCGGAAACCGCAAGATGTGTTTTAATGAAATTTGGTTTTGGGCTGTTTTACTAAAATGTGTTGATCTCAAAGAAGGCATTTGGAAACTGTGTAATATGATTTGGAGTACACCTTTCCATAATTGTTTCTCTGAGGAAAATACTGAGCCACAACTACAAAGAGGATCATATCTGGCGAGTTAACAATGATTCTAATGAAACAATCTATTTTTAAATATTAACCTTATTTATCTCGAAATTGTGGGGTTTATCTTTGATAAAATATTTAAATGTTTCCATATTAAAATCTGATGATGTGTAAAATAAAATTCTGTCTGTATCAAAGTCACTCGTATTTATAATCCATGTAATATTTGATTATATGTGTTCCCATAAATGCCATATTAATGCCTGCTCGAAATCCAATTGGCAGGATTTAAGAGATAAATAACTTTCACTTTTCCGGAGGCGTTTTTCATGATCCGTGTTTTATCTCTCACTGCGCATAAGTTGCCGCTGAATTAGTTTTCAACAAAAAATCAAATGAATTTTAGCATGCAGTACATTAGCATGAGCGAACTGAGGTCGTCTCAGGTGGTTTGATTCAAGAGACAGCTGAAGAAGAGTAGAGGCGCTGCTTTTGGGTGGTATTCGACTCATTGGCCTCCAGGAGCAGGCGCATGATTCATGTTGCGCGCTTGCGGCCTCTGGATGTAATGAAGAATTATGCATTTATCATAAGTAAATAACCACACAAAATGTACTCTATTCCGCCATATTCTAAGACAGAAAAAAAGAAGAAGAAATACAAATTACAATAGATTCTTATTGCTTTGATAATCGGCGAATATGTTTAACGAGAAAAACAATGGAGCCTTATTGAGAGACTTAAAGAAGGAGCGGCCAATTAAAATATACTGAGGAAAAAATGCAAGAATACCCGAAAAACTAAGTAATTTATCCGTAGTCTGGTAAAAATGAACACCCAAAGAAAGGCGTTTTTAGAACAAAAAATCAATGCACCTCATATAATGAGGTGGACTAAACACATCAAACAAATTACCATTAGCAAAAGGAGGAAGCGCATTAAAGTAAGAGACTGCTAATTCCGGTGAGAGCATTCATATTTATTTAATTACCCTTAAAAAGGTACATATAGTATCCAACTTATAATGTTGCGAAATTATTACAAAAATAACTCAAATGATATCATTCATCTAAAATCCATTTCTGGACTAAATGAAACTTAATTGTAAAACATTTTTAAAAGACGATTTTTATATCAAGAAATTTTGAGATGAAATAATGTGCAATTTTTTCCTGGCAATTCTTGTCTTAGTTTTAGAAAAGCATATAATTTTCTTAGTGCAAAAACAAAAGAATTCTTTTAATTTGAAAATTACAAAAGATATTACCAAGAACGCGAAAGTTACAAATACATGACAGAATAGGTGGTCTGATACAATACCACTGTAAAACCTGACTTAAGGTACAATTCAGAATGTTTTTCTCTAAACATTTATCAGGAGAATGCATTTCTCGGGCGCTGCTCTGCAGCAATAGCGAATTATTCAAAGTTTCCCAATGAAAAGATTTGTAACCTAGAAAATGTTCAAGTTGAAGCACTGTTCCATAGCAAAGTTCTTGGCCCAATTTCTTTGCTAAACGGATATAACCTGGAAGAGGTTTGTACAAGAAGAAGAAGTAAAGTGGAAAATTGGTCCACTTGGAGAAGGGATAAGTCAAATATCTTAGAACACAATGGAGGCGAATGCATTGGTCTCCGTTCTTTTGAGAATGGAGCCCGGTTCCCTCCCTACCTATAAACGGAGAAGTAAATGGACGGGAAAAAGGAGAGGACTTTAAAGGGCAAGAACAAAAGAGTTTTCAAGTGAGGGCGGACTATACGAAGAAAATGGCGGGATTCTTCCTTTGAAGTGGAGCGTGCACCCCTTTTGGTGCAGCATCGGAGGCCATTGAAAGGACAGCCAAACCAAAATGTTTCTGCAGTTTTGCTGAAGTTTTGACACCATCCTGCAACGATATGAATGAGGTCTCGATTTTGTATCAAAGAGAATAGAGAGAGGAGGAAGAGGGAGGCACAACCAAGAGGAGGGAGCGGTATGGCGAGGTTATAGGTTTGGAAATTCCAATCTGCACCCTATCTCTCACTCTCTGCGAAGAGGTGTTCTCTTCCGAGAAGAGCCTTTTGTCCAGATAAGGTTCCAGAAGTGTGGAGGATCCCAACGTGTTTGGAAAGGCGATTTACTGGCGCCTCTCTCCCAATTGGACACGAAGGGAGAATATAATACCGAACGTGTAGCGTGTGCGGTGATGTTACCGACGAGTGGAGTAAATGGAAATGGTAAGTGACGGTCACCGCACGAGGACGAAGGAACGGGCGGCGCTATTCATGCGCTCTGCTAACGGGAAGAGAAGATCTCGGCGATAAGTGAGGCTAAGAAACGAGAAGGCAAAGGATACGGTTTTTCATAGAGAGATAGAGTCCCCGAGGAGAGGAAGTATACGAGTCTTTAACACGTGCACGGATTGGGATAGCGTTCGAGCTCTAGATTAGACTCGGAGAACTTTTTGTAAACATTTGGTATGTTTCATCGCACGCGACAATTATCTTTTATTGCCTTTCACTTAAAAAGGCGTTTGTACTATAGGATAAATTAATTTTTCTAAATGCGTTCAAAACTAATTAAATTTTAGTTAAATCAAGAATGTAGAAAATAGTTTGATTATTTACATTTTCAGCAAAGACCAAGAAACAAAAACTGTATAAAAAGTTTTATTATCGCAAGTATTTGTCATTTATAAATACATTTTCAATGATCCTAAGAGCATGTACGTAGTTGTTGCCCATTTGACAACACTAAGCAACAGCAATCATTCCCAAACAAGTATACGGAATAACGCGGTACATACACATATTTCGGTGTTTTACCTGTTAGTTTTAAGATTGTTCTTATTAGAATGTATACAATCGAAGTCATTTATCAATGAAGACGACTTTAAATATATTTTAACGACATTGAATTTAATTTGATTTAATGAACGACTTGTTCTGTAAAAGTAAAAGAATTCAGGAAATAACAGCATTGCCTAAGTAATCGTACTCATCATTAAATATTTTGACTAATTCAATATATATAACCATTTAAAATTATTTTTTGCTTGAGGAATTACACACGCATACGATTTTTCATTGATCTCTCTACAATTACGTGGTGATTAAAAAAACCATGTTCTCCGTTACATTTAATGAACTTTTTTCTCTAAAATAATACAAAATTGGTCAATACGCTCAAATCTAGTGCGATTGAAGGATGAGTAAAGCACAATTTTCTTTGAAAATATTTCCAACCAATTTTGTCACCCCAAATAAATATATTTTCGGCATCTATTGCCAAAAAAATAAAACTTCCCATTATTATTTTTAAAATGCCAGTTTTGACGCCTCCGCATTGAAGCGAGCGCCTTTTTATTTTCTCAAAAACTACTCGCTCGCAAAAATTATGAATGTTCTGCCACCCATTATTATTTTTAAAATGCCAGTTTTGACGCCTCCACATTGAAGCGAGCGCCTTTTTATTTTCTCAAAAACTACTCGCTCGCAAAAATTATGAACGTTCTGCCACCCTATCTCAGGCTACAACGTAATTACCGAATAATCTAATGACTTCCATTTTCTATCCTAAATTTTCTTCTTTTATCGTAGTAAAAGTTATACTTTACGTCTACGAGCTTGCAACTGTTACGAAAAATACATACTATCCCTTCACATATCTAGCCACGGATAATTCTACAGGTAAAAAAATAAGAAAAAGCGAAGCCTTTGTAAGAAACATCCAATCCCCGGAAAACTGAATAGTCAGCGTGCGGAAAGGGAAAGAAAATCCGATGGCAATTTCGGATGGACGGATGTTTTGGGAGGATAGAGAAGTAGAGGAGAGAGTGGAGAGGGGAGTTAAAGAGATAGGAGGAAAAGAGGGTGGGGGATGAGGGTGAAACGGAGGTGAGGTAGGGAGGGAAGAAAGGTAGAGAAAGATGGAGAGAGAGAGAAAGAGAGGGAGGGCGGAAACAGCAAAGATATTGCGCTGGAAATATTCGGTGCCTCGGCGAGATGATTGGCGGCAGCGAGGCAATGGAGTTACATGTGGAAATACTGGAATCGGTCGAGATATAGGTTTTTGGAAAACAGAGGAAAGGACACTGATCCTTGGAGAGATGCCGAAGGAAATACGTTTCCCAGGTGGGGCGGAAGGAAAAAAAGGCGATGAGTTGAAAGGGAGGCTTAGGGGGGTGGGGAAGAGAGAAAAGGGAGAAGCGGACTGGATAGGAGATGAAAAAAGGAATGGAAATAAGAAAAAAGGAACAAATAGAGATGTAAAATAAGTGAAAAAGAAGGAGGTAGGAAATGGAGGATACAGTGGATGGGTTAGGAAAAGGGTGGTTAGTTATTAGGCGAGTAAATGGGCACAAAAGAAACTGTTAATGGTTAGAGTGTCTAGGAAACTGGTAAAATTGAAAAACTGCATTGTGTGCCTATCGAAAATACATCGGGAAATATTGAAGGTTTAGGCAAGGAAAATCTTAATAAGTAAGAAAAAATATTATAATATGAGAAAGAAATGAGGCAGAATCAATATATTTGTAATAAATAGAAACAACCTATGTAAAGCGTTGTGGACCAAATGCGACTGTAATGGTTGATTTGTGAATTGAAAATATATATGCTTTCGTGAGTACAAGTGGCGGATATAGGGACAGGCATTCTAGAAATATGGATGATTGCCTATGGCAGGGATTCACAAACCTTTTACGTCCACGCACTTAGAGGTTTATACATAGCCGAGGGCTGCACTATAATAAAGGTCAAACAATTTTAAATTAACAAGCTTTGGAAAGTTAGGATTTATTTTACTAGTAGCCAGACAAAAAATAGATTGTAAGTTATTTATAATTAAATGTTTTTCACTGGTACATTTTCCAGCCGAAGTGACGGAACTGTATCTGCAGATGTCATATCGAAGTAGTTCCTCTTTCTCCCCACCACCCCATCGAGCAATATGCTAACTACGTCATTCACGCAGTCTCCCAGCCCAACTTTCTCGACCTTCTCGACCACCACGACAATTTGCCTGAACCAGAAAGACTCGCTATTTCTACGCTGAAACGCAACGACAAAATTATTATTCTCCCTTCAGACAAAGGTAACACCACCGTGATAATAAACCGCTTGCATTACAACGACGAAGCTCTCCGCCAACTATCTGCCCAAACCTCTTACCTTCCTCTCCCCTCCAACCTCATCTACCGCAGCTCCTCCAAAATTCATGCATATCTGCGATTCGCAGGAAAACAAGAACGTCTCCCTGATTTCACCATTTCCCTGATGATCCCCAATACACCGCGGACTCCAACATTCTACCTTATTCCAAAGATTCACAAACCCAACATCCCCGGCCCTCCCATTGTTGCCAGCTTCAACTCTCCCACAGAACTCATCTCTGCTTTTGTTGATTCCCACCTACAACCTATCGTCCGTCAAATCCCATCTTTTATCAAAGACACTAACCACTTTCTACATCGCCTCAAATTACTCCCTTTCCCTCCCCCACCTAACACAATAATGTCCACTATAGACGTCTGCTGCCTCTACACCAACATTCCTCACAACCAATGACTGTCCGCCCTTAGAAAATCACTGGATTCATGACCATCTGACGCAACACCCTCCTTCCATTTCTTAACGGAGCTGACTGAAATGGTGCTCCAAAAAACAACTTCTCTTTCGGAGGGCGTCACTACCTACATATATAAGGTACCGCGATGGACACTCACATGGCGCCCTCCTATGCCAATGTATTCTTAGGTGAATGGGAGGAACGCTTCCTTGACGTATACCCCAGACCACTCCTATGGCTGAGGTATATTGACGACATTTTTCTTCTCTGGACGCATGGACCTGACTCCCTACAATCCTTCCTACAACGCCTCTCTTCCCAACCCACACTTTTCGTCACCCAACCCTGCTCTGTCTCCAACATCACCTTCCTGGATGTCGATCCCTCCATCCGGGAAAAACAGAATTCACACCAGCGTACACCTCACGCCATCCAACCTGCTCGGACAGAAACTCGCTGTCCGAGTACTGCTCCACCTACGAAAATGCATTTTTCCAGCACGGATACCCGCCGAATCAGATCTGGGACCAAATACGGCGGGCAGTCGCACCTACCACCCCCAACTATCGCCCCGATACCTACGCTATCACCGATTTCACTCTCCAACTCACCCTAACCACCCTTTTTTCCCCGGCATCCACGATATTTTGATGAATATCCTAAAAGCCGCCCACCCTATCCTCACATCCTCCCCCACCAGGTTCCATTTTCTACACCACTGACCCTCTCCTTCCTCTTACCCTCCAATCTGGCACACCTTTTATGGAAAAAGGAATCCCCAGCAACTACTCCCATGCACCCTGCCGGAACTCTCCCCTGCGATAGACCCCAATGTCTCACATGCCCAATAAACCTCCCCTGCAATTCCTTCTCCAGCCCCACTACTAACATCACCTATCCCATAACGTCTTCTACCAATTGCACCACCCGTAATATCATTTACCTCCTGAGATGCACCCAATGTTTCGCTTTTTATCTTGGCCTCACCAGCAGTCCCCTCAAAACCCGCATGAACGGCCACAGCAACAGCGTCATTAATAAACGACCGCTACCCGTGGCAGTTCATGCGAACAATCACAACTAAAAATTTAATGATTGCTTCACGGTGAGAGACATTCGCGCTCTCTCCGATAATGCTTAGGCCTCCGTCAGTGGGAGTTTGCCATCTTCTAAACTCCTTCACTCCCCCTGGCCTCAACCTTCGCTAACATTTCACTCCTTTTTGGCCATTCCCCCACCCCACTCGCATCCTCCAATCCCCGACTTTTCCGCTCTACCCTTCCACCCCCAAGCCTCCATCTAGTGCCACAGCCATCAGTTGTCTTTCTCCTGTGCTGACGAAAGCTTCCGTTTTTTTGTTTGTTTTACTTGTGTCACTCCGACACCCCCAGCAGCTCGCCAACCTGAAGTCATCTTATTGATGAGTGCTCACTGGGCTTCCTTACCCCAACATCTTGTTGCCATCCATTTATTCTACTTACCTTTCATCTTCCATAAGCATATATATATATATATATATATATATATATATATATATACACACACATATATATGAGAATGTGGTTCAAAAATAAAAGAAATCAACTTCCGGTTTGACTTAACTGCAAAGCAGCAGAGAAATAAGAGTATTTGAATGAAAGGGGAAAGTATGAAGATACTTTAAGCCTCCTGGTCAGTTGCTTTTGTGAATCCTTGGTGACCATTTCTTTTCAAAGAGGTTACACGAGAGAGAGAGAGAGAGAGAGAGAGAGAGAGTTTCATCAACATCAGCTTCTCTCATAAGGAACTGAGGATCATTTTAGATTGTATAACTTGTTCATGTTTTTATTTTTACGCGGTTAACTTTTTTATATGCCAGAAAAGTAAAAAACAACTTTGGGTATTTTTATTACAGAGAGACACATGTTAACTGTGGATGTATGAAAACTAGCATCGACCTTTTCGCACTCCCACATCTGGACCTAATCTATCTATCCTGTTGTTCATAATACGGATTTAGATTTAAATTTATGTATATTATGATTATCGTTATTGGTAGGTAAAATATAGGTTAGAATTAGGTTGATAGCAGGTGTCAACACTTAGGTACCTGCACAATGTAACTACAAAAAATGTAAAAAATTATGTATATATACATAAATTCTTTGATATTAATTGAATCAATTTTTGTTAGTTACAGAATTACGAAAATCTTTTTAAGAATTAACAATAAGATATTCATGCATTTTCAGTATTATTTTAACTTTATATTTATTATTTACCATATTGTAATAATATTTTATATTCAACTGTATTTTTTAACGCCTGTTATTCGTTGTTTATTCATTTTACAGCTGAAATATATAAATTAGGTTTACATTTTCCTATCTAAAATTTACACCGACTCATTTTCATTATTCCTATCAGGTGAAACATGATAGCTATCTAGAAATATTGTGTTTATTTGACGTAACTTAGGAATTGGACATCATAAGTGGAAGGAGAATTTTAGATGAGGATGTACGCAATGAATTTAATGTATTCCCATGGTATTATACCTCTCCTCATTTTCACTACAAAATTAATCAGACTAGTTAGCTACGTACCAACATTCTTCTTGCAAATCTTAAACCATATCACCGGTGGAAATGAAATAATCATGAATTGCACCTTTGCATTAAAGACATATTACGGAGGTATTTACGCAAATACTAGCGGGTGAAGGAAAGGAAAGGGCTTAAATTAGAGGAGCGGCTAGAATTTTATGTAATGGATGAAAGAGAAAGTTAAGAATAATTTAAGAGGAGAGAATGCTGGAGGTAATGGCGAGGATGAATATGCATGAAGGTTCCTCTTTTTTGGAGGAAAATTAATTAAGGGAAGGAATTGTTCGAGATAGCTTAAGAGACACCGACGCGAGAAAACGCATGCAGGCAAAGGAGAGGGAGAGAGAGGAAACGAAGAAAGAAAAGGAGGAGGTTAAAAGAGGAGAGGGAAGAAAGCACGAAGATTTGGGAGATAGTAGTGGATAGGAATTGGATGAGTTCGAGATGTTTCTCGAAAGGACGAAGTAGGCTCGGGATGGAGAAGAACGGTGGATATGATCTTCGGAGTAGATCAGATAGTGGGATTGGCGAGTCTATAGGCGAAAGAGAAAGGCTATATGCGCCGAGAATCAATTTTTAGTAACGGATACTAATAACGATGGCGATATAAAGTCAGAGAAAGAGATGATCTCGGACGGATACCGAAATAAAAAATATCGTAAATATCGACTTGTCATTTCGAAAAGTTAATTTTTATTAAAATAGAAAAAACTCCTATAAACTTTGGCGGCCACTGCGAAGCAAGTGTGTTTTTTATCTTAATGTGTGGAAAATACCAATCCATAACGGGATTTTCCTGATTCTTCAATTTTTTCTTGCATTACAATTCTCTCTATCATGAGGCTCAGATATTATATAAATTTCAAGCATGGAGGCATTAAAGGGGGCACTGAACTCTAAATAATAAAGAAATAAAAATGAGTCTCACCGGTTTTTGACACGAATTGCCTTGGGCATAATGAAAATTATAAAATTAAAACTCAATTATGTCAAAGAAAAAGTTAATTACAACTAATAAAAAATTACTCGCAACTATTTCAGTTTTAATAGTTATTCATTTCTTTTTCTGCGAAAACTTTAAATTGAAATCGAAGAAGTGGATTTAAATAATAAAAACAAAGCGTAATCATAGTTGACGACTGAAAATATTTCTCCTAGAACAAAACGACATATTTTAACTCTTTATTAAATCCAGTTAATCCAGTATTTAATTCGAATATTTTAGATATTATACTAAACTGAATTTAAGATTCACGTTCAGCCGTCCATTTTCCTTTAGCTTACTCTGAAGAGGAATTTCCTTCGGTAGCTTTCTTTTTAATCATACTAAATCGATAATTAAAGAACAGCGTCTCATATTTTGTAAGTATGAATTCCTCTATCCTGTTTTACTCAAATAAAAACTTGATTAATTTTAAACACCTTCATATAATTTTCTTAGAAACGTGTGTAAACTTAAATCGCAACCACAATTGGATAATGGCGTAAAGCAAGTATTAACGAAAAAAAGAAACGGGATTGGAAAACACTGAAGTAAAAAAATAAATAGATCTTGTAATAAACGCGGCAAAGAAAGAAAGCAGGGCATTTCTTTATTCGCATAAATGCTGCTTATTCGAATTTCTGTGAAATTTAGCAAAGACTTCTGGAGGGTCAACCTCCTTAAAGGTCAAAAGATAAAAGATCACTGGGCAGTGGATGAAGAATTTATCCGAACACTTGCACACGGCACGGTTTGAAGGTCTTAACTCTCTCTCTCTCTAGAGGGAAAGAGAGAGAGAGAGAGAGAGAGAGAGAGAGAGAGAGAGAGAGAGAGACAAAAGAGGAAGAAATAAAGCGAGAGTGACTGTTCTTGAAGGACAGGAGAGAAGTTGGGGCGATTGAGGAGTGGGACGTAAGGGAGTGAACACGAGTTGGACACAAAGAGGCAAAGGGCATAAGGGATTGGTGAGGACGGGAGGGGAGAAAGAGTTGAGGAGGAAGGTTTTGAAGAGGAGAGAATTTCAGTGTTGCGTCCTCATCCTTCCCAAAGGATGTGCATGTATTTTCCTCACACCCTTCTCCCCTCCGTCTTACTGCATGAGATCGAGGACGTAGAAAACCTTATTCTTTGGGGCAAATGGACCCCGTTTGTTCTCTGCCGAAGAGGAAATGGAAGCTTAGAACGTCTTTGGGCACCCAAATGGAATGGGAAATGGAAAAAAGGGAACGGTCGAGCGAAATGACGCGGGACGAACGAAGCAGCCTGAGGATAGAGAGAGAGGGAGAATCGGAAGGGGAGGAAGGAAGAGGGGGTTTGATGGGAGGGAGGGAAGGAGAGAGAGAGAATTGGGGAAGAGTAGAAGCCCCAAAGGTTCAGAAAAAGGGATTTCAAAGCAATGCGGTTTGAAATATAAGCATCACATCGTCTATTCACCAAAAAGTTTACTTAAGCGAGAAAAAAGTAAATAGAGACAGTGGTGCAAGAAGAGTTTTAATAATATTTTCTTTTTGCTCAAAAACTATTTGTCATTACTACAGTAGTCTTTATCCTAGCGTGGATTTCCTTTTAATGGGTAAACATCTGATATTGGTATTTCAAGCGATATATTTAAGTGATTTTTACCGTACTTAAAGCAATGTAATTTGTTTCATCACAAATTCTTTAGTTACTCAAACGTTAGAAATGAATCATATTCTCAGAAAACCCTTTAGACAAGTTTTTCGGTCTCCAAGAATAAACAAAAATCTTATTATTTTAAAAAATTAAGGGAATTTTAAAGTCTATATTTGAAAGTTTTTGTTGCAATCTGAAACGGAAATTAAATTTCCAGCCTATTATAATAGGAATAATAAGACGAAAACTTTATAATTCCTGTATTTAACGCGGCAAAGATTGCTGGTGTCATTGAAAACCGCAATTGGCATTTGGTTCAAAAGGCTACCAAAAGAAAGGTAATGTAGATGTAACTAACCGAAATATGAACATTGCAGGAGAACAGACGTGTAAGAGAGAAGGGGATATGCACATATAACGTCCAAGGAATAAAAAAGATTGGTGAAGGGAGTAAAAGATATAATGGGAAAGGCTGAACGGCTGAAGAATCTAAAGTTGCTTGGAAAAGGGTGCCTGATAGAGGGCGAGTTCTTCCTAGTCAGTCTCACCCAGTATTTTTTTCCCTTCGATTCTCTTCCACTGGAAAGGAAGAAGGAAAGCGATAACGTAACTTGGGGTTAAGGGGCGAGAGCAAGCAAAAATCATTCAAGGAAATAAGTCGGGGTTTCCTTTTTTGAATAGCCAAAAGTGAAAGTCAAACTTTACCGAGGTTTTTAGATCGCTCGCGCATTGAGACCTGCCAATTTTATTTGTGTAGGCAGCAGATTATTGCCCTTTTCATCTATATAAAAATAGCATGATACATTTAAAAATCAACGTTATTTTATTTTATCAATCGTTTTTACTCATCCCCACTCTTATGATCACTTTTTATATTGGGTAAATTTCCAGGTTTTTATCTTTACAAAAAGTATCTTGGTATTATTACTAAATAAAAATCTTGTAATTTTCCACTATTTTATTAAGACATGAGATGACCTGATGATGACGCTAAGCGTCGAAACCTAGGTCGTGTCCTAATGAAATAGTGGAAAATTACAAGATTTTTATTGAGTAATAATATGAAATTATTCCACCACATCACGGCTTCAACGGTTGAATTAAAAAGTATCTTGGTATTTTTAATTTCGAAAAAAGAAGTATATATATATATATATATATATATATATATATATATATATATTTTTTTTCAGTTTACCTCTAAAAATGATTTCGATTCGTGCGGTTTAGGAGTTTGTTTTTAAAAAATAAAAAAATTTTAATTGTAAATTTTAAACGATGATATAGTCAAAGAAAAATGTTTTGAAGCGTAAATTATGCGAAAGAGATGTTTATATATTTATTACAACCAGTTGGCTTATACAATGGCATATTTTCTCATATTTTCGTTAACATCACATTTATAAATACTGTCATTCTCATTCGAGCCGTACTGACTGTTACATTTATGATGGCATTAAAAGATAAGGAGTAATCGAAATTCAGAAGAGTTGAATCAGTATAAATGATATAAAATAAAATTTCCAAACCGCTCGTCACAGTGGTCAAGTATAAAATGCGAAAAATAGATTATAAGCTATCCGTGTATCAATTAATTTCCATATGCAACAATACACCAACTTCTTCTAAATGTCCATATAAAAAGTCATTAATAGGCTAACATTGGATTTAATTCATGGATATTTATCTGAATTATAGTTAGAATAAGTGTTAATGTATTTGTTTTATTTGATATTGGTAAGCATTTTTCAATTCGCATTGACTCACAGCCTTATTCAAGGGTTATAGACGGATTTCAATTTTTAACCAGCAAAGCGGCCGTAGCAGAACGCCTTAATAGCACGTATCGTCCGTCCGTCCGTCTGTCGTAACTTTCATCTCCTAAACCGCTGGACGGATTTTAATTAAATTAAGTAGGAGTGATCCTTATTAAAATTTATCGCCCATATGTGAGTTTGAAATGCATCCGTCGATTAAAAGTTCCACTGGACATTAATAAACTTTAATAAACATGTACTTACATCTCGTTAAATGATATCAATCAAGCAACAATCAAATACCATATATTTTCCTCCATTGCTCTTATATAATCCGTAAGGTATAGATTAAAAAATTAATTCGGATAGAGAACAAAATTTACCATAATAAAGTCTGCGAGACCACATAATTACGAGTTATAGTTTTGGAGATAAATATTCAAGAAAATCCCGAGCAAAACATCGCATATTTTGTTTACATCGGTCGATACGACGATTCTATCGGAAAACAACAAATACCATGTATTTCTCTCCCATGCTCTTATATGGTCTGTGAGGTATAGATTCAAAATATTATTGGAATAGAAGACATCATTTACCACATAGAAGTCTGCGGGAGCACACAATTACCAGTTATTGATTCGGAGATAAAAATTCGAGAAAATCCCATCCCAAAAAACCCCAAAATCACATGTTTTGTTTACATCGATCGCTAAGATGGTTCTATCGGCAAACAAGAGAGGAAAGATGCATATATCACGCCTGCAAACATGTGAGGCAGAGGCGTTCTTTACGATTTATGCAATCATGCCAAAAAGATTTTGATAAAAGGTGGACACAACGTTTATCTCTCCACTTGTAATATGAGATTCCTTCTTTTGCGATCTTATAATCAAAATCTCCGTTTCAATTCATTGTCTTTACTTACTCAAGGTAATCCTTTACGGTTAGGCCTAACTGCTCTGCAAGCATAAATCTTATTTGATTTTAGAAACTATAACAGTTCAACCGATGGAAAAAAATTATCCATCACAAGAATGTGGTTTTTACCTTTTTAATCTCTGCTGAGTTTTTCTACAGCACTTCCACCCAAACCAAACTGTTTTTTTGAATTTTCATCATTATTCATTTTCTCCTGAAAAACATCAAACTGGTAAACATATCCTGATATATCAGATCTGCACCATAACTTGAACCCCCTTTTTATTGACTTCATTGGATTATATTGTTATATAGATGATCTACCTCAGAATAGAATCATGCTTTCATCTATGCTTTGGTACTCACCTGGTAGCCTAAATAATATGAATGACTTAGTATAATGCCTAAGAACTGAAGTGCCAGTAGTGATGCCAAGGAAATATCGAATTTTTGATTCACCGACTAATTTCCTAATCAATTATAATTAATAAAACAATTGACAATTACTTAAAACATATCTCACTCGAATAGTGGTAATATAATCTTTATGTTCACGTTCATTCCTTCGTCGTAAATTACCCATTTCTTCTCACTTACAAACGCATTTACATTCATTTCTTCTTCGTAGATAATCCATTTCCCTTTATTTTCCAAATTTTGCGTACGCACGAAAGCAACTTAAATATAAATACGTATTTACAGAAGATATTATTTACTTCAGTTGCCACAAAGATTGTTATCGTTGGCAACAATTAAGAAACGGGAAAATTTTTATTTAAAGTGAATTACGACTTTCTCGTTCGATTTTCTTGAAATCGGCTGCTCCTTTGATAAATATGTACTGAACAAATCATATTCTATTTGAATAGTTCTACAATGTTGCTTGAAGTATTTTTGTTATAAGTGATATTGTACGAGATATATATAAAAGTTCATTTTTGTCACTTGTAAAGTGGCACTCCCCATTAGGTTACGTGGACCATTTATATAATTTTCTTATTTTCTTTGCCCTTTTGTCCTAAATACCAAATTAGTTGAACATCGGTCCAGTAGTTTCTGGGATGAAACATAAAAGTAAATATTGCAACTACTGAACTCGAGTGAGGTATGTTTTAAATAATTTTTGATTGTTTGTTAGATTAAAACTGATAAATCGATAAATAAAAATTGAATATTTCCCTGGTATTATATCTGATATATTGTTTTGCAGTATTTAATCATTAAAGTGACGTAATATGTTTGTTGATGCACCAACTAAGTGGAAGAAGCCAATTTTAATAGATCGAGATATAAATCGGGTCGTGGTGTTTTGCTGTTTTATGGTGTGTATTCGGTCAAATTATATTGTATAGTTTCAAATACTCCATCGCACAAAACGCGCATACTTTTGATACACTGCACAATTTCCTAACTTGTTTTACTTATTGTAAAGAACATCTAACAACAATCAAAAACTCATATATTTCTCTCCCAAGCTCTTATATGACCTGTGAGGTATAGATTTAAAAAAATATTTGGATAGAGGACTTCATTTACCACAAAAATCTTTACAAGACCACATAATTACGACTTATTGATTCGGATATATAAATTCGAGAATCACCAAATCTTTCGACCCCGTTTAATGCGTATTTCCCATAAATTAAGCCTTTAAAATCTCTTTGTATTCCATTTATGGAGTATATTTTTCCATCTTGTTAAGCATAGAAATTATTTACTATTTGCGGTTTCTTTATCTTATATAGGTGTTTTGGGATGAATTAGAAAATTCTAGTGAACTTCAAACTATTTTTTATGGACAAGTTGTCAATTTTAGTGTAGTATTATTTGAGTAGGTAAAAAATTTCGAAGTTCTTATTAATTAAATCTTCAGATTATTCAATTTGGTGATTATGGAAATCGAAATACATTAATAAAGCAAAGTGATTACTAATAATATTATCAAACTTTAGAGCACATTGTCTTACATTTTCCATGATAACTAACATTTTTAAATAAATATTTTATTTTTTATTGCGCGAAGTAATGTCCCTGCAGCAATTAGCTCAATTAAGATAAGAATATATTTAATGTGCAAAAATAAACTAATCTTAATATAGCGAAGGCGACATTAGCTTCCGATAAAATGTTTCCTCTAACTCAGCATGAATTAAACAGTGAATTTCATGTCGAAATCGTTAAGTAGTATTTGAATGATTATTCCAAATTGCTTTTTTCATAAAGTTAGCGGTATATTCTTTATAAGAATCGGCATTGGTGACTTCCTGAACAGTTGATGCTCCGTAAAATTCAAAATACGAAAAAAAAATATTGGCGGTTGTGGTGGTGAGTATTGTTGGCGGTTCTGGTGGTGAGCATTGATGGTGGTGGTGAACATTTTGGTGGTGTTGTTGGTGGTGAACATTGTTGGCAGCGGCGGCGGCGAGCATTGTTGGTGGTTGTGTTGGTGAGCATCGTTGGCGGCAGTGTTGTTGAGTATTTTTGGCAGTGGTGGTGAGAATTGTTGGCGGTGGTGGTGGTGAGCATTGGTGATGATGATGGCGGTGAGCATTTGTGGTGGTGAGCATTGGTGGTAGTGGTGTGCATTGGTGGTGATGGTGGTGAGCATTGGTAGTGATGATGGTGATGAGCATTGGTGGTTGTGGTGGTAGTGAGCAGTGGTGGGAAAGCGGGGTGATAGAGGGAAAGGAGGGTGTGGAGGGAATGGAGAGGGGCAGTGGGAATGGAGAGGGGCGGAGGAAAATGTGAGGGTAGAGGGGTAGATGGAAAGGTGAGGGGCGGAGGGAAGTGGTGGTTTGATGGGAAAGGGGAGGAATGGAGGAAAATTGGAGGGGTGGAGGAAAATGAGAGTGGTGGAGGATTGGTGAGCGGTAGAGGGAAAGTGAAGGGGTGGAGGGAAAGTGGAGGTGTGGAGAGAAAGAGGAGAGGCGGAGATAAAGGTGGAGGGAAATGAGGGGAGTGCAGGGAAAGTTGAGTGTTGGATAAAAAGGAGAGGTGTGGAGGGAAAGGGGCGGGGCGCAAGGAAAGGGGAGGGGTAAGTGTATAATGTAGTGGTGGAGGGAAAGGAAAGGTGCGGAGAGAATTGGGAGGGCTGGAGGGAAATGGGAGTGTTGGAGGGAAAGTGTGGGAGAGAGG
Source organism: Tanypteryx hageni (assembly GCA_028673005.1). NCBI lineage: Eukaryota > Metazoa > Arthropoda > Insecta > Odonata > Petaluridae > Tanypteryx > Tanypteryx hageni. Next base: position 61,192,177 of record CM054116.1, read on the forward strand.
TGGAGGGAAGGGATGGAAGGAAATGGGGTACATGGAAATGGGTGTGGAGGGTAGGGGGTGTGGAGGGTAGGGGATGTGTTAGAAGAAGTGTATCTTTAGTCACGGTGACAGTCACTGAACAGTTTTAAAAAAATCCGCTAGTTAAGCGTATCTTAATTTACATGGGCTTACGCGAGAAACAAATTCAAATCCGATCGCCTTCATTCCCCTAAAATTACAATCGAGTAAAGACAAGGTCTATCCTATTATTACAGGTTGATGTTACTTTTTAAATTATTAGTAGAGGTCTGTCAAAACTTATCTGATCCTCCATTAATAAATTCCATACCGCACACTTGTCACACCTATAATTTAAAAGATTCATTATTTGTATATAAAGCAATGCTAATACTTTAACTAGGCAATAATCTATATTGATATATAATATCACATATGTCATAATTGCAAAAAGCATAATATGCACCAAACCTGATCATACCATAGGCATTTTTTAAGTTTTCTGGAAGTTTAAAAATTATACCTTTTAAATAATATAATTACAAAACATTTCTTAGCCAAAATTCGATAAAAGGAGGAAAAATAGAGCTAGCTGTAAATGTAAAGCCTTAAAATTTAAAAATATCATTATTATATAGTTATTTACTACTAATCATCAATGTATATACCATCTACAATGTTTTCCCATCGTAATATCAACGACCTCTCCATTTATTTCGCACCACAACTGTCTCCGGCAGTTCTGAAACTACTCAAGTTAAAAGAAGCCTTTTAATAGCTCCAACGGTCATGTGACATTTCTTTAACTTTATGGAGCATGGATTGTTTGACAAACATTTTTCAAAGAAAGAGAAATGGCCGTATAAAATCCATGGGAGTGCAGAATCAAACGAAACGGTACGGAAGTGGAGGCAAAGAACGGTAGCCGGCGTTGTGAAAAGGTATGGCGAAGGTGATAGAGGTGAGGGATTGCGAGTAGGATACAGGGAAGAGAAGTGCTAAAGAATGTAACAAAAGGAATCAGGCAAGGCATATTTCATGAAGTTATTTATTAAGTCAAATTGTGATACTTGCGTTGATTCATTGCTGAAAACAACCTAAGTAAGAATAATAATTTTTTTACTCATTTATATCTCATGTTATTTGATAGTTTCATAAACTAAGCAGCCATAACAAACGGTGATATATATATATATATATATATATATATATATATATATATATAAGAGAAATGAGACTACTGTAAAACATTTAAATTTACAATATACATACATATTTCCAACTAAAAAATTAAGAAAATTGATTGTATGTGTTAGCATCGCCGTCTTATGGCAGTGTATAAAACCACGTCGAATAGCTCATCATCTTTCCTAAGCAAACAAACGAAGGCACAACTGAACTGCACACTATAGTTAACTTTTATTAATAGCATTTAAATAAAGTTAACGTAAAAATAAAACAAGTTTGTTTTTATTCATTTTTAAAAGGAAAAAATCGGGGCGGAACGTAATCCACAAACTATCCTGTATTCGTCTGATTCTATTCCATACAATATTGTCACTGATTACATTAATAGGTATTTGCTTTCGGAAATTATTTCACCAAAGTTTGCTTCGTAGCAACATTGCTTTATCTGGACATATGATGAGCATTGAATTATTTTATTCCGCTCTCTTATCTCCTACTACAAGTCACTTACTGCAATTCCTTCCACCTGAAATTTCCATTCTCTCAATTTCTCTCTTTCTCTCTCCTCGGGGGTGATTCGTTTTATGGGTTTGTGGAGAAGGCTCTGCATTCCCGCGCGTATTTTGTATTTGGAAATTCATTTACGTTGAAATGCAAAACGAAGGTGCAAGCTTGCTTTTGCCCTTCGTCATCCGTTGGATTTAAAAGAGTATACGTGAGACAATTGAGTTTGCCAATTTTTTAGCTTGGTTCTAGCATTGCTAACGAATTCTCGCTTTTTTGGATAGAGATGCAGAGAATTTAAGGGATTTGAACGCATGCTGTAAAGTTAGTCAATTAAGTAAATTTGACTGTGTAACGTTAAATCGGCATCCTACAGAATTTGGTAAATTTTATTTGCCAAGAAACAATTAAAAAGAAAAGACGTTCAAGCGCATCGTATGCATAATTTTATGATTAAAGTTATGACTAATATTTAATTTCTTTTAGAAATATTGATAATTCAAGACAACATGTTGCCTACAATTATATAATCGCTTTGTATTAGTTCAATGTGCATATCATTTTAAATAACATGCACATTTTATACTACTTATAAGATATACATAAATCGGCTGAATATATAATGGCCGACTAATGTTTTTGAAAGTGACTCAAGTTAAACAGAGAGATAGAAAAACTTGCCTCCATACTTTATAAAATACGGAATGAATTTCACTGTTCTCTGTTTTTAAATAAAACAAGCTGGGAAAGTGTACGGTGTCTCACAAATAGGCGCGTTTTGTGCTTTGGCGCATTTGAAACTAAACGAGGTAGTTTGAACGAATACAAACCATAAAACAGCGAAACGCCACGACCCGATAATGTTTTCGCTAAGTACTCGTAAAATGTCTTCCTTCTCTTATGTTGGTGCATAAATAAACGTCTTTACCTAATTTGAATATAACTAGCTGGCGCGCGTCACACATGTGACCAAAATCGAAGACAGCCTTCTTGGTAAAGAAATAAAACACTTCATTTTATATAACTATATAATTTGCATTTTAAAACAATTAGTACGTCAAATTTACTTTTAGGTTTTCGTTAATTTTAATAATGAGAAATGAAAAAATAAAAGTAATATAATAATGTTAAATGAATTAAAAAGTTAAATTAAAAATTTCAGGATATACTACATTCTTAACTTCGTTATCGCTACTGGATAAAAGTTTTAAATTTTCTTACCGTCGTACTCGTGACATGGCGACATACAGCTGTACATGTGCAAAAATTTGCTTTTGTAAGAGTAATCCCACGGTATCAAATGTTTGGCCTTGACTTTTATTAATCATCATGGCAAAGGCTAACGTTATTGGAAACTGACGACGCTTCATCTCAAACTGAAGCTCGCTATCGCCTGTCAGTGTCACATCGAATTTGGGAAGTAAAAGAGCTCGGCCTTTATTACTTCCGGTTGCAATCGTGCATTTAATGGTGTACTGACTAAGATATTTCATATTTAAACGTGTTCCCTTGCACATACCCTACCTAACGTTAATGTTGCGCAGAAGAATTACGACAGCGCTAATCCTGAGACGTAATTAATGCGGTGGCATTCCTTGCTTAGTAAGCAAATTTAAAAATTCCATTGGAAAGTTAGCTCTTTCATCTTCTGCACAGTTGATGACCTCATCGATGCTGACATACACCGGTTCATGTTGTCCTGGAGCCAAAGTCATTCTGTCGAGGATTTCATTGTGGATCGCAAGGGAGTCGACATTCTTGGGTGCTAATATTTTAAATAGTATTTTTATTTGACTTTCTCCAACACTTAAGTGAATGATTACATACCTATCGACATATAGAAGTTAATGTTTTATTATATAGCTAGTAACCTTATCATTAATTAGTAACCAATTGAGATTAAAATAGTTAAAGATATTTTCTCTCTCTAATTTTCGTAACCATATTTCATAATGAGCGATAAAATATTAATTACTTTGTGCTGCCGTTTGTACTCTGCAATTCGAAATAAAAAAGTATTAAAATTTTTATTTACAACGTTTTAAAGAAGATGCTTACATATCTATCGACATAAAGACGCTAACGCTTTATTATATTGTATGATGACTAAATACTGCCAAACGATATATCACAAAATGGTGTTTGGAATAAATTCAATTTTTCTTTTTCGATTTATTTTATAACCAGTTATAATTAATCGAACAATAGATTTATTTAAAACATACCTCACTTGAGTTAAGTAGTTGTAATATTTACGTTAACGTACTTTTATTCGTCGTAGATAATCTTTTTCCTTCCGCAAACTTAATGCTTTGCGCACACAAACATAAATTAAACGTATTTTCGTAATTATAGGAGATCTTATTCATTATTAGGCTGGTTTCCAAAGCAAACATAGCCTTATGAAATGATCCTGTGTCTGTGTGTATGTGCGTGAGTATCCCCTACTAACAACTTTTGCACCAATGGACCGATTTTCATGAAACTTGGTGTGGCTCGTGCTGCCAGGTCCACCTCCGGGCTATATTTTATTTGGCGAAGTTGAAAGTTCCGGGTTCGATTCCAGAAACGTTTTTTCCCTTTTTATTTTATATAGAAAATCTGAAATCCATCGCGCAGAGATGTTTCCTTCAATACTAAATAAAAATCCTTAAATTGTGATATTGGAGAGAGGTTTGCACTATTCTAAGAGGAAAAGAATCTAGGTTCTAATTCATGTCACCGAATTTTGACAATTGATCGTATTTTCTTGAATTTCTACTAAAATATAGCGTTTTTGCGTTTTAAATAGCGTTTTATCGGATTGTTGCCATCGAAACCGTTATTACCGAACTCTGCTTGTGCATAGACGAGTGAACAAATGGGTTATTTTCTTTTTCTCTCGACTACTCTTCAGCAATGGAGTTTATCCAGACATATTTGCGTATAAACAGTAACATTTATTAATTTGTTTATTTAAAAGAATACATGCAAAATATAATGACAGAAAGAGGCTTTGACATTGTTTTTAGTATTTTAAACCTGATAATGCTCTATTAATTTGTTTTCCAATTTTTCTCCATCTTTGACAATCTATGAACTACAAGTGGTATTTATGGTATGACAATTCCTTGGAATGACTAACATACTTAAATTATTCCTGACAATATAAATAACCGATTCGGGGCGTCAAATTTGGGAAACCAGCCTACAATAGTCCTGGTTTGGACTTGTTGTTTTTATTATGACAAATATAATTTTGATTGGCCTCTGTTGATTTTTAAATTTAATTTTTGTTATATATATATATATACATATATATAAGGACTTGAAAATTATGGCGAAGGAAGGAACCCGTTGAGGAAATTTAGCCTAACCGTGCGCGCGGCGAAAAATGGACTCGAAAAAGCTGCGAGAAGGAGGGCGTGGCTGTAAGGCACTCTCCCATCGACCATTGAGAGATTTCCGGGGAAAAGGCGACGAGAGTGAGAGCGAGATATACGGTACGAAAAAGGAAAGAGATGTGAACGTGAAACGTAGAGAGGGAGAGAAAGGGTTGGGAAAAGAGAGAGAGAAAGCGGGTGTAGAGAAACAAGAGAGAGAGAGAGAGACAGAGAGGACGTCATTTGCAAAAGTAAACGTACGTATGGTAGCGCCCTCTTCCGACTCAGGGAGATAAATGGACGTGTCCTCGGGGAAGCCTACGCATTCTGAATCAAGGAAGTGGAACAACGCTGTCCCGCGACTGAGCCCGCAACGTAAAGTCAACGAAGTCCAAGCGTTGAAGAAAGAAAGAGAGAGAATGAGGAGGGGAAGAGGAATTTAAGGAACAAGAGCTTAGGATGTCGGCGGAAGTAAGTGGGCATTATATCTCACTGTATCAGTCCATTACAATAAATCTCAGCTGGGCCTACAATAAAGTTATTAATAGTAATACATTATTGTTACCACTTGCTTACTTGCAGCTATTATACAATTAATGGTAATTTTTATTTCTGATAGTGATGTATGTTGTACCATAATTTGAGCTTTCATAATATCTTTATCCTGTAATTATATTTTTATTAACAAAAATATATTACGAAAATTTTATTTTGTGCACTAGGTATCGTATTTCTATTAAATTTCGCGAGGAAATACTTTCAGCATTAGTAAAGCGCTGGCAGCGTAATTTAACCGTTAGCTTTCCAAAAGTAAAGATAATTGATATTGAATGGAGAAAAGATATACGATCAGTTTAGAAAGACACGTTCTAACGCATGATGTTGAAAAACACAAACAGTAAGATCGAAGTCTACCGAGAGAGAAAGAATTCGAGTCGCTGGCATGACAGAAGTAGATCAGAGTGCGGCGTGAGAGTAAGAGAAAACAACAGGCGGAGTAAAAGGGGCGGATTACCGGTATGAGTGGATCGGAGCACTGGATGCTGCTTTTATTAACACGCGTCAAACACTTGAGAGAGAGAGAGAGAGAGAGAGAGAGAGAGAGAGAGAGAGAGAGAGAGAGAGAGAGAGAGAGAGAGAGAGAGAGAGAAAGAGATAGAGAAGCGAGAGTATTAGGTGCGCGCTGTGCTGGAGGAAACGGATGAAGAGGGCTTTTTCCTGGCCAGTGGATAAAGAGGGAGATACGGCTCGCTATGAGGGGAGTTTTCGAGGAAGAATGGGGAGAGAGGGGGAAAGAGAGTGTAAAAAAAGGTGAAGGTCTGTGTTAATTAAGAGACCAAGAGCTATTTCACGGTAGGTTAAAAGATTTCTAGATAATGCAGAAAAAAGATTTTCAGTGAATGTGAAAGATTATATTTTCTAATTGGGAGTACTAACTCAACTTTTTGGTTCGATACAAATATTATCTTAGTTTTATTTCCAATAATGAACTATCCTATATATTTATTTTGTAGTGTACCTGTGTGCGTACGTCACACCGGTGTGGAAGTTATAGATCGGGAACAGGCGAAAATCTGGAACTTGGCAGATACAAACGTGAAAGCATCATGAAAAATCTGAAAGCCTTTAAATGTGGAATAGTTATCATGTAATTCATTTATCATAACAAAAATATTCCCATTATAATTCTCAATAAAAAAAAGAAACATTCCTTTTGCGTTTATTTTACTATATCGAAGGAAAGAACAACACTCGGCACTGAGAAAAACTCCATAAATAAGATGAAAATGAATTTGAGAATTCTATATATACTTGGCAGTGGCGTAGGAAAAATTATAGAGGTCCATGCCAAAAAATGGGTCCTCACTGTTATATCACTGATAATTTGTGTCTCTGAAAAGACATCCAAGAATAAGCAATTCATTATAGATTGAAGAAATAAGTATTTATCTTTGGCATCTCCAATTGCCTTATCAAGGTTACTTAGCCTTGTTAGCTCGTTTTAAAATATGTAAAAGACGAGCTATTGTTGTCGCATTGTCGCCATTCCGTCTGTAGACATTCAACTTTTTTAAAGAGAGATGAAAAATTTGAAATATTTTGAATCACATTTTCCGAATCCTCCATCAGTTTTAATTTCCAGAGTTCAAGGGCACTAAATTTGAAAAATGAGTAAATTTTAAAATAACACTGTAAGCAGTCAGTCCATTTACACTACAGGCCAAAAATTTGACATGCTGTCAGGCTATTGGACACAATTGAAATAATCCAAAAATTATCATTTTCAGAGAGTTTTTTTGACCCTAATATGTACATATTTCATTTATAACTTAAGAAAAGCATGGAAATTGGTGCAGGGCATTTTAAAACTGCATTTTTAATTTAGCTAAAATTAAGATAGGAAATCGAAGTATAAACATTTCTATGGCGGAAAGAATGAAATTTAGTTTTCTTTAAAGATTAAATTAGAATCCGTGCCGATTTGGCGTAAAAAATGCTTAAAATGTTATTTAAAAACGATAATGTGATATTATTTGGCGATTTTAATGTGGAAATAAAAGAAAAAGAGAGTCTTCATGAAGAATTATTAAATCATCAATATGGATATCATCTTGTATCTGACAACGGACCAGAGCAAAACCATTGATGCTTCTATGTCGATGATGAATTTGAAATCGACATTCATTTACGAGAAAACTTTTACCTATCCTAAGTCCATTGCCATTAGATAATATTTATGATGAGTTAGAACATTATTCAAATTGTTTATCAACACATATAAGTATAGTATAATACAATATAGTAGATATAAATTAGTAATTATTTTAGATGTAAATATTTGTTGGGAAAACATTGTATATTTGTTCTTAAAAAATGCACATTTGAACAAGAGGCGTGTCTATTAGAAATACGTAACATAAGCACTTCTTTATTTTTTATAATGAAACCTTATTATTCATATCATACATGTTTAGAATCGTTCTACAGTGTTTTGTACGATTTCACCCATCTCCAATTTGAAAATAATAATTCATAAACTAACTTTAGGACCGTCTAAGTCACTTGAGAGTTACTTGGTTAATTCCGAAATTCTCATTTCCTAAAATGAACATATCTTTATTATTTCCGTGGACCAAGTAAACCTACCCTCCAATCTCCTGCAACGCTATCACCCGTAATGTTCTACGACCCAGATAGCCATCAACCTGCCAGAAGAGACCGGATCGAATAGACGCGCGCGATAGGTTTTGGTGATTCCAGTGCTTCTTTTGTCCAACATAGTGCAAACCGTGTGTCAAAGAAGATGTCGCAGTTTGATGGATTGGGTTCATCAATCAGCCAGCCGAAGCGCGTGCAAGGCATGGCAGGAGACGGTCGCGAGATTCTCCGTGTAATCAACATCGGGACGGAGGACAGCTTATGCGGAGGTGGAGAGAGAGGGTTCGGGTGGTGACGGAATAGAGGATGAAAGAAAGAAGTTTACATCTCGCTGGTTGATGGATTGAGCGAACTTCGACTCGCGATCCACGGTAAACAGGGAAGACACTAATGATAATTGAATTCCGCAAGAAAGATCCTCGCCGACGATGAATGGCTATGTTATTCAAGGCGACTTAAACTTAGCTGCGGTGGGTTGTAGTTTTAGAAAAAATTGAACGATCACTTTCCAGATTTTATTAATAATCCGCGCGCCAGAATATCCGGTTTCGATAAAAACTTTCCGAATATATTTTTCGCCCTAAGTTTAATAAGCTAAAACAATCAATTTTATCGTGAAAATTCTGAATCAGTATTTGTTTCCCTGACCGTTAGAGAGGAGGGATTTGATCAAAATGTTTTAAAATATTTAAACCAAGAAACTTTGTTTGAAGATCGAGCATCTTTGTCCATAAATAAATGAGCTTCCAAGAATAATTTATGAATCAATGAAAAATGCTTTCAACAAAGTTACCACATTATATTTAATCGCTTAAGAAGGCACAACTTTTTTATCGAATGAACTTTAGTAAATGGAATTTCTTTCCACTTTAATGTGTCGGCCACAGTCAAATCGTCAACAATATCAAGTTTAAAATTAATTATGTCACATTTCTAGAATAAAAATAAAATAAAAATCGATATTTTGAAATATTTAATGCGTTTAAAAAAATTTAGTATTAATTTTTAGGGCATTATTTCTTTTTTAAATTTTAATGGATTATTTTAATTGTGTAGAATTTTTAATGGAGTTTTTAAAATTTTACTTTTATCAAATGTATTAAAAACACCTTCTCTTTGTGCCTGATATTATTTCAACAGGATCGTTTAACACTTTGAGAATGCTATGGCTGGAGAAGTTATCGCGGAAGCGAAGAAAATATGTCTCACAGGGTCACGAAAGAACGAGGTAAACTTTAATATAAATCATGATTTCATTCACGCTTTAAATCACACGGAACTAAAAAAAAACTTTGCAACCCCGCGTTCTCATTCGAGGTCAGGAAGAGAATAAAAAACGCATAAAAATAATTCTCTTTTTTTGTTCTCGACAAGATCCCTCTCTTCAGCATAGGCTTTTGCGCACGGACGCCCCCCGGTTTATTTCCCGCTGCCTCCTGAAGAAGATCTCCTCTGACCACTGGTCGTTCGTTTCCACACACAGTTCCATCCTCAACTCCATTAAAACTGCCCAGAGTCAGGAATACCTTCCTTGATTGGTGGGTTTTTATTCGGTATAGCTTCAGAAAAACTTCCATCGCTCCTTCTTCGCGGATGTTTTATGCCGGTGATATTTCCTGAGAGGGAAAGAGAAGGAGGGAAAACTTTCCCACCAGTTTGGAGATTTTTTGGGATCGTCTTATTTTTGCCCTCTAGAAAACAGATTATTCTTCTTCGAATCGGTTTTTAGGGATTGAAATTTGAAGTAAATAGTTCCCCTCTGTTCCAAGTTTTGCCTCTTTTGAGTGATATATTCGTTCATAATATTTCGCGTTTCCTTTTGACTTTTAGGCCCATGTTTTCTTTCATAAATATGCAGGGGATATTTTCTAAACGCATCTCTGAAAATAAAGACTGAAAAATCTCATGTCATTATTATGATCCAAGTTTTAACGTTTATACTTAAACTTGAGAAATAGAAGGAACGTTTTAATTGAACCGATTTCCATGTAAAAGGATAAAAGTTCGTTATGAATGGTTGCACGATTCTTGAAATTCTTGCTTTATTTCAATCATTATCTCGCAGGTTCTCTTTATCATATTAATCAAATGAAAAATAGCAATTTTGGTCATTATTACGCAATCCGATACTCTAATTTTACATATTAAAAAAAAACATTTTTCTTATACAGTGCAATTTTAATGAATACATTAACTTGTTTTTAAATTATAAAATGATGTTTAAAATCTCATCTCGTAGCATTTTTTGTTTGTGGAGAATGGGGTATGCATAGAGAATAAGGACGAGATTTAGGACCTAGGATTCTTAGACACATGAAGGAGAAAGCGGAATGAAAATTGAAGGATGAGATAAGGGATGTCGTAGAACTTAATTTCATAGGGATAGTGGATAGGGGGAAATGGATGTCAAGCAGAAGAGAAGAAAGGTTTTCTGATTGCAAAGGATAAAGATATGATACATGGATCGAGTGATATATATATGTAAAAGATAGGGAGAAAAAAAACGGATTTTCAGTTGGTTGTATAAGTGGGAAACCTCAATAATATTATTTTGAGTAAAATTAGGGCAATAAGAGTGTAAATCACTATAATAAAATTATATTATAATTTATATTTGCCTCGTGATGGAAGTCAGTCAGACACATCTTCTTCGTACACCTGTTTCAGATAATTTAATTAAGCATAAATAACTTTGGAAATATAAATTTTAATTTGGATCGCAATCATTATGTTGTTTCACAATCTTTATGTTGTTATCACAATTTTCTTAATGATAAGTAATTTTGACAGTAATTGAAAGTAACAAACGCCTTCATAAAAAAGCACTATTTTATTATACGGTGGCAAGAGAATTTCACGTTAGAGGTAGAAGCTAGGTGGTAGGAAAGTGATGGAAAAAAGGTGGAAGAGAAAGTGAAAAGAGAGGGTGAAGATACGAAGGGATAAAACAAGGTGATAAACGCACTCGTTTAGCCCAGGATAATGGCGGTTGAAACGAGCCTCCACACCTTACCACAATCCTCTCTCTCTGTCTATAACTTCTCTGGAAATCTTATGCCATCAAAATCTTTAAAGGAAGAGACGGGTAGTGGAAAAAGAAAGGACCGCATTAACCACTGAGGTTTGATGGCTCATAAAATTCGCTACTCTTGAAGAATATTTCTCTAAAATGGAGAAGTATCGCGTTTAATGTACGCAGATGTCAGTCTTTGACGTCAGTAGATCCGCATGAATATTCCATGAGTGACAATGCCAAAAAAACCATCTCGGCAAGCTTAACCTTATGGCATGTAAATAATTAATGAAGCGTTTACCCATTAAGATCGCTAGAGTAACAATTTCCAGGAATAATGTCGCTTGTGCGGTTTTTGGCGCGTTTGTATTACGAGCGATGATACTTAGGTTAACCGCGTTGAAACCTCTCTCTATTTAATATTTCTCTAAGAATCTAATTAATTACTTCTTATTCTTAGTGTAGGGTATTACTTTCAATGTAAAAGAGGAGATTGAACCATTAAATCTATGAAAAAGATAATGCATACTATTTCACTTCCAATGCCTTTTTTTATTAATTTTTAATTCGATATTTAGATAATGTACACTCAATGGGTAAACGGAAGAGAACGTAAGAAGAGCTCAGTACGAAAGGAAACAGTAACTTGCGTCGTACTTGTATGAGTAAGGAAACTACAAGGACACAAAAAAATAAACTGAGGTGGGCAACACATGACTTTCTCCATATTTATATGGCAAATTACATGTTGTTAGCTCTGCGATCGTTGTCAATATTTACTTCCGGTTGACAATCAAGAAAAGAAAAGGTAGCATTATTAAGATGTAACTAAGCGTCAATTGTTAACAATAGTCTTCGGTAGGTGGCGTGGTGTTGGCAGCTAAAAATATAAGACATCTCTTAAACAATGCATTATATGGAAAACTGTATCAAACAAAGGTTGTAGAAAATAAGATTTACTACAACGTTTATTCTAATACATTTATCAAATATTAAAGCAGATATTTCAAAATAACGGATAAGTGACAAGAGTAAACACTCACTTCCGGTCGACCAATTTTTACCAAAAACTAATCAGATCTTCTAACTTTTATAAAAATGTTAAATATAAAATTTTGCGTTGACCTGATTAATAGTTTTTGAGTTAGAGCGCCCACAAAAATCTATCACATACAGACAGACTGACAGACACACAGACATCATCTAGAAAATAGTCAAAACGTGTTCAGGGGACCTTAAGACATGTATTTCCGTTGAAATCTCGAATTCGATTTTTTCATGAAAACAATACTTTCTCTATAATCCGTATATGGAGAAAGTAAAAAGAAATGATAATCGTTGGAGGTCTAACAGCATCTAATGGATCCTAAGGAACACCACAGGAAGCCTGATCTTGTAAAGAGAAACAATGAAAACCATAGAACCAAATAGGAGGAGGGAAACAAGTGATGGGGGCAACTGTAAATTTCTAGGCAGGCCTAAGTGCGGCAATAGAACCATGCTCACACAAACGCAACATCAATCCCTTTTAATTATCATTCGTATCTATCATTCATTATTTACCAATTAATTGACCAAACCTCTGTTAAAGGAAGAATTAATTTGTTTTATATTACGTTAATAACCACAAGAATTAAATTATGGTGACTAGTATGAACCTATCACTAACTGCCATGCGTCATAAAAGTCCTTGGCTGCATTATTTTTTACAAATCACTTAGTAAATTTTGAAATCACGAATAATCGCTCCAAACGGCAATGAACCGGTTTATTGAATTAGCGAGCAATTTGGGACGAAAAAAATTTCCTCGCGTCCGAGTCCAATAACTTACGCTGGTGTTTTTTTGCGCATAGGTTTTAATTTCCATCCTCAAATCCCACGAATACTTATTAAAAAGCGATAGTAGCGCACAAAAAAAAAAAAAAGAAACGAATTACAAAAATGAAGAAAAAGAAGAGGAGCGGCACGTCGCCTGTTCTATTTCCGCTTTTTTTCTCTCTTTCTTCAGCGCTCGTAATCAATTCGCTGAACGTCACTCCGCCTCAGACGGGGGACGCGGGATGAAAGAAGGATTAAAAAAAAAAACCTGGGAAGAGGATAGATTCCGTAGCGTCAGATAGTCAAGCGGAGGAAAAGGGAAGAGGAGCGTCGAAGTCAAGAGATAGGAAGGAAAGGAAAAACCGAGAATGAGAACGCCTGGAATAAGAGGGAGGAACGCGGAAGAAATACAAATACTCGAGAGAAGGACGAGGGAAATGTTTAACGAGAATTTAAAAAACTTCTAATATTGCAACTCTTAAAAATTTTTCAATTATTCTCCTCGACGCCGGACGGCTTAAAAGAAAAGGCCGCAGTTTGACGACAGCTAATATAGAATACGCTGAAGGAGAAGTTAATAGTACGTAGGGTTTGAGATCCGGATCACTGAGACTGAATAAACAGAATGAGAAGGGAGAATTCGGGGCGAAAAAAGAGAAATGCGGATATTTTGAGACCCTTCGACGCTTTTAAAGGAGTGTTTCCGATGGTAGAGAATCCAGGGTATGGGACCAAAAGGTTTAAAAAAGGCGTTGCACAGCTCAGAATATCGTTAGGCTGAGAAGAATATAAGATTGAGAGAGAGAGAGGGGGAGAGAGAAAATAATGGAAAGAAATTTATTGGAAGTTTCAAGAGTGTGCAGGAAAGGGAGGGGGAAGAAAAAGGATATGAAAAGTATGAGAATTAGTGGAAAAGTAAAAAGGAAGATCAAAAACGAACCAATTATGACTGAGAGTCTGTAGAAATTCCAATGAAAATAGATCAAAGAAATTCTTAAAATGAGGGAAGGAATGTAAAATTTCTAAATACACGTTTTAAAAGCAGACATAAGCTACTGACTTCAGCAGCATATTTTAGTTATATTCTAATGCGCAATAATATGCAACACTATGCCACACATATTTTTTTATATTTGAAGTATCGTATATATGTAGAGAAAGTATTGTGACCATGAGAAACTCGTCTTCGAGAGTTTGATGAATATACAAGTTTTAGCTGCTCCAGAGTCAGAAAAATGTGATTATTACAAATACTTCTCTCATTATTCCGTATTTTGCGCCCAACTCAGGGGGAAAATGGGGTTAATAGAATCCGGAAAAAAACTCGTGATTAAGTAATCACACAGAATATAGCCCGTGTTGAAATGAACCACATTGCGCAAAAATGATGGTCATTTTTTTGGTATATTTTCAAAAATATTTCTATTTGCTCAAAAATGGCATAAGGAATTTTGATTGAAATTTATCCAGATAGAGAATTTAAAGTCATCTACATTGCTTTAATAGCTATATTACTAAAAATAACTATACAGCGTTTAGTTATATTACAATTAGGGATGGGACGGTTCCACTTTTTCCCGGTTCCGGTAAGTAAACGCATATAGGAGAGGTCATTTCCGTCCGTCCGTCCGTCCGCATGTTTAATCTCCACAACCGCTAGACTTACTTCGATGAAATTTGGTATTTGGAAGTTTTACTAAATTTTGGCGACCGATTCAAAATTTGGTTAAAATCGGACAATAATTAAGACCACTTTACATGAAGACCTGCATGTATTTTACAACATACTTCACAAGTCTCGTTAAATACTTATCTGAGAGAAAAATATTGAGAACAAAAGGTAATAAAATAATTAAATGCGTATTTTTCGTCAAATAATTTTTCCCGTAAAACGTAAGATTTACGATAAATTTAAAGAAAAAGAAACTGCCGTATTTACGTAATTATACGATTTTCGATGCTCTTTTGTTCATTCCAAAAATATTAATTAAAAATTTACAACTCGGGAACCGCTGTACATATTTTAATGAAATTTGGTATTGAGGAGTTTTACTAAACTTTGTCGACCGATTCCGATTTAGGTTAAAATCGGACTAAAATAACGACCACTTTACATGAAGATCTACCTGTATTTTACAAAGTGCCTGTTTCGCAACTCGGGAACCGATGATGTATTTTGATAAAATTTGGTACTGGGTTGTTTTACTAAAATTTGTCGACCAATTCCAATTTTGGTTGAAGTTGGACCTTAATTACGACCACTGTATATGAAGAACTACATGTAGCTACAATGCACCTCTTTCAATTCGGGAACCGCAGGACGTATTTGATAAAATTTGGTATTGGGGAACTTAACTAAAATTTGTCGATCTCAAAGAAGGCATTTGGAAAATCTGTGCACTCCGACATGGAGTACACCTTTTCATACTTGTATTATTCTGATCTCGGCCTTTAGGCACATTCCGCTTCCAGCATAAGCACCTACTAGCTTTGGTTTGTCCGTCCGTCCGCTTGTTCATTCTCGTCTTCTACAAACGGTTATCTATGAAAATTGATATTAAGGACTTAGAGTCCAAAACAATAAGAAAATCACAAAAATAAATCACGTAAGCCAATCAGGGGTACCACTTTACTGGTGACAAAAAATGAACTTTCCGTTATATCTCGTAAATATTTGGTCATATCAAAATATTTTTCAAATAAACTTGTAAAACTAGTAACGTAGAGAATTTTCTTTACTATTATTATATTATTATCATAGGAGTAGCCGTTATCGAGAAAATCGAACAAGAAAGTCGTAATTCGCTTTGAACTTAGAAAAATTCATGCATAGCTACTTAATTGCTGTTAACGTAAACAATCTTATTGTTTACTGAAGTAAATAAGATCTGCTATAATTACAAAATACATTTAATTCCTTACGCGTGCATGACCGATTTTGTAAACGGAAGGAAATCTACGGCAAAGAAAATAACGTAAACGTAAATATTACAAGTACTGAACCAAATTGAGGTGTTTTAAATAATTTTCGATTTTTTGGTTGATTAAAACTGATTAGAAAATATATCGTTAAATAAAAATTGAATATTTTCCTGGCATTTCTGATATATCGTTTTGCAGTATTTAGTCATTAAAATTACGTGATATGTTTATTGATGCACCAACTAAGGGGGGTGAAGGAATTTTTAATTGACATATATAATCGGGTTTTGGTGCTTTGCTGATTTATGGTGTGTGTTCAGTCAAATTATATCGTATATCTTCAAATACTCCATCGCACGAAACGCACCAATTTGTGATGCACTGTACACTTTCCTAACTTGTTTTAGGTTAGAGGTTCTTCTTGGTACACCACGGGAAATTCTAGCTTTACAATAGTTACGTATAGCGTATTTGTCGTTTGTACTGTCAATTCTGAAGTTCTTCCAAACGTCCGACATGGATTTATTATTAGGGTTTACAATAAATCGATTGAATATAAAAATTATCAAAGAGGTATCTATTAAAAGTTATTACACAAGAAAATAAAACTTATTTCTGTTAATAAAAGTGACACTTGAAACTAATGGATTTTACTCAAGATTTTGCTTGAATTTTTACATTATAAAACCACGCAGCCGCGAACCAAATATTGAATGCCGGATGTTTGGAACCCATCATTCAATTGTTTTGATGGATATTTTTGCGGAACTATCATTCGTTGAAATGATTCGTCGACCTGATTTTTGTACGTGCTACAAAGCTCTTTTACCTCATGAACTAAAGGAAATTCAGTCTTGCTTATCCCGTATGAAACTGATAACACATACAGCATCAAAATATATTTCACGTTGTAGTAAACGCACAACTTCCATCATCGATATATGTATTGAAAATCGAATGCCGTCGCGGAAAAATATGGTGGTGTAAGGCGCTAGCTTTCCGGTTAGTCTACCTCCGAGTCGCAATAATTTTTTTATTTAAATGAGGAACGGCACCAAAGAACCGGATTATAAATAGTCGGTTTCGGTTATTTCGGTTCTTGAGAGAACTGGCAATTACAATATATCAAGTTGTACTCCAACTTTCGCAAATCTGGCACTGGTTATATTATTGTATTGACTAGAAGCGTACGAATAAGAGAAAGATGTGCTATGGGCGTATGTTGCACAGATTTGTTTCACTACAATTGACCAGAACATGTTTAATGCCACGCCTTCAAACAGTTTAAAATAATTTCCGATCAGCACAAAATGGAATCTGGACGACAGTATGAAGGAAAAGAGGATGAAAAGAGAATTGAGAGGAAGATAACCAAGGAAACGACAGAAAAAGGGCGTTTGGAGGGAAGTGTGATATAAAAGCATAGAAAGAGAGTGAGAATTGGAAAGAGGAGGGAAGAGAAAAAGGGAGGATTTAAGGGGAATAGGTTTCCACACCATTCGGATCTGTGGATGTGTGCGTGCCACTGTGTGTGTAAAATGGGGTTGGTGATGGTCTTCTCGTCGGGTTGGAAGCTGGGCGAGGAGAAGTGGGAGAGGGAGAGAGGGAGACGAGGCAGTGTAGGTGCAAATGGATGGACCGTGGTCTCAATCGTCCCCCGTCTCAAACTCTTTTGTGGTTCACCACTCCTGGATCATTTACACCTGCTGATTCAATTTTTTTCCTTTTCCTCACTCTCTCTCTCCTTTCCATCCCACAACCGAACTTTTTTTCTGCGCTTTGGGTAGAAAAAATAAAAACCCTTGAAACCTCGCAAACTTCTATCTTTTATCTTTCATTCTCTCATCCTCCGTCCATTAACTTGGTTTATCCATTTTACTCTTTACTTCTCCATCTAATGTCCTCTTTAAAAACACCTATTTTAACATATTATTTAATCCATTTCCTCTTTGGAACGTTATTTTTCCAACGTCCATCTCTTTTTTATGTCAGCATTTAATTAAATTTTTTGTACATATTTCTATCATTCTTGTGTCAATGCTACAAAATTTCAACTAAATTCTTGTTTGACTAATTATTTCCTTTTTTGTTTTATTCCAGTACACATGTTTTTTCATTCCTTCCGCATAAATATTTTTTATACTTTCGGTAGAACTTTCTTCATCCTTTTACACGTAGTTTAGGGTGAGATCTGATGCTTTCAGATGTTGGAATGACGTTGATTAGAGAAGGGAGTTGGAGGAAGGTAATGGAATGTGATGAGAAGAGCACGTGAAATGGGTTGGACAGCTGTGACGGAAAAAGACTTTCGTGTGAGAAAGGTTTAAATTAAAAAAGTTGCATGGAAAACTTCTACAAATATATCTACAACATAATGTTGGTTGCGTTGATTATATTGAATTTTTAGACGTTGTATCGCAGGTATCGCCAATCTTTGCTGTTGTACTAATATATGATAAACAACAGGAACGATATTTTCTTAAAATTTAATTTTAGAGCTCTCATAAACATCTGAATTATTAGGTTGTGTTTTTTTTTAATTTTTGCAGCCATCTGTAAGCCTTCCTGCAGGCTTCTTGGTGTTCACTGTAATACTACCCTATAGTTTGAAACAAATATGAAGTAATTTAGAGGGAGGTATATATATTTGAAAAAGTTCAATTAATTTGGAATATTATCTTTAGTCTTGCTTTTGAGCACTTATCTTTTTCGGAAGTTGCATAAATTAGCCGTAAAAGAGATTTGGGGAGGACCAGTGGAGAATCGTTTTAATCGGAAAAGGTCGGTCGCCGTGAATGCTGAAAGACTTGCTTTAGGCCTTTCATTTTTTAAAGATACATACCGAATGATGCATGTTTTGTTCACAGTTAATATTTACTTAAAATCGCGTTAAGGTTTCTTGATATGCTTCGTGTTTTCACAACATAGTTTTTAAGTAAAGTTTTTAATTTGTTATCCTTTCGTTCAAGAGTAGAAGAATTACATTTCTGGCATTTTTTCCTTTTATTAGAGATATAGGATTTAATGATTGTATAACCAGATAAGGTAGCTAGCATTAAAATATCTTTAACTGTATTAAGAACAAAAAATTAGGCCATAAACAAAATATTATTACACATTTTTCTTCTTTCCTCTGTGTATATCATATAAAATCTGAGAAGGTTATATCAGTATTGTATAAATTATAATGTATGCACCAATATATAAAGGTATTACAAAAATGAAGTAGAAAAAACTTAATATTTATCTTAGGTAAAGATAAGTAAGGCTATGGGCTTAATGAAAACCTTTCCAATCACTATCTTAAAAATCTGGGAGGCCACTGCAATAATAGCATTTAATTTTTCATTAACTGCAGAAAGCTGATTTTATTGTTTGGTGCATACATTTTTATAGCTGATAAAATTTTATAACTACGCTAATCAATTTATTATGAAATCGGTTGACCACTCACGAAGAGTAGTCTTCGAAACTTCGTTATGCTAGAGCTACCTTGTATTAAATAAATTATTATATTCCTATGAAAGCAGCATTCAAAGTGTTCGCGTGATTGAGATTTGATCAGTTCGATCTGCGTATCTTGATGTCAGTGCTAACTATTGAACAATAAAAACAACTCAGACTTTTTGATTTTTCGTAAAAAATATTATAATTACGCTTTGAATAAGAGTAGACGTCAGGTGCACAACAAGCAGTTGATGAAAATTAAAAACGCATTATGGACTTACGGATCTGCGATTTTTTTGTATTTGAAAGAATATTGTTGATTTTGATCCGCGTTCTTGTTAGATTATCTGTTCATTTGTCCAGTAAGGCGGCAAAAGAGAATCCGTGGTCATATAAACGCGACGAAAATAATTATTATGAAGCATGACCTAAAAGAAGAATAATTTCAATTTAGTTCTAATCCAAAATGGCATTGAATGCAAAATAAACCGTACGCAAATCCGCGCTTCGTGAATAGAGATCGAACATAAAATCCTCATGATAACAGAATTCCAGCACGTCGCACAATTTTTTCATCAATTTGCGATCTCGCCATCCGCCGTCGCTGCTAACTAATTATGTCCGCTCCCGTCCGTGTTCTATCATCCCGCATTTTGCTCCTAAAAAAATAATAAAACCTTTTACCGCCGGTGCGTCACCTCCATTCAGCCCCCTTTTTCACCGCCTTTCCCTCCCTTCCTTCAGCCGCCCTGCGTCGCTACCTAACTCACATGCTCGTCTCTCTTTAACGCCGGGAGAAACACCGCCCGCAAAGTCCATTTTGACCAACTTTGTCGTTACTGACGAAGAGACCCTGGAGCCTAGTACGTGATGACTGGGGACGAAACGAAACTAGGTGGAGTGGGAGAGGCATAGAGTGGTTGTCGAGGATACGGAAGGGGTTAAACAGAGGAGGGAGAAGAGAAGAAGGGAAATAGAGACACGGGAAATTTTTTTTATATTCTTTCAAATGATAGCAAGGGAGGGAGAGGGGGGGGGAGCGACATTCCAATGTAGAAACTGTAGCTTCTGTAGGTACTCTTTATGTGGGGATGACGCTGACAAAACTCGATAACGAGTGTTTGAGCTGCGGCTCTCTCTATCCACCAAGTTCTTATTTTAGTCTCCACTAAATTTTATGAGGCGCTTCATATTATTTTTGCGTGGAAATGATGCTCATTTTATTTTTTCATTTTTAAAACTGGAGGCGATTGAAAACGTAGACATTAATCGATTTTGAGCAATCCTTTATTGACTCACACGTACACGTTCTTACCACTTTAGGAACGCAGAATAAATTTATCATGGAAATATTCTGAGGCGTTGTATTTTCAGAATATTGGGATAGATGTTATGATATAGCTAGACATTCAATATATGACGGGTTATAAGTGACCCGATTATTGCATTAAAAATTAAATAAATATAATATTAGTCAATGATGTGTTTTAATTATCGGATCGATTAAAACATAGAATTTCCAATTAGTAATGTATTCAATTTATATTTTTTATTAAAGCTGAATTAAAAATTCCAAAATCTTTCCCGAATATATTCAAACTCTATAAATTAAATTGAGAAACGTATAAAAAGTTATTTTTTCGAACTTGAAACCTTATCAAATACTTGAGATGACGGTTCATACATAGGCGAAAATAAAATTATCATGGAAATGAGAATATATTCAAGATTAATTAAATTTTCTTGTAGTTTAACCCGAGAAATAATAAAACTAACAAGTTCATTGAAAACCAGAAACACGGATTTCCAATCTCAAACTACGTAAAAGCTCTCCTTTGAATAATTCTCTCAGAATAAGATCAATTAAGCAGTTTCCTGAATCAATTCCAATTTCGGGTCTGGAGAAGTTGCAAACTTTGCACTCTCCGCCCAAGTCTTCGCAGTCTGGCTCCGAAAAAAATAACGTCCAATCTTTGACGTCACCAAACTTCAAGATTTTTATTTGGCTTTCAAGGGAGGCCACATAAGCCCACTAAAATCCAGCGCGCCCCTGTGGCAGAGGTGTTAACTAATGACAGAATTGGTCTCAGGGTCCAGCGGAAGTGATCGAGGCGGTTCTGGTAAGGAATGGTGAGGCGGGCTGAGCGATGCGAGAATAGTAAGAGGGAGGAGATGGGATGAAAGGCTATTTTACCGAGAAGGGATGCGTGGTCGATGATTGGTGAAAGGAAAGAAAAGAAATCTTCTCGGCCATCACTCTTTTCTGATATTCATTTGCTCACGTCCAAACTATTGAGTTGTTTTGCCGAGAAGTAAACTACTTTCGCTTAAAGTTGTAAATAGGTAGGCGTTTAACCTGCTAGCGTTTCAGCGGAAAATCGGAGAGAGTTTTTAAGGTATAAAGCCATATGGTGATTTTAACTTTAGTTTGCGTGGCAATGCTACATAGGGATACATAATAAAATTTTAGCTTTTAAATGTGTATCTTATATTGCTGAATTCTGATGCGTACGCCTTCGTTAAATCTAGCCATGTACTTTTACCTTATGCTCAGCAGATAAATTATTAATCCGTTTAGTTTTTCAGTAGAATGCCAATCGATAAAAATTACCATATCAATATCGATTTTAATTGGGTTTTATGTTTATGCTTGTTGTCTCTTGAATGCAAAAATATGTTTCTACCATATGATTGCTACGTTTTATATTCATTAATAATTATCCTTGCATACAAAATTTTCAAAGGTTAAATCGAATGAATTTATCGGCTACATTAATTAAATATCATTCAAAATAAAATTAAAACAAACCATAAATTAAAATATTCGTCCTCGAGGTCGGATTGGACAACTATTTCTGTCAAGTAAGGAATGTGTTTCAAACACTTTGCATTAATTTTATACAATTTTCTTCGATTGAATAGTTTTGTTACCTCTTTTGAAATTGTATTCAGTATCTTTTAAGTATTTTACCCAATCTTAATATTTATCTTCCTTACATTAGTATTGCCTTATCTTTGTAATCAAGTTTTGTTTGACCTATATGGATAATTTGGATTCGTTTCTCATTATATTCTTAAACTAACATCAATCGTTTCAAACAGTAGTTAACCAAGGAGAGAGTCTGCATTTGCATTTTCTAGTTCATATTTCTCAAGTTCTTGGGTATTTGTACCACTCTTACCGTCATGTCTATGAACAAAAAATTAACCAATGTCTCTTGCGCAGCACAAGGAAAAGGTGGAATATTTACGTTAAATATTCCATTAGCATCTCAAGCAACTCAAATTTATTGCATAAAATACTTTAACATAACAAGAGCATACATTGTTCGAGCCTTAGCTGTGAAATTTTATAGTGTATTGTGTCAATACGAAATTATTTCATCATTTTCCATAGGGCGACCATAGAACATTCAAATATTACATAAGAATAATGAGTAAAGCGAGAGGTTTTCGCAGAAGAATGCCAACGGAAACTGGCACGAGTCGCCCCGTGTATCAATAGTGACCTGTTCCTTCGATCAACGCTATCCGTCTTGCTTGACTTGATATAATCTAATAACCGTCTCTGTGCAAGCCGTATCGTCAGGACATTTTATGATGAAACTAAAGACGATTTCTTAAGTCGTTCAATCTACTCGGGTTAACGCATTAACGTTAATTATTCCGCGAAACTATAGTGCGGAGGAAAAGGAGAGAGACACAGAGAGAGAGAGAGAGAGAGGAGGGGATGTTAAGAGAAAGAGATGAGCTAAAAAGGAACGAGGCTTAAGGTATATAAGAGAAGGTGAGTGAGTGAGGGCGTGAAGCGGTGTCTTTGTCGGAGGGAACTCGACACCCACGAGCCACATTAGCTATTCAACCTCAACGCCCACGCCATGCTCAAGTGAGGGGCGCGAGAGAGGGGGCTTTTGGTTTGGCCCTGAAGGAGGAGATGGAGAATAAATAACTAAATCATACATCTTATCCCGCAAGTCAGTAAACTGTTGGCTGGTAGATTATAAGGGATTTAAAGTGATTCCACATACCTTCATTAATATCCTCAACTGTTGTTCCTCAAAAGGGGATCGCGATTTGCGGCCCATCATTCTCATTTTGAGCGTGAAGAAAGAAAATTGTGAGCTGATACGTTTAGTTAGGCTACCACAAATAATCGGGAGAATTAGACGAGCCGGTAAAAGCGTTGCATAATATAACTGAGGATTGAGGCATGAATTAGGGCAAAGGAGTTTGAAATTGAGCAAAATTCCGCTTGGCGTGTTCACTTCAGGTTAAATTTTATTGATAATATTTCGCTGCTGTTGAAAATAATTGCATTTGATTGCAATAAAAAGTGATAAAAAAAGCAGAACCTACCGTTATGATAGTGATCAGTATTCTATCTAACTGTGACGTTTAAATTCGTTTAAACTGCATTAAAAGATTTCCGTTTGTATAAAGTACGAGTATGGTCGTACAGGGACGAGATCAGCAAGTTGCGGGCATTTATTTCAACTCAGTGTGGATTATTTTGCATGCCACTATAATATTAATCACGACAGTCCACGTCATAATTGTGCGAACAAACCGTATCTAAGACGATTAAAAAAGTTTTGATTTGACAAATAAAGGGTCGCCTTAAAAGCGCATGCACATAAAAGTCATCATGAACTTTTTTTTTTCATAATTAAGGTGTTAGATTGGATTTTTGGAACTTCATAAAATAAGAGAGATTAAACCGATTTTTATTCAATATTTAAAATTAGTCTGAGGGATAGCATCCACTGCATTTATTATTTATTTTTTTAATTTAATATATTTTTTATCTAGAAATTTGCTAAGATAGCATTTAATTTTAAAAGTATTATTAAATTTCCTACAAAAAGAAGTTTGTCGGTGACATCCATTATTGGCCGAGCGAAGCGAGGTCTCTTCTGTTGACTCCCTGTGTATTTTTTCTGTTTGTTTGCCGGCTTGTCTGTTTGTTTGTCTGCTTGTCTGTTTGTTTGCTTGTCTGATTGTTTGTTTGTTCTACGATAACTGCTGTCTCGGTGTTCTAATTTTCACCCAATTTTGTGTGCATGATTAAATAACTTTGGTTCGACTGTCCATAGTTTTTCTAGAACATCACTCTTATAGTTTCTGCGCAATTTGCATTAGCACATTGCGCTAATTTAAAATTTTATCTTACAGAAAACATCAAACGATGAAGAAAACGCCAAATATAAATTTCTCTAAAATGTACAGGGAGCCTCCCAGAGGCGCGCGATTTGCTTTCTCCCGGTCTCTCCTGTTGAGTCCTTGTGAACTTTTCTGTTTATGTTTCTGTCTTTTCTGTTATAACTGCTCTCTCAACGAGAAGACAATGCTAAGGTTCATTTGGCATTAGTTCCTTATTTGGTGCGTTTCTTAGATTTACATTTCTTTCATTCATATTCTGCTGCTGAGGGCAGCGTTTTCAATTTTATTCAAAATTTTCATCCCCACTGTATGAAGTGCAGGAGAACTATGAAGGCGATAATAATATTGAACACGTGATCCCCTCCCCCCCCCCCCCAACAGCCCTAAGTGGTCTGATCGAGGCTGAAGATCCCGCGGATCCCCTAGTAATTCCCTTTCCCATTTACATTTCCATATTTTTCGGAGTAGCTAATTTGGATTCGGGTAAATAAAGAACAGCAAGTCGTTAATGAGTTTTATTCAAGCAACAACATCAGTTTAACAAGAAGTTCAAACCAGGACTAAAGCAGGCTGGTTTCCAGAATTTGACCTCCCGAATTGATTACTTATATTGACAGGAAATGTTTCAATATGTTTAAGTCATTCCAAATTCCGTTTGTAATTCATAGTTTATTAATGATAGAGAAAAATTAGAAAACAAATTAATAGAGCATTATCAGTTTTAAAATACTAAAAGCAATGTCAAAATTTCTTTCTGACATTATATTTTGCATATATTTTTTAAATAAACGAATTTAATAGATGTTACTGTTTATACGATTATATATGTATGGATCAGCTGTCCATTGCCGAAGGGTAGTCGAGTGGAAAATAAAATAACCCATTTCTTTACTCGTCTATGTTCAAGTCGAGTTTGGCAACAATCCGATAAAATGCGATTTAAAACGCAATTCAAAAAAATACGATCAATTATCAAAATTCTGCAATAAGAATTAGAATTTAAATCCTTTTCCCTACAAACCACGCTCTGATATCACAATTTTAAAATATTTTAATGTATTAAAGTAAACATCTCTGCACGATGGATTTGAGATTTCCTATGCAAAACATATAGAGTAAAACTTTCCTGGAATTAAACCCAGGATTTCAATCTTTGCATAATAACATATAGCCCGGAGATGGGCTCTGGCAGCACTAGCCTCATACTAAGTTTCATGAAAATCGGTCCATTGGTGCAAAAGTTGTTAGCAATGGACACACACATACACACCAACAGAGCCATTTTATAAGGCTATGTTTCCTTTGGAAACCAGCCTAATAATACGGTTAGACTTGTGCATGAATAAGACGTTAAGTATATATTTACCTTGAAAAACTTTCATGAATCTCATTTTAGTGGAAGTTAATAGGCATAGAAAAACAGATTTTAAAATGGTAAAAACTCACCAAGGAATAAGCTTCTGAACTAATGTTGAATGTATGCCTTAAAGAAAACTGCGCAGTGCGACTTAAAATACTAACGACATAGAGGTCGACTTTCTATAGCGAAATGTCATTAAGAATTCCGAGCGGTTCTTGAATTATTTTAGCAAAATTTCGGAAAATGAGAGAGGAAGAGATAGATAGAGAGAGAGAGAGAGAGAGAGAGAGAGAGAGAGAGAGAGAGAGAGAGAGAGAGAGAGAGAGAGAGAGAGAGAGAGAGAGAGAGAGAGAGAGAGAGAGAGAAAGAGAGAAAGAGAGAGAGAGAGAGAAAGAGAGAAAGAGAGAGCATGTGCTAAGAAATAAAAGGAACCTTTTATTGGAGATAATTCTGGAAATGGAAAGGGTGGTTTTTATGGCATAATGCGTAAAAAGTAATTATTCAGCAGCTTAACAAGACGTTAAGTAAAGCGCGTAATTTTAAGAGGAGTACTTGGAACATAAGATAGGGAATTTCAAAGACTACTTTTCCAAAAATATACCAACAGTTCTGTTCGCTATATCTCGGTAAAGCTATAACAATATTTGATGGAAAAATACGGAACATTTTCTTTAACATTTAACGAGTACGAATATTAATTTAGTAATATATATACACATACTATATAAATATAAATAAACATTATAATTTCGTTGATAATAGATCATAAATCATTTAAATAATGATAACAACGATAGTATCTTCTATGATTAAATTTTATGATGGTATAAACTGAAATACACTTCAAAGGCATTCTCTAAATGACCAACCCCAACTCGACTTAGCGATGAATTTCAATAAGAAATGCAAACTTTCGCTTAATGTTTAGGAGTGAGACTATGAGGTATCAAAAGAATAGAACGATTGGCATGGATGATATTTTGTAATGTAGAACGGTTTGAAACACATGGAAACTCCTGATAACCATTTAAAGCCTCAACTCGAAACCATGGACCAGGTCCTTTTTTGCATTCAGTATGATTGTAAAATTTTATCATTGAATCGCAATAGATATAATTTTTCTTTACGCTGGTGAAGTAATTTATGATGATAATTTTGTACACAAATTAACATAATTACACACTTTTATTTAACTCACTCGGTTATATATTTATATATATATATATATATGTTTCTTTCAAATCTTTCTCGCTTTATATCTCTGCCCCTATAAATGCTACAGGGCTGAAATTTCGGGTACAATATTATTTTAGATGAGAACTGACGAGAAAAATCAAAAGTTACAAAAAAGTTAATATTTAAGGGGAGTTTTTAACCCCAATATTTCATTTCAATACACCATAAGAAAAGCATGGGGTTCAGTGCAAGGCTTTCTAAAAATGCATTTTTAAATTACTTAAAATTAAGATACGAATTCAAAAAAAGAACAGTTGCCTAGCTGAAGAAACGGAGTTCTTATTTATTTAAGACAGAAGTCAAATACATACAGAATTTGCGTAAATATCTGTTTTAAATCGAAAAAAAGTGTGAATTTGTCCTCTCTTCGACAGTGAAAATGTATAAAAAACATGGCAACGACATTATTACTTTTAAAGGGACCTTTAATGCTCTGAATGGAAATTAAAGATGTTTTAATGCTTTTAAAGGAAATTAATGCCATCATAACGAATTATAGTGGAACTTCCAAATATTTTATGAATTTTCCTATATTGAAATAAACTTTGAAAATTCTATTTATAATCTTTGCAATTTTCCGTAATCCAAAAACAACTATAAATATAAGAAGTCTAAAAAGGAGAAAAAAAATGTTTTTCAGTACACACTTTTTCTGGGCTCAAAAGCAGAAAGTAAATTTTTCTGCCCTCAACTCGAACAAAACTTGGTGTGCAGAATAAAAGTGGGTGGCGATTTTTACCCACTTTAATTCTGCACACCAAATTTAATTCAAGTTGAGGGCAGAAACATTAATTTCCTTCATTTGAGTGCATATAAAAGTGTGTATAATGAAAAATATTTTTTTAAATATTTTATGTTTCCATAATTTTAAGTTATAGCCATCGTTAAAAATTAGACACCGTGAACCTGTTTATGTGCAAGATAATCAAATAAATGAGAAATTTTTTTATTTTTGTTAGATTTAATAAGCCAAAAAAATTGTTTGTATTAAATAGTGGAAAGCAATAATTAGGGTAGTGCCAGTAAAATATTATTTTTATTATAGTTTATCAATGAGGTGGCCAAACCGCGGCTCGCGAGCCACATGCGGCTTTTATATTTCAATATGCGGCTCTTTTAAATTCCCATTCAGTGGCGCTTCGTCTTTTTTACTACATAACACTGACGTAGGCCACGTAGGGTGACTTGAGACTTGGCAGGGATGCCTAAGGGACATACATTACATCTGAATTTCTTTGGATACAGGTTATGTTTTCTATTAGCAAATTTATGAGAACAGAATGTGTCATGTGGCTCTCAAACTGCTGAAGATTACCGTATGCGGCTCCGGGGCAAGACAGTTGGTATAGTATTATAAGGAAAATATAATTTTCGGTAGCAAATTGAAACAACATTTCGGAGAAATGATTTAATTTTTTAATTTATTCTAAAAATACTGTTTTATTTCCATATCTTGGTAGAATTGTTAATTCTACATAAAAATTACCACATGGCATTATATTCGTGCTATTTTCCATGTCACTCATACCTAAATTTAAAATCAAAACTAAAAATAAAAAACGTACAATAAAAGGTACGAATAAAAATTATAAGCGCTATTATAATATATCAAAACAATTTATAAAAAAGCTTCCATTAAGGATGATATGCAACGGAGCTAATATTTTACAAGTGAAATGGAAATATTTTAATTTAGCAATGACGAGTTCATTAATAATTAATTTAACGAAAAAATCGTTAAAATTATATTTAATTTAAATAAAGTTTTGAATTTGTTGAACCAAAATTTATAAAAAATGATTAAATAATTCACAAAAACATTAATGCATAATATCTTAAAGTACGGAAGGTAATTTGCCTTATGTCTGGACGACAAAATGTTTGCGCTTAGAAAATGCACTGATCATGGATTTAAAAAAATATCCTGCAATCTTAATGCAGTAAACAATGGCATAAGCATAAGATGAGTAACGAAAAATTGAAACTGGATTCCCGGGAGTGACCATTGATTTTATGGGCTGTGGCTTCTGTGGGTGAAGGGAAATAGGGTTAAGTAAAGGAGAAAGAGGGAGGGAGAATAACTTACTGAGAGATCATGGGGGGGCTTAGGAATGGACCGAAAGAGAGGTTGCGGATGAGAGCTGCGTGGGAAGATTTGTGGGCGGTGAATGCTGTGCTCGGGGAGCATAGGAAAAGGTCTGGATGCCGAGATTGATAGTCCGATTGCGGCGCCATCTCTTTAATAAATCTTGGACCCGCAAGTCCTACGCACATGCGCGATAACACCGAAGATCCGCTTCAATGGATAGGGAACCACAAACCTTTAGGTTTAAAGGGTACTAGAAAGCTTATTTTAGGAGAGGCTGATTATTCGACGGACATTTTAGTACTATGGCATTTTTGATGAATTTACACTCATATTGTATAGCAGTAATAAAATCTCTTCTATTTAACTATTAATCAATTTTTATTTATTATATTACTAGACCGAAGACTTTTGTAAGCCCTAATTACATTATGCTTATTTTTTCATATTTTATTCTGAGTTTCAGATTGGTGGAAAACTATGGCGGTCGAATACAATATTTTCATGCACACAAAAGTAAACAGTTTAACTTAAACCGGACAGCGAGTTAATTACTTCTTGAAATCTATGCTAAAAAAATTTTATACCTCCATCTTTATTTATTATATCAAGTGTCACTATTCTGTGTTTACGAAAACATTTTTAACAAAAAAGAAAATGCTAAAAATATTTTGTTAACGGTTTATATACACACATCTAGTCAGTTAGTTACTTGGGAATAATTTTGAAACGAAAAAAAGTCTGCTACGACCGGGAATCGAATCCGGGTCTTTCACTTGCCGAGGGGATATTCTACCATTGAACTATCGTAGCGGATCAATTTTCTCGTTTCTGAGCGCGGATGTTTTCTTGGTTAGTTTATTTATTCTAAGAAAAAATATAACCGAATTAACATCCAATTAAAAACATAAAAGACTCTTTTGGAGATTTAAAAAAAAATTTCGCATCAGATTACCGATCAAAAGAAATCGATAGATACATAAGTCATCACTTCACAAATATCCTTCAAGAATCCATTCGAAATAGATTTGTGTAAGAGAGAGAGAGAGAGAGAGAGAGAGAGGGAGAGAGAGAGAGAGAGATAAAGAGAGAGAGAAGAATAAGAAGAAGAAAATACTGCTCCGTCAGGATTGGATTTTCCTGCGGAAAAACAATTCAACTCGATACGGTGCGTGTTGGAAGGGGAGGAGAAAGAAGAAATAAAACAACGAAAAAAAGAAAGGAAAGCGGAAAAACACGACGGGAACCCTGTTTCCAATATCATACCATAACCATTACTTAGGTGCTGCAATCGAAAAAGCTGACGGGACCCTCCATATATCGAGCTTAGCTCGGAAATCAGGAGCCCTTTAGTGTTCATATCGACCCTCGGAGGAATGAATGCGGAGAGAAAATGAGGGAAAATAAAAGATTCCTCCTTTTTTAGGTGA
Organism: Tanypteryx hageni; assembly: GCA_028673005.1. NCBI lineage: Eukaryota > Metazoa > Arthropoda > Insecta > Odonata > Petaluridae > Tanypteryx > Tanypteryx hageni. The sequence continues at coordinate 61,222,860 of CM054116.1, forward strand.
TGGACAGGAGGTAGGAGAGAGAGGGGCGATATCCGAGTCGGAAAGGGAGAGGAGAAGAGGGACAGAGAGAGAGAGAGATGAGAAAGACAGAAACAGACAAAGAGAGAAAGGAACGTGGCATTCGAAGTGTGCGCAAAAGTAGATGGGAGGGAGGAGCAAAGCGGTGGGAGGAAGGTGAGAAGAGAAAGTGGGAGCGTATCGGGAATAAAGAATTGGAAGGTGGGAATGTGATAGTTGCCCGAGTAACGGGTTGGGGAACGGCATGCGGGAATGGGTGGCGTTCGCGAGGCCAGGGATGGGATAGGGAGGATCTGTTGTGCGTGGGAGGGGATAGAGCGAGCGATAAGAGAATTGCCATGGGGACGGGTTATTGGTAATTCCGAGGAAAGCAATAGACATAAATCACGAGTGCCTTGCCTGCCGTGTAAGTGCACTGGGAGGATAGGGAATAAAGGAAGGGTGGGAATTTGCGGGAATACGAAAAGCAGAAAGTTACTATTCGGGAAGGATAGTAAGTAAAAATAAAAAAGAGGGCGGTATTTAGACACATATTCGTTTCTGGTTTGAAGAGATTGAACGTGAAATGGACGAGACCCGTATTTATTTTTATCTCGATCGGTTATAGTGAAAATCTAGGACCTTTCTTTTTTATTGGATTTCAGATAAATAATATTTTATTGCCAATATTTTCGGAGCAAATGTATTGAATTATAGTATTCTATTTATATCCAACGATTTTGAGGCCAATATTAGAGAAAAATGATTTATATTTATTCTTTTCACATTAGGAAGATAGAAAGTTGTACGGAGGTAATATGTATTTATTAGTTACTCGGTAAGATCTTTCATGATATGAATCGCGGAGTTGAGGGCAATATGAACGGATTAATACATAACTCGGAAATGCTTACCTGCTGTTAGTGCAAAATGGAAAAGAAGACATTGGTGATTCCAAGTATTCTCACATGTTGCTTGGGATGATTATCTTATTTCTGGCGAAGTAGTATATAAATACACTACACTTAACCTACTGTAGAGAAAACAATTCTATGTTCAGTTAACTTACTGATCATCGAGAAGCACATCGTCTAGTATACGAATAGAATAATTGACATTCTGATAAATCTTCCTCTATCAAGAACACATTAACTTATTCCTAATTCGAGATTACAACCATTGATTTTCAACCTTGCATGTTCGAATTTTCTAATAAAGGCTGACTTATTTCGTCTCATGACTAAATCAGCTTTTTCGGAAAATTTTACCATTGTTAATACGGAGATGATTATCTATCTGATTCAGAAGTGATTATAAGGTAACAGCCTTTACCTTAACGTGATGTAACGTGTGATGCATCAAATTAAACGTGTCGACCTGCAGATTTGCAGGAAAATTATAAAATTGAAATCGGTCATACTGTTGGCGGGTTAGTGAGGTGTGACCAGCTAAGCTCTGTTCCACGTAGTTGTAGTGGTCAATGTTAAGGTGGCGCACAATATTTTTTCTCCTACTGTATAATAATCAATTTCATTACATTAAAATTTTCCTAAATACGATATTTTATTGTTAATATAATTATTTAAAAATATAAAACTATTTAATTTTCTTTCATTCACAGAAATTCTATCCATCATTATAATAGGAAATTCGTCTAACCAATATGGTATAAAGAATTTTGATATTGAGTTTATCCAAGAGCACATATCCTTATCAAATTATTCTTATGAAACAACAATTTAATCAACAACGCTGATACTAAAAAATTCCCATTTTATCACCCTGCAGTAATCTTTGTTGGCGTTATCACCTTTTACGTTCCAATTACCAGGAATATCCCATAGAAAATACTTCCTCTTTGATTATTCAGTAAGTCAATTTACAATATTGGTCTGTCCGATGTTTAAAATAACATCATCTATAGCAGTAGTTCTCAAATGTAGGGTCGCGACCCCCAAGAGGGGTCACGAGACAATTTTGCGATCTTCACTATGCCAACTGATTTTTTCCTCATTCTATTAATCCTTCAATTTTAATTTATAGTTTATTAGTCTATGTTTTATATTTGATTGAGAGTTGGAATATATTGCATTTGTTAATTTTACTATATTTAAATTTAATATAAGAAAAATAATTTTAAAATAAAAAAATATTACGGTGACATATTAGCTTCACTCGTGTTATCAGTCCTCACTTTTCTCATCTTTGTTGTAATTCATGTCGATATCCAAATGTTTGATTAACTTATTTCTTTTTAACAATATATTGATTATAATTTCTTTTAAATAACACTTGCTGTAGGAAAAAAAAGAACAAAGACAGAACCGCGAAGACTAACAAAAATGATAAAAGCAATAACAAACGAAGAGCAAAAAGAAAAAGAAGTCAAAAGTCGATAGAGTGTGACAAATCATTTAGTTACAATGCCTTATAAAAAATAAATACACTTTCCACCTTTCCTTGTTTTCTCTCTCTCTCTCTCCCTACCATTCACTTTCCCTCTCCCTAAATAAAATCGTTTTTCTGTCTGTCCCTTCCACATATTCTCTCTCCTTCTCTCTCTTTCTTCCTGCCATCCTCTCTCCCTCTCTTCATTACTCCCATTCTCTCTCCCTCTCTCTTTATCCCTGACATTCTCTCTCTTTCTCTCACCCTATACTTGTTATTGCGGTTAAATTGACACATTCCACTTGACTCTACGTTAAGTAGTTTTTGAGTTATAGATACATACTTATACTTGACCGGACACCGCCTCACACACTAAATTATTTTTATATATATAGTATGATGTGTTATTCCAATGTAATAAATAACAAGTAGATATGTCTCAGTAATGATAAAATTCTAAAAATGTATCTATACGCATAAATGTTTATTAATAAAGTAATCTTAGTGGTAACATTTTAGATTATTATCATTTTTCCCATTTTCGGAGAAATCTTTTTTTTCTTTCAAAAATCATGGGGGGTCGAGGCGACCGAACATCCGCACGTAGGGGTCGCAAGGTAGATCTGCCTAAGAACCACTGCTCTATAGGAAATATCAGAGCTGGAAACCACCTATGAATTTTGGGGTGGTTCGGTTCGCGGTTCTGCAAAATTACTGCGGTTCGGTTCGGTTTGCAGCTCTGACTGATAATAAGAATATTTATAACTAATAAAGATTTCATGTAATTAAATATACGAAGCGCGGACACTTACGATTTTAAAACACCCGAAAATAAAATATAAATTTATCCTCTTCAAATAACAATTTTCAGAAAGTATTCTAAGCTAACTATTAAATGATTTGTACAAAAAGTTAGTACTTATACACTTACTTAAGATATTTCTGCAAATTCCGCTGGAAACGATTGATTACACTCCAAGACATCCGCCGAAGGGTTTTGTCTATTGTTAATGAAAAGCAACAGTTTTCATTGGACGACAAAGCTCAAACTAAACCAAAAAATTGCTGCAGAAGTGAAACAGGAATGATGAAACCACCGAGACAAGCCGTCGAAGAGGAACAATTTAAATTTTTACAAAGAAAACATTAGAAGAGTAATTAAGGATTCTAAGTAAGATTGTCACCTTTCCTTTCCCTTTCTTATCACTAATGTATATCGGTATAAGTTTTGTATTTGGAGAGGACTCCTAGCGCGCATTTCCGTGCGACCTAGGAGTCCTCTCCCTCTCTCTTTACACGGCGGGAAGGATATTGCGGCTCCTTTCTTGGCCATAGTAAAATAATCCTTTTGATAGCGTAGAATGGGTAATCCCGCGCAGTGGTTTCTACGTATGCTTTAGCGGTTGTTGACCTCATAAACCATATACCTAGCATTTAAATAACAATAGCAGCAGGGAAGAAAGAGAAATGAATGACTGTCTCCTGAACCAACTTTCGATGCGTCACTGGTTTTCCCGTTTCCCCGTAGTTGATAGGTTTAGATTAAACCGAAAACCGAACCACTTCTGCAAAAAATGTTGGTCGGTTCGCGGTTCGGTAAAAAAATGATTCAGTGGTTTCGGTTCGTGGTTCTGCAGAATGACTGCGATTCGGTTCGGTTTTCAGCTCTGGGAAATATACATAAGGAATGGAGACTAGGGCAAAGATAATATACAGAAAGGAATCACCTCCAATGCCGTAACATAATTTATTAAATTACAGTATTCGAGTTGATTCCTTTCTGTGTCCTCAATAGGAATTAAGTTTCAGATTACAAATCCCTATTCGCTAGGCCAGTGTTTCCCAAACTGTGTGCTGCGGCATACTGGTGTGCCGCAGAATGGTTTCATTTATAACGTTTTTGTTATTGATTAATGAAAAATATGAAAATGTTAAATTTTAACTGAAAGAAAAAATTATTTGTTATTATTTTTTTGCCTATTTTTATTATAACTAATACATTCAGAGAGTAAAAATGAACTTATAGTAAAAATAATTAATGAAATAATAACGAAAACATCCGTGTAAATATGGGACAAAAACAGGGCGCTGAGGTTAACACATCCTTTGCGGGTGAGAATGCCACCAAGCGCGACCTATCATTGGGCTAGAAAGTAGTGGGCAACCATTTATACTTGGTGGGCCGCATTGGTGTCAGTGAAGCATTCGGTGGGCCACATTGGAGATTGTCAATGCTTCCGCGGACTGGATTAAAGTTTAATCGGACGTTAACTAGAGATTCATAGGCACTATATGTGTGAAAATCAAGTTAAAATTAGGTTTTCAGTGTTAACATTGCAATATTAAGAATCATGATTCAATTAAATCTTAGAAATACCTCTGAGAAAAGATCAAAAACATTATTTAAAATAGCTTATTTGAATTAAGACATATTTATTAAGGGCTCTCGATTCAATGCTGGACATTTTAACAGGTTTTGCTAGATATGAAAGAACCTTTGGTGGGTAAATAAAAAAAATGAAAATTTTTTGAAAACTACGAAAAACTGGTGGTAGACCGCATGAAATTGCTAAGAGGGCCGCAAGTTAGGCACCCCTGTACTAGAGGGATCCCACTAGTCAGTACTCGTATTACGATCTCTTTAAATACGCTATGAACTTTGTCTAATGAGTTTATGGAGGAGTAACTACTGCGACTGGTATCACACTAATGATTATTTGAAAATAATCGACAAACCTCGACTGTCACGAAATTTTAATATTTTTCTTTCCTAAAAAAAGAAACCTTCTATACCAAATCGCCACATAGTTTTATGTAGTAGTCGTCTGCTCCGGGATCCAACATGGCGACCGAACGAAGTTGTTATAACCTTACTATTACACGGCCTTGCTATGCAGCAAAGTGAATAAGTGCCGCGTTTGAAGTACGTACGACCTTGAGCTTGAAATTATTACGGAACGCTGATTCCTGCTTTATTTTCGCATTTTATGGGTGATTTTTTCTACTCTTCACATTTATAAAGGCAAAAATTATGCATTTTATTATATAACTAGAGGCCCCTGTTGAATGATTGTGAAGAGCAAATTACATTTAAAATAATTTATTAAAGCCTGTACTATAAAAGCAATTTAATTAAAATCTCACGCATCACTTATAATTATCGTTATATAAAATGCATTTATGATAGGAAATGAATGCATTTATATCAATTTTATTTTGTTTTATAACATATTAATAATCAATATAATTAGACAAATTTTTTATAAATATTTTCATGATTAACTCAGTTCCTTGTACAGAAATGAGATTATTTGAATAAGTTTCAGAAATTCTCAGTACATCATAAATTCATTAATTAATGTTTATGATATTTAAATACACTAATTTTGTACCTATACATTTTAAGTGAGTAAGATTTTACCACATACAATGTTGTTGTTAGTATAGTTTTTGCACTGAACTGGTTTGTGGTGTCATAGATAATTCCTTAAGATATCTCCAAGATATCACAGTGTAAAAGAGAGATATAGTTAAGCTATTCACATTCTCATGATATAAGAAAAAGTTGTCACAATTTTTGTCAGTTGTAACTATGCTTTCTAATTATTTCATGTTCATGATAAGATGAAAAATGTTGATATGCATACCTGAAACACAAATTTGTAAGATATTATTAAGGTATATTACCTATAGTTTTTTTACAATAAAACTCACAACTGTGTCAATTGCTTAACACCACGGCTAATTTAATTTTCTACAACTTTTGTTTGAAATATTTTCCCATATAATACATTGTTTAAGAGATATCTTATATTTATAGCTGCCCCCACCACGTCACCTACCGACGACTATTGTTAATAATTGACGCTTAGTTAAATCTTAGTAACGCTCCTTTTATATTAATTGTTGGAGCTTTGTGGTTATATCCAATATCAGAAGACTATGGTTTGAGTTTATTTCTGTTATTTGTAAAGTCTAAAATTTTCCTGGTTTCTTAAAATATTTATTATTATGTAACCTATTTGGAATTTTTAGAAATATTACAGATATTGAGAAAGTCATGTGGTGGCCACATCAGATTTTTTAATATTTCCTTAAATATTTGATAAATATAATACGTGCTGGAAAAAAATTTGTAGGTAATTTAATTTTCTACAACCTTTGTTTGAAACTATTTCCCATATAATACATTTTTGAAGAGATATTTTTTAAATGAATTTTTTAGCTGCCACAACCGCACCACCTCTTGCTGCTTACTTTGCATCTCATCTGCTTTTCTTGGGAAATCACAATATGGTCCAGACGGTCAAATCACGAGTCAGCATTTTCCAGTGTGGAAGGGCGGTTGCGATTTCATCCATTTCCTTCCTTATTTGTCTCTAATAGAGACATTGACACCCTTCTCTGGTACTCATGATGGGGGGAAAGTTCTTGAAATTTTTTATTGAGTAAGGCGAGCAGCGGCCGAGCTTAGCAAACCGATCTTTTGCATCATTTGAAGGTATGACGTACTTGTCATCATCTTTTAGCATTGACAATAAATCGTTCATTATCAGTGCCGTAAAACAAAAAATATTTCCCAGTATATCTATGAGTAGGTAAAGGCATGACAATGTATCCGTGTATGCCCACTATCCTTTTAAAAGGGTACTCGTATTTGTGTTGTGACAGAAACCTAACTTTCAACTCGATACATGATTTTTCATACTAGTAAACTAGTTTAGTTCATAAGCAACATTTACACACAAATGAATTTTATTAATAACGATTTATTACTCCTAAAACTTACTGTTCAAGTCTGTAATCATGTGGGATAGTCATCATTCACAAGTAACCTTAAATCAATCAAGTGCAAACATGCAAATTTAACAGAGTCATACCAATCTTCTTCAACAACTGCATTTAATTGCCATCCGTGAGAAATTTCAGGAACTACTTCCAGGATGCTAAATTTGAAAGAACCTTTACTGTCCTTTTAAAAAGACACTGGGCATCAGGGCCGGCCCGAGCTACGGGAAAGCCGGAATGCTGCCCGGGCGCCAAAGTTTTGGGGGCGCTATCGCGATCGGTTATTTATGCCTTGCAAGTGAATAAATATTGGATATCAATTCATATCGAGGAACAGGGTAGAATCTTAATGGCATTCCTTTTAATTTTTCATTATCAATAATTTTTACATGTACTTTGTAAATATCTCCTCAAACATTAACGGAGGGGGGCGCTGGAGTGCTATCTCATCCTGGGCGCCAAAATTCCTCGGGCCGCCCCTGCGCGGCACATCTAGGTTAAATCGCGGATAACAAACAAAGATCCATGGACGACAGGAAATTGAGAGCATTAGTACTGCTAGCCTTCAGCAAAGCCTTTGACTCACTAGACAAAGACATCCTTCTGACAAACCTCCGCAACATGAGATTCTCTAACCCTTCAATTAAATGGTTCTCTTCTTAGTGATCGTCACCAGAAGGTCCTCTCGGACGATTCGTCTTCCTCTTGGCTAAGTATCACCCGAGGTGTCTCTCACGTCTCAATCCTAGGTTCTCTTTTATTCTCTCTGTACATTAACGACTGCTTCCAAACACTTACATACTGTAACCATCCCTTATACGCGGATGATCTTCAAATTTACTTTACTTTACTCCGAACCTAATAATTTATTCCTAGCCTTGGATTAATCACAACCTGACTCTGCTTAAAAATGGAGTGACGATAACTTTCTCAGCATTAACCTAATGAAATCTTAAGCAATTATTATGGGATATCCAAAACTACTTGCGTCAGTAAATCTTGCAGAAGTTACTCCACTATCTATAAATAGTTCAATCATCCCCTATTATAAAACTTTTTAAAATCTCGGTATGCTACTAAATAAAACTCTTCTGGATTAATCACGTTATTAAAGCATGCAAGACGGTAAATTCTTCCCTACATTAACTTAGGCGTCCTTATAATATTCTGCCTTCTTCCCTAAAAATAACGCTTCTTAATCTTTCCACACGTAGACTACTGTGACATTGCGTACCATGGTCTATCATAGGATTTTCCCATTAAGCTTCAGTGTACCCACAATTCCTGCATACGTTCATCTTCAATCTTAAGTCAGACCATATTTCGAAATATTTTTAAAATTGTTTTTGCTAAACTTTGAATCGCGAAGAAAATTGCACATTTGTTCGTTGTTGTACCAAATCCTTAAAACAAACATCCAACAATATCTATCCACAGTTTATCACCATCAACACAATTCATAAATGTAACACTAGAGGATGCCATAAAATTCTGACTCCGCACAATAGAACAGACATCTACAACAGGTCCTTCCACTATTACAGCATGCACATTATGGAATAGCCTCTTACCCAAAATAAAGCTCTCTTCATTCCTATTTACCTTCAAACACTCGTACCACAAACATCTCCTATCCCATTCTCTTTCATTATCCTCAACTGAGAAGCTATTATTTTTCCTCACAGGTCATCGAAAGCATTTAAATATCTGCATATGTAAATGTACGTCTTAATGTGTAATTATGTGTTTTTCTTAGTTTTCATGTAAAACTGTATTTATGTATTTAATCATATGTACTTTTCTAATATGATCCTCTTAATCTTCAAATATAGATATCAGTAGTTTTCGCAGGTTTTTCACACCCCCTTCTTGTATGAGTGTTTTACTGCAGTGGGGATTTTTCTAGGGAATATTAACTTAATTTTCTCTTGTTTTTCCCCACAAACAACAAATTTCCATCTCTTTTCATTTCCAAAAAGGCTGTCTTGGCATTGTATTCATGTGGTAATTTATTTTATGTAATCTTTTATTTTATTTTATTCTTTGTTACTTTCTTCTTGTTTGCAATTGACAATGGGTTAGATGGAAGAAGATACCTTTTAGTCTCATTCTTGCGAAAATAAAGACGGATATCTATCTATTTCACTATCTATCAATCTTTCTCAGTATGTCTCTAAATTTTGAATCTTACGGTTAATGAGTTACATTTTATTTTTAACATCATCCCGTGTACAGGTCCGTGATTATTCTTGGTTAAACCTAGTTCATCACATTCTCCTGCTTTCCAAAATCTTCTTCATGTCTTTATAGCGTTTTTTCCCTTTCAGTAGTCAATCAGCTGAAACATTTTCTCCCCACTTCCTCTTTTTCCTTCCAGTTCTCCTTCTAACAAGTCTTTAATCATTCTCTCTCCTCAGATAATGTCGGATCCATTTCGCCATTCTCTTTCTTATAGTCTGTATAATCAATTGCTTCTCTTCTATTCTTCTTATCACTTTCGCGTTTTTCATCTTATTTGTCCATTTTATCTTCAGTATTCTTCACCATTTCGTAGATTTCCAAGAATTTTATATAATTTTTTCTGTGTCCTTGTTTCCCTACAAAGCGATAATCCAAACGTGGCATTTTATCAATTTCTTCCGTATGCCTTCGTTTTCCGCCAGCCGGTGTTTCTTCTGAAGGTGGTTTCACTTTCGCTATCCTAGCCCTCATTTCATGGGTGTATTTTGCGGTTCTTTTTATTATGTTTCTTAGGTATTTAATCTGAATCATGTACTTTCCACCAATCCTAATGTTAAAGTTTTCCTTTTCCCTCTGATATTTGCATGACCTAATATTTTTCTGTATTTATTTCCATCCCGTAGTTATTAGCTATATAACTATATTTACTATTTATCATTTTATGGAGATCATTTTCCTTTCTTGCTAGAAGTATTTGGTACGTATTATACTGTTTTTTTTTAATTCTTCCTCCAATCTTGAAATCGCCTGTCCCTTCTAGGGCTTTTTTCATATATCGATTAGGATTCTCTACCAATATTTACTCCGCTGGTAAATGCATTTTCCAATCTTACCTTCAAAACTTGATACGTGTATGATGTATAGATTACTGATTAGTCTCTTGTCTTTCCGATCTACACATATCTTTTAATATACCCATCTGTATTATCCAATTTACGCTTTCAAAGGCCTTCTGCTATTTGACAAAAAATATCTCTGCAATCTTGGCTGAACTTTATTTTTCTTTCTCATATGATTATAAATACTTCGATTGCATCTCATGTTTTTCGTACTTTTCTGAAACCGAAATTATCTCCTCCTCTCAGAGGACTAAACCGGCGTAACGGATTTCTCCCAAATTCTTAGTTGTAGAGTACTTTTGTAAAGTTCCTCTAACGCAGTGGTGCCCAAACTTTTGTAATGGCGGGCCACATCAGTGGTTGCGATTCCCTTGGCGGGCCGCATTGGAAATTGCCAATTTTTCGGCGGGCCAGATTAGAGTTTAAATCGAAAGTTTTCTGTATATTCTGAGGTGCCATATAAGTGAAAAATCAAGTCTAAATAAGGTTTTCATGGCAAACATTTCAATATTTAAAATTTTATTATCAAAATTGAAAAAAAACATGCTCCCGTGCCCAAATTAACTTAATAAGAGAAAATTTGCCTCTTTGCGTGCCAGTATCACAAAAAATGTTATCTTCTTATATTCTTACAATGTAGCATATAGTATGTCTTTTCCTACACAGGGGAAAAAATTATATCATTTGATTCAAATGATATATTAAAAACCAAGTACGAAATATAGTTTTTTATCAAATTATTAGAGCGAATCCCACATCTTCTAGACTTTACAAATGATATAAAACGCTAACGAAAAATAAGGCTCATTAATGGATAATGTTATATTTAGTGGAGGTGGTACTTTATAAAACATTAGGTATCTCATGAAAATAGTTATACGTGAAAACAATTTAATAAATGACATGAATGAAGTAATGAAGGTCAAATTCCAGTTAAATACTTATCGGATGTTAACGATATAATAAAAATGTCAAATAATAAATTCTATGCTGATGCCTCGGGCAAATTGGGCTGCTAAAACACAGAGCATAATTCCTGTGGACCGATGACACCTTTGGGACGGTTCCTTCTTGTGCCAAGATGTTTTCTTTTCAAACTCTAAAGATATGAGATAGTCATACGCGTCTGCATGTAGGTAATTTCGGCGTCACCACACAAAACACAAAATTCTTTATCTTTCTTTTCAATTGCATAATACCTTTCAGTCCACCAATCCTTAAAAATCCTTTCGCTTCCTTCACCAGAAAATTTTGCTTTTTTATTCCTCGATTCCGCCGTTATTCAAGGATAAAAATTTCAAGCAATATTAACTGTTATTCACAAAAACAAAAATTACCTAAATTCACTCGAAAACCCGAAGCTCCTACAACTAATAAAACAAAAAGGAGCGTAAAGTGTTTACAATAGTCGCCGATAGGTGGTGTAGTTTTGGAAGCTAAAAAAATTAGTTTTTAAAATATCTCTTCAACAATATGAGAAAAAAATCATAATATAACTGATGGTACCTCTTGTAAACGAAGCCTCGCTTTCGCATCGTTTCAATGCGTACATTTATTAGATTTCCGGGATCACTTTAGCCATGTCGCTGTATTAGCGAGTGGCACATTTCATTTATTATTTCATTTTGTGTCGTGCCAACCAAAATCGTTCAGCGTACTATAGATTCGCCAGCCCCGGCCTAGGGCCTCGCGCCTTGCCGCTAAAGGAAAACTAGGAAAGAAATGCGTTGATGGTGATGCATGAGCAATCGCACTAGAAACAATGTCTAGAAAGCTTTCGCGGATGTTTATTTGGAGAATAGCGACGAGTGATTAAAAGAAACAGATCTGGAGAGAGGAAGAAAGAAACACTGAGCGTGTGCAGTTATGCACGGAATACCGTCGTGAAGAGAGTTCAGGTTAAAAGGTTTTGCGTATGCGTTAGAGAAAGAGTCGAACGATGAAAAGAAATAGACCTCAACTAGCTCTACCTCTTACTTGGAAATCCAAAATCAAAACAAATTTAATTCCACCGCTCTTTTCTGGACGTAAATTTTACGTCGGACTGTGGGATGTGAAGTTATCGTCATATGTATCGTACAATCTACTTGAAACGGCATTGAGTTGAGTCAGAATCTTAATATTAGAAGTGAAAGAAATGTTTACAGGTTTTGAAAAGACCCAGTAATGAATTTTAGATGATAAAGACGATCGTTGTAAAAGAGAACTGGCCTGTTCGATGACTTGATCAGTCAAATTTCGATGGGCCTCATAGTTGAATCGTAGTTACCGTGACTCGCCAATAGCTAAGTGGCGTTATCGCAGGGCATTTTATTGTATTCGTGAATCATTATCATAATTATCATCGTTATTTTAATCTGATCTAAATATTTAGTTTAGCGTTATTACATTAATAAGAATAATTGACTCCATTTAATTATTAAAATGCCAAGGAGAGATCGGGATAAAGATAGAAAGTGTGAATCAAGAGCATTTAAAAGAAGAAAACGTGCTCTTTTGGAAGAATCACAATGAAAGGGTAAAGGATCTTTGGAGAAAATTTTAAAGGAGTGCAGTAAACAAAAACTGATTCTATTTGCAGTGTTAGTGAGAAAAATAAAAATCTTTTTAATGCTAACTGTGAAAGTAAAAATTAAGATCTTTAAGACCCCAACATAACCGTGCAAACTGGAGCTGAAACAGCTGTAATTATTCAAAATAGCCCAGAATTGTTTATTGGCGATGATAGTAGTGCTCCGTCAACTTTTCCGTCAGCAGAACTGGTTGCTGTTGGGGAATGGCCTAGTGTATTTCTCACTTTTAGTGACCCTGGTTAGTAGATTTTCCCTTTTACCCATAAGAAATTGAGCAATATTGTTTGGAAAGGTCCGATTCGCATCTTAAGAGAAAATGACTTTCCGTTAGATGATAAAAACCGACATTTTAGGTCATTTTACCACAATCGTGTATTATGCAATGGTGAAAAGCATCTTCCAACACATTAGAGTAGAAAACCGCTGTTGTAGAACAAGTGAAGATTTTCTAGACGGGTACGTTGTGAAATTGCTAGTAATAGAATTAAGAACCACCCAATGTTTTTACTACAGTAAACCAATTGCCTCTAATCCATTTGAAGACTGGTCCACGATCGACATCAGAAGCTGTAATTATATATATATAAATAAACAATTCAAAATTTGTTTGCATGTGTTCTTCATTAAAATATAAACTCCTATTCAGAAATCGAAAGCCGTGGGCCTCGCAAACTCCAATCGCCTAATGGGCTCTAAGTCCGCCACTGAGTTATATTATACTTACGTTTATTAGAAAAATAAAATATCGATTTATTAATAATAAAATTTTCCAATTATGGTCTTGAGTTATTGGCTGCACTCTTCAACTCTCACCCTTTCACTTTCTCCGTCTTCCTCGCGCAAATGCCCCACCCCTTCTGCACTTTCCTTTTTTCTATCGGTGAATCAATTATCATCTCAGCAGTGGCGTGCCGGAAAATGTGTGGTTCCCCCCGCCAAAATAAACAAAAAAAATTTAAGGGCCTAACGAAAAAAATATGAGCCCGCTTTGGCCTTGGATCCCTCCGCCGCGCGGGGTTTGCGGATGTGTCCGCTACGCCACTGCATCTCAGTAAAATAGCTCCTTCCTTTTTTCCCTTCCCTTCTATCTTTCAGTTCCTTTATTACTCTTTCGCCTTGACATGCTATTCCCATGTTAACGACTAAAAAATACCTCTGATATATTTCTTTAAGTTTTTACCGTAGTGTTATTAACAACAATATCTCACAGACTTTAAAATAAAATATTCTCTAACAAGGACTGTTCTCATTTTTAACATACGCTAGAGTGTTCTATTTGTAAAGATGACGTAGCGCACGCTATTATGTCATTTCCATTTCCCAAAAATGATGGATAACCTCTATACAACACTTTTTCGTTATCATATATTTTATCAGTTGAACTTGTCTTTATTTTGCCTCGTATTTTAGGGATGTAAAAGATGTAGAAGAATCACTTTTAGCGAATGGGAAGTCAAAATTTTATCTTTATTATAGATGAAAACCTGCAATGATATTTCCTGCGTGAAGAAATTCACCGATCGCTAATTAAGGTTTGTTGTTGATCGCGTGCGCTGCACACCTATAAAGCAAATTCGATTACATTATTTAGAGTGACTCTCTGTATAATTCCACATCGACAGAGAGAATTTTGCCGATTTAATGAGTTATTTTAACAAAGGGAAAGCCAAAATAATCGCTCTTATTTCGGTGCATTGGAAAATTTTCATTAGTGTATTTAATTAACCTGAGTAAACGGGACAGAAGGTTAAGCAGGTTAACCGAAAAACCGATTAATCCGAAGCTATCTTTTAAATTTTTAAAATGCATGGCTTGGAAAATTTAAAGAGGCACTATGAAATAATAATTTATATTTTCCATCCTTGGTTAAACCAAAGAAACGATACATAATTTTAAAAGCAAAAGTTTGACCTTTTTCAATATGAACCGAGAATTTAGAATAACTTCTGATCCTAGTTTATTTTTTCAATCTTTAAGACAGTCCTTCACTGTGCTTTTCCCTTCATACAATTCAGAGAAAATTATCCAATGTTTCTCCTTAATCGAATGTTTCTAACGCATTAAATTTCTTTTTCATAGTTGACACTACTGTATTTCTTTTTCGCCTCATTGTTATGAAACGAAGGAAAACAAGAGTAAACAAAAGAGAAAAATCGACATGATGGTGAATCCGGGCTGATGAACTCTATGACGTGTGTAAGCAAAGACTGTTAACTTCGATGGGTATCAGAGTCGCATTAACTTGATGGAAGTTATAGGAGGACCGAATCAGGATTATGTCAATGTTTAGCAATTAAAAAAATCATTATGAAAAACGTCTTATCAGCAAGACAACGCGAGACACAGCAAAGTGATTTTGAAAAAACGTTAAACATTAGCTGAATAAATGAGAAAAATAATCTTATCTCCTTGGCAGTAAAAAGAGTTTTGTTAAAAATAATGTGGTAGAATCCGTAGTTTATTAAAGTATTTCACCAATGCCGTTGCTTTTCATCATCATCAGGTCATGATACTCTAACGCAGCGAAACCGGTTGTGATAATTTAATAAACTAGGCGCCTCACAAAGTTTTTAAAACCACTTTTCCAGTATGAATGACAGCTACCACAAAACTACGCCTCAAACTGTACATTATAAAGCATTTGTACAATCGATTTCTTTTCTACAATTATTAGTTTAGTCCGCTTCAAAAGTAATTCCAACCCTTTTCAAACTGATGTATGGTTAGAGATCAGTTGGCAGTAAGGACATCCGTCGAATTCACTCGTATGAAGCTCCTTCTTAAAATTCTTTCATAAAAATATTCCCCCAACATTACACAACACCACTTTGTCCCGAAAAAACCATCCTCATGGACTACGGGGAACTTTCTTTCTTCCGACGGACCAATGGCCATGTTCCATCTCCTTGGCAATCCGCTCCTTATCCCATTCACGGGAAGAAAGGAAGGGTTCTTGCGGGAGATATCCCTTCTGTTTTTTTCTTCCCGGCTCTCTCAATTGACACGACATACGAAACCTCTACTTTTCTTTCCCTAGGGGGATACCTTACTTCCCTTTAGGTCCGGAAATAAATGGAGATGAAATGAGTCCAACCAGCGGGTGACCTCAAACGCACACACAAAACGCACGTCGCCATCCGCCCTTGAATTTCTTTGCGACCACATGCGATGGTCTGTTTGAATGTGAATAGCCTCTCTTTGAGCCAGACGCAGGGGGCAGAGGCCGGTGGGACGATGCGGACTACCCTTCCCTAGGGACGAGAATGAAGGAAATGAGAGAGGGAAAAATGCGAGGCGAAAAGAGAGAGGTGGAGAATAAGGAAATGGCAGAAAGGAGGAAAGTGGAATACGTGCCAGTTTTGTAGTCGGGACTTGAAAAAAATGCAAGAGTACGTAATGAAGGAACAAAAGCTCTTTTTTCGAGATTTTTTCCACTCGCGTTTTGCGGTCGAGGAATGGATGGCCAGACATAACCGCCCCGCCGATACCAGCCAGGCTCGTTTAAAGGGTGGGAGCACTACCGACCGCAAAATGCGATGGAATGCCAAGCTTCGAGGCCGAACGATGAGTGAATTCCGAGACCTTAATGAAAACGCTAGAAAAAACATGAGCCGGAATTTCAACCCGGTCTTTTAATGTTATAGTATAAAAGTGTCGGTTTGTATACTTCGAGTTATTGATTTTTTGCTAAGTATGCTTCTCAATATTATACGATTAGCTAGATGAAAAAGTCATATATGAAATGTATGTGGATAAAAATTTGGTTTATTAAAAGCATAGCGTGCAAGAATTTCTTGAAACAACACGGTCAAGTTATTGTATGATATTATTTCATTCTGACAAAAAATATCTTTTGAAATGCGAAGTTAAGACATCCGAACGTTAATGTGTGTGTCATATTGTGAGATAGAGTATTCTACCATGATATGAATACGCTTCACCAGAAATATAGAAAAAATACATACATATATACATATATATATATTATATATATATTATATATACACACACACCTGCCTCGGTATAGGGGTGGCTAGCGCGTCGGGCTCCCACGAGTTCGAATCCTGCCTTAGTCATGGTTGTTGTTTGTGATTGTTTTTGCTATTGTTAATCCAGTCTACTCTAATTGGCCTCGTGCTGTAAGTAGATTTCTTGGTCATAAAATATCCTCGATCATTCTCGTTGATAGACCTCGCAAACTAAACGAAATTCGCAACAAAGTCGTCTGATTGACGTTAACACTCACGATTGCTGATTTCCAATCTCTCAGCGTGTTCCCGGCTTGGATGAAGTCCTTTAGAGTTTCTAATTTTTCTCCAATTGGTCAAAATGGACCGGGAGAGGGAGGATAGGTAGGTTGCGGTGGAGGGAGATGGAGGGTGAAAGTAAGTAAAGAGAGAAACGGGAACTGAGAAAGAGGTGCTAGAGAGCATCCATTTTCACTGTTGCGTATTTGCTCGTGCATGTGTCATTGTATGTGTGTATCTTCAGGGTGGGGAGTGTCGCCGCCCCGCGAGAGACAGAGAGAGAAAGAGAAAAGAGAGAAGTTCAGGGCGTAGGAAAGAAGGTGGCGGTTGGACCACTCCAGACTCTCAAAGGGAAGAAAGAGAGCACGAGGCGACCCTTACTTGGTTCGCCGTAAACTGAAAGAGGGATGGCCCGGTTTGAGGGAGAGAGTGTGTGCGGTTTCCTTTGGCCAAGAGAGGAGAGAAAATAAAGAGGGATGGCCTCCGGGAAGAAGTGTACAGCGTGTGCTCACCCTCTGGAAAGTGGATCGTAAAACGTGGAGGAGGAATGGGAAGTGGGGAAGGACACACAAGACTCGACGACGCCACCTCTTTCTCTTCCCACTCTGTCCCTACCCTTCTCCTTTCTTCCTCTCTTACCTATCTCTTTCTCCCTCTCAACCTTATCTTTATTTCTTATCTTTTCAGTTTCCTCTCGCATGTGTCGTCTTCCTTTCTCTCGATTAATTTGCATGCTTCGCAGGTCGATTTCTACGAATTAGCGGCGGTGGTGATCACTCGGGAAAAATTAACGAAAGAAATAGTTGTTGCGTGATTTCTGTTGGCGATTTTTAAATGAATTTTTTAAATTATTTAATTAACATTTTATCCATGCAGTAATATAAAATAGAGAACGATCGATCTAAAAATCAAATTCACAATATATGTCTCTCTAATAGTCATAAAAAAGGTTATCAATATCAAAGTCGCATTTTGGTGAAAGAGAAATAGTCATCAGTGACGTAGCCAAAATGCTCATCTGGCTTCTCTTTTTGTGCCTGCATGATAGAAATATTGTGCCACTATACAAAATTATAACAAATCAATATAATAATAATCATCAAATTCACCTAATTTCTTGAATGCAAAGATGATGTTGATTACATTTTTAGCTATATGTATCTTTATTTAATCAGGTGCGCATTTCAGCTGCAAAGTGGCCTTCCTCCATGGTTTTTAACTGATTGTTCTTCTTCGTAATACCAATTGTAAATGTTATTTCCAGGGCACTCTCTTGCCTAAAAATAGATATTTTTGTAATTAATTACAACTCTGTAACCTGCATTACATTAATTTAACCTCCTCAAAGGGATGTAAATTAAAGCACAAATCAGATTAACAAATGCTTCGCTTTTTTATTGGGACTTGTCGTACATTCCCAATTAGCGACTACGTAATGAACGCCGTTCGGATGATAAATTGAAGTAATTTGATTATCAATCCCACGTTTTTCCGATTATCTATAGTGATATGATTAATCACTTTATTTTTATAACTTATTCTCGCTGCACGTTAGAGGTCAGGTAGCACGGGCGAAACGTTCGCTTGTCGCGAGCAGCAGAAAATTGACATCGAGGCTGCTTCCAGCACAAACGGAATAGAAAAATGCGACAGAGGGGGTTCTTATATCTCATCCACGCTATAACGTAATACGAGATCCTTATCTTTGGGAAAAAGAGAAAACTTTCACCAGACGAAAGAACGAAACGAGGGATGAAGTAAGTGCTCCGATGGAGGTGAGAAAGAGACGGAGAAATGTTATCATGGAGGAGGCCTTAAAGGAAGAAAGGAAACGGCAAGGAGGACATAGCTCTTGATCGTTACACGGAATAAGAGAGAAGAGTTTGTCGGACTTGCATGGATGAAGATGAGGGAGGAAAGGAAAGGGAACCGAATGTTTTCTGGCGAAGTCCCCCCTCGTGGGTACGACCCATCGTGAGCACACACGCGCGTGACGAGACGCGGAACATAGCTTTCAGCAGCTGCGTCTCCGTCCCTTTCTCTTTGTTTTTCTTCGTCGACGCCATTTCTCCCGCTCACTCTTGCCTCATCCCTCGACTCTTTCTTGGAAAGAAATCCAATTTCCCGTCTCCCTTGGTGCCTGTCGACCAACTGACTGGCAATCTTCATCCGAGTTATTCCTTAAGCGTAAGACGGTGCACTGAGAATTAGCAAGGTTTTCTGTCACAATAGATTAAATAGGGGCAACCCTACACAGGGAATTTATTTGATTTGTTCTGTGTAGCATCGATGCATATTTTGTCAGCGTTTTTAGGGATTTTTAAAAAAATATTAGAGCTATGAAGATCCATTTCATGTTATCGATTTTTAATTGTTGAAGGGATTTTGTCATTTTAATTACGCGGCGTTAGCTTAATTTTTGTGGTATTTCTGCATGACTTTTCTATATCAGTGAAATAAAAACCGCCTTAACTGCGATAAATTTTAAGATAATTGCTTGCAAATAATGTGATTAAAAGTACAAGTATTTATTTATGTCGACTTTTATAATAATTTAAATCGATTAAATATTCATTCTTATAAATCTGTTTATTATTAAGCGTCCATCGTTAATTCATATGAATACTCATTCACATAATTAGAACTAACGCTCGGGTCATTAAAAAAATATAATTTAGTCTTCTCGGCCATAACATTTTTCAGGATTCATAACTACGGTCACCTATTAAATAAAGAGCTCCCCTCGAAGCTGGAAATCGTGCTTCAATATTTCATGGAATCTAATTTCAATTTTAAACTTGGAGCACTCCCTTAAGCAAATTTTCCAGCGTGAGAATTAGAGCATTAAGCACTTTTATTCCGAGCGGGTGACTGACCAATTAAAAAAATAATAATTTAGCAAAATGCAAAATAGGGTCAACGCGGGTATAAGGGCGAAATTTAACGGTTTCATGTGAGGCTAGCGGGTTGTTCTAGAAAGAAGAGTCGAGAGTTAAAGATCGAAACGGACGGGTGGCTGCTTAAAAAATGCGACCGACCTAAAAAGTGAGGGAGTTGAAAGATGAGTATTTTACGAGAGTGGCTGTAGCTTCACAAATATCACATTTTCCCATAAAACATTAAAAATACACGCCACGAGGAGGTTAGCTCGGATGAGGAAGATTAAGTAGTGTTATTGCGTCGTGAATTTACAGTTTTATTTGAACGCGAATTGCTGAAAACTCGCGTAAATTTAGATGCTTGTTCATAGCATCATTCAACGTAAATAGGATATGTAAACTGTGTAAGTTTATGGAAAATGCACTATGAAGGATTTTTCTGACAGGAAATATGTTTTCAAAAGATTGTGTTTAGCCTTTTAAATTTAAAGATGATAATTGTGTGAAAATTATGTGTTTTACTAAATATTTTATGCAAAGAATATAGATCAACTATATATATAATTTATTTAGCCTTAAATGTGTACATAGTAACATTTTTTTCAGCCTTGAAATGAATACGTACTTTTGAAAAATAATGGTGCTAATAGTATAATTATTAAAAATACTGCTGTAAACAACTTACGCTGGAATGATATATTAATTCGATTAAGATAAAATATACTGGAATATAAAAGTAAGGGAAGCGACCTTGGATATTTTATTGGTTTTAAGAGATAATTAATATAGGACTAGTATCTTGGGGGAACGAATATCGTAAATTGAAAGTCCTTCTGTATGGCATGTATCCTTGGAATGAAATGATAGGAGAAAAAACTTCTCCCAGCAAATTAAAAGCAATTTTTGAAGCCCAGTTTTCAGTCACTGAATAATAATATTATTAAAAAGTTTGAAATTTTCCAAAACAGCTAATTTATCGTTCTCATTTAATTTGTCTTTCCTAATGATAATTATTATTTTTGTTTGTTGGTCTCTAAAACTTCCAATAACGGCAAAGGAATATTTTCATACTAAAACTGACATCCTATATGCCTTTAAAAACTTATGATTCATGGTCTAAATTTGAGTTTACATCGATTTAATCTCTAATTTTATGAGCACCTACATATACAAGGAACTCACCTGGGTTTTTAACAAACTTTTCTAACTATATAATTTCAATAAAGTACTAATGTAATAAGATTTATCACGGGTATTAAAAACTATAAATTTGTGTCTTATAAAATAATTTTAAAAAGTTAATCCTTGGATTTTTAATGGTGGGATATAAAATTTATAGAATGTTTTCATTTTTAAGGTTTAATGTACATGTCATCAGTCATTTTGCATGTCCAAAACTATGCGAAATAATGCCAACATTTTGTGACGGTGAGGATATTAATGCCAGAACCTCGAAGCTTAACGCGATTATATATATATATATATATATTTGCGTTCGTGGTGCACCAACTTTGACGGAGAAGTGGAATGAAGTTTCCAGGATACGTTAAATGGCCATTAAAAATGGCGATAATTATATGCTACGTTTGGTGAACTGCTTACTTCTCGTCGATTTCGTCTTTGGATTATGACCACTCAGAGAGGCACGCAACCATTGGATCCTCTCTTTTCGGAGTCATATAATCCGAGAAGCACGGTGCAGAAATAAAGTGGTGGAAGTTTTTTTTGGATGAGTAAAGGGTCAAACGAAAGGGGGTAAAGAGAGCGAGACAAAGATACTTTTAATTCCAGACTCACTTTGCAAAAGTTTTGCGGGAGAATAAAAATGAAGAAGCAATTTCAAAACTCCATTTATCCCGGCCATTCGTGTGCTTTGGGACATAATTTCCGCTTGTCGCACTCCAAATCACCAACTATTCGAACATTTCTAGAAAAGCGCCCCCGCCCGATCCTTGCCTCCAAAAGTGACATAAATCATTCCGAAGGGTTAAAAAAATATGGTAAAATTTCATAATCTAAACTTGGTTACATACTTAAAGTTATATAAGTTCTAAAACAAATGTTGCCTGGAGAATACGCTTTATCCAATGCTTTTAACCTTCGTGTGGATGTATATATGCATACATAAAACATCCTCCATTTTGCTTTGCTACTAAAATGTTTGGAATCGTATACATTACGTCGTTCCTATATAACGTCGTCGTCGAAAAAAGTCACCTCGGTATGTTCAATTTGCCATATTAATCGCAGGATGGGCAGAAATGATTTGTAGACAAAAATTGCGTTGTAAATTACTGTGTTTTCCGGCAAATTAACCACTTAGGCTATTGTCGGTAAATCACTGCGGCTGATGATTGGGACTACATGTTACTTTTTTTGGCTCCTTCGGTAATGTTCGGTACAGGTCGTGGAACTAGTATTTATCATCCGTTACGTTTAGAGGTCGGTTCACCGAATGAGTTTGTTGCGGTTAACTTTGACGCTTTAACTTATACAACTTTTCTAAAACCTTAAAATTTAATGGAAATTGTATAGGAAAATATTCAAGCAAAGAGGTCTCATCAATCTCTAACTATAATTATCCCTGTTTTTATGGACACCAGCTACTTATTGCAGCGTTGCTTGCAGCATCAATATAATGTGCTTACTTCCACCCGGAATGGTAAATTAATGCAATGGAAGTCATGAATATGGGTGGGTTTATTTTTAGAGATCAAAATATTACAGTGCCTCCTAGTGGAAAACACTTAAACTATCTCTGAAGGTTCCGCATTTAAGGTTATACCAGTTTCTTGTACGGCCAAGAGATGGCAGTAATACATAAATGCGAGAGACATATTTTCTATCAAAATTTTCTGTTCAAATTACGTTTTGGGACAAATTCTATTATTAGATATTAGTACTTTTTTATTTTTGTTTTTAATAATTTCTATCAAAATCTTCTTTTCAAATTAGGTTTTCCAACATAAATACTTTAAACGAAATTTCAATAACATAGTTAACAGGCCACGGAATAGTGCTGTCCAATGACCATTTGGGGACAAAAAGCAAATAGCGAAGACGCAGGCCATTGTCTTCCACACCCACTGGAAGCTGGAACCGCCAAACCCGATCTTCATCTTCGACCAAGAGGTTCCGTTGGGGGAGTTAGTTCTCTATCTTGGGGTCAGTCTAGATGAGAGGCTGAACTTTAGAGCTCACGTGCGGAAGACGATTGTTCGAGCCAACATCCCGAGGACGGGGCTCATACCTCATGAAGAACAACTTCGTCGGGAGGGACCTGAAGCTGCTCCTTCACAAAAGCGCGCCCCTGCCGATAGTGCTTTATGGATGCCCCAGCATGGTCCGCTAGGTTAGCCGCTGATTGCAAGCGATAATTGGAGGTGTGGCAAAACACTAACCTGCGAGTCATCCTCGGGCCCCATCCGGGAATCAACACCAGCACACTTCTCGCCGCAGCAGACGCTGTTCCGATTTCGGAGTGGATGCGGAATGCGGCGCGGAAGTTCTTCGATTGCCTTCTGCTGAAGGGAGCAGACTAGCTGCGAGCAATCGCCGAGATACAGGTCAGGCACTAAGACTGGAAGAAGCAGCCCAGAGCAGGCACGGTTGAACTTCCAGAGGAGGAGATAATTGGGAAGAGGCTTTACAACAACTCGAAGAGGCACACAGTTTGGCCCACTGCGGAGCATCCCCTGAGCGAAAACCCGCAGAATAACCGTCCGCAGGAGAGGTCCAGACAACGGGTTCAAGAGGAATTTATTCTTTTTTTGTGTCATTCGTCCTTTATTTATCTTAGTAAGAAGTATCTAGAACATAAATGAATACTTTCTCAAATATTATGAATTTTGCTACCAGAACATATAAAAAGGAAATTTTAATACCATGTATTTTATTGCTACATTCAATGCAGCTAACATGTTGTTACTTTTCTAATAATTGAAATGATTGTTACCATGGATTTATCAAATCAACTTAGAACCTTATTTTTTTATTAGTTCCTATAGAAATTCAAATGTGAATCTGGAGGAAAAAGCACCCAAAAAATTAACGACAGAGCCAAATACGCCCATCTGTGAAACATTTGGCCTTTTCTCAGCATGGCGTACAGAAGAGCGCAAAAATTTCTCATGCTAGTTCTTGTCACGTTGTTTTCTGTAATTAAAAAAGTGTATTTATTACGTAACATCATTTGATGTTCTTTTGATTTTGGTTCTTTAAAAGGAACTCAAATGCAGAAGAGAATTAGTCTATCAAATCATTTGGGATTTAAGACGTTTTTTCTGCCCTTTACTCAAAATGGACAACGTGGTTCAGATTAAAAATTCCGCACATGCTATCTTATTTACAAAATTTACTAAAAAGTAATCAAATATAGTTCCAACACTAATCAATTATTAAATTTACACATGATATAAAAATTTGTTGAAAGATGATACGTTGTTACAGTGCGTGTTAGTTCAGGGAGCAGTAGGAGAGATAGGCAGAGAATATTTTTGAATCAACTGTGACGCACCTTCTGACAACGCATCAAATACAGAAACACCCGCCAAAGGCTAAATATTAGGGTAATCTCTCTGAAATTTTATTAGATGATTCTCAAAAGACTAATGCCATTTTATTGTTTTTAAAGGAGACTAATCTTCTATGAGCTGTGTGAAGAAATAATTACTTGTTTTATTTATATTTATTTTACTTATTTTACTGTCATACGAAACATATTGACCACAGAGTATCTTACATTGAATTTTAATGGTGCAAAATGACCTCCGATGTCGAAGCACATAATAATCCATACTACTACTACTCAAGACAAAAATTCTGCCATGATGCAGAAACAAACCTGAGTCTTCCACTTGCCGGACGGATACTCTGAACACTGAAATATTGTAGCAAATTAATTTTCCCGTTTCTGACCGCGGGAGAGATAGTCATCATATAAATTTAATATGAAAACAAATAATATAAATGGAAAATGCTAAAAAAGTGAAAAAAAAACATGAGCGAATGCTTAGTTGACCCGGAATGGATTCCAAATTCCGTATCAAGTATGTTTCTGCGCTGGCCGTTGATCAAGGATCACCAATTTAGACCTTTTAAGAGATAATGAAAGCAAAGTCCGTAAGAAAAAAGGAAAATTTGAAGCTTTTCTAAAAACGCTAAATGTTTAATGTTTTTTTAAAGATAAAAAGGTAAAAACAGGTGTAATTAATTGTTTAAAAAATTAAACGCAAAAATATTCCATCGATTTCTTAAAACTGCTGGATTACAATTTTTCCAATTTTTATCTTAGATTAAAAGAATGAATCAATAACAAGTTAAGCGAGGGACGGTCAAGTATGAACCTCGCACATGTTGACGATTTTCGAAATTTTTATGTCATTGTAGATTAAAAATTAGCATTCCTTTAAAATTCAATTTTAGAACATATACGCATTCAAGTGTAGATTTTAATCATATCTCATTATCTGCGGATTTCATTGATCTCGCATTTAGTTTATAGGTTTTTACGCGTGCTTGGAGATTTCGTTCTATGTAGAACGATATTTTTAAATCTCGTGGCGAGATTATATCATTTGTTCCATTTCAACATTTAGAACAGCATTAAAGCTGTAACGGGGACTTTATTTTTTTCTCCAGCCTACTCCCAAATTCCCCGCGGCATGTATCTTTTGTAATTGCCTTTTTTATCCGCACAGCGAGCAGGAAACCTTGTTAATACTGCTCTTTGCCTCGGAGGCTATCAAATAAAAAGTCTTGACTTACAAGGAACTAGGGGAACTACTGAAAATAAACAGGGTTAACAAATTATAAACTATTTCTAAAAAGGTTTGTCCAATGTTCTCAAGAACAAATAGATGTATGCATTAGCCATATTTTGCATGTTAGGGACGAGAATAACTGAAATAATAATTTCATAAAATGTTTAAGGAAGAAACCGTGCTAGGTTTTTGAGGGTATTTTTCCCATAAAGTCTTGTTACAATCTATAAATAACGATGCTGCACTGATGCATAACATTCAATTTAGCTCGTAACATTTCAGGGTAAGAAGTAATTGGGTTAACGTATTAAATAAACGCTTTAGCATCTATTTCAAAATACTACTACCACACAATGTAATTGGGCGGCAATATTTAAACGAAATCACGCAAGAAAATTAATTCCAGAATTAATCGTTTTGTGGCGTAAATCCGATAGTTTAAATTTTTCCTGAGAACCAGAAAAATATTATGACGAAGTCCTCAGAGGCAATGTGTTGAGCGAGGAAAAAGAACACAAACAAGTATTCACGGTGAGAGGCTTATATAAGGTTTGAAAAACGAGGGGAAGCTTTAAGAGGCGAAGGAAGAGTTTTGATGACTTTTTTAGGTCTGAGTATTACACGAGAGAAGGAGGAGGAGGAATGAGTAATAGAGGTTGAACTAAAATATAGGGAGAGCAGGGAGGAATAAAGAGAGAGGGAAAGAGGGGAGAAATGAAAGAATGAAGATAAAGAGAAAAATACATTAAACCGGTGAAGAGAAACAAAATGATAGCGACAGGACTTTAACCTATGTTAGCTGAAGGAAGCAGTAAGGGTAGGAGACTGATGATATTGTGCGACGGACGAAGAATAATTTTAATAAAATAAGGTCATGAAGAATTAGACGGAAGGAGTTGAGGTTAGAAATGAAAAATCAAGGAATAATATCACGGGAAGAAAAATAACTTAAAATGGAAATTAAAAAATTAGGCAAATCGAGAGAATATAGAGGTTAGGCGTTATAAGCTTTAGAGAGATAATGGCATGCTATAAATAACAATCAACAAAAAATGGACTACATAATCTCAGGCTGTGCAACCCTATTGCGTGGAAGGCCGCGTTTCTCGCGAACGCCTCGGAGAATCGGATTGGAAGTTGTGTTTTGAGGACAAGATTACAAAATCGGAGGCGATTCAATAGAATTTTATGGTGTCATAAATATGAAACTTTATAACTTCTTGTGTTTCACATTCAGCAGACAAGGATATAGGAATTTAATTTAAATGATATGACATTGTAAGCATTAATTTTCACGTATAATTATTAAATCACAGATTCGCTAGCTTCATAATGGTTTCTCGCGGGCAGCATGTTGGCTACGCGTACCATAAAGAAGAAAAATTCAAAATCGAAGATAAGGAAGGCGTGCTTTTTCAGAAAATAACCAGAAATAAGTGATCTTTTGAAGTAACTAAATGTATTTAATTGGTGAGATAATCGGAAATTCGTCGAAAACAGAAAACAAATTCATATATATAATAGGAATATAGAACGAAATGATTAGAAAGGAAAATAAAATTCAATATGAGTTTTGTTTTGAGAAAAAACTTAAGTTCCTTAATTTTTAGGACTCGCCATAAATATTCTTAAATGATAATGAGTTGCAGAAACAAGAAAAGAAAACGAGAGAAAGTATGAGAAAAAAGGATAGATGATAGGGAAGGAGGAGGGAAAATTTTAAGTCTAAGTAGGGAGAATTAGAGGGGGAAGAGAGAGACGAGCTTTTGAGCTTTGTTTCCTACTTCTCCGTCCTTCAAAATGAGGAAAACAGCCGCGGGGGGCAAACTAACTTGCGTAAGGAAGGCGTAGGGAAGTCAAGATTTGGGTTTGAGTGAGGGAGGGGTTGATGGAAGTAAGAGTGAAGTAAGGTGGAGGCGTTAGTTTGAGAGCGTTACTCAGAACGGTTCGATGACTGCCTGAAGAGCGAACATCTTGAAATTTGGAAACAGCCCCATAGCTTAAGAGTTGGATTTGATCGAGAAGAGGTTTTTACACTTGACAGTCGTAAACGTTTTGTCAGGTTGCAGAGATTGAAGGAATAAAACAACAGGCAGTTTCAACTTATTAGACTTGTGACCTTAAACTTATTTGTTCTGAGTTTTAAAATATCTGTCCGTCTAACATTTTCAAGAGTTAATCTCGAATAAACTGAAGTCACAAATAAATGATTGTTCTTCGAAAATTTCATACTTGTCATAAGCAGTTAAAAGGAAGAACAAGTGTTAAAGGCAGTTATTGGCTAAATTTTGAAATTGACTTCGGGGAATTGCTCGAATGCTTTCACTTTTTTACGCTAAACCAAGAAACTTTGAATAAGTATTAGGCATAAATGCAATACATATATAGTTAAATTTTGTTTGAATCTCATAAAAGTTTACTTTTACAGCATTTTTGACCTCACTTCGAGAAGCATTAAGTTCCATTGAATATTAGCTCTATTATCAATAATTATGGGTTATGTGAAATGAAACATCTGTCCAAATAAATATTCTAGCCACAAAAATATCCAACTAAAACCATGAATTTCAAAATAAAATAATTTATTTTCAAATGACAAAAACTCTTTGCGGTTGCTCTCAGAAATCCTCGACAGTTGAGAAATGCCACGTAAATACCGAAGTGGTCACTCCTACAGCGGAAGGAGGTGTTGATGTGTGGTTATTTTAGGTTGCAACTCTCTCTCCATCTTCCTCTCCCTTTCTAAGTTTTCACCTCACATTTATCGTTCTCCATCGCTGGCCAACAGAATGCTTGCGTTGACCAAAGATTACACTTCATGGATAACGTTGCCTCTTTACCGCAGTGACCACAAAATTCTCACTTACGGCTCGCCGGGAAAGAAATTGAGCCACTACCCCGGAGATTTATAAAATTCAATTTCGGAGCAAAATATTAATCCAAAACGATAATGGAGGATCAAGAAAGGTTGAAATGACGCATTTCAATTGCTTAATTTAAATAAACGGCGCAATATACATTGCACAAACTTTCTCATATAGTACGTATATACGTTTGCTGAAGCAAGAAGTAAATGGCAGTTTTTTTAAAAGAAATTTGTTAATATAGAATCTTAAAATTTATGTATACTTGTATGATGTCTAAAATAATATTATAAAATATTTAGACAGACAGACGGCCAAAGCGAGAAAACTTCCAGATTGAGACAGAATACTGAATCGATTGGCAAAAAAGTCAAATCTCTAGCTGCTTTCGTTTAGGAATTAGCCCGCGTGACAGACAAACAGACGGATCTCCTCATAGTATTTGTACAAGGAGACAGAAATCGATTGGCAAAATGATAATTCTCTATCTGCTTTAACGCGTCAGACAGACAGGCTGTCAAACCTAACGCATAAGCGGATTTTTAAAAACGCTAAAAATTATTGAAAACAAGTTTTATATGCTCCAAAAAATAAACAATAACTACAAAATTCACATAATTTGTTCAAGAAAGTAAAAATAGGTTTGGAAAAATAAGATTTTTGTGGCAAAGAAATATAACGAATATATATTTGTTATACATTATACTACACATAATTTATATGCCCAAAACAAATTCAACTTTCTGGAACATAGTTATGTGAATTTGATATTTAGTTTTTTATTTTTAGTGCACAAAACGTGATTTCGTTGGAGTATATTTATATAAATATTATTTTTGTTTAAGTCAAAGATTAAAAACTTTTACAAAAAAGGACTCCAAAGAAATTTAAAAATTCATCAATTTTAATCTCTATATCTGATTTTAATAACAAAATATCTTTTAATAACTGAATATTTTTTTATATTAATTACCGTCGTAATATTTATCGAAACCAAAGTAATGTTTAAAGTTAAAAACAGCGCCAAAATTTCTTGAATGTGTGGACAGATGCGTCGCATATTTATAATCCCAGTTAATCACATGCAATTACATGAAACTGTCTATAATGCAAATCAACTTGAAGAAGAAAGATTTTCACTTAAAAATAATAATTTTCGCGTTAAAAACGAATTTGTGTGCCGATTCGACACATATTTCAAAATTGAGAGCAGGAAAATAAAATCTCGTCCCTTCAAATGTTCTCTTTTTCAAGTACCGAATTCTTGCAATGATTATAAATAATTTAAAAATGCAAACAAAAAGCATGCTACACTCAACCGTGTGTGAATCAATTGGAGAAATGAAACGGTGCTGAAATCAAAGCTGTGACTTTACTGTAGACGCCGAGCAGCCGTGAATTTAAAATGGGTAAGGCCATGTAAATCCTAAAACTATTATTCAAATTGGAATTTCTGTTACTGTCTAATAAGCTTTAAATATACACTACCATTTTAATTCCGAACTTTTGCTTATAAAGCGCGAAAGAGAAAGTGACAAAGACACTATAAGATTATTATATGTTTCTCAAACATACATGGAAACGATCCTAAGCATCAGTTTAGTTTTTTCTTAGTGTATAGACACTATCGTTTTTATTGTAAGAGATATCCATACTCCCAGCATCACTCTAGGTGAGTGTATCTTTACAAATTTAGTTTAATGGAGAAAATTTCTTTTACACTCTTAAGGTTTAAATACACTTTGGATATAAAACAAACTGGTGCTTTTTTGTTGTTTCATTCAGTAATCACCTTTCAAAATAGTCACGAGCAAGAAACGGAATTAAAACAAATCCTATATTCATTTTAGTTTCACTATCATCCTTAAAGGAGCGTCACAATGCCTCAGTGTGTTGTCTGCATGTCGGTTCTGTCTCCGGAATCGTTGAAACGAAGCAATTTGGAACGTAATCTGAAAAACATACTATCCTGAACTGGTGAATAAGGACGTTGAATAATTCAAGAGAACGTAAAGCGGCAATAGCCGTTTCTACAGGACTCATCGCCCGGCGCTGTAAACAAGTTCGGAGGTTTCCTTACTAATTATGCGGAACAAGAAACCACACAACATTGCTTAAGAGCTTATCATTCCCGCAGAGAAATCAAAAGCTCACAACATGCTTGCTGAGGGAGAACCTCTATTATAGGACCAGATCTCGCTGAGTAATTACACAGTAAGCCGACGCATTCTTTATTCGACATAAGATATTAAGGAGCAAATGACTGGGGAGTTACAAATAGCTGATGTATAAAGTTTACAAGTCAACGAGAGTACAGACACCACAAGCGTTGACCAAATATTGACATTTGTGACATATCAGCATGATAATATAGGGAGGTTTTTCTGTTTTTATTGCCACTTAAGGACATCTATGTAGCCGATATTTTTATTGAAGTTCGAAATTTTGGTAATCAACAAAAATTGCAATTGCAGGAACTCTGTTGTGTAACAAAAGATGGTGCGGTTGCTATGACGAGTGCAACATCAGAGTTGCAGGTATTACTGCGCGATATTGCTCCAAGCAGCACTGCCTTCATTGTATTTTAAACCGAGGAGCTCTAGCAATGAAAATGTTATCTGATAATTTGAAGGCAGTTTTAGAAATAGCGATGCCCATCATTTAAATCAAGGAGAATTCCTTAAAGCTGCCTTTGTTTTGCCTGCTATACCATGATATGAGAGCCGAATATGAAATGCTCCACCGCAGGACTGTGCGTTGATTTTCGAGAGGACAGGTTCTTTACCGAATATTAGAGCTCCGATCTGAGATAGCTCTATTCTCGAGGCAGCAGAAGAAGATGGAGCAGCTTTCATACTTCGCGAATTTGACATGGCAGTCTAAATTGAAGTATTTTGCGGACAGTTTCGGTAAACTCAAGATACCGAATACAACCTTACTGGGAAAAGAGACTAATATTCGAGAGAACAGAGAATATCCAAGCTTTCCAGCTTTGGGGTTTAAAGGTGGAGAATCCTAAGTTCGCTGCCTTTCCTATACTGTTACAGATTGTAAAAGAGAACAAGGTTTAAGCTACTATATACGTATAAACGCATGCGGACAGTAAAAATAAAACTCGAGCGGTACTTCCCAGTAGTTGCGGCTTTTCAAAGACATTTCTTTAATTCAAAATTCTTTTTTATGTCAGGTCAATATTGCAGGAGAGGATAATATTCAATAAGGACCATTTAGGCCAAGACGGAGATGCAAAAATTTTTCACGATTCTGGTGTCGACTAGCAAAAGATGAAATGAAAATATCAAAATAGTTTCAATTTAGCAAGTGACTTTTCTCTCAACTTACCTTCGTGGACTTGCATTTCTAGTTTAGTTTCAAGTGAAAAGCGATAAACAGGTTGATAGATGTTGATAGCGAATTACGTTGTGAGTTAAATATGATGTGTCTCCGAATCAATATGCTGTATTAAAAATGAAGAAAATTCTGTAACTCATAAAGATACAAAGATTTATTTAATAAACGAGTTATTTTTATGTAATAAAAACAAGCAAAATATATCTCAGGAATGATTGGTATTTAAAAAATTTACCAATGCATCAAATATTGTTTAGAAGTTTCTTTAATACACATAACTAGTTGTAAATAAAATTATTTATAGTGAAATAATGTATTTATAAAGAGCACGAATTAAAAAATATCTCTTATTAGTAAATGAAAAAGAGAAAACACTTGTTAAAATAATTTCACTTTTAATAATAATTTACTAATTTACCAAATGTTTTGCACAAAGTGTTTCACAAAGCAAAGTATTCATCTATCGACTTTCCCCTCTTATTATTAACCTGCTTATCATGGCCACCCTCACTTGTATGGAGAAATGTGGAGAGATTTTGTTTGGTTTCTCGAATATTCTCGGGGAATATTGGCGACCAAACACCCGGACGGAAGGGTCTCCTAACAAATCTACCTGAGAACCGCTGGTATAGATTTTTTATCAAATGACGCATGAATGTGACAATAATTATCTTATTAAGAAGTGCATGCAATATTTCATTCCTATCTAAGCATTTTATCATAAAATCATGACATTCTACTAAATTAAATTTCCACTATTTTAAAATCTCCAAGTTTGAGATATATTCTTACACATAAAATAATCCCCGAAAGATTATCTTCATAATAAATTTTACTCATTGATAGATTATGTATGATGCCTAAAAATTGTTAAAATTTTCAAGTAACTGTGTAAAGAAAAGATATTTAATACCAAATGTTTTGAATTAGTCAACATGCATTGGTTGGCCTTAGTCATCTTTCAATGCGAAAGAACTATTTAATTGAACGGAAACTCTATAAAAATGAAAATGACATGACCGGAATTCCAGAGTTAACTTCTCAATTTTCGAGCGGCTGCATGGAACGTTAAGCTACCTCGACAGATAATCTCCCATCCATCCTATAAGGGGATTTATGAGTGGGCAACGATACGGCTCTACGGGCATTATATATGTGCGAAGCTAATGGGAATAAACTTTCATACTGTGGTCAAATTCACTGATAAGAGAACAAGGAGGACAGGTCTCTAGCCGTGGAATGTTTAAAATTATATTAATTCATCTTTTAGTCAATGCCTCTGTCACATAATTATAAACAAACTGGTTTAAGAAACGCTTTTTGTATTTAATTGCCATTATTTACCAATTCGGTCCCCAGGGATTCAGATATTTCACTTTAATATGATTCAGCAGTGGCATTTTCTCCGTTACAAAAAGTAATTATTATGAGATTACTTAATAATCGCATAGCCAGACAAACGAATGGATACATTAATCCATAATCTAAAATTTCGAGAATAAACCAGCTAACGTTAGCATAAATAGGAAGAAGAGGTTATAAAGACAATTCCTGCAGCTATATCTAAAGAAGTTGCTTATATCAGGGGTCTCCAACCTACGGTTCGCGGAGTTATGATGAAAAAGCAATCTGAAAAATTAAACACACAAATTCATTCATTATTATGAAAATTTTGATAGTAAAACTTTTGATACTGAAATTTTAACAATGAAAATCTTATACGACACTTGGGATTTTATAGGTAACTTTCGATTGAAACTCTAATGAAGGATTCGTAACTAAGGATGCTACCCGCCACGTAGATAAGATTGCTCAATCCATGCTTACCTCATCCACAAATATTACCTAACTAAACTCTAAGCAACGAATAAAGTAATAAAATGAAGGTATCTGTCAGTCAGAGCATATATTTTCCACTGCAGAACAAACTTTTGACGTGTATAAAGAGGTTTACTTTAGCTATCAATACATGAATTAATTATGGCAGTTATTTTAATATGTGCACACAAAACGATTAGACTTTGTTTTTAAAAATTAATTTAGTTAAGTTATTGTATATTGATAAATTTGCTATTAAGTTTACATATTATTCAAAAGTAACTATCGGAAAATAAAACTAATTTCTCAATATATTGTCCGAAAACAGTCCCAAGATTTTGTTTGTAATAATAAGCAATAAAATTCCCTAGGCACAATTCAATGTACTCTAAAAATTCCTTGGGAGATTTTCAGTTAAAATTGGAGTCTATCGCAGGCGCACTGTTAAAACAGAGGACTAAGGATATCATGTCATATCAGAACATAAAAGTGGAAGATAAATTAATAAAGCCAGTCTTTGAACTGTTTTAATAAAGGAATTATTTTCCCCAGGAGGCAGAGATATTGAAAGTGTGGAGGTCGGCAACGAAGGTAGGGAAGGAAAGGGTAGGATTAAAAAAGACAAGAGGATGAACGGAAAGTTCCAGGCGAACCGAAGGAACATAGAAAACAAATGAGTGAGAAAGAGCGGGTTTTAGGACGTGGGTAGGAGAACGAATAATGAAAAGTAGAAAGTATAACAGAATAAAGGGCCATATAAAAAAGTCGATTAATATAAAAAAATGAATAATGCTTGCATGAGACGGCAGAAATTATAGTTGTGAAATGAATAAAGAAGGGCTTGAGCTGGAGGTGAAAGCTGAAAAAATAAATATTGATCATGATATGAACATTATTTTGAAGGAAGCAATAAGGTTAGTGCTGAAGGGCAACAAAACAAGCTCTGCAATAATAGGAATGTATAAAAAATAAAAATATGGCTAAAAGGCGCAAAAATCGTCGTTCTTACAGAAGATAATGTTTGAATGGGGAAAAATAGTAGTAATCAAGAAAAGCAATGTCATTTTATGCATGGATCGTAAAACGAGGATGCATTGAATCGATAAATATGTATGATCTAAATCTTAAGAAAACTTTTTTCAGATGATATTTGATATTGAGTCACATTTCAACCATAATTGCTAGAGGTCTACACAATGGGTTCAGGAGGAATTCAATTTTTTTTGTCTCATTCGTCCTTAGTATAAAAATCTTAAAATTACAAAGTTTGGGGGTTGTTTTAATCTGTAATTTTTACATAAGGGAAAAACGAAAACCGCCGCGGAGGTGAAATCATTTGAATTAAAATAATATTTTTAATGATGAAATATCTCTCTGAAAAATTAACGTTTTTTCAAGGTAAGATGATGTGCTTGCAGAATGCGAAGTTAATATAAAAGTTGGTAAAAATAGAACAAGATTTTCGGTTTTTAGGCGTACTTTACCAGAGAAGCGCCTAATGGTCACTTCTGGTCCGTCCCTCGTAACTTTCATCTCCTAAACCGCTCGACAAATTTTGATTTAATTATGTATGAGTGACCTTTATTAAAATTTATCGCCCAATTGTGATTTTCAACTAAATCCGTCAATTAGAACTTCCACTTTACATAATTACTTTAATAAACTCGTTAAATGGCATCCATCAAGGTTCAATGAAATATCAAACTTTTATCTCCCTAGCACTTATATGATTTGTAAGGTAAAGATTAAAAAAATTATTCGGATAGAGAACAACATTTACTACAAGAAAGCCCGCAAGGTCACGTAATTATGAGTTATAGTTTTGGAGATAAAAATTTGAGAATGTCCCGAGCAAAACATTGCATATTTTGTTTACATCGATGGCTTATGCGGTACTTTCAGCAAACAGCAATTAAAAATCCATTTATTTCTCTCCCATTCTCTTATATTATTTGTAAGGTATAGATTTAAAAAATTATTTGGATATAGAACAACATTTACTACAAGATAGTCCCCGAGGCTATAAAAATTCGAGATTCACCTAATCTTTCGATACCGTTCCGTACGTATTTGTCATTAAGAATGCCTTTGAAATCTCGGTGAATTTCATTTATTGAGTACACTTTTCCATGGCCAATGCGGACCCATATTTTTTTCGTTAGGCCATTAATTTTTTTCCAGGACTTCAATTTTGTTTTGGCGAGGGGGCCTACATATTTTCCGATACGCCACTGAATCTTATGATGTCGGCATAATCCTAAAACAAGAAAAAAACACCTTATGTAATTTGCCCTGCAATTCTTCTCTCACGAGCTAAATTTTAATTTAGAAAACGTAGGGAGTTAAGTTGGGTATAGCATGAACGGGCGGTGGTAATCCGGAAATTTATTAATAGGGGAGGGAAGTAGAATAATATTACAGAATAACTGCACGGGTGGCGAAATTAATTTTAGAAGGCGCAACTCTTTAAATTAGCTCTCCAAAAACTCCGATGCCTACTCATTCAACGCAGGTGGGGCGTTCGCGTTATAACATAACCTCGTTTTGTGCGATGTAAACTCATTAAGCATCATCGTTAAAGAATTTAAAGCCCTTTCTCCACTTAATCGCCAACACTCTAGTCACTGTATGAGCAAGATTAATCGTCGAAAAAAATAAGTTCCCCGAAAAGCAAAAGGTGGGACTAATTGCATATACAATAGTGAGGTACAGTAATCTCCACCTATTTTAGGTCCCGTTGACACAATTTGATAGATTTAATGAAAATATATGTCCTTCGTCGACCAATTCTATAGCGTTTAATGTGAAAAACCATTAATGCTTAACCCACGTTAAAATTTCCTCTCATCAGCATTTTCAACATTATCGAATTAATGAGAACATCTTTATCCGTAATGTGGGCATTAAATTTTTTAGACACGTATTAAGCGCGATTGAGCCGATTCAAGTAGCGTCGATCATTTTCCGCGATTTGAAATGTGTTCTCGCTTAGTCGCTAACGATGGAAATTTACTTTAAATTTTTTATTATAAAAATTGGGCTTGTGTGTGTGTGTTAGATGGCGAATCAGCCTCGTCGACTATTATCGGTGTTTGGTTTGATTTTATTTTGTATGGCATGAGCGTAACGTGATCAACGTGAATGACGAGGGTGTTATGAACGGCGGCGCTGAAAAATAATCAATGGCGGTGTGACGGGAGAGCTAATGAGACGACTCGAATTTTTTGTGAAATTTATTTGCTTAGCAAAAATAACGAAAAAGTTAGCCGAAGAACATAACTTGGTGTAGTAATAACTGGGTTGAAAATTTCGACGATATTCCAATTTTTATATAATAAAAAATTTACGTGGAGCCATTTCATCCCAAATAATAAATTAAAGCAACTTTTACAGTCTGTTATACATTTTTATTTCATCAAATACATAAATTGCTTATAAAAAGTGCATTATTAAAAATAAAAATCGCAAGGTAGCTCATGTTAGGTGGACTATTTCACCATAGGCTTAAAAGTATATTTGCAAATAATTTATAACTCTCAGTATTATATAAGATAGGAAATGTTGAATTTAAAAAGTGTAGATGCATGTTATTTTAAAGTAATTCTACGGTATGTATGCACAATTTATAATGATCTTAATAATCTAAATTATCTTTAATGCAAACCTTAATAAAATTGTTTAAAATATTCTGCCTAGATATACTATACAAAATAATGTTTTCGACTTCTAAACGAAATGTTAGAAAATCGTCTTTTAATTCCAAAATCATTATTAATGCTTCTCCATCACACTTTATTTTTGCTAAGACGCAAAAATTAAGATTTAGCTTTGATTCGTGTATGTATTATTTTTATTCACAGCGACCTTTATTTAGATGCCTTCGATCGTTCGGGCCACATCATTTATAAATTTTCTGGGCATTAATCGCCAGCGTCGGATAATTGTTGACCGTTAGGTGTAAGCGTTACGCTATATCACTTTCATCGCGGCTCATGATAAAGACATAGGCATTATTTTATCTCCATATGGCATCACATAATAGGTTATAATCTGTTTTTGGTGGAGAAATATGTGGTGAGTTGTTCAGTTCTGCCACATTCCTTGTCAGCATATTTATATTCCGATTAGGTCATCCGGCTACAAATTTAACGAAAATCTTTCGACTCATTTATTGACTTATATGTAATTTTGACCGTTACCAAGGAACTGAGTAAAATAGTAATCCTGTAACTTATATAATATGATGACCTAAATATTTTTTCATCATTTATATTTTTTGTCTACCTACAGCATAACTTCCCCGAATGCGGCTTCCTGAAATGTGAATTCAATTTTACACGTTAACCAACTTCTCTGCAAGCGGATACATTATTCGGTTTTACGCGGTTCGATATTGAATAGCCAAAATGCAAAAAAATACCGCAGATGCAGGTTTCTAGTACATTTTAACAGTTTTATTTAGTGTTTCATTTAACTCGTAACTGGTTTGGTACGGGTCAAAAGCGATATCTAGAAAAGTGCAGATTACATTTTTCTACAATATTTTTTTTTAGGAACCGGTACCTTCCTTTATTATGGAGACGAACTAATACTCCTATCTTAAATGTAATTATTTTGTTTCGTAAACGTTAATTTACGTTATATAATTAATCTGTTTGCCAGGAAATTTCAATAAAAATATTGTTTTACATAGGAAAATTAATTTTGAGCGCATATTTTTTCTATCTTATTGTTAGAACCAAACTCTATTTTTCTCATAGGTTTAATGATTCCCCCAACAAGATGTTCTTCTAGAAAGTAACCCCCGCGTTGGAGGGAGTTTTGATGTATTACATACAAATTTTCTAATGGTTTTGTGTGTGTGATGTTTGTGGGCATATCCGCAGTATTAAAAATAGTCTGATGAGGAGAAAATTAAAATTCTAATGCCATAAAGCAGTACAGGTCGAAAAAACTTACTGGAAGGATAAAATAGCCCTAAAATTAGATTGGTCCATAACAACTTCTTATCTGATTTTTGATGTACAAGATGCATCATTGAAAATGAGCTTTGGAACGTCATTCGCTAGAAAATTTCTTTTCTCATATTTCCATGCTGAGGAGAAAATATCAACCGCCTGGGAAATGTTTGGAGCCGTTGACGCTTCAGATAAACAGCAACCTCCCACCAGATTTTTTGCCTGCTCTGGTGCGCTCTTGGTGAAGTCACGAAGTCACTGCCTAGCGTTCAAGTTGCATCATCACTTAGTGTCCGATAACGAATATTTAATAAGGCATTAAAATTTTTATTTTAGGAATCGCTGACGTTGGCTGATTGGGTTTTAATTTTGCCTCTTCCTTTTTGGAAATAAATACATTTGGCGATGAAATTTGTGAAACTAAGGGTAATAAATATAATAATTGAGGAAAGAATCGCTGAGAAAATTACATACATTACATTTCTCTCTCCCCCACCGATGGTAATGCATTGTTGGTACATGTCATTTTCAGCAATTTTTTCCGATTTCTCGTGAGTAGTTAGTTTTAGATTAATCATATTTCTCCTATTTGTAGCCATAATGCAGAACTATTCATCCTGGTATTTTAGCATTTCTAAATTAGAAAAATTTTGAGTTATTTTGTATACGGTTCGATGAATCCATTCCTAAGTAATATTTTTTTGCTAAAAGTTAGTGAAACTGACTTTCATATGTGGAATGGGACATGTAGCCGCAGCCGACTGGCGCGAGACTACTGGCTGTGATCGGTTTGCCGCAGAGATAACTCGCCTCAAACACGTCGCTAAAAATCAATTAACTCAATCAAATATGCCGATATTAACTTGAAATTTGGCAGAAATAATCTATTCAGATATAAAAAAGCTGTGTCGAAAGAAAATTTACGACAAACGCCCGAGATTTGATTCCAGGAGAAGATTTGCAATTCCCATAAGATAACACGTAAAAATCAACCTTTTGATAATAATAAAAAGCGTTCCTTCTCTGTTTGATTAACTAGGGAAGAGCTGAAACATAGACTGCAGGCCTTTTTTGGTTTATTTAATTCCCACCCCAGATGCCGAGGGAGATTTAAAAAATTGGCGATTCAGGCGCGGAAATTGCAAAAAATATATAAAAACTCATAACCTTTCACCATTATATTGATATTTCATGAAGTATTTTGAAGATTTGCTCAAAACATGAGGACAACAATTAAGAAATTTAGCTTTGTTGCCGCCTGGAAAATGTTAATAAAGTTTGCGCTTAAAGCATAATTTCGAGCGATTTAACATGTAATACGACAAAACATGAACAGAAGTAAAATATTAAGTTTTTTACGCGTAAAATAAGCCATTTCCCATGATTTTAATTGTGTATTTAGATATATTTATATCCACATCAGGGAAGGGCTGCATGGCATTTTGGGGATTCTCCACACCATTTCCCATGCCTTCTTATGAAATAGTATTTTGTTGACCCTATGGGTCCATAGGATGGCCCATGAAGATTTTGAATTCGATAGCTTCAACGGTGTAAAAACACACACTAAAATATTTATAACTTATAGTATGATATACTGATCATTACTGCAACATTATCCTTATTTGATGTATTATAATTACATTTTTAGCAATAATTCACTCTTCCTTTGTAATTAGCATAAGTATTTGAAGCATAAAATTAAAGTTAACAAATAATAAATATTGATTTGTAAAATTGCATTTTAAACAACCTTATCTTGAAGACATTAATTAGACTGCAAAAAATAACAGATCAACAATCTGTGGACAAACTGTCATCAATAGTATATATTTAAAATAAAGTGTATATATTGAATATATTGCGTTTCCTATGGAACATCCTGTATCACTTGAATTAGAGCCCTTACCAAAATGAACCACATATAACAACAATGGAGAGTGGTTCGATTTTGCAAAATATCGATTTAATTAGCATCGGCTGTAGTGATTTGGATAAAAAAATCGTCCAGCTATACAGCTGAACAATAACAAATATGTTATATTTATCAACAAAATTAATGTTATAGCATCCAGCGACACGACGAAATGTCGAATTTCAGGCTCAGCTACCGCCAAGTTCACCCCAATTCAGCAGCGGAAGCATTGTTGCTGGGAGACAATTCATGTTTAAATACATGTTATGGTTGCCAGTGAAATTACTGCGTGAACTAGAGTTGTATGGATGAGGGAAATTTTGTGCGATTTATGCCGCAACGATTTGAAAATAATAGATATACGTACATGCACGCACTTTTCCATTAGCTCTCTTCATATGAGCCGCGAATAAAATTCATACACGACCGGATTGATGCAGCCCAGCTAGCTACACAACATCTGTGTTCATCTCCTACCACTTTTATCGCGTCCGTTTTGGCTGCAAAAATTGGGAGACAGATAACAGCTGTTTGGTTTAAAACATTTTTGAGAGAAATATTACTTGTTTACCGTTATCGCTCGTCTTCTCTCTTCTCGGATCCCTAAACCAAACCATAAAAAATGTTTTTGATGCGCGTCGTTAGCTTTTTGCTGCTTACGATTGAACAGAAAAACTGGTATATATATTTTTCATGGGGCGTAGAATCGAAATCATTTGAAGAGGAGCACTGTCCAGGGTCGCAACTACCGTTCAAAAATGGACAAGCGCATTTTTCTCTTTTGCACGACACTCTCCTCGTTTGTCGTCCTATCCATAGGAATTACGGATGTCTGCAAAGTCCCCGATGATGGCGGGCACTCTATGAACATTTCCGTGTTCGTCATGAAGAATGCCACGGGAGAGTGGTACACAACGTTTAACGCGACGAAGAGCGTGGCTGATGCCATCACAGGAGTACAACTCATCATCAAACAGGACGTGGTCAAGTGCAATTCCAATCAAGTGGTCACCATTAGGGGCATTCTCACAGGTAGTCAATGTTGCTGTGTCGATCAAAGAGTTTTGCTAGCATCCGTGAATTTTTCCTACCCCTAAATTCGATAGGCGAATTCTTTTCTCAGCGTTTAGTTTGGATTGTCATTCCTTTATTCTTTGGTCGTCTTACGCTCATAGCGACGATTTATTTAGATCAAACGTAATCATACGTTAATAAGATTGATTTTATGAACCTTTAGATTCTATATTAAACTTCAGCTAAACAAAGTGTCACATCGTTTCGGCCATTGCGATTATCATTCAATCCTCTGCAAGATTTAAAATATTAACTTCTTTTCTTCTGTTTATCTCGCTTTAGATATGCCAAAATCAGATGTTGACCCCGTTAATAAGAAGCCTTCTCCTTCTGGTTTGGATAAATGGTG
Organism: Tanypteryx hageni; assembly: GCA_028673005.1. Taxonomy (NCBI): domain Eukaryota; kingdom Metazoa; phylum Arthropoda; class Insecta; order Odonata; family Petaluridae; genus Tanypteryx; species Tanypteryx hageni. Next base: position 61,264,903 of record CM054116.1, read on the forward strand.
AGTATAATTGCGTTTATACTAACATTATCATTGTAAATCACTATCGAGTTGATGTAATATAAACACAAGTGTGGATATGCGCTATTCTTAAGATAAAGGTGACCTTGGCGTTTGTAAGTCGTATAAGCGTTTAAAATAAAGGATTTGGCTTGAATATTTGAATTGTCACGAGATAAGTGTGTTTTAAGCGACAGTTTTAATATTTTTATCATTAGATACTCTTCGAAGGCTTCTTATATGCCCATATTTATATTTTTTGCTAACCAATTTGTATTTATTAAATATCTGAAGGTTTCTATCGTGTGTAATAATCGTTATTGGACAGTGAATATTTTTGTTTTTGATTAATGAAATTTTCATTAGATTGTCGACGCAAGCGAGTCTTGATATTTTTCTTATTAATTTAATTCATCGTCTCATTTATTTGATTTTTTTATATTGCAGCAACGAAACGAGTAAATTCAAGTTCAGTGAGAATAAAGGAAAACACGTTGCGCTACTTAATGATGGACGAACAGCTTATAGAAAGTGAGTGTTTTCTTTTGTTTTCCTAATAACCTTAAATACCGCACTTTAATATCAATTGGAGCTGATTACATCTACCACTTGCTATGTCTCATAATGGAGTTATCCACGGAATTCACTATATCTACAGTCCTGCCAATGACCTATGGTCTGGATTGGTCTCAAATCGGCGCCTGGCGGACGACGAGCTCTTTGAAGTGGTTTTCGACAAGTGCGATCACACTAGCAGTAGCACGGTGGCTTTCGGCGTTATGGTAGACCCTCCGAGCGACGTAGCGTCGCAACGATATTTGTTCAGTTACGGGTAAGTGTGTAAAAAATTGCTCACCTCGCCTCCCGGCAATAAAAGTGGTCTATACTTGTCTTTTGCCCCTGGCGTATCGAAATATTCTGAAATTATTTTTGACGTTTTACTGTATGTAATGTTTCATTTTACGTCTGTGTGAATGCTTAATAATAAAACTAGTTTTGTGTCATTCATCTCGATTTCTACTCAATTTATTCATTTTGCTCACGAGAGTTTTCTTTTGTTAACTTTGCTCCGATATTGAAATATTCATCGTATATATCATTAAAATTTTTACATCCAAATGTTACTCATTTTACATCTTGTAAAAGATGATTTATTTAGTAAATGGTAGATAAATTAAATGTATTAAATTGGATTTTAACTTTAAATGGAATGTTTCAAAGAATCCAACATTCAACCATACTGTAGATATTTTCATGGGCAAATAGAATTTATTAAGAAACAGATCGGAGAAAAGGTTTAAAATAAATTATTTAAAGTTACTTCCCACTCAATTTAAGTTTAAGTCCATATAGAAGGTAGTTTATTGATAACATTTGGTTTATAAATGATCGATGAATACATTTTTTCTCATCAGTGATAATATTGTTCAACCGCAATAGCTGCCTGTTTTATTTTAATGGTTTTTTGAGTTTATTTTCATAAGAAATATGAAAATATAGGCAAGTGAAAAATTGTCAATTAAATTTTGCATTTTAGGAATTCATGGGTACTTCTCACTGGATACATCCAAAACAAAGGGGATAACATAAAGATAAATTACCCTCTCAGTTTGGTGAATCTTAATGTAAGTAAAACATTACCCTGTGGAATATATCCCATCGATTGTTACGTAATTCCGTTCTTATTACAAATAAATGCCCATCAATTCATTTAATGTGTGCATGTTTTGCTGAATCTTTTGTTTTCATAAAGAGATTTTATTTTTAAAAATAAATATTACACTTCATTTCTATTTTTTCGTATGTCTTGATGGATCAGTCGAATTTGCAATCTGAAAATTAAGGTAGAAGATTTTGCATAAGTAACTGTAATTTAGGAAATATTTTTAACAAGATCCAACGAAACAGAATTATATAGCTCGTCTTACAGATGAAATCCAATTTTTAATCCAGATAGCTATACCACCCAAAAACTTTGGGAAAACCATATCCGAGTTTTGACTAAAAAGCATCAATACTTAGTGAAGAATTACCGAAAAAAGATTCTTATTTTCAGAAATTGATATTAGAGGATCATTTATGAGGATGAATACTTTGTAGTCCAAATGTACATACCTCTGATTTTTTTAACGATTTTATAATTACTAGAACAATCTAAATTGTAAATTTGTTATTTATATAAATCATGATTATTGAGTATAAATACCCAGTGCAATACATGCAATGAAAACCACAGGGCATAGGGCGTGTATTTTTATTACATTTTACCTTACTTTATGGAAAACATTCTAATGATATTTGTTTTTTTTTCTTGCTTTCCAACCTTTAGCAAGGTACTCGTATAGGAGTCATGAGGAGAAGCAATGGAAATTTACATTATTTTCACAATGGCGTAGATAAAGGAGTAGCGGCAAGTAATGTTCCAGCATGCCCTTATGTGATATTCGATTTAATCCATTATGCCCAACAGATCTCCATCGTGTCTTGATGACAAGAAAATACCTGACACCCAGATGCTGGACATTTATGTATACTTATGCGAGACGTTGGTCTATACTGATAATCGCTGCTAATTTTGTAATCCTCAGTACAGCGGAGCATTTTAATTATCATCGCCATGTGCTCATTCACAAATATCGAATAAAATTTGAAATAACAAGTTGTACTTAAAAAAGATAATAGATTATTTTAAAACCTGATAGAAATAGTTTTATTTACATGGGACCCTAAATCGCATTATAAAATCCAAGAAACATGACAAAAATTCTTTTCTTGACTGTTTTTTCCACCTACTGAGAAACTTCTCCAGCATTCTGGTAGTGAGAAATGAATATCCATTCAAAAATTAGGAATACTCTTAACCGAGCCTGGTATGAATCCCGGTTAAGAGAAGAAATTTTCCACTACCTCTTAGATTTTAGTGGACGTATATATTTTCTCTCATATCAATTTTGAACTAACGTGAAAATATTAAAAGAATCCTCTTGTAGATTTTTCCAAATTCCACGTTTTATTTCAATACATTTCCAAGTCTCCATATTAGAGAGGGAATTTATTCTGAGCGGAAGAATAACCGAGAGTAGCAGAACATTTATCGATGTGAAAAGAATAAATCCCAAAGTAACCGTTAGCTCGTGGACCGATTCTCTTGCTTCTAAAAACTCTCATATACTTCACGTGACTCATATGACAAAAAATAAAAGCAGGGAAATAAAAGAATGCGGAAGCAGATGGGAAACGCGTTAACATGGGAGTAAGGCCGTCGAGAATTTGGATAACTCCGGAAACGAGCAGGCTGGAGGAAGAAGGAAGAAGGGAAAGGAAGAGATGGAGGAAGGGAGAGGCGAGGATCGAAACGAAATTCCTTTTTTTTCGCAGCTGTGGAAATAGGATTAAAGCGGCGCGGAATTGGAGGCAGCAGACAGGCTCTCTCGCATTTATAAAAGGTAAAAGTGTCTCTTAATTTGCTCCCGACCTCATCCTCCCTCTCTAAACTTCTCCGTGCCTTGCGCCACCCTTTCCAAAACCTTCCCCATTCTAAACTCCCTGGTGCCCCTCTTTCCAAGAGAGAAAGAGGACTATAAGGAGGAGGGTGAGGGTCTGGAATGGAGGGGAAGGGAGGATTTATGTCGCAAGATGTGGATTTGAATCAAGGCTAAATGCTGAAAAGAAGGGGCGAGAAAGACACACAAAAGAGCAAAAGGGATTATTGACAAACAAACGGGATGAAAGAAGAAAAAATAATAGACGGTCGCAGAAGATTTTTTTCCACACAGGGAAAAGAATATGCATAGAAAGGTTAAGAACTGGTATTAACGAGCTTTTAGGTTCTTTGGTGGAGATGACGTTGCATGAATTTGCAAGCATTTCGGAATTTCTGTTTCCTTAGGCATGGGGATGGATGTATTCTTCTGAAGATAAATATTCCATTCAATGTATTAATGTAATAACTTATTTACTTATAAAACAATATTGAAAAGTAATACTTATAGGCAGTATAAAGTTAAGATGTTTAAAGAGCGATATGGTGATAGCAATAGAATGAAACTTGCATTAGATAGTGCGGATAGTATATCAAAGTGCAAAGTATCCTAAAAAATAATTTTGACATCGATTCAAGAGAGAATTAATTATTGAGCGCATCTCATGGCTGATATGAAATTGGAAAACAAAGTTTCTTCAATTTACCCAACCTTTTTATGGCTTCTGGTGAAACATTGCTTTTATATTTTCCGTCGAATTATTTCAATAAACTCTACAATTCAAAATCACCCATGAGAATCACAATAAAGAATATGATGTTTTAATATTTAGTTTTAGATTTTTAGTTTCATCAAGGAAATAAGATATTCTCTGTCATATATGCCTGCTTATTGGGTTGGTATGCTGCGTACTCTTTATCTCCGTTTATGAGTCTTCATCAGTATTCGTAAATGATTCGCAAACGGAGATGGATAAGGCAACGGAATAGAGACATCCAACTATATAAAACTCTCTTTAAACTTTTTTTATAGCGTTTAGAATCATAAAAAATAATTTAAAATGGAAGGAGTTATCATTTAATACCATACGAGAATGTTAAATTGTAGTTGAATTTTTAAGGAAAATGTTTATAGGTGGCACAACAAAAACGTAAAGCATCACGTCAAAATAGCAAAATATATTATATTTGAAGATGGTAGATAATTGAGAGAGTTTATGCAAAGTAGGAGAAAAGCAGTGCTTTGATCGGGAATCGAACCAGGTAAGGGGAAGTGCCAGTTTAGATTTCCTGTCATAGCAGTATTTTTCACCGACTTTCATTAAATGTTTCAGTCCGCCGTATTCCTTCAGATATATGAAACTTGAACTTATACTTTCAATCTTGCTTGTAGCGAACAACACGGGGTCTAAAAATACACGATTTAGTGCCTTTTACATCCCAGATGTATGAACCGAAATGAGTGCTTTAGCATATTAAGTGATAATAACACTATATTAATCAATTTTCTCACACGAGATTTCTTATGAATACTACACTTAAAATTAGTATAAGACTGTTTCTGGCGAATTAATGCATCTGGTTAAAATCAGAGAAAAAATTTCAAAGGAATAAAATAATAAAAAATAACAGAAATAATCATAAAGCAACAACAAAATGGAACCGTTTGGAAAAGGGTTGAAACAGTTATGACGAATCAGAGGTAATTATGTTTAAAATTGAGAGAGGAGTCCGTGAGAGGAAAATAGAGAGTAATTCCTAGCTTGTGTATTGACATTTTTTCTGGTGGAATTTAAAGCCAGTTTTGTGCGACCATCAAGAGCTGAGACCCAATTTATCTTAATGGTAGTTTTTTGGCCTCTTTAAACGCTCTTTCCTTTCAAATGCGATATTTATTGGATTAATTAACTTTTGGTGACATTTGAATGGGATAATTCCAATAGCCATCGGAGGGAGAAAAAGATCCAATCTTGTAGCTTTAAACTGAAAATATGAATGAATTTCTAAATTTATGCTAAAACAAAGAGATTTACGAATATACGCTCAATTAAAGAAGTGGAATTATAGTTTTCTTTCCTTTATTTGTTTTCTAAGTCTATTTTTATGAAACCGTTCACTCTATATATCATTTTTCCCAATAAAAATTGAAAAAACTGCATTTAGAATGATGTGACGTTTTTTCAATGTCTTTACGTATTTTACCAATTATTTTTAAGTATGCCACTTCTGGAAGATTTAATTAATACTGTTTTACTATGAAAAATTGCATTTATAAAAGATTTTTACCTCTTGCTTCAATCTTTAGCATGTATTCAAAGTGAACTACGCACATACTCGTACAGATGGAACTGAATATTTGGTGATGCAGGCCAGAATTTATAGAACGCTTACAAGAAACATAAGGTAAACATGCATGGAAACGAATGCATCCAAATTGAATATTTTCTATTCATAATTCTAGTTCTATAATTGTTAGCAATCACTCCGTAGATATGTCCGTGGTTATAGGTTAGATCGCGTTCTTTACGATCTCTGTCTCAGGGAAATGTCTTTTAATCTAAAAAAAAACCTCTTTTCTCTTCATGTTTCATAATAGCTCAATATTTTTCCTTCTGTTCCTCTTATACTTTCAAAATTTTCTTCAAAAACTTAATTAGGCAAAGGATAAATTTTTAATCACAATTACATATTATACCTGTCAAGAAGAATATTCAACTCATATTTTTATCTATAAGAGCTCGTATAAATATTTATATTCCTGTAAAACAGCATAAGAGTGAAAATATCTCGAGCAGATCTATACCATCTATACTTACCATCTAATACATACATTAAAGAGAACTCTGTGCTTCTTTCTGTGTGTTTGCACGGTTTGTATGTTTGCACAGTTGGAGCACATTTTTCATTTGTACTTTCAAATCCCTTAGAATTGCGATATGAATACGGGACTTGCACCAAACGACGCCTAAATGAACGTATATATATTTTCCATCCATCGATTTTCGAATACACGTCGAATCGTTCCACAAATTTGTTATAAACATGAAAATTTGGCTGAATTTTAGACGAAAAAATTTCGTCGGCAAGGGCGACGGCATTATTGCTGACCTAACAAAATTACGTCTATATCTAAAAGCAATGAGATGAACTTTGATATTGTATTTGAAATCAATTGTGAGAACTCTTCTTATATATTTTGAATGCATTTTAATCGAAAGGGAAGTAATAATGGCTTAATTTGAACGATAGGTTTGTTTAGTGCAGTGCCATTTCTAAGGCATGGAAGAAATGCGAACAAACATGACCGCTAATATTTTAATTAGCTCTTTGTTTTGTTTACCTTGACGACGAAAGAAGTTAGTAAGTAGCTTTTTTATTTCACACATTATTTTGTAATCACTATAAATGCACCGGCCATGCTTCAAATATCTTGCTCAATTATCAAAAGAAATTAATCATAATCATTGTTAATGTAGTAATTTGCTTTAAACTGCCCAATAAAATTTGAAAACGAAAAGATATTTTCAATGTACGCTTAAAGTATCTCCCTATTTGAAATGTTGAGTTGTCCATCATTACAATGCATTGGTGTCGTTTCTGACTTAAAGTTTTTACGCTACATGTTTATTTGTTTTAAATTTACATGAAATTTTTCACATAAATTTTAATCGGTTTTTGGGCTTCATGATTTTGTTTCTTTATGAAATGTCCAAAAATCGAAAAAAATTAAATATAAACTTAAAATATGAGGGAGGAGAGTGGAAGAGAGAAAATGAGGAAGAATGGGAAGTGCCTTAAATATAATATTTAATCCACGCATACCCGCCGTATTGACGGGTTTTTGTACTAGTATATATATATATAAAGAACGAATGTCAGGAAATGTTTTAAACTCTTATAACAGCTTTAGTGTGCTTAACAATCTTTCCGAATGTATTGAAGATTTAAATGCTTGATTCATAGATACAAATGGAATGACGAAAACAAAATCTTGAATAAAGACTCCAGATAATTTCTATATCCCATTAGATAGAATGTAAAAAACATTTTCGCCGTACAGAATTGTCTATTTTTGGAATTTTAAATTTGAAACAATTGACCTACGATCTTCGAACTCGTACTGTATTAATGAAAAATACACGTAGTTTATTATTCTTATCGTCTATTTTTGCTTTCGGATCGAAATCGCTCGAATTATACGTTAAAATTCCAGATTTCGGCTAAATTTTGCGTTTTTAATAAGAAGTCGCCTTGCCAACAGATGCCATTGGGTGCCACCCTTAAAGGGTGTTATAATCTTTTAAAAGGGCGGAATATTCGAGAACTATTTTTGATGAAATATAAATTTATTTTTAACAAAATTTCCTAGCAGATAGAAGATTGAAATTTGGTAAGAATTTTCTACTCTTATAATAAAAGCCGTTAAATAAAACAAATCCCCAGGAAACACTTGATTTCGAACCCAAATTAACAAACAACCAATAGTAATAGTTTTTTTTCGGTTTCATTAACTTTGACGACGAACGAAGAACTTAGAAAAGCATTAATGCCTACTTAAATTACATAATAGGTTCCTTTATTGAATATTTTAATTGGTTAGTCACATAAAAAATTACAATTATTATATTTTATTTTTATTATTTTATTTATGTTTTGTGTAGATAACTACGCTTTCACTCACTACAGAAAACGAATACCAATTGCAATTTCGACCAGTTATTGTTTTATTATCAGCGCTAATTTATTTTAGTTAAAGTTGCGTTAATATAATTTTAGTGAAAGTTCAAGGAAGTAATAGCACGTTATTTCGTCAAATGGAAGAAAGAAGAAGATGTTATAGAGAATCTATAAGAAGGAGGTCAGAGCAAGAAACAGAAGAAGATAAAGAAGATCGACGTAGAAGAAATAGAGAAAGAGCTAGAAGATCAAAGCGGACAGATGAACAATGGCAAAGAGTGAGAGAGAGCATAAACGAAATCAGGTACCAAAGAACAAATGAAGAACCTGAAGAAGGGTGGAATATAAAAAGAAGCCAAAACAGAATCGATGCAGCCAACAGCAGAAGACGAAGAAACAACATAAATTTAAACTCAGCAAGAGGAAATGGATTGGATATTAGACTAGATTATTCATATTTAGGAAAAATGGATAAAGGATGTCGATATTGTAGAGCGTTATTTTTTAACTGAGAAAAGCATAAAAATGCTGTAATCAAGGTACGAGAATAGCACTTCCACTTTCAATACTCCACAGAGGCTCTAACATAATTTTTGTGTATTAAATTCCGGACCGGGTGGTGGTGAGACCGAACTTAAACCAACGGGCTTAAAATGCTATAGTGCATGTATAAAAGGAAAGGTTTGAGAGTGTATTTGCTCTAGATGCAGAATTATATAGAATTGCAATACAATTGTACACTGAATTTAAGTTGAAGAGATTAGTATTTTGCTAATGATTAGAACGATATCTATCATATCTCGGACAAAATGCCACAAAATATCGAAAAAGATGCGAATTGTGTCCTTACGGACTCCCGAAGCTATGCCTGTAAGACATCAAATGCAGGGATGCTTTGGGATATCAAATTGTAGTGAAGAAAGAGTTCATCAAGAATCCCCCTTTTGGAGAAGGAGAAAGGAAACAAACAGATGGAAAATGGAGATGAGAGAAAATAGCTGTTTGGAAATTTTAATTTTGCGACGGGTAGGGGAAACTTCGATTGACAAGAGTATGTATTTTAAATGGTGCGAATGGGGAAAGTTTGGAGATGGAGCGGAAGTAAGTTACGGATTCAGAGGCGGAAAAGGGCTTACAAAGTCGCGGCAAAATGAATTAATGGCAGCGTGAAACGGAGACGACCGTCAAAGAAGGTCGAGCGGTGGATACCGTAGTCAAACGGTCGCCGGGGTGATCAAACTGATTTCAAAATCACATTAATTTCATCAAAGAGACCGAGATGAATAGAGGCAAAGCTCAAAATTATGTACCAATTGGTGACAAATGGAGCGGTGGGAATTCGCGGAAAAATCTAACGGAAGTTTGACGTAAACGGAGTGGCAAGCAGGTGATTACGCGCTCTGAAGTCGGAGTTGCTCTGCAGAGGGGGACATAAGTTCAACCATTAACTTAGTAAAGGTTGCGGAGCACATTTTCAAATCAAACGAAGGAAGAAGATGAAAGCTTTGATATTTTCTTTGTGAATGAGAAGAGGTTGTAGTCACGAGAGAGAGAGAGAGATAGTATTTTTAGGAGTTGATCTTTGTGGAAGTGCCTTGGAACAAGTCTGGCAAATTGGGACAGAGGGGATAAATGTGCCCCGAGGAGTATAAATGCCCATTATTAATCACTTTGTCTCTCTCTCTCTTTCTACCATTTTCCTTAAGATTGCCCTCTCTACACTCCGTCTGCCGACCCACCTTACTTCTCGCCAGGTCTTTAAGTGGTGTATCAAGCGATCGCTTTTTCTGTTTTATTCTCACCGCGTTTTCACCTCCACACCTTTATCTTCACTCACAACTTACCTTTCCTATCGAGACTTAATCTTTCAATTTCTTATTATGCCACTCTATCTATTTACTTGCAAGATCTTAAGAGACCTTTGACTTTCTGGCATAAAATGATTAATATATAAACTGCTCTTAGACGTGGTGCTAGGATAGAGAAAAACGGTTTTACCTTGAATTAGGATATATGTGTTTTGCATGAATTCAGGAGGCTCTTTCTCCACTCGGAAATACATTTTATTTTTACAAATATACTATCAAGTTATCAGTTACTTTGCTACTGCAGGGCGCAGCATAAGTCATTAAGCCTTTTAAATTTTAAATAATTTAAAAACAATTGTGTTTTCACACTGTCAAGAACTGACAGAATTAACAACAAGCGGAGATTTTTATTTCAGGCTACTGATGAAAAATGTCCTTTCAATGTCAACCACCGCTGATCTAATAAGAGAACGCTGTCCATTACTTTCCTAAAATTTCAAACTTCTGAACTAATTGATTTTTTTTCGGAAAGCAATTCGAATCACTTTTAAGAACTCTTCTTAAGTATCTATCAGAGAGTCGATGTTCCAAAGACCTTCTTTCTGATTTCTTTGAAATGTTTATCACTTTTCCGCGCTTTGTCAATGTGTCTCTCGATTATGGCAGAGCGAGCTTTATCAGAGCATTGTGCATCAGCAACAGCGCGATCTGCACGGGATATTGACACAAATCCTCTGATGACGTTTCAGAGAAAATTAAAAGAGCCTTGCATGTTCACTGATTGCAGTTATGTTGGCTCTATGCAAATACAGAATTGTTGAAAGCATTTTCCTTGTCAGGAAAACAAATGAAAATTCAAATCATATGGGACATTTAAAAATTTTTTTGAAATAATGTTTTATACAATTTATAACTTAGTTATTGCATGATTTTTCACATAAAAACTTATTTTAAGCGCACATTGCGTTAATAAAACATTATGTATTTATCACTTGCACTCGTTTGATAAGTATTAAATACGATAACAATGTACAACGTAGGATGTATTCTTCTTAAATTTCATCAGTTACTTCCCATTAGAAAACATGTGAACGGCTTTTTAATACTGCATAATTGATTCTACCGTTTGGAGCCGAGTGCAAGCAATTGCCGAGTCTGTGCGCCTTAGGCAGGTGCCTCGATTGTATCACCCTAGTCCAGCCTCTGAACAAATGTTTTACATTGTAACAACGTTCCGCATCCTCACAACAGTAAACAACGCTATTCGTTGCGTTCGCGATTTTTCGGAAAAGGCGTAGTTCTTGTCCAGTGATGGCCTTTGTGTAAATAAACAACATTTATACTCAAACCAACCCATTCTCTGACAATACGAGGATTGGCCATGGCGATTAAATTCTTTAAATCTTTTTTAAGGCCTATAATAACGGTTTTTTGAATTGAAAACTAATGTTTCGACTAATTCTAAATTTATGACAAAGTTATTTCTCCTACTAAAACATAAATTTAAGTGACGACGTAGTATTTCAATCCTGTTCTCTAATGGAAAGTTATATTATCCTAGGCACGTCCCCCCTCTTTCAATAGAACGGATTAACGAAATATTTCTATATTAAAATCCACGTCATTATTTGAAATATTTTTGATTTTACTGAAGCCATACATACGATCATCTTGTTCGGGCTCGGATTTTATGATATGGATCCTTCGATAAAATAAAAAGAGAGAAAAAACATTCATCTGGAAATCACATATTTATACTTTCGTGATGAAGGGTTCCTAGCAAAGAAGCATTTTCTTTTATTTATAATTTTATTGCAAATAAGGACTACCGCAAAGTTGCGGATAATTCACATGGTTTTCAACCGAATGTATCGGAGAAAGAGAGAAATAACAACGGGGCACTAAGGAATTGCATTTGGATAGATATACATCGAGGAGGCGAGTCAGAAAATAATCATATGAGCAGTGGCGGATTTAAGGGGGGTCGCACTTGGCGCGTGACAGGGGCCTCTTGAAGTAAGGGGCCCCGAAAAAATGTTCGTGTATATAATCTCAGAAATATTAAATGTGTCAATTTAAAAATCAGCGGAACTTCTCTATGATTCCATAGAAAAACGATCGTTAAGAGGTGTCACAAAAGAGGACAGCCGTTAGGAGCGGTTTCACTACACTATATTTAGATTGCAGGGCCCCCGACTGCCTAGCACCAGGGGCCCCAGGAGGCGTAAATCCACTACCGCATATGAGAAGGCCAAATTTTTTTAAATAAAATATTTAATGCATTAAATAAATTCTTTTTTGTTTTCACAAAAAAGACAATAATGCAATGTAAATAAAATCATAGTCTATTTTAAAAATTAAATTAAAAGTAAGAATTAAGCTAAAATATAATTTTGATAAATAATGTGGCGATCCCCTCCCCTTTCCTATCTCCCTTATCCGATAGCACTTAACGAATCGCAACGTACGAATATGCATGTTCGAAATGCTCGTTCGAATAACAGCGCTATCGTCGCTTATATTCGTATTATCGCCGGACATTATGGCCTCACCTTCATTAAGCCACGCCCCAGGACGACACACCCAGCGAGTACCTGCCCGCCTTATATATCCTAGGTACCCCTCACCTTCCTAACCTTTTCTCTTTCCTTCGGTTATGTAAGGACAACAAAGAAGTAACCAATAAACGATTACTAAACCACCATTTCAAAAGGTCCGTCTGACGTCATTCCCCTCCCCTCTGCTGAAAGTTCTCCCTCCAGCGTCACGTGATCTGCTATTCTCGCAAGCGGAGGCCAGGAGTGAGAACATCGCGTTCGGAACGGTAGCCCTACCGAGAGTGGCGATTCACCTGAGTACGAGCATACCACGATTTCGCCGACTTCGTTCTTCGAGTGGGCAGTGATATACCAAGCATCTGAAGACATCATTCTGTGTTGGAGTGGACATTTATATACCAGCAGTTTGAAGATATTATCTTAATTATATCTGGTGTAATATAACTGACTTAGACCAAGAGACACGTTTCCGTCTCGAATTGTCTATCATATAGTTAAAATTGTATTTGCTTATTGTGTTAATTATGTAAAATTCTGTTATACTGAACATAGTACATGGTTCTAATTTCATAAGGCCCTTAGCATATAGCATATCAGTTGAAGTTGTTGCATCGAAAATTTTAGTTCGCAGGCAATATTCTACTCTTATGTCATCTGTGGAATTGTTTTATTTATTTGAAATTTATCAATTATACCCATAGGTATACACAATAAATTTTTTTTGAAAAGGAAGTAAAGTTTTGATATATTATTCACACGCAAGTTTTTCGCGTAGAAAATTTTATATTGATTATATATTTTTATAACGCAACCACATAACTTCAAACGCATATCGCCGTTATTAGGTTTTCATCTCCTCCGTCTTGTTCTCCTTCGCCTTAAGAGGCGACATCAGCAAGACAGGGAGTGAAACGTTTAATATAATAATATATAGTCGTCACATGCGTCAAAATATGGCGATACAGCTGGAATTCTCAATTACGTCAACCTTTGGATCGATACCGTACTATATTTGGTATGTTTCCTGAATTCTGATTGTAAAAACATGTGAGCAAACTTAAGGTTTTTTAATGAATAAAGGATATTCTGAATGAGAAATAAATTGCGATTGGGAGCGGCCCAATGTATTTTGGCGCCTCGGGCGTGTATACATTTCAGCCCCTCTTTCAGATTAAGAAGAAATTTCAACAAACATAATAACTTATTTATGTTTCATTAAAAATTAAAATACTGACTTTGATGGAAATTGAAGAAATGCCATTAATATTCTGCCTTTTTAGAGAAAAATACTGCAATCCCGTACTGATCTACTTATATACAATGTATAGGTAGATTGCCGGAAAAGCGCTCCCTAGATTAGGGCACTAGGCAGATTTTTTTTAGCAAATACTCTTCCTCTATCAAATGAAAACACGCCGGGTTTTATATCACTGCAATGACATCCGGCTTAAGGGTGAGCTAACGTTCTTAGAGTTTAGAGGCAAAAATTGGCAACGCTGCACATTTATCTCGTTAATGTATAGCGTATAAAATATGGCACATCCAATTGCTGCAAATAAATCACGCCTTAGCTACATTTTAAGGAATGCGTGACACAAACTACATTCGTTTAATAAAACCTAATTCCTCATCATTTAGAATAAAACAAACATTTTTCCTGCGCTTAATACATCTTATCGGATTAAAAAAAATATTTTCACCGAAATAAAAAAATGCCTCGCAATTAAAATTTGGGCCGGAGAAGGGTTAAATTGATCAGAATTGTATTTTCAAAAGTATCCGGTTTTCGAACGATTTCGTGTTTAAGGCGCCAGAAAGTTTGATCTTTATTATCATAGGGCTTTGTACTCCTTCATTCATGCAGATCACTCTTTTAATACGTACTTACCCTAAACGATAAAAAGATACAATTTGCATTTGATGGTTGTCACTCGTTAGGACCAAGAGTATAAAAAACTGTTTACTTGACTGTACGGCTGGCGCATGTACTGTGTCAACAGTGACCTTCACCTGTTTCGCACGAGAATAGTATGTACTGTAAACTTAAGCCACTTTCAAAAATAACAGCACGTATATAGGTGAAAAATCATACTGATAGTATATTAAGAAGGCCTATGATTTCAATGAGGGGAATGTCAATGTCTACCGCATTTAATCGCTTTGTCGCACTTTGCGCACCAACGGCCCTGCTCGAATGTTAAAGATAGATGATAGTTTAGTTAGATATCCATCTACAATAAAACAATTTTAGTTTAAATGAAGAATGGAGGAATAGTAACTTATATTTAATTTAAAAACTGATATATCGATACACACAGATTGTAATTTTCTGAAGATATAATTGCTTTTATTACATATTGTTTAATCAAGTTGGTATTCAACTATAAATTTCATCAAATTTTGACGTAGAAAATTAAGATTCAAACCAAATAATATTACTAATGCCAGAAAATGTTTATAGCTTTTTTGAGAGAAGAAAAGAGGTTGTTTTTGACACTTTTTATTCCCCGACCTCAAGGAGAAACAATTTCCTTCGTCTGGCTAAGCGGCCCTCATCTTTTCCATATTTCCCTCGACGTTATCCGTAAATTGCCATCGTCATATACTTTAAACTCAGTGACCTTAAAGGAGCGTACCCGGAGAAGCGCCGAAGGGAATAATCGACCTCAATACGTCCTCTTTACGGGGAGGAGGTTAAAAACAGAGGAATAAAAAAGTGATGGAAATATAAACTGAAAGTCGTTTAGATCCCACGGGACCGTAAAAAGAACTTATACCGAAAATCTCGTCCCGAAAAAACGAGGGCATATTTCCACGCATCTCGCTTCGAGAACAATCGTGGCCTCTGGCAACGTATCCAACAAAGGACCATCATCTCCTTCTATTCGAGCTGCGAATAATCTTTATATCTCGAGTCGCTTTCTGAGCCATCGAAATTTTCTTTAGCTGTTCACTTTCTACCTCCCTTCTTCAACGGAAACCGCATCATATCATCTCACAGTCCTCCAAAACAACACACACGCACATACGTACTCTAGTTCTCATTCGCACGCCCTATTAAACCACGTGCATATCCGGATGCTCGTTAAGTACACGCGTTAATATTAATTCAAACAAACACTCGCGAATATACGGAAGGGCCCGCGAAAATGCACGTACCCATCCAATAGATTACGGACAGAAGCTAACAATGGCGGTCACACGCACGGGTACACGCACACACTTGTACAATAAAAAACACCCGCCCTCGCAAACCGCACGCCTCTCGCACACACCCATGCACTTACGCAAGCGTGCATATGCACTTAAAGACCTGCGTGTATAAAGAATGGGAAAAATCGCCAATAACGTAAGCACACTCATAAAACGCAAACTCGCACACACGCACTAAGACAAGTGCGCGCGCGCATATCAATTCTCGTCGTATCTCAGTCCTTTAGCAAACTGCCCTTATCCATTCCCATCGTACAATGTAGCCTCTCTCCTCTTTTTTTTTACGGCTTATCGTATTTCGAGAGTGCGAGAAATCCCAAGCATCAACCTAGGGTCCGGCTTCTCCAAGTGAAAAGAGGATTTGGCCCGAGATCCAGAAAATGCTTCTCCCAGGGTCTATCTTTTAAACACTTCACCCCCCTCTGTTACAACCTCTCGGTCGTATTCTCGGCCAAACAACGTTGTTCGACTCTCTCTAACTCCTCGCTTACCCAAGCTCTTCTCTCTCCCTCTTAGCTTTCTCAATCATCACTATTTTTAACACTCGCTCTTTTCTCTCTCTCTCTCGTACGCGCTACTCATATCCCGTTAGAGGGCATCCAAAACCCCTTTTAAGCCGATCGATTGGACGTAGAACTTCGAAACTTTGTTTGCTTCCTAGTAACAAACAGCATCCAGAAAAAGTGAGGGGATGTTGCGTGTTATGAAATTGTATATAACTCTCCCGCGTCCGGTATTTGGATGGTGTTTTTCATTCACCAGATAGCGCTGATATCGGAAACGTAGGGTTTGAGCACATAGGTATTGGGTACCGAGAAAATTGGATGGCCATGCAATAAATACTGAGATGATGAAGCACAATTATAGATCCCATCGAAAAGCACTGTTTTGAATTGCGCGATGTGCATTGCTTCGTAAAACAGATGCATCCGCAAACTATTCGGCAGTGCAATGTTGAGTGAGTGGAACTATCTATGATGAACTGAATGCTGTATTAGGTACTTGCATTAGCTTGGAAGTAAAGGGTGGTATTTTGATTTATATAGTCTTTTGTAATATCGTTTTAAAATTTTAGAGCTCTTTTTCTTCAGTCATTTGATCAGCTGAAATGAATGATAAATTACAATAAATACGCCATGTACGGTATACATCTAAGTTAACCAGCACGAAATAATCACTTACTTATATTGTATTATGAGCCCAAGAGAAGTATAAACCGTAAAAACTGATAGAAATAGTAGTACTTACACGAAATTGCTAAAAACGTCAGTAGTTTAGGTTCTAAGTTCCCTTACTTAAATTAAATATTATTAACATTTCCTTGCTAATATAAATTATTTGACAAGAAAAATAGAATTTTTAATGACCTAATCAAGATATATCCCGAAGTGCCGGCGTGGCAGACAAATTCCTTAAATGCTTTATTACAATCTGATTGCAAAGCATAGTAAATTTCACCAACATTCATTCTTCTGTTAGGGAAAATAAAAATAAATGGGAATTGCATTATTAATGCATAATATTAATAGAGAGGGAAGAAGCAAAATTTTACTGCAAATAAAATGAATTAGGATTAGTTATTTGACCCATAAATTATTTAGCATGATAAAATTAATACATTTGACAGCATTTTTATTATATCCTATAAAGATTAATAAGTCGGTCTTATTTAAATCTTGTTATTTTAAGCCAGCGAGTTAGAAAGAAAAGTAAAACAAAAACATTTTCTTGCTTTTGTATTCAGAGCAATATAAGATGAAATGAGAGAAAAATGAAATGAAATCCATCTATAACTTACTTTTCACTGCGGTGAATGCTTTTATATTTTATCCATGTTTGTATCTCTGAAAGCCCCCCGATAGCAATATGATACTGTGTACACTTCAAAAGCAATTTTTAAGTTGAAAACATTTTATTCTTTGAGAAATCGATTATACGCCCAACCTAAATAACAAGGCATAGAAGAAATGTCAGTTATGCTTTTAGCGTTCCCGTAGTAGTGCCGAATAATGCCGTCTAGACTCCTCCGTTATTTCCAAATGCCCAGGCACTCATTCAGTGGAGGGGAGAGACATACTAATCCCACAACTTACGGAGGACGGTTTTACGTCCTACCGGTTAGAAAGGTGACCATTGGTGTACGCGTTATCCACGGTAGAATAGTGCAGAGATGGAAAATCATGTGCAACTAAATCTAATACTTGAATGAAAATATGGAAACTAAACTCTTCTACAGATTTTACTTTAAATGTTGCACTTAGGTCATAATTTTTTCGTTAAAGGCATATGCTCACACATACATTTGTGTAATAATGATAACATAACCTAGAACAAATATGAAAAGATACCATTCCTTTACAGTTTCAGTGTCTCAAAATAGTGCTCGGAGGAATGAATGAAAGAACTCCACTACGATATTTTTGTAGTATGAGAATGGCGGCGCAGTAGACCGTTTTTTTACGAGCATCATCGCAGATATCATTAATGACGAAAAAGCATAACATTCACGCTCTCTATCGACAAAGTGGAGAGGTTGATTTCGAGTAGGAAAAAAAGACTCGAACATCATCGAGAGCAAGTGAATACCATTCTCTTCGCGTCCGTTTCATCGTTGGATTCGCTCATCGCGAGCGACCTCGCGTTGTTCCGGCTATCCGTTTTCCAGGTTGAGAGGGGGGAGAGAGGGAGGGAGAGAGTGAGGAGGAGACGGGAGGGGAGAGAGGGGAAGCACTTTCCTCCCTTTCCTCCTCGTCTCTTTTTCACTCCCCAACCCCTATCGGTCATGCGTCGCGTCATTCTAATTGAAGGATTGGAGCGAATGGACGGCGTCGGATGGGTTGGGGGCTGGACGTCCGTGGCTGCAGGGGGAAAACCTATTTTTGCTTCCCACATCGCTGGCTTCAAATCCTCGCTGCTCCTGCCCCGGTATTACCAACTCATTCGCCATCAAGTCATGCACCGATTATCTCTTTTTTCTCTCCCTTTCTTTCTAACTCTCGATCCCCGAACCGTCCTTTCCCTCCTCCCCTTTGCGATAAACCTCCCCTCCATTCTCTGCTCGACCCCCGGGAGCTTTACCCGCCTCCCTTGTCTCCCTCCCCAAACTCATCTCACCTTTAAATGCTGTTATATGCTCGCCGCCTCTCTATCTCACTATCTCTCTGCGCTCACTCGATACGGACTCCCAGTTGCGTAGAAATGTAACAGAACACCACTAAATGCTCACCCAATAAAACAACAACGCTCTCTCCTTCTCTCTCACACACGCATGCCTACGCCAGAACACACCCGCATGGAAACTGTTTAAAGCGATTCGATTGTTTCCGTCGCGATTTTATTTTGTTTTCTCAGAAAATATCCTCTAGCAGAATTTTTTTAGAATCTGTCGAATTTCTGTAAAATTTGAGAGAATTTGTGTTGCAAAATTATCAGGCTGTTATGTTTTATCTATGGAGAAATCTGTGAAAATTTTTTAGTAGGCGTGTTTTCAATAGTGGATAAAGTTTCTCGATTTAGGTTTTTTAAAGTGCTCTTCGTGGATATTGCAGAACATATAACGTGAGGTTTAAAGTCAACAAAAGTGCAAAAAATTTCACAGGAATTTAAATATTTTAGCCCAAAAGTTTAGGCTCTACAAACTAAGTAATATATAGTAACATTCTTTTGTAAGTTGATATTTTTATAAACATTTTGACACATCGAGATTTTATTGAACATGCAAGCGATTTGTATAACTAGTTAATATCTAAATGAATTCAGAATGACTCACTCACTATCACTATAATGAAATGCCACGTTCTTTTCAAAGAAAAAAATACTGGTGAGTCTTTTAACAATCAAACATGCCGATTTTCGCCACAAGTTTTAAAATGTTTAAATATTGTCCTTGAAAATATCTAACACACAACTGTATTATTCAGCGAAAAACCTATACAAATGGTCTTTATTGAGAAGAAACAAAGGTGTTGTTATAAATGTTCGCATAGAGCTGAAACTAATGTTTGACATTTGAGAAGGAGAAAAAATCCTGTACTTGTCCGGGGATCGAATCCGGGTCTCCGGAAGACCCGGGTTTGATTCCTAGTCAACTACAGGATTTTTCTCCTTCTCAAATGTCAAACTTTAGTCTTTATTGAGGTTTTGGTATAAAATCACGAACCGATTGGTGATACTCAAACCCCGGATGGGAATTTCCAAAGGGTCAGTACATTGAGGAGGACTACTGACGACTCCTGGAAAAAAGGCTTAAGACGTGAGAATAAAGAATAATGGTCTCCGTGATCTGCCCATTCTAGCCAATGATCTCATGCAACCCGTTGACGAGATGCTATGTCAGAATCGGTGTATAACGCACAGAGAGTTGCTTCTCAAGTGGAAGATGAGCGAAGCAAGTGTGAACTGGATAATCATTCTTTTTGGTAACGCGGATTTGTGTGAGGGGTGGGTCCTTCGACAAATGACAACGTCGCACTAGACCCAGCGAAAGGAAATTTGTTCGGAGACACTCCTGTGATATTAGGAACAGTAAGAGTCACTGATATTTGCTGTTGATAATACGAGGACTATTGATACTAATACAGATTGAAAATCCATGGATAGGCATAGATCAATCTCTGCATAGAAAAAGGAGCAATGGATAAGCCAAAACAATTGATAATATGACTTAGCAACTGACGTAATGGTGGCATACCTAGAAAAAAAGGAAGTAATCTACTCTTGACCTAAGTTGCGACCTCGAAAAAAAATAACACGTTGCAAAAGTGCCATCTAAATAAGATACAGATCCTGAAATGTCATTGGCGATTGTATGATAAAGAGTTTTTGAGAAAGATGTACAAGTTTAAACGTGAGATGGGGTAGGACTTTTAACGTTAAGGAATACGTTTTCTTGATTCCAGATAGCATCAATACAATGCGGAGAAATAGACACCATGAAAAATAGCGTGTATTGCAGATGTCAATTATCTCGGACATTTTTTCTTTATTCCAAAAAACGAATTCGAGCAAAAATTGGATCATTACTTCAAGAGGGAAACTTTTTTCTACTAGAATGAACATTTTGAAGTGTAATAATACAATACAAATATCGATTCATGAAGAAATCTGCTAACGTTCGTCAAGACAAAGATTCCGATAATTTCAAAAAAAGAAAACAATTGCGATACAACAAGAAAATTTTTATATTGCTCTGAATTGATAACATAACGTAAAGCTCATTTTCAGCAGTAAGAGAAATTTATTTTTAACTGGAAAAGTACATTATGTTATTTCTCTATTGACACCCCTGAAATACGACACTGACAAATTCCTGGCAAGGAAATCTTTTTGTACTGTAGATGGGTGCGTGATGGCGGAGTGTCGTCGCCCGGATATCACAATCGGGCATATTTCTATCGGACGGCTTTGCTGTTACGATCGTCATGTATGGGGAGCGGTGTTATAATGGGAGCATGAGATAATAGCTGCACTCGAGTTCTTATCGGTCTCTCACTCTAATTGTTACTGTTGGAGTAGCGCACGGACGCCATCATTGTTTGGGATCGGGAAGTGCAGTAATGTGGATGGCTATGCTTCGGCCTAGGACGTGCATTGAGAACTGACAGTCCATTCATGCGCGGCTGTGTAGTTAGATGGCTTAACTCTAAGACTATCTAACATTCTATGTATCAATGTCGGTTATATGCTGGACGCTAATAAATCAGTTAAATCCTGTTGATCAACCGTTTGAATTTTCATTAAATTGGTTATATTTAATGGTAAAAAGATTTTCCCAGTTCAATGGTTTATTAAATTTTGAAAATAATCATGTAGGCATGATATATAAGATTATCTTTCAACTGTAAGAAAATAAAGTTTTGAAAAATAGAGAAGAAACATCCAATATTCATAACTTTAGAAATTTCTTATGCTGAAACTTTAAAATCATATGTAAAGTTATGAGTATGCAAATAATAAAAGAAAGGGAGATTTTAGCGTGTCACCTAAATAAGCCTTTTCAAAGGAAAAGCTGCAGAAGTTGAAGGAATGGAAAAGTTAAACAAGATACAACTGAGTCTCACAGGTCATAACACAAATAAAACACATGAAGGCTGTTCCTGTTACTAATATTAGCTTCCCACACCCTCTCGTTGAGTGTTGCTTCCGTCTATTGCAGCTTTTATGGGAACGTAACCAAATAAACACCGGAAATCTGGCTTGCGCGAAACTGTTGCTCATACGACACAATGTTGACTCCAAGTGTGTTCGGGAGGAAGCAAATTTCAATACAAGCTCTACCCCAATAATAAAATAATTTTTAATTTGTCATAAGCATGCGATTTGTGCTTATTTCCTTCAAAACTTAATTTTCTATTAACATAGGGTATTTGTGAGCTTCAAGGGAGTAATGTTTGAAAGGATTTGATATCTGAAAACCTTATTAAAATGAAAGGTGCGATTGCATATTCATGTCTCTCTCTCAGAATGCCAATTGAGTTGTATCAAGAAATGGAAGTGGAATTTTTCGCTTTAATTCGTGAAATTAGAAATTTCATAGTTAAAAGTTTTCAAAAACTATTTTTCTAATTTATTGTATTTCTAATCGAAGGATTAGCCATACAGAAAAAATGGCAAGTTAATTTCACAGCGCACCGCCTTTGACCTATTTAGTGTTCAAGTCATTTATTAAAATACATGGCAAGCATGAGATATTTAGGTCAAATCGCTTACAAAGACCTGCCATTTTACGGGAAACCAAAAAAGCCTTTTACATTTGCAGGCAAATGCATGTAAATGACTTCCATTTTCCTCATTTAGCGATCATTTTCTACTTTTTCGATTAAATTTCCGGAAAGGAATCAGAAAAAAATCTTCTCCTTGTGTTATGTAGCTGATGCAGCACTTTGAAAACATTTGCTGCAGTTGGTGAGATGTGCCGCTTTTTAGATTAACTCTTAAAGTGATTTTAAACTTAATGCTAGGCTTGATGGCGTACAATCATCCATATAAAAGCAGAACTCGAGTTTTATTATTAGAAATGCCATCTCTCGACAAAACGTCGTCATCAGTTACGTCATGACCGCATCGATTTATACGATTTAAATTTTAGACGGACTCGTTTTATGTGTGGGGAATAATATTTCCAAATGCATGTAGTTTTCTAAAATAATAGGATAAAACTTGAATGTGATCTGCTAAAACATCAAGCTTTTGTTCACAAAATGTTTTTTCCTAAATCTTGAATTCTGAAGATTTTTATCGCAATCGGGCATAATGACGAACACGACCCATGAATTTTAGTTATTCTTCACAAAATTTGCATTTTTGTTGAACATAAATGAATTTATTTCTCGAAAGAAATAAATTATGATCGTTGTGGCAGGACATAAGGTATTCTAGTAAACTAATTTAACTAAACATATAATTAGGGTTTCAACTTAGAAAAAGCAAGACAATTAGGGACATAATCTTGGTTATCCATGGCCCCATCTCTTTCATTTATTCTCTCTGGGCCCCATATGTTAACCTGCATATTTACTAGAGAAATATTTCACGGCTAAACGCTTAAAATGCGTCTGACTTGGAAGCTGGAGAGTGATTTTTGTGTAGTGTCGGCGTTTGAAACCACCTACTTTATTCATCCTTGATTCGCGAGAGTTTTTTTATGAAATATTCATTCGTCGATTTCCATTGGATTCAATCCCTTCATCGCGCCACGTTCCACCTCCGCGGCTATCGCGTGCGATGCCAATCGAGGAAAGTGTTCGGTTCCCATTTGGGAGAGCGTTTTCGAATCAATGCAAAACGGTTCCGGGCAGAAGTGGGTTCTGAATCGTCAACGCTGTACAAGATATTCAATCAGCTAAAGTTCCGATTTGAATTGTATGTCGAGAGTCAGGAGGACGGCTCGGATCGTAACTACCGACAGAGATGGCGCCGCAGAACGACCGTATGAATGATTAATTCCAGAATCGTGAAGGAGTTTTGGTAACTGGAGCGAATTTTGAATCTTTTATGAGAGGTAGCGGCGCAATATGGTCTGAAGCAGTTAATGGAATTGGCCGGAAAAAACGTAAAGTTAAAGAAAAAGAAGAACATGTCTTCCTTCGAGATCCCGTCCATGAATTTCTTTTTCTTCGCCATTGCTTCAAATTGAAATTTCACGAAAAGAATAAAATATTTGAATTTCGAACATTTACCTTTGGTATCAGAATGAGACATAATCATATCTACTATCGTTCTAAACATGGGAAAATCTCTTGTTAATAAAAACCATAAAAATAACAAAATTCATCAAATCGCCTTTTTGTGTGAGACAAAATGCAATGAATCATAAATACACTAGTTTTTTTTATTTCCTGATATCATCATTATCACAGGTGGTCTGTCCGTAGACAGATCCGTGATTATTCATGGTTAATCCTGGTTCTCCATATACTCCTATTTTCCGCTGTCCTCTCCATATCTTGATAACTCTCTTATCCTTGCAAATCGTCTATCAGTTGAAACCTTTTCCTACCTCTTTCCCTTTTTCCATCTAGTTTTCCTTCTAACACATCGTTAATCATACCCTCTCTCCTCAGGTAATGTCCAACCCAAAATACATCGTTATGGTGTATGGAATGGAGACGATATTTGCCTTAAATTATTTGTAATACTCGAGATTTGAGTTAAATAAATGTATTGGTATTACAGTCAGTTACACAATTTTAACTTAAGCGCAATGGAGTGACAGAAAATGTGCCATACCACCAAGTACGTAGTACTTTTAAAAGAATTGGGAGATTTAGATGCGTTGAAAGTAATAGTCTTGGAAGCTGTGAGTACAGATAAATACATCTTTTTTAAATACATTTCTCGCGTCATCCGCTCGCCATTGCATATCTTTCTATTGCTGTGCGATATTGATTTGTGCTGGTTATTAAATATTATAAAAACGAAATATCGATCATGCGACATGGTTGGAATGCCTTTAAAAATCTACTTATGCTCTACAGTCGTTTTGGAACGAGAAGATATTTTTTCTCATAGTTGCGGGTGGTGTGGCAAACAATTTGCGAAGGGCGCCTATGGCAAGTGCCACACCCTAATTATGATCCTGCACCTGAGGTCTACGCGCGAGCAGATTGTTAATACAAATCTTATTCAGTATTAAATAATTAGATAGCTAATTTTGCCGCCTCAGAGAGCTGAAATACGACACCAAACTCAACATTCAATAATTGTTTCGGGCAATAACTCCGCCTGTGTGGGAAAACATTAAACCGCCGCGGGTATTCCTCAGTATTCAGTAGAACCTCCGTGGCGGAATTTTTGCAAGCCGCAACTATATATTGGTTATTTATAAAAATTTCAGGAGTTAAAAATACACTTTGTTTAACACTTATATTGGCTTTAATAGCTTTAAAATCACCGCGGATGAGTTGATCATTGTGTTAACAAATTTCATAATTTTGCGTTATAAAATATTACAAATACATTCCAACGGAAAACTAAATGGATCACGCGTATACCGAATCCAACAAAGGTTGTTGCGATGGCAACACTCGTAATGAGCGATAAAAACTTAAAAAACGCCTGTTTTTACGCAAAATTCGAAGAAATACGATCGATAAATATAATTTTACGATAAAATGTATAATCTCAATTCCTTTCCTCAGAAAATATTACAAATCTCGCTCCGATATTACAATTCTAAGATATTTTAATGTGCAAGAGAATATTACCTTGCACGATGGGTTTCAAATTTTTCATGTAAATGAAATAGGAAGGATAGTTCCTGAAATCGAATTCGGGACTTTTAATCTTCACAACAAAAACTATTCTCTGGAGCTAGGCCTCAGTAGCAAGAGATTTCCACCAAGTGTCATGAAAATTGGTGTATTGGTTCAAAAGTTTATAGGGGGGAGGGGAAGACAGACACAACGACAAAACTATAAGCCTATTTTCATTCTGGAAAGTAGGCTAGTACTATGTGTAAGCACTAAAAAGAATAGAAATGCTCACCGATATAAACTAAAGCTGAAAATATTTGCTGTAAATACTGTTAATTATCGGAATATTCCTATAAAACGTTTGTTGAATAATTTAAAAGAGATCCGAAAAACATGAAAATATTATATACTAGTGTATTGCCGGTCATATGACGGGTGTCAGTTACTATATGGCTGAATAACCCTCTCTCTGCCTCTGTTTCCTCCCACCTCCCCCTTATCTCATTCCCTCCCGTCCCAATCCATAGCTATCCTTATTTTTCTCCGTATCCTTCTTTATCTCTTTCCTCCCGTCATGTCCCTCACTTTCTATGTACCTTCCATTCTATCTGCCTTCCCTCCTATCTCCCTCCCGACATCTCCCTCTCTCTTACTCTACATCTATATAATAGTTTAGATAAATGAATCCAAAGCAAATCCCAGTCCCATTAGGATTACGTAATTTTGCGAAAAATCCAAAGATAATTTAAAGCTATCTATTCAGTCGTATATACGACACGTATGAGGGTTGAGTCAACAATTGATTCTCGAAGTTTAACAATGACATGGTCGGCAAGGCAACATCCAGTTTAAAAGCCGATATTTTCCCAATTTTTTATTTATTTATTTAAACATCAATATCGCAAGTTGGCTAAAGCCAGGTGGCGATGACTGCTACACTATTGGACCCACAAATCACTTGTCTTATACATTAATTGAAATTAAAATAACAAAATACAATATACGTACAATAATAGTTAATTTATCAATAATAAATGCAATAGCATTTAATTAAGAACTTATTCAATTTAAGTAATACCTATTCTTATGGAATTTACAGTTTTCTAGGTTCAAGATGTGACTTTGCGGCTACCGTAGCGATAAGGGGATCACGAGGTCCCCACCGTGCCTCACCCTATCAGGCATTCCTTTACTTTCTCCAACTCCATCGTCATCTGTTACAATTTACAATATTATTTATAATCAAACTAACTTTATTCTTAAGTATTTTAACATTTTTCGGTAAGTGTTTGAAGAGCTGTTCAGGTAACATGTTCCAATCCCAGATTCCTCTATTAAGAAAAGAATATTTGGCAAATTTGATTTTAGCGGCCTCAATTTAATTTTAAACCCTTGTCCGTTTATACCAATGAAGTCTGACTTCTCTATGCTACTGATTAGATCTTCCCATGCCTTATTTTTGCCAATTACCTGGAATACCCCTCCTAATCTATTGACCATCCTCCTTTTCTCAAGCGTTTTCCAATCCAGCATTTTAATATAATATGTGAATTAAATGTTTAATATGATAGATTTCGAACGGTAGGCGGAAAAAATAAATATAATAAGAAACTTCATTAATTTTTCTAAAAATCAGTTTAAATTTGAAAATCATTTGTCAATTTCTTCTAATTTTAATTTCAAAAAGAACAAAAGCCTGGACTTGAAAAAGTAGATTTTTACGTGTTATCTTACGGAAAACGTAAATTGCGCCCCTGGAGTCGAACCCGTGTCTTATTTTGTATTTTTTTCCACCTAATCGGGAAGTTAAAACACGTTAAAAAGTGTCGTTAATGACCTCAGCGTTATACACAAACCCCACCATTTAGGCTTTTATTATATGAATATGAAGGCTTTTTCGTGGTGTCTAAGGCAAATGATAGAATTACAGAAAAAGTAAATGTAGTCATATGCTCTTATAATATATTTTTTGTGGGTCAGCAATTCAAATTAAAGAATGTTTGTGCCGCTAAACCTCCTGAAATTAATTGAATAATAATTAAAAATTCTCTACGCACACACACAATATATGACAATAATTTTTTATTAAAAGGACGCCTCAAGATAAATTTAACTTTATATTATGCACAAATATACTGCATTTACATAAGTAAAATAAACATATGCTATGAAAAACTTTTTCGCTTTCTTATTTTCAAATGACATTTTTAGATAATAGTTTAATGCAGCAAATACTAAACTATTAAACAGAAATATTCTTTAAATTTCCAGGTCCTATTTGAATTAATTCCGCCCAATCGAACTCAGTCCTATCATTTGATGCAAATTTAACGCTCGATTTTTAAGACTGAACTGCTTTTATCCGCGGAAAATTGAGTGTTATATTTATCGAATAACATCCGATGCCGCTGTCGATTCTGTTTGTGGGTGTCAACAATGAGATCAAACGCACCATCGTTTCCGTTTCGATACCCATAAAAATAATCATCCCTTAATACCCGTGCATTTGATGGGAGAAAAGCGACAATCGCCAAAGGCAGGAAAAAAAGGGCCCTTAATAGAAATCCCGATGCATCACAATTGTGACGGTAGGTGCGGAAATCCCACCAAATAAAATTCCAAACCCAAAATCCGAAAGTTAAATAGCTACACCGGCGAGTTTTTTTCTGGATTCAATTCAGTTTCATATTCACCGTTTAATTTATTTATTTGTTTATTTTTTATCTGTCGAGATAGGAATGGGAATGCAGAGGGACGGGTGAAAAGCATCGAACAAAAAATTATAGATGTCGGGCGGATGTGTGACGTCCGTTTATTGCGAGCCCGTTTCTCTCTCTCTCTCTCTTCCTCCACTCTCTCTCTTCCTCCACTCTTTCTCTCTCGTCCTCTCTTTTTCCTGCGAAAACCCGCACGTAATAAAGCCTTCTCTGCTCAAAATGCACACAAAAATACCCACTTCTCTCTCTCTCCCTCTACGAAACCCTCGGCCGTGCTATTACTTTTTTATCATTTTGATTTCCGGTGAAAAATAAACCTCTGCACAGAATGTAAATAACGTGGCGCTTTCATGGATAGGACAGAGAGAGAGAGAGGGGGAGAGGGAGGACAGGGGGGGAGGAGTGGGGGTAAGAGAGAGAGAGAGAGAGAAAGAGAGAGAGAGAGAAAGAGAGTAAAGACATTCATTATTCAGAGCGTGAGCCACGTGCAATTCTCTTCCCGCTGTTTCTGCCCCACCGGGATTAGGCTGAGCAATGAAAAGATATAGGGACAAGAGGAGAAAGAGAGAGAGAGAGCGAGAGGAATCTCGTTCACTCAATTGTTCCTCACGCACCTTTTATCTCCTCGAACCCATACTTATTTCCCTTGCCGATTGTGGGAGATGAAGATGTTGTGTGAGGGGTTGTCACTTGTGTATCTCCTAAAACATTACTCTCTCTCTCTCTCTCTCTATCACTTGTCTCCCAGCTGAATATCGTTTCCTCGTTCCCCTTCCCTTCTTAGCTCTCTCTTCCAACCGGTCTCTTCCATACCTCTGCTCTTCCTGCTTCTCTCGCTGTCTTTCTTTCTCTCGGACCGGTTGCCTCTCTCTTTTATCCACTTTGCTCCCGCGCCATCTATTCTCTTTCCCGGTCTGTGACGATGAAGCATAACGTCGTTAGTCTCAGGAGCATAATGGTATTCCCTGATCCCCTCCACTTTCGCGCAGTTGAGAGGCCCTTGTTTCATCGGCGAACCCAACCACCTGTGAGATAGAACGACACCGCCATGTCGGAGGGGGTGGGCGATTTTGAAGCTGAGGGACCGGTGATGAAGCACCGGTTAGTTTTCGGGGGACGAATATGTATTCTCTATACGCCCCCGACCTAAATCCACGCTCACGTACACTCTCCCTTTCTACGGCTCTCTCCAATTACCTATCTGTCTTCGCTCTCGTTAATATGATATGCTTCGGTAGAACATCTGCATGTACTTGTGTTATCTCTCATCTCTCTTATATTTATTTGCCTGCATCTTTTGATTTGTTAATAGATTCGGTCTTATTTTAATCAAATCACATTTCGTGCATACCTAATTTGTTGCCACGTTCACCCATTTATATGATTTTTTATTCGCGGATAGCAGATTTTGGTTGAATTGTTACAAAAATCCATCGGCACATCAAAGTATGCCTACGAATAATCATATTTTCGTAAACACATCGACGTTAATTAGGGCTTAATTAATAATTATTAAAAATTAAAATTTTTGAATGATATAGCCATATTGACGATGGTTGAGGTCTTTTAGTACGTGAAAGTGTTAAGTGCTTAATCCTTGAATACTACTATGGGCGAATTTTCAACCTAGGTAATTTTCAAAATTTGGCTGTTATATGGCAATGGGTAATACTCAGTCCTGGTTTTAGGTATTCTCATTTTAGACCAAGTTCTACCTTTCTGAATTGTTATTTGTGAAATCTTTCTTCAGAAAATATCCAAAATACGATCCATGAGGTGAATTTTCACGCATTGTAATGTTAATGTAATATTTTTCATCAAAGGTCAAGTTTTAATTTACGCATAGGAACCGTACAATCTTTCATTACGAAAGCAAAATGATGTGTTATGTAATATAATACATTAAAAATTGGAAACTCACCTTTCTTCCTAAAATTTTTAACTTACCAGCTATTCATTGCACTATATCTTAGATACCAATTGCGCGTAGGCCAGAAGGAATCAGCAGGTAATATAAAAAAGTAACATATTAGTGAATAGATTGATCTTTGAAAGAGAATATATATAGAGGATACAATTGAAGGATCTGGGAGAGTGAATTTCGGGAGGGTCTCAAGTCGTGTGTTGGTTTTCAAACATTTCAAGCCAGTTGGCTTCGTCTTTTTGTGGCCCTGAAAAGGGCCTTCGCACAACGGCTCCAGATTCCTCTATGATGGACTCTGAAGCAGCTGCCACCACCGGCGGTTCTCAGGAGAAGGAATCAGCATCCTTCTCGGAGAAGAAGACACCCTTCCTTACTGCTGAGGAAAGCATCAGGCTGCGGATGCGGTCCGCTTCGGCAAAGGAAGCTGGCAGCCGGCCTATGCCTCCTCTGTCGAGGAGAATTCACAGCGCCTAACAGAACCTAAGGGAAGGCATCTATCTTCTCTAGGAATACCATGACCCCGCCTCAAACTGCGTAAGCATTGCTGAAGAGCCAGGCTCTCAGATAGCTTACCATCCACTCCCTCTATGTCCGACTCCAACAGGTACGAGGCGCTTATTGATAACGTAACTGGGCCTTCATCTTGTCCGGACAAGGCTCCACCAGAGACTATAAAAGCCTGCGCCGAAAAAACAGCGCCCGCCACCCATTTTGATCTACGACGTAGATTACCGCCCCTTTCGAGTGAAATCCGAGCAGCCTATGCTAACAAGGACTGTCTGCTCTAACCACAGAGATTTCACGCAACAGTTCGTCTCCAACATGGGAGACTACTACTCCGTCCTGCGGATGTGAGCCGCAGAGAAGGCGCAGTACAGTTTGTGGTCATCCTCCGACAAGAGGATCATGAAATTTGTCATTCGGAGTCTACATAAAAAAATGGACACCAAGTACTTCAAGGAGGGTCATCTCTTCCCGTCACCCACGTCTGGAACTCTCTGACCAAGGATGGGTCTTCCACCACGGCGTGATTGGCGTCCTTCTCCATAGTGGACTCCAAAGAGATTACAAACATCAGATGGCTGGTCAACTCCTGCGTGCGTGTCACTCCCTACGCATATCGGTACCCGCAGATATGCTTCACTTGTAACCGTTGGGGGTACGGTTCCCTCCACTGCACGGCAGCGTCGCGCTATATAAAATGTGCAGGATCACACAAGAGCAATGACTGCAAGCTAGCGGATATCGCCGAGGCTACCTGCTGAAACTGCGGCGGACCGCACTTGGACTCCTCCAAACTCTGTAGATACGACCGCAATGCCGAGGAACAACAAGGAGGGTATCGTCAGAAGGCACCAGCTAAACAGCGGAAAGCGGCATCGAGAAAGGGAAAGAAGTCGAGGAATCTAACCAGCGCTTCTCCCTCTTCTGATCCCGTTTCGGTCTCAACACTCCCTCGGCATCGGTATTAGGAAACCCGGGATCTTGCGGGTAACACCGCGCCTTCATCTGGAGCTTGATGAAGAATTTACGCGCATGCGGACACGTGCTACGCCCACCAGCAGCACCGCGCCTCTGCAGCGACCGACCCAGCGGAAGATGCTGCAGTGCACGGACCAACAAGAGCTACCAGAGAGGGGTCGTTCTCAACCAACCATACAACGGGAGAGGACACAACCTGCACAAAATACCTGTGGAGTAGCGGCTTCTGGAGAGGCGAACCGCACCTCACCTATCCGGAGGCTGATAACGTCTTTGGCTACCATTACATCTGCTTTTGGGAAGCATATGCAGACCCTCGGGCTCGTGATGACACACTTGGTAGACATCCCCGATGGCTACTAAGGCCCATCGCACCAGTAGGCTCACCTTGGTGGCGTGGAACGCCAACGGAGGCATTGCAGAGATAATACCGGAGCTGCTACGCCTCCTGCGGAAACAAGGAGCGGCCATTACACTCCTCTCGGAGATCCACCTTCGTGCTGGATGATGGTTGTCCGTCCCCGGGTACAAAGTACTGCAAAACGACAGATCCACGCAACATGCTGCAGGCGGTACGGTAATGATGATCCGGGTAGACCTGGACGCCTTATCGCTTCCGACACCGGACCTGCGATATCTTGAGGCATCGCTGGCTGTAATCGACACGCCCAAAGGCAAACTTCGGCTTGCCTCGTTCTACCTATCACCGATATCCCGGGTCGCAGAGAAAGACTGACGACATCTTCGGCGACGATCTCCTCACCATTGCAACAGGCGACTTCAAGGCCTAGCACGAGTGACACCCGCGGTGTAAGAACGCCAACGGAGACAGACTGAAGAGGTGGCTCGATGCAAAGTGGGTGAAGGCCACAGCATAAATGGAGCTCATGAGATTCCAACACACCGGAGGTGGCGAAGTTCTTGACTTCGCTCTTCACAGTTCCTTGAGGACGTCTCTTTCGCTGTTCAGCGTACCATGCTTCAGCAGCAATCACAACCCATTGTAATCCATCTGGGCCTCCGCGCCATAGCCACACCTCCCGAGATCTCTTTTGACCTTCGGAATACCGACTGGAAAACCTTCCACAGAAATCTGACGGACTCCTTCTCTGAAACCACTCAGCCACCAGACGATGATGGTGGAAATGATCAACGCTGATCTGATGAGCAAGATTAACCATGCTCTGAGGATTGTGGCCCCGACCAGGCTCCGGAAATTTCCGGATTATCTTGTTCTGCCGCCCTGGATTATCCTTAACATTTGGAAGAAAAACAGGACACGCAGGCAACTTCAAAGGTGGGGCACTACGGACCTACGCAGGAAGCTGTCTCAGATACAGCATCAGATCCGGTACGAGATCATCGCCTTCCGCAGCGAGGCTTGGCGGAAGCGAATGGAGTCACTGAATCTCAAGGATGACTCACTCTTGAGGATGGCCATGGCACTGCGGACCACGAAGACTCAGGACTTGCTTCTTCAAGCAGGTGGTATATCAGCCTAAACCAGAAGTGAAGAAGCGGAGTTTATAGCGACGTATCTAGAGAATAGCTTCGTCAACCACCCGCCTTCGCCCAACTCGCCGATTCTCAACATTGAAGACCGTGCCACCGAAAGTGATGATGACAAGGGCGAGCTTCCAACGGTTTCCATTGACACCATAAAGACCCTCCTCTCCCGGCTCCCTCTTCCGTAGGCGCGGAGCAAATATGATCTTCCTAACAAGGTCCTCCACCAACTGCCAAAGGCTGTGGCTCCCGTGTTGACACATATCATCAACTCCTCCGTCCGCGTTGGCCATTGACTGGTCAGCAGGAAGTCAGCAATTGTGACTTTCACCTCGAAAACGGAGAAGACTCCATCGAAGGTGAAATATTACAAGCCCATCTCCTTGCTGTCAGCCCTCAGCAAGATCTGGGAGAGAGACATCCAACCTTTCCTGCTGGCACATGTTGAGGATCACACCATTTTTCTCCTCAACATTTCGGTTTCCGATCCGAGCACTCAACCACCCAAAAGCTGAAACGGGGGGTGGACCTTGTTACCGATGCATACAACCGGCCAGAGTACGCGGTCGGGCCTTCCTCGACATAAGTAAGGCCTTCGACCGCGTCTGGCACGCGAGACGCCTGCAGAAGATGGTGAAGATGGACTTCCCGCCTTAGGTCTGCAAACTTGTCAAGTCGTACTTGCTGGAGAGGACATTTAAGGTGCGGTGGGGTTCAACCCAGTCAACTGAAAGACCAATCAAAGTCGGTGGTCCACAGGGGTCTGTCCCCTTGTTGTTCAACATTTACACCGCAAACCTTCCAACCAACCATCACTGGAATGTGACACTGTCCCTCTACGCCGTTGACGCTGCGGTTTTGGCGAGGTTGAAAAAACCGTATATGCCTGAATCCTATGTTCAACGCACCACGGAAAGCCTGGTGGAATAGTATCAACGCTGGCGGATATCCATAAAACCAACGAAGACGAAGGCCATCATCTTCCATACCTACTGGAAGCTGGAACCGCCGGACCCGATCTCCATCTTCGGCCAAGTGGTTTCGTGGGAGGAGTTAGTTCTCTATCTCGGGGTCACCCTCGATGAGAGGCTGAACTTCAGAGCTCACGTTCGGAAGACAATTATTCAAACCAACATCGCGAGGATGGAGCTCATCTCTCTCCTGAAAAACAAATTCGTCGGGAGGGACATAAAGCTGCTCCTCCACAAGAGCGTGCTCCTGCAGATAGTGCTTTATGGATGCCCCAGCATGATCCGCCAGGCTAGCCGTTAGTTGCAAGCGATGATTGGAGGTGTGGCAAAATCCAACCTGCGAGTCATCCTCCGGCCCTCTCCGGCAATCAACACTGGCCGCAGCAGACGCTCTTCCGATTTCGGAGTGGATACAGAAAGCGGCGCGGCAGTTCTTTGATTGCCGTCTGCGGAAGGGAGCAGACGAGCTGCGAGCAATCGCCGAGGTACAGGTGAGGCACTATGACTGGAAGAAGCGGCCCAGAGCAGCTAAGGTTGACCTACCAGATCAGCCTCCTAACAAGAGGAGGAGATAATTGGGAAGAGGCTTTCCAACAATTCGAAGAGGAACACAGTTTGGCCCACTGCGGTACTTCCCCTGAGCGAAAAACAGCAGAATAAGCCGCCGTTGGAGAGGGCTACATATCGGGTTCAAGAGGAATTCACTAATATATTAGTAATAATCGGGAAGTTACCTTTCTTCCTAAAAATTTTAAACTGACCAGCTCTTCATTGCATTGCTTCTCAGATACCCATGGCGCGTAGACTAGAGGGAAAGGGCAGTTCGTTAAAAAAGTAATATATAATGTTTAAAATATAATAAAGCCAACGTACGTTACTTTGTCAAGGAGATAACTAGTTTCGGTTTAGTAAATATTCAGCGAGAACATTGCTGTGTAAAATTAGTGATTACACTAAAGTGATAGCAGGTAACGTCTTTTTGTGGTTTTCGTTGTAATATTTTATGCATTGCTGAGTATTAAAATCTGATAATTGCTAATATTTGATTGACTGTAAATATTATATTTACTTGAAATTCCCGTTTTATACTGAGCATACTTGATACCAGCGCGTAACGAATCGTTCATACTGTTCGAAATCAATTCGTAACCACATTGTCATTTCTACGTAATTTCTTCATGAAGGGTAATATGTTACATTTCTGATAGCCGGTATTTGAATTATTATATGTATGATGCAACTGAAACAGTTAGGCTTATTTTCTTTAGCTACGATTTTGATCCAAAAGAACGCTGAATACATGTACTACTGACGCGGCCGTTGGAAGAATGGTCGAATGATTGTAATGATTGGTATAAAACACTTAACTTAGTCATTTGTACTAAAAAGGTACAAAGTTGTGTTGGTTGTTCATATATTCACAGATAGGTACTATTCCAGCCCTCAGTTGTAATATGAGTTCTAGCCAAAAATTTCCACCACACAGGGTTTATAAATTTACTAAGAGTTTAATGTACTGCTCGGAAAACGGATATTATAGCTTACCAAAGAGGTGATAAAGTTATGATTTTATTGTGAAAAGATATAAGCAAAAACCCAGTCACCGTGATAACTACTTATTATTCTGTTGGCTGTCTGGAAATTGAACGGTGTCTCAGCTCAAGGGAAGCTACCAACATAGAAAAATGTAGGCAACGGAGTGCCAATCAAAGAGACAGGAAAGGGCGGATCAGTGCGAAAGGACGTCCATATGCTGTTGCTCTTCAGGCAAGTGATGCACAGCAGCAAATAAAAGCTGGATATAAGGAAATAGTAAGAAAACCTAACGTCATCACACAGTATACCTCTATGATGGGAGCTGTGGACCGTGGAAATCAAAATTGTACGCAATATAGATTCAGTCGGAAAACTTATAGGTGGCGGCGAAAGATTTTCTTTTGTATGGTGTAAGTAAGTATAGTCAATGCCTACACTTTATGTAAGGGCTGTAAAATTGAAAAAAAAAATGAAAACATCATAGTGTATCGACAAAAACAGTTTAGAGAAAACCTTATCAATCAGCTCATTATAGAGGCGAGGGTTCGAGGATAAATGCTGGAAGATCTGAGCACAAAAAATCTTCAAAAATAGGTTCAATTAACAGGCTCAAAAACATGCTTCATATTCCGGAGAAAATATACGATAAGAGTGAACACTGTATGCAGCCGAGTTGGACCAGATAAGAAACAAAAGCGCACATATTTCTTTTGTAAAACGTGTGTTGGTGAACCATTTATGTGTATGCCTTAATGTTTCGAGATATATCATACTGTTGTAAATTACAAATAGTTGAAACTATTCGATTGTACTGTTTTGAACATTTTAAAAAAATAAAACATTTTTTAACTGTTTGCATTTCATATTTTTGACCGGGCCCTTTTTGGAACCTTCGCCTTTTGGGGTCCCTAACAAATATTTTGTTGGATTGATTAAATATTGTTATATTCAATTTTTCCAAAGGCCCAAAAGAAATTTCGGACCCTTTTGGGGCCTTTGGAAATTTTTGGGACATAACATAGTTTTTAAGGATATTTTTGAGCTCGCTGCCCCCTAAAACGTAAAAGCCTAATATTTCGTCAATTGGAGAAAATTGGTTCATGCTCATAAAAATTCAGACCATAGAAGAAAATCATTTTTTTGGTCGTCGTCCTCAATGTGTTAATGGTAATCTATTTTATTTAAAAAATAATATTTACATTTCATATAATTAATAAAAGTCAGACTAGGTGCACTGTGGTGAATTTTTACCCCGTAGTAGCGTTACTGTGATTATATGATATAGTAGTATGTATTTAAGGGTTAAGATCGTTGTACTTTTTTACTATCATTACATGTTTTTATGTCATGCTGATTTTTGGTATAGTATAAATAAAGCATCAATACGAGTCAATAAAATCCCTAAAGTGCTACAAATTACTTAAATTATGACATATTATAACGTATTTCATTAATTTGTTAGTCAATCTAAAGCTTTTCTTGGTAGACATAAATACGTCGTTTTCCATAATATAAAGAATGAAAATTTATCTACATTACAATTTTTAATTTAAGATTTTGTGAGAGAATTGATTTTAAGTTACTCTATCTCTTCGATGAAAATCACAAGCATTTGAAAATTATCAATAAATTACAATCGGTTTTTACTGCTCGTGCGGCTGGGACTCGAAGTATCTCGCTGCCGTTCGGGTTATTTCGCTTTGGCTACGACGCTATGTTGCCAAGTCTCCAATTTCGTTCAGTTCATCGGTAGCTGCTGACGAGTGAAGTTCTATGCTCCAATAGATCCGGATGGAGCACGTTCATGCTTTCCGCCTTCGCCGAAATACGATTGGAAAGTGTAAGCAATCGTGTCAACAGCGCTCGTGAGCGGAGGGGGAAATTTTCGACCTCTTATTGGGTGGTATTTTCTTCCCATCACCCCACGGGTCTAACTGTAGACACGCCTCACCCGCACCAAATGCTGGAATGGACTATAGTTGGGTGTGAAATTCAAGCGAACGATTCTTTCACCTCATCGGTTACTTAGTGCTCAGTGGGATTTTTAATGCGGCGTTCCGAAATTTTCCGTCTTTCTTCATTGGCAGGTCTCATCGCCTTCAACGTTTGCTTGGGTCTATCATCTTTCACTGCGGTTTTAAAGTGCCACTCAATCTAAGAGTTTTGGCGAAAATTAATTATCACGGGGGTTCATTAAAAAGTCGGAAACGGTCCCGAAATGTCATTAAGAGAGACTCTGATGAAAGCTGTGTGACTAATTAGTAATTCGAAAATGGGTTTTTAGAAAATTGATATTTTTATTTCAGCTGAAGACTCATACAGTCTGATGTCTCTCTCAAAACCTAACAAAAATTTTATGTGCCTGTTTTGGTTTTACGTAAGTTCAAATGCTTCGAAATATTTAATTCTGCGGCAAAAAACATTTTGATGAAATTATATTGACATTTTATGCATTTCGTGCCTGTAGGGGGATATTCAACATAACTGGAGAAGGTTCTTTGATGATCATGAAATAAATGAATTTGATTAGCCTGAAAAATGCGTTCCATGAATGGCACGGATATATTTGATCAGATTTTGATATGATAGATTAAAATATTTAAACAAATGTAATTCAGTAAAGGTGAAATCACAGAGTAATTTTATGAATACATAGTTTGGGTCAGAATTTTCAAAAATTCATAATTTAAACCAAATTAATAAATTTTATTCCATTAAATAAAAATAACTTTTGATGGAAATAAGTTAACATCACCTGGTTTATCATTTTATCGCTAAAGAGATAAAGTGTTTTTTGTGAAACGGTTTCAGATGAGTCAAATAAAATTCATTCCAAAATAGCAAAAAAGATTAAAATTAAAAGGTCTTCAGTTTCCAAAACGGGTCAATTCTGTTTCCTCACTAATTTTGAAAATGGAATAATGTTCCAAAAATCTACCAGAAAAAGTTCAAGGTTAATTTCTTCCCTTTTGTTGCTTTAGGCCTTTTCGACCTTTAGGCCTCCAGGTTAATTATCAGGTAACAGCATTATCCTACTGCCTCGTTAGGCATAATCGAATGATTAGTAAAAGGAAAAAAAAAGAAATAATATAATATAAAAACCGCCGCTATAAACGACACATTTTTTGCTATAGATCGTTGAGTAGCGGTGAACGTCGTTATTCACTATAATCACATTTTTAATGTCATGTAAGCATAAATAATCGTACGTTTGATGAAATTGACAAAATAAAGATAATTTTTGGGTTTTTTGAAGAAAAAATCAGCAGTAAATATTATTGCTTAGATAAAAATTTTAAAACAATATAGTGTGTAGTTTCTCCATACCTGTAATATTTCTAAAAATCTCAAATTGCTTAAATGACAATAAGTATTTTAAGGAACTGCGAGAAAAATTCAAAGACAACAAATAACTGAAACTAACTTAAACCGTAGCCTTCTGATATTCGATATAGCCACATAACTCCAACAATTAAGAAAATAAAAATCTGATGTGGCCACCACATGACTTTCTCCATACCTGTAATATTTCTAAAAAATCCAAATAGGTTAAATGATAATGAATATTTGAAGGAACTGCGAAAGAAATTTAAAGACCCTACAAAGAATAGAAATAGACTCATAGCGTAGCCTTCCGATATTGGATATAGCCAGGAATCTCCAACAATTAAGAAAATGATAAGGAGCGTTACTAAGACGAAACTAAGCGTCAATTGTTAACAATAGTCGCCGGTAGGTGGTGGCAGCTAAAAAATTAGTTGTTAAAATATCTCTTAAACAATGTATTATATGGGAAAATGTTTAAAACAAAGGTTGTAGAAAATTAAATTTCCTACAACATTTATTCCAAATTTTTTTTTACATATATCAAATATTAAAGCAAATCTTTCAGAATTAAGTATAAGTTACAGGACACTTCCGGTTGACTGATTTTTACTAAAACTAATCAGTTCTTTGCCTTTAACAAAAATGTCAAATATAAAATTTCGCGTTGACCTGATTAATAGTTTTTGAGTTAAAGCACCTACAAAAAAACTGTCACACACACACACTAACACTCACAGCACACAGACACACACAGCACGCACGCACTCGCACACACCACACAGATATCATCGAGAAAATGGTCATACTATTTTCAAGGGATCTCAAAACGTGTATTTCCGTTGAAATCTCGAAATCAATTTTTTTCATGAAAACAATAATTTCCCCTATATGTACGGAAAAAGAAATATAGCGATTATTTCAGTAATACTGGAAAATGCATTAATTCGCAATGAAACCTAATATAATGCCTTGATAATACGCTTCCCATTCACACGGAAGGTATTGCGGGTGGTATACAAACGACTCTTTCATTGAAGATTTTTACTCTCCAGCGTTTTACAGGGAATTAGACGATGGCAAGGAAATACGAAAGAGATGCGTGAAAGGGAGTTTTATGAGGAAGAGAGGGTAGAAGGAGAGCCGCAAGCAAAATTAATCCTCTAAAGAAGCAAACGTAGTGTCTTCTGCGTATGCTCAAATTCCTGAAGGGGAAAATTTAAGCACTAAGGTTCGAGAGAGAGAGAGAGAGAGAGAGAGAGAGAAAGGGGGGAGGAAAGAGAGAATTATCAGTCGAGATAAATGTAAAAAGGTTGGCAGCAAGAGTGTGTTGAGGTGGAAAAATTCTGTGAAGGGAAGAGAGTGGCGTATGGAGTAGTCTGATGATGTTTCGTTTCGGAATACAAGTCACGGATGGAGTTTTGATGGAAGTCTCACATATGCCATGGCTCACCTGATTAACCAGTCTCCTTACACCATGTTACCCATAATTTTCTCTGTACTTTTCCTTCTAGCTTCCCGTCTTGCCTCCTCGGTTTCATCTCTTGCTGCCTTTGCCTTCTTCAGCCGTGTTACCGTAACGTATATATTTTCTCCTTCCATCTCTGCATTTCCCACTTCTATCTCTTTCTGCTATTCTCTGCATCCACAACTCTTGATCACACCAGCCTTTTAGCACCGCTTTTTCACTTCCCCCTTTAAAACTCTTTAGACCCTCATATATTCTCAAAAATGAACCCTAACTCTTTCCCACTTCTCTTAAGCTTTCGTTCCTCCTCCTACTCCCTCACGTACGAGAGACATTACGCGCTCTTGCAAACAGCGGCAGACAAAGTGGCTTCAGAAACAGATTCTCTCTTTGACTAAGTGTGACAAAAGAAAGCGAAATAGATTTGAAATTACATCTCAGTTGTTCTCGGTGATATGTGAAAGATTATGGAATTATGAAGTTGATCACAGCGCCCATAATGAAATTAAGTATTAGATTGTGTTCAAGCAATGGCGTTCAAAATGCTCGGCTGCGCAAATAATTAAATTTCTTTTTTTTAAAATCTTTCATAACCTATTTTTTTGGGTATAAGCTATACTCAAATAAACAACTTAATACTTAAATAACCTAGATGTTCCAATAAAGAAAAGTATGGCTTCATTTATATAATACTTGAAATAATATCGAGGAAATACTTCTATTATTTTGAAAGCGGTTGAGATGTAATACTGTAGTTGTAAAATGATGCTTTTACAATGATAAATAAAATATTGACTTATTTTTTGTTATATATGGTACGTATTACAAATATTAAAACAAATTTACTATGCGAAACATAAATGTAATACAGTTACAAAAATAGAAGATGACTTTCTTTTATTTCAACAAAAACCCAGAAATACCTTTTGTATTTCTTAAATATCCAACTACATAGGTTTAATTAACATTAGATCATTTTTCTGATCAGATATAAGTTGAATCGGTATTCATATTAACTTTAAAATATTCCATTCCTCGAATAAGAAAAGCTGTCTTATGATTTTACAAAGCCAATTAAATGCTTGGAAAACCTGTTTATCATATTTAATGAAAATGAATCCCTAACAGAGATTTTATGCAACATTTACTCTCATCTCTATTACCAACAGACAGTATTATTTTTGGATTCATAGAATGGTAGACTCCATTCTAATGATAAGCTATTAAACGTGCCTGAGCTATAAATCTTTAATACTAATGCTTCATCTGTGATCGTGGTGTCCAACTCGCATTAAATTCACTTTCAATTCTCATTAGAAAGGGAAGAAATATTTTGCTTAAATATCATTTCCTTTTTCCACGCAGCTGTGCTGTACGTTATTGATTATTTCCTTCCTTTCATCGCATCTTAACGGAATATGTCGTTTTCGCCATCTTTCCTTTCACCACTATGACCTTCCTTTCTTCGATTCTCAGCCCCTTCCTTCTACTTTCACGTCTTTCATTTCTAACTTGAATACTCTCTTACTCTCTCTCTCTCCTGTAGATCCCTCGTTCTCGGCTTCTCTCTCCCTTTTCAACCGCCTTCGTCCCATGTCTCCCTTGTTACGTCCTCGCATTTCTCTCCCTTATTCCCTCCCCACGAGCCCCTGACCCTTCCTCAAAAACACCTCTTCCCCGAAAATCCGGCAACTCAATGCCGCCCATGTACCGCAATCTCCCCGAGGTATATGGCGATGGGAAGGGAGGAGGTGAGAGATTTGGAAATCCCGTCCACTTCGCTGAAAGATTGCCTCCTACCGTGAAAGTAAACTTTCCCAGCGCCTACGGTTAACATTTAATGGGCAGCACACGGAATAAAAAAAGAGGAAGGTTCCACACTACGTCACACAGGCTATGCGGCGCAACAGCGCGCTTCTCTCATATGGCATACTTTGCCCACCACGTGCAACCTCAATCTCTCACAGCAATTTGGTTCCCGCACTTGTCTCTCTCTTTCTCTCCCGACTTCCTTCCTTTTGCCGAGGTCAGCAGTATTTTATCCCCGCCGGCAAGTGTGATTAAGACACGCGTGACGTGACATCTCGCCGCTTGCAGCCTTGAAAACAAAGGGGCAAAGTGACTGAATTTTACCAAGGAAAAACCGTGTTCCACCGAGTTCTGACGACAATTGTCATAGGGTTCATATGAGAAAATTCTTTTTCAGGGCTTTCGGTAACTTTTACCATGATTGAATGTCTCCGCTAAAATGATTCCTCGTAAATCTCAAAAAATTTAAAATGATATTTTGAATTTCGCAAATATTGAAAATATAGGGGAACCAACATATAATTGCATAAAAAATATTTCAACGCCGATATTAGGCCTATAGTCAAAATGAGAACTGGGAAATTTACTCTTGAAAAACCGTAACACTTTTAATATCTGTTAACATATCTGGAAATACTTTTGTGTGACAAATCAAATATCTACCATCGGTAAACCCCACAAACATCATGCAACGAATATATTTATCAAATATATGTATAGACCTTGGGTTTATACGATTCAGTAATTCTTATTCCAAAGAGGTAAATTCCACCAGTACGAAAAAAGACTATAAACTGTCCGTGAGGTTATAAAATATATTCGCTCATTTCCTGCATAACTGCTGATACCGATTCAAGTACTTCTTAAAAATTCTCCAATTACTGCACGACCTACTACTAAAAAATTACTGTTACCTCAAATAAAATGACACTCTGGATCATGCACAGTTCTCGACTTGTGAAAATTATAAATTCTGGGCGCTGGAGGGTGAGCGCAAAACCGTTATGACGTGGAGAGCGGGCGACCGCCGTACGAGAGAAGTGGTCACTCCACTCCGCGCCACTCCGGGTCAGTCGACTGTATAGGGTGCCGTCTGAAGACTAAAACTAAGGTATGGGAAAAGTACAGATTGCATGAAATGCTCACCCTCACGACGCTGGTTTCCAAGACTCTAACGACCACTCTCAAGCTTTTAATCCAGCCTTCAAATGTCACTCTGTAGCTGTTTTATTGGAATCCTTTGAAATGCTTTAATGATTAAAAGGATCCAAAAGAACGTCTTCCTGAAGGAATATTGAGATCATGACATATGAACAAACATTTCAAACAATTACTCGTGCTATTTCGCAATTTCATGCAAAACTTTAGCATATATTGTTAAATTTATATTTTATTTATATTTAAATAAAAGAATTTCCAGCTTTCGGAGCTCAAATGAATGACTCATTGCTTAGGATGAGAGATATCACGTTTTATTAGGGCTTCAATATTACATTGAGTTGGAACATATAATTGTAGGACTATATGAAGTTATGTTCCAAACACCGATGATTGCCTTGCAAAATGTTTAGGCTAAATAATAAGTATTAATTAATTTAACGTCAAAAGATGACTCTATGAACAAAATAAGAGAACCCATTCGTTGGTTAATTTCTTCGTTTGCCTCTTTCTTTCATTAATATCCAGACCGTTAACCGCTGAAATATTTTTACATATCGCTTAGCTAAAACGTGAGCTTTTTATCTCATTCGTTATTAAAACATGCTTTCTGCCTTTTCAACCTTTTCACAAAATTAATTAAAATCAGACATACCTTTGTTGAGAGTTTTGAGGCTTGCAACTCAAAAGCTTTCCTTTAATGAAAAAATTGTCTATTTTGTTTTCATTAAATGCATTTTTAATGAAAGATATTCTATAGACGGAAGAAAAGCGTGTATGAGACAACTTCTATTTTTTGTTTAATTGTAAAAAAGGATATATAGCTAGAATGGATAGCAAAAAATATTGACTTTATCAGGGTGGATAACGTGTCTTACTCTTATTACTAGGGTTGCCGGTTTGAATCCTGCCAAGAGCATGGTTGCATGTGATCGTATTTATCATCGTAATGATAAAGAAATGAAAAAACTTCTATGGCGTAAATTAATTTACGGCATTCTCCACATATATATACATATGAATATAAAAGGTAATTTCGAATGATATTACCGATTTTAAAAATATGTTATTGAAAAAATAACAAAGATATATCTCATGTATCCTTTCCTTAAAACTATCTCAAGTTCTTTTCGTTGGTGGAACATAAATTTAATATTTTACATAGCCTCAGAGGAATCTCGAGAGGAGTTAGATAGGGTGATCAAACCGACCAAGAAATGGGCCCACCACGCCATATACAACGATCGAGCAATTGCTTATTCAGGAATGTTGTAATCTTACTGTGAAGAAAGCGGTAAATGTCAGTATTTTGAACAAAACATCTTGAGTTATTCTCTGCAAGTATTCTAGCTTGTTACTATATCTTTGTTAGGTATCTCATAATAAAATTTTAAAATCTGGAAGATAATTTGTAGTCACCATGCATATATACACACACGCTCACGAACACACACGCACTCACACCACACTGGAGTTATGGTATGGGTTGGTGTAACTTCCACAGTATATTTATTTTTTCGATACGATACTGTATTGGCGAATCCTATTTACAGCATTTACAGGGAACATTCTTCCAATA
Organism: Tanypteryx hageni; assembly: GCA_028673005.1. Lineage (NCBI taxonomy): Eukaryota > Metazoa > Arthropoda > Insecta > Odonata > Petaluridae > Tanypteryx > Tanypteryx hageni. Next base: position 61,309,803 of record CM054116.1, read on the forward strand.
CTACTGAATAATGTTGATACAGACACGTTAATGTGGCAACTACAAATGAGAGATCAGATTACTGTCGGATAAACAATGAAAACCGAAATGTAAATTTTTTTATCCATAGTACTTGAGTTCAGTTTAATCTTTATAAAATTCTTTTTATTATATACAACAGCACCGAAAACCATTCACTTGTTCCATGAATTGGTTTACCGCAGTGCTAATTTTAAAATTCCAGAAAATTTCAGAATTTTCCTAAAATGTTTCATGTAAATGCTATATAATGCAGGTGACATTATGCAGCTTAGGGATGTGTAGAGAAAGTCCTTTGAATGGAGCTATTAAGTTCATCCTTTTGGGCAAAATAATTCTAACAAATGGTACTTATAATAAATATCAAGAAATTATTATCCATTAGGCAATAATAAAAACAAGATGATCCAAACAGAACTTATGATGCCTATTTTCCAAATTTTATAGTTTAGATTTATAAAATATTACAAATACATTTTAACGGAAATCTAAATTGATCACGCAGATATAACGTGTGAGCGTACTAGACTATCAAATCCGAGGCCAACAATAGTCCTTGCAGTTTCAACACTCTAGTAACAAGTGATAAAAACTGCAAGAACGCCAGTATTTACGCGAAATTCGAAGATATACGATCAATATGCAATGTTCCACGTTAATAATTAGTTTCTTCATTTCTTTTTCCAAGAGAATAGTACAAATCCTGCTACGATATTATAATCCTAAGATATGTTAAAATGCAAGAGATAGTTGCTTTGCACGATGGATTTCAGATTTCCCATATAAATTCAATGGAAAGGATAGTTCCTGGAATCGAACCCGGGATTTTAAAACTTCGCAACAAAAACAATCTTCGGGTGCTCGGCACTAATAGTAAAACATTTCCACCTAGTGTCATGAAAATCGGTCTATTGGTTAAAAGGTTTATAGGGGGAGAGGCAGACAGACAGACACAACGAAGAAACTATAAGACTATTTCCATTCTGGAATGTAGACTAATAATGACAATTTTAACTCCGATATATAAAATACGTTTGATAAAACTAAATGCGCATTTTAGCTGCAAGGCTCTCAACCATCCTCAGTGGTAGTCCACTGAACTTAGATTTTAGAAAGTTTAATTCTTTGTGGAATCTTCGATTCTCGAAACAACATATTCATATGCATATTTTCTAGTAATAAAGTGAGTAGAAAATGGAAAAAATATTGAATGGTGAAGATAGAATGCATTTATTATACCAGTGAATGTATCTCTCGCATCAGGTGAAAACTATATATCTATTCAGGACACCGTATTTGTAATAAAAGGCACTATGAAATAACACATTGGTAGTGAGTGTAGAGAAATAGTATCTTGTCTTTACCTGAAAATTTCAGTGCTAGATGGATCAGCAGCAATTAAAATAATCTCATAATTTAATTTTTAGAAAATTCCAATTATGGTGAGGTTGTTCCGAAAACCGGCTTTATATTCTTGTTTTTAATGTGAGATACTTATGAAAACATAACTGATGGCAATGCTATTTTTGTTCTCATTTTGGCGCGTTTTGGTAATATTTGGTATTTTAGACTTATTTTAACTGAAAGAAAGACATTTTTTGAAGATCTTTGATGACAAATAGGGATAGTTTGAAATTAATCTGTTCTTTACGAGAGCGATACATTGCTATGAAATGTGTTATGAATTCTTAAAATGCCATTTTTATCTTCGAGTTCACTCAAAAGAATTTCATAACTCTTGATTTGGAATGCGCAATCAGCAATATATATAATCAATAGTTATGCATATTACAGACTCACATTAGCATATTTAAGTTACGATATGGTTTCCATTTGAACCTTTTCACTGAATGAGGAGAAAATATGTCCGAGTATGTTTTTCGTATTGGGTGTATAAATATTTATAATTTCGAAAAAGTAGGATGCAGGGGGATGAAAATTTTATTTGTAGCCCCATGAATGTTATACAGTCAAATCTGTACAGATTCACAACTGAATACTTACAAGTAGCGCTGAACGCTATCTCTTTTTACTCTAATGACTCCCTTCGTCATCACACGTAGATAAACACCAATTGTATCGAAGCAAAAGAACTCAAAATACACATGTAAGTAGAAAATAACATTGATATAAATAAAATTTGTCATCCATACTTTCAGCTTACTTTTTTATGCTCACGCTAACTTAAATAATGGAGACTTGGTTTTGTATCGGATACGTCTCAAAACAATATTGAATTTTTTGACAAATACTATACGATGTCCAAAATTAAACATCAGTTTTATGTGCCGATCTTAAATTAATATAGACGTTGATTGTCAATAATTCGAAACCACCAATTAAACTCAACATTTAGCCTCAAACAAAGCCTGAAGAGAAAGAGAGAGAGAGGTAGATTTGGAGAACGCTGCAAATTCATCCCCGGAATCGCTGAAATAAATGCGCCCGCGTTTCTTTTGGTGCGACACGATACGATATTACTCTAGTTCCAACTCAGAGATTTCTAGGTATTCCGCCTAAGCCTTAGCGCTCCTACCGGAACGAATTCATTCGCAATGCGCTCACACACTCGAGGAACCAGAGCCGAAGTCCTCCCTTTGCTTTTGCACGGGTGATATTTTATCTTCGCGCCGAGAATGTTTGTGGATATTTCGGGGAATGTGGAGGGAGGAGAGATTTTTCATACCCGGTAACAAAGGGATTATGGCTCGTTCTGAAAGGATTTAAGGGAGAGAAGTAGTGTTAAGAAAGTAGTGGGAGAGAGGGAGAAAGGTTTTAGGTGAGCAAAAGGGAGTGGGTTTTGCGGGGTGTTATAAGCGCCGAAGTGAAATTCCGAAGTGGCGTTATGGTGGATATCGCAACGGGCGGCTAGTGGAAGTTTGTGAGCTGAGCTTGCAGTTTGAATATGAAATGAAATAGACGTCGGAAGGGATGCGAGATAAGAAGCGGAGATAAGTGCGGAACATGACTGGAATGAAGTAAAGATTGGGTGGGAGGCGGGTGAATGGCAGAGTGGGGAAGAGGAAAAATGGGGAGTAGGAGGAATGCCGTTGACTGCGTCTCGAACAGATAAATGCAGGATATCGTTTCCAGATATCTTTGGAGTGTCATGATGGAATTCCTATGCTTTCGCGGAATTAGTTCCTAATAAAGAGGGAATTCTTATCCGCTTTGAGGAGTTCTATTTCTTCGACCACAAGAACTCTGCTCGAATTCCAGGAGTAAGTTGGAATTACTTCAGAAGAGACTTCGAGAACCTTTAGTAGATGGGAGACACGAGATTTCCGGGATATTTTTACGGAGTAGAAAAGTTGTTGCAGAATGCGTTTTCCCCGCCTTGTTATTTCTTATACACTGAAAATATAATATCGGATAATGATATTAAAAGTAGCACTAAACAAATAAAGATTGTGTATACAAGTCGCTTATGTTTAGAAGACAATAAAGTTTAGGGACTGATTTTTTATTACAATTTAATTTAAAAGTATGTATGAAAACTCAAACCAATGTATAATATAGTATGTCTATTTATTTTTTATTCATTTACAGTCTACATAAAATAATTAATTACTATTTTATTAGTATTTCTTTTATATTTTAGATTTTTTATTAAAAAATTTAGAATTGTATGAACAACTATTTTTTATTTACTCATGACTGGCCAACAAAAAAATTTAATGGCCTTTCATAATGAGTACATCGCCAGCAGAAAAGACTAGCGCATAAGACCATGCCCTCGGAAGGCTTATAACCCACAATTGGGGGACTATCACGTGAAATACTCCTATACCAGACTCCTCCATTCACCAAATCTTGAGTTGTCGCTTTGATAAGCTATATTTTTCAACTGCATCAAACTTAAATCTCCTTATATTGAATGGAAATGGATTTAATGCGATGACAAACTCACTAGAATGTAATTCCTTATACAAGGGTACTTTATTTCTTGGACATGAAATTTGAAACAAAACCTGTTCTATTAAAGCTTAAAGGGGGATAATGACCTACCGTTGAGTATCGTTTGGGAAGGAACAACAAACACGATGGTGGTGGATCTCAAGGGGATTGCAATACCCTTCTCTCCTTCTCTATCTCTCATCCTCCAAGAGAGAGAGAGGGCTGACTACGTGCACCTTTGGGATTAAGAGCGATCAGTTGGTGATCGATGACTGCTTCCCACAAACACTTGACCACATTTGTTGAGGATACGTTTGGAACCGATTCTCGTCAATAGGTGTAGGTGTGGGATCTAATGTTAAACCTCTGTGCGAAGCAAAAATCTATTCCCATACCATTAATGGGCTTGATCTAAGCGAAACCAAAGAGATTTACATTTTATGGAACATTATTATAAAGAAAGGATTTACAGTTTTCATTCTTTATTTAGATCTTTCATAAAAACGGAGTATTAGGAGTTTTACGTGGTAATTGAACATTCTGTTGTAAAATTTTACAATATTTTGGCAGCATATGTTTATTAAGCCACACTAACTATATACAAATCCATTTGCAAAATAATTTCATTCGAAAAAATTTCAACGAACATATATACGTGGTAGTACGATAATTACCACATGATTTACTAATTAAGACCATCATAGGTAATATTAAGTTTTAAATAATAATAAAACACAAAATTAAAATATTTTACGAATTTCAAATACAAATAAACGGCGCAATATATATTGCACAAACTTTCTCATATACATTTGGTCTCACTACACTCTTTGCCCAGAAATTAACTCTGTGTGTTTGGCAATTTACTGCCAATGATGTTAATAATGCGTAGAAGCAGAACCAAAACGACTGACACCGGCAACCTCTCACTAATAAGCGCGTGGCGTTAACAGAGAAGTGCGGAATTTTAGACTAGGGTACCCCCGGGTTCCTCCTCCCCTCTGACGCATGCGCTGAGCGTCTTGTACAGAAAAAATGCCACTGGACAATATATAGTAATTTTTGGGAAATAAGGATTAGTTAATATTATTTGTGACATCAGACTGTACGACTGGATGGATTTTAATCGAAATCCTTAGAGCCATTTTTGATTAATCGAATTTTGTTTCAATATATCTGAGAATAAAGTATACTTAATTGTTGCGCAATATCGTTCATCTCTTCAGAATGTCGTATATGAATGATATTGTCCACAAGTATGAGATACCATTCGATTAAGTTTAACCGTAAGGCTGTAGTAAGGTTTTGAGTGGATCGCGGCGGAGGCGTGACGTCATAGGGCTCAGGTAAGGTAGCTTAGCGTAAATTATAATGTCACTGGACGCCATATAATGATTTAAGAGACATATGGCTTACTTAATATTATTTGTGACATCAGGTTCTACAATTGAATTGATTTTAATCAAATTCTCTGGAGCCATTTTTGAGTAAATGAAATTTTTCTAAAATTTGCCAAGAATAAACTACCCTTTATTTTTGTGAAATATCATTTTTATTAAAAAAGGGTCTGCAAAAGATTTTATGTTGCATAAATAAGAGATATCATTCGATTTTATGTACGCGTTTGGGCCCTAGAACCGCGAACAGACTGACAGACGGCATGGTGAAAACCACTTTTATGGACAAAGTGACACATAAAACGCGTATTTCTATCAAAATCTCTAAGCCGAATTTTTCACAAATACAATACTTTCTCAATATACTACGTATATGAGAAAGTAAAATACGCGGTTTCGAGGTATGATCGTGATCATTAGGTAACAGGTGTAATTTTTGTGAATTGAAATAACGAGAGTTGCAGTAACGAGGTCGATTTATGAGCAATGTCGACTAAAGCGCACTTCTTATAAAAGAGAATTTAATATTGGTCGATTTTATACTACAGTAGATTTACTACATCGGAACAACAGGACGCTTATTTTAGAACATAATTATCAATATATCGGTAGATAGGTAAAGGTGGAGACTACGACGAAAATGATGTTAAATGTGATTTCTCATTTAATATCAATATATTGTTTTTATAAATAATGATCATGAAGTTTTAATGCAACACTATTTATCCCATCAGTTATGCCTAAGCATTATTTTCGCGGTACATATTTCACTTGTATAAAGATCAAGAGAGAGTCTATGGCAGTTTTCTATGTTTTTATGATTGGTGCAAAAAATTAAATGAACAAAAATTTCATTGTCTTTCTTCATTCAAAAGTATTTTCCTGGGATAAAAAACAAATAATCATTTTAGGACTAAAATAACATATCCTTTCTTATATTTGCTCATTTATTCCTTTGACTTAATTTTCGGAGATCAGAAAGATCCTGTGCCATGAAAAAGTCCCTCGGAATCTGTTTAAGAAAACGAGATAAAAAGTTGTAGCCGATTTGACGGGAAATTTGGAACCAAAATATCTATGGAAGAGCAGTAGCCAACTTTGTTAGTAGGTAGAAGTCAACTTGCACGTAAAATACATAGGAAATATTGAATATAGTTTGTTATAACAATAAATACGTATCATTGATTTTTATTTAAAAATGTATTCTTTATTTGAAATCTCGATGCTTATGATCAAGTGTTGGTCGCCATTGCTCTACATCACCATCAGATCTGAGGGGCATTATCCGACTATTATTCAAATGCTAATATTTTATAAAGTTTTATACTCCAATTTTGCATCAATAATGTGAGAACCTGTGGAAACGTTAGAATTAGAGTTCACTTTTGGAGAAATGCAAAAATAAATCACTATAGAGTAGCATAACTTTGTTACACAAAGGCAAAGACTCTGAAAAACCAGATAACACAAAGAGATTTCTCTGCTTTCGAAAAAACGTTATTTTCATTTTTTTTCCCGTGCAGGAGGCTTTGTGACGTCACACTCTCTCAACACGCGCAGGTCCGGATACGGCTTTTATCCCTTTCCGAAATAATAATAAAAAAGTAAAACGAAGGAAGGACTTCCCTCGTCACCTACTCTCCAGGCTAAAGAGGAAACACACCTTACCAAGCTGTGGAGTGTCGAACGATCGCTCAACTACACCCCGCATCTCCACACCATCCCTATGCCTCCCTTCGCAAGGGTTTTGCGGGGTGTGTGGCTAGTCACCCCCGAGATAGGGGCTCAAGAGGACTGACAAACCGCCGCTTACGTTAAGGGGCGTGAGAAGGAGTGAGAGAGGAAAGAGTGTGAGAGAGAGAGGGAGTTTCCCTCGGATTTTCCTCGTAAGGGGACTGCTGCCCCCTGTTGGGTTTCCCATCGTGCCTTCAGGCGTCCCTTACAAGGCTTTTGTGTCGCCCAGAGGAAGATTTTCATCGTTCCCTACCCTGTCTAACCTACTATTCCTCTCCTTTCCCACCCCCTCTCTTTATCTCATTCGTGTGCGGGAATAAGTAACAGGGTGAAGCTGGTAGAAAAAGGAAGGACATCGGGTGGGGAACTCACAAAGGAATTCCTCGTGCTATTCCCTGGGAGCGACCTGCGGGTGATGAAAAGCTGAGGATTCGACCCAATAGAAAAGGACCATACGGGAAGGCTCCTTTTCGTTTACTTATATATACTCTCAACATTCTATTATAGCGCATGTTGAAATTGTTATTTGAGAGATATCATAAGTACTTACCTATGGGTACATGGAGATGAATTGTGTAAATTTAGAGCCTTTTTATGAGGATTTTCTCATAAAATCCAAATTTAATTGAAATATCAAGACAGGATACAGTACATAATATCAAAGGGATTCAGCTACACACTAGAGCAAAGAAGTCACTTCAAGGGTAATATATATAGAGGAATTTAGGTTTCCTCCTTATTTCACTGAACTGAGAGGGATGGCTGAGAAAGATAAAAGGTGTGGAAAACCTACAGTACATGGATGTGGGCTTAGAAATTATGGAAAAAAGGGTTATCAGGAGTAAATAAATAGCTGTGTAACAGGCTTTTTGATAACTTGAGAGAGATCCATTATGAAGATAATAAGATAGGGATAGGTTGTTTGTGAGAATTCACAAAAGAAGAGGATTAAAAGTTCAACTAAGAAAATTCTAGATCTCAGAAATATACGGGTACTAATCATCATTATTTATCCTTCTACAAAATAAGATTGTATAATAGAAGTTACTATAATAAGAAAATAATAATGTACAAGCAAGGATAAGATCCTCAATGATTTAAATAAGAAATATATTATTAATAGTCATGGTTAAGAAATAATTAAGGGTTATAAACATACAAAATATGGGTTAAAGCAAGGGGTGCTCAAGACGTCTATCGCTAACACGTTCTACGTATATCTCTGAGTCCTTTGCATTGGCGTGAGACTGATTATATGCCGCCAATCACATTACATGAATATTTCAGATAAATTATTTCTGTATAAGGAGTATAGCTGGTTCACACGACAAACGGTAGAAATATTGCGTGGATAGGTCTGGATTAAGGGGAACATATTTTTAATCTTTGAAGTTTATGGGATGAGACTCCTGGTTTTGTTATGATCCTAGAATTTGTTGACAAGTTCTTGACCCTTTTTCCTTCCTCAACCAGTAATATAATTCATTCTTTGCATAAATCCAGTGTGACAAAGAAAAGGTATCCACTTCTGCTTATACTATGTAATGAATTTAATTAAATGGTTTATAATATACAAAAGACCTACATTTTGAAATAAAAATGTCTTTATGTAGTTATATAATTAATATTTGATGATTTAATGCCGGTAGATCACCTTTAGAAAGGTATAAGGGGCCTACTTTATGTACATAAAGTTTCGAGCACCACTGTTTTAGAGGCAGACGAGTGTAAGGTTGGTGGTATAAACATCAGGGGACCTATGTGTAGGGGCAGCCGAAAGTAAGGTGGATGGCATAAAATGAGGGGGCATTTGATGTATGTTTGATGGAGTAGTACTTTAGGGCCAGCTGAGAGTAATGTGGGTGACATAAAATCAAGGGGATTAGATGAGAGTTTGGTAGTATACGCTGCAGGGACAGCCGGATGCTATGTGGGTGGTATAAAGTCAAGTCACATTGTGTAAGTTTGGTGGTATACGCATCAGGGGTAGCTTTGTGTAAGGCGGGTGGCATTACGTCAGGATGGATTTAGTTTATGTAAGGGTGGTGGTATACGCCTCAGGGGCAACCGAGTGTTAATGGGTGGCATAAAATCAGAGAGAGCCATTTGTTGTAAGTTTGGTGTACCTTTCAGGTGAAAACTATGGGCTATTATATTTTAGTGAAGATTTGGTGACAGTTTTGAGATATAAATTACTTTGGCAAATTAGAGTAGGTTGATATGCATTGGCTGCAGGGGCTGTCAAACAAATACGAGAGCGCTAAGCAGGGTGCCATTTGGTGTTCTGGATGACAAAGTTATTTGAAAAAAATTAGCGTATAAATGATATTATGGTCGCAATAAAATACCTCAAGGAAGACCTTAGCTCAGATTTGACGCAGTTTCATTTTATTTTTGATCATCGTTCATGTTTTATGGAATTCACTTGGCTGTCATATTCCTATAGCCTAAATCATCACTAAAAATACCATGAACCACTCCATAACTAATGCACATAGTGGCAAAGATATTTCTGAAGCCGATCGATGGTTACTTTTATAAATTTTTATATGTGACTTATTCTTTATTCAGATCGTGATGTATACGGTCGACTACTTAGGGATTCATTATCGATTCATTCATATCCCCCAGGAAATTATTTATGCCACTCAAACAGCTAGAAAATCCCGTTGAATGCAACTTTGACAATTTCAAACGTTCCGGTACCTGTTTACGTTATTGCATTGCACTTCTATTCGTATGTATGTCAAACAACATGTCTATCCATGACCTTGTATACAATCTGGCAAGAATACGTAAGACTCCTATATAACTTGTAGTGCGTGAGACATGCAGTAACATGTCACCACCCGCAGTTAACCAGTATCTGTCCTGAATCTGGAGATAAACATTGCTCTGTTAATCTCCGATGGCATCTCCAATGTATGAATGGTACCTTAGCAATAAATAATTTACTCATTTTTATACGTTTTATGCTCTCTGTCTATGAGGATTTTTGTTTCACCCCTATTCTGTATTTGTAGTATGGAGGTTAAGGACACGTTACGTTGAAAATTTACATGTATTGTTATTCAAAAGTAAGCTCAACTATTAAAAAAATTAAGCACTTATCTTATATATGTCCAATAGGGATACTAGATAAATTCGTTGTGATTCTTGAGTTACTTATGATAAGTGATTTTCCGTCAGTTTTACAAGTAATTGAATATTAAAACAAAGAATAGATAACGTCTCACGGATGTTGGGATACAGTTCCATTTATGCCTAACAACAGTTTGGCCCTGATTAACCAATTTGTGCGTAGTCAACCAATGCACCAGTCTCGTTTCCCGTTAATAATAAAGGTTAGTTTTTTAACATTGGTAAAGATAATATTCAACATATGCATGATAATAAGTTTATCTAACATATTATATTTAATTATTTCTTATGTAATTTTTTATCCATTTAAAAAATCTGATGTTCCGGCTATATGTGTAATTACTAGTTTTTATTAAAATAAATTTGTTTAGTCACGTTTATTCACGATTGTGTTGGAGAATTAGCCCGAGAAAAAACGTCTGGTGGCGAACTGACCAATTTCGCTTATTTTATTTATCAACAACAAAAATTTATGATGTAGATAGTTGTCAATCTCGTCCTATAGTTAACAAATTAAAAAAAGCGTTAAATATCAGCAAACTATAAAAAATTATTTATCTTAAGTAAATACAGCAGCTATAACAAGGTTATTTGTTATAGCTATTGGAGATACATAAGGAATGTATATATTTTCTCAGTTTATATGCATTAATGCTTATTTTTTATTTATTTTCAACCACAAAAACTCGATAATTCTCTAATTATTTAAGTAAGTTGTTGATAGATTAATTACACGGAATAAGACAGGTCGCCGCCAATGTTTCGCCAGCGGCTATTTCCCCACTATACTGTTGTATAAATATGGTTAAATAAACTCTATTTTAAATTAATTTTCAGAAAAAATACGGGGAATACAGGGTACAACGAATTCTCTTTTAATTTTATTTAATATGCATAAAATATCAAAACAATTTGTAAATAAATAAATGTGTGAAGCACTAATTAAATCATTCATATAAAACATTTTATTAACACATATTATTTAACAGATTCCTAATTGTGTATTTTACTGCAAAAATAATATTTATTTTGGTATTTTCTCTGCAAAATTCTAAAATACATTCTTCTGCATTCTGCTTTGGTTTGCGTTGGGTAGAAATAATTATTGCTAAATCATATGGTCTTTCTTTAATTTCGTTAACACCACTAGGTCTTCTATGTTCTTATTATGATGAGCCAAGGGAAAATATTACGGCCGAAAACTGGCGTCGGCAAATCGTTGCATACCCAAAATAAACTCCAACACAATCAAATTCTGATGTATCTGAAGTATCTAACAGTACTTTGCCATACAAAATACTAATTTTCTATTTAGAGCAACATCCTTTCCAATTATTCACTATAGTGCTACCGGCAGGAACTACCAAATTAAGAATATATTTAAAACAGCTCAGCCAGACTTGATAAGTATATCTATTTTTCAGTCCTCCCCATGAGAGATATAATTTACGCTGAGTGTTATTTTTAATAACAAAACCGTTAAGTCAAAAGTTGTTGGGAGGCACAAAATGCATGAAAAGGGATTAGTGCAATATCGGGAAGGTAGAGGAGAAAGAAGGGCGGAGTAATAAAGGGATGTGATGGAGACGAAAACAGCGACTTAAGTCTTGAGAGATTACAATACGAAGGAATCGAAAACAAAGAACCCAAAGAGGATTTGCTAGAGAGAATGTTTCAGGCAACGGAATTCGAGGGAAAGGATAATCTATGGCGTAGATGAAACGGGCGAACTAAGAAGCATGGACTTATCTGAGTTAATCCTTCATTTACAAAATAAGGAAACGAATTTTTGGTTGAAAATGCACGCATACTCTTTGAATAAATATCTTACGAATGACAGAAAAGTAAACTCAGTGTGTGCAGAATTGATGTCCTGAGTGAAAAAAGAAGAAATGTAGAATATCCCTGTTTCGTAATGTTTTGGTAAAGTTTAATATGTTGTCTTCGTGTCGTCACAAATTTAATTTATTCTCTTAATTTTTATTTATTGTTAGAACCACAGGATAGACTGAATACGGTATGATAATATATCCCCTGTAAACGGAGTTGAATGAGATGTTGAGCGTGTTTAATCCATTTTTGATGAATTTTGAGCCAAATATCGTATTTTTCTGTGAATTCAGGTCTTTTATAAGGAATTTCTTGTTGGAAATGTTTTTCTTTGGAGTTTTTCCATTTGACTGTAATAAGACAAAAATATTCCCCCATTATGTTTATGAGTTTCATTAAATTTTTCGTTGCACTAATTATTTATTGATTGTTTAGACATTTTTACATGCGATAAAAAGCGTTTTTGGACTAAATTTGACGCTTTTTAGGCGTTCTTAACAATAAGTAAAAAAATAACACCTTATGATGTAGAATACTATTGTAACAGTATGAGAGTAACCGCACCAATTTTTTCTATTAATACCTGTAGCAAAATTATAGTTTTGATATAATATTACTTTACACAGACCCGTTCTTCATAATAATAAGCATTAAAACATGATGTCTTTATATTTTAATCCGTTCATTTATCGCATAAAGCCGCCGAAAATTGAGGCGCTCATATGACTTTAGAAGATTTACAAATAGCACATCTATCATTTTAGCCGACCAAACCGGTCTTTTGGCAAAATGAACAGCCAAAAATCGCCGCCATTCGTTACAGTTCTCCTAAAAATCATCGAACGCGCGCGACTTTATAACAATGGGCAGTAGAGGAGAGAAGGATGGTGAGCTCAATCGATGATTTAATTAGTGGATAACGCAAGACAATGGATCTCGTTTTCCGGGTGGTCATGGCGATCCAATCAGCCGAAAGTGCGCACTAATGGAGCAAGAATGGACGGAAAAAAATTACGAGCGTGATGGAACCGCGGGACAACAAGCGCCGCGGATGAGTAAATGCTTTGTTATTGCCCAGAATAAAAGGTCAACACTGTTCCGCGAAAACGCGAATGTAACGCCGAGAAATGACCCCCGGAAAAAAAGAGAAAGACGAGAAATAATTCGGGTTCTCTTTTTTTCCTCTCCCGACCTCGCAACAATGGTCGCGAAGAGAGGAAAAGATATGGATGGGTAGAATTTCAGGTTTACGCGGTCATAAAAACGTCTACGCCATAAAGCGAGAGAGGAAAAAAGGGAGAGGTTTTTGGTCGTAAAATTTAAATTCATGAGCATTTTTAGCTCCAAATTAAGGTCGGGATGTTTATTAAAAAAATAAACGCCCTTTTTTATATGCAACCGAAAGTTTCCGAGGTCGTATAATAAAATAAAATTAGAGAAACAGAAATCTTGGCGCAACGACTATTCATGCATGCGGATTCTATATTCTGTACGAATTCGTGCGTTGGGAAGTGCGAACGCTAAAGGATTTAGTAAGGAAGGGACGATAGGCGCTTTTACTACGAGATGGCCGATAAGGTAACAGTGAGATTCGACGAAATTGAACCCTTAGCCGCTGCGCGGACGACCAGTGAAAATACAATGTTGGAATCTTAACGAATGGTACAATCGTAAGAGGAATGAGAGATGGTCTCTGAGTGCAGGGGAGGGAGAGGATGTTTTTTTTAAAGGGAATCGAGCTTAGCCATTCAGCGTTGTGGTTTCTACACTTCGGAGTGGCTTGGTTTACGGGAGATAACAATAACAGGGACGTACGGCGCGGTAACACCACTTCCACCTCTGTTATAGGGCGTCGTAACTACCCGGGGTCATCCCATGCCCCGTCTATTATGCCATTAATTCGTAGTTCCTAATTTAGGATGAAACTACGGGTAGAGGGATGACGACAGAGCGCAGCGCGAATGACGTTAAATTTCTCCAATGATTTTGACGGCATGATAGTTACAGCATTATTTACAATAGGAAGCAATTGAAATATCTCGCGGGCTGCGTTTAAGTGGGATGTTTAGAGCAGGGAATTAAAAACAAATTAATGGATACATCAACATTAACGTCGTTTTAAGAATTCGGAATTTTAAATTATTTTAAGCGGCGAGTCCTACTGAAAATAATATCTCACCGATATTTTTTTAACTTAAAAGTGAAAATATTATGTAAGATTTTGCTTTGATAAACCTCAAACAATCATTTGTTTTTGGAAAATTCGGTAACCTTTAATTCTTGTCAAATGTTGAATTCAAATGGAATTTCCTGATCTTTGTGGTTTGCAGTGAACAATTAAGTTTACTTCGGGAGGAAAAAAAACGGCTGAATGAACCAGTTAAGAATTCTATCTTAATACCAACGATCGGTAAAGTAGCAATGAGGGCGACTACTTTGTGGCCAAAATGCGCAAGCGATCGATTAATCCGATTCATGGCTTACAGGAGTCTCCTTGGTCATCTGTTGGATTCAAGCTATAACGTGAGCTCGACATTCATTTTCGAATCTTTCATTTTTGAAAATGCAGTCTCTGGCCATCTAGGCACCTCTGCTGCAGAGTATTATAAAGTCCGCAGTATGTGATTCAACAGAAGGAATAAGGCATTGCGCAAATTTATGGGCACTCCTTTATACGAATGACAGGAGGATAGGTACGGATCTTAAAGTGCAACAACATTTAAGTGCGCGCTTAAGACTCGGAACAAACGGTCTAGTGCTAATAGATACGTGCAATAAGGATACAGTAAGGCTGGAATTGAAAATCTAATTACATGTGCGAGCGGCGCCATCAACTTAAGCTTTTTATTGAATCTAACGTCTGAGAACAGGAGAGTTATTCAAAGAGAATTGTTCGCGTGACTGCCAAATTTATAGTTAGCTCTACATAAAAGACGAATCTTATAGCACACTTGCAATTGAAAAAAGGTACTAGTAGGCCGTGTATAATTTAGAAAAAAACTATGAACTAAAAGAAGATGTCGCCTATTGTTTTACGCAAAAATGAATCCCGTAACAAACAAATACACAATATTTTAGTATTATTTGCAAACGGAAAAGTGAATAAACTAAAACCACATCGCCATTAAAGTAAAACGTACTTGATTGAATATTGAAAATAGGTAATTGGGTAGATTTTGAATTAGGGTTGAAGATTCGATTAGAGTAACAGATAAACGATTCATGCTGATAAAATCGGGAAATTCTATCTCTCCTACATCGAGGGTGTATAACTAATGATCAATGTTTCATTTGAATACGTCATTTTTTTGCAATTACAAATATAAAAAATTATGTTAATTTATTTATATCAACATACTGATATACGATAAATATTATTTACCTTATTGTATCAATGCGATGGTGCCTATTGGATTCTTTCAATTAAATTTTACTGAAACTTTATATATTAAAATGAGACCTATCGCATGCCGGATTTTTTGTTGCTCTCAAAATTTTGGTGAATGTGTTTTTGCTGTTGTTGGCTTTTCACACCAACCCTGAGCAGTTAATTTTCGGAATAAATCACAAGTAAATTTCACTCGTCAAATTGCGCCTGATATTCAAGAAATTGTGACCATTCAATTACAAAATTAATGTGACGTTAACATAATGCACAGCCAAATACATATATGAATATTTTGAAGAAAAAAATCTGATCTTGTTGAGTGACAAACAATGAAGTGTACAAAATAGCCCCGAGCACACACATTGAACTATTGAATTATCGACTAAAATCGAATCCTTGTAAGCCTAGTTATATTTCCCCCGCAGACCATCGTGGTCACTATAAAACATAATTTTTTATTTGTAAAATCACAAGCCTGACATGCGGGGAGAAATATAATCTGAGCATATAAGGGAATGATTGCCAAACAAACGAGATTATTATAGCCATATAAAATGCCTCAGGAATCAAGAGCATTTGTTTTGGTGTAGGGTAAATTTATGTGATATGGTTTGGATAGGAACCTATTCCTAAGAAAAATTTTAACGTAAAAAATCTGTAAATTAGGACCATAACCTCTGTCGTTATAAATTATTAGAATATTAGCTATATAGTTGTTAAAAACATGCAGAGAAAATATGAAAGTTATGGGAAGTAAACAGGGTATAAAGACGATCGCCACAATGAAACTAGGTGCCGAAATTTAGGCTTTCTGGCATAATTAATTTTAAGATAAATCGCGATGCCATCTGAGCTCGATACTCTTTGGCTAAGAAAAACTACCTTAAATGATACAAAATATATCCTTAAATCACGACCGAAACATACCCTTGTGGAATTACGTTCTGCAATATCGCATCTCATCAGATGGATATCTTGAGAATTTGAATGCCGACCAAATAGCATCGACTGAAAAAATCATTTGGAAAAGTATGGAATCAGGCGATCTGAAATATCCTTTGCTACCACACATATAACAAAAAAATTGTCCAGCACAGTTCGACGTCAGGATATTAAATTGCAATTCACACTTTTTGCAGCTTTCCGTAAATGCAGCGTTGGATGCTCATTGCCAGATAAAAATAAGGAATCCAATCAATGTGCAATCGTCGCTTTCTTCCATTATTCTTTATGTAAAATTAACAAAACGTCAGAGCACATATAATCTACCTGATTTGTTAAGTCGTGTTATATGTCAGTCAGCGATTTCTGGGAAAAAGTATAACATCGCTGAATGTATATAACAAATACAAAGGAATCTCTAGATGAATACAAGCCAGCGATATGGAATTCGGACTGAAGGAATCTGTTGGGTGATGCGGTGAAAAATGTTTTCTAAGAGGTGCGGAGAATTGTGAGGTTGGCAGGTAATGTAGGAGGAGAGGGTTTCAACGAACTCCAAGAAAACAAAAACTCCTCGACTCTCATAAAGAAGAGTTGACAAAGGAGGACCTTGCGGAGCTCATACACTTAACTGAAAGCAGTGAAAAGGACGAGGGATGTGTGTTTTCAAAGCCTCAGCTATCGCTCAAGGTACTAGCGGAGACTCTGGAAATGACTAAGGCTCTGAGTGACAAGGTGCTTGACACAGACCCTTTAATGGAGCGGAGAAAAAAAAGTTAAATGAGGATTGGGGTTTCTTACGGCTCCTTACAAGTAGACATAGAGGGATTTGCGACCAAAGACGAAGCAAACGTCAATAAGGAGTTATTTTAAGAACATTGCTACTACACCTTCCTACTCTGTAGACTCTTGAAAGCCATCCAGGTAAGATATTCTGGTGAAATCTATCGCTTTCTGATGCATTCTTCCATATAACCACCGTCCTCATCATAATTTCAATATAGGAATCGTTGATAAGTTAAATGGCTTTTTAAACATTTTATTTTATTTATCCTCCATAGTGTTTTAATTTATGTTATAATTAGCATGAACTTATTATACGTTTAGTCTTATTGATCATGAACCTCCGCCTTGTGGTTTTCAGGAACGGAGAATATTGAGTATCGAGAGTAACTACGGTCATCATTGATTAAAATTTTCTACAAATTACCAAATAATTTATGTGCAAATGTTTTTGGCATACATTTCAACTAACCATCTTCAATGAGAATTTCACAAGATGATTTTTTTAAATAGTTCAGTATTTCTGGTTTTACTCTAGGCAATTGTGAAATAACACGATTAAAACCCAGGAACTTGCGAGCAATCATATTAAAGAAGGAGAGACGATAGTAATATACTATGTAATATAGGGCCTCATGTTGTTTACATGAAGCATATAAACTCATAATTTTAGGCAAATTTAATATCTGTGAAGAGGCATCTGAGAGCAGTCATAATAAAACCCGGAAAACTTGGGTACTTAATGTTAGTAAACTTTATATTTCATTTAATAAGATTTAATAATGATAAAAAGCAGTCATTTATTAAAACATTTTTCCCCTTCATTTATTTCGCTGCAATTTACAATTTTGGTATAACAAGTAATGGCCGTATGCACGTCTTGAATATGATAACATTACCTTAGTGTTACATTACTTAATGGTGAGTTTTTAATTTATCGACTTCGCTCTGTCAACAATATGATATAAAAAGAGAATTCAACATTTAACTGTTTTATTAAATTTATATCTATGATATTAGAACTAAAGTCGAATAAAATTGGAAAATTTCATCTAAAATTAAAATATCGCATATATGAGCTGATACAGTTTCTTGGTCAATTTATTAATCAAACTGCAAAGCAATACGTTCAAGACGAAGATGAAATAATTGGAAAAATTAAAAATATTAATGGAATTAATATATTCTATGTAACTTTGGTACACTTGCTATTCCTCCTACACATATATTGGTGAAGCAAAATATATATTCAATTCACGCATCAATCGGAGATTTACCTTTGTAAAAATAAGTAACCGGAGACTCATAAGAAGCTGAAAATTAAACATTTCAATTAACTTCATTATAACTTCAACTCTTATCCTGCCATAGCGACATAAAATATTAAAGACATTTGAGGTTACGTTGTATTAATCGGACTTCCAGATATATTTTAACTCCACAGGCTTATTTTGAGTGGCATTTGACCTCGTTTAAGTCCAAGACATTTTATAATTGAAAACCTTATTAACCTCTAGATAAATCACTAACCTAAACAGTAGGAAATTCTGCGGAATACGGTGTTCTTTTGTGATAGGGTAACATACATTGGAGTAAAATTTATGGCGAGCAGTAGAACGGGTGACAACAAACCGAGAGACGAAAGCTTTGCGGAATAGTACGTCTAAAAACGAAAACTGAAACTAGGCCAAAAAATAAAGGATTTCCGGAAAAATACGTAAATGGTCTTTGAGAAAAAAGTCGACGAAGAGAAACTTTTACATTCACTAAGAGCATGCTGTTATTTCGTTAATGAGATCGCAACCGCACTCGCACATACCCACTCATACACACTGGTTGGTGCACGCTATTCATGCCGTCCGGGTCGATTGGAGAATAAATAATAATAAAAAGGTTAATTACTCTTGTAAAGGGCGAGCCTTATGAGTTATTTTGGTTGCAGTCCAATATTTACTCTTTTTCTCTTTCTTAAATATCTCGGGGGCATGGAGATGGAAATTCAGTCTTCCGTTTATTCCGCAAGAGGAAATTATATCACGGCCGAAAAGGATAAATGCGTCGATATCGAAACGATCTCCAAGCAGAAAATACATTGTCGAAGGAAAAAGAAACATCCTGTGTAAAGCGTATCGCTTAATATTTGTCCTTAAAAAGTTCTTATTTTACGTGGGAAGAGTGAAAATTAAAATTATTGCGTATTAAAAATAATGAACTTTTGGCTTCGCTTACATGTCCGTCTGCCTATTTGTCGGTCCTGGTCTTACCAAAATTGAAAATGTGACAAAAGCAAGAGATTGAAAAGTACATAAATTTCTTAGGGTATGATTATGGCATTATCATTCATTGATTTCTAAATTTATCTAATTAATAACGGATTTATTTAAATAACTAGGAAAACGAACCACATTAATTCAATGAAATGAAAAACCAACTTCTACACCCATAAAGTGAAAAATTAAAAGTTACCATCCTATCGTTGGCTACTATGAATATGCTATTGTAATGCTTCATTATATCTTTTAAACTATCTCTAAAAGACTGGACATATTTAATGAGCAAAAAGAAACGCCTTCATAAAAACATGAATTTAGAAAATTTTCCAACATGTTAGATGAACGAGTACTATAAAGAAAAGAAGACAGCAGCTACTGCATAGGTATAATATAAGATTTTACAAAAACTAATGCCCTGAAATGAGGGATTTAAACGGAAATGAGAACTTGAGAAGGTAGACGTTATATCGTCGCCCGTTATCAAGTTCTCAGTGTACGCAAAAGACCAAATATCAAGATACTTTCAAAGGGGAAACGATGACCCTATGGGTCACATTTCCAGGGAAGAATCAAGGAATGGACTCGAGAATGCATCCGATGGAGGGCAATGGAAACATCACAAGTATCGAAGCGATCGGACTCCATCGTCCTAACTATAATAATCCAAGAGGTTGATTAGCCAAAAATACACACACTCCATCGCTTTAAACAAGAAATAAAGTAAGCAGTCTGTTATATATGAAACTCGATAAAATTAGCGTGTTTTTCTTTTATTGTTAAATTCGGTAATATTTTGCGTTTTATTTCGCTATGAAGATTTCTCTCATTAACATAATTGACGAACTGAGAAGAATTTCGAATTTGATCACCAATTATATATTATTATTATTAATTTAACTTGTTATTTTTTTGTGGTTATACCGCCATATATTCGGTTAGTAGGGAATCGTTTGTATGTGGCATTACTGCGAAAATGTACGTTAATAATTTCAGGTTTATATTATTTATACCTTCGGAGATATTAAAAATGTAATGGGCCCCTATCCGACCCTGTATGTTTTTCAAAACTGAAATCTAAAGAAAAGTAAATGGCATTATAGATCACATGCACTCTCTAAATTTCAGTCTTGTATCTCTTACCGTTTACTTACAATTTTAATTTTATTGATTGCACAGACAGACAGTCAGAGCAAAAACGTACGCTAATTTATGAAATAAAACACGCTAAAAAGTTAGAGCAAAATATGATACAAAAGGCTGAGCTAGAATATTATTCAGTAAAAAGACCGCTGTCTGGTGAAAATAGAACGAAGTCTGTAAAACTGTTCAATTCTTTTAATTTTAAGTTAAGTCCATTTCTCTATTACTTTCCCAGAATGTTATTAATGAATAAACGGAGTATCATATAAATCTACAATGGTGGATAATTGAAAATCAGTGGAGGTTATAAAAATAATCGTAAAATTAACTTGTAAAAAATGGCTACTGAACGTAACAATGAACATATATACACAGTCATTTTATTGCCGATTACCTTCACCTTAAATTCATCAAGATACTAAGGTTACCGTTTTTCCCTTCATTGTCTAGAAAACGCCAGAATTAGTGCTATTCATACAATACAGAGTGGGTAAAGCGATGTGTTGTAACTGTAATCATTTCATTCACTGATATAATATTTGATATGGCTAATAGCAGCAAGTGTTTTATTTCGAGGATCGGGATAATTTTCGGCGACTGCCTAGCCAAATACCTTCCGTTATGGTCTAAGAAAACACTTTAAACAAAAACAAATAAAATTTCATTAATTCTATGAGAGAGATGGACGTGCATTCGCGAAGTTAAAGGTTCTCTTTTTCTCTCTATGAAGCCTCGTCAAAAAAGATAAAACTTTCCTGACTCAATCAAACTCCCAAAATGTTAAGAGAAGTTGGGCTTTTACAAGTGATTAAGGTAAAGTGGTTTTAGAGTCAGGAAAAGAAAGCCAATAATGGTTTAGGGAGTCCGCTGGAGGAGCCAGCGTTAATGTTGGAATGGCTCAAAGAATGGCAGTACGGGGAGAGAGTGGTTGAAAGAGGTAGAGAGAGAGAGAGAGAGAGAGAGAGAGAGAGAGAGAGAGAGAGAGCGTGAGAGAGCGTGTGTGTGTGGTTGTTTTTGGTGTGTGTGAGAAAGAGAATAGGCACGTTGCGTAGATAATTAGAGAATGGAAACGAGTAAGTGGAACTTGGGACCGGTTGGATGGTGGAGGCAAAGGAAGGAGAAAAAACACGGAAAACAAAGGAAAAAATTTAAGGTGAGAGAAAATCGAAAGAAGAGAAGTTAGAGATGTAAAGGAGATGTCTTCAAAGACGGCGTATGGCAGGGGGTGGCCAAATTTGTGGAATGGCATAGAATGAACCGACCAAAAGAGAACGTGAATAATGGTGTAGCTGGCGTGAAAGTCAGCTAGACATTTGGCGGGAGCATCTAGAAATTTAACGGTGCGGATATGATGCGGGGTTAAAGGAGTCAAAAGAGAAAGATTGGAATGAGGGAATTGAGTGGGAAGGAGGACGCGTTTAAAAAGAGGGAACGAGAGAGAGAGAGAGAGAGAGAGAGAGAGAGAGAGAGAGAGATAGAGAGAAGGGTATAGGTGTAGATTTGGTAGAGCAGGATCTTTATGATCGGGTGATTTTGAGGGCTGCGAGTAAGATGACTGGAAAATCGGAGAGAGAATCGTGAAAGAAAGAGAGAGAGAGGGAGGAAATTGCGAATTAATCCCGCCGAGGAACGGAAGACATTAATCAATTGGTCAGCCCCTGGGAATGAACCTCCCATACCGACTCCGAGTCTTTACAGAATAGGGAGAGGAGGGGCGGATGAAAGGAGAAAGGAAGGGAGGGTGGAATGGTGGTTAGATGCCAAAAAGCCGGAGAGTCAATTCGACCACGTCTCGCAGGGAAAACGCCCTAGCAGACCACCTCGGAGGAAGTTGCGTAGGCTGAGAGGAGGCGTATGTAGAGGAAGGGGTTGAAGGGAGAGGAGACGTAGGACTGCGGCGGGGGTTCGGCGCCTCTGCAATCGGCCATGACGACCGACGGCGGTGACTAGAGAGAATGATTTGGCATTAAAGGGTTAAAGAATATAGAGGAAATAGGGCTAGCCGTAAAAGGGTTAGAGCGAGGAAACCGCGGGAGGAACAATGAGACGGCCAACGAGTGGGAAGTCGGAGTAAGCGATTTAGAAGTGAATGTAGAAGGTGCCGATGAAAAGGATTTGCGTAGGTGATGGGAGGCAAGAGCATATACGAAGTTTTTTTGAAAGAAGTTTAAATTATGGATCGGATTTTCAAGTTTATAGGTTAGTTTCGAACTTCTTAAATGGCAATATAAAATACCCGCACTTGATGTATATTGCTTGGTGACAAAAATTGAGAAATATTTAACCAAGCTACCAAAAATAGGTAACTCATTTACTTCTATCTGACATAGGTTTTTCAACCAAAAATAGAATCAGTGCGGGATTTTTATAGATAGTTAAGTTATTATTTAAAAATGTATGTGCCACATTAAAATCCAGTTAAAACTTAGTTTATGCCAAGAGTGTTGAATTCCTGAAAAAATTATTGAGGAAAATTCAAAACCTATCATAACAAATTGCGATTTAAAATGATTTTTGTGATCTCAGAGTCAAGTTCTACCCATATTTAAGTTATTTTTGTCCCATTTTGTACAATTATTCGAACTTTTTCTTATTTTACGAGTTAGTTCTAAAATTGTCATGGACATTGTCTAAGGCAGGCAGAAACCTATATCCCGCATCTGAAAAAATAAACGGCAACGAAAATGAAACATACTCAGTAAAATTAGCTGATTCAAGGAAACATACCTCAGACCGTGGGCGACTAAGCTAAAATAAACATCTCCATACTTATTATCCATGCTTATCTACGGTCCTTATCGAACCATCCTTTCCCTGTAACACGTAAAAAGCGCTAGTTTCACCCGTAGGCAGATAAAAATCTCGGCTCGGACTCCGCGGGAATCTTCATAATCAGCGAGAACCAACGCATACGCATAGGCCTAATCATGGCTCCAGACTAAACGTCCCGTGGCGGGGTGGATATTTTATTTTTTTAAATTGTTACCGCGGTAAAAAAGGAAGGAATAGAGGAAGAGAAAGTAACGCGGGCCGCAAAAAGAAGGGGTCATGCGAGAGACGGGAAGGTTCAGGAGGTAAAAAAATCTGTGCGAAGGTATGCCCGGGTGTGTGTGCGGGAGGCGTGCCATAGCGGTAGGCATGAGGAGGAACCGCTGACATGCGGAGTGAGAGTATCCATGGCTCGAGTGTTTACTGAGGAAGTGGAGGCGAAACAGGGAAGGAGGAGACTGCGAGAGCGTGAGAGGCCAGAGGATAGCCGAGCGTTTCGGACGAGGAGAGGAGAATTTTTGCCCTCCCGAGAATTCGATGACTCGGATGATCCGGAGGCACATCACGCGATCGCGTAGTCTGAGGAACGCCGCGAATTGAAACGCCATCGCTTTAGCCTCCAAAATATCACCGGTATTTAGTAAGACTAGGCTACGAGAGAAATGAGGAGGAGGATTATCACGGGAAAGAGAGGTATAAAGTGGTCGCGTTAAAACCTCCGCAAAGCAGGCGACCGTGGAATTCAGTTGAGAGGCGCGCTTTAGGGATGGGCCACGGGGAAAGGGAGGGGGTTGGGTTGGGGAAAGCTTTTTTTAAAACTCGCTCTCTCGGTTAGGTATGCGTAGGGTGGTTTTGGAGTGAGGTTGAGCGAGAGATTGAGGCTGAGGGGAAGAGAGACGGTGAAGAGGGTTGAAAGGCGGACGATGAAAGAGTAGGAGCAAAAGGTTGTGGGTGGAGAATGAAGGGGTGTGAAGAAGGGAGTTTAAAAAAGGTGGGGTGGATGGCAGGGGAGTTTAGGGAAGGTAGAACGATGGCAACGGGGGTGGGGATAGGTTCGTGGTTTTGCGTTAAGGGGGCGTGGGATGTAGAGGTTTTAGGGCGGGTGAAGGTATGAGAGGGAGAGAGAGAGAGATAGAGGGGGGAGTGAGGACCTGCCAGCCAACATACTCGACATGTGGTCCGTCCGTA
Organism: Tanypteryx hageni; assembly: GCA_028673005.1. NCBI lineage: Eukaryota > Metazoa > Arthropoda > Insecta > Odonata > Petaluridae > Tanypteryx > Tanypteryx hageni. The sequence continues at coordinate 61,334,303 of CM054116.1, forward strand.
ATTGCAACGCGCTGCTAGCAAGAGGGATCCTGCGGCAGAAATAACAATGCGGAGGTCGAACGTCTGATGGGGTTGAAGGAGTGAAGTGGAGGGGGAGATGGAGCGTGGGAACGAGGGAAGTGAGTTTGGTTTGTTGGAGGCGTGGCGGAGGGTACAGGCTAAAGGGTGAGTAACGCAGATTTTTTCAAGGGATAGTTTTTAAACTGAAACAGAGAAGGAAAATAACCGAAGGTTATCGCGGAGAAAGGGAACGAGAGAGTCGAAACGAAATAAAAAATGAAAAGTTGATGTTTTGCGATTCCTCCGGAGAATTTCCTTTTTTCGCCGTTTCAAGAAAAATAAAAGGTTAATTCTCATGCAGCCGAAATTACCCTGAATAAACAGAGAGAAATGGCCGGTAAAATAACTCGGGGATTCATGAAAGTTTTTAAATTGTTTCCTCCGAATCACCGTCAACTCTTAATTTCGGGCGTAAGTTGGAGGTTGTGAAGCCAAGTGAAAGGTTTGATTACAGATATGGTGAGCGATAGGAATTTTTCTTTTGGTCATTGATAACTCGAGGTTATTTTATCGCTTTTGAATTTTGATACTGATTTAGCCGGTTATCAAAAAGGTTCACTTGATCCGTTTAGACTGAAATCATATTCCCTCATTAGAGAAGGAAGGGATCTGCTAAGCTCAAAATTCTCCATTCAATATTATTCATACATTTGCACCTTAATATCCGTTAAATTATTCCAGATAAAACCCTGGAATCTTTAAATTGTTCGTCTACACATGACATGCGGCGCTGTGTGTGTGCGTGCGTTCGTAACTGATACTGTATGCATCCCAAAGTATTGATTTATGTTTTTTTTTATCTTTAACAGCACGTTCAATGAATAATCAACTGCGCTATCCTTTATCTTCAAAGATATACCTCCACATTGATTTACCAAATCATACCAAGTGAAACAGACGATTGCTTTAACTTTATATATTTTATAATTTTTAGGAGATAAATAGTTGTCCTTCATCTAGACGAGGCTGTAGCGGTATATTTGTGATTTACACCTAATTTTTGAGGGAACAGATTTTCTTTTGGCTTGACAAAAATAAAGAGCTCAAAAATTTTTCAGTAAAACAATAAATGAAGGTATAAAATATAATATTAGCATTGGAGAATACAAGTTCTAAAACATCTACTTTTAATCTCTCGCATGAAATAATATCTGCGAAACCATCAGGAATAAATTTCTAAACTCGGAACGTTTTTTATATAAACTGTATTTTTGGGACATTCCTTTAATGAAATAATTCTGAAGTAATCTCTATGGCTAATTCACTGATTACACTAAGTGAAATAAATTTAAAGGTGTATATGTGAATTGATTCGAACACATTAAAAGAAAATAAACCAAACTCCGTATTATTACTATTAAGGTAAAATGATATAATGGGAAATATTACCATTGGTTGACTCTTTAAATGGAAGAAAATTAAAATAACAATGTCGCTGGGCTACTTAGTTTTTAAATTACGGTTTTTAAGAGAAAGACATTTAATAATAACAGCATAGATTTTCTGTATTATCATATGCAAGTATAAATAACATTCAAAGCGAGCCTTGCGGTCTTGTCCCACAAAAGAACTATTTATCACGCGGATTATATGCATTAAAATGTATTCATTCCCTTCACAGCAGAGTTAACATCATCATTCCCATATATTTATCCTTTATCATAGCGACCATCTCACGTAAAACTTTATCCTGGGCCCAGTTTTTTCAATATCCATGCCAATTGCACGCATCGACTGATATAGGTTTCACATATTTTCGAATTTATGTATCGCCTTACAAACATATAATAACTTCTTTATCTCCACCACACGATTTCTTCCTCCCCCTGGTCCGTTTCCGATTTTTTATATCCTGTCTTATCTTTTTCTGCACGAGTTATTCTGATATATCTCCCCTTGAAATCTACCTCACCCTTATGCTATTTTCACAACATCACTCAATGGGCGCCATTAAATGCATACATCCCCTAATGTAACCGAAATAGTCCGCCATATCCCTCACTCTTCTCATTCACCGTGGCTACTTTTCCTGCTAATCCATCTCATCTCAATTCCTTCGCACACTCTTGCTCACTTCCCACCCTCGATCACTTCATCGTCCCGTCCCTCACCTTAATTCCTTTTAATTCCTCTCGCGCAAAAAGAGATAACGAAGGGAAATCCAAGAGAACTCTTTACTCCACTCACGGCATGAATGCGAATCCTCCAGAGGACTTTTATTTAAGCTCCTTACGCGAACTCGTTTCGATTCAAAACTGCCCAACTTGTTTTCACTCTCACTCCTTCCTGTTCTTTCCCTCTTTTTACGGGACACAGGGCAGCGTTTCTCGTCTTTTCTTTCGCGGCACTCTTCATATCTTTCTCCTCATCGCGTGAAACGGCGGAGTTTTTTTTCAGCCTTCCTTTCCATCTTCCCCTATGAGAAAAAACCGCAACTAGACACTTCCCCTCTATGTTGCCAAGCGTTCCTCTCTCATCCTTTCTCCCTTACCCCTTTTCCCACGCTCTTCCGCCATTCATCACAAACACACATAGCGTTCCTCACCCTTCGCCTGTCCTCGCGTAAACTCTCGGGTGAGGCTAAATATAAAAAAACTCCTCAAGAATGATGCAAAAAACGATGAAAACCTCGCTAAATAGGGCTCGTCGTCGTAAATGTGAATAAAAAACCAAAAAAATAAAGAATTCTTTCGCATCTATATTCTTTTCAAGGTCCTCGTTTAAAAAAACACAACGTTGAAAGGACGTGTTTACACTTTTTATTTCTCCCTCTCGTATCTCTATATTTCTCTTCCTCCCACACCCTCATCCTTTGCCAGGAAAAAAAATTGAGCGATAATTTAAGCGGAGTGAACGTCCTTAAAGATATTTCATTCGTTCCAATTTAAAGAAGTGGAAAGTTATTGCCAAGCCGATTACATCAATGGAAGGTCTTAAGTGCCTCCGTTTTGTTGAAGTAGAATAGAATGAGAAAGAGATAGAAAGATGAAAATGGAGGAATGAGAGTGAAAGGAAACGTAGCCATTCTTTGTTTGGAGGGAATATAAGGGAGAGTCGAGTTATATTTGCCTCGGTTTATTTTTTGGGAGGGTATTCGGCTGCTTAATACCAAGCGATAGAGGTGAGGAGGGGTGTGAGTGTATTTATAAAAGTTTGATCCAGTAATGCTGGAATTCCGTCTTACTTTTCACAGTTCTAGTTTTAGTTAACCAAAGGAGCCACTCCGTGGAAAGGCATTATACAAATGAAATCAAGCTCATTATGTAAATTTACACCTTCATTTATTTTACGAATGGTTTCATGAAATTTAATCCATCATCAGACGATTTGATGGGTTTAAATAAATAAAAAAAAAATTGAGCTGAGAGAAGGTGGGAGACTACGGAGGGGACTTTTATTTGACGGTTATTGGAAAGGAGTGAGATTGGGGATGTGAGAATTCTTTGCTGTTGTATAATCAGAGGTGGGAATACAAAATCGTTCAGAACAATTTTGGAAGGGAAAACCAGAACAATGTCCATATTCTTCAAGGAGTCCAACTTCAGTCCTCTGGGGTGTGCAGGTAAAATGGCAGGATCAAAATTATTATCATGTTTAGAGTAAAACAAATATTTTGTGTTGAGACGTGAAGGGTCTTGATTCAACTAAGACGTTTATCTTCAGCAACAATTATTTTCATAAACTTCCGGCCGATTTGATCAATATTCACCGCGTCGCAAAGAGTATTTGCGAACACTACCTTTTGAAAACCATATAATTTATCTTTTGTATTCTTTAGAAATTTACAGCAACTGCAGGAGGTATTGAAAGTAGCTTTAATGTTTGATGGATGAGATGTTAGGTAATTTGTAATGTTACCTAGGAATGTAAAATTACACCATTTTTTCGGTCTGGAGAAGTAAGAGGGATTAAAACTTGTCATTACATTCCGAAGTCTTTTTAGGAAACCTACATATGCTGACTACACTATCCCTAATGACTCCTTACATAATTTCTTACATTAGGATACAGCCACACATGCTATGCCTCACCGCTTGATAAACATCTCTTTTACGAATTCAACTTTAACGAAGAATTAAATACGATATGATGGACAGACTCTTGGATAAAAAACTTCGGAAATGAGCTATTTAAAGTGTAAATATTAGTGAGTTTTAATACATTAGTATTTCCTGTATTCATCAGCGGCTAGTAGGTTCTAGCAGTATGCTTAATATTAAACAGAATAGCATAGATGAGTAAATGTACATGAATTTAAAATTACTGCTACAGCTAAAATCTGTAACGACACAGTGAATAGCCTTTTACACTACTGATAGCGAATAGCATAAAACTGTAAAATGCAATATTGGCGGAAAATAAAAACAAAAACATCTTTTTATCCGTATAATTCATGAAGATAAAACGGGCAGATTGGATGAAAAACGAGGCAATACTAAGAAGAATGATTATAGAGACTGTAAGAAAGAGGAAGGCCAACTGGATCGGACATTAACTGAGGAGAAAGCATGATTAAAGACGTGTTAGAAGGAAAACTGGAAAGAAAAAGAGAAAGGGAAAGGAAAAGGTTTCAGTTGATGACTTGAAAGGGAAAGAGAGCTACCAAGAAATGAAGAAGATTGCGAAAAACGTGAGTACGTGGGGTATAAACATTAATGATCACGAAACTGTCTACGGGCAGGCAATCTATGATGATGATGATAACCGTATTCTTTGAAATAGACTCATTTGGTAAGTGAATCGCTAGGATATGCGGATAGATCCTCCTCTTAGATTTTATTCTAGGCGCTTTCCTGGAATATTCAGTGTTTCCATCTTGGCCAAAGATGGAGTAGCATCTGCTTGGTTCCGGATTTTTTTCCGGAGCATTTCCGCTCACGGTTCAAATAGTGAAAGTCCGTGATGATGCCTTAGTATGAGAATGAATCATGAGCGGACCTAAAACCTTGCGTCTCTCTCTCCAAGTCAAGTACATTTTGCGTGAATGTGTGTTAACCCCTGTATCATTCCGGGAAAATAACCCTTTATGACATTCTTTGCTTGTCTGCCTCATTCTCAATTTCCCTCTCTCCGCACAAGTTGGCATTACGCAGCTTACACATCCACATCTCGTCTCAAAAGTCTTTCTTCTTCTCGACACTATGAAGGTCATTTACAGGACTCCTTGGAGCCTCCAACTGGATTTCTCCTACTTTTGTCTCCCAATAAATGAAAAAAGTGTATTTAAGCGGGTTTCATTTGCATTCACTATCTTGTTTCTAGATTAGATAACATTTTGTGACGGATATACACTGACACACTTATAATACTCATTAAAATGTAAGAAATAAAATTGGAATTATTCCTGACACGCTTATTACGTTCACATAGTAACCATTTATTCGAAATGCTTTCCTATCCCGCGTTTTTTTAAAATTCATTTTGAAATTAGTAGGATGATTAGCATATGTATTTATCAACTAACTTTGACTAAACCAGGAAAATAATTTTTCGTGGCACTACATTCTTCATTTTGCAATAAATGTCTCTCTAATAAAAAAATGGGAAAAAAGTTACTTTGAAGCAATTCTTCTTCGAATCAACCAGATTTCCATGAAGATTTTTGGATACGAAAATATTTTGATATGCTAATTTATTTATGCCAAATATTGACGTTCCTTCAGTATAATTTTAATTTTTATGGTTACCTTTTTTAATCAAGCAATATGTAATGTAATAACACAATATGGGACAAATCGAGTATTTCGTTAAGATTTAAAATAAAATTTCTTATCTTTGCAACGAATATATCATGACTCATGCATTACTTCTATTTTCTGTGGGGAAAATAAATTTTTCCTCAAAGGAGAAACAAATGATATCTCCACACCACGACATTTTTTTTCAACAGTGATTATATACTTCCATCAAGAAGCTTATAGTTTTTTGTCCTTAAGCAGAAAGCGTTTGTAAGCCGCTTCATCATTATTTAAATTCTCTCATTTCTTTTCATAATTATGCTCCATTCATGCGGTTTTAGATTCGTCTCCATTCCAACCTATCTTTTTTCCTGAACGCACATGACATAGTTGCACTATTAATGGCGCGGACCGCAACGCATTTATCTATCGTCGAATGACGGAGATTGTTCAGAGGACGGTGGCTGACGAATGGCAGTCCCTGAGCACTGTATTTAATTACTGTCTACGATGTTGGCAAGCTGTTTGGAAATGCCAGAGGTCGAGAAGTCTGTATACTCGCCATAAGCAGACCGAAAATTAAACACCGTTTGCCATAAATGCAAACAAGATGGCACGGTTCCTTTTTTATCGCCGGAGAACGAGAGAAATAAAACCATTCGTTTGCCATAAAAAACCCTTGGGATAGAGTGAGTCTCTTTGATGTTTTTTTTTAAATTCTCGTATCGGTCATTGATCGTATGACTAAATGCTTACAAAGCGAAGTGCGTGATTCGATGATAAATTTGTCGAGCAAATAATTTTATAACCGTAAGTAAATACGATTCTCTTGCAGATAACTAAACAGCATTCCATAAAAAAATGTTTATATTGTGCTTTCACTTGTAAATTAATCACTCCATTACAAACCGATACAAAGTATGGTGGAAAGTGAAAGAACGATGTGTAAATATATACATTTAAATCTTAAAAAAGGTCCAGGCGTCGATACATGCTTAGGATCAGCAATCTACCACATAGGAAATGTTGGATGGATAACGGAGCGTCATTGCAGTTCCAAAAATGATAATTAAAAGTTCTTGCTTGAAGAATTCTTGTATAAATACCTCCATGAGTTCAACTGCAATTTTTAACTGCGAAATAGCAATGTTATAGGCATATAGTATAAGAGGTAATCTTTTTAAAGATTTTAAGGTTACTCTTTTATCAAACTACCGAAAAGATAGTTTCATCAATGAGCTGATGGATCTATCGAAGATGATCTCGCTTTAGAAAATGTACATATGTCAAGAATTAGGCTAAAGATATATAGCTAAAGGTAAAGTGAAGAATTTAATTTTGATTTAGATCATCTTGTAGATTTTAATAGATGAAGATGGAGCTGGTACCCCTACCAAACGCTATTGACGACTTAAAGGATACCAATGCAAATTAAAATCAACTACCTGTGATTACCAGCAATGCACATCTGGTTTTCCCTAACATATTATGTTTGTTTGAACCATCTAGTTTATCCACATTTATGTACATCTTTATGCTGTCCAGAATTCACGCTACTCTAAAAAATAGTACACAAAATACATGATTATGAAACCTAATTGCTAGCTGTAATAAGCCAAGTGGTATTAGACAGAACTACTAAACAAATACCAAATTATGCTTTATTAGCGTCTAATCGAATGGCAACTGAGAAATCTTGTTAGAATCACAGTTGATTTGTAAGACATGCAAGAACGAGCTATTAAAATCTAATAATAACAATAATAATAATATAATTTTGACATTTACTCTACCCATATTGTGGATTGCAATGGTTTAAGATAAATGAAAGTTTCATTTGAGCGGTTGCGCCATCTAAAAATTTAACGCATTTCACTTACCCCCAGTAATATCGCGGTCAACTTAAATTCTCCGAAACATGGCGAGATACACTTCCCCATTTAAGATCCCGCTGCGAAACCAAACCGGCCGGCGGGACAAAATAAACCCCAAAGCGGTCACTGCCCCTTTTTCCCGTGGGTTTCTCCGACGGTGGAGTTTTGCGCCGCCGTACCGTTGTGTCATCAAGGTTGTTGGCAAGTCTGGGAAACGGTTCTCTCTCAGAAGTAAATCCGACATAAACCTCGCATTCCCCTTCTCTTTCTCTCTCTCTCTCCCGCGTCTCCCATGAAAAGGGTGTGAGGGAAAGAGAGATATGGAGGGAGAAAGAGAAGGGAATCGCCGCCACCGCCAGTTTGGGAGGCTTTGTTTTCCACTCTGAAACAGAAAAGCAACGCCCACCAACTATCCGATAAGAATCTTCTTTTCCGTTTTTGCCCCAGCGGTTGAGAAAAGGGAATCTTCTCTCCCTCTCTTTTTTCTCCTTGTTTCGTATTTTTATTTTAGTTTCGTTTTTGTTTTTCCAACTTCCAACCTAACCTCCTTTCCTCCGCATTTCACCATTCTTTACTGTGTTATTCCCTCCCAGGTTTTCATTCCGTTTTCGCAACTTTTATTCAGGTGAAAGAGGAGGAGGAAGGAGGGCAGAGCAAAATGAGAAAACTAGGTTGCTAAAAAAAGACACAGAAGCGGTGAAAAATTTCGCGCGTAGAAAAGTTTTTGTTTAAAAAAATAACATTCCCTCCCCCGCCATCAGAGAGACAAAAAAGTAATGAAAAGGACAGAGATGCGGGGAAAGGTAAAAGAAGCTCGCGTACGTGTATGCGTTGCCTTCTTTGGTTAGAAGAGAAAGAGAAAATTTGCGGATTGACGCAGAGAGAGGAGTGGTGGGTGGGCGAGAGAAGCCAGAGAGGGCGGGCGAGAGGAAAAGGAGGTATGTGAGGAGGTGGTGATTCAGTTGAGCCTAGAAGTGGGAGGAGCAGGAAGAGGAGGAGATGGAGGAAGTAGAAAGAAGTCTGCCTCTACTAAGTGGAAGCGAGATTTATGTCCGTGGCTCGTGAGAGAGAGAGAGAGAGAGAAAGCGAATTTTGAACCGAGCGAAGGAGGAGGGAGAAAGGGGTGGAGCCGCGAGAGAGGGAGGAGAAGGAGCTAGAGGTGGATAGAAATAAAGAAAAAGGATTGGTGTACTAAAAGGTATGTGTAAGAGGGAGTGGGTGTGTGCAGGAAAGGAAAGGGAACGTTAAAGAAGCGAGTCGAGAGAGAGAGAGGAAGAGTAGGACGTGTGGGAGATGCGGGGCGAGGACGCGGAGTTAGCTGCTGATCCTTTCAACACTGTGAGGGAGACGTAGAAATTTGCAGCATGTGACTCTCTCTCTCTCTCCTACCCTCATGAATATTCAGAACTGGCGACAAGCTGTGTCTTCCCTGCAGCGCTATTTTCATTGGGTTTCTGAATCCTCCTCATCTCTCGTCCTTTTCCTCCCTCTTTCTCCACACATCGCTTCTACTTCTCTCAGATTAACCTTCCCCTATTTCCCATCCTTCAAAACTTATCCCCTCTACTCTCTCTCTCTCTACTCTTGCTCTTCCGTTCCTATCTTGCATTATCATCCGAGTTTTCCTTCATTATATTTTGCATTTTGCTTTTAACTGTTTTTTCTCTCTTCCCTACTTTTTTGCATTTCTTGTCTCCATACCTCTTTCATATTATCCAAAACCTCTTGCTTCATATCGCATAGGATTGTTATTTATTTATTTTTCACCTGAGCATATTTTGGGATAAATTTCGCTCCTTTCATGTTTTTCGGATTTTTTTTGTTCCTCCCTTGTCTCTGCTCTGTTTTTTTCTCGCGCGCCCTAAAATTGTTTCATTCTCCGCGTTTTGCGCTTTTTTTGGTTTATTTTCTTCCCTTAAAAAAGCCACGATTGGATGCATCCTCCGGTTTTATTTCGCGCGTTAAATTCTTCTTTTTTATACCGCATTCAACACCTGCCCGATAAATTAGGGGAGTCCTTTTGTCTTTCCTGCAGTTTTAATTTCGCGGAAATAAAGGCAAAGGTGGATGATTTATCGCTAGTCTTTATTTTTTCTTCTAAACGAATACTATTTTCAATTAATCCCTTCTTAATCGTGTCTTGAAAGCGGCAGCTCAACCTGAAGGTTACGTATTAAAAATTTCGCCGTATATTTTCTGATGCTCTTGCTATACTAAGTTTGTTGCTTTTTTAAGTAACAATTTATCTTTTTTGTCCAACTATTTTACGTAAATGTTGAAGTTTTAGCGTGTTGTCAGGAAAGGGACTTAGTCTCAACACTGGGTCTCTGAGTGGTAATGATATCACAAGAGGTTCAGGAAGAGCTGGAAGAATAAGGATAAATTTTGAAGCGCTGGAAATTTCTCTATGAACTTTAAATAAGGCGTACATTCCGGTCGCTTTGATTTTTGACGGTTTTTCTATTTAGACGGGTTACAAAAATTTTAATTTGGAGGAACGATTGATTTCCGACATATACGCAGAATTAAAAGCAGAAACATTTTGATGGCGTGCATGTTCTTTCAGTCTCACTTTAATTTTACAATAAGGCCGAGGCAGAAATCGTTACGTTTTTGCGCTGACAAATATTTTGTTATTTCTGGAACAAACTAGGTTACAATTTCCTTGGAGATAATGTACCGAGGGATTGTTACCAAGAGGATATTACATGCGGCATCGCTAATAAAATGTAAGAGTTCGTTGACTTTTTTGCGCTCTCTTTATCCTTTAATACTTCTGCTACTAGGTCATATATATATATATATATATATATATATATATATATATATATTTCTCGATTCGGCTTTAGTAATGAAATAAAAATAGATTTTTATAAATGTCTTAAGTTGTACGACAAACAAAGTCTCTGTCACAGTATTATTTATATTTTTATTTGAGATGGTTACAATTAACGGAACATTTGGAGTAGTCGTTGTAGAAAATGAAATATGTGTTAGAAAAGTTTAGTCAACTTTATGCAGCAATGTTTTTGGTGGTTATACAAAATATCAGCATCCTTCACAAGTACTTGAGGTGCTTATGTACTTGTAAAAAGAGATTGCATATAACCTCATTTTTTAATTGGAATTATGTCTATCAAATTATAATTTTCCTCTAATTTTGATTACTGTCATAGAAAGTATTTACAACAAAAAATTGAAAACTAGACCCTATTATTCTTTACTATGCCGAATTAGATTCATGATCGCACCATTTATCCCGTTGGGGCAAATCGTTCCGCGTTCTTGTTTGCATTATATTATCATTCAGGAACAAGCAAATAAAAATGCTTGTCTCAGGTATCTCCAATAGCCACAACAAGATTGTAAAAAACAATTTCTTACAACCTTGTTGTGGCTATTGGAAATATCTCAGACAAGTATTTTTTAATGTTTGTTCTTGATTTTTTTTCAGCCATAAGACGAGCTAGATCATTCTCTGTTGAGCCGTATTATTATTCATGGTCTATATTTATTTCCTAAAAAATTCGATAAATTATCCACTATCATTCTTTTTATCTCCAATTTAATTTTCCTGGAATGAGGATTAATGTGATATAAAATAAATACGTGGGACGTTCTGATCAAAACCGGAATTTATGCTGTATAGCTGAACAAAACATATTTCTTTGGAACAATGATATTTATTTTTCATTATAGCCTCCATGAAAATCAGTTCTACCATATCTTTACAAGTGCTTGGATTACAGTTAAATAAAAGGATAATGATTTAACCCGTTTATGATATATTTTAAGCTCAACCTTCCTTTTGAATTATTTTTCCTCCTAGATGCTTTATTGGTGGGCCAAACAAACAGAAACCAGAGGGTGCCAAATCAGGACTATAAGGAGGGTGACGCAGAAATTCCCAATCCATTATGTCAAATTGCTGTTTAGTTTTGTTCGCAATATGTTGTCTCGCGTTATCTTGTTGGAAAATGACAAAAAGCATGTCTTTAGATATTTTTGACGAAGTCTTTAAGAACTCTACAGTAGTATTCACTATTGACTCTTTGACTTTTGGATAAAAAGTCTACGTAAACGACACCTTTATACTTTCAATAACGGACGCCATACTTTTGCCAACAGAAGGAATCACCTTGAATTTTTTCGATGATGGTAGCGATGAGTGCTTCCATTGTATGCTTGAGCTCTTGGTCACTAGTATATGATGATTACATATGGTTATGAACCCATATTTCATCTCATATAACATGTAACCATGAATTTCAAAAGCGTTTGTTCTTCTGTATTGAAGCGACAAAGAAGCTGAGATGAAATCTGGAGTATGCCATTTTTGTGTGAGTTTTCGAGGAAACGCATCGTGAGGACATTCCCGAAGTTAAGATGCTAGTGAATCATTTTTTCTACTAACTCATCACTTAAGTTTGTTGCCTTCACTAACTCAGAAGCAGTTAATCGGCGGTTTTCCATGACTAACTATTCAACTCTGCTAATCACAGCAGGAATAACTCTTCTTTTCTTTGACTCCTCCTACTAACATTACTACGAACACTTTCATGCCCGTTTTTGGGATCCTATCAAAACACATAGGTTTATGACTTATTTGGAGTGCCTTTTCCAAACTATTCTTTGACTCTGCGTAAAACTTCTGATGTTTTAACGCTTTTGCTTACAAGAAATCGAACAATAATGCGTTGTCTCATAGCAGTGACATACATTCATTCCGGGCAAAATTCCTTGATTCTACACAGCAGATTAGGTCTGTATGCAAGGAAAAGGAATATTCTGATAAGGGTAGGGATTTCCAAAATATAGGGTCGTCGGCAGAGGCGGATTCAAGAGGAGAGGTTGGAGATCGTCTCCCCTTCTTGGGAAGTTTCTGTATTCACCCCGTCTCTTAGCTGCACTGCTATTTTCATCTACCATCTTGAGTAATGACGATGCAGTTGTTAATGGCAACATTAAAGATGTCTTTCGAAACACAACATGGCGTGTTTCGATAAATCTATTTATCTAAATAGTTTCAATGCACACTTATTGTAGATGCTACATATAAAATTCCGGTTTTGACATGAACGGCCCATGTTGTTCTTTAATTCAAGAATGGCAACTGATGGGGTTTAATGCATTTTATGGCTTAGTGGGGAGAGAATTCTAATATTAAACACTATATTTAAGAAAATCTTTAGATAAATACTTTATTTTCTAACAGACATATACCCATATATTGAGCCAAACGTCACATGATTGTTGAGGGATTTAAACTGGGTATCACAATAGTGCATTCCACACTTAGTTGACAGCATGGTGTCTTATGGGCTATCGCTATCTCTCTCTTTTCCATTGATTTTCCCTATCGCTCTGTTCTCTAATCCCGCTCAGTTGCCAAATTTGTTGTGATTATGGTGATATTATCGTTTAAGTAAAATTATGAAGCTCAATCGTAGTAAATTTTACGCTAAACCTGATTTTTTATATCTTAATTTTATAAAAAATTGTAAAGTTATTAAAAATAAGAAAAACTACAAATGTGAACACGGTAAGTTTTTTATGTATCTTTAAACATACAACGTCATATCTCGGCTTCTACTGATCCAAAAAGGTCTCTGTCTGATCGTCAGGGGGTAGGTTACACGATTTTGGAGTGAAAAACCACATGTGATGTTTCTTTTTTTTGAGCAACAAATGTATTCTCAAAATGAAAGAAACAAAGATACAATAAAACAATATGGCTTCCTGTGGAGTTGTAGAACCGTGATCCCGTAGTGACCAGATCCTTTGGTCTCGTCCTAGCAGCCCGCTCGATCCAAGCACTCTCTCTCTCCGCCTCCGCCACCATCTAACGTCTTCCAAACCCCGAAACCCTCTAAATTCCTTTCCCCCTCCTTGTCTTTCCCATTCACCTCCCCTCCCTTGCTTACTCTTTTCCCCTCCTTGTCTTTCCCATTCACTTCCCCTCCCTCGCTTACTCTTTTCCCCTCTTCTCCTTCACCAATCACGGCTGCCCACGACCCCGTATACCTCCGGGATCGCCACAGTATATATATAATATATCATTATATATATATATATATATATATTTATATATATATATATATACACACACACACTAGTAGTTGGTGCTTGCATACTGCAAGCATTTCATCTCACCTTGAAAAAACATTCATTTGTCAGACAGACATTTCATCATTACAAATAGTCTTTTAATTCTAAAGATTTCACCTCCGCAGCGATTTTCGTTTTTCCCACATGTAAAAATAATAGTTTAAAACAATCCCCAAATGTTGCAATTTTAAAATTTTTACACTATCTTCATTATGGGGTACTAATGCTACACATTTTAGCCAACTTTTAAAGTTGTAGCACTTCTAGAAGTAAAATAATATTTTTCTAATTTTTTAAAATTAAATAATTTTTAACGGCCGTCGCAATTCATATATGGTAAAATTCAAATGTTTATTTGTGCAAGTTCACTACTCTGTAAATAATTTGAAAATTTCAGCTTCCTAGCTCATCCCGTAGTACCTAAACAGTTATCTATTTGTTTAAAATTTAAGAATTTTTAACTGCCAAACAAATTAAAATATCAAAATTTGTATAAAATTTATTTCGTTTTTTTTAAGATTTCTATTTATAAAAAAACTTCAACTCCGTAGCACATGCGGAAATACATAAACCTTGAAATTTTTTTTAAACAATTGCGAATTTTTAGCGGCCTCATTGTCGCACTTTTTCATGATTTTCGACTTTTCATGCCGGTTTTGCACAAAATCCTACTTATAAAAAAAATTAGAATCACCAGCACATCTGGAAGTGCCTAAACATTAGTATCCTCCTATATGTTATCATTATATATCGACGTTTCTTACAGAGGAGGTTATAACATGCTAGTAGTTGGTGCTTGCATTCTACAAGCATATCATCTCAACATAAAAAACATTCATTTTTCATATTTCATCATTACAAATATTTTTTTAATTCTAAATATTTCAACTCCGGAGCGATTTTCGTTTTACCCTAATGTAAAAATAATAGATTAAAACAATCCCAAAACTTTGCAATTTAAAGAATTTTATACTTTCTCCATTATGGGGTACTAATGCTACACATTTCTGCCAAATTTTAAAGTTGTAGTACTTCTAGAAATGAAATAATATTTTTCCAATTGTTTAAATTTTAAACATTTTTAACAGCCACCGCAATGTTTATGGAAAGATTCAAATGTTTATTTGTGCAAATGCACTACTCTGTACGTAACATGAAAATTTCAGCTCCCTAGCTCATCTCGTAATGTCTAAACAGTTACCTATTTGTTTAAACTTTAAGAATTGCTAACTGCCGAACAAATTTAAATATCAAAATTTGTATAATCCCTATTTCGTTTTTTTTTACGAATTCTACTTAAAAAAAATTTCAACTCCGGAGCACATGCGGAAATACATAAACCTTGAAAATTCGTTTAAACAATTTCGAATTTTTATCGGCCGCATTGTTGCACTTTTTAATGATAAAAATTTCGAATCTCCAGCTCATCTGGAAGTGCCTAAACATTAGTATCCTCCTCCTCTCTAAGAAACGTCGATATATAATGATAACAGGAGGATACTAATGTCCAGCCCAAACTACAAGAGCTAGAGAGCTCAAAGTTTTAGTTTTTGTAGATATAATGGAGAATCTTACAGATAAAATGAGACTTATTACCTAAGTGACATGAATTCGACTCCAGAAATTCCGAAAATTTCGGTTTTTTCCCATAAGAAAAGCATTGCGCCATTTTTGTAAATTAATTATGGGCACTTGCCGGTAAGCTAGAAAAATGAAATTTTCAGTGTTGCTAGATGGCTGCAATATCTATTAGGAATTATTGTCACTTTTGCTTACAGTGTCTTGGGTTCGACTCCAGAGACCCCGGAATATCTCCCAGAAGTTAGCATGGGAAAACGTAATCCAGTGTGTAGACCAATTTAATAAGTTTAGGAAGCTGAAATTTTGCAGGATTATAAAATTTTTCTCATAGCCAACTATAATATTCGAAAATTGTTAATTTTTAGGGGTTGTTTTAACCCCATTTGAACATTAAAGTTTGATAATTTTTATCTTAAAAACTGTATGCTGTAGGCTCGAGTTTTTTAAAATAATTTTGTAGAAAATTATACATAGAAAAAAAGAAAATTTTGAAAAAGTTCAAAAATTCGCAATTGTTTAAGCATATTTTTGAGGTTTATGTATTATCGAATGTGCTACCAAGCTGAAATTTTTTTACCGGTAGATTTTGCGAAAAAACGAAATAAAAATTATAAAAATTTTGATATTTTAATTTGTTTGGCAGTTAAAAATTCTTAAAATTTAAACAAATAGATAACTGTTTAGACATTACGGGATGAGCTAGGAAGCTGAAATTCTCAAGTTATGTACGGAGTAGTGCATTTGCACAAATAAACATTTGAATCTCTCCATAAACATTGCGGTGGCCGTTAAAAATGTTTAAAATTTAAACAATTGGAAAAATATTATTTCACTTCTAGAAATACTACAACTTTAAAATTTGGCAGAAATGTGTAGCATTAGTGCCCCATAATGGAGAAAATATAAAATTCTAAAAATTGCAAAGTTTTGGGATTGTTTTAATCTATTATTTTTACATAAGGGAAAAACGAAAATCGCTCCGGAGGTGAAATATTTAAAATTAAAAAAATATTTGTAATGATGAAATATGAAAAATTAATGTTTTTTTATGTTGAGATGATATGCTTGCAGAATTCAAGCACCAACTACTAGTATGTTATATCCTCCTCCTCTGTAAGGAACGTCTATATATATAATGATATATATAGTGTGTTAATATAGTAACTGTAATGAAAAAGTGAAGTTTTTCAAATGCATCGGCATAGCGTGATTTTTTCCAAGCTAGCTATTACACTCAATTAACTGTTTTTGTTTTCGAATCAGCTTATCTTATAAATATTTTTTTTGTTGTAGGTAGAAGTTTGAAAATATTTAAATTCAGTTGTCGTGAAATCACTTGAATCAGCATGGAATCTGGATCAAACAGGAAGTTTAAAGGGATTAGGCGCTAGATCTAATTCGCGGGAAATTTGGCAAATGCGCGAGCGATAAGCGCAATACTGTCAACTCAGGGTGGAATGGATTACAGACGATCGCAGGCTAAGTTCAAGGTTAAGGCTTTTGGAAAAATATATGTAAAAAGCTGTAGCAGAGGAGGTTAAAGGAATAATTGAAGCAATGTAGATGAGTAGAAACGATCGTGACGATAAAATACGTGAGATCGATTCTAGGACAGAACGTTATTAAGACTCGTCTTGTCGAGGTCAGTATGAGATCATAACACATAACAAGAGAGTCAAACCTACAAGAGATAACTGTTAGGTAGGCTATGGTTCATTGCACCACCTGTCACCTTCCAATTTTTTGAATTGCAGGGTAAATTGTATATGTATATATAAATGCAACAATTGAAAAAACCCTGAATATTTTTTGTTAAATATGGATTATGAGACAGATGCAACAAATAAATAAAACAAATACATCATACACCATATTAAATGCAGTGATTTTGCGTATTATTTCCTCCATTTCTTATATCCTTTGTACTTTGTATAGCCTTATCACGCTACTATTTGTTAAATTTAATCAAGATTTAAAAGTAAATATTATGAGGAGACCACATCGCCTGTAATATAATATCGAGAAACTTGGACCCGGTCCTGAAACATTTGCCACGTTCGCTATGTAGAGTATTAAATGGGCTTCGTGTTCAGTTAAGCTCAAGGATGAATGTCACTTAATCTCAGGAAACAATAGCTTTGCTTTCCATTCCCTTTCGCTAACAGTGTAGTCGAGAGGTTTTCGCGTGTACGAAGTCCCTCAGTTCAAACGAGA
This sequence comes from Tanypteryx hageni, assembly GCA_028673005.1. NCBI lineage: Eukaryota > Metazoa > Arthropoda > Insecta > Odonata > Petaluridae > Tanypteryx > Tanypteryx hageni. The sequence continues at coordinate 61,351,818 of CM054116.1, forward strand.
AAGTACTGCGGACTCACTCTCTATCCCTTCAAAATTCCCTTTAACAATTCGCTCTCTCTCTCCTCCTGTCTCTCTCATATTCCTCTGTCTCCATTCCCTCCCGATCATCTCGCCCTTTTCTCTCAAATCTCCATTTCCCTGCAATATTTGGATCCTCTCCTTCCCCACGACCGCACTGAGTTTCGTGCCCCTTCGTATTTCTTCCTACGAATCTATGTATCTCATTTGTAAGTTTATTACCTAGGAGGCGATCTGATTGGCTCAATCTGGCACACTCTTTGCGCGTATATTCCTGTTTATTCCCATTATTTCGATAGGCCCGCGTCCGTTACATCTGTATCCCCGTTTTCACTTTGTTTATAAGTTTGCATTTCATTAACGACTTTTACGTGTTATTCGCCGTTCCTCTAAGATTCTGTAAATCCCCACCTTTGTTTCTGCTTGTTATATTCAAATTAGTTTCATATCTAAGCAATTTTTGTCATCAGAAAAAAATTATTTTACTCATCCCTTTTCATCTTTTTAATCAACCTATTTCATTGTATAACTAATTTGTTCTTCCCTTTTCTAGCCAGTTTGTATTTTATTTCTATTTATATAATTCAGTAAAAAAATTATACATATAGATTCAAAATGATGTTTTATTTTAAATTTTAACGCAAAACGTATAGCTTCTATACAATGTGATATATAGAGAGATGTCTATGTTAATTATAATTTAAAGATTTACCATAAAATCCTTTGTCTCTACAAGTTTATCATAAAGGTAATCGTATAACAAAGTTTGAAAGAATAAGATAAATAACACAATACGTTTAAAAACGTTGTCAATGCTTAATTTCTTCCCCTCTTTGCCTCTTTTTCTCTATCTGAGTCTCTTTAGTTCATGCCACCTTCCTTATTACACATTTATCTCTCCTCTTTCTATTCGCTTCCTCTGCTGGAACAGCGCTCCGCTTTCCTTTAATTCCCTCCTGACCCTTGCCCTTCCTATCACGGTGCCCCGTCCCATATATCCATCTCCCTTCCCTTCGCGTTCGCCCTCCGTCCGTCCCCAATCCTGCGCGTGAAATGATACCTGCGCTAAACCTTAACACCCGTACAAGGTCCAAAGGGAGGGCCGAGATTACGCGTCCACCTGCAGAGCGAGCCCATGACAAAATCTGACGTCGTGCGGGACATTCGCTTCCATTTTCCCTCCGCGTTCCGTAAAAACAACCGCGCCTACCCTCGCCCCATCTTCAAAACAACCAAACTTTACTTCTCTCTCCAGCGTCCCTCACTCTGCACACTTATTAGGCGAGAGGGGAAAGGAGGCGAGACAGAGAGAAAGAGGAACACCATGCAAAATCCTTCCACCACCAATCTATCCTTTCCGGGGGCAAAATAATTATCATCCGCTTGTAACGACCCCTCTCCGTCCACTCGCACCCTCCTCCTCCAACTTCTCTTCTCTCGGAACGGTTGGGTGGGATTATGGCGTATCTGCGAGGGAAGAGAGGAGAGAGAAAGAGTCCAAGAAGAGGTATAGAGGAGGATGAGGAAAGAGAGAATGTTGGCTTAAGGTAGGGATTGTTATACAGCCTCAAGGGAGAATGCGGCATGGTCCATCTAGGGACGGAGAGATAACCAAAATGGACAAAAAACGGACTCCATTATAGATGAAAGGAGTTGGTTGCAAAATTAAGGTTTCTTGTGGACGACAAATATACAATGTTACGATGAAATTTTTTATGCAAAAATTGAAAGAAAATTGTCTCAATTACCGACTTATTTTACTTTAAGAGAATGTTAGCAAACGTTCTATATTTGCTTCAGTTTATACGTCGTTTAAATGATAAAATGGGTAGGGTAATTGACACTAGTTAATTTCAGCATAAATGCTTCAGAAAATTATAGTTTAAATAACGGCAGCTCCAATGTGGGCAGTATCCCGGCGGGTTAAATGCTGAAAAATTGACGGAAATGGGAAGAGAAGTCCTGAAATAGTTCAAATTAAAACTAAAAAAAGAGAGGGCGATAAATGACGCAGAGCCTGATTAAGATTTAAGGCTTGAACTACTAAAATATTTGTTGAGTAGATATGACCTTTCTCTTAAGAAATGTAAACATATCTATGAATCGTAGAAAGGAAATTCATATTCCCGGATAACAGCGTAAAAATTAAAATAAAATAAATGAAAAGCAGATATTAACGATAGAGCTAACTCAATCAACGATAAAATGAATGAATGAAATCAACAAAACAACAAACGATGATACGTTGGTTTAGAGGAGGAATTTAGGACAAAATAAGTGTATTTATATTACAAGAAATTTGTGATGATTTTTTCAAATGGGATTCGGGGACTTCAATAAAAACAAATAAATATGAAATGAAAAATAATTGAGGAAACTGCAAAATATGAAAGCACCCTTTCGGTGGGATTTTCTCTTGTTGACGTAATAAGTTGAATGAAAATATTATACATATTTTTGTATATTCATCAGGTCTCAATTGATTAAATCTGGATTTTTTCCACTTCGGCCATAACATTTTCTTAAAATGGGTTGATAGGAATAATTTTAAATCAATGCCGTAATTACTGCTTATTTTTAACTGTGCAACTAAGTAAATTTATACTTAAGTATTTTGGTGTATTCTTAAAAAATAAATCCCAAGTAATTTTTCTTGATTACAAAGCTCCAAATTTTTATATATTGTACTCAAATACATAAAATCATAAAAATAGTTAAAATTGAAAGAATAAAGAAAACATCATAAGGCACCTGACCGACTTAAAAATAAAACAAACAAGTCTAATTTTTTCTGCCATTTGTTTCCATTGGTCGAGTTTTCAATATTCTCGAAGAATTACGTTCTAAAAAATTCAAATTTTCCCTCGAGCAAGGAATGCAACATAAATGGAAAAATTTCTCCCCTAAAAGGGTTGCGCCATTTGGGAACCAGTTAAGACTGCACAGCGAGCAAGGGAGGAAGCAGATGTTTCGAGACATTCGTTTTGTAAGCTCGCCGCCATAAACCCAATCGTAAAACGTGCTTCATTTATACACACACTTCCAAAGGCACGGTCCAATTAGTCCTAGTACCCATGGCAGAATTGGCGTTTGGAAGCTTGGGTTAAAGCCATCACTTCTGCACGAGGACAGCAGTAGCGCACGTTTGCAGTCGGTCGTTGGGAATGGGAATGACACGTAATTATGTTTTAAATATTGTCGCGAGAAGGATTGCCCAGCTTTGGCTGTTAAGAAAACGCTAATATAATTTCAGAATCCTTCAGTAATCTATCACTGGTTTGAAAATTGTATACTATATTATCACAAGTAATTACCTCGATAGCATACAAAGAGCTTCCTATAGATTTAATTCGCGAAACTTAAAATTTTTTAAATTCTTCTAAAAATTTCATATTTAAAAAGAAGTTTAATGATTATTTTTAATAATATGCCACGTTCATCGAGCAATTTCACTACATTGAAAAAGAATATAAGGTTCAACATTTAAAAACTAAATTAAATAATAACACGGGAAATTGTATCAAATTAAATTAAAGTTTATTCCGTTTCATAATGGCTTGCTACAAGGTAGCACCTTCGTTGATGGAGTAACTACGTAAGAAAGCCTGCTCCAATGCACAAAATTAGAAAATTTCATATTTAAAAGAAGTAACCGGTCATTTTTTTGTAAAATCCGGTCGGCACATCCTGTAATGTCACAACGAGAAAACCGACAGAAGGAATGGAATAAAAGGCGAGCAAAGAACAAAAAGAAAAAACGGGCCTCGTGTGTCAGTTGGCGATGCGGAATAAATGGAAAGACCCCGAGGTCTTAAGAAATAAGGGTCCTTCTCAGAAGAAAAAGAAGTAATTCCCTCGTTTTAAATACGTCAAGAGACGAAGAAAAAGGGGGAGAGAGATATATAGATGGAAGATGGAGAAAACGAGAGAGAGAGAGAGAGCCTCGTAAAAGAGTAAAAAAATGTGTCTTATTCGCAAGGAATTCCAAAGCAGATCCCATTTACCTGAAAAATATGATGACGCAAGTCTCCTTTTGATAATTTTTGTAAAATACACGGGCGGTGGATGGTATGAGAGAGAGAGAGGTATAGAAAGAAGTAGAGAGAAAGGAAGACGTAGAGGGAGGGAGAGAGAGACAGATATAGAGTGAGAGAGAAAGGAATGAGAGAGAGAAAGGAAATGAGAGAAAGGAAATGAGAGAAAGGAAATGAGAGAAAGGAAATGAGAGAGGGAAAGAGAGGAAGGGAGAGGGATAGGCCCAAGACATATGAAGAGGGAGGGAGGGAGAGAGAGGGAAGGAGAAAGGGGAGAACTGGAGACCTTTGAGATGTGTGTCGACTATCTAGTACAGAGTAAGGGGGAAGGTCTTCAATAAAGATAGAAAGAAAGAGAGAGAGAAAAAGAGAGAGAGAGAGGGAGGGAGGAGATTGGAGGAGACTGTAGAAGACGAGATTGGGAAGTTGGGTGAAGGTAGTTTGAGGTAAGAGGATAAAACTGGAGAGGAAAGGATGCAGTGAGGTAAAAGATTACGCGAGAAGGGATGACAGGATGGGGAGAGAGGCATAGGGGACGAGGAAGGGAGGGGAGAAAGGAAGATGCCTTGAGAAGAGTCAAAAGGCTGCAAAAAGAAGACGGAGTGGTCCGACAAGTTGATCACGTAATGGAAAGGATGATAAGGATTGCTTGAGGGACTTGGAGAGAGGAGAAGCGGAGGGGGTAGATAGAAAATGAAGGATGTAAAGATGTGGTAGGAATGGCGGAAAGATTGGGAAAAACCACGAGGGATAGGAGAAAATATGGAGAGAAGAAAATGGGGAAGAGTATGCGGATTAACAAGAGGATAGAGGAGATGGAGACAATAGGAATGAATGAATGCATGAATACATAAAATGGAGGGCATGAAAGAAAGAACGAATTAAGTAGGAATACGGGAAAAAAGAGAAGGTTGACGGGATGGTCAAAGGAAGAGATTAAAAAAGACGAAAGAAGCCGGGAAGAAATGGAAAAGTAATTGAAGAAAAAGAAGAAGAATGAAGGAGCAGTGGCGAAAGAAAGTTGGGAACATGAATGAAGAGAAAAAATGGGACGATTCGGAATGAAATGATACGAGAGAGGGCGTGCTGGACACGTATCTCTTTAAGAGACTAAGGGTCGGACGAAAGCGACAGTTAAGATGGAATGGCGATAGAAACGAGTTGCTGGAAGCATACGAAAGCGTTTTAAGCAAGGAAGAAAGGGAATTTCGGACCGAAGGAGAAATAGAGATAGGTCGATTTTGGGATCTTACCTTTCATAAGCAGTGCGTGAGGCAGTCTGGGAAGAAATCGCTTGAAATGTCCATTCGCTATAAGAAAAAGAAGAAAGAAAAATATAAGCATTCCAAAGTTCTAAATAGCGAGACCAATGGATAGAGTCTGATTCCTGAGTAAGATAAAAGACTATGAATTCCGACATTGCATACATATATCATACCAGCTAGAATTATTTATATGTATATTTTCGTAGTTTATTTACTTGTTATCATAGTCTAGTGTTCAGTCAATTCAAATCAACTCGTTTTAGAACATTTTCGTTTCCTTTCTTTGTGAAATTTCCAGTAAGGCGTTTTAATCAACAATGCGCTATTACAAACTGTACTGCATGCTTGAATAATTCATTGCCACAGTTTCGTTTCTTTCCATCGCAGACAGGTGAATGATAAATAACGACGACAATGGCAAGTAAAACAACCTGGGCTTGAATATTTTATAAATAAAAGGTAGCATTGTAAAGGCCAACGGCTTTTTCGATCATTATTGCCTCATAATGTTAATATCAGATGCGCTACGCTTGAAATAAAGACCAGTTTACATCTTCAATTATTGATGCAATCAAATATTTATCAGTGACCCGCTGAATAATTTAGCGCTAAAAAGATTGTTCGGAATAGGAAATCAACGGCTGTTGAATACCAATATATAAAAATAAACCATCAGCGTAGAAGTTTGCAAGTCTTAAAACATAGTGCTCAGGAACGCTATTTACAGAGGCGTAAAAAATTCCGATATAAAAAAAAATCATAACATAAAGAAATATAATTACCGCACATGCCATTATTTTTATCTTAAGGCTAAAATTACGAAGAAAAGAGATTTCACTTTAAAATGTAATTCTGAGTTAAAAGCTTTATACCGATCCAAGAGAAAAAAAATGCCTTTAAAGTTCTCAATTCACCTCAAAACTGACCCTCTCTCTCTCCCCTGCTACAACCATCTATCCACTCTCCTTACCTCTTTATCTCTCACTCTCACCCCCTCTCTTTCCTACCTCTTTATCAGCCCGGTAGAGGTTGAACGAGGGCAGCAAAGGAGGAAAAATTGAGAGGCGTTGGAGGGGAATGAGCCGAGACCAGAGACATCAAAGTAGGCAAAGGGGGAGAAAGAGCAAGGCGATGCGGAGGCAAACGAATGGGGAAGAATGAGGGGAATATACGATGGATGGAGAGGGGGAAGGATGAATCCCTTGCAACGTCAATAGGTTTACACAGTGACTACCCTCCCCCAACCTCACTCAATCCGGACCTTCCCTCTGGAAAACCTTTTTGCACCCATGTTCAGACGCACCATGGGTGACTCCTACTACACTCATTTCTGCCAGATGCAACGTAAAAAGGCTCTTTGTGATAGACCTCATTTTTCTACCTCTAAACTTTAACCAAGGCTTTCCATATGTCCGATTTTATATTCCATATATATATTTTGCGTTGTTATGCTTGAGGCTGACAAAGGCTATTTTTTAAAAGCTTTTCGCGGTGTAATATTTCCATTTTCATTTTGGAATCACACGTTTTTTTAAAGAACTACTGCTATGGGTTTGTATTTATCCAGCAGACACATGGCCGAAATAACAACTGAAATATTAGGAACCGTAAAGAATATCGTGCGTTAAAGCTTTGACTTAGCTAGTCCGTGGGCTTTCCTTTTTGGCTAAAGATCTTTATTTTGGGAGCTGGAGAATTATGTACTAATCCAAAATAAAAAAGATACCCTTTTTGCTTGAACAAACTTCGTTCCCCGTCTACTTCGCGCTTGAAAAATGTTTGTCAAGTCCTTAAGATGGAATCCCATGGATTTAGTGAGAATAAACTTAGGATAGGGATTACTTGTTTACACTTCTTGAGTTATCACGGAATGATGTACTCCTACGTAATGCCGGTTGGGTATACGACGGTATTTGAGAAGCACTTCGCTATTTGAGAGTTACGGGAAAACGTTCCATTTTGCAATAAGTAATTTAGCTCCAGCTTCATGATAATTGCGTCCAATTTATGAAACAGACAACTAATCTACGTAACCTAAAGCACAAGAAAAATATTCTTTTTTACCTGTTATTATTAATGTTTCTATTCCACAAGACACTTCTATTCTCTCTTCTGCGGAAAAATGAATTTTCTATACTATATGTAAAAGATGTTATCCATGACGTGAATATGCACCAAGTCAAATATTTAGCTCCGAGCCATCAAAACCTGAAACGTGATGCAAAAATTCATCCCCGCATGCAGGTTTCACTCACTACTATCTACAGAGCATTACTTGCAATACTACAATGCTTGAATTCCTCTCCAACGACATCCTATACTGAACAGTTCGGGCGGGAAAAGTCGGAACTCTCTCCTTTCCTACGACTTCCCTCACCCAACATATATATTAGCTATAAATCCTATTAGTTTTGCCTCTTTCGTCCCTTTTATTTCCTTTTTGAAAAGTCGAAAATACTTCTCAACCCGACGCAAATTGTTCCAAAATGTTGCGAACGCCTCGAGATCGTAAAAAAGTTACCGAAAGAAGCGTTAACACGGAAAAGAGGCGAGAAAAAGAAAGAAAGAGAAACAGGTGTGTAGGGGAGCGATAACGATGTTATTCCCTCACCGAAATAGGACGACGAGAGAGGGAGAAAGATAGAATGTAGCGCGAGGAAAGGAAGAAGAAAGGGAAGATGGAGGTAACGTTTAGAGCAGTGGTTCTCAACCTTTTTGTAAGCGCGGCATCCTTTCAAAGATAAATATAATTTCGCGGCACCCCAGCCTTCAAACAAGGTTTTTATATTTTCACAAACGAGTATTAAAACCTTTGGACATATCCATTTGTTGTTACCACTCTACAATAAATTTATTAGAGAAAACATTAATGCCCTAGTTACCTGTAAATGCATCCTAATTGTTGATTTATTTCCAAAACAAATTTTTTCGCGGCACCCCTAAAAATCTGCTGCGACGTCCCAGTGGGCCGCGGAACCCAGGTTGGGAACCACTGGTTCAGAGAAACGCGAGATGGGGAAGAGAGGGAGTAAAAAATAAGCCTAATGGCGCAGTTTTGCTTGACTTGTCGCATTATCTGACTTGTAGGAATATTCGAAACGTTCCTAAGCCCTGGTGCTACCTTAGAAACCTCGTTGGATTCATTCGATCGAACGCCATTGCAGCTCGCACGAGTGCACATCAAACCATTCAAAGCAGTTTTTATTAGCCATTGTAATGTTACGCCCTCCTAACATAGAACTATTCGGATGCACACACACGAATCGGGTGTGTATTCAGAGTTCGAGCGAATTCCTCGAAACGCCAGCAGAACGGCGCGTTCCTCGGATTGCTGGAGGACTTAAAAATAATTGCGGCAGCTGTGTGCTAGAAGTTGCCGTATTCTTCCTCTTCGAGGAAGAGGTTAACTAAATAAGTTAAAAAATAAAAACTTGAGCATAAATATTTTTAAAAATAAATGCTTTTCTTAAGTATAACTAATGGCAACATTGTTATGGATATAAGTGATACCTAAGAAATGTACTGATTTTTTACTTCGCGTTTAGCCATAGGTCGAACTCAATAATTCTCTAGCGAATTACGTTGAGCTGACTTTATTGGACATCACAGTCACTGTGTGTATTTTTGGCTAACCAACCTCTTGGATTATTATAGCCATTACTCCTTCTACACCAAACACACTCACAAGGGAGGAGGGAAACCCGGTGCCGGCATTAGCCTACTCATAACGAAGAGCACCAGGGGGGCCAAGGGCTTAACGTCCCTTCCGAAGGACGGAACGCTGAATTTGCACGGTCTCCTCAAACCACACAAACAGGGGACCGGGCGACCTTAGAAAAAAATCTTTTCGCAGGATATGTACCCGCTGCCCTTTCAAGCAGCAGGCAAGCAGCAGGCGAGTAGCAGCCAGCGTTCTAACCACTACACCACCGGCACCCCCCTTTATTGTAATTCTGTTAAATTGCATTTCAAAATATTTTGATCACATTAATATGTACATAATTTTGTCTAAAAAATTCAACCGATTATTATACTATATCAATATATAACTCATATTCCCAGCCCATTGCTAAAGGTTTCACAGCAGATGTACACCTGATTTCCTTCCTCCTGTCAAATTCAAATTGGGTTTTATTTTCTTTTCATTAAGTGTGTACGGGTATTTGTGTGTACAAACATCCTTATGCATACGTCTCCAGTTGACGCATTAAACAGATGGAACCAGAGAATGATATCGGAAGAATTAGCGTATTCATTTTCTAGAATTAAAAATAAAATGTCATATAAATAAATCCGTCACCTTCGTCTTCAGCCAAAGATATGGGGCAATTTTCTTCACCCTTCGGTCAAAATTAACTAACGCTTTCCCCGGACTGTGTTAAGTGGCGGACTTCCCGTGTGTATCGTTATCCTATCATCAGTACTTGTACATTATTTAAGGCATTTAAGCACTATAAATATATGAGGAGACCTTGAAAAACGGAGGAAAGAAAATTTCTTTGATAATAAGGCAAGACTTAGAGAGAGAGAGAGAGACTAAACGTTTTGATAGGAGCATCTATGTAATTTTCGAAAGACAATAAAACGGTCGCGTTCATTATTTAGGTTCAAAGCATGACCTATTTATGGGATTAACAAGCCATTTTGGATGAAAAATGAGATAATTAAAATCACTCTCAAACGATCCGTGAATTTTTATATTTTTTAAAGTAATAACCATATAATTCCTTTTCCGTTGCTACGTAAATGTTTCAACAAGGTGCGCCCTGATTAAAATTCATAAATAGAACATGTAGAAGAAGAGCGAACTTAGGGATGCTTGTTAAAATTTGATTTGTGAATGTTAACCTAATTTCCGAGTTTACTGCAATACATAAAGAGAGCACACATTTTTTGCTGGCGTCAAAGTTAAGAATAAAAGTGCGTGCGTTTAAATGAAATGAATCAAATCCAAAAGTAAGAGACGGGGAAGGTAAAAAAAGTTGTTTAACAGCTTTCCACAGCTAAACTGAGGACTAAAAACTCAAAAAAGTTTACCTAATGGCATGCATACACTTAAAACGAAAAACGTTAATATTTTAATTCGGTCTGTTAAGAGGTTTATGATTAATCAAATAACGCTATAAACCTTTCGAAACGTCGGCCACCCCTATATGACGGACGATGGACTCTTCCAAGACAATGTTTTCCACCATTCCACCGAAGCAACTAAAAATTCTTGGTCTTGAATATATTGAAATTAATGAGGAGCTTTCAGTGGCCACCAAATTCTTTCCACTTACAAAAATCCACTGGACCATTACGCGTGGAATGAACTTTACACTTTAAATTGGAGAAAAGCTGCAGAGAGCAATTCCCGAGTTTTGGGAGTCCTCCCGCACAGTATGAAATGCAATGCCGGTGATGTTTCTGTGAAAGCTAATATGTGTCCTTGATAAATGGATAAGTGTAGTGTACAAATTCATTTAAGGAAGGGTTATTCCTTTTTAGTCATTATTTACAATAATACGTAACACGTATAACTGATAATGCTATCAAGTAAAAGATCTCTACTTGATTCTCCATTAAGCCAAAATAGATCACCCAACCTGAATCTAAGAATGGTATTCGGCTAAAATATTCAGTTTTATTCCTTGTACCATTTTGCTGTGGCGACATTTCAAACAGAATTGCCTCGTCTGGGTAATCTTAGGGAAATAATTATCATCATATTATTAAATAAATTGCCTTTGGCTTCTTCTTGAGAGAGATCATTGTTACTTCTAGGAAATCCCGAGGCCACTCTCCCGTGTAGTAAATCTTATTAATTAATTTCGTGATCGCTTTTCGTCCTTCTGATCACATGACTTTAGGTACCTCAGCTGATATTCCATCTCTGCCTGTGGTCTTCCCTTTCTTTAGTTCCATTATCGCTTTTTCTACTTCGCTCTTCATAATACTTGGTCCTAAGTTGTCTTCTTGAATGTTTTCCTCATCTTCCAGTTCTATTTTTGCCGATCCTGCCTGCTTGCTGTATAGTTACTTAATGTATTCTTCCCATACCTGCGCTACATCATTTGTTTCTGAGACTATATTTCCACCCGTATTCATAATTTTTTTTATCACGATTTCCATTAGACTTCTAATCTTCTAATTTCAGTGCCCTAGCGTACATCATATCGTACCGTCCTAACTTCTCCATTTTTTGTATTTCATCGCATTTTTATTTTATCCAATTTTCTCTTGCTTTATCTGGTACCCTTTTCAAGTAAGTCATTGTTAATAGGTCTATAGTTGGCTCTACCTTCTTCAATGCTAACGTTTTTCCATTTTTGTCTCTCATCCATTTTATTTAGCATTTTCTTAGTGATCCATGGATTTCTGATTTTCTTCTCTTGTTTTCCAATCTCTTTATCCAAGGTATCCTTGATACTGGGTTTAATTTCTTCCCATTCTATATCCACGGTCTTTGTTTTTATTCGAAATTTCTTAGGTGATCTTCCTATATCATACTGACTACATCCTGACTTTCTTTCCGTTTTTCTAGGTCCCAAGTCTATCTTTCTCTTCTCGTTTTTCTTATTTGTTTGAGCTTTGTATTTACGTCAACTATTAGAAGGGTGTGATCTGAATCAATGACTGCTCCTGATAATGCCTTGGCGGTCTTTATGCTATTCCTGATCTTTGTTTTACTGGGATGTAATCTATTTAGCATCTCATTCTATCTCCTGGGCTTTTCCATGTGTATAACCATCGTTTATGGTTTTGAACCATGTATTAGTCACTACAAGGTCATTATTGATGCAGAATTCTACCAGTTTTTCCCCTCCTTGGTATCTTTTTCCAAATCCCTATTTCCCGACAAAGTTTTCTTCCTGACCTTCTGACAGTCTAAGAACGTAATTGACACGGAAGAAGCCACCCCATTAATTGTTAAATAATTGAAAGAGGTCGAGGGATTTCGAGATATAGACGGAAAAACGTCAAGGAATTGTTGAAGTCGATGAAAACGAAGCTGGGTATAAAAGAATGACGGAGGATGATTTGATCCACAGTGTACTGGAGCTGACGGCTCGTCCGAAAAATTCTATAGAAGAAGAGGAAAGAGAATTACGAAGAGCTGCAATCATCCTGTAACGTAAGCTTTAAAGAGGCACTCTCAGCTGAAGAAACATTATTCCAGTTCATGGAAAATCTAGACGACGTTGTCTTTGTTGAATTGTTACAAATTCGTAGATACACAAGAAAAATAAAAAACAAAATAAACAAACAAAAAACAAACAAAAATTACGGACTTTTTGATCAAGTTACCGGTTTTAAAGTAGTAAATCATTTCATTTTTATTTTTGTTTATAATGTAATTACACATGTGTAATTTTGCTTTAATTACTTACTCTATTAATGTAACAATAATTCTTAAAAAATACATTCAATTTGGATTATCCGTGGCTTTTGATCATCTGGGTTCCGGTTTCCCCAATTACCACGGATAATCAGCGCTCTACTGTATATATATATATATATATATATATATATATATATATATATATATATATATATATACAGTAGAGCGCTGATTATCCGTGGTAATTGGTAATTGGTAAATCAACTTGGTGAGTGTCCGCTGGGCTTCCCTCAACACCTTGTTGCCACCCTCATCACTACCTTTTCTTTTCCTTTAGTTAATATATATATATATATATATATATATATATATATATATATATATATATATATATATAGGTATATATACAGAATGGGCCACGGATGATTTGTAAAAGGTTTTGTTAAATTTACACATTAAGAGGTGATTGTAGGTCAATGAAACTTCGTACACCCATTGCCTGGGTTATAATATTTTGGCAAGGGGGATGACAAGTTGGTGTGTTGCTGATTTTACTCCATTTTGGGAGTAAAATCAATTTTGTCACGGAGGCTTATCATCCTCCTATGATAATTTTGAAAAACATTTATTTTTAATTCGCTAGAGAAATGTTGAGGTCTGATGTTTTTGACGGCGTTGATTTCAAAAATGAAATCCGTTTTAATCCCCGACCCACCCCTAAGGCAGAATGTTTTTTACAATATTCATAAAATGATTTTCCTGGGAGTTTTCGACCCCGCTGATTACAAAAATGAAGTGTGTTTTATCCCCTGACCCACCCCTAAGGCAAGAGTAACTACCCCTAAGAGAAAAAATATTTCATACACTTCATTAAAAGTGTCCTCCATTGGCGGGTTGGTTGGCATGTTGGTTCTCTCGAAGAGGCTTCGGGTGAATGTCGACTCCATCATCGCAGTCGAAATCATTTCCACACTTCGTTTGATTTCTTATTTCAGATCCTCAATGAAATCAAATCGTTTTTTGTAAACTATTTTCTTCAGAAATTCCCAAAGGAAGAAATCACGCGGAGTGAGGTCAGGACGGCGGCGGCCACTCAACCTCGGATCTCAATGAGATGAGCTTCTCCCCCAAAGACGTTGCGAACGAGGTTCAAAGTTTCTTGAGCACAATGTACTAGTGCTTCGTACTGCATGAACCACACTTCAACGAGCTGGATATTATAGCTTTGCAGGTCAGGGAGAAGCTGCTGTTGCAACATCTCCCTGTAGTTTACCAGGTTAACGTTCTGCTCGAAGAAGCATGGTCCAAGCAGATGCACAAAACACCATAACAACGACCTGGTCCACTGAACGATGCACTCGCTCATGCGGATTCTCGCTGCTACAGTAAAACGCATTACTAGACCAGGCAGCTATTCAGGAAAAACTTGTTCTCGTCGCTGAACATCAACTTGAAGAGCAACATCGGGTCTTCATTGAGTTTTCCTATGAGCCAGTTACAGTAGAATAAACGTTCACCATTTTCACCCTCCTTTAATTCTCGCACCAGACGGATCTTTTAAGGCTGTATTTCAAGCGCCTTCAAAACTCGCCTAATCGCTGTCTTCGGTATGTCCATTTGCTCGCTACAGCGTGTTATCAATTTCCTTGGAGACCCGAGAACGGACACAACAACACGGTTCCGGTTTTATGGAGTGTTTTGTGTTGACAATACACCAGTTACACCCTTTCTGTTCTTGAGATGTTCACTGCTAAAACAGTTTTTTTTGCCCGAACTGCTTGTAGAGACTAAGAATTTGGGTGTTTTGGAGCTTGATATTCATTTCACGGACGATTCTCCTCCTGGCTGCAGTAAGAGAATCACCTTCTTGGATTTATATCCTAATATTCCTCGCACGCTCTTCTGGAGTAAGAATTTCAATCATAAACACGAACACAAATCACAAAAATAACATAAGACCCCAACATGAGTGATGATGAGTTGAGAATTTTACATAAAATAAAATAACGAACCGCGGTAATTTGAGAATGCCACGTAGCGGTCGGTAAAAGAATCAGGAATGAGAGACAATTTTAAAAAAAATTTCTCCTACATACAGGTCCGTTTTAAGATCTTCGTAGGATCTAGGCACTTGCATTCGGAGGCCCCGCCCCACATCATATCAAACGTATTAAAATTTGAAGTTAAAGAAATTCGAAAGCATTTTTATAATTTTGCTTTTGAAATTATTTCAACAACACTTCAACACTTATTCAAGCATCAAGAGCAAAATTTTTCGAAAGTGCAGTTTTAATAATATTACATTATTTATTACGAGCTGTAGCGTGATGATTCAAGTCACGTTATATCGGACGCGCACGAACAATGCTGTCTCTGTAACGTGAACTAATGCATTTTGTGATTTACTCGTTTATGTAATGCATGTGCAGTACAGATCTATTTTTACAAGATTGCCAGCCGTTACCTTAATAAATTGAATTTTAAAGTGCTCACAACTACTCAAGTTATTGATAATACAAAATACAGTGAAAATTTATGCAACTACAATTTTAGTTTTGTTAAAGTTTGTTAATTTTGTTTAGTATAACAAAAACATTTCACTAAAGCGTTATTATTTATGATTTAGAAATTTATTAAGAGTTGACACGAAAATGTTTGTAAAGACATTTAATTAAAAAGTTATTAATTTTGATTTTGCTGTTTCCTTTTCCTATTTTCGAGTCAGGAAAGTGTTTTTCAGTTCTCAAACGTTTTCGTAGACCCTTGAAAAGATTGTAGGCCTTGGGTACTGTGCCTATTGCGCCTAATAGATAAAATGGCCCTGCCTACATGGGAGTAGTAATTCCAGCTCAGGGGTGGATGAGGGATAAAAAAGACTCATTTTTTTTAATTCAGCGGGGTCGAAAACTCCCAGGAAATTATTTTTGTCAATATTGTAAAAAGGTTTTTCTAAGGAATAGTAGCCCCTGCCTTAGGGGTGGGTCAGGGGATAAAACACACTTCATTTTTGTAATCAGCGGGGTCGAAAACTCCCAGGAAAATCATTTTATGAATATTGTAAAACCTTTTCTCATAGGAGTAGTTATCTCTGCCTTAAGGGTGTGTAAAGGATTAAAACGGATTTCATACAATATCCAGCTCGATGAAGTGTGGTCCATGCAGTACGAAGCACCAGTACACTGTTCTCAAGAAACTTCGAACCTCGTTCGCAACGTCTTTGGGGGAGAAGCTCATCTCATAGAGGTCCGAGGTTGAGTGGCCGCCGCCGTCCTGACCTCACTCCGTGTGATTTATTTCTTTGGGAACTTCTGAAGCAAATAGTTTACAAAAAACGATTTAATTCCATTGAGGAACTGAAATAAAAAATCAAACGAAGTGTGGAAATGATTTCGCCTGCGATGATGGAGTCGACATTCACCCGAAGCCTCGTCGAGAGAACGAACATGTGCCTACCCGCCAATGGAGGACACTTTTAATGAAGTGTATGAAATATTTTTTCTCTTAGGGGTAGTTACTCTTGCCTTAGGGGTGGGTCAGGGGATATAACACACTTCATTTTTGTAATCAGCGTGGTCGAAAACTCCCAGGAAAATCATTTTATGAATATTGTAAAAAAATTTCTTATAGGGGTAGTTATCCCTGCCTTAGAGGTGGGTCGGGGATTAAAACGGATTTAATTTTTGAAATCAGCGGGGTCAAAAACCTCCGACCTCAACATTTCTCTAGCGAATTAAAAATAAATGTTTTCCAAAATTATCATGGGAGGATCATAATCATAAGCCTCAGTGACAAAAATTGATTTTACCCCCAAAATGGGGTAAAATCAGCAACACACCAACTTCTCATCCCTCTTGCCCAAATATTATAACCCAGGCAATGGGTGTGCGAAGTTTCATTGACCTACAATCACCTCTTAATGCGTAAGTTTAACAAAACCTTTTACAAATCATCCGTGGCCCATTCTGTATATATATATATATATATATATATATATATATATATATATATATATACAGAATGTTTTACGTGTCTCTTCGACGCCCCCAGCAGCCTGCCAGCTTGGTCCTCAACTTGGTGAGTGTCCGCTGGGCTTCCCTCAACACCTTGTTGCCACTCTCATCACTACCTTTTCTTTTCCTTTAGTTAATATATATATATATATATATATATATATATATGAAAAATCGTATTCATTTTACAATGTACTGCGAACCCTATTTCTTCCATACATAGCTGTACATTACTGATCAGAACCATGTTTCTCTCAGCACGTGCCACTTTACTCCTGGAACATTTATCATCTAGTTTAAATAGACAGGATGGATGAAGATGCTACAGTTTGCGGAAAATGTCGTGTGCAGCGTAGTCAATGATTGCATTTTTAGCGTGCTGCTGGTATTAAGACTTCACAGCTCATTCGCAAGGATTAATTGAATATTTGGATAAATAATATATAATTTAATGAACCCAAGTATCCAGAACTCAAATGCTTCAATAATTAACACTTATTAGCCCACACCGGGTCACAAAATACTTGTTTGAAAGCCGGAAATGTATTTTAAAAATGAATGTTTCCAAATTAATTCTCTTCGTTAATGCTAGGATTATTTGGAATTTCAGCGATGAATAAAAAGTTTATGATCTATATATATGAAACATAAAATTAAAATGGCCGGCTTTTACAAATAATAATACCGTAAATATGAAAATTAAATATATTTTTCCGGAAATGTTATAGAAAAAGTGAACATCAAAAGGACAAATAAAGGTTGGAAAAATCTCTGTTGTTACAGATGCAAGCTAATAACGTTTTACAAACATAAATCGTAACTGAATTCGGGCATGCTCTTAGCATTTAGTAGTTAAACATAAAACAAACTGATAGGCTGTCGCTTCTAATTTTAATTTCATGTT
This sequence comes from Tanypteryx hageni, assembly GCA_028673005.1. Taxonomy (NCBI): domain Eukaryota; kingdom Metazoa; phylum Arthropoda; class Insecta; order Odonata; family Petaluridae; genus Tanypteryx; species Tanypteryx hageni. The sequence continues at coordinate 61,369,373 of CM054116.1, forward strand.
ATTAAGTTTTAATAATCCCGCAACATATGTGCGTCTATTTTTATTTAAAGGAAAATTGCCTCTTTTTTATCCTATCAGAATATATAAATAAATTAGGTTTGATCATAGAGCATAGCCTATCCTATTTGTCTTTCGTTAATCCGGAGGAGGGATTGTTCTGATTTTTGAAACCCTGTCGTGCTTAAAGATTAATTGCCTTCCTTGGGCCATTAAATCTGATACTTTTGTCTAACACACATTATCAAAAAAACAAAGCATGACCTCTTCTTATCCTTTTCCCATGGGCCAAATATAAAGTCACTACAGCAAAAAATTCGCAAGGTAAAGGCCAAGGATGAGGTTTTTAAGAATTTAGGGATGGGATTAATGGGAAGAAACGCCGGCGACATATAAACAGATACAGTTAATGAATGGTGCGTAGGATGGCGTCAGGGGATGAAAAGAGAAACTGAATTAGATTCTAGAAGGTAAAAGAAGAAAGAAAATGAAAGAAAGATCGAGCGAAAACTTGGAAACTATAAATAGACGAGTATCTGCGTTCGTGATGAAGACTAAGAGACAGATTTTATAGAGCTATAGGGATAAAGAATAGAAGGAGAGAGCGTTTATAAGATGAGCAAGGCGAATTAGAACAAAAACTATTGAAATATTATGTCTGGATGGAAACAAGAAATCCAAACCCAAAGTTGACATTCCGAATTGATTACGAATATTGACAAGGAATGTTTCAGTATGTGTTAGTCATTCCAAGGAATTTTCATACCATATAAACCACTTGTAGCATATAGTTTGTCAGTGATAGAAAAAAAATTGGAAAACAAATTAATAGAGCAAAATCAGGTTTAAAATAATAAAAGCAATGTCAAAATCTCTTTCTGACATATTTTTCATGTATTTTTTAAATAAACGAATTTAATAAATGTTACTGTTTATATGTGAATATGTATGGATCAACTATCTATTGCTGAATGGTAGTCGAGTGGAAAAGAAAATAACCCATATGTCTATGCTCAAGCCGAGTTCGCTAATAATCGTGTCCATGGCAAAAATCCGATAAAATGCGATTTAAAACGCAAAAACTCTATGTTTTAGTATAAATTCAAGAAAATACTATCAATTATGAAAATTCAGTTATAAGAATTAGAATCTACATTTATTTACCTTAGAACAGTACAAACCTCGCTCCGATATCAAAATTTTAAGATATTTTAATGTATTAAAGAAAACATCTCTGCACGATGGATTTGTGATTTCCTATGTAAATCAAATAGGGAAAAGACATTCCTGGAATCGAACCCGGGACTTCAATCTTCGCCAAATAAAATATAGCCCGGAGGTGGACCCTGGTAGCACGAGCCTCATACCAAGTTTCATGAAAATCGGTCAATCGGTGCAAAAGTTGTTAGTAGGGGACACACACACAGGACGATTTCATATGGCTATGTTTCCTTTGATAACCAGCCTAATAAAAAGACAGTGATTGAAAACATTGTTTAAAAATAATTATACTAATATACAGTAATTATATAAATATACAGAGTGGGTCTTTTTAACTATAGCTATTGGTGAAATAGTGTACTTTGTCATTCCTATCGAAAAATTGGCGATGCAACTATAATTGTGGATACCCTAAATCAGTGTTCGAAAGCCTGCGGCCCGCTGGCCGCGTACGGCGCTCGAGAGAGCTTTATGCGGCTTGCGAAGCTATGATGAAAGAGTGATCGCAATAATTTAACATAGACAATTTCACATTTTATCATTAAAATTATGCTTCCAAAATATTTTCTGGTGAAGTATTAACGCTAGTAAAAAAGTATTTGCACTTGATTTTCGCTAATACGAGAACACAGAAACTCCACGTAAATTCTGATGTAAATACCCACCCGCCCCGCAGAAGCTCTCGTGACTTTCAATGTGGCCCTCCAAAAACATTCACAACTATAAAAGTGTCCAGTCATGCGAAAAATATTGCAGACCTCTGTCCTAAATCATCAATTTAGACGAAGTATTTTAGTCATATCCTTTGAATTTAATGTAAATAACTCGGCGTAAAGGAGAAAAAGACGACGCATTACAAACCACATACCTTGTTGGATTAAAAAATATAAAGTCCCTGAGGCTACAAGCTCTTCTCCTGTTCTTGTCTAGGAGCAGTGTAAACTGCTGTAGATGCAGTTAGAATATTTCAGTTTTCAAAACCGTGAAGAAAAATTGCGACTTAAACGTTTTTTAGCTGCGGACATAGCTGGTGAAAGCATTCCATCAACAGGGAGCACTCCTAATTCGAAACGGTGCCGCCATGGAAAGAACTATCTTGGAAAGCGTGCCACTCGGAGGGTTGAGAAAATAAAACTAAACCTAGTAAATTGATTGAGTCGCTACTGAGAGACGTTCTTAGGATGGAAAAAATGAGAGTTCAGCGTTAGTGTATTAACATCATGAAAGTTATATTAATGTATATATGTTAATATTTTAATGGCACGAAAAATCACCCGAGTTAAAAATAATGATGATTACAGGCCTTGGAAAACTTTCAAAATTTGCGGGAAAATAAGCTTCCTCGTGTCTCTTTTTCATTTTATTCGTCCAAATTTGTAAGGAAGAACTTTCATATGTGTTTGTGTGGGCGCGTGTGCCATCTTTTGACAGGAACTCAATGAAAATGAAGAAAAGGGGATGGATGTAAAAGCTAAGGGAGGAAGGAGAAGATGGGAAATCAGATACTTTGGAGTTAAGGACCAAAGGGATGCATTAATGAGGTATCCAACAGGACAAAATAAAGTTTGGAGGCGCTGAACAATACAGGAAGAGAATGGGAAAGGGTGACGAATAACGTAGGTGAAGGGACATAAAGATACATACAGAGAGATTGTTCTGGAGGTGGATCAAAAGTTGGTGGCCATATCTGAACGGCCATACATTGTCACCTATCAATCGAACAAGACAGTACAGACTGCCCACTTGCTAGGAGCTATTATTGCTATCGCGAGACAACGGAAAATCAGCGAAAATTCTGCTCTCCGTTCAAAACTACTTCCTCTCCCACTGACTTGGCAATTCGCAATATTTTATATATACCGATCCTCGGTTACCTGTGCAACAATTGTGTTGCCATGAAAAGAAAAAAAATTGATTAAAAAAACTTGAAATTTTGTAGTTAAAAGCTCAATTTTGGATAAATTTGAAAATTTTGGGTAATATGAAATTTCATTGTTTTTCCTGTTCCTGGGCAAAAAATCTCAAATTCGTACGATTAATATAAATAATTTGAAAATGCAAATTACAATTATGCTACAGCCATTCCCGTGCTATTTAAATGGAGGAAAATGAAAAGGAAAAGAATTTTTTAAAATTAAGTAGGTAAATAAGATCAGTTTAAAAACCTTATCACAATACGTTACTCTCTTTATTATGGTTAAAATGACACCTTTCTCTCGTTTCTTAGTTCTGTTGTTGTTGAGCAATAGAATGACACACATACATACATACAAACACTTCATAGATAGTTATAGGTATGGATATGGGGAGGATATGGTCTACATAAAAAACTATTTATTTTTCATGTTCTTTTCTGAAGGAATGATAGGAACACGCTATTCGTTAAAATAACCCAAATGACTTTCTTATAGATAAAATATATAGTCTATATTAATATTAAAATTAAAAATATATAATGCAATTGGGCTCTAGGCCTGGTGGAAATGTCAATAAAACAAGAAGAAATATATACGTAAAAGATGAAACGTCTTCAGAAAGGTTAGATAATACATAGGGACAAATTATAACAACAAAAGGACTACTACTCTATTACCCTCCTGAGTTGAGAGTTTTCGATGTCATGGTGGGCTTTCACGGCTGTCGTAGCGGTCACGGGGCCCTCTAAGTCCCTACCCTACATCACCCTATCAAACAACCCTGTTACTTCTTCACAACTCCATCGTCATTTGTAATTGCTTTACATACAATGACATTTGGGCGTAATTTAGTTACTATTGTGTCATGTACATTCATTTGATATACAAACGAACTGAAAATATTCTTACATTATTGTTTTGCATAGCTTAGTTAAATTTTAAAATTTTTAACAACTTTATTTTACTATTTTTACATTCTTCATACGTACATGTATATAGGAGAAAGTATTGTTTTCATGGGAAAAGAATCGATTTTGAGATTTCAACGGGAATACACGTACGTTTTTAGGTCCCCTGAACAAGTTTTGACCATTTTCTCGATGATGCGTGTGTGTGTTAGGTGATAGTTTTTGTGGATGCTCTAACTCAAAAACTATTAATCAGGTCAACGCGAAATTTTATATTTGACGTTTTTGTTACAGGCAAAAGAACTGATTAGTTGTTGGTAAAAATCGGTCAATCGGAAGTGGGTATTTACTCTTGTCACTTATAAGTTAAAAAAATATATGCTTTAATATTTGATCAATGTAAAAGAGAACTGGAATAAAATTTGTACAAATTTAAGTTTCTACAACATTTATTTGAAACATTTTCCCATATAATGCATTGTTTAAGAGATATCTTAAAAACTAAATATTTTACCTGTCACCACCACGCCACTTACCGGCGACTGTTGTAAACATTTTACGCTTAGTTACGTCATAGTAAAGCTCCTTTTTATTTTCTTAATTGTTTGAGCTTCCTGGCTATACCTAAATATTAACTTACGATCACGAGATATGGCTTATTTTACGGATGAAAGACTGAATATTTTAATTCTGTTCGTTTTGTCGTATTACATGCTAAATCGCTCGAAATTTTCCTATAAGCGCAAAATTTATCGGTTTAGATTTAGATGACAATTTTCCAGGCGGCAACAAATCTAAATTTCCTAATTGTCGTCCTTTTCAAAGGAGGATAGCCACGTAATGATTAATGCAAGGAAAATCCACGCCGTGGCGCGCTGTAGAGGAAGAATAGCCAACGCCAAGATAAAGGGAACAAATGGATTCATGCCTAAATATAGTCTATGAATGATTTTTAAGGAATATTAGAACATTATTATCTATTACCATTAACATTAAAAGATTTCTTGCAACATAAGTTGATACATCTACTTACATTTGTTCTGTAACCAAGATGTTGTTTATTGTTTATGTTTTGGCTAATAGTATTGACACAATCCACATAATTTTGTTGCTGCTTTAAAGGCTTTGGTGCATCTTCCCATTAGTATATTAAGTAAGACGTTAATGCGTAATTATAGTAATGGTAAAACTTTACAATACAATACAAAAAATAGTGAATGTTAATGTGAACATCGCTTTCGTAATTAAGGAATGGAGAACAAAAATTCAGGGCTTATGGCGCACTCGGAGTAATTCCTATTTTAATAAAACTGCTCGATTACGCCAAATATTTTTGGAAATGCAGTTTGCCTTGATTATATGATGAATTCGCCATTGAGATACCCCCACGAGCACAAGCCTAACTAAAATTTTTCAATGGTTTATTTAGGTGGTAGTTAAAATCTCGTATGAATCTCTTCTCTGAATAGCACACTTGAGAAAGTTGGGGGTCACATACAGCGACCCCGAGCAATAAAAATAGTTAGCTACTAAAAAAAACTCCCGAGCGAAACCGGGAATTTCAGCTAACTAAGCGTCAATTGTTAGCAATAGTCATCGGTAGGTGGCGTGGTGGTGGCAGCTAAAAATATAATTTTTAAAATATCTCTTAAATAATGCATTTTATGGGAAAATATTTCAAACAAAAGTTTAGAAAATTAAAATTTCTACAACGTTTCTTCCAATACATTTTTTCTTTCTCCATACGGGGAAAGTGTTGTTTTCATGAAAAAAATAGACTTCAAGATTTCAATGGAAATACACATTTTGAGGTCCCCTGAACACGTTTGGACCATTTTCTCGATGATATATGTGTGTGTGCGTATGTGATAGCTTTTTTTGGGGGCTGTAATTAAAAAAAAGTAATAATCAGGTCAACGCGACATTTTATATTTAAATTTTTTATAAAAGTCAGAAGAACTGATTAGTTTTTGGTAAAAATCGTTCAACCGGAAGTGGGTATTTACCCTTGTCACTTATCCGTTATTTCAAGATAATTGATGTGACAAGAGTAAACGCCCAATTCCGGCTGACCGATTTTTACCAAAAACTAATCAGTTCTTGTGACTTTCGCTTTGATCTGATTAATAGTTTTTGAGTTGGAGCACCCACAAAAACTGTCACACACGCACGTACGCGCGCACATAGACATCATAGAGAAAATGGTCAAAACGTGTTCAGGGGACAACAAAACTTGTATTTTTGTTGAAATCTCGAAATCGATTGTTTCATGAAAACTATACTTTCCCCTATATTACGTATGGAGAAAGTAAACATTAGGACATTTTGTGTGTTATTCTTAATATTTATAACCCTGCAGTTTTCAATGCTTTTCTTATGGGTGTTTAAAACTGTACTTTGGGGTCAAAAATACCCCTTTATCTGGAATTTCGGATTTTTTCCAGAGGTTGTAACTGATGTCCTATATTCAGCTTTGTAGCACTTCTAGAAGTACCTTAGGTTTTATATCATATATTCTATATATGTAAGAAGCAGCTATTTATAATGATATAGAGGGAAGGAGAGGGCTCTGGCGAGAGGGAGGGAAGGAATATTATAATACACCCGTCATATGACAGGAAATACACCAGTATCCTATACATATATCCAAGAAGCAGCTATATATAATGATGAAAACAAAAGTGATAACTGATAATGCGATCATATGACTAATGTAGGTATTCGTTATTTTAATTGAATAACTGTCAGATCAGGATGGGATAATAGTTACAATATTTCATAATCTTATTATAGGATAATTAGCTTCTATAAACGATTTACAGAATGCATTTCTTATCAGTTAAAATATAATACTTGTATAATTTTTTTAGCATTTCACTCGTACATCAAAATTAAAGAAAGATTATACGATAGTTACCGTTGAAAAATGTTTGTCAAGTGTTTTTGCTAAAAATTAAAAAAATCTTACGTGTCCAGCACACAACTTGCTCCATACAGAGTAATGAATATGATTGCAATAGTAATTATTAGATGCTCCCTACAGCAGTGATCTTAAGGACTAATTACCGGAGATAATGCTCGTTAATAATTTTTAAATACTTTGAATAATATTTTTTTTCAGTGGAAATACATGGAATCACTTTTCTGACTGATAAAGAATAAGTAAAACAGATTGTCATTTTGTTCTACGGATAACAAAATATCGATGCGCGATTAAAATTCCAGTTGGCGGCGCTGGGATCGATGGAAGTATTTATAAAAATATTTATTTACAAAATATGACGATAAATGGCATTTAAATAATTCTGATCTCAATTAAAACTACCCTTAGCGTATATGCCTCTAACAACAATTAGAAATTTTGATCATTGCAATGAAAACTAGGGTAGTATTTACATATCACTAAGCGACGTAATTGTAAATACAGACGGAAAATCAAAATATCTCTTAAACAATCCGTTATATGAAAAAATGTTTGAAACAGAAGCTGTAGAAAATAACACTTCTATAACCTCAATAGTGACAAAAATTATCTCATGCAATACAATACCTATTGCATAAGTGGGGAGTCACCTTTTTTCCTAAAATTTTTAAACTGACCAGCTATTCATTGCACTACCTCTTAGATACCAATGCGCGTAGGCAAGAGGGAATCAGCAGGTCGAAAAAAAGAATTATCTCATGCGCAAGGGAAATATTAAATTCTGCTCTCATAAATATTATAAACATAGCTGCCTTACTGAATACTAGAGCCATAAACAGAAACGGAGGATTATTACAAAAAATCACGAAACCGTTGAAAATGATCCTAGCCCAATTTCGCCGCATTTCTTTTCTCTCCGTCGTGTTTTCAGCAAATTCTCAATCCAAAAAAAGATCTCCTATCTGTGCGGGGTGAAATGTTTTAAATAATACCCCAACCCAGAAAACTTAATCGTGAGATCTCCAGTATGAAGGTAGATACCGTACCTTTCCTTCAAAACACCATTGGCGGTTGGCAGTATATCGCATAGATTCAAACTACACGCAGACATATTTAATATCGATCACACACCATTCTCCTTCCCTGTCTTCGCTATTTCCATTTACGTAAAATGCATTTGTTTCAACCGAAGAGAAAAGAAGCAATGAGTTAGGGATAGATGTGGAACCGAGTTGTGCCAGGAGGATTGGGGAACATGAATACGGTCAAGTATGAGTGCACTTTGGCCAATCCGACCAATCCTGTCGGAGAGCCGTTCACGTCGAGATGGGTCCACGGGAGAGCCTCGCTTATGCGCACGGGATAGTACTGGAAAAAGAGATCTCCTGTTTTTATATTATCCCACCCAAAGTCCCATCTGCTGGTCGGGAATCGATTATTATAAATCGATATGAGTGTATTGGCCAGCGAGGAAAAAATCGCGAATGTGCTTGGCTGGGCGTTTTTTCTATGAGAAGCGAAATATGTGATTAATATGTAATATTCCATCGAATATGTGATTAACGGGCGACAGAATTTCACCGATATTGCGCGAGAGATTCATCTGGACAATTAATCCCAAAAACCCTCTCCCAAAATATCGCCATATTTCATAAGAAATTTGGGTAATTCCTGCATTAGGCCCCCTCTAGTTTATAAAGCTAGGGCGCAAACATTTTCTTTTGCCATTATATTATGCTAGAAGGCGATCTTTTTATATGAACTATAAGACTTAGTGGACTGAAAGTTGGGCTGTGTGTATTATTTTTTTGGTCATTTAAAAAAATGTATTTGTAACATTTGATATAAAAAAACTTAAATATTCGGAGTGAAAATGACTTGGATCCCTCATCGAGAAATTACCTACTCAAAAAATATAGGGAACATTCGATTACAGAATTAGGAAATTTTTTTACCAAAATCTGAAGAGATTTACTTAATTACTTATTATTAATGTGTTCGATAGCGGACCTTTTACTTAAATCGTATTTAATCAAAAGGGAGCTTTTCCCAGCGCATCGTTACGTTTCCGTTAGCACGCGCCCATTTTTTATTTTTTAAAATTACCATAGATGACGTTTCCCACGTCGGAGAGGTGGCTTGTTTTGAAATACGCTTCTAGGGTTTGCCGCCGCAGTGGGATCGGTCAATCGTATTTAAGGATCTTAATGACGGAGAGGCTCAAATTGGAACCTTCCGGAAGATTACTTTAACGCGCTGACCATTTCCCGCTAAAGTAACGTCGGGAAAAACTGTATTCATAAGTTCCCCTCTTCCTCCGCAATCCATTTCCGCTTCGATATCGAAATGGGATTTTTTCTGATGTTTGACCGAAGGATGTTTCTCATTTCCATGGCGACTATATTAGGTTGCGAGGGTGAGCGGAGGAGGAAAGAATGGCGGCGGAACACAGTGGAGAATGGTCAGTTTTGCGCCGTTTTGCGGGATATTGGAACGGCGTGAATGGGAAAGAGGAAGATTAGGAGTTGTGGGATTGCAAAGAGGGGCGAGTGCTTGGAATAGAAGCTGTTTCTGGGAATTGGAATATCACGAAGGCGGGAGGAGGGGAGAATGAGAGGGAAATGAGAGTGAAAATTTATAAAGTAGGAATTGAAAAATAACTACATGGAACGGCTAAACGATAAATCAGAATAGGTTAAAAAATGTAGGAATACGTGCAAAACCGGTGCAGGGATCCTTTAACGTAATCAATTTAAATGTTTTAGTTTGTGTAGGAATTCACGAAATTACATCAGCGTGGGCAGTAATAGATTAGTAATTCGGGGTTTTCCCGTGTGGTTTGGTACTTTATAAGGTAACATATGTGTAGCATTCTGTGTGCGCTGACAACTTTGTTTGCTTTGAATTTACTAATGGACCTGTTGATGAAATTAAATTTCCTTTGCAGATAAATCAGATGACTATCTATGCAGAAATACTTGTTTGGCATTTTGTATTTCGCTCATGCAGTCGGATGGCAACGAATCGCGAGTGAACAGGAGATTATACGATATTTTATTTATGGAGTTAAGCGGAGCGGTGTTTTCAAAAGGTATGAAAGGAGAGCCGACGAACTTACGAAAAAAACAAGGCAAAAATTAAAGCTTACTATAAATAAATAGTTCCGTCAATTGAGAATATTTAAAAATTGGAATATCGAACGAACCTTTTGTGTTAAGTAAAATTATCGAATGAATCATAAAAGCATTTAAATTTCAGAGGAGCCGTAATTAATGAAATGTTACTGGTCGGTGAAAATTATTTCTAATTGTAAATTGCGATCAATTTGTTGCTTATGGGGAGAACCACTTTCCCCATGCATTGCGCAAATGGTTTAATGAACCCATTTATAGAAATAGTTTATACAGTGATATATTCAATTCCCATAAATGTAACCCTCTGATATATGGAAACATTATAGTATTTAAACATCTTCAAAGTTTTTCATTTCATCTGGTTTGTAGTAAGCCACAAAAATGATCAAACAACATCGAAATTTCAATTATAAATTTCGCTGATAAAACTCTCAAGTCCTTAAAATTGTCCTGGATTTTCCTCAAAAGCCACGAATCTCAGAGCTTCTTAGCTGCTGCACTTAGACTGACTTAATCAACATCGCTTACTTAGCTCAATAATAGCTGGGTTTGATGTTAGTGACCCAGAAACAACAACCAAAAAATACGAAATATTCAGAAAGCCTAAAATTATTCACTCAGATAATTCAAAAGTAATAAAGCAAACCCGGGAAAAAAGAAATAAAAATTTACAATAGGTACGTAAAAATAACAATAAACAAACGATCGAATCCCAAGTTCACGCATTAGCGACAAAACCAACCCATGCATTAACAATCTATGTATCAGTCCTCGCAGTTAGTCCGTTATAATTAGTATATTTTGGTACCTTTTTAGAGTTTTCCCGTGAATTTCAGGAACACCATTGAACTGAACATAAAATTATCAATCCCGTGATGTATCGTTTATATGCAATTTTGTTTTTTTAAGAATTAAGCGAGTTCCTATTATATATATGGATTAACATTAAAAGGGCAGCGACAATGAGGGCGCGATGAGTAATGAGGGACGCCACTGGAGGGGGCTGGGGTGGTAAGAAAGGATATTGTTGCTGCGGGCAATGTGAAGAGATTTCTCTCTCTCGTACGAACCGGTGAAGGAAATAGACGTGGGTCGAGTCAGGGTGATCGAAATAGGGCTTTAATATTATTGAGTGGGTGAATAGAGTAGCTCACTAAAAAGGTACGACGATTGTTACTATTGAAAGAATAATTGAAATAAAAAGTAAGTGAAGAAGAGAGACAGGGAGAAGGTGGAGGCATTTGAAATGTGGGTGTGGAGGAGGATGCTGAAAGTTAAATGGACTGACAGGATTACAAATGGGGAAGTGCTAAGAAGAGTAGAAGAGGAAAGAAGTTTGATGGACACGAAAGTGACTAGGAAAAAGAAATGGATAGTACATGTTTTGAGAAGAGAGGGATTACTGAAGGAAGTTATCGAAGGAACGGTGGAAGGAAGAAAGAAAAGAGGAAGAAGAATTAAAATGTTGGATATTCTAAGGGAGGGAGGAGGGTATGGGGAGATGAAGAGAAGGGCACAGGATAGAAAAAGGTGGAGGAGGAGCACCTGAACCTGCAGATATGCAGAACACTATTAAAAAAAAAGGAATTCGTGAGTTATTATTCCGCTTAAAGGAATTCTAAGTAGATCACGAACCGACGCCAAATGATCCAGAGACCGGGGAGAAGATACGGAGTGCTGCCGGGACGGAGGAAAAGAATACAACCAGTATTCTTAAAACACCACAAAGAGACACAGCAATATATACTTATATCGTCTTTTAACGTCCCTTTGCTCCCGCGCCCTTCGAAGTCTTTCATTTCACCTGGTTTGTTAGAAGCCATTAAAAATAGTATCATAAAGATTAAAAATTATTGAAAACAACATCTAAGTTTTAATTATATATTTCCCCTCCCTCGCTTAGGATCTGGTTTATCTAGCAAAGGGTCTACTCTGTTTCAGTTTGTACTTATGCGTTGTATCAGAGTGCAGCGTCGTAGATAAAGCTTACTGTGAGCATGCCATTTACATTTATAAATGAAAAATACGCGGATATGCACTTTGTTTACAAATTTTACAATGGTAACGCAAATACTGCAGTTTAGTAATATCGGCGTCGATTTCCAAGACGAAGGATTTCAGATCGACCAGTGCTTTGCAATGTTCACCTACACTTGCGAGAAAGTGGTTCATTTCCCAGCATGTCTTCGCCAGCTGAACCTCTAGTAAGACAAATTGTGGTTGAGGTGGAAAACATTATTCAAGCGATACAACGCAGAATCTCCGAGGAACCTAGTACATTTATGAGTTTCTCCAATCTACAGGTGACATTTATGCCAGATTTTCCAAATAAAATGCCGCATCTTTTAGAAGATGTTCCTTTGAGAACACGATTACGTATGTTTCTACACATTACACTACATTTCAGTGGAAAAGTAAATCAAATCATCAGTTCTCTGATCGGTGGATTGGTCATGGAGATCCGCAAAGTTGGCCATCGAGTACACCAGACCTCAGCCCGCTAGATTGTGGGGTCATATTAAAGTGGTGGTGTATGAATGCATCGCGGGCACAGGAGATTAAATACTTGATCAGATTTTAGATGCTCCAAGGCGCGAAAATGACCATGATTTCTTGGTAGCGTTACACATTCAGTATGTAAACGAGTCAGGATATGTATCCAAGCTGAAGGCTGCCAACTTTAGAATGCAAGAACTTGCTCCAATAAACAGTTTAATTAAGTTCAAATCATCTTGAATTTCAAATACCCATAGTTCTGTAACTGTTGAGAATCGGATTTATGTTCACATGACATGTCTGCCTGGAAATGGCCTTAGGAATAAGTATTGAAATAATGTCATGAATCTCCCTAACTTTTGAAGCATAGGGATCCCTTTTTATATATTAATTTAGTCATTAATTCACGGATAAACATAAAGAAGCCTGATTTTTAGTTTATCATGAAGAAAAACGAACCCGAATTTATAACACTAAATAATGCTTGGTGGGTTATAAGTAGACTTGGTAGAATTCGAGGTTTACTTTTTTTTAATAGACGATTTAAATCGACGTTTATTTTCCCGAGAGATTTTCGACGAATATCGACGCTTAAAATTACTACTTGGTAGAATTCTAAGCTTATTTTTTTGAAAACCAACTTTTATTTTCCTGAGATATTTTCGACGAATGTCGACGCAAAAAATTAATAAAATATATGCCTGGCAGTTTTCGGCCTTTCAATTCAATGATTTAAATTTACTTTTTATTTCGAAATTCTTAAATTTTTAATATTAATATTAAAGAAAACAATAACGAATTTATTGAAATTTTACTTTGTCTTTTACTTACAGTAAAAAACGTATACCAAGTAATAAGTATATTTAAATCGTTAATTTGATCTTTTACTCATGAAATCGTGACTTTTATTTAACCAAGAAAATCACCACATTTGAGCCGGTCACAAAATTTCGCGTGTTTTTTTAAAAATTGATGACAAAATGTCCAGGAACTGAGTGTAGTACGGGAATCTAAATCCGGTTCACAACGTGTTAATGCGACGTTACAATCACACACACGCACGCACGCACGCACGTACGCACACACACACACACACACACACACATATATATATATATATATTAACTTAAGGAAATGAAAAGGTAGTGGGTGAGGGTGGCAACAAGGTGTTGAAGGAAGCCCAGCGGACACTTACCATATATATATATATATATATATATATATATATATATATATATATATATATATATATATAATAAAAAAAAACATTAATGATATGATTATCGCAATAATATTTTAGCCGTCAAAAAGAACTATCTAATACTTTGTATCATTCGATATATTTCATCACTGTACTAAATATTCTCTTTATTTAACATAAAATATATAGAGAGAAAAATTAGACTTAATTATTCAGCGCTCGATCAACAGTCTTACCTAAAATTCTGATTAAAATGTGTTTTTCCAATCGGCAAAATATTTTACAACAAATAGCAAATAAATATTAATCCTTAACCCCTCTTCCATTTTATGTAACGATTGCTAATTTATGTGCATCTTTTTTAAACCATCATATATAAATTGAAATTTACCTGTAGCAAAGGATGAAGAAGCCAAAAGCAAGAGAACGAAACGATCCTTCCTGGATAACTTTAAGAGAAAGACTGCCAAAAGAGTGGGTTCATTGCATACGGATAAAGGGTGAAAGTGCATAAAACAAAACCCATCTATCGGAAAAAACCTAGCAATCAATCGAGAAACATTTGTTCCAGGAATACACTCCACGGGGTAGATACGTGGAATGGGTAGCAAAACGATTAGCGGTGGTCTTCAAGCAACCACCGAAATTCCTTTCTTCCGAACTTCGAGGAACTCTCAGCAGAACATGTCCATGACCTTAGCTGTATAGAGAGGCTCGTTGAATATCCCACCATTAGGTCGGAAAATATAATCTCAAAAACCTCAAAAGGGCTAAGAAACACGTGTTCTCAAAACTAGCATAGGGCCTTGCGGTTACCTGACTACTCAGAGTGGAAGCGTGAGCTTTTCAAAAAGACGCATATTTGAGTGCAAGGAAATACCTATTTTCAGTCCCATTGTTAATGAAAGCCCAGAAAAGGAACGAAATCGTAGGTAGAAAATAATCATTATCATCATCATAGGTAGTCTGTCCGTAGACAGGCCCGTGATTATTCATGGTTAAACCTGGTTCTGCATATATTCCTATTTTCCGCAGTCCACTTCATATCTTGATAACTCTCTTTCCCTTTCAAATCGTCTACCAGCCTTTTCCTAATTCTTTCCCATTTTCCATCTAGTTTTCCTTCTAATCATACTCTCTCTCCTCAGGTAATGTCCAACCCAGTTTGCCTTCCTCTTTCTAATAGTCTGTATAATCGTTCGCTTCTCTCCTACTCTCCGTAGCACTTCATCGTTTTTTATCCTATCTGTCCATATTATCTTCAGCATTCTCCTCCAAGTCCACATATCAAAGCTTTCCATGTATTTGATGTCATTTTTCCTTAGGGTCCATGTTTCTGCCCCATACATAGCTATACTCCATACATAGAATTTCATGAACTTCTTGCGGATATTTTACCTTATATTCCCCTTATATATAAGGAAATAATATAGAAGAATAGATAAACAGAAAGGACTTTAATATTATGATTCAGAATAAAATAGATTTTTAGATGTATACTTTTCCATCTTGTTGGAAAATCGACGCTTATCAACGACTTTTCATTTTCTTCGATTTTGAAAATTTTTAAAAATAGACGTTTATCGCCTTTTTTCGATTTAAATCGAATCCTACCATTCCTAGTTATAAGAGATTAAGGAAGGAGAGAGTAGGAAAATGAAGTTGATATTGGTTAAGGCTAAGGATTAAGAAGTGAATCTTACAGCTGAGGATTTATTCTTGACCATTTGCTGTATCTGTTAAAAATTCCTAAGTGGTCTTTGTGGTTTACTTTTACTATGACTTACATACCACACATATTTTTGGGGATTGGTTTGGCTATAAAGAGGATAATAAATAGCGGGAGCGTACGATTTAAGATGCGACTAAATTAAGGTTTTCTGATACTCTGTGGGGAACATATCCATTTGAAATGAGCTCTTCAGATTCTCCCTTCTTTCTTCATCCCAAAAGCTTCCTGGAATAGGGTTCTTCCTTTCATTTTGTTTGAGCGAAAGACAGCAATTTCCGAGGTAATTTTTATGTCGTCATAGCTCAACCGCAAACTGCTCTGTAATTGTGCGGAATTTTTAGAGTGTAATTTATCGGCGTAATAAAAAGAGAGAGAATATCACGGTAATATTTTACGCTGTCAGAATAAATTCGCCATTATTAATTTCACTTTCTGCACTAACTTGTATTACCTAAAATGTTAAGCTAACAAAGCTTTTTACTCAAGCAAAATTTTTTTCGCAGTACTAAAGTTTTTGTAAATATTTTATCGAAAAATTATGTTGATGAGTTATAAAATTAAGTTATACTAAAATACAAAAATTGAAATCTTTGGCTAAATCACGAATTTGATGAAAACATCGTCAGTAAACTTATTAACATTTGATAGATTAACTTCACCAAAGGGAACGTTAACGGTCGCTTTCTATATTGTCTTTGGCACAATTAAAAATTGAATTTAATTTAATGAAATTAAAATTTTATAGTTTTTAAACTTTTACATATTAGAAAACTAACGATTAAAAAAAAGAAAATTGTACAACTTTACTTTTATGACACGACATTACCTACCAGAAGATAAATGTAAATAAATTACTTGGAATAAACAGGAGTAGAAAACAACATAGCATGTTCCCATGATTTACGAATTACTGTAACATTAAGGTGAGGCAGGTTTTTTCAACCTAGACTTACCCCACTCCCTAGTTGGGTTGTTGTGAGGTCACGCAAGAACAGCACTACGTCCTTTAGAAGTAATGTTCCTTGTTGGCGTATTTCACAAGAGTAGGCTGATGCAGGCACCTCCTCCCTTCTCTTTGTGAATATGTAGATATACAGCCGAGGATTGTCAAACCGGCTGCATTACTTGGCCATTAACTCCTTTGATTGTATGCAGGAGACTACCAGTCACTTTACGAGCGAGAGAGCGATATCGTTAAGGCGGTGTTTGGTATAGAATTTATGTTAGTAACCAAATGAACCACCAGGGAGCACTTCTACGTGATACTGGTGCCACCTGTTAGGATTCATGAGGATTTACTGGGTCTGACGGTGGAACTAGCCCGCACTCATTCACAAGGTCAGGTAGAGCTATCATCTGTCGAACAACCGTTAAATGGAAGGCCGGCCCATCTACAGTGAAGTGCTTTTTCCTACGTCTTCATCGCGGAGCTTCATTGCTGCAGAAGAAAACTTTGCATCACTTCCAACACACCAAGGACAGTAAGTGTGAATATGCGTAACGCATTTTTGTTCCTTTAGATTTCCTTTAGTTTTATTTCAATTTTATTAATGTCCATTTCATCATTTGCGTTGTGTGGCCAGAAAGTAATAGCTGGTGAAAGCTTATTTCCTTTGTTGTTGTGTTCGTTAACCTCGTTCACGAAGTTTCCGTTGAGTTTGGTAGTTGTATGTTAACTTATTGGAAAGTGTAATTATGCTTTAAGTCCCGTTTACACTATACCGGGACATGGTCCCGGGATTTGTCACAGGACATTTTGTTTGTTCAGTGTACAAAATACTGTCCCGGGATTGAGTTAACGGTACACGGTCGAAAAGGTTGGACTTCGAACAAGACACGGGGATTTTCTTAACTGCGCATGCGTCACTTGCGTATTTCTGGATTTTGCCACAACTCGCACCTGTACAGCTGACGTAATAGCGAAGTAATTTTAAGTGCCTTCAGCGATTGCGAAGAAGTTAGGAAATTGGCGAAAGCAATTCAACAAGGAACATTTACAAGTAAAAAGTGCTTTAAAAAGTAGAGAAATGATCGGCGACATCCTGTTTAGAAAAGGAAACTAGCCTTACTGACTTTGTTTTATTCCGTCAAATTTTTGTATTTATAATTTTTTATAACGTTAACATTTTGGATGGATTTCTTTGTAGCCGCGCAAACTGGGTTATCCCTTCCTTCGGAAATAGCTAAGAAATGCTGAGACGAATCTTATCGCGGCATAAATACCCTGCTTGAAAGTTGATATTTATGTTGCGCATGTCCCCTTTGTCCAAAGACGGGCCTACTAATCCAGAATGCGGGTTATTACGTCAGCAGAGGTCTGTTTTTGAACCAATAGGCCACCTCAATGAGATTTACAATCAAGGGCGAAAGATGGCTAGCGCAAATTTGGAAACATTATTCGCCTCGCTAAAAGAAGTTTGACGAGAAGAAATCCTTGCGCTAAACAAAGGCAATTCTTCTCTCCCTTACCTCTGCTTTATTATAGAAACTAGCTGAAATTCCCCGTCGTTGTTTTTAAGTCTAAACAAAAATATTGAAGATTTGAGAATAAAACCAAATAATGAAACCGGATCAATTTTTTACTTTTTCCATGTACGAAGCATAGAGCAATTATTGTTTTCATGAAAAGAATCCAATTGGAGATTTCAACGGAAATAGATGTTTTAAGTTCCCCTGAACACGTTTTGACTATTTTATCGATGATGTCTTTGAGTGTGTCTCTGTGTGTGTGTGTGTGTGTCTATGACCGGGATTTTGCGGATGCTCTAACTCAAAAACTATTAATCATATCAGCGTGAAATTATATATTTGACATTTTCCTTAAGGGAAGACGTGCTGATAAGTTTTTGGTAAAAATCAGTCAACCGAAAGTGAATGCTTACTCCTGTCACATCCGTTTTTTACTTTCTCCATGTACGTAGTATTCATGAAAAAAATCGACTTCGAGATTTCAACGGAAATACACGTTTTGAGATCTTCTGAACACGTTTGGACCATTTTCGCGATGGTCTGTGTGTTAGTGTGTGTGTGTGTGTGTGTGTGTGTGTGTGCATGTGATGTGATAGCTTTTTGTGGGTGCTCTAACTCAAAAACTATTAATCAGGTCCACGCAAAATTTTATATTTAACATTTTTATGAAAGTCTCAAGAACCGATTAGTTTTTGGTAAAAATCGGTCGACCGGAAGTGGGTGTTTACTCTTGTCACTTATCCGTTATTTTGAAATGTTAGCTTTAAAATTCGATAAAAGTAAAAATATACTGGAATAAAAGCTATAGGAAATTTAATTTTATACAACCTTTGTTTGAAAATATTTTTCATATAATGCATTGTTTAAGAGATATCTTATATTTTTTGCTGCTACCACCACGCCCCTTCCGGCTATTGTTAACAATTGACACTTAGTTACGTCTTAGTAACGCTCCTTTTTATTTTCTTAATTGTTTGAGGTTTGTGGCTATATCCAATATCAGAAGGCTAAGGTTTGAGTTTATTTCTGTTCTTTGTAAAGTCCAAAATTTTCTCGCAGTTCCTTAAAATATTTATTATCATTTAACCTATTTGGAATTTTTAGAAATATTACAGATATGGAAAAAGTCATGTGGTGGTCACATCAGATTTTTTTTAATATTTGCTTTAATATTTGATAAATGTAAAACTTGCTGCAATAAAAGATGAAAGCAATGTAATTTTCTATAACCGTTGTTTGAAACTATTTCCCATATTTCCCATACACTGTTGAAGAGTTACTTTAAAACCTAAATTTTTAGCGGCCATCACCACAACACCTACCGGTGACCATTGTAAACACATTACGCTTCTTTTTATTTTCTTAATTGTTGGAGCTTTGGGGCTATATCCAATATCAGATGGCTACAGTTTGAGTTTATTTCTGTTCTTTGTTAAGTCTTTAAATTTTTCTCGCAGTTCCTTAAAATATTTATTATAATTTAACCTATTTGGAATTACAGTAGATCGTCGATTATTTGGCGATCGATTATCCAACTTTCGACATTACCCGGCGTTCCTGACCGATCCGGCTAAAATTGCGAGTAATTCGACGTTCGCCGGAGAATCGCATCAAATGCAGTATCAATCCAGCGATATCGCACCGCATGGTGCAAAAACGCTTCGTGACGATCGCGAGTAGTACAATAAGATCTGGGTTATATGTAGGTTTGGTAGGATTCGATTTAAATCTGTAATGTCGATAAAAATCGAATTTTAAATACTTTTATAATGAATTGTCATCGATAAGTGTCGATTTTTCACCACAACATTTTCTACGCAATTACGCGTCATGATTTTAAAATCTGCCTTGCTACACTCAAACTTGATATATTTTACCACCAAACATCCAAAACGGAATAGAAATCGATAGTTCATACCAAACGGCCACACAACATTCGGAATTCATTACACATTCCTTTCTGATGTCACTGATGCCACTGCCGCGGAATCCAAAGCTAATGTTAAGGGACAAAACAATATGATCGGTTTATCCCGCTCTGTCCTTACCCTCGACCGGATCTGATAATCCTTAAGCGCTTTGGATTTACTGAAAAGTCGGGAGACGTAGATTATGTTCTGTGCGACGCGATCTACCGACCTTCTCCAAAAGCCAAAAGGAAACGTTTTCCAGAAATTAAAAATGATTGCTGATCGTTTTAGAAAGCGCCCTGTCATAAAATTTATATAATTCTACCTCCGAGAGTGTCCCTCGTGCTTAGCTTCTTTTGCATTATTGTCGAAGAGGCATCATTCCGTATATGCTCTCTGGTCTTTTTCCTGCATTCATAGTCGTTTGTCCTCAACAAGGTATGATTTTTAAAATCAAAATATTAATTCATACTATGGTTTATACATTATATTCACGTCACATAAATTTTTCCACGAATGATCACGATTTAGTGCATAAGGGGGCTTGAATTTACGAGTAATATATACTTTCTGATTTATTTCGAAAAGTTAACTTCCAGGTTGGTGATCCAAGTCGAGCATCACATTCACCAAAATATAGATAACAACAAACGAGGCAGCATACAAGAATCCTTATTTTTATGTATACACACTGTTAGTTAAATTTAATTATAAGGGATTCAATTTATAAAATATTTATTGATAAAGACCGATAAAATATATTAACATTAACGTCTATATTATTGATCGCTTTTTAAGAAGCATAAAATCCGAAAACTAAACTTCCTAGTAAAATGTATTAATAAACGTCGATATTCGTCTTCGATTTTTAGGAAAAATAAGCATCGACAACTACCAAACCCAGTTATATGCAACCCAGTTATACGTAATGCTCGTTTACCCGTATTTTTATGTGATCCTAGGCGAAAAATTTTGCAAATTCATACCCACACATACTGAGTTGTACGTAACTGAATTGTACGTCATTCTCGTAATTCTGTATTATAGTACTGTATTTATGTTTTTAAATATTCCATGGTTTATTCATAACATTTTGTACGGTAAACAAATTCAAAAAAATAAACAATCTATGCAACAAAAACAAACAATGTTGTAAAAGAACGTTTAAAAAATAAGCTGTATAAAAACTTCGATGTGATTATTCGGCGTTTTTGAGAATCAGGCGACCCCTTCCCCCCTAGGCCGCCGGATAATCGACGATCTTCTGTATTATAAATATTACAGGTATGGAGAAAGTCATGTGGTGGCCACATCAGATTTTATTGTAGTGTTTAATGGTATGCAATATTTCTTGTCTTATCATCTTTTGCCCAAATAAATTAATTTTTCCTGCATCCTTTATCAATAAATTTGGCGACTGTATTTTTTATCAAATAATAATAATAAACAATCAATGGGATCACTTATATTTCACTCGAATTAAGTTCCAGTGGAAGAAACTGCATGATATTATGTGGTCATGAATCTCAAAAATATAAGGTATTAGGAACCTTTTCCTTGTATGGTTTAGAGGGGTACATCCAGCGAATTAAATGCTTAGAAAAGTTGAAATATTTTTTGAAAAAGATTGCATGTCAATAACCTAAACAGTTTCCATAATTCCGTGAAATATATAATTTCGTCGGTCTCTATAATGACCATTTTCGAGAAAAGGGTAAAATTATAGTGCTAGCGGGTGTGCGGAGGGAAATTTTTTGGTTGCTCTGATTTCCTCGCTTTTTCCCATCCATTTTAACAATTAGGTTCTTAAAGCTTCGAAAGGCGATGCATTGACTGTCAAGCATGATAACAGGCAACTTTTCAATAATACACAGACACAAACTGACTCCTCGGAAAAGTTTTCTTCTGATAGCCCTTCGCGACCCTACTGAGGACCCCCGCTACCCTGATTCCCTGATTTGTGTCGATTACCGGGGTTGGGAACCACTCCTTTAAACCGTTAAACCTAAGTATTCGTAAACAATTTGAATTCGAAAATAATAAAATTTGTTTCCCTTCTATTACTTAACTTTTAGAATATGGATGGAAATATATTAATATTCTCCATTCCTCTGCGCACATCAACCAAGTAAATCTGATCAAAAATTTGAAGTAGCTCATAAACAGCATCGTCCGAAAACTTCCCCAGTTTCAACAACAGTTAAACCTGAAGAAGTAGGTGCTGGTCCATTGTGCTCACAGTGTCATCAAATGCAAATGTAAATATTAAGTTTATTTCACACTCTACTGAAAACAGAAAGACCATAGTAAGGTCTAATGACCCATGCTTTAATTTTATAAGTGGTAATCATAGGCTAACAGAGGCCAACGGAGTTAATGGCCGTCTTCCCATGAACCTAAAAATGTTGGAGGGAATTCATCATCTCATTCCAACTTTTCCTTCAACGACTGTTGCGTCGTTAATTTTGCAAATAAAACTCCAGGGGAGATTTAACCTACAGGGTCAAATATTTTGGTAGGTTATGACCAACACCAGTCTTGTTGGAAAGATGAATGTTACATGAGAAAACATTACGCTTTGCCTTCTAGAAGATTCTAAGAATTTTAACTCTTCGTGTGCCATCAGGTTTAAAAGATGTTAGACGGACATAGATCAGGTGGTGCTTTATTTAGGACCTCAAGAATGTTGGAGATCCACGAAATGGAATATCTCATGAGTTTCTGAGACCATTCGGTTCCCTTATTGGTTCTTAAGCTGTATGAAGAGAGGGAACTCCCGTCAATAGATCTTCTACGAAAAGACTTGTCAATTACTGAGAAATTCTCCACCATCTATCGCCAGCTGGTAAATAATACGCATAGAAAGAAAGTAGAAGACCCTAGTTTACCGATTTAATTAGAATTCTTGAAGCGAGGCTGAAAGATGAGGACGTCAAAATGATGTATTGATACTTGCAAAGTCGAGGAAAGTTTTCAATCACTGGATACATTTGATGTATATTCGAGACAAGAACTATAGGGTTCAAAAGATATGTTATTTAATAACTCTGCAAGGTCCTTGTGAAGTTTAGGTCTTTTTAAGAACATGTCGTTGAATGAATGGCCATAAGTCGTGGCGCTAGACCCATGAACAGGCTATATGTATGCTAATAATATTGATTGATGCCTTGGCAATTGGAATGGCACGTAATAACTATTTGACTCCCATTTCGTCACAGTCAAATGTCCAAGAGGAAGATATTCATTGAGAAATAAGTCATAACATGAACACAACTGAGTGTCCCGTTTAAGTTTTAATTCAAGATTCGAGTACCGCTTGGCAGCCTAAGTTTTATAGTCACCTAAGAATGTTATTTATGAAATAACACTACCAAGGTTAAATTGAATTGCGACTGGTAGATCCAATCCTTCAAGAAGAGAGGGTAACGTAAGGAGAGCAGGAGATATGGGTGCATCGTGCGAATACTTCGCCAACCAAGCCTAACACTGCGTTTCTCCTTTTTTTCGACCACTTACACTTTTATCCCCCTCCTCTGCATCTAGGATCGCACGATCAAGACTTCCCGAATAAGAAAAAGGCCCGTCGCCTGGAGAACGCAAAATATTATCGCAATCATCTCGAAGAGTTGTGAGTGCTTGCAATTCAGATGAAATCCTTCCCTTTGGGGAAGAAAAGGTTCAGTTTCCACCATTTCCCTTTCGTTTTTCTTTATTTACACTCTTTCTTGTGCTGCTTCCACTATCTATCTCTGCCTCTCTTTTTATGAACCGGCGCCATTTGCTACCATCGGTCAACGGAGAAAGAAAGTCAGAGAGAATCATTGAAAATGATCTGTGAGAGAAAGCAAGTTGGAGAAAAATGCCAAGTGTGTAGAGAACGATGAAGGAAAAAAAATCAACTGTCATAAAAATATCGCCATGCAAAAAGGGCAGTCATTTTTATGATAACAGAAAATATATTTTTCAATTTATAGTCTCTGCGGGCGAAATAAATTATTTCTGTTATATAAAAGCAATTACAACTTGATAGAAAATGACAGATACTTATTTTCCCGACGTTTGACCTCCGAGAAAAAATCTAATGTTTTGAGTTTCATGTGAGAGAGAGAGAGTGAGAGACCTATCGCGTAATAGCCTTCAGCCTAGCCAAAGTAAAATAAAATTATATAGGAAAACGGATGGCGTTATATTGTGTCACCGTGTGGCGCTGAAAAGAGCGTCATTTACGATGATGCTGTAGTACATGCAGTGGTGGCCAAAGTACGGCACGACTAGATTTTTCTTATTGCACGGCAAAAATTTTCTGAAACTTATGTTTGTGAACATACTTTTTCAGAAATGAACCTCATAAAAAGCAATCGGTGTGCTTGACTTACTGAGGACCACCTTAGAAATATTAAAAGATAAGAAACTACAACAAATTTACAATACAAAATTGAACTGCTGATTAAAATGAAACAACTCAGCAACTCAAGGGTCAAACAATAAATCAACGGTACTTCAACTATTTTTGAAATATAATACAGAGCCCAGATTAGAATTAATAGTACAATTAATGCTGCATTATTTGCGCAGAATCCCATATTAATTTAGTTTTTGACCACTATTTTTTTACGTGGAATTATAATAATTTTTTACTTCATATTTACTTGTGGCATGCCAATACATTTCCTATTTAAGATTGGGACTACACAAGAATAGTTTGGCCACCACTGTTGTAGTGTATATGGAAAAGTACCCCATAGTCAAGACATCGATAAATAGAGTAATTTAATGTAAAATAATTAAAGATGAGGAGTAATTATGGACCGGAGAAATAAATGTGAAGGGGTGTTTTAAAGATGCTATTAATGTCTCTACACAGTTTAAGTTAGGCCTTCGATTTCAAATAAATATTCACAAATCTGAAAATGCTTGAAATCAAGCAATATTCTGTCTTGATCACATAGAACTGCATAATAATAATCATTATTTTACCAACTTGGTAAATATTTTATACATGGCTTTCCTAAGAGTATGTTTATAAGAAATATCAATAAATGAATATTTAAAAAGATCACATACCCGCGTACAAATTAAATTTGTATAGCAATTATAGATAATTTGTTCTATATGTATTAAAAATATTTTTTTATATCAACGTAAATTACTTATTTCCTAGCGGGAGGAAATTTGAATTATTTTACATTTATACCATAAGTTGCGTATTAGCTATACAATATCACCGTAAATTACTTATTTCCTAGAGGGAGGAAATTTGAATTATTTTACATTTATACCATAAGTTGCGTATTAGCTATCCAATATCACCGTATCTTCCGCAAAATAAGAATTTTCATTCTCAATTTCAACGAAGACATTCTCCCATTTTTGGAAGACAATAAAGGCAAGAGCACCCGTGCGTATAGGGAAAATCGTGGCAAGCAATTGCTTGAAAATGGAACATAAATGCTCAGTGAAGATTATAGAGAAAGGGCGAATCTGAACGATAAGAATCGGAGTTTAGTTGACAGTGAATGTCGGAAGATGTTGCGACCCCAGATTTCCTCGTTTTTGGATATTCTTGGAATTTACATCTTTCCTTATTCTCGTTGTTTCCGCGGAAATTCTCCGACACCCTTATTCCAATGCTATCTAAGCTCTTTCTCCTTTCGTGGGAAAATGATATTCATTACTTCTCTCCGGAATTATTCGTTCCTTCCAAATTTACATTTTATTTTCGCGCCCTTATTATTCGCAGTTGGAAATTAGCATAAGTTTTTAACGCTGCTTGTTTAAAAATTTTTAGTTTTCTAAGAAAGCCTGACGTAACTATGAAGTTATTTTTTATCCTCATTTTTCTCTTTATTATATAAAAGTACTCATTTATCATTAGAATACAAATTCATATCAATAAGTTTATATTTCATCAACTATATAATGTCAAATGTAAATACCTTTATGCGATGGATAATAACGAAAAATATATAGATTTTTTATTATTAAAGTCACCTATTTAAAGATGAATGTGAAAGAGTGACCTCATCCATTATGATTTCGGGACGAAAATTCAATACAATATATCTATCACGACGGTAACTACTGAAATACTATAATCAGTATGTGATGGATAAATTAAGTGAAACCTATCTCGATAAATATATTTCGTGCTCAAGCGGATGCTTTTTTCTTTCTGTGATTACGAATCGCCATTTTTACAAAGCCTATGCTTAATTTGTTGAAAACAATTGTAGCATGCCGTATTTATGAGAAATTACTGTACCGCATTTTAAAAGGCTAAGTATGAGAAATTCGAAATTTATAATTTTACATAAATAATAGAGCGCCATTACATCCTTTCTTTTTTAAAAGCATATAAAGATTTATGTTCTCTTTAATAATTCGCGGCCGCGCGCTGCAGCATAAAATATTGAGTTCACCTTCAATCCGTATGGTACTCCAGACTTCGAAGGCACATAAAACTAGCGCAGGTGTTCCTAGGATCCTCAATTGCAGACGCGTGACCGTACAATGGCATCAAAGGGTTTTAAACTCGTTTCCCTGTTGTGTGAAGTCAACCGCTCCCTCGAGTTCCAGACGAACAGAGTGAGAACTACAACAAGACTCGTGGTCTCCGTTTAAAAATTCAACCGTTTCCACGGAAAAAACCTTTCTCTTCCCCGTCCTCGCCGTTTGTGTGGGGAGTGGATCCATCCATTGTCTCGCCAACTGCGGAAGAAGGCACAATTGAGGGGGGGGGGGGGGGGGGGGGGGAAGCGTTAAGGCAGTGCACCGACGGGGATATGCTTGTGCACACAAAGCCGGCTTTTAATATTTGACTTGGCCAAATAGGGTGAGATTATTTACAGCTCCTCCTCCGGCTTCGCAGTAGGAGTATTCTCAAAACGGCGAGAAAATTAAAATCCGGGAAACTTAATTTTGCAGCTCGCCACGCATTGATCTCATGAGCGTCGTCTCGCAGAGTTCGTTATGCGCGTAAAAACGAAACTGGATTTATCTATTTGCGAAAAGTTATGACTAACTGAGAAGATGACAGCCCGGAAGTAGGTAAGGTGCATAGCGATGATTTGATCCATTTACTTTCAATTTTTTTAGTGTAGAAGTATGTAAGCCAAATGGTGCTACGTACAATGTTTTTCAATGTTTTAGATTATGCTATTAAATTGTATTATTTTACTTTGTACTTTTTATTTTAAGTCATGAAAGTCGTGGCGCAGAAAAATTCTGCTCGGCAGTGAGGGACATTTTAATCACAAAACAGGGAAAAAATGGTACTTTAATATATTTTATTAATGGGCATGACACTAATTCCTTAATCATTTCTCAATAAACGAGCTGAGAAGAGAGAAGAAGATGTGTACTGTTAAAATTAACTTGTGATCGCAAATTTAATTTTCACAGCGTATCTGAATTTTTAATCGACATCAATATATTGTTAAAGAAAGTTACGCAATGGAAGAGAAGGTGGAAGGAAATCCGTGATTAAAATAAACGAGATGATCCAAACCGAACTTATGATGCATACTTTCCATTAACTCTTTTATTTAATACTCGTACTTATATATATTGACTTTAATAGCTTTAAAATCACCGCGGATATGTTGCTCTTTGTGTTCCCAAATTTCATGATTTAGCGTTATAATGTATTACAAACACATTTGAACGGAATATTAAATCGAACACGCGTATTTGTGCGGCAAAAATAACGTGCGCATGTAATAGAATACTAGCGTAATTGCCCGTCATATATGACGGGTATGCGCGAATTAAGTGTTAAGTTAAAATTGAAATAATAATTAATGAAACCAACTTTTATATGCACTAAAAAGTAAGCAATAAATATAAAATTCACATACTTGTGTGTTCCAGAGAGTTAAAATAGTTTTGGGTGAATAGAAATTGTTTGACAAAGAAATACATTACGCTATACAATTCTTATACGCCTAAAATTATTTTTAATTTTTGTAGAATTTAATGTTGTCTCTCTCTCTCTCTCCCTCTGCCTCTCTCCTTATCTCTCTCTCGTATTAAAGCATTCAATGCACGCATTCCTTACGTATCCTCCTATATAAACCAAATAACACCACTAAAAAGTAATCAATGGATATAAAACTCACAAAATTGAGTGTTCCAGAGATTTAAAATAGTTTTGTGCTAATAGAAATTTTTCGACATAGAAATACAATAGAATTCTAATATTCCCAAAACTATTTTAAATTTATGGAACGATTAATTTTGTCTCTTACACGCACTATCTCTCTCCTTCTTTATTTCTTCCTCTCTCTCTCCTCCTTTCTGTCGTATCAAATCATCAAAATAATTTCCAAGATATTTGATGTTATGAAAAATCAGTCAAGTTTACTTTGATCTGGTTTAGCTTTTATACACAATCAAATCAGTGTTTTTGAAAGTTATCTTTGTTATATTCTTTAAAAATTATTATCAGTGAGACCAAATTCTTGTCCAAGCATTTGTTGAAAATAAGAGTAAAATCGGAATAATAAGATATAATGTCTGAAGAATCTGCAAAACTTTACTTGAAATATTTGAGCAAATTATAAGTTATTAAAAACGTATAGAATTTAACTTAATAAATTAATTGTTTAATCTTACGACTAAAAACAGGATAAATGTTAATGAAAAATCAATTTATCATCAAAGGAAAAATGTTTAGTAACTTAATGTGAACTAAATACTTACACGAACTGCAATGATTTTTAACTATATTTTAAGATCGTAATTTTCTTTTAACTATAGTATTTTTGAAAATTTTTCAGAAAATTGGCTTTATTTAATGACATTTATAAAGTCAGAATGTTATTTTTGCAATCGTATTAGAAATTTGGTTCGAAATATTTTCTGTATTTTCATTTATAGAAATCCATTAAAAATAACGTTATATTTAGTTTAATGAAATCTAAACGTTTGGCAATGGTGCATGATTTGATCGTATAAAATGTTTTAAAATAATTTATTATTGTTATTTTTGTTCTGCAGCTCCTTTTAATTCTATGCAAACTCTACGTCCTCCTTCCTTTTTCTCAATTTCTGGTCATTTCCATTCCATTTTCCTTCTACAATCTAACTACTTAATAGATCCAGAATATGTGTTATACCATTGCATAAAAGCCCGATCCGTATTATAGCACTAACATGGTGCATTTATTAAGCAATAATATGAGGCCAAGAATATAATTCATCTCTCTGGAACATACTACAGTGTGAATTATATACTTTTTAATTTTCAGTCCACATAAAATGTTTCATTAAATCAAAATTTATTAGTTTTATTCGAAGGAAGTGCAATATATCCCTTCCCCCTCAAAATAACGCCACAAACGAACAGTTATTTATTAAACCCTAAGTAAACAAGTTCTGATTGGCTCATTATATAAATTTCTGCCAAAATTCAATTTTATATCTACATCCTTGATCGAGTTATTCGCGTTTTAATAACTTTACACTCAGACCAACAGACTGAAAAATTAGCCTTTTATTATTATTTTTGTGATGGTTTTAAAGTTTCCCAAACCGTCCTCAAGTCCTCCAACTTTCTACCTAACTCCCGTAATCTATCGCGCAATCCTTCACTCTATACATTTTTTACACGCTCGGTTTGTTTATTAAAACGTCCAGCACGTTCCTCAGATTTTCATTCCATTTTTATTTCATTAATATTGAATTTAGCAAATTATTACTATTTTTAATCTTTTTGAATAATATTTCAGCTCTTGTGGTATACCTTCTCGTAATAATATAGTGTATAGGAAATAGTATCAAAAAGGTTATATTTTTGTATTAAGTAAACCCAATTCTTATTATGTAATTTGGGTATTATGCATTGAGTTGTGATGGGGACCCGCTGCCACCGGGACCTGCTCCCAATTATAG
Organism: Tanypteryx hageni; assembly: GCA_028673005.1. Lineage (NCBI taxonomy): Eukaryota > Metazoa > Arthropoda > Insecta > Odonata > Petaluridae > Tanypteryx > Tanypteryx hageni. The sequence continues at coordinate 61,399,171 of CM054116.1, forward strand.
CGTTTATGTGAATAATAATAACGCAACGAATGTTGTTTGCAGAATATCACTTCCCTCTCCTTGCATCTTTCTCTCCTTCTCGTATTAAAAGCCTTCAATTGGTTAAGATCCGAATATCGTAGTTAGTTATTTATAATTTTAATCTCAAAAAGAAGAAAAGCCTGCACGTCCAAAAGTCGATTTTTACGTTTTATCTTATGGGGAATGCAAATCATCCCCTGGAGTCGAACGCTGGACGTTTTTCGTAAAATTTCCTTTGTCACAACATTTTCATATCCGAGTATATTATCTCTGCCAAGTTTAAAGTATATATCTGCATATTTGATCGAGTTCTTCGCGTTTTAAGAGCGTGACATGGACCAATCAACCAACATAGCTTTTTATTATAAGGGGGGATAAGGGGAGATACCAAATCCGAGTCCAACAATAGTCATTACTATGGCAACAATCTCATAATGAATGATAAAAACAGCAAAAACGCTTGTATTTACGCAAACGTCTACGATAGAAATTTGAATTTTCTTTCCTTTGATCAGAGAATAGTACAAATCCCGCACCGATATTACAATTCTAAGATATTTTAATGCGGAAGAGAAAATTACGACGGTTTTCAGATTTTTCATGTAAATTAAATTGGAAGGATAGTTCCTGGAATCGAACCCAGGACTTCCAATATTCGCTACAAAAACTATTCTCGAGAGCTTGGCTCCAGTATCAGGAGATTTCCAAGAATTGGCATGAAAATCGGTCTATTGGCGCAAAAGTTGATAAGGGGGGACGCTCAGACAGACACAACGACAAAACTATAAGCCTATTTCCATTCTGGAAAGTAAGCAAAAAAGGCGAGTCATTAACGGAAAGGGAAAATGGATGCGGTAAAGTCTCGATGAAGAATATGGACATTAATTAGAAAAAAGGGTAATTGCAGCGGCAGTGAGATATAAGAGGAATTAGTGGAATGAGAATAATGGGAATGGCGATAATTGAAGAGGTTAGGGGGCGAGATCGATGACCAAGGGACATGAAGTTGAAAGAGAAAGTAAAAGACCCTTTTGAGATGACGTGGAAGACTTGAGTCACGGATCGTGCTGCGCATTCAGTGCTTCAGAAAAGGCAAGTTTAGTCTCGAGGGGAAGAATGTAAAAGTGAAGAGGAAACCAAATTATAGCTAATGCAAAATGATGTTACAAGCACAGGAATACGTTGAATATATTTTCATTGCATTTCACTATAGGGTATTATGTATGCATCAAAACTTTAACTGTGATTAGAACAGACCTGATTAGCATTCTGTGATTTAATTTTAGCTCCTGATTAAGTTTATAAACCACTCATGTATATGTATATATATATATATATATATATATATATATATATATATATATATATATATACGGTCTTTCATGAAATTTATGATTAAAATTTCATCTATTTTCATTCGTGAAGTCCAAACCAGTCAAAAATTTAACCTATTTAAGATGTTTCAAATTACCTAATTTATATTAGATTTACTCAGTTTCTTTGCGGTAATACATTTTCTCAAGAATTTAGTTTTTACCATCAGTGAATTGGCAAACTATCATCAGGCAACAAATGAAAATGAAGTTTTTAGATCTGAAAAAGATTTACAGAATGTTTGTGTCTTATATATCATTTTCTTGTATTTATACTAATATTCTTCATTTTTCTGATGTTCAACGCAAAAACATTCTTTAAATTATCCGAATTTGCATACTTATTTTAGCTGACAATATTTTAAAGTTGTTATCTTTTTACTCTTTAACGCGTCAAATTTACGATCAAGTAGCCGACTCACAGGAAATAATGTAAGTCTGTGTAAAATAAATCCCAAGACGTTGACGGTCTTTGATGTGAAATTTACTGCAATATTCTAAGTGGCCATTACAACTTCACCTGTGTGTTCATTTCACTAGAGGATGGTCGGGTTCGTACTTTCAAGTTTTTAATGCACATGATTCCGCTATAAATTCCCTGGACCTTTCATACAACTGAGGAATCGTGTTTACAGCAAAAACCATTGCGCGGACGTATTTAGCGAAACTAATTGTTTGGCGTTGATCTATTGGAAGACGTGGGGCGCGAAGAAAGGAAGAAAACAAACTAGAGGAAATGAAGTGAAAAAAGATGGATGAGGCAATTGGTCAGAAAAACAAGGGATTGATGAGACGTGGAAGTGTGAGAAGAGAACGAGAGTGAGAGAGAGTGTTGTTGGATTAGGAAGAAGGTTCAGATAAAAACATTTAAACAACAGTTCAAGGCGAGGAATGGGTCATTTGTTTTGGAGGCGAGGGAGAATTAAGGAAAAAGTTACGGTTGGATGTGAAGGGCAGTATGGAAAAGGAGAGGTTATGGTGTTTTTTTGTTGATACGAAGAGAGATGTCTTTGCGATGAAACTATTAAGGATGAGATGGTATAGTGGCAGGGATAAACAATAATTTATCAAACGGAGTGGATGAGAAAGAATTAGATCATTGGGCAGGGGAGTTGAAATTGCTTAATTGGTAGGGAAATTTGTCCGCAATTATTGATGTATGGAAGGCAAAGATATGTACTTACATGGTTCTGGAAAGAACGCGAAACATTTTATGATGAAATGGACAAATGTCGATAGTAATCCTTTTTAAAGACATAAGCGAGAACACAAAGTTTTATTTTATAATATTTCAGATATAAATCTTTCAGGCTCAATGAACATAAAAGATTATATATTTTCAAATTTTTGTAATCCCATTTTTCTCGACAGTGGATTTTTTTAATGGGGAAAAAGATGAATTATTTTCACAAAATAAGTGGAGGCTTAATACATGGACATTTTAAACAGTAAAAACATTTTCCATGCTATCACGAAGTCATCCCTTTATTAAATTTTTATTCGATAAAGGACATAATTTCCCCAACTTTGTATAAGTCATATAGACATATTATAATAAAGCAAAGCAGCAATCACGAACCAATGCTGACGACCTTGCACGTTTTTCAGTGTGAAGCACACTCATTGAAGAATGAATTTCGTGACAAATGTTTAAAACTAACCGAGAGAACCTTTGTTAAACAAATCGGAATCTGTAAATTTATAGAGAAATATACGTGCGGTTTTAAATTATACAATTTGAGCGACCTACAGTCGAGGAGAAGTAGCAGTAGCATCCGGAGACTATCAACGAAAGGAAATTTATTAGGAGTTTCGCCTGGTAACGTTTAATTAGAGATGGTCAAAAGATAATGCGGAGGTGATGAAAAATAGGAAAAATGCGTGTACGGATAAAAAACGCGTGCAAATTAAGGGAGGCAAACAAATTGAAGACGGGTGGGAAAAAAGGGAGAAGGATATTCGTAAAACCGAAATAATGAAAGACCGAAGGAAAAAACGGATCGCGGAATGGGAGATCTCGGGTGAGAGAAAAATGAGGGGAGCGCAAAAATGTTGTGACTGAGGAAGAAAAGGCGATTTTTGGAGCAGGGAAATAAAAAGCGGTTGGCTGAAACCGAAAAAATAGGAGAATGTTCTTGTGAGAGAGATAGGGGGATAGAGATAGAGAGAAAGAGGGGGGAGGAGATGTTGTGACAAGTGACGAAGCAAGTGATTAAAAGCGGGAGGCGGAAAAGGGGAAACCTTTAAAAGAGATACGGAAACCGCAGGCGGCGAAATGGTTATCAGGATATGAATCATAGTTAAGGGGATTAAAATGGTCATTCGTGAAAGAGAAGATTGTGAGAGGAAACTATGGACGGGAGAGATGAAAAGATTTTTAATGGGATTAAGGTCAGCCGTTGGTTTGAGATAGGCGGTGACAAGCACCGAGGAAAAACGAAAAATTAATAGAGCGATGTGGGAAGGGAAATTGACGTGCGTGAATGAAAGTGTGCCGCTACATAATAAACAACTCGATGGAGAAAAAATATTTTTGGGTTGCGGACAGTGTTTACGATGGTTGTTGTTTTGCGTACATTTTCCTACTCGTCGAATGCCTATTATGTTTAGCTCATCAACATTATATTGTCAAGAAATCGTGTAGAATTTACTTTATACTTCGTGGAAATATTGCTTTTATTTTATTGAAATTAGTGAAAAATGACGGGTGTACGTGAATAAAGTATTGAAATCTTTCTCTCTTCTAAATTTTTAACGGAAGACTAAATTCATATATGAACAACACAAAATACAACAAAACATCCTCAATGTAGGCACTTGTTCTGTATTTATAAATAATGGGACTCAAATATATTGTTATCAGTTCAAATTTGGAAATATATTTTATATAAAATAAAATCTTAGCTGAAATTATCTTGCGTTGGTTTTTCTTTAGCCCTATTTTTTGGCTCAGTTATTCTAATAAATTTTTATAGGAAAACAAATATAATTTATAAACAACAAAAAAATACGTAGATAAAAGATGTGAACAAACGCCAAAACTTATATATTGTAACTTTCGCATTGTTTATTGTTGCAGTTGACTCTCGTTTTGCGCGGGTATGGCTTTCCTGAAAATCGCAGGACATATCGAATCCGCGCAAAACGGGAAGCTTATAGCATGCAATAATAGTGGCTGCGTTCCCGAACGTGTATGGTTTAGACCTTTTGAAATTAAACCAATCATTATTACACCTACTTTTCATACATATTAAGGCACAAGAGAAGTAAATAATTATACAGAACGCATAAAACAAATAAAAAATTAAAAGAGTACAGTAAATTAAAAATTAATAAATCTCAACTATGAATGGGGCTACGATATGCTTAAGGCGGCTGGCTGTTTCTCACAGGCTCAACCTCCTCCGGACTCGACTCCGATTCCTCTCTGATGCCCTCATCCAGGGCCAGAAGATCTTCGTTACTCAGGCTCTCCCGGTATGATTTCAGCAACTGAAACACGTTTTATTCGTCGATCTACAAAAATCCGAACTGCTGGGCGGCATGTCGATAGTGAATTTATTTACGTCTCTAACATCATTCCCCATCGTGAGGGCCCTGACGTCATTTAGAGCCTCAGGCCAGAGTTTCTTTCATAAGCGACTCATAGAATGAGGAGTAAGTTCATCCCAGGCATCGCGGATGATATCAGTCGCCATCTTGATGTTAAACTGGCACCAGAATTCCTTGACGTTGATAGACGAACGCTTTTTCAAAAATAAATAAAAATAATAATATATACCTAATAATAATATACTTAGTGTGCTTGGCTACTATTTCGATAGAGGTAAACCGAGTGAAAGGATAAGTAAAAAGTAAAATTATGAAGATCGGTGTTATATGTTCAGCTAAGGTAAGGTAAGAGTAATAGCTGATGTCTCTAATGTAAGTTATAGAGCGAGAAAAGCTCAAGGAGAATAGGTAAAGCGTAGGAGAGAGCACGGCGGTTGAGTAAAAAACTGAACTCGTTAGAGAAACGGTAGTGGAAGAAGTTTAAGAAAGATGGAGACTAGGCGAACAAAGTAACCGAGTGAACATTAAGCACCTAATTGGGAAGAAACGTGAGAAAACCACCGATACAATAGGTAGATAATAGTGGATCTTCGAATGGAAATCTTGGTACACGGCGTAGCCTCATTTTAACCGTCCCATGAAGCACTGAAAAGGAAGATTTTACTTTCTAAAAATATTACAAAAACCACGTAATGGCGCATAATTACGAAAGGCTTTGTTCAAAGTTACATAACGTATTATCTCCGTATTGTATGAATATATTTTTAATTTTTTTTACCCACAAATGGGGTGGGTACTACAATATTATGTCGTTTTCATATTTTATCTAGTATTGTTTCCAGTAAGAACAAGTCAAATTACGGTAAACTTGGACGAATTAATTATAGCATTATATTTTTGTGAATGTAACGAAAAATAAACATTTTCTTGGCCTCTAAATTATATTTCTTCTAAACGTGGCTGCACTGAATTTTCCTATAATTTGAAGCAAAAAACTCACTGCGTCATATACACGGGTATATATCTGCATAGAGATATATCAGAGAAAACTAGCCTCGGGGAGGAGACAAACGTGGCGTAAAAGTAAAAGAAATATTTTGAAGTGAGGTTTAGTAATAAAAGCAACAGGGAAAAAATTATAAAATACGAAGTTAAGGTAGAAATTCCAGGAGAATGAGTAAATTTTCAGAGATTCGACACGGAAAGTTAGCAAAAGGGAGGAAATAATTAAAGGTTTGAATAATAAGCGGTCTAAGAGAGGAATTGTGTGAGGATAAACAAGGAAACATTTTGTGGTAGAATGAAAATAACAAAGAAGCGGAGGTGGGAATTTGGTGAAGGGTTTGGTAAAATTAAGTTTGGCAGGATTGAACTGGAGAAGTAACGTATGGATTAAATGAAAGAGAGAGGAATTCATATTTATCAAATAGTAATAGAGACGAAAACGCTTATTTATTAATTTAACACTTTGCTATCAAAAAGGGGAGATGGTAGGTTATGAATATTCAAAGCGAATATTGTGGAAATTTTATCTCAAGGAATTCGCTACGAACAGATGGAGTATTTGCATTTGGCCAAAAAGGGATTTTCAGGCAAAAAACAAAGAAGCAGAAGGATTTATAGAATAAAATGTATGTGAATGGAGTGATTCCTTAATTTACTTTATTGAATATAAGTTCTAAATTTAGTAGCACTCATAAGGCACATTCTAATATCATTGAATTGGTGTTTACGTGCGGATATTTTGTGAAACTTGAATTTTTAATTTGATATAGTCTATACATAAAAAATGTAACAATAAGACTAATAATTCTTCCTAATTTGATGTATTTAACTGTGATAATTGATATGGCTATGGGATAGAGATGTTCCGAGAAAATTAAACCGTAATTGACTACATTTTAGTCATTAGTATTTATGGTACGTCAAATGAAGGAATCTGACTATTAATTTAAATATGTATGAGCTTATCATGCCTGCCGACAGTTTGATTGCTCCTACATAAGGGAAACGTTTTAAATTGTTCGTCCAATGAAATTCAATCAATTTTAGTAAATGTGTTGATCTACCAAGAAGTATAGATTGGCTGATCGTAAATGCCTCATCATATTTCCAAAGGAAGAGGAAAGAAAAGTGTAAGTGATTTGACAGAAATTCGTTGAGACATTCTATACATAAATGTATGTAAACATTCCTCAGATAATTTTGAATACAGGATTTATTTAAACGCCACTTAAGTGCGATGTATAGGATTTATCATTAGCTGTGCTGTGTCAAACGTAATATTTCGGAGGTATTGCGCAGTCCTAGTGCATACGCACTCTCTTTGATTTGCTTCGAATGCAGAACAAGCTTACCGTTCATAAATTTATGTGTAACCGTAGTGCAAGTCTTGCGGCTCTTCAACTTCGGAATATTATCGTATGCAGATCCAATGTTTGGTATGTTTGGCCCTCCATCCTCTGATTAATCCTGACAGGTACATTTTATTTTCGACGAGAAAAACAAATAAAAGCGGCCTGTCTCCTAGATTAAATCGTTATTTATTTGACTAAACTTCCAAGATATGACGCAGATGCTTATTTTTCACAGAGTGCATGTTTTTAACTCTGATTAGGATTATTTATTATTTTAATGGCAAGTTATGACTGAGGATACACTAAAAAATACTGGCGACGAAAAGAAGAAGTGTCCCATATTTCGGTAGCCTCCTTTATCGCATTACGCTGACGACAAATTATACATTTTCCGTTCCGCTGCGAGAGTGTGTGAGAGAGGTAGAGGAAAAAGAATAACTAAAGCACAAGGCTGTATGCTTCCTTCGCCTTCGTTAAAAACGAGCGCAAAAATAAAAAAAACTCAAGCGGATGTCCAATCTGCTAAAAACTTGGTCGCGACGAAACAAAACACGGGAACGTACAACAAAACCATTAACGAATGGTTACACGCATCGCTCGTCAACTCGTAATATACTCGTGTCTTTTAAAATGGGCTTAATTACCACGCCACCGCGGTTTAATTACAGGTAGCGCATTATTCCGCGAATTACATACTTGTGTGTATTCGCCATCTCTCTCTCTTTCTCCCTCTCATTTCATCTCCCATTCTCTCTTCCTCCATTTCACTTCGTCTCCCTTTTCGGACGCATATAAAAATAGTGCAAGTGAGCGGAACGCACTTTTGCTACACCCACGCCCTCGCTTGCACCATAAATGGAAACTCCGGCGCGAAACAGAGACGGATAGGAGAGAGAGAGTGAGAGAAAGAGTGATATGAAGGGAAGTTGGTATAGAGAGAGAGAGAGAGAGAGATAGGGTGAAAGCACGGTGAAGGCGTTGCCGAGGGGGTAATGGGCTTTGGGAGCAACAATTAACGCCCGCTGATGGACAAACTCCAGCGACCGTTTCGTCTGCCTCCGTCACTTGGAATTAAACGGCGCGTTTAATTCCTCCTCCTGCTTCTCCTCTTCTCTCTCTACCTCTCTCTCACTCGTCCCGGCACGAGAGATTAATACCTCTTTTTTCCCTCGGGGAATTACCTCGGCTACTTCCGGAAAATGTAACGGAAGCATGGCTGCCTCCTGCACGCTAAAAATGTATCTTTGAAAATCGAAAGGTATTCGGATTTATTATTTTTTTCGGCGTCGAGCGGCGGAAATGTCGCTTTTTCTGGTTTGGAGAAAGGGTTGATATAAACGATTTGCTTCCTTCCGTGCCCCGCATCACCCTTCTCTGGCTACCGACGATTTTGTGTTCGTATCCCATCGGGGACGCAATATTTCTACGGGCGTCGCGATGCTAAACAAGAGCTCAATGGATTGCATTGGCGTTTCGAATTCAATCCGCGTGGTTTCCATCGCAAAATGAAGAGAATTTATGGGTGATTTTGGTCAAAAGAGAGAGGGACCGAAAAATAAAAATGCGAATGTTAATAAAGGTATTTTATTTTTGGAAAATGTCGCTCTCTGTAATTTGGATTAAATCAGAATTTATTAATTTGTTGTAGTCTGCTTCGCGGTGTCTTCGACAACTGTAGTTTGGTTTTTGTCGCAGCTTTCGTATATTTAAATAGACTTATCTAGAAGGCGAGTTTAAACTTAAAGTATTATAAACTGCGCTGTATTAGGACAATTCTAGTAGTAATATTTCACCTTTTGTCTTCATTTGAATCGCTATTTAAAGGTTTTTCACTATTGATTGGCATAATAGTAGCGTTTAGAAATATAATGCTAAGTTTTGCTGTATTCTATTCTAATACAGTGTGCTTTGGTGTGCTAATAAGCAGACAAGGAGCTATCCGGTAAAGATATTTAATATATATTTATAGTAATTATTTAAAAGAATGTCAAATATAAATTACAGCCATATGGTAAGTTATGTATGCCTTTATGTATAAACTTAAAAATGACGTAACAAATCTGGAATGCAAATCTCATGAGAAGCTTAGAAGACTATCATAAAATTAGCTCCTTTCACAAAATATATACATCGACTATTAGACTATAAATACACTAGATTAAGAGAAATAGCATATCGCTCTGCTTAGTATTTATGATATGTAAAGTCGAAATATCTTTTAACAGCTAGGACGTATTTCCCCTGGGGCTCTTAAATTTTATTTTCGTATGGCATTAGCGCATCTCATCCTATAGGCAAGTGCTTTGAGAATACTTGTCCCTTAGGTCGATACAAAACTATAACTTTACTCATATCCTTCGCTCATTTTCAGTCCTCTTAGCCGCTGGGATCCCAAGAAGATTATATTTTGCATAACACGTTTCGTATTTCCCATAAGTCTTTCTTTTCCTGCATATTTCCTTTCCCTGTATATGAATTTAAATCAGAGAAGCGTTTTATAACGAATGAAAAATGTATATTTTTCCAAAAAAGCAAAAAAGGATTCATCTCCGAATATTTGCTAACTCGTTGATTGGCAATATTTATAAATATTTTTGTAAGGAAAGATAGTGGTTAATGCATTTCCTCAATCTATCCATGCAATGCATAGAGATTCACTCCCAAAAATCTGGAACATGGAAAAATGCGTTGCGCTCATTATTAAGTATTTTAAATGTTAATCTCTCTTAGGTTGCTTCAATAAAAAAACTACATGATAAAGTTGAAAATGCTATACGGAGAAAAAATTTATTGCATCATAAAACCTTAATTCGTTATGAATTGTTGAAATATTTTTATAATAGCAATTTATTCTTGCGCAGTTAATTTTTCTTCTGTTATTTATCCCTAATGTCTGTATACCGATATTATAAGATTTATTATTTTTATTTGTTTTCAATCATCTTTCCACAGGATACTGAAGCTATGTCGCTCAAAAATGAGTCCAACTAAAATCAGAATAATGAATTTTATATCTTTTCTTGAAGTTAAAAATTCTGCACTTGATTAATTTTCGAATATAAAATTATTTGCGTTAAGGCGCTTTATCAAAGAAACGTTTAAAGAAATATTCTGCAAAACCGTTTCTTGAATTTGAATTTCGTTTATTAGAATCACTTGGGGAAATAGTGATTCATTAAATTCAAAGACCACTTTTAAATTAAAGAAAATATTTTCATAAAAAATGTATTTTATGAAATAAATGCGAGTAAGAGCATGCGTGGTGCGATCCAAAAGTTCCCGGACTGGGTCACTAACTAAGTATAACCTTACCATAGTCACTGGTCAGTGTTGTCCCCTTCGAAGTAGTTGCCTTGGGAGTTTATACCAGTTTATTCCAGCGTTTCTACCACTGTTGGAAACACTTCTAGAAATCATTTTTACTTTCTCCATATTCGTAGTATCGTATTCATGAAAAAAATCGAATTCGAGATTTCAACGGAAATACACGTTTTGAAGTCTCCTGAACACGTTTTGACCATTTTCTTGATGATGTCTGTGGGTGTGTGTGTGTATGTGATATATTTTTTGTGGGTGCTCTAACTCAAAGATTTATAATCAGATCAACAAGAAATTTTATATTTAACATTTTTATAAAAGTCAAAAGAACTGATTAGTTTTTGGTAAAAATGGGTAGATCGGAAGTGGATGTTTAATCTTGTCACTTATCCGTTATTTCGAAATATTTTCTTTAATATTTGATAAATGTAAAAATGTATCGGAATAAAAGTTGTAGGAAATTTAATTTTTGACAACCTTTGAAACATTTTCCCATTTAATGCATTTTTTAAGAGATATCTTATATTTTTAGCTGCCACCACAACGCCACCTACCGATGACTATTATTAAAAATTGACGCTTAGTAACGTCTTAGTAACGCTCCTTTTTCTTTTCTTAATTGTTGGGGCTTTGTGGCTATATCCAATATCAGAAGGCTATGGTTTGAGTTTATTTCTGTTCTTTGTAAAGTCTATAATTTTCTCACAGTTTCTTAAAATATTTATTATTATGTAACCTATTTGGAATTTTTAGAAATATTGCAGATATTGAGAGTCATGTGGTGGCCACATCAGATTTTTTGAGATCTCTTTCAGGACCGTTTGCGATTCTGTTTGGATTTCAGTAACGTCCTCAAAACTCCTTCCTTTCAGCTTCAGTTTCAATTTGGGGAACAGAAAGAATTCACGGGGGACCAGGCCAGGCGAGTAAGGAGGGTCGGAGACCACAGCCGTGTTGTTAGAGGTTACGAACTGCTGCAGAGCCAAAGCTGTTTGCGCCGGCGCATTGTCATGCTGCAGCCACCAGTGCTGATTGCTCCACCTTTCCGGACGTTTTCAGCGGACATCTCTCAAACGCCTCTGGGCCCCCAGCAATGTCATTAATCGTTAGTCGTCGGTCTTCATGGATGATTTCACGAACCTGCTCCACATTCTCATCAGTCGGACTCAAAGACGGACGACCTGAACGCTCAGCGTCCTCGACCGACATTTCCTTTCGGTTGAAACAGGAAAACCACTCAAATGTCTACGTTCTTTCCATAGTATCGTCACCAAATGTAGTTTTCAGCATTCCATGCGTTTCTTAGGCAGTTTTGCCAAGTTTGAAACATCTTTATGCAAATTCTTTGCTCTTTCAAGTCCATCATTTCCTTTGTCTTAAAAAATCGCAGAACACACTAAACACTGACGTGAATTAACAGCTGTTACACAAATACGCAGCACGCTATAATGGCTAAACTCAACATACTAACTCAGAAGGAAGCGATACTACAGTACCTAGAAAGCTGTATTTTGCGACATTAACGCTCCCATGGCCATTCACAAAAATTTAAGTGAGATTAATATAAATAGGAAAAGGATACGTAGCAAATAGGGTTTATATACGCACAACCATTGAGAAAAATAATAACAGTATATAAATCCTTTTTGAAAAAATCTAATGTTACTTGAATGCAATTTTTTACGACAAGAAATGGAATAATCATCTACTCGATACAATTACCTTAACACCTTTGGGCGTCCGCCTCTTATCTTTGAGTTCCTTTTGGTGTTTGTGTGGCACGCCTGATTTCTTCGGACGTTGGCTGAAGTTGAACAACAAATTCTTCTTCATCAAATCGGTTGTCACATGGGATATCGGCAGCAGTGTCGCCCTCTGTTAAGGAACTACAGATGTGTTTCCATTTATCTGTATCCATTCGCTTAGTTAATCGTCTATAGAAGGGGTTCCCAAACTACGGCCCGTGGGCCGCATCCGGCCCGCGCCATGATTTGATACGGCCCGCCTTATCAGCAAGAGTATTCATTAAATATCATTTATGATATCTAAATGACATTTTCCGAGAACTTGGGTGTAATCTACTTTTAATATAAGCGAGTTACATATTACAGAATCAAAAAAAATTCTTCAAATTTGCTCTGTAATTTTTACACGGTCCGATCAGTCATTTGAAATGCCATAATGTGGCCCGCACAGCGAATCATGAAGCCTCATGTGGCCCTATCCGTAAAAAGTTTGATGACCCCTGGTCTATAGCCATTTCTTCTACCGATTTCTGCAGATAAGGCCCTTCTTGTTGAAAAAAGTGACCTTCCTGAAACAGTTAATCACCGCTGTTGGCGTTACAACACCCTTTTTTACCAAGCGCATTGTAACCCGCAAGTTAATATTTTTATTATATTTCTCTTACCTGTTGCCTGTCAATAACAACTCCATCAATAAATCTGATAATCAACTTTCTCATGCCACAGCGATAGAGGATCTTCAGAGTTTTGGTTGTCTCTTGATCCAACGGCTGGATTATCGAGGTCATGTTGACAGAGGAATGCCAGAGGTATGTTTCTTGCCAACGCTTTCAAATGTGCAGTGCAATAATTGTCAAACGAGGACGATCTTACTCTTATTAGCCACCAAATCTTTATCTAGTCCGCAAGGAGCTATGACGTCATCCACGCTTTTGCGTTATTCTTGTAGATTGCCGACAGTGTAGCACCTCCATCTAAATGACAAACAGCTCTCAGTCATTGTCTTATCGCAAATGGATAAGAATTTTGATTCGAAAAACCGAAAATCGCAATTACTATATAAGCAATTTTTACGTGAATATATACAATTGTTTTGGTTTTTACGCAGCGATTCTAATAAATGGCAGATTCTACAAAGCATTCACTGTAAATATAGTATTTTATAAAATTCATCCTGAAATGAATTGTAACATTTCTGTCAAGGTTTTTGATGTGACGTATGCCCGGAAAAATTCCTTCTTCGTCGCAGTACTATGAGGTTGATCAGTTTCTTATGGACCCCGTTTTTATTAAATTCATATCTGCATGAATTACAAGGTTTTACACGAAAGTTAAATGAAGGAAGAGAGAAACAAAAAAAAACTTTTCCAAAAATTCCAATTACGCAGTTTTCCCCCGCACGAATTCGATCCCACGAAGCTGCGTCTAAAATATTAATTTATATTCACTCTTGATTTGATATCCCTTCAAGTAAATCAAAGTGTACCCTTCCTATCCCAACTTTAGAAACAATGAAGGTAAAGTGAATTAAATTCACCCTTTTAACCTATCGACTCGAGGCAACTTGGAGAAACAATATCGCGAGCGCGCGCGAGCGTATCTCGTGGGAGCCTTTGAATCATTCACGCGAACCGCTTTTCACACTTTCACTCCATCCCACTCCAATACACTTGATTTGGATTCTCTTATAAGTAGACGCGAAAAGGATTCAAAACCCTCCTTCCCACATCATCCAATGGCATCCGCAGGAAACCCGAAAAGCAGGAAAAAAAAATTCTCAACTCCTTGAATACGTAAGGGAGGGAGGGAAACTTGGAGGTTCTGTAAACAGGTTGGGGGCGGAGAATGATGGGGGAGAATCAGGTGATAAAAAAACGCGAAAGGGAGTAACTGAAAGAAATGGAGAGATGAGGGAACAGTTTTGAGGCGAGAGAGAAAAGGCCGGAGAGAGAGAGAAAGGGAGGTAGTAGTAAGTGGAACCGAGGGTAGACTTGTGAGTTGTGGGTGTTGGGGATGGGCTTAGAGTTATACGGAAAGGAAATATAGGGGGCGTAGCGGGAGGGAGGTGTGACAAGTTGCTGCAGAATGGGCTGGTACAGGATGTAGCAGGAGAGAGACAAATGGCGGTAGAATGGGAGCAAGGGGGTAGGAGGTGGAGGTGAGGGAGAGAAGATTTTTGGGAGACGGGTATGGGGGATGGTGGATGGGGTCTCGAAACAAGATTAAATTCCCCCGTCGCTTCCATTGTCGCTCCCCAATCCCGACAGATTCTAGCCCACCCACCTTGATCCTCCTCCCTTATCTCCCTTACCTCCCTCTCTCTCTCCCTTTAACTGTCACTCCTGTGGACCAATGCAAGCACAGAACACGACCAACTACTCCCCTCCCCACCTCTTTCCCCTCACCCCTTCCCCCCCACCTCTCTCGCCAACTCGCAACTCCACCTTCTTATCCCCGTAGGCCCGCTTTACGAAGCTATTCGATTCCTCAGTTCGACCTTATTCCATCCCCATCTTCCCACACACCCTCATCCCGCAATCCCTTTTCCTTCCATTCCAATTCCGCCTTTCCTGTCATAAATTTCACCTCTCTCTTTATGGAAAAATAAAACCGAGTGTTTGAAAAAAAATAACTAGACGATTTCATTTGTGAATTTTTTTTTTCCTCGGATTTTTTTTAGTGGTAGCGTAAAATAATTTCGCAAATGTAACGATTCAGCCGCTTTATTGCTACTATCTATCCTCCATTGTACGAGCTTTCATATTTTTCACAATTCCGCTTCTGTTGAGCGATTAAATGGAATGAAATTTTGAAGTTTGCGATAATGATAGATGGGTGGAATTTAGTATAGGCTAGCCTTTCTTGCTTTAATTTACTTAACTCCCGGTTTAACCTTTCAAGTGTAACTCGGTATCGCTTTTTCTTGGCACTACTATCACGCCTATTACACGCATGGTTAAGCGGGTTACACCACCTTTCTCGGTTTTTAGCAAGATAAATGTTTATCAATGCTATTCAAGCATTTTCGGTATAATCAGAATCAATTTCTCAATCTAAAAACGCAATCAAGTTAATGTGGTGTTTAAAAATTTCCAAGAGGAAAATAATAAATATTTATTAGCTGAATTATTGGTATAATTAGGCATGCCACTGTTATATGCTTTGAGTTTTCAATGGGAAGGATATAAATCAGAATAAAATTTGTATATGCAGCATCTATGCTAACCGGGGCACTTAATTACAAGCTTAGAAATTACCTTCCATCCCTGAAATGTACTTGATGCATATTTTCTCTCAAAATGGCATCGTATCTATTGCACGCTGCATCGACAGTAATTAATTTTCATGATATTAATGATGATTCGCAATATGTTTGCTCTATGAAGCTCGCGATAATATTAACCTGCATACTTTTAAAGCAATAATTTTGGCAAGCGAAAAAAAAGACTAAAACCTTCCTTGATGATCCTTCATAAGTCAGCGGAGGGTAGAAAAAAATCCTTTCACCTGGTCACTCCAATTCCCTTTTATTTTTTCCCCTTGACTTTCGTTTCCGAAAGGGAGACTATAGAGAGGCAGCTTGATGGAAGTCGAAGAAAGAAGACGGGGATTTCGGAACGTGTGCGAAGGAAGGAGGAAAAGAACTTTTTTTGAGAAGAAATGGGGGATTAAAGAAGGAATGTGTGTGTGTGTGAGAGAGAGAGGAAGAGAAGGACCGACGAAAAAGAGAGAGTTAACGGATGACGTCAGGGTGCTCTGGAGTTAGGAAACGACCTACACTCAACCTCATTTTCCCCCTTTTCCATCCGTCCCTACGTCGCAACCCTTCTGCCTCGTTCACACGGCAGAAAAAATCTCTCCCTCTGTCTCTTATCCAGAATTTACTTATACTTTTCTCTTGAGTTTTTCCTCTCTCTCTCTTGTCTATACACTACTAACACTTCTTCGGAGTTGTAAAGGATGTGGCGAATGAGTTAAACGGTTGATGGTAATCAGGGTTAAGGATGACATTTTAGTCAAAGGCGGGCGTGAAAGAAACGGTTAAGGAATGGAAAATAATGTTAGCATGTAAAATAAAAGGATTTGGAGCAAAGGGTGGATGGGGAAGTGAGAGTGGAAAATGTAAAAATATTGCCGATGGAGAAAATCGACAAAGGTGACGACAGAATATCTTTCACTTAGGCAGAGAATAGGATAGATCAAATCCCTTGTAGATTGCTCTTTGACTGGATATTATAATGTATTTATTTATTTTTAGCAAGTTCATAAATAGTCTTTAACGACCCTTTACAGTGAGCGGTGTAACCTTATCACAAACAAAGATGTACAACGCTGCCATCGACAGAATTCGGACCCGCGAGCCCAGCATTGGGAGCTCGATATTCTAACCACCCCTATACCACGGTCTGAAAATTATGCATCTATAACGCATTCTCGGAAATAATACAGCGTGGTAGATAAGTCGGGATTGGAATATAATTTGAGTAAAGTCACCCAAACGTTATACATTTCAATCATAGATGTTGCTTTTTTCCGAAACAAATCTCCACACTAAATTTTTCATTCCTCCATACAAATCAGAAGGTGTAGTTTACCAGAGATTATGCTTGACAGTTTACAGTGTTTAAATGGAAATTCGTTTTAGAAACAAGCAACGGATATGACATTAACTCTTGGCACATTAGATATATTACGCCCTTACGAAAAATGCGCGTCGCCTTCGTGGGCGTGCGAGTGATGCCGCTCTTGAAAAAAAAAAAAAATTATCTCGGCGTGGAATCTACCTCGGCCGAAGAACGAGACTTGGAACGAGGATTGCGATAACCCGGCATGGAACGAAGCCATCGCAAACGGAGCAAAGGTAATCCCTCGCATAAAACGTACCTAAGAGAAGGCTACCAAAGCTCCAATGTGGTTAAAAGGGGGAGAGAACATGCAGAGAGAGGTAGGGTGAATATTCCCAACACGCGCTCCCGGCATCCTCTCCTCGCCCTAAACGTCATGCTATACAAAAATCTTCGGGTAACTTCATTTACGAGTGGTTCTTTTTTTATCCCGACCCTTCCCCTCCCCTAAAAACAGTCTCTACCAACCACATCACGAACGGTGGCTAATTTCAACTAGAGTGTTTCTCGCGAGAAAGTCAAGTTGCAGCAGAATGTGACGAAGGTCTTTTCATGATGGGACTACTAATCTTTAGCTGGCTCTTTTTCGTGTGCAAGTGAGGGTGAGCGTATCCTTATCGTACTGCGTTCTGAGGTGAATTGAAGGAAGCGAAGGCATGTTGAATAAACGGAGGAGAGAAGAATTTCTCTTCGGGAGAAATGAAAGTGAGCGCTCAACAGAAGCGTGTTTGAGAAATTCACGAAAAGGTCTATTGGCGATTTTCCTTCATTTAAATACTTAAAATCCAAATTCACGGGTACATTATTCGCATACTCCATTGCATTTTTTATGGTTGTGCCATAAAATACGGAGAAAAAATTTGTTTCTATAAAGTCAATCACGCTAGTTTAAAGTTTTAAATAAAATAAGAACTGTTATAGAATTATAAATAACATCGCTGTGGAGAAAATATAAAGAGACGCTTCATTAACATTGCATAGGGTGTGTTTAGAGCAAACATCAATATTGGATTCAATTCAAACATGAAAGCAATCGCTGAAAAACGAGGATTTCTTTGGAAGCTAAGATAAATAGAGAAGTGATTGAGCAAAAGTTCCATGGCATCCTAGGAAATAGAGAAAGAAAGGAAATGAGACGTTTGGAAGTAGTGGAAGAGTAAGATTTTCTAATCCTCTGCAGCTGTCCCCGAAGTTGTTTACATCCGAGGGTCCTAATTGTATGTCTTGGAAAGTAGAACGATAGTGATGCTCCATTTAAACTTATCCCTTTTAGTTCAGCGATTCATTCTTTTGAGGGTCTGGAAATGTAGGCGGGATAGTTAAGTTTCATCTATCTTGGAAATGTTTGTTTTGATATTGAACATTTTTGCGAAAGGAATTTTGAAATAGCTTCTTTTCTGGAGTAATTGTTTCGAGGAAATAAAATTTAAAAATCTTATCGGTATTATTGGATTGAAGTTTTATTTATGAAAATACAAACAATATTGTTTTTAACACATCCAATTAATTTTTTCATACGAAGGAGAAATATGCAAAAATTATATGTTACTGCGGGACTATATTTAAAAATTTTTTAAATGGAATTCTGTTATATATTACGAAAGTGGAAACAATTTTAACAGTTTTAGAATTTAATTACCTTGACATCTTTAACTATGCCAGGACTAGACTAATTTACGTTTTATTTTCAACATGAATATCTCATTTTCGTGGGAAAGAGGCAATCACAAAAACATTATCTATTAACAGCCGCGATCAATCTTTATCTTTTTGATGGCTTAATAACAATTTGGAGAAGAGTAGATTAGAAAAATTCATTATTTTGATTGTTTCTGCTTCAAAGGAAAAATCAATTGCATGAGAGAAGTCTAGAACTACAAAAAGAAACAAACAAATGAAACCAAGAATGCTTTTAAAGCGAGTTCAATTCATTCAAAGTAATTTAACTGCAAAAGGTTTAAAATAGAAAATTGAAACCTTTAAGAAAGATAAAAATACAATAAAAATTTTTTACAGTTTCTATTACACTCACATTAAATATGAAAGAATTACCGTACTTTATTTTTATATATGAATATTATGGATTGTATTACGTTTTTATTAATGATTATTTTCCTGAAATATATTTGAAAATAAATTATTTTAATTATCCCCTGAATGAGTTAAAAAGGTTCTTGTGTACTTCACTGGGATAAAATTTGACTAAATCAGGAGATGACTCAATATGAAATAATTCTCGGATTTGCATTTACAATCCTGACATCAACCCACAAGACTTAAACATGATGAAAACACAAAAGGTTTTATTATAAAAAGTCTAATGTCAAGGTGGGAATAAAGAAAACACGAGACAAAATTAATGAGACAAGATAATTCTAGAGGCAGAGTTAAACAGGAAAATGAGAATAGAAACGGGTGATACGAAGGGGTCCATAAACCGGAGAAATGGATGACAAAAAATAAAACAGGCAGACGCCTATACGAGTTTTCATAGCTTAGTTAGGAAAAAACGAGATGTCTGCGGCCATAAACTTGGAATCGCGAAGAGAAGCGAGAAAGTTCTTGTGATTGGTGCCAGAAAATTAACTGAATTTTCCAGAGGTAAACAAATGTAGAATAAGGGGATACAACAACAGATCCTTTGAAGATGATAGGATGGTATAAAAATTTTGGGCGAATAACGGTGTAGGCGTTCTGAGTATGCATTGAGAAGATAGCGAGTATACGACGGCATATTGTAGGAGGTTGAAACTACATAATGCGTACAGAATATGATTTAATTAATTACTTATACATAACTCTTTCATAATGGACAAGAGGAAAGAGATGGAGGAATATATTTAGATTATTTGAACTATAAGATTAGAAGTACATATATGATTCTATATTGTATAACATTTTTTGGATACACATTCGGAAAAGGGAAAACAAGCAAGTAAAGTAGTTAGAATAAGCTGGCGTGGATAGAGGGAAATTATATGAAAACACGTATAAGGTATTTACTTCTTTGAAAAGAAGGTGATGGATTATTTTATTAATTTAGCCACTTTGGACAAAGGAGATGTAAAATTTCGGAATTCAGTCCTATTGTGGTTGAGGAATTTAAGTCATTTATATAAAGAAATGATGATGCCGAACTGATAAAAGACAAGCAATAAATTAATTAGCGATGTGACTTTCCATTGAGTGGCGAGGGAAAGTGTGTAGTATAGATTGCGAACGCATAGGCACAATGGGCGATAAAGGATAATAACAGGAGCCGAAAGCGGAATTGACGGGAGAAAGAGACGGGGACCGAAATGCAAACCAGGCAGATTTATTACGCAGAAGGCGAAGAAAAACAAGGAGCAAGACGAATTGGCAAGTGGGATTGGCTCTCTCGAAAAGGCAAATGTCATGGAAACAGCAATACAGGATGGATGTGGTGGGAGGGAAGGGCGTATGGATGGGGGAGAGGAGGAAGACGATTGGGGGTGGAAGGCTTGGCTGTAAAACCATGCGAAGTGGGTGGGATTCAAATGATGCGGATGGCGAAAGTAAGGGTTAGGGGAGAGGGGGGTTTGGGGAGAGGGGTAAGGTAGGGGGAAGGCGGAAGAATGGGGAGAAAAGTGAGAGACAGAGCGAAGGGGCCTCGCCCTACTGGCTACACGACGAATAATGACGGCCTAACAAATTCGACGCTCCCGAAATTAGTTTTCGCACCAAAAAACGCGGGTTTTACCACCATCGCTCTCGAAATTCTTCCCTCCAACTTTCTCCTCTCCCATCTCCACTTCCAATTCCGGCCTCAAAAACCCTCTCTCCCTTAACCAGTCATTACTGGGAAAAGGGTACAGTTTTATAACGAGAAATAAAAACGGAGACGGAATAAGGGGAGTTTGGAGGGAGCGGGGGGGGGGGGAGGGGAGGGGGTGGAAGTATCCGCGAAATACGGGAGAAAGATTAGGAGTGGGTTGGATTAATATGGAGAGGGAGTAGACAGATAGATGATTTGGAATGGGATTAAATGTTCGCTTCAAAAGGGTAAAATAGGAGGAGAGAAAGAAATTTTGGGTGTAGGAATGAAAGGTTGGAGAGGGTAAAGGACAAGCGTTTAGGGATACGCGAAAAATGAGAATAGAAAGGCCAAAGGGATTGAGAAGGACGCAGTATGGAAGGGAGGCAGGGACGGGTGGAGTACATAAAGGGAAGAGGAGGATTCCGAGTTGGGAAAATATAAGGAAAATGGACTGCGCCAAAGGAGCAGAAGACAAGAATCAATCTAGGAATTTTTCAATGCGGATCAAGGCCCTTGGGCAAAGAGGAACACTTAAGATAAAAGAAATAGTGATAAACGACTTGAGAGAAACCAAAGTAGCAGTGTGATATACGATGAGAGCATTGAGATACAGAATAAACTTGCAGATTTTTCGTCCGCAGAATAACAGAGATGAAGAATTATTGAGTTAATTGTATGTCTGAAAACAAATTTTAAAAAGTAAGCATTAGAAAATAAAAATTTGATCAAATAATTAATCATCTTAGGTAGTTAGGGAAAACGTTACGCGTAACGTAACGAAATAACGGAATTATTTTGGATTAACGCAACGAAAAATGTTAACGAAATTTTTCAAATAGCTGTAACGGATAACGTAAAGAAAATGAAAAAATTAACTTCTTTATTTCATTAACAGACTGTAAAGGGTTATGTTCTAATGGCATTCGTCCCAGGCGGCGTGCCTTGAGCAAGGAAAATTGGCCTAAAATCCCTTTTCCCGGTCTTGCTTGTCCCCCGCTCGGCCAGTTTTGCCGTCTTTTCGCGATAAAACGCTATCTTGACCACTACCGATTGTTCTTTGGGTTTTATTCCATCTGTGAAAGGAATGGCGTTAATCCTTCTCCAGGAAGGTATTTATTCAAATTCCACGTAAGCAAGCGCAAGTAGGAGCTAGATATTTTAGAAGAAAATGCTTCAATTTTAACATGCATTTCTATTCAAATGCAAAATAAAATAAGTATTCAAAACTAATATATAAAGTATATTACACGTGATGATAATATAGCATAATATTAAACGTCTTTTAGTTATATCGGGAGCGAGAGAGAGTTCCGTTGTTTAAACGCCTTGAGTGATCAAGAGAGTGAAGAGTGTGAAGAGAGCGAAGCAAAGAGGGATCGCGTTGGGATTCGCGATTTACGGTGAGGTTGCGGTGGTACGCGACAATATCCTTTATTCTCATTTTATTAAATATTATGTATTTCCCGATCCTAAAAATTTGTATTCATAACTAACGAAATAACGGAATTATTTTGGATTAACGCAACGAAAAATGTTAACGAAATTTTTCAAATAGCTGTAACGGATAACTGCATAAGCCTTATCAGAATGATTAACCCTCTAATCAACTGAAATTATAGAATTTTTTAAATTGGTTCTTCATTTTTATCAACTGCGTTCGAAGTAGACTACAAACTAAAAAATTCATATGAACGTAGTCAGGTCCCACTGAAAGCATTAAATTAAAGATTTTACAATAATTTCACTATTAATTAAAATTTAATAGTATTCTTTTCGTCACGACAGCAATTGAATACCCGCATTGTTTCTATTTTATCCGAAAAATTACCTACATTTATGGTAATTTGCAGTGGTTTCAAATTTCGTCTTACAAATAATTTATTCTATTCTTTCATATACAAAATAAAGCTATTCCATGGTTAATATCTAAAATCTAACTAATCTCAAAATGTAACATTGTAAACCCATGCATGATTTCCATGAATTTCTAATGGGGGACATGAAAAGAACGAACGACATCAAAAATGAGCCCTAAAGAGGACAAATATTGGAATTTGGATAATTCTCTTTAGTTTTATCCGATGACCAATCATTATAGCAAGTTTTATGACTGTAGCAGGATCATGTTCTCCGAGTTACAATCGGTGCAACCGACCGACAGGTTGCTTTTATTATCTTTAATTACGGGCCCCTGGGTTCTCAGTGTACTTTTTGTGTTACCTATAAAAAATTCTAATATAACCATCACAACCCTAATATTTCAGTCTCAAATATGTGTTAAGTTTATTAACTTGAATGTAAAATTTTGAATATGAATATCTGAATTTTCATACATGTTCATCAAAAACGAAAAATGTGCCGAATACTTTGAAATCTTAGAAACGTTCCTGATCTGCGGTCTATGTATATATATGTATATATATGTATATATTTAGAAGTGCTTATAAATTAAAATTCTAAATGAGAAGCACGTATTTAAGGTGGATGCGTAACCTCTAACAAAATAAAAGAGTAAATATACTGCATTATTTTTTACCGAATTATTTCGTTATAACGTTATACGTAACGGAAAACGAAATGTAGATTTTAGCGTAACGAAAAACGAAATCGCTTTTTTGCCTGTAACGAAAAAAGTAACGAATCGTTTTTTTTTTTCGTTTGCCAGCAATGATTTTAGGCGGCTCAAATCTCCATAGCAAGGTCATGATTAGGGTTTCCAAATTCCCGACATTTTTTAACCTTCGCGAATCGGGAACGGGAAATCGTATTTCCCGGGAATTCTCGGGAATTCCCGAAATCATCTTTTTTATTTAATTTTCGTAGATCACCAGTAATAATGACTATAATAGTAACTGTTAATAAACAGAGCATCATTTTGGATAGGTTCCTGCTATATTTGAGGTTTTCTTAAAATCTAAACAATGTAATGAATACAGACTTTATTATACCATACCTTATGGTATACAATAAGTTTTTACATTTATCGCAGAATGTATTAACGTTCTCAATCTCATTTAAATATTTTAGTCATGAGATTAAACATTAACACAAAAACAAATGCAAATACTTATTGTTCGTTTGAAAATTGAAATAATACTTCAAATAATTTTTATGTAACATTTTTAAAATGAAACTTTAAGAAGCATAGAGCATTAATTGCCCTATCAGGCAATCGTGATCTTTGTTTTGTAACAAATATACCAGATGTTGGAAAATTTCTTTCATTTTGTGTTGACGTTGGACGAATTGTTATAAGTGCGTCTAAAAGCATCTTCAAGTTGAGGGTGAGAGAATGCGCTGCTTCATATAAGCTCATTTCCTTCCTTAGAGAAGCAAATATTTTGTCTGCTTGCATAGAACTAGGTTTTGATATCGAAATTGATATTGTTTTAGCCAATTAAACTTCAAATCAGATTCTGATTTAATATCAGAACCCTCTGTAAGGACATCCATTTTTTCTTCTTTTTGCACTTCTTCTGTTGTAAATGTTCCTTTAAAAGTCTTTCCATTAATGGCTTTGCCAATCGTGCAATTTCATTCTTGCTTGACAAGGCAAAAAATTCATCTTCTTCCATCTCACATAGGCAACTAACGTTGCTCAAGTACTTTATGAGAGACACAAGATCTTTATTTCTACGTTTAACCAATTCAAATTTTATTTTCTTTAAAAGCATTTTCTCATTAGAGAGTTTTTCTAAATTACTGAACAGGAACTTAAAAATTCCTTTCCTTGTAAGAATATTAACGTCTCTATTGCTTAAAGCCTCAACTGCTAATCGCACAGGTTGTAAACAATTCAACATACCTCTCACAATTTCATAATATTCTTCTTTCCCAAAGTGATCGAGTTTCAGTTCTCTTAAAACAATCTTAATTTAGGATCTTTAAAAATCTCTCTATCATTCTCTTCAGTGTCTTCCAGCGTGATTTACAGTACAAAATGACTTGTAGTTCCCCTTTTTCACTCTTGATTATTTCTTGCTGCAAAAGAGAATTTCTTACTGGAGAATATTTTAAACAGTTTTACAATTCTTCGTACACTGCTAATTGTCGAAGATACATCATTTCACAAATCATACTGATCGGCTCGGGCCACATCATCTGATTCAGAGTCATTGCTATCATCTTTCACGTATTCAGAATCTGTATTGAATTCACTGTCGCTGTTGCATGTTCCTGTTGCTTCACCTTTCAACTTTTTAACGTAAAATACCTTTGTTACAGCTAGATGTAGTGCATGATTGTAGCAGAACTGTTGAATAGTCGGTGTTAATTTTTTCATTATCACATTTGAATACACCAAATTTCTGGATGTACAGTTGTTCCACTTTACTGTAATAATTATGTATTAGTGTCATAACTGAAGATGGACTTCTTGGCAACGGCATTCCTTTGCTTGTGAAACTTTCCCTAATAAACTCACTTTTTGTGATGGTGTTGATTGATATTCCATCCAAGGCTGCTAGTTTGCTTACGGTATCTTCTAAATCCAGTCCCTTGACATACTGTAAAATTATGGTTTGTCTCTTAGAAGGACTCATCATTATTAATTTCAGAGTGTTTTTTCCTTTTCATTCCATGAATGTATTCTAGGTGCCTATGTAGATTGATGATGCTTTGCATTGCAAAGATTTGGAGCATATCTGGCAACGAGCTGATTGATTTTCTTTATCTTTTATAAAATATTCCCAACATTCTTTATACTCTTTACTCATTGTGACGGTAATCTATAAAAAAAATTTTAAAATGTGTTATTAATAAGAAATAAGAATTAATATAATTTACAAAGATCTGTATTGTGCAGCGAATATTCAAATACTAAAAAGTACCATCAAACCTTATGATGTGATATTGTAATAATATAATATAAGAAACTTCTAGCATGGTTAACAATACTACGCAGAATCAATTGTGGAAATTACCAATATATTTCCATTATTTTTTGTTTCTCATAAGATTACGTAAAACATACTACACGTTTAAACGGAGCAATGTATATTGTGTTTTTTAAAATGACTCACCGGTAGCAGCTGAGAGAGCCACGAACACACGTCTATATCAAAATCATCAGTTGATTAACTGATCGGTTAAGCGACTGCTTCGCTTCCTGGCAGGTCTGTAATCTGCTGCAAATATTTAAATTCTGAAAAGCGCCGTCAAACATGATAGCGTAATATTGGAATAATATAATATCAATGTAAATTGTATTTAAAAATAGACTGACTTACCGATAGCAGCTGAGAGAGCCATGAACACTCACATACGTCACAATCATCAGCTGCAAACAAACTGATCGAATGTATTTGACTTGATAGCTGATTCTGGTGTCGCGCGTGCATGTCTGACGGCGTTCTTCTAAACTTTCCCTGGGATTTTTTCCGGCAATGTTGGCAATGTAACTGTTGGATCGCGATAATTAGGAATATAATTAGGAAAAATTTCTAAGAGATACATTGCGAGTAGTGCCGTTTATTTCCCATTGTGGGTACTCCCGGGTTTAAAAAGCAATTTTTCCCTTTTTCCCGATTTCCTGACCAATTTTTCTCGGGATTCGGTAACCGGGAAACCGTAAAAAATTCCCGAGAACTGGCGGGAAGGAATTCCCGCCCGGAAACACTAGTCATGATAAACTGGCTGCACCTTTCGGCTACAATGCATCCGTCTTCAATGATAATTCAACAAAATCAGATTCTAGAATCTATTTGATTTTAGAACAACAAACCATTGCCTAGCAAAGAATCGTTGCTATTTTGATTGCGATCGGATTTGGGGAGGAGGTTCATTATTCCAGTCAAGTTTTGATCATAAATTATGCAATATCTTTACTTAAAAATCTACGATTTTTTCATTTTGGGATGCACGAAATCCCTTGCAAACGTCAGGACCCTTATATTGACTTCTTGCATAATATGCATTTTTGTAAATTTGCTTCAAATTTAGAAAAATTTCAAAATTTTATGAGTATTCAATCCTTGATCAAAGATAATATTTTTTTGCGATTAAAAATATCCTTTTCCAATTATAGAAAAGAGATAAAAGTCTTTTGCATATTTTTTTCATCAGCACGACAGGTGGAAGTAGAGAAGGAAAGAGAATGGGATCGGGGGAGAAATGAAGTGTAAGAGAATAGAGTGGAAAATATGACAAGTGGTGTCCCGAAAAGAGTTGACGTCCTTCAACTGTGGAAATGTGGCGAAAGTTAAAAATAGAATTAAGAGTAGAGAGAGGGCGACGATGAATTGGGGAGGTGAAAAAATGAATGTGTATTTAAATAGCGGCGGAAAGGTAATCCAAAGCCTAACGTGACAGTGGAATTATTTTCTCCTGGGATACGGGAGATATAAGTGAGAAGGAACAGAATATTCATGAAGTGAATTTGTAGAGAGTAGCCTGTGGCATCAGATGAGAGAGACCTCCTACATTAAATTGCGGGATCTTGAATAAAAACATGCGGGGATTGTTGGAACAGATTGGAATAAACAAAAGTTGAGTGGATATAAAGAAATTTAGCATTTGTTTCCAAAAGGTGGCAACGGGAAGCATTCTCATGCATTCCTTTCTTAAATTATCAAATAAATACCACGACGGCTAGATTAATTCATTACGATAAATTGACTCAATAGAGGTATTTCTGTTTGAATGTTAATGGAGAACCATGTTCTGGAATAAGGCAGTTACGTTTACTTAAGGAAGTAAATGATGAAACGGAAATCACGATACACGCCCCGCCTGAAACCTGTAATGTTCGCGTCGATTATTGGACGAAAGCGTTGTCAGACTGATGGTTCTAGTGTTATTCAAATTAATTAAAAACATTTCACACAAAATTACACGATAAATGTGTATTGTGCATCCATTAAATTGCTGCCTAACGAATATCGCTCTTGGTTGGCACAGATATCACTATTATCCCTATATTTTTAAAATAATGAAATGTCTTAATTGACATCTCTGCCATTACAACCTACTTGCATATTTTACGAATAATGGTAGATCATTTGTCATTACAACCATTCCTATCTATTAATACGAAGCAAAACCTTTACCGATGAACTTAAGCCCAAAAACACATACCCACTGTGATACCATGACAGGTGATGATATGCGTGATATTTAAAGGGATATTCGTAATCGCCACACTTTTTTCCGACGTACCCTTCAACCAAGTAACCAATCGAATCGAAAAAAATATATTCTCGTAAAGTCATTCATGGAGCATATAAAACATGCGCTGTCGATGGAAAATATAAAAAAATGGATAAAAACAACAGTTGAAACAAAAATTCGCCCTTTCCATATTCCTGTCTAAATATACATATATTTCGCCGAGCCTTTTATTATTTTTATTTGAGTGCTCTCTCGCTCTCTCTCTCTCTCTGCTGACACAAAAAAATTCGAACAAACCCTTGCTATCCTCTCCCTTCCCCGGGTTTTAAATCCAGGAGGCGTGTCGAACACACGTCGTCATGCTCACCATGATGAATGAGAAGAATGAGGGATATGGAAAGAGATAGAGAAAGAGGGTGAGGACGAAATATAGGAAGAAAGAGAGGGAGAGAGAAAAATCGAAGGAACCGAATGATGTGGAAATAGAGGATAATGAATGACAAGAGGGAAAGGGAGAAGAAAACAGTGAGCGAATAGAGTGGAAATGAAAATGTAACTATGGAATGAGAGTGGTGGAGGTAAAAAGAGGAGGAATGGGAAGACTAAAATAGAGTGAGAGTAAGGAAGGATAAGTGAGGAAAGAATTGCCAAGCGCAAATTACATAAGGCGCCTTTCTCGGCGATTACTCCCCAGCAACTAACACTAGATCCTCCAAATTTTTACCATGTTTCCCTCTTATATAAAACAAACTACACTAAAAGTTTGTTTCCCCAGATTACGGCACTTCAGACGGGCAGACAAACCGAATATATAAGTAATTTTTTAAGAAAAAAGCGCTAGAAAGAGAGAAAGAGAAAACTGAGAGGATACACACTAAAAAAGAACAAACACTATATTTTAAACGAAAATATTTAAACAAATATATTAATTTATTGCCAAAAATTAAAAAATTCTCTCAAAAATTAGCCCTGAAATTTTAAATTGTAAATTCATTTGATATTAACAATTTTCCAAGGCTTTCTTTGCCAAAATATTAAGCGAGAAAAAATGTGAAAGGAGAACCAAACCCGCGTTCGAAGTATTCGCATGCTATTATTGGTGACGTATAAAACTATTAGTTCGTACAGTAAAGAGAAGTGAGAAAGGAGACGAATAAACAGATAAAGGGCATTATGAGAGAGGACCAGAAGGACTTATTTGGACCAACGAAACGAGGAGAGGGATCGAAGAAGAGAAGGGAAAAGTGACGCCGGGAGTGTGGTTTCTCGCACCACCCTCGTCTCATCTCGACCGTACAGCGATTTCATGACAAAAGCCTTCATCAAACTTCCTCTCTCGATCTCGGTGCACTTTTCCCTCTTTCGTCGCCATTGAGGTGGACGTCCAAACCATTAAAACAGAGAGAGAAGGGCGATCGAGAGGAGGAGTGCGGCGCATCAAAAACCTCTGCACCTATTTATCACTTGCGCTGCAGGAAAACTGGAATGGTCGGAATGCAACCACGTGTCGCCGATCCCCCGTGGGACGTGTCATAAAACGGAAAGGAAAGTAAAAGGGTAACGTGATGGGTTGCGGGGAGAGGGCGCAAAATGACTGCGTTTGGGAATGCCGTCCGCGAGAGGGAAAGAATGGCCTTTTTTTTTGAAAGGGGGAGGTTGGGATCTACGCATCGTTTTTACGCACGCACGAGAGAGGAAAGAGAAACGTACGTAGTGTCGTAACAAAAAAAAAAAGATCGCGAGGGTCGGTTTGACCGAACTTCCTCTCTATTCGCGACTGCCACGTGTTGGAAAAATGTAACGAATCCCTATTAAGTGAAGGAGAGGTTGGAGGAAATGAAGGAATTTTTATACTAAATCCCTTTAAAGGAGAGTTATCGAGGTCGTCGATCGGCCGGAATCAAATTTCCATAATATTTAAGGTTGGTAGTTTTCGACGACTAAAATCGAAATTTACTTGTTCTAAAATCAACGACGAATATCCACGTTTGTTTTAATTTCATCGACTTTTATCTGGACGAATTATAAAAAAATTGTCGCTTGTAATTTTTTAGCCTACTTTGGAAATAGACTTATAGTTTCTTCGGTGTGACTGTCTGTTTGTCCGTCTGTCTGGCTGTCCCCCCTATTAACTTATGAACCAGCAGACCGATTTTTATGACACTTGATGGAAATCTCTTGATACTGGGGCCGAGCTCCCGTGGATCGTTTTTGTTGCGAAGGTTGAAAGTCCCGGGTTCGATTCCAGGAATTATCCTTCCCATTTG
This sequence comes from Tanypteryx hageni, assembly GCA_028673005.1. Lineage (NCBI taxonomy): Eukaryota > Metazoa > Arthropoda > Insecta > Odonata > Petaluridae > Tanypteryx > Tanypteryx hageni. The sequence goes on from CM054116.1 coordinate 61,429,314, forward strand.
ATTTACATAGGAAATCTGAAATTAATCGTGTAGGGTAATTTTCTCTTCCACATTAAAATATCTTAGAATTGTAATATTGGAGCGGCATTTGTACTATTCTCTGAGGATCATGATTTCCGTTTGGTTCATTTTGATTTTAATAAAATTTCATGTATTTATCAACCTATATTTGTCTGGTTGAAACATTTCTATTCTATGATTTATGTTTTTTTTCCTCGAATGCTATTTCTGAACTGTATGAGTATATGTAAAAATTTAATTTTTACTCTCCTTTTATTTTAAACTGGAGAGAGAAAAATATAAATAAATGATTGAAAATACTCGCATACTCATCGTGATATCTACACCTTCTTGCACAAAGTTTCTATTAAAACAAGAATAAATTAAAGAAATGAAATCATTTAAACTGAAAAAAGGCAGTGCCCGAGGATTTTTTAAAGATATTTCACTGCTACTATATTTTTACATTTGAACTGGAATTCAAATTAGAATTTTAGAATCGGCTAAATTTAAAAATATTATTTAAATGCCGGTTTTATTTGAGCGATATTGTCGTGATAAAAATTTGAACACCTTTGGCCGTGATTTTTCACATATTTACCAAGTTTACCGCGATAATGCTCTGAATCATGAATGGTATCAGTTTAGCGTGCTCCCATAAATTGATTAAAGATAATTTAACTTGATTCAATTTGAATTGTCTTCAAATCGAAATTGCCCTAACCGCCTTTCGGGGACAGATATGACGCAATTATCTACGCGTTGTGATTTGAAAGTCGATTGAAGTGCTCCGACGTGGGTTAATTATGCATTGATTCATGTATGGATATAGCATATGCTGAAACACTCCGTGCGTCGCAATTGGATGGGTAATAAAGTGTCACTCGACAAGGAAAACACTGATCATCTGTACCTGTTTGCTGTATTTTTAATCCAATCGGTGTTTCATTAGTTTTAGCACGTTGGAACAGAACGATATCAACTTGTAATGCCATGTGTAAATAATAACCTCCGGGTGAGAAAGTAGTCTCTCTCGTGGAGATATTTTTATCTTGAAAATTAAAGAATTTGGAAAATACTGTTGGGCAAAACGAAATAATACCCTCTGCTAAACTCGGTTCCATTCTGTCTCTCGATCAGTTGTTTTGTTTTAATCTGCTGTTTTTGTACGTTTTCAAACAATCACATGCACAAGGTTGGGCGACTCAGGAGTCAATATTGTTCCACTCGAAGTGCCCATTGATACTTGTTTTTCTAAGGACGATGAGGAAGATGAGATGACGGAGCGCCAAATTGGGTAGTTTGTGGCGGTATAATATGAGTATTTCTATGCGTAAAAAGACATCTACTGAGAGTTTTACATAACACATGAACAGGATACTCGTATATGTATTTGTTTATCTATCTTAGAGGTATATTCTATTTTGTTCTTCAGAAAATTCTCTTAAGGTAGCTTAACAGATATTACAGAATGAAAAAGTTGAAGATATTATCCACGATACTAAAAATTTAAGGAATTTAATTTACCTCGCGATTGCGATAGTGGTATACTAAAATTCATGCCTTTCACAATAAAGCATGTTTCAGTGTTTCTCTTTGCGAAGTTTTCCTTCTACATTATCAGCCTCTAACTCATTCGTAATAGATTCAAGAACAAGCATTTAAAAAATATTTGCCCTAGGTTCATAGCTCAAATATTTTTTATATCCTTGTTGTGGCTATTATAGATACCCGAGACAACTATTTCTAATTGCTTGTTCTTGAAAATTTTCAGCCCTAAGACGAGTTTGATAAATCCATGTTGAATTATTTATAGAGTTGATGAATTCTAAAATTTTCATTTTTTTAGGCGTTCTATTTACAATCTGAGAACGTAAAATTCCAAACTGAAGCAAAACAAAACTCTCATTCGATCAACAATTCTTGTAGCGGAATAGGGTGTAAAGTGATAATGAACATGATATTAACACTGAGGATCCAAGTCCACATCATCGAGCAAAGATTAAAATTGAAGCACACACCGTTGACTTCGGAAAAAGTTGATGAAAAATATTAGATTCATTTTATCACTCTTCGTCTTGATGTTTTTCCTCTCGCGAACTTTTAGAGGTAGAAAGGATGAGAATTTGGTGAAGAGCATGTCGTAGCTGTGTTTTTAGGGGACAGGATGGGAAGGGTTAGAAAAGGATAGAGAGTGTCGAAGGGACTCGACAGCGTCAATAAATCTCGGAATTTCGAAAGTGGATTCCTTTTACTCTCACTCTCTATCTTTCCTAACGTCTATACTTTAATCTTTCTCTCGATCATTTCGCCTCACTTTCTCTCTTCACATCCTTCTTTAGTTCCTACACACTCTTCGAGATATCAAATTTTGTAGGCGTATGCATATTTTCCTGTATAATAAAATAAGAAAAACATTAAAGAATCTTCTGCTAAGACAGATTATGAGGAAGTACTTATGTGTGTATATTTCAGTCTCTTAAAATTTGGCATGTAATCGTAAATGAGTAGATGCTATGTAATGTAGTGATAGAACAATTCTTTTGAAACACCTTCGTGATTGCAACTTATTCGATCCAAAGCTAAGATATTAGAACGGACTACGAAGCAGTGGGTTTGAGAGTCGTTCCGTAAAATCAAAGCAAATGCACTTGAAGTTATTACTCTGCAGAAAAAGAGAACAGCAAACATAGAGATTTAATTTAGCTTGAAGAAAGGCGTATGGGAGTTAGGAAAGCATAGGAGAGAGAGAAAGAGAGAGAGAGACACGTGGCAATGAATTTGAATAAAGTTTGAATTTGAATTAAAAAGGTGATTGATTAAGTATGAACGAAAAAATGGCACAGAAAACATTTTAGTAGAAATGAGTTTAAAAATTTATTGACGCAACTATATTTTTGACAAAATACAATAAAATTATTTAGAAAGACAGATATTTTACGTGATGATACGTCAAATTTTTGCATTGAAACTGATTTTGTACCGATTCCACTCATATTAAAAAATCGTCGGCAGTCGTTTTTTATTTCAAGTCCCAAACTTTTACGATTGTTCTAAGTAATTTTAAAATGCTAATGGTTAATACGATACACTCATATCCCAGCGTAATGGATTTCCAAAGTGAACGTTTTGTTAATATAGATTAACTCCATCGATAAAAAATACTTGCATTATTCAAATTATTTCCAGCTCAAAATTTAACCGAGATGTACACAATATTAAAAATAATTTACTTGTTATTTTAACTATTGTTTCAGAAATCCGAGAGCATTTTACTTTTGGCTATTGTGTATTCTGTTAGGCGGGAGAATGGAAAACAACATTAAAACAACAATAACAAAATGACGCAGAATTTGTTTTGATATTATTTTTATGATGATGAATGTTTCAATTTAGGCATAAGACCAGGTGGCGACAGTTTAAAGAAATGTATTTTTAATTACACACTCATCATTAGATTTAACATTCTAAAATTGAATTTTTATCTCCAGGTTTATGTTTGAAATCTATCGGATATAACTCTTTAACAGTATTTATAATCTGTGGCCCACCGCGCATGCCACTCATTAATTTATATTATTCGTATACAAAAAGTGATCCTTATATCATAAGGCAACATGATTATAATTCAGTTTCATTAAAATAGGAAACAAAACTGAAATCAAAGTAAAATTCTTTTTAAAGCGCATATTTTTTGTAATTCCTCTCTGAAATATCGTGTCGCGTAAAATTTCTTCGCGTGCTACCTTTTGGCATGAGTGGTATAGGTTGCCGACTCCTGTTCTAGTCTATCCCCTACTTCTACCACATAGGCTTAATTACAGTGCACTATCACAAATCAGGGACGCTAGGGACCGAGACAGCCGGATTTTTTCGATTTCCCATTTTTTTATTTTTTATTTTTCTGCAAAAATGCATACATTTAGAGGGCCGGATTTTCCATTAAGCACAGTAGAAAACTGCCTAGTGGGGCCGTTTTAGGGATATGGTGACATTTGTGTTCATGCAATGAAATAATAAGATATTTTTATTTACTTAACAAATTATTTTACAGTTTCTGCTCTCAAAGTGAGATTCGTAGGGATTGCTGGTAGATGTTAACATTGAGAGAGATGAGGGTGAGGTAACAAGCATGCTGTCTGATGTTGACGAGTTCCAAGCCACCGGATTTTGCGACACTTTTCTATGTAGATTTTTTAAAAAGGTATAGTGCAACTTAGTTTGCGTCACATAGGTAGGCTTTTCATTGATGAACTTTTATCGTATCTTAAGCTCATTAATTACGTATCGTATATCTTTACAATGGGCAAAGAAAATATGAAGTTCATTGATGACTTATAAAAATAGTTGAATCCGACGTCAGCTGAGCCTGGAACCCAGAGCGCAAAACGGACGAAACGTTAAAGCTGAAAACTTGCCGGTTTTCTGGTGATCTCCCCAGATTTTAGCACGATGATTTCAGATGTAAAAATAGCCGGTTTTCTGACGAAGTCGATTTTCTGAATGCCAGATTCGAGGGAGTGTATTGTACATACCAGATTTTCATGAGTTGACATATAATCTAATGTCTTTTAGTTTTTTCTTAAATTCTTGTCTCGAAGAGGTCTACATGTGAAGGGAGAGGCTCCATTACTTCTTTAGCTAGGTTATTCCAAACTTCCATTTAATTAATTTAAGAATGAATATTTTCTTTAATTACTTTTATGCCTTGGCGCCTGTATTTCATAATTATGATCTAAACGCCCTAAGTAAATCGGCTTTCCCATCCTATCACTCTTGTCCTTTCATGCAGGTTTCCCCACGTAAGCGTTGTGTATCCCAGTTAACCAAACCAATCTTCACCGTCATTGTAGTGTCTCCCTGCCCAATTTATCTAGCATTTTTGAAGTACTCTAATACTCTCTAAAAGTTTCCTAATACAAATCAAGCTGTTGTTCTTTGCTCCACTTCAAGCTTTACAATTATTGTAATAGTAATTAAGTTTTATGTTGCATATTAGATGTGTTGGATCGGAAGAATGGTCACCCAGGGTTCAAGAAGGAAAAGAAGTTAAAGAGAAATTTATCTAAGAAGAAATAGTTAATTCGGCTGCAACTCGGAGGGGTAACAAAACGAAAATGTCCAAATCGGAAACTGGAGAGGTATTTGCGAGTCCAATATGGAGATTCTAAAAGTTTGATGTGAAAAGATGCTTAAAGGAAGGAACAAAATGTGAAGGGAAGAGGTTGAAGAGCAAAGAAAGGGTAGCATGGCTTGGTGTACGCAAGAGATATTTTAAAAAGAAGCTGGATAGGTTTGGAATTTTTTTGGGAAGAAAGAAGAAAAGTGATGTAACGGAATATGGCGAGGGTCGCACAATCTCGGAGATAGGGGTTCGGTGAACGCTTGGTCTCTCATAAATTTGGAACAGTATTCTGAAACGAATCTCCAGATCCATTTCATAGGAGATATTTTATAAAAATCGCTCTTCTGGATTTGCAGGTAGTCCGCAATGCGGGACAATTAGAATTGTTTCATATTCAGTACCCGCCCACTAAGGGACGAACGAGCAAAATATATTTACAAGTGCAAGCGCAAGTGAATGAATCGGTTTTTTGCCAGAAGGCTTCTTAAGAAATTATTCTTTCTTTAACAGATAAATAAATTGCTAATACGATTTTTAAAGTAGATATGGTAATTAATTCAACTGAGAGAAACATATTTGGAAGCTTCGTGTGTGTGTGGGTTCTCTGGCAAATCAGCATCTTGGGCTATTATCGTTTGGAAGCTTAGTGGTTTAATTTTAATTCGTCTTTATGTAGAGAGGTCAAATTTTAAGGAATGACAAAAATGAACAGATATATTCCAATTTTTTACATTGTCCGTAATGAATATTACTCTTAGTGAATGCCATAAAAGGATAAGATATACTATTTCTCTTGAATTGTATATATGTATATTCTCGCGTCACATTATCAAAATTCTCTTATTGTTAGTTGAAAGGATAGCTATGAAATGTTGTATTACGAGCTCTGGAACGGGTAAGATAGTTTCTATCTGGTTATTTATCTAACACAGCAACAATTTTCAAGCTATAGAGGGAGAGTTGAAAAACCGCTTATGGATGATAAATAGGAAATTTTAAAAGAGAAAAATCTTTGAATTGTGTTTAAAATAGATAATTCATAGTTAATCAGGATAAAACTTGACTAGAAAAATGAATTATAGCAAATTTTAGGAATTAGTACGTTAGTCATCAGCATTGAACAACCGGAATATTTTTTCAATTATTAAAATACTCAGTTAATTGCCCCGTGTGGAATATTTTTAGCTTCTTACCAATACGTTTCGCCGATAATCCACCCGCATTAAGATTGCAATCTCGTTCACAGGGATTCTTTTCTCCCGAATCTAAAACAAGACGTCCTCTCCAGAGAAAGGAAATTCTCTCATATATAAAAATAATTTAAAGCTGAGCATCGTCTAGCCCATTTCGTGCGTTCGTGGATATAGTAATGGCAACGTAACCTTTTACAGCGTGGGAAAGAATGCGAAATATTACTATATATATACATATTATATAATACGCTAGAAGACCTTTGGAAATGCACACATCTTGGGCGATTATTTCTGTTTTCCTCCCGGGATTAGACCCTTTCCGCTACAGTAAAAGCCTTTTTGAATCATGCGCACTCGACTGCATGAAAAAAACGCGCAACATATTATTCATTCTTCGGAAGACACCACTCGATCTATCGCGAACGACGAGGAGCATAAGAGAAAAGGAAGATGTAAAGAGGAAAAGAAAGGTAGAAATGAGGAGTGAAAGTAATAATAATCGGGATATATATGTATTTATGTGTATATGTGTAAGTACATGTAATAAAAGAAGAAAAGATAATTTTCATCCACGCGATGCGCGGTCCGCCATATCGGTAGCAAGCTGCTTCTCGCGTGGGAGAGGAGCTGAAGGGGAATAAAAAAAGAGAAGGGGAAAAAGCCCTAAAAGATTAAAGGGAGCGAAAATGTTCTACGGCTAGCGCCCTGTGTGGGGGTAAATGAAACTAAAAGGATGAAAACTTCCCAAGATTCAGGAGTTTCAAACAAATGCACCGAAGACGAGCGTGTTAAGCGATATTTATGCTCGGTAGTCGCAGTGAATGACTCGGTGGAGTCGCTCGGTAATGGCAGGGATGAGAAAGGTTTTACGAAGGGAAAGAGTCTCTTTATAAATATAAGGAACCGGGGATTATATCCCCACCAAATAAGGTTATGGCAATATTACTGGCGATATCCGAAACATTAGTTTTTCGTTACGACTACCTCAACACGTTTTCGAGTCCGAGTTGGCATTTATCCATTTGTTCATTACCCGGGACCTTTACCTTTGCATTTATTTGGCATTCAGTACCACAGTGACGTAAGCCACGTCAACTGGCTTTGTCTTTATTTTTTTCCCTTCGCTTCGCCGTTTCTGTACGTCCTCAAAGCGCCTTTTTTTTACGACCACTTTAAAATAAAAAAGACTTGATTAGGAGCAAGAGGGAATTTCTGCCCGATAAAATGAAAAGGAAAATAAAAGCTGGGATGTAAAAGTGAACGACGAGAAAAAAAGGGGATATGACAAAGAGTAACGAATGAATGTAGCAAAAAATAGGTTGTTAAGTTGACTTTTTAATGCAAGGATTAAACGATTTAGGAGAGATCTTTTTGGAAGGCGAAGGCTCGTGTTTGTTTTTTTATGTAGATAATTGGAAGGCAAAAAGAATGTGGTTTGATGAAAGGGAGGATATCGTTAATCAGACTAATTATCGAATTTGTTCTTAGTAATTTCATCGAGACTTTTTCTTTTCATTATGATGATGCTGTTATGTTCTCTAATTAATTCTTAAAATACTTTTCGATTATTTTTAATGAGGGCTTTCCCATTACTTTTTCGAATGCAATGAATCATGCATTTAAGTATTAGGCAAATATTATTTTTTTTATTTTAAATAGGAAAGAGCTGCTTATACTATACTGCCTTGTATAATGAAAGCAATATGAGAAATTTGAATGATTTATTTTAACGTTTTAAGTAACTGAATTTAGTATTTTTATAAATGCTATTTAATTATAATCTTCATGATAAAATTGTGATATCTATCTTGGTTCTATGTTTTAAATACGAAAACACTATTTCTTCAATTTTATTTACGAAACTAATATCTGGAATTAAAAATAGAAAGAATAAAAACACAGGCATTAATATGCGATTGTTTAGCTTTTCGCCTGTTCGTTTATAAATACGCAGCTTGAAATTATAGTTTAGTGATTAATTTGTAAGAAAAAGTTAAGCATACAAAATAACACTTCTTCATTTAAGACACACTCAATCAGAAAACCAGAATGAGACAAGGCTGAATTTTTGTTTTAAGTTGGAATGTGTTTTAAGCTTCACAGACTCTTCTTTCCAAAGAAAATTTTAAACGAGAGAAGTTTTTAATAGGCTCGTTTTAGGCAAAGATCATCTTATTCAGATGTATTTGAGCTCAAAAGCAAACAGTCCTTTAAACACAAGTCCTATTTTCACTAATTTGTTTCTAATTTAAATCCGCTTCCGAATCGCATTCTGTTGAAGTCCTTTTAGTCAGAGCTTTTCTACTCGAAAACTAAATTTTATTTCTTAATTAAAGCCCATTTGAAACTTTGGTTTAAATTAAGACTAGCTAGCAAAAGGGTTGTTTTCCTTCGTCTCATGCCTACTTCCTCTGAAGTTTGGATAAGTACAGGTGAAAACGACGCGTAAATTCACTTATCCGTGATATTATTATTTAGTTATAGTAAAAATGATGTATTATTAGAAATATCTAATTTATGATGGATTTTTCTTATTTATTGATATGGATTCAATTTTAGAAGGAAAATTTTCTTGTACCTATTTAGCTAGACGAAAACTCTACCGAGAGTCACCTCGTGTGCATTACGTAAAAGTGGATGAGCGCGGATGACATTTGAGTCAATTAAAATGCTTGCATGTAAGCCTTCCTCTGGATTCTTGATCCATCTCAAATCTCACTTCACGGAGACGCTCCACACACAAGTCTACGTCGTCCATAAGCTTAATAACAGCATCTGCATGATCAGGATCTGGATGCATGCTCACAGTTTAAAAATCACTCCGTTACGCGGGCGAGCGTTAGGAAAACTCGAGCACGTTTCATTCCACAAGTATGCTCGCACATAAGAATGTGTATTATTCCACGGGCGAAAACAATCCAATTCCTAAAAACTCTCTTGGAGTACCTAGTACTAAGTAGTATTAAGTAGTAGTATTAATTAGTAGTAGTATTAAGGTTGCATTATGTTTACAGCACTGAAATGCCATTTATTTAGCCCTTTAAGGAATGACTAGTTTTTCCGTAAAAGTGTATTCCTTCTTTATTCATGACAAATAACAACGCTAGTCATGCTACACTGTCGCCATATATATATTACTCAATAGATTACTTTAAATCCATAAATTTCGAAACAAAACCAGATATCCATAAATCCATAGCCAGATTAATAAGCCAAATAATCCGTTAATTCTGACTAATTATAACGCTTAATTATAATAGTTACTCCCACTATATTTACCATTTAAACTATTGCGGTTTCTTGCCGCTCGTAAATTCCTCGATTTCGGAATAAAAACTCCTACTAGCAATCTTTTATACACTGCTATCGGATATTTATTCTTGCGAACGCATTATAAATGGACGACTATATAGTTCAGAGAAATTCTTTCAGAGAGCGCGCAATTTATACGACGCTCATGGGCAGCAAATCTCTGAATAAAAATATATATTCTCTCGCTGGAACACAGGGAGAAATTCGACAAACTTCCTCGTTTGCAATTCTATACGCCATCACGTGGTTGTTTGGTACATGACATTTCCACTAGGTAATCTTCCCATAAACTTCCAACGAACTTCCCCTTTTGATACTACGTAACTAAGGAACGCTGGGTCAGGCTCTTGCCCCCGTGGCGCGCGAGGGGGAGAGCGGAGTGGGCGGACCTGAAGATCGCGAGTTACCCCGCAAAAGGGGACCGGTGGGATGGAAAAGTAGGGGAGTTTGCGGAAACAGGATGAAAACTGTTGCCACTGGGACAATTTGGAGGTTGTTCTGTTAACCTTAATGGTACGAATAACGCGCAGGTGCCTTGTTTCTGCTGGAGAGAGAATAGTTAGAGGGAGGTGTATATGCGAACTAAAGGTTGAAGCCCATTCCCTTTCGCACTAAGTGCTTAAGTATAAAGCATGAATCCTTGAAGATAAGAGATATCTTGAAATAAATATCCGATAGCAGTGTATAAAAGATTGCTAGTAAGAGTTTTTATTCCGAAATCGAGGAATATACGAGCGGCAAGAAACCGCAATAGTTTAAATGGTAAATATAGTGGCAGTAACTATTATAATTTAGCTTTATAATTAGACAGAATTAACGGATTATTTGGCTTATTAACAAGTAATCTGGCTATGGATTTATGGATATCTGGTTTTGTTTCGAAATTTATGGATTTAAAGTAATCTATTGAGTAACATATATATGGCGACAGTGTAGCATCACTAACGATGTTATTTGTCATGAATAAAGAAGGAATACACTTTACGGAAAAACTAGTCATTCCTTAAAGGGCTAAATAAATGGCATTTCAGTGCTGTAAACATAATGCAACCTTAATATGAGAACATTATTAGGCGTTCTTTACCAGCGAAGCGGTAATAGTGGAACGCCTTATGAGCACGTCTGGTCCGTCCGTACGTCGTAACTTTCATCTGCTAAACCGCTGGACGGATTTTAATTAAATTAAGTATGAGTGATTGTTATTAAAATTTATCCCCCGATTGAGATTTTGAACTGAATCCGTGAATTAGAACTTCCACTTCACATAATTACTTTAATAAACTTATACTCGTGTCTCGTTAAATGGCGTCCGTCAGGCAACAATAAAATACCAAACTTTTCTCTCCCTAGATCTTATATGATCTGTAAGGTATAGATTGAACAATTTACTTGAATAGAGAGCAATAATTACTACAAGAAAGTTCACGAGACCACATACACGAGTTAGTATAATTTCGGTGATAGAAATTCAAGAAAATCTCGCGAAAAACATCGCATACTTTGTTTACATCGATCTTTAAGACGGTTATCTCGGCTAATAAAATAAAAATCCATGTTTCTCTACTCCATGCCCTTATATGATCTGTGAGGTATAGTTAAAAAAAATGTATTAGGATAGAGGACGACATTTACTACAAGATAGTCTACGAGACCTTATAATTACGAGTTATGGCTTTAGAGATAAAAATTCGAGAAAATCCTGAGAAAAACATTGCATATTTTGTTTACATAGATCGCGAAGACGGTTCTCACAGCAAAAACAATTAAAAATCCATTTATTTTTTCTCATTTCTTATATGATCTGTGAGGTATAAATTTAAAAAAATATTTCGATAGAGAGCAACACGATTGTACTCGAGACCATGTAATTACGGCTTATAGTTTCAGAAATAAAAATTCGAGAATCGCCCAATCTTTCGATACCGTTTCGTATTTCCCATTAATAACGCCTTTGAACTCTCTGGATTCCATTTATGGAGTAAATTTTTACATCTTGTTATTATTATTCTCAACACATCTTGATAAATCTCGTAGAGGTAAAACTTATATCAATTCAGTCTCGATCCAGTTAAAAAGTAATTAATTAAAATAGTTTCATCTTTTAAGTAAAAAGTTTTCTTTTTTTAAGTTACTGTCGTAATTGCCCCTCGAATATGATGGTTATGTGCAGATTAAGTATTAAAATTAAGGAACTTCCCATTATTCCTCCCTTTCTCTCTTCCTCCCTCCCTAACATTCTTTCTCCCTCCCATTCTCCATCCCTCTCTCTCTCCTATTCTTCTCTCTCTATTCTTCCCATTCTCCCTCTCTCCCTTCCATTCTCCCTCCCTGTCTTCCTCTCATTTTCCTCCCGTCTTCCCTCCCATTCTCCCTCACTATCTCCTTCTTACTCTCCCCTCAAAAATGTAGATATATCTCTAAGCTTGATATAGATATATGAAAATCTTATATAAAGAATGAATATTTATTTGTTAAACATTACACTAGACAATTTTATATGGCCAAAATTATTTTAACTCTCTTGAACATACTATAACGTAAATTATACATTTTTTACATTGTGTATATAAAATATTCTTTCAATAAATTAAAATTTATAATTTTTTTTATTCAGAAATTAAATAGTCGCTTGGCTTTTGCCTAAAATGTACTAATTTTTAAAAAAATATTCAGTAATTTTAATCTCTACACGACTTAGGAATAATCATATTTATTTTCTTTACCGTCGTATTATTTATCGTATTATTTAAAACAGCGTCGAAATTTCGTGAATACGTATAATCATAGTATATCATGCGCAATTGTACGAAACCGGAAATAATGCAAATCATCTTGACTACGAAAGATTTTACGTAAAAATGCGTCAACTTTTCGCCTTAAAAACTACTTAATTTCTTGAGTAATTCAACGAGTATTAAAAATCAATGAAGTAATTTCTGAATGTATGATAGTGAATTACAGTAAAATTCCGTTAGTTCGGCTTCTGGTATTAGGATACACTCATACAATTGTCTGCGTCCGTTTATCGCCCTTATACATACGCTGACGTTATTGACTAAATAAGCCGAAGACTTGAAAAGTGCTAAAAATCGACAATTATTATCGTCTATTTATGCCTTTAACAGTGTATTTTTACTTTACCCTTTTCCACACCACCCAATAGTTAGAGTATAGGTTCGTTTTTGTAGTGGTATCCCCGTTAGGCCTAATCCAGTCATTTTCAAATCATTCACAAGAATTTCAGCTTTCTAGCAGCACCCTTACTTCTTTTACCGTAAGAAGTGCTGGGCTCAATAAATCTGACAAAACTTCTTCAGAATTTGAGCGATCTACAGAGATATAAACTGTCTCTATGCCCACCTCTTATTTTAGCAAGCTATCTGGACCATCATACTTCAAACAGCTGATATAGATGAGCCAAAAATACAAGCAGTATCAGTGCCCCTGCAAAATTTTCATGAAAACCCTTTTACATTACAAACAATATTTGAGAACTTCACTGTTGCTGACATTGCTGAAAAATTCCAGCAACAGCTCAACAACGTACAGCTCCGAGGTACCACTGTAAAGCTATGGATCCATTATTTTGTCACGGTTAATTTGATAGGCACTTCATTAGAGCTGAGCGGAGCGGAGATTTGGGTATTGCTCAGTGTATCATCCAATAGTCAGTCCTGCATATATGGTAATCCGGTATCACCTAACATGATTCCCAATGGTGCAATTAAATATTTTCGAGTTATAAGCGGTTTTCTCATTCACCTATATAACTCCATATAGTGTTGGTACAAACATACAGAAGTAGGCTTTTATCATTATAAATTCAAGTTAATGCTAGCGATATTTGAGTATCAATAATATTTATTACATTCTCGATACTGCGTCGTTTAATAGACGAATAGTATACAAAATAAAAAGAGAAATGACAATTTTCGAATAATTAAGAGCGTCGAAAATACTAATGTCGAGTTAATAGAGCTTCGAATGCGCATTTCCATGTTTATGGTACAACAAATGTTTATTGTTTACACGACGAGTAAAATTTGGATATTCGATAAGGAAATACTACTAAATTCAGGCGTTTGATTTCCTCGGCGAACTGTATGAGCGGTATAGAAGCACAATGTGTAAATAGAGCGCTTGGTTAGAATTTTATGTCTCTTGAAATAAAAAAATGGTCAATGGAATTTGAATACTGGTCATACGAAATTAATTTTCGAAAAAGTGTTTATTTTTGCTTTTAATTTTTTTGGGTAGTCCCCTAGCTTTGAATAAACATTCCTGTTAATTAAATTATAATTTGGATTCGGACTTCGTAGTACATTAATTTGAATCACACGAAGAGGAAACAATCACAAATGAATTTATTAGCGATAGTGCGGCGCAAGAATGGTGTGGTTGGGCGGTTGGTTAATCCTTATTCTAAAGGCCTCGGGAAAAACCTGCGAGAGAAAATCTACTCTTTTACTCATTATCACAAAACTACGTTTCTTTTTTAAACCAAAAGAATTAACTGCCCACTTCCATTATGCGACAAAACATGTGTGAGTGGATAATCCGATTGTATGGATTAGCTCGCACTATATCATTCACTTTTATTGGCATAAATACATGTATACTTAAAGAGAGAAAATAGTGACATTTTATTTTGGCGGGAGTTTTCTATTAAATTGAAAATGGGATATTAAACGTATTTTTTTAAATCAACGATATGAAAATTTTCCAGTTGTATTGCGGCTGTGTAACTGCATTGAGTTCTTCTTTTTCTCAAATATTGCACACCTATACCAGTTTTTTTAATATCAGCCTCAGCCTAATCCGATAAATCCGTTTCCAAACCCATTAAAATAAGATATTCCAAATTATAATATGTATTTATATTTATTTATTATTAATCATTCAACATTATTAATTCTGATATATGATCTATTATAAAATTTTCATACAAAAACCTAAGTTTACTTTAGTTTAACTCGGAACATTTGTTAATTAACCAACTAGATACATCAATAAATTATCACATTTTGCTACATCTCCAACTATGCAATATAAAATAACAGAAATTAAAAAGAACTTATCTTCTAAATATATAATTGTTAGATAAGCTTAATATGTTTGAAAGCGGCAGAGCAATAAAAACTTGGAAACAAAATTTAATATCACAAACGAGAAAATAAGATGGGAAAGTTACGAATGACGAGAAATTGCGCTTAAGGAAAAGAGTTCTAGAAGAAATATTTAATAGCTATGTTTAAAGCCTGAGAGATTGGATAACTTAAAAACAAACAATTCGCCAATATTTCCAATATATACCATCGATACCGCTATGCCCTGCTTTGTCGCTTCGTGCTTGGTGATAGTCGAATTTAATAATAATGCAAGAGAGATAATATAGCGTCGATTATATTGCTGTCAGAAAAGAAATGAAATAGAAAAGCGCGTTGGAAATCAATTTTAGGATCAAATATTAATAACGTAAACACAAAAGAAACCAAAAATAAGATTAGAAATTTGAGAAAATAAAGAGGATTAACATAGGAGTAACTGAAATCGATTCGAATTCTTTTAATGTCTCATAACCGACTGCAGTCTCGTTCTCGCGAATGTTCGACAAGTAAGAGGCGTTGGGTGATTAATCGATAATGAGGTGAAGGGGTTTGATTTGCGGTAGATAAAGGAGAGAGAGAGGTTAAGGGAAAAGTCTGCGAGAGTGAGAAGGAAACTTAATTAGCGAGGAAGCGGGTCAGGGAGTAAGATGGAAGGGGAGAGACGGCGAGATAGAGAGAGAGGTTTAAGAAGCGGATTAAGGAGGGATTTGGGTTAGGGTAACAAGAAGAGGATAAGAGAAGGAAGATATAAAGGGAAGGATTAAAGAGAAGATTAGGTAAGAAGGTTGAAGTATGGATACAAACGGAGAGATGGGCGCCTCATTTGTGATGTGAACGTCATGTTTGATACATGGGAAAAATAAAGTTAGCTTTAGAATGAACATCCACTATGCCATAGTTCTAAGAATTACTTAGTTAGCTACTATTTGTTCATTCCCTTATTATACATACTAATATAATGGAACGTACGCGTACACTACGCTTTTTAAGTACACGGACAAATATCAAAATAAGATTTCGAATGCGTATACCCAAAGGAGAGGATAGACATGATATTTGTAGAGTAATTTAATATATTGTATTCTGAAGGATTGCCTAAGTTCGGACAAATATTCAACGTGCTTACAATAACTTTTATGCTCGGTTATGGTGATTTAAAATTATCGAGTTTCATGAAATGTCATTAAAATAGTATTACCTCACATGTGGATAACTACGCTTGAATTTTAATAAATAACAGGTAAGAGTGTCGGTGTTCATAAAGTGGAAACTTAAAATAATGCGATGTTTGGGTCAATCGTTTAAAACAAACAATTATAACACATTTTTCTCTCTCTCTCTCTCACACGTTTTTTATAAATCCATCTCATTAATGCAAATAACAAATAATCTCGCCGATAAAAGTAGGCCAATGAATTTGGAGATAAGGTGGCCTATTAAGGCGCCAGATATATAGTCCTCTCCTAACTCCGTCACGTATATCGTGGGAGGCAATGCATTTTCTCGCTGCAGCGGCCAGGTGCGCGCCACTAATCCTCATCCTCTGTACGAGACTATCCCCGGGACCCGGTTAAACTGTCTTTCGGGGGAAAGTTTGTATCACAGAGGTGACGTCGAGAGCTATGGATTTTGGGAGGAAGGAGTTGATTCTAAAAAAAGTGAATAAAAAGGGTGTGAATTGCGACCGCGATGTGACCCGACGAAAGTTCGTCGGCAAACGCAGGTGGAGATTTGAGAGAATGGAAATGAATGAGATAAGGTGGTAGCGGAAGATGGGGTGCATCGTATTTTCATTGAGCCTTGCTTTTATCGCCCCGCTGACTCTCAACAGGTTTCCATTTATTCAGCAACGACAGGATTTTATGGGAGACATTTTAAAGGTACTCCTACGTGTTTAATTAAATCTACAAGAGCATAGTTTAGTGGCGGTTTTCGTGCATTATTTTATGGCTAGACTGTGTGCCTCTAAAAGCATAATTCATCTTCTGATATTGGATGGGATTTGTTCCAGAAAAATATAAGTTGCGTGCTTTGATAATAATTTGGAATAAACATTTTATGAAACTTTTCTCAAGTCATTATCTCTCATCAATGTTACTTTGAGTTTTTTCTCCAGGAATGCACAGTATGTTGAATGATAAATAAATTTTGATCATCCCACTACTAGGAAGAAAATGAAATAGCACGATATTAATTGACTTTCATATCATAAAATTCGAGGTCTTGTAGCTCTAACATAATCATTATTTTATATTTCGTTATTAACGTCCAGAGAACTAAAATTAAATAATTATTACAAATTAAATGAATTTTACAGCTTTCCGTTAAAAATAAATATATAAATACGCGTACATTTAGTTATAATAACTACTCCACATGCTGTAGCTCATTTTTATTTTTTGCCTGTTCAACGCCATTAAAACACGATTTCATTTTGTCCACAATTTTGCGTAATAAATATACAAATAAATAATCTCTATCTGAAAGCTAATGGAAATGTTGGCAATGTGCAGTATCAATTTTTAAACGATAATTTGTCATACAATTATGAAAATCTTAGGTTAATATTTTAGCAGAGGAAAAAAATTTAAACAAACGGAATTAATTACTGTTGAATTTTGCTGCATGGTTGTGACGAATGAGCTAATTCGCACGGAAATTAAGTCCGTTGTTGCTAAGTTTTGGGCATAATTTTAATCACAGCGTAGCTCTGATTGCTCATCCCTCCAATCTTTCACACCGGATACTCTTGCGTCATAATGCACCTTCGCGAACCCTCGCTCTTTATTGCCCCAAATTATCGTAGTCTTCTGAGAGAACCATTTCTGCTCCTCCGGCCTTGACCTGCATCGCTGCCTATTCTGCTAGGCTCTTAGCAATGCAGATGGTTTCCACAACGACTACCCGTCATAGGGAATTAATTCCATCTCATTCACTCTTATGCCGGACGCGTGGTATAGCCATTTATTCATCTCAGAGCCCGTAGCAATTGCCAATTAATGCCAATATACTTATCAGAAATCGCGATTCGTTCTGTAAATTCAAACGGAATTGGACATGTTAAATAGAAAATAACTCCTTAACCGTTAAATTGGACATGTAATTTAGAGGTAGATTTTGGCTCATAACATTAAGTTGCACCCCATATTTTTGACGCTAATCCATTTTATGCTAAACGAACAATTTCATGAAAATTTTACAAACTAAAACGTTAAATATATATTTTTTAATTAATTTATAAGATTAATAAGTGAATTTCAATCGTAACTAAAATTTTAACCATTTTAACAATGTAATTTGAATGATATTATCTTCTTATTACGAGTAAAGAACAGTATAATATCGGTGATCAAAAAACTCTTATGTAATTTACCATGAAATATATTCCTTTATATACTAATAGAATACTTGATAATATGAATAAAAGTTAATGCAAGAACTAGAATACACCAAAAGGTTTCAGTATTCGAGTGCGGGTTATAAGAATAGTAAAATATGTTAATGGCCAAGTACTTATCATAAGAAAAAAAATAACTAGTAATGACAGAGATACTATGTAATGGCATTAAATACTGAAAAATCCGTCATGTGAATATCGGGAAAAGAATATTTGAAAGTAAATATTGGTAGAAAGTCATTAGAGTGTCAGACTTGGAATTATCATGACAACAGATGCAAAATGCATCGATGAAATTTGGACTATAATAGCGAAAGCAAAAGCCGCTTTCAGAAAAAAATAAACGATGACATTCTTAAGAAATTGATAAAATTGTATGCCTGGAGTATCGCTTTGTATGGAGTAGAAACATTGGTAAAGATTACCTGAAAAACTTGGAGAGCTTCAAAATGTGGACATGGAGAAAAATTCTGAAGATAAAATGGACAGATAATGTGAAAAATGAGTAATTATTAAGAAAAATAAGAGAAAACGAATGTTTGTACGGACGTTTCTAAAAGTCTATCATTCGATGTCTGCTTTCTTTCGGAAGATTTCATCTGCATTAACCTCAGCTGCATCATCACTCAGACCCTTCACAGTTCCCTATACTGCATTCTGAGCCTTGCTCAGCTGAGCGCGTTGAAATAACAGGAGACGCGATTTCCTAACAAGATGCTCACGTTGTCAAACCAACCCGTTTCCCCTCATCATCTAAATATTTGTACTCACTCTACTTTCGCTCTTCGCTCTCATAAAGGGTGTAATGTCCCGAGAAAGCCTTAAATTGAACCCCTTCAGCCGTCTCTATCTTTACCACCGTTTCTTTCACAGGCCATATCGCCTCTCCTCCAATCGGCCCCCCTTTAAAATTCCATGTTTCATGACCTCCACTTTCCTCATTTTATCAATAATTCATTCCTTTCGTCGCCTCTTCCCCCCTCATGCATACATTTCACCGAATTTTTCCTCTAATTTCTCCTTCCGCCTTCCCCTTTCACTTCACTCTTTCACCTTTCTCTCTGTCCCACTTCGCGATCTTTGACAACTCCTTCCCCTCCCCCCTTTCCTGGGATCTCCGAATCATACTCAGACGGGCGCATAGGTGCGATTCTTAACCTCTTGTGCTCCATTTTCCTACCTCCTTCCAATCCATCCAACGTCCCAGACATAGCGAGCCTCCTCAGCACGCCTCCCCTACCCCACACTCCCTGTCTTTGCAGCTCCAGCCTCCTCCCACCTCCTGAGCCCGTCCTGCAATTTCCCTGGCGCCATTTGCATAAAAACGAGTATCGGCGAGCGGTTGCTTCCTCATTTGCATGTCAAGGAAGGGAGGGAGGAAGGGTTAGGGGAAGCTAGCTTCAGGATGGAGCGGGTGGTATGGAGGTCTAAGTAAAAAAGCGAGTGGTGGGAGGTAGGGGGAGTGGGGAAGGGAGGAGAAGAATCAGAAGAGGAGGGAGTGTAGAGAAGATCGCGGAGTTTAAAAACTGAGGGAGAGGATAGGATAAGATTGGAGAGGGGTGAAGTGTTCCGTTTGATAAAAGGAGACGGTATTACTTTTTTGTTCGAGGCGTAGGCCCTGCTAAAAAAATATACGAACTAGCGAAGCGAGCAAGTGAGGTACGAGAGGAAGATGTTGGAGAGGGAAGCGGTCTGGTAAGAAGATGAAAAATGAAAAATTATGCGGTAAAACGGTAGGAAAAAAGGAGTGTGAGGGAGGGAGGGGGTGAGGGAGGGTAGGAGAAGGAGGAGGTGAGCTAGGGGGTGAGGGCGGAGAGGGAGGAAGGAGGCGAGGGAGGGGGCCAAGAGGTGGCTCGAGATGGAGAGATAGGATGAACGAGCAGAAGGTCAAATGGATAGAGGAGGTAGAACGAGGAAGATTTGAATTTTGGGGGGAGGATAAGTTTTTAAGGAAGCCGGCAGATTCGCTCGTTTTTCTCCGCTTTAATTATTCAGGCTAAGGAGAATTCATAATGACTTTAAACTCGTGTTATAAGTGGATGTGTGCCGTCTTGTAATTCATTTCAGAAAAAATGGTAAATGATGTTATAGTTCCTTGTAGGCTAATTAAAGGTTTGACCAAAGTCATCAATTCCTCGCGAAAATAATAAAAACTTACGAGCAAAAGCAGCAAGCTTTCTCGAAAAGTTATTTTATAGGAGAAAGGATGGATAGCTTCTAATTTACATATAAATAAAGTCTCAGAAGAATTTCACTCAAAAGGATTAAAGAAGACGCTCATTCGTCATTCGTGGTAAATGCAATGTAATACAATATGAGGCTTAAATTGAAAATTTGAAAACTTATTAAATGAATTTAAGAAGAAAGACTAATCTGCAAATTTGACACACCATAATAGTTTTATGCATAGTTATTGTTAATGGAATAACTTTGATGTATGGTACTTGATTTACAAAATTGAACCATTTTCAGAATGATGAAATTAAGTATATCATATACCACAGATAAAATGCGAGAGCCAAAGAGTTTCAACTCTCAAAAAAAACTTCGAATATACGCTTTGAAAACAAATTGGCGTATCGGTTTGATGCGTCTTCGTGAATCGACGGCATGAACATATATTTGTAATCTTTTAGACTTTTTTTGATTCCAAGTTTCGATTTTCTGCGAGGGTTATAAGTAATTTTAAAATGCAATAGAAAAATACGGTGCTAATCTAATGGGAAAACAAACAAGACGTTCAGACCAAGACTAATGCAGGCTGGTTTCCGAAAGTTGACGTCCCGAATTGATTATTTATATTTACAGGAAATGTTTCAGTATGTGTTAGTAATTCCAAGGAATTCTCATATCATAAATACAATTTGTAATTTATAGTTTATCAACAATAGAGAAAATATGGAAAACAAATTTATGGAGCATTATCAGGTTTAAAATACTAAAAGCAATGTCAAAATCTCTTTCTGACATTATATTTTGCATGTTTTTTTTTAAATAAACGACTTTAATAAATGTTTCTGTTTATACGCTAATATCTGTGAATCAACCGTCCATTACTGAAGGGTGGTCGAGTGAAAAAGGAAACGAGTGATGATATAAAAATGAATTTTCATAACCAACTTTTATATAGTTAATACTTTAATATAAATAAACTCTATGATATAATTATGATAACCTTTCTGCTTGCATGAGCGTATAAAGTTGCGAAAGTGTCTACCAGCTGTTGAGTGATGTGGGGGTCTCTATATTTAACCTTGAATCTTTTTACAGTTGAGAGCATGGCATGCAGAAGTAGAAAACTCAGTGGCAAACGTAAGAATGTTTGGTATATAAGTAGTGAGAGGTTTGATAATATCTTTTGTTTCATTAATGATAATACTGACTTATCCAAACAACAATACAAAGGGGAAAACAGAGAATGTGAATTAGATTAACAATAAAAACAAACTCAAAAGCATTGGGACGGGAAAAGGATAGTGGTTATGACCGCAATTAATCGCACCCTTAGCTCTGAAAAATAGAGGAAGAGAGAGATGATTTCATAGGTATTAGGATTTGACGATTAAGGAGCGGAAAGATGAGGATAATGAGAATATGTCGAGGGAAGGATAAAGGAAAGTCAAAGAGTTGTATGCGAGTGGGATACGGTGGATCATTGAGCGCTGTGATACAGAAAGATGAAATTTATGTAGGTGCTCACATTATGGCTGTGAGTTGGGCATGGCAGCAGGTTATTTATTTATTTATTTAAGACTTAGTGCTACAAGTTGGCGATCTGCCAGGTGGTAACATAAAGAAACCTCGTAGGTCTCTCACACATCCAACAACGAGATCTAAAGACAAACAATAAGACAGCAATAAAAAGATCTATAGTAATGACATAACAAAAATATTACCCATAAGAAATATCACTGCAAACAAGAAAATTCAAAAGTTTCAAAAAGGAAGGAGAAATATTTTTAAAAAATCACTAAAGAATCACAAAATCACAGAAAAATCACAAAACAGCTTTACATCTATTCCTAAAAACATTTACACTCTTTGGGAAGGATTCAAATAGTTCAGCAGGCAACTCATTCCAGTCAAAAATAGTTCTGTTTAAATATGAATATTTTTTTACATTTGTTTTCTACACTTAAATTTGTATTTGTGATCATTTGGATCTGAACATACCATTGACTACTGAATGTTGGAAATTGAGAGTACGGTCAAGAAGCTTCAGGGCGAGGTATAGTTCACACAGATGAACAGTAATCAATTATAGGAAGGATGCAACCAGAGAAGAAAGATTTCAGGTTTCAGTGAATCTGTGCGGAAATCAAACGAGGGACATGACTTTGGATTTAATGCTTTTGAAGTGTGCACACAAAGTTAGCTTGGGATCAAAGATCACTCCAAGATCACATTGGTTGAGATTGCATGTATGGATTGAATAGATAGGAAGTACAATGTAGAAACGGGTTTGGTGCGAAGAGTGACGCTTAAAGAGGAGGATTTATTGGGGTTAATCTTCGTTTTCCAACGAGCGCACCACATTGAAATGTAATTATGAGCACCTTGGATAGACTGGCTGTCCGCGACGTTATCAATTCCGTTAAAGACCTCGAGGTCGTCAGCAAATAATAGGATATCACATTTATTAGACAATGCCACATCCACAATGTCATCAATAAAAAGAGAAAATAGCAGGGAGCCGAGAACACTACACTGAGGAACACCGGAAGTGACAGGGGTAGGTGTGAGGGCTGACCATCAATTTGAATAGTTTGAGTGAGAAGAGAAAGGAAATCTGTGAGAAGGGAAAGAATCGGTCCGTTTATATCGTAGCGGTTCTTAAGTTTGTGTATAAAAAGTAATTGGTCCACTGTGTCGAAAGCTTTGAAGCACAAGTCAAGTTGGGAAGTTAGTTCAGAAGCGGAGATGATGTGATGAAGAATGGTGGAAAGATTCGCGAGACAAACTACCAGATAGAAAGCCATGCTGATGTGAAGAAATGAGAAGAAAGGTATTAGACGGTTGTAAACGATTCGTTCGAAGATGCTGGAAAAATAGGGTGAATAGAGATTGGTCGGTAATTTTCGACACAAGCCCTGTTACCGTTTTTCAGAATGTTAATTACAGTGGAATGTTTCCTCTGTGGAGGAAAATAGCTGCTAGAGAAGTAACTGCGTAACAGGTTGGCTATTGGAATCATTAGGGCAATCTACGGCCCACGGGCTGCATGCGACACCGAAAGCGTTGTATGTGGCCCGCGAAGCTATAGTGAAAAATCGACCCTAAAAATTTAATTTAATTTTTTTTTGTAAAATTTTCATAATAAAATTTTAATTTTGAAATTATAGCTAGGCTTGGTAGAATTCGATGTTTATTTTTTAAATCGACGTATATATTCCCGAGAGATTTTTGACGAATATCGACGCTTAAAATTACCTTTTCGTAGAATTCGACGTTTATTTTTTTTTAAATCGACGTTTATTTCCCAAAAGATTTTCGACGAATATCGGCCTCTAAAATTATTACTTACATATATGGCTGTAAGTTTTCGCCCTTTCAATTCGATGATTTAAATTTACTTTTAATTTTATTTATTCTGCGTAAATTTTGTTTATTTTACAATACTTTATTTATTTAAATTTTTATAGGAAGCTAAATCTTTATATAAAATTAATCGAACTTATATATTATGTTCTTAATAAATTTTATAATGCTCATTTACACTCTTCTTCATTTGTAAATGTTAATATGTATATTATATAATTTATGCAGATAATAAATTATGCTTTGCCTCTTGAAATTGTATAATGAAAACTAGAAAAAGGTTTTTTTTATGAAATACGAACAATATACTGTTGCTTTTTCGAGAAATATAAAAAATAATTTCCGAGTACAGCTTAAAGGCTTTTAGACATTCATTGATGCCAATTAAGAACTAATCAGGAAAAAACATTAATGATATAATTATCGCAGTAATATTTTATCCATAAAAATAAGTCTAATACTTTACTTTTTATCATTTGATATATTTCATCACTGTACTAAATATTCTCTTTATTTAACATAAAATTTATAGAGGGGAAAATTAGACTTCATTATTCAGCGCTCGATCTCAAATCCTGATTAAAATGTTTATTTCCAATCTGCAAAATATTTTACAAGTGGCCAATAAATATTAATCCTTAATCCCTCTTCAATTTTAAGTAAAGATTGCTAATTTATGTGAAGATTTTTAACCCATTATATATAAATTGAAATTTACTCACTTGTACCAAAGGATGAAGGAGCTAAAAGTAAGAGAGCGGAAAGATCCTTCCTGGAATACTTTTAGAGAAAGACTGCCAAAAGAGTGGGTTCGATAAATATAAAGAAGGGGTGAAAGTCCATCTATAGGGAAAATCCTAGCAAGGAATCGAGAAACATTTGTTCCAGGAATACACTCCACGGGGTAGATGCGTGGAAGGGATAGCAAAACGACCACCGAGATTCCTTTCTTCCGAACCTCGTTTAGCAGGGCTCGAGGAATTTTCAGCAGGACATATCCATGACCTTAGTTGTATAAAGAGGCTCGTGGAGTATCTCACCATTAGGTTGGCAAATATAATCTCAGAAACCTCAAAAGGGCTAAGAAGCACGTGTTCTCAAAACTACCCTAGGACCTTGCGGCTACCTGATTGTTCAGAGTAGAAGCTTGAGATTTTAAAAAATACGCATATTTTAAGGAAATACCCTTATTTCAGTCCCACTATTAAGGCTGGTTCACACTGGAGAGACAGTCGCAAGACGGTCGCGGTTGGGAAATTTTATGCCAAATATAAAAATTCTATTTTCAATGGGGTGTCTATGGAGAAGTCCCAAAGGCGTTTACACTTGTAGGGGAGGACGCGGTTAGGCCTCGGTACGAACCCCTTCGGTCGCTCAAGTAGGCAACTCTTGTTCCAGGCCCCTTCGAGGCCTACCCTCTTCGGTTACTATCGGCAATCCTCGGTGACAGCCGAAGTGAGCTTGAATCTTTCTGCTTGTTAGGAGCATCCATAAACTACGTCACGCAGTAGGTGGTTGCCGGAATGCAACCGTGCCGCGACCGAAGCCTAACCTACAAGTGTGAATGGTCTCCACAAAAATAGTCCTCTCTCTAATACGGCACTAAACGCGACCGTCAAACGACCGTCCCTCCGGTGTGAACCAGCCTTTAACGTAAGCCCAGAAAAGGAACTAAATCGTAGGTAGCAAATAATATTACGAAAAAGGTAAACAGAAACGTCTTTAATAATATAATTCAGACTATTTAAAAAAATTAAATTAAATTAAAAATTAAATAAAAAAAATTGACGTTTATCGTCGTTTTTCTATTTGTATCGAATCTTACCAAGCCTAATTATAACTCAAAAATTCTTATTTATACTCGATTTTCATTTGTCTGACACCTCAGAATATCTGGATAACTTCTCAATTCATTCCGCCCCGCCAAAGCGTTGGCAACTTCAAATTCGGCCCGCAAAATTATTCGCAACCACCGTTGTGGCCCGCCAAGTAGAAAAGTTTGCCCTCCCCTTCGCTATGGCTACCACTGTACGGCAACGGATTATGGGGCTAATGTCATTGTGGCCGGTGGCTTTGTCAGAAGGCAGAGAAGAGAGTAGGTAACCGACCTCATCTTGAGTGGTCGAGATGGCCGATTGAGAAAGGGAGCATATGGGCTTCAATGGAGGGATGACAGTAGAGAGGGAGGGCAGGGAAAAGTTAAAGGATAAGAATCGAATCATCAAGGTGTATCACTGTTAAAACTCACTACACAAGTTGAGTTAACAGAATTCGGAATCCAGGTCGTCTTTCTTCTGCGATTGATTAGAGTCCAGAATCTATTGCTGTTGACATGAATGCCGGTTGAGATCAAAACAAGGTACTTCAGGCGGTCCTGCCTAAGTAGTTGTCAGTAGCAGCGCCCGGAATTCGAGAATGAATCTCGGGTGTGGATATTGGGATGGGTCTTCATGAGTTTCAAAGCCGCGAACTTGTTTTGGAGACAATAGGCGGTCTCGGCAGACATCCATAGCAGCCTCTTCCAAGAAACTTTACGAACCCTGCTTCACTGCGAAGCATCCATCAGGATGGTAATGGTATCATTCCATAGAGTAGGCAAGAAAATCAACTCAACTATTCGCGCAGTCGTATTTCAATTTGTACAAATTTGGATTTATATAATAGATCTTCGATCGGCCACATCAACCAGATTTCAATCTAGTTATAAGTCCCAAACACGCAGCCCGCCATTTATAAAGAAATAGTAAAGAAATACGGTTCTCTCTTAACCGTGATTACATGCAGGATGTATGTGGATGTGAGCCTGGGCTATAGTAGAATGGGGTGGCGATAGGAAATGAAAAGTTTAATATTCGAGAACTAGTGTTATTTTCCATAAAAAATAACAGATATTCAAGAATAAAATATAAAATTTAGATTAAATGAAACACTTTTCATTTTCCCTCTCTACAGCCCCCCCCCCTATCTGCCTCTGGCTCTTATGCCACCGGTGGTTTTTTGAGAGTGGCAGAATTACTAATGGAATTACATACCTAGCTCATTATTAATTTGGATTATGCTGTAGTTTTATTAAAACACATACTTTTGTAAGCGGCGTGTTTAACTTTCATGAAAATGATTGCTCTAATTATTGTGACATGCCGCACTCCATATGATTCGAATTATTTTCTTGCATTATAAAGTTGAGCTCCCTGATGTAACTCACAACAAGATACGCCTACTAAAGCAAGTTGATCAATGATATTAAAAAATAAACATGTGTCATCGTTATAAAAATTTTCAAGCCATTCTAATTTTGCAGTTGGTGCGTCATTAAAAAAAATAATCGAAAGCTATCACGCTGGCGATAAATTCTTCATTATCTTCGCATTATGCAAAACGTGTTTCATAATCGTAAAAATCCTTCCCATTATACCCGAGAACAATATTAGAAAAAAGCTACGCAAAACGTGAGCGAATTGCTCCACTCGGGAATATTTAGAGGGGAAATCAACGCACAGAAGAGGAGAGTGGGGGAAAGAGAGGGAAGGAAAAGAGAGGGTTGAGAAGGGGAGAGAAGTCTGTGATGATGTCACTCTACGGCCCTCCCATACCCCTTACCGAAGGTGCCAATATCCATCTCTCGATTTTCTCTTTCCTTTTCTCCCCAATTCTCTTTCTTTCCTCCTTCCCAATCCCCTTTCAGTCCATTACCATCACATCCACCTCCAATATTCCCGTTCTTCGGCTGTTATCAAACCTCTTACGTGTCCAAAGTTCAAATGGGGCTTCTCCTCTCCGTATTCCTCAACAAACCCTCCCCCTTCTCAACTTGCAGTACCTCTCCATCGTACACAGTTCAATCGAAAGACTTGAAGTCGCCTAAATTCGGTTGGTAATCGTTCCTTTCCATCGGGGAAGAGGAGTCGAAAAAAGTACATCGCCGTTCTCGACACCAACTCAGGGTATTTTAGGATCATTATTATCCTCTTTTCATGATTCCTATTTCAACATCGTGTCCAATGATTCTCCCTCCGGAGTACTCCCTCCCCCTTTCTTCCAATCCATTCCTCTCTCTTTCTCTCCCTGCTCTCTATTCCCTTTCTCCCTCCTTCATTCCCTCCCTCATTCCCTCCCTCATTCCTTCCCTCATTCACTCCCTCATTCACTCCCTCATTCTCTCCCTCATTCCCTCCCTCATTCCCTCCCTCATTCCCTCCAGAGTACTCCCTCCCCCTTTCTTCCAATCCATTCCTCTCTTTCTCTCCCTACTCTCTATTCCCTTTCTCCCTCCTTCATTCCCTCCCTCATTCCCTCCCTCCCTCATTCCCTCCCTCATTCACTCCCTCATTCCCTCCCTCATTCCCTCCCTCATTCCCTCCCTCATTCCCTCCCTCATTCCCTCCCTCATTCCCTCCCTCATCCTCTCCCTCATCCTCTCCCTCATTCCCTACCTCCTGTTCTTTTCTTCCTTCTCTCCTGCCTCATTCTTGCGTCTCCCTCTTCTAACGCTCTCCTCAGTGGGCAAACCTCCCTCGTTTAGGGATAAAAATGACCGTGTTATAAAGAAAAAATAAAATTGGATCGTAATGGGGGTGAGGTCTCAATCCCTTCCCCCTAAAACCATCCATCCCACTCACATCGTTAAATCTCTTTTTTTCCTTCCCGATCTCTCCCTTCGACTTTTCCCTTTCGCTCCTCTGTCATTCCACCTATTTTCTTCCCAATTATCTGGCTACGCCCGTCAATTCAGCCGTCGCCTTCCTATTTGACCGCCGCCAATCCTACCCCCATTGCTCCCTTCTTACGTCGTGGTACGTGGTCACCAATGTTAGCCCAATTTGACACCCAAGCCCCGTTTTCTACGACACCATCACAACCGCTGCCTCTGATACTGTTTCCGCATCCATGGTTTCTCTCGAAAACACGTATCTTATTGGAGAAGGGGATTCGAGCGCGAGCTTAGGAGACTAAGTAGGCAATATGTTGGTTAATAGTGGCATGTTACTTCTCGTTTGATCTTCAGCTGCATGAGCAACAAATGAAGAATTGAGACGAAAATAGCATTTAAATACGATGAAAACAGCATTTTAAAAATCATAGATAATATAAAGAAATAGAATTTATTAATTTGTTTGCGTCGAGTTTCCACTGTATGCTATTTCTATTTCGGGGGTTTAGATTTATTTTCATGGATATTCTATTCAGTAGTTTTATTAAATCGATAAAAAATATCTTTATCTCCAATCCCAGACACTCCAAATTCCTTAGGTTAACAAAAACCACTTCAGTTCAGTATTTTAATTATAATTGCGCATTTTTAATTTAAACTTCTGGTTCCGTTTTAGTTCTGGTATATGCAGCTTCATTACGGTCATATTCTATTTACTAATTTGAAAATTTCCTTAATTTGCGTTTTCAAACCGGTTAAAAGGTAAACAGTATCTGAATTGTCGTATTCTTTATTCAAACAAAAATTGCCGTTTGAGAGATTGAACAAAAAATGAGGCATGAACAACTTGATTCTTTGATTTCAATGAGGTATCGACGAAATAACTGAACCAATTCTCAAGTCATTTATTAACCCATGGACATACATGAACCCACGCACAAGGTCTCAAAAATATAGAAACGTATCTTCATGACTTTAAACAATTATTTTATCAAGATTCTATAAACGCAGCATTATCATCCGGATACCAAACCGTCTTCGATTTATTTCACCCTAATCGCAACATTTGTTCTCTCACGTTTCATAAATGTGGCACTGATTATTTTTGTGTTCATGTATCATAATTTCTTTATTAATATTCCTGAATCATTCGTTCAAACTCGATAAATGCTTCGGTTGCATACAAGGACCACCCGTTACCTTACTCATCAGATGCCTGGCTGTTTTGAAATGAATTACATAGTACTTCTCTTCTCGCAACACTTCCTCTGTCATATCCCCCTACGTTTTTGATTTCTCCCCAGTAGCGCCTCGCTCAATGCCTCTCCTCCCCTCCCGTCGCTCCTAATGTTCACCCGCCCTCCCTTCCCCCATCTCCCGACCAAAGCTCGCCTCTCTCAAAGGATGTATAAAGACCGCGTCCCCTTTATCTCTGGGGTGTCTTCCTTCACGGTGGCACACGTAAGCTCCTCGTAATTAGCTTCATAAAGCATCGTTTGCGTGGATTTCGCTTCTCCGTGATTCTTCACCGACGCCCTCCCCATTCCCAAGCAATCCTTTTCCTCTCCCCTCTCTCCGTCCCCTGCCATCTCAATTATGTCCCTCCCACTCTATCCCTACCAGCATCTCTTACGTTCCTTTCGCACCTTCCTTTTATTTCCGTCTTTACTTTCTTTCGTTTACATTTCTCCTCACATCCCTCTTTCCATGTTTTGTAGTTTGATCTTGTTTCTTCGAGAGCCTGCATTTAAAAAATCAACTTCATTATTTTATGCGAATTCCTCTTCGCGGGGTCCTTTATAAGTTTTTTTTGCTGTGCCTCTCTCTGTCTCTCTCTCTCACTCGCGAGAAGCATGCCGGTGTCAACAGGATCAAGCTCCTTGATCTAAGGTAACCATTGTATGCTGCAACTCGACGCTAAGCTGTAGAAGCGTTCCCACAGAGAGATTTGCTTTGTTGGCAATTCGTTTACGGAGTTCCTATTTAGTAATTAAACGCGAAGAGCGTGTTTGTATGAGCTTCTTCAAAAAATAGGTATATTTTCGTCATTAACATAATAATTATCAAGAGCTCGTAATTTAATTGGCAAAATATGACCTTGGAAAGGCGACTTTCAAATTAATTAATTTGTGCAGTCTTTACTCGTAATATAAAGGGAGGTTTTAAGTTGCATTAAACTTTTGAAATTGTGAATTTTACTTAAAGAAAATTTTAGTTCAAAACGTGCAATCATTTTAATCCGAAATATATGCAAAATAACGCTGCATTTTATTTTAAGTGAATAAAAAAAATATGAAAATTTTTGGTACAGGTATACCTCGCGATACGCTTTTTTCGGTTTTACGCTAATTACACTTTCTGACTCTATCTTTCGATACGCTCGCTTGATGCGGACATAGGCTCTTACAAAACCCGTATAACGAAGAGCATTTCTCTGCCCATTCAAAAGGTTTCAACGCGAGCAATGAAAAACAAATTTGTTTTATTATCTACGAACTACTCTTAAATTGTTTTCATATTCATTTCATATGCATACAATATTGCACCGGAGAAGTAATGTAATCGACGAGTTTTTTATCTCCAAGGTAGTGTTTCGGCGGACTGCAGCAGTTTTCAGTCCGATCTCGTGGTGGTAACACATTGAATTTGTGCTCAAGTTTTTACCTTTACATATAAGTTTGAAAAGTCGCAAGCAAAAAATTTAAAGCGAAGTATTTCTCTTAATTAATTAATTAAATTGGATGTGTTGAAAGTGGACAAGAGCACGCTGCAATAGGTCGTGCTCTTTCTCTAGCTCCGTCGACTTTCAGAAGTGCTGGAAAATTAAAAAATGTGCTCAGGGGGTTACTTCTAACATCAACTGTACTGGGGAGGCATAATCAAAGTGAAATACTGATACGGATCGAAGAACAAAATATTACACCCGGTTCGTTTGTTTGGCGGAAGATGACAGTGTAATTAGCATTTTATGTTGTAGTGACGTCGCCTAAAAATTATGTAATGCCCTTCCGTAGGGCAAATAGTTTGTAAAGATATTTTAAGCCACCAATCTAAATACTTTGATGGTAATTAATTAGAGAATTGTATAAAATACGTCCGTAATATATATCGCGCGCGCTCTATTTTTCCCTCCTATCTTTGATATGGTTTTCAATGGGATTTTTGCAATCGTTTAGCACGATTTCGCGTAAAAAGACCCTCTTTAGGAGAATACCTGTCGTGCTTACCCGTGATTTTAATCCATTCAGGAACACGTCTCTTTTTTATAGCATTGCTCCTATGCAAAAATGTGTTTCTCAATACGTTGATTCGCGATACGCTCTTTTTTTTAACGCAACTCGAGCATATTGCGAGGTATACCCGTACTTATGTAAAGAAAACGTTATTAAATATAATGTTTTGATATTTATATGTAAAAATATTATGTCATTTGTGTGAGTCGAGGCGCAATAGAACATTTCAACAACATTTTAAATTATAAATAGGATGAAAACAAAAAATACGGCCATTTCAGGCCCAGAAAAGAAGAAAATCAAAGGAAACGCCAGAACATCGCTCGCCAAACACTATCAAAGTGTGGGATTACCTGAAGG
This sequence comes from Tanypteryx hageni, assembly GCA_028673005.1. NCBI lineage: Eukaryota > Metazoa > Arthropoda > Insecta > Odonata > Petaluridae > Tanypteryx > Tanypteryx hageni. The sequence continues at coordinate 61,461,231 of CM054116.1, forward strand.
TTACATTAAAAGGTCGCGTGCACGCGCAGTTTCGCACGAGACTCATGGCTTTGCAAATAGAGGGAAAGGTGCGAGAGCGGGAGGGAACGAGGGTGGAGAGAGGGTGAGGGATGGAGTGCGAGGAGGAAGACAGAATGCTGCTCTTGCAAAGATGTGTTAGGATATGGGTAAAGGGGAGTCGGGGAGAAAAAATAGATCGGGTGAGGTGGGTGGAAATGGTGTGGAGGCCGAAGGTGTTGGCAAGTGACATAGTCTCCAACACCCGCACACCTAATATTCCATCCATATGGTTCGTTTCAAACTGCAAACATGAGAACGAGAACACACACATGTACACAACCCTTTGGTTTGCCAGACCGCAGGCAAAGGGGTGCTGGTTTAGGGGGGAGAGGGTGCCGGTTTAGGGGGGAGAGGGTGCCGGTTTAGCGGGAGTGTACGTCTCTGCAGGGAGAAGGGAAAGTGAGCAGGAGCGGGAGAAGGTGGTCGTGACGGTTGGAGGGGTTTTGGAAGTAGGGAAGATTACAGAATGTAAAGCGGGGTTTAGCGTTAGGATTCATGGGAGTGATCGCGGAAAGGGCTGTTAAGAAGATATAGTCCTTTAAATCTCGCTGGAGAGGAACTAGAAAGATTTCAGGAAAGAATGGTTCAAAGACGGATAAAGGACTTTCAATGAGATGATAGAGGGACGGAGTGGAAAAGATGGAGTCTGTAGTTCAATCAGTCTATCGAAAAGAAGGAAAATTGCGTTTCTACGGCAAATATTACTGAGGGCGTGTTGACGGTAAATTGCAACGGAGGGGATGAATGGCTCGAGAAAGGCGATATATCTTTCGGAGGAAGAGAGGAATATATATATTGGCAGCTTAGTTACTAGCCAATGCATTCGCGTTAATTATACGGTGGATAACACACCTCTAGGCAAAGTGTTGTTTGCGCGGTAAAGCATTCTCATGTCAACACCATCGACGTTGCTATGCGTATCTACAATGCTTGGTCGCCTGCAAAAGCCTCCGAGTGTTTCTAACTTTGTGAACCTGCATAAAAATGAAGGCGGGCGTTTTGGAGGTAAACAAACTGCTTCGATGAGCAGAATTTATAGTTATGAAAGTGTTTATTTAATAACATCTCGCGAATAAAGTTGTTGTTTAAATGGCTAAAGTGAAGTGATTAATAATTTTATCTCAAAAATCTTGGGAAAACAAATGTGCATATTTTTGTATATGTGTATAATAAAAAGCTAGGAAAATTTGCATTCAACTATGAGGCGACACACGAAATGTAAAGTAATCCGTTTCACAGGAATCTCTTCGGATGAATAAAAGGCGACACCATATGAATTCAACTAAAGTAATTTACTAACAATTAACAGGCTTAGAGAAGGTATTAAAATGTGCTAAATGGTGTACTTCGCTTTGTTACATATTTGGAGAGCTTATTTATCCGTTGAAATGAAAAAAGGATTAGATGCACCTCATAATTCTTAAACGTTAATTTTTAAATTAACAATATCGATTGAATTCGCGAGACGAAAGAAATGGTGGCAATGGTAGCAATATGCATTTTATTTATTAGATGGTTGTGAAGAGTAATGAATTTTCCATGACAAATTTACTGTATCGAGTTTGTTCCGAGCTATTTTTATACAGTATCTCTTTTAGTAGAGATACAGACACGGAAGGATTTAAAAAACAAATTATGATTTAAATTTGGCAGAATAAGTATTCTATTCAAATAACTCTCATGAATTAATTAATAACTGAAATTTAACTGAATAAAAATATTGCTTTATAATGGGATTTTTCCAGGATAGATGTCGAATCTCAACCGCAACCGTTATTAAAGAAGCAACTCCTAATTTACAAACAAGGAAACAGCTCAGGACTCGCCTGGTAATGTAAACATTCACTCCTCGGAAAAATTATCTTCATTAATGAAAAAACCGCCCGCTTAAAAGCATGCGGATAGGTATCTCCATTATTCGATCCGTTGAATGGTTTCCGTCAGAATCTACCTCACATTGAAGGCAAGACCGATACTTTACCTGCACTAAAGAGCGTTTCAGACGAGAGAAGCTCTTGTATTATTCAGAGATAACACTTTTCGTCTTCCATTCTGCCTACCCAAAGTATTCTTTTCCGCTATCCCTCCGGCTCGCCTCATCCCTCTCTGCCTGCTACTCCTGCACACAATTCCCTCCCTCAACCGCCTTTAACAATCCCATATCTTCTACCTCTCGTCACCCTCTCCTTATATACTATCAGCATCATACTTATTTCTTCCTATTCCGTCCCTTCTTCCTCCTTTCACCCTTTCCCACTCTCTATCACACACGCTAACTCCGCTCTCCTCCAAACGACTCCCATAGACGTCACTTAAACTTGTTTCAGTAGCAACATCGCTTTCGCACTAATTGCTCCGTCGAGACAAAACGTCGGATTAGATGCGAGCGCAGGTGGAAAATGGGGGCGCAGAAGAAAATAGGAGATAGAGGGGAGGGGAGATCTGCTTTGTAGGAGGACGTAGGGGTTTGGGGGACGTTGAGGAGGAATGCGGTTCATTAATAGCGCAGGCAAGCGAAGGGGGAACGGGATAAAATTGAGCGTAATTATGTTATTAAGACATTTGTGGGAATTTAAAAGGTGGAAATTTGGAGAAGTCTTACTCAGTAGTTTCAGCGCCTTTCAGGCAAATCCCCTCGAAATGTTCGTTGCAGGGAAATATATGGTTCTGGAATAGTGGAGGAAACGATTAAAGATAATTGGACCAGATATGTAAAAATAGGAGTGGAATTTGTAGGCCATGTGAGGTGAATGTACAAAGATATAAGCTGAAATAGGTAGGTAGCTTAATATGCAAAGAGGCAGAGAATATCTCAGCGACCCTCAAGTGTAGTTGTCAGGGAATTTCAGACAGGCGACCTATAACTTATGAACAGCATAAAAAATATCTGTGCAGCCTCGGTAATTTTTCGCTTTTAGGATGAGATAGAGGACTCCATATATCTTATTGTTTAGAGCCGGGGTGAGCAAACCTTTAAAGTGGCGGGCCGCATTAACAGTTGCAACTTCTTAGGCAGTCCGCATCAACAGATGACTATGCTTCAGCGAGCCACGTTAGTGCTCGCATCGGAAGTTATTTGTGATAATGTGAGGGATCCTGTTAGTGAAAATCAATAATAAATAATATGTTATCTCCATAAAATCTTTGGAAAGGTTTTCTGGCCATAATTGCAAGCTACAAATACGAAATTATCTGTATTTTATAATACTGATCGCTTTCAAAAGGCCCTCGCGGGTCACATATGGTCCGCGGTCCGTATTTTGTCCGCCCCTGGTTTAGAGCATCCAACTGGCAAGAGATTTTCACAGGTTCAGTACCCGGTCAAGAAAAGAATCTCTCATCCGATTTTTCCTATCTCTCCATTAGTTTGAATGTGTTTTTGGATAGTTTATCAGTTAGTACTCTTACTTCATTTAGTCATATGAAAAGATATTTAGACGATTTTTAAAAGCCTTCATAATTTATTTAAAACTGTATAAAGATGTATCACAGCGTAATTATAAATATCTTCGCAAATATATTTCTATAAATTGCTATTGACCTTCATGTCTTAATATTCGGTGAACCCTCCATCTTATTTCTTTAAATAATTTTAAGTATAAATATGCAAAACTTTTTTCGTTACACTTGCAATCATTGTTAGTCTTCTGCAATTAGACTTATATTTTACTCACATTAGTAATTAATGAATTACATTTACATAAAAATTCCGCTCTTACATCGCAATAATAATTATATTGCATAAATTGTTGAACTAGGTTAAACAATCCAATGCTTTTTATTGAATATGATTTCAGGAAAGTATAAATATTCCTCTTGATCAGTTAAAAGGTATTTTTTATCGTGTGACCTACTTGGACCAAATTTATGCGATGCCACATTTGATACGATCAAACAATTTAAACACCGATTTCAAAGAGGAAGGGATAATAAATCGTGATCCGGACGCATTTTTCGTATTCTAAAAAATGTCGCAGGTGGCGATCAACTTTAGCACCCAGGCCTCGCAGCTTATCTTCCCGGGTGCAAGTCGCGTCGTACATTTTCCCACCCGTCTATTTTCGTTCTCTTCGCTGTGGGCCACTGATGTTCGCGCTTCGCTTCCGTTCCCAAACTGACCACATATATTCATGAAGATGGCAACGACCCTCCAACCTCGATTCCGCTTGATCCATATGCCCTTTATTATCAGATTCTTGATTTTTATGAGCTCTAGCTTATGTTTTATAACGTTCACGAGACTCATATTCATGTTTTTTATTTAATAATGTTTTGATAACATTTATGCAATTCTACCCATAATATTTGTGGCTAAATTTATTCTTTTGGATGAATTCTCTTCATTTCTTCTCTCTATAACTATATAAACGTTTATTTTTAAATGCGCGATGTCCTTATCTTTAATGTCAACTTAACGTAGTACATGTCAAACTGCAAGATAATTCGGCATCTAATGTTTCATTTCTTGCTAGATCGGATCAAATAGGCCAAATATACCGTCTTTTCTCTATAGCTGCTACTCCAGGTTCTGAAAAAAGCCTTTTAAAAGATAGTCATTAGGAGAGGATAAATATCAGGACAAGTATATTTCGAAAGTTATATTTAAACTTTTCTAAAACTTTTTCTGGTTCTCGACTACTCGATAACTCTGTTTTGCATTTATTTGTGTCTTTACTCTTAAAACTAGTGTTAATTAATATTTTCTAGCAATTTGGACTAAACATACAAGTAAATACAAGATTGTGTGTTACACAAATTTAAAAGGAAACAAGAGTTGAAAGATAAACACTGCATAGGTGCATACATGCAAGGCAGAGGCGTTATTTACAATTTATGCAATCATGTCAAAATTGATAAACATTAATAGCTTAATATAATGTCTACGAACTGAAAAATGATATGCCAGTAGTGGTGCCAAGGAAATATGAATTTTTTATTCACTGATTTATTTCCTAATCAGCTGTAAGTACCTAATAAAACAATCAACTATTACTTAAACATACTTCACTCGAATAGCGGTAATATAAACTCTATGTTCATGTTCATTCTTTCGTATTAAATTACTCATTTGTTTTCACTTACGAACGCGGTGTAAACGTAAAGAAATTAGACGTATTTGCGTTCATTATCTATTTCCCTTCATTTTCCAAATGTTGCTTACGCACGAAAAAAATTAAACTAATTAGGTATTTACAGAAAATATTGTTAAGGTCAGTTGTCACTAAGATGGTTTTCGTTGACAATAATTATAAAATACGGGAAAAGGTTTTTGTCCAAAGTAAATTATAATTATTTTACTACGTACCTCGCTTGCTTCTCGTTAAATACTCATCTGAGCGAAAAATACTGAGATTATTGTGAAATCCCAAAGACGCATTGGAAACTCTGTGTACAGAACAGAGACAAAACCGATTAAAGAGAATTAAGTGATATAAAAATCATTTATTAACAATTTCCTGGAATACGGCCGGCATATCAGCTATTATAAAAGGCATAAAAAATTGCTCATCTGTAAAAAAATCGACAGAGAATATGCCTTTAGCACAAAAACATAACGATCCTTATTCCACAGATAAGTAAGGAAAGACTCGCGGGAGGTGAGTGCAATAATACATATGGAGAAGGAATAACAGTTTATAAAATTTATACGGAATAACGGATTAAATCATGATTTTCGGTTTCGGTTCGGGTCCAGAATATTTTTTTTCGGTTCCGGTTCGATGCCGTGTGCGAGGAGATGGTTAGAAGATGAAAGGACGCACACCATTAGAATGCGGTTGAATTTTTAAAAATAGATGAGGTAATCTTGGAAGCCGATTAAAAAACTTTTATCCGTGCCTCCCCCATAGTCACGTGACCTCCATCCCCCGTTGTTCTTACCCCTCTCCCTCCTCTCCTACTCACTCTATCCCGTATTCCTCCGCTACTTCTTGTCCCCTGGTCTATCTTCCACGGTTGACATTTTACAGTCTCCCTCAGGGCAAGATGAGAGTGGGCAAAGTGGAAGGAGAGCTGGATGGGTGTGGGATGGTTGGCTGGCTTGGGAGAAGAGTGGAGCTCGTCACAGGGTCTCCTTTGTCTTAATCTCCTCCCAGGCCCTCCCCTTGCCATCTCTGCCGCTCCCCCTCGTCCTACGCTCCCAAAGGCAATCGAGATGGAAGCTCCGATAAGCAGGCTGCGGCCCTCCCCTCCGACGGGCCTTAACTCCCCTGTTCCCAGTCCACTCGAATCTCTCTCTCCTCTCCTCTTTTGTTCCGATTCCACTTTGGGAAGAGGCGGCTCCTCACCCACACATCCCACTGGGGTATATCCGACGGAGAGCGCCGTAAAAGGCAAATAGGAATGGAAGGGTGGAAAAAGGACGACTGCTCGTGTCAAATTGTTATGCGCGAGGTGAAAATGTTTTGATCCTCCCTTTACCTCGAATTGAGCTAAAAAGGATATATTTTTCCATTTTCGACGATGTTTGAGAAAATCTCTCCTAAGGTAAACACTCCCAAGATTGGTTAATTTGAAAATAAATTAGCCATCCCCAGCAGCCGAGGTTTGTATCATATGCATGGTAAACGTAAAAATCTGCGGTCATAACACGGTAGAGAGTGGTAATTTACCGCTAGACGATGCTAATTAAAATTTTTGCCAGGAGTGACTTTGGGTTGCGCATATGTTCTGCTTAAACGTTTTATACACCCTGTACCTATGTAATTTAATTATAAAAATTGCTTGCAATGGAGTCATAGGAAGTGTTTGAAAAAAATACTCGTGAAGATCTGTTAAATATAGACTTAGGGCAGATGCTCATTTCACCTATTTATGGTCCTTCCTCATAGATCATTAATGATTGTTAATTCTAAAAATTCTTATCTATCGAAAAAATCGAATGTCTTATATGTAAAGTGACTAAACATGAACATTTTCCAAAAATGTCTCTATCCATAAGATATTAATTACTAGGCATATGATAAAGAGTAAATGCAGTATCTATATTTTGTTTTTATAAAAATCAAACATGGGCGAATAATAAAACTAAGAATGGAATTGATGGGCATGATAGAAACTGGCGAGAATGGTAGCTTAGAAGTCAGAAGCAGTATGTAGATGATTATAAATTTTTAAGAAAACATTTTATATAAGATTTTTACTGAGTTTATGCAAACACGGCGGAATCAATTCATATTAATATATTTCTACACAGTTTAATTCACTGACTTTGTATCTATCGATATATAATGGAATCCGCTCCGGTGACAAATTTAATAATAGATAACTAGATTTCAACACATTGGGCATGATAGATGAGAAGAGGTACCTCCCATCGAATTACTTAGACATGGCATTCTCTCTTCAAACTACTCCATTTCCCAACTCAGTGAAAGAATCGGCAGCCAAAAAGGAAGGCGACATTGGAGCCGTTCCAAAATTAAGAGACCAACCGGAGACTTCTAGAAGTGGAATCAAAAGCGACATCGATTTCAAATCGACCGGATGTCATATATAAGTGAAAAAGTAAAAGAAGAACGATTTGAAAACAATTAGACATTTATCATTAAAGGAAATTTTTGGATATAATTGATGTTGATGGCGAGGAAAGTTTAAGAAATTGAATACATTTTTAAGGGATGTTTAAATCAGGTTTTTTGTTTTTTTTTTAAAATTAGATTGACTTAGGAAAATTAAAACATACAGTACTTCAGGGAAATCTTAGCAAGTTCTGGTAGAAAGTTTTATCATTATTCACTATGCATTAATAATTTATTTTAATAAAATGATTTAGTGTTTAGTTAATAATATTTTATGGATTATTAAAATCATCTTTAAAAAACAAAACCAATTTCATTAAGAGAGTATTAAGGTTTCTTGCCGTTAAAAGTTTGCCCATTACATAATTGCCGGTAAAAATAACCGCCAAATATTATATCTGAAAACGAGAAGAAAAATTCTATATACACCCATTAAAATGTCATAAACTATGCCGGCATGTTTGCCTTCCCACTTATTCATGAGACTTTCTTTAAAAAAGTGCTTTCACGTAATTTTCTTTTAAAGACACTTTCGTATACACAAATTATGGAAGTAGTTAACAATGGTTATTAATTATAACTCTGAGCTGAAAATCAGACATTATTATCATAAGTTCACTAAAATACTGGTATTTTGAAGAGGTGAAAATTGCAGATAAGTGAAAGAAAATAAGGTAGCAAAAAACCTACGACGCATGTTGTGGCATGCTGTGTTTATTGTCACGACAAGGTTTTATAGAAATGCGGCTCTCAGTTTAACGAGTGTTTTCATTATCTCAGCTACCGCAACAAAATGGGAAACTGAGGATGGCAAATTAACAATAATAAACACGTAATGAAATTATTACTTTTACTTTTTAATAGAATTTCTCTAGTAATACGAGAATAAGTAATCCTAACGAATACTTAACTCATTTAAAAATGTAAATAATGTTTTGAAGATAAAATAGCAGGAATGTTAACTTTGAAAATTGGAGATAGTTCCGCCGATTGCTTTAGAAATGATAAATGGAACCTAATATATCTTTTTGTGGTTTTAAGTTGTTGTAATAGATTGTTTTATGAAAAATATATATGAATGAAATTTAACCGTGTTAAATTTATCCTAATAGAGAAAAGACATCGTTATTCCTGTGTATCTGATATACAAATGAGCATATGATAACCTTGATTATATTTTGTGTGAATTTAATTTTTCTAGTAAGTTTAATCAGAACGATCGATTTACTTGCCTAGATCAAGAATGGTGGAAAATAATCATAAAAATCTTATGTGGTTAAGATGTGATCAGGAACAGTTTTTGTGCTTTGTATCCGAAGTGAAGAGTAATGCACGCCGTTGTACGTGTTGATGGGAAGGTCCTCCAAAAACGCGCTGGTTTAAATTATAGTAAGTAAAAAGCGGCATTGGATGGTAAACTAAAAAAATATATTCTTCACAGGAAAATCATTGCAAGTTAAGCATAGAGAGAATTTGACTAGAAACTAAATTTCTCTGAATGTTCCAATGAAATAACTGCTATTATGTGCCCCTTAATTATAAAAGTAGGGAGTTGAGCGAAAATTCTGATAAAGCGACAAAGAGGGCAAGGATAAAAGTGGACGTGCGGTTCTTAGTAAAAAGGGAAATGAATATGGAGAAAAACCGAGAGAGAAAGACAAGAGTTTGCAATGGAAATGCCGTCGGAATGAAATAGGAAAAATGGGAAGTCGACGAGTGGTTACCCAGGCAATGGTCAAAAAGTCCCTCGAAGCGAGTGAATGGAGCGGTCCACTCTCCTTTCCCTTCTCCCGTTTTTTCTCACCCTTTTCCCGCAACCCATCGCGTCAATTTAGCGCCACCCTTTTCCCTCATCCACTTCTTCTCTTTCTCTCTTTCTTCTATTCCTACATTCCAAGTCCTGCTCTTTCATGACTCTCACTCGTTTCCTGTTCCAACCTCTTCTCTCTCTCTCACTCCATCCAAAATTCCTCTCCAGTTTTGTTATGCCGCTTTCATTTCTCTCTCTCTCTTTTCCCTTTCCACTTCAACCTTCCCTCATCTCTTGCGCGAAGATGGAATTTGCCCCTAACCGCTCCTCCCTTTCATTCCTCTTTACATGTCTCTGTGAGCAAATATTCGACCTCTTGGGTCACTGGGGGCTTATTGGGTCGTTACTTAAGTGGTCCCTGATATACACCCTGGAGTGCCCCGCGGGACGGTCGCCCTTCAACCCCAATCCAAAGACCGACCTCACGGCGTCCAATCCTCCCCTGTTCCTCCCACTCCCACTTTTCCCCTCTCCATGCTCCTCCGAAACCCATTACACTCACATATATGCCCCACTCGTTCCATGTCCCCCTTCCCTTCGTAGCCCTCCTCCTTCCCTCCGATTCCACGGAGAATGAACCCTTTTCTAACCGTGGAAGCGCGATAGGAGGCAGGGGGGAGGTTGCGGGAGGGGGAGAGAGACCTCCTTCCCCCTCTCCCCATAACACACTATTTTATCAATTCCAATCTTCTTAGCCAGAAATTCCCCGCTTTATAGAATTTTGGCGTCTGCGGGGCATTAAGGAAGGGGGAGTAAAATATGCGGTAGACATTTTACGGGACTGCATTATATACCACTTAATTTGATAATGCCGCTGAAGTAACTGCTTTATCTCGGGGTAGCCTTTTGTAATTACGTCGATTTGAAGAGTTTAAAACTGGTTTGTCCCCGGTCTTGAGTAACGCCACTTCTTCTCTGGATTGAAAGTTTCATAAAAATATTTCATTCATCTGAATAGCTCGTTGATTATTAAGTCATAAAATAAAATGCCAGACATTTGCATGTGGAAAATTTATAAAGGCTTCGTACATCATTAGTGTAATAAATATATAGCCTTATAAGTTTTATAATCGCAGTTGTTCTGGAAACGAGATATATGTATCTACTGATTCCTTCACGTAGCGATAGTTGACAAGTAGGAAAAGTACACTACATAAATGGAGTACACAGAGATTTCAAAGGCGTTCTTTATGGGTAATGCGTATGAAACGGTATGGAAGAATTGGGCGATTTTTGAATTTTTATCACCGAAATTTTAAGTCGTAATTATATGGTCTCGCAGACATTTTGTAGTAGATATTGCCCTCTATATGAATAACTTTTTTAATCGATACCTCACTGATCATATAAGAGCTAGGGAGAGAAAAATATGGTATATAATTGTTGCTTGACGGAAGCCCTTTACCAAGATAGGAGTATACATTTATTTATTTGCCTATATAAAGTGGAAGTTTTAATCAACGGATGAAGTTGAAATTCTTAATTTGTTGATAAATTTTAATAAGGATCATTGATATTTAATTTAATTAAAATCCACCCAGTAGTTTTGGAGATTAAACATGTGGACGGAAGGACGTACGGAGGCGACGTGCCCTTAAGCCTTAAGCCGCTATTACCATTTCGCCGGTAAAGAACGCCTAAAAATTGATACATATTTATATTAATTTTGGGGTGGATATTACTATCAGCCTTTGAGAGGAGGATAAAAACTATAAACTTTAAATTATCTATAAAAATAAAATTTTTATATTATGTAAAAAAAATTTCAAGTGATAAGTTATCATTCGGAAAAAACAATGCCTCAATCTTATAAATATTATAGAGAGAGAGTGTGTGTGTGTGTGTGTATGCATGTGTATATGTATGTATGTTCTTTATACGTTTTTACACCGTTGAAGCTATCGAACTCAAAAGTTTCATGGGCCACTCTATGGACCAAAGGAAGAACTTGGTCTACGTTTGCAGACCGTGGGGTCTCTTATACCCCATGGGGTCAACAAAATACTATTTCCATAAGAATGTATGGGAATTGGTGTAGAGAAGCCACAAAACGCCATGCAGCCCTTCACTGATGTGGATATAAATATACCTAAATATTAACTTACAATCACGGGAAATGGCTTATTTTTTGCACGAAAGATTCAATATTTTGATTCTGTTCATGTTTAGTCCTATTACATGTTAAATCGCTCGAAATTATCCTTTAAGCGAAAAATTTATTAACATTTTTCAGGCGGCAACAAAGCTAAATTTCTTAATAATAGCGACGTAAAGATTAATGCAAGGAAAATCCACGCCGTGGCGCGCCGTAGAGGAAGAATACCCAACACCAAGATAAAGGGTACGAATGAATTCATGCCTAAATATAGTCTATGAATACTTTTAAATTGAGTCAAATGATTTTTAAGGAATATTAGAACATTTTTATCTTTTACCATTAACATTGAAAGATTTCTCGCAACATTAATCGAGACATCTACTTACGTTTTTCGGTAACCAAGATTTTATTTATTGTTTACGTTTTGGCTAATAGTATTGACATAATTCACATAATTTTATCACTGCTTTAAAGATTTCGGTGCATCTATCATGTGAATATTAAGTAAGATGTTAATGCGTAATTATATTAAAGATAAACCTTTACAATAAAAGGCATAAAATAGTAAAGGTTAATGTAAACATCGCTCGCGTAATTAAGGAATGGGGAACATTTGGTTAACTTGGGGTAACCAACAGCAAAAGTAAGTAAATTTCAGAATTTATTGTATTAGTTTTATTGTAATATGACATCAAAACTGATATATCAATAAAAATAATACAAATTGTTTGCTACTTAAAAGAAAATCCTTCCCGAGCGAAGCCGGGCTTTTCAGCTAGTAATTGATATTAACTTCCGTCTGAATTAATATATGAAAGAACAGCAAATATCTCATTACTTTTCTCTCCTTTGTGGCAAGATTCACCTTTCAGTGCGTCTTATCTACAATAAATTTTTAAAAAATAAAAACTTTTAGCATCATCAGCAGCATCGTCTTTTGGTTCATACCCACTTATCAATGTCTACAAAGTAGCTTTACACTTTCTATACGCTCGAAGTCATCTTCAATTCAAAGAATTTTGAATTTCCCGCGAATACACGTAGCTACAGCGTGGCGACGCTTAGACAAATACCTTTTATATACAGTAGCTTAATGAGTATATAAAGATAATAATTTCGATATATGGAGGAAATTTTTTGTCACAGAGTTATATTATCTATAGCAGGGGTGGCCAAACCTGCTTACCCTCAGAGCCGCATATATTAATCTTCCTTAGTTCGAGAGCCGTAAGGCACATTCTGCGCACAAATATGTATGAGCAGTAAACATTAACTATTCTAAGCAATTAAGAGAGAATGCACGCCCTTAAGTATTCCCTAGACCTAGACAACATATGTTAGTGTTTTTTGATGGGGCGTAAATTGCAAAATTATGCATCTAAACAATAATAAAAGCGTTTCATAACTCTCGCAACCTTCCCATAAGTAAAAAATTCCAATTTTCGAAACCTTTAAAAAAAAGGAGAAGGTTCTGTGTGACGCACTGGAGCTATCTCAGATTTCTTTTCCATTAACAAATAGAGTCAAACCCGGATTTAGGGCACCCCATATAGTGCCACCCTCCCATACCGCCCATGAATCTTTGTGAACAGAAGTTCCATCTTATGATTACATAGAGCAAGCATATGCCTCGATTCACCGCCACCCTCGCTTTCACGCCAATGTGAGTGATGGACAAACGGTGGCGCTAAATCGGGATTTGACTGTACCCTCATTAGAGGCTGAGGTAGATTTACTAAGGCGCCTAAATCAATTGTTGGGAGCGTTGTCATCCGTTAAATTGCGCCCACATGTGATTTTCTGCAGAGTGAGAGGACAAATACCACTTTAAAGCAAATGCTTTTCTCCCGACATTGGCGCTCTTTCCCACCCTGACCTTTTTTATGCGATCTTCGCACGGAGTGAACGGATATAGGGGAGGTCGTTTCCGTGATCTTTAATTTTATCGATTGAAGTCGCTATTTCTCTTTCATGTGAATGGTTTATCTCGTTTTCGTTTGTTAAGATCATGGAACATGTGATCTTTATTTTTATATTAACTTCTTGGTTAACATATGTTTGATTTCTACAAACCTCTAACACTTTCGCGCTATTTATTAGAGTAAATGTTAACAGTGCAATTCTACGGAAAAATCAACGCATATATCACGCGTGTAACAGTAGTTAATGATATTTTTATACTAACACGGTGCACGTAAGAACGAAATATATAATAAATAATTTCGTTTGAAATCATCGTTCTTAACTTAATAACTTTATTATTTATCGTTTCATTTCGAATCTTTCCAATCATGCGATTTATCATATCTATCTCTACGAATTTTTCTTTGACAGTCCTCAACGGCTTCATCGATTCATTACATTTATTCACGTTCCCTTCTTATTAGAAATCACGTTTGCATATTTACTCATTAGCAAATGCTTTAAATGTCAGGAGTTATTATTTAATCAAACATCTGGGCTGGGTTATATGTAATTGGCGCTATATTTCGCCTTTGGTAGTGATGGATATTTTGAAAATTATTATATTGAACAATCAGACAAACTTCGTAATTTGCACCAATTGCATCATTCTCGCATAAACGGATTTCTAAATTTCGAAATATCATATACGTAATTATACGGTACGCTCAAAAATTTATCACCAAATAGGACTATAATTTCAATTTTTACTTTTAGTCTTTCAATAAATAAAAACAATACAATAAAGGCGCTTAAAGCAAGCACATTTTGTAAATTTTACTAAAATTTATTTTTCAACTATTCAATTTATATATACAGATTTTTGCAGCAACTAAATTATATTTTTAGTTTTTTATACGATGAACCCGATAAAGTTTGCTGCAAAAGAAACGAAAAGCTGAAAATCAATACATTGGCTGAATAGAACCATTTTCTTTTAATAGAGTTTGATTAAAAAGTAAGTAATATCCTATGTGTTTATTGTGAACCAAAAGGTATTTTTTCGAAAAGAAAAATTTCACTTTTATTTAATAAAAATATTGTTTTAAACGAAATATTTTTAAACAAAGATCTTCATTCTTATAAAAAACTCGTGTTTGCAGAAAATACGGAATTTTCTTATATTCTTTTTGTGAAGCGAAAACGCAGCAGAAGGAAAGACGAGAATCGTTCGAATTGATTCCGAGAAGGGCTATGTTAGAAAGAACCAGAAGAAAAAATTTAGGTCTAGTGATTTACAATGAGCGAGGGATGGAATCTTTCCTCTGAATGCCGATATGTTTCCATGGAAGGTCGAGAAGGAGATACCTATACACAGGAAGAGTGAACGATAGCAGATGAAGGGAGAATTTGAGGGAATGGTTTCGGTCGTGAGAGGTTTTTAAGAGAAATGAAAAAGGGAATAGCACACAAAAAGCGGGACTGGAAAGCTTTGTTTTGTTTTAAAGCGTATCACCTTGGAATCCATGGACGGACTCTCCTCTTCTGATGTTTTCTTCCGATTGTAGAAATACAAATACCAATTTCTATTCCAGACTTGTCAGTGTTAAATAACTCTTAGAGTTGAATTTATATATTTCGTGGCAAAAGAGAACGGTTTACTACTGAATTAAGGAAAAACAAACCAGTTTGGTGTGAACAACAACGTATAAAGTTTCCGCTTCTAACAATAGATAAGTGAATAATAATTAGTTAGGAACTTGGTGCGCGGCACCCCCTGCCATCTACCGTCAAGGTGACTTGCAGGGTAATATGTTGATGTAGATGTAGATGTTTAATTATTGTTATATTAATTTTTACTGAAATACAAAAATCATTACATTATATTTAATTTGTAAAGGAAAATTATTATAGTTTTCTTAAGCGTTTATTAGAGTGTTTTTATTATAAACAGACCTTTACATGCTATAACGTCATATAACCTATAATGCTAGAAATGCATTAGACACGCTTAATTGCTGAAATTTAGAGTACTCAAAGCTATACACGAATTATATCATGTATATTATCATGTCCGTGCAGCTACTCTCGCAATTTATGTCATTAGAATTTTTCAAGTAGTAGTAGTGGAAGAAAGTGACTTAGTAACCGATGATAATTTTGTCAGGATGAAGGAATTTACAGTATGAGAGGAAGAGAGAAGTGGCAGGGCCTGCGTGAAAAAAAATGCTTTCTCTTCGATAAATTAGCCAATAAAGATGCCACAAAAACGTTCAGTAACGTAATCTATTTTACCATTAAAACTTTAAGTAACGTAACACAACAAAAATGAGGGTAAGTAATAACGCACTCTATTCTTCTCCCTCTCTCCCTCACTCCCTCCCTCTATCCCTCACTTCCTCCCTTCTTCTCACTACGTCTCCCCCGTCCTCTCACTCCCCACTCCCTCCCTCTTCCTCCCTCCTCTTCCTCCCTCCTCTTCCTCCCTCCTCTTCCTCCCTCCTCTTCCTCCCTCCTCTTCCTCCCTCTTCTTCCTCCCTCTTCTTCCTCCCTCTTCTTCCTCCCTCTTCTTCCTACCTCTTCTTCCTACCTCTTCTTCCTACCTCTTCTTCCTACCTCTTCTTCCTACCTCTTCTTCCTACCTCTTCTTCCTACCTCTTCTTCCTACCTCTTCTTCCTCCCTCTTCTTCCTCCCCCTTCTTCCTCCCACTTCTTCCTCCCTCTTCCTCCCTCTTCTTCCTCCCTCCTCTTCCTCCCTCTTCCTCCCTCTTCTTCCCTTCCTCTTCTTCCCTCCCTCTTCTTCCATCACTCTTCTTCCATCACTCTTCCTCCATCCCTCTTCTTCCCTCGCTCTTCTTCCCTCCCTCTTCATCCATCCCTCTTCTTCCATCCGTCTTCTATCTCGAGCTCTTCTGTTGAAATACCTGGGTATAACTTGTTTCGCAATGATAGGATAGGGAAAGGAGGAGGGGGAGTAGGAATCTACGTCCGTAAAGACCTTGCTCGTAAACTAATCGCCACCAGCGACGCACAATACTCCCGCAGACCTGAATATCTCTTCCTTGAAGTAGTCGTCAATTCAAAAAAAATATTTAAAATATAAGCGAAGGAAATTCTCCAAAGCCAGTCAAACTGATAAAACCCGGTTAAAAGGCCGGATAAAAACAGATGAACCCGGATAAAAACCGGATAAAAACCCAATACGTATTTCGGCTACAAAGTAACCATCATCAGGGGTTACAAAAAGGGGGGAAGAGGGACTTGAGAGAGGGCGACTGAAACCAAGAGCGTGCCACTGGTCTTGGTTTCAGTCGCCCTCTCTCAAGTCCCTCTTCCCCCCTTTTTGTAACCCCTGATGATGGTTACTTTGTAGCCGAAATACGTATTGGGTTTTTATCCGGTTTTTATCCGGGTTCATCTGTTTTTATCCGGCCTTTTAACCGGGTTTTATCAGTTTGACTGGCTTTGGAGAATTTCCTTCGCTTATATTTTATATATTTGCCAGTGTAGCTTGCTCTCTTTTACTTATCAAAAAAAATATTGTTAGGAATCGTTTATCGTCCTCCAAAAATTGGTTATCTATCTGACATTGACGAGATCATTACCAACTTAAGACACGATTATGAGCACTTAATCATATCTGGTGACTTTAATGCAAATTTTACCTCAAGCTACTCCGATGCCGTCTTTTTTAAAAACTCTTTTACATCGCACAACCTCAGCATACTACCTTTAAAACCCATAAATAACACTAAAAATTCTTCCACTTGGATTGACATATTAGTTACTGCTAACCCAGATAAAGTTTGCACACATGGTCAACTACCTGTCCCGGGCATTTCCTCCCATGACTGAATTTTTCTAGCCTACTCACTAAACTCTCCAAAACTTAAGCAGAAATTTATGTCCCAACGAAATTTTAAAAACCTTGACTATGATAGTTTAATATCCGAAGCTGCGTGTCTTCCGTGGCACACTATTGAATATGCAGACGACATAGACGCAAAAATTGTAGCACTTAACACTTTTCTCTTACATCTACTCGATAAATACGCACCCATCAAAACCACACGCGTCTCTAAACCTCGCGCCCCGTGGATAACAGCCGATTTAAAACTATTGATGGCTCGACGCGATTCAATTTTTCGTCTCTTCAAATCAAATAAATTCCCAAATACGTTTAATACCTACAAAAATATTAGAAACAAAACCAAGCAACAGATTAGAAATGCCAAAATAAAATTCGCTTATTCTATATCCAGCTCCAATATAACAACATCCGCCTTATGGAACAATCTGCGACACCTTGGAATTGGCAAGTCCAAGGATTCTTACTTACCTCCAAACATATCACTAGATTCTCTTAACGAGAGCTTCTCGACGAATCCAACAACAATCGACATAGAACGAAAACGCAAAGTAATTAGTAGTCTTACTGCAAAAGCGAACGAGTCATCCGGTTCTCCACAATTCCACTTTAAAACTGTTTCACAATTTAACGTACTTTCAGCAATACGCAGAATCAAAACTACAGCCCAGGGTGCTGATGGTATTCCTATAATTATCATAAACAAATTAATACATCTATTACTCCCAGTACTTATTAACATTTTCAACCACTCTTTATTACAGGGAAAATTCCCATCGCAATGGAAACACGCGTTAGTCCGCCCAATCCCTAAGAAATCTCTCACCGCAAACAATGACTATCGACCGATTAGCTTTCTTCTCACTTTATCAAAAGCCCTGGAGCGACTTGCGCATGAACAGGTAGCAGACTTTCTCATCATTAATCATCTACTTGACCCCCATCAATCTGGCTTTCGGAAGTCACATAGCACCACCACCGCGCTAATTAAAATCACTGATGATATACGCAGACACATGGATGACAGAAAACTCACGGTACTAATATTGCTTGATTTTAGTATAGCGTTTGGCTCAGTAGATAAAGACATACTCCTAGCAAAACTCCGCTGCACCTTCAATAGATTGGTTCTCTTCGTACCTTAGAAACCGTTCCCTGCAAGTCATCTACAACGGTTCCTCGTCCTCTCGGCTTAATGTTAACCAAGGCGTTCCGCAGGGCTCAATTTTAGGTCCTCTATTGTTCTCTTTATTCATAAATGATTGTTCTTAATACTTAACTTACTCCAAGCATCATTTGTACGCCGATGATCTCCAAATCTACTTAGACACAAAACCCAATAACTTATCTCTTTCCATAGCCAATATAAATTATGACTTGGCCCAACTTCAAGAATGGAGCTACGATAATTTTCTCACCATAAACCCCTTGAAATCTCAAGCCATTTTAATTAGTTATCCGAAACTACTGGCATCTATAAACCTTGCAGAATCAGTTCCTCTGTCTTTGAACGGCTCAGTTATACCTATTGCAAAATCGTAAAAAATCTCGGGATTCTAATTAATGAAACGCTCACCTGGAATAATGATATAATAAAAATCTGCAAGACGGTAAACTCCTCCTTACACACTCTAAGGCCTCTCGTTAACATTCTTCCCTCGTCACTAAAAATACAGCTAGTGACCTCCCTAATTTTTTCTCACTTCGATTATTGTGATGTTGTATACCAGGACTTATCAAAGGAACTCGCCATTAAGCTACAACGTTCTCATAACGCCTGCATCAGATTCATCTTTAATCTTAAAAAATCTGACCATGTCTCAGAATACTTCCGTCGACTCTCCTGGCTAAAACTTGATTCCCGAAGAAACCTTCACCTTCTCTCTCTATTGTATCAAATTCTAAATAACAACATCCCTTGTTATCTTTCATCTAATTTGTCACCATTAATACAGTTCACCATTGCAATACCAGAGGATGTGATAAACTACTAACTCCACTTCATAGAACAGAAATTTACAACAAATCCTTTACTGTCACTGCTTGTAAACTCTGGAATGGCCTTCCAACGTTAATAAAAACTCTCTATCTCTAAGCACTTTTAAACGCTTGTATTACAAGCATCTCCTCTCACTCCCCATGCATTGAACCACACTCTATCTTTTCTTTCAGGTTGTCACAAGAATGCGCTTATTAGGCATAAATTTATAATTTTATTTTACTTTATTTTCCTGTATCATAATTACGATGTAATCTCCCAGGCATATCTTACCCTACAATCCCTATTCCCCTCTCACCCCCCCTCCCTTATATGGATATAAATGTATGCACATATGTTTGTATTTATGAATGTTTTTTTCTCTGTTTCTCATATTATTGATTTTTTTCTTTTCTTTTTCTCCCCCTGAACTATTTTAGAAATTTTCGCGGTTTTTTACACCTCTTTTCTCTTCGTAGGTGTTTTCCGCAGTGGGAATTTTTCTGTGTTAAAACATAACTGATACACAGTTTTTTATGACCCACAAAACTAACATTCTTTGGTAATGCTCTGTTATCTACTTACAAATATATTAACTTGTAATTAATTTGTATTTTGTTAAAATCTGTATGTAATTAATTTCTCTTATTTTGTAAATATTGTAATTACTTATATGACGAAAGGGTTAAATGTAAGAAGGGACTACATAGTCTCAATTTCGCCCTAATAAAGTCGTCTGTCTGTCTGTCTTCTTCCATCCCTCTTCTTCCATCCCTCTTCTTCCCTCCCTCTTCTTCCCTCCCTCTTCTTTCCTCCCTCTTCTTCCCTCCCTCTTCTTCCATCCCTCTTCTTCCCTCCCTCTTCCTCCCTCCCTCTTCTTCCCTCCCTCTTCTTCCCTCCCTCTTCTTCCCTCCCTCTTCTTCCCTCCCTCTTCTTCCCTCCCTTTTCCTCCCTCCCTCTTCTTCCCTCCCTCTTCTTCCCTCCCTCTTCTTCCCTCCCTCTTCATCCCTCTCTTCTCCCTCACTGTGCCTCTTTTTCCACCCACCCCTTCTCTTCTCAGCTACCCTCCGTTCCCGATCTATTGCTCACCCTGTTTGTCTGTCTCCCTATTTATCTCTTTCCTTCCGCTTTTTACTATTTCTATCCCTCCTTACGGGACCTTCCAGCTTATCTCCATCCCTGTCTATCTCCCATTCCACATCTTCTCCCTCTTTTTCTACTTGTATAAAGTCGTTTAGATAAAAAAATAATCCATAATAAATTTCATCCCTATTAGGAAAAAAGTTTAAATCGAATGATTGTTAGGATTACAGAACTATCAGCTTAATTTTCCCTCCAGCAAAAGTTATGTTCAAGACTACGCAGGTAAGCGTAGCAGAAGGAGAATCAGATTGTGAAACGCTAGGAAGAGGCAGGAGACATGGCTGTTCACTCCTAATAGAAATGTTTAATATTTGTCCCGAAGAAATGACGAGGAAGGCATGGAAAGATGTAGAAACGGAGGTAAACGTGAAAGGGAGCCTGGTTAACTCAGTCAGATATGCAAATGACAAAGCATTGGTGAATAATTTTAAAAGGGGATTTCAGATGTTAGTGAATACCTTAAATGAGGAGTCCAAGGCTTTCGGAATGAAAATTAATAAAAATAAAACGAAATTCATGATATTTTCCAAGAGTGGGGATAACCAGGTCAATGTTACAGTGGATGGGGAGAAGCTGGAACAGTTGGAATTCTTTATTTGTGGACGTCCGCCAAGAAAGGGCCCACTTTGTCGATATGGAGTTATGAATGCAGCGGTATTTTCTAATAAATTCCGAGTAAAATAAATGAAAAATCACATTCCTATGTTGAAAATAATTTTTTATTGAATATTACAGATGATATTTGAAAATAGTATTTTGAGAAAATTGAAGCCAAAACCACAACGTTAAAAATAAGCTCTTCTCGTACTTCATTTATGGATATAATTTTTCGATACGGTTATTCTTAATAAACCAGAGAATCGTGCAATTTTGTCGACATCGATATTTTCTACCTTTTTTTCACAAAAATGCTGATCTCTGAAACTAGAATCGACAAAGCGGGCCCTTCTCTGGCGGACGTCCACATTTATTTAGGTAGTGTTCTGTTACAGGATGGAAGAAGTGCGATAAAGATCAGGACAAGGAAAGCAAGGGCAAAGGAGGCATTTACGAGACGGGAGAGATTTGTTGACCGGTAGTCTGAATAAAGATGTTAAAAAGAGGTAAGTGAAAAACTTGATATGCAGTGAAGAATTATATAGGTGTGAGACATGTACAACGGGGTCAGAAGACGTGAGCTGATTTGAGGCGTTTGAGATGTGGGTATGGCGTAGACTAGAGAATATAATTTGGACACACAGGAAAACAGATGAGAAAGTTTTGAATTGAGTATGGGGGAATAGTGGACCTTAATTAGAGTAAGTAGTAGGCAGAAGAAATGGGTGGCTCAAAATTTGAAAGAAAACCGCCTATTAAAAGAAGTCTTTGAAGAATGAATGCTAGGAAGGAGGAAAAGAGGTAAGAGGGAAGGGATTCCCGATTCTTTAAAAGAAGGAATTGTATATGAGCACTTGAAGAGAAAAGCACATATTGGGTTGGGGGTGCCTTAAACCTACCGGAAGTTATATTTACAAGTTACTCAATACTTTTTTGAAAACGTGCTTGGTAGTATGGAATAACACATGTCCCCGGGCTTATATAAATTTAGTCACGTCTGAGCAAGCATTTTTCACGTTTGGTTACAGCGAACAGAAAAAGTTGTCTATCATACGATGAGAACATGTTACCCACCAATATATTTCAGTAGAATTATCAATGCACAATCGTTTTTCATATAACTTTCTCCCTTATTTTTATAGTTTTTATTTTTTATCCAATTTTATCTGATGATATTTATCAAATCTCAGCACACACTTAATTTTATAATTGAAAGACAAAAATAATTTATTGCTTAACCCGTTCCATGAAAGTCTAGAAGTCCTAGAGATAAATGAAAAAATGTTTAGCTTGATCTCAGTAATTGGTACTTGTCCATATGGAAGGAATGCAACGAGAACATATAAAATTGACTGCAGTAATTTTCCACAAACCGCTCTACCCTTTTTATCTTGTGACATCTCAAACCACCTTCGCGTGATGCAAGAACTTGAACATATATAAGATAAGTGGAGAGAAAAGTATGACAAACGAATTGCCTTGAGTTACCCGAGAAAGCTTCCCAAGCAGGACACCGACCGTAACTGAGGCGATATTTTACGACGACATGAGTCGGGATCCTAGCAACCGAGTCAAGATTCATCAGACAGCAGAAGCCATGAATTTATCCTCGTGACATTTTACCCGGGCATTTTATTCTCACAAAGAATCCTACGTTAAAGAAAATAATAGAATTCTTGAAAAATTTTCCTGTTTCATGTTACACATTTATAATTTCATCTCGGTTTTGTTTTTACAAAATAAAACGGAGTAAGCGCTCTTTTTAAGATATATTTTTTCATTTCTTCTAACCTACGTTTGAATAAAAACAGAAAAATGAAAGCTGTCACTTATCCTTAAAGGGTTCCGGAGAAGCATAAAATAAGAATGACGTATAGATGCTTGTTATGCCTCTGGGGAAATTATTGAACCTCCAGAGGAAATAAAGAAACCTCCCAAAACATGTAGGAGATATAATTCAGAATTCTATTTCCTTATATGTTATTGGCATAGAGAGATCAATCCACTTCATCTCCATAGGGCGTAAAACATGGAGTCAGAAAAAATATCCAATGTTCTGGTGATCAGTTAAAAATGGTTTGTCTGAGTTACTGAAATTAAATTTTATTTTAGATTTTTGCCGTTTGTTAATAGACTTACGAGTATGTATTGTAAAGATGAACGAGAAAAATATTTAAATGAAAAATTTATTTTCACATTCTTTTTAATACAGTCGAATGACCTCAGTAGAATCAACATCTGGGTTTTAAAAACGTTGACCTCTTCCAACTTTTATGCGATGAATGTCGCACATTGCGTACCAACTGTCAGCATCTACATGATAAAAAATCCCATTTCAACCTCGGCAAGTATAGTTGAGGAATATGTACTTAAACAGTTAGAGCGACTTTTATGCAAGGATTTAAATGGATGGACAATAATATAGCCCTATAAAAACTAGTGGATTTTTTAACACTTACATACAATTTGAATATTCCCAATGCTGATACTGATGAAATGGTACGATATTACGGATTCTAAAATTAAGCTGTTCGTGGGTTTGCCTGCAAGAACCTATCCACTTCGGTTGCTTGATTTTGAAATAAATAAATTTGTGATCTCACATTTTGATGAATGATTGTGTTTATAGAAATTGTTTTTAATGTTAGATGGGAATATTATTTTTTTTAGCGATTTTAACCCTCTTTCGCAACAGGAATAAATATTAGTCTCGACAGTTTTTTCAAAGTCATTTTTAAAACGGAAATTATTATAGAATTTACCTATTAGCATCTCTTTCTTCAGCGGTCTCAATTTTTTAAAATTAAAACGTCAAATGCGCTGAAACAAACTTAAATTTGTTAGTGTGCGTCGAAAGTTATATTCAATCAAAAGTAGCACCAACTCCATCTTGCATAATACAGAAGCACTCCGTGTAAGACAGAACGGTTTTGATTATCGCTCTCATCACTAGCATCTAATATTCCCACCCACCTGCCACTATCCTCCCTTTCTTCATAACGCTCGCGCCTTCCTCCGACTCCAACTCGCAAGCAACCCAACACTAGACGGGGCTCCGCTTTAATCACGAAACCGTAACTAACGCATAATTCGACACCCTTAAGAGAAGTGGAGATTGGTTTGCGCGCTCGTACCATCGCCCAAATACCTCACCGCACGACCTCTCTTCCCCCCCTCTCTCTCTCTCCAAACTTTTTTGCTTCCTAGTTCCTTATTCCCTAACTTTCTCGAGATGAAATGATGTCACGACCAAAATCCCTTCAACTATTCCAAGTTCCAAGGTCAAAACTTGCCAGCCGAGTATTTCTCATCAAATCCGTTTCCTAAAACCCACGCCACTTTCCCACGAAACACTCAAGATTCCCCTCGATCCCTCCGCTCAATCTCTCTCTCATCTCTTTATCCGCATCTCTTTGCTTCCTCGATTGGTCCCCATCCATTCCATTCACCAACAAACTCTCGCTCTATCTCTCACTCTCTTCGTGTTTTGCGTTCAAACAATCTCAGCCCGTTCATTTGTATTCCCTGCGGAAACATTGATTTTTAGATTTAGGTTTTTGACGCTGGCTGCTCAAGTTATAGCATGGATCAATTATAAGAACAGCTAAACAAGCCATCGTGCTTCGTCGCTCACGGGAAGCCTTTGCTCACGCTCCATCGAATGCTTTCCGCTTCGAGGGTCCAAAATCTGCTAGGTTCGTACGGTCCAACTTTCCCGAAAAACGCGCGCGTATTGCTCAATGGTTATTGGAGAAGTGTATTTTGTTGTGGTTTTTTTGAATCAATCGTTTCCGTTGTTTTGCTTGGGACTTACTTTTGGAGACCTGATGTAATATCACGTCCGCCATCAACAATCAAGGAAACATTTAGTTATCTTGTTGCGCAGCTCTTCATGTAATGAATGCCATGGAAAGTACCCAATATTTACTCATCAGAACATTTAAAATATAGAGTTCTAAACGTCTTAAAATTTTCGTCAAGATTTCCTTGTTTGGAAAATTAATTGCACAAGTTGCTAAATAAAACCTTAATAAAGAACTATATATGTATTATTACAAGATGTAAAATATTTTTATATTAAAATGTGGAGATCTATAAAATTTTAGCATCGAATAATAGTAGTTGGCCATAAATACAACCAAAATGGAAAAAGGTTTAAATTGAGAAGCAAGATGAGCAATACATTAAGAATAGAGGGTGAAGAATTTTTAAGTGATATTTTGGCAATTAAATAATTTCTCGTCTTAAAAATATTGATGTTGAAGATTATGACTGATTTGTGCAAGGACAGAATTTTTCATTTGGGAATACGTTTAACTTTTTTTTCGTGTTACAAAGTAATGTGAGCGGAACAACCTTAACAGGTCTTTTGATATCGTTCCCATCAGTTCAATAACTTCGAACATTTTACAGCTAGATTTATAAATATGCATACCGTGTATTCGCAAATCTCCTCATGGAAAGTGATTATTCCAGGTTTTACGATACAAGTGGACCAGCAATGGAAATATTTACTTATAAATGGGATGGGCTGAATAACCGTAATAGGTGTTTAATAATGGCATTGAGAGTGAATTATATCAATCATAAGCACTCATTGAGATCAGTCAATCGATGTAGAATACGATCAAAATTTTTAATTTTTCTTACAACAAGAATATACATACGCTGAAACATATGGCACCCAAACTAATTTTTTATTTTAATAATTATTGTGTCATTTTGTCTTTTTCAAATGATTCGTTCATTTTTATGCTACGGAAATGTATTAAAAAACACTTTTATTTTAAGACTAGAAATAAAAAATATCATCGCCTTTTATTTGTCAATAATTCTTATTTAGCGAAATGATATCACAGCATGAAAAATTGTTCATAATTATTTCGAAAGACAAATTTCATGAATCTCTTTTGTAAACAATTTCCAGACCAGGTTTCTTTGACTGATTATGGGACAAAATTTTACTTTTCCCGATTGTTCAAAAGCCAAACGTAAGATCCTTCTACTCGTTTTGTTAATTTTGAAATTTCACTTTCAAATTTATACTTGAGACATTTCTATTGATATAGTTAACTTATTCGCTAAATAATCTTATTCTATATATTGTAATTTTACTATAATGGTTATTTATATTTATCCTCGCTTTCCATTTCAGAGCCTTTAGTTATTTTACTGCGCATGAAAATAACGGTATCGTATAAAATATATCATTGAAGGTTAGCCAAATAAAATACTGTACTAGTGTTACCTCGTTAAGGCATCGTGAGATATGTTTATAAATAAATAAATGCCAGTATTATTAGGTTGTTTAGATTAACGAAAAACGAGCATTCTCTCCCTAAGATCATGTTCATATGTTTTAATTAATCATCGTTGAGCCAAAACCGAATTGAAACATGAGATCTCATAAAGAAATAATTTATTGAAAGTTATTACAATGATTTTATTTTTGCGTTTTTCAAGTTTATCTGCATTTTATTGGAAGAGAAAAACTGAATTTCATATTGCAGAATTAGAAGAAATCAGCTTAATAAATTAATCTCGATTACAATGACTAAAAATAACGACAAAATTAGTTTATTACATGCTATGTAAGTTTCCTTAAACCCATTAAATTACAACCTTGACCTATCCATAAACACCGGTACTTAATTGGAGTCGCGATCAAAAAAAATAAACTCGAGGCAGACAGATTAAATGTCTTCCGTTCATTATCAATCACGTCTAAAGCATATTGGACATAATCAGCTTTTTGAAAGATTAATAGTTCCAACGTAGAAACTTTTCCAAGCCAAAAAACAGCGAGGGAGAGAGAGACTTCGCCAGCAATAATCCCTTTGGCTCCACTCTCTCAGATCCGAAGTGTAGGAGGCTTCCCATGTCTTTAAAGTCATTCAAGGATGAAGAGAGGAATGTCACGCGACACTCGTTGAAAAGGGGATGTTCCTTGCATCCTTCTGTCCCTCTCTCCCAATCCTTCCCTCTCTCCATCTACGTCGTCTAATGCGACCCCGAAGGAAGTGGAGATATAGGCAGAAGGGGAGAAAGAGGGGAGAGCGATGGAGGGCAAAACTGGGCCTCGCCGAGATGTTTCTCACTCAAAGGCCCCTGTCACTGAAGGATCCGACAAAAAGGGAGTAGCGCAGAGGAATAGAGGGATGGTAAGAGAAAGATGAAGAGTGAGTGAGGTAGAGGAGATGTAAAGAGCCTACCATCCCACACTTTGATTTCTATAGGATGGAGAACTCAAGAACCTGAACGCTTTTCCCTCTCTTCCTTCCTACCCTCTATCCTTTTCTCTCCATTCCCTCTGTCCCTCGCCCTCTGTTCCCATTTCTCCATATTCTTATCTCTCTTCCCACCATCCATCTCTCCAGCTGTCTTCCTTCTCACTGTTTTTTTCTCTTTCTCTGCTCTTTCTCTCCTCTCCATTCTCCCTCCTCCCTCCCTTCTATTTTTCCTGTATCTCGTGTCTGTTTCATCTCTTTTCACTCTCCTCTTTCTCGTTTCTCTTATATCTGTTTTTTCCTCCATCTCTCTCCGTCACTTTTATCTCTCTCTAATCTCTTCTCACCCATAACTCTCTTTTTTATCTCCGTATTCCTCTCCTTCCCTCGCTGTGTCTCCTCTTCTCCTTTTCCTCTCTATATCTCTTCTTCCCTTATGTTCAACCACATCCCTCTCCTTCCTTTTCCTTCTCTCTTCTCTTTTGCCGTAACGAAGGCGTGGGAAGGTGGTATGAGGGGATATGGAAATGCGAGCCGTGGAAACCACGCTCTGGTGCCCCGAAGACTTGTCGTTATGGGAAAAGATGAGCGTTAGAGGATGATAGGCTTCTCAGATTCAATAGGGAAAATAAAAATATATTTCTCTTCCAAACAGTAAAAAATCCAGGAATGAAGGAAGGATACGCAAGGGATATGCCGTCGTCTAAAGGGGACGCGGTATGAATTTCTTGGAAGGCATATTTGTGGTTTCAAAATTATTTGTTTCGTGGTTCGTAAATTTAGAGTAGGTGACTTAGTTAATTCAGTACACTGTCTTTGTTACGTCAAAATAAAAAATATAATTATTTCTGCTTGTGGAAACAAAGTATTTTTTTCAATAAAAATACATTAATAGAGTAAACCGATAAAAAACTGGGATTCTGATGCATAAAAATATGTATCCGGTGATTAATAATTTTAATTATGGAATGAAACATATCATGCCGTATCTTCATGCTAAAATCATAGAATGTATTTCTTAAAAGCAAGGAAGCATGATGTTACCGTATTTATTTAGAAAATTTTGAAAAATAATGGAAAAATTAGGTAACTATCGGGTATGGTCGAAAAGATAGTGGTAGAATAACGAATTAATTTTTTATTCATAGATAAATCTATTAAATTCGCCTGAATGGCGAATTACTTAATTCGTTCAGTGCATCCCTAAGTTACTCGTAAAGATTTGATGTTATTTCGAATGGCATCGTCCAGCATTATGACCGGCATTAAAAATTTCTTTCAACTCTGAGAAAAGTATATTTCTGAAATACGAAAATAAATGTAGGCTGGGTATATAGTAGCGGAAGAGATGTATGTACACATAGATAGTCATTGACTTCTGTATGCGTGATGGATAAAAACCAAATACGACATTAGTTTTTGTTTTGAACACTAAAGTGATGTTCGTGATTTCTCTTCCTCCTCCGGCACAAACACAAGGGAATTATTACTTAAGAAGATTAAATATCAGACGCAGAGTTCTGCCAAATTGAACTCGGAATAGATACGCTGGACGTGAAAAAGGGGAACCTTTAACAACGGATGTTGTCATGGAAACGAGAATATCTCGTCATTAGTCCTTAACGCCTTTCTGCACACAAAGCGATATGTTGCTATAAGATGAAAAGGCGTTTAAAAATACGCCTATCCGAGGAATATTTGTGAAGGGATGGCAAAACATTGAACTGAAATTTCAGAATATTACATTGCATAGTTTGAGTTCAAAGGAAAGTCAAGTAAAAAATTACTCGTTTAAATTGCATTTTAGAAAGTTAGTGTACGGTTGAATAACAACGTGAGTTCAAAAATAATTAAAGATTTTTTCTGAAACCGTAGGCAGTTTTTAAAATTGTATTTTTATAGTTTTCTCGAATTTAAATAATATTATTTAGCTCTTAAGTCAAATGAAAAGATATAAATACGTACAGTCAAGTCCGTTATAACGAAGTTAGTTTAACTGAAAAATTCATTATAACTAATATCTTCGAGCATTATCTTAAAGGGGCAATTATAAATTAAAATGAAAATTTGCCATATGGTTTTTCGACAATAATATGGAACTTTTACCACATATAATCTTTAGATGAATAAAATAGCAGACAAAACAACAAAAGAGATCTAAATGAAGGTCCTTTGCAGGTGCGTATCCAGGTGCATAGATTTGGGGAGGTAATAAGAAAAGTAATATTTTTACTGGTACATACGTATGCACTATAATAGCATCTCATTATAATAAATATACAGTATATATTAAATATTTGTTAATTATTTGCGAAATATTTCTAGAATGCCAGTAATATAAAAACATGAATTTAAATAATATATTCATTAAAGATTGATCCTCTCCCTTAAGTGGGATAATTACTCCCTTTAGGATACTCGTTATAAAGGTTATAAAGGTATATCTATCAACGAGAATACATTGAACAAAAATGTGTTTCAATGCGGTGTGCACCTGGGAAAGAAGCTACTCAACTGTGCCGTCCGAAGTCACTAGTTCTGATTTTACCGGTTGTCTGCCCGATGAAAGGTAGGACGCAAGTAAGCCTGAAAGTAGGACGACGTGAAATGGACAGAAAGGAGACCAAAGCCAGGACGGCGAGGAGAAAAAAATACAACCTTGCATGAGTCGCGATTCTTTTTCTGAATTTTTATGGAGTGAAACTCAATCGCACGTAGACCCTAAAAGCTGCGAAGGGCACTCTGACGTCCATCTGCTACCGTCAAATGGGAGCATATAATGCCGATCGATAAAAGCACACCACATAAAGTACGAAGAAAGGAAGCAGTGTGACAAAGAGAGGACAGGAGCCATACAGAGAGCACTACGGCCTTTGTAAAGTAAACCTAGCGGATGGAAATGAGTAACAAAATATCGATACTAAATATACTGATAACAGGAAAACTTTTCGTAAAATAAGTAAAATGCATTCATCATCATCATCATAGGTAGTCTGTCCGTAGACAGGTCGGTGATTATTCTTGGTTGAACCTGGTTCTCCATATACTCCTAAAAATGCATTATGTACACTAAAATCATAAAGCAGAATGTGCAATCTACATTAAAGTCTTTCAAGATCTCTCATTTATTTTAGAAATTATGATGGTTTTGCTTTCACATCTAACTTGAACTTATTCAGAAATATGTTATCACCGAAGTATCTACTATCGGTGAATCGCTACTGATAAAAATGTCAGCTGCCTTGTAGTCGAAACTCGCATCTGTTTTACATAAATTTTTTACGTCTATTAGGGAGATGACAGTTTAAGGGACCTTAATAGGAACAATATATACATAATTTACATTTACAGTATTGTGTACGATCCCTATGCATATACAGTTAACGGAACATATTGATTAACGCCATGTGGTGATAATTTATTTTCAGCTATTAAACTATATGCTATCCATACTCATTCAATGCGCTAATTGTCAATCTGGTTTAGGTTTGTACAATGGGTAACTCAAACTCTCATAGAGAGATTTTTATATCAAAAGTTCATTGTTCAACGGAGCCGCAATTTTAATGTGAATTCTTCTGCCCAACTCTTGGATTAAATTTATTCTCAAGGTTACTATTAAAGCCATAAAATAGGCTATAAAGCATCATGAAAACTAAAAGAAATGTGGATTTCCCGTCTATTATTATTTTCCCTAACTGTAAAACCCTGACAAAAGTTTCAAACGTCTGACATATTAGCTCTTTAGGATATGCTAGACACCCTAAAGTATGATAGTAACTTCTTCATGAGGGAATCCTTCCGGAAAATTGTGGAAGGGTAAAATGAAATAGAAGAAAAAATAAGAAGAAACATGGTTTCAAGTGGAGAGTTATAAACATGTGGTAAGGGGGATGAACCCTGTTGACTGCTGTACAATGTGGGGGGAAAGTTAGATGAAGTGCTGTGCGTAGCACGTTATGTTACGTGGAATGAATGGTGGGACGATATCCGTTGCGAATAGGCCAGAAAGTATCATGGATAGCAAGGGAGGCAACTGTAGATGGGGAAAATGTGCATCGCAACGAATTGATATAGCCAAAGACAGGACGGAGAAATAACGGTAGGTTGAAGTAGGTTTTATTATAATTTTAATAATATACTAACTATAGATAATTTGCAATTTTAATATGAAATATTGCGTGTTAAATTAAATTTACATTTCTTTAATATAAATTGAAAGAATGAACGCAGTATTTTTAACATAATTGTTTATAATACATAAAAATAATAAAAATGCCACCACCACGCATGTAAACAATTACAAACCAGAGAAGTAACCAATCCAATATTTAATATAACACATCCATCCCTCTGTTTGATAGTAAAACTATAGTTTAGGGAGTGGAATATTTGTCGCAATTAATAGTCATAGTGTAAATACAAAGAAGAGCGATATATTTTAGTGAGGGTTCACGGTAAACATACAACCGTCGCGCGCAATATATTTCCACGCAATTTCAACGAGCCTTGGAACTCGCGAAACTCGAAAGATTGCCTATACACTCTAACTGCAGGATCGATAGTCCCTATAAAAAGTTTTGCTATAGCGAGCGCAGAAAAAAAGTCGGCGACAAACAAAGATCGGATAGGTCACGGAACAGATGCATGGAAGAGAATATATGCAGGACGCGTCTCGCAAAAACATATCGATAAGCTTAGCAGAATTCAAAAGCCCGTCAAGTTTCACCCTCAGTGCTACAGAGAGAGAGAGAGAGAGAGAAAAGAGAGAGGGAGTGGAATATACACGAGATGCGTAGCCGGAGGGCTGACGGAGTAAATGGAGACGAGAGGGAGGGTGAGAGAGAGAGAGAGGAAGGGTGAGAGAGAGAGAGAGAGGGAGGGTGAGAGAGGAAGGGTGAGAGAGAGAGAGAGAGGGAGGGTGAGAGAGAGAGAGAGAGGGAGGGTGAGAGAGAGAGAGAGAGGGAGGGCGAGAGAGAGAGGGAGGGCGAGAGAGAGAGAGAGAGAGAGAGGGAGGGTGAGAGAGAGAGGGACGGAGGGAGATACGTACAAGATGAGAAATGACAGCGTCTGCCGCGAGTAAGGCAGCACCAGGCGGTGATTCCAATCCAGTAAAGCACGGGCTCACTCGTCTAGTATGGGATCAACAACATTTCCCACACGTATCTCCTCCCACTCCCTCCTACTGGAACTCTCTTGCTCCGAATCTCCATCCCCCTCAAAACTCACCCATACCCTCCTCTTTCCATATCCATCAGATATGAGGAGCGAGACGTGCGTTGGGTGGGAAGCTACCTCTGTCGCCCCACCCAAACCCCCCCAATCCTCCCAACCCCCCATTCCTTCCAAACCCCCACAACCTCCCCCCACCCCTACTCCCCCCACCCCTACTCCCCCAACCCTACTTCCTCCCACCCCTACTTCCCCCAACCCCTACTTCCCCCACCTCTACCTCCCCCCACCCTACCTCCCTCCACCCCTTCCTCCCCCACCCATACCTTCCCCCACCCATACCTCCCCCCACTCATACCTCCCCACACCCATACCTCCCCCCACTCATACCTCCCCCCACCCATACCTCCCCCCACCCATACCTCCCCCCACCCATACCTCCCCCCACCCATACCTCCCTCCACCCCCTACCTCTCCAACACCGTCTACGGGACCATCAGCTATGCACCGGGGCAACAAATGCACGCCGAAGAGCAAGCACAGCCATTCCCCACGCTTGTGTTTTATTTCGTCTTCTTTTTTGCGCCTTTTTACTTCTG
This sequence comes from Tanypteryx hageni, assembly GCA_028673005.1. NCBI lineage: Eukaryota > Metazoa > Arthropoda > Insecta > Odonata > Petaluridae > Tanypteryx > Tanypteryx hageni. The sequence goes on from CM054116.1 coordinate 61,494,205, forward strand.
CCCCACGGTCTCTTGAGTGTGACTTCAGCATATGTGAGGGACAAATGGAGGAAAAAAATGGCCGTTGGTGGGTGGTGATGGCTGGCTGCGAAGGACGTTGGGATGGGGGAGAAGGAGACGGATCGGAAAGATGCGGGGAGTGAGATGTGAAGGATGAAATATATATATCGCGCGAGGGGGAACGGCGCGATATTACAGATACAGAGATGGATAACCTTCGGCCGTGAGGGGAGGATGGAGAAGAGGGACGACATAGCACTTTATTGAGTGTGAGGTGCGCTGCTGGGAGCGGATGCCCCCGATTTACTGCACACGACTTTTTTATGTATTTCTCTTTTTACTTGATGAAAAACCGTTTGAAGACAATGGGATGGAAATGTTCTGTTTTTATTGGGTCCGGATTTGAGCGTGCGTGTGTATTCTACGGGTATGTCGAGAATGGAAAGTAAGCGGAGTGGGAGGAGAAAGGCGAAGACGTGTAGATCGGGAATATTCCAGCGCGAGGGGTGCTCTCTCTCTCTGCAGTCGGTCGTTTAATTAAGCTGCCGGTGACTTATCAAGGGCGGTTGAAAAGAGAGAGAGAAAGAATGTAAAGAGAAACTTATTGTTACGATGGTGTTTTTTTCGTCACCTCGCCGACCGAACGTTGACAATCTTTTGCGTTGGCGTTTGCAATAGAATATATGGATCATGGGTGATCAATTGTCCAAGAGTAGCTGGTTGTTGATTAGAGAGGTGGGTTGTGTACGAGTTTGTTTTTCTATTGCTTTCGACGAAAATGATGAATATTTGAAGTGGTATAACAAATAGCATACTATTTGTTTCGGCCCGTCATTATCGATTATGGACTTATTCTGCATGTCGAAGCATATTAATAATAGTAATAACAATGGACCTCAATCAAGTATTATTTCCAAATAAACACGTAAGTAAAACAATCTGATTGCGTTCGTTAATAAAATATAAATACTAAATTCATTGGTTTAGAGCCGCAGCAACCAAAATCTTTCATTCCAAATATCAACCTAAAATTAAATTGTAATTTTTATCTCGAATTAAATAAAATATATCGACGATATACGTTGAAAATAAATAAATCGCTAAACAAGTCCTGAACGAACGTACAAATCATATCTTCCTTCACAATTTAATTTTAATTTTCATGGTGGCATGATGTATTGAATACCAATCGGTTGTTTTCATAATTTTGTCAAGTAAGGAATTAATGTGGTTTCCCGTAATTACAAAAGGGTTTTACCCCGGAAAACGTGAAGGTCAGATGTTGGAAATAAATTTTTGATCTGGTTCGATTTGCATTCAAATTTCTAAAGCAAAAAATTTAATTTCTTAAGTGTAAAGAGGTTTAAGTGTCAAGTAAATATATTTGTTTATTGTTAAAAGGCAAATGAGAGTATGTTACATTTGTCCCCATTTTGATTGAATAGAGAAAAGGTCCACTTATGATATCGAACCTATGAATTTAATGTTAACGTTGATCTGTCTTAAATTTAAATAGGAGTGAAGCCGAAAATATCCTCAAAGTATTGTCAACGTTTATATTTACTCTCGTTTAGGTCCAAACTGTGTTCACCCCTTATAAAATATGGCTTCTACCAAGTAAGGAAATACTAGCGCTTAAAAGAAATATAGAATGAAAAGTGGGTTAAGTGGTAAAGCTTTGCGGAAAGCGTAAAGGAGGGACGTATCTCAAAATATTAATGACAATGAAAAGGACGCAATCATATTGGTCTCGTGAATGAAAACATATTTTATAACTGTTTTATAATAGAATCTTAATTATCTGTTTTAATTTTACAATTAATTTTCCCACGAAAACTAATATAATTATAAAATGGATGAAATAAATTAAATTTGCGAATGAAAAATATTTGTCATTATTTTTATTACTTCATTATTTTGCAACTTCCTTTTCTTTAGCGAGCCCGTGCATCTCATATTATCATCCATGTCTCCCGCAACTAACATTAGCACTCGCAAACAGGAAAAGTAGAATTGTAAAAGCCAAGAAAAAGCAAAGAGGCGTTTTTCTGGGTGAACTTACGCGATATCTCTAAGCGATTCCCCTTCGAATCAACTCGCTCACCTTCCAGAAATAGTTCTCCGTCGTGATAGAGGGCCGGACGTATATGAGCGAGCTTCGGAGAAATCTCAATTTCATGAAATCCCTTCCATTCCATCAAAACCGATACTTCCTAAAGCGCCGAACATAAAAAGGAAGCGCGCGAAGGGGAGTGGAGGGGGGTGGGGCGGAAGATAGAGAGAAGGATGGCCATACCGCAGATTCATGAGATTCTCCGATGACGTTTTTTTTGGCAATGTCCGTCCACCCTCAACCATCGGAAGGGCATCCGGGAATAAGTCAAAAGAAACGATCAGGGGGAGGGAGAGAGTGAGAGTGGGGGAGAGAGGGAGAGAGAGGGTTGGAGGGTAGATATGAGGAAATGGAGGATGGCGAGGCAGGAGGGGAGGCAGCAGAAGTATACGGTTGTAAAAGGGGGATCTGGAGGAATAATATCTCTCGGAGGGTTTTTGCAAGAGGAGGAAAGTGAGAGTAAAAACGAAGAGGAGGCGGAAGAGGCAGTGAGAATGGAATAGAGGGGGAAGAGGTTAGCAAAAGTATTCCCGGGAGCAAAAGAAAGGGCAGGAGAGGGAATAAGGAGAGCGAGATAGTGAGTTAGGCAGGAGGTAGAGGGCGGAGGAATCGGAAAGAGGAACAGAAAGGATAGTCGGGGGAGGCTTCTATCGGAGACCGCCACTCGTCTTGAGGTTCGCGATAGGGAGCGAGATTTTTTGGATGGTAGGTTGCGAGAGGAGGAAAAAAACCTAGCAAAGAAGGCCGTGTACGATAAAAAAGAGGTAAAAAGCCGAAAGAACGCTGGGATAGGTGGGAGGGGTAAAAAAGCAGACAGGCAGACAAATGGCTTCATCCTAGTTCTCAAGGGATTAGCAACCGCACAGAGGTCCAAACGTGGCGAGATAATGTTAAAGGCGGAAGTTTGACACACACACACACTCACATACATAAGACAGGGCGATAGGAGCAGGTGATCTTCCCTCACAATGTATCCTCGCACGAAAGTCGACTATTTCATACGCTACGAAGAATGAAAGCTGAGTAATTGATTGAGCGAAACTTGAGGGAGTGTGGAAGTAATGATATAAGTAATATACGGTATACTCTGTTTTAACCGGTGAACTGCTTGAATCATTATTACCTCTCGTGGTTTCATTTCATCAGCTTTAAAATTTTGTACGCTACTTTCAACGAATTTTCGCCTCCACTGTAATCCCAGCCGTACCTTTGCATTCGATCTTTGAATTATCGATTTCTCTCTCTCTCTCTCTCTCTCTCTCTCTCTCTCTCTCTCTTTCTCCCACACGCTCTCGAACTTCCGATAGCAAAATAATCCTTCTTTCCAATTTCCGTTCATCAGACACTTTTTCCATTCTCTATCCCAGTCAAATCATTTCAGGGCTTTTCTAACTCTCTCTGTCTCTCCTCCACACACACCACTTTCCCTCACGGCAATACTATCTCCCTTTCTCCGGCAATTTCTCTCTCTTCCTCTCGATGACCTCGCCCCCCATCAGTCACCGTCTTTATAATTGCCATTCTTCTGCGTCACGTCAGTCGAAGTCGAGAGAAAATTCGAGTAAATAAAAAATGAAGCGGAAAACAATGAGAAGAGAAAAGAAATGGAAAGAGCGTTGGGTCCGCGTTCTCTTTTTTGTCTCATATTATCGATTCGTAAGTACACTTCCCACTTTCCCCTACTTTATCCCTGTCTCTCATTCTCTTTTTCTCTCTCTGTTTCTCTCTCCATTATCTCGACTGCCTTTTTTCCTTCTTCTCCGAAAGAGAGGAGGGGACGAGAGAGAGAGAGAGTAGAGAGAGGATGTGTTTGCTGATGGAATGGGACATCGAAATCATTTTTAGATCCTCGCGAAACGCGCGCGGCGCATTCACCTTTAGCTCCATTCGTCCATCTGCATGAGAGAGGAGATGGAGAGCTGCGGGAAAGGGAATTGCACGATGGAAATTCCTGGGTGTATGAGAAAGCCCACTGAAGAGGTCATGGAAACCAGTGGAAATGTTATCAGTTTGAGTTGACCTGTATGAACTTTCACTGTAATGGATACAAATGAACGGCAGAATTATTGGTAGTTAAATATAGTAGAAAATGTTCCTATATAAACCTACAACCTAGCAAAAAATTCTTAATGCAATAAAATATTATAAATATATTTCTGCGGTGGGAAAAATAGTCCGTAATTACTCGATTAATTATTTCAGTCTATAGGTCGGGCGTAGGTTATTCGAAGTTAATGAGCACTTGAATGCTCATTGTTAATAAATTGTCGATTATATAGGCCAATGAAAGCATCATTATCAGTTCTTTGACGTTCATGACATCTATCGATTTAATGTACTCGCATTTTATTTAATATGAATCCCACATTAATTATATTCTCTTTTTCGTATAACTTTATATGTAAAAAAATTTTCTCTCAGATCCGAAAGGAGAAAAAGGTTTTCATTTATTAATATCAACATGCTATATTTATTTTTATGTCAGTACGGTCCTTTATGTTTTCCTTTATTCGCTTCTTCATGGTTAGTTTGGCACTTGAGGATATGAGTAACTCATGATTAGATAAATTTAGCAAAATTTACTTTTTATTTCTTTAAACAAAAAATCCTAAAGAAATACTTTAGAGTTCATAAGCAAATCAAAGCAAAAATAACTCCATAAATTAGCTCTCAAAACAGCGTTAAAAGTTTATATAAGTAAATATGAATCGAAAATAAATAAATAAATAAATAAATATATATATATATATATATATATATATATATATATATATATATATACACGAAAACATTGAACATCCTGAAATATGTGGAGATATGTCTCGAGAAAGAGAAATAATGTCGAGAGCATTTTTATGTAGTTCATATGAGGTAACCTTAAAGGAGAGGTAGATTACGAGAGAGAAAAATGACGTAGATGGAACATAAAGCGGGAGAGAGAGAGAGGAAAGAAGATTAGGGAGCGAGAAAATGGAATGGGACAGAGAGAGAGAGAGTGAATGCTTGATAAAGAGAGAGAGAAAGGAAATAATGCACATTCATTTCGAAGAGCGAGTGGTAGGGTGGAGATTAAGCAGGAAAGAGAAAGCGGGAAGATATATATGTAAGACAGAGAAAAGCGAGCGAGAAAAAGATTGTGGTCCCGTAGGAAGAGGAGAAACAAGTAGGGATGTAGGTACACGGGTTTTCCGTGGTACAGAAGGGCTTTTCGTCAAATTCGCCGTAGTATAATCGTATACTAATTTATTTGCATTGTAATTAGAAATTTTTTCTAATATTGTGGTAGCCCTGCTTTTTAGATTCGTTCTAAACATGTTAATTTCGTTTTCCCATTCTATACTAGCATTAAAAACGAAATTTCTTTGAAATCCGTTCAGTCATTACGTTCCAAATTCATAGTTACAGAAAAATTCTAACCTTGATATAGCGGTAGCCCTGTTTAGTCGACCCGGTTGAAATATACCATTTCGGTGATTTATTTATATGAATATTATATGTACAATATTCGCTTAAAATCCATGTTGTCAGGTCTCTAGAAATACGTACGTGTAAAAGAAATATCATTTTACTTTTTACTGTGGTAACCCTGCTCTTTAGCTCCGCTTTAAACATCTTGATTTTATTATGATATGTTGTACAAATCTCATATAAAAAATTTGAAATCTTTTCAGCCAATTCCTTCCAACTCCTTAATTTCTGAAAGAGTTTAATTTGTATTTGTGGCACCTCTGTTTGAATGATTCGGATTAAATATGCTAATATGGATTTGTATATATGTGTAGATTATAAATACTAAATTGGTAAAAATTTATATGATCATTATAACACATATAGGTGTAAAGAGAATGTTTTATTTCTTGTGTTGTGGCAGCCCTGATATTTGTATCTTTGCGAAACGTCTTGATTTTGTTATATTATTTTGCGTGCTTCCTTCCTACAAAATATCGTTGAAATCGCTTCAGCCAATTCCTTCCAAATTTATAATGGGGGACTGTCAAATATCGGGAATTACCGACAATTTTATGATGTTTTATTGTATGGCTATTGTTATAGGCAAATATATAGTTTTTTCGTTAAATTTTTAACAGATATTTATAAAAAAGCAATTTAAAACGGACGAGTTAATGCCAAACCCGATTACATCCGATTGGTAGCCGAAGTTTGCCGAGTGTTTAGTGACGTCATTGAATGCCACAAGCATGTTAGCCAATGCTAGCCGTGCTAGAAGCCATTGTGCCGATATAGAAGTAGAAGCTTGATAGACATAATTCTGTTGTTTTCCTCTATACTGCGTCTTAGAAGAAATATTGGTAGAAGTACTGCACCTTCCTGCATTCATTTCGCTTTGTGTTTTAAAAAATGGCATATGAAGGGTTTTCTGTACATTGTACATTGATTCGTACATATTTTTGCGGTACATTGGAAGTCGTAGGGAGCAATATTCAGATGTTGAAATGGGTGGAGTGATGGCGGATAGGTTTGTATTACATTTAATTGATAAAACAAGTTCGATGTAGCGCTTTTATTTTCAGTGATTGTAAAAGTACTATTATTTCGACTGAAACGCAGAAGATATGTAAAAGATAGATTGACGTCTTAAAACAGCTTTCCCATATTAAATGATTAAAACAACTCTAGTTTTAACTAATATTACCAAATATTTATTTATGTATTGTTTCCCACGCTGTACTAGTATCTAGTAAGTAAAATATAGTTAGATAAGTATACTAAAGGTAATGGACGAGGTCAAGACTTCGTGGAATTCCACAATAAAATAACATGAACAATGCTAGATAGTATTTTTTATTTATATTTAACTTTTGCTAATTTCCACAAAATATATGAAGTAAAAAACGACCGGTTTCGGTGAATAATCACTATCATCTGCCTTTACAGAATCATCAGGTCAAATATTGACAAATATACTGAATCAATGTGAATAAACTTAGTTTCCGTGTGTCTTGTCTATAGGAAGTGTGGTGAAGTTTGTTGTTTTAAGTGTCTATCTGCCTTAATTATTAACTATGCTTGTGAAAAGAAAAACTGTGGAAGTGTTTGTAATAACTGCATGTCTCTTTTGTATATGCCGCGGATTTCATCGTTGCTTTTATGGCTTTTTTTCTCTTGGAGGTTAATGAGGAAAGACTATGTTAGTAATGCTGTTGGATTAGTTGAACTTAAGCGAGAAGGAAAAATATGTATTGTTAAAGTCAAGATTTGCCCTGAACACAGAATAAGATAAAGAGGTTATGAAGTGAGCGTAGTTGTAGATGAAGAAGAAGATTTAGTCACGTCTGTGGAGTGTCATGACTGCCCCTATTTAGCAAAACATGGTCCTTAAAAATACCATGCTGTTGTGGATATTATGTGAACAAATTTATTAAAATATTTAAATTACAGAACTAACTTAATATGTAACATTTGTAAAAGTATTTGCTTAAAAACTTGGTACTTAAATATATGCACTGCAACAGTAATAATTTGTTAATAAACCCATAGCCCAACGATTTCCGTAAGTTTGATCTTACGTATTTAGAATAGGTGTATTACATTATGGAGGTTTTGTTAAAATATATATGCTAATCTTTGAAACAAAAATATAATTGACTCTTTCAACGTTCTCCAGAAATATATGCATCATGTCAATGTAATGCCGACATAAGTCATAAAATAAAATACGAAGCAATAAAATTACGTGCATACATATAACTAGTACTTAGATTAAAATGATCTTCGCAGACAAATGCAGTTGTACGTTCCGATATATCAGATGCGTATCTCCTCCTGTCTTTGAACCACAATATTCTCCGCTTCTTATTTCTTCCCAAGGAGCTCGGTAGCGTGAAGAACAATTTTTTCGGGGTTTTAATCGTTGTATTTAATTAAGCACTGAGGTACCAGACAATACTTATAACCCTTCTTAAGTTGCATATTCTCCATTGTAGCTACGATAACAGGAAAAGCAACAGGATGAAGTATCAAAACCGCGTGCTTTCAGTACGGTCGTAAGGCATGCGATAACGTCACGTACCCCTTACTACTCTATCCAACCAGGATGCCGTTTTCGCGGGATATTTAAAAGTTATTTTAAATATATTTTTTGCATAATGAAGACGCTTTAACAAAAAATGTTCACAGGGAGGAATTAAGTCAATTAAAAGCATTATAAAACAGTTAAATATTTTGACATTCCCCATTACCGACAATTCTTAACTTTGCAATTGTGGCACCCCTGCTTAGTCGATCCGGTCGAAATATGTCATTTTGGTCATTAATTTATGTGAGTATTCTATGTAACAAACTTGGTTGAAATCGGTTTAGCCAATTCTTCCCTGATATATGCGTGCGGTCGGACGGACAGACATCACGAAGATAATAGTGTTTTCAGCAATGACGAAAAGCACTAAAAAGAGGGTAGAATAAGAATACAGAGGAGGATGAATAAAACGGAGGAGAAGAAGTGTTTGCCTTATTTTGCGTAGCGAAGTTGAATGTGCTTGGGTGTTTGGTGCGTTTTATAACTTTTTAAGAATGTCAGTATTAGATTTTGAACATCATTTACTCCTGGTTCCGTTAATTCAGAAGCTGAACACGAAATAACGTTCTGCGATACCTAGTAGTTACACTGCGATTTTTAGCAACAGGGTATTCCTTTGCTAACCTCATGTACTTATATAAAATATCAAAACACAATTTCAGCGATTGTACCAACGGTCTGCGAGGCTATTATACGGGTTATCAAGGAATACGTCAAAGTAATACAAGCATCAAGATTGCAAAAAATAATTAAGTAGAATATAAACCGCCTTGTTGAAATGTTGCTCATTTTAAATGGGAAACAAGGCAACTTCTTCTCCCCCTTACATACCTCACCACCAACCAATGCTCACAGCGCATGCATCTACTATCTATATTGCATCATCCAAACTCGTTTTACGTCAGGTCATTTTGCCATTCGCTCCTATTCCCCGTACACAGTAGATACACAATCTTCATTCAAGGCAGATATTTTATTTTATTATATTATAGGTTTGTATTTTATTTAATTATTAACACAATAGCTATTTTACCTCTCCCAAGAACTCTCAAGCATCTACACATTCATTCCAATCATCTCTAACGTTTCACAGGTCACAAAATCCTGCACCTGCCCTCCACTTCAACGAAATGCCACCTTCTCCATATGAACATTTTTCTTCCTCAGCATATTCTCCTATAAGTTCTCCATTTTCTGTCCTACCACAAAATGATCAAACCACAAAACGACATTCTGAATTCTATCCGACCCAGCAATTATCAGACCTCGCATTGCCCCTCGTGCCTCTTTCATCAGACCCCTGTGCCATTATTGCAAAATTAGGCTGCTAACATTTGAACATAATGTATAATTGGAACAAGAAGTAAGCTATATCTTATATCAAGCAAAAAAAATTAATATCTGTCAATCAATATCTAATGTCAAGCAAAATATTGTACCTAATTAAAAATTAAATTTCTATTCTATTTAATTATTTTTTGCATTCTTGATGCTTGTATTACTTTGACGTATTCCTTGAGAACCCGTATAATAGCCTCGCAGACCGTTAGTACAATCGCTGAAATTGTGTTTTGATATTTTATATAAGTACATGAGTCACATAAGTCACTGTTGGAACAGGTTTTACCCCTGACGATGATCACCTTGTGGGCGAAATGCATTGGGTTTTGTAGCCCTCTAGTTGTTTTGGCTAAAGGAGTATTTCACCTTTGTTAGTTTTGGCCAAAGTTATTGAGCTACTATCTATTATAAGTACATGAGGTTAGCAAAGGAATACCCTGTTGCTAAAAATCGCAGTGTACCTGCTAGACGGATGGATGGCGGTATCGCAGCACGACAGTTTTTGTACAGTTTCTGAATTAATGGTGCAATCATGAGTAAAAGATGTTCAAAATCTGTTGCTGACATTCTTAAAAGGTTATAAAACGCACCAGTGTGCTATATTTGCAGTTCGGTCATCATGCTAACACTATACACACTGTTTAAAAATTGTTTTTTTCCACCAACAACGTTTTTTCTTTTCTTCTGCAATAATTACATAAGCAGCACAGCAAGTGACAGCAATCTCCTGACTCGTTGAGGCCATGACGAATACTGGTCCGCAATAAGAAGAAATCTCCAGCTGTGTGGACGCGCAACAAGTTGAACAACATCCGTTCTACACCCGGCTATCATCTATTATGTTGCTAAAGGTGTTGAATGTTGCTGAGTTGAAACGATGTTGTCCAGTGAGTACATACCTTAAGGCAGGGTTCCCCAAACATTTTTAGAGGGCCAAATAGGAATATTGAAAGTGCTAGGCGGGCCGGATCGAAAAAACCATGTTTCGAAATTTAAAATATTTTATTTTATAATTACGTAAGCATACATGCATATATAATTATAAGTAAACGTAAATAAATGTAAGAAAAAATTCTAGTGCGAACAATGCGCTTGTTTTTAAATCGGAAACACTGATTTTATGATGTTTAATAAAATTTCCGTGGACCGGATAAAACCCTTTCGCGGACCGTATTTTGGGGACACCTGCCTTAAGGGGATGACGTGGATTCGATCCTGCGCCAGCTTCGTTCTACCTTTCTTGCCGTTCTCTCTCTCTAAACCAGCATTGCCTTTTCTCACCTTGTCTCGCGTTTATTTCTGCTCTCTCTCTTACTCTCAGGTTGCCTAGTGTAGGTGTGATGACGCACGGGCGTAAAGCCCGGCATTAGGCCTACTCTTGCAAGAGACACGTAGGAACCACTAAAAGCTTAAAATACCTCCTCCCATAGGACACGCAGTGTGGCACAACTGCGTATCGTCTTCAGTAGTACGCGATTTGATAGTCTTCCAGCAAAATGAAATATAAGGATAAGAAACCACCAAAAAAGTGGCGGTTAATTTTAATATTTGGGAATGGTATGAAAAGACTAGCAAACTTGAAAAACTTGAATGGAATCCATTTTGAGCTGATAGTGTGATTCTTTCTTGAAATAATACTGTGCAAAACTTACATTTTTACAGTAAGTTTTAAGATGGCATTTGACATATTATCTTTAAAATGTTTATAACACCCATTCACAAGGGAGGTGACAAAGAAAACCCCGAAAATTATAGGCCGATTTCTCTAACATCATTATCATTTCATCTCAATGTGTTTCAATCCATTTAAACCTACTTGTTCGGATCACGGCATATTCCGGCGCGTTTATTTTACGCAAATTATCGACGGCTTTAGACTTACGAACGAGTGCACAAACACATACAGAAGAGTCAATTTAATTTGTTACAGCTGTATACGAAGACGTAATAGGATAGCGCGATTATTTTAATATTTTCTGAGGACCGGCATTTTTTTCCCAAGGACCGGTACCGGGCCGCGGACCACACTTTGGGAAACGCTGCCGTAGTCTATAGAGAAATTAGTGGTCCTAGCGACCATCGTCAGCTTCAGGATGATCTGGATGCGTTATCTGTTTGGTGCAAGGAATGGCAGCTAGAAATCAATCAGAAAAAGAGTAACGTTCTAAACTTTTGGAAATCTAGAAGCCCATCGTCCGTGTTTACCTACTCGATAGATGGTGAGAGCATTCCTGTTTCGGAATCCGTGAAATACCTCGGGGTAACCTTGAATCGTGACATGTCTTGGGACACCCACATAAGACGAGTGATAGGTGCGGCAAATAAGAAGTTGGCTTTTGTGCGTAGAATAGTCAGGAAAAGCACGGAAAAGGTGAGAGAATCCTGTTATTTATCCTTGGTTAGACCTCAAATGGAATACGCAGCAGCGGTTTGGGATCCATATCAGAGGGGACTCATAAAGGATTTAGAAAAAATACAGCGGCGAGCAGCTAGATTCGTGAAAAAGAATTACGATAAAAAACAGAGCGTTACGTTACTCATTGAAGAGTTGAGTTGGCCATCGTTGAAAGATCGTAGATTACAGGCAAGACTTAAACTTCTAGATAAATATAGGTTGGAGATATTTGTAAATGAAATGAAGGATATTATTCGACAACCAACGTATATCGGACGGAGGGATATTGAGGACAAGATTCGCGAAATAGATAGTAGGATGGAGAGCTATAAGGAGTCATTTTTCCCTAGGACAATACGTGACCACAATAGATAACTGAATAATAATTAGTAAGGAACTTGGTGCGCGGCACCCCCTGCCATCCACCGTCAAGGTGACTTGCAGGGTAATATGTAGATGTAGCTGTAGATAAATTCCTTTATATTTCATAGCGATTCAGTTCAAGAAAATTCTCTAATAATATATAAATCAAGAGGTATTAGATAAAAAATCAATAAAATTCGCTATGAAAACTATCTGAATTCCATTTTTAAGGAAAGAAAATTATAGAAAATCGTTCATAATCTCTGTATATGTAATTTTTCTACGTAGATAATTTTCTCACAAGAAACGTATATTACCTTCAGAGAATTTCTCTAGGCTGGTCTTTTCTTCCAAAACACCTTAGGTTACTATTGAGAATGTTGAAATTATATGTCATTATATCATTGGAAAGTTGAAATGAGGGAGAGGTTGATTGCTTTGTTGGACGAAATTAAGCAATAAATAGAAGAATTTTTGCGTCAAAAATCTTGATTTAGATAAATTCTATAGGTTTAGAGTTGGCTCTTATTTAATTAATATCGAATATTTTGTATATGGTTGATTTATAACTGAAAGAGTATTATAGAAATTGATACCATCTCAAAATATATATTTTAAAGATTAAAAATTATGTCTCGAAGTAAATACACCAGTTAATCTACTATGGTTATAAAGCTCAATCTCTCTCAAATCACTGCAAGCTAAAACAAAATATCGAAATCCACTCAATATTTTGTCAGTGAGTTTAGGGTTATTGGAAAAAAAAATTACTACGAAAAATAAAAATGTTATTAAAATGGGTGCAAAAGCAACTCAGGAAATTAATTGCTAAAAACAAAAACGTTAAAATAAATTGGTATACTAACCGTAATGAAGCCCCAATATTTACTTTTCAGGCAGAACAGATACGAAAAAATCTGTTTATGGTTAAATTGAAATATTCTACTGTCCTGTCTCTTTAATTACTACAGTCTCTCATAAGTCACCACCGCTTAATCAACTGATTTATCGATGATTGCGTTCATTCATTAGCTCGTTAAAGTGATAGTAAAAAAATTGTATATTGGATTGACGATTTTTGTGATTAAAATCTCGATTGAAATTTTTAATTCAAATGCTTATATTGATCATATGGTTTTTTTAAATGAAAGCCGATGATGTATTCGTAATGTAAATTTAAAGAGAGCTAAATGATGTTGAACTGAACCAAGAGGAATAAGGAATTTTACGCCACACGGTATCGTGCATTACATGGGAAAATAGTAGTTTTAAGAATCAAATAAAGGATTTCATGAGAGTTTAGAAAGCTAAAACTTGAAAAACATCTCAAACTAGGTTGAGAATACATAAAAATCTACTTTTACAAAAACTACTAATATTGACAAAGACTTGCAACATTCAGCCATGTCTTAAGCTTCTTAATTTTCGCAACTTGAATTGTCGAGATGAATTTCACTTTTACCAACCCTCTTGGCAGTGTATATAATTTTTTTAATTTTACAAAGAAGCCTTGGATAAAGTGAAAACCCAATCCATTGATAATCAAGTTATCAAACAAAAATTGAGAAATGTTGGTCATCATTCTCCAGCGTCTGGGTAATTGCACAGACCCTTACTCAAAAGGCGAAAAATATAAAAGGCCATAAATGGGTCCCTTCCAACCGAAGGGTGGACAACGTACACTGAAATAAATATTAATTGGCGAATAGTTTGATCGAAGTAATTATATTATTTATAAATTGATACGAGGCAAACCCGACTTTTATCATCCAACTCTGGTAATTAAACCATCGCACTAAACCAACCAAATCAAACTGTAACAGCACAAAAATGACTTTCGAAAACAGTTTCCTCAAAATATATTTAACTAAAATGTTATATTATTCCAAATTGATGCTTTTAGTCGGGGAACCTTTCTAGCTCCCAACTTTGTAGGGCGCGAACAAAAAAGTTGACTTTCGCCATAAAGGTTAGTGCAGAAGTATAAAAAGTACGAGATGAACTGATAGAAAAAAATCCAATTACATTACTCTCACGTTTAGTTATATAAAGTTAACAAAGAGCGGATGGCACCAAGTTGTCTTGGTAGCGGGACGGAGGGAGAAAAGGAGCGTGAGCGTAACAGATGACGGGGCCAAGGGCGAGGTGAGCTCTCTCATTTTTCCGCAATTCACGGAGCCCGATTGAGTCACGGATGGCACACAGGATGTCTCTCTAAAACATTTCCGTTTCATTTTCCTCCTCCCACCTTCCCCCCTATTTCTTTATCTCTTGAGCTATTTTCTTTCCCCACACACACGTTCTGCTGACGATCTGTCCTCCCAAAGGGCGCCGCTCCGTTTTTGCCTCCCCCGCAAAACAGAGGGATCGAGAGAAGCAGACCTTCGTCACACAAAAATATATCTCCGGTGGAAGCCCCCCACGACCGGATTGCCGTAAAACATGCTCCAGAAGGCAGCACAACAGAAGATTTCTCTCCCATCGGCCGGGTTCCCTTATGCCGTCGCGCCACTCCATTGTCCCCGACCAGTTAACCTGCCCCCTTCCGCCAACCCTCGACGACTCATCCCGTTACCCCTCATTCAATCTGAAAACCCTCCTTCATACCAGAAACTCCGTGGTATCCATCCTTTTTAGTCCCCGAGTCGCCGCATCCTCCACCTCCCTCCTCCTCCGCCCCCTTCCATTTCGCCAGTTTCTCATACTTCCCTCGTTCACTCTCCGCCGTTGTTCTTTTTCCCCAATTTCAAGATCCGCTTCTCCGACGCAACCCCTGCTCCCCTCAGTTTCCTCCAAATCCACTTATTATTTCCCAGGCTTCCCTCGACTTTTCGTCTTTTCTTTCCTCTCCATTCTTTTCATCTCGACCTTAATAATTAGAATTATATATCGGTCCGCGTGAGTGAGTTCTCGAACTTCCCCCCTCTTCATTCGGAAACTGCTCCCCTTTTGAGTAATTTCCCACTTGGCATGATACGGTCGTTCCATTTATTTATGAAAGTCGACATTAATCTTATTGCCTGGAAACCATTACTTTGCTTATATATGTATTCTCATGAGTTACAGGTTTATCGGATTAAGTATTATATACATAATATCCTTATTATATCCGTCCGTTGTCCGCCGGAACGCTCTATACCAGGGGCCCGATCTAAAACAAGACATTTTTCCTATAGTTATATATAATATATATAGTTAAACATGAATAAATAAAATATTTTTTTCAAAGGAAATAACAGAAAGCGAAGAAGTCAGCAAAATATGCGCAACAATAATTAAACATGGATAAGTGAAATGTTTTTCGTAATGAAATAGGCAATGGAAAACAAAAATATTTTTTCTTTATTTACATATAGCGGTTATAACTATAATTAAGCATAAAAACTGTAATTAAACATGAATAAATGAGTTTTTTACTTGATAAAATAATGGGAACCCAGAAAGTCGGAAATATATACGCCACAATAATTAAGCACGAATAAATGTGAGAATTTTTTAACTAAATCAAAAAATACCTCAAGAATCAAGGTTAACCAATGACCAAGTATTGAAAAAGTATTAATGTGAAAAATGCGCCTGCTTTGTTGATGTCTGAATTACTTTATCAATATTTGGTGTCAAGTTCGAAACACTAATTTTTAAAATATCTTTCAAACGGTTATCAGTTAATTTTGAGCGTTTTTTCGACTTAATGTATTTCATTCTGGAGAATTACTGCTTGCAAATATATGTGCTTCCTTGCAAAATTCTTAATATTGCTATTATTACTTTCTGGCAACAAAGAATAGAACTTAATTAAGTTTTCATCTTTAAATAATGATTTCAGTGTATTATCTGATTGCAAATCTATTAACTCTAATTGTATATTTGCGTCAACGTCACCAACAACAACATCAAAGGGATTTTGAAACAAAATAAAGGATTTTTCGTTTTTGTAAAAATCATTCAAGCGCTTATTTAGTTCATTTTGTAAAAGAATAATTTTTTAAACAAAAAGTTTAACACAAAAATTAAATGCAATCGACATATTTTTCCACAAATAATCACAGCACTAAAATTGTGAGAAAATATTTTGTTGTACCCGTTTCTTGAAAAGTTTCTGTTTCGTTGGGAATGGCTTAAGATCAGAAAAGAGTTTATGCGCAAGTTATCCATTTCCTTGTAGTTTTACATTGGGACAATTGAGATGTTCAGTTATATCGGTTAAAAAATGCAAGATTCAACAACCAAGCGGGTTCAGAAATTTCTGATACGGGTTTCAATTTTTCCCTCATAAATATGTCAATTTCATTTCGAAGCTCAAAAAAACGTTTCAACATTTGCCACGACCTAACCACCGTACTTAACTGTGGTACAGCAAATCACTGTATTCAGTTTCAATATCTTCTAGAAAACGTTTAAACTGACGATGATACAATCAAGCTTTTCATATGTAATTTACTGTATAAACAACAGTAGACATTACAGACTTAAAATCAAGAACTTTTCCACATAGTGGCTGTTTATGAATGATGCATGTAACTGCATTGGTTTCTCGATACTTTTACTTTCAAATAATTTGTTAATGCGTCCAATTAATCCAACATTAGAACCGACCATGTTTTTTGCGCCAGCTGTAGTCACACAAGTAAGCATTTTCCAATTCAATTCTTGTTCATCAATTGTTTCTGATACACTCAATAATATATTTTCACCGGTGGTAATGTCCTTCAAACTCTTCAATGCTGCTAGTTCTTTGGTTACCTCAAATTCTGATTAATTCCACTAATGAAAATAAGTAATTGAGCTGTATGGCTAACATCTTCGCTTTCATCAATTGTCAATGAAAAATTAGTAAAATTACTTGCCTTTTCTTTAAGTTGAAAACATATATGTAATCCTAAATCCTTGACTCGCCTAGTAACTGTACTTGAAGATAAGCCTATACCAGCAAATGTTCTTAGTGTATCATGACATACCTCTTCAGCCATTGCTAGAACACATTTTTTAACAAACTCGCCATCAGTAAACGGTCTACCTTCTTCGGCGATGATTTTAACAATACGGTAACTGGCTCGGACTGAGGCAATATTTTCATTCGTAAATTTTTAAAACATGTTTTGTTGATTTGCCAAGCTCTCTTTGAGTTCTTGTAGCTATTTCTCACGAAACTCTCCTTTAAATCTGTTGTACTTCTCACTATGTTTGGTAATATAATGTCTTTTCAAGTTGTACTCTTTGAACACTGCTACAGATTCTTTACAAATAAGACACAAACACTTGTCTTTGAACTGCACAAAGAAATAATCAATTGTCCATTGTTCATTGAAGACCCGACATTCACTATCTACTTATCTCTTCATTGACATTGACATCTTTATTAAAGTATGGGGATAAAGAATTAAATTATTTTATATAAACATAACATTTACTTATACATCCACACAACTATGAAGTATCTTTACTCCGTGGATGCAGCACAGCACAATATATCCAATATCCGCTACTGCAGAAACGATACCAACTCAGAAATTATGACAGTCAAGAAGTTCATCTCCACTGATTAATGTAAATACACTAATGTACTAACGTAAATAAACTTGCAATATTATTAAAGCTTGTTGCATCCGAGATGAATAAAACATTAAAATAAACTACAGCGAAATGTCACTGCGTCAAAAATTGATTGATCACTGATTGCGCTTTACACTGCGCGTGCGCGATACAATAGTCGTGTTCAGATATTCCTCATGGAAGGAGAATAGGAAAAGAACCTTCGGTTTTTTTCAAAATATTTGTAGATGTCTCTGAAAATAGTACCCGCAGCGACTCTAGCGGTCAATACGATTCGAGAAAGTAAACTTGAAAGACATACAATGATCGTAAAGCCTGTAACCAATCCACTAAAGTACTGCTGTTATGATTAAACACGCTCCCAATACTTCCGCCGCCCGTGTAAGATGGTATGTAAGTAGGTATATATTTGTGTACCGCATGCAGAAGCATCATAATTTCGGTATTCGTTATAGGAATATATAGGAAAAATATTATTTTTTCATCAAAGCGTCCGCGGGCCGGATAAAAACCTTTCGCGGGCCGGATCCGGCCCGCGGGCCGTAGTTTGGGGACCCCTACTCTATACAAATCCCTATAAGAGAAAACTTAAAAATCCCTTTATTTCACTTGCCGGCTTTTTTTCTATTGAAAAATTAAATTAAAAGTAATTAACCTACGATCTTTGGACCCGGGCCATTTTAAAGAAAAATAAATAAAGTTTCTTATTTGTATTGTCAAATTTCATTTACGATTCGAAATCGCTCAAGTTATACGTTTAAATCACATTTATTGGAAAATTTAAACTTTTTAAGGCTATGTTGGCTTGCCGACCGTGTGATTGTTAAACCTTGAGATTGTATTATCGTCTGAAACCTTCTAGTACTAAACAAATAAGGAAAGCGTGCTTTGAATGCTTTAGTACGAGAGAGAAGGCGCCCGAATATTTTATAATTAAAATCGTGTTTTTCATTAATTTATTTTCAGTTAACTTCACATTGAAAGTTTGGTAATTAACTATTTTTATAGTTATTTTCATGGTTTTTTTGCAGTGCATCTTATAATTTACCGGTGTTATAAATTCGCATCGCATATATAAATCACGCAAAAAGACATTCCTTGACATGCAGACCTTTTTCGTTTACATTTCAAAATATCTCAAGGATACGATATTTAACTTAGTTATGCGAAGAGAAGAATTTAAATCTCATTCGTAAATCTCCAAAAATTACGTTTTAATACGATTTTCACGCATTTTGTTTATATTGGGCCACTGTTGTTCATTGTTCATTTCTATTCTTGGCCTCATAATAAATGCACCAATTTAGTGCTTTAACACGGATCAGACTTTTATGCACGGTACCTATGAGTCATTTACTGAATCTATTAAGTAATTAGATGGAGGAAGGAAAAGAGAATGGGAATGAGCAGAAATTGAGAAAGAGGAAGAGGACGTAGCATTTGTATAGGATTAAAAGGAACTGCAAAACAAAATTTATACTATCGAATCATGCGCCTTTGCCAAATGGTGGGAATTCATAAAACTAAATATAATGTCATTTTCAATGGATTTCTGTAAATGAGAATACAGCAAATATTTCGAACCAAATTTCTAATAGGAATAAAAAATAACATTTTATGACTTTTATTTAAATTTCTTTAAATAAAGCCAATTTTCAGAAAGAAAATTCAAAACTACTATATGTAGTTACAAGAAAATTGCGATCTTAAAATATACTTAAAACTCATTGTAGTTCGTGTAAATATTTAGTTCATATAAGTTACTACACATTTTTCCTTTGATGGTAATTTGACTGTTCATTCTCATTTTATCGTGTTTTTACGAGTTAACAAGAGTAAAATAACGCAATTATTAAGTTTAATTCTCTACGTTTAAATAACTTATAATTAGCTGAAATATTTCAAGCGAATTTCTGGAAATTCATTACGCATTATGTTTTACTAGTGGTAACCGCAAAAAAATTTGCGAAGTCAGTCAGAAATCTGCATGTTTATAAGTAGTAATAGTCAATTTCTCCTTATAAAATTTGACAACTGATATTTTGAATGTCGTTTATTGAATGGTTTATATGTGCAATTATAACTCTCTCTCCCATATAAAAAAGGAAATGCTCTGAATGCCATTATGTTTCTGCCAACTACGAAACTTCGAGAAAACTATTTTCGTTTACACAAGTGTCCCAGGTTCGACATGAGGAAATGATTATATTTTCCCATATGTTTACACAGCAGTTTCGATTTTTAAGATGCAAGGTTTTTTTCCTTTATTCATTAAATATGTAAATATAGACCGAATTTCTCCGTTTTTCTTTATTCGACGGGTAAAACTATGAAATATCTTATTATTGCAATGTTTTGACGTTACACGGAAGAATTTGTTAGAATTACGCATTTATTTATGAAATTTTATCTCTTTTTCGTACTCTTTCCGGGTGTTGCCAAGGCGTCCCGCATTGTTGCCTCCGATCGAATTAGCGTATATTAAGCCTTCAGATAGACGAAAGAATTGCGTTATTCGCTTCGTGTTTTTTATAAAGCATCGAAGTTATTGTTGTAGCAACGTCAAACGTAATAGATTGCAACGTAAACAAGATTAGAAAGGTGTACTCCATGTCGGAGTACACAGAGTTTCCGAATGCGTTCTTTGAGATTTCACAGTGTTCTCAATTTTTTCGCTCAGATGAGAATTTAACGAGAAGCAAGCGAAGTACATTGTAAAATACATGTAGGTCTTCATGCAAAATAGTCGTAATTATTGTCCGAATTTAACCAAAATTGGAACCGGTCAATTAATTTGAAAAAAACTACCAACACCAAATTTCATCACAATATGTCAAGCGGTTCCCGAGTTGAAACAAAGGAACACTGTAAACTACATGTCTCTTCATGTAAAGTGGTCGTCATTGTTGTCCGATTTTAACCAAAATTGGACTCGGTCAATTAATTTTAGCAAAACTCTCCAATACCAAATTTCATCAAAAGACATCAAGCGGTTTCCGAGTTGAAACAATGTAACATTGTCAACTATTTCTAGGTCATGTAAAGTGGTCGTAATTTTTTCCGATTTTAACCAAAATCGGAATCGGTCGACTAATTTTTGCAAAACTCCCCAACACCAAATTTCATCAAAATACGTCCAGCGGTTTCCAAGTTGAAACAAAAGAATTTTGTTGGTCTTCATGTAAAGTGATCATCGTTGTTGATTGATTTTGACCAAAATTGGAATCGGTTGGATCAATTTTAGAAAAACTCCCCAATACCAAATTTTATAATAATACGTTCAGCGGTTTCCGAATTTTAGCATGCGGACGGACGGACGGAATCGACCTCCCCTATATACGTTCACTTCGTGCGAAGAACGCATAATATTTGCAGATAATTATCATTCAGTAAACTGCGTCTGGACTAAGGGCGTTTTAAACGATTGACTAAAAGAAAAAAATCTCCTTTCTTGATTTCAATACTGGAACATTACCTTTTTCGTAGGTATAATCATTATATTCTACATAGTTAATGTTTATTAACGAAAATAGGCCTACACATTATTTTGAAATTTATATGATAAGGAGAATATGAGTTATTATTAATAAATGAAAAATAACAAATTGTGAAGTATACAAAATTAGTGTTGATAACAATTCATGAGTAAAAATGAAATAAATGGTTGAATTAATTATATATGAAAAACATTGCATATACTACAAGTTAATAGCAGTCGTCCGATACTTGAGAAAACGTGATTGATTTTGAGTTCATATTTAATGAAGTTAGCAGTATTAATCATTGGAAATAAGGTAAGGTAGGATTTTAATTTTTTTCCTTTTTAATATACCGTGATAACATTGAGTAAATGTGCGACATTGTGAGGTCGGCTTTTTATTAGGCCCTGTAAGAAGTTAAAAGCTGTTGTTGTGGACACTTAAAAGAACGTGATTTATGTGAGTTTCTCTACAATAGTGTGCAACGATAATCATTGGAATTAAGGTAGGGTAGATTTGAAAATTTTTCCCCTTTGAATATACCATGATATAAGATTAACATTGAGTAACTGTTTGACACTGTGACGACGGAATTACTCTAATACAGCGTTTCCCAACCGGTGGTTTGCGTACCCATAAAGGTTCTCGAGAAAAATTTGGTAATGGCCTCTTTTTCACCTTCTTGGTTCTACAATTCATGCCAATATTTTAGTTTCTTTCAAATTAGTTGCGCGGTTTTATTTTCAATTATATTCAATAAAATTTGAATTTTACAGGGTACTAACTAGAAGCTGATGACAATATCAAAGGTTCTGATTTTATTGTGAACGCTTTCATACTATGTGCTACATAAACTTTACAACATTTAATCTCCATTATAAGGAGTTCACCGCCAAAACTGTTGCAATTCAAGAGGTTCGCGAAGATAAAAGTTTAATCCAAGGGGTTCGCGAAGAGAAATATGTTAGCTGAACGGGTTCACGAAGTGAAAAGTTGGGAACCGCTGCTCTAATACATTGCTGTAAAATCACAGAAAATTAAAAAAATGCCAAGGGGTAGACTATGTATCATTATTTTCCTCTTTATGTTTTTAACGCGCAGGCTTCTGACTGACTTAACAAAATTTTACGCGTGTACCACTAAAATGATGTGGTAAGAGTAATACAAATTAATTGCAAGCGTAGCTGCAACGGGCTGCTAGTGTATATATATATATATATATATATATATATATATATATATATATATATACATAATTTGCAAAAATAATTGTTATTGGGTTTAAAATGATGAAAATACAACAGGCGACTGTCGGCAAAATTCCACACATGGTTGATATTGATGAAAATAATAATGAGAATTCCTTAAATTCATTATATTTATATATACAAAGTGAGAAAAGATGAAGAATGCTCGAAAAATAGCGTTGTTGTGTATCGATGCGTTCAAGATATTTATTTATAATTACAAAAATAATTTATGCAAATTATTAAATTATCTAGAGCTGTTTATAAAATTGACTTTGAAATGCTAATAACTAAAATCCCTAACGATTTTAAATTGAGAACAAATGCCTTTTTATTATTTATCAAGGGCCAGTATTCTCGTTTCGTTCGAAATCATTCATGCAAAAAAAATGCTCGCAGACAGGAAAACATGTCCACGGTGTCGACACAAATTTATTTTAATAACACTGCCTCTGTAAGCTCTCTCGCGGGAATTCATTAATGCACTACATAAGTTTTCCCCCTTAAACCGTAGAGGTGGATGACGAAACAACCAACTCGACCCCTTTAGAAAGGGCTATTTCGTTAACGGGATTCCCTCCGTTCCCTCGCGCTACGCGATGAATGCCGGCGCATTAAAAGTAATCGCCGGACACAAATCTCATTTATTTCACCTGCTTTCTTTTCGATTCTTGTCGCATTTCCTATTTCATCCGTCTTCCGCAGCCTCTCCGCTTTCCTCGCCCTCTTTATCTCCCCTCACCCTTTTCTCCTCTTCCATTCCGTCATCCTCCCGCCTCTCTGCCCAATTCCGCCTCCTCCACTTCTCCGTATCCCTTCCGTTACTCCAATCCATATGCCCCTTGCTCTCGCCCTTTTGCTACAAGCTTCCCTTTGAAATGGTCTCCAAACCGACACCCACTCGGGCTCTCTCGCTCCTTTTTCCATTTTGGTCCCCGGCAGAGAATCGTACCTCTTGATGCGCACTCGCCATATCCCCTAGGCCATCTTTTTCCTTCCTCCGGAAAGTGACCGTCGACCTCTCTCTCTCTCTCTACTTTACCGGCCGCGTTACCACGGCCGTCTGGTCCATTTCGCTTCATTATATATTCCAAAATCTTCGAAAATAAAAAAGGGCAACTGACTTTGAAAAGTGCCGTCGGAAGTATTTCGTGTCGCAGGTCTCCGACATTTTTATTGTTTTTTTTTTTGAGCTTGGAAATTTCGCGTCACTATTCGGGTCAAGAGAGAAGCTTTTTCCCTACGTCATCGGATTTGAAAACTCGTTTGTTTCCCCCGTCCTCTCTGTCTTTTCGAAAGAACTGCGAAATTTGAAAAAAATTTCTCCTTTGTAATTTTAAGGAGATTTTCATATTTTTCATACCATTGGACTGGAACATAATAGTTAATAGCCAGTTGGGTAATCTTCTGATGAGTTTGAAATATCCGATATAACACAATAGCGGCACTTAAAAATATTTTCATTTGTACTAACTTAACATAGGATAAAATATAATATTATACAAGTAGGGGTGCATACGGGTTGCCCGTGGTACAGAAGTGCTTTTTGTCAACTTCGCCGTAGTATAATCGTATAATAATAATGTATTTGTTTTGATAACAGAATTATTTTTCCTTATATTGTGGTAGCCCTGCTTTTTAGATTCGTTCTAAACACGTTCATTTCGTTTTTCCATTCTATACTCTTCCTACAAACGAAACTTCTTTAAAATCCGTTCAGCCAATACCTTCCAAATTCATAGTTACAGAAAATATTAGCCTTGATATTGTGGTAGCCCTGTTTAGTCGACCAGGTTGATAATTAATATTTTGGTTATATATTTATATGATGATTATATATTTTATCTTTGGTTAAAATCCATTGGGTCAGTTCTCTAGAAATTCGATTAAAAAAATATTATTTCACTTTTTAGTGTGGTAGCCCTGCTGTTTAACTCCGCGTTAGTCATCTTTATTTCATTATGGTATATTTTACAAACCTTATGTGCAAAATTTAGTTGAAATCCGTCCAGCCAATTCTCTCTAAATCTATTATTACTGAAAGAGTTTAATTTGTAGTTGTGGCACCACTGTTTAGCTGATGCGGTCCAAATATGCTATTTTGGTTTTGTATGTATGTGTTCATTATAAATATGAAATTTCGTTAAAATTGATCCGGGCAATTCAACACAAACAGGTGTAAAATAACGTTTTTATTACTTATATTGTGACAAAGCTGGTTTCCATATCTACACTAAACATATTGACTTTGTTTTTCTATGTTGCACACTTCCTCCATACAAAAGTTTGTTGAAATCAATTTTGTCAATTCCTTCCAAATTCACAGTTACCGAAAAGTTAAACTTTGCAATTGTGGCACCCCTGCTGATTGGATCCGGTCAAAATATGCCATCTTGGTCATTAATTTATCTGAATATTTTATGTACCAAATTTGGTTGAAATCGGTTAAGCCAATTCTTCCCTAATATATGCGTACGGACGGACATCACAACTAAAAGCACTAAAAATGAAATGAATTTAATTTTTTTTTAGATTTTGTGTTCATTGTATCAAAAATATTTGTGTTATCCTATTCTCTGTCTTTTAGCATTAAATATATCTATAGATAATTAATTTGAAATGAATTTAGCGTCGCATTCGATAAGTAATAAACATTAATGTAATTTACAGATGAATAACATTTTTATTTTCGAAATTAGTATTTAACCGTGGTCTGTAAAATACTTTATTAATTTCTTTTATCTTTGATTTATTTATCTCGTAGACATTTTATCGCATGGTCAACAGTCTCTCTTTTGAAGTAAATGAAATCACAGTAAACGGATCAGTTGGAATAATATTCCATTACGCAGATAATTCACGACTGGGGATATTCATTTTGCCAATTAAATTATAAAAATAACAGAAGAATTAACTTTAGAATTCATAATTATTTAGAACAAATATGAAAGGCAAATTAACCAATAATATTATTGAAAAAATAATCGGGTAAAATACGAAAATGTTGTGAATTTGGATTTGCAGACAAATATTCACTTATCAATTTGGATTTGCTTTATCGTATATTAAAAAATGTACATTACATCTTTTACATTTAATGGTAAAATAAGCACTTTTAAAAGTATTTCAATAGATCGAATGTGAAACAATTCCTAAGAAATATGTTTATTCATTCAATTTCTTGATATTTGATATAAATGTCGAAGGTTATCAAGTTTCTTTAATATTTTATTTTGCGATTTATATTGGTACCATGCTTAGTTCGATTAAAATGTTTTATCCTTACTTTATGAATAATTCATGTTAACCTTCTAAAATAACTGATACCTAGAATGAGTGAACAATGGATCTACGAAGCTTGCATTTCCAATATATGGAACATTTAGCTGATCATTTAAAGATATTTCCTTTAGAATTTCATTCAAAATAATTTATAGAAAATTAATTGATAAATATTGTCTCAGGTGTAGTTGGAATTTTGTGTTTTAAAAGTAATAATTGCTGAACAATGTTTGTATTTGGACGATATTATACGAAAAATAATATATTATAAGGACGGAAGCAATGACAAATTTAACTTGTAAGTTGACCTCGATGTTGGGTAATTACTTGGTACATATTCCGGATTCCATATAGGACTATTCTTATTTATCTATCGTCTTTCTCATAGTTTGTATTTCTTTTTCCCTATTCCAATATCTCAATCGTTTGAAATTAATTCTGAGGATTAATCATTTTACATTCTGGTAATCTAAAAAATATCGCACATTAATTATCTACCCTAATGTTCCTAACGAACATATTATTCGGGGATTTTGAATGATTTCCGTCTATTAATATCTGCGATAAATATAAATTTGCCATCTATCCGAGGAAGGCGTCTCAAAATCACCATCCATTCCTGTATCTGAGAGACATTGTACGTGAGAGAAATTTTGATTGAACGCTTTAGAAATCAGATCAAATTTCGTATACTTTTCCCGAGCATTGCCAATATTATTTTCTTCGTGTGTAGTTATGCATAAATGATCCCGAAGAAAAATCAACTTTAACTTAAGGAAAAGATTTATTTCCGGCCACGCGATTAGTTTTTTTAAAACTTGACATTTTTTATGGAGGTTAATGAGATTTTTTTCTTCTCCACATTTAGACTCGAACAGATATTCGTCGTGCTGACTCGTACTTGATTGATTGATTCGTTGTACGGATTTTGGTGGAAAGACTTATTAAGAGAGAGAAAAGGAAAATGTAGTCGACTTAAACTGGAATCACTTCACCCTGATCTCAAAAAGTCTAGCTGACTTCATGAACGGATATGAATGTCAACATTGTGGAGTTCAATTTATTATCCCACATGTAGAATGAATAAGGGATTAACTACAATGAATGTGATTTCCATAAGAAAGTCTAAATTTCCTTGGAATCGGGTCAATTAAACTGAAAGTGGAGTTGGAAATATTTTTTTATATTTCAAGCTTTAATTTTAACATCAATAATTTTATTCAGTAATATTTGTCACATAGGTCAAATTAATGAATATTTCTGTCTTTCATGCTAAGAACTTGAGGCATTAGAGAATAATACGTACAAGACCATTATGATTTGAAAAACACATGTTCTTCCCGTTGTTAGAATGAATTGATAAATACTATAAATAAAAGGACTGACAATATATTTGGAATATGCAATAATGAAATGAACTTTAAGCATCAAGAAATTTGGCAGTTGTCAGTTTTTGTGATTTGTAATAGATACTGCGAACTTATATGCGTAATTATTTGGACAGTTGATCCAGACATATTAGCGTACAAACAGTAATATTTATTAGATTCGTTTACTTAAAAAAACATGCAAAATATGTCAGAAAGAGATTCTGACATTTATTTTAGTATTTAAACCTCTATTTATTTGTTTTCCCAATTGTTCTCTATCCTTGATAAAATATGAATTACAAATAGTATTTATGGTATGAGAATTCCTAGGAATGACAACACATACTGAAACATTTCCTGTCAATAAAAGTAATCAATTTGGGACGTCAACTTTGGGAAACCAGCCTGCATTAGCCCTGGTTTGGACTTCTTGTTTTACAATGAGCCCAGTAAAGAGCATCAAAGACAATCATGCCTTCGGCGGGAATCATACCCGCGACTCTAGCATTGGTAGCCAAACACCCCTCCTCTAAGGCTGGCAATAAATTAAACTGTAATTATGATGAGGCTCTGCCTGACTCAAAGTTAATACCTACGGAAGCAAACAAAACAACCGGCTAAACCGATCGAAACTCTGGGGTAAAGAGAACATTTCTCCCGCAGCCTGCCTCAATCTCCTTATCCTCTCAACTAGGACTTGACCGTCTGGCGAGTTTACATAATCCCGCGTATCCTCCGTCGGATCCCTCCTTAATCCACACATGCACCCTCTCCCTCCTACATCAACACAACTCCCTCTAAAGATCCATCTCCTCCACGGCGCATTCCGGTAAATTCTGCGCCGCATCTTAACAAAATGCGGATACCTTGGATAGAATTCCCTTGCATCTCAGTCCCGGATTGAATTGCCGAGCGAGGAGAGGAGGCGAGGGAAAGGGGAGAGGGGTGGAAAGCGTTTTACGGGAGAGTAATGTCGGCCCACGCCGTCAAAGTGGAAGGGGGAACAGTCGATTTCGGAGGGATGGAGATGTATTGGGGATAAGTGAAAGAAATGGTTTACGGTGAAGGAAGGTCGAACTTGTGCTCTCGAGGACGGCTTCGGGATGTAGTTGTTCTCGGGAAGAAATTGAAGAGGAGGTGGGGGAGTGGGTGGCGTGGGAGCGCTATGCCCAGCTCTGCCGGCAAGTCACAAGCGAACGAATGTAGGAATTGGGAAGGGGAAGAGATAGGGGAGGAAATAGAAGTGCTTTCTCAGACCGGGGGAAGGAGATTTAGGAATGAAGAAAACGTAAAAGATTGGAATTATATCAGTTAAGGAGACTGAAATGGAGGAATTCAGTGTAGTGCCTAGAAATATATGAAATTATGACAAACTATTAATATGAAGTTCAGATTTGTGGAAAATATTCATTCCGAAACAAGCAAATAATGATGAACAGAGGTCGCGATTATAATGATATTATTAGAGTGAAATTCTCAGAAAGTGTATTTTTGTATTCTTGTTTCGAAATAAGAGTAAATTGCGTTTAACGAAGAAAGACTGTGACAGCGGAGTGAGTTGGTGAACGTGGACTTTATGGATATTTCCTGGAAGGGAGAGTTGGATTTCGTGAAGGAAAATAATGCATGAAAAAGGTGTAAGACTTAAGGTATGATAACTGTAAATGACGGCAGAAGGGTGGGAAATTATAAAGGAGAATGGAAGAATTTTGAGAGCGCCATTAGTGTTGGGAAGGAACACGGGTTTAGCTGAGTCGGAAGGAAAAAAGAAGTGGAAAAATGGGAGATGAGACGTGCAGACTGAAAGCGGAAGGAATTCAGAGAAAGTAGGAAGATGTAGGAATGGACGGAGTGGAGGAAGCAGTCGGAGAATAAGCGCGCATGAGTTAAAGGGGAGGGAGCTGGTCTCTAATGGCCGAAAGATGATGCAGTATTGGTCCCTTTGCGAATCTCTCCCGTATTCTTCAGCTGGAAGGTGATGAGGTAATGTAGGTGGGAAAAACGTAGTATACCGGCCAATGGGAAAGAAGAGAGATAGGATAGTAAAGACTGAGTGACCATGATGAAGAAAATAATTTTGGAATATTAATGAAATATTTTAGATTTTATGTTCAGTCATTATATATGGAATTAATGAAGTGATTTGAGAAATTTAATAAATGTTAAGGTAAATTAACGTTAAGATTAAAGTTCGGTGCTGAGAATAATTATTTTTAATATGAGGGTATATCATTTTAACTGCCTGCAGAATTTTTTATAAGATTCTAAGAGAAAGTATCGAGCTCGTAATATGGATAGAATTTGATTTAAGATGGATATAACTAAAATAGCTACAAATGCGTTGGAAAACAAAATGCACAGTGAATATCATTTAGAGTGTACGGTCTCCAGATCATCATGGAGGACGGCTGCTCTGTAAGTTTTCCTAATTTTTATTTTTGTAATTATTCCTTCGGAAGCCGTTCAAAAAACGTAGAAATCCAATGAAGGTTTGGCGATTAGAGATAATTTTGACTACTCTATATATAACATCAATTTAAATACCTCGCATGGAATAAAACTAACCTTTTACCGTCGTCTAAAGGGAATGCAGATTTTTTTGCAAAAAATTTCCGTTCTACCATTAAAATTGCTGCATTTAATATTTAAACAAATTTGAAGTTTTTATCCTCTTAATGGGACCGTGTTTACTGAATGGTTGAATTCATCGGAGAAATATATTGACAGCAATTTTTAAATGAGCTTCAACCAATTTATTTGGAAGAAGATTATTAAAGCTGAAGACTGAGGAGTACAAGACCAATCAGATAACTAATAGAGCCAGAGTTAAAAAAAAATACATCTAGAAATAGCCAATTGAATAATAGCCGAGTCGAAATTATATGCATTACTCAAAACACATCTGGAAATTTCCAGTTCTATTTCAGGAAAAAATTGTCGATACAATTGTTTTTGAAAATAATCACGGCTCAGTTTTATAAGCATGAAATCTTTTAACTTCGTGTGATAGTGCACGAGTAAAAAATTATTTCCGCGAAAGAATGAAACAAACATTTTCGTATTTTCCCCGTCAACTCTCAGCAATAAAAGAAATATTTTCCGTTCGTTGTCCAATAAATCACCTTCGATAAAGGACTCTTTATATATATATATATATATATATATATATATATATATATATATATATATATATATATATATATATATATATATATATATATATATTGAGCATCAAATCAATTTTTATTTAAAAATCAACTCTTTTAAAATTTACGGTTTTGCTTTATCAGTCCTTTGCATTTCATTGATGTTTATCCCAAAGTGACAAAATCAGATATACTTAGTTGTTTCAGCTGTATTTGAAATATATTTAGTTAAAGAAAACCGTGTTAACTATTCATAAAAAGTTGCATAATTGATATAAGGTGGAAATGGCTTTTGGGTATTTGATTTATCCATTAGCATGATTTTGAAACATATACCAAACATTGGCTAGAGAAATTTTAAGCCAACTGGGAAGTCAGGCGATAGGATATTGAATTCATTTATAAAATATCTCATTTAATTTAAACATTCCACGTTTTTCTCCTTATTGCGCAGCAAAAACTTACAGAGAAATCCCCATTCGCATTACTAGATATTTAAAAGTGGAAGTGAAAGTCGCTTCCATCTCTAATGGGTAAGAGTTATGAAGTTCCCGGAATTTCTTAGAAGATGGATGAATTCCAATGAGAGGTTAGAGAGGCGTGTCAGATAAAGTAACGTGAAATGAAGTGAAGGCGAAGGGGTTTAGAAGGTAGGTAGGAACTCGGATGATGGGAATTCATGGCCGCTAAAAGGGACGGAATTTGCGGGCGATCTCATATCGCTAAAATTTCTCAAGAGTCATCTCCGTGAGGCTTTTTATTAGAAATAGTATTCACGCAATTTTAATGGTGCTTGTGATTTTTAATGGATATTTATCGAAGTAGAAAATACTTTAAAACTGAAATCCCACCTACAAATATCGAAAATATGCTCCTAGGCCACGTTAATTGTTTTAATTGAAGTATTATATGTTATTGCATGTTTGGGTTTATTTAGTTTGAAGAATTAGAGATTACATTACTATAACAACTCGATTAGAATATAACATTTAATATTACCCAAAGCAATGCATGATAAAAATAACTGAGCTTCGGCGAAACATTGTTTTGACTTAAAAATACAGTGTATTTAGACTTGTATTTTCGTGAAGGAAACACACTGAAACAAGTGTAGTAATAATTATTAGAAGGATTCGTTTACACGGAGTCAAAAACGCATTTTAATAAATTCCGTCTTTCCCTTAATACTCGTATTGTTAAAATTTATTTTTAGTTTAACTATTTATTAAGAGTAACTAAGAGTAACTTGTACTGGTTTTACGTAGTATTTTTGAGATATAATAATAGTTTGAGTTAAAATAAAGGTATAAATGTACGTTAAATTACTGAAATACGTATGATTTAGAAAGAACTACATTCAAACCCCGATTTAACGCCACCCCCGCATACCGACCATGAATCTTTGTGAACAGAACTTTTACCTTTCGATTACATAGAGCAAGCATATAACTCGATTTACCGCCACCCCCCTTTTCAACGTCAATGCTCGAGATGGACAAACAGTGACGCTAAATCGGGGTTTGACTGTAATGACTTGTAAAATGTAATTAACACTCAATGTGACATTACGATAGAAGAAGAGTAATTATGATAGTAAATAATTCTGGAGAAGTGAATAGCATATTATATCATGTTTTTCCGGAAGCAATTACGCATAATTGTATTTTGGTGCACGAGTGTTCAAACCGTTGCTGAGTCTAGTTGTAACGCTATATAAAATATTATATATATATATATATATATATATATATATATATATATATATATATATATATATATATATATATATATATATATAATAGGAAAGGGATTTTCCTTAGTGCTCTTAAACGATGCCTTTCTCTCTACTTAATTTGATATAAATTAAATCTTATTTTGATTCGATGCTAAAATGTTACCAAAATAAGAATTGTTGAATTTTGTATGTCATTCCAACGTAAACGAACACTTTTCAATTCGACAAAATAACAAATAAAGCTTTGTAAACATGGCTTAAATTATCTCAAACATTTATTCTGCCGAGGACACCCTAAATAAACCGCTGCGCTTATTGAATTTCCGTTCGGTGTATTGTCGAACGTCAGTTTTGGAAAATCGAAATTAATGTGATGGTTTGGCTCCATAAATTACGTGATCGCAATTTCCTCTGAAGGGAACATACTCGCCTGAAATGAACGATTCACTCTGAAGCTTTGATTAGAAGTAAAATCTTTGACGAGAAGAGAACTTCAGTAATAATCGTAAATGTGTTTCCTTGAAGCACAATAGAAACAGCTTTTTTGCTTAATGAAATTAACATTTTTTCGTAACGTTATTCAATACACTTCAATGCTAACAAAAAAGATCACATTCTAAGACAACACTACGAAGTACATTTTTTTCTTTTAGCTTTTAAAAAGTGTATGCAATACTTCTCGAACTTTGATGGAGTTGCATAGCAGCAGTATTGTTGATTATTCATATTTTAGCTGTATTTAAAATTAAAAGTGTTCTTAAAATAAGTTTAATACGGTATGGTCTCATATAAACTAATTAATACTTAAAATTAATTTCAATAATAGCGGGAAAGCCTAGGAAACTCATTGAGAAAATGTACATTAAGTAGTTTCGTTATACAGTATATCAAACAATAGTACATATATTATCAAATACTTTTCATAATCATAGCGAGTTCATTTCCTTGTATCAAGGAAGTATTTTTCGCTTCTTGCCTGCGTTTTTTGCTGTTGTATGGATACACAAACACGACACTTACCTTCTTCGCGGCCTAATTATACATAACGAATTTTATCACGGGTTAGTTTTTCTTTCGTTACAATTTTCCTTATGAAACTTCTACCTACATATTACTTTCACCCGATTATCTGATCTCATGCATCAGTTCCGCCATTACCCGTAATCATTGCGAGGTAACTTCTTGCTTAGATGTTTTAACAACCAACAATCTCTCGCTTAACGCTGACAAAATATTCGATTGTTTTGTACCGAGGCATAACAACGAAACCATCCAGCTCAAGGGATCTTGTCCTTCGAATAATGAAATAAAAAAAGAACCGAAGAATAAAAAAACCTCGGGGCTTAAATCCCTTAGGAAACAAAGGAAGCCGGCGAAGGTGTACGGGGAGCGAGAGCGAAGGTGGAGAGCAGATAGAGGGAGGAAGAGAAAAGGTTTCGCAAGAGAGAGAGGGACGCGTGAAATGTGCTCTGGATGAAAGTCGTCGCCGCGAAATCCCACTTTCGTGGGAGAACACTCCATCCCGCGAGGGTGCTCCACTCTTATTGTGGAGGAAGAGAGAGAAAGTGGATGGAGAAAGGCGGAGAGAGAGAGAGAGGTGGAGAGAATTTGGAGGGGGTCGCGAGGGGATAGAGTGCGTTGTTGGAGGAGGTGGAGGAAGAATCTAAAGGAAGGGGGATGAGTATGGAGTTTATAAGGTTGGAGAAAGGGCTTTCCCCGCTTTTTGTTTTCTGCCTCCTAAATCCCACTCTTCCATCACCTCTGGCTAGTTGGAGGGGCAGCTTGGAGGAGAAAGAGGAGAAAGGTTGGGTTGGAGGTCTTCTGGAAGGAAACGTTCCGAACCCCCTGAGGGTAAGGACGGAGAGATGCGTAATGCAAGACGCGATCCTGCAGGATGTTGTAGTAAATCCAGGATCATCCACGAGCTGCGTGAAACCTTTCACCGAAAAATAAAAGCAAAGGTTCAAGGAGAGGCTAGAAACCCCTTTCCCTTGAAACGTAAACCTATCCTGAATCTATCTCCTACCCTTTTTTTACCTATCCCTTTGTTTTTTTTAATCGTTTGGCAATCGTATTTTAAGGCGAATATAAAGTGCAGGGATAGATGAAGCAATCGGATAGTCTGAAAAGTTTCGAAATAACGGGATTAAAATTTTAAGCTGTCACATCTACTTTTGTTTCCTCGCCTATTTTTAATTCCTGTTTCCGGAGATGGACCGGATTTTTCCAGTGGATAATCTCATTTAAATACATATTTAATATATTAATATTAATATAATATTAATATTCGTAACCAAATATTTTGTAAAATTTTGTGATTCATGAAACTGCGCAAACATGACAAATAAACCTTAACATCAGCATTCTTTAATTTTTTATGCTGTCTGATTTGGTTCGTTACTCTCTTAATTCCCTTTCTACGAGATTTATTTAACATCACTATCTGACAAAACTTAAGAAAATGTCGCCCTCAATAGCCTCAGCAACGCATCTCTCGGAAGCGAGTTCTAGCTGCTATCAAGAGTATACGAAGCGTCTCCCGAATTTGCATCTTAACGGAGGCGATTATAAAAAACGACCTTTCCTTTCCATTAATATTCCCTTCTTCAGAATACTCCCGTTACGCTGGCTATTTTTTGCGAAGTAGGAAACATCTCAGAACCAATTATTGCGTGATTTAAATTAAGTTCCTCCCCATTTCTTTTAAACACTTCCTCCGCTCCGTGCATAAATCTGCATGTTTTATAATTCGTTCCCCCCATCTGAGAATGTATTTTTTCCCCGCGTCCCACACACTCTTCGGACACGCAACATAAACAAACGCTCATTTTCCATTCATGTTTTTTTAAAGAGAGAGTAAGGGTGATAGAGGATGCCCTTTTTTAACTTTGGCGGTTAATTCGCCACTCTTTTTAAACCCCATTAACTGCTCCTCGTTTATCCTTAACATCCCAAAACCCAAGCTGGCTGGTCTTCCTAAGACTCATGAAGAGGCCAGCTAGGGTAGAGACGTGCTTTGGAAGATGGAAAGGGAATTTTTTTTATTTTCTTCACCCTCTTTCAAATTCTATATCTTTTTATCTCCTTTATAACGCCGACCGAAACGCCGATGTTTTCGGCGTTGCATTTATTTCCCCTCGCGTCAACGAATGTAATTCCCTCGCCTACTTCAGATGTCACGCTAGGGTACGCGGGCGTGAATGTGTTTGCGCGCGAGTCTTGAGCGTTCGCTAGGAGGCGTCAAGAAAAGCACAGCCGCTTTTCGGAAGGATTTCTCCTAAAAGGGTCGGTTGCCGCCTCCGCGGTCTTATCTCTTACGACCCTTCCACGCCCCTTTTCCGTCTCCTTATAAAGTCCCTCGGACACACGACGACCCCTGGAGCCGGGGTACATGGAATGTACTCCGTAACCACGCTCTCCGGTTTCAATCCCCGGCTTCCCTTCCTACCAGCGCCTAGTGTCTTGATGCATTGACCCCATTTCCTCTGATTAAGGCCTCCACCGTCCATATTCCCGTTTGCCTGCCGCGCTGCCCTTAAACCATCCTTTCATTCTTCCTCCATCTCTGTCTTTCCTCGCCGACCCCCTTCTCCTTCTGCCACATTAAGTCTTCCTCTTAGTATTTCACTGGTCTCTCCTCCTTCGGCTCGGACGTCGCCGGAGCCCCTTGGTCCGGAAGATGCAAACAGAAAAAAAGGACAGTCCATTCTTCGGTCCTTTTCGATGACCTTCTTGCTCGCAGCTTCAATCTTCTCGAGAGCGCCGTCCCAGATCGCTCCCTCTCCACCCTCGTGGAAAGGGGTCGCATTTTATTCTCCTCGTTCCCTGCCCGTGGGGGGCGTTTGACCGAAGACTGGATCCGACCGAAAAGGCGGCGGCGGAGGATCCTTGGGGTTATGTGGTTAACGGTTATTGCGTCAGTGAGAAGATGAAAAGGAGAGAGAGACCCTGAGATACTCAGCGAATAGGAAAATGAGGGAAGGAGAGGAGCTTTCGATGCAATGGAGCGGGATTTTCGTTGTTCCCATATGAATTTCATTGTCTTTTAAAATCAGATTACTCGGTTATAATTGAATAGCGGCGATCGATACTAAAATCATTTACGTGATGCTACATTTAAGTATCCGTATCTGTACTTCTTTTACCATTTTAGCCACAGGTCAAAATCCAATCCTGTTTTTTTAATTTTTAATATGAGATAAAGAATTTAAAATTTTCAATTTGCTCTTTCAAATGTATTTTATATTGGTTATTGTCAAGTCCCTTCACGCAAATATGGATGAAAATTGCGTTTGATTTGATTTTCAAGGATTTTTGTGGGACACTTCACTCTTCCTCTTCAAGGGGAGGTGGCGTAATAAAATTGGAAGAAAGTAAAAATAAAATTAAGAAGAAAACTTGGGCAAACCAAGTCAGGTACAGTGCGATCAAATGGAATTGATGGAGGCAACTGGCGTGAGGATTGCTAGGAAAAGTAAAAGAGAGGGGTATAACTCCCTAAAAGTGAAGTAGATCTAGCAGAGTTATGTCTTGGGAGGGCGACGTGGAACGCGGATAAAGAGGGAGAATATAAATGGCGAAGGAAACGGTTGGAAATGGGAGGAGCTTGGAACGATAGCGAGAAAAATACCTTGTAGATGGAAAGTGATTCTTTTTGCTGTAGAGAGAGAGAATGAGAAATGAATACAAGGCATAAATTTCGATATCATGTTTATAGTTACAGGTGTAATATTGAGGTAAATTTGTAAAAATATACATACAAATGTTTAAAAATACGCGAAAAAGGAGATGAATGAAAATGGATCGTAGTGTCGTTGGTAGAAAGTGAGGAAAACCCTGAAACGCATAGTAAAAGGGAGAATCAGATCGGCAGGAAAACGGCGGTGGTGGGCTTAAGATGGAGAGGATAAAGGTGCCAATTCTTATCCTCGTCTCTCACTCCTCTCTCTCTCTCTCACGCGCTTTGCTACTCCTGATCTTGCCGTCGCTCCACCCATCCCTGTCTATTAACTCCCTTTTCTTCTACCACCCTCCTTCAGCATCTCTTATTCCTGTTGTCGCTTTAAATCCTGCGCACCTACTATCTTTCCGCCGTCTCAGCCTTCTCTTTTCCTGCTGTTAAAATTTTTGTCAATCTCTTCATCACTTATGACGCTATTGCCTCCACTCATAACCATCGTGTTATCATTTTAAATTCATTGGTAGGAGTAAGTTTTTATTTATATGGTATAATACACGGAAGTGCCGCTTAGTTTTTTTGCATAAACACGGACATTATCTCCTAATTTTCTACAGACAAATCTATTGTCGTTCGTTTCATGAAAACTTTTGCACGTTCAATCACGATGTCCTTATATCTGATTATTTTCTATCAAAGGAATGAAGGTTTCCATACTTTAATTCCTATAAAAATATTTCAGTAAGCTGCCAATGAAGAGAATAGTTACATTGAAGATTTATCTTTCATTCATTGTGCCTTTTTCTTAGGTATATTTGCAATGTGAAAGAAATTTAATGATTTATTTTGTGAGCAATTAAAGATGGCTTATAATGTTGGGGGATATGGGATCACAGAACTTGATATTAATTCTAGTCTTTCTTTTTCTGTGTATTTTATCACACAAAATTATATTCTTCTTAAAATATAAATGAATATTTAAACAATTTCAACGGCATTATCGTAAAATGACACACATTATACATGTGTACTCGTATACTTATGAAAGAGGAAAGTTAAAAAAAATGTGATTATAGGTGGCAACTAGGCGTTTCAGGAAACCAGTGGACACCTACCGCTTTCAGAGACCCCGTGGACCTCGTAGAGACACTAGCCGTTAATCGTCTCCTCACTGTGGCTGAAGAAGTGTACCTGAAAGCTTCTAACTTACGTCTCCTCTTCATGCGTGTCTCGGCGATATCTCCAGCGGATCTCTAAACGGCAAATGTCCACTGGGCTTCGTGTGACACCTGGTTGCTACGGTGAAGTTGTATTGAATTGGAACGAGATATATACAGGATGTCCAAAAAGTCCCTGCAAACTTGACTCGCATGTAATACATGTGATAATTATAACAAATTTAATAATTTAGTGCATAGTGACTTTTGTTTTACATTTTTAAAGTAAGTAATGCCAATGTAAAAGCTTGCATTGCGGCATGTCTACATGAATTTTTTGAGATTATGGCTTACAAAAAGCTGTCTTACATACAGTTTCTCGCGCAACTATTTTATACTATTTTCAAACTTTAATTTTACATGTATCTGTCTGAAATATAAAAAACAAGGCCTCTCCTTCATACGGTCGAGTGAATTTTTTTAAAAGCTGATCAAAACTTTTTCCATCGTTTTCTTTAATGACGGCGAATGTTTCGATTTTAGAGTCCAACATCATTAGAGAGGATTAAATTTTGCCTTCTGGGTATTTTAGATCCGCAATTTCTGTGGCTATTCATGTTGGTAAAAGTTTTTTAATATGTCGAAACAAAATCTAACGAAATAATATTTGGAGAAATTCTCAGGAAACATGTCAAGCTTCTTAATAAGGATCATATGCCATTTTTATGCTTTGTGGTACCCTTAAAACCTATAGCCGAACACCTTTAATTCAAATTATTTATTGAGCAGTATGTCTATCTGTCTTGATGCAGAACAACATCAACATCTATTTTTATGTCAAAGCAGCTGCCTAAAAGTAAGCGTTAAAAGCTCTAATACAAAAAAGCCACTCTAGCGTATTTGTGAATTGAACTGTCGGAAGCATTTTATCCATTTTAACAGTCCTGAGAGAGATGAACGATGTCACCTATCCGATCTACTCGTTACTTAAATTAATATAGGTTCTACGTTTTTTTATATTTGAAATAACTTTTCGCATATAGAATATAAATCAGATATTGTAAAACAATTGATATATTTAACAATTCCTTGCAACAAATTATTCTAGTACATATATATATATATATATATATATATACCAGAGCTATTAAAGAAATAAAATCCTATAAACTATACAAATAAAATTACGCACAACGATTTTACAAGAAACCGCTTTTTGGATTCCTTAGGTTGACGAAATTGTAGTTTCAATATTTTTCTCCGACATTTTAGCTAACTAATTAACTTATCCAATGGCTAACCGACGTTGACTCAACGCTATCTTACCATCCCTCTTACCCCTTTCTCATTTTACCGTCCCGGTTTATTTCCTTTTCTACATCAGTAAAAACTTTTCATTCCATTTCCTCGCTAATCTTCTATCTCCTCCATCCGCTTATCTCTCCATCCCCTCCTTGCGATAAGGCTCCTTCTTCTACCGATCCCTCCAATCCGCACTAGAGACCCAAAACCTTCCATCGGCTCAATCAATCCGGTGCCGTTCCGACCATCACTCACTCCTTCAAACAGACGTATAATTGAGAGGCGCTTCGAATGGTTGGGATGGAACTGCCCATTACGCGTTAAAAAGGAAGAGAGAACCCGGGATAAGCCATCGTAAAACTGTCTCCTCCTATCCCCCTTTCTTCTTCCCGCCGCATATTTAATCATTGGTCTTTCCACCCAGTCAAGTTTAAAGACTATTCTCTCCTGGGCCCGGCGCGATTTCTTCGTATTCTGTTGCGAAAGTGCTACGGTCTTGCGGATGTCGTATGACTTTCCCTTATCCAAGTACATTTTTGTTACCTCCGCTGAGAATAGCGGCGGAGAGATGCTGTGATTTGAATGTGGGTTGAAGAGAGAGATTCAAAAGGAATGAAGGGAGAGGGTAGGAGACCAGTATATTTGTTATAAGCCGGTCGCAAAGGGCGAGAGACGAACGAGCACGGGGGCGCAGTTATACGGCGAGAGGCAATGAGAGAAATTGAAGCGAGTTAGATTGGACGAGATGAGTCAGCCGTGTGAGGAAATTGGACGCTGAGAGAGAGGGGCGAAGGACGACATCGCTCGATAAGGACTTTTCCGTAACGGAGACCTTGTAGGATTTCTCTACTTTGCTTTTAAATAAAAAAAAGAATGTCTTTCCATAATCTCCGCCGTTTTTTTCCTGGAGCGAACTTCAGCTAGAGGCATTTTCTGATAAGGAGGTGTCGTAGCGGAGGTCAAGTTTTTCACTATGATTCCTAGGTTTTAGTGACGGTGAAATACGTGAAGCATGCGTAAATTTTGCCAGTTCTATTTATATGATCAAGGTTACCGTGAAATTAGTTTATAAACGTATATCTGATCTTTGAAAGCAAAATCTCTTGATTCTCAAAACAATCTCCTTTAATGCGCAGAAAAGTTTAACTTTAAATCAATTAATGCTTTTACTTTTTAAAATAAACATTCATTTTTACTTTAAAACCTTTCATCGTCGTTTTGAAAATGGATAATTATATTTTATTTCCATAGAATTAATTAATAGTAGCTCAATAACTTTGGCTAAGGTTAATAAAGATGAAATACTCCTTTAGCCAAACAATTAGAGGGTTACAACACCCAATGCATTTCCCCCACAATCCATAGATTTAAGTGAACCACCATATTTTTTTAGAGAAATGAGCAAACGCGATATGTTTCTTAGCTTAAGAATTGTCGATTGTTCTGTTGAGTAGTTGTATTTTTACTAACATTATTCAAGAATAAGCATTTAAATGCGAAAAATGATCAAGTAAATTCATGTAAGTAACTGCAATCGACATAACAAGGTAATTGGAGATTGAATATCGAATTTGCATTCAACCATAAGACGAGCTCCATATTTCTCAAGTGAATCTGGCATCATGTTATATGAATTCTGAATTTCCTATTTCGAAAAAATGTAATCAAATATTATGCTCATAATTGCATAACATTTTTTGTTCTGAATACATTCCAAATTTCATAATAATAATATAAAACTATACTATATAATCAATCTGTTATTAAAATTTCTATATACAGAATAATATTAGTCTGAAGATAAGTCAATGCAACAATTTTGATTCCCGCATAAATTCAAATCCTAAGTCACTTGCATTATTTTAAATAATTAACAATCCGCGTAAGTCAATTGAACGCATATTAGGCAGTGTTCTCTGGTTCTGGTTCCTTCCTTGTAACGAATTGTAAAGCAGCTAACGTATGACTAGATTTAAAAATAAAGTTTATTATAATTTAAATTACCATTTTGTTTTGGATGATTTAATTCGATTCAAGTTCCGTAGAGTCTATTAAAAGCCTAGGATTGACAGCGTTTCCGATAATGTAAATATATAATTTGTATAGCGAATAGGGCGAGTGAATGACTGACTGGACTAAAAATATGCTTTCCAGTAAAGAATGCTTTTACCAAGTCTCCTTCTTACGCAGCGCAGACATCGCGGCCTGAAATACGATATAGACATACCCTAATGAGGTTAAAATAAAGTCCTCTTCATTGTCGATCATGTACTCCTCTCCGCCATTAATACTGACTCACGGAATTTGACGAAACATATTTATCGGCTACCAATATATTCCCCGAGACATTTTTCCCGATCAGCAGCGTAATGAAGACGTGTAAGACTACCCGTAGTTTGTCTGCGTCACATCAAAAGCCTTTGAATTCCCTACTTCTCTTCCATCCCCTACAGCTCCCCCATCAGACAATAAACCACCTCCTCAAAGACATCGGCCTTCGTAGCCGTCGTAATATACGGGAAGGAAGAATGGTATTGATTAATTACTCTTTCATAACTCCAGAGGACCGAAGGCTCCTTCTCCTGTTGGCATTCAATTTAAGTTGAAAGATACACAACGTATTGGGCGATGGAACAAAATCAACTGGGACGTATATCGGAGGGAGGGAGAGATTGGAGTGGGAGAAGGGAATAGGGGGAGGAGGAGGGGAGAACCTAGTAGTTTGGGAAGGGCACCGGAAGGAGTAACGAGGGGGGGAAGTGAGGAGGCGAGCGAGGAGGATGAAGAGGGTGTGGATATATGAGAGACGGAGGGATCGTGGGAGGGAAATTTTCAAGCTAGGAGAAGAAGAAGAGAAAAGATATTGGTCGGGGCGAGTGAGATGGGATGTTCGGGAAGGTATGTGGTGCGGGGTTGGAAAAAAAGGGGTAAGGGAGAAGGCGTGTAAAGGGAGCGTGGGGTGGGATGGGGAGGTACCACCTCGAATGGAGAGAGAGAGAAAGAGGGAAAGGAAGATCAATGGGCTTCGGAGTAGGGGGGCGTTAGGAAGTGGAAATGGAGGAGTAGTGGAAGGTTCCGAGATTTATAAGGGAGTGGTGGCGGTTGAAAAGTAAGGTGGGATGAGGTCCGGGGTATGAGGGAGAAGAAAAGGGAAGAAAAGGAGTGAAAGAGAGAGTAAGAAAGCGGAAGGGAGAAAGCCGAAGAGTAGAGTAGGAAAGAGTGCGTGTCGACAAGAAGGCGAAGGGTTGGTTCGTGGGTGGCCATGCAGAAATTGGTTGCGAGCGGAGAAGACTCAGGTCCTAAAGGGAGAACGGATGAGTAATGGACGGAGATGCACGCAAGATGGTGATTGTTGGCAGGGAAAGAACGGAAGAGGAGGGAAAATGAATAGGGAAACGGGGGATATATATATAGGGAAAAAGACGTAAAATGAGAATAAAAAACAGGATACTTTAAAAGGAAGGATGGAAAATTAATAGCATGTAGCGGAGTTGCGAAGGTTAGTTATGAGGGTGGAGCGAAAAATATAAGAAAATAAGGGAGGGGAGAGATACACTACGAGGCATAACTAATGGAAAATATTTACAAAATTTGCCCAATGCCTAATATTGAAAGGAGAGGATAAAGCTATCAAATAGCTCAAATATTTAAAATTAGAATGAACATGGAAATGAATATTGGAGAATAACCAGATAAAAGGAGAAGGAGGCAATTGCACAATTTCTGCCATTACGCTTCAATATTCCAATGATCTCTTCGTCAAAATGATGTACATTGACTTTCATAATTTTGATTTACGTAAGACTTTAAGTCCGTTTAATTCCTCTGTATAGTGACAAAAATAGAATATTAAAGTCAAAATAATATTTTCGATCCCCCGTAAATCCAAAAACGTAAACCGTCAAGAGGAGGGATGACACACGAAACCCGAAGGAGGTTGTAGAGGGTATTCTTGTTTTCACATTAATCCCGCTTAATGGAGGACAACGTTATCAAAGCAGGAAAAGGGGATGTGTATGTAATCACGCAAAATATTAACATTTTTATGCTTTATCAGAACACGCAGACTCAAGAAAGATGGGAAGTCAGGCTCGTGACTCAATAATTCAGAACCGAAAAATGTTAAGGAAATACAGACGAAAAATGAAAATGCTACATTCTTTGGTAGCATGCGAAGGATTTTATTTTATCGGAATACATATTCAAATTAAGGCATCAAACCATAAAAATAGATGTCGTAATAAAGGTAGTGCTATGGTAAAATAGATGTGATTTATAGGTAAATAAAGAAACCTCAAATTATACGACACTCAAACTCAGCACATTCTGTAACGTTATCTGGGATAAACGATGATACCGATAAAAATTTCATGAGGATGATAGCGGAAAATAATAATGTACTGAGTTTTACCGTAGTTCGCTATTATGCGTATAGCACTCTGGGAAGCTAAGCCTTTGTAATGTAAAAACTAAAAAGGAATTTTTATTAACCGTAAAATTTATGGTTTAATAGAGATAGCTTGCCATTTTACTCGTTTTTAATTAAAAACCACATTATATTCCTTTAT
Source organism: Tanypteryx hageni (assembly GCA_028673005.1). Classification (NCBI taxonomy): domain Eukaryota; kingdom Metazoa; phylum Arthropoda; class Insecta; order Odonata; family Petaluridae; genus Tanypteryx; species Tanypteryx hageni. The sequence goes on from CM054116.1 coordinate 61,537,971, forward strand.
TTAATAAATTGATAAGTTTATTATACATTATAAGTAGTGGAAAAATAAAATATAAGTTCAGTTTATGGCTCTATTCAGAAGATGATTAGGATAACTCCTGTTGCCACAACATATTTGAGCGAACCGGATTTGCATGCCAAATAAAATGCAACAATCTTGGGTGGCAGCTCGCAAACTGGGGATTCCATTCACTACGTGCTTATGCAGACTGTTGGCTCTTGTCATTATTTCATTCGTTTAATGGAAAGACCCGAAATTATTTTCGAGAAACATCCCAGACACTGCCAATGTATTCTGTTGCACATAGTCTCAAAACATCGCCAAAGCGCTAAGATCAGACCACGCATTCCTTTCTCCATTTTCATCTCTGCGAAGTTTTGCGCGGCCTCCTTTTCTAACCAAACAACGCAGGCCAAAGCTAATCCATTACAGATGTGGTTTGAAGGCTCGACAGAGAGAAAAGAACGACATAACACGGGGACAATAGGGGGAGAATGAAAGGCTAAGATAGAAAAAAGAGACACGACAGTCAACAGAGAGCATTGTGGGTGGCGAAAAACTGCGTGCGCGGTGGGCGGGGGGAAAAATAAAGAATTGGGAAATAGGATAGCGAACTGGGAAAGAGAGGTGGGAAGAGTTTGAGTTTGGAGTTCGGGTAGAAGATAAACTCGCAGAGAGGGTTAGGATGAGAAAGGAGAGAGGAAAAAAGTAGCGTGGGTTATATGAGAGGACGGAGTAAAACCGTGATAAGAATGGGGTCAGGAGTGAAATTTTTTGGTGAGCAAGGTAAAGGAATATGACCCGTACCAAATAGAAAGGCCGCGGCGAAAGGAGAGTGGTAGTGAAAGTATGCGTGTGGAAGGAGAGATATGGAGAAAGTATGTAACGGGAAAAAAGTGATACAGAAGGAGGAAGCGGGAGAGTTGGAAAAACGGATGAAAGAATGATTGGTGTAAAATAGAAAAAATATAAGTAGGAATAGGTATGGTTGGTTATGGTTGAGGAGAACGGATAAAAAGACAACTTTATAAAATATTGAATATCGAAAAGAATAACTCTAGAAGAAAAATAGGAAGATATATATAAAATAAAGAATATTGAAAAGAATAACTGAAGAAGAAAAATAGGAAAATAGATAAAAGAAAACTACTGGCAGAAATAGGGACAGAGTTGATGAATGAAAGACAAAATTGACTAGAATAACATAACTAAACAAAGAATGAACGAAGGAGCTGAAGTGAAAATAAGAAAGAACAGATTGACCAATAGATGGAAGAATTCTAGAATAAAAGATAGAAAAATGAGAACTGGAGAGAATCGGAGGGAAAAGGGAGTCTGGGGTGAGAGAGGATTGAGGGAAGGAAAGATAGGTAAATGGATTTTTCCCACAGCGGAAAAATCATCCTCCCGCATACGTTGCCATGGCAAAGGGCCCTTTGACTGAACACAAAGAAGCAGCGCACGCAACCCTATATGCTGCGGGAACCGTACACAACATGCTAACCCCGCGGATCCACTCTTCCACATGCCTTCCCTTTGGCGGCAAGAAGTTTTTCATATCTCCCTGAAATTTTTATGCTATTTTTCTTTATTATACCACTCACAAAGATGACGTCTCTGAATTATCTGTGAAAAATATATCGTTTTTTATTCCTCAGTCGCAGAACTGAAAAAACGTCCGCTTTGCAAAGCATGAGCAAACTATTGAGACAAATATATCTACTTGGTGGTGCCACATAACCGTGCAGTCTTAATTTTTAAGGAGCTGACCTTATTTTTATGGCAGCTCATACATGTTAATAGAAGTGTTAAAAATATCGTAACAGCAGAAAAGATATTATTGAAAAGGCATTGCCTTAACGGACACATAACATTTCTATCGTTTTGAAAAAGTAGAAAAATTTAAGTTGCGAATATTTTTCATAAAGCCCAAATTAATTCGATGGAATAGATGGGAAGCAGTCAAAACCTTGAATCAAAGTGGAAGACACTGATTCAATTCCCCATCAGAGCTTTTTTATGTTAATTAGCGTATTTCCTCTACATTCTCCCTATTGGTTGCCGTCGAATAACATTGTGTGAAGTGAAATTCTACAAGAAAATCCCCGAAATCCTCGTTAATAAAAATTTCTCTGTCTGAAAATAAAATTTTCATCCTTTTTAAATAATTTATTACTTTAACCCTTGCCTCTCTCCTTTAAAAACAACACACGTCGCGTCCTTTGCACGCAGAGACACATATTTTTGAAAGTATTCCTCCCCCTGAAGGAGATGGATATTCTTTTGAAATGCATGAGCCAATCCTTTTGTTTTCCTCGTCACTCCTCGTTCAAACCTTCCCTTCCATCAACGCACCAAAGCCAGAAATGCGACTCCAACGTGACCTTCAACAGATAGAGTGGAACTTTGGGAAGAGAAGGAAGGCCTTCTGTTGGTTCGCTCCTGTGTGTACTCCCTTCTTCTTTACGTGAACTGACAGTCGCCAGATGGATATTGGGAGGACCGACGGCAAAAATAAAAATAAAAATACTTCCCTCCCTAGTAAAAAGAGAGGAAAACGAACGAAGGAGGAGGATAGATAAGAGAACAGAATGAGGAGATGAGGAGAGTAGGAGATGGAAACGGGTATGCTAAGGGAGGAGGGGATCGAGGTTGCGAGGGAGGGTAGGGAGAGGAGGATAGGGAGAAGAGGGAGGAGGATGCGGAGACTAGGGTGTGGAGAAACTGAGGGAGAAGAATCTGACACGTGTACGGAGGAAGGGTGCAAGATAAGCAACGACAGGGGATACTGCGGGTAAGGGAAGGAAAAAAGAGAAAGGGATGAAAAGGTGTGAGGGAGGAAAAGGAATCGAGAAAAAAGAAATGATGAGAGACAAAGGGAGAGGAATGTTAGTCTCCTACGTCAAAGTGATATGGGTTCTAAGAGATGGTCTGGAGGTCTCAACGGTCAAAAATGTCATCAACATAGTGCTCTCGAGTACCTCTGCGCTCTTGGGCTTACCAACTTTGCTTTCCTAACACGCTTTAAATCACGCTCGAGATAACCAGGAATTGTTGTTTTTTAATTTATCAAATAATAACTCTGATGCAGGTCTTTTTTCTATTTCTATTCCTAATTTTTGAAAATATATATGTTGTTTCTCGCTTGATATTCAGGAAAGAACTTGGTGACCGTCTTATCCAAAGGGTTGAAAACTCCTGGTAAAATAGGATGTTGGAAAAGTTAGATGCGACTGAAAATAAGGTAAAAGAGATAGAGACAGGAAAGGAACCAACGGTTAAAGTAACGTATTTTACCGTTCACCTCTATTAATACAATTTTATCGAGGAGAATCCTATTATGTGACCGATTTACGATAAATTTTTGCTTTCATATTAGGCTATTTGGAAAATATTTTGCTTGTAAAAATGCTCACATAAGAATTGAATGATAAATGAGAACTCTATGAAGATGTCGGTCTTTATAATAACCTAAAAGAATTTGTCTGTTTTGATTTAATGCAATGCGATATTTCAGTCGTGAAAATTTCAATTGCCTTTTTGGAATTCTCCAAAAATAAATTATTATGAAAATTATAGAAATAATTCTTTCCAAGCCTTAATTTGGAAATGTGGAGAGCCATAAATAAGGTTAACTGAGACAAGATAAGAAGTAATAGCAGCAACAAGAATATTATAAAGAAAGAACGTTCACTCACTCTTACAGGAAGACCTGATATGCCGAAAACACAGTCTCTAGTCAGGGCTCGGTGCATACCACCTTATACCAACGCATTAAACATTCGCGAATTTAAAAAGTTATAGGAGGAACCCTAGACACCGAAACTCACTCGGGCCTAATGAAATCATTATGGCAGATGATTCGAGCACCCACACGCACGCAGCATGTCAAATCTCATTCTCATTTATGATCCGACGCAAGGCAGGAAGACTGTCGCCAAGCTAAATAGTATGTACGACTGACAAGCGTGGAGCCAGGCGCCACCATCCTAAACGCGAATTTGCCACATCCTAAGTTCGAAAAGCTGTCATAATGTTATAGTATTATAACGTCGCTAGCCAAGGGACTGCTGAGTATGTAGATATATTTAGAATTTTGGTAGCTCTTATAATTATAAAGAGTGGTTTTCATAGTTTTTTCACCTATTCTTACTCATTCCGATAAATACTAATTAACTATTTCTTTTCTGGTTCAAAATTGTCATTTCTGACCTAATAGAGAAACTTTAGACCTATGTATATGTTTACTTTGTTAAGCATTTACGCATAAGATTCTGTGCTTTAGCAGAAAAGAAATTTATACATTGACGTTCAAGTATTAGCATCGTACCTTAAGAGTAAGATGCAACCTCAAATTTTATGCAGAAAATTCATTACGTAAAAAAATATGATAAAACGTTTTCATAATTGAAACACTCGAGAAAAAATACCCAATAAAATAGATAAATGCGAAAATAAAATCGCCTAAAATTTCAATTCTGTACGTTGAACTCCATTTAAAGTTAAATAATGACATAATTAATCGAATCAGACGTGACTTCGTGGAAGTAGTTAATATTATTCATATAAAATACACAGTATTTTCCGTTGGCCCCCTTGGTTTTCTTTGTTAAGAGTAGGCTAATGTCGACACCGGGTTTCCCCTCTTCCCTTGTGATTGTGTTCGTTGTGGATGGAGTTATGTCTTTAATAATCCAAGAGGTTAATTAACCGAAATACACACACACAAACACAGGCCCTCCGAGAGACTCAGAGAGGCTCGGGCCACTTCCAGATTTTGAGGCCCCTCAACGTAATAAAAATAAATAAATTCCCATAAGGAAGCGTTTATGCATTACGTAACCCAATTTGGTGGTCGGGGTTCGCTGGATGGTTATTCTTTCATTAAATCTTCTAACCCAGGCATGTCAAACTTGCAGCTTTTTCTGTGACTTACTGCGGCTCGATAGTTAATTTTAGTCTCAAGTGAATAGTGTAGGATTTCATATAAATGCTTTATTTCAACAAAAGGAAGACGACATTTTTTCAAAGTTACCGAATTACAATAGAACGCATTTTCTAAATTACTGTTTTTAATTGTAAAAAAGCGTCCAATATTCTAGCTCATTGTCAGTGTTTTACAAGGTGTGGAACGCGTACCACTGGTGGTACGCGAAAGGATTTCAAGGGATACGCGGCAGAAAAGAAGTTACTAAAAATTGTTCCACAGTTCTATCTGCTGTCAGATGAACTCTGATATAAAGAAAATTAAAGAAATTCATATATTAAATTTTGGCTTGTTCAAAGCACGGGAAGTCTCTATATTATTGCGGTTGATATATATAAATCAAGCGAAAGATCGCAACTTCCTCTGTCGATCAATGCAAGCGTTGCTCAAGGCGTAGTATGAAACCATCCAATCTTAAGCGCCACTTAGATAACAAACATAAAGAATACCATGACAAACCAGTAATATTCTTTCAAAATAGGCGTAAGGTAATCCAAAACTTGAATAAAACAAAGCGCAGTGTGACGGGCATTACGATTGATAGTGTTCCCCTGTCAAAGAACACAGATATGGCCGAAAACGTAAAGCAGCAATTATTGTTACGAGTACAACAGAGTCGCTACTATGCACTGCAAGTCGATGAATCCACCGATATTGTGTTTAACTAATCTCTTGTTGTTTGTCAGGTACGAGCTGATTGGGGACGTTCACAATGATATTTTGTTCTGTCAACCTTTGCTAACACTTACAACTGGGAATGCTATTTTCAAAGTTATATATGACTTTATTAAAGACAGTCGCTTGGATTGGGGTCGAAGTGTTGGGATAAGTACAGATTGCCCTGCAGAGAAAGGAGTTGTTGTACGTATTCAAGCTGTTGCACCTGAAGCAAAATCGACTCACTGTTGTATACACAGGGAAGCACTCACCACCCATGATATCTAAAGCAAATAATTGACGAAATCGTAAAAATTGTCAGCTTTGTGAAAGGCCGTTCACTAAATGCCAGGCTTTTTGCTCAGCTCTGTGAAGAGATGGGCAGTGACCATATGCAGCTACTATTTCACACTGAAGTACGTTGGCTTTCGTGTACAAAAGTCCTCACCTGCCTGTTTTATCTGCGAGAAGAACTTTCAATTGTAGATATCTTTGCCCATTTGAACAGTCTCATTCTATCCTTGCAAGGCAAGGTGATATCCATATTCCATAAAGGTTGGTGGCTTGATTAACTTATGACTCGGTTTACATCGGTGGAAAAACTCCTTAAGCCATAAAAGTTTATAATAAACCCGATGTATTTCGCCCACTAAGTGGGCATCTTCAAGGGCGAACTTCTCTCGACGGTGACTGAAAGTTAACTGTGAGGACAATAAGAATTCAGGTATTGAGGGGAGCGAAAAACAAAATAAATGCGAAAAACTTTTTAGGCATCGATGTTATAATTATCTGTCAGTTTGTACAAGGTTTTGTTGAATTCCGTGTCTGCATTCATGATTGTTGACGGTTTTTGTAAATGTGTAAGTTTTTCAAGGAGTTGAGTGAGTTGTTTGACGAAATAATTAATATTGCAGGGTTTGGTGGAAGCCAGTCATCACCGGCTTTCCTCAATCAGCTTTCCAGCATTGCTACTAAGCTGTCAGTAGTGATTTTATTCATTACTTAAGTTTTGCCCATCGACAAGTTATAGGCACCATGGCAGGCTGTGAAGCCGCACTCGGTCCTAAGTCATCTGCATTTCATAAGAGAAGGGAGGAGAGAAACCCGGTGCCGGCATTAGCCTACTCTTGCGAAATACACCAGGGGGGCCAACTGCTTAACGTCCCTTCCGAAGGACGGAGTGTTGATTTGTGCGGTCTCCTCAATATTTCTCGTGGTCTCGTTTTCTCATCCGAGTCGCCTAAAAGCAACGCACAAATAGAGGGCCGGAATCGTAAGGTGAGGCCAACACTCAAACCACACCGCCGGATCCCTCTAAATTAATTTGATGTCGTTCACATTTATACTGTGTCCTGTTTCAACTAAATGTTTGGCTACGCTCGATTTTTCAAAGCGATTGTATTTGTAGTGTGCTAGATGTTCCTTCAACAGTGTGATTATTTTCCTTTTTGTTTGGCCAATATATTGTTTGTCGCAATGTGAACATTGTATTTTACAGATCCCAGATTTATTTAACTCTTCTGTCTTGTCTTTAGTATTGCCTAATAATTTTTTAAAATTGTGTGGGTTCGTGTAAACAGTTGAATATTTTTTTTGTTTGAAAATCTTATCCAAGCCGTTGTTTAGAGGAGGGAAATAAGGTAATTTTATATATTTGTTGTGTTTTTTGTTTTCGATTTTGAAGGTGGTAGTGTTGGTCAATGTTTTTTTTTGAGTTTGTGTTTTCGAACTAGTTTGTCAATTAAGTTGTAGCTGTATCCGAGGTTTGTGGCTATTTCTTTTGTATATGTTAGTTCTTTTTCGTATCTGTGTTTATTTAGGGGGAACATTACAAAGTCTATGTAATAGATGATGGAAGACATCTATTTTTTGGCTGATCGGATGGAAAGAGTTATTGGGGAAAAAATTGTTGGTGTGTGTGGCTTTTCTAAAAATGTCAAACTCAATTTAGTGTTTATTTTTTATAATTAGCAAATCTAAAAATGGTAAAGTGATGTTTTGAGCTAATTCATGAGTGAATTTAATCGTTGGAAATAAACTATTTAGTTGATTAATAAAATCCTCTAATTTTTATTTGTTTAAATCAAGAAATTGCAAAGATATCATCTACATATCTATACCAAATTTCAGGGAAATAGTTAAATTTTTCTTTAAAAAAAAAAGGACGAATAAATTAGCAATGAATGGTGAAAGAGGGTTTCCCATGGAGGTACCTTGGATTTGTTTATAAAATTTTTGGTTAAATTGAAATACATTCTGTGACATACACAGGTTAGTAAGAAAACATACTCATGAACCATTTTGACAGGGATATTTTGGTTTAGTAGTTGATCTTTTAGGATTTGGGAAGTTTCCTCTATTGGTACACTTGAGAATAGACTTTTAGCGTCAAAGGAGACCATGATCTCTGACTCTTTTAATGTCAAGTTTTTAAATTTGTTAATCAATTCATATGAGTTTTTTACTGAGTGGTCTTCTGGAAATGGCAACTGTTTGAATTCATTGTTAAGCCATTTGGCCAAGTTGTAAGTCGGGCTATTTATCCTCGAAGCTATGGGTCTCATGGAATTATCATTTTTGCGTATCTTGAGGAGAAACTACCCATAGAGGAAATAGTGACCAACATTGAAAGATCCATTGAGTTTTTATATGAAAACTCCAAAAATTACATTAGACGTTTTTTATTTTTGCGACCGGTTTTGCACGTGCGAAACCGGTCGCAGAAATAAAAAATGTGAAAAAGTATTGAGTGTGTATTTAATATTAATAATAAAATAATGACGCATATAATAACCTTTTATAGCTTCTCATGCCAAAATTTCTCCGAATGGAGTTATTTACTAAAATGTATTTCCTTATTTATATTTGAAAATTCATTTTGTAAGAAGCAATAATATTATTATAGTTTAAATTAAAACACTTGTCTTTTTATTAATAACCATGTAACTTATAGCTTGTATGATTTCTTGTTATCAAGTTGTAGAATTTATTCGTCGAATATTTGCGACGCATGCATAAGTCTGTTGATCTCATGCTCTCAAATTTCAGTTGATTTTTAATTAATCAAGTTCCGATTTATTTGACATGAATGAAGATTTGAAAGCCTAATATATACTTTGAAATATGCACTAACGGTGAAATTTCGAATTTATTTCATAAATTAATTCAAGATTTCAATGATTGTACCGTAAAATATAACTAAATTTCGCTTTAAATTAGGCAAAATTTTAAAGAGTTTGGAGGCGTTCTATCCTTCTTAATACCTGAAGTAATAGATTTACGACTAACTCGCATCTTCCCGACTCACGATATAATCTGCGGAACGTCACTGAATGAATGATGGACGAGGATGGAAATGTAATCGTGAAAGTTAAAATGAACATAAATCTAATAAGGTTTAGGAAAATTGGATCAACATGGTTAAAGAGTTATACTGGCATAGCAAGTACTTAAAATCTCAGTCTCTATTAGCAGAGTATCGAACATTTCTTAACTAGAAGAAGATCGAAGCAACATAGACTCTATCTACAGGTTTCACCAGTGTAAATGTATTAGGCTCTAGGATATCCATTTAATATTCGACTTGTAGTTGCAGAGAAAACGTTTTGATTAATTCTGTCTTGCATAAAAAATAAGCGTGGAAACTTTAATTTTTAGCGAAAGCAGAGCTTCTTGGAACCAGTTTTTTGAGTTAAGTCTGAGAACTATATGATTATCTGGCATTTACATAAAAAATAATTGTATTAAAACCTTTTTGAATTAAAAAAAACAAAAAGTATAGATCTTTTGAAAATGATTATGTATAAAAGAAAGAACAATGCTCACGTAATTATATTCTAAATATAATTTTTATAAAAAACTAACATTCGCGATTATTGGTGATGCGAATTTTCATTTTCACAATTACAATAAATATCAGATATACGTAATCCCAGCTTATTTAATAATATTTAAAATTCTCACGTTTTACAAATTTATAATTTTTCCAACTTTAACAAAATGCTAATGTTGCAAGGTAAATGTAACGAACATATATTAAGTTACTCTTTATGTTGTTTCTTAAGCATTAATCGATATAATGCTGTAATCGGAAATTTTCAAATACTTTTTCCTCAAAAGAAGCGTACTGTCATATTACTCTCGAGCCTTCTGTAAATACATGATGTACGAACTATCAATTTAAAAAAACAATTGAAAATTTTGGGGTTTTTTATAATTAATAATAGCTATAATTTTCTAAAATTATAGCAATAGTTATTTTTCCAATTAACACAAATTCTCATATATTGTTATTGGCATAAAGTGTATCACCGGAATATTAATGTAGAAAATTATGAATTATTAAATAAATATGTCGTAATTGGACTAAGGATGAATGAACTGATATTAAACTGATCTCTATAGTTAACCTGGCATCGTAAACATATTTCTTTAGCGTTTGTCAGTACTTTTCAAAACCAAGAAATTAATTTATTTGCAAATGAAATTACATAGAATTACTAATTAAGATTAACCAACCATTTCGGTTTTGTTTTAGATGAGATACGTGACATATGCTGCATGGCAATAACTTTTACATGATTTCTCAAAGATACGAACGATTCCATCCGGAATACTTATTTAAGGTGTATTTCGTCAGTCATAATCACATAGGTAAACGCACCATTGATTCTGGTGCATGCGATCGTAGACGTAAAAATGTTAGGAGAATAAATTAAATCTATTTTGGAATATCTTTTACGAAAAGAGAAAAAAAAGATGAAAGAGTAGATACGTAGATGATGCGCGTGAGAGACGGGCACGGAGGGACGGATTCTTCGAAGGAAAGTCTGGAAGGAAAAATAAACGGCCCTGGATAGGAAACCGATGCATTGGCTCGGAAAGATAGGCTGGTTAGAGATATCGCAAGGAAGAAAAATAGGAGAAAGGAAGTGGATGCGAATGGTAGTGAGTGGTGGGAGGCGAAGAAATGAGAGAGAAAGGAACGCAGGTAATGGAACGGACTAAGAAAAGGAAGAAAAAGGTGAGCGCCCGCGATAAATTGTAACATAGATATAGGGAGTGAAAGGGAGATAGAGACGTAGGAAGGAGAGAGAGAGACAGGGAGAGGCAGAGAGAGAGGCAGAGAGAGAGGCAGAGAGAGAGAGGCAGAGAGAGAGGCAGAGAGAGAGGCAGAGAGAGAAGCAGAGAGAGAGAGGCAGAGAGAGAGAGGCAGAGATAGAGGCAGAGATAGAGGCAGAGAGAGAGGGAGAGAGAGAGAGAGAGGCAGAGAGCGAGACAGAGAGAGAGAGGATAAGCGAATCATGAGAGGGATGCTAGTTGGGAAGAGTTTTTATAGAAGCAAAGGAAATCGGAGTTGGAGAAGAAACGCTGGACGGGTCCGGAAGAAGAGAGAGAAAGAGAGCGTGTGCAAGGCTGGGAGAATGAACGAGAAGGGCGAAGGAAATAAAGGGGTAAAACGGATGAGGGGAACACCGTGGCCTGTTAGGTAGAGCGAAGAAGGCTCGCCGAGAGAGGCGAAGGTAATGCGGTTTTGTTGTGCAAGGCAAACCGCGTCGTAACGAGGAAGTAGTTTCCGAAGGGAGGGGCGGCGCGAGGGATAATGAACAAATTTGAATGAATAGGAGTAATGAAGATGGACGCCGGTAAGGATGCGGGCGGACCGAGGCAACAAGAATATGAGATGGGAGGTATAATTTTACCTCCGATGACCGAGTGGCGCTGATGGAAAAAAATTGGAGTTGGAATGCCGGTGAAGGACGTGAGCGAGTGGATTTAAAAAAGAAAAACTTTGGCCGAGTATTCCCAAGATCGACTAGGATAAAAGGGATCGGGGAAAAAAGCCCGGACTCTTGTTGGGAATAGGGGTAAAAGGGGGGGAGAGAGGGGGTATGTTTTATTTTTGGAATGAATGAGGAGTGAGAAGAGGAGAAGAGTTGGATGGAGAGCTCCAGCTGTTTGAAGAAGGCGTGGAAAGAATTGTGGGCGAGGGTGGATTTCGGCTCTAGTGAGAGCCCGTGTTTAAGGAAGTAACGTAAACTTCCTCGAACCAAGTTTCGCAATGTGTTATTCGAAGGAAATGAGACCGGACTCTCGGGATGGGAAAGGAGCCTCGAGATGAAAGAAAGATGAGAGAGGGGAGGGAAGGGAGAGCGAGCGAGGGAGTGGGGAGGAGGAGAGGGGGGCATCAGCGGACGGCGAGGAGGGAGAGATAGGAACGAGAGTTACTGGGAATGCGAAGGGATGGATGTAGGTAGAGAGAGGGAGGGAGGGAGATAGGGGGAGAGAGAGAGTAAAAGAGGGAAGGAATTAAACAGAGAGATGAGAGATGGAAAATGTGCTCAAGTTCCGCCTTTCATTAGCGGCAACTCAAAAGCCAGTGCTTTCCCTGCTAATTGGATGGAGATGAAAAAATTCCAAAGAGACGTCCATATTTTTTGCATTGCCGTATTAGCTCGAAAGTGAGGGAGAGAGAGAGAGAGAGAGAGTGATAAAAAATGACTCACTCGATCGATATGTGAAATACACGGCCGAAATAGTGTGTTTATTATTTTTATTGCAAATAACTTTTCCGAATTCCATTCAGCGTACGTTATTTAAATTTGCATGTCTTTAAAGCGTCGATCTAGCTCACATGCTGTTGCATCGGTAAATGATGAATTCGGAGTATTTCAGGGAGTTGAAAGTAATTTCCATTTGTGGATTTAGAATTGCGCTACATGCTGTATTTTTGTTTATTTCAAACTAATACTGTGGAGAAATTTTAAATGTTACCATATTTACAAGAGTTTTTATAATAATTAATATTAATATATTATCTTATTTGGTAATTCAGGGATTACATTTTTTTAAAGAAATTGATTGTAACATCAATTGATTCGTCGATCAATAAATCTATAGACTCACGTGATGTTTTCAATAAAAAACTGAATGCATGCTAAATATTTCAAATTTATGTTGTCAGCGCCAATACGTTAAGAAAATTAATACAATGAATCAATATTCACTTCCCTTAAATTAAACTTCGTACAATAAAAAAAGGATTTTTGGAAAATCAAGACTTACAACGTTCACCATACGAAGATATTTTAAAATAAGCATTTCTTTCTTTCTCAAAATAAGCTGAACATCATTTATGAGAATTCAATTGCTTTTAGCAGAAATTCAGATTCATTAATCAAATTACGTAAGTTGGTAAATGTCCACGGGGCAAAGGGGTCGATAGAAAGAGAGAGAGAGAGAGCCGAAAACGTTATATGATAATTTCCATTTGCCTGACGTCAAACGCATGTCAATGGAGGCAGCTTTGTCCGGCTTAACTTAGCACTCTATTTGAAAGCGATGATATTGTTATTCACATGCGTGACATACAATATATCCCACCTGCTCTCAAATGAGGGAAATTACCCTTCGGCGATGCTTAAGCCATTCAAGTTAAATCGGAAGAGATAACTCTAAATATAAATAATTCCTTCTAAAAGAGTTCCAGGAACACAAAATTAAAGTAATTAGGACAAGAATATTTATATAAAGCAAATTTTTTAAGTATTTACGTAAACCAGGTATTCTTTAAGAATATAAACGTGACTTAAAATAATGTACGTGTTGTACAATGCGCTGGGAAATACCTTGGAAAATATATTTAAAATATTTTTGTAAATATCATTTATCCTGAATTAGAATAAGCAAAATCAGTAAAAAATATCGGTTGGATATAGTTGTGCGATATGTAAATTAATGTACTATCTAAGATTTGTCTTCTTCAACAATTATACCTGTAATTATAAAAAGATATTCCATGTAACGGAGAGAAAGAACATCGCTAGGAAGATATGCATGCCATTAATGACATTCTTCGAACATAGTAACGCTGTGTTGAAAGGTAGTATGTTATCCTTTGCTAAGTTCATTGCAAAGAAATCGAGAGGAAAATGTTAACATACGAACAGAGAATTAGAGGGAGAACGGTGAGAGATCGATTAGAGAATTGCCGTGGCAGATACGGTAGGGGATTATTGGGAAACTGTAGCGAAATGAACTTTTCCAATTATGAAGGGGTGAGACCGGAAGTTGATTGTTAACTTGTTCTCGGTTCTGAGAAAAGGACGGGAGAAGAGCAAGGATACGGGAAATAACAAGTAAGGAACAGAAGTTTGGGCGTGAAGTGAGAGATCTCACGGTACTAGTAAGAAAATGAGAATACTCAGCATAGAATTGATTTAAAAGACGATATTTTTTCAAACGACTCAGGTTAGAGGATAATCGATTGTATGTCACATGTCTATTTACGATTTTTGCATGACTCTATCCAACAACGGGTTAATTTAATGCGCAGCGCTCCATAGGAGACGAGCAGTTTACCTATTAAATGTATCGATTGTATTCCAGCAGTAAAGTGAAGTAGAAAGCATTTCAAAATATTGAATTGAAAGTTTTCTTGAAATTTTCATCAACTACTTCTCAAATTGTCTGTAGATTATCAATGACTGCCACGTAGCAGATACCATGAAAGAACAGATTCCGGTGATAACAGTTGCCTTAAATGCAAAAAAAAGGAGAATTTCTTTCCCTTCCTCTTTCCTGGTCTCCAGCTTTTTGCACCCCAATCGGAACACGTCAAGTCCATACTACCCAGAAATTAAATGTCTGTCTGCCCTCCGCTAACTCTTTACGGAGTTTTATCAAAATATATTCAAATTTGTGTTACTTATTGGATGATTGAGGTACATTATTCTTGACTGACATTTTTTGCGCTTTATTCTAAAGAAACATCTGTCCATCCGTCCGTCTGTTCGGGTAATATAGCTTAGTGGATCTTAAGTTAGCTGCTGGGGAGTAATCGGGAAATTTCGCAAAAAAGTACAGACTGCAAATATAGGGAACCAGAATTACATCGCATCTACATTATATACTCCGCTGGAAAGATAGCAGTCGATGAAATAAGCGCCATATGTAATTTTCTGTACAGTTCTCTCACTTGTTTTAATACCTTTTATATTAATTTATGATTGGTAATTTGTATATTTGTGCTCTTGTATTCACATCCCAAAGAATGTCGAATTACTCAAAACGGCTGATTCTATTTTAACCATTCTTTCAGTTTTAAATAGAAAGACACCTAAAGAGACTAATGGATAAAGTTCGTTTCCACAACAGTTTAATTACTCCATTTTAATGAAATTGGAATTGGGGCAGCATATATTTGATTTTCACTTTAAAATTACTAAAAATAATCATACAAAACTTGGACCTGAACCAAAGAACGCCTAAAAGAATGAAAATTCATTTTTTTAACTCCGATTTTACTCACAAATTTCTTTTGAACACGAAAATTTTACGTTTTTTTTGGAGAAAATCATTCGTCTTGAGAAGATATTCCATTGTTACTGATTTAGCAAAATTACCTACATTGCATTTAATTATATGGAAAACGATAAATATGTCGTGAAATTACATCCGTTACCACCGATAGTAAGTTTTAACTGAACAAAGTTTGACTATATAAATATGGAATTTAGATGTTCCATATAAAATTTAATTATAAATTTTATATTGAATTCACTCTGGTCCAGTCTATTTCACCCTTTCTCGAATGAGATCATTTGATGGAGCAACAAAACCATGTGGGATAATGTCTGTAACCTAAGTGCTTTGGTAGAATTAGAAAGACTTCGAGCTTCACCAAAGTTCAATGCAAATAATGTGGGCTAAGCTGATGTACTCGTATAAGAGATAAACGAGAGTACGGTGGAAATTGAAAATGAAATTAAAAAAATAAACTCCTAAGCCGTACAATTAAAAAATTTTCTTAGAGATAAACAGTAAAAAATATCAAGTTTGCGGAAAATTAATTCTCGCCAGGGACCATCAGACATTTGTTTGAGATAACAAATCCCTGGCGAGAATTAATTTTCCGCAAACTTGATATTTTTGACTGTTTATCTCTAAAACATTTTTTTAATTGTACAGTTTAGGAGTTGATTTTTTATTTTTTTAAACTTTAAGCTAATTTAAATAAAATGAAGTTAATGCACCAAATTATTATCTATATAAAAGTTACTTACAAAAATTCATTTTTATTGTATAACTTGTTAGACTCTCTGTTTGTTGTTGTATTTCTTTAATGTATTTTTTGTTTTTTGTACTAACAGATTTCTACTTTTCAGATTTCTTTATTTGAACGACATCTCAAGAATGCATATATGCTTTAATGGCAGTCCTTGATATACTTCGCTGAATTTCTGTCTCTAATATTTCATTTTCACCAGGTATACGATGCTTCCTTACAACATTAGCACAAAATTAAACTTATAAAAATCAGCTAAAGTGTATGGCGACAAGAATAGCTAAAATTTTGTGTCCTCATATGATATAATTTAAATTTTTATAAATAAACTCTCTTAAACTAGTATCATTACAGTGATTTAAAAAAATATTTCAATGGCAACTAAAACAAATATGTAACATCTATATTTAAAGCATGAAATGAGTTGAAATAACAATTTAGTTATTTTCGAAAGTTAAAAAATATATTGGAAAAATAATGGACTGAATGGCTTGGGAGACTGTTATTTTTTAATTATACAGTAGTTAATATGCAATATTACTTGCGTTGGTATTTATTAATTTGATATTCGATAAGCCATCAACTTTTGTAACACTACCATTTGCATTTAAAAACTTTGCAAACGTTCTGATCCGATTTTTTCTTTGAAATATTAGTTCAACTTAGTTCATATGTAACCGCTTTCGTAGCTACGATGAAAATTTTGCGGATCCTTTGTTTACGGAGAAACATGAACAAATTAATGATAGATATTTGGGATAAATTTCCGAAGGTAATAATTCGGAATTTGAGGATGGAAAAATTTTACTGTACCGATCCAATCTCCAACAAAGCAGATAAACATAGTAACGTAAAACATCAACAAATTGTCAAGCAGATAAACATAGCAACTAAAAGCATCAAGTCGTCGTAGGTCTTAAAGATCGGTAAATTAATTTTTAAATCGAATTTCGTAATGACAAGGAATCACATTAAAATTAATTGTTTCTGCTGGATTGGTAGTGTGCTCGAGTGATACGTTTTAAACTTTATGAGTAAATATTCGCAGTATTTTTATATGCAGCTTATTGAAGGAAATATAAAACAATAAAAATTAAATTATCTAATTTTTATCTAGATTTTGGTCTGGAGTAACTATTTATATTTTAAGCTTCAGTATGACGATCTAGAATAAATCACCGTCTAAAATTTCGGATCACTCCAACATTTATTAAAAACCCAAAGATTGAGCGTATTTTGCTCCTAAATTTTGAAAAAATAATTCCGATCTCTTCAAATGCATTCAAAAGAGCATCGCGCTAGATATGCGCCTGGCCTATTTTTCGTTATCGCGCGGAAGCGAATATCGTATGGAAGCGACGGTCGTGCAAATGGCACGACTCTTTACTCAGCTGTTGAGATAAAAAAAACAGGCGGAATAAAAAGCACGACTGTAAGTACCACAAAAAAACGAATAATTTTCCTCAAAATAAGAAGAAAACAAATCGTGCGGATTGAGATATTTCGCGGCACAAATAATGGAAAGGAGTGAGACTTGAAGGAGATCCCATTATCGGCATAGAAAGCATCCATCCTTTTGAATCTAAGACGTGAAGCTATCGTAGATTCAAATTATTTTTGCAGAAGGTCGATTGGTAAAAAGCAATGAAATCATCTCAATTAAGGTCTTTGAGATAAATTGAATTTCTAAGTGTTCGTGTGTCACTCTTTTGATTGAGTAATTAATTGAAATCGTGCGCACGTATCGGCGACAATAAATTTTGACCCAGAAAACTAATATCTATGGAAATACGTGTAGTGACCGCAGTCGCAATACTAAAGAGCAACTTAGATTTAAAGTGAGTTGCGTATGCACTGATTATTTTTTCATTTTAACAGAAATATGTATCAAATCTTCAGAAGATAGAACAGAATAACAGAGTACGATTCTTTGAAGTGAAGCAAATATTCTAAGAAAATATTTCCATTTAAGGAAATATTTTCTTAGAATATTTATTTTACTTAAACGAATGGATGCCCTGTTATTTCATTTACTATGTCAATATGATTGAACTTTTCAAAAAGATGCCATTCTAGCCTTTATCAGCTCCTTCAACCTAATGTATGCAATCTTGAATGCGCGTCTATTGCCGTCATGGGATAGGTTTTTGGATGTAGTTGAAAGTGGTTAGGATATGCATTATAATAACGCAAAAATAGTTTCCCCCGGAATCCGTTTATCTGATTATTAGATATTATACATGAATTAGTTTATTTTTTATTCTGTAAATCTCCTTTGAAATAAGTGATGTGTTTTCAAGTAATGAATTGTCAACTGCAACCAATCCTTCTGTGGTCAGCTTTGGAAATTCCCAATGCTTCGGCGGAATGGATTAAAGTTAAATCGGAAGTTATTTAGCGACTCCTAGACGCCATACGAGTGAAAATCCAGTTAAAATTAGGTTTTTAGAGTTAACATTTTAATATTAAAAATCATGATAGAACTCAATCTTGGAAATGCCTTGGAAAAAACATCAAAAACAACATTAAAAAGATTGAGAAATATTTACTAAGAGAACCCCATTTAACATCAATTATTTTAAAAGATTTTTGTAGATGAAAGATAATATTTGGTATGTAAATAAAAAATGAATATGTTTTGAAAACTATGAAACACTGACGGTGGGCTGCATTCGACCTGCGCACTGCAAGTAGGGTACCTCTGATCTATGTAGTTTACTTCGACTACGTTATTTTTTATATAATTTAAGTTACTCGTTCAATAATTTTATTTCATTATGAGTCGAGCCACCAAAGAATGGAATACATTTTTAAACGTCAAAAATTAAACTTTACTAATTATGGGAGTAATTTTGAAACGAGAAAAAAGTCTGCTATGACCGGGAATCGAACTAATTATGTTTTTAAGCATTCCCGAGTTGAACGTGAAAACTATATTTGAATTAAACAAGTAAATAATTAAAAATTCTTAAACTTATATTAACCAAAAGCGTAGATATCTGTTTGAAGCTGGTAGTGCGTTTTTACTGATTAGATATAAACATTAAAAAATATTTAATCTTTTTTAAAAAAAGCCTTGACTATAAATTAATTATTAATTACTTATAACTAGATGCGCTACATAAAGGTACCATTACTAATTAAATACATTATTAATTAAATAAAAAAAATGTTTACTTCACGTTTAGAACGAGCTACCATCTACTGTTCACGTTTAGAAATAAATAAATAATATGAAATTTTCGAGGGATGAGGAATATATGCCCAGTTAAAAACACACACAAATATAAATATATATATATGTACACACACACAATTTTCGCGAGCTTGATCCCGGAATTTGATACCATGACCAATTTTGTGCACTAAATCTCTATTTTATTTGCAGATTTCCGACGCAACTCCCTCGTTTTTCACTCCAACCCGGAAAGTCTCATTTGGAAACAGCCTCTGAATCGCGGCTCCATTTTCGTAGTCGGCTGCGTTGTCACAGAAGGCAACCAAATAAAAAAGAAGCGTTTGCGCCCGCATAGCGATAGTGCGCCTCGCTATCCTGTATGCTTTATTCAAATCTGGCGGGATATTCCATTTTTGCGTCCACTGAAGTGCGATCTCAAAAGCTTATCGAAAGCGGTTTTGCGGTCGGCGTGGCCGGCACTTTTTAAAAAATATCCATTGAAATTAAGCCTGCATTGCGGAGGATTTTTGAAAGGTGACTTAAAACCGTTATTTATCGAAAGGATGAATCTGCGAATGTGATCAAAAACTTCTTCATAAAGATGAAGCTTTATGGGGATTTATTATTTTCATCAGGCTTTGTTTCTTCATCCCGGGCTCAATCAACCGCGATGAGCAATATTTGATTTCGGTTCAAAGGACACTTGTGAATGTTTATCTGAGTCGTGACCCCCTTTTTTTTAACCCTGTTCGAGGATTATTTCTTTTTGTTTTGCTTCCTTTATAATGCCTAACCAGTTATATGAAGTAGGAAAACATAAGTTCTCATTTCTCAAACTTTGATATGAATTCCACCATATGGAATATTTCTTATTTGTATATGTATTGGAAAATCTTTCCCTCGCACATCTTAATTTTATTTTCTTTGAATTAATTAAATAAGGATGCTGAAAATGACCATGTTTCTTTCTTCTAATGAAGTCCATTACTTGAATATTTTATTAGCATTATCACAAAATAATAGTGATATTTAGTGTCTAAAAACTCCTTAAGCCATAACGAAGTTTTCACACCGATGCATTTCGCCCACTAAGTGGGCATCTTCAGGGTGACTGGTCCTGGCAGCGACCACAAGCCGACTGCGAATACAGCCTGGGGTCCAAGTGCTAAGGAAACCGAAAAACAATTGAAATGCGAAATGTTTTTTTGCGAAGAGGTTATGTTAGTCTGTGAGTTTGTATAAGGTTTTATTAAAATCCATGCCCGTGTTCTTAATGGTTTTACAACCCACTCAATTCCTTGAAAAACTTACATATTTATAAAAACCGTAAAACAATTATGAAAACAGACATGGATTTAAATAAAACCTTGTACAAACTCACATTTCAATTGTTTTTTCGGTTTCCTTAGCACTTGGACCCCAGGCTGTATTCGCAGTCGACTTGTGGTCGCTGCAAGGACCAGTCACCCTGAAGATGCCCACTTAGTGGGCGAAATGCCTCGGTGTGAAAACTTTGTTATGGCTTAAGGAGTTTTTAGACATTAATTATCTTGATTGAGCCATAAGTGAACTGAGCTTTACCGACGTCACTAAATATTGTCATAATTAATGTTATTTTCTTTCTGATATGCTCTGTGTATTTCGATATATTTTTTAATTTGAAATTTATACCCTGCGGTCGGTTAAGGCGTATGGCATACGGTGGCAGCCACTGAACTACTTCTGAATGTTGTTTATATTATTATATAGACTAGGAAAATGAATAAAATGTTTAGTAAAGAATCCACTTTAATAACTCGCACAAAACAGACGGCCGGTCTCGACTAACAGTTAGTCATCATCCAGTAAAATTTGAATATCGGGCATAAATAAAGATGTTGCCAATTGTCACTTAAGTTTCGAAAAGAGTAGAAGCTTTAAAAGTGAAACAAATCACTAAATTGAGTGTTATGAAGCCATATTTCTAAGAAAACTATACATCCGTAGCTTTTTTCCCGAGCATCGCAACTGGTGTGCCGCAGATACCGAGGATTTTCAATCTTTATTAAAGCGCTTGAAAAAATTGAATTCGCATAAATTTTGACATCCAAGGACCTTATCCTGAATCTTCGAGAGAAATTAATAGACCTTAGAAACGATCGTACACTTGACTTTAAATTTGGTGTGGTACCTTTGGATGCATTTTGGCTAAAAGCTAAAGGTTAATATCCTTCAATATCTGAATTTAAAATCCATGTGTTGCTCCAATTTCCAACTACATATTTATGTGAATTAAGCTTTTCGACACGGAACCTTATTAAAAATAATAAATAGACATGTTTAACGAACCTATATGAAGAACTTTTTGTAGCTCTTTCTTCTTGTAAGACAGACACAAAGCGTGTTTGAAGAGAAAAATTCTTTTTAGATTGCTGAATTCTACACTTAATTTAAAATTACTAAATAATATAAATATTATTGTAACAATCATAGAAGTCTTAATTTATTTACCACGTCTACTTGTTTTATGTTTGTCTTTTATTTAAATGAGTTATTAAAGCAGTGAAATTTATTAGGGGTTTTTGGTGTGTTTATGCAAGCATGAAGATGTGCCATAGATTAAAAAAAGGTTGAGAAGCACTGCTTTATTCAATTTGAATTTACGGGAGATCATTTCTTATGACGACACTAGCACCACCATCGAGAGGAATCTATTCTAACGGTACCCAAATAGATATAAAATACGAATAAAAGACTGCAGCATACAGACCTAAGGTGGCGACGGAGGTTATCGGAACTTGAAGCAAAGGAAGAAGGCTTTGCGAATATGAGAAAAATAGTGAATTAGAGGAGAGTTACGGGGAGGAGAAAAAGACCTTTTGCAGGTGATGGAAACCGGCGGATTACTTTAAAGGGTTTGAAGTAGTCGGTGAGTGAGCCTGGAGATGGATAGGTGCAGCGGGGAAGCTGGCAAGCGCAGAGAGGGGTAAAAGGAAGAGGTTTAAGGGGGGAAAGAGGGGAGGGGTAGAGGGGGGGAAGAGGGGAGGGGTAGAGGGGGGGAGAGGGGAGGGCAAGAGGGGTGGGGAAGAGGGAAGGGCAAAAGGGGTGGGGAAGAGGGGAGGGAAAGAGGGAAGTGGAAGAGGGGAGTAGAAGAGGGGAGTGGAAGAGGGGAGTAGATGAGGGGAGTAGAAGAGGGGAGTGGAATAGGGGAGTGGAATAGGGGAGGGGAAGAGGGGAGGCGGAGAAGAGGAGGGGGGAAGAGGGGAGCGAAGGATAGTTTGGAAGGAGGTTCTAGTGCGTCGGTATAGTAAAGAATTGCTTCGGAAGAGGATACTTTTGGGTGTGGTGGAGAGGGAGGAAGGGAAAAGAGCTAAAGAAAAAGATGGAAGGTGGAGGAGCAGTAATGGGCGGAGGAAGTGGAAGAGGGGCGAGAATGAGATGACTCGAGGTTGGAATCGGAGGAGAATGTTTGTGTGCGTGCGGTGGAGGACGGAGAGGTGGTTTGAATGGAGACAAGTTTTGGAATGGGAAAAGGGAGCGCTGAGGAGGAGTGGTGGGCAGCTGAGTGAGAAAGAGAAAGAGACGGGGGAAGGGAAGGAGATCTGGGGAAGAGATTTGGCACGGCCTCCGATGACTTGGCAACTTTGCGCACCGAGGGAGTGAGGTAGGATATCTGTGTAGGTGAAGGGGGTTAAAAGGGTGTTATGGAAGGATTTTAAAGAGAGAAAATGCAGGGAGAGATGGCGAGGTGGAGGGTCGAAAATGATAAAAGAAGTGAGTGGATAAGAAAACGCTGAATGCCGAAAGAAGAAGAGATACGGGAGAGAACATGAAGCTGAGGGGAGTAGAAGATGCGGTGTCCTAATGCATTTAGCATTGAACCACATTTGTCTTCTGTCAGTCTTATAGAGATAAAAACATTTTAAAGTTAAGCATTTATAATTTGGAGCGTATGTATTGTGCAAATTAATTTAAAATAAATTATTTGACTGAGAGAACACTGGAAAATAGTATCTATTCTATTTTGTCGGATTCACATTTAGTTGTTTTGCTGGAAATTTAATGTCCTCTTAATTAAATATCTCTCCGAATAATCTTAGTTCCTTCAAAATGCTTAATTTACGTATCCTTTAAGTTTTAGAATGAGAGAGCATCAATAATAATTATAATTAACTACCGATTAAATTATAAATATTAATTCCAGGAGAAAAATAATTTGAAGTTTATTTTGTGAAAGTTATGTGAATGTACGATAAATGTCGATTTAGATTTTAGATGAGAAGGAATAATTCCCCTGCGCTAGAAGCACTCTAGCAGTTTTGAGAAAACCAAATGAAGAATTGTGACGTTAAGGCAGCTTTGAGATAAATGCGAGGAGTAGCGAATTTGAAGTACGAAATATAATAAGCGAAAACATAACGGAAATGGCTTATTTGGAAAGAAGGCAACTATGCATGAAGGGGAAAATTGTGTCGATTCAACGACATTACATGAAATTTGAATTGATAATGCATTGACAGAAAAATTAGGCCACGAGGATATATTCTGTCTTGCTAAGTTTGGAATCCAAAACACTTTTACCAATCTAACCGTCAAACAAATTTGCATCTGATATTCACTTTAAGCCGAGCAGTTGTTCAAATTAGGTACCTTTGACTTGTATATTTTCCGTTTCATAAATCGAAAATGCTTAAATTTTTTATAAACATTTTCACTATGCAGATGGGTTCTTTTCTTAGGTGACACGTCATTGATACGGAATATATCAGTTTGCTCTAGCGTAGAAATAATGCTCTTGCTTGTTGGTGGATAGATACTCCGAAGCATTTTCGTTTTAATTTAAAGCTGAAGTTCTACAGCAACGGTACAAGCATACTTAAAATAATTAATTTTACAAGCAGGCTGCTATAAAGCTTGATTTACTTGCAGCATAAATCATGCCGATTTGCTTTTTTCAAGAAAATTCCTAGTGCGTATCTCAATATACATGAAAACATACCACATATAATTTTAGAAATATTTCCATATCTATAAGAGAAATAGGGATTTATAGAAAAACCAAGTTGAGTCCATGAAATAAATTATTAATATAAAGATTTTTGTTGTATATTTAGAAGTTTCAATTTTTTATATAGTTTAGAGTAGGTACCCTAGGTCTCTAAAGATTGAAAAACACCAACCGATTGCATACTTTTTATCAATAAATTACAAAAATGACCAATTTTAACAACAGTATTATTATCTTGGAACAATTATAAATAAGAGATCAGTTCATATTCTGGATTAATTCCGTTTCGGCTCCACTGAATTTACTTTTCTTGAATAGGAAGATTGAGCTGAATGTTTTTGTAAGTTCTGAAATTTCGATAAATGTTTTAAATATTATCACATTATTGTTTGTGCAGTATCGTTGATGATCATATAAAAATTATAACAGCTCTCCAGAATATGTATATGGCTTATAACCAGTGTTGTTGTTGTTAAACTATGGTCATTTACGTTATTATAGTTGTTCTAATTAAAAATATTTTATTGAGCTTAATATGCTAGATATCTGCCAAAATATCCACCTCATCAGTTACGAGAGATTATTCACTTATGTAAAAGCAAGGCACATTACGATGATAAATTTTGCGAATAAGCGAAAATTCTACAATTTGGAAAACCGAGCCAACTAAAACGCACACATCACCATAGTAAAATACACAAAGGAATGTTTTTAAAAGGAAAGTGTTCTTTGCTTTCTGGCAGTTATAAAAAAAGCAAACAGCATTATTTCGCTTGAAAAGAGGAGAAAATAGGAAAGATTAAATGAGAGGCGCGTGCAAAATTTCCGATTTCACTCCTAAATTACCACCTATTTCTGCTATGAGTTCCAACATCTCCAACCTTCGTTGGATCCAACATGTCCGTGGGCTTTAAAAGATGTTTTACCGTCTCGGTGTTTATTTCCTGGAGCTCTGGCCAACCGAATGAAACAAGCCACTGCCGAGACAAATTGAGCATGACTTAGTACGCCCCGAAAGGATATGCAACGAAGCTTTACCTCGGTCTTTATAGAGCATAAAGGGTGGTTTATTTCGTGCGCTCGCCCTCTTGCACTTGTTTTTTGAATGGGCGTAGAGAGGGTGCAATGGAAGTGAATTTTCTAAGATTGTAGGTTAAGGGTTTTCTGAGTGGAGAGAGAAAGAGAGAGATAAAGATTTGAAGAGATGGGGGAGAGATGGGCGTAAATCATCAGATGAGGGAGGCGGAGCCAAAATTAGTCGCTCGTTAGAGTGCGCTAAGCGATTTCTGATTGGTGGATGCATGCCGCATAAGTTTACACTACGCCGTCTTCATCACTTCAGGAAAGCTGATAGAAGTGGGGAGTGAGGGAGCGAGCTGAGGGGCTTTCGGAGGAGGAGGAGGAACTGTATGGGGTTGAGTGGATGGATGGGAAGAGGTGGATTTAAAACGGCGCGGAGGGATGGGAATGGGTGGGCAAATGAAGGGGTTTTGGAACGCTTCCACGCCCTGGAAATGTCTCCAGCCGGCAAACATTCTCTACGCCCAAGGCTCTTCCCTATCTCCCTCTTTCTCTCTCTCATCCTACTCCCTCGCTTCCTACCCATAAAATCTCCTCTTTCCTCTTAGATTTCCACCAACTCCATCCCTCGTTTTAATTCACCGACACATCCTCCTATTACACAACCTCTCCTCTTTCTGGAGCTACTGCTGCAGCCTAGCAAGTAAAATGTTCTTGAAAAACCGCTATTACTTTTCGGATTGTGTACAAACATGGCCTGAGCGCAAATAATTATCTCCGGTGACGTTAATGAGTGTTGGCACGAATTTTGGTGACTTAATGTATCAATTTTGAGAAAAAGAAATAACTTTCCGGATATATTTCCTTGGTTTGGGCAGTAGTGGCAGTATTATTAAAAATAAGCTCACGCAAGCTGTTGGAGAAGGGTTGCTATTTTAATTGCATTAAAGGACATTGATTTATTTAAGGTCGTTTTTATTATCTGAAGTAACTGTTATTGGTATATTTAAAGAGTGAATGAATTTTATTGTGTTCTTATTATTAAATGAAGCATATCTTAGGAAATTAAGTATTATGATTAGTCTTAAAAAAATAAGGATCTAAATTTGATCATCTGCGTTCCAAAGATGTGTGGGCTAACGCAAAAATCACGGCAAGCATGTGTGATTATAATGATTTACAATACGTATTCAAGTGGTAATTCTATATAGCACTCAACATCAACAAATTACAACGTGATGATCAATAACCTTTGGCCGATATTAAGTATTCATTATTAATTATTCAGTGCGACCGATAAAGTATTTTGTTCGTAAACCAAACCTTGGAAATCATCAAGTGAGCCTTGCTATTTAATCTGGTTGAATGTCATCTACGGATTCTATTTTTCCTCGTATGGTTAATTTAAAAGTTCGATTTAATATGCGATCTGATGAATCGTGCATTTTATTTTTATTTACGCATAAACTCCTTCAGTTTTAGATAATGAGACTTAATAAACAACAAATAGAGAACACTAGTGGTAAATGCAAATTGATCCAAAACTATACGTTAGCATTAGCATGAAGCATTTTTCTCCATCATCATGCAGGGAAAAATCGCGATAAGTGAAGAATTTTAGAGCACAGTAATGATGCATTTAATGTAGGAGAGACATTATAATTTAATGTACTACATACCTTCTGTTTATTCCAGTTAATTTGAATGAGGCATTTCATGGAGTTGAAAAATTATTATTTAATGAATCATATTATTTCCATATATTTTTATCGTTTACCAGTTGTCTGCTGTTAACGCAATAAGCGGTAGAAAACCAAGCGAAGGGCTTTTTCGGCGATTTATATCCTTAGAGTTAATATGATCACTGCCGAAAGATGCATAATGTTCTCCAGCCGTCACGTGAAATAGATTTTATGAAGAGCCACCATTTATGAATTCAGCATAAACTCTAGCTCTCTATAGTACCTTAAAGTGTCTTCCCCCTCTTAAAATATTTATTTACACGAGCAATTCTTTTTTAAATTTCGACCTTTAAAAAACAATAAAATTTAAATGGGCAATATTCGTATATTAACCGTAATAACTCTAAAGTAAACGTCACTTAGGAGGCTCTGAAATGAGATTTGAATTTTGCTAATTCTATTAAATGACCATAAATTATTAATTTGTTCAGTGAATATCGATAGCTGTGTTTTTTTTAGTTTTTAGGATTATTCCAGATTCTAATTTCATGGCGGCATTGTATCATTTATTGCGAAAAGATGCGAGGAAATTGAATCTCTGGGATGAACGCTATGATGGGATCAGGGAAAATATTTACAAAAGGTGTTCCATACGAGTCGAGTGAATCTTATTTTCCAAACTTTTCTCTCGTTCTTTCTCCAAAATATATTCCTGCATCTTCCATTTCCTCCCAGAAGACGTTCCGTTCCCCTCTGGGTCTCTTCACTCCTCTCGTTCTCTCTCTTCCAAAGCTGCTTCCACTCGAGAAACAAAACTCTTCAAACTCTCACTCTTTCCTTCTCTCTCTGTATTTCCCCAACTCTTGGAAAAATAAAACAACTATCTCAATCAGAGAGTTTAATCTTTTTTCCACTTTTCTTCTTTTCACATCTATCTGGATATCCTTATCCCTGACAATATCTGAAACTCTCTTTTGTCTCTCCCGCGAGGCATTGATAACCTCTTAAAGCCTCATCCCTCACACTGCACCGTGTCTGAAATGAATTTTATGACATGGCTGTAACACTATTCGATATTTTTGGTTTTCAATCCGACTCGTAAAATGTTGTGATCTAACCTTTTAAAACGAATAGTAACAGCAAACGTTTTAACGTCATTATAAATATTTCATTTTATTAATTTTATTTTTTCATCAGAGTTGATTATTACCGTTATCAAACTACATATCATTGATTTTCAATATTTCTACATTAGCATTTATATTCATGCCTTCCAATCTCCCAGTAGCGTTTGGCAGGTGATATACGTATAGTTAACAATGTTCCTTGGTTTCAACTCAAGAACCGCTTGATGTATTTGGATGAAATTTACTATTGAGGAGTTTTGCTAAAATTGGTTCAAAAATTCCAATTTTGGTTAAAAGCTGACAACAACTACGACCACTTTACATGAAGACCTACATGTAGTTTACATTGTTCATTTGTTTCAACTCGGGAACCGCTGGACGTATTTGATGAAATTTTGTATTGGGGAGTTTTGCTAAATTGGACGACCGATTCCAATTTTGGTTAAAATCGGACCACAATTACGGCCACTATACATGAAAACCATACATGTAGTTTACAATGTTCCTGTTTCAACTCGGGAACCGCTTGACGTATTTGAATAAAATTTTGTACTGTGGAGTTTTACTAAACTTGGTAGACCGATTCAAGTTGTGTTTAAAAATCGGGCAACAATTACGACCACTTTACACGACCTACAAATAGTTGACAGTGTTCCTTTGTTTCAACCCGGGAATCGCTTTTATGTATTTTGATGATATTTGGTATTGGGAGCTTTTCTAAAATTGGTCGACCGATTTCAAATTTGGTTAAAATCGGACAATGACGACCACTCTACATCAAGACCTACATGTAGTTTACAATGTTTCTCTGTTTCAACTCGGGAATCGCTGGGTGTAATTAATGAAATTTTGTATTGGGTAGTTTTGTTCAAATTAATTGACCGATTCCAATTTTGGTTAAAATCGGACAATAATTACTACTACTTCACATGAAGATCTACATGTATTTTACAACGTACCTCGCTTGCTTCTCGTTAAATTCTCATCTGAGCGAAAAATATTGAGAACATTGTGAAATCTCAAAGAACGCATTTGGAAACACTATGTACTACGACATGGAGTACACCTTTCCAATCTTGTTTTAATCTATGTTGACTTTATTGTCTTCATTAGACAATGATTAATGATAATGACTACCAGCAAGTATGACGAATATTTTACTATTAATATTATATAAGAAGAAGTTAAATTGGCCCCTTCATTTTAACAAATTACATCATCGGAAGCATAAATTTAAATCATATGGACGAAATATGGTCAAACTGAAAATAATAAAACTCGCATTACTGTAGATCAGACGACTCAAATATATTACGTATCACTTATTTCGATTCACTTACATTTATTATCGCAAATAATTTAAACGAATATAATAATTACGTCAAGATAAAGATAAATTAATAAGAAAGAATGAAATGATGATTGTAATCCAGTGTTACGATATTAGTTAAAATATTCTATCTTAAAAATTATCCTATATAAGATTAATGTTACATTAATTATCACGAGAAAACATGGCGATGGGAGAAACTGTAGGTCTTCACCATCCAAAATTTCGTTTCGTAACGTCTTCATGCTGGCCTAATTTTTAGTTGCCAAGCACAGTGTACTGAAGGCTTCTTTAAACGCGCTAGGTCTGAGAATGCAGGCGACAACTGTTCTGCGTTACGTAAACAAGAATGTTAGGAACGCCAATTTCCGTCGTGAAAAGTAGGTTGTATTAATCACCAATGCAGAAATGTTAAAGTATATTTTTAATTTAAAATAAGGTTTTTGGCACTAAAGAATTTCTTCTTTGTAATAATTTTTTAATCGTTTGTGAGCCTGGAGATTAATATTACAATAGGCTATCGCAGTGAAGGTGAAATGCAAATAATTTGTATATTTTGGATCTGAATATATTTTAGATGCCTTTTCTACATGTTATTGATGCATACCAGGAAGAGTAAATATTTTAAAGTCAAAAGTAGGTGTGTTGTGATTGTTGTTAGGCGTAGTCCGTAAGATAATTTTAGTGTTTTTGTTTTTCATATTTTTCGAGATACGTGATACAACTGTTCCATGATGCTTGGTCATGAAATTGGGCGTGCCTCAAAGAGGTTTCCACCGCTTGGGCCTTTAATGCACGCAAAGTAGGACGAAGTCTGTTCCTATTGAGCCATCCGTCAAAATAATCTTTTAAGCTTTGATTGAGTAGTGTGCAAATCATGTCAGCTAATGCACTCATGATATGTGCGACAAGAAAAATCTAAAATAAGAGACACGCCGGAGGAAGTTTAAGCTTGCGGAAAATTAACATTAGTTCTTGTTTTTTTTATTCTTTTATTTTCCATATATTCTCCTCTTTGGCATTCATTGATAAACTTTGCTTCAAGTAGTACCTTCCACCATAATTCCTCTGTTCTTGCGTGGAACTAGTTTATATACTGTTTTCCCGAAACATAGTCATGCATAGGTATCTTTCATAATGATTAATGTATGACCAACTAATTTTCCGAGAGTCATAATCACTTTTCAAATGACAATTGAAAGAAGAAAACTTTTATGATCAAATGGATTAAATCCACGTTAAAAGGCTCTCATTTGGTGTCAGAAAAACCCTTGAGGTCAGTAAATCATATTGTTTCATGTATTGCGGCTAATATAACATGAAGAGATATATTTTTAATTTTCAGACGCATTGTTAAGTAAGTGCGCAATGATATCTTCGCGCGACTTAAACATTTTCATTGGTATACTAATGAGAAATTTGAGTATCATTCATAACTCAATCGTTCTTAATTGCCCATTGAACGGCACTTATATAAAAATATCATGAACTTTCACAGGATATTCTCATACGATTTTACGTGAAACAAGAAGTACAAACCAGGGCTTATACAGGCTGGTTTCCCAAAGTTGACGTCCCGAATTGATTCCTTATATTGAAAAGAAATCTTTCAGTATGTGTTGTCATTACTAGGAATTCTCATACCATAAATACTATTTGTAATTCATACTTTATCAAGGATAGAGAATAATTGGGAAAACAAATTAATAGAGGAAATTGATGGAATAAAGCGATCTCAAGATCCTTTGCAGACAGGCGTAAGCTGTAATGTTGGGATTAATTTTGATACGATAAAAAA
Organism: Tanypteryx hageni; assembly: GCA_028673005.1. Lineage (NCBI taxonomy): Eukaryota > Metazoa > Arthropoda > Insecta > Odonata > Petaluridae > Tanypteryx > Tanypteryx hageni. The sequence goes on from CM054116.1 coordinate 61,568,803, forward strand.
GTCTGCTATGACCGGGAATCGAACCCGGGTCTTCCACTTGCCGGGCGGATATTCTACCACTGAACTATCGTACAGATCAGTTTTCTCGTTTCTTAACGCGGATGTTGGGACGGAACTAGCCAAGCTAGTATCAAACTACCACAACGGATGTCCTCAAAGAGATACATCGAAGAAAACTCCTCCCTCTCAAATGGTGAGATTGCCAAGCAAGAAAACATCCGCGTTAAGAAACGAGAAAATTGATCTGTTACGATAGTTCAGTGGTAGAATATCCGCCCGGCAAGTGGAAGACCCGGGTTCGATTTCCGGTCTTAGCAGACTGTTTTCTCGTTTCAAAATTAATCCCAAATTAATAGAGGTTTAAAATACTAAAAGCAATGTTAGAATCTCTCTCTGACATTACATATTATATGTATTTTTTTAAATAAACGAATCTAATAAATATTACTGTTTATACGCTAATATGTCTGGATCAACTGCCCATTGCTGAAGAGTAGTCGAGTAAAAAATAAAATAACCTATCTGTTCACTCGTCTATGCTCAAGCCGAATTTGGTAATAATGGCCTCCATGGCAACAATCCATCCAATCCAAACAATTAAACGCGATTTAAAACGCAAAAACGTTGTTTTAATTGAAATTCAAGAAAATACGATCAGTTATCAAAATTCGGCGGTAAGAATTGAAATCTACATTCTTTTCTCCTTAGAACAGTACAAACCTCTCTCCCATATCACCATTTTTAGATATTTTAATGTATAAAAGAAACACTGCACACTGCACGATGGATTTGAGATTTCCTATGTAAAACAAATAGGGAAAAGTTCCTGTAATCGAACCCGGGACATCAATCTTCGCCAAATAAAATATAGCCCGGAGTTTATTCCTGGCAGTACGAGTCTCATACCAAGTTGCATGAAAATCGGTCTATTGGTGCATAAGTTGTTAGTAGGGGACACGCACACACACACACAGCAGGACCATTTCATAAGGCTGTTTCCTTTGGAAACTAACCTAAAAAAATTAACGTTATCTAGCTCACTTATTAGGTTGTTAGTCTTCTTTTAATTTCGAAACCCTGAATATCAGTGTTGATTCACTTTACACTAATTTGAGTCAAAGAGGAAAGTAGTCATAAATAACTCGTTGTCAGTAGAAGAATTGTAGTGCTATTTCGCCGGTGAGTGTGAAGAAGATATCCCTTTACTAAATAGTTTAAATTGTGATGGAGAAAAGCTTTGACTAATACTTAAACATGAATGAAAGCAAACATTTACTGATATCGATTGTTTCTCGAGACACAAGAAGACGCATTTTAAAGGAGAAAAACGGAGGATAGTTTGAATAGCATTCATAGATTTTACGTTATAGTTTGCTTGAGCTATCGCGCGTTGAATGGAATAGCTCAGAGGAAATGAGGTATCTGACGGATTGAGATAGAGTCGTGAAATATAGCTAAAGGAGGAAAGGAAAAGTTAGGAAGTTGGTATTGGAGACAAGATGATGGAGGAGAGGGTGAGAAGAGAGTGAAAAATGAAAGAGTTGTATAGGGAGAAAATATCGAAAAGTTATTTAAATACGTAGAAAATATTGGTGACACTGATTTCAAGTCTTAGAAGGAGAAAGAAGAGAGGAAGCAGGTGTAAAAGAGTAAAAAATGAGGATTCGAGATGACACTAAGTTGTTCTAGGATATGAACAGGAATGGTAAAAATATATCTCAGTTCGCAAAGATCCATAATTTCATGAGGAATTCTACCATTAGAAGATGAGATGAGATGAGAAATTCAAATTTAAATCATTTTAATGATTTGAGTCAGTAGAAGCTATATTAAATGATAGTTTCCTGGCAAATTCACAAAGGTCGCCAGAAAAAAAACAAGTGATCCTAAGAAAAAGGAATGGGATAATATCGTAATATATAAATAAATGATTGTTTTGGAAACATTTGCGGATAGCCAAGAGAAAATCTGATTTTATGTGACCATGGAAAAAGTTTTCTATTTTCCTGTCTCGCTAAAACGAAAGAGTTCCATCGGATGGTATGCCCATATAACGCTTGAACTCCAGCTACAAGCAGAAAAACACTTCCGTCATGAAATAACAATGGAATAATAGCCGACGGAAGAAGGAGAGTCGAGTTGACCGAAATACTTCGAGAAACCGTGTAATGGATAAAGTCAGGATGAGTTAGGAACAGGATCAGGAGAGTGGAGAATATCCGTTTAAATTATCGAATGGTGAAGGGCTCTGCGTTTATTGCCTCAGGTTCACGATGGAGGCTGATGCTACCCCGGTATATAGATGAGAGGGGTAGAAGGAGAGAAGGTGAGGGGGTAAGTAGTAGAAAGGAGATACTGGAGGGAGGGGGGGGGGGAGGGAACGCAGCTCGGAGTAGGAGAGATATAAGGTTGCGGGGACGTTCTGCGAAAATTCTATTCCGCCCAATCAACCCCTCTTCTATCTTCTCGACGTAGCTGACGTAGCATTCAATCCTCCTTCGCCTCCATCCTTATAACCTCTTAAAGAATCCTGCTACTTCTTCTTCCTCCTCCCGGGCATACCATCGTCGATCTTCCTTCCCTCCCCCCCCCCGCCTCTCTCCTTATTCCTCCTACATGGGCCTCCGCTGCTGATGGGTGGACTAGGGAGGCCTAAAATGAATTGACCTGTGAGATAGTCGAAAAAAATATTCGGTTCAGAAATTCAATTTAAGAGCGTGGCATTTGAGGGACTTCCTATCTCGCGGAAATCTCTCTCTCTCTCTTTTCTACGTTCCTTCTCCGTCTCCATCTATCCCTTTTCCTCCTCCGTGGAGGAGAGGTCGATCCGTTCGCCGGTCGAGATTTTCCTTGAGACGCTTAATATAACGGGAGCATGTACAAAAAAGAACGTGCCTAGGAGTGAGGAAGGAAAGATATATGCGGAGCGCTTGAGGCCGGAGAGAGAGGGATAGGTGTGAGATGAAGGAAAGGAGGAAATGGGGTCTTGCATTAATGATTTATGTCGTTTTGGATATGTTGAAAAAAAGTCGATTGCTGAATTTTGGCTGGCGCCAAGAGATATATAATTACTTTCAAAGGAGATGGAGATTTGGCGCGCTCGGCTAATATCTTGCCGTTGCCTTCATTATTCACGAAACACAGCGTATCAATAATTGTATGATGTTTCATTCATCTCGAGTTGATGTCAAATTATACCTGCACGTTTCATTACAGAATGCCTATTATACAGTTTCAAGATGAATGGAACACTAGTTTGTTGAGCAGCGAATGCTTGATTACAGACGTGATGGTATGTCGCGACGTTCTGTGTGGAACTTGTAATTTATATATTTGCATGTATTCCAACGCAGTGTTAGAAATGGTATCTGAAAATTATTTGTCTCGTAACAGGTTTTGCGTGGAATATTAGAAAGTTATTTAACAATCAATAACGACGTTTGACTTGTAAAATAGTATAGAAATCTAATTGATGTTAAAGAATAAAGTACAATAATAAGTTTACAAAATATTATCATTGGAAGCATTTATTATTTTAAATTTCTATCAGGTGATGTAATCTTAATAATTGATACACTTATATAATTATTTATACATCATTCAATTTTTATTTCAGTTAAAAAAATTTTAATAAATTTTAATGTCTCGAATGGTTGTACAAGTGTTATTTCTAAAAAAATTAGATCTCTCTTTTTAATAATCATAAAGTATAATAAGCCGAGAAAGAATTATCCTGATAAATATCCATGCATTTATGTTTAGAAAACGAGAATTTTGAGTCAATATTTCTTCGACTATAGAATCTGATTAAAATTTAGTATAACTATTTTAATGATAATATGGTATAAATTGATAAATATGGTCATATGCACCCATTGGGATACCCATGCCTACAATTTAAGGAGAACCCAACAATTCTTTCAAATGATTAACAGATGCGTGGAATTCTTGTAGTAAACTTGCTGGGTTACATTTGGCTCTACCGCGGGAAAATAACCGCCAAAAGGGGCCGCAATATTTGAGGTAACTCCCCAATTTTCTTTTTGCCTGGGACCATCAGCGACTTGGAGGAGTGAAAAAAACGCCGAGTTCATACGTGACAGCACGCTTGGAACCCCATGCTTCCCTTACCTCATATCCCAGACAGAACAATAAGACACATTTGGTGCTGTCCCCAGCTTCGTCCTCATTCTCTCTTATCTCTTTTGCCCTAGCAAGTAGAAAGAACAGTAAGAAAAGGAGTTCATTGCCCCAAACTCCGTCTCCCCTGTATGGCTTTAATCTTCTCTCCTCCGTATGACGAAGATATCCCAATTAAGCCTTAACTTTATCAGTACCTCCAATTACCCTCCGGGGCTCCCCAAAGCATGCTGCCAACTTTCTCTCCATTTTTCCTCCTCTTATTGACCTACAATTCTTCCTCTTTTCCTCTCTTTCTCTCTCAACCATCCCTCCCTCCGTTTTCCTCCAACCTCCCGCAAACAGCAGCTGTTTTCTTCAAACTCGAATCCGGTCTTTCTTGCTTCCCTCTTTTACCCCCTCCCCACACTCCCACCTTTCCCCGACCGCTCCTTCCAAACTTCTTTCGGAACTACCTTTCTGTACTAACTCATTCCGTTTCCCTCGATCCCCATCTTTTTTAACCTCTTCGAATTTGTGCTTCTCCAAATTTCAACTCGTTATCCATGGTTTTCCTGGGAGGAAACGCTGCTTCTTCTCTACTTTTCCCGCTCTCCCACAGTTTCCTCCAACCCTCCACCCATCCTTGAAACAGAATGCAGGGCATCTCCTTTCATGCTGGAACCCTTTCTACTGTATTCTCCTTTCTCCCTTTCACCCGTCCCATACATCCCATCCCATCGTTTGTCCCTCTTTTCCCGTATAGCTTAAAACCCTCGCTTGCCGCCGACTCGCTTCAACCTCTCGCCCCCTCCTCCACCCTTCCCTGTCTCTTTCCCTCCTATTCCATTAAATTTACCTTACCACAAGGTTCCATTTACCTCTCTCGAAGAACTGTCCTTATCCTCCTCCTCCGCTATTTCCCCCATTCCGGCTCTCCGCGTTGAAACCCTTACACAAGCTGTCCTATCTATTACAATCTTATCTAACCACTCCCGTCTTCTGTCTTCTTGTGAGTATGACCTCGAATGATCTCTTTTTATCTATTTAACTCTCTTCCTCTCTCTTTCTCTACAGCGCACATGCCATTATCTTCCGAGACACTTTCACTTTCCTCACGGTGAATTTCCTCTTGTTATCTTTCGCGATTCTTCCGAAAACGAATATTCTTCTCGTTCGATTTCCCGCTCATTAAATCATCGAAAACTTGGTTTTGTACATCTGCCGCTCCGATGGAACTCTTCAGTGGCTATATTCTTTAACTTTTGAGTTTAAACTTGTAAAGTTTCGTTGACTTCGTGTTATTGAGTTGCTTCAATATTACATTTATTCAGGGACTTAAGTACTCCTCTCTTCGAAGATCTGGCCAATCTTAAATGACAGGTTTTCATAAGAGTATATATTTCTTCTATTTATATTTTATTCATGAAATCTACATTGCTTAGATACAGAGAATGCTGCCAATCTCAAGTTCGCGAGTAATGTAAGATATCGGTATATCTTTTGGCATTTCTTAGCCGATTATATTGCTTATACAACTCATTTACTCTCTCTAGTTGCAACATGAATGCGACATAATTTAAAATCCAATTTTTTATTTACCTCAAATGACGGAAAATATTTCTCTGATTAAGAATTACTAACTATATTAGAGAGAAGGATTTTGGAGAGCTATGGTGTAAAATTGGATTTGATTTGGTGATATACAACTACAACATTTTGCATTTAGAGTTTTAAATCCATTATTTAATATACATTCATTTTATTTATTTACTATTATCTTTTTAAAGAAATAACATATTATTATTGCAATTGGTAGCGCAAAAACCAAATTATTTTCCATCGGTTCCGAAATTGTTCTTCTCATTTAGTAATTTTATTGGTAAGGCTCACTTTTTTTAGGATTATTTATTTTATATTCTAGTTACATTAAAATACATTTTCGCTTAAATACCGAAAGGCGTTTCCCTTTCTTGGGATCTATTTCTTGCTACCCTTACTCACATCAACCGTACACATTTTGGATAACTCAAGGAACCGTTATTTGATGTGGCATATGTTGGACATATAATTTCCTCTTCATTTAACCTATCGTTTGCTTAATCCTTGTTTCAACTTATAATAGACGGCCGTGTCCCATAATCTACCTCCTCCTCATAGTCAACTAAAATTTTTCTCGAATCGTTTCAACGTCTTATCCTACTTCCTCGTATTTATCCCTTCAATTTTTCAAACACCCTCTCCACCCACTTCTTTTTCTAAGTATATTTCTTCCTTCCTCTATTCAGTCCTCCCACCTTGATATCTCGCTTACTCAGCTTATCTCTGGAACTCTTTGTCTTCTCTTAAACTCAACAATCTAGATATACACCTCCCCTTAATCCGGAAACTTGACACGCTTTTACTCATAGGAAAATGTACTGTACCATCTCTACATCCTTCCACCCAGTAAATCTGTTTGTTACTACTCTTCATTTTGTTTCTTAGATTTTCTCCAGACTTTTTGACGTTGTATTGTTCCTTTCCATGAGGGCAATTTATTTATATCTATCGTTGCCTTTTTAATGACATTGATTTTATTTAGTTTCCCGTTTATCCCATCTCCAATACATTGACCTTCGATCTATATTCTCTTTTTTAGGTACTATCCATTTTCACTCACTATTAATTTTTCCGTCTTTTAGCTTTTTCCCTTGCGATTATCTCGTGTCTTTAAGTTGAAGTCATTTTGTCATATGCAGATATAATTTTTCATTTCAGCTGTGCTAACGTTCTTATTATTGGTTCTGACAAAAAAGATGGACTTCAACGTAAATTTCACCTAATGATGATCAATTGTCTAAACAGGTTACGCTTCACTAATTTCCGTCGAAATTAATTAATGTTAATAGACTGTGTATACCCTTTATACAAATATTCCTATCCCTATAATGAAGTTCCACCAAGGCATCTTCCACGTCTTTGATTTATTCATAGAAGTTTTGAATTATCCGTATACCTTTGTTATTTTGATAAGTATAAATAAAGCTCAACAGGAAACAGATGGAGCTGGTCTTATGGCTGAAAAACATTCATGAATAAGAAATTAACAGTCTTCTTTTAGAATCTATTTTCGGTGAATTATCACTGAAGACGGCTGCTTTATAGCCGAAATGCGCATGTAGTTTTTTAACCTTGTTGTTGCTATTGGAGATATCTAAGGCAAGTACATTTTTAATTGATTGTTCTTGAATAAATAAAGCTATTATTATAAAAGATTTACTACAGATTGTTTTCATTTTATATGATACTAGCTGAAAGTACCCGGCGTTGCTCGGGTTTTTAAGTCAAGACAAAAAATATTGAGGAAGATTTGAGAATAAAACCAAGTAATGAAACAAAGTTAATTTTTATTGTAATGCTTAATGGTATGCAATATTTATTGTCTTCCCATCTTTTACCCAACTAAATAAATTTTTCCTGCATCCTTTATCGACTAATTTGGCGACTGTATATTTTATCAAATAATCATAATAAACAATCGATGGAATTATTTTTAAAATAAAGTTATTTCACTCGAATTGATTTTCAGTGAAAGAAACTGCATCATATTATGTGGTCATGAATCTCAAAATTATTAAAACCTTGGGCAGGAATTGCGATTTGTCACGTGAATATTTTGAAGTCAAACCAACGAAACAAAATGAGTTCCAAGACGTTTAAATAAAATAAAAACTACTGCGTGTACATGGAAAGTGTTGTTCCAATCTAATACGTATATTTGGCTTAATTTATGTATACAAATGTTCAGTTGAAGAGAAAGCAAAATGTACATATAGATATTTATGGGAGGAAGAAGTTGACGATTATATTTTGATAGAAATTAAAGAATTTTTATCGAAGTTTTCTTACTGTACCTTCTGTGATATCTTTCACTGTATTAATTTCCAATTTCCAAATTTCGTTTTCAATTATATGGAACGAATACATATATTCATATCAAAGAAAATATTGCAGGAAATGAAAATCGCCGATTTCATGGGAATTCGTTGGAAATGGTCACACTAATTGACGCTTTTGATCCGAGTTAATTATTCGAGTTCAAACTACTTAAAAATACAATTTGAAAATATCGATACAAATATGACGCCATTAATTCCCGTTAAAATCAATAAATCAATGCTATCGTATCATATGTATATTATATCAGTTCTCATTAAAAGCATTGAGCTTGTCACCATGGTTATTAGCATTATAGAAAAGAAGAATATTTTTATGCGATTAAAATCAGTTATTTAAGCTAATTTGGCATAAATTTTAATTCTGTGTTTAAAAAAAGCAATTACATTCTGTTTTCTATATATCAGTTTTTGTCCCGAGATCGTATCTTAATTTTAAGTGATTAAAAAAGTATTTTTGTACTGGCTTGCACAGAAACCCATGCTGCTCTTATGGTCTACTGAAATTGAATAGTGGGGTCAAAAGTAATCTCATAAAAACGTTAGGTTGACCAAACCTTAGCCATTCACTAAGTTAGGATGTAAGGAAGAATCGTACCAAATTTGGTTGTTCCAGCTTGTATCGTTCAGGAGGAGTTCCATGTACAAACAAACAGACAAACATCCAAACTCTTCAAATGTATAATAGACTAACAGAAACGCCCGGCTTCGCTCGGGAAAGTTTTTTTTTAAGTTGCAAAACGATTTTTATTATTTATCATTTATTATTTTTATTGATATATCACTTTTGATGTCATATTACAATAAAAATAATACAATAAATTTTGAAATTTACTTACTTTTGCTTTTGGGTACCCCAAGTTTTGAATTGCCGGTTCAGGGGTTTGGGGGCGGAGCCCCCACAAAAAAAAGATCCAAACTTTACCAAACTTTCCCCATTCCTTAATTACGCAAGCGATGTTTACTGTAACATTTACTATTTTATTTATTGTATCGCAAAGTTTTACCATTAATATAATTACGCATTAACGTCTTACTTAATATTCACATGGTTAGATGCACCAAAGCCTTTAAAGCAGCAATGAAATTATCTGGAATATGTCAGGTAATTCTTTCGTTTATTTAAAGGTTTCATAGACGCTAATTCAATCGGAGGCTTGGCAACACCAGGAAAGAGTGCGAAAAAGCGATATAATTTCGAAAATAAATGCGTATTTCTGACAAATAACTCCGTATAACATTTAAAAATTGCAAGAATAGGATATTTTATAGTTCTAGCTGTCACATAAACCTAAAATAGAGAACATTGGTTGATATTTACGTATTTTGATGTATGAAAGAAAAATATTGCACCTTGAAAAATCGAAAATCCCGTGTAAACTTATGGAAAAATATAATTGTCTCCCGGAGTCGAATCCGCGTACTTTTTCCGGGATGTTTTATTTTTCTAGGGACAACCTTATTGGGGTTTAACGATTGTGAAAATGTGAGCTTGAACTTACAAGGGAAGCCCCCAAGGTGTGACACTCGCATCGGATTGAGACTTTGCAGAATGAAAGTATATGTAAAGTAACGGACTCCTACTTCTACCTAGATGCCAACTCGACGTCGTTTACGAGAAAATGCCCATTGAAAATCACGATCCGAGAGTCAACGTAATAAGAAAGTTAAAAGTCCTTTCCTAATTATCTAGGAACATTGCTCTAGAGCACTGGTTCTTAACCATTTTAGCTCCCCGCACCACTTGGTCTTTCAGAATATGGTTTCGCACCCCCGAAAAAATATCTTTCATTTACGCAAATGTTTCTTTCGAAGACATGAACATATAATCGTCTCATTTATAATGACTTGCGTTTATTCAAAGGCTGTGACAAATTAAATGACATTTCTCCAAAATGTTTTGTTGTATATTTTATTTTGTTTCTATTTAAATTAATTTTTTAAAAATCTCTAGATCAACACCTCGCACCCCCTGGGGGTGCGTGCACCTCAGGATAAGAATCACTGGTCTAGGGGAAACGAGCTGGATTTCAAATATTTTTGCTGGGGTTTAATTCCCGAAGGGACCAAATTTTTTTTCTGATTTTTCAATTTTTTTTCGCAATTTCCAGTATATCGTCGATAAAACTTGCACAACATTTAAAAAAAATTTATTCCATGCATTATAACTACTATTTTATTCATCGTAATGCAGTTTTTATAGCCCCAAAAACTGAAGATCACTCGCAAAACACGAACAAAGACAAACAATTCCAATCGCCACTCCAAAATGTGCCCTCTAACAATAAATCGCTCGGCAATATTCTGACGTTGACTGTGGTAGAGAGACAAGGACGTCTGCTAATAAGGCCACGGAAAACTGCGTCTAGTCATCTTATAATGTTGTTATGAAAGTTACGGTGTTGTTGTTAAAGGGATTCGTTATCATTTGTAGGTGTCAATTATTGCCATTATAATTATTATTGGTATTATATCACAATATTGTTGGGTTATTTCGGTGCATTGTTCTGCATTCCTCCTTTCAAATCTCGTCATGTATTGTTCATTATGATAAATCGGTTGCTGGTGTCAATTATTGCCATTATAATTATAATTGGTATTATATCACAATATTGTTGGGTTATTTCGGTGCATTGTTCTGCATTCCTCCTTTCAAATCTAGTCATGTATTGATCATGATGGTAAAGCGAATGGGTAGTGATCCATAAAATTATGTTCGTGAAGAATTACGGTGAAGAGTTACGGTGAAGAATTACAGTGAAGAATTACGATGAAGAAAATAGTAGTTATAAAAAAATTAGAAAAAAATTTCGGTCCCTTCGGAAATCGAATTGAAATGCAGCTCCTTTCCCCTAGCCCAACGCTCCTAGATAATTAGGAAAGGACTTTTAACGTTCTTATTACGTTGACTCTCGGATCGCGATTTTCAAAGGGCATTTTCTCGTAAACGACGTCGAGTTGGCACCTAGGTAGAAGTAGGAGTCCGTTATTTTACATATACTTTCATTCTGCAAAGTCTCAATCCGATGCGAGTGTCACACCTTCGGGGCTTCCCTTGTTAGAAAAATTCATGCATAGCTACCTAATTATTGTCAACGTAAATAATCTTATTGGTTACTGAAGTAAATAAGATCTGCTATACTTACAAAAATACATTTCATTCGTTACGCGTTCATGACAGATTTTGTAAGCGGAAGGAAATGGATTATCTACGGCGAAGAAAAGAACTTAATTGTAAATATTACAACTACTGAACTCAAGTGAGGAACGTCTTATATAATTTTCGATTGTTTGGTTGATTAAAACTGATAAGAAAATAAATCACTAAATATAAATTGAAGATTTCCATGGAATCATTTCTGATATATAGTTTTGCAGTATTTAATCATTGAAGGTACGGGATATGTTTATTGATGCATCAACTAAGAGGGGAGAAGAAATTTTTAATAGACAGAGATGCAATCCGGTCGTGGTGTTTTGCTGTATATGTAAGCAGAAAATATTAAAGGGAGATGAGTCAAATATGGAAATCTAATGACGAGGAAAAAGGACAATAAAATTGAGTGGCAAAACATGTCTCTAGGAGCAGAGGGGGGCGTGAGAGCCTAAGACTCAAGAAGGTAATATGAAATGACAAATTAGAGTGCGCAGAAAATTTAAAGGCTCGGAGGAAATGAAGAGTATGTAGATGTTAGGATAAATCATTTAGTATAAGTGCAGCTTTTTTGCCATTTATTTCAACCTTATGGCTTTATAGAGCTTTTACGCTGCCAATTACTCTTTCAACAAATTTAGCAGTTATGAGAATGAACTATAAAATATTTGAGTGTGCTTGGCTGACTTTATAGTCTCTAAGTTTCATTTAAAATGTAATCACCTAATTAAAACCTGTGTTACTTTTTATGAATGCATACATAAGGTGTCTAGAGGAGGAGTTATGTGTGCCGTTAAATGAAAGGGGAAAATCTAGTCACAATGCCGAACAAATCTCTTTGTGTAATACCACTCCTTATAAATGAGGAATCAGGATGCTTACACTACAATGTCACTACCTGTCGGATTATTTGTGATCTTTAGTTGAGGCAAAGAGTAACATTTTTTGCATGCACCACGCTACCTGATAAATGTTTACCGTCCATTTGTTTTATTGTAGGGGATGCTCAGCAAATAAAATTTCAATTTTTATCAAAGATCGAGTTGCATAATAGTTATACTTCGCATCGTAATAGTCAAATTTAATTTAAAGTAAAAGTTATGTATTGTAGTTAAATAACCTTTAATAGTAGAGGTTGAACTCTAGCGAAAAGAACTTTTAAATAATTCTAGTTGCAAATGAATAGTAAATTATACACATCTATCTGAAATCGTTAAGAATTATAAGAAAATACTGTGTTAATTTATTTTCCTGGAAAATGTTCTTCGTGTTTAAAATTAGAAGCGAGCCAGATATAATTTTATAACTAATATCCAAGCTTTGTTTTCCGTCAGGAGATTATTTGCACCTAGTTAAAGGATCTTATTGCGCTGCGTGTCAACATCAAAAGAGAGCTACAAAATATGGGGTACTGGGGTGTATATAACAGAACACGTATATGCGAAGAGTTTGAAGAGAAGGATAAAGATTTATAGGGACTTGATGCGACTTCAAATAGCAATCGGAATAAAAGGTGGGAGGCGAAGAAAAATATAATGCGACGAGGATAACGGCCTGAGAGGGAGGAAAGAGAGAGAGAGAGGAAAAAGAGAGAGGAAAGAGAGAGAGGAAAGAGAGAGAGAGGAAAGAGAGAGAGAGAGAGAGGAAGGAGAGAACCCGAGGCAAAAAAGATCACAGGTAAGCACAGGGATGTCAGAGAGAGGGATTTTTGGGAAAGATACCATTCATCTACCTTTTCCCTCGGCTAAATGGAGTTTGGAAACATTGTGTGTGGGTGGCAAGGAGAGAATATTGGACTTGGAATGGAGAGGGGGAGGAGAAAGGTGTTTGGATAGAGGAAAAGGGGATGTTTTTAGGCGGTCAAAAACGGGAAAACCAACACTGCAGTAGAAAACGCCAAGCCTCTTACGTTCCCCGTTAACCTTTTCCAAAGTCTCCCCATGGGAGGGTGCAGAGGATTCATAAACGTTCTAGGATGCAAGAAAATTGGGGGCGGGGGATCTGTTTGAAAAATAAATAGGGAGGGAGAGGAATGGAGGGATAGGAGGGAGGGAAAGATGAGGGGGGGAAGGTTCGCGGGAAAATCTCCATTAGGGCTGGCGAAAGAAAGAAGGGAATAATTTTCCGAGCTATCCGCAGCAGAACGAGGAGAGATATAGGGTAGGAGGGTTAAGTTGGGGGAAAAAAGAAGGGAGATTCCGAGATGGCCGAAAAAAAACAATTGCACGCCGGGGAAACTTCATTAACACTCCGGCGAGTAACGTTGGCTTTGCAAAGACGAGAGGGAGATAGATGAAGCGGGAGGTAATCCGCCGGTGAAAATGATCTGATTAAATAAGAAAACGGAGAAATAAAGGAATATGTAATCTGCGGTATGAAAAAATAGCTCCGCGTTGCGTCGTTTTACATCTGATGTGGGCAACTTTTGAAGAGCCAAGATTTTTGGATGGGAAAACATGAAGAGTGAAACCGTGAAAATAAGGAAAAAAGCGGTGGATATTTGTTATTTTTTCCTCTCTTCACGTGATGAGATGAGGTCAGATTCCCTCCCCCCTTATCTTCCGATGAAATTTTAATGGTATACCGTGAGGGGGGAGGGGGAAGGAAGAGGTTTGCACAAGCGGTTGGATAGGGGTTAAGAAGCGGGAAATTCCCCGCAGCATTTTGTAAGGCTTCTCGGTGGCGGCCGAACCTCCACGCTACACACTCGCGCGTTCTTTATCTCTCCCCTGGGAGCAATTCTTTCTCGTGCTGACCTATCTTTTGACTCCTTGCCCTCAACCAACCTCTTCTTCTGCTCCTTCACTTGCTGTTTTCGCCCCATTTTTCCACTCTTCATATTCCGTCTCTCACCTTTTCTATTCCTCCTCTCAACATTCTAAGACGTCAGAAAACGCCTGTCACTATAATAACGCCTGCTTCAAGCTCATCTCCTTGCACTTTTCCTTTCGCATAGTCCGTAGTTTGCGAACGTGTGCACGAAGAAAATATTTTGTGTAGCGTATATATTCTTCATTAATGTTAGGTTTCGTAAAATCGGATTTTTCCCGAAGGAAATTGCAGTGGCAATAGCCACGAAGCATAATCGCGAGTAGGATAGATTGTGTTGAGTAGCCAATTATCTAAAATCTCTCGAAAAATGCGTAAAAGTGGCTCTAATCTAACGCCTCGAACAATATTTTTCGGCAACTTGTGTGGAGCAAATATAATTTAAATTGTTGTAGTGTTTTCATAATAAAGCATAAATGAATAAATATAAAATGTCATACTAATTACAAAATATTTATATTGTTTGCGCCATAATTAATTTTACTGTAAATGCAGCCTAGCCTCCACAATCCGGCATTCCGTAATCCGGCAACTCCCGTAATCCGGGATAGTTCCCGAGTTCGGCATTATTCTCGTGAACCGCGTTTGGCCATAACTTTCGATCGTCATTCGCGACGCAGGTACATACAAATACTTGAAAAGACTCGATTGGAAGCAATAATACAATGACTTGTAATGCACAAGAAATGTATTTAAAAACGAATAAAAACTAAAATGTAGCTTTTAAAGAGGAAATAAATGTCCACCATTGCAGCATCCCATATATTTTTAGAAATTGTTTAGAATAGTATAAAATCATAATTTTCCGTTCGACAAATACGCTTATTGAAAAGAGCAATAAAGGAAGTCAAGTAAAGAAGAAAGCATTGCACATTGAAGACAACAACAGGGACCATCAAAAATCTCATAGCCTCAACTTCAGCTTCTATAACTTTCCGCTGGATCTGTCAAAATCGTCACTCGGTAACCAATATACATGGCAAACGTTTTCCTAGTCCACTTCGGCAATATCCGCTTAATTAGAGCTTGAAATTTTTCTAAAGATTACGATATTTACACAGGTAACTTTGGAATCAGAATTACGACAGCATATGAGGTACTGATTGCCATAAAATAAAATGCGTGTGTAACTTAAATGTTTTTTAAAAATTATCTTATTTTTAAGTAAATGTTTAAATGACATTCCGTATAGTTCACGGGTTTATGTTCATATCTACTGTGCTACAAAACTTAATATTGTGAAGAGACTGACTCGGATTAGCTTAAGGGTAATGTAACTCCCGTAATCCGGCAAATTCCATAATCCGGCTCCGGTCAATTCCCGAGTTTGCCGGATTAGAGAGGTTTGACTGTATATGAAAAATAAAATAAAGAAAAAACATTACGCATTTATGATCTTCTATCAACCATTCCCAGTTTGGGAACCACTGTTGTAAGGAATTACTTTTTGACTTCCAAGCAGTGAATGGAGGCATGCGATAAGGAAAAATACGTTAATTTTCGGTAATAAGATGAAACATTTTAATGATTGAGATAAACATAAGATCCTACATTCTAATTACCAATAACATATTTTATTAAAAGTTAGAACAAATACAGTAACTATAGATTGTGCAAGAGGTGGTTGTGAATTTTCTAGTGGCAGTTTCGGGAGATTTTCGTGCACGGAAACGGGTAATATTTCAAGGAGACCGCCTGATAGAAGTTCTAAAACAGAAAAAAGTGGAGTTTTACCTTCTTAATTCCTTCTTTGAGGAAAGTTAGTTGATCCTGCCATAAACTTATAAAGAATTACCAGAAATTAAACTCCTTTGAAACTTGAGCTTTCTGAGATTAATAGCTTCGTAATAGTGTAATTTAAAACATTTGGGTTTTCCAACAATAAACGCTCCCAGAGAATGAAATATGAAATTGACCGAATATATCGTACAACTTCGAGAAACCTCTAAGGCGCTGAAGTATGATATCCGGAATTAAAATAAAAGAAGAATGTTATTTTGAACAGATTTACCACATGTTTAGGGAAAATATAAAATCTTAGCCCAATTTAAAAGGGATGTGCATATAATAGACGCCATAATACAAAAGTGTACCATTCTGGTAAATGCTTTCATAGTATATTAGAAAGGTAAACGGAATCTTATTATGTGTAAAAAACTCATTATTTATATTCGTATTTAATATTATACTTTTAACTCATAAAAAGAAAAGGTAATTAATAACACTATTTTACATAAAATTGATAAGAAATTTGTAAAATAATTTCACTTTTAAATATCGGAAAACAATTCGCCATTACGAGAGTTATACTGACAATCACTTTTAGAGTGTATATAATATGTATATATAAATCGTGAAATGGAATGCGTAAATGTATTGTCGGCTTTTGGTTTTTCTAATGAATATAAGCAAATAAAGGTTCACCCCCTTCGTGGGTTCAGCTTGTCAGACAAGAGCGTCTATTAAAATAGAGGGAGAGGGGAAGACGGAGATGGAAATAAGGAAGGAAATTAATTAGGTTTTATAGACCTCAAACAAAGGTTTCCTCGGCGACGCACTATTTACCAGAGCTGTATTAAATTGTCCGATGCCGCCTTTAAAATGAACAAACTATGGAGCTGTAAATCTGCCAACGGCTGGCAGGACGAGGTGACAAGACCGTGGTTTGCAAGGGTTTTGCGAATGTGCGAGCCTGAAAGACGCAGCGAGGAATATTTAGGACGACACGCGGTGTATTGGAGTGAGAGAGAGGGATTAGGCGGAAGGAGAGAGAGAGAGAGAGAGAGAGAGAGAGAGAGAGAGAGAGAGTTAATTGTCTGTGATATCGTCTTTCACGCTGCGCAACCGTCTCATTCAAAAATAATACCGTCGTTCATTTTATAGTTGGTAAAACTCCTCCTTCCCTCCAGAAATTTCCTCGCAATGGCTCCCGCAAATTAGGTTCTTACATAACTTTGGAGATTTTTGTGGTACACTTTAAGAGTTCATTAGGGAAAATCTTCGTGATTTGTGATGTGTACACGCGATTCGAATGCGGAGTTTTACCGCAACATGGTCAAATTGTATAATTTTTAGATAAAGTGTACGTTTTTGGTTCTTTCATTAGTTCAAACTGATTTCTAGTAAATTACTTGAGTTTATTTAAAACAAATGGCGCAGTATTTTTTTAACTCGTCAATGGTGACATACTACGCTAAATTGAACCATCACATTGGCTAAAATTTGTGTATACTATTCGTGTATTTAATTGGATTTTACGGCTGAAAGACTCCCAATGATTACTTTTAGTCTATATATGAAATTGTTTAATTGGTTACAGGGCATTTCGATTTTCACATCATAGGTTTTTCCGATCGTTCCATTTTTCGAAACTTAATTTAAAAAGTACTTACTAAATGAGAAATTCTGCTTTACTGCCTTCGCGAATACCTTCGAGGAGAAAATGCGGAACGAGTGTTTTATTTAATGAAAATTATGATTGATCCGACAAAAATATGAAGAAGGTAGTGATTCAGAGCTTACAGCACTGTGAACTCTATTTTTTATTTTGGAAAGATTAAGTTAAATCGATAAACTGTGGGAACATGTTCTATTATAAAAAGCCTTTCTCTTTTCATTCTCGCACTTGGAATCAAAATAGTAGCACAGCATACGTAATCGAATTGATACAGCTTTATTTTTTACTAAAGAATTGTTGAAACATATCTATAGTGTTGAAAATTACTTCTTATCACTACAGATATTGATTGGAAATCGCGTGCAAGCAAAAATAATACATCCGATATTAAGGCTCTTAGCAGTCTACTATTTCTTGCGAGTATCCGTAAATCACCTTGCCGCAGCGCTAGCTACTTGTAAGCCGCCAACCGCACTGGATTTGAACTGTTCGCCGATTTATGTTCTTACTTGAATTTATCGAGTTTGATAAACTCAATAGTCGAGTGCATGGAGAGAAGTAGACATTCATGCTTCTACGACAGGGCTATTTTCTCCTAGAACCCCTGAAAATCTTTCCCATCGCTTAAATGACTTCCTATAGACGAAAAATTGCTGCTTCGTGAAGTAGGCGAGACCTTCAGGATCAAAGGAAGAATAAAACTTAATTTATCCGGGAGTAAAGTTGAGTTGAGTTTAGCAAAGTTAAGTTTTAGATAAATACATAAAACAAATTTGATATAAGGGCAATCCTGATTGTGAAAATCAATTTTATAATTGAGTACCATTGCCATCAACATTTATAGATTTCTGAAAAAGCAGGAGAAAATGTGAAAATCCTTGACCGGGAATCAAACTTGGTTCTTCCACTTCACGGACGGATATTCTTACCACTGAACCACCGAAGGAGGCTATTGCTCACTATTCAGAATGAGGTGCTGAGAAATACCCGATGTTGAAGCGGGAGCTTTAGTCTGCCTCGGTAATTCAGTGATTAGAATATTCACCCGGCAAGTGAGAGACTCGGATTTGATTCCCAGTCAAGATAGATTTTTCCCGGCTTTTTCATAAATCTTCATGTCCAGTATATATGCCTAACTGCATACAAACTTCGCAAACACTTTAATTTGAGGCCATCAGCATTTGTCTTTTATGTTTTTCTTTGTATCGTCCCTTTCATGTAAATTCGATTATGTGAAGTATGTATTTTCACATGCGTGAACACATAAATAGACCTTCTGTTTCATTAGCTAATTTTATTCCTATTTCTAAATGTAACCAACAATTTTTTATCATCAAGACTGTAACGAAGCATTCTCTTTGTCACGGTTCTCATATTCTGCACGAATTCGACTTTCAAAGATTTTTCTGCACTCTCTAGGGCTTTGGAGTATTTTTATGCAACATTCAGTTTAATTTGGACGGTATATGGTAGAGAAAGCAAATACTTACGTATGAAAAAATTCATATTTGGGATGTTTGCGAGGTGATCCTGGGATTATTCTAAGCCTCTATACCTGCGACAATAAACTCAATGACCCGTGATGGGTTACTTTCGTTTCTGTTCCAAATTTTATCACAACTTTACTTTCTGTTGGAGATGTTGATATTTTAACAGCATCAAATTATGAGGGTCTATTGTCTTCCTGCTCCGTCTCAGATCGAGCACCTCGAATGAATCCATGTTCAGTTGTCTTAATAATGTGGCACCATTTGTAGATTTTATACTCGCAACTTCGTGTTTAAAGATATCAGTGTCATATCGTATATTCATATTTTTACTCCATCAATTCTTTTACATAGACGAATAATCCACCTCAGAAATGTAAAAAAACAACTAAAGTATTTGTGTCATAATTGAACTATTTTTAAAGAATTAAAGAAGATACTAACAATTCTTTGTAATTCAAGCAATGGCCTATGCACTTTAATTATCTCCAATAAATACGGAAAAGCCATTATGCCATGTTTTATTATCATGAAAAAATTGTAATTGTATTTTGCAGAAGAAAATAATAGGTAGATGGAAGCTCGCTGGAAACTTACAACAGAGATCGTTATTAAAAACTGCCTGTAAAATAATTGAATGGAATATTAATTTGGGAATAAATACAGGGGAGAATTTTATTACCCTTGAATTAATTCAGACATTAAATAATCAATTTGGCGTTCAAGTGCTAAATTTATTTTTCATAAAAAAATAATTTCAATAGTTAAAAAAAATCATAAATATATTAAATCTGTAAACAAAAGCAAATTCTTGTAATATTATGCATGAAGATTAATTCCATCTCTCATCAATTGCTTTGCGTTTTTTAAAAATGTGTGAAAAATTAAGCTAAACCAAACAAAATGAGTCTGTTCATGAAGCATAGACATTGAATCTCAAGAAATCCGATTGATATATTGCCCACAAAATACGAGATGGAAAATCTTATTTATTCAAAATATTTCATTGAGAAAAATAACAATAAATCTCAGTGACCTTTTCGCGTGATTAATTCCTTATCGATAGAACATACATTGGTATAAAGTGGAAAGAAAGATTAACGCAGCCCTGATCTAGCCGATAAAGCCTTATACCCACTTTATCAATTCTTCCCCGTCTCAATTTCCAGCCTTTCTCCTCCTCCCCTCACCTTCCCTACAACTCCGACCTCCTCTTTCATACCATCCATTCAACCTGTTCCCAATCTTTCTTAAACCCCAATCTTCAACCTCTTCCTCCTCTCTTCGTACCCTCTTTTTCCTTTCTTTTCCTACCCGATACATCTACTCTCTGCTGTCGGCAATTTTAAAGACTGTTCGCGTCGAATGGGAATAAATGACGATCATTTCTTAAGGAAAGGGACGAGAGAAAGCCACTTCCCTTGGTCTCGCTCCTCTGCTATTCTTTCTACGTCACGTCACAATTACAATCAATATTCCACCACTTTTCTAACAAAAATTTCATTTCTTTTTAAAAAATACTATAGTTTGTTTTGTTTAAGATTTTCAGCTATTATCCGTAATTGAAAAATATTAGTTCACCTTATAAATTTTACAAACCATTGTCATTGATGACGATTGCTTTGTTGCCGAATTGTGTGCCTGGTTTTCTCATCCTTATAAAGGCTGTTGGAAAGAAAAATTTTGGCGATATGTTATTCGTAATCTTTCCGTATCCGTTTATCAGGTCATTGAAATCAAACACTTCACTCTATCATTTGTCTCTCTTTTTATTCCATATCAATCCAGTTATAATAGTTTCGAGAACTTTCGCGAGCGTCTTAGATATCGCCTCGCGAAAGGCAGAAAATGTTAGACAAAAAGGATGATGTAGATAAAAAGAAAGATATGTTGGGAAGACTAAGAAAAACTCGGTATCGGTATTCAAAGGATCTTCATGTTTAAGAAAATGTAATAAGAGGAGTTAAATATGGAAAATAGTAGAAATGATTTCATTTAATATATATATATTTGTTAATAGAATTAAAGAAAAGAAAATCATTTCTTATTATAAACAGAATAAGGTGAGTTAAATTATTCCTAGGCATAATACTAACAGTTAATTTGTATTTTTCAAATTATTAATAAAAGAAGAAATATTTTGCCTATTGTATTTCGTATAACAAATGCAGTTGAGCGTTACAAGAACTTTCGTGTGGTAGTTTTCCTCTTCGCCAAGCTATGGGATATAAATAATGGAAATATGCTTTAGATAATGGGGAAGAAGGGTTTTTAACCCACCCGCAGGCTTGGCAATATCTATATACAAAATGTAATCTCCCACGAAGTACATGATCCGGAAAGGTCGGCGAAAAAGTATCGACCACGACGATCTCCACTAGTATACCGACGCACTCGAGAGATAAAGCGAAGCGACGGCTGACCAAGCACAAAGGCACATTATCGGAGGAAAGACGTCCTTCTCGAATACCCGACTATAGGCGTGGCTGTAGAGAGGCCTGCGGAGGCAAAATGAGAGAAAAGTAAATTTAGGTGAAAATGACAGGAATGACATTTTTTCTAAATTTCGAAAAATGTAACAAATATCTGGGCCAAGCCTTAAAATGTCTGCTTGCTTGCGATCCGTGACAGAGTTGAAGGAAACGGAAGGAGATAAAAAAGGATCGCAAAGAAAAAGGGAGAGAAAGAGAGAGAAAAGGTGTAAGAAACCCCTCGATATTTAAATTATTTAAATATTTACTCGCATTTCGTAAAAAAATTCGTCTAAAAGTTTTCCTGTTTTTATGGGAACAAGAAAAAGTCATCGCTATCTCTTTAAAATATTGTGATTAAATGTTTATTGACGTCGACGTGAGGTGTGTTTCCTGAGATTAAGTTTCTGACATTATTTTTGATAAAACGTTTGTGATATACATTTAAAATTAATTTTCTGATTAAAATACACTTAAAGTTTATTGATCTATAACGAAATATCTTTTTATTGCCCCAATAATTTCATAATATCGCGATGAGTTCTATACCACCGAAGAATAGATATATCAAAGGAGTGATCGGTGATAGCTATACTGTAATACTCTGCAATATAATTAGAGTTGAAAAAAGGTGTAGTGAGTATTTAGAATAAAATGTGATCAGATGCGCTTTATTATAAATGAATATATATGTTTGATCTGCTGATCCATTTTAGTTTGCTGGAAATATACGGTAATTGTTTTCTTTATAAGAACAAGTTTTCTTCTGATCAGGTGAAATACTATTGACCTACACTATGCATGATAGACTATTATTCTAAAACAATTATTTTTGAAAAGCGCGCTTGGAATCAAATTGATTTTTATTTTCTCTAGATGAGTTGCAACGTAGGCGAATTTTTTTAGTACATTTGTCATCGACGGACATTATTTAGCCTAGTTGTGCCAAGTTTCTCATTTTTCTCAGCCCAATTATTGTTCATTGAACTAATATTTATTTTATCACTAACGACTATTGTTGCTCGTTGAACTATAATGCCTTCAGTGTTCACGGTCTTGATCTTTTTTTTCAATCAGTTCTTAGAAAATCACGCTTTCGTGAACAAATATAAAATTCAAAGTCCACTGCATTACACCGGAACGAATGTTGAGTTACATTTGCAATTAGGATAAGAGGTTGCTATTAACATGGCGAGAGGTCTGAAAAGTTCATCTCAAATAGTAATTGGAGACCGTGCCTTTAGGTTGTGCACAAGGATAAAAGTAAAAGAACCATTAAAAACTGTCGATTATGGAGACCAAGGTAAGTAAGAAAAGAAGCGGCGAGAGAGAATGTGGAAAGGATTGAGGAAGTAAGGGAATAAGAGAGATATTATTAGTACGAAGGCTTCCACGGCGTGCTGTTGATATGGTGGTGATTTCCGGGAATCTGCCGTGTTGATCCATTTCCTGGACAATATTTCGCCGACGTTCCAGTCGGCTTCTTCAGGTCCGAAGTGTCGGTGCAGATTTTTGGTCGTCTTTATATAGGCAGGTTCCGTCTAATCCGGTGCGTTCTGATTGGTCGCCGAGTTCGGAGCGCTCTGGTTGGTCGCCGAGTCTGGTGCGTTCGGATTGGCTGATGTTGGTTTAGTCTTACGGAAGACTCTCTTCCAGGTGCTGGACAGCGTGTAACCGTCCTCTCGGTTAAAATTGTACGGCTGTTTTGTAATTTCGATCGCCTCCCTGATGAGTCTCGGGAAATAACGATTTTCTTTTACTAAAATCTGTGCGTTGTCGAAGTCGATGTCGCATCCGGGATCGGTCCACGCGTGTTCTGCTATGGCGGAAAGGCGGAGTTGTTTGTTAGCAGTTGCCCTCTGGTGTTCTTTCAGGCGGCACTTGAGAGATCTCGAGGTTTGACCGATGTATGACTTTCCGCAGCTGCACTTGACTTCGTACACGCCCTCATAGATGTTTTTGGGTAAGTGGTCTTTGGCGGTGCGGAGGAGGTCGGCTGTCTTCGTCACGCAGTTGAATCTCGTTACCACGTCGTGTTTGGCGAGAATGCGTGCGACCCTCTCCGAGGTGCCCGCCACGTAAGGTATCATGGCGTATGCCGCAGGTTTCGGCTTGTTTTCCGCTGTGTCCTCGGCGGTCCTTTTCAGGGCCATATCCCGTTTCTGGTCTTCCTTTTTGATGGTATTGAGTATTAGCTCCCGACGATATCCGTTTCCTTGGAGGGTGGCAAGTAGATGTTTCTTTTCGGACACTATGGAGTCGGCGTCGGAGATGGAATGCGCCCTGTGGTATAAGGTCTTTATGACGGAGGCTTTTTGCTGCGGATGGTGATGTGAGGTAGCCTTCAGATACCGATCGGTGTGTGTCTTCTTCCGGTAAACAGGAGGAATTAAATAAGTTCCTGCAACACCTGTACAACCAGAATGCCGCCATACAGTTCACGATGGAGATAGAAGAGAACCAGCGTCTGCCCTTCCTTGATGTCCTAGTAACCAGGAAGCCAGATGGAAGTCTGGGACATGCTGTTTACCGAAGATGGATCATCCGTGCGATTCCTTCGCCGGAGCTTCGACTCTGCAGAGGCATGGAGGAGGGAACTGGCTTACCAGTCTCCTGCTCCACTACTACAAGAGATCGGCCTTTCACCGGTCCTCGGAGCTCCTGACCCCGTCGGGAGCCATCCTGCTGCGGAAGCGTCAGCGGCATCGCCTACGGCGATGGATGTCTCCTCACCGCCGGACCTGCCTGCTGCGAGCGCCAACGCTGCCGATTCCGCCTCAGCGGATTCTTCGCCGCCACCGGCGGCCACTCTTAAAAAGGGCCTTTTCCGGGCCACAAAAAGTCCGGGAAGGCACCCAAGCAGGCCGGACGAGATGAACAGCACCAACTGGAGGCTACTGCATCTGGTGCTGCAAAAATTTCCGCACTCGCGGAAAATTTGCTGCCCCCCGCGGCCACCGTTAAAAACGGCCCTTTTCCGGGCCACAAAAAGTCCGGGAAGGCTTCCAAGCAGACCGGTCGAGATGGGCAGCACTACCCAGAGGCCATTGCATCTGGTGCTGCAAAATTTTCCGCCCCCGCGGAAAATTTGCCGCCCCCGGCGGCTGCCGTCAAAAACGGCCCTTTTCCGGGCCATAAAAATCCCGGAGAAGCAACATCATCAGCAGCAGGGGACGAGGAACAGCAGCTGGCGACAGCCGTTTCATCTTCTGGTGCCTCTGATGAGGCCATGGACACTTCGGAGGGCATCCGTGGCAAGAGGAAGCTTTCTTCCTCGCCTGACCTTTCTGGAGATGAGCCCGACCTTGCAAAAAGGTCCGCTCCCATATTAGGAGGTGACTCCTGCGCTGCCGTCGTTCCGGATGGGGACTTTCTCGTGGTACAGCGCAAGAAGTCGAGGAAGAAGAAGGCTTCCTTCTCTCCCTTCGATCCTAACACCGCCCGGCCGGTGTCAACACAGGACGGTGCCCCTGCGCCGCGCCTGAAGGTGGCTCCTATCACGGCTTATGCCCTGCCGTCACACAAACGTGTGGTTGCTGCCATTAAGCAAGCCTCTGGAGGTCACTTTGAGATGCAGGTCCGCCAGGCTTCTACGAGGATCCTGGTGACGACAGTGGAGCAGCACCGGGCTGCACTGAAGGAACTGGACGTTATGGGCGTCCAATACAACACGCAGCCTCTTGAGCTGAAGCGGGCGACGAGACTGCTGATCCGGGGGGTTGCGACTGACTACGACTCGCAGGACATCGCGGCGGACCTAGCATCCAAGGGTTTCGTAGTCCGGAACGTCCGTCCATTGACGGAAGTTCGTGACGGCGAGAAGCGTCCCACGCGCCGCTGCATTGCCACCGTGGAGAAGCAGCCCGGAGGTACGGCGGTTGATAAGATCGGCAGCGTCTGCGACTGCAATGTCACAATTGAGCACTTCAGGGGAGGCCGAGGCCCCCTGATGTGCTACAATTGCCAGCGCTAAGGTCACCGAGCCGTCGCCTGCACCATGCCACCCAGGTGCTTCAAGTGCGCTGCGGACCATCCCTCCCGGGATTGCCCTCAACCCATCACCACCGCGCCGAAGTGTGTCCACTGCGATGGGCCCCACCTGGCCTCTCATCGTCAGTGCCCAGTGTTCCTGGACGCTCTGCGTCGTTACGACGAGGCCAATCGTCGTGACAGGACGCGCCATGCGCCGAAGAAGCCGCTACCACAGCGGAAGACCTCGACGGAAGCAGCGAGGCCGGTAACGTCTGCCTCGTCTTTTGCTGCCGTCGCTGGCGCCGGTCCCGCCATTGGAGAGCAGACCTCCTCGCCAGCGTCTGAGCGCTCACTACCGCCCGCCTCCTTGGCATCAACGGCCCCTGCCGCTTCTCCTCCTGTGGCTTCCCAAGCCATAGAGAAGTCAACTGCTGCGATCATCCCAGCTCCTGCGGCTCCGGCCACTTTACAGCAGCCCGCAGTCGGACATGGTCGGGAAGAATCGCCGGATGAGGATATCTGGTCGACGATTTCCACCGTGTGCCGCTCCCTGCGACGGTACGTATCGTCTACTCAAGGCCAACTTCTCCTCTCTCTATTGGAGGAACTGGCGAGAGGGCAACAAAACCAACCCGCCAATGGCTGCTAGAGGCTGCATTGCTCTGGTCCAATGGAACGCCATCGGAGTAAAGGCGAAGACGGAGGAGCTCCGTGCGTTCCTGCAGGACAAAGGAGCCGTGCTAGCGGCCATCAATGAAACTCACCTGCAGCCTTCGGACATCTGGAAGCTTCCGGGATGGACGATCTACAGGGCCGATCGAGTAGCAGCCCCTGCGGCGCAGCAACACCACGTCGGCGGAGGTGCTGCTATCCTGGTGCACCACACTATCCAGCATCGTCTGCACCCGATCAAGTCCTTCCCGGGAATGGAGGCAGTTTCTCTGGACATCCGTACCAGCAGGGGATGGGTGAGGATCTCCTCGGCTTACTACCGGCCGACTGCACCATGGATCTCGGCCAACCTTTCGGAGCTCCTTGGGCCTGGTGATGGCCCTTCTGTGGTCTTGGGGGACCTCAACGCTAAACATGCCAGCTGGCACTCCAGGGTATCCAACCAGCGAGGGGCGCTGCTGAAGGACTTCGTCGACGAGGAAGGCCTCAGCGTACTTGCGCCTGCGGAGCCGACCTATCTGCCATCCAACGACGTCCTGGACATCGCAGTGGCGCGTAACCTAGGAGTGTCAGCGAGCATGTACTCGGTCTGTGCCCTTTCTTCGGACCACAACCCGACACTCCTCCTTCTGGGAGGGCTGCCGATGAAGGTCCCGCCTCGCCAGCGCCGCGACTTCGCCCGGACAGACTGGGAAGGCTTCCGCATCACCATCGCCGAACGCCTGCCGGTCCGGCCTGCTCCGCCCACAACTGCGAAGGAAGCGGACGAAATGGTCAACAGCCTCACGTCTGTCGTCCAGGAGGCCATGGAAATGCACATTCCCATGGTTCAGGTCCAACAGACCATCCGGATTGCGCTACCACCAGGCCTGAGGCGTACCATCACCTACCGCAACAGCGTCCGGCGACGATGGCAACGGCACAGGACTCCAGATCTCCGACAGCAGCTGACTGCACTGAACTTCGAGGTCCAGCAGCTGCTTCGCGAGGTCCGAGGCGACGCTTGGGAGAAATACCTCTCCACCGTTTCCCTGGAGGGTCACTCCGTGTGGAAGGTCTGCCGCCAGCTTCGAAGCGGCCAACGGCGAGATCCCCTCCTGACTTCAGGAGGTAGGGTTGCTGCAACACCAACCGAAATGGCGAGGATGCTCGGGGAACACCTACGAGAGGCGTTCAGTCCCAACCCCTCTACTGCTGAGTCGGCGGAGGTCGAGGCAGAATCGCCGAATCGCTGGCGGGATTGAGCAGGGAACCTATCGACCCGGATTCCCTCCCTTCCTACCTTCCGAAGGACGTCGTCAACGTCATCCGAG
The DNA here is from genome assembly GCA_028673005.1 of Tanypteryx hageni. Taxonomy (NCBI): domain Eukaryota; kingdom Metazoa; phylum Arthropoda; class Insecta; order Odonata; family Petaluridae; genus Tanypteryx; species Tanypteryx hageni. Next base: position 61,596,155 of record CM054116.1, read on the forward strand.
GCCTCAACCTTCGAAGGGCACCAGGCGATGACGACATTTCCAACATCGTCATCCGCCAGCTACCTGTCGCCGCTGTCGAGCTCCTTGCCAGCATCTTCACGGGCTGCGCCAGGATCTCGCACTTTCCTTCGCCCTGGAAGCGAGCGCAAGTATTTTGCCTCCCGAAAAAGCCTGGTGCCACGCTAGGTCCTAGCGACCTTCGTCCCATCTCTCTTCTTTCGGGCTTCGGCAAAATATTTGAGAGACTGCTGCTGCCTTCCCTGCAACAACACCTGCATGAGGGACAGCACCTGCCGCCGGAACAATTCGGCTTCCGGGAGGGTCACTCCACCACCCACCAACTGACCAGGGTGACGTCCTTCATCACCGACGCCTTCAACAGGAAACACGCGGTCGCTGGTGCCTTCTTCGACATCTCGAAGGCATTTGACCGCGTGTGGCACGAGCGCCTCCTGTTGAAGATGATTCGACTCCGGTTCCCGGTCTGGATTCTTCGCCTCGTCGAATCCTATCTCCGAGACCGGGACCTCAGGGTGAAGTGGCTCCAGGACAAATCGGAACTTCAGCGGGCACGTGCTGGAGTACCGCAAGGATCCGTCCTGGGGCCCATTCTCTTCAACATCTTCACCCACGACGTGCCACGAGACCAGGGATGGAACCATCTATTGGCTCTGTATGCGGACGATGCGGCGATCCTCTGCCGCTCGTCCCAAAAATACGCAGCGGCTCTGGGCCTGCAGGAGGCCGTGGATGACATGGTCTCGTGGTACAGTCGGTGGCGGATCGCTGTCAACCCGCGAAAGACGAAGGCTATCGTCTTTCATCCAGGGTTGGGCGCTCCGCCCGGAGTCGACTTGTCGGTGGTGGGGGATATCATCCCCTGGGAGACGGAGGTGACCTACCTCGGGGTCCAGCTCGACAGGAAGCTGCTCTGGAGGTCACACGTCGAGAAGACGCGAGAGAAGGGATTTGCAGCCCTAAGGAGGATTCGCCCCCTCCTGACATCGAGGAGCCTGCCGGCGGATACGAAGCGGAGACTCTACCTCTCCTGCGTCCTGCCGACGATGACTTACGCCTCGCCTGTGTGGTCCGGAGCATCCAGGACGACGCTCAACCGCCTCCAGGTGGTACAAAATTCGGCGCTCCGGTCGGTACTCGGCTGCTCGCGATCAGATGGCAACGACCGGATTCACCGCCTCTCAGCCGTGGAGCCCCTTGATGTCCTGCTGCCCTCCATCGCAAGGGCATACTTCGAGAAGGCGGCTTACTCAGCCTACGACGAGGTCAGCCAGCTAGGGTCTATCCAGGTCCAGTGGTGGGATCGCCACAAACGTCCCATCGCCAGTCTGGATACCCTAGAATCCCTACCGCCGAACAAACGTCCTCGACTGGATAGGGACATAGTGTAGCAAGGACTACAACAAACCACAGATTTTAAACAACGAGTGAAGATCACAAAAGGGCACATTTAAGCATCAAGCGGGAAATGTGATATATCTGACAGCATGAAGCAGTCAGAAACGACAATTGCAGTGTGTGCACCGACACTTCGGACCTGAAGAAGCCGACTGGAACGTCGGCGAAATATTGTCCAGGAAATGGATCAACACGGCAGATTCCCGGAAATCACCACCATATCAGAGAGATATTATTATTATTATTACTTATACACTGCAATTAGGAACAATCCTGTTAGTAGCGGCTCTACATGTCGTATATAAAATCTATTTTACATTAAATATATACATATACATACATACATATTCACAAATATTACTAACCTAACTTAACTATATATGTAAATAGGATTCATTTGTGAATATATATGTATGTATAGGTATATATTTATGTATATGTAAAATAGGAATTATATATGATATGGGTGGATAGAGGAAACGAAAGCTTAGTGGAGCGGAAGATATATGTGTATTCCGCAATGATACTATGAATTTTTATTTCCAATTAGGAGTACATTGGCGAGATACATATCAATAACAAATATCACTTTAAATACAAAAGGGAACTATTTAGCTCGTCTTATAAAAAATCAAATTAAATAATAAGCAAACAAGAATTAAAAGTTGGAAAATGTGTACTTATCTTAAGTATCGCCAAAAGTTTTAACAAGATCATGAAAAACCAGATGCGCATATAGGTTGCAATGCAGCCGCATTCAGTGGTAATTCACCGAAAATAGTTTAAAAAGTTCCTTTTTTACTCTATTTTCAGTGAATAACAACGTCTGCTTGTTTATCATAGTCTTGTTATGGCTATGGGAGATACCTAAGGTAATAAAACGTAAAGATGCTTATTCATTACAGATTTCATTCTCTTATTTCATATTTCGTATATACTTTTAATATTTCATTCATTAATTTCATAAGATATACCTAAAAGCGATTTGGAAGATGACACTGGACTTGCTTCCACATTTCTTATTTTTAAGTATCCAACTAAACTTAGTAACTTCATTGCGTGAATATGTAATGGAAAGGGGAAAGGTTCAATTTGCTGTTGATTAAATCATTACGAGTGGTAATTGATCAGTCGACTTGTAATAAAAATGTTTTGCTTTTGTATTTAGTTGTTTGTTTTTAGTTTAATTGATTTTTAAGTGCGTCAATTGTCATGGTCATTTTGCACTGTCATCAACTGGACACACAAAAGGGAGGAGGGAAACCAGGTGCCAGCATTAGCCTACACTTTGCGAAAAGCACTAAGGGGGCTAACGGCTTAACTTCCCTTCCGAAGGACGGAACGCTGACTTGGCTTGGTCTCCTCAAACCACGCAAGCAAAGGGCCGGGCGAAATCGCAGGATTCGTGCCCGCTGCACCTTCGAGCAGCAGGCTAGTAGTGGTTAGCATCCTAACCACTACGCCCACGGCACCTCCTAGTTCTTTGTTCTTGATGCCAGTTTTTCCACATATATTTACCAATATGTCTCCTTTTAGTATTATAAATTTGGTCTAACTACGGATATTTATTAGTCGTAACCTACATTTCCTCGTGTTAACTGGGAAATTATCGTTAGGAACTGAAATATGCACAAGTGAAAAAATCGTTCAAACTCTCACATCGAATAAATAAGATTCATGCCATAAATGCTCATTGCTTTACCTTGTTAGTGTTTCATGGCGCGCATTTGTCTCATAACCAGAAATTACACTCTTTTGCAAGACTCTCCATATATGTAATTACGTATAATTACCAGTAGAAGGTTCTTGCATACTGCAAGCATTTCATCTCACCTTGAACAAATATTAATTTTTCAGAGAGATATTTCATTATGGGAAATATTTCTTTAATTCATAAGATTTCTCCTATATATAAACATTTTTAATGGATACTAATGTTTAGGAACTTTCAGATGAGCTGGAGATTCGAAATTTTTTTATTAGGTAGGATTTTGTTTATAACCGTCTATAAAAAACGAAAATCTTGAAAAAGTGAAACAATGCGGCCGATAAAACTTCGAAATTGTTTAAACAAATTTTCAAGGTTTATGTATTTTCGAATGTGCTACGGAGCTGAAATTTTTTTAGAGGTAGTATTTGTAAAAAAAACCGAATAGGGATGATAGAAATTTTTATATTTTTATTTGTGTTGCCGTTAAAAATTCTTAAAATTTAAACAAATAGATAACTGTTTAGGTACTACAGGATGAGCTAGAAAGCTGAAATTTTCAAGTTATTTACAAAGTAGTGCATTAGCAAAAATAAACTTTTGAATCTCTCCATAAATTTATTGCGGCGGCCGTTAAAAATGTTTAAATTTTAAACAATTCGAAAAATATTATTTCACTTCTAGAAGTGCTACAACTTTAAAATTTGTCAGAAATGTGTAGCATTAGTACCCCATAATGGAGAAAGTATAAAATTCTTAAGATTGCAAAGTTTGGGGAATGTTTTAATCTATTATTTTTACATAAGGGAAAAACGAAAATCGCTGCGGAGGTGAAATCTTTAGAATTGAAAAAATATTTGTAATGATGAAATATCTGTATGAAAAAGAGGTGAGATGATATGCTTGCAGAATGCATGCACCTTGTACTAGTGTATGTATATATATATATATATATATATATATATATATATATAGTTCTCTCTCTGTAGCTGAAGAAGGAGTAGTTCCGAAAGCTTTACGTTTGTGATGTTTCTGTGTTTTTGTGTTATTTTACGTGTGTCGCTTCGACATCCCCGGGGCCTCGCCAACCTGAAGTCGTCTGATTGGTGAGTGCTCACTGGGTTTCCTCATCCCAACACCTTGTTGACATCCATATATATATATATATATATATATATATGTGTGTGTGTGTGTGTGTGTTCCTTCTCTGTAAGAAGAGTCTATATATAATAGATATTGCATCTAGTCTGGGATCTCCAAACAATTTTACTTCGCATACTTCAGTACCCAAAAAGCAAGGGAGAGATGGCTAGAGGAGAAATGCTCAGATATAGAAGATCTAGAGAGAAAAGGAATGTATGACTTGATGTATAAGAAAGTAAAATATGTAACGTGGGATAGATGGAGAACAAGTGCATGTGTGAAAGAGATTGCAAGTAAAGAAGATAAAGTTCTATATAAGGAAGAGGAGGTTCTTAATAGATTGAGAGAATACATGGAGGAGTTGTGCAAATCAAATGAAAAACCAAAGGATCTCCGTATTGAAGAGCAGGATGAAATAAATAATGACAAAACAGGGGTTTCGATATTGAAAATAGAGGTGCTACAAGCAATAAAGGATATGAAGAATGGGAAGGCAATGGGGGTAGATGAGATACCAATAGAATCATTTAAGTGTCTTAATGAGGAAGGACTGGAAGAAATAGTGAAGTTGTGTAATGCAATCTATGACAAGGGGATGTGGCCAGAGGATTTCGTCAAAACAATTATGATTCCAATTCCGAAAAATCAAGGAACAAGAAAATGCAGTGAACACAGAACAATCAGTTTAATTACACATGCAGCAAAGGTTCTACTTAGGGTTATGAACAGGAGACTAATTAGCAAAATGGAAGAAAATGTTGCAGAGGAACAGTTTGGATTTAGAAAGAGAAGAGGTACAAGAGACGCAATAGGATTGATAAGAATGAGTGGAGAGAGATATATAGAAAGGGGTAAAGGAATTAGTCTATGCTTCATAGATATGGAGTAGGCATTCGACCGAGTATACTGGGAAAAACTGATGGAAATACTAAAAGCAAAAATACTAGACTGGAAAGATAGAAGGTTAATTAAAGAGCTGTATATGAAACAGAAAGCAGCTATGAGGATAAAAGATGCACAGACCGAATGGTATGATCTAGGAAGAGGAGTAAAGCAGGGGCGCTGCTTATCGCCAGCCCTGTTTAATATATATGCTGAGGAAATGATTGACAATGGAAACAGAAAGCAGCTATGAGGATAAAAGATGCACAGACCGAATGGTATGATCTAGGAAGAGGAGTAAAGCAAGGGTGCTGCTTATCGCCAGCCCTGTTTAATATATATGCTGAGGAAATGATTGACAATGGAAACAGAAAGCAGCTATGAGGATAAAAGATGCACAGACCGAATGGTATGATCTAGGAAGAGGAGTAAAGCAAGGGTGCTGCTTATCGCCAACCCTGTTTAATATATATGCTGAAGAAATGATTGACAATGGAATAGGGAATGATAAAGGAATTAGTATTGGGGGTAGAATAATAAATTGTATAAGGTTTGCTGATGACATGGTAATTTTGGCAGATGAAATGAGGCATATTCAGGAAATGGTTTCAAAGCTAGAAGACAGGATGATGGAATATGGAATGAAAATGAACATAAAGAAAACAAAGGTGATGAGAATAGGGGATAGAGAGATTATGAATGTGTCAATAAAGGATGGAAGAGTGGAGCAAGTAAAACAGTATAGATATTTGGGAAGCATGCTAACTGAAGACTGGAGAAGTGAAAAAGAAATAAGAACAAGAATAGCAATGGCAAAAGAAACATTTAATAGGAAAAAACGGGTACTATGTGGTTAAATGGATTTAAATCTGAAGAAACGTCTTGTGAAGTGCTATGTTTGTAGTGTATTGCTTTATGGGTGTGAAACATGGACGCTAAAGAGGAGAGAGAAAGAAAGGCTAGAGGCATTTGAAATGTGGGTGTGGAGGCGGATGGAGAAGGTTAAGTGGATGGATAGGATAAGGAATGAAGCAATACTAACAAGGGTGAATGAGAAGAGAAGATTACTTGAAACAATTCAGAGGAGGAAAAGTAACTGGTTAGGGCATATCTTGAGAGGAGAAGGTTTACTATTGATGGTGTTGGAAGGATCAGTAGAAGGTGAAAGGAAAAGGGGACGTAGAAGAATAAAAATGTTTGATGACCTGAAAGAAAGTGGAGGGTATCAGGAAATGAAAGAAATGGCAAGGAACAGAAAGGGGTGGAGACAACGCTGGTGTCAGGGACCTGCCTTGAGGCAGAACACCTCATGATGATGACTTCAGTCGGTCGTACTTTGTGTCACGACCATAACTAACGCTCCATTTGGATGAAATATCGCCAATAATGTTAACATGTCCGTACACGTAAAACATTGATTTCAGCTGCATAGCAACGCAATTGGTAACTATATATGAGAAAAATATATCTAGAACTGAGATATATTTTTCTTTTACACAAAGTAAGGTTTGATATGAATAATTTTAGGACCACGATAGACTCATTAGCTAAATAAATTCTAAAATGTGTGATGAGTTATCATGCTATAAAATGTAAAAAAATAATATTTCAGGATGGCGTTTAGATGATGCGTTTGATCATTGTTTATCCCCCTACGGCTCTCAAGAGTTTTAATTCTTTCAATGAAATATTTGAATTACAAACCTCATGGAAATTCAATTTAATTAATTGAATTGTGTGTTTTGATGCTGGATAAGTAAATGAAGCACAGAGAAATTCACGATTGGTGATTCTTCCACGGCAAATATTTTTCATTTACAGTGAGTTCGATCAACCAATTAGGCCTTCAGGGCAGGGAAACTAAGAGTAGCGGGTTCGTACCCAAGATTGATTTTAAATAATTTTTTCTTGTGTTTGTGGGCAGATCAAATTGAAATATTCGTTTGACCGAAACTTTACCATTTATTCATGAAATTCATATATTCAACCGTATACCGGATTTAAATTTCCGAGCGAACTAACGATAGAAGTTGACCAAAAACGGATATCAGCCCGAGAGCGGTTAAAACCTATAAAATGTTAGACCTGTATACTGAGCATTCGAAGCGGAATAAAACATATTCAACATCTAACGAGTTTTCAGTTTTGAACAAAAACAGATTTCAACATTAGTTTGTCGTATTTATCAGGAGAGATATAAAAATCGTATTTATAGGAGCTTACGGGCAAGGTGAGGAACTAATTATATGTGAAAAGTGAAATGGTCTCAATGAATTTCATCGAGATCGAGTAAAAACTTTAAATGTTGAGATTATGCATTCATTTATGTTAAAATAATAATTTTCCCTCTTCCTCTCCCTCTCTCCCCCCCTTCCCGTCTCCCTCCCTTCCTGTCTCCCTCCCTTCCTGTCTCCCTCCCTTTCTGTCTCCCTCCCTTCCTGTCTCCCTCCCTTCCTCTCTCCCTCCATCCGTCTCTCTCCCTCCCTTCCTCTCTCCCTCCTTCCCTCCATCTCTCCCTCCATCCCTCCTGCTCTCCCTCCATCCCTCTCTCCCTCCCTCTCTCCCTCCCTCTCTCCCTCCCTCCCTTCCACTCTCCCTTCCATTCTCCCTCCCACTCTCCCTTTCGTCCACTCTCCCTTCCACTCTCCCTCCCTCCCTTCCACTCTCCCTCCCTCCCTTCCACTCTCCCTCCCTCCCTTCCACTCTCCCTCCCTCCCTCTCTCCATCCCTCCCTTCCTCTCTCTCTCCCTTCCTCTCTCTCCCTCCCTCCCTCTCCCTCCCTCCCTTCCTCACAAACACAAATCTGTATTCAATTTTATCATTTTACTTTGTATGATTTAGGTACAGAATGTTTATATAATGTATTTTGTTATACTTTATTTTATTCTTTTTCTTGTATTTATTATATTGACGAAGGGTTAAATGTAAGAATGGATCTTATGGTCTAAATTTCGCCCGAATAAAGACGATTATCTATCTATCTATCCCTTCCTCTCTCCCTCCCTTCCTCTCTCCCTCCCTTCATCTCTCCCTCCCTTCCTTTCTCTCTCCCTCTTTTCCTTCCTCTCTCTCTATCCCTCCTTCTGCGTCTCTTTTCTCCCACCTCTCATTCTCTCTTGCCACAATCCATAGCTCTCCCTCTTTCTCCGTCACCTTTATCTCTTTCATCGCGTCTTTTCTAATTCTAATTCCATTACTCTCTATGTACCTTCCATTCAGTATCCCTTCCTACTATCTCCCTCCCCACGTTCCCTCTCCCTTACTCTATCAGGGGTCGGCAACCTTTTCTGCATGGCGGGCCACATTTTCAGTTGTGAATGCTTCGGAGGGCCGCATTGGGAGTCAAGAAAGCCTCGGCGGGCCGGATGAGTAAAATATATCAGAAGTTTCCTAGAGATTCTGTGATTTCATATGAAATAAATCAAGTCTACATAATTTACTAGCGTTAAAGCTTCACCCAAAAAGGCTTTGAGACCATAATTTTACTCAAAAAATATAAAATGGCCCATAAGAATTTTCCTGATCACATTTTCATTACAGCTTTGCGGGCCACATAAAGCGTTCTTGAGGGCCGCACGTGGCCCGCGGGCCGTAGGTTGCCGACCCCTGCTCTACATCTATATAGTCGTTTAGATAAGCAATAGAATCCAATCTAAATCCAGGTCCCATTAAGATTACGTATTTTCGCGAAAAATCCTACGATAATTTCAGGAAATCTATGCAGTCGTATATATTACACGTACGCGGGTTGAGAGAACAATTGATTCTCGAAGTTTAACAATCACGTGGTCGGAAAGGCAACACCCCTTTAAAAGCCAATAATTTAAAAAAATGTATGATTTAAATGTTTAATATGAGAGATTTCGAACGGTAGGAGAAAAAAGATTAATAGTATAAGAAACTTGGTTAATTTTCTTAGAACATGGTTCAAATACGAGGATCGTTCGTCAATTCTTTCTAATTTGAATTTCCATAAGAATAAAAGCCAGCACTTTAAAAACTCGATTATTACGTGTTATCTTCCGGGAAACGGAAATCGCCCTCCTGAAGTCGAATCCGTGTCTTTTTACTTTCTTCATATCATATACGTAGTATAGGGGAAAGAATTGTATTCATGAAAAAAATCGACTTCGAGATTTCAACGGAAATACACATCTTGAGGTCCCCTGAACACGTTTTGACCATTTTCTCGATGATGTCTGTGTGTGTGTGTATGTGATAGCTTTTTGTGGGTGTTCTAACTCAAAAACTATTAATCAGGTCAACGCGAAATTTTGTATTTAACATTTTTATAAAAGTCAGAAGAACTGATTAGTGTTTGAATGTGGGTGTATATTCTTGTCACTTTTCCGTTGCTTTGAAATATTTGCTTTAATATTTGATTAATGTAAACATATATTGGAAAAATCTGATGTGGCCACCGCATGACTTTCTCCATATCTGTAATATTTCTAAAAATTCCAAATAGGTTACGTAATATTAAATATTTTAAGAAACAGAGAAAATTTTAGACTTGACAAAGAACAAATAAACTCAAACCATATACCTTCTAATATTGAATATAGCCACAAAGCTCTAACAATTAATACAAGAAAAAGGAGCGTTTCTAAGACGTAACTAAGCGTCGATTCTTAACAATAGTCATCGGTAGGTGGCGTTGTGGTGGCAGCTAAAAATATAAGATATCTCTTAAACAATGCATTATATGGAAAACTCTTTCAAACAAAGGTTGTAGAAAATGAAAATTAACATAAGAAGTCGATGGTTTGAGTTTATTTCTGTTCTTTGTCAAATCTAAATATTTCTCGGTTTCTTAAAATATTATTTTGTAACCTATTGGAATTTTCAGAAATATTACAGATATGGAGAAAGGAAGTCATGTGGTGGCCACATCAGATTTTTTCGTATTGTTTTTATAGTAATTTAGTTTTTATATGTTACTTAAACCTTTCTGTGAAATTTCAACCTTCCACCTAATCGGAAAGTTTGTTAAAACGTGTTAAAAATGGCCATTGATGACGTCAGTGTTATACACAAACCCCATCATCTAGGCTTTTAATAATAACTTTTATATGAACTTGCCTACTGTATTTCTATATCTCTCTATATTATAACCGCACTAATGTGTGTTACACAAACTATTTATTACTTTCGTATGAGCTAGAATGCTGAAAAAATTCAGACTGATTATTCATGGTTTAACAAATATAGGAAAAATTGCAAAAACTGGAGGTTTTCAAGTTCAAGATCACCAAAAAAATGTTTTTTTTTGAGAAAATCCCATAAGATTAACATTGGAGAATTGTTTCCATAATGCCCGCTTTGAAAGCATAAGACGTAAATGAGTGCGACATCTTTGGTTTGATTTTTAATATTACTTATAATTGTCCTAGAAATTTAAAACTTGAACCATAGTACGTGCAAAAAAACGCAAATTTATTTTCCTATCGTAGATTTTCAAATACTGTTCGAATTGACTCAGAAAATTACTTTGACGACGAAAATTTTAAGTTCTTCGTGATTAAAATATCTATTTTGTTGCCAAGAACATCCAGCATTTTTTGCGGTGCTCATAAAATTATATAGTAGCCTATTGGGAAAACGGAGGAAGACGAGTGTGGGGGGAAAAGAAACTGCACGAGAGAAGGAAGTAGATAAAGAGAGAAGAGAAAGGGGGAGAGGGAGAGAATGAGAGGAAGCGGAAGTTTGGGAAAGCGGGAAGTAGGGATATAAGGTAGTAGAGAGGGGGATGGAGAGAGAGGGAAGAGAATGGGAGGGATAAGCCCTAAAATAGGGCTAAATATAATTTTCTATCTTAAATATATGTCGAAATGAGGAGGTTCAGGGTTGCACACGGGCGGCAGACGAATTCACCTCATGGAGCGAGGCACGGGGTTGACGCGCGTAGCCCCTTATATATATATATATATATATATATATATATATATATATATATATATATATATAATTATTCCTTACCAATATGAGGACCAAGTTGGCAGGCTGTTGGGGGCGTCAAAGAGACACGTAAATAGACACGCACACAAAAACGAAAGCTTTTCGGGCTTATGCCCCCCGTCAGCGATGGAGAGAGAGTAACTGAAATATATATATATCATCATAGGTTGTCTGTCCGTAGACAGGTCCGTGATTATTCATTGATAAACCTGGTTCTCCATATACTCCTATTTTCCGCTGCCCTCTTCATATCTTGATAACTCACTTTCCCTTCTAAATCGTCTATCATCTGAAACCTTTAAATCTCTTCCTACCCCTTTCACTTTTTCCATCTAGTTTTCCTTCTAACACGTCTTTAATCATACTCTGTCTTCTCAGGTAATGTCAACCCAGTGTATATATATATATGTGTGTGTGTGTGTATTTGTGTTTGCTTTCATCCCTTTTCAAAAATTAGCCATGAAAAATCTTTCAATTTTGGGATTCAAACCTCATAACCTCAGCATCATAGCTAAACGCCCTAAACATTAAACCAAATCATTAGTTGGAAACTTCGGTGAAACTCATGTGTTTAAATAACAAGATTGGAAAGGTGTACTCCAGGTCGGAGTACACAGAGTATCCAAATGCGTTCTTTGAGATTCCACAATGTTCTCAATATTTTTCGCTCAGATGAGAATTTAACGAGAAGCAAGCGAGGTACGTTGTAAAATACATGTAGATCTTCATTTAAAGTAGTCATAATTATTGTCCGATTTTAATCAAAATTGGAATCGTTCGACCGATTTTAGCAAAACTTCTTAATACCACATTTCATCACAATAGGTCAAACGATCCCCGAGTTGAAACAAAGGAACATTGAAAACTACATGTAGGTCAAGTAAAGTGGTCGTAATTGTTGTCCGATTATAACAAAAATTGTAATCGTTCGACCAATTTTAGCAAAACTCTCCAATACAAAATTTCATCAAAAGACGTTAAGCGGTTCCCTAGTTGAAACAGAGGAACATTGTAGGTCTTCATGCAAAGGAGTCATAATTGTTGTCCGATTTTAACCGAAATTGGTATCGGTAGACCAATTTTTGCGAAACCCCCAATACCAAATTTCCTCAAAATACGTCCAGCGGTTCCCGAGTTTTAGCATGCGGACGGACGGACGGAAACGACCCTTCCTATATGCGTTCACTTCGTTCAAAGAACGCATAATAAGCTACGTTTGTCCCTCACGCTCGGCCGAGAACTATTTGCCACTGACTGTAATGATATTTTAACAAACATTCCTAGTAGGTAGAAGATTTAAATTTGGAAGGTATGTTTGTCTTTTATAGTAAATACCATTTATGAAAGGAAAATCCCCTAAAAAACCTGTGTTCTACTCCAGTAGATAATTTATATTTCCCATAAGATAACACGTAAAAATCGATTTTTCCACTTAAAGGCTTTTACTCTTTTGCAAATTAAAATTATAAAGAGTTAACCTACAATATTTGGACCTAAAACTATTTAAATAAAAATAAATAAAGTTTCTAATTCTTATCTTCAAATCACGCCTACGATTCGAAATCGCTCAAGTTATACGTTTAAATTATATTCATTGAAAGAATTTAAGCTTTTTAGCGATATGTTGCCTTACCGACCGTGTTATTGTTAAACCTCAGGTTTGTGTTGTCGTAGGTAAGGAAAGCGTGCTTCGAATGTTTTTGTACGTGAAAGAGGAGAGAGAGAAAAAGAAATGAGAGAGACAGAGTGGGAGAGAGGCGAAGGAAAGGAGACAGAAGGAGGGAAAAATAGATAGATTATGGTTTTGATTAGGTCGATATTGATACTACGAAGTCTATTTTTAATATTTTAAATGATACTTGATGCAATCATTGTATTTATAAATATTATTTTTGTTTTCCTGCCTTCATTAACTATTCTATTATATTTATATACAGAGAGATTTGAATATTTCTTTGTGATATATCTTCGTGAGTCCTACGAAATACATTAGCGATATAGGAATATCCGGTGAACTGTGGAGGCAATTATCAAAAGTTTATTTTAATGGTTGAACTGTTCTATTGGAGTCATAATAGGGTGGGATCTACCTTTGCCTCAAAATAGAAATAGCGATTTATTTACATTTTAGTGTATGCAAAACGTGATTTCACAAAATAAATTTAAATAACTTGTTCTCTTTATAGCTAAAGATTAAAGACATGCATCTTTCCCAGAAAGTGTCCTCAAAGTCCTTCAAATATTCAATTCAAATCTCTGCATCAGACTTTATTACCATTATTATTTATTTAACGTGCAAAATGATTGGTTATCTTAATTTCAGTGTATTGGCAACGATACTGATATTTTATTTCACTGTTATCCTCTTAATCATAGATGGGCTTTTCCAAGAAAATATAAATGTTTACATTTACTTGAAATAGTAAAAAAATAATTTATGTTGCGATTGATTCTGAATATAACTGTGGTTACACGATAATGTTCGCCGAAAATTTTCATGCTTTTTTATATTGTGTATCGTTTAGTGTTAGTTTGTTGTAAGATGGCCTGTGGATATCCTCTGTAGCGATAATTTCATTCGTCTTCTCCAAACGTACGTTTTATCTTCGATTTTGCAAAGACGATGAATCGTAAGGTTATCATCTAAGAGAGTCATCTGACATAGAAATTCATGCCAAATTGGTCCAATTCAGAAACATATACATTAAATTTTTATTTTAAAATTACAATTCCTTGTCGCCAGAGGCAAGACTATTGCTTCTCGAAAGTCAATCAGAATCCGGACAGACTAACTCACACTTTCTCCGTTATATTATTATTTCACTGGGTTATATGGAAAAAGAGAAATAGTTTGTAAATATACATCCGTGACAGCTAATACTAAGTTTTTACCGAATTAAATATGAAAGTACAAGTGCTGAATGAATATATAAGTGCTTCAAACAAGTTCTGTGTAAATATTTTAAATAATTTAACCTAAGTTATTGAAAATGTCATTACGTTAATGCATATAAGGTCATTGTCTATATAAACGTTACTTATAAAAATTCATTTTATATCATTACTTGTTATAATAATGCAGTAAAAAGTTGTTCATTATTGCAATTACTGCATATTTATTAGATATGATATTAAGAGGCAAACAATGATATTTACACCGATTTTGGAATCAGAATCATTTCCAAAAGTGAAGAACCTGTAAAAACATACAATATAAGCATTATTCAAGATAGGGAAGGGAAATTGAATGGCATTGTTACAGCTTTTGCGAAACAGAAATGTTGAATAGTGGTTTATTTACACCTTGAGTCAGTTTGATACATCTATACCTAGTTTTTTTGAAAGAGTGTTAGTTTCAACATGCCTTCCATGCACTCAAAAAATGCTTATAAATTTCATAGGTATGATTAAAGCTTGACTGTATCTTGATAGGGCTGATGGAGTGAGTTCATTTATAATATAACAGTCACAAAAATGATTTTAATGATTTTTGTTGATTATCCCATAAGTTGTTTTGCGTGTGTCTGATTAAATTCAAAATTGTGACCAACTCGCAGTTAAGTAAACAATTTACGACCTTTGTCGCGATTTTCGGATTAATGAAATGCATAATTAATATTTTCACAGAGCTGAAATAATAATTTTTAGAGCAAGCATTATTTTTAACAAAATCATTATAGCCTTAGTATATTTATCACAAAAGTATTATATCCTAATTGCCCGTGAAGTAGACGCAAGTTATCTAAGAGGAAATAGGTACGTACATGATTATGTTTGTACCCGAGGTATCCAGTACGATTGAGATACTTGCCACTGTTGTTGTTAACAGATTACCGTATTCTCCACATGATATATATTCAGTATCAATGCGGAAATATTTTTAAATGATTTTTTTAGGTTGTATTATTCACTGTGAACTGTTATTATTTTATTATATATTATCTATTCAAACATTTATTATAATTATTTATTGTAATACATCAACATTTATTCGTTCAGAAAAAAACATCAGCAGCAGTATGTATGCAACATTATCATCTCATAGTAGACAGATGTTTAATTTTAATTTTGATATGTAAACAAGGAGGTACTTTGTAATTCTTTTCCTTTGATAAATGCTGTTAAATCGGATGTGAAAGTGGCGAAAAATACATAACTGATAGAAAGCTTTAATTAGCCTCCTGGCAGCACGCGGTGAGTGACGACAGTATTGGGTTTCCCTGATCCATACTATTATTTTTATACTCATCCAGTAGATAAAAATCCCAATTTTGTTTACGATTATGATATATCGCGGAAGCGCATAAAAACTTACTTCTGATGGGTGCTAATGTCTCTTAGAGAATGAGAGGCTGCGGTGTTATGATCGAGTATCGAGGTTGCGAACCGTTAAGGGAGGTATTCCGGTAGAATTTGACAGAAATTATCCTCTGTATATTCCTAAATCGCGTGTGGACGAGTGGAGCGGATGAAGTATTAAGCTCATCGGTAGAGGGATGCTAAGTAGGTATATCTCGCGTGATATACGATGCATAGAGGCAAAACAGAACAACCTCAACTAATATTCCCTCACATATCAGACTATGACCTCGCACTACCCGAACAGACGAGCGTACAAATTACCCTTGTTATAGAATGTATGCATGAGATCCGCGGTACAGATGAGGAAACCTTCCTAGGAACGGAGCAGCTAATACTCTATCATGAGAAATCATTTCTCCTTCAATTACTTTGACTGCTTGTCTTCGCAGATTGGGGCACACATCTCTGCAGCAATGAGATGCTTACAACTCTTTATAAGCATCTGCATTGAAGTACTGGTGTTAATTATTGGTTAGTTAAAGCTGTATTATTTATATTTAGATAATAAATAATTGCAGAGACAACGGTGGATATTAGTAAGATAGGAGGTTATTCCTAAACAGTATAATTCAATATTTAGAGAATCGCCAAGGAAGATGGTAAGAAAAAAGAAAATTCTACAAGGGGAGAAATAAAATAAATAAAACATCAAACAGGTAAACTATTATTAAAAAATAGTCTTGAATAATCTCATTAAAAAAACAAATTTGGTAATTTAGAATGGCTATGTCGATGAATTTTGCTATTTTACAAAACAATGGTTCCAAAAAAAGCAGATGTATGGTTTTTGTTTTAATTCGATTACGGTTTCAATCCAGTTGAAATTTGATTTATTTCCAGAGATAAACGTCTCTGGTTGAAATTTTACATTAGGCTTAGCTGCGTAAAAGCCCACTTTTACCGAATGTAGGCAGATTGAACGGCCAGCACGTAATTTCTGGATATTTTTTTACAAGAAGATCCAACAATATTTACATCTCTTCTTCTTAGACAAGTCTATTCAATATTTAATCCACTACTCTAACCCATCATTTCTCCTATTAATGGTGAAATAATTGAATATTTTAATTTTAATATTTTTGCATTTACGTATAGTTGTTTAGCAAGGCTTTAACAGAATTTCATATAGCGTCCAATCCAATACATTCATGTAAATGGAGCGCATACGGTCGGTCGTTTATGGACATTGAATGTATCAATCTATCTAACCCTACGAAATAAATTCCACGTCTTTTTTCTCCGTCAATATTTCACTGGAAATCATATCCGGAACAACATCTAACGCCTGTATCGCGATATAATAGGGAAAAGATTGATCGTTTGACTTTTGCATCAGAGTGCTTCCTCCCTTCGGACTTTTCGGCTCGCGCAGTTATCGTTTAAAAACCCTTCGATGAATGGGATTCTCTCTCACGACCTATCCTTTTTAACTCATGCGTCCAAGGAGGGATGAAAGATGAATCGCTCGGACGTTGACAGTGGAAAAGCGGGAAACGCCAACGGGGAATGGTATTTGCGGAGAGAGGACGATGAAGAGAGAATGTGCGAGGGAGGGAAAAAGAGAGAGATGGATCGGAAGTAGGGAGTGATGGAAATAATTTCAGGAAGGAGTGCGGTGGAGAAAGAGAGGAGGTGGTAGGCAGAGAAAGGGAATGTGTAGGAGGAGAGTAGGCAGGTAGAAGAGGAACTGATTCATCGAAGGACTTTATGGGTGATATCGCACCGAGAGAGAGGGAGGGAAGGGGCGAGAGAGAGAGAGAGAGAGAGAGAGAGAGAGAGAGAGAGAGAGAGATAACGAGCGGGTGTCTGCCGCTGATGTGGAAATAGGTGCAGTTTCGCCCTATGAATGGTCGCGACACGGATTTGACGGAAGCGGGACTCGATGGAAATAGAGCTGACGGAATGACGACGGCGGAGAGGAGAAGGAGGGGGAAAAAAGGGTCGCTTCAAGTGTCTGGTAAAAAATGAGAATTCGCGAGGAACGGCGAAGGGAATAGAATAAATTCTTGCGGGACAGTGACGTAGTAGCGGTAGCCAAAAACTGAAATAGCCGCGGATGCTTCTAATGCTTGCTCGAAACAAAAAAGTCGACATAGAAACTCAGTATTTCTGCACATTTTACGGCATTCATGTAGTTTTTGCGCAGTGTAACTGGAGATAAAAATGATATCATTTTCACGGAAAAGAGTTATTATGCAAATTTGCTGCATTTCTGCTCATTCGTTACAATTTTGGGATTTTATAAATGGGAGAAATAAAGGTATTCCTCTAAATCTGCATTTTACAGGTATTCAGTTATATTGTGGCAATAATAATTGCTTTAACAAGCGACGGAGCGGTTAAAGAAGAAAAATGATGGCGTTTATTTTTCATAAAACATATTCAATATATGAAAATCGTAATCGTAATTCAAGATCAATTTTTGTGATTGTCCTAATGCGCATAAAATCACAGAACTGAAAAACTCATGCAATAATTTCGTGGAAAAATTATTTATTTTTGATCCTTTTATATTTAGTGTGTGTCGTAAAATATTCTTATATTAAAAAAGTCGTGGAAGGTAAAAGTTGATACACAGAGAACTAGCATTGTCTGTACAAAGAGGAAATATTTTTTAGAAGTAACCACTTATTCGGGTTCAAACTTCTTTCAGTATATAACGTTTAATGCCCTCTTTTTATATTTGTAACCATGAAATTAGCTATTGAAATTCTATTTTCTGTTCAAATATCAATTATCTTATTTGGTCTGAAAATAGGATAAGAACTATCATTAAGATTTTTATTATAGCTCTTCGAAACTGGGGCAGCTGAGATTGGTAAAAGAAGTTAAGGGAATCCACGATGGAACGGATGTAACCATAAAATTTTCTCGTAAAACCAGCGCAAAACTTTAACTCAGTATGTTACTATCAAGAAACTTTAAGTTTGACATAAAAGAATTTCTTGATAAGTATAGTCAGACAAATCTTCGCTGAAATTGCTTGCTAATGCAAACCTTTCTATTCGTTGCTTGCTATGAACGTAGAGAAACTTAGTGCTAATTAAGAGCTAGTTTAATTTTAATGCTTTACATTTTTGTATATTTCCTTGATTTATTCAACTTAACTCTCTAAGTGGAGAATGTGGAGAATAGCGAAGTGTATTGGTTCAAAGCGCTTAATGAAGGTAAATGAGAGTTTATATGCATGCACGCTAATAGATCCAGTGCCAATCATACTCTTCAAAGTCACGTATGTTTGTTTACTTATGTTAAATTTTAGAAATACCTTTGTCTACAATAATGACATTTATTAGAATTCAGGAGTGTTCATTTCTCCATTTTCTTAACTCGGTTAGGGATACAGCATATTTTTAATGTTTAAAAAATTGATTAAGTTATAAATGTGGAATATAATACTGCAATCAGTGTAAGTCCATTGACAATGATTATCAATTTTATTAATGTAAAAAGACTAAAATCACTGTGAAATTACCTGTGATACTGGTTTAAAATAAAAAATTCAAGTTTTTACACCTTTAACGAAGAGAAAAAGTATTTTGCCCATTTGTGGCACAGCCACTTGTCGGTCAAATGTACACATTATCGTTTGCATTTGATAATGAAGGTTTAATTAATTTATGTCCTCTCATTCGCCGAGCTGTCACACCATGGTTTAATTATTAATTATTAAATAGTTTGGGAAGTTTAAAAGATTCAATGAACGAAGACTGAAATAATTTCAGAATGATAAATTTAATCAATAAGCTATTAGCGTCCTATGTCCTCATTACCTGATATTTCATGTGTTTCATTCTGCTAAAATGTACATATCTACCTTCAATGTTTGTTTAAATCCAAGGGGAAAGCGTGCGCTTTAATAGAAATAATTTAATATTTTACTATTATATTTCCAAAAAAATAACATTTCGAAATAGTTATAATTTAAATTAACATTATTCATGATAAAATATTCTATCAAATTAAAATCAATCAAATCAAATTAAAAATATAAGGTTCTCCATATTCCGATTGTCTTTGGTTTATGATTCGTCAGTTTAGGTGGATTGTTATATCATAAAAGTTTATTAAAAACAAATCTATTTGACACGCTTAGTAAAAAATAAGATGAAGGAATGAATTCCGTGGCGGTATGAAAATGGATGGCGCGATGTGTGGGAAAGGCTGCGCGCTAAGGCTTTCCAATGCAAATCTTTAAATATAAATAGCATGTATCTAATTCGAGTCATCTTATCTCGCCACGTTTCTGATTGGAAATTGCATTAGTTCATAACATTAACTGTAAGAAAGTCTGCAAAATAAAGAAATGAAATAAATGTCACAAAAATTAACCAAACTTGTCAAAAAGGTTCGTGGCTTGGTTAACTTATGGCTCAATTTTAATCAGTGTGACAACTCCTTCAGCCATAAAAATTTACTAAAATCCCGATGCATTCCACCCACATCTTCAAGAGCTGACTTAGTGAGTGAAATGCATCGGAATTTTCGTAAACTTTCATAGCTGAAGGAGTTGTCCCACTGATTAAACTTATCAAAATTAAAATGTTTAATTCTTCGAAGAGAATTATGGGCACAGTTTACATACGTGAATTACTAAATAAACTTTTTCTTAGGAAGTGTTACCCGTTGCCTTTGACCTCTCCGAACAGGCATATTGAAACGAAAAGAAAATTATCGAGCATATGTAGCGACACTGTTGCATGTGATGGATTGCCATGCAGCTCGGCGATCTTTTGTACACGCGCAAGCGGCGGATTTCCATTATAAACCTTCCTACAGATCCACTATCAGGTTTTGAGTGACTCAGCAAGCGTTTTTGGTAGATTTTTTCCTTTTTATATTACTGTCTAGTGTTTAATACCTGACTAATATAATTTGTATGTTTGTGTGTATATGTGTTTGGCGAATGATAAAAATAAGGCTGCAAAATTATATCCATACAAAAGTAAATAATCGACCGTGATACACGTGAAATTAATTATCTGAGAATTATACACGACTTTAAAGAAAATTAAAGTACCACTTGATTTGAAAAATATACATTAAATTCAAACCATAACATTTTCTGAAATACTTAATGCACGAAAAATTATATACTAAAAAAATATGCAGATAACAACATGAATCCAGTTCTCTAGAGATCAATTGTCGATTTCTGGCGAGGTCGTAAATTGTGTATTCGTCCCAACAGCATCAGTCATAGATAAAAGAATGGGATGCACATTTTATGCTTCGTGCATTTCCGAATCTTCGTTTGCTATGGGAAAAATCTAGCAACTGATCAAATGACGGCGACATTTCTTAATTGGAGCAGATCGGCTCACATCTAACGTTTCTGCCTTCTCTTAAAAGAGACGCATTCAGTATGATTCACTTTATATAAAGTATTAATTGTATTTAGTTTTACATAGATCATCAATTTCGTCATTTTCTGTGGATACTCATCCAATTCTCACTACGGTTGTCTTTATACATGATTCTAGAGCCGTTTTCTGGAAAATATGAACAAATTCTCCTTAGGTGTACCAAAGATATTTCCGAGTTTTAATTTAGAAGATTTTATGGCCTTAAAACACGATTTAAAAAAAAAAACAAATATATAAGTTTAATCAGGCTTGTGTGTAGAAGAACGTTTTAAAATTACTGTTAAATTTTTGCATTTAGTGAATAACTTTTGAGAAAATTTAAGTTGAAATCAAATCGTTACTAATCCCTAATCAATTTTTAACAGTCTTTGTGTGTTGTGTGGTGCAATACATCATGCGCTATGCTTCTTAAGCTGAAATCATTTGCGAACTATCTCGTAGTGCATATTACGTAATGCATAAGTTTCCTCGTTCAAGTCTCTTCCCGCCTTAATACTATTTCACTCTTGTCATGCTTCCATAGCCATTATAGCTCTTTAGTCATGTCAATTTCTATTCGCTGAGATGGAGAATTTATATCTCACAATGAATTAACGAAGGAAGTCGAATCATAATCATCGAAGCAATTCATAAGTTCAATTTCATATTGTACTCGTCGTGATTAGATGTAATTTGTAACTTTCAGAGATCGAACGAATAAGCCGTAACATCGTGTGATTGCATTTTTAGAAACTTAAATGAACAATCTGTAAATAAGTTTTATATCACGTTGTATAAATTTCACACTAAGAAAATACTCTGATTTCTGGTCGAAGAGTCGTCATCATCTAATGTATATAAATTTTAATTTTAAAATTTGCTGTAGTCTTTCACAGTTTATCGAAAAACGGGACCGAATAGTATATTTGGCCGCAGATTGATTCAAGGATTTCTACAGAATGGGTTGGTTGTGATCTCAAAAGGGTGTCCTCAGGGTCTTTCAGCTCACCTGTTCCTTCGTGCCAAGTAACTCATGCCAAATTTATCCTCTTATCATACCCATTAACATCATGTCACTTTACGTTGTCGTAATTGAGATAATGCCGAGATCGTTAATTCGAAATTCAGAACGAATTATCTCTGGAAAGAAGAGTGGGCGATGTTATGTAAGAACAGAATTCGCGAATAACGCTCCGTATTGCTTCGAGAGTACATGGACGTGGGGTGTCTCGATTATATGTATATGCAATTTCTGATATTGCGAGGTAAAATTTTATTACATAAAATACTGCAGATAACTCAGCGTTACCTATGACGTAATTTTCTTATATATTATACGTGAAATTGCCCTTTTCCCGCCAATGTAGATTTACATTAATTAATTATGACGTTTACAAATTACAGACAAAGGTATAGGGTGAAAATCGGAAGTACTAGATACATTTTACATTTAGCATGAAGACGGGAAAGTCTTTGCGTATACTATTCAGTGTTTACATAGCATAAAAACTAATTCACTAAATTATATAGTAGTCTTATTCTACAGTCGAGAAAAATTCCTTGACCTTGTCGATGTATTCCCTTCAACAACCTTCCACTAAAAGGTAATAAAATAACACTCAACCTAAATACTTCGAAGTCAAGTGCATTCCGTTCCTGCATGTAGCAGGGCTATTCGGCACACAGCAGCTCCACCATCCAATTCTCGGCACGACGTCTTTCAAAGAAACATTCGCCGTACTGGAGAATCTACTGTGTCTAATCCAAACCTCATGGGTCACCTTATTTCCATACTATCTGCATACATATTACGACTGGAGGAATGAAGGAAAAGGAAGAATAGAATGTAGGCATTCCGAATACACGCCCTCTTTTTATGCAGTTATGCATACAACAAAACGCGGTTTTTCTTTTATTACTCTTCTTAATCGTGACTCTTAACTGAGTTGCTGTTTTAAATGGCTGAAGTTCAGTAACTACATAAAATAAAGTAGAATTCGTCGAGTGTGGATAGCATAGCAAGAAAAGTATACCTATATGTATATGTTGTTCAACTTTAAAGGGAAGTTAATTTATACAATTCACCCTACGCAGTGTGTAAACATTAAAAAGGTATATGCCGTCTCAATATGCTCAGGTTCATTCTGAATAAAAATTATAGCAATGATATTAGTAGCAATTACATAGTGTTTCTCCTCACAAATTTTTATGTGGATGTTTGAGAAAATTACCAAACCTTAGTAGCACTTTAATGATAAACCATAAAACATGTTGTTCATTCGATGGAAATATCTGTCCTTATTACCTTACGCAAACGTCCCATTTCCTTATTTTATTGCGTTATCAAATACTGAATTCGCACTCTATCTTTAAATCTAAAATGGTTCTAGATAGTCTTTATGACAACCCGGGTCTTTTATGTTTCTGCAGAAGTGGCGAAAACTGGAATGGCATTCTTTAGTGTCTTAGCAAACAAGTTGATTTAGCAATATTAGGCAAGAGATGGGTGGCGGCGGCTCTTTCGCCTACTTTTAAAGACACGAGATGCATATTCTAGATGTTTCCACAGCTTTCTGAAGTACTTCAGTGACGTCTCTGTAGTTGGTACGAAGCGGAGTAGATATCTGAGAGAAGTTTGTCGATGGTAGTTAAGATATCTACTTTGTAGAGTTTCGGGTCTTAGTTGTCATAGAGTTCCTAATGGTAGCACTGCGGCCGAGGATCAATGGAGTACTTGCTCTTTACGTATATCTGGAGCCGTGCACGCCCTAGTTCGTCTTTTTATGGTTTCAGGCAATCGTGTCACGCAGGTATCGTTTTGAAAAAGCTCAACCAAGAACGCTTACGCTATTAAGGCAAGTCTTGAAGATTGTGTCAGTTTATTTTTGTCTTAATATTATCTAAAAGCACTCAGTGTAATTAAAATAAACATGCCATTGTTAAGACGATGGATTCACACGTTAACGCCAATATCTTGATCGAGGCAGACGAAACGATTGACCAATCCTTTGCTTAATTCTCAGTTAGGTAGATTAGAAATACATAATTTCTATGCGGAGTTTGCTAAAGTACATCATATAAATGCCAGTATTATATCATTTTAAATGCAATCAATGTTATCAATCTAACTTCGTGTTGCACGATCCTAAATATAAGTCCCAGAAATGTTATCACATTAATATATAACATCCGATGCGCAATGTCACCAATGTGGCAATTAATTCCGCGATTAATCGACTTTGAAAGCAATATAAATATAAATTCAGTTTTATCATTGTATTTATTCGTTCCTATCGTCATTCTAATCGGTTAAATGGTGCTTTTTGATAACGCCATGACAAGTGGATCGATAATAGCAATTTAAATTGAATGTTATTCAAATGAGAACATACGTTTCTTTTTCATTTGATTCCAAAGGAAAAATTACGGCTAAGAACTCATTTACACTTTATAGGGAGAATAAATACTGTTTTTAAAGTTACAATTGCTGAACAAAATGCGAAGTATATGATATAATCGAGAAAGCATCTTCCTTAGTAAACCAATATTCGCTATAATTTGAGAATGTTAGAATTAAGCTTAATGAAATTTGTCATTTTATCTCATAAGCTAAAATTACTTATACTTGGGAAATTAAAAAATAACATAAAAAAATCAATATTTTGAATCTATCTTCACGCTAGCTTTTCCAAACTTGACGACTTTTCTACATTGTTTTATAACCAATGTTCCAATATCTCCAGTCGTGATCAGTAGTAATAATCTGTTTTTTTATATTTAAAGAATGTAGTCAGGGGACAGAGCCGAACTAATTAATTTCTGTCAATATAATGTCTCCGAGGGTTGAGATGCTCATATAAAACTTGCATAGACATCTCACTGACGGCTTATTAAAAATATTCGTTTAAATTTTGACGAATAAATGTGTCATTTTTGTTTACATTCTCAATGAGATGTACATTAAATCTGATTAATTTAGTGTGTAGCGTTTAAATGATGGACAATGCGCATTGAAAATCGAAGCTCAATTTGATATTAAAAAATGTTCAATTTTATTTGCGAAACGGTCACATGCGGTCAGAACTCAGTACCTAAGAATGATAATGGACTGTTTGTGAGAATACCATAGACATGCCGCAAAAAACGACCCCTTAAGCTGATGCAAAAAGTGACTGAAATTAGTCAACTCCAATAGCCATAAAATGTTGGGAAATTAGGTGCGCTTTTTAGCCATAGAGTAGCGTCATCATTAGTAAGTTATAAAAATGAATCGGAATCAAATTTAATTATTTCTTGCTAGAAATTAAATTTTTGTCTTTTGGCTTATAGTAATTATATGAGTCTGATTGGCTGTCACCATTGGACAGCGATGACGCAGAAGCTTCTTATTTGGCTCATGCAATCCGTGATTGTAATTGACTTTTGATTAGGCAATGGCGCATTTAGGAACGGTCAGAGAGGGATGACTAGCAAAACAATCGGACACATGCGGGGAGCACTAGTCAGCGAGACGGCGAGAGCAGAGGCATCCAATAGGAGAATATACGTGGCGGAGGCTCCATCCCTTCAGTGGTAATATGTATGCAGATGGTATGGAAATAAGGTGACCCCTGGGGTTGGGCGAAGGCAGCTTTGGGATCCCAGGCGCAGCGGGCGTTTCCTGGGAAACCCCTATCCCAAGAATGGGAGGCTCGAAGTGTTATGTCTCCCCCGTGTGGGGAAGCGAAAGGAGGGCGTGGGAGGAACGCTTATGGCGGAAAGCAATGTGATTCGCTTCTTAGTGAGCGTCCTTTGTTTGCAGGATCTTTTTTGAAGTTTCTCATGGCGTAGAAGTGCCCCTATCTATGTCGGAGACTACGATTAAGTTCATAAATACGCAAAATGTTAAAAGTTTTAAGATATTTTTTCCTTGGGATGGTTCTCTTTAGAGTTTCCTCCTAACTTGAGAGAACTGATCAAAAGATTAAATGATGATTGGTTAATGTATTTATTAAATTAAGTTGTACAGTATATATTATTAAAATATCAGCATTAAGTGTATAAATCGTAAAATTATGTGGAAGGCATAAGTACTTATGACTAAGTAATAAATTTTATGCATTTTTATATAAAAGAATTAAGATAAAAACTTAATGAGCAGATTATAGTACGTATATTTAAAAATCAATTGAGCAAAGCAAATGACATTCATCTGTAAATACTCCCATTAATAGATGCACTAGAGGGAAGGGCCACGTAAAATACTGTGGAAGTAAAATTAAAGTTCGATATTTGCTTTATTTTGAAATAAATATCAAAACTCACTTCTGGAAACTTTTACAATTTCCTAGAGGGAAAAATAATACCCAATTTCAGAAGCTTTTTGGACACAAACTCTTCTCTTTGGCAAGCCTTAATAATCCAACGTATGATTAATAACGTTTTCCGTACTCATAGGGGAGCATGCTTAATTAAAATGATCTTAATTAAATGGTAAATATTTGAAATTTCATAAGTTATAATTCATAATAATTCAGGGAGTGCATTTATAATCCATCATTTACATGCTTCTTGGATTCTTCTCATTTTACATTATAATCCTATTATTAAATAAAATGATTTCTAATTACGCTAATACATTACTGGAAAATATTGAAAGTTATTTTTTGTTCTACCATCATGCATATTTGAAATAACTAGCAACTTATATGCTTAATAAGTTGATTGCGCCTGAATTACTTCATTCATAAATATGCAAGCTAGACTTTAAATGAGGAAATACTATACAGGGTGTATCATAAAGACCTGACCGATTACAAATGCTTATATCTCTAATGCTAATTTATACGATAGAGGGTAGTTTCAAGTTTCCCGCTGATGCAGTAGTTCTCCTTCATACCATAGAGTAGCGCGGAATCTGTGAATTATACAAAATTACAACTCCTCAAGAAAATGAAGTGTTGTTTCTGGTACGACTCTACCAAATCTGTGACTATCGTGAAAAGACGGTATCGAACAAAGTTTGGAGAGGACGCACAATCTTTCCAAGGAAGGTTGCCTACGCAAGAAGGGTGGGCCGGGGCGACCAAGAACCAGTGACGAGAATGTGGAATGAGTGAGGGAATCTTTCGCACGCAGTCCTCGAATGTCCGTTCGCAAAGCCAGTCAAACCTAGTGTTAAAGTGCAGTTATATTTCGTGAGGTTAATACAAGACGCCAGTTAATAGACATCACATTTATACTACCGAAGAGGAAGTTCCGTGTTGGTACTAGTAGAGGGCGGCCTCTACTTTCAAAGACATGAGGAAAGAAAAATAAACAAAATAAAATTTGTGATTTATATTTTAGAATTTCGGAAATGGTTGCCATAATTTTTAATGTAAATATAAATTACTAATAGATGAATCTATTCTTTTACGAAAACATGAATAATCAGTAGAAGACAAGATTAATGTGAGGAGAGGTGGATATTATATCTTTTCAAGCAGTTGCGTCATCCGAATGTTATTTCTGCTTCCAATTATAGAAAACTTATTATAGGACCAATATGGTATGATAATTATTATTTACCATTAAAATATTATTGTAAGTTAATTTTATATTATAATGTATTTTGGATTAAGCTATCGACACATTCCTAATTTCAAGCATTATTTGATTGCAGAATAAGTAACGATGAAACTGCATCTCTGCCAGTTAATAAAAACATGCTAAAAATCAAAACAAAAAACACATTCTAAGCTGACAGTAAAAGTAATTACCAATCGTCAACCATGCAGTTGAATGAAAATCGATATCGAACATATCGCCGAAGAATAAATAATTGTGAACGTCTAAAAATTTTCATTTCATACTATGATATTCGAGCGGTTAGCCAGGATTTCTTCTTTCGCGATGTCTTTGCCGACGTTCGCTCATCGTTTGCCTACCTTTTCTTTGCACCACTCCTCGGATATTGATTGGACACTCGAAAGGATACCATTTCCTGCGTAACGTTATTCCAACAGCTATACTTAAATCAAACTCTTGCTTCCATCAACGCGAGATTTCCTCCTCCTCCTCCTATCCCCTTCTATCTTCCATCCAACCCACCTCTCCCGCTTATACATCGGCGGCGGCGGCCATCTCGTTATCTCCCGAAGTAGTATCGCCAATCAAAAAGCCTCGGATGAATCTATATCCTAAAAGCTCCCACTCCTTATCTGCGTATCTCAATTTCTCTTTTCCGCACCCTTCAAACCATTCCCGCAGCCCTGTGCGACTTCCACCTTTATGCCACTTGAGTCCGTACTCGACCCGAGTCATACCTCTCTGAATTCCCACCTTCTCTCTCGTCTCTCTCCCCATCTGCACCATTTATCCGTTGTCACTCTCCCTCCTCCAATTTCTCACGCCCTTCCACTCTTTTCTCTTTCTCTCTCTCCATCTCTGTCTCTGTTATTTTTTCCAGCATTCCTCCGTATCTCCCCCACTCCCTATCTCCTCCCTCTATCTTCGACCTCCGGCACAAATCTCACAATCTCTCCGTCGACGTCGGGTGATTCATCTTTCATTCCGTCTTTTGGCGAAAGAGTCGGGAAGCGATGACAAGAGGGTGAAAGGGAGGATAGGGGGAGGACCAGAGAAGTCCATTTCCATTCACTGGGCAGCTTAAACGATATCCGTCGGACGTGAAATGGCTCTTCCGCCTTTGAAAGAAAGGTCCGGGAAGAGATGGACGTCTGTCTTTTCTTGCGGTCGTGATAGAGGAATGAAATATTAGTTTGGAGATGATTACTGAAGGAGGTGCTGACCCAAGCGTGGGTAGGGGGTTTATAGAGGGTTTTCAACCCAAATAGTCCGACGTTCAAATGTTTTTTCATTGTCATGCTCTCTCAGGGTGAAGCAATTCAATAAATGGTTTGACCTCTACTTTTTATGTAAGTTCACAAACAAAAATAAAAATTCCTCTATACATAAAAATCTTTTCTCACAATATGTATACATTTTATATTGTAGTTATATACAGGGTGTTTCACGACCGGTTTGCCATACTTAAGGAGGTGATTCAGGAGGTAAGTTTGAGTAAAAAAAGTTAATACAACATTGGTCCTATTTACAGCCGTTGAGGAGCTGCGGACGTATTAAGATTTTCAACGCTATAATGGCAACAATGGTGATGGTTTGAGTTGCATTGTAATCACCATTGATTGTTGTTGTTTCTTGCCTCCCTTGCTTCTGATCAATGCTCAGAGTTACACGTGACACTGTTTCGATAATTTCAAAATCTTAATTTTGTCTTGTGTTTTATCACAAAATGAATCAACAGTTCACTCCCAGTGAATATGCCAATATCCATTACATTTATGAATTATATGATGGTAACAGCAGGACAGCATTTGAAGAATACGGTTCTGATAACGTGTACGATATTCTTCAACTTAAACTCGTGAAACACCCTTCATATATCCTATCTTATCCCGCAGCACTTGTACCTCCAAAAACGTAATATATCTTCTTACCTGCACACAATGCCCTGCGTTCTACGTAGGCCTCACAACCACACCCCTTATCATCCGCATGAACGGCCATCGGAATAGCGTCTCTCTTAGGCGCCCCCTTCCGGTGGCCGACCATGCGTTAACCCACTCCCTTTCCTTCAATAGCTGCTTCACAGTAAAAACATTCGTGCTCTTCCAAGTAGTTTCCCCGCGCCACAACTCCGTCAATGGGAACTAGCCCATATTCACATCCTCCGCTCCCTCTCCTTACCAGGTTTAAACCTTTGCTAACACTCCCACTCCAATCACCCCGCTTTTTCCTTTCCCCTTACCCCTCTTTCCTCTTTCCCCTACCCCTTACCCCTCTTATTCCGAACCCCTACCTCCAGTGTTACGCTTATTTTTAGTCTCCGTATTTCTCTCGCTGAAGAAGGGCGTGTGTTGCCCGAAAGCTCCAAATTACTAGCCTTACTCTATCGCTGTGGACGCCCACCACCGTATGGTAAGTGTTCACTGGCTCCTTTCTATCCCTCTCAACCTCTCGCTGCATTTATTTCATCATATTATTTCTTTTTCCGTATCGTTATATACATATATATATATATATATATATATATATATATATATATATATATATATATATATATATATATATATATATATATATGTAAACCTAATTAATTGTTTAAATAACTAATAAATTAGAGCAGCAATATCAATTGTAAGAATTATTATTCGTCGACTGTCAGTAACGTAAGCGTCCTTCTTACTGTTTTTGTGATAAAGAAATTTCAATTTCTGGAGCGAAAATCTACGACTCGCGTCGAGTGATATCGTGCTCCATCAGGAGCAACATTTCTCTCGAGGTTCTACGAATTTGAGAGAGGAAAAAATTCTTGTGAATATTGAACGAAAAATATGCTGCTTGTTTTTATATTAAATGTTTATGTTTGCTACATTTAGGAAAGAAATTAATTTTGTGTGTAATTTTTAATTTCTCAGGAGTATAACTTACCATTTTATTGAAATAGAGAGTTATGGATTAATATTTTCTCGTAAGATGTGCTTTAAAAGGAGAAAGGCATGCAAATGCCTTATCATTTCTTGTTCTACTTGAATCTTCGTTTAAATTATCGATATCCTGCGTCAGTCTCATTATGAATACAAACACAAAAAGGAGGTTTCTTCCATTTGAATTAATCATATTACAAAGTTTGCAGTTAAAACTAAATTTTACTTTCATATTTAGCCTTCTTCATAAATTTGATTTGATTTTTCTGCTGTACTGCGCACTTCATAATCCATTTTAATGATACTAAGAGAACAGACAGAATCGTACCATATGGAATAACATTTCCATAAATGTTAATTTATTAAAAAATTGAAACTGACACAACGTCATTAGGTTAAGGATAATATTGATTGTTTTGAATAGACGCATTTGACATAAGAGTACTGCAAAATTACTTTCAATTTACCAGGGATCGTAATTTTTTTTGCAATGTATACCAAGATAATTTGCCAAAACTCTCTTGTGACGGAGAGATGTTTTCATAGACTTTCTTGGAACGAATTTTTATTGAGTTAATTGTGGACACTTGTATAGAATTAATAGTTGTGTTTTTGATTTTTTGCGACCGTAAGTTACTATCTTTTTCTAGAGATATATAAATCCACCCTAAGGTTAAAATGATCTTTTATTGCGAACCGGTCGATTTTCATGCAAAAAAGTTTTGGCAAAATTTGTCTCTAAAGTAACCACTTTGATTATCACGTATATAATTTTTGAGATAGAAGAGCTCGGCCGAAAAAGTGAGCATAAATCTTGTTGATTCTTTTTGAGACGATGATCTTCATGGAATATGCCAAGGATTAAAATTCACTTTCGAGAAAAAAGAAAAGAAGGTTTTTCATCCGCTAACAACGAAAACATATCCGGAGTTGTCCTTTTCTTCTGCGAGATTTGCATGTTTTCATAAACCGGATGCCAAAAAACCACACCGCGCCGTTTTTTTCAAAGATTTTCTAGATCGAGTCGTTCGAACGCTCTCTCGCCCGAGACATTTCTTTCAATCCCGTTTCATTCCTTGCTTTCAACG
Organism: Tanypteryx hageni; assembly: GCA_028673005.1. Classification (NCBI taxonomy): domain Eukaryota; kingdom Metazoa; phylum Arthropoda; class Insecta; order Odonata; family Petaluridae; genus Tanypteryx; species Tanypteryx hageni. Next base: position 61,627,527 of record CM054116.1, read on the forward strand.
TCCTAATCCAGAAAAAACACCAAGAAAGAAAGAAAGAAAGAAAGAAATCTCCTGGAGTCCTCACTTTCCTTCCCGAATCCCTACAAACACCTCCCTTAACCCTTCTCGCTTTTTCTATTTATCTACTACCCCTCTTGTTCTTAAATCTCCTTCCACTATCAAGCTCGTCCTATCTCTCACACTGGATTCCTGATTTCCACCCCACCCCTACTCTTTCGCTCTCTATCCATCTTTATATAAATACTAGTGTTTGCATACTGCAAGCATTTCATCTCACCTTGAAGAAACTTTAATTTTTCAGATTTCTCATGTGAAATATTTCTTTAATTCTAAAGATTTCTCCTCTGGACCGGTTTTCGTTTTTTTATTATGGAACAATAATGGAGTAAAACAATCACTAATTTTTGCAATTTTTGGAATATTATACGTTTACCCCATTGGGTTAATAATGCCACACATTTCTGCCAAATTTTAAATTTATAGCACAATTAGAAGTGAAATAATATTTACCTAATTGTTAAAATTTAAATAATTTTTAACGGCCGCAGTAACAATTTTATGGATATATATATATATATATATATATATATATATATATATATATATATATATATATATATATATATATATATATATTCGTTTATATAGACTAAACTCTAAATAATTTAAAAATTTCAGATCCCTAACTCGCCGTGTAGTGTCTAAACATTTACCTATTTGTTTAAACTTTAAGAATTTTTAACTGCCAAACAAATTAAAATATCAAAATTTCTATAATCCCTACATCGTTTTTTTACAAATCCTACCTCTAAAAAAAATTTCAGCTCCGTAGAACATTTGGAAATACATAAACCTTGAAAATTTGTTTAAAAAATTGCAAATTTTTAGCGGCCGCATTGTTACACTTTTTCAAGATTTTCGTTTTTCTTTTAGGTTTTGCACAAAATCCTACCTGTGAAAAACATTTCGAATCTCCAGTTCATCTGGAAATGCCTAAACATTAGTATCATCTTATATGTTATATCATCCTCCTCCTCTGTAAGGAACATCTATATATAATGATAATCCACCCCTTTCAAAAATTGACGAGCTATTTCTTTTAACCTTATTTAGCTGTTTTATTGTTTTTAATCTTCCCCCTGTCTTCTTTTCTTCCGTTTATAATTATTAGTTTCTTGAAATAATTTCAAAAATATATACGCTTACAAGTTGAATTCTTTCGGTTCTTTGATGCTTCTAGGATATTTTTTATGGTCTAAATTGGACTCCAAATTTACTTCATTTTTTATTGATGTTCGGTCTGGAATTTAGTTCTTTAATTGGAATTTTGCCAGATTTTGTTTCAGGATCATTTTCCATCTATTATTATTCTTAGATTACAACATTATATTTTTTAATATAAGAAAAATTTTTCCGTAGAAAAAACTTTGTAAAATATATCGTTTGGAGATTATATTAACTGTTGATGAAGTCTCATGGCTATATATCGACTTTTGTAGGATTGCATCTATGATGTAAATAAAAAAATTTCAGCGTAATTATTGTCTATAATTTAACTTTTATTAATCTATACGTATTGATTTCAACAAATCGATTTACATACATGATTACGATTAACTATGGAAATAAATAGAATAAATGTAAACCGATACAACAGAAATAATTCAAGTGAAATCCCATTTGTTTTTAATTCCAGAGTGATTATAAAAATCCTTAGTTTTTTAATAGACACAGAGAAAGAACAATTTCGACTTACTGTCATTCTTAAACTAATGAAATATACTCCAAAGCACACAAACTTTGAAGATACTTCCTTTGTGATTTTTTGATAGGTAATAACCTCATATTTTTTTAAACCTTCGTTGGATATTAAACAGATTCAGAGTTTATAAATTCAACTTTCTAAACTTTAGGGTCATTTCTTATATCATTCTTATGTTTGAGGTCAAATGAACTTTAAGTTATGGATTAAGAAGTTTTCTTCTGAGATTCCAGATATTCAAATATTCATTTCAAAAGAAAAGTAAATTGCTTCGGATGAATTCTATAATGCTCCAACATGAGTTCAAGATCTTGCTAACAAGTCTCCATTTGACTTTTAAATCAGTTCCACCAAGAATCTTAATGGATTTAAATGAATGATTGTTGTTAAGCCGTGCCAGTTAATAGTGATCGTTGTTTTGTTACTGTGACATCATGAAACATTTAATATGCCAAATTTTTTCGATAAAATTTAATAAAATGATAAGTGGTATTTAAGCTTTTGGTTGTTTAAAAACTTCACAAAAAATATTTTTCTTTCAGAGTTAATGCCACAAGGCCAATGTATGTCATACGACAAATCTTAAATAAATTTTCTAAATACACAAAGTGTATTTTCTTATAACCAGCACTTAAAATGCAACTCAATTCAAAGCGAAGGATTACTTTGAATCTAATTGCTTATTCACCAAAAAAACAAATAAATGTATCTCTTAAAAAGAAGTATTATATTTTATTCTTGTTAAGGATTTACGTAATAGGAAGACTTTATAAGGGGGTATAATCTTTTCTACCTTCCTCGGCCCTTCCTAAACCTGAAACCGTAAAGTGCGGCCTTAAAATAGACTGTTATATGAACCCAAGTTATCCAACAGGGTATTTTTGACAGCCACCATATCATGACGGAATATTTATTGTCAGCTATATACAGATAAGTACTTATAGTAAAATAATTTTACTTCTTACTTTATTTAATATTTGTATATTTCATTCAAATAATTCCTAGGAATTCAGACAGTGGGGTACATGTAGTTTGCAATTACCTATTGTAAGAATTTTTGGAAATGAAAATTTTTCAATGTATTCCTTTTTCCATTACTCGCTTATCCTCTCGTGGCAGTGTCCCAGGTAGGCGGAAAGAATTAACTCGTCTTCTCCAATAACGGTGTTTTATTTCTTTTTGGTTCAACAGTCTGCATCGGTTTTATGACGGAGGAAATGCTGCGGAGTTCAGGGAAATCATTGCCCGACATCCATGCACCAGAAACAAGACTTTTTGTGTCTTCTATTTTTTAAATCGCGACAGCTGTAGCATTCTTAAAAGGGTCTTTACCCATTGGATACTGAATCATCTCTACTCCGCATTATTAGTGATGAAGATACAAAACCAAACTAAGTAGAATAAAAGCAATGCCCCACTAATTAACGAATTCGAGAAATTACGCTATATATTTTTAAAAATATTAATGGATACATTTTTTCAAGATCAGACGAGTTCTTGAAAAATAGTTCAATATGCACTAAAAACCTAACTTAATATTTTTATGTCATTCGTATAATAATTTCTTGACGTTCAGATTTGAATCTCAACCAGTAGCAATTAACGTAGATTGACAGATACAAAATTGCTTCAACTGTCACTCTAAACCTATATTTTCTTTATACTTTTGTGTTTCAAACGATTCAGATTGCGTAAATTCCTCAATTTAAAATGAACGCCGCGAAACAATTATTGTGGTCTATTTTCCCGCTATTAATCAGAAGTGACATCATATACAATTTAAAATTCTAGCGTAATTGATGACATATTATCCACCTTCGCGTGCTCGGTTTGCCTTCAAAAACTTTCCCTTAATGGAAAATATGGATCCGAGATAAATGCTGTCCTTGTGAAAGGCCTCGCAATGATGGATGATGAAAAACAAAAAATGATGAATGACTGACTCGAATGGGTGGAGCAGCGGAGGGCGTTTTTTCAACTGTCAGGATTACAAATTTTTAGGATAAATATGAGGAAAAAGACCGAGAAAACGGTTCGAGAGAGAAAACAAAGGATCGCCATTCAAAATAGCTTTCGTTATTTCCACTCCAAACACTGCCTACTAGGCGGTCGAGTAAATTTCCCATGCGTTGTTTGGATTCTCCTGGGCAAAAAAAACTAATTAATGGGTCTACTGTTTCTTTGTTATTGTGATTGTTACGACGGAAAAATACCTATCACTTTGAGAGTTCCATGAATCGGAACAGCTACAATGGAGAGGAAATTAGTAATCTGTAGGTATTGAGAGGCTTATTCCATTCTTTTGCTATCGGAGTTGATAAACTGCGTCGACGAGGGTGAATTATATAGCTCAGTTTGTCATATAAGAATGGCATTACGGGTTTTTGTCACTATTTCTGAGAATATATTTCTTTGCTCATAATTTTGCTAAGAGACCAATAAGTTTATGTGATTTCAAACTATGCAACTTAGCACACAAATTCTGAGGTTAAAGTTAGTTATAAGTAATAAAGTTTCTAAGTATTAATCATGATGATATATTTGAATTAAAATAAATGCTATTGAATTATATTTCTGTTTTTACTCAGACACGTTTTGAATGAGGAAATTTAATATAATATTGAAAGAAATGTAATTTCCTATGATCCATTCACAAAACGGTTTCAACAAGTTCTCTCTTGATAAGCAAATACGTCCAAAACCACTCTAATCGTAGTTCACAAACTTTGATTTCTGCAACTCGAGTTTTGTATATCCCAAATTTTATAGATTCCTTATTTTTCGCCTTGCCCATAAATTCGTATAACAAGCAGTAGGACTTCGATGTTTAATCAAGGAAAGACTAAATTTTATCGTTTATTTTAACCCTCCATCCGATCGCTTTCCGTAATCTCCCGGACCAGTATCATTGCTCTATCCATGGAAATAGTGAAGTAGCTGCGAATTACCAATAAGAGTTGGGGCGATGGAGATATCCCCAGTAAAGTCCTGGATTTTTCGCGGCATTAGAACGCGATGAGAGACTTTAAGGGCAACTGCGAAACTCTTTGCAGGAGGATAAAAAACTGGCGTAGGAGAGAAAGAGAGAGAGCTATTTTATAAGAAGAGTGGAGTGTGGGAGGGCAAAGTGGGTGCTCGTGAAGGTCGGTAAGGAGGCGAAGTAGGTAGATACAGGTCTCAAGAAAGGACGGTTGGTAGTCGCTCTCCTTCTCTCCCCCCCCCCTCTCTCTGTTCCTTGAGAAATGGTCTCCATTTATTCCCCAGTGACGCGTACGGTCTTTAAAATTGTCGACGGGAAAGAGCGGGTGTATTGGAGAAAGAGGAAGAGCGTGGAGTGAGAGAAGGGAGTGGGCGTGGAGGCGAGGTGGCCGTAGGAGGTGTGGCGATAGTGAGGAGCGGAAGGTGTCGGAGAGGTGAGGGTGTAGGACAGGTGAGGGAGGAGGAGAAACGGGAAGAATGGGTTGAGAGAAAGAAGGGAGAAATAAAAGGAAGGGCGGTGCGGCGAGGGGGAAGTTTCGAGAGAGGTGGATGCGGAAAGTGAGACGGAACCAGGTAGATAAAATAGATATAGGGCTTCATCGGCTAGGTCCGGATTTCTTTTAACCTTTCCCTCCTTAAAAGGTGATCGGTCTTAGATAAGATTAATGGAACGAACATGAAAAAAGTTGAGTAAATACGGGGGGGTTAATGGAAATTCTGGTTGAGATTTCTTCGAAAATAAAATGTTAATAAACGCAGGAAGTTGTTGTGTGGCATCTATCACTTAATTTTAAAGGGATATTATATTTTCATTTAATCACATGGACCATTATAAGCAAAAGTATTGTTCTTGCATTCAAGGAAAAATACGACACAGTTTAATGATATTAGTGGAATGAATCGAGAAAATTGGCAAATGCTGGAGCTCCTACGTAATTTGGAGTAATTAATTTATACAATAAATAGACGATATTATGAAGCAATAAAATGAAGTGAATTTGCAATAATGCCAATGGAGTGAAGGAAAACAATTTTGAGCCTGGTTCATCTACTTGCTGGGCGTAATGCTTTGACCAGCTAAGCCAATTAGGTTATCAAGTTTAGAATTAGGGTACTTAGGTGAGAAAGGGGTAACTACATCGTAAAAGTTCCATATGGCACTGATATACAACAAAAAGTTTTCATTGTTTTCACCTGGAACTTATATTCAGGTATATACATCCATGCGTACAAGATCCATTAACTCACATCATATCTTGCAAGTGAATTTACATTTCAAATAGGTATCCCCTGATATATTGTAAATGGTCTTCTAACAGTTCTTTTTTATAATTAAAAAGTGACTACACGTGTTATTGTAACTTTGGCAAAAACAATATTTTTATTAAATATACTGTAGATTTCATCCTCTTCCCACAATTATAAGATCAAGAAAAATTAAAGAAGCTGAAAAGTAGCCGCGATAATATGATTAGGGCTAAGGTAAAAATTAACAACCATGAAGATCCAGCTTCTCGTGAAGCGAATAAAGAAAATAATGATTTTTAATGCTCAATATAAACATCGCCCTGTAAAGAATATGAATGGAATAATTTTGATAATTTTAACCTTAGATACAAACAACATGAAAGGCAGAGTCCAAAGAGAGATTAGTACAGATACTTTTCTTTGTGAATGAGCCGGGTTTTGGGCCATTAAGTAACAATTTAATGGCCTAGGATCCGGCTATTAGGTAAATTAAGAACGTAAATTTAGTGAAGGCATGTGGGGTCAGACTGCGATTTCAGATTTCATCGTCCATGAGGTCAAGCTTAATGAAATTAAGGCCGGAGTTGTCCGGTTCTAAAGGCAACTTCTCACTAAGATAATACACGAATACAATAGGTGGTACACAATTGCCGGCAGTTTACAGGTTTAAAATGGACGGAATGGTGTATATGGCGAGTTACAATGAAATAGTGCTCTTTCCATATTTGCCCCACACCGATATTAGACCAATATAACCATCCAAATTTAAAGGTTTACCCAAAAATTGACTAAATATATCTATTTAAATTATGAAAATTAAGGAACAGGCATTTGTATTAGGATTAATACTGAAAGATAAACATTAACAAATCTAAGTTAAAGCTAGAGATCTAATAGTTGTTTATCAATAAAAATGGATCGCAATTGTATTACGATACTTGATTGATATTATAAATATATATATTTGGAATTATTCACTTATAACATTGTTTCTAATATGAATATGTTTAATAACTACTTAAATGCTGATGGAAAATAAGCCACATATTAGACACATGTTATATAAATCCATTATTTTTAATTAGCATCATAAGAATAAAACAAACCGAAAATGAACTTGTGTGTCTGAAAAATTAATCTCCATAAGTTCTCGTACCTGAAGCATAAAATCGGTGGTATCGCCTTCCCATGTAACTCCTCTTTTAAATTCTTAAATTCCACTGTAAATTGTCTCAGGAAAATTCGTAGCCTAGAATTCAGAGAGCATCTTTCCAAATAGTTCAATCTAAATGCCTCTGTGATTCATTGTTGCCTTCTTTGTCCCTACAATATTCTCCAAGTGCCTTGCAGTCTTGCGATGAAATTCGTCCAACGTCGATGTAAGAACCTTATCGGAAGGTTTCCATATAATCTGCACTAATTGAAACTGGCACCTAAATGGAAATAATCAGTTCGTCTCACTCATTCCTCTATATTTTTTGTATATTTTAATATTTTTACGTATTAAAATTTCCCAACGAATATGCACCTAATAGCTGAGAATACCGCATGGCGAATCACTAAAATGTCTACGAGCAAATTATTAAAGAGACGAGCTATGTCTCTTCAATAGCAAAAAGCGGTTGTAAAGATTAGTTGGGCATGTCGGAATTGACACTAGAGAATCATAGTAATGTAGCACTGGTAAAATCGCCAACGGGGGCTGCTTCGTGGCCGAAATGCACATCTATTTTTCAAAAACGTTTTGTAACTATTGTAGAGACATTTTTTCGATATGATTTTAGTTATAAGATAAGCTCGATAATTTCCCTTTTGGACCAAACTATCAGATTACGATTCATCGGTATTATCAGCTGCAGATTTACCGCGGCTCAGTATCTGACAAAACTCTCATAAAATATACATTAGTAAGATGAATTCGAAGGTAATCCCATTTCCATGAAGTGAAATAGATCTTTCAACATGCAGTTTGCTAGATACATAGTTTCATCGAATATTCAAAAGCGGTTAGTTTTTCAGGAGGATAGCTGAAGGAGACTTTCGGAGCTTGAAAATTGAAAGTATAAAGGATGAGGTTTTGAAGGTAGAAATACGTAGTAGTACATGAGAGAACGCAGGGGAAGAGAGAAGGGAGAGACGGATGTATAAGAGGAGCGCAAAAGGAGGGGGAGGGCAGCAAGAGACGGTGAAAGGAGATGAGAACGGAAGAGAGTCAAAAAAGATCCCAGCCTCTGCCCCATTGGTTCAAATCGTGTGCACGCGGCCAACCGAGAAACCGCGCGGAAGGAAAGGTAAAGGATCCTCGTGTTCCTTTGACCTTTACGTGAATTCGGTCTAAAGCACAGGGGATGGGGATCGATAGGCGGAAATGGCGGAAATACTTTTTAAATAGGGCGAAACAGGAAATGAGGAATGGATAAAAAAGCGATGTTTTTCCCGTGCCGACGCCACTAGCCTGAGAGGTATCTGATTTTACTTTAATGTCGACAAAAGAAACGCCCTTGACCACAAAAATGGAAATTTAGATTACTCAAATAAGGTTCCATATTTTAAAAAGTGCCAAGTTTGTTGTACACTTAAAAGAACAAAGAAGAAATAATGGAAAACTGATTTCATATTTCAATAATAAGCTGGTAGGTTGTAAATTATTAAGTATAAAACCAGCAACTGTTTATTTTTTATATTTATTAATCTTCAGCGCATCCAATCATGTGAAAACAAAAGAAACGAATTATAAAATACGAAGATGAGTACGGCGAAGTTGAATCAAAATTTCATTGCTGCAAGTTCAATATCTCATTAATCCTATCACCTCATTTATAGCTGTGGAGGTGGCTCTTTTATTTCAGATTTTTCTTTGGTCAGCATTTATTTTTTTTCTCTTTCTTTCTCTCCTAGTTCTGATTACCCCTTTCAATCAGTAGAGATCAATCATGGTGTCGAATTTGACTCTAGCCTGAATAAAAAAAATGTTTCAGGTTTTCAAATCACCGATCGGCTTCCGTTTATGGTTCGACCGTCGAAACTGATCGCAGGAGTTTTCGCGTGTTTGGAGATAATATTTAAGTGAGATGTCGTCTCGAGACTTGAGATGAATCCGAAATGATCGAGTGGAGATGGCGCTAAAAAAAAGCGAGTCCTAATGCCCTATGGGCTGTTCCATTTGATGCCGCGGAGGAAGGGATGGAAGAGAAGAGCGAAGAGTATGCAAGTGGGGGTTGAAATAAGAGAAGGGAACAGGAGGGAAAGAGGGAGGCCCGAGGAATGTCGGATCGCATAGGAGTTTGGAATGAAGGCGATCGCTCATCTGTCCTCTCCACGGGTCTCGCAGATTGGGAGTCTTTTGTAGGCTTCCCATCCATTAGTTTTCCTTAAGTAAGCCCTTTTGTAAAACCACGCTGCGCGAGCGATAAGGGGTGGGTTTGATATAGGAAGGAGTGGAGCTTCCTACAGTTTCCGTCATTTCTCTTTTCAATTCATTTGTATGTGCTTGTAAAGGTAATTCGGCTGGGAAAGTTCGGATGTATCCGCGAAGGGCGAATTTTTACGGAGAGCAATATGCGCACAAAAGGAATAGTTTTGCTCTCTGCGTTGAACATGAACGGTTGCTCCACCTTTAAATAGGATTGCATAAAAGAGTCTGGAGAGTAATGGTTGGTGATATGATCGATAAAATCCTTATAAATGATCCTTGAATAAAGAAACATTAAATTTAGAGAAGATGAATAACTGAGATAAAGTGAATTGTAGTTGACAAGAAGTACACTAATAAACTCATTTCGGTTGTTTTATTTTGGTGTATCGGTTTTAATACATTTAACGAATAGAAAATAAAATAAAATGAGTTATTGATTATATTTTCAATCGAAGGAAACAAAATGAACCTGTGGTGGAGGTGATTATGATTCGAGTCATGAAAAATTTCATCAATGGGGAATTCTCTGTACCTCAAATTAATGGTTTAGGATTTTGCCGACTCCGATAGGATTACGTCTCGTTAAGATATCTCATTTCCCTCTGCTTTGGGGAGATTGTTATTGCCCTCGAGTCTTCCTATCCATCTGTCGAGCCAGACTCTACATTGTTAGCCTTTCACTTTTTATCAATTCTATACTTTGTTTCCGGGAGCATTTTCTCTATCTCAGTGGTTCCCAATAATGACGTGAACAATGCACGGAATCGTCCCGATATATCATTTGGCCTCGTATTATAAAAGTTTTCATGTTCCTCTCGGTGAAATGATAGAGCCGTTTTTAAGCATTTCGTGTTGTATTTTCCGTTACAATGAATGATTGCAGTGACATTTGGACAAAATGTTAGAAAGGAAGGATAATATCGAATTTTTTTGTTAGCCATCTAAAGAAGAGTTTAGTGGATGATACTCTCTTAACATATTTTTACGTCTGCTGACAAGTGATTCTGTTTCGAAATTTTTCGACAAAATATTCTCAGGAAATTAAAGAATTTTTCTTGTGTCGAGTCCCGGAAAATTTTCATTAAATACATCGAGACATTTTTAAAATTGGCTAAATTTTTGTTCTAACATATGTAACCTCTCAAGCAGGCCTCAAGCCGTTATGAGTCTTACACGTATTCAGCGCCGTAACTAGCTGTTTTAGCACTCGAGGGAAACTATTGAAAATGTGCTCCTTCATAAAAATGTCTCTAATACTTAATACACAATGTACTCATTGCCTAAAATAAATTTTATGCAAAGGGTCAAACCCTAGCGGAATAGGAAGACGTCCGGAGAGAATACAGGGAATTCGTATCCATAAAAGTTCCAAAGAATCTCCAAGAGCAGAATTTCCATGTGCAGAATCCTTGAATGCTTCGAATAAAACCAAAAGTGATCAGCTTTCAATACTAAATTTCATAAAAAAAGAGAACTAAACGAGATTTTTGCCTGACTAGCTGCTAATGATGATTCTACAGTGAAGGCAATAACTAACAGTGCTTTAATCCGTGAATCTATTTCGTAAAAAGGATTCATATTGCCAAAGGACCAATCGGATATAAAGAAACTTTTTTTTAACTGCTACAACATGAAGAAAGAAGAGGTGATCGTCAAAATCAAGAATCTCAAAAATTCCGGCTCTCGATTTAGTCAGACGATGGACGAATGGACGAGCCTGAAGAATCGAAGATACTTCTATATCGTCATTCAGGCTGAATACGCAGAAATCTTTAATTTAGGACTCGTCTACATACCGGTGGAATGTGATGCTACTGAAATGCAAAATACTGTAGAACATCGGTTGAACGAGTTTGGAATTGTCTTCAAAACAGATATTGTGGTATCAACAACAGACGGATCAAGTGTCATGATTTCAAAACTTAGCTGGATTTTTTTTCTGCATATATAAACAAGATGGAATTCGCTAGTTGCTATGATCGAGATATTCTCGAAACGTAGAAATTTCATCAGGAAGATTTAATTGACCTTGGTATCGGAAATAAATGAAATGTATCAAATATTTCTGTTTTGGACAGGGTTTTAGAAGTTCTCACTCCTTTGAAACTTGCAGGTGATGCACTAAGTCGTAGGTATGCCGCTATCTTGACTGCTGAAATAATCATTAATTTTCTTTTGAAAAAGGTTCAAGAAATATAAAACAAACTGGTTCAAGAAATGTTTATAACAAGAATTGAAGAGAGCGGAGACAAGCGTCTTGTTTGCTTGATGAAGTATTAGCAAATCCCAGAATCCATTAACATCAAGGGTAACAATGACTTTTTTTCCGAATTGCTTAAAGAACATACAGATTGTATTCACCAAAGAGCTGATGCAACGACATTTCCCGTCAGCCACAGAATTTCCTGATGATGAAATAATTCAACAAGCAAAAGCAAATGGTGGAACTACAGTGACAATTGCAGAAGAATTAAATTGTGTAAGTATTCAAATGGCAACTCCTCCAAAGAATCAGTTCAAGACTTTCCGAAAGGAATTCCAGATATTTGACGCAACAGGAAAATGGACACCGAGTATAAATCTGCTAAACAAGGCATTCCTTACCAACAAACCAACGTTGACTGTTGCATCATCAGTCAACGCTTTTTTATTTTTAATAAGCTTCTTTGCATAAAAAAAGTAAATAATATGTTTATGCAGCAGTTCTTTTGACTGAAAGTATTAAAATATCGTTTGTTTGTTTAAATTTGAAAACTCACTAAATTTCTCGAGTACCGGGAATTCCCGGGAAATTTCGAAAAGTGTGTCTCGAAACTCAGGAAATAAAAAAGATCGGGGATCAGAATCACTACTGCTGACCTTTTACGGCTCAGATTTAATTAATAATGTAATTTATTTTTAATCGACTTTACTTTTCCTTAACCTGGTTCACTGTTTTTTTTATTTTCCAACTCCTGCACAAATCATGGTAACATATCTATTTTTCCGTTTGATTATCATTGCATTTATTGTTTTTCGCAGTCGGATTTTGTGAAACCTTGAGTTATATTAATTAGCAAAGGAAAACTGCTTGGTTGCATCACATTCGTTATTCCATAGAAGTAAAAATAAGTATTTTTATGTATTTCGGCGCACTGTGGTCTTGCAACCCCGAAATTGAACTCCATTAACAGTGCTCGGACAAAAAAAACGGTACGCCGAGCAAATGAAACTGGCCAGGTTTCCATTTAAAAATTCTCGGGCGTGAAAAAAACCGAAGCGGAATAAACAAAGAAAATGTGATGGTTTGCTTGAAATGGAATTGATCGGCGTAGTTTTTTGCCATGCACGGCTCCGAAGAGTATAACAGACCATTAACTCGTCCTGTCGTTTGATATAATCCTCCATTTCCTCCCTCTTGTACCACGACCTGTCTGGCCATACATTCCTCAATCTGTCTCGTTGCTCACACGCTTCCCGAATCGGTAGCACGCCCTTTCCCTAAACCGCATTCTCGTCGCCCTGTTCTGTCAACCATTGGCAGATTTACGGGATCCCACAGTAGGCGCACACTTTAAAAGAAATAAAAAAGCAAGGGCGGGTTTGAAAAATTTTTATACTGCTTCGGCAAATACTCCATCAGCGGAGAAAACATTGATGCACAAGGTCTTCGCAAAAGTTAATTAATTTCCACACTCAACTTACTTCGCTCTTTAAAAAATAACACATTTTCTATCCTCTATGTAAGCAAATGTAATTGTTCCATTTTTATCCTGGAGTAAATGAGCGAAGTTTGCAAAATATGAGAAGGGAGAAAGGAGGGGGGAAAATTTCTTTTCGCCCATTTTGCTTCGAGTAGTGTCCGTAATAACTCAAAAAAAAAGTTTTGCGCTTTGATAGGGAAGACTTTTCCATGTATTTCTTTGTGTTCTCGCTTATTTGTATTTAAACCGATGCCTTCGGGAAATTTATTCGGAGAGAAATTTAATTGCAACAAACTTGACCGAAATAAAGAAGATGATATATATATATATATATATATATATATATATATATATATATATATATATATATATATATATATATAGATGTCACCAAGGTGTTGGGATGAGGAATTCAGTTCTCTCTCTGTAGCTGATGAAGGAGTAGTTCCGAAAGTTTCTACGTTTGTGATGTTTCTGTGTTTTAGTGTTCTTTTACGTGTGTCGCTTCGACATCCCCGGGGCCTCGCCAACCTGAAGTCGTCTGATTGGTGAGTGTTCACTGGGTTTCCTCATCCCAACACCTTGTTGACATCCTTATATCCATTTTACCTTTCCTTTTCCGTAAGCTGTTATATATATATATATATATATATATATATATATATATATACATACGTGCGTATATTTTGAAATGTGTATCGCGATGACTTTATTTGTCGTCAATTTTGAGTTTTTTTCTAGCAATTACGTCGGACTTTGCTAAGTTAATTGATCATTCTAGGCAATAAAATGACGATCATTATTTTATTTCTGGCGTGAGAATTTTATTATCGTAAAAAATTAAAATATTTTTTGGCTTGTTTATGAAGCAATAATAAATCTTTGTCTGATTAAATTTTCATATTTCTTTTATGTTTATTTGACAAACGATGTCAAGAGATGACTTATATATTACCTCATTTTGAAAAAAAATTGGTTAATATTCTTATATTTATTTTTTAATTAAAATAATTAATCAAAGTAAGAATATACCATTGAAAATAACCACAAGAAAAAAATTCAATATTGTATTGATTCAGTAAAATCAGTAGAACATAAATGTGAAAATTTTAATTATACATATTGAGAATTTATGTAAAATAAAATTTGATAATCAAGACCCCAGGAAGTGTTTTTTTTTGTAAAAACCTTCAGGGTGGTCATTAAATGTAGCTTTCTTTAATATTAAAATATTGAATTTGTTTTTATTTAAATATTTCTACTTTAATACATAATTTTCGCTGGATTTTAAATTAATTTTCGAATTACTGACGAACTTAGTCTAATTTTAAATAATATAAACCGATGTGAGGGCTAGATTTTTCATAGATAGCACACTTCTCTGCCGTAAAAAGAATTTAATAAATGGAAAATTTTAATATCTTGTTGTAATTTGGAATTTATGGGCTTATGATGATTTTATTTTTTTATAATTTCCGCAATTCTTAATGCATTTGAGAAATCACAAAAGATTTTTTTACGAATTTTCATTATAATACACGATGAAAGGTGAGAAGTCTAGCAAGGTGGCCATTTTATCTCTTATACGAGTCATAAGATTCTCTCGGTCGAGAAAACGCGTAAGTCGATGAAGTATACACAGAATTCATCGGTGCAAACCAAAAGCTCCACCTTGGAAACCCGACGAGCTCCATCCAAACAGAAAAATATGTATTTTTTTCAACACCACCTTCCTTGTAATGATACGGTAGCTGCAACGTAAAATGGAGCAACTGGACTACGCTCGATAATAAAGCGATAGTTCGCCTGTCCGTTAGGCTACGTTGGTTAGCCGAAGAGTCAATGGAGAAAGGAACGAGAAGAAAAGAGAAGCAAGAGTGATGGGAACACATTGATGGCAGGACGAAGCGGTATTATAGCGACGGAGTATAGGAGGCCATTACAACGGAAGGGAAGAAATTGTAAGGGACGGTATCATTTAAGGCGAGAAGCGATGGAAAGGTGGGCGCCGATCAGGTTGAAAGCAATGGGGCAAGAGATAGGTCAGATTCGGAGGGAGAATGGCTCCCTCGGGGTCGATTTTGAGCGTCAGAAAAGTGGATTGCGAGATACTACAGCAACGGGGTGAGCTTAAGAAACGCCAAAAAGAGTTTTTTATCTGCCCCCTTTATCCCCAAACGCGATATTTGTTTTTCTACGTATTTGTTTAAGATTCGGCAATTTAAAATCTGTTGACACGTAAGAAAAACAAGCAAGCCTCACACAGACGCACGGAAGTACTACCGATCCGTTTTAAAAATCAAACGTTTAATCGTTGCCAATTTAATATAGCACTATTAGATATTTTAAGTTGACTTAGGGCAGTGGAACAATAACCGAATAATGTATGTTAGAACAGTTACTGAATTTTTTGAGGTGAGTGATTCAAATTTTCAAAACAGTTTCCAATCGATCCTTCTTCCATCACGTCGTCGTCATGAATTTCTCACCAAAAATTTATCTCTTATGCGTATCCTATTTCTTCATCGTCCTCTTTATAGAGAAATTCCTTCTTTGAAATTAATGAATTGTCTCTTCAAAACCTGTCGGAAGCTTTCATCAATCACTTTTAATTTTTTTCACATATTAAAATCTTATTAAATCGTAATACAACTGTGATGAGAACATTTTGTATTTTCTGACCAATGTTATGAATGAAACAAAGGTTAATACTTATAATGTTCTTAAAGATAAGGGCTAAATTACAGGAAACGTTGGTTTAAAGATCCAATGAGCGCTTCTTTAAATACTCCCTAATCTCACGACGCTTTCCAAGGGAATAAGCTTTTCTTCGCGTATAAGGAAGCCCTCTACTTTCCCCTTTACCTCGAGTTATCTTCGAAAACATAGCGTTTTCTCAGGATCCTTTGCAGAATCTTATCGCCGTCACGCTTTCCGATAACTCTTTTTTCCCGAAAGGTTTCTTGCTCTCTCTCTCTCTCTCACTCAATTATCTTGCCTTCGTGAACATTTATGAATCCTTTTCTACTCTGCTTTCCCCTCGGGCGCTCTTTGGAAAAGGTTAACGGGAAACAAAATGGCCTCCTCCTTCTCATCTCTCGGGTTAGTTCCTTGTTTGACCTCTTCCCTCTTCGGCCCGCATTTACTTCTTCTCTCTTTTCATCCCCCAAACCTTCTCTAAACCCCTACACCAACCCATTGAATGGGGAGAGTAAGGGGATGGATGGCATCTCTCTAAAACCTCACTCCCAAAACCCAAACGCCCAACATCTCTCCCTCTTTCGCTCTGAATCTCTCCTTCAATCACATTCCCTTCTCTGTTTTTTGCTCCTCAGTTCTCTCTCTCTCTGCCTTAAAATTTTTCCCGATGCCACTCCTCCAATCTTAGACTGCGCCGGCGTTTTTGCTCCTTCCTACCATATTCTTAAATCACTTCCAATGCCGTCTTTCTTGCCGCTCTTCGCTGAAAAAAATCTTTCTGAAGTTTTCCCCTCTCCAACAATGAGCAAGTAGTATGTTACGTCGTAAATGACCTATTCTCTCAAGAATTCCTGGTAGTATTAAAAATACTGGCTCTTAATTAAGCATTACTTCTCTAGCACCAATTTATTGAAGGCTTTTAAAAATGATGATTAAATAACGTTGAGTAGATATGAATTTATCATGTTTATAATCGATCTGTTGCTATGCATGATTTGACGTTGTGATATCATTATTGAATTATGTATATCTGAGTAATTAGTATTCTTTGAAAACCTTGGAAGAGTGAATACGTGACAAAGAAAGGCCTAAAATGCCATGGATTCCAAATTTGTATAGTTTTTTGTTTAATGAATTTCATATTTAATGATTCAAAAAATTTTCTCCTTAAAATGAAAGTGTTATTTTGAATGCTCGAGTGGGGAAAGTTTTCTTGTTGATGCTTGCTTTCCTGTTAATAGATGCGCTTCCTATTGGTATTCCTTTCGCACCAGGCGACGGTATGCTTCACAAACAATCTAATTGGTGCGACAAACCACAATATACATTAGCCAACCTCTATCAAGTTTAGTTGGGTATGCAGCGAATATAATTTGCCCCACATCAAAGGCCATGTGTCATCTGTATTGACGCGAGTGAACTGGGTCTAACATCATAAATATTATGCAAGCCATCATGCCGTAAATACTACTGAACATTGATTTAGTATCAGTATCGCTTCCTGCTGGAAGTGTCAGTGGTATGAAATTCGGAGGAAGATTGATGTCTCTACAAGAGGTAGAATAAAACATGTATCGGGAAATACACTATTGGGCAGGAATGGTGTGTTGATGGCTTAACCATAATGTTTAGTCGCAATACTTTAATATTTGCATCTAGGGTAAGGATGCCACTGAATCTTCCATAAACGATACTTTTTACTATTTTTACTTCATTATAAAAGAAAGAAACTTTTAAATATGTTTTCGTTATTTCTTAAATTATGAAGTAATCTCAGAATTTAAAACAGATTTCTCATGGGTTTCTGTAATTAAAATTTTTGATTCTTTACGACGTTATATTATTGTTATTTTGATTTTCTTTGTTTGGGATATGTAATCGTATTACTGTTAATTTGTAAAACTGGTGAATGCCAAGAAAATATTAATTTTTAAAATCATATAATTTGCATTAAAAGTACATTTAAAACGGGTGTTATTTTATACTTGCTGAATTGAGAGAAATGCGCAATTGAGAGGTTATTGTAAAGTCATTCAACTAATTTAATTTTAATTCTAATATAGTTAAGAAATTCCTTGTATATTTTTTGCATTTCGTATAGTCGCCTTACTAGAGGATTTTTTGGTGGCGCAGTGGAAGTTAGGTAGACAGCGCCGAGAGACTCATAAGAACTCATAAGAATTGCGCCTTGCAAGGGAATTTAATTTCGCAGAGCAAAGCTCGTGGAATGTTAAAGGGCAATTTTCTGTAATGAATTCTTTGTAAGACTGCACCTTTGATGGCGATGCTTAACCTGACTACCAGCAATTCTGGTTTTAAATCAAGTTGGTGGAATGTTAACGGAAATCTTTAGACGGTTTGGAGAGTTCATTTTCTAGGTTTATTTAGACCCGCATAATTAGTAGAATTGTGCCGACGTAGCTTCAGCCATTTGGAATTATCCACATTTTATTTAATTTTTACATGATCTTATCATGGGCATTAAGTTTCGCATATCCATTGAACCAATTTAATAATTGCAAGGAAAAAGTACATTCATAAACATATTGATTGTAACATAAGCTAAAATATTTCCATTTGCTCCGAGGTTTTCAGAATTAACGTTCATTAGAAACTATTAAAAATGACATTTTTAGGGTTGTTTAAAAATAAAATATCAGAAAATTGAAAAAATAATATTTACCTCAAAATAATATATTTGACACACAAAAAGATATTTGCGGAATTAGAGAGATCTAATAACAAAAAAAGTTTGAAAGAACCAGTTGCATATTTCGTCTGAACCCTTCATTGGTAGCGGTAATGCAAGTTCGGAAATTATTTCTTGAATAAAAATAAAGAAACAAATGAAAACGATTAGACGGTGGTGGATAATGCTTCTATTACGTAACGTATATATATATAAAGATATTACAGTAGGTAAGGAACTAGCAATGAAATAATTTTGCTGCCATCGATTTTCAAATAAGCGTCGAATAGATTCATGGATTTGTTTTTAACGTGAAATGTTTACGTTATTCAAGGTGAAAATCGTCAAGGAAAACCGCAATATCGCTGGTATATTAAATTGCATTAAATAGAAAACGAGAAAAAGTCGTAGATATTTTGTAAGATGTATTTTCTCTAAATAATACTCACCTTTTATATTTATATAGTATATAAGTATTTTTAATTTTAATTTAAATCTTCATTCATGTAATTCATTTTTGAAGGATATTTACACTAGTATGATAATTATATCTTCGTACAGCATCTATTGAATTCATTATGCCTCACAGTCATTTGATAATGAATAGAGATATTTATTCCATGAAAATAAATTTCGATAAAAACTACATTAAATGGATTTTTTGCAAATACATCATATTAATTGTAATGCGAGCTCTGATTTACCTTATAAAATGATGTGAAATTACATCAGCTCTTCAATTTTTTTTTACAAATTTGTAGTAATTCCTACTTTTAGAATAGGTATTTCTATGGTGGTAATCAGTAAGTTAGTACACTGTGTTCTTTTTATAAAGTTCCTTGCTAAAACATTTGCTCACTTGCATAAGTTTCCGAAATTTTGCGTCATGCCAGAAGGAAAGGCTTGGCGTGTCACAAATAATGAATGTGAAGTCATGAATACAAAACGAGAAATTGCGGCAGAAAGTATAAAAAATATCACATCTCACACAAAAGGTTACTGAGTAAAGAAAAGGCAGTAAAATCTAGAAACGGCAAACAAATCGCAGTTAAAGACGGAGGAAAAGTGGGACAAATAAATTGAGAGATAACCACTCGAAAAGAAAAAAAATCATATCTGTGATCTAGATTAAATCTAGTATATCGCGAAATGGGAAGGATATTAGAAAGGAGGGCGGAGCGATTCGAGGGAATTTTTTTACATGGAAAGGAGAGCCGGAGGGAGGTAAACAGATTACTCTGGCAATGATGGGAAGATGGCGGATAAAGATGAAGTTACTCGGGAGGGGAGAAGGTTAGGGGTCTGCAGGTGAGGGGAGAAAGAGAGTGGAAGCGTATTGGAGAGGTATAGGTAGATGTGACTGTTGAGGAAGATCGTGGGAAGGTGAGATAAGAGACGGCTGAGGGATGTTGAAGCGGATGGGGAAGGAAGGAGGAGAGCGAAAACTCCCGTGAGAGAAGAGGGAAGAAGCAAATACGCAAGGAGGTGGAGATGACGGAGAATGGGATGAAAACAAACGGAAAGAATTTCGAGCCTTGGAATCTTAAAACGCGAGAACCTCGAGTAAACGAGCTTCTAGGGATGGGTAAATATGAAAACTCCTCGAGAAAGAAAACTGCGAAGACGCCGAGAGGAAGAAGACGCAAAAAACATGGAGGATGGAAATGGCGTTGGTGGAGTTTGCGGTCTGGAAGTCGGAATGAGGAAGGAAGAAATGGAGAAGAGGGAGTTATGAAAAGGAGTGGATGGATGGCCCGGAGATAGAATGTTAGATGAGAGGTCGCTGGGGGTGGGTTTTCGGAGTGGTGATTCCCTCGAGGGATCGAATGGGGCGAACAAGGCAAGGAGTCGGAAGAGACGAAGCCGAAAGAAGGCGAAGTTCGTGGGGAAAAGGGCTGATGAAGCAGCGGTTAAAGAAAGAAAAAGGTGGACGGGGAACGATTGAGGTGGAAGAAGCTGAATACGTGACGGATATTGAAATAAGTTTAGAAAAACACTTCTCTTGAGAAAGTTTTTCGGCGATAGTGTGATCGAATAAAGTGAGTTTCCTACTACGATATACGGTATCTGGAAGTAATATGTGCCATTCTGGTAAATACGGTGCATATCTGTGCTGAACAGGATCTAATATCATTTGGTCATATAAAATGAATAGCAAATATGCAAAACAAGTTAAATCTTTTTAAGTAAACTTTTGGAAAAATAGAAAAACAGCTGACTGAAAAAAGTTACTAGGTTACTCTTATAATATTGTTTTAATGAATACATACTTTGTAGATTTTTATGAAAAATTTAAAACTTCAATTTTCAACCTAACCTGTATTATTGAAATTTAAATTTTGGATAACTTATTTTGCATTAAATCTTAGATAAAACTTGTTTGACGTGATTTAATTATATATATATATATATATATACTTTTTTACGAAAGAGTAGGAGTAGGAGAGAAGCGAATGATTATACAGAGTATTAGAAAGAGGAAGGCAAACTGGGTTGGACATTACCTGAGGAGAGATAGTATGATTAAAGACGTGCTAGAAGGGAAACTAGATGGAAAAGAGGTAGGAAAAGATTTCAGCTGATAGACAATTTAAAATGGAAAGAAAGTTATCAAAATATAAAGAACACAGCGGAAAATAGGTGTATATGGAGAACCAGGTTAAGCCATGAATAACCCCGGAACTGTCTACGGGCAGACTACCTATGATGAGGATATATATACGAGGTAAAGCAAAATGTTAAGGCAATTTATTTTTTATTATATCTAGAAAGGTAAAATGTACAAAATTCTATTATCATTTTTCAACGTAGTTCATTGGCTTAACCAAACACTTGTTAAATAGGTCCACTAGCTTCTTAATGCCACCTGAGAAGACAGTTTTTGGTTGTTCCTGCATCCAAATATGCACCACTTCTTTGAAATCGTCATCATCTAAAAATCGACGTCCACGCAATGTTTTTTTCCGAGGACCAAATAGGTGACAATCACTTGTGTCGAGGTCCAGACTGTAGGGTGAGTGAGGAAGAATTTCAAATTGAAGCCCTTGAATTGCATCGATCTTGGAAGCGGCTGAATGATGTCGAGCATTGTCATCTTGCGTTTACTGCGAATAGCACGAACGCTGCGATATTTCAGGTCATCGTGCTTGATCAGATGCACAGATCCGTTGCTGATGTCAAACATTTCGGCAACAGCAGTAACAGTAATCCATCTGTTTTCTCGTATAAGAGTATTATTTCGATCAACATTGTTTGCTGTTCTTGAACTTGTCGGATGGGCTGAACATTCTTCGGTAAGCAAACTTGTTCTGTTACTCTTTTGAACCTTTCCACCGATTCGTACACTTTTATTTGACTTATACACTTTTCACCATACTGTGCTAACATTCTCCTGTAAATCCTGGAGGGTTTGACCCCTTCTGACAAAAAAATATCCTGACAGCACATTGTTCACTAAAGGTGCAATCGGAAAGCGGAGTTGCCATGTTTACCCGTCAACTGTACAAGACACAATGAGCACTGGCAACTGGGAAGACACTTTTAGACTTGTTTGACTACATATCAAGTATGATGAGCTTGAGATTGCGTTCTGACATTATGTATTATTATTGCACGCAAATTGTCTTTACTTTTATTTCCCATGTGCGTAGTCCGGTAAATATGTACATTTCCCGGTTAATGTGTACATTTACCTCCAAGTTCGTTAAATGTAAGTATAACATACTTTTACCGATTGGATTGGGGAAATGTACACATATTCCAAGAGACACTGGTAAATGTTGATAAACGTCGCAACACAGGCCACAACTTGGCGGGGTCGCGAACATCTGTTGCAGTTTAGAAGCACGGTAAATGTGAGTGTTCCAGTAAATGTGTAAATTTCGTGGTAAATGTGCACAACTAAACTAAATTTGAACATGAAGGGAAACAATTCTCGGCTCCACCGGGTTGGGTAAGCTAGTCGAAGTGTTTTTGGTTCCTCCTTACTCTTCACTGTGTTTACCCCTCGGGTTGGGAAGCGTTCATCTTAATATATACGAGTGGAGCCGAACCCTCGATGATTTTTATTATAAACTAGCTGAAACGCCCGGCTTTGCTCGGGAAAGTTTTCTTTTAAGTAGCAAAAGATTTTTATTATTTATTATTTTTATTGATATATCAATTTTGATGTCATATTACATTAACACTAATGCAATAAATTTTGAAATTTACTTACTTTCGCTGTTGGGTACCCCACGTTTACCAAACGTTCCCCATTACTTAATTACGCAAGCAATGTTTACATTAACATTTATTATTTTATGTATTGTACTAGCTGTGTGACCCGGCGTTGCCGGGGTACGATTCGGGATTGCGCCCGCCCCTCTTTTACTCACCCCCTCCCACCACCCACCCCTCTTTCATTCACTGCTCCCACCGCCCGCCCCTCTTTTACTCACCCCTCCCACCGCCCGCCCCTCTTTTACTCACCCCTCCCACCGCCCGCCGAACGTCATCAAGTAGCGTAGTAAAATGGGTGTTCGCGGAAAAATAGCCATATCATTGAAACAACTTACGTTAGAAGAATAACATTAATCTTAAAACCTCTTCGAGATTCCGCTTAATCTTTCAGTGCAAGTTTTGTGCAAATTGGCTCAATAGATTCTGAGATTTCGCGTTGAAAACTTTCAAACTCATCTATCATTAAGCCTTATATATATATATATATATATATATATATATATAAAGATTGTGAAGTTTTACCATTAATATAATTAGGCAATAACGTCTTACTTAATATTCACATGGATAGATGCACCGAAGCCTTTAAAGCAGCAATAAAATTATGTGGATTATGTCAGTACTATTAGCCAAAACGTAAACAATCAACAACATCTTGGTTGCCGAACAAATGTAAGCAGATGCATCGATTTATGTTGCGATAAATCTTTCAATGTTAATGCTGAAAGATAACAACGTTCTTATATTGCTAAAAAATCATTTGACTCACTTTAATATATTTCCAGGTCCCGACCAAAGTCCTATAAAAACAATGCATTTTTCCCCTATTTAGTGAATCTCGATTTAGTGTTTAACCTTCACTTAACGAAATAAATTTTCGTCCCCGATTTATCACCCAAATGTTGACGAAAATTCAGTGGATTACTAGAAGACGGAGTTATTGCCGAGACACTTGGAAGTTACAGCCCAAAGGATATTTTCAATGCTGATGAGACTGACATCTTTTTCTATCTTCTTCAAACAGAAAACAATATAAGTTAGTGGAGATCCATGCCATGGAGAAAACAGAGCAAAGAAAGAGTTACTGCTCAATAATGCACTAATTCAGGCAGTGAAAAGTTGCCACCTCTAGTGACAGGGAAATACGCGAAGCCAAGATGCTTTAAAATGTTCAGACACAGCCATGTGAGTATTCTCAAAATAAGAATTCATGGATGACAAGTGACATTTAAAAAAGTTCCTCAGGTCAGTTAATTCAAAGATGGGTGTTGGAAACAGAAACACCACCTTGTTTATAGATAAGTGTCTAGCACATCCTCCAGATATAGTTTTTCTGCTGAACGTTAGGCTGGTGTTTTTCCCAGCAAATTGTACGAGTCATTTGCAGCCGTTTGACTTTGGGATAATGCACTGCATGAAAGCAAAGTTCAGAAAGGATTTAGTGCAGAAAGCAGGACAAATAAAGAAGATTGGTCACAAGCTGTACCTGGTATCAGTACTAACTTCAAATTTTATTTCTTATGTGAGTAGTAATGACTAAAAAGCTAGTTTATTATTGATGTTTTTCAACTGTTTCATTTAAAACTAACTATATGTAGAAATAATACAGCAACTCTTATGAGAAGATGAGCAATTTTTAAATTTAATTTAGCATAACCCTCATTTAGTGAAAACCTCAATTTAGGGTAAGAAAAAGCCCGCCTGTTAAATAGGGGTTTTACTGTATAATATTTTCAAATAATTTTTTGCGAAGGCCTATTACGTCACTTTCCAGAATTGAAGAACACTGGTACACTGACTTCTTCTTTACAGTACCATGATTGCAGGAAATGTTTTTCCATAGGAATCACTGTGTCGAGTTTTCTTTCTTTTCTATCGATCTGTTTTTTTGTTGTTGCGCTTTCTTGTACCTATGTTAGCGTCACTCACAGTCACTCAAGTTTCACTAGAACATTGTAACACATGTGAATCCACCTTTATTGACCTAATAAGTAACGTTGATACCGACAACTGATAAAAATAAACAACACGTGATAGAACCACGAATGCCCGTACCCAGAAATTTATTTCGGGGAAGGAGGGGGGGGGGGTCTGAGGCCGAAAACCAATTTACAGCAATTGATTAAATTAAAGTCATATTCAAATAATATAAACTTTTATAACTTTTTTAGTTCTTATAACTCAACGCAGCAAGTGGCAGTGTAGTAAGAGGCGAGATAGCAAGTTTGTGTCGTGGTGATCACAGATTCCGCAAATGTCGGTACACCGGGGGGAGGGAGGGGGGAGCGGACTCCCCGGACCACCCTCTTGGGTACCTCCTTGGGAGCACGAATACGCAGTGGGGCATAGCGCATACCCTACCACTCGTAGATGTTTTGGATTTAATGCAGTTTGCATAAAACACGAATCGGGATATGAATTGTTTTGAAAAAAATATATATATTCGTTGATTTGTCCAACCTGGGATATGGGTTATTTTGAGCCAAACACCGCAGCACCGCCTACATCAATATTCGATTGCCATGTTTAGTTCAAATTGCGTTAAAATGGATTTAACTTGTTTTGCATATTCGCTCTTCAAATGCACTTTAGGCGATTTATTGTTTAAAAGTATGTAATATATAATGATATTTTAAAAATATAACATTAATGGAATAGCTGTATGTCCTTTTTCAGTCATTGAATAATACCTGCACATTTAAAGTACATGCAATTTATTGCTGACCAAATAGTGTAGCCGAAATAAACTGTTTTTCGTTTAAGTGATCAAACACCTCATTTTAGTTCATTGTAAGGATTGTAAATATAATTTTTCGTTATTGCGGATAGGCAATGGTATTCGTGCAATTACTTTTCATTTCTGTGAATATGTATATGCTGAAATGTAAACAAAAATTGATGTGTTGTGATATATTGTAAAATAGGATTTGATAGTAATTACATTTCAATACCTATATTATAATGTTTTCTACCAAGTCCTTCAGTTTCCATTCATTCCCCAATAAATCAATCTTTTTTAGTTAAAGAACCAATATCATCATTGACCAAAAATATACACGATAAAGCAATCTTGGAAACAAAGGCTATTCCAAGGATGAAGAATAATGACAATTACTTATGCCGTAGTACAGTGATACACAATCTTGTCAGCTCGTCCACATACACCACCACTCATCGTAGGCCACTCGTTGAAGGAAATAGAGTTGAAGAATAATTTAAGGAAAATAAAGGATTATCGAGGGTCAGTACTACCTGATTTGTTTGGAATTTATTCATTAATAGAGGAAAAGGAGAAATATATTGTATTTTTAAAAACTTGTTTTCATTTGACTAATGGCGGGTCGGATGAAAACAGCTGGCAATGTGTGGCCCGTGGGCAGTAATTTGGGCACCACTGTCAGAATACGTACGTTAGGCATGGACTCGCGGACAACAGGAGTCAAAGTACTAAAGTGTTTATCAATAGAAATGAGTCGGAATAGAGATTTTGAAGGAGACAAAGAGAGAGAGAGAGAGAAAGGAGAGAATGGAAGTGAGTTTCGAGGAAGTAAAACTAAAGGGACGAGTCGGGAGGGTAGCGTATAAGGCAAAAAGGGATTAGGAGAGACGGTAGGAAGGAGCTGAGTGAAATAGATAGGGAAGGAGAAGGCTGCTGAGGTGAACGGGGCATTGTGGGCGGGGTGATTTAATCGAGTGAATGGAAGAGAAAGAGAGATGAAGGGCAAGGAGGAGGCCGAGGAGGGATGGAAGGGGTCGGCGCGGCAAACGAGAGGTCGCGGTTAACATGGACGATAGCGTAGGACGTCTGAAGGAATGTGTGTAGAGCGGGTGAGGCGGGATCTAGAGAGTCTAAAAGGGACGTAGAGGGGAGGTTGTGTGAGGGGTGGAGAGATGAAGGTGTGTGGAAGGAGGGAGGATGGGAGTGATAAAAAGGGGAAGGGAGGAAGAAGGAAGAGGACGAATGTTACCTCCGAGAAGAACAGTGGATAACGAGCGGAAATTCGGCGGAGTACAAATTCACTAGGGTTAAGGAGGGGATCGAGGAGAAAGGTTTTGAGGTTTGACAGTCGGAGTGAGGGAAGGAAGCGAGGGCAGAAAAAGGGAGTGAGAGAGAAGGAGGAGAGAGGGAGGCAGAGAAGTTGAGGAAGAAGTTTGCTAGAGAAAAGCGGGTCGGGAAAGAGGATGGGGAAGGACCTACAGTTCGGATTCGAGTTTTCGGGCGACTAGAGTATAGCTGGTTTGCGAATGGGAGGGAGTGAGGTTTCTTTTTGAATGGAAAAGAACGAAGAAAGAGGCGCGCTTACAAAAGAGCAATGGTTCCATCGAGAGTTAGTGATAGGGAAGGAGTTTGGAGTAGACAAGACAGGGAAATGATAGGGCATTATAAATAGAAAAAGAATAATGAATTCTTTGCTAATTTAAACTTATTTTATGGGTGCGATTAAAGCTGTGCGTTGCGTAATGATAGAAGTACTGACAAAATAAATAACGATATGATCGCTGTTGTTTATTTCAGTTTCATAAGGCAATAGACGAAGAGGTCAAAGGAAAAAGCTAAAAGAAATTCGGGGACAACATTCAGCGAGTAAACTATCCCCCGAGGAGTTCCGTGGCGTAGGATAAAGATCGGAATGAAGATATTCTCCTCCCCTCAATTCCCTCTACCCTCTTTGTTTTTAACCGCAGGTTGCCGCGGGCAAAAAGATGGTTAGAATGGGGAGGAGAAGGATGGGAAGAGGATGAGGGAGAACACGAATATTACGGCCAAACTCCGAGGTCATTTGACGACAGGGCATTCCATGGTAATAGCGAGGGAGGCATCAAGCGGAACGCCATTTAGGGGTCTAGCGGAAAATGCTAAAGAGAATCGTTGGATACGTCTGCGCTGGGATTTCGGCGCCGTAATAGCCGTTGCTGGCGATTAGGCTAGCTGGAATGAATTTGTTGGGTGGCACGAATTAGCGCAGGGGGAATTAAATGGATTTAGCCAATATGCTGAGAACTGCATGCGATTAAATTTCGAGGTGACGCATTATAAATTCGACATCGCAGCTTGTTTTTTGCATGCCTGAAAAAACCGTTGAATACAAAATATGCAATGTCTTGATAAGGATAAATAATTACTACAGGTATGACATTTTTACGGGAAAATCATATTTAGTCAGGAGCTTTTTCTAGATTTTACAAGAATGTTCATGTGCAACAGAATTGAGATCGGAACTAATGAAGGTGCGCGTTAAAAAATTAGACTCCTATTTGTTTTTGTTTTTGTCGAGAACTGTACTGTTTAAAATGACAGTTGCCGTTGAAGGTGTAAAGGAACTTTCTCCAATAGTTCCATTATTTTTCTCGATAATTTTTCAGTCCGAAGCTAAAGTACCGAAGATAAACATTGCAGTTCTAATGGGAATAAATATTGAGGATTCATGATTTTCAGTTAGATTACAGCCGCAGTGCGAGATCGATAATTATCTTGACATATATCAGCGTCCCTAATAACTCGTTTAACGCATTTCGATTCTTAGCGTGAAGTGGGCAGATCTATCTCATTCGATTTGGACAGTTTCAACGACTTCTACATTCAGTAGCGCAGAGCAGAGCTATAAATGACATTCAATTGTTTTACTTCCTCGCCTCATTAAAACCGACTAAATTAGGGATCGCTTACAAAATTAACAATTAATAATTTCCATAGGTCGTGCAAACTAAGTCAGTAATAATATAAGCTTCGAGATAAAGACAAAGTTTATATCTTCTTCGCCCCTTTATCGAGACTAATTAATCCGAGTATCTTCGTCGGCGAAGTCGTCCCATGCAATGCAGCGATCAACTTTCCAAATCTCTCCGAAACGACGAAACTCATTAATTCGCGGCTCCTCACCCATTTCGCGTCTTCCCCCTTCCGCCCTATTTTCTGAAAGCGACATTTTTATTGGCAACTCAAGGAGCTATACTTGGCTCTGACTTCAAAAAAATAGAACGTTGAGGAAAAATCTATCTATTAAAGGGAAGAATATAACGGGGTAGGCAAAAATAGACGGACTTAGCCCGAAAGGAATCCCCCGAAATACCTTGCGCTGTTAAATTGATTCTCCGAACAGGCTTTTTCCTTTATATATTTTTAGAGGGTCTGGAAGGCCAATTTTGTTTTCCGCACCTTTTGCTCACTTCTTGAGGGGCCAGGGAAGAAAGGAAACGGAAGGGGAGAGGGGAAATGACAAAAGAACCTTCTCTCTATTAGAGACGAGAGGGGCACTGATACCGTGAGGTATGTCCGTTCTAGAGGATATAAGAAGGCGGACGTTGGTGATGCAGTGTCAGCTACGCCTAGGGAACGAAGGGGACTGATTGCGTCGAGGACAAAAAAATGCAATTACCCTCTTCTGTGTATCCTCACCCTCTTCTTCACCCATTTATCTCTCCCTGCCAACCCCTCCCCCCTCGCATCCATCCTAAAGTCGCCTCTCGTGTACTCTTTCACCCTCCCTATCTTTGGATGCTGCTGCAGAAGCGGCCCCGGAGCAATATACGCGGCGGTGACCTCCCACCCCCAAAAGATTCGCGATAGCATTTATCGCTCCCGAGGACTTCGCTCCTCTTTCCATTTTCATCCCACTCGATCCCGTATCTCATACTCTGGAAACGTATGGCTCTTTACTTTTCCGTGTCTCTCGCCGCACTTCGCATCGATGGGAGTATTATTTTTTTATCAGATTAGGTGGTTCTTTCTCTGTCTCCCACTCTTGTTCGATAAGGAGAGTAGGGAGGAATTGCTCCTCTCAGGCAACAACCTGGCTCGCCGTGCTTCACCTCTTTTGTTCCAAATCTCATCTTATTGTCTTTATCCCTTTTCCATTTAAACCAGCTATCGATTCCGCACGCATGTTATCTCCGCGTTTCGCTCCGAACATCTACTTGTATCTCTCGCTCCGTATCTCGTTTCCCCTCCTCCCACTCACTCTCTGTCTCTCTCTCCCGAGCCCCTCATCTGTGCTTATTCCTTACTTTTTATTCAAACATAACAATCTCTCCAACGGTTCCTCCCTCGTCTGCTGATTTTGTTTTTTGGGTTCCTTTTGTTTTGCCTTACGTCTCGTCTCGTACCTCGAATTCTCATCATATCCTTTTTTCTTTTTTGTTTTGAGCCCTTTGTTTTCATCTCATCTTTATACCGATTCGCTTTTTCTCGTAATTTCCGGGTTTATTTTTCTCTCTAATTTGCTGTTTCCTTATTCATATACTTTTCGCCAGGTAACCATAGCTTTTGGTCATCCGTGGTTTTTGTTTTGTTATCTAACTTCCTCCTTGAGTTTCTCCCGAGACTTAACCTTCACCCGCCTATCCGCTACTACCTTTCTCATCACACATTCGAAGTTTCGCCGTATTCCCCAACTATATTCCACTCAAGACCTACGTCTCACGTTTCTTAATTCTCTCGTCCATATCCTTTCTCATTCTATCCTACCTATTCTCCCTCCTTTCTTACCTTTCCACTCCCCATCCTTCCTCCCCTACTCCCTCATCTTCTCTCCTCCCTCTTCTCTTCCCTCCTTTCCTCCCTTCTCTCCTCCCTCCTCTCCTCCCTCCTCTCCTCCCTCCTCTCCTCCCTCCTCTCCTCCCTCCTCTCCTCCCTCCTCTCCTCCCTCCTCTCCTCCCTCCTCTCCTCCCTCCTCTCCTCCCTCCTCTCCTCCCTCCTCTCCTCCCTCCTCTCCTCCCTCCTCTCCTCCCTCCTCTCCTCCCTCCTCTCCTCCCTCCTCTCCTCCCTCCTCTCCTCCCTCCTCTCCTCCCTCCTCTCCTCCCTCCTCTCCTCCCTCCTCTCCTCCCTCCTCTCCTCCCTCCTCTCCTCCCTCCTCTCCTCCCTCCTCTCCTCCCTCCTCTCCTCCCTCCTCTCCTCCCTCCTCTCCTCCCTCCTCTCCTCCCTCCTCTCCTCTCCTCCCTCCTCTCCTCTCCTCCCTCCTCTCCGCTCCTCCCTCCTCTCCTCTCCTCCCTCCTCTCCTCCCTCCTCTCCTCCCTCCTCTCCTCCCTCCTCTCCTCCCTCCTCTCCTCCCTCCTCTCCTCCCTCCTCTCCTCCCTCCTCTCCTCGTCTTTCTCTCTAACTATCTCTACCTTTCCCACTCTTCAAATCTCCTCGCATCGCCCATCTTCCTCCCACTCACCCGATCGTTACACCCTTATAACCCCCTCGCAAAATCCTCCCCCTCTCTCTCTCACTCTTTTCCTTCCTCCTTCCCCTCTCACTCGCAAGCTCCCACCTTCGTTACATCTCCACACCCCCACGTGTCTCTCTAGCATCTATTCTCCTCTTTCTCTCTCTCCCTCTCCAATCCCTCAATCGCAATTTCAACATCAGCGTCCCGCAAGAGGCAACTTTCCAGTATCTCTCTTTAGTTCCTCCTCGGAGCATCATTCCGAATCCCGCCCACTTGGCACGCCTTTGCCTCCTCCACCTCCTATTCTCTTGGTTTTCCTACCTCCGTTCCTCTTCTCTCATCCACTCGCCTATATCTTTTCTCTCGCTCTCTCTCACGCAAGGAATACGCTCGCATCTACTTATAAAACCCTTTTCGTACTGTCGTAAGCGACATACATAGGATCATGCGCCTCCAGAAGCTCCATTCGAGGACTCGAATGACGCTACCGGGATGAGATTTTACGCCCGTTTTTGTCGACGCTAGCTAATTTTTTTTTGTTGATCGCACGATGAGTGTCTATTATATCTTTTCTCGGGTCCTTGCCACTGTGCATGAAACTGAGATAGTAGGTGTATGCGCAGGAGGCATTCCTGCATTAGCTGTTAAGTATTCCAGTTGGTCCGTATGCGTACTTATCGAATGGCTCCAGTGGATTCCGACGATGGGAGTCTCTTAAGCGATGAGGTTCATTCGTATACAGACTCCATTCTCTTTCGTACATCGCATTTTCGTTGTTCCTTTTCTCCGCTCACTTTTCCCGAACCCTGCCTCTCTCCCGCCCTCGTTACGCTCCCTCTTGTCCTCTGGCCCAAGCTAACATCAACCCACTCGGTCCTCCCTTTTCCTCTTACTTCCGGTGTTGGTTCTTCCCGTTTCCATTCCCTCTCTCTCTCCCTACTTTTCTATCTCTCTCTCCCGGGAGGACTTCCTCGCTCTTGCCCTCTTACTTCCTGTAGAATTTTCACCACCTCTTCGTTTTTCCTCTTTTTACTCCTTTTTCACTTTCCTTTTGCCGTCCTCCTTTCCCTGTCTGATTTATTACCTTCAATCCCAGCGGCGGAATCACTTTCCTTTTCTCTTTTTCATACGCTGTTATAACCCAAGAATAATCCGCTTCAGCGAAAATGTCTGGTTTTGAATTACATAGATAATGCAGTTACATGGCCTATCATTAGCTGTCATCTCCATATAAGATTTTAAGTGTTTTCATAAATCAAGTAGGGATATACTTATATAATGTAAATTACGGGTAATATCTATTTTCGCCATTTTTACCATTGCGACCTTCAATTTAATCTTGGAAACTCTTGTTCATTGGTTTAATGAAACAGATTTGCTTGGCAAGTTGCGTTGTTTTACGTTTCTAACGAGAAAGTCCACGTTATAAAAAGACAAAGATTATCGAAACCATATCTGATACTTAATGACAAATGAAATGTACATTAAAATATATTATTTTAAATTATTATATCAAATTTTATTAGCGCTTTTAATTGCAGGTGCTTCAAAAATTTTATTTTCATTCCTGCCATCAAATCATTCTCATTAAGAAAAACTAATACATTATGCAAGGATAAGGTGCATGGCACAGTTTAAATTTGTATAACTTAAGTTTTATAATGATGAATATAGCCCATTAGATATTTAGAAGAAGGATTGGTGTATTTGGAATATAATTGTTACATTCTATTTATTTGTTATTGGAAAACGACTCTAATCAAAGAAAAAGAAGCACATTAATTAACTACCATAGGATTTCAAATAACATTTATTTCATTCAGTGTAACAATTACTATCATTTTGAAAGCTAGTATACTGTTTTATTTAACTGGTAACTGCGGAAGATGAATTGTTTTCCAAAGGGGATAAAATAAAATGGACGGAAATTGAAAGGGCAAGGGATGATCAGTGTTGGGATTTAGAGGTAGCGGATAGGGAGTCTTCCTCGAGCCCCAAAGAATGAAAGAAGAAGATCAACTTTCTGATTGAGTTAGTTGTTTTACTTTTTGGTGGAAGAATATAGGAGAAAGAATGGAGTTAGAAAGGGTGAAAAGGAGCTAGTCAAGATGTTTGTTTCACACAGAGGGTGTTGTTCCCCTATAGCCGGGAGTTTGGGTTGAAGATTCGGTCGGAAAAGGGAACGACCTCTTAAAATAGGAAGGGTGGTAGGAATCTGGGAATAAAATAAAGAATCGGAAAGAGAAGATCTTGATGTGATTGTGTATGTATCCTTTGAGATTTTACCCTTTCGAAATCTTCATTTATTGTAGTTTTTTGTGACAATTTCTTTTGAAAGTTTACCCAAGCTCTTTTCGTCATTTAATTTTATATTTGTCTTATTATTATGGCTGATATGAATTTACTCGAGGATTGAGTGATTTAATAAGTTATATTAGACATTTTTAGAATTTTAAAATAGAAGTGATATAAAACCCGAAGAAATATGCATGAGATTAATTTGTAATTGACTAAATATAAAACAATATTATATTGGTATATTATAAAATGTTAACCAGCCATTGTTTCTGTTTCATGGAGATTACTATAAGAATATGTTGTGGTTAATAATGGAGTTAAAGCATAAGTGTAACTTCTTAAAATCTCTATGAAAACGATGTGAAAGTTTTATATTGCCCTAAAGCGGACATTGAGATATTTTTCTCATCCATGGTATACAACTCATTAGGTGAGCATAATTCATTTTCTATTTTTAGTTATTTCTTGAATAGCTTAAATGCTTAACCTAGCTCTTATTAAAGGCCAAACCACTACTCATGGATGATACAGTTTCGGGTTCATTCCATTAGAGTAGAATAACATTTGTTTTAGTGGGATAATTTAAATTCTTAAAGAAAATAGCACGATTCTAAAATCAAAGTTTTCATTAAATTGAAACTTTCCTCGATTATGAATTAAAGGGAATTTGAACGAATTATACTGTATTGGAAAGTAAATTAAGTGTTCTAACAGAAATTTATGTCAATTTCCTAGAAGCAGTTATCTATGCATGACCATTTTTGAGATGCCAGATACAGCAAACTGGTTTTTCGTCATTCTACTAATAAATATGAAAATTTTGAACACATTAAAATACACGTGCAACTGCACCAATAAGGAAAGGAAACAAATAAAGCTATTCGCTAATGCGTCAGTGCATATTTGATAATGGCATTGGAATATATAACGTGGCAGAATATTTTTCTTGTTTTCTTCAGTGAATTCTGACTCCTTTTGAAAGATCCTATTAGGTATGGTTCGTCTATTTCTCCTAGCAAATGCGCAATAAAGGATAAAATGCTATAGGTAAATAGCCACCCATGTGGAAAGATCATTTGAAGGAACATGGTTCTTTATCCTCGCCTTACAAAATATGTGTTCCACTTGAGTGTTTGAATATGCCCTAAAATCGGATAAATTGATATTTCACCAAAATAAAGAATCACCCGTGTGTAAGCTATTTGCCATATGTGGTATCGTGCTTATGAAATAATAGAAAGGTGGAGAATCACCCACGTAAGGATGCACCGTCCTATATGGGATATTAAAAGAATAATTCAAGCCGAAATATTGAACTAATATGCCTAAGAAATTCGATTGAAAATGTTCTTCCAATAAATGTTTACGAATGCGTATGGTTTTCTGTTGTTATTACCTTCATTGTGTACTCCTGTTCCATAAGGAAGGTGGGTGGAGACTTAAAACACAATGCGATTTCTGTCTGAGTCCTGCTAGGTCGTCATTCTGATGTTATTTTGGAGCAGTAGCCGCTCAGAGTCTCTCAAAGGCACAGGGAGGAGGGAGGCTTAGTGCATGTGATATCAAAGGCTGGCAGCAAAAACTCGTTCATTAATATCAAAGCTTTCCCAACCACTCTGCTTAATCAGTGTTTCAGTAGCATTACTGCAAAATTAAGTCCATAGAAAGATTTTTTGAGCTTATGAGATATGAGTCTCCTTTATCGTTGCCAATTGAAGAGATTACGAGGTCCCTAACATTGCTCATATTTTAGCATAAATGACAAGACATCCATGGCAATTTTCAGTACGGATTTTTTATCTACAGAATTTTGAATGGTATCGCATCCATGATTATGGGTTAGATGTTTTTATAAATGTAAGAATTATAGTTCTAATGGTTGCTGATAAACAGTCATAATCAGAGTCGATATTTAGTATTGATTTTTATTTCATAATTACATTGAACGTTTCTGTATACAGCTGGATGAGATTTTTGTACGGGGAAAAGAGATTGTTTTACCAATTTCCATGTCTTTCTGTATGCACTTTGTGAAGTTTCTGTTGTGTACCCTGGGTGGTGTGATATAAAGACTCATATAATGCATAAGAAAATTTTTAACCTCAAAAGTACAACAAAACATTGCCTGAATCCAATTTAGGTTCACTTTCATGATGCATTTAAACGGAATTTATTTTCTGTATTATAAACGCGCGCGATGCATACCGTTAGCTTTGCTGAGTTTTTATTCCTTTGGAACACGCCCTTTAGAGGTAGCTGGATGAGCAACGGTAATAATTGATTTTATTTGAGAATTTAGCTTCACCGAAACATTTGTAACGAGCAAAATTCCGCAAATTGTATGTTGATCTGAGTATTTTAATGGTATTGGTTTAATAATAACAAATGTTTTAACCATAAGAATTAAATATATATACAAACCTCGTCAATTTTTTCATTTCAATCTATTTATGCGTTTAATAAATAAATCCAACATAAAAATAGCCATTTGAAAAGATATTTTTGTTAGGATAGATTATTATAAATTTGAAACAAATGTTCAGAATTACACCATATTAAACTTCAAAAATTAAGCGCCAATGCTCATAAGAAGTATTTATGAATTAACAGTACACATGCTTTAATAATTTTAAGAGCGGAAGCATTGATGGGAGATAATACAATTTAAATAGGAGGGTTTGTTTGAGTGGGGAATGTAGGGGAGAGAATGCGAGAGATGGGTACCACAGGCGAAGGAGGAAAGGGGATAAAGATGTTTAGAAAGGGAGAGGAAGGAGGAGGTCATAGGAAAAAGCCTCGATCTAAGCAGTGTTTGCAGGGCTGAGACATTTCCATGGCGTGGTGGTGGAAGCCTTCAGAAACCTCGATTCATTCGCCCATCGCTTTCGCTCTTCCCGTTTACTCCTACGCCGCCTCCTTCCTCCCCTCATCTCTTTTCGCTCTCCCTAAATAGACGGTTAAGTACTTTAGGCAAAGTTATGCAGCTTGAATCCACCAATCAGAAATCGTTTAGCACACACTCTAACGAGCGACTAATTTCGACTCCGCCATCTTCTTCTCCCGTGTCCATGAGTGTTGATTTTATACAAAACCTCTCACTCCCTCTCCGAAACATCCTTTCCTTGCCTCTCAGAAACTTGATCCTTCCTCTCTATCTCATCTTGCCCATCAGCAGAAAGAGAGAGAGAGAGATAGAGGTTACCGTACTTTCATGCCCTTAACTGTGACGAGTGCCACTTTAAGGGACAGGGACAGAAATGCGCAATTTGTCAAAGCAAATAATTTGCTTCGCTTGTCTCGAGGATTGGCAAAGATTGAACGCGACATCCGGCACGTTCTTCCTATATATACAGTTTGTATTTTCCAGGAAAAAAGCTTCTCCCGTTGAAAATGCAATTTTCTACTCCTTTGAATAAATTCGTTGAATCCGTTAGGAGTGTGATGGAGACGTACCCTGGTTACTCTTTCTTTCATGACCTATTACGTTGTCGAGTCGTTTCGTTTTTGCTGAGTTCGGTGTTTGCCTTCAAACCGTTCGGAGAATGTTTTTTTTCGCAAAATTGCTATGTGCTCATGTTTGTTTGCGTGTGTGTGTGTGCTGACGCACGCGAAAATGGAGAAATTTTTCTTGGTCTCAGGCAATGCCTGTGTTTTTTCGCGTCAACGATCCGGAAGGGTTTTTACTCAATTAACCGTGTAATTGTGCCAAGCGATTTCATTATGCGATTACAACCTGTAATGAGTCATTCCCTAAAGGTAAAGTAATAGTCGTTAAGTTTATCTTTCTATTTATTCCGACAGAACAATTTTTATGTATCACTTTTGGCAGTGACAAAATCCCAATATATTATTTACTAAAATAAAATATTTTACCCTGAATTAAGTTGATCATTAGGATTAATTACATCAAGATACCATTTTAATATTCTCCGTTCTTAACTATCTAGGTAATTAACTGTTATCCATAACTGTGATATTCACTCTTTTATTTTTTCTTATTATTCTGCATTATTATATCATATTTATTATACCGAACGATTTAAAATTACGTATTTTGTAAGGTATTTTAAATAGTTGAAAAGTAAAAACTTATTTTCTTATTTAATACATTCATTTTATTTCTATGATGAATAAAACTCATCTGAATTAGACCATTTATGCCTTGGTCTACCCAAGGTATTCTCGCAAAAGACGATATAATTATCTCTTTATTAGTGTTTTGTTCCATGCACCTGAGCTCTTAGGTGAACATGTGCACTTTCCCCGTTGTGAAGGAAATTGATGACCTTAATGAAACTTATGATGTTGCGCCGCTTTGAAACATGGTAGAAGTAATCACTATGCCTCAGCGTTACACGGAGTAATTAAAACATACAACACATCAGATATTACATCAAAATAAAATTTTCTGAAATTTTAAGTTTTACATTAATGTAGTAGAATTCGCTCATTCAGAAAAGAAAAATTTATTTCATTCCGAAAATATTTTGACTCTACTGAAATATTTTGCATTCACTTAAAAATCA
Source organism: Tanypteryx hageni (assembly GCA_028673005.1). Classification (NCBI taxonomy): domain Eukaryota; kingdom Metazoa; phylum Arthropoda; class Insecta; order Odonata; family Petaluridae; genus Tanypteryx; species Tanypteryx hageni. Next base: position 61,665,198 of record CM054116.1, read on the forward strand.
TGATCGTTTTTTCTAAATTTATAAAAAAATGTTCCATGCAATCAAAATACCTCAGATAGGTGTAGTGAATTATTTAAATAATTAATTTAAAGAGAAAATTTCAACCATAAAATTTCAGCACGATTTCTATTAATTTTAAGGTAAATTAACTTATTACTTGAATTACTTTCTTCTATGTAAATATGAAAAATACACTAGGGGTTACCCGTCGAGATCGACGGTTAGCAGAGAGCGACTGCAGAGATCCGGCTCGCAGCTCCCACTTGTGGTGACTAACACACACATCATCACCCATCCCTCTCTCCATCGCCCATCCCACTCTCCATCCCCGTCTCCGCCTACCGTCCTGGTGGCGTTTGACTGCCTTCAAATTTCATTTAGATCGGGTCACTCATACACCCACCGTAACCTATATCGAAATTCTCTCTCTATTCAAAATATCGATAGAGATGCACCACCATCCTTATTGAAATTCTGATATTGATGTAGCCTAAGTTCTAAGTTGGATCGACCTTAGGATAAGTTGCAAGTTTCGTGCAAATCGATCCATCCGTTATTTGCACTATCGCCGGTTTTTTAGTTGCCCTCTCCCCACAACCCTCTCTCCTGTTTGAAATTTTGATATGATATGTAGCCTAAGATCGATCTTTCGATACGTTGCAAGTTTCGTAACAATCGGTCCAGCCGTTCTTGCACTATCGCCGGGTTTTAATTTCCCCATTCCCACAACTGAAATTCTGATGTGAGAAATATCATCAATAAATGGCGACCCAACGCTTTGATCTCATTTTTTTAAGTGCCTGCACATCTACATGGTAAGACCTTTCTTTTGACACCTCAACCATATTCCTAGGCGCTGCCGTTGTCTCACACGTTCTACCACAGGAAAAAGCGATTTAAATTAATATATAGATTTTTATATATTTCATCATAATATCTATCTTTTAATGTGAAGACAAACTATTACGAATAACGTTTGATATTAATATTATTTTGATGTTAATTTCATGTGCTTAAATGTTTTTTCGATTAACTCGTTTATCTTTTCTATCGTTATCACCGTGAAATAAAACATTCAAAAATCAATCAAACGCCACCTGCCGTCTCGAATTTTCATTCTAATAAGTAATCGAGCAGTGTCTTAATCTTTGCTGGATTTATATGTACTGTTATGCATTGATTTGAGATGCAAACGAGATTCGTTTCTCTCATAAAAAGGAAAATAAAGTATAGCAAATTCTTACTTGATTAGGTCTCTATTTCTTTTAACAAAAAGTGAGTTTTGCAGCAGTTTTCATGTATTTCACCAGTATTTTTATAGGTTGAGATCCAAGTAATCTATTTATCGCCGTTTTTTGCATTCATTATTTTTTCATGAAATTCAATAATTTTATCACTTCATACCTTCTACTATACATCATTAGGAAATTTTTCTCTACATTTTTTTATCAAATTACACACAAACACATTTGCGGTTATTATCCTTCTTTTTCCTCAATTTATACAATATTTGGCCAAGATGCCAAGTCGCCGCATCCTTGTCAATCCCTTTTCAGGAATTTTCAGTACAAAATTCTTCAAATAGTAGATTAATACCATATATGACTTTAACTATCGTCATCAACACCTCAGAATGACCTGATTCTAATTTATTTTGTAATACTCTTCCTTGAAAACTTAAATTTAATTTCGCCCAGTTCGCATACAATTTGTCTTCTAAACTTCTTCGATTGTGTTGCACTCCGACTCCAGCCGTAATATCTGCAGCACGCCTTCCGGAGGCAGCCGATTTTGAGTTCTTTCTTCATCCATCTCCCCTTTAACTTTTAATCTTCGGCCAACTTAACGTTTCATCCGAGCTTCGCCATAACTTTCCCAATTCCTTCCCTCCACCCATCCCTTCTCCAAATTTCTTCCTTTCATCCTACGCACATAACACCCTAGTCAAACTATTTCCCAAGATTCCTCTATCATCTATTTTTCCTCCCCCTCCTCATCCCATCCCTCCCTCTCCATAGCTTTATTTCAACGCAAACTCGCCTGACCCCCTCACATACAGCCCACCCTTTCTCTCTGTTGGGATTCCAACTTCCACCCCACTCTTTTCAACCCCCTCCTCTGTTCCAGCCAATCTCGGCAACCGTCTTTCTCTCTCTTTTCAAATACTAAGCGAGAGTTTTCTCCCTATGCCTTCGCGGTGGTGGAAAGAGGATAAGTTAGACAATGCCATTAGCCATTTCAATTGCTCGGGCAAAACTTTTCGTCGAAAGATCCTCTCACAATTCTTTAACGCGTCTCCATTTTATGCGCCCTTTCTGTTTTCCTGCCCTCTTTTATTTTTTATCAAATTCGCCATTCCATCTACCAGGTGGTGCTTTTAAAAAATTATATATCTACTTTTTTTAGCAGAGAGAAGCTGGATCAAAAGTGACGAAGTTTGTTAAATGCTCTTTATTCGAACTTGGATAAACTTTATTAGGGAAATATTTTTTGGAGTTAATTCAGAGGGATTTGAAGTGTTATACAAGCACTTTAGCAGCACAGATGAAGGGAGTGGAATTAATAGCAGGCATTTGTAAGATAAAAAAATGCTTTTCAAAGGACCAGTTTACATATATAATAAAAGAAGTTATGGAACAATGATCGCCTAATTTTGCAGTTCATTTGAGTAATCCTTCATTCAGTAGCAAGCGATTGATTTAAACTGGGACACTGAGTAATAATTAAGATATTTTTTCATATCTTTTCATTGATATCCTTAAAAATATAGACACTGTGAAGAATATTGAGTAATTGGTAATTTCGTGTATACAATATTGCTCGATTTGTAAAATGTAGGAATAAATGTATCTTCAAATTCTAACATTCTTATTTTACGAATTTTCTAACTAAACACTTTCCGTATATATCAATGAAAACGTTGAAAGAATATTTTCAAGTATAGATGAGTTTTTAAATTAACAATTGTATTTTATTTTTTATTTGTAATACTTTTATTGAAAATAACAAATAGTTCCTGAATCAGATTGTTAAACTTATGAATGTACATATATAAATTCTAAGTTCTTCGGAATTTTTTCATCTATTATAATATTAAAATGCAATTACATTGGGAGAAACTGCGAGCCTTTCTACAAAACACTAAAAATTTCATTATTAGTTTCATTGTATTTATTAGGGTTTGTTTTTAATGGCGTCAATCATCTGGGTTCTCGTTTCAAAGGGCCTTTGTTATAATTTATCTAGTTCACGCATGAGATAAAGGTCGAAATTCATTCGCCTTGAAAAGGTTTCCAGGATCCCAGGATGAAGCACACGATAGAAGTGCGGACGCTTTGGAGAAGCCTATCGAGTCATAAATATCTTTTGACGCGTCCACGGAAGTGCCTCCCGTTAACATCAGAAAAGGAATATCTCACTGTATCTCAATTTCACATATGACGACCCTATTCTCTTACATATTTTTTACTTTAAATATTCTTCACATCAAAATGCTCTTTATTCTTTGGAGAGACTTCCGATTGTTTGAAATAGTTCTTGTGCCAGGAACAGGGAAAGAGCCAAAAGAAGCATTTAATTGACTGTTCAGCTTGTTGGTTGATATATTATGAGACCTTTCATTAAATCTTTAAGGGTTACTTTTGTTTCATTGTGTCCTAGATTAACAAATATTTACCTAAAATACTGAGTGATTAGAATTTGGCGGAGAAAAATCGAAAAATATTTAAAACAAGATTCGATCATACATTTGATAGAGCGAATGCAAACTTTTATTAACAGTGACTACAAAAGAAAGTTGCAACGTCGTAGAATTTCACAGCTTGTTATAATATAATATCTCTAATTTTATCATAGAACATTATCATTATAATTAATTTAAATTGTCATAAATAATATCATGATATACTTAAAAAGGCATATTTCATATTATTTAAGATTTACATTATGTGAAATCGTTTTGATAATAAATTAAATATTATATCCTTCATTAACTAACATTAAACTTTTTCTTTAATTCTCTAAAGCGTGTTTAATTTTAATTTTATTGTTTCGATGCACTAAGTATAGTCATAATGTTTAATAAAATAACGTTACTTCTGAGAGGGAAAATTTTATTTGATTGAAGTAAACGTCAAATTAATTTTATTGTGACCACCCTTAAGTATAAAACAGCATTAAAATCAGTGAAGTATATATTTTGTATATGGAATTTTTTTAGTTTAATATAATCTAAATAACTTTAAAAAAAAATAAAATATAGATATCTAGAACCAAAACAAAAAATATTTTTAAATCATCTTTATAATTTTTTCAGGATAGCTAAAAATATTGACATTTCCATAGCAAGTAAAAAATCGCCTCAACGCATTCTTTTGTACCTGTTTACTTGTATTATCACATTTAATTTGCATGTAAACTTACTTTGCGGTTACCGCTGGAGAATTATAGGGGACTTTGACTGAGATTTTTAGGCACTTTGCTGAAAATGGAGTACTAATTTGTTTAACAACTTTTTGATAATCTGTTCCCTTCTCCAAATTCGTTATTCAGAAAATATACAGTACTCTTGAATATAATTTCACTATTTTGAGTACTCTTTATGAATGAAGTATATTTGCAAAATTATTTTTGTTTGCGTGTAATGGGAAAACGGATTTGTGCAAATATGTACCTATATCGATTTTAGTTTGTGACGTTTCCACATGCAGTAAAAACCTGCGGCGCTGTAATAATATTTTGAATTTTCTCCTCGCTTTGATGGGGCTCAAATACTAGTAAATACTTCGCGCTGCAGATTTAACGAGTTATTAAATTTCTGTATGTTTAGAGATTTGGCGATAATGCTGTGGCAACTTCCATCGTAAACTTATTTCAATTTTCAGCGCTGATTAAAAAAAGTGGTCTTAAATAACTTTTTTGCCATTTCCCAACTTTTACTATACTTTCCATTTTGCTTCCGTCAGCGTACACTCTTTTTGCTTTCACTCACGTGCCAATTTCATACCTCAACTCGCCTCCTTTTCTCCTCCTTTTTGCCTTCCTTCCATAATTGGGAACGACCTAACAATGGACTCTTGGTCCCTCACCTGCATAATTAGCGAAGTTCATTTCATTCCAGATTTCATCCGAAAAGTCCCCACTCGGCTCCTATCCCGCTAATTCTCTGGTCGATCTCTCTCTCCTTCTCCCTTTCGTCCGTCCCTCTCCTAAGTTAACTCTCCTCTACTCTTCCGCTCCTCCCTTCTCTCACTGTCTTTTCCATTCCCTCCATGGCCTTGGTGGAGGATATCTAACTCTCCTTTCTCAAAATGAAGCCTCTCCCAGAGAAGTGTGCTCTCACCGTAATTCTTGAGGATGGCATTATTGGTCTCCAGTCTCCTTCAATATATCTTTCGACCCTCTTGCCTCTATAGTTTGAACTCTTCTTTTTTTAACCCCGTAGGAGAAAATGCCCTTCCTTGGCCACATGGGTATAATATTGGTAAATGCCGTGTGTTGTCAATTATATCCTTCGTTAGTTAATTTTATTTTGATAGGTTAAAATGTCGCGGACGAAGTCGTCCATAATATAAGGTATATCTTATAAGGTGAATCAAAACTTAAGACGGCAAATAGATTGGCCGTAACATTATTGTTGAAAATGTTTTGACTCGCTTTTCATTCAGATCTTTACTTCCGTAAACATAATTTGTGGCGTTAATGATATAATTTAAGATATCGTACAATTTTCAGTATCTTAAAATGTTTTGTTTTCCATAGTATACTTCTATCGGTAAATACGTAATTTAATGATTGTTAACAAAACATTGTCCGGCATCAGAGCACGCATTACATCTATTAATTTATTCCAGCACAAAAATACGTTGAAGTTTAATTATTATAATTTTTGAAGGATTTAAATGTAGTATTTCATCCAAATCGCTCAGAAAATTTCAAAATCATGTTAAATTTCATAGGAAATATTGGCCCTATTTTCCTTTAGCATATCACGGAATGGGGTAACTACCAAAGTAAGGACATCTGAAGGATAGTATAAGTATAGTCGAAGTCATGTAAGATACGGTAACATTCTCTCCGTACATTTTTCTTATAAAAATTTTAAAATCCATCATTTTTATACACATTAAATGGAGATAAATACTGAGAAATGTATTCACACGTTTGTAACCATTTTTATTATGATGAAACAAGTTTGAATTTTTAGGAAGATAATGCTGAGGAAGTCTAAATATTTTTCCATGCAGTAAATGTCTCGTATCTTAAAGTTACGAACAGTGTCATTTTCATATTCCAAAATCTTCCTTAAAGAGAGCTTTGCTTTTATTCCACTTTCACTCACGATGGATTGTAAGAGATGAGTTCAACCATTGCATCATCATTGGCATGAAATAAAGATGGATCGTGCATCATTGACAAGACTCGCGCTAGCATGCATTTTTAAAGGATTTTGAGGACAGAAACATTCCATTGTAACAGAACTCAAAATTTTCCCGGTCGAATCAGGTTCCTTTAATTAGTACATGGCACGCCAAAAAACGAGACGCAATTTTGAACATTCAATATATAAAAAACGGCTAAGGCATATAAAATGAGACAAAAATGTTCATCTGAATTTCTTTTCCGTATTTAATTAGTAAGGAAGACTTTGACTGTTGATTTGCTGCTAATGAAGGCTGAACTCACTCACACTCTCGCCCCAGCCTCCCTATTTGTTCCTCTCCTCCCTCAATATGCATTCTCTCGCCTCCTCTGTCCTTCCCCACTATCACCGCCGCCCTTCCTTTTTTAGCTCAACCGGGAACCGTTTGCACCGCCGACTCGGTCCGTTCTCATTTCATTCGAGCAAAAACTTGGCCCAAGGAAGTTTATGTTACTTCCTTAAATATGACTGCTAGCTTGTGCCACATGGCCTTCACTTTCGGTCGCTTCCACTTACTCGAGTCTCCATCTCTCCCCTTCTCTCTCCCCCTATCTCGCTGTCCTTATCCTCCATATTTTATACCCTTACCGACATAGTCTACTCCTTTAAAATCCTTCTCACCTTCAGAACTAACGTGATTACCTTCAAGAGTTATTTCCATCCACTGCGCAACTTTCGAAAACATCCGTGCGTGGGTAGGTTATTGCTCTACAAGATCCAGGAAAATCCAATATAAGACGCATGTGTACTCTGAAAACCTAAAGAAGCCAAAATGGCGGATTTTCCACTCACTGGGTGCAAAAGGCGCGCTCCGAAATCCCCAAACAAAGAATTTCACGAATTTTAATTTGGGATTTTTAAATGAATTGACTATTTGCGTTTAAATTTCATTACTCCTTTTAATAAAACTTTCTATAGTTCATTCCATATATAATTTTGATTTTTTTTTGTTAAATGCTTTGTATAATTGCATTGGTTGTTAATACATTACGATGTGTAAATTGAAAGATATTCATTTTAGAGTTATTTGTCGTTCCGCTTAGGAGAGAATCATATATTCTTGCATATAACACCTGGGTTTTGGGTCCTATTATTTTGAAAAACCTTATATACTCAGATATTTGCGGTATGTATCTGTCTTTTATCCTCCAAAATAACATTTTTTCATTTATTCATTTTAAATTAGCATTTAAACGGCACTTATGAGAATGCCAACGATGGCAAAGACAAGAAAATGCGACCATGCTCTTTTCAGGATTATAATAAGCTAGAATTGAATAGGAATCCAGATAGTCTGAATGCTCGACCAATTCCTTATATGTATTCTGATCTTCAATTCTATACTTGCTTTATTTATGTCTAACCTGCTTCAATATGAACTATCCATAAAATTAAACATCATATACTTTCAATAATTATGCAGTGGAACTTTCATAAGTTGGTCTTCCAGGGAAACGAAAAAATATTCGAGTTATAGAAAATTCGACTTATAGAAATACGTTTTTCTCATTGGAATTTTGCCCATTAAAATTAATTCACTTCGAGTAATGGAAAATCCGAGTTAAAGACGTTCGGAGTTTGGAAGTCTCACTACATATTAGAAATGAAGAAAAGGCGAAAAAAGAGGTAAGAGATAATAGAAGAATGATCCAATTACTCATCTAAATGTAGAAAACTCTTGAATTCAGACCATTACTTCATCCTCTCTGCTGCACCGGCAAATTTCCTTACTCTTTGTTCAATTTTGTCTTTCATCTTATATACATGCATGCATATAGTATGCCAAACATACCACCATACGCACAGTCAGCGCTGCGTAATTGTATGCAACCCACCTTGCACTAGTTTGCCCCTAAAACCTATACCGCCTAACATACAAACATGCACCTGCGACATATGCATCTCAATTAACAGTTCTATGAAGGACTTTTAGTGATCCAAAGTATGTCCACAAAATTGTTTCTTATGACGAATCTTGATTTCACCACTATGCTACTGAAGTCCTAAAGTTGACACTGGAAATGCCCTGAGAGTCCCAGACTTCAGAAGGCGAAGGATTGTTCAAGTGTTGAAAAATTCACGCATATGTTTTTCTTTAACAAAATCGGGTAATTTTAGGTTACTCTGTTCCTAGAAGTCAATGAGTAAATGGCGAGTACTATTTCAATGTTCTGAGAGAGTCGCTATTAGCATAACTAAAGAAAAACGTCACCATTTTTTAAACACATTTGAATCTTGCACAAAGATGACACACCACCGCATCGCTTTCGGATTTTCAAACATACCATCAAAGAATTGGAGTTCGTAATCATCGCTCATCCACTATATTCATCAAATCCAGTACACAACTATATTTTCTCTTCCCAAAAGTATAAAAGAATTGAGAGGTCGCTATTTTAAGCCCGATAATTAGTTATACAATGCTGTTACGGGCAAACAATGGGTTTTAAAGTCTTTGATAAAAGGATTGGGATAAGTGTATTACAGCGGAGGAAAAGTATTTGAAGGGCAATAAATATACTTTATAATTATCATCGGTGGGAAAACGCCTTAAGCCAGTGGTGGCCAACCTTTTTCTGCCGTGTGCCACAAATCAACCCAAAAATTTATCGTGTGCCACCCAATAATTTTTAAAGTCATACAAATAAATTTATAAAAAAATAAATTCTGTATAATAATTTTATTCAATATCATTTATTTATTAGCACACATTTTCAAATTTAAAAATATCCAAATCTTTCTTAATGAGGCACTTGCAACTGCATATTATTTATTATTTCATCAATGTTTGGATTGGCATTTGAACAAGTACTATTAAATTATTTAGATGATCGTCAGTAAGTTTCGATCGATACTTGGTTTTTATGATATTCATTGTTGAAAACGATTGTTCACAAATATATGTAGAGCCAAATTTGCACGAATACCGGAGAACCAGTTTGCGTAAAATTGGATATTCATCCACAGGAAGAAATTTCCAAAAATCAATAAAATCTTCTACACACCGGAGTAGAAGTTATTTATTTATATTTGCTGTGTAGTGCAGTTTTTTGTGTGCAGTGAGAAACTATCAAACGAAGCCATGGTTCTCAGCAAATTGAAGCGACATTTCACCACAAAACATGCACACCTTGAAAGTAAAGATTTGAATTATTTCATAAGGTTGATGGAAATGCATTCTAAACAAGTGAGTTATTTAAAAAAAAAACATTTAAAAGTCTGATAGATTTAAAGTTACTTCTTATCAGGTAGCAGAAATAATAGGACAAGAAATAAAGCCACAGTCTATAGCAGAGTCACTTATTTTGGCTACGTGCCGTGTGATAGTCAGGACAATGCTCATTGATGAAGCGGAACAAGAAATTACCAAAATTCCGCTTTGTAATGATATATTTCGAAGACGTTAGAAGATATGTTATCTAACATGGAGGAAAATGTTTCTAATAAGTTTAAAATGTCAGACTTTGTTTTGCGAGTTGACGTGTCAACCGATATTAGCAGCAAAGCACAACTATTAGCGTGTGTTCGCTTCATTCATGGAAATGAATAATTAGTCAATTTTTGTGCTACAGAGAATTCCCAGAATACACAAGATATCAAGATGTATTCGATACTATGACTTCCTAATTACAAAATTTGGAAATATTTTGGAAGTCATGTGCAGGAATCTGTACCGACGGTGCTCCATCCATGTTGGGATCTGTCAAAGGCTTCGGCTAACTTGTAAAACACCCAAATCCAAATACAAAAAATCCCCAATGTTTTTTGCATTGGGAACCCCTTGTTGGAAAGACATCAGGAGTTGACTTGAAGTTTGTATTAGACCAAGTTGTCGCAGTGGTTAATTTTGTTAAATCAAAACCTCCAAAGACACGTCTCTTCAAAATGCTTTGTAATGCTATGGATTCGAGTACGAATGTTTAGTATACACACAGAAATAAGATGACTGACAAGGGGTCTCTTCCCCTCGTGTATGTAAACTTAAAGAAGAGATGTTACTATTTTTTAACAGAGAGAAACAGTTATTTTTGTGAATATCTTAGCTTTATATTTTGGTTCGCCAAATTAGCATATTTCGCAGAAATATTTATATATCTGAATAGTGAGAACGCCAGAATGCATGGCCGGAATGAAAACATCCTGACTTCTACGCATAAGCTACTGGCATTGCAAAGAAAAATAATCATCTCGAAAAAGAGAGCTGAGCTAGAGAAGGTAATCTTGAAATGTTTCCTCTGATTCCAAAAACCCATACAAAAGAAATTGTTGCTCTCGAGGTGGAGCACTTAGCAACTCTAGAGCACAGCGTTACATTCCATCCTAGAATACAGAGAAATACGACTGGATAAGGAACTCATTCACACCAGTGACAACTGACTTCTGTGTTTTCACTCTCAACTGATCGCACTCTGAAAATCAAGTACGCCGAATTGTCCCTGGTTATGTTCTGGATTTCGGTTAGAGAAGAATATTCAGAAATTGCGAAAAAAACTTTGGCAGTTTTGGTGCAGTTTTCTACATCCTACCTGTGTGAGTTGGGGTTTCCGACACTTGAAAACCTTAAATACAGAAAATGGAAACGGCTAAACTGCATTGAAGATGAAATGAGAGTCTGTTTATCACGGATACATCCTAATATCAATGCAATCATTAGAAAATGCCAAGCTCAAGTGTCACATTAGGTAAGATTTTAAAATTTATTTTTAAACAAAACTTCTTCATTTCTTCTGTTTTACAATATCATAACTTAATTTGTTCGATTACATATACGACATAATATAAAAATATATGTACTTTTATGATAAATCCTAGTTCTTTATTCTAATTTAATTCCAGCGTGCCGCGGATAAAAGTGAATATCCAAGGTATGCCGGGAGCACCAAAAGGTTGAGAACCACTGCCTTAAAACATGTTTTTCCATTGAAATCGAATTTGGTTTTTTTCATGAAAAAATACTTGATACTTCGTATATGGAGAAGGTAAAAAAGGGATAAAATGGTATAATGACGCTTAAATCATTTTTCTACTTCGTGATTTTGGCGTCATATTTTATTGGATGTTAATTCCATCCTTACATTTCTCCTATTCCAAAAGAGTAAAATCCGCAAATATTGATGCCCTTCCCAATCATTTATTTGCAGTATTTTTCCCCTTCTGTTCGTTTTATAGCCAGGATATCTTTAAGCGTTCTTGACATTCCTTGCAATTTTTGTACTTACTTTTTTCTCTACCTCTATCGTTTTCTCTCTCTCTCTCTCTCTAGAACCCTTATTCTCGGCTCTCCTATTTATTTTTCCGCGTTTAAAGAGCGCTGTCCTCATTGGCCTTTTTCCAAGCTCTACGGATCAGACACACGCCATTTTTTATTTATTTCTCCTCTTTATCTTTCTACTAACTAACGCCTAGAGTCGATTTTTCCTCCAACTTTTTTTTTACACCGAATTTTTTAACGAGTTAGTTTTTAACACAACAGCCCAACGTATACATTTCTTAACACGTAAGCAAGTGTTTTAAATGGTATTGGATATTTTTGACGGTAAGTTATAGCAGGGGTGATGGATAATTTGTATTCAATTCGCAAAGTAAGCAAAAATTTCACTATGACCTCATTCCATACCTTCTGTTGCAATAGAACGAGGTATACTTCCTTTAGAGTTAGTTCTTTAAAAACTGTAATGAGTTCTAAAAATTGTGTATATATCCCAAACTTTAAAACATAATATTAAAAACATATAATAGAATTGTTTTATTCTTCCAAATATTTGCTTATCATTTCTATTGAGAAAATCCCACTTAAACGTAGCCCCATATACTGTATGTATGTATTTATCCTCCATGTGTCCTTGATTTAATTTTTGAATACAATTAAAATTATTTTAACCGCTGATTTGTTGCTACATTTCTGTTCCCTATTTAAAGACATTCATTTCTTTCAAAGCGTTATTGGATATCATTTTATGTTATCGTAAAATCGCAGGTCAATCAATTGCAATTGCTCAATTGCTGTTATGCGAGCAACTTAATGATTGCTTCTACTGACTCCGAGGTGTGAGGTGTCGCAGCTAGAATATACTGAGTGTGGCATTTGCTATAAGTACCAGACGCAAACGCTCCGTGAAATATGGGAAAAATAACTTTTATTTAACACAGGGATCACCAAACCTTTCACTGAAGGAAGTACGTTAGGCCAAATACGACATGTGAAACGAGTGATCGGGCCGTTCGTAAATTTTAAAGAGCTACTTGAGTATTTTAAAAACTGAATCACGTGCCATGCGCACATATCAAAAGTATACTGATCTAAGTACTCGATAAATATCGCTCAGCTATCATAAAAGATATTTAATGACACCTCTTGCTGAAAGATGTGGAATTTGCACGTCTTAAAGGAATTGTTTAGGTAAGGTGTCCCGGATAAAATATATAGCTCGCAGGCTGTAATTTGAGAACCCCCTGCTTTATTATAAACACTTATTAGATCCTCAAATATTACAGTCATTCTAATATAGTAAAAGCCAAACTTAGTCTGTCATTCTGTGCAAAACATTTCAGGAATTAATTTGAATAATTCAAGAAAGGACAAATTGTGTTTTGTATGGTTCATATAAGATTACTCCAAAACCGTATAATTCGTATAATGAATGGTGAGGTTTAGGAGTAATCATGTACAATATTAACCTTCACCACAATCTCCAACATTATTTGTTAGTTTTATTTCAGTGAACCTCTGCCAGATACTCAGCTCGTCCACTTGCAGATTTTAAAATAAACTTTCAGCGGAAAAAATTGAACGATATTTATTTTGATATAAACTTTAGTAACTGCTTTGTTATTTATCTTGATTTACGCAAGATGTATAGATCTTAGACAGATTGCCGTCCACGTGCCAAAAATTAAATCAAATCATATAATATTTCAATATATGCTTTTTCCGTCCTTATTTTGTCCTATTTGCCTTCAAGGAGTGTAAAAAACACGACCTTGCCATGGAGAGACCTGAACCTCGAACTCGTTTGACCCGAAACATTGTTTAACGGCAACTTTTCGCATCTTTTCGGATTTACAACTCTACCTCCCAACTACTTCAGTAGCCTTCAAACTCATCAGATATTCTCCCGTCCGTTTCTCAGACGCGTATCCCATGTCTGTTTGACAGACTACATTTCCCATACGACATATCCTCCTATCCTTTTCCTCCTTCACGGCCACACTTCTCTTTTCCTCTCATTTCCTCCCACTTCCCCGTTCACCTCTCTCTCTCTGCCGCTCTCTTGTTCCATTCAGACATCTCCCTCTCAATTTTCTCCTCACTTCCTTCCTCCCTCCATCACTAACTTTGATTCTCTCCTTTCCACCTCCTGCTTCATAACCTTTTCCTCCTTTTTTAACCTCTGTTACTCCCTCACTCCGTGTCTAAACCTACCTTCCTTCTTTTTTTACCGTCGACCTCTTCCCCAATATCCATCCAAAGTCTGTCAGTTCTCTCTCGAAGACGATTGCTGGAGTTCACACGAATGAGTCGGAGGGCAAGATATCTTCTACCAGAGTTCGCTTCATACTCAATCCGACGAGAGTCACGTTGGAATCGCATTTCTTGGCATTGATGTAACGGCAAAGAGGTAGGAGCTAAGTATTGACAGTGAGGGATGGATACGGAGCAAAGGGGATTGAGATTTATTTTTTAAATGCTCGCTCCCTAAGGCAGACGTATGATTTAACAACAGGAGGTATGCGAAATAATAGAGGTAAACAGTAAAGTGACGGAAAGGGAAATCCGTGCAAGAGGCTCTTTTGTAATGAATCTAAATATTGTAAAATAATGCGTTATCACGCACTAGGCATAACCACAGCGAAAACTTAATTACATTATATACAATATAAAAATACATTTGTACTACGGTCTAGTATTTTCTGTAGAATTTTCATAGAAATTCCCATTATTTGTTTATATTTAACCAATAAAAGGGCAATATTCGCAAGCCAATAAGTATGTATACATATAAAATATAAAGTTTGCGTGCTTGTGTATTTTTTTTCTCTATACATATCTGAATTTTCTACATATTCTTACCAAATTTATCTGGACTGTAAAAGTTGCCATTTAAAAGGCCACATTGGGACTAAATTTTACACTCCGCTATCTTAATTCAAAATGATGGCCACATGAAAATTTCTGAAATTAAATGTGCCGTGACAAGATTATAATTACCTATTCCAATTTATACCTTTAAAATCAATCCTATAAAATTAAAGCAAAAGCAACTAAATTTTAATATGATAATCGTAATTTCATGGGGGATATTAAAGAATAATATAAATTTTAATCATAAAAGTTATTAATTCTAAAATACGATGATATAATGTCCTGGGCAACTCTCATGACGATAAACTCACCTAGACCATTATTCAAAGTCGCGAAAATCCTGGATACAACCGTAGGAGGAATATACAGGTATTATTTTCTCCAACAAGATGAATGTCAGAAACCAAGTTTTTGGGGAATTAATTTTTAAGGCTCTGCCAAGCAAAAAAATAAGACCAACGCGTAACATCAGAAGCAAAATTTGAGAAAATTTACACGAGGATCCCGATGTTAGCATGTCGGCAATAAATGAGGTTGCGTGCACCGTCCCTTTACTCTTGTAAGATCCATTTTCCTCGAGAATGTACGAATTTAACCTTGACCACCCTCCTATTCTCCTTACCCTTTCCTTTCTTCCTCTCGCTTTCTTTTCTCGCTCTCCATACACTGTTCTCTTCCCGCCTCCACGCTCCGAAAAGCAAGATCACTCACAACTCCGTCCTTATCTTAGGTTTACTGCTTCCTCTCACGTTCTCCTTCCCATCCGACGATCTCCTTCTCTCTTCAATCCCGCACACTTCCTTATCTCCTCCTCTCCCACATGTCCCATCCGCAAAAGTTTGCTCTTTCTACTAAACTTCAGAACTTCAACCCTTCTCCTGCTTCTCCTCCAGTTTCTTTCTGCTCACTCGTATTTCCTTCTTCCCTTCTCTCTCTTTCAACGTTTTCCAATCTCATTGTCAACTTGTACGATACATTTTCTCTTTCTCTCCTTTTCTCTCAACTTTTGTTCTTCTCCTAAACCAATCAACTAAATCAATAGACACCGGTGCATTATCGTGTGTCCCCCTTGTTTGTCCTTTTCTTTGGGAAAAGAGGGCGTAGAATGTAGTAGAGCCGACTGAAATCATGGCACTGATTTTGATCCAACTCATTCAGAAATGTTTACATGCCGCTATAGTGTAAACTCTTTATCGTTCGTAGGTTGTTTTGTTGTAAAACGTTAAAAAAATACAAACATGGAAATTTGTGGATTGATTTTAAAACTTTTTATCACATCCCAGTAAAATTATAATTTTTTTCTTTAAATAAAATGTTAGGCGTATACGAAAACTGTATTCGAATAAAATGGTGGGAATAGAATCCCCCCGCGTTTGTGCGGCTCATTTGGATACGAGTTTCAGAAGTCTACGTGTATTTAAATAGAAGAGGACGCCCTAAATGCGATACAAAACCTAGGCATATGACGAGTTACGAAAAAACATTCCCAGGTTTCTCCAATCAGACAGCGGAAATTTCCACTCCTATAATAAGATCTTACTTCTGTAGCTGTACTTATTAAACTTTTTCAATATTAATTTAATGCTATACGTTATTTTGGCTGGGGATCCATTATTGAAATTATCCATTGTCACACATCTGTGAATGACCATTTTTCACTTTTCCGTCATCAGCATGTCTTTCTCTGTTGTATAATGTTACAAAGTAGATGAATTTACTTCGAATACAACATACATTAGATAATTTTATAGTGTGATTTTTGTACAAAAGTACTTCGTAAAAGTGTCTTCACAGACAGTTTTCTTCATGGAGTGTTAAACCAAAAGTGGAGCAAACAAGACAGCTGGCGAAGGGGGAAATAGAATATAAACTACGAGGACATGAAACAGAGCTTAACTCCAACTCAGGATATTTAAATTAATTATGCGCTATGTGAATTAGTTGCATCCACATCTGTCCGAAATGGCTTCCCACGTTTCTCGAATAGAGATTATCAGTTCGATTGCGTGACTTATCTTCGTTTACGTGTTGGCGTGTTCCCTCGAGTCAAAGTGAAAGGAAAGCTTGCGGCTTTTGTAATTTCATTCACCGCTCGTTTGAGCCAACCCATCCTTGTAAGTGCCACTTGCCTGCTTTTGGGCTTAATGCCCAAAGTGGAAGACTACCAACTTCCTCATTTTAACCATTCTCATTTGTCAGTTCTTACATTTTTGCTTTGTAAATTGGCCGAATGGGTGTGGAGGTGCAATGCTTTTCACTCGCTCGGTTTTTAAAGGAAAAGAATGTAGTCTTCTAGTAATGGCTCTTTTTTGTCGCTTTTGGTTGGTAAGTTATTTCGTATTTTATTTTTAAATTCTGCAGAGTTTATTGTGATTTGGGAAGTTATTTCATGCGTTATATAAAATATACCAGACGGGTTAACCAATTTATCCTTGCATATAAACGAAAAAATCGGTTATATTTATTTGTACATGGATTATGATATCTCGAGTTGAATTTTTTCATTAACATTTTTTATAATGTCCGTTCGATATATATCTATATTACATTGATGCAGTCGGTGTTCTTCGAATTTGTAATAAAAACTTAGCAGATTAAAAAATGCAAATGTAAAATGCACAATCCGTGAAATATCTACTTTTCTAAGCATAATGTCGCTTTTTAAAAACTAATCTAAGTTTCAATTTTATTTCTTAACAGGGTTAAAAAATATTGATAGACAGACACATGACACTTTATCTCAGGCTCTTGTTTACTATAAGGCCAGCTAGGCCTGAAATTACTAATTCCAATTAGTATTGCTACTGGGGTACGAAGCTTTTTAATTTTGAAACGTGAGAAAAACTAACAACGTAGCAGTATCTCACAATACAAATTATGCGCGTTGGTGCTGCTTTTTATTGAAAAAATGAGGTTGCTAATGATATTAATTATGATGAAACGATTGATAAATTTGTAGTACTAAAAGCGAGAAAGAAAATTATTTGAATATCTATGTTTATTTACTATAAAATAAAGGTTGTTCACATTTTCTATGGATTAACTTTATTTTTCCATTACATTATTTCAATATAACTTCCTTTTTAAAGAGAGGAGGGGGGGCCAAAAATTTGCTTTGTCCTGAACACGGCCCTGACTCTACGTAATGCTATATGAAAGCCTTAAATAATAGTTTTATTGTAAATGCAATTTTTTCGAAATTTAGTATTATTTAATTCAAGGGTTATTAAATAAGAAGTATGAAGCGTCGGAAATAAATCAGACTAGAAACTCATTCCTTTTTGGAAGATCCTTATAGAGGAGGAAGCGACCCACTGTTACTATACATATTTGAAGTTCATACTTGGTAAAAACATCAATATACTATTTCAATGCTTTATTTCATAATAACAACTAATGTTATTTATAAGTGGCACATGGAATCGCCAATCGAACTATCCGATTAAACAAAAGAGGTTTTTCCCCCTTCGAAGACCTTTCTGCCCCTGAAACAGGAGAAATCAGGGTCGATATTTTCATCCAAATTTTTCACCTTGTCTTCCTTTCCCTCCTTCATACATTTCTGATGATAAATTTCTTTTTACCATTTTTTATTTCCCGACATTCCCCACCTCATCTCATTTCCAGGAAATTCTTCTACGCTCGATTTCACAGTTATCCTATTGTCCGCCTCTTTTCAAGTCTTCTTCATCTCTTTTTTACGTCACTTTCTTCCCTGTTTTTCTTCCCGTTTCTTTTCTTGCCTTACCACACCCTATTTTATTCGTTTTATCCGCCATCATATCCTCAAGTTTCCGTGCCAATTTTTTAAGCTGCTTTTGAAAACTTTATTATTTTTGCTGATCAATTCTTCATTCGCACTGCAGAGATTTCACAAACGTTCTTTCCAATAATTACATAGATAATGTTGATGTTCATTTAATACCTCAGATGAGCGATAGAAAATATTATTTTCAACCGTGACAATTGTTTCAAGGCGCTGACAGTTCATTGTCACAAGAAAATAAAAAGAACCAGTTCCTGCGCTCTTTAAAAAGTATGACAACATTAAAATAACTGAAAATGTTCATTCATATTGTTTTAAAAGACGCCCAAACCGCGGACTCTCATTGCCACAGCCCTATAAATGGCATAACCAACCATGATATTATGTATAGAAATTTTAATTTAGATATGGGATATCCATAACGTGTTTATCTAAATAACCAAAATGCGATGTAGAGTGCAATTTCTTGGTTTTTGAGGTTTTAAGTCCAGTCGTAATGAGTGTATTAGTACATTCATTATAATTTGGCTTATCGATCGTTGCACACAATTGTATGCACGTTTCTCTGGCTAAATTTTCCCTAATACGTAGGTTTACTTCAGCAATTCTATACAATTAAGTTCCATATCAATTTAACAATGAAATCCATTCAGTTTCTTTTTTGTTATTTTTAAGCTTTTATGGATGTCAAATTTTAACATTTATTTTATATTAATTTTAGTGCACTTTACTTGAACTCTATACTCCTATAAATCAATCAAATAGTAAATCTATCTCTCGAGCACATATAAGCTATTTAATTCATATATAATTATACTTACCTTTTTCAGCAGATCTCTGTCCTATTAAAACACGCGTGATCACTTGATCGTTATTTTTTCACTGTAATTACTCAAGTCCCCAACCCAGTCACCGTCTTATTTGCATGGATACGGGATTCCAATGCTTCAATTATTCCGGTTTCTCCTCGTCATTCTTTTCCTCATCTTTTTTCATTAGATTCTCGCATGCCTCGCTTCTCGTTTTATTCTCCCTCTCCTTCCTCGCTCTCTCCCTTTTTTCTCTACTAACAATCACCATATTGCGTGCTTCTTCTCTTATACCAGTCATCTTCCCTCACCTTGCTTTTTATTTTAAGAGGGACGCCTCTTTCCTCCTCCCAAAAACATCTCAAGACCACCAATTTCTTCTCTGCCGCAACACTCTATCCCTCGCCATTTCCCACTCCCTGCTCCCGCTTTTCGCCATCTTACCGCTCCTTTCTTTCCCATTCTTCCTTCTCCATCCCTTCCCACTTCCTTCGAGAGAGAGAGAGAGAGAGAGAGAAAAAATACTCCTCCACTTTTCTTCTCTTTAGCATGTCTCCTCATCCTTCCCCATTTATTCTTTACACGCCCATTCGCCCATCTTTCTCCCCCAATATCCTTCTCTCCTACGAAGCTCCTTCCAGACCTTCCCTTATAAATCTCGGAACCTTATACTCGCTCCTTCCTTGCCCTCTTTCCCGCACCTCATCCTCCACTACCCTAGCCATTGATCTCACTCTCCGTAGCAGATTCTTGTCGCCCTTATCTTCCTTCCCATGCCAGCCCACACTACTAGAGCCTCTCTATCTCTTTTTCTTCCTCGCCGTGAGACATCCCACGCGCCCAATATTTCTTCTTCTTTTTCCTTGCAACTTGAACAATTTTCTTCTACTTTCTCTCGGTTCTTCATATATGCATAAGTATATATTGAAAGAAGGTGCGTGCATATACACACGCACCTTGTTCTTTATTCTCTTCCCCTCCAATTCTTTCCTTCTCCAACCCATCTTCATATTCCTTCCATAGTATTCGCTTTCTGATCTACGTCTCGACAAATGTTATCTGATCACTCGATACGCTGTATATCTTTCAACTTAAAAAGAATGCCAACAAAAGAACGCTGGATGGAGGTTCTCTCATATTGGGATTTAGGAAAAAGTGTAATTAAGCAATACCTTTCTCTCTTTTTCTCTGGCGTATTATAGAGGCCGTGTCTAAAAGAAGAGAAGGTTTATTGTCTGGGGAATTTAATTCCTTCGATGTGATGTATAACAACACTGGGAGGCTTATAAATCTTCATTATGTGACTGACGGAAAAAATGTATCGGCCAGAAATTTATTGGCATCCTATAAATGTCACTCATTTCATTACCGTCTCAGTTAATAATGATAGTGTTAGCATAGTTATGGAATGCAGACCCTTGTTTATTAGAATGTATATACCGTTGTAAGAAATAGAAATAACAAATAGTATAATACTATAAAGTCATCGGAATTTTATGATTTATATTGTAAGCTTTATGTATGATTTTCATCCTTATCTTGTATTTATTAATATTTTAAAATATATAATAAAAGTTTTATAGTTTTTGAGCTTCCTATTGCACTTTCGAGGTGAGATAGGAGATCAACGCAACGAATCAAATGAATGTTCTCTTAAAATACATTTTACACCATTCTTGAGTTAAATATTTATTGGATATATACCCATAGTTTAAAAATTTTGGAAAGTAATATTTTACAATTAGCCATGAGTTAAAACTAAGTAGCTTTAAATTATGCATTTATGATCTCAGAAATCTTAAAAATAAAATATAATCCTTGATATTTTATAAAAGTTCTGTATTCCCTCCTTAAATTGATAGATAATAATATTCTGCCAAATAAAGTTGAATGAAAGTAATTTTAAGAAATCTCGCTAACATCCCACCAATAAGCAGCAGTGGAAGGTTTATTTTTTACTGCTACACTCGTAGACTTAAACTCTACGAAAACATTATTTTAAGGTGAGGGGAAGATTAGTAAGTCTCCAAAGTTTATTTAGGCTAGTCTTTCTACGGCTTGACCTGATTCCTACTACCAGGCAAGAATTCTGATGAACCAAATCCTTATCCTTCCTTGCCAATAACTCTTTAATCCATCATTAACGAGATTTATATGAGATTTTGCTTTTCTTATATCGAAAACTTCAGAAGTTGTGGTAGCTATTGTTAACAGTGGCAAACGAAATCTGGAGTTGTTTTCGATCTCTCTATAGTGATGTGTCAGTGTTTATGAATACTGTATTGCTAAGTCCACTGAAGTAATGTAGCTATATCATTAAATTCTTGGGGAGAAACAAAAAATAAACAGAAAGACTCTTATTTGGGTTATATGTGCTTAGAAAAATACTGAATAATTAATGGCTTGTAATATTATAAAAAATTGCGTAACGATCATCTTAATTATATCGATGTTTGACCTGCGGATTTAAGGTCCTTTACAGGTTATATATAAGAACTGTGGTTTTGTCTTTTTAATACATTTAAATTCATTAAAAGTTTCGTTATTAAACCAAATTAGACACTATTACAATCTTTCTGATTATTACTTGTGGAAATTTCTTTAAAACCTTTGAACTTTATACGCTTGAGAGATTTAGCATACATCAAATATTCAAGTTAATGACGGAAAACATCTAAAAGATAAACTCAATGAAACTGAATTCTGCCTGCACGAAGCTATGAATTTCTTAATGAAATGTTATGTCGCTAGAAAAATACTTCCAGTTTTCCTGAATTTAAATTACATTAATGGCGGCATTAAACGATAATCACCATGGCCTAATCATATCCTATGCTTTAACTTAAAATCCCTTCCTTATAACCTCACCTCCTACACACATTTACTGGGTTTGCTCTTTGTTGCCAAACATCGTTTCCGCTTTTCTCTTTCGGTCCTATTCTCCTCTTTCTCACTACTATTCTCCAAATCTTTCTGTGAGCTTCTTCACCCTCTTTATGAAACGTTTTTCCTTACCATCTTCATAGACATTTTTAGCCTTCAAATCTCTTAAAAGGTCCAGATATAGGTCAAAGGGTGCGCAAAATTGGGAGAACGATCTTTAGGTGCATGAGAGGGTTTCCATCCTAGATACATCTTCCTCTACTCAACGAAACCCTGTTCAGAACTGACCTGATACGGACGGTATCACTGTCCATAAACCAGAAGCAACGGGTATATGTAACGCAATGATGATAAAATAGGAAATGATGAAGGAAGTCAGTTACAGCAGGAATAGCCCCTTCCACTTTGCTCCTGAGCACTTAACCGTAAGTCCCATTCTACTATCTGGTGCTTTGCTCAGTTGTACGTCTGTCTGGATGAAAGGAGAGAGAGAGAGAGAGAGAGAGAGAGAGAAAGGGGAGTTTCCAATGGGCAAAGTGATTGGACGGGCGAAGTAGAAGCAGCCGTGAGAGTTTAGGAAAGAAGATAGGATTGGTTCAGGGAGGCTATGTTGCTTTGGCGCTACAGGGGGAATGAGTGTCGGAGAACGGAAATGTTTTTGCTGGTAGTTAGAAGCAAGAGGGAGAGAGTTTCGGCGTGAGAATGGCAAGAAATAACGTTGTAGTTTTAGCTACCTACCGTTCTAAGATAAGTATTCAAAGGATAGTGATAGGATACTAAAATATGCGATAGGAATAAGAAGAAACTACGGAAAGTTTGCAGAAAATGTTATTTAGCAATTAGGAAATAGATTTAATTTTATTTTACATACATTTTCTTTAAACTTGGATAGCTTTAGCATTAAATTATAATGCTATGGTGTAGTACTTTAGAATTGGGGAGCTCCAATTTACTGAAAAGGTAAAGTTTAGTTTACGGCTATTGCTATACTGAGCTGGTGTTTTACTCCATGTTGTGAAGCATCTAAAACTTCTGGAATGATGCTGCGATACTATCCTTCTTGATTGCTCCAACGCCTTCACATTTACACATACACGAAAACACTATTAATATTTCCTCAATGATTTCAGGTAGTATAAGGTTTAGATGGCACATATAAGAAGCTAGGGGAAAGATGCATGGACAAGGCGATCTTAGGTCCGCAAGAACGACAGAGGAAAGAAATGATAAGTATGGCGTCGATAAGGGCGTGAGAAAAGTACATGAGGGCGAGAAAGAGAGTAAGATAAAGGTTTTAAAAGGAAATGGAGGAGAAAGGTGATAGCTATGGAAGAAGGAGGGCGATGTTAGTACGGAATAAGAGGCGGGGGAAAAGCTTTAGTGGGATCATATGGGAAGGCGAAGGAAAGAAATTGAAGGGAGTTGGCAGCATTCCCTATTCGAGTCCATATCCCACATTCTCTTTCCTTTCCCTTTATGGATTCACTACCTTCTTTCTCTTTTCATTTCTCATCACAATTTATCGCCTTTTCGTCCTTTATTCTTTCATTTAGCAGTAGCCTTTTAATTCTGTACGTTTAATTAACAATTTAAATTTAAAGTTCTAAAAACTGAGAAATTGCGCATGCACCTCATTACTCCATTTTTTAAGATTGGAATTTATTCATAAGTTGTACTGTGATTTATTATTTCCTTCATATTCAGCTATTTTTTTTGGTCAATTATTAAAAATAGAAACTATAATCTTCGAATGATTTTGTAATTATTCTTCGCAGTTGTAACAAAAGATATTTGTAAAATTCCGGATATATATACCGATTACATTCCTTGCTAACGTCTATCATAGCTTCACACAACACATTTTTCTTTCAAATATAATTTCAATTTTTATTTCTTGTTTCCTATTCTTGGTTTATATTTGACATTTGAACTTTATTTATTACCGAAAAACATGGCATTGTCCTTATTCTCTCCTCAAATGTAAGAAGAGACAATTCAGTCCAAATTTTGTCGTATCTATCCATTGCAGATTTTCAAATTCTCCTTTAATTCATTTGTATACACTTGAGCCTTCCACCTTTCAAAATTTCAGGCCGCATTCGCATTTTATCTTCCTAAATGAGTATATAACTAACTTCAGAACACTTTCCAGCATATATTTGCGTCGAATTCTTTTTCACCGCATGTTTTCGTGTGTAAAATTGAACTGTATATGCCAAGATTTCCGAAAAAGTCAGGAAAGAGTAGAGTGTATTACAAGTAGGAATGTTTTCTGCGATAGACTGTTTGAAACTAAACGATGTAATTTAAATAAAAGCACACCATAAAACACCGAAATATCACCATCCAGTTGTATTAAACTTTTTTAACGATTTATTTTCTAATCAGATGTAATTAATCAAAAAATTAAACATTACTTAAATTCTAACCTCACTTGAGCTGAAATATTTACATTTAAGTACTTTTTTCGTTGCAGATTTCTTTCTCTTACAAAATTATGCATTTACACGTAAGAAAATTTAACGTATTTTTGTAATTATTGCAGATCTTATTTACTTCAGGTACTATGAGGATTATTTTCGTTTACGACAATTACGTAACCATGCATGAATTTTGCCATATTCAAAGTTAACTACAAATTTCTTGTTTGATATTCTTAATATCGACTACTCCAAAAATAAAAATGTATTTGGCAAGATATATTATATTTGGCTTGTTCTACAAATTTTATTTGAAATATTTCGTTGGGGCTGATATTTTACGAGATATGAAGAAATGTTCGTTTTTTGTTTCCAGTAATGTAGCTCTCCAGATTGATTTATGTGAACCATTTTTGTAATTTTATTATTGTCTATGCTCATAAGCCTTAAGTACCCAATTTAATAAAAATTCTTTGCGCAGAAGCCAAGAACATATATACATGCGTACGGACAGACTGAAGCTAATAATAGACTCTCCAAATGGAAACAAAACGCTCCTAATTAGCCATGGCGACTTTTCTCTTTCCTCGCCGAAATAGATGGCGTTACAATTTTCGAGATTTTTAATCTTGTAAAATTAATTTAATTTCTTTCTCTATGTTTTTGATAAGAGTTTTGATGGCGGATGAAGTATTTTCTATTTAGTAAATGGAAAGCTTTAAAAACTCTTATATAATTTAGCATGACATTCCTATCTCCCGTCTTATAGTCTCGGTTATTGAAGGCACCTCTCGAGACCGCCCCCCGATTTCTCCAAAATATTTCTTTGGCAGTGTAAATTAATGGCATCGTAGATCACATACACCCTGCAAATGTCAGTCTTATATCCCTTACCATTTATTAGATATTCTAATTCAACTGGTTGTGCAGACGGACAGATAGCAAAAATCTAAGCGCGTTTATAAAATAAAATGGGCTAATAAATATTATGAAATAAAAATCGGACAAATTAGTACATATATAAGTGGATAACAAAATAGTTCCTTTATAATCTACTATCGGGAAATTATACTAATGACGACTGCCCGGCAGCCGAAATGCGCGTATGACATTTCGCGAGGGTTATTTTATCAGTTTCGATTTTTAATTGCTTATTTTTCGAATTAGCTTGTGAAGGAATTTCAGAAGTGCAGCATAGGAGATATATTTTTGATTAAACGTTCTCTCAAACGCTCTATTTCATAGGCAACATATCAATTTATGGAACTTTATTAGTTGCGGCTCGTTTTGGTAAATCACGGATGCCGTTGCTCGTGACTCGTCTGCGGAACTCTCCCTCTAGAGAACACTCTGCTCTGCAATTCGTGAGTTTTGCGGCGGTTTGCATGAATGGATATTTCCGAAAGCTATCGGCCATAGGATGAGGGAGACTTCAAACAAGAGAAGCCGCTTTTGAAAATATCCAGAGCGCGCGTCAGCCTTTTCCGATGAGTGGATAGCCTGTTCGGCTCGCGGTGTGTTATCTCTTAAAAAATCGTGTTTTCGGATGAATTCTCTCTGTATCACCGAAAACCGCTAAGGGTTTGATGCCTTTTCTCGTCCGAACCGATGTTTGAAGTGGATATCCTGCTTATCTCTACTCTCCGGCATAATTGGTGCCTCTAGAGACATTTGATCTGCCCCAAGAAGATGATGGATCGGTAGCTGTTCTCGCAACAAGATTATCTTTCCGTCATCGGCAGTCTTTGTTTGGTCTCTACTACATCGAGCCGTTCTTTTATATTCGGGAAAATCAAATAAATACGCAACAACGCATGTATGATTAATAAGTCACAATTAATCTAATCAAATTAATGCATGTAGAAATGCAAATTCATAGATTAAAATCGATACCTTTAATATATTAGTTTTCCGAAAAAATATCAGGGTGAATTTTTTGAAACGCAAGATTCTAATACCTACGAGTACTATAAGTCAACATTTTACAGTCCTCTTAATTAAGACTAATTATTTCCCCAATTCATGTTCGCCTCTCATCATAAAAATATCATTTTGCAGCAGGCTAAATAGAACAGAAATCACAAACGTCCATCTACATGGCATTGGTAATGATAAAATCGGACCATTGAAAAATAACAC
Organism: Tanypteryx hageni; assembly: GCA_028673005.1. Classification (NCBI taxonomy): domain Eukaryota; kingdom Metazoa; phylum Arthropoda; class Insecta; order Odonata; family Petaluridae; genus Tanypteryx; species Tanypteryx hageni. The sequence continues at coordinate 61,691,719 of CM054116.1, forward strand.
GACCGTTTTTCATTTTACTCATACTCTAACCGCTCTTCCTGAAGAAAAGAGGAAGGCGATGAAATAGCGTATGGTAAACTGGACGGGTAATGCCGGCGGAGGATGAGGGGAGTAAAGAGTAGGACTTAATCAGGGAAAATGGGGTCAATGCATCAAGTCGGTTTTCCGAGGAGTGTGAAGGGGAAGGGGGAGATAGGAGAGGGATTTAAATTGAGTAGTAGTTTGTAGGAGACCTTGAGCTTTGCTGCAGAGACTCGCGGATCTGGACGGTCTTAGGAGCAAGATGGCTGAACTTCGACCGCAAAAGCGGCACCCAAAATTTTTTGAGGAAATCCTCTTGAAATACAGTTGTGCTTCCTCCTTTTCTATCTCTCTCCCTCTTTCCTTCTCTGTCCTTATCCACACCCCTTTTTCACACTTTTCATCCTTCTCCCTCCCTTTTATTCCCTCTTCCTCTCCATTTCTCCCTCTCTCTTCCTCATTTTTCCTTCTCTCTCCTCCTGGTCTGAGTTCATTTCTCTCTCTCCCTGTTTCACTCTTCATCTCTCTCCCTTTCTATCTCTTTTTTTCCTTCCCCATCTCTTTCTTTTCCGTCCTATCTCTCTCTACCTCCTTGCCTCTGCCTCCATATCTTTCCCTCCCTTCCCTCCCCTACTTTACTGACGCATCCTCATAAACTCACTTGCGTTTCCGCGTGGGGCGTCATCTTGAAGCATAGGCGGCGGAATTAAATTCGGGGTCGTACGAGGAAATTAATGCAATGCTGGTAAAATCTCAGCTTCGGCCGCCCTATCATGTTGAGAGGGCTAAGAAAGTTGTAAAGGAAGGAAGACACGCTCGTTTTCTCTTCCACTTATAACGTTGTAAGTGGAAAGAGGAGAGAATGAGGGAAGAGGTAATAAAGTCATTTAGGTTTTCCCTTAATATCTCCTTAGAAGATGAATCCTTTTTTTAATGTAGCTAGAATTGCATGCTTACATGTTTTGGTTCTTAGGTCTAGAACAGTGATTCTCAGAGAAATATTCACCGTAGCCGCATCTAAGGCCACCTGCCATGTTTTGGTAGCCGCATTTTTTTAATTTAAGGTTTAAGTGATATTTGGTATTCTACGTAAGGCATCTTAGAAGTTTAACAAGCTAAAATAACAATATAAAACATTAATTATTAAAAATGTGACATCAAAGTATTCATTTATTTATTTAATCAGTATGCATATTAATTATTTCTATGTTTAAAGTATAATTTTGCCAATGGCCGCATCAAACTGTTCTGGTGGCCGCACTTGAGAATCACTGTTATAGAATGAGAGAAGAGCTCTTTCATTGGTAAAGAATAGTGGGTAACAGTGTTTAGTAGTGACTGGTTTGAAAAAGGTTGCATCAATGCCTCGATATGCAAGATTTTATTTGTTCTGTCTCATGAATTTGGCTGGCGAATAACCGGAAATTATAACCTGTATATATAAAAGGCATAATGATAGAAGAGTATGAAAGTTTACAACGCGAGATCTTCGAATCTACTGTGCCAATTTTCACGAATCTTTCACTGAAAGATTAAGCAAAATCTTAAAGAGGTTATACGCTTACGTTTCTTCTTTTAATATACTCCGTTTCAAAGATATGGCAATTTTTCCGCGAACACCCATTTTCCTACGCTATTTTATGACGTTTGGCGGGCGGTGGGAGGGGTGAGTGAAAGAGGGGCGGGTGCAATCCTGAATCACACCCGGGAAACGCCGGGTCACAGAGCTAGTATCTAATATATTACTAGTGGTACCCGAAAAAACATTTGCTAAGGCAATCATAAATCTGCATGTTCTAAAGCAATAAAAGCCAATTTCTCCTTATAAAATTAGACAACTGATATTTTGAATGTCATGTTTGTATTTTAAAATTTATATGTGCAATGTTAATTGTCTCTTTAATACGAAATAGGTCACATTCCAGGATTTAAATAATGAAAGAAGATTATATCTTTTGGTCAGTAGTTAAAAATGCCCACAGCCCACACGCAGTTTACTGAATAATAATAATCCTTAATTATTAACGTTGCAATCTATTAATTTTGACATTGCTACAAGTATAATTTTGATGCTTCATAGACAGCGCGAAGCGGATAAAGAACTTATTTAGTCTTTTTGAAGGCTTAATAGACGGTAATTCAATTGGAGGCAACAATGCGGGTCGCCTTGGCAACACCCGGAAAGAGTACGAAAAAGCCATAAAAATTTTGAAAATAAATGCGTGTTTCTGACAAATTATTCCGTACAACATCTAAACATCGCAACAGTAAGATATATTATAGCAGGGGTTGCCAAAGTGGTCGGTACCGACCCCCTGTGGTCGATACCTACTCTCAGGGGGTCGATGAGAGTTAAAGGGTCGTTAGGGGGTCGGTGAGAAATAAATTGGTCTTTAGGAGGCTTTTTAGAAATTTTAATATTCAATAGAAAATAACAGAATCTAAAATTTGGCCAATAATTGTTGTTAAATAACATATTTCTTGCTTTTTCTTTGATATATTTTAATTAAGAATTATCTCGGATGATCGTTGAAAACCATTAAGACACGTGATGTTGTTTGTCGAAACATAAGTTTACTAAAGTTTTGTTTAACAGATTTTTTGATTAATTACATTTTGTGATATTTCATGTAAAATATTTTATGAATTTGCAAAATCATATTCTGAATTTAATTAGTGCTTTTGTTATTTTGTTTTTAAGTTTCGATTGTGCTTTATTTTACAATGTATGTCACTTCACTTAATTTATAATAGATGTCGCCTATAGGCAATTTTGTTTTCTAGGCATCCGAATCTGCAAAGGCACCAGAAAACGTCCTCTGACACAGTTCAGGGTACTGAAAAAATATTTTCAATCTTAAAACAATAAAATTCTATCAAAAGCATACATGAGTAGGTTCCTATCCTAAAGTTAAGTTAGTGTGTGAAATAGCATGAGGTGGTTAAATTCTGTTTGTCCAGGTAATTTTTGTTCAAGAATATTAGTTATGAATTTATTGTATCGCTATTTTATTATTAACGCTAATGTATTTATTTTATTGTTTTTATTATTACAAATATTTTCTTTTTATACAGACCCCATAATTTCGACACAGTAATTTCGACATAATTTTTTGCTTGATCGTCGACCTAAAAGGCGTTGGACGCACTGACGCAGGTGTGGTAACAGTAAAAAAGTATTTTTATTATTATGGTAAAAGTATTTTTATTATTTTCAGATATCGTATTCTTATTAAAGATAACGGGTACATTTTACCCTAATGGCATTTGCAAAGAAAAAATGTCAACAATATTCACTGAAATACTTAAAATTTGCTTTCATTCATTCCATAAGCAATGAAACGCTTCACACTAAAAATAAATTTTAATTCATTATAAAAATGTCATGTTACCTGATTAATTGTAAATGTTTTAAAAAATACAGTTTATTATACACTACCGTAATTATTACTATTCAAAAAACTTTCCTAAAATAGATTTAAAAAGTATTTAATATCAAAACTTTCACTGGGGGTCTCTGGATTATTATTACATCATCAAAGGAGTCGTTGAGATAAAAAGTTTGACCACCCCTGCATTATAGTTTTCACCGTCGAATAAAGAAAAACGGAGAAATTCGGTCCATATTTACGTATTTTAATAAATGAAAGAAATAAAGCTTGCACCTTGAAAAATCGAAACTCCTGTGTAGCTAAACATATGGAAAAATATAATCGTCTCCCGGAGTCGAATCCGGGACACTTCGGTAAACGAAAATAGTTTTCCTGGGCTCTTCTATTTGGCAGAAACAAAATGGCATTTTTCAATGACAAACGTTCAAGGGACAAAAGGGGGACGGACGGACGGACTGACTGACGGACAGACATTGAGTAATTATATATAAAGATAACCGCTGTGTCTCTGCCTGCATCTCTGCGTGCGTGCCTGCGTCTGAAGCCACGAGTGACGTCACCTTCCGGCATGGACGCATATAAACCGAGAACGGTAGGTTCGATTTGACGAATCTTTCACCTGAATACTCGGCGCGAACTCTTGCAGGTTTTAAGTGGGTATTCGTCCCCCGGAAAGGCATGGGTTCGATACCAGGATATTTTTAGTTTTTGTTTTCATTTTATTAACACGTAATCGGCTCGAATACGATGTGCAGACCTTTATTCATTAACATTTTAAAATATCTTACAATGTAGACTATGACCCGAGATTTATACCATATCACGTAGAAAGAAATGTACATTCTTATTCTTACCGCAGATGTTGTTGTTTAATTCGTGTTTGCTCATAATTTAAGTTTATATTCGATTTTATCTGGTTTTTCGACATTTCAAAAAGGAGGTTTCTAGGGGAGCCGGCATTGTTCATCTCGGATTTTTGCATTGTTAGACTCGGGCGTCAAGTGCATTTGCACTAAGCTTGCAATAAAACGCATGAAGGACAAAAACATTAAGCCTCAGGTGACGTCACCTCCCATTATAAACGAAAATAAATCAGGAAATGTCGGCTCGATTTCGACAAATTTTTCGCATAAATATTCTCTCATGCAGGTTTTAGGTGGGTAGACGTCTCCCGAAAAGTCACGGATACGATGTCAGGAAAGTTTTCGTTTTCGCATTTATTTAACACATAATCGACTGTAATAAGATGTGTAGACCTTTATTCTTTAACATTTTAAAATAAGTTACGATCAAGACTGTCTCGATATTTACACTATTTTACGTAGAAAGAAATGAAGATTCTTATTCTTACCTTCGATTCCGTTGTTAAATTCGTGTTTTTCATATTTTAAGTTTAGATTATATTTTCTCCGATTTTTCAACATTTCACAAAGAGAGTTTTCTAATGTTGATCTCAAATTTGTGCATATTTGGACTCAGGCTTTCATGTGAATTTGCATTAAGTTTACAATGAAACAACCACATCAAGGACAAATACCGATTGAAAATTTATATGAAAAGTCACTTGTAAAATAAGACAAATGAAACACGTAGCAAAGAAACTTGAAGTTAGAAACGACTCCAGCACATTGTAGTAATGGACAGTTTAACGTTTCAAATGGGAAGATATTTCACGGTTACATTGAAAATATCGTTTAGTTTGCAAATTTTATTGGGGAGTTTAAAGCAAATTACTATATTGATAATGATTTGACTAATTTCTATTGATAATTTAGCAAGATCTTTTACGCGTGACCAGTGCATTTATAGAGATTACTTGATATTAAATAAATTACAGAACATGATTTGCTCTACCATCATAAATAGTGTAAAAAAAAACAAAAACTGTTGTGTACCGGTAAGTGTTAGACTAAATCATGTAGGTCTGTGTATTTGGTTATAAAATGGTGTGAACTATATGATTATTTTGAGAGGGGCCATTAAAGTGTTTCAATTAATTACACCCTGAGTAAAACTTTTTTGACATAGAAACAATCGCATTGGGCCACTTCACTCATAGCTCCTTAAATGTTTGCCGGAGGTGCTGCAATGGGCCCCTAGTATATCTTATGAAAAAAGTTTGGGGTATGCTAGTGAAAGGTGTCATTATATTACTCCGCAGTAATTAATAACTTGATGTGGGAAAACTATGGTTATATGTTAGCTAGTCCAAATTGAAGATAGACAGATGATATTGACATGCTAAAATTAATTTGGGATATAATGGTAAATTATGTGTATGCGCGCCTTTCTGTTACTCCGTTTGGTTTTTATAATTTTTGACAAAATGCCTCGGCGATCTTAGAGCGCAGTAGGTAGTGTGCCGAAATATTTATCAAAGTATATAATAGTAAATTTCATACAGATATATCAAATTTTCCTAAGGTTTGTGTTTAATTTTCAATATTATATATATTTTTTGTTGTCGATGTTCATTTTCGACGCCATTCTTCCATTTTGTGCTAGCGCGTTATACGCTACACAAAATAAAATATTCTAAATCGGTAATTTGTTTAATGCTGCTCTCTATTCGTTATGCGGCCTATTCTTCTTCTTTTAACCAAAAACAAATTTTGTTTGCGGTTTTTTGGTAATAATTTAATCGAAATAATTTCACTTTGCCCTAATAAATAATATCCATTTTTCTTTCAGATCACGTTCGTTTGTCCTATTTTCATCCTTAATTGATTAGATTAATACCATAAAAGGCTATATGGTTTGTTTGGTCTGTCACGCTAGAAGACCAACTCAGACAAGGGAGAAACTAATTGATATCTCCGGGCATTTCATTATGTAAACGTAGGCGCTTTCAACCAATCCGGTCAATTTTACAGTCGAGTACTTCATCGATAAAGGAAGGATTTCCTCGGGTTGGATCATTATGGGCTGTATTGGGTGTAATTATTTTTCCGCAATAAGAAAATGCCAATGAGAAAAGGACTGAAGAAGATAAAAACGACCTATCTTTCTCGATAGACTGCTTGCTAAAAATGGCCGCAGGAAGTGCAAACACCTGTGTTTATATAGTAAAAACTCCCGTTAGAGTCCGATCCTCCGGCTCTGAGTTGAACTTAAAGAGGATTTTGGGCAATCACCGTGTGCAATATGGGCCCGAGTTTGATTAGAGTAGCGTATCTTTCCCCCATTGGATTAACATGGAAATATGTACAGCGTATTTATTATGTCTTTGCATTTTAAATTGTTTTTATATCATAGCACGAATTGGAAATTGAACCAAAAAACACCTAAAAGAAAGAAAATTCATTTTTCTACCGTCGAGTTTCAAATACGCCTCGATTCGTTTCATTATTTCACACGTAAATTTACTCTTTTGAGGAGAAAATCATTTGTCCTCAACGGCAACCTCATTGTAGCCGATTTAGCGAAATTACGTAAATTAAATTGAATGAAATAGAAAACAAGAGAATCCCTGGAGTTTGTAGTGAAACGGATTAGTTTTTACGTCAATATATTTATAGTAACTCAAATTTATAATAATTTTATATAGGTACTTAAATCTTGCAAAAAATTAATTAATTTCGAGATATCCAAATTAAAAGAGAAAAAACAACTACATTCCAAACTGACCCCTTAGTTATGGCATATTAAACGTAAACAATAGAGCATATCTTATTTAAAAATCATTGTTAAATCTTTTAAATATATTATTCACGATTGAATGTGTAAAGAGAGTCACGTAAGCTAAAATAATTCAAGATTCATTGGCCCCACTTTATTTTAATTTAAAAATAAAGAAACAACGGAGAGATGAATAAAACACCCGAAGAGAAGGACAGCTCGTTCACAGATGATATAAAGTCTTTTGAAATTACCGCAGGAATTACCGACGCCCGCTAAACTATTTCACCCACGCCACCTTTATGTCGTAGTGCCCTTCCGCGGTTTTAATTCATGTGCGGAAAGGGCAAAAGAGCGAAACAAAAAATTGCATAAATGAATCTCGCCGCCACTTAAAAATGCAGTCCCTTGCTTGGCGCCGCTTGTAGCAGATGTGACCTCTTTGCGCGATGGGGAGTGGACGTGAGGAAGGTGTAGCCAGCCTATTACCTCGAGATAGCTTGGATTTTGCAGAGGGGTGAGGCATAGGAGAGAGATGGAATATGCTTAGCGTTAGGCTTAAAGGTTAAAGGATTTTCGGTCCTATTTCTACACGAGACGTTTTCCAGCAGAGAAAGAGAGAGGGAGATAGAGATAGAGAGAGGTGAGGCTCAAAGCAGCACTAGGATGAACGATCCAGGATTTACTATAGCGTCCTGCTGGATCGCTTCTTGCATTACGCGTCCTCTAGCGGGAGAGAGTGTAACGAAAGTGGAGAGGGTTATAAGGCTGAAGAGCTGGATTTGAGTTGAGGGAGGGAGAGAAGAAGTGGAGAAAGGGGAGGAGACCACCTTTCTCTCTCCCCGCAATTCATTCACCAAAATTCTTTTTCCCCCTCATTCTACGTCTTCCTCCCCCTCCTCTCTCTCGCTCTTTCTTTTCGCTCCGCCTTCCTTTCTTCATTCCCCTTTGTTCTTTATCTTTCCATTCTCCCGCTGGAATAAGAGTTAAGAACCTTCCCGGGGAAGAATGAGAGAGAAAGAAAGAGAGCTATCTCACGCGAAAGTGGTAAACTAGCGGTGACGACTTTTATCCACGGCGCATTTCAAGCGCTTTTGCTGCTACAACCACATCGACCCTCCTTTTGCTCAACCCCTCACACGAGCCCCTTTGTTTCCCGAGTGATTTAAGTTTTATCCACGACATGTTGACTATAGCGAAAGAAACATGCGCTTAATAGAAAAGAAAACGTTTTAAGTGGGGGCAATATAATGAAACTATAAGGATCTTATCCTTGTTAACGTGCCACAAATACCACTACTATGAAAATCGCTTGGAAGATCTATATTGTGTTTTATAGTAGATATAATACATTTCAATTCAATTCATAATGGTTATTTATGACGTAATCAATTGTTTCATCTAAATTTTCAAGCCGATGTCAGCAGAATAACTCAATATCTGCACTGAATATTGTACACAAAAATACCTGTGTTGCTTTCGTTTAATTAAATTATCCAGAATAAACCACGCGTTCAACGGTCCGACAGGGAACCCCAAACGGTTACACCGTGTGAGTGAGATGAGACGGGTGTCGACTCAATGCAAGCATACGTTGTTGGGATTTCCTGTCACACAAATCAACACCGCTGAGGAGCGTTGATTTATTCCAGTAGACCAGCGGGGGTAAAGTAAAAATTAAATTAAAATTCCAATGTCTCCTCTCAATCTACGTAATCAGGATCGATTACTGTTAATTTTTTAGGGTGCTCTATGTTTACCTCATTGTACTGTCGCATAAACAATAATTTGCAAAAGGTTGATTTCGTTTGCGCGGTAGCTTTTGAATCCGAAGAGACTGAAATTATTAAATGTTTCTAATATAATTGTTTATGATGATAGTGACAGTCTAGGAGAGCCGTAAGCATGGCCCTAACTATGCTTTAGTAAAAATGAAAAATATTCAACAATTGCTGCTTCAGTGATGTTTTTGTCTCTTATGAAAAATTCGTGAGTTCAATAGTTTGTGTTACAAAATATCACATGCAAATTTCCTCACTAGATATTTGGTTTTCAAAGATATATTATTTTGCTATTTTTATGTCGTCGGGCATTCATCAGATAATAAAATATTTTTTGTATTGCATCCGGGTGCAATTTACGGCACATTTAAGAAAACATTCTGAATATGCAGACAGAGTGCGTCATAATACTAGAAACAAGGATTCGAAACCTTTTGCGGTCATTGTTATTTTTTTACTCGTTGCTACTATTATGAATACACTTACATTTAGTGTCCTGCATAGCTGTTCATAATTAAATAAAAATTAATTAAATTTATGTAGATAAATAATTTAAGCAGCGTGTAGCAAATTAGATTGAAAGACCTACTTTGGCGGCATAAAACTATTGGTTGATCAATATTCGCAATTTGAACTTCACGTATATATTTTGTGAGTGCATTTAGATTTTATCATCAGCACTCTTTAAAAAAGAATATACCGTTGCTTATAATTTCTTTCACATTTACTGATAATTTATTATTTATTGGGCCACTATATTATTTTCATATATTGATAAAGATTAATTTAAATTTGCAATAAGATACTGAACACGATCTAAATATGAATAATTGAGAAAATAAAATTGAAATTAATTATTTAATAAGAATTGATTTCTAAATACGACACAATTCAAAGAATTAAAATAACAAATGTAATTTAATACGCCTCAGCAATACTTAATTTTTGTTATGCTAATTGAGCTAATTCTTGAAATTAAAGCCGGCCTTCTTGCTTTTACTTTGAAATCAACACCGAGTAATTGCGGTCGTAGTGGGAATCTTCCGAAACATTCTTCAGTGCTACAGGCAATAACCGACTGTTTTTTTTATCATGACGCTTCTTTCAATCACGTATTGACTTTCATTTGCTACTAAAGCTATGGTTTGGATATTTTATTTGGCTTTGAAGCATCCCTTGGATGTGTAACGATTATGAAATTGGAAACATCAAAAAAAGAATTAATTTCCCTTTGCCTAAAAACCGATATTTGGGTGATAATGCTCCAAATGGAAATTCAATAAGCTTACGTTATTCGTTGTGCACTTTGTGGAATATTTACGAGAGAGGTAATTTGAGCCATTTTTACAAATATGTGTTTGTTGTTATTTCTGGGTGAAAAATCATCATCCGCGAAACAATGCATTGCGAATGCCAGTATACTATGTGTTGATAGTATCGACTTGAATTCATTCGAAATTCATCCTTTATTCACTAGCCTGATTTCAATGTCGGATCTCATACAAACCTTTATTCGCTGAATTTGGGAAAAATGATCGTGCCTTTGGGTATTTATTTACTCCAAAGTGATGAAAATGAAAGCTGTTTTACAATTCACTATTAACTATTAGCCTATGAAATTTGAATGTAGAGTTGCCTTGTAGTTTTCCTTTTACTCTATGCAACAGACAATTTTTATATGAATTGTGCACGAAATGTTTTACGGAGCTCGATTTTAAGGCTTCTTCAATTTGTTCACATATTCGGAGGTTTCGTCATGATCGGAATTATCAAAATGCTATCACATAGTGAATGTCCGGAATTAATGATTAAACTCGTCATTGCATGGCACGACCTGCTTAAACACTTCTGGTGTCTAGCTAATTTACAGTTAAAGGATTGACTTGAATCGAGCGGGTCTATTTACTTCATTATGAGTAGTCATATTTACAATTAAGTAGTTTTGATCCTATTTCAGCAGCAATGGTATTTTTGTCGCTTGTTTGTTTGTTTTGTTTTTTTTCTAGCTAATTCGATTATTATAATCATAACGTTTTCCACACCGTATACACACAGAAGTGAATAGGTAAACCCGGTTCCGGCAGTAGCCTACATTTTACGATGAGCACCAAGGGGGGCAAGTGGTTATCGGCCCTTCCGATGGACTGAGCGCTGACTTATGCGTTCTCCTCAAACCGCACAAGTAGAGAACGGACTCTCCCAGGTTGAACAATTCTGCCTTCGCCGGATTCGAATCGGGACCACTGCGTGGGAAGTCAACGCTATAGCCACTCCACCACCGCAACCCCCTGTATTTTTGTCGAGTGAAACCAAAATATGTTATGCATTAACAAATTTTCCTCCTTCCGGTAATGGAATGAAATATATATCAATTAGTTTTCGACATCAAATGCAGTAATTATAAAATGAGTTTTCATTTTCAAGGGCAGGAGGATTTATTAGTTCCTATTTTCTGTACATGCGTTTTTAGTTTAGAAACCTTCTCTAGCATGGGAGCTAAAGGGCCGATAAGGTTGTTAATATTGAAAAAGGTCAACTATTTAAAATTTAACCCTCAATCTGGAGGAGAAATGAACAACTCAGGTCCACATCTTGAGTATGTTTATTTCAATTCTAAATGTTTTGACATGGAGTTACCTCTTCGTAGAAGTGTCTTAGTTAATTTGGTGGAACTATAGAAATACGTATTACCTATAAGAACCTATATAGGTTGTATAGACACATTTGAATTAGATATTTCCAAGTATTTTTCTGTATTGATATTTAAATTATAAATTATAATGTGTGTGCAGATGTGCGCGAGAATACATTTTAAACGACCGTATTAGATGTGCAAGACATTTTCTTACTCATTCGTGTTTTATGAAAATGATATTTTTTAATAAATTTAGGATCATTGTCGTCGTTAAAGGTCTATTTGAATTTTTTTTTGGAATAATAAAACATATTCTTTTATGTTCATGCAGAGACGAAGTATTTAAATTACTAAGCATCTAAAAATTAGCTTAACTGTTACAACCTCGATAAGGTTCAAATTAATCTAGGTAATGACTTGTAGATAGGTACCTCACATTTCTGACGAAGTTTTTTGAAAAAGTGAGTCTTCATAAACTGATTAAATATAAAAGAAGTAAAATTATACCAAAAAGATTTTACTTCACATCAATGTAGTCACCGTCAACCTTTTCCTTTAAATTATTAATATGATAATAACCATGGAGAAATCCTTTCCCTAAAACAACAATTCTAGGTTTTCTGTCGCAAAATTCTTACATATCGCTCGTCGTTCCACTTATCCATTACCTTTCAGCATTTTAAAACAAAGGAAATCGTTGTTGTAATATTTATTTCACGCAAAATGTTTCTTCGACGGTGGTGGTGTCTTTAGCTTTATGTCAGTGTAGTACGTGAAACACTGGGCAGAGTAATCTAAACGAGATACAGCAGAACGGAGAGAAGTAATTTTCTGGTCAAACATCTTAACCTATTCACTGGAGAAATACCCAGCTCCTCTTTTGGCGGAAAACAAATTTAATTATAAGAATGTAAATTAAAAAACTTCATACTTATCATGGGTATTGCCAATATCACCTCGTTATGGCTATTGAAGATACTTATGGTAAGCACGTAATTTTTCAATTTTTGATATTTAAGTGCTTATTCTTCGATCTAAACCATGGATAATTACTAAAAAAATTGAAAGTTTTAAGCATATCTCTTATCGTATTATAATTATTATATTATATTAAAATTATAAATTAATGTTACTACATTTTTGAACTTTTATTGAGGTTTGTTAATAAGCAAAGTATGTTCTAGAAAACTTTGTCTTAACTAATTATTGAACTTAAAAATATATAAATGCAATTTACTTGTGTATTTTCTGATGCGTATCAAATATTTAATAAATAACATTTTTCATAGTGGGCTGCATTTAATTATACATTAAAGGCTAATTTTTTATTTCATAAGGTTACGATGCCCTACGATTCTACGTAAAAACTCTAAAACAAATTCATTCAAAAGTATTACTATGAATTCCTCAAAAGCCTATGGTATTCATATACGCTTTTGAAAAAGTGACTCGTTCTGATAGCGTCGCTAGAATAATATTCAGACCTCTAATTCCGCCGATGCGACGATATTAGCTTTAAGTCATCGATCGAATGACCAAAAAATGTCCACTGCGGATTCATCATTCGCGTATAAATTGAAACGGGAAATGCTTTGATCGAAGCAAGATTTTGCATGCATGTGTGCATTTATCTCATGCATGCATTATTTTTTTTTCGTTTTCAGCTGGGTGAAATATTTTTCCTTTCCCCTTTTCTGGTTTGGAGGACCATTTCTCCGCGTTTCTGTTCAGTTCATTGGCGATTCCATGTATTTCCACCGCGATTCTCGTCATATTCCCGTTCCTCTCCCTTTTCGAAACCGTCAAAAACCCTCTCCCCTTGTCGCACTTAGCGAACCGTCTCTTCTCTTGAAAGGAAATGGAGAAATGGTTCGCAGGAATTCGGAAATTCGGGGGAGAGGATCTCGCGAGTGGATCAAACAGGCTCTTTCTCTCCCACGATTCTCTCTCAACAAAAACATATCCTTCCATCCGACTTCCTCATTTTCGGTATTATTACTGATTATATTTTAGCTTTCTTTGAAACGAAATTATACCATCCCTTTCGTCATAAGACCGTAGTTGAAACTTCGTTCCACAAGTTTTGACTAAAATTAGCAGGAGAAAGACGTGACCTTTCGGTAAATTGAAAAGAAAACGTATACCAAATATTATTAAAATAGAGAGATTATAGTCATATGCATGGGGATTAGTTGTTTTAAATGTCCTCGTTTACATTGGCTTGAATAGATAAACCTGGAAATTTAATCCTAGCGATAATCAACGTGAAAGTGATAAGTTATTTATTTAGCTGAGCTCATGGTTTTCTTTTCTCGAGGAATTAATAAATTAATATATTTAAAATGTATTAAAAATGTACATAAAGTTATTTCGTTTTTAAAGTACACCAACTGGAGAAGTTTTACTTCTTTAGTTTAACCTGAAGTCCGCTGAATTAGACCGGATTGACATGTTCAGTGCGGAACCAATTTTTACTGATTCCTGCGGGTATAGGCAACCCCAAAAGACAAAATACGAAGGCATTCAGTTCATACTTATACAATGTAATAATCATTTCTTCTATTCCTTCAGCATTAAGGTTTCCTTTTTATTACATAACTTCTGACACTAATCTCACTTATATTTTTAAATGTTTAATCTATCTTGTTATATCTAAACATTTATGAACAGTATACTGTAGTTTATTCTTAAAATAGTTAATTATATGAAATTTAGCTGAAATGGGATAATTCGTTGTTTTTACAGTATTTCTATTTTCCACATTTTATAAATAGGACCATATGTATCATATCGCTTTTAAAGGGGAAGGAATTAGTTAATATTTACATAGTTTTTATTGTAGATTTCTTAAAAATAGGAAATTATCTGTACTATATAGAAAAGCCGGTCGTGTAAGTAAATGATTTTTGGAAGTTAACAGCGTTCTCTTTCATTCTATAATATTATATTATATTATATATTATAATATTTTGCTTTTTTCTAGCAATTTTTGCCAAGATCAATGACTTAGTAGTGAAATCATCTTGTTGAAATACTTTCTCTGTTTTTCTACATTCTTTAGAGCGTTATTCATTTGGTCATTTTGTGCGGCATAATTTCCCCCTTTTAAACTAACGAGCCTTTTTTCTCCTTGAAATCAACTCAAGTGACTAATCTCTGGTGTTAAGATTCCTTCCACACACATTTCAAGCGTGGGAGATACATTTTAATCACGTTTTTCTTCCATTTCGCCCATTTTCTTCCATTTCTCCATCCCCATTCCATTATATTCCCGTCTTCTTTTGTACTCCCCTCTCCGCATTATTGTGATATTTCTTGCTTACGACTACAAGGACAATCCGTCGAGAGTCCACCATGCATCATCCCTCAGCCGTTGCGGATTTCTCCCTTCTTATACGTTTCTTTCTCTCTTTTTCTCCGCACACTTGAATTCCTCTCTCCTCTCTCGACCCTTCTTGTCGCCTCCTTTTCATAAACTCTTATTTCCACATATTTTCCTCTCTCTCTTCTTTCCCATAACGACTTTCTCTGTTTCCGTGGTATTATTTTATCTTTCTTAATCTCCCTTGTTCTTCTACCCTATTTTATTCGTAATCACTCTCGAAACCTCCTATAAATTTTCATCTTTCTGTACTTTTCTATGTATATCCCTTTTGCCTTACCTCATCCGTTTTATATTTCCTCCATTATCTTAACAACTCTCCTACTTCTCCTCCTATATACCCTTTTATCTCCTCTCTATACTCTCCTCCACCGTTTCCTTAATTCTTCTCTTCCACTTCTCTCTCCATCTCTAACCCTTCATCCCTCTCTCGTGTCTTCTCGCCCAGAACCACCTAAACCAAGCTCTTCAGAGACAGATCGCTTGCCTGCGCGGAAGGGGGCGTGGCCATTCTCTCCCACCTCCCCATCCTCTTCCTTACTTAACACGGCTACGTCCGAACCATTCTTTCAGCATTCTTTCCCACTCAGGCTTTCCTATCTAGCGCCTCTATGATCGTCTTATCCATACGCGTCGATTCTATTTTTTTCGACCCCAAACGCGGGAGCTCCTAATTTATATTTTTAGTTACGGACTTCCTCCATCCCGGGTAGTCCTACCTGCAGAGGTGGGCGGAAGTGTCCCTCGTTCCGTTCGTTTACACCGCCGATTGGCTGCAAGAAAATTCCGGAACTTCTCGCTTTCCGATTACTCGCGATTTGGAACGAGTGGAAGGGAAAGAGGGATGAGGAGGTGGAGGGAGGAAACGTGCAGGGCCGTGAGGGAGATCTGCGAATGGAAATTTGGAGGGAATCGCTATTAGGCGCCAAGCAAATTCGCTCCGAGTTCTAGTCATCCCTGAAATGAGGAGTTTAAGTTGAAAGTGGAGGAGTTTGGGTGGGGTTGCTGGGCGTTGGATAGGTTTGGGCGAGGGAGGTGGAAAATCATTTCCGGGGAACCCATCATTTTCCTTATTCCGGGATCTCAGTCTTTCGACCCATCCATTTTCTTTCCTTCTTCTTTCGAGGTCATCACTCTCGTGGATTACTTCGTCGCACCGTGCAAGTCATTAGGATTCTTTTTTTATTTTATGAAGATTCTTAGCGTCATAAGTCTCAGGGTTACTCGCGTACATCTTTATTGTCGATTTATTCATGTTTAAAATTTCTGTTTTAATTCATGGAATCTCATAGGTAATTTTAGCATTGCCGCTTGTAGACAAATCAGCATTACCTCTATGATGTTTGCCTCCAAAACTTGGATTGTTATTAAATGTTATTTGGAAAACTAAATGAAAATTTCATCTGGCGGGAACTAAAGTGCATTTTCTAAATGAGGGAAAATGAAATAAGTCTAATGATTAAAAATGGAAGTAGAACAGTAAATAAGATATATAATGGTATGTGTGTTTGCACTATATACAAACATACACAAACACACACATTCACTCTCACAGGCAAAGGCATTCATACGCACACATGTACACTTAAAATAGATTCAGTGCCTTCTGAAGAAATTACAACTTTTAACTATTTTAGAAAAATCGAAGCCACAAGATAAATGGAATATTTATACCAGTTTAACCACTGTTATTTCGAATTAGTTATACATTCTAAGGACCGAAAATAGTTTTTGTGGAAAGGTTTAGGGTTTAGGTTTAGCAATGGGAACCAATTAGTTATCTTAGGTTACCGCCAGGTCATCGAACCGGAACTAAACCGAAACCGAAAAAACCGTTATTTTAGCTGGAGCGAAACCGAGCCCGAACCGAAAAAAAATGTTTTTCTGAACCCGAATCGAAACAGAAAACCGTTATTTATTCCGTTCCCTTTTTTCGGTTCGCATGAACAGTGGGAGCAAAATAACGGTTTTTCTTTTTGCTTTAGTATGATTTTTTTTAAAAGCCTCACTTTTCAACACCAAATATGGCATAGGCTAACGGTTTTCTTGAGAATACATCCTCCTAAGCCTTTGAAGAGAAGCATTTTTGTGATAATACGTATCTTTCGGTTCAATGGTGAGGTTTTCCATGGGCATCTTAATAAATAGAGATAGGGAGAAGGATACGTCATGCTGAGGTTTTCCAAAACCCTGTTAAACGAATCTAGTGGAAATTAACTCAGTGGTACTGAGGAGGATATAGGAGGATACTAATGTTTAGGCACTTCCAGATGAGCTGTAGATTCGAAATATTTTTCTTAGGTAGTATTTTGTGCAAAACCGACTAGAAAAAACGAAAATGTTGAAAAAGTGCGACAATGCGGCCGCTAAAAATTCGCAATTGTTTTAACAAATTTTTAAGGTTTGTGTATTTTCGCATGTGCTACCGAGTTGAAATTTTTTTAATATGTAGAATTCTTTAAAAAACGAAATAACGATTATTCAAATTTTGATATTTTATTTTTTTTGGCAGTTAAAATTTTTTAAAATTTAAACAAATAGATTACTGTTTTGACATTACGGGATGAGCTAGGAAGCTGAAATTTTTAAGTTATATACCGAGTTGTAAATTTGCACAAATAAACATTTGAATCTTTCCATAAACATATTACTGCGGCCGTTAAAAATGTTTAAAATTTAAACAATTGGAAAAATATTATTTCACTTCTAGAAGTACTACAACTTTATAATTTGTCAGAAATGTGTAGAATTAGTACCTTATAATGGAGAAAGTATCAAATTCTTAAAATTGCAAAGTTTTGGGATTGATTTAATATTTTTTACAAAAGGAAAAAACGAAGG
Organism: Tanypteryx hageni; assembly: GCA_028673005.1. Classification (NCBI taxonomy): domain Eukaryota; kingdom Metazoa; phylum Arthropoda; class Insecta; order Odonata; family Petaluridae; genus Tanypteryx; species Tanypteryx hageni. The sequence continues at coordinate 61,709,389 of CM054116.1, forward strand.
TGAAATATTTAGGATAAAAAAAATATTTGTAATGATGAAATATGAAAAATGAATGTTTTTTATGTTGATATGATATGCTTGCAGAATGCAAGCACCAACTACTAGTATGTTATATCCTCCTCCTTCTCCTCCTCTGTAAGAAACGTCTATATATAATGATGGTATTTGTAATATTATCATCTAAATTATTGTATTAAAAAATAGTTAAGTAGCTCTTCTTTGAACAATTCTATGAATTATATTCTACATCCAAATGTAAATTAATATTATTGTACATGTTCAACTACGTGCATGAGTACTGTTGGAGTAAATTGATTATGATAATGGGAGTAGTTGCTTATATTAGAATCTGAAATATTGGAATTATAAAATAAATGTTGTTTTTGAAAGAATAACAACGGTTATATATTAAATTAAAGACTAAAAAATAAATAAAATTTTTAATAGCTATGCCCTAACAAGGAAAAATAAATTTTAACTTCCTATAGAACACTATTAGACAGAGTCGTATAAAATAATGTTTTACTGTTCGATACATGGTGGGAGGGGGCTCTTGCGCTATGCTACGTGCGGATATCTATTTTGTCTTCTTGACTTGCGATAGTGAAGACGTATTTGGTTTAAATAAAAAATAACATTAATTAATAAATATTATTTTGGAATTCTCTTGAAATTTTCCCAAAAAACAAAGTCGGAGCTAAAAATACCGGTTCGAACCGGTTCAATGGTGGTTGCTGGAGCGAACCCGGAACCGAAGAGAAATTTTTTGTTTTGTGTGAACCGGAACGAAAACCAGAGCGAAAACAATTTCAGTTCGATGCCCTGGTTACCACCCGCGGTCGTGTAATGTATGCAGTTTGTCTGGTACGTTTCGGAAAAGCTTTTTTGCTGCAGTTGAATCGGTTGCAAACCTTACGAAATATGTACTTTGACATCGCGTTCGTCCTAAACTAACAGTTTTCTAAAGTCCCGTATTGTTTAGATAGAATTCTTACCAACGCTGAACCTCGCATAACGGTTGTCACATGTCTATGAGAACTATTGATACGTTGTCGTAGGTAACTAGATTTGTTATCATTCAAATCCTTTTACAGTAAAATTGCACCCAATAAATTTCATTTCGCTTAACGTTTTCTTCATACATCGCATAGCTACAGCATTTTTACCAATAGATATGTATATAATATTCCACTTGCATAGAATAATTATTAACTTATTATTTTAAATTTAGAAGTTGGATTATTTGTACAATTATACTATACCTTTAGTAAGTTCTAGAGTTTTATTTATGTGAGATACAATTTTATAAGATAAGTGAACATATAAAATGCCAAAACGGTATCAATTAAGTGATTCTAAAATATGAATTTATTTAACTAATATTAGTATAGATTAAGGCATTATTATATTGCACAGCCAATCAAAAGTATCACTTCAATTGACATTCGGAATTTATTCATTGTTTTTTATACTCTCCCAAAGATGGCCTTTCACTTTCTTTATTTTAGAAACATAAACGTTAGTTTTCCTCGCCGGAGAAAAAGAGACAGGCACATAGGATGTATTGAAATTATACCAAACAAACAAACTCCCCATTCGACATCGCGAAATAGTTCCATCATCAACCCGTAAACCATTGACTGCACTTCTACTGCCCCGGACCTTTTTCAGAGATTTTGTGGATGAAATGAAGTGAGAAGGAAAAAATGGGGACGGCAGAGGAGAGAAAAGATCCATAGCAGCACAAGTTTGGAGAATAAGACACCGTGGAGGATGAGTTGTGTGAGGGAAGAGAAGAGAGAGAATGAAGATCACTCCTGTTGAAGAAAGGATGGCAGACTGAAATGGTGACAGAGAACCTCGAGGTGGAGTTCTCAGCTCCCCAAATGGAAGAGGAGCAGGAGTGGTTGGTAGTTGGTGGACAACATCGTTTCAAAAGAGACGCATGTAGCAAAATGCTGAAGTAACGCGAAGATGGATTGGAGGGATGAGAAGGGGGAGGTGAGAAATGGAGGGTGAGAGGGAGGGAAGGCTGACGAGAGAAAAGAGAGGTAATGAGGAAATTGTGCAGAAGAAGAAACCCCTCTCTACGAAGGAGAAGATGGAAGAATTGCGGGAGTGATGGCGAAAGGGAAAAGGAAGAAGCGTTCTTGGCAAAAGTCAAAGGCGGAAATGTGAAGATGAGCGAAGGGAAAACGAGAAGAATATGAGTCTCAGTAATTTACTTGTGATGCGACTTGATCTGTCACCGGGAAGTGAGCCCTAAGACCTCTTAGAGAATTAAGGCTCATGAGGCGAAAGTTTTGCTCTCATATTTTTCGTAGCCTCGCGTTGAAGTTTCGACTCATTTACTCTCTTTAATGTACAAAAGCGTAAAGTCGCATTAAAATATGAATATTATTATTTATCTTGGCTTTATTTTAGTTTCGGTGCGAGTTGAATTGGATACCAATGTTAAGAAGATAAGTTGTGGCTGCGAAAAATATACGCGCTGACATTGAAATATATTTATCATGAGTCGTACTATGGCTGATATTGTTGATTGTTTCATGTAACGAGCATTTGTTTTTCAGTATTTTTAACTTTAATGTGATTAACATTTTAATGTTTATAACTTTTATTATTTCAATATCCTATATTTTTAAATCCGCCTGATTAGACAGAAACATTTTTAAAAGGAAAAATTTAGAAAATCAACTTTTGCAAATTCTTTGTGGTTGATATTTTATTATACCTTATATTTACATAATTAGGAGTTTATTGGTATATTGTATGACTGATTAAATTATTATTAAGTATGTGTTGGTAAATTTTATGCCAAAAAGTATCGTAAGAGGATCGAAGATGAATAATACTGAAAGAAGATAAAAACAATAAGGCACAAGAAGACGTTTGTCACTTGTTAAATTCTGATACGAGATAAGTGGTGCCAAAGAAAATGAATGTTTTAAAATGATGGAGTCCATCGTTGGTGACAATTTTAATATCAGTTTATCAGAAAGTTTCGAAATCCGAAAATATTAGGAGAATATATAGAAAATAGAGCAGAGACCAGGTTAGAGTAAAGAAAATGTCTTTATTTTGGTATAATGGTATCAAAGGAATGATGATGAACGAGTTGATGGAGATAGCAGTTAAGCGGGTCTGTCGTACTATGACAATGGGAGGTGGCTTGGCGGAGTATTGTTTCTGGACTAGACGATATAAGGACCTTTTCTTATGCTGTCTTTTGGTGTTAGTTTCACCATTTCGATCCCGTGGTCCTTCTACTCGAGGTAGTTTTGTCGCGATTTTCCGATTTCTTTTCCATTTTTTAGATAAAGGGTAGACTGGAATTCGTTGGAATGAAGTCAGAGGCGAGAGAAAATATTTCTGAGATAGGTACTTTCGTATTCTTTGTGCAGATTTAATTGGTGAACAATCATTCATTTTTAATTTTTCTGGGTCTACCTTATACAAAATTTTAAAGCTCTATTGTTATCGTTAGAATAATTGTATTATGAAATATCATTTGCTCAATAAATTTGGTCATCATCGTAATGGATTCAAAAAGGTAAACATCATGTTTATAGTAATAGGATACCATGTTTGAATCTCATCGTGTGCATTTTTTGTGCAACGTTGTTCATTAAATCACAATTCATAAAAAATTACATTCTGTGATCATTTTTGGCACATAGTTTTGTATAAAGATTTTTAGTTTAAATTTTATTGCCAAAATGAGAGATTTGTTGAATTTCTTTAGTTATAAAAATAAAATTATTGTAAATTTGTTACACATAGTAATATAAAAAACTTGGGGTTTTGTATGAATATTCAGGTTTTTATTATTAATTTTACTGTGCTCCAGAAACGTTCTCCGTTACGCTAATTGGTGAGCAGCATTATTTAAACATACTGTTTACATTTTCATCTTTACACATTGAGATAATCATTTTAGATTTTTTTACTTGATAGATTGACTTATATTTATGTCAAATGCAAGTAAAACAAAAGCCTAATTTTTTCATGTTAGCAAGTAATCATCAAATAGTTATGATAAGATAAGAAGATAAGAAAAAATTAAACTCAAAATTAGATCACAAATTTCAAATATACCTTCCAAAGTTTTGCCAATCGTAAAATACTGTTTGTGTTCAGTTGTTAGTATTCGTGCGGGCATACAAATACATAAAATCACGGTGTAAATTATACCTAGTGCTAGTGATTGACTTTATCGTGAGTCCACGAGTTATGTATAATGTCATGTTTATTTTTATCTATTACTTGTTTGATCCCGTGCACAGCTCTGATTAATATCTCAAAGTGAAAAAACGAGAAAACGAATGGAAAATTTATAGAATATTGATGGGGAGGGAAACGGCAGAAAATGTGGGACATCGTAGTAGTTCCGCGGCTTCAAAAAGGTTGAGAAACAAAGTTTTACTTTACGTAATTATTGTTTAAGGGGTTTAAATTTTATCGATAAATTTTGCTTCACCACACACACATATTATTTTTGTATTTTTAAAGATATCTAATTATTGAGGTAAAACAAGTTTCATGGAATATTTCTATATTTCTCAGCCAAACTCACACAAACTATTATTTAAACTTTAAATGCTGTTATTTGCATTGAAGGGATATCTCTCAATATCGAGTATGTCAAGAACAGACTACGTTCCATTTCTCATATTGGTTCTTCTTCTACTAAGAGATGTTCCTGTTTTATTTTCGTCGTTTGCAAAATATATTAGAACTCTGGATTCGTTTGTCAATTGTTTAATGAGGAAAATCTGCTCTTCGTACCACAGTGTATCAAAGAACCAATGCGTAAATCGATTGTTTCACGTCTGTTATCGGCAGGAAATATAAAAGGCAAGTATCCAATGAATATCAAAACCAACGTTGGAGCTTGGTCTATTAAAAGGAGAAAAATAAGAATTCAGGTTATTTCTATTGTAAATAACTTGAAAACGAAGATTCATCACTTTTCATTAAAACGTAAGCAATATCATGATAAATAAACTTTGACTTTACTAAGCTTATTTATCTATGGCAGCTTTGAAAAAGTGAACTTCGCGATAAAAAAATTCATGGTAAATTATTTTTAATTAAAACATTTACACCTTAAATGACTTAGATTAGACTTTTTCCTTATTTATATTTTTAAGAAGCATGAATGGTGTATATTTTTAAGGTTCCTCTTAGACAAGAAATGTTTCACTAGTTGAAGACGTTACATTTCAAAATTTCTACGCCAGACGCAATAAAGTCATCCGTTTTTATGCATGAGCTCTTTTGAATTTATTATTTCCATATTTATTGCGTTTTCTCGCAACCCTTTTATCTTCGCGTATTCGCCTTCCATCCAACCTGATCCATCCAGCACACCTGAAGAGGATAAGCCGTGTGATACACTCTGTCCTACGGGAGTAGGGATTTAAAGCCTTCAGGGTTTCAACCGTGTCTCACGCAGAAATACCCTAATGCCTGAACAGGCTTTCTCCTTCTGCATCGTTTTCTCTCTCTCTCTCTCTCGTCTTCTCTGGCGGATGCGAAGAAGGGAAGAACAGTGTCTGGACTGGGAGGGTGGGTATTTGGAGTCGCAACTCTACTCCCCTTCCGAAGACATATTCTCTCCTTCCCCCATACCAACTCCCAGATACAAAATAAGAAAAATGTCTCAGCCATGAATTTTATTCTCCTCTCTCCCTCTTGTCTTCTCCTTTTCTCCCTCATATTTTTCTCTCCTTCTTCATCCCCATTTAATGTCTTTCTCTACGCCGTTCCATCACTTTTATCACCATATATCCTTTGATGTTTTTTCCGACGCCTTATTTTTACATCGGCTCCGCGTTTTGCTCTTGAATGTGCCGTGACCTTTCCATTTATTTGACATTTCTTCTATTTTTTACGAATTTTCCTCTTCATCTTCTCCTATCGAGTCTTAGGAAATCCATATTAGCTCAGCGCCCATTTGTATGTTTGCCTCGTTCCATCTGTGCATTCCACTCTAATATAATATAAGTATATTATTTTGCGTTCATTTTGGCTAAAATGTTTTGTTATAGGGCATAGATGCTATTTTTAATATGTATAATCTCAACTAGAAGCGGATTATTTCCTGTTTTTATTTTAAAAATTTTAAAGTAGATTTTTGCTTCATTTTCCAAGAAAGCGTTCATTTTTAATAGAATTTTAGTCCAATCAACATAGTGTATTCTTTTCCTTAAATAATACTGTATAAGCAGTTAATTTTGAATTTGAGGTACTGTAGCTGAAATTATGACATTTAAGGATAAACATGGCTTAAGTAAAATGCATGAAATTGTAAAGTGATTGTTATTAATACATTATTTTGTTTAAATATTTAAGTTAATATAGAACAATAAATAAATATAAAGTTATAAACTTTCTACTACTAAATACTTAACTGCACTGTAAAGTGATTGTTATTAATACAATATTTTGTTTAAATCTTTAAGTTAATATAGAACAATAAATAAATATAAAGTTATAAACCTTCTACTACTAAATACTTAATTGTACTGTGCAAATCCATCATCTTTGCGTTATTTTCAAATCATTAAAGAGGATTTTTTTCAGAAACATATCTGGAATTGGTGATTATATTACAGTTACAATGAACACAGTGCTTTCTCAAGCTCTAAAATTTAGACTAAGAATTATATCCAGTAAGATACAATACCAATAATTACAAGCGCTGACACATTTTCAGAACATAAAAGATTAGTCAATAATTCCGTTACATTTTCAAAAGCGACGAATACGTTGTAGGATGGAGACGGACTCCGATGTTTATATCTCGGAATTTAATTCACGACCTAGCCAAAGTCTACATCTACACCCGTCCCTCTCGCAAAAAATAATGAAGAACGAGAGCTTCCATTGAAAAAGTTATGAATACCATTTAATGCAATTTCAAACTCGCTAACATTTCCATTTCGTTCGCATGCCCTCAAACCCATTCCTCTCCCTTCCAGATACATCCTCCCTTTCTCGTTCATAAAGACGAACGAGTCCGCCAGAGGTGGTGGCGCTGCTCGTTTTGCGAGGGCCCTAAAAATGATTTCGATGTTTCATTCCACGAGAACACATACATCCTCTTTTTCCCCTAGTTCTGATAGACGGAGGAGGAAGCAGGAATGGGAGTGAGTGAGGTGGATGGAGATAGATAGAGAGAGAGAAGGGGGTTAGAGGGAGGAGAGGGAGAGAGACGAGCTGTTAAAATCGATAATCAGACGTATACTCTCTCTCTCTCACACACACAAAGGTCGTGGACCCACACCGTTCCCTCGTATTCTCTCACCCTCTTTTCATTTTTACCCGTCTTCAGTTTTTATTTGATTTTTTTAAAGGATTTTCATTCGGTTCCGTCCGACGTGACGCAAGAGAATGGCAATTATAAAGACTGTGACGGATGGGCGGCAGAAGAGGGGAAGGAGGGAAGACTCAGGGAATTCGAAGAGCCTCGCAATTGCTTGGAAGGGATGGATATTGAAAGGATAGGTGGAGGTTGCTTGGTCACGGGAAGAGACGCTGGAGAGAGGGGAAGGATAGGGAAGATAGGACGTGAAGGAAATAAAAAACTAAGTACGATAAGGAAGTTTTGCGTGGTAAGAGAGGCGGGGAGAGAGGGAGAGATATCAGCAAAGAGCATGGGCTAGGTAAGTTTAAGGGTGAAGGTGGAGAAGTCGCTACGCTGTGTGGGGTCTTTTATTCTTTTCGAAAGGCAAAAACGGGAACGGCGGAGTAGATGATGCGGAGAAGGTTCCGAAGGAGAAAGGAAATTAAGGATTCCTCTCTTTCTCCCTCTGAGGATGGGACACCCTTGGAAGAGTTTTATGTTTTTCAACCTCTCTCTTTCTTCATTTTATCTCATATTTTTGGCTCCTCCCATTCCATAATGGTCTCAGTCATTCTTCCTTTCTAATCACTTCCGCCTACTATTAGTCCGCGCGACTCTCTTGGAGAGGATGGGAGACGTTGAGGTCACGTGCTCGTCTCATCTCCTCTACTACTTTTTCTCCCTCCCTCCCTTATCCAGAGTGTCTCTTTCATGTATGTTTGGTCTGTGCGCGCACGCGCCCACCTCCTCTCCTTTCATAGTATCTCGCAAAGTTGGACTTCGGCGCGGTCTCTTAATCCCTTGAGAACTCGGATGAAGTCATTTGTCCGTCTGTCCGACGGGTCATATACTCTTCCCTCCTCCTCCCCCCAAGGTTTATCTTTTCTCCCCCACCACATCTCACTCTTTTCCCTTTTCATCCCACAGGGCTTTAACATCCGCCATCCCCCTCCACGATCCTTACAACAAACTCGCTCCTATCTCGTGCCTCAGACGAGTGGCGGACTCCGATAGACTCCCTTTGCAATCTTCTTTCTTTTTGTTTCGATTCCATCTCATTTTCCTTATATCCTCTTCTTCCTTCTCTTCTCTTTTTATCCCTTTTTGTCACTCCTTCCTCTTATATCTCTCGTTGCTCCCCGCTCATCTCTCTCTCACTTTCTCTCCATCCCTCTACTTTCCAAAAAGTTCCTACTCCTACTCGTCTGCCTCTTCCCTCAAGAATGCCTTTCCGATTTTCCTCTCCTCTCTCTCTCAGCTCTCCACTTATCCCGGCAGTATCTCTACTTCACTCGCACTTCCTTCGCTCTTATATATATATATATATATATATATATATATATATATATATATATATATATATATATAATATATTTTTTACGATCTCGGTAAATATATCTTCCCTTCCTTTTCCAATATGTGCCCCGCTACAGTAGATCTTACATTTGTTTCTATTACTGAGTCCCTTACCTAATTTATCACCCTCCTCTTTTGCTCTTTTGACGCTCTCACGCTTTCAACCTTTATTATTCTTTTAACATTCCTCAATTTTGCAATTGTCCTTCTTGCCATCGAAGACGGACGAAAAGTTTGGGAAAAAGTTTTTATGGAGCCAACGAGTGTCTTTTTGATGTTCTTATTATGTTTTTTGGTAGCCGATGGTTGCGTGAGAATCGGGGATTGGATGAGTGGGAGGGGTTGCTAGATTTTTTTTTACCGAATAAACCGATATCTTGTCATCATCCATCTAGCTTCAGATCATGAAAATTGACTATTTCGTTGTATGAAGAATCCAGCAAGATATTCTTCATCTTTCTTTCATTAATGACGGAAAAGAGGAATTAAATTTAATTTGATGGAGTACATTTCTATCGTCAGATAGATAAATTTCCTATCGTAACGAGCGAAAAAACGAAAAGACGCTTAGGGAAAGGGATGTTTGTTTTCTATAAAGGTTTTAGGGGCCATGTCAATAAAAAGTTTTGTTTACCTTTATATTGCTCAATGGAATGATAGAAAATCAATCTAATAGCAACACTTTTTCATAATGAACTTTTAGAATCATTTAAAGTCAATCATAATATTTTTGTCAAGACAAACACTTAATCGCCGCCACTACAGGCGAATTTGTTCATTTCGCATGCGACCCGTATCTTCTTTTTTCGCATTTTTGTAGAGTTTTGCCTTTTTTCCCCTCTGCTGCTCCCTTTTTTTCCCTCTAGCACACTTTGTCTCTTTCAGCTTTTCATTTGTCTCTCGAAGCGTTCCGACCGTTTACGAGTGTATCGATGATAAACGACGTGTAGCGCGGGAGCCAGTACATGTCAGGGCAGAAAGTCTCCAACGATGGATAGATCGAAATTTATCCCATTTTTTCCGGAGAGAGGAAAGACGGAGGTGCGAACTTTGGGAGATTAATAGAGTTCAATGATACGTTTTTAGTATCATCTCCAGTTTCGTTGGAGTGTCGGTAAGTCTCGCGATTGGCGAAATGCTCAGTCGGATCGGAAATCGGTCATTCTTCCTGATCCCTGTGTCTTAACGATTCGTGTTTTTTTTGGACGTAGCCTTTTTGTTCGACGCTAAGGTCAAGTGATTAATGGTGGATATCTTGAAATTAGGGGATCTTTCAACTGCCCTCTTTCATGTGAAAATTTCAGATGTGAAGGCGTGCTAAAAGACGGAAGCACAGGTAACTACTATTTTTTTATTGAGCATTTTGTTGCGCTAAATGTTTATGCAAAAATTTCATTGCATTTTTTTATGGCAAAAATTTCAGTTATATGTCATTTTGGTAGTGTTAACAATACATTTAACGCAGAGATTAGAGAAAATTTAATGATGATATCGTTAAATTTTCCCACCTTTTTTAACATACAGAATATTCCTCCTAGTTATTATTAAGCCTCGATGCGCATTTTATCCCCTAACATCTTGGAAAAACAGAAATGTAATCTTCATTGTGATTAGTTGGGAGGTGTTAAGACGTTAATTTGCTTGAGCGGCATGAAAATCGTTCTCACTGCTATCTACGGAGATATATTTGTGAACTATTTGACTCTATAGTTGTTTATGACAACCGAAAGCGGGCATAGTTATAAAAATTAACATGATGCATACGTTGCATATCTAGCATAATTTCTCTGGTAAAAGTTACTGAAACGCAAGTAGAAGTTATGCAGTTTGAAACGTGGAAAATAAAAAAATATGTCATTTACTGGTTTACATCAATTCAATTTTAATGATAGTGATGAGGAGAAATGTATTGTACACGAATATAAAATGTTTTTTCTTTTATTTATAAATATTTATGCACGTTTATGAAAGATGTGTGAATAAATATTTACTGAAGCACTGGAAATTTGCCGAAATACGCATAAAATTGGTAGAATCCACTGTCATCCTAAGAGTGAGCTAAAGAATGCGAATGAGATATATCAAACTAGGATATGCATTTTTCGAAACTGAATGAACTCAGTGTGTGATGCATAAGATAAATTATATTGTAAGTTGCCATTACGTAGCAGGGATATATACGTATGTAAGCAACTTAAATATAGAAAGGTGACAAAGGTGAAACTATCAGATTATTTAAATAATAAGTCTTATTATAATAAATTTTCGATTAAAATGACTTTACAGGACAGCTATTATGAAGTTGATGAGTGATTTGATGTACACTTAATTATTATGGGAATCATCGAAAGCATTTGTGTTATTAATTCTTCTCGGATCCATCAACTATATTATCATAGGATACTAAACTCTGCCGTATAAGAAATTATTTAAATAAGAAAATTTACAATTAAGTATTTGACACAAAATTTACCGTGGATACAATAATCCATTGGAACATTTCATTTCATTTTACTAAAGTGAGGTAAAACGAAAGCTACTGAAATTGACTTTGCATTATTTTTATTTATGAATGTGTTAACTGATTTTTTGCAAAATTTTACCTAAAACGACAAAAAAGCATATATGAAATGAAAAGCAGCTTAAAATTATAAATAATATTCTTTAATATTGTCGATTACAAATTAATGCAGTTTATAAATGGGTTTTCGTATGGGATTGCTACGCATATAATTTAATGTTTTTATATCTTTTTATATGCAGACAAATTGAATATAATTTTGATTATTTTTCATCCCTATTGTGGCAAACTTAGGCTATGTTTACGATAAAAAATGTGTGTAGTCAGTAGACTTTAAAGCATGGTTGAACAATAATATAGCTGAAACTTCTTTTTTGTTAAAATTGCATTTATTTTTACGTACATACTGATTTCACCTATATAATAAAATATAAAATAGCTAAATGTGTTAAATTTGTTATAATGATAAAATTATTGTAAATAAGTAAGTGGTAACATTAATATCGTCTAACATGGCCATAACTGTTCGTTTACACAGACATGGAAATTCATTTTTTAAAAGAAACCTCCCACAGTTAATACCCTCTTGAATTAATTTTATCCTTCCTTATATATTTCATGACTGAAAATGTTTCCAGTGAAATCCATAGATAAAATTTCACGAATTAATCATATCAACTGGCCACCCTTTAATTTAATCTTTAGAAAATGCGTATGATCAATCACGTACGATCTGCATTATGGGAGCCTCATTTGCTTAAAATAATGCCTAAAATTGACTCACTTTCCTTTTTTACTCCATTTTTCCTATCATGCAATAATAAAAAGTAAAAAATAGGGGAATTTCACTAAAATCCTCTGCTTCAATCGAGTCTCCCATGATTAATTTGTCTTCAACGACCTAAATACATCATCTCAAACGCTACGGAAAATATCGGTTCAGGCTGGGTTTAAAAGAAAAAAATGCAGTTGAGAAACAACTTATTTTTTCATACAAACGTTATAAGTCACCGAAAGCTAAATGTAGAGCGATAAAAACAGCTGGAATACTTGCGTTCAATCGTATTGTCCTACTGTCATTTCGCCCCTTCCTTTCGCAGAAGCGCTGAACATAACACCAACCAATCCGCACCCACACAAAGTCACATCCAGGAACACCCAGGCACACACAGACACACGCACACACACCTATATATAGTCATTCTTTCCATTCCATTGTATACAACGGGTGCTTCATCGGAATAAAAGAGAACATTTCCTAAAACGCATCACAAAGCGTTGATGGTTTCGGGACATCCGTTACCGCACTTTGCGCAACAAAGCCTAACCTTGCGGTGCTTCTATCCCATCCATATCACTCTGCTACCTTTTAATCTTTCTCTTTTTGTCCTTTCTCTGTCACTGCTTCTTCATTATTGGTACACTATATTTTTCCCGTAGGCTGAGTGGATTGGAGATAGCGTTTGAAACGGCACAAGTCCTACATCTAAAGTGTTCATTTCGTCTCTGGGACATCATCGCTAGATGGAGGTCCTCGAATTATGTGTCCAAATCTCACTCTTTTGGGACTCGATCTAACCTTCAGCAATGCATTAAAAATAAAAAATGAAAGACATGAATAATATTTTGAAATACTTTTCTCATCTGTATTGCCGTTGGAGTTTCTCTGTTTTACTAACATGATAACCTTCTAATTGGCACGCGTCGTAACGTGTCTTAAGCAATGCCTGAACGCTTACAGAAAGCAAATATCAGACGCGTTGTAACCCAAAAGATTTTAAGGTCATTTGACTTGTAGTTAATTGAAATTCAAACTTGCGGAAAGTTGTAATAAGCGATTATATGTTCTGTTAGGTAATTAATTTCTGTTAACATTTGCTGAATTTTCTGTGAAATTTCATTTTGAAATTTTAATTTCGGATTTGGTCGCAGCTAGTATACATGAGCCATTTTATTATTGTTATGTCATTTCATTATTCTACTATTCTTGAAAATGACAACTTATGTATGTGTATAATTACATGTCACCAATTAAGATTTAAATAACCATTTTAATAATAAATCACACAATTTTTTATTTTTTTCAGCGCGATTATTTTTGTTTGTCCCAGGTCTCATTTTCTGACAAAGGTATTCAACTTTTAAGCAATACAAAAACACACATTACACTTGTGTTTTTTCCCGTTTTGATTTTGAGACATTTTAAGCATTGGATATTATCGGGTGGTGTAGCATGGTCATCTGTTTTTTTATCAGCTGGCTCCCTAACTACGGAGGGTAATTTGGAAATGTAGTATAATTTCCTATTTATGTACAGGTTTTTCTCGAGATACGACGGAGAAGCATTCCTAGGAAACTGAGCGTATCTCGAAAAAGCATACCCTGGGAGACATTTTCCATTTACATAATCCTATTTTATAGTGATTAACGTGTATATACACGTTTGGCGTTTTAAATGCCACTGAAAAATCACTCTTGAGGAGCTAATCTTTGTTGCTGAGAACAATAATGTGAGCCATATAATCGAGAGATACATCAAGTCACGACAATGAGATATTTAAATTCTCGTATTAGCAAGGGAAGACCGTGCATCTAAAATTCTGCTCTTTATTTTGGCGCGGCGTATTACCGAAAAAGCGTATCTCGAATGTGCGTATCTAAAAGGATACCTATATGTGCCTTTCCTTTTCACAATCCTTTGTAATTAATTCGCTTACTCCTTCACTGACCGTTACTTCTCCTTTTCTAATCAAATTTTCATTCCCCTCCATTCCTTCCCAAATCGACGGATCACTTTTTCTTGCTAGTCTCAGCTGTCCAAACATATCATGTAATCCGCCAATATTCCTTAAATATCCTCGCCGATATCTTCATACATGAAAAAACTCCTGAATCGATCACGTAATTTTGGATGCACTCTCTGCTCACCGACTTTTTACAACTCCACAACACCCTTAAAATTCACCATTTCAAAATCTCTTATCGCTCTCTCTGTAATTTCAATTCAGACCCTTTACATCCTTAAACCTCTGCTAACCATTCACCATAGAATACCTCTTCATCTTCCTATACATATCTCTCAACTGTCTCTCCTTGAGGTTATAACTTGTAAGAGAGCAACCTCTTCTCTTTTTTTCGGCCTACTTTCTACTTCTCCATTCAACGCACACCCTTAGAAAGCAACTTTTTTCTTGCTTCGTTTGTCATGCACGTTTATTCAGAACCTCTTCTTTTAAGTTTTAGGCCCGTTCCAGGAGAAGTCTATCTGACTATAAACGTCTTTATAGTTGGAGAAGGCTCGTTCAAGCAAGGTTCTTCAATGCCGAGAGAGAGATAGAGAGAAAGAGAGAGTAGTAGTCAAAAAGGAATTTCTCTCAGGTCTCCGAATTAATTTTTTATGACTTCACAGCGCATTGTCCCGTTTAATCTCCTGTTTGGATTTGATTGAACGACACAGATCTCAGTGAAACTTATGAGAGGCGTGTAATAACCTGACTACAATAACTTTTCCTTATGCTGTTTCAACACAATGGACAACGTATTTTGCAGATTACGTTCAATATAACTACCACATAAACATGTAATTCAATTCAATTCTTAGGATGAATGTGGATGTGATTTTCGCGATTTCATTATCTCAAAACTATTAATCTGAAGCTGTTAAGTTTTACGTTCAGAATCAGTGTTATATATTATTATTACATATTATTTTCGTAATGTCTGCACGCTCTCACGACGTTTACCAAATGGATCTAATTTTGATATTATTTTGTTCGATTTTTTTTAGACAAATGATATAGAGGAATTGCTTTTCTCTAAAATACCTAGGTTTGTGCCTAGGTGCAGTTTTATTCTTACTTGTCGAATTTCCGAACAAAATAGTTTTGGGATTTTCTCGAACTTTTATCTCCAAAACTATACGCCGTAATTATGTGCTCTGGCGGACTTTTTTTTGCTGAAAATGGTGTCCTCTATTCGAATAAATTCTTTGATTGGTACTTTAGAGATCATATAAAACAAAAAAAGGAAAATATGGGTTTTCTAATCGTTGTTTGCCAAAAATAGCTTCCTAACAATTGATATAAACGAAGTACGTTTTTGATATATATAATTTTCACCAACAAATTGTTGCGGTAAATAGAATGTAAAATTTGATACTAAAATTGGCATTAATATTTGTGTTTTCTCGTTATTCAGTTAATGTTTGCAGTTTCGATATTAAATGTTTAGTAAATGTTGGTGTATTTCTTTTTTAAACTCGAATAATTAATTTTAGTGGAGGTTAATTGTTTTTAGTCAATTGAATTCTGTATTTGCACAATGTAAGTTTAATTCGCATTCATTAATTTGCTTTATTTTACTTTGTTTAATTTGCCTCATTTGATACATTGTAATGTACTATGTAGTTGAGTGCACAATTTTTAGCAATATAATAATATAATTTTTGTACAATTGACGTATCTAGAACAGTTTTAAATTTATGAGAAATTTCGTACCACATTCTATCATTATTGGATATTAGATAGAGATTTTATTTTATGTTGCTTAATATATTTTCGAAATCATCATTGGTCTATATTTTCATGTATATTAATTAGTTAAAACTCATACTATGAATGTAGGTAAATTTATAATGGACCTGAGTGTAGAATGAAACATATTTTCTTCAACATGAAATGCCAAAACGCTTCCATGTTATCGTAGCTAATGATATTGAATGACTATTTTTCACTTGTTTCTTACGTTTAACCATACATTCCTCTACCTCAGCACTTTACACGACAAAAATGTTGAAGCACGAAGACATTTCGCTTACCATATTTCAAGGTAAAACGATTAAAATTGTCCTTTGGATGAGTTTTCTCCATCCGAGCGTCAGAATTGAAGCAAATCAAAATAAAACTTCGGATACTGTTGCTTACTACAATGGAGTATGGAGTTAATATAGTAGATAAAATGGCAGGACAATATTCTGTGAAAGCCTCGTCCAGGAGATGACCAGTACAAACCTTCTATAACGTTGATTTAGTGGCAATAAATGCTGTCGTAATATATAGAGCTGTCACTGGTAAAAACATTTCAGAGGAGCTACGAGAGAAGTATCTACGTGAAAAGCGGACAAATTATGTAAATCAAGGCGAAGGGTCTGATTTTGAAGAAGAAGATGCCGAGGATGCTAGATAATGAAAATTTTCAGGGAAAATAAAACCTCAACCAAATGCACAGTATGCAAGAAAATGGTTTGTGGGAAGTGTATGGGCAAAATGCGTTGCCATTGCGTCAGCTGCACTAACTGGATGAGAGAATAATAATTTTGTTATATTATTTTGAAACTTTGTTCGTCATAAATGTGTGTCAAAGAAATCTATATTTCCGGTCCGAAAGATTTTTGTTTTTCAATGATATAGTAAAATACTTACTATTTATAGTTAGCGTTAGTTTATTAAATTAGTTATAAATAAACCTGGCCGTAGTATTTGTAAGCGAAATGAGTTCTTTCAACCTGAATGCGTTACCACTATGCATATCCGATTAATAATGCCTTTTTATAATTAGCTTGTTAATATCTGTGTAAATTTTAATTATGTATATTTTGTTGCTACACGTACCTAATTTATTCTTCATGTTGGTAAATATTGGTCTGTCTTATATTGCTTGGGGATACGTTTTTTTTACATTCTTTTGCTGTTATGCAATCCTTGCGTGATTTTCAAATGTTTTTAATTGACATTTTGAGGATCTAGGCACTTATTTTTTTAAGTATCGGTCAGAGCTCATGCTATCTATAAACAGTACTTAGTCCGAATAGAAAATGTATAACTTGCTTTACTTTTTTGTAAGTTGTAACCATGCTACATAATACCCGTTTATCACTAGCATTTCCGGTTTCTTAAGGTGTTACATCCCAACATATAACTCTATAGAAAAGGATACGCCTTCCTTTAGTCGTACATACTCTTGAGAGCAGTAAAATATTTATCACGTTGAAAAATTACATTAAACAACTTTATTTTTGAAAAAAAATGTTACAAACATTACTTTTGACCATGAATGTATCAGTTTGTCAAAATTTACTAAACACAAACATAATTTATAATTGCTTAGATGACGAAAATAATGTATCTCTTTTAATTTCGCAATTTTAAGCTATAAAAGCTGATATTTCATTTCACAGGTCAAATTGACTCAGTTGGGCGTTCTAGGAGGTGAGCTTAGTCCGGGCGTCCTAGTGTTAAAAGAGGTTTAGCTAAGTTGAACATTTTCGCGTAATTCATTTTTAGAGAAATATGCATTAATACAAAATATTCAAGTTAGCAGTGAAAAAAATCCGGGGAGCGTTCTGAATATTCTACGTCTACTAGACCGCATAACTGAATATCCAGCCTATAAAAATTCCTCCCTTTCCTCTCGGCTTTTGCGTCACGCTGCTAATTATCTCCACCATAACGCCTATTTCCCTTTGATCTTCCACTTATCTCCCGTATGAAAACCTATCTCCATCACTTCTCTCTCCTTAGCTCTTTCATCGATATCCGAACCTCGTCCCGAAAAGCCTCACACACACACACCTCTCTTCTTCCCGCTTATACAAACCTTTTTTACCAATAATCCTCTTTCCCTGTCCCTCTCTCTCTCTCCTTTCGCAGCCACCAAATTCTGCCTCGCGAGCACTCCACTACCTTTCTATTTGCTCTTCCATTTCTCTCTGCTCATCTCTTTCTCTCTCTCTCTTTCTCTATTCCCCTCTCTTTCTCTCTCTCTCGATATCTTCCATTATTTTCTTCTCGTGTGCTCTGAGTCATGGCGACCCATCACCCCTTTTTTCGGCCTTTTTCTCTCTCTCTTTTTTCTTTTTTGTTTTCGATTCGTTTCGATACGGCCCGGAGCAGGTCGACGGCGGTGAGGGGGGTATGGATGGGAAAAGGGTGGAGGAGTGAGGTGCTTCAGCGAAACCCTAAGGGGCTCTTGAATTGCTCACCCGCCTTGCGCACAACGGACCCGTATATACGGGAATGAAATAAGGGAGAGAGATAACTCGTTTTGTTTTGCTTCCTCCCCATTAACGTCCTCATTCTTCTCTCTCCTCCTCCGGTCTCTCTTTCTCTCTCTCACTCGTCTGCCTTCTCTGTTTGTTCAGCCGAAGGTATTTGTCACTATTGTGTGTCCTTTGCGCTGTCTTTGATTTTTCTTAACATTGAGATGCCCTTTAACAAGTTTGATATACGCAGAATGATAGAAAAAGGGCTTTTGTGACATTTTAAAATTTCTCCTGTTCCCATAGTATGCTAGCATTGCATTACATTATATATTTTCCTGCACTTTCTACAGGTACTTTGCACAGGTACAACTTGACTATTCACGCGGTTTGCGTATTATTAGGAATTTGTGCTAACAAGTAATTTTCAAATCTTTTATTAGCTAAGTTGACTGGTCAAAATAATGAAAGAGATTTTATCGCGTTAAAATACATTTGAATTTCTTTTTTTACTATTAACAGTATAATTTTAAAAATATATGCACGAAAAACGTACAAATGGAAAATTTTAATTAAAAAAAATCAGAATATCGGGCTAAAAAACCGATTCCATCTGTTACACCGTGACTCAGAAATTGGAAATATATTTCGTTTAATATATCCATATAAAGCTCGGTAACAGAGATATTTCATTGAGCTTTCGTGGTTTCTTTGGCTCGTATTCTTGTATTTATTCTGTGGGTGTTACTTTTACGAAGCAATCAATATACCTGCCTTCTGTATCTTTTGCCGAAGAGGAAGAATCCTGCAAAGGATACTACTTCAGTAAACCTTTGATGTATCGGTAAACTATCGCTTCTACAGTGAATGAGTACAGGATAGAAGATATACATATAGAGAGTGAGCTGTTTCTCGTGTGGCAATACCTCTGTATTCAAATGACAACGTTCGTTATTTAAGGTTCCTCTTTCCACCACAACCACATATCTCTTCTCATACGACGAAAGCGAGGCGTCATCCGAATTCGTTTGTTTTATACAACCCATGTCTCGCCGATATTTTCACCGTGGGGAAAAGAGATATTTGGTCTCATCATTACCGATATCAGTCAAACGATTCGAAAAATTCATTTTTATTTCACCCAACATGCTTATTTCAATTTTCATATGCTTATCCATCTAAAGAGTAAATAATGTGGAAGGAATGCTTCTATGTTTGTCCATTTCGTGTTTTTAAACTTGCATATCTAATATTTTTGATTTTGTCGGACGTTTACTAAAATATTCTGCAAAAACGAATGCTGGATATGAAGTATTATTTTTTATGAAATGGAAAACAACGATATCTTTCATATAAGATACTCACATAAGTTCATATTATTATTTATTAATTTTTATTTCCAGGCAAATAATTTTATTTGTTCTTTCGAGGAATTTAATAAAGGCTTATTTATTTAATAGGAGCTTATATGATATTTATCTAATATGTTATTAATAGTTCACATCCATTCATAACAATGTTTCTGATAGTTTATTGAAAATCAATCCATTCATAGTCGGTAAATTTTCCTGTTATCTTTATAAATTTATTTTTATAATCGATATTTGAATCATATATGAAACACAGTCTCAATGTAGATTTGTCTAGTGTTAAATGCAAAACAAAAATGATTACTTTATACGATTCAATTGTGAGACTTATGGATAAACGTGAAATAAATTTATAAATTCAATGTTTTTGGCAATCTTCCTTAGAACTGATTTTTTTAAATTCTAGGAACGGATCTTCTAGTACTAGTTTATAGAATTTCTTTAAACGAATAATTTTATAGCAATGGTAATTTATCAATATGGAAGAGGTTTAAGTTCAAGGTTAAAGATGTGTATGACATCTTCCTTCTATGGAAGAATCAGATATCCATGCTGTTCTATGTCCATTAATATTCTCTTTCTCTTAACAAATAATTTGACGTTGAATTGAGAATAGTCATTCTAATCTTAAACAGTGCTCCGTTCTGTTTGGAAACTTGTAAGCTGAGGTTATACGGACTTTTTGACTAAATTTAAAATACCAGTAAATAAAATTTTTGCAGCGTGGAACATTAGAAATTTTCTTAATCTCTACCTATTGAAATGAAAAATCGTTCATATACTCGAAAGAATTTCTGTGACTAATTCAAAACCATTCGTGAAACGTATTGAAAATATTAACCAGGATAGAATATCAAAAAAAGGAAAATAATCTGAATGATTTCAGTCAGGCCTGTCCAACCTTTTACGATAAGCGGGCAACTTCAAATAAACATTGTATTTATTCGTTTCAAAATATTAACATCGTAAAAATTAATTGTATCTAAATATAAAAATATTCTTATTGAAAAACAAAAGTTATTTTATTTTTTAGAACACACTTAAAATCTCTCATTTAATTTTACCAGCTAGCTTAGTATATAAAGAAAAATGTTGTCAAAGCTATTCTTATAGTGTCATTCAGATCTTTGTCCGTGAGAATTGAAATAAAATTTAGTTTTATAATTTTCACTAGGGAGATGCCCGTTGAAATTCAACGGGAAAGTTTTTCAAATGAACTTTTGTGCGACGCGAAGCTATTATCCAACTCAATTGTACCCAATTACACGAAACCGGCAACAATGGGAATCACTAAGAAATCGATGGCATGTAAGCAAACTTTCGTCTTTTTAGGCGTTTGTAGTTTCAAACTTTGAACTCCTACCATGATTTTAAGTAATTTTAATATGCAAATGATTAATGTTTTACATTCAAAAGTATTTTTTCTCGTAAATAACGCAACTAATGTTGTTTACATTCGTTGTTACGAAAATCATTTCCCTGTCCTCTCTCTCTTTCTTTCTATTTTTCTCTCTTTCTCTCTCTCTTTTTATCTCTCTTCTCTTTCTCTCTCTCTCTTTCTTTCTCTCTTTCTCTCTCTATTTCTTTCTCTCTCTCTCTGTCTCCAGTATTAAAATCATTCAAAGCATGCTTTCATCCATAAGGATTGAAATAACAATATGATTTCGAGGTTTATCAATGTAATGGACTGACAAGGTAACATCCCATTAAAATGGCAAAATTTTCCTAAAATATGTGACGTAAACCTTTTGCATGAGCTATTTCGAACTGTAGACGATAAAAGATGAACAGAATAAGAAACATTTAATGTTTTCTCTTTAAATGGTCCAGATCCGAAGATTGTAGTTTAATTCTTTCTAATTTAGATCTCAAAAAGAATAAAAGCTTGCACGACGAAAGTCTATTTTTACGTGTTATTTTATGGGAAATGAAAATGTCTTCCTCGGAGTCAAACTCAGGACATTTTTCGAGATTTTTTTCGTCATCACCTTAAAATATGCAAATTTAGTATTTCTGACAAATTTCAGAAGTACATCTTCCTCTTCTATCGAATTATTCGCATTTTTATAGTGTGACAGAGGGAGCCACAAAGGGACAAAGTGACAAATGGACAGAAGTAGGCTTTTGTTATTGTTAGATACTATTAAGCTAGATTTACTGAAATACATTGAAACAAAGCACGAATTCAGCCGAGGCAATGCGTAGTTTTTCTGTGGAAATTCTGAATAACTATTAAATACCAAGCATATGCCTGCAATGATACTGATTGCAATGGAATGTCTGTTCAAAAATTCAATTAATTATATATATTTAAAAATACTACCTTACTTGGAAACACACGAAATTAAACTTGCTTTATTATCGTCCTGAAAGGGATTTGAAATGAATGTCAGGGAACATTTCACACGACTAAATCTCTGTTACCACTATAAAATTTTATCCGCCTCGCGGGCAATATCGGGGTCTCTCGCGGGCAACATAATGCCCGCGAGCAATAGTTTGCACAGGCTCGGTTTCGGATCTCATAGATAAAAAAATATGAACGAAAATTTCTCGAGCAGCAACTTATTGAAAAAAATATCATGTCGCGAGAGAAAGAAAAAAGTGGCAGAGAGAGAAAGACGGGGAGTGAGATTGGGTGGAAAAGGGATATCGGAAGAGAGAGAGAGAGAGGGGGGTAGAGAGAGGAGGAGGGATTTGATGGGGAGTGGGAGGGAGAGAGAGAGAGAGATAGGGAGCGTGAGAGAAAGAGAGAGACTCCTCGCATTAATTCTGGGCACCGTATCTCAACCCGATTTCGACAGCCGGCGCCACACCAGAGCCGCTCTCCCGTCGGTTTCCTTGTCTCGTCTAATTGAACGTGTGGAGTTTGTATGAGTCTTTAAGCGCGGTCTAGAATTGTGCCTTGGGCAAGGGAGGGGACGAGGAGGCTGGTAGAGAAACGTCGGAGTACGAAGCCGAAGACATTGCGCGTCGCGGCTGCCGGTAGTACCGTAGCACCCATTTTTATCTCCGGGGCGTGGCTACATTTGCCGCAGGAAAACTCGCCCTTGTGACGTGCGCGGCGTTAATCAAGTTTTGTCGAATGCTCGGGAGTAAAATCAACACAGCCCCCCCCCCCCCCCCGCATACCCTCCCTCGGTTTTGGCGGCAATGGCAGGAGTTTGTGTATTTCCCGACCGTAAGCTTAAAACAGCATTCAACCGTCTCATCCACAGCGCCGATTTCCGCCCGCTGCGGGCGCCGCCTCTTTGCGGCATCGCTCAGGCAGGACTAAATTCTCACTTCGCAATATATTATTCCGGTTACATTTCCACAGATGGTACACATGCAAACAAAAGTGAACCCATTGCTATAATTTTTAATGCGAAGTTTTCACCAAAATAAAATTTTTACTTGTTTTTCGTTAAGAGGTCTTCCATTTATATTCCAAAGGTGCATTTTTTACTCTATTTATATTTTATGCTCAACTTTTATTAAACGCTTATCTCGTTTAAAAAAAATCGTTGAATTAATTTTATCTCCATCTGTTTGCTGACTTTTTTCCAGTACACGCACATATGCATTTTAAATTTCGTTTTGGTATACGAGTATTTTGTCTCATATATTTCTCATACAATGAGCTATACTGCTAGACACTTCATAATGTCTTCATTTTAAAATAAACTTATTAACTTATCTTAAAGAACAACCACTTAAAAATACTTGTCTAAGCAATCTCCGATAGCCACAACAAGATTATAAAGAAAGACAGATGCCCATATTGGTTACAAAGCAGCCGTCTTCAGTGGTAATTCAACGGAAACAGATTCTAAAAGAAATGACTTTTTATAACCTTGTTGTGGCTATTGAAGATACCTGAGACAATATTTTTAGGTGCTTATTCTTGACTTTACCAGCCATAAGACGAGCTTGATAATTCCCTGATGAATTAGTCCATCATCAGTCACGTGAATTATTTTGTATTAATTTTTATTACTTATTACTGATTGTGAGGTGCATGGTCTATTTTAAATAGATATTTTATTTAGTATGAATTCCACAGAAGAGCTTTGGAGTACTTTACAAAATACATTGGAGGTAAGCAGTACTATCCCAATAAGGGTTACGCTCGTCAAAAGCATATAAATTCATTATTAAAATTTGGGATGGCAGGAACAACATATTAGAAAGAAGGCATTGATAGAAGAGCGAACTTGGGAAGGGGAAGTTTAATGTAAAATATATGTTTATAGAGGAGTGTCTCACGACCCAACAGAAGGATCACACCAGGTGAACAAGTCGTAAACCAAGGAGTTTTTCTTCATTGATTTTCAACCCCTCCTCATCAAACAATTGCCTTCCCCTTATTCTCCTCCCTCTCTTGTAAATGCCACACACGTGCATCGCAGAAATCTTCACGCCTTTTTTAGCTTCTCTAGAGCCATCCCGCACACCCTGTCGTCGAGATTTCTAACGACCCTCGCCGCCGACGCTACGGGCAAGTCAGAATGTCGACGCTCGAACGTACAGCGGAAACCTCAATGTGGGATCAAAGGGGAAAAATGGGAGACGAGGTGAGGGAGGGGTGTGGATGTAATCGCAGGAGCGGAAGAGGGGGGGAATTTTCGGGACTGGAATAAAATGGGTGAAAAGAGTCGAACTGTCGGCCGAAGAGGGTTATCAGTCGAGCGTTAATCCGAATTGCTTCAGGGGAGGGAGGGGAGAAGCGTAGGAGGGAGTCACTACCGCTACCTACGGTCTCTCTCCCGTTTCCTTCTCCCCCCTCCCGATTATAAAAGCGTACTTGGTTATCTCAAATACTCGCTCGAACCACCGATCCGTTCGCAAAGTGGATTTATTGTGGGATTAATACGGCTTCCTTAATCTCCATAATACGTTTCTACTTGCGCTTGGTTTCCGAGAATAGTTGGTCGAAATGGTTGCGAATTTCATGCCGTTTGCGGACTACTGTGGAAACACAGTGGTTCTACTAGTAGTACTTCAGATAATTCGATAAAATAAAAATTTAATTTACATTAGGTTACCATTCAGATCTAAATCCTGATAGAAAAACCCGATTAATAGCTGCTATTGTGATGTGGTCATTGTAATTCAGTAATACTACACTGATTTGTGTTTAGTACTATACATCTCTTCTCTTTATTTAGCAAATAGGTACACTACCAATTTTACTTTGTGCAAATGCAGTAAAATAAATATTCACGTCGTAAGAATGTGAATGTTAAAAATAAAGATTTTCATGGTTTGCTGTAATACGTGCAGAACAATTTACCCATCGACAGTTTAATTGCAGGTAATATATTTTTTTGGACGTTTAAGTCGGCGATTTGAGCATATTCCCTCAACAAACACAATTTTTAGTGAAACAAAGTTAAAATCGAAAATTAATTTTAACGATCAGATCGGATGCGGTAATAGTCCCTCAGACATTCTTTAATAAAATAAAAATCCTTTAATTACCGCCTCCCTAATGGTTGATTTTTAGCGGCTTTAGGTCTGCAGTCTACGGGTCGCATGCTCGTTCATTGCCCATGGCTCTTACGGACGGGATCGTACTTGCACACACTCCCTTCTATTTTTTAATGACATTCAATATGTCGCAGTTATACGTTGCCTTTAAAACCGGTCGTTCCGCCTCCTTTCCTTGCATTTACACTCGCTTTTGTGGAGAAGTAGGGAGAAAGCGAGGGGGCAGCATAAATTGAGGAATCGTTTGGGTCTCGGCTAAGCCCCGGCGGCTTAGAGCCCACCCCACTCACGCAATCTCCCTCCGCGTTTCGTTAGACCCTCGCCCCATCTGTCGGTGGCATTCGCGGGCATGCCCCCCCCCCCTACTCGCTAGGTTTCTCTCTCTCTCTCTCGCTCTATCAGACGGACAACGGTCTCCGAAAGCTTTTGTCTGCAATAACCGGGCTCCCTTCCCTCTTTGAGAGGCCGCGGAACATGCATTCATTTACGAGATTCGAAACGGCTCTACGCAGATGAGGGGGATCTCTCTTTCTCG
This sequence comes from Tanypteryx hageni, assembly GCA_028673005.1. NCBI lineage: Eukaryota > Metazoa > Arthropoda > Insecta > Odonata > Petaluridae > Tanypteryx > Tanypteryx hageni. Next base: position 61,734,970 of record CM054116.1, read on the forward strand.
AGTTTTATATTATTATTTTTTCTTTTTAACCGAACGGCTCACCGCTCCTTGATTTTTCCCCCTACAAAGATTGCGATCGTTAGCGTTACTCTCCGGGATTTTTTAAAAACGTTATTCCGAGAAATTTTTTTGTAGTAATCCTCGTTGAAGTAGTCGAAGCAAAACGAATTCCGCGGTATTGAATTGAAGGTAATTGGATGCCTTTCATTCCAATTTAATATCCGACATCGGTTTTTCAGAGCTTTTCAATAGTTTTGTAGGATCGGAATTGCAGCGCAAAAAACGGGAGAGGAGGGCGTTTTCATTAGTTTCCTCTCAGGTTTTCCCATTTTTTCTTCCATAAAAATTAACTTTGCTGTTGATTTGGGCAGTGATTTTTTAAAAATACGTAGTGCCCTTACAGGTGCCTTTATTGACGGTGTATAATACAATGATCGTTATTTAAAAGACCCGTTATTTGCCATTCCTGAATACTTGAAGTATTTATGTTATCGATTTACACTTGATTCCGATGTCTATTCTTCAAACAATTACTCATTGTTAATTTTCACGCTTCCACGTGCTTTTATCAACAGCCTGAACTACGATATTTTCTTTTTTAACAAATGTTTCTTTAAAATCTTTAAGTAATTTTAACAGTTACGTTGCCATTTGTCACCTCGTTCAGAAAACTATTGAGCATTTAAAGCTCATTCCGTGTTCGAACTTCATTGTCTTCGCCTTAAATCCATAGTGCAGAAAATTTGGCATTCAATATAACCGGAGGATTATGCGATACAATTCGCGGGTTATCGCTCGTGGAACAAAATGCGTTAAATGGAGCCAGTGCGCCGTTTTGCTATTCTCCGTTAAGCACTTTGTCATGTTTAGCCGTTCTTACGACTCAGTTTCGATCCCATTTCTCCCTCTCTCCAACCGCTCGTAAGCATTATCCGTCAAAACCTGAATCTAAGATCAATGTTTCCGCGCTGTATACAAATCAGCGGATCGAGACTGTTTGAGCATAAGAATGGAGGGAACGTGGAGTTCTGCAGAATGTTTTGCATGAGATTGGGGAGTTGTGAGAGAAAGTACGAAGGGATAAACTGAAATAGAGAGAGAGAGAGAGTACGAGGTGAATTGTGTAGAGATGTGGGGGGAGAGCATTTCGTGATTAATGAGAAAGTTTACGGGATTGGGGGAACGGATTTGACGAGAATTGCTTGGCGGGAGAGCTCTGACCTTGGAACTTTCCGTGGTGAAGTGAGTTTGTTAGTGACACCGTAACGCCTTGAGGAGTGGTAAGACGGGACGAGGGAAAGGAGAGTGGTGCGTGGCTAGTGCGGGTGTGCGGCGGTTTAGGTGATTTTTCCCAGCGAGGAAACGGGCATTTGTCGCGCTCGAATATGCCGAATTATGCGACATTCTCAGTTTCGTAATCAAGGAGGATCCTCTTAAACCTTGGCGTCGAGCTGTAGACGCTGATGAAGTAGGATAAGAAGGTAACGCTAAACAGAAAAAATGAAGACGGAATACGTGCAAGTCAGTTATGGAGGAAACGTTTTGCACCACTTGTTTCCAGCTATTGCACCTTTTATGGCGTGAATATTAATCATCATCATAGGTAGTTTGTCCGTAGACAGGCCCGTGATTATTCATGGGTAAATCTAGTTCTCCATATACTCCTATTTTCCGCTGTTCTCTCCATATCTTGATAATTCTTTCCCTTTCAAATCGTATATCAGCTGAAACCTTTCCTAACTCTTTCCCTTTTTTCCGTCTAGTTTAATATTAATATTTTATTTATATTAATAGCGATGGTTATATAACTATACATAGAGAAGGTTGATACCATAACTGGTAAATTAATTTTATTGCATTGATATTAAATATGATAATTTTCCATGATTATTTTTCCCTCTTATAATATACAGGATTTAGAACTTCTATTTTTTCTTATGCCCAGAAAATTGGAAAAAATAGTTTTAAATGATGCTGTTGTTGCTGAATTATATCGTGTAGACATTTTATTGTAATTGAGAATTTTATAATTAATTTTGTTTTATGATTTATTATTTTTAAAAATGAATAAAACCAACCAAAAAGTTATTTATACAATTAAATACGGCAAAACAACTCCACAAATATGGTGAATGTGAATTTTATTCATCTTATGGCTTTTTAAAATCGCAGTCTCTGAAGATGGTATAATATTTAGGATAAGGCGCTTCATTTAGGCTTGATTTACTAACTAAAAGTTTCGCAAGAATCAGGGATGAATAACTAAAATCAGTTTATATTTTGAAGAAAATAATAATACAAATTTACTCTTCTTAACAATACTACGTACTACAATGTATGTAAGAAATTTGTGGAATAAAGTGATCCGAAGATCCTATGCAGACAGGCATAAGCTGTAATGTTGGGAATAATTTTGAAACGAGAAAAAAATCTGCTATGACCGGGTCATAGCAGACTTTTTTCTCGTTTCAAAATTATTCACAATATACGTAGGAAATTACTATTCGGGAGAAATTACGAAAACTTTGGTTGATCCTTGTACTTCTGTCTTCTCTCTCTCTGATCGTAGGAGTTTATTTATTTAATGTTAGAGTAACTGGGTCAGGGCAGCTGCCTTGAGGGAATAGAAAGAGTATAAGTCTCTGTGCTCAGAAACGCAACTTCATTGTATAAAAGACATGCAAGTTCTTCCCAGCCAGACGGTCTCTTCAATGGTGAAAGAGAGTCAACGGAAGCATATTATACGAAATGTACTGTCAAAAGAGTAAGAGATCGGAATGGCATGAGGTTTCAGAGGGTGGAAGGTAAGAGTTGGCTCTAAGGGGAATAGGGATTTCGAGGGAGTGTTAATGCTGCACGCTGTAGTGCTTCTCGAATCTCGTTTGATGGTATCAAATTTTACAGCTGGCATTTTTTTAGCTTAACGCCCAACGGAGTATCCTTATTCCTCTTCCATGATTGTGAAGCGTTTCATTGCATAAAATAATACGACAGGATCGGGTAAGATCGATATCTTCTCAGATTATTCAGCACAAAAAAATTAAATTGACTTGAGATAAGATTTTCCAATGTGTTGTTGTTTAAGAATAAAATTATACTCAAATTTGAAAATATTTCCTTATATAAAATTTAAAAAAATTGTAGCATATATACTAGGCTCCGCGTGTTATCAGTATAAAAATTTCTCTAGATAAAAAAATAGGGAACCTATAGAACTCTATGCGCGATTATTTCATTTAACGGTTTTTCTGTTATTAAAATTAAAGCAGAATTTCATTTCATATTGATGAAAACATTAATATTATTATAAAAGTAATATACTTAGAAACAGATTTGTAATTATCTTGTAAATTTTTGACAAAGCATGATATTTTTAATTGCGACTTTTTTTCTGGTCAAGGTTTTTAGCTAAGCTTCATAACTAATAATGTGGCTCATTTATTTTAAATGATTAAAAGAATAAATAAAAATATGCAACATTTTTTGTGCCTTATGAAATGCTATAAAAAGAAAAATCATATAAAATTTATTCAGATATTGTAATTTATAAAACTTCTCAAAATTTGATAGTATTTTAAGTGTTTCAAATTAAATTAGATATAAAATTATTTAGAATAACTTAGTGTATGTTTAAAAAAAATGAATAATGGTGACGACCTATTACATTAGATTGGCTGGCAGCAGTTAGGTTTTACTTTCAGTTATCTTTGGATAAAGAGGTCAGATGAGGGTATTCCTTTCAATAGTCGTTGGGATGAAGGTTCGATGGGTTGCCGATTGCGAGTAATGAGAGTAGATTACCATGTAACCGGTTAACAGTGTTAATTTAAAGGTAGCAAAGAGCATTTAGATCCGCAGGGTCGTTAAAAGGTTCTTGCAAAGAAATATAGCGTCAATGGTTCCAATCGGTCCCTTCCGTTAATGGAGTGATCTGCTGATGAAGGACACTATATTTCCTCATTCTTAAGAAATTCCTGGTTTTATTAGCTACACATTATCGGAAGCTTCATAATTTCTTTTAGGATTCGGGTATTGACTTATGAGAGGGCTTAAATATAGAATAATTATACACTACTAACATGTCATGCTCTAGTATAAAACTGAAAAAGAAACACATCATGACGGTTTTTTAAACATAAACAATTGAAAAAATCCATTTGATTCAGCAGACATTGATTCCCTATAATTGATTGAATGGGCAATAATTCAAATTATATGTCCGAATAATAAACAATCTTTTAGATAAATATTGTATTTCAAAATATAATTTGATTTTTATGGAACTAACTTTTGAATCTTCGAATGGTTTGTACCTGAAAGAAACATAAACAGCACTATACTTGATTAATCCTTAAGTTATCATATTCGTGTACACGACAAAAGGGATTTACGAGTCAAAGCATAAAACGTACCGTTAATGTTGAAAGTAATAATACAATATCAACGAGCCATAGTATCCTGAAACGTATACATTAATAAGTGCACAACTACGCTTGTGGTTGCATAAATTTGAAACTTGCTCAAATTTAGCAAGCGAGACAATATATTACAGTAAAAGGATTGATTGAACAGTCCGGTGATTGCTACAATTTAAATTTAAATTTAAATCAATCAAATTTTAGGATTACCGTAAAAACTAATTCGAGATTTATGGATTCAATTTAGGAACAAGAAAGCACTAACATTTTTCTAAACATCTTGTCAGTTGCGTAAATAGAAAAGTTGTCGACAACAGACCTAAAAGACACTGATAAGGAAATCAAATGACAGCGTGCGAAATGTGTGTGAAGCAGTGGAGGAGGCGAATTGAAAGAGTGATAGGGGAGGAAGACTCGATAAATTGGATGCCACTCGATAAAAAAGCACGATGGCTGATTGAAGTGAACAAATAAGGGGAAAGAGTCCGCATACACAGATTATTCTAGGTGGATATGAAAATCCACTAGACTTCTGAGTATAAAAAAGAAAGGGTTGATTTTGAAGTAGACTGTGTCCCTCTATCAAATCAATTGGCACACACACTATGCAGATTGCAAGAAACCCTTTGATTTTAAAGTGTTTATTGAATCATACATGTATATATTTGCTCACTATTAGTTGTTGATTGAGTGACCGGAATATCAAGCAAATTTTCCTATCAATAAGTTTAGCATTATAAATGGGTAAATATCACTATATTTGTTGAAGGTATATATTAAGGTCCGAAATGATTTTAAATGTCATGAAATAAGTACTAAAACATCAAAGATTGTCAAAAAAGATTTTGCTTTCAGTTATTACGTATTCTTTAAAAAAAGTAAAAAAGAACGCCTAATGATCAGGTCATGTTCGTCCGTCTTTCCGGCCGTCTGTATGTTTCATTTCCGTGAGAGGTGTCATTTAGGACTTAAGGGCAATGGGAAATGAGAAAATTATATATAAATAATTTACATAAACTAATTAGGGGCGCTACTTCACAAAATACTTTGAACTTAGAAAATTCCCTGCATGAATTTTTAATTGATGTCAACGATACAATTTTCGTAGCAACTGAAGTAAACAAAATCTGCTAAAAATACTTTTACCATTAGGGCGCCTAGTTCATAAAGTCAATGTATTTACAACTGAATAATTTCAGACGGAGGAATGAACGTAACTGTGAAGATTACTACTACTCACTTCAAGAGACCTGTGTTTTAAATAATTTCCCAATGTATTATTAATTATAACTGATTAGATAATGAATAGGTAGCACATAATTCAATATTTGTTTGATGTTATTACTGATATGTCGTTTTGCAGTGCTTATACATTGTACTAAGCCATCAATATTTATATTTTTTTATATGAACCGTAAAGACCCGTGATGAGTGCGTTTGTCCTATCCTTTTAATTATAGATTTTGTTATTACATATTCCTCCTTAGAATTATGATTATGAATACAAATTATACATAGTTATTATAACTTTCTATTTTGCAATTAAAAAAATATTTAAAATATCAGCGTTTGTAAAGGTCATGGAGAAACCTTCAGAAAAAAATGGGACCTCTCACCTAAGTGACATGGGTTCGAATCCAGAAATTTCGAATGTTGTGTTTTTCCCTATAAGAAAAGCACTGTGCCATATTTGTAAATTAATATTGGGCACTTGCCGATGACCTAGATAAATGACATTCTGAGTATTGCTATAGGTCCGCAATATCTATTAGGAATTTGTATTGCTTTTGCTTACTGTGTCACGGGATGGACTCCAGATGCCCCGAAAAATCTCCCATAAGTTAGCATTGGGAAAAGGTATTCCAGTATGTAGACCAATCTATGAGGAATAGGCAGTTGAAATTTCGCACGGTTATAGGATTTTGCTCATAACCAACCAGAAAAATCGAAAGTTTCAAAATTGTTAATTTTTATGGGTTTATTTTACCCCATTTGTACATTAAAGTTTAATAATTTTTAGTTTGGAAACTATAAGTCGTAAGTACGAGCTTTGGCAAACATTTTGTAACGAATTCTATATAAAAAAACTTGAAAAAGTTCAACAATGCGGAAGCAAATAATTCGCAAATGTTTAAAAAAAATAAAGTTTATGTATTGCCGAATGTGCTACGAAGCTAAAATTTTTAAAGGTAGAATTTGTAAAAACACACAAAATAGGGATTTTAGAAATTTTGATATTTTAATTTGTTTTGCTGTACAAAATAAAAAGTTTAAAGAAATTGATAAATGTTTAGGTACTACGGGACGACCTAGGGAGCTGAAATTTTAAATTATTTAGAGGATAGGGCAAATGCACAAATAAACATTTTAAAATCTCCATAAAGGTGCTATTGCAGCCGATAAATATTTTAAAAATTTAAACGATTAGATAAATAATATTACACATCTAGATGTGCCATAACTTTCAAATTGGGCAGAAATGTGTAGCATTACTATCCCACAATGGAAAAGTATAATATTCTTAAATTTATAAATTTTAGGGATTGTTTTAATCCAAAAGTGTTCCATAAGGAAATAACAAAAATCGATGCAAATCATTTGGATTAAATTTTTTTTTTAATAATGAAATATCTCCCTGAAAACTTAATGTTTTACATGGTGTGATGAAATGCTTGCAGAACCAACCACTTGTATAAAAATATATATAATTGAATCAGTAAACAATTTTGGTCCTGGGCATATTCAATTTCTTAAGATGTCACTTACTGCCTTGTTGCATTTCAGTACGAGTTTGACTATTAGACATTTTCATACCAATTTTATTATTTTTCTATATAGTTCATTTTTGGCAAGTAGTTTCAGATCGCTTTAAATGATTTAATAGTCAGCCATGGCTGTTTCATGAATCACTTACTAAATTAAAATAATATTTTATCTACTTGGTACTTGCATTTAAATGATTCATTTTATGCTGATATCATAGATAACCAAACCAATTTATCTTGCAGCAGATAATGTTTTTTTTTTAATTTGACAACTTCGAAATGATTCTTACGGCAGCTACCACCGTCACAGAAGTTGTAAGTAAAATTCTAACAAATAGGGATGTACACGAGATTTCCCTGATAAAGAAGTACTTTTCGTCGAATCATATACTAATGTATTTGCTTTGAAATCAGAAAATTATATTTCCTTATATTTTGGTAGCCCTACTTTTTAGGTCCGTTATAAACATGTTCATTTCGTCCGGCATTTTATACTAGCCTTAAAACCAAATTTCTTTTAAATCGGTCCCTCCAATACCTTCCAAATTATTAGTTACAGAATGATTCTAACGTTGATATTGTGGAAGCCCTGTTTATCAAACCCGATTGAAATATGGTATTTTGGTTATTTATTTATATGAAGATTATTAATTAAGATTAAAATCCATGCGTCAAGTTCCCTAGAAATACGTGTAAAAGATATATAATTTGACTTTTTATTATGTTAGACCTGCTCTTTAGCTGCGCTTTAAACATCTTGATTTCATTATGGTTTATTTTATAAATTGTATATACAAAATCGAGTTGAAATCCGTTCAGCCAAATCCATAATTATTGAAAGAGTTTAATTTGTAATTGTGGCACCCCTGTTTGGATGATCTGGTCCACATATACTATTATGGTTTTATATATATATATATATATATATATATATATATATATATATATATATATATATACACACATACATTCATCATAATCATAGGTAGTCTGTCCGTAGACAGGTCCATGATAATTCATGGTTAAACCTGGTTCTCCATATACTCCCATTTCCGCTATCCTCTTCATATCTTAATAACTCTCTTTCCCTTTCAAATCGTCTTTTAGCTGAAACCTTTTCCTACCTCTTTCTTTTTTTCCATCTAGTTTTCCTTCTAACACGTCTTTAATCATACTCTCTCTCCTCAGGTAATGCCCAACCCAGTTTGCCTTCCTCTTTCTAATAATCTGTAGAATCATTCACTTCCCTCCTACTCGACGTATCACTTCATCGTTTTTCATCATATCTGTCCATTTCATCTTCATCATTTTCCTCCAGTACACACTTCAAAGCTTTCCAAATATTTTTCCTTAAGGTTCATGTTTCTGCCCTGTACAAAGCTATACTCCATACATAGGTGTTTATGAACTTCTTGTGGATATCTTCCCTTATATTCGCCGTAAGTAGGTGTTTCTTTTTTCTAATAGCCGCATTTACTTTTCCAATTTTAGTCCTGATCTCATCCGTACATTTTGCTTCTCTTGTTATGAATCTTCCAGGATATTTATAGTCTGAAACTTGTTCTAAAAGCTTTCCTCCAATATCTATGTTCAGATTCTCTTCTTAGTCCGATATTCGAATGACTTTGTATTATTCTGTATTTATTTCAATACCGTATATTCTACCTGTTCTTACTAGTCTATTTATCATTTTCTAGAGTTCCTATTCCTTTCTTTCTAGAAGTATTTGATCAATTGCATATTTTATTGTTCTTATAATCCTTCCTCCAATTTTGAAATTTCCTGTGCCTTGTAACGCTTCTTGCATTGCACTTTCTTCATATATGTTGAGTAGGGTCGGCGCGCTGTCTTACTCCTATACCGATATTTACACCGTAAGTGTCCGCATTCTCCAACCTGACCTTTACAACATGATTCACATATAGATTTCTGATCAGTCTCCAGTCTTTTTAGTCTACACCTACATCATTTTATATCTCAAGAACCAAAAACGGAAATTATCTAAGTGAGAGGACTTAAGTTATGAATAAATTAATTGAAAAGGATATTAATAACACTGATATAGGAGTAATTCTATTTTCCGCTGTCCCCTTCATTTCTTGATAACTCTCTTTTCCTTTCAAATCGTCTATCAGCTAAAACCTTTTCCTTCCCATTTTCCATTTTTCCGTCTAGTTTTCCTTCTAACACGTCTTTAATCATACTCTCTCCCTTAGGTAATGTCCAACCCAGTTCGCCTTCCTCTTTCTAATAGTCTGTATAATTCGCTTCTCTCCTACTCTTCGTATCACTTCATCGTTTTTCATCCTATCTGTCCATTTTATCTTCAGCATTCTCCTCCAAGTCCGCATTTCAAAGCTTTCCAAGTATTTTGATTTTTACTTAGGGTCCATTTTTCTGCCCCATACAAAGCTATACTCCGTACATAGCATTTTGTATACATTGTAAATATTAAGTTTGGTTATTATATGTGGACAGTTCAATACAAATGCGTGGGAAGGAAATTTTATTATTTCTTGTATTGTGGCATCCCTGCTTTCTATATTTATAATAAATAACTTGATTTTATTTTTTTATGTTTCACACCTCCATTCAAAATGTAGTTGAAATCCGTTCTGCCAATTCCTTCCAAAATCACAATTACCGAAAAGTTTTCTTTTGCAATTCTGGCACCTCTGCCGAGTCGATCCGGTCCAAATATATAATTTTGGTCATGAATTTTTGTGAAAATTCTATCTACCAAGTTTTGGTCGAAATCGGTATTGCAAATTCTTCCCTGATATATGCGTACGGACGGGCATCGCGAAGATAATAGTGCTTTTCAGCAACGGCGATAAGCACTAACAAGTCGGGGTGTATACATGTTTCCCGAGGTACGAAGTGCTTTTCGTCAAATTCGCAGTAGTATAATCGTATACTAATGCATTTGCTTAGAAATCAGAAGGTAATTTATCTTATATAGTGGTAGCCCTGCTTTTTTGATCCTACAAAAGTACGATGTGAAGACCAGATTCACATCAGTCTAAAATACCTCCGATCTCCTCCCAAAGGCTAAGGACCGATAACCACCACTCATGTACGAGGGGGCCTATCAGATTAAATGCACCTACGGCAAATCGTACATCGGCCAAACAGGGAGATTTGTCAAGTTAAGACTAAAAGGACATCGGAAGGCATTGGAGAAAAAAACAATTCCGCCTCTCGGCCGTATCTGAACATGTGTGGCCCGAACCAGGACACAACATAGATTTTGATAACACCAAAGTCATCCATAGAGAGGGTTGATATTTCCCCATAATAATACGGGATTCGATCGAGATTCTAAAACATCCGATTAATTTCAATAGAGAAGATGGATACATTCTCTCTAACACGTGGAAGAGATTATTCCAACAGGCAATAGAGACCAGGAAACGAACAGCCAATCACAACGCACCTCACCCGACCGATGTTGGTATAAATAACGGCCGAATTTCTGCAAACGACAATACCTGAAGATGCCACCTGGAATGGTTGCGAAACAGTCGTCATTAAAAGAATCAACACGCGGTAGAATCCCGAAAAACATGGAAGGAACACATTCATTCCGTTTTCCCATTATATACTCGCCTTACAAACGAAATTTCTTTGAAATTAGTTCAGCCAATACCTCCCGAATTCATAGTTACAGAAAAATTATAACCTTGCTATTGAGGTAGCACTGCTTAGTCCGCCAGGTTGAAATATGATATTTTGGTTATTTATTTATATGAAGATTACATATATTATATTTGTTTAAAATCCATTAGGTTCATTATCTAGAAATACCTGTAAAAGTAATGTAATTTTGATTTTTATTGTGGTAGTCCTCCGCTTTAAACATCTTCATTTCATGATGGTATGTTTTACAAATATTACATATAAATTTTAATAGAAATCCGTAAAGCCAGGTGCTTCCAAATCCTTAATTATTGAAAGAGTTTAATTTGTAATTGTGGCACCCCTGTTTGGCTGATTAGGTGTAAATATGCTAATATGGTTTTTTATACATGAGTGTATTATAAGTATCATATTTGGTTAAAATTAATGTGGACAATTCAACACAAATTATTGTAAAAAATAATCTTTTTATTCCTTGTATTGTGGCAGCTCGTCTTTATAAATCTATACTAGAAATCTTGATTTTGTAATTTTTGGTTACATGCCTACTTCATATAATATTTCATTGAAATCGGTTCAGCCAATTCCTTTCAAATTCCTAATTATCGAAAAGTTTAACTTTGCAATTGTGGCACGCCTGCTGAGTCAATCCGGTCTAAATATGCCATTTTGATCATTAATTTATGTATTTTATATAAAAAATTTGGTTGAAATTGGTTCAGCCAATTCTTCCCTAATATATGCGTACGGACGAATGTCACGAAGATAATAGTGCTTTTCAGCAATAACGCTACAGTAATTGTCGTTCTGATTGCTTCGTGCTGTCAGATATATCACATTTCCCGCTTGGTGCTTAAATGTGCCCTTTTGTGATCTTCACTCGTTGCTTAAAATCTGTAGTTTGTTGTAGCCCTTGCTACACAATGTCCCTATCCAGCCGAGGACGTTTGTTCGGCGGTAGGGATTCTAGGGTATCCAGACTGGCGATGGGACGTTTGTGGCGATCCCACCACTGGACCTGGATGGACCCTAGCTGGCTGACCTCGTCGTAGGCTGAGTATCCCGCCTTCTCGAAGTATGCCCTTGCTACGGAGGGCAGCAGGACATCAAGGGGCTCCACGGCTGAGAGGCGGTGAATCCGGTCGTTGCCATCTGATCACGAGCAGCCGAGCACCGACCGGAGCGCCGAATTTTGTACCAACTGGAGGCGGTTGAGCGTCGTCCTGGATGCACCGGACCACACAGGTGAGGCGTGCGTCATCGTCGGCAGGAAGCAGGAGAGGTAGAGTCTCCGCTTGGTGTCCACCGACAGGCTCCTCGATGTCAGGAGGGGGCGAATCCTCCTAAGGGCAGCAAGTCCCTTCTGTCGCGTCTTCTCGACGTGTGACCTCCAGAGCAGCTTCCTGTCGAGCTGGACCCCGAGGTAGGCCACCTCCGTCTCCCAGGGGATGATATCCCCCACCACCGACAAGTCGACTCCGGGCGGAGCGCCCAACCCTGGATGAAAGACGATAGCCTTCGTCTTTCGCGGGTTGACGGCGATCCGCCACCGACTGTACCACGAGACCAAGTCATCCACGGCCTCCTGCAGACCCAGAGCCGCTGCGTATTTTTGGGACGAGCGGCAGAGGATCGCCGCATCGTCCGCATACAGGACCAATAGATGGTTCCATCCCTGGTCTCGTGGCACGTCGTGGGTGAAGATGTTGAAGAGAATGGGCCCCAGGAGGGATCCTTGCGGTACTCCAGCACGTGCCCGCTGAAGTTCCGACCTGTCCTGGAGCCACTTCACCCTGAAGTCCCGGTCTCGGAGATAGGATTCGACGAGACGAAGAATCCAGACCGGGAACCGGAGTCGAATCATCTTCAACAGGAGGCCCTCGTGCCACACGCGGTCAAATGCCTTCGAGATGTCGAAGAAGGCACCAGCGACCGCGTGTTTCCTGTTGAAGGCGTCGGTGATGAAGGACGTCACTCTGGTCAGTTGGTGAGTGGTGGAGTGACCCTCCCGGAAGCCGAATTGTTCCGGCGGCAGGTGCTGTCCCTCATGCAGGTGTTGTTGCAGGGAAGGCAGCAGCAGTCTCTCAAATATTTTGCCAAAGCCCGAAAGAAGAGAGATGGGACGAAGGTCACTAGGGCCTAGCGTGGCACCAGGCTTCTTCGGGAGGCAAAATACTTGCGCTCGCTTCCAGGGCGAAGGAAAGTGCGAGATCCTGGCGCAGCCCGTGAAGATGCTGGCAAGGAGCTCGACAGCGGCGACAGGTAGCTGGCGGATGACGATGTTGGAAATGTCGTCATCGCCTGGTGCCCTTCGGAGGTTGAGGCCTCGGATGACGTTGACGACGTCCTTCGCAAGGTAAGAAGGGAGGGAATCCGGGTCGATAGGTTCCCTGCTCAATCCCGCCAGCGCTTAGGCGATCTCTGCCTCGACCTCCGCCGACTCAGCAGTAAAGGGGTTGGGACTGAACGCCTCACGTAGATGTTCCCCGAGCATTCTCGCCTTTTCGGTTGGTGTTGCAGCAACTCTGCCTCCTGAAGTCAGGAGTGGATCTCGCCGTTGGCCGCTTCGAAGCTGGCGGCAGACCTTCCTCACGGAGTGATCCTCCAGGGAGACGGTGGAGAGGTATTTCTCCCAAGCGTCGCCTCGGACCTCGCGAAGCAGCTGCTGGACCACGAAGTTCAGTGCAGTCAGCTGCTGTCGGAGATCTGGAGTCCTGTGCCGTTGCCATCGTCGCCAGACCCTGTTGCGGTAGGTGATGGTACGCCTCAGGCCTGGTGGTAGCGCAATCCGGATGGTCTGTTGGACCTGAACCATGAGAATGTGCATTTCCATGGCCTCCTGGACGACAGACGTGAGGCTGTTGACCATTTCGTCCGCTTCCTTCGCGGTTGTGGGCGGAGTAGGCCGGACCGGCAGGCGTTCGGCGATGGTGATGCGAAAGCCTTCCCAGTCTGTCCGGGCGAAGTCGCGGCGCTGGCGAGGCGGGACCTTCATCGGCAGCCCTCCCAGAAGGAGGAGCGTCGGGTTGTGGTCCGAAGAAAGGGCACAGACCGAGTACATACTCGCTGACACTCCAAGGTTACGCGCCACTGCGATGTCCAGGACGTCGTTGGATGGCAGATAGGTCGGCTCCGCCGGCGCAAGTACGCTGAGGCCTTCCTCGTCGACGAAGTCCTTCAGCAGTGCCCCTCGCTGGTTGGATGCCCTGGAGTGCCAGCTGGCATGTTTGGCGTTAAGGTCCCCCAAGACCACGGAAGGGCCATCACCAGGCCCAAGGAGCTCCGAAAGGTTGGCCGGGATCCACGGTGCAGTCGGCTGGTAGTAGGCCGAGGAGATCCTCACCCATCCCCTGCTGGTACGGATGTCCAGAGAAACCGCCTCCATTCCAGGGAAGGACTTGATCGGGTGCAGACGATGCTGGATAGTGTGGTGCACCAGGATAGCAGCACCTCCGCCGACGCGGTGTTGCTGCGCCGCAGGGGCTGCTACTCGATCGGCCCTGTAGATCGTCCAACCCGGAAGCTTCCAGATGTCCGAGGGCTGCAGGTGAGTTTCATTGATGGCCGTTAGCACGGCTCCTTTGTCCTGCAGGAACGCACTGAGCTCCTCCGTCTTCGCCTTTACTCCGTTGGCGTTCCATTGGACCAGAGCAATGCAGCCTCTAGCAGCCATTGGCAGGTTGGTTTTGTTGCCCTCTCGCCAGTTCCTCCAATAGAGAGAGGAGAAGTTGGCCTTGGGTAGACGATACGTAGCGCCGCAGGGAGCGGCACACGGTGGAAATCGTCGACCAGATATCCTCATCCGGCGATTCTTCCCGACCGAGTCCGACTACGGGCTGCTGTAAAGAGGCCGGAGCCGCAGGAGCTGGGATGACCGCAGCAGTTGACTTCACTATGGCTTGGGAAGCCACAGGAGGAGAAGCGGCAGTGAGCGCTCAGACGCCGGCGAGGAGGCCTGCTCTCCAGTGGCGGGACCGGCGCCAGCAACGGCAGCAAAGGACGAGGCAGACGTCACCGGCCTCGCTACCTCCGTCGAGGTCTTCCGCTGTGGCAGCGGCTTCTTGGGCGCATGGCGCGTCCTGTCACGACGATTGGCCTCGTCGTAACGACGCAGAGCGTCCAGGAACACTGGGCACTGACGATGAGAGGCCAGGTGGGGCCCATCGCAGTGCACACACTTCGGCGCGGTGGTGATGGGTTGAGGGCAATCCCGGGAGGGATGGTCCGCAGCGCACTTGAAGCATCTGGGCGGCATGGTGCAGGCGACGGCTCGGTGACCAAAGCGCTGGCAATTGTAGCACATCAGGGGGCCTCGGCCTCACCTGAAGTGCTCTATTGTGACATTGCAGTCGCAGACGCTGCCGATTTAATCAACCGCCGCACCTCCAGGCTGCTTCTCCACGGTGGCGATGCAGCGGCGCGTGGGACGTTTCTCGCCATCGCGAACTTCCGTCAATGGACGGACGTTCCGGACTACGAAACCCTTGGCTGCTAGGTCCGCTGCGATGTCCTGCGAGTCGTAGTCCGTCGCAACCCCCCGGATCAGCAGTCTCGTCGCCCGCTTCAGCTCAAGAGGCTGTGTGTGGTATTGGACGCCCATCGCGTCCAGTTCCTTCAGTGCAGCCCGGTGCTGCTCCACTGTCGTCACCAGTATCCTCGTAGAAGCCTGGCGGACCTGCATCTCGAAGTGACCTCCAGAGGCTTGCTTAATGGCTGCAGCCACACGCTTGTGTGACGGCAGGGCATAAGCCGTGATAGGAGCCACCTTCAGGCGCGGCGGAGGGGCACCGTCCTCTGTTGACACCGGCCGGGCGGTGTTAGGATCGAAGGGAGAGAAGGAGGCCTTCTTCTTCCTCGACTTCTTGCGCTGTACCACAACGAAGTCCCCATCCGGAACGGCGGCAGCGCAGGAGTCACCTCCCAGTATGGGAGCGGACCTTTTTGCAAGGTCGGGCTCATCTCCAGAAAGGTCAGGCGAGGAAGGCAGCTTCCTCTTGCCACGGATGCCCTCCGAGGTGTCCATGGCCTCATCAGAGGCACCAGAAGCTGAAGCAGCTGTCGCCAGCTGCTGTTCCTCGTCCCCTGCTGCTGATGATGTTGCTTCTCCGGGATTTTTATGGCCCGGAAAAGGGCCGTTTTTGACGGCGGCCACCGGGGGCGGCAAATTTTCAGCGGGGGCGGAAAATTTTGCAGCACCAGATGCAGTAGCCTCTGGGTAGTGCTGCCCATTTCGACCGGTCTGCATGGAAGCCTTCCCGGACCTTTTTGTGGCCCGGAAAAGGGCCGTTTTTAATGGTGGCCGCCGGGGGCAGCAAATTTTCCGCGAGGGCGGAAACTTTTGCAGCACCAGATGCAGTTGCCTCCAGGTGGTGCTGTTCATCTCGTCCGGCCTGCTTGGGTGCCTTCCCGAACTTTTTGTGGCCCGGAAAAGGGCCCTTTTTAAGAGTGGCCGCTGATGGCGGCGAAGAATCCGCTGAGGCGGAATCGGCAACGTTGGCGCTCGCAGCAGGCAGGTCCGGCGGTGAGGAGACATCCATCGCCGTAGGTGATGCCGCTGACGCTTCCGCAGCAGGATGGCTCCCGACGGAGTCAGGAGCTCCGAGGACCGGTGAAAGGCCGATCTCTTGTAGTAGTGGAGCAGAGGACTGGTAAGCCAGTTCCCTCCTCCATGCCTCTGCGGAGTCGAAGCTCCGGCGAAGGAATCGCACGGATGATCCATCTTCTAAGATGAGCCTGGCTATCCGCCCGGTTGACAAGGACCGTCGGTGGCTTCCTCCAGGTGATGGTGCGGCAGCCATGACGTCCAGGAGTTCCGAACGTGATGGGAACCAGTCACTCTTAGCGCAGAAAAAACTTTACTAACAGCAACTTTGCTCTCGGCGAGCCTCAATGACGAAAATCACTAAAAAGGTAGTTGGTCGTACATTAAGTTGAAATCACCGTCAAGGAGCTAATATAAAAGTTGTGGATAATCCATAAAAATAATTCAGTAATAAAAAATGTTAAATTTACACTTTTGCTGTTCTTTTGTCTGTAGAGTTAGTAATGATGATGATTTTTACTTTCTCATACGATATACGTAGTATATTGAGAAATTATTTTTATCGTGAAAAAATTCGACTTCGAGATTTTGGTGGAAATACACGTTTTAGATTTCCCTGAGTCCATGAAAGTGGTTTTCGCCATGCCGTCTGTCTATCGGTCTGTTCGCTGTTCTAGGGCCAAAACGCGTAAATAAAATCGAATGATATTTCGTATTTGTTCAATATATCATCTTTTGAAGACCTTTCTTAAAAGAAAAATGAAATTGCGCAAAAAATTAAGGGCAGTTTATTCATTCATTAAATATTTTATTTACTAAAAAATTACTCCAGAGAATTTGATTAAAATCGATCCATTTCTAGAGCCTGATCACACAAATATTACTGCGTAAGCCATATATATATATCTAAAAATCACTATATGGTGTCCAGTGGCATTAAAATGTACGCTAAGCTACCTTACCCAAGCCCTAGACGTCACGCTTCCGCCGCGGTCCACTCAAAATCTTATTACAGCCTAAACGGTTAAATTAATCGAATGATATATCATATTTGTGGATAATATGATTCATAATAGGCATTCTAAGGAGATGAACAATATTGCGCAACAATTAAGGGTACTTTAGTCTATGATATTTTTAAACAAAATTCGATTTAATCAAAAATGACTATGATTTTGATTAAAACCATCCAATCGTACAGCCTGATGTCACAAATAATACTTACTAAGCCAGATGTCCCAAAAATTACTAAATATCGACCAGTGGCTTTAAAATGTACACTAAACTACGGTTAACTTTGAATTATAAGCGCTTTTTCTTTTATAAACGTACACAGTCGACCAAACACATATACATAAGTATATGAGAAAGTTTGTGCATTGTAAATCGCGCTGTTTATTTTACACTTATCTCGTTGATTAAAGAATCTCCTTTTGTGTTCAGTCAATTTACTATATTTAAACGGAATAATGACGTTTAAAATTTGAATGAGTATTCTAAACGTATTGGTTGGCAATGTTTTCAATAAAAAATGTTCGAGAAAACATAAGCTTACTTCACCTACAAGTATTCTACTTTTATTTCCTATAATTGTGTCCAAGAGTTTATTAATTCTAAAAAATTGCTAATTACTTCTAATGAACCCACATAAAGTTCACAGGTAATTTGAGTTTATTACTTCACTGTATATTATCTTTTTATATGGTTCTTTTTAGATTGCCCGTGTAGTATATGTATGTGAAATTCATCTCGCAAGTTCGTCAGCTTTTCATAAATTGTGCGATGGTAATGTTTTCTCCGTATGAATGTGGTAGTTAAGTATTGGATTTAAGGAGTGAAGGAGCCTCTCTTCAGTATTCACCCGCGGTGCTAACGGGGTTGTGCAAGGAGAGATGTAAGGAATGAAATGAGTCGATACATGGAATTGTAGGAGAAGCGGAGATGATGATGGAAGCGAGTCAGTGTAGTGGCTTAGGAGGAACGGAGAAGTTACGACAAGCGCGCGTCGTGAGGCTGGTATTAGAATTTGGATTGAATGGTGACAGCCCCATCATGGGGCCACTTCTGGTGGTGCATCAGGAACCGGCTTAAGTAACTACTCAATAATCCCCCAGTGACCCCAGAGGTCAAATATTTGCACTCGCTGATGTGTGGAGGATAATGAAAGGGGTTGGATGTAACGTGGGCGAATTCCATCTCGAAACATGCAATAGAGTGAGAGAGAAAGAGATGAAAAGGAGAAAGGCATTTACTTGGATAGGGTATAATTAAACGAGTAAAAGAATTAAAGGAGAGTCTGGAATTGGATGTTGGAGAGAAGAGAGAGATAAGTGATATGCGTGGTGTATGGAGAGAGAGAGAGAGAGAGAGAGAGAGAGAGTGAGAGAGAGAGAGAGAGAGAGAGAGAGAGAGAGAGAGCAGAGAGAAAAATATTAGGCAGTGGTGAGGGGAAAAGGAACAAGTGTGTGTACCCTTTCTTCAATTTTCCGACTTTTGGATCGTTCCCATCTTCCATTTCCCCTATTACATTTCAACTACATTTTCATTCCCCACGCCAAACTCCCCGTCTTTATCTCTTTACTCTTTTTCCCGAAAGATTTTTACTTTTTTATTCCTTCCTTATATTTCATTTTTCCTTAAATTTACTCTCTTCTCAACTACTCCTTACTTCTGTTATTTGTTTTGCATCTCCGTTTATATTATTTCTCCAGACAATTCAATGTAATGCATTTGTATTGCTTTCGAGTTCAGGTAGAGAGATATTGTGTCGGGATATACAGCGAAAAGTTTTTCTGTTATTTCTATTTTTTACAAACACTCCCATTGCGCTAAAATATTTCTCAGTTATTTTTAATAGATGAATTATATGAAGGTCATATAGAATCAGTCTTTGATACTAGAAATGACTTGTTTGTAGTGTGTTTAGTTTTTAGCGTAGCACTCGAATTATTTCTCTGCCACAGGTAGCGCCGTTCATTAGAAGAGCAATTGGGGTGTTTATTTTGATGCAACAATTGCTAGAACATGTGGCGGTTTTCAGTATGAAAAGATTTCCATTGATGGTTATAAAGTGATGAATTGATCTCAAGTAAATACTATTTCATTATTTCTCATTAATGATCTTAAGTAGTTGCAAAAGAATTATTTCACAGGAAATTTTCAATTGGTCATTATTTTTACTTTACATTACTTTGCCTCAACGCATTTAAACCTTGTTATATCCAAATATTATATAAAAAACCTCTCTGATGAAATGATTAAATAATCTTTTCCATGGAAAGATAATTTTTCCAGCTAGATCTTTTTTGACGGCTATAATACTATTCCGATAATTATGTCATTAATGTTTTTTCCTTAATTTGTCCTTAATTGGCATCAACGAATGCGTAAAAGCCTTGAAGCTGAACTCGCAATTTCTTTTTTTTAGAATGTTTCTCGGCAAAAGCAAATGCATATTGTTCGGATTTAAGAAGGTAAAGAATAATTTACTATCTACATTCGCAAAATAATATATTTGCCAATGACACGATTGGAAGAATTATACTAAATCAAAAATACCTAGATTTGGAAATACCAGCTTACGATATTTGAGATTAAAATTATTCTGTTTCAGTACGGTAGAACAACAACAGTATTCTCGGGAACGATATGAAAGGTGCTAATTTGGTTTAAACGTCAAGATTCAGTTAGTAAAATACGTGAATTAACTATTAATATATGTTTTCTCAAATAGGTTGGTTGACGAAACCATCAAGTTTGGCAAAATTTGTAAAGAAAGGATTGAAAATACAAGAACAAGAAATACCCTTTCGTGTTCGCACAATGAACTTTTTTCTACACTAACTATTTTTTGTTACTTAAAGAGGTAAGCTTTTAAGTCAAAATATACTTGTGTTATATATATATATATCACATCATAGGTAGTCTGTCCGTAGACAGGTCCGTGATTATTCTTGGTTAAACCTTGTTCTCCATAGACTCCTATATTCCGCTGTCCACTTCATATCTTGATAACCCTCTTTCCCTTTCAAACCGTCGATCAGCTGAAACCTTTTCTTACCTCTTTCCATTTTCAATCTAGTTTTCCTTCTAACACATCTATAATCATACTCTCTCTCTCCTCATGTAATGTACAACCATTTTGCCTTTCTCTTTCTAATAGTCTGTATAATCATTCGCTTCTCTCCTACTCTTTGTAGCACTTCATCATTTTTTATCCTATCTGTCCATATTATCTTCAGCATTCTCCTCCAGGTCCACATTTTAAAGCTTTCCAAGTATTTGATGTCATTTTTCCTTACCGTCTATGTTTCTGCCCTTATAAAGCTATACTCCATATATAGCTTTGTTTGAACTTTTTGCGGATATCTTCCCTTATATTGCCCGTAAGTAGGTGTTTCTTTTTTCTGAAAGCCGCTATTGCTTTTCCTATTCTAGTCCTAATCTCATCGGTAAATTTTGCTTCTCTTGTTATGATTCTTCCAAGATATTTATAGTCTGAAGCTTGTTCTAAATGCTTTCCTCCAATATCTATGTTCAGATTCCGATATTCGAATGAATTTGGATTATTCTGTATTTATTTCTATATCGTATATTCTACCTGTTATTAGTAGTCTATTTATCATTTTCTAGAGTTCCTATTCCTTTCTTTCTAGAAGTACTTGATCAACCGCATTTTTTATTGTTCTTATAATCCTTCCTCCAATTTTGAAATCATCCGTGCCTTCTAACGGTTCTTGCATTACGCTTTATCCATATCTATGGATAGGGTCGCCGATAGGCAGCAGCACTGTCTTTCTCCTCTACCGATATTTACACCGTAGGTGTCCGCATTCTACAACCTGACCTTTATAACATGATTCACATATAGATTTTTGATAAGTCTCCTGTCTTTCCAGTCTACACCTGTATCATTTTGTATCGTCATCAACATTACCCAATTCACTCTGTCAAAGGGCATCTGCCAGTCTACTCAACATACACAGGCATCTTCACTGTACTGTATTGCCTTTTCTGATATCATTCTAAATATTCCTGTAGCATCTCTAGTTTCTCGTCCATTACTGAAACCAAATTTATCTTCCACTTGCATATCTTCTTCCTTTTCTCTAGCCTTTTATTAAGAATACTCGTGATGACCTTCGAAGTGTGTGACAGAAGGCTTATCGTTCTGTAGTATTTACACTGCATTGTCTTTGGCTTCTTCTTTATAGGAATCATTGTTACTTCTAGGAAATCCCGAGGCCATTCTCCCGTGTCGTAAATTATTAATTAATTTCGTGATCGCATTTAGTCCTTCTGATCACATGACTTTGAGTACCTCATTCGGTATTCCATCGCTGCCTGTGGCATTCCCTTTCTTTGGTTCACTATTGCTTTTTCTACTTCGCTCTCCATAATACTTTGTCATAAGTGGTTTTCTTAAACGTTTTCTTCATATTCCAGTTCTATTTTTGCCGATCCTGCCTGCTTGCTGTATAGTTCCTTAATATATTCTTCCCTACCTGTGCTACATCTTTGTTTCTGAGATTTCTTTTATTATAATTCCAGTGCCCTAGCGTACATCATATAGTACCGTCCTAACACCTCTGTTTGTTGTATTTCGTCACAGTTTTCTTTAATTCAATTTTCTCTAGCTTTATCTGTTAGCCTTCACAACTCATTGTTTATATATCTATAATTAGGCAAGGTCTTGAAATTGTTAAAAACTTAAGGGTAATAAATGGTACAGCTGAATTGGGCGTGGCTCTCATTGAATAATTTATCAGCAGCATTACCAAAAATGAAGAACAAAGGCAATATTTGCTTCAAGATGTTGCGGAAAACCTGAAGAAATATCCCGACTGAAGAAATCATCACATTGAAAAGAACTGTGAGGCCCCGGATTGAGGATTGTGTTGAATGTAATCTTACTGATTCTTTGACTTCAATGTTACAATAAAACGAAAAATAAAAACATGCAACTGTAACAGTTTAATACGACCTTTCGAGTCCCTCGCATGCACGGAACATTGCGATCACCCACCAGAAAGCGGGTGGTGTTGATCGCCCGTGAGCCAGGCGGCGCACTGCGGCCGCGTATGAAGAAAACGAAGTTGCGCGACCTGTACACATCGTCGGTCTAGGTCGAATCTCATACTCAGACACTTTCCTTTACCCGTCCTTTAATATGAGCGTGTAGATTGCAGAAAAAAAACGATAAAAATACATGAGAGTAAAAAATGTTCAAATATGAACAAAATTTGTTGATTTCATAACTTTTCGTCGCCTCCCAGACGCTCATAAGTATGAAAAGCGACTTCATCTTAGAATGATCTTGGAAGACCGCCTGGGGACCATTCAGGAGGTGGTTCAAATTGGACGCTACAATGTTCAAATTTGCCCTTTTGAGGACGTCGCATTAACACGTTGTGCACCAGATTCCCGTACTACACTCGGTTCCTGGCCATTTTGTCATAAATCCAAAAAAACACGCAAAATCTCGTGGCCGGCTCAAAAATGGTGATTTTCTTTGTTAAAAGTCACGGTTTAATTAGTAAAAGATCAAATTAACGTTTTAAATATACTTCTTTCTTATCATTGTATACTTTTTACTCTAAGTAAAAGATAAAATAATATTTTAATAAATTCAATATTGAGTGTTTTCTTTAATATAAACATCTAAATTTAAGAATTTCTATATAAAAGGTGAATTTAAATCATCGAATTGAAAGACCGAAAACTGCCAGCCATATAATATGTAAGTAGTAATTTTAAGTGTGGACATTCGTCGAAAATCTCTCGAGAAAAAAAACTTCGATTTAAAAAGTCGATTTAAAAAAAATGAACTTCGACTTCTACCAAACCTTCTTATATTAATATATAAACAACCGCGTTAGAAGCCTATGGGATGAACGTAACTCTACCAATTTTATTTCACACCTTTTATCTTTTTCGATTATGGATTTCATGTCTCGTTATTTTATACTAATGAAGTTTACGAATCCTTTTTCTTTAAGCGGTTTTATTAAACAGAATCTTCAAGTAAAAGGAATTAATTTTCCATCGTTTTCGAATGATGAGTCTTGGTTTTCAAAGGAAAGTTTAAATGACCGTGTAATGATTATTTTCCACGAACTTCTGCCTTGCTCATAACGAAAATTCTCTCTGTCTGACACTTCATTTCTCATTTCCCTACTTCCATCACTTAAGTGAGGCCTTACAAACTTACTTTTCCGCAGATTTAAAATAAATACTCATTTGCATACTTCGAAATACGTTACTTTTATCTGTCTATTTCACATAAAAACTGCCATAAGACATAAAAATGTTCTGATCAAAGCAATAACGTAACCTTAAACATGCTGTTAGTATTGTAGTTTCTTTGAATAATTTTAGCCATTCATCAGAAATTTTGGTTAACAATGAAAATTTTAAAAATAAGGGATAGTGATTTTATGAATAAGTGCTTATGTATAAAAAATTTAAAAAACAAATCCTTATATAAGGAACACCCAACTGCCGTAACCAGGGTTTTCATAATCTGGTTATCGCATTTGGAGATGCCTAATGTAATTATTTTTTAAATTTTTTGATACTTGAGTGGCTATTCTTGAATTTGATTTCAGCCAAAAGACGAATTCGTTAATTCTTTAGTGAATGATGCTGTGGAGTTTAACGTTAACACTATAATTGCTTATTAATATGATTCAACATTTAAAAATTGTTTTAGCCAACGCCAGAAACGACCAAATCCTAATTATTAAGAAGATATATTGCATATAAGATTTACTATGTCAATTTGTGACTAAAAATAACATATATGGTTTGTGTGCGCCTTTATATGCGTGAATGTGTGTATGTTTCGGCTTTTGCATTTACTCGAAAGATTCCATCCTTTAGACTTGAATCGGACGGTCCAACATCGGCAATCCTCTGTAGCGTGTTAAATTTTGTCGCCCCCCCCAGGTTATTTCCCTGTTAATATTTCAGGCAGCCTGTCTTCCGCTTTAATGGAACAATGGGAAATGGTGATACGCGCGCATTCGTCCCTTTTATCAGAGAATCGAAAAACATTTTCACCTCAAACGTAAAATTTTGTTTCGTGCACGCATTTATTTATTTTTCTCTTTTAGTATTTCTCTCTCCACCTCTTGTTCTCTCTTGCTTTCTCCCCCTCCCCACCGGTCTTCAGTTTAATTTACCTTTTTCACGGACTCTGTGCCGAATATATCCCTCTGAGGGTAGGACGTCACCACTTCCCGAAGAGGAATGGATGCAAGGGAGTAGCGGGAGTGACCCTAAAGGGCAGAGGGAGGAGAATCGAGGTGAAGAGGGGATTTTTACGATAG
Organism: Tanypteryx hageni; assembly: GCA_028673005.1. Taxonomy (NCBI): domain Eukaryota; kingdom Metazoa; phylum Arthropoda; class Insecta; order Odonata; family Petaluridae; genus Tanypteryx; species Tanypteryx hageni. The sequence continues at coordinate 61,759,664 of CM054116.1, forward strand.
CGAAAAAGTTGCTCGGAGATGCGGTGGAGAAGGCGGAGGGCTTTAAAAATCACGAGAAGGATGGAAGGAAAGTGAGCGAGATCCGATGAGGTTAAGGTATCCAGAAGTGTAGGGTCGCTGCCTTCTTATCGCAGCCTCCATCTCGATTGCTTTTGGGAGACTGGGGGCATGAGTGGTGGTGGGAGGAACAGCGAGAAAATTAAGACAATGGGAAGTCCACGACGACAACCTCTCCTCTTTTCATGCTATCCTCTTCCCCTCCGCCTTCTAAATTGTCCCACTCCCTATCTTCATTGTTGACTACCCTCGCCCTAGGGGTAGATGCTGTAGAATGTCAGCGGCGTTGAGGACTGGTTAGGAAGCTTAGGAGAGCGGATTAAAAAAGGTTAGAGCGAGGAGATAGGGCGAATACGGATGAGAAAATTTTTAATCTGATTCTTAGAGCGCGGCGTTCTCCTTTCTAATGTCCACCGCCATTTCGAGGGTTAAATCATCCAATGAATCCATTTCTCCGCTGGTCCCTTAACCTCGCTTGAGAGAATGAGCCTGCGGGATAAAAACTTTCTCCCTAAATTTTTCTCCAAGCCATATAAAAAGTGAGAGGCGTGATCCGTGCCCTCGGACATCTATCTCTTTCCGTCCACATAAATGTGCGCATCTGTTTTCTGGATGAGCGTCGATTCGAAATGACACGGCAGCAGGTGGACACAAAATTTGGATATAAAAGATTGAAAGCGATTTTATAAATATATTGTGTCTTTATCTTCTGTAGGAAATTAATTTTAGATTTAATCCTCGGTTTAAATTTAATTATTTTACAATTTCACATACAAGACGGCCAAAGCCGTCGTCATTATGATGTTGCAAAGGGGAGAGACCTCAATATCAGTCACGATTTCTAAATCGTAAAGCAATACTAACAAAAGTCGTAATATACGCTTATTATTTGAGTACTTTTCAGCCTTTACTGGCGCACTAGGATATATTAGTGCTTTTATAGAAAAACTTAGAAAAATTCTGCTTTACGAGAAAGTTTAAAAAAATCATCTGTCCTTTTCCAAAACTTGGCAAAAGTTCCGAAATCAATCTCAAGTGAAAAATAAAACGATAGCAAGGGAATTTAGAACAAAATTAAGTAAATTTTACGTGGCAAGCTCTTTCTTGTGCTCATCTCTTGTGATGATAGCGTCCTTTTTTTTAAGGCTTACTTAAGTGTACATTATTTATCAAAATTGATTCGAGTACTTCAGGCAAAGTACATTAAATAGACATAGTTAAAAAACATATACGAAAAATAGTTTTGAGGGTAACCGCGGACGAAAATGACGCTGAAACCCCCGCTGAAATCCAGGCAATCAACCTGCACATCCTGCACATGACGTGGCGAAACGAAAGTGCGCCAAACTGTCATGCGATAGCGGAAGGTTGGACATAATGTAGAAATTTTGGCCGCGTGTGTGATGAGGATCGACGACGGTATTTGATTTCAAAACAGTTTCGAAGTAATTTTTCGGAAGGGAGTTGTCGCGGTCCTCGTACCGTGCACAAACTCTTGCAGCACACCAATGCGCGGACTCCGCCGTGCCTTCATCTCCCTTGCGCAGATCAATCGCTTCATTCCAGCCGTGCCTACGTGGTTCTCTGTGAGCGAATCCTTTTGAGGTAGTTGTTTTGGATTTGGCAGCGGCGGCAGGCTTGCAGACTCGGCGAAATGTTTGACCGAGCTGGTATCTCAGTTAGCCGCTGACGTTTAAGTGCCCGAGTTGGTCTTTTTTTCATTTGGCTTTGATGTAGGAGTTGATGCGGAATTTAGAACACGTCTATCGCTAGCAAAGTCATCAAATGATAGATTTTATTTAGGGTTGGTTTGGATGAACACATTATTGTTTTTAGCTTTCTTTTAATTTGCTATAATTTTGCGACGCTCTTTTATTCGTATTGGTGTTTCGTTCTGAGATTTAATGTTATTTATGTTGCGCTCTAACAAATCACTCTACCGTAAAACGCGTTCACGCTTTGCTTTCACAGCTGTTTTTATATCGGTTGAATGTTATCTTATACATTAAGTGAACATTTTTTTGAACCCATTATATATATATATATATATATATATATATATATATATATATATATATATATATATATATATATATATATATATATATAATATCCACACTTGTTTATGATTTGAATTGTTTTAAATCTAGTCCAAAAATTGTTAATTATTATTTTCTCAACTGGAAACAAATATAATCTATTTGATCGTCAACAAGTCCAGTCTCCTAGGTCGTATCTTGAATTTACTATTTTTTTAATACTAATGAAAAATATCCTACACCCACTCACATGTTAATTAAAGAAAGAATGTAAACTCATTTGTAATGAAACCCTTTCACTTATCATGAACTATGATCCGTTTTTCAAACATCTCGAGGCGGACGCACCGAATGCCTTAACTAAAGATTCGTCTAAATCAAACTGACCGTTTTTGAGTAGTTCGCAATGATTCATAAAATCTTATAAATTGAATGAAAGGGGAGGGCTATGTGAGCCTGCATTTTGAATGAACTTTTTCCGCCATGTGGAATTTGATAGACTTTCAGTTTGTTTTATTTTCCGATGAACATATTTCTTTCGAAAAATTAAACACCGTTCTTTATTTTAAATTATCTTTGAAGATTTTAATTTAGGATGGTAAATGTATAACTCATTACCGTACCTTTGAATAGAAGGAAAGAGAATGGCGCAATTGAAGTGAATCTCCCGGAACTTGCATGTACTATGAATGGATTTATCCGAACAAAATTCTTCCACCTGCGCACCCAGCGCATTGCTGCCCATTCTATACCTTTTTTCCAGTCTATCCTCCCTTCTTTGTTTGGGAAAGAAATGCCGCTCGAATGAGGCGTGGGCATATTGGACAACAGCTGCAGTGCCACGCGCCTTCCTAGAAAAAAACTGGATGTGGCGTGTATAGGACAAAAGATAGTGTCAGAATTTTTGCTTTCAATACCTACAGTATGAATTAATTGGAAGTAAGGGTGTGGAAAAAGGAAGGCAAGAAATAAGGCGGCAGTGAACACGCCGTGTCATTTTCATTCGTTGCTTATTCATAAAGGCGAAATATCATTTTTTTACTTTATTCGTATGATATGATTAACGACGAGATGAAAATGCTTGAAATGGTTTAAAAACTGTAAACGTATGTAGCGCCTCTTTTCTTTATAATCATTACACGTGGGTTGTTTATCTAATATGACACGACCTCAACGTTCATAGGACTGTTTTTTTATTTTAAATCTTACTTTCCAGTTAAACTGGGTCACTAAATATTTACGTTACAATCGTGTTGAAATTGTCAATTTTCAAAGGAAAAACATGCACATTATGGAAGCGCTAATATTTTTATAATTCTCAATAACTCAAAAGTAAAACGTGTAGAAAATGAAAGAACGCGGTGGAAATTAATGTTACTTTGTTTTGAACGATATGGCGAATATTCTGCATACAAATTAACTTCCGTGTATTGATGAAAACTAGTAGTAACACACAGGATTGGGAATGGCATGTGTTGTTTCTTCCAAAGAATCAGGTTTTTACTCGACGTTATTTGTTATTCAATCGGCACGTACATTTTCTTCCACCTAACAATAATGCAATATACAACTAAGAAAAATGACGCAATGATTTAAACACATGGATCGTAACGTCAAAAGTGATAATTTTCCTTACTACTCAAGGAAGTAGTACAGTAAAAACGATTTAGAGATTTCGCCTTAATTCACAAAATATTGCGGCAGCGAAGTATCTTCCTCGGAACTTGCTTTCAAGAAAAATGTGCGTTACTAACATATTTTCCAAGAAAAATTAATTTGGAAATACCAAGTTCACTCTATAATACTCTAAAAGAAGGAAAAATTAAAAAAAATGTGGGAAATCCATCTTGATTACAAAGACTATAGAAGAGGTGTAGACGCAATAAATCAATCAGGGAAATGTTGCATTGTAAATTTTATATCTAATATATTATAACCGCTGTATCCCTGCGTGCGTCCATGCGTACGTCCATGCGTACGTCCCTGCGTGCGTTCCTGCTTGCCTGCGTCTGAAGCCTGGAGTGACGTCATCTCCCGGCATGAACACAAATAAACTGGGAACGGTCGATTCGATTTCGATGAATCTTTCACCTGAATACTCGACGCAAACTCTTGCAGGATTTAAGTGGGCAGTCGTCCACCGGAGAGACATGGGTTTGATTCCAGGATAGTTTTCGTTTTTTTCATTTGATTAACACGGAATCGGCTCGAATACGATGTGTAGACCTTTATTCATTAACATTTTAAAATATCTTACAATCTAGACTATGACCCGAGATTTATACCATTTCACGTAGAAGAAAATGTAAAATTTTATTCTTACCGCAGATTCTGTTGTTTAATTCGTGTTTGCTCATAATTTGTTTATATTCGATTTTATCCTGTTTTTCGACATTTCAAAAAGGAGGTCGCTAGGGTAGCCGGCATTGTTCATCTCGTATTTTTGTATTGCTAGACTCGGGCTTCAAGTGCATTTGCACTATGCTTGCAATGAAACGCATGAAGGATGAAAACATTAAGCCTCGAGTGACGTCACCTCCCAGTATAAAACGCAAATAAATCAAGAACGGTAGGATCGATTTCGAAAGATCTTTCCCCTGAATACTCGGCGCGAATTCTTGCAGTTTTTAAGAGGGTAGTCGTCTCCCGAAAAGGCATGGGTATGATATCAGGAAAGGTTTCGTTTTTGCATTTAATGAACACATAATCGGCTGCAATACGATGTGTAGACCTTTATTCTTTAACATTATAAAATAATATGAGATAGAGACTTTCACTCCATATTTACACTACATCACCTAGAAAGGAATGAAGATTATTTTCTTTACCTTCGCTTTATTTGTATTATTCGTGTTTGTTCATTTTTTAACTTTAAATCAGATTTTATCCGATTTTTTAACATTTCAAAAATGAGTTTCCTGATTTTGCTGGCATTGTATACCTCAGATTTTGCTTTGTTGGACTCGGGCTTTCAAGTACATTTGCACTAAGTTTACAGTGAAACAAACCCACCAACGACAAATAACCGATTGAAAATTCATCTGAAAAGTTTCGTGTAAATATAAAACAAATGAGACACGTAGCGAAGAGACTTGAAGTCTGAAACGAATCCAATGCATTGAAATAATAGACATCTTAACATTTTAGGAAGATATTTTACGCCTAAATTGAAAATTTCATTTCGTTTGCAAATTTTATTGGGGAGTTTAAAGCAAATTACTATATTGATAATGTTTGTGATAAATTCTTTGGATAATTAAGCAAGATATTTGACACGCGGGGCCGGTGCATTTATAGTGATTACTTGATATTAAATAAACCACAAAACATGATTTGCTGTACCATCAGAAATAGTGAACAAAACAAAAACTGTCATTTACCGGTAAGTGTTAGACTAAATCGTGTATGTCTGTGTTTTGGTTATGAATATAAAAAATAAAATAAGAGTGATTCAACTAATTACAACCTGTGTAACAATTTTTTGTCATAGGAACCATCGCATTGGGCCATTTCACCCAAAGTGCCCTAAATGTTTGCATGTAGTACTGCAACGGTCTCCCAGTATTATTTCAAAACCTCAATAAACATGGAACGAGATGAAATATAATTGAAAACTATCCTTTCTTGAGTTTAGGAAAGAACTTTATTACAAGAGTTCTGAAATGCGCAAATTCATATTTCGGGGCACAGGGTTTCTGGTGATGGCTCGCGAAAAGGACTTTGCTACATCTTTCTATAGTCCGTTTCAAATGACTTTACGGCTGACGTTTCGTTCATACTCGGGACCGCTTGTAAGTCCCCGCTGCTAGGGAGTGGGGCAACGTCTCCATTGCCGTATCTACTACACTGGAATGCACCTTGTGGTGGGCTCGTGAGGCAAAGGGAACTGCATAATTTCAGCGGCGTAAGCACTTGACAACGCAGCATCCAAAGACTCGACGTCTCCAAGAAAGGTGATCCTTAATTTTTATTTTCAAATTTATTTTGTCTGACCGCATCAAAATTTTACATGTGATGCAAAAACAGTGTATGATGTTTTAGCAGGAGGTCGCTCAATGTTTTCAAAGTTATGCTATATAGAGTATGATGACACATCTTCATGTGTACTGACCAAGGCCATGATTGGCCTTAAGCCAGGGTCCCCCCCATTCGAAAAAGGATGTTATCCGTTTAAAACGGGGGTATCATGGTGACTAGCCACCCATTGTTGCTCTGTGAAGTTCTGCTAAAGGCTCCATTGATAATGCTTGCTATGATCTACAACCACCTGGAGCACAAACTAGAGTTGTTCCTCGTCTTTGATGAGGCGCCCGGAGAAGTTCTGGACAGGAGCAACTCCACGTTCGGCATTATCATTGGTTACTTTCAAAGTCTTCTGTTATGCCTTCGCATCCAGATAGTCATTCTTTATCCCAGAGCTTAGCATTAATCCTCAAAAACCCACCAGGGATGTTGAGGGTTGAGAAGAGAGACTTTGTCTTCTTGGTGACAAAATCTGCAAGAGATTTTTTGTCCAAAGTGTCCAGGTCGACCATGGCTCAAATGGGAGGATTTTCTTCTCCATCGACACTGGACATGGCTTCAACCATGCAGTCCTTGATGTCAGCAGCAATAGCATCATCGAACTGAGAGAGAAACCTGTTAATTCCTCGGGGAAGTACCAAAGGTGACCAGCCATCTTCCGTGAAGTCGCCTTAGCGATGGTTGGATTGTTATTTGAGTATTTGAGCAAAGGCTTGAGAAGGCGTAGATCGTTCTGTGGGACGCAAATAAAAATAGAAGATTTGATCGTAGCCCTCACATAAACACGCAAGACGAAGATACGGAAATCTCGAAGACCCTTTTCCTCTCGCTGCGTTAAGGGGAATTGTGACTAGAACCTCATAATCTTCATAGCGTAAATAGCTTTTGACATCCTTCTGGCATGATAAAAAGCTTCAGTTGCACAAAAGAGTGTGACGCGAGCAGGTGGATTACCAAGAAAATGATAGGCCAACTCAAGGAGCTCCTTGTAATAATATCTAGGCTGCTGCATCGTAAACGTGGCTCAAAAAAGGTAGCAGCTCCTCCTTGGCATCGGCGATGTTGGCAGCAAGAGTCTCCTCGGTGGTAAAGTCTTCGTACCGCACCTGATTGATGTGTTCCAAACATGTTTGGAAGCGTATGTGTACTGGGGTTTCCGGAGCAAAAGAAGAATTCATATATTCTTTGAAGTTTGCCAAGGTCAGCAGTTACACGATGTGATGTCGACAGTCAAGCTGAAGTAGATCGCGCCAAAGCAGTTGTTGGAAGATGACACATGCTCCTGCGGTGCGACTAGTGTTAGAGGAAGTTGTGTCAATAGACATAGCTCGCACCTTGTCTTGAACACTCCACTGCTTCAAAGTTCTGAAAATAGCTTGAGCTTGTGCCTATCCAGTAGCTACGGTTAGCTTGGGAACGGCAAGAAGCTGATAGATCCATCTCCGGATACAATCACAGGGAGGCAATCAACCATCTTCTTTCCAGTCAGTTCAGAGAGTAGCTTACCGTCCCAATGGGCAGTCAGGGCCACTTTCCTCTTGAACGATTTCATTGTGATTGCAACTACTGCCTCTCGTTGCTCCTGTCTTTGACGTCGGATGGTGGTCCTGCTTAAAGCCAGATCAGTAACATTATGACCGAGGCTTTCGGCTCTCTCAGCGACAATCATCGTTGCCGCTCGGTCGGAAACTTTACTGCGATCCAGAGTTGCTTTGAGAGACGGTGTGAGGATCTTCATGCAACCGCGTTTTGCAGGTGGTTTCTACCAGCTAGGCCCATGAACTGGATCAGCATTGGTATCTTCATCATCAGATGTCGATGTGCTGCTGTTGCTTCTTTCTAACACGATATCTTTGAGAAGCGGATTAACTCTTACCCCCTCCTTCTGCTTTTGATTGTGTTCATTACACAGCCGCTCTTGCTTCTTTTCCTTTTTTCCTTTTGGAACAATGTCACAGAGGAAATCGTTTCACGACGGCCTTTCTAACACTGAGCAAGGTAAAATTGCTTGTCCTTATCGATTTTAGGGCATTGTTGTTTGCTCTGTCGAAAAGAACATCAAAGCAATCCTTGAAGTTACTCTCATTGCCGGGCTACGTTGTTGCCTTACGATTGTCGTTTTTCTTCAATCCCACCTACCAAAAGTACCTATAGCTTCTTCATCTTATTTACTGCATCTTTCTTATGTTGGATTGAGATTCCCGCACAATGCCAGAACTCTTGAATCTTTTCAGTCTTTATTGAGACCGCCTGGCGTATCATTTTTTTCAGCTTAATATGTAAGTAAAGGAAAGGCGACAGAGCCTGCCTATTGGACGGCAGCTTAGCTCTTTTGATACCTTCTTCGTGCTTCTCTATCAAATACACTCTGGAAATTTGCCGAGTAGATATAATCAAAAAAACAATCCGTAAACAACTGCAAAGTTACACCTGGAAAAAATTAGTGATTGTTATTTACATACAATACCTAACACCTACTTTTAGGTTTGTATAAATCATTATAAAATACTAACAACCTCAATATCGACTATAAACCTGTCAACCAAATAACAGGAGCACCGTGAAAGAGAATAATACACATACGCAACAACCACGGTAGCTGGCTACAGACTGAGGGTCTGCATAGCGAACATGCACACGACACGCAATGAATTAGCAATTAGTAAAACTTGAAGAATTTTGAGAGACCTATATATATTAATATTTAATATTTTTTCCTAAAACTGCGTATACTGTGTGTTTTGTATTAAATGTGGCATTTTGAGTGGGTCAGGCTAACATTATTTAATGTATTATTTTTCTCCATTAAATAAGGACCATCCTACCCCACCTACTTCATTCTTATTGGTTTTCTAAAGGTCGCGCTTTCGAAAGTTTTTTCTTCCGCCTATCTCTAAACCTCCAAGTTAACTGAAACGCACTATAAGAAAAAAATAAAAAAGTGCTTATGAAAACGATTCGTACGTCCCAGGTTATGCTAAAAAATATACAGCATCGTAATTATTGCCAAGGAGTTTTAGGAATTCAATTCTATGCATGTTTAAATTTCGAGTAATTTTATTTTGCTGAGATTCTTTGTTTTTGTGAGAGCAAGTCAAGATTAACTTGAAATAATTTCAAATGAAATTGAAAGCTTGAATCAGGAGTGCTGATTTTCTTCTAGATTCATTCATGAATCCAATGGTTTTCAAAGATAATAGTCTGGCAATCGCTGGGTTATTCACTAAAATGAATATCTGGAATACGAATAGATTTTGGTATTTGTATAGCGTCAAATAATTTTTACTCTTATCACTACTATTATTCTACAAATCAATGAAAAACCATGCCTAACTTTTATAAAGTAATATCGAAAAACATATGATAAATCAGTCGTTGATCAACGTTATATCTTTTATAGAGATCATCACGAATTAGTAAAACTATACTTGAAAGACATACCGAATGACGAAAAACGTATAATTAAATTTAACATGTTGAAGGAAAATAAAAATGTTTGAAACGCTTAGTTTACTTCGGACATGTTGTGAATTATTCAATTATACGGATCTTTAAAAAAACATCACTAATGCCAGTGGAAACTCCATAACTGCTATGAAAACCAGCTGCACTCTAAGGGCACCCAAACTCTTTTGGTGCGAGTTCTGTGGACCATAAGGCCTTCCGGGGTCATCAGAGGAGCTACACGGTGCGAATCCCTTCTCGCCTTGGTGAGGTATAGCCTAAAGAAAACGCAGGGAGGGGAGTGGGTCAAACCGGAAGGGACGGGTAGGAAGAGTGAGAAATAGAGAGATGAGGAGGAGGAAATGTTAAAAGAGAAGGGTGTGTCTCAGGCGCCAAGGCGATAAGGAGGGAGGGGAAGGGACAGTTGGGGAGTAAGAGGGGGGAGGAGTGCGCGCAGCTAAAATATAAAACAGGCTAGAGATGGAGGGTGGAGATCGTGACTTGTTTGAGAGTTTTATTTTTTCAGTTTCGGTGAGTGTGGTTTTTGCCCAACGGGTGGCAAGCAGAGGGAGAAGAGAGGAAAGTATCCGCGAAGAAAAATGTACAACCAGGAAGAACGGGAGAAAAGAAACGACTAAAGCGGGATGTGACACTAGAAAAACTGAATAGAGCGGAGAAAAGAATATACATGTGTGTAACTACTGAAATGTGCTTTCCAGTGGCTGGTGGGTCGTAAACTCGCTAAAATATTTAATATTTCACCGAGTTTATATGTTTTGACTGAAAGTTGTACACGCTCCAATAGTTTACTGCATATTCGAATTCATTGCATTAATATGTTTAGTTTGTTATTTTAAAAGAATTTTAGGTGCAGATGGCTAAAGTGAGATGTCGGACAAAACTGACGTCTCTTCAAATAAGAAAAAACGGAAAATAGTAATAATAAAACTACTTTAGCGCAAATAGGTTTCCTTATTTATATGCACTATTATAAGAGATTTATGACAAGCACATGCGGCTATGCCCTCGGCAGTATTCGAACCCGCTGTTCTTGCATTTGGAGTTAAACATGCTAACTACCAATTTACCAAGGCCGCAAATAAGAACATATAAACATTATAAAATGCAGGAAAAGTTCATAAATAGTTTTAATGTCAGGCGAATCTTATGCAAATTAATTAAGATACCTGAAAATTACCGAGACAAACTCAATACGCAATTCGCCATGAAATAAAAAGTAAGAATTTACGACATTGTTTGTAACCGAGATGTACTGTAAGAAGCCGATTTGAGTGAAAACTTTTCCAAGAAAAATCGGCCTATATTGCTTTCGTGAGCGGAGAAGAGGCGTTCTCAAATTGTTTTCATGGGAAATGCTGCCTTAGGTGCAATTTGAGCCCAAAATGTCATGTTCCGGAAGACTTTCCTTTTATTTAGGTAATAAGAACTGACATATATAAAGATTCCATGAAGTGTCCCAGTGGAGAAAAACCAACGCGCAAAAGGTGAGACAAAAGTAAGGAACGAAAACACTAGAGGGAAGAAATTTTGATTAAATTTAAAGGTAAAGAACTTGGATGAGGAGAATGAAAGAGAGAGGGTGAGATTACGGACAAATTGAGTAAAAGGAAGCGACGGAAGGCAGAGAAAAGTTGAATAAACATAAGAGAAAGATTAAGAAAATGGGGTGCTAATAAAAAATGAACCGAGAATTCGACCCTAGCAGGAGGAATGAGAGAGAAGAGGGGGAAAGAAGAAAGCGAAGGGAAGAAAGGAAACAAAATGATACGGTGACATTTGAGAAAAAGGGCACATGAAGGACCCATAAATTAGCATTAAACTAATTGTAGTGAGATAAATATGAATCCCACGGAAAGAGTTGAATAATGTTGGAGATATACATCCTCTGAGAGAACAAATAGAATGAGACAACTTGATAAAACGTGAAGTAATGTTTATTTAATAACGTAAAAATATAGGTGTACGGTATATTTCATGCTAAGATTATGAGATAAAATGAGGAGAGAGAATGAATTTCAATAATCCTTCAAGACAAGCGTGTTCTTGTGCTGTAAAAGACACATCACTGGTAACATTTCCCAGCATGCAAACACTATGTGTTTTTCTAAGTTAACATAGATGTCGTGCTACATATAATGCTGAAATAAATTTGCTTATACAGAATTATGACAAGAGCACATATCGAATTATAGAGAATGAATATACGTACATTATCATTATTCCCTCATGAAAATTAGTTTTTTCGTTCTTCAAATTCTAATATGTAATTTTCCGTTATAAACTGCTAGTCATTTGATAAAATTTTTAAAATACTGAAAGTAAAACAGATATATAGTTAAAAAGAAGCAGAAGGATAAAATTCTTACTCAGTTTTCCCTCAAACTGGAAAGTCTTGTTCTTAAAATCAAGAAAGCGCACCTTTGCCCCTTCTTTATTATCCACCTGGCATTTTCTTCTTCCTTTCGTTGCACCTTTTCGACAAACTGATCAAATTTGTCCGAAAGAATTCCACTTGACCGCTCTCTCCCATCTTAGCACTTCACCAGAAGTAATGTGATTAAGCTCGGAGCTTACTCCCTTCCAAGTCAACATCCCATAAACAAACAGTATCCGAGAGATTCCCTCTCGTGTTCCTGGATCCAGCTCTATAGTTTACTGGAGAACAATTGCATTCTCCCAATCCGCCTCAATTCAATCCAATCCGAAATGTTAGAAGGAGCAATTAGCGCGAATACGATGTTTCTACGGGAACAAGTTTAAGTGCCAACCCACGTCTATGTGAGGAGATGGTTAGCGGGATGGCGTGTGGAAAGGAACTGGAAGAGGTATAAGGGATGAAGGGCTGGTGAGAAGGAGGATTGGGACAAGGATATGTGGGAATGGAAGAGGGATAGCAGAGAAAGAGAGAGAGAGACGGAAGGATGGCGTGCGTGGGTGGAGGCTTTGAAGTGGCGCAAGAGGATGGAGTCTGGTCGTACATATATATTTGGGAGAGGGTAGATGGGGTGGAACCTGAATAAAACAGGAGTTTTCCTCGACGGAGTTTCCTGAGAGATATAACTCAAGGATCTCTTTAAACGCTTTTCAGATGCCATTCAAGCTTCTCAATTGATGATGAAAGATGTTTTTTTTAAATTTGGCGTTGAAGATGCTAATTGTTCTCCAAATAAAATGTTCCTCTTTTGGGTGTATTTGCATATCTTCGTCTCGTGCTAGGAAATATTACAAAACTTTGTCGATTTTTTTCAATCTGTACATAATAAAGCATTGATAAAAGAAATCTAACACAAATTTAAAAAATGTTATACTTTGTAGAAATTCCGGAGGATATCGATGGTAATATAAAAATTTGCTAAAAGTAACCACAAAGAGTAAATTTCAGAAAAGACTATGAACATACAATATGATGGGAATACAATTGACAATACTTATAGAAAGCGTTTTACAATCAGTGATTTGTAAATTCCCAGCGCAATCTAGCCGAAGCGCGGTTGTAATTTATCCAAATTTTTCACGAACACAGAAATGACTTTGTTTCGAGTTAATTCCAGGGCATTTGGAATAAAAAATAGAATTATAATGTGATCAAAGAATTAGTAACAAACCGAAGGAATTGGTGATACGAACCTGCCTAATTAATTCTATGAAAAGAAATTAAATTTCTTGATTTTATTATTTTTAGTACTGTTCAGCATGTTTTCTTATTGTTCGAAGTAGGTTAAATTATGTCATATTAGCTCCTTAGATTTTATTTATTGAAATTTAATCATTAAGGCTTTTACTTTATGGAAATAATTAAATTACCGATTTTGTTTCATCGATGCCGTCATTCATACATTCAACAAGCACATACTATCGATCTCTTCTTTACAGTGCATAGAAAAGTTGCAGTATTTATTAGTCAACGTAATTTTAGAAAAATGTATTATTCAAATAATGAATTATTATATCAATGGACTTCAAATCCCGATTCTCTTATTCAGTTGATTGATTTGGTGTTTGTTACATTAATCGAGTAAAAATTTCATTTTGGAGCTTAGGCTATAGTTTGTATGTGAAAATGACAAAGTTGCGGTGAACTGACTTTTCAACTGCAAAGTAAAAAAGAAATTATCCTTACGATTGAGAATCTTTGACTTTCCTCTGATGATAGTTATTGATGCTCGGGTGCATTTTACACAAACGTTGTGTTGTTGGAGGTGTTATATTTCACATTAATCGATGACGAACTATCTAATGTAAAATATTTACTATATAAAATCATTTTTAAAGAATTATTTTATTTTATATTGGTGGAAAATGTCATTCCCATCGGTTAAACGGTCTAAAAGTCATTTATACGCATTATTACATCCATTTAACGCTAACTAAAATTTATGGCTACATTTAAATTGGAGAGAATTTTGTAGAGACAAATGAAACCTCACCATTCAACCGAGAACAATCGATTGAGGAGCGTAAACATTAACGGATACATTTATAGTTCATTCAGCTGAACAAAACGCTTTAATTACTCGATGAACGATATAAAATAAGCATTTCAGGTTATAAACCTAGATTTCTAAAGTATATACCGTCAAAAGGAGACATAGATGACATATGCTTTCCCCATCGACCAAATCAGTTTATCCTGAGATAGTTGCAGCATATAAATTGGTACGCTTTGGTAGAAAAATAAAAGTTTCACCATTTCAACCTATTTTAATGGCGTTCACTCCACTCCCTCATATTATACAGCCACCCACGCCAACCCGGACAACCCTCCCAGTCGTCATCCGTCCGACCCGTTTAACCCTCTCTACGCACTCACGCTTACCCTAAACCACCTCATAGTCCCTGCGAGATCGGAAGGGCGTCGTCCCTTTCCTCTCCGTATCCATCCACCGCTCTTTTGCTTTCTCCCCTCCCCATACACCTCCATCGTTCCCTCCCAGAATTTCATTCCCTGGGAACCTTTCCGCCCTCAAAAACCCTTTGCCGTCACAGCCACCTTCTCCCCTCGCCACCTCACCCCCACTTCTCATTTTCTCCTCCGCCGCAGAGCATGGGCCTCATCCCCTGAAGCCCGGCCACCCCTTTGGCTGCGGTCTAGCGGACTGGAGGGTTGTGTACATGTATGTGTCCCCGCTCTCGTGTTTGCAGTTGGAGACGAGAGAAGTAGTGAGGAGAGAGAGGAGGAGGAAGGAGGTTTTGGCGTGCGGGTGTTGGAAGTTGCGGAGGAGGTTACGTCACTTGCCAACACCCTCTTCAGCACCACCGCACTCCTCTTATCCCTTTCTCTGCCATAGCCTATGCTCCCATACCCTATCCCACATATTTTGCACGTACGCCATCTACGTCTCTCTCCGTCTTCCCTCTCTCTCTCTCTCCTTCGTCTATCCCGCTTTCACACCTTGCGATCTATTTGCACTCTTTCTCTAAGCCCCGAGTTGTGCGTTGCGCAAACGAATCGTTTCACGCATTCGCTTGCTGTAATCTCGAGCTTACAGAATTTCTAGCGCGAGCTTTTCCGCGAGTTTTTCCCCTTGTTATGCTCTTGTTTTGTTTATCGTGGCATGACCCGGAACGTACTTTGAGAACTCAATTTCGGAAATTTTGACTAAATATTTTTATTCGTTTGTTAAATTTTTGTGACTTGCAATCTACTTTGCCTGTAAAAGTGTGATGAGGAAATATACAAATAATTGGACAAATTTTTATCAGAAAACCAGCATCCACTACGTGCAGCATTCACTATCAATTTTATATATTATATTATATAATTACAATACGAGAGAAGCGAATGATTATACAGACTATCAGAAAGAGGAAGGCTAACTGGGTTGGACATTACCTGAGGAGAGAAAGTATGATTAAAGACGTGTTAGAAGGAAAACTAGACGGAAAAATGGAAAATGGGAAGGAAAAGGTTTTAGCTGATAGACGATTTGAAAGGAAAAGAGAGTTATCAAGATATGAAGGGGACAGCGGAAAATAGAATTACTCCTATATCAGTGTTATTAATATCCTTTTCAATTAATTTATTCATAACTTAAGTCCTCTCACTTAGATAATTTCCGTTTTTGGTTCTTGAGATATAAAATGATGTAGGTGTAGACTGAAAAGACTGGAGACTGATCAGAAATCTATATGTGAATCATGTTGTAAAGGTCAGGTTGGAGAATGCGGACACTTACGGTGTAAATATCGGTATAGGAGTAAGACAGTGCGCCGACCCTACTCAATATATATGAAGAAAGTGTAATGCAAGAAGCGTTAGAAGGCACAGGAAATTTCAAAATTGGAGGAAGGATTATAAGAACAATAAAATATGCAATTGATCAAATACTTCTAGAAAGAAAGGAATGGGAACTCTAGAAAATGATAAATAGACTAGTAAGAACAGGTAGAATATACGGTATAGAAATAAATACAGAATAATACAAAGTCATTCGAATATCGGACTAAGAAGAGAATCTGAACATAGATATTGGAGGAAAGCTTTTAGAACAAGTTTCAGACTATAAATATCCTGGAAGAATCATAACAAGAGAAGCAAAATGTACGGATGAGATCAGGACTAAAATAGGAAAAGTAAATGCGGCTATTAGAAAAAAGAAACACCTACTTACGGCGAATATAAGGGAAGATATCCACAAGAAGTTCATAAACACCTATGTATGGAGCATAGCTTTGTACAGGGCAGAAACATGAACCTTAAGGGAAAATACTTGGAAAGCTTTGAAGTGTGTACTGGAGGAAAATGATGAAGATGAAATGGACAGATATGATGAAAAACGATGAAGTGATACGTCGAGTAGGAGGGAAGCGAATGATTCTACAGATTAATAGAAAGAGGAAGGCAAACTGGGTTGGGCATTACCTGAGGAGAGAGAGTATGATTAAAGACGTGTTAGAAGGAAAACTAGATGGAAAAAGGGAAAGAGGTAGGAAAAGGTTTTAGCTGATAGACGATTTGAAAGGGAAAGAGAGTTATCAAGATATGAAAAGGACAGCGGAAAATATTAGTATATGGAGAACCAGGTTTAACCATGAATTATCACGGACCTGTCTACGGACAGACTACCTATGATGATAATTACACCGCTCTATAGATATTTTAGGATATTTAATTGTAAACTATTATATATTAGTGTACTGAGATTATACCTCTTACAAAAAAATATATTCTTGAAAATAATTATCATTATAATTTTATGAAAAATAGCCAACTTAATGTTTCTCCTTCTGCTTTCAAGATTGATTGCTATTTTTTTCTATTATAATTATTTTAATTTAACATCAATACTATAAATTTAGGAATTTGTCCAGATGGTCAAAAAGGGCAATATAATAAAATTATGACAATCTTTAAACTATGCTACCTATTATAAATTTACAAAGGCCTAAATAAATATTTCAGTGAATCATTGTTTTATGAAAATTTCTTTTGCTTGCACTTCGAAATTTCTTATACAGTTATATGTAGCTGATTTGTTGAAAAACATTACCGAATTTTTTTCTAAAATATATTTTGTTTTTACATTTAAATGAATCTTAAGTAAGATTAAAGCGTTTTTACAGGTAAGTTTAAATTTTATCAGCCCTTAAATATATTAAAATGGATTGTGTTCTTGAACATTATGAACCCGCTTTTTGAGGAGAATGCAGTCCTAATTCATAAAAGTCTCTTTTAAGTTATGGGTGAAACCAAACGACGTTCTCTTTAATTAGTAGACATTTCTATTACGGAAAATCTAACATCAAAGAAGTCGAGATAATCGTCCAGATATTACGCAACAGCTTTCTAGAAATCATATACTTGTTAACGGTTCCGTCTTTGGCTGCCGTACTTAGAAATGTTTTCAGCATAATGAGTGATTTTAAAATACGCTAGCTTTGAATAAATTCTTAAACTCATAAAAATGGTACCTTTTCCACTCAGCATCCTGACTACTCTGCCGTCGAGCTGACACTCGAAAAAAATAGCAAATGCATGAGATCTGAATTCCTATGACACAATCAAACCTCTGGAAAAGAGAAATGGGCAAAATTTTCTCTTGGGATGAAGAGGAGAGAGAGCTGTAGTAAAAATTAAAGATAAAGCAATGGGGGAGAGAAATTTCGAAGAAATTATATAAAAAATAGGAACCTGATTTTTTCGTAAGTGGAATAAAATTTAAAAAAAAATATGGAAGTTAAAGCGCATGAGAATGAGAGGGGGGAAAGAGAGAGGGCTGTAATAGGAAAAGAGAAGATGAAAGATTGCACGAAAGTGGGAGAAAGAGATAGCATAGGGGACAGAGGTTAGGAGATAAGGAACGAAGGAGAGTTTTGGAAATGACTCGGGGAAAAAGAGGGAGTGGGAATCGCTCTAGTAAAGAATCACAGAGTCAAGGAGCAAGTTCTACGTAAATGATGCTTTATGAAGCTAATTACGGGGGCTTAGGTTTGCTTCCGTGAAGGGAGAAAAAGACCCAGGATATAATGGGGGCGTGGTCCCCTCCGTCCTTTGAGAGGTACGATTTGTTGATGGTTCAGGGAAGGGAAGGAAACGAGGACGCGGGTGTAGCGAACAGAACGGAAAGAAAGAGTATAAGGTAAAGATGGAGGACAAAAAGGACAGTGGAAAACGCAAGAAAGGTCAAGAAATAAAGAAGTGTAAAGAAGGAGGGGTATAACTTATTATGGTAGTTGGTGAGATGGAAGTTACCTTCCAAAAGAGACTGGTAATTGAGTAAGAGATAAATGAGTGACATTGTGGTTACAGGAAATTGGGACGGGTATGAGGGAGCGGGCTTCGAGGGGGAAATAAAGAGGGGAGGTTTAGAGGGAAGTTGAGAGCATGCCTTATATACGGAGGTGGGGAAAAATGAGATTAGGGAATATGATTGTTCCACCGATGGTAAGAACAAAATTGCGGAGTTCGAGAAATGAAGGCAGGATAGTTTCACTGCGGGAGGAGGTTGGGAAGGAGGTTAGGAGGGGGTTGGGGAAGAAGAGGGAGGACAGGGGAAGGAGGTTAGGGGGCTTCTTCTGCCTGGAGAGAGGGAGAGAGAGAGAGAGAGAGAGAGAGAGAGAGAGAGAGAGAGAGAGAATTTTCAGTTGGGAGTCACGGAAAGAAGAAAGATACGTATAGCTTTTGATCCCACATGGAGAGAGAAACACAGCTCCATTTTTGTGGCCCAAGTCACGCATGGACCTGGATTTATGTAAGGCTGTAAACCGCGCTCACTGAGCAATGAATTACAAAAAGGAGGACCTTAACTTTTTAAAGTGCAAAAAATATTTAACCGACCTTATTTCGGAAGATTAAAAGCCTGGTTGTCCGCTGCTCTCGTTTTTATTTGTTAAATGAATACGATAACGAGGTGGAAATTATGACAGAAATTTACTGAGCGTTGGAAGGAAATAGAAGTACAAAGATGAAATTTATAAATTGACGTAAACAAGGAATTTAGGATATGAGCACCTCCGTGTTTTATTCGCGTAACCCTCATTATACTAGCTGTGAAATGATAAAGTTTTAGCGAAACACAGAGTCACGCGTTTACGGCAAATGATATGCCACTTGCAGTTTTATTTGGACTTGAAGCTTCCGTTTAAACTTTACATCGCATTTTAACTTTAATGAGAAGAAACCGCAACTAAAATGTAAACCTATTAGTAAAAGTTAGAAATATTAATTATTTATTATGCTTCATAAAATAGATAATGGTCGTATTTGATTTTGTAAATGAATTAGAAAAGAAGAAAAACGGATCTGGTAAAATATGCACTTACAAAGAAATCGAATATCCACCGTTCAGTTAGAAAAACGTGATAAATTATTTTCCACTAGTAATCTATGCTCCTGTACAAGGTGATTATATGTATATTACCGTTGGCAACTTTCCAATCTGTGGAGCTAATGAGGAATAAATTACCGAAAGAATATCGATGCGGACGTTCCGTGCTGGGACAGAATTTCCATTAAAAGTTTGTGATATAAATAGAAAGAGACATAAGACGCGAGCCCAGAATTTCACGTTACCAGAGCGGAGAGTAAAATTCAAATGTTTTTCACGCAAGAAACAAAATTGAGCATTACGTCAATTGCACGAAATATTTCGATCCGATGAAAGAAGAACCAACCCGCCCACAAACCAAATGAGGTTTCACGTCGCATGCATCTCCCTCATAAAATCCCAACTCTCTTACATCAGTTCAACTCAGGCAATGCGACCAATCGGAACGGGCAGCGGTCGAGAGCTTTTTTCGCCTGGTTAAGTAATAAATGTTTTCATAAAACGGAGGGTGACAGTAGTAAACTCGCCGCCACGTCAAATGAAGCTTACGTGGGCGCCCTCGACCAACTACATAAGCATTGTGGTCCAAATGAGTACGCGGGAGTTCAACGGAAGAAAATAATTGAAAGAGGGAGAGAGAGAGAGGAGGGAGAGAGAGAGGAGGAAGAGAGAGGAGGGAGAGAGAGGGGAGGGATAAAGAGGGGAGGGAGAGAGGGTAGGGAGGGAGAGAGGGTAGGGAGGGAGAGAGGGTAGGGAGGGAGAGAGGGGAGGGAGGGAGAGAGGGTGGAGGGAGAGAGAGGGTGGAGGGAGAGAGAGGGGAGGGAGAGAGGGGAGGGAGGGAGAGAGGGGAGGGAGGGAGAGAGGGGAGGGAGGGAGAGAGAGGGTGGAGGGAGAGAGAGGGGAGGGAGAGAGAGGGGAGGGAGAGAGAGGGGAGGGAGAGAGGGGAGGGAGAGAGAGGGGAGGGAGAGAGAGAGAGGGGAGGGAGAGGAAGGAGAGAGAGAGAGCTGTGAGATTGTGGGAGGAGTGGGGAATAGGTTGGTTGTGGGGATGTGGGTTGGTCGTTTTTGGAGTAGAGATAGTAAAAGAAGAAAAAGCGGAGGACATTCACCTCCTATCCTTTAATTTTCCTCCTCTAAAACACTACCGTCGTTATTTTTATCCCCACGGAAAAGGTGAAGGCGTTCCTCCTCCGTTGAAAGCGGAATGGCCAAGAGAACGGGAATGTAGAAGATTAAATTGTACAGTTTCGAAATTAAGGTAACCCCGCCGCAATAGGTATCAGGTCCAAAGAAAACGAAAGCAACTCCGTAGTCACTTATACGACAATACCAACGGTTCTTAACGCGATAAAAATACGCAACCTTCCTTCGAGTGTGTGTCTATCATCCGGTTTCCATCTTGGGAGAAGCTGCTGTAACCCGGATCTATACGACTACTGGTATTGCACAGGGTCCTCGTAGAAGAGGAAGCAAAGGGGATGGAATGGAGTTACGTGGACATGAGGATGTAGAAAAGCTCTTCCTTATTCTTCGGAAGGAACTCTGGTCACGTATGGGTGTTATAACGGTCAAGGAATGGGGGAGTCGGAGGTGGAAGGGGATTAAGAAAGGCAGAGGAATGAATGTGAGGAAGACGTCTGCGATAAAAGGAGAGAGAAGCGGAAATAGGAAAAGGATATTGGTATGTGCGGAGGGAATACTCTCTGGAGGAGCATCCTTCCGTTCCTCTCTCTTTCATAAGCCTTTCTTTGAATTTCCCAGTGTAAGAATTTGAGTATTTTGAGCGAATGTTCGATGCTTAAGCTATGGCTTGAAGTTGGGTTAATATTTTGAGAAGCTGGATGTATCGGCATTTTTTCTTCGTAATGCAGCAGATTAAGTTCTAAAAAGTAGATAGTTACCTTCATATTATTATAAGTAAGCTTTGTCAGATTCTACATGTTTTATTGTAATAATATAAATACATAAACAATAAACTTATTTGTGGAATCTTACAAAATCTATTTCTTCGAATTCCTTAAAAATAAATATTTGTTTTTTTAAGTTCGTGATTATCGTTAATTAATCATGTAAATAAATTGCGCTAAAGTTTCGAGGATACTATAAAAAGCCATCGTACTGAAAAATATATTTCCTTCGTATATCTTATGCAGCATCCATGAAACTAACATATAGGATTTAGATTTATTCCATTCATGCATATCCTTCATTAACCGATTAGGCTACCAATCTAATTGATCATAAAAAAATGATTTTCGTAACTATGTATTATGTTTCGAAATATTTCTTATTTGCATTGAATAGAACCCGTAGAGAATTGATGTCCAACGGGTAGCTCGCGGGCGTCTGGTAGCCCGCGAAGCTTTTTTCGGGCGCCTGCGGAACTAATTTTTTAATTCAGTTGCTCAATACAAATATCATTTCACTCAAAAATATTTTATAGTGAGACAAAGTGTTTGAAAGCAATCTTTGTAATATCATCCAAAGAATTCCTTTGATCCGAAGAGATAGAATGCCAAAGGACTGATGGTTATTATGTACGATATATACTCAGTTGGATGGATCCTCATACCTTCGCGAGACGGCATTTTCGTAGATGAATGTCATAAAAACCAAACACAGGAATCGTCTTTCCGAGAAGAATTTGACTAATTGTACGATATGAGAATCGCTTTTTCAACGTACGTAGCAGATTTTAAAAAAGTGTCACAAATATTCAATCGCAAGTGTCACACTAGTGTCGAAAATCTTATTTGTAATGGTTAACTTTATAAATTTCGGCCACTTTGTATTTTGATGTAAACCATTTTTATAAACCTTATTAATAAAATAAAATATACTTATATACATTTTTTGTCTATGAAGTTTTCTCTCAGGTATGACCGATGGGATTCACCGAGTTATGGGAGGGTGGGGTGTTCCCCCGCTCAACAAAATATCATGGAGGAAACCCCCCGAGTTATGGGTGGGAGGGGGCCCGCCGTGAGCTTTGGGCAAGCTAAGTAGTCCCGGAGCCCGAAATGGTTGGACACCACTGCCGTAGAGTATTCAATCTAGAATGTGATTAAATGTTGAAAAAGGAGTGTTAATACATTTAAAATGATAAATTTATCATATTCTGCATTTAAAGTTTGACAAATTCATAGAAAAACTTAAAAATCGAGAGTTAAATACTTAGGAGTTGCACATGTAAATCAATGTTCTTGATTGCATTTATTTTTAACTGAAAAACATAGGATAAATTTATGGTGAATGTATTTTCTTATCTCTTCCCGATAGAAAATCCGATCTCGTGTCTTATTTTTTCATTTCTCATCAAACTTCTGACAGAGATTTATAGCGCTTGTGTTTTCCTTTTATTTTAAGGAATTTCTTCCCCTTATCTTGTTTCAAAGTTTTTCTTCCTCTAGGAAATTCGAGCGGATACTTTGTTTTCGTTGGTTTTAGTTATCCGACTACCTAAACAAGCAAAATTACCAGTATCATCTTTTCAGCAATATATAAAAATCCTACTCCTTTGCACTAATAAACGGCAAATCCTTCTATGTATTAAATGTTTAATGAAACTACACCAATACAATTTCAGCTAATTAATAATCAAAGAGAATAGCTCTGCAACTCCTGATTTTAGAATGTAGGATAAATTTTGATTAGTAACGTGTTGAGCTCGGACCATTAAAGCATTAATTATCAACAAGGAGAATTCCCTTCGTAAAACGATAGAGTTTTGCGCGTTTTATGTGCAACTTTACGATCTGAATACCTACATTTTGCGTTCCGTTAATTTTATCCTTATAATTATTTTGTTCAGTTTACGCCCCATGATAGAGAGTTGAAACTTGGAGGGTAAATTTTTGTGCAGCGGCTATTTATTTTTCGTTATATTTGAGTTTTTAACAACGTACAAGTACGTATTAGAGCCTATTTCAAATTTTATTTTAAAATATCTCTGATGTAAACGAATGAAATCTGAAAATTTTGAATGTACATTAACACATTAATGCCACTTATTCTTGAAAATTTTGAGTTGTTAACACAATATGGAAACGATCAAATTTTGTTACAAAATTGATGACGTTCTAAACTTAAATGTCATTTTGGATATATCAATTATCCAAATAGTATATTTTAAGTAAAATATATGTTTATGTAGAATTATGGTTCACAATACTACGCTAACTAGGCTGTTAAGTCTCCCTCAGTTAACTCGTTTAACGTCACCTTTACGTGGTACCCCCCTTTATAAAACAAATGGAGCTATATTGACCGAATATTTGGCAGTACAACCACTTGAAAAACATAAAAAATACTTTAAAGCTCTATAAATTTGGTTGAAATATATTATTTTTATCCCAAAAACAGTCTCATTCAAGACAAATATTATGCTCATAATATTTAAGTGTAACAAAATGAATGCAATCGTTTTATTTGTAAAGCTAGGAATGTGTTAACTTTAACTTTTTACTTTCTCCATACGTAGTATACGGGAAGTAGTTTTCATGAAAAAACCGACTTCGAGGTTTCAACGGAAATACACGTTTTGAGGTCCCCTGAACTTGTTTTGACCATTTTCTCGATGATGTCTGCGTGTGTATGTGATAGCTCTATTGTGGGTGCTCTAACTAAAAAACTGCTTATCAGGTCAACGCGAAGTTTTATATTTAGCATTTATGTGAAAGTCACAAGAACTGCTTAGTTTTTGGTAAAGCTCGGTCAACCAGAATTGGCTGTTTACTCTTGTCACATCCGTTATTTTGAAATATTTGCTTTAATATTTGATAAATGTATTAGAATAAATGTTGTAGAAATTTTAATTTTCTACAAAGTTTGTACGAAACATTTCCCCATATAACGCATTGTTTAAGAGATATTTTAAAAACTAATGTTTTAGCTGCCACCAGTACACCACCTACCGGCGACTGTTGTAAACGATTGACGCTTAGTTATGTCTTAGTATACTCTCCTTTTTCTTTTCTTAATTGTTGGAGCTTTGTGGCTGTATTCAATGTTGGAAGGCTATGGTTCGAGTTTATTTATGTTCTTTGTAAAGTCAAAAATGTTCTCGGTTTCTTAAAATATTTATTATTATGTAACCTATTTGGAATTTTTAGAAATGTCACAGATATGGAGAAAGTCATTTGGTGGCCACATCAGATTTTTTATCTTTCAATTTAAAGAAGATTTTTCTTAAACTATAAAAATATGTGAACTTAATAGTCGGTTATGTTAGGATAATTTATTTAGGATATCTAAAGTTCTCTTCTTAATAATTGAATGATGATTTGTGTGCTTCTTCATGTTTTAAATATTTGTACTTGTGTCTATTTTAAATGTACTATTACGAAAGAAATAATGGGGAATTCTGGTCATGTATCCAGTTCTTCCATTGTTCCAAATTGAATATGTATATACGTTTCGGTGAACTTTAGGTAAATATTTAAATGTTTCATACAGCATTGTTTTCATAAAATATTGTTAGACGTACGTATTTCATTCAGCTATTGTTATATTCACTACGAAATTTCGTCATATTTATTAGACTCTAATCCAGGACTAAACCTTTTCGAGCAATTTCGCTACCATAAACTATGTCACGTTATTTGAAATTTATCTTAATCCAAAAAAACTATTTACCCGACCTTACAAGCCAATTATTCATTTGCAGGGATGAAAAACTAACGCGACTCTTCATCCAGATCCTTTTTCTCCCTTTTTGCGGTTTTAAATCGGGCCACCCTTCTCCACCCTTGATCTCCCCTCTCATATCCATCCCCACTGTCATTCCCTCGCTGTCTCGCTTGCTCCAGGGTCTGTTCTCTCCAACGGATTATATCCAGTAGGCCGTTCCAAGCACTCCATTGTTTTTACCGCTCAAAGTATACCGACTGAACCACTTTTAGGAGATCCGCAGTGGACAATTAGTCACCCCGCCCGTTGTTAGGGTGCCTAGGAAATCGATTAACGCGATCGTAAATGGAACGACGAAGTTAAAAAGGAATGGAAGGAGTCTAGGATGGAAGAATAGTTCGTTAAGGAAGCTGTAGAGTCGTTCGGATCACTTTAAAAATAATTTTATCAAAGATTTAGTATTTATTTAATATTTAAACGCTCAGAATTATTCCATTTTGACATAAAATATTTTAATTGTATGAATTTTCAAGAATTCTCGATATAGTAAGAAATTAGCACCCTGTCGATATATGTAATATTAATATACCTGGTAGCCGTTTATACATAACTTAAACTAGCGTAATTGCCTGTAATATATGACGGTATGGGCAGCATATCTTTAAAAAGCTTTAGAATATTCAATATATATGACTTTAATGTATTAATTGAGCGACTTCGAATCGTAGACGAAATATGAAGATTATTTATTTTTCTTTGAAACGGAAAAGGTCTAAATCTTATGGGTAACGAAAACGATCTACTGAAGTCGAACCCGGATCTTTTTTGAGGATATTTTTCGTAAATGGCTTTTTATATAAGAATCAAACATTTCTACCAAATTTCAATCTTCTACGTACTCGGAAAATTTGTTAAAAATAGCATTACAATCAACCATAATTAGTTCATAATAGTCGAATGTGAACGGATTAATTAGCTCATTATTTAAATAAATTTCAAAATACATTTGAATTAATCCTTTGCAATGAAACGGACACTGTAATAATATTAAAAATAATTATTTTGCGTATTAGAAATTAGATTTAATTTTATTAATTGAAAATATAACCTTTATTCGGATATTGACAGCTTTTTATATTTTTTGAGTTGTGAATAATTCGTTACTCTCATCAATAAAAATCTGCATTTTTATAGGAAAAATTTCTAATTTAATTTGAATTTATGTGATGCATTTTCAGTTTTTTGTTTAACTTATTCGTAAAAAAACGGAAATTATTTTAATGAAAAAACGTCGATTGGGGTGATACCGAATATCAGATTCAGTATTAAAATATAAAATGAGTTATGAACGTTTGGGAGGGGATACAAGTCAAATATAGATTTTTTTCTACACCTTTGGTAATTTTACCAATTAGTTTTAAATAAAATTACTAGAATATGACCAAATAAATTATCTTTTAATTTTTTTAAAACATGAATGCATCTGACACATTTTATGGGATTTTTAAAATGTTCACCTAGGTAAAATACACGGATTAGTAAAAAAAGCTAAAATGGTGCGATATGGACCGATATAGTATCATTCGCATAAAAAGAATGATTCATCGCATTCAGTCCAACAATTCCCATGCATAAATAGCGAAAAGTAAATCTAGGTAATTATTGCCCAAAAATTTCTTGAAAATATTTCACATCGAAAATAGCTGTACATACATGTTTTATTCATTTTTAAATTTGTTTGTTTTCATGTATATTCACTGTAAACTAATAGAACATATGAATGCAATATGTTAAATATTTCTGGTTTGATAGAATTTATTTAGCCGGACTCAAAAATCACATTTTCATTTCTTTACCTTTTTCTTCATAAATATGTATGTCGTTCCCTTCTTCCGTTGTTTAACTTAAAACATCTTTACATCCATTCGATATACTTTCGCCCCGCAACCTTTTTACTTGATGAACTGATGACTCCACCCAAATTTATTTTTCCAGTTCACTGGAAGCGAAAAATAAAACGCTCAACCGATCGATTTGGATAAATTATAGATTCATCTCACGGGGATTAATATTTTTTAAAGAAGTAAATTAACAGATCCGGCATTTATTTATTCATGAAGTTTTCATAGATACATTAAATTTTCTTTCTATTCTCGACGAAAGACTTCCCTTCCATACAACTCTAAGCCTACTCTTTCTAACTTAACCCTTCATCTTTTCGTAATCAAAAACTGGGTTCCAGATTTTATGCTCTCGCTCCAAAGAGCTCACGTTCTCCCTCTTTAACTTTTAGGGTCGTAGAATATGGATCGCGTTTTTCTTACAGAGACCCACGCAACTTCGACAAACGATCGTCTGTTATCTTGGCGATCGTTTCTGCTCCACTATACATCTCATCTCTTCGCTCTCTCTTTCTTCATTTCCTCATCCTCTACATCTCAACACTCTTTCCGCCTCTTCTTTCTCACTCTTTTTTAACTGCCTCCGTCATTAAAGCTCATTCCACTACCCCCATCTTTAACCTCCTCTTCGATCCTCTCTCATGCAAATGAGGGAGCAAGAGCCCGCAGACACTCGTTTTCATGCAAATGCTACGAAGGACATTGGAGGGCAAGTTCTAGGTAGAGGATGAGATAACCGGAGAGATAATGGATAGGTGGTTTAATTTTAAGATCAGAAAATTGAGGGGGAATCGAGTGTATGATCACGTTATTCTGAATGAGCTGCGCGTAGGGTGTATTTTTGGTCTCGATGAATAAGCGGTGAATGTCCGAGGGATGGTGTGAGAGTAACACGGTTATTGAGATGTGTTATTAGGAGAATAGGAAAAGTATTTAAAAATGATTATAGTATTTGTCTATTGTGTATTGCTCGATCATCGCCATCGCTAGTTACGACCTAAAGGAGGAAATTTTACGCTAACAAATGGTAAAAAATAACAAACAAATAAGAATAAGGCAAATTAAAGGGCAGCATAAAACGCGATTTTCCCTCACTATATTCCATAACAGAAGCGAGTCGAATAAGATATAGTATTCTCAATTATATAGTATTTTCAATTTAAAAACCAAATTTATTAAAGTTGTACCATAGAATAGCGGACTTAAAATTTTATATTTTATTTTCGATAATATGACTGTTCTGAGTGATATGGCCAAAATTTGCCGTTTCTGTCGAGTATTTCGATATAAGGCTCGGAGATGAAACGCTATAGGAATTTAGGTCTTCAAATGTTACGGTTAAGACATAAAAATATTGATCGTTACTGTCACGCCTTTTGGGTGGACATCGCTGATATTACTTAACGCAAACCGCGTGAATAAAAGATACGATTTGTACTGCGTCGTCACGCTAATAAGAGTAAGATGGGAGATATTGGTTGAGTAGCTGTTTATATTGGTCTCCTAAACAAGTTCTGAAAATAAATAATTTCCCGAGTAAATATTTTTCCAAAAGCAAGAAGTTTATTTAAAAAAAAAGTTGCAGTATTAGTTTGTCTACTACTCGGATAAAAATCTTAAATACGAAAATTAGTCTAATAACTGCCATTAGGATTACGTAATTTTGCGAAAGATCCTATGATAATTTAAGGCAATCTATGTACTCGTATATATGACACTTATGCGGGTTGAGACAGCAATTGATTCTGGATGTTTAACAATGACGTGGTCGGCAATGCAACATCCCGCTTAAAAGCCGATATTTTCCCAAAATAGGTGATTTAAATGTTTAATATGAGAGATTTCGAACGGTAGGTGGAAAAAGATATATAGAATAACAAACTTCATTAATTTCCCTAAAACAGTTTAAATTTCAGGATCTTTCTAATTTTAATTTCCAAATTAATAAAAGCCTGCACTTTAAAGTTCGCTTTTTACGTGTTATCTTATGGGAAATGGAACCCCTGGAGTCGAATCCGCATCTTTGTTTTGTATTTTTGTTTGGTCATTTAATTTTTATAACTTAATCAAATATTTCAGCGAAATTTCAACCTTTCAGCTAATCGGATAGTTAGTTAAAACACGTTAAATGTGCCATCGATGACGTGAGTGTTATACAGAAACAAACACATCTAGGCTTTTATTATTAGAATCAATATATTTATATAGACGTTCCTTACAGAGGAAGATTAACATATAACATATACATTGAAGGATACTAATGTTTAGACACTTTCAGATGAGCGGGGGACTCTAAATTTTTTCCTTGGTAGGATTATTTGTAAAAACGACTAGAAAAAACAAAAATCAAGAAAATCAACAGTGCGGTCGCTAAAAATTCGCAGTCGTTTAAAACAATTTCAAGGCTTATGTAGTTCCGAATGAGCTACGGAGCTGAAATTCTTTTAAAGCGGATATTTTCCCAAAATGTATGATATAAATGTTTATGATAAGAGATTTCGAACGGTAGGCGAAAAAAGACGAATAGAATAAGACATATCATTAATTTCCCTAAAATATAGTTCAAATTTGAAGAACGTTTGTCAATTCTTTCTAATCCAAATTTTCAAAAGAATAAAAGTCACTTTTTACATGATATCTTACGGGAAATGGAAATCGCTCCGTGGAGTCGAACTAGGCTATTTTTCTTTTGTCATTTAATTTTTATATCTGAATCAAACATTAATGCAAAATTTGAATCGTCCACCTAATCGGGAAGTTTGTTAAAACGCGTAAAAATGTGCCATTGAAGACGTCAGTGTTAGGCACAGAGTAAAGCTTTTATTAGAGATAAAATACGACGTATTCTTGCGTATCGCCCGGAGTTAATAAAGAGTATTCCGCGTCATGCGTGATTGTTTGAACGTACTATTTTAATTCGCCATTGTTTTTAAGTCATTCTTGCATCAACGGAAATACACGTTTTGAGGCTCCCTGAACATGTTTTGACCTTTTTCTCGATGGTCCGTGTGGGTGACAGTGTTTTGTGGGTGCTCTAACTCAAAAACTGTTAATCAGGTTAACGAGAAATTTTATATTTAACATTTTTATGAAAGTAACAAGAACTAATTAGCCTGTGGGAAAAATTGGTAAACCAGAAGTTGGAGTTCGTGTCGTGTTCTAAAAAAATGCTACTTACTGGGTTTATTGGTGACGCCGGGAGCGAAAGGTAATTGAATGTATTTTGAATTTTTGGTGTTAATATTTGTGAGTGTTGTGTAATGTTTGACATGGAGTTGGTTTCCGTACTATATTTTCTACTATATGATTGTCGTAACTGTTAAGTGTTGCGATGTTTTTATGTGGGTAAGTTCTTTACGAAAATCTATTTTGGAAAAGGGAACATGCAGGTGTCGGTGTATCATGGAGTGAAATGGTGTTAACTTCTCTGCAATATGGTGGTGGGAATCATGTGGCACATGTGTGTCCGTATGTGTGGGTTTACGGTTGCCAAGTCTTTTTTGTGGAAATCAAGGGAAGGAAGTATTTTGTCATGTTCTTTTTCGTATGTAAATTTAATGGAATCGTACTCTTCGTTAAGTTTTTCTAAGAAATCTGTGATGTTGCTTTTAAATGTGTCGAAAATATCAAAGACGTCGTCAACCTATCTTAAACATGTTTCGGGGAAATAGGAAAAAATGTCTTTGCATTGTTTTTAAAGATATTCATGAAGAGATTAGCTAGGAAGAGAGAGAGGGAGTTTCCCATGGTTGTGACTAGGATTTGTCTGTATATTTTGTTGTTGATTTGGATGTAATTTTGGTTTATGCAAAGGCACGTTAGTCGTACGTATTCCCGAACAGTCTCTGGTGTAAGGTTTTGTTCTGTGAGCCATGTTTCTAGAAATTTTAAAGTTTCATCTATCGAGACACTAGGGAAGTGGGAAGTTGAAGGAGAACAGAATTTCGTTTTCTTTGAGGCTTGAGTTTTTAATCCGGTTTATGAAGTGGGTGTTGTCTTCGATACTCGACTCTTGTGTTATGGGCCACTGTTTAAAGTGTTCGTTGAGCCAGCTGGAGAGTTGATCGAGGAGACTATGGGCCTAAGGGGAACGTCTTGTTTGTGAATTTTGGGTAAACAGTATATTCTGGGGATGATGGGGTTAGGGGTATGGAGATGGAATCTGAGCTGTTTAGTGATTAGAGTAATACGTGCTTTTAAGATGTTTTTGGTGTCAGTTATCATTTTGTTGAGCGGAGGTTTGGAAATATATGTATAGTGGCCGTTTTCTATCAATTTGTCGACCTTTTCGTAATAATGTTTTTTTTGTAGAATGACGAGTTTCCTTTGTCTGCCTTTAGGAAAAAACAGTCTTTATGATTGAGTGTTTTAATTGTTGTGTATTCAAAGAGACTGTGACTTTTTATTTTTGACTTTTCGGTACGGTTTTGCTTTATTTGTGACAATGCGGAGTGTCTGATGGAATTCTTGGCGTTAATCGACAATTTTTTAATTGATGATTCGATGTCTGCAACTAGGTCTTCTAGTGGAGGTTTAAGGTATGGAAGTGTATGTTTTAAGCTCTTTTCTAGAAGTACGAGTTCTTCATTTGTAAAAGTAATGTTGGAAAGGTTAACTACGTTGTGGTGAAATTGTTTGGGGGTGAGAAAATTATTTCTCGATTTTTTATTTTTAAGGAAGAGTAGCTTCCTGTGCAATTTGTCTATTTTGTTTTGCATTTTTTAAAATGACGTTCTGAATTCTGTTCATATGAAGATCCTAAATTGACTGTTCAAACCCGGATAAGTTTTTGGTAAGTTTAAGATGTAATTCATATGGTTCTAATTAGAGATGGGCCCGTTTTCTGTAAAAGTTTTTTATTTCTACGTCTATCATTTTCTCTTTGGCATAAAGAATGGCTTAACTGCTTTAGAGTTGGTGGTCTTTGGAAAAATATTCTTGAATTGTTGAAGGAGTTTCTGATTTTTGCCGTCTTTGAGGATTGTGATGTATTGTATTTGTGTGGATATTTTGTGAAACCTGTTCAAATCCTTAGGCTGAAAGACCATGTTGATAAAGAATAGAGGAAGAAAGAGCGGCAGTAGGATTTTTTTCAAGGTCGCCCGACCCCTCTGTGTGGTTTGAGGAGACCGCGCAAAGTCAGTATTCCGTTCTTCGTAATGGACGTTAAGCCGTTGGACTCCTTGGTGCTCTTCGTTAAGCGTAGTATAAAGCCGGCACCGGGTTTCCCTCCTCCCTTGTGATTGTGTTCGGTGTGGAAGGAGTTATGGCTATAATAATCCAAGATTAATTAGCTAACAATACACACACGGTAGGAAAGAGATAAAGAGGGAGATGGAGAAAGAGGGAGAGCTATTGAGTGAGACAGGAAGGAATGAGAAAGGATGGGGGAAAGAGTCAGAGAGACGGAGGGAAAGAGAGGGAAGAAAGGAGAGGGAAGGAAAGATAGGGAAGGGAATGGAGGGAGATAGAGGGAGGGAGAAAAGGACGACGAGAGGGAGGGAGGGATTATTATTATTTATTTTTTATTATTACTTCATTTTGGACAAGGGGCTCATCTAGGGTTGCCATCTCTCTCGAAACTTTTCCGGGAACCCAGAATCTTTGTAATGATGTAATTTTCAGCTTTATTGATCTTTTTACCTTATATTAAGTTGAGATTTTGGTAGAATCATTTCCTTTGATTCCAATGAAACGATACTAAATGTATAAATGTACACTTTATACAGGACCATGCTAGTTAATATCTCTGAAGCGCCACTAAAGGTTCGCCTGATTTTATTACAATATAAACCAATCAAGAAACGTTCAACATCGCTTTAGATTTCTTTTGAAAACTAAATGGAATTGGTGAAGAACTAAAGAAAATTGTAACGTAAGTGCTTTCAGTTCTAGTATTCAACGCAGCCTGCTGACCTGTGTTCAATTTCATTAATGAATTGTTGTGTAAAGGTCAAAACGAATTAAGTCTGGATAATGTCAAGGCAGAAATTAAAGTATGAACCAGCTTTAATTACGTAAATATTTCAATGACTTTTACTATCGATACGATATCTTTGGAGACTGCTCGAAGTAGTTCAAAATACAAATTCAAATTAAATAAATAAAACACCTTTTGAAGTATTGCTATTTTTAAGAATTTGTTATTATAATTTATAGAATGATATTACAACAAAATTAAGATTAAATATTAATATGTTTCTAAATAATAAATGTAGCTAGCTTTATTGTCCTCATTAGCTATTTTTTAACTTGCAGACAGTCTCGCAATTAACTACTCATTTGGTGGACATCTCCAAGAATCAGTAATTCACAAGGTGGCATGTGTAACGTTAACAATTAAATAAAAATTAGATATCATTATATGTTTCCTATTAAGCAAATAAAACAAGTTTCATTGCTCACTGGAGTTATTTTTTGACCTAATGAAAATTCTCTCGGTTTCTCCATGAATTTGCTACTCATGAGATGGAGATCTCCCGAAATCAACTACTTATAAGGTGGCAACCCTAGGCTTATCATTGGAGAAAACAAGAATGGGAAATAAATTCTCCCGAATCTCTTTTTTTACAAATTTTATATCAGCTCTTACTCAATAATAACAGCTATTATTATTCATTTCTAAGTTCCCCGTATCATTATATATCGACGTTTCTTACAGAGGAGGAAGAGGAGGATATAACATACGTATAACATATAGGAGGATACTAATGTTTAGGCACTTCCGGATGGGCTGGGGATTCGAAATTTTTTTCCTAGGTGGCATTTTGTGCAAAATAGAATAGAAAATACGAAAATCTCGAAAAATTTAACAATGCGGCCGCTAAAAATTCGCAATTGTTTAAACAAATTTTGAAGGTTTATGTATTTCCGAATGTGCTTTGGAGCTGAAATTTTTTTATTGGTAGAATTTATAAAATAACGAAATAGGGATTATACAAATTTTGATATTTTAATTTGTTTGGCTGATACAAATTTTTAAATTTTAAACAAATAGGTAAATGTTTAGATACTACGGTGCAAGTTAGGGAGCTGAAATTTTAAAGTTATTTAGAGATTACACGAATGAACATTTCAAAGTATCCATGAAATTGTTATTGCGGCCGTTAAAAATTATTTAAATTTAAACAATTATATGATTGTAATTTCACTTCTAATTGTGCTATGAATTTGAAATTTGGCATCAATTTGTGGCATTATTAGCTTAATGCAGGAAAAGTGTAATATTCCAAAAATTGCAAAAATTAGTGATTGTTTTACTCCATTATTGTTCGAAAATGAAAAAAGAAAACCGTTCCAGAGGAGAAATCTTTAGAATTAAAGATATATTACTTATTATGAAATATCTCTATGAAATATGAATGTTTATTCAAGGTGAGATGAAATGCTATATATATATATATATATATATATATATATATATATATATAGAAAGCAAGTAGTGAGAAATTAAAAATAGGCACATGGAATTTTAGGACTATGAATTCAGGGGGTAAACTAGAGAACTTAAAAAGGGAAATGAGAAGGAATAATGTAGGTATAGTAGGTCTTAGTGAAGTCCGGTGGGAAGGAGAAGGCGAGAATTTAAGATTATTTACTCGGGAGGGGAGAAAAAGGAAAGGGGAGTGGGGATTATAATGAGAAAAGAGATAGCTGAAAGAATTAGTAAGGTAGTGACAGTTAATGACAGATTAATAGCCGTAAAACTCCAGATGGAGCCAGTGGATATGCTTATAATTCAAGTGTATATGCCAACAACTAATGCTGGCGACGACGAAGTAGATGAAATCTATGAACAGATTATGGAGATATTGGAGGATGAGGGAAAAGGAAGGATCACCACCATAGTAATGGGAGATTGAAAGTGTAGTCGGAGAGGGACAGGAAGATAACATAGTGGGAAAATATGGACTAGGGAAGAGAAATGAAAGAGGGGCCAATCTTGTGGAATTCTGTCATAGAAATAGATTAATAATAACTAATACATGGTTTAAGCATCACCAGCGAAGACTTTACACATGGAGAAGCCCAGGAGACCAGAGACGATACCAGATAGATTACATACTAGTCAATGAAAGATTTAGAAATAGCATTAAAAATGTGAAAACACTACCAGGGGCAGATATCGATTCCAACCACAACCTTTTGGTGGCAAATATACATGTAGACTGAAGAGCGTTAGGAGAAACATAAGAGTTAACAAGAAATGGAACTTGGAGGAACTCCTTAAAAACAAGGAGGCTATCATGACTGAGCTGGAGGAAAGGTTGGGGGAGAGAGCTGAAGAGAATAGGAAGAATGTAGATGAGGAGTGGAGATACATCCATAGCAACATTAAAGATGTAATGGAAAAGAAGGTAGGAAAGATAACGGGTGAAAGAAACAAAAAACCCTGGATCACAGCAGCCATGCTGCAAAAAATGGAAGAGCGGAGAAAGTGGAAGAACATAAACACTGAAGAAGGCCAAAGAAAGTACAAGGAGTTAAATAATGCTATAAGAAGGGAAACAGATAAAGCAAGAGAACAGTGGATAAATGAAAAATTCGAGGAGATTGTCGAATGTAAAAGAATTTGTAGAACAGACCTCATGTATAGCAAAGCAAGGGAACTATTCAAGAAAAAAGCAAGAAAGATAGGACGTAAAGGAATCATGAACAAAAGTGGTAAAATAGTATCGGAGCCAGACAATGTAAAGAATGTCTGGAAAGAATACATTGAGGTTCTGTATGAAAAGAAGGAAAGCCAGGAAATACTGAATTAAATGAAGAAGAGGATGTGGAAGAAGATCAGCTAGGACCAAGTATTCTCGAGTCTGAAGTTAAAAGAGCAATTGATGACATGAAAAGAAGGAAGGCTGTTGGGAGTGATGATATACCCGTGGACGTTCTTAAGGTTTTGGGGTCTAAAGCAGTTAAGCAACTCACAAAATTTTTTAACCAAGTATATGATACTGGCATATGGCCTGAAGATTTTTTAGATGTTTTGATGGTACCACTGGAGAAAAAGAACAATGCAAAATGTTGTAAGGATTACAGAACTATTAGTTTAATTTCTCATACAGCTAAAGTTCTAACCAGAATAATAACCAAATGAATTTAATGTAAAATAGAAAAGGAGCTGCAAGATAATCAGTTTGGTTTCAGAAGAGGAAGAGGGACTAGAGATGCTATAGGATGTATGAGGATGATGATAGAAAGAGCGCTAGAAGTCAATAAAGGTATGTATTTTTGTTTTGTAGATTGGGAGAAAGCTTTTGACCGAGTGAAATGGGATAAAATGCTGGGTATTTTAAACAAAATAGGAATAGATTGGAAAGATAAAAGACTGCTTAAAAACCTTTACTTTGATCAAAAGATTAGAGTCAGGGTTTAAGGAGAAGAAACAGAAAGTACTTCAATAGGGATGGGAGTGAGGCAGGGTTGTCCTATTTCACCAGCGATATTTAATATTTATGCAGAAACAATAACAGAATAAGCGTTGATGGAAGAGAAAGGATTTAAGATAGGAGGTGAAAGTATTACCACCATTAAATACGCAGATGATCAGGGCTTAATTGCAGAAGGCGAGAAAGAGCTTCAGAGGATGACAGACAGACTAGTGGAGGTTGGCCAACAATATGGAATGAAGATCAATACAGAAAAAACGAAAATCATGGTGGTTTCAAAGGAACATAAAGAATTAAATATAATGGTAAATGGCCAGAAATTGGAACAAGTAAGTAGTTTCAAATATCTCGGCAGTATTTTAGCACAGGATGGAAGTAGTACACAGGACATCAGAAGTAGGATTGCAATGGCAAAAGCAGCATTTAACGAGAAGAAGGAGCTTCTCACAAGCAAGAAAATAAATTTAGAAACAAGGAACAAATTAGCAAAATGCTACATATGGAGCATAGCTCTTTATGGTGCAGAGACGTGGACGGTAAGGAGAAAGGAGGAAAAATATTTAGAAAGTTTTGAGATGTGGGTATGGAGAAGAATGATGAAAGTGAAATGGACAGAGAGGAAGAGAAACGAAGAAGTATTAGAAATGGTGGGAGAAGAAAGGACGCTAATAAAAACAATCAGGAAAAGAAAAGCAAATTGGATAGGGCACATATTGAGAAGACAGTGTTTACAAAGGACGATCTTAGAAGGAAAAATTAGTGGAAGAAGATGAAGAGGGAGAAATAAATAGGAATATTAGATAATATAAAGCAGGGATATAATACTTATAGAGGTATAAAAGAGGCTTCTAGGGAGAGAGAGAAATGGAGGCAGCAATTCAGTTAAAACCTGTCTTCGGACAGAAGCATGATGATGAATGATGATGAATGATATATATATATATGTGTGTGTGTAGTTTCTCTCGCTTTATGCGTGAATTGTGTTCCAGTAAAGTGACGCATAAATCGAATTCCCATAAAGAGAACCCATATTTACATGTCAAAGATAGGGATACGTTCCCCAAGCAATCCTAACTCCCCTCCAAGACATTCTTCTTTCACTCCATACCGACTACTTATGCGCTAATTACAAACTTATAGCAATTAACAGTAAAATATAGTCGTTAATAAAAGAAAGCAGACGAGCCGAAGTGGTAGCTGTTGTGGGTGAAATAATAGTGAAGGGTTATACTGCTGGAGTGTTGTCTTGGCCAAAAACAAATTTTGCTGGCAAGAACACACCCAGTGGAGAATTATCCGGCGACAGAAATGGAGATGAGGTGAAGGAATTATTGCGACCGGGCTTGAGTGTGGAGGTGGCAGTCACATTAGGATCAAAGGCAGAAGTGGAAGGGCCAGCGAGGGCAGAGGCGGTGGGGTTTAAATAGCGTGGCTGTGTCAACTGGAGCTTGGTGCACTGTTTGGTTGAACGTCGTTTTTGCGCATAGACTGCATTGTATGGTGTAATGAGATGGTCCAAACCGCGCTTGAAATGAAGACTTCTCTCCAAGCTAGGGTCCATATTCATTGCAATTTGAGCGAGATTCTCGGCATAAGTGAAGAATTCCGTTAACTTCCTCGATTTTACGTCTTTCACTTCTAGAGCGAGTTCCAACTCTCTCCTCTTCTTCCAATTCATCGGCGCTGATGATAGACCTTAATTCGTCGATGCTAAGTTCTTCACCATGCGAATCGAATACCTCCATAACATCATCTTCACCCATATGAGCATAAACTTCCCCTCCCAACGTATGCCCAAGTCCGATGACATCTTGAATCAAGTGCGGAATCTCCGGAAAGCTGGCGAAGCTAGTGATACAATCTTTCAATATATTCTTCCATACAGAATTCATCGTCGATGTTTTGACTTCATTCCAGAAATACCCGATATTTTCCATGGCGTCCTTGATGTTGTAACCCTTCCACCATTCCATAATTGAAGGTTTGCTGGCACCATCGGTTGCTTCATGCAGCTGAAAAATAGTACGCCGTAGGTAATACGCCTTGAAAGTCGAAATAACTTTCTGATCAAGGGGCTGGAGAAGAGGCGTTGTATTTGGTGGAAGACATAAGATCGACACATTAGGGTCGTTGGTAGCTAGATGTCTTGGGTGGCCGGGTGCATTATCAAGAATCAGCAACCTCTTGAAGATAAGATTCTCCTTTCTGCAGTATTGCTCTGCCTCTACGATGAAATGGTTTTTAACCAGTCCTCAATAATCTGTCCTGTCATCCATGCCTCCTTGTTTGCTACCCAATGCGCCGGCAACGTATTCCTGCTAACACCCTCTAAAGTACGTGGGTTATGATAGCGATAAACCAACAGTGACTTGCACTTGAAATCTCCCACCGCATTACCACATAAATGAAGCGCCAGTCATTTCTTGGCTGCTTTATAACCAGGTGCAGATTTCTCTTCCTTGCAAATGTAGGTACGCGTAGGCATCCTCTTCCAGAAAAGCTCGGTTTCATCGGAGTTCAAAACTTGTTTAGGGCTGTACACTTCGGCTGCTACGCTGTCTAACAATGCCTTGGGAAATGTGACAGCAGCAACATGGTCTGCACTCTCAGCTCCCCCACTAAGTTTAATGCTGTGCAACTTTTGACGATGGATGAATTTATCAAACCATCCTTAACTTGCAAACAACGGGTTTTCAGCACCAACTTGCTTCGGCTGTAGGTGTTCAAATAGCTGCACTGCATTAGCATTTATAGCAGCCGATGAAAGATTCATCCTCTTCTGGTTCTGGTCTTCTACCCAAAGCCCTAACATACCCTCCATTTTTTCCACAATCGGGCTTCGCACCTTCGTGGTTTACTTATAAGATAAGGAAGTAGAGTGCAAAACGGAACTCCTTATTTTCTCAGCATTTCTTTTGGATGGAGCGAATGGTAGGTTGTAGGCTCTACCAATGGAAGCAAATTCTCACAGCACTAACACGCTTTAAAATTTTGAGTTTTTGCTCCAGCGTCAATGCAGTCCTATTCCTCTTCATTTCGTGCTCGGTGTGAGGAGTAGCCATGCGTTTTGAAGTCATTCTTTCAATGGTAACAATGGAGAAACGCGTTACAGAGATACCAAAAAGTAATAGTACGCACAGCACAATGGACAACGGGACTTACGGCACAACTGGTAACTCCTAACTGACGGCAAAAGGATCTCTCAGATAATTTCCAAGGCGTCTTTTGCGAAGAAGTGGAGAACAACTGACTAATAAGGGAAAACATCCAAGAGTCCGCCACTCCACTAAATCCGGGCACTCCCCACATTTCCAGAAATGACCTACGCCGTTACGACAGCCTAATTCGTATTTGGGATGAGTTTATTGACCAGAACCAAACATCATGTTGTCTGAAGAAAAATGCTCAATAGACAAATCTTCTCAAGTGTGCTCAAACAGTATCACA
The DNA here is from genome assembly GCA_028673005.1 of Tanypteryx hageni. Taxonomy (NCBI): domain Eukaryota; kingdom Metazoa; phylum Arthropoda; class Insecta; order Odonata; family Petaluridae; genus Tanypteryx; species Tanypteryx hageni. Next base: position 61,799,376 of record CM054116.1, read on the forward strand.
CGTAATCTCCCTCTCATCCCCACTTCACTCTCATCTCTTTTACTGTAGTACTATTGCACACAGCATAAGAGAATGAGTAACTGAATCGTCGCCTTGTGGTAGTGGAGAAATTTCTTTCATTTGTATTGCACTGGCCTTGTAACCGCATAAGAGCGAATCAAAGACGCATAAAAAGAAATTCCGGTAGCAAAAAGTTGGTCGCATAATAGCGAATTCGCATAAAACGGGGAAACCCGTATATTTGTGTGTGTGTGTGTGCTTGCGTGAGTGCGTGCGTGTGTCTATGTATGTATGTATATATATATATATATATATATATATATATATATATATATATATATATATATATATATATATATATATAAAGTGTCAAAAATTCAGGGGCATATTTATTCTAGAGGACAAAACAATACTAAAATGTCCTATGACAGTATTTCTGAAAACGCTTTATTTCGGAGTTATGATTCAATAAAACTTTGAAGAAGTCGTACAAATCACTACAAAATGAAATTAAATTGTCCGTGAACTTGAAGGCAGACCTCGGCTTGTCGCATTAGTGAGCTTCGAACATGCCACTACTTGTACCCTTGCTTTCTCCCTTCCCTCTCTTTCAGTAGAACTCTTCCTTCCGCTGTGTACCAGTTGTTTCCTGGCTCGTTCATTCTGCCCTGGAGCTCGTACAGTTACAGTAGTATGAATGCGATGGAACTTTCCAATACTGTGTATGAAGATACGCATCTCATGTATAACCTTGCTGGAGGAAATTCACTTTATGCAAGGCGATTGTACCACGAATGTTTTCCTAACAGAAGATTGCCAAACCATCAGATGTTTGTAGCCGTAGATAGGCGTTTGAAGGAACGAGGTTCATTTCGCCGTGCCACAGGGCAAGGGAGGCCTCCATCGTATGGAGAGAACATTGAAGAAGCAACTATTTAAATGGTAAAAAAAGATTGACGGACAAGTACACGACGAACATTCATTGTAATTATGAACAATTCCTATGTGTGTATGCCTGTTTGAAAGAATAATTCCATTTAATTTTGTACTGACTTGTATGACTTCTTTAAAGTTTCATTGAATCATAACTAGGAAATAAAGCGTTTTCAGAAATATTGTTATAGGACATTTTAGCCTTGTTTTGTCATCTAGAATATGTCTCTGAATTTTGTACGCTTAATATTGAAACACATATATGGTATATATATTTCATATATAATTTACCAAGGAAGCCTAAATTTAGTGGAATTTCATACAACACAGAAAAACTAATTAGTTAAAACATTTCTCTTAATTACAAAATAACAAGACCCTGGTTTCGACATAACAACGTCTTCATACGGTGAGGATATAATTTATTCATTTTATAATGAACTTGAATGTTTAACTAAGTTATTTTTATTTACTATTTATTGAAATTAAAAGAGTTGCTGTTAAATGAATGCGAGTTGTAGTATTTAAACTTTAAAATGATTTCCCAGTATCATTAAAACTTTTCCATTATTGTAGAATTTTTAAATTAATTAAAATTTGCTCATAAAACCTTTTGTATTATGTTTAGAAAAATTTCTGCTGTAGTTGAGAACACATTTTTTTAAATATGTGGAATAACATGGAAACAATATTAATGTTAAAAAGTTTTTGCCGTCCGAGATATTTTAATAAATCAATTTATAAAGAAGTTAGATTTATAATTTTTAATTAGGTTTATTTTCGGGACAATAAAGTCATGTATTGAAATGTCCTGTCAAGAGAGAATGGAAAATGTTACCGAATATGTTTTACTTAAACGTGTACGAAAAATGTAAAGTTATTTCCATATCCTGAAGAAATGTTTTATTTAAGACCATATATCTATCTGTGCTGCTATGTTTGAGGATAATGACACATCCATAATTTAATTTTTAGTAGTACTTCTATGTATAGAATTTTTGCGTATGTTAGTTGTTAATATGATCGGTTTATAATCTAGCTTTTTCATCTACTGGCGGCCAGCTACCTCACCAACTACATGTATTCGTAGGAATTTATGGGTTGGCAGTGGAACCACACGGAGATTAATGGATTCGATGATGTGCTTAGGTCAGTTAGGCTCATCTAAACCCTTCCTATAATCAACATATTCTAATGTAGAATCTTTTGTCCTCAATCAAACCGTCAAACTGAATAAAAAATACGTTCCTATAATGAACAGAAATTTTGATTTAGTTTGAGTCAGTCGTTTTTTGAGTCACATGATCGCAATTTCTACTTCAGTAATTCTGCAGAAACGACTCAATTTCCGCCGTTGAAAATTACCTCGGCTATGAAGTCTGTAAACATAATTTTCAAATTTCTTTTGGGCGTACCTTCGTGATGCGATCAAAGGCATATTACTGGCAAAAACCCAAGTTCACACATATCTGAATGAAAGCGTGAGGCGGCTCTTGGATTGGACTGCAAAGAAAGTGCCAGACTCAACACGTAGTGGTTAACTGTAAACGTCAGAGCTCCTTTAAACTCTCCCGTGAATTCCACTGTGCCGTATAAAGGGCAACCTGTTGAGGGTCAGCAGGCTCTAAGTAACACTATAAAGCTTCTACATTCTAAGGAAAGTGCCAGACCCCCATCTCATCCTCACTTTCACTCTCCCTATCCTATCACACACATCCTATACACATTCCCCGAAATTGCAGGGTCTTCCCTTGTTAGCTCCTTTCATCGACGGAGATGGTTCTTATCCGCCTCCCTCGTTACCGCAGTCCTCGTTTCCTCCTCTTTGTTATGCCCTTGTCTTCACCTAAGCAAACCTACAGAACACTACAACCCTGCAATCTTTCTGCTCCCTATTATAGCTAAGCCCACTTTCCGAATGGCTTGGATGTCCGATAAGGATTAGTTCAGCGCACCTGCCCTCCTCCGCTGGGGCAAAACCTTCCATTTTTCCTCCAGTCACAGCAGGGTATGACGTAGCGGAAAAGGTCTATTTATCCCGCATAAACTCAATCTTTGGGCTATCGGGTTTTCAGCGTCGTTTTATTTCAGATTTATACATCGATCGTAAGATTTTATCAGAGAGATCAGTGGAAGATTTGTAGCAGGAACCATTGGAAAATGTGGGAAAAAGCAGTTGTAGTTTGTTATAGAAATAAGCATAACCCCAATTTTAAAAATTCAAAATAAAATTTTATTATTTAAAAGTGTACAATAAACTGAGCTGTTCATAAGCTTAATTCAAAAGTGAATATTAAAAATTAATTTTTAATTTGGCAATTCCCATATTTCAATAAATAAACTTTGAAACCTATTCTTAACTTAATAATTACTTGATTTGCGCCAGCATCTATAGTTATTTTGTTTTTATAACCTCGAGTTTAACACATTATATTGATAGTTTGGCCAAATAATTCATTTATTTTACTCAGTTCTTAAGCGACTGAGATGTAACATGAAATTATGAAATGTCATTCATTGCTTAATTTATCTATAGTTGCCATATATTTTCTGATGGATATTTAGGATATAATAAAAATAGCATTTTAATTCAAGGAAATCTTAAAAAAAAATATTTATCCAAATATGTTATTTTATTTTTATGAATAATACTGAATTATACTGTATCCCGAATTGATCTGATTTTACTCATAAGTTAAGTTAGGCGGATGGGTTTCAATATCCTCATATTGATCATAATATTTGCATACACGTTCATATATGCTAATGCTATGAAAACATTGGCCTTCTTTCGAGGGTATTAAGGAATCGTTGCGGTAAAAATGGCGAAATGCATCTTGTTTACCCAAGTTTTTTGCAAAGCGTTCAAATGCCTTATGTAAATAATAAATATGTTTTTCATGATGAAGCTATATATTAAGCGTAGTTTAGATATTTATACCTGACCAAAAAGAAATTGAAATAAATTATTACCTTACCGGAAAAGAAAATTTGCTACTGGTACATGAAGAAGAAAATGGAAAAATGCATTTATAATCCTTCAGTAACTTTTCAATACATGTAATATGATTTTCAAGAAATATATCTATCTTTCCATCTATCTTATTTTTAAAATGTTACACTGGAGTCAATTACGCCAACTGGTTCAGCTATGATTAGCTTTGTAAATCATGATTAATACACTTCTATCAGATATCCGTGTAACTTTAGATTTTCCTACTGCTAAAAATGTAGTACTGTATTTCACTGAAATTGTCATTTATTTCTCCATTTTGTTAACCTATTTGAAGAGAAGCATAAATCGAAATCGATTGACTGTCTTCATTTGAATACGAATGCTATGAAACTATAGACCAGCGGTTCACAGAAAAAAATTCGTCGTGGCAGAATCTGCGGCCATGTGCCATATTGTGGTAGCCGCATTGTTAAATTTAAAGTATAAATGATATCTGTTATTCTACGTAATGCACCTAAGAATTTTGACGAGTAAAAATAACAATAGCGAATTTTATCATAAAAATGTGACATCACAGTCTTCATCGCAGTCTGCATATTAATTATTGCTATCTTTAAGATAAAACTTTTCTGGTAGCTGCATTAAAGTTTTTGGTGGCCGCATGCGGTCACAGCGGCCGCACTTCAGAACCACTGCAATAGACTATTTTATCTGCTTTGGACGGCCTTAGTCCTTTAACCTTGTCAGTTCTTATCGCTCCACTGGTGGTTATCGATCCTACATCCAGTTACCGCTCTATACTTCTTCAATGCCGTCCACGTATTACTTCATTACTGCGTCCTTACTTAAGAGGTTCTCTTTCGAGGCTATCCAGCGCATAACCTCAGCAGAGCATTTCTATCTTATCATGTTTTCTCGCTATCTGGTCAGCTCTCTTTTTCAACGACCCATCCTCCTAATCCCATCTCCTCCTATCGTCCAACACGTATCTCTTTCTATCAAGCTGATCTCTTCGTTTTCTCCCTTGTTTTTAAAGGCCAATATGCCTAGGTTTACTTTTTAACGTCTCTGCCAATCTTCATTGTAATCATCTTATCTCTCTCTTTACTATACTTTGCCTTTTGTATTCGATGCCCATCCCTATTCATTTTCTCCCATTATTTTATCTGTTTTATATAACGTTAATATATTTCTGCTTAAACAGATGCAGCGCGATGACTTTAACTGTTTATAGAAAAACAACTTACTGCTAAATTGTTAACAAATACGTTTTATTAAATTCTATAACAATCTGCGTGCTTTATATGGGAGGATTGTAATTTTCAAAATTTTATATGTAACCTTTCTATGTTAACAATATCAGATTTTAAAGTAGGTGTTCAGGTCTGCACTTTCATGTGAATCTTCATGATTTTTATTACAACTCACTTATTTTCATTGCTGAAAATTAGAAAATTCCAATGTAGGATATATTTAGCGCATATATCTAGACGTTTCTGTTATTCGTGAAGTTTTCTTTCCGTAAATACCGAAACGAACAAGGAATTATTTTTCCCATGGAAAACATTTCATCAGCAGCTTTTACTCAGCCCTCACTGAACCAAGTACGATGATGCTAGTTTTTCAATCTCGCTAAATAGTCGTAAGCTAATGCAAACGAAATTTACTTATTTTTGAAGCCGTTTTGATGATCAACGCCTTCTCTACGTTTCTGAGATTTCATTCCTTCCATTTCGTTATCATCTTACTCCCAGATGTTTTATTACAAAAAATCAATTCCTTATATTTATCTACGAGTGATTTTACGGCATGGGCTGTTGAATAGTCTGCGAAGGAAATGGAGCGACCTTTCAAGAGATACTTTTTTATGGCAAGAAAGTCCCTTTTACTTCTTCATCAGGCCATTAGGCGTCATAAAATTGAAGTTTAGATCCGCCTAAGTTGTAAAATATCATTCCGAGTTTTACTTTCACCTACGACATATTTTTCCCTTCTCTTATCTCGTTTTTATTCTATTTGAAACTTTCCACGAGTCCGTTTATCCAGAACTTGAAACTTATACGTACCATACCTTTCAAGCGTTTTGAAAAATAGGTACTTTCTAACGCAGTTTCTTATATTGTAAATTAATCAGTTTTTGTTGACACATTATGCATTCATATTCATTCGTAATGTTTTTTTTAAATAATAACATAAGCTACCGTTTCTTTATGATGGACATAATAAAACAAGAAAACCATCTATAATAGAAAGTATTTGACGCGTCCATTGCCTATCCAAAGATGGTAGCACCTAAATTTATTGTCACTGATAAAGTATTACAAATAGAGTTTACAACCAAGCAACAACAACGTTAAGAACACCAGAAACAATGGAAACTGTAACAACATAAAAGTTACCCATTAAAGGCCAACGACAACTTTAGTTGTCAATATGTTTAAAAAATTTCCCCGCAAATCTGAGTTCGGTTATTCAGTGAAATTGACTTGGGGTTATAAATATTAGATTGAATGAGTGACTTTTCCCTTCTATGAACCTCTTAGATCTAAAAGAAGCAAATTTCTCTTTGTGGTCGAACTACTGCCCCTCAGATCTTGTTCGGCAAAGGTGTAAGTACAGCCTCAGAAAATGTATATTTACAATTATTTCACATTTTATTAACTTCATAATAATAATACTAATAATAACTTCATGTTTTCAAACCCCAAAGAATATCGAATAACTCAAAAACGGCTTAAACTATTTTTGCATTCTATCAGTTTTAAATAGAGAAACACATAAAGAGGCTTATTGGCAATCACTGTGTAATGTAATGGCACTAGTTCGATCCCAGGATAGTTTTATTTTTCTATTTGAGTAACATGGGAATTGGTGCAACATATTTTAGATTAGGACTTTAAAATTAGATAAAATAATCGTACAAACTTGGGATTTGAGCTAAAGACTGCTTAAAAGAATGGATATTTATTTTCTTACAATCGAGTTTCAAATAAAACACGTCAATTTAATTCACAGATACATTTTGAATAAATAATATTATCTGTTTTGATGAGAAATTTTTTCTTCATCAAGGGAATCCCCAATTATGCTTATTTAGCTAAATTACGTGCATTTTATTATATTATACGGAAATCAATAAATATTTCGTTTCGTTCCCAGTCTTGAAGAAATCTATCTACTGCATGTATACAGGAACTGAGACAGAATTATCAGACGCAAAGTACTGACTAAGTATTGCTTTAAAAATTTCACCATATTTTCTATATGATTAAGAAGTCTGGATTTTTTGTGATTATCAATTAAAATATATATTCTAATTTTAAAATCACATACTTTCTCTTTTCATCAATGTAATGCAATATTTTTAAATTCAAAATGCAATGCCGGAAAGGAATTTATATGGTCTCCATCAATGTTATTGTATACTTCTATATATTAATCATATAACTCAAGTTAGTTTCGTTTTTATTTGTGTGCGTAATATTTTTAAAAATTTCATTAATGTATATAATGTATTTTTAATGCCATTAATATCTATAAATTAAGTTGTCATATGTATTAGAAATGCAGCTACTGCAGAAAAATTTATACAGAAAAATAAATCTTTATTGCCCAACGGCATCTAAAGTTGCCATCCAAAAAAAAACTTGGAAAAGACATTGGTCAAATTATAAAACTCAGTATATGAGATAAATAAAGTTCAAATACAAAGTTTTCATTAACAAACGAAAATAATAATTAATCTGGGCTTCAATGGGTTAATGTTACATATTCATAACCTAATTCATCACTCTAAAAATTTTGTTGATATCGTTTGGCCTATACTGAATAGAGATTGACCGCAGCTCCTCGGAATGTTTTCCGCATATCACCAAAACTGTATTAGATTTTTAAAAATATTTCATTCACTAATATCTCGTAGTTGGTTTTTGAAAGTACACATGTGATGAGGAATGTATTTCACCTCAAATTCACGAAAACCATCTCGTTAGTAAGCCTATTGAGATGCATAACATTTTGCAATTAGAGCAATTCGTGTTGTTTATATGGAATACTCAGAATGGTAAAGTCGGAACGGATATATATGATAAAAAATGAGGAAGTACTAAGGAAAATAGGCGAATAGCTAATTATTTTACATATCACAAGGAAGAAAAAAGCAAACTGGATTGAATATCATCTGAGGAAAGACAGCATGTTTAGGGACGTTTAATAAGAATAAATGGAAAAATAGATAGCAGAAGGAAACATTTTTAGATCCTCGATGAATTTAAGTGTAAGAAGAGCTATCAAATAAGATAACTGAAAATAATTAATATATTAATAAATAAGTTGTAGAACCTATAATAATGATGGACAGGTCTACGGACAGGATACCGATGATTATGTTGACATTTCTGATATATTGCTGTTAAATTATTCTTAAATTTTATTCCACGATAGATATACTCGGAGATCATAGTCTGTAAATAAAATATAAGATTCTCAAAGAATTGCTCATTATTTCCTTTGGGTTATGTAATGCCTTTAAGTTACATCAGCTTAAAGTTAGTAAAATAATTTCAAAGTTTTTCTCTTTCCTTAGTCTTTATCCTATACCTCAACTGATTCAGATTCATCTTTTAAATCGTTTCGATCATGCCTACAGCTGTAATGGATATAGACCCACCCAACATCATTTTTTTTCGGCTCTATGTCATACTGAGAATACTGATGTCTACAGCCAGGCACCAATGATAGTTTTTTTAATATAACCTCCATTCGCGGGGTTTGAACCCCGAAACTTTGTAATGGGAAGCCAACACGCTAACCACTACAACACCAGAAGAAATAAAGTTGACATTATAAGACTGAGCGAAACTAGATGGGAAGGAGAAGGAAATTTCGACTCGGAAGTGTTCACGGTAGTTTACTCTGGAGGAAATAGTGGGGAAAGAGGAGTAGCTCTGGTACTTAGGAAATATATGATAAAAAGCGCGACAAAGATAATAGCAACGGACGATAGATTAATGGCAATAAAACTAAAAGCAGTCCCAGTGGACATGCTGATAATCCAGGTATATATGTCAACGTCAACTCATGAAGATGAAGAAATCGAAGGGATTTATGAGCAAATTAATGACATTTATGAATAAGACGGAAGAGGAAAGGTAAACTGCATAATAATGGAAGATACGAACAGCATAGTAGGACGACAGGAAGAAAATGTTGTCGGGGAATACGGAATTGGGAAGAGAAACCGAGGAGGGGAAAATTGGTACAATTCTACATCAATAATGACCTTGTAGTGATTAATATATGGTTCAAAAACCATAAACGAAGGTTATACACATGGAAATGCCCAGGAGATAAAATGAGATGCCAAATAGATTATATCCTTGTAAAACAAAGATTCAGGAACAGCATAAAGAACGTCAAGGCATTTCAAGGAGCGGACATTGATTCAGATCACAGCATTTAATAGTTGACGAACAAAGTTCAAACAAATAAGGAAAATTAGAAGAGAAAGACAGACATTAGACATAGAAAAACTGAAAGTAAGGCAGGATGTACTCTGCACGATGTTAAAAGATCGACTAAGAAATTAGGAAAACAAACCAAAGACCGTGGGTAAGAAATTAAAACCAGTATCAAGGGCACCTTTGATAAATAGATTGGAAAACAAGATAGAAAATCAGAAAACCATGGATCACCAAGGAAATGCTAGAGATAATGGATGAGAGACGAAAATGGAAAAACTATAGACGTATAAACAATGAGTTTGAGAAGGCTAACAGATAAAGCCAGAGAAAATTGGATAAAATTAAAATGTGATGAAATACAACAAATGGATAAGTTAGGAAGGTACGATATGATGCACGCTAGGGCACTGAAATTAGGAGATAAGAAGTCTAATGGAATTCGTGGTAAAGGAGTTATAAATACTGATGGGAAGATAGTCTCAGAAACAAAGGATGTAGCACGGGTTTGGGAAGAATACATTAAGAAACTATACAGCAAGCAGGCAGGATCAGCAAAAATAGAACTGGAATATGAGGAAAACATTGAAGAAGACAACTTAGGACAAAGTATTATGTAGAGCGAAGTAGAAAAAGCAATAGTGAAACTAAAGGAAGGGAAAGCCACAGATAGCGATGGAATACCGGCTGAGGTATCTAAAGTCAAGGGAGCAAAAGGACTCAAAGCGATCACGAAATTAATTAATAAGATTTACGACACGGGAGAGTGGCCTCGGGATTTCCTATATATAACAATGATCTCTCTAAAGAAGAAGCCAAAGACAATGCAGTGTAAAGACTACAGAACGATAAGCCTTCTGTCACACACTTCGAAGCTAATCACGAGGATTCTTAATAAAAGGCCGGAGAAAAAGGCAGAAGAAATGCTAAGGGAAGATCAATTCGGTATCAGAAAAGGACGAGGAACTAGAGATGCGATAGGAGTAGTTAGAATAATATCAGAAAGGGCAATAGCGTCCACACAAGATATCTGCGTAAGTTTCGTAGACTGGCAGAAGGCCTTTGATAGAGTAAATTGGGTAATCTAAAATAAACTCATTTACATTTTGGTCGACGGGCAATTTACATATTTTTCAAAGGTTGGATATATCTGAAAATGGTATGGCATTAACGAGTTTCTATTGAAAGGATTTGGGCGTAACTTGCGATTCAAAACTTAGGTTTGCTAACCACATCAACAAAATCACATCTAAGGGCATGTCAATAGTTGGTCTCCTCCATAGATTTACAGAACTCAAGGACCACCATGCTCTTAAATCCGTTTTTACCGCCTGTGTACTATCCCTTCTTGAGTACTGTTCCCCTATATAATCCTCAGCCTCCCCATCAACCCTCGCTCCCCTAAACCGTCCACTTATCATTTTCCTCGCAAAAGTTCGATATCGTGTCCCAAATTTCCGCATCTTAACACGAGATTTTTTCTACCCTCCGTTTAACCTCTCTTCCCCTCAGACGAAAAATCGCAGATTTGAAATTTCTTTACCTCGTAATAAACGGCCGCTGTGAATCAAGTATCACCTCCTTTTTTCTCTTAGGGTACCTCCCCGCCCTACCCGTAACTTCAGACTCCTTCATCAACCAAAATTTCGCCTCTCCATATCCCAAAGATCCATGTTTTACCGTATCCCTCAATCCTTCAACTTTCTATCGTCACTCATTCCCTCCCTCGACCTGTTTCCATCACTTCCCTCATACAGCTCCGCAATAACGAGAAACTAACCAGTAGTCCTTCTCAGCCTATTTCCATCATCATTTCATTTAATACTTCATTTCATTTCTCATTGTTGTTATAGTAGTTTGTTATTGTTAACAATTTGTTACAATATCCGATCTAAAATGCCAAACCTGGCTGTTTTGGATAATTGTTATTAAATAAATAAATAAAGACGAGGTAATTGGCTAAATTGGAGAATTAATTTAAAGAGAGACACGATTGCATATTCTAAGGAACTCTTCGTGGTGGCTGAAACTTTCGATGAATGAATTTTTTCTTAAGTGGAGCCATAAAAGGAGACACTCCAATTTTAAACCCTCTTCTTAATGTTTCACAGAAATGGGCAATTAGCTGACGAAGATTTTGGTGCAGCTTTCTCGAATTCAAAAGTGCCGTCTCTTTCGCATGACAGGCAAATACAGCAATTTTTACTGTAGTATTTCAATGGATAAATACTCCAAAAAATTATGAATGCGCTTAATTTTTGAAGTTATCTTATTATTTTAAAGGTTTTACTACAGTTAAAAGTCATTATTTTGTTCTATCCGGCTATATATACGCAATGATTAGTTTTTTCTGAAAAATTGAAAGAAGAACTTAGAAGCTTCATTCAAAGTTTTCTTTATGTTATATTTATTTGAAGATGGAGAATTAAACAATACAATACTTGGAAATAGAATCAATTTAAAAATTAATCAAACCTGACCTTCAGATAGCGAAATTTTAAAATTAAATTCACGTAACTATGAAAGTAGTAGATGCGAATTTTGATGCATATGACAGAATTATTGCTTAAAATTCTAGATGTTTTAATTTTCGTTCCATATTGATTTCCATATCGTGATTAATTAACATTTACTTATAGAATTTTATTTAATTAATTTGCCGATGTGAATACTTACATTTTATTAATAAATCTGTGAACATTTTGGATTATAGCAATCCCTCGTTTTAGTGGGCTACTCTTATTGGGGTTTCTTTGTAGTGATATCGTTCATTGCTGAATATTTGACAAATTATTCTGGTCATATACTACATGCACATAACTTTCTCATAACATTTATTATGCCTAATCAGTATTTGCAGGTATGTTACGCCTAAATTAAACAAAACTATCCAGTAACAAAACGAATAATCTCTTCTATAGTTTTTGATGCCATTTCAATGGCAGAAAATCTACATTAAATTTTGTTGATCTCTGGATTAATAGATCTTACTTATTCGATTTCACTGCAATATGTCACCTTCATTTTTTTATCCGGATATTCTACATGTAGCGCTTATTAGTTTCTTTATTAACTCCCATTTGGTTACGATTTATTTAACAATAATGTCCTTGCACGAAAGAGATTTTCGTTTAGGGCAATTCGGACGTCGTTTCAGGTCTAAATATATATTACATAGTCGTATGTGCAAACGCGCTGGGATGGAAGCAATGAAGGCGCAGCTAGTTTCAATCTGCAAGTTTGCCACTCTTCCTTAATTAGCAAGAAAAACAATTCCGGCGTGAACCTAAGGTAAACGCCCTACACTCTTGTTTAGTGTTCTGACTGATGTGATATTATTCGTGTGTTTAGTGTGCTGGTGGAGTAATTTTCCATTTTTTGAAATCTCGTATTATTTTTAATGGATAAAAAGCGTAAAAGTACGTGCTAATTATGTTTCTAAAAAGAGGCAAAGAAAGCGTTTGTCACTTTTAATGAAACTTTAAGTATTTCGATGAATTGAAGGTGAAGAACGGCAAGTGGATATTTGCAAAGCCTTGAAATAAGGTCGCAGGGATAGTGTCAGCAAGGGCCGCTCTATTATTATGATATTGCAACACAGTATTTATTTGTATTGTTAACGCGTTTATTTTTATTTTTATAAAATAACGTGTTTTTAAAAATATAGCATTCTTATAGTGATAACTGCACCTAACTCCAATTTCCCATAAGCTAACCGCGGTTATGCCAACCGCGAGTTGAGCCAGTAACGCACACCTCCATTTGGCGAGGGACTACTGTCAAATATAGAACTTCCTACAAAAAATCCGCTTAGAAATATATAGGTAGGCCATTGCTTCTAAGAATATCCATTTTTCCATTTTCATAATACGTTTCTCATCCCATTTTTCTCTTAATTTCCACTTTCGAACGTATTAGATTATATCCTCTCACTTTTATGATTTAAGTGGCCATAAAAACCCAAATCCGACATTGCGAAGATGGGAAAAATGGCACCGAAGGACTTCTTCGCTGTACCATAAAATATAGTAGGTGATAAACGTCGGCTAAGTGAATTCTAAGTGGAATGACAAAACCCTCTTCTTAAAACTCTGGAATAATCGCGACGAAATATTTTGCGTAGTATATATAGGTGTTTTGCAGCAGCGACTACTTTTTGCGTTCTCTCTCTATTCGCCCCTTTTAATTTACGTCCACTTCCTCCGTTATAAGAATCGCTCTCAATCGCCATTCATAGACCACCAAGTTTGATGCTTCCATTATTCTCATTTTCTTTATAAATATCTACTAACAGGCTCTTCCATGGCGAGAACGCTCGATACTTTCTCGAGATCTTTTTATACGTTCTACGAAAGGTGATATTTCACGAGGTTCCGGTTATATATCTCTCCCATTTTTCGCGATTATCTTCTCTGCACGTGCTAACTCGAAAAATCCCTTTCGATACTTTGTTTTTTTATGGACACATATAAGTCCTATTGCCCGTCCCCTCTTTCTTTGCTGTACACATGCACGTAACGAGAGAATATCCCGGTCGTGGCTTCGGCGAAGGAAAAATAGAGGATTCCGGAAAGGCCCGCTATTGCACACGCCTATATATCCAGTTTCCAGTTTTTTTCCTCCTTTACTTCGCGGATCCATTTCCTTCTCTCGCCAATTTCCTCAGCAGTCATTTTAAAAATATCGCGCGGAGTCCTTCGCTGAAATGACTAACGGCCACGTGCGGGGTTTTCGGCCATCGTTTTTATTTTTTGTACGTTTTACCCGTGCATTACGGGTGAGTAAGCATAGCGATGCGGTTCCTTGAGCCATGGAGAGGAAGGTTGCAGTCTCTTTCTTTTCTCCATTCCGAGCGAGAACAAATACCGAAATACGTATGTTTTCAATGGGAAAGGATTTTTCGGCGGTTTCGGATTTCTTTTTCTCGTTTCTCTCCCTTCCTCACCACGGCTAGGCTTTCCACTCTAACTCCAGCCCTCCCCCCGAAATGCTTTCCGCATCAACGGGCGGAATTTTTCCAACCTTATAAAGTGTGTCCGTTTTTTTCTATCGTTTCGTTTCCTGTGGATGTTAAGAAACCTTTACTTGATGTCAATTTCCCGTTTTTTTTGTTTTTATTATTCCTCGCGATTTTTTCTACCACCGGAGTAGGAAAGGGTTCCTCTCTCTTTTGATTTGCTCTTTGAATTGAGCTATAGTATTTGATTCGGCTCAAGTCATACGTTTAAAAAAAACGAGGTATTTGTAGTGTTAGCCTGCGGGAAGAAATCGAAACGGCTGGCGAAGAGAAAAATACGGACGTGCATGGAGTTTTAGAAACCTTACACTAGTATAAATATGACCGAAGAATGTAGACAAATAATGAAAAACGGGAAAGATCAGAAGAGGTAGTAGCGGTTAGATACTTTGAGCGGATGTCGCAACGTATTTTAAATAAATAATGTACGCAAAAGGCTTTTAGCTTAAAAAAATTCCATACACCATATTTTTAAGCTTCCCTAGTGTGCCGATAATCCTAATTGGTACGAAATGTATTATGATTCACCTTTTTTAAATATCTATATAATTGGTTCCTTTCGCACATTTATTTTTCCGTTGTTTTATATGATACATAATATAAAATTAGTACATATTTAGGAATAATTACTCGAATTAAATTAATTAAGTAAATATGCAGACTATGGTGAAATTGATGTTAAATAGAATTAACTCCTTAACCGTAATATTCAAAATTAGAGACACAATGAAAAATGGGGAGGAAAAGGCAAAAGACAATAAAAATTATAAACTTACACGTTTAGGGGTTGTTACTCCACGCCAGGGACCTGATGTCAATCACACATTCACTCACTCAATCGCACAAGCACTAATCCTAAAGGTGGAAAGGAAACGGAAGCGGGTTTGCGAGAATTAAATTATTAAACCAGTCATGGCAAAATTTTAATATTTTCAAATAGTAGAGGATTTACTGTGGATTCAAATAAATTAACCCGCACGTTTTATTTCCAGTCACTTTTCATTGCATAGTTAAATGTGCGTTTGTATCATCATTCATTTTCCATTTATTAGTTTTATCCATTTATTCGAGCATTCCAAATTCTATAAAATGTCGAATGCTTTAATGAAGCAATATTTTTTCTGTATCGTGTAAGATGAGAGGTAAATTAATCAAAACGTTTATTTCCTTAATCTTACAGGCAAATGGTTTTTTTGGAATCGTGTACAAAAAATATCTAAAAGGATACCAAACATAATCGTTAAGTTTATGAAATTTGAGAACGTAGCTGAGGCATATGCGAATTGAAAAATATAATCAAATAGAAAATAAATCAACTACTTAGTATTATCCCGTTAAAAATACTAAATAGAGATTCAATAGCCACAAAGGCTAAAAACGATGGTATCCCGCAATGCGGAATAATCTCCGCTCTACTCATAATAATATCTTAAAAACGATTTCCGGAAGATACCGCCACTAAAGATACCCTACGAAATACATTTCGTAGTACTTTTCCGGATTTAAACGAAGACAGACTTTCGGCATACTCTGATTCTGAATATCTGAAATTCTCGTTACCCTATAACCATAAATATACATCTTCTAAAAACTTAAAATCTCTACTAACTCGGTGCCCTATTTTCCCTTCGGAAACTACTAATAACCAATCTTTTCGTTTTGCGACACTACGTGCATTCAGTCCATTAAAATGCGTTGTCCCAATTCTGATATTTTTCTTTGGGTTGCACCCCAAATTTTTGCATATGCCTTGATAATCATTTCCCACTTTTTCATCCTCAAGTGAAATTTTCAAGTTTGGAATTCCATCTTCATTAATATCTTCCCGCTGTCTTCGAGTATTAGTTTTCGCGTTCGTATCTGCATGCTCAATTCTCGTGGAAATTTATCTACTTTCTGCAACCATTATATTTTCTTTTCTGGTATCAAGTAAGTACCGATTTCCATACCATTAAATATTTTACGTATATACACGCTTTCTTTAATCCATACTTTCATATTCATCCGCAATTTAAAAACGGCTATTTAATGATAATGGAAAATTTTTGCTTTACAAAAACGTTTTCTCCTCGTCTTTGCGATTGTTTTCTCGTACTTTTTACAAATATATTGAAGTTGGCTTGAGCGTTGTCATCGTTGAACATGTTTGATGCGTTATATCTCTGGATCCACAAAGACCGCAGAGCTGCAACTTTGCACATCATCCACAGCCGTGGTATATTTTAATATTTCAAATTTTAGTACGCATCGGACCTTCCGATTCCGGTCTCCCCCCTAGAATGATCCTCACAAAACTTAATATATCTCGCAAACTAAACATTCTAAAGAGCTGAAATTTTGCAAATGAACGTTTTTATACCTTTCAAAGCTTTGACGCTATCCAACTTGCAGGCCGCGGGCCGCATGAGGCCCGCCAGTTGGTTTTGTGCGGTTCTTGTGTCCTTGTCGGATGTTCAATGAAATCAGAGGTTTTCATTGTGCACCCGACATTCGACTGGTTTACATCCATAAATAAAACAAATTAGCACTGTAAATGGAAATTAGGAGCTCGTTGCAGCACTCCCTACAAATATTTAGGGAACCTTGCGTGAAGTTGCCTTGTGTATTCGTTATTCTTATATTTAGCTTAAATTTTAAAATCGAAGGCTATTTTCGATATATTTTGACTTTTATTTTAGTTCGATCTTAATTTTAACACCATAATTAAGATCGCATTGCACTGACATCATATATCTCCTTTAAAAGGTCTATATTCACTGAAAGTTAAGATGCAAACCCAATAGGAAACACACCACGATTTCTCCCCCGTTCACGCCCCCTTCCAATCCCACTCCAGTCCCTTTCCCTTTTACCCACCTGCCCGGGCTGTACGGAGAGAAAAATATAATACAGCAGCCCTCGTTTCACCTAATAAATCCTAAAAGTATGATTAAAATTCTATTTGACAGAAGAGAACAATGTGGCAATGGGGTGACAGGAAATTTGAACGTCGGGGGTCAGGTTCTCTTGTCCAGATACAGCGAACCTTTTCTCGCCGCGGTAAGTTACCGTGCGTGGTCTTATCTTTACATACAAGACTCAGTTCTCTATTGAAAGTCGAGCGTGACACGTCTTATACTTCGTACGCTGGGACGTAGTGGTTATAAGATATTAGATTTACATCCATAAATAAAACATATTTACACTGTAAATAACTACAGACGTCAAAGACAACTTCCCTATTATCGGCGATCAAATTTTCCGATTTTGTTTAAACAATTTCATTCGAGGATACATATAAATAAATATGGACTCTAAATAAAGAATTAACTTTGAAAATTTTAAAAAGCTTGAAGACTCAAAAGTAGGTAATAAAATAAATAAAAAAAGGTTTTTCAATAGCACACACTTTTATGATGCACTCAAAAGTAGAAAATAAATTTTTGTAGCCTCAAAATTTTCATTTCGTATATTTGTTGTGAATAATAAAGGTGGGTGGCCTTTACATGGTTTAAATAAAAAATTGCAGATAAGTCAATTGATGCACAATCTTTCTCAGTTAACCAAGCGTTTAATACTTCAAAATTCACAAAAAGTAATAAAAAATGTAACACAAATTTACTTTTAACGCAAATAAGTAGTTTGCATACGTGATTTTCTTCTTGACCACCCACTTTTATTCTTCACACCAAATTTATAAAATGAAAATTTTGATGAAAATATTGAATCAACAAAAATTTATTTCATACTCTTAAGTGCATCATAAAAGTGTGTGCTATTGAAAAACCTATTTTTTATTTATTTTATTTTCCCGAAACGAACGTGTCCTTCCTGTCATGCTTTGTGTTTCGACATTTTTTTAGTAACATCACTTACCAATCCCTCCCACTTCATCCTTCTGTCCTCTTCTTACTCCATGCTTCCTTAGCTCGCTCGCTACTCCGACCCCGCTCCTCTAAAACACCATCACACATCTTTTCATGCCTTCTTCCTGCCACCTTTCACCCCATCCCCACTCGACCACTTAATTTCATCCCATCCTCTTCCCCTATATACTGGCGTGTCTCTCTGGCCTCCCTCCTCCCGCATCGCATTACTCCGTATCTTAATTACTACATCTGCTCCTCCCTTTTCCGCCCTTCCCTCATTCATTTAACTCAATCGTACAACCCGCGGTTCCCTCCGCCTCCTTTTATCTCACAAGGCACCCTTCTTCGAACCATTCTCCTCCTTTTCCTCCCTTTCTCTTATTTTCTCTTTCTCCTCTTAAAGCTCCCTCCTTTTCCCTCCTACATTCATCCGTATCTCCACTTTTCCTATCCCTCTCATCCCATTTCTTTCCATTCTCGCAGACTTTTTCCTCTTCCCAATCCGACTCCACCAGCACCGCCTCTTTCCGCTCCGTTCCACTTCTATTTCCACGCACAAGGTCCGTGGACCTCTCACTTTCTTCATCTTCCGTCTCCCTTTTTCCTCTCCATACCTAGCTCTCCTTTCCGATGAAATAAATTCAAGTCAAGACGTGTGGAGGAGGAGGGAAACTTTGCAGGAATGGGGGTTTTTTCGTACTGGGTGTAGGAGAAGAAGTATAGAAGTAGCTGGTTGGTGGATGAATGTTTCGCGAATCGTTCGAAGGGCGAGTAGTAAGAACAGGACGAAGTGAAGTTTTTTTCAATGGAATGCGAAAGGGTGCATAGGTGGATGCGAAAGAGAAGAAAAGAGAGAGAAAGAATTTTTCGAATAGACGTGCGATTTAGAAGTAGGGAAGAATGGAGAGAAAGAGGGAGAGGGAGTGACAGGATGAGTTCCTTCTTTTTTGGAGTATAAGAGGGTTTTTCTGTGGGAGATTGTGTGGGAGTTGGGGTAAAAGTGGATCTATGGGGAGAGAAAAGTAAGGCCGGAGTTAAATGGGAGAAAAGATTGAATGGCTCCGAAAGGATGAAGGAGTGTGAGAGAGAGAGAGGGGGGGAGGGGTATCGACGGGATAGAATGGCGATGGAGACTGGAAATAAAAAAGATTTCTGGCGAGGTAGAAGAAATTGCGGCATTTCCGTATGCAAGCTTGCACCGAGGAAAGAGAGTCACGGTGATGTAGTCGAAGCGGGAAGGATGTCTGGAATGAGACACGACGCCTGCGTGACGTTTATGGAGACGGATAGGACAAAAGAAAGCCGGATAATAAAATGCGTGGGCTAAAGTTCTATAAAAATCCCCGTTTTCGATGTTATTTCGACGATCATAACATATTCGTAGCAGCAATATTGGATATAGAAACAAAAATCCATAAATATTTGACATCTTCAACTATTTGTGGTCTTTTTGGTGTAAAAAAGCATTTCTTTTCCGCACTTTCCCCTTACATATTGATATGTTTGTTTGTTTACCGTCAAGAAGTTTTTTATTTAGCCCCCCAAAACCTGAGTACATAAATATATTCCCTGGCACCAAAGACTGCGAGAGAGGAAAAATAAAACCGTTAAAAACTTCTTGCCACATATTTTTTTGAGACTTGATGTAAAACCTCCCGGAATAAAGAGTAAAGGAGGAGAAACATTCACGTACTAAATCCGTCATAGATTATCTAGAAATCTTCGTAAAATCCTCAACTCCAACATATTTTCCTTCTCAGAATCAGCAACCGAGAAAACCTTAGCGCTACAACCTTATTCCAAATAGGTTCGAGTTCTGAGATATTTCGTCGAGGAATGGACATTTTTTTTATATTTCTTCGAGTCCTGATCTTAAGATATGGGAACCTTTCGCTGGGGATAAAAGGTCAGAGTCTGGGAGGAATCTCCGATGGTGTGAGGATTATAGAGATAGAGGAGGTGGATAAAAAATCGAGAGGCGTAGAGGGAGAGAAAAGAAGGGCGGGGAGAGAGAGTGGGATAGGGACGAAGATGAAAGATTAAGAGAAAAAGAGAAATACTGGAATAGGAGCTAATAAAAGGGAAACGCGGACGCCCAGACCGAAGAGATTCGTTATCTGAGGCTTTGGACGGTTATAAACGGCGGAAAAGGGGACGACGAGTGAGCGATGAGACGCGGAGGGGGGAGGGTGTGGGGGTGGGCAGCGCTACTGTTTGGATGGGATAGGCGCACTTAAGGGTCATTTTGTTGGATGCCGGCTTGGTTGGTCGACCAACGGAGGGCAGCGGGATATACAGAGAGAGAGAGAGAGAGAGAAAGTGAGAGTAAATAGGGTGTAGGTTGGGCTTCGTTTCCTCGACGAGGGAGTGGGATGGCGAATTGCCACGATTTTTGGAGGAAGTTAGACGTATTTTGCCGCTACTGACCCATGATTTTTGCGCATGTTTTGAGAACACCGAAAAGAATTACTGCGAAACAGGAAGATTCTGAGGTCCTTGGTTAAAAACAACAACAAGGTTGACCGTAAATGAAACATTCAGGTGGAATCAAGGGTGATTAAATTAATGCTTCGTTTTCAGTGAATGTGTTGGTTGGAAAGTCGCTATATCTAACACTAAATCTTATCTTTTTGAGTGAAAGGAGAATTTTATTTCCGGGCGTTTTTATAAGACCGTACTGGCATAGAATAATTACAAGAACGTGATATTTTAAACGTTCTTTAATGCGAAGAAATAAATTTCTATATCTATCAATTATTAAATTTTAATATTAATGTTAGGTTAAATTTATTTTTCAACAATCAATAAATTGACGGAATTAAGCCTGCCAATGATCTGGTTCAGGGGGAGTCAAATATTCCTGGAATCTCTTAACCCGGCAGTAGGCGCGCTCATTTCTGGAGCACAGACGGTCGCGCACCACATTTTAAATTACATTTTCCAACAATTATTTATGATTTTTTAATTTTTATTTATTTTTGGTATTTTTAGATTAGTAAGGAAATAGTTTAGAAAATTCAAATTAATTTTAGACCCATATAATTTACATGTTTGTTAAATATATCTTTACTGTTCAAAATTCCTGATTAACTAGCTTGCATACAAAAGAACTTGTATATTAATAACAATATTTGCGCATAATAATAATAATTAGACGTAGATAATAGTAATTATAATAAATTATAGTTTTAACATTATATTATGTATAAGACAATAATAATAACAATTATCTAAGTTAACTTCTCATTGTGTTATTCGCTGTCAAGGCAGTACTCACATACGTATTTCATATGTTTCATACACATTGTCCTCTCGCATTTAGAACAGGACGAAGTAGTCTTCGTGTCTTGATTTTTTGGGAATACGACATAGCGTAATTTAGAAGGTCTAGATCGACCGGGCCCTTCAGTAACATTTTCTTTTCTAGGCAGTACAGATTTTTGGCCCAATTCCATTAGTTGCGTTCGTAAGGTTTTCTGTTGCAACCGAGAAATGACTGCTGGTTTGCTAAGGCCTGTCCAAGTCTTTTTTATGAAACTACTTCTTTTGAGCACGGTATTTGGGTTATTTGATAGAAATGTGAATATTTAGAAGTATTTTATGGATTTTCTCCAAGTCGATTCTTCTCTTCAATCGTACACATTAACTAAGAAAATTCAATTATATTTTCTAGCTATGATTTTAATAATCAAATTGTATGTTCTAATTGGAACACATCGAAATGTTATTAAAGTAATTTGCATTTACTGTAATTTTATGAAATGAAAGATAAAATCAAAAGGCATTTGCGCCAATTATTTCTAGCACAGTTCTTTCAGATTCAGTATTAATTGAATGAACAGTGTATGTTGCTCTAGAAATGAAAGAAAATCAAAATCTAAATTTTTAATATAAAAAGATAAACACGCACTTGTGGAGGACATTTCATGCATTTACCATCGGGAATATTTTTGCCTCGCTCTGTAATTGGCGGCTTTGGCTTAGGAAAGGAATGGATAGGGTTTTTAGGATCGGGAAGAGAAAGGACTCCATTAGAGAGGGTTGAGAAATATAAAAGGCAGCGTGACGATAGGGAGAGAGAGAGAGATAAAGGGAAGAACTGTGTGCGTGTGTGTGAGAGAGAGAGGGGCAGAATTCTTCCACTTTCGAAACGCCGAGATTTATTGACGCTGTCAGATCCCCTGGCTCTCTCTCTCCTCTCCGCAGCCCTCCCAAAAACCGAACTAGGAAAGACCCTCGGCGATCGAACGCCTTTCTCTTGCCCACTCTCTCTCTCATCCTCCATCCCTTCAGCATTCAGAGAGAAAAAATGTATTTTAGGAGGAAAGAAAAAACTAAACATGCATTGATCCATATCGCTTTACAATTGCAAGGCTATCTGCTCGGATAATTGTGCTGAGTGGCTTCGAATGCTTGCTTAAACTCGGAACGGGTCATGTAAATCTCATTAAATTGATTTGGTGTGCAAAATATACTACGCGCCAAGATGTGGTTTTCATCTCTATGAGTTTAAGTTGAGGAAATTATGTAGATTGATGTAAAATGGTCCAATTGAAAAATTTTATAGCTCCTTACATAAAACGCTTTTGATGAAAAGTTTAAAATTCAGTTTTGTATTGTACGAAATTATGAGCATCGTTAAGACTAGTTACGCGGGAATATGGCTTTTATTTAATGATTTTCCTATTAACTTGTCATATAACTCAGTGCAAGGTGAAATAAAATTGAGCTTCGGAATATTAAAATTTATCTTCGAACATATAAAAGCACCTTGCATACGGATCAAGGAGATTTCAGTGTTTTTCCACCGTGCACGGCATTCAGATCACGGGAATATCAGTTCTTCATGCACGCCGTGTTTTTATCCCCTATTTTTTTTACATAATACTCTACTGTTTTACAGCGTTTTTATTACAAAGGTCGTATGCAGTTAATGGAAGTTTTTGACAGTGAAATATTTGCTACGAACATTTAATTATCATTTTGAGTTAGTCATATATGCTGTTTACTGTCTCTTCGTATTTTTTAAATCCCGTATACACGATGGGGAATTCTTGTTTACTATTCACAAGGAAATGTAAATACTGAATAGGAGAATAGCTGGATCACCATGCAGAATTAGTTATAAAATAAAGGGCTCTGCCGGTTATACTTGTTTGCTTGCCCTATTATTTATCTTTATTTTGTGCCATTTTGTCGACCTTATTATAGATAGGAAACAGTTCATGATAACATTCAATCGAAAATATAGCCAAAAAGTTTTATAGTAAGTTACTTCCCTTCAGGGACCATTTTTTGGTAACAGTGTACAGACTTTGCTAGAAAAAATGCCTAAATGCGTATTTCGATATCAACGATACCATCATTAGGAGTCCATGGTCATTGTGTTCGGTTTCCACCGAGTAGTAACTTCCCCTATACCGGCGACTTTATATGGCTATAAAGAGGCTTACTTCCATTCATCACGTAAAAAACGAACGCATTTACATGCATAAAAATAAAAAGACGATTACGAACAACAACCTAGGTCCCGTCTCCTACTGACCCATTTTTAGGCGTTCTTTACCAGCGAAACGGTAATAGCGGAACGGAACTTTCATCTCTTAAACCGCTGGACGGATTTTAATTTAAATATGAGTGATTGATGTTAAACTTTATCCTCCAATTGTGATTTTCAACTGAATCCGTCAATTAGAACTTCCACTTTACATAATTATTTCAATAAACTTGTACTCGTATCTCGTTAATTGGCATCCGTAAAGCAACAATGAAAAAACAAACTTTTTCTCTCTCTAGCTCTTATATGATCTTTAAGGTATAGATTAAAACAATGTATTGACATTGACTACAAGAAAGTCTGCGATGGTCTAAACTTACGAGTTATAGTTTCGGAGATAGAAATTCTAGAAAATCCCGCGCAAAACATCGAATATTTTGTTTACATCGATCTCTAAGACGGTTCTCTCGGCAAACAACAATTAAAATCCATGTTTTTCTCTCCCATGCCCTTATATGATCTGTGAGGTATAGTTTCAAAACGTTATTCGGATAGAAGACAACATTTACTACAAGATAGTCTTCAATACCATATAATTACGAGTTATGACTTCGGAGTTAAAAATTCGAGAAAATCCCATGCCATTGCATATTTTTTTTACATCGTTCGCAAAGACGGTTCTCTCAGCAAGCAACAACTAAAAATCCATATATTTCTCTCCCAATTTCTTATATGATCTGTGAGGATAGATTTAAAAAATTATTTGGATAGAGAACCACATTTACTACAAGATAATCCCCGAGACCATATAATTACAACTTACCCGTATAGCTTCGGAGATAATAATTAGAGAATCGCCCAATCTTTCGATACAGTTTCATACGTACATATTTCCCATTAAGAACGCCTTTGGAATCTCTGTGTATTCCATTTATGGAGTATAGCTTTCAATCTAGCTAAGTTATTCAGGTAACCGTTTCCCCTCCTTTCAGAGTCATTCCTTTGTCCCTACCACACCTCACACTACTGATGATAACAGCTTAGCTGTCGAAACATCGGTTTCTAGTTTTAGTTTTGGTTAGAGTATATTGTGTGAGTGCCTTTCGACAGTTTTATGTTTCTGCGTATTTCATGCGATGGTGCTACCTACCTGCACCGCGTGCGTGAGTAAGCTCTTCCATTTTACAGTAAAAGTTTAGTATATTTACTCCTGTAAAATCTCTTTACAACGTATCTTTAGGAGCATTAATTTCTATACTTTGTACTGAAAATACGGTATACTGAAAAAACCGCTATGGAATACAGCGGAGAGGGAAAAGGAAAGAAAACGATCCTTCTTCAACTGTATTTTACTGCTTCATAATACCTTCTGAAATTTTATTTTCTTTCAAATTTTTGTGGCACTAAACATTATCCTACATCCTCAAATGATTTAAAAAAGTCTCCTGCGCATCATCAGATTTCCTAATAGATACCTTTAATTTCTGCAAACAATCCGATGCCTCTAAGGATGTCGCTAATGATGTTGCACTTGACTCAATCTCTGTCTCGTATTCAGAGTCACCACTTCCTTCTGAACCTAATCCAGTAATGTTCTCTAGAGTGGCACCTTCCGTTAATAAAAGTTTGATTTCCAAATTGTTATCACCATCTAAAAACTCCTCAAACTTGTGGAATGATGTTGAAGTTTTGAGGAGACATATTTCCTAAGCTCTACGAAAGCATTGACCTACTCTTCATAAGTGGAATCTGTAATCATAGAACTTAATATTCTATCTCAATTCGTTAGTAAAAATATGAGAGTGATAATTTGACCCTCGTTTTAAAAATTTGTATTTTGAAAAATCCCTTCTTTTGGGATTTTTCGTATTAGAATCAAAATTTGCCTTCAAGATTGGTGAAAAAGGACTTGAGTGAGCAAGAATTGATTATACATGAGTCATTTACGAATAGAAGAATACGGTAAAACCAAATAAATATTTTTTGGAGCCTCTGAAATTCATACATTGTATTGAAAAATGCGTTGTTGAAGTAAGTTATTTTGAAAATTTTATACATTATTTATGCAAGATAATTGGCAGGAACTCAGAAAAGTACGTTCATTTGAAACGCAATTGTGAAGTACGTTGTAACGAGATTTTACTTTATTTCATTCCTAATAGCAGCCTTATTTTTATAATCAGCAAAATCTTATTTGGAGACGCGAGAAATTCTATGTTCATATGATATGCATGACGTCACGCAGTATAAGTCTTTGCTACCTACTGCGGTTTTCCGTAGCATTTATTCAAAATGACAACTTATACCGTCATCATATCCCCGCTGGACCAAAGAATTAAATGCGATGCTATTTTCTGATAGAAAAATGTAAAGTTTGCTAAATCATCAAATAAATGTGCATTTGGGAGGAAATTAGGTGTTAATGAGAAGTCGGTTCGAGACAGTAGGAAAATCTATGATGAAGATGATGCCTTACACCAGCAGTTTCCAAACATTACAAATCCGCGCAACTCCCCCTTCCCCCTTCACCTAATAAAACTATCTTCGCCCCCACCCTCTATACCATATTCAATTACAGTTCATGAAAAATACCTAATGGACATACAATTACCATTAATATAGTCACCTTGAGGAAAAACCTGAACGCAAACAATACGTCCTAGCCAATTGAGGGCTAGAATTTGGCTGCTGCATATTGTAGGCTTCAAGATTAGGATGGTTAAACGGACAGTAAATATATGAGAAATCTTTTGAGCCTCCCTACCTACCTATTGCGCTCCCCACAGTTAGAAAGCAAGTAATGCCTATTCTTATACTTGGCTAAAAGGATACCCTAATTTTTATAACGTTTTTATAGTTTTACGGGCGAACGAAATGTACAATAAAAATTTCATGAAATCATCTTGTAAAAAACAGGTTCAAGTCTCCCCATCAGTGTTTGATGTGTTTTAGTAATGCAGCGCGAAATCCCGTTGAAGGCCTTGCTAACGGCTGCAGAAATACGGTTTTGATGAGTGAAGAGATTTGCAAAGTCAATTTTGAGTTTGTAGTGGTCACTGTAAATTAGAAACAAAATGGAAATATTTGTATTCCGTTTCAGGTAACAGGTGATGGGCTGCAATGCCAGGTTTTAATTTCATTCGGATTTGTCCAGATG
Organism: Tanypteryx hageni; assembly: GCA_028673005.1. Taxonomy (NCBI): domain Eukaryota; kingdom Metazoa; phylum Arthropoda; class Insecta; order Odonata; family Petaluridae; genus Tanypteryx; species Tanypteryx hageni. The sequence continues at coordinate 61,826,243 of CM054116.1, forward strand.
GTGAATTATGGGACTCAATTATTTTTCAGTTATTTTTGTAATGTCCTCTATACGAGTGGTGTACCCTTGACTGATATTTTTGCCTGCTATGGTATTGGTTTTAGATAAATATTTTATTAACGGGGTTGACTTTTACTAAAGAGGTTTTAATACGAATATGGATGCTACTTTGGTGATCACCTTAACTTAGAAATCTCTCTTAACGATCACCTCTTGAAGATGGTCGCTTATTAGAAGCTTCATCGTAGCTATTTCTTAAGGTAATAATTCCTGAGATATTGCGATAATCGTTAAGACTCGGTTTTCATATATTTGGAACAAGTTTATTGTAGCGTGAAACGTTTATTTAGTTTAGTTTGTTTAGTTGTTTTTCATGCAGATCTCCTAACAACCTGGAAAATTCCACGCTCATAAATCGTTGCGATTCAAAACAATCTTCTATAGCATAACAAAACTTCTTGGAAATAATTGCGGTTAAATTACGGAGGTTATGCTATCATTACTTCCTTTGTTGCACGTACTGAGCACGCAACTACGTCCTCAGGACATCGTATTCATCTCCTGAATATTTTTTTTCCTCTTCTTTTTTCCGTTTGCTATTCCCTCGAAGTGCATATTATGTTCTTGTTTGCCTTTTCCTCGAAGGGCGAAACGCAAATTCTCCCCTGGCTGTTTTTATTTGAGTTTTCCAATTTTGAGAGCCATATTTAGATTCCTTCGTAATTTTCCCTCGCGTCGTATTTTCTCCTTCAGAATGCCTCCTCGACTCACTTCTCCCCTTCCATCTCTCGCGTTTATTCTCTTAAGCGATATCCCTATTCTTTCCGCCCATTCATTATGCATTGCCATCTTCACCTTTTCACTTTGATATATAATATTTGGATCGATTTTTTCGGTTTCCTTTTCCCTAGGTTAGTTACTTTAGCGGCGGAGTATTTTGTAGAATTGTAAATTAAGTATTTTCCCATTTGAACGAAAGTAGAACATTCACAATAAATTTCTCATATCGCAGGTGCTATAGCTTCCTCCCTCACTATAATAGATTATAAGAGCAAAGCATGATTAAATGCTCTCCCATCCGTAATGATGACTATTATCAAAAGTCTTTGTTCTGAAAAGAAAAACCAATTAACATAATTGACTGCGCCCAAACAATGAACTCTTCAGATCTTGACGCAGAATGAAACGTTTCTCATCACAGAAAGCAATTTCGCGATGCCGATTGCCCCCGTGTTGTCTTAATTTTGATGCGAAAGAGGATGGAAAAATCCGGCCAGAAAGTAAATCGCTTCCGAAAAAGGAAACAAAAACAACGGCTCTTTATTACCACCCGCCTCGCCTTCAAAAGCATCCGTTTTGAGTTCCTCTTCCCTCTCCCCTCCTCTCTTTCCATCTCTTTGGCCTACACTTCGTCGCTTCTTTTGATGCCCGCCCAGACACGCCTGCACTCTGTAGCGGGGTTCCAAGCGAGCCAGCCAACCTCTTTAAAACCCCATATTTCTTTTCCTCTTTCCCCCTCTCCTCTTGTGGTATCTCTCCTATTATCTTCTCTCTCTCTTTCTCTTCCGTCACTCTTATATTCAATGTGTGTTTTATTCCTTAATGCACGCACGTCGGTTCTTTGGTTTTACTCTTATTACTACGCTTTCCGCACGCTAATTTCGTTCCTAACGTTTTCCTTTGAAAGGCGAGGTATTTATCTTCTTTTTGTATGTCACTCGTCATATTTTTCCGTTCCATCTGTTCCTTCCCTAACGTTCATCTCTCAACAGTATCTACTCTAGGGATGAAAGAAAAAAAATATTGAGTTCGCGAGGTAATTAATGATTTTTGGTGTTCAGGGGCTTGCATTTCCATACGCAGGCGTTTTGTTCATTGGCCAAATTTTTTCGAAGCATTATAGATGAGATAATAGTAAATCATTATTTGGGCATGGGATAAGAATTTCATGAGAGGAGTTACGCTTTACTTGAATGAAATAAGAGGATACGGTATTTATAATAAATAGTTGTTTATAATCGTTGGCACATGAAATAGTATCAACACTGTTCTTATTGTTATGTATGTGTATGTATTATGTATAGCGTAAGCAAATTATAGAAGTTAAATCCAATTTATAACCTCTATTCCTTCAGTAATCACAATATGGCTAAACACTTTATGACAAAGTTTGTACTTCTGATTAACTTCCTTGTTCCTTTTCCCGTAAATTTATTTTGCGACGATTTTTTTATAATTTCTCTCTCACTCTGTAATCTGTTTAGCTTTGCAGCTCCTGTTTATCAATTTTATTTAACTCCTCATACCGAAGGAAAGTAAAAAAACGACAAAGCGATTCCCATTGCCGCTTGCGTCAACACAATCTATTTCCGCAAAAGTTCCGAATCCAACTCTCTCTATATATTTCTCCTCTCTCCCATCCAACTCTCTTTTCCTTCTCATCCCATTTATCACTCTACTACTATATATTCCAAACACTTTTTTCTATCCCTTTTTCCTCCTTATCATCTCTACCTCTTGAATATTTGTGAGCTATTGGCTCTCCGGCATTTCTCTCCTTTCTTTCAAACACTCGCCTCCCCACGGTTCCGATTGATTTTCTCATTTTTCGTGTTTTAAGAGCTCTTCTCAACCCTTTTGTAAATCGTCAGTTCCCATTTTTCCCTCTCTCCTCCTCTCTCCAAAAATGTTCTTTTTATACATATTTTGTGCATCCCACCACCCACTATATCTTCACTCTCTTTCCTCAGATTCTAAAAGCTCACCCATTTTCAATAATGGGCGTCAATGGACGAGGAAGGTTAGAGGAGACATGTCAAGAGTCGGAGGGTTTGGCGGAAAACCGTGGCGTTTTTGGTGCAAAAACTAATTTCGGGCCCGTAGAATTTGTTCGTCCGTCATTATTCGACGTGTAGTCGGTAAAAGGACGAAGCCACCTAGCGCGAGCTTCCAAAATTTTATTTCTTCCTCAAAGCCCAGTTCCACCCCCCCCCCTCTCCCTCTCTCATCTCACTCATCCCTTTTTTAGCTCCCCGTCTCTTCCTATGTCCAAACTTCTCGCACTCCGGTTCATTCAAATCCATCACACTTCCCCCTTCCCTCTTCCGTTCCCGATGCTCTCTCTACATCTCTTTTTCTCTCCCCCTTCCTCCTCCTTTCATTTGTTCTCTCCATCCTCCTGCCCTGTTCTCCTCTTATGTCTCTTCTCTCCCTCTCTCTCTCTCTCGCTCTTCCTCCTCCTCTCATCCTCCTCCCACTTCCTCCTTTCATTCGTTCCCTCCATCCTCCTACCCTGTTCTCCTTCTTTTATGCCTCTTCTCTCTCCCTCTCGCTCTCTCTCTTGACGTTTGCTTTTTCGTAGGAAGCCAATTCCGCTGTCCAATTCGTCTTGACTTCTTTTTTTTTGTACCTCACCTCTTCCACGATAAATCCTTCTAGTTTACATTTCGATGCTTCCCCCCCGTAAATTTCTCCCTTGTGCCCTTGATATATTCTCGCTCTTATCTCTCTTATTTCCCTCCACGCCCTTTTTCCTCTTTTCCCTTCCACTTTCGTTCCGCATCCATCCACATTAATATTCATTTCTGACTTGGTACTACAGCTTGTTATCTCTGTTGGCCAATATTAATATTTTTAGTTTCAATATTAACATAAAATATTCGCTACGATTAAGGGAGCGAATTGATAAATGTATTACGGACGCGAATTAACATGCTTTACAGGTAACGACATTATTGAAACGTAGTGCAGGCAAGGAGCTGACTTTAAAGTACACAAGGACAGAAATCGGGAAAAATATGGAATATTTCACAAGGGCGTGGAATTCACCTTTAAGAATTTAAATTATAATATTTGGTATAGTATATAAATAGTGCCACTAATGACTTGCTGTGGACCATTGTTTCCCAATTGAGGTACCGTGGCACGCTAGGTTTCCGCAGCTGGTGGTTGGGATTGCAGAGGAAAACGTTCTTAGATAAATAAATCAGCGATTTGGAAATATTGATAGGCCTCTAGGGCAATAATATTTCCTTGGGGAAATTGATGATGATGCAGTGGCAGCAAATGAAAGCGTCCGAACGTTGTGATACCCGTGCATATTAATGCATAGGCTTGTTTTAAGGTGGGAGTGCAAGGAATTTCTGTTCATAATTGGGTGTCTCTCTTTTTTCTTACATTTATCTATGAATTCTTTTGCTGAATTCAATAGAAACGCCGAAAGTTTCCTTTATTATTCGCCACAGCTAAATTGGATTTAGTTTTTTTTTTTTTAATTCCACAATCTGATTCATACCTTATCTTTCATTAACGCACAAAACTTTACGTTTCCTTTTTATGTATCATCCAGCGCTTTCTTCCACGAGCTGCTCTCCTTCTGCTCATAACACAGTTTTCTTTCGAAAACGCCTTATCCTCCAATTCAATATCATTTCTCATTGTTCGACTTTCCTTTCCCTCCTCTTTAAACTGTTTCCCTCGTGTATTCCCGCAAGGCTTCTTCATCCATTCATTCCTTCTTTCTAATTAATTTCCCTTCCCCTTTTTAAATTGTTTCCTTAGTGCGCGTTTCCTCTTCTTCGTTGAAAATCAAATAAAGGATTGATGATAATTCTATAAATATCTCATCGCTCCATGTGTTATTCATCCTTTGTCATCCTGAGTAAAACATTGCCGCTTCCAAGTTTCCATTGTTTTTTTCCAAAGGCTAACCACTAAAAATACTTTTCTTTTTTGTAGGAATATATGTAAGTAATTGCAATTTTTTTAAGCTAGCCATTATATCAAACCAAGCAAATAGAAAAGCGCTCCTTTCTTCATTTTGTTTTTACCTACTGCGCTTCATTTGTTCGCTCTTTTTGTATTACCTTCCTTTTTTTGTTCTCTCTCACTTTTTCCTCCTCTCTCTCACCAGTAAATTTAATCCTTTGTTGTCTTTATTCAACTTTTGAATTTCAAAATAGGTGTTCCTGTTTTCCACTTTACCACGTAAATACACGAGAACACATAAAATATTTATCTAAATATAATAGATTTAGGAGGAGAACAAATGAGAGACAGGGAGAGAGAGATAATGGGATAGTGAAAATTAAAACGTCTTATGATGTATATTTCAGAAAAATTATGGGGATAGATTCCAATAAAAACATTATTACTTCTTCAACAGGGAATTATCGAGCTCGTCTTATGGCTGATTCTTTAGGTATTACTTCTGATAAAATTGTATCTTTTAAGTAACATTTTTAATTAGGTTTCAGTGGCTATATATTTTATTTTTATTAAACATAATTATAGAATGGATAATTTACCCACAATTCATTTTTTATATATAAAAATGATTAGAACTTAATTAGTTATGTTCATTTCTCAAATTCATTAAATTCATGTTGTAATAAGCACTATGATCGTTTCAATTCCGCAGAACTTGCTATGCGAAGGGAAAAAATACTACTAAGTTTTTTTTTATTTTTTAATTGCGGAATTAACTCCATCTGTATTATTCGAAATAATGCTTTACTGCTTAAAATCATTTCCAATGGTAATTACTTGCTATAATATAAAAAATTTCCATTATTTTCTGATTGGTAAAGTGATGCAGAAAAATCCATGGATTTTATGATATACTAGTCTAAATAAATCTGAGCCTATTTATTGGAAACACCGCAGCAGTGAAGAGAAGAATATTTTATTTGATTAAAATTGCAACGAAATGTTGCACTCATTTAACTGCTAAACGAGAGATGTGGGTTAAAAATATTTATCCTTGACATTTGACTTTTTAGAAAAAATATCATGTGCACCAATTACGTACTAGACCCTTATACATATTTTGAATATCATCAAAATTATTTTGTTTTCACAACCAAAATCCTATATGGTTAGTAATTTTAGGAAAAGGCGTTTTATAGAACTGTGTATATTATTTCTAATGATTAATGAAACATGAAGGAATATAGTGTTAAATATTTATTTTTAATAAGAACTTTAGGGATTATTTTTAATTAAATATTTAAATAAAATAACAGTTCTTCTGTTTTCGGATGCCTTGATTGCTGTAAATAGATTTTTCTTTATAATTTGATTACTTTAACCACTCAAACCCGGAGGATGTTTATATAAATCCACCGCCAGATGCCGAAGATGATTGTTTTGGCGATGCAGGCGCGAAAATTGCAAACAATATAAAAACTTATAACTTTTCATCATTTTATTGGATGTTTATGAAATTTTTTGAGGATTTACGCAAAACATTATTTTTTTAAATTATAACTTCTACGCTGTTTTGAAATAAATAGATTCTTTGTTGGAGAGAAGCGATTTGTACAGCAACCATTTACCTATCCATCGCCTGCCGGCGCTTTCATATAATAATCAATATCGTGAAAACTATTTAGATTATTGGCATGCAACATTCTTCAAAGATAAAAATAAACTATTCTAAACATTTCATTTGCTGAATGTACCACTCTAAACCAATTAGGGAAATGGTTTTCTTCACGTCAACTTTTTCATCTCTCGATTAAAAATTTTAGATAAATGTTACGATCGAGTTTTTTTTAAAGGCACTTCATAATTTTTGTATATTCTTGAGTCACTTTGTCGGTATTAGAGATTATTGTAGAAGTCATATTAAAAAAGTTTTCCTTTTTTATTCAATAGAAGCTGATATATATATATATATATATATATATATATATATATATATATATATATATATATATATATATATATATATATATATATATATATATATATATTCTCTCTCTGTAGCTGAAGAAGGAGTAGTTCCGAAAGCTTTACGTTTGTGATGTTTCTGTGTTTTTGTGTTATTTTACGTGTGTCGCTTCGACATCCCCGGGGCCTCGCCAACCTGAAGTCGTCTGATTGGTGAGTGCTCACTGGGTTTCCTCATCCCAACACCTTGTTGACATCCATATATATATATATATATATATATATATATATATATATATATATATATAATCCAAGCTAAAATGAATTTATCATCGCAAATTATAATTTAGAAAATACGAAAACAGAAAATAAAATAATTATATGCTTATATAGTAACTATTTTGTTTATTCACGCATCCACGTAAAATTTTCTCCTGACAGAAAAGAATCGGATTTATAATAGCTAAATCCATAAGAATGCGAACGGAGTTGTGAAAAAAAAACTTTTCCATATTTTACATTCTGTGTCTCTTTCCAAGGGGTTTTTATTTATCCCTTCTAACCACTCCATTCCAAGTTGTTGAGAAGTATCCTTCGCCCTCCTTGGGAGAACCGAGTTAAATGGGACAACACCGCCGTTCTACTTCCCGAGACACACATTATGGACCCCTTGGATGTAATCAACTTCTACGACGATTGCAGCGGGCGCGAAAATCCTCTTTTCCTCCGTTAATGCGTCCCCCGTTTCTCATTCCCTCAACCTCATACAGGTCTTATTTTTCAGTCTTAAGATAAAGGGATTGTGTCAATTTATCGTAAGCTAAGAAGTGTATTTTAAATTGCTCTTTCTATTTGTTTCTACTCCATTCTTCCACGTTTTCATCCTTGTTCTCTCTATATCCCATTTTACGCCCTCCTATTCTCCGCTCTGATCCACATTTTTTGCACTGGGAACTCTATTCGCCCACTTCCCTATCAATTTATTATATAAAACTCCGTTTTAGTCCATGTCTCTTATTTATCCAGCATGCTATTCATATCTGAAGGATTCGTCATATATTCTATTTTATACCTTTCAATTTATATACCTCACAAATACGGGAACTCTTGTAATACGCCGATTGCTTCCAAAGTTGGGTCAAATACGAGCTGTCTGCCGTAAATACGTTGAAATTTAAACTACATAATTTAAGTTATTATTTATAATATCAGTAATTTTCAGGTTTGAAAAAGTGCTCGTCGAATTTTTGTTTTCAAGTATTTGGTAACTGAAGTATTCAGCATAAATGATAGCTTTTATGCTTCAGCAGATGGTGGTATACTCATTAGCAAAACTGATTGCAATATCTTGCTAAAATACACGAATGAGATACAACAATGGACACCTAAATATGGTTATTAATATTGGAAATAAAGCAAAGCTACCTGGCGTTAAGGAAAGAGTGGAGTAGATAATACATATTACTTGGGCGGTGAAAATATAGCCGCAGAGATAGAATTTTAGAACAAATTTAGGAATAATACTACCTTTAGGCTTGCGTTGTGAACCTCAATAGTGTTTCAGCAAATACGTAGAAAACTTCATTGTCTAATGAGAGTGTAATGACGCCCAAATGCAAAGGAAATTGGGAGCTGCGGTGGTAGAGTGGCTAGAGCTTTGCCATTCCACGCTGGGTTCCCGGATTCAAATCCTGCTGAGGTCGGATTTCTCAACCTAGTATCGACCCGTCCTCTACTAGTGTGGTTTGAGGAGACCACGCTAGTCAGTGCTTCCTCCTTCTGGAGGGACGTTAAGCAGTTGGCCATCTTGGTGCTCTTTTAACAAATAGGCCAATTCTAGCACCGGGTTTCCCTCCTCCTCCTGTGTGTGGGTGTGTCCGGTGTGTTATCAATCATTTATCAATTAAAAGTTAACAAACCACGAAACTGCAATTATTTGATTATCAGGGCCGTCCCTAGGGGAGTGCGGTAGCAGGGGCGATCAGCATCATTTAAAATCATCAAGGTATAATTGGCGTATTAAAAACAATTGTAAAATATTGTATATTTTTAAATATGTATATTTTATTGTATAATTTACATATACATACATTTTATTGTGTTTTTTAAACGAGGAATCGCTTCTCAAGTTCAAGAACAAAAACAAGTCCTTCGTTAGGGAAACAAATAATAGTTTGATCATTTACGCCTGATTTAAAATGATATATGCTCATTATTTTGACGTAAATGACTCTGGAAATCTGCTCGTATGCCTGAAATTTGGTTATGAATATAAACACAAATCTCAAATGAATTGTTTATTGTTCTGGCTACTTTCAGAAATTCAACTTTCTCCACTTTCTTGCAGCAAAACTCTGGCATCATATCACTGTAATCAAAATATGGCTATTTTTCTTTCGACAGACAGCATAGCCAATCCATTCAACCGCTCTTAGGACATTACTGTCCTAAAATAGTTTTTTATTATTTTAAGATTCGAAAAACATCGCTCCGCTGATGTACTATGGCCGGAATTGTTAACAAAATCCTATACGCTATCTCTGTATTTGGAAGGAACCATTTAATGACTTACTTAACCTGTAACCACAGGCAGCGGTCTCTCAGACCGCAGGAAAATTTCAATCGTCGCATTTATGTTCGTGTATCATCTCCGCCTTTGAGATTTTGTTTACCTTTGTATACTTAAGGACGGTTTGTTTACAGCATGGCAGTGACCTGTGCGTACAAGAGTGTGTGTAGTTTCGTTGCTGGTCTGGGAGACCGCATACCTATGTTCGCGTAATTTTTTCGGAACTTCTTTTACACGGTTTCGGAAATTTCTGAAGATACGTCGCAGTTAAACCGTGCTGGACCGTCTCACTTCCGAAAAAGTAAACAAAAACTGCCTTTCAATGTTTTATTTGTAGCAGCTCAATATGTTTGAAATGTACAGTACCCGCTTGAGGAGCATGCGCTGAAGTGACGAAGTTTAGGGTCCTCATTTTTTAAAGTTTTCCTTTTTTGAGTTATTTTATATTCATGTGTTTAAACAAGCCCTCTGCAAAAGACAAAAGCAAATACTAAAGTTTCTGTATGAAATTTAAAAAAGTAACCTACCAAAAATTACAGCCTTACTTTTTTTTGTTAAATAATTTTCATATTTGCTAAAAGAGATTGCATACTAAGGGTTCATATTTTTGTGTTTGTTCGCCAAGACCCTATTTCAAATATGAACATAAGAAAACTATATACAATGTTGTTTCTTCTCACATAATTATTTATTTTTGGCGTGGAGTTTGAGAGACCTCATGCCTGTGTTGGCGCGTCAATTTCTGATGCCTGTGTTTACGGATTAAGGATGTCAAATGTATTTGTCGTTCCTTGGGGTATCAACTGTCAAAGCACACGCAGTTCTAAGAAAAGGTTTGTACTGTTGATGTCGTGTGAATCTTTATCACTCAATATGTTGTCCAGATTTATACGCTGTTTTTTTCATTTCGTCTTCTGTAAATTCTCCAAGATATTAAAACTATATAGGAAGCCGAAATTACCTGCGTACTCTTCCATTTGTTCGAAACGTGTTATCAGTGATATCAGTGTTATCAGTGATATGACAGCATGATCTACGATGACAAAAAGTAAATAGTTTCAACTGCCTTTTCAGCCGAACACTATGAGTGTCGTCCACGCTTAGCAGCAAACTGCATTTTGCTGCTTAGCGCGGGACCTATTTTACCGCGGTGCCTGTGGCGACCGGCCCGATTCGCCGTACCCTAGGGACGGCCCTGCTCATAATGTTATCTTAGGTAACCATTATCATTTCCTCGTTAATAATATCGAACCCAGGAATTTTATTAGTTGCTATGTTTAACACTGGACGTCGAATTTAAAAATTAACTTTCTCTCCTCTGGCTTTGTTTTCTCCCAGCATTTCATTATATTTTCCTCCTCATTATAGTATTGCATCTTCTTTACTCCGTCGCCATCTCTAGTTCGATTTTCTCCTTTCATCTACCCTTTCAAACAGCACCAACTCGTCCTTACATTTTCCACTCATTCCTCTAATATAACAAACTATCAACTGCATGTTGCATTTTTACGATAGGTGCAATTGTTCTAACGCACTCGTGAAACATAAGGAGAATGGAGCATAGTTCGTTAGAACATGTTAATGAGCCAAGTTCGTTTTGGCTAAAACGTTGTAAAAGTTGTTCGGAGAAATTCCTCCCATCCGATATCGGTACTAATGCAATCTATTATTATTTGTCTTGAAGGCATCGTTGCTGTACCACTCTTACCAAAGAAACGCTCCTAATTTCGACCTCATTCGTGTCGTCTTTTTGAGAGAATCGCTTCTTCCTAACGTCGACATTTCCTCTCCCCTTTTCTTTGCTATTCTCTCTTCGTTTCCCACATCCCTATCCCAGCATTGTCCACTTATATGGAACCAATAGTAGAAGTTTCTTTTTATGAAAAAGAAAGTTGGAAAAAATTCCAGGAAATTGGATCGAAAAGGTAAAAGTCGGATGACAGGGAAAGGATTTTATTTTCGATTACGGAAGTTGTTACACAGCAATATTTTTTTCTTGACCAAATCCCTTTTGGGATGTTATCTCACATGGTCCGATGGCTTTTATTATTTACCCACTTTAACGGTTAAAAAATTGTTGGTGATTAATTGGTTAATTTATTTGATGTTTTCCTACTCTTGTTAAGATATTCAAATGACAAAATAAAACAATGTTTAACGTAACGATTCATGAAGTATCTATTTTAACCGAACTTATTTGAATTTTTTTTTCAGTGAGGAAAAGCTATTAAAATGTAGGTATTTGCGTCAATTGCATATCTGCACTCATGGACCCTATATTTTGTATATATTATTGATTAAGTACAAATTGGATCAAATATATTAAATTTACTTTACGGTGGTATCATTTTAGTATTTATTAAAATAAAAACTACGTCTTAATAACATGAACTAAGTTTCCGAAGTAACTAAGAAGGTGAAACTAATTTTTTTGCGTTCAAATTTTTGAAGTTAAAATTAGGATAAAAGTGATTAAAGCATGTCATGTTTCTTAATAGATTTATGTTTTTGGTGATATTACTTTTAAAAGTGAGGCAAAAGTTACAAATAGTGGAGCTAATATTTTCCACAGGACCGCATTAAGATGGAAAAATGTGCAAGGCATCAAAACACACAATGGGCGCTAAAAACAAACCAAGATTCTTGTACGTGACCTGAATGCGCCTTCAAAGTTACTGTTGCTTGGCGTGACCCAACAGAATTTTCTTCTTTCTTAGAACGAAAAATGTGTATAAAGGGATAAAAATGGGTTTAAAAAAATAAGAGGGCCGAGAAAAGTTTCGAGACGGTATTTTTTTTTTGGAACGCGGCATGGTTGATGCTAAAAGGCAAGTCTTTTGAGAGAGAAAGAGAGAGAGCAAACACCTCCCATATTCCCAGAAGCCATTCGACTGACCTTCTATAGAGTTCTTAAAAATTGCCACTTTGCGTCACTTAAAATCCACTTCGCTCATTTTTAAAAAGGACTCCCTGTCCGCGTGTATATATTTTCTGCATTTTCTATCATGAGCGGAGCGATGTTTACAGTTCAAGTAAAAGGAAAGGAGGAGAAAGAGGAGTGTTTTAGCACCTAGGTCTATAAAGAAAGGCTCGAGAGAGTTTGCAACGAGGGATTCTGATAGGCCTCGAGAAGTAAGGTGGTATGCGCGCTGGAATCGGCGAGGAAGAGTAAGCATTCGAAGTAAGGTGGGTATTTAAAAGTTACGGTTAGGGCCTGTCTGGACAGTAGAGCGTCAATAGGAGAGACTATGGAATTCGATCTTGTTTCGAGAGCCTATTAGACACCAAACTCGATCCTTTCCTCACTTCCAACAGATTGTTCACCCTTCTTTATATTCCTCCCTTCTCTCTCTCGCTCTCTCTTGCCATTTTCTGACACCTTTTATCCCATTTGTATCCCATCTACTTCTAATAACGCCCACTTTCGGCCTTGAACTTACGAGGCTGCTTTCCTTTTTCCCACTATTCCCTCACAAAAAGCCTTCGTATCCGACCTAACACCTAAAAAAATCTGCATGTTTTTTTCTCGCCACCTATTTTTTCCAAAAAAAGAATTTGTATCTCTAACATGCTTGTGGTTTCTTAGATTCTGGAAAGAAATTTATATTTTTTCGTTCGTTTTTTTTTCAGAAAGTCATTCTGAGAAAAATTGTGTCCAATTACGACTTTGATTTATCCTGATAATAAGATGATGATATTAATGTAGTAACATTTATCTCGTCTTCGTAAATTAAGGACAATTTTAGACACAGGAACCTAATGAAAACGAGCATCATGGTATTATATGCTGCAACTTATTTTACAATTTATACTTCACGTTGACAATAATTCTGCTTTGATTTCGACATGGTCGAATATAATTGCGATTATAACACGTGCCTCTAAATTATTTGTATAAATAATATATTTCATTTAGATAACGTAAAACTGAGTTTTCACACTTATGAAAATGACGCGCTCTATATAAAATTTGGTAGAATGTTTAATGCTTGGTATATAGCTTCATGCGCATAAAACATTTAAAATTTGATAAAGGATATCCCATTGCAGTTGTACATTTAATCATAATTTCTTCCGCATAAAATTGAAAATTATGTGTAATTATTTCATTAAAAAGACATACGAAATAAATTTAATTTTGATACTCTCTTTGGATTTCATCATCATTTCGCAAAATTTTCTCTAAATAGATTTGCTACATCTGAAATTTAACTTTTACCAGTTTCAAAACTCTTTCCCTATATTTCTCGAAGATTTCTTTTTATTTTGTATTAATTCATTTATTTTTCAATCGTTCCTGGCATACGAAAACGCCTCTTGAAGTTTCATTTAACTGGATAGTTTTTAAATTTTCGATATCGTGGTAATTTTATTGTTGTATTTATTATATAGATATAATTCTTTCATTATACGACATTTTAACTTTTTTCACATACTACAGTGGATTTTTACTATACAATTGTAGTTAGGGAATAAGCAGCTGTCACAAGTTCAAAACAAAAATTAGGATAAATGTATTCTCTGTATATCGCGGTATATCATGGTGTATTTCCAAGTAGCGATAACAAAGGTGAAAATGCGACTTTGTGCATTAGGTTAATGGTGGTTTCCGCAACGCGTACGCGCGCTTTACAGCCGTAGGTGACCTATTGGCGTGAAAACGTCCCGGTCTAGCTATTACGCAAACGTAGATCAGGATTTAATTTTGGGAGCTTTTACCCTACAGAGCGTGGGCGACGGAATGAAGGAAAAGCCATTCTTACCAGTCGGGCGAAAGGACTGGCAAATTTTTAGGTGGTTGAATTGCGAGCTTTCGATTCGAGAGAGAGAGAGAGAAGCGGACTAGTTCCCCTTAACCCTCATTCCCCGAAAGTGGTCGAGACAATTCTGGAATGATTTCACCCCCTCTCTCTCTTTCCCTCTCTCGCATATCCTTCCTCATTCTCTCTTCTCTGAAAATCTAATTCTCTTTATTTCCCTCTCATCTTGTACTACTCTCTCTCTATCTCTTTCTCCATTCTTTCTCTCGATTCAACCTCTCCACCTTGTACTGTCAGTCTATTCTCCCGTTGTCTTCTTCTCTCTCACTCTGCACCAATCTTGTCCTCTGCAACCCCTTCCATCTGCCTTCCTCTTACTCTCTCCCTCTTGGCCTTTCTCTAGTCCTCTCTTCATCCCCCTTGTTCTCCCTCCCTTCCCTACCCATTTTCATCTCTTTCTCCTTACCCAAGCACCCTTTCCTCTCTCAATCCTTTCATTCTGCCTCCCACTCTCTTCATCCCATACTCCCTCCCACTCCCCACTACCCATTCTCATCTCTTTCTCCTTGCCCAAGCACCCTTTCCTCTCTCTCTCTCAATCCTTCCATTCTGCCTCCCACTCTCTTCATCCCATACTCCCTCCCACTCCCGTCCTCCCGACAAAGACACAGGACACGGGAGGAATTAACCGCGCCGTTTAATTCCAAGTGACGGGAGGCGAGGCGGTCGCACACGGGTTTGTTCATCAGTGGGCGTTAATTTTCGCTCCTGACGTCCATTCCTCTCGGCAGCGCCCTACCTCTCTTCCATATCTCTCTCTCTCCCTTTCTCTTATCTTTCTCTCTCCTTCCCCTCCCTTTCTCCTTCAAATTTCCGTTTTGCTCCACGCTTTCGCCTGAAAACGCGAGAAAATACTTTTTCTGTTAATCGTGTCGCGTTAAAAGAGAAATACTGATCTAATTCGCGTGGCACGGTTTTTTTTAAATTCTTATCTTTACTCAGTGAAGTATTAAATATTAAATTTTTTATGGACGCTTGTGTTTTTCCCCTTTCTCGTCATGTGTTGTTTTATTATGGTAGCAATTCGTGAAATTTGAGTGAGAATTAAGGCGTTATAAAATTTCATTTCACCAGGCGGTTACAGTTGTAGCGAAATTGCAAGAAGTCGACGCAATTTACCCCGTTAAACAGTTCATGAAGATTAATTTACGCATGAGAATTATGATTTCTCGTAAAAAGCCTTTAACGAAATCATTCGACGTAAATCCACTTCATTGGGATTATCGTTGTCATTTTATACGTTTACAATGGAAAAAAACATGCTTTTTGTTATTCATTTAATTTTTACTGATAAATGTGTCTCATTTTTAATAGTCTAACATTTATTTTCTTAATATATAATATTTATTAAACAAAATGCTGATCTGCAAAGGTAAGTTATTGGACGAAAACTTGCACTGATCTGACAAAGAAAATTGTCGACTTACTGCGGCACATCTAGAATTATAATATATTTTTTGTAAGAATGCGTCCAAAAGAAGGAAATATATAAAAATCCGCAATTAATTGTTGTAGTTTTTATGCTGTTTTATAAATGTTAAACTGAAATACATTTATCTTTATAGAGAATTGGTAATTTCTAACGTTGATTCATTTTGTAAGCAGACAAATACTTAAAAATATTAAATTGCATTATTTGTTCCATGTATGTGGAAAATGTGATTATTTCTCCTATCCGTTCTTGACAACTGAGTGAAAAAATACTTTCATAAAACAATGCTGTGGAATCTAGTTCGGTGCGCGACAAGGATTGAGCAAACAGTAAAGTATGGCCTCAAAAAACAAATATTAGGGGTTACTGAACTAAATGCAAATTGAAAGGTGTAGAGGAGAATGTGTAAATTTCATCCAAATAGAATTAATTGCAGAAATCTCAGCTGATAAAATGATCTTTATCTCAACACGTAATTTAATCTTCCGTCATCCATGTCGAATATTTTTCATATTGTTGTCAGGTTTTGGTTCAGCAGCTTAATTAGCAAAACCTTGAACGTAAGTTTAAGCGAATTAATGTATTCTATGTTATTAGTTTAGTCCTGTTATTATTCTAGTAAACATTCACATCACCAATAAAATTGCTTCATTAAAAAGTAGTCATGAACATGACTAAAAAATAACATTTTTCAACTTGTCATGTGGTTATTCGGTTATTAGTCTCTCGTTTGTTTTATAACGGGGGTACCACTTTAAGGTGAGGTTAGCGTTTAATTGAGAGAGGATTTGTTGCTCAGCGTTTATTGCGCATCATGTTTCTGCATTAACGCATAATTTACATTGAATTATATTCTTTTGGATAATTGATCTAATAGGACCGGGCTGTTTGCGGAATAGCGGTCAATATTTTTATTTATTTAGTTAACATTGCAAGAAAGCCTTAAGCCTTGTGGCAAAGAAATATTAGAAAATATATAAAAGAATATCACACACACATTGCATAAAATATTAAAACATACAATATCCAATAAACACATAAAGAAAATAAAATAATCCCTGGATAATAAAAAACGCAGCAATGAAGAATCCGTTCCATTAAGTTAAAAAGTACTTAATCAGTATAACCTTTTTGAGGCACAGCATTATCATTCGTGGCCTAAGCACCTCGATTATTCGCGGGTTGGCGCGAAGAAAGCATACCCTGATGCTGTGTACTATACCAATGGCGCAGTTAAATTTTTAGCACAATGAAAACCATAAAATCATACGTTTAAAATTGATCATAATCAAAATAATTTTAAGCAATCAAATAACTTTTGAAAGATGCCTCTCGCAATATTTGCGCGAGTTTGTATCTCGAGAAAGTTCGATTACTTTTTTCATTTGAAACAATCGTTTGCTTCTGACACAACTTTCTTATGAAGGAATTACGGTCCTCCTTTAACGTTCATGCACACAAGGTATTTAATTATAATATTACGAGAACATCGTGAGTTAATAAAAAGAATTCAATCTTTAATTCCAGCTATGCAAACAAAATTTAGTGATTGAGGTGGCATGGACCAATGACCCGGAGAGAAATCTTATGAAAAATCGGAAACTACCGTCAGCAAATTTCACTATTCAGGCTTCTTTTTCTCTTAATAAAATAGCGCAGGTGGCCCTTTGATGATCTACAACACTCCTCACACCCCATCACCTAACCTTCGCAACTTGGTCGTTAAGAATCCTAACCAATGTTACCGTACTCGCCCCACCCAATGGATATCCCTCTTTCCCATCCCTTCTTCGCTAACCAGGAATTCCACTAACCTGTAGTAAGCTCAGCATCCTTGACCCTCTCTCCCCCTACTTTTTCCCCAACCTGCAAGGGAACGCGCCCCAGTTCTTTCTTCGTCTCCGGCGTCAGCCTTTGACCCTGCAGCTCTTATCTCGGCCCATCATAAGACTCTCTGCTCCTAGCCCTTTCCAACACGATCTTAAGACTTAGCTTCCGCCCCATCATGGATCCAAACAAGCTCTTCAACTTTTTCTCTTCCGCTGCTTCTGCTCCATCCTCCTGCTCCATCCTCCTGCTCCATCCTCCTTCCATTCTCCCTCTGCGTCCTTAAATTTACTCCCCCAAAACTCAATTTTTCCCAACTCTTTCATCTTAGCTCCTTTCCCGTTTTCATTATTTGTCCTCTCCGACATCCTCATTGTTTCCGCCTCACCCTCTTAATATATCTCTCTCGTGCTACTCTTCCATTTTTTCCTGCCTCAGTTTCTCGTTCTCTCTTTTCTATTTTAGTTATATTTTGTCTTTTTATCCCTGTTTTCCTTCATTCACTGGCCTCAGTGATTCTTCGAAACATTTTATTTCGTTATTATCCTTTTATCGCACTGCTGTTTACCTATTTCTTCTATTCCGCATTGCTGCAATTTTCTGCTGTAATGAGCAACCACATATTGAACTGAAATATTCAACATCGCCTTTTCAGTATTTAGTATTGAAACATAGTCATCTATTAATTAAATGACATTAGTTTCAGATTTTTTTTTCATTTTCCATGCTATCTTCCGTTTACGTTCAGCTCTCGTAAATCAGATAGTTTTGAGATTATGCTATACTTGCATTATTATAATTTTATTAATTTTATAATTGTTTCTCATTCATTGATCCAATTCCATCTATTAATTTTTTTTTAAACATTACTTATCTCAAGTTACAAAAGTGTTAACATTACATATTATGCATGTTTGCATATAGCTGAAACTAAATTTTGACATTTTAGAAGGAGAAAAATGCTGTACTTGACCGGGAATCGTACCTTACAGAATTTTTCTCCTTCAAAAATATCAAAATTTTATTTCTTATATCAACAAATATATCCCAATTCTATTATTTTATATGTATTTATGGTTACCAAGTATTTCCCCATATACATCCTCATACGCTGCCAAAATTTCTCTGAATGTGGATAGTATTATGTATTTGCGTTTAAATTTGAATACAAGTATCATACGAAATAGGCAACTGATTTAATCTAGACGTAAAAAGATCAAGTTTTACTTTTATGGAGAGCTAAACTCGTTACGAATTATTTTAACGTCTTTATAACAGAAAAAGGTTGTAGTCCTTCAAGGATAACATTAAATTGTTAAATATTTCCCTCCAATAGACATTAAAATACTAAAAGACCCAAATGCAAATTTTGAACACAAATCACTCCTCATGCGTGGTTATTCACAGATAGTAGATTTGAAAGTAAAATTTTAGAATGTGCTACTTGCGGATCAACACTGACGCTATCTGTCAAATGTGCAACTCTCGTTTCTCAACCTTTTAGTTGCTATTAAAGGAACAAAAGTTAAAAATTGGCAGGCCCATGTGATATTGATAAGTCTCTCACGAGTTAATATAATATTAGTTAATATTAGTTAATATTAATATTAATATTAATTAATATTAATCAAATCATTTATACAAATATCGAATGTTCACAGTTTTTAGTGGTTTTCACTATTGTGATTAGTAATGTACACGTAAAGTAAAAATATTCTGCTTATAAAGCGCTTTCAACGGAGTAAAGTAACATTTTTATGTGATATTTTGATGCATAATGCTGATATTCCTTCATATTGGGGCATAACGTACCATGCTCGCTGTTGTTGCTCCTTAATAATCCTTGGTAGAAGGGAGGATAGCGTGTCTAGCTCCCTATGCCAGGGTCGCGGGTTCGAATCCTGCCGAGGGTATGGACGTTTGTGTTTGTCTTTGTTAACGTTATTGCGCTCAATGTAAAAGGCCATAAAATGCTGTTTATGAGCAATTTAAATAAAAATAAATAAATCTATTTCTAGCATTACTATCCAAAATAATTATTATTTGGCTGAGATGAATGCATATTATATGAAAAAAAGAAAGTAAAATCACCGTATTATTTTGGTCACCTGGTTCTCAGTATAAAAATTATTTTACTCATAATCTATTGACTCCAAGTGCATGGTTTATTGCACACAGATGATTTTAAATTCATATATATATATACATAAATATTATAAAATAATAAATAATATAAACTAAAAATAAGAATACAATATCCTTAACTTTATAATTATAAATCCTTAGATGTCAAGTTTCTGAAATGTTCATTTTTTAAATAATGACGTTTAACATTTTAACAATTGCCAATAAAAAAATTGAAGCAAAAAGGAAAAAAAATCAAAATTATTCTTTCTATAAACGGGGAAATAGGTATTTTTGAATGTTAAAATTTTTATTGAAATATCGCCATTATTGTGAAATTTCTCGCTCACCGGTAAGAATATACAGAAAAATCTTCTTTTTCATAACGTTCACTTTTAAAGTAGATTTATGATGTTTTACGCTACAATGCTCGGAACGGTGAAAATTTCACTATCATTGAAGCCCTCCTAATTCATTTTTCACGATAATATACTTTACGACTCCATTCTTTCTTGTCAGACACGTTCCTTTGTCAAAACTGAAGAGTAAAAAGTGAATCTACTTTGGACTAGAGTCGTGCTATTCATTCCTTATTCTAGATTTAGGTGAACTACGTATCTTTTTTCCTGTCTCTCGCACCATCCTTACTTCCACTTATATTGGAACTTCTGATGCGTATCATGATTTATTTCCCCGTTGCCCTTAACTCTTACTAGCTCCTCACTCAAAAATATTCCCGACTTTTCTTTGGCCAGACCTTTTTCTTAAACTTTGATAGCCCTGCACAATATTATAAGATTTAAATCAAAGTTATTCCCGACTTATATTTTGCTAGAGCTTTTTCTTAAATCCTATTAGCTCTGCTACAGCATTAATGTTTAACAATCACGAGAAAATAACTTTTACAATACCACAAATTTAATATACAAAACTCACGACCCGGGTTTCAATGCGTGTCACCATCGTCATTAAGATGGAATACCACTAAGTAAGTGAAGGCTCATACATTCAAGTTTGCATTCATGTTTACGAATTCAAGCAGGTTTAAATAATCTTGAACCAAATAAGTGCTGCATTGTTATTTTTCCTTCGTTTTTAGTGATTTTAATGTAGATCTTCAATGTGTACCGAAGAATTTCTCTTTTGTGCATGACTATGTTTTCCTATGAAAATATTGTAGATTTACCCAGTATGAAGTGTTCTCTTTGCATGTATTTTGATACTCATAAAGTTAGTATATTACCCACTTAAACATTTCTGCATTATTTGCTTTGTTTTAAACTCGTATAGCTGTTCTAATTAACAGTACTAGAACGGCTGTTAATTATTTAACTATATTTTGATTATAGCTAAATAATGGCGATATTTCTATATTTTTTTTCCCGAATATCATTGATTTCCTCACGAGAAATTTGTGACAATTAAGCATAATGCGGGAACAAGCTTTCACGTTTAAGCTCGACATTAAAGAGATTTATTCTCTAATCTAAAGATACGCTAACGAAACCAATTGGATGTACGTTTAGTGCGGAAAAAATGTGCGATTGAAATGAAAACTGATAGTGAAGTTGTGAGTGCTGTGGAAGATTATAGGTGTTGAATCGAGATGATTGAAATGAGACAATAATAATTTGAAAATGACTGTGAAAGGAGACGGAATGCTTTAGGAAAGAGTAGTGAGATTTTTAAGGAAAGAGGAAGCGAGAAAAAGTTTTGTTGCTAATTTGATTGACTTCAATGCAATAATAAGAAAAGAAATTCGATTTTTACAACTGAAACTATCGATATATGAAAATTACGAGAGGAAGGAGCATCTCATTAGTTCCAAACTTTCAAAGCCCTTATACATTGAATTGTTATCATACCGTATTCTTCGCGATACTCTTGCTTGAAAAGAATCGTTGTATCTTCTTTCACGATTCCACATCTGTGAAATCCTATTTCCGATTTTTGTTATCTTTTGGACTATTACTCAAGTGTTTTTCTTAATCAACTTTCTACCTCCGTCCCAGATCTGCTGTTTTTTTCAAAACTCTCTCTTTTCCAAGAAAAGTTTTTCGACCGTCTACTTTATCTCCAGCCGTCACCTCTATCTCTCTTTCCCGTCTATATTACTCTATCTTGTTCTCAATCTCTACCTTATTCAATAATCCCATCTCATCTATGGGTATTCTTTTTTTCCGTATCTTATGGAATAATATTTAGTACATATCTTCGCGAACCAGCATTTGCAGAATTGTATTTGCGCAAATAATCCTATTTTTTTTAATTTTCCTATTCCTCTTTTCTATTTGCAATTAAAAATTAATTCAAATAAAGAAAAAATAATTCCACCGGAAATATAATAATGAAAATTACTTCGAGATAAATATTACCTTATACTAGATGTGTCAAACTGGCGGTTCGCGAACTTTTTATGCTTTGTTGAGGTCAGAATGCTAATTATGATCTTAATTGAATCGTACGTGATTTGTCGTGAAGACTTTATTTTTGAGAAAAGAATACAAGAATTTTTCATAGTTATAGACTTGCAAAAGAACACGATTTTAAATTATTGTTTTTAATGGTGAAACATACGTTGTCTTTTAGTTTGTCTATTTTCCAAATTCTGGCCATAATCAAACAACTATACATCCATTGCTTAAATTTGGTCCTAATGCCTCTTTAAGTTTGACATGCCTACCCTAAACATATTTTTGTCAATTCTTAATATTTAACCATTCAATCTTAATAAACCTAATCGAACCTACAAATTCGTGAGTGGTTTTATAGTTTCATTGTTCCATTATATATTTGTGTAATATTTGGTATTTATTTATATGTTGCGGCAAAACGATTGTTTTCACTATTTATGTGTCTAAATCTTATGAAATCGTTGGATCGAAATAAAATTGAAATATTATGCTGTAAAAATGTACGTATAAAGTATACACTGGTAACTATGGGAATAACCTTTGTTTTGTCGTTGATCAAATGGAAACAAGCTATACAGCTTATGTGTCTTCCTTTACCTTTATGCTCTTTATATATTCTGTGAAATCTTCCTGTCTTCCTCTCCATCACGTTCCAGAAGATTGCTGCCTTTCTCTCTCATCCTCCTTAATCCCCTGGCAAAAGTTATTTATTTTGAACCTATAACAGTCCCATGCCATTTTCCCATCTATTTTGTCGATAACAGTATATTATTGCAGCCAAATTTCACCTAATTAATACAAGTATGGAAAGGTGTACTCCATGTCAGAGTACAGAGTTTTCAAATGCGTTCTTTGAGATCGACAAATTTTATAAAACTGCCAAATTTCATCAAAATACGTGCTGCGGTTCTCGCATTGAAACAGGTACGTGGTAAACTACATGTAGGTCTCCATGTAAAGTTATCGTTATTATCGTCCGTCCGGCTCAGTCGAGCGAATGTTAACGGGGGATGTGCGCTTGCCGCATATACATCGTACGCAACGCACGTTCTTATCTCGATGAGTTAAAATTTCATGCTGTTTGTTTTTATTTACAGCGATAAGGATGTTGTTCAAAGTTTACAGTTGCAAAAGGTTTTTTAAACGTAGCTACGATGACAAGATAATAATAAAACAGCAAGATCGGCCTTTACCCGATATTCACGTTGAAGTTGTGGGTAGTATCCGCGAAAAAACCTAGAAACGCCAACTTAATAGAAATGTTTATTCAAGGAACGAATGGATTAACGGGTGTAAAATAAAAAATTCTTTATTCTGTTTCCCATGTTTGTTGTTCAGTGGTGAAAAAATGTGGACTGAAACTGGAGTTAAAAACTTGGTGCATTTAAGTGAAAAAATAAAATCACATTGAAATTCGAGAACGCAACTCAATAACCAAATAGAGTTAACCTTTTTTGGTTCTGTTAATACTCGTGCTTTACTTGATTCTGACTATTGGATAAATGTGCAAAAATACAATGATAAAGTTAGACAAAATCGGTACGTTTTGTCTAAAATAATAAACCCGGTTAAGTTTTGTGGAGCGTTTGAATTGTCTTTCGTGGTAATGGCGATATTGAAACTTCTGAAAGCCCATGACAATTTCATGGACTAATTAACATTAGTGCAGAGCTAGATAAAACTTTAAATGACTATTTAGAGAATGCAAGTGTATTTAAAAAAAAATTAAAAGTAATTCAGAACGATCTATTGGATTGCATGTTAGAAGTGTGTCATGAAAAGAAAATTCGGGAAATAAATGAAGCACCGTTTCTCGGAGTGTTAGCTGATGAAACAACTGATGTTTCTTCAAATTTTCAGCTAGTGACAATTTTTCGATATGTTAAAGATGGTGAAGCAGATGAGCGAATTTGGGGTTTTTTGTTGCCACCCAAAGATGATATTGAAACATTGGCTGAAATTATTTTTTATCGATCCCCTAATAAAATATACACATAATAAATTGGTCGCTCAAAGTTATGACGACACGGCCGTAATGAGTGAAAAACACGGAGATGTACTGGCAAAGATTAAGGAAAAATATCCTTTTGTTTATTTTGTGCATTGTTACGCACATCAGCTCAATTTAATTATGCTTCACAAAACACTCACGTGCAAGTATTTGCAATTATGCAAGATATTTTTAGCTTTTTTTCTCATTTTCCTCAACTTGTGACTGTACTTGACACAATAGTTGGAAGAAAAGTACCTCACACTGCTCCAACCCTTTAAAATTTTAATATTATATAGATATTTATCCATATATATAATAGGAACTCGCTTAATTCTTAAAAAAACAAATTTGCATATAAAAGATGCATCGCGGGATTGATAATTTTATGTTCAGTTCAATGGTGCCCATGAAATTCACGTGAAAACTCTAAAAAGGTACCAAAATATACTAATTATGACGGAATAACTGCGCGGATTGATACATATATTGTTAATGCATGGATTGGTTTTTTCGCTAATGCGTGAACTTGGGATTCTATCGTTTGTTGTTTTGTTGCTTCTGCGTTACTAACAACAAACCCAGGTATTGTTGAGCTAATTAGGCGATGTTGATTAAGTGGGGTTAAGAAAAAAACCTTAAAAATAACATTTTTGTGATTTTAGATTTTTTTCTTCGATTGTGCCACTTTACTTAACAACAGGCCAAATTTCAGATTTCTGACCCTTCTAGAAGTACCTAAGAGATTTACGTCAGTCAGTGAGTGAGTGAGGCACATGTAGCTTTATTATTATTACCAAAATTACTCCTTTTTAACCTAATTATGTTGCTTCCATGTCATACATTAGCCGATATATGAGATATTTTTCTCCTTTACCTAAGAAAAGGTTGACAAAACCGGAGGCGGAATTCACCTCTAAGCATTCGCCAATCTCTGGCGATTAACACTTGATAGCTGACACGCAAATAAAGTATTCTGTACCGTTTTATGACTAAATAAGTTACTCGTATCTTCATCAGTTGATCCCAAACTACGGACTGCGGGCCATATACAGTGATCTCATTCGTTCCGCATTAACTCAAATTCAGACACGCAAATTAGTATATATATATATACTCTATCGCTGAAGAAGGGCATAGGCCCGATAAGCTTGCGTGTTTTTTTTTTTTTTGTGTTCGTATGTTTTACGTGTCTCTTCGACGCCCCCAGCAGCCTGCCAACTTGGTCCCCAACTTAGTAAATGGCCGCTGGGCTTCCCTCAACACCTTGTTGCCACCCTCATCACTACCTTTTCTTTTCCTTAAGTTTATATATATATATATATATATATATATATATATAATGTTAAACAAGTTATTAACTATGAGGAATATTATATGGAAATATATTTAGTAAAATATTGTTTGGTAAAAAGGAAAATATTTATTTGTATATGTAGAGTGTGCAATTATTAAAAAGCTAAATACCGGAACCAAAGGGAAAATTGGCACCTACAGACTAGCCTATGACTCTGTAGGACCAGATCAAGTTTCCTCCCTGAAATTCGTAATGAATTCTTTTGCAATTTGTAATAATTTATGTAAATGTATTCCTAATAATAATAATAAAGTTAAGTAGCTCTTCTTTGAAAAAAATACTTATCATTAGGTCTCATTTCAGAACTTAATTTTCGAGTACGTGGCTGCTATAAACTTTTAATATGTGCTTATGATCTATTATATAATAAAACAAATCTAAAAATACTCGACCCGATTAGTCATTTGAAAGGTCGTTAGTTGCTTGCAAAGAGACGTATAAATGTCCATATGCCACTTTTAATACACTTTTAATAATATCTGGTGACCCCTTGCTTATATGATTGGTTCCGTTAATTATATTACGAGGTATTCTAAATCAAAAGATATTCTTTTTATGAACACAGTTTGAATTTCCACAGTTATCTGCTAGCTATTAGAAATGAACATTTACGCCTCTTTATTTTTGCGAACAGAAAAAAATGAGCCTTTGATGATTTAAAAGTACAGCCGTTTTTCTTCCATCGGGTTTCCCCTTAATAGCTTTCTTGCCCAAAAATGTCTTCGAATCGAGATAAGAGAACGAGATGCGAGTGATTGAGATGCTCGAGTAATTTCAATAGTGCTAGAGTTTATGGTGGCTCTCGGCAAGAATTGTATTTTATTTCGCTGCGAGGTGGCGTCCCGTATTCCTCGCTAGCTTCCGTGTTGCTTTTCGTGTCGCCCGTATAAATACATGCCGTAAGCGTCGACTGAAGAATGGATGCGCTGTTGAAAAATTCGCATCGAGAAAACTTCTTTTGTCTCGCGCTAAGCCTCGCGTCTCCGTTTCAAGACGGTTTAAGATAAACAATAGGATACTTAGAGGAGGCGAAGGAGAATAGCAGAGGCAAGATTATCCCCGGAATTCCCGCATTCTCTCGGAGAGTAGGAGGCGTACGTCGTTTTGCAGTTTGTCGTCACGTTCTTTCGTATCCCAAGGGATCGGTTGACCTCACGTGACAGCGAAACGGTTTTGGCGTCTCGGAGACATTGCTTGTAGCTCGGTATTATGACCGAAAGACAACTTTTCCCCCTCGGCGCACCTGTGACTGGTACGCAGCTTATATGGCACTTGCGGGTTATCTAGGATGTAGAACGCCTACTTTAAAAATTCTGCGTTGTCTTTAGAGGATGCTTACTTGAATAAACTTGTTTAAAATTTATTTGTCACGGTAACGATGTAGATATCGTGCGTGACAGTTTATAAAATAAAGGGGGAAAAAAAGCAAAATTTTGTGGAAAAATGTTGAATTCAGAAAGAAGTAACATACATCTCTGTGTATGGTGTACGTGTCATTGTTATTCCATCACGGGTATATATTTATGCATGTTTTTTTAAGTTTACTGCAGGGCGTATCTGGATATTTTAGAATGGGATTCTTTTTCTCGATTATTTTAATTTTTTGTAAAAAAGAGCTTTTAAAAGTCTACATAAGCATTTTTAATGCTTAAATTTAACCTTGAATAAGTACCGTAATATTTAACGGCTAAGGAGTTAATTTCTATTTAACATCAATTTCGCCGTTGTCTACATCTTTACTTATTTACTTGAATAAGTAAGATGAATGGCACTCGGGTTAAGTGAAAATTTAACTCTTGAAGGTTAGGTTGAATGATGGCGGCATTGCAAATTTTCGGAATACCGAGATAGATTCCTTCTCATATATTTATTTTTATATTTTTTCTAACTAGGATATTAACAAAACTTTGTGGCTTTTTACAAATAGCGTAGAAACGATAACAAAGACGAATATATACGACCACGCTCTCGGCAGGATTCTATCCCGCTTTGAGAGATAGACACGCTAGCCAACCTATGCAAACCTATGACGTCAATAAAAACAATAATTTGGAAATTATAATGTTGACTTTTTCGAACTTATGAAGTTAATAAATGCAGTATTACCTTGGTTTTCAGCACTAATTAAAAGTTTATTGACTTACATCAGATATCGACAGCACTTTGCGAATGATATCTGGGTAATAGTTTAGGAATTTTTAAACTTTATCAAATTTCCCTTTTAGTTATTCATATAGCACGAATAAATATATTTTTTGAATCAATAGATTATTGTTGAGTACTTCTTATCAATAATTAAAAATTAAAAATAATAAAGTAAAACCATACTAAAAAGTATTATTTATCTAAGTTATCACCAATAGCCATAAAATGACTTTGAAAACCATTCATATCCATTTTATGGTTATTGGAGATATTTGAGATAAGTACACATTTTTAGGACGTTATCTTAAAAGTAAAAATATTTTAGTATGATCATCCTGTCTGTTCATTTCTTTTAAAAGATATTAACAAAATTCTTTTTCAATAAGACAGTATCTAGTATCAATTTATGAATTTTCTTTTGATTGGATTTTCCATGTATGTAGTTCCTAGATTTTTTGCTGGGTGACTTCAAAGTCGGAAAATTCAAAAATTTTATATATTTGTAGTCAAGCTAATGTAGTGAGGTTTTCATGGATAGGATGGTCAAGGAAGGATGTATATTCCATCGGTACGGGTAACCTCCTCCTCAAAGGGAGAGGGGACCCTGAACCCTGATAATTCTTAAGAAAAAGTTCTTCCGCCTATTGCTTTAACAAGGATATTTTATTTATTACAATTTGGTTTTAAAGTTTTAATAATGTTTATTTTGGATAAATTTTCAGATTTTGAATGCATAGGAAAATACTCCAAATGAATTTCCGTAACATGCCTCTTCTAATCTCCCTTCCGTTTTTTGATTCCCCCTTAAGCTGCCATCTTGCGCCTTCTGGTCAACTCCGGCGTAGTATCCGATATATGCTCTCACTCCTCTCCACGCAACATCCTCCAACCCCAACAAGCAACGCCGCTTCAGCACCACTCTTCTGATTATTCTGATATTTTTTGTTCCTTTTCCCGACGTCGAACTCAAAGTTCTTTCATTTTTTCCTTGCACGTCATATCTTTCCTTTCAATCTTCTTTCTTCCCTTTTCAGCTTCTCTTGCCGGTCGTGCCCAGAAAATAGAGAACCCTTCCTGGCGATAACATTTAAAGCGTTCTGTCCTCAAGCTTGACTTATCTTCCATCCCTGTTGTCTCACATGTATCCTCAATTTCTCAACGTTCAACTGCGTTCATCGGAAGTTATCTGGAATGGAGAGTCAATATTTTTGTTTTACAGTGATGTTAGGTTTATAATAAAAAGTAAATTAAAACATTTAGTTAATATTGCTGATAAAATATTTGAAGGAGGTCCTCAAAATTCATGCGGGCTACTTTCGCGGAAATCACCGCAACGCCGCGGGCTGAATCCGCGAATAGTCATTTTTATCCCGCGAATAGTCATTTTTATCCAGCGAATGTCAAATCGGTATACATATAAAGACCGCCACGAATGATCAGAGCCGCGAATGTTGAGAGCTTTCTTTACTTCGTTTTGTAACCCCGACATGAATACGCGACATGGTAAACTGTCATAATTAAACTGATTAGCATTCACTAAATACGCTCGGTTAAACATTGCTCGATGAAGTATCTCACGTAAAGAGCTCCCACATTTCACCTCGCTTTCTTTGCTGCTTTTCCATTTCGTCTCTAAACCGCGCACCTTTTTTCCCTTCATATTTGCCTTCCTGGCTCTCTTTCCCGCGCTTATCGCCAGTGATCCCAAGACCCGCCATCCTTCTTCCCCGAGCTGAGTGAAAGGGAGTGGGACGTATTGAGAAAGGAGGAAAAAAGAGATACTGCGAGCGTTGTTTGCTCCCAAGATGGATTTTTTTTTTTACTTCGAGCAGCTCGCTTTCCCAAGTCCATGAATGCGTTTCAGAATATTTTCGGACGTCCTTAGCAACAGCCTCCCAATTTCGTATTTTGTGAAACCGCATGCATGTGAACCGCAAGTCGAGGTGGAGTAAGTAGGATAGGAAGTTTGTGGGGTAAGAGAAGTTTTGGTCGAAGAGAATCAAATTCGTCCGGAACATTTAGTCAACCATCAACTCTAAATGAATCTTTTTATAGTTTCGTATTTTGGCATTACAGGAAATGAAGAAAAAGTAGACCAATGTGAATAATGCTTCTTAACAAAGATGAACCAGTAATTTTTAAAAATTAATTTGGTAAGAGTCTTAATTTGATTGTATCTGGACTGGTGACTTTCGACTATGATATCGTTTATTGAAAAGTTTGTCGAACAACGTATCATTTATTTTAGAGAAACTTATATTAATCTAATAAAACTGCTTAATTTTAAGTATCATTAAATAATTTGCATTCGTAAAATGCAAAACTTTTACATGGTAATGTGAAAATTAAAATCAAGCAATTAAAATTAATTAAATAATACGCAATTTACAAATATTTTACAACTGTGCTTAATTAACTGATATTATTTTAAAATTAAAGTGAGAGAGTTGATTTTATGCAACGATGAATTTAAAATAGTTTTTATGAAATATACTGCCTGAATACTCGGAATCGAAGTCTGAAAATGATTGTAAGATAAGGTTTATTTTTCAGCCACTGTTGAAACTGTAAGAAAAGGTATCCTAGTGGTTACATTCCGAAAAATGAGGTTAGTGCGTGAGGTAGAAAATAGTTTAGAAAATCCTTATAATTCACTTCATCGATAATACGAGGAATACCTAACGAGACATAGCTAGCTTATATAGCTAAAATATAATATTATAAAAAAATGAAAATCGTAACAAGCGTAAAAGGTTTTTCCTCTCCGGTAAGGGTGCGCTCCACAATGCATCAAAATTCTTTAATTTACTTTCATCTTCAGATAAAAATTTCCTGGCGTCGCATAGGCTGAAGCAGGGAGAGGAACTCGATGGATGGGAGAGGAATGAGAGAGAGAGAGAGAGGGAGGGTCTTTCTCCTCCTACACCTCTTTCGCAGATTCGATTTAACGCTCTCTTCTTCTGCTCACAGGAACGTTCATCCAAATAATCAATTTTGCGTAGTCCTCAATATATAACACTGAACCGTACGGCTCACCGATGAGGAAGATGGAGAGAGAGAGATTGAGATGCGGAGGTTATTCGAGAAAAGCCTCTCGGTATTACTCCTCTATCTATCCTCTGTCTATTGCAATACCACATGCTCCAATTCCTCCTCATATGCATCAATCTAAAATATTTCAACCAGTCGTCCTTGTACTACGTAATGATGACCTCTGACGTACAAAATCCACCTGAATTTTGTAGTGTTTCTTATCAATAGGCTAAGGATAGCCTCTTTGGAATTGATTAACCTAATGACTAAAAGGTTTTATTGCAAAAATACTTAGCTTTTTGTAGTAAATGCTTTTCCGTAAAAGTTTACACAATTATTTCTTTGATTGTGACTGTGAGGTGTTTGGCATTAAATTCGTATTTTGTTTTACGGGATTAGGTTGAATAAATTCGCAATAGTATCCTCATAAGAAATGCATTAATCCATTCTGTGCATTGTGCTAACAATGACTAACCTATATGTAAAACAAAACATAAAATTCATAAAAATTATATTCAAATCATTCAATATTGTCAAGAAGATACCATGATTCTCAACTACCCCATAAAAAGTCTGCTAAATGACCTTCTAGTCACCTAGCTCAACGAATTCTTAGTTTTGGAAACTTAATTACACACTCGAATGTGTTTCACCTATAAAGTTTTCATTTATAGCATGAATTTAATCTATATTGTATTTCATTAGATTCTTGTGAGTAGTAAGGGTAATATATCAGGAAGAAATTGGAAAGACCCATGAAGTTGTTTTGAGCGCTTATTATAAAGTCGATCCTTTTGTTAAGGTCTAATAATAATACATTATTAAATAATTTAATTATATCGAGATGTAAGAAAAATAACCTCAGGTGGGGGATTCAATTCACATTCAACCAGAGCTTTTAAGACGCTTAATTGGTAATTAATTGTCTGTAGTTCTTTTCATGAGGATTGCTCGCAGAATTCTGTTCACTCAAGAGCAATAATCTAAAGTTTTAAATCCGCCTACAGATGTGGCTCATATTTTTTAGCCTATTGGAACTGCAAATTCATTTCTAGCATTGTTTTCACCATTAAATATGTATTTAATGTTAATACCACCATTTCTGTTATATATTTTATATCTGGTATAAGCTATGTTCTCTTTATTGCTAAAAGCAAAATTTAGATGATAAATAAATAAATATAAATGCATACTCATGTTTTCCGTCTGTATGGATATATATTATATGAGTATGTCGCGAGTATTTTTCTCTTCATAAAGCTGCAGTGAAAGGACTGCTTTAAAACGGGTGCGAATTTTAACTGGAAGCCTTTGATCAAGATTACGATGATTACGTTAAAACCCCGGGAGCATGATTACTTCCACCCTAACACAGAATTCAACCGTCCTTTATAATGGCAATGACGAATTACTTTTTCCTTTCCAGCTACTTCATCTTTGTGAAGCCTTACATAATCCAAACATTTAAATTGTTTCCCGCAAACTTTTTTAATTCCTCATACCACTCTTCCCACGCAATCTCACTTTCTCCAGCTTCCCAATCTCGTTCTGTTCTCCCCTTTTTCTTTATCTCTATCTCTCTCTTTCTCTTTACACGCGTTTCTTCCATTTTTCCGTTCTCTTATCTTGCCATAACCTCCCACTTTCATTCCCTCCGATCCTTCTCTTTTTTCTTCATCCACACCCTCTTCAAACCTATAACTCCAGCTCCTCCTAGCCTCGACTTACTCATTCTCTTACCCCCTAAAAACTGGCCTTTCTCTTCTCGTCCACCCGTCCGTTCTGCTATCCAACTCTCCGTCCTTCCGCACTTCTCGTAACCCAATATGGTCACCCTGAAAATGAGATACAGTCTCCGGCAAACATCCGGAAAACTTCCATCTCGATAGCGCGCTTGCTGAAGGGGGTCAGAAGAGGGAAGGCGGGAGAAAGGGGTAGCTTATGGAAACAGTCGCTGGATTCCCTCTCTTTTATGCTGCCGAGAAACCTTCACTGCCGAAGTTTTTCTCCGGAAGGCTCCAATTTCGGTTAGACTTCCGTCTAAAGAGGCCAGAGGGCAAGTGACCAATCATGCTACAATAAAAAGTTGGCCGAAGCGTAATTTCTGACTGCATCCGGAACGAAAGGACATCTAACTGTTGCCTTTCGACCCTGATGGACCGAAGTTCTTTTTTCATTCCAGGATTATTTTTCATTGGTATGGAGGCTGTTTTGAAGTTTTATCTCATCAATATGGGCGTAAGGTTTTTTTAAAATTTACCAGTATTCATTTAGATTTGAATGACGACCCAGGAGCATATCGAAGAGGCACGGCACGCATCTAGTTAGATACTACAGAATTTAACATTATTATGAGAAGTCAAATCTATCACAATTTTCCTAAAAACAATTAATGTTTTCTCTTTCATTAGTTCAATATAACACAGCCACCGTGGAAGATATTTAACTTCCAGTTAGTTTTCATCTTATGTATATGGTCTATTATTTGTTGATAAATTCCATATCAGTAATGAAGATCGACGAAACTAATCATTAGGAGCTATTTCATGCAATTAGTGGTGAGTATTACAGTATCCGTAACTACTTGAAGTTGGTTGGCTTTATAAAATATATAAAATTGGCAAAGGATACGCTTTAAAAAAAACTAATATTACGCTCTTAGTCTGGTTCTTCAACGCAAATAAATACACAAATCTTGCTGACGTTTTAATGAATCGTCTCGCGTTAATGAAAGCACCTCGTTAACGAAGTTCTCAACGTATTTGCTTTCTCTTAAATCTCTTACGATATCCGCCAAGGAGTGAGGGAGACTACTAAGGAAAAAACTGTATAGCTCTGTACATACGGTCCATGTTTCTCGGCAAGCGAATATACATTTTGATCGATTAACCGATAATCGATGCTCGGTCAACGGAACGATCCGTGGGTCTGTTTGCTTACTCCTCTCCAGTTTCTAGTGTGGATAAGTGAAGTCCGCTCGACGCACACTTTTCGAAACTCTTCCTCCCCTTCGGGGAGCGGTCGGAGTCTCGCGAAAATTTATTCTTCCTCCGCTGAATTCAGAGACCAATTCTCATCGGTTAATTCCATTATCCACTTCATTCGCTTCCATCTTAACCCTCCACTCCTCTCTACGCCTCCTTCTCTATTTAAACTTTCAATCAGTCGCAAAGTTATTCGCAAGATATAGTAAGAGGTTCTTTAAAACCGTCGGGTTGAAAGTAAATGAAGGCGCAGGCGGTGAGATGATGGGACAGTTTCAGATCAAAGGGAGAGGGAAATCCAAACGCTCGGGAGAAAATTTTATATCTCCTCAGAGATGAAGGCGAAGGGAGCTACTCCGGAGACATAATCTGCGTTTTCTTTTTATTTCTCCAAACAGCTCTACTCGGGAAATTTTATCCTATAAAACGATGAAATTCCAAGTTAATCAATATTAGGCACCCGATAGGTACAACTTTAAATTAATTGCTAAAAATATCAATGTCCTTTTGTCATTTGAACGTCCGGATCATTTTGACGCCTTTTGATCCGCTGTCGGCTTTCAAAATACGGATGCTATGACGATTTAACTCTGTGAATGCATTCTTTCATCTCTTTTCTGTACAAGTGGATAAATCAAATGATCCCTGGGATGGATGACGGTTTATGCAATGCAGTCCGTGAACGATGATTTTTCGAAAGACTTCTATAAATTATGTTCAATGCAGATGAGATATTGAATCACACGCATTTATGCATTTCTTTATATATTCTTTTAATTTTTCATAAAAGAAATATACTGTATGAAATATCGAATCAGGCACTGCATCACATCCATGCCTAAATTTATATCTATATCTTTATCTACTCAATAAAGGATGCATTTTGAAATGTATTTATCAATATTTTTCCTGGTATATTATTCAAGGTGAGAAATTTACTTTTTTTTACTTTTTGCTTCATGATTTTTTGTAACAAAAATTATAATATATCATACGAGCGAATTTAAGTACCAAATCCTTAATATTAGTGTTACTAATCGTGTGAATCAAACCGGCGTTACCGTAGGTAAAAGCTTTCTTGTGTTGTAGAGAAGTGATGCCATGCCGTTATCTATACATTATTAAGTTGTCGTTAAGGCGAAGAAGACACTCCAAGCAACGACCCTTATTAAGAATACGGCGCCCATCTCGTCCCTTTTGAAAGCCGAACGATCGAGACACGGTGATCACAAGGAGGGGATTTAGGACATCTCCTTATCATGCAAAAGAGAGCGAAAATAGCCTCGGATGGAGGTGGATGCCTGTCTCAGATGTTTTGATAGGAACCTCGTCTTTTATAACTGGCTATAATTCCGCGTCCGGATGAAGAGCTTTCGTCGCGTAATTGGCGATAATTTCTTCTCGCTCTACTAGGCTCTTAAGCTACCGTCGCATTCCGCATCGCTAGCAACCTCTCCCCCTCGCGGGTTGTCTCTCCATTCTTCCACCCTGTCTTCCCATTTTCCCTTCCTCCTTCCCTCTGCTATCCCTTCCTTCCTTCGTCTCACCAACGTTCATCGCCTTGCTTGCCTGAGCACGAGAACCTTCCTTCCATCTTACTTGCCACGGCACAGACGTCGCTCACCCGCCTCCCTATTCCCTTTCCCTTCGAATCCTTTCCCCTTCCTCTCTTTCCCGTGACTTCATTCCACGTAGCCCTTAAAATTTCTCGGCTATAATCAAGCTCTCTTGCTTCCCATGTGTCTTTTTTTTGGAAAAGATTAAAAATATATCCTCGATTCCTGTAGAAATATCGGATTTATGTTGGCGAGAAAAACAGGAGGCAATATTAATAAAGTATTTAAGAGCGGAGAAAGCAATTGATTTTTCTTAGTTGGCATAACATTATTGACATTTCTCGCAAATATATTCATAAAAAATGTAATGAAACAAATGTGAATATATTTACCAGTGCAAAAGTTTGAATCCACATTGGGTATGGATATCTGTGATTTCCTTTGTTACTCTTAAATATTTGTTATAGGCTGTTGATGTGCTGTTTAAGAGGTGATGAAAAGGAATGCATAAAAAATTTCAGAGCATACCGATGTTCAGTAATTCGAGGAAGTGGGAGTGGATAAGAAACTATAATTTTTATCATGCGAAATAAATCAAATAGACGATTATTTCTGAATGTAATGGAAATTTGCAGCAAATTCACTTTATTAACATAAATGCTCACATGGCCATAGTGCCGTACTACAACATCAACATAAAAAATGAGGCATCATTCAGATACGATCTATATATATATATATATATATACACACACATACATAAAAGTCGTTGGTGCGCGGGACAATTCGGCGCTGGGATAATTCGGCGACGGGGCCATTTGGCGCCAGGACTAATCGCCGCCCCAGGTTGGGTTAAGTGATTGGGGGTTTGGTTCGTTTCATTTCCCTCTATCGGGCTGGGTTAAGTAGTTGGGGATTTGGTTCGGTCCATTTTTCTCACCCGAGTTATGTGGATGGGGGTTTGATTCGTTCCATTTTCCTCCCCCGGGTTGGGTTATATGTTTGGAGGTTTTGTTCATTACATTTTCCTCCACTGGGTTCGGTTAAGTGGTTGGGGGTTTGGTTCGTTACATTTTCTCCTTCGGGTTGGGTTAAGTGGTTGGGGGAGTTTTGTTATGTTTAAAAATTTTCGTGCATTTTAATTTTAAAGTTGTTTTTTAAAATAATACCATTTCATTGAAATATTACCGTATCAACTTTGCCAAATTCGCTAATAATTGTAATCAGTGCCGTGACTAGGGTATGGCGAACGTAGCATTTGCCGTAGGCGCCGTCCGCAAAAGACGCCAAACTTTATCGCAAAACATGCCAAAAGTTTATTTTACCATAAAGAAGTATTAATATAATACTTAAATGTTTAATTTACTTTTAGGTAAAACTACTTCGGGACTTGTCCGAGCATATCTAGATTCTCCCAAGTTCGGGATTTGCCCGTAACCACGCACACGCATATATATATATATATATATATATATATATATATATAATATATACACACTCTTATGGGTTGTGTTAGAAGATAGGAGAGGAATTGTAATGGGTTTGAAAAACAAGTGCAGGTTGGTTAGAGGAGAGTGAGAGGTCGTGCTTGTTAAATCGTAAAGCTTAAGTGGGGAGAGAGAAAAGCGGTTATGGGTAAGTAAAATCATGGCGAGGGGAGTGGGAAGGGAAATGGATGTCATTAACTTGTCTACACAATTTCGTGTCTCCAACTACTCCAACACGTCAATCTTGGCCCGTTCCTTTGCTATGCAGAATGACCGTCGCGAAGGAGCTCTAATTGTTCTCCTAAACAAGTAATAGGCAAACTAGAAGTAGGGTGTCTTCTGAAGGGAAATACGTCTGTATTTCTTCATCCTGGTATTGAAACTTCTGTGCATTTGTACGATGTAGTTACACGGAATTGGAATCGCCTCTATGCCACTTCTCTCCAAACTCCAAACCTTACCATTCGCGTGATACAGCAAATTCTTTAAAATTATAATGGATGTTTGAAGTTTTTATCACCTTAACATATTAGCCAATACATAAATTCGCATTTCACTCCATACTAACTTTGAACAGAACGCAGCTCTTATAATATAGGATCAAATAATACCAAATCTCCTACTAATTAGCATACAACCCATATATTTATGTCTATATTTTATAGACTGGGTTTACGTTGCAATAAGAAATCTTTACATTTTATGCATGAACCTATGTCAAAGAATTATTATCAATTAGAACGATTACTAAGCATTCACTGGCTAAAATTCGAGCATTTTGGTAAGTCAATAAAACACACAGTTTGATGTGAAAATCTTTTATATATAATTACTCAATGACTGTACGTCCGTCTCCCATTTTATCTCTTGGACAGTTTTTCATAGATAAATGCGGTAAACGGCATTTTTTTTAAAGGTATTTGCTTCGCGCTATTTATAAAGCATCAACATTATAGCTGTAGCATCGTCAAACATCAACGATTGTAACGTTAATAATTGAAGATTATTATTCAGTAAACTGCGTGTGGACTCTGGGCATTTTTAACGATCGACAAAAATAAAAAATCTTCTTTTATTTCAATGCTGGACTATTACCTTTATCTTAAGAGAGAAATTAAATTTAGACATAAATTATAAAAACAAACATTCATACAATCAGTTGAGTCATTTTATAAGGGGAATATGGGATATCTATTATACTATATAATAAAGCGTTTACCTTTTTATGTCTATAGGTATGTAAAATTTTCTTTAAAACGTTGTAAATAAAAATTTTGGTACTTTTTAATTTACAATTGCAGAATACAGATGGAAGCACAAAGTAATTAATATTTTAACGCTCATTATGAAATATGGTTATGAAAATTCGAGAAAAAAATATTTTTAACTATTTTAATCTCCATTGGTTACTAATCAATAATATGGTTACTAATCAATAATAAGGTTACTAAATATATAATAAATCGTTAACTTCTATATGTTGATAGGTATGTAAAAATTTTCTTTAGTGCTGGAGAAAGTCAAATAAAAATACTATTAAGAATATTAGCACCCAAGAATGGCGACTCCCTTACGATCAACAACGAAATCCTCGACAGAATGACTTTGGCTCCATTATAACATGAACCGGTGTATTCCAGCATCTATGAGGTCATGAACTGTACAGTAGATGAAAGAGCTAATTTTCCATCGGAATTTTTAAATTCGCTTATTTCGCAAGGAATGCCTCCGCATAAATTACGTCTCAGGATTGGCGCTGTCGCAATGCTTCTTCGCAACATTAAAGTTAGGAAGGGTCTATGAAATGGAACATGTTTAGATGTGAAATATCTTGGTCAGCACACCTTTGAATGCACGATTGCGACCGGAAGTAATAAAGGCCGAGCTGTTATAATTCATAAATTCGATGTGACACGGACAGGCGATAGCGAGCTTCCGTTCGAGATGAAGCGTCGTCAGTTCCAATAACGTTAGCCTTTGCCATGACGATTAATGAAAGTCAAGTCTAAACATTTTATACCGTGGGATTACTCTTACAAAGTCAGATTTTTGCACATGGACAGCTGTATGTTGCCATGTCACGAGTATGACGGCAAAAAAAATTTAAAAATTTAATCCAGTCTCGATAACAAAGTAAGAATGTAGTATATCCTGATGTTTTTAACTTAACTTCACTTTTTAATTTATTTGACTTTATTATATTTCTATTATTTTTCCATTTCTCATTATTAAAATTAACGAAAAATAAAAAGTAAATTTGACTTACTAATTGTTTTAACATGCAAATTATATAGTTAGATAAAATGAAGTATTTTATTTCTTTAACAAGAAGGCCGTCCTTGATTTGCATCACATATGTGACTCGCACCAGCTAGTATTAATAAAAGGCAATGTGTGTGTGTGGACAACATATTTCGAAAATCAAGAAACGTAAGAGACTTTAAACTTGGTACACTTACTAATGAGACCATGAGGATGTGAAACTCGGGGCCAGAATTTTGATTTTTGCTTAACAGTTGATTTTGCGACTTACAGGCTTTCACTCATGCAAATTAAAATTAGAAATAATTAACCTACGATCTTCGGACCAGGATCGTTTTAAAGAAAAATAAATAACATTTCTTATTCTTATCGTCACATTTTGCCTGTGTTACAAAATCGCAAAATCGTTTAAATTATATTTATTAGAAAATTTAAGCCTTTTAACGATATGTTGCCTTGCCGACCGTATCATTGTTAAACCTCGAGATTGTATTGTCGCCTTAATCCTACTACTACTAATACAATATGCGTAAGGAATGCGTGCTTTGAATTCTATAATATGAGAGGGAGAAGGAGAGAGAGGAAGAAAAAAGGAGAGAGGCAGAGAGAGAAAGTGAGAAACTTAACCGTTCCATAAATTAAAAATAACTATGATCGTATAAAAATTGTATAGGGTATTATATTTATTTTTCAAACAATTTTTCTTCGACCAAACTATTTTTACTCTACAACACTCAATTATTTGAAT
This sequence comes from Tanypteryx hageni, assembly GCA_028673005.1. Taxonomy (NCBI): domain Eukaryota; kingdom Metazoa; phylum Arthropoda; class Insecta; order Odonata; family Petaluridae; genus Tanypteryx; species Tanypteryx hageni. The sequence continues at coordinate 61,865,663 of CM054116.1, forward strand.
TTTGTATTTATTGCTTACTGTTTAGTGCCTATAAAACTTGGTTTCGTTAATTTTTATTTCAAGTTGAACTTACCCATCATATTTAACGGGATATTACGCTAGTTTAATTTAAATTACAGATAGAGTAATATTTACCACATGAGAAATCAATTATTTTTTTAACAATACACCTATACTATTCATTTGGAACATACCAAATAATATATATTTTAATTACTTCGCGTCTATAAGCGAGGAAGTACTTTATGCTTCATAGCGTTAATTTCCACTATCTTTTACGCCCCAGTACCGTTGTATTGTCATTGTATTGAGCACTGCTCGTTAAATACGCAAGCCTTTCATTTATAAGGAGAAAAGAAAAAAATTTCAACTCCATTTCCAAACCCCTTTTTAAGTATTTTCATTTCATTTTGCGGTGGCATAAACATCTCTCGTTCATTGTTCCCGAGAGTAGTGCTGCCGTTTTAATAGCCGAGAGACGAGCGGCCGTTCGTTGACTTTCAAAGATAAAGGTGATCACGGCTCAGTGTTTCCCTCTCTGCAAAGCGAAGGGCTTGAGATCCGCTTTATTTTCGTCTGTTCGTTTTCTCATATAATCCCTCGTTTTTGATTGTTTCCTTACGGTCAGCAGCTGTAGGAAATGCTCTACCTCTTTCTCCCATTCGATAAGTATTATATTTTCGTTAAGGAACAGCGGATGCCAGAAGAATCGCTCATACCGAGTTGGATCGCCATTAAAAAGATACGGAACGGTCGAATAATTTCAGATATTTCGGATACGTACCTCACGATGATTTGGTTTTTCACTGGGCGATCCTCATTGAGGACATTCGTTTGTGGGAAGTTTATACCAGCATGGCTGGCCTGACCCCAGCGCGAGAAATACTAAGTTCTGTAGCGGGAGGGTTTGTCTACCTTGGTAGATGGAAGACCCGGTATCGATTCCCGGTCAAGGCAGAATTTTTCTCCGGCTTTTTCAGAAATCTTCCTGTATTTATTGTTTGTTTGTATTTCTTGCTATTCAGGGTCTTGGGTTATTGTAGCTATAACTCCTTTTACACCGGACACACTAGGAAGGAAAGAGGAAAACCGGTGCCGGCATTAGCCTATTCTTTAGGAATAAGACCAAAAGGGCCAATTGCTTAACGTCCTTTCCCAATGACCGAACGCTGACTAGCGCGTTTTACTCAAACCGGAAAAGCAGAATACGGTCCTATGTTGAAAAATCACATTTGAAACAGGGATCGCTGTATGGCATCGCCACCACAGAGTTTTTCTTCTTTTTTACTCAGTTCGAGATTAAAAAGGGCCTAAGGCCTTTGGTATCTTATGACTGTGAGTGATTCTCTGAATCAATTGGAAATTTTTTGGTCCAATGAATTAATTTATTAACATAAATTTCATTTATGTTTTGGTGTATGCATATTTTCAATTTCAATACAGCTTAGCTCCAATCTAACATCAACGGGACGAATTTTTCGCTTTATAATAGGCTCAATTTACTTTATATGCTTTTTACTTTAAATGTTGTATTAATTAGCATGTGTAAAAAAGTTTTCGCAAGCAAACATTTTTTGTTCTGGATACGCGTTACTCATTAACTATTATCATTTTGATATAAAATATTTATGACGCTCTGATAACTTGAGATACCCTCTTTTAGATTTTAGTATGCGGTAAATGAATTACGCGCATGAGTAATTCGGTCTTTGATCGTTCACCGAAATTAATAATAATTGACGGGAATTATGTCCGAATTCCTTTAATAACACGATTTAGAGCAAGACGCTTAGGACCTCATCCCTGCCATTCCAAATTCTATGTAATATTAACCGAATCAAATGCGGCTCGTATATACACTTGCACGACCGTAATTTTTCTGTGTTGTGACCTCGAAGAGAATAAAATCTCTTTGATGGGATTGCAGAGAAACTGTGCGTGGTTTGGCGGAATACCTCTATGATTTCCAGCAGATATGCAGTGTTTTATCTCGCAAAAAGTATCGCTTTCGAAACTAGAATGGCGAATCGTTGTGCTCTTAATAATTTTTCCTACCTCTCTCTTTTTCTATTCTGAAGTAGTAACCATTCTTTTCATCCGTCCGCTCTGATTTTTATCTTTTCCTCTTTCTCCGATTTCAGAGGAGGGGTTAAACGCGTTTATCGCTGTTTCGTGCACGCGTTTCTTCATCTTAATCTTCTTCCATCTCCCCTACGTTCAAACCTTTCTTGGAACCCTTTCCTCCAGAACAACTGCGCCATCTGTCTCATTGTTGGAATCTCGGGGCGCCCGTACCGGAGCAGACACAATTTTGGGTACTGGAGCGGGAGAGAGAAAAGTGGAGGGGGAGAGAAAGGGAGATATAAAGATGTATGACGCTTTTTATTCCTCTCTTTTTCTCTTGAGATGGAGAATTGAGTTAGGAAAATCAAACCGAATCGATTTCTTAGAACTTAGATGGGCAGGAAAATATATCTTCGACTGTGCTAGCATCTATCTCAAACCTTTTTCTACTTTATAGGGTGGCAGTGTTTAAAGATATGCTGACTAAATAAAAAGAAATATGTGCATTGGTATCCGGATAGTTGAAATATAGAGAAAATTTCTGTAAAATTTACCCGAAAAAACTTTCCCGACTATTAAAAGACTTCATTTAGAAAAAATTATGAAAACCATTGCCATAGAGAGATAGAAAATTCTTTGAAATTGAAATGCTTTTCCAATGTTTTTACTTAATATGTATGTATTATATAATTACTATGATCATAATTTTTAATATAATTAATGTAACACATTGGTTCAGTTAAATAGTGCAACGTATAAACTATCCATCTTCAGTCAATAGTTAATGCGCATTAGTATCTAGAAATAATCGTTATCTTGGAAAGATATACATTACCGGTGTGTAAACGTCCAAATTTGTCTTTGACTGAAATCTAGCCATGTTCGTATGTATTCGTCTTTAATACCGTTGTTGCACTCATTGTGAAAGTCAATGAGCCATTTTAGTACGAATAAAAAGAAACAGAAGAACGCCGTAATTGACTACGGCGTTGTTCTATTCGTAGAAATTTTACTCCCACCGTATAAGGATATACCGATAGTTCTTCTGGCTATTTCCTTACACGGTCTGAGTACAATTTCTACGAACAGCTCATACAAGATATCAAACGTCAATTGTTGGTGTGTATATGGGGGGGGGGGGATACACATGTGGCAGTAATTGTGCATCTAGAAATGGCTCTAATAAAACCATGTCTAAATGATTAAGCGGTTCACTTTTATACAGCAATAAAATGTGCTTTCGCAACAACAAAAAAATCTGCTAAAAAATGAACGATATATTGCATTGAGTTCTCAGACTTCTCAGGTAACCTCCGTCGGTTACTGTTAGAGTTTGAATACCGCTTCTATGCGATTAGAATATGTGGAAATGATTTAAAGGGTTCCGTTGGATGGCTGGGAAGGAAAAAGAACAAAGGACAGGTAATCCCATCGACGTTGAATGGGTGTCCTCTCTCCTACATTCACTTTACACTCTAGTTTCTAATTTGCTTCCTTACGGCCGTACTTTGTTTCTCTATCCACCTCCCACTCCATATATCCCTTTCCCCCACTCCTCTCTTTCTCTCTCTCATCCCCTCTAACCTCTCTCTAACCCTCTCTATACCATTCTCGATACCCCTTTATTTCCCTCTCACACCTCCTCTCTTTCCCTCTTCTGCCCCTTATTATTCCCGCTCTTTCCCTATCTCAGTCCCTCTCTCTTACCCCCCTCGCTATCTCTCTCTCGCTAACACATCCTATTTCCCCTTTGACGTTGCCGACTCCGGTTCATTCCCCTCTGTCGCCCTCCTCTTCCACGCCCGCTCCTCTCTACCCTATGGAATAGAATGGGGCGAGAGGGAATATCCAAAGCTTTTCAAATAAAATTATTTTCCTGTTTGGTTGGCCACTTTGAATTCAGGATACTGAATAGCGGGAAATGTTCTGTACATATATGCCAATTTCATCGTTGGAGCGGGGAAGTATGGAATTTTCATCATTTGGGTGATATTTATTTTGTGCTGTTAATTATTGAACTCTGCTGTAAATTTCACTGAAATTTAAGGAAAGATTTCAAATAGATAATACTTTCACAGTTTTATGCATTAGAGTTCAATAAATGCCTTCTATTTAAGACCGTTTACAGTAAAGTTAAAAATTATCGTCACGCGTAGCAAAAAAAGAAGGTGATTTCAATGAATTCAAAGGAATTATATATCAGATTTGAATAATAATGTAAAATTGCCTACCTAGTTTTTCACTAGGGGAAAAATAATTCTAAAGCTCCGAATTTTAACAACAAAAATTGATAAATTCTAAGAGTAAATTTATTATTTGTAAAGTAGTTGCGCACACGGAAAAACTTCATTGATCAGATAAATATCCGATAGTAATAAATAATCAGAAAAAAGTTATTTATCTAAAACTGGATACATAAATTTGTTTCATTTCATGTCCTTTGCCTGGATTCCCTTATTGACGTAGACTTTTGCAAAATTCTTTCTGAAAAACAAAATATTTTCCTTCTCTAGAAATACTGAACTACTTTTTTGCACTTTATTCTTCTTTCGCCTTGCAGCCTATTGTCGTATAAATATGGATGTGTGCGTAACTTCCTTCTAGCTCCTTGTCTTACCGATCCAAAACCTACTAAAAATGTTTTAAAATCTTCCATTTTACATTTTAACGTTTTTCTTTTCCTCCCGTTTCTTTGAGCGATTTCTCTTATTCTGATTTCTCTCAATTCTTCGCTTTGAATTTTTAAAGACTTAAACTACTTTCATCGGTTACCCTTTACAAATTCTTATCATTGAATTTTCGTCTATTCAGTTATGGATATATCTAGTTTTATCTACCTTGCCGCCTCTTCTACGAACCCGTTATCTGTTTCACCTCTTGCGAGGCTTCGCACGTTCTCTCCCCATTTCGCAGATTCTCCCCTCTTCCTCCCACCTTCTCTCTTATAATAGTATCCGCCTTTAAGCCTTTAATGCTTTCACCATCCATCTCCCATCCTCACATCTTACGATATTCTCTCCTTCCACAACCTCTCTCAGTAACTCTCTCTCTCACACCAAAATTTCATTCAGTCCCCCTTCTTTCGTCTATCATTCTCCTTAAGCAGTCCTTATCATCCTTTTCCATTACGTGATCAGTTTGTCGGGTCACTTCGTCTTCCTCTCTCTCAGTCATTTTACTCCCCTTAGGATCCTCTTCTCTCTCTCTCTTTCCATATCTCTTCTTCCTGCCACCTTCGTAACCTTCCTTCCTTCCTCGTCCGCTTAATCTTCTCTTTTCTCCCTCTCCCCTCTCGCCTCATAACGCCCGTCCCGTCCTCTTCAAACTGTTTTCCCTTATGTCTCAATCTTCTTCGTAACATTCTGCCAGACGAGATCCATCCTTTTTCTCTCCTGTCTGATCCTGACCCTATTTTTACTTTCTTATCTTTTCCTCTCCCTTTCCGAATTCCGTATACTTCCCCAAAATTATGAAAAAGGGAAGAGGGAGGCGTTTTTTCTGCCCCTTTCTCTTTCTCTCTCTCTCTCCCACTTTTCAGGTAAATGGGATGCGTTTTGGAATTTCCAGCGAACAGAACTCGTTACTTTTCTTCTTTTCCGCCTTTATTTTATTTTTTGCTTCTCCTCCTGCCATCATATACATGTATGTATGTTTTAAACGGTCCCTGTCTTTAATAAAAGGAGGGAAATTACCTCTTCCCGGAAAGAGATCCTCGTTTTTCTCTCTCTCTCTCTGCGGGAGACGTTCCATTTGTTCCTCGCCGGGAGATGTCGTGATGCCCTTATCCTACCTTTTTTACGCGTGTCTACCTTGCTTTCGTTTTCTATCCTCCTAACAAAGGCGGAGTCGAAAAAGCCGTGAGTCACCGAAATGTTTTTTCCCTCACTTTTGCATCGATATTTGAATTTATTCTGAGAGTTTTACGTGTCTGTTATAACAATTCCGTCGGTGAGTCACGCAGCTCACCGACGGATTTTCATCGAAATTTTTAGCACGAATATAATTTTCAATTATGCTTTCAAACAAATGTGACTCCTGCTTCTTAGTGGGGATTTATCGAGATCGTCTTATTGCTGAAGAAAATCAAGACGAATCACTACAAAAAAGTACCCTCAGGTATCTCCTCAATAACCTCAATATGGTTATCAAATACCGGATGCGTATTTCGGCTACAAAGCAGCAGTCTGTACTGGAGATTCACGAAAAGTAGGTTCTAAAAGAATGTAATTCATAAATACACATATGAGCTGCTTAGAACTTAAGTGGTATAAGTCAAGTTTAATATGTTTTGAGATATTGAAGATTTCGCGTTAATCTAAAATTAAAAGTTTTAGTGAAAGATACAAATTAAACACTGCTTCTATCAACTTAAAAAAGTCCAAATTTTTATTTCCTAATGGTCGTTATAGATTTTACAACAGCAAACACGTTTTTAAAATCCCTGTTTTTACTTACACAATTTAGCCTCCAAGAGCATTTATAGATATAATCTGAATGTTATACTTAAATAAAAAATTTTTTACCTTTATGAAATGATTAGTTACATGAAAACTCAGTTTTAATGGTTTATTTTATTAACATACAAAATGATAAAATTTGACATGCTAATACATGAATGTAAGTACAAACATAAAATAAATAAAACATATTTATTCCCATTATTCTACATTAGACGGTGGACCTCCATCATCAATGTTCTCAGATTTTAATGTTAGGAAAAATGGATGATCAATAGGCGGAAAAAATGTAAGAAGATCTACCATATCTATTTTCTTAAAATTGATACAGGTCTTGGAACTGAATACAATGGTTCGTTTTGGATTTTGGAAAAGTTCTGGGGATGACCACGACTAGGTTTTATGTTCAAAACAAAGAATTCATTTTCTTCTGATAACGTTTCTTTGTAAAATATCTTGTATGGAGCGTTTTTCCTAAACTGCATCCATTGAATTTCCAACCAATTTACATCGATATTTTCTTCATTGACTCTTCTTTTCGTTGTTGCCGATTCAAGTTCATTTGTAGATAAAAAATCTTTTCTGTCCATCTTATGCAAAATAAATGGTTTATTCAGGCGTGCAGTTTTAATTCTATTGTACCAATGTTCCGGTAAGTAAATCATGTTTTTTGTAAGCATTTCTATTATCCCAAAATCTCCAGCGTTCCGGAGAAATGAATGACCTGAGATCATAAATTTATGATCAGTAGTTTCGATATTCGGGTTGGACAGAACAATTTTCATCCAAGATAATGCTAACTTAAAATTTTTGTTCTGTCCTGTGCAAGTGTCACTATATGCAATAATATGCTTTATGCTGGAATCAAAAGACCGTAAATGTTTACTCAAACAAGCAGCAATTTCTTGGGACCCACGAGATCCTTCGGTCTCATCCCACATATACATGTGGCCCTCACCTGTGTTTAAGTTATGGCATCCAATGTTATATACGTACATGTTACGTTTATAATAGGCAAGAGAAGAAGACAATTTAGGAAACGGTAGGGCCTTAAAGATTAATGTCATAACATGATCACTGTTTTTTGATTTATCTCCATCTTCTTTCAGGAATTATCATGCCTTCTCCGCCTTCAGAAGATGTACTTCGTACCTTCTTTTTAGCTCTTATAATTTTTCTTTGTTCACTTCATTTTTTATTTGAAGGCATAAAGCATCACACCTTTAGCATGTGTCTTTTCTAAGAGTATGAAAAGACAAATTGAATTCGTTGTTGAATATGTGCCTATAAAAATGTTCTTTAACAAAGCCAACTTTTGAAGTTATACATTCTTCTTTATAAAGTTCGTAAAATTTTCTAATATTAAGGTTGGGATTCAAAAACTTACGATTTGGATTATTGGCTCTAGTGTAATGGCTTTCGTAAGCTGGGAATTTTTTTATATGTGCCCGAACTCCATGCCTTATCTTATCACTGATCTTATTATTGGGTAGTCTTCGGCCACGGAGATCCTCTCCAGGAAAGTGACCAGAATCTTCTTTCTTCAAAGAACGGGCCAAACGTCCATTCGATATTACGAAGCTGTCTAAAAAAACTTTTTACACGCGTTTATACTCATTACAAGCATTTAAAAAGTATTTAGAAGGCATTCTGTTTCAAGAAGTCACCAATAGCCCAAAAGTTATTCAGCATCTTTAGACAGATTGCATGCTGTTATAGAATGAATGTAAAGTATTTATCTATTAAATATGTTATTAAGATTTTATTTTTTATGTTGCTATTTATCTTATTGTTATTTTGTTGCGAAGTCTTCCGCGGTGTTTTCGTGCTCCTTCCATGTTTTTCGGGTTTCTACCGCGTGTTGATTCTTTTAATGACGACTGTTTCGCAACCATTCCAGATGGTATCGTCAGGTCTTGTCGTTTGCAGTAATTCGGCCGTTATTTATACCCACATCGGTCGGGTGAGGTGCGTTGTGATTGGCTGTTCGTTTCTTGGTCTATATTGGCTGTTGGAATACTCTCTTCCACATGTTAGAAGGAATGTATCCATCCTCTCTATTGAAATTAATCGGCTGTTTTAGAATCTCGATCGATTCCCGTATTATTCTGGGGCAATATCGGCCCTCTCTATGGATAACTTTATTGTTATTTTGTTGTGAAGGTGGATTGTTAGGAAATGAAATTTGAATAACATCTCCGATAATATTTGCATGTCTAATATCTTCTACTAGAGAACTATAAGGAATCTATTTTTCGCCATTTTTGACTTATACCACTTAATTTCTAGGCATCTCATATTTAGAAACGTCACAAGTATTCCTGTTGCTTACCGATTAATAAACATTCATGCTAGATATAGAGATATTCCCTCCTTAAGGACTGCATAACCTTACAGAGGTGGGAGGGTTTGTGTACTCATACGAACCAAAGAGCTATACCGGCGGGAGATAATTCTCCTGGTAGGACCATCCAATCCGGAAAGGTCTGAGGGGAAGAGTCAGACTAAGAAGCAATCTTGGGGGTGTTGGGGGTTTTACATCCCCCTGTGCAAGGGCAGCAGCTTGCACAGTACCTCTGTAGGTAATGATCATGTGGATCTGAACAGCTACAGATGGGTAATCACTCTGTGAAACTGCGATGAGGAATGCAAGGGGAAACTACCTCATTATATTTCCCATGATAGGCTGAAAAGCTGCAAATACCTCTATGAATCTTTTTGGGATAAAATATTCCGGAGGAAAAATAGTCCCCCAATCGGATCTCCGGGTGGGGACTACCCTAGGGGATGCACAGAGGAAATGTAACATTAATAAGAAAGCAGGTAGTGAGAAATTAAAAATACGCACATGGAATGTTAGGACTATGAATTCAGGGGGTAAACTAGAGAACTTAAAAAGGGAAATGAGAAGGAATAATGTAGGTAAAGTAGGTCTTAATGAAGTTCGGTGGGAAGGAGAAGGCGAGATAAATTCAGACGAATTTAAGATTATTTACTCGGGAGGAGAGAAAAATGAAAGTGGAGTGGAGATTATAATGAGAAAAGAGATAGCTGAATGAATTAGCAAGGTAGTGACAGTTAATGATAGATTAATAGCCGTAAAACTTCAGATGGAGCCAATGGAAATGCTTATAGTTCAAATGTATATACCAACAACTAATGCTGGCGGCGACGAAGTAGATGAAATCTATGAACAGATTATGGAGATATTGGAGGAGGAGGGAAAAGGAAGGATCACCACCATAGTAATGGGAGATGGGAACAGTGTAGTCGGAGAGGGACAGGAAGATAACATAGTGGGAAAATATGGACTAGGAAAGAAAAATGAAAGAGGGGAGAAACTTGTGGAATTCTGCCATAGAAATAGATTGATTGTAACTAATACATGGTTTAAGCATCACCAGCGGAGACTTTACACATGGAGAAGCCCAGGAGACCAGACACGATACCAGATAGATTACATACTAGTCAATGAAAGATTTAGAAATAGCATTAAAATGTTAAAACACTACCAGGGGCAGATATCGATACTGACCACAACCTTTTGGTGACAAATACACAATGTAGACTGAAGAGCGTTAGGAGAAACTTAAGAGTTAACAAGAAATGGAACTTGGAGGAACTCCTTAAAAACATGGAGGCTATCATGACTGAGCTGGAGGAAAGGTTGGGGGAGAGAGCTGAAGAAAATAGGAAGACTGTAGATGGGGAGTGGAGATACATCCATAGCAACATTAAAGATGTAATGGAAAAGAAGGTAGGAAAGATAACGGGTGAAAGAAACAAAAAACCCTGTGCAAAAAATGGAAGAGCGGAGAAAGTGGAAGAACATAAACACTGAAGAAGGCCAATGAAAGTACAAGGAGTTAAATAATGCTTTAAGAAGGGAAATATAAAGTAGAGAACAGTGGATAAATGAGAAATGCGAGGAAATTGCCGAATATGAATGAATTTGTAGAACAGATCTCATGTATAGGGAACTATTCAAGAAAAAGTCAAGAAAGATAGGACGCAAAGTAATCATGAACAAAAGTGGTAAAATAGTCACGGAGCCAGAAGATGTAAAGAGTGTCTGGAAAGAATACATTGAGGTGCTGTATGCCAGAGAAGGAAAGCCAAGAAATATCGAATTAAATGAAAAAGAGGATGTGGAAAAAGATCAGCTAGGACCAAGTATTCTCTAGTCTGAAGTTCAAAGAGCAATTGATGACATGAAAAGAAGGAAGGCTGTTGGGAGTGATGATATACCCGTGGACGTTCTTAAGGTTTTGGGGTCGAAAGGAGTTAAGAAACTCACAAAATTCTTTAACCAAATATATGATACTGGCATATGGCCTGAAGATTTTTTAGATGATGTTATGGCACAACTGGAGAAAAAGAAAAATGTAAAATGTTGTAAGGATTACAGAACTATTAGTTTAATTTCTCATACAGCTAAAGTTCTAACCAGAATAATAACCAAAAGAATTGAATGTAAAATAGAATAGGAGCTGCAAGATAATCAGTTTGGTTTCAGAAGAGGAAGGGGGACTAGAGATACTATAGGATGTATGAGGATGATGATAGAAAGATCGCTAGAAGTCAATAAAAGTATGTATTTTTGTTTTGCAGATTGGGAGAAAGCTTTTGACCGAGTGAAATGGGATAAATGCTTGGTATTTTAAACAAAATAGGAATAGATTGGAAAGATAAAAGACTGCTTAAAAACCTTTACTTTGATCAAAAGATTAGAGTCAGGGTTGAAGGAGAAGAAACAGAAAGTACTTCAATAGGGAGGGGAGTGAGGCAGGGATATCCTATTTCACTAGCGATACATAATATTTATGCAGAAACAATGACAGAAGAAGCGTTGATGGAAGAGAAAGGATTTAAAGTAGGAGGTGAAAGTATTACCACCATTAAATACGCAGATGATCAGGGCTTAATAGCAGAAGGCGAGAAAGAGCTTCAGAGGATGACAGACAGACTAGTGGAGGTTGGCCAACAATATGGAATGAAGATCAATGCAGAAAAAACGAAAGTCATGGTGGTTTCAAAGGAACATAAACAATTAAATATAATGGTAAATGTCCAAAAATTGGAACAAGGAAGTAGTTTAAAATATCTCGGCAGTATTTTAGCGCAAGATGGAAGTAGTACACAGGACATCAGAAGTAGGATTGCAATGGAAAAGCAGCATTTAACGAAAAGAAGGAGCTTCTCACAAGCAAGAAAATAAATTTAGAAACAAGGAAGAAATTAGAAAAATGCTACATATGGAGCATAGCTCTTTATAGTGCAGAGACGTGGACGGTAAGGAGAATGGAGGAAAAATATTTAGAAATTTTTGAGATTTGGGTATGGAGGAGAATGATGAATGTGAAATGGACAGAGAGGAAGAGAAATGAAGAAGTATTAGAAATGGTGGGAGAAGAAAGGATGCTAATAAAAACAATCAGGAAAAGAAAAGCAAATTGGATAGGGCACATATTGAGAAGACAGTGTTTACAAAGGACGATCTTAAAAGGAAAAATTAGTGGAAGAAGAGGAAGAGGGAGAAAAAGAATAGGAATATTAGATAATATAAAGCAGGGATATAATACTTATAGAGGTATAAAAGAGGCTTCTAGGGAGATAGAGAAATGGAGGCAGCGATTCAGTTAAAACCTGTCTTCGGACAGAAGCATGATGATGAATGATGATATAGATATTAGCACCCAGATCATCCTATTGGTCACGTAATTAACGTGGAAGTTTATGTGAGAATAATTTTTTGGAGATTATTAGGGGGTTAACCTATTTATCCAATATTTAATATTTGTCACGTCACTTTACCGCGTCTTTGTTGCTGTAACAACATCATTTGCCTTCTAATAAACGTCATTTCAAAGCATTCCTCATTGCAGAAGTTTTTCATAATTTCTTAAAATCTTATGCTGAAAGATAATATTCCTTCGCAGACTTTACCAAAAGCATTCGTTCCCTCTCTGAAAAGATTTTGGCCTTTCAAATACCCAAGAAACCCAGTTTAGCGATAAGCCGATTTCTTGGGAAATCTCAAAAGTTGCGTCCGCAACGTTCAAGTTAAAATTACTGCAAATTCAGTACTCAATAGCCAAAGTTAGACGGGGTAAGCGAACGTTTTTAAGTCATAACGGAGAATCATCTCATCTCACTGCCGTGTAACAAAACGTGCTCGAGCCATTAACTTATTCCTTTTAAGGCGCAGCGATGGTTCACATGCGCATTTAAAAATGGCATACCACGCAATTGGTTAGAGAGAGGCACTAAAACGTGCTGTGAAGTTTGTACATAAAGGAAGCCAGAGCTTTTAAGATTGGGTCCACGGTGGTGCACGTGCGGAACAAATGTCCCGGGATAAAACGTCTTCACAAGTTCGTGAATTAAGAAGACCGAAATCCGAAAAATTTATCGGGTTCTTTACTGTGAAAAAAGGGCTGTAACTTAGAAGGGATGAATTTGTTTTTCTTTGTTTTAACGACCTTATGGCGCGATTCATTGAATTCTTTGATATTTGAAAGAAATAAGATTTTATTCGCCGTTTTGTTCTCAACCAAAGTCCTCTTCAAATTTAATAAAATGCTTTAATTAATCGTTTTGCGGGAAATTCAAAGCAATATGCTTGCTCCGTAACTCCACAGCGTATATTTCTTTATTCAATCGAGTAAATGCAAGGAAATGGGATTATGAACACTTTTTTACTTGGTCGATTTAATAAAAGATAAGTTTGAAGATTTTTAGTGCTTTTCGTCATTGCTGAAAGGCACTATTATCTTCGTGATGTCCGTCCGTCCGTACGCATATATCAGGAAAGAATTGGCTCAATCGATTTCAACTAAATTTAGTACGTAGAATACTCACATAAAATAATTACCAAAGAAACATATTTGAACAGGAATGACTGAGCAGGGGTGCCACAATTGTAAAGTTTAACTTTTCGGTAATTGTGAATTAGGAAGGAATTGGCAGAACTGATTTCAAGGAAATTTTTTAATGAGTAGGTGTGCAACATAGAAAAATAAAATCAATGTGTTTTGTGTAGATATAGAAATCAAGGCTGCCACAATCAAAGTAATAAAAGAAATTCTTTACACGCATTTGTGTTGAATTATCAGAATCAATTTTAACGAAATTTAGTATTTATAATGTCATATATATATACTTAAAAAAAAACTATCACCAGTGCCTGGCAGTAGGCAGCAGTACTGTCAGTATGGTACAGAGCCGAAAACAAATGATGTTTTTTGGGTCTATATCCAATACAGCTGTAGGTGTGATCAGGACGATTTGAACGGCTACAGTACTGCGATGTGGAAAACAAGAGGGAAACTACCACATTAAAATCCCTAATAATGATTATATGGTTTGACAATATGAGTTCTCTCGAGGTAAAACCATTTCGGAGGTAAAATAGTCCCCCAATCGGATCTCCGGGCGGGGACTGCCTTGAGGAAAACATTTGTCGAAAGTAATTTACGAAAAGGGACTTGGAACGTAAGAACTATGAGAAAAGCAGGAAAGCTAGAGAACTTGAAAGAAGAAATAGAGTTGACATTATAGGACTAAGCGAAACTAGATGGGAGGGAGAAGGACAATTCGACTCGGAAGAATTCATGGTAGTTTATCCTGGAGGAAATAGTGGAGAAAGGGGAGTAGCTCTGGTACTTAGGCAAGATATGATGAAAAGCGTGACAAAGATAATTGCAACGAACGATAGACTGATGGCAATAAAGCTAAAAGCAGTCCCAGTGGACATGCAGATATATGCCAACGTCAGCTCATGAAGATGAAGAAATCGATGAGATTTATGAGCAAATTAATGAAATTTACGAAGAAGACGGAAGAAGAAAGGTAAACTGCATAATAATAGGAGATTGGAACAGCATAGTCGGAGAAGGACAGAAAGGAAATGTTGTCAGGCAATACGGACTTGGGAAGAGAAATCGAGGAGGGGAGAAACTCGTAGAACTCTGTATCAATAATGACCTTGTAGTGACTAATACATGGTTCAAAAAACATAAACGAATGTTATACACATGGAAAAGCCCAGGAGATAAAATGAGATGCCAAATAAATTATATCCTTGTAAAACAAAGATTCAGGAACAGCATAAAGAACGCCAAGGCATTTAAAGGAGCGGACATTGATTCAGATCATAGCCTTCTAATAATTGACGTGAGTACAAAGCTCAAACAAATAAGAAAAACGAGAAGAGAGAGACTGACTTGGGACCTAGAAAACCTGAAAGAAAGGCAGGATGTAGTCAGCATGAAGTTGAAAGGTAACCTAAGTAAGTTGGAAAACAAACCGAAGACCGTAGATATAGAATGGGATGAAATTAAAACCAGTATCAAAGATACCTTGGATAAAGAGATTGGAAAACAGGAGAAGAAAATCAGAAAACCATGGATCACGAAGGAAATGCTAGAGAAAATGAATGAGAGACGAAAATGGAAAAACGTTAACACTGAAGAAGGTAGAGCCAACTATAGGCGTATAAACAATGAGTTGAGAAGAGTAACAGATAAAGCTAGAGAAAATTAGATAAAAGGAAAATGTGATGAAATAGAACATAATGGAGAAGTTGGCACGGTACGATATGATGTACGCTAGAGTACTCGAGTTAGAAGATAAGAAATCTAATGGAATTAATGGTATGGGAATTATGAATACAGATGGGAAGATAGTCTCAGAAACAAAGGATGTAGCACAGGTATGGGAAGAATACACTAAGGAATTATATTGCAAACAGGCAGGAGCGGCAAAAATAGAACTGGAAGATGAGGAAAACATTGAAGAAGACAACTTAGGACCAAGTATTATGGAGAGCGTAGTAGAAAAAGCGATAGTTGAACTAAAGAAGGGGAAGCCACGGGCAGCAATGGAATACCGGCTGAGATACTTAAAGTCATAGGATCAGAAGGACTAAAAGCGATCACGAAATTAATTAATAAGATTTACGACACGGGAGAGTGGCCTCGGGATTTCCTAGAAGTAACAATGATCCCTCTAAAGAAGAAGCCAAAGGCAATGCAGTGTAGAGATTACCGAACGATAAGCCTTCTGTCACACACATCGAAGGTCATCACGAGGATTCTTAATAAAAGGCTGGAGAAAAAGGCAGAAGAAATACTAGAGGAATATCAATTCGGTTTCAGAAAATGACGAGGAACTAGAGATGCTATAGGGGTAGTTAGAATCATATCAGAAAGGGCAATAGAGTACAGTCAAGATATCTGCGCATGTTTCGTAGACTGGCAGAAGGCCTTTGATAGAGTAAATTGGGTAAAGTTGATGAAGATATTAAAGGATATTGGTGTAGACTGGAAAGACAGGAGACTGATTAGGAATCTATATGTGAATCAAGTTGTAAAGGTCAGGTTTGAGAATGTGGACACCTGCGGAATAAATATCGGTAGAGGAGATAGACAAGGCTGTTGCCTATCGCCAACCCTAGTCAATATATATGGAGAAAGTCTAATGCATGAAGCTTTAGAAGGCACAGGAGATTTCAAAATTGGAGGAAGGATTATAAGAACAGTAAAATACGCAGATGATCAAGTACTTCTAGCAAGAAAGGAAGAGGAGCTACAAAAAATGATTAATAGACTAGTGATAACAGGTAGAAAATACGGTATGGAAATAAATACAGAAATATCCAAGGTCATTCGAATATTGGGTAAAGAAGAGAATCTGAACATAAGTACTGGGGGAAAGCCATTAGAACAAGTTTCAGAAGCATCATAACACGAGAAGCAAAATGTACGGATGAGATCAGAACTAGAATAAGAAAAGCAAAAGCGGCTTTCAGCAGAAAGAAACAAATACTTACATGGAATATAAGGGAAGATATCCGCAAGAAGTTGATAAAATGCTACGTATGGAGTATAGCATTGTATGGGGCAGAAACTTGGACGCTAAGGAAAAATGACATAAAATACTTGGAAATCTTTGAAATGCGGACTTGGAGGAGGATGCTGAAGATAAAATGGACAGATAGGATGAAAAACGATGAAGTGGTACGAAGAATAGGAGAGAAGTGAATGATTATACAGACTATCAGAAAGAGGAAGGCTAACTGGGTTGGAAATTACCTGAGGAGAGAGAGTATGATTAAAGATGTGTTAGAAGGAAAACTAGATGGGAAAAGGGAAAGAGGTAGGAAAAGGTTTTAGCTGATAGACGATTTGAAAGGGAAAGAGAGTTATCAAGATATGAAAAGGACAGCGGAAAATAGGAGTATATGGAGAACCATGTTTAACCAAGAATAATCACGGACCTGTCTACGGACAGACTACCTATGATGATGATGATATATGCTAAACTATAATAGCATATTTGGACCCGATCAGCTAAACAGTAGTGCCATAATTTCAAATTAAACTATTTCAGTAATTATAGATTTGAAAGGAATTGGCTTGACGGATTTCCACTAAATTTTGCATATAAGATTCTTACAACACATCACAATGAAATCAATATGCGGTGTTGAAGAGCAGGGCTACCACAGTAAAAACTTAAATGATATTTATTTTACACGTATCTATAGAGAACTGACTATATGGATTTTAGCCGAATGTGTTGCTTAAAATCTTCATATAAATAAATAACAAAAAATTATATATTAAACGTGTCAACTAAACAGGGCTGCCACAATATCAAGGTTAGAATTTTCCTGTAATTATGAATTTGGAAGGTATTGACTGACGGATTTAAAATAAATTTCGTTTGTATGGGCGAGTATTGAATGGGGAAACGAAATGAATAGGTTTTGAATGGGTCTAAAATGCAGGGCTACCACAATTTAAGGAAAAATTATTTTCTGATTTCAAAGCAAACACATTAGTATAGGATTAAAATAGGACTAATCTGACAAAAAGCACTTCTGAACCACGGGAAACCCGTGTACACCCCTATTTGTTTAAGAGCCATTTTGCGAAAATATCAGAATAACTTTACTTCGATAATTATTTAATCATGTCTTTTAAAGCGTAGAGTATTTTCACAATGAGCAGGAACGGATTATAGTTCGTCGTATTTACCTAATTAATTTAAATTTAATTAATCAAAGTAAATTTGAGAGGGACAATTTATTTACATTATATTCATCATTGCTTCCTTTATCCTTTCTTATAATCTTGTAATTCAACCTGAAACATTTAATGCTCAAGGACCGTTTCGAATATGTGTTAAAGCGAAATAAGTGGCCGCTCAATTCGAGGTAATCCTCCAATAGAAAATAGTGTTAAACCAAAAATGTGTTAAGCGAAACCGTGTAATTCAAGTGATGAGTGTACTATCCTCCGGGGAGTAAGGAATTCACCAAGTGAGAGATTTTTTTTTCTAATAAATGTGGATGTGCAAAGATGAAAGCAAAAATTGGCGATCCGCATTAGAGACAATAAATGGGGATAGTTAGTATCAGTTAAAGCAATTTTGAATTCAGTTAGCATAGTTTTATTATGTAATCGTGATGATTATATAATAATTTTTATCGTACAAAATAATCTTTCTCTTTTCTTCCTCATACCAACCGCTTATATGAGCGCAAAATATTCAATCTCGGAGCCTTTCATCTTTGATTTATATTCCATATTTATATTTAGTTCACTTTCCTCGATGCACTCCTTATATCTTGTTTTAATCAACAATACAATTTGTTATCGAAAGCTACTTAGTATTTTAAAATTTGCATGAAATTAATTTGGAAAAATTTCACCTAAAATTCGTATAAAAATTGTCACACTGATGTAAAATCCGTATGTTGATAAAATTTATTTATATTTGTTGCTAGAACATTTAGAAGATTGACATAGTGAAATTTCAATTTGCGTACCTGTTTCATCGTCTACATTATACACCTACTAATTTAAACCAGTTCTCTTTAGGGTATAAATCCTTGCTATTCCCAAACTAAGGCGCGTTGCTATCACCTTAATCGATATATTTTCGCACCCAGACCATTTCTCTCTTTTCTCTGTGCGTTTCCATCTTAACCAATGACATCTCCGTTACAACTTCCCTCATTTCAAATATTCCATAATCCTACTCGGGATTTCCAAGAGACAAGGAGAACTGTCAAATTGGGTCGTTTTGAGCGAATGATAATTATTTCTTCAGTCCTTGATCAAAGGTCTACTTTGGGCACAGGATCATTTTCGCTGTAGACGTACTAAAATTGGGGCGAACGAACAAGAAACTTCAAAGAGGTGAGATATTTGTTTTCCTGTTACATCTGTGGAAAGAAGTTTATTCGGTAGTCCAGATTTGTCCTTCTGTTTGGGCGTTTAAACATAGCATTTCCTTTAGAACATACAGCTAGACAGAAAAACGGCTTTATTTGGACAAAATTGAGACCATCGGATCCCTTGTTACATATATTCCATCGTTACAATACATTGACAAACAGGTTATTCAGCAGTTAGATAATTAATAAGAGAAGGGGTGAAAGAACCTGCAAATATCCATATATAGAAATGGTGTGCACATGGAAAATTTACAATATGGAAGAAACATTAGAAAGTTCTATAATCAGACACGAGAAAGTTACATAACAAAGCATAATATATAAAGTATAAGATATGATTAAAAAATAGAAACAAAATACACATATAATATAAAAGATAGTAGGAAAGTGAAAGATCAGTATTAGCAATCATATTAGGATTGTCGTAATTATAATTAAATTGCACACGGTGGAAGTTATAATGCAAAGTAGTTGGAATTATAGTTATTAGAGTAAATCATACTTTTATCGGGTGTTGCGGTCAGTGTTATTTGCTATTGTTGTGTTGCGGGAAAGAGATTTGTGGTACCATGTTTAAAAGAAGATGCCGAGGGAGAGTTTTGGATGAACGTATGGGTATTCTTCTAATATGCTGTCAATAGTAGTTTGAATATTCTAATATGCGGTCTATAATATTCTCAAAAAGTATTGTTGACAGCGATAAATAATAAGGTTTACATTTTTAAATAATGTTCATATTGTTGAAATAAATAGTTGTCGATTGAGCCCTCAACAGAAATGCTTGCGAAAGATTTATATATTATTATTCAAACCGAGTGCTTAGGTTCACTATTGTGCTCCTCATGCGATTTCCGGTCTTCTTTTGTTGTTTCGGGGACTATCAACATGGAGGAATATTACGCGACTTCAACGGGTTGGGTAAGTTGGTTGAACTGTTTTTGGTTCTTTCCCAAAGGGACATTTTGCGCGACTTCACCGGGTTGGCTAAGTTGGTGCAAGTGTTTTTGGTTCTTCCTCAAAGAGACACTTTGCTCGACCAAGAATCATTTCAGAAAAAATATATTTTGGCTAAAATAAGCTTTAAGTATTTCGTATATTCTAATATGCGGATAGACCGCCTATGAATATAGACCTCATACTAGAAGAAGACCAACATAGGAATGGCGTTCCAGGGTCTGCATGTGGTTACGTGGAATGATTCGTTGTAGATTTCTCTCGTGTGAAGAGGTATTTGGAGTAGGGTTTTTTCTCATTTGTCAATGTTGTGCACGGTTTTCATAAATTAAAACCGAGAGGAAAGATAGCGAGGATTGAGTTGGTTTTATCGATTGAATCGAAAGCCTTTCTAAAGTTAAGCAAAGCCATTAAGGTGACTTCTTCTCTTCGATTCATGGATTGGCGGATGTCATCGGTAATTTTTAAAAGTGCCGTCGTGGTGCTATGAGATTTACGGAAGCCGGATTTACGTGGGCCGAGTAAGTCGTGCTTAGTAAGTTATGACATTATTTGTTCGTGTATAAATCTTTCAAAAGCTTTAGAGAGCGCCGATACAGCTGATGGGCCAATAGTGGATTAGTGGAGTGGAATATTGCTTTGGGAGGGGACAAACAAGGGCTAATTTCCATTGAGATGGATATTTTCACTGAAGAAGTGACCAAATGAAAATATGAGTAACTGTTGGAAGAATGACATATTTTCTGTAGTAATATACTCGTAGTTAAGGCTCAGTAGCGGTCTCATTCAAAGAAATTATACGAGGATATGGATTGAGGGAAAAAGAGAGATATTGCAATTTTTCTTAAAGAAAGATGCAGAGGACGCGACTTTAAGGAAAGTGTCTTTTGATTAAAAGAAATAAAAGGCGATGAGAGACAAGAATAATTTACTGCAGAATTGGTATAAATGTGAAAACGAAATTCAGATTTGATTTCATATAGAATTCTGTATGCATAGCATCCCTATTCAATACATTTGGATAATGTGAACATGACGGGGATACAATTATTATTTTAAAATTAATTAATTTTATTTATTTATCCATTATTACCTTTTCAATCTGGAAGTGAACTGAAAAAGTGTGTTACTGATTGCCTGGGTGAAGAATGGGTTGTTGTAGACGAGACGAACATTTTTAAATGCGGAGAGATTTTTTACGGTCTTATGTTCGTATGACGGCACGATTTTCACGTTATAACTTCATCATTGCCCTTTAGAACAGGGCATGGTACCCACATACATAATGGTTGCTTCTACTACTCCATTTGAATATTAATGTATTCAAGTGTAAATAATTTTCTTCAGTCTGTAGTAAAAAATAGCCTTGATTAGAAAGGACAATTCTAATTAACAACAAATGTAACCGGAATGAGGATTAAGTTATAATTAGCCTTAATCATTGTATTAGGTTTTCCATTTATATATTTCAAAACTGGCGTCCAATTAAAATTTTAGACCGAATCTCTTTCTTCGTTAGTTGTGTAGGCATGGGATTAATTGCAACTGCAGTAAATATTTTACGGAGATTAATATAAGGATGAAATTGTCATTTCACATTAAAGATTCATAATTTATTTCCAAGGCTCTTTAATATCTTCCAGGATATTTATTAGGCGAATGAGACAATTGAAACACGATCGCTTCGGCGTCTCCAACTGCCATTAACTAGGTTTTAATTTGAACTAAGAATAAAAGTTCCATCTTGAGCTAGATGCGTTCACACATATATTCCTCGAAAAATATTGCCTTAAACGAAGGAGAAGAGATATTTAATTAAACTCACCAGATATTATTAAAGTAAAATTTAGTAAAACATAAATTATGTGGATGTCAATAAACAAATTAAAGATAAATGTTGATTGTTTGATGATCCAGTATAATTAAAACATTTTCATGAATGAATGAAGAACGTAAAATCACCGAACGAGCAGATACCTGTGGTTATAATCGATAATGGTTGTGATTTAACCGTTCTGTCTTGTCTCTCATAACCTATATCTTATCACTAAACGCTTATGATACTGCATTCTAAGCAAACCTTTAGTCTCAGACTGATGTTCGCGGGGACTACCTTTGCATAGGGCACGTTCGTTTACCCGGACTTGCCTTAGACATAAAAAAGCATAAATCACGTACGTAAACTTGAGTTGGGTCTCGGAACGAGCAGGATAAAGGGGCGAAGAACGATCACATAACAGAGAAAAAAGAAAGACAAACGAGCAAAAATATGGGCGAGAAAATAATGCAGGCTCAAAAAGCGAAGATTGAGAAAGAGGGCCTACAGGAGAATACTCCCCCTCCTCCTTTTATATAAAGAAAAAAGTTAATAAAGAAGCGTTTATCTGCGAACTGAGACACGGTGTTCAACAAACAAGAAACGCCAAGGAATAAATGCTTCCCTCGTTTCATTCCAGAGAAAGTGTAACAACTAAAGAAATAAATCCTCCCGCTCTGCAGGCACGGAAAAATAGCGGAAGGCAGAGTAACGTATTGGGATATCGCTGAAAATATCTAGGACGTAGAGTACGAAGCCAATTCGAATAAAATTCGTGGTGCGCCGTGATGAAATTAAACGGAGCGAACGGCATGAATTTATTTTTGGGAATCGTGGGATAATAATGGCAGGGAGAGGATAAAATTATTAGAGGGAGAGAAATAAAAAGATCCTCCTTTTTCCGAGAAAAATGTCCTGTAAAGAGAGACAGAGGGAGAGAGAGAGAGAGAAATATATTTTCCCCCTCGCTGAAAGAGATATTCCCATGTGTACGGAAGGGAATACGGGATAAGGGAATGAGCGGAGGAGGGGAAGTAACGAAGTTTGATAGATAGGAGGTGCGGATTGGAACGCGGGTAGAGAGAGAAAGGTAGATAAAAGAATAGTCCTGGCGATATCGCAAGATTGCAACATAGAAAGGGAAATAGGAAATTTTTAGTGGCAGGAAGAAGAAAGGGGCGATGAGAGAAAAACGGAAATCGCGGGAAGGTAGGGAAATAGGGACGGAGAGGTAAAAGGGACCCAATGAAAATAGCGCTGCAGGAAAGAGACAGCTTGTCGCCAGTTGTGAATATTCATGAGGGCGGGAGAGAGAGAGATAGAGAGAGAGATAGTCACATGCTGCAAATTTCTGCCTCCCTGGCAGCAAAGAGAGAAAGAGAGTATCAGCAGCTCACTCTACATCCTCACCTCGCCTCTCTTGCTACTCCGCTTCCTTCTCTCCCTACCTCACCTCCATCACTCTCAAACACTCCTACACACAATCTTTCTCTCTCCCTCTTTGCCCTCAAACCCTTTTAAGTGTTTTGATACGTTCTTCCTATCCCTCGTATCTTCCAACCTCTCGCTTTTTCCTTCATTCCACTCTTTTCCTTCGTTCCTATTTCTCTCTCTCCTTTCGTATTTCCGATTCTCTCGCTTGCTATGCCTTGGTTATTTTTTCTCTTCCACTCGTCTGGATGTTCGCTCCCTTTCCTGTCCCCTTTTCTCACTCTATCTGCGTACCTGCGGAAATAAATCTTGCTGCTACCCTCAGACATGTTTGAGAGATCTCTACTCGCATCATGGACGAGCCACTATCTCCTCGCCAGATACCACCCTCTCTGCGCTATCCAGAAATCCAACTTTCAACTGAATTGTGTCGTTCCTTTCTTCTTCGGCCAGTGTTTTTACATTCTCCCTGTAACACGTAGCAGCTTTATCGAGCAAATTCTTTTCTTCTATTGTCTGATTGCGTCCTCATATCCATTATATGCTAACTCGTAATTCATTGAGGGATCATAAGTTTTCACTCTGCATGACTTCGTTCAGTAACTACATTTTTCTTCCAATTACTTTACTCTTCCGCCGTTTTATCTTCCCTCCACCCTCTTTAATTCTTAGAGACGATACGTGAAGGAGATGGGAGCTATTATTGACTCTAAGGAATTCTACCTGGAGGAAAATTCAGAAATAAAATAAAAATGAAACGTGTTTTGAAAACGAAAGGATGCAGCAGAATAGAATCCGATGACATCATTCGCTTCTTTTGCCATCGTCGAAGATCAGAAGAAAAGAATGATCTTTATCTGAAATGGCTATGGCGTTGCTTTCTTTGGCCTCGATTGGAAAATAAAAGTTTCTTTCCCACTCTCGATCTCTCTCTCTCGTTCTTTCCACCTCACTTTTGTATCAAAGGTAACAAAAAATAACGCAATAGCTGTAATGTTAACATTTCTTACAGTCGCGGGTGGTGCCGAGGTAAAATTTCGGCATAAAAACAGTTGGAAATCCAAAAATGCTTATAGAGATTTATTTTGCGCTATTGTTTGATTATTTTTATTATAAAAAATTCTAGGGATTTAAAGTAAAATGGCTTTAATTTATGTTTTAGTGGCTAATATAAAAAACAAATGGAATGCATTTTTCGTCCTTGGGTCTTTGATTTGATTCATTCAAGAAATCATTGAGTTTCTCGTATAAATTTGAAGTCCATTTCTGATCTTCTCTAATGTGGCCAATATTTTATATATGAATAATAGATTCACGATTTCAATTAAGTGGGATGTAATTCATGAATATTGTTACTCCATTATAAAATATAGTGTAATTTCCTGACTAAAATGACGGATATGCATGAATTAAGTATTAAATCAAATTAAAATTTATGTAAAAAAATAATGAAACCATCCCAAAGATGCATTAAAAAGTGAAGAATAAATATGCAATTTGCCAAATTGAATGTTCAAAAAATTAAAAATTGTTTTGTGGGGCAAAGAAATATTAGTGATAATTCATTTGTTAAAAATTGACTTCACACCTTTTGTATGACCACACTTTTATTTATTATCTCGAACATTTATTTATGTAAATTTTATGCATATTTTTTTGCATTTTAGTGCGCATTAATGTTTTTTAGTTTTCTATTAATGAATTCAATTTTTCTACCCAGATTTTTACAATAAGTGAGCCAAAATTAAATAAAATTGAAAACTCAGACAAAGCTAAACCAATGCTATTTATGTTATAAATTTTGAATAGGTAATTAATTTAATATACAATCAACAACAAATATAACAAAATATTCAAAGTATATGCTTTTGTTCTGTATCTATCATCTATCAATTAGAATTTGGGAACAGATTTTATATCCAACATTAGCCAAATTTGTTTGCATTGGTTTTTCCACCCTTTTTATGTTTTGGCTCATATTTTAATCAATTTTGATTGGAAAACAAATTTCGTTTAAAAAAGACAAAAATGTAACAAGAAATACTCAGATTAAAGAAGTGGCTCCCTGCAAAAACGTGTTCAGCTTTCGCAGGAAATACATGTACTCAAACTCTCTCTAAAAACTCACTAAATTAAATATCTTTATCTGATTTCAAAACACTTATAAGTTCAATGTCGATGAACAAGTATGGAAAGGTGTGCTTCATGTCGGAGTACTCAGATTCCAAAGGCGTTCCTTTTGATATATGTTATCATACCTAAAAAGAAAATTATAAATGGCTTAGTCTAATGTCAAAGCAATGCAAAACGGTGTATCAGAAGCAATGTCAAGGAAATATTGAACTTTTATTTACCGATTTATTTTATAATCAGTAGTAATTAATAAAACAATAAAAAATAATTTAAAAACTTAATATAACCTTTATGTTCACGTTCATTCATTTGACGTAAATTATCCATTTCTTTTCACTTACAAAAGCTGTGAGTATACGTAAGGAAAATAAACGTATTTACGTTCATTTTTATCGTGGATAATCCATTTCCTTTCATTTACTATGTGATCTGTAGGCACACGAAAGTAAATTAAACTTATTTATAGTAGATCTTGTTTACTTCAGTTGCTACGAAGATCGTTTTAGTTGACATCGATTAAAAAAAACGGGAAAAATTTTTGAAGTTAAAAGTGTAATACGACATCTCGTTTGATTCTCTTGAAATCGGCTACTCCTTCGATATAAATGTACGAAACAAAGCATATGCTATTTGACTATAGTGCTTTTCATTTGAGTAGGCGAGTCAGATTTCGGCCGCACTCAGGACCGCTCGTATGTCTCCGCTGCTAAGAGGTGAGGGGTAGTG
This sequence comes from Tanypteryx hageni, assembly GCA_028673005.1. Classification (NCBI taxonomy): domain Eukaryota; kingdom Metazoa; phylum Arthropoda; class Insecta; order Odonata; family Petaluridae; genus Tanypteryx; species Tanypteryx hageni. The sequence continues at coordinate 61,891,491 of CM054116.1, forward strand.
CCTCCTAGCAGAAAGCTCAGGCTAGACGTTGCCAACTCTACACCGGAACACACGTAACGTTTGGCGGGTATTTAAAGGGAATTCGCGAATGTGGCAACACTGCACACTCGGACACGATGTTACAACTAAGGAGACCGATGGAGAATGAGCTTTTGAATGCTTAGGTTCCCGCTCCTTTTCTCCTATTGGTTTGCTCAGTTTCTCGACCCCGTCTACTTTCTCTTTTACTTCCCCCTCACTCGCCATCTCATCTGAAAAGCACTATGTATAGTCTTACAAATGTTGCTAGAAGAATTTTTTTGTTATAAATGATATTTTACGAGATATAAAGAAAAGTTAATTTTTTGTCTCCAGTAAAGTGGCACTCCCGATTAAGCTACGTGAACTATTTATATAATTTTGTTATTTAATATTGGAACATAAGTGTCCCAATACCAAATTTTATGAACATTAGCCCAGTAACAAAATCCACTTGGGCAGTCTCAACTTTGTGGAAAAATTCCATAATATCAATGAAAAAAGAAAATTGTACATTTCCACTAACAAATTTATTATGACCGGCTTCGCATGTAGTTTCGCCCAGTAGTTATGCAGTTAAAAAATGCGGACGGACGGACAAGACCTAACCATATGCTACACCAATATTTTAGGGTGGCGGATTACCAAAGTAGGCTTTTGTAGGCGCGTTTCGTTTCCATTGTAAGCACCTATTAGCATCGTTCTGTCCGTCCGTCCGTCCGTCCGTATGCATGTTCTTTCTCGGGTTCTACCGAAAGGAGTTTCATGAAATTTGGTATTAAGGACTAATGCACACTAAGGAAAGGAAATAAAGTCGTAGTGGGCATGAAAGCTCCCAATATATATCTCATCATGTGTGCCTTTCCGGCACCCCTAGTGTCTCTTCATACCGTTAAGTGTCCATTGTGACACCTAATTGCCACCTCATCCTCCACAAGTATATATATATATATATATATATCATTATATATATATATATATATATATACACATATACACATATATATGTGTGTGTCTATCTATACTATATAGCTGCTTCTTACTCATGATATATGATATATGATATATATATATATATATATATATATATATATATATATATATATATATATAAGGATACTATGTTCAGGCATTTCCAGATGAGCAGGAGACTTGAAATTTGGCAGGTTTATAGGTTTAAGGTCATAACCAAACAAAAATCGAAAATTTCAAAATTTTTAATTTTTAATTTATAAATTGAAGTATAATATTTTTTATCTCAGAAACTATAAATCGTAGATACGTGCTGTTGCAAACTTTAATGTAGAAATTTTTGTCCTCTATTCGAATAATTTTTTATCTTTACCTTACAGATCATATAAGAGCTAGGGAGAGAATAATGGTATGTAATTTTCGCTTGACGGATTCTCTTTAACGAGATACGAGTATAAGTTATTTTAAGTGCTTATATAAAGTGGGGGAGTGCCGGTGGTGTAGTGGTTATGACGCTGGCTGGTACTCGCTTGAAAAAGTCATCGGGTACGAATCCTGCGCGAGTAGGATTTTTCTCAAGGTCACCCTTCCCCCTGTTTGCGTGGTTTAAGGAGACCGCGCAAATTCAGCTGTTCCGTCTTTCGGAAGGGACGTTAAGCCGTTGGCCCCCCTGGTGTTCTTCGTAAGAGCAGGCAAATGTGTCCGGTGTGGAAGGTAACGAGAAACCACCACACCGTATATGTATATTCCCTAGTCAAAAACCAATTAATTAGTAGGACCTGTCGTAAGACAGAACACGAATGAATGAATACATGGATATAAAGTTGAAGTTCTAATTGATGGATACAGTTCAAAATCAAAATTTGGCGATGAATTTTAAAGATTATACTTCGTACTTAATTATATGTATAATTGTATGTATAATTTATCGGTTCAGCAGATGTAAGTTACGATAGACGGACGGACGAGACGTGTCCATAAGGCGTTCTGCTACTACCGCTTTGCTCGCATGACGATCCCAATGGAAAATGCCGTCAAAATATTCAGGAAGCATATATTTAAATTTACGATTGACAGGTATTTACTATGCAAATGAAAGTGAATGATATGAAAAATAAAGTTGAGTCAGGGTTTTCAAAGCAACAACACCAAGGCCCTTTGGTGGCTCATCCGAACTCTCTCTAGAACGGATGGAAGTTACTATACGTATTTTATGCGTTGTATGGGTATTATGTTGGTGCGTGGTGGGCAAGTGAAGTTGATGGGTGGGAAGGAGTTGGAGGAGGTGTGGAACACAGAAATTAGTAAAAGAGAATGAGGGGGAAGTTATATACGTTGACAAATGATGCATTTGGATTATTGCACTTGTGGACGATTTCTAATTCTTCTGAAACTTAAAAATTCCAACCATTCTTTTGAAAATGAAGGCTAGTTCTTATAGATATACGTAGTGCCATTTATGTTAATAAATGCTTCTATATAAATTACGTGGGGTCCTTCCGCAATAAACAGCAGTACAGTCATTACATTAAAGCTTGTATAATCGAGATAATACCAGGTACAAAATGTACACTCCTTCACGAGCTCCACTTGTTTTTGTGTGGGAGCACAGAAAAAACGGGTAGAAGAGATAATTCCAAATTCCCGCCAAGCTTAGTGTATAATACATTTTTCTTCTAACATATACTACAATGGCTGTTTTAATTTAGCAGTATTACTTCCTCTATCAATGCAGTTTGCATTTCAGCGTGCATCATAACATAAGCCACACCCATACCTCATGTTAAAATGTAGGAGCTCCCACGGACGAATGTTAAGCTTGAATATGTATGCAGTTGATCTTCAAATATTTTAATAAAAACATCTATTGGATAAATTCAGACCATGCTTACTTACTATCAACATAAATATATAGAAAAAATTAGTAATAAATAGAATGGAATCAACGCCCTTAATGTTTCATGTTTTGATCGTCGTGATTGCCTGGACTTAATGTTAATTTGGACTCCTCCTCAGCAATTAAAAGTACAGTTAATAAACAAATCAATTGTTATGGATCTTCCTAATATGTCCACAAATATACATTTACATTTTCTGCTATAGCTACCTAAATGAGCAGACCCTTTTTTGTACGACCAAAATATTCAAGAGCAAGGAGGGAGATCTAAATATTGTGCGAATTGGGCAGAAAATATTGCGATTATTAAGGGTCCTATACCCAATATTTACTATTACAGGTGTTTTACGTATTATAGAATAGCAAGCGTTATTACAATTTAAATGTCAATCGTGTTGTCTCCTATGCTTTCACATGTGCTATGCGTGTTGCCTATTTTACAATGCGTACTGAACTACAAATTGCATTGTGACACAAAGTAATATTCTAAGTCAGTACAGCCTACTTTATTATATTAAAGAAAACTCGTGCAATTTAACACCAAAACGTAATTAGAATATTACTCTATTTCTTTTTCCTAGCCGCTGAACTAAACAGATTATAGAATATTTTTTGTAGTATTTTACAAATATTTGAGACCCTGGGTCCACCCCTAAATATTACCCAATTGTGACAAAACGACACAAACAATGTTTTTGTGTATAGGAGCACCAAATAAGTGGGTGGGAGTAGAATAATTCTTTTAAAAAAATTTCATCCTACTGCACACCTTAGGGAACCAAAAGAAAGACTTCTACGTGGTCGCAGCTGAATGAAGTTTTCTACGGTATTTTGAGTTTTTTTGCTAGCATTTGATGAACTGCACTGTCACCTTCTGTGATTCGGAGGCTCCGTAATCTACGAAATTTTCTTTCGTCCAATCCGATAAAGTTCAAATTAATATCTCATATGGCACAAAACCATTTTTATATTATGATGATTGACTCGCCTCAACTTAGACTATAACTCTGTTTAGAAGAATAGCGTGAATAATCTAATCTAAGGTTTATACATGTCCGAGTTATCAGTGAGCTTGAATCAATTATCCTTATCTGTTTTCTGGCAGTATATGCTAGGCAATCAAAGACATATTTGATAAAGAATAATCTTAGGCAAAAGTATAATTTTACAAAAAAATTTAATATCGATCTCACCTTGTGGCTGGAATCTAATTGATGAGCAAGAAAAATCTGATAGCCACATGATGTTAAAAAAAAATTAATAGCGATTATGAAAAATTACGGCTATGTGATATAATACAACATATCAAATAAAATGTATACAAAAATTTAAAGACTGCTCTTACATAATGAAATGAGAGTCCAATTGTTTATCAAAGAGAAAACGTTTCACGTCAGCCAAATTATCCAGTCTGAAGAAAAAAAATCCAACGAAAACTTTAAATGAATGAATTTACTAAATAGGCGAAATGAAATTTTGTGTTTCTAATTAATCAAATCTCGGTTGCTTTCTTTAATTTCAATAATGTGCGCAAATCACAATTCTCGGGGAAACACTTCATTTCTTTTGATTTCTCTCTTTCCGATTCCGATTACCAATAAAACGTTCTAAATTGAACCGTCGAACTGATTCCATCGAAAACACAGAGAATACTTTTAAACGGGCGTTTTTGATCTCTGATTGAATTGTTTTTAATTAAGTAATTTTGCACAGGCCTGCAATTTTTCCCCGTTGACAGCAAACTTCCTAATGTTAACGTGTTTGGCTTGGAGCACTGAATTCCTAGAGGAAGACTTAAATCATCAGACATGGTGCCTATATCATTACAAATAGGTTGGGTAGCGTAGCGAGAGGTTTATTGATGGGGCATTTTAGGCTTAACTATTTGGATTTTATCAATAATAATTAATATATCAAAGCTGAACCTATCCCAGTTGTCTGTGGAATCATATTGTAATTTCTCTTTCTAATACCAATTTACGATTGAGAGACAAACATTCCTCGCCTAACAGATGATTTGGGGAAATCTTTTTGTAAATCGTCCTATACTGAAAATTAGTTCATGGATTGCCACTTTTATTAAATGAAACATGCACAAATGTTCTTTTTTAATAGTAAATTTTAAACTACTCATTCACGCTTAAACTAGAAAACAAATATAAGTTTTATTCCCTTTTTCAAAACACATTTTCCGATTGATTTTTAACGCATAAAATTCATCGAGGAAGAATGAACACTGCTAGAATCCTATTCCTGAATAATGAATAAAGTTACTTTTTAAAAGACGCTTAAGTTCCTATATTAATTTTAAAAGGTTAACTTTCCTCTTTTTAGTTAACAAATTATTCAGGTAATAAAAAAATAACTGTTTACTTTCAAACTTCAAGTTTAATATGTTGTGGAGTTTATTTTTTAATTATGAAGACGATATTTTGCATCCATCGTTAAACTGATGAAAGATTTTTTTACAACATTTTATTATGGAAAAAATAAAATCACTCTCTGACTAACATAAACACATTCGGCAGCATTCATATTATATTATTTTTGAACTTACGTTTCTTTGAGACTTAATAGCGTAGAATCCACATAAATTTTTAAAAAGTCACATAGATAATCTCACAAAATTGATTTTGAAGCTTATCGAGGAACGGTTTGGGTAAATAAGCATTAGCAGTTTGTGTTATTGGCAAAATATCAAACACTTTTATTAGAGTAGCATAGGAACTAACTGCCATGATTGAGAGTCCTTTTTATAGGCGGCCCACTCTTTGATTTCAAATAGCCTTGGATAGAAAACGTGAAAGGCTCTTCTCCTCTTTGCGTTCCAGGGACCGCTTTTCATGGGATAAGGAGGTTTCAAATCGCGCTGCATCCAATGATTTTACATCCCACATTATCCCTTATTACACTTTAAAGCTATTGATACAGTCCGCAATCCAATAGCTGATTTACATGTTTCAAGTGGGCATTTTAATTTATTAGATATCACTAATTAAATCAGATGTTTGGGAGATTGGACACTAGAGCATTTTGTCAAATTTAGAAAATAACAAAAAAGTTATTTACTCGTTTTAAGGAGCCTTTGTACCTCTAAATCGATACATCGAGCGATGCTCTAGCCGATAACGCTTAATTATGTGGGAAATTGTGAGTTGCGGATGGACACAAAATGAGACGGTCATAGGGCCAAATTCATCCAAAAGAGAGATAATATACCTAAGGTCGAAAATGCGGAAGAGTCGAGGAAAATGATCTGTGCCGACCTAAAATAGTGACACCAAAGAATCGAATCAAATCTCAACAGACTGCTCCTCATTTTTACGCTCCAATAGTTTTCAGAAGGAGTTGATATTTCCCATTAATCACGGAGGTTTTAGGCTTTTGGAACAAAATTAATAACCTTAGCATTAAGTTGAATCACTCTTTCTATAATTTAAATCTACGTACATATAAAGCGTCTTGTACGATGTTGAACCCTGTTAGAACACCATCATCAGGTGACCAAGCTTACTCAGAATATTGTGTAAAACAGCCAGCACACCCGACAAAACATATTATTAAGTTCGTTAAAAATTCAATATTTATATTCAAGCCCACATTTTATAGATTTCAAAGTTGCGGTAGTTAACATTTGAGTTTTGAAAAAGTTAAACATTTTTAAATCGAAGCAAAAGACATTAAATAAAATAAATACGTAAAATAATAAATTTATTTCAATTTATATCATTTAAACCCATTATCGTAAATTGATATCGGCGGAAATGTTGTGCTCTGCTTTTCGATTGTTGTCCACCATTTTGAGTTAATTAAACCTGGAAACGGCTATAAATAATATATCAGTTGTAATAAGTTCAAATGTAAGCAAATTTTGCTTTATTAACTCGGTATTGTTAAGCATGCGACGGCCTTCCGCACTAGAGGGCTGAATTTCGGGAATGAGAAGAAGGGGGAGAGTGAGAGAGAGAGAGAGGGAGGGAGGGGGACAGGTAGCACTTGTGTAGATGATGGTATCCAATTTAAGAGTATAAATCGATTTCTGGTTGCCATGGAAAAGATACTCCTTATAATTTGTGTATGGATTTTTCGTATTTTACCCGATTTTTTACCCTCCGAATGCCTATTTTAAATTTCGGGAAAACCCCGAAATTATTAGTTTACTTTAAACAATTTTTTTTGCTTTTTGTAACAGAATTTCTATTCTGGTGCTTTTAGGCACCTCAACACTTGAGTGCAGTCCGAGTTATTCGTGATCAGTCTGTTTATTCTCTTTGTAAAAGGTGAATATGCAGCTATTCTGAGGAAATTATCTAGTACAACAAAAATCATTGCGGCTATAAAAGAATTTTCGAAAGTTCTTTCTTCAAAATGGATTGTTACAATAAACAGAAATGTTAATACATCCGTTAAATCTTTCTGGAAAAGGGCATCCGTATTAGATCCTTTTAAGAAATCTATGCATGACCCAGATACAATTGCTGTCGTTGAAGTTTTGGGCACATGTGATGATATGGATGAGCAGATTAAATCCAAACTTACTGTTATTTATTAGAGGAGACACCTCTAAACAAAGATTTGGATATTATTAGATTTTGGGTTAGTGCTGAAATCCGATACCCTAAATTAAGTAAGTTTGCCTTAACCCTACTATGTATGCCTACAGGTAGCTATGATTTTCAGCGTTCATTATCCCAATTGCGTCATTTGCAAACTCCGGAAAGGAGTAAAACCTCTAAAGACACTGGCTATGCAAATGTTACTGTATGCGAATCATAAAAATAATGCTAAATAAAACTTTTAAATTTTTACACAAGATTTTTATTTAAAAATCATTTTAACCGAATTGCAGAGAAATAAAACCCAAAAATTACCCGAGTTTTAACTTTTTTTTAAACCTCGAAAAATCTGTAACTTATTTATACCCGATTTTAACCTGAATGAAAAGGAAAATAACAAAACTCGATATTTACCCTCGAATTAAATTTTTTTTTAACCCGAAAAATCCATACCCTACTTATAGCAAAATTTCCATAGACAAAAACGCCACATCTTTGCGATACATTAAATGCTTTGTTCATTATTTGCTGTAGGTGCATTTAGTAGGCATAAATGTCCTTCACGAACGTTTTTATCTCTTGCGTGTCAATCTGATTTTTTATAAGAATGCTACAAATAAATCATTTGCTTAAATGGAGGCATTAAAAATCATTACGAAACTATTCGACACCTGGTTCCTCTTCTTATCTTGTTAAAAATGTATTTTATTTGACTTATTTTATTATAGGAGTTGGCATTAATTCTTGGGTAAGGAAACGTTGGTTTGATAGCGCTCATTTTGGAAAAAAATAATATTAATGATAAAAAGATACTAAGTGATCAATGTCTTTGAGTTAATGTATTCGTTCTCAATTTAAACCACAAGTTTGTCCTCAGCGCACAATTATAGGCACATAAGATACTGGTGCAGCGCATTTCGCCCTAAAATACCTGTCATTCGTTAGGGTGAGACCTATTAAAGTCTGGGAAGACTATGTAGGAGCGTTGTGACACCTTCCTCTCTAATCCGTTAGCCCTCTAATCCTCCGCTATACCTCGCGGAGTGGAATTCGCGGTATTTTGGGCTGCATTTGCAAGCAAACATATTCTAACTTTCATTGTAAACGTGTGGTTGAAGGTCTATTATACTCTGCTGTCCTGGAAAACGGTTTTTCCAAAGTGTATTGTTTTTTGGACTACTTCCAAAAGGTCAAGCGGATGACCTTTGAGAATTTTGAAGGAAGAAAAAAGGCAGAAGAAAGGGAAAATGGAGGATTGTAAGTGGTCAGGGGAAGGCGTCATTGTCACCTTATAAACGGTGTAAGGTCTTTTATTGAGTAAATGTATGTGAAGGGCACATAAAGAAGTTGTATCGAAAAGGAGATACTTTTCATACAGGAAACAGAAAGGGATGGAAAGAGGCGTTCATCAATATGTAAAATATTCGGCTGATGGAATGATGATTCAATAATGCCTAAATCCTTTGGAAAAATTTGTCTGTGTCTGTCTCTCTCTATAGCATCCATGAGTGAATTTAATTCGCAATTCGATTGCTCAAAAGGTTTTGAGCCATCAACTCTCGTATTTTTTTATTCTCAAAAAGTTATTTGTATACTGCATTGACAATTTCTGCGAAACCTACGTGCGGAATTGAAAAAACTCCATCCTCTTGTCTCATGTTGTGGGACATTCTAAAGTTATTTTTTGTGGACACTAGCTCAAACTCATTTAAGGTTTCCAGGGAAAGAGGAAGAGGTGCTGAGAGATAATGAAGAAGGAGAGAAGAGAAATGGAGAGAGAAAATGGTGGCATAATACGGGAGGAGAAAGTACCGCATTAGGATTTTTCTGAGAGAGAGGAGCAGAAGGAAGTGCATCGGCTGTAGTGGAATTATTTGCTGAAATTATTCCTACGGTTTTCGATGAATATTTCACCAGATTATTTCCTCTCAATTATTGCGTTAAATCCAAATTAGATTTGAGATCGAAAAAATTATTTTTCCCTGCCTGCTGTTTCTGCGGACAGAAAAATATTTCCGTTGAAGTATAAGCTGCATGATCTCGGTGGCTATTGGTATTCCATTATTGAGTTCCGAGAATCCAACACTCATTTTGTCAATAAAAATTTTTTAGGCATGTTACGGATTAGGCTAAATGTTTTCTTTTATTTACACCTAAGCGATGCTAAACATAAACACCTATGGAAGTTTGTGGGGGCAGTATTAAGACTATATTTTTATGCCGTATAAGGGGCTGTTTTATCCATTTTAGTAATAGTTAATATAGCTAATTTTAACGGTTTTCTTCAGGAGATTAATACGTACGGACCACAAGATAAAGAAATTCTTAATGTAATTCTACTGCAAGTTGGTGGAAGAGCAAATCATGGAGAGAAGTGGATTTAAGAAACAATGAATGTTTAATGCTAATATAATATACAGGATTACGTTTTGTGCTGAAATGTACACCCTGCGTAGAGTAGCGTTTTACTTTCAAAATAAAGATATTTATGATAATTATTGGGTTATGCGGCAAAACATTTAATTGGACATCACCCATGTGTATCAATGCAAATTGATTTTGGCACCCAAAATTTAGTTGCTTAGATTTTACTTCCCTTTTACAGAGAACATCGAGAAATAGTCTCTCATTTTCTGGAATAATTTTTTATTAACTTGTAACGAAATTGATACGATTCGACGACTTTCAACACGTTTCTCCGTACTTTACCTATCGTATCAAAATCATACCCGTAAATGGACAACAGGTAAGTACTACTTGTTTGATCGGTTGCAGTTAAAATAACTGAAATTCAAAAGTTAAAATGTGACCTTATTTTTGAAGTTATCATCATGTGAAACTCCAATTCGTGGATAAAATTTTATGGAAACATGTTTCACTTCATCTCGCTTGACATAATATTCGTCATATCCGCAAAAAATTATTTGAGACGAATTTAGCAAGTTTACTCCATCTTTATTTACTTAATCCCAAATGAAAAAACCGAGGAGAATACGGTCCTTTCCTTCCACCGCCTTTGCTTCAAGATTTGTTCTCGTCGAATTTGGGGGCCCTTAATTAGCTTTCACTCATATAATCTGATTAGAGAATTATTTTTCTCCCTTCTGCGTTCAAAAGAAGGAAATATCCTTGAGTACGCTCTTCGCTGAAATTATCTCTCGAACGTTTCGCAAAAGAAAAATGGCCTTCTCTCTCTCTGCCCTCGAGGACCTTCACAAGAAGTCTTATAAAAGAAGAAGAAGTCTCTCTCTCTCTCTCTCTATATATATATATATATATATATATATATATATATATATATATATATATATATATACACACACACACACAAACACATTTTTTCCGGGCGTATCTTAAACTCGTGCACCAGCCATTTTGGAAAGTATCATATTCTCTTCAGGGCCGAATAAATAATTCTTGCCCTTGCAACATTTACCATTTTAGAGTAATAGGAAATGAGATATTGGTACGAAGTTGACAATTTTTTTTATTGTTATTACGACGCAGCAGGATATACTACAACAAGCTAACTTATTATTATTGTTATTATTATCGGCGAAAGCAAAGCATCTTTGCTCTCGTTAAGGGAGCTGAGGAATGAAAAACGGAGAGCTCGAGAGAGTGAGACAGAGAGAGGGAAAGTGAAGGTTAGAAAAGAAGAGACGGGTGCGTGAACGTAAGAAAGAGAAAGAGAGAGAGACGACTGGGGCAGTTTTGAGTTGAAACGACAGCGCTTAAGGAGCTTAAACATCCTCTGAAGGGTTCGCATTCATGTTGAGTGGAATAAGAGTTCTCCTGGATTGCGTGTCGTTTCTCTTTGAGATTGGGGTGGGCCTCTGATGGAAGAGGATGGGTGACTGGGGAGGGAATGCGAATTAGGTGTCGCGAGGGTACGAGAGTGAAAGCAGCGAAAAAGGAGGAAGGGGTAGCAAGTTTGGAGGGTGGGATTGAAGGGGAAGGGGTGGGAGGTGGGTGAAAATGGGAAAGAAAGATGAGGGAAAATAGGGAAAAGGTAGAGAGATGTGTTTCGGAGAGGAAGAGAGAGAAAGTTGGAGGGGGTGTGTGTGAGTGGTAGCGAGGGAAGGGGAGAATGGAGTACAGGGCGAAAGGAAGGAAATAACAGGATAGGAGTGGATTTCGGGGGAAAAAGAACCGAGGCTCTCGTATGAAAAGAGAGTGAGTGAGAGGAGCTTTCGGAGGAGATTGAAAGAGTGAAAGAAAACTTACTTCTCCTGTGCATTTGATCCCTTTCTCGCCTTTCCCTTTTTTCACCCATGTTGTTTTTTGGAAGTTGAAAGAGGAAGAGGTTATATCCTTAGTGGTGAGGGACTGATGAGTTTTTTTTCTTTCAGAGAGCGGCGAATGTTTTCTTGCCACTGCAAAGGTAAATTGAGTGGTGCGAACCTTGAGTGGGATGGGACTGCAAAAAAGGAGAATGCCAAAGGGAAAGAGGACTCCCCACAGGATAAGGCAGCCCTAAGAGCAACTCTAATCATTAGGTTTTGGCACGTTCAGCCTTACTTGTGGAGGCGAGTTTCATTGGTTTTTACCAGAACTTAGTGAATTTATTTAAACACAACTATGTCTTATCGTAATATTCCTCTTATTACTGCTGCGGGTTGTTTAACTTTTCGTAACCATAAAAATGCGACTCCAAATTTTCATCATTTGACGTACACATTTCTTTTCAGCATCATTTATCCTATAAATAAGGTATCAGCAGAAACTGCATAAATGGGTGTAATCTAATGAATGGCATTTGTAGAGCAGATTATATATACGTTTAAATTCAGGTTAAGAGAATATTTCGACTCACTGGATTTACTCACCAAAACCTTCGATTAATCAGTTTTATCTCAACGTATATTTGGCATTTACCAAATAAAACTTCCAAACGAAAATTAATAAAATGTTAAACATTTTCTGCGAAAAAACACCCACGACGATACATTGGAAAATAAACTATACGGGGTTAGTTTTTAATCGGAAAATCGCTATCAAAATGTTATTTGTTTACAGTGTTCATACATAATGAGATCGGTAAAGAATAACCGGAAAAGATTTTCTCCTGTTCAAACACAACGCGGAATAAATATTTAATCGATTTTTTCACTCAAGCGCGATTCGTTGCCTTGGGGAATAAAACACCGATGTTTATTTCACATTGCGTGGCACGCTTTAGCTTTTCGTTTGCCTTAACAAAACACCATGCGTTTTATTCGCACGAATTTAGAGAAATTCGAACGGGAGATTTCAAAACTTTTTCCATCTTCATCTATTACAATATTATTTTAGCTTTCGAGAGAAGTTTCACCTGGGAATTTTCCACGAGTTTTGTTGGATGTTCGTCTTTTGTTTCATTGTTTCCCTCCCTCATCCCGACTCCTGGCTTTGCTCGCATTTCATGTCATAGACATCCAAGCCTTTACCAATCCCACAGTTCCACCGATGCCATATTGGCTTTCCTCCTCCGTTCTAAAGAAGGTATCTCGAATATAGGTTTCGATTTTTCATTAATTCGAACTTTGATGCGTGATTCAAATTGTTGGAGAATTAGAAGGGATTTGCCCGTTTGAGAATTCGAGCACAAAACTGCGAAGGAATAATTTTTGGCTGTGAATGCGACTGAACTTCGATAATTTGGATTCTTGAAAAGTTGAATATAGGGGAGTCATGTGATTTTGATTTATCTAAAATAAAAGCATGACCGAAAGGGAGATATATTAAACAAAATGGAATAGTATAATCCAAAAATGGAATACACCGAGTTTTCAAAGGCCCTCTTTTTGGGAAATTCGTATAAATTTTTATCGAAAGATTGAGCGGTTCTTCAATTTTTATCTCCGAAATTATAAGTCGTAATATGTGGTCCTGCGGACCTCTTTGTGGAAATTGTCTTCTATTCGAATAAAGTTTTTAATCTATGTCTGAAAGATCATATAAGTACGATTTTTAAATTGTAATTTGCCGATAGAATTGTCGTATCGACCATTGAAAACTACATATGCGATGTTATGTTTGAGTTTTTCTTGATTTTTTTATCTCCGAAACTATAAGTCGTAATTATTTGGCCTCGCAGATTTTTTCTGGTAAATGTTGTTCTCCATCCGAATATTTTTTTAAATATGTACTTTACACGTCATATAAGAGCTAAGGCGAGAAAAATGTAGTATTTAATGAGTTCTTGATGAATGCAATTTAACGAGATACGGGCATAAGTTTATATAAGTGCTTAAGTAATTTATAAAGTTACAATTGGCGGAAGTCGTTCAAGATCACAATTGGCGATACATTTTAATAAGAGTGACTCGTATCACATTTAATTAATATCTGTCCAGCGGTTCAGGAGATGAATGTTACGACAGACGGACAGACGAGGCATGCCCATAAGGCGTTCCGCTACTACCCCTTTGCTGGTAAAGAACGCCTAAAAAAGGAAAATATATCATTGCAAAGGAAAACACTACATATAGTCATCCTTTGAGCAACGAAGGGGTTATTTGAAAAGACCGCGTTCGGAAAATTGCCTCATGGAATAAATAACGTATTCGTACAGGATACGAGTTTTCTCACATTTCAAGAAGACCACGTGTGACTATGTTTTATACGTGTTGGTGTATAAACGCAACAATTACTTAGCCGTGTGCAATAATATCCACTTTGAACGCCACATTGTTCAAGGGTTTACCTAACATGGTTTAGACATTAAGGTCGTAAATGTAACATAAATTACAAAAAGAGAAATTAGATAAAAAACATACGAAATAGATGATATATTATGCTGTCTTTATTTAAGGTTTGAATTATTTTTTATTTTTGGTAAAATATGTAGGAGAAACTTGGCTGCTAAACTGTGCTCTTTGATATATATTTAAATAAATGCGTAAATGATTTAAGTTTGATGTTTTCAGAAAATGTATTCTCACCTCTTTGTGATCATATTTTTATAAACCTTCAACTTGGAAATACATTTGACATTTTATCGGATAACCGTCAATTATGTCTTTTTTCGATTACATTAAAAATACACCTCATGCCTCGACGCTCTAGTAATAAGCATTAAATACGAATCATTCCTTGATCCAATTCAGTCAAATGTTGTAAACCGTAAAGGTCGTTTTTCTTTGTATTCTTATTGCTCCCGCTTATTCTTCCTTTCATCCCTTTTCATGAGCTGCTTCTCCTAGCCTTTCCCATCCTCTAATAGCGTGTCTTTACAGCTTCATCCACCGCCGCACACTTTCTCTAAACCCTTCTCACCTCTTGCACCACTTCGCCATCCCGAATCTTCTTAACGAGGAGGCTCATCAGAGTCCAACAATCGTCCGTCTTGGGCGGCTTTTAACTCTCCCCCTCCCAACCCTATACCCAACCCACATGCTCCTCTATATCCACCGAGTCTTTCACCTTTCTCCTCCCTTATCTCTTTAAATTGCTTCCTCCTATTTTTTTCGGATCCTCTCGGAAAGTCCTCATTGGAAATGGAGGTGAGAATCATTGTCGGCATTAACCAAGGTCATTTGGGCACATAATTACGCTTAAGGTTTATTCTCTTCCTTCTGGTATTTGAATAGCTTAAATTTTTATTCAGAATCAGTAACATTCTACGACATTGATTTTTAACATTTGGAATTTATGAGTAATAATGATTTAAAGCTACGTGCGGTTTAAATATAAGTTTTTAAAAGGTTATATTAAACAAAATCAAACAATGTATAAAACGTGTAGGGTGTTTTGCTTTGGTACATATTATTAGAGAATATAATTCTCAAAAATGGCAGATATCAGAGAATAAATAAACATTTATATATTTTAATTTAATCGTTGTATTGATAAAGCAATTAAAAAGTTCTGTTTTATGCTAACATTGTTTTTGTTGGGAAAAACCATTAGTTAAAGAAACGACTCGTTTTTTTCTCTTTTACCAACCTATTAATGATAACGAGAATTACTTTAATGCTTACATGGGAGATATTCAAAACTATTTATAAACTTTCAAATATTAATATGACGTAATTTAATTAGTATAATTGGTGCGTTAGTATATAGGTAAACACTTAATTTATGTTTTACGTTATAAAAGTAATATCGCAATTGTGATTGAAATAACAAATAATCTTCCTTATCCAACCAGTGATACAAGAGGGATTTGTTAAAGCTACAGTTATAACTTATATTTTCTTCCATTCAGTGAAAAATCTAAATGAATCTTTTTATTTAAAAAATATTGCATTTTATACTCTCTATCTCTATTTTAATACGAAAATTATAAACTTGAAGGACATCCTATTTACCGTCAATTCTGCTTCAGTATTAGATTATAAATAAAGGTTTCAATGAAAGAATATCGAAAAGTCCCAATATATATTGTATTCTCTTTAACTAAGAAGTTTCTTGTACCACATAAAAAAACTCCATTTTTTTTAATTTTAATTTTTCCTAGTATGGCATCTATTGAAAAACCTTCGACTTTTTTAAAAATCTACATAACGTTTCGCCACTTCCTCACGATAGCCTCTGGTTATTATTGTTTCCTTTTGACTTGTAGTTTTTTTTTCGAATATATCCACGCTTCGTATCACCTCCCCAATCCTTGGTATGCTCCTCTCTTCTTCCCTGCCACTGACTCTCACCCCTGTAAAAGTCCCAGCCTTTCCCCTTCAACCCCACTAGACATCGGACCTCAACCCTGTTATTTCTGCCATAGGAACTCCTCTGGCTGGCAGCGCGTTGCAATTACGAGGGTGCTCCGTGTCGAGTATGTTGACTGGCAGGTTCTCGCCCCCTTATTCCTTCCCCTCTCCATCCCTCACACTATCCCCATTGCTTTATCTCGTTCTCCAAAACCTCACACTCACACTCGCTGGTCCTCAGAAATCCCACATCCATTCGTTCTCTGACATCCCATGCCTTTTTTAACAGGAACCCAACCCAACTCTTCTCCATAATCACTTGCTCTGTACCTAACCTGCTGAAACCCTCAAAACCATCATTCATCTATCCTTCCACCTATGCTCTACTCTTTCTTCCAACAACGCAGTCCTCTCTATCAACCCTTCAAACTAAACCCATATTCTACCTTACATATATCTCCTTCTGCGCGTATCTCGCCCAGGAGAAAGGGAGAGAGAGTTTGACTATTATCTCTATTTCAAAATTCGCATCTCACCGCGTTCCGCGTTCCACGCTCGCCTTCTTTCCGAGATATTATAATGCGGCCACTTCGCCTTCTCCCCTCCCAATGCTCTCTCCGGTTCTTAATCCTCTCTCTCCGTTCGAGCTATTTATTGGTCGAGGGATGAGGTTTAATGCGGGAATTCTTTTTAATCCAGGGATTGCACGGGAGAGGTACTGATCAACGGGAGATATCGGACTCGAAAAGTTTTAAAGGTTACTCTTTTTTAGCTTTCTCGTCAACAAAGCACTCTGCTACTCTTCAGTATCCTTTTCTCTCCCTTTATCTCTATCGTACAAACTTCCTCGCCACTCCAGCCGCAGATGCTCACTCCAAATGTTAAGGCACTTCTTCTCCCATTCCTTTTTTTCTCATCCTACCAATGACGCCTCTCACGAGGCCCATCTGCCCCTCTTACCCCCCCCCCCCGCCGCCACCCACCCTGCCCCACGCTAGGCGCGTGAGACCCGTCGCACAGATTTTTCTGCGTGCCTACTTCACTCTCTTGACCCCTTGCGGTCCTTCCCAACATTTATCCAACTCCCACTCCTCCTCCCATCCTCCCCCTCTCTCTCTCTTTCACTAGCTCTCTGTTTGCCATGACATGGCATGTATTTTTCTCCACCTTCCCTTTTCAACCTAGCTTTTTCAATCTCTTTCTCTATATGTCTTGCCATCTCACTACGTTATCCCTCGGACATCTCTTTTTCACTTCTCCCTCAAGTGAACTCGTGGAAAAAATCACTCAATTGCATTAATGATGACGTTTTGGAAAGAGGTACCTAAGCTAAAATTCAAAGGGACCAGTTACTTAAAATACTTGATTGGGAAAAAGTCACTCCGTTATATGTACTTCAAGTTACAAATTACAAATATTGGTTTTACCATAAGTAATGTCGTTTTTAAAACAATTTTTAAAAGGAAGGATTAGCTTTATTTATTTGAACATTAATCAACAACACAGTCACCTTCTTTTTCGATAACATAGACCCATCTATATGGCAGTTTCTGAATGCCTCGTTTGCAACAGCTAGTCAGCTTTGAGTCAAGGATTGCACTGAAGTCAGAAGTGACCTCATCAAAGTACTTGCATTGTTTTTCATTTATATAACGTCGCAGGGATCGAAACAGATAAAAGTCGGATGACACAAGATGGTAGGACTTCCCATTTGTGTGACCTTTGCAACATGGGGTCATGCATTGTCCTGAAAAAGAATAACTCCCTTATGATTTACCAGAGCAGGCCACTTTTGGAGCAAAGCTTGACGTAAATTGTTGATGGTAAAGCTCGGCGATGTTCTGATTTGAATTCAGAAACTCAAAATGAATTACACCTCTCATATCCCACCAAATGCACAGCATGATCTTATTAGGGTACATACCACCTTTTGTTGTGGGTTTTGGGGTCTGGCACAGCCTCAGCCACTGCCTCTTCCATTAGATGTTCTCATACAATATCCACTTATTAACATCAGTCACAATGGGGTCTGGCACAGCCTCAGCCACTGCCTCCTCCATTAGATGTTCTCATACAATACCCACTTATTAACATCAGTCACAATTCGCTCCAGAAATGGCTCATAGGATTGTCGAGCGTGTAGGAAGTTGCATACTAAGACACATTGCAGTAGGTTGTTTATTGATAGTTGATGTGAAACCCATACACCATGCTTATAGACATTGCCGAGCTTCCGAAAGTGTCTTTAAACAGTCATTTGTCAACAATTGTGCTTCTCGGTCATTTCTCGAATAGTTTGACGTGGATCTGATTCCACAAGAACTCGGAGGTCATCGATCTTGAAGTCGACTGGTCGTCCTGATTGGGTGCTATCACACAGGTTAAAATCACTTGATTGGAATTTGAAAAACTAAAACTCACACGAACATTAAGAAGGTCACCATAAACGTTGAAAATATTTTCAGCTACAATGTTTGCATAATTGCTTTGCTTAAACGCATAGAGCATACAATGGTGGATACAGAGGTAATTGCTTCTCATGGTCGATTGTTTGAAAATGATTGATTAGAATGAATAATTTAATTAAAGAACTTAATTAAATAATTCAGAACTCTCAATTATAAGTTCCTCACATTTCAATGTTGTGGACATTATAATTGTGATAATTGATTATTCTTTTACATTGAACGGTTTATAATGTAATAAAATCTGATGTAGCCACCACACGACTTTCTTCATACTTATAAATTTTCTAAAAATTTCAAATAGGTTGCATAATAATAAATATTTTAAGAAATAGCGAGAAAATTTTAGACTTAACCAAGACCAGAAATAAACTCAAACCATAGCCTTCCAATATTGGATATAGCCGCAAAGATCCAACAATTAGGAAAAGACAAAATAGCAGCAATAAGACGTAACTAAGCATCAATTGTTAACAATAGTCGTCAGGTTGAGTGGTGGTGTCAACTAAAAATATAAGATATCTCTTAAACAATGCATTATACGGAAAAAATGTTTCAAACAAACGTTGTATAAAAGTAAATTTCCTACAACTTTTATTCTAAAAGCTTTTTACATTTATCAAATATTAAAGAAAATATTTCAAAAAAACGGATGTCACAAGAGTTAACACCCACTTCCGGTCGGCCGATGTTTACCAAAAATAATCAGTTCTTGTGACTTCATAAAAATGTTAAATATAAAATTTTGCGTTTACCTGATTAATAGTTTTTGAGTTAGAGATCCCAAAAAAAGTTATCACAAACACATCATCGAGAAAAGGGTCAAAACATGTTCAGGGAACCTCAAAACGTATTTCCGTTGAAATCTCTAAGTCGATTTCATCATGAAAACAATACTTTCTCCATACTACGTGTGGAGAAAGTAAAAATGACATTATTTATGTTTCAGCCTATTAATACGGGATCGGTAATGACCATATTTAAAAGATTTTTTTCGTTGAATATCTAGACACTCAAGAAGTAGTTTAAAATCATTCTCTATACTCTACTATTTTTATGGAATGCTTGAAGGTCGAGAGATTTCAATGAGAAGAGTTACTGAATATTACCTTACTTTTAATATAATTTACGTTAAAACTAAACTTTTAAAATGACTGTTCAAATTTATTTTTCTATTCTCAGTTGAAAGTTTTCTTTTAATTATTTTTTTGCTTATAATTACAAATTGGATTAAGATACTCTCTATCAAAGGTATTTTACAAAGAATTCACAACTACATATAATATACTGAGCAATTTTCGCCTAAACTCTCTTCTACATCTACATTATACCCTGCAAGTCACCTTTTTGGTGGATGGCAGGGGGTGCAGTGCACCAAGGGTCCATAGTTTTCCTACGTTATCTTTTTCTATTATGGTCTCTTATCGTCCTAGGGAAAAACTATCCTCTATATCGCTCCGTTCTACAGTCGATCTCGCGAATCTTATCCTCACTGTCCTGCCTTCCGAGATACGTCGGGCTTCTGATAAGTCCTACTACCTCATTCGCTAGTCCCTCCGACATAAATTTTTCCAGTAGTTTAATTCTAGCCTGCAGCCTACGTTCCTCTAACGATGTATATTTCAGATTTTCTATTAATGATGTTACGCTTTGTTTACTATCGTAATTCCTCTTTACAAATCTAGCTGCCCTGCGCTGAACCTTTTCTATCTCGTTAGTGAGTCCCTTTTCGTAAGGATCCCACACAGCTGAAGCATATTCGACCTGCGGTCGAACCAAGGATAAATAACATAACTCTTTCACTTTTTCGGAGCTATTTCGAACTATTCTCCCTATAAAGGCCAGCTTTTTGTTAGCGGCACCTATCACCTATCTTCCCTCAGTACGTATCTATAGCATCTACAATTGAGCATTCTCATACGGCCTGTCCAATGCAGCGAGTCCATATTCAATCCCGCCTTCCAGTAACGTTAAATCATTTATTCATTACTCTCATCAGGTGATTTCTCAGATTTTTAAACGAATCCTTTCGGCTTGAGAGCCATATAGACCACTTCGCATATTTGCAATCAGAATTACTTTAAGGTAAGGCAATTTGCTTTATATAAATCTATCTACTAGTGTGAATTACGGCTAAAACGAAGGCACTTCAAATTTAATGTACTAATTTTTACTTTCTCCATTCGTAGTATAGGGGAAAGTACTGTTTTAATGAAAAAATCGTCTTCGAGATTTCAACGGAAATACACGTTTTGAGGTCCCCTGAACACGTTTTGACCATTTTTCCGATGATGTCTGTGTGTGTGTGTATGTGACAGCTTTCTTGTGAGTGCTCTAACTCAAAAACTGTTAATAAGGTCAAAGAAAAATTTTATATTTAACATTTTTATGAAAGTTGCAAGAACTGATTTGTTTTTGGTAAAATTCGGTCAAACGAAAGTGGGTGTTTACTCTTGTCACTTATCCGTTATTTTGCGATATTTGCTTTAATATTTGATAAATGTAAAAATGTATCGAAAAAAAGATGTAGGAAATGTAATTTTGTACAAACTTTGTTTGAAATATTTTCCTATATAATCTTATATTTTTCGCTGTCAACAACACGCCACCTACCTACGACTATTGTTAACAATTGACGCTTGATTACGTTTTAGTAACGCTAATTTTCCTTTTCTTAATTGTTGGAGTATTGTGGCTATATCCAATATTAGAAGGCTATGGTTTGAGTTTATTTTTGTTCTTTGTCAAGTCTAAAATTTTCACTCAGTTTCTTAAAATATTTATTATTATGTAACCTATTTGGTATTTTTAGAAATATTACTGGTATGGAGAAAGTCATGTGGTAGCCACATCGAATTTTCTTTCTTTATTTACCTCCGTTCTCATTCTCACCTTTCCACTATGTCACCCTCCCACTATGTCACCCTCCCTCTATCTCATCCTCCCTCCATCTCTCCCTCCCTCCATCTCTCCCTACTTACATCTCCCCCTCTCTCCATGTCACCTTCCCTCCATCTCCCCCTCTCTCCATCTCTTCCCCTCCGTCCTCTCCCTCCGCCCTCTCCCTCCGCCCTCTCCCTCCGTCGTCTCCCTCCGTCCTCTCCCTCTCACTATCTCTTTCTTAATCTCCACCCAGTCCCTCCCTGTCACCCACTTTCTCTCCCTCGCTACTTATCTGTATCAATTTGTATTTCTCTCTTGATTATTAAATATAACGTGCTTTGATTAAAATTAAATATTTAATTTAATTTTTAAAATTTTGTGTTTAAATTTATTAGTGTTATGAATATTCTCTAGATGGGGCGTTACTGTGTTTCAAACCTCTGCCGTCCTTTGTAAACATAGTGCTGGGGTGGTCTCTCTACATGATTCGCTTTGTGCTGGAAACTTATTGGTATCCCTCCTCTCCATTCCCTTCCACTACTCTATCTCTCTCTATTTTTCATTGTTGCTAAAGCTTTGGAGTCAGGTGCGAGTTTCATTTTCAGAGACTGGGAAATTGATTAATGCGTTCCTTTTAGGCCTTGAGATTATCACGCATTTCCCGATCCTATTTTCCGCTTTTCCTCACCTGCCTCTATTCTTCCTTCCTCTTTCGAAACTTCCCACTCTCCCCCGATGTAAATTATACTCCTTATTCATCCTTCGAATGCCCTTTTCACCTGTCTCTCTTATCCTCTTCAAATCTTCCGCTCCAGCTCCTTCCTTGCTTGCAACTACCCTTTGCCGATAAATTAAACCCTTTCTAACTTCTCTTATCGACTCAAATGTATCCGAAACTGCTCTCCTCTGCCACTCTTAGATTCCATTCCAAATTCCCTGCTTATAAGCATTTTTACCCATTAAATTGGTAATTTTAAGAGAAAAGTTTTCAGAACTCATCAGAATTTTGCGCTTATCCACTATGCGAATGATTAAATTATAGTTCTTCTTCGACTCATATTAGGCTTTTTTATGAGAAGTTAAATATATTTTTAAAATACAAATTCTTCTCAATTTTCTCTCCATAATTTAAAGACACAATCAGTAAAGTTCAGAAATATCTTTTAAAATACTTGAACTCATTAAAAACACAATCATAGGTAATGGAAAGTTAGTTAATAAAAGAGTTCTTCCATTTTTGTTGGGATGATTTACGTTTAATTAGTGCAATAAAAGCTTAAATAATGGCACAACAACAACTATTGCGCTGGGCTCTGCAGATATTTTGCATATTTATTTAATAATAATAACTACAGCAAAAAATGGAGAGCCCACGCAAAAACAGAGGAACGCTTCGTGAAATAAATCCCAGTTTTAGACCTATGATTTTTTAAAGTTAATAGAGAACAAAAGTAAACTTCGATTCTAATGAAAACTCAGTCAAGTGATGACACGTCGGCTATTATTAGAAGCTCTTCGTTTGAATTTATGCAAAAAGAAAGTGGATTGCCAGGGTGTTTAGTGGTCTCATAATAGGTATAAGAATATAAGAAATTCGTTGTTGCTATCAGTGATTCATAAACTTCAACTTCTTAGATTTTATACTGAGTTATATTTTATTTTGGGATTATTTTACGGAAATGAGGAGTCAGATTTTCAATAATTCTTCTTCCAAAATTTAAATCACAGTGCGAATTTGAAATAGGTTTGAAATGCGCAATTACGACTCTCGCATTGTTAGACATCACATTAGGCATATGAGAGTGACAAATGTGTATTATTATCACTTTGCGTTTCTGCTGCGGCTAATATACGCGATGTGATAAACCTCAACGATCCAGATGCTGAAGATGTATGCTTGAAATGTTTCTTCAGTCAGAGAGTGGTGAATAACATGAAGATTTTAATGAGGGTAAAGAATCTGATGATGATGGAAAACAAGATTTCTGTAAAGCTTAAGGCAGTCCATTCCGATTCCGAAGCTGGTGGATCACCTACTTCTTCCGAATTCTTCATGTGCCAAGGGAAGAGAGTAGTTCTAGATTTTATTGCTATTTTAGAGTTTTATCGCCGTATAACTGTAACTGAAATTTTTTTCACAAGTCTTGATTAGGCAAGAGAATTAGAAAAGAGAACTGACACTTGCTGGGACAATTCAAAATTTTAAAACTGAGTTTCTTCGAAAAGTTACCGATCCAAAAGGCTGTATGCAATATTCTTCAATGTTTGCTTTCTTTAGATTCTTATACAGATGTTTTTTATGATTAAAGTAGGGTAACCTCGTATTAATCCTTAGTACGATGCATTGTACACCAGATATCTTTCCTGAGCTACATGCTAAGGCGAGTATAGTTATTTATTACATTGCAACTAAATCAAGGGTTGACACAATGGCAAAGTCAGTAATAACTTATGATGTGAAATGAATAAAAATACTTTGACCAATGGTCATATTTTACAATATGATTAATGTGAGTTGCTTGAACGCTTACAATATATGGGTGCAAATTAATCCAAAATGGAACATATGAAATGCCTATCGTCGAAGGGAGATCCTGTTTGTACTTGAGAAATCTTATTTCTCCAGAAGAATCTAGAAAAAGTGGACCACCCCAAACTTTGCCACAAAATATAGCTAGCCTGAAAAGAGGCCAATGTGTTGTCCAGGAGTAAAGAATGGGAAAGTTCCGACTACTTGCGACATATGCGGCCGTTTTATGTGCAATATTCATATGAATAATTTATGTGACGCTTGCAAATACAAAAAATAACTAGTAAGATATTAGATTGAATCAATTAACATTTATTCATATACGTTCGCAGTATTTTGTAACCAGAACTTATTCTATACATACCATTTTTATAATAAATATATTTGAAATACATCATTATTGTTCAATTGAAATAATAGCAGCCTTGTTTAATTGAGCGAATGAACAAATAAAAGTTGTAGATCAAAGGGTACCGTTCATGTGATGCACTTTCTTAGGATCGCTGGTATCGGGTTAAAGATTTTCTCCTGATATTGGGAAGATATGCTCAAAATGGGCAATGTATTCTTCGTTCACTCCGCCACTCATGAAGATCCGCCATAATTGACCCATACCATCATAAAATTTATCTTAACTAACTTTACCGAAAGCTGTGTGATTGCCATTCTATCCGTGATTCCTACAGCAAAGCGACGCTAATCCCCGTATCCTAGCAACGTTTCACTAAATGCCTTTCTATAAGCCGACTTACCATATAATAGTGACACGAATCTACCATCCGACTATATCTTCATTATTATCTCAATTAGGTTTATCCGCCTCCAAAATCATTTCCCCTTGCCAGAGAGAGTGAGGAAAAAATGTGGGCTTCGTTCCTAAATAAGGCAAAAAGGGTGGGAAGATAAAGGACGAGGATTGAGTGGAACCAAAGGGTGAAATTATAAAAGAGTAATTAAGGGAGAGGTTTCCACCTGTTCTTTTTTCTCCGAGGATATGAATAGTGGTCGACAATCTGCGCGTCTGTACTACAATTTTGCCGGTTGTCTCATTACCGGCTTAAAAAAATCGCATTCTCGATGAATGCAAACATAACTCCTTTACGAGTTTTTTAATTCTTTGATTAATGAATTTCAGGGCCTTAATATTTTTACAATCTCGTTTTTATTTTCTCGTTAACCTCAAAATCTCCAATTTCGCGGGCTTTATCCCTCGGTTTTTTCCTCTTCTCCTCGCCCCGCAATAAATTCCACTAGTATTTACAACTCCGTTGGGGTTAATGGACAATATTTACCGCAGGTTCTCCTCTTGTTTGCATCAGCTTTTTATCTTGCTGGTAATGAAGTATTTTTTTGTCGTAAATTATTTTCGGTGGTATGGCATGAGGTCGCACAAATGTGAATGAAAATTTTCACATAATATATTATGGGATATGTTAAGTACAATTTTTATAATCTACTTAATTTTTTTAAAACACTTTCAATTCAAACTAGGCATTTTCAGGCTATGTCATTTAAAGTCAGTGCTGGAAAACGAAAAAAATACGATTCACAACGTTTTTCGTTACAGTCAAAAAAGCGATTTCGTTTTTCGTTACGTTTAACATTATTACGAAATAATTCGGTAAAAAATAATTAAATGTAGTTACTCTTTAATTTTTTTTTAGAGGTTACGTATCCGCCTTAAATGCGAGCTTCTCATTTAGAATACTAATTTATCGGCATTTCTAAATATATACTGCAGATCAGGAACGTTTTTAAGATTTCAAAGTATTCGGCATATTTTTCGTTTTTATGATCATGTATAAAAATTCGGATTTTCATATGAAAAATTTTATATTCAAGTTAATAAACTTAACACATATTTAAGACTAAAATATTAATGTTGTATATTAGAATTTTTATAGGTAACAAAAAAGTACATTGAGAACCTAAGGACCCGTAATTAATGATAATAAAAGGAACCCGTCTGTCGGTTGCACCGATTGTAACTCGGAGTACATGCTTCTGCTACAGACGTAAAATTTGGTAGAATGATCAGTCAGCAGATAAAACTAAAGAGAATTATCCAAATCCCAATATTTGTCTTTTTCAGGGCTCATTTTTGATGTCGTTCTTTTTTCATATCCCTCATAAGGAATGCATGGAAATCATGCGTGGGTTTATAATATTACATTTCAAGATTAGTTATATTTGAGATATTAACCCGGGAATAGCTTTATTTTGTATATGAAAGAATAAAGTAAGTAATTTGCAAGAAAGAATTTGAAATCAATCCAAATTACCATGAATGAAGGTAATTTTTTAGATAAAATAGAAAATTTTGTTATCTTTAACAATGCGGGTTTTTAATAGCTGTCTTGACGAAAAGAATACTATTAAATTTTAATTAATAGCAAAATTATTTTGAAATCTTTAATTTAATGCTTTCAGTGGGATCTGACTACGTTCATATGATTGTTTTAGCTTGTAGTCTATTTCCAACGCAGTTTATAAAAATGAAGTACCAATTTCAATAATTCTTTAATTTCAGTTGATTCGAGGGTTTATCATTTTGATAAGACTTATGCTCGATAATTATAATTAAAAATTTTTAGGATCGGAAAATAAATAATATTTAATAAAATGAGGATAAAGGATATTGTCGCGTATCTCTGCAACCTCACCGTAAATCGCGAATCCCAACGCGATCTCTCTTCGCTTTCTCCAGCGCGCTCGTGAACTATTGATAACTCACCGCGTTTAAGCAACGGAACTGTGCCTTTCGCTCCCGCTATAACTAAAAGACGTTCAATATTGTATCGCGAACGCCATATCTCAACGTCACGTGTAATATACTTTATATAATAGTTTTTAAAACTTATTTTATCTGCAGTTGAATAGAAATATATGTTAAAATTTAAACATTTTCTTCTAAAATAACTTGCTTCTACTTGCGTTTGCTTGCGTGGAATTTGAATAAAAAAGTTCGATAAGAGAAATTATATGATAAAATTGAAATCTTTATTTCTTTTCGCAGAAAATAGTACAAATCCCGCGCCAATATTAAGATTCCCTTCTTTTAACACTTGAAGAAAAAGGTACTGCATGGATGATTTCGCATTTCTTATGTAAACTGAATGAGAGGAAAGTTCATGGAATCGAGCCTGCGCCCTCAAATATCAGAAAAAAATTTTCCTCGACAGGTCGTCCTCAGTTGTCAAAAATATTCACCAAATACCATTAAATCCATCAAATCGGTTCACAAGTTAATAGCGGGACAGAAAGAATAAACGACGTAACCATAAGCCTATTTTCCATTCTGGAAAGTACGCTAAAATGCACGATTTTATGCTTTTTCAGAGCATTATTTTGATGCTAGCTTTGAAAACTATAATGACCAAAATTCTCCTTATTTACTGCAAGTACAATAAATATGAAAATGTTTGAAATAAAAAACAGAAGATGGAGGAAATGGATAGGGGAAGAGAGAGTGGAGAGGGATAGCATGGGGAGGGAAGCAGATAAGTTTGATATAAACTGAGGGAGGAGAACACTGCAGGACGAAGACGAGTGGGTTAGGGAGAAACGGAAAACGAGAAGAAGAGTAAAAGTTTAGACATTATATGAGGTTTCATCAAATTGAATTAAATTTAAAAAATTGTTAAAATTTATGGGCACGAGTTTGCAAATAATAAGAAAGTAAAATATCATTCCATTATACGCTGCTGAGCTTATCCTAATCTCTACTATAAATATTTTGAGGAATTTTTTTGTTTGTTTGTGCATTTATACAAAAGAACCATATAAAAGGATTATATACAGTGAAGTAATAAACTCAAATTACCTGTGAACTTTATGTGGGTTCATTAGAGGTAATTAGCAATTTTTTAGAATTAATAAACACTTGGACACAATTATAGGAAATAAAAGTAGAATACTTGTAGGTGAAGTAAGCTTATATTTTCTCGAACATTTTTTATTGAAAACATTGCCAAACAATACGTTTAGAATACTCATTTAAATTTTAAACGTCATTACCCCGTTTAAATATAGTAAATTGACTGAACACAAAAGGAGATTCTTTAATCAACGACATAAGTGTAAAATAAACGACGCAATTTACAATGCACAAACTTTCTCATATACTTATGTGTATGTGTTTGGTCGACTGTGTACGTTTATAAAAGAAAAAGCGCTTATAAATCAAAGTTAACCGTAGTTTAGTGTACATTTTAAAGCCACTTGTCGATATTTAGTAATTTTTGGGACATCTGGCTTAGTAAGTATTATTTGTGACATCAGGCTGTACGATTGGATGGGTTTTAATCAAAATCATAGTCATTTTTGATTAAATCGAATTTTGTTTAAAAATATCATAGACTAAAGTACCCTTAATTGTTGCGCAATATTGTTCATCTCCTTAGAATGCATATTATGAATCATATTATCCACAAATATGATATATCATTCGATAAATTTAACCGTTTAGGCTGTAATAAGATTTTGAGTGGACCGCGGTGGAAGCGTGACGTCATAGGGCTTGGGTAAGGTAGCTTAGCGTACATTTTAATGCCACTGGACGCCATATAGTGATTTTTAGATATATATATGGCTTACGCAGTATTATTTGTGTGATCAGGCTCTAGAAATGGATCGATTTTAATCAAATTCTCTGGAGTAATTTTTGAGTAAATAAAATATTTCTAAAAATTGCCATGCCCTTAATTTTTGCGCAATATCATTTTTCTTTTAAGAAAGGCCTTCAAAAGATGATATGTTGAACAAATACGAAATATCATTCGATTTTATTTACGCGTTTTGGCCCTACAACAGCGAACAGACCGACAGACAGACAGAAGGTATAGCGTAAACAACATTAAAGGACTCAAGGACACCTAAAACGTGTATTTCCATCATCGCGATGTCGAATTTTTTCACGATAACAATACTTTCTCAATATACTATATATACTACGTATATGAGATAGTAAAAACATAGTCACCAAATTTGTCGATAAAAGATGCGGGAAAAATTTATTTGGGCAAAAGATGGGAAGATAAGAAATATTGCATACCATTAAGTGCTATAATAAAAGTTAACCTAATTTCATTATTTGTTTTATTCTCAAATCTTACTGAATATTTTTTGTCTTGACTTAAAACCCCGAGCAACGCCGGGTAATTTCATCTGGTTCATTATAAAATAAGATACTCCCTTCCTATACAAATAGTGGACATTGCTGTATTCAGAATTGAACCCAGTATCCAATGGTATATAAAACGGCATTTTTTAATACAACGACGAAGAAAGCCCTCACACAAAATTACTTGACCTTAATTAATACTAAACAAAATGTAAAGTAGAAATATGAATGAAAATGGGACTTCTTCAAAATTGAATGAACTTCGTTTCTCTTACGACTGTCAAGAAGTCTCCCTGGAACCGTCCTCGGTAATTTGAAATAAACTGAAATTGTTAATTAGACTTCATTTTCAGGTAACAATAACTATACTTACTATAAATGTCTCATAATAATAATAGATATGAAGCAGTATTGACCTCTAACGAGCGGTGACAACACGTTCGAATTGTAGATTCACTTCGACCTTTCTCAAATACCTTGTTAAGTTAAACTGATGAACAGTGGATAGAATTCGAGATTGGAGGGGATGATGGGATTGGAACATGCAGAGCATCGACCTTTAAGAGAGGAAAAACCCACTCAGGTGTAATATCTAAAAGAATGTTTTCAAAGTACGAGGCACTGAGGCAAAGGATAGAGAATGCTAGAGGTCCTTAACTATAAGAGGCATTTTCTTCCTTATCTCTTATGATCCTTATCTCGTGCTTCCTGGAGGATTAACACCAGGGAACCATTCCTTTCACAAAAGGAAGGAAAATCCAAAGGACAATCGGTAATGGTCAGGATAGCGCTTCTTTCGCGACAAGGCGGCATAACTGGCGCAGCAGGGGACAAACAAAACCGGGGAAAGGGATTTTAGGCCACTCTCCCTTGCTCAAGACACGCCGCCTGGGACGAAGGCCACTAGATCATAACCCTTTACCGTCTGTTAAGGAAATAACGGAATTTATTTTTTCGTTTTCGTTACAGCTATTTAAAAATTTCGTTAACATTTCAATTCAAATATTCCTTAATTAAAAATAATTCCG
Source organism: Tanypteryx hageni (assembly GCA_028673005.1). NCBI lineage: Eukaryota > Metazoa > Arthropoda > Insecta > Odonata > Petaluridae > Tanypteryx > Tanypteryx hageni. The sequence goes on from CM054116.1 coordinate 61,921,595, forward strand.
TTATTTCGTTACGTTACGCGTAAAGTTTTTCAGCACTGTTAAAAATCGGTGATCCACTGACATTCATTTTACCAACTATAAAAAGACTAAATTCTAAAATTTTTTAAGGTAAATAAAAATGTATCATGTTGGTATTTGTTTAAAAATAATAGTATTAAAATTTAGATAATACTGATATGAACTGAACTTTATAACACAAAATATTATTGAAATAATACATCGATCCTTTATACAATAACGTTTCTTTGGAATAGCTACGACAGATTATACAAAAATGAGACGAGTACACAAATGACCGAGTGGCTGTTTTTACGCAGTCCTCAAGAGAAGAGAATAAACGATTCTGTTTTATAGTATTGACCCATTCCCTTAGAGAAAGTTTACCTTAACATCACTACATAAGGTATATATAGAGAACCCTAAATTATTATTATCTATTAGGAAACTGAGGATTCTATATTTTAATTTTCCGTGTGTTATATTTTAGCAGAAATGTACAAATACATATTTTAGTATGAAAAATTCAACAAAACATTGGTTTCTTATTTTTATTTGCTTTGCTTTGCAATATTTTAAGCAGGATGTCTATGTTAACACCGTGAAATCTTAATGCTTTATAAATAGATGAAAAATAAACTTCCGTGAATTAAAAACTGTCATTTTATCCTTGATGAAGAAATTACCAACACTAAATATATGCGTAAATTTCATTACTCTTTTTGACCTAATATTAATGTAATATTAATAAATCGTAAACAAACCTTTCTCTGCACGTCCGCGACGCTATTTTCCTTCTCGTTTTATCGAAATACTTTAATGGAGCTGCGTGCAGGAGAACAATCCGCTCTCCTTCAAAAAGGACTTTCTCTCAGCGTTGAGCTGTCCACCACGAAGTCCGTTCCAGAGGAAAATGAATGAGCTAACTAGTTCCATTCACTTTCACCATACCGTCTCCAAAGTTGCAATATAGTCCTTTGGCTTATTTAATTTAAACACAAATTTAAGAAAATGCTTCTGCTGCTAAGTACTCAATTCTGCCGTGGATTTTAAGGTTCTGGGAAACACCTTTCTCCCGTAATTACCTCTGTGTATGCCAAATTTTATCAGGTGGTTTAACCTCCCTGCGCCAATTTAATCTTCCATTTCCTTGTATTTTAACGTTTTTCTTTTAAATATATTCAATATAAACATTTAACCTGTCAATTTTTTCTTGTTATAAATGGTGAGAACATTATTCCACCTGAATAAATATACTTTATACTCTTAGAATGCATGCATTAATTAATAAAAGGACGACGTGTCTCGTGTAAAGTACATATACTTTTCAGTGGCGGGGGTGGCAAATAAGACTTACATACTGAAGAGTATTCTCGAAAATGAAGTTATAAGGGTTCATCCCACTATAGTTTGAATTTGTATTTCCTTCTTATCACTTGTGCCTTTTGTGCTCATTTTTGCTCTAGCATGGGAATTTTATTTAAATTGTTTAATTAATGTTATATACGAATTTCGATATATTATTTTTCATCCATCTTATAGTAGAATTAAAAATTTTTTCTTCTTTAGCCTGCAGCCATCTCTCGCTGTTTTTCCACTAAGTTTTCTTTATCCTCTCCTTTGCTCCTTCACCGTGAACTTTCGAGTGATCGGGTCGTCATAGCTGCCCCGAATACAGCAGCTTTTGTTTCCCTTATCCACAAATTAAATCATCGATTTTGCAGCACCTATTTGGCCTTCTCCCACCCCTCACAACCACCGTGTCCATCCAACGCACCCGATTATTGTCGCGAAAATTTTTTAAATAACAGCCGGAATTCAAGCGATTTGATCTAACAAAAGGGAAACGGTTAAATTTACCGGCGGAAAAAAACAAACGAGTTCGATTACGCGTTATCGCCGCATCGTTCATGGGACGTTTAATTCGAGATACCCCGAAACATCGCGAGAGGCAAATTTTCGCGGGGCTGTCAAATATACGTGACGGCGGTTCAAAGCAAGCGTGCGTGTTTTGGTTTTAATGAAAACAATAAAAACGCCTCCTTTGAGGGAGGGAGGGGAGGGACCTTGGCGTTTTTGCGCGTTCGTCTCATCTGCATCATCTTAGGTTCATTCATCCCCTTTCCATCTCCCGCTCAGTTCCCTTCCGCAAATCCTCTTTTGGCCCTTTGTTTTCCATTCCTCCGCATTGTAATCCCCATGGGCTTAAATCCCCATTTCCCTCCCTCCTCAAACCTCACCCACCCTCTCCCTTCTCGCCGTCTCTTTCTCCGCCTCGTTCTCTGTTCGCTATATAGCGCTCTACAAACTCGACGAGGAGCTCCTGTTTAACGATATAGTGCTCCGGAATACAGGGGGACAAGAAACTAGCTTAAAATGAGTCTCTCTGCCCACGAGACTCCCATGCAACAGACTGGAGGAAACTTGAGCCCTTTATAATAAGCCAGAATAAGCTCTTTTAAAGACCATCTATTCTCCTCTGTATTTTGTTGCACGCGGTATGGATTTTCATTGGGATATTTCATAAGGAAACTTTTTCTTAATGAATCATTATTTTCAAGAATAATTTAGGCTTCAATTTGCGCTTGTTATAATGGATTTACCCTGCAGCATTCATTTAAAATGCATTGCAAGTGCCTAAATCTGATTTATAAGCCAATATAAATGCGAGACATGGTGGCTATTCATCTTGAGGTAACATTTATTGCAAACTGTTTTGTGCCAAATTAATCTTTGAATTCGGTTTTAAAAAACATACTGATTTAGTTTACAACAATGATAGATATATTCTTTTTATGGAGAATACGAATAAAATTGTTCAATGTGCTCTTAAGATTTATTTGAGCCTAGTTCATTTAGTTCGGCTAATAAAATATTATTCGTTTATATAGCGTGTACATGAGGAAATCAATTGCAAGAATAAGTTTAAGTTCATATCTTACGGCGCCTTTGTGAATAAACGTTGGATTAACAGTTATGCATACAGTCAGTCTTGATGGTAAATATGTTTTATTAAGACAAAAAACGCGGCTCTTTTTACGTTTACTTTCAATGATGAACTGAGTCGGTAAACCGCATTCCGTGAGCTTCTGGCTATGAATACTGCAGTTCAGAGGTCGACAACATACGGCCCGCGGGCCAGATGCGGCCCGGAGAGTGCTTTACGCGGCCCGCGAAGCCATAATGAAAAGTGATCAGTACAATTTAACAGTATATTTAGTATTTTTCAGAAAACATTTACCCTAAAAATCTTTTCTGGTGAATATTTAACGCTAGTAAATTATCTAGGTATTATTATTACTAATATGAGACCACAGAATCTTCGGATAACTTCGGATGTAAACTCTCATGCGGCCCGCCGAAGGTCTCATGACTTTCAATGCGAACCTCCGAAGCATTCACATTAAAATTGTGGCCCACCATGCAGAAAAGGTTGCCGACACATGCTGTAGTCAATATTAAAGTTTACTTATTTTCTGAGCATTGCATACATGTAAATTATAAGGATCAAAGCATGTTAAAATATTAAAAATGATTATCGAGTGATCATTTACTTAAAAACTGAATTGTTTAACGGTTAAAATTATCTAATATTCGCTTCATCGTAATAAGGAATGATTGTATGAATTTGTTACTTATGATGAAAATATGTTCATACGAGTTCAAAAATGATTTAATTGTAATAACATGTACAAATGATTAACTGGATCCTTAAGTTGGAGATATAAAATACCACGAATTAGGATTGCTATTACGAAAATCCTCAGAACACAAGAAATTGCCAGGAATAGTCTTTATTTCGCAATATGATCATTCTAACTGAAACTGTGTATAGCGTAAATTTTATCATAAAATATGTTAGGATAGAAGTGACAAATGAATATTGCTTACTGTGAAAGAATTGCCTTGAAAGAATTTTAAGATCAAGGATAAATATAATTTGCGCATTTGAAACTATGACACAAACATTTTTCTAAAGGTATTAACCCACAATATCTCTTTTATGTGTCTTTTATTTTTTGTGTGCAAACTTGGCCATAAAACGATATTTATTAATTTAAGCCAGTTCATATACAGAGGTTACGGTCTTCTTACAGTGAGGTAAATAACAATAACAAATTTGATCACAGTCAAGCATGATATCTGCAGGATTCGAACATGCTACCTGAAAATTGGAAGCCAGACACTAGCAATTTCTCCTTTCTACTAATACCGGTTTTCAATTCGGAAATGCTTAAAATAAGGGATAGCGTGTACATAAATCATTCTGAGTAAATCAACTAAGTTTTTCCGCAGTCTGGCAAGGTATGAGAGAATTTTATTTTTTTAAAGTCAGAAATGTAATGCAACCGGGGTTTATCGCGAAAATATATAGAACTCTTTAAAATTTTTAGGGAGCGAATAACATATTCGTCTGAATTTTTAATTTTCCTATTATTTTGCGGCATTTATTAAAATAAATTAAATTTAGGGTTATTTTGAGGAATTCCACCAAAACAAGTGAAATTGAAGGTTATATAATATTGTTAAATTTTATCATTCGTAATACGTATTCAGCATATAAAAATTTCTGCATTTACACAATGATCCATTCCTTGTTACAGCGCTGTTAAACTTAAATATTCTTTTTAAATTTCATAATTGCATATCTATTGATAATTAAAGCTAGAGTGAAGAATAGCTTCCAGATTCTTTTGTCTGAGTGAAAGTAAAAATATTTAGTCTACATGCACAGTTTTAGTGCGAGACTTCTGGGTTGACTCGAGTAAAATAAACGCATGTTTTTAAAGTTTTGTCATTTATCTTGTTAGTTTAAACTATAACTTATTATAATTTCTTTATTTCTTTTGCCTTACTGGCAACAGCTGGGGGAAGACTCTAAGGTCGAGTTTGGAAGGCAATGCCCCCTCCCCCTCATGCCCACCTTCTGTTTCGATATGGTTTCCACACCACTGTTAGTGGGGATTTTCAATAATAATAATACCATCAAAGGCACTAAAAATCTTTGGGAAAGGTCGATATTATGGAGCGGCATCTATTCCTTAAAAATACGCGGTCTCTTTCCCCTATATGGCCGTGAGAGATGCCGCATCCAGTTTTAAACTATTCAGAAGTACAATATTGCAAACAAATTCATAGCACTAAATGAAAAGACCCTAATAACACCTACAAACCACCGAAAATATAAGTTACTATCGGAACTTTAATAATTGAAGATTATTATTATTCAGTAAACTGCGTGTGGGCTGTGGGCATTTTTAACTATTGACCAATAGAAAAAAATCTTTCTTTATGTCAATACTAGAATGTGAAATTTTTTGTATGGAAGAGACAATTAACATTGCACATATAAATTATAAAAACAAACATGACATTTAAGAAAAAATTGGCTTTTATTACTTTTAAACATGCAGATTTCTGACTTACTTCGGAACATGTTTTGCGGGTACCACTAGTATAGTATATTATTTAATTTAAATTCAAATTTAACGATTTTTAAACACATTTCTGGCATTTACGTATTTTATATTGTCTATAAAAAGCGTTGAAATAAAATAATTTTATTTAAAAAATCAATATGGAATGTTTTAAATAAAGTATATAAATTTCATTAATAAAATATGTTCTATATTTCATTTAAGCAGCAACACGTGCAAAGCCGGGTAAATCTTCTAGTATATTATAATTATGAAATAAATCTCGACAGGCAAAGATAAGAAACATGCCATCCTTATCACCCTTCTGTTAAGCAGAAATTCAAAATTCCTGTCAATTGAAATGCTCCCTGTAAAAATAAAAAACAGGTCCTCCACGCTACCATTTCCTCATCAAGATATTTATTCCAACTCTTGATTCCAGTTCAGAGAAAAGGATGAGATGAAGGAGCAGGAAAAGGTGAGAGACCTTTCCTGGGACAAAATGGAAGTATCGCAAGAATGAATTGGCGCCACGAGGGATTCTACGCCACCAGGTAAGACATTACAAGAAAAATCCCAAGGAAATTCTCAGGTCTCTTAACAACAGGAACTCTCTTTTTTGATCCGATTCCGCTCTTTTTATTTATTTTTGTAAAATAGCCGCACAAACAACTTAAGCGAAGAAGAGAAGACGACAAATTGGATTGATTCTCGACTCTCTTTCCATCAATGTTTGATATTTCCGTCGGCAGACTTAGAGCGGAAAAGACGCTTCCTTTCATGCCAAAGGGCGATAAATAAATAAAAATCCGGCTTTGGGCGTCATTCGATGTAACAGTTTGGAAGAGTAATTAAGGGAGTTTTAATTTGAAATTTGATAAGAGTCCACAACTTCCTATAGATAGGATATTACCCAGTAGAGCGTAAAATCGGGCATGGAAGTAATAACATTAATTTGAATTTTAGTTTAAAAATTTTTCTTGATAGTTGACCTTATTAATTTCATGTTATTTTTCGATAATATTATTAAGCGCAGTTTGAACATTTTTTATTAACTAATTCCACAAATGCCTAACTGCGGCTGATTTTTATGTATTGTTTCATACACAATACTTGCCCTAGAATTACCAAAGATCCGTTTCAACCTGTAAAAGTCAAATTCTGCAAATATGGAAACATCTTCTAGATAAACTTAAAAATTTCTTTAAGATGATAATAATTGATGCGTCTTATTTTTAACAGAACTGCCTTTGAAATTAGTTGTTGTTTTCTCGCAAATATTTTTTCTACTATAAACAATCGTTTTAAAGTTATCGGTGAACCAAGCTCAGATATTACGTTATAAATGATATTATATTTCTATGTAGGTATGTGCACATTGAATTCGCCACGCTAATGTTTAAAGGAAACCGATGATATGGTTATTTCAGCCTATTAGATATTTGATTTTTCATATAAGTGAAGCGTTAATAATCATAAATAATTTTTACAATGCTACTATATCTATGAAAATCAATTTTCCAATAATTTCTTTTGCCTCTTAAAAGAAAACACAATTGAATCGACCTAGGATGGGAACACTAACTAGTCTGTATCATTTGGAGAATGCCATATGTAAAAGAATTCAAACGAATATGTCCGAATGTTTTCAGTTGGCAGCCATTGGTTACATGCAAATAGCACTGAAATTCTAAGGCACATACTATTTTCCGCTGACACCTGTAAATACAGGACAAATAGTAAATATAAATGCTCTTGAAGTGTGAATCACTGCAATGGTTATACTACAGAACCAATAAAGCATACTGATTGAAGGCGAATTTCATTCTCATATCGCTGTTATTACTTGGTTAAACGACCAAAGCACGAAAAGATAACTACTTCAAATTCAAGCGTTTAGAAAAGTTGTTGAACAAATAACTAATATGCCCAAAGAAATTAAAATATAAATTCTTTAAAACGTTTAAATAGTAATCCTCATTTGTATGGGAACGGTTATAAATTAAGGATTATTATTATCAATCATATATTTTTCATATGAAAGTGAGAATTTAATTAAGTTAAAAAGACATGTTCGATGCAATACTCCCAAGGGCATTGTTCAAAGAATTTTTCGCGACAGACAATAATAATGGAGTCAATGGAATGGATTTGTGCCTCAGAGTAATTTATAAATGAGTTAAAAAATAGCAGGAATGATACGAAATGATGAAGAGATTCTTTAAATTTTCACGACTTCGATTGAATTTGAATCTCGGTGAGCGCAGATAAGTTCTATATGAAATATTGACATTTTTTAAAAATAGGCGGTCTCGGAAAAGCTCATACTGCATAATTCTCGCTCGAAATATTTTTAAAGTTCATCTTATATAAATTGGTTCTCATTTTAAAATCTCGTTTCTGTCTTTTTGAGCAAAATTTTTCCTATTCAAGTCGACTAAAAACAATTCAGCCTATCTTACTCCCATAAGAGCACACGTGATTCCAGAGAATTTCACTCGCCTCTCTTAGCACACACTCGCAGGACCTGGACGATTTTATTCGGGGAACATTCACGAACGACGAGCTCTGTCTCCTGCGTCGTCATTCTTTTTTTTTTTAATACCGTCAAACTCAAGACACTCTCCCCAGACAGGAACACATCTTAGATTTTCTGGCGTGCTAAAAAAAAGGCGGAGTGAGATTAAGGTTCCACGTCTCATCCAATCTATTCCGGTCACGTCCGGACTAATCACTTTATTCTTATCTTACGTACATCCAGACTCATATTTCATTCCGGCCTCTGCTCCTCCAACCCCGCTGCCCGTCCTTCTGCTTAGGGCATCCGCCGTGAAGCCGCTCCAAAATTTCACTTCGAAGCTTACAATGCTGCCTAAATTCCACCTTTAGCCTCCGCCGTCTCTCTCCCTCCACACCGAGCTTCCGTTTCTGAAACTCTCCATCCAAAGTCCTGCACGTAACTTTTTCGATTTGCAGACCGCGCTATCTATAAATAACTCTCGGAATCTTGTTTGAACTAAAGCCAACGAACTGCACGTAAATTGATCTAGCATATCACGATGCTCTCTCCGACGTATTCGCTCGAATCTGGTCCGCAAAAAAATATTCGGACGTGATTGTTTGGCCGAGGATCCTTTTTTCCGCTTGTTGGTTTGGATTACTAAAGCGATGGCGCGTTAAACCGATCTTTCGATAGAAGGACATTATCTGGAATGGCAAATTTCGCTTTTTGTTACTCTTTCATTCCCGAAGCTAACTTGTTGCCTCGTCAAAGAAGCTTTGCATATTCACATTTTTGGAGAGACTTATAATCTACGGATAAGGTCGGAGCGACTTCTAAATCCGTGTGCCGCGATGCGAAAAGGCAAGCGTCTCTGGATCGAGATGTTAGTTTCCGGTGGTATCGGAGTGATTTGTGTGATACGCAGCTATTATCTAAGCAAACGGAAGGATACTATCCAGTGTAACGTCAGTGCTTTGAGGCAATTTTTCTCAAAAGCAATTGTCGACACGAGTTACGATGTAATCTGCGCGTGTTTCTGGGGATAAAATGGTTGTCATGTGATTCCGTGTTACATGTTAGAGAGTATAATATCAGTTGAATAGTTTTTAATGAATTCTGGGTACTCGTGATATAACTAGGCAATAATTACTGATTATACAATCACTTTTCATGCCTGTAAATTCGATTGAAAATATTAATAGCAGCAAGTGTGGCTTAAGATGCACTGTTTATTTTATCGGATATAAGGATATCTCCGTTATAAATAACCAAGTATGAACTAGTTTATCATTAAAAATCTAAGTCATATATATAAATTTCAATCGTGTCTTTCTGTTGTCTACGAATGTTAACATGATGAATTGTTAATCCTACCTAGTGTGTGATTGAAGGAGATATGAAATTTTGAAATAAGTCGAGATAATTAATAAATACGAAATTTAACTCATATATTATCTAAAGGTTTATCTTCATTAATTTTACTGTCAAGTATTTTCCGTTTAGCTTGAATGAATTTTTATCGAAAAACTGAAATAACTAAATCTTCATTCGTTTTAGTCCCTTTTCATAGTATACCGTCCAAATTATCTCTGTTCACAGATTATAACTATGGAGATGGGCACACAAAACCATTGAAGTTTTATGTAGATAAATTTTAAATTTTACACGGAATTTTTAATTGAATAAAACGGATTGTAATGTTAGAATGAGAATGTAGAGAAAACATTGTCCTGTTTCTGCACATAAGATATATTCTCTTGTACCATAACGCAGGCGCAATGTTAATATTTTAGTATATTTTTCTGTCGCTGTGGTTTAGATGTATATTAAAATTATGAATCAAAGAAGTAATATTCTAGATACTCATTTCATCTGAAAATGTATCCATCCTCATTATCCTCAATGCTTTTACGGCTTTTGAATCTCCGCAAATCATATGCAGGGTGTAAATTACTGGCTTATATTTTTGTTCTGTGCTCCTCCGTCTTCCACAGGAACTTTATTGTTTATCGACAAGAAGAATATTTTGCCAAATGTGAAGGTTTTTTACTGACGTTCCGGAAATATCAGTGATTTTTACTATTTGATGTAAAAGTACAAAAATTAAATACCACTTATGATTCATGACGAAAAGCTTTTAATGAATTTTCTATAATATTGTAAAATTAATTTGTAGCTTGTCTTTCATAAATTCTAATGCAACGTGAGCCACTTTTACGTACGATGTTAACATCAAGTAGTTTGCAGGGGTTGAAAAATAAGTCTAAGTTATTTTTGTGCATTATGATATACATAATTCTGACCCAGATTTGCGTGCAACTTACGAACGTCAGCTGTACACTTGACATGGTCCTCGAAGGCAGCACCGTCTTCTATTTGACATTCCATAAACGGATGTCGCGCATCCCTATACCTACGAGCTACTTAACAACTGGAGCATTAATTATATAGCTGGATGTAGAACGATCTGCAACTGCTTTAATTAGGTTTCAAATTAAATGCGCGTCTCGAAACAAAGTTGATCCTCGGTCTTAATTGAATTTTTGTTGGCTTGTTTTTAGCAGCATGTTTCGAGAACGGATGCACCTACCTTAGCTGACACGCTGACTCTTTCCAATTATTATACTTGCTTGAAACTGGCGTTTTGTATCCTTTGAAAATGAAGTCCACACAAACTGGAGCGAAAAAAAAATGAATTCAGCAGGAGATTTCGAGTGAGAAGGAAAAGAGAGAGACAGGTCGAAACGAAAAGAGACAAGAATTCCTGGAAAGGTGCAGAGACCATTGAGCGTGAAAATTAGTATGGGAGACTAAGAAGGCACTAGCGGGGAGCGAACAGTGAGAGGTGGAAAATGAAGAATGGAAGAGGAGGGAAATAGGAGCGGGAGAGAGCATGATCGCATAGCTTGGCAGAGGCACGAATTTTTCGAGAGGGCGGCTTTCAAAAGGTGAATGGGGAATCTGCAACGGCTGAAAATTAATGAAAGCTGACATTTATAGGAGAAGGGGAGAGAGGAAAGAAAGGAGAGAGAGAGGGAGAGAGTGAGAGAGAGAGTGTGAGAGAGGTCGCTAAAAATAAACAAGAGAGGTCGCAGAAACGGAGGCGTAAAGAAAAGGGAGAGAACTTGAGACGCAAGAATGAGCTCGTCTAGAGATTCCACTCCTTTTTATTTGGAACAAAATTCCAACTGCTTCTTGTAACGCTGTTGTGGAAGACGACCTTGGCCGGTATTATCTGTAATATGTGCATTTTTCCGTACCATTTTCGCGTGGCATCTTTTGATCGGTTTTTCTAACCATTACAGCCTCAATTGAGCTTCTCTCGGAACCATGTATATATCATTTTTGGTAGTGTACCTGGCCTCCCTCTAGTATATCTTTGTCAAATTCCCTTCTACGCTATTCAATAACGCCTCCGGTCTGTCGAAGACTCAATTCACTTGCTTTTAATTGCTTGAGAAGCATCTTTCTCACTCTCAGCTTTAATCAATGCATTGGATATTGCAAGCATTTATACATTGATACAAAAATTGAATGGTATATTCTAGGTTTTATTTTAAATGTATGTCAAAAATTTAAAATTTCTATATCTAAAGTAGTTGGAAAATTTTATAGATGAAACTTAAGATTAAAGCATGCATTTCAATAAATGTTTTTTAATTTTTGAGATATGTACTCAATGGTCTTATATTTGCCTTTAATCAGTAGTAATTCATTAGCTTTGAGCCTCCATAATTCATTCCAAATTCATTTAAACGAGGTCCACTCATCTAATATATTGATTTTCTTAAAGCCTGACGGTATTATAATTTACTGAGAGGTGTTTTCATCGAATATTTTTAGCAAAGAATTGCATTTGCATAAGTAACGAGAAGATAACAAGTAGGTCCCAGAAAAATCTTTCTCAGAGCTTTTGTAAAAGGTTTTTTCGCTATTAACTGACAGAGGAACACGAACGATTATCCTGACCACAATCTAAGAATATTTGACTAGTAAAATGATAAAAATAGCTTTATTCCTTCTTTAAAACACTTTTGAACTGTTTGTCTGTATAGAACTTCTGGCTAATAAACCTTTTGGAGTAGTCAGTGCAGTAACTAGGGTGAGGCAAGCGGAGCATCTGCCCCGGGCGTAACTAAAGAAGGGCGCAAAAATTGTTAAAGACAAGTTGTGCATGTCACAAAGACGGGATATTTCACTACTATACTTGGTCCAGACATTTCGCATAGCCGAAACTGTAAATTTTGATGATGCTATTGATGAGTTTGCTGCATTAAAATCACATAGAAAAACTCTTTAATATTAAAATATATACTTTCTGTATTTAAATTATGTATGTAATTATATTTATAATTATGTACATTTATAGTAAGAAATTATATAATTTATAGTTTATTTTTATTTATTAATTGTTAGTGCTAAATACATATAGGTAGTTGAGAATTTTTTCTGGAAGGGGCGCATATTTGCTAGTTTGCCCCGGGTGCTAAAATAGTTAGCTGGGACTAGTAGTAGTAATTGATTTTTTAAGTGTGTCGACGGCTATGGTCATTTTGCACTGTCATCAACTGGACATACACACAGAAGGGAGGAGGGAAACCCGGTGCCGGCATTAGTCTAGTCATTACGAAAAGCACCAAGGAGGACGGAACGCTGAATTTGCGCGGTCTCCTCAAACTGCACAAACAAGGGGTCGGGCAACCTCGGAAAAACATCCTACTTGCGCAGGATACGCACCAGCTGCTTTTTCGAGCAGCAGGCGCTCAACTTCTTGGATTATTATAGCCATAACTCCTTACACACCGAACACACACACAAGGGAGGAAGGAAACCCGGTGCCAGCATTACCGTACTCTTTGCTAAAAGCTCCAATGGTGCCAACTGTTTAACCTCCCTTCCAAAGCACAGAGAGCGGACTAGCGCAGTCACCTCCTACCACAAAAGTAAGTCACGAGACGATCCCTGGTTTAAAATATTCTCTCCGCCAGATTCGAACTCGAGACCTCTGTGTTGAAGGCCAACGCTCTAACCACTCCTCTACCGAAAAGTATTGTATTCAATGAAATTTTTATAGTACAATGAGTTAATAATATATTCGTATGAATTTTTACTTTTCCGATTATTTTTCTGCATTTCTTAAAATAAAATAATTTTAAGTATATTTTTCTCCTTCTCAAATGTCAAAATTTAGTTTTAGGCGCACATGCATAACATGTCATTTCCTCATTTTACCATCTTGTTAAAATAATTTTATTGTTATTAGAGGAATTCCGCCAAAAATAAGTGAAATCGAACGTAATATAATGTGGTACAGTTTTACAATTGGTAATCCGTATTCAGTGTATATCAATTTCTGCATTTCCTCTAGTTCATAGAAAAATGGTCCATTCCTTGTTATAGTGCTAGTAAATCGAAGCATTCTTTTTAAATTGCTTATGTATAATTAATCATAATTAAATTTTGAATGAAGAATAGTTTCAAGGTTTTGAGAAAAAAAATGTATATTCTGTATGCATATTTTTATCTGAATGACGCGCTGACTTACGCGGTCTTCTTAAAACACAATCAGAAGTCGGGACGATCCCAGAGTGAAAAATCCTGGGACCGCTGCGTGAAAGGCAAACGTTCTAACCACTCTGCCACCGCCACCCTGTATTGTTTTATGTACATTTAAATTCGGCTTGCAACAACCCTTAAATAATGGTTTCCAGCACAGGTTCACAATATGTAGCTATCAGTTATCTACATTTTCTATGGTGTCACAAATAAATGTCAATCGTTCTAACCACTCCGCCACCCTGTATTCTTTATATGTACATTTAAATTCGGCCTGCAACAACCCTTAAATAATGGCTTCCAGCACAGATTCACAATATGTAGATATCAGTTATCTAAATTTTGTATGGAGTCACAAATCTGTGGATACGCATATGCGGTATTTATTCGTCTATAGAACAATCTCGAATATCAGATGACCGCAATTTAGAGAAGCTAATTTTGAGTGCAAAATGTTTTAAAACATTTGAAGAAAACAAAGTAAACGAGATTATTGGAGGTATTTTTAATTAAAATCTCTAAAAATTGTCATCACAATATACAGTGCAAAGACAATGTTTCAAAATGTCATAACAAGCTTTTTTAATGAGTGCAAGTTATTTTTATTAGGAGGATTGTAAGTATAAAAAACAAGATGCAGCTGATAGAAACGTATTCAGCAATGAGAACTCGGATCAAATACAAATAAAAATACTGAACAGTTTTCTTAACACGGGGTCCTGCCATACAACAGTAGACCTATGTGTCCGAAGGAAGGAAATATACTCATATTAATGTCCAACTTAACCTTCACCCTCCGCAGCAAACCAATTCCTACATTTTACTTCCTTTCTAACCAATCCACACCTGCAGTCTCATCCCAATGTGACCTTGGAGTGGTCTTCGATCCAAAACTCACTTTTTCTGCACACATACAAAGCACTACATCCAATGCCTTGTCGGGCTTCTGTACAGATTCACTGAGTTGACGGTCCCATTTGCTCTTAAATGCTTCTTCTCTGGCTGCATCCTTCCTATAATTGATTATTGTTCACCTGTGTGGAACTCTGCCTCGCCCTCTAACCTGAAGCTTCTTGACAACCCTCTCAATTTCTTCCTCTCAGTAATTCGTAATCGTGTCCCCACCTTCCGTAATTCAACCCGCGAGCATATATTATCATCACTTGGGGTCTCTTCTCTCCCTTTCCGGCGAAAAGTGAACGACCTTATTTTCCTACATTCAGTAATGAATGGTAAATTCAGATCCAATGACCTGCTGCCATGCTTCTCTCTTCACGTTCCTCAACGTCCTACTCGCAGCCACAATGTATTGCATCTACCTAAATTCCGTCTTTCTGTATCACAGTGCTCAATGTTCCACCGTATTCCACACACCTACAACTCTTTAATTGTCCTCTATCCTTCCCTCGATATATTCTCATCCTCCATGTCCTTCCGCTCCTTAAGTGCCAAATCCTAATATTTACTCTCTCTCCCTCTTTATTTCTCATCCATGGGTGCGACTAGTTGCTCTCTTAACCACTGTTCTTTTCTCCTTCCAATAATAAGCACGTTGTTTTAATTGTTAATATTATACGCATTCATTCCTTTTCCTGTTTGTTGTTGTTTTATTATGATTTCTCTGTCTAGAATTTATATTTTTGTTTATAAATTGAACGTTATAGGACTAATAGCGGCTGTTTTTCTATTTTATTTAATTAAATAAATGTGACGGTAACTACTAGAGACATCTATTGGAGAAATTTATTACATTATTACTTATTAATAATTCAGTCATATTCCTTCATATGTTAGACATGTGCAGCAAGTTCAGATTATTCCAGAAGATTCCTTACTAGTCAAAACCTGTATCGGACTTGATAAACGTGTGTAAAAGAGAGAAATTTTGCAGCGGGAGTGAATTTATAGCGCAGAATGAGGTAAGCTTATCGAGGACAAAAGTGCCGATAGAAGTAAAAATTGGTGTCATTTCAAAATAATTCTTTCCATTAACATGTGAATTATATTTGCAAGCGCATTGCAAATGATTCCAGTGAGTAAAAGTGTATAAGTACATTTAAAAAATATTTAACTAAACCTGCAATCCTATAATAACATTTTTCTTCTTCAAATTGATAACTGAATCATTTTATATGATTATATTTGTATTAAACAAGAATGTTTTACGCTAACAATACTTTTCCAAAATTTTAAAATAATATATTAACACCTTTCACGTGTTGGGGGCGTTTTCTATTTCAGGTTGATTAAACGGGTGTATAAAAATTGGGCTAAATACTGTGTAAGCGTTTTTTACATATAGTTTGTGGAGATTAGTAAAAGTTTAATATAAATAAAAAATACTATCTAATATTGTTCATGTTATTTGAATATGGAATTTCACGAAGTCTCAACCTCGCCATTAACTTTAACAAAAAATAGACTTCGATTTAGAAAAATGATTAAAATTTTTTATCAATAATTAGTTTTTACCGGTCATGTTGAATTGAATAAAAATACTGAAGACATTTTAAAATGGCTATGTTTGTTATCAAAATTGTATAATATATGTACATTATGAAGATATGAATGTGCGAATAGTGTTTGTGGGCATTTCCAGAACTGCATTAAAATTTGCGGGAACAGATCATTAAGTTTAATCCAAAAGCCAAGGCTAGGAAACTATTTATTTGTTTTGCGTTTTTTTGAAGTTTGATGATAAACCACTTAGGGAAGAAGAAGTGTAGTACGTAGTTCAAAGCTGGGATCGAATTTTACTTATTTTTTTGGGTTGGAAGAATGAAGCTCATATGAAACGCAATGGAATTTATTAACTCAAGCATGCCAGTCATATTTGACGGGCATTACGCTAGTATAAAATATAACCTCTACTAAAGCCAAATCCAGGAGGCGATTTCCACCCATATTAATCATTTTTCTATGCTTTTCTTAGCCGCTGCTCAAAATTGAGCGATATAGTGCATCAAGGAGATTAAAGAGCAATATTATATACTTAAACATTCGTTAAAAGAATTTTTTAATGGTAAATTTCTACAAAGTTTTTCTGAGTAATACGCTCATACTATAGATGCTGTTTTAAAGTGCCAGAAGCTTGTTCTGCTATGGTATACAAGCTGAAGTTAGAGAGCAAGATGAAGCATGCGCAATATCTCAGAAGAACATGAAACGCGCCCCTGAGAATGTTAGAAAATTTTGAAAGTTACATTTCGCTGGTAAGAAGTAACGTTAAAAATTCATATTTATGTGGCTGGGATTTTGTTATCACCAATGTCGTAGGAAGAGTCTAAATACGGTTTAATTATAAAAACTTCATGAGTCTAAGCTAAGTAAATATTTACCGAAAATTTGTTTTAGCACTTCATTTTGAGCGATATGTGTTTGCTTTCAGGATATGAATATCACTATTAGTTTTCTGTCTTATGACAGGTCCTACCAATCTTTAGATTACAGACATTCATTCTTGTTGCCTTCCACACCGGACAAACATAGAAGGGGAGGAAAAACCGGTACCAACATTAGCCTACTCTTTTCAAAGAGCACCAAGCGCGCCAACTGCTTAACGTCCCTTCCGAAGGACGGAGCGCTTATTTGTGCGCCCTTAATTTTTTCTTTCCTCGTTCTCTTAGTTCGTACTCACAAACAGGGAATCGGGCGACCTCAGAAAAAATCCTACTTTCGTAGGGTTCGTGCCAGCTACCCCTTCAAGCAGCGTGCTAGTAGTATCCAGCGTCTTAACCACTATACCACCGTCACCCCCAAAAATGTTGTAAAAAGACTGAATAACCATGATTTAGAAGAATCTTCCTGTTCAGAGTTTTCAAGCTCTTTAAATTGGAATAATTTCCTGCATTCAAAAGAGCATAACCTTTTCAAAATATAAACAAGGGCGCGGCAGAGAACATGAATGATGTTTATTTCATGATGAAGCAATGTATACCTTAGGTGTTTGTCTGGCATACGGAATATCCATGGCTTTAAACACAAGAAATAGTAACGTGAAGGGAGCTTATTTCCGCAACATAACTCATCGGAAGAAAAATCCTTCGCTTACCGGCGAATTTTTTGTTAAAGAATTGTAAAGCCTGTTCCCTCAAAACAGGGATTCAGGTGTAAAATAGGATCTAAATATAAAGAAAATATGTACTAAATTGCTTCTCAAATAACAGGACGTGAAAACATTTCAGTGGAAAATTCCACCAAAGAATACAAGTAAAACGTGAATTTTATTGACTACTGATATCTACAGAATTTGCAGTTTCCCCACGTATAATTCAAGAAAAGTTAGATATTTTACTTGTTTGTATGGGGGAAAACCGGAAATGAACATCAAAACTATCGCATTTATTTACGAACAGAGAGCTACAGTAAATCTAGATGGTGTAAGCAAATATTTATTTATAAAATAATTCCTGATAGCTGATTTTCAATCCGGTTTTACTTTCTGAAATAACTGAAATCAAGTACTTTTGACAATACCAAGTAGTACAATTTTCAATGGGAAAATATTGGACAATTACATAGTTCCTTTTCAAGTAGGATTTACTGGAGATTACTTGAACTCCGACTTTTAAAGTGCATGTGGAGTTGGAGATGAAAGTAAATTGCTAGAAAATTAGGTTGGATAGACGTCAGAATGATGCGATATTAACTTTATGTTTTAATTTATTTTTTTTTACATTTATGTATCCGACTTGCACCGTGAAACTTGTCGAGCACTCAGTTAAGATTTATATAAAATAAAACGATTCGAAGAATCTGATCAGTACTTTTGTCTCGTCGCCCTCTTTCTCGCCAATGCCTCTGTGGAATTTTTCATTAAAATTGCTTCAATAACCCATATGATCACTTTAATACCCTATCATCCATAATTTTAACCAATTTTGTAGGGATTAAAAGCCCAATGTACTTTAAGTTGCTTGTAATCATCATTCGCGTGACTTTTAAAAATCATCGTGTAATATGTCCCGAATAATTTCTAACATTAAAAATTATGCAAGAGCTGTCGTAAATTTTCCCCTTTCGTGAGAAAGTGCATTTCCAAATTTCACATTTTATGGCAGATGATATTTATGCTTACAGCTTGGGAGATAAATTCTATGGCGCTAAAATTCGAGGATATAAAGGAAAATCAAAATAAGAGAAGATATGGGAAGCGTAACATATGGGACCATAGGACTACATATTGCTATACCATGCGTGTCATAAGGTCGTAATGGTGTATGTAATGGGCTTTCCTTCTTAATGACCGGCGCAAAGTAATGAGAGTTTCCAAAAATGAAGGACAAGAGATACATGAAACGTTTCCTTCTTACTGGATTTGTTTTGTTAAGCTTCGGAATTGAGGATCGTCTTTTAGAATAGGATGCCGGAAATCTATGTGGGTATGAATAAGTTAAGGAGCGCAAAAAGAACAGAAACATTGGAAGGTGAGGTGTTATAGAAAGATTGTCAGAAATAAATAATAATTATATCTGAAATAATGGTCGTAAAAAATACTAATGCGAATAAATTTGACGAAAAGCAACGGAAAAATAAATAAAACCAGAAAGGTAGACATTTTAGATGTACCGCTATAAAAAAGAAAGAAATAAGAAGACTCCTATAAATATAAATAAATTACATATATAAAAAATCATATAAATTTTAAATAGTATGAAAATTATAAAACAAACTTATAGATATCTAAACTATTGATAAGAATAAGAAAATATAATTTATATGTTAAAAATGAAAGCAGCAAAGGTGATAAATTATTAACTTAATGTTCATTTTTGGAAACATTTAACATTTTATAGCAGAAAGGTCTTAAAGATAGCCTCAATATATATCATTTAAATTACTATAGCTATTTACTGGTGGTATATCAAAATTCTGTGGGAATAAAACTTTTGAGCAGAGTAAAACTGCTGCAAACAGCTTTCTTAATACTTGTTCACGAATCTAATTTGAAATAGACGATTGATGGTTTATTCTGAAGGTGAGCTATTTGCACTGAAATTTATACGCTATTCATCAAACAGTTCTATTTCTCCATTAGCAAACAAGGCCATCTTATTCTTTCAAACCATAATGTGAAATTTAGTTCTAAGTATTATAATTACTAAATTTTAAATTTGAGATGACGTGATTCGTAGCTCTCCTTCAAATACATGCATGAATAATCCTGAGATACTTATCTTGTCTGGACTAAAGTTACAAAATTCTATTATATTACATAAATCATTATAAAATCCCGATGATTATCCAGTTAACATCAACATATATCATAATTTAAGGGTCTTATCTTTTATAAAAGCCTATCTATCTCCTAATAGTTCACGGAATATCGTATTTACTTTCGTAATTGCTCCACTTATTTACAGTATTCTTTTACAAGATCAAGGGTGGGACAAAGAAGCGGTTTTCCCATTATGGTAAGAAGTAAGCTGTCTTTATAGAATGAAGTACACCGATAATGCAATTCAACACATTTTCAGGTATTTCGCACGGCCGCAAACTGGCTTATAAGAACACTGATTATTTTATTTCATCGAAACCGGACAATGCCTTCAAGAGAGTTACGAAGCATAATCAATGATAACCATCATGCCAAACAAAATGAGGGAGACAAGTTGTTGAAGAGTGCTCTTTCAGCTTGCTAAGAGCTAAGTTGTCGTTTAGAAAATCCTTTAAATGAGATCAAAATCGACAGCTATACTTGTGTACAGCCAAAGGAACACATTATCAAAGTAGAGGAAATTCGACGTTGCCAAAAATAAAATTTATTTACATCTCATAATTTGGGCAGAGACAATTTCGCGTATAAATACGTTAATTGAATCATAAGAAAGAAGTAAGTATGACTGAGTTACACATTTGGGACTTTGATGATTGAAATAAACCATCAAAACCTCAGCTTTAATAAGATGATTGTTTTAAAAAGTCTCGGCTGCACAACGAGTCTACATAATTATAAATAATTAAATCATATCAATCGCAAAAAGTATGGGCTGCGACACAAAACCTTCATACCAAATCTGAAGTTATGTAGTGCGAAGTATCCATCTATATTAGACCGTATCCAATATTTCATCCTTCACATATAACATTTAATTAATCTCACTTAGCGTCATTAAATCTCCCGTATCCCACGACGCGTGAGATTTAATCATTTGTCGTCGAAATCTCGTCCTGATCATTCCATACAGACAGCTGAAACTTTAATCAAATCACGGGCTCAATGATCTTCATTGGTGGGGGGGGGGAGAAGGGGGAGGGAGGTTCCTTAATTTTCCGCGCCGTTTTATGAATGACTGAGGCGTAAATCCGAACGTCTCATTCGCTTCTAGATCCCTCGTCTGAGCTGCTTTTACTGCTAGTGTACACGAAAAGCTCGAGGAGCCTCTTATCCCCGATGCTGGAGGAAATGTTTAAGAGGAGAGTCGGCAAGAATAAGAGACACAGAGCTCTCTCGAGGAAGGTAAAATCAAACATTCTTAGGGAAAGGTACGATAAAGAAGGAATTAAAATTTCGCGGGTTTTCTATGGGTTTTGTGCCGGTAGAAAGAGGAGTAGGAGGAAAGGGATAGGGAATGCTTTGAAAGGAAAGGTTGAAATAAAAGTGAGGGCGTCGAGAGAGAGAGGAAAGTGGAAGATGAGAATAAGAGAATTGGTTAATCAGGCGTAGCTTTCATTCTAACTCCTTTCGTGACATGTATTCAGATGCAAAAGGCAGTCAACTTCCCCTCCTCGCTCTACCTCCTTCTGTTCCCCGTTGTTTCTTAGACTTAGAATCCTTTCAACCTCCTTTATTTCCTCCCTTTTAACTTCTCGTCCTCCAAGTCTTCCGTCTCACAGCTAATTGTTTAGGTTTTTCTTAGTCTCTATCTCCCTTTCCCTAACTCCCCAATCCCACTCCTGCCGATAATATTAATTCCTCCTTTTTTTGCATTCGTTTCCTCACAAAAACACCATATTTTCCGCTTAAATTTCATTTTTTTCACATGGCTTACTTTCCTCTTTAGCGGCGGCTTAGTTATTGCTTCTACTCTCGTACGAAAATATCTTTGCCGGTAAATATCGTCCTGTGGATGTACGTACGTACTTATCATCATCTGGGGATTACGTTCTTGGAGCATAAAAGGCTATGTGGTTATAAAATCATGCCAGATTCAAAACGATCTACCATTTATATTTCGAAAGCCGTCATATCCTCCGCAAAATACATCATTATATTTTACTCAGGAAAAAAACAAAACATGTTCTTTGCAATGTAAAAAGAAGAGGCTAGCGTATCACAGAGCATTTTTGCGCGTTAAACCATTAAATATTCATCAATGTTAATCGCGTCAGTGAATTCTCTCCCGTTTCTTTTTTCATTACCTTTTCACTCACGAACTTTCGATTCATCAAGCGTTAATCCCATTTTCGGCTAGGAAAAAAATCTTGTATATTCAGGGGACGTGCTCCTCATATTCATGATGCTTCCATTTTCAGGGATTCGGTTTCATGCGAAGCGCACGTAATTCGTTTAATCACTTGTGATTTACTATAATGTGTTTTCTTGTTCGGAAGTGTTTTTCTACCTCAAATGACGGTGGACCAGAACTTTAAGTTTCAACTAAATTACGAGATGATTTCTACGACTCCTGATATAATGAGGAAATATCTTTTGAATGTATAATCGCTATTGCGATAAAAACTTTTCAACGAAAATAATAATTACTTCAAATACTCTCAACTTTGTTCAGATATATATATATATGAGTGTGTGTGTGTTACGATATCCGTATAATTTACGCATGGATATATATTCCATATTGCAACAATTGCATTTGACCTTGAATGAATATCTTTTACTCTCAGCTAATTTTTATTCCTGCCTGGTAGGCAAATATTAGCAAAGATAAATTTAAAAAATATTCTTATATGCATTGATTCATTCAGAATTTCGTATAATTCAGTGTGCTGCAATGAAGAACGCTACAGAAGCATAAACAAGCAATTCCAAATAGAATCCACTGAACGCCTGTAAATATGCAACCCGCACGGCGTATTTCTTTGCGGGACAACCAAAAATCAAGGCGTTTCTTTACTATATTTCTTTAAACACCGCAAAAATTCTAAATTACGGTTACTAAGAAATAACTTTATAGGAAGCTATTTATACCATCGCATCATGATGTAAAACAATCAATGGAGGCATCATTGTGAATTTATGTGTCCCTGTTACTCATCTATTCGTTTAGTTGGCAAAATTATATAACGCATACAATATTCAGCTCGCATTTTTATGTGAGTAAAACTAACAAACAGCTAGCAATCTCATCCCTTTCATATTCCGATATGGGTATAATGGGAAAATAGTATCTAATACATATCTCAGACACCAATATCATGACCAAACACTCAAGAAGTAAGTGTTATCAAGTTACGCGAGGAAGAAGTATCCCGAAAGTATATAGCAGGGGTGTCCAAACCGCGGCTCGCCAGCCGCATGCGGCTCTTATTCGTTTACAGTTAAGGGCGTATCAGGGCTTATCACGTCAGAATGCGAGAACGCTGTGCGAGTAAGACCTTTTCGGGATGCTTAATGGGCATGCAGTCTCTCTGTATTGCATCAAATACAAGTTAGGTTTAATGTTCATACATATTTGTGCGCAGAATGCGTGTCTTGCAGTTCTCAAACTTAGGAAGATTATCATATGCGGCTCTGAGGGTAAGCAGGCTTGGCCATCGCTGGTATATAGTGTAGGAGCTAAATAAGTATTTGTTTAGAAAATCGCCTAATGTAACTTTACGAATAAATAATTCATATTCTTAAGAATTTCATGTATATATAATTTTATAAGCTTTGTGGTGAACTTAATACAACACGCGAACAAATACGTGACTATGCAGTGTGCTAGTACCCGTGGGTTGAACACATACAGGTCTAAGAGGTATTTAAACGCCAGGCTTTCAATATGAATCTGGTAATAATGCGTTAAAATAAAAGAACCGTCTACATTTGAAGATAGATATTATGATCTCAGAGCAACATACGAGTTATGTAAATAAACAGAAACCTTGCCAGTAAACAGACAATTTTAAATTATACCATAATGTCAACAACCATCAATGGGAACCTGAAAAAATCTGGACAAACGGAATTACGGAGTGACAATTTCCTACCAAATGAGAGCAGTTTATTTAATATACACAATTAAATGCAAGATATTGGTAATAAAAATAAATTTAAATTAAAACATAGGTGTGGTTATTAGGTATTGCAGCGTGCAAAAATTTTATAGTTAAATTAGGAAATATTTTATATTTAGAATTTATTTTTTATTGTTCAGCCATAGAAATTCAATTCACTTACATTTGTAATAAACCACATGTATCAGCATTGTGCCATTTTGTAAATCTTTATAACGCATCAGAAACTCTCTTGGCATTAACCAGCGATATAAAAATATGTAAGCACTAGTAAGTCACATTATCGTAAAACTAATACACGGTGAACTAATAAAATAACGGATAAACATGTGATCCGAGGATTCTAAGTGCATTATATAAGAAGCTGTTGCATATTTTAATAAATAACATATGCTGCAGTTTTTTAAATACTAAATTCAAATAGAAGGCCAATAAACGTTTAATTTATATACATTAAATAGTGCAATTTACTTATACCATTAAGTGAGAGAAATGGTTTTATGAAGTATAGCTACTTTGTATAAAATATTTCACCACTTCAATCTGTAAATTTTAACTTGAGCAAAGACTTAGTTTCAAACAAAACTCGTAAATCTGATGATATATAAAAAACAACATAAGTTGAAAACAAATAGGTTGCTTTCACCGTAAGTTAATTCAGCAAAAACATTTGCGGGAATCTAAATGAGTCATCGGATGATTCTCGGGAGATAAATAAAAACAAAAATATGTTTATACAAAAAACGCCCGAGTAAACGAAAAGAGAGTGATGGGCTGGGGTAAAAAGGAGAGAGATTTTTATATGTGGGAGTTTTGGGCGGGATACATACGTCCCCGAAACTCACAAGCACTTCATCACTGGCACCTCAGCCCGAAAATTACCACCCCCGACGGCGTCGCCCCATCTCACAGGTGGTTGAGTCCGCTGATGAAACAGGAGCCTCATCCCCACGGGGGCGGAGTGGAAAGGGAGTGGCGGCGTGACCCATTATGCCCATCCCCTTCCAACCTCCACCTGCCTACCTAACGACGTTATGCTTCATCGTAGCAGGCGGATAGAAGAGACTAGAGCGGCGTGGTTGAAACGCCACCCCACGCGCAAAACGCAATATCTCCGGCTCTCTATCTCTCGCTCCCACTCTCCTTGTTCTCCATAGAAAGGGATAGGAGTTTGAAGTGGTTTCGGAAGCAGAAGAAAGGGTGAGCTGGATGTTTTTTTTATTTTGGAGGGGTCGATGTACTCTCACCCTTCCGTCCTCCCGGGTTAGGGGAGGTAAAAACGGCAGAACGGGCGAGGATCACAGAAGAGCACGTGGCTCACACGCTCTGAATAATGAATGTCGTTACTCTTTCTCTCCCTTTCTGCGTCCTCTCCGCGTAAGCGCCACGTTATTTACATTCGCAAGCGTATGCTTTTCCTGGAAATCAAAATAAAAAAGAGTAAGCGACAGGAGTTTTGTGCGGGAGTTTTTTTTTATGCATGCGCTCAGGAAGATAGAGCAATGCTCATAATAAACAGTCGTCGCGTATTTTTTTACATTTTTTTCGACTCCGTTTCTCCGCCTATCCTCCTCTCCTCTCGCGAACGGAATAAAAAAAAAACATTGATACGAGACGGAATTGGATCAAAAAAAATCATCAGAACTGTTTGAATTTGGGATTTTAGGTTGCGAATTTCATTTCATTGGATGGCGGCTCTTCGCGAGTTTCTGTTACACGCTCTCAGCGTTCAAATAATAGCGATATCTCAGAAATGTGTTGAACTAGTTATTTTGATCACGCATTTTTTTGTAGATAGCGCATCTAGTTTTGATCTATTTTTAGTTGCAGATTTACGACGTATTTTTATCAGTAGAATATGAGTTTCGATAGAAGCGTTTTGAAGGTAGAAGTACTAAGAGATTGATATCATACGAAGAATGAAGATTAAATGCAATGTAATTTAGCACAAGCAAACTATTTGAATGAAAATGCGCATTCTTAAATACACTCATTTCTTATCGTCAGAGCAATACGAAAATATTGATTAATTTTGATTTTTTATCTAAATCAGATTAGTATTTAGAAATAAGTGATATCGTTAGAATACAAAGTAAAGAGAATTTCTTTGCTGAACATTCAAAAATAAAATTTATCTAGGGTATTTATAGCCGAAATACTATTAACATCTTCAACTGTATTCCTATTATACCGACAGTAATGCGCTACTTTTGTAAGATTTTCTGAACAAACCTGAGATTGCTGCGTGCTGGCATCGACCGCACCGAACAGTCAATAGCATGCTTTTGTTTCGTATAGCGATTGGGGCCGCGGGATTTGGGAAGAGTTTTTCGGATGGGCGGAAAGCATGGTGGAGAGAGTAAACACACCATATCGTGTGAACCGCTTCGCTTGCTTTCATTCGCATGAAGTCCTATACCGAGCCCAAGTGGACGTGTCCGCGTCGTAAAGAACAATAAAGCTCCAAAAACAGACGCTTAGAGAATAAAAAATATATGCTACTTTTTAACGCTTCGCCGCCATAGTTTTTTATGCATTTGGCTCCCTTGACTGATAATTCCTGCGTTAAACTATGTGCATGGAGAAATCACGGAGATACCTACAAAATATTGAGTTTCTATGATGAAAGTTTTAAGATAAATCACTTAAGTAGCTATATAATATTTAAATGTCACACATGTATCTATATATACGGCAGATTAAGAGAATGAATATTGTGCACTAATCTGATTATTTGCCTTTCTGATGTTTTTATCCTTATTTTAGAAGTGTCTGACATAAATCATGTCCTGAATGTGGTTCGCATTTTCAGGGCATTGTATTTATCAATAAATTAGATGATCGAGCAATTCTATGAAGTTATTTTCGGGGTAATTCTAATGATAAATATAATTCCAGCCATAACGGTAAAAACATTACCACATAAAAATCAATAATTCATATCTAGCAATAATTGAAATGTTACCAAATTCTCATTTCGATAATTTGTCTATATTGTTAATATTTTGTGTTTTTATGTAATATAAATCATTAATATTCTATTTTCGGGGAAAATTATTCTTATGACTCTCAGATACGGCCACCGTCTATAAGTTCCTACTCAGAATGTTAAAATTCAAGCGTAAGAATTATAAAAGGGAAGGCCATAACGCTCAATAAAAAGAAATGACAGACATTGTAATTCGTCTGGATGTATACAAATATTCGTACAGATTTTCTCTGAAAGAAAATAGAATGCAGAAGGAAATAAGTTATCTAAGTATTCAAACCACAAAGTTGGGAGGAATCAAATTAAATTTATTCGGAGAAGATGAAAATGTTACCGTGAGTTATATTACATACTGTTAAAGCTAGAAATGGATAAAGTTACTCCGCAGGCCTAAGCATTCAACTCGTAATTCATCAGATAGTGCATTAATCGAGAGCATGCGGCAATGATATTCCTGGAATTAACATCACGTCTCTGGACCAAATCAGGGTAACGGATATTTTAAATAGGATAAACAGAATTAAAGGACATAAATATTGAGATTTGGTCGCCAAAGCATACGAATCAATGAAGCTCTCTGCGCTTAATATTCATGGTAATCTTAAACAAAGGAGAAATGCCGGGTAATTGGAATAATGCATTTGTGGCTCCATCACATGAGGGAAGCGAGCGCTCATATCTGGATAATTACCGTTCAGATAAGCGTGTATTATATTTAAAAATGTGAAGCATATAGGAGGGAATTGCATTTAAAACTACAGACGGAATGAATCCAACTGGAAATGGGGAAACCGCATTGTTTTCTAAGGGGTTGGTGATGTGTAGGCTTACCATACGTCCCGGTTTGATCGGGTTTGTCCCAGTTTCTAGGTCTTGTCCCGGTCGGTTTGTTGTTTTGTCCCAGTAAATGAGTAGGAGCCGAAATTAGGGGCAGTTGTGTAAAAATTCTCTTCTGAATAAATAAAGAGGTTTTTACTATCAAATAAGTCCTTTTTATTACAATATTTAATTTTAGATTTAATACTGTAATATTAAATTCATTTCTGTTTTTTTTATTTAGTTTTTGGCTATTCTCCCTTCCATCCACTCCTCATCCCCCATTGACCCAATTAGTTTTTTTTAATATGATAAGCCTAAATAGTATAATATCGTATTTGGAAAATTGATTAAATTATTTAATAGCAATAGAAAATACATTTAAGCTATGCAGAGTTTGTTTATATTGCATGTAAAGTTCATGTAACAAATAAAAATAACAAAAGACACGTCCCGGGTTTCTTTCGGTTAGGAAAGGGGTTATTTAAAAAGTAAAGGTTTTGCGGAAAAGCGCGTCCAATCTGGAGAAAATAGCAAGAAATCTGTAGTTAGGTAATATTGTAAAAAAGGCGATTAGTATAGGATCCGCATTGGATAGACCGGGTAAAACAGTCCGTAACGTTTTAACAAAAAGCCAAGCCTTTCGTACTAGGAAACTACGAGAGAGATTAAAGTGTTAAGAAAGCTGTGCAGAAATTTGTTTGAAGTCTCGTGAATACATGAGGAAATTTTACCAATGCTAAGCGGAAATTATAACGTCTGCGTCATTAAGCCAACGTGGGAGGAGTTATGTGTCAAAACAGATAAAATGGAAATTCATGGGAGCAGAGACCAAAGGCGTCAAATAGAATTTCTGGCACAAAGCAAACTGGAGAAAATGTTAATTTGCAAGTTGGGAGATTGATAATTGGAACATTTTCCTGCTGGATGCTTTTAGTCTTTCTCTATACCTTTGGGCCTCTTCAAGACTAGGTTTGTACAACATCTTAAATTAGTAAATATATGTATCTTTCCTTATTATACTAGTTTAAGCACAGGAGAAGTTAGGTGATGATTGAAAGTGTCATTTATGATGCGTATGAAGTGCTTATGGACCGATTCGTTATCCAATGCCTAGCATGAAAA
Source organism: Tanypteryx hageni (assembly GCA_028673005.1). NCBI lineage: Eukaryota > Metazoa > Arthropoda > Insecta > Odonata > Petaluridae > Tanypteryx > Tanypteryx hageni. Next base: position 61,950,177 of record CM054116.1, read on the forward strand.
ATTAAAAACTCGACACTAGATATTTCTTTTACTATTTTTGTTTTTCTTAATCTTTCGCTGTAGGTACCGAAATTTCATATAATTTTTACAAACCATATAAATTGTAGAGATTTTGAATACTTGATTAACATTTCCATCGTGAAATCTGGTCTGCTTGTAAAATAATAGAAATAATATTGCATAAAAAAATTCGTGGAATGTATGAGTTAGAAATCGCATATTGTATTATTAAAAAGAATTAGAACATCTTGTCTAACGATACCTCATCATTTTATTAAAAACGACTGTACTCTCTAGATGTTAAGGAATTCGATGAAAACTTATTGCTAGACAATTCAACAATTCTACATATATGTAGATAATAGCATTTCGATAGATACGAAAACTCTGACTGACGAGTACTGACCATCTTACCAATATTCTTGTTTTTAATAGTTTTTAAATCCGACAATCAATCAGCCACAATGTCAATTCCAATCGAACAATATATAACTATAGAAATTTTATAATATTGTGTGTTTTGTAGTCAATAATTTTATAAGAACTAGACCGATAGAAGGAAAGTGTTTTCTTGATTAGTCTGCGCTGCCATATACAGTGAGTCCTCGACTTACGGCTGTCCGACTTAAGACGATCCAGACTTATTACAATTACAAATTTAGAAACGTGCGGTGGACTTATGGCGCCGCTCAACACTCAGCCCGCCGGCCTGGCCGAAACGACGTTTGACGTCTCAAGGTCAATTAAGGCTACAATGTATACGGCAGGTAACAACATGCCAACGCCAAGATAAAGGGTACAAATGGATTTATGCCTAAATATAGTCTATGAATACTTTTAAAACGAGTCAAATGATTTTTAAGGAATATTGAACATTATTATATTTTACCATTAACATTAAAAGATTTATCGCAACATTAATGAGTACATCTAATTAAATTTGATCGGTAACCAAGATGTTGTTGATTGTTTACGTTTTGGCTAATAGTATTGACATAATCCACATAAATTTATTGCTGCTTTAAAGGCTTCGGTGCACCTATCCATGTGAATATTAAGTAAGACGTTAATGCGTAATTATATTAATGGTAAAACTTGACAATACAATACATAACATAGTAAATGTTAATTTAAACATCGGAGTAATTCATATTTTAATAAAACTTCTCGATTACGCCAAATATTCTTGTAAAAGCAGTCTGCCTTGATTATACGATAGATTCGCCATTGAGATACACCCACGAGCAGAAGTCTGACTAATATTTTTCAATGGTTTCTTTAGGTGGTAATTAAAATCCCGTATGAACCTCTTCTCCGAATGACACATATGAGAAATTTGGGGGCACCGTCAGCGCGGGGCCCCGAGCAATAAAAATCGTTTGCTACTTAAAAGTAAACTCTTTCCTGAACGAAGCCGGGTGTTTCAGCTAGTATCCTATATATGAAAGAAGCAGCTATTTATAATTATATTGAATAATTTTTAACGAATTTGGGGATTAAAACTTCTTAAAATACATTACCCATTTTACATCACAGGTTAATTGTTTTACTTCATATTTTAATTCACTTATAAAGTTCTTCAAATAAATATATTCTTCAAATAGAAAATCTTCATTGATGGTAATAAGTCGAAACAATATCTGAAAGTTCGTTAAATAATGAACTTGATTGAAAGCTTAAAGAACTTAAAATTTTCATTATATTTTGTTGTTGAAGTCGATCCCCTTCATAATATATACAATCGCATTATCAAAAAAATTATTTGCGTCAATTTTTAACCTTTTCACGCCGTCATTTTTAGCACACTTTTGTATAATATGACGAGCAATTGCCCCATAGTATTTTTCATTTTTTCTTTCAATTAACGTCCGATTGATATTATCCATGATTGAGTAAATTTCTACAATGAGTACTTCATCGCCTTGAAGTTGAAGTGCTCCTTGAAGGATTGTATATGCATTCAAAGCCTAAGCACGCATCGCCTAGTTCATCCTCAAAAACATTCGTAAAACAGGCGCAATGCTGTTTTTACTCATTATATATGATTTGATTGGCTCGAAATTCTTCAATAGCCTCTCTATAGCGAGCAAAAGTGTTAACCATCTCGTCGGTACGTATCGTAGCATTTCACACCACTGATTTTTTGACCATTCGAAGAGCTCCTTCAATTCCGTTTTTCTCTTAGTCGAAGAGCTGAATTTATCAAAATTTTTAGGACCACTGCCTCTATATCAATATTGAGATTATTTCATGCTTTTTTAGCGGTGTTATGTAAAATATGTAGATTATATCCAGCAGAAATAGTGTTATCATTATGTTTCTTTAAAGCATTGTGCACACTATTTTAATTTCCAAAGTTTATATTGGCAATAAGCTGTAACATTTTTCAAATGGAGATTATTTTGAATAAAATGTTGGTTTAGTAGATTGGAAATTGCTGCAGAATATTCTGCCTCTAATGAGATAAACGATATCAATGAGGTTTGAATTCCTTTGTGGACATCGAAATATCGTACTATAAGTGGAAATGTTTTTTATTTCCTTTGTCAGAGGCGTCAGTGCTATTAGAAAATGGGTGACCGTAATCTCTTTAAAACTGGTTCCTTGGAAGCAGGGCCGAGAACTTTTGTTATAATGAGAGAAATATTCGTTTTCCATGGGAATATCTAGCTGCTGAAGTAGAATCTGCAAACATTCCGAGGAACAAGGTACTTGATACACATTCAGCTGATACATATGTTGCTATGGGAATGCATCGCCGAATGATAACTGAATTACGCCTCTGCGAATGCTACATCATACTATGCATATCATACATAGAATTTGCTGTTTGACCGTAAAAAATTAAAATATTTGATGAACCTGCTACTACTTTGCTGTTTTCGGTATGAGATTTTGATTTTAAGTGTCTGCCTACATCGTTTTCCCCACCATGACTTATTGCAAACATAAATTGAACATCTTGCCGTAAACTCGTCTCTTCCAGACCGAATCCAGTTTAATTTTGAAGTCCAGCTTTTTTTAAAACACACAAGTCTTCTCGATTTTTTCCTGTTTTATTGTTTCAGATTCGGAATCAAAATTGTTGTCGATATTTCCGTTTGTAGACATTTTACTGAGGTTTCAACCTAAAAAACGAATTTCTTTGAACTACATATATACCTACTCCTTAAATGGAGAATTCTATATATTTTTCATTGAATTCGTATGCGATAAAGTAAGCTCAAAATTAAAAATTGGCACTGATAGTTTATTTTAATTTTCAGTATTGTTTGTAATGTATGTTAGAGATTTAATTTTTCTCCCAAAACGCCAGAAACAAAAAGTCGCGGTCAAAAGTCGGCTTTGGTGGGCGGGTGGTTGGAGTATCTGCCAACGGATACTATGGTCGCGGGTTCGAATCCCGCCTAGGATATGGATGTTTGTGTTTGTTGCTTGTTGTGCCATAAATTTCAGTTTATTGGACCTTTGTGTGCTGTATGTGAAATATTAATGACTAAATAAATAAAATATGAGCAAAATGAATGGTTCGTTTGAAACTTGAATATAACGCGAGTACTACTTTTTAAATTTCCTATTTTGGAAAGAAACGCGTTATAGTCTGGGCAAGAATGTATATTCATATCTTTAGTTTACTTACCTTGAACAATAACTTTTATAGAAGCACAAGTTGAGCAGTGAAATAGACTGAAATAAACATTTGCATCTCTGCTTATGCAGTTTATCTGCGGTTAACAGCTTTACAGTAAAATGACAACAATCACTAATTTTAAGTCCCGCGTGGTCGATGTTGAGAGCATTCAATTAGAATATATTCTCCAAGTTGTACGGAAACGGGGCTCTTTCATGGTCTAGTTACAACGGTAAACGAATCCTTTCTCGAAAATGGAACTGCTCGGGGGTGAATAAATCAGTCATTCTCTATTGAGACAATGTTTCACTTTACTTTAAGCTTCCCACTCCATAACGGCCTTCACCTAAATCACGTGATTTTTAGCGCAACAATGTGACAAAAGCTTTCAATATGACCATAAGCACCAAAGCTTTCTATTTATACTGGGCGGATTTAAATCTTTAGTTTAAAAATGGTTTAGCGGGACCTTTGAAAGGCGTGCAAGACGCGGGACTGTTCTTTGGCATCCCTGTATATAAGTACATTATTCCTTATGTAATTCTTTCGACTATACTTTTCGATGATATTTTTCCAAGTAATTATTGCATTCCAATTAGAATAAAAGGATTTTTCTAGTCTTTATATGTTATATTTACGTCTATTTTTGCCCGAGTACAATATTACGGGTCATTTTATAAAAATTCATTACATATCTATCTGGCCGCTGGGACGGGAACGTAACCAAAATTTTTAACATTGCTCTTAGGGGAAAATGTGCTTCGACTTACAACGCGACTATCAGGAACCAATTGTGTAGTAATTACGAGGACTACTGAATATTAATGGATTAACAATTCCCAGTAATTGAGTAATTATTTCATCATAGAGCGAATAATTAAGAAACAAGATAGTTCACGATAGGTTTAAATTACACAATTTAAATGTGCAATTACTGAGGAGTTTTTCTTCTTATTTTAAAAATACTGCGGCGGAAAAATTTATTTTTTATTCCATAATATTTATATTGATATTTTAAGTTTTCCTTCCTGTATATTTCGCTGAAGTGAAAACGCAATTAGGTAACTGATGCGATGGTCGCAGAAACGTTTATCTCACTAACGCAAAGCTATTTGTCGTCCAATTAACAGATAACAAGATTACATAAAGAACATCATGCATGCAACATGTGGTGAGTTGCTGGTTCAATTGTCTCGAGTGCTTTGGAGCTAAGAAGGATTTTCACTCTTTTATTCTCATATACACAAGGCTCAAATTGAAATATTTGTCATAAACACTAAGAGTACGTTTTACTGGAAGAATATTTGCTGCGGCATTCATAAACATGCATATTTTTATGATGGTCCTAGAAAGATAACTTAAGTACTCGGTGCATAATTTAAGTGTAGCAAAGAAGAATTATATAGCGGCCGATTGTTGCAAAACGGCGGCATACAGATTAAAAAAGTCCGGTACGTTTTATATAGAACAAATTCAACAAGGTATGTTCTTGTTTTAGGCAAAGTAATGGCTTGAGAAAGAAAATGTAACATTCATTAATATTATAGAGTATAAAAATACAATAAACCGTTTTTATTATTTTGATAAGGTACTAGTAACTTCAAAAAACGATGAAAACTTGCCGAACAGGTATACTAAAAAAATTATTACGGATTAATCTTAAAAGTATAATTATTTATTCGATATGTAATGATATTTTAATTATGCACGGTTACTTTGATTTGTATACATCTGCTTCTTTTACTCGGAGAACATTCTAGTGTTTATCCGTCCATCCAATGAAAGATTGCAATTCACACCTCTCTTCCAAATTTTATTATTGGTTCTACGAAACTATTTTGTGTGGGTATTTTTGGTTAATCTACCTCTTGGATTATTAAAGCCATAACTCCTTACACATCAGTTGCACTCACAATGGAAGAGGGAAACCCGGTGCCAGCGATAGCCTACTCTTTAAAAAGAGCACCAAGGGGTCCAACTGCTTAATTTTCCTTCCGAGTATACCAGGTTCTACATATCAATCGATATATTTCCATTAATGCTATTGCAATATTTGGAATGAAACTTTGTTGCAAATTCTCAAAAACATCCCTTTTTATGAAGCGTGTTTTTAAAATCTTAATCTCTTACTCCTATTGTAACTGACTATATGTTATTCCATGTTATATACATATTTTTTATGTATGTTTGTGTATATATACAAAGATATGAAGCTAATAATTAACAATAAGGATTCGCCAGAAGGTATCATATTCGGCTCAGATGTACACAGCCTGGGATCATTACATGCTAAATAGGGTCTACCCTCTATTAAGGAGCAACTAAGAAAACGAAGATAGTTTTTACTTTTATTATACATTTTATTCACTTACGTTTCTTTACCTAAACTAAGTTTTGTTCCAGAATGAGCACTTAGTATACAAAAAATTGAAAAATTAAGAATTTGTCTTAGTTTTCCTCAATAGCCATAACACGAGAAATACCTAAGACAAGTATTTAATTTTACAACTTTTTACTTTCTCCATATACGAGGTATAGAGAAGGCACTGTTTTTTTAGGAAAAAAATTTTATTCGAGATTTCAACGGAAATACATGACTTAAGGTCCCCTGAACCGGTTTTCACTATTATCTCGATACCTGTGGGTGGCATTGACCGGAATTTTATGGATGCTCTAACTCAAAACCTAATACTCCGATAGGCAGGAAGAATGGTAACTTACTGATTATCAGTAAAATTTAATCTCATATTTAATATTTTTTAAGACCTGCTGATTCCCTCTGGCCTACGCGCAATGGGTATCTGAGAAATAGTGCAATGAATAGCTGGTCAGTTTAAAAATTTTAGGAAGAAAGATAACCCCCATTAATTTCTTTTTAACATTTGTAATAATATAATTAGAATTTAGCTAAAATCGGTAGACGATATGTAGATGTTTATTCTTGTCACATCCGTTTTTTAATATTTGCTCAAATATTTGATGAATGTAAAATGTGCTGGAATAAAAATTGTAGGAATTATAATTTTCTACAACGTTAGTTCAAAACATTTTTCCATATAATGCATTGTGTAAGAGGTATTTTTAAAATTAACTTTTTAGCTGCCATCACCACACCACCTACCGGCGACTATTCTAAGCACTGTTACGCTTAGTTACATCTTAGTAACGCTCCTTTTTATTTTCTTAATTGTTGGAGCTTCCTGACTATATTCAATATCAGAAGGCTACGGTTTGAGTTAATTCTGTTCTTTGTAAAGTCTAAAATTTTCTCGCAATTCCTAAAAATATTTATTTTCATTTAACCTATTTAGAATTTTTGGAAATATTACAAGTATAGAGAAATTCATGTGGTGGCCACATCAGATTTTTTATTTAACGCTTATTTTGAATTTTTTTTTCCACCACACGATGGGCTCGATAATTTTCTAGGGGCAAATATAGCCGTTGGGCTATTTTAACCCAGAAAGAGTCTTCATGACTGAAAATTTTGAAACCTATTCTTATTAAGATTTATTATTTTCTACAAAATACTATTTATTCTATTTATATTTTATGAATGTCTATAAAAACTCATTTTTCAATTATTACACAGAATAACGTTATTCACCAAAGTCGATCATCTTAGAAAGGAAAACAAAATATTCTACCAAGAGCTTACGATGAAATTCATATATAAATTATTAATAGCAAAATAAAGTTTGAATTGCTTAAAAACTTTTCAGAAATTAAAATATTAAAAAATGATTTAAAAAACTTGAACTCATTACCTCAAATGTCTTAATAAATTGAGGTTAATACGGTAGTATTTCATAGCTTAATTTTTTCTGATGGTATTTAGAGTCGTAATCCTTTATTTGTTTTTATTATTTGCTTATACTATCATGGAAAAAATATGCTTCAAATATTTCTTATTATTGGGTCGAACGCTTGATTTTTCTGTAACAACAAATTCATCAATGGATACACAGCGTTCAAGCATGACATGGGATACGTACACAGTACCCAAAAGTTTTGGAGCACAGATCTCCTTTTAGAGATTGCTTGACTATTGCCGGAGGGTATTTACCCCTATTAGCTTGGGAAATGGAATATAGGCGATTTAGATGCTGGAGATAATGCGTCAGGGAACCCATTTGCGTGGGGTGCCGCAGCGTGCCAATGAGTTTGGGTGGATATTTACGAGAGCAATGACGTAATTTATGTGTAGAAATTGTCATGTAACACTCTTATATCGTCTTACTACTTTATAAATTTCACTATATTGAGTGCCGACTTTCTTATATGTTATCCTTTTATTGTGCAGATAGAGAAAATTTTATAAAACGAGCCGGTTATTGAAGCTTTGTAAAAAATAATATTGCTCGATATTTGGCTTATGCATAATTCACCGCACTGGTCATTGGTGTATTTCAGTGAGGCCATCGCCGAAGGATTCTTTTGCCGAAACAAACGAGAGTGCTTCCTCGGTCGCGGTGGATAGCAAAAACCAATGTCAATGCGATTCCTTATTCAAATATGTATGTAACTCATTCTCGACTTTCCCCAAAGGGTCGATTAGTCCGCCAAACCAAACATCACCTTGTTTTTCTGTGGTTTTAGGATACGAAAATCTACGCATATAAATGTACCGACCGCTTTCTTTCTCTTTTCCAGATTTCTCTTTATCGATTACAGATAATATTTAGTAAGTGTGTAAACATGCAACTTATCACAAGATGCAGAAATAAAATCCGACACGGAATTATACATTTTCTTTATTATATTAGTGATTACTAAATGCTAACGAGCATATCAGTTACCATGACTACAACACCTAGATTATCACATATTAAAACTAACCGCTTTCATAAAATACTAAGTATTTTGACGACTTTTCTTTTGTAGAGGTAACCATTATATAAGTATATATAATTATCTTCTGAGTTCTCTTTTGAGTTGTGAAAACTCAGATATAAACGAGAGAGGCTCTATTCTGTTTATTTTTACTTCAGATAAGTAGCTAAATAATAATGTAGTGTATGGTTTATGGAAAAGTAACATATGCCTCAATTTTTGGATTGAGAATATAAAAAAATGGACTTAGTAAAGATTTTTTGGATTTGGTTTATAAAAATAAATTAATCAAAAAGAAATGTTTATAATTGAATAAATTAAATGAAAAACCCTGTATTAATAACTTCTAGTTCTCATGATATGGCGGAATATACCAAAGCGGGCAAATCACATATGGGACGCTTTCAGGAACGACAGATAAAGATTTTAAGTCGAAGACGTCTGCGCAACGATATTAATTTGTTACAAATGAGGTCGAATAGTTAAAAATAAATTTCCCAAAATATAAAAGTCTCTCTCTATAATTTTCATAAACATTTTCAATGGAAATGGTAGATTAACTCGCAAAGAATTTATGAACAAAATATATCCAAAGGTCATATGGTTTTCGAAATATTTAATTACGCACGAATTCTTGATGATAAACATCCTAATGTATTTTGTAACATTTCCAAATTGTTTTTGTTAGGTTTGTAGTAACAGAAAGATTGTTTATATTGTATTAACATAGGGTTGAATACTTTCGTGTTAAACTCAATCAGTTTTGTTTGAGTTACTGAGGTTTTGATATATAAGCATTATTTACATATTGAGTTTACGAGTATTTATTTTGAATAATTTCTACATTCATGGAATCGATATTGAAACTGAACCAAGAAAAAAATCATTCAAAAAGCCACTTAAAATAATTATTTTAATTAATTAATTCCTGAATATCTATATACATATTTTTCTTTTAGATACAAGCAATCATTAAAATAGACTTAGCGAATTATACAGTCTCTGACTTGATAAAAAGGAGAAAGTTAAAATAGAGATTTTTCTGAAAAATATGGGAAGTTTGGCGTAATTTACATAGTTAACTTCCTCCTTCCTTCATTTTGGCTATAGGTTCTAGCATATTCTCGGCAAATACAGCTAAGGGAAAAAAGGTGTAGCAGTTCCGAGTACGTATTTATTTATACTAATTGGTCATTTGGAGATGAGAGAGGGCTAGAGAAGTGTTTAAGAGAGATCGTCTCGAGAGGACAAACTCGTGAGAGCCGAATTATATAATACACAAATAAAAACGTGTTGAGACAAATTGGAAGATTATACTAGTATTATAATGAATTCGGTAATAAGACTCCAAAGAACCCATCACAGGCATAAAGCCTTACCGGGAATGCATCCCCATGTATAAAATAAAGTTACATTGCATACTGGAGGTCCGAGATCTGCGTATTATGCAACCGAATAGAAAGAGATAATTTAAAAAAATCTGATGTGGCCACCACATGACTTTCTCCTTACCTCTAATATTTCTAAAAATTCCAAATAGGTTAAATGATAATAAACATTTTATGGAACTGCGAGAAGAATTTAGACTAGAAAGAACAGAAATAAACTCAAACCATAGCCTTCTGATATTGGACATACCCCCGAAACTCAACAACTAAGAATATAAAAGAGCGTTACTAACAAGGAGCCACGGATTCTGATGAAACGCGACCAGGCTATTCAACGTCGAAAATAAGGAGACCCGTATATCGGGGTTTTTGTGAATGGGTCCTTGAGTTCGAGAATTCAGCGTCGGAGATATCCAAAAACATCGTATGCAACTTAGTAGGCTTCGTTTTCGTGTTGACAAGAAAGGGAATTGCTGATGGGATAGCGTGCCTAGCTCCTACGGCGGGGGGGTCTTTTGGCAGCAGCTTTAGGTTGATAATGAAATTTGCAATGCCAAAAATAATTCAAATCGGCAAACGGGGGCCCGAGGGTCCCCACAGTGGCGTAACTATAGCTTTTGAACCCCTAGCAAAAAATCTCTCAGGGCCCCACTTAATAATTGAATATTTATTTGTTAGTGTGTTCTGAGTGTAATGGATATTAATAGAAATAACATAAATATAGAATTTTGATAAACAAAGTATTTACATTTATTATGAATAATTAATTATTAAATATTATAAACAATGGATGCAAGGGTGAGGGCCCCCTTGGTTTTGGGCTCTTACGCGATCGCGTAACTTGCGTACCCATATTTACGCCACTGGGTCCCCATTGTTGGTCCAAATGCCGGTTTTTTTAAAGATATCTCAGCAACCAACTGACCTATTTTGATGAACTCTCAAAAAATATCAATGTTTTGATGAGATACATTTTCGAGCCTAAAATGGATAAAATCGGTCTACGGGGTCAAGGATCGTAATGTAGGGTCGATCCAAATTTCACGATTTCGAGGGGTCCCCATGGAACGGTCGGTCCAAATTTCGGCAAAGTCCGGCTGCCTGTACGTATATATCTGGGAAGATCTGGTTGAACCAATGAACCGATTTCAACCAAATTAGGTAGGTACATAGAATCTTCACATAAATACATGACCAAAATGACATATTTCCAGAGAGACCAAGCAGGGGTGCCACAATAGCAAAATAACATTTTCTGCAGTTATGCTTTTGGAAGGAAATGGCCTAACCGAATTCAACATTTGGTACATAGAAGTTTCGCAGAAGTTCATGGCCAAAATGCTATACTTAAACCTGATTAACTAAGTAGGGGTGCCACAATTGCAAATTTAAACCTTTAGGTAATCATGAATTTGGAAGGAATTGGCAGATCCGATTTCAACGAAATTTTGTATGAAGGAGTTGTGAAGATACGAAAAACGAAAATATGACTTTTAAGATAGATATAAAAAGCAAGGGTGCCAAAATAAAAGTAATGAAAATTTTCTTTTTATAAGTTTTTGTGTTGAACTGTACGCATTGATTTTAACCATATTATAATATTTATTATGTACGCACACACACACACACGCACACACACCACACACACACACACACATATATAACCTTAATAGCATATTTGTACCGGATCAACTAAACAGGGGTGCCACAATTACAAATTAAACTCTTTCAGTAACTATGATTTCGGAAGGAATGGTCTCAACCAATGCCAACTAAATTGTATGTATATATATATATATATACGGTTTCTACAAAATACCATAATGAAATCAAGATTTTTAAAGCGGAGCTTAGGAGCAGAGCTACAAAAATCAATAAACAAAAATCGTTTGCAACTTAAAATAAAACTCTTTCCCGAGCGTAGCCGGGCGTTTCTGCTAGTTTGTAATAATCAGTAACTGTCACTGTGCTGAAGATTAGCAATTTGTAGCTCAGCTGCGTAAAGCTTTTACTTACAAAATTTCTGTTTAATTAATATATTATTAATAGACTTCAGTTACATCCGAGCGCTAGTTACTTGTGCTTTCCGTTTTTGATTTTTATTTAATTTGTAAGCGGCAACTAAAATTGCAATTACTGAAGGAATCAATCGTTTAATCTTATAACAGATTTTTTCGTGAAACTTATTTCACGCATTTTTCAGATTTTCAATAAAATTTAAATTTCTCTTTACAAAAATTAAGTAGCGTTGAATATCTAGTTGAATTTTTTAACCGTTTTACTATAAAAAGTTCATCAGTTCTTTGCCGGTACGCTTTCGAAAAACAGTCACTACAGTAAGAATAAACATCGCCAAGTCCAATGAAGCGCATCATGCATCATGTAGGTAAATAGGGAAACGATGGGAAGCTTGGGGACATGCGGGTGAGAGTCAGTCTAAAAGGGTTTTATGGAGCCTAAAGGGGAGGAAATTATGGCGCATGGCTTTCCGGCGAGTGAACTATCATTAGGTCAGGGGCAGGGATGCCTAAGAACAAATGGAGTGAGGATTTAAAATGGCTCCCGGCTTTATCCACTAAGGGTCCACTGGACCTACCGTGGACTTCTCCGACCATGATGACGCGTAACACGTGACTGGACGCACGTGACAGAAGATGGCGACTAGAGGGCTTCAAGGGGATCAATCGGCCATGTTTCCGGTTCGTGTGACTGGTGGTTCAAATGGCGGAAATTAATGCAGTTTAATCATGTTTAAAAGGCACGGGGTGAAGTTAAATTCTTGAACTACGTTTTATAACCTGGAATTTATCAGATTATTATAAACTAAATTAAATTTCTGGTATTTTACTATTCGTAATTTACATCATTAAGTTAAAAAATATACCATATATGATTTGTAAAAACTACAAGTATATATCCAGAGATTAAGATTTTTTTATTTTGAAAATTACTGTAATTAAATAACGCCATCAGCTCAATTTTATTTTAATGAATATTTCTGTTAAATGAAGTTTTTAGATAAAATTACAGGTGACTACTGAATAGCTGAATTACATTAAAATAGGTACTATTCAAACAATGTAGTCAATGCGGCATTCAAGATACGCGGTAGTTTGCGTAGATTTCATGGAATACACTTAATTAAATTTTATAAAATCAGTAATAATTTTAATTTATATAAATATTTCACATTTCCTATATTTATCGATTATTGTTCGAGTTCCGGCGTGGTTAGCGTGTATATAGCCTTATCGTCTAAAGCTTTAGTTTTTAAGAAGAGGGCGCGGCGCACGACTGACAGTGAGTCGAATACGACTCACGTGCGTCGGAATCTAAACAATAGTAAGCCAATACAACCGGTTTGTAAAAGTCCGCTGACTTGTGCGCATGCGTCAAGTTGGGCAGAGTGAGTCGGTATAGTGAGTTCAAATCCAACGCGTGTGGGTTTCGACGCACAGTCAGTCGCAATCTGAACAGCAACAACGATAGCGTGCTTTCTTTAACTGTTAGTGTATTTCGTTACAAGCTAACATATTATTTTTAATGTGTAAGATCTTTTCGCCCGAGGAAGATGAAAGATGAATTGACTTAGTAAGATCTCATATTGGTTTCCTGTACCTGTTACAAATATTTTTTAACTATATCTACTTTTACGAAGTCCAAAACTGTGTTAATAACTCCCTAGACAATCAAAAGTAATCTCGTAATTTTATTTAGTTCGAAAAAAGTACCTCCGTTTTACAGTTATTTCAAAAGCACTTTCTGCACGCACGAGATGAAAATGCAAGTACAAAGTCTCGCGAGGAATTCTGCTCATATCGGCAGGTTCTAACAAACCACTGTAAAACAGAACTCACTGTGAGTCAAGCTGTGCAGATTCTGTTCGCAGTAAGTCAAGCGCCGCACACTATTCTTAAAAACCGAGGCTTAACTGGGACTCTTCTCATCAGCTTAGTTTAAATAATGTTTGATTTAAAAATCGAACTTCCTAAGTTTTAATATTATTTTAACGTTTTTTTGGCGTTCTTTACCAGCAAAACGGTAGTAGCAGAATGCCTTATGGGCACGTCTGGTTCGTCCGCCTGTCGTAACTTTCATCTACTAAACCGCTTAATTAATTAAATTAAGTAGGAGTGATCCTTATTAAAATTCATCGCCCAATTCTTATTTTGAACTGCATCCGTCAATTAAAACTTCCACTTTACATACACAGTTTAATTCATTTATACACGTATCTCGTTAAATAGCATCCGTCAAGCAAAAATTAAAAATCCATATTTTCTCTCCAATGCTCTTATATGATCTGTGAGGTATAGATTAAAAAATTAATTCGGATAGAGGACTTCATTTAGCACAATAAGTCTCGCGACACCACAAAACTACGAGTTATTGTTTCAGAGATACAAACTCGAGAAAACCTCGAGCAGAACATCGCATATTTTGTTTAAATCGATTGCTAAGACGGCTCTCGGCAACGAACAATCAAAAATCCATGATCTGTGATGCATAGACTAAAAAAAATAACATTCGAGAATCGCTCAATCTTTCGATATCGTTTAATGAGCATTTTCCATAAACAACGCCTTTGAAATCTCTGTGTATTCCATTTATGGAGTGTACTTTTCCATCTTGTTATATTTTGTGGCTGTTTTACATCATTTCATTATTTTAACAATGCTTAATAGGCAACAATCAACCAATACTATTAGTGTTCTAGTAGTTGCTTTGCTTAAGTTTCATCTTCATCTCGCGAGTTAAGGAACTCATTAAAATGTATTACAAATTGAAATTCAAACTAGATGTATCAATAAAGTTAAATTTGTGGTATTATTACATTCAATTTAAATAAAATAATAATATATATTGTATACAGTTATTCACAACCATGGTAACATGAAATTTGGATTTGTTTCGGAGTAAAAATTTATCCAAACGCTGAAATTCAACTTTTGAGGTTTCCTTCAAATCTAAATCCGTATTTTTTCTGAGTAAAGCGCCACTACTATCGCCGAAAGATTTCCAAAGCAAACACTCATAAAGGACCCAACAAAAAATTCGCAAACATGTCCTCCGTAGACTGTAGCACCAATTATTCCACGCATCTGGTAGAAAATTTCCATTTTTATAGTTTTAAACTTTAGTCGGAGACGATATCAAATTATTTGCTAATGTATCCCCATCTTTTCTTAGGAAACCTCTTCTTTCCATTTTAGAGCACTTTATCATCGCTCGTAGCGTCAAAATATGCCGAAATTAGTCGAAATTTTCTCCCTCAGACCCTCCAGGCACGAAGAAGAGCATCCTCGATTGCTCCTTTAGACGGTCAATATATCCAAACCCTTGTTTGGAATCGGTTAATATGCTGAAGCCTTGAGAGATTAAGTAGCCCTTTTATATTTAGACTAGCTTATGATAATTGATTCATCGATACAAAGTGTTTGAGTGTAAGATATTGTTTGAGGAAGAGAGAGAGGAGATAGAGGCGACAAAGGAAGGGGGAAAATAACTTCTTCGAAGTATTGTTATACTTTTGTGGAATAACGGGTGATCGGCGGGTGTTTTCTGAATGTAAATTCCCTAGAAATGCGATATAAGTAATTCATGCGTCATTTGGAAAAGTTATATTTCGGCCATTTTGAGAAAAAGTTGTTAAGATTACAAACGCATAAATATGAGCGGTAAAATTTTATCGTTTCTATGAAAATATATTCGAAGAAAAGATTGCACGATTCTATTCTTTCTGCCGCATTATATAACTTTATACACACAAGCATATACCCGCATATTATATTTGCCTTTTATTTTGTTCTCTCGGCATTCACCTTTTCTTTTGGACCCAAGATAATCAAACGGTCCTTTCCGTATTTAAAGTCGATCATTCCCTCCGGCCTCTCCAATAAAATACCGCGCAATCCTTACAATAGAGGGTCAGGAAGGGAAGGGACCATTTAAAATAGTACCAAACCGTAGTGGAAGAAAGAATGCCGGCTATTTCGTGGCATGGACGTCCTCTTAAGATAATAAAACACGAAACGAAATTTAGAGACGGGGAAGCTTTTTTTATACTTCCTTGCCTTTTGGAGACATAAAATGCTGCATGAAGAGTAATGGTTGTACTCGATCTAAGTAATTATTATGTAACTAATCTGGAATATTTTTAGAGATACTGGCATATGAGTGACATGAGGAGTATGGAGCCCAATGTTATCAGAAAGCATAAGCCAAGTAGATGATAAAATATATAGTTCTACAAAAATCAACAAAACTGTTTCTCTTTGATTTTTGTTGGTTAAAAATGTAATCGCTTTTTCTAATTTCATTATACTTAATAGTTGGAGAGGCATCATTTACCGAATCAGTCAAATAAACTTTTGTTCAAATCCCTCGCTTCAATTTAATTATTATTACGGAGACTAAGGAGTGATAATTTATGCCTCGGATTACCCGAAAATAAGGCCATATTTGTTAAACCTTTTAACCGTATTTTGTGCGAAAACTGGTTTTTATACCGAGTCATGCAAACTCAGTCTAAAAAAAGATTTTTTTGGTGCATTTAGTCCATAATAGCACCGAATGTGTTACAATCACTTCGTTAATAAAATTTATATAATCTCGCATGTAATGAAAAATTTCATCGCATTCATAATGACCAAGCAAGAATAAAAAAACAGATTTGATAGCAGATAGGATAGAGAGACGAGCTCATGCAAACGAATTTTTTAACAATTACTTTCTTCCTCCCTAAAATATTTATGCCCCGTGCATTTTAAACCGTAGTAGGGAAAGATACCCGTAATCTATGGCCTCTTTTATTTTTCTCTCTCTCTTTCACATGGTCGCTACTTTGGAATTTACGAGAGACAGGGCGAGAGATCTCGGGATCGGCACTAGTGGGCCAGCTCAGACGAAGGAGAAAAGGAATGCAAGAGAAATAAGGTTGGAGAGAGAGAGAGGTATGGGAAGGATAAGGAGGAATGTTCGATAAGAAAAGGAGCATGTTATTGAGCAGGCAGGGAAGCGGGGGAGATTTAAGAGATGAAGGGGAGAGGGAAAATAGGAGGCCGCATGAGAGAGGGAAAAGAGAGAGAGAGAGGGAGAGCAGTTGAGTGAAGGTTTGGTAAGAGGAGTGCGCTTGTCCACGAGTTAAGGACCGGAAGGAGAACGAGTTGAATGAATAGGAAGTGAGAGAAAGAGAGAAGGCAACGAAAAGGGGGAATAGAGGCAAAGTGATTAATAATAGGCATTTGTATTCCTCGCGGCGCCTCCATTCCTTCTGGCCCTATTGCCCACTCGTGTTCGGATGTACTTACGTACCCCGATCCATCCCATCCCTACTCTCCCATCTTTTCCCTCTTCCCCACCCCTTCACATTCCCGCTCAGAATTCTCCCTTCCCTCTCCCTTCCAATATCTCTATCTCTTCCATCTCCAGTCCTTTGCTCGTTCCTACCACTTAACCCTTCTGTAGTTCTCGCCATACCTCCGTCCTTCATTCGCCATTCAAACTCTTCTCAACTCTCTTTCCTTCTTACACTCGTTTCATCTGGAAAGTCACTCCGGCGGCCATCTTATCATCTACTTCTGTTCAATTTCCACTCAAAACTCTCTCTCCATCTTTTCATGCTCGTCTCCTATCCAGCTATTAAACTAAAATTGCCCTTCCGTTTTCTTCGGACTCGCATTTATAATTTATAGTTCCTTCTTTACCTCCCACGCAAAAATCTCCTTCCTTAAAACTCTATATTCTCTTCCCCTTTCCATTGTCTCGTTTGCAAAACTTCGTCATCGTCCCTTACGACCTCTCATCCTGGATCGCTTCATCTCTTCCTGTACCTCTTTTCCAAAATCCCCGTTTTAATCTTTCTCTCTCTAAGAATCCGTCTCCCTTCTTTTTCTGCCATCGTATTCTCGGTTTCTCCATTCCTTTCTTCCATTCAGACCCTCCAACAGCTATTAGCATGACCTTTCACTCTCTCTTTTCCACTCCTATCCTCTCTACCAATGCCTTTCTGTAGGATATCCAATGACCTTTCTCTCTGTCTCTCACACAAAGTGGACAACCTTACACGTAGGCCGTATTTCTCCAAGCCCTTTATCTTCCAAATTTCTATCCCTCAAGTGTCACTCAAAACATACACAGGGAACTAAACTTCCTTTTGCTCTTTGTCAGCATGCTACTCCCATTATTGTATTACTTTCCTTCGCCGTAAATATAACTCGTAGAAGAAACAGTTTCGATTAAGTTAGCTCCACGTATTGGTATGTATTCCGTCATAAAAGATACACTGCGAAAATGGTGTACTTTTAGAAGTGTTATTTATTTTGGTCGAGTAATATTTTTCTCCAAAACTAATTTTTTCAGTTAAGCACTGCGATAAATATTTCCGAAATCAACTATGTGGATGGACAGTCCGTCCTACAAAACATTTAAATCATGCTACAGATAGTTTTACTTAACAATATTTTTTAAAAACATAATAAAATTCTATTTGCTGAGATATCCTTAAAGTAATTTATCCCAACCCTGTTAACAACATTTTTTATCATTAGTTTTATATAAATAGCATTAAAATTGATTTTTACCATTATCTATCAGAAATCTTATGATATGGAATCAAAATGCGTGAAACTTGACTTGCAATTGTGTCGATATCCAATCGACTTTACCGACAAGATACTGAAACGCCTTGTGGTTAACAACAAAATGGAATACAATAAAATTATTTTTAAGAGATTTTGTTTCGGTGACATTCAGCAATGGGGGAGGGTGGAGATAGTTTTATTTATTTGATGGCGAAATCCATCATTTTTCGCGCATTTATACAATGGCATAGGGGAAAGGGGAAATTTACAACATTAATTTTGAAAAGTGACTCTGAATATAAATTAGATCGGAATGACTTGTCCTTTTTAATGGAATTAAATGCCACTTTTTTGCTGAAAGTATTAGAGTAAAACTGCAAAATCTTATCGTAAAATTGCTTTTAATCTAAATTCGCAATATCAGTGCGACAGATATAAATATTAAATCTCAACCAAATCCTATATGCATCTATTGCTACGAAGTGCACCTGGTGAACCATGCGAAACGATCGCAGTATATTAAGGTTTACAATATTTAAATAGACAAATACAGTTTTCGGGTAACTTGAGCAAAACCAGAGTAAATATGCATCAGACGCGAAATGATACGTGATCACATGAGGGACTTTCGAGAGCAATTCGAGTATGGACTCGGAATGTAATTCGCTAATTGGCGTAATAACCTGAGCCAACTTTTTGAGAATACAAGAATAATCCAAATTGGGCGAAAAAGGAAATTAGATGCCCTTATATTGGTCCAATTTGAACGGCAGATCGACGGCGATCTCTTTCCCAGTGGTCGACTGCCGTAGTCGGGTAAGCTTGGGTAAGTATTTGAAGTTCTTCCACAGCGATTTATGTTGCTTGAAAATAATCGGGGATGGAATAAGATAAAGAAAATACGATTACAAAAAAATCAATAATTTATACAGAAAAACAAAATATAGCAAAATCTCTCTCTTTCCTCCTTTTTTCCGCTCCGGTAACGAGGAATCACGAGTCAATTTCCGTTACATTTGCAAGTGAGAATTCAAATAGTTCATGCAGAAGTCGCAAATAGTAAACCATGCAATCATATAAAATAGAAATAGATACCGGTAATAGTGAGCCAAAATCAAGTAGACAGGTCAGTCCAAACGGTGTGCCTCCAAAACAAGAATCCAGATACAAACGTGTCCAGAATACCTATCACTGAGCCCTGGTGAACATACTATCCCCAGCGAAGCGTCTGCCGGTTGCACCAGATGGAGGGAGAGGTGAAATCCCGTCGCCGATTGTTCGGAAAACCCGATTCGTATCGTCTGCTGGAAACGCCAATATTATTCGTAAGCGGAAAATGTTTCTAGGTTATAAAACCTTTTAGTGGAAATTTACAAGTTTCTTTTTTCATTTAAATCATTCATGAGCCTGTAGTAGTGATGAATTTAAAATGGTTAAGAAATGTATGGTCAATATCTTATTATGTTTTAATTATAGTAATAGCTTTTTAAACAATATCTTAACAATGTAAGTTTATATTATATTATAGCTGTTTTATTAATCATATTATATTTTTAAATTAAAGGATGGAAGGAATCGAAAAGGCTTGGGAATGGACTCGGCGTAAGGAAGAAGGTCTAGATAAAATAAAATCCTCAAAAGTTGAAACAAAAACAAAAGTTGTACTTAAACGTTATCTCGCTGATTTTGGCGGAAAATTACACTAGCTGAATATTATTTAACTCAATTTAGAAATTTAAAACAGCACAAGTTGCGGTTACAAACAAATTTCGCTTATGTTCATTTAAGGCAAATGTTATATGAAATGTGTTTTCCCTTGATTCTAAAAAAATTCTTTTTCCATAATCCCATAGCATCCTTTTTGCGCTCCACCAGTCTCCTTAATCGCATTTTCCAATCCTCCTCACTCCATTTCTCCTCTCCATCAACGCTCTTAAAAATGCTTTCTCTCAGACTTAAACCCTTCTTACTCCTCCCTGTGTCTCTTCCATTTGTTGAGAACCCCCTCTCTCTGTTTTCCCTCCCTCTTTACCTCGGCAATATAAGGGGACAGGAGGGATTAGGGAAGATTTCGTAGGAGGGATTAAGTGGAGGGGATGGGGGAAGCAAATTAAGGGACACTTTTACCATTCAGAAATGCGAGAGCGCCTGTCCGTTGCCTCAAATTCCACGCCACTTTAATCTTATTCCACACTGCCAGCGAATAACCGTTCGTTTCTTTTCAAATTATTCCTCTAACTCTCCTCGCTTTCTTCCTTCTTTCCCTCCCTCTTGTTTTATCCATCTTAGCAGCCTCACCTTCCCTCCATTCCACTCGAAACAGCTCTCTCTCTCTCTCTTTCTCTCCCATTCACCAGTTTTCTAAATTTCCGAAAATGACCCCAGTTTCGTGTTAACGCGTTTTCAATCTACTTGCCAAAAGCTTTATTTCGCCATTTTCATTTCAGTTTCGGATATTAATGCCTCGGTGTCAAATGATTGTTCTCAGAACTCCGGGATGTGATTTCATAGCCGAGTTCCAATCCATTAAAAAGTCGTATTCCTCGTCAAATTAATTCCATGAATCCGCGAGTAGCTTGTGGATAACATTTGGATGATATAGACGTAGAAATATTTCTGATTCCGTGCCATTTGTTAGCCATAACTACACGGAGATTTGAAATGGGATTATTGCGTTTTTTTGGCAATATTGAACATATTATTCTAAAATACTGACACAAAACATATCTCCAATAGCCATTAAATGCTATGAAAACCAGATGCACATTCCAGCTACAAATCAGCCGTCATAATTTATGATCACCGATCGCCTATTCAAATGCGCTAGAGTGCATCTATAGTAAAATTCAAATATGTACAAGGCGAGCTTTATATTGCTCAATTGAATATAACTTTTTGATTAAATTCACTAATAAGAATTTCTTTGTTGTCGATTTTCCGATGCCGTATTTTGATTATAAACTTCGAATAACAACGCAAAAATTACGAACACTGAAATAATAAAATTAAATTCCTTATTCAAAGTAATAAACATAATTTAATTAAAAATACTTTATATATTATCTATTATGAATTTTTGGCGTGTTTTACGATAATTAAGTGTAAAAAAACAGTAATTAATAAGAGCAGTTAAAATATTCTTTAAAAAATTCAGATTTTTTCAGAAAAAATGAAAATCATGCGTGTGAAAATTCTTACTCTACTTATCAGTAATTCAAGTATAAACCTTTGCCAGTAGCCGCAAAACTACTACCCAATTATTTTTTTGGCCACAACGTGTCCCAAAATGCAGATCCAATCCTCCCAAATTGAGTTCCGAACTACGCGAAAACAATACCCGAAAGCTCCGTATTGATCCCTCAACAGTACCTCGTGTTTGATTTGGAACACACGTAGAGATGAGGAGCATATCGGACGGGACCAACCAGTCAATGTATTCAAAACAGATTCCGATCTCATGCGGTCTCGTATCTGCGGGTGTGTCATGAATTTTGTTTGACGAAGAGTCCTCACGTCCGTCCGTTGTTCTGGTGTGTGCTGGCCGTTAACCCTCGTTTACATCGTCACGAATAATAAAGATACCCGCCTGTTTCACGCCATCGAGATCGGCTGCCGACGGGATAACGCGCAGTCTCTCTCTTTCACTCTTTCTCCCTCCCCCCCTCTCTCTCCTCTTTCCCTCTCTGCGTACCCTCGTTCTCTCTCTCTATCCCGAGGTGCAATTACGACGGAGAGATGGATGATTCATTTTCCTCTTCCTCCCCCACCCCCCCGCTGTATCCATCTCTTTCCCACACCCTTCCGCATCATACACTCATACCCTGCACGCACTTATCGCCCCTCAGAGTCCCACACCGATTTCACCAATTGGGAGCGCATGCAAACTGGGCGCAAAACCCATAAAAGCCCTGTTCAATGGCTTTACCGAAATTAACTATGGATTTTTTATATCCGGCCGCAAAGGGCAGCCGAATAGTCCGCCATGTTATTCTGACTAAATAAATAAATCACACACACACACACACACACATATATATATATATATATATATATATATATATATATATATATATATATATATATATATATATATATATATATATACACACAGACACACATATAAACACGAGAGAATGCAGGATTTATTTACAGTCAAAGATGTGCAATACGATGTTTGCTCACCTCGAGTGCTACACTTAATAAATAGGTTTAGGGAACATAATTTTGATTTAATATTATCATAAAAGTCTCACCACATTAAGTAAAATTTATCATGCAGCAGTATATTGTGAACTATATAATTAACTAAATTACAATCGATGTTAGTATTGAACTTTCATTAGCAAAATAAGCCTGTAATCAAATATCGGTTTCTTGATTCACTCACAAACATTCCAGCATCGGAAGGAAGGTTTTCATGGTTTCTCGTTGTAAAGAATTGAGTAAAAAGTATTGAGAGCATAATTTTCCATCCTTCCCGATTCCATGTCCCCTTTTATTCTAGGCCAAATCCTGCATTCTGTCTTTCAGTACTCGAATTTTTCTCCTCTTTGGGTAAATGTTCTGAATTTTATTTACACTACCAATTGATTTAAATAGAAGCCAAACAAAAATATTCTACTTTTAGTTGAGTCAAGAGTAATGAACAAACCTCCGGAAAATGAACCAGAGTCATGATTGTACGCCTACAAGAAAGCCTCTAATGTGCGTAACGTACTTTTATACGTAAGCGCTTGCGAGAGAAAGCCGTTTTTTAAAGGCTTCTCCGCTGTCTTGGCCGATGGTTGAGTGTCGCGGACGATGCTCGGGAGTTGGGAGGGCGTGTATGCGGTGAGGATGGAGGAAAGGAGAGGGGAAGGGAGTGAGAGACAGAGAGAGAGAAAGATGAGTGGAGATTCGAGTGTTTGGTCGTCCGTGGTGCTTTGGAAGGATGTTGAGAGAAGCGCGAAATGAATAAGTCAACAACACAGAGACTTTTTTTATAGAACTTGTCGACCACAATCTTATCTCTTTTTTCTGCTGCCCAATCCCCTTGCTGATAAATTATTTTCTCTCCAGCAAGGAGATATTGTCCTCGAGTTATACAAGGTTTTATAGTACAATCCAATCTCGCGATTACTTCTCAAGTCACGTACATTTGCTTACTACCAACCTAATATTGTCTTCATGTGACTGCTTTTTCAATTGAGTATTATTATACATTTATTTTATAATGCTACAAAATGGGATGTAGTTATTTGATACATAAAACGTTGGCCAAGGAGCTACGAGGCAGCCGTTGGCTTTGTTCTTTTCCTTTTTGAACGCAGCCGCTATGAAGGCGTTTTCTGTATATAATGTACGCGCCAAAACCGCTAATTATATAAAAAAAGAAACCTTTTTAAGTATTAACATCATAAATAATATTGAAAAAAATTGTTTTCCGATGCTACAGTTAGTATACTCCAAAAGATTTGAGGAAAAGCGCTCTTGCTCGAGTATAGGGAAAGAAGGTATGTATACGTACGGCCCTCAAATTATAGAATTTTATCGGAATATGTCAATCGTTCCAAAAAAATTGAACAATAAATTGTTGACAGGATGTGCTTAATCTTCATTTGCAAGGGTCATCGATAATCAAATGTTAAAATTATGGAGACAATGGAAACGACTAGAAACCGAAACAAAACATTATAATCAGAGGCTAAAATGTTATTTAATATAGTATTTTCAGTTAATTATTAATAAAACTAATTGCGTAGCAATATAAGAGTGCTAATATTTTGACTAAAACAAGTACATAAATATGTAATTAGTTAATTTTAATATTAATCACAGTGGGGTTATAGTGACTCTAAAAGAATAATTTCGGAACTTTTTTCGCATGAATAATAAACCTTCCTCTTGATATTTATACTTTCTTGCTTTAAGGATTAGTTTACTTTTACATTTATTCTGGACGCACACCTGAATCTTGCTGCGATTACCTTAAATTTCCATTAATCTTCCTTGAGGATGAATCCCTATCCTCTCGCCTGTCCTCTTTTCCAAGCCACTCTTCCTTTCTTATATTCATCCTCTGCCTCTTTTTCTACCTCTTCTCTTTTCTGCGTATTCACATGTCAACTTCCTCCGCTTCCAATATCCCTGCTCCGCGAGGAAATTATTCCATTATTAAAAGAGTTGATAGTATAGCGGGAAAGCCGATTTATGTATCCTCTCTCTCTCTATATATATATATCCTTGGATGACGCGAGGTCTTTAGTCCTCGTGTGATATCCAGTTTTAATAGTAAGCCTGTTTGTGTTTCGGATTTAATAAAAACACTCGACGAAGTTTCAGTGAGACACATGTACGAGTTTTACTCGGAATTTATAAAAAAAAGCTGAAAGAAAAAGAGAGACTGAAAGAGAGAGATTCTGAGAAAGGGAGAGAGAGAGAGAGAGAGATAAGGATTACATTCCTCCAAAAATTTTCCAGTGGCTGAAAGGGAAGGCACGGATCAAATTAATTTAGTACAGCAAATGTGCGAGGTACTCGCAAGTTTGACCAATAAGTTTTTATTTTAAACTCGGGGACTTTTGCATGTAATTTAATTGTAAATGCCATAAAGAGAGGATTGCCTACTGTTCGGCAAGTCGCCTAAATTTTTAAAAGCATTTGAAAGTTTCATAAAAAATGACCAACGTGGAGTGCGACGAAATTAAAATTATTTAAGGGTTAAAACGAGCGATATGTTTTAAATGTGAAAGATTTGGACTAACATTTCCTTTGTTTACATACTTGGTACAAATTATTGTCAATTACTCGGCTGAGATATATAAATATGGGAAATTGTATATTAAAATAATAATAATTAATTATTTCTTAGTTGATATAAAAGAATTCACCGAAGGTAGATAAAAAAAGGCATTTTATGGCTACTGAAGCTTTTAAATTGGATTTCAGTTATAAGGGGAGCTCGTTGTTTGTTTTTGATCAATTTCATGTGATTTAATTTTATTTAAGCTTTTAGGAATACGATATCATAAAAGGCTATCCAGGTTCATTCCCTCTCACTTGGCATCACCCTACTCAAAATCTCTATATTTCTTTACTTATAGTTACCTCCCCATCCCATTGCAACCAGGAGTCTTTTGCCGCATTTGTTGCTGTTACATGTGCTTCGAATTCTGTAAAAATACCCATTTATGTTTACAAAGACGAGAAATTCGATTGAAGTTGTGATGTATAAATGTTTTATACTCGCTTATGTAATTATATTTTAATATTGTTTCATATTCGAATAGATAGTCATATTTTATGAAATTTCGTATGTACTTTATCTACTCCAAATAGCATATGGTATGCGACCTTAAAATTACAACTGCAAGTGAAATTTTATAATAGTTATAAATTCTGTATTTAATTAAAGAGCATCTTCACCCATTGTGAAAGAGCTAATGATGTAATATCCATCATTAAATGTAGTAGAATAAAATGACTTCAATTATAGTTATTTTGTTCGATTAAAAACATAATTTAACTAAATTTTAACATAGACCCTTTTATGAAAAGTTCTCACGAAAACTATACTTCATAAAATTTGGTTTTATTTTTATGAATCCAGAGCGCAAGTAATTTAATGTATTTGTACACGTGTAAAAGTGTAAATGACTTAAACTGGCGGATTTCAGATGGATTACATTTTAAATTTAAATTTCGAGCCACATTTCAAAACTTCTGAAGTTAAATTTGAATAATTTTTATTTTCAAATCGTGTTCACAGATCTTTTAAAAATTAGTACATTTTATTTTCCTGCTATTATCTTTTCGTTCTTTTATTAAAGATACTTGTCGTCGAGTGAAAGTCTTCTTTCGGTTACATTTACTATTTATCAAAATAAAACTAAATTCTAAATACGGTCTTTAAAACTTCAAATGAATTGTTTACGCAAATATACTTTAAAATTCTAAAAAGTATTGAATGTGTAACCTTTATCATGCTGGAATATATTTAGCGTTTTGAGAAAATATCCCATGTTAGAACTTATAATTGATTAAAATAACTTAGATTATGATTCAAGAACTTCTGCACAGGAGATTATTACGATATTACGATTATTTTTTAAATACAGGTATAAAGTTTCTACCAAAATATAACTTTGTCAAAATATTTAATATTTGCATTAACGAGCTTTAAAAATGACCTTTTTCTGAGCTATGGAATGGAGTGGTGAAAGGAATAAAGTCTAATTAAGTGTTGCTCCCATAAGTATGCAAGTTATCGATAGCTGCAGTTCGTCAGAAATAATGGAGATTTCCTGCCCTGATATTAACAAATACCTACTTTAGAACAGTTCAAGATACAGAGCGTTCCTCGTATTGTTACTATTCTTCACAATATTAGTGAAATAGCAAAATCATCACAAAAGCACCATTAATGTTGTTAGAGTATAAACCGAAATAAAATCCAAAGCATTTAATAGATTTATAAGTTTAAAATTCCTATAATTTTTCGTAGTTGATGTTATCATTCCAGGAGTGTTCATATTTTTCGTCGTCAGTTGTTTTAGAGAAGGTAGCTTATGAAAATTTGAAACCAAAATCCCTCCTAATTTCGTTTTTATTCACTCTCGGGCCATAACCCCCGGGTTAGATGTATCCAGTTTCACGGTTGTTAGCCAGCAACCGGACCTTACCTGAACTTGAATGACACTTTCAAACAACCTCAGCCGCCCATCCACACTGATCCTCATTCCTTCCTACTACCCTTCCCATACAAACCAGGGTTTGCAACCCCGGGCTGTTTTCTATGATATCAGGGACTAGAATGAGGAGGATTTGAAGATCAAAATTTTCCCCATTCTCCACAATTTTAATGCCCCTCTCCTCTATCTCTTTATCATCATCTTTCATCCTTCGAATCTCCCCACATTCCACTCCGCTTCCTCTCCTATGCTACGGATCGTCGCCATGGTAAATTAAAATTTTTTGCTTTGTTTATCCTCCAATCTTTCTCCTTCCTCAATATTCGATATTGTTGAGTGACAGCAGCATCCAACGGTATATTGATGCTCCCCAAATTTGTGGGCGTATAGGTCACTGTATTCGTGAGTTGGCTTACATGCGAAAGGCAGGGAATATTTAGCATGGACTCCTGGAAACCATTTATTCAAAACTTTTTCAGGCGCTGGCTTTTTTATAGTTAACCGATAATTGTAGACTAGCAATTTTTTATTGTTAACTGTCAAACGAGATGTATGGCAAGCATGTTTTCTCTAAAATATAAAACAAATACGTGGCAGTTTTAATTTTGTTAACCAAGTTTTTTGGTGGTGGTGACCAAAAGTGTTAAACATAAATCGATAAATGTGGGAGTTAGAATTAAAATGATGCAGTTTAATTAATCACATGCGTTGAAGCTATACACTTCTGTCATCCAGTTAACAAAATTGATCCACTCATTTTAGAAAGATTATTGATCTGAATTACATCAGTTATCAGCAACGCCTTTTTAACTTTTTACAACATGCACAGGTTTTACTAAAGACTTGTCTAGCCACACTTTAGCTTAATATTCTCACAAATTCTTATGAATGGAGATTATATTTTCCCAAATGTTTACACAGGAGTTTCGAATTTTCAAGGTGCAATGTGTGCTTCCTTCATTCATTAAAATACATCAATAAGGATCGAAATTCTCCGTTTTTGCTTTATTCGAAGGCGAAAACTATAAAATATCTGTCTTGTGATGTTTAAATGTTAGACCAAAGAATTTATCAGAAATGCGTTTATTTTTGAAATATTATGGCTTTCTCGTTCTCTTTCCTGGTGTTGCCAAGGCGACCCGCATTGTTGCCTCCTATTGAATTAGCGTCTATTAGGCCTTAATATAGACAAAAGCGTTGTGTTATCCGCTTCGCGCTGTTTACGAAGCATCGAAATTATAGTTGTTGCAATGACAAATTTAATAGATTGCAACGTAAATAATTGAAGATTATTATTATTCCGTAAACTGCGTGTGGGTTGTGGGAATTTTTAACGATTGACCAAAAGAAAAAATCTTTCTTTTTTCAATATTAGAATGTGAGAAGGGTAATGCAATTTCTGACTGAATTCGCAAAATTTTTTGCCGGCACCACTAGGTTTTTTAATTGGTGTAATACTTTTAAATTGGAGGGAGGAGAGAGAAGGATGAAGGAGAAGAGATACAGGGAGATTATACAAAATCATATTTTATACCGTGAAATGATGCAACGAGGAGAAAGATGGATTGCCATTTTATAACATGAATCGATTAATTTCTTGTAAAAAATAAAATTAAAATAATTTAACATTATTTCTTAAATAATAAATATTATCTTTAAAAATTAATATTTCCAGTCATTTTCCCCATCTTATTTCATTGTTACAAACATATTACAAATAACGCTGTAACGGGAAAACTAATATACCTAAAACGTTTCAATTTCTAATAACAATATTTGGAAATTACTAACAACGTGGTGCTGGTAAAACCTCATATCCTATTGGCCAACTCAATTTTCTTTGCTTTCATTGAAGTTTTCATATTTAGGTATATCTTATATATTTCTCTTACCCCGTCTGCAACAACTTCCACCACGCACCACCAGACAGCGCCACTGAAGCACCCAAGCCAATGTTAATCCTTTATGTCTCAAAAACGGTAAGAGATAATGGTTCGAAATTTTTCAAGAATGCTTGATTCATATATAAAAAGTGATTGACGAAAAAATATTTGGAAAAAAAGACTCAGGTTCGATTCCATGGAATTATTTCTATCTAACTATATAATAAAGCGTTAACCTCTATATGTTGATAGGTATGCAAACATTTTCTTTAAAACGTTGTAAATAAAAATTTTAGTATTTTTTAATTTAGAATTGCAGAATACAGATGGAAGCACAAAGTAATTAATATTTTAACGCTCATTATGAAATATAGTTATGAAAATTCGAGAAAAAAATATTTTAACTATTTTAATCTCAATGGGTTGTTAATCAATAATCATTACCCTTACAAATCAGGTTTTTGCACATGGACAACTGTATGTAGCCATGTTACGAGTAGGAAGGCAAGAAAATTTAAGGATTTTATCTCGTCGCGATAACAAAGTTAAGAATGTAATATCCTGAAGTTTTTGACTTAACATTTTAATTTATTTAACTATATTATATTAATTTTATTTTTCCATTTCTCATTATTAAAATTAACGAAAAATGAAAAGTAAATTTGACGTACTTATTGTTTTAAAATCCAAATAATCTAGTTAGATAAAGTGAAATGATTTATTTCTTAAAAAAAAGGCTATCTTAGATTTGCGTGACGCGTCAGCTATTTTCTCATAATGAAACACGTAAAATTGGACTTTTTGACGTGAAGGCTTTCCTTTTTTTGGAAATTAAATTTAGAAAAATGTGACCTTCGATCTTCGGAACTGGGCCATTCTAAAGAAACCATTTTCATGTTTCTTATTTTAATCGTCTTTTTCGTCTTCAGCTAAAAACGCTCGATAATCATTTGAATGGTATATTTTGGAGAAATCTTGGCATTTTAACGTGATGTTGCCTTGCCTACCAAATACATTGTTATACCTCGACATCCTATTGTTACTTCAATCCATATGTTTAAGCTTAATTTGAAGGCCTTTATTAAGAGGAGAGAAAGACGGAAGGAGGGGGAAATGATTTTCATTGCAATTAATGTAAACGACATTCGTTGCGTTATTTACGAAAAGGAATACCTTAAAATCTGAAATATTATTCAAAGAGATTAAAAATCGTAATAATGAGCTAAATTCGATATTATTGAAATATAAGCGGTATCTAAATCTGAGGAACGTGCTGGACGTTTTAATAAAGAAATCCATCATATAAATATTTTATGGGGTGAAGGATTGTGCGATAGGTTACGGGAGTTAGGTAGAAGAATGGAGGACATGAGGACGGTTTGGAAATACGGAGAGAATGAGAGGTTTAAAAGAAGCAAAGAACCACAAAAATAACAATAAAAGGCTATGTTGTCCGTCCGTTAGTCTGAGTGTCAAGCTATTAAAACGCGAATAGCTCGATCAGTGATGTAGACATATAATTGAAAACTTGCGTAAATAATCTATTCAAATATAAAAATGCTTTGCCGAAAGAAAATTTACGAAAAAATTCCAGAGCTCGACTCCAAGATAATATTTTTATTCTTTGTAAGATAACACTCGAAAATCGACATTTGACCAGCAGGGTTTCTTCTTTTGGAAATTGAAATTAGAAAAACTTAACTTACGATCATCAGATTTTAACTATTTTAAAGAAAAATTAATAAAATCACTTATTTTATTCTTTTTTCCGAAATCACTCATTTGTTTATCTTAACAACCGATTGCTGTGAGAAAAAAAATCAATATAAGTTATGATTGTTAAAATAATTTATTTAAATTAAAATTTTTAATTCTGTTTTTTATTAAGTTAAACCCGTCATTTTTGACGAGCAATCGCGCTAGTTTTAATTATTTTTTAAAGAAATTTAAAATTCAGTGCTAAAAATTGGTAAAATTACTATAAACCATTCAAAATTGCCACGCATTCATACTGTATGCATAATTATAGATATAAATTGCAAATGTTTTATATTATAGCAATGAAAGGAGAATTTAGTGATTCCGACAAGAAAATAAATATACCCTTTCAAAATGGGATGGAAATTCAGTAAATTGGTGCGAGGGAAGGAGGAATTTAGCTCCAGTTCACGAGATGGGATAAGCCAAATTGAGATTGAAATTGATTCGTATTTACGGCTGAAGATTTGCATAGAGAATCCCGAATTGCAAGTCTGCATCGTACATCATATATTCTCTCAATCTATCTCCTTAGCTTTCTATATTCCTTTCCATAATTCCCTCTATAGCACTTTTTCGCCCACATTCTCTCTCCCTTTCTGCGATCCCTCCGACATAAATTTTTCCAGTAGTACAAATCTAGCCAGCAGTTTATGTTCCTCTAACGATGTCCATTTCAGATTTTTATTAATGATGTTACACTTTGTTTACTATCGTAATTTCTCTTTACAAATCTAGCTGCCCTGCGCTGAAACTTTTCTATCTCGTTAGTTAGTCCCTTTTCGTAGGGATCCCACACAGCTGACGCATATTCGACCTGCGGTCGAACCAAGGATAAATAAAAATTGTTTCACTTTTCGGAACTACTTCGAACTATTCTCCCTATAAACGCCAGATTTTTGTTAGCGGCACCTATCAATCGGCGAAAGTGGGTGTCCCACGAGAGAACACGATGGATCGTGACTCTTAGATATTTAACCGAGTCTGAAACTGGAATCTCTAATCCGTCCAACAAATAACTAACATCCAACGAGATATTCATGGTTCTCCAGAAATTGAGACGCAGATTTTCTTTTGGTTAATCTCTAACTGCCACATTTTGAGGAGTGTAATCATGCGATAGTACTCGGGGACGTCCGCGACCTTGTTGGGCTTGGGTATGCCCTCATACACACCTCTGGGAAGTTTCCGATCTTCAGGCAGCCTTTATATAACTCTGCGAGGTACTCTACGGCAGCAATGGGCAGCTGCTAAATAACGACGCCGCTGATGTCGTCGTCTCCTGGAGAGCGGTGCGTGGAGAGTTTCCTCATCACGGCAACGATGTTTCCAGTGGCGATCCGAGGAAAGGTCTCCTGCTTTGACTCAGCGCTCCTGTTAATCTCGGCCATGGCTGACTTTACAGCTCTATCAGAGTCCACCGAGTCAGCAGTGGAAGGATCTCCCCATTTTTGCATCTATATTTAGGGTACTTATTGGTCATATTTCATATTTTGTCTAGAAAACTACCTAATATCTTATTAGTCCTAAAACACCCAGTAGCAATCCTTAGAGCAGATTCCAATCTCTATATGGAGAATCTTAAAATCGTATAAAATTTCGAAAAACTTAAATATTAAGCGTTCATTACCAGCGATTCTAGAGTAGCGGAACGCCTTATGGGTACGTCTCCTCCGTCCGCCCGCAAGTTTTTCCGACACTACTGGGCGGATGTTCATCAAATTTATTTAGGGCTTCAGGGTATTTAAATTATGAAACTGGTATAAATGGTTCACATAAACTTTTAAATAAGCTTTCAGTCATATCTCGTAAAATATTACTTACATAAAAAAAGTCGCCAAACAAAATTTGTCGAACTGTTGAAATGAAATATAAATTTTCCGACGCACTTTTATTGAAGGATTATCCGTTGTCAATAAAATCAAACAAGAAAATTGTAACTCACATAAAACTTTTTCCCGTGTTTTTTAATTGTTGTCAATGAAATCAATCTTCTCTGCAACTGAAGTGAACAAGATCCTTTATAAATACGTTTAATTTCCTTTCGTGAGCGTACAGCATATAGCAAATGAAGGGAAATGAATTACCGTGACGAAGAAATTAACTTAAAGACTTATTTTTTTACATACAGTATATACACAGATTTTGTAGGTGAAAAGAAATGGATAACTTACGACAGAGGAATGTATGTGAACGTAGAGATTACTATTACTCATTTCAAGTGATATATGTTTTAAATTATTTTCGATTTTTTAATTAAATACGACTGGTTATAAAATGCATCGGAAAATCGAAAATTAAATATTTTATTAATATCGCTTCCGATATATCGTTTTGCAGTGCTCTATGAATAGACTAAACTATTGATATTTGTCTTTTTTTGACATGATAACATAAATCATAAAAGAACGCCTTTGGAAATTCTGTGTACTCCGACATGGAGTGCACCTTTCCATTCTTGTTTGCACGATATAAGGTTGAGAAGAATCGATCTCAGTTTAATATTTTCGTTTCAACTTTTCAGTCCTGATACTGAATAATGAACAATTTAGAGAAAGTAAATGGATAGAAACATCCGCATTAAAATCCTTATGATAAGAGGATGATACAAAATTTGAGAAAAACGGTTTGATAAATTTAGGTTGCCATATAAAAGGAATAATTCTCCATTATCTACAAAAGCTTTGCATTTTCAATACTATATATATATATATATATATATATATATATATATATATATATATATATATATATATATATGATATAAACTTATATCAGTTTGAAATTCCATTTTATGCATTCTGCGATTAATGTAATTTTATCTTTATTGGTAAATCAATTAATTTTATCTTCATAATATCAATCGATCGTAACATATTATTTTAAATATTTAATATTTTAAATATTATTTTTTTTTAAATTTCTTATTAGATAACCATTAAATACTTAGTTATATGTGTGTCGGCTTAAGTCCCCAATAGGTTTCACTCATGATATGAATCATATTTCCTCATATTAAAACTCATGTGTGAACAAAATGTAAACTTCGAGAACCGAAGCAGAGGAATAAAGAAAATTGTGAATTAATTTGAAGGAGAGGCGTCGGACACGCCACCATCTAACGTCTTTACCAAATAAGAAATTTTAATGATGATTCGAAATACTTGTTTCTTTCCAGAACCATAACCTGAACCATTTCATTACGCAAAACATTTATTTCTAGTTTTATTCGCTCCTTGAACCAAAAGACCTGCAATTGTTTTTTTTGCATCCTCCCTCGTGATCTTGCACTTAGGATCGGCTAAGAAAGACAATAATGCCTAGGGATTTGTCTGCCGGGGTAGAGCGGCACGAGGAATGGCGGACGAGGGAGGATAATAGTATGAGGTGGTGCTTAGGATGGAACGGCAGATGCTGAAGGCTAAGTGGTTTCGCCTTACAGCGAGTGTTCGATGATGACCGGGTGAGTGCATGTGACTTCGCCGCCGCACTTCACCGTCTCAACTGTGTGGGACCTAGAGATTCCACATCGCACGCTCACATTTCTTGCCTCTGATCGTTATGAACATTGTGTTCAGATGGAAAGAATTACATTGACGCGGGAAGATAAAGGAAAGTGAGTTAGGTGGAGGAGGACGTCGTCTCGAATCGCGGACCATTCGAATGACAGAAAACACGACGGACAAATCCTTTTCCTTCCTATTTCGCTTTCTCCTTCCAATTTTTCTTATAATACGTCTTTAAGCACTCTCTCTCTCTCTTCTCAGGTAATATCCGATACAGTTTGCCTTCCGTTTCTAATAGCCTCATTCACTTTTATTAAATTATTCTTATAAATTCCTGATTTCATATCTATCCGTCCATTTAATCTTCACCCTTCATCTCTATGACCACATTTCGAAGCTTTCCAACTAATATATATAATTTGTCCTCAGTGCCCATGTTACTGCTCCATACAGAGAGAAACTTCACCTATAGAGTTTAGCCATTTAGTGAGAATTCTTGCGAAGATCTTCGACATGTGCGACAGTAGACTTATCGTTCTGTAGTCTTTATAATGCATTGCCTCAGGCTTCTTCTTTAAATGGATCATCTTTACTTTTAGAAAATCCTTAGGCCAATATTGGTCATAAATCTCGTTAATTAATTTTTTCATCACTTTTAGACCTGTAAAATTACATGAAAATATATTACTGTATTTGATTACAGATTGAAACAATATGGAAGCAGACTGACAAATAATATCTTGCGGGGAAGTTTAAATTTTTTTAATTAGTAATAGAAAACAGCTGTTTTCAAATACGTATTTGACCCTAATTTATTTGCAAGAAACCGTAAAATTTTGCACCTATCCATGTACCAAATGAAAATACATCCATAGCTGCATTGTGGTTGGCATTTTGAAGCTTTACATTACTTCCACAATATTCTTCAGACATTGAAAATAATTCACATCCTTGAAACTAATTTTGACAAATTGAATTCTATTAAATTCCATTTAGTTATATGTTTTGCGTCATAGAACAAGATCACATATTCAACGAAAGTAAATTTAGGGGATTTTGAGTGAAAATTGTTTTTTAGTTAAACCATGATTTTACCACAGCACATCTTCTTATTTTCTTAATCAAGTTTTAGTTATTTTTATCTTAATTATGTCATGCTCGATTAGATGACTAAATTAATTTAAAAATATAGGAAAAGATATGGAATATTTTAAATTTCTTCCAGAAACCGATGATTACGATAATAATTTAAGAGCGATTAAATAATGCATGAAAATAATTTTTTTATCTAAAGAATCACTTTACCCGTGAAACTGATTAAAAACATCTAAAACGTTTAGAATGTGACAGCTATAAAATCTTTACGTAGACTCTTTGAATCAGGAAAACGACGGATAGGATAGAACGAGAGATAGAAAATGGCGTGTGATTGAGGAAATAGGGAACGAGGGAGGGCAAATGCGGTGGCCGAGAGTGGAGTGGAGGGAGGAAATGGACAGAGGAGGCGCTGCTTCGTTGAGAATTGTATACCGTTGCCCCTTTCTCTTTCCTTTCTCTCATCCCCTTCTCCACTCTTCCCTTTTACGATCCACTTTCCAGAGGGCGCACACATACTATCCAAATCCTCCCACAGGCCATTCCTCTTTATTTTCTCTCTTCTAAAGGAAACCACGCACTCTTGCTCCCTCTTTCTCTCTCTCACTCTTGCTCCTTCTTTCTCTCTCTCACTCTTTCGGTCATCCCTCTTTCAGTTTACGGCCAACTGGAGGGGTCGCCATCTTCTGTTTCCACCCTTAAAGAGGTACGGGTTGATACTCTCCCCCAAACCCTCTATTCCCTCATCAACCATCCTGAGGCCAATGCCTTCCCTCCCCCTTCCACGAAAGGCGACATTCTCCCCAAGCCCTAAGATACACACACTCGCGCGCGCACACACGTACACACACAGTGGAACCGAGGTACATAACAGACGCACATACGCAACAGCGGTGATGACCTCCATGCTCCGTTGCTTCGCCCTATCACTTAATCTTACTACCCCTGTCTCTCTCTCTCTCGCTTTGTCTCCTCACTTTCTCCTCCGCTCCATCGAGCCAAGCTTAATAGAGGGGTTTTAGACGACTTCATCCGAAAGGAAGAGATATCATGCGCGAAATTTCACACTCGGAAATTAGAAGCTCTAAAGAGGTTTTGTGCCTCTTAAAGGGCACTAAAAAGAAACTTACAAGATAACTTGCTCGTGTTTCCGGATTCTACGCGGCCTAAAGGTTTAATCGATTGTGTTGTAGAATGAAGGTTGTCCGTATTTGCTCGCATATAAGTCACACTTTTTTATCCAAATTTTATGTTTATAATATGAGGATCCGACTTATTTCCGAGTGAACATTTTGCAAACCACCAAAAATAGAAAAAAATAGTATTGATCTTGGTTATCTCCAATAGCCATAACAAGGTTATATGTTATATGCTTATTTTTTTACCCGCAGGACGAGGTCATTAGCTCTCTAGCCTTGGAAAAGTTTAAGATGTGAGATGATCGTAAAATTTCACCGTTAAATGGCTATCATCAATCAACAACTTTTTGACATATTAAAGCATTACGTAATCATAGTAACAATAAAAAAATTGAGAGAAATATTATTATTAATTGATGACAGAGTTTTAAAAGTTTAAGTTCTTCCCGGCAACAAGAAAGAAAGATGCCGTAATCTATCGGATACCAGAGCATCCTCTCATTTTGATTTCATATCGTTCATATTCATAACATTCATTTTCATATCATAAAAATATAAAGATAATACAGGATTGACATAAA
This sequence comes from Tanypteryx hageni, assembly GCA_028673005.1. Taxonomy (NCBI): domain Eukaryota; kingdom Metazoa; phylum Arthropoda; class Insecta; order Odonata; family Petaluridae; genus Tanypteryx; species Tanypteryx hageni. Next base: position 61,987,242 of record CM054116.1, read on the forward strand.
AGATCTTTCCCATTAACAAAACTACTGAAAATAACCAGATAAAGTACGAAATTCAAACTTCCAGAAAGGAAGAAAAAATCTTCAAGTTTCAAATAAAACCGTGCATTTGTAAAGTTTTGACAATGTAAAATTAGGAGAAAATGGCGTCACCGATGGTAAAAGAGAAATGGGTTAAGGGGTTAGCATAAATGATCTTTATCTTTTCAAATATTTATTTTTGAACAGCATAACAAATTCAAACATTCAGACATTAAGGAATATCTTTTGAAATGTTTTAATGCTCAGAGATGTGCGACATGGGCGCCATTGATCACCCTGCACAACTCAAATTGGTATTCTAGATCCATTCACACATTTACACATCAGCAGGTTCAACTTCTAGTACTTTTAGTGTTCAACTCTTAAATTTACAAGCGTCGATGGAACATAAACTCGCTCCCTGTCGTACTCCCAAAAGAAAGATGGCAATACTTTCAAGTCGGAAGATCTCAGGAACCACTCTACAGACCCTTCACGATTAATCAATTTTACAGGTTAAGTCACTTTCGGAAACTCTTACAGCACAGAGTGCAAATGTGCTACTTTATTTTTTGCTTATGGAGTTTTTACCAGCTTCCTGGAAGTTTGAACTTCATACTTATTCTGGTAAGGTTTTAAAATGGTAAAGATGCGAACCTTGCATTAATTACGACTAAGTCCTGCATTACTCCTCGAGCCACGCATCCCGCGTTTATTGCATGCTGCGTGCTTGAGTTGTGTTATGTTCAAAAAGTTCGTTCGTAAGTCTTTATTTCGAAACTCGAAATCATAGACAAAATTTTATAAATTGTGCTTTGGTTCCAAAGCCAGTCCACAAAAGCCTATTTAACACACAATTAAGCTGGAATAACGTATGCACATTTGCAATGATTAATAGCAGGAAACAATTCTTTTGTAAATTTTAGTTTGGTTCTTGATTAACCTCTCTATCGTCGAATGAACATGTAGCTAAGTAACGAACAAACCACTGTGTTATAGAACATCCCTTGGTGGACGGTACGCTCTCCTACCGAAAGAAGTTCCCGAGAGCGACGACTGGTCCATATGTACGTCTGATTTATTAAAATATTAATAACTTATGGAGCTTCGTATATAAGTCGGGTACCTTCTGTACTGTGCATCCCGCGATTTCGCTTTTCAGTATCTCTCAGCCGTATCCTGATATATGAATATATTGCTGTTAGCGTCCAGATAACTCACCAATTTACTTTAATTTTATAAACAAAAGCAATATTTATCCATTATCCTGCAATACAGCTATGGTACTAATAGGAAAATTTTATTTTATCGGAATTTTAGGCCTTATCGCGATTCTCTTTTCTTTTATCTATTTTATATTGTTTATTATATTTTTCAGATTGCCTTATACAGATTCAGGATGCGTCTAACACGCAGGTAAATATTTTTCCTATATTATTTTGAAGAGCAAAGGTGCAGCTTATAGTCAGCGGCGACTTAGTAGGCGAGCAAATGCGGTATTTTGCATTTTTATTGGTGGGTAGCACAGATAAATACTACGTAACAAAAATAACTATTTTAATTTGATAGAAATATGCTTAAACATAAGTTATTCAATATTTTCATAAATTGTTTCTTTTTGCATTTGGCAGTTTAAGTGATTATCCTAAGCATGAAATTTCTATCTTTGGGATGATTATCTTTAATGAACTATTATTATTTCTCACGTTGGTCTTCAATCATTAAGTCATTTATCTGAGGCTTCATGCCATACTCCTTGTGTTCGAGGGCGAATCACTCCATTATAATGCTTTAGATTTTACTTCTTATTTTAATAGGTACTGCCTAGCAACGTCTGACAGTAATCTTTGACAAAAGATCTTCCTAAATCCATGTGACCGAAAATAAGTTCTGAAGGTATGAGATGACGTTCATAACTTAAGCCAGCAGCATTAATTGGTTTCTCTTTTGTCAATTACATTATCTACCTCTATTAAACATCCAATGAAGCTTTAATTTAATCCCTTTAGCCCTCTTGGCAACTTATTATGTTTCAGAAATTCACTCATTGCCCAGCGTCGAAGTTTGGCATTCCACGGCATTCTACGATCGATGCTCAAGCGCCTCAGAAAGCGGACAGCCGCGAAGTATTGCTTTAATTCCGCACAATATCCCTTATATAAAGCGAATACGAAACTTTAACAACCGAATGTTTTTCCTCGATTTTTTCTCTCCAAATTTTTTTCTATTCAACCACCTTCATTCTCTTTCTCTATAAATCTCTTTTATTTGCGCCCTCCTTCATGAGGGCATGTCAACGCGAGAATTCTTAACCCTCCAGTACTCACGCGGGTTTTTCAAACACGGGTACTCATGGGGGGGGGGGGTAGATTTTACACCATATGTATTACATTGAAAATGCATGCCAAATGTATTTCATTCGTCAACAAAACAAAACAGATAATTTTTTAATAATATTATTTGAAAAATTAAAATTGACAATCCTTAAGTCAATATTTCTATAATGTCAAAAATAGCGAACATTTATTTTTGGTACGAAAACATAATGCAAAATGAAATTTGGTAAAAAATGGTTCAATTACAATTACTTTTTAATATAAATATATAATAAATATTTAAAAGTATATAAAAGTACAATTATAATAATTTTACTTTTTCAAGTCTTCATTTTGTCAGATTATTTATACACATCTGTTTTTCTCATGATTCCACATAATTTTTCTCAGATGTCTCAGAATTTTTTTCAAATGTCTCATATGCATACCCGCCGTTTACCCGACCCGACCCGCGGGTACCGCAGCGAACCTTGCGGGTCGGGTATATATTGTTTCCATGCGGGTACGGGTCGGGTTCGGACACAAAAGACACCGGTGCAGGTAAAGAGCGGGTACCAAAACTAGTGTTAATTCCAATGCGATCATATCTCTCCAGACGAATTGTCTGCATGTATTGACTTAAAACTATCTGGCGGCATTATAAATAATTTTGATTTGATGAAATGGTGGCATAAGCAAAAGAATTGTTTGCCAAATTTAAGTATTTTAGCGAATCGTATTTTTGCAATACCAGCGACCAGTACTCCATCAGAGAGGTGTTTTACATTGGCGGAAAATGTTGTTAGTGAATGAAGAAGCAGTTTAGGTCTCTCAAACGTGGATATTGTCCTATTTTAAATAGTCATTTTAAATCTCAGGGTACTATTAATTAATATTTCCTTTTTTCAATAAAATTATTTTGTAAAATTTATATTTTTATATAATTTAAATACATTTTTTCGATCCTAAAAATGAATGTGTTTATGCACAATTGCATTTCATTTGAATTTATACAAAACAAATGACTGTGACTCAGAAATAATATTTTTATTTTTTCACGATTTCTTGCTGCGTATTTGTGTCTCGAGTTGGACCAGACAGTTAAAAAATATGGGTCGGGTCTGACAAGTAGACCTTCTGTGCGAGTGCGGATTAATAGCCTTGCGGGTACGGATCTGATATGGGTTAATATTCTGCGGGTACGGATCTGGTACGGGTTAGTAGTCTGCGGGTACGGGTCGGGTATGGGTAGAAAGTATCATACCCATGCAGTGCTCAAGTCACATACACAACCAACCAACAAAGTGAGACGATTAGTGCATAAAAATTTAATTGTTTACTTTCAACAATATTGCATATGGAGAGAGAAAGTGAAAAGATTGAATTTTTTTCCCTACCTCAGAAATTATAGGCATCGGTCAAAATTTTTTGAATGAGAAACATAAACATGAAAAAACTGTCAATTTTTAAATTAAAAACTAATTCAGCAAAACAGAAAATATTTTCCACACAAGGAGATATATCACGAATGTTCATCTCAAATCACCGTGCGCCGTCTAAGAAAAAGCTTCCTTACTCAAAAATGGTTGACAAAATACTAGAAAATTTCGCCCAAAAACCTTTCACACATGTATCATTCCAGACGCTGAAAATGAGGAGACAGCGAAAAACAAACGGGAGGGAAGTCATCATAAAATGTGAGAGGTGGGGTAAAAATCTACCTCGCGCGATTACCGGAGAGTTAAAATTCGACCACAGACTACTGATTATGGTAACGAAGGCTATTTCCAATCGATGGGGAAATCGAATGGACTAGCGGAGAAAATAAATACTTGAAAGATTCCCTCGTTGTTTGTATGTTTTGGGGTAATTTGGCGATGAGATTAAATGCGTAGGAATTCTCATTAGGAAAAAATGTTCAAGAAAAAACTTTAAATCATCGGGATTGAGGTTATAAGTTGAGGCCCGTTTACACGATGCAAGTTGCTGGCGCGAGTTGACTCGCTCCAGTTTAACTCCCACGCAATTTCTTTATTAAAACCTTGGAAATAAGAGAAATTTTGTCCGAAAAAAGACGTTTAGGCTTAAAAGAAATGTGGGTGCGTGATCGGATTAGAAGGAGAAAGGATCTGTGGTTATCGAAGACGCTGTTAGAAGAGTTGTGGCACGAAAACCCTGAGAGCTATTGGAACCATTTACGACTAAGAGAAACGCAATTCAGTGAGTTGCTGATTAAAGGCCGATTCACACTATGCAGTCGGGGTACAGTCTGCTCCTAAGCTGTGCATTCACATTACATTCCGCAGTCTGCTCCCGTTTGCCGAGTGGTTAATTACATTTTTTAAGTGTTTAATAAGAAGAAAACATTGTGCATCATGGATTCTGACACCAGTTCCGAAAAAGTTGTACTTGCTGCCCTGCATTAACAGGAGGAAAAGAAGGAGAATGAGAAACGAATATGGATGGAAGAAATATTTACTGTCAGATATCAAGAAAGTGAATTTCATACACTATTTATGCGACTTCGTAAGAACTACAGGAAACATCATCAATAATTCCGTATGTCTCTTAAGAAATTCGACGAAATACTCGAGTACATTAGGTCGGCTATTCAAAAGAGGAACACAATTTTCAGGCAGGAGAGGGTGTACTGTCTGCCGCAGTCCGCAGTTTGAGTTTCCTGGCCGAGAGACGGCGACCGTCCCCCGACTGTCCTCTCTAGTGTGAATACTCCTATTTGAATTACATTGAATCAATTCGAGGCAGTCTTTTTAGACTGCGACTGTCCCGTCCCCCGACTGCATAGTGTGAATCGGCCTTAAGGTTAAACCTACAATTTGGAGAACAGATACAACAATGAGAGAAGCTATTCCCCTTTCTGATAATCCTAATCTTGTTCTTCACCTCTTCAACAGTCATTCCAAATTCCTCGCCCATAGCTATGAGAGAGACGTATACTAGCGTAACTCCCCGTTCTTTTTAGACTGCGACTGTCCCGTCCCCCGACTGCATAGTTTGAATCGGCCTTAAGGTTAAACCTACAATTTGGAGAACAGATACAACAATGAGAGAAGCTATTCCCCTTTCTGATAATCCTAATCTTGTTCTTCACCTCTTCAACAGTCATTCCAAATTCCTCGCCCATAGCTATGAGAGAGACGTATACTAGCGTAACTCCCCGTTCTTTTTAGACTGCGACTGTCCCGTCCCCCGACTGCATAGTTTGAATCGGCCTTAAGGTTAAACCTACAATTTGGAGAACAGATACAACAATGAGAGAAGCTATTCCCCTTTCTGATAATCCTAATCTTGTTCTTCACCTCTTCAACAGTCATTCCAAATTCCTCGCCCATAGCTATGAGAGAGACGTATACTAGCGTAACTCCCCGTCGAATATGACGGGTATTGGTGAATTAAATATTAATTTAAAATTTAAATAAAAATTAATGAAACCAACTTTGAAATTCACTAAAAAGTAAGCAATACATATAAAATGCACATAATTAAGTGTTCCAGAAAGTAAAAATAGTTTTTTTTTGTGCAAATAGAAATTATATGAAATAGAAATAAATGACGTTAGATATACAATTTTTATACGCCCAACATTAATTTTAATTTATGGAACATTTTATTTTGTATGTCTATCTCCTTTCTTTCTTCCTCTCCCTCACCTTCTCTCTCTCTCGTATTAAAGCATTCAAAGCTCATTCCTTACGCATATGACATAGTACGATTAATGCTACAGTACAATCTCGAGGTTCAACAATGACACGGTCGGTAAGGCAACATATCGTTAAAAAGCTTAAATTTTTCCAATAAATGATTTAAACGTAGAACTTGAGCGATTTTTTATCGTAGGCAAAATGTGACGATAAGAATAACAAATATTATTTATTTTTCTTTAAAACGGTACAGGTCAGAAGATAGTAGATCAATTATTTCTAATCTTAATTTGCAAAAGAGTAAAATCCAGTAAGTCCAAAATTGATTTTTACGTGTTATCTTATGGTAAATGACAGCTCCCTCCCCTTCCTCCCCTGCCACTAAAATTAAAAATTCAGGCCCCGAGATGCATATCCTCATGGTCCCGTTAGTATGTGTACCAAGTTTAAAGTCTCTAAGTTTCTTGGTTTTGGAGATATGCTGTCCACACACACACATTGCCTTTTATTAATACCTATAGAGTACGTGGAATTGAAATTCCACTAACATTCATGTCTTCCATACGATTGAACGAAAGCACAGGTATTGTATTCAGTCCATTTCGTCTTGGACATCTTGCTACTTGCACGACCAACTCGCACGAAAAGTTGAGACACGCTCAAGATGAGACGCGTGTTGCACTCGACTGACTTTTAACTTGCACGTGGTGTTTACACGACGCAAGCAGCATGCAAGTGCTGCGCGCGCACCCAAGCGAGTCAACTCGCGCCAGTCAACTTGCATCGTGTAAACGGGCCTTTACTATTACGGAAGGATTTAATTTATTCTGCAAATCTGTGTGTTACTAAGAGAATTTGTTTTACAAGTGACAATTAGCTCAAAGAACGTGGAAAGTATTACAATATTAAACGAATGGTTATGATTTACATTGCTCAATGAAGTTAAAATTACAAGTTTTACTAAACAAACAGAATATAATTACGAAAATAGTATTTATGCCCGTATTCGTTTGTTTGAAACTGTTGATAAACTGGAACAATTTTTTGAAACGAGAAAAAAGTCTGCTATGACCGGGAATTGAACCCGGGTCTTCCACTTGCCGGGCGGATATTCTACCTCTGAACTATCGTAGCAGAACATTTTCTCTCGTTTCTGAACACGGATGTTTCCCTTGGTGGGACTGGAACTAGCCAAGCTAGTATCAAACTGCCCCAACAGATGTCCTCGAAGAGAATCATCGAAGGAAACTCCTACCTCTCAAATGGTGAGATTGCCAAACATGAAATTGATGGAATGATATGATCCGAAGATCCTATGCAGACAGGCATAAGCTGTGAAAGATGGAACAATTTTTTGAAACGAGAAAAAAGTCCCACCAAGGGAAACATCCGTGTTCAGAAACGAGAGAAAATGTTCTGCTACGATAGTTCAGAGGTAGAATATCCGCCCGGCAAGTGGAAGACCCGGGTTCAATTCCCGGTCATAGAAGACTTTTTTCTCGTTTCAAAAAATTGTTCCATCTTTCACAGCTTATGCCTGTCTGCATAGGATCTTCGGATCATATCATTCCATCAATTTCATGTTGATAAACTGTTTCTAACATCAAGTCATAACTAGAACATTAAATTGTTTTGAACAAAATGTAATTAACGATTGCGGCGAATTAGAACTGATAAACTACGTTGCTTCAATAGTCATAGGAAAAAAGTAATACAAGTATAAGAATCAATAAGATGGGAGAAAAATTATTCGACGAGGAGGAAGCAGCGGTAAGGAAATAAGACGGTAAGATGAAAATATTTTAAGAGAGAAATAGGAAAGAGTTAATGTTCAGATGATGGAAAATTTAGCACGGAAAATTCGAGCCATTTCTTACGGTCACTTTGTCTTACCTATTAGTTTTTTAAGTTTTATTACGAATTTTAACCATTACATAAAAATGGAGTATTATAACAATTCGTCATTATATTTTAATAGGACAAAATAATGATTCCTTGCCATAGTGTGATTTTCATAATAAAAAAACCTACTATGTTGTTAAGATTAAAAAAACTCAGCGGAATAATGAGTTCGTTCAGTTTTTTGTGCGAACTTTCGATAAATATAAAATAAAAAATTAATTCCAATAATGGGTGCTCTTTTACAATTAACGGCAATTATGAACTTGTTCCTAAAGGCTTCAGATTAAATAATGAGTTTAACCAATTAGAGTTAACTCCAAAATATCAATTATAACTCTTCAAAGAGTAAGAAAATGTTAATATACTGGTTGTTATTTGTAGTTTTGAAAGAGGAGTGAATGAGATTTAAGATGCTTCTGAAACTGATCAATGCGAATGTATAATTGCTATGTAATGTATTCGAAGAATTGTAAAATTTCATTAAGATAAATTCAATAAAAAGTTGGGTACGGCCTGAAATTAAAATCCAAAAATATGTGAATTGAATTTGAAAATGAGAGGTGAATACAACTGTATTCAAGGGTTATTTTTACTAAATCGTTAATATTTTCTAACGCTGGGAATACAGAGGAAGATATCTATGGCTTGATTTGAAAACAGTTTCGTCATAATGAATTCTCATATTGATCCAGTATTACCGTATATTACAGCTGTATTATACATTAAGATAAAATTGAGGACTGTATTTCTATTTGAAAAGTTTCGGTTGCAAATGATATTTTTTAATGAAAGGTTCCAGAAAATTAATACAAGATTGTTGTTATAGGAGTGGTATTTGATATAGGGTTTGGACCGGTTGTAGCAGGGAAACGGTCCCATAAAAAAGTTAATTATCTTAGACCATACGCAGTAATTATGGAAATTACTTTTTTGTTAAGATAAAGCACCAAATAAAAACAGTCTCGGAGCGATGGTTATAAATTATGTATAATGTGGCAACGAAAAAAACATTAAATAAATCTTTCGAGAGATTTAATTTTAAAGTTAATTAGATTTATATATTTATTTTACTTCATTATACTAATTACTGTACTGATTTTATATGCAAAAGAGATTATAGCATTTATTTTCAGTGTCTATTGACCTTTGTAACTGTATTTAAGATAATTTAAAAGACTCTCGAATTAGAATGCGCAATGTACCTTTTTTCGCTCAGATATCTAATTAATTTACGGTCTGTGGGTGAAAGTGCTATTTTATCTAAGAACTACATCGGAAGAGTAGAAGACTATTTAATCACGACTCACTTGAACGCTTAGCTTAATTTTAATCTTCAGTGGTTAAAAGAAATGGGCGACTTTCCTTAGTACAGCTAAAATTCCATTCATTATCCACGAAAAATTTCGTACTAGTAGTGCATGATCTGTATGCTAAACCAACCTTCGTAATTGTACATTTTACATAGTTTGTACTGTTAATAATCGCTTTATTAAGTATTTATTGAATAGGATTCGACTATTTTTATTCTTTTGAAACTAAATCAAACCCATGTTTGCACACATTTACTATGTTAAAACATTTTCTACTAAAAGATGGTTAAATTAAACGGCATATTACATATACATTCAATCGAAATCCCACTTTTAGGAAAGTCAAATAATACTTCAGGACGCTGAAATCTTTCGCCATTGCCATTGCCAAAAACATCCAACTAATAAACAACAAATTTAGGTATGAAAACAGCTTTCGCAAAATTGCCCCCCTCTCTCTCTGTAAACTACACCATTTAATTTTCTTTCCGGTGCGACGGGGTACTATAGGCTCTCGAAAGGATGCTGCACCTTCTCCTAGTTCCTTCTATCTCAGAGGCCGGCCATTGTGGAAAAAAGGACGGGGCTGGGAGAAGGCGTGCCTCCGACAGGCCGAGCATGACGTCGAGAGGGCGCGCCTTTGGATCGCAGGAAGAGAGATATGGGTTGAGGTCAAGAGTTGCTTGCCGAAGCGAGAAAAAAAAGAAAGGTACTGAGACGTGCGTGCGCAAGAGCGGAGAGTGAGAGAGAGAGAGGGGGGGGGGGACGTCGTTTTGTAAAATGAAGGGTTTCGCTTGGCTTATAAGGCAGCGGAATCCTTATCGAGCAGATTTTGGTATCCGCGAAGACCAAAAAAAATGTGACGTAACGTCTAAATACCAGGATGGAGGGGCATATTTTCATTTGTTCGGTCGTGTTTCGAGAAAGAAATAAGCATTATCATCTTACCGATGCTATACATTCTGTGTAGGTTCTATTTGCGCTGCTTGTCGATGTATTGTCAACTTCTTCGAAAGGTTTGTATAACAACAGCGATGAAACAGCCTGAAAATAAGGAAAATGTTCGGCGATTCCGTCGACAATACAGGAACGCTAATATACATCGAATTCAAAATAACAATTTAAAATAATTATAGCGAAAAATTCGCCATGACAATGCTTTCTCTGCTTTTATTAAAAGCGGTTCCTTCGCGTTATCTGGATATATAAACGCCCTAGCGGGTCTTATTCGGAACACTGACGGCATTGGTGGCCGTCTAGAGAAAATATGCCCAAATTTAGCTCCCTACAAATGTGGGCGATCTGGAATATAATATTCAAAATTATTATAGCATTAAAGTATTTATTTTACAGCATGTAATTTCCTATTTTGAAGTCTCCATTTATTATGCTTTCTTTGCATGAAGGGAACGCATATAGGGGTGATCGATTCCGTCCGTCTGTCAACATGTTAAAACTCGGAAACCGCTAAACGCATTGTAATGAAACTCGGTATTCGGGAGTTATGCTAAAATTGGTCGACTGATTTGAATTTTGGTCAAAATCGAAAAAACATACGACCACTTTACATGAAGACCTACAGAGTTCTTTATTTCAACTCGAAAACCGCTTAACGAATTTTGATGAAATTTGGTATTGGGAAATTGTGCTAAAATTGATTGAATAATTCCAATTTTGGTTCAAATAGGACAACAATGACGGCCACTTTACATGAAGGCTAACATGTAGTTTACTATGTTCCTTTGTTTCAACTCGGAAACCGCTTGACCTATTTTGATGAAATTTGGTATTGGGGAGTTTTGCTAAAATGAATGAACCGACTTCAGTTTTGGTTAAAATCGGACAACAATTACGAACACTTTACATGTAGACCTTCTTGTAGTTGACAATGTTCGTTTCTACTCGGGAATCGCTTGATGTATTTTAATAAAATTTCGTATTGGGGAGTTTTGCTAAAATTGGTCGATCGATTCCAATTTTGGTTAAAATTAGACAAAAAAGAGGACCACTTTACATGAAGACCTGCATGTAGTAAACAATATTTCAATTCGGGAAGCGCTTGACATATTGTAGTGGAATTTGGTATTGGGGAGTTTTGTTAAAATTAATCGACCGATTCCAATTTTGGTTAAAATCGGACAATAATTACGACTACTTTGCATGAAGACCTACATATATTTTCAGGCGTACCTCGCTTGCTTCTCGTTAAATTCTTATCTGAGCGAAAAATATTGAGAACATTGTGAAATCTCAAAGAACGCATTTGGAAACTCTGTGTACTCCGACATGGAGAACACCTTTTCAATCTTGTTCTAATCGTACATGAAGCATGAAAATTTTCTGAACAATGATGCACATTACCAATAGCAACACATTTGAGGCACAATTCATGTGAGATCGAAGTCTAAGGAAGCGATATGCAAGTTACGTCATCTGAGCAAGCTCTCTTAAAAAATAAGCAGTGTGCAGTCAGTATTACGTATTATTCATAATCATCTGTATCTCAAGCTATAAATTATAGATTTTTAAACCTTTTTCATCATTGTTAAAAGATCCTCTTATTCATTATTTCTTTTAAATAAAATACATACACAATGAAATTTATCATAGTAAAGCACTTTTTCTCGATACAATAAAAAACCTTTTATAATGAAATTATTCCATACGCATGAGTATTTCCTTCAAAATTGAAGTTAATATCGATTAATAGCATTCATAAATGTGGAAATTTGGATATTCACTATGCAAAGTTGTGCCTATATATTGCATATCAAGATAAATATATATATATATATATATATATATATATATATAAAATGATCTCATATTAAATATTAGTATTAAATTCTTATAAACCCAGATATCCCTGTTTATATTTTTCGTTTATGACACCTCTTGACTTTCTATTCCTCTTCCATTCCAGATTGACTGCCATTGGCTCTATCTTCCCTATAACCACCCCTCTTGTCTCCTAAAACGAGAAGCAGGCCTTCCGTGATTTATGTCTATTGCTTTCCCTGGAATCACCAATACCCCGTTTCTATGGCAATTCCCTTCCAACTCGACCGCCATCCTTTCCCCATCCCTTATCTTACAACCTCCATTCCCTCTCCAACCCGCCACGCCATTCTATATTCCATCTCCCGGACAACTAACGCATTCTCACACCCCGAGTCAGTAATTTCCAATACTATCCCGCTTTTCACCTTTTATCCTCACCTCCAAATCCTCTTCGGAGTTCTACCTCTCGCCATTCTTTACTTTTTTTACTGCTCTTAAATGTCACCTAACTCTTTCTCTCTTTCGCTCTTTCCCTCTCTTTCCTTTAGGTTGGCACCACCGCGTCCACTCTGTTGCCCATCACAAACAAAAAATTCCCACCCATTGTCGTTGAAGCTTCATATATTTCTTCGGCGTTCCCCATGAAAACAAAATTCTTCGTATTTCATCGTTCGATAATTGGACTGAGCCCTCAGCTTATGGCTGCCAAGCCTTAGTAACGACCACCATATTAAATTAAGCGCAAAATTCTCTTTGTGAAGTGCCACATCTTCTCATCTCCTTTATCTTCGGAAAGTAGTATCATAAGAAATTTAATATTGGCAGCGGACATCTGGTGGCGTTAACCCGGAATAAGACGCAGTATATTGAGATTAGTGGTTTCTGGTCGGAAGTAAGATAGAAAAAGTCAGAATTTTTTCATATTCTAATGAAAGGAAAACAATCATATAAAAGTAGTAACAAGATAAATGATCAGGCTAGAATCTCATTTATTGCTGTTTACCTTTTTCTTCGCTTTATAAACAATATTTAAATTAAAATCATAGAAACACATTTCGTTTCATCAGAAACCGTACACCAAAATATTTTACGAAACAAAGCAGCCTTTTATGAGCAGCGTATGATTAAATTATCTGCTTAATACTTTTTTATATCTACATCAAACTAATTTTGGCAACTATGCGAAGATGAATTTCAGCACATAATCAATAGAAATCTGAACTATAAAAACTATAAATTACTATTGCTGAACCTATTTAACACTTATCAGCATCCATTGAGCTCTCCTTAAGTTGAATTACCTTCTCAAATTTTATGCGAGACGGTTTATTTCAGTCTATGCTTCATGTGATTGCTTTAATTGACACAATCGCATTTAAGAGATTAACTTCCAAAAAACTCTAAAAAATATAAGATGTCTCCACATAATTATGAAAATGTATCAAAAATTTTATTACATCCACCAAAAACTTTAGTTTCGGAAGAATTTTACTCGAATGCGTGTTTTTATTTAACGAATTATTCTAGAATGATTATTATTAAAAAATATACCTTATCAAACCTATCTCTTTATTTCCTATTTGTGTACTTGATGGATACATTTAATGAAAAACTTTAATTAACCTAAAAGAAATTTTGGGAGAGTCATCTTCAACTCGGAATAGTATCCGCCATAAAATGTTTTGCAGGCGCCCTTAAGAACCTCTGTAGTTCCAAGAGTCTTTCCAATGGATCCAGAAATCGGAGTATTGCCGCGCATGTGCGTCTGCCCCGAGATTCAAGATTTATTAAAGAGATGGCGCCGCAATCGAACCATCAATCCCGACCCTTTCCTAGGCTCCGGGAGACCAGCATCCACCGCCCACAAATCTTCGCGTCCCACGCAGCCCTCATCCGCAACCTCTCTTTTGGTCCATTCCTAAGCCTCCGCATGATCTCGCCTCAAGTTATTCGCCCAGCATCCCTTCCTCTCCCTTGCCCATTCCGACCTCTTTTTTCCCGCCCTAACCTATCACCTTTCACCCACAGGGAGCCATCAGGGCTAATAAAATCAATGGTCACCCTAAAAGAATCAATTTTCAGTTTTTGGTTACATAGCAAAGGCTAAGGATGTTTCCTATTCGAGTCTCTCGTTATTGCACGTCCCTGGCGCCCGTTAAATTATATGGCAGACGATGGACTTATGAGATTTAATTGCTTGCATTTGGTTCTTGTTAACGTTTACTGGCAATTAATTTGATTCATTTGACTTCGCCCTTGAGTATCATTCAGTTATTTTATGTTTTCGAAATGTTACGCATCATGTATGCATAATATTATAATCGAGAAGTATTATTTGTATATATTACTGGATCGTGGTTTTATATATTTTTGAAACTTAATTAATATCGATTTATAAAATAAGGCTAAAATATAAAACTCCAAAAGAAGTACATATTTAGTACGAGCTCCCTTGATAATGTTATGATAACTTTATTGATGAAGATATTATCTAATTGGAATTGACAGTCAAAAGAGTAAGAAAATGAAGTGTAAATAATAAATTATAATTTTGCATTCACTAAAAAAAAATATGTAGCAATTTAATCTATAATTTTCACCAAATGTAAAGCATAAAAAATAATCTAGATGCGTTACAGTCCTATTCCTGAAGAAAGTGAAAGGGACACAGACTTACAGTTTCTCCTACTGGGAGCTCCTCGTGTATGTGACAAGAATTCCGAGAGGAGTCTCAAAGGAGTGTCATCTTTTGACTTATGCAGACTCCGTCGTCCACGCAACATGCATGAAAGAGCTTCTGAAGTGTCTCCTGGTTTATCATATTCTCCTATTCATCCCTTCCTCTCCACATTTCCTCTCTTTCCGTTTTTCTTCTTCCCTCTTATAGTAAGCGTTTTTTTCTGGAATGGCTTGTCATTAAAATTTCAAAGTAAATAAACTAATTGTAAGATCTTCGGAGAAATTCATTATAATTTGGTCACCTCATGAATAATTTCTTCTTTCTTAAATTATGAAAGGAAGTATATAAGTGTCGCTTACTATCATAATGGTGGTTATAGTTATCAGCTGCTTATAGCAATTAAACGGGAAATTCCAAAACCAGATCTTCTTTCAGAAAGTAGCCGTTTCAATTTAACTCTATGTGAACACATTAAGCGGCATCTACACCAAAACAGCATCGAGTATTATTATAAATATATCAGAAAGTCATTATAAAGGTTTTACCGTTACAACTAAATTGGATGCAATATGTTTTCCTCACCATTTAAAGTTAATGATGGAGCAAAGTTGTATATATGACTTTAGTATTAAATGTGTTCGGAATGTCGAGTCGATGTCAGTAATTAACGCAAGGAGTGCTTATACCGCAGGATCTTATTGATGTAAACTTATAATGAGAAATCGATTTTCTTTATTTCGCGTATTGGTAACCATCAAGTTTGCTATTGCCTCATCTTGTGAGCCTGACCTGATGAAAGTTTGAAAAACTGGCAGACGATATATCATCTCATGTATTATAATCTACTCTTAGTAAAAATCATAATAATATGATAAAATTATGTTTAACTTCAGCCTACGTATTTTACTTTCCTTTTACTTTATCCATACGTAGTATAGAAAAATTATTTTTTTCGTGAAAAAATCGAATTCGAGGTTTCGACGGAAATACACGTTTTAAGGTCCCCCGAGTATGTTTTCACAGTTTTCTTTGTAGTAGTATCTGTGTGCCTGTATCTTAGGAGTTTTAAGGATTTTTTGCGCGCTCTAACCTTAAAACTGCTAATTTAATAAAAAAAGCTTTGGATTAAAAATTGTTATTATAAAATGAAGATCTGATTTGTTTTTGGGTAAAATTTTCAGCCGAAAGTGAGAGATAACTCGTGACATTTTTTCCGTTTTTGACAAATATCTCCGTTAGGACTTCACTAATGTAAATATTTTTCATTATCAAAGTGGTAGACGATATAATTTTCTAAAACCTTTGTTTGAAACATTTCTTCATAGAATGGACTGATATTTAGATTGTCCGTCCGAATTGATGTTCAGTACATAGATGTCGCAAGGTGACATTTTTGTTTCGGTTACTTTGATAAAATTTTAGAATTGCTGATAGCAATGCCAGCGCTACCATCGGTAATTTTAATCACGCATTAATATTTTTTTATCCATAGCAGAAAATAACAATTTTTAATTATTGTTATTTTTAATGTAAAAGGTTATTCAAGGTATTTTTCATTGTGAAAATAAGTCGGTATTTAAAAATTATTCACGAGCGTAATTACCAATAGATATTCTCGACGACGCTGTTGCCGAGAGTAACGCAATTAAAATATATTCCTTACCCTGCACGGAAAAGTTCATGCGCTGAACACATCAGATTTTCTTATATGATTTAAATAGTCGTGTATACATTAATTTATTTATAATATGAGAGTTTGTCATGACTGAATTTTGTGACTTTTATGTGACTGTTGAGTGATTTTGTGTTTAACTATAGCTTTTTGTTTATGTTTTATGACTTATCGGGCAATAGTTTGCTTCTTGTAACGATGTTCTGTGGCGATTTGTATAATTTTATTGAGTTCCTTGTCTAGATTAATTGGGCTAAGTGGTATGTTAGTGAGTCTGTGCAACAGCGTGAAAGGCTGCCATTTTATATCTTTAATGGTGAAATGAATCAAAATGAATGTAAATCCTGCTGTGTTTGAGTTTTATATACGATATATGTCGAATTATGTTTTGTTTCGGTTACTTTGATAAAATTTTAGAATTGGTGATAGCAATGCCAGCGCTACCATCGGTAATTTTAATCACGCATTAATATTTTTTTATCCATAGCAGAAAATAACAATTTTTTAATTATTGTTATTTTTAATGTAAAAGGTTATTAAAGGTATCTTTCTTTATTGTGTAAGTCACGAAATTATAGGGCTTATTTTTTTTACTTCATTAGTGAATTTTATCGTGAGATACCAATTGACTGTTTAATGAAGTTTTTAATGTTGCCCAGATGAGGTATGTTGCTACATTTCACACTCAATACACTCATGCAAACCTTGTAAAGTAAAATCAAACAAATAATCATAAGTAAATTCAACAGAAAAATATAAAACTGTTTTTATTTCCCATCAACTTAATATATTATATGAGGAACATATAGGTGGAGTGATACAAGATATTCCATTAAAGAAATTTGTACCCGATGGATACTTAAACTGTGGCGGCGTTCAAAATTTTTCACAAGATGTTGTAGTTACAAAAATATATATCAAATTTTTCTTGTAGTTTATTTTGGCATACAATTTTATAAAAGCAAAGCCGATTCACGAGTGGCAATTCTTTCATTTCGCCGACGAAGAAAACATTTAAGCAAAAACTCTCATTCGCACGAAATACGTCGCTCAAACAATGACTATCGTATACGGAGGAGACGGTTGTGGTTTATCTTTAGAGTAGAAGATAATTTTCAGTGCTGGATTACAACGAAGTTATAGTTATTTTTTGAATTGTTTTGCAGTAGACTTTGAAATATTTTTGGCCAATTTTACCCTAAATGAGATCAAGAAAATATCCCAACTTTGCTTAACACTCGAAGTACGGACCTCGGGTCTCAGGAGACCCGAAAGGTATATTTTCGAAAATATTTCTTTGAAAAATTTTTTGCCGAAATTAATACTTTATGTATTCCTAGTGGAAAATGTTGGGAGTTTAAAATCAGTAATAAAATTATATTGTAATTTAATTAAGTCATCGAAATCACGGAATGTATAAATGTGAGGTTCTTCGGGGACCCGGCTCCGTACTCTCCGTCGTGTAACTTTTATATCTCTTACGACCGGGCAGATCAAAGTCCGGACAAAATTAGCTCGCTCAGCACGACATTGTAATACATGTTAGTTATTATCGAAGTCTCGACGTCTCGATTTCCAGTTTTCTCTTGTGTCTCCGTTATTCACATCGTTCTGTTTGCCTCCCGAATCATTTTGTAATATACTCTTTATTTTTTGTGACTCTATGATTCTAAAATGGGAGAAAGAATATTTAGGCTTTGGAGTTACGTTGCTCCACAACCTGCAAGAACAAGACCCGAAAGTATAGTTCGAAATATTAGTTAAGTTATAATGTATTAATTTCAATTCCAACTCAGATGAATCAAACTAACATAAGATTAACTGAATCAAACTAACTGAATTTACCTTCAAAAACAAATTTTTTGGTATTGTTAAATGTTATCCTTAAAAAAAGAAAATTATTTCATTTTTATTTATATGCGTAATTATGTATTTAATTTTGCAAATATATACCATTATTACACTATTTATTGTATAAATCATTATCCTTATTCAATTTTCATTCATTGATTACTTGGATGTAAAATATTATTGTGAGAAAATGATTTTAGAAACTGGGTCCTCTAGGACCCGGGTCCGGACTCGGTGTGAAACCACTTAGGTCCGTACTCCGAGTGTTAATATGAAGTTAAAATACTGAGAACTGCACAGAAATGAATTGAAAATTCGTAATCTTGTTCAAATAACTTGTTAAATTATTTACTATTCATTGATATAATTTCTGAAAATCCAATTAATATGAAACAATATAGCGAGTTTTATACGCACCTAGTGACTATTTCGCAACGTATTCATATGAAGATCAGCTTTCTTGTTTCTGCATGTCCTATTTCCTAATCAGAAACTACTAAAAGCATTTCTTAAGTATTTAAAGGCATTCAAAATATAAAATGTTAATGGGGAAATCGACCATTATGATGGAAATATCTATTTTAAGATTTTTTTTGTAACTACTCTGCATTTTAAAGCGACTTTAATCAACTTATTTAAAATTTTAAAGGCATTTTCGATCATAAAATATTTCGGAACAACTGCAGATGAATTATTTTTTAATAAATTATTAGAATTGAAGAAACGTTATTTATCACGACATTTTTATTGAAATGAAATAAAAATACATACAACTTTAATAGGTAAAGAATATCAGTCGAATATTTCGAATCTGGAGGAATTTTGTGGAATCAAATAAGATTTCAAAACCGAATGGAAATGTAATTTAAAGCGTGATTGAAGTACGAACTTGAATGCGATTGTATCCCATAATCATCAGTATTTTCTGGCTTGATCTCTGAATTTGTAAACATGAAAATTTCTGCTTTTATTCAGCTCATGCAATTTTTATATTTCACCAGCCGAACCGGACCAACGCACAAAATGTACGCCATAAAAATCACTGCTGTGACGCAAGAGAAGCTTTTCAAAGCGTTCGTGAGGAAAGCAATGTTTTCTGAACCCGTTATAAATGGAATTGTGCGACCGCCGCATGCACTCTGCGTACGTCATTTAAAAAAATAACAGTGCATTCGATTCTAAGGTTCATACAATCACAACTCCTAATGCATCCTCGTAAATGAGACCTCGGAATTTTTTATTCGTATAAAGCCATCACCTCCCAACTTCTGCATTATCTTTGGAGAAGCAGGTAAAAATAGAATGCCTGCTATAGTATAGCTCCCCTTGATATTGACATAGACAGTTTTCTTTAAATGTTTTGTCTTTTCATGTCCGTGTCACTGAAAGCTAATATCATCCTCACCCGAGCTTTTAGAATAAATGCGTAAGACATTTTGAGCTAATCATCTGAATTGAAATAGGATATGGGAGACATTGCGGCTGAGATATTTGATTTTTGCTCGCACGACTCCGATGTCTCCGCAAAAAATTGCCAATTGAGAGAATGTGAAATAAATTCGCGAGATGTGTGGACATTTTTCAATTTCCGTGAGAACACGAGATTAATTTTTGCGTGTGTTCTCCCGCCGCGGGATGTGATAGAGTTCTGGAAAGTGTTTTCGTTTTGTGCTCACGGGAATGGGAGATCCGTTCCGTATTCATGCGTTTCGCTCGCGTTGAAATGTCAGCGATTTGCAGAATACATGCATGATTCCAATTATACTGGCATTCATATTTGAATTTTGCTTCCCATTTGTTGTTTTCGTCGAAGTTTTGAAATTCTAATGAAACCCTGATTCATAATTATTTATTGATCTAGCGCGTGGAAGTGCTTCAATTTTCTTTTAAAAAGTCAAACGCGGAATTAAAATTCAAGAGATTAATAACTGTGATTTATAAACGAAAAAGGATGAAGCTTAAAAATTGCCCCTCAAAATTCATCAACTACGTGATTTGCCAGTTAATTTTTACATATTTTAATGAATCTAATTTCATTTTTCCAAACAATTAAAATCGGTTAATCCATGTATTAGACACTACTTTAGAGATTTAATAAATATTAGTATAGAATGATTCCGTAAATTATATTTCCATAACTAGTGGTATTTTTAATCTTTCAAATAATTTTGAAGCCAAAAGCTCTTGTATTAATTAAATTTCAAACGCTAAATTAGTATACAATTCATGCAAATTTATAAATCATTCATATTAAACGACATTAGTTTGTTGCCAATAATAATATTGCTTATAAAGTAAAATGTATTTACATAAAACTTTGAAAGTGAGTTTCTTTCAAAACATTGTGTAACATATCTCGATCATTTCTGTTAGAAAATTTATCTTTGGATATTTTTATCAAATATATGTCGAGTGAGAAACTATCAATATAAAATATAGTAATGACTAGAAGAATTTCATTCATAAAACAGATTATATTGGAGCACAGCAATGAAATATTAAAGTTTCTATTGACAATGTCATTCAATAAAATATTTTTGGTTCTATCTCACGATATCGTGTGTTATGTTTACGCGAATGGATGAGTTTTTCGTAATCCATGTTTTCAATCATTATTTCCTTTAAAAGAATAATAATGTTTAATATTTATGTGCCGTCTTTGGCATATTTTTACTTTCTATCGCGCATAAACCTTACTTTATGCGCCATTTCCTTTCCCTCTGCCTCCAAAAATCAGCGTCCGAGTGTTTTTCTAATCCTGTTAGATCATTTCGATGCCCAACCTACAAAACATTCTTTTGGTTCCATTCTATATCCATCCAACTTCAACGACAACAATCCCTCTCCTTTCTCTTCCCTTTTGCGACCAGCCAAACTCCGTTTCCTCCTCCATCTCCGCCCGTCCCATGTACTTTTCCACTCTCTGCTCCTCTCTCCTGCCCCTCCCCCTTTCCACCCCCTTTTCGCCGCTCCAATCAACGTGAATCCTTCCATCCAAGGCATCAGCTCGAATTCCTACCCACACATCACGTGAGCTGAAAGAAGGGAAACAGCGAAAAGGTTCTCACAGCAGCAGCAAAAAAACGCGTAAAAACAAGAGAAGATGCGATCCAGGGTGGAAACAGAGAGAGAGAGAGAGCAAGAGTGTGTGCGTGTGTGGCTTGAAGTGAATAGATAGGCGGGAAAGGAGGAGAAGATAGAGAGGTTAGGCAGGAAATGATAAGAGAGATAAAGAAAGCAATAGAGGGAGAAAATGATGAAAATAACGAAAAGTGCGAAGGAGAGGTGAAAAGGGGTCGAAAGATGAACATCCGCGCGAAAAAGGGCTTTGGTATTCCAGAGGTTTCGCGTTTTTTTCCTCCGCGTGGCGCAAAAAAAGGAGCGAGCGAGGGAAAGAGAAAAAAAATTGAATAACCAGGTGTAAATGATCCACGAGCGCGGGCCACAAAAGGGAGACTGTTCGCAGGTCTCCGCTGCCTCTTCCACGCCCTATCTCTCTCCTCTTCTATTTCCTCCCTCTTCCTCTTTCCCCTGCCTCCCCTCTTCCGCTCCAACTCTCTTCCCCTTCCACAACCCATCCCTCACGAGCGGACTGTCCCGACAAACCGACCAAACAACATCGCCACTCTCGCTTTCTCTCTCCCCCCTCCCCCAGATCCACAGAAGCTATTGAACTCGACTATCTCTTTGCATATCATTCATAGCTATCCCTCACTGTCTGTGCGTTCTCCCTTTTACACTTTATATTCTGGACCTACGCCGATTCTATTTCCATAGATATTTATATTTGATACTTTCATGCGCTTGACTTTTTCGCTGCATTTTCAATAACGAATTATATATCCTTGTTCATTTTCTTTTCGTTTCCAACGATAATCTTCTGAGCGTATATCATCTATCAAGGTTATCTCTTCCATTACCGAGTGTATGGAACTCCTCGTCACGCTTTCTCTCTCTCTCTCTCTCTCTCTCTCTCTCTCTCTCCCCTCCTCTCTCTCTCTATTGCTCTTAAAATTTAGTTCGTCTATTATATTTTATTATTTTTCCATCACGACATCATGTGATGTACTGTTATGTCAACAATTAACTCGTCGCGTCACACGCACATATTTCTTCTGAATTTGTGAAAGTGATTCTTTTGTGTTTTTACGGTTCTATGATTCATTCTCATTGTTATAAAAAGAAATTTTCAAAATTATTTTGAAAAAAACGCAGAGTATTTGGTTTCGCCTTTAAGAGATAATATTCAAAACGGACGGCCTTGTATCGCTCAGGCTCGTTCTTTCACAAAACCACTTGCCTTTATCCCATTTCTTATTATTCTTTTTACGAAACCCCATAACCACGTGTTTTCCCTTCTCGCCAAAATTATTTTATTTTCACTAACGCCGTAACATTTATTTCTTATTCCGTACCCTCGCGCAGTGCGTATTTATCCAACGATCTTTCTATCTTTCTGAGGCTTTTTATTTAAGGATAAATGTACAGTTTTTTGCTCTATCTTTTTGCTTTGTTCATCTAGCCATCCGCGTAGACGATATCTTTCGATCAAATTAAGCTAAAACCAGCAAATCATGTCCAGGATAGATTTACCAGGAATAAGGAAAACTAAAAGTCCAGTCAAGCTCCTGTGAGAAACCAGAAATAACAAAACTATAGCATTCTCTCACTTGTTTGGGTATTTGTTGCGGGGAGAAGCGTCAAAATCGTTCATTAAAGATATTTGCATTCTTTTCTTCCATTTTTCGCCTCAAAATTTACTTGTTTTCTTTCTCACTCCCATTTGTACTTATTAGGGGAATATTTCGCTCTATCCAGTCAGCAACGCCTTTCATCCTGCTTTCGTCTTTTTTATCATCCCACAATTTAATAACTTATTACTAACTCCCTATGTTCTACTCATCCCCTCTCGTTATTTTTGTTATTCTTTATTCTATTTTTTTAATTCGACCTAACTTCTTCCCACATAGTTCCGCCTTAATGAAAATCACGCGCCCCCTCATTCAACACACCCGCGCACACAGATTTAAAGCGTGGACGACGATTTTACGTACACATTTCACCCACCATTCCTTCTCTTTTTTATCATTCTCTAGGAGTTATCCGACGCTCAAACCATTAACGTCATTATTTTTCTCTATAACACACACACACATACATACATACATACATATATATATATATATATATATATATATATATATATATATATATATATATATATATATATATATTCACACATATGAAGGCTCCCCACGGCCTCTTCCGCGCCTGACAACTCCCGGCCTCGGCGAGGCTCGCGGTAATTGAAAATTTCTGTATACTGCGGACGAAAGAGGAGTGGGGGAAAATTTTCCGCCTGGGACCCAAACTGCGATTTCCTTTCTCTCCGTTTCCTTTGTCAATTCCTTCTCATTTTCTTTCCACCTCTTTCTCTCTTTGTGCTCCACCTTTTCCTTTTCGTTCATATTACTTTCCCTATATTCCAGCAGCATTTTTATCGCTGCATTTAATACCTGATTTAATAATCGCCTTTCTTTCTCGCAAATATCTTCGTAATACCTTTCTCTAATTCCGTGATGACAGAATGTCATTTAGGCTTGCCCGGATTTCTGGTGTATAAAAATAATGCGAAAAAGCGAAATCATATCACCTCCACAAATAATATCAAGTGGTCATATTATTTTGGTCATTCATTCAAATGATTCATTCGAACGCACTCGGCTGATAAATTAATATATTAGCAGTCTCTTCAACCTTTTAGTTCCTATTATTTAAAATTGCTGGTAAGTAAAAACATATTTTCATTCAACTTATTAGGCTTGCCAAAATGTCGGAGTTCCTGCGTTTTGTTTGAGAATACGTTTTATGCTTGTGAATTCTCACTTCTCATATTTAGTAGAATTTTAGGAATTTGTTCACTCAACGAATTTTCTAAATTTGACACGCTTTCGAATGAACACTAAAGCTGTCTTCAACGCAACATAGTAGCACGCATGCTTATTTTTTTGCGCTTTTTAGGCGCGTTTCGTTTCCAACGTAAGCGTCTATCATCTTCGTTCTGTCTTTGCGCAAGTTTGTTCTTGGATTTACAGATTTTCATGAAATTAGGTATATAGGACTTATGGCAAAATAAAATAAGAAAATTACATAAATAGTTTACATAACCCAATCAAGGGTGCCACTTTACTGGAAACAAGAGACAAACTTTTTCTCATATCTCGTAAAATATTAGTTTCACCGAAAAGGTTTTCAAACAAAATTTGCAGAAATTATCAAGTAAAATATTTGTTGCAAATGTATATTTTTTTCATAGGAGTAGCTGTCTTTAAAAAATCCAACAAGAAAGTCGTAATTCACTTTGAACTTGGAAATATTCATGCGTGGATAAATTTCGTCAGCGAACACAATCTTCGAAGTAACTGAAGTAAATAATATCTGCTGTAATTATGAAAATCCATTTAATGTCGTTACATCTACATTCAGCATTTTTAAAGCGGAAATAAATGAATTATCTACGACATATAGAAGAACGGAAACGTAAATTTTACAACTACTTAATCGAAATGAAGTATGTTTTAAATAATGTCGTATTATTTGATTAGTTACAACTGATTAGATAATAATTCTGGTTTTAGGCTTATATTAAAAAAAAACAGAATTCCAATCAGTGTCGATAGAAAGCGAAGAATTGCTTATAATAAAAATATTTCATGGGTTTTAACAAGGTAATATGAACTGCCATGGTAAAGAGGTTACTGATTTAAATGGGAATAATATTATTACATAACATTGATATAATGCTTTTTAATGGCATTTATAGACTATATTATGATACAGTCGATCTTAAACATACTTAGCTGTAATATTTTGGAGAGGTCATAATCCTAAAACAAGAAAAAAGCGCCTTATCCAATTTGCTCTTCAATTCTTCACCCACTTGTTTCTTTTGCATATTACATAAGATTAATTAGTCGATTGATTTTAATGATAAACTATATTATTACTTCCATAATTCCGTAAAATTTTGTTATATGAACTGCGCGTAACTTTATTAGCACCCATATAATTTCAAACAATATCGATTATCTTTCAGTTAATTAATATAAAACTATAAATATTAACGGTTTTTGTGTAAGAGAATATTTTAAAAGCAATGAGATTATGCTAAAATGCCTATCATAAATTTAAAAATTGCTCTTAGAGGGATAGGTTGATAATTACCCACCTCATCTCTCCGTGACCGTGTTTACATCTCGTTTTTATTGGGGCAGTATTATCACTTTCAAACTGCCATGAATTATCACCCAAAAATACCTTAGCGTTAAGTTATAATGAAGAGTTATTTGTTTCAGCCTTGTCATCCTAAAATATCAAAGAATTTCCTTTGACGTCAATGCTAGTCACCTGCGCGCTGTAAACTCGATGCTTCCCCATTCCAGAGAAATATTTCCTGAGGTTTGCAAACTTGGTGAACCATGTAACAGCAGCGCTAATAATTATGGCTTCTCTCTCCTCGTCTCTCTCCCTCTTCCTCCCACTTGTTTTCTTTCTCTTCCAGTCCTCTTTTCCCCTCGCTCTCAGGAGTTTGATGAAATTCGACGGCTCTTCTGAGGACGCATGACATAAGGGGAATGTTTAGAAGCTATGATTAATTCTTACTCCTGTTACGCTCAATTAAGCAGGCGTGTTTTTCCTCTTTGACAGAATCCCACCTCCCTTTCCTTCTCATTTGTCTTTACTCCTCCGCATCCTGTGATTTTATTGCGTCTCAGGAATACTTCTCTTACGTCCCATGTATTTCTTAATTTCTTTTAACGTTTAATTCAAGATGGATCCGTGGTGAATGATAATTGAACCAAAGTAGCTTTAAATTATCATGGAGACGTATTTGTTCTTAGAACTGGCGCCCGTTTTAAATTATAATAAATTCCTTTCCAGCTGAATCTTCTAATGGGAAAATTTTTATCACTTGTTACCGAATTGAACTTCCTCCTTTTCCCTTTATAAATGGTCATCTCCTCATGTTCTCATTTTACTTGCGTATTTATCGCTGCTTTGTTCCACGCATCAAACATTTAAGCCGCAAATAACTCAACTCAACGTTGCTAAGTTTTTATCCCCCGTACCATCATATACTCCCCGTAGTTGAAACATATCCTCTGCTATCCTTTATTCTTACCTCAATTAATTCACCGTTAGGCGCTATTTCACATCATTACTTATTCTCATCTCTCGAAACATTCTCTAAAGGCTCTTTATTGAGCTTTTATATGCTATATTTGCTTCTCATTTTTTGACCGAATCGCTATTTTTTAATCCCATACTCTTGCATTTCTTCTCGCCCATTTTCCATTTTACTCGCAGTTTCTTACATAATATTTCCATTCTCCTACAAGCTTCATCACCAACATTCCCGGAGTTTCTCACCATTATTTACTAATGCGCTCATTTATCTTTCCCTCCTTACTCTTTTCCCTCACTTTCCACCGTCCGTTTTTTGCATATTTTTCTTCCGCTCCATTCTTTTCCTCCATAATTCCCTTAAGTTAGGCCCACCCTCCGCGAGACTCGAAACTTTCATTTAAATTTCGAGGGCTCTTGCTTTCATCCTCCACTCGTTCTCGGATTTGAACAGTGCTTTGCATGCTTTTCCTCCATGTTTGGAGTAGCCTCCGGTCGTGTCGCTATGAATGGAAGCTAAGCATAATACATTAAGTTTGTGCAAATAAATATTGGAGCTTTGGACGATTCATATATTGGCATTTCAAACCTTTTCACGTATTCATTTGAATTAAATACTCTCAAAACCGTTCAATGTTTGCGGTGAGCTAATAACTTTTTTACGGTCTAATAAATATTTAACTGAGTGTTATTTCCTTTTCAATAATTTCAGTTTTCATTGCTGGAACGTTTTTTAAAAATGTATGGATCAACTACATTTTGTAATATATTCTTTTTGTCTCAATTGCAAATACTGAACATTTGTGGGAACTTTTAATTTTTTTAGGGCTTACTATTATTTTTTAATCACCTTTGGAAATCGACTCAAACATTTAAAAAGTGAATTTGGAATCATCACCATCACGTAATATGAAGAATCACCTATTTTAATATTATAAATGAGTCATGAACAATTTTTGCGATACTTGAAGCGAAAAATTTATGCACTAGATTCTGCCTCCATCGATTACATTTTTAAAATTGCTCCCTGAAATATTGCTTGCGGTATTTTAATAACGATTAGTAAATAATCGTTAGTATGAAAAATGTACCTAAAATACGCTTTGATTTACCAGGTGCCACGTACTTATGTTACCTCTACTGAGATCGTGTTGTGTGGTACCCGCAAACATTTTAAGTAAATAGCATGGAATATGGTCTTGATGTGTATCATTACCTTACTATATCATGATGGAGATAAGCATTTATCGCAGATTTGTAAAGTGGCTAGTAAGTAGTTGGCATAAAAAATGAATCTTCATTAATCATAATACACAAGTGTAAAGGAGGAAAGGAGGGTGTGCGTGAGAGAGAGAGTGAGAGAGAGAGAGAGAGAGAGAGAGAGAGAGAGAGAAAAGGGAACAGCTACAGTAACGAAAATAAATGTAAGCCCATAGGAGTATTTTATTTCTTGTATAGGAACTTGTCATGCATTGATGACATTTAACTTGAAAATAAATAACAGAAAATACATCCGGAAGAAATAGAAATGTACCCCGGGGAACATAAAAATAATACTAACTGCATGATATAAGAGAGGTATAAAATGCAAAAAAAACTGTCTTGAGAAAGAAACAAATGATAGAGCCGCGATAGATAATTAAAGAAGTTGTTTAGATATCATTAGTTTGGCTGAGAAACGAATATGTGCAGCATCTACACACAGAATGCCAGTGTATCTCCATCGTTCGTAGAATTCGCTTGTTTTATACTATAATTTTTCATTCGATTGAGGGAGTATTTACTCTTACTGATGCTGATATTCCTAATGGAATTTCGTGACAGTAGCCTTATTAATGAAAAATATTTTAATAAAAACTAGCATGAATGCTCAAACAATATGCCTCCTAGATTTAACAATATTGTTGATATTACTCGAAAAAAACTGTTCCTCCTAATACAAATAAAGAAATTATAAAAATCTTTACCACGCTCATGGAGGATAATAATTTCTTAGTTATATAAAAGAATACATTTATATTGTTACATTCATATTAGGTGGTAAAATAATGTTCCAAAAAAATGAAATTCCTATATAGTTTCGGGACAAATATAATCCAGAAGCAAATAAAAAGTTTGGGAATATTTTTTAAATCAGAAAAATCAGTTTGAACAAATAGAATGTGCTATTTATTCTCTATCTCCATTGCAATAAAAAAGAATGGATATGAAGAGAAATTTGTTTAACTGAGAGCAAAGGAGGAGAAATACTGGATTCCAAAACTGGTGAAAAAGTTTTCCTCGGGAAATGTCTTCCGTATAAAACATCCAGAGAAAAGCGTATTAGAAGTTTTTGAAGTTCTCCGGAAAAAGAGACCACCCTTCAGGAGAGGGTTTTCAGACTTTGGGCAGGTTTAATGGAGTTTGGGATGGGGTGGGGTCGAAATGAATGATCATATGAGGGGAGGGAAGGGAGTTTTTTCAGGTTAAAAAATACCTTTGCTGGAGTGCGTGTGAGCGAGGCGGGTTAAAAGAATGATTGCGGAAAGGAATTCGGTTTATGTCTCTTCCATCCCTCCCTCTCTCTCTCTCTCACCTCTCTCTCTCACACTCTCTATCTTCTCTCTCTCTCTCTCTCTCTCTCGGTTTTAGGTGAATTTCGGGTATTCCGAAGTTTCTGCGTCGAAATTTGGAATTAGATATTCGTCTTATGAACGTATCATGCATAATCATTTTAAGGGGATATTGCGTTTTACTCTGAGGTCGCTTATAATACGCGCGGTTATTTCGCTGACAAACTCACCGCCGATATGAAGGTTCTATATTTGGAAGGTGAACATCGAGAAGTATTGTATTTGCTTTTCTTCAGCTCTCACTTTCTGCTGCTAAATTTAGCCGCCTACTTTTGGCTTACTTTGGCGTAACTCTGGAACGTCCGGACTTGGTCTATCCCCTAGAGCCCCCGCGGCCGTTAATTTGACGGCTATGTGATCTTTTCTTTCATTTAGCATATAAGAACAAAAATAAAATGAAGACGTGTTCTTTTTCTATAAGTGAACTTTATTGAAACTTCTTTATAATATCCGTCATATATTCTGGAGGAATAAACCAAATTAGTTTAGTGAAAACGCAGAATTGGTGTAAAAGTTTATCATTTTAAAATGATACTGTCTCAGGTGTTTTCTTTTTGTTGTTTCCAATGCTGAGCATCAATACGTTCTAATTGGTCTTTCCCTGATAAATTGCATGTGATGTCACTATTTTTTAGAATTTTCGAAGAGTGTTTTTTCACGGTGGCAGGTTTTTTCCTCCTGACCCTGTTCACCATACCCCTTATGCTTTTATTCTTTGTTTTTAGCACTTTGGCTAGTTCAAGTGATGTAAATAAATTGTCCGTGGTGGCAATTCTTCCCCTGTTTATGAATGGTTCTATGAGACGCGGGACTATGAGCTCGGATAGACGCTGGCCCTTGGAACCCTGGTCTTCCTCACCAAGGTAAAGGATAGCATTCAATAGATACTTAGCTTCCATGTCTACACCTAAGAAAATTTTGAGTTGAGTTTTGCTTGGGAAAAGCTGCTCACCAACTGTGATGTTTGCTCCAGGTCTGCAGCAGCTGTTCCAGTTTTCTATGAACCTGTTCCACATTTCAGAATCGAGATCAAATTAATAGATTTTAGACGAGCTGCACGTGTTCACTTCTCATCAAATCTCAGAAATCTCATGATTTCACAAAACTTGTTGCGAGTTATCGCTTCCTTATAGAAGGACAGCCCCCAGAATTTGGACCATAGAGACGGGAGTTCCAAATTGTGTGCCCTATTTACGCCCCGACCGTATAGAATAGAAATAAAAGCTTTAAATTCTTCCAGCGGCACAGTCCAGATGTTTTCCTGCAACTATCGGCGCGCTTCTACTTCTGTGCTCTTCTGGATATGTTTGAGTATGAAATTGTGGATAAAAAGCCGCAATGAAATAGCCTGGCTGTCTTCTACTACATTTCGCCTAGCATGTGCTTTTGGACCCGGGGACTCTCTCACAATATTTCTGCAATAATTACTATTTCTGCCGGTGCGAAGCCACGCTTACGCGCCATTGTGTTGTACGGCAGAAGCAAAAATGCAGAGAGCAAATAGAAGACACGTGACACACGCAGAATGCGACAAAGTTCACGACTGACTGGCAGGAGCGAGTGAGAGAGGGAGATAGGAGAGTGATGCCGATGTAGGAGAGGGAAGGTTGAAAAAACTATACCAGAGGTCTCAAACTCGCGACCCTCGAACCGCATGCGGCTCGCAAAATGAAGTGGTTTACACTAGACGGCCAAAACTCAAATTTATTTCTCATAAAATATGTCATGTAAATTTACGAAATTTAAGAAGTTTATTATTTCAGCACTTCTAAAGTATACGCAGTTTATTGCTCATTCAGATTTATAAAATTCTGCAAAGGTGGGATACGATGTATGTTATTCCTGCTGCCTATGGGAGTTTTATGTTTAAAAAAACCTAATCCTTGATGCCAAAACTAGCATTTTTGCAATGAATGTATTTGGGGAAGGGTAGACTGCATGTCCTAATAATATGATACGGTGTGAGGACGGAAAATTCGTGTCCCGCTGACTTGGCACGGTGTCTTAATGCGGCCCGCGGGTTCGATGGAAGGCCATCATGCGGCCCGCGCACCGATATGAGTTTGAGACCCCTGAACTAAACACAACTTGCGAGTTCGTGGAAATGGAATTCGTTGAAAACAGTATGACCATCACATTGACGGCTCCGGGTGTTCTAGGTAAATCACCTTTTTCTCATTGACAAGTGTCCCAGAGAAGTAATTTTTTTTTCAAGGAATAGTTGCCCTAAAATGATTTAATGTCATGGTGGGGCAAGCGTATAAAATTTCTGTTGGATTTTCGAACAATAGAACAATGGCAGTTTAGATAGGGATTCCTGATATCCTCGGAAAATGCTTACGTGCGTTACCTCGCTTCAAAATTTCGCAGTATTTTCATTATACTTGATTTATGGTGCAGTTTTAAGGAATTTATAAGTTAAATCAGGTCTACCGGATCTATCATTAAGTCTAATCCAATCCTTTCCTACATCATTTCGTTTCATC
Organism: Tanypteryx hageni; assembly: GCA_028673005.1. Taxonomy (NCBI): domain Eukaryota; kingdom Metazoa; phylum Arthropoda; class Insecta; order Odonata; family Petaluridae; genus Tanypteryx; species Tanypteryx hageni. The sequence continues at coordinate 62,018,715 of CM054116.1, forward strand.
CGAATCTACTTCCATTATAATCCATTCCACGTCCCGATGAAGATTTTGTGGACCATTTCGCGATTAACATTTTGTAGGTGCCCTTCTCTTTGCGCGTCGGCTGGCTGAAGAGCATGATCGATCAAAATATGACGTCATCTCAAGGCATGTCTTGCGCAATTTCGAACGAAGGAAAGTTGTAGTGATAGCGCCATAAAGACCAAACCATCCATTTCAGATCAACGATTATATTGGAATGCATTAGATGGCAGCACAGAGAACGAATTCTACAGTTATTTTATTGATATTGAATTGCGTAAAAAGTAATGAATATAAAATCCACGTAAGTATATAACCATTTCCATAAACAAATCCATATCTTTAGATATATTTTTAAATTCACACACAGGATCTCCCAAATAGAACACACAAACCTAATTATATAAATCTTCAGAGATTTCAAATAGAGTTTTAAAAAGAACGCTTTAAATACATACTTCAGTAACAATAAAATGTAATATAACGAAAATTCTGTTCGCAAAACACTGGACGCTGATAATTAAAAACAAACCCTTTGAAAAGTTAAATATGCACAGATAATACAAACGTTCTTCTTAAAGATGACTGGCATTGTAATGTTAGCCGTAGAAAAGGTTGCCCACCACTGGTTTCACCCAGCACAGGACGCGCGGCGTCTGTGTGCCACCATCGAACTATTAATTCAATAGTGTAAGCGAACCTATAGTCCAAGGGCATAGAAGCGATATCTACATTTAAAGAAATATAAGCTCTTGTAGGTAATGGGAATAAATCAGGGTCAGTCTCTATTTTGCGCTTGTAAGAAGAGTATCAATTTTAGCTTCACTCTTCCGACGCATTTCAGACGCCACGAGACCTTTCCTGTCGCTAATAGGTAAATTATTTTGCTGAACGTTTGCTGTTGTAATTTTTATTTTTCGTGGACTTATGCTAAAATTTTATTACTAGATATTTGAAAATGGATAATCCTCGCTGTTAATAACAATGTGCAGTTATTGCATCAGTGGATTGACGAAGGAAGTGAAGAGAATTCAGAGGGGGTTGAATTCAGTGACCAAGCAAGCCAAATAAGTACGACATAAAAATATTTGCTCTGGTGGATGAAGGCCCACTTGAAATAAGCAATACATCCAGCGATGTCAAACGTCTCAGCTCCATAATTTCAAGGACATAATGGAATATTATAACCGATAACTGGTTCACAAGTGTAGCGCTCGCGAATGATTGACTGAAAAATAAACTCACTCTCGTTAGAAATATCAGGAAACATAAAAGGGAGAATCCTGGATGTTTCATAGAAACGAGATCTCGAGAGGTAGGATCGAGTATGTTTGGCTTCTAGGATAAGTGCACCCTAGTTTCATACGTCCCGAAAATGAATAAAAAAGTATTGCTTATTTCGACAATGCATAACGGCAGTATAGATTATTCTACAGAAGTCAAAAGAAAATCAGACATTATTACATTTTACAACGCTACACAATCAAGTGTTGGTACTGTCGACCAACTCTGCAGCACTTATGACATTGCGAGGAAAACGAGCAGATGGCCGATGGTCTTGATGTACAGCATGCTGAATGTGGCTGGGATAATTCCCAAACTATTTATCGTTGCAATAATCAAACCGATGGAAATGTGAGAGTAATTATTTGAAAATATTGGCCCGTGAACTGGCCGAAGACTTTCTACGTATTCGATTACAAACTCACAAACTCAAACGGGATATTTAATGTATTTTCCTGGAATCCTTGAACGTACAACCCCTGTAGAATATAGTAAAAAGGCAAAGGTATTATGTGGGCTATCAAAAAATAGTTACACACAATATAAATGAAGAAACTGCAATAATTACATTTGCTTAGAGGATGCACAATAAATTTATTCTGATTCCTAAATTTGTTATATGAAAATTTTATCTTTTATTTTTTTATGTTTGCTGCCTAATGTATCATATTAACATTATTGTTTTTCAATAATATTTAATGTGATTTAATGTTAAATAACTTTTATTTTGAAATACTAATCGTACATACCTTCATTATATTGTAACATCGTAAAAATAAATTAATATATTTTCATGGTATTATTTAATTGTTATTATTAATGCACGACATTAATCTCTATAAAATTATAATTATAAACCAAATAGAATAAGTATTCCTTGAAGAAAACGATAAAATCATAATGGAATCTGTGAGACGCCACGCGACCTTTTCCGTAACATTTCGGCATGTGACCTGTGCAGGGTTAAAGCCTTGGTAACCTTAAAACCTGATCTCACATCGACAAAACTGACGATGGAGACTAAGAAAATGCTGCACAATTATTACGTGAGGCCCGCCACAACGCATGCCAGTATGGATGGGCATATCGTAATCTCCGTTGCTCCGCCTTCAATCTTTCTATAATTCAGTCCTGCGGGCGATATTAAATAATACAAGATCGTCTTTGTCATCCAATCCAATGAAGATGCTAATGTCCCCGATTTGATATCAATATCGCAGAAATGTTTTCTCGATAGGCAAGAGCGTCAACGTATCAGATAGCGCGACAGCTTTGGGAGAATCGGTTTACGTGGTGGGGTGGACATAAACATCCCATTACTAGCCTGCGCCGCCCAGAAAATGTCCCAGCTCGAGTCATGGACGTCCTTCTCCTGTGAATTCGTATTACAGTCGTGAAGAAATTAACCGTATAGCAGCCATCATAGAGCACTTTTATAGCAAACTGCAATAGGATATGGTCAAAATATGCATTTGACCTACTGCGCATTATGTCTTGCGCATTTCGGCAGTCATTTGCTAGTGAATGATTGTAGAATATAATGTGTATGCTCTTGATGTGAACTTATTTAGTTCTACATCTGTACATGCCTTCAAAACGCAATTAAAGGGATCGAGGTGAGTGGTTACTAGCTCTGATTTTAACGGTATGTAACATTGCAGCTTTAGTATTTAAGGTCTAGTGTTAAAATTATTCTCACTTTGTTCTTTATTTCTGTTTCACTTACAGCGTTACTACCTTCAGCGCTGTTCTATGATACAAGTAGCGCATTATGTTCGTAAATACAAGACTACTTACTTTTATCTGAAATCGACACAAGTGGGGCTATTTGAAGCAATTTTAGTGTATTTGGATCGGCCAACCCATTGCTTTTGCAATATTATCCAATAGGTCTAGAAGTTTGTAAATTTAAGAATGTTTGCGGGATAATTTTTTAGTATAAATAAAAGTTAAATATGTTTCAAAAATATAAAAACACTCTAAAAATTAAATTTTAAGTACCCTCCAATTTGCGTTTAAGGAAAGCATTCTGCTTGTCATCTGACATCTCCTGAAAACGTTTAAAACACAAGACTAAAGAGAGAGTTATATTTGAAGAGAGGAACAAAGGTTAAAAAAACTTAGAAATAATTCAACAAATCTAGTGATCGCCAAGAAAAGTTAGAAAACAGGTGCAAAGAAAATTAATGGACTCAAGCAGCTCAAGTGAAGAATCTTCAAACAAATCATCGGAAGATGAAGATGTACCATATAGTTTCTGCAAAATCAAGTATTTTGATCTGAAATTTATCAGATAAGGTGATTGGATAAGCTGCGAAACATGCAAAACTTGGTACCACGAGTTGTGTGTAGGGGCTGCTGGACACAAACGATTTAAGTGTGGAAAATGTGTTTAATTCCTAATTAATACGAATGACTATGATGCGAAATATAATGCGTTGTTTATATGTAGTTTCTAACTTTTACAAGACTAATTGTCAGTGCTTTGTACAAGAAAATATATGATTCAAATAGCCCCACAATATTTGTAAAACTAATGTTTTTCACTACCTATTGTACATTTTGTGGTGTATTTAAAATAAACATGATGTTTAAAGCTTAGCATTATATTTTTCAATCCCAAACATCATAATGCAATGAAAAATTATAACCGAATTCTATAAAAATAATTTGGCAACCGGTAATTCCTGATTAAATTTGAAACGACCCAAATAGCCTCACCCTACCCTATACCGTTGTAAAGAACTATTAACTTTCATAATTTCTGAGCGATACTCACAACACGTGCATAAAGTTTAGTGCAAATGCTTTCGTGGCAGTCTGCTGTAGGCTGCATGGCATTCGGTTTAATCGCGTTTTTCAGCTGTTTAGAAGACGTTTCGCCGACATTCCAGTCGGCGTCCTCAGGCCAGATGAATTGATGATGCTCGGGGGTGCGTGGTCACGAGGTTTACCTGCGTGATGACATGCGACTCCTTACCGAAAGCGAAGGGCCGACTCCCCAACACGACGTACGAGGGGGTGTATCAAGTACAATGTAGCTGTGACAAGTCCTGCATAGGAAAAACGAGCAGATCTATCAGTTGCCGGCTCAAGAAACATCAGAGAGCACAGAAGGACAAGCAGGCCATACTTCCTACCATCGCAAAACATGCCTGGTCTGAATCCGGACACACGATCAGGGCAAATGCCAGACCAAACGCCATCCCGGAATGAAAGAGAACTCTATGAAAAATCTGCCACAGGCTGAACTAAGTGGAATGACTCAAACTAGTGGGCAGACTCGAAGAGGCTATCACCTAAACAGGATTTCCGAAAGAGACATGAAGCGATACTTGTAAAGACATGTAATTACAAAAACAAAAATGCATGTGAAAGTTTTCGAAAATAAAGGCATTTAAATAAAATGAATGAATGACCGCAGTACTCTATTGAGTTCACACCTGCTAAGAGGCTTCGTCGTCATCGTCGCAATACCAACTCATCTGACCTGGGGACGCCGACTGCAATACCGGCGAAACGTCGTCTAAAAAGCCGTACAAACGTGGTGAAACCAAAAGCCATGCAGCCTACAACACGTGCATAAAGTTAGATCATAATGAAATGTCGGCCATGTTTACCGTTGAGAGCAAATGACACTCGAGAAGATTTAAAAGACCACAAACATCCGTTTTCATCAAAAGGCAATTTAGTGTTACTTAACGAAACCTCACACCCCTAAGTCTACATAATATTTTCCATCCAACCAAACTGATGTCATTGTCTTGATTAACTCCAACACTTCTCCCTAACTCTTCTCTACTTCCCTTAACAAATTATCGCCCCTCACTCCAACTTTCCCTCCCCCGTCAACCATCTCCGCCAGCTAACGCTCTCCTTTGACACGCACAGCCCATCTCTTTCCGTAAACGTCACCCAAGGCAGGTACTCCCCCCTCTATATCCTTCTCCCAGTCAAACCCTCTTCATCCTCCTTCTCCCTTTCGGCTACTCCCTAGGTCTACACGATGTGCACCTAGTACCTTGTCTCTCTCTCTCTCTCTTGTTCGTTTGATGTGTGTTAATTAAAGCAGTCGTCCTCACCTCAACCCTCTTATTTATAACGGTCATCTGCCCAGTTTTTCATCCTGTAGCACCAGCGCCATTTTGAAATTCGCCGTGTTTTACTAGCTGCTCACTCCTGAATTTGAACGGTCCACTTGCTTCCTTAATTATCTGTCGCTAGTTCTTGGTAACGCCAATTTTGCCGGTGAGGAGATCCTCGAGTTTAATAATTCTAATGCTTCACGTCAAATTATAGACGAAGCACACGTTTTCTGTTCAATTTACGCTAAATAGCGTATATTAAATTCATATTTCCAAAAATACTAGAAAATATGAAAAATAGAATTTTAAAAAGAGCAATAATTTTGTGAATAAGTTAGTAATTAGTTATTGATGTGGCACGTTTCTATAAACTTGAAAATTCCCTCACAGAGTTCAAATTTTACTATTTTATATTCATTCAAACTTTCCATAATATTGGTAAAATCATAAAAACAAAAAATTTCAGAAGCAAATGATTATTATAGTATTTACGATCAGTTTTGTAAGCTCAGCGCGAAAAAGTTTTGAGAAAATATTCGGTAAAGACGCATTTTTTTTTAAAGTGAATGAGTATGCTTTCCTTTATTTTCAGTTCAAGTATTTATACTCGACCTGATCTTCAAATAGTTGCTCCAATATAAACTCACAATTACGAATTAAAATTGAGCAGGGTTTGTAGATCGTATAACATGCTAAATAAATAACCGATGCAACGAAAACAAGTATGAAGTATTTTAGATCCCCCACATGGATTTCAGTCACCCATTCGTCACAATATTCACCCACAACTATAGCCTTTGAAACTTCTCCTTTAACACATCTGGTCCAACCTATCCACTCTGTTGGACGGCCAAGCGTAAACGGTTCCTCCGTGCGGACTTGATGACACGACTGCGTTAGTCCACTTCTTTGGCCACGTATGCGTAGGCACATCGAAGTACGTCTAAAACCTATCTCTCCCTCCTCCTCTCCTGTGGTTGAACATCTACGTTTATTCATCCTATTGACGTACTCTCCTCTCTTTCACTACCTCTTCCTCTCCCTTATCCTCCTCCATCTCTATATAGCGCCATCTCTCTTCCTCTCCCATATACCCGCAGTCACAATGATATTTGGAAACGCTTCTGCCGTGACCTTGCTTCTTTACTGGTTTCCATTCTTTCCCTCTGTAAAAGAGAGTTAAATTGCCTCTCCGAGTGAACAAGCGCTTGTCTCTTTCTCTCTCTCTCCTATTTAACCTCTTCCACTCCCTTCTCTAGCCTCACTGCTCACATTCCTTATTCTCATGACATTCTCTCTCAGCTCCTCTTTTCTGTCCATCAAAATTAACAAATTCATTTAAATATTAAAAGCGGTTGCAAATTTGGAAGTTTTCCCGTTATTTTCTTTTTTAAATATGGCGTCAAAATTTAAAGGAGATAAATTTTCTATCCTCGGGTATTGTTAAATTATTTTGAAGGATTTGCGTCAAAAATTTGCTTCAACTATCTTTCTATTTTAGCGTTTCTGTACTAGGTTCATTCGTCTGTCTGTCCGTGTACAAAACGAGAGAGGAAAGATGGACACATTATGCGTGCATACATGCGAAGCAGAGGCGTTCTTTGCGACTTATGAAATCATGTCAAAAAGATAAATATTAATGGCTTAGTAGAATGTCTAAGAACTGATAAATCATATGCCACTAGTGATGCCAAAAAATAAGGAATTTTTTATTCAGCGATTAATTTCATAATCAGTCGTGATTAATAAAACAATCGACAATTATTTAAAACATACCTCACTCGAATAGTATTAATATAATCCTTATGTTCACTTTCATTCCCTCATAGTAAATTACAACAATACAAACACTGTGTATACGTAAAAAAATATGCGTATTTACGTTCATTTCATCGTCGTAAATAATTCATTTACCTTCATTTACCAAATGTTGCGTGCGCAGGAAAGAAAATTAAACGTGATTAGGTATTTACATAAAATATTGTTTACTTCAGTTGCCATGAAAAATGTTTTCGTTGAAAAAAATTAAAAAACACGAGAAATTATTCCAAGTTCAATGTAAATTACAACTTTCTAGTTTCATTTTCTTGATATTGGCTACTCCTTCGATATAAGAGTACTGAATAAAACATACACTATTTGACTAGTTCTACAAATTTAGTTTATAGATTTTTGTTGTAAGAGATATTTTACGGAATATAAAGAAAATTTCATTTTTATTCACCAGTAAAGTGGCACTCCCGATTAGGCTACGTCAGGGGTTCCCAACCTTTATGTTGGCAAGGGCGCCTTCGACTTAAAAGGGAAAGCGGCGGGCGCCAATATTTTTATCCCCTATCCCCCGTTCAACACTTATGGGGCTTGCACACCACAGAGGCATGCGACATACGATATGCGGTATATGCCGCATAAGGCAGATTTCGCGTTATCTCATAAAAATAACATTTGATGCCCCATTTGCTCTCGCATACCCGTGAGACAGCGGCATCTGTCGTAAGGTATTTGCCTCACGAGACAAACAGTGCTTGTTTCATGCGGCCAGTGCTGCGCAAAATCCTGCAACAACATGAGAGACGGTCTAGCATCTAGCATTATCTTTGGGCAATGTGTGGAAAATTCCAATGTTTATTGAATTATAGCGGAAGGGACATTACTGGCCAAACTTGGTGGGATGTGGCCAAAGACGTGAAAGACAGGTAATTTGTTTATTTGTTCTCATACACTATAAACTAAATACACTATATCAGTGTTTTCTAATTTTTTTCTGCCGCGGATCCCTTTTCGCACCGAAAGCTTTTCACGGATCCTCAGATAAATAAAGCAAACGTGATTCAAAAATAATAAGATTATTGCTACATACCTACGGCCAGTTTGTTTCTGTTTTTTCTCGTTTTAAGTCGTCGAATGTTGGGGGAGAGCTGAATTCTCGCATCAGATGCTGTAATTAGTCGATTGCGGTACATAATTATTTTTGGTGGCAGTGCATCTGGAAAATTCAGTCTCAGTACGTAGTTTAGAAAGGCAGAAATTTGAAAACCGCAGCTTCGGATAAATTTGAATATTCATGGATGACACTACCCCGGACGTTTATCAGCGAGATTTTTGCTGTATCTTTTCTGGAGTTATAAATTCTGTTGTTACGTCAATCAGACTCTCATAAGCCGTCACAGAGATACTTTCCGGTAAACGCTTTTCGCTCCCAACTGATACCTTCGACAGGTGGAGAGAAATACTCCAAAAAAATTCAACGTAAATCACGCAGATGCTGGAAAATGTCACTCTGGACATTTCAATCTAATTTGCACATTGTCTCCTCCAGAAACTGCTGGAGAGTGAAAAGTCGTTGACGTACATCTCCTTCACGCACCCAGCTCAGAAATCGAATTTTTATAGCATAGAATCTTTTTGTATTTTGCATTAAAAATTGTAACACTTTTACTATGCATAGAGGTTCAATTTTAGATCTTTCTAAAAATAGCTGCCAAGTACGCTAGCTTCTGTAGCCATGAAATGTATGTTATGAGACCGGATACATGAAAAGGACGTTCAACAAAAAACAGACATTTCGATACGAAATTCGAACTTTCTTAAATAACAGCCACCTCACTTCTGTGTACAGCAATAGAGTCGTGTTCACAGTCACCATTTTCTCACAAAGGATATTGAATAATCGGGACTTAATTCTCCTAGCTTTTATAAAATTCGCAATGTTAACTGATAAATCCAAAACATATTTCAGTGATAGTGGGACTGGTTTTACAGCAAGTCCCTGCCAGGTGATAAGCTTGAACAGTTAATGAAAATGTGTTCACGCTAAACTCACACCAGCACTGGTTGTTCTACTGTCGTCTATCTTTTGTTTCTATTTTCTGTCACAGATTTTCGAACGAAAATCAACCATAGCTCTCCGCAACTGGTATTCTGAGGCATACTTGAAACTAAAAGAAAGATCAGTGAAGATTCTCTGTGAGTTTTTAACAAAGAGCTAGAATATTTTCAGGAAGTGCTGAATAACAACTGCTCATGAACTTTGCTCATATAAACCGCTACTATTTGATAGAAAACACTGAAATTTTTAAATTCTGAGCACTACAGGGAACCAATTCATAAAACATTATTTGGATAATAACTTCTCGCCAGTTTGTTTATGGTCCCATAAATTAGCATCCGCCATTAAGAAAACTTGTTTACGGATCCTCTGAGAAACCCTCACGGATCCTCTGTGATCCGCGGATAACACTATATTATACTACATAAATATTAAATTATGGAATATTTTTTCCCTAACTAAAGTAATGACTGTAATACTTCACTTTATACACAAAAAATATTGTAATTACAAATTGTTCTAATGGAACAAAAATGTTAAAAAATATCTGAAAAATACGAAAAAATACTAACAGGTACCTACTCGAATTTGATTTCTTAACCAATATAAATATATGCCTTCACTCGAGGATCTCATGTCTACTAACCTAAGGTGACCAGATTTTGACTTATTGTTAGTGAAAAGAGTACAACTGGTAAAAAACAACGAAAAGAGAAGACAAAAAAGGACAAATTGCGCAAAGACGTTCAATATTGTGTCGCGAACGCCATATCTCAACGTCACTTGTAATATACTTGATATATTAGTTTTTAAAACGTATTTTATCTTCAGTTGAATAGAAATATATGTTAAAATTTAAACATTTTCTTCTAAAATAACTTGCTTCTACTTGCGATTCTTTACGTAGAATTTGAATAAATAAGTTTGATAAGAGAATATATATGATAAAAATTGAAATCTTTATTTCTTTTCGCAGAAAATAGTACAAATCCCGCGCCAGTATTACGATTCCCTTCTTTTAGCAATTAAAGAAAAAGGCACTGCATGGATGATTTCGCAGTTCTTATGTAAACTGAATGAGAGGAAAGTTTCTGGAATCGAACTCGCGCCTTCATATATCAGAAAAATATTTTCTTCGTCAGGTCGTCCCCAGTGGTCTAAGATATCCACCAAGTACCATGAAAATCGGCCAATCGGTTCAAAAGTTAATAGGGGGAGAGAAAGACTGAACGACGAAACAATAAGCCTATTCTCCATTCTGGAAATTACGGTAAAATGCGCGATTCAATGCTTTCTCAGAGCAATATTTTGATGTTTTGAAAACTATGATGACCAAAAGAAATATGAAAATGTTAAAAAAAAACAAGATGGAGGAAATGGATAGGGGAAGAGAGAGGGAGGAAGGGAGAGCATGGGGAGGGAAGCAGACAAGTGTGATGTAAACTGAGGGAGGAGTAAAACTGCAGGAGGATGACGTGTGGGTTAGAGAGAAAAGGAAACCGAGCAGAAGCGTAAAAGTTTAAATATTACATGACGTTTCATAAAATAGAATTAAATTAAAAAGTCTATTAAAATTTATGGGCACTAGTTTTCAAATAAGGGATAAGAAAATAAAATAACATTCAATTAGGCTCTGCTGAGTTTATCCTAATTCATTATAAAATCAGATACTCCCTTCCTATGCAGATAGCGGACATTGCTGTCTTCAGAATCGAACACAGTACCCAATGATATATAAAACGGCATTTTTAATATAATGACAAAGAAAGCCGCCACACTAAATTTCTTGACTTTAATTAATAATAAACAAAATATAAACTTGAAATACATATGAAAATGTGACTTATTTCTTCAACACTGAATGAACTTCGTTTCTCTTACGGCTGGCGAAAAGTCTCCCTGTGACCGTCTTCGGTAATATAAAATAAACTGAAATTGTTAATTAGTCTTCATTTCCAGGGATTAATAACTGTCCACTGTTACTATAAGCGTCTCATAATAGTAATAGATATGAAGCAATATTGACCTCTAACGAACAATGACAACACTTTCGAATTGTAGATTCACTTCGACCTTCCTCAATACCTTGTTAAGTTAGACTGACGAACAGTGGTTAGAATTCGAGATTGGAGAGGATGATAGGAATGGAACTTGTAGAGCATCGACCATTATAAGAGGAAAAACTCACTACGGTGTGATATGTAAGAGAATGTTTTCTAAGTACGAGGCACTGGGGGAGGAAGATAGAGAATGCTAGAGGTCCTTAACTATAAGCGGCAAATTTATTGAAGCTTCCATTCTCATCCTCCACACTCCTTATCTCGTGCTTCCTGGAGAATTAACACCAGGGAACCATTCCTTTCACAAATGGAAGGAAAACCCATAGGACGATCGGTAATGGTCAGAAGAGCGTTTCTTTCGCGACAAGGCGGCAAAACTGGCCCAGCGGGGGATATGCAAGACCGGGGAAAGGGATTATAGGACACTTTCCCTTGCTCAGGACACCCCGCCTTGGACGAATGCCACTAGAACATAACCCTTTATCTGTTAACGAAATTTATTTGTTCGTTTTCGTTACGTTTTCCGTTACAGCTATTTAAAAATTTCATTAACGTTTTTCGTCAAGTTAATCCGAAATAATTCCGTTATTTCGTTACGTCGCGCGTAACGTTTTCCAGCACTGATTCATCAAACATAAAATAATACATGTTGGAATATTTTTAATATCATACAATTTTATTTTAAATTCATTGCCGTGAACATGGGTTTGATTCCATTCATTTGAATAACACGGAGATAAGTGAAGCACATTTATTAGAATCATTGTAGGAGATCGAGACTTGAAACAAAGAAAACCTCAAAGAACGTAATTTTGTTTTCCTGGCATCAATTTTTAAATACGCGCCGGATTTATGAACAAGATAGTTTTTAACGCAAAAATTTGACGTATTTCTCTGTGAATGTTTTTCATCGTCAAGGCGATTTGCATTGTTGCTGGTTTCGTTTAATTTCGTACAATCGACTTGGATAATAACTTAGCGTCGCATTTATCGATATATTCACGAAATGTCGACAATGTGTTGAAGTTTAAAGAATACCTTGGTTGCTATAAATAAGACGACAATAACACAAATATCCAATTTTTACTTTCTCCATACCTAGTATACAGTATTTTTTTCATGAAAAAATCGACTTCGAGATTTCAACGGAAATACACGTTTTAAGGTCCCCTCTACACCATTTTCTCGAATCTCGAGTCTGTGTGTGTGTGTGTGCATGTGAGAGCTTTATTGTGGGTACTCTAGCTCAAAAACTATTAATCGGGTAAACAAAATATTTTATATTTAACGTTTTTATGAAAGTTAGAAGAACTTATTAGTTTTTGGTAAAACTCGGTCAACCGGAAGTGGGTGTAATACACTTGTCACTTATCCGTTATTTAAAAATATTTGCTTTAATATTTGATAACTGTAAAAATGTATTGGAATAAAGGTTGTAGAAAATTTAATTTTAAGCAAAATTTGTTTGAAACATTTTTCCATTGTTTAAGAGATATCTTATATTTTTAGCTGCCATCACCACGCCACCTACCGACAAACAATTAACAATTGACGCTTAGTTACGTCTTCGTAACGCTTCCTTTTATTTTCTTAATTGTTGTAGCTATATCCAATATCAGAAGGTTATGGTTTGGGTTTATTTCTGTTCTTTGTAAAGTCTAAATATTTCTCGATTTCTTAAAATATTTATTATTATGTAACCTATTTGGAATTTTTAGAAATATTACAAGTATTGAGATAGTCATGCGGTGGCCACATCATATTTTTTGTTGATACAGAGCTAATTATATAAATATGGCTCTATTTATGGCGAAATTGTGAATATCTACATCTACAAGTTACCCTGCAATTCACCAAGTTGGTGGGTGGGAGGGGGTGGAATGCACCAAATCCTACCTAAAGATTGTCTTACGCAATTCTAAATTTCCTATTGTGATCTCGTATTGTCCTCGGAAGTAACGAGCCTAGATAACGCTCCGTCCTACAATCGATCTCACGTATTTTATCGTCTCGATCATTTCTACCTATATACGTTGGTGCCACAATTATTCCCACTTCCTCCTCTTTTAGACTTTCCGACCTTATTTCTCCAGAAGTTTCAACCTTGAGTCCAATCTACGGTCCTCCAGTGATACCCAGTTCAAATCGCTCAATAAAGAGGTGACGCTTTCCTTATGTTCGTACTTTTATTTTAGAAATCTGGCTGCTCTACGATGCACTCTTTCTAGTTGAATTATGTGTCCCTTCTCGTACGGATCCCATATGCTCGCTGCGTATTCCACTTGCGGTCTTACCCGTGATAAGTAGCATGTTTCACGTACTTTCTCTGTAGTGTTTCGTACTATTCTACCTATGAATGCCAGTTTCTTGTTGGCCGCGCCTATAACTCGACGAATGTGCATGTCCCACGAAAGACGTCTACAAATGGTTACTTCTAAATATTTTACATACTCAGCTTGTCGAATGCTCATTTCATCTATTTTATATTCGAAATCTAAATCTTTGTTCTTACTTTTCCAAAACGTGACTGCGGCACATTTAGTATAATTAATTTCAATTTGCCATTCTTTGCACCACGCTGAAAGGGCTCTTAAGTCTTCACGCAGTGACTGATGATCCTCCTGGTTCTTTATTTCTTGATATAGAACGGTTTCATCGGCGAAAACCCTAATTTTACTACGAACAACCGATCAGATATCATTGACATAGATTAAGAAGAGCATAGGGCCCAATACACTTCCCTGAGGAACACCCGAAGCAACTTTAACGGGGGACGAGTATTTCCCATCGATGACAACTATCTGTTCCCTATTTGAGAGGAAGTCTCTCACCAAACCGACAACTTTCGGATTGATATCACATTGTCCTAACTTCGCAATTAATTTCCTATGAGACAATTTATCGAACGCCTTCCTGAAATCAATGAATATGGCATTGACCTGAGTATTTTTCTCTCCGCACCGCAACAAATCGTCCACAAACAGGCCGAGCTGCGTTTCGCATGATCTACCTCTCCGGAATCCGTGTTGGCATCCGCTAAGCAATGAATGACTATCTGAATAGCTCATTACAGAGCTAAATACTATGTCCTCAAGTATCTTGCACGATAATGAAGTTAAGGATATCGGCCTTTAATTTTCGGGGTTCATTTTTTCGCCACCCTTATGGATGGGCGTAACGTGTGCCACCTTCCAATCTTTAGGAACTACTCCTTCCCTAATGGATTTCTCGAATATAATTTTCAAATACAGCGCAATTTCAGCTGATAATTCTTTCATTACACGCCCGGGAATTTCCTCCGGTTCAGGAGATTTATTTGGCTTAATCGAATGAAGTTGGAGCGCGATGCCATTTTCCGAAAATACCAAATCTTCCATCGAATCGCCCTGATGCAAAGGAATAGGGGTTTCACATTAATCGTCATCACGAGTAAAAGCTTTCTGAAAGTGATGGTTTAATAGGTTGGCTTTATCCGTACTATCGTGAACTACGTTTCCCGTTTCCGATCGCAGTGACGCAATAGTGGGGCCCCTACCTTGAACTTCCCTGACGTAAGACCATAATGCTTTCGTGTTCTCTTTCAAGTTATCCGGTAAAACCTTATTTTTATAATTGTTAAACGCATTACGCATTGCTACTCTGGCTATGGAGCGCGCCTCCTTGTATTGCTGCCTTATTATTGCAATCTGTTCGACCGTAGCTGTTGAGGATGTGTTATTTACGCGAGAGTGGAGTTTTCTTTGCCGTCGGAGAGCGCTTCCTACTTCCTGGTTGTACCATCTAGGTTCTGCACTATCACGCTTTAGTTTGCTCGGAATAAATCTATCTGTACACTCTCGCATCATATCTCTGAACATGCACCAGGATTCCTCCGCGTCTGCACTATCGGTTAAATCGCTGAAATTATTGTATTTACTTCGCAGAAAAGACCTAAATCTTGTGAAATCGGCTTTGGCGAATACATAAAGTTTTCTTTTAGCCTTAACCTGTTTCTCAATATTTAACTGAAATTCCACGTACACTGCCTTGTGATCGCTTATTCCCTCAGCATCAGGTACTCTACTCATACGCTCAGGATGATTAGTAACTAATAAATCTAATATATTATTAAATTTCGTAGGAAATCTCACTAACTGATACAATGAGTGCTTACCGAAAGTTTCTAGTAAAGCCTCGCACGATTCACGCTCTATACCTCCGGGATAAAAGCAATTATGGCTCCAATCAATTGACGGAAGATTGAAATCGCCCCCGATTATAATGGCTTTATCTTTATTAGACGAATTTAGCGTCGCCACTTGTTTCTCCAGAGAATGAATAGTTCCCACGCTCGCATTTGGGGGTCTATAAAAAGCGCATATATTTATAGTTTTTGAGTCGCTTCCTTTCACACGACACCAAACACTTTCGACTTCGTCGTCGTTAATCTGTATAGGGTAACTTTCGTATTTATTGCTAACTGCTATAAAGAATCCACCTCCCGACCGGATAGAGCGATCTTTTCTGAAGACGCTATAGTCACGAGGAAAGATCTCCTGACTGGCTATATCTGCCGTAAGCCAACTTTCTGTGCCTATAACTACATCAGCACGCAGACTACGAATAAGATGTTCAAATTCGGCCTCTTTCCTGCGAATGCTGCGACAATTAACCGTAATGACATTTAGTTTTTCGCTAAGACTACGTAACGATTCCTCGCGCTCTACTGAGCTATTATTATTGTTATTATTATTAGTATTATAATTATTATCATTATTTACTGCCTCCTTATCCTTCCTACTATGTCGACTATTTCCACTGTTACTTAACGTCGGGTTTATAGCGCTATTAAGGTCGCAATATACAATAATCCCTTCTCACATTTAGCCCTTTTGTCAAATAGTTACAATTTTCCTATTAAAAATAAATTAATTACATATGAATTACAATAAAATACATATTAATTATAAGTTAATTATATTTTGGTTAAGAGATCATAGAGCATTACCAAAGACCTACGATGGAGAGATCGCAGTCGGTGAAAAAATAGCGCCTTATATTATTTGCCCTCCCTAAGGACTGCATAACCTTACAGAGGTGGGAGGGTTTGTGTACTCTTACGAACCAAAGAGCTATGCCGGCGGGAGATAATTCTCCTGGTAGGACCATCCAAGCCGGAAAGGTCTGAGGGGAAGAGTCAGACTAAGAAGCAGTCTTGGGGGTTTTACATCCCCCTGTGCAAGGGCAGCAGCTTGCACAGTACCTCTGTAGGTGGTGATCATGTGGATCTGAACAGCTACAGATGGGTAATCACTCTGTGAAACTGCGATGAGGAAAGCAAGGGGAAACTACCTCATTATATTTCCCATGATAGGCTGAAAAGCTGAAATACCTCTATGGATCTTTCTGGGGTAAAATATTCCGGAGGTAAAATAGTCCCCCAATCGGATCTCCGGGTGGGGACTACCCTAGGGGATGCACAGAGGAAATTTAACATTAATAGGAAAGCAAGTGGTGAGAAATTAAGAATAGGCACATGGAATGTTAGGACTATGAATTCAGGGGGTAAACTAGAGAACATAAAAAGGGAAATGAGAAGGAATAATGTAGGTATAGTAGGTCTTAGTGAAGTTCGGTGGGAAGGAGAAGGCGAGATAAATTCAGACGAATTTAAGATTATTTACTCAGGAGGGGAGAAAAAGGAAAGGGGAGTGGGGATTATAATGAGAAAAGAGATAGCTGAAAGAATTAGCAAGGTAGTGACAGTTAATGATAGATTAATAGCCGTAAAACTTCAGATGGAGCCAGTGGAAATGCTTATAATTCAAGTGTATATGCCAACGACTAATGCTGGCGACGACGAAGTAGATGAAATCTATGAACAGATTATGGAGATATTGGAGGAGGAGGGAAAAGGAAGGATCACCACCATAGTAATGGGAGATTGGAACAGTGTAGTCGGAGAGGGACAGGAAGATAACATAGTGGGAAAATATGGACTAGGGAAGAGAAATGAAAGAGGGGATAAACTTGTGGAATTCTGCCATAGAAATAGACTAATTGTAACTAATACATGGTTTAAGCATCACCAGCGGAGACTTTACACATGGAGAAGCCCAGGAGACCAGAGACGATACCAGATAGATTACATACTAGTCAATGAAAGATTTAGAAATAGCATTAAAAATGTGAAAACACTACCAGGGGCAGATATCGATTCTGACCACAACCTTTTGGTGGCAAATATACAATGTAGACTGAAGAGCATTAAGAGAAACATAAGAGTTAACCAGAAATGGAACTTAGAGGAACTCCTTAAAAACAAGGAGGCTATCATGACTGAGCTGGAGGAAAGGTTGGGGGAGAGAGATGAAGAAAATAGGAAGAATGTAGATGAGGAGTGGAGATACATCCATAGCAACATTAAAGATGTAATGGAAAAGAAGGTAGGAAAGATAACGGGTGAAAGAAACAAAAAACCCTGGATCACAGCAGCCATGCTGCAAAAAATGGAAGAGCGGAGAAAGTGGAAGAACATAAACACTGAAGAAGGCCAAAGAAAGTACAAGGAGTTTAATAATGCTTTAAGAAGGGAAACAGATAAAGCCAGAGAACAGTGGATAAATGAGAAATGCGAGGAGATTGTCGAATGTGAAAGAATTTGTAGAACAGACCTCATGTATAGCAAAGCAAGGGAACTATTCAAGAAAAAAGCAAGAAAGATAGGACGTAAAGGAATCATGAACAAAAGTGGTAAAATAGTATCGGAGCCAGACAATGTAAAGAATGTCTGGAAAGAATACATTGAGGTTCTGTATGACAAAGAAGGAAAGCCAAGAAATATTGAATTAAATGAAGAAGAGAATGTGGAAGAAGATCAGCTAGGACCAAGTATTCTCGAGTCTGAAGTTAAAAGAGCAATTGATGACATGAAAAGAAGAAAGGCAGTTGGGAGTGATGATATACCCGTGGACGTTCTTAAGGTTTTGGGGTCTAAAGCAGTTAAGCAACTCACAAAATTTTTTAACCAAGTATATGATACTGGCGTATGGCCTGAAGATTTTTTAGATGTTGTGATGGTACCACTGGAGAAAAAGAACAATGCAAAATGTTGTAAGGATTACAGAACTATTAGTTTAATTTCTCATACAGCTAAAGTTCTAACCAGAATAATAACCAAAAGAATTGAATGTAAAATAGAAAAGGAGCTGCAAGATAATCAGTTTGGTTTTAGAAGAGGAAGGGGGACTAGAGATGCTATAGGATGTATGAGGATGATGATAGAAAGAGCGCTAGAAGTCAATAAAGATATGTATTTTTGTTTTGTAGATTGGGAGAAAGCTTTTGACCGAGTGAAATGGGATAAGATGCTGGGTATTTTAAACAAAATAGGAATAGATTGGAAAGATAAAAGACTGCTTAAAAACCTTTACTTTGATCAAAAGATTAGAGTCAGGGTTGAAGGAGAAGAAACAGAAAGTACTTCAATAGGGAGGGGAGTGAGGCAGGGTTGTCCTATTTCACCAGCGATATTTAATATGTATGCAGAAACAATAACAGAAGAAGCGTTGATGGAAGAGAAAGGATTTAAGATAGGAGGTGAAAGTATTACCACCATTAAATACGCAGATGATCAGGGCTTAATAGCAGAAGGTGAGAAAGAGCTTCAGAGGATGACAGACAGACTAGTGGAGGTTGGCCAACAATATGGAATGAAGATCAATGCTGAAAAAACGAAAGTCATGGTGGTTTCAAAGGAACATAAAGAATTAAATATAATGGTAAATGGCCAAAAATTGGAACAAGTAAGTAGTTTCAAATATCTCGGCAGTATTTTAGCACAGGATGGAAGTAGTACCCAGGACATCAGAAGTAGGATTGCAATGGCAAAAGCAGCATTTAACGAGAAGAAGGAGCTTTTCACAAGCAAGAAAATAAATCTAGAAACAAGGAAGAAATTAGCAAAATGCTACATATGGAGCATAGCTCTTTATGGTGCAGAGACGTGGACGATAAGGAGAAAGGAGGAAAAATATTTAGAAAGTTTTGAGATGTGGGTATGGAGAAGAATGATGAAAGTGAAATGGACAGAGAGGAAGAGAAACGAAGAAGTATTAGAAATGGTGGGAGAAGATAGGATGCTAATAAAAACAATCAGGAAAAGAAAAGCAAATTGGATAGGGCACATATTGAGAAGACAGTGTTTACAAAGGACGATCTTAGAAGGAAAAATTAGTGGAAAAAGAGGAAGAGGGAGAAAAAGAATAGGAATATTAGATAATATAAAGCAGGGATATACTACTTATAGAGGTATAAAAGAGGCTTCTAGGGAGAGAGAGAAATGGAGGCAGCGATTCAGTTAAAACCTGTCTTCGGACAGAAGCATGATGATGATGATGATATATTATTTGCTCTGCAATTCTTCTCTCGCTTGTTTATATATTGCAAATAGCTGCCATTAAAATATAATATAGGATATCTATAGAGTACATATATTATATAAACCCTTGCGCACATCTAGAAATGCTACGAACCCGAAATTTGGCAGTATGATAGGCCATTGGATACAGCCAAAGGGAAAAATCGTAAATTCCATAAGTTTTAATTTTAGTGGGTTATTTTCATCCAGATTTTACCATTTAAATACCCCATAAGAAAAGCATGGAAGGTTATTTTCTATCGATATATATTTATCCCGAGTTTTTCCAAATCTGTTTATAATTAGGGGATCTATCTGAATTAAAAATACCTCATAAAGCTAAATTTTCGACTGAAATCCACAAAATCGTAACAATTCTGTTTTCCTTATATAAAATAACAATTAGTAAAAATGTTTTAGTCCAATTCAATTTTCTGGTAATGTGATGCAATTGCACATCGCGTGTGCTGAATCTTTACATTAATCAAATTGCCAAAATCTTATTCGATCAAATGGAGCTTAATGATGTGTCGAACACCACCATGGTTCATTGATTTATGGTCTCAATTTACTGTATGATCAACATGCGCGGATCGACAATGTTTACATTCTTCCATCTACCTTCGGTGGCGGCCTTCCACAGACGACCAAACTTTACCAGTATATCATGGTAATATGGAGTGTGGTATCCCAGATTTATTTATTACCATCACCTTTCACCCTTATCTGGTAAAAATTAAAGAAGAACTAAAAAATAAATTGAAGCTGCTTCCGAACGTACAGATACGGCGCTCCAAATTTTCCACTGAAAAGTTATGATATTATAAATTTATGTAGTCGAATGTTTGGCGTTTTTGTATATTTTAATTGAATATATAATATAAAAAGTGTTGAATTATTTGGTTGAAATTCTGTATAAATAAAATAACAAGATTGGAAAGGTGTACTCCATGTCGGAGTACACAGTTTTCAAATGCGTTCTTTGAGATGCCACAATGTTCTCAATATTTTTCGCTCAGATGAGTATTTAACGAGAAGCTAGCGAGGTACGTTGTAAAACACTTGTAAGTCCTTATGTAAAGTTGCGTTTTTATTGTCCGATTTTAACAAAAATTGGAATCGGTCGACCAATTTTAGCAAAACACGCCAATACCAAATTTCATCAAAATACGTAAAGCGGTTTCTGAGTTTTAACATGCGGACGGACGGACGGATAAGACCTTCCCTGTATGCGTTCACTTCGCACAAAAAGTAATAATAAAATCGATATAACTTTTATAACGGGAGAAGTAATGATACGACAGTTTCTGGCAGTTTAACCTGATAAATACTTACCTTTGCATGACACATTGAGAATTTACAACTTCACAACATAAGAAAAATGAAACAAATATAAAAAGATTTACTCCTATAAATTTTCAGCATTCCCGATGAATAATTTATTCGTCGCTAACGGATCTATAGTGACCTATCAATTTAATGGCCATTGACATTTATTCACGAAATCATTCCGTTGACACGCTTCTATTCATCCATATCCTTGTCTCCAGAATAGCGAAATAAATTTTAATTATTTATCAAATGGATCAATTGCTTCAGATAATTTTATCCTTTGGGAAATATTTTTATGCATGATATTAGCAATCTAGAACAGAATAGCAATTTCGCTAATGACATGGTTTTATATGTCGAACTTCGCGTTAGCTTTTCTTCTTAAAACCATGACCTGCGTTTATTTTTACTTAATTGCATTTTTCATCCGCGAAGAGTAATTCGTTTGTCTACATCAGAGGTCCCGAAACCACGACCCGCGGGCCAAATGCGGCTCGCGAAGCTTTTATGGAAAAGTGATCTGTATAATTCGAAATAGACAATTTCATATTTTTTCAGTGTAGTTATCGTATCAAAACCTTTTCTGGCGGAGCTTTAACACTAGTAATTTATTTAGACTTGATTTTCGCTAATATGAGACCGCAGAATCCCTTGGTAACTTATAATATAAACTCATCCGGCTCGCCGAAACTCTCGTGACATCCAATGCGGTCCACAGAAGCATTGATAACCAGGAATGCGGCCCCCCCATTTATAAAGGTTGGGCTCCACTGATCTACATCATAGCATTACTATCATAAAGTACGAAATTAAATCCGCAATTGGGCAAAACACTTCTTATTGTATCTTGTCGATTTTTTATCAATTTTATCAATCACCAATTTTAAAAGTTTTATAATTTGATTCTAATTTACTAATTTTTGTCAAACTGTACGCTTAATTTTGCATAATTAACTTTCGTTTCGTTTTTATCAAGTTCAAGTCGCCTAGCTGCTCCGCTTTACATATTCCCTAAACTTAACTCTCATCCATATTTCACTTCATTAACGTCAGTGTTTGGGGTTCTCTCATCTATTACCATCTGTAACTTTCACTTTCATGCATTATACAGCATAATTCCTGCTCAATTTTCCGTCACTTATACGTCATCTGCACAATTTCCCCGAAGCTGCGAAAGGAAATTTTTCATCGCCATCATCAAATTTTAAATGGTATTTTTATTAGTTGTTTGCTTGCGTTTTTATCGCTCTTATATATAAAATATGGGGATTTAGCCACATTTTACGTATTTTATTCTGGGATAGCCCATTCTTTGTTTGATTAATTTTTATCTGTATTGTACTTCAACTTCTTTAATCATTGATCATAAATTTATATGTTATCTGCCACAGAATACTATTTTTTGAAATTGCTTCTATGAACTGAAAACGTACAATCCAATTCAGAAACGTTTCCACATATTACAAATGATATCATGTTTACCTTAAAATATTCTTGGTCCTTTACGCCTATCGTTTCCACATTCTTCATCATCACTTCTCATAGAGAGCATTATACGGCGCATTTCATTTCAAACTCGTAATTTTTCTAAAAAATTTCAATTATGCTGCTGACTTTTCTTCAGAAATAAGCGCTTTTCCTCATCTTTTCAATATTTTCCAAATCACAACTCTAAGATGAGAACATGTTAGCCATATTCTAATTATAAAAAACACATTCGCCGTGACACGCACATATAGAAACGTCAAATACCTGCCGATGAGTTTCTGAGATAGAGAGATAAATATGTACTCGTTGTTGAATCCTAGGATTACATCCCAAGCATTGGCTTTCCAATAGAGGTTAGCAAACTATTATGGCATACTACACGCGGTAATCATATCTAGGACCAATGAATGCCGTTGTTCGCTTGCGGAATGGGAAGCCCTAATAGAACGCAAGAGACCATTGACACGTTTCTATGGAAAGTTTCAGTCAATGATGTTCATTTTTTTAAAGAGCACTATTCGTTTTCTTTGAGAGCCATAAAAATATCTCTAATAATTAAGATGCCTCACAAAAATATTTTAGAAATAACGACCAACTCTGAAAAAATATTCACCTACGTGAGGATCAGCACCTCATTAAATCCTTTCGAGTCGCACTCTGAGCCCGTAATTTATCCCGAAGGAGCGATCCTCTTCAAGGGAGGATTTAACGAGCCCAGCTCACAATGGCGGATTTTGATATTTTTCCTTTCAGTCCGAATTCAGCCATATGGAATGGATGCCATGACTGTCCCAGCGTTAATGACCGAATGATAATTACTCCTTCTACACAGGAGGCCATATTACCCTTCGCATCCGGTCAATGACCCTAAGGCCCCGTGAGATTGCAGCGAGAGGTTTATTGGCCATTGGCAGCCGTGGCTCTTTTTTTTAATCGCGTGCCGGTGGCATCGCCGTTTCGGCAAATATTGTGCCGTAATTCACGGGAGTACGCGTAAAACATTTCACAATTTAATCTTAGGTTCTGATCAGGTCGTAATGATGAATCAACATTAGCTGGAATGGACGGGAGATTTTAATTGAAACGCGAAAATTTTTCAGAGGGGTCATGAAAAAATACACCCGCGTGGGTATTAATATCGAAATATTTGTCAAGCTACGCGTAGATTTTTAAAATGGCTCTTCTCTAATATTTTATAAAATTTGTTATTCATATTTAAATCTTTTGACTAAAAATTTTCGTTTGAATCAGAATTTTACCGTAGTATATTTTGTCTCAGGTTTGCGAGAGCATCTATTTCAATGAAAATCTTTGAAAATTCCACTTTAGTGATCCTAAGCGAATATAATATATTTAATTTGTACGTCCTAACATTCCATTAATTTGCCTGTTGTACAGTCACATGCTTAAACAGCGTAATAGAATATTTCACAAATTTGAATTAAACGAATTATACAACAAATCCGTATTGCTTTTTTTTGCGAAGACGGTTGCGTCTAAATGACAAATGTCAAATTCTGGGTACCAAGAGATAAAACAGAGATTTTCATCAGATTTCATCAGATCAAAATTGTCAAAATATTTCATCGAATTATTTATTTTCTCTATTCGTGGATTTATGCATAGATTTTGGCTGAAGAAGATTGCATCAAGACACCCACGCACACATAGTATAATTCAACATCTGTAACCTGACTATAACCTTTGGGCTCTTTCTTTCCCTCCCATTGACGGTCCTGATGTAACGCCACAGGCACCATACTTACAAGTCTGTTTAGTTTAATTATTTTGAAATATAGAATAACTTATTCTTTAATTAACCTGCGAAATGCGTCATTTTTGCAGCTGTTGTATAAATAATTAAATTTAGAATACTAACGAGGCACTGTTATTCTGTTCTTCTACCAGTTTTGAAATATAATAAATTTTAAATACGTCTCTATTACTTCCTTGAAATTTTAGTTTCATCACAAGGATTTAGCAACTAAAGCTTGCAGTTTAACAATTCTCTTCGTAATGGAGCTTTAAGTGACTGGGACGTCGTCGTGATGAAATTCATAAAACTTGTGTCACCATATTCCAACAGCGAACTACCGAAGCAGACTGATTATTTTCTTAGTTAGGTAGTTCAGTGGTAAAATATCCACCCAATAAGTGGAAGACCCGGGTTCGTTTACCGGTCAAGGTGGAATTTCTTTCCTGTTTCAAGATTTTCTTCCAATTCAGGATATGCCCGTATAGAATTTAGCAACAAAATCACTTTTGTCGTTTTGTTATAAGGCTAAATGAATGGTAATCCAATATGTCCAGAACGAAAACGATGAATTTTCACATATTTTAAAACATTTTCGGATTAATTTTTTTTGAGCATTTCCTCGTGATTTCATCTGATAAATCTTACCTCAGAAAGAAATTAAAACTACGCTAATACTATCTCTTTTCCTTTATAAGCTCTGCATCACAATTTTTTATCCTCTTTCTGGGAAGGATCTCGAGCTGCCTGTTATTCAGATCTTGAAAAGACGCCGACCACGTTCGAGTGGGAGGGATTTATTCGAAAAATCGAGTCTGAATAAAAGGTACCACATATGAAGGAGTAAAGCAACGTAAATCCGACACCAAAAGCCTTATAAAAAAAGCTTATCTTGATATAACGCTGAGAACTGAAACGAGAAACCCGAATGTTCCATATTCTAACGATCATCAGATTACAGGAAGGGAGGATGTATTTTTTGAAAGAAGCACTTCAATCTCGTGCTTAAATGTCTAATAGAGAAACATCTGAAAGAATAAGGTATCTCATGGATCCTCTTTTCTATTTTTCCCCAAACGCTGTTCTCTTGATGTCTGGTATTTTGTCTCATGATAAACTCGAAATTGATGAAGACGAATCTAAACGAGACGCGGCAGGATTCTGAAATTCGCAGTCATTCCCTAATGCACCAGAATTTATTTTTCTTATCACACCACCCACAAAAAGGTTTATTAAAAATATTCCTAAATTGCTAAAGAAATACTATCATGCTGCAGCATGAATCGATACAAAATTACTGTTGTGCGGAAAGCATGGAACAATATGTTATTCAGTACCGCATGAAAATGTCGCTCACATTAAAGTGAGATCAAATGCTACTACTGTTAATAAGATGTCAGACAGCCGCGTCCATTAAATTTTTGTTTGCACAGTTGGCGAAACGCTCTTCCATTTTTTACGAGTTTATCCTTCTAGGTGCTCCAAAACCAACGAAATATTTTTAAATATGAACCGAACAAAATGAAGAAAACATAATGGAATTCCCGTTTTTCCTTGCTTATGGAATTGAATATCTTTTTAATATTTACATTAATTTAATGTTAAAATTGTGTTTTGCAAACTAAAGCTCTTTTATGAACTGAAAATATTTTGAATTGTCTCTAAATGTCAACGCTATGAAACGCTCCCACTGAAAAGAAACTCCCCCCAATCAGATGAAATATTAACAAAATTTTTCAGGGAACATCTCAGCCCCGCGTACCTTATTCAGAAATTCTGAAAGTGCGGCAAAATATTTTCGGATCGCGCAAAGGAAAGATTTTTTTATAGTCTATCGAAGGAAATGGTTTACGCAACGAAGAAGAAATATCATGCATTATTTTTCTTGGAACCTCCGTATACTTTCCAACTTCTCCAAGAAAACCTAGTGGCATCCCCTTATATCTTAACTCAAGGAAGAGGAAAAGGACCTTTATCCCCGCCTCCAACTTGACCCATTCTCTCCGATACACGAAAACCGCAGCTACCGTGTGTTTATTTACTCTCCTTTCCGTCGGATGCGTATTCGTTCGAAGACTTCTGAATGTGGTTCCGAACCGTTTTCCATCTCGGGAAGTCGATCCTCAGCCGTATTTCCAAAACCTCAATTTTTTTCAGGTTCTCTTACTCCATTCATTCCGCCCGTGGACGTTTTCGTCTCCCTTTTGCTCATCTTTCAAACAAGCCTTTACGCCGAATGATTTTTTCGATCTATTTTTACAGTCCCGGCTCCTTCATTGCAGCCATAGTTTCTCCTTGAAAATGTTGACATTCGATACTTAGTATTTAAATGTTGGCGGAGATACACGGCGTTTCTACTGGAACGGCTGCATGAAAAACTTTCAATGATAAAATAAAACGCCGCAAATAGTTGGAGTCGATAAAAAAGAACGTGATTCGTATCTTAAACGTAAAACAATAGTGTACTAAGAAGTTACAACGGCTTTCGTTGGTAGAAATTTATCGAAATATGTACAATTAATTTAAATTTTCATTATATTTATATAAACCAATATTATAGTAATAAAGCAACATTTTTTGCACTATTATCGTGGACTTTGTAATGGACTTAAAGATACACAAATTCATGATTAATCTGGATTTTTATAATCTTTCGAGCTTAAACTTTGAGTATATATTTATGAATATTAAAATACCACTCCATAAGAGTACATCTAATAATTTATTTATCATATGTAAATATAAAAACCTATCTCATTAAATATTCAAGGGATCTTATGTAGTTTTAATAAATGAAATTGCTCATGATATTTAACTTTGTTATATTATGACATGCGTAATTTTGTTTTGTATGCAAAAAACGCATTTTAAAAGAACAGCATACTTGTATTTAAAAAACATAGAAAATTAATCTAATATGACAATAATATACAATAAAAATTTTGCGAAATTTATATCCTTAAATTTCAAGGAAACAAGGAGCCCTAGGTTTCGTGTAATCCTGTAATCAACAAAGGAATATGATCGCGAAAATTCTCCTCTTCCATATTACTACGCTCCCCTCTAATTATCACTTACTCGTTTTTCGAGTTAAGTGATAAGCCTACAAAGGGTGGATTTAAGGCCTATTAATGGGACATGAAAATACGTTTCTCTCCCTTTATTATCGCTTTAATCGTTAGGGCGCCCCTAGCCTTGCTCCGACTGTAGTTGGCATCGCACGAGAATCGATCTTAATCTTCCACTAAGGGCATGTGCATACATATATCTCTCTCCCGGGATTATGGAGTCATCGAGAGTTATCTCTCGTTAGCATCCGATGCTTTATCGGTTCCAGTCTAATATATCTGGGGTATCATTTTGCTGTATGCGTAAATGAGGGAAGCCAACAGTTTTTTATTCGCGCTAAAAACGTGATTCATATGGGACCGTTTCCTCATCCATCTCGGAAATGTACCTCCTAGTTTTTGTTCCTCGTAATTTATAACGCAGTGAAGGAAATTTGGATTTTATATTTTATCTTAAATTTTATAGGTTTTTTCCGCATCCTAAGGTCCATCTTACCATGGCAGTTGATGGCGGCGGGGAAAAATATAATACGTATTTTCTGTATTACCGCTTTTAGGAAATGCTTCAAAAATATTATTTACTGAATAAATACCAATAATAATATAATAATAATAAAATGTCTTTCTTTAAACATATATTAGATTTTTGTTTAAATATTTAAAGATTTTATTCAGAAATAATACATCAACAACTAACTCAACCTCATCCAGATGTGACTGCTGAGCACTCTTCCCAGCGATGAGGCAGTCTCTTTTACGACTTCATAAATGGTGAAGGACTTTGTTCCTTTTGTTACTCCTAAGACTAAGAAGTTCTAGTCATGGTTTAAAATTGATACAATGCATTCTCGGAAAAACCAAAATCGTGCTTGGTATTTGTGGAAAGCCTACCCTAGTGAAGAATCCCACAAATCTTTTACCGAGTTAAGGCGATATTCCAAAATTTTTAATTCGCCGCGACTATGCTGAGTTTACGAAAAATATATCTTACTCTGTTTCCTCCAATCCAAATAAATTTTGATGTTTCGTAAACGGTCGCCGCAATCACTCTAGGATCCAGGATGAAATTTATTATGATTATACTAATGCCGAGGGTTCTCATTGATTTGCTTTATTTCATATATTTTTTAAATTGTTTGTCACCCCCTACTGACTCACTGACTCCCCTCTGGACTTTGACAATGGTGATTCTCTTTCACTTCGACGAAATTTTTCTCTATTTCAACTGCAAACAACCCTACAAGGAGTTTTGGAATTTCTCTGTAAAATTTCTCCTTATCGTACTCCCGACCCTGATGGTATCAGCCCGTTATTTCTTTTTAAATGCGCTTCTTCTCTTTCTATTCCTCTATGTATTATTTTTAACCGCTGTTTCTCGTTGGGTACGTTTCCCTCCCAGTGGAAATCTACTTACGTAATTCCCATTCATAATTCTGGTTCAAAATGTGATGTAACTAATTGCCGTTCTTTCTCTTTACTTTCAATTTTCTCCTCAATTTGTGAAAGGATCATTTTGAACCGCCTTTACCATTTCACATCACCGTATCTTTTCACTAAGCAACATGGATTGTTCCTGGTCGCTTCTGCATGACCAACTTAGCAGTTTTTCAACAACATGCTGTTAATGCTATAGCTGATAAGTTTCAGCTAGACACTGTTTTTCTAGACTTCTCTAAGGCTTTGGATTCCGTAAATCACAACCTTCTAATTAACAAACTTAACCACCGCTTTAATATTCATAATGATTTCCTAAATCTTTTGAGTAGTTTTTGAAAAACCGTACCCAAAGGGTGGTAGGTACTATCTGGTATTGCATCAGATTGGTCTTCCATTACCACTTGTGTTCCGTAGGGAAGTGTCCTTGGGCCCTACCTGTTTAATTTGTATGTTGATGATTTGGTTACACTCCTCCACTCTTCGGATGTCCACACTTCTTTATGCAGATGACTGCAAAATGTTTAAGCAGGTTGCTACCAAAGCTAAGCTTTGTACTGTACATCCTTCCAAGCATCAATTAACTTAGTATCAAATTGGTGTGATGTTTGGAAGCTAAGATTTCTCTAACCAAACGTTCTCTTTTCTTTCGTCTTCCTTCTGTTTTGAATACCTTAGCTCCACATATTGATCATTTTTTCCTCTCAATAAAATCATTTATTAAGCTAGGAATAACACATATTTCACCTAAATAATCACAGTCATCATTCGACACAATTACTGTTAGTTTTTTTACTGGATATTTTTGTTTTAATTTTGTTATACCTATTGTTCATACATAGAATGTTAACATTTTATTGTTATTATTACACTGTAAATTGGCGATAACGCTGTATGTAAACTTATTATTAAATAAATAAATACATACATATTTAAATAAATAAATAAGTAAATAAATCTTAGGTTGTTAAGTCATTTTTTCACGTTGTAGTTTATGTAAAATATCATTTCCATCATAGTTATTTTGTATTTTCTATTATATTTAAATTCCACATTTTCTCTTATTTTTTGCGATTTTTGAAATCCGCTGATGTAGTCGTTTTTTCCCGTCTATCTATCCGTCCGTCCGTCCGTCACACTTCCGTGTCCGGTGAACTATTTCTTCATCGTTCAAGTTAGAGTAACCGAATTTTCAGGAATTATTCATGACCATACGTTCTTCTCGCGGAGACTGCAGGGTCAGCCTAAGGGATGTAGAGGCGTAATAAAACACCAGCCCTTTATCTGATTCATCAGTTTTTCCTTACTAGTTTGTTTTATCGGCCGGTATGAAATATTTTTCCTTTTTACTGTCTCATATATATATATTTAAAATTTGTAACCTATATAGCTAGTACGGCATAGCCCAACTTCTAATGAATATATATATATATATATATATATATATATATATATATATATATATATATATTTAAAATTTGTAACCTATATAGCTAGTACGGCATAGCCCAACTTCTAATGAAAATAATACATCTATAAGTTAAATTTTATTTCGAATAAGTGACTTAATGAAGATATGTTCGTGAAAATA
Organism: Tanypteryx hageni; assembly: GCA_028673005.1. Classification (NCBI taxonomy): domain Eukaryota; kingdom Metazoa; phylum Arthropoda; class Insecta; order Odonata; family Petaluridae; genus Tanypteryx; species Tanypteryx hageni. Next base: position 62,049,055 of record CM054116.1, read on the forward strand.
GCATATGTAATAACTGATGCCACTCATTTTTCATATATAAGAACTCATCATCATTAACATTATTTTTCAAATATTTTTCTTCGTGTTAGGGTGAATCTCCCCTTCTTCGATTTAATCTCGTGTCAGCGTTATCTTGCTATGCAAAAATGCTTTCGATGGTCATGGCAATGGAATGAATTGATTCCATCCTGAGCTTATATAATTTTCCATTGTTTACTTTTTCATAATTGATGACCAATGGTAAAAAATGCCAAAGAAGAGTACAAGAATAAATCTGAATGCAAAATTAAAACGATGTAAAACGGACGCTAAAAAGTGTGCCTTATATTATACCTAATGGCAGATTCATATATACGTTCATAACCATTTTACCGAACTGGTTTTATTAACTAAAACAGCATCACGGTAGTCGGAGAACGCATATTTTAACTCACGGGGTTTTATTTGACAAGCCTTGTGCGTGATTTAACGTTAACATTGGCAGAGAAAACTAATTTTTTTTTAAAATATGAAATTTACAGCCGTCTCATGTTTCCTTTCTTTTGTCCTTAAACATTAGGCGTATCATGTCTTCCTTATAATATGATATCCACTCTTTTCACATTCCCTTTCGTCCCCACACATCTCTCCAATCTATCTCTCCCATACTCTTTAACATATCCTCCCACGCATTCCAGTCCATTCTTGTAACCTATCACCTCTTCCTCCCGGGTCACAACTCCTCATGAACCAAGAGCAAACACGGCCCGACCGAGTTAGCTGGGAAAGGGAGCGAGCAGAAGACAGGTACCAAGTTTGTCGTACACCCCGCCTTCCTTTTCCACTTCTTCGCTCCCTCCCTTCCCCTTCCTTCCACCGTCTAGTATTTCCATCGAAAACCATCTCCCCCCCCCCCCCCCAACGCCTACACTCCTCCCTTTCACTCTTCAGCGTCTCTCCAAACAAGAGAGCAACGAAGCGAGGGAGGTGGCTGCGTTTCCGACGTTACGCCGTATGAGACCGCCAAAAGGGGAATGAGGCTCGCCCCAGTCCTCCTCCACCTCCTCAAGCGTCTACTAACTAAGACTTCAACAGGCCTCATAGCATGTGTGCGTTCCCTCGCGGCATAGCCCCGAGCTTGTGCTTCCTGGGAAAGCGTGAAGAATCGTGACTCAAATTGAATATGCGTATACTGTTGGTTGTGTTTATTATGAGTTGCTTCGAATCAAATGTGCGTCAATTGAATGTATATTGCGCGGCGATGTCGCTAGAAGCATGGGTGTGTTTTTGTTTGTGGAGTGACTGGAATGAGAGGCCTTTGTTATGGAACTTACGCGTAGCCACAAAACGAATTTGATTGAATGTTACAAGGCATCCTGATTGAAGTGAAAACAAATTCAGATTGGTGCTATTCAATATTGTTATAATCCTGCTAGTGATATTCCCAAATCAAAAGCGAAAAGATTTTTCCGTATTTCGAAATGTTGGTTCATTGTATGTACTTAAAAGAAATAATTTATACAAGAAAACTTGGTCAAATATACTCCTTTAAAAAGAAATTTTAAAAAAATTAAATTGCACCTCAAATAATGCATGTAACCACATATAAAACAGCATTTAATGTAAAATAATAAAATTTTTGTGTCATCGGACTGCATGTTTCACGTCAAATGATGAAAAAATCTAGAAGATGAATCACATTTTAGTTTTGTCTGAGTTTCATTTAATACTAGCTCAATTTTTCCGTAATTTAAAATATAATAGGGCCTATATTATAAAAAATTTGCAGTGGATATCTTTAGTCTATCTGTTAATCGCCACTGAGAAAGGCGCTTGATATCCGAATTGCAGATTTTGTTTTACTAGCATATTTATGTTTACTTAACCTAATAAAAAAATATAAACTGGTTTTCAACCATAAAGCGTGCTAGATAGTTTTTTCGTATTAGACTGATGGACTAAGTCTTTTTCGACATAGCAAATACAAGAAGATAGTATTTTAAAAATCGACAGTTTATTTTTCCTTGAATGCTGCATATTTCCACTGCAATACGCTAATTACTGGATTTTACGTAATCATGTAGGAGATATGAACGTTCTGTACGCGGCGAAATAATTTTAGCACAAATTAATGCAAATGAGTACAATATGCGTCACTGAAAAGCACGCGCATAATAACGAAATAGCTCTGGAATCTCATAAATTAACAAAATTTGATAAATTGCAAGTCCGGCAATTCTCAATAAAGCGGATGACGGTGATCAAATAGTTTTCTCTCATATCATATTCTTAGGCAGCTGACTGCTCCCTCTTTGCTGCCTATGAAACAGTCACTGGCCGTTGTGAGTGGAAGCAATCTATGTTACTGACCGCCGTTTGACGTAAAATACCAGCAATTTCTGAATTGCTGAGATCAAAGGTCAATTCAAGCCAATTAAAAACTTAACATTTCAATTATCGCTTAAATGATTTAAATAATCTTTTCTTAAATTAGATATTTGAATTTAGTTTAATATTCCAATAGATAAATTCAATTTCGTTTTGTTACAAGTAATTTGCTTGGCAATGTTCTGTTCATTTCATTTGAAGTTTATATAATATGTTATCATTTATCTTTTTACTATGGCACAATTAATCTTCATGAAGATAATGTAAAAGTTAATATATCCATGTAAAACTATATTTGTATCAAAATAATGAAAACAACAGCCAAATATCTGTATAAATACGAAAAATATAGCGAATATTCCCATCAGGAATAATAATAGTGCGATCGATAGAAGAAGAATAACTTCGGATTAAATAGTAATTGATACAATGATTTTCCCCTCTAAAAGTTTAAATTACGGAAACTTACAGTCAATTGAACTAAAGTATACTATATTGTCAAATTTTCCTTTTTGTGGATTTTTTTATTGATGCGTCATCTCTGCTTCCGGCAGGCAAACAGTGAAAATCCCTTTAGCTGCTAATTAGAAATTTGATTATCTACAATTCAGCAGGAAATTCAACTCTTGATTCGAGTGACTCTGAATTCGGTAACCCAATTTTCATCGCGCCATGCAGTTATGCAAATTGATCAATGTTTATCACTGAATTGCATTTTTGCAATCATAAATAAATTGGCGAACTTTTGCTAGATAATAATTTAAAAAGCAAATGTAAAATAGAAGTAAGCAATGAAAAAAATCTGCCTTTATGAGAGAAAGAAAATTTCTCCACGAACACTAACTGTATGATAAAGAGATGCATATTTTGGTAAAGGAATGTAATTATAATGCATATTATTGCAATAAGCACAATAATTATATATTTGCCATTTCGTCGGAAGTAATTCACCTTTAAGATACCCATATTCTGGACGATAAATCATATGATATGACTATGATGAAAACTGTTGATCTGTAATTCTTTGTATGCAGACATTTGCTGGATTATATTAGTTTCTGGAAAAAAGGGGAAAAATTCCGCCTTGACCGAGAATCGAACTCGGGCTTTTCACTGGCCAGGTAGATATTCTACCACAGAATTATGGAGGCATTATAATCATGTTTGGAGAGTTACTCTTCCTCGGTAGTTTCGTGAAAGAATATCGTTATTAAACGTGTTTAAGTGGCAACCACACCTGTGAGATATTATATGGTTCTATTCTGGAGTTTCTCATTGGAAAGGTCGATTGTTATCCCGGCCTCAACCCTATTCTACAAAAGGAGAGTTAGCCTACCTCGGTATTTCACGATTCAATTTCGAGGGATAATTTTTTTCTGCTTTCCAGCAAATACAGTATACTAGTGAAAAGTTAGTAATAGATATTAACAAAGTTATTAAAATTGAAACAAGAAAGGAAAACATGGACGCAAGTTAGGAACATAAAAATCCACACCAGAAGTAAGGAATTAGAATTCTGTTTCGCTATTATACTCCAAAGAACATTAAATTTTAATGATAGAGCAATATGATAAAAACAATGACTTTCCCTCGGACTAAGAAAAGCGCGACGAAAACAATAGTAATTAAAAAGGTGCAAATAATTCAGGTTTACATTATAAATATTTTTAAATATGGAAAAGTAAGTGCAATGTACGTAAGATAAAAATTAATGTAATATATTATAAAAGTTTTGGATATAATTTTTTCCGATAATAATGTAGCGTTTATAGAGCAGTCCTTATATTGATATCACAACGAGTTAGTACATTGTAGAGTTCAAGAACAAGCATTTACAAATACCTGTCTCAGGTATCTACATTAGCCACAACAAGGTTATAAACATCCAGATACACCTTAAGGCTGCAAAACAGCCGTCTTCAAAGGTAATTCACCGAAAAGAGATTTTAGAAGAACCTTATTGTGGCTATTGGATGTACATATATGAGGCAAGTATTTTTAAAGTACTTCTTGATTTTTTTTCACCTATGAGACGCGCTCGATAATTCCCTGTTGAATTAAATTGTAGAGGCCTATTTCGTTCGATTGACATAATATCGTATAATTTGAATGAACGCACACCATAAAACGGCGATACACCGAGACGCGATTATCTCTCTGTACACTAAAAATTTCTTCCCTCTCCTTAGTAGGTGCTTTATATCATAAATAATGCCAAAGAATTATTGGCTTAGGTATACTGTCATACTACCCACACTCGAGGGATAGGGATTGTTTTATATTGAAAATAGTAAATGCATTGCAACAGTAAATACTTAGCAACTTTTATGTAAAACATTTTGGGAGTGCATCGAAATTTCGGGTTAGGGGGCGGAGCCCTCATTAAAATTATTTCTTAAAAAAGGAATCATTAAACAAACAAATTTCCCGTTTCTCTTTCTATACCACCAAATACCCACTGTCCTCCCACGTGATGAACGTAGTTATACTTTCTTTTCCTAAACTTTGATTCGTTAATTTCCACTCCTCTTCCTTCTCCGGTTTTTTCGGTTGTTTTCTTTATGAATTCCACAAACAATTCTCTGCAGAACTGAAACCAGTCAAAGAGAGTGCTCTTTGATAACCCAAACTACTATTCAATATCTTTTGACGGAGTTTTGTTTATAATTTCGTAGGTCATTATCATTATTTCCATTTTAGTTAACTTTCTCTTTGTAAACCAAGATCCGTATCTGATACTTTTCTTTGTTTTACAATTCTTTTTGATAATATTTCCGTCTTATATTTTATCTAGTGTATGGTTAAACAGCCATTTAAAAGCATCGCTCAGATATTTGTGCCTTGTGAAAGTTATTGGTTTTTCACATTTAGTGCATTCCATCGAAGATTTAATCAGTTTCATTGTCAAACTTTATGCTAATTTCTTTATAGGCCAATATGTATAAATAAATGCCAATGACATTTCTCCTTTTTCCCAGTAACATTTTTTCCGATGTTTGTGGAATTGTCATTTTTTCAATTAATATGTTTATGTTTTTCTATAATTTTGTCCATAATTATAGGTCTCATATTAACACTTTTTTATTGAAAATATTATATACATAGCAAACCTTTACATTTACGTCCATTCTGTCGTTGTATATTATCCTTTTATTTTCACGTACTAACGCTGTGAGTGTATACGTAAGGGAAGTAAATGTAAAAGTCGTTGATAAAGCATTTCCCTTCATTTGCTGAATTCGGTGTATATACGAAAGGAAATTAAACATATTTATGTATAGAAGACATTTTTCACTTCAGTTGCTAAGAAGATTGTTTTGGTTGACAACAATTGATAAAACCGGGTAAGCAATTTTCTAAATTCAAAATAAATTACGACTTTCCTATTTCATTTTCTTGAAAACGGCTACTCATTCTGTAAAAATTTATAGGATAAGAAATACTGTAATCAGTTCTATAAATTTTATTTTAAGTTTTTTTGTATGACTACTACTCTAGGAGATATGACAGTAAGTTAGATTTTTGTTTCTAGAAAAGTGGCGCCCATGATTGTGATATGCTTAGAAGTCTTTAATACCTAATTTTATAAAAATCGTTTCTAAAGAAGACGAGAACAAACATGCGTGCGGACGGACAGACCGTAGGTAATAAGCGCTCGCGCTGGAATCGAAACGCCCCTAAAAAGAAGCGATTTGTATATCAGTGGATTGCTGTAGTAAATTTTATCAACCGAAATATCGAAAGGATTACTCAAACAATGTGATTCATTAAAATAATATTTTGGTTGCATTTACGTCTTTCCGTTATATCGAGAATTTACTCGATTCAAACGCTAAAATTTCCGATGGAAATATTTTTAAACTGATAATAATTTGACCTACGCAATTGCATGTCATGCAAAATCTCGTTCGGTGAACCGGTAGAAAATAATCCATGCATAGCGCTCTTGTTTTCATGAAGATCACTCAACATATATAACATACGTCAAAGATATACTTCCAAGCATTAATGCATGATTTCATCGTTTAAAGGCTCCCGCAATTACGCCACAAAGATCAGGAATTATGCATCTGCACAGTCCGGGAACTAGGCGAATAGATCAATCTGATTCTAAATGAGACAGCCGAAACATACGAGTGAAGGTATTTGGGGAAACGATGATAGGTCGTACGAACCAAAGGGAACATCGGATTATAGGTTAATAGAAGAGAAGCCAGGTACGGTTGATAGAACTGCTTTGCATAGGTAGTCGAAAGGGATGTTGGAAAGGCAAAAGAAATTAAGAATTAATTCTGACGAGGGAATAATAGCTAGATAATTGAAATCTATGATAAAGAAGGAGATATGCGGGGGATGAGACGAGATGGTGGATAATATAGCTATTTTAAAAAGGGCATTGGATCCAGACGAAGAAATATTTATCAGCTACAACAGCTAGAGAGATAGAGGTATGAAGGGGTAGAATATAAAGCGTGGCTTGTAAATATCGAAGGAGGAAGTGTGAGCTGTTATTGACGTATAGTAAAGTTCTAATTCTTAACGAGTTTCATTTTATAAACACGCTTATGTTTTCGCTGTGGTGTCCATTAGATTGTCTGTCCGTCTGTGCAATCAATTAAATAAAAAAGCAAAACGGCACGAGATAGAAGACTGAAATTTGCAGGGTGAATGTGGTCTATGGTGTCATTTATTACGCTTCCAAAGAAATGTTTTGGAGAAATTAGGGAGCGACAGGGGGTGCCTTCAAAAGTTTTAAATTAAGATTCTGAGGAAATGGCTTTAGATAAAAAGTAAAATCTTTCACTATATGGGTGACCTTTAATGTCGTCTGTAACACTGCAAAAGAAATGGTTTTGAAAAATCGGCGGACTACGGGGGGCGCCTTCAAAATTTTCAAATTAAGATTCTAAGCAAATGGTTATAGGTAGTATGTAAAAATTTTAAAATTAATTTTTTAATAAATTATAGCCATATGATTATATCATTAAATTCTATTATATTGTAATATATTAATTAATTATTTTTATATAAATTAAATTTTGATTTTGCAATTCTAAATTATCCTCGATATAAAACGCGCTTTTTCATATTGCGTGAGAAATTGACGTTTTAATTTTTTATTCTGATTTTCTTAAACGGATCTCGATTCATCTTCAACGCACCTGAGGTGATTGATGCGTATTCGCTCTGTTATGATGCAAAAGGGGGAAGTTATGAACGGATTTTATGTAGTGGGGACAGGCTAAGCGTGGCTGGATGAGTATTTATACTTATGCGCTTTGATGAAGAGTTTCACAGATGACCTTCATGCGTAATCCTGCGGAGAGGAAGATTCGGATAAAGAGTGGTCCTGTCAAACGACTAGGTTTTACTACACTTTTTTCAATATGGTGCAGAAAGTATTTTATATTTAAGTCCGATTGGTTAAAATAATGTGACATAACTTAAGCGAAGAAAAAAAATGATAAAGTTCTAACACTATGTTTTTACACAATATGTAATTAGCTTTTGTCGATGTAATTACATCACACCACTGCCTCTACTTTCAAAAAAAGATTTTTTAATCCTTCTCGTAATATAAGCCGAATTTTTTCATGCAACCGCAAAGCAAAGCAACCATTATTCGATTTATAACGTCGAGTGAATGAATTTATCATCGCTTTTGCTTAATAACATATTGTCTAACTGTCATCACAAGAGTCTCCCGTTCAAATAGTACAAAAAACAATTGGTAACAGTCGATGGATGACATAAAATAAAAAAAGTTCATAAAACGATGCCGAATAGTATCACATTTCCGCCGGCGTTTTAAAACGACTCCGCTTTGCATCAATAATAAGAGAGTCAAAGAGTTGCGTAATGTCATTTGTCCGAACGAAACGTTCCAGTAATAATTTTATTTGTTGCTTCATTAACAGTTGATGACACATTACACCCAATTAGGCATTGATCAATTCGTGATTAATTATTCGCCACTGCAGAGCGTGACGCGGTTTAACAAAGCACGCCCACCATTGGGATTCATCTGCAAATTGAGCTCGCAGTGAAAAGTATTCATCATTGTTTTCCGACAATTGTCGAAATACACAAATTAGCAGCATATATCCCTCGAAAAATGGCAGAGTTGTTTCGACTTTCATAGTTCCAGCCAGTGGCGGATTTACGGTGGGTCGCACATGGCGCGCGCCATGGACCCCGTGAAGTAAGGGGCCCCGAAAAAATGTTCGTGTATTTAGTCTCAGAAATATTAAAAGCCTCAATTTAAAAATCAGAGCAAACTCTCTATGGTTCCATAGAAAAACGATCGTTAAGAGGTGTAACAAAAGAGGGCAGCCGTTAGGAGTAGTTTCAGTATATATTTAGATTGCAGGACCCCCGACTGCTTAGCGCCAGGGGCCTCCAAATGTTTAGCGCCACGAGCCCCAGGAGGCGTAAATCCGTCACTGGTTCCAGCTGTAATATTTAAAAACATAAAAACGCAAATTTGGCCTATGTAAATTTAAATATATTACTCTCCCTCCAATTCGAAATAAAACATACGATACAATTATGAGGGATTTTCTGTGATTAGTACAATGAAAATAAAGAAAGGAAACAACTCCAATGCCATAATTATGACATAGGAGTTCTTTATTTTATCTTCACCGTAGTCTCCACCCATTATTAATTGTATAACCTAGTTTATTTAAAATACACAAAATGGGTGAATTTTTCCTTTTATTTTTCTGCCTCTTAATATTCGACTACATTTCAACAAGAGGTACTTTTCGCTAGTTATTCTCATTCAAAGCGAATAACGGCTTGAATACGGAAAATATGAATTGCAGAACTGACAAATGAGGCCGCATCAACGAAACCTGTGAATATGGGCTATTTTTTGGGCGATCAATATGTAGGACCTGCTTTCGACAAAAATTATCGAAGACGGGTGAAAAATGTCATCGTTTAGCGACTGATACGTCAAATGAAAAAAACAAAGCTTGAAATACCGTCCGAGGACAATTTCCGAACTATTTCTGAATACTTGCACACGCCATTAAGCATTTCATCAACGCCGATAAGATAAGAGAGATTATCGTAGAAAAAAAAGAAGAAAAGCACGCGACCCCAATGAAGCTGGTGGAGGGCTCTCGTGCCTCCAATAGCGAGCAAATTTTTTTATCCAGGCCAAACATTCGAAAGCGGTAGGGTTTCGGTTTGTTAAGAGGGCCTAGGCAAAAAAAGAGCATCGGCATCGGGGGGGGGGGGGGGGTGATTCATGCAGCCACCAAAACAAATGGATCGACGCTCTTGCCGGAAAAACCGAAGAAAAAAAATGGCGGCTACCATTACCGACCCATTTGACTGGCGCGTGAGGCCGGCTCCCTCCAAATAACTCGCAATCATTCGACCGGTCCTCATCCATCCGATGTCGTTGTGGATGTATGGAGGGGAACAAAAACAGATTCTGTGCTATTCATTGGACCGTTTCTCGGGGGAATACGCATTACGTTTCGAGGAGATGCCATCGCAACATACGTCGGTATCGCTCCAATTGACATGGCACACTTTGTAAAGTGGGGTAAAAAAGGAGAAGTGGGACTCGGTTTTCGGGGCAAAAAGCACGCCCCAGTCCGATTAGGCGTAAATAAAACGAGATCGTATCGTTTGATTCTTGGTACATTCACCCGTCAGGGATTTGTATTTTCGATTCTGCTCGGCCATTGTGAACTAGTTTTTGCGATTATTTCATTGCTTTTACTCGTCTTGAAATTTTTAAAGATGTATTTTATGATGCTTTACCGCCATACTTGTGTTGTTTGTCAACCTCAGAGATGCCAAGATTGAGTACACATATTCCAAAAATGCTTTCTTAATTTATTAATCTTTAACCCGGCAGAAGGCGCGCTCAATTCTGGAACACAGACGGTCGCGTGGGGTGACTGAGTCACCCCATTTTCCATTACTTTTCCAGCATAATTATTTGATTTTTTTTTATTTTTCTATATTTTTGTATTCTTAGATTAGTAAGTAACTACTTTGGGTAATTGAAATTTATTTTAAACCCATATGGTTTACATGTTTGTTAAATATATCTTTATGGTTCAAAACTCCTGATTAGCTAACTTGCATAAAAAAGAACTTGCATAATAATAACAATATTGGTGAATAATAATAATAATAAATAGACTTAGATAATACTAATTATGATAAATTATTGTTTTAACAGAGTATTACGAATAAGATGATAATAATGATAAGAATCATCTAATAAGTAAGGTCACTTCTCGTTGTGTTATTCGCTACCAAGGCAGTATTAACATACGTATTTCATGTTTCATACAGATCGACCTCTCACATTTACAACAGAACGAAGTCGTTTTCGTGTCTTGATTTCTTAAGCACGCGACACAGCGTAATTTTGCAGGTCTATATAGGTGGACCAGGATCTCCAGAAAAATTTTCTTTTCTAAGCAGCACAAATTTTTGGCCCAATTCCCTTTGATGATTTGGTAAGATTTTCTGTTGCAACCGAGAAATGACTGCTGGGTTTTCTAGGGCATGTCCGAGTTTTTTATGAAACTACTTCTTTTGAGCACTGTATTTGGGTTATTTGATAGAAACATCACGTAAATATTGAGAAGAATTTCACGGATTTTCTGCAAGTCGCGATGTAAATCGAAACGTTACCCTGCCTAATAAAACGTAAAAAGAGGGTAGAAACAGTAAACTGGTCAATTGTAAAGAGATTACATCGATTTATGAATACTTAATATAGAGATTAAAGTCAGATATAGAATGAAAATCTTACCATGACTCGCAATGAGAAATGTAACGTGGAAGGGCGCGGGATGACTATGACACCGCAGAAAGACTTTTTGTAATGCAGTTTTACGGGCTAAATGCTACTGAGTCCTAAAGTGATATAAATATGCTCCAGATAATTCGTAAGAGAAGTACTGATTATCTTAGAGAAAAAACATGCGTCATGTGTGGATACGTGTAGTGTAAACATTGGTGGGGTGAATCAGTCACCCCGCTCGCCTGCTCCCGAGTTAATAGTGTGTTATTCTCATATACGAAACAACTATCCATAAAATGGATAAAATTAACGCGTTTTCCTCTATTATATATCTAGTAATATTGTGTTTTTTGCTATGAATATTTCTCCCATTAAACTAATATAAGAAGAGATTAGAATTTGAAATTTGATCAGCAGTTATAAGGCGTAAATTTACTTTACCCTATTTTTTATGTCGTTATGCCGCCACATTTTCGGCCACTATATCCTCGTTTGTAAGTGGCATCGAATTGAAAATGTACGCTCAAAATTTCAGCATTCCATCTTATAAAAGACGGAGATATTAAAAAAAAATTAATGAGCCCCTATCTGACTCTGTATATCTTTCAAAATTCAAATATATAGAAAAACAAATGGCAGCAGAACAGAAATCTAAACTCCATGTTTCAGCTCTCCATCGTTTAAGATTTTATCACAATTTTAATTTAAGCATTTACACACTCAAACAGAAGTCAAAGTAAAACTACAGACGCATTAAAAATGCACTAAACGCCTAATTAAAGCAATTAATGCAAGAATTGTAGGTTGAAGCGTTATGTTTCTATTCTTCCAGAAATTTGTCCAAAGAGTCTAAGATTACGGAAGAAAATGAGGAAAAATATTCTCCTTATTTAGTAAATTTTTGTCGATATGTTTTTAAAATAACTCGTTAATGTATTCATCGCTCGGTAAAATAATTGATAAGGAAAAAGTAAAAGGAATTTCCTCTAGATTCCAGCAAATTCTGCTACTTAAGTTGGTAGTCAATATTTATTCACTAGCAAATAATATATAGCTACATGGTCGGGTTAGCGCCCCCAGCACTTAGGCGCACCGGACAGCCGCCCAGCTACCCCGCATCTCGGACCGGTCTTGAGTTTTCAAATAATATTGGAAAATTCATGACTTTCATGTATTTTATAAATAGGAGCAGCGATAAAATTTAGCATTCCTCATACTGAAAATAGTCGAATTATTCTCATTTTTATTAGTGAACAAAAATGAATTTCATTCGAAAATTTTTAGAGTAGATATCATATAACAAATTCGATAAACGTCGCTCAAATGATTAAGTAGATAAAAGGTATGGACGGACAATCAAGTACGATCTTCCATTTGAAAGTTCAGTTCGCGCACACCCTGCATGGAAGGCAAAATTGATGCGCTGGCAACAGTGCATGAAAGCTACCGATTTTATTTAGCATGGTGTCGCGCCCAAAATTTGCTATAAAAATGTCGCCATTAATTCTCTTTGAATGTAACATATAACTATAATGCGTATTTGGAGTTCGTGATTTGGATTAAAATAACCTATCATCGGACAGCTTAATAGGAAAGAGGATCTCATCGGGAATAAGTGTACTTAGTTAATCTGATAAAAACTTCTTTGACCGTAAAATGTTAAATTAAATTAACTTTCTTTGCTACAAATCTTCCGTTCCCCCTTTTCATACGCCCATCCATTATCCCTTTTTCTTTGCTGCAATACATTCCAACCTACAGCTCCTTATTTTCCTTCTTCTACTTTCAGTCTTCTTCAGAATACTTAAGAATCGCGGATGGAGCGAAAAATGTGCCGAAAGGCAGGGGCGGGTGACGCCGTAAAAGCAGTTAGGAGTCATTTTATGGCCACTTTAACCACCCAAGTTACTTGGTAGATTCCCATCCCAAGGATACAGTGAAATCTTTCTGTTCTCATCCAGTTTTAGACAGTTTTAGATGCTTGTTTAGTGCCCTAATGATTCACGGTTAGCCGGAATGGAGTAAGTTTGTGTGAACTTATTGGAAATTCCTTCATAAAATATCTGTTTCATCATACACACCACTTGTTCATTAAAAATCATTTCTAATGCTAATTTTATATCATGTTAAAACACACTCTCTGCATCCCATATAGATTAGAAAATATAACTGCAGCAGAGATAAATCTAGTAAATTTATATTTAAGTGCAATGAAAGATATTTTTATATATATACTATCATATGGTAACTGCCATCAACTCGTTAAATTATTTCTTTTAAACAGGATTTTCGAAAGGATATTTTGGTGCTTGTTTACAATAAATTTCACGATTCGTGGGCCAATCAAACCAAAATATCCTTATAATAAAAAAATAATAAAAAACATTTTCTGGAACTCATAAATCAAAGTTAAAAGTACTCCATACGCAAACTTTCACAATCAGCTATATACAGAGTTAACATAATATGCCCGTTTGCTTATTTTTAGATAATTAGGTATGAATTCGTCAACAGATTTTGAAGGTCTTAAGAAATTACTCATGGTTTTTTAAGCATAATATAAGTTTTTTCTTGAGTTCATAAGAAATTCCTTTACATCTGTAAATGCACCTTTAAGGGGTAAATATTTCAACGCTTTCAATTTTTCCATCTTCTCCTCCTTCCGCGCTGTGTAACTAAGAATATGCATTTCTTGTTTTTTCGCCCCCTATCTCTTTGGCGCACGCACTCGGCTAAACGTTCCGGGCCGCAATTGCTCCTGCTCCGCAACGGATAGAAGAAGTTAAACATAAATTCAAACAAAATGCGCCTATGTGTCATAATAACACCGACGTTGTGCCTCTTGGTGATAATCCGCCGCCGTTTACGATGCAAACCTTAGCGCGCTATCGCGCTCCTTAATCGTAAAATGGGCTTTTAATAAAATTTACGCGAGTCCACACTACTTAGATGGAGAAAGCAATCCATTATATTTATAACCCGAGTGTCTTTTCTCATCTGTAGGAAGACTAATGCATTTCAAACATATTAGCATTATCGCTATCCAATAACCCATGCGCTTTTTATGATGAGTAGCAAGTACAGTGAAAGAGCCACTCGAGATTTAATCGGTACGTTTAAATTCCACTTATTACTTCCGATAAGTTGAAAGAAGAATTGGACATAAATTTATGCAAAACTAACAACTCTACGAGTATGGTTACATACTTTAAAATAGAAAAACTATAATTATAAAATTGTAAAACACGATTTTACTCATTTTGATGGACGCCGGGAATTATGAAAATAAAAAACAAGCTAATTTTAACATTTACACAATTATTATTCATGAAATTGTAAATGACCAGATAAATTTTTGGCAACATTTCTCTGCAACAACCCGAATGCTGCATATATTATACGAAGATAGAGATTAAGAAAACAAATCATAATTTCCGAGATCGATTTATCTCGAGAAAACGTTTTTCCTGCCAAAAATTTGACGCAGATTCATAATACTTGTTAAAGGGCCTTAACAAAGTTTCGACCCCCAATAAAACGCCTAGAAGAGGAAGTTGGTAATAATTTTTATCCTCATCTTTTTCACTAGAGGGTTTCATGGCACTCATATCTTAATTCCTTATTTCCACCCGAGCAACATCAAATCCATTTTCACTCGTCCTCACTTTCCAACACGCCATTTTGCCCCTTTTTTCCACCCAATGGTTTTTTGCCGGATATTATTCCGTTGCTAGCGCTAAGGACCTTACAAACACCACAGTCATTTCTTAGCCCATATTCCAGCATTCCCCTTTGCCCCTACGCACCCCACCCTCTCCTTCCTCTCACCATCACTCTTTCTCCGCGTCATTAATTACTCCTTGATTTCCTCGACGTTTCCCGCGTCTCCATCAATCTTTGTTAAACTTCGTTGCCGGATGGCGTCTCCTCGAAAGGCCTCCGGACCCTCGCTCCTAACGTCAGCTCCTTCATCGCATATACTGTCGAACCCCCACCTCCCTATAAGTCCTGCGGCCCATAGCCTTTACCGCTTGGGACAGTTAAGAAAAGTATCTTTTCCCAAATTTGTGTTCATCAATACATCCTTACGTCGTCTATTCGGCTACATTTGATTTATTAAAAAAAAGTAAAACATAATGGTTCTAAAGACAGTACCTATAAATTCGGTTCTTTAAGTGAGCCGAATAATTTCTTAACGCGGAATCATAATAAGTTATACGGATATTTGGCTTGCAAATCAGCTGTTTGTGTGTAAGTGTATTTAATGTTTTCGAATGCAAATTCAACGGAGCAAAAATGTCAAATGCGCGAATGTTCTCATCTATATCGTCATTTACTTTCTCTATTCTATTTCCAATTGTTTATTTCTCCAATAATCGCAAATTTTATATAACGCTTTGCTTTGATATTCTCCTTTTTGCAATGCTCATTGCGTAACTACGCATTATCCAGATAATAATGGCTTCATTCTCCTTTTTATATCACCCCTTTCTAACACGTACTAAACTCCCTTTTCCTCTCTGTCTGCGTTCCTTACGGCGGCTCACGTCTGATTCTTCGCTCTTTCCTAACTCAGGCTTCTATACCCATACCGTCGTCGTTTCCGATATCCGAAACGGTCCTAAGAACTTTACGCATTCGTCATGGCATAACTCTCTTGGGAGCGAGAGGATAAAATCGCAAAATATCTCCTAAGTTACAAATTATGAGGCATTATATCGTAGAAGTTGGCCTTACTGCCTTTTTCATCTCCTGAATTCTTTCGTTTCCTCGTAATCTCTTTGTGATTCCAACAAAATTTTGGCGGACTTCTGCAGGTAAGTGTAGAGCATAGATTAGTAAAATTTTCTTTCGTCAGTTGCATAATTACCTCAGGAAATGTTTTTTAATCTAAGTACATCTTGAGAACAAGAATTTAGAATAATGTAATTGCCGAGGATGAAGGCAAAATAAAAAACATTTCATTTGGAAATTTTAAGCACAATTTAAAAATGTATATCTTTGTATAAAAGGATTTGTTGAAAATTTATAACAAAGCCAATTATTATTGTCTATATAAATTACAAGCTTGGTATGAAGTCTTTAGCCGGGTTTTCTATCGGCATATTAAACGGCAAGTTCTAAATATTCCAAATTTCAAAACTAGTATTACACTAATTATTCAATACTTCAGAGAACAAACGTTTAATAGTAAATAATACTTAATCTTAGGAATGTCCAATTGCCGTAATATGGTTTCGAAAAACTAGTTGTGCATTTCGGCTACAAAGTAGACATCTTCAGTGGTGATTCACCGAAAATAGTTTCAAATGGTAGCGGTTTAGCACTACGAATAAAAGTAGTATGCGTTCTTTGTTATTGCTTAAACAGCTTTGTAATGACATACTGAGACAAAATAGAATCGAAATTACGCTTACGTTTAGGCATCTAAATTTAACTTTATTTGGGAGAACAAAAACGTGTTTCAGGAGCATCTCCAAAACTTTTGTTACCTGCTTCGCTGGGAGAAAGTAATATATAAATTTCAGGGAATTGGCTCCTGAGATACCCATAGCGACGCTGTAACATCAACCGTTATAAAATCCCGAGGAAAGCGAGAATAGTGTACTTGCTATAAAACTACGGTCGTTAAAAACGGATTCCCTTTCTTCTTCCGCAGACTTACCGCCCGACCGCCACGGTAGGAAAAAATCGCCATCTCTCGATAAGAGGAAAATAAAAGCGATGCGATTGACAAAGTGGTGAGATAATAAAAGATTTCGCATTTCTACAATCCGTTCAGCCGTCAAAACAGCGCCAAGCACTAACTTTCTCTCCCCTGCGTCTAGAGATTTATGTAACGCTTTTCTTCCTCTCTCTGCCTCTCTATTTTCTGGTTATGTGTCCCGCTCGCAATTTATTCCGAATCCTCTTTCATAACCTTGCCCGATTCAATCCTGCCAGGCCATCGTCTTTCGCTTAGTCGTCCTCGCGGTCAGGCTGTCTTTAATACATTTTTCTATTTTTCTCATTTCGTTTTTCATTACCTTGGTCATCCCCCCTCTCTCTCTCTTACACACACAAACACACACGCATTTTCCTTCTCTTCCGACCACCACAACAAATTCGACATTTTCACTTCTCTCGTAGTCTTTACTTTTTTATCCCATCTTCTTGGTCAATGAAGCCGAAGGAAATATCCTCGATGACAAATAACCAAGCTCCTAATTTCCCGCTCCGTGCAACCGTATCATTTCCTCAATCCTGACGTAAGACCTTAATCATTTCTCCATCTTTTAGCTCTGCAATCACGGCAGGCCCTATCCGACGCCCAATGTCACCAAGTGCTTACTCCTTTCCTATTCTTTAATTTCACCCACTGGTTTTCCACCCCCGTGGTACTCTTCTGCGGCTCACGATGTAAGCTAATTTACACTAGGCGGCCTAAACTCAAATGTATTTCTTATAAAATATTTCCCCTAAAACTAAAAAAATTAAGAAGAAAGCTAAATCAGCACTTTTAAAATATACACAGTTTAGTGTTCGTTGCGGTTTATAATAATTCTGCACAGGTTTGGTATTAAGTATATTTCTACTGCTGTCAGAGTGTTTCTTGCGTGTCAAAAGAACCTACCCCTCGACGCCGAATCCAGCATTTTTGTAATGAATTGGTTAAAGGCCGCATCAAAGGATTGGAGCGATTTCTTTCCTGTTGAATCGAATAATGAATGCCCAAGAATATGAAACGGTGTGAGGACTCGGAAAGCATCGGCCAGCGAATTTGGTGCGGTGCCTTCATGCGGCACGCGCACCGATGTGAGTCTGAGACCCCTGCTCTATTGGCTTGTCATATGGAATTTGGGAAAAAATTATTTATAGTATCTCTCAGTATTAGCAACTATTTTGACATATTTTTGGTACACTCTGATTGAGATCTAGCACCAGCGGGTACAATTATGTTAGGCACATCCTCAATGAATGCATATAGTTTCCGCTTGTACCCAATTCCTCTACGACTCATTTATTGCAATTACATATCGCCTACATGTTCTGATAAATGTATATTGACATCGTATCTGTACTCGTCCTTAACCCCTTAATTTTTTATAATGAAATATTTTTTCAATTCATGTCTCATTATTTTTTATAAATAAAAGTTTTTAAAAAGGAATAAGAAAGCCAGAAAATAATTTCTAAATTATTCTTGGGTACGGTGTATTTTCGAGGCAACAGGAATATTCTCGTCAACTCAGCAAATCATATCTTTGAGTTAGAAGATGAAACTGATTTGCATTCATAAAAAATCACAAAAACTGTTTTTCTTTTTAGTCAGGCAAAGATAGCAAATCCATTTTGAACATTATAAACTCTCTGTCCTTTACAATTGGGCTTTTTATAACGCTGTCTTCAGTATAAGCTGTGCTGAGCCAGCATTTTTTGTTAGAAAACCTCTCGAATGCTTCTGATGATCCGTCATCTTCGGCAATCGAGAGGCTCTCTTTCTATTTGAAACATCTTTTCTTTCTACAAAGTGCAGTGGCAATTGAAGTCCTGAAAGATAGCATATGTATTTGCCTATTTTTCTTGGAATTGCAAGTGATTTACAACCCCGCCGATATTGACAGTAACAATGTTAACACAATGAAAAGAAAGCTAATGATAACACTCCCTGACCTTATGTAAATGAAGAATGCAAGTACATAGTTCCAATTGCCTAAAGTCGACATACCTTACAAAGACAATATTTTTTAAGTTGATGGTAAAAAATATGAATCACAAATAATTAGATATTTTAAAGCTCAGAAAATACTATGACAATTGTTGCCAATAATAAACTCCTTTTGCGCATATTTTTTCCAAAATCGATTCGGAAAGAACGGTGCACAAATGTTTGCCTACATAAAACTCACTTCACGAAGCCAACAGTAGATACCTGAACTAATTTCACCGAGAATACGAATGTCGCAAATTCTCCTTTACTAACACATGTCCATTTCCTAGCATATTTTGTCCAAGGAAAAACTTCGTCCAGTTTGATTTAAATTTGCATCATTCTTCATTAAGGGATTAACAAATGCTGCTACCCTACCCTGAACCATTTCTAGATCCCTAGTTAAGCCCTCCACGAAGGGGTTCCAGACTGCGCAGCAGTAATCAACGATAGGACGGATTAGAGAAAAATATGAGATTTCCTTCAGAGTCGAAGGGTGTCTCCGCAGGTCTTTGTATGAAAGCACTGGAATTTTTTTAGAGATAATATTTATTACATAAGAAACAGAATTAAAATAACCTTAATGTAATTTATGATACTAACATAGTTGAGTAATGATATGAAATCACAATAAAGTAACTTTCCATCTTTCTTCCCGTTTCTTTATATCACAGTATAAAATTTGATTTTGTGATTTCTCTCTCTCTTTATCAATCTCTTCCTTCCTCCTTCCATTTATCGTTTAGAGGCATTACACCATTTAGAAATATTGGAGCCGATCCCATGGTATCAGAAATTCTCATTGCGAAAATTTCGATAAAACTCTATTATTTTCTCCCAACAAAGGAACATTTAAGCTATTCGGTAAGGATTCTGATTCTCTCGTCGATAAAAACGTGTCGTTCTTACAAATGTACAATTGTACAAGTCCAAAGTTCGAATTTAATAAAGCAATTAAATATAAATAGCGACGCAATGTGTTTCTTAGGTGAAGATTTTTATTTGAAAAATAATAGCTTAATAACTTTCCCATATAAATTTCAGATATTCTCCTATTCTGGATCTATCACTTCTATACCAGTAGGAGGCCTGGATGCACGCATGCTGGTACACTACGTAATTAATATATAGGGCGAAGACCGACAGAGACCCAATTACAATTTTCTGCGGCACTTCAGAAGCCACTTTGATCACGTCTAACACGATTACGTCAAGAATAACAGACTTGGTTTTCTCTGACATGAATGAGGCAATCCAGTTTACAGTTCTCTCGTCAGATGAATACGATTCTAATTTTTACTTTCTCCATATACGTAGTATGAGAAAGTATTGTTTTAATGAAAAAAATCGAACTCGAGATTTCAACGGTAATACATGTTTTTAGGTTCCCTGAACATGTTCTGACTAGTTTCTCGAGGATGTCTGTGTGTCAGTCTCTCTGTCGGTCTGCATGTGATAGATTTTTGTGGGCGCTCTAACTCAAAAAACATTAATCAGGTCAACGCAAAATTTTATATTTAACATTTTTATAAAAGTTAAAAAATCTGGTTAATATTTGGTAAAAATCTGTTGACCGTAAGTCACTTATCCGTTATTTTGAAATATTTGCTTTTATATTTGATAAATGTAAAAATGTACTGGAATAAAAGTTGTAGGCAATTTTATTTTCTATAACCTTTGTTTGATACATTTTTCCATATAATGTATTGTTTCAGAGATATCTTATATTTTTGGCTGCCACCACCACGCCAGACTATTGTTAACAATAGACACTTAGAAATTGATGGAATAATATGAAACTATGCAAAATGGCCTAAGCTGTAATTTGGGAATAACTTTGAAACAGGAAAAAATTCTGCAATGACCGGGAATCGAACCCGGGTCTTCCACTTGCCGGGCTGATATTCTACAACTGAACTACCATAGCAGATGATCTATCCTATTTCTGAACGCGGGTGTTTTTCTTAGTTGGGTCCGGGCTAGCCAAGCTAGTATCAACCAGCTCCAACGGACGTCCTCCAAGAGACCCAACTAAGCTAGCCCGGACCTATATAAGTTGTTTTTAAGCTATTGAGTAAGTATTGTGGGACTGTAGTCGTCAAATACCTTTTGCGTTTCGTTCCTGGCGGACTCGTGATTAATTTTGTATTTTAAGTGGTCATTAGCGATATCATTATCTATTTGGTATATAATTTAATTTATTAACCAATAGCTGGTCAAAGATTATATCCTTATATCACTTGTTCTGTGTAGAGCTTAAGTTAGCAACCATGTCTACCACTATAGATTCTGTCTGATACTGGTGCCATCTGTCAGGCATCGTGGAGATTTACTGAGTCTTACGGTAGCACTTGCTTGTACGAGGTCAGGCAGAGAGATCAGCTGTCGAGTTACCGTGACGCTAAAAAACAGCATAATCCGTAGAGATTTTTTCTACTTATTCAACGCGAAGCTTCAGAAGAAAGTCTTCACAACACTTCGAATATTCCACAGGCAGCAGGAGTTAAGATAAGTAAAGAATAATTTTTTGAAGAAAGATTTGAAGCTTTCCCGGCGAATCATCATGGTGAATCACTCAGGATCCCTGAAGATGGCGACAGAGCTAGTCGTCGAAACGTCGGAAGAAATCTCCGAGACAACCCGGTTGGAAACCCGAGAAAAATTCACCATGACCAATAATTTTTTGGTTTTTCGCGCCGGATGTATTCTTCGGGTCGTCTTTGAAGTTTATTTTCAATTTCGTCAATTTCCTTGCATTATTTTAATTGTGTGCTTAGAAAGCAATTGCTGGTGATATATTACTCCCTTTGATATAGTATGAGATAAAATCGTTCACGAATTAAACTCGTTCACAAAGTTTCCATTGAACTTAGTCCTGAACGTTACCCATTGCTTGTACTTGTCGTTCAATTTCTCGACCTAGGACCAGTAATTTTTTGTATTACAACTTATTTTCCATAAATTTCGCGGTGGTGGGCGTCATATTGTGGAACAGTACCATGATGAACAAATAAAAAGGCTACTTTATATTTTCCACAATTTCAGTATATCAATACGACACGGGTTTCGATGAGATGCAACATCTTCAGGTAAAGAAATGAGATAACAGAGACAATATAATAGTCTATGAGGGGGCGTAGAGGGGGGAAAGAGAAGAGGAATGGAGAAAGTTGGGAAAGGTGGAGTGGTGAGAAAGGGCTTCGAAGTATCGGTAGCCGTCAGAAAGGAAAGGGGTAGGTTAGGTAGTGGAGTGTCCGTGAGACATGCCTTTGAGGGTTCATAAGCAGAGATAATGTGGAGAATGACAGACAATGAGGAATGAGTGGAGAAAACATGCTCATTTAGGATATGGCGGTCTTTCTGGGAAGCACACGGTATGATCTCCATTTGATCTAGGACGTCTATCCTTATGCCTTTTGTTAGAACGTGTAACACCTACAAAGAAATGGAGCTCCTGTGTTTTTCCTCCATAATAGGACCAATCGTCCTTCAATCTGAACGGTCGTTTATGGTGACTCACTTTCGTTTTAGGATTAGGAACCATCTCAATCAAACGAGAGCTTGTACACTACACCCTTGTCTTTTATTTCTAATTTGCCTTTAGAATTATCGAGTCGTTTCATTATCTTAAAAGGGGTGTAGAAAGCTGCATTAAGGTTGTTTTTAGGGAGAAAATTTGATAATTTGTAGGAAGTATATCTTAAAACCATTTTGGATGTCACCAGGCCCCTTTTGATGGACGCCCTAGAACAATTTGAAATCATACTGTGTGCTTTCCAGAATGACCGTCCTACCAATCAGCATGTTTCCCCACTCATTCCCGATTGCATGCACCTCATCCCACCTAACCTAGGCCTTTCCCGCCTGACTGCTGCCGATACTTCGAAGCTCCTTCACACTCCACCCTTAACCTCTTTCCCAACCTTCTCCCTCCCCCTTCAACTGCTGACAACCATCCCATTGCCAAAAAACGTTTCAGCAATACGAAAATAAATGGTTATTGCCTTTTCACTATCTATATAAATTATTCGAATGCCCTCGTGTTACGGGTGATTCGTTAGATTGCTTACAGAAATTAGTTGAGATATTTATAGTGAATTTTAATGTTTTATAGGCCATAAAAATTCCAAATTTAGTTGAGTTTGTCTTATTTTATGTAACCTCTATAGGTGTGATTCTCAGAGAAAAATTCGTCATGGCCAGCTGCCCTCTTCTGGTGGCAGCTTCGTCAAACCTAAGGTCTAACACAAGAGATATTTGGTATTCTACGTAAGGCATCTAAGAAGTTTAACGAGATAAAATAAAAGTAAAAGATGTTAATTATTATAAAGTAAAATCACAGCAATCATCGCAGTCTGCATATTAATTGTTGCTAAATTTGAAATATTATTTTATGATAGACGCACTTGAGAATCACCGTTCGGAAGCATCAAATATAAGAATTAATAAAGAATTTGAATTCGAAAGTAATAAAATTGAGTTTCCCTCTATTACGCAGCATTTTGAACTTCGGCGGAATCGTATTGATGCGCTCCGTTCTTCAGTCGCAAATTAACAGAGAAAAATTAATTCAAAACTGAAAGAAGTTAATAAACTATATTCTCCGAAGGCGCATTGTGAGGCCTAATTATCAAGAATGTCTTGGTATCGTAATCATAGACTACACCAATGCGTGCCCTAACGATCTTGTATGCAATATTCTCAAAGACACCACCTATATAATCAATTTCGTAAAGAGTGATGAGTGTCGTCTGCAACATGAAAAGTGAAAGCTTTCCTCCAGCTCAGTGGTTCTCAACCTTTTTCACCTCCGCGGACCCCTTTAGTCTGAGAATCTCAAGTTGAGAACCGCTGCTCTATATCAAGTTCTATCTCCGCCTCTCTTTCGGGCTGTCTTAACGCTGATAAATGCACGAATTATATCGGGACCTTTTGAAAATTTGAACATAGCTTACGGACTCCCAGAACTACATCGGCCGGGTCATTTTCCAGAGAGGTGTGGGAGAGCCCGATAAAAAACGTTCGGTCAAGGAGCGGTTCACTTTCCCGACGTGGGTTTCCCAACCTTTTCGCCACCGCGGGCCTATATAGCCCAGGGACCCCATGTTGGGAGTTGCTGCCCTACCCCAATATCTCCGCCCCTCTATATATGACTAATTTTTATTTATTTATTTGAAAGCGAAGCTACAACGTGCATGCTTAGTACATAAATATCTAAACAGAATGAAACTCAAGGAAGGTATGGGTTTTACTTGACATGTCTCGGTAAGCTTCCGGTGAGAATTTGGTTAACAGAGAGCTCAATACAGATGTAGTTCTCATTGCCAGCTCATCCCTAACTGGTCCCTCCAGGAAAGGGCAGTGTTTAAATGACCTGGTTTACTCTCATTGATCGTTTGTTATTCTCGAGCCTGCTCTCGTCAATATACAGAGAGCATCTGGACAATTTGAAACTATTAGGAATCTCGTAGACTGTGTTTCACAAGCTAACTTCTTTACCATTTGCTGTCAGCAAAGGCTAAGCCTTCCTCGGATACACCTTAGTCACCTGTAAGGGCCTAGCTAACAATCTTGTAACACCATTATGGAAATTACATCTGTCGTTTGTCAGTTATTCAAACTGATGCAGTAATTATTCCTAAAATAACTTTTTGTCAACCTAATTATGTGGTTTCTGAAAACATTCGCAACAAATTTCGTCACAAATATAGCAGATATTAATTTTTAGACATACGATCAACCTGATCTACTAAGGAAAAATTAGTTTCCTGTAATACTGGCTAGTTGGCCCATACTCCTTGATGAATGTCCGGTAGCTTTGCAATGCTTTCGGTTACATTCTCATTGGTTCTGCTTACATCAAATGTGTCTACCAAATTACGACCCATTTCTCAATATCTTTCTCTTGGATTTAGAACTGTCACTAGATGAGATCGGTTAGTTATTATATTCCACACCATGTACTTTTAAAGGTTTCAAGCAATATTGCTTGCGTCAATGTATTCTTCGATGAAACGGCCATTTATTGAATGACTTTTGTTAAAAGGTCTCAAACTTACGCGGGGCAAGCACTACATTTTCCTTAATATGTTATACGCGCGCGTAATGCTGCTGTCTCTGTTTCTTAAATTCGGCTCGAAGATTTGTTTTTTATCCATCGCAAGTCCTTGTGATTACGAACGAGCTTAATTGGTAAGAAGTCCCTATTTAATGAGGCTTAAAACTTCCATCCAAGAATCATAGATAGTATCGCTAATCTCAGAATTGACAAAAT
Organism: Tanypteryx hageni; assembly: GCA_028673005.1. Classification (NCBI taxonomy): domain Eukaryota; kingdom Metazoa; phylum Arthropoda; class Insecta; order Odonata; family Petaluridae; genus Tanypteryx; species Tanypteryx hageni. Next base: position 62,074,168 of record CM054116.1, read on the forward strand.
TCGTCATTTGCTAAGTTTTAAAACCCGAAAGATCGCTTTACACCGAGAGCACAGACTAAAACTTTCGGCTGAATACTTTTCACATGGTGTGAGGTGGTATCAGTTACTATTATGTGGTCGCTATTTTATCGTCTAAGTGCAATTTCCTAAGCATTGGTGAGCGAGTTTATATTTACATGATCAGGTATGGCAGCGACAACATTTCCTCGTGCATTTTTTCCGTAATCATTTGTCAACTAATAAATGCTATGTGAACCAATTTTTGTTACTACAACTTTAAAATTATGTACAGTAAAACCTCAACGGTATAAAATTTGTTACTTTACTATCGTCGAAATTGGTCATATAATATGGAGTATTTCATTTTCCAGCGAAAATAAAGGTGCATGTGCCAAAGTCTTTATTACTAATCGATAAAATTAACGTTCGTTGACGTATGCACTAACCAGGTTACACTTTTATTGCTTTTAATGTTCTTTCCGAAACGTAGTATATTTATAATTTTCAAACATCAATGTAGCTGTTTTTACTGCGCTTGAACAGCATTCGCGAGTTTTTTTTTTTAATTGGTCTTCATTTACTCATAATTCTGTACCATTTTCTCGCACCAAAATATCACATAAGAATATTCTTTTTCTCGATCTCTATCGATTCAGCTTCTTCTGTTAACTATAATCCTCATCTAATTTCATTCACCAGGAAAGATGCCTTCTATCGATTTCATCTTTCATTTCCAACCCTTCGCCCGTCCACGCATCCTCGTTTTTTTCAACCCTGTCCACTTCATATTATTTTTTATCCTCTCCCCCCACAATCTTTTCTTTCGCTCAACAATTTTCTCCTGTCTTCTTTCCTTATCCAATCTCATCTTCGCTCTACCGCTTTCTTCTCCCGCTACCTTTAAAACTCTTTCCGTCACTTCCTATTTCACGCCACTTGTAACCTTTTCCCTCCTATCTCTCCCTCTCTCTCCTTACTAAACTCCAATCTTCTTCTCTCCGCCCCGTCAACTGCCCATCCACCTCCCTGCCATTTCAACACGTCTCCTCCCCCGAAACTCTTAAACCCCTTGCAGACGATTCTTCCACGCAGAACCACTTCTCCAGATCCTAAACATCTCTCTCCCACGTAATCATTCCGAACGTAATGGAATCCTTGCACAACACCCACTCCCTTCCTCCTCCGCTACTCTAACCATTTCTCTCCCCATCTATACCGTTCCCTTATGGTCATCCTTCGTCACTCTTCTCTCTCTCTCCACAATCCTAGCCAATTTTCCTTTCCTTTAACCGCTTTCTAAAGGCCTCTCTTTTCTGCTACCTTTCGTTCTTTGCCCATTTTTATAACTTTTTACCGCCGTGCATACTGCCAATCTCCTTTGCTTCTTTTTATCAGGCCAAAAAAGTTTATTTTTTTTACATCTCCTCTTGTTGCATGTCCTCTTTTTTGTGGAAATAAATGCTCTCTTCCCGAATCGGGCACAAATCCCATCTACTTTTCTTCCCTCCGAGTAGGGAACGGAGCGCTGACTTTTTAAGCCGGCGGTTTTGTGTCACTCTTTCTGAAGGACACCCGGTCAGCCCCCGCTTTACTCAGTTCGGGTGACCACAGCGAAGTGTTTTATTTTCAATTAATTTGACGGTTTCAGTTCGTAAGAAGTTTTTTCGCCCATAACGTTAAGCATAGATTCGAGCGAGTTTTGTAAATGTCCCATATGAAGTTCATTATATTTTTTGCGATCTTTTGTGAAATTAATATAAATATTCAAGGAATTACTTCAAGAGTTTAGCCACTCAATATCATTATCGGAGATCATTTACCTGAAGTACATTCGAATATTTCATGGAGAAGGCAGTCTCTCTTAAAAATAATAAGCGTCTTTATTAATTAGTTTAGGATGAATTTTCCAGCAGATAATATTCACGTAATCGACGCTATCATAACAAAATCATGCAATCATCCTAAAACCAACAGGCAATGCTCAAATTAACGCAATTTAAAATTACCAAAATCCAATCTCTCCCCGGCAGGACTGGCTGGCATCCTTAAGTCCTCCCAGGCTTAAGTATTTTCACCCCTTTTTAGAAAATAATAAATATAACCGCTCTATGGCCTTTAAAGAATTTCGGATTTAAATTTTTCGCATTTTTGCACACCCTTTTGAAGTTCTCTCCCCGGCCAGTTTCCACCCAAACACCTCCTAACTCCATTTTACACGGTCATTTCATCTCTTCGCCCTCCGGAATACTGTTCTCCTTCTCCATTCCCTCGCCCTTTACAAAAGGTGATCAAGAAACCCTCTCCGGCAATAATACTCCCCGCCCTCGCATCTCTTTTGCTAACACGTGCCTCTTTCCTCCCTCTCCCCCTCCTGCCATCGAAAAACCTTAGCGGCGAGCCATTGAGTCGAACAGCTAAAAATGATTTCCGTTATGCGGGTGCGAAAATTGTCATACCTCGATCCACCCGTTTTTTTCGACCCATCTTTTTTCCTTTTTTATTTCCCTTAGCGGTTCGCGTCCACCACTTAGCCGAGGGTTTGGAAAGGGTGAGAATGGAGGGGGGAAGGAATAAAATCCTCACGAACCCTCTCCATTATGCGCATTATAAAGTTTCACAGCTGGAGATAAGAGGACCTCAGATCGTATCGGAGACGTGTTTGAATGGGGCCCTATCTGCAACGGACAGTCGTCAGAGTCGGTGATCGTTACGCGGGTAAAATCGATTATGGTTATCTTCGGGATCGGAGTCTTAAGTGTCTGAAGGCGAGGGTTGAGTGAACCACAGAGAACGAACCGCTCTGCGTGGGGTCGAGAAACTTGTAATATGTACGTCTAGTTCTCGCGCGATGAGATCGGGTTTAATCTGACAATGAGACATTCCGAATGAAATGTTATTGGTATAAATTGAGAGCTTGAGAAGACGCTCTATTTACTTTTGCTGTACACTAATGTCGTGATAAATCAGTGCTCGTGGCTATGTTGAGATTGATATTCGTAAAGTTAGTGGTTGGAAAATACTTCATTTTTTAACCAGTACGATAGTGGATCGCTTAACGTTTTTTCATGTCTCGTTTACCATAGAACAAAATCTTATCCAACTAATAAGTTCTTACGTGTGCATTGTCTCTATCAAATTAAACCAACATAAATACTTACACTTAAGCGAGCGTTCATAAGGAAAGTTTTGAAAAACAACAGTGAAGAGAGGCATATCCATTCTGAATACCAGGATCTTGATTTACGTAATCACTGTAGCTCAAAATATTCCCGTTTCAGTTGTAATTAAATTTTTTTATGTAATCAGAGAGAAATGAGTCTAAATCCGCCAAATTAGCGATAGTGCCATTATAATAGCATTTATTAATTTCATATTCTTATGCTGGGCCAATTGTGTCATTTGTCCTACGGTGACATGGTAAATTTGGTGAATATAAAAATATTTTTTAACCCTTAAATACTACACTACTAAAAAATCACGCTACTATAGGGATACAGCAGACAAAAGAACATGCGCGGGTTTCGGCCGCGCACGGAGAGAAAGATTCTCCGTCTCAGAGGGGAAGTTCCCTAGGTCATCTTGACTTCCCGCACCCCACTACTAGCTCATCTTTCTCCTCCTAAGTTTGTCAGCTCTCACTATTTACAGTTGCTGCCTAAACGAAGTTTTGCGAATAAATGCCAACAGTGTAGTTAGAAAAGGACCGAGAGAGCGATAGCCCGTGCGGTAAGGAAGGTCGAGAGGGGAGGGTGCCAAGTGGAGTGAGGGATTAGTTCACACCCACTGTACACCCAAAATGTTCTTTTGATCGCGGGAGACCTATACTACACGGGTGAATTTTCATCCGGCAGGTTTCGTATGCGGATTTAGTATGAATAAATAATTTTAACAAGTGCCGATGTTTTTATTTAAAATGTTCATATCTTGTACTTCACACACAAGTAGTGCAAAATTGGCAATGAAAAAATGGATTTTAACAAAAAATATAAACCCTCCAGTACACGCGCCCGCATTATATTGAACCGCAAAATTTGTGTTGGCATCACTGTCTTGTGATACAGCAAGGTCGTTCTGAGTCGAGCTCTCCTTCGTTGTGTACTTCAAAAATTGTTTGGCGGTCTCACAGACGCCCTGCATGCACTCGCGTCTCTAATCCTTGATCCAATTATTTTCTTTGTGTATATTAGTTTTGTAGTGTTGTTATCCAAATTTAATGGCTGTTATTCGTACCAGGAAAATTTACTAGTGTTCTCGGAGATGATAAAGCTAAACAACGCTGGTTGGCACTGTAAGAAAAAACAAGAGGCAAATTCGTCTCGAATTTCTTTCTACAGGGAACAGGAAGAGAAATCCTAAATACCTGGCTTTCAAGAGAATTTTTCGTTGGCCTCGTACATTTCTAAGAAGGCGAAAAATATGATGTTTCGTTCAACTATGCACCATGAAGAAAAAATCGATGTTGACACCAGAAATAAAAAAACCCGAAATAATTACTTTCTATAACGACACAAAAGGTGCTGTCGATGAAGGTGCAGTCGATGTTCTTGACAAAATGAGTGCAACATACAGTGTTGGACAAAACTAAGGAGATGGCCGATTGTTATATCCTACAGCCTATTTTATACCGTAGCTATAAACGTGAGTGTAATTTATCATGGTAATTGTGAAGAACAAAACCTCGAAGAGATAAGAGAGAACTGTCGCTTGCCCTAGTAAATTAACTCCTAACACGGAAACCACTCAATAACTTCATTCCTAATGAAATGAGGAGAATTTGTAAGATTATTGGGTCAGACCTGACGACAAAAGCGCAAGAACCACCTATGACTTCAAGTGGTCGATGAGGAGACTGCGTAGGCAGGAACAAAAAAAGTAGGTATTTTTGCAAAAAGAGCAAGAAGTACATCAGCTTGGAACATGTTAATGCAGTGTGCAGCCAGTGTTATGAAATATATATATATATATATATATATATATATATATATATATATATATATATATATATATATATATAATTACTCATATAAGCTCGTTTTCTGCGAAAAAAAACTGGTATATACATTTAAATACAAATTTAAAAAGAAATCTCGATAAACGCGGTACGTCACACTATACATAACAACGAAAGCAGGAATGTGTATTCTCAGGCAATGAATCGCATGCGATGAATCGATCGGCATAATATATAAATTATTTTATTATATTTATGTAAATATTTTTTAATATATAGTATATTTATAATATAATATGCATTTATTTATTAGATAAATAATGTATATTAATGTTAGAACAAATTTTATATTGTATAACTAGGAAACGTCGGCGATGAACCTATACGTCAAGTAGGAAATACATAAATCGAGTCACCCGTAAGTTGAGGACTGCGTGTATATGCAGAATTACAATTTTGAGTGGTTTATTTAGAAGCAAAGTGAATATGTTTTTAAATGCTATACTAAAGGGAGAACATTTTCGTTGTTTGTATAAAAGAAATTAATTTTTTATCAGAAAATCAATTGTAATACTGATTATTTTGTTCATTGTTTTACTACAAATTTACCTCTTTATTAAATAATCAAGTTTGTCTTATTAATTCTGATTATCTTGGAGTTTCACATAAAGATAAGGAGGGGTCTGTCAGGCCCACTGTGTGCACTGGAGGGAGAAAAATATGCGCGTGTACTGGAGAGTTAAAAATCAATTTATGAATAGCTAACTTCTGATATATTTTTAATATTTTTCACAAATTATATTGCGATGTTGACCATAAAAAACTGCTTGCATTATGTGCACTTCATCGAATATATGTAGTTTGTATCAAAATAATTATTTTTTTCCCAGCGGTAATATATAAAAGCCCCAAAAATTCTTTGAGCTCCACTATAGAAAGATCTCTGATGCAACGAAGCGCTATGACCAAGGTCTAAAAGCAAAGTGACCACCGTAGAAGATTAAGCCCCTTTCAAAGGAGGACACAGTATCTCGGATATGCGTACAGTAATACCTCGATATACGAATACTCGATATATAATGTGCGGCAGAATGAACTCCCCGATATGGGAGGGGCTTAGCTAGGGGTGGGGTACAGTGTGCCTTTCGCAACCGCGTGGGATGGGGTACAGGAGTGGGGAATGTGTGTCGGGGAGTTCTTTCTGCCGCACCTTACGAAGTTTCGCTATAACGAACTTTTTATTTGGACATCTATTTTTCATTTGCCATCAGCAATATAACTATCATTAGCATTAATAACATGTTAACATTTTTACTAAGAACTTGTAAGGTAATGTGGGGAATATTTAATTAATTTCCCGCGGGTCCCGGCATTTTTCTTTTGCGACTCCAACCACCCGAAATTTTTTCCTGGTCTTTTCGATATTTTCCCGGGTTCCACGATTTTTTTCGGGGCGACGCCCTCACAGAGACCTCCTTCCCCGGGGTGCGGATTTGTTTTCGGTATCCTCGATTTCATACGCTGGTTCAGGCATTTTTTTCTCCAAACTAAGGATTATCCGCTACGACAAGGAATTTATTAAGGCTTCTTGGAGAAATATTTGTGAGGTTCTCGGATTTTTTTCCGAAGCGACGCTCTCCGATCAGTCTCGCTACGGCCTCCCTCCCCGGGGATGCGGATTTTTTCCCGCAATCCTTGTTTTCTTTCGCGGGTCCAAGATATTTTTTCTCGTGACTCCTGACCATTGCCGATGACATGGAGTTTTATTTGAGCCTCCTCGAGGTATTCCCGAGGTTGCCCGATGTTTTTCCTAATCAACGCGCTTCGAGCGATCTCCCATCCACGGATCCGGATTTTTTTCCGCATTTCTCGATATCTTACGGGGGTCCTGCCATTTTTACTCCAAACTACGGACCATTTGCTACGACCCGGAATTTTTTCGGGCTTCTTGGAGGCATTTCCGGGGTTCCGGGATTTTTTTTCCGTGGCGACGCACTCCACGCTCACCCCTGACTTCCTCTCGCGCGCCACTCCCCGGGATGCTGATTATTTAATTTACCACCATTTAAAAATGTGATGATTAATTACTAAAAGTTTTATGCTATAAGATGTGAAGTTATTAACATTGGGAACGCACCCCTTTATAGTCATGTTATTCGATACCCGAAGTTTCAATATGCAAACGAAGTTTTAGGGACGCATCTACTTTGTATATCTAAGGATTACTGTATCTCAGACGCCGAGAATGCATTGGCGCAAATAGCGCCCTTCACACGGACGAGAGCCCCGGTTACTGTATCGCGATACTTGTTCTCAGCATCTCGTCTCCGCCAGCCGACGGCCACAGAATCGGTATTTCGGCGGCCGAGAGTACCTATACGTGTCCTTTCACCCGGCGATATTCGCGTCTTCACTCTCGGTATCTCGGCGGCCGCCAGTAAATTGTGTTTTAGGGGAAGGCATATCTAAGGGGAGGATGATGTTTACTCCGAACATTCTTGATCTATAAGTAAACACAGCTGCTCTGGGTCTTTTTTCGCCCATATTGTAGCATTTAAAGGTTAAAGAACTGTATCGTTAAACGTTATGTTTTGAATATTTTATTAGGAAGGAAAAAAATCAATGTTAAAGTAATTCTGGAAGAGGTTCTATCTTCAGGAAAAGAAAGACTGAGGAAACCATAGTATTGGATTAAGTACATACAGTTCGACTTATACCACAAAAATAAACATTTTTTTATTCAGGCCCAACACTAGAACCGCCGAGGGGACAAAATCGTCCCCTTTTCGATTTTGATAGTTTGCCAGAGGCGTATTTTCCTGCGTAGCAATACATATCTTCTTGACGTTACAATTGTTAGTAACGTACCGTAATGAAAAATTTTCACTTAATAGCTTCATTAGTTTAATGACTGCGTTCACTCAACCCTAGAACCGCCATGGCGACAAAACGGTCTCCTCTTCGGAAATATTATAATGTCCTCTTTTTTTCGTGTGTTGACATAACTGCCTATTATCAGCCTGTATTCATTATCGGAGACTGTTCTAGCTGATTGTCTATATAATTGTATATACAATTGTGTATACAATAGTATACAATAATTACGTAACGTAGTTTTAGCTGGCTCTCAACTTTTTGATATCTTCACGTAATGTTTCTTAGATGTCATTCCCCTTTTCGTAAAATACCTGTAGATCTTAGTACCTTTTTCCATAATGTTTCACGTGAATATGCACTTTGTCGAACTAGTGCTTCTGCCCCTTCCCGGAGATAGCGCGCAGATCGTTTGCTTGTCGAGAGTTGCTGCGTTCGGATCTTTCGGGAAATAATGAGATATCTCGGATTCGACGAGAAAAGCACCCGTTCCCAGCGTTTGCAAGCTGATACGTTCGCTCTTATGTCATGTTTGGAATAGTTTTATTGAATACTCCCAAACCTGCTACAGACCAGGAGCGTTCATATCTGTTGACGAGCAGTTTTTTTTGTCTTTAATATTTGATAACTGTAAAAAAGTAATGGAATAAAAGTTGTGGATAATGTAATTTATTACAATCTTTGTTTGAAACATTTTCCCATATAATGTATTGTTGAAGAGATATTGTAACAACTACATTTTTTAGCTACCACCACCACACCACCTAACGGCGACTATTGAAAACACTTGACGCTCCTTTTTAGCCTACTTTTCAGAATGGAAATAGGCTTATAGTTTTGTTGGTGTCAGTCCGTCTGTTCGTCTGCCTGTCTGTCCGTCCGTCCCCCTATTTACTTTTGAACCAACAGATCGATTTTTATGAAATTTGGTGGAAATCTCTTACTCCATTGACCGAGCTCCTGAGGATAGTTTTTGTTGCAAAGATTGAAGTCCCGGGTTCGATTCCAGGAACTATACTTCCCATTTGATTTACATGGAAAATCTGAAATCCATCGTGCAGGGTAATATTCTCTTGCACATTAAAATATCTTAGAATTGTGATATATGAGCAAGTTTTGTACTATTCTCTGAGGAAAAGAATGAAGATTCTAATTTTTATCGTAGAATTTTGCTGATCGATTGTATTTCTTAGAATTTCGCGTAAATACTGTCGGTTTTGAAGTTTTTATCACTCATTACGAGAGTTTTGCCATAGCGACATCTATTGTTGGACTCGGATTCGGTATATTCTAAATACATACACGGGTTATTTTTGTCGTACAAATGCAAGGGATGAATTCAATATTCCATTCCAATGTATTTGTAATATTTTGCAACGCTAAATTATGAAATTTGGGAACACAAAGAGCTACATATCCGCGATGACTTTAAAGCTATTAAAGCCAATATAACTATTAAATAAATACTTTAATGGAAAGTAGGCATCATAAGTTCTGTTTGGATCATCTTGTTATTTTCTAAATTGTTGGAGCTTTGGGGCTATATCCAATATTAGAAGGCTACTGTTTGAGTTTATTTCGGTTCTTTGTAGTCATTAAATTTTTCTCGCAGTTCCTTCAAATATTTATTATTATTTAGCCTATTTGGAATTTTTAGAAATATTACAGGTATGGAGAAAATCATGTGGTGGCCACATCAGATTTTTTCTTTAGATATTTCAGTTCTTCTTACCTGACTGATGCAATAATATAGCTGTATTGAATAATATATATAATACATATAGTTGTATTGAATAATAATAATAGAATAGTTGTATTGAAGAAAGCTAATTGAGTTATTTTCTACCATCCGAAACGTTCCTCAAACCTAGGTCTGTTTGCTTCAAAAAGGTGAATTTTCACACGGGAAATTTTGGTCCCCTCGGTCGTTCTAAGGGAGTAGCATATGCCGGCGGTTCTAGTGTCAAATACTTAAGCTTTTTGGGTAATTAAACTGTAATTATTTTGAATATTAAGTATATCCATTCAAATTATAACACTCTTCGTGCAAGTGAAGGAAGTAATGGAAATTTGCTTTTCTACATTTTTATCAATAAAAGAATATGAAATAAAATGAAAAATAATTTCCAGGAATAAATCCATGAAAATAATTATATTCACCAATGTTCTACAAATGATAGTAATTAGGAGAATAACGAGGAAAAAGAAATTGCGCATATCATCATGGTGATCATATGTGCTAAGGATAGCATAGGTATTGATGAGATGATAAAATAGATATGTAGGTTACCGGGAATACAGCACTATTACTAGAAAGGGAACCACATGGAGTTGGGCGGACAGGATAAAGGACGAGAGGAAATAAATCAGATAATAGAATGAGGGTGCATTACCATTGAAATAGCCCTCCGTGGAAGGCAGAGTGAGATGAGTGCATTTCCGAATCGACAGAAAGCTTTAGCGAGATGGAACAATTTTTGAAACGAGAAAAAAGTCTTTCGATATTCTCTTCGAGGACATCTGTTGGGGCAGTTTGATACTAACTTGGTTAGTTCCCGTCCCACCAAGGGAAACATCCGTGTTCAGAAACGAGAGAAAATGTTCTGCTACGATAGTTCAGAGGTAGAATATCCGCCCGGCAAGTGGAAGACCCGGGTTCAATTCCCGGTCATAGCAGACTTTTTTCTCGTTTCAAAAATTGTTCCATCATTCACAGCTTATGCCTGTCTGCATAGGATCTTCGGATCATATCATTCCATCAATTTCATGTTTGGCAATCTCACCATTTGAGAGGTAGGAGTTTCTTTCGATATTCTCTTCGAGGACATCTGTTGGGGCAGTTTGATACTAACTTGGTTAGTTCCCGTCCCACCAAGGGAAACATCCGTGTTCAGAAACGAGAGAAAATGTTCTGCTACGATAGTTCAGAGGTAGAATATCCGCCCGGCAAGTGGAAGACCCGGGTTCAATTCCCGGTCATAGCAGACTTTTTTCTCGTTTCAAAAATTGTTCCACCTTTACAGCTTATGCCTGTCTGCATAGGATCTTCGGATCATTTCATTCCATCAACTTTAGCGAGATGTTTTAGATTCCTTCATTTTCTTTTAGCTCTTTCTTTATATCTGATATGTACAAAGGATTTATAGATTTCTATATCTCGAGATATACACATTATGGTACCCATGAAAGTATACGCAAAAAATCTGTTGTGGCCACCACATGACTTTCTCCATACCTGTAATATTTCTAAAATTCCAAATAGGCTACATAAAAATAAATGTTTTAAGAAACTGCAAGAAAATTTTAGACTTAAAAAGAACAAAAATAAACTCAAACCATAGGCTTCTGATATTGGATATAGTCACAAAGCTCCAACAATTAAGAAAATAAAAAGCAGCGTTACTAATATAAGACGTAACTAAGCGTCAATTGCTAACAATAGTCATCGGTAGGTGGCGTTTTGGTGTCAGCTAAAAATATAAGATATCTCTTAAAAAATGCATTATATTGGAAAATATTTCAAATAAAGATTGTAGAAAATTAAATTTTCTATAACTTTTATTCCAGTATATTTTTAAACATATCGAATATTAAAGGAAATATTTAAAAATAACGGATTAGTGACAAGAGTAAACATCCACTTCCGTTTGACCGATGTTTGCCAAAAACAAATCAGGTCTTGGGGCATTTATGAAAATGTTAAATATAGAATTTCACATTGACCTAATCAAAATTTTTGGAGTTAGAGCACCCACAAAAAAAACTGTCACACACACTGGGAACACAAAACGCGTATTTCCGTTTTATTCTCGAAATCGATTTTTTTCACGAAAACAATACTTTCCCCTATACTACGCATGGGGAAAGTAATAAATTATAGCATTAAGGCTTCGTAAGTATATGTTTATAACAACTGCAAATTGTTCTTTTTAGCCTTTGATCTATGATGGCTCAACTGGTAAACACATTAGCATATGTTATTGAGTGTGTAAGCTCCACTCAATTCCCACAGATCATTTGAGAAATTTTGTTATAATAATGTCTATATAATTTATTTTTCTGTAAATGCATTTTTACTTATTTTTAAACAATCGGCTTGCATTTTGAGGCTCATTACAGCCGATCGATTATAAATATATAACAATAACGAATAAAAATAAAATTAAAAACTCCTAACAGTAAAATAATCCTGACAAGCACTCTCACGTCAATAAGAAGAGAAAACGTAAATAAAATAATAATTACAAGGCTGCAGGAAGATGGCCTACAGGGACCTGTTGTTGAAAACTAGCCTAAAGGAAAAGAAAAAATCACACACGCACAATCAGTCGGAAAAACTCGGGAATACTCGCCAGTGCTGTAGCGAGTATTCCAAAGTTTTTCCGAGTGGTTTTGCGTGTGTGTGCGCGCGTGTGCTTTTTTATTTTCCTTTATGGTAGTTTTCGACACCAGGTCCCTGTAGCCCATCTTCCTGCAGCCTTGTAATTATTATTTTATTTTTTCATTTTATCTTCTTATTGACGTGAGAGTGCTCATCTGGATTATTTTACGGTTAAGAGTTTTTTATTTTAATTTCATTCTGTACACCGTAGTCTCCAAAATCCATATTTAACAATAACGAAGACAATCACTAAAAACTATGACCAAGGCGGGACTCGAACCGGCGACTCGATAGCCACCTATCTACAAAGGCCGTATTCATTTTCGTTTTAACGGTACTTGTCCTCAATTAAAAAAATGTCACGGTTAATCATATAAAGTTTAGATTTTTCACTGTAATTAGTTTTTGGTGAAGAATTTTTCTACGCGTAATATTACAATGGTTCTGGATTTGTTAAACGTTAACTGCTAGAATTAAAACATTTATATTCAATTTGCAATATAAAAAAATTATATTATCTCTAAGGTTTCACCATTAGTATAATAAGAATGAGATATTCAGTAAGACCGTATATTTTGAAGGGAAAGTAATAATGTAGCATGTAAGTTCTATTAAGTCAGTATAAGACAGTTAAAAGTTACTCTTTCGTCTTGTTACTTAATTTTTTATTGTGCCACTTTTTTATTATTTGCAATTAGTAAAACTGAAGTAAGGATTTTTGTTTTGTCGTGATTCTTTTCTTCTACCGTGCTTTCTGCAATACACGTCGCGCTTTTTATACAAGTGACCTAAAAGATGTAATACTTAAATTCCTCTCTCTTACACTGTTTTTTGTAAGACTACCTAAACGAGTTTTCTCTCGATTTAAAAAAAACTGCCGTAATTTGTGATTGAATGTCGAAAAATCCAATCGGATGTTCAGTTGAAGCTTTCTTTATTCACCCGATGATGAGAGTGAAGGTATTTGTGAGATGGAATCGTGTAATAATGCATTAATTTCTCATTACCGGTCTAGCAGCTTATTTACTCTCACGTAATAGTTTTATTGATGGAAAGAAATGAACATAAGATCCTCTGCAGACAAGCATAAGCTGTAAAGATAGGAATTTTTTTGAAACGAGAAATAATTCTGCTCTGAGCGGTGATCGAACCCGGTCATTCCACTTGCTAGACGGATATTCTACCATTAAACTAGCGTAACAGATTCTCTCGTTTCCGTACGTTTGTGTTTTAGAAATAAGAGAATTAATCTGCTAAGATAGTTTAGTGGCAGAATGTCAACCCAGCAAGTGGAAGACCCTGGTTCGATTCCCGGCCATTGCAGAGTTTTGACTCATTGCAGAAGTCATATTGTTAAATATGAGAAAAATGCTTCTCTTTCTTTTATTTTTAAATAGGTGATCCTTGTCACCAAAATATTTTAAATATTTTTTTACTTTCTATCAAATTCATTCAAATCATTTTCATAAAATCGATCTATAAGAATGATTGGTTATGATGAAATATAAATAAAAGAATTCCATCCAACCCAAACCTATTATAATTTAGCTGTTTTGTTTTATTTGTGCCTTAATGCCATTCATGCCATTTCATTTCAAACAACCATATTAGTTGCTCAGCGATTAATTTTGTTTGGATCGTCAGGAAGTGGCTTATATTAAAATCTGCGATATCTTTGTCAGGGGTGAACCGTGTGTAGCTTCTACAACTCTGATTCCGTTAAACAGAAAAAAACGCCCTCTGTCCTATCTTATCTTCCAACAATATGCATCACATCTATAATTTTTACGCTACAATATCCGTTTCCGAAACACACCTTCCTATATAATTTCCCTTCCTTTCGTTCCGACACACTTTTTTATCAGCATTCATTCCCGGAACGCCTAATTAGTATTCACCATGTAATCAACCTTCTTAACTGTTTCCTTTACAATTTATTCATACCAATCCTCCCCTCAACCTCCTCCCCCGCTTTACTCTCTCATCCTATCGCTCTGCATCCCGTTTTTTGCCTCATAATTCCCAAGTCCATCGTTGCACGTTTTTATGTCTTTTCGTTTAATTCTTCCTCTCTCTTCCGCCCCCTTTCTCCACACCGGTTCATTCCTACCAAACCCGAAGCCAATTTACCGTTTTTCCTCTTTCTATTAGGGACGGGAAGACGATTCCAATTTCACTTTCGAACAAGGGGGGCGGAGAAGAGGGACCTGAGGGAATGAGAGAGAGAGATAAGAGATGAGAAAGAGAGAGATAACAAAGACGCGGAGACTGCGAATGAGGATGGGAATGAGAGAGTGAGAGAGGGAGGTGAAGAGTTTAAGGGAGTGGGAGTAAGAAGTGGCAGCGGGAGGGATGGGAAAAGAGTGGGAGATGCTTGAAATCGGATGTGGAGAGAGGGAGAGAAGTAGAAAGCAGTCCGGTTCCTAGGCCATTATCATTCCCGAGGAGAAGAGATCTCATGACGCAGCTTTTATTTCCCTTCTCCGTCCTCCGTCTTGCTTCCATCGCAAGAGACGTTCGCAGCGTTGTGCGACGCCCTACTTCCCTTCCTCTTACATTTAAGCTTCAATTCATTCACACCTGCGATCAATCGTGGAGTCTTCTTTTTTTTCCTCCTAGCGTTTATTCCGATGTCTCATCCAACCGATTGTTTTTGAATGATAAATTAATAATGTTTTAATAAAAAATTGTGTTTTAGGTTTTAACTGGTTTTTACATACGACTCGACCGTATAAAGTATATAGTTGTCATCACTGACACTGATCAAAGTTCAAGGTTATTTTAAATTCGTAACGAAAGAAATTTCACCTATTTTTATCTCATACACAAACACTGACTTTAATTTCTAAAATGATTTATAACAGTGAAACCTTGGGCAAAATTTTTCTCCAATATCAGCAGTGATTCGCCTACAGCAGTTTCTGAAAAGGTGTTCTTCTTTTATTATCTAATATCAGTAAATTACCACTGATGACGACTACTTAGTAGTATTATGTGCGCACCTGTTTTTCCCATGGCTAACATGGCTATTGAAAGGGCACAATTGGTAAATTTGATTTCAGTCATAAAGATAAATTCTATAATTCTTGGAGTAAAACTTTTGCATTGCTAGACTTTCAATACTAAATAGTAAATACTTTTTATATAAAAATATTTTCATTAACGATAAAATATTTAAACATTTTTTATAGATTTTTTAAAAACAAATTTTCAACCTGAAAATCAGCCTTTGAATTTAATAACCTCAGAATTTATTACAGGCGTGAAATATGGCCTCGATTTTCACTTCGTTTTCAGCATCGTTTTATGCATGCATCTTCTTATCATTATTTTCCCAAACACGAGAAAAATTTTTCACCTTAGAAAAACGAGGGTATCTCCTTGGAGACCCCGGTTCCACACGTCAACCTTCATTTTTCGAAATCAACGCATCACTCAATTTTCCATGTCGGCTGCGGGATGATAAAAATGGCGCCGTGAAAAGGGGGATTTTTGATATACGTCTCACAGTCTTCGGAAAGATCTCCATTCCTCTCTGGGTTATGGCTCCGTTGTTTTCGACCGTGACCTCCAAACTTGTCACACACACACGCTCAGACACATCGATGCAGGAAGAGAATGAGGCTCAGCTGGAACCGTCGAATCTCCTTCCTCTGCTATTTCTCTCTTTCTCCCTCTCTCTCTCCTCCATTCCCTCTCTTTCATTCTATCTCACCAACCTTACGCTGAGGGTGGCAATCTATCTCAAGTCAGAAGGAAGGAAATAGGACAAAGACCTTCATAATGCTCTCCTTTCCTACGGTAATGATGAATGGGATGAGAGATGTGGGGAGTTTTTTCTGCGTAGCTATGCATGTACGTGTATTTCTTTAGAACATGAAAATATGTATCTATTTATTCGATATATATTTATTTCTTGAAATTCAGTCCAATAAAATGGAAGAGAATTAAACTTTTCCGCTTTGCAAAGGGCAAGGAGATCAATTTAATAGGTTAAATGCAGGGGATCAAATGGTATTGATGACGTTAAAGATAAGTTGAAAAGTAGATAAGGAGGCATTAATATAAATAAAATAATTTGGAATGATTAAGAAATAATCTATAACAGAACAGTTGGGAAACTACAATGGAGAGATAATTGATATAGCTGACGAACACGGTATATAAGCAAGCCTAATATAAGATGAGAATTATTAAGTATGTGGAATGACAGATCTATATGAAATATACATATTTCGGATAGCGCGGGCAAACGGGTTACAAGGCGGTAGTGTAAGTGCTAGAAGAGCTTTTGGAAATATGGTGCGGTTTGGCGCAGCATGATGATAATGACGGAATAAAATGTTAGCACAGAGACAAGTCCTCGTAAATTGGTGAGGATGAATGCAAAATCACAGAAATCCTATCCTCATCACATTCCTTTGCAGTTAAGAGTTATCCCAAATGTGTTAAGGCCACAATAATAAATTATATCGAGGTATAATTACCAAGAATATCTAGACGACCAAATACGAGAAAAAAGCAGTCCACTTTTTGTGAGGAATTTAGTCACACAAGTATCGCTTCGAACAATGAAGTAGCATCAGTCGCTAACGAAAATATAATGAAATATAACCTATAAATTTTGATCATCAAGTTTGGAAATTATCTGCAGTTTCTTACCATAATTTCATCAATTTAAAAAACTTTTTATGCCGCCATTAGTGGCGTTTTGCGTCAAGCAATAATTGGTGTAAATTGTTTTTCAAAAGTTCTATAGCTAATAAAACTTCTCAATTAAAGAATTTAATTTTGAATAAACCATTTCATTAACAAGTATTTACATTTTATTATATTAGGTAATGATTGTTACTACTTGAAATCCACATATTGATTAAAAACAAAAAATACATTCTTTGTAAAAGAAATAAAATATTGGCTGAAAAGAGACCCAATCAACACTAATACTCGATGAGGCCAACAATATATGGGAGATGGAATTGATAATTCGTTCGAACTGGGTGTTTGGAAAGCACTCCATGAAAAATGGAAATGACACCTTAAAAGGTATATATAGTATGTGGTTTTTTTTGCAGCCTTTATTTGTCGTGATCAGCTTCTTTTCACTACACGCATTTCTTCTTGAGTGGTTCCTACCGGCATTGCTCTGCTCTACTTTGGCGATCTGGCTGCTCCGAAATCTTAGGTTATTTGCTGACGGATGGTTAAATTCGAAATAGCTGAAGTCCAGCCCACAAAGACAACCGTTAAGCAGTATATACTACGTTAACTTCTAAACTGTATCTAATCTTATATGGCATGATTGATCTACTATGGCTACACTCTAAGAATCGCAACTGCAGGTTATAGAACGTATTGTTTAGAGTTTAAATGTTCATATCATTAATATTTGCTATCGTTAAACTTGGGCTTTTTCGAGAAAAGAATTTTTATTATCATTCCAAGAAATGAAAACATCTGAAATCGTCTGCAGTTTTTATTGGAACGATATAAATGTGCTACTGAAAATATTCCAAATGATATTGAAAAATAATACACAACGGAATTACGAAATGAATTGCCAGACTTGTAACTGAAATATAACTTACCTATGATATTCAATTTTTAGATGATCGGTTCTAATGATCTCCGTGGTTCTAATGAACTCGGTTTTTATTTTTCAATATTTCATGACATCGTCCCCTTATTACACCGAGGCCATAAAGTACCGCTATTCTGTTGTTCTTGGAAAAAACAGGTCACATGATGTACGGGTCAAGGTTGGAATCAGCTGATTTGTCTTCTTTCTCCGTCAACACTTCGAGCTATTTTTCTCACACTTTTTATCTCCCTTCGACTCGATAGTGGACTCCATCCGGAAACCTAATTGTAGTTTATCGCATGTCGAATGAATATACGATACACAGAGAGGTAATATTTAGATATTTATTCGTGGAACGTTTAAAAGTTTATTTGTATTAGATCACGTCTCATTCGGGGATTGGAATGTTCACTCGCAGTAAAGCAGAAATATAAGGCAATGGAATACATGGGCTGCTAGAATTATTTGTGTGTTTCGACCATGGAAATGATGTTACTCTGTGCAATTAATATTAACATTTTCATTTTAAAAGGAAAATATATTTCCTAAGAAATTGCTCACTAAATTGATAATATTCTTCCTTTTGTAAAGATTTTATACATTAATAATGATATTTTACTCATTATCTAGCACCTCATTCACCAAATATGTTGACCATATTAGTTATTTATCTTGCTGCAATTGCACTGAACTTCATAGTAAATACTCCTTCTCAAACTCAAATTATTTATTAATATCTAAAAAAAACATTGGAATTGTATTAGAAAAGTTTTAATTATAAGAAATATTTTAAGAAACTACATATAATAAGATTATTTGTATAGCCAAAAATGTATTTTTCCTATTGATTGAGACCGCTTGCTTCAATAAAATGGATACCTATTTTATGTATAGATTGAAAAATTCTTTTTTTTATCCAAAGTCAAATTCTTTACTTACACCAACATGGTTTAAATATTTTTTACATATATTCATCGTATTTATGCAATACATCATCACTCAAAGTTCAATAGAAAATTAAAGACAGGTGGATACACAAATGCCCACTAGCTTTGATATAGAGCAAAGGTAAACAACACTTGTAAAGGTTGAAGTAGATCCAGTACCCAGAACTGTCAAAGAGGAGAGTGACAGCCATAGGCTGGATGACTGAGAGGAGAAACCTTTTGTACCAATTGTCCTTCAACGACGGAGGAAACAGCTAACACTTTATCAACGACGAAAGAAATAGAACAGATGGCGGTTTGTGACAATATGAAGTGAGGTAGCACAAGGTATTGGACGTAGTTGGATGGGGTGGAGGGTTGGAAAATGTTGGGAATTAGTGAAGGTGTAGATACAGATAACCTACCTCGAACAGGGTTATTTACAGGTATAGACCCCAAATAAGATAAAATAATTAAAAGATAAGAAAAAATGGAGAAAATAGAGTAATATACCCATTTTCTGGAAATATAAAAGATGGACAATTTTTAAACTCAATTGAGGCCAGACGTAGTTCGGACAATGAAATGCAAGAAACAGGTTTTCAATTAAATTTCAGAGATGAGGTTAAGACGATAATTCGTTCTATGAGTAAACTAAAGGTACCTGTGAAGATTGGACAGTAATAAATCAAATGAGAATGGGCAAGTTTGTGGCATTTTATTCGAAATAATCACGAGTTTGCGTTGCACCAAAGCTATACCAGTTTTTTTGCTACTCAATCTCTAGGTTGTAAATTTTGTTAGTTTTTCTTTATGACAATGATATTCGGATAATCGGCGTTGCACTGTTTGTGTGTGTGCTTATGCATATATACATACGCTCACGTAACCAGTTAACTGGCAGCTCCATCAATTTCAGGTTTTCTCCCGGTTATTTAGCATGGGTAAACCGAGCTATTCGTGCAAGGCCCGGTAGGTAGTCGATTAAGTTGACAAATTTGCTTAACTTATTCTTCCGAGCATCTGTCGCTTTGCAGGAATATATATTCTACACGCCACAGTGAACGATGAAGGGAAAAGAGAAGAGATGGGCCTGAGTGACGGACATGAGCTTGTGAAGAAAGGGGGTGAGTAGAAAGAAAGGGAGAGAGCCTCCCCTCCGTCCCGCACCTGAACGAGCGGACCTGACGAAGCCACCGCCGCGTCAATGCTAACATTGATGCATGTCTCTGCAATTAAGGTCCCCGGACTTCCAATTACTGCGGAAACTGTGTCAGCGAGTGGAATTTCTCCCCGAGAGGAGGGGGAGTGAAGCAGAGAGAAGCGAGGGAGGCAAAGAGGATGTGATGCGGAGTATATAGATTTTGTAGAATGGAAGAAGAATGAGAGGTTTTGGAAGGGTGCGCTGGTTGGGCTGGGCATCGGAGAGTTTTTGGAGGAGGGGTTTGGTCGCTCGGGGATTATTAGTGGAGAATGGAGGAAGGTTGGAGAATTGTTATGGAGGGATGTCTGTGAAAGAGGTCGAGGGAATTGCCGTGGATGTGCGAAGGACGAGGGTGGATGTCGAGGGGGAGGATAGGCGAGAGGAGGGGGTGGGCAAAGGAGGTTAGGAGACGTGGCGATGGGATGAGCAGCTGCTGGTTTCCCCTGGCCAAATGAAGGCCGCTTGAGGGTTTGGGGGAAAAATGATTGGGGCCTTCGGTTGGCTGGAGGGTGGAAGGGAGCAATTTTCAGGATGTGGAATTCGCAATGTTTGTCACTCCTGCCATGCGTGGGCTTGGTTTTAAAGGTCATGCGAGCGTGTATTTTTTGAGGCCTGAGTTTTTATGTTTGATATACAGCGGCGTGTAGAGTGGTTTGAGGCAAAGGAAGTGTGTGCGATATACGATCGCCAATCAGATTTAATTGATTCTCAGTTTATTGAAACGTTCGCCGACGGATAAGATTAAACACGCTTCTACAAAAGGCAGTAATGCTGGAGGCAGAAATAGATATTTCTTCTTTTGACTTTAAGAAGTATTTGTGTAAATGTGTCGCATTTGTTACCTGTTCCGTATTGCTTTGAAAATATAGCAAGTAACACCAAAATTCGCTCAAAAATAATACAAACATCGGAGAATTTTACCATGATGAATATTTTCAATCTACTATGCGCACGCATGTGGGTAGTGGTTTTATATTCATAAAGCAATGCTCATCGACTTATATAAATTACAATTCTATCAGAAACGTATATTTTTCATATTTATAGAAAATGGTAGAAAAAGACTTTTTAATATTTCTGCTACGAAGTGCAATAGTTGGATTATGTTGTTCATTTTTATTAAATACGAATGAAATGCATGTTTTTCAAAAGTATATGAAGGAAATTGAAAAATATAAAAATTATCCAATGCAACTAGGTCTGAAACAATGTGAATGTTTACCGGCCTTAGTATAGGAGTCGTTAATGTATTGATAGGAGCGGGAGTTCAAACCCTGCCGAGGGCTGGGTTGTATGTCTTTTTTATTTTCATTACTGTCACTGTAAATGGCCGGTGACGACCTTTAATGCGATAGTTTTAATAAGACAATAATTAATGCACATACATAACTTTGACATAATTCTCACCTGTTGCAACAAAAAGTACAGAACAATGTCTTAAAATTCGCAACGTTGGGAAGAATAAATTAATCCGGAAATCGCCAACACGTTGAATTTTTGATTGCGGTATAATAAAATCAAATTTTGTTGAACTCGCTCTAATCTTTTACGGGAAATTTTAAAATTTTAATGGTAAGTTCAGATGAACTGGCGATGCGCACATTTTCTATTTTCTGGGAATAACATTGTCTTTTTTGGTTAAAGATTAAATTTTAAAATTATTTCACTTTTGAGAAACATCAGTATGAAATATATGTACCGTTTTTAATCTGATGTAAGCTAGTGCATTTCACACAGAATTAAGAGGAAAATATAAAAAGTTTAGCTAATACAAACAGAAATTACAGAGAATTAAATAATGTAATTATATACGTATGCGTTATAATTTCAGAAGGAATTGATGGCTGAACATTTAATATTTTCATTCCACAATAGTGACGCTTCCACAAATTTATTTTTGGCCAAGCGAAGCAAGGGCTCTCCTGCTGATTCCCTGCGCATTCTGTCTGTTTGTTTGTTCTACGATTACTGCTATCTTGGTTGTCTGATTTTCATCAAACTTCGTGTTCATCTACAAATAACGTAAGAGGCAACTGTCTATAGTTTTTCTATAACACTACCATTATAGATCCTGCGCAATTTGCGTTAGCGCATTGCGTTAATTTCTAAATCTTATCCAATCAAAAAAAAATTAACATCCATACGGAAAACATCAACCGATGAAGAAAAAGCGAGCCTCTCAGAAGCACGCTATTTGCGTTCGCGCGGTCTCTCATGTTTAGTCCCTGTGCACGATGTTTATTTGATTTTCTGTTTTACTATAACTGCTGTCTCGACAAAGAGACAAGGCTCGGGTTCATTAGCCATTAGTTATTTATTTGGTGCTTTTCTTATATTAACGTTTCTTTCATACATATTTTACTGTTGAGGGCAGCGCTTTCAATTCAATTCAAATTTTAGATCCCCACTGTATGAAGTGCAGGATAACTATGAAGACTATAATAATATTGAGCATTTAATTTTCCCCAACCAGCCCTAAGAAGTCTGAGCGAGGCCGAATATCCCGCGGATCCCATAGTTATCTTATATTTTAACATACATTTTACTAAAGAATTGATTTCGTAACACGCTTCACGCTATCTAATGATAATAATAAAAAAAATTACTAAACACAAAGAGATAACAGCAGTTACATTTTATATGTTACAAAAATAAATTATGAATAACAAGAGCAACGAAAAATTATACAAATTATTCGAGATTATCATAGAGAAATGAGTAGTAAAGAAGGCAAGGGAGAGTGATATGGGAGAAAGAGAATTCATAAATGGATTTGGGAATTCCAAATATTGGCTCTTTTTACGTATTTATTTACATATTTATATTCTGAATTGTATAATACTTTATCAATATAACTGTGCGACACCAACGTCCGCTGACTGATACGCACTGCTGACAAAAATGTGGCCATAATAGGCGTTATAGTCCGGAATAGCACTGAAAAAGTGCAAGAATCATGTTATTTATTTTTAATATGACCGCAGGTAGAATCTCCGTCAGCTGTGTGGGACTCAAACGAGAAGGATTTAATAAAGGAGATAGAAAAATGTAGCGCAGGGAATCTAGACTTGTGAAAAGGAATTATGCTAATTAAATTATGCCTTACTTTGCTTATGGAAGATTTGAAATGGCCATTGTTAGGAGAACGCTGATTACAGACTAGACTTAGCTTACAACCTAAAGAACGTGGTCGCAGATCTAAACAGTAGATTTTACATATTTTGAAAGGCACGACGAGGATAAGATTCGCGAGATCTATTGTAGAACGGACCGATATAAAGGATCGCTCTTTCCCGGGGGGATTCCAATAGAAAAAAGATAAATGGGAATTACTTGGGATGTTTGGTGCGTTACACCTCCTTCCATTCACCGCTAAGGTGACTTGCAGGATAAAATATAGATGTAATCCTCGTGATGCCAAGGTGAGTACTTCGTGCCTATTATTTCTCAATTATCGATTTTTCGCCTTTTTACAACGCAAAGAGAATCCTGTAAATTTTTTTCTCAATTGTAAATGCTATTATATTATAATATTTTTCGTGTGTAGATATATTATTTTTAATATGCAGCAATTTAAAAACGTAATTGTATCCCTCACTTAGTTGGGATAATTGTCAGTTGGTGCGCAGTCATTTCTAGATTTAAAAAATTCAACAAGATAAACAACACAAAAATAATTAGTGCCAGTTTTCAGCGCTATGTCTGAGGTGAAATCGGAATACATTCTGCGAAATTTGCGCAGTGGAGGAAGGGCAGAGTGCTGATTCATAGAGATGTGCTACTAAACATCGTTACTTGCCTAACAACGGGTAAATAGTATAAATTGACATTTGATTTTTTGCATTTTAATCTCTAAACGTAAAATGTTTACTTTTGTAATAATATTTAAAAAGGATTGATTAAACTTATTTGTATTTGGTAGAATCAATGTATCCCACCTTTCGTTGCCTTAAAATTTTATTAGTAGAACCTTGGTCATAGTCGAGGTTAATAAACTATTTTTAACGAAGAAAATAGCCGTAGAAATTTTGAAATTTCCTTTATATAGTCATTAATAAGTTAAATAACAACAGAATAGCAAATTAAATCGGAATCCTCTCTCTAGAAATATTGAAATCATAATTGAAGTACTAAACATTTTTCGTTTTAATTGCTGCGTACACCATCGTATAAATGAGACGGTAAATTCAGAAAGGAATGATTAAAAAATAAATTATCCTGCTCAAATCCAATAAGTGATCAATACAGGTATGCGTATAACGGCTGAATAAACTACGTGGGTAATTCTTCAGTTGCTATAAAATGAATACTTCAATCACCTCTGAGAGTTTAAATGATTGATAAAAATGTAACCAAACTTTCGATTCCTCTGTCACTCGTGAAACTTTAAAAGTATAGTTGGAATTTTATTAAAAATGTTTGAGTTAATCGATCAACAAAAATAAATGTCAAATTTAAAAAGAAAAACACCAAGGACTTTTCATATTTTCTACTCAATTTCATGTATCCTCTCCATTATCGTCCGCAAGGTTTTTTCTCCGACCTCGGAACTCCAACATCCCAACATTGTTGACGTGATTCAATGTAATATTGCAGCGATAACAGTGGTTTAATAGACGAATCGGGAGGGAAGACTTAGGGGACGTCTCCTTTAGTACTTGTAGGCGCACGTCTCCCTCGGATGATGGCTGGCGGAGGATTTTTGGAAAGGATGGGGATGCGCTGTGGAGGCGGAGGAGGAGGGGGAGGGGGCGAGCGAAGGAAGAAAATAGTGGGAGGATTTTCGAGATAATAGGAAGGGGGTCATGTAACTGCGGGAGGCCGAGTGATGAGGCTCCCTCCGGGGGACGAGAAGATTGCGCCCAAAAGAGGGAGAGGATAGGAAAGGGTGGGAGGGAGGAGGGGGAGAAAAAACAGGGTACGGGATAGAAAGAGTTCCTGGCGACGATATTAGCCAGCTCTCATCTCCTTTATTTCCTACTCAGCCCGCTCACTCCTCAAGTAGCTCAATGTCATCTCACTTCCTTCTCAACTTTGCCTTCTTCTCCCCCTCCTCTCATCTTTTACTGTCTTCATTAAAAAATAGATCCTCTTATATCTCTCTTCCCCTCTCCCTTTGCTCCTTTCTTTCTCCTTCTTCCTCTGTACTCGAATCCGAACTCTTTCCCTGAAAAATAATCCTGAATCCCTATGTATTTGCACGCTGATCTTTTACTCCTCTTCCTTTCACATCTCTTCACTCTCATTACCTGCGTTTTAGCTTGGTCTCTTACGACCGATTTCTTCATTTTCCTTCCTTCTATCAAAAGTGCACTCTTAAGTTCCCTTTATTGCTTCCCAACCTGGACGTTTGAGCCTGGAGATACGTTGTCTCGTCTCCGGCTCCATTCACAAATTGCGAATGTTGAATTACGTTCTTTTCTTCTTATTTTTTCGTCTTTCTGTTTTCAATTTCCTTTCGTGTACTTCTCTTCTTCCAGACTATGCGTCTCTCTCGTCTCTCTTGGCGGAATATTTCATGGAATAGCATTAAGAGGGCTGAGGTCTGGATCAATGCATCATGCATATGAGTACATATTGATTGGTGTAGGATTGCCATCGACAGGGCTAATTTTTGAATAAATCGGTCGTCTGGTTTACTAAAGAGTGTTGTGGCAGCGTCAAGCAATTGATATTCATCGTCCTATTCTAACTTTAACTTTCCTGCTATAGTTTTAACAAATTCAATCCCAACCGTGGTTGAAATGATTCCCTTCTATAGGGAAAAACATAATAAACATTATTAGATTGTAAAAAATTATTTTATAAATTAGCGGAATAAGAAAGAACCTTCAGTAGACATTTTATTGGCTTCGTTTATAGGATAGTGAATAGTGCCACAAATGGTGACGAAAGATTAGTTTTCAAAACTATTTTTAACCTTTTTAGTGACGACGAAGTAATATTACGTCATGATTTTCTCTGGCAGTGGCCATGACGTCATATTATATCATGACAATTTGAAGACCTATGCATAGACGCCTTTAGGTATTTGAATGTAAATATTGAAGAGACTGGATTCCTGGTACATTTTGTTATCATTTACGACTTTTATACCAGGTGATAGATCACCATGTACACTGAATATAGGCGCTAATGGACGTACGCTAGGTCCTGATTCTGCTTATATCAGTTCGTAGGCCCATGATATCTTCCACAACTTGCGGAAAGCGTGCTCTTTATGGAACGTGATAAACATCACTCTAGATGCATAATTAAACAATGTAAACATCCAATTATCTTAGAGATAGTGTGTTCCACTTGAAAGGATGACTAAGCGGATCGTGATTCGATGCTTACTCAGCGCTGCCTCTCGAATCCGTGTGCCTTTTGGCTCCGTGTCTCGCTCATCTCTCTCCGAGGCCTTTCTTTTTATTCTGTCACGTGGTATTAAGATATCTCTTGAGTGTATTTCCTAAAAATGGTTGTGTTAGTCGCGGAAGAATGAGTCACATGGTGGGGACGCAAAAATTGGACAGTGAATGAGATAAGCCTCGATAAACAGGCCACTTAATAGGTTAAAACTCTGTTAAATATGTATTATCACAAATGGATTAATAATAACATAATATATACTTAAATGAGATAGCTCCCTTTATAAAGAAAATCTTGACGGAAAACGAATAGGCTCTTCCAATTCCAACCAGTAATTCAAAAGTTTATTTTTGCTAATATAAAATAACCCGACATTTTTATATTGTCGTTTCTTTGCCATGTTAGAAAATCAAACTGATCTATAAAAAAGTCTCAACTTTCGGGAAAAACCTAATTATGCTTTTGATCAATTTACTCATTTTGAATTTTTGAGGAATTTTAATTTAATTCCAAATCTTAGACGACTATTCGTCCTTTAATCTTTCCATCTCTATTTTTCTTTTATATTTGCATCGAATTTCGCTCGTTATATGCACATCTTCTTTGCCTTTTTAAGAGATGTGAATAACAGGAAATCCTTATAGATGGTTCCACGGCCGAACGCTGCATCCATTGCTCTCGAATTGGAAGTTGACACTCACCCTAGTTCTTCGTAGGCATGGCTTTGTCAGCCAACAGCACTGGCTATCGAAACACGAAATATGGCTTCGAGATACAAAATACGAGAAACTTTCCAGAAGTCGGAGGAAATTCTGTCGAAGACAAAAAAAACTCGGCACCTCTGTGAGGTTAGATGGAACGAACGGACAGTTATTGATTGCACAACGTCCGAAGTGGAACACTGAATATATCTTCATAGTTCGTTTTGTATCTTGAATTTGAGACCGCTAGGCTGTGACTTTTTCCAACTTACCGCTTCGAAACAACCCGTCATTTCTTACAGCTTACGTCACACTCTTTGGACTTAAGTTACCAGTCTTTTGAAGCCTGGATATCCGGTGAGATTTCATAACTCTTATACAGTGGTGAGCAACCCGCGGCCCACAAAGCTATGATTAAAAAGTAATCCGTAAAATTTAACACACAAATTCATACGACATGCATTCGAATTATGACAATAAAACACTTGAAATTGAAATGTTAACCTAAAACTTAATTTAGACTTGATTTTCAATGATATGATACCTCAGAATATCTAGTTAACGTCTAATTCAAAGTTTAACCCGCCAAGGAATTCCCAACCACCAATGTGGCCCTCCATATAGAAAAGGTTGCTCATCACTGCTCTTATAGATTCTCTACTGCAATCCGGAATATACGAATGTTACCGTCTAATTTCCAGCTATACCACGTCAGACGATACCCATATCCCTAATCTCTATACAGAACAATTACATATATAAAGGACAATTTAAAAAAATGATCAGTTGAGAATAAAAAATTTAAAAATATGTTGCCTTAGGTATCTTGGTTATTCACAACAAGTTTATGAAAATCAAGATGCGCCTTTCGGCTACAATGCAATCGTCTTCATTGGTGGTTCACCGAAGGTGGATTCCAATAGAAGTTCTTTTGGGACCTTATCTTATGGCTGTAGTCAAACTGAAAAACTGTTCCAGCAACGGCCATAAAATGGTTGAGAAGGATTTTTAATCTACTATTGGTGAGGGCTTACATTTTCAATATTTTGTTCTTAAATTCTTATATTTTCAAATTTATTTTTGGCATAACACGAGCTAAATAATATTTTTTATCAAATTATTGGAAAAAGGTGACAAATTTACGAGTGATGAATTGATAAAAATGTACAAAGTAGGTCGTTCCATGTGCGGCTAATATTTGGATAATGAAGTGCAATCTTCATTAACTCATTTGAAAACATTATTAAACCATTGTTTTTACGGTTTTTTTATTTAAAGAGATAAAATAGCAGGTGTTGGACGAGGAAAGAGCGAATCAAATCCTCATCTACAGCCGTTGTCTGTTACGATGTTTATTCGAACTTGGACGAAAATTGCCCAAACTTTTAATATCACTTAGCTTATAGATTGAATGTTTAAGTTTTTCTAATAATTACATAAAGCTAACTGCACTGTGCGAAAATAAATAAATAAATTTACAATTTCATTCATTCGCTCTAGTAGAAACAATTCCAGGTACTTGCATCGTTTTCTATAAATGTACCGGGATACATAAGATGAATTTCTCTTCAATCTAGTCGAATTATAATGGAAACACCTGCGATCAGAAATAGTTGGTAAATCTTATATGTTTATAAAAGAATCACACTGACTTTCAATTGGATCTCATAGCTTGTCTTTACTCTTGAAAATAGGTAGGAAGGTCAGCACTGTGCTTGGAAAAAATAAATTGCGCAGTTGCTATAGTTGTATTACGGCTGAATAACATTTTAAAACATGGGTATTATTAAATAGCTTGCATCGGTTGAATTTCTGATAAAATAAGCTGACAATCGGTGAGCTACCACATATGAAAACATTTATCTTAACCGTATAATAGCTGTATAAGCTGTTGGAGTCATTTGCCTACTACTTTCTACGTAAGAGCATTGTAATCGTATTAAGAGTCTTCAAACAGTATCAGCTTGTTTTCTCTCTTCATCTCACCTTTTCCTCTAGAGTTAAAAGAGAAGTGTGGGTTGAACATTTAGTCAGGTAGAGCGTGAAAAATAACTTGCCTATTCTTAATTTGCAGTAGAGAACGAAGAAATCCTCATAAAATTCCTTATTTTAATTACATCATTATATCTATTCTAAACACAAATCTAAATTCTACATTCTGGTACAAAATATCGTACTTAAGTTACAAGAAAGATAATTTTGTAAATCAGTGTTGCATTTTACATTGTGTCACCTTAACGTTTTACCGCTACTCAAGATGTTTGCTATCTTTACAAAATGAAAAATTATATGAAAATGCGTCCCTCTCATGGAAAAAGTAAGAGAAATAACCGCATTTAAAATTCGAACAAAATTAACCTGCATGGTAGATTTTTAAATGTACCCTTCGAGAAGTAAAATGTAAGGTATGCATTCAATATTAAAAAATTTTCTATATAATGATTAAAAATTATACATTGTGTTATACAAGAGCTTTTTTCAATTTTATTTTGTCTTTTTAAAATCATCATCGCTCTTTCTGGTCTCAATGAAAATCTATTCAAGAACAAGTACTTAAAAAAAATTGTTTCAGGAATGTCCAATATCCACAACAAGGTAAAAAACATGACGTATTCGCCCTTTTAGGAGACTTCGTTTAACATTGAAACAGATTATACCCCAAGATCAAATTCACGCACAAAATAGAAACCAATTATATTGAACCATTTCTCGATTTACTTGTAACAAAGGCATACAATAAAATAGAAATCAAATTCACGCACAAAATAGAAACCAAATACATTGAACCATTTCTCGACCTACTTGTAACAAAGGCATACAATAAAATAGAAATCGACATTTATAGAAAGCACACGTGAAAAAATAGCTACGTCCATAATGACTCATTCCGATATTACAGACACAAAATGACTGCCTTCCACACCATTACACTAGTTTAGATAGCTCGCTCCTAACCTAAGAAAACTTTCCGTTCTGAAACGGAAAAATTACTCCGCTACAGTAGTTTAGTGGTAGCATATCCGCCCGGCCAGTGAGTTCGGTTCCTGTTTATAACAGATTAACTTTCTCCTGTTTCCAAATTTCCCAACATGGTACACAGACTAACCAACGTACCACTCAATCAAATAAACTTCCATATAGAATCCAATATAATTAAACAAATCGTCACAGAACTCAGTAACAAAGCATAAAGCATAGCCCAAATGGAAAAATGCATAAAAACGATACCAATATTAAATGAATGACTACTCACCCTAAACAAAAAAGTGAAACAGACAGAAATACTTCAAACTTCTGTGTTTTCCTCCGCTCACTAAAGGTTCGGACAACATATTAAAGAACGTAAACCATTCTGTCGTTTGCACCAGCAGCAACAGCATTAAAAATATTTTGTGAAACACGAAAGATAACATTCCAAACAACGAAAAGTCTGTAATTTACAAAATAAATGCACACAATCGCAAATTTTATATAGAAACAAATATACAGCTCCAAACGTTTTAAAGAACACTTGGCACATTTCAAGCACGATATATATTTTTTAAATCGAGCATTGCAAAACATTCAAGAAACAAGACACTCGATAAATACTAACGACCTGGGATTAATAACACCCGCAAATCGAAAAATGAAGGAATTGGGGAGATTCCGTAACTTAAAAAATAAAACCACGTCCATTAACATTATCCCGCGCTCTCCATTGTATTTCCTTACCAAATATTTGACGTCAATTTCTTACAAATGATCTGCGGGATTTAACCCAGGCTACTCAATCCCCCCTTCTCTTGCAAAAAATCTGCCCTTTCCTTATGTTAAAATTCCTTCCTTTTCGAACTCGCACGTCCCAGACCCTTTCTTTTCTCAAATGCATTAATAAAACTAAAATACTAGCTCACGTACTCTGTTGGAATCTATTTTTGGTGAATTACAGCTGAAGACGGCTGATTTGTAGCCGAAATTCGCCTTGGATTTTTTATAACCCTATTGTGGCAATTGGAGATGCAAGAGTCATGTATTTTTTAATAATGTGATTGAATTTTTTTCAGTCATAAAACGAGCTCAATAATTCTTTGTTGAATCCTTAAAAATCCCCATTCAAAAATATGTTGTCACATATTACAGAATGATTTATGATAAAAATTACGTAACCAGCGTGTTTGATTTATGGGCGTTCGAGGAGAAATATTTAAAGTGACTGCTGAGTAAATGCTCTTGTTTCAAGTTTTAATTTATGACCCGGAGCCTTTTACCCCCGGGGACATACGAATTGAAAAACCGGAACGGCGAGAACTTTTCTTAACGGCGTGGCATCGGAATTTCCTCCATATCCGACTGAATAACTAGATCAAAAATTGGTTTCTTCTCAGAAATTCATCTTCCGCCTCATTTGCCTTCCGCCCGAGACACCCGACCGCTGCCTCTCCCTCGGCCCGACCCATTCTCCGTTCGTACTCACTGCCCCCCACCCCTCCCCATTCCCAACAATTCCTCCTCTCTTTCGCTTTCTCCATTAACCCCTCTGCTATCATTTCGATTCTTTTTTTCCTTTCCTCCTCTCACCCCATCCATCCACCCATCCATGGGGAACGAAAACCTTCGCTCCTTTTAATCCAATCGCAAGGAGTGACTCGGAATTTTTTTTCGCAGGACTGGTTTTCATAGATGGAGTTAACGCCGCGGAGAAAGTTTGGAAAGGAAGAAGCAGTAGGAGGGGAAGAGTTTAAGAAGCAACTTGGAAAATAAGGGAGAAGTGATAAGCTAAAGGTTATTGGTAGGGACGGAAAGAATTGTAAGGGATAGGTGGAAAGAACACAAGACTCTTGGAAACACTGTGATTAATAGGTCTCATCACGTGATTGATGTAGGTGATAAACAAAGAGTGTAGGCAAAAAGGATGTGAGATAAATCTAAAAGGAGGATAAGGGATGAGTCGGAATCAAGAAGATGAAAGAAAAAATACTCGGGAGTACAAAAGAAACGAAGATCGTATGATAAGAAAAATAAAGGATTATTTAAATGTTGATAACTTACAGAACTGTCTCGGCAAAATGAAAAACACAAATATGATATAAATATGCTTATTAAGGAGTGTAGAAAAATAATAGCCATCGATTTAGAAGATACACCCGGAATATATTACAGCAGTATAATGAAAACTATCAATTAACCAATCGCGGGAGAAATTTAATTATCTGCCATGCATCGTTAAATGCACTAAAATTATTTCATTCATTTTTCTACATTTAAATAAAAATTTCGGGCAGTATTTTGACTTAAAGGCTATAAAATATCTATTCTAATGCTTATCAATGCAACTAAAATTAATGTTGAGGTAGATTTTATCAGGAATTTTTTATGATATATAAAGGATTTGGAAAAATTCTCAAAGTAAAATCAAAATTACGCACTTCTATTAATCACAATAATATCTTTTGGACTATAAAATGCCTCGTTAATTGACTTAAAAATATCTACTTTTCTAGCATATTT
Source organism: Tanypteryx hageni (assembly GCA_028673005.1). Lineage (NCBI taxonomy): Eukaryota > Metazoa > Arthropoda > Insecta > Odonata > Petaluridae > Tanypteryx > Tanypteryx hageni. Next base: position 62,106,630 of record CM054116.1, read on the forward strand.
CATTAACATTTAACTGTTAAATTTAGCGAGTAAGTGGATAATAATGCGTATAATCTGAAATAAATATAAGCCTTTTTCTGTCCTTTTGTGGCTACCTTTGTCACGCTATGAAGATGCAAAGAACTCAATAAAGGATCGAGATACATTTTTGAAATTTTGCAGGAATGCTCGAATTACATATTTAAGGCGATGACAATATAAATCTTGACAAAAGTCCTTGATTCGACTCCAAGGAAGACATTACTATTTCTCAAAAAACAAGTAGGAAAAGTATACTTCATAAATAGAATAAAATGAGATTTCAAAGGCGTTCTTTATGAGAAGTGCGTATAAAGTATGGAAAGATTGGGCAGTTCTTGAATTTTCATCTCCGAAACTATAAGTCGTAATTATATGATCCCGCGGACTTATGGAAAATGTTATTCTATATCCCAATAAATTTTTATGTACACCTCACAGATAATATAAAAGCATGGGAGAGAAAAATATGGTGGGTGGGAGGGATGGAGGGGGGAGGGGAGGGAGGTAAGGGAGGGGGAGGTAGGGGAGGGAGATGAAGGGAGGAAGGGAAGGGAGGGAGGGGAGGGAGGGAGAGAGGGGAGGGAGAGAGGGAAGGGAGGGAGTTGGGGAAGGGAGGGAGGAGAAGGGTGGGAGGGGAAGACAGGGAGGGAGAGCATTCCTTGAGTTATTCACAGAAGGAATACATTTTAATGTAGAACATTACTCATTCACATACATTAAAATTACTTTGAATCATCGTAGGAGATCGAGACATACAACAAATAAAATATATTTTTGTACATTTTTTTATGAAAAGCTTTCCTCTCCCTAGTAGGTACTGCTACCCCCTACTGCTGTTATGCAAAAAAAATAACTCAAAAAGATTTTTTTAACACATTTTAATTCATCACTCCCGTTGACGCTACGTCGTAAAAATGGCAAAATGGCTACTCAAAATAGTAGGTGGTATTAATTTCGAAAACTTTAAGTGTCACAGCACTATAGTCGAACACATGATTTGAATGGTCCACTATGTTAACGATTACATAACAAATGTTTTTCCAACATTTTAAGCATTATATTTTTGTACCTCACAGGTGACACAACACGCGTTCATTAGTTCCTGCTTATCCCAAACTTTTAGTAGACTACCATATTTACCAGTGGCGCAGTGCCTGTGACCCGCTGTTTAGCCCATGTGATGTAGTCATCAATGATTGCAAGTACACTTAATCTTTTAAGGTATAGGGTGTGAGGTCAGAGGTCACAGTGACAAGTCAGTTGGGTTCCCTCGTCCGTTTTAGTCAACATTTTGCTTTAATGCGATGGAAGCACAACGCGCCGTATAAGTAATAAATAACTATGTACTAATACATTTTTTCTAGTGTTGCTTTGGTTACTTCTCATATTGAAGGAGTTCTTGGGTTAGAATGAAATAAATTTGTCTACATCATTTTGAATAAATCTGCGTGTTTAATTAAGGAAGTAGAGGAAGCATTTGTTTACATTACGAGGACAGGTAAATATCTGATAAAACATCCCGATTCTCCTCAAAAGGAAATAGTGTGTTATGCCGACGTTGAGCAATGGGCCTTAGATGCTAAAATGTTTCTGTTCCCGACATTAAAATATCAGTTAATTAAAATGTGTGTGCTACGTATATTTCGAAGAGACCATTAGGAGAGTGCCTGAAAAAACGGGTGGCGATTTTGTCTTAGTCGTTGAGATGGTATTGGGTTAATCATTCTGAAGTAAGAACAGGGCATTTGTATAAATCAGATAAATTCCATTGGGCAAGAGAGACTTAATCACTCCAAAATGCTGGCAGGATGTGAGTATCGTGAAAATATTATTATCGTCTCAGAATAGGGAAGGTGTTGGCCAAGAAAGCTGACTGGATGCGGAGTAGGTTTTCTTCCGGTGTGGTTTCTACAAGTTCCGTTACGAACTTTATATTAGGCACGAAAAAATACATTACAAAACTATCATAAATTAAATTCAAATTTAACATGCGAGTTATACGTTAAAAGGCCGAAAGTTCGAATTTTTGAAGACATGAGGTTATTCAGAGCGTGGAGGGAACGCGATATCACGGCGGTAGCAACGGAAACGGAAGAAAAGAAACATTCTCGAGTGAAGTGTAACGGAACAGGCGAAGTGCATTCTCAGGATATAGCCAAGCAACAAGATGGACAGGGCCCGAGTTATGAGGAGAAGGCGGGAAGACGAGAGAAGCGCACTTTCTGCAGTGTACGGGATGAACGGACAAGTAAGCCATCTCAGGCCAGAGAGAAAGGAAAACCGTATCGGATGTTCCACGAGGGGAAAAAAAGAAAAGCGGGAAACGCTGAAAACGAGCGAGCGTACTCACCGATCTTCATTCCGCCGCTCCAAAAAAAAATCCTCTCTCTGCTAGGAGTTCTGCTGCAGCGAAGCGCGAAAAGGGAAAACTCGGCGCCCCAAAACTCTTATCTCTTCATTTGCAGTTTTCACCACGGTCGAGAGGCAGGTTGCCACTTCCGCTCGTACAGTTGCTAAAGTAGAAAAAGATATGGAGACGGTTATTTAAAGTAAGTTATCCTTATTTCAGTTTGTCGCGGAAACATCCGAAAAGTCTGTAAATGTCGAGAGTTGAAAGTGAGACATTATCTTTGGAATGAAATGAGTTAGATAAAAAAATTAAAGTTAAAAATAATATGAATATAATGGACCAATTTTAAGATAAGAAAGATTTGAAGCTTTCCCGGCGAATCATCATGGTGAATTTTAAGATAGCTTGCCAATAAATAAGGAAGAGGCAAAGAGAGAAAGAAGCACTCAATTTAATGTATGATCCGCGCGTTAAAGCAAAAAGACAAGCGGAGATTAATTTGTATCATTTTTCATAAGTTCTGCCGTTAAAATTTACTTTCATATCTTATATTCAATTCATTTATTGATAGAAGGGAGAATTAATTGCATTGTAGCAAACACAGATAAAATTCGGAGATTTATCGAGCTCGCCTTATGGCTTGAATAAAATTAGTTAACCCATTAGTTCCAGAATATGCACTTTAGTATAAAATACTAAAAAACAGAGTACTTGTCTCTGGGCCATAACAAGATGCTCATTTAAAGTATGGGTCAAAATTATAACAAATTAAAGCTGCCCATTCGAATGAGCTATGTACGAAGTCCAGTAACACTCCAAGATTATGAGCAGAGAGTGAATTAATAGAAAATATTTGAGGAAAAGCTTTTTTTAAGTATGGGCATATGAAAGAAGCACTATGGAGCAGAATATGGAGGACGATGAGAGTTCCGTGATATAGGAATAAATTGAACCAAAGAGATGCGAAGAAAATAAATGGAGTGGGATCTTCATTCAGATATGGGCTGAAAAACAGTGGAATCGGGAGATATATTTGCTGAAGAGATTATTTGAAAGTACTCCAGTTTCTCAACAAGAGTTGGAATTATAATGGCTCATACGTATTATGCACGTACATAGCGATTTCCTTGATTGTTTAGCATCAGCCATATGATAAAATGGTACTTAGGTTGAGCACTATTGTCTTGCAAATGGACGAAAAGCTTTTGTAAAAATGTTAGCGTGAATTCGATCTAAATTGTAAGTTCGGCTTGAAGGGAACTAAGAAACAACTGCAAATAAATAGCCTTGTGATACTGATGAGAATTTTTGCCAGAATATATGCCATTATATGCTTTATCGTTGAAAATATACTGAATTTTTAGGCTATTACGCAGAAATAAGGTTATTGTAATCCCGAAAAACAAGGATTAGCTATAAAAAGGTTTTGATAAAACACTAAGAGAAAATTTTAGATATCATTACAGTTGAGATGTTCACCATTGCGCGTGAATATACGGGTACCAAATTCGCGAAGGCTATCTTTGTTAAAGATGATGGAACGTATCCTTGAATGGAAAGAGGAATACGCGAGAGAGTTGGACGGTTTTAAGAGCCTTGCAGATAGAGGAACAGAAATACTGCCCTCCCGACTAGATCTCACGCTCTTCTACTCCCACTCGGTACTTAGCCTTCCCACACTCTGGAATTTACGATCCTTAAGACACACATTGACCTAATAAACTCGACGATCGAAATAGAAGTGCGAAGTATTAGAACGACAATGTGTAGCCATATGGACACGAATGTTCACACAATATTTTATAGTTTTCAGTTTGTTTTACAAATTTAAACTAGGCAAGAGACTTACATTATCGCCGTATGAAATGAAAAACACTAATATTATGTTATTTATCCTTGGTTCGACTGCAAATCGAATATGCGTCAGCTTTGTGGGATCCCTACGAAAAGGGACTCACTAACGAGATAGAAAAGGTTCAGCGCAGGGCAGCTAGATTTGAAAAAAGAAATTACGTTAGTAAACAAAGCGTAATTTCATTAATAGAAAGTCTGAAATAGACAACGTTAGAGAAACGTAGACTGTAGGCTAGATTTAAACTGCTGGAAAATTTATGTCGGAGGAAAAACTAGAGACCTTTGGTGCACTGCACCCCCTGCCATCCACCAAAAAGATGTCTTGCAGGTAGGGCCTGCGCAAGGCAGTTTGGCAACCTAGGCAAACATTTTTTGGCGCCCTACTCAAATCTAAATGATATTAAAAATCTAATAAATGAAAATTAATTTTAATAGTAATTGCACAATGATGTCTATAAGCACTTAAATATAATATAAATAAAAGATCGTTTTTTATTATTAATTTTTTTTCATAATTACTAAAAACAATGTTTTTCCACATGAAAATGCTTCAGGGTTAGTAATAGCGGTGAAAATGGGCATTAAGAAGAATATTTTTTAGCAAGAGATAAAGAAAATCATAACTTTATGCTCGTAAGTTAGTTGGTACGTCAACATCTTCAAGAATTACACATTCTCCAAATCTTCCTCAGGCCGCTAGTTTAAACTAATTATAGTTTCGGGATTGGGATAGTGCACAGCATTGAAGAGGAATTGAAATAATTTTGAATATAAAGGTATATACAACACAAATGCACGTGAATAATATAACAAAATGGATCAATAAAAGATGAAAGATAAAGTATATATTACTTAAAAAAGAATACAGACACACACATACAGTGCCGTGAAATCAAAACATTGGCTCTTCATGGCGCCCCTCAATCTCTGGTGCCCTAGGCAGTTGCCTGTTTTGCTATCCCGTCCCGCCGGCCCTGCTTGCAGGGTATCACGTAGATGTAGACGAATCTCACGGATAGGCACTAAAATCAGAATTGAAAAAAAATAAGTACTCCCAAGTTCATTCATTAACAATAAGAGGTTATGGAAAAACAATTTGCGTATTTAGACTACAGCACATCTATCATCAGTGTTATTCACCGATAGCAGATTCTAAAACCTATTTGAGTATATGCACAATCTTACTATAAGCACTGCATATACCTGAGATAAGTACTAATTTTTTATATTGATTTGCAAGCGCTTATGTTTATATCTTGTTATTTGCTCTGAGGCGAGCTCAGTAGCTCTCTAGTAAATAGTAAGAATAATTTTTACTCGATGTTCTATATATTTTAAACGATCTAAAAAAATATTATCGAGAGAAACTAAGTGCTGGAATGCAATTGATGAGTTAAGTGGCATCAATAACTATATGAAGTTTGGAAAAACATTGACATTTTTTGTGGCCGTTGAAACAACTCAATTTACGAAGTGTTTAATAGGAAAAGAAACTAAGCAAACTGATGTTCGCCAGATCGTCTCGATATAGGTCATTTGTAGAGGGTTCGATCGTTCGTTTTAATCGTCAAAGGGAGAAAAATATCACCGCATCCAATATATAAATCCTTCGGGTAAACCTAGCTAGAGGTATTAATAGGGAGATGAACATTTTTCAATCAAATTCAACCACTCTCGGACCCATCCGCTTCTGAATTTACGTGACGGGACGCCATAACTACAGATAACAACGTTGTCGCCGAACAGCGCGCCGGGATATTATTTTTTTTGCAAAATCTCCTTTTTCATTCTGATCAGTGCTTTGGCTGCTCTCCGGCGCGGATGTATGTTGCAGCCCGTGAGTGCAGGTGGGGAATGGCATCGCATTGGGAAGCGATGCACAGATTCATCGGACGGCTTTGTGTGAGAGAGGATAGAGGAACGGTCGCTAGGGAGACAGAGACTGATGTCGAAGGGCCTTTCTATAGGAACGGCTATAGGATTAAAGTTTTTGGAATGCGATTGCGTGCTTACTCCGCCACTCCTAGTGCATTTCGGGGATCGATTACAGCGCTTAGTTGGAAAGGCGGCGAGAATGAAAAAGCGATCGAATTGAGTAAAATAAAAGTTTCACGCGTGGCGAAAGAAGGAAGAAAGAAATCAGAGCGAGTAATATATTTTTATAAGGAGATTTACGGAATAGATTTCAGGATATTAAGCACGAAAAAGGATATCCTGACGCCAGAACACTTTAGTCAAGTTTTGGAATTTGGAGTAGGTTTCTGAGTTGACCGAGTTATCGCCATAAAGAATAATAAAAGTTCTACATTCCAGAATTTGGAAAGTTATCGCCAGTAGATAGGTTTTTAGGTTAAGTGAGGAATTTAAAAAAATATTAAGAAGCCAAAATTCTACTCAGAAAATATTAAATCGGATATTAAAACAATCGGGGCAAACATCAAATATCCAATAATATATAGAAATACTGTTTTTTAACGTAAATGAAAATAAAATTTAAAATATATAGGAGAGTACGCTGTTCACAATGGTTTTTTTAATAAATGGATAATAAAAATTTAAAATATTTGCATGGTCGCATACTGTATCCGATTGAACAAAATTAATATGTAAGCGAGGAATTAGCTTTGCTTCGAAATATATAACTATAAATATTTTGTTTCAAATACATGAGCGAATGAGCTATAATATTTTGGTAATTTTTTACCATGACATTATCAAAAATGAATAGTAACATTGCTATTTAAGAACCAAAGGGTTATCATGTTATTATTTATTTTTTTAATTTCGCATTGCAGATAGTTTATTGAAATAATTTCCTGAGGTCATTGCTGGTGTATACTTCGCAATTATCCTTGCTGTAAGTGAATGCAATTTAAAAAGGTAAATAGAAAATATTAAATTGAACAGAAACATTTGTTCGAGTTTCAGAAATTCTTTGAAGTGTTTACTTTGCTAGTTAGAAATGACTATGCCATTAAATATTTATACTTAATAGGGATAACTATATACAGAGTTTATAAATTAACAATTAACAGACATGTGAAAAGGAATTCTTCTACATTTGGCAGTTATTAAATCCCAAAAAATTTTATAAACAGAAAACTCAACAGGAATAAATACAGTAATGAATTATTTTAATTTTTACACTTTCGGTAATTTTTTATCTTCAGTATTTCATTTTTATTCGGAAAATTAAATTTTCAGCTACTTAATGCGAAACGGAGAAATAATTGATGTTGAATGATATTCATAGCGAGAAGGAAAAGATGTCCTGAGCGTCATTTGTGATGTAAAAGTTAAATCTATCCATAATTTCAGGTCTTTAAACGTCACTGTCTCGCATATGAGAAAATTATTACAGGACTGTAATGATGGGCGTACAATTGTAATAAACTATATATGTATAAGCCTCTTGATGCTATAAGTATTTAACAAAACATAAATGGATAAAAAATAAGACTTAAACATAACCTACAAAACCGCTTTAAAAACAGAAACACCTGCGAATTTAAGATAATTATAGAAATAGATGGAATGTAATGTAGTAGTAAACTGCGCATCGCTGGGTTTACGTTCATGTAGAAGCCCACGTTGGGCAAATTCAATACCTTAATGAAAAACATTACGTGGCCGTATTACGTGACATACATTTTAACATGTGGGGTGTGCTCAATTCAGGACAGCGTGTAATTAAATTTTTGACTAAATATACGTCGCATTTATTTCATCGCGTAATATGAAATCCGCTTAGGAGAAGCCTGCGTTGAACATGGGCTTATTGTATTGAGAAAATGTATAGAATAATTGGATGAATTGGGACAAATAATAAGAGATGGTTGGAATGATTGAATACATGTGCAGGGATCGAGATTTCAGTGACTACAAAAAATTTCTGTATTTCGGTGACAATAGGAAGTAATCAGGCTAGGAGCGGAAGTATATCCGATAGACGGAGAGAGCCGGCATGGAAGCAAGGATGAAAGGAGGTGTGAGCACGGAGGAATACATTTCCAAGCGAGAAATATTCTACATGGAACCTGGTTTTGCTGCTCTGTGAAGTTTTGAAGAGAGGAGAAATGTGCGACTGGCGCGTATTCCCATGGGGATATATCCCATCATTTATTTCTAGAATGGCGTTCGCAATGCACCACCTTTTCTTGAATTCCAAACTTTTTCTTATACACGCCGTTCAATCCCTTCCGTTCTCCGCTACATTTCCTATGTGCTCAATTCCAATCCATTTCATGGACGTTTCCAAAAATTTGCATTTCCAGAAAAGGATTAATCAAACGATTTCTTTCGCTGCTCACTCTTAGTAAACTGCGAATGTTTTATTTCATCGTCAGTACAGTTGTATAGAATAATACAAATGGCAGTAAATTTTCCTTTGAGGCGCGATCGTAATTGGATCTCATATCATATAAATGAAATTTATGAAAACTTTTCTTAAAATTAACAAGCCAAAAGCACACAACTCAACTTTGTGGACATATTTTTCCATTTGTATGCAATATATTTAACCTTTTCCTTGTATATACATCGTGAATTAATTGACCACTCCAGAATATGATTGAAAAAACGAGTCAAGGAGGACTAAATTTTATTTGCTTTAAAATTCTCGAAAAGGAAAAAATTCTTTCTTTTACATCACCAAAAAGCCCAACGTTGGGCGTTGCCAATGATCTACATTTAGAGATAATTTTTGCCACATCATTTTCCTAGTTTACCCGCAAAATTATCCGGCCATAAGTATTTACATGCACCATTTTTTTAAAATATACTGTCAATCACTTCCCCTCTGTGGAAAGGGCGCAGTTAATTGAAGCGGCAAATCACACGGTTCAACGAATATCGAGGCGTGCGCTTGCCCTCGCCCGATCTCCCGCACACTCCCTCGCATGCCACTGAGCTCCCAGGTAACCAACGCCACACGGAGCTGCACTGTTGCCGTATCCTCGCTCTCTACCATCCCTCCCTTTTCCGCCCTTCGTTTCCCTCTTGTCCCATGTATTTTCTTCTACTCAAAGCAGAAAATCTGATTCATTCCATGTTATAATCTTTGAGGCGAAACACTGATCTAGTTTTTACGCTTGCCTTCTGTCGTGTTACTTTGTTCTTCGCCGCCGACAAGAAGGAAGTATGCTGGAAACCGTGACTCGAGAACTTCAACATAATCTCCGAGTGCAAGTCTAGCGTTATTAGTATAAAATGCATTGTAATATCTGAATTCGTTTACTGTGACTTTCGTTATTAAAAAATGTTGTCAGTATGGATTTTGTGCAATAACGTACCTGTCGACTTGAATTATTTATAGATTTACGAAATTAAATGTAAATTATAAAACATATGGACCGTTTTATTAAAATATCGGACATGTTTTAGTTGATAAGCAATAACTTTTGATGTTTGTCGATGTATAGCTTTACATGTTATTGAGCCATAAATTTGCTCGAAGATGGCGACGAAAATAATATTGCATATTAAGAATAGATCTATTCCAAATAAGCTCTTAATATAAGAAATTGAAAATTTAGGTGATTTCTTTAGTTATCTCCAATAAGGATCCTAGCAATACTTAAATCATATACTAGAATTTTCAATTTTTCATACTTAGTACTCATTCTGGAATATTTTCAGCCATAAGACGAGCTCGATAATTGTGTAATTAACAGATACATCTATTTAGAACATTTAGTTAGGATTCCGACACGAATCGATAAGACTTATTATTGCGAAATTCAACTGTCTTTTATCAAAAGGTTCAGTTCTTTGCGGAGATGAGAATAAGTTGTCCGTGACACTGGTATTAACACGGCCGCAAAGAAGGTGCTTTGCGATAAATGCGAAACTACGTTAATTCGGTAATAATAAATTTGCTCTCGAAAGGAAATAAAAAGTTGGCTTATCGACGCGAAGAACTGAGAAACTGCGAATTACGCGCCTTGTGATACACGGGACTCTTTATTGCACCTGATGCACGGGAATGACATCTGTTATATACGCTGTAGCAATATAAAACTTTGCGAACGACACCGTCGTGTTCAGAGAGCTTAAGGCATGTCCCACACTGGCCGCCTCCGAGTGTTTTGATAACCAACGCCTTGCTCTACCAAGGTATTTTACAACCTATTCCTCCCAAGGGGGGTAACTCAGTAACTCCACAATTCGTTTGTCAAAAGTAGTTGTTTATTGGGAGAAATAAGTTAATATCAGAATATCTATATAAAATATATTATGTAGAATATATGTTTATAAAGAAGATAATGAATATTTTGTAATGACTTCACAATTGTAATATAATTTTTGCTACCTTGAGTGTTAAGCACCACCAGAGGGGAACATAAAGCTGACTTGTATTTACAACAGTCTTGCACTGTAACATACAGTCACATACAGACCATTTTTTCGTAATTCAACAAGCTCCTGCCCATAACCAAAGTCCTTTGAAAAACTCTGTACCTCTTTCAAACATGAATAGTATAAGCTGACATAAGCGCGTAATATGAAAATAAATATTTGTAAAAATAATTTATATTTTATAATTAGAGCGCAATTGCAATAAAAAGTTCTTAGTTACCTTGAATGTTGAACACAACCACACGAAAAGGCGATGCCGACTTGTATTTACAACGACCTTTCAATATAACACTCTAGCACAAGAATCTTTTTTGTAGATCAGCACGCGGCTGCTCATCACCAAAATCCATTATTTTACATTGTACAACGATAGACTGAATAAATTACACACATATGTAGCCATATGTATAGCGGAACTGCATTTAAAGTAAAATGAAACAATGACAAACTCGACCAAGGGGGGTAACTCAGTTACCACGACAGTGTTTTCATTTAAACAGTGGCTCTAAAAAAGTTGTAAATGTATACAAAATCCAACAGCAATGTTCTTGGACGCTAAAAAACAAATACATGAGGGGATATGAATTAAATCCCAAAAATAACCATTAAAAAATAGAAAAACGTCGTAGGCGTAACTGAATTACCCCCCTTGGGAGAGGAAGGGCTAAACACGCAAACATCCCCTTGACTACTCCTCGGTTGTTGGTGGTAAAGGATTCATGAAAGTCGTTAATGATACTTTTTAAGCAATATTTTGTAGCGTTAAATTCTCTGTCAATAACCAAACTGATGATTTGCTTCATATTATATAGATATACGTGGTATAGTTTTGTTATCGGAGAATAGTTTTGTGGCTTAACTAATAAAGAGATGCAAGAGGATTTTCGTTCTTCTCGGTCGATGTAAAATTTGTTTTTTATTTCCTTTATCGTTAGATTGCTTTCAAATGAAAAATATTTACAAAATACAATTATCTTTTGAAAAATTAATTCGATATAAAAAACCTACTGAAGTATTTTTAGAATCCGGATTTTTTCGTAATTTATTAGATGGCTTTCGCCAAAATTCACAAGAATTTGAGGGCTACGTGACTTAAGACCTTTAATTTCAATCCATTCCTCTCGAGATTTCGGCTTCTCTCTTCCTCTCTTTACGTATGAAAGAACATGCGGAAAGTAGGGCACCGCTCTTTCGTGTTCAAATTCTAACCGTATCATATCGCACTCAGCATTTTATGAGCTTAGCTCAGCAAACGAGCGGGGGTAGCATCACTGTTTCGGTGCCAACAAATATCGGATTACAATCAAGTGTGGGACAATGGAGATCCCTTGAATAGTGAGACGTTGCAATTTGGAATGAACATTATTAGGAATGTAACTACGGATACCAAACGTGGCCATTCTGATAATTTATATGAAGAGATAAGGAAAAATTAAAATCGTGATGAGGTTGATGCTTCATTTTCCAGATCATATAATTTACTGAGGCAGCCATAAACACCCTTTTCATTTGGAAAAATGCTTATGCGATAAATTCGATGCATATGAGATTTAATAAATATTTCAGCGGTTGATACCTAATGTTAAAAAATAAATTTGCCCGGGGCAAACTACTAAATATGTGACCAACCTAGTTTAGTTTATTTAGTTACTACATATTTGGATTTTTTGCGCCCCTTACTTAGTTACACCAGGGCCAAATGCCCCGCCTTAGTTACGATACTGCCTTGCACTACCTCTAATTTTGTGAAAATTTACATTAAAATAAGTTTCACAAGTCTATAAATCCTAATATTAAGTGTAATATCATTCATAAAGATAAAGATCGTTATTTGGGTGTGCAAAACTTTCATTACCACTGGGATGAGCACAACTTTCTCTATTCCAGTGGTTCCCAAACTGGAGGTCACGGAAGGATTTCAGAGGAACCCGAAGGCGGAATGTTCTTGTTTAATTTTTTTATTTGTATGGATAAATTTAGAGTAACGTTAAGTTTTTCTCCAATAAAACCGATATTTATAACAATTTTAAAATGAATATTTATTTTTGTATTTATTGGTGGATGGATTGGGTTAAGGAGGTTGCGGTAAGGTCGGTTGCCTTAAGAGGGGACCGCAGACGCATAACATTTGGGATCCGCTGCTCTATTCAACATCTCTCTCCATTTATAAAGATACGATTTTCAGAGTTTGTGAGAGATATTCCATAATGGCGGAAACCGCGCTATTAACTCATATTAGAGGAGACAAGGCAATTATATAATTCAAGCAATTTACAAATCAAGCTTGAATATACATTTTCATGTACAACTAAGAAGACGTGTTGCTCTATAAAGTTATGTACAGTATGTACACGCCTTCGGATTTCGCGGAATTTTTCCACATCCACTAATTTTTTTCCTTTGAATTTTTCCGCTAATGTTCATTTCGCACCTTCTATTTTTCAAGTCACAATTCACAGACACTTGATCCTAAAAAGATTTTACAATCAAAAACCAATATTCACCGTCCGCTCGAGGTTTGTGACGTTGCGTGTAACGAAAACCACGATTTGACAAAAAAATCAAAATGGGAAAAATTTAAGCTAAAAAAACGAATCCCTTTGCCATCCTCTTTCAGCTTTTGCACTTAATTAATTTTGTGGGTCACTCAGCGCTTGGTGTTTATCGTGTGTTTTGGTGGATTTTTGGTCATGGGAATATTTTCGTCAACGAAAACCCTTCTAATCGGATTCTAAAGCTTTAAATTCGGATGATTCCGTCAAATTTTATTTTCTATTTGTAAGTGGAACATGATTGGAGCAAAAAGAAATAGGTCGAGCTCACCGTATTAAATGGTGTTTGGACGAAGGTTAGTTAATGCATGGAATGTCATCATATACACGCATTTCACTGTTTTTAATTCAATGGATTTTGGAGATTTCGTCGGTCATCCTATTCATTTAAACTAGAAATTAGAACAGGCCACAACAATACATTTAATTCAATTTTGATATGCGCTGCATATGCCCTTGGCTTTTTTTCACCTAAATTTGAATGAAAATTTGATTCCAATCACTTTTAATCTCTAGTTTTGTTTTAAATCGTAATTTTGAGCAATTGCAATAATCATTGCATAAAAGCTAACTAAATAAATTTTAGGCTATGCGTCTTAATAAAACACGACTTAGGTGTTGGAAAGTTTCAATTAAAATTATTAAAACAGGAAAGGCATTCATAACATTTAGTGCCATCTAGTCGGTTTCACATAATTAAACAAAAATCGTAATTGTAGTTTCCTTACTCTTCAAAAACTTTTGTAGAGAAGCGCTTACTCTAAAAGATAGGATGCTTTTCGCATACCTATATAATTTTAAGTTTATTCATTTTTTAGACATTTTTTAAGTTTTCAATTTGGATATCTGCTGCAGAGAGCTTAACCTATATGTTGTAAATAAAGTATCTTTATATTTTAAAAAATAAGTCTTGAGACGCTACACCAGTAGATGCTTTACAAAAAGAGGGGAGAGATTATTTAACATGGGCAATATGGTTGATGACGAGGGGCTGGAGAGCTGGGGATAGCTTGCGCAACCTTAGGGCAGGGGTGTGTAACCTTTCTCCGATGGTGAGTTGCATTAGTAATTTCGAGTACCTCGCCGGGCTACATTCAAAGTCGTGAGCCGCATTTAAAATCTTAGATGGTTCAATGGGCCACATCGGAATTGAACCCTTCGCTCGATATTTTGTAACCTAAGAGTTACGCGCGGTCATTTTGTGACTACGTTGGAAAAAATGCTACCATTAAAAAAATAAATATAATCCAGTTCGCTAGTGGGCTTAGTAAATGAATTTTTGGTATGTAAATAATTATACAGTACTTCTAATTTCCCACGACTTTGCCGAGACTCGCGAGTCAAAATCAAGGTTCGTAGTGCCGTCCTACCTGGAGCTAGCGGAGGGAAAGATTGACGCGCGTAGCCCGCGGAGGGGGCGGTGTTGGGCGCCATATGCACCAGGGGAGAGCCCTAGTACTTCGTGCAAATTAAACTCAGCCTAAGTAGATTTCTCGCGCTCGCCAGGATAGAATAAGTAGACGTGAATTTTACACGTTATGGTTCGTAAATTTAATGAGAGATCCGCTGTAGGGGTCAATATATAACTGAATGAACACGATTTATATGAAAATAAATAAAAAACAATGTTAACTGAGAGTAGAATGAACTTCGATTTTTAGCGAGTTTGTCCAACATGGAAAAGCAACCCGCGCAATCTCTTACGTTATAAAATAACCACGGAATCTTTCAAAACACTGAAGTGTTATCCATTATGAATGTTATCCAAAAATCTGATTTTAAAACTGTTCCATCACCTTAATTGTCTTCAATGCCCCAACTTTCTGGTCGTAATAAATTTGAAACGGTGGTGATAATTCGCGTCCGATACCGACCTTTAAAATTAAAATCCTAAATTCATAAACCTGCTCTCGCTCGGGTAGAATCTATCCTCTTGCGTCCTGTTCCCTTTAGCTTACCAATACACTCTGCTCCGGAACTCCGTAGAGTTACTGCGTAAAAGGCAGAACTTGAGGCGAAAAGCATCGCCCTGTTTTGTTTTTTTTTCTTTAGGCGATGCCTGCAGTAGCGGAAGAGGAAGCGAGAGATATTAGTTAAGTTGAGACGGAACTGAGAGGGAAGACGTAGTAGAAGTTTCATTCTCTCTCTCTCTCTCTCAAGAAGATCAACTAGACCCCGGAGGAGAAGAAAAAGAGGAAGACGAGGCAAAACGAGATCAGATGATTAAGCGGGATAGACCCCGTTAAAAGGAGGATAAACGAGGCCCATAAGGTGATGTACGGGTTGAGTGGCGAGCTAGTCTGCGAGTAAAGGAATGAAAGAATGTGAAATGAGCGAAACGCTTATGGCAACCCCCTTTAATGTAGTAATGGTGGGCGAGAAAGGCGGCTATAAATCTTTAACGGGGGACAGTCAAGAGTATATAACGTCTCCTCTCCCCTTTGCTGCAGCGGAGGTCTTATAATTCTTCCGTGTGTTTGCGTCTGCGAGGAATAGTTAATGGAATGGAACGATTATATCAATCAAAACTATGAAAAGGGACGAGAAAAACTAGGCTTGCTGCGTATTCAGACTCGCTTCTAAGTAGTACGGAATGAAATGAGAATAATGCGAAAATTGATTTTGATTGTTCGATGCGATCAATTAAAAATTATTTATGCGATTCTTAAATATAGAAGTATCCGTAGGGGAAAATAGAATACCCTACAACAGTAATTTACGCAAACGAAGTTTTGTTTAAACGGACATACATTTCAGCTACAAATCAGACGACCTCAGTGGTGTTTCATCGTTAGAAGAATCTAGAAATTCTATTGTAATTATTTAGTATACGAGATTGTTTTATTTTATAGAATTTGCTATCGCTTAATAATCAATTTGGAAGCTGCTTTCTAGCTGCAATAATCGGTTGGCTTTCTCAATTACTATTGTAATGGTAGAGACATAGATTGTGATTTTGATTTTAGCTATAAGCAAGGCTCAACCGAACCACTCGTCTAGCCGTTCGTAACGTGTGGAAAATTAGTGCTAGCGATAGAAATATTATAAATTTTAGTCGTTAATATCTTATCTCATTGCAATATTTGCCATATATTATGTACTGGTAAGCAGGCTAATGATGCGTAGTCACGTGTATAGGCAGTTTCTTTGCTGGATTAATTATCTGACAGGTAACATTTTTGCTCGTCTGGTGAACCTGTCCAACATTTGCAGACCCCTGGCTTTAAAGGCTAGCTCGATAATTCACTTTCAATAAACAAAAAATAATTTATCTTTTTAATGGAAACTGGAATTACGCAATTTATACATTTGATATCCAGATAGAGATTTTCTAAGAACATAAAAAATCGAACAAATCCTTTCGTGAAACCAGTCGCCCCTTTGATAAAAAAAGAATCGCAGCATGGATATAGAATCCAAAAAGTTCAATTATAAGATGTTTCCTTCCAATCGCCCTCCTTTCATGTTGACCTTCCAAGGTCAATCAATGTTGCTGCGTATTGGAGCAACGAAGCGAGAGGGAGATGAAAAGATTGATTCGGTTATTTCATTGAGGTTGGCGGATTGGTTTTTGGAACCGACGACGTCGTTAATTAGAAGCCCTTGAGAAATGCGCGAGACGGGTGAGGATGGGGCGGTTCTGGAATGGGAGCCGCTCTGCTCAAGAGTAGGTACGAGTAAATTGAAAGAATGGACAAATGATAGCGTAAGATAGAGGAATGGAAGGAGAACGGGAGAAATACGGTCGTACACGGTGCGTTGTGATAACAGTTCACTCCTATAACAGGAAAAAATTCATAGATGCAATGAGGAGGAAATGGGATGGGTAGTCATGGATCCTTTTCTTCTAAACAATAATAAACTATATATTCCATAGACAATGGGTGTTTGTTAATGGGTGTGTGCGCGTATGTGGCCAACGTCGACATTTGCTTTGGCCATTTTCCATTCATACGAAGAAAAACAATTTCGAAGCACCTGTCTTTCACAATGCAAAGTAATTCACATTACAGCTCAATCAGGTGAAAAATATATCTTCGCAAAAAATCATATTCTTGCAAGTAATAGATCGTAATTAATAAGCATTTTCAATCAACCGCTTGCATGCAACTGAAAGGTCAAAATTATAAGAATTTATTCTCAGCCATCACTGTTTTTAGGCTTGTAAATAAAAGGTATTTCGATCGACGAAAGAATTATCTAAAATAATTCAGTGACAGGTATTTGGTATTATTTTATTGAATTATTTTGATGACGAGATATATTTTTCAACTTCATATATAAAGCATTTATCATTTTACAATATGAGAACTGTAATTGAGGTACTTAAGACTACCAAAGAATAATATCGCCTAGTTCTTATAGGTAACTAGTATTTACGTTGAATAGCCATAATGCCACATTGCGTTCATATTCGGTTTTACCTTTAATTTAAGATTTATTAAAACATTGCTCCATCCAGTCAATTTCATCATTAAAATTTCTGTCGTTTTATATATATTTAAATCTTCTTTTCATTCTTAATTAATTATTTTTTAAACTTGACGATTTTAAGGTTTTTTTATGAGCTAAAGTAAATCAAAACTGGGATTTCTTTTTAATGTTATTATTAGATTCATTCCTTATGAATAAAAATCACACAGAGCATTGTAGCATGAAAATTCATATTTAATGGAGTCATAAAAATCTTGTCTGATACTAAAAAACAGTGAAGGCAAGTGAAGGGATTCTAACTTCATTATTTAACTTGTATTCGAAAATTACCCTATTAAATATATTATTTTTTACCGGAGAGTTTTACCATATAAAATTTCTATAAAGTGTGATTTTTTATTGAGCAGAATATTGAAAACGTCTCTGAGATAATTATTTGTCTAAATTTATATTTTAATAGAAATAAAACCTATAAAATCGTGGATATTTAGTTACAATTACGAATAAAGTTTTACTGCTGATGAAATGTAGAATTCGCTTCCGCAACATGTGACATAATATATTAGAAACATCTGTTTATATGCTGGAAATGTAAAATTAGGCCGACTACAGTATACTAAATATCATCAGAGAGGCAATACAATTTTGTTATATTTTACAAAAAACAGATTTTTTGGCCACAATCCAATTTTCCATTAAAGAGACGAGTTGAAATTCCGATTTTTCTCAAATTAATTTTTTTTCACTCTACCTAATACTAAATTCTGGAGATAAAATTTTACGAGATTAGGTTATATCTTTTATTAACATGAAAATTGTCATAACGTTCTCAATTACTTTCGATGAACTGATTTTTTTACCAACGGTAATTTATTGCAGTTTACATCCTCTTGCTCTAAACAATTTTGATTGGAATTTGGGTGAATAAGGACGCGAAAATAATTATATTCACTTAATTTATCACGTATTTTTTGTTATTTAATTTGAAATATCAGTTTACGTTTTCTTTCCTATCTTACGCATGAAATCCATTTATTTTAGACGGCTTTTATTCTAACTTGCAACTCTTTTAACTGCTTAAAACCCTTCACTTTGCTGCAATTATAATGTCTTACTCTACTGCCACACTGCTTTTATTCTCCAATGGAATTTGCTGTATCATTAATTTGACAGCGGTTTAACTTCCAAATCGCTAGGTCCTTCTCCGCACCTTATGAATAAAAATTATCCTTACAGATCTTTACAGTTGCCTTAGAAAAAGGGATTAGAGCCAACCCAAGGCGCATGCCCCACTTATGGCGCATTCGAGCCTCAAATGTGACGCTTGGCGCCATTTATACGATCATTTCTAATTTTTACAGCGGAAATATATCTAGTATTTAAAACAATGATATAAAAATTTTATGGCATTCTATGTATATATTTGTTGGTTTAGTTTGTGAGTTTTAAATGAATGAATGGGTTTGAAAGTGAAGAATTTGGTGGGCGAGTGATCGCAAGGAAACCCTGTCATGCCTGATGGTTCGGGTGCCACCCGACACAAACCAAATAACCTATCTTCTTCCCATCGTTGTTTACTCAACATGGATCGACTTCTAAAAAAAAACACTTTGTTGCCTCGTGAGCGATTTCCACAACTTGGAAAATTTGCCGAGTGTTAGATCTGTCGATTTGCGAGCTCATGAGAGTTTGAGCAAGTTTTCTAATCCATAAAATTTATAAAAAATAAACAACGGTCACGGCTCATTGACTCTAATCTGGAAAATGTGCTACTACGCAACAACAACTTCACAACCAGAAATAGATAAGTTGGCGGAATTAAAACTACGTAAGAGATCACATTCAAGGTTAGATTTATTTTTATCATATCACTATATTCACTTATTGCATGATTAGAACTAAGTGGCGCATCGACACCTTGGCACTGGAAATGTGGCTCACGATAGGGCACCACTATGTTGGAACAATTGCTGGATACTCTATCGACAATCTTTCACGGCTGATCTCCATTGATATTTTTCATTTTCAGCGATATCTTTGAAGGTACTCTTGTAAAAAGCCTACATTTCCGTCCAAGTAGTTTAAATTTATGCTCTTACTTTAATTGCTTGTGGCTTATAAAATTAACCGGGATAAATTCCATGCAGGAGTATTTTTGCCTCCAGAAAAACACGAGGATGGTACAGGAGTTATTATAGTTGCGTTTATAAATTGCTTAGGAAAGAGGCACTAAATCGTCACTTGGACGAAGATGTAATCGACATAACTACTTTACAAAAAAATCATGAAAACGCTTTCTCATCGACCAATTCTCGTGCATTACTATTGCTGACATTTTCCCTTTCTACAAGTTCTCCATTCCCTAAATAATCCGGAATTGCTGCTTTCATAATTTTCTGAAGCCGTTACATTTTGCTCTTCTCAAATGTGTTTAATAAAAGTGTACGATTGAAAGAAAATATCCGAGCTATAAAATGGCAGCGTCTGAAAAAGAAGTAAGAGCTTGAAATTAGAAAATATATTGAATAAACATGGAATGAGAGTTTTTTGTATGGACAAAGTGAGATCGCAAAGAGAACTTCATTCATTCTAGATCAAAGATATACGATTCGCAACCAAATTAGTTTCTTTCATGTGGAGGGAGAGGATTATTCATGGATTTATTTAAACGTAGCAAATATAACTGAAGGGAATTTGGCAGGAGGAGCATAAAAGCGAGGGTTTTGAATAAATATTTTGCTAAAATATTGTTTCCACGTACGATCAATATTGTCTTAAAACTCTAGACGCATTACAAAAAGATTAGGATTTATATGATAGACAAAAGTGATTTCATGCATACTTCAAAGATTCGTCATCTGGTGGGTATTACTACTTAATCTTAACATAAAAAAAGTGTTTTCATTAAAAAAATGACATGCGGATAATCGAGGCACTGTTATTCATACATACGCTACCATGTGCTTATGCTCGCGCGCACACATTTTTGGGATATTTAAGCATGGAGACCTAAAGGTGCACATCGTTGAGGAAAACTATTATCTTACAGAGTGTAAAAATCAACCGAAGGGTGCCACTGACACGTCATAGTAGTTGTAGATTGGAAATTTTCATTTTTTTTTGAGCCTCGCATTTCCCTTACAGGAACACGGTTCAAGGATAGGGTATGAAGCTTAAGTGTAGGGAGTGGAACGAATTACGTGTCGTTAGCGCGCGAATAAAAAGGAAGACGAGGAGGCAAATAGGATATACCGATGTTAGCAAAGTGGAGTTACAAGGAGGGCGGATATGAGGGTGAAAACGCAAGGGCGAGGGTGTGCGGCGGAAAGGGATCACGGTAATCTCTTTGGCATGGCACTAGGTGACCCGTAGCAGGGCAGCAGACTCCGGTCAAAGGACGTCAGCGTGGGATTCATTAAAGGTCTAAGGGGAAGCAAAAGGATAGAGAAACAGAGAGGAAGAGGTCGTGCCGTCTGCTCGCGCTTGCTGAGAGCCTGTACTGGGCTACTGGCCCACGGACCTAGCGGCGTAGAGCAGATTGATAACGCTTAAGGCTTTTATTTTGTGATTTAATTACGCGGAGGCTGAATGTTTTTATTATAACCCTCTTTCTCTTCTGCCTGTATCTCTCCCTACCCCCCTTGGCATCCACGTCCTCGATGACGATGGACGCGCAGTCTTTTGTTTTTGTTTTCACTATTCAAGCGAGATAGCAAAATAAAGAGGGAGAGAGAAGAAGGGACAAAAGACGGATGGGGTTAATAAGGTCGGTATAATTTCCTTCTTGTGATAAAACGCGAAGTTTCAGTTTGAGATATATCGCAACGAGCCAAAAAGCACACTGGAAGATAAGTACGACTCTATGAGTGGGCAGTGAGCATAATTTTACATCTGACTGAGACACAAAGGGGTGGAGATAAAAAAATAAGCGGGACGAAACAAGCAACCTCTCGCGGAAATGATAGGTCGTTAAAAAACGGGGCTTGAAGATACTGGAAAATTTAATTTGTTCGTTTTTTGCCCGCGTTACGTTTGGAAAAACAAACGTAACGTGAATTCGGAATGTTATTTCCTGTAGGCCATGCCGTTTATTGCTTGTCTTTAAATAAAAAAAGTTTACAAAGCTCTCGACTGTTTCTATGTGATGAAACATTTTAAATCGTGTAATAAGAACAAGAAAGTAATCTGCTTTGTAGACGGGTGGGTAGAGTGTCTGCCAACGGATACGAAAGTCGCGGGATCGAATCCCTCCTAGGACATAGATGTTTGTATTTGTTGAGTTATAGATTTCACTGTAAATTGGCCCTTTGTGTGCTGTATGTGAAATATTAATAAATAAATAAATAAAGCACCGTGATAACATCTTCTGGTTCATCATGTGCTGCTTATAATTTATCAACTGGAATTACATCGATTATTGTATTATTTGCCATAAATATTGTTTTTAGATTGAAACATTAGTTTTAGCATTAATGCTATTGTTATATAATAATATCGTCGATTTGATTTATTACACGCCTATTAAGTAATGTTATACAAATTTCACCATGCTAGCTGGCGTAGAAAAATAATATAATGCGAACCCCTTTCACAGTCTATTATCGTTAAAAAATGTTAAAACTCTGAAAAAGTAATGTATCTAAGAAAATTACCTTCTATAACAAATTTAAATATTTGATTGATAATTTATATCTGACCTATATTAACACTCAGAGTACGGACCTAAGTGGTTTCACACCGAGTCCGGACCCGGGTCCCAGAGGACCCAGCTTCTAAAATAATTTTCTCACAATAATATTTAACATCCAAGTAATCAATGAATGAAAATTGAATAAGGATAATGATTTATACAATAAATAGTGTAATAATGGTATATATTTGCAAAATTAAATACATAATTACGCATATAAATAAAAATGAAATAATTTTCTTTTTTTAAGGATACATTTAACAATACCAAAAAATTTATTTTTGAAGGTAAATTCAGTTAGTTTGATTCAGTTAATCTTATGTTAGTTTGATTCATCTGAGTTGGAATTGAAATTAATACATAATAACTTAACTAATATTTCGAACTATACTTTCGGGTCTTGTTCTTGCAGGTTGTGGAGCAACGTAACTCCAAAGCCTAAATATTCTTTCTCCCATTTTAGAATCATAGAGTCACAAAAAATAAAGAGTATATTACAAAATTATTCGGGAGGCAAACAGAACGATGTAAATAACGGAGACACAAGAGAAAACTGGAAATCGAGACGTCGAGACTTCGATAATAACTAACATGTATTACAATGTCGTGCTGAGCGAGCTAATTTTGTCCGGACTTTGATCTGCCCGGTCATAAGAGATATAAAAGTTACACGACGTAGAGTACGGAGCCGGGTCCCCGAAGGCCCTCACATGTATACATTCCGTGATTTCGATGACTTAATTAAATTACAATATAATTTTATTACTGATTTTAAACTTCCAACATTTTCCACTAGGAATACATAAAGTATCAATTTCGGCAAAAAATTTTTTAAAGAAATATTTTCGAAAATATACCTTTCGGGTCTCCTGAGACCCGAGGTCCGTACTCCGAGTGTTAAAAAATAATCCTCGAATATTCCTCGTATCGGCTTATAACGAACCGTTTCACTAACAATACTAGCTTTTATGGTTCCGCTTATTAGCATACTAACCACGCGATGACGATGCTTCTCTATATTCTCTACTGTCGAAATTAAATCCATGTATCATTTTCAAATTTCCCTCTAATTTCAATATAACTTGCAGTAAAACTATCTTTCATAAACGAGCATTAGAACAGAAATATTTACTCGTTCAGACGCAATGTTACAGCTGGCGGGTTGGGAATATGGGTTTATTCCTCCTCTTCAAATTTGAAAAGGTGTATTTGGTGTGAAAGGAGGGTTCACGTGGTAATATACTATGGAATGGAGTGGTTTTTTTCCTGTCTGGAGGTCAAGCCATGAAAATTTAGTGTTCTCTCGCGAATATAACCGTAACTAAAAGGATGTGTTCTTTACAGTAAGACTAAATCACACCATGGAGCATCAAAATATATACACACTCTTTCTCTCTCGGAAAATGTTTTCCCCTTTGTCATAATGCATAGCCATAGATTATCCCGTATAAGATAATAATTATTCATTTGGCATTCATGTTGTAAATTTTCTGAGAATGTGGCAGGTGAGGAAGATTACTTGTTTAGAAATTTCAGCATCACATTTACAAATGGAATATTCCTTAAGCTCTAGCAGCGTGAATTAAAAATTGATTTTCTCCCAAAAATTAGTCCACTTTATAAATGGGTTACGTACTTAAAGTACTTTAAAGAAAAATACATTGAAATTAGAGGATTGAGAGAAACTGCCTCTTCTTTTTAAAGCTTTTATCATAAAAACAATACAACGCATTAGATGAGTGCCGGATGTATCTCTCTCACACACACTCGTATCTTTCTCCCATCTCTTAGTGGATGTTTTCCTGCAGCAGCTTTATTTTTACTTTGTCACATACGCAGTATATAGAGATTCTCGAGAAATTTTTTCGTTTTAAACCATGAAGCATTCTACATTTTTCAGCCTATTTTCTGTAGGATGTCTGTTTGTGTGACCTCTTTTGTGATTAGTTTATAATGACGTAGCAGTACAATCTCTAGCAGTTTATATATTTTCACAGTCTCACAGCTTCATTTGTTTTGCGGTCTGATTATTCACTTATCTGGTGCCATTCTCGGCGGTTATTACGTTGTTTAATACACATTGATTCTTTTTGCCTGTTGTGAACAGAATATAGCCCACCGTTTCGTCACGGCCACTCATTCTATTCGATGCGTATTTTTTGCGAAAATGGGCGGCGAGATATCACCCGTCTCTTCCCATCCAACAAACTCAACTCGTTTGTTTTCATCCTCCTCTGGACGCTCGCCTCCTAAGAATTTAACAATAGGAACCTTTGATTCTTCTTAAGGCGTCTATTATCCCCGATAGCACTCTTCCTCAATTCAGGCGTAGTCATTATCTGAGAGACATGGTTGAAAATTTTAATCATAAAGCTATGAGCTCACGACCAATCTTTTCCTTATAGAGAGTGTAAATAGACTCGCGATGAACAATTTGCTCATATTTCATACAGACAATGCAGTTTCTCTTATGAGATTCCAGGCTCTTTGTCCAGGTATGAGACATAAGAAGCCAGTGTAGATTTTCACGTACAGTAAAATATGTGAAAGGCAGAATATGTATAAAGCAGAAACCTACCATAGCCGGAAATCTAGATTGCGTACTGCATAATGATACCATACTTCGTACGAATGCTCCTCTGTAACTCGGAACCTGCGAGACGCGGGCGAAAAGGATTTCTTCTAGTGCGTTTTCTATCAAAAAGTGTCACTTGAAACTGTGAAAGGCGGAAGGAAAAATCACTACGGTGTGAGGTCCTTTGGTCCGGGCGTCGATTTGTTTGCCTTTCTATTCGTCACGTGCGGCAAGATGTATACCTATACTGTTTGAACGCACTTTCCCACCTGGCAAGCTGAGAAAACCCTGAGTAATGGGTTTTAGTAGGTGGAGGAGGACTGACCACCGCTCTGGGTCGTGTCATTTAGTGCCCTGTAAAGACTCAAAAATTCTTCCCTTTACATTGCTTTACCTATAAAAGGTTTAGTATTTGAGGGTGAAGGGGGACGGCAAAGAAATTCTTCCGGAAACATTTTGTTTTTGCTTCTTAAGTATCCTATAAGCTTTGTTTTTGATTGAGATTCAAATAAAATTAATTTAAAAAGTGGAAAAATGGTATTAATTTCGAAATTCATTCCATGTAATGTTAAATAAAATTATTATCATTAGAAATGTCAAGTATTTTATTAGTAACAATAGTAGTAGTTATTACCTCAACATTATATAATTTTAGGTATATATCTTTGTAAGTATATATTGCTTACAAATTTTTTCCATAATGCTTAAATTATATTCTTACCTACATCGTATGGGATATAAATTAAAGTGTCTTATAACAGAAGAATGAATTTAATTGAGAAAATAGAAACAATAACTTTCATTTTAGGATTTACGTAACTTCTATTCATGTTTTCTGAAATGAAAAATAGAATAAGATTCTTCTTCAGTAAGATCGTCAGAAGATTTTTCAATGAGACAGGCAAGGGGCAATAGGCCCATTGCTTTCTCATTTGTCCTATACAATCAGCGGCGGAATTATGTTCCGTGGGACTGCCCGCAGTCCTTTTTTTGGGGGACCTATTCTTTCACTAGGGAAAAAGAAGTGACAACAACGCATCACACACAATATATTATTAACAGTCACAGCTCTGTTTTTATCGGGATAAATGATATCAAAAGTTATAATAATTGTAGTTTTTTATTGAATTCCACAAAGTTGAATAAAGGTCCACAAAGTCGAAATAAGTTTTTGTTATTTTTGGAACTAGGGGCCACCTCAGCCCCACGGGGCCCTACTTCTGCGCGTACTGCGCATACCTATAAATCTACATTTAAAAGGATAATATAGTTACCCTTTGTAGGAGAAATATTAATTAATATTAATTTAAAAATATTTTAGCATCCTTACTTCCCAATACTACTTTTTAAGAAAAATATATTTAATAAAAATTCTCACACTGCAATCTTTTCGTTCTCGAGAATTCGAGAATTTATATCGCGAAAAAAGTGAAATTTCGAATCTCGAGAACAGAAAACAGTCCATAAATCACAATCACTAATACAAACTCAGTACAAAAACTGTTATAGAGAAAAAAGAATGGAGTTGCTTATTTGTGAAAGCAGAATTAAAATCAATGCCGAATTAGTTTAAATAACTGATTTTAATCACATAAAAAGGCTATTTATTCCTCTTTTCAACAATGCCAAATGCTAATAATTATGGTGACAAGCTCAATGCTTTTAAATCGGAACTGATATCGTATATGTTACGATAGCACTGATTTAATGTTTTTAATGAGAATTTATGGTGTCATATTTGGATCGATATTTTCAAATTGTATTTTTAAGTATTTTACACTCGAATAATTAACTCGGAGCAAAAGCGTCAATTAGTGTAACCAATATATCTCATTAATTAATACGATCTCGGCTAATATTCAACGGATTCCCATGAAATCGGCGATTTCCATTGCCTGCAATATTTTTATTTGATAGGAATATATATATATATATATATTCGTTCCCTATAACTGACAGCAAAATTTGTTTTTTCATTTACATTGGAAATTAAGAAAGTGAAACATATCACAAAAGGTACAATTAGAAAACATCTACAACAATTCTTTAATATCGATCAAAATATAATCGTTAACTTCTTCCACCTTTAAATACCTATGCTCTTTTTGCTTTATTTTCAGCTGACCATATTTATACATCAATTGAGCCAATTATACATATTTTATTATAAAAACACTTTCCATGTCATACTAACACGTTTTTTATCGCCAAAATCGATTTCAAAGTCCGGAAACTCATTTTGTTTCGTAGGTTTGACTTTAAATATTCACGTGACTAATTAGACCCACAAAACCAACCTTTGCATGGGATAACGTATCGTTATGCTAAATTTGACTATATCGTTCCAACATATTTCCACCGGTTGCATCCCTAGAGCTTGTAATTCCTGCCCAAGATTTGAATTTTTTTGAGATTCATGAATGCATAATATGACGCAGTTTCTTCCAGTGAAAACCAATTCAAGTGAAATAACTATATTTTAAAAGTTATTCCATTGATTATTTATTATGATTGTTTGATAAAAAATACAGTAGTCAAATTAGCCGATAAAGGATGCGGGAAAAAATGTATTTATTTGGCCAAAAGATTGAAAGACATGAAATATTGCATATCACCAAGCATTACAATAAAAATTAACTTGGTTTCATTACTTGGTTTCATTCTCAACTCTTCTCACTATTTTTTGTCGTGACTTAAAACCCGAGCAACGCCGGGTACTTTCATCTAGTACTTTATATTAATGTATAGTTGAGCTATTTATAACATTCCCTTTAATGTAAGATTAGAAATTTAAAAATACCATTTTCTTGCAGTAGACATTTTTCGCGGTTTTGTTGCTTTTGTAGCAATATGAGTTCCTTCGATTCATAAAATAGTGCAGCGAGACTAAACTCATACGTATATGAAAAAGTTAGTGCAACGTAGTATATTGAACCAATTTTCTCAATAGTGAATAAATCCGATTACTCAAATATTTTCATCACACAAATTTG
Source organism: Tanypteryx hageni (assembly GCA_028673005.1). Taxonomy (NCBI): domain Eukaryota; kingdom Metazoa; phylum Arthropoda; class Insecta; order Odonata; family Petaluridae; genus Tanypteryx; species Tanypteryx hageni. Next base: position 62,134,456 of record CM054116.1, read on the forward strand.
AAACCTTTGCTATTATGAAATATTCACGGCTTCCTTTATTCGTGGAAATACGTCTAAGTAACCAAATATACACATTTTAAACTGTATTATATGCTTTTATATCTATTCGAGTGTAAACCTTTAATTATTAAAAATGTGAATAAAAGGGTTTATTGCATGACGGTATAGATCCTCTCAATTTTTTCGAATATACATGTATGCCTGTTTTTCCATCATTCTCTCTCAACTTCTGTGAAATGAACCTTTCCTCTTATTTTTTAAATTCATAATTATGGACGATGAACTTTTGCCTACGAACTTGAATGTGGAGTAGCGAGCAAAAAAATGATTCCGTACTATTTATTTCTGATTTTCGTTGAAGCAAGCAATTCTTCAAGTACTGATCTTTGAAGCTCCAAAGCAATCTGAGGGTCTTCAAATCGATAAGTAATTTAATTTTCTAGTACTAAATGCATATGAATTATTTACGTAAATCTAAAATTCAATACTTAAAAGCAAATTGGCAATTTCCATTTTTTCAGATAACCCATTTTACGGAATGAAATTTGTCTCAACGAATTAGGCATAAACGATATTTGCTGTAATTTATGAATATAAGGATATAAATTGGATAAAGTTAACTTCATAGAAGCTAAAAATTGATTTGCTACCATACCTACGTTTTCAAAATTAGATATTAATGCGCGATGTTCGCAAAATCTTCGTTTTCATCAGAATAAACATAATTCTCATGGCTATTTCCGGCACCATTCATCAGCTTTCGTGGAAGAAGTTGAAGTTACCGTCATCGTCTGAGACGAACGTAGCCAATTAGCAACCTTCGGAGATCTCATTATCGCCAGGCAAGCGGCGCATATCTCCCTTGTCTCATAGCAGGGGTAAATATGAATCTGCACGCGAAGGAATGACGGTGGTGAGAGCGGGAGGGGGAGAGAGCGTCTGATTATTCTCTCCGGGAGGGGTTCGAATTCCGCGTAATTCTCATAACTCCCAATCTATCTCCCAAATTTTCACTTCCTCCAACTCGGAGTATTTCCCATTACGAGACCATCTTAAAGTTACCGCGAAGCAGATGAGGAGGACATATCTGGTTAAAATTCGACTCGATTAGATCGCTGAATCCTGGAATCTCTGATCGCGGTGATAATTTCGGCTGTATCGAACCTCGCAGGATTTGTTTCGGTTCGTAATGGAACGTTTTCATGAATCTGTAGCAGTCGTTGCCGACGCTGCTGCGGATGAAGTAGGAATTATGTCGAAATTTGTCGTCGCAAAATTAAATCTTATGATTTTTAGTAAAAACGCATTATTCGCTGAATGCACAAATCTCGTCCTTAGATGAAAATGCGATTTTTTTTTAATTTTAAACCGAGTTCACGAGGAGTGTCATATCCATTTGTGTGGTTTACGTAATCAGTTGGCGTATTGAACAGTATCATATCTTTTATATATTTTTTTATCGGTGAAGATAAAATTAAATTTTTAAGACTTGAGAAAATTAAAAATGTTTTAGTAGAGTCCATTCTAAGAATATTTATTTGCTTTACAATAATATGACAATAGAAGCGGTATAATTTTGTTGTGGGTAAAAATCTTTTAATTAGTAAACTGGTGCATTTTTATTAACAAAATATTTAAACCTTATTTTTATGAAAACGCTTCAATGGGATTGAAGCACGTTAAAACTGTGAATATAATTTATTAATCAATATTTATCATATTATTTAGTTTAGAGTAGTTCAAATATATTGCGATTTTTTTAAATTAAACATTTACATAAATATCTCAAATTGAGCAAATTATATAATCTTTGGATACCATAGGAAGTATTTCCCTTTCGTTCGTTTTGTATCGTGATAAATTGCATAAAGCTTTTAATATGGCAGCAAATGCTCGAAGTATGTCAAAAAAATATCCTAGTTACCGGATCAAGAAAACATTTTTATTTACTTGTTAAATCAAGTATGCTACTGTTCTCACCTCAATTTTCAAAGATTAATTCATGTCAACCACGTTAAATACAATTGAGATTACTTATTAAATGTTCAGTATCTTTTTATTGGATTTTATAGAACCATTATTAATTTAAAGAAATTATATTCTTAATTCAAAAAAAGAAATGCTCAACTTTTTTATAGAACCCAAATTAAATAAAGCTTAAGTTTTGAAGATCCGCAAAGCTATATAAACTTCTGAAGAGACCCGTACTAGACCTATTTCAATATAGGATGTGCTTATGCCCATATTGCCTTGAGCGACCTCAAGGCTAGGAGTTTTTTATTTTTCTATCTTTGAGATAAAACTTCACTTAAGCCGCTGGATATGAAAACTTATTTCTCGCCAGTTTTTCAATAAATTCAATGACATACTATGTTGCTAACTTTTATATGTTTTTTTTTAAATTCAGTGGTGTAAGTTTACAGATATATGAGCCAAATATTACAGAATTAAGGTAATAATAAAGAGATAACGCCCACGCTTTTGAAAGGATAAAGTGTGGAATGTCCTTCTATCTCTGCGATGCAGTTCGTCAGTGTACGCGTCCCCACTGCTTGTTCAATCAAAAGGCATTTATATTGGATTTGTCTAATCTGTAACTATTCATTCATAAATATAAGTCATTCTCTAGCGTACAGGTATTTGATTTGCATTTTTAATATCGCTACACGGCAAAATATCTTCCCATCAGATAAATCTCTCGGTAAAATTACGTTGTTTGCTTATTGCATGGTTCGTCTCTCAATTAACTAAATAACAAGATAATAATTTGCTCTATTAAAATTATGTGCGTATGTTTTCATAAATTCAAGTACGGCACGTGAATCAAGATAAAAACGAATACTCGATCATTTCTCCAAAATTCGTTTTCTTGGAAATTTACCTAGCAGTTTATAATGAAGTAACTCCGGCTCAGAAATCGTAGATACGGCAACAGTGATTCGTCCTAAATGAGGATCACTACTTTCTAAGTATTAATCCAACCATTTTCCCGGATCCACTCCTAATCTCTTTTCCGATTTCCACCACCAATCTTGGACCGAACCCTTCTTCCCTCCTAATTCTCCCTCTCCTCCTCTCTTCCTCTACTACTCTAAGACACTTCCATCATCTTTCAGTCCCTCCTTATCCTCTCCATCATCTTTCGTCTCCCTTTTCCTCCGCTCCATTTCCCAAGTGTTTGAGTGTCCCGGAGGAAGGAAACGCCCCTCCACCCCCACTTCCTTTCTCTCCCCCTTTCCTCTCACTTACCTGAACCCTTCTCTGCCCCTTTATTCTACTTCTTACGCAACCCACATTACCCACTCCTTCCTCTTTATCCCGCTCGCCATGATTCACGACGCGAAATTTGCTCCTGATGACCGCATCCCTCACTCCATATTGCTGTTAGTGGAACGGGTCTTAACACCCATTTTCCTGGGAAAGACTAAGACGCAGGGAGCGAAAGAGAGGGACGTAGATGGGAGGGTAGAGGAGGTAGAGGCTAGGTTCCAAAGAGAAATCTATAGATGCCTTACGCGATGAGATTGGGGATATGGGCGACGGATTGGATTTGCAAGATAATGTAGGCGGGAGGAGAGATTCTCGAGTGGAAATTGTTCGCGGGGGAGCAGTGGGCGGAACATAACTTGAGGAGCTCCTCCGAAGAGATTATTGCGGAGAAGACATTTGGGAAGATGGCGGAGATGTGAAGTGTCTGAGGAGAAAATTATTTTTGGCGTCTTTAAAAGGGATCTGGAGATGAAGATGAGTGAGGAAAACGAAGGATGACGCGTTAGGTGGTCCTAGCAACAAGTTATCTAACCCAGGGATGGGCAACCGTCGGTCCGCGGTCCTCATACTACACCCGAAAGCATTTTATGCGGCCCACGAAGTTGTAATGAAAAATCGATTTGGAAAAATTTACACACAACTTTCGTCTATTTTGGTAAAATTATATTAATATATCTTTGTTTTTGAAATTTTATCCCTAAAATTATTATTTAGATTTGATCTTACCTCGGAATCTCTTAGTAATTTCCGATTTAAGCTAATCCGGCCCGCCGAAGTGTTGGCAACTTCAAATACGGTCCGCCGGAGAATTCACCACTACCGATGTGGTCCGATGTGCCCAGCTTCGATCTAGATCAAAAGATATTAGTATCGGACCTTGAAAAAGTACTTTCTTGAGTAAACAGTGTATGGAGGATAAATATAAGGTAGAGTGGGGGTGAATTGAATGAGGATGTTGATGAGATATTATATTTATCCTTCCTCGTCCGGTAATTTAGTTCCAGCCGATGTACGGTTTGAATTTTGAGAAGGTGAGTAATATTACGCAGGCCTTTTAGTTAGCTCTTAACCATGATTGCTGGCTTGTCGGCTTTATTGCCGGATAATTTGAGCGATATCGTATAAATAAATATGCTCAAGGATCTCTACCATTACATTCAATGTACAGATAAGTGTTTGCACGCATTAAGGAAAGAGCAATAATGTTGGGAGTATATGGCCTAACATGACTCATTTTTACTGCTTAAGGTGGTTACCTTTTTGCGAAGGATGGCGAGGTTGCGGAATGAGTCATAATAAACGAAGTCTTGCGTGTAAATTGAGAGATATAGAGAGATGGGGAAAGGGCACAGGAAGATCAGGCAGCGTTGGCAACGCAGGAAGTTCGAAAAAAAATTATAATCTGAGTTGGAGTCGTGTGATAATAGGAGCTGGAGTGCAATCAGAGCAAGAGATTTCCGAAGATCGAAGATTCGGGAGGGACGAGTTGCCGCCGTAAGGGGAAGTTAGTAAATTCCGACGGTCCCATCAACGGCAGGGGTTAACAAAAGGTACAACTCCTTCCAAAAGGACAAACGTATAGCCTGCGTGGGCGGTCGCTCGAATTTATGAGCAATAAAAAAATACCTATATAGGTTATGACGTTAGGTTTTGTGGTGCAGGTTGATGCGGCGCACGAGGTCAAGCAGACGGACGAGTTTGGGAGGGTAGTTTTGTAGAAAGTGTTGCAAAGACGGGACTCGGGAGGAAGGGAACGAAAGGGGCGGAACATAAAGGAGGAGTAAAGGAGAGATTGAGGATCGGGGAATGGGCGGGGAAAGACGGACAGATGGGGAGGGAAGAAGAGGGCGGGCGAAGAAGTGGCAGGTCACCAGCTAGGCGTTGTCGGGAATAGTGATGAGGGCAGAGATTCGAAAAAGAGGTTTTGGAAGTCCTCTCACCCTCCCCTCTCACCCGCCCCTCTCACCCGCCCCTCTCACCCGTCCCTCTCACCCACCCGTCTCACCCACCCGTCTCAACCACCCGTCTCACCCACCCGTCTCACCCACCTCTTTCTCTCTCACTCTATATCTCTTCCTTCCACTCCTACACCGCGACCTCTCCCTATAATCCAAAGCTTTTCTTCCTCTCTTTTTCTCTCGTCCCGTGTTTCCCATTCTCTCTGTTTTTCGATTTCTCGTCTTTCGCACCAACGTCTGCGCCATGCGATTCATCCCTCTTCCCCACACGATCCTCGCTCATTCTCCCCTTCGCACCACCTACAGCGAGCTGATGCCATCCTGGTATTCTCCGACCCAACTCGCAACCGTAGCTTTTATTTCTCTGTCCACTGAATCTTTTTCCCACTCCTACTTCTCATCTGGTGAATTCAATCCTCCCCATCCACTCCTCAATCAACCGTCCCTCTCCTTGCGACCCTTCCTCCGCCTGCCCACCTCTCCTTCCCTTCCAAACATTTTCAACCGATTCCTTCTCTTCCTCGCGACCAAACCTCGTTTCAGTTTAGAGCCGTATTTTATATTCCATCCTTGGACACAAAAGGGGAAACATTTTATTACGAATTCGCCATTTGGATGGCTTCTTCGTCGACTAAAAGGTTAGCTCGCGAAAGTTGCTTTTATTTTAACGTGGGAGAATTACGCGGAATGAGTTGAAAACTATGGAGAATGTTTATGTGAGTCGGCGAATTTTTTTTTTAGTGTATCCGGTTCATTTTATCTTCCTCGTATTTGGAGGAGGTTTCGTGTTTCATACCTTCAAGCGCCTGGATTATTAAATATGTTTTCGAGAGGAATTAGGCACATTATTTATGAATGCAAATTCTAGAATAGTAACCCAAGTATAAAAAATTGCAACTAAGAGAACTAATGTTGAATGCATTTTTAATAAGAGAAGGATTTAATTTTTCATTTTTATCCTACTTTCTAAAAAATGGAAAGTAGTCTTATGAGATCGCTTCAGTGTTCGTGTGTGTGTCCTACTAACATCTTTATGAATGGAACGATTTCCATGATACTTGGTGTAAGGCTAGTGTTCTCAGAGACTACCTCCGAGCCATAATTTATATTCCGAATTCACAGGTCCCGAGTTTGATTCCAGGTGGCTTTCCCCATTTTATTAATATGGTTAATCTAAAATCCGTCGTGCAGAAAGTTTTTCTTCTTCATTTAAAAATAATTTGGAATTATGATATCGGAGTGGGATTTATACTGTTCTAAGTGGAAAAAAGTAGAGATTCTTATTCTTATGACATCATTTTGTTTTTCGATCGTATTTGTTTGAATTTCTCTCAAAAACATTCGATTCGGCGTTTTGAAAGCAATTTTTCGATTTGTTGCTATGGTGATGTTTATTGCGGAACTCGGCTAGAGCATATCCTAGTGCACATTCCAGCTGTGTTTCGATTCATAGCTATCGAGGTAACAATCGACCCTTAGGCGAAAAATATAAATACTACATATTGTTGTCAGTAACCATACCGACACTGTTCTTCTTATGTAATATTTACGGTATCTTTGGTGAGAGAATTTGTTTTTGGAATTTGTCGTCTTGAGTTTTTATATATTAAAATCGTATTAAAAGGAACGTGGGCAGATTATTTCTGTCCAGAACTACTTGTTCATATTAATTAAATATTTTGAAATGTATTTTCATACGTAGGACATGCTCGATAATTCTCAAGTGATGTTTAGAATACGTATTCCGATTTGCTTTCTGTAAGGTGAGCAAAGAAAATCGATTCAGAATTAGGTTTGACGAAAATTATTTCATTTATTCAGATAATTCAACGCGAGCATTCATTTTCAATTAAGGTAGAGAGATACGCGCTTCAGATAAATCTAAGTTGCATAGATTTTTAGATTTTGCATTATTATTATTGTGTAATTGAAAGTTATTTAAAACCATATAGAGCAGATGCCCCCGAACCGCGGGCCATATGCGGCCCGCGAAGCTGAAATGAAAATTTTTTTGATGGAGATTTAACAATAGTAATTTATTTAAACTAAATTTTCGCTAATACGAAACTGCAGAATCCCTTGTTAACTCCTAACGTAAACACTCATCCGGCTCGTCGAACCTCTCGTGGCTTCCAATGCGGCCCTCCGAAGCATTTACAACTAAGAATGCGGCCCGCCATGTAAAAAGGTTGGACTCCACTGATGTGGAGTGACAAAAGCAGTTCTTAATACCTGAAATTGTGGGCTGATACAAGTTATAAAAAGTACATAAGTTTGCTCTGAAAGCAGGCTTACAATTACCATTCTTAACTGCTCTGAGGCGAGAGACAATGTGCTCCACTTTTAAAGAAAATGATCAAATCTCTCACCTATTTTAAACTTTCTTTTGGTATTTCCATAGCACCAACACGTTTTGTCTACCCATCAGTTCCTTTGAATCTCATGTACAAAAATCATAGATTTATTCAAAGCATGAAATTAAATCGTGGTTTTCTCACTCATTTAGAAAAAATATCTCTTAGATGTAATGAAAATAAATTTATGGATGTGCGTGAAGTAAAATATACGTGACTATGTCCTCAGCGACGACCCTATCCTTTATCTATCTCTCTTCTCCGATGACACACTTTTAATATTATTCCATGTCGCCTTCCTACCCGTTTGTTCGAATCTCTTTTGAAGCCCGAGTCATTCATTTCCTCCTCCTCCGGCTCAATTATCTTGCGTCTTCAGTTCCACTGAGACTCGACTAACGAGGATTTGTAGTGGGTTACGATTTTAGCAGAATTTTCCAAGGTATCAAATGAATATAGGGAGGTTGCGGAATGGTGGATGTGGGAAAAACATCTATTCGGTAGGAATTCTGAATTACGAATTTTATTCCCCTCCGTAATGGGTAACGTGCATTTCTTCGATAAAAGCAAGTTTCTACTCATAACATGAGTATAGACAGGCAAAGTTAGAAGACGTGCCCTGCACGTTATATAAGGCAACGTGAGGAGGTAACCCGTATGACAAATGCTGCGAAAAAAATCGCGAAAAGTGTTATCTTTCGCTATATGCATATGGCAAGTGAATGCTGTGCGTTTGTTAAAAGATTCTCGAGTTGTATAAAGTTAATCTTTTCAGGGGATTGAAAGAAAGATTGCTAATAATATCCTTCTAACGGCGGACACTGCTCGTTTAGAGAAATTTTACTCAGACCATAGGAATGTAAATAAATACAGGAGTTTTAGTCGTCAGTATATGCCAGAAATCATTACTAATATAATAGTCGTTGTCCGTAACGTAACGCGTTTTTAACAAACTTCACAGGAATGTTTGATTCAGATATAGAAAGTAAGACACGAAAAAAATACGAAAAAAGACCCGGGTTTGACCCCAGGGGGGCGATTTCCATTTACCGTAAGATAATACTTAAAAAGCGACTTTTTAAAGTGCAGCCTTTTATTCTTTTAGAAATTAAAATTAGAAACAATTGGCGTACGATCTTCGTATATAAATTATGTTTTAGGAATATTAATGAAGTTTCTTATTTTATTCATCTTTTTCCGCCTATCGTTCGAAATATCTCATATTAAACCTTTAAATCACAAATTTTGAGAAAATATCGGCTTTTAAAGTGGATGATGTCTTGCCAATCCCGTTATTGTTAAACTTAGAGAGTCAATTGTTATCTCAACCCGCATGTGTGTGATATATACGAGAGCATAGATTGTCTTCAATTTTCGCGAAATTACGTGATTTTAATGGGACTGGGATTTAGTTTGGATTCTTTTGCTTATCTAAACGACTATATAGATGTAGAGTAAGAGAGAGGGGGATGTGTGGAGGGAGATAAGAAGGAAGGGATATAGAATGGAAGGTGCATAGAAAGTAAGGGTGGTATCGAATTAGTCTATTTTTCCATAGGAGAGAGAAAGGAGAGAGAGGGAGGGAGGGAAGATGAGATGGAGGGAGGATGGGAGGGAGGATGGGAGTGAGGGAGGATGGGGGAGGGAGGATGGGAGGGAGGGAGGATGAGAAGGAGAGAGGATGGAAGAGAGGTAAGATGGGGTGGAGGTAGGATGGGAGGGAGGAGGGTGGGAGAGAGGAAGAGAGAAAAGGAGGAAGAATGGGAAGTTCCATAAATTTAATGCTTAATCCACGCATACCCGTCATATTTTACGGGCAATTACGCTAGTTAGTTAATAAACTCATAAGTTTAGATGAGAAGTAATTAAAGTTTGACTTAAACGGAAGAGGATTTAATTAAATAATTGTCGCCTAAAAAACAATGTTTAAATTGGTAGATATATATGAAATTCGTTAGGTCCCTATTCCCAGAGTAAGAAGGTGAGGAGAGAAGCGAATAATAATATCTCATCAAACGATTTACGTGCGAGGCAAGTAGGCGTGGAGTATTTAATTTTCATCTAATGACGCGAATCGAAATCAATTAATCTGTCGAACCTCCTGATAGACACTTTGATAACGTAGAGGCAGAAATGTGGAGTATTCGGGCATCTACCGGGGAACGGCATCGATAGAAGAGAGATCGCCGTTGTTCATTATAAGGGAGCGAGTAATAATGGGATGTGTTACGTGAACGGAGGAAGTTCGATGAAGATAACGGTTTCGCGTGGAATGATTCCCTTGAACAAAAGTTTGGAGGGAATGGTTTAGCAATGGAAAAATTAATTTCATAGTAAGCCATGTGAATTGTGTGTTTTTGAGAGACTAAAAGTAATCCCTAATATTATCGCTTGTTCTTACGCGTGAGAGAATATTGTATTACATTGCCGACTTCCGCTTAGTTAATCTTTCCCGAGTAAATAAGGGCATCAGTCAACGAGGTTTTATAACAACATATCCGCAATTCGAGGAAATTGCACTAAAGGAGAGGATTTGAAGGCTATCATAACTGATAGGGAGAGTAATAATATCAGGAAGGAATTGGCTTATTTCTTCCGAGAATGCTGTTTAATGTCGGCAAGTTAATATGAGATCGGGGATGGCATGAATTAAGGATTAAACGCCGCGAAGGATGCGAAAACAATCGCGATTCCAGGAACGACGAAGAGGAGCAAAATTAATCCCTATGGAGGAAGTGGCACCGTGAAGGTAGAGAAGTAGGGGGAGAGAGGGAGGGGTCGTCATATCTGGATAGGAAGATCATTAGGAATTCAGTCGGTTATAGGGTTACAAAATATCGTATCAGAAAGGGGAAGACAGCGAAGACGAGAAAGCCGGAAAATGTTGCATTTATTGGCATAATTCTCGCACCCTAATTTTTACAAACCAAAATTTAAAAAATTTTATCATGGCGTAATCCTTGCATCCCATACTTTTCATCACATAAGAAAATAGCTCAATAAAACCCTATTAGAGTGATAAAATATATTTGACGTAGTTTATAAGTCGTTTTGACCCTCACTCTTCACCATTTTACAATAGTAATCGCATCAAAAATGAAAGGTATTCTGTGCAATACAAATGTACAGGAACTGTTTTTGAGAATAGTCCCTATTCATAGGAAACCTCACTTCATTCATATGCATCTCAATATACATATACATACTACTATACAAATCGTCAGATAGGTGGGTGGAAGGAGGTGCAGCGTACCAGACCTTCTAAAAAAGCTTCAATTAGTCTTGAATATCCTATTATGATTTCTGATCGTCCAAGGAAAATAAAGAACTTCGATATATTTCAATTTTGTCGTCTATCTCAATTATTTTACCATAGTGATCATACCTTAATGTGTAAGTGGGTGCTCCAACTATTGTGAGCCCCTCCTAAACTAAGTTTATTAATATATATTTCCGCAAAAGTTTCAATCTAGTGTCCAGACGCCAGCGATACCCAATTATAATTCCTTAACAACGAAATAACGCTCAAATTCTATTCTATGAAATACAATCGATAAGCAAAATTCTACGATAAAAATTACTGTCTTAATTCCTTTACTCAAAGAATAGTACAGAACTCGCACCGATATCACACTTTCAAGATATTTTAATGTGCAAGAGAAAATTACCCTGCACGATGGATTTCAGATTTCCCATGTAAATGAAATGTGAAGGATTGTTCCAGGAATCGAACCGGGGACTTAAATCTTCGCAACAAAAACTATCCTCGGGAGATCGGCCTAGGTAGCAAGAGATTTGCACCAAGTTTCATGAAAATCGGTTTATTGGTTCAAAAGTTAATAGGAGGAACGGACAGACAGACAAAACGACAAAATTATAAGCCTATTTCCATTCTGGAAAATAGGCTAAAAATGTATTCAACCAGCACTGTTATCAAAGATAAGTAATGTCTCTCGAACTTTTTCGGTATTATTTCGGTCTACTCTTTCTATGAAAGCTGATTTCTTCTTGGATGCATAGACCTCCCAAAAAATATCATATAAATTATTATTTTTAATTTATTTTATACTAGCTCATATACAGCCGTTATTATGATTATATATTTATATTTTAAATTGATTCATGAAGGTTTGCTGCGAGACAAAGTTCATCTAATGCTAATTAATTTATCACCACGTTATTTTAAATATTTGACATATTTTTGAGGGAGGAATAAATTAGTTTATCTAATAATTTTCTTAATAATTAAAATGACAGGCTAATATTAATATTACACAAAGAATAGAGAACGCCAACAAAGATAACACGAGTCGATGAAATATCAGACGCGTCTCAAAAAAAGTGAAATAACATAGCAAAATATGAGAGATGATTGATGTTCATTTTAAGAAGAACGTGTCTGAGGTCAAAAACGTTTATTTAAATAAGTAACAAATCAAATTGTTGATTGAAAGGAGTTTGCTAATCAAATTAAGTGTTTGGGGAAATGAATTGAAGTAGTCAAAATGTTAGCGAACATGTGATGCTGAAGTCCACGGAGTAGATCAGTTCCAAATTTAACGAGTTTACCCTTTCTCTACCGGAGAATTAGATAAGGGATGCAATTTATTTCTCCAAAGTAAGTGCGGAGAATGACTGTAAACTTTTTAAATCTTTATTCTCTCTCGGGGCAACAGTACCTAGATGCTTAACTCGACTACTCAACACCTTATAGCACAATTATATGGTAAAGTATTTAAGACTAAGAACTTGGTGGTTAAGAGAAGTATTTTCTAAACTATTATTTAATCATAACATAAATATTTTGGTGTTAAATTAATTACTTTTGCGTAAAAAGCATGTGATTTCAATTTCTAGGCAAACAGTTTTTAAGAACAGACTTTTTTAATTTGGACATTTTCCGGCAATTTGATTTGGTAAAAATTAGGTTTTCGAAGAAATTAGCCAAAGAAATTTTTAATGAGAAGGCCGATTTTATATTTTTTACGTTTCTAGAACCCTAACGAGGCCTTAGAGAACTCGCAATATTGGCTGATGGCCAACAAACTAGGTCATAGCGAGACCTTGGCCCAGCAGCTATTTTGGACTGAAAAATAATATTGTCCGACTGGAAATTTTATAGTTTCACTTCTTTTTACTCTTTTGGAAGAGATCCGGGCAATGTGGTGAAAGCCGTGATATGGTGACTGTAATCCATTTTCGTGCATCACTCTACAATTAGTCGTGAAAGAAAGTCACGTACTTTTATAAATTAGAAAGCAAAATTCCTGAATATATTTGTCAGTAATTGAAGTAAATAACTCTGAATTGAACATCCATTGATACTTTACAACAATTTGACCGTATTTAAAACAATTTGTGATGCCATTTCTTTCTATATAATCATAAATAGATGCTCCTTGAATCTTATCCGATTAAAACTATTATGGTTAATCGCGAATGTGTTTTTATTTTCGAAGAAAAGATTATACTCTACCAACTTGGTCAGAATCCTTTCCATAAAAATCGAATTTCACCGTAATATTTGACATTTCTTACATTCAGGAAAAAAGGTTATTAAACTTTACAGAAAATATTTACGCGGAGTAGTTGGTATCAACCGTCACAAAAAGAAATTTAAGGGTTACGTAAATAGATATCGTCAACATAAGGAGAAAATTTCTTCAAAACTGCCTCAAAATGACAAAACACTTGTGATGGAGTTCAATTTCATTTTAATTTTCAGGCCACGAATATAAATGGCGCATGAAAAATTCAAGAGCCGTGGGCATTTGCTTCGCTACGTTAGGAGCAAACACTACCCCGTGCATTCTTGAGCCTAAAGTATGCCGCCCTTATGAACTGCCGCAACAATCCGTAAAAACTCCATACGTTAAAATGAGACCGTCCTTCCAAGCTCGACCTAATCGGTGACGAAAACGGTGGCTCGTTGTGGTTTACTGCCTTCGCGAAGTTTCTCACCGCTCCTTCCCGATTCGTGTTCCTAAACTAATACCTTCTATTCGCTCCCTCCCTCCACCATCGCGAAGGCGGACGGGCATGGTTGGAAGAGGGATTGTAGAAGCTGTAGCGCGAGGACGAGCAAGAGGAAAAGCTTGTGGGGGAGGTTGTGTGAAGAGGTCAGGGGAAAGATGGCATTGGGGCGTAAGCACGTGGGGTTGCCTTGTCGACCGGCCAGAATTTGAATGAGGCTCTTCGGATTCAGAGAGGGAGACTGTGTGTGGAAGGTGTAACGCAAGTAAGGCATTTGGCGAGGAGTAAGGAGATACTTTGGTCTTTTGAAGTGGCAAGAGGGTGTGGCGCATCGGAGTGGAGGGGTGGGGTCTGGAGAAGGTCGAGGAGAATCTTAAGCTAAGGTCAAAGGGGTTATGTGTATGGGATTTATGTGAGGAAGGATTGGGAGCTTTGGAAACCGTTGCAATAGGTCACGTGGGAAAGAGACCCAAAAATTCCTCCTTCGAGACCATATCTCTTATCCTAGATTCAAACTTTACGACCATTTCCTATGATTGTAAAATCGTGAGCACAAGTTTGAATCCTCATCTCTCTAGCAGGATCAATCTTAATTTATCATGTTGTTAATGCATTTATTTGCGCGTATGTTGTTTGAATTATTTTTTAATAAAAGAGCGTTCTATCGGAATTATGTTTAACGGTTCCAATTCCAATGCACAATTCCCTTTCAATTCAAGTTATTCCGATCATATGGGATTTATTTGTATTTGTTTAGTATAAGAAGCACCTACAAAAGCAAATTATGGAGAGTTTGAAAATTGAGGAAAACCATCGTTTAATTGCCATTAGAGAGTGAAAGCTATTAAATATCCCCTATAATTATTTGCAATTGAAGAGTAAAGAAAAAGTATTTTAATAAACGTTTTGATCTACTCTTGTTAAAACTGTACTCCAAAAGAGATACCAGCATAAAAGTAATTGATCCGAGTTAATTTTCCTCCCAGTACTCTCTGCAATTTACATTATTTTTCTAAAGGAAAATCTATATAAATGATTTTTATTCAGAATTCTCACTTATATTATCCCAGTAATATCTTTTATTATTTTTATGAAATGATAAAAGATATTACTGCAAATATCAAAAACTTCAATCGCATAATCACAAATCACAACAGAACTCGCAGAGGGTATTTTCGATTATTTTAGAGTTTCTGAACTAGTAAGGACATTGCATTCACTGTATATTTTACTGGAGGTTTTCGCATTGTTTCGCATTCACTCATCTACAAACTCCCTTTGCGGAAATTCCTAGAAAGGACTTCTCTTTGTTATCTCTCTCGCTCCCCTCCGTCTCTCTCCCTCTCTACCAACCCCCTATATAGTTCCTCCAATCAAAACCCTTTTGGCATGGAAACGCCTCCATTTGCAACTCCCTCGTGAAAACGCAACCCCCGTAACGCTTGTTTCAAAAACCTCCGAAAAACTTTCAACCTCACCTTATACAACCCCTTTCCCCCTACAGAAACTCCATACTAACTACCCTCTTTACCTCTTCCTTTCGTCTCTTTCTCCCACTTGCATCCTTCCTCTTCTTTCCTCCTCTCCCCCCTCTATCTCTCTCTCCACTCCGCATATAACTATTACATCCCAGAGCGGATAACAATTCGTCCCTTTTTTTGCTTTTTACTCGATCTATCCTCCTCTTTCCGAATTTTATTCTCTTTTCGTTTCTACCTCGCGACCACTTTTTAAAAATTTGTTTAGTTAAGATTCAAATTTATTCTCGCATTATTCCACGCCCGCAATTATTTTCTACCGGGGTACCGAGAATTTTTCGCTTCCTCGTTTAAAGCTGGATTTTTATTTTTAGGCGCTAACAATAGCGCGTTCAACCTGGTTATTTTATATCATTTTCTCGTAGTTATTTTAAAATTTTAATTGACATCATAATTTAGAGATCCGAGCTTGTGGTTGTATTTTATTTCCATTGGTGATTTTTTCGAAGCAACATTAAGACGTAAGCTATAGAACTAGAAAGAGCTTTCATTAGATTGCTATTCTAGTACTAACATCAGATAAAAATAATTCCATATAATATTATTTGGTATTCTTTTTTGTGTTAAGCGTAGGTTAGCTTTCACTTTGCTTGTCACTAGAACTATTTTAAAAATAAGCAATGTTTGCTAACACTCAAAATAGTTCATTATGCATTGAATTGCTTTGCAACTTGAAATTATCCCAGTTGTCATTATAGAATACGATAATCTAACTATAGCTATCAAGTTGTCTTTTGCATAAATCTTTTAAAGACAGTATATCTTTAGCTTTTAAGAATTCCATTGATATATTGTTTTACGATTCTACAATAAAATTATTTCAAAATTTCACAGTCAAATCAACATTCAACAGCAACCCATCCCGATGCCATGCACGAGCCTCAAATTTTAAAATAAAATTCTTTATAAAAATTAGGTTCTCCTATTTCGCCCATTGAAAACTTTTCTTTCCACCATTCTTCTCCATGATCATTTTATTCGGCTTATTTTATTTGCTATTCTTCTATTGATCTAAACCCGTTTCCTTCTACTTCTTGTTCCTTTTCACAAAACCTTTCCCCACTATTCCCCCAACATTCCTATCCAAAACTTACGCACGTCCCCTGCCCTTCACACCCTTTCTCAGCCTCCCGCCCTCCTCTTCCCACCATCTCTCGCACTCTCCTCCCCCTGCAATGTTCGCCATCCTCCGAGAAAAAAGAATACGCTCCGGTCCTCTCTCTTTCTCTCTCAGAAGCCACAAATTGACGAACCTCCCCAACCGACGCTGAATTCGAATACGTGACGAGGCACATCCTCATCCTTCCCATTATTTTTATTTCCTACCGTCGAATTTCCCTTACTTTTATTTTTACCTCCAGTTCCCCTTTCGCGCGGCGGTCTTTCCATTTTTTGCGTTTTTTCCGCTTTTCTCGCCTTTTTTATATATACACACACACACACACACCCATCCTCTCGCAGCTGCCACCTCTCCTCCTTTCTCTCTCGCACGCACATACTGTTTCTCGGGTCGCCTCTTTATTTCATCTCCTCTTTCCACTCTCCCTCTTTCACATCCTCATTTTTACCGTCTCTGCATACTTTTTACCTTCCATCCTTTCCTTCTATCTCTCTCTCTTTATCCCTCGACTCTTTATGCACACTTTCTATTCAGGATCATACCTTTTCTTCTCCTCTTCCCCCAATCCCTGCCCGACGAAGTTTTCCGACTCTCCTCTTTCTTTCACCTGGAGATTTCATTTATGCATCGGTACTGTTAAAGCGTCATTAACGGTGGAAAAAATATTGCTGCACAGGCGCGAGTTTTTTTTTTTTTAGCTTTCCTTTTTCGCGAAATATCGCGTACTATCTTTCACGTCGGCTCGCTACGTGCGTGCCCTCGCTGCCTAGTAATCCTCGGTTTTGCAGCGGAATATTCGTCTTCGTATATTCAGAAATCGTATTCGAGATTGTGAATTTATTGGGTTTGTCGTAATAACCGCGAGAGAAAGAGGACCGTTTTCCCAGGCTGCCACTAGGAATCTTGGTTCCCTTTTATGAATTATTTTCCAATTTAGTAATTCTGAACGCATAGATATCCAAAGTGAGAAGGGTTTTTTTAAAAGACGTTTCAAGTCTTCAGTTTTCCTTTTCCTCCGAAAAATCCGCCGTCTCACTTTCTTTCACTTCTTTATCTCTATCTCACCCTCAACTTCATTTTTAAAGACCATCTTTATTGCTTTCGTTCTTTGAGGATAAGAGTCAAAGTTTTCAGTGTGTTTCAATTTTGCTTCAAAATCAATAGCAAATGAGGCAGTTTTTAAGTATTTCAAAGGCACAATGGATACAGTCAGAAATTTTCTTTATAGACATATTTCATTCTTTATTATCATATGTAGCATTTGTCATGAGGGGATTGATATTTGGAAATTGGATATTTCGTTGTGTAGTTCAAATTAAAATAGAATAGAATAGAATAAAAATTTTCAAATGGCATCTAACAGCACAAATTATAAGCAATATGGCTTAAATTAACATTTTGGTTGCTACAATGTATAACTTTAGGGAGGTATTTTTAACAGAAAGGTCAGAGCAATCGTAACTTATAATTTAATCGCTAAAAAAATAAAACGTATGAAAATATCTCAAGTACAAGAAAAAAGTATTTATCTTACGTCTATTCAATAACCATAACATGAATTATTTTAAATCCAAAAGACGAGCTCAATGATACTCTAGTAAATCTTTCAAGTGCTGCTGACTGAAAATTTCTTATTAGGAAAAAAATGCGAAATAAATACGCGTGTTATCTGATTTGAAAATCATAATTCTCTGTAAGATGACAATAACGGTCAATAAAACAATATAACGCGTGAAAAATAATTTGAATAAAAAAACCGTTGCTACTCGTAATATCCCGTATTCGCGGCGTTCGATAAGGAAATCCCGTTTGATATTGAGGGAGCTTTCCCGCTTTTCCTTACATCTATTTCAACGACAAACAACATCTTGGAAATGAACCCTGTCATAAATAATCCTCTATTTTTTATACATCACCCATATTTTACGGAATGAATCGCATCTTATATATTTCCTTCATCCGCCCCCTTATACTTCCTTCCAGTGCCTGATCTCCTGAAAGATTTTCTCTGGTCGTTGACTCATGCCCCCAGACACGTCACTCACTCGTTTCTCCGAAACTTTCCTTTTTTCCATCCACCCCGTTTTTTTGGACCTACTCCACCTCCCATTCAATCCTACACTTCTCTTTTGAACTTCGCCTCTCTCTCTCATCCCACTTCTTTACCCTCTTGCCAATCCTCCGCCCCACCACGCTCCTCGCCTCCCTGTTTTTGCTCTTTCGCACGATCCATTCCCCTCACGTCTTTTGCTTTCCTTCTCCCCCCTCTGCCCTCGCCTCCTGTCAGGGTTTTACTCTTCTCCCCCCTCCCCTTCTTACCCTATCCTGCCAATTTCTGGTGTCCTACTTTCTCTCCGTCATCTAACGTCTCCCCTTGTCTCATTTCTGCGTCCCCGCAGGTCTTCTCGAAGGATTAATTCCACTTAATCCCAATGATAGGCATGGGCTTTTTTTGATTATGAGATTGTTTTTCGAGAGGTATGAGGGCTCTCCTCCTGAGGTTGTTTTCGTATCGTGACCAAACACTCCTGGAATACGAAAAATATCCTTGAAATTTCCCTTGAAAAGGAAAGTGTTTCGTTGGATTCTCATTTTCGGAAAATAAAGGGCGTTCGTTCTTGATTTTTTGAACTTTCTCTTAGCTTCATACTTAAGTATTTAATTGAATTTCTCGTTTTTATTATGTTGTTTCATTTTATTATTTTAAATGAAAACAACGATATTTTTACACGCCTTTTTGGATGAATTGCTAATTCCGTGAAAAAAATTGGACATTGAATATTTCACAAAAGCGGTTCAAATACGATACTCGTGTCTCGAGAAGGATTTGTAGAAATTCCCGTATTTTGGCAATAAATTGTTTTTTTTTTTAGCCTCTAATTTCTTCTTTTTTTTACCATAATTATGTTTACCGATAGGTAGCTTCAAACGCGCATTCATTTTTTTGGAGCTCTCCTTCCTTCACTACATCTTTCTCTCTCTCTCGTTTCCTTAGCCGTATGTCTTTCGTGAGTAATGAAGAAGGGGTTAGAGGGAAAAGGAAAAGGCCCAGCGTGCAAGTGGCTGAAATTAGAATCCCTCACTCCTTCAACCCTACTTCTTACCTCATTTCGCGGCCTTTCCGCCAGATTCTCTTCCTGGATCCCTTTTCTCCCTTTCTCGTGCTCTCAATTTATAGCCATATCCGGAGGAGCTGGCGCCATATTGGCTCCGACCAAAGTTTTTAGGTGCATTGACGGAAGAATTTAGAGAAATCTAAGACGCAAGAGTTATTGATTCTGTGAACCCGTGCTTCGACAAACACCTTGAAAGAATCCGCTTCAAAACAACTCGATTTCTTCCGGAGGATGTGTCACACGCTGCGGAAATTTGGATTTCTGGGAAGCGTTCATGTTCCATCTGTTTAGAATACGGAATACGGTTGTGGAAAGTGTGCCGTTCAGTTTCTTGGGAATATATAGCATGAACTTATAAACAAGAAGTGCCTCTTATATTTCTTGGCTTTTAAATTTACAACCATCTATCCGATGACGCATGTGGCGCTCCATCATTAACAGTTTTTTTGGAATTTTTTTAGTTTTTCATTTTAGTTTCTCTGATAATATTAACAAATGTTTTCTGTTGTTTATGTCGTATTATTCAAGCCAAGTAAATATCCATTAAAAGTTTCGGTGAAGTTTTTTCGGATAAATAACGTACAGTAATTATATATTTTTATTTTATTCATATATATTCATATATCATAAACAGGACTTGAGTGCTAATTCACGCTAAGACATATGAAGGTCACACACGACAATGCCCTCAACAGGTTTTAAACCCGCGACTCTAGCATTCGGAACCAGAGATGTTACCACCCCACTAACAGAGGCGGCATTCATATAAGTAGTCGTGTTTATGTGTGGCAAAAAACGACTTTAAAAGGATATATTTCTAATCTCCTTAACTTCAATTAGGTACTCAAAATTTTAATTTATGCCGTTTTAAAAAGTACAAAGCATGATATTGTATACTGTATAAACAACATATCTAAATATATTTTCCATTAATCATTGGCGGATCTCTACATTCTGCATGGGCAAGGTATTGGAGTGTGAAATTCCAGTCATCCGTTTAATTATTTGTCAACAGTCTATTGTTTTTCACCTATAGCTAATTTTAATTGATAATGAATTACGTTTACGAATAATTTTTATTTGAGGCGTTTTATCTTGAACGCATACGTTTTATTCTTTCCCGATCCTCAGACGAGCTGTACTCGACACACTCGTTAGTGCCACCGATTACGATATCGAGGCGAGATAAAATCACTAAAAATTGATCTATCTCTACTAATATATAATCATAAATTCATTCGTTATGAATACGTATTCCTGTTTTTATTTATTTTTATTTTCTTCTCACTATAAAGAAATATTCCTTCGTTATATATCAAAATGCCAAAATAAATATTGACGGGCGAATAAAAAATCAATAACCGAGTCATTCATACTGCCTTTGCATTTGTTGGCAGATTCAACATCTCCAACTATATTCATAAGATTACCTAGTTTTCAGATCCTACCTATTTCTCTCGCTAGTTTACTACACACAAATCCTCCTCTCACCACACTTTCCTCTATTGCTACCCCTTTATTCTCTCTCCACCCCTTTCCCCACTTGCCACCCCTTCCTTCTCTCGTATCCTTATACAGAGAATCTAATCAATGCGCGAGACACTCGTTTCATCCCCTAAACTCGAAGATTTCTATTATATTCCTCCCTCGCATGATTCAATTCTCTGCCTTCCCCCAAAAACCCCTCCCTCTTCCCAATCCCAATGTCTTCCGTCCGACCGCGATCCTCTTCATCACTCCACCGTTCTCCTCCTGAACCTTCAACCTCCAGAGACGTGGAGGAGGGCTGCTCAGGAGCTCGGCTTCACAATACGAGGAGTCTGGTAAAGCGCTGAGTCTACCTTAGTGTGGGAATGGCAAAAAAGATGGCATGTAGAGAGAGAGTAAGGGAAGGAGTAGGAATTGAATTCGGATATTTTTTCAAGGTAGGGTTTAATATGTAATAGCATTTTTTGTGCTAATAATTATGGAACTATTAGTTAATGCTAATCGGAGTTTAATTATTTTGCCTATATAAACGAAATATCTTCGTTGATTCTTGGACTGAATTGTTTCATTGCAAAAAAATCCATCATTTGAGATAAGAGAAATAATTTTTACTGCATTGCAAATAGTATGCAGCGGAATTTGCAAACTAACAATTCCATTGTAATTAATTATCAATGTCATTCATTCAAGTTAATTTTGAATGTCCGTAATAAATCAATCATTCCACTTGGTTTTTCTTGCAGGCTTAACTAAAAATCTATCCTCGTTAGAGATTTTGTTTTGACGTTTGTAGCTAAGGTATTATACTCAGTTGTCAAAATATTGTTAATTGCTATTGTCACTGTCTATAATTATTACATCGCAGACCTACGCACTTAAATGTCAAAATAAATCATTCAATTAACCTTTAGTCGGCGAGGTGAAGTTGTGATCACATTGTAAATGAGGTGCGAATTCCCACTCACAATTGGATTTTCCGAGTTTCATAATGTCATAAGCGTAAAGAGGAATAAAACATTAATTCACTTTGTAAAATATAAACTAGCTGATAGTAGTAAGGTAATTTTCCGCTGTAACTTAGGTAGTGTCTCGCCGACCACACCTCAAAAGTTAAAGATAGTGAAACAAATGTAGAAAAAGTCGGTTTTATGATCACTAATCAATTCATCCCTTTTACTCGTTTTGCGTGCTTCTGTCTCATTTTTTTTCAAAAATTATCCGAGCAATGCTTTTAACCTGTGGTGTACAAGAGTTGGATCTGTATAGGTAAGTTTTATTAAGAGAGAGGGAGTCGGGAACGGAAGAATCATATGACTGGTAAGTATGGCTGCCAGGTGTCCTGTTTTGAACCTGACAGTCAGGTTTTTGAGCTATCTGTTCGAGAAACAAATTGGGAAAATGTCGGTCATACAAATGTCCGGTATTTTCTAAAAGTGGGATTTATATTTGTGACAATAATAAAATCTATTTTAAAAAATTAATATTATTGTCTTGTTATGACGTGACGCATGCGCCTGACGTGACTCGTCTCTCATGACGACGGCGCATGGGCGGGCGTATAGCCAGTGCCATGTGTACGTGCGCGGCGTCATCGTGAGAGACGAGACACGTCCAAGTTACTTTTTATTTGGCCGCTTTGTCTACAAAGGCTGGTCACGTTAAACCAAATATTTTTAGATCCTCATATTCATAATGAGCGAAGAGGAGATACCGGAACCCTTAACCTCAACTGCAACACCTCCTAAGAAAAAAAGAAATGTATGCTAATGCAATGTGGAATGGGAAAAGCAATTTTCTTGGGTTGTTAGTTTAGTCAACGAAAAAACCAAAGCCCGGTGTAAAATATGCAATGTGTCATTCACCGTTGCATATGATGGAATTAAGGCATTGACATAACATGCGGAATCTTTCTTTCCTGGCTCAACGCTGCAGCAACAAAATCATGAAACAAACAATTTTAGATTCAGAAATTGTAAAGAAAATAACAACTGGACTCGCAAAAGTCTCTGCAATTGTTACTTTTGCAATAGAGCTTCTTTTAAAAGAGTTAAAGAATTGCACCCTGTTTTTGGTTGCCACCGATGCATTCAAAAAAGGGGAAGTTGAAAATTTGTTCCTGTGGCTGTCCAGTATTTCACCCTTCAAGGCCTTCAAAATCTTGGATTTTTATGAAAATTCAATTGAAGATTCGCAGTCCATAAGATCAGTTGTGTCGTGTGCTGAATGAAAAAGGGCTCTCATGGACTTTTGTTTCAGCACATGGAGCACACAACGCTGCAGTAAATTTTGGTCTAAACAATTCAGATTTTCAAAAGTTAGCTGAGCAAGAGAATGCAAATATTATTGCAGCTCACTGCATAACTGTGCCGAATATGCTTTGAAGGCACCATCTTTTCATATTGAGAACTTGGTAATAAAAGTGTTTGCGAAATTTTTCGAGCTCAGCTATGGAACGAGAAGAGTTGAAAGATTTTTTTTAATATTGCGAAGTTGAATTGTACGAAGTTGTGAGACATGTTTCCACTCGATGGCTTATTTTGTTTAAGTCAGTCGAGTGATTGTTCCTGAATTGGAAACCCCTAAAATCATATTTTCTACCACCCGGATCTGATGAATGCCATGCGGCAATATGGGATATTATTTCTTATCAAGAAGACGAAGTGGCAAGTGATGAACAACCAACTTTCGCTGAGCTGTACTTTTATTTCACTCATTATTTCATGCCAGAGTTCCAAGATACACTGCTGAAACTGGAAAACCAGTCAACAATTTTGTGTGACCTTTATTTAATCATTGAAAAAGTTTCGCAATTCCCTGCAAAAAATTGATAGGTTTTTCGTTATTAAAGTGACATTTGCATTGCGGAAGGAATATTTACCTGTTCGCGTGATGGCCAAATTTACATCTGAAGCATTAAATGTGTATACCAGAGCTGTGAAATATCTGGAGAAGTGCTTTTATTTTAAAACTTTACCATATCGTGCTCTAAGTACTTTGAGTTTGGCTAATTGTAAGAAACCTCCTTTTTCGTTGAATTGATTCAAATTTGGATGTTGTCACCATGGAAAAAAGAGGTGCTTCCAGATTCTGTCTATGGAGAAGTTTGTGCTTTAAACATGGTGTTCACTTCCCTTTATGGAATAATATCCTTTGATAATTGGACTATAGTTTTTTAAGCAAAGAACCCGATGCTCTCAATTTGTTGAAACGTGCTATATTTCGTTTCAATTTCTGTGTCAGACGCCAGTGTTGAAAGAATATTTAGTGTCATGGGAAATCTATGGATTGATGAACGCAACAGATTAAGTTTTGAGTCAGTCAAAAGGGAACTGTGTGTTTTTTGACATTCCTTTCAGTAGCTCGGTAGCAAATGATGGATTTATAAAGAATAAGAAATTATTAAAAGCCGCACAATCAAATTTAAAATATAAAATGGAATAAAATAAAATTTCCTTATATGAAGTGGTTTTTGGTCGACGAGATTGTGTCCGGTATTTTTGTTCAATTAATCTGGCAACCCACCGTTAAGTGGTAGCCATGCCACTGTAGATTGCCTCCTACTCCGTTTATCCCTTGGAGTGATTTTGGGAGGATGAATATGACGGAGGGAAAGAGCAGGAGAGGCGGTAAGAAACAGGGGTATAGGAGTGGTCTAGTCTGCTGCGTAAATACCTATAGAAGATAAGAATCGAGGCTGAGGAAAATGATCAAATCCCTGCCCGCCCTAGTCGAGTAGACCGAGCGCTCCTCCAGGCCAAATAGAGGTCATTCGTCAATCCAAGAGGGAATTCGTTTGGGAGGCGGAGGAGGAAATAACAGGGTGTCAAAAATCGGTAACTTCAGACGAGAATGTAGTCTTGAAGACACAACAGTAAGGGAGGTGTCCCAAAAATTTATCTGGCTGATGTAAAAATGTTGCGCTATCTCGTTTTAGGGATAATTTTGTATGCATTAATTGAAGAGGAAACGAGTTGATACAAAATGTAGAAATCATAGCATGTAATTTGGATTTTATTTATCCTTCAAAATGTTTCATGCGTTAAATAGAAGTATAAGTAAAAATAGATTCTATCTAATTTTGTTGAAAATAAAAATTAATTTTATGCTACCGTAATTTACCGGTTATAATACGCCCCTAGATTTTCACCAGTGAAATATCAGAATTATCTTATCGCCAAGCATAATAACCACCTAATATTTTGTGTTAATAAGATTAATGTGAACGGTGCAGGTTTCTACTAACTTTTAACAATATAAAACGCAATTTAAATTAATTTCTAATAAATCAATGTTATACGTATTGTACGTCTATAATATATATTTGAAGTTTAAAATATTTATCTTCTTGATCATTTCTTCTAAAAACTATCTTTATAAAGATTGTAAATAAAATATATCTTATTGTTTGCTGTTGAAATAAAATACTTAAAAAAAGAAATTCCATCGAAACAAAACATTTATAACAACTATGCTTTAGCATTTTGCACGGCAAATTACTATTATTGACAGGCTGGAGACAAATATTTGTACTTATAATCAAGTATAATATGCACCTTAACGTTTTGGTAAAATTTTCGGCAAAAATTGCGTATTATGTGCGGAGAATTACGGTAGGTGAAATATATTAGCTTATTGATGTTAACCCAATCCATTAATCTATTTAGAAACCTTAAATAGTGTTTGGTAGCATAGATATTCAGTCTGATAATATGCATTTAATTTTCCTGTATTGAGGGAGTCTTTTTTAAAAATTTTTACTCTCGATTACAAATCTAACCACATGCACCAAATGAATTTTCATTCAATGGAGAGTCATATACAGTTGCAGGAGAAACAACATTATATGATTTAATTATATGTTTCACTACGATATTTAGTAGGTATTCTAATCAGAGTGCGTTAATAACTTCGCATAATTTCAGCAAATCGAAATTAAAATTAAGGAAAACACTCTTAATTAAGGAGAATGGTAATAGCAAGCAACCCTTGAAGATTGAAAACATATTTCTGTTACTTTAATATATGTATGTTCATTCTAATTAAACCGTCACTTCTTCATCTAGTTTAATAGTAAAGTCTTCATATCACTAAGAACTGATTTGTCCTCTGTCGATTTTGGTGTTGAAGCATTCGGAAGAATATTTTAACTACATAAACCATGAGAAAGACTGATAAATGTATCTCTTTTTCAGCTTTTTACATATATTTAGTAATAACACCATCGCAGAATTAATATCTTGTGCATTAAAATATAGTTGATACGGTATTAATGTCGCAACGTGTGACAAGGCACGATTTCCACACCATAAAACATCACCTTGGATAAAGATTCCTCAAATGGTGCTTCGCTATGTCTTTATTCTCAAACCATTTTCTCATTATAGTCTCAAACTCTACAAGAGCCGTCCTTTTCTTAAGGAGCCAAAGGTCTATCGAGCTAGCGTAAAAACAAACGATTACAAGTAGGGGATAATGAAACGCAATCTGCTGATGAGGAAGCAGGCATCTTTCCCACGGCAAAGACGCTGATACCAGCAGATTCTGTCTTTCTCTGTACATAGAGTGAGAGCCTTTGCGCCTTCAAAAGAAAGGCACAAGGTCTTTAGAAATTCCTCATTAGTCTTAGAATAAATCGAAAAAAAATCTCAATCTCCTTCCTCGCAACAAAGAAAAATGATAAAATCGTAAGGGAATCACAGAGTAATGCAGTGCTTTACCCGCAGGGAACCGAAAGGTTTCCAATCCAGACGTGTATTTTTTTCTTAAATAGGATTGACTCAAGTGGCTCCATGGAGCAAAAGGTTTTCTTTGATAGAAATGTGATCTTGGTGAGTATCACTTGAGAAAAAAGAGACAACGGAAAATTCACCGGAATATCTACAGAAAATGAGAAAGAGAGAGAGAGAGGTCATGCATTTCTTTATATATATATATACAGGAGAGCAAAAAAACCTGTGATTTTAATGTGTTGCGGCCTTTATTGAAATTTTTACGAAACGAAAAAGCGGTTATGCGAAGAGGTAAATTTGGCAGCGCTATGGTGACGCACAAATTAGTAGAATGGCGCAAGAGGAACGAGAGAAACAATCTTTTCTAGCACCGAGAAGGTAGATTAAAATGAAAATTACATGAGAAGGTATATGAGAAAGGTTCAGAATGAAAAACCTGATGAAAATTGCTGAATACTCCTTTCTTTTTCGTAATGCATATATTCTTCTGTTACACGAATTACAAAAAAATCTTTCAATATTTACACTTATCAGCATGGGAATATGGCGTAAAGGTCGTAGTTTTTCATCAAATCGGCAAAGACAGTGAGAGGCCAATTTAAATTCAGTTTCCTTTCATAAATTTATTTTAAGTAAATTGAATTGTATATCAATAGGCGGCATTGGAAATGACTGGGCGGCTGTGAATTTAATCACGGATGGAAAGAAGCCGCGAATATAACCCAAATACAATGAAATTCAGATATGGCAAATGAGAGTTACATATTTATTCAATAAGAAATCAATGTATTACACGTTTTCCGTCCTACTGTGAGAAATAATGAATTATTGAAGAGGTAAAAAAATACACTTTCGAATGGACTCAACTAAAGAAATGGCGGACGTAATTTAAAAATCCGACCTTAACCTGTAATATATGTAAAATAATCCTTTTTTTAGCTTTAGAAAAAATCTGGAAACAGAAAACAGCAAGAAGAACGAAAACGAAAAAACGAATTAAAGTTGAACCGACAGAAAGTAAAATTAACACAGTAGATACTGAAGTAATTTTGAAATGACGCGGCACTCGTCGTGTCTCGAGTCTGGGAATGAGATAGTAGAATACGAATTTATATCGAAAATTTTGTAAGAAATGAAAAAGCAACTGTAGATAAATCACTCCTTATTTAAATACATATTGAAAATTTAGGGAATTATTTTGTAACGTTACTCTAGCCATTGCTGCAGAACAAGTTCCGAAAATATTATCAACATTTTTAACAAATATGGGAAGAATTGCAGAGCAATCTACATAAGGCGAATTTTTCACCGGAGTAAAGAATCGCAGATTCGAAGTATTGTTGGTTGCCTACAGATGTAGCATAATAAAGATATTAGCCAAAAATACACACAAATACATATGTAGCAGCACGTGTTTTTATCGATTTTTACCAATTACTAACCAGAAGATAATTCTAGATAGACGGCATTTATGCCACATGTAGCCCTAATGTAAAACTACATACACTGGAATTTTTGCATTTTTAACTTACGTTAATTTTGAGTTATTTTGTGCATGGACAGACAGACAGATGGACGGATGAAGCGAATAAGTAAGCGATAATTTTGAAAAAAACCAACTTTTATATCCTTATTAAAATTTTCCAGGCGGAAACAGAGCTAAATTTCTTAATTGTTGTCCTCCTCAAACATTAATGCAAGGAAAGTCCACGCCGTGCGAGCCATAGAAGAAGACTAGCCAACGCCAAGAAAAAGGGTAAAAATGGATTAAATAGAGTTTATGAATACTTTTAAAGTGAGTCAAATGATTTTTAAGGAATATTATAACATTGATATTTTTTACCATTAACATTGAAAGATTTATCGCAACATAAATCGATACATCTACTTACATTTGTTCGGCAACCAAGTTGTTGTTTATTGTTTACGTTTTGGCTAATAGTATTGACATAATCCACATAATTTTATTGCTGCTTTAAAGGCTTCGGTGCATCTATCCATGCGGATATTAAGCAAGACGTTAATGCATAAATATATTAATGGTTAGACTTTACAATACAATAGATAAAACGTTAAATTTTAATGTAAACATCGCTTGCGTAATTAAGGAATGGGGTGCGAAAATCCAGGGCTTATGGTGCACTCGGAGTAATTTATATTTTAATAAAACTGCTCGATTATGCCAAATATCCTTGGAATAGAAGTCTGCCTTGATTATATGATGGATTCGCCATTGAGATACACCCACGAGGACAAGCCTGACTAAAATTTTTCAATGGTTTCTTTAGGTGGTAGTTAAAATTCCGTGTGAACCTCTTCTCCGAATAACACATTTGAGAAAATTGGGGGCACCGGCAGCGCGGGGCCCCGAGAAATAAAATCATTTGCTACTTAAAAGAAAATTCTTTCCCCAGCTAGTCCTATATAATACTCGATTCATACAGGGGGTGCTGGTGGTGTAGTGGTTAGCATGATGACTGATACTCACCTGCTGCTCGATGGGGCAGCAGGCACGAATTCTGCGAAAGTCGGATTTTTCCGAGGTCGTCCGGTTCCCTCCTTGTGTGGTTTGAGGAGATCGCGCAAAGTCAGCCTTCCGTCCATACGGAAGGTACATACATTAAGTAGTTGACCCCCTTGGTGCATTCCGTAAAGCGTAGGCTAATGCTGGCATCGGGTTTCCCTCATCCCTTCTGTGTGTATGTCCAGTTGATGACAGTGCAAATTGACCATAGCAGTCGACGCAATTAAAAAATCAATACTTACTACTTAATCGATTCATCATTTTAAATGTGTGCTATAGAATTGCGCATAACTCCACCACCACTTAAATTTGCAAAATAAAAATAAACTCGAAATGCAAATATTCACATTACTATATTTTCCGCCACCGGTCTCCGAGTAAATGATGCATATTGAATTCAATTAGTTAATTTTCATGGAATAAAACGAATTATTACCTATCTTTAAAGCAACTTTAGTTGGTGTACAACGTCGTCTAAGTTATTTTTTGTGATCTCTCTCCTTCGTAGTTAATAAATTACAAAATATACGATGAATAATTGAAATATTGGTATAAACGACGTGTTGCTAAGCAATTATTGAGTTGGAAATGGAACAAATAAATTTTCAGAGAGTGATTTTGAGAAAGCGTTGTTAACTAGATCATCTGTAGGTAGAACCTATACGGATGTATTGCCGAAGCGTTAACCCTCCGTTAGTCGCGTGGCGTCTGCTGGACGCTATGTAATATTATTTTCTTTGCACGAAGCAGATTTGGATATTTAGGAACTTCTCCTTTTGCGTATCTTATTATTTCAAGCTTATCTGCCCATCATTTAAACGTTTTTGGGTTTCGTCACCTCACCGGGTTATATAGTACTATTTTATATTTTATGAGTCTGATAGACGCCACGCGACAACTTACGTTCGATTGGGTTACATCATTATTTTTGCGCTGTCCATTGCAATAATTTTTAATGCGTTATCTTTTATTTTATTTATAACATATATATATATATATATATATACACATATATATAGTATATTTGTTAATTTATTTACTTACTATATTTTGTTCTTTGTATTAGAGCTCTCATTGGGCTACTTTATATGGCTGGTTTCCTTAGAAACAGCACACTGAATACAAGTGATTTGTAGAATACTAATAGTACTGGGATTGAATTTTTTCGTCTAGTAATGTCTCAGAAACGCTTTCATTTCCTTTTAAAAAATACTCGTTTTGATGACAAAGTAACCAGGAATGAAAGAAAAGTTTTAGATAAACTTGCACCTGTGAGGGAAGCTTTTGGTATATTTGTTCAGAACTGCCGTGAAAGTTATTCCTTGGGGGAATATGTAACTATAGATGAAATGCTGGCAAAATTCAGGGGAAGGTGCAGTTTTAGGCAATACATCCCCACCAAACCCGGAAAATATGGAATAAAGATATTTTTACTGGCAGACGCTAAAAACTTTTACACAGCAAATTTAGAAATATACGCAGGGAAACAGCCATGGCGCATTTCAGGTTAGCAACAGTCCTTATGATGTTGTCAAAAGATTGATCATGCCAATTAGTGGTAGTGGACGTAATATTACCGCAGATAATTTTTTTACTATTTGCGAACTACTTACAGACATTTTAAAAAGTGACAGGCTTACATATGTAGGTAAAATAAGGAACAATAAAAGGCAGCTTCCACCCTCTTTTGCATCAGCACAAGGTCGGGAACCATTTACATCTCGTTTTGGTTTTCAAAAGCATTGCACTTTAATGTCTTACATACCCAAAGCAAGGAAAAATGTCCTCCTACTTTCGTCAATGCATCATGATTCTGCTATCGACGAAACAACAGGTACGACAAAAAAGAAACAGAAATAGTGACATTCTATAATGCTACGAAATGTGGAGTTGATGTCGTAGATAAATTATGCGCTACCTACAAACTGTAACAATTATATTTGCTTAGAACATTCTGAAAACAGTTGTGTTTATTGTACAAATAAAACTAGTTAAACATTGTTTACGATACGAGAAAATGTTAATGTATGTCAGAGGAACGTGCGCTCAAATCTATTAACAATATATGTTAATGTACATTAAAATTATACATATTTTTGTACCGATTACATTACTCGTACCTTTGTAGTGAATAAATATAATCAATTTAAGTCATTCTCTGTAAGTCTGTACACTTCCTGAAGTAATAATTAAATGGAGTCTAATAGACGCCACGCGACTAAATGTGTTTTAAAAAGTGGCGCGACCAACGGAGGGTTAAACAGGTTTAATTTTTTTAAAGGTTTAGCCCATTTATCTTAAGACTAAAGAATGTGCAATTGGGATGGTGAATGTCACATTAGCAACTTAGAGACGAATATAAGTTTAACGCATTCTGTTTTTCATCGTTCAAATCAACTTGCTTATTAGCGGAAATACCATTTCTTTAGCCATATATATCCTTTTCCTATAATTAGCATATATAGTGAGTATGCCTGCGAAACGGCTTTTAAGTATTTAAAAAATCTGATATTATCATTCTTCCCGTAACTGTTGGCATCATACTTTATTACCGTAATTTTCCGATTGTAATACACACACGTTTTCACGAATGTAATGTGAAAATAGTCTTATCACCATACATAATACGCACTAATTTTTTGTATAAAGATCAGTGTAACTTTTCACTTGATTATTAGAAGTATCGATACAGTTTTCGCTTTGAGGACAAGTGATATGCGCGCGAGAGAGTATACGAGGATATCACGTTACGTTCTAACTCACTTATTAAAGATCGACACAATGTATTAAAATACGTTTGACATGGATGGTTCTGAAGACGACATCGTATGGGATGATTTCGGTGAAGTGGATAACGTTCTCGGCGATGTCATTTACGCAGACGATGAGAGTGAACACAAGATCGCGGATGAACTATTTGAAAACAGTGATTGTGAATTCGGAGATTTTAGTGATTGGGACAGCTATAAATAAATAAAAAAACAAACAAATAAATAAATGATTAAATAAATAAATAAATAAATAAATAAATAAATAAATAAATAAATAAATAAATAAATAAATAAATAAATAAATAAATAAATAAATAAATAAATAAATAAATAAATAAATAAATAAATAAATAAATAAATAAATAAATAAATAAATAAATAAATAAATAAATAAATTAATTAATTAATTAATTAATTAATATTCTGTTTTGTTTTGAAATAAAAATAAATAAATGCTATCAGAATGCAATGAAAAGTACAATTTATTTAGAAAGTCATGTCCGAAAATAAAATTATTTCCTTACTAGAAAAAATTATATGCGTATGTTACCATGTTACCCTAAGTATTAGCCAATATTTTGAGAGTAAAAATGCGTATTATAATCGGAAAATGGCGGTATTTTGCTTTCACGACAAACCCAGGACCTTTCATTTTATAAGCGAAAATTTCAAATGTTCAAAATAACCTCTATAGCTCCCCCCCCCCCTATAAATCAAACATTAAAGCCAATTAAGGAGAAAAATCAGCTGTAAAATGCATCATCATGCTGAATGATGGTCAAAGCTGAATCAATGAAATATATAATCTACGATCATTTTTAGCATGATCGATCTCGATGGTTATATATGCATCGATTTTTGCATGAAGGTAAGAAAAAGAAAGAAAATCGGAGAAGGTCAAAAACTAAAACCCTTAGAAAGATTGTAACGGGATACGTTTTGACGAAGGGATAGATAAGAGAGAGAAGTGATAATGAGATTGAGGTCTGCGACGAGGGGGGGAGGTGTTGGAAAAATGGTGCTCACAGAAAAGATGGCATTAGACGGCTGACTAAGGGCAGGAAAAAAGGCTATGGAGTATATAAAAAAACATCCTCTCACGTCATCGATGACAACGGTGCGAATAAAGGAGCGAAGGAGAAAGACCCGCAGATGAGTAAAAAGACGGAACGAAGGGCGGAATGGAGAGGGATGGGAAGAGACCGGGGCGGGACGAGCGATCCTACGCGAATTTTTAAGGGCGAGGTCGAAAGAACGGCGAAAGGGAACGAGTTTTTGAGGGACATCCCTGAGGTTGACGGATAATGAGAGCGGATTCGTGTGCGTGGGCGGGAAGGGCCAGGATGGATGGAATATGCGGCCTATTAAAGGGGTGGCGAGACAAATTGAGTTCCTCCGCCTGCAGAGAATACCCTCATTTGCCTCGCTTGCAGCAACCCGCCGCAACATCGCCATCTTTAACCTCCTTTTCCTCCTCCTTCGACTCTCCCCACTCCCTCCCTCCCTATCTCGAACTCCCCCCTCCTCCTCGTTCTTCTCTAGCATCACTTTCACGGTCCGCGGTGACTGATTGTCGGAAATACCTTGACGCGGAGAAGATTAAATTGATCATTTTCGGTCCTCAAAGAGCCATAGCTAGAGTTCTTCTCTCCACTCTCTCCCCATATTTTTAATGGAAAGAATAGAAGCCGAAAGAGGAAAGGAAAGCCTCGTATAATTTATGCAATCAGATATGAATGCATCAACGCCCCGGAATTATTTTTAAGATGGTTAAAGCGCTTTAAAAAATATAAGGGTCGCGTTCGCCTGCTTGGGATATGATTTACAACTCCTGTCCATTCCATAAGGTTAGAACGATTAAAATTTTCGATTCTTTTTTTTATTTTTTATTGATGAGCAGGAGAATGAAATATAGCGCTTCATATATCACGACCGATATTTCAGGAATATGGCAGGATAATTTTAAAGGAATAAAATGAAGAGTCTCTGGTTTAGAGCGAAATTAGTTTGCGTGCCAAGATTTGACATCATAAGCTATACTGACTCAATGAATACGTATGAAATTAAAGTATCGAGCATATAAAAATAAATTTGAAGTTATCTTCCCTTAAATTATTTGACAAAACTAAACATCCTTGTGGAATTTAAAATTATTTATAATATATTGAAGTTTAAATTCAAATATGTATTATTATTTAAGTAGCGAAATATTCTCTAAGTTTACGAATAAATGGTTGGTTATAAAAATATTAATGCCTTATAATATTATAAAAATTTGAAGTAAACATTCAAAATACAGTGAAATTAGCTGCGGTGTGCTCTTTATGAAATGCATATCCGCATTTTCTAAGCACTTCATTGGCTACTTCTATTAAGTCAGAACAATAACTAAATTACTTCCAATTACGGTTTTTGCCTTGTAAAAATAATCACTGGTATTACTAATTCAATACCAGGTTTCGTGTGACTTTGATTTTTAGATTAGGAAAATTGACTTGATAAATTAGTAGACGCAGATGACTGGTAAGAGAGAAAATTGAAGGTCATGAAGGAATAGGAAACCAGCAATACCAAGAATGGCGATGTAAAACTAATTTTCCAGTCAATGAAGTTCAGATAAGTGATAAATTAAATGATACAGAATGCTTATAGTTACGAAAATTCTTGACGAAGGGTTTTTAGGAAAATTAAGCATTTTTTAATTTTTCATTCCTTTGAAAGGGGAATTACTTCAACCTTTACTAATATAAATTCATCAACAAAAAATATATATTGCTAGTGTAATTGCCTGTCAAATACGACGGGTATGCGTGAATTAAGTATTAAATTTAAATAACTTCCCATTCTTCCTCCCTTTCTCTCTTCCTCTTCCTCCCATCCTCCCTACCTCCCTCCCTCCCATCATCCCTCCCTCACTCCCCCACATCTTCCCTCCCATCCTTCCTCCAATCCTCCCTCCCATCCTCTCACCCATCCTCTCACCCATCCTCCCTCCCATCCTCCCTCCCATCTTCCCTCCCATCCTCCCTCCCATCTTCCCTCCCATCCTCTCTCCCATCCTCCCTCCCATCCTCCCTCCCTCCCATCCATCCTCCCATCCACCCTTCCATTCTCCCTCCTTCCCTCCCATCCTCCCTCCTTCCCCCCCATCCTCCCTCCCTCTCTCTCCTTTCTCTCTCCTTCTATGGAAAAATAGACTAATTCGATACCACGTTTACTTTCTATGTACCTTCCATTCTATATCCCTTCCTTCTCATCTCCCTCCACACATCCCCCTATCTTACTCTACATCTATATAGTCGTTTGGATAAGCAAAATAATCCAAACTAAATCCCAGTCCCATTATAATTACGTAATTTCGCGAAAAATCCTGATAATTAAAGGCAATCTATGCACTCGTATATATTACACGCATGCGGGTTGAGATAACAATTGACTCTCGAAGTTTAACAATAACGTGATCGGCAAGACATCTTCCTGTTTAAAAGCCCATATTTTCCCAAAATTGTGATTTAAATGTTTAATATGAGAGATTTCGAATGGTAGGCGTAAAAAGTTGAATAGAATAAGAAACTTCATTAATATTCCTAAAACATAGTTTATATTTGAAGATCGTACGCCAATTATTTCTAATTTTAATTTCCAATAGAATAATTGCCTGCACTTAAAAAGTCGCTTTTAACGTGTTATCTTACAGGAAATGGAAATCGCATCTCCTGGAGTTGAACCCGAGTCTTTTTTCATATTTGTTATCATCATTTACTTTTTATATCTGAGTCAAATATTCCTGCGAAATTTCACCCTTCCACTTAATCGGAAAGTTTGTTTAAAACGCGTTAACATATGTCATTGATGACGTAAGCGTTACGATGACATCATCGAAAATTTTTGCTCGTGTTAGTAACACATCCAATCTGATAGAATAAGCCTATCTAAAATAAAATTTAATAAAATATATTTCAATTCGATATTTTAATTAAGAAGTTTTGAATCAATTTTGTCATTAAAATTATATTGACTAATTTCAAGATTTTATATTTTTTATTTATTTCATAAGAAGAAACGTTACGAAAAATTTATTAGATTTTCTATTATTTCTAATTTTATAAGAACTATCAAAAATATTGTGAGCTAACCAAAATTTAAGAAAACTAGAAAAAAGACATACGACTTATGAAAAGGAAAGTTTTGAATAAAATATAAAAAACAAAACTTTTGATTTGACAGGGACAATCAAAAAGCAACACGGACAAAGTGGTAGCTTGAAAAGGTTTTCATTTTGAAAAATTAGCTTAAAGGGTAAGTTCATTCAGTATTCATCTTGACAGATTATATTTTTCCCTTTTCTCCTTCCATGAGAAGTCGAATTTCGATTCGATTTTTACATTTCGAGAAATCCAGGAGAACCAAGATGCGGATTAAATTATTCACTCACTCACTCTATTAAATAGGAAAGGGGAACAAAAATTGGTCTAGAGTAGATACAGAGAGGTTTTGGGAACTACTTCTTCATCCCCTCCGATGTAGACCTGGCGTCTCTGTTTATATCATCTCATACTCTCAACTCCGCCTGTCATTAATGCGGAGGAGAAACGCTGTACAGAAATGACTATTTAAAGCTGAACATAGTAGTAGTGGAGAACCCCGCTAAGAAGGATATCGCTTTAATATATTAATATTTGGCTAAAATGTTGGACATTTTACAATGCTGCACTTATTTTGATAAGTTCATTTTATATTCAGAATATTTTCTCTAAAAGAAACGTATTTATTTATATGACAAACTACTAAATAAAATATGACTTCACCGAAACTTCATGTTTTAAAAGTTGTATTGTGAGGAATGATTGCGCATATCCTTTCAAAATAAAGCATTTAATAAAATATCTATTTG
Source organism: Tanypteryx hageni (assembly GCA_028673005.1). NCBI lineage: Eukaryota > Metazoa > Arthropoda > Insecta > Odonata > Petaluridae > Tanypteryx > Tanypteryx hageni. The sequence goes on from CM054116.1 coordinate 62,171,191, forward strand.
TTCACAGAAATATTTCCCCAAATGATAAAATATAAAGGATAAAACCTTCATTAAAAACTTAAATAATTCTATAGAATACTGTTCTTGTTCAAGTATTACGCTATTCATGCTAATTTGAAAATACTTAATCTCTTCCTGTTGGCCCCCTTGGTGCTCTTCGTTATGAGTAGGCTAACGTCGGCACCGGGTTCGATGTGGATGGAATCCAAGAGGTTGATTTACCATAAATACAGACCAACAACAACAACATTAATCTCTTCCTTAAACATATATAATATCTCGTTAAAAAAGGACTCTGGTTTATTACCTTTCAAATAATAACAATTGCCTCACAATCGCTCAGCATCCCACTAGTTTACTTCCTATTTCAAAAAAAGAAGCAGGTTCTTTTGCATCTACACCGGCACATGACCTATACGTACTTCATCACAGGCTGATACTCCGTGTTACTCGCCCAGAATTCTCTTCTTTCATCATTGATTCCTTTTCCCACCCGATCCGTCTTCGTACACTTATGTATGCCTTATGGAATCCTTGCCCCTCATTTTATTCAAGATCTCGTGACCCACTTCATTCTCAAAAGAAATCGCGACATCGTAAAAAGAAATCGTCCCTTAGAGCTAATTCTATGATAACCTGCGTACTCTTTGGCTTTTTCTCGTTCAGAATCCTCCGTGCGTCCCAGATGAGACGAAGTATGAAGTTTCGAGATCGTATAAAGAGTTACCCTTTCAGCATATATATTACGCAAGTAATCGGGTAGTCTTGTTTTTTTTTGTTTCACTTCGCAATTTCCTTCCGTTCCTATAACGTAAGACTAAGAGTTCCTCCAAACAACTCGTCTCTCCTGAGAGAGGATTTCATATTATTGTATAATGGAGGAAAAGTTGAAAAAGTCTAGACGATTTTTTTTTTAAATTATGTTTGAATTATCGTTCAGCTTATTCCGTAGTAAAACTATTTTTATGAAAAAATAATTTTGGTAATTCAAGAAAGAATAATCTATCTCGTCTTATAGCTTAAATTGATAAAACTTTTTCATAAATAGCCATAAAAAATTGAACATATTTATGAATTTGAGACATTAACAGTTTCTATTATACATGTATTTTTATTCAAGATGAAATTTTTCTGATCTACGCTGGATTATAAAATTACCAACAAATAACATTTATTCTAAAATCTCATCTCAAGTATGTTAATTGAATCTTCTGCATGCCGAAAAAATAATGCTATTGGGAGAACAAAATCTTTTATTTTTTCAAATTTTTGCACTAAGCATTAATTAAAAATAATAATAACCCGCTTTAATTAGCATATATGTTTTGCCTCGCAACTCTTTCAGTCCGTTACAATAACCTTCTAAGCAAATTTACAAACCTCTTTCAATTTATATGGTAATATTTTCTTACGCAATGCAAGATTCGACGAGTTTCATTCTGAAGTAACTTCATGAATCTCGATTCGTGCTCGTATGACAGATTCATTTCAATTAATGTTTTCTTGCGCGGAGATCGGCTGCATAAATCTCAATTTCATGTCGACCTCTTGAACCTCTCTTCGTGGTGGTTTCCGAGAGCGTGGAGTCAATAGGTCAGACTCCCGTGTTGTTTTTCCCGCTCTCTCGATCCCTACTCCTCCTTCTCCTTAGTTCCCCCTCCTCTCTTCTTCCTCGCGTTCTTAACCTCTAATTAGATCTCTTTATCTATGTAGCGACCACACGCACGCACGGAGCCACCTCCGAAAGGCATCGGTTTGACTCCCCTTTCCGTTTCGCCCGTCTTGACTTCCATTACGCGGGCCGTATTCTTTCCGTATTCCTTTCCAAAACTTCCTCACACGCTTCTCTTGGTTTCCCGCAAGGCAATTAACGTATCCTCCGAGGGAAAAATGTAGCTGAGGTCTTCTCCCCTTATCCGTTTGCCTTTTTGCGCTCCACCCCTTTTTCGCAATCCTCCTACTTTCCATTCCCTACAGTCGAACCGCGTATTTATTTTGTCTTTTTCTTGGAGAAACTGGATCATTCTTTGCTCTGCGTTTCCGTGGCCTACTCGCATCGTTCCCATCGAAATTTCTAGCATCCGCTCGCCGGAAATTGATTCCGGTCCCAGCCCTGGCGACGACGAGATGGAGAAGACAGAGAATGGATGGATTGGGAGGGGAGGGAAAGAGGGAAAGAGAGAGGAGGGTCGCCGAAAGGTGAAAAAGTAGTAGAGGATGGAAGGTTGGTTGACGAGGGGGAGATGTAGGAAGGTCAAGGCTGGATGTTTTACGGATGCGAAGCGGGAGGGAATGGCAAAGACTGGAGGGGATATTGGATTCGAGGTAGACTTGATAGACCGGGAGAAACTTTATTTAGTATGAATGAACGCGGTAGTGGCAGAAGTTCGCGCGGCGTTTGTCCTTGTAAACCTTTGTTAGTTAGGTCAGTGACCTTATTATTTTCGCCCAATATTTATAGGAGTGCTATTATATTAACTAACCAGTTAGTTTTGGAATAAACCTTCAATGCTATTTTTCGCCCAATTTCATAGATTTACTAAGGTGTATATGTACGTGCAATGCGTTTTTGATATATTATATGCCATTTGGAATTTCTAGTAGGCTTCCTCTCTGAGATAACGGCTTCTTATTGACGCTTTGGGAACCTTTTGGGCCAGCTAGGAAATAGAACTAATAGAAACGTTAAAAATATTAAATATTATTTTTATTTACACATTTAAAACAATTTTAAAATCAGGCTGTGATATGAAAATGATAACATAATTGTTTCTTATGTTAAACTAATAATATTTTTGCATGGGTCTTTTATTCATGGTTCAAGATGAGGCCCAATCATTAATTCTCGCACCGGGGAACGCACCAGCGTGACCGTTCCTTTGTCCTAACTGCTTTTGATAATGTTTTTATTATAATCATAGTAGAAATAATAATAACTTCACCGTTTGTCTGTTTATGATATCACAAAAGGGCTTGATCATTTACTGTTACTTTCATCATTAGCAGTGCCTCTCTCCAACCTCATTGCGTGAAATTACACCTGTGAATAATTTCCACAGCGACGTAGGCAGAATTAAAAAGCCACATTTCCAGCCTAGATTCCCTATTAAAGATTAATCGAATAAATATTAACATGTATTTCTTTGCAAATAAGAAACCTGTATTTTTCTTTTTGATCAGGTATACGAATTATAGAGGCGAAAAGATATCCACAAGCCAAACTTTATTTGTAAAGAATGTGAAGTCTGAATTGATTGTTTATTATTATAATATGTAAAATAATATATCAACCTGTCTTTCTTTCTTTTGTGCATATTTGAAGGAATATGGGCATTAACCCGCTTGCAGTTGGTCATGTACGTAGAGAATTACTGCATCATAACAAATACCTGATGTGGTCATTACGCGAATTTCTTCATTAAGAGTAGGGAATATGTTGCAATTGTAATTACGTTACTCTTGGCAACAGCTTCCTCGGGAACAACTATAATTAATCACGCTAACGAGTTAAATTTAAACCCTTTGAATAAATTTCACAGTGAAAAATACATTGAATAGCCTTGAACATCAAACAAACAATACGCAAAGAGAATTTGTTCGATAACAAAATATCGATGTGCAATTAAAATTACCATTGGTGGCAATGGCATCACTGATGATATTTGTTGACAAAATATGACGCTAGATGGTCTTGGTATAATTTTTTTGCGATTAAAATTGGCTTTAGCAATGCTGGCTCCGCTGTCAACAATTTTTAAATTTTACCATAGCAGCGAAAACAAAGCTGCCACATAAATTTATCAATGTAATAAAGATTTACTTAGATAATCCAAATATCTCTTAAACAGTTCAATTTATGAAAATATGTTTCAAACATCCACATCTACAAGGTACCCTCCAAGTCAACTTTTGGCGGATGGCGGGGAGTGCAGTGCACCAAAGGTCCTTATTTTTTCAACATTATCTTTTCCTATAATATTCTCTTATCGTCCTAGGTAAATACGATCCTCTATATCGCTCCGTTATGCAATCGATCTTGCGATTCTTATCCTCGCTATCCTGCCTTCCGAGATACGTCGGGCTTCTGATAAGACCTACTACCTCATTCGCTAGTCCCTTCGACATAAATTATTCCTGCAGTTTAAAACTAGCCTGCAATTTAGGTTACTCTAACGATGACCATTTCAGATTTTCTATTAATGATGTTATGCTTTGTTTAATATCGTAATTTCTCTTTACAAATCTAGCTGCCCTGCTCTAAACCCTCTCTATCTCGTTAGTGAGTCCCTTTTCGTAGGGATCCCACACAGCCGACGCATATTCGACCTGCGATCGAACCAAGGATAAATAACATAATTATTTCACTGTTTCGGAACTACTTCGAACTATTCTCCCTATAAACGCCAGCTTTTTGTTAGCGGCACCTATCAATCGGCGAAAGTGGGTGTCCCTCGAGAGATCACGATGGATCGTGGCTCTAGACATTTAACCAAGTCTGAAACTGGAATTTCTAATCCGTCCAACAAATAATTAACATCCAACGAGATACACTTGTTTCTCCAGAAATTGATGACACAGCTTTCTTTTGGTTGATCTCTAACTGCCATTCCTTACACAATGCAGAAATAGCTTCTAGATCATTCTGACTACTGAGCTGATATCGTTTATATAAATTAGAAATAATAACGGACCAGTTACACTACCCTGTAGAACGCCAGAGACAACCTCCACTAAGTTCGAGGATTTCTCATCTATAAACCTTATGCTTCCTATGATTTAAAAATTCACGGATCCAACTCACAATTTTGGAATTAATGCCAAAGGTTTCTAATTTTGTTATTAACTTCCTGTGAGGTACCTTATCAAAGGCTATCCTAAAATCTAAGAAGATGTCATCGACCTGCCTATTATTTTCTCCGCTTCTCAATATACAATTCACAAAAAGATCGAGCTGAGTATCGCAAGACCTTAATTCCTGAAGTCGTGTTGACAATCGTCAAACATGAATTACTATCAATAAATCGCATTATTTTGGTAACGAGTATATGCTCAAGAATCTTGCACAATATCGAAGCAAAGGAAATCGACTTTTAATTTTCTGGGTTCTCCTTGTTGCCGCTCTTATGAATTGGGGTAACGTGCGCTAACTTCCAATCGTGAGGGACCTCTCCGCCGGAAATAGGTTTCTCGAATATTATCCGAATTTCTTCAGTTAATTCTTTTAAAACGCGAGCAGGAATTTCTTCGGGGCCAGTGGGTTTGTTATGTCTGATGGAACTTAATTACCCTGTTATTCCCTCCTCAGAAAATACTTTATCGTCCATCAGATTGCTCCTTATAATGTACGCATTGATAGTTGACGGCTGCAAATGCTTTTAAAAATGACCGTTTAACAGGTTGGCTTTCTCTACGCTATCATGAATAACGACACCCGAGACGTTACGTACAAAAGTTGTAGAAATTATATTCTCTTCTACTTTGGTAATACATAACTACATTAATGAAAACCTAACGGAAACATCTGGCAAAACGGAAAATGTTAAAGGAAAACCTCCACTTTTGGTTGACCTATTTTATTCAAAATATAATCAAATCTTGATTTTTTTAATTAAAATTACAATTATAAAGTTTTGTTTTGATTTAATTAGTAGCATCTGAGTTAGAGTGGGCACAATATTCCTATCAAACACACAGACATCATTGAGAGAATAGTAATACTTTCTCTATAATACGTACGAAGAAAGTAATAGTTGAACAATATTACGTTTTAGTAACTGAATTGCTGTGTACGAAATTGTTAGTACCGTAACGATGTATGAGTAATGCGAGATGAAGGAAGTCAGTGATATCACTGAGACAGCCACATGGGAGCAAATACATAAGGAAAATGCACTGGTGTTAATAAGTATTTATCTTTAATTTTTAACTGAATCGGACAATGGGGTACTTTCAACATTTGAAAACTGTATTCTAAATCTAATAGTTTCTACTCTAATTTAATGCTTTTTGTGGATGAATTTGTCATATTAAGAGAGTAATTTCTTTGATTTGTGTAAATCACATCTTTTTCGACTTGAACTATTAATTTGACGACAAAAACTTGCTACCGATATTAATACTGAGTGTAAATTTTGCTTTGTCACTGTTTTTAAAATATGAAGGCTACACCCTGCAATATCTACTGAATAATGCAGCGGTAGACTAGGATTGTATAATAAACATCCTTTGTCACTGTTTTTAAAATATGAAGGCTACACCCTGCAATATCTACTGAATAATGCAGCGGTCGACTAGGATTGTATAATAAACATCCAAATCGTTAATAGCTAACGAGAGGCATGAGACGTTAAACACGAACGACCCTGGCAGTCTAATTTAGTGATTTTTTATAACAGGTGTAAATACTAGCTTTATAATTTGGAACATAAGAAACCTTTTCTAGAATTCATTCATTCATTCGTGTTCTGTCTTGCGACAGGTCCTACCAATTAATTAATTAATTGGTTTTGACTAGGGAATATACATACACGGTGTGGTGGTTTCCCGTTGCCTTCCACACCGGACTCACACACAGAAGGGAGGAGAGAAACCCGGTGCCGGCATTTGCCTGCTCTTACGAAGAACACCAGGGGGGCCAACGGCTTAACGTCCCTTCCGAAGGACGGAACAGCTGAATTTGCGCGGTCTCCTCAAACCACGCAAACAGGGGGCCGGGTGACCTTGAGAAAAAATCCTACTCGCGCAGGATTCGTACCCGATGACTTTTTTTCAAGCATCGGGCGAGTAGCAGCCAGCGTCCTAACCACTACACCACCGGCACCCCCCTAGAATATACTATAGAATAGAATATACTATCACTTTTCACGGCTACATTTAGGCGAAATATACATTAAGTTTTTCCAATATTATATGAGGTTTGGGACTAAATAAATTATCGATTGGGGTTTAGCCTTATGGCGAGCTCGATAATTCCATTTGCCGATAGCGTAAAAAGAAAAATCTAATAATCGGTGCAAATTTTTACTTCCTGATTGCCTTACGTTGGATATCCTATATTCTTCCAATGATTAGCGAATACAACTGATTTAGCGCAGTCATCATTACATTTCTTTCGACGACAGCAGCTAAAACCTTGTAAATTTGGAACCGCTGTAGTTAATGGCAAATTTTAATACTAGAATAAAGGTTTCGTTCTTCAGTCCCATACAGCATGAGCATACGTTTAGGCACGAAATTGCCACTCAAAAAATTTTTTAAAAACCCACTAAATATCTAGATGGCCTTTGAAGGAGGCGTAAATTCAACGCCTGCGACAGAGAGGACCATTTCTCATAATTAATGTAGCCAATCCCGGATCTCGGAGAGAAACCAGGTCGGCAAATCCCTCGATGCAAGAAACCGTCTTTCCTCTCTCTTTTTCATCATCGTCCGGTTCATGCGCCTTATCACCTCATCATTCGAGTCGCGGCTCCTTTCTAGGTATCTGTATGCGATGTCCGCTCCTCGTCGTTTGAATGTCAAATCCATTTGGGTTGAATGAAATCCTCTTCTTTTAAAGCGCTAGCGTGACCTCGCTCCTCGCATTTCAACTGGAAGCTTTATCCGGCTCCAGATAAAGCTCGAATTGTAAATGTGTTTTGAGAACCAAAGAAGAATCAAGAGGGAGAAAGAAAAGGCGGCGTCGACGGCCCAGAAACGTGTTTTAGATAGAAGAAAATCATTCTTCTTGCGTAGATTTGGTTAGTACGTGTAACTTGAGACGGAACTGAGTTTTTTATATTCGTTAATTGGATATTTTTCGCGATAGTTGAAAAGAAATTAATCGAGGTGATACACTATCAAAATGTTTTTTTTTAAGTATGCGATCACGAAATAAAACCTTAATATAAGGAAATTTTAAGGATAAAATTGTGATATTTATTCATGTTAATGTTAAATGATAATTTTAAACAAATTTAGCGTGGCTGACTTCGCGTTTGAGAGTTCCGCTAAGGTTTTAGCTCTTTTCTCAATTTCAGAGAAGGAATAGATTTCAATCCTTTGAGGATATATTAATTCAAAATTTTCATGGTATAATATTTTAGTTTTGAAGCTGTCTTCTAATTTATAAGTCATATTGCATATTGTTCAGAAGAGAGTCGATTAGGATTGATTTGAAATGTACCAAATTCTTGATATTCTATTTATGCTAAGATTTCGCCAGAAGATCGTAGGGATTCTGACGTCATAACGAGTCTCGTCACGCCCTTGCGTTTATTCATGGCTTCAATCTCAAGGTGCAGCCCATAATTTATGTAGCGGTCTAGTTGTAGGCTAAGCCCTCGCATACTTTGAGAAACCCGGAAAAACCAGTGCCGTTGCCTTGCCAACAGGCAGACTTCTCGACCCAAACCCGCAACCTTGTTTAATATTACACGATGGGGCTCCCTTGTGAACTAGGGAGAGAAGCAAAAAATCACAGTCAAGATCACCAAAGAAAGATGGGGCGGAGAGGAAAAAACGCAACACGTTGACTGACTGAGATGATGGATTGAATAAGTTTGGAAGTCTGAGTTGCAAAGCGAAGATTAACGCTCTTTTGAACTGGTTTTTATTAATTATTTGAACGAATAATTTTTGACAAATTTAATCAACACTTTAATTACTTTTATGTTTAGAACTCTTTATTTCTTCGTGTAATAGAAACCTTTTACCAATTGCAATGCAATTATAATTTTTAATTCACATTAATAAAAACGAAGTATTTTTAGGAATACGAGAATCTGTGTAAAAATATCTACACTAAAATTGAAACATTTGCCTAGCTTTTAAGCTCCATTTAAGGGAACACTAATCGCAGTTAGATCTATTTAAAGCTATCGTATGAATTATCTACCAAAAATACAAATACACATTTATAAAATTTACTGAGTAATAATATTTTTTTCTAATATAGACACTACAATATAAAATTTCAAGTCTATAAGAGCATCAAACTACAGACTAAAGTGAAAAAAATTGCGTTTAAGATTAATTTACGATTGTCATTACTTGCCAAAAATTGATTATGTTAATTAAATATATGCTAGAGGATCAAAGCATGCTAAAAATGCAGTGAGGAGGAACAGAGCAAAATACAGAACAGCAAGAGTTACAGCATAAATTCCGCAAAAACTCTTAAGAGATAGAATGGACAACGGACTAAGGAAAGAGAACCATTTAACGTAGATTAGAGAGGAAAAGATTTAAGAAGGGTTTGGAAAAAACAAACGTTGGGCTGAATATATATCTGCGTTAGTGAAAACAAGAAACTTGTTAAAAATGATCGCAAAGAGGAACGAAAGGACGAGGAAATTGAGACTTATAGTCGGGGGAAAAAGAGTGATATCTTTGAAGTGAATGTGAACATCCGTACATCTATTTAATTTTTATGGCTATCTCGCTTTCGAAGCCTTTTAGAGGAGGTGAGGTAGGGGGGCCAAAAGATTACAGAGAGGGGAATGAGAAAGAAGGAAATGGGTTGATGTGAGAGGGGGAGGGTAAGGGGCTTATATAGCGGAAAGAGAGTGTGGGTGAGGAGAGTTGGTTTTCGAGCAATGAATGGGGATGGCCAAGATGAAGGGCGAGGGAGGGGAAGAGGGGTTTTAATGCGAGAGGTATAGGAGAGGGAAAGAGGAATGGGAAGAGGGAGGCGGCGTGGAAAAGAGGTCGGTGGATTGATCATAAATCGTGCTCATTAGTGCCGAGGACTGTGCCCCCCAGAGGTCTGGCTTCCAGGCGCCATCCCCACACCCTTTGCTCAAAACCCCTATCCTCTTTCCTCAGTCTTTTCTTTTCCCCCTTTCTCAGCCTCGCTCCTTCCTCTCTGCTCTCTTCTGCAGCTTCACCAACCTTTTCGACATTCTTTCACCCCATCCACCTCACTGCGGCTACCCACCCCCTTTGCCAAACCACTGTGTAGATAAGGGTGGAATCGGGAGATTGGGAAAGAGACACGGGTGGAGGGGGGATTAGCAAAATCTGAGTATGGGAGGATGAGTTCGCTCTCCGGTTAATGACTGGCGCACCACAGGGGATATTTCCTCATCACTCCGCGAATATCTTTTGACAAATATGTAGTTCGTGAAACGAGTTACTCCTTCCGTAGCTGCAGGTATTGAAATATGTTTATCGGTTTTCAATATAACTCGTTGCCAAAATAAGAAAATATAAGTAATCATAAGTATTTGTAATCTATTAATTTCAATATGAAATATGTCAATGTTCCATCAAGATTTTTATTAAAACTTGAGGGATGAAACTTTTCCTGCAAATAATTTCGTTGTTGAAATAGCAATTCACACTTTTAAATAAAGGATTGTAAACTGTTTTTTATGACTTAAGGAATAAACCCCCCCATTCTAAATAATTTTACACTGAATATCTAGAGGTGAAATGATATGACATGAAAAAGATTTAGAAAAATTGTTAATATTGCAAAATCAGTAGTGTGTGACAGCTCTTGGAAGGAAATCTCTAGGATTAATTGAATTTTAAGGAAAACATTAACAATGTGTTTACTAATTGGAAGATTTTGTAGAAAAATTGGATCCGTGTTTGTTATCTTCGTATTAAAATTTGATTAAAATCCCAAATACCTAATTTTATCGGAATGTCTCCAGCAGTGTGGATCCTGATACGAGCGTTCATACGGGCAAACCATATACCAATAGGCGATCTTTCTTTTGAGGGCCGCTTCGCCTAGAAATAAATGATTATGCGCCTATTTTAATGAAAAAAGTCTTTGAGCGTTTCGTTCAAGAACTCGACGACTCGTAATGGTAAAATCGGAAATTTAAAGTCTAGATTTAATAAAAAATTAAAACTCCTTTACGGCACAAGAGAGCGGAATTTATTTCCTACGAGAGAAAAACAAAATAACAGTAATTGGTTGAACGACATAAATTCTCTTCAGAATCTATTTTTTTGTTTTGAAATTAAAATTTCCATAGAGGGAGTTCTTTTTACTCGCGCCCTCCAGCGAATAGATTTTCATTTTATTCCTTTTTTTCCCTATAAGACGCCAAAATTATCCGCAAATAATATCGGAGAACTTTCATCGGTTATTGGAATCGCGAGGTGAGGCCAATCAAGGTAGAAGTATAATTGGAGATTAATCAACTGTAAATTGGAATTCCGAGGACTGCTTCGAAAGTGGATCGGTGCGGAATGGGATTTGGAATATTCAACTTGGGGAAGGAGATTAGGGAAAGGGTGTTTGAGATGGAAATTAAAAGAGAAAATTGCCGATCCGGTACATAATGTGCGTTGGATAGTGCGTGATAATTACCTTGCTGAGATAAGGGGTAGAGCCTCCTCGCCATATCATTCCGTTCGTTGGAGAGGATATCAGGCGGTTGAGGTAGAAGGCAAATACATTTATATCATGAACTTCATTATGGAAGAGTAATGTATCTGGCACTAACCGCTCTAGAGTAACCAAAGAAAATGCACTGGAAAAACAACAGAACGATAAGCTTATTGTTGCACGTGTCGAGGATCATCACAAGAATACTTACTAAGAGGCTAAAGAAAGAAAGAAGATCAATTCGGCTTCAGAACAGGACGAGGAACCAAAGATGCTATCAATGAAGTGAGAATCATATCAGAAGGGCGATAGAGTACAGCAAAAATTTCTGCGTTTGTTTCGTCGACTAAGAAGATGTGAAGATTAGATCGGATAATGTTCACACGAGCGGAGTAAATATCGGTAGAGGAGTAGGACTGTTGCCCATCGCTGTTCCTATTCAGCATATAAAGGTGAAGGAAAGAACTAGTTTCGGCCTGTAAATACATTAGAAGTATTATAACAAGAGATGCAAGAAAAAGAAAGAGCCGCCTTTGGAAGAAATAAACTACTAATAACGGGAAAATAAACGAAGACATGTAATAAGTTGACAAAATGCAATGAACGGAGCATTGCCTTGGAGTATAAAGAAAGACACAAAATGCCGAGAGTTTCGAAATGTAGGCTTGGAGAAACAGTTCAATGTCTAGCATAGTCATTTAAATAATTCGATAAATGAACTTAATGCCACGGATTCCTCATTGCCACGTTTTACTTTTTTATTAGCCACGAATCATTTTATTTATTATGTGTTTATTGGATATTGTATGTTTTAATATTTTATGTAATGCATGTATGTTTAATATAGCTTTAAACATTTTCTAATATTTCCTTGCCACCAGGCTTATGGCCTTCTTAGAATGTTAACTAAATAAATTTAAAAATGTTAAAGTGAATAATACATTTAATAAAAAATAGTTTCCTACAAGATTTTAACATTTTTGATGCACTTTATATACTAAAACCTATGTTCCGCTAGCTAATGATGGATCATCATTACCAATATTATTTCAGCTTTGAACAAAATACAATCTACAAATAAACTGGATGAGGTCACTTTTGTTCCAACCATTTCAATTAATAATCTAAACGGAAGGAAGCCGTTCTAATTTGCGTTAAAATGAGCAGTTAAAATAATATTTTACGAAACGAATCGTTTCGTTGTAACGAAATACAAACATAAATGAACGAAAAATTTTCTGGCAACAACGCGGAATACCTCGGAGGAAAGAGAAAAAGCTTAGTTTAACTATCATTCAGAGAAGAAAACATCATACCGCTTTCATTAAAAATATACTCGGATTTCGGCTGAAGCGGAAGTTTACCATTCATATGTTAACCGAAACAAAACGCCACCACGTTGCCTATAAAGCAGACGAAAGCAAATATTGACGATATAATTTTCTCTATACTGCCTCGCAACTTAAATCTTTGCAAATCCGACCTAGCTGCTTTGTTATCGACACGCTCCCAACGTGTGCGTATGTATACACGCGACGCTGCATGATTGAATAGCGTGACTAAAAAAGAGCTCCTGTTTATGCGGCGGTTAGGCCGGCAGGTCCGTTCCGTAGATTACCCCCGTTTCCCTCAACAACCAGCAGGTTTTTTTTCGTTTTATTTTCTATAGCCCCTCGAATAAAATTTCCTCGAAAAGAAATCTTTCGTTTCTTCAACCTCCATTTCTGCGTTCTCATGGCATATCCATTTCTTTACGCGATTCAGTTTATTTTTTTAAGCGCTTGCGAGATCGATAACGAAACAGGCGGATAGGATGGAAGGTCTCGAGAAGAACCGTCGACTTTTCTTGTATGAGAGAGAATGAGTTGGGAAAAGAGAGAGTGAGAGAGAGGAAAGTAAAAGAGGGTGATAAAAAGTGAAGATGGAAGCGAGGCTTTCATTTGAATTACATCGCGGGCCGACGGGAGATCGTTGGCTTTCTGCGCGGGAACGTGCCGCCGTATCCGCGGATTGAAGAGAGAAGCATTGACGTTTCCACGGAACGATGGGAAGGAAGGAAAATAAGGGTTTTTCCCCCTTTGCGTTGCGTATCGGATGGAGATGGAGGAATCGCGAGTGCGGGATTGTAGACGGTAGGGAGGAGAAGAATGAGAATGAGGGGAGCGGGAATTTGGAATTGACCAAGGAGATGTTCCTGATCGGAAGAAGGAAATGTAAATTTTCGTTATTCATTTTGAAGATGGGGCGAAAAAGAGAAAGAGAGAGAATGATGGTCCTTTTTCTTGGTCCATCTTTTTTCGTCTATATAATTCTTTCGTTCTGCTAGTCGAATGATGCGAACGCCGAGGGGCATAATTAATACAATAAATTCAGGCGGAAAATGAGGGACTGAATGTGTAAGAGCGAAGTTTTATTGGCCAATGATGAGCTCTAGGATCTTTGTGTAGGAAGGACGAGCTAGCTTCATGTTGACGGGCGCTCTCGAATATGTGTAAACTAGAATCAAATAGTGAATATCTTTGCAAATAATCTCGCCTTCGATGGAGGTATTGCTCGAACCTAATTGGTTATTAAATATTTTGTTCGGTTATTGTATTTATTGTCTATTTTTCTGTCGTAAAAATGCTCAATTTTTGTTTTTATTTTTTTACATGAAGACATCGTTCTTATTTTTTCCACACTCTTTTTAGTAATTAAGCCATGACTATATACGAATGATTCTAAATTGCATACCTTAAATATAAACATCTTGTTCTACAGCTACAGACAAGCAAAAACTTTCATATAAATATATAGCCGCAACCGATACGTTAGCGAGATATGACAACAACGAGGCAGCGACGCGATACGGAGAAAGCAATAATTCAGTCTACAGACTCGTACGAGGTAGTCTTATTGTTGATGTTTTTGTGTTGTAGTGTTCACGTTACGTATCGAAGAATGGCACATAATGCTGATTTTTCATTAGACGAATTGACATATGATACAGCGTTACAGTGCAGCCGCTGTACGTATTTACGTAGCAAGGTATCAGCAACGAAGGCATTCTAATCGCAGGACATTCATTTCACTGGATCGTCTTCTGAGAAAAACAGCCGTCTGCGGCCCATTATGGCAAACTCTGGTAGACCACGAAGTCGCAGGAGTGCCGATGCGGAAGAAGATGTTCTACATGCCGCTGAACAATACCCTGTTACTAGTACCAGGCGGTTGGCTGCTCGTCCCCGGATTTTCCAGCCAACGGTGTGGAGGGTGTTACCTGATCAATAGTTGTATTCGTTCCACGAACAGCCTGTTCAAACTCTGCAACCTCCAGATTATGAGCGTCGAAGAGCATTCTACCAATGGTTACTGCAGCACATCCAAACTTTCTCAGCCAAGTCCTGGTGATGAATGAAGCGTGCTTCACACGGAATGGGTTTGTAAATAGCCGTCACCAGCACATATGGGCTGATAAAAATCCACATCCAACTTAGGAAAGACGATTCCAACAGCAGTTTGCAATAAATGTTTGGGCGGGAATAATTGGTGGTCACCTCCTAGACCCTTATGAACTACCGCCTCGACTATCAGGGGCATCCTATTTACAGTTTCTATCGGAGCAACTGCCGCGACTACTAGACGACGTACCATTGGCAATGCGGCAGAAAATATGGATACAGCATGATGTGGCTCCTGCCCATTCTACTAGCAATGTCATACGGTATTTGGACAGCCACTACCCACGTCGATAGATAGGACTAAACGGACCAGTTGTGTGACCTCCATGCTCGCCCGATCTCACTCCTACTGACTTCTACCTGTGGGGCCATCCGAAAAGCATCGTTTACGCTTGTCCTGAGTGACAACAATTGCCGATATTGCGTCTTAAACCGGCAAATCAAACAGTTAGAATGTAGTCTAAAAAGTTAACATAATAGTGAATTTATTCTTGTCCAGCACGCATAGAATTTAACACCAACACTTCCCTTTCTAATCTTGAAACTATTACAATCAATAAGCTGGTGTAATCATATAGTAAAGAAAGACAAAAATATATAGGAGTCAACCTACCGATTTATTGGAGCACGTAACAAAAGCTACACGTAAAATAGATTCTAAATTGACCACACAATAACGAGTAATTCTAACTAGTGGAAACATATGCTATTATAGTTATATGTAGTTAACCGAAAAAGAAACAATGTAATAATGACCCCTCAACAGTTTTTTAGATATAATTAAACCAATCGCTTTTTACTTAGTCCTTATTTTGACGTAATATTATGCAACATCGCATTTATTCTTGAACTTCGTCAGAAATATTATAAAGCAAAGAATTATTTTTGTTATAATACATTCAAATATGTAAGAAAAACAATAATTTGAACATGGAGTGAAAGATAAGCTGGCAGAACCAAATCATTCGAAATTCGAAATGGAGAGCTCTGAGGACAATATATTATAAGTTTGATAAATGATAGCCTTATCAGAAGCAAATAATGCGCAAAAGATACTGCAAGTGTTTATTGCTTCCACAAGGTTATATATTGAGCAGAAGTCGATAGTATTTAGTTGAATCATTTGATGGTATAATTAATCAGATCTACGAAAAACGGCTTTCTTCTGATTTGCATAAACATCGAAGTTGCGTGCTAAGGAAAAATAAATCAAGACCGAAATATACGATATTATGTCTCCAAGACATTTTTCCTTGATAATATAACCATTCAAACTAAAAAAATGATTTCGATATAAATTTTCGATATAAATTTTCAAATCAATTTCTTAACAATGTATTTTATTCCTATCTACCAGGATGTTATAAATTTATACAATAATACAATTTACTTTACATTTTCAATGAAAATATTACTATGAATGCGTTAATAGTAAGCACTACCAATTGTGTCCAAAATAAACAGTCGAATAATTCATATTTTAGATATTTTACCAGATGAATGCCCGCATTAAGTATTCAAGATGAGATGCATTATTCACGGAAATATATATTTTGATACTAAAAAACGCCCCAACGATTGCCATGCCTGGCATTTTCTTCTCTATTTTTCGAGCGTATGCCTGATCGAGCGTGACTCCAAAAACTCACGTCGAATGCGCTGTAGCGACGCAGAGTATGCGAATTTCTGCAGTAAGTGAAGAAGAACTTTCGAGAAATATTTGAGACTCACAATAAAATCATACGAACGGCCGCGAACACAGCTTTGACATTCACGAGTTACCCCAGGAAGAGGCTATCTCATACATTTTTATATTCTTCCTAAATTTTACTGGGCCTAAAATAGTTCTACTGCGAAATGTTTTATTCCTTTCAAGCTGGCTGCAACTTCTCTTAACTAATTATCCCGGAGATCTCGTTATCTGCATATCCTCTCGCATCTCTACCCCTCGTGTCCGTCTCTATTTCTTCTTTCCCGTTTTTTTATCTTCATTTATTCCACATCTTTGCCTCCTTTCTGACGATATTTTATGGCATTTTCTCCATTACAAAAACGGTGTTTTTTTATCAATTTCTTCCCTAAAATACTATACCAAGGGTTGCCAAACCGCTTCTTGCGAGCTATTTTGGGCTATTTTAACTTAGTATGCGACACTTATAAATTTCCATTCAGAGGCGTATCGACGTTTTTCACTACAGAACACAATGACATAGTGAAACTTGATTTGCTGGGGATAACTAAGGGACATGCATTATATCTGAATTGCTTCGGATACAGGTTATGTTTTACTGTTGGTAAACTTATGAGCACAGCATGTATGTCATACGGCTCTAGAACTTCTAAATTGTTTATTGTATTGTATGTGTCTCCGAGAGTAAATACGTATGGCCACCCCAGCACTATACCATAGCAAAGGGGTGGCCAACCAGGGCCAGAGCAGGTGCCACAATACTGCAATGAACATCACCGAAGAGCCGCAGTAACGTGTAATGAGCTGATAAAAATATTTAACTCATAATGTAGCTGCTGACGCGTATAACAATAATAAAAAAAACAAAAACTTATTCTTTTATTTGGTGGGACTTCTGGTAAACTTTAAATTCAACAATTCTCTTGCACATTATAATCGGAAAATTGCGGTATATCTAAGGCAGCCAAAATTTTCAAGAGCCGCATGCGGCTCCGTAGCTGCCGATTGGCCAACCCTCCCATAGCACAACGTATTTTATTATTTAGGTTACAGGCCTAACAAATGAATGCATTTGTTCCACCACAGCATTTTATTCATTTCTCTATTAGTTTCATCTTCTTATTGGTTTTCTAGACACCTTCTTTAGGCAAAAGTTTGTTCAAAACCTTTCGAGTTAAACTTTTCAATAAAACGGTTTTGATTTGAGTTTTCAGCGAGTTTTACTCGTAAGTTTAATCTTCATTTAAGAGTTTATTAATTTAACTGTAATTATCTTTCCAGGTGCGTTGTCTTCTTTTAAGCAATCCCGAATTGTATTACACTATATGTTACATACTATGTATTTTACTGTTCTTATAAGTCATTTTAAATATTCAGTTTAAATACATGATGCCGACGGAGTACGTATTTTCAAATTTTGCATCAGAAGACGATCATTTATTCAAAAACATTTTTAGCATGCGGTATACATTAATTGCTCATTCATTCACTCATTTTTTTAAATTGAAGAACTTACAGAATATTTTTCGCCCATTGAATTGAGATATTTCATTAATCAGTTTCAAATATCACCGCGACATCGATGAAAAGTCCGATTAGAATATGGTTCAGCCCAGTGATGAGCAGCCTACGGACCGCGAAACTATTATTGAAAAGAGATCCATAATGTTTAATACACACATTCATATTATATACATAAAATCGTAGCAACAGAGTAGACCCCCGATTATACGGACTAAATGGGGGAAGGGCTGTTTGGGTCAGACGATCGTCCGTAAGATCAAGGCGAAAAAATTTGGAGTATTTATCAAACGTTCCGTGAATCTTTCGGATGATTCCTTCTCCACGTCAGCAATTTGGGTCTTGGTACTATAGAGACGAGAATCTACCTACTTGATAAATAGGCATTTCGATTGATTTTTAAAACAAGTAACATATCACGCAAAAGTAGATTCAATTCGATGATCGAGATAATCACTTTATCGATAAAACGGTCTTCGTCAACTTGACCGACAGTTGTCTCCCAACCATAAGGCGACGTCGATAATTCATTTTTATTACCATTCCATTTCCATTTAATGTTTCGTAACAGAGAGAAAATTTTATTTAAGAAGTTTGGGAAAAATTGCACATTAAAACGATCTGAAAAGCGCAGAAAATAACCGGCTTGAAAGGGCTCACGGGACACAAAATCGGTTCGGCGCACGCTGTCCGTAAGATTCGAAGTCCGTAAGATCGGGGCCCATAGAATCGAGGATTTACCTTAAAACACTATAGAGCGAAATTATTATCCCTGTTAACCTAATCCAGACTTGATTTTTACTGATACCTCCGAATCTCTATTTTTAACGTCAGATCTAAAGTCAAATTTGACTTGCCGAAGCGATGGCAACTTGCAATGTTGCCAACCGAAGAATTCTCAAGCGCCAATGCGGCCCTCCATGTAGAAATGTTTGCTAACCACTGGTTTATCCAAAACTTTCATTAATTGAAATGATTTTTATTGCTCTAATTATTCATAAAATTCATATTTTTGTATTGGTAGTGTATTATTTTACAAGAATCTTCGCCCTATCATGTTTGAGTTTAATGCTCAGCATAAAAGTTTTCAAAATTATTATTATTTAAATTTTACGCCACTATCGGTAAGGTTAAGTAAATGCCAGGAAAAATAATTCTCCGTCTTAAGTTTTAACCACAACAATTTGAAATTTCTTTGGGAACGTTCAAGACGTTTTGACAGCATTGTTTACAGGTTAATGTCGGAGTTTTAGAAAAGTAATTAAAGTCGAGAATCCGAAATTCCGCATTGTGAGGCTTGACAGTTTAAAAAATTGCGATTTTCACACGAAATTTTCAAAAAGTGAAAGTACCCAGTTTTTTGGAGGTAGGAGGGATACGGGAAAAATATTTAGTTAAAGAGAACGATATCTCTGGTTGTCTATGGGGAGCCAGCAAAGATTTTTACATGATGCGAAACAAATGTATGATAAATTAAGGAGGGGTTCCCGGAGAGAGGATTCAAAGCGAAAAGAAAAGAAATTGGATGGCTCAGTCATGGGTAATGAATAATGTATAAGAGAAAGGTGAGGCATATGCATAATGGTTGTGCGGAAGGAGTTCAAGGATGACGTAAGCCTTGAATAAGATTGGTTGATCAGGTGCGTGATGTAGTAGAAGCGGGCCGTATTAAACGACAGGGAGAATGAGGCAGTCAGCATGGGATAACGCTCTAGTGGAGTGGTGTTTTATTAACTGTTGTAGATTCTTTAAAAGAGATGTTCGCTTAAAATGTTTTATCGGTAAATACTGGAATGTTTAATTAGATAATTTATAGAATTTCACTTTAAGACGCCAGAAATAATAAGCATATTACTCAAAGAAAGTAATGTAAAAGTAGTCAAATCTTCTCGGGTTTCCAGCCGGGTGATTGTTAGGTTCACTGCAGCCATTCGGGAAAATCTCAAATCTTTCTACATTGTAAATGTAATCTTCATATACATTATTAGGCATTTCATTAAATAATAACTATAAACGGTAGATAGCAAACGTTTTTTACGTTATTTAACATTTAAATATAGCTTCTTCTAAATTTATAAATACATTTTTCTGTTTAATTCACATAATCAGGTGTGCCACTTTACAGATGACGGAAATGAACTTTCGCCATATCACGTAAAATATAACTCATGTCAAAATAGTCTTCAAACAAAATTTGTAGAACTAGTTCAAATATCTTTTTTCCAATACATTTTATTGGAGTAGTCGTATTCAAGAAGATCAAAGTGGCAATTCACTTTGAAAAATGTCTCCGTGTTTTTTATTGTTGTCAAAGAAAATAATCTTCGTAGCAACTCAAATAAACAAGATCTACTATAAATATATTTAATTTTATTTCTTGCGCCTACAGCGTGTAGTAAATGAAAGGAACTGGATTACCCACTGCGGAGAAATGAACTTGAATACGTTTATTTTCCTTACGTATCCATACAGCTTTCACCTGTGAAAAGAAATGGATAATTTACGCCGAAGGAATGAATGTGAACGTAAATATTAATATTACTCATTTTAACTGAGGCATGTATTAAATAAGTTTCTGTTGTGCTATCTATTACTACCGATTATAAAGGGTGTACCAAAATGAATGGGACGATTACAATTTTCATTATTCAATTAACCAGAACACTTAAGAATAATGAAATAAGTTGGAACATATACAGAAAACCTTCAGCGCTGTAATAGTTCCTACTCTAAAATGGTGTCTCAGCAGCAAAAAGTGCAGTGTTGTTTATGGTTTCATGAATCAAAATCTGTGACTACAGTTCAGCATCAGTTCCGAACAACATTTCGTGTTGATCCACCTGACAAGAAGTCAATCAGACGCTGGTATGATGACTTTGTGAATAAGGTCCACATTATCACTTGGCCGTGAGAAAATTTCTGGATGAACAGCTGCCCGGAAGTTGGTTAGGGCGTGGGGGACCGACACCTTGGCCACCACAATCTCCAGATCTGTCACCTATCGACTTCTTTTTCTGAGCTTTCGTCCAAGATTACGTCTACGCACCACCAATGCCCCGGTCCTTGGAAGAGCTACGAGGCCGAATCTCAGATGGAGCTGGCCGGGTCGATGCAGCAATGCTACAACGCACTTAGGAGGAATTTCAGTATCGCTTAGACGTTTGCTGCGTAACTCGTGGTGCACTCAATGAACACTTATAGGCAAAACTTGAAGTGTTTCTATACATGTTCCAAGTTATTTCATTGTTGTAACTGTTCCGGTTAATTAAATAATTAAAGTTGTAATCGCCCCATTAATTTTGGTTCAGCTACTATCAATCAGCCTGTGTAATAAATCGGTAAATCACAAATTCAATATTTACTTGACATCGCTTCTGATATATCGTTACGAAGTGCATAAAGATTAGAATAACATAAGCTATTAATATTTATCTTTCTTTGATATGATAACAGAAGTCGTAAAGCAAGCCTTTGGAAAATGTTTACTTCGACATGTAGTACACCAGCGTTTCCCAACCGATGGCTCGCATAACCCTAGGGGTTCGCGAAATAAATCTGAGGGTTTTGCGAGAAAAATTTGGTAATGGCGTATTTTTTCACTTTATTGGTTCTACAATTATTACCAATATTATTTCATTGAAATTATTTGCATGGTTTTATTTACATTTTTTCTTATGCTTCAATAATTATATTTGAATTCTACAGGGTACTAACTAGGAACTGATGACAATATCAGAGATTCTGATTTTATTGTGAACGTTTAGGTACATACTATGTGCTATATAAACTTTTTATTTTTCATGAATTAAATGCGTTAAAAAAGATTTGTTTTTGAAAAATTTACTCCATTATAAAAGGTTCGCCGCCGAGACTATTGCAACTCAAGGAGTTTGCAAAGAGAAAAGGTTAATCCAATGGGTTTGCGACGTGAAATAGGTTAGCTCAAGGGGATCGCGAAGTGAAAATGATCGGGAGCCGTTGTAGTACACCATTCCATTCTTGTTTCTTATTGAAATGCCCATTATTTAGGTGAATTAAACTAGATCAGGAACAAATATCTATATTTAATAGTTTCTTCAAAACTCCATTGATTTTGCAATTATTACTTATCAGAGTACAACAGTATTTCTCTTTGATCAATAGGTAAATACATTAATAGATTCATTGTTAATAACACACACATAAGAACTCTTTATATTCATTCCTAACGCGAATGCGCATTTAAAATAGTTCAGCTGCTAGTAACGACGCTATTCCTCACAACTTACCAAGTAACGCATAAAAATTCAGTTTATAATAGAAATCCAAAAATTGATTCATCACTCTGCGTAATGTAACAATATTCCACCCCAAGAAAGCACAAGATTTTAAGCCTCTATTTTATTTCTCGCTTTTTGAAAACATCCTCAAACACTCGCGAGTGATACGGGATTAGGAGGAAGCAAAGCGATTCGCTGTTTTTCACCCTTTCATCTTCCCTTTACATTCATCCGAAATCCGTGTATGCCTTAAGTGGTGCACTCTTTCAATTTGACGCTCCTGGCTCACCTGCCCGTCCAATCCCCTCACGTAAAAAACCTTAATCTGCCAATCAAGTGCTTCCTCTTCCTGCGCCTCCATGTGTTTCCATTCGTCCGCATTCAGCCGCTCATACAAACTGATATTATTCTTTATCTCCATCCCTCTCTCAATTTCTCCTTCGCAGAAACTTTCACGCATCCAATATTTAAAATTACTGTCGCGCCCATATATTCGATCCCGGCGCTTCTCGAACGTTTTTTTCTTTCGTCCCACTCCACAGGCAATTCTATTTAGCAACAATGGAAGAATATTTCATCATTTTTCCATAAATCCGGCTCTATTGAACAAAAATTACTTAATGACATGGACAGCAATTCAGAAGCTTTCGAATTTATTATCGGGGTTGAAACGAAGCCTGTGAATATCTATTTGCTGACTCAGGTGATATTTTGAAATGGTATTGATACCCAACTTATTTCTTATCAAAACCCATGGTTCATCATTTATATTGATGAATCTTGAGTAATTTTATCAATACCTGAGCAGAATATTCTTTTCTCCAAAGATTTTTTTAATGTTCTCCATGGAACGGATTAACAATTAATGGATACAGTAATTTAAAATACAAAACTGGTAGAATTTAATTCATTCTTTAATATTAAGACGTATATTATTTAACGTTAGAACGTAAAACATATTTGAACAGATATCAAAACAGAGAGTAGAGGAAACAAACAAGAGATCAAAACACTGCGCAACGTTTGTTTTATACAAGGGATGGGACTGCTACCTTTAAAGATATCTCCACCTTACGTTGTATTGCTTTTGATTCGATTTACTGAGGTTTCAAGTTCGATAGTTTTCTCTCCCGTACCTTTATCCGCTACTCGTAAACATCTCCCGTCGTCCATTTCGCGTGTAATTTTCTGATTCGACTACTGTCGATTAGTCCATCCGACCAAGATTCGAACAAAGTCGACCGCAAACTAGTTCAACTACTTCGCGATCGTAAATCCGAAACCATCCTGGAGTGAGTGAAGTGGCGTTTTTCGTCCTGCAGTTTCCTTTTACACCCCATAAAAACAAGTAAATTCGCTCGATGTCTTTCCGTGGAGATGAAAGACTTTCCCGAACAGATGCGGGCAATGCACGGTCACTCCCTATTTCCTAATTTTGATTTTCCATTTTGCTGGTAATTGTCTTAAAATTCCTAATTGTTCAACAAAAATGGGCGCGAAAGTGAAATATACGATACCATTCATCTTCTTACACCAGCTAAATATTTAAAGTAGAACAGTAAGCTCTTGTTTAACTGGGACATCCCTAACGCGAACTAATTATTTGTGGTTAAAAACATTAATTTATCCAAAATCTCAAAAATATGTAGACATACTCGGCCTTGAATTTGGCGCACACCGCATTTTATCTATGTACTAGTAGTTGGTGCTTGCATTCTGCAAGCATATCATCTCAGCATAAAAAAAATTCATTTTTCATATTTAATCATTACAAATATTTTTTTAATTCTAAATATTTCACCTCCGGAGCGATTTTCGTTTTCCCCTTATGTAAAAATAATAGATTGAAGCAATCCCCAAACTTTGCAATTTTAAGAATTTTATACTTTCTCCATTATGGAGTACTAATGCTACACATTTCTGCAAAATTTTAAAGTTGTAGTATTTCTAGAAGTGAAATAATATTTTTCCAATTGTTTAAATTTTTAACATTTTTAACGGCCGCCGCAATATGTTTATGGAGAGATTCAAATGTATATTTGTGTAAATGTCCTACTCTGTACATAACTTGAAAATTTCAGCTCCCTAGCTCATTCCGTAATGTCTAAACATTTATCTATTTGTTTAAATTTTAAGAATTTTCAACTGCCAAACAAATTAAATTATCAAAATTTGTATAATCCCTATTTCGTTTTTTTACGAATTCTACTTATGAAAAAAATTTCAACTCCGTAGCACATGCGGAAATACATAAACCTTGAAAATTTGTTTAAACAATTGCTAATTTTTAGCGGCCGCATTGTTGCACTTTTTCAAGATTTTCGTTTTTTCCAGTCGGTTTTGCACAAAATCCTATCTATGAAAATTTCTAATCTCCAGCTCATCTGGAAGTCCCTAAACATTATTGTCCTATATGTTATATGTTAAATGTTATATCCTTCTCCTCTGTAAAAAGCGTCTATATATAATGATATGACGAAAATATACGATTTTTTCCATAGGCCATTGATTATGCGCTACGCATTTTTGCCCTTCGGGGCTTTTTCCAATAATGTAATTCCCGCGTTGTACATAAATTGCCATTCCGTATTTAAATAAAAAATATTGAGCGAGATTTGTAATCAAGCGAAATTTAATAATTCGTAATACTTTTGCAAGTACAAGACGGTCTCTTCAGCATTTATGGAATTGTATTATTCAAAAGGAACCCTTAATCAATCCCATATCCTTAAAACCCCATTTCTCGAAACGGAGGCCACAGTCATTCTTACGTGTTTCGATCCATTTTGGGTCACGCAGTCGATAGTCGCCCAGTCCACAGTTGCGTTATAGCATCGCCCAACCCCTTGACCCCTGGCCTTTTATCTCTCTTGTGATAGGTATATTCGAAGGGTGGAGCCATGACATGAGCCTTAAGTTGCGAGAGAAAGCTTCATAGGAAACCTCTCCCACGCCCTTCTCAATCCGCTTAGTTGTTTTCCATCCTATTACTCTTCCATACTGTATACAAGCTAATTTCGACGTCTAAGATGACGCGGGACCGCAATGGACTTAATCATTTTCGAAGTGCTCAAACTCAAACATTCTGGAGAATGTCGCTTTTGGAACAATCGCCGTGACTGAAGCATCTAAAGTGGCGTTACATATTTTTGAATAGCTTTATTTGTTACATATTTTTAATAGGGAATATAACTAGTAAATTGCAATTATCATTCATCGTGTAAATATAAAATGCTCAATCCTCTTGTCGTTTTATGTATGACGCTTGTTTAACGTGTTTGAACAAACTTCCTGACTAGGTATATGATTAATTTTTCACATGAATACTTTAGTCGCGCATTGAGTTAATTAGCGAAAATAAATTCCGAGAAAAGACCTGTGTTCTAATACCATTTCTTCACTCTGTTTGGATAACATAGGGAGAGCTGAAATGTAGTGTGCAAGCCTTTGTTCTTTACCATTTAAAATTATTTATAATCATCGGACAAACCTGGTACTTGAAACAAAGAACACGTAAATAAATGAAAAGTTGCGTCCACACCGTTGATTTTTGATTGAGCGTCAAAACTGTCCACAAATTCGTTTTATAAGCCAAATTTTTAAGTTTAAGGAGAAATCGTTCGGCGTCATGACAACTATCATTAAAAGATTTTTCGCGAGACTGCGTAATTCTAATGGTGCTGGGCATGATTAATTATACATTAAATTTCATTATTTAATTAATTGGAATAAATAGCCAAGATGTTAGCTTATTGGTGATTGAAAATATTTCAAATTTTTTATTTATTGATTAAAAACAATGCTTTGTTTTAGAGAAATTACAACCCGTTTTTAGCAGGCTTTTTAGCTAGTCGTTTATAATCTTGCCTCAGACGTGTTCGAGATGATATGTTATACCGGACTCTCCATATTCACCAGTCATCCACAAACATCGTTTCTTGGTAACTTTCATTTTAATATTTTCTACCAGGTGAATACTTTCCTCTTTTGATTGATCCTTCAACTTCTTCTTCAACCATACCTTTAATCATGGAGTTTTAGGAAATGTTCAATTGATCGTTACTTCCACTTTGTTGTCATTTGCATTATTAATGCAATCCCTCCTATTCTTCTTTATACTTAGCTGCTTTCTGTTTTTCCGTCCATTCCATTTTTAGTAATTTTCTCCATACTTAGTAGCCCTCCTGCTATTGCATATCATTGACCTAAGCGCCCACGTTTCCACACCATTTTAGGCGCCACTCGTTGCATAGCATTCCATCATGTTTCTCCTTTGCTTTTCTTATATTTTACTTATTAGCGTGAGTTCCTATCTTATGGAAGTTTTTTCGCTTTCTTAGAAGTAGTCTTTATTTTCTTTGTGCATTTTCGTCTCTTACAGTACTTTCAAGTTATTTATAAAATGTTCAAATTGCTCTAAGGCAATTCCCAATAATCCTTCCCTTTTCCGGTTATTTTTATAGCTTCATATTTTCTGTATTTATGTCCCGCAATTTCTCTCTGTTGCCACCAATATATTTATAATTTATTTTTCCATCATTGAGAGGATTCATTTGCATATCATCCTGACCTTATGATTCATCCTCTAATCTCCAATTCTCCTGTTTCTCGATATGCTTTCTAATTGGTCCTAATTTTTTTATTTTTTAAGATAGATAAGGAGCGGTTATAAAACAAAAAAACCTTCTTACACTATTTTCAACACTTACTTCGTTTGCGTCTTATTGCTTTAATCTGACTTTTGCCACCTAATTCGTGCATAAATTCCTAATTAATCTTAGGTCTTTCACACGATTATCTTTCAATTTATCCATAAGATTCATCCAGTTTATTCCCACCAAATTCTACTGCCAACCAACGAAAAACGCTTAACCTGGTTACGCTCATATAGCCATTATGATATCACCATTTAACGGAACAAAACCGACCTTCCCATTAGAATTTGTTCACCCTTTTTCTATTGTCCCTTGGAAATGATTCTTGTAACGATCTTTAACTTGTGCGATAAAATCTTCTTCATCATCGCTTGACGTCGGCACATTTCATTGTATTTTTTGCACGTCAACAGGAGCAACTAGCATTATTACCATTAATTATATCGTTTTAGTCTAAATTTTGGTCGCGCATTTAATTATTTCTCTCTGTAGCACAACGAATTCACCGACTTGTTCCGCCATTTCATCCGGAATAAATTGGCAATAGCCCTTCTCCTTCCCATCTTGCTTCACTCAAACCTATGAATACAAATACTTTTATTCTTATTTCTTCTTTCAGAATTTGCAGTATTTGCGCTCTCTTCCTATTTTAGTATGCAAATTTCATTCCGAAGATCAAGATTTGGAATATTTTACTTCCGGAAAGTTTTATCTCGAGAGAACTCGTTATATATACCCATACAATTTATATTGAGGCAATGCCGCAGTTTCCCTTGCTTTTCCCGCAATACTGTGGCTGGTCAAATACCCTCCAGCACGCCTGCGTGCCTTTGGGCTCTAAACACTACTGCTATATCCACAAGTGACCCCACTTTTTTAACCTTTGGAGTGGGAAACTAGCACGATAACTTTGCGACACTCGAGCATAAAATTATACATTATTCAAAGTTTATATGAACGCATCAAATAAACGTTCTAGTGTGATTATGCAGAGATTGATTATATACTATTTGTAGCGGGAATCAAATATTCTCAGCCCAAGATAAAAAATATTGTTGCATCATTAAAAAGACTTTAATCCCAAAACCAATCAATAATTATTTAAAACATACCTCACCGTAGTTATGCAGTTGTAATATGATCTTGATACATTTTGAAAGTAAATTTAATCGTATTTACGCTCCGCTTATATTTTTGTAACAACGTCAACAAATCGAAACTTGAGTAACGGACAGTATACGATAGTAAAGTAGATAATAGGTATTATTTAAGATTTTTTTCAACTCTGCTAAAAAGCGTATGGGCAAACCGATGGACAACAAAATCAATAGTTTTTATGCCTTTTACGAGCCAAAACTAACCAGAAAATCTTACCTTCCCAGCTTTTCTTGTTGCTGTACAATTTTGCGCCCGGACGGGCGGAAAAAGTGAATACATATGACACAATTTTTAAAAACCCTTAATAATTAAATCAAATATGATAAGATTCGGATGTTCACTATAAAAATAAAAAGAACATATTTATTAAAGTCCATAAGATCATTACTTCTTGTAACAAGGACTTAAATGGGTGTATAAAATGAACACGGGCAGCTTCATTCTAATTCCCGGAATAGATCTCTACCTATCCGCATCCCGGGTTTCAAATAGTCTTGCACAATCACGGGGCCTTAAAATTTTAAAGCCAGAAGTAAGCTCTAGACGATGAATCGAGATCACTTCTTTAAAAGCACTATGTTTTATCTCTTCTTCTCATGCATTCTCGTTCACTTTACAAACTTCCCGTTTTCTCTCGAGTACTCTTCCTTCTCCAAAATATCCACTTACTTCTCTACAACCGATACTCTGAAGATTCCGTGACTTTGAAATCATCAAGAGGGTTAAATGGAATTCCTGCATCTCTTATTCTCGTACCCTCGACTTCCTCTTTTACAGCAGTCTACTTCGCCCGTTGAGACGGCTGTTCTGGACGGTGTGGAATGCCAAAGTACTGAGGAAGTTTCGCGATTTGACCTAAGTTTTAAGACGTCATGGTCTTATCACGTGGAATCGAATACATCCGAGCTTGCACTAACCTCGAGGTTGAGAATGATACGCTCGACCAGTCTGAGAAGCACTGATGATGCACTATTGCAATAAAGCTGGACTCCTTTTCGAGGGCGGTGATAAGAAATTAAAAGGTTTATGTTATAGTAGCCCCGTAAACATCTATGAAACTGAGTGTGTTTGCTATAGTGCGTTATCGTGTAAATCGAATTTTAATGGAAATTATCTCCATAACTTTTCTCGATTCACGTATTAATCTTTAGAATATGTATGGTCAATTGTTGTTCTAATTGCTGACATTGAGACAATGTAACGAATTTGGTTTTCGGAATTAATACTAAATATGCATTGAACCAATTAAAAATATATATCTGTTAGGAGAAAACTTTTCTTTTGTAGATCGCCAATGTAATCCAGATATGCTATTCATATTATAATTTTAATTACACAATATTCTACAAAATACAAAATATCATGCGGAAGCAATAGAATTTTGATAAGAGTCACAGTGAGTCTGAATCTTATAAAATGTTGGTGTCATCGCAGGTGTTGAGCAGAACGAGTTATAATTGAAAATTTATAGCTGTCTGATCGTGAACAATAGGGATGTGTCAAGTGGTTTTTGGATTAATTTCCTTTCTATGATGTTAATAAAAACATCACCTTATAGAAAATATTAACTGCTCTTAAGATATAACAAATTATTGTATATAAAAAACATTTATCTTCAGAGCTCATATGCAATGATTTTGTCATGACATAAATTGAAATAGAAGACGGTATAAACTTATATAATTATTGTTTGCCGTATTCAAACTTTGCTATAGGGACTATACACCCGTTTAAAGCACTCGTTAATAACGTTTTTCGAGTAAATATGGTACTAATCGTAAATTAATGCACATCAAATGTATGTTCTTTCGTTGACGAATATTAACAATGTTTCCCATCACTGATTTAACTCGATTACTCTTGATCTTGTCCAACCCTGAAGATCCATATAATATTATATTTTCACTGGAAACTACCTAAATGGTTTTTTAATGAAGTGGAAAAGAACGAATACATGCTCGAAAAAAATTAATGAGATGGGGCTCATAGATTTTTGTCTCTTAAAGGCGTTCCATCGGATCAAGTATTATTAACAATTACCGGATCATAAAATGATATACAGAGTAAAAGAACGCTGATGATAAAGTATATTGAAAAATATTTCATTGCAAAAATAGTTTGGTAAAATTATTGCTTTTATTCCTGTGTGCATCATTTCATTAGTCCTATCACACTAATCATTTTACATTATTAGTAATCGTTAAAAGGAACTTGTTGCATTTTCTTTTTCTCAATATTATATCTACTATTACGCCATCGAACTAATTCCGCAAAAATATGTTATGAATCAAAGAGCTGTTAATCTGTTGATTTGATAGAAAAATGTTCCATTTTCTATTCCGTAAAAACATTTTATACAAAATTGAAAGTCAAATAAAACTAATAAAATATCTATGAACAATTTATTATTGGGAGTATTCAGTGATCTATATTTTAAAAAACATAAAAACACTAGCACATCCGAACACGAGTCCAATTCATAAAAAGTCAACCGTTTCCTAATATTTTTTACGAAAGAAGCGCTGCCGCAGGATAAAAAAGGACTACATTGTCTCTTGTTTGACTATTACAGACACGCACGAACAGCTGAATGACGGTCAAAATACAAATCAAAATTTGGGAGATAGAAGGGGAAAGAAAATCGAGGCGTTGAAACGTGTGTTGAAGAACGAGAAAAAATTCTCAGAAAATGAGAACGTTTGGAAGGCAGCTGCTTACACATGAGTGATAATAGTTAAAATTTAAGAAAAATTTCTTTCACGGAACTTATTATGATAATAGAGGTTAAAATATTTAGAAGTAAAACGATTGAATTGATTTCTTATGGAAGAGGGGAGGGCGCTGGTAGGGGAATGTAAATAACAAGATAGGAAAGATGCAAACATTATGCGTGCATGCGTGCGAGGCAGAGGCGTTCGTTACGATTTATCGTGCCAAAAAATATCGAATTTTGATTCGCTGATTTATTTACTAATCGGTTGTAATTAATAAAACTATCAAAATTATTGAAAACATGCCACAGTCGTACAGTAGTAATATAATCTTTATGCTCACGTTCATTCCTTAGTCGTAAACTACCCATTTCCTTTGGCGCACAAACAATGTGTATACGTAAAGAAAATAGACGTACTTACGTTCTTTCTTCGTCGTAAATAATCCATTTCCCTTCATTTACCAAATTTTACGTTCGCACGAATGAAAATTAAAGGTGATTAAATATTTACACTAAATATTGTTTACTTCAGTTGCTACAAAGACTCTTTACCCTGACAACAATTAAAAACGGGAAAATTTTTCGAAGTTTATAGTGAATTACGACTTTCTTGTTTGATCTTTGTGAAATCGGCTACTCTTTCGACAAAAGTGTACTGAACAAAACACACTATTTAATTAGTTCTATAAATGTTGTTTGAAAACCTTTTTGTTATAAATGACATTTTACGAGATATAAGGAACTACGTTAATTTTTGTCCCCAGTAAAGTGCCACTCCCGATTAGATTACGTTAACCGTTTATATCATTTTCTTATTTTCTTTGCCCTTATGTTATAAATATCAAATTTCATCACCATCCCACCAGTATTTTTGCAGTTAAAACACGCGGACGGACATATGGATGGACGGATGGACATGACCATACCATAATACGTTCTTTGTTTGCTTATTGTAAAGCACACCTAAAATTCAAAGATGGCAAAGAAAATAGAAAACAGAAAATAATTAAAGAAACAATTACTGAGCTCACATTATCGCAGAATTATAATTGAATAGACAATAGGCACTGTGAAAGGTTAGGAAAATAAGATGCGCATTTCAGCAACAAAGTAGACGTAATCAACGGTTATTAACCGATGGTAGATTCTGATAAGTGAATCACCTCTTTCAACGGCTCTCTATGTAGCCAAAATGCGCAATTGGTATCCCCAACCTCACTATTGCTATTGGAGAAACCCGGCTTTCCACGAATACAGTTAATTTTCGTGTGGGAGATAAAGGAATCAAATGTAGAGAAATATAGCGTAGCACAAATCGAAGGTTGATTGCAGAGGCGTCGGCAAAAGAGTAAAACGCGAAATTCCGAAACAGAAATCGCAGGGAAAGGAGACCCCATAAA
Organism: Tanypteryx hageni; assembly: GCA_028673005.1. Classification (NCBI taxonomy): domain Eukaryota; kingdom Metazoa; phylum Arthropoda; class Insecta; order Odonata; family Petaluridae; genus Tanypteryx; species Tanypteryx hageni. Next base: position 62,203,353 of record CM054116.1, read on the forward strand.
AAAGGAGAATTGGAGGGTTAGGCTTAAAGAAGCATATGCAAAAAAATATTCGAGCCATAAAAGGGAATGGCGAGAGAGAAAGAGAGAGAGGGATAGAAGGGAATAAAAAGATGGAATTTTCTCATTCACCCTTAACCCTCCGCCGTCGCGTCCGTGCGATTGCCTGGAAAGATAGGCCGCCGTCCTCTCTCTCTGTCTACCTTCGGACCTCTCTATCGCCAAGCCACCGCTGCTGCTTCCTCACATACCGAACCCTCTCCCCCCTCCCGCCCTTTCTCACCCTCTTCACTCCGTCCAACCGTACCCAATTCGCCGTGGTCGTCCGCTCGTTATATGCGCTACTGGACGTGGCTAGGTAGCGCACCACTGGATCGCGGAACCCAAGGGAGTTAAATGGGTTAGGTTTGAAAGCATGAAGGTGGATAGTGCGAATGAAGGACGAAGCGTGGGTGGATGTGTGTGTGTGTGTTCGGGGGTGGAGAAGGTGGTGATAGGGAAAGAGAAAGAGACGTCGGAGGAGGAAACAAAGGATTTTCGAGTTTTTAAGGGAGATATAATATGGGTAATTTCGAGAGGAGGATCGCCAGGGCAAAGGAAAGCAAAGGCGCGCGAGTCTGTACGCGACGTCTCCTCCGATTTCTCGGAACGCCTCGGGAGATTTTTGTTAGATCAGCGTGGGTTTCTTTGCGTCCGCGCCTTAGAGATCTCCATCCCGCCATGCGCAAAATGTTTGCATCCCATTTTAACTCCATAGGCACTCCTACATTCCCTTTCTATTTATGTAATGCGGCTTCAAGAGGCGGGCCTTACAGAAACTGAACTAATTAGGAGTCTTATTCTCGGGTGTATTGCGGTGCCGTAGTTCCCACGAGCTTTGTTTTTTGCTTTTTCCTTACGCACTATAGGAGAAAATGATGTTTCCATGAAGTAAAATCTAATTAGATATTTCAACGGAATTACGCGTTTTAAGGTCCCCTGAGTACGTTTTCACTAAATTCACGATAACTGAGTGTGTGTGTGTGTGTGTGTGTGTGTGTGGGGTGATGTTTATGGTAGGAAATTGCGCGGGATCTTACTCAAACGCAAATAACCAGATCAGTACACACTTCATATTTGTTTTTTATTTAGTAATTCAAGGTCTGAAAAGGTATTGGGGAAAACTGGTCAACCAAAAGTGGAGGTTTAATAATGTCATTTTTCCCTTTTCTTCAAATATCAAGGAGTTCATTTATGTAAATATTTGTTATTATTAATGTTGTAGAAACTTTTTAAAAACTTTTGTTCATTTGGAAATATTTTGATGATCCTTCATAATTAATGGTCATTACATTGATGTCGCTACATGGCAGCTTAGTTTCCTTTATTACGATAAATTTTTTCAATGATTGACAGCGATGACTACGCTGCCAAGAGTAATTTTAATTTCGATCACAATTATATCATCGTCAGTGCCATCTAGCTTCATATTGCGTAAAAATTTTTCTTGTAAATATAGGCAGTGATCCCAGCGCCGCCAAAGGTAATTTTACCCGCGCATCTATAATCTGTTATTCGTAGCAAAAAATAACAATTGTTTACTTCTTGCGATTTCAATGTATAATGTATTGTTTGTATTTTTGGCCATCAGCCTCTCTATAAATTACACATTTGATAATAAATTATAAATTTTAAAAGTCATTAAAAACATTTTTCACTATGAAAATTGTTGAAAGTGTTATTCACGAGTGTCAATGTCGTTAATTATTCTTGAGGACGTTATTGTAGAGAGCAACGTGATTACCATTGTAATCATATTCATTACTCTGCGTGGGGAAAGTCATGTGCTGCACACATCTAGACTGTTTAGTCTAGTTGCGGCGACGTGTTAACATTCAACCGAACGAATAAATAAATTCCGCGATAATAGTATTCTAATTCCGTGAATTTCGGAGGGATGACTTCCGTTCTTATTTTACACCGAATAATTCCAGCAGGCCTTCGTTTCTCCGTAGACTCCATCATTCCATCCATGCGTCTCCGCATTACTTCTTCTCTCTCTTTCTCCCGCTCTCTCTCCCCCTCTCTCTCTCCCCCTCACTCTCTCTCCCCCCTCTCTCTCCCCCTCCCTGGCTCCCTCTATTCTTCCTCCACCTCTCATGCGAAGACATGGAATAAGAATTTGCAGGCGAGTGCTGTTTTGTGAACGGTGCTGGTGATGGAATCGGAATGGAAGGCGAAGCAATTGAGATGAGAGCCCAAAAGCGACACCTTTCACCCCAAGCGCCGCGTGAGTTTGAAAGGGCAGAGATCGAACGGTCACCATGATATTTTCGGTATAACGAGGCAGAAATCAACTTCCGGAGAAATGTTTATCTTGTTTTCTTCCGATATTTTCTGGCGTCTAAATCGCAGAAAATTCGAGATTTGAGTTGATTTTTATGAATTGCGATATTTATTACACCATAATAATGACGACTGTGTCCCCTCTACACGTCAAAGATACGTTCCTAAAAAATGCGGCGTGCAACTAAACAGACGAACAGCGAAACAAAATAAATTGTAAAAGATAGGGCTTTCATTCCTTGACAACCCGCATATGTAGCATTTTTAACTTGTATAAAACATGACAGTTCACTACATAAGACAATAAAAGTGAAAAATTAGCAAAAACGAAGTTAAACTAATGGCAATGAAACATAACGTGATATGATTATGAATTTTGTTTTCTGAGAAAAAAGGGGGAAGGCGTAGCACATATGTTATATATTAATTATTAAAAAAAAGTTGTTTTCTGAGATTTGTTTGAATGACGAATGGAAACGAAGGAGCGCACTTAAATTCGTTTCATTTTATATTATGGAGTAATTCGGTACAAAATCTGCAAAATAAATGTTATACTTAAACCTTCTTAACGTTTATGATAAAATAGTTTTTCCGTAAAAATCTCATCCTTCCACTCTCATATACGTAATTCAACCGAAACACAACAAAGAAATAATCTTTACTTCAACTTACCACAGTTGTATTCTTTGGGCCTTTGCCTCTTGAGATCCACAAATGACGTAAATGCGAAACTACGCAATCTATAACTATACCTGTTTATTAGTGAAATGATTATATATAAGCGAAGATTCGCATAACAACGCGATTCATATCGGAGACTTCATATTAATTCTTCCTAAATTTCCACATTTCGATAAACATAATTTGTTCTATAATTGCTTGTAGAATAGAGTCGATTTGTACCTGAAAATTTATCATACAATTTATTGCTTCTGGAAAATTTCCGTAACAGAAACGCTTCCAAATTTAGCATTTTGGACGGGTCGACGGAGAATTTTCCATACTTTGAGAGAGTATATTTTTCCGTCCGGATGCCCTTTTCTGACCCTCTGGCGTGCACTTGCATTTACATGCACATGAGCGCAAGAAGGAATGTGAGGTCATGAGTGGAAATTACCGTACTTTTAACAATATTCTCTGAGAGTTCGCGGGACTTAACGTTCATTCCGAAGTCTCTGTGCCGTACTTGTACATTCCTACCACAACTCACACACGTGAGGAAAGGCGCATACTAAGTACGAAAATAACGTCAAATCTTGTGGTTTAAATCCTATTCCGCGGATGGAGAAATTCTGGCACACAAGCAAACTGGCGACGCAATCGAGTTTCGTCGAAGATGAAATATTTACTGAAAAATTAGTCACTATTTAGTCACTTTAACATAGAAAAATCAGTTCATCCTATCGAGTATTGTTAACTCAGGATATTTAAAAAATAGTTCTATATAGCGTGAATTAAATGACTGCATGCACCTGAGTAACGACAAATATTTAAAATAATATTTTATTTATTTGTATGGTATTTTTGCGTAAAATTATAATGGAACAGTCATTTCGACCGGTTTAGTTCAAAGAAACTTAAAGCGAGAATCAGCAACATTCTATGATGCTCATGCATCATATGGGATAGAATAAATATTTATAATATTAGAAATACGAGAACCAAAAATCGATTTTTGAACAAAGACTATATATATTGTTTTTAGCTACAGTCAGTGAGTCACAGCTGCTATATTCTATATCTCATTCCAAAGCATTTTTCGTGTGTTTGATCACTAAAGTTGCTTACGTCATCGAATTAAAATTACTCCTACAGCAGTCAATTGGAAAAGATAAGAAAATAGGACAAGTGAGGGAAGAATTGCAGAGAAAATTGTATAAGCAGTTTTTTCTTGTTTTAGGATTGTGACGTCATCATTAGATTACATCACTAGATAAGATCTACGGTTTCATAAAATAGTCTCTAAATTCTCATTCTTAATTTTAACTAATTTAAAAATGCGAATTTATAATGCTCTGCACCGATATCATGGCGTTCGTATGGAGGATAGAAATGAAACGGGTGTCGAAAAAAATATCGATTACTCCCCAACAACTGATTCTAAATATACCAAATTTTCGCCATGTTCCAGAGATATTGCTCGAACAGATGGATGGACGGACAGATAAACCGAATACATAAGCCGTTAAAAATGCAAGTAGATCGAAAAATATCTTCCAATCTATATTCACTCATAAGAAACAAATTGTAGTCTATGTAATTATTGGCGAAATTAATTAATTACAGCCAAATAAGAAGTAACGTATCAACTTCTAACAATCACAGGTAGCTTTTCAATCGGATATGCTCCTTTACAACTCTTATCAAGTTAGTGGAAGCCGAAAAACGTTATTCAAGTACCCATAGTTTGAATCAACCTGCAGACTAAGGCGCCATAAAATTTTTCTACGGGAGATAACCATCCGTAATCGTCATTTCCTTTTTTAAAAAATCCCTTAATATTCGACACAACGCCTGCAAATTGGGCCTGGATGCTTAACCCAGAAAATATGTCGGGATTTAGCCGGTTAAGTAGCTCCCGGGCTTTATCTCCTGCTTTAAATCAGTCCGTCCTGAAAACATATTTATGCGGCGAGGTGCGCACGATGTCATATCGCCCGGACAGTTAAGGAGGCGCATGGCTCAGAAGAGAGAGAGAGAGAAGATTGAAGGAAGAAGCTGTGCGAAACAGAAAGGGTCGTGTGCGTGCGTGCGGGCGTGTTCGGGCACGGGAAAGAGATGGGCGGCGGTTCGAGTTCTTCGAGTTGAGGAGAGTGTGTGTGAGGATTTCGAGATGGGAAAAATGGGGAGTTAGAGATGGAAGTGGGTGGGAAGGAGGAGGGGGTGGAGAGAGAGAGAGAGAGAGAAAGAGGAGGGCGCCCTCTCAAACTAGTACGCAGCCGTGTGGGTGGGGGAGATGGGGGAGGTTTAGGGGCCACGAGAGGGAGCGATTGACGCGTCATGGGAGGGGGAAAAGAGGGGAGGTGAGAGAGAGAAGAGGTCGAGGCGGGGGGCAAAGAGGAATGGAGGGGAAGGAGCGAGCGAGGGAGGGAGAGGGGGCGAGAAGGGAGCGGGCGGAAGGGGAGGGGCGTAGCGGGAGCGGCGCGATGCTTGCGTCTCTCTCTCTCCCTAACAGACGACGGCGCAGTCCCCAGAATTCGTCGGAACCGAGCTGACCACCGCGCCCCGTCTTATCGCTCTCTGTCTCTCTTCGCGTTACGTATTTCTCCCACCCGTCTACGTAACCGCGACCGCCGTCACAGTTTCTCCGGACGTTTAGTCCGATCGAAGGGTTTTCTCTCTTACTACTTCCTCCTGTCCGAGCTCTCTGTAGAGGAGGAAGCCATTCCGCGAAAAGTTTTCGGGGGGGCCTCGCAGCGGACTTTTTATGTTCCGGATAAGTAAAAAGGAGCTGAGAGGGGGAGAAAAAAGTGCCGCCGCTTCAATGGACGATTCGCATCGACACCTTCCTGAGTGACCGGAGTGCGACTGTTATTGTGGTCTTGTGTCAGTGTGTGAACGGACTGGCTTATCTGCATAAATAATATTCCTTTCGGATTTTTTTTGGAACGTCCTCGTCCTGTGGGAGGGGAAAAGCAAGGGCAACAACATCGATTCAGTCGCCTTTAAAATAATCCGTTTTTTCGGGGGCCAGAGGAACTCGGCGGTTAAAAAAAAAAATCCGCTCGGATCCCTTTACGCGGTTTTTTCTTCGCATCGCCTCGGATCCATTATATGAAAAAATAAAAACATTTTCCCTGCGTCGATGCGAGTTTTTTTTCTCCTTCTCCAGCGACATGCCGGCGAAGAGGTTTTATAAATTTTTTACAGTTCGGCTGTGGTGAGAATAGAAAAGTGGAGAGATATAAATAGTATAAAGAACTCTTTGTGTGCGAAAGTGTTGTTCTCTAGACGAGCCTGGAGGGGTTTAAAACAACTCCTTTGGGATGGATGTTTGTTCTCGTTTGGGAATGGGATTCTCGCTTGTTTTTAGGAAAAAACTTTCCGAGGATTATTCGTCGCCGGCTGCCTTGATGCCGTAAATGTACTTCGGCGTCATTTTATCAACAAGAAGAAAGTGATATTGTGGCGTTATCTGCGGATTCCAACCAGGTGGACTTATATATATCGTCAATACCTGTTTTCCTCGGGTTTTAAGTAAAAGGTTTTTTAGATCGAGTTGTTCTCCTCGGGATATATTCGCTTAACAAAAACTTGGACGTGTGAGCTGGGACGAACAAAGGTGATTTTTGCTTGACAAAGGCAACAGGCAACGCAGCGCTATTCGATGTGAATTGCGAATGCATCCTATCCATTCCGAGTCGTGATGATATCGACTTAAGAGGACCCCTGAAAGAGGTGGTGGAGATATCCACATAATGTGCGATAGTGGAATAACCACTGTGGCGATGGTTAGAGGTGTCTACATTACCATAAGGAACATTTTCACTGGAAAACTTTATAGGAAATTAATGGGATAGAGGGAAATATAACAACACAGAACTGCAACCGGCTTGTACAAAAGGCGTTAAGGCCGTAGAAACAGTGATTTAGTGCTCATAAGTGATATACATATTTATATAACTCTTTCTACTAAGCGCGGGTGATCGTATACGCGATCCTTGTCAAGGTCTTCTATCGACAGCTATATCGTGAGATTTATTTGTTCTTCCCTTTCCTAAAAGTAACGTTTTTTTCTCAATTACTGAAGTCTTTCATTCTAAGAGGCCAAATTAAATTCCTCTGCGAAGGGAAAAACACTCGGTTATTAAGTTATCTTAATTAATTTTCCTAATTGAACGATGGTGATCGAAACAAAGAAGAAAAATCCAACTCTTGGAGGAAAAGTGATGACTAGTTTGTATAATTAGTTTTGCCTTATATCTATGCGCCGATAAATGCCAAGCTTGTTTTTGAATGAGTCACAATCTCCTACTTTATAGCAGTTTACCTCTGGCTTTTACTTTTTACTATCTTGGATTTTTTTAGAATAATCTTTCGTCGATAATGATACTGTAGAACGAATGAAAACATTTTCAGCTATCGTCCTTTGAGGAAACAAGGGAACGAAATATATTTATGCTTCGGTGTCTCAAATGGGAATCGATACGTAGGCGTTCCTTCTTTAAATGTCAAGGTTTTCCGCTTGGTCGGTTTCGAGTACAATTGACTTTGAGTTCTCATTTCCGTATCTGTGACTTCAATCATCAAATTGATCTCCTTTTCATGACCTTTCACAAATATTCGTAAAGCAGAATCCTCGGGAAGAATCATGAACTATAAAAACCAACAAAAATACCCTGAGTATTAAAAAAAACAATATTCACGTCCCAATCTCTTCTCTCTTCTGCGCCCCATTTTGCATAACGCGCATCCGACGTGCCCTCCCCTCCTCTCTAGTGTGCGGTTCGTGATCTCCTTCGCACACAAGCGCAGCAGACAATAAAAGGACTTGCACAGAGCGGAGCGTCTCTAGTTTTAACCACAGCATAGGAGAACATACCTAGTTTCGCAAACTCCCGTTTTCCACGCGGAGGTATAAAAAAATGCGAAATAATAGCCGTGTATGCGGCCGACCGTAACTTTATCATCGCTTCTTCCGTATCTGTGCTGCAGTCATAACTCTTTAGATCTAACCGTTGCACAATTGCATTGCAGCGGCGTTAAAGAAAAAAAAAGCGCACCATTACTACCGCCACAGGACCGTCGCTCCATCTCTCGGAGACTTTTGAGTTGTTTGCCGAAGAATCGTGAAAAGCGACTGAACCTTACAACACTACTCCTCCCTGCCACCACTTTTCTCCTCCTCCCCCTCTCTCGCTCTATCGCAATACGGTCGCTTCGGTTCTTTTGGCTAAGTGGAGATGAAACGTTGATCAAACGTGCCACAACAGACGCGAAAAGGAGGACGTAAAGGATTTACGAGACGCCTCTTTCCGGATCGGATGAGTAATTACGCGGGACTGGAGGTAATGAACCGCGGTGAAGTCCCCAAGTTTCAGTGCATGCTCCTTCGCGACTGCTACGTTTACAAACGCTGAGGGAAGGGAGTGATTTCCTACCTTGTCGGCGATGGATTTTTAATCGGACCTCTCGGGATTCTGCCCTCCTACGCGAGAATTTTTTTCCGCTAGGGATAATGGAACCGTCGGACGCTCGAGATCCCTGTCCCGTCTGTGTGGCGCACGGGGGCGCTGATCCGGAGGCGCGGCGTGCTTGCCACCGACTGCTTCCCGAGGCCCGATGGAGTCCTCGGCCGGGCGCCGAGAAATTGGTGGGCTTCAGCGGTCGCCGCCGCTCGCCCGTCGCTCCGAAAATGTTTTCCATATTTGCGGCGTTGGCAGCTGTTTGTTCTGCAGTCGCTTCCGCCGAAGAGGCCGGTGCTGTGAAAGGTAAGAATGTCCTCGTTGTCAAGCCATTGGGGATATATTTTTTTCTGCTTACTCATATGTTGTTATCCGACCCCATTTTATTCCTTGTGTACTCGGCTATACAATTGTTATTTCTGCCAAACACGTTTTCTGATAGGTATACCGTAACAAGAAGTTTCAATGAAAACTGATTTAAATACATCCATTCCTTCTCTGACAAGTTTTGGGTTTTCAGAAATTTAAACAGCTATCCGAAGAAAATTAAGTAATATATATCGATCGATTGGGGCAGTTGGGGTTTAATTATAAGTTTTGCTGCATTAAGCAATGTTATCATTTCAAAACGTCCCAGTTTTATTAGCGTTTCAATGATATATTTAGCTATATCGCTAATTTGGAGTTCTGTAGATTGTTTTAATACATTGTGCTTAATGAAAATATCTCTAGTTCTCTAGAACAAATGTAATAGATGCACCAGAAAATGATTTGATAAGTCCATCACCAAAAATTCGCAACGTGGCTGGTAAACCCGACAGTATATTTGCCATTGAGATGATTTGCCTGAATTTTCTAGGCTCCAAACGAAATTGAAATGAAAGGCGAATCGCGGCGATAATGTGTATTTACTAAAAGCCTGAGAAAATTACATTTCGAAGCGAGAGCTTGGTCCAAATGACTGGGCTATCCCTTTTATTTGTTTTAGACATTGAAATTCGTTCGGTTCTCGAGATCTGCCTCGCTAATGAATGGCTGATTTTTATTTCGCAAGACACCACCCCGTGAAGGAGAAATGAAAAACAAATTATTTGATCAGCATACTATGCGAATGGCTATTTTTCGCTGGCTGGAATCGCACAAAAACTTTTATTTATTTTCTTTTTCCCTAATACGGATTCATTTTAGATATATACCTCGCTTGAATTTTAGTTAAGATTTTATTTCATAAAATATTTTCAGATTCATTTCCTGCAACAAAGTGCTAACAATGTTTCCAAAAGTGTAATAGTGAATTAATAAAGAATTGCTGAAAATTGCGCATTAAACTATGCCGTTTATGACTGCTAAGAGGAAGATATTCGTCATGCTTTAGTATCAGCTACCAATTCTCTCGTACATTGCTATTTAAAAACACGCATTCACCAATTACCTAATGCCTTCCCCAAAAGATAGACAGCCGTTGCCTCCTATCTATCCGTGAGTGGAGGCCTCACCTATTTTTTATAATTTACGACAAAACAAAGAGTATTTTGCAATACAGGTTTTTCGCGCAGTTTTCATAGCTGTGCGTTACATAGCCCGCACGTGCTATGGAAGTTGAAATGTAAAAGGGATACAAAAGTTTACACAGCTGTAGTTCCGAAAACTTGATCCGACGCGCTTTACCGTGCGTCTTATGTTTCTGGAAGTTCGACTAACGCAAGGTACACCAAGTTCAAAACGAAAGGCATTTCCCGTGCTGTCCATTAACTTTCAACAAACTCCAGGGCGAGCAACCCGACAACGGAGGTTCTCATCAAACTCCGAAAGGATCCATTATAACCTCCCCCTTAACCTCTACGGTGTATTTTGCAGGGCAAGTGAATGGCTGGCGCGGGAGTATATTGGAGTAGGAACGAAAAGATAGTTTAATACAGAGAGCGAGAGAGAAATATGGTGTGTGTGGGCACGGAATGGGTAGTTTGAAGAGGCAGAGGGGCGAGGAATATTATGAAATGCCTGCCTACGCAGCCCCATTGGTCACGGTGCCCATCTCGTTCATGCATCCAGTGGGAACCCTCTGTCCCTCTTTTGTTTCTATGACATCCGTGGATGATGCCATTTCCCTAAATGTTAACATGTGGGCGAGCGAGAGAAAAATAAAGGTGTGTGAGGGAGAGGTTCGGGGGGGGGGGGGGGGGGCAGGCCCGGGTGGCTTTGTGACAGGGAGGATTAAAGTGGGCGAAGGGAAAACGTATACATTAGCGCGGATGGAGATTAGTCGAAGCATAGTGAGAGAAAGGGTAGGCGTCGGATAGCGGCGCTAAGCGTCCATGTGCCCGGGCTCAGAGCAGTTGCAAACCCTCGCCCCTGTGTGAATTTGAAAATACTCCATTACACGTTTCCGCGTTCCGTTCCTGTTTCACCCAAGTAACTTACACGCTTAAGCCTCTCCCCAACCTCCTCCATTCTCGCATTGTGTGCCTTCTCAGGCGTTAGGTTTAGGCAATGGGCAGTAGGTTGTTATCAGGCGACGATTCATTCGCCCGTGCGCATTAAACGGCGTTCTGCGGAGTATGCGTTTGAAGCCAAACGCAAGATCGAACTAAGTTTTGAAAGGATTTGGAGTTTTATTTCGCCGGATCGTTTATCCATAGCCTTAGTGGACTTAAAAATCCATGACTTATGAAAATTATGCCGGTCAAGAGTTGTTTTTTAGTCGCATGATAGATTAAAAAGTGTCTAAGTACGTGCTACGATTTGCTCTATCAAAAATATTTTCTATATAACACTTCTATTAAATTCCTTTTACTACCAAAACTAATTTTTAATGAAAAATCTAAGTTTTAATTTTTTCTCGTAATTACTTGAAGTTTCTAATTTTAACAGAACTTGGGGTTTTATTAGATACCTATGATCTATTTTCAAGAAACATAGAAATGTTGATGGTAACGTAAATATTAAATTCCGCTAGATGGATTTGTAATCATCCAATTTCTGTAAACATCGAAATATTTGCAACGGAGATAAATATTTACCATTCGCAAAACTATTTTCCTTTTTCCGTGGACTGCAATCATTATTTTTGTTCGATTTATTAATTGTTCACAAAGCCTATCTTTCAGTTAATAAATAAACGTGCCAAAATATTATTAACATAGCAGTTATGTTCTCATTCCAGGATAGATCGTCACGTACTAAGAATCTTACTTCATTATTTCTAAATATATTTTTACTGCAAATTAAGGGTTTTATCTTTGACCCTGATGCTTATAAAAAGTAATTTCAAGAGAAAATTTAATCATACTAATTAACTGTGCGAAATGTATAATCGCCGGGTTCAAGTTAATTAATTAACATCTATGAATTATCGTGTGAGATTGCAAACGACCATGATATTGTAATAACTGATATTTTATTTCATATTATTTCCCTAAAAATATCAATATATTAATCTCAATATTGTTTTCAAAAGTAACCTTGATTTGCGATAAATTTTGGAAGAAATATTGATATTGTATGCTTTACATCATTATAACTGAATTTTTTAAAAATATATGGCTGTAGGACACGAAATACAGAAATTGTATTTTTGTTGGTGCTTCAATTAATAATGCGAATTAGTAAATGCATCATAGTTTCATAGCATCTAAATTGCAGCAATATTGTATCCTTGTCCCGAATATTTAACGTATGAAAATAGTTCCTCCTCAGAAATGATGATAAAATTAAATGATTTAATCGCATATTCGCACATGATAAACAGGACGCCCTAAACACACAGAGATTTCGAGAGAGAATTATTTACATAAATGACGGTGTTATCTAGGTAAAAAACATATATCCATATAGTATTTTATGAATTTCCTTTTACTTTGTTACTTTGATTATATTTAAATCCATCAGTAGCACAGATTTAACTTATACGTTATGTTTTCAAAATAAGGCAATGCAATGATTATAATATATTTGCTTTTATTCATTAGCCCGTGCATACATCTTGTTTATTTTTACCTAGAACAAAATTCGTTAACGACTAATACTGCCGGATCCCCATCGAGACCTGTATATATTTTTTCCCTCCCGGCGTGCAATAAAGCGATAGTGCGCGTGGAGCGGCAGTTGCTAAGGCCCCGTAGCCGTAACGCGAGCGTCGCTTGGCGCAAGCAGTAGCCGCGGTCTCCGGGGGAAGCGAGCCTCCGTATGAGATTGCTTATACACCCTAGTAAAGGCGAGAAAGAGGAAGGAGAAATTTCGTGCGACGATAGAACGTCCCAAAACGGAGAAACTCATCTCATGAGAAAAAACTAATACCCGCGACATGTTTTCTCCTCCGCTGCTATTTCGCCTCGTCTCTTTCCTTCGGGAAGCCGGCAAAAAGGTCTCATTTTGTCTTATGGTTTTCCCTTCCGTCCTATTTCTTGCTAGAAATCGCTTTTCAAATTGGCATTTGCATCGAAGCAATCGTTCAGAACGAGTATTAACCCATCAAAGTCGCCGCTCGTCGACGTACATTTAAGACTGGTCATTCCCATAATTCGCAGTGGGCTTTTCTTGTTTGCTATCGGCATTAATTCTGTTGTGTTTTTTCCCAGGCCGCGTCCATAATACAGTCATGCCGTTCATGGATGGCAGTAAATCTAGAAATGTCTTGTGGTGTTTACATAATGGGTTAAATGTTTGTTTTGCCGACTTTGCGGAATGCATTTCCAGGATTAACAACGTCGTTTTTACCGCTATTCTCTCTGGAGATGAAAATTTTCATTTCTCGATATATTCCCGCGCCCAAGAAAACAATTCGCAGAATATCGCGAAAAACTTATTTTTTGATGTTCAAGGAAAGAAAATGTAAAAAGGATCCGGAATATACTGTAAATAATGACAAAATGCGTCGTATGTATGACGTGTAAGCATTTTATCGAGTTTGGGTGTGTTAATTTATTTTTTATTCGTGTATTTTTTGTTGATTTCCATTAATAGGAACCCGTGATCACCAATTTCCTTATGGCCTTATATGCAACGGATTGTTTCATTTGTTTGTTAATAGTGTAAGGATAAAATCATGTGCGAACAGCCTGATTTTATTTTTGAAAAAATGTATTGGTATCGTTTCACACCCAGTAATATTAAATTCTGAAAACCAAATGTTTTATGTTGCAGGACAACACGTTTTTCGCGCTTTTTAATTTCAGTCGAAAGAGTGAACATTTATTTTGTAAGGTTTATTGTGTTAAAAATAAGCCTTTGAAATTTTTCATTTGCAATTTTGAATTAACTTAACTAAAGTCCAGATAATCAACTTTTCTCTTTTCATGTCAATTCAATACTGTATTCATGCCCATCCGTCATATTTTTGACGGGCAATTACACTACAGTACGAGCCCGATTTGGTGCCCCCCCATGTAGTTCCACTCACGCATACCGCCCATGACTCTTTGTTAACAGAATTTCCATCTAATGATTACATAGAACAAGCTGTACCTCGATTAGCCGCCACCCCACTTTTGCACTGATGTCAGTGATGGGCAAACGGTGGCGGTAAATTGGGGCTTTACTGAATATACTCGTATGTGTTTTGTCAATTATAAATGGCTGATTCTTACATATATAGGATATAGGAAGATAAAAATCTATGATACTACAGATCAGAAATTTTTCATGATAATAGTTCATTAGATAAACCATATGGAAAAATTGCAAAAAAATCGTTTTAAAGAATATTTTTCGGACCCATTGTCAAGTTCCTACCCCATAAGGAAAGCATGGAAATCGGCGAATGGTTTAATAAAGTTTCATTTTTAAATTATTTAAAATTGTCATACTCGGGAAACACTGTTCTTTAGATGAAGAAATGAATTTTATTGTTTTTGAGATAAAATTTAAATCCGCATCAAAATTTTTGTAATCGGTTAAAAGAATATTTTCCAGTTTTTTACTATGAAAAATAATAACTACTATGGCGAGTCCAATGATTTAAACTGGGAATTAATATTTTATATTGTAATAGCATTAATTTATTCCTTTTGCTGCGAATTAATACATTACATTATTATATCGTAGATATCAACCGACCACGTGAACAGATTATATGCTAATAATCCTAACACATTCAATATTGCATTTATTTAAAAAATACTTATTTAATTTATTTATATTTATATTAGACAATAAAAGTCGATCATATATTTAAAATATTTATTAAATTCATGTTAAATTGTTTTGAAAACAATGGGCGAGCGATGCGCGCAGCCAAAAGGGGTTGGACCCCGTTAGGCGCCATGGCATGAGCCCGTAGTATATATGCGGGTATAAAGCTGACAACCAGTGGTTGAAAGGGATAGTGGTGTGAACAATGACTTGGTGATGTATGAATTTCGATTAAAAGACGGTTAAGAAAATATTTTTTTTATAATTACCAATACAGCTATTATAATTTTTTATACTGGTTATCAATATAAAGTTTGATAATTTGATACAATATATTTGAACACAAACATGTTATTACACATGTTAAATTTTTATTCCATTTTTAAAATGATGGTTCCAAGTTTACGAAATTTATTACAAATCTAATATAACGTATAGTTCCTTTCACATGTTCCTAACCGCAAGCCAGATATGTTGCAACACAATTTTTTTGTAGATGTATGTGAAATAATTTTTTATACATGTTCTAAGAAGTTATGATATATTTTTTCTCACTGACTCAGATGAATTACATATGTTTAATATGTTTCCATTGAGTAATTTCTGCCCTAATATTTTCGTTTGTTTTTAATTTTCAAACCGAGCTCTTTTTCACGATGTCAACAATAGAGTGTGGAAAACTAGATCAGTTCAAAAATATAGCTCCACGCGTGGGAATTCAATTTATAACTAAAACATTTAAGGAGTACTTCCTTAATTAAGACTAATATTCAGATAATTCAAATGGCATGAACTAATCCATTATATGTCAAGAAAATCAATTGCTATAAATAATTCATTACATTCTCATAATACTAGTTGTCTTTCTCATATCATCTCAGACGCCATAGGATTTTGATATCCATTTCTCATAGGAGAATTCTTTGACGTTTGCGATTATTTCAAAATTTCGCGCATAACCGATCCGTTCTCCATCTTCCACTCACACCATTTCTCTGACGCGACAGTTTCTATCCATAAAACGTCAAAAATCTTCCTTTCACATCTCGGCGTCCAATTTTTATGGAATTTCTTCGCTTATCCAAACATTTCATTCTCATCTCTTTCCATCCCCTCCCTCCATGCCTCACTCTCTCCTCAAATTTCCTTGACCTAAAAGTTTCCATTATTCTCCCATCTAAACATTAAAAACCTCACCTTTCTCTTTCTCGGGCTATATCTCTCTCTTTCATTCCATCGCACGAATGGAGTCGCGTTAGGCGAGCATAGGGGTGTGGTCACGTCGATGCCTTTAACACTGGTCTGCCTCCATTGATTCCCAAAACACCATTTATTCCAGGCCTGGAAAAGCTTCTTCCTTTCCTCCTGACTTCACTGCTCTCCACGGACCATGACGTGGAATAGCTCGCGGCCCAAATAAATTGCAATTCCCTTTCCCCGATCTAAGTCTCTCTCTCTACCTCCATATCCTCTCCGTATATCCCTCTTCCCCAGACTTTCTCTTGACCATCTCCCAATCTTATCCTGCCACATTTCTTCTTACACCTTTTCCTATCTCCCGTTTATATGCGTGCGTGTGTATATATATATATATATATATATATATATATATATATATATATATATATATAAAGAGAATTTTTGAGTTATATTAAAATATTTCTCTCCATTTTATCCATATTTTAGTTCCGTATATCCTTTCGTGACCCTTTTCCATACATTCGGACTCTATTACACCGTCAGTTTAGTTTTATCGCCTCATTCCGCCGCATTTCGTTTCTCAAACTCTCTCTATCTATCTCTCTCATTGTCTTCTTTCTATCTCTCTGTGTTCACTCTCCATTGGTTTCTCACACGCACGCGCGTACGCACCCACACCTAAATTTAATCCCCTTCCCTCCCTTATCTTCTTCGCTCTTATCCCTTCTATTTGTTTTTATCCTCATTATGGAGCACTCCCGAAAATTCCTAATTTCTAACAACTTCTCCCTCATTTTCCTCCCCTTTTTCTCTCACCGCTTCATCATTCAAACCTCACATCGACTCCTCTTCACTCGAGTAACCTCTTCATAATTCCGCAGCTTTCTTTTTTCTCCCTCATTTCTCTAATTCAAATTTTTTTGTTCGTATTATGTCGCTCATTTCAGTCTATCCATAATTTCATCCCGTTATCGTCCACTAGTAATTTTTTTCGCTTTCGTTAGCGCTCGTTCATTTATTCATTTCCATTCTCCTCATTTCAGCAGGTTCCTTTTCTCTCTCTCTCTCTCTCTTTTCAATTATCTCTCGCGTTTTGTTCTTTTCCAGAACATCATCATTTCCCGCTCTCCTCCTCTCCCGAAAATCTCTTTCCGATCCACAGTCGTGCCACGTTTTCACTTTTCCCTTTCGCATTTCTCGAAACGGTCCCGTGACGAAAGAAACTTTGTTACATTAATTACCAGCGATTTAAAGGCAAGTTGGAACTTCGTAGGACATCAATCTGGTTTGCGCTCCTACCTATATCAAAAGTTTTTCTTTCGCATGACAAGAAAGAGTAATTGCATCCCTTTTTCGAGTGACCTTTCCGATAAATTGACGGAGAAATCTTTCGTCGCCAAACAACGGAAGATTACCGCATCGGATTATGTTGGTTTTTTTCTTCCGATTTCAATGTATCACGAGCGATATCAATGGACGGTATTTTTAACGGAGAGGAATAAATGATTTACTGAAGAATTATTTTAATAAAGTCGTTATAGTTCACGAAATCATAGGCTCAATTAAGATGATATTGTTCACTTACTAAGATTACTCGGATGTTTGTAAGAGAAATTGTCAATGACCAATGGTTTACAGAGTTAAAGTTACGTACTTCTTAGATCAGGATTCGGCAAACATTTCCACATTGGGGCCGCAATGCAAGTGGCGAATGCTTGTGCAGGAAAGCATACATAAGAAGTTACTTGAGAGATTCTATGGTTTCATGTAACTGAATATCAAGTCTATAGTTTTATCTTCATAAATTGAGCATTCAAATTTAATGGACATAATATCAATTAAAATGTAATTTTTTGTGTCAAATTTAAATGATTACTTTTTAAATATTGCTTTCTGGGCCACATGCGGCCAGCGAACCGTAGATTGACGATCTGCGGTTTATGTTATTCACACACGCAATAAAAAAACTCACTTTAATATGTACTCATTTACGTTTGCTTTAACTTGCGCCATTAATATTCCATAAAAATGAAATATTGGTGCGCTACTCTTACAATTTGGCAAAAACAAACCGTACGTGCAAAAAATACCACATGTATTCGCCATATATTGAACGTCGCACTGCTTCGGTGGTTTTTATTTGAAATATTCGTTCGAATGCAGGGTAAAGAGCGACATGGTTATTTTTCGCAAAATTCAATTTTCATCAAACGGAGACAAACATGTCAGTACTTTGGTAAAATGCTCGCGCGATAAAACATCCAATGAAGTAAAGCTGGTGAGAAAACATGTATAACCCGGTGCTGGAGCTGGTGGAGAGATGCATTATTAAAAGGACGGGAAATGGCGGAGGAGGTGGTGAGAGAAATGAAAATTTTTTAAGGGGGAGAGAGAGGGAGGGGGGGGGGAGATAGAGATGGAGAGAGAGGTTGAAGAATGGGAGAAATGGAGTGGTCACGTAGCAACCCTCTACACATCCATGTGAGCACGTTTTATTTTTATGCCAGAAAATGTCGTTGTCACCACTGGAATACTTAATTTCGTTCCCTTGATGCTCGGACTCGAAATGTTAAATTATTCTCCTTGAGCTACTCAATTACTGTATTCTTACCGCGAATCCCAAGAATCGGAGCTTTTATCTTCTAGTTTACGGCTGCGATTCATTCTTAATTTCGTATCAGCCAAGAAAAGAATTCATGCCTACATTATTTTGAAATAACTTCTGTTGGAATGTCATTATTGCGCACTTTCAGGAATTATCTAAAGGTATTCTGTGTTCGTATATATTCCAATTAGCTGTGATCGCTGACAAATTTATATTTTTTTGAACTACTGAAGGAATACTTTTAATGAAAAATAATCGAGATAATCAGATATTTTATGGCGACAATAATAAAATGTCCTATTTCGAATAATTTTGCTAACTTGCCTAATAAGCAGTGCGCTTAATACCTTTAAAAGCTAAAAATAAACATTCTTTTGTAATAGATAGAGCTTTCCGCGTTTTTCCAATTTACAGTCGTGAACTTCGGTGTGCAAATGCCCTCTACGTACACAAATACCAAAAACTATGCGGAAATCTAAAAGTCCGCATCCGACAATCTAACGAAAAGTACCACTTGACTGGATGGCTTAACAGCCCTTATTCGGGTCGGTGTACTGTACGTGCTTGTCACCCTCATGGGAAACAATGTCCACTGAAAATTTTCCTCCGTCGGAAATCGAATTCTGGTTTGTAGATGGAGTTACAACGCCAAAAAAATTCTCTCTTAGTGTCTAGTTTTTTTTTTGCTTCGTAACGGTAACTTCATGTGTATCATCCTAAATTATCGTTGCTAGTTTCAAATTATCAAATTTTTTATACCTTGGAAAGAGTTACAGTTCTTAATTATTTTTTAAAGTCATCTCAGAATTATACAGATACCAAAGTGATATTTACATAAAATAAAATAAACTTAACTCGTTTGTCGTTTTAGAAGTTTTCTATCCAAATATGCTTAGATACATAGCTATCATGAATAGTGATTTTCTATAATAATACTGCGTATATCAATGAAAAAACTTAGCATCCTTGTTTACCGCTATCTCAAAGAGTAAACAATTAGAACTAATTACCAATTATAATTACGGAATGTTTGCATGAAATTACTTAACTAAATTTATACCATAATGCTATATTGAGTGTAAAATATTGTTATATACATGCAGTTAATAATATAAATTGTTTAGGTTAAATAAGTATTCAAGGCAAACGAAAATTTTGAATAATCAACTAGCGTTCTTAAAATATTCTTTCATCATGTTAAATAATCTTAAATTGCTTACGATGACCCGCTGAAATCGTATTGAGTTAGGCATGAAACCATACATTTCTCCAAAAATATAGAAAAGTAATTTTTTTTCATTATAATATTTTATCCGATTTACATCTGCCGTTAGAACGAAATAACGCTATTATCAGAGGCTAAAATGCTCTTATAGTCGCAATTAAGTGTTATATATCTTCTCGTGAATATATAAAATGTAGGTAATTTTTGTAATTTTGTCACGAAAGGCTTTTACATGATGTTGGGTTATAATATGTGCTATCGGTTGAGAGAGAGCTGGTAAATGAATTGATCATTCATATTTAGCACGCCAATTAGAGAAATTAAGAACAGGAAAATTTTCATCGAATTACAGCCGGCTAGTTTACTCCTACACGCAAGGTTTTAAGAGGGGAAGACATTGCTTCTTCCACTCACGAAACCATGGTGGGAGTAATTACAAAGGACTAGGAATGAAAGATCCTTCTCTTAGCACCACGCTCTCCCTTCCTATTAGTCGATTCTCTTTCTCCCCTCCCCTCACTTGCCCTTTTTGCTACTCACCATCACTCTCTTCCTTCTTGTATCTCTCTTCTCCTCTTTCTATTTCCTCCTTTTACTCCCACCGGAAAGATTTTTGGTTCCATAAAGACCAGCACACGCTCCCTCGCTATCCCTCTGGGAGCCATTGCAACTCCTCGAGGTGGAGAAGAAGAGGTATGAGATAGAGGAAGTCGGTGGGAGGATGGAATGAGCTGAAGCAGGGAATGGAGCGGGGAGTCGGGGCGAGATCTTGGGGAAACTTGGGTCGCGTGGGTGAGAAAAGTGGGTAGGCGGAGTTAAGGGGAGAAACGGGAGAATGGAATGAGATGGAGATGTGGGATGCTGGGGATGACTGGGTTACCAAAAGCAGTTTTAGGCGTCTGTGAAGGAAGCAAATTGAGGGCAAAGGTGAGGGTAAAGAAAAGGAGATAGAGAGGAGAGGGAGAAAGGACAAGAGACAGGAAGGTACCTCGGTTGAGTGGGATCCAAAATTAACAAAAGGTCGACGCCACCTTGATGCTACCCGCTTATGGGATGGCCTTCCTTTCCGACCTCTGGAATCGGTAAAAATTAGGAAGGAGAATATAGAGAGAGAGAGAGGGCATGAGTGGGAGCGACAGAGAGAGAGGGTGAGTGAAGGTGGTAAAAGAATTGGATGGAAAAAGGATGGAGAGAAGAAAAGATGTAAGTAGTTGGGTAAGATGTAAAGGCACTCTCACTGAAGATAAAGAAAAAGAAGGGGAAGAGGAAGGCTAATGGGGCGCATGAGAGGGTTGGTTCTCTTATACCAAAGGGGGCGAGCGACGACTGGACGGATGAAACGGAGAAGGGGGGGTATGGAGGGGGGAGATGGAGGGGGGAGATGGAGGGGGGAGATGAAGGAGGGTAGGAGAAAAAGGGATGAGGAGGAGGGCAATGGGGCAGTGGGACGGCGTTTTTTCGGTGGGGTGGGAAATGAAGAGGAGATTGTAACTGGGCGCAGCGTAAGAAGTTGGAAAATTTCCCCCGAGGTGATGGGTGATAAAAACGTACTGGCGGTAAAATAGTTTATCTTGATGATAGATCGATGGAGGCAGAAGAATAATGTGGATTCGTAACGAGAACGTCCTGTTTTGAGAGTTACTGATGCGGAAAAAAATGTCGGAGAATTTTATGTAACGAGGGAAGTGTAAGATGAGTGCTTTATCTGCCTTCTGTAAAAATGTGAATTTTTTAATGTGTGCGCTAGATACAACCTTGAGGTTCCGCAATGATAAGATATTTATGAAATAAGAACTAAAATAGGAAATTCTTCAATTTAATTTGCCATGCGAAGCTTTGGAATCGAATTTAATTCATTGTCTTACGGAATCATACAGTTTGATTTATCATAAGTATGTATTGCAGAATTAAGTTCAAGAAAGAATTATCGAGCTCACATTATGGCTGCTATCAATTTGAACGTTTATCCAACACCCATAAAAGAGTCGGGAAAAACCAAAAGCGCGTTTCGGCTGCAAAGCAGCTGTCGTCAGTGGCAGTTCACCGACAATAAATGTTTTCCTAACCTTTATAGGACTATGGATAGAGAAAGGTTTTTTAAATTCAACGGAAAGTTTTCATTATTTCACTACTCCACTGAAACGTAAAAAAAGCAAAATGACCTTTACGCATGCAGGGATGTAACTTCATAGTTCCACGCATTCAGATTTAATTTTAAACCTTTAACATTCACCTTGATTTTTGTCCTATGAATAATTAAGCCTTATTCTAAGCTGTGTGAGACTCATTCACCGTTTTCTACCAGTCAATAATTTAAAATAATGCGAGCTAAAATCAGATAGGTAGAGTTAACTCGTTAATTTTTCAATCTCACTCCGGGAGTGAAAAAAGGAAATTATTTTATTTATTCCTCGAGTATGCAAATAACAAGATCGTTCTACCCTCGAAGGGCTCGAGGTAGTGGAACCATTTTTCAGAGCTCTCGCCTTCAAACCTTCTCGCTCTCTTTTTTTATACGTTAGCATCCAGTTCGGATAAATTGCGGCCTCCATCTCTCACACTCACCAACCCCGAAAACTTAATTATTCCTTTTCTTGCATCCTATCTGAAGGCGGACGATGCTATTTGCATCCTTAATTAGCCACTACATCAATGCTTTTTTACCCGAGGACCCGATTAAATTTTTGACGTCTCCTCCATTCCCTCCCTCTCCCCTGCAGTCCGTGTCCTCTTTCCCTCCCGTCATTCGTGTCCTCCTCATCCTCCCTCCCTCTCTCTCTCATTCTCTTTCCCTCCATAAAAAGAAAGTGGTTGTAAATAGATGAAGGGTGAAATGGGTTTGACCAAAAAAAAGAAGAAAGAAAGGAACGGCCGATAATAAATTTCGCTTTTTTACCTCTTATCCAGTAGAAATTGGCAGTGCGTAAATTTTCGACGGAGAAGAAAAAAGGAGAGTGAAAAATTGGGGAGAAAGAGGGAGGGAGGGAGAGAAGGAAAAATCGAATCTCCGCAATAAACGGTCCTTTCCCTTTCTTTTCCGTTCCCTCCCTCCGCACCTCATCCGCCTTTCCACTATTTCTGTTTACTTTGTTTTGTCACCTTGAGCGCTGCTCGCGAGAAGGAAAAATAAGAAATCCCCCTTCATGTATACATGCAGTAAAAATATTTGAGAAGTCGAATGAAGGAGCGCTTCCACAAACAAAAAAACGGAGGAATGAAAGATGAAAAGAACAAGGAGTGGGGAATAAATAAAAAGGTTGCGCGAGGGAGTAAAAAAAGAGACTTCCATATTCACGGAGTTCGCGGATGTTTCTTTCAAAAAGCATTCACTTTAAACCCAACCTCGCCGTCGTGACCCTCCTTTAGCATGCTCCTCCTGGGGATATATACCCACGGCCTTCTGCATTCTAAGGGTAGAGGGGGTGGTGATAAAGAGAGGTGGAGGGAGGGAGAGAGAGAGGTGGAGGGAAGAGAGAGAGAGAGAGAAAACGCGTGACTTCTTACAAGATTGATGAACACTAGAGAAAGAGAGGGAGAGCGGCAAAAACGGGTGACGACCCGGAATGATAATTCTTCGCATTTGTACTCCACCATCCCACCTCCCTCGTCTCTCGGCCTCCTCCCCTGCAATACTCCACCCTCGTTACAAAAAACCCTCGCTACTCCCTTTTCTTCCTTCCCTCATTTCCTCCCGCGGCATTTTACTTCAACACGTCTCTCGACTTAGACCACGTACCGCCGCTTCCTAATATTCCCCTACATTCTCTCTCACTCGTCCCTCCTCCACCACTCCTTCCTTCTTCTGCCGGTCTCTTAAAAGATGTTGTTTTTTTGGTCGTCTAATGCATGACTTATGCAAAACTCGAAAATTGGCTGAAAGGTTGTTTTTTTTTAATTTTTGAAAGATGATGAGCGTTATAATGCGTTGACCCTGCTACGATCTCCTTGCATTTTTCTTCATAATGCGACACGTTGAGCCAAATATTTAACAACATCTTTACAGTTGGGCATTTTTCCAAAAGAGCATTTAAAAATTTAACATCAAGGAAAATTGTAGATTACGCGTGGCAACTTTTCCAGCTATAAACTCATTTTCATTTGAAATATATTTCTTATTAATGAATCTCGTTATCATAATCACTTTATGTAACTGTCAGTCAATCAATTTAATTTCAGTTTAACTCTTCGTAGTTAATTTAGTTCTTATGTTAATAGGATTTCCTGTATTGATATTTTCTATCTCTCTCCCACTTTCTCAAAATTCCTTTAAGCATTCAAATTCACTCAGAAATTGAGGAAATTTGGTTACGTGCGCTTAATTATATTTAGACGACGCTTTCGAAGATAAATGAATCTGCAAGGAAATTGAAGTGGGCTCTTTAATACCCCACGGGACTCCAAAGCGCTATTGAAACTCAGCAATGGCGAAATTCTACCATCGAATTTCAATCTCCAAGTTTGCGCAATTTCGCAGAATCGGCGCGAAAACAGCCTAAAAAATTATAATAGTGAAAGGATAACGAAACTCTATTTTATGAAATATGTAAAACTCTTGTAATAATTATAAGCTTACTACCGTAATATCTAAATGTTGTACCTCGCGTGGTTATTTTAGCCTATGAAGCTTTGACTTGGGACATCCTTACGAATATTTTTCACAACATTAACAGGAAAAAAACCAATACTTTTATAATTAATAATACAGTATTAATAAATTTATAAATTATTAATCTCTACAAAATGAAAAGCATATTCCATTGATTTCAATCGGTTGAATTTTTGCAAATTTTTCTATAACCGTTCTTATCGACATTTTGTCTCCATGCACAAATATTGACTACCACTCTCTATACCTATTTCCTCTAAAGACATTCAGAGAAAATTATAGATAGAAACAAGGCAACTATCTCTCTCTCTCTCGTCACGGAGGATGAAAGTGGCCTTAATTGGGAAAAACTGAGTCGTTTATGAAAGCCAGGATATCCACGGAAGTAATTGGCGGCATCCGCGTGAGAGAGATAGAGGGCTCTCAAGAAACAGGATAATTGAAAGTGATGGGGATAGTTGTATTTTTACAAACTCTAAACAGGCTTTAGCGAAGTGTTGGGGGATTCCCAGGTGTAGAAAACGCGCTTCTCCCGAAAGCCGCAACTCAACCTCACTCAGAGAGTCCTCTTTTTTTCTCTTGGAAATCCTGGAGGCGAACACTTTTACCCATATCCAACAAAAAGTTAACTCCATTCTTTTCTTTATTCCAATTAATCATCCCAGGAACCTCTGACCTTTGTCAAAGTTTATTTTTTTAAAACCTTGTTAAAACTCGTACCAAATAAAAAGCATTAAGCCATTTAACTTGCTCAAGCTTTTATAATTTCATAAAAATGGATCAATCCGCGTTCGGATCAGATATGTAGTTGATTTTGATTAGCGTCGTCGTATGAAGAAACGAATTCAATTAACGGAAAAACAGAATTTTAAACCAAACAATCCATTTAGATTTCAAGCCAGTTTCAATGAAATATCTTCAAAATGGTTCAGTCTTCTTAATATTGATTTATGTACAATGTTTTCCGCATTTAGTACAGCTGTAGTAGAAACATTCAGATATATACGGTTGAGAATAATCTTCACAATATATTTATTGACACATTTGATATTATAACCAGCTATGTTAATATTAATAACTTCCATAAAAGTTACCTCTTACGTATATTACCAATGTATTTATATAAACCGTTACTTTATTGGATCTTGTAATGGAGAACTGTATTCACATACCGAAGAAGGAATTCCTGAAGAGATTTTGCTTATTCATACTTGTAGATGAACCTCGAGCTAACCGATCTAAACGAAAAATATTTCGCAAGAAATAAATAAAAATAATAAATATTAATCGCGTATTACTGCGTTGTTTTTTAATTATAAAGGAGGCGTTTTTAATTTGCAATATATTAATTGAATTCGCTACTTACAAAAAAGCAATCTAACGTATTGTCACACGATATATATGTATGTATATATATATATATATATATATATATATATATATATATATATATATATATATATATATATATGTACACACACACACACACACACACACTGTATTTACGTTTGCATCAATTTTCCAAGCAAGCAAGTAAACATAAACGAAAGAAAATCAATTCTATCCAGAAATGACTCGTATTCGATAATACATAGAGTTTCAATTTTGCTTATTCCGGCTATGTTCACGATATATGAGCTTCTGCATATTTTGCGGAACGAACGTTGCTTTGGGACAAGGAAAATGGGTGGGACATAGGCTGCGAATTTGGCATGTTCCAACTGTGGAGAAGAGCGGCTATGAATGCAGAATGCGATTTGCATGGAGATAAAACAAGAAAAAATAGGCGAAACTGAATTGCACAAGTAATTTGATGCGCCACCGCTAACGCCCTCTTAGCCCGGATATCCTAAATAACCAAAAAAAGTTTTATGGTCTATGCGGATTTTCCGTCCTACTTCAATTTTAACTCCATTCTTGAATATCAACGAATGTTTTCATTTCCATGTACCATTGCATGAAAATGCATTTCCTTTGTTTCAAAATGGCATAGTAAGAAATGCTAGGAACTTTTCTTAGTACACGAGAGTGCATTAAAAATCTTGATAAAGCGTAATTTTTACGTAATTTACCTACCAGTAACGCATATTGTAAATCTATTGCAATTTGTGGTGCATAAAAATAATACTCTTTGTATAAAAAATAAAAGTTTGTAGAATTTAAAATTACATTTTTGACAACCCCGCGGGTAAATTTACTTTTTCGATTAAATTTTAAACATATGGTATAAAAATATAATTCGGAATTAATAAATTACCGAGCGAGGTAAATAGTGAAATATTTCGTGTTGTTGCCAAAAATGTAAAACTAGATTCGCACTCAGCCAATAAGTTGCGCGGATTAATGAATAAGCGGGGTCACTCCGATCCACTTTTAACAGAAAAATCTAAAATATGTAAATTACTTTATGTTAATTTATTTATAAGAAAAATTTGGTCTCCCGATCAATTTTTTACTCGTATATATTTGAGGAAAATTGTACTTTTCTGAACTTGACTTCTGGAATCCCAGAAAATTATCAAATAACCTCAATTTTCCTATTCAAACAGCATGTTTTCATTAATTGAAGATTTTGGTTATCTAGCGTAGTTAAAATATCTTGCGCATAAACTTGTGATAACTTTTAATCGTATGTTTGTGCAAATGTGTTTAAATAGTTTTAAATCAAGCATGGATCTTCCCTTTTTAGAAGCATTTATTAAACAATGGATCGGAGAGTTCATTATGATAACCAGGATAATAATCATATCTCCACAAAGAACATGACTTATGTATTAATTGCATCTTTAAAGTATTCTACGAATTCAATGACTCCAGTAAAGCACTGATAAAACAATTTTCACTTTTATTTCCAATGATTAAATCTTAAAATATTTCTCATTCAATAGTTTAATTCAATATACCAGAAAATCCGATATTTACTCTACAATTTTCCCATCAGGATCCATATTTCATCGCTCTATGTTTCGGACGGCTTAAAACGTTGCGGAAAGGGATGAGACGTAAGATCGAGCTAAGTGACCGAGTGTATCGCACGGCCTTGTATCGAAGTCATCCCTATCCCTACCTGTGGCTGACGAAGTAGAGTTAGACGAAGCGAGGTGGACGCCTTATCCCTTAAGACTTGATGGTTGCGGCTTTGGAAGTTGAAGAGCGTCGCAATGTGTTCGACGATGTGGAAGCAGCCGCACACCCTTGATCGCAGTGACCTCAAATACACCGCACACCTACGATCTTCGAAGCCCTTAGCCCTGACCCCTCTTCGTCCCTTCCTCGTCTGTTCACCTCTTCTAACTCCTTGCAGCCCCCTGAGCGATCCACCTCCTTCTTCCTTCGCCATCCCGCAACTCCATCTTTTCGGACTCCTCGTCCCCCCCCCCTCCCCTGATTCCTCTCCTCCTCTCCAAACCCCTCTCTCAGCCGACCTCACCTCTTCCGGTCTCCGCCCTCTTTCCTTCGGAGGCTGTTGAGCAAGTATTCGTCCCTATCGACCCACTAGCAAAAGGAGGTTTCCCCGTCTTCTGGCTCTCTCTCTCTCTGTCTGCCGAATCTCAGGGAATCGTCGGAGCGGTTGAGGTAAACCCTTTTCTCGCTCAATTTCTCCCTCAAAGTTTCCCCGAACGATAGTAATTACTAGCAGAACCCTTTTTGCGCCCCTTGATGCTACATAAGAAAGTACCTTTCATCCTCGTTTGCGGAAGGGAGGACTTATGAGCTCCTCGTTGGAAAGTTTTTAATTTGCTGCTTCTTCCGGACATCTCATTTTCTCTCTCTCTCTCATTCTCTCATCAAACCCTACGGATCGATTATTATTTGCAACATAGAAATCTTTTGACACAATTAGATCATTGGTCTACATTTATATATTAGCGAGGGATTAACTTTTGATTTTGTATTAATAATGATATTGCGGAAGAATTTTAAAATTTATCATTCATCCAATTATTCTTACCTCTATTGGTCAAAAATATAATTTTATTCATTGTTGTAGCTGCGCGTTTCTTTGGGACTGCACTGGCAGTTTTTTTTTACTTTTCAGCGTCTAACTTAAAAAACACTTGTTCACGAGATACGACTGTAACCATGCATTATAATTAATCTACATTCAAAGCGAATTGCGACTTTCATGTTTTATTTTATTGGAAACGTCTTCCTCTACTATAAAAATGTATTTGGCAAGACATTCTGTTTGAATGGTTTTACAACTTTTATTTGAATACTTTTTCGATATGACATATTTTACGAGGTATGAGGAAAAGTTCTGTTTTTTCAAGTAAAGTGGCACTCTTGATTGGATTATGTAAACTGTTGATGTCATTTTATTATTTTATTTGGCCATAAGTCTTACATAAATGCAAATTTCACGGTAGTAGCCGAGTATGAACATGCTTACGGACAAATGAATGGACAGAACGAAACTATTAGGACCAGGGTCCCCAAACTACGGTCCGCGGGCCACACTCGGCCCACGCAGCGATTTGATCCGTCCCGCCTTATCAGCAAGAGTATTCATTATATATCATTTATGATATCTTAACATTTTCCAAGTGCTTGCGTGAAATCAACTTTTAATATAAGCGAATTACATATTAAAGAATCGAAAAAATTCTCAAAACTTGCCCATTCGAATTTTAACAAGGCCCAATGGGTCATTTGAAATTCCATATATGGCCCGCACAGTGGATCATGAAGCCTCAGTAAAAATTTTGGTGACCCCTGTTAAATTAGGCGATCGTGTTGGAAACGAAATGCGGCAAAATCTGCTATTTAATGGTCGTTCACTTTTGTTCAACGTCGAAAACAATGTGCAAATTAGTTACGATAAATATATCTGTCGTTTTTAAATATATCTAAAATTGAGTTTTATGGTTCTGAAAGCATCCAGGCTCATTTGGTGCATAAATGAATCACTTCAGAATTAAAGTTAAACTTTTCGGACTGAAATTTATGATTTTTTATGTTAATCAACTTGTTCAGCACAGATTCTAACGCTTTTCATGTGGAGAGAAAATCCGTTCTTGAGATCAAAGCCGAAGAACTAAAGTAAAAATTCATTTGTGCTGGAAAAATGAACAAAGAGTTCTAAAACTATTGTTTGAAAAATAGTGCTTCTAGCCTAATTAGAATTTGAAATTTCGCTATTTAGAGAAATGAAACGATTATAGAGATTAATCGTTTGGCAATTTATAATAAAGATAAATCTTTGTTTTTTAGAATTTAACATTTTTTTGGATATTTACCTGGATATGTCATACTCCGTATAGCATTCAGAATATCGACACGGGAAAGCTAATTTAGCATGTTATGGACATATTTAAATGAATAAATATTATCATTTTAGGCTTCTAAATTTGTATATGCTATATAGTCAAGTAAATTTCCAATTAAAAAACTAAATCTAACATTTTTGTTGATTTGCGACAAAATATACATTTCTCTTGTGCTTAAAATCACGATTCTCTGTTACAGTGAAACATCAAAAAATAATATTTTCACGCCCATTTAAGAAAAAAACTTCAAGGTTACAATTTTAAATATGGTCCAATAAAATATACGACAAAAACATATGCATGCAAATGTGAATTTTAACTCTATAGTCCGAATTGACTTTATTATAAGCATGCAAAGTTACTGAAATAATTTTTAGATACACTTCGAAAGAAAATGCATACGATCCTCGGAAATGAAATGACATTTCCCTATGGCTCGAATACAAAAATTATGCATTTTAATCTTTATGAGTTAAATCAATGGAGTAAACTATGAGCAGTTTATTTAATATGGAGCCATTTTTAGTTGCCTCTTATTTTCCTTTGTTTTTGATTCTCTTTGACCTATATTTTGCATTGACTGTGATTTTACATCAATATTAAATAAGTGTTTTGGGTATTCGATCTCAAGTATCGAAATCAGATGAAAAGTTCGTATCCATCTCTTTGAAAATCCACTTTATGTAGATTCTTCATCTATTTAACTTCATCGAAGCCGCAGTATGTCATTGCTTCATTTTTTTTCTGCAATCTAATAGATATTGGCCTAAATACATACATAACAATATCAATGCGATGCCGCCAACTTTTGTGCATATTGAACGCAACTGCATCCCAGATGTTGCCAAGGATTTTGGAAAGTCGGGACTAAAATTGTTTTTCTCATGTCGTATTCCCTGCTGTAAACGGTACAGTTTATATTCCTACCGCATTTAATTTATTCAGAAAAATTACAAAAGAGACGGCAGCTTGGCTAAGGATACTATTTTTATTTATTGGTTAATCGTTATTTGAAATATATTTTGTGATGCACAGTAAGACAGCAAAATAAAATGTTAGGATTGATTGAAATTTACTAAATGTTTATGTATGGAAAATTAACCAAATAATACCAAAAAAATCAATATTTAATTTTGCGTCTGTTGATTATAATATAAGGGATAAAATTGTAAATTCACCGTGTTAGTGCAAATAATTAATGATCTATTTAGTTTTAATCAAATTTTAGCATTCACACTTTTATGAGGATGCTATTATTTGGCGGAATTTTGAATTACAATCCGATAATCAGAGCCATTAACATGAACAATTAAGTTGGTTTAAAATCTTATATATATATGTATATAAAATTATGATCAATAGCTTTATTACCATTTACGTATAAATTGAAAAATATGCAATAATTAGATCTCAAGTAGGGAATTATATCTTACAAAAAAATTGTGTGCTTTTACTGGGAGAAAATTTTCCTATATTTAAATATCAAACGTGTAAAAGTAGTCGTTTAAGGTGAATAAAATAATATGCAGATCTCAAAAGTATGGGATTTTTGGGTCAATAACTATAAGGAGAGGTACAATATAATTTTAATTATAATAAGTCCATATTTCAAATAGGACAAGAGGATTCAGATAACAATAAATTGTACAGATTTTTAAATTACCAATGATAAAGAACGAGAGCTTAAGATTCAAGTAAAGCTATAATATGGAGATTTTAAGATATGTATCCTTAGAAACGCTCTGTTTTAAGCGCTACATTTAAACTCTTTCATTCAGGAGTATACTTTCATGGATTTTAATATGAAAGAAAATTTCTCTTTGTAAAGTGTTTTTTCTTGTAAAAAAACAACTAAAACAATGAAATTAAAAACCCGATAAATTTTATGAAACCGCGCTTTCAAGCCGCAATCAGCCGGAAAATCAATCGCGTAAAACTTTTTCTATTCGGAGAGAATTTCCGAGAGAAAATTTAAAAAATCTACGCCCGCAGGAGCATGAAAGTATTCAAACATTTGGCGAGGAAAGCGGAGGAAAAACTGGAGGAAAATTATATAACCATCGCCTTGGCGAAGGTTGAGGAGTAGGAGAGGGTGGCGAGGAAAAAGTGGAAAATTGAGGATAGACTACTGCTGTGGACGGAGACGGGGTGTGGAAAACATCCGAGAGATAGATAATGGTGCGAGGGAACGGATGTGAAGAAGTTGCGCGAAAAGAGAGAGAGAAAGAGATAATGGGGAAGGTATTATAAAAGGTGATGACATGGAAAGAGAGAGAAGAAGAGTGGGGTTAAGAAAAGGGAGCTTATCCGGCAGGATGAGAAACTTGGACGAGATAAAGACAAGAGGAAGAGATGGAAGGAAAGAATTCGGAACGAATTTTAGGCGCCAGTTAGAGGTGAAGATGGGAGGGATGGTGTAAAGGGTTTTATCGGGTAGGGTTTTATGGTAAGGGAGTGAGAGGGGAGTGGGAGGAGAGAGAAGTCGCGGAGGGAGGAAGAGAGAGCCTAAGAGTGTGGGTGTGTGCCGAAGGTGGAGGGAATGGGCTGCGTGCCAGGTGCGACCTCCATTGTGTGTCCCGATGGGACCTGATTGTGAAGCCTGCTGCCGTCACCCTTCTACCCAGGCGCCTCCCTTTAACTTCCCCTTCCATCCTCGACTCGGTTCCGCCATTCCCCTCGCATCACTACCTTGCTGGTGCCGCCTTCCTTTCCACTCTTTACCCTCCTAACCCCTCACCATTCCCGGCCAAAGTCCTGCCCAACCACCCCTGCAAAATTCCCTTGCTCTTTTATATCTCCCTTTCTTTATAACCGCTCTCTCTCTCTTCGTCTCTCCAGTACTCCGTCTTCCATAGCCTTTGGCCATACTTCTCTGTCTCCTGGGCCCCTCCCTCTCTGTTCTCAACTCTTCTCTACTTTTGATAGTTGCTTCAATGCACAGACTACAAGCTCTCTGAAGCTCCATAGTTTGGTTTTTGGGTGTGAGAGGGCCCATATAAAGCAGATGGAGAAAGGCCCTTATAAGGCGTGGTCCGATATTTTCTCACAGAGGATCAACCCGACGTTACCTTGAACTTTTTTTTTAAAATACTCTAAAAGAAACGAGAATCGTGGAACGGATTCTTAAAAAGTTTATTGCGCGAGAGATGGATATGGATGCAATACGACGGGATCAAAGAGAGGGGAGAACCTTTATGCTTTTCATGTTAGGCTGAGGTAACCATATAAGGTGAATAGGATTGGATTTAGTTTTGTAGGTCAAGATGCATATTGTGTCCAGAGGTTTGTGAGACGATTTTTAAACGATGCGTCTTCATCTCCAGCTATCTGAAAATTATACAAGCCTGGCAGAAACTTTATCGAACGGTTAAATATGTTCCGGCTATTTTCTTTATCGGGGCGAATTGTGAATTGTAGTTCTTTTCCAATAATTTTACTGAATATTTTTCGTCAAATTCACTACAGATCTGTGAAATGGAATCGAGGTAATGTATTCAAGCAAATTTCGACATTAATATTTGGATAATGCAGCACTTTGTGCTTTACTAATATAGACAAAAATTAATGACGAAATTGACCTGGCCAGGAGATTTAAACAGTCCGTCACAAGAAAATCAATATTTAGATTGTTTTCACTCAAAAATCTTAATAAAATATATTTATTATATGCTTTTTCCTGGAATTTTGAATATTCTGAGGAAAAATTAAATTATCTTAAAATGAAATTTTTAATGTACACATACAGAAGTATTTTTTATAATGCAACATTTGTTATGATTTTGTTCGTTTTATGGAGATTTAACTCATGTTAACGTGCAAAATATCGCAAACATTTTCGAACCTCATACAACACAATATATTGTACGTATTTCTATTAAATAACTACATTGTAAGTGTTAAAAATACTGAGATTTATTTGTATTCTATTTTGTTACATTCTGACTAACTCCTGTCCACACGATGATAATCGACGCCAACGTTGTAGCTGTTCTCACTTATGAAGTGTAGCCCAGATAACCCATTTCCATTTGGCTAATTCACTTGCCTGTCAAAAACAACTGTATTTCCTTATTTCACTCATTCCTTTAATTTTAATGTTCTTTCCTTTAACACAGCACGACAGTAAATCAGAAATATATATTTTACCTAACTACGACAACGTAATGATTTCTTAATATTATACAATTACATTACAAGGAATGGCAGTGGAACTTAGAAAACCCAAAGAACTCGGAAATGAACTCATTCCGGGTCTGAAAAATAAAGAACATTTAAGAGTAAATATAAATATAAATGTAAAATACTTCAATGTTTGACACCATTCTATTATTTTCAAGTCCAAGTAAACAATGAATTCCCGACATTTCATTTTTATAAATAAATCCCTATATCTATTTTATTCTCTCTCTCTCGCCCGAACGAAGAAGCTTATCTATCTATCTCTTGTTCTATTACAAAGTAGCGGCCCCGATAGTGTGCCACTTTTCCTACTTTTAAGACATAAGAAAATGTCCCTTACTCCCTAGTGAAGCTGCCTTAAAATAAATCCCTGTGGTGTTTGATTTATAAGATCGTTTGATCTTTAACAATAAGGCTAATACATAACTTATTCGATTTTTTATTTCTAGGATTCCGTTAAACATTTTCTTGCCTACGTTTTTCGTATTTTTATATATCTGATACTTTGTTTTTATTCGTGTCAATCTTTCATCGAAGTTTTAAACTGCAGGCAGGATCAGGTCTATTATAATGCAGTCTTTTTTGGCCAATACTCCCTTTCTTGGAGTTCGTCAATAGCTTGCCTTATATAGGTAATCAATTTTATGGAAAACCTCTTATGCATTTCAGGCTTATTGGATCATATTTATACGTGATAATCGTTTTCCCATTCATCAAAAGTTATTTTAAATCTCTCCGATCCTGAAATATAACTGATTGCGTCTCGTGCCATCCCTCTCTCTTCTACCTCCATCTAATTCCGCTTCCTTTCTTATTTCCCTCTCATCCTTCCTTTCCTTTATGTCCCTTACCATTTTCTCCGGGAGATGCCTCTGCCGCAGAATACTGGTTTCCTCGAACTTCTCCCTTTTATCTACACTCCTTCCATTATTCACCAAGACCCATTCCAATGCGAGAAACAGCCGAAAAACAGAGCCATCCCTCTCTTCGGAAAAGACAGCTCATGCAACACGAGCCAAACCCAACCCTCCTTCCACCCTCCCCCCTCGAGCACGTCGCAGTTTTCTGCCCTCTCCAAAATTCCTCCCAGGCCCGCAAACACACTCATCCACCAAAACGGGTTCGAAATGACTAGAGAAGTGAAGTTACGGGTCTGTGTGTATACGGGGCAAAGAGAGTCGGAAAGGGATTGTTATGGCTGGCGTATGGCAGAAAAAAGGAGTTGATCGAATGACACTTTTTCTGCGACAGACGCTCAAAGCTCCTGAGAGCTTTTGATTGCTCTAGTTTCTTTCCACTCCCGTCTTTTGTTTCTATCTCTCGAAAAGGTTTAAGTTCTCGAGAGTTCATGGGCGGTGTTGGAATCAATCGAACTCTTGAGAGACAATCGACTGGAGGCTGCAAATAGGCCGCAGAAGGGCTTTCTTTTTTCCTGTGGAGAGCGCCAGGCATCGTGAAGGGCAAGTACCAGACAAACGAAGAGGGCGCGTGGGAGAGTTGAGGAAAAGAGAGAGAGGGAATAGAGAGAGAGAGAGGGATTAGAGAGAGGGAATAGAGAGAGAGGGAAGAGAGAGAGGGAAGAGAGAGTGAGGGAATAGAGAGAGAATAGAGAGAGAGGGAAGAGAGAGTGAGGGAAGAGGGAGAGAGAGAGGGAAGAAGAGGAGAAACAGGATGAGCGTTTTATATCCAGTTTCTCCTTCTGAGCTGTGACGTCACAATTGGCGAAGTTTCGTGTTTTCGGTTAACGAAGGAAAATAAGAGAAGACTTGACTTTCAGAAATACCCATTAAATCTTTTTAATACGATATCGTCTCATCTGATTATAATTGCGATTGGAATTAAATTTTGTGTCTAATACAGGTTTCCCTCTTTACGTGGTGGCAACCACCGCGTAAAGAGATGAAGACTTTTTCGGTATTAATAATATTTTACGAAATGAGGAAATGTACATTTATTTGTTTTCAGTGAAGTGGCGCTACTGATTAAGTCATGTTTATCATTTATGCCATTTCATTGTGTCTTTGGCCATAAGTCCTAAATAGTTAATCTTAATATATAAAACGCTTAGGTATGTTTCTTTACAAGGATGGGATGTGTGGAACGACGATCTTTTTAACGTGTTTTGACAAATTTCCGACTAGGTAGAAGACTCAATTTTGGTAGGAATGCTTCATTCGGATATCACAAGGCAATAACGAAAACAAAATCCCGAAGAAGACGCAGGTTCGACTCAAGTACATAATTTCAATTTCCCATAAGATAACAACAGATCGATTTTTCGATTTACAGCCTTTTACTTTTTTGCAAATTAAAATTAGAAATAATTGACTTGCGACCTTCGAACCAAAGCCATTTTAAATAAAAGTAAATATGCTTTCTTATTCTCATCGTCACATTTCGCCTATGATTCGAAATCGCTCAATTTATACGTTTAAATCATATTTATTTGACAAATTTAAGCTTTTTAACGATATGTTGTATTGCCGACCGTGTCATTATTAAACCACGAGATTTTATTGTCGTCTCAATGCTTACAATGTATGCGTAAGGATAGCGTGCTTTAAATGCTTTAATAAGAGAGAGGGAGGAGAGAGACAGATGGGTGAAAGAAGGAGTTAGAGAAGAGAGGGAGGGAGACAGAGAAGGACGGAGAGGGGAAGATATATAGATAATGGTTATTATTAAGGCGAGATTGATACTAGGAAGACACGGTATTTATTCCAAGAATCCTACTCATTCCGTCAGACACAAATTTACCATTCAGTTTTAAACAAAAACAATTTCCCATACGATTGACTATTTCCATGAGAATAAAATATGCCTTTACCTACCTAAGCCTGTTTTAAGTCATGGAAAATTATATGTTGCTCTATCAAGAGTCAGATCATTTGAATCACTTAGAGTCATGTCGGAAAGAAACCAAGAATTTGACAATTGTCTTTAGAGATGTCTATGATTAAGAAATACAATTTAAAAAATGCGTGAATATTTAATTAACAACCATTAAGTTCTGCTAGATTGGCGTAATTTTATGGCGGGTGCAGCTAGTTTCATAAAAAACCGTTAGGTAGAAGCAAGGAACGAACCTACGTGCGTATGGACGGACGAGCGGACAGACAGAACGAAGTTTATAGATGCTTTCGTTGGAAACGAAATGAGCTTAAAAACAGCAAACTTCAAGCAATAGGATTATTGTTTGTAGTAACGCTTCAGTGAAATCGATACATCTTGGGGGCCTCCAGGGAATTTAAATTAGGGACACAACGGCAAAACATATTTTATTACGCAATTTGGTTGATCATATGACTGCACGACAATTGAGAATTTAACTAGAAGAAATGATCTCTTTTCTATCGAAATCAGTAATCAGAGGTAAAATTAGGCTTTTTGCGGATGAAACCGTCATTTATAGAGAAATAAGCAATCCGGAACACCATCAGTATCTCCAAAATGATCTAGAAGCTATTTCTGCATGGTGTAAGGAATGGCAGTAAGAGATCAATCAAAAGAAAAGCTGCGTCATCAATTTCTGGAGAACCAAGAGTATCTCGTTGGATGTTAATTATACGTTGAACGGATTATAGATTCCAGTTTCAGACTCGGTTAAATATCTAGTAACGATCCATCGTGATCTCTCGTGGGACACCCACATTCGCCGATTGATAGGTGCTGCTAACAAAAAGCTGGCCTTTATAGGGAGAATAATTTGAAATAGCTCCGAAAAAGTGAAACATTTATGTTATTTATCCTTAGCTCGACCGCTCGAATATGCTTCGAATGTGTGGGATCCCTACTAAAATGGACTCACTAACGAGATAGAAAAGTTTCTGCGCAGGGCAGCTAGATTTGTAAAGAGGAATTACGATAGTAAACAAAGCGTAACATCATTAATAGAAAATCTGAAATGGACATCGTTAGAGGATCGTAGGCTGCAGGCTAGACTTAAACTACTGGTGGAATGTATGTTGGAGGGACTAACGAATGAGTTAGTAGGACTTATCAGAAGCCCGACGTATCTCGGAAGAC
The DNA here is from genome assembly GCA_028673005.1 of Tanypteryx hageni. Lineage (NCBI taxonomy): Eukaryota > Metazoa > Arthropoda > Insecta > Odonata > Petaluridae > Tanypteryx > Tanypteryx hageni. Next base: position 62,241,040 of record CM054116.1, read on the forward strand.
AGGACAGTGAGGATAAGATTCGCGAGATCGACTGTAGAACGGAGCGATATAGAGGATCGTTTTTCCCTAGGACGATAAGAGAACATAATAGGAAACGATAACGTAGGAGAATTATAGACCCTTGGTGCACTGCACCCCCTGTAATGCACCAAAATGTGACTTGCAGTGTATCATGTAGATGTTTATATTAGCATAATTATTGCTAGTTACAAAACTTATGTAAAATTCTCACTCTCTTCCTGTGGGTAAAATAAAAAACTAATGCTTCCTCTATTGTTATGGATAAAACGTACTACTGAAAACAGAACTTGGGAGATAAAATGCCGAAAACGAAAGTTGTAAATTTTGTACCTCAAAATGTTTGCACAAAAAGTGATGCAACACTGGAAATATAGAAAGTAATCCACATCCTACATAACAGAACATTTTACGGCTAAGTAAACATAAGTAAAGCAATAATATAAAAGATAACTAAGTTAAGAAACAAGATACGCTTAATAAAGCGTTGGAGTTGAATAACATTTCTTAGTCTTTTTCAGAAAAGATCCCTAGTATTGTGTCAATTCTTAATACTATATTGTTTTATTACAATTACAAAGTGGTTCTACCTAACGATTGCATATATTCGTTATTATGAGGAATGCATTATGGTACTTCATAACATGCAATTACTAGATGGATAAATACAAAGGCGTAGCTAGGAGCAGAAGGGACCGCGGCAAAATATTATCCCCCTGAATCAACGAATACATATGTTCAAATAATACTGAAACCTGTCGCAAAGTCTAACAAGTTGCGTTTATTAATGAATTATCTGGAATATGCTGAAAAAGTCAGCCTTTTCAAATTACTCTGCCTAGAAATAATGATTAACTGGAAAGCCATTCAGAAATTAGGATAAAAAAGAGAATTTGCTAAAATCCTAAATTTCTTCTGTTCGGAAAAATTCGAGGCCCCCCAGAGGCCCCTCGGACCCGTGGTATTTTGCCATTCACGCCGCCCTATTGTTAGGTCGCTGGATAAATATAATCATAACGAAAGTTAACCAACTACTCTGCTTGTGAATAACTCGGATTACTTGGAATCGCTTAAACTGTGAGAGCAAAATAGCTTGAGTCGCTGGCTACATATAAGTTTACACTCATTTTTTAACTACGAACCTAAATAAAGCCAAGTTGGCTTAAATTAAAGCGCTAAATTTTGAACAAATAATTCAATCCAACGAATTGCCGGAGGAAAGATGGTCGTCAAAAACTCGAGAAATCGCTGCACAGCGCTGTTCCGTTAGTGAAACCAGTTAATTCATAATAGTCAATGCAGAAGTTTTTACCATGCCTAATTCCTTTATTTCTGAAAAAACTCTAAATTATTTCCTATGCAAACCACTTGCCTTAATTCCGAATGATTGTGTAAGGTCTCGAATCCTAGCTCGTGCATATCTTGAACAAATAACAAATTTGGAATTGGTTAATTTAATTGAGCATGATATTTTTATTATTATCCTAAATAAATAATCATCTTGATATTCAGTTGGGCGTTAGGAAAGGAAATACGTGCGGAAGTCAATCCGTCGCTTAACCTTGGTCACTGGTAAGCCCTTGAGAAGTCATTTGGTGTTGTCTGGTTTTCACTTTATCGCACTACTACAGCAAAATGTACTCACAATGTCATCCTTGTCTCACTTATTAGTATTACAATCATTAAATGACAATAAAATATGACTAAAAATGTAACTTCCGCACTTTTTAAGAAAACGATTTCACTATTAATTGCCGGATCTTCTAATTTGCAAAGATTTTTATTTACGTCAGAACTCACTCGAGGCGTAACGACGATTGCCCTTCTCGTAAAGGCTCGTGTTCTCGACCAGCCGTAAAGCTTCCAGCATTATGCCGCCGTTTCTTAGAAGCAAACTCATTCCAATTTTTTCAACCAATCGCCACCCACCAAATCACCTCCCTCCATAACACCTCAGCGAGTGATGCGGAGTTGGAAACAAGCACACGTCCGCCGTTATTTTCAATACCTCGGAAGCGTTGTTGGACCTTGTTTTGACCTTGGCAAGAGATATTCTGCCCGCTGCAGGTGGCGAGCCAGATTATGTTTCACAAAGTGTAGCAGCACCCTGGGAAAGCGAGCAGTTATATAAAGAGATGGGAGAAGTTTGAAGGATGGTGATTGGCCGAAACAAGTAACGTCGGGTAATAAACTTAAAACTGCGGGCACGGGAAGGATAGAGGGAAAGCGGTGTTGGAGCAGTTGGAGCGTCGACTTTATGCAGGGCGGGCCTTTACGTGGGAAGGGGCATCAAGCAGTGTGATTCCTTCTATCAAAATCCTGTATGTACCAGGTCTCTTTTTCCTTCCTTGGGCGTGTGTGCATCAATATATGGAACGCGTCAACTGGGATGAACAAGCTTTCTGATGTCTTTCTGTCTACAAAGAATGAAAAGTCATCTACCTAGAGCAGCTATTCCCAACGTCTTTGACGGGAGATTATTAATTTCCCCGTGCAAATTTCCGATTTTAATTTTAAATTGGTTATGTCGCGAATATATGATATTCCAGCTACATGTGTCGTGCCAAAAAAGGCTGGGATTCTCTGTATTGGTGAGTGGTCGGATGTGTAATCTTAATTTAGCGAAACAACAATATACGGCTAATTGTACGATTGCCTCCCTTGATCATTATTCCAACATCTCGCTTTTGTTCAGTTTTTGTTGCTATTTACTTGGTGTGAGAAAATGTGTGCGGACTTCAGTGGATGTTCGGTGTGTGGTAATCACGTGTGAAAAGTTGTTCCATATGTCGATCGGAGCCGATGTGAGGGATTGAGTTCCAACTCGGATTTACTCCCGCACGTATATTCCGCTCACCTCAAGCTGGAGGAGTTGGAAATATCAAAGTCGGTGAGTAGTTATTTATTCGCAACGCAGCTGTGCTGCACCGAATTCGAAGGATTTTCCCGACGGCAGACTATTTGTGTGACTGAATTACTTATTTCAAAACTTTCCGATCCCAAGTTGAGACCCAGAAAAAATCTAAAATATCGAAAAATAGGCCCGGGTTTTAGTCGGAAAAATCTTTTTTCTCCGTCTGATAAACGTGGAAACGAAGTTCGTGCATTTTATGACTCAAAAATTAAAGAATTTTTTTATTTAATGACGATTAAAATGTATTAAATGAATCTAAATGTCAATTTTGAACCCAGAAAAAATGCGTTTCTTCAAAATCTTCAATGAAGAGTAATTTAATTTCTGTGACACTTTCTGCTTTGTTGCTTGATGGGTTGGTTTGAAACTAAACGTTTTGTAAAAATCTTTATTTTTCATTAAATCTTTTGATTTTTTTCTGCTTTAAAGGGAATTTGTTGTCGAAAACTATAATGATATCGAGAATTTTAAAAGTATGATGTTATCTCATTGTTTTTACGAAGTAAATCTTATAATTATGGTTGTAATTTGATTAAAAGAAAAGTTTTTTAAAGAGGAAACTCGTACTGTAGGAATAATTTTGAGACGAATCGTAATTGTAATTAGGGCATACTTCGAGAGTACTGTATTTTCTATTTTAAGTTAAGTACTTGAAAATGTGGCTGGATTGTAATTTATTTTCTTATATGGTGGATACCGCTCCAAGTTTCACTTTTATTTAATTGCATCCATAGACTAATTGCATTATTTCTTTTTTCGGCATTTAAGTTTTTTACTCCTAGTTTTTATTCTTTCTAACGAGGAATTGCTGAAATAATTGCAGTAATATTCAAGTCATTATTTATATCAAATCAACCGGAGCTCCGATAATATAAATTTGTTTTCTATTGTCATGCATACAATTATTTATTACTTAATTTCACAGTCTTTTTACTTTCTCATATACGTATATATAATATATTGAGAAAGTGTTGTTATCGTGAAAAAAATCGACTTCGAGTTTTTGATGGAAAACCACGTTTAGGTGTCCCTGAGTCCATAAAAGTGATTTTCGCCATGCCGTCTGTCTGTCTGCCTGCCTGCCTGTCGGTCTGTTCGCTGTTCTAGGGCCCAAACGCGTATATAAAATCGAATGATATCTCGTATTTGCGCAGAATATCATCTTTTGCAGACATCTTTTTGATAAAAATGATGTTGCACAAAAATAAAGGTTAGTCTATTCTTCACGATATTTTTAAAAATTTTATTTATTCAAAAATGTCTACAGAGAATATGATTAAAATCAATCAAATTGTAGAAACTGATGTCGCAAATAATACTGCGTAATTCGTATTTCTCTTGGAATCACAATATGGCGTCTAGTGACATTAAAATGTACGCTAAGCTACCTTACCTAAGCCATATGACTTCACGCCTGCGCCGCGATCCATTCAAACTTTAACTACAGCCGTACGGTTGAACTAAATCGAATGATATCTCATATTTATGGATAATATCATTCATAAAAGACATATTTAAGAGATAAACCATATTGCGCAACAATTAATGGTATTATATTCTTGGATACTTTAAAACAAAATTCGATTTACTCAAAAATGGCTACAAGGATTTCGATTAAAATCCATTCAAACGTACAGCCTTGTGTCACAAATAAAACTAACTGAACCATATGTCCTAAAAAATTAATATATATCGTCCAGTGCCATTATTTCTGTACAATACGCTCAGCGCACGCGTCAGAGGGGAGGGGGAACCCGGGGATTCCCTAGTCTAAAATTCCGTACTTCTCTTTTAACGCCACGCGCTTATTAGTGAGAGTTATTAGACGTGAGAGGTTGATGGTGTCAGTCGCTTTGGTTCTGTTGCTACGCATTAATAACATAATTGGTAGTGAATTGCCAAGCACACAGAGTTAATTTCGGGGCAAAGAGTGTAGTGAGACCAAACGTATATACGTATGTGAGCAAGTTTGTGCAATGTATATTGCGCCGTTTATTGAGATTTATATTACTGTTTTATAATTTTCTCTATTAACCATTTAAATTTAGCTTCATTCTATAAGCAAATAAGGAAGAATGTTAAATAAAATGCCCATTCAGTAGCAGCCCATATTAAAATCTTTTACATTACTCGGTTACAATTATTTCCTTTACTTATATATATTATCTCCGCCTTCTCTTAATCTCCATGAGAAACAAAGCTTAACTACCTTATTGAGATTTATATTACTGTTTTATAATTTTCTCTATTAACCATTTATATTTATCTTCATCCTATAAGCAAATAAGGAAGAATTTTAAATACAATGCCAAATCAGTAGCAACCCATTACAAAATCTTTTACATTACTCGGTTACAATTATTTCCTTTACTTATATATTATCCCCGGCTTCTCTTAATCTCCATGAGAAACAACGCTTAACTACCTAAACATTTATGGTATCCTCTTCACGCCAACGTATATCAAAACTGCGACAATGTTAGTCTTAAGCTATCAGTTGCATGACAGTTATTTCTGTAGTAACGAATTATCGATCGAATCTTCAATAATAGATATTGCTTTGAACATCAGTTGTTAATTTAGCATGCATTCAACCTTGTTGTACTGACCTTCTATGGTTAGTTTCCTTATAAAAGAAATTATAATAAAATTTTCGCAAATATTCTATACCGAACAAATAAGCTGGTGGTATTATAACTTTACCTTTTATGAGTATTTATCTTCCCGTAATCGTCTGCAATTTATTGGGCACCGATTTTAATGGCCGCTACTTACTCCTTGATAAATTGTTTTGCTGTATGAAAAAGGTAAACGCAATACATTATTTCGGGGAAGAACACCAAGTGGCAGTAATGCGTGATTTCTTGTCACCCAGAATTAAACATCTTTCCCTTAAGCAGTACACGAGCAGTCCCATTAATTTATCAACTTTTCTTACACGTTCAGGTAGCGAACGAGCGAAATAATTGCTTTTGAACTCATACGTAAGACTCTTATATTAATTCAAAAAACTTGTTAATGCGGTCCCCACGGCGGAAGCGTAATTTTTCAGGATTACTGTCCTATCCAGAAAAGGTAGAAGCCTCCCAAAAAATAATGTAAGGTATCTCCCGCTTTTCTTCTTCCTCGCTTCCCACTCTCTATTTCTCTCTTTATTTCTCGCTTATTTTACGCTGTCGTACTTTTATCCCTCCCATTTTAGCCTGCTATCTTCCACCTACCCATTCATCCTCTCTCTCGCTTTCCTTCACCACCCCGAAGAATAACCCACTCTCTCCCTCCTCATCACTATCACCTTCCCCCACCCTTTACCACTAGCGCACATCCTACCCCCACCCACACACACTACCTTTCTCCAACCTCATCCCCGCTCCTTTTTCCTTTCAGACTCCTCCTACCTCTTCTTGAATAAGCCGATTATTTCGGCGGCCAGTGGACGACTAACAAGGCAGAAGCGATTAATTATAACTTGGTTACACGCACACTCTGTCGGAGTGGAAGTAAGGGAGAATACCGTCTTTTGTTTCAGCTTGCAATGGCTGACTTTATAACTGGAGGTAGGTGAAAGTGGGCAGGGGCGGGATTGGAAGGAAGAACGGGAGGTTTCGGAGGGCTATGAATAATGAGCGTAGGATTCGCAGGGCAGCAGCAACAATCGAGTGCGGCCGCGCCCCTTTGCTACAGGAGTAAGTTCCTGAAAGCGACGAGAAAAAAATGTTCAACCACTTTCCCTCTCTCTATCTCTCCCTCGCAACCCATTAAAGGAGATCGTTTAAAACGGATGTGCCTAAGTGTCTTGGTCGGTAAAGTTACGAGGCAAAAAAAATATCGGCGTTTGTATAAGTATTTGTAAAAGGTCCGGAAAATTCTAATTTTTATGCAGGGGAAAAAAACGAGCGAACTTTGTGAAGGTGTCCTATAAACAATTTTCTTATCAAATGTTCTTGCGTCGAACCGTTATCTCTGAATTTTATTTTTTCAATTTCAGAGGGTGATCCTATTCGTGAATCTGTAGACTATATATATATATATATATATATATATATATATATATATATATATATATATATATATATATGGTTATCTAAAGAATAGGTACTATATTCATCTTTACTTATGCTTTATATGATAAAATACATGCCGACGAAAATAATTACAGTAAAACAGTGGTTTTCAGCCTTTGGCACGTGAGCCAGTGCAATGTGGTACGCGAAAAAAATAAAAACACATGGTTTTGCCTATAGCTTAAAATATTGTTATATTATATTTACGTAATTCAATTACTAATTTACATGCACGATTGTTGTCACATTACATTATTATAATATTTAAATTGATTTAAACTTCCGTCAATCTTACAATGGTGGTACGCGAACATTTTCGTTTTTGATTTGATGGTACGAAAATAAAAAAGGTTGAGAACCCCTGCTGTAAAAGATTTGGGTCTTTCCGAAATTTAAGCTATGATCAATTTTTCCAGTTTTCATTTGATGAATCGACATATTCTAACTTATTGGTGTAATCTAATAAATAAACCTTTTTGAAGCTCATACAAATTTATGAGCGATTTTAGAAAATTTTGACGTCTATATCATCATCATCGTACGTAGTATGTCCGTAGACAGGTCCGTGATTGTTATTGGTAATGCTTGGTACTCCACATACTCCTGCTTCCTGCAATCATCATTTATACCTAGATTTTCATTCCAGCATCTCCTTAATCATGATTTCTTTCATCAGATAATGACCGAATAAGTTTGATTTTTTCCTCATTATGATTTTCACCAGCATTCGCTTACTTCTTTTCTTTTAACAAATACTTGCTCATTTTTCACTATCTATCCATTTAATTTTCAGCTATTTTCCCCCAGTCCTCATTTAGAGGCCTTTCAAGTATTTTATATTAGTGTTATTGCTTGTATTCCAAGGCGATACTCCGTAAATGGCAATTTGTCAACTTCTTACGTATGTCTTCGTTTATTTTTCCATTAGAGGAAATTTGTTTGTTCTGTTGACGGCCTTTGATTTCGCCACTCCATTCCTTATTTTATCGGTGCATTTTGCATCTCGTGTTATAATGCTTTTGTATTTCAAGTTTTGTTACTCAGATCGCCCTGCATGAGCAATAAAAATAATCATCATTATGACAATATCCTATACATTGAAAATTATTTAAAAATTAGGATATTTTCTGTTATGATTATGGCATCATCATCCATGCTTTAGCACGTATTTGGATAAAATATATCGAGAAATAAATATGACACCATTATATTTAACAATTGAAATGAGTTAAAATTTCTCAAAAAACTGCAAAACACAAATTTAAAATACTTCTCACGTTTTACCGTCACTGCTATCAGGGTTGCTTCTCCTATTGTGATCTCTTATAGTCCTAGAGAAAAACAAACCTATTCGCTCCTTCCTATAGTCGATATCCCAAACTTAACCGTCGTGTTTGTATTTTGAGTAGTACATGAGAATTACAATTATCTATGATACCCACAATCACAGTGCGCAATGTAATAAGTGTTTGGGATACACTAAAATCTTACATACTATCAGAAGAAAATATTGATGATGATGTTTTCATAACATGAATAATATTAAAAATTAGAATAAGTTAATTTATATGCTTATGGGAATAGACTTGATGTTAATTCGATTAAAGAAAAATGAAAAAATATATTTCCGTAACTCGAATTATCTATAACTCGAATAATTTTTGCTTTTCCTTGAGATTCGAGCTATAGAAGTTCCACTGTATATATAAAAATATTTAAAAATAAATTTTCATAGCGTGAGTTTTCTAATACTCGAATAATGTTTACATTCCTTTGAGATTCGAGTTGTGGAAGTTCGTTATGACGGCATTAATTTCCACTAAAAGCATTGCATCACTGCAATCGTAACGTATAATATCAGATCCCTTTTAAAGCATTGAGGTCGTTGTCACGGAATTTAAAGATTTCCATTTCCATTCACACTTTTTCCGATTAAAAGCAGATATTTACGCTAACTCAGTACATACGAAATTTGAATTCTGCCTTCAGAAATTATGAACTCCGTTCTTTTAGATAGACAACTGTTCTTTTCCCGAATTCGTATCCCAATTTAAAGTAATTTAAAAATGCATGTTTAGAAAGCCTTGCACTGAATCCCATGCTTTTCTTATGGGGTATTGAAATGGAACATAGGAGTGTAATAAGACCCCTTAAATATAAACATTTTTATAATTTTCGATCGTCGGTTTTGTCACTCGAACTTACCTACTTGCCAAATTTCAGATTTCTAGCCCTTCTAGAAGTACCTATGAGTTTTGTGTCACTGAGTGAATGAGGCACAAGTAGCTATCTAATCTAATACATATAGAGAATTCTGTCCATCTTTCTGTGTGTTTCCACGCTTGCACAGTTGCAGCACATTTTTAATTTGCATTTTAAAATAACATATAATTGCGATATGAATACGGAACTTGCACTAAACGACGCCTAAAAGAACGGGTATTCATTTTCCAGCCATCAATTTTAAAATACGCGTCGACTCGCTCCACAAATATGTTATTAACACGAAAATTTGGCTAAATTTTAGAAGAAAAAATTTCGTCGTCAAGGGTGACGGCATTTTGACTGATCTAGCAAAATTACATCTATATGTAAAAGCACTGGTGGTGTAGTGGTTAGCGCGTCGGCTTTCTATTGCAAAGTTCGGGGGTTCAAACCCCTCGAATGGAGGTTTTATTAAAAAAAAAACCATCATCAGTGCCTGGCAGTAGGCAGCAGTACTGTCAGTATGGTATAGAGCCGAAAACAAATGATGTTGGTTGGGTCTATATCCAATACAGCTGTAGGCGTGATCAGGACGATTTGAACGGCTACAGTACTGCGATGTGGAAAGCAAGAGGGAAACTACCACATTACAATCCCTAGTAAAGATTATATGGTTGAACAATATGAGTTCTCTCGAGGTAAAACAATCCGGAGGTAAAATAGTCCCCCAATCGGATCTCCGGGCGGGGACTGCCTTGAGGAAAACATTTGTCGAAAGTAAATTACGAATAGGGACTTGGAACGTAAGAACTATGAGAAAGGCAGGAAAGCTAGAGAACTTGAAAGAAGAAATGAGAAGAAATAGAGTTGACATTATAGGGCTAAGCGAAACTAGATGGGAGGGAGAAGGACAGTTCGACTCGGAAGAATTCACGGTAGTTTATTCTGGAGGAAATAGTGGGGAAAGGGGAGTAGCTCTGGTACTTAGGAAAGATATGATGAAAAGCGTGACAAAGATAATAGCAACGAACGATAGACTGATGGCAATAAAGCTAAAAGCAGTCCCAGTGGACATGCTGATAATCCAGGTATATATGCCAACGTCAGCTCATGACGATGAAGAAATAGATGAGATCTATGAGCAAATTAATGAAATTTACGAAGAAGACGGAAGAGGAAAGGTAAACTGCATAATAATGGGAGATTGGAACAGCATAGTCGGAGAAGGACAGGAAGAAAATGTTGTCGGGCAATACGGACTTGGGAAGAGAAATCGAGGAGGGGAGAAACTCGTAGAATTCTGCATCAATAATGACCTTGTAGTGACTAATACATGGTTCAAAAACCATAAACGAAGGTTATACACATGGAAAAGCCCAGGAGATAGAATGAGATGCCAAATAGATTACATCCTTGTAAAACAAAGATTTAGGAACAGCATAAAGAACGCCAAGGCATTGCAAGGAGCAGACATTGATTCAGATCACAGCCTTCTAATACTTGACGTGAGTACAAAGCTCAAACAAATAAGAAAAACGAGAAGGGAAAGACAGACCTGGGACCTAGAAAAACTGAAAGAAAGGCAGGATGTAGTCAGCATGAAGTTGGAAGATAACCTAAGAAAGTTGGAAAACAAACCGAAGACCGTCGATATAGAATGGGATGAAATTAAAACTAGTATCAAGGATACCTTGGATAAAGAGTTTGGAAAACAAGAGAAGAAAATCAGAAAACCATGGATCACGAAGGAAATGCTGGAGAAAATGGATGAGAGACGAAAATGGAAAAACGTTAACAGTGTAGAAGGTAGAGCCAACTATAGGCGTATAAACAATGAGTTGAGAAGGGTAACAGATAAAGCTAGAGAAAATTGGCTAAAAGGAAAATGTGATGAAATAGAACAAATGGAGAAATTAGGACGGTACGATATGATGTACGCTAGGGCACTGGAATTAGAAGATAAGAAGTCTAATGGAATTTGTGGTAAAGGAATTATGAATACGGATGGGAAGATAGTCTCAGAAACAAAGGATGTAGCACAGGTATGGGAAGAATACATTAAGGAATTATACAGCAAACAGACAGGAGCGGCAAAAATAGAATTGGAAAATGAGGAAAACATTGAAGAAGATAACTTAGGACCAAATATTATGGAGAGCGAAGTAGAAAAAGCGATAGTGGAACTTAAGAAGGGGAAAGCCACGGGCAGCGATGGAATACCGGCTGGGATACTGAAAGTCATAGGACCAGAAGGACTAAAAGCGATCACGAAATTAATTATTAAGATTTACGACACGGGAGAGTGGCCTCAGGATTTCCTAGAAGTAACAATGATCCCTCTAAAGAAGAAGCCAAAGGCAATGCAGTGTAAAGATTACAGAACGATAAGCCTTCTGTCACACACATCGAAGATCATCACGAGGATTCTTAATAAAAGGCTGGAGAAAAAGGCAGAAGAAATAATAGGGGAAGATCAATTCGGTTTCAGAAAAGGACGAGGAACTAGAGATGCTATAGGAGTAGTTAGAATCATATCAGAAAGGGCAATAGAATACAGTCAAGATATCTGCGCATGTTTCGTAGACTGGCAGAAGGCCTTTGATAGAGTAAATTGGGTAAAGTTTATGAAGATATTAAAGGATATAGGTGTAGACTGGAAAGACAGGAGACTGATTAGGAATCTATATGAGAATCAAGTTGTAAAGGTCAGGTTTGAGAATGTGGACACCTGCGGAATAAATATCGGTAGAGGAGTAAGACAAGGATGCTGCCTATCGCCAACCCTATTCAATATATATGGAGAAAGTCTAATGCAAGAAGCTTTAGAAGGCACAGGGGATTTCAAAATTGGAGGAAGGATTATAAGAACAGTAAAATACGCAGATGATCAAGTACTTCTAGCAAGAAAGGAAGAGGAGCTACAAAAAATGATAAATAGACTAGTGATAACAGGTAGAAAATATGGTATGGAAATAAATACAGAAAAATCCAAGGTCATTCGAATATCGGGTAAAGAAGAGAATCTGAACATAACTATTGGGGGAAAGCCATTAGAACAAGTTTCAGAATATAAATACCTTGGAAGTATCATAACACGAGAGGCAAAATGTACGGATGAGATCAAAACTAGAATAGGAAAAGCAAAAGCGGCTTTCAGGAGAAAGAAACAACTACTTACAGGGAATATAAGGGAAGATATCCGCAAGAAGTTGATAAAATGCTACGTATGGAGTATAGCATTGTATGGGGCAGAAACATGGACGCTAAGGAAAAATGAAATCAAATACTTGGAAAGCTTTGAAATGTGGACTTGGAGGAGAATGCTGAAGATAAAATGGACAGATAGGATGAAAAACGATGAAGTGCTACGAAGAATAGGAGAGAAGCGAATGATTATACAGACTATCAGAAAGAGGAAGGCTAACTGGGTTGGACATTACCTGAGGAGAGAGAGTATGATTAAAGACGTGTTAGAAGGAAAACTAGATGGGAAAAGGGAAAGAGGTAGGAAAAGGTTTCAGCTGATAGACGATCTGAAAGGGAAAGAGAGTTATCAAGATATAAAGAGGACAGCGGAAAATAGGAGTATATGGAGAACCAGGTTTAACCATGAATAATCACGGACCTGTCTACGGACAGACTACCTATGATGATGATGTAAAAGCAATAACATGAACTTTGATATTGTATTTGAAATCAACTAGCGGAATTACCCATTTGAAGATCAACGGGACTTTGTAGTGTGATTAAAATATAACTTCTGAGGTGTGAGAGTCTGATTATTATACGTTTCGAGTAAATGTAATTGTTTGATTAATTAATAAAATCTTGAAATTCATTTGAATTCTCCAAGAAAATGAAGCGCTTGAAATTTATTACATTCTGGCATTAATATACGATTTGATTTTCGACTCTTTGGCTCCGTTATTCTCCTTCTTCGTATAATATTAATATTCCTCAATTATTAACTTTGCAATCTATTACGTTTGACGTGCAAATAACGTAATTCTTTCGTCTATTTTAAGGTTTAATAGACGCTAATTCAATCGGAGGCAACAATGTGGGACGCCTTGCCAACACTCGGAAAGAGTACGAAAAAGCGATAAAAGTTCAAATAGAAATGCATGTTTCTGAGAAACTGTTCATGTAACATCTAAACATTGCAAGAATAAGATATTATATAGTTTTATTCGTCGAATAAAGCAAAAATTACGAAATTCGGTTTGTATTTACATATATTAATGAATGAGGAAATAAAACCTGCACCTTGAAAAATCGAAAATCCCGTGTAAATTTATGGGAAAATATAATTTTCTCCCGGAGTCGAATTAGAGACTTTTTCCCAGATGTTTGATTTTTCTAGAGACCGCGTCATGGGAGTTTGACGATTGTAAAAGTTTCAGCTCTTAATTCCATTGGAAAATGTCCAAAATACCGTGACAGACAGACGGACACTTGAGAATTATTATATAAGGGTTGTGAGAACTCTTCTTATATATTTTGAATGCATTTTAATCTAAAGGGAAGTAACGATGGTTTAATTTGTACGGTAGATTTGTTTACTGCAGTGCCATTTTTAAGACATGGAAGAAATGCGAACGAGCATAAGACCGCTAATATTTTAATTATATTTTTGTTTTGTTTACCTTGACGACCAAAGAACTTAGTAAGTAGTTTTTTTAATTCGCACATTTTTGTAATCGCTATAAATGCACCGGCCATGCGCCAAATATCTTGCTTAATTATCGAAAGAAATTAATCATAATCATTGTCAATATATTAATTTTCTTTAAACAGCCAAATAAAATTTGCAAACGAAAAGATATTTTCAATGAACGCGTGAAGGATCTTCCTATTTGAAATGTTGAGTTGTCCAACATTACAATGCTTTGGAGTCGTTTCTGAAATAAAGTTTTTACGCTACGTGTTTGTTTTAAAATTACATGAAACTTTTTACAAATTTTCAATCGATTTTTGTCCTTCATGATTTTGTTTCATTGCAACCTCTTTATGAAGTGTCGAAAAATCGGAAAACTAATATAAACTTAAAATGTTAGGGAGGATAATGGAAGGGAGAAAAGGAGGAAGAATGGGTAGTGCCTTAAATTTAATATTTAATCCACGCATACCCGTCATATTGACTGGCTTTTGTACTAGTATATTGTAGATATATTATATAAAATATATATTATATACTATATACAGTATACTATGAATTAAATTATATACCTATATAATATATATATATATATATATATATATATATATATATATATATATATATATATATATATATATATGTACCTATATTTTATATTTTTTCCTGATAGTTTTATTAATATATGTAAACTAGCAAGAGAAGTAATGTAAATTTAAAAATTTCGTTTCGATGTGAACAAGCAAAACGATAAAGAAAGTAAAATATCGCATGAACTCGAAGTAAAGGCGATTATGTAATTTTGCATTTAATCCCGATGCGAAAAGATCATTTCTCTTGCTGGTGATATTTTGCTCGCTTGTGCGCAACCGCAAAGAGAAAAACATCCTAGCGTAATCTTATAAAAAATCACGGTGCAGGTGATTTTTATCGTAATTCGTTTTATGACTTGATGGCGCCATTTTGGCTCGGAAAAGACCTTTTTCGTCCTACATACGAAAAAAAACTTATCACTAAAATCTCAAAAAGAAAAGTCCGCAGCACTCGTTGCGTTTCTTCAAATAACCTCCTCTTGCTGTTTTCGGTGTTTAAAAAGGAGAAAGAAGATTGGAATTGGTAGGACATTTGTGGAAAGAGCCGTACTCATTCCTTTACCTCCGCCAAAATAATTACGAAAATGAATAAGTGCAAACGTAAATGTTTTTTAAATGAATATATCTTTTATTTGCATGAATAATATATGCTTTTCAGATCCTAAAACGATACAAAACCACCCCACCCGACGCAACCTATACCGAATGGCATTGAAACAAGAGGCAAAAGCTCGATTTAAGCCTGTAACCATATTTAGCATACCCACCGCTCCCATGGTAACCAGGGAGTGGGTGGGCATATAATCTACTTTAACCCACGAATTATCCAATCCAACTAGAGATAATCATCAATACCGAATTTGGGAGGGAAATGGAAACTTCTTTCGGCGGGTAGAAAAGGAAACGGTACCGATAGTACTTATTTTTTCTATCTACAAAGCAAGTAGCGTCGCAACATTAAATTTGAATATTCAACTCGGCCATTATGTTATCACCCGGCATACAACGCTTCTCCATAAAAAAGGAAACCAACTCTTTCTCTCGGTTACGACGATGCGAGGGCGCTTTGCATGCTAACAAACTTAACGCCACCTCTGTGCGCAATCTGATTGCACTTTGTAGATGCGCCAACCGTATACCCCCTCTCCTTCCTTTTCTCACTCCCCGTCGTAAAAATGAGTAACGAAGCTAGGACAGGGGGCCATGCACACCGGTTAATTTTTTTTTCCTTTTGTAACGCCGCTCTTGCCTCTCGCTACCTCAACTCTCCGGTGCACTGCGCTTGCAGCGCGCACACACTCCTAAAATCACACCCTTTTCAAACCCGCACCACCGATCTCCACCCCTTCCTCGTTTCCTGTCTGTGACGCCAGCTACCTCCCCATCCCTCACTTCCTGCTTCTTTCCCTTCCACCCTCTCTTCCTCCCAACCTCTCTTCCTCCCACCCTCTCTTCCTCCCACCCTCTCTCACTCTCACCCTCACTCACTCTCACCCTTACTCCCTCCCACCCTCTCTCCCTCCCCCCATCTCTCCCTCCCACCCTCTCTCCCTCCCTCCCTCCCTTCCTCCCACCATCTCTTCCTTCCACCTTTTCTTCCTTCCACCCTCTCTTCCTCCCACCCTCTCTTCCTCCCACCCTCTCTCACTCTCACTCCCTCTCACCCTCACTCCCTTCCACCCTCTCTCCCTCCCACCCTCTCTCACTTCCACACTCTCTCCCTCCCACCCTCTCTCCCTCCCACCCTCTCTCCCTCCCGCCATCTCTTCTTTCCACCTTCTCTTCCTCCCACCCTCTCTTCCTCTCACCCTGTCTTCCTCTCACCCTCACTCCCTCCCACTATCTCTCCCTCCCACCGTCTCCCCCTCCCACCCTCTCTCCCTCCAACCCTCCCTCCCTCCCACCCTCTCTCCCTTCCTCCCACCCTCTCTCCCTTCCTCCCACCTTCTCTTCCTCCCACCCTCTCTTCCTCCCACCCTCTCTTTATCCCACCCTCTCTTCCTCCCACCCTCTCTTCCTCCCAGCCTCTCTTCCTCCCACCCTCTCTTCCTCCCACCCTCTCTTTATCCCACCCTCTCTTCCTCCCACCCTTTATTCCTCCCACCCTCTATTCCTCCCACCCTCTATTCCTCCCACCATTCCTATCCTTCTCTCTCTCTCCCTGGCTCTTTTTGAAAACGAAGTACCTCCTCTCCTTTTCGCAACAATTCTCTCTAATAAAAAACGCAATTTTTTATTATCATTATTCTTCATCCTCGTAAAAAAATCGTTTTCTCGAATTCCCCCTTATTTTTCCTCCCGTTACGGTAATCACGAGAGAGGAGGAATTGTGTGTGAAGTGGGGTGCGGAAGAGAGAGAGGGAAAGAAGGGGAGGCAGCAAAGCAGCGGAGGTGAGTGTCGGAAAAGCTTTAACCGAACCACCTTTACCGCAGCACTTGCTCATTTGCATGAGTTTTCGCTCATTACCATTCCTCCCGGTACCTTCCCCTAGCTTTTCCCCGCTACACTCTCTCGCCCTCTCCTTTCTCTCTCTCTCCCCATTTTCTCCCCTGCTTTGGCTTTTCATAAACTTCTACGTTCTTATTTTTTGGGCATTTCGTCATCTCCTCCCTTCTCTTTTCTCGCCCCCCCTCTCTCTCTCTCTCCATTTTACTCTCCCCACCTTTATTGCTTCCTTTCACTCATATCCGCAAACTGCATAACGCTAAACTCCCTTATCATCGGACATGTTTCTTTCCTCCTGAAGCCTTCTGGGCGCGACGTAATGGAAGGGGAGAAGAAGGAAAAAAAACTACATCATCCCCTTATCTCAGGGAATAAATAAGGAGATAAAACCAATCTGCGTCGTTCAGTCTTCCGATTGTTCTTTCTGTTTATCTAGTTTTCTTCTCTCTCACACTTTTTCAAGTAAATACAAACGGCGTGTGCATTTCCTTAAAGAAAACCGAGCGGTGAATTTTCATTATTGCCACACTTCTCGCTACGTGTGTTTCTTCTGTTTCTTTTTGGTTCTTCCTGTTCCACTTCCTCATGGCCTATAAGTTTTGCCTCTCCGCAGACTTAATCACTTCCGGATATTTCCATACTGCAGCACGCCGTGATAACGTAGGCTCGTCCTGAGAACAGCGCTCAGGAGTTGGGCGTTTTTCTTTTGTTTATTTTCCGAGAAAATAAGAGTATTTCCTAGAGCTATCTCATTACGTTGAAAGAGCTCTGTGGGCGTTCGTATTGCTTTTTTTTCTTCTGCGTTTCTTTCAGTAGTGCAACGCGGCTTAAATTTTCCGAGATCAAAGTCGTATCCTTTTGCTATTATAACCTGAATTTTATCTTGTATATCCTGGCTGAGGAAACGAGATATTTTAAGTATGTTTTTTATGGAAAGGTGTTATATTCAGAGAGATAGGGTTTAGAGTTCCGTTTTTAATGACTTCTTCCATTAAGCATTTTCTCGCGCGAAGACAAATTTAAATTATGCGTAAAATTTGAATCTCGTACATTTTAATTGGGCGATAGGTGTAATAAAAACAGTTCGATTTGTATCCTATTTTTACTGGTTTGTAAGTTAACGAGCATATTTCTCTGTTCTTTCTTGCGAGATTAAATAATATAAAATTCAATGTGACTAAAATAGATATCCGTATATATTTATAAAAAGATATTTTTATAAAATTAATCTGTTAAATTAATAGGAATAAATTAAATAATATCGATTATCATTGTTCGTGGGAAAATAGTAACTGGCACGCTCGATCTAAAATTTAGGTATAAAGGAATATTTTGAATGAGAAATTGGTAATTATAAAAAGGTTAATAATTTATTATGATGATAATCGCCCAAATAATTATGAATTATGTAGTTCCAAAGAAAGGCATGCAACTACTTCTGTACTAATTTTAGATGCTCATTCCAAATTGTTCTATTAATTTAAAGAAGTTGAAATCTACTGCCAATTAGAATGTTTTAAAAGCTTATAGTAAAGTATCTTTGTTATCTTAATGAAATATTATTCAACTTAATATTATTATACCATTAATAGTATGAAAGTTTGTACGTCTGCTGTACTAAGCCGAGTGAGTGTTTTGTCTCGGAAAGATATTGTAGAGTAGGGGAATGGGAATGGAACCTGACTGGAGAACTTGAAGATTAGCGATCGCCAAGTTCTTGTGCCGTATCTACGCTTCCCACGCCCTCTTCTAGCAATGGGTTTTAGGAACTCGAGAATTTTTATTCTAACAAGAAGATAAATACCGACCCAAATTATTAATTAAATATTTTTACATAATTTTCCGTTATGCCCAATCCTTCTCATACGTGAATGTTAGTTATTTGACTAATTTCCTCACACTTGTCTATCTTTCAAGGTTAAAATAAAAGGTGAAGGTAAACTGAAAATTATTTACCCATAATTAATATCGAATCACGATTTTCGATTTTTTTAAATTTTCTGAGAAAATCGTTTACTAAACGAACGTTAATTTCTAAAGATTATGAGGTGAAATAAAACACCTTTTTTAACTGATATTCCTTGCCCATGGCGATGGCGTCAGCTAAGCAGTATTCATCTAATATCCATGGAATGAAAGATACTTCTATCGATTTGACAAGATAATCGCTCTGTTCGATATTTTCAATTTTCCAATCAAATTCCCACCTTGGTCTCGGAATACATTTTACGGTAGTTTAAAGCAAATGTCATAATAACAATAAACATTTAATTTAACTGCATTAGTTTACCCGTTATGATTTAATAAACACAATCTTATTTAAAGCCAGGATTTGTACGTCACCATCACTCGTTGGGTATATCAAAACGAGTGAACATCGGAAAGGCTTTTTTACCAATTTCTTTGCATAAAAGATTAACGAAATATATTTTGCTTATTCATTTGTATCAAAAAGTTGTGAAATTAGCAATTTACCGGTGGATGTCATCAATCAAGTGTTCTTGCGCTGAAAAATATACTTTTTCCACCATAAAAATTCGTATCTTAAATTTCGGTTAGTTATTAATAATTTTTGAATTGTTATTTTTTGATTAAATACAAATTATCATAGAAATATATACTATTTTATATTCAATCTAGTGAGAACGAACCATCTTTTTTGTCCCTACCTCTAGAACGCAAAGCTATAACGGCAAATGGAATTCGTAAGAGGTATGCTTTCAAGCAATGTGATCGGGCGTTCCACAGGCAAAATTGCGCTGCAGGCTGACTAGCAGAAATTGAATCTAGGCATATTTGCTTTTCCTAATCGGACTTCAATCATCGGCTCGATAAATGGAGCCAGTGTGTGCAGAGTCCCGATGTCTCTTTTCCTATGCATTTGCGATAGCATTCGAGGTTTGACCCCTTATAGGTCTCTAGATCACTGAGGCACAGAGTAACAGTAACGAGGCAATCACTAAAGATAAAACAACAAAGTTATTCGAATCGATATTTTACAGCAAAGTCATCCCCTGCCTGGCTGTCCTATCTATCTCTCATCCGCAGTCTCCCTCCTCCCCTTTCTCTCTCTCTTTGTCGCTTCCTCTGTCCCAACTCCCCTCAGAGACCGAAAAATACCGTAGCAGCCTCATTCCTCTTTCAGCAGTGCTCTCTTCCCCTCTTGGACGTCATAACGTGGCAGTTGGTGTTTTCAAACGAAATTTCATTTTATAACCATAATCTCCACTTTCTCTTTTACATTTTATCCTTTTTTTCCGAATGAGATGCATTAATCATTGGGCATTCGGCTGTCTACGCTTCAATCTGAAATTCCTGCATTTAAAAAATGCTCCTATCAAATAGCCATAGCGAATGCGCGGTCGTTTCATCAGTGTGTATGCTGCATTCATCGGTATGATTTTGATTTTTACTCATTCCTTCGCGTCATATGCACAATTTACATTCCTAAACGAGCCGAGTATGTATGTGTATATATATATATATATATATATAGTGTGTGTGTGTGTGGTGCATGCATACACATACACGCCGTGGCGTAGCTAGGACTGCGCTGCCCACCGGGCTAAATTTTTTCAGGGATCCACTATAAGTAAGAGTATTTCGTGTGTTCAGGAGGAATAGTCATCTAGATTAAAAGTGGGTTGGAGAACTTTGTGTTATACCATGTCAAAATATTCTATATTTAAATTTGCCTATTATTAATATGTCACATCTTAATATTTTTCAGTGTAAGAGGGGCATTAGGTCTTACCGCTCAAATATAAAAGAAAATATAAAATATTTAGATGAATAAATGAGTTAGATTCTCTGTTACCGTACTTTTCACTCGGCTATCAGGTTAATAATGTGATCTGAATCGCTCCTCGGAGTACGGGCTACCTCGTTTACAATTGAGACTAAACTCAGCCCGATTAGTCTTTCCTGTCCCATACTGCCTCTCAATTCTTAACAATGTTAAGTTTTTAAAACGCAGATTCTCAACTTGGGACAGATGTTGTAATAGTAAATACCATTACACCGTTTTTGCCGTATTATGTCGGGAAAACTGGTGAATAGCGCAGCGTTTTCAAAAATAATAGATTAGCTACTTCGTTTACTGTCAAAGTTTTTGCGATGTCAATTTTCAAGCAATACCAAAATGAAAACTGCTGCGCTGGCAATTGTTCAGTTATATTTCTGCTGTACTTTTTCACTAGCTTTTCCGCTATTGTCTCTGATTATCTTATTCTCTAACGTTTGTTTGTAGTATAGAGCAATGAACGTGTCTGTCACTTCGTTTAAACCATTAACTTTCGACTATTCAACAAGTTTTTTAATAACATTTCCAATATATATATATATATATATATATATAGATTCCTGAAAATTTCATGTTAAACGAAATTCGCGCAAAACGTGGCCATTATGTCAAAGGGGATAGGTTACATGGATGCGAAAACTAAAATAAAAATACGCTGTTAACCTGAAAAATCAGCTTCATGTCGGTTTCTGTACATCGAAGACAGAGATAAATCTTTGCATTTTTCAGTAACTTACCTTCGTCGGCAATTTAAAAATGGTATTTAAAACTAAAAACTGCCTCAAATTCTCTCAAAAATGTAATTATTTCCTGTATGAATGAAATAACAAATCAGCGAGGATGTTATATAAGGAAAGTCGATTTACTTGAAAAATATTAACGCCAAAATAGCCGTCGATCGAGAGATAACAAGATGATCCAAACAGAACGTATGATGGCCACTTTCCATTTAATCATTTATTTCATACTTATATTGACTTTAATAGCTTTAAAGTCATTGCGGATATGCAGCTCTTTGTGTTCCCAAATTTCATAATTTAGCATTATAAAATACTACAAATACATTCAAACGGAATATTAAATTGACCGCCCGTGTGCGTATTAGAATATATATACCAAATCCGAGTTCAATAATGGGTGTCGAAAATACTATAAGCCTATTTCCATTCTGGAAAGTAGACTAAAAACGGTGGGTCGTTTTTAGGATTTATTTTATAGTATCACATCTTGACCCAAAGTGGGAATCCATAGTCGATCTTACTAACATCCACAAGCCTGTAAACAAGATGGAAAAGTATACTACATAAAGGAATGCGCAGAGATTTCAAAGGCGTTCTTAATGGGGAAAACGTATGGAACGGTGTCGAAAGATTAGGTGATTCTCGAATTGTTATCCCCGAAATTATAGTCTCGGGGACTATCTTGTAGTAAATGTTGATCTTTATCCAAATAAATCTTTTAATCTATACCTCACAGATAATAAGAGAATGGGAGAGAATTATATTGATTTTCAATTGTTTGCTGAGAGAACCGTCTTCGCGATCGATGTAAACAAATATGTTTTTCTCGGGATATTCTCGAGTTTTTATCTCCGAAACTATAACTCGTAATTATGTGGCCTCGCGGACTTTCCTGTAGCAAATGTTGTTTTCTATCCGAATAAATTTTTTAATCTATACCTTACTGACAATATAAGAGCTAGGGAGATAAAAGTATGACCTTTCATTGTTGCTTGACGGATGCCATTTAGCGAAATATGAGAATAAGTTTATTGAAGTAATTATGTAAAGTGGAAGTTCTAACTGACAGATTCAGTTAAAAATCACAATTTGGAGATAATTTTTAATAAAGATCACTCATACATAATTAAATTAAAATCCGATTAGCGGTTTAGGAGACGAAAGTTACGACGGACGGACGGGCCAGACGTGCTCATAAGGGGTTCCGCTATGACCGCTTCGCTGGTAAAGAACGCCTAAAAATGGAATTTCTAATATATATATATATATATATATATATATATATATATAGTTTGGCTGCCTCAATAATCGACCGCATTTGTTTTTTTTAAACACCTGATATGTGTGGACCTGCCTTGCCCTATAACGAATCCGCTTAAAACGGGGTCGCACAAAGGGAAGTATTCCTATATATATATATATATGGATGTCAACAAGGTGTTGGGATAAGGAAACCCAGTGAACACTCACCAATCAGACGACTTCAGGTTGGCGAGACACCGGGGATGTCGGAGCGACACACGTAAAAGAACACTAAAACACAGAAACATCACAAACGTTCTCTCTCTGTAGCTGAAGAAGGAGTAGTTCCGAAAGCTTCTACGTTTGTGATGTTTCTGTGTTTTAGTGTTCTTTTACGTGTGTCGCTCCGACATCCCCGGTGCCTCGCCAACCTGAAGTCGTCTGATTGGTGAGTGCTCACTGGGTTTCCTCATCCCAACACCTTGTTGACATCCATATATTCATTTTACCTTTCCTTTTCCGTAAGCTGTTATATATATATATATATATATATATATATATATATATATATATATATATATATATTCGACATCCCCGGGGCCTCGCCAACCTGAAGTCGTCTGATTGGTGAGTGCTCACTGGGTTTCCTCATCCCAACACCTTGTTGACATCTATATATATATATATATATATATATATATATATATATATATATATATATATATATATATGTGTGTGTGTGTGTGTGTGTGTGTGCGCGCGCGCTAAAATTGGATATCTATATACAAATATAGTTTATTTTCATCATATTGGGAATAAAATATTCCAAAAAGGATGAATTAGCTGCAATTTTGCAGACTTCCGATCAACGACTCAATCACGCGCTGCTCTTAATGTTCGTTAAGCAGGCACGTAAACATAATCTAACAGGTATGTGAAATCACTCGTATTTTATTCCGTGAGCTGCATCACTTACCCTCTCGCTTAAACGGATGATTTTAGTGGCTCGGCCCGCGGAATCGAATTACGGAAAATCGTTAAAACACATTGATGCGCTCACAAATGTTGCAATCATTTATTTACACGCCCTTCTAAGTGCTCTCAGGCCGCAGCGCAAAGTGTGACGTATAAATGCTGGGCGCGTAATGATCACGACCACAAACCTGCAATTCTCAAAGCACTATTGCTCCTTCCCCTTCCTTCCATGTCCTTCTCTTTCTCTCTCTCTCCCTTTCTCTCTCTCTCTCTCCCTTTCTCTTCTCCCTTCAAACTCATCATCCGAATTGTGCCGTCGGGAATAAAGTTACACACGCTTTGAAAATCCCATACCGCTGCCGCAGTGAATATACTTTAATGCTCACCTCCGCCTTCCTCCGAAAACATTTCCCTTCTCCTTCCTTTCAAACTTCCACATAGAAGCGTGTTCCTTTTTTTCTTCTAACCCCTCCTACTATACCGTGACAACCACACTCGCCTTAATTATTGCTCCACTAAGGTTGACTGGAGAGGGAACGAGGGCAAACAATGCAGCGCAGTTAAAAACTTTTTCTCACTCGTTAGTGCCCTAAACATTTCACCTTACGTCACACTCCCAGAGTTTTCACTGGTCGCCATAATATTGATATTACATAAGTACATTCGTATGCACATATAGTATATGAAAACTTCTATTGCATCATTAAAATCACAATGATAATCGTAGCTTTTGTTTGAATGCGAACGCGATACTTGAAAAGATCGCTATGCATCCCACAATAAAATAGCAACGCAATCCAAGACTATTTGATAGCTTTCGACTATCAGACGCAAATGTTAAAGAATGAAACGGTTAAAGTGTATGACATAAACCTACTGCTTTAGGGAAAAGGGAGCGACAAGAAAAAAGCTCGAACGTGTAAAGCCTTGTTCTCGTGGCAATCCCCCAGTTTCGGCGTCAAATCGCACGGTTTTATGCCTTCGCGATCGTCGGAACGAGAGCCGTGGCCCAACCCCCTGTGTACCTGTCCATCGAGGCCAATTATTTGGGACGCGCGACCACCCTAAACCTCGCGATTCTTTCTCCTTTACCTCGTTTGCGATCCCTTTTTGCCGGCTCAACCGACGCGCACACATGCACACACGTCCCCGAGCAATCGCGTCGCACCGTCCTCGTGGTCAACGATTCAACTCGATTCCTAGTACCTCCGAGCTCCTCTTCCTCTCCCCATACTAATATCCATCCTCTCCCCCTTATAATCTCCCTTCCCTCACATCCCACTGTCTCCCACTCCGACCTAGAGCTCTCTTTCCCCATCCCACTCCCAAACACCACCCAATCCCTTTCGCAAACACTAAGGACGATCGCAGAGTCGAGTAGAACCCTCTACTCTCCCTCCTCTGACCGCAATGATGCAGATGGGTTACGATGGCCACTCCTCTTTAACGGCAGGACGATTTCCGAGCATTTTCATTCCACGACGCCCGCAACATTTCCCGTTCCAAACGGACTCGCAGAGTGGAAGAGGGGGTTGGGGGTGAGAAACCCGTGTCCGTGCGTACCAGACTCTCTTCTCCTCTTTTGTAAACCCTTTTTCCTCGAGGCTCCTTTTTTTCCTTAGCCCGTGGTGAAACCGCAAAACAGTCCTCGTCCACTTTCTGCGTTAAAGGCTGCGAGCGTTAATAGCCAAGTAATGTAGTTTTGGAAGACCGTTTCTCCAGGCGTATCCGCCACGATTGCAGTGTTTAAACCCTTGGCGTCTGATGGAACTTATGTTCCCCCTGAGGTATTGAAACTGCCGAATTATCGTTGTGTCCGACACTCAGATGGAATCGAGAAGCAATTATTGCGGCTTGCAGGTGTTTCGCTGTAATGCGCATTTTCGTCCGTATTTCCGATTCTTCGAGTTCTAACGTGTCAAGCGGCGTGCGGATGGTTCCAGAAGTCCTCTTTGTATTCCGCGCATGGTAGAGCTTTTGGCAAGGGGATCAATTCGCTGTAAGGAAAGTGTTTGTTTTGATCCGAAAGGCCGTTTTTACGTGTTTTTGCGTTATTTGTTTCGTATTGAAGATGGGACTAAATTCAGTACAAAATAATCGTCTTGTTTGAGGCCTTACATCAAACAAAAATGACAAAAAGTGTGAACACTCGCAAAATGATCGTTTTTTAATCTCTTAAAAAAGGTTCTATTACTGGGATAGAAAGTATCGTTATTAAAACGACTGGATATATTCACATAGTATATTATATTTGCAATGATTAAAGTGTAACAAAAGCCGTAAATCGACTCATTAAAATATTTTTTTTGAGATTTAATATTGGGAGAAATGATTGCAAAAGTTGTCAGGATTGATTCAATATTATTTATATGTGGGCTATAGAAATCAACGCATAAATTCATAATAATTCAAACTACAGCCGCTCTTCATTGATTAAAACTTCAACAGAAGACATTCGAATTTCTTTAAATCTATGCTCTAAACCAGGGTTGGGCAACCTACGTACAGCAGACCGTGAAGCTATGATGAAAAAGAGATCCGTACAATTTAACACACACATTCATATTATTCTAGTAAAATTATGATAATTAAACCTTTAATTTTGAATTTTTAACCTTATAATCTTTGCTTAAACTTGATTTTTTTATTTATATGAATTCTCAATCTTTAGGTAACTTATACTTTAATCAGACCCGCTGAAACATTTGCAACTTCCAATGCGGTCCGTCAAAGTGTTCGCAACTACTGATGCGGCACTCCATGTAGAATGGGTTGGCCATCCCTAAACTAAACCAATTAATGGTGGATGTTTAATAATCTGGGCAGTACACCATTCGAGAAAATATTTACTGCCTTGGCTCTCATTGATAAATGTTGACTCCATGTTTCATAGAATAACCCAACACCATTCCTCTGATAAATTGAAACGCTACAGCCATTACTTAAGCGTCGTCCTGGATCAATCTTCCACTTGCCCTTTCATTTTCTCATCTTCATATCTTTTTCTCTTTCCAGGACAGAAACCTCAATCACTCTCAGTCCCGCAGAGTTCTCTTTTACTGAATACCTTCCTGTATGGTGACCACCCACTCTCTCATCATGGTCGAAATTCACGGTTTTTGTCAGTCTCTCATCGTTCATTCCCTTAGCATGTCCAAACCATTTCTCTCTCCCTCCTTTCCTCTCTCCCTCCTTTCCTCTTTCCCCCCTTTCCTCTCTCCCTCTTTTCCTCTCTCCCTCCTTTCCTCTCTCCTTCCTACCTTCTATTATTTCCTCCTCCATTCTCGTTTGCATGACGCCGCATTCTCCTTCAACCCCAGAAACCATTCAGAGCACCTTTTTTTTACTACACTCAAGTCCCACCGTAATTTTGCAAAACTTCCTCTCCTCATGTAACGTCGGCTCAAAATGCACCGCCGCTCTATAGTTTTTGCTCCTTATGTTTGCCCATGTCACCGCAGATCTTCTGCGAGGTCGTCTAAGATTCATGATTTTTAATAGCGTAGGACGAAGATCTCCATGAATGGCCGTTGCGGTTTGTGTGGGCAGGGTGACCATCCACTCTTAATATCGGATTATCTTAGAGAACTTATAATTGGAATTTGTGCGAGTTAGTTAAGTATTTAAATATGAATTAGCGAATTTTGTGAGCGAGATCGATCCTCGTCATCTAACTTCTCTAATTCCGTAAAATATATTCTATTTCATGCAGGTTAATTATCTATTCACTAAGTGGATATATAAAAATTTCTCTGCGAGCCTATTTGATGGCTGAGCAGGTTTTTCTGGTCTAATATTGAAATCTAATTTTTTAATTGTTATAAATTTTTGTCGTTCAATGGAATTTTATAACAAATGCATGAGAATCGGTTTGTTAAAATTTTTCTTATGCTAAATATGCTACTTTTCTTGTGTTGTATGAAAAAATAAGTTTTACTTAATTATTTAAAGTAACTTTTGAACGGCTTTCCTTTTACCATGTTTTTATAATGTCCTTTCAATGAAAATCAGTTGAAAACGCACATTGAAAATCCTTTTGGGTCAAGATTGTTTTATAGTGATTTATATTTTTCATATGATACTAAATGAATCTGCTCGCTAGGATTATTAAAATAATGAAACAGTATCAACAGACTCCGTGGTGTTTAATTCCGCGAATATTATGCAAACGTAGATGCAAAATTGGCTCTAACACGACACATTATTTGAGATTAAGGAAGTCAATTATCAGAAGGGTGTTAACCTAGGAAACGTCCCAATGTTCGAGACCATTTAGACCTGTCAATAGTTTTCTCCATGACACCACACCATATCTGCGAATGGAAACTTGACCAATTCACGTTAAACCAATGTGAAGTACGTAGTTATCCTACATGAGCCGTTTCCGGGTGAGCTGTCTTTCTCAAAACGGCTTAATTGGACGTTTTAATTTGGGACTGGAACAGAATCCGTGGGCAATATTATGAACTGAACGAATTTTATTTTATTAGTAAAGTTGCATTATAAAATCATTCAACAAGCACTGGCAACAGGCATATCAATGCGAATTAGTTAATGCGGTACTGAATCATCAACAATTTATTAAATTTAATTGTTTTTCTTATTTGAAGAAAATTAAGTGTCGTCGTCTTCACGAATTTCAATACTATCTACACAATTTTATGAAACTAATTAAAACATTTTCTGTACTGAATTTGAAAATAAATGCCATAAATTAAATTGGAGTGGCTAAAATGTTAATGCATTAATGGTTTTTATTGCTTGATTTTTCCCTCACTTTAAATTCTATCCTATGGCTTCTTAATTCAAACTCTGTACCAAACAATGTTCCGAAATTTACTTGGGATGAAATTTACTCAGTAAACAACTGAAGTACTTATAAGAACGTAAAGCAGACACCCATGGAGCTACATGTGTCCTGAACGAATACTATCCCTTTTACATTAAAGTATTTTGACGTCACAGGTGCTTCAACCAAGTCCCCCAAACCGTACTCTCATCCCTGAAAATCGGGATGGAGCCCATAGCATCAGAGAACCCTCAGTAATATGTCACAACCCCTGAAAACCCTTTAACCCTCAGTTGAACCCTCCCCGCAGATCCAAAAAAATACTTTTTCTTATCATTCCTGCCCATCCCACCTTCCCGTTGTCCCATGCGAAATGGTAATGGGAAAATAGTCCTCCTTCCTTCTCTCTAAAAGGTCTCGGGGTTGGATTTGCATTTCAATGGCGCTACCTACCCGCAATCCTTCCAATGAAATCTCCGAGACCCTTGTGATCTTTCGTAAATAGCATAAAGCTCTCGGCGTGCATACTCGGAGTACTCTCCTCCGTTTGGCTGACTCACATTTTGAATCCTTTACAAAAAGGAGCTATGTCTTGCGCCCTCTTGCCTCTACTTATTTCCTCTGAGTTTTTAAATTAGATTTGTGTTTTTTTACGCGGACAGCATCCATCGTGAAGGCGCGTAACCGCTTCAAAATTTCCTTCGTGATAACATATTCAATGGGTATTTACGTTTTGCCGTTTACGTGTTATGCGGATAGGCGAACGGCATTCTATTTACTACGAAAATACATAATTTGGACTGCGTATCATTGGTATTTTACCCTTCTTAAAACTTCCTTTCATTCGAAACCTGTGCTGATTTTGTCTATGAATTCCATATAAATTATGTGTTATACAAATTGTAAATTGTCCTAATTTTCTCCACATAAAAATATCACATTGCTTTAATCACCCGTCAGTTTCTCCTATCACAATTACTATTTCGTATTTGAGTTAAGGAAGTACAAAATAATGTGAACTCCAAGTTATATTTAAACATCCTAGCATCGATTAAGCATTATCAATACATAAAATGTAGAAATTTATTAAATAAATAATAGCCTTAAATATATCATTTTAATATTTTTCATCGATACGTACAATCAAATATGCAGCCTGAATAAAAGCATCAACAGTAGGAGGCAGAAAAATACTTTACAAAATGAATTTCTCACTATAGCATAGCGGTTTCACGATTATCTCATTTAGAATGTTTTTCACAGCTTCTATTAATGTACTTAGTATGACATTAAAGAGTCAGATGAATACCGATATCATTTATGGACAATAAAATTTATAAAAATTTTATGTGCTTCCTTAAATCCCTAAATATAGCTATTTATACAAATATATTTTTCAGAAATAATTTTTCGAAAAATCTATACTTTAAATAATTATCTATTAGTTTATATAAAAAACTCATCAGTTTACATCTGAGTTTAGAATATACAAAATATTTTTACATTTTAAAAATATCAGATGATTACCGTTTTATTATAAAATTTATTTAAAGAATCTTGAAATAAAAATATTATTGGCTGTTTACGGAATAATGTATGACCGTGAAGAACATATAAGTATTGTAAATCTAACTCTTTTTGAAAAATAATATTTAAAATATCGCGGTAGTTTTACTTTCTCAACACACCCAGTTAGATTACAAGAACTCAACAAAATTTTGGCATAATAACCTTAAGATGATGTGGCTTTGAAAATTTTCTGGTTTTGTTTCCGCATTTAATTACAATTTGAATGTTTTTTTTTTCGCTCGCGCTTAAACGTAAGAACAAAATCTCTCGGTCTTCGTCTTTTTCCATGAAATGCGAGCAGAGTACCACATTTCTTTCAGAGCGTACTTATCAAGAGCTTACGGGAGAGGGGTCGGGGAGGGGAAGGGGGGGAGGTTACTAACTCCTCACACAAAGGGCGTTATGGAGCTGAAGGCCTCTGAATTCGCACGATGGGTTGTTTCTTTAACAGAGATGGGAAGGTGTTATTTGAATAAGTAGGAAGGATTGAGACGTATTCGCCTCAAAGTTAAGGACGAAGATATAAACAGTTTCCGTCGCAGTTCCGGAGGCGTGCACCGAGATAATTTCCATTTCCCGCGCATCCCTTTCTCTTTCCCTATCTATATCTCAGGTTCCCTTTTTCGTTATTCCTCCCACTCCCCTCCCATTCGAACACAAGTCCTTTTCTTTCCCTCTCTTTCTCTTTATTTTACTTGCCTCCCACTTCGCCTCTCCCTCTCTCTTGAGAAGTGGATTCTCTCACTCTTTTGTAGGAGGGCACTATGTATTTCCTCCTCCCCTCTCTCTGTTGCTTTTTCGTTCTTATGAGCCACAACCCATCAAGGCTTGTTTTGGCCCGTATCTCCTCCTTTCGTCACTTTTAAATGTCTCCTGTTCGTATGAATAATGTATGGGTTTCGTATTCTTCCGAAAAAAGGAGTGGGCGGAGGTGGGAGTGTTAGGGGTCGCTAAGTTGGAAGGGATGGCTTTTTAAAAAGGAGAGAACAAGAGAGCTGTGTGTAGGTTTTGTAAGAGTGAGAAGAATGGCTGAGAAGAGAGAGAGAGAGAAGGGGAAGAGAGGGGGCATGGCAATCTTGAAATGTCGCGACTATTTTTTTGTCATTTATTTACGAAAAAGCGTCGCATTTATTTTATTCAACTACTGAGTTCTACTGCTTCTTTTCTTTAAGGATTGGGTTTCTTTTATTTCAAAAGGATGCGGAAGCTATAACGTTTACCACCAAACGCGAAACTCGAAAGAATATGGTAGAATGACGATGAATTACAAACTAAGTGGCTGGCTCTTATTTTCTGAATTTATGGAAATAGTACTTCTTTATCGACCTGCATTTTTAACGAGTTTTTTTAAATGTTGAGTGGTTTGCACGCCTCTTCTAAGAGTTATTTTAGATTCCTCCAAGCTCATATTTACAGCTCAGTTATGAATTTAATGCATTGACTGGAAAGCATCAATATGGAGATTCCACGATAGGGCATTGTGGATTCTTAATAATGGGGAATATGATGAGATTGCTATTTCAATTATTTCGTTATTACATTTTTAGAACGCGTCAAAACTTTTGTTGATGGTTGATCTATCAAAGGCAATTTGAATTTATTTTATGTACCTATAGCTGAAAAATATAATTTGATTAATTATTAAATTCGTTTGTTAGATAAAACATATCTCAGCATATCTCAGATAAATATTTGAAATATTCTAATCTAAATCTTCTAATAATCGATGCATACCGATAATGTATGACATAGTAATGGGTCTTTTCTTGAAATTTTAATCCTAGGAAACGCTAGAATTTTTAATCGAAGCATTGTTTTTAAGAAAACAACTATATTACTTGCATAATTTTTGCGATCATAACATCTTAAATTCTTGTTCATTTTAGCAAAAATTCTAGAATATCCCATTTTAATAATTATTTCACCACTTTTCCTGAATATTTTCATTGGTGCATCAAAAAGAATATAAATAATAAACTAAGGGATAGATGAAATCAAATAAGCATTGGTGTTAAATCTAAATATTTTAAGTTGGTTTTTCAAAAAATTGTTCTGCAGCAGTAATTTCCGTTTATTCCCGTTCAAAAACTCTTAAATACTTGGTCAAATATTTTACAATCCCATTAATGCCACTTGCATTGAATCTCATCTATGGTTACGTCATCCCGGAAGTAATAAGCGTATAACTCTCAGAGGGTAACTCACCCGTCAGCAATAAAACCAAGATGCATTTTGCTAGCAAACTAACACCTAAAATGAATACATATAAATATGTGTTAAGCGTTGTGGCAGTAAAATTGGCGAAGGATGTCCCGAGCTGAAAATAGTAGGGAAAAACATAGATTTGTGCCTCTGCGAGAAATTCTGGAAAGAAATAAAGAGAGAGAGAGAGAGAGAGAGACGGGTGGGTGGGGGGGGGGGGCGTAAGCGAGAAATAGCATATACATAAGGATAAGAGGAAAGGAAAAAGGACAAAACGAAAGCTTCGTAAAATAAACAAGGGAAGAGTTTTAGTCAGGGATGAGCCCCTAGGGGTTTTTAGAAACGAGAGTTTTATTCACTTTTACGTGCAACTCTGCGGCCGCCAAAACTCCTTGCCTCCTTTAACTCACCCGTTCCTGCGACATGCCTCACCTCTAAACCCTCCCCCACGACCCATTACCTCTTCTCCCCCACTCCTCACAACAGACTTTTAAATCCCCCTGCAACCGAAATGTTTTGCCAGTCCTCTTCCGAACCCCCTCTCCCCTCTTTCCCACGACATCCTTCTCTTGATTTCCCTATCCATCACTCTGTAGCATTTCGACAAAAAATACCCTTTCTCCTGCCAGACTAGCTTCGATGTCGTTTTCACGAAGTAAAAAATGGGTATTCGCCCGCAAAGAAGCAGAGGTATAGAGATAGAGAGAGGGGAGGGGGAGTTTGCCGTGTTCTGTGCAAATTATCCTAGTATCTTTAGTTCTTCTCTGTCGACCTCTTACTCTTCCTATCCCGGACTTGTAGGTCGCCGTGCCCCACTATCCCTCTGTTTTTTTTCCTCTCTCACTCCATCTTCCAATTTTGCAGTGTCTCGCCACTTCCAACGCTTTTCTGGAATCACCTTAAAACTCCTCCAACCTTTACTTTTCCCCATATTTTACGCATGCTTGACGTCTTTACGATCCGGGGTTTTTCCTCCGTGAAAACAGAGGACGACTAGCTTTCGACCTCCCCAGTTTCCTTGTTTTTGCAGCGTCTCGTTCTTCCTCTTTTTTCTGCTCTATTCTTTCGCATTTTTTTTCGTGGGTGAATTTTTTTATCACTCCGTCTCCTCCCTTCTATCTTCTCTTTTTCTCTAAACCAACCCTATCGCTTCTCCCTTTTTAGTCTCTCCTTCTCTCTGTGACAACCAACCGGTCCGGTCTGTTCTTATTCTGCCCCATTCAATTGTAAATCTTGCACTTTTTGAAAAAAATCTTTTTTCCCAAGGGTGTCCCGCAAAGTAGGTATATACGTTGCTATGATCAAGAGACAGTGAATTCTACGTTATATACGCCCCGAGTAATACCTGCAGTATTAAACCTGATTACGGTGTGAAATATGACTCGGAATGTTTTTGGAAGGTAGCTCTAATATTTTTCGGGAAATTTCATGCTTCCGCTAATAATATTCCGGGAATATTTTCACATAACTTGAGAGTATATTTCTTAATCATTTATAGCTAAGGATTTAAGATGATACATATGTTAGGTGGCAAATATCAGTAAGAGGATATCATTTAATTTCTATTCCGTTAAATTTATTAATATCCTTAATTGAATATATTGAGAAATAAGCAAATACCAATTTCTCACCGAAAATATTTTTAAATACACTAGATTGGCATTTTTTAATGCTGTTAATGAACCATGTTAATATCATTCCTCACGAATTGCTTTCATAATTTCACATATAATTGTTCATATTACTATTTAGGTGAAAATATTTGAGAATTTATTTAGGATGACAAAATGAAAATGATGATTTTTTAAATAAAAGTTCATAATAAAAGTTCCCATTTTAATTCAGCATTAATTTTTAAAACTTTTGCTAAAATATTGCCAGAGCATTTCGACTCTCTCCTGGGCTAATTTTATCAAAAAAATTCCTGCTTGCGTGACGTGTTAATTTTTTATATCAAATATCTTATATCGTTAACACGCTTAAGATGAATATATATATATATATATATATATA
The DNA here is from genome assembly GCA_028673005.1 of Tanypteryx hageni. Taxonomy (NCBI): domain Eukaryota; kingdom Metazoa; phylum Arthropoda; class Insecta; order Odonata; family Petaluridae; genus Tanypteryx; species Tanypteryx hageni. The sequence continues at coordinate 62,275,269 of CM054116.1, forward strand.
TATATATATATATATATTAACGCATATATATTTATCTATTTATTTATTTATTTATTTATTTATTTATTTTGCGCAAATCACCAATTAAAATTCTGTCATGAGGCTAGATCGATGAAGCTTTAACTATTAGGTTTTCAAGTATTTAATGTCGTTTTTGTGAATAGGTTTAATTAAGCTCTTATAACCTTCAGAATTTGTTCAAAGTAACCAATTAAACATATCATTTGTGTAAATTGCATGTTTCTCTTTATTGTCGTCCCAGACAACACCTCATATCCTTGTTTAAACATGACCGCCGACGAGACACACATTCGGCACAATGCTATATGAGTTCAAAAAGGAAAATAACGCTACTGTAGCCACGAAAAATATCCGAGAAGTTTATGGAAAAGTCCTGGATATCCACAAATGTCAGCGATGGTTCAACAAATTCCGTTCTGGAGACCTCAGCCTCGAAAATTTCCTCGGTGGAGGCCGCCATATTGAAATCGACATCGAAGCTTCGAAGGCGCTCATGGAGTCGGGCCCTCGGCAACACACCCATGAAACGGCGACAAAACTGAATGTCTCTCATGAGACAATGCGAACACCTAATTAATCTAGGCAAAGACCTTGAAGAGGGTGTTTGGGTGCCTCACAAACTCTCCAACGAAAATCTTCTCCAATGTGTCAGCTTTGCTTCTTCTCTCCTCGCGCGCCAAACACGCGAACTGTTTCTGAAACGGATTGTCAACGGGGATGAATTCTTTACTTCAACATTAAACGTCCAAAACAAGGTCTTGAATTCTCATCCAAAAACCTGGACTCCATTCATGGAAGATAATGCTCTGCATTTGGTGGGACATGAGAGTAGTGATTCACTTTGTCTAATGTGGATTCCTAAGTTCACTGACTTCTGACCAGTACTGTCATCAATTGGACCGATTGAACCAGTCTCTTCGACAGAATTATCCATCACTGGTCAATAGAAAAGGTGTTCTCCTCCAAGATAACGCTCGTCCCCATATGGCATGTTTGCCTCGACAAAAAATCAGGGACTTAGGATGGGAAGTCCTCCCACACCCACCATACTCTCCAGATATGGCGCCCACAGATTACTATCTATTCCGTTCGCTTCAACATCATTTTAATGGAAAAGAATTTGAAAATGAAAAGACAGTCAGAGAGGACATCAATTTATTCCTTCAATCAGAACCACCCGAGTTCTTCAAAAGGGGAATTGAAAATCTGGTCATGAGATGGGAGGCTATCATAGATAACAATGAAAATTATATCATTGATTAAACTTAATTGCTTTTCAGTGAAATTGTTTTCTTTTGTTTTTTCCAAAAAAACGAAATTTATTTCTTGACAACCTAATACTTATTTGGCGTGAGCGGCAGCATCCACAATGCATATTATTGTAGAAAGAAATCACTTCCGGTGTTATTATGATAAGGTGTGAATCAAAACTAAGTCAGAAATAAATTAAGACAATGAAGAGAAGTTTTCTAAAGTATACGTTTTTCCGCAAGATAGCGTGTGCCGTCATAGGGCAACTATTACCATACCGTGCGAAATGGAACGGAAAATCGTTTACTAATCCCATAAAAACACTGGAATCTCATCGTATATGCACAATCTAGATTCTCTTATGTATGGAATTAGTAGTTTGACTCCAAGGAAGCGATCAGAGAGGAATTTCAATTTTGGTTGTTACAACCACAAAAAAACTTACAAAAAAACATAAAGTAAAGCGCAAAGCGTAAATCTCTTTGAATAAAAAAATTTGAATATATTGTATAGTGCCTACATAAATTTGTATGCAACTATGTTATATATATAGGAACTTTAGGTTAATTACTCGTGATATTTATTTTGCATTGTTATTGATTGTAATACTGTATTAAGGGTTATTATATTGAATTTGTAGTATAAAAAACTCCACAAAGCATCTAAATCAATTAAAAATCATTGCGTGTAGTAATTTATAGTAGGTGCTTCTCTTGATATTTTTAATTGACCAAATCATTAGTTTAGATATTTTTGTATTCAATGCCCATTCATTCAAACTTTATGGCAGAAAATACAGAGGAAAATCAAAGTGAAACGTTTGTCTGTTTTTTCTTTGTTTAAATAATTATTCCTTCGCTCCCTTCCGGTTTAATGAAAAGAAAAGTTTTCATTGGATTATAAATTCTTCTATTGACTTATTTTAGTAAGGAAAAGGATTTGTTACGAAACTTTTTACCCGAGTTCTTTTCCTTCTTTCTTTTCTTTCCATATTGTATTGCAATTCTGGTGACTCTTGCGAGGAAAATATTATCATAAAGAGTTTTTCAGAAAATGAACGCGAAAAGAATTTCTTTTCTCATTCTCCTCTTGGGGAAAACTCTTACCTAGAATTCTTAATTATCCAGTTGAGGCGAAGCTACAAAGAATAAAAGTATTATTTTCTGCGTGAAGTTATTAATGATATATTCCTTTGGTTTCCCGTGAATGCTCATGTTTTTAAATTCATTTCCATACCACCCATTTTTATGATTCTCCGTGAATCCGTCGTATTGAATTTTGTGTCTAATCTCTCCCAATACATAAAAAAGGGAAAGACCTCTTTACTTATGGATAGTCTTTCTCGCGCAGTTTCTTTGGTATGAAAAGAAAGCACATTTAAAGGTCTTCCTATTCGTTCACCCAACTAATTGTTTGCATTCTCTTTCCCAGAGCTTTTTAAAACTTTTTCTCTTTTTCTGTGAAAAGAAATTGGATTTCATTGGTGGAAAAGTCGACGTAACTCATTTTCTAGAGTTATACGATAGTGAAATTAAGGAAGATTTTTATGGACGCCTGGTTCAGTTTAATCACAATAACCATACTTGGTAGTAGTACATCCACCGTCTATTCTAAAGAATGACATTTTTTTACCCTTTTCTTTTTAAAATAAAAAACTTTGACATGACTGTCTGTCTGTACGCACGTATCAGTGGTTATATCATTGAACGGTTTGGAAAATATTTGACATTTAGGGCTGACGAAGGCGCTATTCACGGTCAAGTAAACTATATAAACATCGCCGTAACTAATTATTTTAGCACCCGGTGCTAACTACTAATTATACGCCCCCTCAATAAAAAATTCTCTAATACCTATATTTTTTACTATATGGATTTTGGATGAACAATTAGTAAATAAATAATAAACTTTAAATGATATAATTTCTCACTATAAATGTACATAATTTAAATACATAATTATAATATAATTATATATGTAATTACACATAATTTTAAATACAGAAAGTATTACTATTATAATATTAATGTTATTCTACTTGATTTTAATGCAGCAATCTCATCAATAACATAATCGAAATTTATAGTTTCTGCTATGCGTAATGTCTGGAACAAGTATAGTAATGAAAGCGCCCCTGTCCTTGTGCCATGCAACCTCGCACAACATGCCATTAACAATTTTTGCGCCCCTTCTTTGATTGGGCCCGGGGCAGATGCCCCGATTGCTCCGCCTTAGTTACGGCACTGCATATAAAAGTGGTACTTTACTGGAAATAAATGTGAACTACTTAATTGAACTCTTTATGTACTCGTATTCTTTCATTTTAGAACTCGTACAGAAAAACAAAACCGTCGTATAATTTTTTTTTATAGTGTGCTAGATTTTTGAGAAAAGCTTCATGAAAAATTATTAGTTGCATGTATTTGTTGCATGAAAGTGTCCACGTTTACGTTTTAAAGTTGCCGATTTTATTGAAATACAAAACAAAAACCCCATATCTGTGTCAGTCCACTCTATCAGGACCACCGATCTCCAATCACGTAAAACCACATGGTGAAAACGGAACACCCGAGTCATAACACTCGGCCAATGCTGTCATATTAGCAAAAAAATTGAAATTTAATATTTGTGTTCCTCTCATACAACTTCGTCAATTTTTTGTTTATTGAAAAATTGGAAAACGCAATTAAATAATTCTGAATTTGAATCATGTCGCTCAGAGCTGCCACCTTACTAGATACATAAAATTTGAAAATTTTATTTATAACAAGTCCGAAAAGAAACGCACGTAATTTATACTGCGATTCTTGTAACTGTTAAGAATCCACTACTGGGCGAAGCTGAAACATTTCTTATATGTATTGTATTAATCTTGATCGCCAGCTGCATTTCGGGCACGCTCTTTGGAATTAAAGAACCACCGTTTCTTTAGCAATATACGATAAGTTTGTTACGGAAAATTTTGAGATGTTATTGGCAAATATTTAGTCCGTTCTGTGAAAAGTTTCTTTAGTTATAAGAAGCGAAACTTGGGACAAAAACTGGAAAGTTTTTTTCCTTCCAATTTCATGTAGCATCATGGAATGTTACTATATGCTATAAAGCTTTCCGATAGAAAGACTAGAGATTAATTTTATTATATTTGAGCATAAAATGTCCCAGTGACAAAAATGGCCAACAAGCAGAGTTGCCAACCTCATAACGGATGAGGTAAAAATGCGGGAATAAAAACGAATCTCCTTGACACTCGGAGCAAACTATCGACCATTCAGCTGCTCAGACTGTATAAGAGGAGGCAAACGCCGTTGGAATCCAATTACAGCGGCCGTTGGAAGGTTATGGCATAAGCGCCGCCCCCTCTATCTCTCTCTCTCCGCAAAATTTGCTCCACTCTCCTCATCCTATTTCTCTCATCCCTGCAAACCCCTTACACCCTTCCTTCGCCATATCCCCCTCCTCCCCTTCGGTTACACTTTCCGTCTCCTGCCATACGCGGCCAGTACTAATCGATGTGTAGTATGTGTGCACATAGGAAACTCGCAAAAAGTTCCTCTGGGCGACCACCGCTGACACTTGTTAATGGATAGGATAAGAAATGGATAGAAGAGGTGGTCTGCGGCAAAATCAGGAAAAGGGAAGGTGAAAAAGAGACGGGGAAGATGGTGGTTGTTTTTGCCATATAGGATATGCGAGAGAGCTTCCGGGAAGTCCAAAGGAAACCTTAGCATGTAGCGGACAGAAAATCGAGCAGCTAAAGAGGGAGGGGATTAAAGGGGGAGATGTCGAGATACAGGATGCGAAGGATAATGTATGCATTCACATCCACAGAGTACTTGAGAATTCTCTCTCTCTCATATTCTACCTCTCGACTCTATTCCCTTCGATCCCACGTTCCGATCCTTATCCCCAAATCCTTCGGCGCGCTCATCGTCCGCGCGGATGCGATGTCTGTTTTGCAGTATTATGTGCTTGTCCGATTAATGATAGAACGGGTTCAATTTCGGAGGTTTGTATCGTTCTGGCGGTCGTTCGGTATTGTTCTTTCTTGGTTTGACGTTCTCGATGTTTACTCCCGGTTCGAACGTGTGTGTAAGTGATCGAGGAGTGGTTTTCCTGGACTGACCACGGGGGTTTTGCGGACTGACGGAATTATAAGCAAGAATATTTTAGTGATTTTTGTGGTTGCAGTCACAGTGACCAGCTTAATTGCAATTTTAACCACGATCAAAAGCACAAGCTAACAAAGGGGCAATATCAACTTCACAAGTTCTCAAAATTTGACTGAAATATTTCTAAATATTATGCTTGGTTATTCTCTTATTAATGCCAATTCAACAAAAAGTGTATTTTATCAGCATATTTTTTATAAAAGTTATATATTTTTCTGATTTACAATCAATTAAATCTATATATAATCTCGTTTAATTAATTTTCATAGACTCGATAGTCTATTCATGTTTTTTGCTGTGATTCCACCTGTTATATGGGAAAAAATTAAGTTAATATTTCGCGAATCACTCTGCATATCGCAACGCGTCCTATGAACTTTAAAACAGGAAAAGCAGAAGAAACATTTTATTTTCTTCTCCGGGAATCTGGTAAAATAGTTAAAAATAATAAAAAACAAAACTCTGGAATGAAAGAAAAAATCCAATCTGCGTGACGAGATAATCCCACGCGCCAGTAAATTAAGAAAATGAGTTCCGCTAATTAGAAAGACTCGTCAAGGACAGGATCCAAAACATCCCTCCTTTCTTTGGCGAACAGCGAGATGTTTCTCTAGATCCCGAGGCATTTACACCGATGGCTTTAGGAGAAGTGGAGAGGGTAAGGAAAAGAACATGACGGAATATGGCAAAAGACTACCACCACCAACACGGCCAAGAGAGAAAAGGGGGAGGGAGAGTTGAGGAAAGGGTCGAGAGTGAGAGAGATACGAAGAGAGAGGCAGAGAGTCGAGTTTGGCCACGGAAGAAGACTAATTCGGAGTTGAGATCCCAGTCGTAAGGGAAATGAGTGAAGTCTGGGGGCAGAACACGGTGGGGAAGGGTAGACGATGGTAATGAGGAGGATGAGGAGAGAGACAGAGGAGGAGAAGCTGGATCTTGATGGGCTGCAAAATGGGAGTGGCAATAAGAAGTTGGCAGAGGGAGAGAGAGAGAGAAAGGGAAACGGAGAATTTAGGGGCTAAGAGGAGAAGGGAATAAGAGAGGTTCCGCACGGTTGCAACACGAAGCGTTTCAATAACAAGGGCGGGTTCAGACTTGGACGACTGAGCTGCGGTGACATGATGATCGCATAACTCCCCAGACCTGACTAACGCCCCCACCCACCTCGGATCTAGTTACGGCTGGCGCTAAGGACCCTGAAGGCATTTAAACGGTTGCGAAGTTGGGCTGATGATATTCGAGCTTTCTCTTTCCATCCTCGAAAAAATTCCCACCACCTTTCCAGCAGGCTCTCTTTAATTTCTCTCCTACTCTCTCATTCTCCCCCACTCTCTCTCTCTGCCCTCCCTCCATCCTATACCCAAATGGCACTGGTGTGCTGGGTTCATGAAGCGATTCATCAGCGGGGTGCCACATTAGAGATGTAGAGGAGGTGGGGCTTATGACGACGGCATGGATGGATGATTTTGCTGCGTTTGAGAGCTTGGCGTCGGAGCGGAGTTGGGGGAGTAGTGGGAAAGAGGGTTAGGCGGGGGTGGGTGAAAATGTTTTAGGGATGGATTTTGCAAGGGAAGGGATTTGAGTGGGTGATAAGTGCGTTGTCTGGGTTTGGCAGTGGATTTTTGAGATTTTGGAGACCGTTAATCCTTGCAGCCTATCTTTGGATGCAATTTCCGCGTAGAAATGCGCCGAATATGGCCACTGCGTGCTAAGTGGCGGACAGACTCCAAAGTAGGGGTTAGCGTGAGTGAAAGAGAGAAGGTGGCAACACCCTCCTTCCGACCCTCCTCTCTCTCTCTCTCTCTCTCGCCGCTAGGAATTTGCTCGATTAAGCCAACTGCATACCAAATGGGTGTTTAAGTGCACGATTGCAGGTACTAGGAATGAAATAATTGGCGAATCGAAGCTTTTTATCTGGGCTATGGATGTTTCACGGATGACATTTTAACAAAATTTGTGCAAAAATCTAGCAAGTAGAAAATTATTTCAGAATGCAGATGAGATTTGAATATCGGATTGGTGAAATTAAGTCAGGAAAGATTGTGTTAGTCATTGAAATGTGAGATTTAGGTAGATGATGATGAGAGAGGAGAAACTGAAAAATCCAGGTTATACTAATATAAATTATGCAGAAATAGGAAATGTCTATAAAATTCAGACACACAAATCCATAAATATCTTTTCAAGTTTTTTCGACTTTATACTTTTTTTGATTGCCAAAATATTAGTCCTATAACGTATTTAAAAAAGTATTATTTTGTATAATAATATGCAGAAATAAGCACAGTAATGCATATTTTGCCATCTTTTAATACCTTGCTGAGGATGTTTTTGAAATATTATCAAGTAAAACTTACTTTGCGCTTGATATAAAAATGTATATTCAAATTATTTCACGTATAAAATTCTTTTGATTAAGCTAACCATATTTTGGATTTATTCATAATTTTAAAATGGTAACTTGATTACAGTAAAACTAACTCCGGATCGAGAGGCATGAAGGCAGAAACAGAAATGGGGGTGAAAGAGGAATAATTAAAATTTAATGGTCCCCGAGGGAAATGATTCTATCGTATTTTGCTTATGCAAGATAATAATCGTGGATCTACTTTCAAAGGCTCTGCATAATGTGCAGGAACTTCTTAATAGAATTTTTCTCAAATATACCTTTCTCTCTCTCGTTGTAGTTTTATCCAGAACCTTTAAATGCGAAAGAGGTCTCTCTTCGCTACGGAGTAATTATGAAAACCAAAGAGATGGAAATATACAGAAGCCGTAATAAATATAAAGAATGTTATTCTAAAGCGGTGAGTGAGCATACAAGAATTTATAGGCAATTAATTGCGAATTTATTAATCATGGATTCATAAGGTAATTTTATATTGTCGCAAAAGATCTATATACTCAAAGTAGACGTTTGTAATAAGATATTAATGATTGAAAACTTAAATTTTCTACATTTTTCGCTGTAATACTACTACAATTATTCTTCTCGCCAAGGACATTGTCTCCAGAAAGAATTTTGCTAATGAATGGATACTCTAGGGCAGGATTTTTCGAAGTATGGGCCGCGGTCCAATGGTGAGCAGCAAAATGTGAATTGGGCAACAAAACCCTCGCCCACAAACAATATACCTCGATGGGTAAAATGGTTATTACTCAATAAGTCGAATATGTACCTTCTTTATGAAATTCCCCGCCCATTCTCGCTCTTAGGGCACCTGTCGTTTTCCTATGCCTTCCTTAAAAACTGACTTACTGCAGCACCCTCGCATAGCAAGGAGACACAAATGATTTTCCTGGAAAATGTAAAGCGCAATTTCCGAAGTTTATTCTCAAAAATCTTATATCTGAGGATTGCCTTGAAGGTCAATTTCCAGAAAGCAATCTTTAGTTCATAGAGAAAATAATATTAAAAACGAATTGCTGCGCGAAGAATTGCCCGCGACGAATTGACGTAGAACCTTCCTAAACCCTGTGTATATGTGTGAGGTTGCGTGTGTTAGGACCTTGGCGTGGAGTAAATTCTCCTAAACCGGCGAGTGAGTACTTCCTTTTTTATTATTTTTATGGTTTCTCCATTTTGCATTAGTTGTAATTAACCATAGGGCTATGATATTATTTTCTTTTTGTACGGTTCTACGTCAATTCGTCGCGGGAAATCCGTCGCGGACGGTTCGTTGCGCGGCAATTTGTCGCGCGTCAAATTCGTCGAAATACAAATTCTTCGCATGGAAAATTGGTCGCACGGAAAATTATTTGCGTGACAAATTCGCTGCATGACAATTTCATCGCAAGGAAAATGCGTCGCATTACAAATTCTTCGCAAGGCAAATTTGTGGTATGGCTAATTCGTCGTAATACCAATTTGTCGCAAATTCAGGAATCGTTGAGGAAATAGGAAATATTTTTCTGTTATTTTCAATGTCACGATTTGCATAGTGAAATCCCGAGTCGCGCATTGGCAGTGAAATGTCCCGCCGTCCAAGATGCAGATAAATTTTCGTCCAACTTTGTTTTTCATATGCTAGAAAAATATCTGGCAATACTTTCTCGGTAAATACTCTTCTCACTCAAACATATATACGTTTTCCCATTTCCATTATTTCCCTTATAACTAGCTTTCTATGACTACTTTTCCAGTATTGCATCGGGGATAACCACGTATGATCACGAGATAAAATACAAATGAAAATGTTGCGCGGGATCATCTGTCAATCCGGAATTCATGTATCGATGAAAAGAAAATGGATCTCTTAACTTTAACTCTCCGACGGCCATTTAGGATGAAACAAAATAAAACAACATATATTAATAAGATATTTTGGAAAAAATTGAAATCTTACACTAATACCGAAATTCGACTTTCTTATAGTTAAAGAACACCTGTTCCCTTCCCATTCTCCTATATTCATGTCCGTTATCCCCATCTCTGCAACGCATCGTTGCTGCCAACGCGCGTAACGTCTAAAGCAAATGCCTCTGATTGGGTAGCGTCAGTTTTACAACGCCCGTAACGCGTGCATAGAAACGCACGTTAAGACTGTTTTCACACTTTACTTAGAATTCACTTTCCGTCATTCCCTCCTCCATAGTGTCATTCTTTTCCTTTACCTTATCTTCCCCTGATTTTTCCCTTTTCCTTCCAACTTCAATCCTCCCGCTAATCACCTAGGACTTCCAGTGTTATCCACACGCTCTCCCACTCCCTCCCCAGCAAACTTTAACTTCACCTCCAATCTTCCCCCACTTCCGTCTCTCTTCTCCCCTCCTTTCTCCATTTTTTGTTTCCTTCCTAACCTCCTTCTGTTTCCTGCCATATATGTTTTGTTTCTTTTTGCCTAATTTATTCGGAAATTATGAAGCATCGTCAACCCTTCCCATACACTAAATATGATGTATTGCAGGGTTAATGAAGAAAAGGATTTCCTATTTCCTCGACGATTCCTTAATTTGCGACGATATTGTCATGCCACGAATTTGCCTAGCTACGAATTTATCATGCGACGAATTTGACACGCGAAGAATTGCCGCGCGACGAGTTTTCCGCGACGAATTGCCGCGCGATCATTTGCCCGCGACGAATTGGCGGGACACCGTTTAAGGGATACTACCCCATGCCAGGATCTTTTTTTCTCACAAACACGCGCACACAAAACAAAATCTTTTAGTACCCACATGAAAGACTTTGATGACATCGATATTGTCCATAACTTCTCTGAAGAAACATTTACTAAACATGAACTCAATCTCTTTACTTTTTTCTTCTTCAGAAAGAACCTCCTTTGAATGATATTTTAGGTATTGAAACATCTATTAAAAACCTGAATGACACTACTAAAAATCACGTAAGAACTTTTTGAAAAATTCAATTGGAGCACAATATAAAAAAAACAACATTATAAATCACCTTCCCAGTCCCGATTACAAACTCATCGAAAATTTAAATTCAAATGACGATAAATGACATTATGTTGTCCATGTGTCATGAATCAGCGTGGTTATTTTGATGAAGTTGAACAATTACTTGAAAACGCACCTGACTCACTTCTCACAAGAAATCCTCTTAATGAAATTATTTTTTCTACAAAGGATACCATTAAATAAAAAACTGCCAAAAACTCGGAAGAGATCTTTCGTTATAAGATTATGGTTTCAAATCCAGCCATCTCAACTTTATATTGTTTACCTTAAGTCTACAAACCTGGAATTTCTGAGGCCTATTGCGTGATGTGCTGATTTTCACACTTATCTCGTTTCTAAATGGATAGTTGACGAATTTAAAACCCTTCCAAAAAATACCGAAAATTTCGTTGAAAATTTCCAAAATTTAATACTTAGCGATTCCCAAGCATTAATTTCTTTTGATTTCACTTCTCTCTTTCCTAGCATCCCAATAAATACTATAGTTAGTTTTCTTGAAGAGTGACTCACTAATATACCTAGATGTTTCCCGAGACTTATCCGTTGAATATACATTTCTAAGCTCCGAATTGAACATAATTTTTTCCTATTAAAATAGTTTATACAAACATGAGGATTGGACAGCCATTTAGCCATTTTTGGCCAATTTGTTCATGAACTTCATAGAACAAAAGCGTACGAATAGTATCCCATAGAAACTCCGAGAGTATGTGAGATTGCACAGGCGTTATTTCACTTGCGTGAAATAATTTCCCTTTAACCGCCGTGTGAGCCCTTCCTTTTTATTACTTTTATGGTTATTAGGAGATTTCTTTATTTTTCATGAGTACCAATCTTTACTAATTCTCTTTTTCCTCCACCTCCTGCATTGCCTTTCGTAGTTTCCTTGCCCTTCCGACTATAAGACGAAAGTCTTAAAATCACTTTGTTTTAGGAGGTCGTCAAATTAATACCATAGTCTGCTTCCTCGTGTGAAATGAGGAAGGGAAGTGATTTCTAAGTACAATTTTTCCTTTGGTGACAAGAATGAAGAAAATCATCTGCGCACATAAACAGCATCTGAAATCCAAGAGATAATTCTTTATAATCTACCTAATTTCTGGAAAATTTTCGCCGTCACCTCATTTCAAACCCTACTTTGCGATAGGATAAACAAGGTTATTATTTTTCTTGCCCAATTTATAACTCATTTTTTGAATTTATTTGCATAAATATTGTTTTGATTACTAATTTGTAAATAAATATTCCATACCTTAAGGGTTATTTTATTGTTCAGAGTAGTTATTGATTATTTCAATCTTCCTATAAATATCAAGGCATTGAGGAATTGCGCCTCAGATTTCAAGATTATTTATTGGCGTAAATAGTGTGGTAATTAGGCAGCAAAATACTATATTTTTGTTAATATCTAATGAGTTCCAAATAAAATCAGTGCTAGTGCAACTAATTATTTAATTTCTCTGGTGTTAAACTGTGTGCACTTCTTGAATGATTTTATTTTCCGGCTAAAATATACTATATTGAATGACATGCAGATTCATTTTTAAGATGTAAATTCAGTTCTACATTTCTGGTTTACAAGCAGCGCACATATATTCTTTTTATGAAATGTTACTTTTTGAATACTATGCACGAAAGAATTAAGTTACGCTATTTTATGTAGCAGATTCACTAATTATTAATTTATTTGTAGCAATTTATGATTAAAAATTTTGGCAGGCCGCAACATATATTTGCTCATTTTACCGGAGAGAAAAAAGTAAAAACCCATGCTCTAGGGTACAGAAAGGAATTTCTTTAAAATATTTATGAACATAGATTTATAGTCAAAGCATTCTAATTTTATTTATTTCGATTAAGCCTAACAATCATGAATAAGCACTTCAATATCAAAATTTTAAATAGTGCATCTCCATATAAGGTTTCTGTGCACGGTGGTCCATAGATTTTCCGCTAGATGGCTTCAAATTTGGAATATTAAAAATTTTGTAAAAGCCAAACTACTAGAGTTTGAAAAATTCTTTTTGAATTATATATATATTTGGATTTTACAAACATTTAATAGGTTTTCCGTTTCATATTCAAAAGATTTTAAACTTTCAAATGCCCTTTTAACCAAACCGCTGAAGCTAGAGGAGTGAAGTTTTCACGGGGAAGTTCTAGTGAAGATTTATATTTCAACGATGCGGGTTGTTCTCTCCCAGGACTGAAAATTTTTACTTTAGCTCAGCAAGGGAATCTTACTTTTTCAGAATATGCTATCTGTGAATCATCAATGATCACGGCTACTTTTTAGCCAAAATGCGCATATGGCTTTTTTAGCATTTATTTCGCTATTGGGAAAACTTAGCTTGTTTTTCAATTTAAATTTCAGCCATGAGGTGAGGTCACCAATTTTTTATCGAACTCCACGAGTATTTCTCTTTTCTGACGCTATGTTTTGGGTGCATTCGAGTGAACCCTCGAAGACCCCCTTTTTGCTAATACGATAATAAAATACGCGAATAATTGCTTGAGTTGAATATTCTTGCTTATTTTTTCTCTCTCCGTGTCTCTCCCCTCTTTTTCCTACATGATGCAGGAGCCCACGTACAGGAAGCAAGAATAAGGGAGAGCTTCGAGAGAGGAAAACAAAGCGGAGCCTGTCTTTTTCAGTCGAGCAACTGCGGAATGATCGAAAAATCGATTGTGAGAGGGACAGGCGATGGAAACTGCACGCCGACTTGTCACATCCATTACTCGATAATATTATTATTTTATTGCTATTTTTTCCACTCCGATGCCGATTTTCGAAATTTTAGATAAAAAGTCTCTTCGGAAAATTCACTTAAGTTTTGAAAGCCACGTTGTATAATTATAGATTCTTCGACGATTCCGCTCACACATTTTGTTTGTCGACGGCAGCGATGGTGTGATAGTTATAGAATATTGATGAATGGAATCTCTAGCCATCCGGTATACGCATGAGAAAAGTTTTTTCCCCCAGCTGGATACAATCAGAAGAAGTGCCGTGTTTGAATTAATGAATAAACGTATATGTATTGACAAAAATCGCTAATGGAAACCTGTAAACTTTGCGTTTTCATTCATAATTTTTTGTCCTATACTTTATCTCTTTGCAGATACATTAGTCACTTTGTAAATGCTTGCTTTAATTTTAAATTGGTTTTATTTTTATTAAAACTGTGCATAAGAATCGAAGTATTACGGTGATATATTCATAAACTAATATTTTAATAGATTGACGGCCAGAACATACTTGCGTCCGCAGTGTAAATAAATCTCTCCCTCTCTGTCTTGACAATTTAAAAGCGTTTGATGTGACCGGCCAAGCGTATAATCAATCAAAGCTACTCAATAAAAAGAGCAAGTTAAAAAATAAAAATTGTTTTTAGTACTCCACCAAATAAAAACTTCTAACAAGGCTTATTCGACAAATTAATATTTTGTACTCATTTGACACAATTTTAACTTCACTAATGAAAGAGGTATTTTAGCTTATTATTTTTAAATGTAAAAGTTAAATAAAAGACGGTTGTGATTCTTTTTTTGGTTCTCATTTCTTTTAGTGGTTAACCATTATACTTCATCCGCGTTAACCCTCTTCAACTAAATTTTTGTGCAATTATTTAACAGTTATGGAGAGGTATATACTATTTCAAAGTTATCAGTTTAAAGGAGCGTTGTTTTTTGGTAACAATGGGTGGTCCATCCCCTGTATCATTGTTGTAGCCCTAGAATTTATATCCTCTTTGAAATTTCTCTAAGTCCGTCATAACGTTTGAACATCATGAAACAATTACCTATTGTGATGTTATAGTTATTCAATTCTGCATTTTTTGTTTTCTTTTACCTATATCTTCCCTGGTTTCTCTTATAATGTCGTTATGTATTAAAGATATATTCTCGCTTTGCAACTTTTAATCCAAAAATTCCACACCTGAACTAAAAAAAAATTAGTGGAGTAATCAACGGTGCGAAAGTAGCGGACGGACGGATGGAAGGCGAGACAAGACCTTTTCTGAATTCTTTCGATACAAAAACTGCGTGCAAAGGATGTGAGATAGCTATGCATACTGCACTCATCAAAGTATGTTGAAATAAGCGCATGCTGTTGAGAATTTATCCATTTGAAATAATATTGGGATGAGACTTACGTCACGTTAGACCAAGGGTCAGCAACCTATGGCCCGTGAAGAGATTTTTGCATGGCACGATATTTCAAAGAAGCAATACAAAAATATTTATTTAAAAGAGTTTTTCTTTGATTTCAGCTGCATTTCGTATTATATATATATATATATATATATATACGCGTTATGGACAAAATTATTTGAAGAATGGCACGCGAGTAGGGCCACAGATAGTGAATAATTTTAAAGAGTGGCACTCAACGGGAAAACGTTGCTAATTCCTGCGGTCCGATTGTTACGGGTCTAAGTCGTGAAGAGTAAAAATTGTGTTTTTCCTGTTAATTCAACGACATATTTTTCATTGCTTTAAAATGGTTGGAAATGTACAAATTTTATCTAGCCATGTCTTCCAAAAAACTAACTTTGAAATATAAATATTCACCGTCTCGACAGCACAAAAAATAAAATTTCCTGCTGCCGCTTATTTAGCATGTACCTCTGGTTTAAATATTTGCTTGATCTGATCTATGTTAACGCATCGGTGTGATGATCTCACAAATCTGAAAATCTTAGTTCCACTTTCCCAACTATGTTGTTGCATTGAAGGCCTATTCATCTTTATATTTAAAAAATAATATACGAACGGGAAAATATGTCGAATGGTGCGATATCAGGCATTTGGAAAAATGCCACCTTTTAAATGTTCATTTTCTCATTCATTAATTAACAGTTATGATAGGCATTTTATAGCTACATTTCATTCCTCTTGTTCCTTACAAACAATAATTGGATTACTTGCCATTCACAGTCTTGTTGGGCTACACAACTTCTGCATTTGCACGCGAAGGAAGATCATAATGTAATATAAAGGATAACCTAATTTTTCATCAACTGAGACTTCGCCGGAATGGACTCATTTTCATGAGGCGTTGGATTTGCATTATTGAAATTATTTTCCACTGTTTTCATATTATAAAAATATTTTCTTAGCAATTTAATTTCCTATAATAAAGTATCAATTTATTCTAAAATAAATTTATTTGAATACATTTAACGCTACATTATACAAAAACAATTGCCCTAATTACTTATTGACATTGTCAAATAGTTGATTTATTTAGATTTCTTCACGGAAAACCTAACAATCAACTGCTGCATTATTTTTGGCAAAACCTACTCTAGTAATTATTCGATGAAGAGATGGCAGTGTAAAATAATGCCAATTATCTCGCAAAAATAATATAATTTGCGTATTGCAATTGGCTCATTTTATATAATTTATAATTTCCAACAGAGTTGATAGCTTTTCTGGATTCATTCTAATCTCGCGTTACGTGAGATTTGATATGAAAATGAATTATATTTATAAGATTTACATCAGCTGCTAACACCGCTAATATAAGCGTACACCATGTATGATGTCATTTAACCAATTTATTTTGATTATTTGAATGTTCGCATCGTTGGTGTAATTGCAATCACCCACAAAAAGACTTTTTCGTATTGCTAAGTGTTCATTGTCTATCAAATCGTGCTTAACTATCTATAAGAAAAACTTTTTTTCGAACCACTGAAACATCTGCGGATATTAGCGAAAAACAAATCCCGATCCGAACGGCTGAAGCATTCATGAATGGAACCAGGTTTCGTTAGCGAGAATGACTTTATCCAGTAGAAAAGAGGACGAATTCCATTGTTTTCGCAACGACGACTGCAAATGACCTTATCCGTCTCGCGCCCTTCCTATCCGCTCGGCGATGGCCTTCCTTGCTGCGTCGCTTTTTGTCTCTTTCGCGTCGGCGGGACGAGCGGAATTGATTGGTAGAATAATTATGTCAGTGTCCATGACCGCGAATACAACCCACGAGCGTACCCGTGCGCGGAATCGCATTTTCACCGACGTCCTTCGCGCTTGCTGGTTCTATAATGGTAGCCCCGCAGTTTTTTGGTCTCGCGGAACACGTGAGCTGGCCGGGCGGCGAGATTCAGTCATCAAACTCGTTTCGAATCCTGACTCAATTGCTTTCATGACATATGGCCGCCTGTTGATTATCAGCCGGATTCGATGAGTCGGAATAAAGGCGCGAAGCACTTACCCATTTAGAGTTTTTTTGACCACCAGATATTCATTTTTGCGTGCCTTACGCGCTAGCGAGTTTATCGATGCAAAAGGGATCATTTACAGTACTGTAAAAGCGCAAATACTTTCCATAAGCCTTAAATGTTGTGCTGAACAATGTTACGTTTAGGTCATTTAGATAACGATAATCGTAATTTTTGGATGAAATGGATTATGACCTCATATTAGCAATAATAATATAAGTATTTTATTATAATATATTCGCAATAAGTCGACCGTCCATATTACGTAGAGAAAAATCGCTTTAATAGCGTGAGAAATATTTGGTTTTTATCGACAAATCTTTAATAATTACCAAATTTTCGTTTAACTAACCATTGCTCTCACTTTTTGGCTTTTTTAATTAACAATTTCTTTAGAACTTAGAACGTTATTATTATTAATGGGAAAATACATTGGGAATATATTTTCATAAATTATTACAATTACAAAAAGAATTCTTTACAAATTTTAGTGAGAAAACTTGGTCTTATTCGAAATATTAGAAATTTCATAAAAAGAATAATTGATTTCCCAGTATTGGCATCTATATGTTATCACATGTACAAATGTTAAATAATATTTGCTTTTTATAGATTGATAATAACAATATTTAAATAAATTACGATGTACACCACAGGCAGTAAATTAATAAAATTTTCTGTAATACTGTAGCATTGCGGTAGTGCGCAGGCTTAGTTATCGGTGGTACGCAGTGTTGGTGAGCAGGCTCAAGAAATAAGAAAGATTTCCGAGTTCAATTAACAGACTTAGTATGGCCGGACAGCTACAGGGCGTGGCAATCGGAGAGGCCTTCGACAGCACTTGGTTCTTCCCAAAGTTAGGCTGCAGACGAACTAACACTGATTCCCAAAATCCTGAGACTTATATAGTCCCTAATATCCCCTTCCTGAAAAGGCCTTTTTCTCTGATTTTGCATCCGCCCTTCGCCCTGCGACTAATCCAAACCGCGCCTGTGCTCTCGGCGT
This sequence comes from Tanypteryx hageni, assembly GCA_028673005.1. Classification (NCBI taxonomy): domain Eukaryota; kingdom Metazoa; phylum Arthropoda; class Insecta; order Odonata; family Petaluridae; genus Tanypteryx; species Tanypteryx hageni. Next base: position 62,293,375 of record CM054116.1, read on the forward strand.
CCGCCTAAGTGGCGCCAGCCTCGTAGATAATCGCTTATTGCGTATCTTTTGAGGTTCCAGAGTACTCCGAAGGCCAGTTGAGGGCCAAGAAAATTCAAATTTCGGATATGACGCATTCTCATAAGAAAGTGTATCATAGGCGTTCACGTGATTCAGCGTGGCTCTGAAATGATTCCACCACGATGGTTCCACGTGACCTCGAATCATGGGGTGTTGGATCATCGGGCATTAGTAATCACGACTGCCTGGTTAGATTTTTGGTAAAGAAATGGAAAAATCCGGGTTGCTCTTCGTTAAGTCGCTCGTATCATTTGCAGCGATGTCTCCGGATGTGGACTTTGTGGATTCGTTGGGCGATAGAAGGGTGTGGGAGCGATAGGATAATGCTCCCGAAGGTAGATGGATAGAAGAAAAGTGCCATGTGCGAGGAAGAGTATACATTGTGTACCACCTAAGGCCAGTAGCCTTGTAGCGCAATTAGCTGGTATAGCGGTATTTCGTAACGGAGCCCAAGTGGTCCCCAAACACTCTCGAAGACCCGCACAAGTGATCACCTGGTTAGGAGAATAGGGAAGATAAGGAAGCTCAAGGCACCAAAATGAGACGGATGATGGTCAGCTCCTCTCCTTCCTGGCCAAAACACGGATACTGTGGCGAAATGGTTAGCCCACCTAGGTGTATGTGACTGTCACACTGCAGCTTCAATCTCAAGGCTCCCACCGCGTTCTTGGCCCTCTTCGTGTAGGTCTGGTTGGTGCATCTCAGGTATGTGTGGGTCACCACGTACATCGTTGCGCTAACCTTAGACACAATGGTGTTTGCTGCTTGTGTTCATTACAGATGGCACCCTGACGCCAAATAGGTGTCAGTCTTTTCTTGCACTCTCCTCTTAGCGCAACGCGCCGTCGCCAATGCCTCCTCATAGGGCTTGTCCAGCAGACTGAGTTCATCATGGAGAGGGTTGCACCGGAGGACTTCCAGGTGGATCTCCCTCCCGGCTTTCGTGACTGCAAAATGGGCTATGTTTACCTTGACCGAACAGGTGTATCCCTCTCGGGCGAAGGGTATGGGCAGATAGGTTCATAAGGATACCGGTGGTGTTCCCATTTGCCTCAATGTTAATTCGATTAGGAGGTATAGGTTAGGTGAAAGTAGACAGTCTAAAAGGGAAATCATCTAGTAGCGGGAAAAATGTAGGAAGGCCAGATCATGCCTTGCCGCCTGTATCTTCCCGCTTACATTCTTTAGGTAATCGTTTAGGATCGGGACACTTATTACCATTAGGTCCAACATCCCCATTTGCCACATCCGCAGAGTGTTAGTCTGTATCTCCAACACGGTGCGTATATGAAAGTACAGCTCCCACCCGGTCGCGGACGATGGATTGTGCTCAATGGGAGGAAGTGGGTAAGTCCACTACATCCCACAGTTTCTTAATTCCATCTTCAAATTCCCGCGTTTCCTCCTCCCCGTGGCGTCTACTCGGAAGTGTGAAGGTCGTTGCCTAGGTCCCTCCATCAACTGATAAGAGTGACTAGCGCAATTGTTCTCCTCGCTGCTCCTGCCAATTGGCATCCATCTGGTCAAGGAGTTTCCCCGCTCCGGCGCATGCTGGGCATATGCGTCGGTTTTGGCAGACCGCTAGCCATCTCCCCCCCAGTTCCGTCAATTCCCGCGTCGGTTGATACGGAACGAGCGGCATCGCCGATTTGTAGATGGTGGTGTTGGGTAGTCGCCTAAAAAGAGCTCCGGCGACCACTCCCAAGGGAATCTCCTTTCCCAGCTCCTCAGGTCCGTGTGCGGTGGCTCGATGTCCGAGGGTTAATATCCCGAAGATCAACGCCAGTATCATTTCGTTGTCTCCCTTAGTACTTCGTCTCCTGACTCGCCGGTATACCCGACCTCTGAGAGGGGCGGAAAGAGAGGTGATCAAGCCCAATCTCATAAAGGTCTTACCTTAAAACTAGCCAATTTTCATCACAGCTAAAGTAAAATTTCTTTCTCTAGATTTATCAAAATCTCCAATGTCATCATTCATCACCAATAAACAATAAACCTTAAAAAACTAAGATAATATTCATTACCATTAACTATTTAATTCCTTAGGTCTGTACTAAGACTACACTTTTCACCAATGACTCTTAAAGTTACAATAAATGTTGGCATGAATGATTAGTGACGTCACCATCAATTAATGGCTGGATATCCCATTCCCGTAGTCTCCCAGGTTACGGATATCCCACGTCACCGGCTACCTAATCTCTACTCACACATTCCTTGCTTATGTGTCTCTAGATCACCGACTAGATCGAGCGAAAGAGCGAAGGTTTTAGATGCGCACGCGGTCCTTCCTCTTGCTCTTCCCAATGCCTGGGTCACCTTGGAGACGGAGGAACCCACCGGTATCCGTCTCCTTTTTACTGAGCATCCGGTCATTGCAACCGGTGGATCTTCTCTTACCCCATCCTCACGTCGCCTGGAATCACCCCGATTCCGCGACCGAGAACGAGCCCTCCTGATCGGTTCTTATCAAAAACTTCCAGGCGTCCATTAGACGCTGGATCCTGATCCTCTCAGCATCGTATCTCATGGTAGGCCCCTTTCTTGGGGTCCCGCAGACCTCGTATAGGTCTGTTAATTTATGTTCCCTCGAGGACATCCGGAACTCGCCTCCGGCGATTTTCCTTCCCTTTATTAGTGCAATGACCTCCCTTACGCAATCCCTTAATCCGGTGCAACACACACATTCCAAGCAACTTTTAAGCATGCTCATGTGGTTAGACATAAACATGGGGGTTAAGTCCCATATCCCTCTTTAAATTTAAAATCATCGTTCAAAAAAATATATACCCCTTAATCTTATTGTCCGGACTCACTTTCCTCAAGTGTTGAGCTGTTCTATAATTTTGAAGGCGTGATGTTGCCAAATCTCTTCACTTTGAGGATCTTGGTCCCATATTCACTCTTGTATAATTTCGGCGAATATAGTCCAATTACATACAATTGGCAGGCCGAATATTCAGCGATGGCAGTGATTAGCGAGGACCATACCATGTCCACGACGTCCAGAGAGTTCCTAAGTTTTAATTGGGTAATTACTTCCGTTATTTCGTCTTTCCACTCGGGTTAAGATAAATTTAGGTTGGGAAATTTAATAGTCCAGTTCTCATTAAGATCAGCTTGAATATCTACAAATTATGTCGAAGATTCCGGTATTCGAAGATCAATTATAAGTTTATCCAAGGTGCTCCAAATAGCGGGAATGAGGTGAGTCGTCTGTACAGTCAGGTTGAAAGATTATGACGGTACTCAAAGGACAATTTTAGGACTAGGCGAGTTTATTGGTGAAACGTCACAACCTCAGGGATGAGGGTATTGGAGGGTATTTTCCGCGCGGGAGAAAGCGCATTGGCCTTACTTCTCGCGTCTAGGTTGCCAACTGCTGCTTCGCTCTTGCTATCGTTATTAGTTATCATAGTTTCGTTAGCTGATCTGTTATCGAGTTATTGTTATTTTATACTTCGTGTTTTATTTTTCATCCGCTTTAGTGTTATCCATTCCTCTTTTTGTTTGTTATCTTAATATAGTTTTTAGTTTTGTTATAGTTATTGCTATTTTTCGTTACTAAATTCCTCGCGTTTTTGTTACTACGCTCTTGAACTTGTTGTTTCCTTAGTTATTAACAACTTTAAGTGTATGGTTGCCGCTCCATCCATCTCAAAGCTAGGGAATAAAAATGTTATCCGTAGCCAGGCACAGGAAATTATTTATAACGTTCTGTGTTTTATGATGAAGGAAGCTGCGGAAAGAATCAGTATTCCTATTACAAATGCTTATAAGCGGGCCGAAGCAGCAACAGGCATCTCACGTCGCACATTAGAGCGAATTTCAAAGGAAGGTGCAGATATTGAAACAGGTTGCAGGACCTTCTTATAAGATATGATGCAAATGATTCCGAAATCGACGGTCGACCATTTTGATGCCAAAGTAGAGAGAAGAACAGTGCATCAATTCCACGTGACTAAAGAAAAGCATCCGACATTGAAAGCTCTGCCTCCTTTGGTAGGAGGGTACACCAGTTTCAAAGACAAAGTCCGTTCACTTGGAATTCTTCTGAAGAAAATTGGATTCATGTACGTGTGTACTGATGATGATTCATAATTTTGAGATTTTAAATAATTTTACATCTTAAAATGATATACTATACACATAGGTGGAAGAAAACAACAAATAACAAGAAAATACTTTGTGAGAGAAATGATATTCGATTGAAACGGATCGAAAACTTAAGAGCGATTCGGAAATACCGAGAAGAAGGGCGCCCCATTGTATATACTGATGAAACGTACATTCATCCGACACACACGGCTTTATACCAATGGTCCAGCCGGTATGATTTAGGATTGAAAGCTCGGATTTTTAAGGGGCAGCGACTGATTAATGTTCATGCTGGTAATTTTTTTCAGCCTACTTTCCAGAATGGAAATAGGCTTATAGTTTCGTCGTTGTGTTTGTCTGTCCGTCTTCTCTATTAACGCTTACACCAATAAACCAATTTTTAGGACACTTAGTGGAAATCTCCTGCTACTAGAGCCGAGCACACGAAGATAGTTTTTGTTGGAGTCGGTATAGTCTAGTACATACACGCGTTATTTTTGCCACACAAATTCGCGTGATCAATTTAGTTTTGAGTTAGAAAGGCACGAGCAGGGGACAATTCGAGTTAGGTCTGGTCTATAACCGTCGTTGTTCTGGTGTCCTTGCTCGCTGCTTAGTCATAAACCTTTCCTTCCATGCTCCCAATCATATGCTGATTTCACCTATCTCACGAGGAGTGAAATAAGGAATTTTTAATAAACACATTATGCCATATAAGAATTTTACTATCAACTTTTGAACAAATTATTATCTGGGAATAAGTAAAAAACATTCTTTCCTGCCACTCGTCTTGATAACAAAAGTCGTAAAGTTGATTTTATTGATAAAAGTTACAATTTACTAAAGAAACGTCTAAACTAGTGGTTACCAAACTTTTTCATTGCGCGAACCCCTATAAAAATGCGTTTGTCGTTACAGTTCTCGTCCTTAAAAAAACTAGAAAAATTCTGCGTGAATGTCTAAAGAAATTTCATACGAATTTATCAAGGATTCGATTTCTCTCTTCGACAAAAATAAATTGTGTTATTTTTTTTACAAGTTTCTGCCTCAACTTCGTTGTTCAATTTAAGAAATATTAAAATCGAAACTAAGTATATTCTACATTAACTCTTATGTTAAACAAATGCAGGAAAGAATTGCACCAGTCCCATCACTGCAGAAAATGATTAACTTAAACAGTACAATAAAATACACTGTGCAAAGGCCATTAAGGATTATTTTCCGCGAATCGTCTGAGTCTTCTCGCGAACCTCGAGGGGGTTCACGAAGCACAATTTGGGAACCTCTGGTCTAAACGCTTTGCGCGTACTACAACCCGAGTTTAGCCCGTCGCACCACACGACCATGTGTAAACGCGGCTAAGTTTGCGAACCTGCTAAGCTCATCGCTCTTCCCATCAATCTTTCCACCCATTAAGCGCTTTCCCCTCCAACGCCTGGCAGCCTGCGCATCCGACCGCCACAAGCTTTCGATCGGACTTTACCTGCGACTCGCCTCCTTGACTACAAGGAAACACTGAGGGTATCGATATTGAGGGGGTTACTATCGCTTCGCAATCGCTTGGAATGCAAATCTCGAGAGCTCCAAGCCCCTCCAAAGTGGAATTTATAATGTGATTGCCATCGGGACATTTAATTTCAAAAGTTTTCAGAGGATGCGTAATTACGTATTTTTCGTACACCACCTCGCTGATGATAGTGGCGTTTCCCGGTTTGCATTGAAAAAAACGCATGTCTCGCTCAATTCATTCACATGCTTATCGCACATTGCGGGCCGTGAGTGATATCGGCGCGGAAGCGAGGAGGAAAACAGCTTATCGGAGTATGTTCGACACTCCCTGAGGGCTGGACCGGATATGACGCGTAATCGCTCCCTATCCACGGCTGCATACATGGCGTCGTGAACAACGGCGCAAGTCTCCCCTTTCCACCCAAAGGCTGTGGCACCTATCTCCTACAACATCCATTCCGAGTCTTCGTTCACGAGGAAAAGTGTGCAATTGGAATACGTAGTGTCGCTATCTCTACAGCGCTCGTCTGGGCGAGCATACATCCGGCCTTATGAAGTTCTTCGTTAATTTTATCTAAGTCGCCTTGCAAGGTTTTCAAAGGGATTATCGAAAGCGGAAAGAGCTTATTCCGACAGTAGTGGAGAGCTCCGTTCTCACTGGTAGCGGTTGCTAGGGACGTTTGGATTTGAAGATTTAAATAAATGGTCTGGACTAAAGCGTAGAAATAGACTTTCACTTGTCCTAATTCTCTTACTGATTCATTGTAATGCTCACCCAAGTTCGTTTTAAGCGTTGTAAATTGCCGTTGCAATTTATCAAGGGACTTCTCTACCTCCGAGGTATAATTTTGAATTTGATTCTTGGAGGTCACGAAAAGGTGCTCCTCCTTCAGCTTCAGGCCCAATTCCTTTATCTTGAGATCGAAGGCGCTACGCCACAGCACCACGAGAAAAAGTTCACGATGAAAGATAATCCTCTCTTACTTCGGGCCTTCCCCTCGGGGGCTAATTCTACATCGAACGGTGTTCCCGCATTACCAATCAATTTATCTAAATAGGTTGCGACTGAACCTAAACCAATCATGGCTTTGCAAAGAGGAGTCTGGCTCCCGGAACACACGGTCAAAGTTTTCGGGACCTGTACTTTTGGTTGTTTCCACTTAATCCTATAAATTAGAGGCCATGACACCTCATAGGCCAAAAAAGAAAGGCAACGGAGTCCAATTCGCTCCCGCGCTTATTCGCTGCGTCATCATGGGCACACATTCTCCAAATTCCCTACAAAAAATTAACAAGGTCAACGTAAGTAGGTCAAACATCTCTCCGGTAGCCATGGTAGGCGGGACTTTCACTTCTCACGCTTCGCGTTCCTTCGTTCACTACGCACGTCACACACACCGCTCTCGCACTAATCCGTTGTTCGCAAGGTCAGCGGCAGGAGATTTTTGGTTTTCAGCGCTAAGATGGTTACTTAATCTCCTCTTCGTCCCACTGATCATAATACGGACTCACCCTAGACACATCTACAACCTCGCTCTTTCCCTTACTTTCCTCAATCTCGACGTTCACGGGCCCCGTCTGCCAAATCACCTCATACGGGGTGTGATACTGTGGAAGTAATTTTTTTCTCCTACACACCTTCCTGGTGGATTTATAGAGCCGCACGAGGTCACCGCTTCTGAAGGTTATATCCCTTCTTTAGAGATCGTACCTTTTCTCTTCCTTATCTTGTCTTACCTGTAATCTCGCCAGAGCCGTTTTCGTAGCCTCTTCTAAACTTTCCCTATCTTTTTGCAAATCTCCGTCCTTAGTCTTAGGCGCCAGGGTTGCTTCCTGTGGCATTACTGCATCCCTACCGTGATCAAGGTAGTACGGTGTCTCGTCGCACGTAGCCTGCTTGGTGGTGTTGTAAGCGAAGCTAACGTGCGGGAGGAACTCATCCCAGTCATTCTGCTGATCCTCCGTGTAGGCGCTCAGCATCTCCGCCAATGTTTTATTTAGGCGTTCCGTCCACCCATTTGTTTGGGGGTGATACGCGGTGGTGAAGGAACTATATATCCCCATTCCTTTCACCAGACTCCTGACAACGCACGACTTAAACACTTTGCCTCGGTCTGAAAGGATCGTCTTGGGACTCCCATGTCGGCAGATAACTGCTCGAGGAGAAAACGAGCCACGTACTCCGCCGTCCCGTTGGGTATAGCAATCGTCTCCGCCCAGAAGGTAGCGTAATCGGTAGCAACGATAATCACCGTTTTACCTCGGCTACTCCTCCGAAATGGGCCCAATCAATCCACCCTAACCTTCTCAAAGGGCTTCCCTGGGGTGATAGACTGTAAAAATCCCCCAGGCCAGCGGTTTGGTCCCTTTATCACCTGGCAATCGGAACAACTTCGGACGTATTTCAATATGTCCTTTTTCATTCTGATCCAGCAGAAACGTATCTTCATTTATCTTACGTCCGTGAGAAGCCCAGATGTCCCTAGAGGGGATCATAGTGGTTGGAATATAGAATCTTATTTTTTAGTTCCTCCACTATCACCACCAAACTGGGGCTCCCTTTTATTCCGCCGTTCCGTCTCATTAACTCTCCTCCCTTAATATTGTATCCTGTCACCTGTCTCGCTAGTGACGGCTCTGCGCTTGATGGGTCGGTCCTTCAGGGCTTCAATTATTCGTTTTATTTGAGGGTCCTTCTCCTGAATGCACCCGATATCCTCCGATGTTAGGGCCAACAAGGGTATCTCGTTCGGGCTCTCCTCATCGTCAGGAGTGTAAGTCGAAGCTGGGTTTCTCGAGAGGCAGTCCGCATCCGAATGCGCTTCCCAGCCTTATGATTCACTATATTGTCGAATTCCTGAAGCTTGAGGCTCCAGCGGGCTAGTCTTCTTGCAGGATTGCGGATCGTCTTGATCCAACAGAGGGCATGATGCCCCAAGACATACGGTCGAAAGTGGGTCAACGCCCAGACGGCCACGAGACACTCTTTTAATGTGATGGCGTAATTTTGCTTGGTTTTACTCAAGGACCATGAGGCGTACGCCATCGGATGTCTCCTTGTCCTCCTGCATAGCTCCCAATCCTAGCCCGCATGCATAGACGCGAAGATCTACCTGAAGATGGGGATCTTAATGCGCAAGGACGGGCGCTGAGGTTGCTGCTGTATTTAAACTACTAAAGGCTTTTCTTTCGCTTTTTGTCCACTCGAAAACCTTAACTTTTTTTGGTTAGATTATGCAGTGGACGCGCGATCTTCGAATAATCCTTTATAAATTGACGGTAATGATTGCACAGACCTAGCAAATTTGGATGTCTTTCACACGCTTTGGCCTTCAAAATTCTCTAACGGATCTGATGTTATCCTATCAGGATTTATGCCGTCTCTCCCGACAACATGGCCAAACATTTTGAAAGATATCATGGCGAAATGACATTTTGAAGCCTTCAGGGTCAAACCTGCTCCCCTCATCTTCGAAAACACCTGCCTCAAGTTTTCCATAAATTCAGGATAAGATTCGCCGAAGACCAGGATACCATCTAAATAGACGAGACATCGCTTCCATTTTTAATCTGCCAAAACGGTGTCAGCTATATTTTGAAAAGTGGCGGATGCCGAACAAACCGAAATTAAGTACACTAAATTCAAAATGGCCCTCCGGTGTGACGAAGGCGGTTTTCCCATTGTCATTCTTCTTAACGGGGATTTGCCAATACCAGCTAAAGAGCTCTAAGCTGGCGAAGTATGTCGCCTTCCCGAGATAGCTTAAAAGGCCATCTATTACCGGCAATGGATATACATTCTTACGAGTGACGGCGTTTAATTTCCGGTAATACACGCAGAAACGTTAACCTCTGTCCTTTTTAACCATTACCACGGGGGATGACAATGGTGATGTGGAGTGCCGAATTATACCTAAATTCAGCATCTCCTCGACCTGCTCTCGGATTATCTCCTTTTCCCTATGAGATACCCTGTATGCCGCCTGGTGTAAGGGTAGGCACCCTTCTTCCACTGGAATCTCGTGTTTCACTAAGTGGGTCCGTCCCATTTGTTGAGGCGTCCACGCGAATACATCTTCGTATGTGGCGAGGAGGCCCTAAATTCTTGTCCTATCCGCGAGAAAAAGCTTCGCGTTGATGTCGAGGCTCCCCTTCTCTTCTGACTCTTCGCGGTGATCCACGTAGGCGAGCATTTGGGGGCCATTGTGGTCGTGTCCCTCGGATCTTTCTCCGGCTTATTCCCATCCGATGGTGGTGTTTTTGAACACGGCCTTCGGGGTATAGTGATGGTTGCACAGGGCGACAACAATATTTCCGTCGAGGGCCTCTGGGGCTCCCACCCCTATACCCTTCCGAGTTAGGGCCTCCGTGGGCGTAAACCCTCTTGTGGCTACGCTCGGCACTTCCCCCTTTACCACGCAAGTGACCACAGCTTAGGGCGGGATTCGAAGGTGATTTTACTATCCGAACCTCCGGTCACCACCGCTGATTTCTTCTCAATAAAAATCCCCACCATCTCTCCCTCTCCCTTGTCCTTATCCTGTTGTGATGGCGTGGCATTATTCTGCTGCTCAGTCTCAGCGGGCGTTCCCCCACCCGCCATTAATTTGACCTTCTCCCCCGGGGCCCCTAGGCGTATTCACCTAGTCCGATAGTCAATTTGAGCCTGATGTTTGCCCAGAAAGTCGTGCCCCAAGCTAGGGATTTTATGACAGACGTGCCGAGGCGAAACAGCCTGCCGCCCATTTTCACCTCCCGTCGGTCTCGCCTAACGCTTGTATTTACCTGCCCTCCACACTTCTCAAGACAAGACACGGGGGTTTTCTAACGGAGGTATCCCCTACTAAATCGAGCCGGATTAGGGATACGGTGGCCCGCGTATCTATGACTATCGGCTGTGTATGCTCGAGGGAAAGTGGCGGCCACGTGCCACGGCTTGCTACACCGGTGGCACAGCGTTTTTGTACGGGAGGGCTGCTTGTATGCGGGGAGCCTAGCTGGAGGTTTGGCGTTTGGGAACCTCTCCGGCGCTGGAGGCTCTTCTTGAGATTGCGATGGTCTCTCACTAAACCTCCTAACCAACTCCCACCAGAGGTGGGCGATTTATCGCTCCAGCTTCCTCACGTCCGCAGCGCCTTCTTGAAAGGCCTCTCGCCCGGAGTCGCAGACGGCGGCCACCTCCTGCAGCCGGATACACCGGAGTTGTACCACCGTTTTAGGCTTCATAATTAGCATGAACCGTGGTAACTGCGAATGCAGCCCCCTCACGACATTACGGAATATTTCCGCCTCTGGCATTCTCGGGTCGACCTCCCGGCAGAGGGCGCGGACATAGTAGAAATAACTATCAGTGTTTTTAAACTGACCCTGCTTTCGTTCTCGCAGACGCTGCGCCCTCATTTCCTCTATGACTCGACCGCTGAAGGCTACGAAGAATGCATCGACTAAATCCCAACTCCCGGCGAACACCGCAGTGCCCACATCAAACGCCGGGAGGCTGTGAAGCCAACGCAGAGCGGTCCCGCTTAAGTAACAGGGCAAAAGCTCCAACTTTGCCCGGCTATCCCACCCGTTTGTTTGGGCGATTTTGTTAATTGCCCAAGATAATGGGCGGTGTTGTCTTCCTCCAGCCCGGAGAAGAATAGGGATGTCAGGCCCATCCTGACCCTTGCGGAGGTCTTTGCGAAGGATTCCTCGCTCGCGGCTCGTCCCATTACTAACTCCGTTTTTTGAGGTACTTCTGCGAGTACTTCGGGGAGAAGACGGAGTGGATAAGTTGCTATCGATACTTACCCGCTGATGCGGCCTGCCCAAAGCGTAGTAACGTGGTCCTAGTCTCCACCATCGACGACTCTGGCGAGTAGATTCTGTGGAAATGTACGCTTCGATTGCCGTGAGTAGCTGTAATCTTCTTCGCGTTCCCTTTTCTGTCTTGCATCTATCTTATATCTAACCAAACTCTATCTCATCAGTCCCTCCTATCCTCAAGATTTATCGCTCAACAGAGCGTACCCGGTGTCTCCACTATTTGTCCTGGCCCAGGGGTAGTGCGGAGGCCTAGTTATCGGAGGTAGGCCGTTTTGGTGATCAAGCTCAAGAAATAAGACTTCTGAGTTCAATTAACAGATTTATTTCAGCATAACCTAGTTATTACCCGTGTGGCCGTACAGCAACAGGGCGTGGCAATCGGAGAGGTCTTCGATAGTCCTTGGATCTTCCCAAAGTTAGGCTTCAGACAAACTGACACTGATGCCCCAAATCCTTATATAGACCCTAATGCTACCTCCTTCCAATGCCTTATTCTCCCATTTTGCATCCGCCCTTCGCCCTGCTCCTAATACGAACCGCGTCTGTAGTCACGGCGTCCACCTAAGCGGCGTAGGCCTCGTAGATAATTGCGTATCTTTTGAGGTTTCAGAACATTCCGAAGGCCAATTGAGGGCCGCGGAAATGCGTATTTCGGATATGACGCACTCTCGCAAGAGAGTGTACCATAGACGTTCACGCGATTCAGCGTAGCTCTGAAATGACTCTTCCACGATAGTTCCACGTGAACATGAAATATGGGGTCTTGGCTCATTGGGCATTAGATAATCACAACTGCGTAGCTATTGCGTAGAAAATTGGCCGAGAAAGAAAATCGTAAGATACGAAGTAAGCCCGGGCCATAACAACATATATGTACAGGGTGTCTCGAATAGATGTATACACATTGTCACATAGAATATCTATTAACGGATTATTGTTTGGATGAAATTTAGAGAGACTCATTGTTATATGACATGTAATTAATTGTAATTAATTCATGGGCAAAATGCCATACTTCAACCCGATTGACTAAAGTATGGGTGCCACAACTGCGAAGTTAAACCTTTTGGTATTTATGAATTGGAAGGAATTGGCCGTACCGTTTTCAACGAAATTTTGTAAGATGGAGTTGTGCAAGTTAAAAAAAAAAACAATAATAAGATCCGCAACTCAAATTATCTATAACTCGAATATTTATTACTTTCCTTTGAGATTCAAGTTATAGGAGTTAGTTCCACTGCATATAGTATACAAATATTTAAAAATATTTTTCCATAACTTGAATTTTGTATTACTCGAATAATTATTACTTCTTGAGATAAGAGTTATGGAAGTTAAACTATAATTCGTTATCACGGGATTAATTTCCATTAAAAGCATTAAATCACTGCTATCGTAACGTATAATATCAGATCCTTTTAAAAGCATTTAGGTCGTTTCCATGGTATTAAAAATTTTCATTGTTGAAAAGAGGAAACAATTCAAACTTTTTCCGATTAAAAGCAAATATTTACGTTAATTCTGTACATATGTTATTTGAATTCTACCTTCAAACATTATGAATTCTGTTCTTTCAGATAGACAACTGTGCTTTTCTTGAATTCATATCTCAATTTAAAGTAATTTAAAATGGATTTTTAGAAAGCTTTTCACTGAATCACATGCTCTTTTTATGGGGTATTGAAATGGAATATTCGGGTTAAAACGACCCGTTAAAAATATAAACATTTTTGTGATTTTCGATCTTTTTCGTAGTGTATGTCACTCTACCTATCAACATAAAAAATTTCAGATTTCTATCCCTTCTAGAAGTACTTGAGAGTTTTTTGTCGAGTGAGTGAGTGAGCCACAAGTAGCTATATTAGTATAGACTAGCTGAAAGGCCCGGCTTCGCACGGGAAAGTTTTCTTTTAAGTAGCAAATGATTTTTATTATTTACTTTTTTATTGTTATATCACTTTTAATGTCATATTACAATAAAACTAATACAATAAATTAGGTAATTTACTTATTTTCGCTTTTGGGTACCCCAAGTTTACCAAACGTTCCACATTCCTTATTTACGCAAGCGATGTTTACATTAAAATTTACTATTTTATGTATTGAATTGTAAAGTTTTATCATTAAAAAAATTACGCTTTAACGTCTTACTTAATATTCACCTGGATAGATGCACCAAAGCGTTTAAAGCAGCAAGAAAATTATGTGGATTATGTCAATATTATTAGCCAAAACGTAAACAATAAACAACATCTGTTTGCCGAACAGATTAAAGTAGATGTCTCGATTTATGTTGGGATAAATCTTTCAATGTTATTGGTAAAATATAACAATGTTCTAATATTCCTTAAAAATCATTTGACTCACTTGAAATGTATTCATAGACTATGTTCAGGCATGAATTTATTTGTACCCTATATCATGGCGTTGGCAATTCTTCCTCTACGGCGTGCCACGGCATGGATTTTCCTTGCATTAATCTTTACGTGGCTATCTCTCTTTGAAGAGGACAACAATTAAGAAATTTGTTGCCGCCTGGAAAATGTTAATAAATTTTTCACTTAAAGAATAATTTCGCGTGATTTAACATGCAATACGACAAAATATGAACAGAGTTAAAATATTCAATCTTTCGTGCCTAAAATAAGTTATTTCCCGTGAGTAAGTTAATATTTAGGTATATTTATATTCACATCAGTGAAGGGTCGCATGGCATTTTGGGGCTTCTCCACACATTTCCCATGATTCTTATGGAGATAGTATTTTGTTGACACCATGGGGTATAAGAGACCCCACGGTCTGCAATCCTAGACCTAGTTCTTCCGTTGTTTCATAGGATGACCTATAAAACTTTTAAATTCGACAGCTTCAACGGTTTAAAAACGTATATAGATCATACATACACATACATGTACACACTATAATATTTAAAACGCATATCTATATATATATATATTGGTGCACTGGTGGTGTAGTGGTTAGCGTGTCGGCATTCTATTGCAAAGTTCGGGGGTTCAAACCCCTCGAATGGAGGTTTTATAAAAAAAAAAACTATCATCAGTGCCTGGCAGTAGGCAGCAGTACTCTCAGTATGGTATAGAGCCGAAAACAAATGATGTTGGTTGGGTCTATATCCAATACAGCTGTAGGCGTGATCAGGACGATTTGAACGGGTACAGTACTGCGATGTGGAAAGCAAGAGGGAAACTACCACATTACAATCCCTAGTAAAGATTATATGGTTGGACAATATGAGTTCTCTCGAGGTAAAACAATCTGGAGGTAAAATAGTCCCCCAATCGGATCTCCGGACGGGGACTGCCTTGAGGAAAATATTTGTCGAAAGTAAATTACGAATTGGGACTTGGAACGTAAGAACTATGGGATAGGCAGGAAAGCTAGAGAACGTAAGAACTATGAGATAAGCAGGAAAGCTAGAGAACTTGAAAGAAGAAATAGAGTTGATATTATAGGGCTAAGCGAAACTCGATGGGAGGGAGAAGGACAGTTCGACTCGGAAGAAATCACGGTAGTTTATTCTGGGGGAAATAGTGGGGAAAGGGGAGTAGCTCTGGTACTTAGGAAAGATATGATGAAAAGCGTGACAAATATAATAGCAACGAACGATAGACTGATGGCAGTAAAGCTAAAAGCAGTCCCAGTGGACATGCTGATAATTCAGGTATATATGCCAACGTCAGCTCATGACGATGAAGAAATAGATGAGATCTATGAGCAAATTAATGAAATTTACGAAGAAGACGGAAGAGGAAAGGTAAACTGCATAATAATGGGAGATTGGAACAGCATAGTCGGAGAAGGACAGGAAGAAAACGTTGTCGGGCAATACGGACTTGGGAAGAGAAATCGAGGAGGGGAGAAACTCGTAGAATTCTGCATCAATAATGACCTTGGAATGACTAATACATGGTTCAAAAACAATAAACGAAGGTTATACACATGGAAAAGCCCAGGAGATAGAATGAGATGCCAAATAGATTACATCCTTGTAAAACAAAGATTCAGGAACAGCATAAAGAACGCCAAGGCATTGCAAGGAGCAGACATTGATTCAGATCACAGCCTTCTAATACTTGACGTGGGTACAAAGCTCAAGCAAATAAGAAAAACGTGAAGAGAAAGACAGACCTGGGACCTAGAAAAACTGAAAGAAAGGCAGGATGTAGTCAGAATGAAGTTGGAAGATAACCTAAGAAAGTTGGAAAACAAACCGAAGACCGTTGATATAGAATGGGATGAAATTAAAACCAGTATCAAGGATACCTTGGATAAAGAGATTGGAAAACAAGAGAAGAAAATCAGAAAACCATGGATCACGAAGGAAATGCTGGAGAAAATTAATGAGAGACGAAAATGGAAAAACATTAACAGTGAAGAAGGTAGAGCAAACTATAGGCGTATAAACAATGAGTTGAGAAGGGTAACAGATAAAGCTAGAGAGAAATTGGATTAAAGGAAAATGTGATGAAATAGAACAAATGGAGAAGTTAGGACGGGTCGATATGATGTACGCTAGGGCACTGGAATTAGAAGATAAGAAGTCTAATGGAATTTGTGGTAAAGGAATTATGAATACGGATGGGAAGATAGTCTCAGAAACAAAGGATATAGCACAGGTATGGGAAGAATACATTAAGGAATTATACAGCAAACAGGCTGGAGCGGCAAAAATAGAACTGGAAAATGAGGAAAACATTGAAGAAGACAAGTTAGGACCAAGTATTATGGAGAGCGAAGTAGAAAAGGCGATAGTGGAACTAAAGAAGGGGAAAGCCACGGGCAGCGATGGAATACCGGCTGGGATACTGAAAGTCATAGGACCAGAAGGACTAAAAGCGATCACGAAATTAATTATTAAGATTTACGACACGGGAGAGTGGCCTCAGGATTTCCTAGAAGTAACAATGATCCCTCTAAAGAAGAAGCCAAAGGCAATGCAGTGTAAAGATTACAGAACGATAAGCCTTCTGTCACACACATCGAAGATCATCACGAGGATTCTTAATAAAAGGCTGGAGAAAAAGGCAGAAGAAATAATAGGGGAAGATCAATTCGGTTTCAGAAAAGGACAAGGAACTAGAGATGCTATAGGAGTAGTTAGAATCATATCAGAAAGGGCAATAGAATACAGTAAAGATATCTGCGCATGTTCCGTAGACTGGCAGAAGGCCTTTCATAGAGTAAATTGGGTAAAGTTTATGAAGATATTAAAGGATATAGGTGTAGACTGGAAAGACAGGAGACTGAATAGGAATCTATATGAGAATCAAGTTGTAAAGGTCAGGTTTGAGAATGTGGACACCTGCAGAATAAATATCGGTAGAGGAGTAAGACAAGGTTGCTGCCTATCGCCAACCCTAGTCAATATATATGGAGAAAGTCTAATGCAAGAAGCTTTAGAAGGCACAAGTGATTTCAAAATTGGAGGAAGTATTTTAAGAACAGTAAAATACGCAGATGACCAAGTACTTCTAGCAAGAAAAGAAGAGAAGATACAAAAAAATTATAAATATACTAGTGATAACAGGTAGAAAATACGGTATGGAAATAAATACAGAAAAATCCAAGGTCTTTCGAATATCGGGTAAAGAAGAGATGCTGAACATAACTATTGGGGGAAAGCCATTAGAACTAGTTTCAGAATATAAATACCTTGGAAGTATCATAACACGAGAGGCAAAATGTACGGATGAGATCAAAACTAGAATAGGAAAAGCAAAAGCGGCTTTCAAGAGATAGAAACAACTACTTACAGGGAATATAAGGGAAGATATCCGCAAGAAGTTGATAAAATGCTACGTATGGAGTATAGCATTGTATGGGGCAGAAACATGGACGCTAAGGAAAAATGACATAAGATTCTTGGAAAGATTTAAAATGTGGACTTGGAGGAGAATGCTGAAGATAAAATGGACAGATAGGATGAAAAACGATGAAGTGCTACAAAGAATATGAGAGAAGCGAATGATTATACAGACTATCAGAAAGAAGAAGGCTAACTGGGGTGGACATTACCTGAGGAGAGAGAGTATGATTAAAGACGTGTTAGAAGGAAAACTAGATGGGAAAAGGGAAAGAGGTAGGAAAGGGTTTCAGCTGATAGACGATTTGAAAGGGAAAGAGAGTTATCAAGATATAAAGAGGACAGCGGAAAATAGGAACATAAGGAGAACCGGGTTTAACTAAGAATAATCACGGACCTGTCTACGAACAGACTACCTATGATTATGATGATGATGATATATACACACACACACACACATACTAACTGAAAGTACACGGCGATTCCCGACCTACGCCATACGTCTTCGGAGACTAAAATTATGTATCATATGGTAACACAATCATTTCAACTTTAGCGAATTGTTTCATTTTCATAAAACAATACTTTCCCATATACTACATATCGAGAAGTTAAAGTAAAGCTTGTCATCAGTTTATAATCTTTTCAATAGACTCGATCCATTGAGGTGTCGAGGCGAGCGGCCAACTCATTGTATGCTGTAATGAGTATGGCATCGATTCCAGGCAATCTCTACTCCTCCCTCTCGCTGCTGTAAATATGGTACTTCCCTTTGTGACATGAATCGTCTTTGATAGATCCAATGAGCCAAAATCGCTAGACTGTCATCAACTTGAGCGCGGCTGGGGACTTAGTGCCTGTGGCGATTGTCGCCAGTGCTCGTTATCCGCACAAATGGGGTTCGGATGCCATTGGTCTGCTGTGTCATGCCGCTATGCGCGATTGGCGGAGATGTGTATCTGCTCCGTATCGCCGAATTATACGGCCAATGCAGAGCGACTTCCTGCTTAGTCGTATTGCTTACTACATATTTTCAAGGGCAGTGAGAGAATTCTAGCAGATAGCATTCTCCGTCTCAATTTTTAAGATGGCTGGAAATGAACATAATATTGAATAAACGGTTATGAAATGTAAATCGGCGTTAATTTCATTAATTGAAATCGTGTTCGAAGCAATGATTCCTGAACGGATTCCCTCGATCATACCGCAAATTAGTTCGAAATCCCAGAAGTTGTATTTAGTGCAACGCGGTCATAGTGCGGTTTGGAAATTCCTTCCCTGATATTGATTACAATATTTTATTTTTTAATTATTTTGTCTGTTTTGAGAGAGAACAAATTTTTTAAACGGAACACATCTTATATTTAAAATGTATTATCATCACTTTTTACAGTCATATGTCTACGGTTAGCTGGATGGAAGAGGAGATTTTATATCTCTCGATGTCGCCCAAACAAAGACGGATGTGTTCCAATATACCAATGAGAATTTAGAAGCAGATGCTGAAATATATACGCTCAGACACGCTCCCTCATGCGCCTTTAAGTAAACAATTTGGATAAGAAACGAAAAGAAAGCAGTTAGACAATACACTGATTGTGAACAAAATATTAACTTGATAATGATTCTCTACCGGTCCCTTAATCTTAGTATTATGTAGCCAAAATAATGCCGTCTTAATATCAAATGTGAACGAATGAAAAAATGCGTTTATAAAAATGTACTTGTGTCAAAACTAGTGAAACGAATTTAGAATTTTAGTTATAATTATAGTTTTTTTTTAAGATCATTAGGAAAAGTCTAATAATACAAGGAATGTTAGTCACTTTTAACTAAATTATACATTAAATTGCACCTTACAGCCCCGGAGAGTAAAAATATGCTATCTAAAATATCTACATCTACATTTTACCCTGCAATTCACTTAATTGGTGGGTGGCAGGGGTTACAATGCACCATAACCTACCTGAAGATTGTCTATCGAAGGGTGAAATATTCTATTGTGATCTCATATTGTCCTCGGAAACGAGCCTAGATAACGCTCCGTCCTACAAATGATCTCACGTATCTTATAATCACGGTCGTTTCTACCTATATACGTTTGTGCTTCAATTATTCCTACAACCTCGTTTTTTTAGATATTCCGATCTATATTTTTCCAGAAGCCGCAACCTTGAGTTCAATCTACGATCCTCCAGTGTTACCCAGTTCAAATCCCTCAATAATGATATGACGCTTTCCTTATGTTCGTACTTTTGTTTTACGAATCTGGCTGCTCTGCGCTGATCTCTTTCTAATTGAATTATATGTCCCTTCTCGTACGGACCCATATGCATGAGGCGTATTCCACTTGTGGTCTAACCAGTGATAAGTACCATGTTTCGCGTACTTTTTCTGTAGTATTCCGTACTATTCTATCTATGCAAGCCAGTTTCTTGTTGGCCGCGCCTATAACTCGACGAATGTGCATGTCCCATGAAAGATCTCGACAAATGGTTACTCCTAAATATTTAACATACTCGGCTGCTTGAATATTTATTCCATCTATTTTATACTCGAAACCTACTTATATGTTTTTTCTTTTCCAGAAGTAATTTCGGCATATTAAGTGTAATTAAATTTTAATTTGCCAATCTTTGCACTACGCTGAATAGGCTCTTAAGCTTCACGCAGCGACTGATGGTCCTCCAGGTTTTATATTTCTTTATATAGAACGGTATCATCGGAAAAAAATCTTATTTTACTATGAACTACCGAGCAGATATCATTCACATAGATTAAGAAAAGTAGAGGGCCCAATACACTTCCCTGAGGAACACCCAACGCAAATTTAACTGGGGACGAGTATTTCCCATCGATGATAACTATCTGTTCTCTATTCGAGAGGAAATCTCTCACCCAACTGACAACCTTCGGATTGATGCCATATTGTCCTATCTTTGAAATTAATTTCTTATGATATACTTTATCAAACGCCTTTCTGGAGTAAATGAATATGGCATCAACCTGAGTATTTTTCTCTCCGCATCGCAACAAATCATCCACGAACAAGTCGAGCTGCGTTTCGCATGATCTACCTCTCCGGAATCCGTACTGGCATCCGCTAAGCAATGAGTGACTATCTAAGTAGCGCATTACAGAACTAAAGATTATGTGCTCAAGTATCTTGCACGTTAATGAAGTTAGGGAAATTGGCATATAATTTTCGGGGTTCTCTTTGTCGCCGCCCTTATGGATGGGCGTAACGTGTGCCATCTCCCAATCTTTAGGAACTGCACTTTCCGAAATGTATTTCTCGAATATAATTTTCAAATACGGCGCGATTTCATGAGCCAACTCTTTCAATACTTCCGCGGGTATTTTCTCCGGCCCAGGAGATTTACATGGTTAAACTGAATAAAGTTGGAGCGCGATACTATTTTCGGAAAATATCAAGTCTTCCATCGAGTCGCCCTCATGCATAGGAATAGTTTTTTCACATTCATCGTCATTAGGAGAAAAAGCTTTTTGAAAGTGCTGATTTAAAAGGTTTGCTTTCTCCGCAATATCATGAACTACATTTCCTGTTTCAGATCTCAGTGACGCAATAGTGGGGCCTCTACCTTGGATTTCTCTGACATTTGACCAAAATGCTATCGGGTTCTCTTTCAAGTTATCCTATAAAACCTTCTTTTTGCAATTGTTAAACGCATTACGCATTGACACTCTGGTTATAGAGCGCGCCTCCTTATATTGCTGCCTTAACGTTGCAATTTGTTCGACCGTAGCTGTTGAAAATGTGATTTACGCGAGAGTGGAGTTTTCTTTGCCGTCGGAGAGCGCTCCTATATATCAGTACTTACATTCCATTGTGTAATATAGCAAATAGATAGATTAATGGATCTATGAAACAAGGTTAAGGCTCCTATCAAAAATAAAATTTAGCAAGAAATGTCTGATTTGTATCTTATTTGCAATTTTTTGGCATTTATTGAATTTTGATTGATGCATGCGACATAATAATGATGGCATATTATTTATTTCATATGTGTCAATTTATTTATTTACTTAATTGTTTAGCTTTTTGACAGCATTCCTTTGGCCTTTAAAAAACTTTCAAAGAGTAAACAAAGATAACTATAGATGTTCATGCCCACAGCAGCTTCAGAATCCGCGGTCTTAATATTTTGAGGCAAATATGTTACATATTCCCCTTAGAAATCATCATATAATTACAGGTAAGCAAAAAATATGGATATAAATTAGCGCTAAAATATTATCCACTGTTAAATATAGCGTGACATAAATGGTTTTCACATTTCATTTATGAAGTTAACTGAAGGATAAATTATAAGTTACCGCAGGAAATAACGCCAACCAGAAAGAAATAAACCCAACTGAGACGGAAAAATAGTGTATATGTTCCCATATGCACACACACATAAAATAGGACGAGTAAAAATAAAACTCTATGAGTATAGGCGAAAACCTTCAAAAAAGACATCTATTTTTATCCAACCGGTGTAAATTTTTTCTGGTTCCAAATATAGTTCTTATTAAAATCCTTTGGTAACCAAATAACCAGAAAATATCCCTTTAATTGCCCTTGATTCATTAATTCCAACCTCCTGAAAAACAATAAAAATAAAAATATTCGAAAAAATTATTTCTTGCCATTTCGTATTATTATATTTTTATCTCAATAATTTCTTTACTTCGTCAAGCTCGCTAAAAATGTCATGTTTTTCAGTTAAGAGAAATAAAAAAGAAAAATTTGTATTGCCAAAAAAGCATACCATACAACTTGAATAATAAAAAAAATATAATAGATTATCAAACTTTCTGTAAAAATTACGCACTCAAGTCTTTATTATTCTTCCGTAATTCATTGTTTCCAAGTTCAGTAGACACTAATTGGATTTGCGATATGATTTACTGAAGCATCTGCTTGCGCCGTCTGTTAAGGATAAGCGGTTACCAGGTGTCCGATAATATCCAGTGCTCACCCTGCATTCAGCTATAATGATCGCAGTTATAGCATCATAGCTTATCCATAGATCATGAATTTTCATGGTTACTTCGCATTGTAATGTATTGACATGTTATGTCTTGAGGCAACAAATTGAGGTGTTATAATTGTAAAGCAAACATAATAAAATTTTCAATCCTTTCTTATTGTTCTATGTGGATTATTTTTATTCTCATCTACAAGAATAATTTTAAAATATATAAATTAATGAATGAATTTTATTGTAATCTCCTTTTATGTTTCTTAAGCTCAAAATAAAATTTATAATTGTTAGACTTACAGTATTAATACTTCATTGAGTTAGGTTATATTTGATGAAATTACAAACAGATTTTTGTGTTAGAATTTTATTGTGAGACGACAAATTTTCAAACGCGCCTAGAAAACGTAACGGCCATTGAAAACTTTATAGGCATATCCTTTAATAAATTATTTATAATAACGTTCAATTTTCACAATTTCGCATATTAACGCTTTTAAATTATTATATTAATCTTTGAAAACATGCCATATAAATTACCCCCTGCATAAGGAATTCGTTGATTATCCGTTTTTAAACCACGAGACGGTCATACACAACGTAGTTATATGAAAATATTAATTTAGATGGAAAATCGCTCTGTAATGGATAAATAATTAAATATAAGAATTTTCGTTAATTCAGATCACGTTTTGTCAACTTTAAATGAATTACACTAAAATTAGTTCTAATTATTTGAAAGTGTTGAAAAGGAATGAAACAGATTCCTTTTAAGTGCTTTCCTTACAATTTAACTCCACAGCTTGCCATCTTCAACAGAAAATGCTGGTAGCATATAAAAGATTTTTGGCCTAAAACGCATTCGGAAATAATTAATATTCCACGCGGCGTTTCAAAGCGAATTTCATAATGAATTCATTAATGAAAACGTTTCTCATTGTTCACAAAAAAGCCCCGTACAATATTACAAACTTTTAAACCAATTTATTCCTCGAGTAACTCGTAAAGCTCCGCGCTAAACCGCCCCATATATATACCAAAAAATACACCACCACCGATCAGAAACTTTTCCCTTCCTTCCCGTTGCTAACGATCCATAACGGGAACGTTAAAAATAAAAGGCATTTTCATAGCTACTCTCTCTAGTCATCTTTTTTTTTTTAAAGCACACTACGCAGAGGCGCGTTTTTCGCGCTATCACTCCAAAATGCGAACGTTTCTTCCACCCTTTTCCATCCTTTTGCCTTTTCTCTCTCGTAAAACGATCTCTCTCATCGAAATTTCATCACTACCTTAAAAAGAAAAAGAAAAGAGAATTGCGAAAAAATACGAGAGAGAAGTCTCGAACGCTCTTTCGACTCCACCACTTTTATTTTACTTTTTTTGTAATGGCCCCGTCAAGATTTTTAATGGACCTCTTCTTTTGCCTCCCTTTTTTTGCTTCTTTGCAGATGTCATAGGAGATGGCACGGGGACCGTTCCGAGATCTTTCCCGACCCCCGTCTCCCCGTCCCTCCTCGTCCAGCCGCCGCCCAACTCCCTCTCCTCCCACCCCTCTCCCGTCCACGCCCTCCCTCCCGTATCTTCCCTCCTCCCCGCCGCCCACAACTCCCCTTCGCTCTTCCCAGGGGCACCGTCCTCGCTCCTGCCCCCGACTTCTTCCTTCCAGGCGCCTCCGCCCCCTCCGCCTCCTCCCCTCTCTCACTTCCCTCACTCCTCGCTCTTGCCAGTCGTCGGCGTTCCCCCCGCCCTCGTGGTGGCCCCGGGCCCGCAGAACGGGGTGGTCCCAGGTGAGGCGGCGGCACCTGTGGTGGACTTCGAAGGGGGTACGCAGCACTTTCCTCACGATGCAGATCCTGCTCCGGCGGGCCCGCTCTACTTCGCCACCGAAAATTCCACTACGGTAACGGCGCAGATTGGTAGCACGGCGTTGGTGCCGTGCGTCGTCCGCAACATAGGAGACGGAATGGTGAGAAATTCGATTGTTGTAATTCCGCTCTGCGAGACGGTCAGTCGATTAATTCGGAACTAGATGGTTGGAACGATCGGAGTTTGGAGCGACGAGTTGTAAGATAGTAAAGTGGCGGCAGCATTAAAATTATTTCTTTATTAATATTGAAAACTTTTATTTAAAAGTACGCGAATATAATCCATGACTTTAAGTCCATCGGTGAAATGCGCTTTATTTCGACTAAGGTGTAATATTCATACACATGAATAACAAGTCCAATGAATATTTATTGTTCTTAAATCATTTAAGTAGGCAAATTCGAATCAAAAGGTAAAAATTTATGTACACATTTCGAAACAAACAAACCATTTGCTTCTCTAAAAATTATTGATAATTACTCTTGAATTTTTTCGCTCCCCGAGTTAATCAAATATTTTTGGATATCAGACTGTTTAAGCTCACAGAAGCACTTTTATTTTATTAAATATCGATTTGTTCTCATGAGATCAATTTTTCACTCCTAAAATTATTCAAATATTTGAGGATGCTAGACAATTTTTTTTAGAAAAATACAGATGTTATGTATGAGTTACAAAGAGACAAAACTTATGTCTACTGATTATTTTAAATTTTCCATTGAAAACACATGAAACATATCCTCACCCCAATGAGGGTGGAAAAGCAAGACAGGAATATTTAACCAAGTTCAGCGGAATGATACTCGATTTTCATGTCACTTCTTGTTAAGTGAAGAATTTGTTGTGGATTTAGCATTTGATGCGTGCGAAAATTCTATTTGAGAGGTTTTGCGGATGACAACTCTTTTAAATCAAACGAAATTTTTATTTAGTTGATTCATAAATCTGTTAAATAGCATTTTGTAATCTACATCTGCTATTATTTTATTGAAATACTATGTTTAGAAACAACTTCAATTGAAATTTTTTTGAAACCTTACAATTTTTGTCAATCCGTTACTTACCGTTAATCAAAGTGATCATTGCATTACATCAGCAATTTGCGATGATATGGTAATTGTAGTATGTATAATGTTTTAAACTTTTTTCGTCAAACAAGCTTAACTTAAACTTTTTTGACCTGAATTATTACTTGAACAATGTATTCATTCAAGACATGTTAGCATTTTATCGATACACATTTTTGGATAATGGTTTTTTTGTTGGAATCATAACATGTGGATATTTGTTTTTGCTGTGTGCTCCTTTCGACAGAAACCTATCAACTCATGCTCACCTTTTTCACCCTAATTTCGTGTAATGGAAATGCAGTCCTTGAGAGAGTTTTCCTCTCGCACGAACCGAGCGCGAAAATTAGAGGAAAAAATTTTCAGCCGAGCAAGAGGCGTCATTAATTGACGCCAACAAAGATTTTCGATCCCTGTTAACCGAGATGATGCATTGATGAATCGTAGTTGCCGGGTACCCTACTAATTAAGCAATCCGCTTCAACCTTCCCGTATATCTAACGCATACCTACGCATCTCCACCTTCCTCCTCCTCTCCACGGTTCAGACCCTCTTGCAGACAACTGGGCGTTCGCTGGATATTAGACCCATTTCTCTCGACTAACGGATCCATCACGTGATCGCAAATCCAGTTATCAGTAGAGTAGTCTCCCTTACGCCTTCTGTTAAATACTCTGCCAGTATTTTTCCTGAAATTTGCGGCGATCCTTCCTCCTATGCTCAGTAATTTACTGTTGTAGGTATCGTTTGAATACATAGCCTCCAGGAGGAATTATGTTCGCTTCTTTCACTGGGATGGATATTAAACTGATGAAATGTATTAGTCGAAAGAAATGCTCAAGGAAAATAAAAAGTATTCCAAAAAAATGAGAGGATAAGGTGAATTATTAATTTTTTATGTATCATAAATAATCTCAGCTTATTTATTTCGTCAAATATTGAAAAAACAAATAATATAAGATGCCGTAAATCACACAACTATTATTAAACTAGAAATTACTCGCACTGTTCTACAGGGTGGAAAATATTTACAGTATTATCATTAACTATTATGAGGAAAATGCAATAAATAAAATTGCTTATTTAGCCAGTGATAAAAATCACTCAAAGTTTAGTAATAATTTTGAGGGTAAATATGCAAAAAAATATTAAAATTTAGCTGTCATTCGCAACAACATTAATGCGCATGTCTTCACGCTTCAAAAAAATAAATAAAAACTGCTGCGCGGGCTTACTGGCACGTTAAAAAAACACCTGATCACCTCCCCGCCGTTTACACCAATTTCTCGGGAAATCGAACATCATAACACTAAAAAAAGCGCATTTCCTTTAATTCGCTTTTTCCCTGCCACATTCGCAATATTTTCCAGCGTTGAAGCATTTGACGACCCGCGGACGAAATCACTTTTGCCACACAGAGCGTAGTGCGCCATTTGGATTTTACCTCACGTTCGCGGAATCGACAAGGCTTTCAATTCCCTATCGCGATACTCCGCACCGACAGCTCTCAAACGCACACACACACACCGCACGCACACAAACAGTTGAGGTGGGAGGAATGTGGATGGAATCTGGGAGGGACACGCTCAGTGAAAAAAACCCGAATAAAAGCCCGCGGACGGAGAGAAACGCTGGAAGGGGTGAGAGTGACGTAGGAGGTTTGCGGCGGAATAAGAGAAGGGACGAAATGAGGGATAGCGGAGGGAAGGAAAATGCTAGCCGGTGGGATGACGCGGAGGGATACTAAAGTATCGGGTCTGTATCCGGAATAAGAGAGAAGAGAGATGGAGAAAAAAGGGAGAGGTAGAGAGTTTTTAATAAAAGGAAAAAGGGTTGAGACGAAAAGGCAAAGCGAGAAAGTTGAAGAAGGAGTAGGTAGGAAAAGGTGAGTGGGTAGAATAAAGGAAAGACGTTGAATAAAGTAGAGGAGGGAGAAAAATTATTTTCATGGCTATGACAAAGAATGAGCCGGGAGCTGTGTGCGGAAGGGTGGGATACGAAGGGAAGCGGATGAATGCGGTGGAATTGGAAGGAAAGGTAAGGAAGGAGGAGGAAAGAATAAAGGATGAATGCGGAATGAGAAAGAAGAGGAAGAGGTTGTATATTCGACCCTATATCAAGCCGTCAGGTAGGGTGAGAAACGCGGGGAAGGGAATGGAGGATGTGGGAAATAGAGAAGGGAACCCGACGAGTGTTACGGGCCAAAACCGCAGCTTTTGTTCTCGCTCTCTTTCGCACGCCTATCTTTTCCGAAGCAATTAGAGAGACCATAGGTTGGTTTATCGGACCTCCTGGACTAACCTCAACGGACCAGCCTACCTCCACTTCCACAGTCATCCTCGGGTGGGGTTTTGATTGAGGGGTGAATATGGAAAGGGTGGATATATATACGGGGCGTAATCCTAAGGCATGCGGATTTGGTCGGGAAATTTTGGGGTTTTGGTCAGTATTATTTCGCCGCGATACGGCCTAATTTATTCCGCGTTCGGACTGATTGGGAAATTGAGATAGCTATGAGTGACCAATAACGAATTTACACATGATGAATGTTCCCCAATCTCCGGGCGATGCGAGAGAAAGAGTGATACGACGCCAGCATCTGGGAGTTCAGAATCGTGGCTGTTGTGGAGTGTGGGTGGAGAACCTGGTGGATACTGTTGCCAGACACGGGAGTAAGAAATTTGTTAACTCCTGTAATTTTAGCTGTTCCCTATCTAAAATTTTCGTTGAAGCAGAATCCAAACGTCAACTCTATTTTCCTGCCAATTCTTTTTGATACATCAGACATACTATTATTTCATTTTGTGGTAAATTAAATCCCAAAATAAGAAAACTAACATTAAATAAAGCTAAAAACCAAATGCTTTATAATCGGGATGAATTTTATAAATTTAAATTAGAATATTTTTGTGGCTGCCGACACGCAAAGTATGAATACTCCAATTTAATAAAATATACTTTCGAAAGAGAAATGGGCATTTTTCTTATGAATAATTTATAAACGAGAAACGACCGTGACCACAATTTGCATGCCTAAAATAACTCGATTAACAGTTCATATGGCAAATAAAAACTCTCCGAAGGCGAATAAAAAATAATCGAGTTAAACGACGCGGAGAATGTTTTCGTTAACAATTTTATATATTCTGTTAAGATACCTGTGCTTCAAAACAAGTAAGAAATATTATATTAGTATTTGAAAATTTGAAAGTAAAGCATAGAAAAGATCAAAGGAGTCCAATGACTGGCAGCTGCAAATGCAATCGGTTAACTATTATAAATAACGAGAGACAGAAAGTAAATCTTAAATGAAATTTTCTTCCCTACTCCACCATATGAATTAAAAAATCCTAACTGTAACGCATAATTAGTGAAATTTCAAACTATTCAATTCCAAAAAATCCAAGTGACTATGACGGGTTTTGTTGCAAGTCATTATAATGTCTTTCGTTTCGCATTTTTAGTATTTTTTCGCAAGGGAGACATTCCCTTCGAAAGATTGCTTTCATCCTATATACGGGCGTGCGTACACACATACACGAACTTCCTTTGTTGCTGGTTCTGGAAATCACTCGTATTCTCTCCTACCTCCACCCACTAACCGTAAATGCCGTGTCAGGCACGGTAACTCTTTATCTGCCGTACACACACATGCACTCGCCTAGGGTCTCCCTGTTCACCACTACGTCATGCCACTGATCCCCCACCCCCCCTCTCTCTCTCGCTAGAACCTCCGCAACCCTTCACACCCACCTTAGCATCGACCATCCACATCACCACCCACTTCCCAGTCCTCCGACGCCCTCGAGCATTTTCTCCCTCTCCTCGTTTACCCAACCCAAACCAACGTGAAAATTTGCGGGCGGAATTTATGGCTCCGAAACCGCAATAATTCCCGTGAGGTAGTGTGTCCTATGGCGATACGGGCGTAACCAATAAGCGTGTAACTCGTATAACGGCATGACGGGGGTGGGGGAGGGTTCGCGAGGAGGAGGAGGAAGAGAGGTATATCGTCGTCGCACTCGAGACGGGAGGTATGAAGGGTGGTGGGTGGGAAGGGAGAAAAGAGGGTGATGGAGGAATTCTCGAAAACATTTTGCATGGAAGTGAGGAGTCGGAGGATACGGGATGATCTACGTGCTGTGTCACTGGAGGTGTCGGTGGGCTCTCGACTCGACGCTGGATTGGCTTTATATATCCCCGAGGTGAGGCGGAGTTTAAAGCTTCTTTCCGTTTTTCTCTCTATTTTTTCTTAACTGCTCGATCACCTTTCACTACAAGGTGTATCGAACTGATCAATTTCACACGAATGGTAACTTTCATGCTATTTTAAATATACAGGTACTACAAATTATGCCAATCACGCGGAAAATGAACGATGAATTCCAAAGCTATGAAGATAGAAATAATGTTTTTGTTGTGGTTTTTGGAAGTATATCTCAATTTTATATTCAATACAATAAGAAAAAATAAATTCCTTATAAAACTGCATAAAAATAATGCAGATAAAAGTTTGTAATTTTTATATAATCCGCAATTGGTTTGTAAAGAGCAGGGGGTAGGCAACCTACGGTCGAATTCGGCCCCCGACAGCATTTAGTAAGGGATAGCTATGATGAAAAATCTATTCATGAAAGTTAACACACAAATTCATCTTTCTCGGTAAAATCATCATAATAAAACCTTTAATCTTGAAATTCTAGCCCTAAATCCTTATTTAGACTTTATTTTTACTTATATGTACCCTCAAAACTTCCGATTTAGTTATAATCCGGTCCACTGATACATTGACAACCACCGATGAGATTTGCCATGCAGAAAACGTTGCTCACCTTGATTTAGAAAAAACAAAAACAGATATTATTTGAAATTCAATTAAAAATAGTTGCATTTGCAAACAAAATTTGATTGGATCTATATAGGTTCTATCAAATAGAGAGATATGGTTATGCATCTTAGTAAAAATTATTATCTATATTAAAAATGTAACTAACGGAGTAATAAATTCCACAACAGTGTGCGAAGCAAGTGGACTCGAAAATGAAATCGATAAAAATGTTTACAAGCAACGGTTAGAAAGAACATCTTTTACGGCACAAATTCATGTTAGGTAAATAAAAATCTAGCATTAAATCTTTCCTACCTTATTCCTTCTATTCGTATCTGATCGACCACGTACACATGCTCATTCTTCCCGCTTCAATATATCTCTCGCAACAATCTCTGAACAAATAGCTCACACTTTCTTTTTATTCCTCGTAGTCATGATTCAGGCATCGAATCCAATTCGATCTCACGTACCTCCTATCGCTATGCGAGACATTCTCACATACCTGTTCAACGCTGAATTTTCCCATATTCGGAACCGTGACCCAGTTTCTGCGTCTAGATTTTGATGACGTCATATTGTAAGCTTCTTTTTCCCGTATTTTTCTTGAGACGTCCACCAAAGGGAATAATGCCAGGAAAATTGAAGAGTTAGGGAACAAAGATGAGATATGGAGCGAAAAGTAGCTATTTTTTCGTAAATCTATGGGATAGTTTCGAGTGACACGTCCGCGTGCTCTGCAACGTTGTGACATCTATTTGCAAATCCTCAAAATTTTTAAACTCATCTACACCGTATTCAACCAAAGCTCATGTAATAGATTCAGCTTAAAATGACCATAATTACATCCTATATTCACCAAACGTATTTGCCAGCTTGTATTTGGAGCATGATACTGAAGAAGTGTATATATAGTTAAGTTCTAGCAAACTAAAATCTTGATAAGTTTTGAAGCGCATCAAATTTCTTTATTTTTATGCGTTCTTTGCACGAAGTGGGCGCATACAGGGGAGGTCGTATCCGTCCGTCCGTCCGCATTTTAAAACTCGGGAACCGCTGGACGTATTCTGATGAAATCTGGTATTGAGGTGTTCTGCTAAAATTGGTCCACCCCAATTTTGGCTAAAATCGGACAACAATTACGACCACTTTACATGAAGAACTACATGTAGCTTACAATGTTCCTTTGTGTCAACTCGAGAACCGCTGGACTTATATAGATGAAATTTGGTATTAGGGAGTTTTACTAAAATTCGTCGACCAATTTTACATTCGTTAAAATCGGACAACAATTACGACCCCTTTACATGAAGATGTACCTGTAGTTTACAAGGTTCTTGTTTCAACTCGGGAACCGCAGGACGTATTTTGATGAAATTTTGTATTAAGAAGTTTTGCTAAAATTAATGAACCGATTCAAATTTTGGTTAAATTCGGACAATAATAATAACAACTTACTACAACGTACTTCACTAGCTTCTCGTTAAATACTCATCTGAGCGAAACATATTGAGAACATTGTGGAATCCCAAAGAACGCATTTGGAAAATGTGTACTCCGATATGGAGTACACCTTTCCAATCTTGTTATGCTGTACGCTATGCAAAATCTAACGGCCACATATTCTAACGTATATTTTATGTGAACAACTCCAGCAAATAGTACGAATAAAAATCGAGGTGGAATTTTCTGAGTGCCTATTCGAGATAGAAATCCGACTGAGACTCGTTTTCAACTTTTCTTCTTTCTTCGTTGCCCTCCATTCGGAATTGTGAATATGGCGCACAATTCCTTCCTTCGGAATGGACGGCAGGCCGTGTGACCCTTTGTAGAAGTTTTGTAACAGTGTGCCTAGAACTGGTTACTTCTCTCTTTGAACGGCGATGAAGAGAAAAACTGGATGGCCGTGCAAATCCGATTTAGTAATGTCATACCATACTCCTTTGGCCATAGGAAAACTTTTTGTGTGTATATATATATATATATATATATATATATATATATATATACACAATGAGTATATTGCACCATCTCACCATATACGTATTTGTGTGTGAATATATATTTGTATGTATGTGTACGCATACCATATTCATGTCTATAAAGGTTATACATATAATATTGAAAATATGGAACATTTGTATATTTCAATGAAATATTTTATCGATAGAAAAATTTGCATTTGATGTGCCCTGGATCTTGGAGAACAAATCCATTTTTGTTCTATTCGTTTCAGCTTGACATAAACATGCTGGAGCAGTAACAATATAGTAGGAGAATTTTGATTGATTTTTATCCATTTGGAGAGGATCTAATAGTAATAAGGGAGGACTACCCACAACGTCAGAATGTAGTTCCGCGCTAAAGTTTGATTCACACTAAATAGGACAGTCACGGTCCAATCACACTTCGGTCACAGTACAGTTATAGTAGCATACTTATGATCAGATTGTACATTCCACTCACGATCCTAAAACCTTAGTACAAGATAGATTAGCAAACGATAGTTTCGATTGACTATGGTGAAGAAGCGACAATGTTTAAACATTTAAATAATAAAGATTTGGCAATGACAACATTGTTTATGAGGAAGAAGCGGAAGAGACAGAAAGATTGAGTTGTGATGGGGACCCGCTGCCACTGGGACCTGCTCCCAATTGTAGCGTTTATGTGAATAATCTAAACGGAGAAGAAACGGTGCATCCGAGTAATATTAACAGAAAACTTGGAGGGTTTTATTTTATTGTATCCTTACTTCGTCGATGACGAAAGTAAATTTCTTCAGTATTTCCGCATGCCCATAGGCGCGTTCTATTAAAAGTTCGTCTAAATTTTTTTAAATCATAAAGTATAATCTTGCAATTCTTAAATTAAAAAATATGGGAACTGTTATTAATGAATTTATTAGCAAATATAACTAACCTTTTGCATAAACCCATTCACTTCCTTTCCTACGTTTATTAGGATATTCCATCCTGCCGTGTCGCTATGGTAGTGCACTACCTTCCTGTTAGAAGAACGACAGAAGACTGCAGGAAAAGTGTACACATTGGGATGATGGTCACGGGAAGGGATGGTCACGGGAAGGGATGGTCCCGGTCAAAGCAAATATTCTCGGAATGGATCGTTCCTTGAACTTGACCATACTGTATTAAATGCGATTGCTAGACTGGATACTCCTACTCAAACACATGGAAGAATATTGGACTGGAACGAGAATGGAGCGTGATCGGGGCGTGATTGTTCCTATAGTGTGAAGCGAGCTTAAACCTTCCCATCAGCGAAAAAACAATCCTATAGCTTCAATAGTCAGTCTACAACAGTAATTCAGTTTTTTTTATTTTTATGAATTTTAAGAATTTAAATGAATGTTCATGAATATAAAGCAACAAGAAATTTAAAAATATTTCTAGTAGTTGGACAACATTACCTCATCTAAATAAGCGAATGCTCATGAATATAAATCAACAAGAAATTTAAAAATATTTCTAGTAGTTGGGCAACATTACCACTTCAAAGTTTTGAAAATTCCCCATGTGAAGATACCTAGCTGAAAAATATATGAACTACTTATAAAATCCAATCACTAGAAAATACATATTTTACTAAGAGCTATTTAATTCAAAAAGAATGTTTCAAACAACTCTTGTAGTTTGGCTACAAAACCATTTGGAAATTTAAATTTATTTGATTTTGGAGCCACCTAGCCGAAAATGTATGAACTACGTGGAATATCCAAATGATGGAAAATTCATAGATTGAAGTTATCAAATTGTAAACAAAATTTTCAAATAATTCTCAAAACAAAAAAGTACACGGACTGACGGACAGACAGATTGATCACATTAGCACATTTCTTCTTTTAAGAAAACGTGCTAATAGTGATAAACCTTTCAGGGATACAAAAACTTCAACTTAAATAAAAAATGAGTTTTGAAGATAACATCAAGTAAATCGAAAGAAATCGTATACTTGAATCCTACGATATTAATACAGTGAAGAGAAAACTATATTATGTTTGATTTCTCACCGCCAATCACTGAAATGAAATGCAAGATACAAGAAATTGAACAAGTCAGGAAAGTACAGTGGATCACAATTAGGCGCGTTTCGTGCGATTGAGTATTTGAAACTATAATATATAATTTGACCAAACACCTACTATAAATCAACAAAACACCACAACCCGATTGTATCTCTGTCTATTAAAAATTTCTTCTCCCCCCTTAGTTGGTGCATCAATAAACATATTACGTAATTTTAATTACAAATACTGCAAAGCGATATGTCAGAAATTATTCCAGGGAAATAGTAAATTTTCATTCAATTAACAATTTATTTTATAATCAGTTTCAATCAATCTAACAATCGAAAATCATTTATCATTTATAACGTACCTCACTTGAGATCAGTAGTTGTAATATTTACGTTTATATTCTTGTCTTCGCCGTAGATAATCCATTTCCTTCCGCTTACAATATCTGTCATGCACGCGTGAGGAATTGTAAGGAATTAAATGTATTTTGTAATTATAGCAGATCTTATTTACTTCAGTAACCAATAAGATTATTTACGTTGACAACAATTAGGTAGCTACGAATGAATTTTTTAAAGTTCAAAGCGGATTACGACTTTCTCGTTCAATTTTCTTGATAACGGCTACTCCTACGATAAAAATATATATGAATATAAATATTCTACGATACTTGTTCTACAAGATCATTTAAAATCTATTTTAATTTGACCAAATGTATACGAGATATAACGGAAAGTTCATATTTTTACCAGTTAAGGGCTACCCCTGATTGCTTACGTGATTTAGTTTTGGGATTTTCTTATTGTCTTTGACTGTTAGTCCTTAATATCAAATTTCATAAAAATCCGATGCAAACATGCGGATCTGACGAACGGACCAACTGACGCTAATAGGCGCTTATGCTGAAAGCAAAACGCCCCTAAAAGTGAATACAATGCAGAGGTACACATTAAGTATATGTTTGATACTGTTTGGATACAAATTATATTTGTACTGACTACAAACTAGTTCAAGAGAAGGCTACTTGGAAAGATTATACAAGTCATCAGGAAATAGATCGCATATTATAAATGCTGAAACATTATACGTGAATCAAAATACTTGGTATTTTGTCAGACATCTTAGTGCACTATCTAGCCGCGCCTGCAAATGCTGATTTTAAAAGGAAGCTACGAGGAAAAGAATAACAATATGATTTTGAATCTTTTATTAAAAGAAAATGCTAAAATTTTAAATAACCTTGTAGATTCCTCTCTAAAATTATTAGCTTAGTATTATTATTATTATGCCTTAGAGTTTTCATTACTTCAACGACTATCTTAAACGCAGTAGTTACAAATATTCTGCAATCAGAAACATTTCTATTTAGAATAAATATGGGATAAAAATATTCTGGCGGAATTAACTTGAATTAAGATGAAAATTATCTTTGCATAGCATTCCGATTCATTAAAAAATATTTCATCCATTATTGTCACACTCATCTACAAACAAAATGCGACTTTTTGTTCCTCCCCAAATTTATTTTGTTTGGCGAGAGAAAAATCGAGAGAAATATCCGCACTCTAACCTTCCATTTTACAGCTCGAAAAACGTTATTTTTGCTACGTGCACCAACCTCTCTCTTTCTCTCTCTCTCTCTCACTGCATCCCTCTAAAAACACCTCGTTTGTTTTGTTTCACCCACCGTAGTATCGCTCAATATCCGGTCACGATCACATGTGATTTATTAAGATTTTCCGAGCCGCGTCGTCCGTGCTATTTTACCTTATCTGACGAATAATTCCCCTGGGTGGAGGAAATGGGTTGACGTGTCCGATGTTCCAGGTCTCTCTTCTCTCTATCTCTCTCTCTCTCACTCTCTTGTTTGCTTTTATCAACGCACGGTCCTGACGCGACACCAAACCCAGTCAACGAATTGTTTCGTTCATCAAAGAATGAATTACTCGAGGATTGCTTTTAGCCTAATATTTTTGTCCATTTTACTTTGACGTAGACGTAAAAAAACGTGCCGTAGCTAAAGTATGACGTAAGAGGCATTCTCCATAGGAAAATATCCCTTAGATTAAATTAATATATTTTCGTTTGAATTGTATATATTAGATATTCATGTTAATAAGTTGTTTTAATTGAAATGAAATTGTTCTTCATGAGAAAGGACGAAAAAATATTCCTTAACTTTCTTTTCGTTTTTTCCATAGGCTTCAAATCCTCTAGCTGAGTTCCTGTGTAAACCAAGGATACTTTTATCAGGTCCCACCGATGTACAGAGAAGCATTTATTTTAATAGTTTTGTGTAAGGGTTTATGCAAAGTATATGGGTACTATCGACTCCCTAAGTAGTGAAATTTATCGCCATAGATCGAGATTTGTCTGAGGGTGAAGTGTGGCACTTAAAGGCGTGGAAAAATGCATTCAAGCCCAATTTTAGTAAAGTGTCTATCGTAATTCATCGTGTTTCATAATGATCGTAATTAGAAAAAAAACTTATACGCAAAATTTGTTATTTTATGTTTAGAAAACCGAAGCCATTTCTTTAGAATTATATATTTCACCAGTCAGTCAAGCGTTATTTAAAAAAAAAACTAACCATATGAAACAATGCGCAGCAATAATTAATCATGTAAATATCAATTGCATTAATACCGATTGAATTATTCTAATAAAACTGATTCGTTTTAGTAATTTTTAAAACTGATTCGCTGCCAAATCATTAATATACAAATTCCTTTTCTTCTATGCCTACAGGTATCGTGGATCAGGAGAAAGGATTACCATTTGCTCACCGTCGGTCTCACTACTTACTCCAGCGACGAGAGATACTCAGCTGTCCATGCGCAGCATTCTGAGGTAAGCCCCCAGATTTCCCTCAACTGCCATTGTGGATTTAAGAGCTGGCAGTTGACTTCGTTAAAATCATTTAGGTGTTTAATTTAGGTGACTCCTAGTTGATTGGTGTCTCGAAGTTCTACTTAACTGCGTGGATATTGTTGGATAAAATAGTCACCGCGTATGGTTTTTTTTGTTTCTCTCACAATTTAACTGATATTAGCAAGATTATGATTGTCAAGTCGTTAATTTATTTAAAACTACAGAAAGATTCTCCTTATGATTAAAGTTACATTTATTTTAGGATAATCATTTTAAGGAGGCAATCAAAATAGAGAAGATGCAGAACTTAGCTAATCGATAATAATAAAAGAAGCTGTGTGCCTTCGGCAGTAATAACTCTTCAGAGAAAATACGTAGGAGCTTCAAAATTTGGCAGCAGCTTCAGGTTTATCCTGAAAGTTGCAGTGTTAAACATAATTGAAATCGGCCAACGCGAACCCGGAGGTCTCAATTGCTGGTCCAAATGTCGGTTTTTTAAGATATCTCAGCAACCAATTGATCGATTATTACAAATTCTCCACCAGTATCAATGTTTTGATGGGACACATTTTCTAGCCGAAAATGGATAAAATCCGTTTAAGGGATCGAGAATCGTAATGTAAGAGCTGATCCACATTTCACTATTTCGAGGAGTCCCCATGGAACGGCCGGTCCAAATTTCGGCAATGTCCGTCCGCCAGTACGCATATATCAGGGAAGAACCGACTTCAACCAAATTTGTAGGTACAGAGAATCTTCACATAAATACATGACCAAAATGACATATTTGAACCGGATCGACCAAGCAGGGGTGCCACAATTGCAAAATAAATCTTTGCGGTAATTATGCTTTTGGAAGGAATTGGCCAAACCGATTTCGATCAAATTTGGTACATAGAATCTTCACATAAATTCATGACCAAAATGACATATTTGTACCGGATCGACGACGCAGGTATGCTATAATTGCAGAATAAATATTTTTGGTAATTATGCTTTTGGAAGGGATTGGCTGAATCTAATTCAACCAAATTTGGTACATAGAATTTTCACATAAATTCATGACCAAATTGACATATTTGGACAGGATCGACTTAGCGGGGGTGCAACAATTCCAAAGTTAAAGTTTTCGGTAATTATAAATTTGGAAGGAATTGGCCGAATCGATATTAACGAAATTTTTATAAAGAAGTTGTGCAACATAAAAAAACAAAATTAACATTTTTAGGATAGATATACAAAGCAGGGCTGCCATAATAAATTTAATAAAATATTATTTTACAAGTGTTTGTGTTGAACAGTCCGCATTAATATTAACCAAATTATAATATTCATTATGCACACATATATGTAAAACCATAATAGCATATTTGGACCGCATCAACTAAACAGGGGGGCCACAATTACAAATTTAACTCTTTCAGTAACTATGGATTTGGAAGGAATTGGTTCAACGGATGTCAACTAAATTTTATATATATGATTTTTACAAAATACCATAATGAAATCAAAATTTTTAAAGCGGAGCTTAAGAACATGGCTACCACAATTAAAGGTAAAATAATATTTAATTTACATGTATTTCTATAGAGCTGTCCGCATGGATTTAAGTCCATTATGGTATATATTATCCTCATATAAATAAATAACCCATGCAGTATATTTAAACTGGCTCGAATAAACTGAGCTACCACAATATCAAGGTTAGAATTTTTCTGTAACTATGAATTTCGAAGATATTGGCTGAACCGATTTCAATGAGAAATTTCATTTGTAGGGCGAGTACAGAATGACAAAACGAAATGAACATGTTTATAACGAATATAAAAAGCAAACCTCCACAATATAAGGAAAAATAATTTTCTGATTTCAAAGAAAATACATTACTGTTCGATTATACGACGGCGAATTTGACGAAAAATATTGTTTGAAGATATCTCAGCAACCAATTGACCGATTTTGATGAAACCACCACCAATATCAATGTTGAACCAATAATCGTAGAGACTTAAAACTTGGTAAAAATACTAAAGAGACGTTGAGGATATGCACTTCGGTGTCGGAAGTTTGATTTCTTGGGGAGGGGGATGTTTCAAATTTGAGTCTATAATTAATTTATTCATACCAATCAAAGGGGAATATTGATCACTTACCATGAGAGTTACTTGAGTTTGCAGGAAAATATTACCTATTGATATGTGCATGAAAATTTCTAAACTCGAAACCCATGGCAAAGTCCGGGAAATTACGCTAGTTCAAAATAAATAAATTCAAGGCTATGCAATTAGTAAAAATTTCTAATTCTTAAAAACGCAAAAAATTAATTTTTTCGGATTATAAAATTATTTTCGGGCTAATTTGTAATGTATTAAAATGCAATAAAAATAATATTCTATTATCAATGCATAAGTTTCAGCCTCTAGTTCATAACTTTATTCTCACCTATATTAAAAAGCTAATTAAAAATGTCCTTCACTTGCCACAATGATAAATTGAGAGGTGAACGGTTTCTTTAAACAAACCTGGAGCTCTTTTCGGAGATTTGGGCGTTTTTAGGTCATAACCTAGCATCGCTTCTGCGAGCATAAAATTCAAGAATTCAAGAATTTTTCCAATGTAAAATGACTAAAAAGCGTGACAGCAGTTTTTAGACATAGTATGATGTTTATTGCATTGCTATGAATTGTATAATAATGATTACACTTATAAAGGGTCAATATGGAACACAAATTGAATGCTATTGGTCTCCGTCTCTATACGACTTCTGAATTCAATCGCTAATTAAATCGAAAGAGCAACATAACAGTATAAGTACATGAAAATAATCGTATCGATAAAATAATAGCTAGATTTTATGACGATGTTTCATTTTCAAATAGGTTTAAACCTTCAAATAAATCTTTTATAAAAGTTTATTTTATACAATTTCAGGACTGGACCCTACAAATCAAATACGTTCAAGAAAGAGATGCCGGACTGTACGAGTGCCAGGTCTCATCTCATCCACCCACCTCCATTTTCATTGACCTCAGAGTCGTCGGTAAGTAAGTCTTTAAGAAAATAGTTTATATTATTACCTTCACTTCGCCTTTACTATTGCCATATTTACCTTCTGTATTAACCACGTCTGAATTATTTGATTTGGAAAAGGTTTTACTTCCTCCTCCCATGAAGGGTCACAGTAAGCTCCTTATTGATGATAACTTTAAAAAATTCTTTTTCACGCACCGAAGATTATATGGCCTTTCGAAGGAGAGACTGTGCCGCCGCGTAACAATAAATCAGGCGCAAGCTCCACGGGAAAAAATTGTATTCTCCAGAGAAACGTATCAGCGGCGTGTGCTGGTTTCTTTCCGTACATTTTTTATTCCCATCCCATAAAAACAAATGAGGCGTGCTTGTTATTGATCCAGCTCCAGGAAAAAGTCGCGGTGTCTTTGTTTAATTATTTATGTTCTCGAGAAGGAAAAGTTATTTTTTCGATATAAGCATGAAAGGTTTTTTTTCAGATCTGCGCGAGAGGATTTATTCATTCGGATATCATAGAGGGAATACGGGCAGCGTAAAATTAGACATAACAGGAATGAAAATGACACAGCCATTAGCTAGATAAATTATTCACGTTTCGCATTATATAATCTTGACTATTATTTGATTAAAGTTGAGGATTATTAATCATTATAACTTTCACGATAACTACAATTTTTTGATAAACCAATGTCATTAACGAGGAGTTATTAAAGCGCTTGCTAAAATAAATAATATTTTTTCATAGGTATAAATCTTCGAATTCTACGGCAAAGTACATCTGAAGTAAATAAAATAGGCGGTTGTACCCTCAAGTGGGGCAGTGTTAGAGAAGAAAGGACG
Organism: Tanypteryx hageni; assembly: GCA_028673005.1. Lineage (NCBI taxonomy): Eukaryota > Metazoa > Arthropoda > Insecta > Odonata > Petaluridae > Tanypteryx > Tanypteryx hageni. Next base: position 62,334,203 of record CM054116.1, read on the forward strand.
TTTTACTCCACTTGTAGAAACTAAGATAAATATCTGAGCATTCAATAGCAAGGTGTAACTTGAAAGTTAGTTAATTATTCTGCTATTTCAAGCAAATGTTTCTTAATGAAGAAACTAACTTCATATTTCTATTTCGTTGACAACTTCACCTTGAAAATTAATTTGCTTCATCATTTACTTCATTTCTCTATTGGAGTATTAATTGAAGTCTCTCAATATCTCGTGAAAATTAACTTATTAGGATTTTCATGGAGTATATCAATCAAGCAAGTACTACCGGGTTTTTCTTTGTAATAACCCATTAAAATTTAAGCGGAAAAGATTTTCTTTTCCAGAGTTCTCAGTGACGTATAGTATAAGAAGGGAGATTTTATTGGAATTGCACATAAATACTAGCCACCTCTGCGCTAAATATAACATAGTAAATTTTTGAAAATCACAGAAATTTTTTGTTGAACGCAAACTTTCTCGGTTTCTAAAAATATTTCAAATTAAAAACAGGTTGTTTAATGATGTGATAAGTTGAGTATTTATAAAGAATAGATCATCATGAAAAGTTATTCTGGTGAATGTCATTTACAGCGGATAATTTATGTATGTAATGATAACTTTATTAATTAGGAATTATTAATAATTAGTAATAAAGATATTATAAATATAAAAAATATACTTAAATACCATATTTTGGATCAATTAATTTTTCTAGATGACGAGAGAAATTAACCACTTAAAGTAAATTACTAAACAAATATTCCTTTAATCCCTCTCGACAGTGTATTTATTCGACTATTCCGGGTGTGTAGCTGTAGGTGACACAGAAAATTCTCTGAAAAACAGTTAAAAAGTGTAGTAAAATCACGAAAATAGTGATGTATTTCTGATAATTTATGAAAATACAGATCATTAAATCGCAAACATGAGAGCGAGGATTCCCATTAAAAGGAATTTAGGAAAAAATTATGTTTTTGGTTAAAAAGGTGGGTGGAGGAAAACAATGAAGAAAAATGAAACTTAGACTTTATCCTACTTTCCGCTTTGGGATGTATCTAAAACCTAAGAGTTTCATTTAAGGATTTTATTGCAATTGATTAAGAATTGTAAACGATTATCCAAATACTTGTATTGTAATATTTTTCCACTTAATGCGAAAAATGTAAATGCTAGGTTTTCGTGTAATTGATTCTCTATTCAATTTTATTGATATCTCCAATATATTTAACACTAATCACAGCATGCATATATCTTTATTATTTGTATAGTTTTGGAAGATCTCGTTTGGTCGTTTATATCTAGTCATAATACGCTTTCGCCTGAGCGAGCGTAATTTTGAAATGTATTGTACCTATTATGCTATAAAATTTGACCATTAATTGCTAATGGACTTGAACGCTGACCCTATGTTTAACTTGCAGAGGCGAGGGCCGATATCCTTGGTCCATCGGAGAAGTACCTCAAGAGCGGAAGCATGCTACGCCTCTCGTGCGTGCTCAGGCAAAGCACCGAGCCTCCGGTTTACGTCTTCTGGTACCACAACAACCGGATGATCAACTACGACCGCGATAGGGGTGTCAACGTGACCTCTCCCATGCTCGCCGCGGCTGCCGGAGGAAGCGGCCAGGGTTCTCCCGGAGGGGCGGCCGGAGACGGAGGGGAGGACGGAGACGGGTCCACGGCGGCCGTGGCCGGGGGAAGCGAAGAACCCTCGGAGGAAGAGCACGCGAGCACTCTAGTGATCGCCTCCGCGCAGAAGACGCACTCCGGAAACTATTCTTGCGTCCCTAACAACGCGCAGCCGGCCTCTACCTACGTTCATATACTCAACGGTGAGTGGTTGGGACGGAGTGTTTGCCGAGTCTGATTGGCATCGACTCTCGAACGTTTTATCTCGATGAATAATTCAGTTAATATTTAAACGAGAGTTCTGGGTGGGATGAAACATTCAAAGAGTTTCTCGCAAATAAAAAAACGTCGAAAGATGCGGGGAACTGGAACGGAAGCGGTAGCTATCGATAGAACCCTTTTTGTGGGATGATTAACTCCATTGAAGCAAACAGGTCAACTGTGCTGAAACGCTACATTGCTCTATGAATAGCATTTAGATGTATTATCTCGGGTATTTTGCAGTTGTGAATTAGATAAGTTGATGAAGCGCCATTCTGTATTGGTTTCTTTGTTAGCTGTATGAAAATTACTTCTGAAAACTATCGTGTATGAAAATTTTATTCCTTTATTTGAAAAACAACTTAAATTAAGTATTAACATTGATCCAACAACACATTTTCTATGTATATAATATATCTATATCGTAAACATGTATAAAATTTAGTTCTCAATTCTTTTGCGCATTTTTTCTTAAAAATACTATAATTTCTATTTTTAATTACGCCGCGGGCGTTCAAATATTTATTTTGTCATTTGTCACTATTGATGTAGCCATGAACGAATGGATATCTCGTAGTGTGTGTACAATTATTTTTTTATCTGGGAAAAATACAAACAAATTTAGCTTTGAAATTATTATAAAGTGCGAATAAAATTGAAAGTGTTTTACATACTCTTATATGTGTAAGGATGAGATATCTCCTTCAAAAACTAAACATGGTGACATGATGAAGCTATGAAATGGTGTTCGAACAAACGTATCCGTTGCAATTGAAATTATTATCCCACCTTACCCTTGAACTGAGGGTGCCTCGACTGAACCTTAAGCTAAGCTATTAAATCATGTGAAACTATGGAAGCAGTCCTTAATGAGACTAAGTGGGCCAGATGTTTACTTTTTCCATTAAAATTAAAAACTTTTCCGTAGTCCGTACGAGTGATTTATAAATCCCAAATATATTTTAACTGTGGAAAAACGATATGATCGTATAAATGCTTTTAAGCGCCATGTGCCACGTTTGAGAAGACGGTATGCCAAAAGTGGCGCATGCGCCGTAGGTTGGGCACCACTGATTTAGACGAATACGGAACGTTTTACGTGTACTCGTGTTCGAAAAAGTAGTTTTTCCCAATCTCACCTCTCCATATTCTGTCCCTACGCGGCTCTATGAACTAATTCGTTTAAGAGAATCTGAAGAAATCTTGTAGTTACATAGGGCATCATTCGGAAAATACCTACTGGCTAACAATGCTACATGAATCATGTGTCTCAAAAAACTTTATGGCATCATCGATCGATTTTTATACCCATTTATCGCTAACCTCTCCCGATTCCTCATTCGTCACGCGACGACCCTCCTTTACAGAAGCCATATCACTTACCCCTCCCCTGTAACCACTCCTAACTCACCTTGACACCATTACCACGCACAAGCAACTTTGTTCCTACGACACAAGCACAAGTATAAGTATCCGTGCAACCAATGACGATGTTGTATGGGCTAGTGTCTTAAGGATATGAGAGTTTGTTCAATTTCTGATTCTTTATCCAACCAAATGACATTGCGGTTAGATAAAATCATCACATCCAATACATCGCTTATTATATTTTTTGCGATCTTTACAAGAAGTAAAAAATAAACGTCTTATGGTCAAGTTCTGTCCGTCCGTCTGTCTGCATGTCCGTCCGCATGTTTCATCTTCGAAACTGTTGGGTGGATGTTCATGAAATTTGGTATTTAGTATATAAGGGCTAAGGAAATATGAAAACGTAGCCCAATTGGGAGTACCACTTTACTGATGACAAAAAATGATTTTTTTGTTATATCTCGTAAAATATTACACATAAAAAAGTCTTCAAACAGCATTCAATATTTCTTTGATATCGCTTCTGATATATTGTTTTGCGTTACTCAGACATTAGACTATGTAAGCAATTAATATTTATCTTTTTTTAAAAGATAACTTAAATCTTAAGGATCGACTTTGGAAACTCTGTGTACTCGCATATGGAGTACACTTTCCATACCTGGTATACATAGGCTCTGGTTTTTAATTTCATCTTAAATTCAGCCTTTGCGGTATGGTGATACTTGAGTTTGTGTACGTATTGCAAAAAATAGCGCGATGCAACGCATTAAGGCGTTTTTTCGATCCTTCACTCACTAGTTTATGCTAATTCCTGAACTAATAATGCATAATTTAAGGGTTTATTAGTTCAGTTCTGTTGGAGTTTTTAAATCTCACCAATCCGTAGTATAATTTAATTTTTCCAGTGTGTTGATGACATCTAGAGAGAATTAAAAAAAAATACCGGAGTTGAAAAATTCTGAGCGTGATATATTATGCGCATATTAATTACAGTTAAATCAGGTCATCTTTACCTCGTCGTCCGAACTTCCTCCCGTCACAACGCTAAAATTTTCTCTTCTGAGCTATACTAAAACTTTACGTGCCCCTATTAATCATCAGCAGCAATTCTTTTCGGGCTAAATAACAAAATTATTTACGCCAAAACATATCCGACCTTTGCTTTATTTAAAAACAAATAAAAAAACGCCATCCTACAGTGTAACGCCGAAACGATAAAAAAAAACTTGCGAAGAAAATAGAAAACCAGGATTCCTTATAAATAATTCAACCTTTATTTCACTCGCCATATAATTTTGCATCCCTGAATAAATATTACGCAACGATTTTTTCAACGATTCCGATCATGATATATATATTTTTTCCTCGACCCTCGTTTAGTTTTTGCTTTTTTTGTAAAGTTCCGACCCTTCATACCCCTTTCTACACCCGAGCTCCATCTCCCCTCACTCCCCTCAAGCCCTTCCACCTCTCCTTCCTTCCGCCCACTATGCAAACTCCTCGCTCGTTACCAGCCGGGGATTATTTCGGAAACTCGTCCGCGCGCGCGCACACACACGAGTACAAAAAAACCGAGCCTACGTCTTCCCATTAACTGAAAATGAGTGTTCCAGTTTCGAAGCTTTGTGTGAAGTTGGAGTATTAAGAGTGAGGGGGAGAAGAAGAATGGAGAGTGAGAGCGAGAGAGAGCGAAAAAAGGAGAGGGGAAAAAGGGGTAACATTCCAAAATAGGAAGGGATCCGAAGAAGGTACGGATCTTCTTCGCTTAAAAGCCCGAGCGAGGAAAAAGGGTAAAGGAGTGATTAAGGTTGATTTCGTGGGAGGAAAGAGTGACTTTTTATTCGGACGGGGCGTGAATGCGGAGTGGTAATGGAACCGTGACAGGAACATTGGAGGGAGTCGTGAGGTGGAGGCTGAAAGAGAGGTGGTGAAAGGGGCAAGAGAGGGAGTGAGTTAGAGATGGGAAGGCTTGGAAAAGTGGGCGTTTAGTGGGTAGAAATGGGAAGGCAAAGGGAATGAAAAGCACGAAAGGAAGGGAGGAAATTAAAGAGAGGAAAATTGTAGAAGAGAGGGCGGGAAGGACAGTTATTGCTGGGAAAGGAGGAGTTCCAGCGCTTGAAGAAAGAAGCTACGGTGACTTAGGGGGTGAGGAAGGAGTCGGAAATAATGGCAGTAGGACGGGAGGGGAAAGAAATTGGAGGTTGGCGGGGGAGAGGGTGGTTGGGAAGGAAGAAGGGATGAGTGAAAGAGAAAGAAAGAGGCGCTCACCGTTGGAAAGTCTCTTGGGTCGTTTCCTCTTTTGAGTTACGAACCTCGCTGCAGACGTCACGTTTGATGTTTACACGCCTTCCATGGTTTAAATGAGCTTCGACCGCGCGGGTACTTTAGGCCAACACGTCGGAGCGTAATTAAAATACATATAAAGAGGAGCTACAAGGCAGGATCTCCCCCCCCCCTACCTTTTCTCCCCCTTTAGTTTTTCGGGAAAAAATGTGCGAGGAAAACGGGGGTTGACAGCCGAGATGAATAAATAATTTCAAAAATTAATAATGAATCCGCAAACCCGTGTAGTGAGATACATAAAATAAAAGAGGGAGCGTCTTTGTTTGCTTTCCTCCCTGGTGAAGGAATAAAAAGAGGAGAGGTTTATTATTCCTCTTTCCATCCCTTCCTCCGTCCCGCTCATTTTTTGCAAAACGTTTCACGCGTGATATCTCGTTTTCGTCGCGATTGTTCTTTCAAATATATTTTTTTGTAAATGTACGTTCTGATGACTGATTTCGGCAAAGCAGGAGGTTTCGCTATTTTCGGAATTGGCGAGGGTCTTTTTTCAAGAGCGGCCTGACGAGAGTCGTTTGTATTTTTTTTTCGTCGCCGACATCATGTGTTTCCGTATCGCAGTTGGTGTTTTTCATCATTTGTTTATGTATATATTTTGAGCGTAAATACGTGAGCTCGGGCAGAAGTTGTATTTTTTTCGAGTCGCCTACAAAAACGCGTCCACCCTTTGAAAATTTTCAAGATAAATGGACGCGGAAAGGCGAGCGCCCGTATCATTTTTTAAATTGGTGTCGCTTTTTTTGTAGTGCACGATGTGCAGTTTAGTTATGAACACCACTACACTTAATGCAAGAATATTGGTCTGTCTCATTCATGCCCGCAACTCGAGCCATTCCATCGAATCTGCGCGCTAAAAGAAACTGTTAATTAAATTTATTCACCTTGAAATACTTAATTTCGCCTAGTAAGCATATATGATTTACAGGATAGCAATTCATTCGCGTCTAACACCGGTCACTGTATTTATAACGCCATATCAATTATAAAAAAATAATTTATCATCTATTGAATGAAGTGATGAAAAAAATTTGGGGGTATTTATCCATTTTAATTAACAACTTTGTATTGAGGTTTTACCTCGCCTGATATTGACAGTTTAATTTATAATGACTAAGGAACCAACCCCGTCTGAGGGGGCTCGCTTCGGTTGCCATTCTTTCGCACTACGTAACGAATTTTTCATGAATTTCATTACGAAAATAAACAGCATGGTAATGACTGTATTCAACGTCTATTAGACCTCAATCATATCCTTCTGGATAAGGTCAGTTCGGGGTCCCTATGTCTGATGCACAAAACATACCTCACGGTCTATTGCATCATATATTTTTCTTCGTCTCCTAATAGATAGTATAATTGTATTTACTTTCTTCATAGGGGAAAGTATTGTTTTCATGAAAAAAATCGACTTCGAGATTTCAACGGAGATTCACGTTTTGAGGCCCCCTGAACACGTTTTGCCCATTTTCTCGATGATATCTGTATGTGATAGCTTTTATGTGGGTGCTCTAACTCAAAAAATATTAATCAGGTCAACGCAAAATTTTATTAAAAGATGGCTCAAAAAACTTTTTGCGTAAACTGAAGGAAAGTTAAAACTCCAGCCAAAAATAAGTGGTATTAGCAAAATTTTATATTTAACATTTTTATAAATGTCACAAAAACGGATTAGTTTTTGGTAAAACTCGGTCAAACGAAAGTGGGTGTTTACTCTTGTCACGTATCCGTTATTTTGAAATATATACTTTAATATTTGATAACTGTATAAATATACCTGAATAAAAGTTCTAGAAACCCTAATTTTCTACAACCTTTGTTTGAAACATTTTTCCATATAATGCATTGTTTAAAAGATATCTTATATTTTTAGCTGCCACCAACACGCCAACTACCGATGACTATTGTTAACAATTGACGCTTAGTTACGTGTTAGTAACGCTCCTTTTTCTTTTATTAATTGTTGGAGCTTTGTAGAAAAAGTCATGTAGTGTCCACATCAGGTTTTTTCCAGTATCTAATAGCAGCGCAATGGTCGATTTCGTGTAATTACGAATGATTAACGGGGACAATAATTGGGCGTCACATCTGTTCACATATTCACAAAATTTCGACGCTATTTTGAAGTTTAAACAATACATTAGAAACGATAAACAATACGATTGTAACGAATAAAATTAATATTTCATTATTCACTGATATTATTGTAATGAGGGTTCCTATGTCAGATAGAGAGATTAAAACCGTTGATTTTTTAAAGAATTTGTGTACAATTTCTGTGAACGTTGAAATTTTTAAAAAATATTTGACTAACAGCAGAAAAATAGAACAAATTTATTTTTATGAAACAACGTTTTATATGCACCAAAAAGTAAAAACATAAAATCCGCAGGATAATACATATATTTCAGAAAGATAAAACAGTTTTGAGAATATGTTTGCCTACGTTATGTTATAAATATTCATTTTGTATGTAAGATTTTTATATATATCACGCTGAGAGAGAAACAACATTTTTGAGGAGAAAGTGAGGAGACAGCGAGGGAGAATGGGAAGGAGACAGACAGACAGACGGACAAACTACTTTATTAGGGAGGGAGGGAGAGAGGGAGAAGAATAAGAAGGAGAGATTGAGTCAAATAGGAGAGTGTGGGCGAGAGAATGGGAAGGAGCAATGAAGAGAGAGAATGAGAGAGAGAGGAGAATGGGAGAGAAGAAGACAAAATGAGGAAAAAGTGACTTAATTTTAGTATTTAATCCACGCATATTCGTCATATTTGACGGGGTATTACGTTAATAATATATAACAATATGTAACGAAACGTAACAAAAGAATGAAATAAGCTCTAGTTGCGTACAATTCCCATTGTTCAAGAGATATAAAGGGGTACGGACGGACGGCAAACAGACAGACGTACAAACAGACGGACAGACATTGAGTAATTAAATATAAAAGATCCCTCACAGATTATATAAGAACATGGAGAAAAAATATATATTTAAAAATGTTGTTTACAGATCGAATTTTCGTAGCAAACCATGTGAACATAATATGTGATATTGTACTTGGGATTTCCTCAAATTTTTATCCCCGGAATTATAAGTCATAATTATGTGGTCTGGCGGAGTTTTTGGTGGTAAATGATGTCATCTATTTGAATATGTTTTTAAATCTATACCTTACAGATCATATGAGAGCTAGGGAGAGAAAAATATGGTATTTAATTGTTGCTTGACAGATGCAAATGAATGAGATACGAGAAAAGTTTTTTTTAAGTACTTATAGAAAATGGAGGTATGAATTGACGGATGCAGCTCAAAATTACGATTGGGAAATATATTTTAATTAGGGTAATTAATACATAATTAAAATCCGTCCAGCGGTTTAGGAGATTAAAGTTATGACAGACGTACGAGACGTGCCCATAAGGCATTCTACTAATGCCAACTCGTTGTAAAGAACACCTAAAAAGGAACAAATAAAAATCGCGACTGGCTTCGTCCATTCATCTCTCAACTAGACTTTCTCGACGATCAATTTTGATGAGAGAATTTTGATTGTGTCATCGATTTAAAAATTTTGTTTCTTCTATTGATAAGTTAAATCGATAATGATGATCAATTAAAGTTTCAATTAAATTAATTGACACTTAAATGTTAAATTTTGTTTGCAATATCGATTCCCACTTTTGATGTTTTATTTAATAAGAGTGATTTTTATATGCTTTTTACTGTTAATGGTGATTGTTCAAGAAACTTAAATGTCATTTGTGGAATTTTAATCAATGGATGAGCATCAAGTGATGAGACGACGGGAATTTGACTATATTATAGATAATGAAATTCGGAAAACAATGTTCACATACCCGTTATTAATCAGTCAAATACAAGTATTTTCAATATACAATTATATGACTACGTTATGCATAAGTTGTATATATTAAGAGTAAAGTATGCTTTTATTTTTGTCGTTCTACTCTGCTACTGTTCGTTTAGATTTATTTCCGTTTTAATAGACTCATAAACAGATAACCTATTCCCTCCTCATACTTGAAGTCGAGTTCTTTTTCCTCGAATCAAAGATGAATTCTCGGTATGCTTTAAAAATAACGTCCTTCGTTCGGCGAAACACGCAAGTAATCTCAAAGAAACAGTATTTCATGGGCACGTGCGACCCAAACATCAAACCGGATCGTAAAAACGAGGGAGAGTTTAAGTTGGCCGTATCAATTCCCGGAAAATTTTGCAGGATTTTCGGTCCGTTTCCCTCCTCCTCCACGATAGGCAAAAAGAAAGACGCGACCACATAAGAGGATGTTAATAAAGCGAAGGTTTTTCTTCTAAGAAAATTGTTAAATCCTCTTTTACCATATATCTCCACTTCTTCCAGTGTCTCTCGTAATTTACGCCCCTTTGGATCCCCGCTACACCAAAGTAGCGTCGCCGTCAATGCAACGGTGCGTATAGAATGTACCTCGACACCCGTACGTCGTCCATACGCCCATATAACTGTGCTCATTTCCTCTCCCACTCCGGAGCTGCATTTATCGCCTCATAAAATCCCCTGCCAAGGCATCTTCCGCCCGCAGCTTTTGCTGCAGTGGAAAAGTAGGCGATCGCCCTTACTCTGGCTTCGCCTAACCGTTCATTTTGAAGCTAATCCTCGCCGCGATTTTTTTTCATTCATACAGATAGAGGCTTTTGCAGAGAATGAAAAGTGAATCGGATAGATCATTAGATTCGCTTTTTCCTTCTCCGAGTCCAATTGCTGTCTAACCGTTATAGTCGAGAAAATCTCGAGCGGAATGGTGATGTTACGAGCATGGATTTGGTTGCTACGAATTGAACTCGTGAAAGAACAAACAAGCAAGGAACGCTTTATGCATGAAAGTAGTTTGCAAGTTTTGTTAGATGTATATATATATATATATATATCGCATAAGTCGCATCCCGTAACATCATTAAGAAGAAAGGCGAATAAATTTGCCGGGGCCTACCGATGAGTTTAATGTTTCTGATATGCAAATTAAAACGATCAAAAAATGTTAATTTAAACGTGCAAGCTCAGCTTGTGTGCCCGGTTCATGAATTATTAATTTGAACGTTTTTTAGAATAATGAGCGAATTTGACAATCAATACGGACCGCTGTTCAAACCCGGGTTTCATCCCAGAATTAAGAGAATATAAGCTTTGTTGAAGGTCGATTTCATTTATAATTTTGATAGTGCATAAAACCAGCGTCCTTAACAATAAGGCTGTCATCGTGGTATAGGAAGAAAAGATATTGAATTATATTTGTTAATATTGCCGTATAAATACAATGCAAACATATTCAACGTTATGTTTATGTACTTTCACCGTAATCTAAATACTAGTTTCATGATTTAAAAAAAATCTCTTAGCGTTTTCCAAATATTTTCAAATTTAAATAGGTGCAAGCAGTTTTGCGTTAAGAAGAGGATCCATTAAACGACGGTATCTACTTTAACTAATATACTTAAATCTCTTCTTGCGTATAAATCAAGATAAGGATAATTGTCATTGATACAGTAGATCAGAGATTCCCAGCATTTTAAATGTAGCGAGCGCCAAGAAATATCAGCACCACTATTCCTTCGCGATAAAAGATACGTTCATTAATAAAATTAAACCAACGTTGAACTTTATTAATAATGTTCTTAAATACGCTTATAAGGAAAGCAACCGAACAAATTAAATTATTGGTTATAGAAAACACGATTTTAAGCATCGCAGAAAAGCACAAAGCACAGTCAAGCTGCCAACGTGCATAGCGGCGCTTGAGAGGAAGAGGTTGGGAACCCCTGCAGTAGATAATAGCTTAAATAAAATGCAAAATCTGACTATATCGTGTCATTTTTACACTTTTGTAATTAATCATTTCTTCCTTGTATTCAGTTATGTTCGGTATATCTCCATAAAGGTACAAGGCTGGAACGAATATAATACCGTTGAAATATTGACACTCCGGATTTGTTACTAGTTTTTAAAAAAGAACACTTCGCGGTAATGCAAAGCAGAACAATTTTAAAATATCTCTCGTTCTTTTTAAAAATTGGATGCGTTTATGAAGAATGGTACTAGTTGCAACATTTTACAAGAAAATTCATTATGGATGCTGGCATTCGTTAATCATGTTATGCTCGTCATATTGTTCATAGTATTAGTCAGAATCAACAGGTAAATAACAACCACCAATTGTTCTTGCTTTAGCAAATTGAAAGATATTATGGGTTCTGTGGAATAAATAATGATTGAGATGATTTATGGTCAGCTTCTCTCACATAATGACCAAATATGAAAAACTCCACGTAAAATTTATTTCATTATGTCCGGTTACACCCAAGTAATAGCATTACAAGTGCCGTTGAATTCCATTCATAAGTTAGTTAATAAAATAAATGTCACGTTGCGTGAATCTTAAAATCGGCAGTATTGGCAAAAATATCTGTTTTTTATTAATGCTACGAGTAGAAAAGTGATTTTTTTTCGAACACCTTTCAGTCTTTATATAAAATATATATAAAATTAAATACTCTTGTTTCGAATATTCGAGCCCTGTTATGATATACTACTAAGAAAATTTTATAGTCGGGGACTAATATTTTTTCTATTCTCGCAACCTTAATAATAAAGAGAATTTGTTAATTAATATACAACATAGATTGTGGAGCATATCCCACACACCCTTTCTAAGGGAGGAGGGATATAGCAACCGACGTACATGACAGCCTTGTTATCGTCGAGGACGGACTTTGATTCGGAAGCATTGGAGTAAGCGAAATCTCGTGTACGATGATCCACCGGGAGCATTGAGCTCTTTCCTAGCCCTCTGTAATGGGATCAGACATCGATACAAGGGAATTCGGCTATCCGTTCTTTCGAGAAATTTCGATGTTCATCGCCGTTAGGGAGGAAATAATACGCCACCTGTTTTGCCGGAAACGTTAGCGGGTGATGGTTGGAGGGTATGGGGATGCGATACAGCCAGATACGTGCAATTTCCAAATCACGGATTTCAAGGCTCCAAGCGTAAAAATAAAAATATCACCATTAGAAGTTTTAAAATAATTTTTCCTTTCGGCTCTAATACGGCTACGGCAAGTTAGGCGAAGGTTTATTGGGAGTAATATTCCTGGAATCGTGCGAGGAAACAGAGCGTTACAAATTTCATAGATATTACAAAACTAGCGTATCTATCCGTCATCAGAATTGTTTGTTAAAGCCTAATTAATGGATTTTATTGATATTTATTCGCAATCACATAGACCAAGTTGGAAAGGCATTAATAACAGAAATAATTTAAATTAAAATTCGTCAAAGTACAACATCTAATGTAAAATTATTTTAGTTTTAAAGTTCACAAATCATCCTAACCTAATAGTTTTTATAAGGATAAATAAACATGGCTGCCTTATATGTTAATATACTTTACTTTTTGATATACTTGGCCCATAAAGTACTGTAATCGCGAAAAAAATTGACTTCGATTTTTTGATGGAAATATACGCTTTAGGTGCCCCCGAGTACAAAATGTGGTTTTCTCCATGCCATTTATTTGTCTTTGCGAGGGCTTTAGGGACTTAGTGGCTTAACAATATCAAATGGTATCTCGTATTTATGGATACTATCATCTATAATACATCTCTGCAGAGATGAACGACATAGCTCAACAAAAAAGGGTTACATATTCGCGTCGATTTATTCATAATAGCTTTATCGATTTTCATTAAAAAATTTTCATTATAGAGCTTGATGTCATACTATATGAGCGATACTTCTAAAACATAACTATATAGCGTTCAGCGACATTAAATTACATTGAGTTTTACGCTCAGCTACCGTTCAGCTCTCTCCAGTCCTCATAAATCATGAAAAATGCTCGTCCAGTTATTACGTTTAAGCGTCTATATGGCTTCTCAAATCCTCATAATACTAGATATTGGAACAACTGTTTATCAAGTTCAATTTTCACATAGATGAGGTTATCAATATATTAATGCTTTATACGTACGGAAAAATATTTCCACAATGTCGTTGTTCTTGCTCCTTTGTAGTCAGTCAGAAAAGTGTGCTGGTAATACGTGCATTCTTATATGAGAACGTTTGTGCAGTAAATACTGCACCATTATTTAATATACCTAATTAATGAAGCGTTCCTGGATTTGGACAAATAGCATCATTGTAAACGTTGAAGTCTAAGATTTAACAGGAGTAAGACCCAGTGAATTCTGCAAGTATGATAGAAGATGGGATTACCGTTTTCGTCTTACAAGCGTTTACATGTACTCTCATTTAATTCCATTCAGCGTTCCGAATAAACAAGCAAAAAAAGCTACAGAATTTGGCTTAATTGATAAAAATAATAAAAAATGCGCAGAAAAGAATAATAAAAAACTATCATAAATGTTTTTAGGTCCAAATCATAACTTACCTATTTTAGAAATTGATATACTGCTAGTATTATGCAGGGTGACGGATGCTGCATTGGTCCCTTATGAATTTATATGAGCCACCCAATCACAAGGCCGAATCTGTTCATCTACGCTCGTTCCGTGATGTGTTCTCGTGTTGTTTAGCGACGTCACATGATCGGGGATGACAGCAAGAGGCATAAAAGTGAATCCATATGAAAGACCCATTTGCTTCATGCCAATTATTATTGGCAAGTTCATAACCACCGGAGTAAACATTGATTTTAGCGCCTCACGTTTTCGAGATATCTCTGGAAGCTAAATTGAGACTAGAACTTGGGTTTGGGTCTCATACAGCGCGACATCACCCTCATATCAAATGATATAGCCGCTTCTACATTGAGAAAAGTTTGTACAATTTAAATGGAAAGGAGCAATTACAAAAAAATTCTGAGTAGGCATTTATATTAAAGTTTGTCTATATATTTATATTTTTCATTAAATCCCATTTAATTAATACTTAAATTCCTTGATATATAATTCACGTACTAACTAATTGCATACTGTCAAATAAAAATTTATTGTTCTCTTTCCTATTAAGACCCAGAAAAACATTCTATTCCACAATGTAAAGAAGGCGTTGGGTCCATATACTTCCAACAATTTAAAAATTATCCAGTCAACTAGCAAAGTAAACGCCGTTACATGACTATAATTGGCAATTACATAAAAATAATAGAAATAATGCTAAAGAGAAAGATAAAATCAACGTCTAGTGGAATGAATATTAATGCTTGTACAAAATCCAATCTTGATGATATTTGTAGGATCGTTATAATTGCAACTTCGTCAAACGATGCTAAAGTGACAATAAAATACCGCAAATAATAGTGTAATCCACGGTACGTATCGTGGATGAAAAATTGGGCGATGACGTCGACAATTTTTGAGTTGAACTACATACGACAAGAAAGGAGGGGAAACATTCAGAGACACAAAGAGGGCGTTAAAATTTCGACAGGAATTAAAAAATAAAGAGTGATGAGACAGTATCATGTAGCAGACGCCGGACATCTATATTTCGAAAAAAACTGGGCTGAGAGGATATATTTAAACACCGCCACGAGCTATACAACGTGACGAGAGGGAAAGAGAGCCTGGTTTATAGAGAGAGAGGGAACTGAGTGGAAATGAAAGAGGAAGAGTGACAAAGTGGGAGAGAGCGAGAGGTGATAGAGAAAGGGATAGAGCGATGGAAAGAATGATAAAAGCAATGTGAAACAAGAACAAAAAAGAGTGACATAATCGTAAAATTTTGATATTCCGGTGAGAGTGAAATGAAGGATAGGATGAGATAATCCACGAACGAAAAAATCATTCGAAATAATGACGTAAAACTAAAAATAGAGCCTGGCGCTTATAAAGCTTTGTGGACCTCTCTTCCAAACACGAATTCCATGAGTTTTCGAGTTTACAGTCCCCCTCATTATAGCACATACTTTAACAAAAAGAGACAATGAAATTAAATCGGAGATTGATTCTGAGTTTCCGTGTGCGTGTGGTTGAATACATGAAGACAGAAATAATTTTATTTTTACATGAATTACTTTCATCTTTCGCTGAAAATGTAAGTTCTGTATTAAATTTAAGTAACAAAGGTACTTAACACAACAGAGATTATGCCACACACGTAAAAATGCATGAATACTCCAAAAAAGGATCGTGTAAGAGGATCGTAGATAACACAAATGCAAAGAAAGTATGGAACAGAAGAAGGTAAGTGGGATAGAGAATAAGAGACAAATGGAAAGGGAGAGAAAGAGAGAGAGAGAGAGAGAGAGAGAAAGCGCAGAAAGTGGGCAACTGTTTTGTCTTTTGTATTCTCGCCACTGTCATGGTGACATTACTTCTCACACACAATAGGGCCCAGTGTAATGGAAAGGAAGGGTTTTAATGCGTGATGCATCGATTTTCATCCAGCCTCTTTTGTTTTTTACTACCCACTTCCACTGTTTGTTTCCTCTTCATTCCCTCATCCCTCTCCCCTTGCCCCTTTCTCTCTCTCTCTCTCTCAATCCGCCCCCTACACTTTGCCCTCTTTTTTGTACGGCATCCCCTAACCCCCACGCATTCGCCCTCTCCCCATTTCTATTCCATCTCTTTCTATACCATCTCCCTTACTAACAATGCCATTATCTCGCTCCATTTATAAATTTTCCCCCCTCCGTCCTCCGCGAAACTTATAAGCTTTTTGAAGCCGAAATCATTTTCCTACGAAAAAGACCAGTGGCGTGCGAGGAGAAAATATTTCTATATGGCCACTGATAACGGTTTTATACGAGCGAAAGACATTTACTCCGCGGCGGAGACTGCGTCACTGCTCGTTTGACGGTTGTGTGCGTTCTTTTTTATTTTTCGTTGGTTCGCTTTCTCTCTCTCTCTCTCCTCGCTGGCGTATAATGGCAGCTTCTTTTCCATCCGACAAATACCCCCGGGAGACTGCGAGAGTCGTTTGAAATTCTCCAGCATGGGCATTTTCTTTCGCATCTATCGACTTTGTGTGCGCTGGTGCGAAAGGAATATCATTTTAGCCCTTTTCATCCGCGCCAGTCCGTTTTGAAGAGAGTTGGAAAAAAGCTTTGGAGCTGGGGGTATTCGCACCATTGCGACTCTTTGATTTGCGAATTAATTGGGACGGGAAGGGAACTGTGAGTGTGTGCGCGCGCGTGCATTTTGAGTCCATAGTGACTGCAATACGGGCGGAATTATTTTTAAAACCTTGGAAAACTGCAAGTTGCGTTTTCTCTGCAATACGATAAAAAATGGAAGTTTATTTTCGACATGAGTAAATGTAAAAAAATACCGTTGACTTGTTTATTTTATTCTTGTTTCCACATATGGAGGCGAGAGTGAGAAAAATAAATATTTAGATATAAATGAAAGAGAAGCGCGAGATGGGTGACGGAAGTAAGAATATCATTTACAATTAAACTTTGCACTACTTTTTGCGGAGAACGCGTTCAGGGAAAAATAATTAAATAACGTTTCACTATGAAATAAGATTCAGACATCGCATTAAATCGATTTAAAAATTCAAATCCCGTCGATTATTTTACAACATACAATGTGATGGCAACCTTAAATTAGATGGAGTAATATTTTTTATCAATTAAATACTGGGATGGCCACGAAGGGGAAATCTTCAATTATGATTCATCAAATTTGACTCTAATTAGAAATAATGCAATCCAAAGTCAATGATCAACCAAGTGTGTATGGCTACATTCTATTTGAAATGGGTTTATTTTTTATGTAAGTGGTTGTAAAAGTTTAAGGTAGTTTTTGCGTCAGTAAGATTTATGAGTGAATATGAATTGTAGTTAATCAATACGCATAATCCATTGCCTCGTAATTTTGCGGAAAATATCCAATACCTTTAATTCATAAGCATTGTGAAAGAAACCTTTACTCGAATAGAAAAGTCAAGCAAATCGACCTCAAATATTAAAGTTTTGTTTCTATCTGAATACTCCAATGTGATCTTAAAGTAGTGTCGGTTTGTTTCAATGAATTTAACAGATTAAAACGAAGAATTTATTTTACTTTTTAAGATAAAAATTACATTTAAAATAAATCAAAATGAAACATTTTTCAAGAATAATACACATTTTTCGATTAAATGTATGAATCCTAAGGACTCGTGCGAGCTAAAGTTCAATTATGTTGTAAAATCAGTTGAGGCCAACATACCTTCAACATCATCCCCTTCTCCAATCTTCCGAAAAACGCCAACCCATCCTACCTCGGAGGTTTCTAGTCGCCAATTCCTCTTCTTCTCTTTCTGGGTGGATGGGGGGAACAGCAGGGGAGAATCCTGCCGCGATGCAGCATGGAGGACGGGGTCTCTCGTGGCTCCGCTGCCCATCAGCGTGGCTCCTAGCGGCTTGCCTGGTGGCCTCTTTGTCGCCGTCGTGGCAGCGGAGGACGTCCCCTCTTCCCACAGCCTCCGCCGCCTCCTATCCCTCCTCGTCCTCTTCCCGTCTACGGCGCAAGTCGGCGGCACCAATCTCCCCCTGCCGCCTCAGACCGGGGCATCCGAAGCCCTCCGAACCGTGGAAGAGGCGCAGGAAGGGGGTAAAGGCGGTGTCTTCCTCGACGGACGCATCGTGCGAGAGAGGGAGGACGAGGCTGAAGAAGGCGGAGGAGCCGATGACACCGAAGACGTAGCAGATGGGCGGACATCCGAGAAATAATCCAAGAAGTTTCGTATTATTGAACGGCCGGCCATGTGACGTGCGCGGGGTTTTCTCGAAGTGATCCACCAGATATTTTTCGTGGAATTTGGTGCCATCCGTCAACTACATTTCATTTAGAAAAATATACAAGAAAAGCTGTCTCGATTCGAGCCTTCCGAAAAAAGATACGGAGTGTTGAAAAAACGAGCTAAAGGTTATATCTAATCACTTAAAATTTTTGTTTTAATACTCCCACCCCTCACAAAAGCTCCTTTTGCCCCGAGCAATTCTCGATCGAGCTAATAAATACATGTCCCATGTGGTATAAAAAGGTTTCTCTGTGGAAGGCCGTGTGATAAAAGTTAAATAGAGAAAAAATGACTTGGTGATAAGGCCAACGTGAAAAGATAGTACGATGTACAGTGGTTGTGACGCAAAAATATGACGTGGCAGAAAATTGTATTTGTTAAAATAGACCGAATCTTTCGGGAGAAGCGTTTGATATGTGCGGATGGGCAGTTTTTCCGGAAGGTTGAAGTTAAAATTTCAGTCCGGTTGTAATGAAATGAATGTTAATCGGAATTTAAAATGCTGATGTTAGAAGGTAATTTCCTCTTTGAGGAAGACAGGACCACCACTTTTTTCACTTTTGCTTCAGATTAAAACGAAATCGTGGAGGAAACAATATAACGTTCCTGCATGTTTATAGCTTGGTTCAATCCATGGGCCTAAATTCGCGTGTTCAATGCCTCCGAAATAGGAATTTCGTCCCATTTTACATGAAAAAGTGATGATTAAGAGTGAACTTCAAAGTTTACGGAGAAAGTGCTAGTGAACGTGAATCCGCCGTTGACCTAACCCCTTTTCTGCAAAAGAAAGACATCAACCCAATCGCACATTACACAAACAATTATATATTTTCGACATAGTCCTTCATTTTATTACATATTTATCGTATCCTGGATACAGTTTTCCTCTTACTTGCAGCAACCTCAGTTGCCGTTATTTTCTACACAATTATGCCACACACTACATATCTCAGTACGCCAATTCTCTAAGAGGCGTTTGGGTAATCAGTTCTGTCGTGCAGAAATCAGCTAAAATATGAAATCTCTTTCGTCAAACATAAGGTTAATGACAATTTTAGAAGTTATAGCGGTGAAATTAAATATTTTGTTGATAAATATCTCATGTTTTTCGTTTTCACTTGCCATTATTTATATTTATTTTTATTCGCCATAAAACAACTGATTTTACACATTCTCACTTTTAGGTTAGCTTGGATTAGTTTCTACCGTGGTGATTTGATTTCAATCAAATATTTATAAGGAATTTTCGACTGAAAAATCGACCAACTTCTCCGCTTTGCAGGCATTTTCCTTTTGCCATCCTCTTTAACCACTGGACACTTTTTGGAACGTGTGTTGTTACCACTATAACTCCGAATTGACAAATAAAGGAGCACTCACGCTCGAGGAAGACTGTTAACTTTCAAACAACTCTCACGAATGAAAGAACAAAAAAATCAATAATATAATGTTCTTCTTGTATGCTATTGTGTGTGTCATTTCATGGATTAGAAATAACTTAGTCCCTCTGCATCAATATCAGTATCGTTTCGTTCATTTTAAGAATTTTCAAACGCTGTTACTTTACTTGTTCCTTTATTTTTTTTTAATAAAAACTTTTATTTCGCAAATGTTTTGGAATCTCGTTCGAAAGGATAGTAGTGACAATTTCAGCCCTATAGACTAAAGAGATTTTTGTGATACCCATCTAACTTTGTGACCATTTCCTGAAAACAACACTCTACGTGTGAATTTCTCGAATAAATAATTTTAATATTTTTTCCAACTGAGCAGAGCTTGCATCTCTGGTCCAGTATAAGGATTAAGTGAACAAATGTTTGTGTGTATCAATTTAAAAAAAAACTAAGAAAGACTTCATGTCTTCACTTCAAGTGAATACGAGTGAACATTTAAGGATTACTGGATGTGTGCTCAATTTGTTTTACCATTGTTAACATGGTGCATTTTATTATTGGTTTATTAATGAGTGGCTTTTCAAAATGGTGCATCGAGTTCGCCAGCAATTGCGTAACCAGGATTCTTAAAACGAGGAAATACTCCGTTGGTGAAATTGATTCGTGCTATGTCCCATATCACAGCAACCAAGCGTAGCGTAGTGACCCCTTCGCTGCTTAGTTAAAAGAGGTGTCATTGGCCGCATCGATTACAAATAAACACTCGTTTTCTTCTCTGCTTTGTTGTTACGAATTCGGGTTATTGCATACGTTATTACCACATTTTTAACCGGCAGGCTTACATGCAGTTCCGGACCGCTTTAGAGTTATATCTTAATTTAATTTCAAAAGGAAACATTGATTATTATTTTCATAACGACAAGGTAAATATGCGTTGAAATTCAAAGGGAGCAAAAACCTTTTCGAAATTTTCAATTTAATCATCTGATATCTCATTAAATATGTGATATTATTTATCTATTTTTATATAATTTATACTGATTTTTCTTCTGCAATGGTCTACTCCGTCGTCGGAACAATAGATTGCGGTTCGCGCAGAAATTTTCGAGTGCTATTCCGTCTGATTAAAGAAAATAATTTCTACTTTTCATTTTATTTGCAAGCGTCATGTTATAATTATTATGTTATTTCATGTTCGTTTTATACATAAAGTTACTACACATCCATTTTAAATTTATTAAAAAAATGATAATCTTCAAAGGGCGATGACACGATTTCAGTATGACCTTACAATGTGAGGTTTTTGTACTGTTCCATTAATTGTAATATCGTACGAATCCATTAAAGTGTCGTATTTTAATATTTTATGACTTTTATTTAATCCCATTTAAAACATTTGCATAGCTGGCAGTACTGTTCGTTTTTTATAAAAAATTTAATTGGACAAAAATAAAATATTACTTAATGGTAGTGGTGATGAAAAGTCTGTTAAAACATTTTTGTAATATTAATATACAGCCAGGTAAAGCAGTGTATAACCACGTTTTCTATTTTAAAATAAAAATATACAAGGAGGCTTGGGGCATTTCATGTCTTGTGCGCACCAGCGGAATTGGATTCATTAGAGGTTAAAGGGAAATAAACTAGATAATTCGAATATATATTAATTTAGAGATGCATTTCGAAATAAAACCATTTTATCTCAAGTCAATAATGCCATTTCCAATTTGATTATTACCCTGAACTAATTTTAGAATGCTTTTACAATAACTTTTTGGCAATCATTTTAATATCCCGCAATGCGAGTGTAATATGTTTTAAATTATAATCTATTATTTATCGTCAGTCAAATATGTAATTTTTGTTAGTTATATATTTACTATATCTCCGAAAGGCTTCATTTTTCCATCAACAGTCAATATCATAGGAAGAAATCGGCGCGGAAAATTACACAGCTGCAATTTCTAAAGCCTGACATGAAGTTACAAACTCGGAACTTGATTCAGCGAATGGAATGTTTTCCCTTCCTACGTTCATTTATGTAGGTTCATACCAATTCCATAAAATTTTGACAAGTCCAAGTTTTTATTTTCTGACCTATCAAGATAAGACATGATACCATGAAGACACCACATGCCATTTTGAAACCCCAAATAATCAAGTTCTATTCTCATTTATCAATATTGCAGCTTATCATTGCAATGCAGTATTATATTATAATATGTAGTTAGAATAGCAATAGGGGTGTATTTAAAAAAATCTCACTTGTTTGGAACGAAGAAGTTTGACGCGGGAAACGAGATAGATTGGTAACATTCTCTTAGTCAACGAAATCTGTTCTCATTTTAATCCGTGTCGAGGACGATTCTTTGATCCGGAACGCGAAATTACGATAAAATGTATTTTTTGCTCATTTAAACTCGGTCATTTTAAATGCCTCGTCAAGCGCTGTGAAGTAGGCTAGCTTCTAGGTGTTCAATCCATGTGATGGAAGTGCTTGGAAAGCAGAGAACATATATCGCCGCATAACGCTCAGGCATTCGCGGCGCCCTCTTTTTTCAGGTAGAGTGTGTGTGTGCACTGCACTCAAGAGGAGTTCACTCGCGGACCGCCAGAGGCGTAGGTACGTGCGCTGCCACGCCGAGACCCATTTGAAGCGGCGTCCCTCCAAGGCCTTTGGTTTTTTGTTTCCATTCCGCGTCATATTCATGGTTGCAGACGTTCGCGTTTAGAGGAGACGGTAAGAAAGGAGTGGAAAAATGAGGAAGGGAATGAAGAAGGGCTCGGTAGTTGCCTCAGAAGTACTTTAAACGGTAGTATGCTAAGAGTCCATTTCCACCTAACAGAGACTCATTTTCTCTGGCATCGCGAGCCGCTCCCTTATCTCCCATTTCCTCTGTTATTCCTCCTCCATAGACTATTTATATTTACGTCCGGCAATTTTTTCTCATTCCCACATTCTCCTTGCGCTCATGAAAGAATCTTAGCCCTCCAGGAAAGTAGTTCTCTCGTTGGCATATTTTTTTCCGTTTTAAAGAGCGTTTTTCTCTGTTCCTCATTAACGACAAGTAGCATAATAATCTCCGGGAAGTTTTCTATTGAAAAACAGAAGTAGTACTTATCAAAAAATAAATTAGACTTTCCTGTTGTCATTACTTCCTTTCCTGTCTCGGCGTATATAGTTTGCTGTTATATGCTTAATGGATAAAACTGTTTCTGTGCGTTTCGTAGTTTATTTCTATTTTCTGCATAGTATCTTTATTTGTCTTTTATTTTAGTTAAATGAGCTGGACGGATATCTCCATAAGTCACCAATGTCCCTTGTGGAAATAATTTTCTATGTTAACGGATGCGAGGCGTAAATCAGCTATTTTGTGCTGTTTTTGAAACATCCCATATTCAAAAAGCATTGCAGCCACGCTCCCCGACTTTAAGGCGAGTTGCAGCTCGATCACGGTAAACGTATATTCATCTTTGTCTACTGCCTCCTTTGTCTCCGACCCACTTAATGTATTAAATATTCCCGAGCAGGCCTCTCGAGTAAGCATGCCTGAAACTTTATTCGATTTGCTGTTTCGATGCTCAAGAACAAGAGAAAATCTTCTAAAAAAACCTTATCCAAAGTGTCGTTGATCTCGTCGAGGAAGAGTTGGAGTCGAAGGAGATTGCAAGCACTCACTCACCCGTTCTCGCGAACGGAAAGAAACACTTTACGTTCCCCAATGCGCCAAGGCCTTCCCAAGTCTCGAGTGGGACTGTGAGAGCGAGAGGGCGAGAGAGAGAGAGATGATGAGAGAAAAAGATGTAGGAACTGTAAATCCCTAGAAATCAGTTGGCTTCGCATTCAACACCCGCGACCCTCTTACCTCCGAATTGTGTGCCTATCTACATACCCTATCCTACTTCTTCGAACAAGCAACCAAAACTTTCGATCCTTTTTTCGCAGCACCAACTCGGATCTGATAGTGACTTTACAGCTTGAAGCTGCCAATATTTAAGTATTTGTTTTTATATGGATTCAAATGCGCTATTTTTTCCTTGAAAAATTACGTAAGCCTTGACTAGTAACTCTGTGACCCAAACATTTTCCAACTCTGATAATTTGTGATAACTTACTACCTCACTCGGAGCTCCAGAGCAGTATGTGGTTTTGAAAATTCTAGTGGTACTTTTCTGTAATTATGAATTTGAGATTTTGTACATCAGGAATTTATTTTTTATTGTTTGTTTATTCAAAAATGGAGGCTTTGATCATAATTATTACGATGGTTTTGAGTATTTTTATGGTTTATCATAATTTTCGCATAATTGTAATCATTTGTTAATTTGCAAAATAAATCGATTCTCGTAATACAGAGGTAGTAGAGAACATCTAACGAGAAAGTTTCATTTACGTTCTTATGATTTATAAATAACTGAGTCAACCGTAATGTGATATAAATATATTTTCTCCTATCACAATACATTAATTTATTTTTCAATTAACTTTCATATT
Organism: Tanypteryx hageni; assembly: GCA_028673005.1. Lineage (NCBI taxonomy): Eukaryota > Metazoa > Arthropoda > Insecta > Odonata > Petaluridae > Tanypteryx > Tanypteryx hageni. Next base: position 62,358,438 of record CM054116.1, read on the forward strand.
TTATAATACATAAGTTGACGTTTTGACTCAAGCTTAGGACAGAGAGGAAGGAATATGTTTTCAATCCATCTGAACTTTCTGTACGTGCTTACACATTCATAACATTTTCTCTCGTTAGTCATATTTATGGAGTGTCAAATTTAAAATTCACAAAGAAATATTTTTATTTACCAAATTTCTTTATATCCAATGAAATATATTTCAATTCTGCGCGCGAAAAACCTCATTTGCCAGAGATAAACTTTCTATAAACTACAAGAGGTCGTGGAAAAAGAAAACGTTCCTACGAATGAAGAGCTTTCTGTGCAATTACAAAACTCTGAAAGTCAAAAGGCAATTGTTGACTTCGGCACGGTTTCCACTCACAACTTCAAGTTCCTCTTTTTTTAATCATTTGAAGGACTTCTTGGAAAAAGCATCATCAGTATCTCTCGGATAAAATTAACGATACATAAAAAGCCACCGTATGACATAAAAATCTGTGAAATCATCAGAACAAGAAAATAAAGTGTGAACAAGAGACACTTCTTGACGCTCGATTCCACTCGTTCACTTGATCTCGACCCGTGTTCCCCAATTTCACCGGGAGACAATTAATTCGAATGTTTTCCTGTCCCTTCCATAAGCGCTCCTTAATGAATCGCCTTCATCTTATGGTTCCACAAGTTACCTTTCTAGGACTCATAACTGCTTTAAGACATCGAGGGGAAGAACAGTAAAAATGGCAGCCGACCTTCGAAAAAGAGGTTTTTTATTTAATTTATTTTATTCGTTAGGAGACATTCTTCGTTGCCATATGTCAAAAAGACAATTATGTGGATTTAAAACATTGGTCCACAAAAGCAACTGTTCGTAAAAGTTTACCTTTTGTGAATGCGCACGATAAATCATCATTCCTACTGACAGGATGTTTAGCAATATCAATAATTTCGAGGAAAGGTAATATTCCTGAAATTTTTCTTTTTGCGTTATGACGCAATTTAAAACCCCCATTTTTTATAGCATACCACGTTCCACGAATTGATGCTTGCAACGTTAATTACCATAAATGAATCAATGTGAGAAATATTTTTCAGTCAATTGTTTTGTTGCAACGCCAAATAAGAAAAATACTCCAGTAATTTAAAATCGTCATAAACTATACTTTAAACCCGTTGACGGACGTACCCTACCGTCTATAGCTGGGCCTTTTCAAGTAATGGCCGCGGCCCAATGGTGGGCCGCGAAATGTTGAAAATGGGCCGCAAGGCCATTGCCTACAAAGCTTATAGTGCCTCGATAGGTAAAATGGCTATTACCAATTTAGCAGAATACCTTCCATACAAACTTTCCCACCCGTTCCCGCTGTTAGGATACGTGTCATTGTCGTATGCCATTCTCATAAACTGACCTACTGCCTCACTCTCGCATAGTAAGGGAGCACCATCTGCTTCCTCAATAATTATTTTCCTGGAAAATGTAATGCGTATTTTCCGAAGATTCATTCTCGATAATCGTATACCTGAGGATAAATTGCCTCGTAGGTATATTTCCAGAAACCAATCTTTAGCTCAAAGAAAAAGTAATATAAGAGCCCTATGACAAATTACAACTAATGCAAAATGGAGAAACATTCTAATAACCATAAAATAATAAAAAGGAAGCCCTCACACGCCGGTTTAGGAGAAATTACTTCACGCCAGGGACCTAGCGCATGCAATCTCACACACACTCCGGTTTTAAAGGAAACTACTCCATGCTGGAGACTTTTTCTCAGACATGCACAAACATAACATCCTTTAGTGATCACATGAAACAATTTTAAGACATCAATATTATCCATGACTTCTCGGAAGAAACATTTACTAAACAAGAACTGAATTTCTTTTAGCGAAGGACTTAACTTTTGTCTTTTTCACAAAGAACCTCCTTGGAATGATATTATAGGTATTGAAGCATCCATTAAAAACCTGAATGATACTACCAAAAATCACGTAAGAACTGTTTTAAAAATACAATTGGAACACAATATTAAAACTACCCTATAAATCACCTTTCCGGTCCCGATTACAAACTCATCAAAAATTTAAATTTAAAAGACGATAAAGGAAATTCTGTTGTCCATGTTTCATGAACTAACGTGATTATTTTGATAAAGTTGAACAATTACTTGAAAACGCACCTGACTCACTTCTCACAAGAAATCCTCTTAATAAAATGATTTTTTTCTACAAAGGACATCATAAATTAAAAAACTGCCCAAAACTCAGAAGAGGTCTTACGTTATAAGATTACGGTTTCAAATCCTGCCTTCTCAGCATTAGATTATTTAACTTAAGTCCACAAACCTGTAATTTCCCTGAGAACTATTGCGTGATGTATTGATTTTCACACACCGCCTTTCTAAATGGGTAGTTGACGAATTAAAAAAAACTGAAGATACATTGAAAATTCCATAAATTTAATATTTAGTGATTCCCAAGCGTAATTTTCTTATCACGTCTGTTATTCCTAGTATCCCAAGAAATACAAGATACACTTAGTTTTCTTGAAGAATGGTTCACTAATATAGGTGTTTACCCCGGAATATCCTCGAATAAATTGTTTTATAAACGTTGCATCGAACTCTAATTTTTGTTCCTATTCGATAAAGGTTTTTACAAAAATCATGATTGGACAGCCATTGCGAGCCCACTTTCACCTTTTTTGGCCAATTTACATTTGGACAAAACCACACAATTAGTTTTCAATATGATCAAGGAGAGTGTGTGAGATTGCATGAGTATTAGGTCCCTGGCGTGCAGTACTTAATTTCCCCTAAAACAACGTGTGAGCAGTTCCTTTTTAATATTTCTATGGTTATTAGGATGTTTTTCCATTTTTCATTAGTACCTATCTTTAGTGCTACTCTTTTACCAAAACTTCCTGAATTGCCATTCATAATTTCCTTATTTACGACGGTAAGGCGAAAGTCACGTTGTTTTATGAGGTCGTCAAACTAATACCTCATGTGAAAAGAGGAAGGAAGGTGATTTGACAGTAAAAATTTTCCTTTGGTGTCAAGAACGGAGAATTTTCTGCGCACATATACACCATCTGAAATCCAAGTGGCGATTCTTTATAATCTACCATATTTGGCAGGTCATTCTCTCCATGTAATTTCCAACCCTACTTTGAGATAAGATAAACAGAATTTTTACTTTCCTTGCATACCTTATAACTGATTTTTCGAATAGCCATTGCCAAAATTTAGTTTTGATTAATGATTTGGTAATAAATATTCAGTTAGTGCCATAAGGATTATTTTATTATACAGAGTAGTTTTTTATTATTTCAGTTGGGCATTGAAGAAATTTTCTTGCATATTTTTATGCCTCAGCTTCAAAAATAATTTATTGGCGTATATAGTGCGGTAATTAGGCAGCATAATACTGTTTTTATTAATATTCCAAATAAAATCTATTCCAAGTCTCATTGGAAAAGGAACTATTTATTATTATTGTGTTTAAAGAACTGGGCATAGTCCCCTCTACCCAGGTATATATCCACGTCTGCCCTCACAAAGAAGGGCATAAGCCTTTCATTTTTCTGGTATTACATTGCGCGTATTTCTTGGATGATTCAATTTTACGGCTTAAATATACCGTATTCAGTGACATGCAGATTCATTTTTAAGATGTAAATTCAGTTCTGCATTTCTGGTTTACAAGCTTCACACATACTATATTCTTAGTATGAAATATTACTTTTTGAACACTATGTACGAAAGATTTAATTTATGTACGTTATTTTGTGTCGCAGATTCATTAATTATATATATATATATATATATATATATATATATATATATATATATACACAGCCCTATACACTTTAGAATCACCATCGCCAATGTATTTAAGATATTTACATCCGTACTTTTCTGATGATCTATCAAACATTTCAAGCATTCCTTGCACTTCCATACCTCCGGCACTTCCCTCGTAATTTGCTGTAGAGTGTTCCTTATGATTGTCAAGCCATTCCATGTATTCCTCTGTATCCGACCTCTTTTCCCATACTTCACTTTCTTTGCAGTAACTGTTCTTTACTTATAAGTCGATAACATTGCCTGTCTTGATGCCAATGACAGCAGTGACATCCTGCAATGATGAAAATCCTCGTTTTTGCCAAGTTCCATCTCCAGAAACGGCAATGCCATCTTCAATTTCGTCTGCGTCAGTTATTGTTGCAGCAATTTCTTCTGTGTCAGAACGTGTAATCGACTCCTCCTTCACAATTTCAGAGGCATCACATTTTTTAACGATACTATCATAGGTGGACTGTCGTATGGGAGATGGTAGGTCCATAATACAGCATAATGCTCTTGCACCTGATTGTCCTTGTCCCAGCATTCTCATTGCAAGTACCATTCTCCTGTTTACGCAGTACTGATTGATTTGATTTCCAATTTGCCGGCTTGGCGGTATACAGGCAATATCACTACACATTTCACAATTCACAACAAGTTTAAATCCTAGTCCACGCACACTTTCTTGACTCAAACTTACTTCTCCAGCACACCTACTACATCGTAAGCACTCTTTCAATCTACCGAATAAGTTATCAAAATCAATTATTTAATTCCTCGGATTGCATTCACTCGGATAACTAGTGAAAGAGCTGGAACCACTGTGGTGTAACTTTCGACTCGAAGCCGAAGTTCTATCTTGACGAGCTTCATCTATTTCTTTCGTAAATCGATTTCCATAAAATCGTCGTTTTTTATAACGTCTCTTGCTCCCTTTCTTATCGCCTATCCCGGGAGGACGGTACGGATGCATTTCATCAATATAGCTTGTGATAGATACAACGCCTAAATAATACCTCGAAAAAGGTCTAAACTCGTGCTAAACATTCACGAAACATCCAAAAAACACAAAGTGACCTTCGACACTTTATTGTCACGTGTTGAGCCCTCCTATACCTTCTACTCCCTTCTTCTCTTTTTTATAAATCCCCTTGGCAGACAGCTTCCGAGTGAAGAAGTTTCTGATGAGTCAGACGACTGCGCATTCTAAGAGATAAATATTTGCTGGCAGCGTAATTTTTCGTACTTTTGGATGATGTTTGCAGAATTTTGTAGAAAAATGATTCAGCTATCGAAAACTAAAATTAAAAAAATCGTGAATTTTGAAGGTTTTACCTCGTATATACCCCCTTAAAAACGCTACAGATGTAACAGATTATCCTCAATATGCTCAACCTAATCCTTCCTCAAAGTCTTACAGCTAGCTCGTTTCAGTTCGTACTGTATTCGCACAATTAATTAGAGGGTACGATAAAATCAAAATTATGGAAAGATTTCTTCCTTGGCCTTACAATTTAGATTTTAGAGAACCGCCTTTATGTTTATAGTTACGTTAAAGTCCTTACTTTAATTTTCATTTTACTCTTTGTGCTTTTCCAGAAGATTATATGCAATATTTTAAATCAAAATTCCTATTTTATAGTAATGTGATCTTAAGCACATTCTCTTAAATTTATAGGAGAAGTGTAACAACTAACTGCCGGCAACGCGCCTTCCGTTGCGTAGAAACTAACCGAGGGATTATTTGTTCCAAATATGGACCTGTAACGGGCCTCTGTTGTAGCTATGGGCGTAATTGAATGAAATTTGGCAATTAAAATTGACTGCTCATTTGGCATTTGCCTTTCAATCAGGAATTTTCCTTCATCCAAATAAAAAACTCGAATCCTAACTCGCAAAAACTGGAGAATTTTCATTGCCGTTGATATTGAGAGCTTTTAAAAATTAAATACGATTGTTTCAATGTCCGAGATAAAATATTTCTTAAACTGTTTATCGATCTCTGTCTTCCGCACCTAAAAAAACATCAACATAAAACAAATTCAACAGCCATAAGATAAGTTAGTATTAACGTACAAGATGTTTTCTTTTCGTAAATAGCCAGGATTGTATCATTTGGAAAAATTTAACGTACATTTTTTTATCACAACTGAAGCACTACGGTATCTCTCTTTCTGGCAATGAAAATGGCAAAATAATATTTATCTAAATAAAACCTAAGCTGTTTGTTTAAGACAAACCTTGGAAATAAGCGGTTCTCTTCAGATATTAAGGTCAACAAAAAACAATGCGCATTTGGAAAAATATGTGATATGAAATAAACAAGACGGAAAAGTATCTTAATAATTAAAGAAACTGTCCGAGTATCTGTTTGTCTGTGGCAATCATAACTCTTCAGAAAATAAACATAGGAGATTCAAACTTTGACAGCAGCTTCAGATTGAGTTTGAAAGTGGCATTGCCAAAAATAATTTAAATCGGCTTACGGGGGCACGAGGGTCCCCATTGTTGGTCCCAAGTTCGGTTTTTTGAAGATATCTCAGCAGCAAATTGACCGATTTTGATGAATTCTCCACCAGTATCAGTCTTGATGAGAGACATTTTCGAGACGAAAATGGATAAAATCGGTCTACTGAGTCAAGGATTGTAATGTAAGGGTCGGTCCAAATTTCACGATATCGAGGGGTCCCCATGGAACCGCGGTCCAAATTTCGGCAATGGCCTTCTGCCTGTACGCATATATCAAGGAAGATCTGGCTGAACCGATTTCAACCAAATGTGGTACATAGAATCTTCACATAAATTCATGACCAAAATGACATATTTGGACCAGATCGACGATGCAGGGATGCCACAATTGCAAAATAAATCTTTTCGGTAATTATGCTTTTGGAAGGAATTGGCGCAACCGAATACAACCAAATTTAGTAAATAAAATTTATGCATAAATTCATGACCAAAATGACATATTTTGATCTGTTTAACTCAGTAGGGGTGTCACAATTGCAAGCTTAAACTTTTCGATAGTTATGAATTTGGATGGAGTTGGCCTGGCAGATTTCAACTAAACTTTGTATTAAGGATTTGTGCAACATAAAAGAAAACAAAACCAAGATTTTTAGGATAGATATAGAAAGCAGGGCTGCCACAAGATAAGTAATAAAAGTTTTCTTTTTACAGGTGTTTGTGTTGAACTCTCCTCATCGATTTCAACGAAATTATAATATTTGCACATTTAGACATATATATCTTATAATAATATTAGCCGGCGCGCGACGGCTTGCGTTGCAATTAATTTTATTGTACTTCATATTAAGCATATTAGTTTAAAAATTCAGACAGCTATTAGTATCATTTCAATTTATAAAAGTTTACTGAAAAACTTCTCGATAAACAATATGTCTGACTTTACTTTGTTTATTTGATTAAATTTTTATCGTGTGTTGCCTTCGTACTCTTGACATGGCCACGTAGATTTGCCCATGAACGAAAACTTGATTTTTCAATAGCAAACCGACGCGGTCAAAAGTTTGCCCCTGACTTTTCATTGGTGCGTCGATTCCTTGTATAATTTCTTTGATAGTCTCGTCGACGGCGTTACCTCGTATTTGATGTCATCGGTTCCATATTGAGAAATTATAAGAATGTTTTTTGTCAAGAAGTTCACGGCTTTTTTAAGTAAGGTACCTAATTTAAATGTAAGTGAATTTAATATTAATTTTACATGATTTATACACTCGTCGGTAAAATATTTTAGGGCTTAGTTTAATCTAAAAATGTTGGTTATTATTGTTTCAGTAACTTAATAACTTAATATAAATATAAACACGATTTTTTCAAATTTGCTTGAATTGACTATTGACTTTCAAAATGTTAATAATTTGAAATTAATAACAAAATATTTTTAACCGAAGATTGCAAATGAATAAATTTATTTTTACCAATTATTTTAAAATTTACTTTCAGTAAAAATAACATCCTGATAAATAATTTCTTACATTTTTACTACTTAATTAAGGAAAAGGTAAGGTATCATCATTATTATAAGATAAATAAAATTACATTTTAAATGTGTAAAGTTTAAAATAACGGTCTTTTGAAAAACGTTCACTAATACTAAAGATAATTTGTAGTAATACACTATCACTATTATCAGAAGCAATAAAATAACGTTTACCGAATATATTTTAAATGAAAGAAGTTATGAATACGTTCTCTATAAATAAAGAAATATCTAAATATAAGTTGTCTAAGCTAATACATAAAATAATTTTGAGTTGAGAAATAGTTATAATTTTTCATATAAACTATTACTGTTATAAGAAGAAATAAAATTAACTTTTAATGCGTAAGGTTTAAAGAAACGTCTTCTAGAAATTTTCATCAATACTATAAATTCACTAAAAATTTGTTAGCTTATATTTTTTTATATATTAAGTTCAGTCAAAAATTAAGGTTACTAAGGCAATTGTTTATACATATCCCAGTAGTCAAGGATTTTTGCTTATAACAATACTAGTAGTTGGTGCTTTCATACTGCAAGCATTTCATATCACCTTGAAAAAACATTCATTTTTCAGACAGACATTTCATCATTACAAATATTCTTTTAATTCTAAAGATTTCACCTCCGCAGCGATTTTCGTTTTCCCCAACTGTAAAAATAATAGTTTAAAACAATCCCCAAATGTTGCAATTTTAAAATTTTTACACTTTCTCCATTATGGGGTACTATTGCTACACAATTTAGCCAAATTTTAAAGTTGTAGCACTTCTAGAAGTCAAATAATATTTTCTAATGGTTTAAGTTTAAATAATTTTTAACGGCCGCCGAAATTCAAGTATGGTAAAATTGAAATGTTTTTTGTGCTAGTTTAGTACTTTGTACATAACTTGAAAATTTCAGCTCCATAGCTCATCCCGTAATGTCTAAACAGTTATCTATTTGTTTAAAATTTAAGAATTTTTAACTGCCAAACAAATTAAAATATCAAAATTTGTATAATCCCTATTTCGTTTTTTTATAAATTCTACTTACAAAAAAATTTCAACTCCATAGCACATGTGTAAATACAAAAACCATGAAAATTTGTTTAAACAATTGTGAATTTTTAGCGGCCGCATTGTTGCACTTTTTGAAGATTTTCGTTTTTTCTAGTCGGGTTTGCACAAAATCCTACCTATGAAAAAAATTTCGCATCTCCAGCACATCTGGAAGTGCCTAAACATTACTATCCTCCTATATGTTATCATTATATATCGACGACTCTTACAGAGGATATAACATACTAAAAGTTGGTGCTTGCATACTGCAAGCATTTCATCTCACCTTGAAAAAACATTCATTTTTCAGACAGATATTTCATCATTACAAATATTCTTTCAATTCTAAAGATTTCACCTCCACAGCGATTTCCGTTTTTCCCACATGTAAAAATAAGAGTTTTAACAATCCCCAAATGTTGCCATTTTAAAAATTTTACACTTTCTTCATTATAAGGTACTAATGCTACACATTTTAGCCAAATTTTAAGGTTGTAGCACTTCTTCTTCTTCTATAAGTAAAATAATATTTTTCTAATTGTTTAAATTTAAATAATTTTAACGGCCACCGCAATTCATATATGGTGAAATTAAAATGTTTATTTGTGCAAATTCACTACTTTGTAAATAATTTGAAAATTTCAGCTTCCTAGCTCATCCCGTAGTACCTAAACAGTTATCTATTTTTTTTAAATTTAAGAATTTTTAACTGCCAAACAAATTAAAATATCAAAATTTGCATAATTTCCATTTCGTTTTTTTAAGATATCTACATTTAAAAAAATTTCAACTTCGTAGCACATGCAAAAATACATAAACCTTGAAAATTTGTTTAAACATTTTGTAATTTTTAGCGGCCGCATTGTTGCACTTTTTAAAGATTTTCGTTTTTTCTAGTCTTCTTTGTACAAAATTCTTCCTAAGAAAAAAATTCGAATCTCCAGCACATCTGAAAGTGCCTAAACATTAGTATCCTCCTATATGTTACATGTTATCATTATATATCGACGACTCTTAAAGAGGAGGATATATATATATATATACTAGTGGTTGGTGCTTGCATACTGCAAGTATTTCATATCACCTTGAAAAAACATTCATTTTTCAGACAGACATTTTTCATCATTACAAATATTCTTTCAATTCTAAAGATTTCACCTCCGCAGCGATTTTCGTTTTGCACACATGCAAAACTAATAGTTTAAAACAATCCCCAAATGTTGCAATTTTAAAAATTTTACACTTTCCCCATTATGGGGTACTATTGCTACACATTTTAGCCAAATTTTATAGTTGTAGCACTTTTAAAAGTAAAATAATATTTTTCTAATTGTTTAAATTTAAATAATTGTTAACGGCCGCTGCAACTCGTATATGGTAAAATTGAAATGTTTATTTGTGCAAATTTACTACTCTGTAAATAATTTGAAAATTTCAACTTCCTAGCTAATCCCGTAGTACCTAAACAGTTATTTATTTGTTTAAATTTTAAGAATTTTTAACTGACAAACAAATAAGAATATCAAAATTTGTATAATCCCAATTTCGTTTTTTTAAGAATTCTACTTACAAAAAAATTTCAACTCTGTAGCACATGCGGAAATACATAAACCTTGAAAATTTGTTTAAACAATTCCGAATTTTTAGCGTCCGCATTGTTGCACTCTCTCAGGATTTTCGTTTTTTCTAGTCAGTTTTGCACAAAGTCCTACCTATGAAAGAAATTCCGAATCTGCAGCTCATCTGGAAGTGCCTAAACATTACTATCCTCCTATATGTTATCATTATATATAGACGTTCCTTACAGAGGAGGAGGAGGAGGATATAACTTGCATACTGCAAGTATTTCATCTCACCTTGAAAAAAGATTCATTTTTCAGACAGACATTTCATCATTACAAATATTATTTCACTTCTAAAGATTTCAACTCAGCAGCGATTTTTGTTTTTCCCACATGTAAAACTAATAGTTTAAAACAATCCCCAAATGTTGCAATTTTAAAAATTTTACACTTTCCCCATTATGGGGTACTATTGCTACACATTTTAGCCAAATTTTAAAATTGTAGCATTTCTAGAAGTAAAATAATATTTTTCTAATTGCTTAAATTTAAATAATTTTTAACGGTCGCCAAAATTCACATATGGTAAAATTGACATATTTATTTTAGCAAATTTACTACTCTGCAAATAATTTGAAAATTTCAGCTTCCTAGCTCATCCCGTAGTACCTAAACAGTTATCTATTTGTTTAAATTTTAAGAATTTTTAACTGACAAACAAATAAGAATATCAAAATTCGTATAATCTCTATTTCGTTTTTTTTTTAAGAATTCTACTTATAAAAACAATTTGAACTCCGTAGCACATGCAAAAATACATAAACCTTGAAAATTTGTTTAAACAATTTGGAATTTTTAGCGGCCGCATTGTTGCACTTTCATTAAGATTTTCGTTTTTTTCTAGTTGGTTTTGCACAAAATCCTACCTAATAAAAAAATTTCGCATCTCCAGCTCATCTGGAAGTGCCTAAACATTTGTATCCTCTAATATGTTATATGTTATCATTATATATCGACGACTCTTACAGAGGAGGAGGACATAACATCATTCTATATATACGTTCCTTACAGAGGAGGAGGATATAACATACTAGTAGTTGGTGCTTGCATACTGCAAGCATTTCATCTCACCTTGAAAAAACATTAATTTTTCAGACATATTTTATTATTACAAATATTCTATAAAATCTAAAGATTTCACCTCCGCGGCGATTTTCGTTTTTAAATTCATATATGGTAAAATTGAAATGTTTATTTGTGCAAATTCACTACTCTGTAAATAATTTGAAAATTTCAGCTTCCTAGCTCATCCCGTAGTATAAACAGTTATCTATTTGTTTAAACTTTAACAGCCAAACAAATTAAAACATCAAAATTTGTATAATCCCTATTTCGTTTTTTTTTTTAATTCTACATAAAAAAATTCAACTCTAGCACATGCGGAAATACATAAACCTTGAAAATTTGTTTTAACAATTTCGAATTTTTAGCGTCCGCATTGTTACACTTTTTCAAGATTTTCGTTATTTCTAGTCGGTTTTGCACAAAATTCTACATAATAAAAAAATTTCGAATCTCTAGCTCATCTGGAATTGCCTAAGCATTAGTATCCTCCTATATCCTCCTCCTCCTCTTCATCTTCTGTAAGAAACGTCTATATATAATGATAGGAGGATACTAATGTTTAGGCACTTCCAGATGAGCTAGAGATTCAATTTTTTTTCATAGGTAGGATTTTGTGCATAACCGACTAGAAATAACGAAAATCTTTAAAAAGTGCAGCAATGCGGCTGCTAAAAATTCGCTAATGTTTAAACAAATTTTCATGGTTTATGTATTTCCGCATGTGCTACAGAGTTGAAATTTTTTTGTAAGTAGAATTCTTAAAAAAACGAAATTGGGATTATACAAATTTTGATATTCTTATTTGTTTGTCAGTTAAAAATTCTTAAAATTTAAACAAATAAATAACTGTTTAGGTACTACGGGATTAGCTAGGAAGTTGAAATTTTCAAATTATTTACAGAGTAGTAAATTTGCACAAATAAACATTTCAATTTTACCATATACGAGTTGCAGCGGCCGTTAACAATTATTTAAATTTAAACAATTAGAAAAATATTATTTTACTTCTAGAAATGCTACAATTTTAAAATTTGGCTAAAATGTGTAGCAATAGTACCCCATAATGGGGAAAGTGTAAAATTTTTAAAATTGCAACATTTGGGGATTGTTTTAAACTATTAGTTTTACATGTGGGAAAAACAAAAATCGCTGCTGAGTTGAAATCTTTAGAATTGAAATAATATTTGTAATGATTAAATGTCTGTCTGAAAAATGAATCTTTTTTCAAGGTGAGATGAAATGCTTGCAGTATGCAAGTACCGACTACTAGTATGTTATATCCTCCTTCTCCTCCTCTGTAAGGAACGTCTATATATAATGATAACATATAGGAGGATAGTAATGTTTAGGCACTTCCAGATGAGCTGGAGATTCGGAATTTCTTTCATAGGTAGGACTTTGTGCAAAACTGACTAGAAAAAACGAAAATCCTGAGAGAGTGCAACAATGCGGACGCTAAAAATTCGGAATTGTTTAAACAAATTTTCAAGGTTTATCTATTTCCGCGTGTGCTACGGAGTTGAAATTTTTTGTGAGTAGAATTCATAAAAAAAACGAAACACGGATTATAAAAATTTTGATATTATAATTTGTTTGGCAATTAAAAATTCTTAAATTTTAAACAAATAGATAACTGTTTAGGTACTACGGGATGAGATAGGACGCTGAAATTTTCAAGTTATGTAATGAATAATGCATTTGCCCAAATAACCATTTTAATCTTCCCATAAACATATTGTGTCGGCAGTAAAAAATGTTTAAAGTTTAAACCATTGAAAAAATATTATTTTACTTCTTGAAGTACTACAACTTTAAAATTTGCAGAAATGTGTAGCATTAGTACCCCATAATGGAGAAAGTATAAAATTCTTTAAATTTCAAAGTTTTGGGATTGTTTTAATCTATTATTTTTACATAAGGGAAAAACGAAATTCGCTCCGGAGGTGAAATATTTAGGATTAAAAAATATTTGTAATGATGAAATATGAAAAATGAATGTTTTTTATGTTGGGCTGACATGCTTGCAGAATGCAAGCACCAACTACTAGTATGTTATATCCTCCTCCTCTGTAAGGAACGTCTATATATAATGATAGAGATAAGTGCCTTATTCATATAGTATGATAGCATCTTGTGCCTCACTCACTCACTGACACCAAACTCTAAATTACTTTTAGAAGGGATAGAAATCTGAAATTTGGTATGTTGGTTGGTCGAGTGACACAACCGACGAAGAAAATTTAAAATCACGTAAAGGTTTATATTTAAGGCGTCCTTTTAACCCCTATGTTCCATTTCAATACCCCATAAGAATAACATGGGATGCAGTGCAAGAGTTTCTAAAATAGCATTTTTAAATTTTTCTAATTTGAGATATGAAATCGAAAAAAGAACATTTGTCTATCTGAAAGAACGGTGTTCTTAATCTTTGAAAGCAGAATTCAAATTCCGACCGAATTAGCATAAATATCTGCTTTTAATCGGAGAAAAGTGTGGATTTTTTCCTCTTTTCAACAATGAAAATATTTAAATACTGTGGCTACAACCTCAATGCTGTTAAAGGGATCTGATATTATACGTTAAGATTGCAGTGATTGAATGCTTTTAATGCAAAATTAATGCCGTCAAAATGAATTGCAGTTGAATTTCCATAACTCGAATCTTAATGAAAAGTAATAATTATTCGATTAATAGAAATTTCAATTTATGGAAATTTATTTTTAAATATTTACATATATACAGTGTAACTTTTATAACTCAATTCTCAATGGAAAGCAAACATTATTAAAGTTAAAGATAATTTGAGTTCCGAAATATATTTTTTCATTTTTCTTCAATTCAATTAACAACAAGTTTATTCCTATAAGCATATAAAACTAATTTTCAATATCATGTTTATTATGAAAACATCATCACCAATATTTTCTCCCTAGAATATGTAAGATTTTACTTTATCGAAAACACTAACTGCAATACATACTTTGACTGTGGGAGTCATAGATAATGGCAATTCTCACGTACTACTGAAGGCACAAACATGAACATTAAATTTAGGTTATCGACTCTAAAAAGGAGAGAATAGGTTTGTTTTTCTCCAGGGCTATAAGGGATCACAACAGCAGAAGCAAACCTGATAGCAGTGATTGTAAAACGTGAAAAGTATTTTAATGTTGTGTTTCAGAGTTTTTCTAGAAATTTAAATCCTTTCAATTGTTATATATAATGGCGTCATACCTATTTCGCGATCGTTTTTATCCAAATATGTGCTAAAGGCATGGATGATAGCATAATCTTAAGAGAAAATATTCTAATATTTCCATAATTTTGACTTTCTGCGTATATGTATTATATGGGAAAGTATTGTATTCATGAAAAAAATCGACTTTGAGATTTTAAGGGAAATACACAATTTGCGGTCCCCTGAACAAGTTTTGACCATTTTCTCGATGATGTCTGTGTGCGTGTGTATGTATGTGATAGCTTTTATGTAGGTGCTCTAACTCAGAAACTATTTATTAGGTCAGCGCAAAATTTTATATTATAAGAGCATGGAAGAGAAATATATGGATTTTTAATTGTTGTTTGTTGAGAGAACCGTCTTCGCGATCGATGTAAGCAAAATATGTCAAGACATTTTAGAAGAAGAAAAATTCTGTACTTGACCGGGATTCGAACCCGGGTCTCCCCATTTCCCGGATAGGTGCATTAATCAATTAAGCTATCAAGCCAGCCTGATTCTCATTTTTCGAATTGGAGTATTTAAAAAAGAAGAATCAGCCTCGCTTGATAGCTTAGTTGAGTACACTCCAAACTTTTCATTTCACGGCACACCTATAGACTTTTCCATTCGTCGCGGCACACCGAAATTAATTTCACACGAAACTTTGATGATTTTTATTGCAACTATTTAGTGACAACTTCAGAAAATAATTGAATTAACGCTTTCGCTGCTATCGACGCATATATGCGGGAAGGCAGAGCGGTGCCTTGACTGCTAACGACGAATATATGCGTTTCAAGCTTTTCCGTTCGCTGCTCAAAAAAGATGAAAATATTTTTTCAAGATGGTTAATAATCAATATGAATGTAAATGATTGACAAAATAACTTTTAAAATATAATGAGACTAAAAGACGAACGAAAGAACGTAGACGCGGAGCTCCTAGAGAAAGTATTCAGCACAGGCGTGCTATAAGGTCACTGAACTCGGCGCACACGGCTGACGCAGAAGCTAAAAGTCCATAGCAGCGAAAGGGTTCAAATAATTGACCATCAAAAATAAATTAAAAATGAAATATTTTCTTAAGAATAGAATAGATTATTGCTAAAATTCATTGAGAATCATTTTAACATTTCAATAAATTTGTGAAATAAAACCAAAATTAATTTTTCAATTCTTTTACCCCCATCCAACGTTCAGATGCATATGAGATCATGCATAAAAGTAATTTCAACACCTTTGTAAAATATTTGATGTTTTACTAGAGATTTTCTTGAATTTTATCTCTGAAGCCATAATTCGTAGTTATGTGGCCTTGTAGACTATCTTGTAGTAAATGTTATACTTTATCCGAATAAATTTTTAAATTATACCTCACAGATCATATAATGGCGTGGGGTAGAAAAACATGGGTTTTAATTGTTTGCCTTAGAGGTTGAAGCGGGATTTTCTATTTCCAAAACTATAACTCGTAAATATGTAGTCTCGTGGATTTTCTTGTGGTAAATATTGTTCTCTATCCGCATACATTTTTTAATCCATACCTTAAAGATCATATAAAAACTAGGGATAGAAAAGTTTGGTATTTCATTATTGCTTGATGGATGCCATTTAACGAGATACGAGTATAAGTTGATTAATGTAATTATGTAAAGTGGAAGTTCTAATTGACGGATTCAGTTTAAAATCTCAATCTGGCGGTAAATTTTAATAACGATCGCTCATACTTAATTTGATTAAAATCCGTCAATCGGTTTAGCGGATGAAAGTTCCGACGGGCGGACGGACGGACCAGACGTATCCATAAGGCGTTCCGCTATTACCACTTTGCTGGTAATGAACACCTAAAAATGACCTTTTTGTGAAAAATCTACCTATAAAGCGAAATCATAGGAATAAAACAAATCTTTGCTCGAAAACATCGCTAAAAAGTTGTTTACTTGTAAATTTTAACCAAACTATAGCACAGATAAATTTTAAATAACTGTCGTTTTGGCAGCAAAATTTTCAATTACATTGAAGGCTGGTCGAAATCGTTTTCAATGAGCATCAATGTATCCGTTGATCCTTATTACAGAAAAAATTTAAAATATATATATATATATATATATATATATATATATATATATATTATTTTTCTTGCTAATACGTATAGTAATTATTACTCCTCTTTGTGAAAAACAAACAAGAAAACTTTTAATTCTATTCTGAAATGAAATTTATGCAGACTTAATTCGAAAAAAAAGATTTTCTGGTTGACTTAATATCACTTTGGCGTTATTTTGATCAAAAGTTTCCTCGCTGCCAAGGAAAAAATCATAAAAAGGTACAACTCTCAAGCCCCGTTAATTGGACGTAATTCATGGATTTTTGATCCGAAATCTCGATATATTCACTCAAACATCCTCGACGTATGACTACGGCGACGACAAAATTTTTGGCAGCCACGAATGCTGCAAAAAAAAAACGAAAAAGGAAACCTTCGTCCGACCTGAGGTACGCTATATTCGCATAAGCGGTCTGATGTTCGGGCAAATTAGTGGAATTGGACGGCGAGGGAAATGGGGGATAGGTGGAGAGAGGGAGAATGGGAGAAACTGAAGGTAGAAAAGGTTCGAGAGACCCCTCTCGACCTTTTCAAGTGAGGTTCCACAACCTCTGACCGAACCTGCAGGTGTGTACACAGACAAATGGGGTTCATGTTTTTTTTATTATAGGTACAGGGCAGAGCCGCGGCGGAAGTCCAATTTTGTATTTCCTTAGCAAATCCCAGTCGACACCTCTTCAACGACAGAGGGGGTATGAGAGTCACTTATCTGTAATTCCTACTCCCCACTCCCTCCCTATATATATATAAGTTCTCTTCATCGCCCTGATCCTCTAGACATTCTCCCTCATTCCATTCAGCCCGAAACAAAAACGTCTGATTTTGCATGACCTTCTCCCGGGTTAGAATTTTCCGAAAATAGGGGCTCACTTTCCGAAAGTTCCTCTCTCTCAACCCCAATAACTCGGTGTCGTTATGGAGAAGCTCTTTTCGAAAAAAATTGTTTGAAGAGGGCAAAAAGGTAGGATATTTTTTTGAGTGCTGCATCAAAAGTCGTTTTTTTTAACCAGCTTACAAACATCACATCACAGAGACCCTCGATTACTTGAAGATTTCTCGGGTGCATGAAAATTAACCTTGCGTTTTTAATTTCGAATCGAGAGAAAAAATTAATGTTTATTCTTTATACGTGCCTTTTTGATAAGTCGTGTCTTTGAAATGTTCTCACGAACGAGGATATTTTTCATACCTATGAGTTTGCTGTTTAGCCTCTGAGTAACTGGAGTTTATTAATTGCGTAAAAAGTTTATTTCAGTTTTTGTCCGTTGCAGATATAAACGTAATGAGGGTATACCTAATTTAGAGGAACCACATAACCGTATAAATGAACTTTTCATTATCCCCTGAGCTATAAAGACAATTTGATTGTGAACGCGATATATATGCTGATAAGATGGAATTTATTTTGCTGTATATTACTTAAAGATAGAGGTTTTCATTTTCGAAGCACTTAGAAATTTCGGAGGAATTCTTACACTAAAGGGGTTTAGCCCAGAAAGGAATTTTGTCGTTTTATACGCAAATTATACGCTTTATATATTTATAAAACAATATTTTCATCTTTTAACAGCAATCCCACTAGTCATATGTGAACATGATCTATGGACAATATTATCTTCTAGATGCATTTCTAATCCTATGGAATCCAAGTAATGATTGAATTTTTAAAATGTCGGATTCCTTTTGCTTGCCATACATTCGCATTTAAACTTCTTTGCGTTCTCGAATTGCTACGCTTCTCTTTTGGACGCTATGCTTAAGGCATCTGGTCTTAGCTTGATGTTAGGCAACCAAAGGTAGGCATATTTGAAGCCTAATACTCTTTCTCAACGTAGCCTAGTAATTCATGAATTGCTATCTTTCATGTTGGGTTTAATGTTTTACTAATTCCTAGTTCCTAGTCCTACCTATTCCTAGTTCCCTTATCTCTCTAACAACTCGGTTTTTAAGACCTTAAACGCATACAAATAAATATTTTCTGGTGGCAGTTAACGTAAAATGTAGTTTTTGGGATCAGAAATGTATATTGGAGGATAATAGTTAAACGATGCAAACTAATTCTACAGTATTAACGACCTTTTGTGGAGAAAATGAAGGCTCTGCCATATTCCATCAGAATGAAGGGCTAAGTTGACAAAATATTCAGTGTTCTTAAAACATAAAATGATAAATTAAAAACATTTACCTCTTATGTGATATATAAAAAATAAGTGTGTGTAAAATGTTTCACCAACATCAATTTCCCTATTTTTTGCAAACTTATTTTGATTTTCCTCATATACATATAATATTTTTCCAGGGGTTACAATTACGTTAACTGGCTGGTGGTAACACAAAGGTGATTCTACAAAATGGCAAGTAAAAAGTGTATACCTATCATACATAAGTATCATGCATACGTATGATGCCTATCATACTTACAATACATATCATGCATACATAGAATAATGTTGAACATATTGTATAAAGAAGTTTCAAAGCTACCGTAATGCTCATGGGGCTAAGTAGTTCCCCCCGCACTTCACCCTACTAAGGGATCTTCTACATCCACCAGCTCTCTGCGTCGTATTTATTACGCAGGGAAATTAACTTTAGAAACTATACCCTTCAAGTTATTTTGTCTTTAAAATTTTCCGGAACGGTTCGAAGATTTCCTTAGGCAATATATTCCATTCGCTTGCCTCTCTTATGTATGAACGAGAATTTCCTTACGTTCATTTTATGCGTCCTTAATCCTTAATATCTATCTCTTATCTTATCTCTTATCTCTTTTACCTGTGAAGTCCGCTTTATTAATTCTTCTACACAGATAAACCCTTGCCTGGCAGCCGCTCCTTGTGTTGGAATACCTCCTCTAATCTGTATTTCTGATATTTTTTCGGAATGGGACGGTTCAGGGCAGGGCAGTTCGGCGCAACCGTTTTGAATCTTTCTGCGCAGGGATCTTTCGTCGCAGGGATCTTATGGCTAGGGGACTTTTCGACGCAGGAACACAATTTTTCTGTTTCCCTGGGTAAAACTCGAACAAAGCAGCAGCAATTATTACTATATACTATATTTATCTTAGCTTCCTGATGGTAAAAATCTTAACTTAATGGAATATTTCTTAATACGTATGTTACTCTAAATTGCTAGTAGGCACAAAACATTATCTTATAAGAAAAAAATCTGATGTGGCCACCACATGACTTTCTCCATATCTGTAATATTTCTAAAAATTCCAAATAGGTTACATATTAATAAATATTTTAAGAAACTGCGAGAAAATTTTAAACTACAAAGAACAGAAATCAAGTCCAACCATAGCCTTCTGATATTGGATATAGCCACAAAGCTCCAACAATTAAGAAAAGAAAAAGGAGCGTTACTAAGAAATAACTAAGCGACAATTATTAACAATAGTCGGTAGGTAGCGTGTTGGTGGCAGCTAAAAATATAAGATACCTCTTAAACAATGCATTATATGTAAAATTGTTTCAAGCAAAGGTTGTAGAATATTAAAGTTCCTTTAACTTTTATTCCAAGACATTTTTATATTTATCAAATATTAAAGGAAATATTTCAAAATAACGGATAAGTGACAAGAGTAAACACCCCCTTCCGTTTGACCGAGTTTTACCAAAAACAAATCAGTTTCATAAACATGTTAAATATAAAATTTCGCGTTGACTTGATTAATAGTTTTGGAGCTAGAGCACCCACAAAAAGCTATCACTTACTTACACACACACAGAAATCATCAAGAAAATTGTCAAAACGTGTACAGGGTACATCAAAACGTGTATTTCCGTTGAAATCTCGAAGTCGAGTTTTTTCTTGAATACAATACTTTCCCATATACTACGTATATGGAGAAAGTAATAACGATAGGCGGGGGGAGGGAGGGAGTGATCGAAATTATTAACATATATGTATAGGCGATATGAATGCTTGTCGAATGGAAAATGCTTAGTAAATGAGCAATATTTAACTACACTACCGTAATTAATAAGGACAGCGGGAGGGATAGGGGGAAGATGATCGAAAGTATTAATATCGTACACTCATTGCATGAGATTGCAAAGGAGGATGTGGTATGCTATACTGGTTTTAGTAAAAGTGAGGACAAAAGATGAACTACAAAAACAAACAAAATACAAAAGAAGAACGAAGGGAAAATAAAAGCCAAAAGTAGAGTATGTGAATAACAGGAAAAAATACCTGGACGCGGATGATAAAATAAGGAATTTGGTGAGAAATTATAGCACGAAATATTTTAGAGGATTTGAGGTGTATTTCTCATAATTATGATATGAATTAAAAGGATTCCATTTTTATTTTATTTTTCATGTTACTTTCTTTATGTTCCGTATTTTATTAGTTTGAATTACTGTAAATATTTGCAATGGCTTTCGCTGTAAAATTGTTACCATATAATTATGATGCATTTTCTTTGTAAATTCCTTTTTGTCATTTTCGTTACTTACTTCTATTTCAGTATGTTCAGAACTGCCTTTATTATTAATGCATTTCTTGGTGCTTTGTTTTGTATATTTGTGTTGGTAAATCTGATTTTTTATAATATTCTTAACAGTACACTTGCCACTATGTTTATATGCGTTTTACTTTGTGAATTACTTATTATCATTATCCTTAATTCTATTTCAATGTGTTCAGAACTGCTGTAAATATTAAATTGTTCGTCACTTTTGAATTGTTATTTTCATTCAAAATATGTTTAGTTTCTTTGTTATTTGGTTCTCTTCCTTTCATGTAAAATAAAAATATTAAAACAAGGTATTCTAATTATATTGCAAAGATGCTGAGTTATTCGCCAAATATGTCAACTTACGGCGGACTTTATGATATTAGTGTAAAGGTTAATCATAACAATCTCCATTGAGGTGAATCTGGGAGCATTAGAACTGAGCGTAAGGGAATTTAATCTTATCTACCGTTTTTCTATACATTGTGTGTGAAGCATACAATGAAATTTATGTAAGTAGTGCTTAAGATGGAACATCATGAGGGGGTATGGCAATACAGTCTTTATGAAAATGATCAGAAATAATGCAGCTAGTTTTATAAGATCTGAAGATTTATATGTTTTAATTACAAATAACTTAAGCACAGAGAAATAATCTGTCCTTAATTATACAATATTTTTATTCTGGTGAAGAAGTTTCGTTAAACGATGATTTTTCTTAGAGCGAATTCAACTCCTTATGAGAGGGATTCTGTTTATGCACTCACAAAAGCAATGCATCCAGTGACCTTAAAGCAAAATGTAGACGTTGTAAACGTAAAGTGTATTCAGTCTAGTTTTTGAAATAACAGGTGACGATGTTTGAGAATAATAATAGATGTTTCAATGTGATAAAATAACAGAAATCATAATTTATTATCCAAGATTAATTTTTTATTCTTAATCGAGAGTTATCGAATATTATTTATTTTCGTCGAATTCCAAATTTAAAATTCGGCATTTATCGACGTTTATGAAAGACAGCCATATCGACTATATATGTTAATAATTTCCACCGCCTTTCCCCCTCCTATCGTTATTATTTTTATAAGCTACTGTTGTGTACCTGCAAGGATTTTCCAGTATCAGTATTAATAAATATTCCATTAAGTTAAGATTTTTTCCAACAGGAAGCCAAGATATAGTATGTAGTAATATGTTTTGCTACTTTGCTCGAGTTTTACCCAGGGAAACAGAAAAATTGTGTTCTTGCACCGAAAAGATCCCGTGCCGAAAGATTCCTGCGCCGAAAATCCCTGAGCCGAAAGATCTCTGAGCCGAAAGATCCCTGCACCGCAAGGTTCCCGCGCCGAAAGGTCTCCGCGCCGAAAGATCCCCGCACCGAAACGGTTGCGCCGAAACGGTCTCGCCGAACCGGTTGCGCCTAACTTTCCTAAACCCCTATATTTTAACCTAAGCTCTGCAATATCTCGGTTACACTATCTGAATCAGAATAAATACCATGTAAGCCATCGCAATTGGTGTGTGGCAGGGGGAGAATATAACCGACCAATCACGTTATTCTCCTTTTATGCTCTCTTATTTGCCCTGTGGAAACAATGAATTGTATCTACCCGTCCTACAATCAATTTCTTGTATCTTGTCAACGTTATAGTGGCGTCCTACATTGGACGTGAGCTTAATTACGTCTGATAATTCATCTATAAATTCTTCTAATATAAATCTCTACAATAGTCGAT
Organism: Tanypteryx hageni; assembly: GCA_028673005.1. NCBI lineage: Eukaryota > Metazoa > Arthropoda > Insecta > Odonata > Petaluridae > Tanypteryx > Tanypteryx hageni. Next base: position 62,381,527 of record CM054116.1, read on the forward strand.
GCCTGGAATTATCACATTGATTCTTCAGAGACTCTCATCCAAGCTCATCTATTAGTCTAATGATATTTACTTGCCTACCATATCGACATTTCACGGAGTGCGCCCCCTTTTGCTTTCCCTCGATTAAGTCATATCTCCTCTGTTGTTATACATACATTCTATTTAATTTTATTCCATAAGTTCATTTCTCAACGTTTCTTTGTAACGCGTCACGATCGTTATCACGCCTAATGAGACTGCATATCTGCATTATCTGTAAAAAAGCCTTATCTCGGATTAAACTACAATCAGGGGCGACCCGAGGAATTTTGGCGTCAAGGGCTAGATAGCGTCCAGAGCTCCCCTCCGTTAATGCTTGTTGAGATATTTACAAAGTACATGTTAATTTATTCATCGCTCTGAAAAAATTATTGATAATGAATAATTAATAAGAATGCCATCAAGATTCTAGCTTGTTTGTCGATATAAATTGGTATCCAATATTTATTCACTTGCAAGTAATGCATATATGATCGGAATAGCGCCCCCAAAACTTTGCCGCTCTTGGCTGCCGTCCAGCTCGCCCGTAGCTCGGCCCGGCCCTGTCTACAGTTGGCAGCTCATTTATATATTTTATATAGGAAGGGGTATCGGACAAAGAACACTTCCTTGAGAAACGCTAAAGTAAAAATTGTTTCCTATGGAACATTTTCTCCTACTCTAACCCACTCTGTTATACACTTAAGAAACTTCTTAATCATAATATTACTCTACTGACGATTCTAAATTTGTAAATTTTATTTAACATTATGTCGTGAGAGGTCGTACCGAATGTTCAAGAAAAATCCAAAACAATTCCGTCATCTTCTTCACTGCAGTCAATTACTTCCGCGAGGTCCTGACTAGAGCTATAGCCAGGTGCGGATAGAGAATCAGGCTATATAGGCGACCGCCTAGAACAGAGGGGCACAACTCAAAAGTGGACACGGACTAAAATCGACCTTGATTTAAGCTAGGCGGGTCAAGATATGAGAGATTTGTGCATACAAAATTTAAGTATACTATTGTAGATTCATAAATTTTCTTAACAACTTTTACATGAAATTTTTATGCGACAAAAATGAGGTGACAAACAAATATAATTAATATAATACAATGGGACATGATGCACCGTTTTTCTCTCGCCACTCCGCTTATATCCAGAAAGTGCTGGTAGTTTCTGTTATTATAATGTTTCTTAAACTTTCATCTGTCTGTGCTGAACGTAATGGAAGTTTGTTTAATTTCATAAGAGAGAATGTTTGTTCAAACATGCGATAAATATCCATAACATATTTTACTTGAATTTTTTTCGGAAAAGGAAAGCATCAGTTGAGTTAAATCCTGCCGGGTCACACAAAATGTGTCTGTGGGCCAAATTTGGCCCGCGGGCCGTATGTTGTGCACCCCTGGCATTGAACTTCGTACCTCCTAAATCCGCGCCTGGTCATAGCAGTTGAATTTTGCACGATTGTTCCTTTCCAAAATCATGCTGCTTTACAGCTTATTATTTAACGATAAATTTCAAAGGAATTCGCTCAAAGCTCTAAAAGTTTCCACGTTATTTTCACTTTATTTTCTGCCATGTAAATGGGAATTACGGTTGCTTTTTTCAGTCCTTTGGAGTGTTGTTGTATACGTTGCGGTAAATAAAACCCTAATTGGATGTAGGAAAAAACAGACCCCGGTATAACGGCCCCGAACAAAATGTTTCCAAACGCAAGATAGAACACAATGACCTCACACATCAGAATAAGGATAGCTTATTCCCTTTCAGTTGTTGACATACTGTTCAAAATCAGTAGGATGCATAATTATAGCGGGAACTTACTCTATTATCTAATAACATAGTTAATTAGAAAAGGTATGTGTAACTTTATAAGTAGTATTTTGTACATCCTTCAGTTCAGAAAATATTTAACTTAGTCGTTATTATAAACAAATGTGTGGAGAAAAATTTGAAAATATAAAATAATTTTACATCAAGGGGCAACAGCTACAATTGCTCAGATAATCAATTTGATTAAATGATTGTTATAATAGATGAATGTTCAATCATGAAATTTTATTAGAACCAGTTGTCTTTGGGTAGCTTTTTACTTTCTCCATTCAAAGCGTATTGCCAACGAAAGGATTGGTGGTGAAGGGCTATGGTACTGTGTGAAAGAAATGCCACCATGGTGTACAGGTCCTCGATAGGGTTGAGATAGCAATTAGAAGGGAAGCGTCCAAACCCTTTACCCTACGGCGCTCCTATTTTTGGTTGTTTCTAATACGCCATTTCTGAGAGTAGAACAGTGCGTACCCTGAGGGTTCGGAGGTAAATTTTTGCATCGCTCTGTTATTTTCAGCTTCCCCTTCCTGCTTTCGCACATAGATGATAAAAATGTTTAAAATGTGAGGGCGACATGAATCACCCAATCAGTATGTATAACAGAAACAGAAAAGGGTATCACTTTTGGAAGAATAAAGGTCTATTTCCACAGGTAAAGAATTATTTCCGCAAGGTAAAGAATTATTTCCACAAGATAAAGAATTCATGTGCAAATTTTTAAAACAAAAATATTTCTTTAATGATGTAAATAATCAGCGGCGATATATTTATCCAGTCCCAAGTATCAATTCTTTAGGATCTGAATCCCCTCTAAAAGTGTTGAATAGAGTCATTGTGAAGATAATGTATTGCCTAAAAATTCCGACTTGACTTTTATTTTCTCTGAACGCCTCATTTTTCCAGCATCTTCTCCCATCTCTTTCACCAGATTCTTTCTTTTTGTGATTATAGTACGCCATAAAACCCTCAAATTATCCTCTTTCATTTTTACGCCAAAGTTCCTGCGGGCATATCGAGTCACATACACTTGCTCCGCCACCTTTGACAGCCAGTGACCTTTATATCCCCCAACTCCCTCTTTCTCCCTTCCTCTCTCTCTCTCCTTCGTCCCTCGCTCTCTCCTTCTCTCTCCCTCTCTCTCCCTCTCATCCTTTCTCTCACACTTCCTCTCTCTCACCCTTCCTCTCTCTCCATCTCCTCCCTCATAAGTTCTTGTTGCATTTTACGGCTTTGTTGTGTTGATGAGGGGAGGATGGGTCGGTGGTATTGTGGGGAGGGTCGACAGCGAAGGAGAAAGAGGGACAATCGGGTCGAAGAGGGGTAGGGTGTGAGCGAGCAAGGGACGTGAGATTCGAGGTCGCTCGTAGGGTGCCTCAGGCAGGCAAGGTCGCTACAGGGATTCGGGGCGAGAATGACGAGGTAAAAGGGAAAACACGAGGATGTAATGGAAAGAGGGCGAGAGAAAGGAACGAGTGGATTGGAAGGAGAAGGGGTCACAATTCTCGCAAAGGGAGGTTGATAATGGCGCGGAAGGCGAGAGATATTGAAAGAGAGCGGGGATCCTTTTCAATACTGGAGCTTCTCATTTTTGTCTTTAAGGGGCTATTATAAAGACTTACTAGTTAGCTCGCAAATATTATTAGTCTTCTGAAGATAAATTTTAATTTTAAAGCCAAGAACGCTGTTATAAGGCTGAGTATACTGTCGCAATAAAATATTTTGTGGAATATATATATTTATTTGTTTAGAATAAATCTTAGAAATAATAAAAAAGCTGCTTATTCATGTGAATGGAATGTCAAAATATGATTGTGTTGTTTTGGACGGTTAATTTCAGTTGACAGCTTGTATGAAAATAAAACATATAATTTAAAAATTGAGCTATGCAGCTTCAATTATATTTTCGGTAACGTATTCAATTTGAGTGAATTTAAAATTAGTCCCCTAAAGCATATTCACCTGACTTATACACTAATTAAAATATGGTAATATACCCATATGGTAATGTACAAATCATAATCTCAATCATGTAATACAAGGGTTAGATAATATTTCTATCCTTGGCAGGCCAAACCTTGGCATCGAACCTTAACCGAAACAAAAAAAACTTGAGACAAAACCCGAACAAAAAATCTGATGTGGCCACCACATGACTTTCTCCATACCTGTAATATTTCTAAAAATTCCAAATAGGTTACATGATAATAAATATATTAAGGAACTGCGAGAAAAATTTAAAGACTTTACAAATAACAGAAATAAACTCAAACTGTAGCCTTCTGATATTGGATATAGCCCCAAAGCTCCAACAATTAAGAAATAAAAGGGAGCGTTATGTGTTTATAATAGTCGCCGGTAGGTGGTGTGGTGGCAGCTAAAAAATTTTGCTTTTAAAATATCTCTTAAACAATTTATTATATGGGAAATTGTTTCAATCAATGGTTGTAGAAAATTAAATTACCTACAAACTTTATTCCACTACATTTTTATATTTATCAAATATTAGAGCAAATATTCCAAAAAAACGGATGACTAGAGTAAACGCCCAATTCCGTTTGACCGATGTTTACCAAAAACTAATCAGCACTTCTTCCTTTAACATAAATGTCAAATATAAAATTTCGTGTGATCTGATTAATAGTTTTTGAGTTATAGCACCCACAAAATCCCGGTCACAGACACACACATACACGCACACCGACAGACATCATCGAGAAAATAGTGAAAACGTGTTCAGGGGACCTTAAAACATGTATTTCCGTTGAAATCTTGAATTCGATTTTTTTCATGAAAACAATACTTTCTCGATAGTTCGTATATTGAGTGAAAATTATTCCGAAATCGAACCTAAATCGAAGAAAATTGTTTATTTCTTCCCTCTTTTTCGGTCGCGCAAATGTTCTAAGTAAACCGCGAGTTTTCCCTAACACTAACTCTCCGTTTTGGATTCCCCAGGAGTCCCTAATGCTGTTGTTCAGGCTGCGCCACGTGGCCCAAAGGCTCAGGTTCCGCGACAAAAGAAAGTGACAGGTTGCACCCTGCTTCTAACTTCGGCCGTATCTGATAAACCTCAAGTCCCTTGGGTCGTTTTCAGAATACGATGTTCGCGTATTCCATTCACTGAAAGACTCGTTTTTGTCTTCCTCCAAGAGCCGGAACGATGAAATTCGCCGAGCTGAGAATTCTATGAAGCCTTTGTACACATGTCGAATGCGAAGGAGGGATTTCGTTAGTGATTAGTGTGGAAGCTTCTGTTTGTGTGCCGCGGGTCGTTTTGAAGTTCTGTCCCATTAGACTTTCGAGTGCGCGTCCCTTATTGCCAGGCCTACTTGGAAAGTTAACGTTTCTCAATAATCGGAAAGGATTTTTCCTCGTGAATTCTTTTATTGATAGACGAATGGCGTGGAACAAAAAAACTTGTGCTGCCAAAATCCAAAAATCAGAAAAAATTTACCATATTTTTTGAGCTGTCTAGATAATTCCAAAACGTTTGATAAATGCTCAACTAAATTCTAAAAGGTTACAGAATGGTATTTTAAGTAAAGGATTCATTAATTTTAAATACTGAAAGAATGAATAGTGGATTTGTAAAATCAAAACAATGTTAAATTTTGTATGATAGTTTGACATCAAATTCAAGACTATAAATAAATAAAAAAGATTTTAATGGCTTTTATACGCACTAAAAAAGTTTAATTTCAATAAAACAATGTTAAGCAGAGTTGCAAGGAGGTATGTATAGATTGGGCGTGCATAAACTAAGTAACGCAAAATGGAAGGGGAGAGAATTCATATAAATTGGTACTGTTATTTACAGTTGGGAGGGAGCGCTTTCCCGATGTTACTTGACAGGTTTTGGCCGAGATTTCTTTTTAAGTGCATATTCATTTCAACTCGTATTCGAAACAACTTACATCACTTTCGACTGTTTCTTCCTAAGACTGTTTCTTCGTAAGAGAACTTTTCATGCAATATATTTTTCCACGTTCCCGCTCATCGAACGAATACATTCTAAATGTTATGACAGTTAATTTTAGAAAGACCTCATATATATATTATATGTATTCTCTTTAGGGTTGCCAATATAAAGGTCTTCCTGAACCGGAGATATGTATTATAAAATCGATGATTTGCGGTTCGGAAACCGATGATTTTGTCTGAAACTCGAAGATTTCGGAGGAAACCCGGTAGATATGATATCAAATGGATAAAAAATGAGTAATACCTAATGCCATAAGTCAATATTGTTGACGTATACGTTGATATATTTTATTTTTTTCTCTTTTTGTTTTAAAAATAAATACGTTGGTTTTATGAGAATTTACGATTTTATTATTTTTATATATTTATTAATTTGGAAGGGTAGGTCTGATGCAATAATTCAACTTTTATATAAATAGAACAAAGGCTTCTTTATTAATTAATAAAAAATGATTTTATCATCAAAATAAATTAATATTGATGTCATTTCGATTTTTATATCTGTCCCCATCGCTTCGGCTGCTCTAGGGGAAGAGTACGGGGATCAGAGGAGGGTAAAGAGATAGCGCTCGCATTTCAGGAAGCAACGAAACATTATTTAAGAAACTTTTGTGAGATACACGCGTAATATGATTGGCAGGAGAAATGCGACAGGGGAACGAATGGAGGTGGCGTGAGGACCACACGCGGCGCATTTTATGTTCACGTGCTGCTTTATACCGCAAAAAGGAATTAAGGTGTTAAAACTCAGCAGATGAATTTCCCTCGAGGTGTGAGGCATGGTTTTTGACGCAGGGATGAAACTAGGGAGAGGCTTGGGGGTGGGGCCTTGGTCCCCAATTACAATTCCTCCGCCCTACCTTGTTCTCTTAAATATTTGATGGCGCTTTTTGGTTTACAACTACAGACTGAATTATGAGAATATGACAAAAGCTCGTTATTCTAGAATTTTTCATAATTTTCAAGATAACATACAGTGACTAACCGTCAATACCGCTGTTAAATTATGAGGTGCTCGCCGTCTACATTGAATTCATAGTCACCTTATTCATAAATAAACAACCTTAAGAAAGTGAGCCGGAGATTTGAGCTACTAACCCGGAGACCGGAGATTATGACGATGAGTCTGTGATCACTGTGCGAATATGGACTGGTTAGCAACCCTAATGGTAACAAGGTGTTAGAGAGAGGAAAGAAAAAGGTCAAGGATCACGTTACGCAGTTTTCGAATGGCTCCAAAGACATTTAGTACCATCAAGCCGTTTTTAATCGATTTAATTTTAGTCAATCAGCAACTATCATAATATCATACCTTACTATGCCACCTTGTGCAATACAATATAAAGAGAATTTATAATGTATTTTTCTTTGATATACATATGAAAGATATATGAAGCTACAATCGTTTTAACTTTTACTATAGAAATATAAATATACAGATATCTATTCTTATTTGCTTCCTATACGTGCAGTAGTGAAAGAGCATTGGATTGATATAAATATTACATTAATTAATAATAATTTTCTAGAATTCCTGTGAAAAGTTTCCAGAGAATTCAAAATCGGAGCGTAAAAAACCGGTTCGAACCGGTTCACTGGTAGTTACTGGAACGAAATCGGAACAGAACCGAAATTTTGTTTAATGTGAACTGTGCCGAAAACCGAAGCGCAAAAATGTAGGTTCGATGCCTCGGGCCGAACTGAAAGCTGCGATTGCCAAGACAGGATGGAATGTGAATGCTTCGGCGGTTAGCATTTGGAGTTACCTCGAGGTCCTGTTGTTATAAGCAATATTAAAGTGAAAAAGAGAGTTAAAATTTTAAAATTAATGGTTTTTGACCATAATTCCAATTGGTAAGTATGACATTTTGTTTTCAACTTAACGGATCCAGTTTTTATCACAGCTTTGCAAGCCGCATAACTATAGAGATCCGCACGCGGCACAAGGACTGTAATTCGATCACCACTGATGTCATAGATGAAATTTAACTTTATTTTTAAATATAATTATCACAAAGAAGATCAAGACGTTGATGAAATTGTTTGTATCATCAGTCGTTACAGATAACGTTCTCATTTATTTATCTGCATGTCTCACTTCGGTTATATCTTAGCTACTCTAAAACTGTTAGGGCTACCTGACTGATAATTTATTATTGGGAGAAAATGTTTATGCCGGACAAAAACTAATCAATCTCATTCCTCTAGTTGGCGATACTCTAATCATATATCTTTTTGGCAAGTGAGATATCGTAATAATTGAAGCATGTCGAAAACAGTACAGCATTGAATTACTAGCAATTTAATTCTTCGAATAATCTCATCAAAACCTTTTGTAATTGATTTTCATCTATTAGAGATAAGTTAATTGCATCATCCTAAATCACCTTTTCACCTTTCATCATAGATCTGAAAAAAATCAATATTGGTTATTTCTTTACTTTTGCACGCATTGAAATCGCAAATTGTCAATATAGAAAATACAATTTTAATATTTTAGGTAATTTTTGTCGTTATCAAGGAACTGAGATAACGACCATTTAAATCTGCGAGCTACCCATATTTTTTGTTCTTGTTGCTATAGTAATAAAAGCGAATTTTTCAATATTAGATATTTTATCCAAATGATATAAAAATATTTCGTATATACAAATTTTGGCAAATATTTTATTGAAATGCGTTATCATAGCTTCCATGATGACATTTCTTAGCAATGTAGTATTTTTGCGACAATATTATAAATATTAGCGTCTTTGGGTATCGATTGAACGATGAAAGGCAACCAAAGTTTGGACTGTGATCATCTATAGAAAAGTATGGCAAGGTCGACGATCACCGGGCATCATAAATATTTTTCCAACAAAATGTTGTCGTGAATGAAATATAATGATGTTTTTCTTTTTTCTTCAGATTTCTTGAGGAATTATCATTTAATTTACAATTAGGAATTAAGTCTACTTGTAAATCAGTTTTGTTGTCTTGAGAGGGATAAGAATCCGAAATTAAGGTTTTGAAATAGCAATTTATTTGCGAGAAGTGTATGCATTATTTTGAGTATGTTCGTTCTAATAGTAATTTTTAATACACTATTCCACATTCCCCCTAATTCGGAGAAAAAATATTTTTTTAGCGACTCAATGAGAAGAAAAGCCGTTTTGATATATTTATGAAAGTATTTTAAGCTGTCGAATGTACGAAGCGATCATGTTAATTCAAAAGCGCAAAACATTAACAGTGAAATCCCCGATAAATATCTCCCATAAGCTCGTTTTCAACTTAAATATTTTGTATGGAATGTGGAAGTTGCCACGTAATGAAATTTATCAAATCCTTGAAAGACATTTGATAAATTATAGAAAATAAAAAAAAAATCCTAAAAATTTGGATAAATAAAGTCTTCATAGCGTATCGGAGCTCAACTTGGTTGCTTTAAGTAGTAAAACGGATCCTCTTTTGGAAAATAAGGGGATTTTACGATTTTTAAAAGAGGCAGTTCAAAAGTGTGACGAGGCGGAGACGGTGCGAAATAAATCCATAAAGAGGTTTGGAATTAAAAATTATGATAAAACAGAGCGAGAGAGAGGGAGAGGGAAAAATATAAATCCAACTCATGAAAGAAACGGAAGCGATAGGAAAATAGGAGAGTACAGAAGATAAAGAGATATGAGAAAAAGCAAAAGAACAATATAAAACAGCACGAGGGATTGGAAAATGAGCGATCACGCAGAGAAGTGAAAGCTGAAGGAAAAAACGAATGTAGATGGAAATAAATGATAAAACCCGGGAAAAAGAGGGGACCCGAACAACAGAGGGGGAATAGAATATGAAGAGATATGGCCGCGATCGGAAAAATAGAACAGGCGAGAGAAAAAGAAGCATAAGCAAAGTGATTTTTCCCCGGACGAAAAATCCCGACAAATACGGCAATAAAAACGAAGGAATAAATGTAAAATGTAGTGCAGAAAAATCCTGTGGGAGGAGAGGGAAAGTAATACCCATAGAGAGGTACGAAAAAATATGTATATATAAATACTAGTAGTTGGAGCTTGCATACTGCAAGAATTTCATATCACCTTAAAAAACATTCATTTTTCAGACAGACATTTCATCATTACAAATATTCTTTTAAATTGTAAAGATTTCAACTCCGCAGCGATTTTCGTTTTTCCCACATGTAAAAATAATAGTTTAAAAAACCTCCAAATGTTGCAATTTTAAAAATTTTACACTTTCTCCATTATGGGGTACTAATGCTACACATTTTAGCCAAATTTTAAAGTTGTAGCATTTCTAGAAGTAAAATAATATTTCTCTAATTGTTTAAATTTAAATAATTTTTAACGGCCGCCACAATGCATATATGGTAAAATTGAAATGTTTATTTGTGCAAATTTACTACTTTGTAAATAATTTGAAAATCTCAGCTTCCTAGCTCATCCCGTAGTACCTAAACAGTTATCCATTTGTTTAAACTTTAAGAATTTTTAACTACCAAACAAATTAAAATATCAAAATTTGTATTATTACGATTTCGTTTTTTTAAGAAATCTACTTACAAAATAAATTTCAACTCCGTAGCACATGCGAAAATACATAAACCATGAAAATTTGTTTAAACAATTGCGAATTTCTAGCGGCCGCATTGTTGCACTTTTTCAAGATTTTCGTTTCTTCTAGTCGGTTTTGCACAAAATCCTACCTAAGGAAAATATTTCGAATCTCCATCTCATCTGGAAGTGCCTAAACATTAGTATCCTCCTATATGTTATATCCTCCTCTGTAAGAGTCGTCGATATATAATGATATGTATATGCGACGAAAAGAGATAGGAAGGATGTAAGGGCTTTTAAAGGAGAAGTTTAGGTAAAGGGAAGCGCGTAATAGGTTAGACTGTGGAAGGGGCGAGGGCGGAGAAGAAGGTGAGAAACATACGCAAATGATGGCGAAGGAATGATATGGAAAGTAGAGGGACGTGCGGAGGTAAGAGGGCGTAGGATGTTTGAAATGCAAGGAGTAGGGAAAAAAACGAGATCCCTTTGAGGGAGGCATTGAGAACGTATGTGGCTCCAGAGTTCGCAGGGATTGGAAATGGAGATAAACCCTGAGAAGGGGTAGATGGAGCTGAGACGCAGGGGACGAAATCTCACGGATAAGCCTCAGGGAGGAAGGGACCGGGGAGAGGGGGTTAAGAGGAAAGGAATGGAGGAGGGATAATGTGGCGGTGTGGGTAGATAGGCGGTGGTGTGAGGATGAGAGGGGAAGGAGCAGATGGAAAGCGCGTAAGGGGGCGGCTGAGAGAAGAGAGTATGAAGAGAAGAAGGCAAGAAGGGGTAGGGATGGAACCCCCACAGACTTGGTTTCGGCTTGAAAGTGGCGCCTATTCATCTCGTCTAGTCAGCCACACTCCTTCATTACTCAATGCGTCGACACTACTTATTGAGCAGGCCTCTGGACGGCTGATTGCCGTTTGGGATCCCTTCTCGGCATAGGCTTTAGGGTTTTCGGTTATACCATTACGAAGAAGAAAAGGGAGGTCGAAGGAGAATAAGGGGGTGAAGGAGGGGAGGAGGAGGGGAGTAAAAGTAGGGTAGAATCTCCTCGGGAGAAGAAAATTGAATTCAGCGGTGAAAGGGATGTTGGGTAGATCCCTAGTTTTCTCCTTTCCAATTTTTTAAAGTAAAAGCAGGGCGGAAAGGAATAGGAAGAAAAAAAAAGAAGTGAAAGGAAGACTGAGAGAGAGGCAAGTAGATGTCCAGGCGTTTGGAAGGAATTTACATCGGTTCTAAAAAAAAGAAAACGCAATGTGAAAAGGTAAAAATGAAAAATCCCTTATGCTTTGTTTCCTCGCATTCCTATCGCATATTCTGAAGGATTTGGATCGAAAGGAGGTATAATTGCGACCTTGTGTCAAGCAGGAATCTTTTCAGAGCAGTTTTATCTTGATAAAGGGGCGGGGCTTTTAAAATTTTTCATTAAAATTTTTTTTTTCGATTTATGTTTTAAATTATTACACTTTTTTAATGTTGCAATGAAACGGTCAATATACATTAACTTTGATTGTTTAAGAGAAAATATGAAAAATAAATATAACAATAATATAAAATAATGAAGAAGAATATCAAAAGCGTCCCCATATCTGGAATACATATGCATATATACAATACAATGTAATGTAGCAAATATATTTAGACTAAATTTAGATTTAATTTTATTAAATAAACAATATTGAAAATAAAAAATATAAAGTTTTTTTCAGTTCACGATGTGGCTAACTCCTGTAGCCAAAAAACGAAAATAATGCAGTTTTTTACTTCAAGATTGCTGAACACAGATAATTCGCAGAACATACGCACATGTGATTAATTTATCACAAAATATTTCGAGCGTCAATTAAAGTCAAGGCTTGTGACGGCTTTGATATAGAAATTAATGACATTTTCAATTATTTATTTATAAGCAAATATTGTGCAATATTTATATGAAATTAAAATGCTTCAATACATGCTTATATTGTAAAATAAATTAGTTGTATTTATACAACAATATACTTAATTTTTCTAACGTATAAATTTATTCATTTTTCCCTGATGAAGAATAAATTTCTAATAATAATGACTACTAGATAAATCATCTTATTGAAAATCCAATTGGTTGAGTAAATTTTTATTTACATGTACAACATATAAAAGAACATACGAAAATTGTGCGTTATTTTGTATAGAATTTTCATAGGAGTAAGTATGCGGGTGTATTAAAGGCGTGAGAGAAGGATTTAAGTTTTAGAAGCCAGTGTAAAAAGAATATAATTTGAGAGTTGTTAATTTTATAAATTATTTTTTATGCATAAAATAAGAAGTGCCTGAAATGATAACTAAATTAACTTCGCAGAGGATTTGCCTTCAGTTACGCAGTATAAATATACCTATAATTATTCTTAGTTATGTCATTGTAAAGACAGAATAGCGTAACCTTTTTGGGTTGTACGGATATTTTTCTACCCGACCCTCACTTATTTCTGCTATGAAATTATGAATTGAATACTTAGCTTAACGGGACAAAAATATTGATAATTTTATTTAAAACATATCTAAAGTGTTATCAGTTATCAGAAACATGGCCTAGGTTTCAAAGTGAGGACGTGATCATCAGATCGGCATCAAATCATCACCGGATGCTGACATCACACTGAAACCTAGATCGTGTTTCTCGATAATATAGTGGAATTTTTGTCAAAGTATTTGTTTTGTTTCCTCAAGATGGAATTCCACAAATTTAAGGTTTGCTTAGTGAATCATAAGCTGTATATAATTTTTAAGCGATAATTTCCTTTCAAAATACTTTCATAAATATCTAATGCAGAGTACATCTGGAAAATGATTTTTTCTTATACAACTAAAATAGATTTAACCCAGAATGCAACTGAGTGAAGAGTAGAACTTATTTTTACAGTAGTTTCTATAATCCGCAGCACCCATCGTTGCTGTACATATTACCTATTGTCAGCTTCACCGATTTTACAGAATATTTATATTATTTTTCCCACCAAGTAAAATAGCATAATACGTAAAACTAGGTCATAAAAATGATAATAATGAGATCAGGATACAAATTTTGGCCTAAAATTTCAAAATTACCATTTATTTGTGGAAATTATAATCATGAAAGAAGAAAATGCATCTGAATAGTTTGTGTGATAAACTTTGCTTGACAGGAAAAATTTAAAATCAGTAAATTATTACGTGTTATGCATAGTTTAAGTTCATTTAAAACTACTTCAAATGATTTTTCGGAGCAGAGAGAAACGATAAAATATTTTTACTTTAAAACGACTTGCAATTTATCGAAAACGAGAATAGCCTCTAACTGGCGTCGCTATACTAAAACGAAATTGAGTGGTAGTTGTAAAAATGGATAGATTGACTGATTGAACGATTGATGTAGTTTTATTTGGAGCGTGATTGAGACTAAGAAGTTCCATCTTCCACCTAAGCTCTCGTCATGAAACATATAATAATACATAGAACATTAGCAATGTAAATACAAGTACCAATAAAAATATAGCGAATAATTTTGAAACGATAAAATAGTCTGCTATGACCGGGAATCCGCGTTCAGAAACGAGAAAATTGATCTGCTACGATAGTTCAGTGGTAGAATATCCGCCCGGCAAGCGGAAGACCCGGGTTCGATTCCCGGTCATAGCAGACGTTTTTCTCGATTCAAAATTATTCCCAACTTTACAGCTTGTGCCTGTCTGCATAGCATCTTCGGATCGCTTCATTCCATCAAATAAAAATATAGGTATTGGTAAAGGAAATATGTGATTTTTGTGGGAAAAAATATGTACTGCTGAATAATGAAATCCATGTAAAAACTCTCTGCAGGAAAACACCCACAGAAGAAGGGGTGTGTGAAAAATTTACGAAACCTACTGAGATTCACTAAAGGCATCAATAAATGAAATTAGAACAAAATATAAATAAATATCATAAAGAAAAAAAATTGCACAACAAGAATAGAGCATTGAAAAAATAAACGCATAAAAATGACAAAATGAATAGATTGGTTACCTTAATACGGAGATAAAGATTTCATCACATTTAATTGCATTACGAGCTATTTTTCGACTGTTGCTCTGAAACGGTATTTCAAAATGCTTTGAAATTTTGAATTTTATTTTTCATGATAATATTTCAATTTCATGAACAATAAGAAGCGAATAAATATAAATGGTTCCTATAGAGGTGGTAAAGAATGAACTATGAAAAGGAAAGTCTCTATATGCTCCAAATTTTTACCATTGGAGTATTATTTTAAAAATTGATGAAATTTGGATTCAATCAAAAATTTCCAGTAATGATATTTCTGAAATACAGTAATGCTAGTGTGTACAATAATGTTCTCTGTTAATTGTAGTTGTCATTATCAAAAGTTTTTCATTATGCTGAGATTTCATCGGAGTGGATCTCTTTCTATAGTTGCGTAAGTGCACGTTTCCAAAGAGATTATTTGGGTCCTCTCCTCCTCCTCACCCTCCCGACCCATTACGCCGCTAACACTCCACCTCCATCATCATCTCCTCAATTCTTCACCACTCCACCTATTTCCAGCCCTTTCCCCACCGCCAACTCGTCCTCTCTATTCCTGTACCGCTCTCCAATCCACTAGGAACCTCCCTGTCTTTCACTTATCAACTCTTCGAGCATTCCCATTCCTCTCCCTCATCCTTCCAACCAACTACACCGTACCTCTGCCTTATTTTCTCCCTACTTCTTGCTTTTTCACATCCTCCAATTAATCCCATTTCACACCATCTCTCTTTGTCTGCCTCTCTTTCTCCCCTTAAATCTCTAGCTCTCTCCCTATATACCTTTCTTCTACCATTCTCTTCCTCTCTCCAATTCAACACGACAACCAGTCCACCTCCCGAACCAAGCATTCCTCCCCCCAAGACTTCTCCAGGCACTCTTAGTTCTTCAGTCGCTCTGCCCATCAAAACCTCCCACGCCGCCTCTTCAAGTCTCTCTTCCTTTCTTCCCTAGCCCATACACACACTCAATCTCTCTCTTCCCTCCTACATCTCTCTCTCTCTCCAACCTCTCGTTTTCTCTTCGAACTCACTATAGCAATCTGCCTGAGTAGAGGAGTCTCATGTGGCCTTGTGATCCACGATTCTCCGGCGGCGAGCGTATCCTCGTACAAAAAACACGCCGTAGGATTTTTTATCCCGTACATATGGCCTGGAAAAACGCGTCCTATTTGAAGAGCTGCTGGTTTGTTAGCACGATAGATATGGACCTGAAAATCTTGGAATTAAATGCGAATATAAGAAATTTAATTTCAGGAGCACTTTATTAAAGTCGTATTGTTATAAGTCTCAGATGGTTTCTGATTAAATCATGTTATGCAATAGAGTTACAGCTTTTTAAGCAAGAGTAAAATTCGGTGAGAGGGAGATATTTTGTAATGGTGATGACTATTTCTGAATGGAAGTGTAGCGGTCGCCACTTCGCAGTCATAGCCGTACATTATCTCTCTCAGCTAAAAATGTGTTAGTTGAAAAGTAGTTCTCCTGACGACAAAATTGGAATGTTTTCAAGGGAAAGAATGGAGAGGAAAGAGATTGGTTGCTTGTATCCCACGAAATCATTGGAATGGTAACAATATGTATCGTAGAAACATCGGGTTCTAACTCAAGACAGCAAAGAAGTGGTAGTGGTCATAGGCAGATAGGCAGAACTGTCGATAATTAAAACTTACCTGGCTTTAACATAGGTATTTAGATATTTTTCACAGAGAAAAACATCATGGCGATTAGAAATATCGAAACTTACGGTGTACCGAATTGCCAATTATTAAGGGATAAAGTTTATCGACGTTTAAAAGCATCATGTTTTTATGAATCCTTCAAGAACGAGCGACCTACCAGATTCTGTTTACATTTTTTTAAATTATATTTAGATTATTGGTTTTCAAACTGTGCTCCGCGATGATACCAAAGGGTGTCCCCGGAAATACTCACATCCTCAATGTTATGCTTCGCAAATGTATTTCTTGGAGTAACGCATAAGTACTTCACAAAACGTAATGTGTGAACATTACAAACGATTGCTTGGTGCATTTTACTTCATTTTTATTAATACATAATCATATTCAGTTGCGTATCATGGGAGAGGAAAAAATCCTGCATCCATAACAATTAAGGTGTATAAGTGAGCGCCACTCGTTATTTAGAGCTAACTAGCTTCTCCGAGAGTGTAATATTATCCTGAATTTATTATAATTTCATGCAAGATGATACGTATTTTCGTCTGAAAAAGTAATCATTAAATGCATTACCCGCCAACTAACATTAATGTTAGCTAAAGGCCAAATTCTTAGGACCTCTAGCCACTCAATTGGAATACACTCCAAGAAAAGAGTGTGAGGGTTGCCTGCAGTCCTTTTATAGCTCATTTTCAGATTTAGCCTGCTATTCCACAATGGATATAAAATATTAAAGAAGTTATTAATTAATATTGTGGCTATTTTCCGAATAAGTTTTAGTGGAGTATAAAATATAAATCTCGAAACTCACAATCTTGAGAATGGGGTCCGGAGATTGAGTGCTTGTGCGCGCGTGCGTCATCCCATGAAAGGAATAAAACCTAAAGCGTATTCTTGTAAGTGGCTTGTATCAGTAAGCTATAACCCTTCTCGCACTTTCCTCTGAAGCTTTATCCTCGGTTTCTTTTAAGATTATTCTTGGAATTGGAATACGTGTTGATCCGGAGTGGGAAAACGGTCACCGTCTGTCCATTCCTGGAATTTTCTGCGATGGCGAGGAAGTTACACAGGAGGAAGGAAGTGGGGTAGAGAAAGGAGGAGAAGGAGATAGAGATTGGACGGAAAGGCCAGGTCACGTTAATAATCTTTCCCCGTTGGGGATTTACTTGTACGAATCACCTTCGAGGTCATGTGAGCCATCCATTATCGTTGCGCCATTTGAAATGAAGTACTGCAGGAGAACGTCATAATCATCAGTTTAATTCCTCCTAGGTTATGATTTGTAAAGAAAAGAATTATGATTTACCTAAGTAATTAGTAAAGGGTATCTCTAAATACTAAATGATAAATAGTTTAATTTAAACTGCGTAAAAATTAATTTAATGTATGTATATATATATAATATGTGTGTTTAAGGATTTATGAATTTTTTCAAATAACTTTCAAAAATTGATGTTGTCGGTGAACCATTAGTTATTCGACACGTCTCCTTTCAGTTTTTAAACGGATCATTGCCCAATGCAACGATTCCAATAGAGTTCACTTTCCGAATTTATCGATATGTGAATGAATGCAGGAGTTTAAATCAAGAATAGGACTTGGAATTTTTGACGTTAAAATATACTAAATTTATTATTTCAGTAAAGTTAACTTGAATTAGTTAGGTATTGTCTTAAAAATTGATTTCAATCCGCAATAAAAAGAAATGCTTAACGATTCTATGTTCAATTGATTATTGATAACACATCCATGCGCTAGATTCTTAAAGTAAGCACTTATATTTTTATAACTCATAGAAACCTATCGTACTTATAAAAACTATAGTACTTATCATCATGTGTCCATTATACGACGCTGAAACATTCGTTAACAAAATTTTCTTCAATGAACCACAGATTCACTTATTGAAGGTTGAAATCAAGATCTCAGAAATAGCTATCATGACAACACATCCGCTTTCGAATTACGAATCTCTTAGAAAATGGCAACGAGACGTAAGACAAAGCTTTCAGGTAACGATTCTCGCGTTCCCCTCTTTTCTCCGCAATTCTCCCGCTTATGGCTTGATTTTATTTTATCAAATAAAATAGGTTAGTGTAAAATAAGCACGTCTTAACTTTTCTCTTTTCCTGGCTGACACCATCTCCAACCAATCACGGCTCCATTCTCTTTTTTATCACACCACCCATCCCTTTTCTTCGAATCCTTTCATGTTCCCTTTCTTTCCATTCTTTTTTTTCTCTCTCTTTCTCTGTCAAGATTCCGACGTTCTCCAATCTAGACTCTACGACTGAGCGGTATCTCTTTTGAAAAGAAGCTGTAAAGAGGGGAATGGACGCCCGAAAGAAAAAAATCAAGCGGATTTCGAATGAATGTGCAAACGAAAATATAAGGAAATGAGTCTTTTGGAAGGAGTGGGAAATTGAGGATAGATGGGCGTTGGGGAAAAGAGGATTAAGAAGAGAAAAAGGGCAAAGAGTGGTAAAGAAAGGCGCCAAAGCAAAATGGCAAAAGAAAGAAAGCTCTAGAAGGAATGTTTCGAATGCGGGAGGAATTTAAGAATCGTAGAACGTGAGAGGTAAGGAGTAATAAGGAGAGGAGATGGTAGGAGAAACAGAATCGGAAATGAAACGGAATAGAGAGCTCTAAGAAGGTTTTTTTATTAAGAAACCTAACATAAATGGGCGAATGAGAAAGATGTGTAAAAAATGGAAAGAGCGGTGGAGAATAGATTGATGAAATGGTAGCGAGAGAGGTAGAAAGGGAAAGGAATCAGACCGAGTCAAAAGTAAGGAGGCGAAAATAACTCTTTAGGAACGGAGTAAGAGAAAAGCGAAAAAGAATAAATGAAAAAGAAAATGAGCGCTCTCGCCGTGGCATCCGGACGTGATCTTTTGCATTTTTTTATTTATTTCTAGAAGCTGGAAGATCAAAAATAAAGGTAAACGTCCGAGGAGGATGACGAATTTCTTTTATTTCTCCCTCATCCTTATCTCTTGAATACACGGAAACTCCTGAAGGATGGAGGTTTAGAAGTGAGAGGAGATCGAGGAGGAGAGAGATCGGTACGGGGGAGTTGAGAGGAGAAAGAGTGGCGGCGAGGGCGGAGGTGGAACATGGCGCATGGATGGTGAGTGGAAGAGAGGGTGGGGTGGAGAGAAAAATGCGGAAAATGCTTTGAGAAGGATTGGAAAGAAGGCGAAAGGCGTTCGGTCTACGTCCATGAATGACGGCGGGTGGGAAGGGGGCCAGTTGGTTTCGGGGTGGCGGAGTGAGAGAAAAGGATTAGATGCGTGGCGGGGGGTGGGGGGGGGAGGGGTGGATGAAAGGGGTGGCGAAGGGTGGACGTAAGAGCTCGAATGAGTCGGGGGAGATCATAGAGGTGAAAGAAGCGGTGGGCTATTAATATTAAGGGTTGTTTTATAACTACTCTCTCTTATCGCCAAGTTGAGGCCGAAAATTTTCATTCGGAAAGCATTACTTTTCTCAATTGAGCTTCAATCTTAAATTTAAACGCGAAAGACATGTTTTTCGGAGAAACTGAATAACGTAACGTTTTCCTCGGCGTGAGTTACTTGTTGAGTACGTAGGAGTAGCCAGTAAATGACATTACGAATAAATTCTCATTATAAAAATTTGCTAATTTTTCTCTTTATAATTCAGATTTAATTTGATATTGACTTTTTAGATCTTATTAATACTCTCTTGGAAAGCGATGATCAGAAAATTAATCTCTTTGATATATTTGTTAAACATTGTTTGTTTAGATTGAGCTGAATATAATTAGTATGAGTAAACAGCACCTAAACAGTCTCGTATGTAGATAAACTCTTAGAGATACAGCTTACCTTCAATTAAAAGGAAATAATCAATCAATATAGAACTGTTAAAATAGTAAATTTTGAAGATATAAAATCGGTTTATAATGCGCTATTCCTCAATTCGTGGGATTTCGACTTAATCCCTCTGGATAAATTCGTACGTAGTTGCGATTCCGAGCCGTCCTCTTGGGACTAGGATATGGTCACGTATGAATCATTCTGTCCTGCCGCCATGCCAAGATTGCCCCGGCGAGAGATGATGCAGTGCCGATCTGTCTAGCGCAGAATTTCGTGGAAAAAACTTCGTCTCTATGGTGAGTAAGTATGGTCGGTCCCTTAAAACTTAGCGATCCTTGTCTCCGCTCAAGTGGTTTAAAATACGTTCGCGTCAAGTATGGCAAGCCTCGTTATTCTTTTCCATCATTCTTCATTATCAATGCTTCTTTGGTGTAGCGACAAAATTCCCAGATAGAATATTTTATGAGCTGTAAAACAAAATGGAAGAGTCGCTATTTAAACCATGGTTGTTATTTATGACGCCTATTTTGTCCATAACCTCGCTCAATCCTTTAAAGTTGCGTGAAGTTTTCATAAGTTCGCTCAAGGTTTCAACAGTACATTAGAAGCCTGTGTATTCCAAAGAAAAAAACTTGTGAGAAGTTTAATACTGTCCTGGTTGCATAAGAATATTCTGGTTATTTGATGCCTTTAAAATTGTCTTCATTAATTGCTTTCTTTATACGTTCGATTCATAGAAATGAGTTCACGAGAATGGCTCTTCGAAATTTTTAACTTAGTAGCATTAAGAATAAACCACTATGACAGACGTATATGCCCCTATTACTTTGATGCAAAATCCATGTTGATTCAAGGTCTCTGAATTCATGTTGCGTAAAAACGTTTACACTTTACCTGAGCAATATTCATTTCCATAATAAAAGTGGGAATAAAATGGCCAATGAAATATTTAAGATTAAAAATGTTAGCAATAATTTGTCACATTAGAAATATCATTTAATTTCTATTTTGAAATACAACGCTAACAAATAATATGAAATAAATTAAGGAATGTTTCGTCATTTGTGCTGTCAATTCTTTTATACAACAGCATCCCAATGGATATACGGATAATAGACAGTGGAATGAAAACAATGTTTTTTTAAAGTTAAAGTAAATTAAACTTTATTCTAATTGAAAGTAATACCCTATAAATGAATTGACCAAATGTAAAATGAAGCAGTTTTGTAAATGACTGAATTAAGTCATAAAGGTCAAACATGTGTTTCCACTAGTTTAGTTTTATATTATCAAAGATGTCCAACTCATACGGCATGCTATTTACTAAAATTGACAAAAATCGCTCTGCATCCGTTTCTCCGCAATCCCTGGCTACTCTCGAAGGGGATGAATATTTGAATAACTGGTTTGGCTGTAGCGCCTCTTCTCTTGACATAAATATTTTCCGAATAGATTTTTCCAGTCACAACAGGTCAGTGACACTTATCTTCTCCTGAAAAATACATAACATAAATTTCGTTCCATATTCCGATTTCCTATTTCTTTCTTTCTTTCTATCTTCGAGCCTTTCTCTTGAAAGCCACTTCACCATTACTAGGGCGCTTTTCCTTTACGCATTTTTCTCCACCTCTCTCAAAAATTCCACTTTTAACATCCTCTCTGAAAATATTTTTATTCTCACTTTCTGCTCACCCCCTTGCTTATCTTTATCTCTTTCTTCGCACACATACTTATCCCCGTCCGACGCTGAAAATTCCAACTCCCTCGAGCAGTTTCTTCTCTCTGCATACTCTCTTCAAAGTTTTTTTGTCCATTGCATGGGCGTATATATTTCATCATCCCCCACCCACTCGCGTTCAAATAGTCCAATTTCGGTTGTCTTGCTCAATGAATGCATGACAGACAGATTTAATACGGTTTATCCGAGTGGAGATTTTTTCGGTTATTCGGTTAAAAATTTCTCCCATCTGTTTTGTCTCATTTTCGTTCTAGCTACTCGAAATAAATTATATGCTGCGGTCGCTTTATGCCGAGTCTTAAAATGTATTCTTCCGACAAACATTGTTTTCTTAGATTTACAATGGCATTTTGTAGAATGAGGAAATTTATATCAAGAATTTCTGTTAACTTTTTAATTTATTTTACATTAGTTGGTTTTAATAGTTATTGAGGTATCAGAAGAATAAAAAGCAAAAAATGTGATAACAAAAATAGATTATTATAAATGAAATTTTAGTAATTGCGAGTAAAAGTAAAAAAATATATTTATTATTAATTGATTTCAATCCATTTAATTATTTAAAGCTAATATATTCTTTGCAAGAACAGGGAAGGGTTTTTCATAAAATTATTTTTATATTAAAAAATTCATCAATATAATTCTGAAAATTTGGTTAAAATTTATTTATATATTCTTAACTTACCTGTTAAATTGTTTCAGTTGCTTTAGTTAAAAATTTATTTTATACTACTACTACTACAGAGCTTTTCGAGTATGTCTATTTACTGCGAAAATTCGAAAGATATTTTTAATATATCATGTGTACATAATAAATTTGAGTTCTTATTTGTTACAAAGCTAATTACTTCTTATAAAATTCAACTACACTTATAAATTACCTAATTATGAAATGGATTATAAAACGAATTTTTTATTCATTCTAAGAGTTATCTTCTCCATATCCCTAAAAACTTCTTTTTAGTCACCAAACTGTAACTATAACTAAATTATTATAAGATTCGGATCATAGCTTAGTTTCTATTTTTTGTTGAAAATATTTATGATTTTCTAGTTTTAAGTCTAATAATAGGTCCTGTAGAGGTATTTTATCTTATTTTCTACGGATAGAGTACTTTAACAATGTTACACAAACTGAAACCATATACTATTTATTTTCAAATTCTCTACCTATGATGGTAGCTTCTTAATTTGTATACTATTAATTGAGAGCTTATACGAGAGCATTATATTATGAAAATGGTGATGATTTTTTTGTTTATTAATTATTTTAACATAACATGGGTATATGTTTATTAGTCAATATTACTAACGTATACATTTCCTGATATATCCTTAGGATTCTGTCATTAAATAATGAAACTAAATTCAAAAACATTGTAATTTCTTTTTATTTTTAACGATAATATTAAAATCCAATTAAATTATATGCATAGTAGCAAATGTCCGCATATGACCAGGTTAAATTTAATCATCTGTATGTGTCTAGATCATTGGTGCCCAAAGTACGGCCCACGAAGGGTTTTTGTGCAGCCCGTGAGGGTATGATGAAAGACCTATACGAAATATTTAACACACGAATTAATACTTTTATGAATATTATTATAATACAACTTTTAATACTGAAATTTAAACCATAAAATCCTTAGAATTATTTTTCTCTTATATTTTTCCTTATAATACATAAATAACTTCCGATTTAATCTCTAATTTGGCCCGCCGAAGAATTGCCAATTGCCAATGCGACTTGCAGAAGAATTTGCAACCACCGTTTCGGCCTGCCAGTAAAAAAAGTTTGGGCACCATTGGGTCAGATAATATTAACAGTATGAATTAAATTTCTTATCTTATTGCGCAGTTAGGCCAATTTAAAAACTTGTTTCAGTTGCTCTGTAGGAATTATTATTTTTTAAATTTCTCTCAAAATTATCATAACAGAATGCTGAATTGGGAAGAAAAGTAAGTTTCAGTAGCAATTAACCGTCTTTTATCTAAAACCGCTTTCAAATTTTCCATAAAAGCAATGTATCTGTCAGACTTACCTGGTTAGTGTTGACATTGGTTAGGTGAAAATATCTTCGAGTAACCTATATCTGCATGACCTGTTTTTTTATGTGCATTACAATTATAAAACATGATACTCATATAACATGAACTCCATTGAGAGATTGTCACTGATATAAAATCAATATTAACAATATTGTGACCAAACATTTACTTGTAAAAGCTCAGATGCTGGTGATTGATGAGAATGTAAAAACCACTGATGATGTAAGATGTGATTGAGACCCACCCAGCCCTAATCCGGTGGTGTGGTTTCCACCTTATCCTCTAAACAGCCC
This sequence comes from Tanypteryx hageni, assembly GCA_028673005.1. Classification (NCBI taxonomy): domain Eukaryota; kingdom Metazoa; phylum Arthropoda; class Insecta; order Odonata; family Petaluridae; genus Tanypteryx; species Tanypteryx hageni. The sequence goes on from CM054116.1 coordinate 62,405,545, forward strand.
CACATCTGCTTTAGTCTGGGCTCCAATTTTATGTTATTGACATAGGGAGCCGTATTAATATCGTACACTCACGATAGCATTACACTTGGGATAATTGAGACGCACAAGCCTATTCACCAACGAAAAGTTAGCCAAACCATAGATAGGGACATTCATGCATCCATTCATTCTAACGGTTATTTACTCTTCCCATAAAATGGAAGTACTAAGAACCACACCATATTCCAGTTTAAAGACATTACTGCCATGCCAGTGACATACTCATACAAGTCAGGAGCATGCACATACAAAAATATACACATCCATCCATTCTTATGGTTATTTACTCGTCACATAAAATTGAAGTACTAAGAACCGTAGCACATTAGAGTTTAGAAGCATTAATGCAATGCCGGTGATATTCGTGCTGATAAAAATTGATGAATATGAATTAATACAAGCTTTTGACAATGGCTAATTGTTCATGGAATATATTGTCAAAATCTAAAAGCATGATGGGCTAATCCACAAAGTCAAACATAATCTTATGGGCTTCCTTTAACAGTAGAAGGGCCGCAGAGGTCATTTTGTCCTTTAGCGAGTTTTAAAAGTGTCATGTTTGTAGTTTTTGAAGCACAAAGTTGCGGCTCTGTGACATTTCATCATTTAAGGTTTTGCACTATCGTACAAAAAATGGGCTTGTACCTGCAACAGGAACGCTTGTACAGAGGGCCATACATGTAAGGGCCATTAGCGGCCATTTTGACCGAAGTAAGCGTTTCTCACAAACCGTGTGCAGGCGAACCCCACACTTACGACCTAATAAGATAAATTTTCATCGGTCTCTGCTGTGTGAAACAAATTCATTGAGAACTATATTTTGTGCTACAAACCTGGAAAGAATGTCGCCAGTAATGAATAGCTCTTTCCCAGCAAAGCTCGGTGCAGGTTTACGCAGTACATGGGCAACAAGCCAGATAAATTTGAAAAAAAACACTGGCTTTTAGCTGATGATGTGCAGAAATACGTCTGCAATGGATTTCCTTACCTTGGGAAAGATTACTATTTCTGAAACGGTTATTAAAGCCAAATACCGCACAAAACGAAATTTCACTGAGAAAACCACAGTTCAAGAGAAAACCTAATTATTTTCCGACTCCGCAAACGTAGTCATTATAAAAATAGACCTTAAATCTCTATGTGAAATCCACGAAACGTCATACGTTCGAAGATACATTCGCTCGATATGCGCAACGACCTACCAGGTATTAGTAGTATCATGTTATAAAGCAGGGGTGCGCAAACCATGGCCCAAGGGCGTCATGCGGCCCGTGAGGGCATTTTATGTGGCCCGCGATCCCATCATGAAAGCGAACTATAATATAAAACACAATTTCATATTTGTAGCTTAAAATTATGGTCCGAAAATCTTTCCAAATATGTTATGGAGATAGCATATTATTTATTATTGAAAACAGGACCGCTCGCATTCCGATGTGAACCTTAACGTGGCCCACCGAAGCATTGTCTTCAGTTAAGGCGGCAACTGTTCATGTGGCCCGCCACATTAAAAGTTCACCTACTCATTTTATAAAGTGTACGTAAATTAGCGCCTGTAATATGCCACTGGCATTATCGATAAGCAATGCAGGATGCATAAGATCACGGCGATCTAAGTTAGTTACGGTGAGATCATCTTAGGCCAAAGGTCTCCCACTCGCATTTATACGCGGGCCACATGTGGGTACTGTAGTAAAGCCGCGTGCAGCATTCTAACTTATGGGATTTCCCAATCCGCGCACCATTTCGTATTCTCTGGAAATTCACTCTCTTCCTATTAGAGGAGGATATCGCCCCATCTCCCAGTGCCCTTAAACGTTAAACTAATGGTCTTCCGTACCCCAACGCTGCAGGAGGTTATAAATGGGAATTAGCAGTAAACTGCCGATATTTTGAAGATGCTGATATAATACGCACATTGAATTCCTTCGACTATTTAAAAGATTTTCTTGATTTTTTAATGCATAATATAATCTAGTTCTCGACATCTCATCGCACGGCGAGCATCCACTGCTCAAATTCCACCAGTTGCATTCATGCTTCATGATCATCTGCCGCGAATCGACATTTACTGTTAACTTAGTATATAAAAATGAAGCACTGAGTTTTAGTAAATTGAAAATTTATAATATAAATGGAAGGATTGCAATATATCCTCCCTCAAAATAATGCCACAAACATATATTTTTCTTAAATTACCAGGTCAACACTAAATATACAATTAAAAAAATATCATTATATATAGACATTCCTTACAGAGGAGGAGGAGGATATGACATATAGCATATATATAGGAGGATACTATTGTTTAGGCACTTCCAGAGGAGCTGGAGACTCGAAATTTTTTTGATAGGTAGTATTTTGTGTAAAACCGACAAGAAAAAAAGAAAATCATGAAAAATTGCAACAATGCGGACGCTAAAAATTCATAATTGTTTATACAAATTTTCAAGGTTTATGTATTTTCGCATATGTTACGGAGTTGAAATTTTTTTATAAGTAGAATACTTAAAAAAACGAAATAGGGATTATACAAATTTTGATATTTTAATTTGTTTGGCAGTTAAAAATTCTTAAACTTTAAACAAATAGATAACTGTTTAGGTACTACCGGTCTAGTAAATGAGCTGAAATTTTCAATTTATATGAAGTTTAGCCTTTGTAAACAAATAAACATCTCAGAGTAGTTATGAAATTCTTATTGCGGCCGTCAAAAATTATTTCAATTTAAATAATTAGATAAATGTTATTTCACTTCTTATTGTGTTACAAATTTAAAATTTGGCATAATGGTGTGGCATTATTAACCCAATGTGGAAAACGTATAGTATTCCTAAAATTGCAAAAATTAGCGATTGTTTTACTCCATTATTGTTCCATAAGGAGAAAACGAAAATCGGTCCCGAGGAGAAATCTTTTGAATTAAAGAAATATTTCTCATGATGACATATCGCCCTGAAAATTTATTGTATTTTCAAGGTGAGATGATATGCTTGCAGAATGCATGCGCCTTTTACTAGTGTGTATATATATATTATATATATATATATATATATATATATATATATATATATATATATATATATATATATATATACAATTCCTATTAGAATGGTTTCGAATTAAAATTTTTATATTAGTCCGTTAAAAATTATATTTTCGTTTTGGTGTGGTTTTTTGGGGGTCGCTCACGCAACCACTGATTTCTATAGATATATACAACCCAATAAAGCCTGCAAAAGTTGTAATTGGATAGGAAGAAACTCGTCGAAACGGAGTTATAATAATGAAATAAATAAACATTCGCATAGTTACCGTTGTTAAAAGTGTTTCTTTCGATGGAGGATATATTGTGGCCGTCTAAATCATTAAAAAATAAAATTGAACGTTAAAGTTTTAATTAAATTATTGTCTAATTAACGCACCTGTAGAGAAAACCAAATTGATACATTGTTGACACAAACAAGATTGTGTAAAGAGAGCTAATCGCAGAGAAATTCCAGCTGATAGACGGATCAATGGAGTCAGTCTTGATTTTTATTTGTTCATTTCTGACTTTCCCTTATACTAAGTACGAAGAGGTATGATTGCCTTGTTTATAACATTCTACGCAATTTTCGATTATTATTTCATTCTCTCATTTCGCTCTGTTACATATTATAGAAATCCAATCTTTTTTAAAATTTGTCCGGAATTTTTATCTCCAAAACTGCAGTAGAACTCCGATTATCCGAACTAATTGGGACAAAGAATGTTTCGGATAATCAAAAATTCAGATAATTGGGCGGAATTAAATCAAGTATGGATGTGCACGGGTTTCTCGTGGTACATAGGTGCTTTTCTTCAAATTCGTCGTAGTGTAATCATATATTAATGTATTTGCTTTGAAATCAGAAATATTTTTCCTTATATGGTGGTAGTCCTGCTTTTTAGATACTCTCGAAACATGTTAATTTCATTTTGCCATTCTATACTCGACCTACAAGCAAAATTTATTTTTGAAATAGGTTCAGCTAAAAACTTCCAAACTCGTAGTTACATAAAACTTCTAACCTTGATATTGTGGTAGCCTGTTTAGTCGATCTGGTTGATATATTCTGTTTTGGTTATTTATTTATATGAAGATTATATATATAAAATATTGTATTAAAATTCATGCTGATTGTTTTCTATAAATGCGTGAAAAAATATAATTTTACTTTTTATTGTGGTAGCTCTTTATCTCAGCTTTAAACGTCTTGATTTCAATATGGTATGCTGTATAAATATATACAGAATTTAGTTTAAATCCGTTCAGGCAATTTCTTCCAAATCCGTAAATTACTGAAAGAATTAAATTTGTAAGTGTGGCATCCCTGTTTAGTTGATCCGGTCTAGATATACTATTATGGTTTTGTATATATGAGTACATTATAAATTTTAAATTTGGCTAAAATTGATATTAACAGTTCAACACAAATACTTGTAAAATAAATTTTTTTATTACTTGTATTGTGCCAGCCCTAATTTCTATATATGCATTAAAAATATGCATTTTGTTTATTAAGGTTGCACACCTTTTTCATGCTGTTTCGTTGAAATCTGTTAAGTTAATTCCTTCCAAATTAATTTTTATCGAAAAGAATAGTTCTGCAATTGTGGCACCCTTGCCGAGTCGATCTGCTGAAAATATGCTATTTTGGTCCTATACTTATGTGAAAATTCTATCTACCAAATTTAGTTGAAATCGGTATCGGTATCGCATGGAAAGTGTTATTATGATCTAATAAGAATAATTGACTTAATTGATGCATACAAATGTTCAGTTGAAAGAAAAGCAAAATGTAGATATAGATGTTTAAGGTAGGAAGAGTTCCCGATTACAAATGTTGGTCTAAATTAAATAATTGTTAGAGAAGTTTTCTCATTTTACCTTCTGAGTTATCTTTCAATTTATTCATTTTCAATGATAATGAAAAACATACTTCACTGTCTACTAAGTATAGAGAATATTCAGAATGCATAAAATGTTTTTGGAGAACGAAAGAACTTAAAATTACACATAAAAACTGTCTTCCACTTACCTTTTGAAATAATTAGCCAGATTTATAGTTCTTTATGGTGATTGCCCTTCTCTGAATAACCTTATTGTTTCTTTCTTCCCTACTTTAGCTTATATTAGGTATATGTTATTTCTTTTAGTTAATATTAGGCATTATTTATAAAGGTTGTCATGTAGGTTGTTAATCCAACAATACATTCATTCCCATTGTATTTAAACGAGATAAATTAATAGATGAAAACTTAAAAAAAAATAAAAAATGCAGTTCAAATCACTTTAAAAACCCTCCCATTTTACTTAAATTTCATTGCGGCTAAAATGGCACCTTCTTACAGCATCTACGTTCTGTAGTTGATGCGTTATAAAGGCACAAACAAACAAACAAATTCTTCAAAATGTTTATGCTAGAGATAGAGATATCCAAAGGATTTTTAACACTTTCACAATTTCGGAAAATCTTTTTCTTCCATCTTTCGGAGATTGAGAGATTGTTGCAAATAATTACCAAACAATAATCTTAATATTCTTAAAAAATAATATTTATGAATTGAAATGAAAATTTAATTCATGAATAAATTACTCCTACACTAACTCATGATAATACTTGATCGCACGCGGGCGCCAGGAAATTTCATTGTGGCCGCTGATTTCGCAAATGTTCTTGATAAATAAATGGCAACATATTTCCGGGGTGAATGTCATGTGCAATTCATGTAGTAATGGATTGAGATTACGTTTTTATAAAATTTTATATACTTTTACTTTTTATAAAATTATATTTACTATATAAGCTAATGCTAACCATATAAGTTGTTTTCTATTATGTGCATATACTTGCTGGTAATCGAATAACTTCTATATGGAAATGAAGCTCTCATAAGTTAATTTAAAGAGATGCTAATTATTTATCGTTTCATTTATAAATAATTTAAAAAGTTTATTTGACCAAAATTAGAGTTTATTTAATTCATGATTGAGACATCCACAAGTAGTCACAGCATTTCGAACATATATTAAATTGTAATCATGTTTGCATTAATTTTTCAGCTTTCAGTTTTCGAGTAAATCCAGGCACATCGTATATCATTCAACAGAACAATTTCATAAAAAGATATATTCGTTGTAAAATATTTAATATCTAGATTTTTATTTATAAATATATAGGAATGTGACAGCAAGTATCATATTTTTTATTTTTATGACGATCTATAATTTTAATATTATAATACTCAGAGTATGGCTGAGTTCAGACATTATATTTTCCTTGTAAATACACAAAAAATCCGTTCTCAGCCCTTTTAGAGAGTAAATGATGGATATAGCAAGATTTCTAACAAGCCCTCCCAGCATCTCCCATTTCTCTTCTCTTTCCCTTTGGTACTCTCTTTTCCTCAAAAAACGGTCACATTTCCCCCCTCCCCCAACACTCTCTCTCGTACCCTTATCACGAACGCGTATCTCCCTCGAAGTAAAACCGACTTCGAAAAAGAGTATGGCAGTCTTTGCGAACGGTCCCGCGTTTTACAATCTCCCGAGAGTCCTAAAAACGAGAGGCAAGGCGTGTGTGCAGGAGTGTCAACTCGAGTTTTGTTGGGAGCTTCAGAGTGGTTAGATTGGGAGTGAACACCCTGCCATCTCGCGGACGGCTGGAATAATCTCAGAAGTGGAGTCTGCCCATAAGATAGCCGCTCATATTACTCCCCTCCTATTATTTCTTTTTTTAGAGGAAGTCTGTGTCTTATCACTCACCTTTCATTTTTTCCTACCCTTTTTCTTGTCGGCCATGCTTTACTTCATAGCACTTTCTATCCTCTTCATGCCCACAGCTATTGCATAGCCTTTTCCTTAAGCTTTCTCAGTGTTTTGCTTTTCCTTTCAGCCTCTTTCCTTTTTTCTTAATATACACTAAAATCCCTCCACTTTCTTCCTTCTTTATCTAATATTCCATTCCATCTCTCTACCCTTGTCCTTTCATTTTTTTCTCTTATATATTCCTCTCTTCTCCTCTCTTATTTCCACTATCCTACTATCATCCCCTCTCCACTTGTGTTTCTTTCACGCTTCTTTCAATCTCTTCTCCAATATTTGTCTCTTCCTCCCATATTCGTTTCTTTTTTATTCAATTTACTCCCGCATTCAAATCTATTTACGCACCTACTCTGCATTCCACGCTCAATATGTTTGAAGAAACTCCAAGTACTAACTTATGTTCTTGCATTCTTTATAAGGAGAAAGTAAGGAAGACCTAAAAGAAATTCTCAAAATATTTTCTATTATGTAATTTTTAGATTTCCTTGTACGTTGCTCATTTTTATTTAATATAGTTAACATTTTAACTTAAGATTTGGATGCTTCGTTTATTTTTCTATTTATCGTTTTAACTTATTATGATATATTTTGTTCTATATATTCAGATCCCGTGTCTTTCAATCTTTTCTTAGTGATACACGGGCTGTATTTTTCCTTCAAACAATTGATGCCTGCAAGAAAGTAAAACAAAATCTTCTCAGCTTATGCATTTAATAATTTAAAAAGATTGTATAAATTATTTTTAAAACATAATACAGTGATTTATTTCTTCTATCTACATTTAAAAAATCAAGATGCCAAGATAATTTTTTAATATTTTGTGAAAATGTGTTCAAGTAAAATTAAATGGTCAAGTTTTGAATAGTTCTTTAAAAAAAGATTTTTTCAATATTCCATCAACTATAGTTACTTTGTTGTTGAAATGCGAATGACTTGAAATGTTGGCTAAATCTCGAGTAAAGCTAAAGAAAAAGAAAATATGATGTACGCTGCTAATATTATAAACTATCACCATAAATCATGCACAACAGTTTCATGAACAATATAGTATATATTTCCTTGAATACAACTTCCAAATGTAGTACTAAAATTAGTTCTGTCTGTAGAATTTTATATCCTTTTGAGTTTACCAGAACTGAACTGAAGTATTATTATTTTGAAGAGTAATATATCTTTTCCAGCATTGCTAAAAGATTCATAGAAATCTCGAAAATGCAGATCATTAATCAATTGTATCCTCTAGGTCTGTTTTAAAAAATTCCAACGTGGTTCCATCCATTTTAAATACATTTTCTCTGCACTGCTCAAGGCTCTTTATACCCTACTATCAATCCATTTAATGCATCGCTATCGTTCTTATCTTAAACCAGCTAAACGAAACCTTCTCCATCAATACACGTCTCCTTTTTTGCCATGCAAAATTTCACTCGCTATCCCTTTTCCGCCCTTTCACTGGCCTCACTCCTTCCTCGTTCACATCTTCCAGGCTCTCAGAATCTTCTTGCTATCGATAGCGTCTCAGATACTCCCATTCTAACCACACATCTTTTACATCCTTTTATTACAATAAAGCATTCTTAGAATTTCTCTGCTCTATATCTCACTCTCAACTCAACACGATTTGGGAACTTCACTATCATAATAGGTAGTCTGTCCGCAGAAAACTCCCTAATTATTATTAGTTTACGTGGTTCACAGCATACTCCTGTTTTCTTCAATCTTCATTTCTCGATAGCTCTATTTTCCTTTTAATCAGCTGAAACCTTTCCCTTCGTCTTTGTCTTTTCCTTCGAGTTACCCTTATGACACGTCTTGAATCGTTATGTATCGTATCAGGCAATGTCCTATCTTGATAGCCTTCCACTTCCACTTTTTATTCTTCTTAGTATTTCTTTTCATTACCATTTGGATACAAACTGAATGACCCAAATATTTTGAGGAATTCACTAGTGGACATTATTTCGTAAATTTTGCTCATACCATAACTACGGTAAGCGAGCTTTTATAAAGAGATATTCCAGAAAAATTAAAACATATACGTTAACGTACTTGTGATACTATGTGTTTTTAATCTGAAATTTATTTATACTACCTCATTCTTCCATGTAAAAACGAAAGCCTTGTTAGTGTTTTTCTTGTAATTGCGTTTAATTAAAAAATTGAGGAAAACCTGTGCCACCGCGCTTTACAAAATAAGTAAGAATTGCGGGGGTTGTTCTCGAGTAATTAATTTGCCCATTATTTTCCCTTTCCCTGCACAGAGACCAGTTATTTGGTGCTTTTTATTTTCTTTTTTAAATATGAAGAGTTTGTTAAAACTTGTCCACCGGGCGAATTTTGCGCATATTTGTGGATTTCATAGTTCTCTTTCACTCCTCTCTCCCTTCTCATAAAAAGGAACGCGAGCAAGTTTCGCGATATTGTTGAATTTTTGTATTTTGTTAATATTTTTCGCGTGCCAATCAAAAGTGTAGAGTGCGTTTTTCTAGCTTTGTCACATAAAAGTCGTCTTAAAGTCCACCTACCGGTTCTCCAGAGCGGCGTTCAAGGAATGTGCGCACGATCGCTTTGCGGCGAATGAAGGAAGAACCCATTGTAACCGTCGCTCGGATGAATAGGGTATTTCCACGCGAGAGCTAATAACGCTTTAAATAAATGACTGCCGAGTTGCACCTCTTTCTCTCTCGCCCGAGTTTCCTTTTTTAGTTTATTTCATAAGACGCACCGGATGATTTTTTTGCCTGCACGTTTTTATATTCGAACCAAAGTTGAAAAGTATAGAAATTGTAAAGTTGGCGCACATGCATATTTAACATCGCAGCGCTATTCAAGCTTTTATAAAACTGGAGTATGACGGAATGCATTTGGCAAAGCAACGTCATCTCATCATCTGCACCTCGTAGATTTGGCTGATCAGCCTTTTCCGGCACCTATAAGTACTACGAATCTGTAAGTGAATAACTCATTGCACACCTCAAAAACTGAAGGATTAATCCTTATCCACGCGCACGCGCCTGTGCACTGAATGGAAGAAAACACAGCATTAGCGTGCTTTTGCGAAAAAGCTATGAGTAAACGATGCTCAAAGTCCCTTCCGAAGGACGGAATGCTCTTCTTGCTTGTTCTCCTCACAACACGCACGTCGTGGCTGGGCAATCCCAGGTTGGTGAAACCTGCTTTCACCAGGACTGAAACGCTGGCCTGCTATGTTAAAGGCCATAAATAAACACCGCCGCCACTATTCCCGCGAAATAACGCATGAAAGAAATGTATTCTAAATATTTTTATTTCAACTGTAATGCTTATCCCGGAATCGCTGAACGGAATAGCATGGTAGTAAAAGTTCATTGCTCAATAATTCCAAAAATTTGGAATGCAGAATATTTAACTGAATTGAAAGTTAACTGAGAAAATATAATAAATTTGTGAATTCCAATATAAGATGCGGTTTAATTAAAATACTGCTTGTAAATGAAAATGTGCTTGATAAGTCGTCCATGAGCAGAATACAGAATGGGTCGAACTATCGGTAATATTTTTTAGGAAATTCTGATTTTTGGAAAATAAATAATTATAAGGAAAAAATTTAGATATGAGGCGGATGAATGTTAGGTTTTATAAACGTTTAACTGTTAAAGGGTCAACTATTTTATATAATGATTGCGTTGGTGTCCTTTAAAGTGAGATCCAAATTTAAAAAAGGACTTTTTAGTTTATCAAATTGTTATTTTCAATGATAATTTTTAGTGTGTATAAGGTATTATTTTATATAACTATATTGTGATAAAATTATTTATTATAATAGTATTCATTAATTTCTACAGAACTTTAACTAGGTTGAAATTAATAAATTTACAGAACAGTCTTTGACCTTTGTTTAATACGTTCGATTGAAATCGTTAGATGGATTGAAGAAGGCTTCAATTAAAATGCTATGGCTAAAAGTTTCGTAGTAATAATAAAGTACTTTTAGAATAAAACATTTTTGACAACATTAAAATACATGAACGATTGCTTTTGAATAAATTAAGATTTATTAAATTTTATTATACCTCACAATTCTTAGCCAATTCACGTTAATATAATGATTGAATGCATATTTGAAAAATAATTTCTAATTATATAGTAGAAGTTTTAATTTTTATGCAACGTATCTTTTGACCTAAAATATTCTAAGATAATATGGGATTTTTTAATTCAAATGCGATTGATTTATTGGCCATCCCTAATAACGTGGAACATCCGAACTCATTCATTCCCAATGCACGCCGCTGATCATAATAAACGTCAATCAACTTTTCCCGGGCCCATTACCCATATGATCGTCACGTGACAGCCTCCCGTCCCTACCGATTGGTAAGGTTTTAGGCTGGATGAGTTTGATGGGAAATGGGGTACCGATAGGGTTTCGAGGATAGGTGGAGTGGGCGTCTCGATTCACCCCATCCCTCACCCACCACTACCTCCTATCACCGATGTCGGAATCGGTCGATTCAAGGGAAAAGACGTGGCGTGGCGGTGTGGCGTGGCAATATCTTGGCTCTTGGCTCGGGGCATACCAAAGGGAGGAGAGGGTGAAGTCGCGTACAGAGGAGCCGTAAGGGGGGAGGAAGGGGAACGGGGGTTGATGCCGGCAGGGGTGGTGGTGGTAGTGGTGGCTTAGTAACCCCTCCACGGCGTCGTCTACGGATCGATAATGAAATCGCCCTCCCACTCAAAAACTCGGGGCTCGGCGGCACCAAAACACACTGCGGGGGAATGGAGAGGAAAGGGCATCTGCTGCTTTAGAGAAGGTCTCCTTTTGCAGGGGGGTTATGATGGGGCAGGGTGGATGAAAAAAAGGACAGCTCAATCTCTGTAACGATGACGTGAAATTTTAATTTGAGGCGAAATTAATGACCGGGAGAACTTTTTTGTAGGACGCGGAGTTTGTTGTTTTTTATTAGTTTTTTTTGTTTGTTATTTAAAAAATTTGATCTTCCCATTTAGTCGGAGTTGTTTGCGTTTAAAAAGTTTGGCTGCGACTGCGATGGCGGAGTATGGTTGGAATGTGTCTGTGAGTTACTTAAATATTTTTTGGCCTTTTTTTAAGGCCTCGAGGTGAAAGGAATGTACATGAATGTTTACATTAAAACTGAGATGCAAACAAATTTATGCCGAGCAAAGGAGCAGAATTTTTTACCGTTTCCCCGATTTTATTTTGGGGTATACTTACGATAAATTATTCATAAGTTAAAATCAAATAATTTTTTTTACTGAAGCGTCAGATCTGACGAAAATGGTTCGTTATATTATATAATAAATATCTACCGTCGCTAATGCGCTACAGCTAACTAAAAACTTTTTATCCGACCTTCGTGGCCTATAATAAAACCGCAATCTAAAGCAACGCTTTTATGGAGCTGATTGATTTTGGTAATTTAATACATTATTTAAATTAATTAATTCGGTGTAAATGTTTTAGTTTCCTGCTACTGCCAAGTGCACAGCCTATAATATTGTATGTATTAAATAGACATTAAAGGTAATGAATATTTTATAACTCCTATGCTATTAAATGTTCAAACTTAAAGAAACAATTTTCTTCTATTCTTGAAAGGAAAATTGTGATTCTCCTATTAAAAACAACTATTTTACCATTTTAAGTGATTCTTCTTCATTGAAATTTACTTTCCTGTTCAAGAGTATACGTTTTAAATTTTTGGTTTACTATCTAAGCAATCTTTCGAAGACTGGTTGGATAATCAATTAAACAATGATCCATATTGCATACAATATATGTTATATTTAGATGCGTTAAAACTGATTGGATAATTCGTTAAACACTGAACCATATTGCATACAAAATATTTTATATTTAGATGGGTTAAAACGTTACTTGAAACCTTTAATATAAAAATACTGTAGTATTGATTGATCAATTGAAAATATTATTTTAAATTAAACACCTATACTTTAAAGTTCTTCTGCATTCAAACTAATTTAGAGATTTACTATAAAATTATGCGCACGATGGTTTACGCTGTTTCATTTAAATGATATAATATTAATATGCCTATATTTTGGATTAAATATTTTGTCCAACATTAGCTGATGAATAGTATTTAGTATTTTAAAGAATATTAAATAAAAATACGCCAAATCACAAGATATTCTCAGAACATTTTAGAATGTGGGTTCTTGCAATATATATATATATATATATATATATATATATATATATATATATATATATATATATATATATATATATATATCCTATCAAATCGCAAAGAAACGTCACATATATCATAACGGGAATTAAAATTGATGAATTGCTGCAATAATAATAGCTAAGCATTTAGAGAGTAATACGTCTCCGTTTCTAATGAAGGCACAATAAATTTTAATGTGGAGGATTATACCCATATTAGCTCAATGTGGAAGAAGTGAAAATATATTGCGCCTTAGATCATATAAATGACCCAAATTGTTCAAATTTCTCCTCTCACTAATCGTGACGCATGATGAAATCTAGGTAAAACTTCTAGAGTCGCAGCGCACCCACCGTAGCAATTAAAAACTCTTGTTTGGCAAATCTCTGACCGTTTAGACCACGAAACGGTTACTTTTAAATCTCTCGGATCCTCCCATTCATACATTCATCCCATATTTCTTGAGGCGCAAACAACTAAGCCTTAGCCATCGGGTGCAAACATTGCCCAAAACTTGTAATCATCTTAAATAGTGTTAAAAAAGAGAAAGAACGAGAAAATAAAAGGATGTGAGAGCAAAAAGACACTCTTTATCTCACCCACGTTCGTCTTCTTTCTCGAAGGAAAAGAATTCTGCAAGCAAGTTTTAGGCATCGGAGCATTAAATCGGACTCCCTCCCCGAAGACATTTTCGGAAGAATGGTGTTGTGTATGGAAGGAAATTTCGGAAGGAGGGACAGATCAGAGGTTGAAAGGAATGGCAAAGGGTGGAAGTGGGAGAGAATCGGTGAGAGGAAGTATAGGGGGTAGGAGAAATGTGCGTAGACAGTTGGGGCGTGTCAGCGGGAGGGAGAGGTTTTTTAGAGTATGAGTTGAATGGGAGCATAAACGAAGAGAAAAAAGGGGTTGCGTGGGAATTTAAAGAGGTGGAGGAGGAAGGAAGGAAACCAGGACAAAGATGATGAAAGAGTGTGGAGGAGAGGAGGGAGGGGGAAAGGAGGAGAGAGGAGAACGGGTAGGAAGGGCGAGGGTGGCGACTTCGGTCGAGCGTTAAGATGAAACTGGGTGTGGCGGGGACGTGTCAGCAGAGGGGCGGGTTGGTGAAGGGGTGCAAATAGAGAGAGAGAGAGTTCACGAAGAGAGAGAGAGACAGAGAGAGAGAGAGAGGGAAGTGTCGCGGTGTTTGGATGGTTTTAGATTGAAGGAGAAAAGGAGGGAGTGAGAGAAAAAGAGGGAGAGAATATGTGAGGAATGGGTATGATGAACCTTTCCTACGAGATATAGGAAGAATAGAGGTGACTTTACCCGCTTCGAGGACAAGAAAGAAGATATGAGAATAAGGCAGGCGATAAGTCGGAGTTGGATGGTTTCGAGGAGGCGGAGGCAGGAAGAGAAGAAAAAAATTTTGGTCTGGTGAGGCGTGATAGTGGACTGAAATTGGTGGGTGGAGTGTGTTTTTCTGAGGCGAATTTCGGTGGAAGGGATATGTTAGTTGGGGTAAAGGAGTGAGACAAAGACGGAAATAAGGTCGAAAGGCAGAGTCTGTATAGCATGATATGAAGGGGAAATGGAAGCGCTGGGCAAGTTTGATGGTTTGGATGAGGAGAGGAGAGTGAGAGAGAGAATGGTTTCGGGAAACGACAAGTGGGGTCGGAGTAAAAGTTTAACCGGGAAATATGGAATGAAAGATTGTAGTGCTCCTCCAATATAGTGGTATGAAAGAGCGAGCAAGGAAGTCGGACTGTGCAAAGTCTGGTTATGAATACATTCTCGTGAGACAAGAGAGATGGGAGACAAGAAAGGTAGTGTAGCGTAAAAGTGGTAAAACTGAAGCGGAAAGTTCGTCGGGGGAAAAGTGAATATCTTCCCACGCGCTTTAATTTTGATCGGTGTAAGTGAAGCGGGACGAAGAAGGATTGAGCATAAACTCAGGTGATTAAGCGGTGGGATTGATTTGATGGAGTCTGGCTTAATACGTATGTTGACGCGATTTTGCAAAATGAAACCAGTGCGAGACAAAACTACGAGAGTTTGATGATGATGAGCAATGATATTTTGAAAACGGATAGATGATAACTAAGTCGAATTAGCAACAAACAACTTCAATAATGTTCACTAACACGTTCAGAGGTTATCTCACAATACTTCATACGAAATGCATTAAACAAGTCTGGCATACAGGAAATTGATGGAATAAAGTGATCTGAAGATCCTATGCAAACAGGAATAAGCTGTAAAGTTGAGAATAATTTTGAAACGAGAAACATCCAACTTCAGAAACGAGAAAATTGATCTGCTACGATAGTTCAGTGGTAGAATATCCGCCCGGCAAGCGGAAGTCCCGGGTTCGATTCCCGGTCATAGCAGACGTTTTTCTCGTTTAAAAATTATTCCCAACTTTACAGCTTATGCCTGTCTGCATAGGATCTTCAAGTCTGGCATAGTTACACATGAGGTAAAATACTTCTCAATAAAACTCCATTTTAATCGCTTTGAGAATCCTCTCAAAAAGCTTAATTGTGTTTTCACTACGTGGGTAAGAATAGTTCTTTTTAATATTTTCCAAGCTGGAATAAAAATATGGTTAAATAGTTAATTGACAAAAATATAAGTTCTTTTGCTGAATTTGTGTTTAATTATCAATGTAATGAGATCTCCATGCTGTTTCGTGAAACCTATTAAATGAAAGGGAGTCGTTGCTGGTTTTACGGAAAAAAGTAAATGATTTAATATTTTGTAGCATCTGGGTGCGACATTTAGCTTGGAAAAAGTAATTACATGAAAGAGAAAGGGCTTTCAGATAGTAAGAGTAATGCGGGAAGCTGGGAAGGTTGCATGGCAACCAGAGAATGGAGATAACAGTTAGAGAAATATAAGATCGGTACTTGAAAGGAAATTATGATAAACAATGACAAAATTTTCCTCGAATTTAGTTAGAGAAATCGATTGTCAAATATAACGCGATCGTTCAAGCCATTAATGAGATTTTTGTGAGAAGTTTCGAGGTATATTTAGATTTTATGAGTAATTTTGCGTATAAAGTAAACTACGTCATATAACTCCTGATAATATCTCCATTTATCGGGGAAGCTGATTTCAAATTCAAATTGAGTATAACATCCAAATTACACAGATTTCATAAGCAGGTTAGAATATATTTTAAGACATTCAAAGCTTTCCATTGTATTTACAACATTTTAGCGTATTTACTGAGCCGTAAGAAGTAATCAGTGTAGAATAAATTAAATCGCAGATGAAAATTACTTGCATTTAATTCCTATTATCAATAATTACAGCGAAAATCTTTCAAGAAGAATTAGTCAAATGTATTTATCGGTATGAATGTGTTGCGTGCATTATTCGTTGGTCGTAGCATCAACAAAACTATTTAAAAAAAAGCAAACGCTATAAGGCAGGTTAAATATCTGGGATTAAGAGATAAACATTGTGAAAATTTTCTCTGTAGACACACAGGAATCATGCGACATTTAGGTCGATGCGGAGTTAGATAAGGAATGTTTAAAAAACCTTGATAGTTCGAATTAATTGATATTTCACATGGAATGAAAAGAGCCGAGATAAACTTATTAAGATGGCTGGAAATATATTTGAACGCATTAATAACTAATATTTTATTGGTTTTTATATTTTGGGATTCGCAAGAATGTAAGAGGAAAAATACCATTTTCAAGGAGTTTGAAGCAAAAAATTGTTTTATGAGGACAATCGAAAGCCGTGCTAAAGAAGAGAGAGAGAGCAAAGATTTAAACTTATAATCACTAAAATGGCAAACATACTGAATATTTAAGCGAAAATATCTCGCGTCTCATTTTAATTAACATTCTATAGAACACTTCAAATTTATACATATATAGGATTGCTTGAGTTTTAAAACCTTTCTGTTTGATCCAGCAAATAGTATTTCAACAGTAAAAATTGTGTTTTTGAACTTAAAACTTTGTCATCTACCAACAATCTTAAACTTTCTATTGTTTATGGTTCAATTGCCAAAATATGAATAACACCGGGACGTAGCGTTATGGCCACTTAATTAAGCACAATTTCACGAAGCGCTTTATATATATATTACCAGGCAATGCGCTTATAGCATCATGAATAATTTACATTAAATACTCTTTAATGTCTGAGAATTATTAACAAGCTTTAATTTTAAATGGTGACAAGAATAAATTGATTTTTTGATTGAGTTATACATGAATGATGATAATGACACTGGATTACAGGACTACTGAATCCATATGAAATTAAAAGTAATTGAGGATCTCATCTCACATTTTTTTAAGCAAACAGTATGCTTCCATTTACGTTGTAATGCCCCGTTCTTAAAGATGCCGTCCGTTTTTCACGAAATATGTTAAATATATGCAAAACGTCCCTTCAAATTCATGCGAAAGTTTTTAAGCACAAATATCTTGCCTCATTGATGGCATCTGAAAACTTTTTCTTTATTTTATGAAACCTATATTTATGTGCGCACGTAAAAGTAATTTGATGTAATAATACTTTTTATATGTTATCTGTGTCACAAGTTATTCGATCTTCTAGTGGCTAATATATCTTTCATAACAATTCCATTCAAGGCTATTGTCAAATAAAATTTGTATGTTAATATCGTGGTGGCCAGTCTCAGCCGCTTGAACTAATTCGTCTCTTCCTATGAGTGTTTGTTGGGAAGTGGATTTCGCTCTCATCTTGTGCAAACGCACAAAGTAACGAGAGACCTTAGATTTATCATCTCCCGTTTCCATAGTTGCTTTTTTCTTATTTAGCAAACGTCGATTTCCAGACTTTGACATGCACCACTTCCTCAAAATGAGACACGAGAAGACGTTAAAATTTCGACGCCATTTTAACCAATTCTCTGCTTTAAAATTATATTTTTCCGTGACGTACTTTTTCTTTTTATACCACGTGAAGGGATTTAAATTACGTTTTTAAGTGTGCCGCCGCGTTAATGCGAGCTTCCTTTATGTTGTGTTCCAACAAAATCTCATTTAACCCCATTCGTGTCGGTGAAATTTCGGTATCAATAGCGAAAACGCGTGATATGTTATTAAGTTTAATGACGTCGTTATTCAATGAACGGTCTCGAGTCTCGTTGATGCTCTAAAAATAACCATTTGGAACTACCTATCCCTAAAAAATAACGAAATTTCGTCGCGTTTCTTTCTTGTTTATCTATAAGGGGTTTCGTTTTAGTAGTGCAACAAAACGACACCGTAAACAAAATGGTGTGAAAACTATCGCACGTAGTTAATCCATAAAATTTTAATTTAGGATAACTTGCCAACATCAACTCCTACAACATATACATTTAAGAAATAAAAAATACCGAATAAAACATTACTGATCGCAAAAGATACAACAAATAATAACGATAATATGAAAAATAGTCATTCAAATTTTTAATAGAAGATGATTTAAAACTAATAGAAAAAATAATAATATCTATATCAATTCAGAATTTAAATAACATTATTTTATACTTTTCACATTTACAGTATATAAAGGGAAGTTTGTTTTAAAGCCACACATTTTATTTTTTTCATTTTTTATAAAAACCAAGATCCGATAATTGATCATAAAATTAGTGTATGGACTCGACTTATTATTTTGTTATTTAAAACTGTAAAAATATGTAATGCTGCATTAAAATTTATCTATGCGTTGTTAGAGTCTTCAATCTGTAATTGTGTATTGCTCGCTCATTGCCAAAACCTCTAAACGCTTTTTATAAAAAGGCAGTAATGACAGACACATTTCTCCAATATTGTGTCAATTAATACGAATGTAAATTAATTAAAATTAGTATTTACACTGTATATCCTAATAAAATGATATTGTGAATTTAAATTGCAGTTACATCTCTATAACTGTGTTCGGATTTGTGTCGTTCAAAATCTTTTTTTAATATTTGACATTAATAGAAAATCTCATGTTAAACGCATCTGTTGTTGAGAAAACTTTTGTTATAATACAATATAAGTCATTGTAATATATATTTATTCATTTTTTGAAAGGATAATTTGGCATGTATTTGAACTTCAATGACAGCCGAAATGAGATTCATTCAGTTAGTTGTTAATATGTCTATGCATAGAATTTTAAATGTGTTTTAAAAATGGAGCATAATTATTTCCTGCAACGCCTCCCATGCTGAAGGGTTTATATTTGCTTCCAATCAGCCGTTTAGATGCAGTTCTAAATAAAATGTGTAAAATAATAACCAGAATGGAATAGTATCCATGACCAATTACTTGTTCACAAAACTCTGTCAGCTCTTAGTTTACTGTTGAAAAAACCGATAGTAATTACATTATCATTATCGTGTTCTGTCTTGCGACAGGTCCTACCAATTAATTAATTAATTGGTTTTGACTAGGGAATATACATACACGGTGTGGTGGTTTCCCGTTGCCTTCCACACCGGACTCACACACACAAGGGAGGAGGGAAACCCGGTGCCGGCATTTGCCTGCTCTTACGAAGAACACCAGGGGGGCCAACGGCTTAACGTCCCTTCCGAAGGACGGAACAGCTGAATTTGCGCGGTCTCCTCAAACCACGCAAACAATATATATATATGTTTGTGTGTGTGTGTGTGATTTTAGATTCAGAAAATATTATTTTTGCTATATTTCATATTAGAAACTTATTTTAATAGATACAGAAAAAATTATATAAAAATAAAAAGGTAGATACTTTTAAAACTAATTCATATGCACTACCACACTGCTGATTTCCGTATACCATGCTCTTGACGAATATATGCGTAACATCAGGATTTTATTTTTTGCCCAGAGATATTAATCTAGCATATAATCCCGCGATTTTTCAAGCTTCCTTCCAACCCATGGAAAACATGATTTTTCATACACATTTCTGATGGCTTGGGAGAGGGTGAGAGAGAAGGAGAGAGAGGATTTCCTATCCAATTTTTACCTGTGGTCCCACGTGACCATGTGTTTGGTGCTTGCAATTTATACGGGGATTTATTTTCTTGACCGCTGGACCTCTGACAGGGCATCGAGAATTCGCATTTTTCTAAAAATGCCCTTTTTGGACGTAGAGTCTTTGCTTTCGACCTGCTTGAGCGATAACCATTCCAAAACTTCGGCCGGCTCCCAGATCAGCTACTTTAACCATCAGCGCTTCTTATCCTCCACCTCCCCCCCCCCTTGTTCTTTTCCGTTCCCTTTTAGTTTCGGCCGGGCCTCACACCATCCCACAATCCTCTTAAGCCTCGCCTTCCCTTTCGATACCCTATTTTTTCCCCTCCACGCGCCCCTCCTTACCCCTCATCATTCTTTCTTTCTCCGGCACGTCTATCCTCCTTTTCCCTCTTCCCAACCCGTCAACAGCCGCCTCCTGCGCTCTTTCCCATTACTCACTCCATTGAGTCCACAAGCGATAAATTTCTCTGTTTGCAATAGCGACTCGTATACTTTTTTATGAGCCAGCCCACGCATTACATATTTCACAATAAGTGGACTTAAATGTGACAGGCTCAGAAGTTATTAGGCTTCGCCCAATTTTGACGGTACATTATTTTTTGCAAGCATAAATTGGCAGAGGGGGAAAAAGACACAGAGGTTGAAAGGGAGGGAGAAAGAGTTGCGAGTGTAACAGGCGTAAACATCTGAAGTAGCGGGAAATGGCAGGAAATTAAGGGATGCGGACGGATGAATGGTTTTCCGCCCTATATTCGTAATTGAATATTCCATGTCTTCAGTTAAAATTAGTTTGCTTTTATTTAATCGACATCATTATATCAAGCGTGCATCATGAAAGAGGACAAAAGGAAACAAGCTGGAGGTAAATTATATGTGATTATGCTATTTTTTGTTATTATAATTTTCAAACTACGTGATGCCATGATTAAATATAATGTGCTAAAACTATCCAACTATTCAATTTCTTTGAAGCTCTTTTACATTATGACTAAATTTAAGATTGATAATTATTTTGTATTCACAATCAGCCATAAAATTGTATTATGTGCAATCTAGTTTTTGTTAATATTTATTATGCTGTCTCATTTATTAAGACATCAATCAGTTTGACCTAAATTCCACAACATCCAATATTCTATTGGCTATATTTGGCTTAACTTATATATAATATTCATGTTTTGTCCGACAGTATTGTTTTCGTAGATTTATACTGTTTATTCCTGGACGAGCTTAGTACAAAGGAAACGGCCATTCCGAGCTGAATAAAACAGTTGTCGGCGAATGTCTTGAAATAACTAATTCAAACAATTTTTCCCATCTTTCTCCACCTTTTATGCTCCTCTCCATCCATCCATCCATGCTACATCTCGAAATTTCCAACTAGAAAATACTTCCGCTCAACGCACCCAGAATTTAAAACTGTGTCATTCAAAATATGGCGTGAGATTCGTTTCTGGAATTGTCTGGCATTCGGGAAAGGAGGATTTGCAAAAAACTTTCTCCATTTATCAAAGTCTTACTCTCTCCTCCCTCGACTGTCCCGCGATATCCCAGAACGCAAGTTCCTTTCGCTGGTCAAGCGATCCGCATCCGTCTCCTTCCGCCTCGCGCGCGGCTCCCTCTAGGGAGCAATCGGGATCGTCGGACGGCCGCAGCCTTCTCCTTCCGAACTTCCTATTCCCTCACGCCCATTCACTTTCATCCCTTTCTATACTCGCCCATCTTTCTCTTCCCCCACCCTCTCCTCACCTGCTCTCACCTTCCGCCCCCTCCTCCGTAAGCATCCTGTCCGTTTTTATTTATTCGCATTCTCGTTTCCCATGCTCCCTCTACTCCACATCCTTTCAATTCCTTACACTCTACACTTCCTACTCTCTCTCTCTCCTATATCTTGTTGTAGATTTCCATTTCGATGTATACGCTATGTGGGATGTATGCAGATATTTCACATCTCTCTTCTCAGTGACTTTTTTCCTGCGTGGGTTTTAATAAGATGAACAAGTCTGTTTTTACCTAGGTTTTTCTGTCATCACTTATATCCTTTTAAATTTTGTATATTTTATATAATGTTTACCGTAATACTTTTTTAACTTGTATTTTTAAGTAGCCGATAACCCGTCCTAGAACGGAATTGTTGCAGTAGTCCTGAAAAGCAGCGATGATTACGTAGTATTAAAAAAATTGTTTGTGAACAAACTTAAATCTAATTTTTATTCATTAATTTTGGAAGACTTCTTGCAAAACAACGTTCTTTGTAAGCCATTCATCAGTGCCAAGCAGCCGGCCTTGTGCAGAAATTTCCTAAATTAAGACATTGATGTTGTTTCGATTTTTAGATCTTGACAAAGCAACGTACAGCTGACCATGTGAGATACCAACATGATCGTTAGTTTGAACTTCATCTTTGTTGATTGTAACGGCAAAAGCTGGAATGATGAGAAATTGTCGTCGATTGAGAATGAATGTCAAATTGCTGTGGCTTGGAGCGATTTCGTTATTACAATAATAAGCATATTAATTTTCTACCCATTTATTGTATCAAACAAATTTCACTTAATATTTACTGTTTTAACAATGTACCTACATTATCATAAACACGCCAGTAAATACAAATTGTGAATATAAATCACTTATAATTAGTAGTTGTATCTGCATACCTTTTTTATTGTCGTTAAGTAAACAACCGATAATAAAAGAATATATCGTACAAATTTTGTCGTAAAAAGTCCTCGAACCTCCCGCTCTTTAAGAGCGGCGTAACATTCAAGCGTTCCGGAGTGACAGAATGATAGATCTGGGATTATATATAAGAGAATATATCCATGATATTGACGAAGGGTTAAATGTAAGAATGGATCTTATGATCCAAATTTTTGTCTCTCTCTCTCTCTCTAAACCTCTCCCCCTCTCTCCCCAACCCCATTCCCTCTACTTCCACCCTCCTCCCCACCCCCTCCCTTTCCCCTCGGTCTCTCCCTCCTCCCCATTCCCCTTCCCCGCATCCTCCCCCTCCCTCTCCCCCTCCCCGTATCCCTTTCCCTCCCACTCCCTCTCTCTCTCCCCTCCCTCTTTCCCTCCCTCTCTCCCCTTTCTCCCTCCCTCTCTCACCTTTCTCTCTCCCTCCTTCCCTCTCTCCCCCCTCTCCTCCTTCTCCTCCCTATTTCTCTCCCTCTCCCCATATCTCCTTCTTCTTCTCCCTCTCCCTCCCCCTCAACCTCTCCCCCTCTTCTCCCTCCACCTATCTACC
Organism: Tanypteryx hageni; assembly: GCA_028673005.1. Taxonomy (NCBI): domain Eukaryota; kingdom Metazoa; phylum Arthropoda; class Insecta; order Odonata; family Petaluridae; genus Tanypteryx; species Tanypteryx hageni. The sequence goes on from CM054116.1 coordinate 62,428,849, forward strand.
TCTCCCTCTCACCCCCTTACCCTCTCTCTCCCTCCCTCCTCCTTTTCCTTCTACTCTACAGGCAAAAACTTTAATTCAGATAAACCTTCACCTCCTCTCCTTATTGTATCAAGTTCTTAATAATAACATCCCTTGTTATCTTTCTCTTCAGTTCATCGCCATTAATACAGTTCACCAATTTAATACCAGAGGATGCGATAAACTACTAACTCCACTTCATAGAACAGAAATTAGCAACAAATCCTTTAACGTCACTGCTTGCAAACTCTGGAATGGCCTTCCAAGGTTAAAAACTTTCTCTATGCACTTCTAAACGCTTGTATTACAAGTATCTCCTCTCACTCTACATGCATTAAACCACTTTCTGACTTTTCTTTCAGGTCTTCCTAGGATGCGCTTATTAGTCATAAATTCATTATTCGTTTTACTTTATTTTCCTGTATCAAAATTACTATGTAATCACCCAGGCATATCTTACCTTACAAACCCTATTTTTCTCTCATCCCCTCCCTTATATGGATATTAATGCATGTATTTACAAATGATTTTTTCTCTTTCTCTAACTATTGTTGTTATTTTTTCTCTTTCCCTGACCTATTTAGGTATTTTTCGAGGTTTTTCACAACTCTATTCTCTTCGTAGGTGTTTTCTGCAGTGGGAAATTTTTTCTATTTTAAAATATAACTGATACAATTTTTTTCGATCCAAAAATCTTACAATATACTTTGGTAATGATCTGTGATCTATTAACCAATATTTAATTAACTTGTAATTAGTATGTATTTTATTTCAATCTATATTTAATTAATTTCTTTTAATATGTAAATATTGTAACTGCGTATATAACGTAAGGGTTAAATGTAAGATGGGACTATATAGTTTCAATTTCGCCCTAAATAATGTCGTTTGTTTCTGTCTGTCTCTCCCTCTCTCTCTCTTTCTCTCTCTCTTTTTCTCTCTTTGTCTTTCTCTCTCTTTCTTTCTCTTTATTTTTCAGCTCTCCAATTCGTGCCGATTCACACTTTATTTTCCCTTTTCGAATCCACACTCTTCTATCATTTCTTTCCGCCATGTCGCCTCGATTTATTTTACTCCTCGGTTTCATTCATTCATCTTTTTATCCAGTTTCCTTTTTCTCTTCCCCTCTTCTTCCTTCCTTTATCCTTTTTGCGTGTCTTCATTCAAAATATCTCACCCATCTATACACTCTCCTTCCAGCTCTTATTCTCTTTGTATATCTTCCATCATTTCCCGGTCTCTCGCACTCCTTCGCCTCCGATGATGTCTCTACAGTTCCGCGTCCGGATTTTTGTTTGAATTCTTATTTGTTTCCTTGATATATAAGATATCGTTGCGATACGTTGGTGTTATTTAATTCTTCCAGCTGTTGGTCACATTTTTGAGTGCTTATTGAAAACTTTCTTAACGTACTCATGTAGTCAAATTCTTTTTGGTATTTCTAAAATTGTCAATTTGAGTTGTATAATTCTTTAAAACTATATTTTTCCTTATTTACATTATACCTCTGCTATTTTTTGAAAATATTATGCTTTTGATCGCGGAATAAATTGCTTAACTTTGTAAAGGAGATTAAATTTAAATTTCGTAACTCATTTAAAAATTACCATGACGTATAACTCAGTTTTTGCAACCTAAGGCTGTCAAAGTCTATTTAGTGTATTGAAATGTGACATTTTGAGTTATTTAATTAAAATACTACTTTAGTAAAACAACATTTTCTTAAACTAAACTACTAAATATAAGTTGTTTTCATTTGCCGAAAACATCAGAGCGAATTATATCTGATTTTTAGATATTATTTATACATCACATTCCTTTGCGCATACTTTAATTTTCATCTTAAAATCGTTGTCCACGTGATCACTATAACATAACGCCGCAACTCGAAAAAAGAATTACTGCTGGCGTAAACACACGCAACAAGAAACAAAAGGCCACCGCAACCATTCCCAGCGATTCGGGCGTGGGTATGCATCAGATTAACGAATTTTCTCGTTTTATACATTCGATGCGCTCACGCTTAAATTTTAACTATTGCTCACGTTAGCGTTTTAAATTATCAAACGAATCGCGGCCGTTTGTCGCAGTCGCCTTTAAAGCGTTAGCAGGCGTACGTGCGCTGTGCTCGGGCACGGGTTTAAGCGGACTTAACGGAGTGACAGCTGCGTTGAGTGGGCGCTGCACCAGCCGTGTGACATTTTGCGTCGCGCATCCTCGCGGCTACTGTCGCCCATTACGTACGTGAGAAGCGAAGCCCGGGAGCCATAATGCCGCTGCGTCAAGTAGACGGCCGCGCCAAATGCTTTGCCGCTTCTGCTAGATCGTAAATCCCACGGGATTCCGTCGTTAACCAAGTGACGTGAGGAAAATTAATTTCTAGATCGTTTCTTCTGCCAACTTTTACGCATAAAATCCTCAGCTGTTCGTAAAGACGGATGATTGAATTGGGAGGTTTTTAACCATTATATTTGCGTTATTGTTGAAATATGAATATGCGGATTGTTTTATTAATCACGAACCAATGAACTTGTACACCTAAGCAGAAATTAATGAAGGCACTGCATGGGCTTGACGCCATATGACAAAATATGATGAATAAAAAATAACAAATTTTGAAAAGAACTGTTTGTTCAGTACTTGCGCAGTAATAACGCTATAAAGAAAATACAAAATATTTAATGAAATTTAAGTGATTCAAGGGACAAAAATCTCTAAATCAAGTTTCATATTTAAAGAGAAGCAAGCAATTGTAGAAGCGCAGCATAAATCACGGTTGTGTCGCTCAGGAGTTGCACGAGTTTAAATTTCGATTAATGTTTCCAAAGAATCAGTAGATCTTATAGACCGAAATGCTATTACATCGCCTAACTCTAAAAATTTTCTGCTTTGCAAATTTCTTTTCGTTCCGAAAGAGAATTTAAGAGTGCGGAATTGGAATTTCGAATATGATTTTGGGATATATTGCAACCCTGATTGGACACAATTACTCGATTTTGTCACATTTGCAGTCAATTAATGCAATTTACAACAAGAAGACAAAATAAAAGTATTTTTATAATACTATATTATTGATTATAACTAAAATAACAGGTACATAAATTATATAAGAAAATATTATATTTATTACATAACTAGCAGATGTACCCGTGTTCGCTCGGGATATTAAAGCGGCACAGTATTGATTTTGTTGAATGTTAAAATAACATAACTGAAAAGGAAGTCCGAGATCGAAATAAAACACATATATCGGAGGCTGTCTGAAAATAATCTAAAATAGTAATATATCATCATACTTTACCTTTCGTTTATAATACTTCCTTGTAAACAATATTTGTTGTTTTTCCTCCAGGTAGAAGGATGGTTAAGTTACGCGGGATAAAATCTAAAATTAAAATCCTATCTGGATTTATTCCTCAACTTTGGCAAAAATGTAACACTCAAAAGAACTGCTACATTCTGGGGGTTAACAATTAAAAAAAAAATCCAAAATTCTTTGCCTGGATTACAGACGGGTGAACCATACAATCAAAGTTATCTGCAATTAATTAAGTTGCAATCTATTACGTTTGACGTTGCTACAACAATAATTTTGATGCTTAATAAAAAACGCGAAGCAAATAACGTAATTCTTTCGTTTATTTGAAGGTTTAATCGACGCTAATACAATCGGAGGCCACAATGCGGGGCTGCACCCAGAAAGAGTACGAAAAAGCGAAAAAATTTAGGACAGAAATGCGTATTTCTGAAAAAATTTCTCCGTATAACATATTGACTATTGCAAGAATGAGATATTTTAAAGTTTTAGCCGTCAAATAAATCAAAAATGGAGAATATTGGTTGATATTTACGTATTTTTATGAATGAAAGAAAAATCTTGCACCTTGAAAAATCGAAAATCCCGTGTAAACTTATGGAAAATGTAATTGTCTTCCAGATTCGAATCCGGGACTTTTTTAGGGATGTTTGATTTTTTTTTAGGGATCACATTATAAGGGTTTAACGATTGTGAAAATATCAACACGTTAGGCTAAGTAGATCCGAAGATATTCATCGAGAAATATTTGAAGGAAACGGCAGACTCCCAGCCAGGCAGACAGGTTGAGTTTTAAATAGATAGAGATGAGCCGTTAAAGTAAACTAGGATTTTCTATTAAAAATTTAACTAAGAAAACTTGATATAATTTTATCGTATTTTTACTTTCTCCACAGCTAGTATAGGGGAAAGTATTGTTTTCATGAAAAAATCGATTTCGAGATTTTAACGGAAATACACGTTTTGAGGTCCCGTGAATATGTTTCTACCATTTTCTCGATTATGTCTTTGTGTAAGTGTGTGTTTGCGTATGTGACAGTTTTTGTGGGTGCTCTAACTCCAAAATTATTGATCAGGTCAACACGAAATTTTACATTTAACATATTTATGACAGTCATGAGAAATTATTAGGTTTTTGCAAAGATCGGTCAAGAAAAAGTGGGTATTTACTATTGTCACATCCGATTGTTATATTTGCTTTAATATTTTATTGTTGAAAAAAATTGGTAATAAATGTTGTAGGAAATTTAATTTTCTACAACCTTTGTTTGAAATATTTTCCCATATCATGTATTGTTTAAGAGATCTTTTAAAAACTAATTTTTTAGCTGCCACCACCTATCGGCGACTATTGTTAACAATTGACGCTTAGTTACGTCTTAGTAACGCTCCTTACAATTTTCTTAATTGTTGGAGATTCCTCGCTATATCCAATATCAGAAGGCTACGGTATGAGTCTATTTCTGCTCTTTGTCAAGTCTTTAAATTTTTCTCTCAGTTCCTTAAAATATTCATTATCATTTACCCTTCTTGGAATTTTTAGAAATATTACAGGTATGGAGAAAGTCATGTGGTAGCCAGAACAGATTTTTGATAATTATAGTTTAATTCCTGATTACATAGTGAAATTTAAAAATAATATTATATAAAGGAAAATTTTATAGTCAAAATGATTAGCATCATTACAAGGTTGATCTAGAGTTCATTGTTCTCGCATTTTCACTAGGTTTATTCAGAATGGTAATTACATAGAATAGATTTCTTCATTTGTAAGGTTGCAAAATTGTTATCGATGCGGTTTTTAACAATACCTGTAATCTTTTGACTTATCTTTACATTACATTAGCCTCATCCTTCTCATGCACCGAAATCACCCAACTCATTTTAAAACCGAAAGCTTGCACATAAACTCCCTTAATCCTTAAACACGGGGCTTACCCCCTTCTCTGCAATGTCTGCAATGTATGACCGACTGAAACGCTTGCTCATTACCGTCTTTGATCTCACTTCTTACTTTCTCCTGGATTTTTTCCGTCCACGCCAAAAGAAAACCACCGACATGGAACCGCAGAAGCTTCAACCTTCTTATTTCTCATTCTTGTCGCCCTCCGTCACGATCCCGCGGGGGTATGCGAAGGCATAGCGTGGTGTATGGGAAGAACGAGGGGAGGAAAGATGCGGGGTGGAAAGGCAAGGGGTTGAGAGACGGGATTGTGAAAAAGAACTCGGGATCCCCATAGAGAATTCCCGACTCGGAGAAGAGGGCGGAGGAAGGATGAGGCGTTTTGATGCATCCTTCTCCCTCTTCCTGTTCCCCCCTCTCCGTATCTCAGTCCCTTCCTCGCTATAGTCCGCGCCTTTTTCCACGCCCCATCTATCGCTGTTCGCTCAGTCACGCCCCTAAGGTTCCCACATCGTCAACCCCCCGTGCATGACAATGTTTTTTCACCGCACACGTAATACACCCATCCTTCTACCTCATCTTCTGCTTCTCCATCCATATAGTGAGGATCCTGCAATCTTAGGGACATTGACCTAGCATCCTCATATGTACTCTCGATGCAGTGTGCTGAAGTTTGGAAATGTACTCGTGTTGGCACCGTTTCCTTCTAGGTTTACAAATATTTTGAGATTTTATTTGGCTTTCTTCGGGTAAATATAATATCTTGGAAGTCGTAACACAGAAATGAAATCGTTGAAAATACCACATACATATTTGGATTAAAAAATAGCATTTTCAGTGGAAATTTTCAGGATATCGATCCCAACAGGAATGTACTAGCTATGTTTGAAATTACCTTTCAAAGAAAACTAGTGAAGATGAAAGCAAAAATATAAGGTACTACCATGATTTTTACTAACCACATTCATGATTTAAGGAAAGAGTTTTATGCGTTCAATAAATTGAAAAGATTGAAATAGTTTGTCATTTGAAATGTCACCCTTTCTTCATAATGTAATCATTAAAACAAAACTTAGGGAAAATAGGAAAAAATATGTTTGTTAACGTTTTTATAAATGCTTTTCGTAAAAAATGATCGATATATATAAACACAAACTTATTAAAAATATGAAAATTATGCAGTGATGTTTGTTAAACTTCTATATTGCTTTGATTATTTTTCAAGCATTTCCTCCCTACTCGTCCTAAATAATCAAATTTACCTTAAACATGAGGAAAAATATAGAAGTTTGCTTGATTTCTATTTGTTAAAGTGAGAAATAATTTTATCTTATTGAGGGGAAAATTTTCTCCGACATATATCCTTCAAACACTTTAGGTACCTACTTAAAAATTGAAAAATATTGTGCTGGAATTTTTTTGGGATAAAATTATTGAACTTCAAAAGTAAAGTTGTTATAAATGCATATATGGATAGTGAAATAGTGTAACTTTTAAAATTGATCAATATCATGTTTAAAACTTTACCTGTTTATTTTAACTTATGTGGTTAACATATTATTTTTCGCATTTATTAATTTATTATACTTCTTAAATAATTAAAAACGCATTATAATTTTGTTCTTTTAACGAAAGATTTCATTTGAATTAGAAGTATTCTTAAAAATTATTTATTTTAGGAGAACATTTATCTCAGATTTTCCAGATTCCCGTTATTTTCGGCAAAGTTTTCGTTACATTATAATGTACTTGTATTCTTCAGTTTTCGCCTCCTGTCACCAAAATGGTGACCTGTTATAAAATGCATGGCGCGGTTCGAGTTTCAAAGAGATTCTCCCACAAAATAGCCCCGATGTTCCACCCCCGTCCCCATCCACTCTTTCTATCATTCTTCGTGCCCCCCTCTCCACCTCATCCTTTTATTCTTTATTGTTAAAGTCCCTGCCATTTATTCTTCTTTTCCACATGTCTTACTGTGAAAAAACTTTTGGTGTATAAATCGGTTTTTATAACATCGAACATTTTAAATAATATTACGACACAAATTTGCTTCGTGCGATTTTTTAAAAATTTCTTGTATAATAAATGTGATCGAAGCAGTTTTTAAAGCAATTGCCAGGCATTATCCATTAACAAAATAATTATCGGAAATATGTAGAAACAATTTATGATGGACATTTTTGACTTGTTTCAAAGTTATGTACCTCAAAATTTCCATTAGCATAGTGACCATATTGTACGTTATTGTCTTTAAAAACAAGAGCACGAACGGAAAGATAATATTTGCCCAACCTTTCCTTGCGAAAAAAAATATTGAGAAGAATGTTACTTCAATTCAAATACAGAGAAGCGAAGGTTTCCAACACGGCTCACAAAAAACCCAGAGCGTATTCATTTACTTAAAATCTACCTATTTGTAGGTTCTTTCTGTCTCTACCTAACTAATACTTCCTTTATAGTCATTCCTTGGTTCAAATCGTCTATTGCTGAATCGCCTTAAAAGTCCTTACTCTCTCCTATCTTTCTCCAGTATTGACCAAATTCTCGGCTTTCACTTGTTACCTCTCCACCTTTTTTCCCACTTACGAATTCTAAATTCCTTCACTTCTTACATTCCACCATCCTCTTCCCACATGCTTTGCCTTCTATTTTCATTTTCTCTTTACGATAAACGCTGAGTATGCTGTCTTTGCTATCCATGTTTCGGGAAAAATTGTGGGCTTATAGGAAAAGTGGTAGTTCCTTCTGGGTTGATTTTAGGTGAATAAAGGAAAGATGAATGCGGCTTTTTTGCTTTCGGATATCTGAAATTTTGAAGAATGTGAGCTAGTTTAATATTCAGTGTTATTTAACGCGTAGAATAAGAATGATGCTACACTGCATTTTTTTTCGAAATATAATATTTTCTGAAATTATACTGAACATTCGGAGTATATAATGTCATGCAAATTATAAATTATTTATAATTTTCAGCAGTTATTTGCTGATGTCTGTGTATTTGTCGTTTTCTAACTTTATGTAGGAGCAGGAGTTGATTTCCATCCATTAAACTGAAGTTACAAATTAACGCAATTATTTAAAATAATTCATTCTAAAACAGTTTGCTTTGCGGTTCTTTGCATTTATAAATTGCAGGCATAGAAATGTATCACATGATAAATATCCACATATTATGAAAATACGTTAGAGGTCTCGTATTAGTCTTCAAATAAAGTCTGGGAATAATTTAGCGATAAATGTTAGATCACTTAACTTGCAGCAATACACGTGCACTGTCATAAATTAGGCCCATGAACTGCCGTTGAATCCTGCAGATACTTAAGCGCGATTTCACCGTTGTTTCTCTTCCAACTAATTAGGCAGCCAAAGACCAAAAGCTTGTTGAATAAATCACCAAGTGTATAATGCTAACAACTGTTTTAAGTCCTAAAGAGTTTTACGATTAGATGAAAGTTTTTTAATTCTTTCTCCAACTCCAAATGTTCATGAGAAACCGTATCCGAATGACGTCTGTTGATAGTAAAAAATTTTTATTAAATACAAAAATGCTTCATATTTCTTGTCTATGCGCCTTAAATATGTATTGTATTGATTACAGAAGCTAAAACTTATTTTCTAACTTGACGAAAAAACAGCTTTCGAAATATGATCTTCAATGATCTTAGCTTTAAAAAAATAATTTGTCATCAACTATTTTGGCCCTTTTTATAAAAATCCCAACATAATGAGCATATCTTTAACCTGCGTAGTAACTCGGTTGCTGGGAAATAATTATTTTAATTAATAAAACTTTCGAATATTTCTATATAAATTGCATCGAATTTCGGCATTAATAGAATATTTCATTCTTTCAAAGTATTCGCGCTCGTATTTAATAAACATATCAGTTGTAAGCTAATTTAAAGAATTAGTCTCATTAGCCATAAAGTTTCTCTTGTGGAAAACACTTCAAAAATCCACTTATCATTGCTGAAAGAAAAACATGCATTTTGAATTTTCCGTTGAATTACGTTGAATGGAACGAGTAAAAATGCCGTGGCTGCTGAGAAAGCTTTTAAATAATAATCAGTTTCTTTATGCACTATCTGCCACATAGGATTTTCTTCTTTCTTTTCATCTCCAATTCACTTTTCCCATATTTCTTAAAAATCTCAGACAACGTAAAAATAGAGATCCTATTTCTACTAATGCTGGCCCTTCCAATTTCATCCAGTTTATGTACAGAAAACTCTTGCCTCGCCTCCAAAGAAAGTCACAAATGGTGAAATCGCGAATATGAAAAACGTGGATAGGTACACAAAAATTACCATAGATTCATAGAAATAGATTATTTTAAATACACAAGAAAGTGATTAATACTATACAACGTGAAATAAATTTAAAAAAAAACAAAGTATAGATATTGATATACTATTCGATAATCAATATTAATTTCGTAAAGAGTTTACATAAATTTCTCTCTCTTGATCTTGCAATAAAAACCACAGAGTACATTTTATTACCGTATATCAGAGGTTAGTATAACAAGTTGGGAAAGTGTATAGTTTATCACAAATAGGCGATTTTCGTGCGATGGATATATGAAACATAACGATATACTAGGAACAAACGCACACCATTAAACAGCTAAACAACACGGTCCGGTTCCATATCTATTAAAATTTTCTTCACTTCCTTAAATTGGTGCATTAATAAACGTGCTTACATAATCAATGCTATAATGACTAAACACTGCAAATCGATGTACCACCAGAATGATGCCATATAAATATTCAATTTTTATTTAAAGATTTATTTTTTATTTGGTTTTAATTAATTAAAGAATCAAAAATTATTAAAAACATCTAAATTGGATGGAGTAGTTGAAATTTTTATGTTTTTGCGTTCTTTTCTCCATCATAGATAATGCATTTACTTCCGCTTATAAATCGCTGCATGAACACAACGATATTAGACGTATTTTCATAATTATAGCAGATATTATTTACTTCACTAACTGTTAAGACTGTTTACGTTGACAACCATTATGAATCCATGGATGATTTTTATTTAAGATCCAAGTGAATTCCAACTTTCTTATTTGAACCTTATTGTTTCTTTCTTCCCTACTTTAGTTTATATTAGATATATATTATTTATTTTAGTTAATATTAGGTATTGTTTATAAAGGTTGTCATGTAGGTTGTTAATACAACAATTCATTCATTCCTATTATATTTAAATGGGATAAATTTATAGATGAAAACTTTAAAAAATAAAAAATGCAGTTCAAATCACTTTAAAAACCCTCCAATTTTGCTGAAATGTTATTGCGGCTAAAATAGTACATTCATCTTGCTTCTACGTTCTGTAGTTGTTGCCTTATAAATGCACAAACAAACAAACAAATTCCTCAAAATATTTATGGTAGAGATGTAACTTGGGCTGCATTTATTCCAGAGGTGGTTGGGTGGTAAAAGTTTTAGGGTAAACTGGCGTATCCATTTTGGTACGATTCAGGGGCAGACTAGTGATGCATAGTTGGGTTGTGTGAAATCAGTAGTACTACATTAATGCAAGTTTAGTGGTACAAGTTTCAGGGATAAGTATATGTAAGCTGGGTGGCATAAAGTTAAGGGGACATTTGTTGTATTTGGTGGTATACATTTATGGGACAAAACTGCTGGATGTTCGTTTTCAGGAAAGATTTGATATTCGTTTGGTTGTACATATTTCTGGAGAAAACCTGAGCAGGTGGATATGTATTGGTTGCAGGAACTCATACAGTTGAGAAACTCCATGAGGGCAAAATATGGTATTATATTCACAATCAAAATAGCTCACGTTGGCGTCAGGGTGGAGTAAATGCTGCTCGATTTAATTTTTTCTCGTCGTTTATGATTTTTGGTATCCTGTAGTCTAAATAATAGTGGACAGTAACATGATTCATTCTATAACTAATGCCCAGAATAACGATACGACAGTTAATTTTCTAAATAAATAGATAAAAATTCTGTCCAGTTGACTTCTGGTTACTTCTCCTATGCGAAGGTGCGTATAAGAGTATTTTTTCATAAACCGTTCTGTATTTGTAATTTAAACTGGTCATTTCACTCGAACTTTTCTTCCAAAACCACTAGTATTGTCCCTATCACCATTTATTATGTGCAGAATCTTTAGTGCATATGTCATTGTCAGATTTTCCTCCCTTCAACAAGTTTTCTTTATTTCTGCCCTATTATGGACTCATAATTTAACTTCTACCCTAACCACCATATCCCTACTTGCTCAACTGTCTCTTTAGCTTTTATCTAAGTCTTGAATCTTAACGTGGTAATTAAAATATTCCTCGCATCCTACAGAATTGGATGAATTAAAAACTATTTTCATTTCTTAAACTTAACTGCGTGTATTTTCTAAAATAAACTGTTATTCATAGTAATTTTAAAGAATAAGCCCGCTTTATCTTAAGCGCTTTTCACCTATTATATTATTCTGCGTCATATCATTCTTTTATGAACACATTGCTGAAAACAATCACCTATAAATTTATTGATGCTGAAATTTGCCTACCTTGCAAATATCAACATTTGGCCATCTTTCATTGATGTCGTATTCTTTATAACGCAAAATATTTCATATAATCTCCTTAAATAATGCGTCATTGCTGAGATATTCGATAAATATAGAACCGTATTAATCAAATTCTATCCTTCATGGTCATTTTCTATCTTTTTCAAGCCCAACCACGAATTGTTATACATATACTATACGGTATTTCCTGCCTCCTAAACCTAAACTTCTCCTCACTTCAACCAACTTCTCAAGAATATTCCGCCAGTGTATTTTAAAAATTATTTGTGTCATATAAACTTATATCTACCGGTTTTTTCTATGTGATGTTGCTGATAATACTACAAGTCATTTCTAAACTCTCTGTCAATCCTAACTAAAACCGTAGCACTGACCTCAAAACTCAACATATCTAAGTTACGCCATATTCTTGCTAGGGAAAAACGACCAATCCAAACACATCCCATCAATTCCACTACGACGAAAAAAATTGCACCCGGATATCTTCATACCTCGTCGCTCTTGCCTCTCAGTCCAATCTACCACCGCCCAAAACTCCATTTTATATATCTCCCTCGCCCACGCTCATCCACCACAATCCTCAAACCCGTCGTCTCCACCCGTTCTGTGCCAGAAACTCACACCCAGAAACCCTTTCCCTTCTTCCCTTTCGCGGGCAACTGAAGACCAACTCCTTTTCCTGTCATTTCCCTTCTCTTTCTGGCTGCCGACGTCATCCTCGGTGACAACTGATACGGTTATTCCCTTCTTGCGTCTTCAAGACATCTCTTTCCTTATCCAACCTACGAGCAAAAGGATGTGCATTTTCCTCCCGAAAATTCGGAAAACGCCCCATGTCGGGCACGTATGTGTATGTGTGAGAAAGAGAGAGAGAGGTAATAGAGAACACATTCTCAATTTTGGTGCGTGTTAAAAGATGCTGAGGGGAGAAAATCAATCATCTAGACTTTTTTATGCATCTCCGAGGGAACAGTCTATTTTTTAAGATCAATATCTTGTTTCTTCCGAACGAAGAAGGATGTTTTCCTATTTTTTCGCACGAAAAACGGTCTTATTTTGCCTCAGATTTTCGTAAATATTTTGGTGTGTTTATGGTCTGATGGGATGCTCTCCAGATTCTTTTCGTGGCTTAAGCGTCTCTTTAAGTAGCTTACAAATAGACATGTTAAACTTAGTTACAGCGATGGCTAGAAGAAAAAAATTGAATATCTTTTATACAGCCAGTTCAACTATCATTATTTCTTAGTGGTGAAAGTTTTTTCAAAGTTACAAATCTACTACAAATTTTAAAGACAGCAAGGAGTTACGATAACCTAAAATCATGATTGAAAATTTTAAAGGCGATTTTTCTGCATCATTTTTGACTAAAATACTTATTTAAATGCAACGTGTATGCATTTTATTTATATATCGCACACAATGATAAAAACTGAGATATATTTATTTTAATCATGTTTTTAAGTAATAATTTCCGTTACACAATCATCAAAGTTCAGCCAATTCAAGACTTTAGTGAAAATAATTTCAATAATAATACGCTATCACGAAATGTAAAACAGTGAGTCATGTTAACTGAATCAGAGTAAATTTAATTTTTACTTTCAAATATAAAAATTTTCCTTTAGTTCAGTTCATTCTGCGTTATATAAGTTCAGCTTTGATTAATAGGAGCAGGAAAAGTATTTCATCTATAATACAAACAAACAAATAAGATCCAGCTCGGATTAATCATTAAGGTTTCTATGTCGCAAAAAAACCTCTCGCTCATTTTTTTTCATTTCATCGGTGAGAAACATCTCGGGCCGTATCTACATTTCAGGCCTTCCTCTTTCCATTCCCCTTTCTCTCTTTCTCTTTCTACTCCCTAAAAACAACGTCCTTCAGACATCCCTTAATTTTTCTCCGGTAGATTTTTTCCCTCGCTCGCTGCTGACACCCAAAAACTCCACCCACATCCACTCATCCTCCATCCTCTCTCTCTCTATCTGAAGCTCTCGTTATTTTTAACGCTCTTACCGATTGTAATTGTTTCTCCCTCTCGCTCATCTCTCTCTCTCTCACGCAAATTCTCCCTCTTTCTTCTCCCACGTCGATTCCTATCCTTTCTTGTCCCCTCTATCTCTACTCCCTCTCTATTTCTCCCTCTTTCTTCTCCCACGTCGATTCCTATCCTTTCTTGTCCTCTCTATCTCTACTCCCTCTCTCTTTCTCCCTTCCACTCCTCTATCTCCCTCCCTCATCCGCGCGGCGCGCCATTGCCTCACTCTTCAACCGTAAATCTCTTTGCGCGGCGCGTTTAGGGAACCGTTCCTCCCCGCTCACGGGACATGATAAATACTCGGAGCCTTGCCGTTGACAGATTTCGCGCTGGAAGTGGGCGGGTTTTGAATGTATGGGATGCAAAAGGAGTGAAGGGGGTGAATTGGAGAGGGAGAGAAAGGAGTGGGGAGGTGAAGGAGAGGAGACAGGTTGGTAAAAGTGGGGAGTGTACACCCCTGCGGTCTGGAAACGAGTCGCATGGCGTAGAATGGAGTTTGAATGTGTTTGTGTGTGGAGAGAGAAAGAGAGAAAGAGGGAGATAGATCGGTAAAAGATTGGTGTAAGGGAAGAGCCGTGGTGACGGAGAAAGTGGGTAAAAGGATAGGAGAAGCTATTAGTTTCGGTGAGAAAGGGGGTAGAGAAAGATTTGGGGAGATTGGGAGGGGTGGAAAAAGGGTTGAAGTGGAAGGAAAGGGGTTGTTGAGGCTGTTCGGAATATACGGTATGTGTAAAAGGTAGACAGACGGAAGGGTCGAATGCCTAATGGGAAAGATTAGGACAGGAGCGAAATGGGATGTGTGAGTGAGGGTGGATGCAAGTAAGAAACAAAGGAAAGACGAAAAGGGACAACGACGGAACGAAATGATGCCAGCATATACCCGACGCTCGAACGGATAGTGAGCAAGGGAGAGGTTTGATAGGGTGTGAGTCCTCACTGGAAGACATTAAATATTGGGCGGGGTCTGTTTAATGACCTCCATAGCGAAGGTGTACGGTTGCGAAGGAAAAGAGAATATATAAGGATAAAGGAATCAGTTGGGTTTATGGAAAAAAAAACAGAAAGGCTCTACGGATGCAAAGAACGTGTAGGAAAGGTTTGTAAATGCAGTGAGAGGGAGCTTTCTTTTTTAGGGGAATTGAGATGAAATCTTCTTTCTGTACACCTCGGCAGCGGAGGATAATTTCGATGGGTGTTTTGTCAGGATACACGGCGCGGAATTTCCGAGAATGACGCGAGCTTGAAAAATGTCAGCCGGAAAAAATATTTCAGGATGCGAATTCACGAGCGCTGAAATTATTCGTCCTAGAAGGTTCGGATAAAAATTTAGACGCGTAAATGCGTTAAAAGGATTAGGGACAGGAAAATTTCTTTTCGTCATAATTCTCAAAAGCGCATTTATATAAAAGTTACTGCTGTTTATAATTGGAAGTATAAGAGTTTAATTAAACATTTCTATCTCAATCCTAACTCGATTTTATAGTTTTAAACTTTTAACATTTATAATCTGAGAAATTTTTTTTAACTTTAGCTGTAGGTAGTTGCTAGAAATATCCAGAGGTTAACTGAAAAAGTACACTTAAAATGGGGATCTGAATTAAAAATTTCTAATAAATACTAAAAATATTCTGATACCAATTTTTAAAAATATGTTTTATATCAATAGATTAATTTTTCAATTAAAAGATGGTATTCAATATTGTGTATGTACACATTTTTATTTTCGGATGGATAAGGTATAACTATAAGAATAAACGAACATATAATTTAGGTATGGAAAGTAATTGTTCTAATTGTTTCATTAAAGTATTATAATTATTATTATGGATTGATGAATTTATGTATTTATTTATGCATACAATCAAAGAGGTTATATCTAAAAATGTGGTTTAATTGAAATTGTGAAATAAAATCTCATTATGTCAGTAATTATCTATTCACGGAAAGTTTAAACCACCATTTTCTACTCCAAATCAAGCATACTCTATTGAAAGAAGGACTAGAATAAAATTAACGTATTCGATTCACTGTAAACAAATCTCTGGTTTGGTTCATTGATTATAAATGAACCGAGTTGTTAGTAACATATGAATGAATAAAGAAAGATTCTTCGATTGTACTTCAATTAAATAGTTAAATTTCACTTTTCATAACTCATTAATAAAAGAGGAATGTAATATGAAATGAACTAACAATTAGAAACATTAGCACATTAATTCTCACAGTTGTGAGTCAACACTTAATTGTTTATAATGTATAATTTAGTGTAATATAAAACAACTATATTTGTACATAATATGCTGTTTTAAACCATTTGCAATTTTTTATTACCCGAAAATATCAACATTGAATTTTATACTCTTCTATAACTTTTAGAAAAAATTATTTATTCAGAGAAGCTGAAATAAAAGTTTTCACAGGATTCTCGCAATTGAATCTATAAAGTACATACTTTATACAAATACTTCGGCAAAGAAAAATTGAAAAATTTTGTACATCAGTTTATATATTTTTCAGTTTATTGTGACACGATATAGACAAGTTAAAGTACGTCTTATAGCTGAGAGAAATCCGACAAAACGCATCCGGCGTGACAAATGCACGCTTGCTCCTACGTCGCTCAAGCCGTGAGTCGTAGGAGACGTACTCCGCCCGTGTTTTGGAGGCACATTAAAACCCGTTTTGCAAATAGTTTGCCGCTCCCATCATGCATAGAACGTCTTCCCTTTCTCTCTCTCTGTTTATCCTTCACCGCTTCATCCTCTTTTCCGCCATCATTCCAATTTCTCCTCCTCCCTATCTCCACCTGACCAATTTCCTCTTTCTACCCGTTCCAACCGCGTTGCGTCTCATGGTGACTCTGGGTCATTTCCTCGACTTGGTCTTCATTGTTCAGGAGCGTTGAAAGACCGTAACAAAGCTGGGTTGGAAGGAAGAGCGTTTATGTGGGCGGACATTGGTTGGGTGTGCTTCAGCGGGAGAGCAGGGAGGGGACGTTTGAAAGGGAGTGGGAAAAGGAAAGAGAAGAGAAGGGGGAAGGAGAAAGCCGGGAAAGGGGAAGGATAGAGAAGGGAAGGGGAAAAGAGAGGGAGGAGGGAAGGGGGATAGAAAGAGTATGAAAGGGGGAAGGAGGAAAGAAGTGGGATGACTTGGAAAGAGGAAATAATGAGTTGGAATTGAAGGAAGAAAAGTAGAATCTGAGGCAAGGAAAACAAAATTATATCCCAAAAGTCTTCTTTTCTATATTAGTGTCCGTTGCTAAGAGCAGGGATCCTTTGCAAAGAGATTGCGATACGCTCCACTTTATTTGCATTTATTTTCTTTAGACGATGCGTCTGTAATCGTTGCGTCATGTTTCTAGGAAAAAAGTTGGAGATATATACGGGGCCTTTTAAAATATACGAATGAAACTTTAATAAAATATTTTACCGTGACCTTATTAAGCTCTAAGTTTATTTTCTCAACGAATATTAAAATCTCACTATTTTGGCGAAATTGTTCACCAAATCATCCGTCCTATATTCTACCTCAAAATGATAGATTTTATAAAATCATATCCACGGATTGATCGCGACTTAACCATAATTGAAAATTCTGATTGTATTCAGTAAAGTTAATAAATTTTGTAATATGAGACCGTAAGTTAATGCCTTGCATCCTTTCACATTTATAAGAAAGTCATTTTATTATTCAGCGGATAGTTATAGCAACGTGCCTTGTTCATCACTACAATTGTATTTTAACAAATATTGTAGAGATAGACAATCATTTTTTCAGTCAATACTGAACTTTAAAACTCCTAGTTTAAATTGAGTAAATTACTTTAATTTGCCGCTAATTACACTATTGACGTGTTTTAATGTAAACTTTGATTTTAATTTTAATAAAGTGCATATATATAATATTATATTTGTGTGTGTGTGTGTTGTGTGGGCGTGCCTGTGTGTGTGTAAACACTCATTCGGTTCTTACAAAAAACAAAGTTTTTAAAGCAGTTCTTGCTGCCATTTATGGTAATTGTCTACCAGATAAAGTGCAGTTACATCAAATTATTTTTTTTATAAAATTTACATATTACTTTTGAGGAAAAACTAGTTCACAACAACCGACACATTTTTCCCTGATATATTCATTACTTTCTTTCTCTTCGATGGAATGCCACGAAGAATAACATTATTACCAACTCCCCTCGTTTTTCTAGCACCTTACTCCCCATTACCATTATCTCGCTTTTATGCGTGATTTACTCGGTTCGTGCCGATTGGTTACATTCGACTCGTTCAATTGATTCGGCTAGAGGGAAGGGGAACCAAATAAAAGCTGGTAGAGACCCATTGTTGTGCGAAAAAATAAGATACCGCCGACGAAATTAGTTGACGTTTTCTCGTGTCGCGCATCTCTCTCCTTTTCTCTCTCTCTCTCTTCCTCTCTCTGCTAGGAACGCTCCTTCTGTTCTCCCTTGGGTTGGGCTCATTTCCAAAATTTTTCTCCGCATCCTTTTTCAAGGAGTTGCATAAATTACTGTCCCGAAGCAATATCGCTTCCCGAGTGCCAGCCGTTTCTACAAAACGCAAAACAGGAGGGAAAAAACGACCTCGACGTGACTTTTCGATGCAATACCGATTTTTTATTCACCTTTTCTAGTCGTTGCCTGCGGAATATGCGAAAAAAGCGAATATTTTTTCTCGAAAAATAGAATTATTCACGTGATTCATTGTGCGTGCATGAATTCATCCTTAGGATTTATGCCGAAATGCTCTCCTCTTAGAGGAAAATAATTTTTTTCAAATGCAAATTATGCGTTTCCTATATAATTCAGGTTTTAAACGGGATTAATTTACTTTGAGTAGTGAGAACGATTTCTTCCTCAACAAAATACTGCTATGAACCGAGAGAACATGTAAATAATATATTCGACTGAAATACGTCTTTTGTTTCCGATGATAATTTACGGGAATCTTCCATATTTATGATAAGAATTTTTACTGGCTAAATAGTTTCTAAAGACTTCTGCTTTAACCATAAACCCTCTGCATTCATGTATTAATATATGCTGCAACACCAGTTAAGTCTACTTTAAATGTACGTTTACGTGAATTTTACGAATTAAAGAGTTTACACTGCTATCTGATGTATATATTGCCAAAATTATTATTTAATAATTGGAAAAGGTATCTGAAAATCAGAAAAAGTATTTTCATCAACATGGGATGTTTAGTGAGGGTTTTCTCGTAAACGTTACAGTTCTAACGAAGTAGAAAAAAGGGTACATTTGCATAACCAACTTAAAAAATAAGTAGTTTATGGGTTGCTCATCACTTTGAAGTTAAATTTATCATAAGCGAAAGATAAAAATCAGGTGCTACATATGTCAAGTATCATTTATTTTAATGCAATAAAATATCAATAAACAAATATATAACTTATATCTAATTTATACAGGCGTAAAAATGACTGTATTCCTTTATTTCTATTGATTCTTTTCCGTCGTGTAAAAACATTATCAGTTATCAAATTCGTAAAGAATCACCAGGGTTCAACTAAACATTTGTGAAATTGATACTTTCTTCAGTATGTATAACATCCTTAGATAGGATAAAAATTAATAAATCTCAGTTTTCAACGAATTTAACCAAATTTTAAATTTAATGACTGATACACTTTAGCAAACATGCCAGATTGCATCTGTACATTAACCAAATTGCATAATTTTATTTTATAATTTACTGCATGAGCTGTTTCTTTGTAATAGCTCATACTATAATGATATAAATATTAATAATTATCTTTCGCTGTTGGATAATATTTAATTTGGGATTGGTGCTACAAGAGAGTCTTATTTTTGCACCTGAGTATGATGCTCTGCGTCGAAACCTGTAAGCACTAATTCTAAATTTAAAGTTGATCCAATAACGACAAGTGAAATTTTATCTTCATGATATATTTGATGTTATTTTACCGCTAAACATTTTGAAGCATTCGAGTCAGTCTGGATTTAGATTTATATTTCTTGACATTAATTAATTCGCAAAAATAATCTCTTTTTTGCTATCAAATACCGCAAAATGGACTTCCTTACTAATGAAATTCCAATGAAAGAAGGAAATAAATTTCATGCCTATAAATTCATTTTCAAATCTTCACGATAATCTCAAAACGTGGACGTCTACATCCACCATATCCTACTAGACTTACAGCCATTGTTCGCCAAGCATGCCAAATTTTACGAGCCAAAAATTTGCAATGATCGGTTGGGTGGAGCTCTCAAACCGGAATGGGACCGAATTCAAAAGAGAACACAAAGGAAACGGCGAAATATTTTCTTTTCGCACACTTCAGGAGATAATATAAAGCAACAAACTTCTCTCTCCTTCCCCTTTCTGACATTCTCCTCCTCCCTCGGTCCTGTTGCTAGCCAGCTTTTAGGAGCGAAGTTGTTTCAGGTTTCCCAGGGCTATTATTCACCCTTTGGCTGGAAATAAAGATCTCATCCTGCGTGAAAAAGTGGCGAAAGGGGGAGAGAGAGAGAGGGAGAGAGAGAGAGAGAGGGAAACAGAAAAAGAGAAAGCGTCAGCGAGACCAAAGTGAGGCGAGAGACTCGACAACTGAGAATAACAGGATTGCAAACCATCCCCACATACACGCCCGCGCTGGAAACACGCCTCAAATCCCAAATGCACCGAACAATTGTTGCCACATCTCTCTGAAATCTCTCTCTCTCTCATCGCCCGACTTCAATAAACGCTCGTTACACACAAAATGTTTCCAAAGTCATTATAATTTGTCCCTCGTCCACTTTTCCGTCCGCTCTAACGCCGTCCCAATTTGCGACGCGTACTAAACCGTAGACAATCACAATTGAGTTCCATTTGTTAATGCGAAACATTATTCCGAGCAAGTTTCAATTGTGCCCCGCGTTAATTCGAGGGTGATATAGTCGAGTTTGATCAGAAGGTTAGGTAATAAAGATGTTTCGTGCTTTCTTATCTGAATATTTCAAAATTTTACGTTTATTCCAGTAATGAGATACTTCTGTGGAATGAATATACAGTAACAGCAATATTTGATTTTTTTTAATTTCAAAAGAAATTCGAATTTATCTGAGGAGGTATATCAGCCATTTCCTTCTTATGTGGTCTAACATTGTACAAAATATTAATTCTCCAAATGCAACACGTAGCTCTTTTTATATTTACGAGTGTAAAGTCATCACTGCTCTTTTTCCATAATAGTTTATTGCAAATGCTCTAAATACTTACGTGGAATGCTCACGTGTCCAAAATTGTTTATGATTGTGCACATCAGCGTTTCCCAACCGGTGGTTTTCGTACCCCTAGGAGTTCGCGAAATAAATCTGAGATTTTCGCAAGAAAGATTTGGTAATGGCGTTTTTTCACTATCTTGGTTCTACAATTCTTACCAATATTTTAATTTCATTGAAATTAGTTGCACGGTCTTATTTTCAATTTTTTATTAGGCTTCAAGAATTATATTTGAATATTACAGGGTACTAGCTAGAAACTGATGAAATTATCAGAGATTATGATTTTATTGTGAACGTTTACACACTATGTGCTTTTTATTTTCATGAATGAAACGCATTCAAAAATATTTGTTTTTACACAATTTACTTTGCCGCCAAAACTGTTACAACTCAAGGGTTAATATAAAAAGGCTAATCTAAGGGGTTCGCGACGAGAAATAATATAGCTTAAGGCAGTGGTTTCCAAACTGTAGGGCGCGCCCTCCTTGGGGGGCGTGATTGGTAGGTTGAGGGGGCGCAAAGGTTTTCTCATATTACTGACCGTTTTACCATCCTAATCTTGAGGCTCACAATATGGAGCAGCCAAATTCTAGTCTTCAATTTGCTAGGACGTATCGTTTGCGATCATGTTTTTGTTTAAGATGACTTTATTAATGGTAATTCTATGTATAGTAGGTATTGTTTATGAGCTGTAATTAAACATGGTAAAGAGGGGGGCGCGAAGATAATTTTCTTAGGTGAGGGGGCCGTGGCTTTGCAATGTTTTTACACCGCTGGCTTAAGGGATTCGCGACGTAAAAAAGGTTGGGAACCGCTGATTTACAAGATAAATTTAAATGTTAAACAAATGTATGGGCTGGATAACGGTTGTCATATGACCAAATTTTAAGGTGTTTGTTATAATATCAACATCAAAGAATACCGGCTATGAGTACTTCCAACTGAAAGGAGCCAAAAATTTCATAACTATGTTTGTATTATAATTTTCCTTGAGCTACCAAAAGACATGCAGCATTTGTTTCGAGTTGAAAAGAAACCAAAATATATTGCCGTACCTTAACCTTAAGTAGAAAGTGTATGATTTAACATTTTTGAAATAATTCTTTAATATTTGTTTGGATATAATAATATTGTAAATACAAAGAATTATCAGGATATTTTGTTTTAATTTAAAACGAGGAAAAGTGAAAAACAAAAGATTAACATTTCCGTTTTATTTTTTAATAATTGACAATTAAAAAAGAAAAATACAGCAACACATGCATTGCCCCTCCACGATTTGGCACTTAAGTTATTTCACGGCACGCATTCACCTCTCTTGTTTTCCTCCTCTCTTTTCCAACCCCTCTCACTTTCTCTCTTCCTCTCTCTTTCCCTCTCTCTCTTTTCCTCTCACTCTCCACGTCTTCTTCAACTCCTACTGTCTACTTCCCTCTCACATCATTATGAATACCTTACCCTCAGCTTGGCAGTGGTATTTATCTTTCTCTATCCCTCGACCGAGTGATATTCATTTGTTTTTGTTAACTCCGCTTCTCCTTCCGCATCCCTTTGCTTTCCACAACCCTTTTTCTCTCTCTCCCTTTCTCCCTCTCTGCCTCTCTCTCATTCTATCTCTCTTTTCCTCCAAGCCCTCTTTTCTTTTATCATCGTCTCCGGACCTGCCAGTCTACGCAATTTTCCGCCCTTGTCTTTTTCGCATCCATTCTTGCTTATTCTCCGC
This sequence comes from Tanypteryx hageni, assembly GCA_028673005.1. Taxonomy (NCBI): domain Eukaryota; kingdom Metazoa; phylum Arthropoda; class Insecta; order Odonata; family Petaluridae; genus Tanypteryx; species Tanypteryx hageni. The sequence goes on from CM054116.1 coordinate 62,451,684, forward strand.
TGTGTGCTTCTCTTGCTTCTTTCCTTCCCATTTCCCTCGTCTACCTCTTTTCTCCGCAGTTCATTCATTCATATCTCTCCGACGTCACCATGGGCATTCAATTATTCAGTATTTCATTATGTCGCGCTAGTTTTTCCGCGGATGAAAAATTAGTACGAGTCGTTTTTGTGCTGCATGTCATTAAGAGCCCTTGAATTATTGCGTTCTTGTTCCGTGTTTTTTTCATGTCGGGATTGCTGGAAGAGGGAGACCCTGTTTCAGATTCGCTCGCTTGCATTCTCGCTTAACCGGGTCGTAACCGCGTAATAGACTCTGAGATACGCTCAATGCGTCGCAGGGTTTAATTACTTACTTGAACGAGTATAATCTTAATTACGCCGGCAGGGAACAATTAAATTTTGCCTTTTTTGTACTTGTTTGCCGCCACAGAATGAAGCACTTTGTAAGACAAAACCAACCAGATATCCACATTGAAACGGTTAGAAGGTTTCTCAACAGAGACATATATAATAATAAGTGCTGATGGAGCTTTGTGGGTATTTTTCATTAAGCTATTATTTAATATTCTTTAATTCTTTGATATAGGAATCGATATAATTATAATATTTAAAAAAAATTTTCAATTATACTGCCTTAATAAACAATTGAGAATTAGTGTCATTTGTAATTTCCTAATACATATTGTCCTTTGCCTTATATGTCAGTTATATCTTACCATTCTTTATGATAACAACTTATTTTAGGAAAACATTATAGAACTGTTTTAATTATTAGCAATATTATCTCCAGCCTTCCATTTCTCTTATAATTGGATCGTTTCTTACATTTAACATTATTTTAAGAAAATCTATATTTTATATGCTTTGCATACTATATATATATATATATACATATTTATATATATCTAATGTGGTGGCTGCATTTATTGCAATCAATATATAAATATAACTATACTTATTTTGCGTCATTTATTCCTTTAAAAATCGCTGACTATCTTTGTGGCTCACCCTTCAACGACATTGACCATTCAAATCTACAGTATTGATTATCGAGAATGACATCTTTCGGCCCCATGTCTATTTTTACTCGCCACTTTCTTGAAATACGTCTCATAAGTCTCCTTGTCGAAATCTTTTGTCATGTTTCGGCTAACATTATATATATATATATATATATATATATATATATATATATATATATATATATATATATATGTATATATGTATATGTATATGTGTGTGTGTGAATAACATTTACCTTTCAAGACGTAATGGCTATAATAATCCATGATGTTGATTAGCCAAAAATGGACACACACATTTCCCATTCAAGACAGTTACTCACGTGATACTTCGCGGAATACCCCCGTCAAGTACGCATAACCCTCCATTATGGTCGCAGTTGAGTATTTATTTCATTGACTAACATCCTTTCTCGGAATCCATTTATTCTTTTTCTTAATTCCGAATCCTCCATCGAGTCACACATTGGAAGATATTCCGATCTTCATCTTCGTTTCCTCACTCAGTCCCTCCCTCCCGTTTATTAGATAGTCGTTCCCAGTCTTCTTTCATTCCTCTATATTTTAGATACTTTTCCTCCATCTCCCGCATCGATTATTCAAATCCTTTACTTCATTTCTTATCTAAACCTCACTTAACAACTGAATCTTCGCTGCTCACCCTTCTTCCTCCATCACTCGCCATCTTCTATTCTCTTTCCTTTTCTCTCTCTCTCTCGTCCTCTTAGCAAAGAGATAAAACTGTTTCCCTGAGAAAAGGTTGTTACCCTTTGCTTCCGTATCTCCTCTCTTGCATTTTTCCTACCATCCCTTTATGTCTCCGTCTTCTCTCTGCCGTTGTTTCGATCCACGGACTTCGTACTTAAAGGGACCGATGAGGATATCTTTTTATATTTTTATTCTTTTATTCCTTCTCTTTTTCTTAGAAGGTTTGCACCCACCTATTCTTCAAGAGACAGATGGCAATTTCGATGGGCCTTAAATTGTTTATACGCATTAGTAACGCGCCTATTATATATATTATAAGAGATGAGAGTAGTGTTAAATTATATTATAAAGTAATTTATTAAGCTGTATTGATTTTGTTGCGAGAAATTCTGAATTAACATGGAATTTACAGTGTGTTACGCAACTATATGTTCATTTATCTCCTTTAAATACTCCTAGTCACAGAGAATAATTTAAAGAAATTAAATAGATTATATAAGAGTAATTGTTGATGGGAGCGATGAAATATAAGGTAGTACTTAAGTGTATTTATGAATGGTCCAGTTTTTCTAACGACCACTTTTTTCAGCCACTAACAGAATGAGCACTATTTTATACTCGTTATTCCTCCTTATTCAAGGATATATATGACCAAAGATGGAGATTCTCCAGTAAACGGCCATATTACTTTTGCAATATGCCCCGCACTACGATAACTCGTTCTCATATCCTTCCAATTCACAATATAGTAAAGTTATGCTACAAGCAGTCGAGCTTACTACCTCGCCGGATCCAGCAAACGGTTTCTACCCATACCTCCTTTCCTCTGTCCTTATTTCTCTCCTTTTCCTTTCCTAAACTAGGCATCTTGAGGTGCTTACGTTCCTACTATTTTATCTCTCTATCTCTCCAATTACAAAAATCGCCGAATCTTCCTTTCCAAAATCTTGAGAAAAACCTCGCCCATAACCGACCCTTTCTCTCATTCCTTCCCTTCCTCGGAGATCTTCCTCCATCTCTATTTCCTTTGTTCCTCCATCCTCTATCTTCTCATCTACATTACCCGTATCCTACAGACGTTTCTTACCCGTTCCACCTTCTCCCAACGCACACAATCCATTACCGTCCAACCTTTTCTGTTTTGTCCCTCCCTTCTTTCTTCCTTCTTCTTCCAAAGTTCTGCTTCACCCGCTGAGGAAATGAACATTTGCATGCCTCGCCCATTCCTTACCTCTATCGCTGCTACCCTCATCCCGCGTGTCCTCCCTTGGGCCGCACTCTCTTCCAGTCCTTCTCTTTCCCTCTTCACTTCCATAACACTCGCTTCGCTACAATACTGACGGTCCCACACCCTATTCTGCTTTCTACCATCTTTTTCCCTTATCCTACCCACAAAACTATTAAACCTACACCTGACCGGCCGTATCTCTATCAATTAAGGTACGCATCTCCTCCATAAAATGTTTGCCACATATATTACAAGTCTATGAGAATTTCCTGCTGTAATCATGATTCGATCTGAATTTCCGCTGTTTATATCCTGTCTAAATGAACTGATGCATTAATCTGTTAATTCCTAAAATGATTTATAATTACCTACCTATAAGACGATGTGCTATTTAATTAAAACACGTAATATGTGTCAGGTTGCATCATACGAAGGAGATCTCTTCTAAAATTTTCTATCGATTCTTTCGAGGTTCTCCATGCGTGACTCATAAAAAATGATAATTTTTATCATGTAGCAATATAAAAGAATTCAATATCAGGAAAATACGCAATTTAAAAAAATACTTACTAAGTTTTAAAACTACTTCTTTTCCTAATTATTGCTGTTACGACATATTATAGCTGTTAAATATAAAGGAAAAGCATATTTTCCTTTTCAGCTCTCTAATAACCCCATCATTTTGTACTTCTATGACGACTATTGCGCATATGAAGAACATAGAATTCCACCTATAGTACTCTCTTTAGATTCCAAAAGTCTCAGCTCTTCGAGATCGCCTAATAAAATCGAAACACTTTCGACAATTTAACTCAAAAAATCTCTTTCACCCAAATTCTCACCACAGCTGTTGTCAATCATATAATACACTAATATCGTTGTCTCTGGAAATTATCTCCTAAAACTTCTTTTTTCCTCTACTCCCGACCTCTGTCTCAACCCCATCGGCTCTCTTCATTCCCCTTCTCGGGTCAATCGCATTTCGTTCAATCTAACTCCTCTCACAAAACAACCCCTTCATTCTCTCTCTCCCTCGCTGTCCACTTTCTCCGCCATCTCCGAGCCATGCCTTAGCCGACCTTACCCCTGCCAGGCCACGAATCAAACTGCTCTCCGAATCGCCTCCCATCTCCCCGTTCCGACCCTACACACGCACGCAAGTCTGTCTCTCTCGCCTGGCACTGAGCCAGAGACATTGAATTCGTCCTCGGACCGTTTTTATCCCCTCTCCATTCTCTTCGTCTTTCTCTCTTTCTCAATGCGCTAGCCTAATTCGGCCAACTCCTCTCTCTCTCTCTCTGTATCCTTCTTTTGCTTATCTTTCCGTACTGTCACCTCGTTTGAATTTGCTCAATTTCTTGACCATTCTCCGCTGGAGAATCTGCCTTTTCGAACTATTCATCGAATTAAATCGCCCACCTTTTTTCCTTTACATATATCGGAACTAGGACTTTATTGGGTCTGGATATAGCGAAATAAATGCCCTGGGTCTCCATCACGGATTTTTTATTCCTTATAAAATTTACAGATTTTCTCGAACATATGGTTTAAAAAGATCTCGTATGCTATTGAGATTGGTCAATTTTTTAAATTTATTAACACGAGGATTATATACAGCTTATTTAAAGGATTTAAACTTGCTATGTTATCCTTGATGAATGGGATGAACCTCACCATTTTACTTTTCAACTGTATAATCTCACATTCCTATTTGATGTTCTCGCAAAAATGTATACCAGGCTGGGTGCCAGTGGTGTAGTGGTTAGGACGCTGGCTACTACTCGCCTACCGCTCGAAGGGGCTACGGGCACGAATTCAGCGAAAGTAGGATTATTTCCGAGGTCGATCTGCACCTTGTTTGTGTGGTTTGGGGAGACCGCGCAAATTTAGCGTCCCGTCCATAGGAAGGGACGTTAAGCAGTTGGCCCCCTTGATGTTTTTCGTAAAGAGTAGGCTAATGCCGGCATCGAGTTTTCCTTCTCTCTTCTGTGTGTGTCCAGTTGATGACAGTATAAAATTACCATAGCAATCAGTACTTAAAAAATCAATTTCTACTACTGTACCAGGCTCATATACCATGAATTAGGTGCAGTCTCTCTAGAAATTTAAGAGATGGAATTTCAATTTTTACTTCATTTAATACAAAAAACTTGACACGATGGGAATATTATGATTCTATTACTCTCTCATCTCCACAAATTTTTAACTTTAAATACCAGATGTAATGCCTTCATCATAATTAAGGCTTTAAATTTAATTTCCAGTGATATTGAGGGGCCGAATATTTGATAGGACCTACATAGTTCAAATACAATACTCCAAAACTAATGTATGCATAAGATATAAAGGCGATATAAAATTTCGAATTTCTTCTCAATCACTTTCACCTATCACAACATCTATACTACAGAAATTGTTGGTAAAATAATTCTTAAATATTAATTTTAATTAGTTAAACAAGAATTATTTTGTTTCCAAACAAGTGTCCTCCTTGGTTAATTCATTGATTCGATCCATTATGCAATTTTTGTATTCTATTTTTAATATAAATAAAATTTGATCTAAATTATTGACAATGTGCCATATAATAGATTAGTAAAGACGAAAGAGCCTAATATAAATTGCGCTTTTATTCTAATAAACTCGTCCTCACAACCTCTACAAAAATTGTGCCTTTATGCTGACCCTGTTTTATCTGTGTATATGTTGCAATAGATTTTTCTGTCTATTCAATATTAGTAACGTTTTCCACAAATAATGGCATTATGAATATTGCAACTTACAGTAGTTTAAAATCAGTGTATTTAACGAAGAGTTTAAGGTTCTAAAATACTATATATTTTTAATTTACCTACCTTTTCAATTTGTCACGCAATTTATTCTTTTGGAAATAGATTTATATTTTGCGAAAAACCACCAAACATTCCCTGAAAAAAACTTTCAAATTACTTCGTGCCAACGCAAAGAAGGCACGATTCCATCTCCCCCGATCCTTCTCCTCACCACCCTTTCGCCACTTTCCAATCTAATTTACCGGAGCTTATCCTCTTCCTCCGGCAGATCAGCGGAATATCAACACTAGCCTCTATATCTCCAACCAGTCCGAAAATCGCCACAGATAGCGAAACGAAAGTAATTCCCCGTTTAATTTCCGAAAAAAAAAAACAGAACGCGTCCTTCACTTTTATTAGTCCGACACTTTAACCAGCAAGTCTCCCACTCCCCCAATACCACGATCCACATCTTTGTAGCCCCACCCTTTTAATGGCACGCACTTCTCTTCCAACCCACCTCTTCCTCTTATCCTCAACCCCACCCTACTGTTCAGACGTCCCTCTAATTAACAACGCCGTAACAGACGCGAGAAGATTCCCCAGGGTAGGATTTGGTGTTTCCGAAGTTGTTTCTCTCCCCATCCTCGCCGCAGCAACTCCCTTCATTCCCCCTTCCCATGACCTTATCCAATTCTCGATTCTCGACCATCTCCTAATCCTACCATTTTGCACATACCATCCAAGTGGCCTGGACCACCCTTCTCCAAATATCCCTTAGCTTCTCATACATATCCCTCTCTCTCACACTACTTTTCACCCACGTACAGCACTCGTACCGGCCAGCTAAACATTCCAGTTCTCCTCGCCCATACTTATGTCTCCGTCCTTAATTCAAATACCGCCGCCTTGTTTCCACCTTCATCCCCAACACGGCCAAAAAATTCTCAGAAAACCTCCCTTCCTTGGCACTCGATATCTCTCCTCCCTCGGGAAATGTAACGCAATTCTTTCCTCCCTCCATCTTCCTCCCTTCCTCGACGTAACCGAATCATTGCTGGATTACCTCTCTCCTCCCCCTCCTCTCTTTTCGATAACAACTTCGATTCGTCCTCGGCATCGGAGCTTTTGCAGCCTACTCGTATTCCACGAAAACACCCAGAGCGATGCAATAACTTTTGCCACTAAACCCTTTCTACGTTCCTCCTTCTCTTCTTGGTCGTCCTCACCCTCTTCTCTTTTCCTTCCTCTCCCCCACTGAGTTTGCCTCCCACGATCCCCCCAACGCTCTCCGTATCATGTAACCACTCTTCCTACTTTGGAAACCCCTGCACCAACAAAAACCCTCTCCTCTCCATTCTCCACTCTGCCCCCAAGCGCGAGCTTAAGCTCCGATGGTGCACAGGGGGATAGGAAAAGGCGGCGACTTCTTCTTTATCATCCGGCAATTATCGCTGCCTTTGCACTCGAGCCCTTACTCCTGTCCACCCTTCTCCGACTAGCAGGAGATAAAGGGATATCAACCTTCCCACCATTCTATTAACTTTCGCCGTCAAGAGTTTTAAAGGGGTCTAATTAGGTTTTTATGCCTTCTGAGAAGTCCACCCACCCATTCCGTATTTCTCTCTTTCTCTCCCTCTATTTCCCTCTACGTCGCCCCATCCCACGTTTATATTCCTCTTGAAAAACTCCTTACTACGAGTTGTCTCCAATACGGGAAGAAGAGTTTTATTTCTTTAAAATTCTCGTACTTCTTTGAATCAGAGATATGGGTCGTGAAATGATAATTGAAGAAGCGGAATTGAGATGACGATCTCTTCAATTACACTGAGAATGTTTTATCGTGCCAATAATTGAGGAGATTTAATGATGCTTAAAATGTTTCACCATTGTGCTGTTCAAAATGAATAGTCCATATTTGGCCTGATGTTATTGCATATGGAAATTTTTTTGTAACTGTAAATTTTAAATGAATCACTGAATATAAATGGTTCACTGAGATGGACTATTAGAAAGTAATTCTAGAACAATCCCCTAAAAATTAAAAGGATTGAAATAGTACTTATGTAAAGTATCTCTAATTGCCACAGCATGTTCGCTAAAAACTTGTGGTTATTAAAGTTTCCTTTTTATATCTTTTTATTTTCAAGGACTTGTTTTTAATTTTTTTCTGCCATAAGACGGTTTCGATGATTCTTTGTTAAATTATTGGAAAGTAGTTGAAATTATATATACAAATTATATTTCTGCGTGTTGAAAATAAATTACCTCCAGGAGGTTTATAACTTTTTGGTGGTGTTCATGTCTAATATCGATAAATTAATCAATTTAAAAATTATTAATTCTTTTACTGTAACGTTCATTAATAAGAATGACATTGTACCTAATTGCCCTATTGCAAGGGTCTGAAACTTATGGCCTGCAGCCCAGATGCTGTCTCCGTGCGAACCTATGATGCAAAAGCGACGAACAAAATTTAAGAAATAATTTCATATTTTTTTTCAGTACAATAATGGTTTCAAAACCTATTTTGTCGTAGTTTTAACGCCAGTAAATTATTTGCACTTAATTTTTGCTAATGTGAAACCAACAAATCTCTCGTTAACATTAGATATAAACACTCATCCGGCCCGCCAAACTCTCTTGACTTCCAATGCGGCTGTCTGAAAGTAGTCACAACTACGAATGTAGAAATGCAGAAAAGGTTGCCCTGGGGCAGTGGCGCACAACATTTGGCCCGCGGGCCGCATACGACCCGCCGAGTGTTTTCATTAAGCCTTGTAATAGATAGAGCAATCTTGAAAACAGATCAGGTAATATTGACCCATATCAAAACCCTTTAGTTGCCTTAAAATATATTTAAATTGTGTTTTCGACTGTTTGTGGTTCATGAAGAGGTCTGAAGTTGGCTATATGGCCCGCGATTAGTACAGAAATTGGTTATGTAACCCTCGAGCTAAAACGTTTGGGCAACTTTGACTTAGGGCAGGGGTTTTCAAACATTTTTTCTTTCTGCCCAGTAAAATGAGAAAATATTTGTTGTGGTCAACAAAAATTTTAATTCAAAAATTACTACATATAAATTAATAAATAATGAATCTGCGACACGAAGTAGCGAATATAAATTAAGTCTTTCGTACATAGTGTTCAAAAAGTAATATTTCATACAAAGAATATAGTATGTGCGAAGCTTGTAAACCAGAAATGCAGAACTGAATTTACATCTTAAAAATGAATCTGCATGTCATTGAATACAGTATATTTAAGCCGTAAATGGAATCATCCAAGAAATGCACGCAATGTAATACCAGAAAAATGAAAGGCTTATGTTCTTCTGCGTGGGGGCAGACATAGATATATACCTGGGTAGAGGGGACTATGCCCAGTTCTTTAAGCACAATAATAATAAATAGATTCTTTTTCAAAGAGAATTGGAATAGATTTTATTTGGAATATTAATGAAAACAGTGTTTTTCTGCCTAATTACCGCACTATATACGCCAATAAATTATTTTTGAAGCTGAGGCGCAAAAATATGCAAGAAAATTTTTTCAATGCCCAACTGAAATAATCAATATTTACTCTGTATAATAAAATAATCCTTATGGTACTAACTGAACATTTATTATCAAATCATTAATCAAAACTATATTTAGGCAATGGCTTTTAGAAAAATTAATTATAATGTATGCAAGGAAAGTAAAAATTCTGTTTATCTTATCTCAAAGTAGGGTTGGAAATTACATGGAGAAAATTACCTGGAAAATATGGTAGAATATAAAGAATTGCCACTTGGATTCCAGATGCTGTATATGCCCGCAGATAGTTCACCGTTCTTGTCACAAAAGGAAAAGTTTTACTGTCAAATCACTTTCCATCCTCTTTTCACACAAGGTAATAGTTTGACGACCTCATAAAACAATGTGACTTTCGCCTTACCGTCGTAAATAAGGAAATTATAAATGGCAATTCAGGAAGTTTTGGTAAAAGAGGAGCACTAAAGATAGGTACTAATGAAAAATGGAAAACATCCTAATAATCAAAAAAATATTAAAAAGGAACTGCTCACACGTTGTTTTAGGGGAAATTAAGTACTGCACGCCAGGGACCTAATAATCATGCAATCTCACACTCTACGAATTCCTATTCGAAACTAATTGTGTGGTTTTGTTCAAAGAACTTCTTATATATATTGGCCAAGAAGGTGAAAGTTGATTCCTAATGGCTGACCAATCATGATTTTTGTAAAAAATTAAGGAATAGGAAAAAAATTACGTTTCATTCAAAGCTTATAAAGCATAATTTATTCGAGGATATTTCAGGGGAAACACCTATATTAATGAACAACTCTTCGAGAAAACTAAATGTATGCAGTATTTTTTTGGTTACTAGGAATGAGACACGTGACACCAAAAGAAACTTACTTTTGGGAATCACTAAGTATTAAATTTCTGGCATTTTCAATGAATCTTCTGGTTTTTAATTTCGCCAACTATCCATTTAGAAAGGAGATGTGTGGAAATCAATACATGATGCAATAGTTCTCAGGGAAATTCCAGGTTTGTGGACCTAAGATAAATAATGTAATGTTGAGATGGCAGGATTTGAAAGCCTAATCTTATAACGTAAGACCTCTTCTGAGTTTTGGGCAGTTTTTTATTTTATGATTTCCTTTGTAGAAAAAAATCATTTTATTAAGAGGATTTCTTGTGAGAAGTGAGTCAGGTGCGTATTAAAGTAATTATTCAACTTCATCAAAATAATCATGCTGTTCATGACACGTGGATAACAGAATTTCCTATATCGTCTTTAAAACTTCAAATTTTGATGAATCTGTAATCGGGACTGGGAAGGTGATTTATAGTGTTGTTTTAATTTTGTGTTCAAATTATATTTTTCAAGCAGTTCTTACGTGATTTTTGGTAGTATTATTCAGGTTTTTAATGGACGCTTCAATAATTATAATATCATTCAAAGGAGCTTCTTTGTGAAGATGACAAAAGTTAAGTTCTTCGCTAAAAGACATTGAGTTCTTGTTTAGTAAATGTTTCTTCTTAGAAGTTATGGATAATATAGATGTCTTAAAATTGTTTCATGTGATCACTAAAGGATGTTATGTTTGTGCATGTCTGAGAAAAAGTTTCCAGCATGGAGTAGTTTCCCTAAACCCAGAGTGTGTGTGAGATTGCGTGTGCTAGGTCCCTGGCGTGAAGTAATTTCTCCTAAACCGGCGTGTGAGGGCTTCCTTTTTATTATTTTATGATTATTAGAACGTTTCTTCATTTCGCATTAGTTGTAATTAGTCATAGGGGTCTTATATTACTTTTTCTTTGAGCTAAAGATTGGTTTCTGGAAATATACCTTCAAGGAAATTTATCCTCAGGTATATGATTATCGAGAATGAATCTTCGGAAAATACGCATTGCATTTTCCAGGAAAATAATTAGTGAGGAAGCAGATGGTTCTCCCTTGCTACGCGAGGGTGCTTCAGTAGGTCAGTTTTTGAGAACGGCGTAGGACAATGACAAGTGTCCTAACAACGGGAATGGGTGGCAAGTATTGTAAGGAAGGTATTCGGCTTAGTAGGCAATAAACATTTTGCCTATCGAAGCACTATAAGCTTTGTGGGCAAGGGTCTTGCGGCCCAACATTGGGCCGCGGCCCATACTTTGAAAAATCCTGCCTTAGGGTATTAAATTTTTGATTAATAAAGATGATTTTGCCCATGATTTCTTTTAATTGTTATCACCAATAATCCAAAATGTAAGTAAGACACCTTTCCATTTTATTATGTTTGGTTTTTTATCATTTTATTTATTTTTCTCTCAAGACAATTGTGTTGATACGATTTATTTGATTAAGGTAGCTTCTACTTTTACACGATATTTTCCATCAGATGTTTTACAACGTGTTTAAAGATGTTATTCTTGTTACTCAACTCTCGTAATTCCTTGACCCGGTAAAATAGGATGAATCACAGCTAAAGCAATCAACTAAAAAGGTCGGAACTTTAAAAATAAAACATTAAACAGCTTCGCTATAAAAAATGTCACAGGCGAGAGCATTATTTTTTCCGGTCGACAGGGCACGAATAAGTCGTAATAAGACTAAAGAAATACAAGATACTCAAGAAGAAGCCGGAAAAAACGCGGAATAAGTCGAAAATATGAGATGTGCCTTAAAAAATAAAACGAATGAACCGTATAATGCGCAAGATATCTTACAACGTTATCCCTAAAAAATCTCATGACTTGTACTTCAATTCCCTTCTTCGACTTCGACCATGTTTCGATTTCGTCTTCTCTCTATGGCACTGCGAGTAATTATTTCTTCCTTTCGTTCAGATATTCTTCCCTTTCGACCTCTTCCCTCCTTACCACAGCCTTTCTGATTTTATAATCATCCTTCTCCAGCTCAATCTTATGCGTGCCTGCCTATTTGCGGGCTTCGTCCTAAACTCCGCCTCATCTTGCAAACTCATTCTTCCTCTTCCCTCTCTCCCGCACCTTGTTCCTTAATAGCGATTTCGTGGACCGTTATCTCTAATTGGCACTTCATATCTCTCTCTCCGCACTTCCAAGTTTCAGTTCAGAGATTAAAACCCAGACACGGTCTTGGTTTAAGGCACGGATTTTAATGGCGGATGAATTAGCTGAGGTAAAAAGCCGTGAGAGAGGAAATTTTAACAAAATATCAAATGGACACAACGCATTAGTTCCGAAATGTATTGCTGAATTTTTTGTTTAAGTTATTAATAAAATACCTTTTAGCGATAATGTCCTTGTTATCGACAACCCGTGTTGAGTTAACACCGGCGGACTTTTGATGGGATATTCCTCCCTTGGTTTACGCGCATAGATCTTTGAATTGTTGGGTGATTTAAAAAAATTGTAAGCCTGTTTTTTTAAGTTATTGGCAGCACATCAGCGCAATAACGCTCGGACGCCCGAACTTAGCTCACCCCCTAGAACGCCCAACCGGGTCAATTTGACCCGTACTATGAAATATCAGCTTTTAAAGCTTAAAATTGCGAAGTTAAAAGCGATACATTATTTTCGTAATCTAAACAATTATAAGTTATGTTTTTGTATAGTAAATGTTGACAAACTGATACATTCATGATCAAAATAATATTTGTAACATTTTTCCAAAAATAAATTTATTTTATAGTAGTTTTTCAACGTTTGTCTTATGAGAATGTACACCTAAAGAAATACATCCTTTTTCATAGAGTTATATTTTTGGATGTGGCACCTTAAGAAACAGGAAATTCTAGTAATAAACAGTTAGTATATATGTGGTAAGAATCTGCTAAAATAAAGCAATTATTTCTCCATGAGTATTTATTGCTATTAAATATGGTATACATATTCTATTCAGACTAACTACTGTTTATAGATAGCATGCCCCGGTACATTCTCTTTTCGAAACTAAAAAAAATGTACCTACATACATCTTCAAATTTTCAATTTTGAAAAACATATTTGAAAATCACGCAAGGATTGCATAACAGAGAAGAATGTAAAAAAAAACTTATGGTCAAGTAATGTAAGGCAGACCCATATTTACCAACATGAACAATAAATTATGTACAAGTAGCAACAAAATGTACATAATTAAAATATACAGATATATACACGCTAATTATTAAAAGGCATTATTAGTCGGATATGCAAAGCGGCAATTCAATCAAGTTGAAAGCATCAATTTCGCTTACAAATATTACGAACAGGTTGATTTATAACTAATTTAATAAAATAACGATAATTATAAATAGTAAGTATTTTACTATGTCATGTAACACAAAAATATTTCGGGGACTGAAAAATAGATTTCTTTGACACATATTTGTGACGAGCAAACAAAGTTTCAAAATAATATAACTATATAATATAAATTATTATTCTTTCACCGCGTTAGTGCAGTCGACGCAAGTGCAACACATTTTGCCCATGCACTTCCCACAAACCAATTCCTTGCATACTCTGCATTTGGTTGAGATTATATTTTCACTGTAATTTGTTATGATTATCTTCCGCATTTTGTACAACTTCTTTCAAATCAGATCCTTTGGATTGTCATAATTTGGCCGCTTTTCACGAAATTTCTCGTAGCTTCTCTGCATGCTGTCTGATAAATATAAGACGATAGAGTGATGATTAGAAGGGAGGGGGAGAGGGAAAATCGGGGAGGGAGGGAGTGAGATAGAAAAACGCAGGGTTGAATGCAAGGAACAGCTAAAAAAAATATTAATTCATTATTATTAGCTGCAATAACATGGAAGCATTTTGTCATTCCATGTTGTAGAAAATACGTTTCATTCTACACTCGGGTCAAAATGACCCGTTTGGGCGTCCGAGGTAAATTTCTTTATAATTCATGACATACTGATTAAAAGATTAAAATTTCTTGTGGGTAAATACCTTGAAAAATGATTAAAAGTAAAGAGATTAAATTTGGTTGAAGATCATATTACAGTAGAAAAACGTATTCAAATTCTCCTTCGGGTCAAATTTACCCATCCGTGCGTTCTAGTGATAATACGTAGATCCTATGGTTGATAAAATGATTTAATATATACTCTTGAATTATTTTTTAAAATACAGTGAACGGTTTAAATGGAGCTCATATGATAGTTGTAATATATTAAATTTCATTTTGTACTAAGTTAATTACATAGTTTTGTGCGATAAATCAATATAGTCACTTTTATTTTGATATTTTTATGTCATTTGAGCATATAATACTAAAACCGCCACAATTAACCTTTTCTCAAATGAATTTATTCTTTAACGTGCCTAAAGTACACGATATATTGACAGAAACATTTTTATGGTACAGTAAAACGATAGATGTTTTCAGATTTGATCCTGGGATTTTAAAACAAGTTATTCATAACTTTAAAAAGATCATTAATATATCTATTTTGCACCTTTAATCACTCACTGTCCAAAAAAGAATTGTTACGGAATCTAATTGACATTTTATGTAGCTCCAATAGTCATTAACTCTGAAAATGACCCTTGTTGTTATGACGCCTACTTTGAATCCGAAATGCGCATCTCATTTTTTCATCCTGTATAATCTATCTTATTATTAATAATCACTGTCCTTTAGATATGAACTGTAACATTCAATGTCATGCACTAACTTATATGTTTTAATGGATTGCACTACTCAAGTAACTAATAAGCCTGTTGTTACGAGTTTCGCGTTATTATGGATTTACGTAGGATTTCAAAAGTAGTAAGTGAGAGAGTGAAGGTGTTAAATGAGATACAGCAGCATCCCCTGATGCGATCGGTATCCTGTAGGATGAAGTGGGTCTCGTTATTTGGCATGACTCCAGAATGTAGACTTGATAGGGACCGTGGGAATAGGAACTGAATTAGAAGCAGGAAAGATATGCGTTTAGATATTCTTCAAATTTTTTTTTAGGGTGAAAGGGAATGGCAAAAATAGGAAGAAGGCATAAAAGGAGGAGGATAAAAAAGAGAGGCGGAGAGAGAGAGGAAAGGGAGCGAAGGGGTTAGAAGTGAGGGAAGTGGCCTTCAATATAGGAAGAACGGAACGTGATGGCAGATTTGACGAAACAATATCGCATAAAAAGCATCAGTAAGCGCAAGAGTGCCACGTCTCCTATCTTTATAGTTTTTACGGTCGGGAGAACCAGACACTTATGTTATTTTTCATGAATAAAGGTTTATGCGTCCACTCCTTTGGAACTTTTTTTAACGCATCTTCGCGTGTGTTTGGCATTTTTTTTTCTTGAAGTTTTTTTCTTCGTTATGAAATCGTTTGACCGGATGTAGACGTTCATGTCGTTCGCCGAGTATCTGGTGTCAAAGCCATGGTTACTGGAGCGGAAAATCGCCAAATGAGCGTAGTGAACCAATCGATCGTAGAATGTTTAACATCCGTATAAAACACAATAAAGATCCAGATGATACTAAAGATATTCCATGTTTTTATGAGTGGTTAATTTTACTATTCAATAAACAATCTTTCTTCTAACAGATATTATTACTATTAACAAAAACATTATTGAAAATAACCCCATCCAAATTTTGCGTTGTTTATTTGATCAACCAATTAACTTTTTAATATTTCCAATGGTTTTATATAGGTTTTTAACATTATTATCAACACCAGTAGCTTTTAGAAACAGCTTGAAAATGATACGATGTTTATACCAGTAACTTTGTGTTATCCTAAGAGCATTACGTTTGCTGCAGATTGTGATGCTGATTAATTTATATGCCAAAATATATCAAAACTCGATGTTTTAATTAATTCAGTAATTATTTAAATACCAAACTAGACTATCAAATTCTTAAAACTCCTGTATACATATAAAAATAAAATATATTTTACCTGTTTCTTGAAATTTCAGCATGCCTAAATAACATTTTCAGGCTCATTTAAAGATACCATTTAATCTGAGGAAGTAATAGATATGTTTATTAAAACATTTAGGAAGGAAGTAAAAGAAAAACTTTGCCTTTAACGACGAAATTATTCAAAATGCGATACCTAAAATTCCAAATTAATTGTTTTTTAAGGTAAACTAAATTAGCATATATTACCTCTTTGAAAATCAATGTAAATATGAAATCATATATAACTTTTACCAAAAGATTCTTAAAATAGCAGAAAATAAATTTAACTGCGAATCTAATAAAATGCTATTATGTTATATTAAGTGTTATTGCTCGTTAAAAAAGACGGGTATACATAAATACAGTATTAAAATTAAGGCACTTCCCATTTCTCCTCCCTTTCTCTCTTCCTAACTTTCATTTTCCTCCCTTTTTCCCTACAATTGCTCTCGCTCTCACCTTCACACTCTCCCTGTGTGTGTGTGTGTATACATATATTTTTTTAGGGGAGAGTGAGAATGTGAGAGCGAAGGATAAGTATAAAATAATTATTTATTCCTGAATGTAGTATTTTTACTTTTAATTAACTTAATTTAAATATTTTGAGATTCAACGATTTATTTTGAATCAAATTTATCAGTTATCTCAGATCAGTTTAGTTTATAAATATATTGCCAGACAACAAAAAATTATGTCTAAATATTGATTAACTTCCTTATGAATCAACGTTTATTTTGTAACAAAAATATTTGCTTGTATAAATTTCCATTTTTCAATTTTCTTTACCCATTACCTATATGTTTTCTTAAGTGTAGGCAATTTGCACTCCTAATTGATAATCTTGTGAAACTATAATCTTATGAAACTACAAAAGCAAAACTATCGCAGCCCTTTCTTGGAGCCTGGCACGATACAGCATAAACTTATTTTTATAAGAATAGGTGGTAAATTTAAAATTCATAATTTGTTTCTTGTTACGTATGAATGCCTATTAAATGAAAACTAGAGTGCTATGAATTACGATACCGTATAGAACGTAACATCCATACTCATATGCAGAGATGCATTTTATATTGGTCATGTCTCACCATTTTCAAATTGGTTCTCTATCGTGGTTATATTCATATTATACATTTTGATATTGACTTGTAGCTATATTTCATGGTTTTGAAAGTTTATAACTTTTTTAAACTTTTACTTCTCTCTTTGTTTTGACTTACACGTGCGGCATCTTCCCGAAATACATACCTTGAAATTACTTGAAAGTTTTTTATGAGTCGATTAAGAATCTTAAAGCGATTATACAAAATATAGACTAAACACTTGGACGTTGAGATTAATCCCAAAATCAAACAAGGATATGTTAATTTAAAGCCTCGCTTTTCTTTCTTAACACATGTCCTGTCTACCATGCCTTTCTGGAATATTCCAATGTTTGTTCATACGAAAGGGTAGATAATTTAAGTGAGGAAAAAAAAGGAGTTGTTAAGGAAAAGTATGGAAAGGGTTGATAAGAGGGAGGGTTTTGGTGGCATGTAGGGAGTAAGGCGAAACACTGAAAACGGAGGAATGTAAAAGGGGAGAATTGGAAGATTCGGTATGAGAGGAAAGTTTCATCCAACTTGAGAAGGAATGAGAAATGAAAGGCGACGGAGGAAAAACAGCTCTAACGGGATCAAGTGGAAGGTGAGCGTAGCGGTGTGTTTGGAAGGAGCGAAGGGAGTGGAAGATGTGAAACAGACCTGCATCTGGATTCGATGCACGGTCACAAGATTTCTGAGAACGCTTACCACCGCTACCCTTCTTCAAAGGGCACTGCCGAGAGCGGGGCAGGAACGAGAGTAGGGGAAGAACGCTGTGTAATAGAGATGGAAGAGAAAGAGAGAGAGGGTGGGAAAGGAGGGAGGAGACGTGATAGAGGGTAGATGAAGGAGTCAAGAATAAAAGAGAGGAGATATAAAGAGAGAGATCGGAAGACAGAGATAGAAGTTGGATGCGTTCCGGAGTTTCGAACGAGGAAGTGTCCCCCAACCCCTCCCTCAATCTTCTCTCAGCTACGCCTCCCACTAACCCAACAATTCGGTGATCCTCCCGCACCACCTACTCCTTCCAGTCCGTATCATCCCGTCCTCCGGCCCCCCTCCTCCTATCCCGATCCGCACTTTAATGGATTACTGAATCCTTTCGCTATCTGCCCGATGCACGCTCCGTACCCCCTTCCCCCGCCCCCTTACGCAGAATTTCGCTTCGAACGCGGGGGAAAGAGAGGGAGAGGGGAAGAAAAGAAGGGAGTGACTCGGATGGAAAAGGAGTAGGATGAGGCGAGAAGAATTCAGAGCAGATTGCGGGGATGAGGTCGAGCAAGAAGATGGGCGAACCGAAGGGATGAATGGCGGAGGAAACGGAAGAACCGACTTTACGAGTCATTTCGCTACCGCCAGACATTTTTTCGGAATTTTTTTTCGGAAGACTTTTTAAAGGGAGGTGGTTAGTTGGGAAGATGGTTTTTTTCTGTAAAGGGGTGAATAAAGAAGAGGGTTGATCTGCACTGGGAGAAGGACTCTCTTCTTTCAACCCCCTTCCTCCCTCCTCTCATTTCCTTCCCTCTCCTTCTCCTTAACGCTCACTCTCCGCCGTCAACTTCGTTCTCTTTTATCCTTCCCCATTTCTACACAAAGCAGGGGGAGGAGCAGGTGGCGTAAAAAAAGGCGGCAAAATGCACGGGAATGGTTGAAGTTGGGTTTTAAGGAGGGGTGGAGTGAAATAAAGAAGTGATTTTACCCCCCAAGCCCAGCTGTGATAATTGAGGCGTCATTAAAAAGAAAAACATGTTTCACTTCTCCTCTCTGGGTTCTGAGCGGCGTTTTAAGGGTTCGAGGTAATAAAAGAGCAGTGAATCGGTGTATTAATTCCCCAGACTTAAAAACTTTGTAATAACATTGGAAACATCGTATTTTGGACGTTATTAATCTGGATTATCGTTTTCATAAGGAAACACTTAGTATGGTTTATTTTCGTATCCGAAAGAACATATTTATTTCTCTCAAAGCATACCAATATGAGAGTTGTGAGGAATTATTTATAAACGGTGATCATTAAGTATATAGGTCATTTTGGCACAAAAATAATGATTAATTTAGTATATTATTTAGATAAAAATCATCCGTGTAATACTAAGGAAATTATTAAAGCATACCGTGACATCGTTGAATTTAACGTCTTCTTTACTTTGCAATTATTCAATGAAAATTTAATAATAGATTTCTCATTTTATAAACGTATGTATCTGAGGTTAATGAATATGAACTTTAATATATCATTTAAATGTCTATTTGACTTGTACTCTTGATGATAATGATATTTCATTCTACATAATTAATTTAGTGATACATGATAGTTTTTACTTGTAGATTCAAGTCAAATTTAAATTTTACCTCTGCGAAAATTGACAAAACATAAATAAAAAATTTGAGATCAGATATTTAAAAAATTATTACTTCAACAGTTATTTAATTATAAAGTGGTGACTAAATTAACATATTGTATTTTATCAATTTTTTAATGAAGTATAACTTCATAAAGAAAACATTCTTTTACGTGAGAGTTATACCTATACTCATATTTATTAAAACATGTTTTAATGAAATGATGAATGCAAATAAATACCATAACATATGCTTGTGACATTAACAAATAATAGAGTCATGAGTATATTAATTATTGCATTTGTCTTGGAAAGTTATATATCCATTTAGAAGGAATTGTTGCGTTGAAAATTATAGCATTACACATGAGGAACTTGAGAGTAAATCCAGTTTATGAATTTTAATTCAGACTTGGTACGTTATTTTATATCCTCATCGCAAAGTTTTAACCAAGCTTGAAATAGAGGATGAATATTGAAGTGAATGGAAGAAAATTCTCTATTTAGATCTTGTAGAGTACTACATATTTAGTCAGGCACCGTTGGTACTATGGAATTTTCCAGACAACGGGATTTGGCCGTAATTAAGGGTCAAAAAAATGCTTGCATTTATTTTTGGTTTTATGCTTTTGTTATACATAATTTTATTCATAATATAATAATGTTTTATTTTTCATTTTTTAGGATTACATTGTTTATATTTTAAATTTTAAAAATCTGGAGCTCATAAAATAGCTTCATTAGTCGTAAAATTATACAAAAGTGGTAAAAATGTCAAACTATGGCCATAAGTCCCTAATCACCCTCCCATGTCGGTTTTTATCACTAATTTTTTATAAGCTCATACGGCTGCGTTATGAAGTTGGCTAAACTGATTAATACGGTAAAAATATAGTAGTGTTTTACAGATGATAAATCTGACTATTGTGCAAGCTATGTTTTTGTAAGGTGCACTAAATCGCGATTGTTTACAATGAGTTTTCTTAACATTGTTTTCTCACGGATACCTTTCCTTCGAGATTTTGATAATTTTCCATAGGAGTTATATGTCTTGAAGCAACATGTGCAGTTTGAGAAGATGGTTTGACAAGGAATTTTTTTGTCATCATGGAAAAACATGTTATAGGTGTTTACCATGGATAAATTTATTTTGCAAAAATTATTCTTTTACACATTTCAGCTTGCCCATTGTATTGTGTTTTATAGGTTGTGATTTATAAAGTTTATTTCCTTACTTTATCCATTCTGATGGGAAATAATTGAACCATATAGAAAAGGGGAGAATATTAAACTTTTGGTGGCTTTATGTTTAAAGTATTAGGTTGTTTGAGTTTTCGCGGCAGTTTATTTGTTATATAATTTGCGTCTGGATGAATTTTGCGAATTTTTAATTTAATCTCACCGATGTCAGAGCAGAGGTATCGGAATAAAAATTCCACGATTAGTTCCGAACCACTGGAGTTCCCGGATTACGGAAACGCGGAATAATGAGATTGTACTGTATTAGTATTAGTTTTAAGCCATATTATGGAGTTTTTTCCTGTGTTTCTCTAAAAAACATACTTAGTTTCGAAAATTTACATATGGGCTAAAACAAAAATTATTCGTAATGGCTATAATTCCGTTCGTTATGCAATGCAAACCGATAAATTATGTATATAAACCACTCGTTTATCAAATATTCTCGAAATATTCCGTTTCGCTTATCTATATGCGTTCAGTACCTAGTGCAGTGTTTCCCAAGTTGTGATTCGCAAAACTCCAAAGATTTAACGAAATATTTCCAAGGCCTCACCAAAATATGCGCTATGGAGGATATTTTATTTAAGTATTTCTATTTTACAGAAATATGGTAGTGCACAAGTTTTATTCGACTACCTCTCCTGCCTCGTAATAACAAAACAACGTATTAGCCATATATTTATTTATTTTGCGATTCTAAAATAATTCCAGCCTTTTTTATTGAAACCAATTTTAATATATCATCTGTTTATTAAAGACTCAAAATCTAGAACTAAAATTTTAAGAGGATTTAGTGTTAAATTTGTCCGCAGTTTCAAATGCCTCAACATCATTTTGTCTTTTATGATCTCTTCATATTCGTATAAGAAATGGAATCTAATTGATATTTAAGAGAATTTCTCGATAGATTGATCAATTTAAAATATTATTTTAAATTAAACACCTATACTTTAAAGTTCTTCTACATTCAAACTAATTTAGAGATTTACTATAAAATTATGCGCACGATGGCTTACGCTGTTTCATTTAAATGATATAATATTAATATGCCTAGATTTTGGATTTAATATTTTGTCCAGTATTAGCTGATGAATTGTATTTAGTATTTTAAAAGATATTAAATAAAAAAACGCCAAATCACAAGATATTCTGAGAACATTTTAGAATGTGGGTTCGTGCAATATACTTTTATATATACATATATATATATATATATATATATATATATATATAGCTCAATTGCCCTTCAAATTAGACGGGTTCCAATTCATAAAAACGGAAATAAAATTTTAAACTTTAAATAAATTATTTTAACAATTACTATTATATTGATTTTGTTTCTCAAAACAGTCGGTTGTCAAGATAAACAAATGAGCGATTTCGGAAAAAGAAGAATAGAATAAATTACTTTATTAGATTTTCTTTAAAACAGTTCAAATCGGATGATCGTAGGTTTAGTTTTTCCGATTTTAATTTCCAAAATAAGAAATGCTTGCACGACAAAAAGTCGATTTTTTAGTGTTATCTTACGAAGAATGTTAATATTACCGTGGAGTCGAACTCTGGAATTTTGTCGTAAATTTTCTTTCTGCAAAGCGTTTTTATATTTGAATATATTATTTCTGCCAATTTTCAATTTTCTATCTATATCCTTTATTGAGTTATTCGCGTTTAAGTAGCCCTACACTCGGACCAACGGACGGACAACATAGCCTTTTACTGTTATTTTTGAGATTCGATTCTTTTAAACTTCCCTTCTCACCCTATTTCCAAACCGTCCTCAAGTTCTCCATTCTTCTACCTATCTCCCGTAACCTGTCGCACAATCCTCACCCCATTAAATTTTTACATGCTCGATTTGTTAATTAAAATCTCCAGCATGTTCCTCAGATTTTGATACCGCCTCAACAATATTGATTATTATCGCAATTTTTAATCACTTTAAATATTGCTTAAGATTTTTAGGTATCCCTTTTCGTAAATAACTCAACGAATGATATTTACATTGATTACTATGAAACTCATTTCCTCCTCCTTCCGTCTTTTTCTCCTACTCGTAATAAAAGCCTCCAAAGCACGCTAAAACCTATATGGATTGAAGAAACAATAGGATCTCGAGGTTTAACAATGTAGTTGGTAGGCAATGCAACATCCTGTTAAAATGCTAAGATTTTTCCAAAAGTATAAATATTTTAACGATTAACACAAACTATTTTGAGCTGAAGGTGAAAAAAGACGAATAAAATAAGAAACTTGAAAGTGTGTTCTTTAGAATGGCCCAGATTTAATGATCAAAGGTCAATTATTTCTAATTTTATTTCCAAAAGATGAAAAGCCTACATGCCAAAAAGCCCATTTTTACGTGTTACCTTTGAGAAATACAAATAATTTCCTGGAGTGGAACCCGGGTCGTTATTCCATATATTTTTTTGTCAATCACTTTTATATGAGAATCAAGCAATCTCGGAAAATTTCGAACCTTTATCTCTTACTGTATTTTTTATATAAATGATTTTATTAAAATGGACACAACTACACGCTATTATTATATGGTAATATATATATATATATATATATATATATATATATATATATATATATATATATATTGAAACACCCATATATATATGGGTGTTTCAAAATTATGCATACACAATTTAAAAATTTATATTTCGTGAACCAAATGTACAATTTGCACAATTTTTCTTTTATTTAAAATTTTAAATGCATAATAATGTTTGCAATGAACAAAACTCAAGTAAGATGTTCAAAATGTCTAACACCAGCAATGATACATAAGCGACATCTCTCTTTAACAGAATTACATACTACAGTGCACAAGTCTGTAGAAATTCTGTGTGCTTCTTGCTGTATTGCCATCCACAGATCCTCCAATTTTTTCGGTTTCTGACCGTAAACTTTATTTTTCAAGTATCCCCACGCAAAAAAATCTAAAGGAGTGAGGTCTGGAGACCTTGGAGGGTATTCAAAAACGCCCCCTCCCCCCCTGCGACCTATCCATTGCTCAGGAAATTCATTGTTCAGGTACCCCCGCACAGTTGTATGAAAATGTGGGGGTGCACCATCCTGTTGAAAATACAGCAATGTATCCGGAAACATGTTTCTGATATTAGGTACTGCATAATTTTTTAACATATCAAGGTATCTTTCTCCATTAATAGTGCCATTGAATCTGTAAGGTCCGTTTATTCCACGAGAGGAGAGTCCCATCCACACAGTAAAACCTGGTAGATTGATATCTTTCTCCAATGTGAAGTGTGGATTTTTACCTCCCAGTAAACACAGCTATGACGATTCACATGGCCATTCAGCTTGATCGTGGCTTCGTCTGACCATACAATTGAATCTTTAAAAGCACCGATTCCACCATTTTTTTAAATCTACCTCCCACAAAATTGTGTTGGTCGATCTGGATCATCTTCTTGGATTGAATGCAGTAATAGAGGTATTAATGCCTTCAATTTTATGTTCTTTTGGATTCTAAAAACACTTGAATGGAAGCTCACGTGAACACTGTTTTGTAGGCTTCCTAGGGGAGCGGGTAATTGCCTCTCTGACAGTTTCAACATTTTCAGTACTTCTTGACGTTCTTTTCCGCCCACAGCATGTCTTGTTGATATTGTTCACAGTTCCTTGTTCTTAAAATTTATCACGCAGATGGGTAATTGCTAGACGAGTTGGTGCTTCTGTTCCATATATTCTTTCCCGTGCACGCTGAACGTCTGTGACGTTTTCAAATTTCCAATACCATTTTAGAATTTACTTTCTCTCATTGAAACTCATCTTCATGTTCTCCATTGTTTCCATGGATATTTGTAAATAATCAAACATTTTCAAAATTATTAATTTATTTAGCTTTAAAATAAAAGAAAAATTGTGCAAATTGTATATTTAGTTCACGAAATATAAATTTTTAATTTGTGTATACATAATTTTGAAACACCCTGTGTATATATATATATATATATATTAAACAAAAGATTCTCTATATAAAAAGTTTGGGAACCACTGCCTCTATGAGGTCAACGTTCTCCTCTGTCTCCAATATTTGTGCGTATTTCGTGTCCGGTTTTTTCTTTCCAAAATTAACTAATACGGCTTATCAGACTATAAAGCATGGTGTTATGTATTTTTCAATCAGGAAAACAACGTTCTGCGAACAGAAACGTGATAGTACACAGTCATTTTTTCGCATTTATTCCATCTCTTTCTTCGGTGAAACTTTCTCGTCCAACATTCAACTTTTCTTCGATACTTTATTCAACTACCTTCTCTATCTCTCTCCCACTTTTCCTCTCTTGCCCTGCCTCCCTCTTCCTTCTCCGTACCTATTGCGACGCAAATCATTTCCCTCCATTACCCTCCTAAAATCCCATCAGATATTCTATAGAATTTTTAGGCATGTCACCACACGAACTTGACAATTTTCTTTAAAAATATTCGCATGGTATCCGCAAAATATGCCATAATTCAAGTTAATTGTATATCCTCAATTTATATAAACTTCTGTGTTTAGGATTCAGTTTGCCATTGATTTTGCTTCATAGTGTGTCCAAATGTGGCATAAAAAACACGAAGGCTACGAAATAAAACGACTCTTGCGACTTATTACAATGTAGAACAACGATTCTCAACTCCTGGTAGAGAGGTGGAAGCATTATTCTTCTGCCACCTGAAAAAAAACCTCCTTCAACAAATGACACCACGAAATTGTACTTCTCTCTCTTGTGTTCTTAAAGAACAATGGGTGAGTGAGAAAGAGGGTAGGAAAGGGAAAAAAAGAAAGTCAGAAAATAAAGAGGCTTGAAAAGGAAGGAAGGAAGAAAGGAGTGGGATGGAAAGGAAAAATATCGAGCGGAATTGAGTGGCTTGAGAGGCACCGGCATAGTGACGCGCCCTCTTTCGTTCTCTTTTTTTGCGGAGGGACAACGCTAAGAGGACCCAACGTTTGAGGACGGAATTTCTTCCTCGCCCCCTATACTTGGTAGACACCCCAACTCCTTGTTTGTTCTCTCTCTTGGTCGCTCTCTCTCTCTCTCTCTCTCTCTCTCTCTATATATATATATATATATATATATATATATCTCACAGGCATATAGAGCGAGAGAGAGAAGGAAGGAGGAAGGAGAAAGGATTGTCCCTGAGAAAAAAGAAAGCAAGTGGAATGAAGGTTAGAGTAAGAGGGAGAGAAATTAAGAGAGAGAGAGAGAGAAATGTCGGGAAAAAGAGAGAAAGCGGTGGAGAAAAGTGAGACAAGAGAACGTAAAGATGGTGGGAGGGTCTTGATGAAGACCCGACTATCGGCTGAGAAGGTTCTTTTTTTAAGCCGAAAGCAAGACAGGGATTCCAGAGGTTCGTTTTAAAAGCCCCTGACAGACATTCCGTAGCACTTCTCTTCACCAAGGGATCAGATCCACTCAATGAGACCTACTTTTCCCCAAGGTTAATGGTAGGTATAGAAGGGAACGTGTGGTATTTCTGATTACTTAAAAGAGTTCATTTATTTTTCAAACTAAGCATCTACATTACTTCTGATAGGGTTTTTCTCGTAGAGTAGGGGAAAAATTGACGCCAGTTTGGTTAGATTACGTGGGATTGCCCTTAAAATAATCATCGAGTCGAGAAATGGGATTTATTTTTGCTCTCAAAAAGGATTCACACTCGACTGAGGTCTAGGAGTAATTCAGTCGTCGGCATGGGTTTACCGTACGATGGAATATGGGGTACTTCATGTTAGACATGATATTTTTGGGGAGTATACACTTACAGATTACATCTCTCCTGTGGCATAGTCACTGAAAACATTTCGTCTTTTACTTCGACGATCGAAAAAGAATTTCATCCTATTACGTCATTCGATCGAAGACGAATTCACCAGGCGGGAGAAAACATGACGGGAAAGAATTTCACAAGCACATTGGGCGAATCGTTTTGGGTATGCGATCAAAAACATGGAGGGCACCCTTATTGAGCCACAGGTATGAATAAATTCCACAGTCGCCTGCCCTGCTGGACGCATTGAGATCGATTCCACAGTAAACAAAATTTAATACACTCACAGCAACGGTAAACAAAAAAGAAACTCATCGCAAAATATCACTCTCACTTCACACACTCACATATGGTTTTTAATTACTATACACATATTATGATATCACATGCATTATCCAACGAGGAAATCTTAAAGAATTAACTTTTCTTCTTCACTTTTATTATATATTCGGTTGAAATAGAAAACAATGTGTATCCATTTGTATGTATTTATACGTGTATTTCCACCATCGAAAAGGTATCAGAAGAGGAATATTTAATTAAAATATGTTATAGGGAAAGAGATTAACATGTCGATGGGATGGGGAAAACAGCGCCACGCAACGTTAATAATCCATTTCGCAAACGAAGCACCATTTTTTTAGAAAAGTTTACTCCACACTCATCCGAGTTTCCAAAATAAAATCATGGAGCTGGTCGTTTTTAATGCGGAACTCCGTAGGACTAGCGTATTCCCACGCACGCACATGCACACGCAATTATCATTAACCCACGGCTCACGTTTTTTCTGTTTAAGCGTCGGGTTCACATTCATGCCAGCTATCTTGGAATGTTCGTTCGTCAAAATTCGTAAATGCACCATCGTTAACAAATCCCAGCATCTCATTCCTCTTGTCTCAT
The DNA here is from genome assembly GCA_028673005.1 of Tanypteryx hageni. Taxonomy (NCBI): domain Eukaryota; kingdom Metazoa; phylum Arthropoda; class Insecta; order Odonata; family Petaluridae; genus Tanypteryx; species Tanypteryx hageni. Next base: position 62,479,150 of record CM054116.1, read on the forward strand.
TTCATTGCTGTGTATTTAGTTTTGGTTTATTTGCTGAGGCGTCTTCCTCGAGACTCTCGAATGCTTCGCAGCGGACATTAACCTCGCTTCACGGTCAGCTGAGACCCACAGGATTCCTCCTCGTGACGCACCTCGTCGAGCAGAGGGCACGCGGCCGCAAGGTTAAAGATTCCAGTGACATGACGAGCAGCATGGTGAGCAGAGGGAGAAAGCTGGCGCTCCCGCACTGGACGATGCCGGAGGAAGTCGCCGTGCCCTTGCTGCCGTGCTGCATGGCCGCGGGCTTTTCACCTGATCGAGAGCAACAGGTCAGCGGTTCAATTAACGAGGGCTGCCACTCATTTATGCAAAAAAATTTAGCGGTAAAAGCGAATCGGATTGGAAGAGGAAATAAAAATGAAAGAAAAGTTGGAATTAACTTTCTCCATCAATGCTTAGTTGTGATGCAGCACTAACGTTTTCACCTGAGTCATTAATTTATGGGTGATTTTTTTGCGACAACGTTCAATCAACTAATTGGTTTTATCATACCTTTCTATGAACCACATTAAAATTGAAAATTATCTTTCATATCGTTAACTTTAACAATAATGAAATAATGGGGATTATCTGAAACAGTTACTATCAGAAAATCATTTATTATAGTTTTATTATTGGCGGTTTCAAAATATGCATTAATTAGCTTATGCAAATGCTGTGAATGAATTTAAATTTATTAATTTTAACAACTTCAAAAACAGTCGTTGATGGAATTTTACAATGAGTTTAAAATGGTAAAAAGAAGATTCCACTCAACCATGTCCTAGGCAGGTCTTGCATTCCCGGCATTGGGAACCAAACTCCCAAGTCACCCCTCGACCGAGGCTGTCTATTATTTCAATTTTTAAATACCTGCATCACATTGAGTTTGACGTTTTTTACTAATTTTCGGTATAAAAAGATTTGCAAGAGAATTACTTCATCTAGTGCCTAAATTTAGTACTTAGAAAAAATAATTTTATCATGATAGCGGGAAACAATTTTTTTCATTTTTCTAAGGCAAATTTTCTGCGTTACGTTTCCGATTTGTCTGATTTGCAGAGGGAAGAGATGTTGCAGAATCTACAGTGCTGTGGTGATAAGCACGCAGTTCCACTTGGAAAACAACCTTCTATATGTAAATTTATTTGACTCGGAGCTTGCTTGCGAGCACTATAATAAAGGAATGCGTAATGGCGACGGAATGGACGTTCGTCCTTGTTTCATCAATAATTCAAAAAGATAGTCTTGTAGCAGCCTCAGAGGCAATTTAAAAACCTACGCTATATGCAAGTGTATTTTTAGTCGCACTCTTTCAACATCATAAATATGGAATAGTCAGAGCCTTTTACAACTAGTTCTCACACCGCTGGCATTTAAGAATGCGGTCTTCTTTGGAAATTTTGAGAAAATCATGAGTTAAAATATTCATGGAAGTACAAAGCGCTAGGTCTAGAGAAAAGTTTTACTCTATGCACTTCTTAAGTATTCATTCCAGCTACTGTAGTTGAGGCAGGACTGGGCTTTGCATATAAATACTTCTTTGAGAATATCCACTAGCTTTATCACGATCAATCATTTTTAAAGCATTTGTTTATTATCCAATACGATTCCTGATTATTTCGATTAATGAAAGATTAATTATATATAATTGTTATGGAGCTAAGATGGAGTATTATGGAGTTTAAATTTGAATTACGTTGGGTTCAATTGACAAAAAAATAAAAAACGTTACTCCTCTGTTACTAAGATTCTAATATTGAGATATATGTAAAACAATTGACATCCGCATCGATTTGTGGAATACTTTTTTCCATTTCATTCAATATAAGTTATAAAATGATATTAACTCAAAAACCTAAAGTACTGAAATCAACAGACATTCAATTCAGCAGCATACAGCTAATTCAATAATCGGGAAAACGCATTAATAAAAACTAAAATATTTTAACTACACATTTTAAAAACGCATAGCGATTATAATGAACCAATGAAACGTTTGGAAACAGTAATTACGTGGAAATGACTATCAAACAAGGAACATTAGTTAAATCATTAATTAAATCCAAATAAAATAGAAAGTTTTATCTTTACGGAAATATTTCATAACTTAAGTGATACTATTGAATGATTTTCAGCACTCCTCGAAGCTGGTATTGTTCTTGCTTCTGAATTTGGTAGGATGGGTAGCGTGGCTACATCCGAATGATGAGATCTATCGATCGAGTTTTTCCTTGGGCAATAAAATCTTTGTAAATAGCAGTAAAGTGCTGTTTAACACCGAATGAATTCAAAACAATAAAAGTTACTTATTTAACCTGTTTTGGTGTTAACGACGATGGGATATGGATTAAAACTATATATATATATATATATATATATATATATATATATATATATATATATATGGGGATTTAAGAGATTGGTAACACAAGTGATTAGGAAGAGGAAGGTAAAATGGATCAGGAATTTCCTGAGTAGATGATTAAAAGAAAACCTGAGAGTAAAAGAGGAAGGAAACGGTTTCAGCTGATAGACGGCGAAAAACTCATGATTACCGATGAATGAGAAAGGCAGCGGGCTACAGGAAAATATAGAGCGCCCGATTTAACATTTGATCTCTTGCCTGTCCGCAGAAAAATTACTAATGATGTTGACACGCAAACAAATTTTTACATATTTTTAAGTCAAATATCGAGTGAAGAATGAAAATTAACAGCTCTATGTCATGAACGCAAAGAACCACCTGCGTTCTACCGTAAACGTCTGCACTCGTCAACATGATGACGACGAATAATAAATTAAGATAAAAAAAATGTGGCCAATTTTTCGTTGGTGATTAATTTACCATGAAAACGTATGGAGATCAACAAGAATAAATACTTATATCGCTGAAGCGTATTAACGGAAGTGAGTTTCGGCGTATCTATTTACTGTTAAAAGTATTAATCATTGAAATTATGGAAACTCGCTGGAATCGTTTTTATCCTCGTATGATGCAAATACAAACTTAGAATATGAGATTAGAACTGGTCGGTAACCGATAAAGGTGCCGTATTAATGCTCACATGCATAATCAGTTTACCTTCACTGACTGTATTTAACGAGAATATCGCATTAATGTGCACCCTAATAACTGAAAAGTTTCAGCAAGTGCGGGATGCTAAGAATAAATACAATCGATTTGCCAAATTTGACCATCAATGCAGAAAAACAATGCCCGCATGAACCTTAACCTCTGTAACTCCGGGCCGATAATTCTCACCGTTTAAAATGTGAACGTGAATGCTAGCTGGTTTCGCATTCGAGGGAACGCACGAGTAGTTCCCTGAATCCGCCGGCTTCGCCGATCGGATCTCTAGTTCGCTGCTATGCCTCCCGTGGCGCACCAGGACTCCCGCACCGGCATCATAGTTGATCATCCGATCGTCTCGGTACCAGAAGACATAAACCGGTGGCTCCGTGCTGCGGCGGAGGAGGCAAGTGAGGCGCAGTGCGCTCCCGCTCTTCACATGCTTATCCGGGCCGCCAAGGATCTCCGCCCTGGCCTCTGGGTGGGTGTAATTTTAAAATAAAAGGCAGAACAAGAATGGAATTAAACATTGTTAAAGTAAGAGTAAATATGTTTTTGAAAAAGTAATTACGACTGATGTTATTGGATGGTAAGACGAAAATTGCATTAACTCTTCGTCTAATTGAATTTGTTCCTTCGGTTTGAAAATAGTTTTCATAATATCATAAGAAATTTAGACGAGAAAAATGCTGTTTGCTATTAAACTGCCACCATTTAAAAAGGATTTTTGAGAATACTTACAAAAATATAAAAAATGATAAAAAATTACGAATGAGAATTATAAAATGGATGGACAAATAAATTATCTGATGGTATGAAATACATACAACAGTTTGGTCTAGCTGCGTATTCAAAAGAACTACTAACGTAGCATTAAATAAGTCAAAATGCATTTATTTGGCTATTTCATGTCTTCAAAGAAGGGAAAAAATACTCCAAATAATTTATGCAGTGCCCAAATTGCAATTGCAATTGCAAATTGTAAATTTAATAGGTAATATAATAATTCAAAGTACATAATAAGAAATGCACTGTTCAATTAAAGGAATAAATTTCAAAGAAATTAGGAATGTTCTCCTTTAATAGTTATTAAGAAAGAGTAATCCGACTGCAGTAACCATAATCGTATGATATTAATGTTAAGCCTTCCGTGAAATGGAAAGGAATGCTTTCACGAAAGCAAGCGATTGTAAATCTTTTCCAAACCCATCCCACAGTCTTTACACGCAAATAAACTCTAAATATTAAAGGATCTCGGAAATAATAATGAAAAATAAACGCAAGGTTTCCCTTAGCTGGATTCAGTCTCCTGGACTCATCCTGATTTACCGTATAATCTTCCTTAAATCACGCTGATTTACGGCGCCATCTTCACGGCCGAGAGAGAAAACACACCAACACACACGCATCAGAATCTCCTCCTCTCTCTCTCTATTGTATTCAAACTGGATTAAATCCTAGGCTCGCGGCGGGGAAGATGGAGGATTCCTATGGTATAGCATAGGGGTTCGGTTTTAATGGAAGACGAGGCTTACGAACCAGTATCACGTGTAGGTTCACGGCAAAGATCTCGCCGCGGGAGGGCGCAGGAGAACGGAGATGAGTGTACTTTCTTCTCAGTGGGACAGTTTCGGAGCTGTAGTCGTCTCAACCAGAGCTTCATGCTTCCTCGACACGAAGTCGGCGTCACTTGGCAACATGATCAGGTTGGGGCGTGGGTGGGATACGAGGGGATGATTTTTCGGGGAAGCGGGTAAGATTCTAGAGGAAGCTCGGAGATGAGACTCGGGGAGATGGTTTGGGAGGCAGGCGATGCTGAAGAGAAAAATGGAGCCGGGCCAAGGGAGAAAGAGGTCTCCCTTGTTTGCGCCTCGACGATAAATAATACGTCAGCTTCCTTAAATTCTGTCTTTCGTTAAACCAACCGGAACGTTGCCTTCCCTGGCCTCTTCCATATCCCCTTCTTTCTTACTGCCTCCCCCTCCCTCTCTCCTTCCACTCCTATCTTGCTGCCACCTCCCCTCCTTTTCACCTTCCTCCCCTTTCACCTCTTCCGCTTCAAACTCTTCAATCTGGGAGAACTTTCGTTGCTCCTCCGCTGGAGCTTTACGCACACCAGTGGCGCCGCTAAAACCATCTGGGATGAACACGCGCAAGCTTTGAGGAGACTGTTTGTTGTTTTTTTTATCAGCATATTTTTTAAGATTAAGATTGCTCTGAGAGTGTTCTTTATTTTCGCTCGCGTAATTTTATTCGTTCGAGCGAGAAAAATTTCGAGTGAATTAAAAAATTTTTGAGGAACATTCGGAAATATTTAGTAAATGGCGTAGGCTATGCATGCCGAAATAATCTTCTTGTATATTTCATTTTCACGACAATTTAAAGTAGGATCTTTCCAAAGCATCCTAACCATCGTACTCATTGAAAAGACATCAAAATTTTGGTAATTTCTCACAGCAAGTTTGTTACGCACCTCATAAAATTTAATGGATGAAATATAGCAAACAGTTTTAAATGTGGACATTAATTGCACTGAAATACAACTTACTAGAGTTTTGGAACCGGCAATTTCCGTTCCCGGGAATTTGCTCGATATTTCTTATTCTCGATTCCAGGGAGAATTTTTAATGATTTTCGGGAATTGTTCGTCTGAATTTTGTGCCGAGTCAAGCTTCTCCAGTATTGTCTTCATAGCTGTTTTTTAGATATTCCTCCAAATTTTAGCTCCAAATGTAAAACTATCAAAATTAGTTTTGATTTTTTTATTTTATGCATGTTGTACCAATAGAATTTATGTTGAATACTAAATATTTTTCAGAGAATGCTATTTAATAACTGAGTTATTAGGAGTTTGAGATTATGGATCAGGTTGCGTCTCTCGCTTTTTAATTCAGTTTTAATGGAACGCTTAGTACAATGTCAAAATGGCATCTTCTCGCGCCCGTGAATGTCGTTAGTAAAAAATTTCCCAAAGCAATGGTTGCATGTTGCATCCCTCCTCCCCTAGTCGACCAAATTAGCTGCTCTGACCAAGTGAATTATACTTATATATACTAGGGAGATGCCCGTTGAAATTCAAAGGAAACGTTTTTTTATGAAACTTCGTGAATAAAAGGGACGCGAAACTATTATCCAAATAAATGGTATCCAATTACACGAAACAGGCAACAATACAAATCCCTAAGAATGCGTCAAATTCTCTCGTTAGAAACTGATCTCTTGAATGATTTAACGCATATTCAAAAATTTATTGCAGGAAAACAAACTTTCGTTCTTTTAGGCGTTCGTTGTTTTAAGTATCGAACTCCTACGATGTTTCTAAGTGAGTTATGTATGCGAATGATTTATGTTCTACATTCAAATTTATTCCCACTCGCGTATAACGTAACGAATGTTGTTTTCATTGGTTGCTATGAAAATCATTTCCCTCTCCTTCCTTCTCTCTCTCTCTTTCAATCTCTCTCTCTTATTATAAACATTCAAAACATGCTTTCACCAATAAAGAATGAAATAACAATAGGATTTTGAGGTTTAACAGTGTAATTGGTTGGCAAGGCAAAATCCCGTTATTATGTTAAGATTTCCCCAAAATATATAAATTAAACGTTTAACATGAGTAAATTCGATATTTAGGCGGAAAAAAGATGAACAGAATAAGAAATATTATAATTGTTTCTTTAAATGGTTTAAATCGTAGATTAATTCTTTCTAATTTAGATCTCAAAAATTATAAAAATCTTCAAGTAGAAAAGTTGATGTTTACGTGTTATTTTATGGGAACTAGAAATGTCTTCCTTGGAGTCGAACCCAAGACTTTTTCGAGTTTTTTTCGTCATTACTTAAAATATGTAAATCGAGCATTCCTGCCAAATTAAAAAAAATATTTCGATCTTTTATCGAGTTATTTGCATTTTTATAGCGTGACATAGGGAGCCACAAAAGGGACAGAAGAAGGCTCTTATAGATTTTAGATGGTTTTTAAACCTCTTTCGCGCATTTTCTACCATCAGTTTTTACTTTGAGGGAATTGTAATATAGGACACGTTGTATCAATAATAAATATCATGTTTAAATGAAAATGGTGAATTAAATGTAAAAATGCGAAATCACTCGCATTGAAGTTATAAAATCGCAAATCCTAATACGACTTTCTTGTTTGATTTTCTTTATAACGATAAAAATGATTCAGAAAAGAAATATTTTGACCAATTTTACAAAGTTAATTGGAAAAACTTTTTGGCGAAACTAATATTTTACTAGGTATGAGGGAAAGGGTGTTTTATGTTTCCAGTAAAGTGACATCCGTGATTGAGCTATGTATACCATTTGTGCCCTTTTATTTTATTTTGTCTTTGGCCTGAAGTCCTAAATACCAAATTACATAAAAATCCGTTCGGTAGAACCCGAGATCGAGCGTGCATACGGACGGATGGATGGGCAGAACGAAGCTAATAAGCGCTTACTTTGGGAAAGAAACCCGTTTAAAAATAGGAGCTACATTTGCTGACGCAATGCGAAAAAGCGCGTTTTATTTATTGAGTTTTTTTTAGAATCGTAAACTTAAATTTCTTCATAAATTTATCAATATACATGCATGGTATAAACATGATTAATTTAAATTACTATCCTTCTCAAAATCTTAATTTGAAATTTTTGAAGGCAGCCTCTGCCGCCCACCGATTTTTACAAAAATACCAATCTTTGAAAGCGTAATAATTGGTATCATAGATCACATAAACCCTGCAAATGTCAGCGTTATATCTCTTACCGTTCACTTGCTTTTTTAGTTGAATGCACAGACGGACAGACAGCTGAAACAAGGGCTTTTATGAAATAAAACACGCTATAAGTGCAGTAGGCAACATTATGTCGTCACGGATCAGAGACAATCTTCCTGATGTCCAGAGGACAACTCTAGTGATATTTATGTCTGGAGAAGAACATTTTTCTCTTCATGCAGACAATCTCCATTCTTTATGGCTTCTTTCGAAAATATATGAATACCATTTCCACTTAGGGTAAGTAAAAACCAATGTATATTTCAACTCTACCTCGCTAATTTGACAATAAAAATATATTTGTCGTGTCAGATCCTCACATTTACGGCACAGTAACAAGTCCATCGACCGTTAATAAAATACTGACAATTTCTTTTGCTCATTTTGTGCTCCTTTCTGGTTAACATTGGCCGCCCATCTCGAGTCATCCCGTCTCTTCTACTTCCTATTTTCTTTGTTTTTTTCACCCTCTTATTTTTCGTCCCCCGCGATCCAAGAGGAAATCCGAAGGCATAACCTTCTTTTCTACTACCCTCCATCAAACCATGTTTCTTTCTCTGTCCCTTTTTTTCTTTCTTCGCCTAAACCTAACTCCCCTCCTCTCTCCAGCTCCTTTCTACCTCCCAATCCCTCCTATGTTTCCTACCTCCCTCCATCACCAACCAACCAGTCATCCCTTCCGTCCTTGTAATCTCATCCAAAACCCCATTCTTCTCTTAGCCACTTATTTGCCTCCGTGCTCTGTAACGTTTTCTCGCACAAAAATGCACTCTCCTTCCGTCGCCGCTGCCTCTCTTTTTTTTCGCTTCCCCTGTTCCGTTCCCGTCTCCCCATCCCGCTGCTTTTTCGCGACGCGATATACCGCCGCTTCCATTTTTACCTCCTACCTCTTGCGTTGTTCGCATTCTGTCCTCAATCGGGAACGTGGGTCGCGAGGAGAAAAAGAGGGGGAGAAGGTTCTTTGAATGAAGCGACGTGCCTGCTCGTTGATAAGCGGCGATCTGTCCTCGTTTGACATAATCGAAGTTCATGCTCGCGGTATGTAATAAAAATGACGATGACCAATACGTGTTCTGGTTTTACGGCGAAATACGTGAATAAAGAATGCGATTTACCCTAGTATGAGTTAGAAAATCTTTCAGAACTCCCTAGTGTCTCATTAAAGAAAAAGAATGGAGTACACAGAGATTTTAAAGGCGTTCTTTATGGGAAATGTGTATAAAACTGTATGAAAAGATTGGTCGGTTGACGGATGTTTATCTCCGATACTATAAGTCGTCATTGTATGGTATAGCAGAATTTTTTGCGGTAAAAGTTGTCCTCTAGCCTAATCTTTTCTTTGTAATCTTTACCTCAAAGACCATGTAAGAGCATGGGAAAGAAAAATATCACATTTAATTGTTGCTTGACGGAAGCCATGCGCGTTTATTTAAGTGCTTATATAAATTGGAAGTTCTGATTGACTGATGAAGTTGAAAATCATAATTTATCGATACATTTTTATAACTTATATTTAATTAATTAAAATCCACCATGTAGTTTTGGAGCTTAAACATGCGGACGAGCGGATGGAGGCGACGTGCCCATAAGACGTTCTGCTAAAACGGCTTCGCTGCTAAAAAAACGCCTAAAAACGTCTCTCCTATAGAGAGTCTCTTGGTAATACGCGGATCGGTCTTTTACCAGCATGGTTCACAGTTAATATTATTTTTTCGCAAAGAATGAAGTCAAAATTACTGATACGATATTTGTTTACTTCAGGTCGGATTCAATCAGTCGTGAATTATTCTTAGTACGGCATGGCACCTTTGAAAGCATAAACGCGTTCTCAACTACAGCGCTCTTTTGCAATTTGGATCCATTGAACCACTTGAACATATATAATTTCGATTAAAGTATTTCATTGACTAATTTCTCATGTCTCGTCTGTTTGAAAAACATTATTTGCAAACCTATTACACGAGTATGATTAATATGCTGTATGAAAACATGAGTGACATTATGAATTTTAGGTTGAAAATTCTTATTCATATTTATTTTGAAAGCTGGTTGTAGAAACCCAGACACAACACCATTTAATTTCTCTGAAAATATTTAGAAAAAAATTGCATCAAAAGTTAAAATAATGAAATAACTGGTAGAAATATTTAATTTGCGCATAGTTGGTAAAGCAAATATGACACATTGACTATTCCCTATAGAAGACAATTTAATCTTTTCATTGTATATACTATGATTTCATAATTGACGTCCTCCTCACCTGAACAATATTCATTGAATTGAAATTATTTTAATTACTATGGCCATGTAATTTAGAGTTAATGATCTTTTCAGTTTCTTAATTTAATCGACTGTTTCATCAGTATAGAATTTCTCTTTTACATGACATTTTGTACAAATATATCTTGTTTCTTATATTCCTTTTGAAAAGTAATGCAAAAATAAGATTGAAATGGTGATAAATTTGAAAATGGTGATGAGTATTCAGCCGTTATTTAAGCTCAATGGCTTATTTTTTTGCGATCTGTCAACCGATGAAATTTTCATCTCTATCTTCAAACCGGCGAATATTTTTTCTTTTAACTTTTCACCGTCGCAATCAGACAATATCCTAAATAAAGTAGATGCAAGAACCCTCCTGAATAAGCAAACATCCAATTTCTTTCCATTTTTATTCTTCCTTTAATACCTCGTTTCCTTTTTTTCTCGTCCTTTCTTTGTCTTGCTCCATTTATTCTTTTTCCTTCTTCTTTTTGTGCCCGACCCGAATTCCCCAGCGCGCGGGCATATTTTCGCATCGCGATCGTCAATTTCCATTCTCCCACGCCCATTTTTACCATATCGCCTCTGAGGGAAGCACTTTATGTCCGTATTTTCCCACTTCGTGTTTTTCCTCCTCCTACTACCTCTTGTCCCTTTTCTTACTTCACCCCCCGTCTCCAGTCCTTCTCCCCTTCCCTCCCCCACAAACTCCTCGCTCCTTTCATCCTCCCGCCACCTGCTCACCTTCATTTTCTCGAGAGAAAAATACTTCAAGGGCAAGATCTTTTTTTGAAGGAGAGGTTAAGGGAGGGGGGAGGAGAGGCTTAAAAAGGATCCCGCTGGAGATAAGGGTGGAATGACTTAGAGATTATACGTAAAAAGCGTCGCTCACGATGAGAGAGAGAGAGATTGTGATAAGGAGAGAGTAAAAGGGAAAGAGAATCTCCTCCCTAAATATTTTTCTCTTTGTATGAGGTAAGCAGGTTTCATCTTAATCTCCCCGCGCTTCTCTTTTCCCTCTTGCATTTCCTCGTATTAATTAATTCCTTTAAAAATGGGAAACATTTGTATAATTCTTTTGTGTTGTGAATCATTCCAGAAAAATAATAATGTCTTTGATGAGGGATGAAAAAATATTTAGGAAGGGCTTAACTATATATATATATATATATATATATATATACATATAAAACATATATGTATGTGTGTGTGCGCACACTCTCTCTTAAAGGATATTTAGAACAGGAGCGGAATGATTTTTCTATGCATGTTTTTCCTGCTTTATTCACACGGAAATAACTGGATGTCGCGATTAAATTTAAGAACCGAATCGATCACTTTACGAATGTCTTTCGTGTAAAGACTTTTAATACCTTGGCTTTGTTGTTCTATAACAGACTAGATATGTACTCTCGAGATAAGTGACCTTAAGCTTTCAAATAAGTGGTTCCTCACCTCAGTTTGCTCTCAATTTTAAGTATAGAAAAGTCAGGTGCTGGCCATATGAAAATACAAAACTTTGATATTTTCCGACGCTAGAGCGACTTGGGCTTTAAAATGAGCCGTCATATACCTCATTAGGTTCTTCCGTTCATCCTCGATTTTAGCTATCGGAATGTCATGCGCTTGCCACAGGAAATACCAATATTGTTTAAATATTCCCGTTTATCCATTTAGTGTATCATTGTAAGTCTAAGTCCAAAATTTTGTTGGATAAGAAGCTAAAATGGCGAAGTTATAGTTGTTGAAATTATAACTACGCTCTTTCTTTTGAACATATTAGATATCATGCGAAATTTGTTGTCTCTAGAAACAAGCATGTGGATTTGTATAGCAGAACAAACAAACAGTTTAAATCGATGTGGCCACAGCATTAATTCTTTGTTGTGGCTCTCAATAAAAAAATGCAATATTTATCACTCTTACCCACAAGTTGTAGCTCCACAAAGAGACTTGTTGGAGGATGCGTTGAGACTTGGCATTCGTACAAACCAGCATCTTTGACTTGAGCGTATCTTATATGGAGCGCCCAGTCCTGTAATAAATGTTCAGAAAATATTCAAAATTACAAATTAGTCATTTAAAGTATAAGAAAACATACTCACTATATATTCAGATCAATCCCATAATTTGTAAATTTCTAGGAAACAACTTCATTTTCTCCTTTCTTATTTATGAAATAGTAAACGATGTTAAAATATCTCTTTCACGCATCCACCACGGCTAAGTATTTACCTTTATATCGAAAATGTACCAAAATTAAAATTATGTAATTAAAAGAAATTAAAATTATTATTGATGATTTATTTAGATAGATAAATTTATATTACCAAACGATTATGGACATTTTTTTATTTGTTGTTGAGAGGAATAATTAATGAATTCAAAATATAACGTAGAATTTCTTAAAACATTTTAAAATTAATAAAATCAAAATATTAACTAATCCTCATATACTAGAGATAAAAAATTTCGACTAACCTGTGCGTGTCTTACATGAGCAGTGAAGAACCTATCATCGCTGGAATAGGTTGCAAGTCCCACGGTTAGTAGGTGATAGTCTTTTCTACGTATCCATGAAACCTTAAAAATGAAACAATATATCATGATTGTGGAAAATTTTCCTCACTTTAGTGTAATGGAAACAGTGCAACAAATTAAAATTACTGCTTCAATGACATTATTATACAGGGTGTACCATTTAAAACTCAACCCAAAGGAAGCAAGTATAATTTATTACAAGTTTAATTAAATATAAACTATATATTGTTAGTTATTTGTTATAAATAGTGGCAACCACTTTACAGGAGGTGCTGAAAATGTCCACCTCCTCCTCGATGACATGCTTTAACATTTTCGCTGTGTTCATGTTTCACAAAAATGTTTTTGACAGTATATTGATGTCTTTTCGGGTACTTCCATTGCTGGATATGCATTACTGAATGCCTCGCGAACTGCTGTAAAATATTTAAAAAAACAATGCTCAGCAATAAACACTCGTTATCTTGGGCAAAAACCATTTTTGCACCTCCAACGCTATTCAGCAAATGAGGCTATGAGATAGTCAAGGTCATCTTTACATGCGCGTGCGCAGTAGTGTGAGGGGAATCAACAATGAGGAAAAAATCCCTCTTGATGCAATATCTGTGCGTGTAAGCAATATTGAAATTTGGGTTGAGTTTCAAATGGTATACCCTCCATAAGGTAGTTAGGATAATAGGTATGATACAAACGGACGAAAAATGCTCTATGCGGCACGTTAAATTATTAATGTGATAAATCTCATTCGATAATTTCCATAATAAAAGGCTGAATGATTATATTTTTGGCGGACAAAACAAGCACGATAATTTAAAAAAAATGAACTAAATCAAGATTCATTAAGGCAATTTCGCTCTGGTTGGCATTTTAAAGATAAAAAACAACTATAAAGGTTAAATCTCGATTATTAAATTCTAAAATGGATCAATTATATAGTAAAATTGAAAAATTAACCTGGTTTGATCCTTGTAAAACAGACGATTAATTAAAACTAACGATTTTTCAAGAAAAAAATATCGTGATAAAAATATTTATTCGAATATTAAAATGTTTTATAGTTAAATAAAAGATAGCCTACTGTAAGACTAACAATGGTTGGTAACAACAGCTTTTAGCTAAATCTTCCAGAAAGTTTTAATTAAATACTTTGATATCCGAGAAACATTTTCTGAGTAGTTTTTTGTTTTACTAGAAGGAATAAAATTATTTTGAATTGGATGAAGTTTTTACTGACAAAATTATATTAGGAGAGTACTGAATATTTTTTAAAATTATCTTTAAACGTGATCAAGCGCAATAATAAAAGTTTAGTATTGATTTTTTGTATTTTATAGTTAAGTAAATACTGGTCGTTGAAATCGGAAAGAACTAAATTTAATTCCATAATATCAATATTCATTGTCTTACAGTTAAGATAATGAAGCACATATGCTATTCCTTATATTTTAGCCAAGACTTAAATTATAAATTGATATCAAGAATTACATTCTAAAAAGTAAAGTTCTCCTTTTGCATAAATTGAAATTTTACGGCATTGAAAATAGTTTAATGCTTTCAGTCATGAATTTTACCGAGTAAAGAAAATGTTATTTGGAAATGGTATTTAATTTTTAACATGTAATTATTCAGTTATCAAATTTTAGGATTCTTTACATTTTCCAAGACCTTATCTGTAAAATATTGTCTGAATTAAGTTCCATCTCAAATTCAGCTATTACATGTAAAGTAAAAGACAAATGTCCATAAAATGGTCATGATGACAGAAAGGATTAAACTAAGGTGACGTAAATTAACGTTTAGTTTTTTTAAGTATTATTTTTAATGTGTAATTTGGTGAAAAGTCGTTCATTAAGATGTGGCTAAATAATTTGACATTTTAAACTTGTAGATGGTGCCAGTTGTTAATGACATTCATATTTTTAAACGATAACATGGATTAGTGGCATATTATTAATAATAAAATGAAAGGGTATTGCGTCAGTCAATCAAAAACCGATATTAGATATTAATTGTTCTATATTCATACTAGTAAAAAAGAAACTCACGTATATCATAATTAAGATTTCTGTCATGATATGCTATTGGGCTCTTCAAGTTTCCTGATAAACTGAAAATGCATATTTATCACGAGAGTATTTAGGTCGTGGAAGATAAAAGGAAGTATATTTCAATGCCCTTATAATGAAGGAGGAGAAAGATTTACAAGAGGGGGTCTTGGAGAGAGGGCCAGAAGGCAGTAATTCAACGCTGGGAAAATGAGATAAGGTCGAAAAGCATTGAAAAGAAGTAACAGAGAAGGCAGAGCGTTAGGTTTGGGTCTATAGGAGAGGGAATGGAGAATCTGCGGAGGTGGTTGAGTTGTCACCTAATGAAGAGCAAACACGCCTTCATTTCTCACGATTCTACGGTAAAAGAACCCGCGGAACAGCAAGGAGGTAGAGAGAGTTGGAGGAAGAGGGGAAGTTAAGGATGCAGAGAGGTGGATCGTTTTACTATTTCGCATGTTTGAACGTGTGTGTGCGCGCGCGTGTGTTTGTGTGTGTGTGTGTGAGAGAGAGAGAAAGAGAGAGATGGTGCGGCCAAGATGGGTTAATCTTTAATTCTGATTAATAAAATAAACAGGATTGCTAACTAATAAATGTAAACGGAAGGATCTCAATTCTACATTTATATAGATAAGGGGAATTCAGGTGTACCAATGAGTATGGAGTGAAACTTTAAGGTGATGTGCCGTTATATATTTCGCCTCAAATACGATATTGATTTACGTAAACTTGAAAATTGAGCATCAATATTTTGTTCAGAGTCATCAATAGAGCTTAATATCTTTAGTTAATATTTATTTTAATTTTGAAAGGATTTTTTATCTGTATTAAAATGTTTGACTATCTATAAAAATGAATTGATATTCGAAAATGCCATCTTATTTAAAAAGTATGAATTCTGTATCTCTTAATATTTTGGGAGTATATACGTTCGCTTACATAAAAATCATTAAATAAATGTTTGAGAATATATTGAAAATTTGTGGTGGAGGTACTTTGATCTTGCAGGCTATGACATTATCAAAAGCAATTTCTAAATAAAGATAATCGCTCTTTAACACTGTGACCTTAGCATAAATTAATACTGATTCTGAACGATGACCATTATTGATGCAGTTACTAAATAGAAATGAGTTACATTTAACGAAATAATAATATTAATTGGTTATATATATGAATGTATTTCATCTGATATTGCAATCATTAATCAGTTACAGATAAAAAATTAAAATGTTAGTCAAATTTTAAATGCACTCCCATGTATTTTGCTATTATTACACTAATTTTCACATATTAAAAATAAATAAAATTTAAAGCTACATTGGGCCTCATGGAGCTTCAAACTGCGATTTCATAGAAAATGATAAATCTCATGAATTTCTGTCTAAATTCATTACAAAAACAGAACAACCTTATTAAAGTTATAAATTATATAATTTCATTGAAAATATTTTAGTTTATCATTACATTAAAAACTATTAGATTGATTAACCTAAATAAATGGGATTATCGAAAAATTCCAACGAAAAGCCGTGTCCAGTTAAAGGAAACTTCATTAAACGTTCATGTCTGAGTGCGCGTGCCATGCACTGAATGTTTGTTTACACGTGTTTTCATGATAGACCCATAAAACGACTCTTACTTTCTCCGCTGGTACTCCATTCTTTTTCCACAGCTCGAATCAACTGCCTAGCTCAGTCCCACGGCCGTTCCCCACTCTCTCTCTCTCTCTCTCTCTCTCTCTATATATATATATGTACACATACACACTCACGTACTTACTTTTACTAATTCCCTCTCTGCAAAACAAAATACCCTTTGCCCCCGAAACTCACCGTTCCCTCTCCAATGTCCCCCACTTCGCAGTGCAGCATAGGAGTGCTTCCCGTCTGTGCCATCACCAGCGTGCAGTTCTCGGACGTGAAAACGTGACGCTGCGGCTGGTGCAGGCCGTGTTGATGCCGGTGCGGCTTCCCAACGTCCCCCGTGCCGGGAATGAGGTTGCTGCTAGCGGCCTCAGACTTACCAGGTAGAGGGGGAGGAATGGGGAAGAAGGGAGAGGGACTGTCGGATGGCTCAAAAGGGAAGAAGACAGAGGGCTCGGTCGAGAATCCATGTGAGCGGCTCCCGTGACCTGCCACGTGTAGAAAGGTAGGACACGTTGGAGTTTAAATTTAGAGGGTGTTGGAAATAGCCTGGGAAAATCATTTTCTGCGTACAATGAAAGCGACGATAAAACTAGCACATTACATGTAGGAAAGGAATGCTCGGAAAGTTTTTGCCGGTGCGTCATATTAAAAAAATAATTTTCCTGTACAATTTTAAATATGATGAATTAGTTATCTATCATCCAAAGCAAAATTATTAAAATTTAATTTTATTGCTTATGCACCAAAAACATTTAAGGGGTAATAACATAAAAATTGAGTAAACATAATTATGTAATTGAAATAATTTTCATCATAAAGACCTTAATGGTCAAAGGTTTAACTTTATATCACCACATACTTTTAACATGAAATTTGTTTGATGGCAACAATAAACCAAGTGAGGTATTTTTGAGAGGAACTTGATTGTGGTTTTCTAGTGATAAAGCATGAAATTTATAATTCGAATTTATGGTTTAAACCAGGGCTCCCCAAACTACGGCCCGCGGGCCACATCCGGCCCGCGCAGTGATTTGATCCGGCCCGCCTTATCAGCAAGAGTATTCATTAGATATCATTTATGATATCTAAATGACATTTTCCGAGTGCTTGGGTGAAATCTACCTTTAATATAAGCTAATTACATATTACAGAATCGGAAAAAATCCTGAAAACTGGCTCTGAAATTTTCACACTGCTCAGTACTCAGTCATTTTAAGTACCGTATGTGGCCCTCAAAGTGGATCATGAAGCCTCATGTGGCCCTTTCAGTAAAAAATTTGGTGACCCATGGTTTAAACCAATGCTGTTAGATGTCTTTTAGGAAGAACATTATTTTATTGTGGTTTTATAAAAATCATTGTTGCTCAGAATTAAACGAATAACCACACTTAAAACAATTAATAAACTTAAAATATCAGAAGATGGCAAAATTGATTTTATATAGGTCAACACGATTGGTTTAACTAGTTTTGCTAGTCCCTCCCTCCCTCTCTCTCTCTCTAAATCAATAAATAAATAAATAGCTAAATAAATGAATAGATGAATAGATAAATAGAAAAATTGAAACAAGACTGAAACTTCTAGATTATTCTCTAGAGACAATCTAAGAATTAATTTAAAACAAACAATGAGGATTCTATTAAAAAATACCCATTTTCATTTCTTTATCATCTAGGAGCATTTACGTCACAATTTCTTCGTCCTTTCTTCCATAACGGCGCCACTAGAGACCCTTTGTCTCTCCTATTTCTCTCCATATCTCTCTCTCTCTCCGCTTCCATCTTTCCCTTACTCAGCCCTATCTCAAGGCAACCGCTGCCCGTCATATCTTATTTCTCTTCCTATTCCCCACCTCCCCTGCCTATTCCACTCCAACTCTCTATATCTCTCTCACACACACTCACCGAGAAAACCTTGCGCAAAAAAAATGAAAAAGTTCATTTTCCTCATCTCTTAGACATCCAGGCGCTAAGACTTCCTCTGGAGGAAATGCACTGCTATGAACATCATCTGCAAATGAGGTGAAGTGGCAGAATTTCTCTCTATCCATCTTTTAGGTAGACGGATGCAGACGTTTACAGAGGAACGCCGGTGGGTCTTTCCTTATCTGACACAGAGCTATTACGCTCCATTCATCATTCTATTCTTAAGTTACGAAAAGGTAAAATTTTGAGTTACTGAGTTTTGTGAGCATATGTTTGTATGTATTTGCGTATGTGTGAGGATTATGAATGATAAAAGAGTAATATAAAATGTATACATGGACCAAGTGGTTTTAATGATACCATAGCCAGATGATTCGAAGAGTGTAGAGCATAGAAAGAATATTAAGACATGGTTGTTGCTTGCCAGGTGTAATATTCAACATGTATGAAAAATTACTTATTTAAAGGCACGTTACGAGATACCGGAGATCTGATGGTTGCGGGACAAATTTTTACTTCTTTAAATATCATATCACCAATCTAAGCTGGAAGATCCGTTTAAGTCTAAAGCCATGAGATTATCAGAAGAAAAATATTTTAATATTGAGGATTGGTCTAAAGCCACTAAGACTGGTTTAGCAGCATCGAGTAACTTGCAACTATTATAATAACTGACTAAAATGCACAAATGAAATAATGACTAAAATTACGAAAGTTAAAGACGCCTTCAGGGGAAATAAATTTTCACTAAAAAGTAAAATTAAATATAAGCTAAGAATAATGATAATGAAATATTAAGGAATGTGAACGTGTATGAGGCTGGCACATGGAGTTTTAGATAAGATACTCAATAATATTTGAAATGTTAGCCTGAAAAATAATGCTGAAAACTAAATCGGGTATTTTATCTGAAGTCTCTATGATTAAATGAAAACTGAAAGGCAAAAGAGAAAGGAAAATGTGTCAGTTGATGGATGACTTGGAAGAGATTAAGAATAAAAAAGAATGGAAGATGGTTACTGAGAATAGTGCAACGTGGAGAAGCCGTTTCATTACAAAATCAGACGGCATAGACATACATATCCCATGTCATTATCATTTTGCAGTTGCAGTAGTTATTCCTGAAGAATTCTATATTTATAGATAAACTTATATTCGAACAATTGCTTAATTAAAATGGACGTTGGACTCTCTCATCATTCATCTTCCATTTGTTTTTTCCAAGATATACAAGTTTATACAAAAAATTCTAAAGAAGAAAATTATCTATTTATGATTTATCAACAATTTAAAGATTGACTTTTTATTACCAAAACTTAATCCATTAGATTATAACATATAATTAAAATGCGCTGTTCTTCATATAATTAATATGATAAATATTGGTGAGATTGCTTATCATACTGAGAGGATATGCAGTCTCCATTTCAACACAGTACTGCGAAAGTTTCTCTAGACTGCTCCCATGTGGAAGATTACTTCCCTATAACGGCTGGCTTGTAACGCAGACATTAATGCACTTTCGGTCACTAGCCTTGTAATGCGGGAAGCAGGCCGAGGAGAAAATGACTTCAAAGCTGGAAGTTTTGACACAGTATGAACCTTAGTTCCATCATAAATATCACCCACTAGTAAATACGAGTCCAGCAACTTACTGAACTACCAATAAATTTTACCAAAGGAGAAACTTAAAATCAATTAAATTAATTTAAGATAGATTAATACAAGTTTTAAATAATAGATGAAAAACTCCTCTTTGTTAATCTGAAAAATTATCCAACTGCCTTTCATAATTTATTTATTCAATTATTTCTAATATTTTTCAGTTTAATTGTATTTGTACTTCTTTTTCTTCAAATTCGGAAGAAAAACATTTCTATATTTATAAAAGTATGTTCCACTAGATTAAATATATTCAAGTTAATTTCATGACATGGGCAGCACACCAAAATTTCCAAATTAAGAAAATTCTATTTAGTTTTTCCTCTTACTAGGGGTCTATTTCAATCTTGTGTTATTATTTAATTTGCAATATTTCTTTATATACAATGTAGTGTTCGAATTCTTGAATACCTCACATATTTCAATGTGTAAACCAAGGTTCAGGCGTAAAAAGTCCGCCTTTGGCTAAGGTTTGTCCGTGCGATTAATTTATTGTCATGTCATAAGACAGTTTGATAGCGAATTGTCTACAATTCACGTTAAAAGTAATTGCTGGATCATTTGGCGTGTTAATTTTTACACGTGTGATAAAGTTGATGATTCCAGCCATAAAACGAATAATGAATTCTAATAATTAATTTAATTATTAATCACATTTAATTAATCAATCACTCTTCATTATCTCTCTCATTTTCCAATCACAACCCACGCTACGTGCCTCTTATTTACATTAAATAATGGTACAATCTGATCCCGAGTTAAATCATAATGTTCTCTTTCAGATTCAATGAATTTGATCGTATTATAACTTTAATTGAATTAAAATCGAAATTAAATATAAATACCGATAATCAAATGAAACTTATACGTATACAGCATCTATATAAATTTCATTTAACATTATATCTTAAGACATTCATTTAAATACTCACTGAGATTAATATAGCGTGTTGTATACATACTTTTCGATATATTAAAAGAATTCTGATTTAAATTCTAACCGATACGTAAGTGAAGCTTCGATGTGCAAACTGTTAAACGAAGCAAATATGAAAGTTTATTTACCAACATTACTAACTATATACTGTTGTTAGTAACCATACGAACTCTCTAAAAGAAACGACATTTCACTTTGTGTAATATAATATTCACTTATAAGCTGAACACGACTTCTATTAGTTATAATGTGTTACGCCAGGTTGCGGCAGTTCACTGTTACTCCACACCCTCTACAGTAGTTTTTGAAAAACTAACTGCGCTTGGCAAAATTTACCTCACCTTGCATAATATAATAGAGATAATAGGTATCAATCCGTGAGGATTCTACGAGGAGAGCAAAATTTAATATGAATTTTAAAATTAGTTATGACCCAGCTACAAGCTATAAACATGCAAATATGTTAGTCTGAAAGAACATTTACTCTTTCATTTCAAATGGCATAGTAAAGCCAGTCACGTGTAAAAAGTTGTAAGGACATTTGTTCCAAAAAACCACTACTTTCGTGCGGAAACAGTACGAATGTAACCAATAAATTAAAATTATAATATTTTTAATAGAATATTGCAATGTTTTGTCGAATACATATACCCAAGGAAATCAAAATCCTCCCGCAAGTACGCACCTTCTGCAGCGACAAAAATTAATACTCTCACAGACGGTCTATCAGATGAGCTACCCTTAACTTAGACATCGTATCTAGTCCACTTTTTCAACATATGGTATACCTTCCTAATCTTTCAAAACTACTCTTCCTCCACTATTCTTAAATCCTATAACTCCCCAACACCCTTTTTACTTCGCCTTCTCTCAACCCCTTATCTTTTATGCATAGTAGTCCAACATGCCAACCAATTACGGGACCACGAGATTCCTCAGGGCTCCACCAAAGGTAGCCCTGGGGTTAGAAAGGCTAGTGGCCACGGGGGGGGGGGCTTATATGAGCGCCCCACCTAAATTCCACCGTTGCTAGCATTCTCCTCTCTTCCCTCCTTTCCTTCTCGCCGTCCCGAGACTCTGTATTTATTTCTATCCAAACGACTCCCGAAACCCAACCTCGTTCCGAACTTCTATAACTCGCCGGCCCAAGTCTTCCTTCCCCCCTTCTATCTCTTATAGTCTCTAGCTGGCTTTCTGACCTCCGCCATATCGTTCAGCTTATCCCGCCTAAAGGAAGAATTACAGAGCTTGCATGACCGTAGACAATAAGTACTACTATGGAGTGTGTTGGTGTGTGTGGCGAAACGGTGGATGAGAAATTCGAGTCGGCAGTGTTTTATTAATGCGGCCTTGGCGTTCTTATCCGCCTGGCGAGTAGCTTAAAATGGTAGATTTTTGTTCCTTTCGGACGAAGAAGCTTCAATGAATAAAATGTTAGGACATTCTGATGTGATTTGATAAAATATATGAGGAAGTAGCGGGTGTAAATGTTAATTGAAATCATTGTATTGCGTGGCGTGACGGAAAGTATATCCTATTCCCACTCTCGTCAATCAAAAATTCGAAAATCGATTTTTAACAAAGAGCATATTCGAACCTGAGCTTTAGAATACGCTTGTGGCAAGGATTTCATCTGTCGGCAAATCATTCTTGTAAAACACCTGCAAATTTTGATAATAATTTACAACAAAACTCATCTTTTAATCATTTATAACTCATGTCCGCGGGATTATATATAAATATAAATATTTTAAAACAGCTCATTAAAATTCATTGAGACGATTTACAAAAGATCCTAATCGATTAGTTTATAATGAATCTAATTACCACGCGGCTATTAAATTCTTGCCTTAGTGACGGTGCCTATGCAATAATAACTAATTAAAATTCAATCATTTTAGTCCGAAAAATCAACATTGTTTAATATACCTGTAATTATCAAAATATTTAATAAAATTTTGAACTATTTTTATGAGCTTCCAGTGAAATAGTTATTTATTGAAATTTACCTCTGATTTTTCCTAGAAACTTTCAAAGCAAAAAAATAAAACAAATTCATTCTTTTGTTCCGCAACAGTTTTTGGAATTTGGCACTAAGAGAAAAATACACCGCTTACAAAATCAATGCCCCTAAATACCCCATAAATTCCAACGGATATTTTTTGTCCATGAAATAGGATACATTCCATGGTGAATTGAGATTTTTTAATTTATTTTGGGACCGGGTATATCCTCTGTTTTTATCGGTACGCAATGTATACGCAATGATTAGCCCGAATACCGCCGAAATTAATGCAACAAATTAAAATAATCTAATTCACACAGGAAAACAAGGTAACATGTGATGCTGTAAAATTTAAATTTCCCTCTTCTGGTTTCAATATTTGATAATATTCCTACACTATCTCCACATTAATTAGTCATCAAAACGGCAACGAACAGTAACGAAAGACAAAAAAGCTGTAATTGAGTTCCTGACGGCAGAGAATGAGTCAGTAGATAACAGACTAAAATGGCTAAAAGCTGTCAACGGAGATAATGCTGTCGACAAAAGCACTCTTAGTTGCTGGGAAAAGCGAGAGTAGATATCAGAATAAGTACAAGGCTGATATGCTCGATGCCCCGCGCTCTGCCACGGCTGTCACTGGCTACGTTGTGCAACGCGCTGATTACATGATTTGTCAGGAACCACGAATCACGACCGTTGAATCCGCAATACGGATCTAAATTAACAAATGATGTATGAACACCTTTCCTGATTGTCTGCATTATTCAAACTTGTGCGTGAGATGGATTACTCGACGTCTGACAGTCACACGCAGATCCCAGAGAAAGGAAATTTTCACTGTACTGTTCACATTATATGAAGCATATTGGGAATCCTTTTTGTCACGGACTTTCACCAGGGATGAAACCTGGATAAATCAGTTTCAGTCGGAAACAAAGCGAAAATCCATAAAGTGGCAACACTATATCTCCCCGAAGAAAAAGATGTTTATAGCAGTCCTTTCAGCAGACAAATTCATACCTACGATAATTTGGGAATCATTTCAGTGAAAGTCATGCCAAAACAACAGATAATAAACCCAGTGGCCTACATCGCCACAATAGGCAAATTGAAGAAGCATTTACAGCACGTGGGAAATCCTGCTTCCACATGAAATCACGCATCCTTACAAAAGTTTGAAGGCAGGGAAGCAATCACAAAACTGCCAAGGATTGTGCTGCTCTATTCGTTGTACAGCCCGTAACTTGCTTCTTCAGTCTACTACGTTTTTGGAGCCCTGAAAGACGACATCTGAGACTGAAAATTCACGCTCTACGACGACGTTTTTTAGGAGTTGAAAAGGTGGCTTCCAGAGGCTTCGCTGGAATTTTACCGGAAAAGGAATACATGCTCTTGTTTCTTGATGAGAGAAAGCTATTGAGATGAAGAAAAATAATTTGCACGTAAACAATGCATCTTCTAATTCAATGGGTAATTTAAACTTTTCTACAATATATTTTCACCGAAAAAAATATAGGACATTACTTATTGGGTGACCCTAGTGTATGCGTGTGCACATACATACCTATTTTTCAAATTTGTAAATAGCGAAAGAAATATCTCTGTATATAACTGGAACATATTTGCGCGTAAACTGCGGATTTAAAGCTCTGAGTAAATCCTCGTTAATTTAAATATAGGTACTATTTTACATGCAGCTGCAGGAGGAGGGGTGGAGAGAGGTTCACCCAAAACGTGAGCTAGGCGGCAGAGATGATACGGAAGACACTCATTCTTTGTTCAACGGGCGGCTGTGGATGGGAGGATGAACAACCGGTATGCCTCTACAAGCAATAAGGCTTTGATGCCTCCGTAAACTGGGTGGAAGTGCCCCATCAGGCAGCAATATACCATCAAAAGCTGCCGCCTCCATCCTTCCTCGAATAATATCTTTCCTCCATCCCGATCTTTGATTTATATTCCATCTTTCACTCTATAATATCTCCTGCAGCAGTCACTCGTCGCCTAGGTGGCGTCATATGTTAATATTTTTCTATTTGTTTGAATTTTATGAAATGCTTGATGTTTCAACATATGTTTGCTGAATGGTTATCAGACTTGCTAAACCATTGCTAGAAAATCTGAAATGGACATCGTTTGAACAACGTAGGCTGCAGGCTAGATTGAAACTGCTGGGAAAATATATGTCGGAGGGAAAAACGAATGAGGTAGTAGGTCATATCAGAAGACCGACGTATCTCGCAAGGCAGGACGGGGAGGATAAGATTCGCGTGATCGATTGTAGTAGAGAGCGATATAGAGGATCGATTTTCCTAGGGCGGGAAGAGAACATAATAGGAAAAGATAACGTAGGTAAACTAGGGCCCTTTGGTGCACTACACCCCTTGCCTTCCACCAAAAAGGTGACTTGCAGGGTATCATGTAGATTTAGATGTAGAGAGTGTGTGTTTGTGTTGAGAATGAGTACTCTTACATAAAATCTATAGTTAATAATTCCTCTGTGTCCCATTCGTACTTATTAAAAGCTTTACAGTTTTCGTCCCAATTTAATGTGTCACATTAGCCAAGTTTCTTAGCAAAATTTCGGTTTAAAATAATTTCAAGACTTCTAAGCGAAAACTAGATTTCTCCTGCTAGGAAAGGTGGATGTAGTTCAATGGTAATAAACTTGAAAAATACCATTTTTACCTTTTATATTCTACTAACTGAAATGCCCGGCTTTGTTCGGGAAAGAGTTTTCTTTTAAGTAGCAAACGATTTTTATTATTTATTATTTTTATTGATATATCACTTTTAATGTCATAATACATTAAAACAAATACAATAAATTCTGAAAATTACTTACTTTTGCTGTTGGTCCTGGATACCCTAAGTTTATCAAACGTTCCCCATTCTTTAATTACGTAAGCGATGCTTACAGTAACATTTACTATTTTGTGTTGCATTGTAAAGTTTTACCATTAATATAATTACGCATTAACGTCTTACTTAATATTCACATGGATAGATGCACCGAATCCTTTAAAGAATCAATAAAAGGATGTGGAATATGTCAATACTATTAGCCAAAACGTAAACAATATGCATCATCTTGGTTACCGAACAAATGTAAGTAAATGTATCGATCTATATTGCGATAAATCTTTCAATTATGGTGAAAAATAACAATGTTTTAATATTCCTTAAAAATCATTTGACACACTTTAAGTATTCATGGACTATATTTATGCATAAATTTATTTGTATCCTTTATCTTGACGTTGGCTATTCTTCCTCTGCGGAACGCCACGGTGTGGATTTTTCTTACATTAATCTTTACGTGGCTATCTCCCTTTGAAGAGGACAACAATTAAGAAATTTAGCTTTGTTGCCGCTTGGAAAATGTTATTTAACTCTGCGCTTAAAGGGTAATTTAGAGCAATTAACATGTAATAAGACCAAACATAAAAAGAATTAAAATACTCTGTCTTTTGAGCGTTAAATAAGCCATTGTTCATGATCGTAAGTTAATATTAGGGTATATTTATATCGACATCAGTGAAGGGCTGCATGGCATTTTGAGGCTTCTCCACATCATTTCCCATGCATTCATATGGAAATAGTATTTCGTTTACTTCATGGGGTATATGAGGCCGCACGGTCTGCAAACCTAGACCAAGTTCTTTCTTTGGTCCATAGGAAGGTCCATGAAACTTTTGAATTCGATAGCTTCAACGGTGTAGAAACGTATATATATACACATGCATACACACAAACACTAAAGCATTTATAAGATTAATAATAATAACAACTTTTCACTCACTCTCTTTTCGCATTTACCTACATCTCACTTTAATAATATAATATTTATTATTTAACTATTTACTGCAACATACAATACTATCTTGTCCAACCTTAATGCTTTATTAATAGAATTTTTCCTCATTTCCAATATCTCTTTTTAATATTTTGTTACAAATGTCGTTTTACCAAATTCATTATTTTATTCCATTTACATCTTGCCTATTGATCTTAAACACCTTTATCCCTCTAATATTATTCAACTACCACAAAACATTTGAGATCTCCGTTTTTTCTATATGCAACCTCTTATAACTTTCTAAGGAAGAAAGACCATTATATAGTTTTATTCCAACATATTCGCATTTTATGCCCCAAATAATCTTAATAGTTAAATTTTTTCTCTCAAAGTACCTTTTAAAGCCCGCTTCCGTGTGCATATTTTTCTCATTTAACGCCTCCATTAATCTTCACCTCACACAGGGACCCCGGAAATCTCTCGTCCCTCCCACTCGCCCATTCTTCACTTTCTCTACTTTCTCTCGTCTTCCTATTCTCTCCCGGCTTCCTCCGGCATCCTCTCCCCCGCTCCCTCCCACTCGATTCAACCGTTCTAAAAAAAAATAAACCCTCGTACTTCCTCTTCGACAACACCTTTCTCGCTCCGCTTTAAAAACCTTTACCCCGTTATAAAAATAATAAAACGTTCTCACGAAAACCCGCCGAGGGTTCTTTCTTCCGCGCGGAGCAGCAGCGTTGCTCCTATATCCCTCTCTCGCGGCTTCCCTTCCCGTATCCATCCGCTTCCTACTGCTCCTGCTTCCAAACACTTCCAACTTCCCTTTCCACTCCTCCACTTGGCCGCCAAAACCACCGCCTTTCAAAACGCGCGGGAATTGATGACGCTTGGCTAAAAGACTTCCACACACCCTCTGTTGTTTGTTGAGTGCAAAGACACGTGTGCTCTCCCTCCCTCCCCTCTCTGAAAGATTTATTCGTGCACGCAACCACTTCCTTCATCTCCTCTACTCTCTTGCACCCTCTCTATATATCCTCCCTCTACTCCTCCTCCCCACCTACTCTCCACCCCTCCATCCGCCCATTATCTCCCTCACCCCTTCCTCCTTTCCCCGTCCTCTTCCCTATTCCCTTTCCATTTGCTCACTCCATCAAGCGACTCCTTAATGTTTTAAGAGAGTGTGAGTTGGGATCGTTAGGGATTCATCATATCGCTTCGCCATTTTAAGCCAGTGTTTTTTCATCATATCCCTGTGGAGGAGGATGATGGGGGGGATAGGTGGGAAGAGTAGGATTAAGGGAAGTTATGAGCCATATCAAAAGGGGAGGATCGTTGCTGAGATGAAGATGATTGAACGGAGCTTAAAAAGGCAGGATTCGAGAGGGAAATCTCTAAAAGCGGCAAGTTGATAAACCGTCGAGGAAACTTAATGGTAATCCTTAGAGCAATGGCGTTTTTTCTGCCTAGCGCTTTTATGTGTCTGGTGGCAAGGGAAAGGAATTATTTAGCTAAGGGCGTGTCTTTTGGTTAAAATTCATTAACATGATTTGTTTTCTCGTTTAGAGATATTACCACGTCGTCATTAATAGGCGGATGTTCGTTCCAAAGCATTTTTTCGTGGTAAATGGTAATGCAAGGCGAGGAACTTGGGAAGGACTTTTTGGAATGCTTTGATAACACTCACTATTAATTAAAACTTATATTTTAGCATCTTATGTTGTTGCAAGATGTATTATTCCGTGTTATTTCAACAAGGGGTCTGTATATCTGTGTGTTATGAACCGTGTTTTATTTAGCTGTCTATGATAATTTAATGAAATTTAATAATAAAAGTATTTTTTGAATATTTATCTTAGGTTCATATCAGATTATTTTTTGAGAACTCGTGAGCCATTTATCGACTCTGATTCGTTTTAACTGGAATATATCAATAATTTTTATGCAATATTTATTGAACCTATTCACCGAAATAATTGCCGTAATGCATCATGGAAGCGTACGGATATGTTAATTCAACAGTCTGCAGTTTTTTCTGTGCAATAGGAAATGGACTTTTGCACGAAAAATCCGATAGATAGAATGATATAAATTAATGGCTATATTAAGTAAAGATTTTTTCCACTTTAATCTGTGTTGCAGCGTTTAAATTACTAGATAGACTAAGTGGATAATTTTACCATAAATCAGGAGTACACGTGAACAAATATATATTGAGCTACTGAGCCAAATTTTTATCTCGTATGTTTGTGAGCGTCGCATTTTATAAAACTTACTAAAAATGAGTTATGTCTACTATTATATATCTGTATTCAGCTCATATTTTCAATGATCCAAGCGCTGTATGTCCCTAAAAATATACGAGTAAGAAAAAATTTCTTGAATGCATACGTCCAATTTGAATCTACATCACGACTATTAATAATATGAGAAAATTACGACAAAATTTCTTTTCTTAGTCTTTTCAGTGACAATAATTTAATTTGATCAAGCAAGCCCTTCCATGCCTATACAATCTCTTCCAATCCTTCGAGGTTTTTCAGCACTCTCTTCTACTCCTCTCTTCCTGCATATTCCTTTTGGCTCAACCGTCTGAATCCCTTCGGTTTTACTCGGACTACTTTATTGTAATATCTAGTATTACTTATTATTTTTCTTCATTTTATCTCTATTCATTTTGCACGCCTATAGTAGTTGTTCCATTCCTTGGTTTGAACCATTTGTTATGTGTATACGTTATCCTAACACACAAAATTACGGAGGAAATCACATGAAGTAGGTAGGTACGCATATAGAATTTATTTACTATAGTGTAGAGAGAAAATATTCCTCCCACCGTCCATTATTGCAATTTTCTTGGTTGTTTTAAAATTTATCACCAAGAAGAATATGAAGCATTACTATACGTTACTCTTCTTTAAATTTTGCGTAATAATTTGTCCAACGTTTACTCCATGAGGCATTTGTCTCGAACGCAATATTTCTAATTCCTCCCTCTCCAATAATATGGGCGCTCTCTGGATAAACAATCAGTTATTGGAGACTTTCAAGGCTCAACATTTCCGTCTCTATTTTAAATACCTTATTTCCCTCTCTAGCGTCATATTAAAGGAGTGATGTCTTGGCATTCTCTACGAGTAACTGATATGTTATTACGAATTTTTGGAAAACGCTGTCGTAAGTTTATTCCCTTGAAATCATTTCTGATGTAAATTTTTTTAATTATTTAACAATTTGATTTATAGTGATTATTAATAACAAATTGCCGAATTTTTTTTTATATTTAACCTTATTTTAATTTTTCTCATAGTGAATGTTTGCTCGATCGTTAAACAATATCTCTCACATTCATTCCAACTAAATATACACTATCACTTGCGATTTGAACTTATTAACATTCAGTAGGTGTCTTCGTAATTGTTGATCGCTGAAAAAATTATGCAAATAGCATTTGACTTTTTCATTTTTTCTGCATGATTATATTTGGAAACTGATTATATGAATTGCATCTTACCTTCCTCTGTTGCATTGCACTTTGATTTGACTTTTTTCATTTCATTCTTCCATATTCCTTTTTCTTTCTGATAGTTCTCGTTTTCACAATTTCATTTATTTATCGACTCATCACCTTCCTCCTAAGATACCCTTATCCTTATACTCCACATTATTTGTTTATACTCTTAATTCATTATTTTTGTATTATTTAATCCATTCTTATATAACTTTTAAGATTCTTTTAATTTAATAAAAATATTTTTAAAACTTCATAGTAAATAAAGTTTTCTTTATATAAACCACATGATATAAATACATTTATAATAAGTCATTTTCGAATTTTTATAATACTATGGGCCATTTGAACCACAAGAGTTTTTCAGAAAATAAATGTATTGAATTCAGACTAGCAAGAACAAAACTAGACAGAAACAGAAGATAGATACACAAGCATGTTTAGGGATATGGCGGTTTGTAGAAGCAAAAACGCATGTTTTATGGAATTAGTGCGTTTTGTTACAAGCATTACCCTCTAATTGATAGTACCTATTATTGTCAACAACAGTGTAAAACTTACACCTGCATTAATGTCCCCGATACTTTCCGTAATATTGCTGTTACGGTTTTCTTTCCCGGAAACACTCGTTCAATCATTTTAGAAGAAATTATATATCGTATACATTGACCAAAACTACTTCACCACCTTCACCAAAAATTTCACAAATAAGCAAGGCTTTGGGTGTGTTCCCTTTACATTTCATTGTATGCAGCTGTTGACGATATCCAGTAGGAACTATTTCAGGTTACAACATTTCAATTTCACACCTAAAGGCTAGTTCAAAGATAACTATCGAGCTCGCGTATTAGATGGGATCAAAATGGTTAACTATTCTGCTACAATGCCAAACAACATTTTGGGAAAACTAGGTGGGCACTTCGGACACTAAGCCGCAACCACCGCTGATAATAGACCCATACTAAATTATTGTTAAATATTTTAAATCTGCCGTTGAAACGAAATAGTTTTACAATTCTATTGATTGGTGGGGAAAGACGATTTTGTGTGTGTTTCTATATAAACTATTTCATATTAAAACCATTATAAAGGAGATAACAGATTCAACATGTCACTAACCAAATAAAAATGTAAAAATAATAACAAATCTCAAAAAATGTTAATAGAATGCACCCTTGATTATCACCACTGATGGTTGCTGCATTGCGGCCGAAATGCGAAAATGGTTTTTACCGATCTTTTAATGGCTTTTGTGCACACATAACGGTTTTCACTTAGCCCTCGAGCGGGCGCGCTCTTGTTTGTTACACGACCAGGCGCGCGGCGTACTTTGTCCATGGTGTAATTTTTACAAAATAATTCGGGTGTATGTTGTTATTATTGGTTTATTTTTATCAAAATGATGTTTTATGTTTTACAACTACAACTTATAATGATAGTTCTTTATTAAACAAATTAATTTTAATTAAAAATATTGTTATATATCAGCACACAAACTTAAGTAATAATTATAAAATTTCCATTATTAATCTAAATTACTGTCTTCAGTATTACACGATTGACGTTTTTTCTTCTACCACATAGTACACATCGTCCACACTTTTTTTCTTTCCTTGTGCTGGCATATAAATTCCCTTTCCGCTGGTTCGCGATGTTTTGAAAGGAGTATCTTCACATCTAACTGTAGAGAATTTATTTACGCTCTTTCAGTGAGATAGGGCTTCATCAATGCCAGAGATAATTTCTTCTTGGTTGTCTCGGATTGTCAGCATTAGAAAAATAAAGTATTTGCGCATTTATCCCTTCTATGTTCATTAGCGAGAAGAATATTGCCAATGGCCACCGTCGAGTAATACGAGCTACAGAGTAAGTACTACACATTTGATCTACTGATTCAACGGCACCCTTTGTCATGTTGTAGACCAATATAATTTAGGGTTTATGGTTTCCTCATCAATTTCTGTTTCATGATGCATTGTTGATAGTACTATTACTGCCTTATTCTTTTGGCACGTTGGACGCCGAGTAATTGAACGCCATACTGTCGGTGATCTACCGTATGTCACTCTGCGAGCATTTCAAAGTAAAGCAAAAATTGAAACTGTAACTTTACAGATTTACATATAATAAAAAAATAACTTACATGACAAGGCGTGCGGCATACTTAATATCAAAGATCACTCTTTAAATCACTCTGTCAGAGAGATGACGATAGAGCAACACCTAGTAAAATGACACCTACTTATATACTAATAATAAAAGCAAGAATAGCCAATTTCACCATAGAGATGTTTATTCTAACTTAAACAATAAACAAATTATTTGATTCCTCGGGCATTTCAATGTACAATGGAAATTGAAACTGTAACTTTACAGACATAAGTATAAACATAAAGAATATAACTTACATGACAAACCATGCTGCGTACTCAACATAAACACAAATCACTCTTTCAATCGCTCGTATATTCAATCCGCCTCGTCTGCTCGAAGGACGGAGGTAAAGCAAATAATGTGTCACGCGACTACGCGCGCGGCGTATTCAGTACGCCACGGATGACTAATACTATTATCACTCCGATTATTAAGCTACTACAGATCTTTGAGGTACAAAAAGGCAAAATGGCATTGAAGGAATATACAAAGTGTCCTAGATATCAAACACAAATCAGCGTTGCCACATTGAAATTCGTAAAATTGGCGTACTTTATACAAGGTTATCGAAGGTTAAACTTGCCCCTGGATTTTATGCCACCGTTGGCACACATATTTTCTACTCACTGGGTGAAACAATACTTGGCTGACCAGCAAGCAACGTTCATCAATTGCATAGAAGTTAATAACAAATATATATAATTAAACTTTAAATATGGCAACGAGCGCACATAGATGAATTATCAAATAATTGTTCAACAACAAGCTAATTCAGCAAACTAATCAAAAAGATGTAACTAGAGAAATGCAAATGGTAAGATTTTCAGAAACTATGTTCATATTCACTTACTATACTTATAGAATAGATTTAGTGTATCGCAACAATTTCCGCTATGATCCAAATACTATTTATGAATAAATAGTGAGCGGACTTTTACACTAATCGAGGAATATCACATGCTATTTTTTTCTGTCAAAACTGTGCATAAGGCCCCTTAAACGTAGAACTATGTATTTGACAACATGTTTTGCCTCCACCATTCTTTGCGAGTCAGCATTATAGCTATGATCCTAAGTTTTTACAGCTTGCTAACGCCATGCAGTGCAGATCGTCCACGTCTACTTAACTCTATGCAATGAATTTAATGAAATAATTTATATTATACGAAAGACTTTAAATAAAAGTATTTATATAAATAAAAATATTTTAAATTATTCTTTCATAATCTGTTGCCACAATTACCATCTTCCAACTCTACCTCCAATATATTTCACAACCATGCTCGCAAGTGGAAAGTGATAAGTAAATATCAAGCTTGTAAATTATGAGTACCTCTGCCTTAGAAACCCCTAGAGCAGACATTACCTCTTCCAAAACAAAATTAATAGCCATAAAAATTGAAAGAAAATTTGTAAAATAAGAAAACTAATGAAAGATAGTGTGTTCCCAGCTGATTCACGTCTGCCTACGCGCAATGGTATCTAAGAGGTAAAACTTAGGCATATACTTGTGATAATGTAGTGCAGCTTTGTCAAAATGGGCTGAAAAAATGCACAATCCATAGTAATTATCCTTTAATGACAAATTTCAATGATAACCGCACCCTAAGGTCAACCTAAAAATTTGATTCCTTTTAAATCATGTGAAGCTTATGTTTTAATAAAATACTCCGAAAAACTTCATAGAATCCATAATAAAATGTCTAGCATTGGAAATTCATGTTATTTACAGTTTTATTTTTCCATATGCAGTTTAGAGTACTTAAATACTAACACACGTAATAGTAGACTCTTTTTATTCCATGCAATGGTTAAATTTTCAGAAATACCCACCATCAGCAGTGGTGATTCTCGTAATGATTGGCAATCTTCTTACGTAAACGGAAGATATTTTTATCCTTTTAAAACATAAAAGCATAATATTGAAGGTAGCAGAAATCTTCGTCAACAAGAGACATTATTTTTAAGAGTTTTTTCTCATTCTTGATTCAATTGTTTTATTTTCAATTCAATAAAAATACAAGGTTCGAAAAACATTTACACATAAGTTTAAGAGATATTGTGACTGTTTTGTCTGTGGTATATCCATTATTAATTCATGTAAGCATATGATTATAAATAATCTAACGATTTTTCGGAAAAAATGACTTCCTGTTTAAAGTAGAACTATAGTTTAGTTTTGGTTATAACGGTTTTTTTCTTACCATAGTCAAAAATATCCCAAGTATTATTTTATTCCACTACGATATATTCGAAATCATACAAAATAAATTCATAAGTTACTTCGATGTAGGTATCATGTGTGAATGAGTTTCATCACGTTACCTGTTTATAATGAGTACAGAATCTGATACCTGTCTCCTAAAACATGCAACTAGATCAAATCCTTCAATACAGTTCTGATCACAGCGGTATTCCAACTTCCCCTATTTATAAATGTTTCCCATTTGCGTGCATGGAAATGAGACTTACCTGATGATCAGAAAAAGGCCATTTTTAAGGGTTTACTGGCAGTCATAAAATATTTTTTCTTTCACAACTATAATGACCTAGCGTCTCAACTTTCTTAAAACTTATGGTACAAATCGAGGCATTTTGGAACCCCAGAGAGCTTTTTTTCTTTATAATATTTTCTTCCTTTGTTTTTAATGTTGAGAGACTATTTATGTGGCCAAATATTTGATGGATTTATTATATTGGAAGATAGAAAATATTTTATTTTTTATGTTTGTCAAAAATATTTTTTTTATATTTTAGGGTCTCCAAAGGACCCCGCACGGTACTTTAAAGTTATTGGTATATTTTTAATTTTATAATTTTTCAAAAATGAGTACCAAAGAAAAATTGATGGCATATAATATTGAAGAAATTGAGAAACTGTTGGCATAGGATAGTGAATTAGACGATTTAGCTTTTGAGAATGAGGAGGAGAGCGATTTTATACGTGTAGAGAACGATCTCTCAGAGTCGAAAGATAATTTGAAAGAAGTTGAGGAGGCTGATGATTATTTTTATAATGAGGATGAAAATGAAATGCACCATAATGAGAAAGTAAGTAGTGATGTGATGTTGTCTTAATCAAGACGAATCTGGAAATCATTCCCGCTGAAAGTTAAAAAAGATTGAGAATAAATAATGTGTATCTAATAGGCCACTTCGGTTATTTATGAATAAACTTGATATTGGCGCAATTAATGCGTATGTCATAAATTTATTGAAAAATCTAGAATGACAAAAGAACATCTAATATAAAAGAAGACCTAGCTCTCCGTAAATGGAAAAACGTGCCAATTACAAAGCTTATTCAGGAACAGTCAACTCTACTCTCCGAGCATACGGAGTAAAAACTGAAATATCTACTCAAATAGTTGTGTGCGAAAGAAGGAGAGGTAGATGCTATGGTATATGCCCTCAGCATACTAATTTTAAGGTAAATATAAAGTCCAAGAATTGCCAAAGATTCGTTTGTGAGAAACACCGAAACAAAAATGTTAGAAATGTTTGCAAAAAATAA
The DNA here is from genome assembly GCA_028673005.1 of Tanypteryx hageni. Lineage (NCBI taxonomy): Eukaryota > Metazoa > Arthropoda > Insecta > Odonata > Petaluridae > Tanypteryx > Tanypteryx hageni. Next base: position 62,515,023 of record CM054116.1, read on the forward strand.
AATGTTTAACATTTAAATATATTAAAAATATTTTCACTATGAAAATCACAAATCTATTAAACAAAATAACAAATTATAAAAAACCCTCATTGTATAACAATTTTTTAAAACCTTGACACCTATTTTTACGTTTATAGATTCAAGTTTTATTAGTTGACCAGTTTCAATCTATTCTCACGATTTTCTTTTTAATTTCTTTGACTTAAAAGTAACAAATACTCTTTGAGGTATATTACATGTTAAATATTTTTCCTCTAGCAAAACTTTGAAATATTAAATGAAAAGTGAAAAAATTATACGGGATTCCCCAGGGAACTCACTTGGTACTTACGTAAGAAAAAAGGGCTTTGTACCCTAAGGGTAAAACTCTTCTCATGCTCGCTTCCTCTTCGCAGGTACAACATCTGTTTCTCCTTCTGCCCCAGTAGCATAAGGCACTTTAGGATAAACATACTCTCGTATCATCACGATACTTATTACCTGGTACACGGATACGATAAATTAACTAGTGTTTTGGCGCTTTGAAGGGGACCGAGTGCATCGCAGCGCTACGTATCGCCGAACTACGGTAACTATGCGGAATAACTGAGCCAACGAGAACGCGCGCGCTACCGTGCGGCAACAGTCGGAACTTTTTGCAGCTTGGGAAGTGGGCGTGTTTGATGGGGTGGGTGGGACTGAAGAGGGAATGGGGAGAGAGATCAGGGCGCAGTATTGCATCTCGTTAGATCGATACTAGGAGGCGCTGAGCGTTGCCCGCAAGGAATTTCATCCCACCCTCGGAGCTGCTTGTATTCTTCTCTCCTCCCTCCACTTATTTTCCCCTCACTCCTTTCCTTTTACTCCCTTAGCCTGTTCCAAAACGTATTTATGTCTCTTCGGATCATCAAAAAAAGAATCCCTTTTGGGAGAGGACCGGGATAGAGGAAGGGAGAGAAATGGAAGCCGTTCATTCGAAAGAAAAATAAAATTCGTAGATGCGAAAGCGACCCCATGGATATTCCTATAACCTCAAACTCTCGATAGGTTAATGACATTTCGTTTCTTCCAATTTTTGTGATTATAACAAAAACATAGTTTATGGATATACCGAATGATCATGAAGCATAAATGCTACTCTATTGTAAAGTTGCCGGGATTATGTTTAGATAGTTTATTGGAATAAACACGAGAGGAACAATACTGTTTCATCAACATGGCCTTAAAAGACCTTATAGAATTAAAGGAAATGACTTTTAGGACACATTAAAATTCTTTGGATATCATGATATCTTCATACAAAAGCAAAATATTAATTTGGAATTTTTTTATAACATTTATAGTTAAACTGCAACGGTTATTTTTATTTTAAGGTTATATTTATTACTATTTTACGGTAGAGGTTAATGTTAAATTACTATGTTATTTAGAAATTTCTTTTCAATGATTAATTTGTAATGTTCAAATTAGTAATAACAAATATGACATGATTACTATCAACTTTACGTTAAAGTATTCATTAGTGTATTCAACTCAAATAAGGTATATTTTATGTAAAGCTTTGCGATGTCACGTGATAAACTCAATATCTCATTATGAGTTCGGACGGTATGTAATTACTACTTAAAACACACGGTTTATCCAAGATTGTTTAGGATAGTAATCGCTATAAAAGGATGAATCAAGTCCTTTGAGCAATTTTTGAGTAAATCGGCATTTTGTAAAAATCGACATTCTCTTCAAATCGACAAGAATAAACTACGCACTATTGTTGCGCGATATCTTTCCTTGCAACACGGATTCCATTTAGGGTGACACCTTATCTAATTATGAAATTCCGTCACACGTTTATTCCTTAGAACCATGCACAGGCGGTAAAAAGCAAACTACAGGCGGAAGACGACGAATGATGGGCCATAGATTACAGACTATATGCAAATGAAAATGCAAAAAACACATTTTCGGACACATAGGCACCTCAAGTGTGCTTAGTCATCGAATTGTTGCTTTGTAAAAAATTTAAAAAGATTTTACCCCACTTCACGTAACATCTACCGGTCCATATTGTGCTTCATTCATTCTTTCCATTTAATTGAACCATAAATAGACCAACTGTCAATAGTTAATAAATAGTCATGATAAATATTGAATATGTTTAATTATTTATATATATATTTTCTGCACATTTTATAGTTTTTTATCGCCATATCGTATTCCATAAAATCCTAGCATTTGGCAGCTAGGAACAATATTCCCATTTATACCATCTCACCCTCATCAGAGCGGTTAAAATTATCTAATGAGAATATCATTTAAAAATTACTAAATGATACATTTCCTTGACTTATAATCACAAAAGTCTTCCAGCCAGAACAAATTATTGAGGACCTTACTATATTAATTATTGATGCTTTCCATACTTAAATAAAATAGCTGAGTATTATTCTGGAGAACAACATAATATTTCCATTTTTCATGCTTAAAGCTTATTAGACACAAATATTAGATATTGTAATTTTCCCTTTCGTTTTCTGAACATTTTACTATTAATTTACATTAAATATTTCCGGAAGTTAACCAATTTTATTTTAAAAGTTTTACTTTTATTAAAATTTCCTATAGATTTAAATCGCTCGATGTCCCTTTTTAATTATAAATCAATTTCCACAAAACAGAAACTAACGCCAAACTTTTAATTTATAAATTTTTAATTTCAAAACAATTGCCTCCATTTTTTCGATAGTTGAAAAAACGAGTTTAACGAATGCGCCAAACTTATTTTTCTGGCGAAGTTGAAAGTATTTCATTTTTATATCACACGCTGCCATTAGATGTTATATTTCCATTTGCTGAGTCTACCATGCTTGATATCAACCATTAATAATACATTACCAATATCTTATAGAAGCTATGATTTGGATATATTATTCTCCGTGAAATGAAAATTAATTTCCTCAATGAAATTATAGGGGATGCTGAAATTATATTCACTGAACTGATATACACACGACTAGTAGATACATCTCGATACGCTCTTGCTGTATGGATATAGTCTCAAAACAGCAATGCCAAACAGATCACAGTACCATGATAGTTTACTTGGCGTTTGCAGGTAGCATTTGTCCGCGTGTTCTGAATGGCCAAGTTCACTCCAGACGCCTCCAGCAACGCTTTGAGCGGTTGCTTAGATCTCAGCATTGTAGTTCAAGGGCTTCATGTTTAATATCTCTGTATATTCCCATTTGGCGGTTAACAATAATTCACTTACTAAATTATTTATAATCTTTCCTTTTCAATTTTTGAATAAATTAATAGTTAATTCCACTTTTCGAAGCATTTTATTGCAAATTTTTATCCGATTACGCTCAGGATTTTCTTTATTATCTTGAAACGTAGTCTTAAAATTTGTCCCCGTGACATCTACAGAAATGACACATCCATACAATAGAGTTTGGTAGACTCATAAGAAACCAATGATTAGTCCCTTTTTGTCCCATGTAAAAAAGTAGCTTTACATTCTACGAAAGAATTTCGTTTATAGATTTGTGGTAGAAAATTACAAAGGGTTGGAGTAAAGATATAAAAGTTCCTGAATGAAAACCTACGTATGCTATAATAAAAATGGGAAAATTATAATATTAAAATCAAATATAAAACAAATCGTGTAACGCAACATCATAGGTTGCTTTTTCAAATGTCCACCAAGATTATAACCAAAATAATGATAAACGGATAAAAATCGAGCACCCTATGGTCTTTGGGAAAAAACTTTCTGCACAAGTAATACCAAAAGAAACAACTGAGCGCCCAAGCAGATACCAAAACCACTTCAGAGATCTAAAAGTAAATGAAAACTTTGGAATTCGATCGTTTAGGCTCTTGAAATGCGAAAAGACCTTGATCGCTTTTAATTATTCAAAGAGGCGAGAAAAAAATCAAACGAGGGAAAAGAATAAGAAGAAAAAATCGCTAGGGACGAAACAAAGGCATGAGAGGAGACAGAGATAAAAGGGGCAAAGTGGAAAGAGGACAGAAAGGAAGGGATAGAGAGGGAGAGGGGGGAAAAGAGAGAGATTACGTAGCTTTGAAGAGGAAAGTTTCAGAGATACCGCCCTCACAGGCAAACCCCTCCCTATCCTTCTCCTTTCTTCTCCCACCGTGCCGTCCTTCATTTTCCGCCAACCCTAACTAGAAATTCCTCGCGCTACATTTTAACCTTCTCCCAAAATTTCTCCCCTTTCTCCCTCCACTCTCTCACAATTCCTCCTCTGCCACTCCTTCCCCAAAGCGCCCCCGTTGGATTACACTTCTAACCAGTTGCGAAAGTTGTGTTGTCACTCTTGCCATCGGAGGAAAAGGGACTTCCCATTAAGCCATGAAATTAATGAGCCGACCCGATGCCGCTGTTTCTGTTAACGTGCGATACACTCGAAGAATTAATGACGAATGCGGACATAAGGTTGAGTCATTTCATTGCGAGACGACTGGCGGAAAAGGTTATGGCTGAGAGTTGTAGTCTCAGATTGAGAAGTGGGCGCATCCTAGGGAAGTATTCGAGCACAAGTAATGGGTTTCTGGTGGATTCACAAAATCAAGATGCTTAGACAATGGGCTTTGGTGACTAAAATACTTTCAGTCCACTGATAACAAAGGGGAAGGAGTCAGCGTCATACATTCAATTAAAACCGTCAAGTTGCATGTAAAATTGAAAGAGAAATATGAACTGTGTTTCTCATTGATGTATCCTTTTGGCGGAGTGATATTATTTGGTATTCAGTCAAGTTAACGGTTTTGTTTTCAATTTAGCTTTCAACTGAGAAACCAAGAAAAAATATCACCGGTCAATGGATATTTAATTAAAATGCAGCATTAACTAAGAAAAAGCTTATCTCAGTTTCTTCAACTGAAAGGTTTCTGGTGCTATCCTAGTTCATTATAATGTCTTAACGATTGAATTAACCTTAAAATCGTCATTTAAATTATATCGAAACACCATATTAGTCAATACAAAATTCGGTTTAATGTTACAGTAAAAGTCTATGGATAAAATATAATAATGCACAATCGATACTTTTAGAAGTTTTAAAACAAAGCTATCGCCATATTTGTTTACAGAAGTTATTAATTTTCTTCCCACGCCCTACGAACATAACTTAACATAATATTTTTAGCAGTAGCTCTGATTCCGCCTTTCATTTTGGAGCTATTTCACCCCAGTCCTTTATAGTGTTTACTAAATAAACCAAGAAATTACCTCACATAAACGCAATCTTTAGATTAATGAAAAAAGGACCGCTGTTCTATGAATACAAAGTATAAAAGAAGACAATTTCTGGGAATATAATTTTCCTTTTTATTCCTTATCTGATAATAATACCATGTAATTTTTGCATCTCTGAGGCACGGCGGGAAAAGTAGCTATGTTAATATGAAGGAAAATTTAAGCTTAATTTTTTTTCCATATAATACTTTCGTCCTTTTCATCCACAAAAAGCATCTAATTTTCCCTTTTTTACATGTATTTCTATTTTTTTACATTCGAGAAATGGGCGTGGCGTAGTGGGAGAGGTAGGGAGGGTGGGAGGGAGAGGGATTCCGGAGAAATTCCTTCTTCCGCGGAGTCTATCGATTTATCGGCGTAGGAGCTCTGTGCCCTCTGAGTTGGAGGTCTGGAAGAGGGAGGGTAGCAGGGAGAGTTGGGCAGCAGTGGGTGACACGGAGGTGGAGGAGGTGGTGAAAATCTTCCACTTCCACCTCCTTCGTGGAGGAAATCGCAGTGGTAGAGATATACGAGGCTGAGGTGAGAGAGAGAGAGAGAGATTCAGGAGAAAGTCAGAGAGAGAGAGAGAGACATACAGTGGACGTGATAAGCTGCCTACGAGCATCGCACTTTAAAAACGTCAACGAGAAAGGCAGAAATCAAGCCTCTGAAAACATATGTGACCCACAATACAGGTTTTCTTTTTTATTTCGGTCGCTCCGCAACTCTGCTTCACTTTCTCACCATATCTCCCTTCACCTCACCATTCCCCAGGGTTTCCCATCCTCCCTTCAGCCCCTCTTCTCCTCTCAAGGGCAACTCCTGACCTAGAAAGGACTCATCGCGCGTGATCCATAGCTATGCGGTGTTTCGTTTTCTAAAAGGATTAATAGGGAGGAAAAACGTTTCAGTAACCTGATTACACCGGGAACCGCAACGTTATCAATTTGTGTTCGTTCATTTTTGTTGAAATTCTGAGTCGCGAGGGAATTATTCGTTATGCGCGTAATCGATTTTCGTTATTCGGGTCAGTGGGTTTTAAAAACGGCTCCATTTCCGTTAAAATGGCTGGCGCATGCATGATTTCATTTATCACGAATACTGCGAGTTTAAAATGGGTGAAAAGAATATTGGAATAATAGGCAGCGGATTTAGATAGAGATTGGAGCAAACAACGCGCAGATAATTCTAAAAACGCTTTCTAATTGATAATTTGGTAGGCATAAGATCAGCATAAACAGAAGTTAATCCCACTATTGAAATGGAATAATGAAATGCAGATATTTTTTATCTATTAAAAGATACAGATCTAAAGTTTTGCAAAATTATCCTTAGAAGATGTTAGCTATATGTCAAGTTGAATTTTTTAAAAATTAGTCGCTTAAAAAATATAACTAATACATTTCATGATTAACATAAGAAATTAATTTGCATTTTAAGTAAGAAAAACCAAGTATACACCCTAATTTATTTACACACAGGAACAAGACTGGTTCTATTCTAATATATTTCTTACGCATGGCGTCGTTAGCAACTTCAGGCAACTCCCTAGACATTTCTGTCATTTCCAGGGACAGAACCCAAAATTTATTGAATATGAAGCCTAAGGACACAAATATATACAATTATAACAAGCCTGCTATGCTATAAAATGGATGCTGAATATGAAAACTGACAATGCAAAAAGGATGTAAGTAAAACCTTCAAAATCTTATCTATGCATGAAATAAGTAACAATTAACATTTTCTTTTGTCCGCCTTAAACTATTCGAAGAATGCAACACGATGGTTGATGAAAAATTTTATTGATCACAATGTATATACGAGCATCATGCATAAAAAGCTTTAATTTTAGGATCAATTTTTGCACCATTTATTTAAAAGAAATCGGCACTATACATAAAAACGAAAGAGCGCGAGTAGCTTATTGCATTAATTTTTATTGTTAAAATAGTAAAAGTGAATATGCTGCCACCTATCAGAAAAGTGGAGAACTAACAGCACTATCGAGATATCTAAGGTCTGCAAGGCAGCGCCACGGGATGATTTCGCAGCATCCGAAAACACGACGCGTTGGAATAGCAGATAACGGCAACGCGCTGGAGCTGGTGGCGAACGCTGCAACTTTATCAAGCATCACGGAAACGGCAAGAGTTGGCCTCTTGCGTAGATTTTGGAAACTTGTTGTGTCGAGTGGGTGATATTGGTGTTCAAATTCGACGGTAGATGCTGCAAGTAGTTACTATTAGAAATTCGCTTCCAAATAGGAGATTATCATTCTCACAAACAATTTAAAAATGAATTGATTTATAAAATAACTGATTCACATTACAATCAGAATTTGATAGTTTATTTCGAATAAATAAAGCACTTAAAAATTGAAATTGTGGTTTTAAAAAAATCTTTCAGAAAAGCATTTAATTTGGTGTCACAACTAATACAAATACCGAGAAAAAATTTTAACTATGTATTTCATGTGCCTTGCTTGCATAATCGTGTTTTGTACACAATTTAGTTGGAGACAAAAGTCATTAGTGATGAAGTATTCTATTCGAGTAGTTGCTCCTGATTTAGGTAATATGGGTCTGCGTACATTTGTGCGCGCGCGCACCTGCGTTTCTGTGTATATATCTCTCTATAATATAAAATCTTGTGTACGAACCTTCTAGGTTTCCCATGACTCACTCTAAGGTATTTATAGAAGGGATAGAGTTCTGAAATTTAGCATGCTGGTCTGTCATAGGTCACAACCAACGGGAAAATTGAACATTTGAATTTTTATATTTTTTGGGGGTTTATTCGACCCCATTGTTCTATTTCAATACCCCATTAGAAAATGCAGAGCATTCTAAATATGATTTTTTTAATAACATAAAATTGAGATATCAACTCTGATTAAAAACAGTTGTGTAGATGAAAAAATAGAGTTTAATTTTTAATGACGAAATTCAAATTACTTAGCGAAAATATATGTTTTTAATCAAAAATATATTTTTCTGAGGCATACCATGGCAACAAGCTCAAGGATTTTAAAGGAAAATGGCAATTTAATTAGAGACTACATTGGTTCGACGCTTTCGATAATAGCACTGGCCAACAAAGATTTTATTAAATGTTAACTGTTTCTTATGTATTTTTAGGTGCTGATTTCAAAAATGAAGTCAGAAGCCCATGCTGCTCACATGAAGTAATCGTATAAAAACATGAAACATCTGCTAACCAGTATCCAGTATGAAAAGTTTTCTTAGAATGTCTGTGGAAATCTAAAAGTGATTGCTCTGTTATTTGGGTTAAAGTTTGAATACACTAAATTCTGTTGCTTCTTGTGTGAATGGAATAGCAGAGATAGACAAAACCACTACATCAAAAAGCAATGGCAAAAAAGAGAAACACTCACTCCAGGAAAGAAAAATGTAGTTAGCCAGTCACTGGTTAGTTCTGAAAAAATCTATTTACCACCATTGCACATTAAACTAGGCTTGATAAAAGTCTTTTAAAAGCAATGGACGTGGATTTCTCTTTTTGAAAAATGAATTTCCGAGAATTAGTGAGGCAAAAATTAAAGAAGGAAGATTTGTAGGTCCCCAAATAAGGGAATTTATGAAGGATGCTTTGTTTGAAAGCCAACTGAATGAAACTGAAGCAGCTGCATGGGCATCTTTCAAAAAGTAGTCACCAATTTTCTAGGAAACTACAAGGCAGAAAACTACAGGCAACTTGTGAGTGAGCTTCTTGTGGCCTACAGAGTAATGGGATGTAATATGTCTCTAAAAATACACTTTTGGACTCCAATTTGGACTTTTTTCCGGAAAACCTTGGGACTCTGAGCGACGAACATGAAGATCGCTTTCACAAGGACATCTATGATGTGGAAAACCGCTGCCAGGGAAAATGGAGCCCAAAAATGTTGGCTGACTACTGCTGGAAACTTAAAAGGGATGTTCCTCAAGCAAAGTTCAGCAGACAATTCACATCAACCACATTTTAGGTTAGTAAATATATAATAATATTTTTACATATAATAAAAATACCTTTAATTTTAATGCCATACATCTTTCAATTAGTTAAAAACTCTGCGTGATAAAAAAAATTGGTAAACAGATTTGAAATCAGCGCAAACAATTCTATAAGAATCACCATCTTCTTGCCATGTAACAAAAAAATGTTTTCTTTTGTTTTCCAGTGTAATTAAGGAAGTCATAATGAATTATCGACTTTGATCTAATTAATTCGCAACAAATGTTTTGATGCAGACCATAAATTAAACGTTCTCCTTACGATTGGGTTTGTTTTTGTCGATGCTCATCATTTTTTCACACACTCGAATTTTGATTTCTTTTCTGTTCGTTCTTCGATTGCACCGTATTGGGATAACGGAGGAAGACGGGAGTATGAGGGAAAGGGGAGAGTGAAAGAGAAAAGAAAAAGAGAGAGAAGAATAATATGCGCAGAGGGAGAGAGAATGAGGGAATGCGGGGGGTCTGGTGGGAGAGAGGGAGAGATATAGGGAGGTACAGAAAGAGAGGAAAATATGGAATTATAGGGAGGGAGAGAAATGCACGAAAATATGGCTTTATATAATTTTCTGCCTTAAATTTATGCCGAAAGGGATGCACACGGGCGTCGGACGAATTCGCCTCGCAGAGGAAGGCAAGAGGTTGACGCGCGTAGGGGCCTATACGCACACTAGGGTACACTATAGATATGCGCACCGAATTACTACATATTAAATTGATTGGTAGGAGATACACTGTGAAAATGAAAATCGATCAAATTTATTCAATTTTCACGCAGACATTGAAATTAGAATCTCATCAGTTATTTATATAAATTTTATTTACTAAGAGCAGACTATCGATTATGATCTTTATATATCAATTAATAGATATAACAGGCTGAAGACGGCAAAAATATTCAAGATAGTGCAATATTTCTTTGATGTTTGTTCTGCGGTGAATACATGAGGTAGGCAATAGAGAATATCACGAATGAGTGTTTCTGAGAATATCTGCTGGAAGGAAAAGGAAAATTTTCTACTTAAGATACGTGTGATTTCATCCGATCTTCTCCGTTGTCTTCAATAAATGTACGAGTTATACGACAGTTACCAAAAACGGAATTATTTACTCACAAATTTATGAAAATATTTATGAGCTTTTTCCATAACTATTTTTAAATAGATGGAATTGATGGATCATATGATCCCTATGCTTCAGGCTTCCTGTTTCCAATTTTCCATCATGGCTGTTTGGTATTTTATTCGCCTTCACCATATTTTCATTAAACACCTTAATCTAATAAGGTAAAGTTTGGTGAGTTTATTTCTCCGGTGAAACTCTCTGGGTCGTTGAAGTATGGTTTCGTTCGACTTATGAAATATTATGATTAAGTAATTAAGCCAAAACTAACATCCCAGTTGGCTAGATATTTTAAGTAATATATATATATCTCGGCTATTTCGATTAGTGCCATGGTTGATGAAGATTACAAATATTTCATGTAGATCTTCATTTGGCGATTTTAAGTAATTATTCTGTGGTTAAAGAAAAACCTACGCAAAATTGGGTGCTCTTATTTCTTTTTTGCATTGTCAACAGCTGCTGAAGGAATTATTTCTTCACATGCTGCATCGGTACAACAAAGTGCGTGTCTGCATAATTTTACTTTTCAATGGATGGATATATTCCGTTTGACAAAACCCTGCTCTAAGTGATTTTTATTCCGTGAAATTTTAGAATTATTAGCATTTTCCTTATTAAAACCTGTATTTTTAGTTAAAATTTTAATGTAAACAGCAGACTGAACAAGGGACGCCTGAAACATTCTCGACTTAATAGGAATGAGGCATGGCAGGGAAGTGTTGTTTGTTCTGGCAAATTGTACAGTTTTATGATAACTTTGAGAAAATCATTAAGTTTAGCCACACAATTCATTCATTGAGATGGGAAATCAATCTTTCAAGAAATACTGCAGTATGTGTCAGGAAACATAATGTGAAGATCACGTTTATCTATTCGGTTTGGTTTTGCTAATTTTCAGCATTTTATTTAAGATTTAATAAAATAAAACTTGAAAAAACTACTGAATTATCTCAGATTTATGTCTTGAAATATAGCTAATGTTAGTGATACTCGAAAAAATATTTTCTCCCACATACTATTCAGCGGTATGATTTGAAAAAAAAATCGGTATTTAACAATCAACTTATTAAAATAATCTTTATTTCATCATAAATCTATAACGTTAGGGTTTATTTTATTCGTAAACCTATCAAAATTATATTTTTAGAATAAATATGTACACTAAATATAGGTTATTTATAAACATAATATATTACTGTCTCGCAAAATGACAATTATATGATTCCTTTGAAGATCGTTGCTATACAAAAGAATTTTGTCTGACCATGTGGAATATTTACAATAATTTTTATAATACATTTAAATTTTAAATAACTCTATGTTTTTATTATAGTTTTAATTCCACAATGCTTAGAAAATGTGTCATAACTGTCCAGTCCTTTCTTTAAAATCGAAATTAAGAAACAAATATTAAAATACACGTTTGAAGATAATTCAGAACTACACTAGACATAATATACTCGGGTCACTGCAGTCAAGGACAACATGGAGTCACTGTCACCATAACTAATTTTTATATTGATAACACAGCAATTTGTTGAAGAGCTTCAAATAATTTGTTATTATTAAAGTAATTTATGGCAGAAACTCAGGTTATAATACTACTATTAATGAGGGAATGTTGTTATACTCTCATGCTGTACATCGGTGATGAACTAACGTTTTCTATAAAAGAGATGCAGTGATTATTTTTTTTGAGTCTCCGTGTCGAATTATAAAAAACGCAAATTTAAGAAAGATAAATCGAAGTATAAATTTGGCTCTTAATTACTTTTTAATGGAAACATTACATGAATAATTCTTATAACTGATTTTTAAATGCATAAACCTAAACTTTTCGAAATAAGTAGTACCAACAAGTAGGAACACTTATTCACAAATCTAATCCTAACTAATACTGAGCAATCCGTTAATCTGAGCCTACATTCCAAAGTCAAAAACTTTCAAATCAGGTTTAATACATGTTGTGTTTAGCCGCACCATTGAATTTAGATTTCATCTCTCAAATGTTTACGATGTGTTTATTTGTTCAGTTTCATAATCGAGAATGCCTGCTCGCGAATAGGAGGCTTCCGAGCACACTTCCATCTAGAGTAGATTGGGAATCCGTAGGAAGGCACTTATAAAAGTTTAACTGATTTCCCTCCATGAAATTTGACCTCAACTCATTAATTTTCTGAAGGACGATGAGTTCGATTTGTAATTGGAGTCAGCGTCTTTATAGGAGGCTTCAATGGGATTACCAAATTTTCTGAACAACGTTTTATCCTGCAAATACCTATGGCTGACGGATGTGTTTGATGTAACTGACACAACAATAATGTTGAACATTTTCTCGCAGTAAGGAAAGTTATGTGTTTTATTCAAAAGCTGCTGGTGATATAATGAAATTTTAACTCTTAAAGCTGCCTCATTGTTATCAGTCTTTAGTTTGAGATTGTTTTTACTCTGCAGTCTGAGAATCGATTCCTAAAAATTGGCTGAAATATACATTAAAAAGGAAAAGTAATATATTGAATTCTCAAAGTGATTCACTTACTGTTTTTTTTCATAAGAAAAAATATAATTCTCTTCAGTATTGATAAAAACGCTGCCAAGTCTTGCTCCTGCAAAGCTAGTGGATTTCGGAATGGCAGAGAACATCATCATATACACTAACAATTTCAATGAGAAAGCTGTCTGTGGTTTAGTGCTCTGGATATGATGAAGTCAATTGCACCCATAACATCATTCGTGATTTCATTATATCCCAAATCCTTGCATATTACATTTGTGTGATGAAAAATACAATTAAATTCTATAAATTCATTCCGTGTGCATATTTGGAAATAAGAGATACCTCCATATTTTGAGAACCAGTCATAGGAGATGCATTGTAGGTAGCTTAGCTTACAAGTTTAGGTGATTCAAAATTAACTTTTTTAATACTGAAACTTTGTCCCTGAACCAAATCTAATCTCTATGACCTCACAACGACTAAATACATATTTGTTGATGCGGCGTCAGATAGTGAAAAGTAGATACAGAGCAAGCTCAATAGTACAGCTTTTAACAATAACTTCATTATAGATAGCGAAAACACGTTACATATACGGAAAAATAACGTATAAAACGAGGACTATTTTTACAGAAACTTCACTATAACGTACGTATTCTAATTTGCTTAGACTTTTTTTCCTGAGCGTTAATGAAGCAAGGCAATGTTTTCTTGAATATATTGTATATATTTAATAGTTATTAATGCTCTAAAAATACAATATCCGTCGTTTTTATTACTTAATTTTATAATGCTATAAATTTGAAAAACATTGCCTGCCAAAAAATAAACTCAAGCAAGCGAATATGTTGTTTTTCGTATGTACATATTTGTGGGGAAAAAGTACTGATGTCCGTATTGTAATTTTGACGTTAGAGACTAGAAGGAGACGAGATATTTGAAAGTAGTGAAATGAGTGGAACGTTGTATACGTGGGAAAGCCGTAACTATAATTTGCACGACTCCCATCTATGTGTATTAAAATGAGGCTTATATTAAACACGAATTTGGTAACTTAAATGTGTTCATTTGATTTAGTTTCAAAATGTTAATGAAATATTACGGTATCCAAGTGATTTAATTTTATTGCATTACTTTTTGTAGCATAACAATATATGCATAGGGGTTAGGAGACCCACTTTAAAATTATTTTACCTGTTTCAGAAATTACGACTACTTGTCAGAAAGAGCATTTTTATAAAATTCATAAATACTTGTTATATCAAGGTTTATAGAGTAATAGGTGCAGAAATAAGAAATTGGTGGGAAAATTAAAAGAAAACGGTTTACTGAAAGAAATCATAGAAGGAAGGAAGTTAGGAAAGAGACAAAGAAGAAGGAAGAGAAAAGATATATTAGATGCATTGAAGAAGCAACTTGGGTATGAGAACCCGAAAAAAAAAAAACTTTGGGTAGCACAGAATGGACTGGTTGTGTCTGAAACCAACCGGAAGGTAGAATTACTATTAACGAATGAATCGAGGTTTTGCGGTATAATTACCGAATATCTAGACATAATTTTAAATGCAATTCAGACGCTATTATACTGTCATCCGATCGAAGCTGATGGCTTAGAACTTCTTGACTCAGCTAAAAAAACAATATTTTTGTGACGCAGAAACGGAATTTTTTTCACGAAATCGCTTCAATGATTTAAAATTTATCGGTTATTGGAAAAAATCTACTTGGATAGAAATAAATCTGGAAAATAGCATTCACGCGCAAAACCAGGGCCGGCGGAAACCTATCCGAAGCTAAGGGAAAAACATTTAGCGCGGCTCCCCAAATGCAAAGGATGATGAAAAAACGTCAACGAGTTTGTTTTACTAAGTAAAATATGTTGGTTAGTAAATAATTTTAAAAATTCACATTGTCTTTAAAATAAGAAAATCAAAACAGGAAATTGCAAAGAAAAATTAAATAGATGAAGCAAACCGAATTGCATCCATTATTATTTTTTGCATTTTGTGTAGCGAGAGTAGATGAAATCAGATAGTCCATTATTTCCACAATTGGTATTATACTAATATCATTTATAACTCACCGATTTATCTTGTAGCAGATAATTATTAAAAATTTTAATCTTCTAAAAGATCCTTGTGGCAGATTCCATGACAACTGCAGTTGTAATTAGAATTCTAAGAATGATAAATTAGTTGGGGTAAATAAAATCTAGAGCATTTTAAGAGATGAATTATAAATTGGGCATACATATTAAATAGGTTTCAAGAACGATGTAAACGAAAGCTGAAATTTTTTCGTGTAGTTCAGCAACACCCATAAAAGTTTTGTCATAATACTTCGATGAATAACTTAGCAGTGTTCCATCAGTTTATCTTTTAACGTGAACCATGTACAACATAAATCATTAAACATAGAAATGATAGAATCACCAAAGAAAAACATTTTTGATGTTTTCCTTGTCATTCATAACAAGTATATACCATTTATCGTAAAAACCGATCGCTCTTTTTTAAAATCTGTTTTTCCTTGAATACTGGAGAAACATTTTTAAGTGAGCTCATTCGCTGTTATTAGAGCATTATCTAAAAAAATTTCCTTGAAATTGAAAAATATAATAACAGGAGCTACAAATCTTTTATTGTAGTTTTCGTATGACACGTAAATTCATTAGTCAGTGAATAATCGGGATGGAGTTATCTTAGCAAAACGCAATGTCTTAACATGGTGCCGTATTTTAACAAAGTACCGTTTTTTAGACTCACTGTTCTCTAAATTTACATAAACGCCCGTGGGCCGCGCGAATTATGTATCATTGCTTTAACTATTCATCCATATATTCTCGATAATAGAAAATAATTTTATCAATTGAATAAATTACACGATTTACATAAATCCGATTGGTTTAAATTAAAATTCATCCTGTTAGATACAAATTTTAGCCATTAAGTGTAATTTTTAATTAGAGAAAATTAAGTGAATGAATCTGAATTCTCGAATCTGAATCCGAACTAAAACTTGAGTTTTTAAAGAACTATGGTCTCGATTTTGTCAAACAACGGAGTAAAATACGTTTCGGAACTAATTTTAATGTTATTAGACGAATTGACTTGAACGTGATGGTAGCTGAATTTCAAGATAAATTTATATAACTCAGCATAAAAGTTATGTTTAACCACGATGCTGAAGTAACTCCTATAAACTGTGCGTATTCTATAAGCGTATTCTTCCTCGACCCTCCGAAAGCTTTTATACGTATCCACAGCCGTGATAATTCAGCAGTATATTACTCCCTTTGCATCCTCCTTTGATGCCACCTATAAATGAAAAATGCTACCTGAGATGGGGGGAGAGAGAGAGTATTACAAATGCATGGGAAATCTCGCATGGATGCACAAGGCGTTTGGGAATAGGTCAATAGGAGGAAGGTGGGGGACGTAGTGGAGAAACACAGGTTGAGGTGCTATGGATTTTGGAGGAATCTAAAAAAGGTGTCGAGTCTAAGAAATCAATCAGAGAAAGACGCCGAGATGAT
Organism: Tanypteryx hageni; assembly: GCA_028673005.1. NCBI lineage: Eukaryota > Metazoa > Arthropoda > Insecta > Odonata > Petaluridae > Tanypteryx > Tanypteryx hageni. The sequence continues at coordinate 62,531,435 of CM054116.1, forward strand.
GTAGCGCGGATAGAGGGTTTTTGTAAAGTTTTGAGATGGGCGAAGCGTAGGGATTAGAGTGGTTGGAATATGAAAGCGAAGGAGAGGTGTGAGTATAAATGGGCTAAGGGAACGTGGATGGGGAAGATGATGAAAAGTGGGAGATAGCTAGATAGAGAGATGAAAGTAATGAAAGATATAAGAGGGTTAAGGAATTACCGGTGTGAGGGAAAGTATGAGATTTTCGAGGAGGAAGTCGAGGTTAAAGGAAAGAAGCGAATGCGGAGCGATGAGAACGGGGTGGAGAGAGAGAGAGAGACACCCCTGGATCGAATAGATGAAATTTCAGCAGAGGGCTTGTCAAAGGCGCACGCGAGATGAAACCCTAAGAAATGAACGCATGCATAGATGTTTGGAATTGAGAGGTGTGAAACTGACTTATCCAGCATAGGAAGGATCGGTAAAAAGTTTATAAGAAAACTCTGAATAGAAAACGGGATTATTGGTAAGCATTGAATTTCAGGATCTTATGTTGTCATAGTACATTTGTGTTTGTATACTTTTCTGTTTATGCAATTGAAATAAAATCGACCTTGATTTTTCACATGACAGACAATGAAATAATATTATTTAAAATCTTTAACCATACATATTATGTCTTATTAATGAGAAAGAAATTCTAGAGACATGGCACCAAAATCTTGTTACAAAACTGTAAAGGATTTTGGCGTTATCTACTAAATTTTAAGAAATCGTAACTGTAATATAGGAGGAATTTAGTTCAATACTTTCTTAATATCCACTTACCACACGAGAAGCTTGGAGATGTATGTGATCGCATGCAAATCAATTTAATGATCTTCGAACCTAACACTACAATTATTACCTTACTAATTCAATGGAAAATAATGTTTCATATTTAAAACATTACTTATTTTTTAAATGGGGGTTATAAATAACCCTTTTCCATAAATAATGCATCAGTACTGTTGACTAGTTTCCCTTACCCAATGGAAATTCAGCATGTAAATGTCCTTAACCGCGTGGCCTATTGCATGTTTTATTTAGGGTAATGTGAACTAATTGTATCCATTGTATTATTATTTAGATTGATGATTACGATTAAACGCATTTAAAATATTTTCGCCCCAAAACTCAACAGGCACACATAAAAAGGGTAAATATTAAAAAATGTTGATATTAACACCAATATGAACAGCTATTATAAATTCCTTGAGGGTGGCTGTGCTTCTAAAATTGAAAAATGAAAGGAGCCTCGAGGAAAACGTCTGTATAGAAGAATATATGAATTCACGCTGCGTGCGTGGGCTGCGCGATATATAATCGAGGAATGAAAAAAAAAAATGAAATACCAACTGAGAAGAGAAATATATGATGTAAAATAGACGGAAGGAGAGGGATAGAAAGGGGAGAGAGAAAGGGGAGAGAGAGAGGAGAGAGAGATAGAGAGAGTGAGAGAAATAGAGAGAGAGGGAGAAGGTGGGGAGGGCAGCGGCTGAGAGGATATAGAGGAGGGGGTAAAAAAGGAGAGTGAGAGAAAGAGGGTGCGAGAGCATGTGACGCCGGAAGAAATCGGCGCGGAGTTAGTTGAAGTCTGAAGGCGCTGCGATAGCTCCGGAAAGAGTTAGGATTCCGAAGCGTTACGTCACAGGCGCACTGCAGTAAAGGGAGGGATGGGTAGGGCGCAGAATGTAGTAGAATGGGTAGTCGGCTCTTCTGTATGGAGGGGATGAACCGTGAGAGAAGAGAGAGGCGAGGGTAGAGATGATGGGAGGGAGAGAGAACGCAGAGGCGGGAAAAATTGATTCGAATATACGTTTTTCCGCCTTAGTCAGCGTGTCCCTTGATGGGTCCGTTGTCGTGAAAAGGGGACGAAACTGGTTGACGCGAATCCTTCCAGGGGAGATGTGGTCTCATCGCTCACATAAACTTTTGACCCTTTTATTAAGGGCATTTTGCCTCTCTCTCACACACACACAAACATATATATATATATATGTATATATATAAAGTTTCATTTTTGTCATTTATTTTTTTCCAATTCTCTCTTTCACCCAAGTCACGACTACCGACTGACAGAAAAAAACTGGACTCCCTCTCTGCGTTAAGGAGAAAAAAATACTGTAGTAGAAAGGATTTCCTTCTGAACCTTTCTCTAAGGAGAAGGAAGCCACTGCCCCCATACTAAAATCTCTCTTAAAAGCGCATGTGTGTTCTTGTGGTTGTGTGTGTTGCTCTGGGTAGTGTACATGTGCCGTAATAGAACCTGGAAACGCATGGATCTCTATATCTCTGTACCTCATGGGGTTATGCTGTGTCTGTGTGTGTGCGCGCGCAGGTGCGCCAGAATCCAAGTGCATATGTGGGGTCATCTTTGTTTTATTTTTTACATTGCATTTTTACTCTCGCTCAAGTTTTATTTCCAGCTATGCCTCCAATCTGCCTGGTCAGTTAGATATTTTCTCTCTTTTGCTTTCTCTCTAAATAAGACGCTCTTCCATTTGACCTTTTTTGATTTGCGTATTGGGACTCTTTTCAGCTGATTTCCCCAAAGAACAGGTCATCCATGGATATGGTGTCGCTACATTGTCTCGACGTGACTGCAAGAGACTAAAAGACGGAGAAACAACGATATAGGTATATTAAAAATGATCACGATAATTAATGTATAATTTATGTAGTAATATATATCTATCTAAAACCTAGAAATCAATCGTTTCAATCCTACGTGATTGTTAAAATCGTAATCGCCTGAATGCGTTGTCCAATTATCCACTGGCTGATCTATAGGTTTCCATACACGTTTTTCCTTTATTTATCAAAGCATGACACATCCTATCATCACTTTCTAAATAACTACAGGTTTTGTACTATTAATTTGGTTAAAATTAGTGTGTGTGTGTTGATTATTTTGGAGCCGGAAAGACTATTAGGAGTGATTACCAAGAAAGGAAAACTAATGAGATCGGACGCAAGCATATTCCATCCTTCGCCTTCACGCATCTTCTGTCACCATAGCGAGGGTGGTAAACATGAAAAAGGTTTTAGCAGACATAACAATAAAAATTTTTGTGAATGTGCAGTAAACATTTCAATGAAGTATTTCCGTGGGAAGCATGTATCCAACCTACGTTCACTAATCAGATAATTTTTATAGTAATTATAAAATTATATTTTTATATCATACTTAAAACCATATACTAATTATTGCTTAGAACCTTAAGTATCATGAACCTGATGCTTTCTCTATGAGGGTATTAATAAATCAACCCAGGTTAATTAATTTTTAGGCGTTCTTTACCAGCGAAGCGGTAGTAGCGTTACGCCTTATGGGCACGTCTCGTCCGTCCGTCCTAACTTTCATCTCCTAAGTCGCCTTGCGGATTTTAATTAAATTAAGTACGAGTGATTGTTACTAAAATTTTCCTGCAATTGTGATTTTGAACAAAATCCGAAAAATTGGAACTTCCACTTTACATAATTATTTTAATAAACTTACACTCGTATCTCGTTTTAACGTCAAGCAACAATGAAATACCGTACATTTCTCTCCACAACTCTTATATTATCTGTAAGGTATAAACTAAAAAACTTATTCCGATAGAGAACAACATTTACTACAAGATAGTTTGCAAGACCACATAATTATGACTTATAGTTTCGCAGTTAAAATTTTGAGAATCGCCCAATCTTTCGATACCATTTCATACGTATTTATAATAAAGAACGCATTGTAAATTCTCGTGTATTCCATTTATGGTGTACACTTTTCATTCTTGTTTAAATTGAGAATAATGCACAGGGTATGAGCTGTGACACTGGTTGTAAAATGTTACCCGGAAAATTCCAAATTTTTAAGAAAAGGTAGTTTTCAAAATTGTGCATGAATACGTTCCATATACCTCTTCGTGCAATAAAATGTTGTAGTTTCGCCAGCTGCGTTTGCACCTTAATTGCTATTGCTCGCTATTGCAAAGAATTTTGTGACATTCTAGATGTAAAACAAAAGTAAGAACTACTATACCGATTGTAGGCATTAATCATTTAGAAAAGGTTCATGATTTTTTAAAAATATGTCTCTTCATCTGCTGCAAAACAAAACAACATTTAATGAAAAATGAATACGTGAAACACGGAGTCACAAAATAATTAATTTTTTTGAAAAATATCATTTCTGGATAAATCTAACTAATATCTATATCTCTTCCTAGAATATCGATGTAGAGGGTCAGATCATTTTTCTTTATCTTTCATAGAAAAGCAAAGCTAGTAACTGAAAATTATGAGACATTTAAGTTTGTGCATAATATATGTTACGCCTTGTGCCAGACTAGAAGAGAATCTAGCTTTGGCCATCTTGTCCAATTAAGGAATGGTTGCCGCTCTCCCATTCTTCTGGTCCACCCAACGCCGCAGTAGCTTGCCGCAGCTCATCGGATTCCTGTCTAAACTCTCTCGTAACTGCATTCTAGTTGGGGGCACCTAGATCGACGACCTGTTTGCTTGACTCCAGCCCACTTACATTTGAATCTGTTGCTATTGAATTTGATATCGTTTTTCGATGATTATTAAATTGTACCTCCATCTGTTTAATTTATTGCATATTATTACTTATTTTGCAAATTTCTATAAATCTACGTCGTCATGTAATTCGAATTTGCCAACAGTCATGTGATCTCGTCGTTGCTTGTAAGAGAGAAATACGAACGGCCAGAGAGTGAGTGACGCCTCTCAGATAACTGATCGAAGTGGGACTAAAGTACCCTCTGAGATGCTACATCATAGTATTTTATTGCTTTCTGAGTTGTGGATTTATCTAATGACCGATTTTTGTAGTTTTCATCTCAGTTTTATTCCTAATTTTTTCGATTTAATCTCTGGTATGAAATAACTTCAAAATCCTCACTAAAGAAATATTTCGCGTTTACGACAGCGTAACTCAAATAAAATTATCGTTATATTTCTATCCGTGCCTTTCAGTTGAACCTAGACGACGGCTGCTTTCTCTCTCTCTCTCTCTGTCTGTCTCCCTCTCTCCTGTAGCCCAATTTGTAATTATCCACGTTATTCCAAACACGGTTAAGATACTCCATCTCTCATAGAATAAAATTCCGATTCCACGGTCTCATTTCTCACCGAAGCGTTTTAAAGTTGTCATACTTTAATTTTTCAAAGTTAGTCCAAATTTGGTCTGGTCCAATTTCCATAAAGGCAGTCGTAATATCCGCCTGGAGATAATTAGATAGAAACATTCTTGGTACCCGCAAGTTTCGAGCAAAACTTTCTGGCGGACGGAATTTTGCATGCTCATAGAAAGATAATTCAAACTCCTCCAGTAACCGGAAGAGTCTTTGATTGATTTAATTCCGTGTTTAGTTTTACGTAATCTTGGCAGTTGCCTGGGACGGCAAGCACCACAGAGTCGGCGTCACCGAAAATGCGCCGGTCGATATGCTAATTATAAAATGCTGCCCTACCTTAAGCTCCACTTAAGTAATGATATTAAAATTATTCTTCCCACCCCTGTCGACTTTTCCCAACGATGCCAGAGAAGAGATAGCCAAGAAAACGCTGACGTCTGGTGACCTTCTTTTAATGTGAAGGGGAACGGCCCATACTTAAGTGCCTAGTGGCTGCGAGGAGACCGAATCTGGCAGTAAACAATCCTAATTAAAAATTAACGACTCTAATCTTCTCCTTTTACTTTACTCTGTAGTAACAATTTTTCTGCCCTTGTCATATATTAGATACTCAGTATCTCTTAAAACATTTTCAACGTGGAATAATTTACTTGAATAAGGTGCCACCTTATCATTTTCTGTCTCAAATTTTATAATATTAGGCTAAAAGTTTCTTCTGTCGACTCCAAGGCGGTGGCGAAATTAATTACTTGCGAATTTTCATGAGGTTTCTCCTTCCAGGGCGATACTGCTTTTCATTGATTCTCGGTGAATACTTCCGTTCTCCATCTAGTATGAGCATTTATCTCACCCCTAAAGCATTTTGTTTGGGGCGTTTAATATCACCGTTATTGTTTCATTTTAGTTTGAATTGGATAACAGTTCTTGCAAAAAGAAAAAAAATTTCGCAACGAAAAATAAGTTCGTCAAATATATAAATCTTATATGGTGTATCGCATGCTTAATATAAGGGATCAATATGTATCTTAAAATAAAACAAGAATATATTTATAGATTTGGGAGTATATAATGTAGTTACGTAATTAGGTTTCAACTCTAAGAAAACAGCGGATTTTTTTAATGAGCCACATTTTGGAAAGAGATATGATGAAATAAATTGTTATTTCATCCATATCCCCTGATAACGTCTCGAGTAACCGCAATAAAGGAAGACAGTCAATTTAATCGAATTTATCTCCACCCTTTAAAGTTCTCCCTTAATGCAAAAAGAAAATTCTCCGTTAGCACTCGCCGATCCACCACCCCACACGAAGTTCCTCAATCTTTCAAGATATGCGAAGTATTTACTCATTTAATTCAAGAGGCTCATGTTCAAATAATAACATGATGGAAAAGTACATTTAATAAATGGAATACATAGAGATTTCAAAGGAGTTATTAACGGGAAATACGTATGGAAATGTATCAAATGATAGGGTGATTCTCGAATTTTTACCACCAAAAATAGTCTCGGTGACTATCTTGCAGTAAATGTTGATCTATAACCATATCAATTTTATAATCTATACCTGATAGATAATAGAAGTGAATGGGAGAGAAATATATAGCTTTTTATTTGTTGCTTGATGAGAGAACCGTCTTCGCGATTGATGTAAACAAAATATGCGATGTTTTGCTTGGGATTTTCTCGAATTTGTATTTACAAAACTATAAGTCGTAATTATGTTGTCTCTAGACCAACTTTTAGTAAATGCTGTTCTCTATCTAAATACATTTTTATATCTATACCTTGCAGATAATATAAGAGGAAAGGAGAGAAATATATAGATTTTTATTTGTTGCTTGATGAGAGAACCGTCTTCGCGATTGATGTAAACAAAATATGCGATGTTTTGCTTGGGATTTTCTCGAATTTGTATCTACAAAACTATAAGTCGTAATTATGTTGTCTTTAGACCAACTTTTAGTAAATGCTGTCTTCTATCCAAATATATTTTAAATCTATACCTCGCAGATAATATAAGAGAATAGGAGAGAAATATGTGAATTTTTAATTGTTGTTTGCTGAGAGAACTGTCTTAGCGATCAACGTAAACAAAATATATGATATTTTTCTCGGGATTTTCTCGAATTTTTATCTCCGAAACTATAACTCGTAATTATATAGCCTCGGGGACTTTCTTGTAGTAAACGTTGTTCTCTATCCAAATATTTTTTAAAATCTATACCTTACAGATCATATAAGAGCAAAGGAGATAAAAGTTTGGTATTTTATTGTTGCTTGCCGAATGCCATTAAACGAGATGCGAGTATAAGTTTATTTAAGTAATTATGTAAATTGGAAGTTCTAATAGACAGATTCAGTTGAAAATCACAATTGGGGGATAATTTTTAATAAAGATCACTCACGTAATTAAATTAAAACCCGTCCAGAGGTTTAGGAGATGAATGTTACGACGGACGGACGGACGGACCAGACGTACCCATTAGGCGTTCCGATATTACCGCTTCGATGGTAAAGGACGCCTAAAAACCAATATATCCTCTATCTTCTGATCATAATATAATTGTTTCCTTCAGGAATTTTTTCAGTCGTCCTTTTTTAACTTTTCTATAATTTTATAAGCATGAAATTTTTATTTAGTATCCCAGGCAGGGCCTTACCCAGACATATTGCCGCCTGAGGGGAGATATAATATGGCAACCCCTTAATTTTTTTACGAAGTAATTTTATTATATGTTTGTAAAAAACGATAGGAATGTTAAAAAACTAACAATTCAAATCAATTAAAACTTAAATTTATGAAAAAACTCAGCTGTACATATTTTAAATTTCACAGCATTTGAGTCAGAATATATTTATTAATATTTTATATTGAGCAATAACCTAACCAAAACAGATATATGTACAATTGCTGAATATATATATATAAATAGTACAAACTTATAAAACTACCAAGATTATATATTAAAATACCAACAAACCTAAATACAAACAAGTGAAAAAGAGAGAAATTCTGAAAACATATTCTGCGACCTTTTAATTTGGAGTAACAATCGATTGTATCCGAATATTCTAAAGAATTGGCCATATCGCTTTCAATGGACAATATGGTCAAACCAACAAACGTTTCTTGGCCCGTAGCTATATTTAGTTAATTTTTAATCAGTTTTAGTTTTGAAAAACTTCTTTCTGCGCTGGCAACTGTTACCGGCAGAGTTAAGAAGATTCTAAGACAAACCGATGTATTCGGAAAAACAGTGACGAAATCGTGAGAATAGATATAATTTAATGCTTCTAATGGTGTTATTCTTGGGGATAAGATAGGTGAAAGATTTGAAACGTTGCGCTGTTTCTTGATGAAGGGCGTAGATGCTATTTCCAAGTCCGCTCACCGAATGTAAAAAATCTTCAAAGTTACACAGTAAAATAAGTACGCCAAAGATAGAGAGAACGATACCTCTTTGTGGTTAAAGGCCAGCAGAGAGTGATTGAACGGAAAGTCTCTGTAGATTAGGAGGAGTGAACTCTGGGAATAGGGCGGATTGTTTTGTGTAAAAGACAAGTGATCCCTACGGCTCTGTTAATAACAAAGTCCTTCATTCAACCCTGCTTTGCATGATTGAATTGAGGGATTCTGCTACAAAGATATTATTATCCAACTCAAGGTCAACTCAATGTAAAAAGTGAATTTTTGCAACATTGTTTAAAAAGAAATAAACGATATCGAAAAATATGAATATGCAATGTCAGCCCGAGGTATAGTATTTTGACACCCGGACAATGAAACGTTCAGCGCTCCCTTTGCATACATAACTTTCACAAACATATCGTTTATACAAAGTTGCCGCTTCGTTAATATGCAATTCAAGTTGGAATATACAGGAGAAATTTGCGATAATGTACAGAGAAGAAAAACTCGTTTGAATGCTCTAAAGATATTTACGTCTCGGTCGCGGGCTGGCTTTATGAATGTATTTAGATAGGGTTTCATTTTTGTCAAATTTTTGGCGCCCCCCATTGAGAGGCGCCTGAGACAGTTGCCTCACCGCCTCTCCCATCGGTGCACGGCCCCGATCCCAGGAATATAAAAGTGTCAACAACTTGCATTGTCGATTGAAGGTAAAAGTGTCAGCCGTCTTTGTTTAAAATATTAGACTTCAATTTTCTAAATCGATACGTAATAATTCATCGAAGAAAAGTGAGGCATCCAATTTCAGCGGTTATATAAGACTCTTTGTTGAATAATCATTTTAGCGATATTATTGAGAGAAATTTAACGAGAAAGAAGGATTGAAAAGCACAATTTCGTCAGAAATGATTTTTTTCTTCCCACAGAAGAAGAAAACGATCATTTTGCTGCGATCATATAAGTCAAAAATTCCGATTTTTACAATTCATCACTTCCAGTATTTCGCGAGATATTTTTTTTGCTTTCAAGTTTTTTCCTAAAGGGTAGGATTATGAAAAGGAGAATACAGAAAGAAATGAATAAAGAGTGGCAGGAGAAATTTATTGAGGGGGGCATTTAGGGAAGACGTTGGATCTAAAGTGTAGGGAGGAAGAAAACAGGAAGGCTGGGGAGAGTGAGAGAAAGTGACAGATTGGAGTTTGAGAGGAAAGAGTGTGAAGAACAGGGAATGGAAGTGAAGTGGGAGGTGATGTGGAATAAGAGTCGGAGGAAGAGTGTTGATGCGGGGTGGGAGGATGAAGAATGCAGGACGTTCAGAGGAGGCATGGTAGATGAAATAGTGAGAGAAGAGCCGATGGATTGACGGAAGCATCAAGAGAAGTGGGAGAAGGAAAAAGGAGAGAAGAAGACGACCTTATGCAATCGCTGTGCTTCGTCCCGCTTCCGCCGTACGTTTTCCCCGACTCTTCTAATCCTCTAACCCTCGCATTCAAGTACCCGGCGCTAAACCCACCACGCGGACCTTTTACCTCGCCGACCCATCACTCACTCCATTCCATCGCAGAAGAACGCAGCGGTTTGGGGAGTAAAGGAGGTGGAAGGAGCGTGTTGGAAAGAGGGGGAAGGGGGAGAGAGAGAGAGGGGGATAATAAGGGAGAGCGAGAGAAAGAGGAGAGGGAGTGAGGGGAGGAAAAAAATCCTACAAACTGAACGGCCAACTTTTCCATTTCACCCCCACCTTCCGGAGCCAGTGACCTAAACCGAGGCTCACCCACTCTCTTTCATACCGGAACCCTTGTCCCTCTCCCAACGCCCTCGGAGAAACCTCACGGCCCACACCCTACCGCAGCATTCTCCAACTTCCCTCCCCTCTCCTCTCTCTCTCTCTCTCCCACTGCCCTCCTCCGACTGGCCCATTCAACCTCCATATTTCTTCTCCATTCCCCCCTCCCCCCTACACCACGCCGCGTCCCTCTCATGGGCACCTCCGCTAGCCCGTGTCGAGAAACACGTGCTCCCATACTCTTAAACCATTCCACGGCCCCTTTTCCAGCCACCTCCCGCCTTCCCTTTCTCTCCACTCCTGGCCGCAACTTACTCTCTTCCATCACCCGTTCCATCCTCACAATACCCTCTGCCCTGCAAGGTTTCCCGCACAATAAGGCACATAGGGAGGGAGAAAGGGGAGGGAGAGATGGAGAGAGCGCATTCCTCACCTCCTTCCCACACTCACCCACTCTGGCGCCCTTATTGCCTCCACATCTCCACTTTACCACTCTCTATCTCTCTCTCTCTCTCCCTCTCTATCTCCCTCTCCTCTTCTCTCCCTACTTCTCCCCTCCACTCCCTATATTTCTCTCTTCTCCATCTCCCTCTCTACCGCTACATCTCTCCCTTTTCCCTTACATCTCCCTTTCTCCCACTCCACCTCCCACTCCTTATCTTTCTCTTTCTCCTGCACCCGTTTGACTCCCATTCTCCTCCTATCTCCCTCACACCACCATTCCGAGGCCGCTCCCTTTTCAATCTCCTCTTATTTCTCGCCTCCTACCTCCGAGGCCAAAGGGTTAGAATGTCTGCCCATAAACCAATGGGGTCGCTAGTAGTAAGAACCCTCCCTTTCTCCCTCCCTCTCTCTCTCTCACGCCTTCCCCTCCACTCCCTTTGAGGTTAATGGATGTTTGAGGTGTCCGTTTATCATCACGCAATACATACGTTTGTTTAATGAGTAAGGGAGTTGCGGTGAGGGAAATTTTTGGGTCGTACGTTGCCTTACTATTCCCCCTCCGCTGCTATAAGGTGAAAAATGGTTTTAGTAGAGCGTTTTCTTCCAGTAAAGGGAGAGGTGTCGAATATCCATATCAATGTATAATTTTTGAAGAGATAAAAGTGGAAGTAGGGTTGTAGAGGAGGTTATGCAAGAATAATGAATTACATAAATTCTAAACATTTTTTCTTTATGGAATTTTGATTAAATTACATTCTTCTATATACGCCACTCCATCATTATACTGTATTTGTTTTACTGTGACCTCGCACTTAAATGGATTTTCCTTCCATCAATTATTTTTTTGGTTATTTTTTCAGAACGAATAATAATTTCCACTAAGTTACGCCTCAAATTATAGATTATTTTTTAGTTGGACACTAATGCTGATAATCAAATGTGTTACAAAAATGTCCATGATACAAGAATCGGCACTTAAAATGTTAACTAGCAATTTACCGTCACAATGGAACAAGTTTTTTGATATAAATAACATAACATTCGTAATAAAAATAGAAAAACCTCTAATTATAATTACAGCCTATGTTCGTTATCAATGTTTCGTATAAAAAAGAAATGGCTTTACTTCAATGGAAAACGTTTAAACCTACTAAATTCATAGAAAAGATAATTCACCGTCGGCTTATATTCAATATTGACAATTCTTTCACTTTAATTTATCCAGTTATATATATATCCGCTATAAATTACTCATCAATATGAGAAATTTAATCTTTCCCTTCGCTTCGTAACTTCTTCTACGTCCAAAATTAATAAAAGAAGGAATCCATAAAATTTAATGAGATTGTCTAAGCTTGAAAGATTAAATTGAACTTAATTATTACGATTAATTATATAAATGAATCAACGTTTCAAGGAAAATCTCGAATTCGATAAGTTTTTTGCCCCCCGAAAAACAATATTTGACAAATTAATTTTTATAAATAAATAAATATATATATATAATATTTATATAAATATTCAATATATTTTAAATTTCCTCAGTTTTGATTAGATTGACACAACATGACGTTTTGACCATTTGCGGAGTAGAAAACGGCCCGAGTTCGATTCCACGGTCTTTTCGTTTTTCTATTTGATCAATATGTAATCGGCAAGAATCTGATTTGCAGAACTATGCTTTATAACATTTATAAATATCTCAAAATTGAGACAGACATGGAAAAGAATGAAAATTCTTATCCTTATCGTCGCTTTTGTTATCAAATTTGTATTTCTTCACACTTTATGGTTATATATTTGAGTTTTTTCGAATTTCGAACATTTCAAAAAAGTTACTAGAATTACTTGTTTTTGGCTTCGGATTTTAGGTGCATTTGCACTTGATTTACTATTAAACAGACGCACGAAGGGTAAAAATCGATTTAACTTTCCTCTTAATATAAAACTAATGAGCGATAACGCTCTGAAACATCTAATAAACGTTAGCAACGCTTACAGCAACTCAAATAACATCAAGATGGAAGGTTAACAATTATGGTTTGTGTGCGTGAGTGCATAAGACTAAACACAAGTCTAAATCTGGAGAAGGAGAAAAATTCCGATCTATAAGTGGGATCGAACCCAGGTCTACCTACTTGCTGGGAAGACTCTTAAATCAATTAAGCTACCAAGCCAGTCTAATCCTCTGTTACTCCTTTCCATAAATACCCCAATTCGAGAATATAAAATCAGTCTGGCTTAGCAGCTTACGTGGTTCAAGCACACGCACGGCAAGTAGGAGATCAGGGTTCGATCCATGATCATGTTCGTAGTTTTTCGCCCGCTCCAAGTTTAGATATCTTCTGCCAAAATGTTACCATTTATTGTCACAACCTATCTTAAGATTCTTAAACAATATAACATTATATAATTTTAAACGGGTAATAATCTTATTATAAGATTCCAGAGTTGTAAGTTTGTCAGTGAGCAATGAATTTTAAATAGGGAGTAACCGAGGGCGGGGATCTTATTACTTTATTTCTACATTGTTGTATATTGTCGTAAAAAAATACATAGCATAATATAGCTCCGCATAACGCCTAAGTCCCCGGAACTAGCGGACGGAGAGGTTGACGCGCGTAGCGCGCAGAGGCAGAGTCCCTAATATGTATAAGATGGTCAATAGTTTTTTTAAGCTACAAATAATTCTATGATAGTTGGAGTTCCTCGAATGTTGCTTTAATAGGAAAATTAAATCGCAAATTATGGCCACTACTTAGATGTTAGAATATCAACTATTGTGTACTCGACCATTTTACAACCATGCACATCAGGTATAGTAATTATTTAGCAAATATATTAGTTGGAGTTTAAAATAAAACGTAGCTCTATCCTCCAGCAGTCAATAAAGATATATTAATGAAATATATTAAAGAAACGGTGCAGATGAGGTATATATTTTGGATTTACACAGTATCGTATAAATATGTTGCAATTAGTACGAATGTCGTATGCTTATTCGTTAAAGAATTCACATGCTCACATGCATGGCCTGCACTTCAGTCAGTAATGAAGGCAAACGATAGCTTTAACCGCAATTAATATCTAGCTGCACGGGTCGAAGTAGATACTTACGCACGGAATGTGCACCTTAACAGGAGGGTGACAAGTTGAGGTCGACCAATGGTGTGGAAACCCACTCAAGTGCCGCTGAACTACTAACGGTTCCATCCATTGGGTGAATCATGCGAGCAAAGCGTTAACCTAACAGAGGGAGATGTTTGCATAGCAATGCTGAAGGAAACTGGCGAGTTATGGGTGGTGGCTGACCGATCTAACCAGCTTCGCTAACTTTACTCATTCCAACACGCTAAAACCCAACTATGGCGTTTATTCGCCCACTACCCCGTTTCGAAACCGAACGTGGGTGCTCCATTGTTACCCTTTCCAAAGTAAGCCAATGAACTCTGTGCTCTGGGTATTAAATATGCCCCTCCGAAAGTCCATTGAAAAGCTGGAAAACGGAAAGAAACGCTCAAGTTCCCAGACAAAAGTATTATTTTCTTTGGCGCTGCACTAATCCTCTTATGGAAAGACGCTTAATAAATTTTTAAACTTCTTCGATGTTTTCTATCTCATTATATTTTTTCAAAATTACAAAAAAAACTTTTAACATTTACAAATAATTTAGCTCGCCGTATATATTATAGGTATATTACTTTTGGAACGTATTTTTCATTAATCAAATCAAATATGTGGTCTAACATACATTTGTGTATAATAATTATTTATCATTTTTTAAAATAAAATGTAATATTTTTGCATGGTTGTTCAATAAAATTATAGGGTGTGTTCGGTTGGAACGTTTTCGAATTTTTTATATTTAAATTTAAATGTGCGATGGTTTGTATAAACACATAAGTTTAATTAATCTTACTAGTAACGATGAAAGGTTTCACTTTGTGTAACAACATTATTAATGAATGAATGAAATCAAAGTCACGATGTAAATTACGGCATGAATTTGAATTTTCAACCGATTTCATAATAAAAATGAAATCGTCAGGCACTATAAAAAGTTTTCAATGGCAAAATAGTACAAAAATACAAGCAAAGGTAACAAGGGAAAAGGGAGTAGGCTCGGGAAGGAGCGTATAGAAAAATATATAATTTGCAAACATTTAAAATCACCTGATGATGCAGTTGTTGCTATGAAATCGGTTCGCGAATTTAAATTAAAGAATAAATTTACATAGTGAGTCTGATTTAATTTGTCTAATAAATCTTATGTTACGGGAAAAATTTAATTAACAAAAATTACCCTTTTACTAGGCGTGCCACGAATGTATGTCGTATTGAATGAATGTCGTTCTTTGATATATATGTGTGTGTGTGTGTGTGTGTGTGTGTGTGTGTGTATGTGTGTTTGTTTTGGTAGACTCCTGCTCTAACGATGCGTCTACTGAAACACGAGCATGCAAAATATTAATTTTACCAACTAGGCAAATATTTACTCATTTTAACAAAAATGTTATCGGTAGAGATGACATACATAAACGCAAACCACACCTTACATTAAGATTAGTAAATCTATACAAATTCTTATAAAAACTTTTCTTGAGTAACAAAACTTATCCTCTAAATATCATAATTTTCAGTTTTATTGCTTCTAATCGAGTTTGAGAATGTTTCTAGAGATTTTTCAAGCAATACAATCAAGGAAAATGTTCGAACTAAAAATGCGCTCCGGATAAAAGTATTGCTTGTACACATGGCAACGATTTAACTAAAATCCTGAGAATTTACTTTTAACTTTAGAGCGCCAAATTACTCTCTGTCCTGTTCTGAAATACTTATTCCCGAACTAAATTAAAAACTTTATAGATAACTAAAGGCATTTTGTAATTATCGTCATGGAAATGTATCAAATTATTTAATCATTTGAATATTTACAAAGTAATCCGTTACATTTACATTTTGTATATTTCTCATCAGTTTAAATTTTATTTAGTAATGGGCACTATGAATGTTGATTTTCGCTGCTAAATATTGTCTCTTTAGGTTAATTTTATTGAAATAGTTATAGGAGAAATTATAAATCATGATAAATTGTATATTGCTACCATTTAGTAGTAGAATATACTCAGGCAAATGGAAGACTCCTAGTTCGATTACAGGTCAAGGCAGAATTTTTCCCTCACATCTAATTCCTCACATAATCCAGCATATGATAGTCTCAGAGAAGATCTGCGATCTATTCTACCAAAGAAGAGTTGTCATATCGTATTTCATAGTCAGTGAAACACGCGCGCCTCTTAAAAACATACCCGAACGTCGGAGGAAATTTAACGATAAAACTTTGAGAAGCAGCCTTTAGGCTGTATACGTGCTAGAAACAGGCTTCTTAGTAAAGCCACATAAGAGCTCTCTGTTTCGTAGCAAGTTGGACAGAGTTGGGTATTTATTATTGACTCGCAAAGTAGTAAGCTGTTTTAAGTGAAACTCAAATAGCTGTATGAAATAATAAATAAGAAAACTTTTTAATTTCCACAAAGAATGTTATTTCGCTACCGGTTTCGCTATACAACACCTGATGATGCCAGTTGTATTGCGAAATGAAATTACTTGGGGAAGTTACAAAGTTTTCCTTTTCATTGTTAAATACTCTTATTACTTACCAGAATGCTAAGAATTCCTTAGATTATATTATTGCATAAAATAATATTAAATAAATGAGTGAAGTTTAAAATAACACCACGGATAATATGAGCCATCGTGGTCTCATATTTACACATAGAGTTTAAGTGGCAGCAAAAATTAAATTTCTTATGTGTAACATTTATAAACATGCATATTAAAAAATATTCACAGGAAGTATAGCATTTATAAACAATTTGTGGTTAGATCAAATATACTGGGTGTAACTATAATCCATTCTCATAAGGAAATAACATTAATTCCGTTAAACCTTATTCCCAGAGAAAAAATTCCTATTTTTCTCTTTTCTGGTTATAGAGAGTTTTTACGAATTACTTAAATGCCGTTAATTATGAAAGATCCAGTCATGAAAAAAAAGAATTACACGTGTGTAAAACATTGTTGTGGAGACACTACAAAACGTGACCGACAGCACAACGGCGAGTAGAGATCTGCCAGTGGCTTTGTGGAACGCAATTTTATTGTATTTATTAGTAAAATTTATTTTTTAAATTTCTATTTTAATTATTATATATCATGCTATGAGAACGGACTTTTGATACACCTTGTATTCATAACTTGAGAGTAACACACATTGTATTGAATTTTTCTTTAAAAATAAATTTTTTTCTCATAATTATTTGAGTGTGTGTATATATATATACAAAACGCGTCAGCTGTAATTTTTTACACATTGTTTGGCGAATAGCTCTCAATTGTTAATGAATGCAATTGAATATGCTGGCTGTGAAATGGCCTACTCGAGGAAAAAATTCTCTAGAGGAATGAATACTTTGTAAAAATTTCTACGAGAAATCAATTAAAAAATATAAAAATAACCAAAAGATTTTCTTCAAAAAAAATGCTCAAGTCTGGCTCAAATGGAAATAAGAGCGATACACTTAGAATTCAAATAAATTATTTTGAAAATAGCACACGCATGTTAATGCTTGCTAGAAAATATTTGTTAAACAAACTTCTTTATAAAATTGGCCTATTTAGATTCCATATATATTTTTCGCGTGAATGCCTCTTTTACAACCAGATTTCTCTTACTATTGGCAGCAAAAAAATCAAATATAGCTACGGATTTTAAGAACATTTACGACATGTAATATGTTATGTAAATTACCGTTCGTATTATGTTCTTAAGCAAAAAGGGAATTAGGCAATTCCATTTTATAATGGCGATTTATCATCACTTTTCATAACAAAATTGCTTAGGGCGTAAAACTGTTTCATTGGGGAATTATCGGGCATGTCATATTGCTGAAAAAATTAAAATTAAGCTCTTAACAATAAATCTTGGAAAAAGTACTTGTATAAACTATCTTCAGTAGATAAACTTGTTATGGTTATCAAAGATAACTAAGATAAGTGGCTTTTTCGATTGTCAATTATTATGTGCTTTAATTTATTTTGTAAAAATCAGTTAATTGGTATTTTGCCAGTTTAGTTACCTCTATTTTCAAGATTTTTGCAGACCAGCGCCTTTGTGTCATACAAAAAGTATTACTTTACACGCTCGATTAAAGTTGGGTATTTTATTTTTTGTAATTAGATTCAACTAGTGCGTTGTTAAAATGTACGTTTACTTCTTTTCATTGGGGGGTATGTCTATCAAATGGTTTTTCTTCAAGTGTTTTTCCTCTAGTCGTAATATTCACGGCCAAGAATAGTTCTCCATTCCCACAGATTGAGATAAATGCGTAAGAAATCCATACTAAAGTTTTATATGGAATAGAGATGAATAATACCGTAATATTATAAATCTAATTTCCTACAAGTGATTTGAGTTACTGCTTAGGTTCAGACATCTAACGAAGCATGTATTAACCAACAATTACAATTAATTTAACTCGATTATATGTCAGCAATAGGAGCTTAATACTGACATATGAAACCTTATGGTACTATGGATTCATGTGTGAGACTTACTATTTCTTTTAAAAACGTTGTAAATATGTCTGGTTGTCCTAATATTTTAGTCGTAACAACGTAATATAATTGCAAAAATACGCACATATGAACTCATTCCAGTATTTTTTTATTATCACAACCCTGTTGAAATCCGAATGCTATATCGTTATCCTCAAATTTAATTTTTTATTTTACTCTTTTGTCATAGTAATTTGAATTAATTTTTGCTTCGATTAGCTGGAAATAAATTGCAATTAGTTAGTTATATATACTTTTCAGATTCAGCAGATTGGCAATCTTGCTGTATTTTTTTATATTCCTTGTTTAAAATTGCCGTTAATTTAAGAAGAAAAATGAATTGAATTAGTTCTTTAGATAGTTAAAAAAAACGGGCTCTCATTTAAAATTATTACTATTTTATAAGAAAATTTTTTCCTTCCTTTTTTGTTTCAAGAGGAAAGGAGAAGCGGGAGAGATCGTTTTAAATTGCCGTATAACTCTTTCATCCCTTATTCCTCTCTCTCTCTTTTCTCTCTCTGATATATTCCTTACTTTATAGGCCACATTTTAGGCTTCCTTATTCATTTTTCCTGGCAAAGCTTATCCAACACTTTAATCTCCCACCTTCTTTTCCAGTATTTATCCATTGTCTCGCACCACTTTTCCCTCCGATAGGCAGCTTGTCTTATAACATACCCCCGGCAATTTTAGCTTTCCAGTCTTTTCTCTCTCTCCCCGGAATACTTTTTTCTTACTCATCTCCCTCCCTCTTCTCTCCTTCCTCTCCTAACCTCACCTCTCCTCTCCTCTCTCTCTCTCCCCCTCATCCCATCCAATCCTTCCGACACTACCCGCTGCCCTCCTTTTTTTCAATGTTTTTGCGTTACGAGCCTCACTTGTTTGCAAAGGGCGCCCTCCGACTCTTCCTTTCACTCCTCTCAATTTCTCACTCTCTCTTTGATCCTTCGTCCAATCTCGATTCTTTCATTCCTAGCTTCCATGTCGGTCCTTTCCTCCAAAATCAAAGCGAATGCCCTCCTTCCTCTTTCTCGCGCCCTTCCTATTCTCTCCTTCCTTTCGTGTTCTATATTTTTCCCCCTACCTGCAAATCCTCATTTCCCTCAACCTACTATCATCTTCTAGTATTCTTAGAATCATTGTCATTTTATTGTTACCTGCCCCATTTATACTCGCTCTTTTTCTACGGAATTTCCAAGACAGTTCGAGAAATAAGATAGAGAAAATGTTTCGCTCGTATTATTTGAGACCTTTCCTGCCAACTTGCTCACTCAGAGCTGTAAACTCGGCACCGTGTCATTTACGTTCTCTCCTTTATTAAGGGACTCTGAAAATTGTTTTCTTTTTTCCTTTCGGTGAGATTATCTCCATCTTTGTCTTTTTCCATATTTATTGCGGTGGCTGCGTTTTGCACTTTTATTTCCTATCTCTCTCTTTTTCCCTTTCGCCACATTTTTATCGACTTTCACAACTTTTCTTTGCTCCGAGGGTGTCAAAGTCCCGATTAGATCTCCCTAGGTTACTCGACAGCGTTTTTCCTTTAGGGCATCGCCGTCTTGATATTTTTCTTCACAAAAACTGTTCATTTTTTACGACCTTCTTCGATCGCCCCTTTTCACCTTTTCCTCCCTTTAAGTTTTAAGGGACCAGTTGTGAACACTTTTTTACGCTTTTGTCATTCTTCTACAAATTACTCAACGTAAACCCTTTGCGGTCACTTTTATTACCCCTTTTTATCTATATCTCTCATTCTGATGCATGTCGTCATATCGAATTAAGGGTTTGTTGAATGCTTTTTATGTCTACGCTTGAAGAAATATTTTACTCCACCTTCGTTTATCCGCCAGTCTTTATAGGCGGAATATTCTTTTCCTTTTTTGGTGCCTAGAATGACATTTACTCATAAAAATCTATTTAACGCTGTCGAATTTACTACAAGACAACTCGAAGTGACAATCACGGCGCTAAAGCCTGTTCGAAAGTATAATTCGTCAAGTTCCTTTTAAAAAAATATATACACATCTCTTCTCAAGATTTATTTATTTCTCGCATCAGTCGTGTCTTCACTGATAATAACTTATTCGTTAAGGAGGCTTCATCCGATGCTACATCCTGTTAAGGCTAAGCATTTCCGTTAAAAGCCATTCCGTGTCAAAGCATCTTCGGGAAAGGATACAACTTTTCTATGAGAATAGGTGAAAAAGGATGTTGGTGAAGGAATATCCACGATTTTTAATAGTTGAATCGTGTGTCGCGAAGAAATTTCGCTTGCGCAATATTTTTCCTCCTATTTTCGGAATACAATTCCGCTGAAACGCTTTTACTCCGTTCCGATTATTTTCTCTTTATTTTTTGCGGTCCACGGGGACGTCCTTCCTGAGGGAAAGATTTTTTTTACCGATTCAACAAGATGGGTTTTGATGGAGATAGGAGATGACATAATACGTTGAAAATGTATAGGACAGCCACGGAAGATTATATATTTTTTTAATAGAAGGAAATTTTAATCACCTTACATTCTCATTCCCTCCCATTCTCTCTCTCTTTAGACAGTTCTGGAGAAAGGCGTTTTTTATTTTCCGAAGTTCCTTTAAAGCATGTGCTTTCTTTTGCCTGTAGAAAGTCTTTGCGAATTTTCTCATTTTAAAAGTCTTTCGTTCGCCCGTATCCTTGACACACATCGAACTTGTTAAGGCTTCTTTTTATTTTTCAATTGCGCATTAATTTTTTTAACGCAAACTTTCTTCATGGAAATTTCCTTTTAATGTCACACCTAGCAATTGGTATATATATATATACATATATATATATATATATATATATATATATATATATATATATATATATATATATATATATATATATATACACATATACATATGTTTAACTATTTTACTGGTAAAATAGAAATTGGATAATTCATATACAATAATATAAAAAACTTAATTTTCTGTTTATATTGTCGATGAAAATTGAAAGAAACAAATATATTTAAAAATTAATAAATAGGTTTGATGTAGTGGATAATAGAAAAAAGCACAAATTTACTAACTTGTAAACGCCCGTAGCTTATAACGAAAACTAAATTACCATAAAAAGCTATTGTAATTAAGCACATGGAGTATTATATTTTCTTATTCATTATTTAAGCTAATTGAAAGTAAGAACAACATTTTTTTCTATTCGTACTATAATAAAATCACTAAAATGTTTATTTGTCTTTGGTCATTATGTCTTTAACGCTCTGTATCTCAGCCATTTTGAATCCTATTGACCTCAAAATTTGCACATAGACTCTCATTATGGTCTACACAAAATACATACATAAATTTTGAGTCCACTAACAGTAGTAGATCCTATTCCAGGACTAATTTTTTTCAGACGCATTTGGAAGGCCGAAAAATAAATAAAACTGCAATAATACAAAACTAAACTAAAGTTTTTACTTTCAACTGGAAGATCTGTGATACATTAATAAGATTATATAATATATAATAATTGGAACTAGTTATTAACAATAATTAATAGGGGTTGGGCGCCGATGGCGCCAAGGTCGAAGACCCTATTATAAAATATTTATAGAAATTAGCACTCCATTCCATGAAGTCGTTAAAATTGTTTACTTATAACTATAAACATCTTATTAAATTTAAATTATTTCTGTAAAACCCATTAATTATCTAATTTTAAGAATTTACGTAGTTTGACTTTTTATTAATTTAAAGTGATTAACTGAAGTACGGTTTGCAGAAGCAACGTGAATAGTATTGTCTACTGATGTTCGAAATTTTAAAGAGGAGTGGCTTCTTTTCATTCCCATATTATAATGATATTAATGTAAATAACTAATTTCACAAAGTTATTCAACGGGCGCTAATTTGCTAAATTTTTATTCGATCTTCGGTTGTATTTTGATCGAAATTCAGTAACATGCGTATTTATGATGAATGTTTACACCCACGAGGAGATACGTAATAAAAAGCACTCGTAAACGATAATGCTTGAAGCTTTTTGCTAGATTGGTTTTATCAGGAAAACATTTTATTCGTCTGACGATATAACTCCATCTAGTGAATATCGAGAGACTGATTAAGGACATTCAAAGCGATCTTGACTGAACGCTGCTTATAATTTAATTTCCGAGATCAAATCGTGACGCTATTAAAAGACCACCCAATTACGTTAAACGATTTTCGGCAAATGAAAGAGATGATTTGTTGACTATTTGACCGAATTGTTTACTTGCTTTCATACAGTTAGACGCGGGATTGATGGTAAAAAATGTCAATAAATGCAATGGTGAAAAGCATAGAATTATGGATGATAAGCGTAAAATTAATGGCTATTTAAGGGTAATAAATAATTATTTATGGATAAAAAGTAGCCGCCATTATCATACGATACTAATGGGCGTGAGCAGCTCATTTAAATTTAGTTAAGGTTTCCGTTGGTAAATATTATAATGGATGAATGTTGCTATTTCACTATTATTTTAAAAATACATGCGGATCACGTGTTAATGATTCGGGCATGATCATTCAATGCTAATTTCACCATCAAACGATTGTAATTGCATCATATTCCTGTTCCATCATAAATTCACTATACTTTTGCTTGGAAATTACTTTATATTACTATACTATGCTATATATTATAAAATTAAGTAACAACAAAGAAATTAAAGACAGCTGAAATTCGTATTTATATTTTTCTTAATAAAATACAAATGAGTAAATGACGGACATTCTCGGTTTATGACCAATTTTTGCATATTTAATTTCGTTAAACCCATTTATATCAAGAATCTCATTATATGATTGAGGATATTCCACTTACGAAACGTATCCGATACTTATTAATTGTTAAGTTGATGGTTGAAAACGTTTGTTACGTAGTTTATTTCTTCAAAGTTATGACTTACCTTTGTAGAAATATTTCAGCACGATATTTTCGAAAACCTACATGGGTAACCTGTTTCCATTGTATATTTTTCCGCAATCTCCTCGGCACTCAGTTCTTTCTCTCCCCAAAAATTGTTTTTCAACGCCGCCATAAATTAATCGCAGTATCTCCCATATATATTTTCCGCATGGCGAGCTTGATCTCACTGCTCTTTTCTCATTTGCAGCAATAAATTGAAGAGCATACCATCCGTTTCGAACGCGTCCCTCTTCTCTTTCCATTTCGCACTCTGTGTAGTGACCAATACGTGCACCCACTTCCTCTCCCACATGCTACGCTCCCACTCCCACTCCACCACCATCACTCGCAAACACCCGAAAAAAAAAACAAATTTCGCTGCAACACCACGTACCTCTAGCCCACAACCGTAGTTCTCTTTCGGACCGTTTGTGCTTCCAAAACAGGACGACGCCAAAGAGCATGGAATGCGTATACAAAGAAGAACCATGGTTGAGTTTTTTTAATACTCGATCCGCAGAGTTATATTTTCAAACAAACTTCGAAAAATCCAAATTTTCCTTCCTTTAACGTATGTTGCCCCCTCAGCAAGATTGATGACTTTGATGCATGCCCGGGTGAAGGTTTTTCGGGGAAAAAATTAGAAAAATAATTTTTCCCTCTCCGCTCCGTTACGGGACACCGACGTGAATCATTGAGCACGGTACGCGTTGATAGGAAAAATATTATCAATGCGATATTATCGCGCACGTGGAAAAAATGAAAATTGAAATGAATGACAGAGGGATTCGATCAAAAGAAAGTTAAAATGGTTCCTTCGTTTCGTTTTAGTAACTCGATAATAGTAAAAGAAAGGCTATTGGAGATGAAGGAATAGATGGGATAATGGCGAATCGAAAGTAATTCTAAACGGTTCTATCCCTTAATCACTTTTTATTTTGTTCTTTAAATCGCATAAGGCGGACGAATCGTCACTGTTTTTTACCCTTTTTCAATAAAAGTCCTGCGAAATGAGTTAGTGTACAGAATTAATGAATAGATTTGTTTCTTAACGAGAAAAAACGGGAGGATCTGAAACGTGCGCCGATTCAACGTGAAATTTTAATTAAATTTCGCGGAAAATAACGCGATCGGAAATAATTTTTTCAATCCGATCTATTTGTTTCGCCATTAGCAGAAATAGATTTTCCTGTTTTTATCAATATCTAATGGAGCCCTCGGAGAGAGATGGTCATACGAATTTATTTAGCTTAATTATAGACTTAATTTTTCGACGCTTAGTTTCCCGTACTATTATGTTTTGTATATTATAGATTTTAATCCTCAGGAATTATAGATTTTCAGATATTCCGTTTTATGGAGTATCGTGCTTTTAGGTTAATGTCTAGGTCTGAAAACTAAGAGTTCATATATAAGAAGATGATTTGCCTCTTGCTGCATTATTTATTTACTCATGGGCATAAAAGCTTATGCAAATATTTTTTTCTGAAGGAAGAAATAAATGATGAAAGAATATCTATCAAGACGCCGTATAATATATCTCAGAAAATCATTAATTTTAGTTATCTTTCCTTAAGATATAATATATTTAATTTAATAATTTCTTCTTTAATTATTTCTTAACCTTTTAATATTAATGCATTTTTTTACTTTCATCAATTTCATTCGTAAATTACATTTGATAATTTAAAATCATTTTTAAAGTTTATGCTTTGTGTCAAATTCATATAATTATTTTTGGAAGGTTATCTAAAAGAAATGATGTGCTTTTTGTTCATATGAAGAATTTTATTTTCTACACAAAACTAGATCTATTGCGAAAAATAATTAGAATAATGCTCTAATAATAATTCAATCAAAAATACCAAAAAGAGATTTAAAGGAATATTAACACTAGCACGCCGGGACTTAGCTCAACCTCTAGAACGCCCAACCGAGTCTATTTGCCCTGAATTATGAAATATCAGCTTTTATAGCTTAAAATTGCGAAACTAAAAGGGTTACATTATTTAAGTCATCTAATCAATTATAGGTTATGTTTTTTTTAGTAAATTTTGCCAAACTGGTACATTCGTGGTCAAAAATAACGTTTGCAACATTTTTTATCAAAAAGGAATTTGGGAATAATTTTGAAACGAGAAAAAAGACTGCTGAACCACTGAACTATCGTATCAGATCAATTTTCTCATTTCAAAATTATTCCCAACTTTACAGCATATGCCTGTCTGCATAGAATCTTTGGATTGCTCTATTTCATCAAAAAGAAATTTGTTGAATGTAATTTTTCAACGTGATATATATTTTATGAGAATGTACGCCTAAAGAAAGACATCCTTTTCCATCGAGTTATATGTTTGGATATGGCACCTTAAGAAACCGAAAATGCTAGTAATAAACGATTAGTATATTTGTGGTATGAATCTACTAAAATATAGCAATTATTTCTTCATTTATTGCGAATAAATATGGTGTACATATTCTATTCAGACTAACTACTGTTTATAGATAGCATTAGCCGGTAAATTCTCTGTCAGAAACTTAAAAAAAATAAGTACATACATCTTCAAAGTGTAAATTTTGAAAAAAAATATTTGAAAATAATGCAAGGAATGCATAACAGCGAAAGAACGCAAAAAAAAATTATGGTCAAGTAATATAAAGCAGACCCATATTTACCAACATGAACAATAAATTAGGTACGGGTAGCAACGAAATGTACATGATTAAAATATTCAGAGATAAACACGCTAATTATAAAAAGGCATTATTAGTCGAATATACAAAGCGGTAATTCATTAAAGTTGAAAGCACCCATTTCGCTTACAAATACTACGAACAGGTTGATTTATAACTAATTAAATAAACTAACGCTAATTATATTTAGTAAGTATTTTGCCACTGGTAGCAACAAAAAGTTCATGATTAAAATATACAGAGATAAACACGCTAATTATAAAAAGGCATTATAAGTCGGATATGAATAGCGGTAATTTATTCAAGTTGAAAGCACCAATTTCGCTTACAAATACTACGAACAGGTTGATTTATAACAAATTTAATAAACTAACGCTAATTATATATAGTTAGTATTTTACTATACCATGTAACAACAATAATCTTTTAGAACTGAAAAATAGATGTCTTTGACACGTATTTGTGTAGAACAAACGAGTTTCAAAATAATATAACATAAAATAATTATTCTTTCATCGCGTTAGTGCAGTCGACGCAAGTGTAACACATTTTACCCATGCACTTCCCCCAAACCATTATCTTGTACACTGTGCATTTGGTTGAGGTTTTATTTTCACTGCAATTTGTTATGATTATTATCGGCGTTTTGGAACAACTTCTTCCAAATCAGATCCTTCGCCTTGATTGTCATAATTTGGCCGCTTTTTCACGTACCTTCTTTATTCATAGCAGTGAGTGCTGTATATATCACGACAGTATTTATTGCCGCCAAATTAAGAAGGTTGTAAAAGTTATGTCCACCCGACGCATTCTCTGGGATGGTATTGAGTTCCGCGAGTACCTCATCATAATATAAAACGCGCCTACGAGTCATGTTTCTGACACTATTCTGTGCAAATACACGGGAGGCTGCCCGCACGTTATTGCACGTCCAAATACAGCCAAGGACTGAGAAAAGGGCTTGTTGAAATAAAATTAGTGGAAGACAATATCTGCAAATTCAAACCTGCACACACATTTCTGCATTTTTGTGACAGAAGACGATCGAGTGGTGATTAGGAGCGGAAATCGGGGAGGGACCGACAGACAGACAAACGACTTTATTAGGGCAGGGAGGGAGGGAGAGAGAGGGGGGAGTGAGATAGAGGAACGCAGGGCTGAATGCAAGGAACAGCTGAAAAAATAGTAATTCAATATCGTTAGCTACAATAACATGGAAGCGTTTTGGTATTCCATGTTGCAGAAAATACGTTTCATTCTACACTCGGGTCAAAATGACCCGTTTGGGTGTCCGAGGTAAATTTCTTTATATTTCATGACATAATGTCATTAAATGATTAAAATCACTTGTTGGTAAATACCTTCTAAAATGATTAAAAGTCAAGAGAGTAAATTGGGTTGAAGATCATATTACAGTAGAAAAACGCATTCAAATTCTCCTTCGGGTCAAATTGAAACGTCCAGGCGTTCAAGTGTTCATGAAATTGAGAAAATTAGGTTAATTTTGTTATTTTTTGAAGTATGTCTAATATTTCTTGGTGTTAAATGAAAAGTATATTTAAATTAAAGATTTAGGTGAGATTAATACCGAAAGCAATATTTAAAAAAAAGTTAATACAAGCCACAGCTTCGATAATCTTATATTTAATATTTATCAAAGAGACAGTAATTTTGTATTTCCGGCTAACATCCTTCTAATTATAAATGTGAAAATAATAGAAAATGCAACGAAAGTCCTCATTTTTATCAAAATATACTAAAGAGATCGATTGGTGTACCAGCTTGATAATAAACTGCCATATTTCACTTAAACAAGGCGTATTTCCGGCATCCGAGTGATTCAGTGTAATCGGTTGCGCGAAAACATATAATCTCTCTCTCTCTTTTATTCCCGTTGCAAAATCCATTTCCATTGAATCCGGTTCCATACTAGTGACAATCAGTTTCATTCCTGTGTTAAGTCCAGTTGATGTTTTTAAATGGCACATCAAAATTACGTCAAAATCAAGACACATCGGACACTTACAATGAAAAGAGGAAATCAGTTGGATAATGAGCGTTATCTGCTTTCACAGCGTCATTGGCACTCTTGTGCTCTTTGGCATTTCCAGGAAGTTTGTCGAACATATTTCATTCTCACAAATAGACAACAAATATTACATCATTGCGTATATTTTGATTCAATCCATTTAAAAATTTGGATAATTAGTTTGTGCGGATTAACAAAAATGTGCTAAGTAATCATCGCTTTATCTCACATTTTAATTACATAAAAGACTTTTATATTCATCTAAAATATTTTCGAGACTTCTTAGAGAATTTAAATTGTCTTTTCATAAAAAAATAACTTTTGCGCGTTCGTCATGCTTTCGTCAAATTTCAGTAATCTTGACCCGACTACAGGCCAATTTAATATGTAACATTCATGTGTCTTTAAACGATTGCCAAGTAGTAATTATGCATAAATGACCCGTGTATAGAATCAAACCCTTATAATTTGGAAGATATGCACCAACTCCGTGTAAATGCACATGTAATTGTTTGATGCAAAACTCTGTATAAAGAGTGATTTTATTGCCATGATACTTCAAAACGAATAGGTGGTCAGATTACAGGAAAAAGACAATCGATAATGCTTAACTGATTTATAATTTGAAAATTCAAAATTAACGAGTAATGCGATTAAAATAAATTCATATACAAACAAGGATTGCTTCTAAGCCGTGAAGAATATAGTTTTTGGAAGAATAATTTTCAAGTTATAATTTATTAATAGCATCAATATATATTTGTAAGAAAATAACGAATCTTTTTATTTATTTGTGCCTATCATCCCGTCGGCAGTAAATTTATCCCATTTTTTGATTCCTAAATTGAGCAGATATTTTCTCCCAAAAACTACCATCACATGTAGGGAGCCAAGCTTCGAGTGACTCGTTTTCAATGAACATTCCCTGACTCATCATTTCGAAATGACAGAATGATGAAAAATTACAAATTGGCGTCCTCGTTTCTTGTCAAGAGTTTACATCGAAATTCACAGTCTTGATTGACAGCTCATTCATTTCCCAGATTTGGTTTGCCCGAATCAGCGATATCCGAGATTTCCAACAAATTGGAGATGGTTTGATGGCTTCACATCGGACACGTTTCGGAGCCACGAAATAACGCGTCGTGTTGAAATTTGACTCCGCCGCATCAACCTCTGGGGCTGTGGGTATGCAAGGGATCTACAAGATAAACCTAGTGTCCAGTCCCCTTAACCCATCCATCAATCGGGTGCCATCTGGTATCCAGAGAAAATATTGTGCGAACCATTAACTTGTTTGCCAAAGATCGATCAACATATATGAGCAGGTGTATGCTTAGTTCATGCTCATTGGTCATCTTCTGTGAACCGTTTGTGATGAATTGAAAATCTTGCTAAACATATCAATCAGCAATATTATAAAATGAGCGATGTCTAATAATGTACGCGTTTAATATTTTACTTTATGCCGGATATTTTTATTTGCGTAAAAAACTAACTTGAGATCAATTACGATAAAATCGCTCGTGGAATGAGAATCTGAGAGCATACGTTTATGTAATTACAACAACAATATGGCTTAAAATTCCAAAATGATAATGTTTCAGTTGTTTTTAGTGCTTTTCGTCATTGCAGAAAAGCACTATTATCTTCGTGATGTCCGTCCGTACGCATATATCAGGGAAGAATTATCTCAACAGATTTCAGCCAAATTTGGTACATACAATACTCACATAAATTAACGACCAATGTGACATATTTGGACCGGATCGACTAAGCAGGGGTGTCACAATTGCAAAGTTTAACTTTTCGATAATTATAAATTTGGAAGGAATGGCTGAACCGATTTCAATAAAATTTTTTGTGGAGGAGGTGTGCAACATAGAAAAACAAAATAATATTAAAAGAAAAGAAGTCTTCAAACCAGAATATTTATAAACTCTCAATGAAAAGCAATGGACGATAAAATTAAGCCATTTATAATAACGCGAGAATTTCATTCTCCGTCATTTCTATATAATTCAGATTGTTGTTCTGTAAATTCCTATAGTGCTAGGTCATTAACAGAGCTCGGAAAACACTGAAATAACTCGCTTTCATTTAAAAAGTTACAAGAATCCAGATATATCCATGATGTACATCAATCTCTGAAAATAGCACTGTCTTCTGTAGTGATTTTTCAGGTACATCCAAATTGCATTAAAGACTGTATTTTGTACGCTCGTAGTTCTTTCATTACCTCCATTGGAAGAAAGCGTAAGATTTATTTTTAATAATACTTGAATAATATTATTAGGACGGTAACTTATTACTGGAATGATGTTAACCTAATTACTTAGATTTCAAAAGAATGCCAATTTCTCAGGCATTTAACGATGGTATATTTAATTTCCAGGATAAATTCCGATATTGACACAATGAGAATTTAATTTAAATATTGATTAGTTATATTGTACAAGTGTGTTTGTAGAACTTTTTCCGCTTACCTCATTGATCAGCGAGCGGAAAGTTTTACAAAAAATATTTTTTACTAATGGAAACAGCACGCCATAACAATTAACAATATATTTTTAGTAAAGTTCGAAAATTTGACTTAATTCATTATGATAAATTGCATAAAATTTATCTGCTCTTAAATTATTTTATAATGGATAATACAAAAAAAATTTGTTTTATGAAAGAAATGAATAATATAATATTGATAATTATTATGAAAATTGGTTGAAATTAATATCTACAACAATTAGCCTTTTTGTTACAGTACTTATGTTTTGGATAGATCATTGCTGAAATAAGGTGTTTTTTCTAAAATTAAAACACTTGGAAATGTTGCTATATCGTAAAATAATAACTCTTTTCGTTATAATACAACAAGCAGAGAAATTGTTCCTAATAATATCCGAGTTTATATTGCAAATATCTTAGATAACTGATGATTTCCCGCGTTATAATAACCATCTTACATAGCCTTATGAATCTCCACATTTATTGCCCTTCCTCGGTTCCGAACCACTTGATTTTTGCACATTCCATTCGCCTCTTTGATTTCAAAGGGCATTTTTTGTCTTTCTCGACAATTCCTTACTCCATCATTCTTTTTTGCCGCTTTATCAAACCCCCAGGCGCAAAGTCTCACACGCACAACACACACGCCGACCCTCTCTCTCTTTCTCTTGTTCTCTCTTTCACTCACACACACTCACTTCTCTCCGTCCCTTTTTCACGACTGCGGCAATAACAGACTAAAAGGTTTTTCAATTATAAAGGCCTCGGTGACTGACTCACACCCACGAGAGGGAATTTACGACGCGTCATGAGCTCAAAAGAGAGAGAATCAAAATGGAAGAGAGAGAGAGAGAGTGGGAGAAAGGGAAGGAGAAAGAAAGCAAGAGGAGTTAAAAGTATGTGTCGCGGCAACATTAGATGCTGTACAATAAAAAAGAGAAACAGTAAGAGAAGGTTAAATAAAAACCAAAATTATTTTACGGGGAGAGAACAAAAATATCAACAGAAAACTATTCACCCGACCGGGAAAGTTGTAAATTACGCACGGGGTTTCGGTGAGAGAGAGAGAGAGTGAAGGAAAATTTTGAAATACTCACGTTTAATCAGTGAGTTTTATTCCAGTGCATAATAACGATCTCATTTTAAGGGGCATTTTGAGCGAACGCTGGGAGCGTTGTTCCTAGTTACGGTGAATTTAATTACGTTTAGGAGCATTACGACTCCATTGGCCGCCGCTAAATTATACATTCTTGAATGTGGCTATCATTTAACCGTCGAACTGGAGATGATGAACCCCTCAATAAGAATGTTCAAATATTGAGCGCTCATTTCGAAAGTATAATGAGATAAATTTGCAATTGAAAGAAAAAGCTTCGGATTACTACTCAGCTGAAATACTCATGAAATGTATGAAAATATCACAAAAATATACTTAATGCTATACTTTGAGTATTTAATAAAATATCGCCTATATTTAAAATAATTATAGTTTATGGTTTAAATAATATAATCATTTGTCTCCCTAAAGCAATGTTTTCCGCGGTGATAATGTCATTCCCTATGTCTTTCTATCACACCCGTTCTCTAATTAAGTCAACGTAGACCGGACCAAGCTCTCACTCTCTTGTAGTAATGCCCCTTCTCTTTGGTCCCTTTCTTAACTAGGTAAAACGCTCTAAATGCTTTACTAGACATTATAATAATAAATTTATTATGTTCGTAATTAACCCTCCGTCATTGTTTACAGATTCTATAAATCCCTTCTAATATTATCCAGTCAGGAATATTTTACTCTTTTTACTGTGTATTACACACTTTCCGCACCTCGGTTCATTGGGCCTTTCTATTTTGGCTTTAAGAGATTGTTTTTTTAAATTTTTTTCTTCTGGTAACTTAAAATTAACGGAATGATTATACTAATTTCAATTTTAAATCATCGAATAACAAAATAATGTAACTTTTTAGCAGAATCACTTCTTTGTCTTTTAATCACATCCCTTGATGCAGCGATCGATATGATTCAATTTGTATTCATTAATAATTAACATTCTTTGTGAATGTACTCGCTTAAATTTTCAAAAACCTGCAGGTTTTTTTGTATTCATTGAATTTTTGGTCTTATATATTACTCAGTATATCCGATGGATAAGTGTTTGAAAATTATCACTTTCTGCATTTTAGAATTTTCCGCTGAATTCGTATAAGCAGGGTCATATCGAGCGTACCAATATTTATGTTGGATATGCCGATGTTCATTACAAGTTTGAAACTTTGGAACCTCAGCTTCTAACTAACTGGTATACGGTAAATAAGGAGGAACGGTGTTATATTTGGCATTTCATGAATGCACAAGGTAGGCACACTAAACTAGCTGTTATGCAAATACATAAGTTAAAAACAGTAATACAAATGTTTCACAAAAAAAAAGAATTACTCAGTTTAAAAAAATTATTTATTGTTTGGCGATTGCCGTGGAACTGATTTAAAGGTGTATACCAATGCTGTATAACTTATAGATTATAATCATTAGTCGACTTTCATCAAGAAAAAACTGATTAGTGCGTCACAAAGTTAATTCTTTCATAATATATAGCACAAATTAAAACCGAAAAATATGAAAAATTCTGACAAACAGCGATGCAGATAAAGAGAGATATTTGACCTAAATACCAATATAAGTTAATAGGTATGAGGAAGAGGTCAATGACGCAATGAGTAAAGTATTTTACATTATATAATGGGCAATATTGTATAACGTGCTCACCATGACGTAATGCTTGTTGAATGCAACTAATGTTTAAATATTTGTTATAATAAGATAGGATTTTACGGTGATTATAACTTATGTTTATACAATTTTTAAATAGATATAACAGTTTGACAGAGTTTATAAATTTATATTAAAATAAGAAGTCCAAACCAGTACTAATGTAGGCTGGTTTCTCAAACTTGACGTCACGAAATGATTATTTATATTGACAGGAAATGTTTCAGTATGTGTTAGCCATTCCAAGGAAATCATAAATATCATTTGTAATTCATAGTTTATCAGTGATAGTGAAAAAATGGAAAACAAAGTAATAGAGCATTATCAGGTTTAAAATACTAAAAGAAAGGTCAAAATCTATTTCTGACATTATATTTTGCATATTTTTGTTGAATAAAGGAATTTAATAAATGTTACTGTATATACGCTAATGTGTATGGATCAACCTTTCTATTGCTGAATGGTAGTCGATTGAAAAATAAAATAACCCGTTTGTTCACTTTTTTATGCTGTAGCCGAATTCAGTAATAATCGTCTCCATGGCAACAATCCGATAAAATGCGATTTAAAACACAACAACGCTACATATTAGTAGAAATTCAAAAAAATACGATGTTTATAAAACTTCTGTGATAAGAATTAGACTTTGCATTCTTTTCTCCTTGTAACAGTACAAATCCCGCTCTAATATAAAAATTTTAGCATATTTTAATGTATTAAAGAAAACATCTCTGCACGATGGATTTGAGATTTCCTATGTAAAACAAACGGAAAAAACGTTCCTGGAATAAAACCCGGGACTTCAATCTTCACCAAATAAAATATAGCCATGAGGTGGGCTCTGGCAGCACGATCCTCATACCAAGTTTCGTGAAAATCGGTCGATTGATGCAAAAGTTGTTAGTAGGGAACACACACGCACATGCACACACAGGAAGGACCATTTCTTAACCCTTAGTTAGTCGCGTGAAAAAAAGTTCCGTAATTAGTCGCGTGGGGTCAATATGACCCCAAAATAATTTCTTAAGATAAGCAATAATATATTAATTTATTTATATTTTACTGGAAATAAAATCAATCTTACATTATAATACAATTATTTATTAATAATTTTTACAATAAACATTGATTAAAATAACTTAAAATATTTTTTTGTATTTTCTAATCACTTTCCCTCTTCCCCAATGCACTTCATTATCATATGGTCTTTGCAAGTAAAAGCTCCACAATTTCCACATCTAGTGGACACTTTATTGTCCTTATTTCTTGGGCAATGTTCGCATCTTCCTGTTGATAGTCCCGATCCTGGTGATGGACCTTCCTGCGCAAGTCCCTGTTGAGTGCATATGCGCTTTCGGAGATGCCTAGATATAAACTGACTCTGAGACCTCAAAATCTGTAGATCCTTTATTAATTCCTTCGATAATGATTTCAAGAAATTTCGCCTTGTCATTTCCTTTTGAACGTTTTGTTTATAAACAGTAAAGGCATTTATGGCAGAAACGTTCAGCTAATAAAAAACACAGCTAACGGCCATCTTTTCGTTCTTCTGCCAACATTATAAGCAGCGCAGAGCTGATCGCACTTTTTGTTGCATTGTTGCATGAAGGTCGCGTTGAGGGCTTTATTAGTGATAGGACTATTTTTGCGGAGATCACTCACACTTGTGGGTTAGACATCGGTCGCGGCACGGTCGCTTTCCGGCCCCCACCTACAGCATGAAGTAGTTTATGGCTGCCCCCAACAAGCAGAAAGATTCAAGCTCACTTCTGCTGTCACCGAGGATTGCCCTCGATGGGGCTTTGGACAAAAGTTGCCTCCTCAAGCGACCCAAGGGGTTCGTGCCGAGGTCCAACCGCGTCCTCCCCTATAAGTGTGAACATACTTGGGACTTCTCCATAGAAACCCCATTGGAAATAAGATTTTTATATTTTGGTCTAAAACGTCCCAACCGTGACCATCATGCGACCGGTAGGAGATCCAAAAACTTTGAAGATTGCCGATCTCATTCGTGTTCGTGCTTATTCCGAAAAATAAGGGAGAAACTCGTGCTAAAAAGGGTGAGCGATAATGAAAGGCAAACCGCTTTCTTTTATCCTTTTTGCACATGGGTACTAAGAGCTTCATCCAATGAGGGTGATAAAAAAGCTGCCAAAAGTCGCTAGAAAGATGTTCCATTTTTGAGAGTATTTCACAATAATGACGAAAGCATGTGATAAATAATTACTGTACAGAAAAGGGAATAATATGGATGTAGTTCAATTATAAAATCTAGAAAATAGTTTCAAAAATCATGCATCGGTCTTGATAGAATACGTGGAATTCTGCGTCAAAGAAGTCATCCTCGGGTCAATTCTTCGACAGCAATTTCTAGAGAGACCACGTGCGTTTGTTTGTGACTTTTATTGCGGGTAGAAAACGGTTGCATGTGTGCGGCTGAAGTAAGAAAACTCCCGGAGAATTCCGAAAAGAGGGAAAAAGGTACATTGGAGGGGGGAGAGGGGAGGGGGAGATGGGAGGAAGAAGGGTAACCAACCTATAGTGAAAATTAGAGAAGTAAAAATGTATCATAGGAGAACTAGTGTTAAAACAATGAAATACTGCTTATCAGGAAAATTATTTGTATTTCTGATGTGATAATAATAATCTGTATTGCGTTTAACCCTTCTAGACCAATAGAGAAAAAAGCAACAGGTAGAGAGATGTCATAATAAAAGCAACTTTTTTAACCTCATATATACATAACAAATGGATACACACCAAAATAGCACATTAAAATAGTTTAATTTTCTCAATAATTACAATATTTATACTATATGTATAAATATAAAAATATCAAAAATAACAAATTAAAAAAAAACAAAGAAATGCTAATTTCTCTTCTAGAATGTCAGTTTCGA
Organism: Tanypteryx hageni; assembly: GCA_028673005.1. NCBI lineage: Eukaryota > Metazoa > Arthropoda > Insecta > Odonata > Petaluridae > Tanypteryx > Tanypteryx hageni. The sequence continues at coordinate 62,567,648 of CM054116.1, forward strand.
AGGTAGAACAAGTTTGGGTTAGATTGACAATACATTTCTTTAGATATTGACGAAAAAACATTGCTTGACCCCACGCGACTAATTAAGGGTTAAGGCTATGATTCCTTTGAAATCAGCCTAAAAAGAGGCGATTGAATTGACAACGGATTTTCAACTTAAATCATATATCAATATGTTTATTTGTGTTAAGGGTGAAGACTAGCCCTATCTAGTTACTGTGAGCTATTGGGGAAAGCAGAACTTTCTATGAATTAAATGGTAAATATAAGAATGGAAAATGTAATAAAAAACGGAGACATTAAAATGTACCAAAAATAGTGGTTAATTATTGGCTATTTTATTACTATAAAAACAATTAACCGATTCGCTTTATTACTAAAAAAGAAGAAGAAAATCTATGAGAAAGCATTACAGATCTATTGAAAGATTCATTTATTTTGTATTGTGTATACTGCAATTTAGACGAAGCGTAGGCATTGATGCGAGTTTTATATTTTGTAGACCTCACTCTCTTTTTTTTTTAATTTCTATGTAGACCTTCAGTGAAATACGTTCATGTTGGTAGTATATGATCGGTGTTAAAGGAGTACGGAGGTTAGTTAAACCCTTGGCTACGATATAATTTTATTGTTTAACATCTGATCAGCTGGATCTGTAGCTTTTTAAGGAATCTGAACCACATTCAGCAGAGCACCATTTTCTTGGAACAATCGCTCTTTCGAATATTAAAAGAATGCTTCATGGGAGGATTCATACCCCTTAACCCTCCCCCTTACGTGCGCAACTGAGTAGATAACGAAAAACATGAAAATTACTCCATTTTCAAGAAACTGATAGGTCAGGTATTTTATGATAATGGACGCAAATTTATACGGTTATTCAAAGATGAACCGAGATTTCATAAAATTTCAAAATATACTTTATATTTATGAGCCATTTCAATGCAAAGTCCTTTTTGTCTGCATGCGTTTGATATTATTTGTTTTTATCAAAAGATTTTAAAGAATTTTACTGATAATTTGTGACAAAAATCATTTACGAAAGTTAATTGAAACATGCATTCAATATTTTTTATGCCTTAATTAATTCGAATTCTTTAATTATCTTTAAGAATAATTTTTTATTTTCATTTTTTATATCGAAATAACCTTTCTTTATTTGATTATTGAACTATGATATCAATTAGAACCAATAATGATAGAAGGACAGATTGGATACATACATATCATCAACCAAAAGTCTGTACTGTATTCAACAATTGATATAATATAAAGTAAGTTTACTGAAAAATGAAAAATTGATTTGCTGAATTCGTTGAAAAACATGAAAAGATATAAAAAATCAATGCAAATTTTTATTTAGATAACACATTTTTATAAGAAAAAACGTGTTTTGCTAAAAGAATGTATTAAAGTTACTCGATTGCCTTAATGGGAATAATCTTAAGTCTGTAATTAGAGCGTGTAATTTCTAACACCGTTCAAAACAATTTAATATTTTTCAGAGCTGAAAGCTGTCATTCACCGCGTTATGCTTTTTTCCTTTGTCTGTTATCAGTTTCCATTTATCTTCAAGGTTTCGAAAACAAGATAAATCGGTCTATCTAAAAAATTAAATAAAATGGCAGGAATTCGGAAAAAATATGCCGGTTTATTACAAATATTTTTTTCGGCAACGCGAATTATAATATTTTAGTGCCATTGAGAAAGTACGTGTGCGCAACGAGTTTTGATAGGAATCCTTGAATCTCGATTCGATATGGCTGAACTGGCGGTGATTGATGCCCGCAACACACAATTTTCTCTTAAGGCAACTGTTATTCCTCCCAATTTGGTATTGCGAGACGATCATCGCGCCGGAATGGCGTTGACTAGGGTTTAATAGGATTTGATCACGCAAAGTATTCCCACCAAAACTGAAACGAAACCGCCAGGGATTGCCCGGTCTGCAATACCGCAGTACCGGGATCGCTGCATAAAGTAAATTAGGCCGCGACTGTTTTATAAAGGTCAAGTCACAGCGCTTTGTAGTTTTTATTCGTTTCTCCCGACTTTCTCCCTTACCTCACTCGACTGTGCCTCGGGGTCTCCATGGTGATATTAGAAGGATATAAGGGGTTCCGGTAGCTTAACAACGCACTTTCCTAGTTTGCAATCGAGGTAAAGATGCTTCCACGGAAACTTCAAAATTTTAAAGGGAGAACACATTTTTAAAATGTACAAATTCTTGAGATTTAACGGAAAACTCAATCGCCAAGGCACGGCCATAATTGCGAGATCTCATCGGAGAAGTTCTGGATGCTTGGAACGTGGCGCCTCGTAGCGGACTTGCACAATAATTACGCTAACCACGTATTTACCTCTCCAAACATATCTCGCCAAGAAACGGTGACGGGGTCAATTGTAGGTCGAGGGTCTACTGGGTTAGAAAGAGTTGGTTAGTAATTTCACCCTGGAGAGGACTTGCATGAATCGCGAGGCGGAGACAAATAAGACAAAAGGTAAGGAGGAAGAAACGGTCAGAGTCTGTGAAAATATGAGAAAAGAGAAGTCTACTCGCTTTTACATCCAAGTTGCTGACAGGTGTCTGCCTCGCCTTAATCACAAGGAAATTGCTATGCCACGGAATAGGATGAGAAATTATTTTTCTTCGCGTACTTCTTTCCGTTCCCTTCATGAAAGTCTCATCGCTCAGAGAGGGAAAAATTCTTCTTCGCTCTCTAAGACTATACTTCCGCGAGGTAAATTGGAGAGTTTTTGCAAACGTGGTGTCTGTCACATTTCTATCGGAAATTTCGTACTCGATTTTCAATTATTCGAAAAGGAGGGGAATATTCTGGATAGGTTATATTCTTGGAAAAGCTATCACCAAGAGGTCGCCGGTTCTTTCTTAAAAGGCGTTTTAGTATTATCAGGTTTGAAAGTTGTATCACGATAAAACTTGGAAAATGTCATATAATGTATGATATAAAATATGCACATAATTCAGGTTGCCACTTGACAGAAAATTAATCAATATTAATTATTCTCTCTTCAAAATAACTCCATTAAATTTACAAAGTGTAAATACTTTTAAAACTTACAGAAATTTCCAGCTTAACAAGGAAATCACATTATATTTTGGCTCAAGGATAATACCTCTGGATAAATGATATGTTTTAGTTTTGAAATAATATATGAGATTTCTAAATTGGCGTTAAATAATTCGTTAAATTCTTTTTAATTATATAAATAAAATACTAGATTTTCTGCGTTATTTTTCAAAGGAAAATTCAACTATAAAATTCGCATAAATATAACGAACGTCAAGTTATTACGTAGATAAGAGATTATCTTATAAATTGAGAACAGCGCATTTATAAAACTATCGCATCGGAAAATATGGAAAAAGTGTAATCGAGTGAAAAGAGGATTTGTCATGTTATCGTGCATGGATGAAAAGTACGCAATGATTATGACAAATCGTTGCGTAAAATAGTACACTATCAGTGCTCAATAGAATGATTTTCCACCGTTTATATACTGATAAGTTAAAGAATAGATTATCCTCAGTAATGTAAAAATAACCCGCTGTGAATAAAAATTTCGTTTAAATATAGCTCCCTGTTTTGCAAACTTAATGACGGCCAGAATTTATTACAAATAAACGACTATACGTTTTTATACAATCGGGAAACATCAAATGATTTAGCGATCTAATGATAACTTTAAATATATGAGAAGCATATGATGATCGAAATAAATTCAAATGTCATTAACAGTTAAAGATAAGACATTTTCGTCTTATTTGAGCATTACAGGAATAACAGGCTTTAAACACACACATAGTGACAAACACCTCATTTAAAATCAACATATCATACTGATATCACTGACAGCGAAATTTTTATCTATTACAACCGAAATCTCTATATGGATATTATTTGAATTACTTCAACTATTAAATACTGAAAATGATAAAAAATTAACTTTGCTCACAGAGAATATTTCAATAATATGCAAATACAGCATTATGCGTCAAAGGAAGAAAAAACATTCGTCCGTGAAATATGAGAAATTAATTCCTTTCCTCCGCGCAGGAAGTTTTTGAATCCATCTGCATAAGGATTTTGGTGGGGCAAAAAATGCAGGGAAACAAATGGTTCAATGCCAGCTTCCATCAACACTCGTTTTTTACGTCTTGGCAACGAGAATGGAGAGGAATAAAAGGAGGGGGAAGGGAGAGATGGAGGGAAGAGGTGATCCATGAGGAATCTGCAAGTCGTTTGGAGGCGGCGCGTTGAGAAAAAAAGCATTTTTAAATAATTCGAGAGGACCTAACGATTTAACTTTCTTTAAAGCGTCAAGAAATAAAGGAAAGACCCCTCCTTTGTGACACTTTTTTCCCTGCGGCCTCAAACTCTTCCGAAGATTGGCTTTATTAGTCTACGTCGAAGGCTTTCCTTAAATCTTACTCCGTCTGAGTTCACTTGTCATTCCCTGCCATTCCCATTCCTTCTCCCTCCCTCTCCGTCCCCTCTTTCTCCCCTCCTCCTAACCCTTCTCTCTCTCTCCCCTTCTATCCCTCTGTTTCGCCCTCGATTACTCCCTCTCTGCTTTTCCTCGAGACTCCCAGATGAATATCCATTCTCGTAGAGGGATTGAAGGACAGCTATCCCTCTTTCTATTAGTTTCTTTACTCTCTTCTTCCTCTTCCTAGTGCCATTTTCAGTTTCAAATTCCCGCAACTCTTCTTATTTTCCTTACGCCCGTCTCCTCCAACTATTCTCTCTCTTTCCCTTTTTATATCTCCCTCTTCCCCCAGGCTTTTCTCAATCGAAACCAATAGCATATTCTCTTTCTCTCTAACTCTCTGACTCTCTTCATCTCTCTGTCTCTTTTCTCTCTATGACACTCTCTTTCTCTCTCACACATTTTCCTTATCTTCCACGGCAATCCTGGCTCCTCGACTGTTCGCGTTCTATACCCTCCTCACCATCTCACCTCTCCTATATTTTCCCAGCGTACGTTTCCTCAATATCATTTTCCATCCCTTTTTTCATTTCTTGTTTTGTTTTTTTTATTTCTTCCACTTTTCGCAGTCCGCTCTCTTTCTCTCTCCTATCCATTATTGCCAATCATCGCCTCGCTATCTATTCCCTCATCGATTCACGCCGTACTCGTTTCCTCTCTTGCGCTGCGTTTTCTTATCGTTTATTTTATTCTTTCAAATTCCCCTCCGCATTTAGTTTGCTGTGTTGTGCCCGTCAAAAATTTTCTCCGTATAGGCATGCGCATATCTTTTTATTTCATAAAAAAATTTCATCTGTTTTGTGAAAAACCGAAGCAATTTGCGAATAGGCGGAATTTTTCATCCATTCCCTTTAAGAAAAAAGAAGGAAGACGTCCAAGATGGATCTCGCAAATTTGCATAAGGCACAGGAAATAATTAATCTCTGAGAGTGGGCTAATAAGATTGAAACTCGTCATTATTTTGATCGATTCTGCCGGGGGGGATTTCAGCTCGTCCATAAATTGAGGCTATAATTCACATGCGACAGCGATTAAGGAAGGACGGCGTTTCGCTCCTATAAGGCGATTACGCTAATTTGAGAACATTGAAATTTGGTTTCCCTATAGATTTCTTAAGAATAAGTCCAAGTAGTAGTATACCAAATATAATAACTGTGTTGTAAATGGCTAATAGGTACCTAATCCAGCTGTATTTCTAACTGAAAACCACATAAACGGAGGAAGGAGTTATTTAACATAGGATGTCAAAACAAACGTTATAATATTTTATGTTTACCAAATCCTATATAAAACTACTTTAAAGGTGTGAAGTAGTTTAGATAAAGAAAATCCATAGGCTCGCCTAGGTAATTTTCCGAAAAACATAAACTATATTTTTATTTATCATAAATGAATGGGTTAAACACAAACATAAATTAATTGACAGATTTTATAATATATTTTCATTTCAGATCTTCAAGCGCCTTCTTTTCATGCAAAAAACTTTTTGGTAAAATATTCTTTTAATACAAACGTATCAACTCATTTGAAATTACCCAACTAAATAGAGTATAAATGCCAAAATGCGCTTTTGAATGAAATATTCGATTCAAATCGCAGGACTCTCTAATTTATGCTCCTCGCTTCCGTTCTCGTGTCTGCTTTCCCTTCAAAGAGTAAAACCTCCAAAGCCGAGTTTGACTTAATTTTCAGAGCATGATGCGTAAAATCTAAAGCTCATTAAAGGATGAAATTTTCGGTATTAATCTTCTCGAAGTAATGGAGATGATTTTGTCATGAAGTTCCTACGTCTAGTCTTTTCTTGAAGAGAATTTTCAGCAATGATATTTTAGTTCACAGCAATCATTAGGTTCAACATAGTATTGAACATTTTTAACGCCAATAAATTGTTGAGCAAACATTTTCATGTAATTTAAAGTATTTAATATTAATAACTATCGATTTTTCAACTAAACTGTAAAAAGGTTTATAGTCCATGTAAAATTTAATTGATGTCTTAGAAGAAGAAGCAATCCAAGCGCTAAACAGTTTTAAGTTAAGGGTAAAAAAGTCGGAGAAATTCAAAGGCTGGGGAGGGAAATTTAATGCATCATTTTCGTTTTCTATTTCAATATAAATGTACGAATTCTATTTGTATCACTTTGCAAGATTGTTGGAAAGCATGCAAGAGGCAATTAAAATGCGTTGATATAAAGCTATCCTTCCAATATTTTATGTCTTCCGATTTTTCTTTCACATATACGCAATGTGCAGGAAATATATTCTGCTCGTGAATAAATCTGACTATAATAATTTTATGGTTATGTTCGTGTAAGTTGCTCTACCGTCCAAAAAAGGATTTTTTACTATTCCGCTTGTTTGTAGTCTGTCGTCTTTAGGCAATGTTAAAGGCTTTAAGTTTACCTGATTTTGAAAATAACACATCAATCAGAATAATAGCCCTCGGAAATTAATCACATTGCGAATTATTGGAGGATAGTATATTCTTCTCAACTAATCACAAATGTGTATAGATTCAAAACTTGTTTCAGGAATTTTAATTTTATCTCATCCAGATAGAGTTTGATATTATTAACAATATTACTTTAGCCTTGCGAGTCACAATTTAACTACATAAAATCTACTGACATAATATACCAAATTCTACGCCCAGCTACCGCCAATCTGCAAAAACAATAACGTAACTATTGGCATTATTGTATAGACCAGCATCGAACAGATGCGAAAAAGTTTATGCAATGCACGTTGCTCTGACTTTTTGTGTTTTTTCTCAATCCATTTGTCGTTTGTTGATTTTTCTGCGATATCCTGAATCCTACTCTCTTCTCAGCTTCCTTATCCTCTTTTTCTTTGCCTTTTGTTTTCTTTGAATCATTCGTCCACTCATTTTTCCTATCCACCTTCCTCCGTCATTCTCCCTTTTCCACTAGCCTATTTTTCTTTTTTTCCCAATATATTCTCTTCTAACATATATTTATTTATCTTTCGTCCTGCGAGTCTGCTTTATCTTCCCGTATACCCTCTCGACCTATCTCTCAGGAATTCTCTGGAAAACCTCCCCCAAGGGATTCGGTGTAATATTCTCCAAAGTGGCCAGACCATTGGAGAAATTTCTCAAGGCACCTGATGTACTCTTTGGCCACGGTGGACGTTTACTGCTCATCGAAGCTTATGATTATCTGTTAGGCTTTAGTATTTTACTAATACAGTTTTACGATACATGAACTGATCTGTTTTCTATGAACTTGAATACAATTTCTTTGCTTATTATTGAAACTCATTAAACGCTCAGGTATATTCTAAAAAAAATTAAGTGCAATATACATTGCACAAACTTTTTCATATCCGTACACTTCTATTCCACGCAATAATATCACCGGATTTATTTAAACGCATGCTCGTAGCAACAATTCTGCAATTGCTAGTGGAGGTAGCTTGGCGTTAGATAGGCGTAAAACTTGACATGTTAATGTCAATGGACGCTATATTTTAATTCTTTGAGAAAAATAACTTATGTAATATTGTTTATAATTTTATGTTCGATAATTGATTATAACCAAAATCTATCCAACCATTTTTAGTCAATCGGAATTTTGTGAAAATGTGTAAGAATAAACTATTCTCCAGTAATGCATGATATATTTTATCCCATCAAAACTTCTTATCCGGGCGACAGACTGCCATCTTCAGAACTAGTTCAACTGTTTAGCTACTAGACCCGGCCTTATACTACAGGTGACGGACGGCACACAAAAGAAAATGGAATAACCACTTTTCAGGTGTCAGGTGAACCTTAAATGTGAATGTTAACTTAAATCTGAAAGTTTTTCGTGACGACGATACTTTTTCATGCACCTCATTAACGAGAAAGTAAAAATGACAACAAGTTTAAGTTATTCGTCGATAACTACGCAAAGAATTTCAGCATTTAAGTTAATCAGAAACTATTATCTAAAAATTGTGTATTTGTTTCCTTCGAATGGGATCGCCAAATTTAACTTCAGATCAATTTTCACTTGTCCATTCTTCTTATACTCGTCGAAACCCACTCCAATACAAACCCCCTTCTTTTCAAACTTCTCCTTCACCGCAAACTACAAAAACCACTTCCACCTTGGATTTTTTTGTTCGTTACGTCAAAAACGTCCCCTTTCGCCTCCACACTCTTTTTACCTTTTTTGTCCGCTCTTTTTTATGGTGTGCCCGTTACCCTTCCCTATATCCTCTTTCTATCCTCCTCTCGAACCCATCTTCTCCCTTTTCATTCTTTCTTTCTCGAGCCGCTCTTCAATTGCTTTGTCCCATGAGTAACTTGAAACCCAACAGGATTTTTTTGCGCCGATATAAAAAACAAAGCTCTGAAAACCTAGCCACTCTCAATCACAAACAAGGCCGGAGATCCACCCTTTTTTCCGCTCTCCTAGTTTCGTCTCTCTTCCATAATATATTGCCGCATTGTCCTGCTCCTTCGCGGGGAAATGATTTATGCGAGGGTTGCGTGAATTTTCTGGCCATGTACTTTCTCATGCTCGTTGCTTGTTGAATGGAATATAAAAACTGTCCTATAATCCTAAATGTCTAAATTAGCGGAAACATCCCCTCGATCGTGAATTTCACCACGAATGATTTCTGTTAATGGAAAAATCTCGGCCATCTGGTTTTCGTTTCAGGCTAATTGAGATTTTTTTTCACGGGCTTTCAATGCAGGTGTATTTATGCGGGCGTATTCCGCGTCGTAGATTATTTATTTTAGAAGAGACTGATAGAAATTGTAGAAATATATATTACGCATTGAGTCGTTCGAGAAATTACTTAAAGGAATATTGTAGAACTATCGTTTTCCGAAAAATTTTCTCTGATGAATGTTTGAAACAAACTTATTTTGCGGTGATATCTCTAAATTTCCACGGAAAATTTATTCAATGCTTGCGACAAACCAACGTTTGCAAATAAATCGCTCCTTTTTCCTTTTTTTATGATTAAGGCACTGCATTTCCTGGCGCGAATAATGTCCGGAAGGCGTAAATAATCTCATCTGTGAAAATGGTGTTTTAAAGCGTTCTTTGAGACACTGAGAAAAATTTTGCTGGCGTTTGGTAGGGGCGAATGGAAGTTTCAAATTATCTCATCAAGATAAATCTCTCAAAAGGATCGATTTTATTAATCTTCTACTGGCACTTAATCGTGGGAAAACTAAAATATTACTCACTTAAGTTTGACATCTATGTATCGATTTTTTCCCTTCTTGTAGCGAAGAGGGTTGAAGATTTAGCGAAGTCTTTACCCCTTCTTTCTCTCAGATAGGTAACTCGACCATTTTCTTCACTTCCAAATCTCCTCCACGGGGCGAGGCGGAGTTGGGAAAAAGTATGGATCGAAGCGAAGTTATGCGCCAAGAATCATTTATCATTTTTAACGCCGCGAAAAACTTCTAATGAAAGTAACTCGCAGAAGAGCAGGTAAATAACGTATCAGTTAGTATTATGTAAGTTGAAGACTCTATTTCCGCGAAAACTTCGCGTTTTGAGTTGTTACATTGGATTTTGCATTAAAATGCGAAAGTATAAATTTGAAATGCTATGATCCCTACTTAAAAATTAGTTGAACATATCAATGTAACGTTTTGTACGGAAAAATGATAAATGCGATGGACTAGAAAAATAAATTACTGGTGGGAGATATGGAAAGTATTTGCTCGCCAATTTTTTATTGTAGTTTTAAAGGTTTTTTGACCTGGATGTTTTTTTTCATCAAAATGAAAAAGGTGCCATTAAAAATGCATACTAGAAAAAGACAGAATAGACAACAAACATGATAGCCGAGGCCTAAAAATTCTTGTAGCACTGACATGGCCTGTGCAGAAAACAATATTATATTGTAAATTGAATCTGAAACTGAGTAGTGTGAAAGGAGAGGAGAAAAAATTAAAGGAATGACCAGCTATCGAAGACGGGTCCTCCACTTGCCAAGCAGATTATTTAATCAGCTAAATAAAAGCTTTAGAATGGAAAATAATTTCATATCTTAGCTGGCTAAACTGCAAATATAAGATTCGAGTACGATTCCTTTTCAGGTTCATAATTTTCTTCTTCTTTCCCGTTTAATTTATATTCGGGCATATGTATCCATAAATACACACCTTCATTACCTATATCAAAACTTGAGCAGTTATTACGTATGAGATTATTGGTGTAAATTTCCCGAAGGAGATGTGAATGTGTATTTATTTAATAAATGAAATATGTTGTCCTCGAATGGTGATTACTTACTCATTGTTCCAGAATTTACCGATATTCGTACTGGTTAGTTGCAAACAAACAAAGAGAATAGACCAAATACGAGGACATTTTGCATTAATTGGAGACAAACTAAAACGCTTTCCGAGTTATGTTTATTCAAACTCAATTATTGTTTCCTTCCTAATCACCACGATAAAAAAAAACATCATTGAATTCTCATCTATATCGAGATAAAAAAGGTGTATTTAATTATAAAAATGAATCTCGTTCCGTTTTAGGTATTTACAGATGCAAACACATCGTATGGATCATGGATTCCCTCCTCCTATCGGCATGAAGTAATTAATAGCTCGAGTTTCTGAACTCGCAATCAATAAACGCAATGCCACGGGAGAAGGGAAGACCATATTACGTCGAGGAGACGTGAGACGGAGAAACGCATGGGCTTGAAATGGGCAACATGTGCAATGCCCAATATTACTGTACCGGAAATGGGGCAGGCGTGATGCACACGCCGTTTCTTCTATGGCAATAGCAGGCGGCGTAGCGTCATATAAGAAGATGACTATGTTGCAGCGAGGATAGAGAAGTTGGAAGGGAAAGACAGAGAGAGAGAGAGGAAAAGAAAGGGGTCAAAGGAACCAATATGCGGCACTTAGAATGCATCTCACGAGAAAATCCTGTCCATTTCAATTAGGGGCTCTTTCATTGCAGCGCACATCAACCCCGTGGTTTTTGATGGAAGTTCTTGCTCTGTTATTTTCTACGACAGCGTAATCAAAATCTCTCTCCTATATTCCTTTTGTCTCTCCCTCTCTCTCTCTCTCTCTCTCTCTCTTTTCAACAGTGGAACGAGGAAAACCATGAAATCGAAAACCGAAACTCACAGGCAGTATATTTGGCTCTCGATGTTGCTGAAGTTTTCATCTTCGGTCAAAGTTACCGCGCACTCTTGTCGCGACAAGTTCGCATTTCCGTTTCCCGGAAGTTTTTGCTTCATTTGCACCGTGCTTTGCGCCTTATTGTACTTTTTCATAACGAAGGCATTACTATTTCTCGAGTATCTTTGCCAGAGTGATTCATTGAATGAGATATTGTGAGAGTTGATTCAACTCATAAGACACGGGCGCTCTGATGGCATTCCTTTGTTCATCTTCTCGAAACGAACTTAATTAAGATTTAAATGAGAAACGTGTGCGATGAGCAAATGTTTCATTAACAAAACTGAGGCGACGTGTTTTGTCTTCTGTGCCAGTCGTATTCAATCCCGAAAACGATAAATATTTCATTAATGTGGACGATGTCATTTTTATATTTCGTATTATGAGGAATCAGAGATTCTATTCTATCAATGCATTGTTATATATTCAATCTGAAGATTTTAATATATTTGTAAACCAAAAGTGCACGATTCGTTGGAAATGGGAGCTGTTGAAATAGATGCTGAAAATCTAGGACACGCTTAATGATTAACGAGCGGATATTTCAAGAGAAAAAGTTTGAATCGTGATTTGAATCCAGTTTTTTTTTAACTAGTATATAACTACACATGATGATGGTGTACTAAATTATGAAGCGATAGAATAAACAGAGAGCGTATTTCAAAGCAAATTAGCATTATTCATTACTAATCAAACCATCACCGATTCTAACTTTTTTTTAAATACGCCCCTACCTCAATTATACTGATATCAAGTATGTATCTCTGAATTTTTAACAACGTCATTGATTTTTCAGATATTGTTTGTTTTTCATAATTTGAATTTAATTTTAGCTCATTAATATTTTTTATGCATTAAATCAGTAATGCTCGTCTCAAATCCAATCAAATTATTGATGGAGCAGTGTGTTTTCATAATTATCAATCCATTTTTGTATATGTAACGCAGAAACAATGGACTAAGATTTACATTCATAGTGTGGTCTGTCTATCCATTCTCAAGCACGAATTAAAATTTTAAAAGTTTTATCCATCCCAAGCGCCCACGGATTCCGCCTTTTTTGCGGTCTTTCAATTTCAGAGATTTTGTAACGGTGGTGATGCGAGGACCAAAGCTCGCGCTCTTATGGAGGATTAAAGGTTATCCCACGCATCGAATAAAAATCCGCGGCGTTATGTAACCGCTTTTTATGGAGCAAACGCCACTTTTTTTGGGACTGATATTACAGCTTCGATCGATTTTCATCCCTCTCACTCACTAAAAACTGGCACAGCAAAATAAAACTGTGATATATTCCTAAGATGGCACGGTATTTTCGGTGATGGACTCCGAAATCTCAATATCTGGATATCACCTAGCTTTTCTAAGTCTTATACACAGAAAAAAATTATGCCGTGCGCTCTGTACTTAATATAAGCAGAATTTCGGTGATTCCTGAATGATATTTTTGAGTAGACAGTATGTCGATATTGCATGAAAATGTTGCTTCAGTTTCCATTTTATCGCGCAACCTGTAATCATTCCTAATGCCTAATTTTGTATACCTAAACTAGCGTAATTGCCCGTCAAATATGACGGGTATGTGCAGATTATGTATTCAAATTAAGGTACTCCTCGTTCATCCTTCCTTTCTCTCTGCCTCCCTTGCACTCTCTTCCCTCCCTCTCCCCCTATTCTCTCTCCCTCCCTCTCCTCCTATTCTCTCTCCTTCGTATTCTCTCTCTCCCTCATATTTTCCCTTTTTCTTCTTCTCTTTCTCCATCCATCTCTCCCTCTTATTCTTCACCCTTCTCTTTTCTTCCCATCCTCCATCTTCCTATAACCCATTATCCTCCCTTTCTTCAAAAATTAAATTAGTTTTATTCGGAGGAAGTGCAATATATCCTCCCTCAAAATAGCGCCACAAACAGACAGTAATTTCTTTAATTACATGTCAACCTTAAATAAAATATCTGATTAGCTCATTATATAGATTTCTGCATAATTTAAAATTTCTATTTACATCATTGATCGAGTTATTCGCGTTTTAAAAGCTTGACATGTACCAACCAACGCCGCCTGCAGACATCTCCGGCGAGTCAGCGATGCATCCCCGTCGCGCAGAAAAAGATATCAAGCGTTTTATATTAGGTGATAGTCATTATAACCTTTATTACTATTTGATAACCTCAGGTCCAAAGAAAAATAACTTTCAAAGCAAACTATTACAAATGCGTTACTTCTATTTTTTACATCGCTCATATATCTTGAAAGGATTTTCATGAAAAAGTCATCGACTATATACGTAATATTTAAAAGCATAAAATGTTCTTTAATTGCGATAAAAACTTTTTAAGTAATGAAGGAGCCGTAGGTAAAGATACACAAAAAGTTATATCAAACTGACATTAATACTGTACTTACTTTTTAACCGTTTCTTTACCGGTTCAATGGTAAGGTATTTGATAGATGGCAAGATAGCGGAATTTCATCAGCATGATCTTTTTTGTCAATTACATCAGGTTATGTACAATAAATAAATCTTCGGTCTTGTCCATTGTAAATATAAGTGCCCAAGTTTTAAAAATCTATTTTGAGATATGTACAATGGATTTGAAATTATATTAGTGATGTGATAAATCACTTTAAAATGGCCGGAGTGGTCATTAGCTCAATTAATGGAATCATAAGCTTATTCATTTAAAGGAAACTAATTTCTCCAACGATATTTTTGATCTAGTAGTACATTTATTAGTTTTTCTATGTTTCTTAATCGAAGTGGAAGAAATGATTCAATTCTCGGTTGAACGTTAAATAAAGCTGAAATACAGTTCAGCTGTCTAAATTTTCTATAATATTATTTGAAAGCGTACTTTATATACCTTCATTCGCAGCAGATTATGATTCGCTGAAAAGTTGAGCAATTAAAACTTATCGCTAAGCAAAAAAAAATGAATCAATAGCCTCTTCCAAACTCCTTGAGATTACTTATTTAACTAGTCCAAGATTTTTACGCTTAAGGAGCAAATCTTTGTAATTTACAAAATTAATGTCAATGAATCGATTCGTTTCATCATTGTTCTCTTTATTCGCTAAATTTTCCTTGGATTACTCTCATACCAAAAAAATGTTGCAAAATATCTTCTTTAAGTGATTGGTTAGAATTTTTAAAATTTGGTATAGGCGGATGTATTTCGCGCAGCCTGTGCTCTCTGTCAAGAGAGCCGCATCATCGACCTGCCGAGATGCTGAGCAAAAACTCTATCTATGACAGAGCTATAATCTGATAAATATAATATATAAATAAAATATCTCATCATCTCGTAACTTTTCTGATGGATCTTATAATTACAACACACATCTGTTAAAGCAAACATCATAAATACGTAAAACGTTTATTTTCAAATTTATGTTTTGGATTTGTTTATGTAGAAGTGGAAGTTAGTATAAACAAATGATAAACCACGACGATAATTGTATAAAATGTGTAAGAAAGTTATTTCGCTTAAATATGAGAAAAATATATATTTGAACGTACATTTTCGTTATTATTACGCAAGGAACTAAGAATTTCCGGAAGAAATGCTAAAAAAATTCTTGCAATTGTAATAATGTATATGTGTGTGTTCGCTCACATACATTCATTCAATTACTACTGTAATAAAAATTACCCCGCTATTAGGTAAGGCTAAATATTGAAACTTTTAAATGAATCATCCCATTAAAACTGGACCGACAAGCAAGATTCTGGGGCAACAAATTAATCTGGTTAAATTAATTATTCTCATCAATTAGTGAACGATCTAGAAAAAATATCACAAAAACGCAACATTCAGCTCAATTAACACGGGCGTCTCTTTGCTTAGATTCTACAATAGAGTAGATGAGAGAAAAGGCGTGGTCATGGAACAACGACGATACACAAATATAAAATTCATTTCCAGGAATTGTAAGATAATTCAAATTTTTCAATTGGAAGAAATTTATATTTTCAATGATAGGTCTTGCGTTTAACCTTAAACTAAATATTTCATCTCATTATTGCTCAGGATTATATAAGACCGACCAAGCATTTCTGAATTATTCATCACATGTTGAGTACGACACCCTTTGTTATAAAGCAACAGGATTACATTCGGCGGTGCTTGAGGTTAAAAAAGAGTAGTCATGATTTCTAAGCGAACTCGGTTCTCTTTCAGATACATCTAAGGATGCCGCTTGAATTCATTATGACCATGGTCCTCAAAAATAAAAAAAAATCTTCAAAAAGTCCACTCGCAGAACAATGAGCACTCAGTCTGAAGGGAAGGCGGTGGGCAAACTGCCAGAGGGAAGAAAAGGGGAGTCTGGGAAAATTAAAAAATGAAGACAGAAAATACTGAAGGATTCCTAACACGCGCAGATGAACACAGACGCACACGCGCAAAAGGGACGCAATTTTTTAAATTGGGGGACACGCCTTGTAGTTCAACTCCTTGAACGACGGAACGAGAGTCCTTGGTTCAGTGAATAAATATGTGGGGTGAGCGGATATTATCTCTCTCCATCTTCCTCCTTCCATTCTTCACCGGCTGCCTCGAAAAATGTACGAAATGGAAATTGCCGCGTGCGCAGGGATATAAAGCCCAAAACCCTTCTACCGCTCTCACTGCTATCTAACCTGCCAACCGATCCACTCCAAAATATTGCGCAAAATTAAAAGATTTTTGGGAATAAATTATATTCTTCCCGAATCGAGTTCTTTTCGATAACCCTCCATTACATTCCCCATGCCACTCTTCCTTCTCATCTTTCTTTTTTTTTACCTTTTCCAACCTATTACATCGCTTCTCCGGTCCACTTTTCCATTCCTTCCCACTCATAACTGATCCCATTGTACCACGTGACCCCCTCCCCATCCTCCTTTCCCATCTGTATTCACCCAATGAGTGGGCACTCGAGGAGATGGAGAGGAGTTGGGTAAGGGAAATGAGGATGGCTGGTTTGGGAAGAGGCAAGCAAAAGAAATGTGAGGTCACGAGATCGAAGGAGAGAGAGAAAGAGAAATAGGAGGAAGAGATAGGGAGAAAGATAGAGGGGGAGGGAGTGGAACGGGATGGGATTGGGTGGAGAGGAGGTTTGTAGATATGATCATGAGAGGACGTGAGGTAAGAATTGGATCGATGAGTGGGGCTTATTTTTTATAAGAGAAGGAATTGAGAAAGTTGGGTATATACATGGAAAAGCCACGGTAAAGGTGGGAGGGATACGTTTTCTGCTGGAATCTCCTCCCTTGGGTGCTCCCCCAGTTCACCATCTAGTCTTTCCCCCCTCCCTCCGTTATATGGGAAAGATTGTGAGTTTTTGGGGTTTTCGGATGTGGGGATGAGGTTTAATGGTAGAAAAGGGATTTAGTATAGGGAAAAGAGAGAGGAGAGGGACAGGGTTGATTTTTCCTGGGATGTTATAGTAGGCGGGAGGAGAGGGTAGGGGGAGCAGAGGCAAGGGATGTGAACGAACCGACTAATCCGGCCCGATGCCACCTAGTGAGGGCTGGAAGAGCGCGGATGAGGGAGAGAGAGAAATGGAAGGTGAGGGAGGAGGTGAGAAAGGAGGTGAGGGAGGAGGTGAGGAATGAGGTGAGGGAGAGAGGTAGGGATAGGGCTAGAACTGAGCGGAGAAGTTAGAGGTGAGAGAGGTGAGGGGTTGGCGCAAGTCAACACGAGTTTCAACTTCCCTCCAGCGGAGCGCGAATATCTCGTTATTTCCCTGAATGACCTCTACCTTACTCCCCTCTTTAGTCGAGCATCCAAAACTCCCTCTCCTCATTCCCCCTACTCCGCATTTCTCTCCCTTTTCCATCCCACCTCCTTACCTCCCCACTTTCTGTCCCTCGATTCACCTCCGATCTCCTCATTCTTACCCATTCCAAACTTCTCATCCAAAACTCCCCCTTCCCTTTCCCACCCTGCTTCTATTTGTCTGCAAACAGAAGCTTCTGGGAGTGTTACCCTCTTCGCTACCTCTCTCTCTCTCTATCTCTCCTTTCGCGAAACCTCTCTCTCCCTCTCTCTCTCTCTCCTCACCCTTACTCAGACGTGCGTACTATCCACTCTTTCTCTCCCTTTTCATACATCTTTCCTTCTGGCTGAAAGTTTCTATGACCGTTCACCCCTCCAAAAACATTCTTGCTTTTTCTCTCTCTTTCTACACACCTTCCATTTCTCCAGCCAGTCCTTTTCTAGTCTCGCATCTTCCCTAAAAGCATATACGAGGCATGAATATAACAGTTTTGAGCACAGATGAGACTACTACGGGATCTCATGAATTGTTGGAGGAATCTTTGTGAATTTATATTACTTCATGTGTCAAAGTGAAAGAAGTGGCAATTGAACATAAAAATTAATTATGTAATATAACAAAAAATTAAGTCATAGAACTATTTTCTAACATTAGATAAAACTGAATATTAGAACCTACATCTCTCATAATTCGGTCCATTAATCAAGAATATGATTTGTTATAATATAACTCAAGATTACTTTCAACTCCCGATGCAAGCTAATTTTGATGTGTATTTATTTATAAATTTGGTAAATTATCATTTTTCTGAAGTTGTCACCTTCACACAACCAATAATAATAATATTTTATTTCCATTGGAAACATATTTCATTATAATGAAAATCGTCAAAGAGTCAATACATAAAATATGCACACACGTTCTGTGCGGCAAAATAAATAAGTACAATCAAAATCCAGGAGCAGTCTTCAAATTCAAAATACATCGTCAATTTACAAATATGATGTTTATCAAAAGAGGATTTCAAAAGTTACATACTTTTTTGTAGATACTTACAATATATGGGATCAGGAATCGAGTTGCATTAATTTCTCATTGATTCATAATATATGCTA
Source organism: Tanypteryx hageni (assembly GCA_028673005.1). Lineage (NCBI taxonomy): Eukaryota > Metazoa > Arthropoda > Insecta > Odonata > Petaluridae > Tanypteryx > Tanypteryx hageni. The sequence goes on from CM054116.1 coordinate 62,586,214, forward strand.
CTCCATTAAATTGATTACAATGGTGATATATTTCCACCGGATACGTGTTGTAAGGAAAATTCTTATTCGTGAACAGATATAATTGCATTACATTATATTTTGTGTTTTTAAGAAAACTAATGTTGTAATCGTATTACGAATGAGAAAAGTACAGTGCATGGAACCCGGATGGTGCTTTTAGTATACTTTTTCGATCGCAAAATCCAAATGTTTACGCTGTAGAAAAATTCTTTTCAATTGATGCAAAAAAAATAAAAAAAATTAGATACATTATTTATCACGAAATCGTTCAACAAAGTAATTATGGAGGCCACATAATGATTAGAATTTAGTTAATAATGAAAATTGAACCAAAAATTAAAATCTGGGATCGGGAAATTTTCAGAGGACGTATACGCAGACACGTACAATTTACACGAGTTTTTATGCTACAGTTGTTACCAGTATTCTCATTATACGTCCAATCGCATTAATAAACATATAAACCCGTATTGAATTTAAATTATTTCCAGAGTCATTTATATATCCAATATTCAATGTGTATTTACACCAATTCTCGCCAAATTTTGGTAAATGGTGATGCTCATCAGCGCTTATTGAATCAAACGTTAATTCTAAGATACTAATATTATTGTAATGTTAAAAGTACTTCTAGTTTTGTAATTATAAAATATATTCTATTATATTTATGCATAAATAATAACTTCTAACTAGATTAATTCCTTAGAACAATGGACCGGATAAAATTTACAGGAGGAGTAAAAATTTACTACGGTGCATAATTTTTTCACACCATGGTTTTGTATGGATCGCTTGTCATGTCTTGAAAAGGATTTTTTAATTTCAATTCTTACGCACATCCAAAACTTACGAAGATTGGTTGAATTAAAAAATATAATGAACGAAAGCACTGATAGTTTGATGTAATTAACATTATAGCAATTTAAAACTGTACGTGATCCCGAATGTAATGCTACTCAGGATTTTTGTACGAGAGTTGTATTATTTCATCATCATTATTTGTTTATGTTTAATCAAAACAAACATTAGTGCCTTGGTGTTCACGTTAACGCCAAATATAGTTTTTGATTTTACAAAGCTAAGGATCTGTATGTTAGACTCAAGTTGTATATTACATGAAAAACTACAACTCTTATGAAGCTACATTATTATGAGAAAATTCTGCCAAAAAATTCAGAATCTTCTTGAAATCTTGTGAAACCTTGACAACGATGCAGATGCAGATTATCTAGGAAACAAAATCCAAAAAACTATAAATAATCCGAATATGGGTTGTAATGCTTAATAATTCATTAAAAGGACGAGAAAATTACCAGCTTTTATTTATGGTTCCCATCCTGCAAAATAAATTTTAAATTTTTTCCCTCTAATCAAACATCCCTGCTAATTAAGCCGATATAACTGGCTGACGAAAAAGAAAAGTGACGTTTACAGACGCTTAGCGCGACAACAAAACATTTCGCAAGAATAGGAATGGGACAGCGAGAGAGGGGGGAGAGAGAATGATAGTGGAAGATGCCTGACTCCGTCGCAGAAAGCTTCCTTAATGACTATCATCATTTGTCACATCTCTCATTCCTCTGTTTCGACGTGACAAAAGGCACGTCCCCCTTCAACCTCCCATCACCCCCCTTCCCTCGTATAAAACACAGAAATTGTCGACGTAGCCGCAAGGTGAGGACGGAGGATAGTTAGGAAAAGGTGGCAGGAGAGGCTCGGAAGAGGTGACGTTCGAAGAGGATGTGAAGAGGGGGGAGGGAAAAGGTGAGTCCTCCATTTGTGTACGCCTGCTTCCTCTATTTCGCATTCCTATACCATTTTCTCCTTTCCCCCTCAATTCCTCTCTCTCTCTCAATACCTTACCACTCTCTCACTCAAACACCTCAATTATTCCTGCTTCCTTTTTCCTTCCCTTTCCCTCTCCACCTTCCCTCCCCTTTTACCTATTTCCTTCCATATCCCTTCCACTCTCCCCATCTCCCTCTTTTCTCTGTCATCATCCGTCTGTCTGCATCTTTTGCCGAACTGCATGGACCTTCCCTGTCCACGGAGCCCCTCTCTACCCTCCTTTCGTTTATTCTACCGTTTCCATACCGCCTCCCAAACCTCGCTTTCCTCCCTCCGAACTCCACCTCCCTCACAGTGTGTTGGGTTTGTTTGTGTGTGTCGTGTTACGGAGCCACGGCCCCGTGCCCTTTGACCCTTCGGATCGCGCAAAAGAGAGAGAATGGGAGATTGGAAGAGGACGGACATTGCAGACCCAATCATACGCTCGCAGTCCCCATAGAGCTGACCGTATCCAGGCGGGATTTCCACACGTTGCCATTCTTTCCATTACGGCGAGCTCCCCGAGTCACTATCTCAGCCACGGTATCTAAGTCGTGCGAGTTCAGGAAAAAAGTTTCAGAGAGGTGACGCGTCAGAAAAAGAAAAAAGGGGAGAAATGGGATTAACCATAAAATATGTAAGTTATTGTGGCATTTATTCCTATCCCGCATGTTACCCAGCGGCCTCATCTCGTGTGGTCAACTTTCCGGGAGGAACATGTGGAGACTCAGATGCGGAGTTGAGCTGGCTTTACAGGCGATGGTTATCTTCTTTAGCTTTCATTAATCTCTTTTAGGTTGTCTCCGTATATTTTGGAGAGTTTTTTTCAGACCTTCTGCTGGCTGAATGAAAACGTGCGTAATAGCTGTGGATTACTGGGGAGTGAAAACTGTGGATTTAATCTTTCGGAGATAAGGGACACCTTCTCTTGAATAAAAGAACTTACTTTTTACTTCGATGGCGTGAGGTGCATTTTCAGTTTCCAGGCTAAAAATGTAATTACAATGCATAAGATAATATCTAATGGATCATTATTTTAATAATTTTATTTTCTAATCCAGGTATTATGTCGTTATCATTCTTTATGTACATTCTCATATAGGTGTAAATCTTGTTTTGAGTAAAAAATTAATATAAATTAAATAAATTTTTGTTGAGTTTTACCTAATTTTAATCTTAATTAACTCATTATACAATTATGAAGGAGAGCAAGTCATATTAGCTACGAGCGAAACTTAGCTCTATTTGAAGATCTATAGAAAATATATCGCAGATTAACTTGTTCATTCACCCTGACACGTATGTGAATTGCGAGAAAACAATAATCATGGTGTAATCTTTGACAAACAGATAATTATCAACGTCTAACAATCAGCTTAGATAGATAGACGCATATGCTCTTAATATAATCATGTTTATCGAATATTTTTCTTTCTCGGACGCGTGAAAAATGATCATAACATGCGGAAAATTTTAAATGGTAAGCTTAAGAATTCTGAGCATCCCGTCAGGATCCTCTCACAAGATCCACCTCTTGATAAACACGCGCATTTCTGGGACGGTCACTACGTTTTTCATCCCCTACACACAAACCCCATTTAAACTGTTCGCTCGAGGATTATCTGTCTTAAACCTGCGTTTCAAATGACGCAGACGCTCCATGGTTAGCAACCAAAAGCATGCTGGTTATTCGGCATAATTTATGCGCTGGCGTGCGAGAGTCTGTGCGCGTGGCTTCATGCCTTTGATTTTTTTCTTGTCACCTCCCATTCCCTTCACCAAGGCTTTAATCCGAAACTACCTCTCGTTCCTAAAAGGATCAAATATTTATCTCCAAGTCTGTGAGAGAGCGATTTCCTACTTTCGGGAAGGAAGTGGAGAAGAATTTTCCTTGGGAAAGAAAATTGGACCAACTTTTGAAGGCTAAGTTTTCTGGAATGGGGATGGCAAGTCCATTACGTCCGTAAAGTCTCTTTCGATGACGTGGAGCTGTAGAATCCAGGAAAGGTCCCGTCGTCGAATTCTTCTCAAGCCTCACTATATGCATCAGGACAGGAATTTTTTTGTGGAAAATGTTTCCAGTACGTCCGATAAAATGTGTATATGAATGCATTGCGATGATAAAGCAACAACAAATAAAAAAACGTCAGGGACGGGAATATTAAATTCTATCGGATTTCAATGCTATACTCATATTGTTGGTGCATGGACGTTTGCGTTATTCACTCCTAAAGGAGCTTTTCCACTCAACCGCTGTATGTCCTCAGGAGACACCTTGACTGTACACTGGATTCATGTTATTAATTAATATTGAGGGAATTGTTTTATTTTTTGCGCATTTTTAAATTATTTATTTTTTAATTATGGTACTGTTATTAGCAGGGGCTGGCAGTAAAACGTCTCATAAAAAATACAACAGATTGCGAGGCGATCCCCCTCCCCCCTTCCCCGATTATAAGGATTATTCGCGAAATTCTCCGAAGGAGCTAGTCTACGGCGGTAGGTCTAGGTATTCCGTTCGGAACGAGTTAAAGAATGCATCCAAGGGGCTTGTTGGAGGAATCATAATGCAGTCAATAGCTCCTATCGACGTTCTTTATTCTCCACTTCCGCAACTGTGTATCAGCTACAATCGTATACAATCGATCTACAAGTGCAGTGCTACCAAGAAGATAAGTTATTCAGTTAGACAACAATGCAAATAATTATTTATTCAGATAATTAATCATTGATCACAGAATTATTTCCAATATTATATTAACTTTAAGTAAATTTTGTTTGTTGATATTGAGTCATAATCTATTTTAGAAATTTAAAAGTTAGGCAAAAATCCTTTTGTTCATAAAATTTTAAAAATCATTGAATGGAACGATAAAATTTAATTTCATTAGTAATGGTTAAGCTATCACCTTTCATCTTTAAAATAAAATTCGCAATGAAATATTTTCTAAAGTATAAACTACAAAATCAATTTCAATTGTCACCAATGTATCTCTTTCGGTTTCTTGCTCTCACATTAGTGAAACGTCACACATATATCACGATATTCAAGCGTGGAACGGCAATAGAATTGCGGAATTGATAGTAAATTAAAACAAAGCGTGCAGGAGGCGTGATCCTTTGGTTGGATTAATAGCCTGATTACCCTTAATAGATGGTGTTAGTTAGATTTAAATAAAGAAGAATCAAAACTAAAACCAAAATTTAACGCTGTAATATGCTTGGCATGAATGGCGATAATATTTACGACCCTATTTCCAAAACAATGCAAAATATTTTACTGCGGATACTGCCACAGAAATATAAGGCTTGCAATACGCACAAAATTTAGTAGATTATAAGGCTTGCAATGCGCACAAAATTTAGTAGAACATGATTCGAAAAAAGGCGTTTCGCAACGAAAAACGGGGCTTTTTTTGTCGTATCTCGCGCAAACGATTTGAAAATACGGAACGCGGCTCTTAAATTAAACAAAGAAGAAGTATATCTTCCTCGCTAATTTTCCCGTATCTCAACAAAGTGATGCATGGAAAAGTTCTTCTTCTGGAACATGTTTTTTATTAACGGTTCCTTTTTTCCGCCGTTCACTCCTATTGTTTCGCTTTCTAAACCGCTTTGTTTCTCACCAAAGAAAAAGAAAATGATTCAAACGCGTCAAATTCTGGGCTAATATAACGCTTTGATGATAAAGTTAGTCCTTCCGAATCATGTCTCCTCATTCCTCTCCCCCTTAAAGGTCCTTATTCTTCTCCCGCGCAGCCCTTGTTCCTTTCTTTCCCTCTGTTAAGAGAGCGGACCAAAAGAAAAATATAAAATAAAATGAACAGAAACAGAGAAATACAGGCCGGGGAGGAGGAGGAGGAGGTGAAGGGAATCTTTCTTTTTTCACTGAGAATAATAAAGCATAAAAACGACTCCTTTTTTCTCCCTTCCTAATCTCCAGCTTCAGCGCTTTCCTTTATTCTGTTTTGTATCTCCTTTTTTAAACCATCCTTTCCTCTCGTAATACCTGAGGGGAGAATAAAGGAATTCATCCTCAACTTTTCTTCATCTAACAAAAAAAGCTTCATGAAGTTTTATCGGCCGCTTACCGCAAAAAGGTCCCTTTTTCCTCCGCCGGACCCTACCTCCTTGGTAGAGTAGGACAGGTATAGACGGACGGACCTTTTCCGTTTCCATTGTCTATCTAGAGTCAAGGGACACGACACCTTAAAGAAAGAGCCTTTACTTTTTACTGTACCCCTTTTCCTTGCCTAAATCTCTCTCTTTCTCCTCTGTATCTTTCTCACTCGATACCTTACCCTTAAACCCAAGTCACTTTGTTCTCTTCCCTTTATCCCCCTCCTTCAACGACCCCCACACACACCCTCCAGATACATGGCTCCTTCCTTTCTCTTCACCGACACTTCTTCCAAAAACGTTAACAACACACTCTTGTTCACCCCCCCCCCCCTAAGCCTCATCCTACCGTTTTTATCAACCTATGCTTCTCTTTTTTACTTTATCCATATACGAAATATAGAAAAAGTATTGTTTTCATGAAAAAAATCGAATTCGAGATTTCAACGGAAATACATGTTTTAAGGTCCCCTAAACACGTTTTGACTATTTTCTCGATGATGTCTGTCTGTATGTGATAGATTATTGTGGGCGCTCTAACTCAAAAACTGTTAATCAGGTCAACGCAAAATTTTATATTTGACATTTTTATAAAGGTTAAAGATCTGATTAGTTTTTGTTAAAAATCGGTGGACCGGAAGAGGGTGTTTACTCTTGTCACTTATCCGTTATTTTGAAATATTTGCTTTATTATTAGATAAATGTAAAAATGTTTAGGAATAAAAGTAGTAGGAAATTTTATTTTCTACAAACTTTGTTTGATACATTTTCCCATATAATGCATTGTTTAAGAGAAATCTTATATTTTTAGCTGCCACCACCACGCCACCTACCGAAGACTATTGTTAGCAATTGACGCTTTGTTACGTCTTAGTAACGCTCCTTTTCTTTTCTTAATTGTCAACCGGAAGTAAATATTGACAACAATCCCAGAGCTAACAACATGTAATTTGCCATATAAATATGGAGGAAGTCATGTATTGCCCACATCAGTTTATTTTAAACTCATCCTCCATAACCCACACATCTGTTCTCCGGGTTTGCGCACAAAATCCACAGAAATGTTTAAAAATAACTTATCTATTTACTATTCCGAGAGAACATTCCCACGCTCGTTGCGTCGCACGCGAAGCGGACTCGCCAATGTCGTTGCGCGGAGAAAAAAAGAAACGCCTGGAAGGACAAAAATTAATTTCGCGTTACGTTAAATTGTTTCGTTTCCTCAGATGGCGTTTTTTTTAATGCCCTACCCGGCCACGCTCTCTCTCCTTTTACTTTGCAGACCGTTCCTTTAAGTTAGGAACTTATATACTTATTTTTTTAAGAGAATAAAATAGCAAGACCGACTTTCTTAGAGTAACGATGTCGTTCGTTTTCTCTCCACGCGTCCGACCGTGTTTTGTGCCGGTCTTTTACTTTTTTCTATTCTTCACTTGCGAAGCCCTGTTAATGTCTTCCCGCGTTGTAACGACTCGTGCACGAGAAGGGAAAATAAGATCACTGGCGTAGTATGTGAATGGGCAATTCAACCAGTTTCCTGACAAAAATGATGCGATTTCAGCCAGGGTTCGCAATTTTTTGCGAGCGGTCGCCACAAAGAAATAGCGAGAAACCGTTTCATTCTGTGTCCTGCAGCGTAAACGGAGGGAAGGATCAAATTACACGTTGAGAGCAATTAGGTCACGATTCCATTACGACATCTTAAGTCATCGCATTAAATAATAAGCGGCGTCGTTTCCTCGCGCGGATCCGTAAAACTTCAAAACTACCGCTGCTTTTAAAACCTTAATCAAAATTTACGAATTTATAGCAATCGCTAGTATTTATAGACGTGACTAGGGAAAATGTATCAGATAACGTAGGTTTTCCATTCCTAGGCTTAAATTTCCATTTGGGAATAATAAAACTCGAGTTATTAATTTTTTTTCTATTTAATGTTAACATTCCATTAAAATATATGATAAATTATTCATGATATATATTCATTTCATATTACCTTTTTTAAAATTTAATTTATTTTATTTTATTGTTCATTAAAAATCTACTCCTGCACTGTGATATATCAATAAAATACGAGTGTTGATTTATAAATATTTATAATTTTTTTCCAGAAGAATATTTTTAGAACAAAATTACTTAAGAGAATACCTACTTTAAATTATTTTCTCAATATATAAAATATCAGCAAATAATTTACGCTTTTTTCATGGATAAAAAATGCATTAAGCAGGGGTGAGATTATATTCTTACGAATTAATAAATATGTTAATATTTGTTATTCCTAAAGTCACAGATAATATGATTTTCCATACGTTTTTTGTAACATTTTTTCATAAAACTGATAGTTAAAGAAATATTCCGATAATTTTATAAATTTGTTGTTAAGTATACCTTTGATACAATTGTATAGTAAAATTTTCTGATTGTTGATAGTAATACCAATGCCCCAAGAAGAATTTTAATTGCAATAAAAATTATCCAAATACCATCTAGCGTCATATTTTGTAAACGAATTTTCTTGTAAATATTGACAGCAATCACAGCATTGCCAAAGAAAATTTTAATCGCGCATTGATATTTTGCATTCCATAGCAATAAATATAATTTTTCTTCACTTATTGTTTTTCACTGTGAAAATTATTGAACGTGTTTAAAAATTATTCACAGGTGTAATTGCCGGTAATTCTTCTTGAGGAGGCTGATATCGATAACGACTCGTAATCACAATTGCAATTATTTTATTACCCTGTATGGAGAGAGTCATATGCTGGAAACATTAGATTTTTACATTATGTAAGCGGTAATGTGTCTTAACAAGTGTGACCGCGGTTATTTTATTGTGCAAGGAGCCGAGAATATATAAAACACTTAAATATTTTCTATGCTTAAGTAGTGATACATGGAAAACCGTTAGTGTAAAAAATATCAAATTTTGTTTCCATTTCTTATTGATTATAAGAGGAGACTGCTGTATATTATATTTTGCTGGAAAAATTTAATGTGCTCACACGTATGATGAATTTTTAAGTAATGAAACCTTAAGAATTAATACAAATAATCAGTGCATAACTTGCGGGGCGTTAATAAATACATTTATAGAATGTGGTCTGGGCTACTAAAACAAGTGATTTACGTACATGTATTAAGATTAAATATTTTGTCCATATAAGAATTGTATGCTTACAAATAATGTTATGAGTTATAGTTGAATATTGTATCTCTCATGAAATTTAAAATTCGTCAGGAAATTAAATTTTTTACTGCCTGTCTGATTTATGGTGGCAATTACGGATAATTTTTGTGTAAGCCTAATGTGAATTAATCTGTTCACACAAACGCGAATTTCGAAATAAATCATCCTATAATTATAAATAGTATTAAAACCTTTGCAAATAACATTGGCAGACCAAATCCGACGTTATAAATGACGCTTAATTTTAAATCTTCTCATGCATCCATATTCAATGTAAGATTAAACGAGACATCAAAAAAATAAATAAAAATGGATTAGGGTTCCCGAGTAACAAAGGACTTGAAGATAAATCATTTGCCGAATACATTATGATCAGGAAACTTCAGTTATAATTTTGCACAAGAATGTTTTGCTCAACAATCCTTTCTTATAAAAAGAAAATGCTAAATAGAGGAAATAATTTAATGTTCGTCCCATTAGTTACAATGTACGAAACTAAAAGTTACATATGTGCTTTTATATCATTTTAAACTCTCAACGGTTTACAAAAGTATCAAAAAGGAAGATTTAATTTTTTTATTTTCGGGTCATTAGAAAACACTAAATGTCACATATACCATTATCTAGTTATAATAATAAAATAATACTTCTCAATAATTGTCTGCTATAACATCACTAACTAAGCTCTTAATGCACGTATTAAAATGGATAAATACATTAGGGTACCAGGAAATTATTAAAGGTAACAGTAAAAAAAATAATTTATAAAAAGTGTCATAAAATCTATTCATGAAAGATAAATTCATCAGACACACAAATTTATTGGCTCACGCAGCCACCCTAAAACAATACGCCTGAGCTTATTGAGACGTGGTTTAAATGCCTTTTCTTACAACTTAGTACTTAAGATCATTATATAGTATCAAATTATTATTGCATAATAAATATCTTTTAAACACAAAAATCCGTGTATGAGTAATTTTTAAATGTAAGTATCAGTCTCCCCGCGTACTAGTAATTGATTGACATGGATGATATTTTTCTATTAAACCATAATTTAAAATTATTTCTCAGAAATTGCATTGCCACAGCGAAACTACGACAGATTTGAAACTTCACTATAAGCAACGCTTCTTCATATGGCGAACGTGACATTTATTTCATAATATTCTATATAATTAACTTCAATATAGCACCATTTTAACAAGAACCAAATGATAAGTAACTTCCAAATTTAATATACATTTCATATTGTAAAGAATATTTGGCAATAATGGAAGCATTAGAGTCATACGCCTCGTTAACACCATTTCCCTTTTTCTCATAAAAACAATATTTTTATCTTCAAAGGTTTTCCGTCGCTTTTGCTTCCAAACTTATCTAATTTAACAATCGAGATTCGAATATTTCTCTTCCACACACAATTCTTATATGATGAAATAATATTTTTCATGAAATTAAAGTCTCATGAGAATTATTGGAATATACATTCATTATAAGCTTAATCTAAATAACATAAGATTTAATATATGTACCTATAAATTCCATACGCGGATACCGAATTATTTATATGTGTGTGTGTGTGTGTTATGTGTAACAAAGTGTCATGGGTGTCGTTCATAAAACCTACAGTTCTATATTGAAAAACTCAAAAGGAAAAAAGTAATATGCTACTCAATGTTAGAATTATTGAAACTGAATATTATTTCATTCAAAATTATTTTTTCCGAAAAGTAAAATTCCTCGTATACATTAGACTTTACACTTAACAGAGGTAAACTATTTTTCAAAGAGTCTTCATAATATAAAAAACAACTAGATTAGTGTATACGAATTCGCTAGGAACTGAACAGAAAAAATACACAAATTCTCGTGTGATAATTTTTAAAAACTTGTTAAAAATTAGCTACAATTAGCGCATTAACGGCAACAAAGACTAACAGATAGGACTACACCTTCGGCAGGATTTAAACTTGCGAACCTAGCACTGGGAGCTAAACGCGCCAAGCACCTCCATATTAAAATCGGATTAAGGATATGATTTACGCACATTCGTGACATATTTACCTATTAAATCGTGCGCACAAATGAGATTAATCTCTCTTGTTAACCATTACCGATACTTTGTAGGATGATAAACCTTTTGTTTATGTTTTCGTGACCACTGAAGGCTTTCCTGCTCTTAAAAGAACTGTAGTTTTATAACGTAACTAATAATAACCTAGAATTATAGCAATAACATTTTTCCATTAATATGTTTTGCGCATTATATTATCTGGGGGAGTGCTTTACCTAATGCAACATTTATGGACGAATCTGTTAATAATAATTTCATTAAGAAAGGGAATTTTTGGATATTTGAACAATCTATATCTTCGATTCTTTGCATAATACTTCTACAGTTTGCTGATTCTATGAAAGATAAACGCAATTGGATAAGTTTCAAGTTGGATATTCAACTTAAGTCGCTTTTCAAAAGAAACTTTGATAATAAAAGATTATTCTTTGGCATCGTTTAAATACATTTTCGCATGAATTGAGAGTGAGTATGGGATAATTTTGCTTTAACTTTGAGATATTTAGCTACTTTGGAGATATTCAAATACTTATGAAATCTCGACATATTTTCAGAACTAATAAATTCGGTGATGTGATGCTACAAAAATTAGGGACATAAATATCTAGTCAATGAAACGATAGGTTTTCACTTAAATTGTATTATTTATAATACCAATTCTATGTTTATTTAATAAAACCTACTTGAAATACTATATAATAATTATTGGACCTTTTAATTGTTATCATTATTACTCTGACAGCTAAACAACGAAAACATTATTCGGTTGTTTAATGTATGTACTAGTATGAAATACTAGTATATAATATGCACATCGTGTATTCTTTAGATTTCTCTTGTTGACATCTGGGCAAGATTAACTACTAAATTCCCCCATTAGCTAATGTTATAGACAGAACGTCAATCAAATGACTATGTTCGAAGTAATAATAATAAAAATAATAATATTTCAGGTCCAAACCCCTATTTTAACGGTTGAAATAAATTATAATATTTTACTGTAATCATATATTCACTGATTTTGTAGATCACACAGGAAATTTTTCCATTAATTCATTGTCATCTCTCACATTAGTTTAACTACTCACCACATGAAAGAAGATTTATTAGGAATATATTCCCCAACGCATTTCTTATACAATTATTTTCTGCCTGCGATAATTCGTAATTTTAAGCTGTAATAAAACAATCGTTTTGATGACAAATTTTTATTTCATGTAGTTAATAAAATTCATAAACCTACAGATGACTCTTTCTAGATTCCTAAATATTTTTCCTCTTTGGTTGCGGCTACACGAGACGAAACTTCGCAAAGAAGAGTAAATCGCTCTTTCCCTTACAACACAACCAGGCGGCCTAACTTAAGTTCGCCCGTCTTTTATTCCCATCGCCTTTCCCCGAGTGACTCTCTCCTACGATTAATTACATTGTTGAAACTCTCTCCACTCACCCCTGCGTTTGTGGTGGCCGCCCCCGGAGGATGAAGCCGCCGCTGCCATAGCCGGGACCCTCTGTCCTCCTCCATCCAGCGTCAGCGCGACCGCCGAGATGAAAGCAAGCCTCAGCAGGATCGAGGCGGCGCCCCTCCCACCGCTAGCGGAGCACAGCCGCCCCACGGAAGGTTGCATTCCCATGCCCTCACCTTTTTAGCGTAATAACTCACCTCCCCACCCGTCCTTTCCGGACCACCTTCTTCTTCCTCTTCCGCGTTCTTTTATCTTCTTCCACCCTTCACCTCGACACCACTGGTAATGTCAACCAACTTGGGGCCGCTCGCATCACTGAGCTCTCGCTCGAACCACACCCTCGGAAGCAAACGAAGCACAGCGTCGCCGATGGAGGGATAGAGATATAGAGAGAGATGTGTGAAGGAGTAGGTTGGTGGAGAAGGATGAGGAGTGGGATGAAGAGGAGGCGCCGGAGAAGAGAGGAGAAGGAACTTTCTCTCAACTTGTGTGTTATTCTCTCACTCGCTCCCTCTTTCTGTCTTCCTTTCTCGACGTCCCTCCTTCACTCTCTCTCTCTCTCTCTCTAACCCTGAAGTGTTTGAGAGTGAGTTTCCAGGGTCCTCCTCCGTTTCTATTTTTTTCTCACTCCTCCTCCCAAACTCCGACTCCCTCCCTCCCTCTCTCTCTCTTCTTATGGGTTCGATCTTTTTATCTTATATTTCTTGGCCAAGTGTCCTTTACTGCATCTTCGTGCTCTTTGCACTTTAGTGATTCGGTTATCCTTTTTTTCGGTGATCCGGTAAAAAATACCCGTGGCTTCGCCACCTTCGGAGGAGGGATGCCAAGAAGAGATACGGTATCCTGAAAGAACCCTGAAATTATTTTTTATTATTGGCGGGTTTAAGTGCAAACACCTAAATACAAAATCTATGCATCCTATTGATTCAAAATCACGCTTCGTTTTTCTTTGCTAAGCACGAATCGAATCTAAAAATTTAGATTAAGTGTGTTGAATAAAATAATTCTAACTTCTAAGATGAACGAGATAATTTTGCGAAAATATTCATTTTTTTTAAGCAAAGGTTTTTTTTTAAGTCCGAAAAACATTCCAAAAACGGATACCCATTAAATTATACCGAATTTATGATCGAATATTAATCCCCTTGAAAGAAAGGTCACATCTATATATGAATAGGAATCAATTCAATGTTAATAATAATTCGTTGCTTGATTTAAATGCGTGCTGTACCGTTTCCCTCCTTCAAACTACACGATATCCATTCGCGCAGCCAAAGCCTTGATACGAAATTAATCGAGTTACACATATCAACGGTCCCATCGACAGCGCGCTTTCCGATTGAAAGAATCGAGAGCTGATACACCCGCTTTCCAATTTAAACGCGGAAATAGTGTGAAATCGATTCAACGCCTGTGAAATAAACAACTATCGGTAACGAATAGTTTGCAAACCAGAATAGAGATGAAAATTCAATGATCGAAATGTTGAAAAATATCATTTATGATTTTCTCGTCGATAAGCTATGCAAATCATTGAGTAATCTCGTCTAAGAACTGAAAATCAGAAAAACATTTCTTGATAATCACGTGCCATTCCAAGGAACACCTAAGTTGAATTTGTCCCTTGGTAAAATAAAACGTTTTTAATGGTCAAATAATGGCTATGTGAGAGGCACAAACAAACTCCTAAGCTATTCGAGCGGATGAGAACTTCATCACGCAACGCACAAGGGGCTCATATCATGTACTGTTTTCAGCGAACTCGCTTCAGAAAGTCGCCCAACTGGGTCGCCAATCACGTGAGAGGTTGAAATTTTGGTCAAAAATACTCCCTTTGAAACAGATCGCGCGGAAAAATGAAACCTTTTCGCTGTGGCAGGAAATCAGACATGCTAGATTGCTTCCGCGCCATATACTTGTCGCTAGAAACAGAAGATCATCAGTATTCTTCTTGTTTGGTTAAGTTATTATATCATAAAATGATCGATTCAGATGTTATCAGGTTATAAGAATGAGCATTATAGTTATAGGATTAAAATTAATTTACTTTTATATTATTAGACTAAACCGTGGTTGAATATTTCACTGTTAAGTTATGTTGGTAGGTTAATTCGTACTAAATAAAATTAGGAAGCAAATTTAAAAAAAATATGGTAAATATAAGAACCAATTACAACAATCGACTGAGTTAAATTATTCATCGCGCCCTATACGCACAATAATGCATAAAGAAGAAATATACAGTATTTTATCTTCGCAACTCAATGTAATTTGCTATAATCTGTCGGAGAACTTCAAAAGTTATTCGGTTAAGCCAAATTTTCATAAAAACCTTTATCCAACATTAGTTCTCAGGATTACATAATGAAAAACTCTCCTACCTCAAAACAAACAAAACCACATAGTTCTACGGAGGAGACCAAAGTCCACTTTTTCCGACGACAAAACTTCCCCGACCGCCGAGTTTTCGAGCGAAATGAAAGAAAAAATATCTCCAAAACTCCTGCCAGCAACTCCAACAAGAAGAGGAACGTTAAAAAAAATCAAATAGCTTTTCCCTTCTAAGAAGTCAGGTCACTCCCGGTGCCAAAAACTCGCTAATCGCACACTTTTGTTTTTATCCTCCGAAAAACTTAATGTACATGGTGGTGGGAAAACGGGAAATAATATCCTTTTCCGCAAGCAGTTCCTTTTTCACACGTCACATCAGCAACAACAACCAAAAAACAACACGCTCCGAAGGAATGATTTTTTTTATCAAGAAGCGCGTGTCCTTTTTCGCGACAGTAATAAATCTTGAAGCACGAGATAAACTCACAACTCCGAAAGGAAAGCGCGCGCCTGAAGTAGCGCGACCGCAAAATTCGATGCGGGTCGCGAAAATATATATGTATGTATGTATATATTTCCCGACGCAACGCGCAGAGTCGAAGACGAAGCGAGAGACTGAAGGAAGTTTAGTTCGTGCTCGGGGAAAACGGAGGGGAATACTGCCAACCGGTGCTGCCACCTACATCACCCTCCCACACGGAGCGGTCCCGATTCGCCGATTTGGGGTTCTGGCTCTGCGCATGGCTCGTGTTGCGAATGGGACGGGGAGAGACTATGAAAAAGGGGGAAGAGAGGTAGAGAGGGGGAGAATGAGAAGGTTTGGAACTATGAGGGTTTCAGGAAGAGATGGGTTGGCGAAAGGGGGATATTAGGGGGTGGGGGATGGGCATGGAAGGAGATGTGATCTTAAGAGAGAGAGAGAGAGAGTTGGGAGAAGAGGGTGGGAAATAAGAGGAGAATGAGGGAAGAAGTGGTTTGAAGGTTGGACCGAGTTGGCCGCCGGTTAAAACAGGGAGAGAGGAAGTCCATCCATCCATTTGTGAAGCATCCTCCATGAATCAGGAACAGGACTCTCGCAAGAGATAGGTTCATTCGTCCCAGCAGCCAGTAGTTGCATTTCTAGTGCATTTTACGTGCCGAGCTCCCTTTGTTATTAATTTATATTTTTGCATCCCGGGCTTCATTATTCTATTTCCCAAAATCGAGTAGGCCTGCGTTTTTGTTTTGTTTTGGTGAAAGAAAGATTTGCGGTCTAATATTAATTTTCTTTTATCTCTCTTCTTTGTTTATTTCTTTATCTTACGAGGTCCATTTGGAAATTATTCAAAAAATATCGGGCGGCAAAATGATAAGAGGGCCTCGTATTTGTCAATGAGATATTTTTTAGAGGTCCAGAGATTTATTTTAAGTAAAGGGGCTCAATGCTTCGATAAAAATATAATTATGCGGTAAATATTAAAAATTATGATCCGCGGTTACTTGATGATCCATTGGTAAACTTGCTGGTATTTTAAAGAACCTCTAAGTTAATTCATTAAACACTTATACTATTCGAGATAATTTATTTTTTGTTTGGTCGTTGAGTTCCAATTTATATAATAGACTACTTAAATTAATTTTCTATATGCAGTAATTTCCGGCTATACGCTGGAGAGGCATTCCTGAAAACTGTGACATATAACGAAAGGACGTATAGTGAAACCTATTTTTCCTTAGAACATTGATAAAAGTAGGGGTTACGTTCCTGGCGGAAGATTTGGTACATTTGTATCCCAAATAATGAATATATATACGGTACATTAGGCATATTTTGTTAAAACAAATGAATAAAATTAATAACTACAAATAACTCACCTAGGCATATTATATTTTTTCTACTTCAAAATACAATATCAAAAATTCATTGATTGGAAAAATACACAAAATCATTCGCAGTTATGAAATTATAATATTGGCCTTTTTATAAAGAAACGCTGAAAAGGTACATTTGTACAAAATGAAGTTTAACGCTTACCAGCAAAAACGCATAAGCAATGAATGAAATTTCTGTACCTAACTTTAGTAAGTGAAGTTGAAACTATTGTGTAATACTGCTCACAAATATTTGGTCATTCGGTAAGGGGGGAATAGTGTTTTCAATATCTATTTAAATTACGATTTCATATTGTCAACTAACATAACAAACGTGATTTTCTTGTATGTATCATGTACTTTTGAAATGTATGTCCATACAAAACAGTTTTTATAGAATACTTTAGTTGATATATACCACATTATAATCGTAATTTTAATGAAATACTAGCTGACCCACGTGCAAACTAGGCACTGCAGTTTCATGCAAGTATATTTAGGATTTTTTACTAAAACGCAACGCTACGAATCATTTTAGTACCTCCTTGTGTACAAGTCCAAATACTACTGGGTATAATTTTTATTTTTAAATTACCAAAGGCCTGACATGGTTCAAAGATACGGATAACTAGCCAAGCGTGAAAACGGGTTTATGCAGATAAAGGCCCGCCGTATCTAGCGTTCATCCGTGTGACTTATTCATAGTTATCTCAAACAGGAGGCATATGGGGAATTTTCTGGGTTTGATATTGGAGTGTTGGGTCAGATGGTGAGAGGCCTATGCGTTGTATTAGAAATCTTCTTCCGTCAATGTCTTTGGTAATGACCTGTGAATCCAAACAGTTCCCAAACATGTCGATTATCCTACAGGATCAAGTTTATTGTTTAAAGAAATTGCCATCCGTGTTCAATGTATGGGCAAATTAGATTTACATATCATAGAGTCACAATGCATACGGTTATAGTCGATTTACTGTATTTATCTTTACTTTTCGTAAATTGCTATAGGCATATGTGATGAAGGAGTACCATCAGCGGACCCAAATATTGCTGACACTTGTTAAACACTGGGTATATTCGTTGAACTGTAGAGTTCTCATTCACTTCATGAAGAAATCGCATTAATAAAGGGTTGGCGATTTTTGTTTATGGTAATGGCGATTTCTTTTCATACATCTGTTTGTAAGAACCTGCATACGGATCTATATCATTCATCGTACGGCTCAAAATTTCTAGTATGTCATGCTTCAAATAAACATTTTCCGGCATTGCAAGTCTATTATCATTAGCTTTTGTTGAGGCTATAATGTATTACTCTCAGTAAGATGCATTTTCGTTCGGCCTTGGGTACTAAGAACTAATTCGATGATGCATTTCACCTAGTATTTTAAAACAATATAATCCGATATCTGGAGACAGCTTAAAATCAGATACGAATGAAAAAATGGCGTTATTGTATTGGCAAATGTTGTTCCTGAAGTTGTGAGACATCTCATTTATAACAGAGAATACATTGTATAGTCCAGGGATATGGTGTTTATGATAAAGTAGCCTTTCCATTCTGACAAAATGACAAAATTACCACGTGTTTACTAAGATGAAGTCTATTTGAAATTCTTGGTTAATTCCACCCCGTCTTTCTCCGTCATAAATTTGATGATTAATGCTTTTCTATTTCCTGGTATTGTAGGTAGTCGAAATCTGCGTACTGATCGGCTACTGAAGATTTGTTTCCATTTTAATTTTAGATTCAATAAAACCGTTTAAGCTGTTTTAAAAATAAACTAACAGAGAAACAAAGCTGACGGTAGCAAAAAAGTAACTGAAACCAGTTTTGCAGTCACGAAATTAAACAGAGAATGGAGAACCAGTAGGGTAAGTTCAACTCAGCAGAGATAAATCAGAGTGGTGAAAGATTTTCATGTACTCCTGTCTCGCACTTCATTTGAGAAAAGGTTGTGTGCGCATTTCCTTCCCCTCCACTCCCGTCCTACCATTTCTGCTGATGCCAGTGTTACAGATCTCTAATTCATTTATATAAAATTACAATGCTCCTATTGAACTTTTGAAAGTCTTGAAATTTTTTGTGTCAAAAAGACGATTAGAGATTCAATATATAAGACCATTTCCAATTAAATGAGTCTGGCCAATCTCTAGATAAAAGAGCGGGAAAAATTGTGCATCTTTATTAATATATAGATCACCCAGAGCAATTATTGAAATTCGCTGCTTACATTTGACCTTTCTCCTCTTTTACTGGCAAAATTCATTAGATAATTTATTTACGTTGCTTCCAGAACGATTTTTTTTTATAAGAAGGCGATGATAAAACTCCACATACTTTTCTGAAGATATTTTTCCTTCATTTTTGTGCCTATGATAGAGATCTTACTTTTATCTCATTCAATCTTTATTCTAGGAAGCTGGTTTTGTCGTTTGTTTTTGCTTACCGCTCGAGACGTCTCTTTTGCCTCTTAGCAACCAAATGTTTCCTCAAACTCATCTACCTATGCGTAATTTTATCCAGCTCTCCCATAGTCTCTTTCCATTCTTAGAAACTTTTCTTCTCTGTCAGCTTTAATTTCTCATATCTGCTACCTTATCTAAAAGTCACTATCCATCTAGACAACTTGGCAACTCAAGTAGCGTCAGTCACAGACTTTCATCTCGTACAAATCGCTTTTGGCATTCTCTCAATGTATAGAACGATTCTTTACGCTACATAAGTTTCTATTAAGTTTCAATGTTTCGTCTATTAATTATACAAGCACAAATGCACGAACTGTCTTTGCAAATATAACTCAAAGAGTTATTTATCACTATGAAAAGTTAATTGTTAACTGTACATTAGGCACGGAATTATGCTAGGAATATTCAGTATTTCCATGCTACATACATAAAAATTACTTTATTATGGATAAATTCTAACTCATTGCCTGCCTAAACTATTTACATTGAAGCTAAAATAAAAAATTCAACAAAATATCCTCTTCCGTGACAGTGCTTAATTAATGATAAGAGATTTGGTTTAGAACACACATACAAGTGGTAAAATTAGTTTTATGATTAATTTCATGCAATTTATCTTAAGCAAAAATATGTTTTGATGACTAGATGTCGACAAGTTGCTACAGGAAAAATCTCTTTCCCTCGTAATATTATGTAAGATTTGCTTTGAGTTCTGCTCATCGCTTGAATTTGGTCATCAGCGTTATCTGGTTAGCTTGAAATTCTCTCTCACTTTCGATAAATTTTCCTCGTCATCTTCCAATTTTCGGTAATAATATGTATTGCTTTGTGTTGGAGCTTTCCTTGTTCCAGTATATCTGCTGAAATATTCCATTTCAAGAGCTGGTCTGTATTCTGCACCACATCAAGAGTTGATCACTCCCCATTTTAAATGTTTATATTATCGGATAGCAATATGTCCTTATGAAATCTTACTGTAGATTATTTCATCTTACATTGATTTTAGTGTCTCAATAATCAATAAAAATTATAATTTTACTTATATACGTCCGAATGTCCAGTCCATTAATTCATTTATTTTTAATACATTTTTAGAGTAAATAAATATCAACGGGGAAATTTATGTGAATATTTTCACCATGGATCTAAAGAAAGTCTCTCCATGAAACTATCAGGTTCAGCGACATTTTAAATTGTGTGAGCACCTATAAAGTCCTTAGGTGAATTATAATAATAATTTAATAAATCTGAGACAAAATCGAATGATTTCCTCAATTTTGATAATCGGACATTAAGTAACGAAAATAACCTAAACGTAAACATTGTATCGGAAAGCAGCACTTTAATTGCATCTTGTACGTAAAATCATCTATTGATTTGGTGACAATTATTATTATTATTATTATTGAATATATATCATATATAGCGTTTACTATTCTCACAACTTACAGCTTAAATCAACATGAACTAACTCTCCACTAGTCCCTAATTATCTCTTAAAACTAAATTAACCCAACTGATGTAAACATACTTGCAGGGATAAAAAAATGATTGTACGTATATACAAAGCTATTGAATGCTTCAAAATAAAGCGGGAAAACAGATGCGAAATAGATGTCCAACTTGGAAACATGATTCTTATTTCCAGTTAACTTGAACGACCTCGTGTGCAGCTCCCATCACTCAATATCGAATTTCATTAAACGATACTGATATGGCAGCATCATATAGGGAACGACGCAACAGACTTCGTTATAAAAATAATACCAGCACTACTTTTGCCTAAGAGAGATGGAAATTTTGTCCCGCACGTAAACCAATCTGAGCGTAACTCCCACTCTCTCTGACCCTTTTAAGCCTCTAGCGGGATTCAAAGAAGAAAATCCACCGTAGAGCTGTGTATTTAGATAAGCCACTACAAAAAAAAAAAACAAATGAAAAATCATAAGAAAAGGAATCAAAAACAAACAATGAAATCCCCACGAGCCAACGCTTGAGGAAATCCATTGACACACGAATTGAATACGACGATAGAAACAGAAGCGCTTTCAGCTCTGAGTCTCAAAAGAGGATTTATTTTTGCTCATTCTTCTCCTTCTTCTTTCTCATTGAGCCCGCTCATGAGCCGAGCAGAGAGAGAGAGAGAGCAAAAGCGAAGGAGAATTTAAGGGGAATTTTATTTGTGCAAGAGAAAGAGAGCTGTGAAAGTAGGAGTTTGAGGAGTAGAAGAATGGTTGGGAGCTGTTGAATGTTAAACTTTTCTTCGAAAAAATTCTTCCCTCCCCGTGTCTCCTCCCTTTTCCCCTCTCTCTTCTTTCGCCTTCGGTTTCTTTCGACTCTTCCTCTCTCTCTCTCTCTCTTCAAAACGACCTCTTCCCTACTTTTATCTCTTTCGCATATTTTCTTACTCCATTTCAAATTCTTCTCTGTCCTTTTCTCAGCGAACTCCCAAATTTTGGGCAACTTCTCATCACTCATGCTTAATTCACGCTACTTCTCCAATTTTCTCGATCAGATAAACTCGCCCTTTCTCCCATTCTCCCTCTCTTGCTCTCTCTGACGTTTTACTCAACGAATAATTCTCGCTCCTTCTACTTCGCGTGAAGTAGGTACACATTGTATTCCTTAGCAAAGTGGACCTAAAACAATACATGGTATAAGAAATTTATACGCAACTACTTCTTTGGCTCGTTCGATCTATTGCCTCATCCAACCATTTATCTTCCTGTCGTTAATTTCCCCAAAAAGTCTTCCATTCCTGAATTGGCCGTATTTCTTTCTTCCGCTTTCCAAACCGTGTACTGCCGACCCTTCCCTCGCATCAGATTATGTCCTCACCTTCAGCGATCCTTCGCCTATTATTCCTTTCCGTCCGGCGGCCAATTTACTCGTCCTTAACCCTTTCAATCCTTCCATTATTTTTCCCATCAACACCACCTGGGCTTTATACTCTCCATTCCCCCATTTCCTGTTTTAACTTTTAGTTTATTTCGACATCTCCCCTTATCCTTTTTTCGTCTGTCTCCTCAATTCTCTTTATCTTCTTTATCTTCAAGCGTCTTCATCAATCTACATTTCTCCGTCTCTCTTTTCTTTACTATCCTTACGCTTTATTTATTTAAAGGTCTGCCTTTTCCATCGCTCTTTATTCTTCTACTCTCCTTACTAACTACTCTTCTTTTGTATATTTCACCCACATCCTCTCTCATCATTGCCTCTTACCGCTTATTTCCGAATTTTCTTCTCGGTCCTTTTCTTCACACTCTCCCTAACCCTCCCCACCTAATTTCACCTACTTTACCGCCGATTTTCTAACAATCAACATGATATTCCACGTGTCCCTCCAGCACTCTGATCATTGACCACACTTAGGATCTACACCGTAGCCTTCGCGCTCACAGCCTTCATCCTAAAACCCCCACAACCCTTACCCCAGTCCCCTCATCAAACCACCCTCCCTCTCATACCCCCTCTCATCCTCCCATTTCTCGCTTCGCTCCTAAACTCCATCATTACTCTACTCTCCTTGAAACTTTTCGCCTTGGCGTATCTAACCTCCCTTTGCACCTCCTCTCCCCCTTAACCGCCGTCCCTGCCCCACCTTATCTCCGGCGCGCCTACGAACCAGCCACGCACCCTTAGGGCCTTTGTTCGCCAACTCCTCAGAAACTCAGCTTCCGTGCCGTCTCGTGGAGGGATGCAGGTGGAAGTTGGGTGAAACCCAAAAAGAGTCTATTAAACAAGAGAAAATGCTGGGGAAGACGGCGAAGGAGTACAAGAGTTTGCGACCAACTATCCAACCTTTTGAATATTTTGGAGCGCACACGTCACCATCCCCGCGCGAAACCGATATTGTTGTCTGCGTTCATATATATAAAAAAATGCTAGTCGAAACTGCAAAATAAAATTTTTAAATCCTTCCCCTTTCGATCCGTGACGATAGTCGCACCTCTCTATTTTTTGTCCTCTACCCTGCCGATTATTTTTTAGTCCATCTGTCTCCCTATCCCCTGAAGGTTTGTTTTCACCGTGGCGCTAAAAAAGGGAGGGTTTTTCAAAGCCTTCCAATAGAGGTCAGGGTTTCGGATCTTCGCCACGCTACCCGCATGGAACACAAAGGGTAAAAAGAAGAGACGGGGTAGACGAGAGTCGGAGGGACATGAGGCGAGAGAAAGAGAGGTTGAGGTTAAAATGAGGAGAAATTTTGGTCTGTGTTAGAGTGAGGAAAGGAGGAAGATGGAAGGGGGAGAAAGAAGGGAAAGATGAGGAGAGAGAAGAAGAAATAGATCGATACGGAGATGTTGCAGAAGAGGCTGAATGAAGTCCTCATCCTACCACTCTCCTCTATCCGTCTCTCCCTATATATCCTATACCCTTGTGCCCACCCATTCTATACACTCTTTTCCCAGCACACCCTCCCTAGAAACCCACACCCTCCCCACCCTTACGAAGCCTCCTTTCTACCACTGCTCCCCCTCTATCCTGCATTCGATCGAATTTTGGGTCCTCACTCACAATAAATCTCGGGACTTCTCTCGTTCTGTCCCTACCCAAACCATTCCCACCCCACCGCTCACCTTTCTCCTCCTCCTCTCTCTCTCTCTCCCTTTGCTGCCTCCCCATCGAATTCAGTACCAGATTCTCGACCTCCTAAACCGAGGGATACCCCGAGAAGGGACACCGTCCCCCCCCCCTTTCTCTCCATCTTTCTCCCTGCTCACACTACAACCCCTCTCTGTAGGAAGGATTAAAGGGTAGTGCGGGGGAGGGGGAGGAGAGGTAGGAGATAAGAGAGGATGGAAGAGGGCACGGGATGGGAGGTTACGTAGGGTTTTTTGGCCAAAAGGAGGGGGCTGAATGGTAGGAAGGTCGAGGAGCGAAGAGATTGGAAGATTCGGATATTGGATGATGCCGAGTAGATCTGTGGCGGGGTTTTCATAGAAAGGGCATTGGGCAGCGGTATTAAATCGAAGAAATGGAGTAAGGGTGGATATAAGAGATGGATTCTGACTGTAATCATTGCTATTTAGCAGTACTTAACGTCCTAGGTGAAAGAACCAATCTTGAGGAGCAATGGAGTAATTTCGCCGATGAAATTGGAAAAATGAGTAGTTCCCAATGAGTCAAAGGAGAAATAAATATCTGAAACCCATGATTCAGATTCAGACATTTCCGTAAGCGTTCGTAAGATTGAGGAAGTTATCTGAAATATAATTCAGGCGCATACTAAAGGTATGTTTTAATTTACCTGCCTTGTGCAGAATCTTTGAAAGTAAGATTATGCAACTCAACAAAATTTCGCTGAAAACTTAATATATGAAACACTCATATAGTTAGGACAATAAGTTTTTGACGTTATAAAAACTACGCAAAATTATTCATTCACTTAATATATTATTTTGAGGTTGGGATAATTCGATAAAAATACATCTGTAATGTTTCTCTCAATCCTCATAGATGATTTACATGTATTTCAAATTTCGGAATCATGCAAGCTACCGTATCTGAAATTTTCAATAATATTTATATAATTTGCAACACATAATGTGAATGCATTTAGATATTTCTGGGGCTAATCGTTACTTCAGCGCCCATTCCAAACGATCTACTGAAAATTGAAGCTGTTTTGGCTGGAAGTGGACAGGTAGCGAGCGGTGGCGGTCGTAAAGCACGGCCGAGTTCAAAACATAGAGTCAACTGTCTGAAGGCATGCGAGGAATCTATCCGTCCCTAGCGGTTTCAGGGTGTGGCGAGGTGGCCCGTGCGGTGTATAGAAGGGCATGCTTGGCATGAAAGGTGGTCGAGATTGAATGTTACGGACGAAATAACTGAAGAGGGAATCGATGAGGAGGGACTAAAAGGGGTTGAGTGGTACTTCGGCGGGAATGTTTCTCAGGACGAAATTTACGTTATTAGGAATATGCGCACAAAGTCGTTTTTTTATATTACGACTTCTTGGTGCTTGCATACTACAAGCGCTTACAAAAAAATCACCATTCGTCAAGATCTAAATTCGCAGATAAACCAATGTGATATTCAAGACAACAGCATTTTAGTCACGCGGAACACATGTATATAAGATAATAAATTGCAATAGTTCTTGCATTTTTTTTTTCATTTTTCGCAATATTAATATAAATCGTTCCATATATATATATATATATATATATATATATATATATATATATATATATATATATATATATAGGGTAAAATGAGGGGGGAAGAGGGAGACAGGAGGGGTTACAAAGAAAACGAATGGAAGGTAATTGAATAAGCGGTTGGGAATTATTTGTGAAGACTCGCCCCTCTTAAATGAATACCTTTCCACAATCATTCTCCTCTATTTAGCTTGCCGAATATTTTGTAAATACTTTGTATCAACATTGTTGTCTTTGGCCCTTTTACCAAGTTTTGGTAACTTTTTGTAACAGTTTGCTACTATGTTGCTTTCGCCTTTCTTTCCCACCCTTCCTTTTCCCAACCGCTTATTCAATTACCTTCCATTCGTTTTATTTGTAACCCCTTCTGTCTCCCTCTCACCACCTCATTTTACCCTATATATATATGGAACGATTTATATTTTAACCGGTAGTTTTTTAAATTAAAAATTTGTGGAAATACAGAAGTTCTTTTTTCAATATTCCTATCTAGAGTTTCTAATATCTATAGCGATTGGATTGCGTCCGTGTTTCGAGTTTAGTGGCTCTGTGTTAGTGTATGTGTTACACTAAAATATACGGTGAAATTAAGATATTTTATGTGTTAGGATTATGGCGTCATTGCCAGTGCCTTTTTCTACGTATCCGGATTAAAAAATTGCGAAATACGTATGACGTCATTATATTTTTTCGTTGTTATTAATAGAAGCATGTAGCATTTCTGCTTCCACAATTTCGTCAAACCGTATTTAAATTCTCTCGTTCATTTAATTCAATAATTGAAAAAAGTTTTTAAAAATTGAAATAATACTTCTATTAAAATGTTTTTCAGGTTTTGCCAAAAGTTCGAGTTTTACGGCTATGACGTCATCCTAAATTTACATCTTGGTAGTTCAATCAATTCTATTATAATATATAGATTATCAATCCCAATAATTAAAAGGAGTAATGCGTTTTTATATAATGCAATATATTGTCTTTCGAAATGATGCCGTAATCATATGCATACGTTGCTAGTTTAAATCAATGAGAATAAAAGGCATTTTATAAATTTTCTTTGAAAAAGCATTGAATCGATGCTATTACAATAGTTTACTAATTTTCATTTAAAAGCATTGTACTCGTTTCCATGGTATATCATACTTTTCATTGTTGAAAAAGTCTCCTTTTCCGACTGAAATGAAATTTCTACACCAATTCGGCATGGATTTGAATTTAGTCTTCAAAAATAATAGAAAATTGTTTTTGCTGTAGAACAGTTTTTATCTTAATTGTAACTAATTTTAAAATGCAACTTTATGAAGCCCTGCATAGATTTCCATGCTTTATTTATTGGATATTGAAATGAAACAATGTGTTTGAAATAACCCCCTAAAAATTGAAATTTTTGGAATTTTCGATTTTCTCGTTGATTTGACTTATCAACCTACAAAATCTTAAGTGAATAGACCATCTCGTAGTACCTAAACATTTATATCCTCCAATATATATATATATATATATATATATATATATATATATATATATATATATATATATATATGTATATATGTATATATCTTATATACATCCCATGTAAGAAGCAGCAATTTATATTAGACTTCTTAATTTAATAAGAATTTTTCGCCTATAACTTCACATAGACTTAAAAATATCAAGTTCTATCATCATCATCATAGGTAGTCTGTCCGTAGACAGGTCCGTGATTATTCTTGGTTAAACTTGGTTCTCCATATACTCCTATTTTCCGCTGTCCTCTTTATATCTTGATAACTCTCTTTCCCTTTCAAATCGTCTATCAGCTGAAACCTTTTCCTACCTCTTTCCCTTTTCCCATCTAGTTTTCCTTCTAACACGTCTTTAATCATACTCTCTCTCCTCAGGTAATGTCCAACCCAGTTAGCCTTCCTCTTTCTGATAGTCTGTATAATCATTCGCTTCTCTCCTATTCTTCGTAGCACTTCATCGTTTTTCATCCTATCTGTCCATTTTATCTTCAGCATTCTCCTCCAAGTCCACATTTCAAAGCTTTCCAAGTATTTGATGTCATTTTTCCTTAGCGTCCATGTTTCTGCCCCATACAATGCTATACTCCATACGTAGCATTTTATCAACTTCTTGCGGATATCTTCCCTTATATTCCCTGTAAGTAGTTGTTTCTTTCTCCTGAAAGCCGCTTTTGCTTTTCCTATTCTAGTTTTGATCTCATCCGTACATTTTGCCTCTCGTGTTATGATACTTCCAAGGTATTTATATTCTGAAACTTGTTCTAATGGCTTTCCCCCAATAGTTATGTTCAGATTCTCTTCTTTACCCGATATTCGAATGACCTTGGATTTTTCTGTATTTATTTCCATACCGTATTTTCTACCTGTTATCACTAGTCTATTTATCATTTTTTGTAGCTCCTCTTCCTTTCTTGCTAGAAGTACTTGATCATCTGCGTATTTCACTGTTCTTATAATCCTTCCTCCAATTTTGAAATCCCCTGTGCCTTCTAAAGCTTCTTGCATTAGACTTTCTCCATATATATTGAATAGGGTTGGCGATAGGCAGCAGCCTTGTCTTACTCCTCTACCGATATTTATTCCGCAGGTGTCCACATTCTCAAACCTGACCTTTACAACTTGATTCTCATATAGATTCCTAATCAGTCTCCTGTCTTTCCAGTCTACACCTATATCCTTTAATATCTTCATCAACTTTACCCAATTTACTCTATCAAAGGCCTTCTGCCAGTCTACGAAACATGCGCAGATATCTTGACTGTATTCTATTGCCCTTTCTGATATGATTCTAACTACTCCTATAGCATCTCTAGTTCCTCGTCCTTTTCTGAAACCGAATTGATCTTCCCCTATTATTTCTTCTGCCTTTTTCTCCAGCCTTTTATTAAGAATCCTCGTGATGATCTTCGATATGTGTGACAGAAGGCTTATAGTTCTGTAATCTTTACACTGCATTGCCTTTGGCTTCTTCTTTAGAGGGATCATTGTTACTTCTAGGAAATCGTGAGGCCACTCTCCCGTGTCGTAAATCTTATTAATTAATTTCCTGATCACTTTTAGTCCTTCTGATCCTATGACTTTAAGTATCTCAGCCGGTATTCCATCGCTGCCCGTGGCTTTCCCCTTCTTTATTTCCACTATCGCCTTTTCTACTTCGCTCTCCATAATACTTGGTCCTAAGTTGTCTTCTTCAATGTTTTCCTCATTTTCCAGTTCTATTTTTGCCGCTCCTGCCTGTTTGCTGTATAATTCTTTAATGTATTCTTCCCATACCTGTGCTACATCCTTTGTTTCTGAGACTATCTTCCCATCCGTATTCATAATTCCTTTACCACAAATTCCATTAGACTTCTTATCTTCTAATTCCAGTGCCCTAGCGTACATCATATCGTACCGTCCTAACTTCTCCATTTGTTCTATTTCATCACATTTTCCTTTTATCCAATTTTCTCTAGCTTTATCTGTTACCCTTCTCAACTCATTGTTTATACGCCTATAGTTGGCTCTACCTTCTTCACTGTTAACGTTTTTCCATTTTCGTCTCTCATTCATTTTCTCCAGCATTTCCTTCGTGATCCATGGTTTTCTGATTTTCTTCTCTTGTTTTCCAATCTCTTTATCCAAGGTATCCTTGATACTGGTTTTAATTCCATCCCATTCTATATCAACGGTCTTCGGTTTGTTTTCCAACTTTCTTAGGTTATCTTCCAACTTCATGCTGACTACATCCTGCCTTTCTTTCAGTTTTTCTAGGTCCCAGGTCTGTCTTTCTCTTCTCGTTTTTCTTATTTGTTTGAGCTTTGTACTCATGTCAAGTATTAGAAGGCTGTGATCTGAATCAATGTCTGCTCCTTGCAATGCCTTGGCGTTCTTTATGCTGTTCCTGAATCTTTGTTTTACAAGGATGTAATCTATTTGGCATCTCATTCTATCTCCTGGGCTTTTCCATATGTATAACCTTCGTTTATGGTTTTTGAACCATGTATTAGTCACTACAAGGTCATTATTGATGCAGAATTCTACGAGTTTCTCCCCTCCTCGATTTCTCTTCCCAAGTCCGTATTGCCCGACAACATTTTCTTCCTGTCCTTCTCCGACTATGCTGTTCCAATCTCCCATTATTATGCAGTTTACCTTTCCTCTTCCGTCTTCTTCGTAAATTTCATTAATTTTCTCATAGATCTCATCTATTTCTTCATCGTCATGAGCTGACGTTGGCATATATACCTGGATTATCAGCATGTCCACTGGGACTGCTTTTAGCTTGATTGCCATCAGTCTATCGTTCGTTGCTATTATCTTTGTCACGCTTTTCATCATATCTTTCCTAAGTACCAGAGCTACTCCCCTTTCCCCACTATTTCCTCCAGAATAAACTACCGTGAATTCTTCCGAGTCAAACTGTCCTTCTCCTTCCCATCTAATTTCGCTTAGCCCTATAATGTCAACTCTATTTCTTCTCATTTCTTCTTTCAAGTTCTCTAGCTTTCCTGCCTTTCTCATAGTTCTTACGTTCCAAGTCCCTATTCGTAATTTACTTTCGACAAATGTTTTCCTCAAGGCAGTCCCCGTTCTATATAAAGTTCTATATAAATAATTTTGGAAAAATTTCAAAAAATTTGGGAATTATTAAAAATACATTGATAATTCAACTATCATTTTAGTTGATATTCAATTTAACAAAGGTGAAATACTCCTTTAGCCCTTTGGCTAAAGAAGTATTTCACCTTTGTTAGTTTTGGCCAAAGTTATTGAGCTACTATCTATTATGATATTCAATTTGTTTACTAAATGCAAAATATATTTTGACATTTCTGATACCTCCATCAGAATCATACGGATCGCAAATTAATTGTCTCGAAGAAACTTTCTCCCGCTCAGATAGTATGAAATATTAAACAGAGTTTTTGTTTATTCGATATGGTTTAATTTTCGTTGTAGCATGAGATAAGTTAAAAGCAGGAAAGATTAAAGAATTTCGAGAAGTGTTTACACGGAAGAGATAAAATTGAAAATTTAGGAGGTTAGATGAGTTTCTGAAATTGTAAAGAACGCATTAAAAGGGACCTATTAAAGGATACAAGACTGGTTTAAAGATGGGCTTACCCAAATGAGTATTCAAATACCAACTTTAATTAGAAGGTTGTTAATATATGCGACTTTCTTCTGATATAAACAAAGTTTATTTTCTTATTGATAAGTTTGCATTTTATTATTGTTTTAGTCATTGTATGTTTATCATGAATAGCCGTTATCGTCCCTTCCTAAATTTTCGAAAATATCCATTTACATATCGATAAATTCCTATATTATCCATTGCACTGCATCACGACAAATCTCAAACTGTAACATTCATTCCATTTCTAAAGGCGGATTGGTTGCATTTATGTTTGGGTCGATTACATATATGACATATTTTTAGTTGTATGCTTGGTGCACTCATGCACTAAATGGAGTTTAAATATTATAAATGTTTCCGTTCAGAGAAATCGAATGCTTAGTGCCAAATGCTGAACTGTAAAAATTATATTCGGGATTTTGTGAAAAGGGCAAAAATAACGATCCCCAAAATATAATCTCTCTCCTGAAATATGATGCTCACATAGAACGAGTAGCGTGTTTTAAATCGAGGAAAACACGAGGGCAGCGGAAGGATTAAAATCGGCAAAGTTATAAAACCCGAAAAGAGATCAACTCGGGAAACGAAATCCGAAACTATACCCTATGGCTTTAAATGATTGCAAATCTAACAACGAATGGCGAGAAAGCGGCGGGATGAGACAAGAATTTTAAAGGCTAATGGGGCGTCCGAGGGAGTGTAGAATAAGTTGGTGACTTGAGGAAATAAAAGAATGTGAAGTGAGAGGAGAATAGAAAGGGATGAGGGAAGGGTGAGAGGGCGGAAGAGAGAGAAGTGCGCAGCAGGAAGACTTAGAGGGGCGGATTAGGGCGGGAAAAGGGTCAAAATGGAATTGAAAAGGGGTGCAGCGGGGTTGTAATGGGTGTGGAAAAGGGAGTTAATTTATGAATGTACGAAAACAGGCGATGGGGGGAGGGGGATAAGTTCACGGGCTTAGTGAAATATATAGTTGAGTGGCAATTCGTTTGGCGGACGTACAGATGAAATCGCCCAGATTTTAAATGGTAAAATAAATAGCCGGGATGGAACGATGTTTCATATTTAATCGGCGAAACACGTTACGCTGTGAATGAACTGTTCATTTATTTGTTTATCCCCCTCAAATTGTGATTTTAATGAATTTGTTTGGCGCCTCCGTGGTACTTATTTTTTAGTAATTTTCCGCGAATATATAGGTTTAAATTTTTAGGTTTATTTATATGATAACACTGCCGATGTTATGTTTGCTGCTCTTTTAAATTATATTATCTGAATAATGAATGGGCTTCAAATTAATACTTTTAGCGATAACAAACGTGGGATCATTTGCCCTCGGCAATCGAACCGGATTCTCACCAAAAGGAGGAAAATGGGTTAATTAATCTTTGAATCCGCTAAAGTGTAGAAGAGCGTAGACTTAGATTACAAATTGTGTCTCTGATGATGGAGAATAGATTTATAAAGTAGATATAAATTCCTGAATTCGTGATTTCCATTTAAAGTGTCTCCAAACAACCGTATTGCATTAATTCAGCCAGAAGCGCTATTGTCGCGTTTTTTTCTTGGAGAAAATGTGGGTGTGAGTTTTAATCAAAGAATTTAAATGTATCCAAAATTTTACGAAGAACGAATGAATAGATTCCCTTGTTTGAAAATAGTAATTCAGTAAAATATACTTAGGTACTTGGATGCATAAATATAAGATGTTCAGTTTAGTGCATTCTTATATTACTACGGTTTTTATTAAAAAATTAATCGCATATACAATGCTAAATATATAACAATGTATTTATATGCAAAGGGAAATTGAGCTAAAGCAATCTATCATTCTTTTGAATTAAAAATTTATGAAATCGTTCTCATATACAACGGCGATCATGGATAAAAGTAGAAAAGAGATGGTATCGTCGAATTCAAGCGCATTTTACAAACACAACGACATCATCCACAATTATAGAAATAAAATTGGTAAGTAACCTTTTCACAAAATGTTGCTTTAATTATTAACTCTTGCCTCTATAATTACATTGCCTAAAAATCTACAAGCAAACAAGAGTCGTGAGTAATTGACAGAGAAAGGGAGGGGAGGTTTTTAGTAGGGAGGATTGAGAATGGAAGCGATGGATAGAGAGAGGGATGGAGGGATGGGAGGCACGAGGAAAGGCGGGATTTTGGCAGAGATTGCAGAGAAGGGCCTGAAAATGGCTTTAAAAGAGCAACGTGAAAGATTGAGGAGCAAGGACTTTGGAGGGAAAGAGAAGATGGAGGGGAAGTGAATGAGGGATCGGGGGAAGTTGGGTAGAGTGGTCCGTGGGGTTAGGAGAGAAAAAGAGGGAATGGGAGAGAGAAAGAGAGAGAGAAAGGAGGGGCAAGTGAGGAGATTGGAGAAGGGGGGAGAGAGAGAGGGTGAGAAAGTGTTCAATGACCATCCGATATGCGAGAACGAACCATGGAGGGGAAGGAGAGGAAGAGGGAGAACGGATGGTTGGGGAGGGGTCGCATATGCAGTTAGCGAGGCGCAAGCTGACTCACCGAATACCTAATAACTGCTGCCCACGATGGTGGTGGTGGGGGGACTGAGAAGAAGTGGGGCCGGAGGAGGGTAGGAGACTTCGTCGCTTGCTACAGGGTAAAACTCGGAAACCGATACGGCGGTTTTGTGGGAAGAGGGTCGGAGTGAAGGGGGGGGGGGGGATGTGCTCAGAAGTTGGAAACTCGCCGATGACGTCGCATTTGTTTGTAGGCGTTGAAAATGGAAAACGGGAAAGTTGAGGCAACGTGAAAAAGCCGTCTTCATTAACAGTGTTTGCTCAATGGAAAAACAAAATCGATTGTGTTGGCATCGGAGATATTTTCTCATATTAGATTATCCGTTGCTCACCGCAGAACTGTTCGCCCTTTTAAGACAGAGGTCATTATTTTGCACGGATTCTGAAATTAGAGAGAAAAGAAATATTTTCTCAAGCCTTCCCCAAAATTCCCAATTTTGAGTAATTTTTACCAAATATATAGCCAGACCCGTTTTTGGATATGCAAAATAACGTATTACTGTCGTGAATAACGCTCAACCATATCAAACACAGAAATTTGTTCCATAATCACACTTGTGCGTCGTGCTTATATTAAACCTGTATTCTTGTCAGCCGATCAAAATATCGTAATAAAATTTATCTTTAATCCGGAAGTAAATCTACGATTTAATGTGCGTGATTTTTTTATTAAATTTCTAAGGCAATTTAATTTTAAAAACAAAATAATAGAATACTATACGTTGAATGAGGTTGCTAATAACGTAATTTTGTCATCATTTCGTTTAATTTTGGCGACTTCTTTCATGAGCTAGAGAACGGACTGGCGCTAACAAATAAATTCTTGCCGTAAAACCCTTATAAATTCATTTAGTGATTTGAATTACAATTTTACGGTTAAGCTGTTTCTTTCCGTTCCTCAGGAAACCTTTAAAGTCTGACTTTTTCCTCTCCCTCTTTCGTTCGACGTGGCTACTAAACAAGCAGTGCTCTCTTTCATGTAACGTTTCCACAGACGTCCTTTGGACGGCTTTTTGAGAGGCTTCCTAATGGAGCGTTGCTCGTCTGTCGACCTCTTCCTAAACTTAACGTCTTCACACACACATAAGGGTTTTGGCCTTGCTCACTCGACCATGGAACCGGAAACCATAATATTACGGCACTCAAGGGGAGAAAATTCGTAATTACGCAATGTCCTTTCGGAAGCGCATTCCGATGAAAGCCGCGTATCTCTTTCATTAACAAGCGAAATATATTGCGAAATTTTTAAAAGGTAAAGTTCAATGTTTGAGAAAACGAAACACATATTTGAGTAGCGCAAATTTCAAAAAAAGCCTACTAATTAAAGACCTTATTTCCAAATGAAATTACTTTTAACGAAGTACTGTTTTGATTGCAAAATAGCTTAATTTCGCAGTTCTCCGAAAGTACGCTTGTATAACGATTTAAAAAAAGTTTATTTATATACATTGTTTTTCCAAAATACATGTAATAAAGATACTAACGCATATGATGTCGTATTATAACAGAATAATATAAGACCTCATATTACGTAATAACCTGAACCAAATGTTTATTAATTTTTTATATATTATGCATTTTTTTAAAGGACCTATCATTTTTCTAAATGATAACTCCATACAGCTTCAGGCAACGGATTGTGATACGTAACCGCTTCGTAATTTTTTTAGGATAAATTACAGCTTTCAGTGACGCACGTCGCCTCTGGTAATCAGCAATATCCCGTCCTAAAGTGCCTCCAGGGAATGAGTAAATCATTTTGTTGACCAACAAATTACAAACGAATATTCCTGAATATTATGTAACAATGCCAAGTTTTAAAAAGGTTTTTTCGACAAAATAGTTTTAATTTTTACCTTGATGGAGATAAATTTAAATTTTTAATAAATTCCATGAAAAGCCTCTCAAGATTCGTAATTATTAAAGTGTATATTTTTGAAGTATGGCTTTGGAAAGTCGGTCGAGGTTCAGAAAGTTTTCGTTTTAGTGAAATTTTGGTCAGAACAGTGTTTTTGTTATAGGGTTTTACTTTGTGGGTGTGTACGCGCGCGCACATATGAATGTGTATATTATACATAAACACTTGCACATTACACACATATATATATATATAATACATACAAATAAAAAGATATGCATTATACATGTACGTATTCGGTACATCCACACATACACTTCTAAATATGTCTAGGAAGTCAGGAACTCCTTCGGAATTCAGCCTGGTACAATTCTTGCTGGTCGTCGACGTGCCCGCTCAGTCCCGTATAACGTATCGGTGGCATCCTTTTTTCCCCCCTCCCTATACTCGCTATCCCGTGTCATACGCACACACGCGCCTCGATCCACACGCCAAACTCTGCCAAATGATCCGTGAGGGCTGACGCAAATGACCCGTCTCCCTCCTCCTTCCATCTAATCTCTCTTGCCTTCCATCACTTGGAGGTCCGTAACAGTGGCGGAGGAGAGATGAGGGAGGGAGGGTGGACGCTTCTCTCTGCAGCCCTTCGAGTCGACTTATCGCGGGAATGGAAGCGCGCACGCACAAAAGGGAGCAGCACACAAAAGGCATCGTTTTCGAAATACCACCGGCGGGATTGACAAAAATACCACCCGTGGCGGAAATATTCATGGAAAGAGGTCCGGATAAGGAATATTGAATGCATTTTATCGGCGGGATTATTTGGAGCTGTCTCGGTTTTCTTGTGCCTTTGTGACTAATGAAGGGACTCACAAAAATGTCAATATCTTTCGCTTCTACTGTACTATATATTCTTTCTCCAATGGACACGGAGATAACCTCATTTTTTATGGATGCAATGTACCGTATTGACGACGAAAGACATTATTACATAAAGTCTCAGATCCTATTGAAGCCTAGTTCACACTGAAATATTGTTGTTTCATAGGTATACCAAAGTGTTCCTGTTTACGCTTTCTCAGTCTGCCATTATTTAGAGAAGATCTACTGTCGACAAAATTGACTTTCCAAATTTAACTGAAGGTATTATTACAAAAATTTCATTTCTCTAAGAATTGGTTTTCCCGGAAAAGTTTTCAAGGGTCATAATGAGTACGGAAACTTCGAATCCCAATGAGTTCGAGGGTGAAGCCGCATGGCCTTCTACGTCGATAAGGACGGCGGAGGGTGAGAGTTACTGGCAAAGATAGCGGGATCGGTCCCCTAAGAAAAGCGCGATTGTTTGGATAGTGTGTGAGAAATTGGCAACCAGATAGTGAAAACAAAAGGATGATAATAAAAGAGATATTATCGGTTCGGGCAATGTGCAGACTATAAATGGAAAATAGGAGAAGTTGACGAAAAGTTAGGAGCTTTGTATTTTTAAAGTTTGCAGTCAAGAGGCGAAAAACAAAATTTAGCGATAATCCTATAGAGCTTGCACAACACTAAAAGGGAACTTAAAATAACTATAGGATAATTATAGGAATCGTAGATAAAGTGGTCATTGTGTGATTTCGTAAATCATAAAATGCTTGCGTTAATTTTACAGCTTCTCAATAGAAGCGTTTTATAAGGATTTTCCTGGCATCTTTTTAAAAGAATAAATAATGCAGAGAAAGTAGGTGATTGCAGCAAGAAGCAGATTTGCTCCGTGGAATTAAACCGGATTTTGAGTAAGAAACGCACGGAGAAGTATTTTTTGAAGTCAATAATCACTTAGAGGTTTTCAGTATCATTATATGATGCTATTTATAATATTTATGAAGTAAGTAGCTTATAGAGAAAAGGTTAATGTTGTGTATGACCGAGTTGTATGACAGTTTGTTTTTTTAATGTTTGATTACTAGAAAGTAGACAAGGGAAGATGTGGAAGTTACTGGAGGATCCATTGCAATTTACCATTATGCGTCACCTAATAAAATGAAAACTTGACCAAAGATATGAGATAATGAGGCACACATTGCAATATTAATGGTATCATTCTCGGAATCGAATCTCTGTTTAATGAGAATATCAATCAGGGTATGAGCCTATCCCAAATTGTTTGATGTGAAGAGGGCTTGCAGCTAACATCGTTGCACCCTACGGTAGCGATGTTAAGCCACGTGTCTACCCGGCACAGCTCGCCAGAGTAGGCTAATGCCTTCACCGTATATTCCTCATCCCTCCGTACGATTGACCGAGTAAACTCCCGTGTGTGTGTGATCAAATCACCTGGTGGACTAGTATGAAGCATAGCAACTGAAAAATATGCCGCAATTATCGAGCAGGTACTTATCATAATGAATACGTCAGAGTGGGCCTGGAATAAGTGGAGTAAGAAAACAATGACTAAGCGTTGAACTAAAAAACAAACGAGGCTGAAAGAGAGGATGACCCGAATCGATTTTCAAGTGAAGGGAAAATATATGGTAAGCAAATAATGAATCGAGAATTTTGAAAGAAATCTAACGTAAAGACTAAATTAAAGGAGAAAAACGAATTGCGTGAGCATTAAAAGAAGAAAATAAATATAATCCTCCGCATGATAACTCAAAAATACTTTTATAAGAGTAATAGCAAGACAATTGTATAGGAATAAAAATAGATTATGTATATTCTGCAGTTACTTCGATGGCGCAGCTAAATTAAAAACAAATGAATAAAACAATCGTTAAAATTATTATTGAATTAATTTAATGAACTGGTCTAAAATTAAAAGAAATCGGGCTTAAACTGTTTTACGTGAGACTTAATGATTCTATAAAAGCAACGTTGGCTAAAAAAATAAAGCGGAGAGAGAGAGAGAGAGCAAAAGAGGAAAGGTAAAGAGTGGACATACTGGGAGGTGCTAACATTATCATAGAGTCTCATTTTAACGAGATTCTTAATCTACAAGCTCTGTTATAGTTCTCATCTATTCACTCTCATATCGGTCACATCACTTTCATCCGGTGCTCGGTTAGGTTCTTTGCCTACTATCACGACATCTCCCGTATCCTTCCTTTCCCAGAAACCACCCTATCATTGTC
The DNA here is from genome assembly GCA_028673005.1 of Tanypteryx hageni. Classification (NCBI taxonomy): domain Eukaryota; kingdom Metazoa; phylum Arthropoda; class Insecta; order Odonata; family Petaluridae; genus Tanypteryx; species Tanypteryx hageni. The sequence continues at coordinate 62,624,376 of CM054116.1, forward strand.
AATTTACTTTTCCCTCCAGGATAGACCGTGATTTATGCTCCTTCCGCCTTGCCTTCCATCCATCTTAGGAACCTCTCGTCCGCCTCTAAAGGTTCTTTCAATCGAGGATAGACCACTTGCCGGCTGACATGCCTGTCTATGATTTAAGCGGTTTTTTTCTCGAGTGGCCAATGATAAGCGGAGTCCCTATTCATTCGAAAGAATTCAAAGGCTTGAAGAATTTACCACAGTGAAAGATGAGATATTTTGTATTATTCAAGATAACATTTTCTAGAATATATCGTTCTTCTCATTCCCACACCAACTTCTAGTATGTGATGCAAACGTAGTGAGAATTGCGAGATCTCTCGATCATTCTTCTCTTCAATGTGATTTTGAATTCTTCAAATAAAAGTCAATTAAATCAATCGGTTGATATTATTTAGTTTTAATTGGGTATAAAATGTCAACCTTGTAGCTTAAAAGAGGAAAAAATCAATAAATTTCATTTTTGTAATATCTACGGTTTGTCAAGTTACGGTGATCATTAGCTCATATATATAAACTTCCCTTCATCAACCGCGCAATTTTTACGGATGATTTTCTTTCGACTGTACCGCAGACGTAGCATCCTTTCTTGCCTCTCTTTTTTAATAAAAGATAGTTGCACTCAATTGAAAATTATCCGTGTCAAAGGAGGGATATACTGCTCACGCCAGCAGATTTTATATCTACTGAGTAAAGTAAAATCTCACGCAACGCGGATTCATGCAGCGCGTTTTCGGTATTGCGCGGATTTCATTTTTACACCAATTTTCTTGCAACGCGGTCCATTTTCAGTCAGCGCGGAGGAATCCGAGATAAAAATCCGAAAATTTGGAGACATTTTAATTTATCGCGCAAACTCCGACGCCTCAAATATTCACTTAATATCTGATTGCACGCCAAAGGCAGACATTGCAAGGAGGTAAGAAATTCTTTAAAATGTATCCGTGCAAAATGTTGATGTTTGGCACTTGGCACGGGAATATAGAGTGAATGAATCGACTAATCGCACCATTCAAAAGAACAAGGAACAAATTGAAGCGAGTCTTGCGGCTGCCGCTGCTACTAGTTATTCCATAAAGAGTATGAGTGATAGTTCCGTGTAGCAGAATAAGACAGAGACTATTGAACACTTGGATTGAGGAGCAGACACAAAAGGGAGCGGCACTCAGTGGCACCGTGATCGGGAAGGTGATTTGAATCTACGAAACGATTTATGAGTAGGGAGGAGAGCCTTCAAAAGACTGTAAATTTAGGGATGGTTGGTTCGGCAAGCTCAAAATGCCTTACAATCTGCACAACGTCAAATTTTCTGGTGAGAGTACTTCTGCTGGCCACCAATCTGCAAAGCGTTTCCAGAAAGAGTTTTAAGGATAACTGAAGAGAATGATTACTCCCCCACCATGCGTTCAATGCTGATGAGACAGGATTATTTTGGAAAAGTATGTCATCGAGAACCCACATCAGTAAACGGGAAAAGTTGGTGCCTGGGTTCAAGACCGCCAAAGACCGCATGACCTTGCTTTTCTTCGCCAAAGCATCAGGGGATGTTAAACGTTTAAGTTTAAGTGGTTTACCTTACAGAGAACCCCAGAACATTAAAGAGTAAGGATAATTCCCTTTTATCCGTTTTTTTGCAGTCTATCAGGAAGGTATGGGTAACGGCACCCATGTTCACAGATTGATTCACCTCCTATTTTGTGCCTCGGGAAAGAGAATATCTTGCACAAGCGGACCTGCAAAGCATAAACCCAGATGTGCAGATTGTGTTTATGCCACCCTACACGACTGCCATATTCTACCTTTTGACCAGGGAGTTATCAAACCTTCACGTGCTACTACACCAGGAGGACCATGAGGAAATTTTTCAAGGTATTGTAGGAGAACTTCTAGAGTGGCCTCCCAGATTTCTGGCGTGAGTTATACATTGCCTACGCAACATCAAACCATCATGGTATGAGGTGAGTTAGTCAACTTTAAATGCCGGATGGAGCAAATTTTGGCGCAGAGCTGTGAACGATGCCCAATGTTTTCCTACACTAACATCTGATTGTGCAGCTGGCAAGAGCTGTGGGCGGGGAAGGATTCAATGATTTGGAAGAAGAAGAAATAGAAGAACTTTTAAACTCGTCCCAGGATGAGTTTGCTGAGGAAGAAATGCTGCAGATGTTCGAATCCCATGAAGGCGAGGAAGAGATGCATGAAGAGGAGGATCAGCTCACGCCAGTATTGTTACGGGAAACTTTGCATGGTTTTGACAGGCTTGCAAGTGGTCTCTTTGAAGCAGGTTTTAACATGGTCAGAAGCTTTAAATTGAAACGTGCTATTGAACAAGGCACACTACCATATCGTTAGCTTTATAAATCTATGCAGACTACTTCAATGCAGAGACGCATTACAGATTAATTTCGCCAACCATGAACATCAAAAGACTTGGTACTGCCAAAATGTTAGGTAAGGAGCTCATTTAAATTAAAATTTTAAAACTGTTTTATATTTTTAATATTATCTTATCTTATGATTTTTACGTAACAAAGTATACACATTACTTCCCAATCCCTGGGAACGTAACATTATTTTTTCCATAAGTCATAAAATTCACGCAGTTCGTTTTCTCCCAATGCGGCCGCTTCAGGAACGTAATTACCGCGTTTCGTGAGGGTCTACTGTATTTAAAATTATATTCCTTCAACTAGAAATAGACATGATAATATAATAGCATTTATAAATGAAAAAAAATTGAAGAACACTAAAAGCATTTTAATACGACGAAAAAACGTTTAATAAATGTTGGGCATCAAGAACTTCCTTGGTATTTCGAGAGCTAATAACGTGAAATCCCTTAGTGTCAGCTCTGGTTTCTTATTTACTAAATCAGTTAATATGTTAGTGAGTTGCTAAAAGAAACGTATCTGGACTCCTTTTTTACCAGAAAACTTTAAATCTTATGTATATAACATAATCTTTCTCTCTCCTTTCTCTCTCTCCTTTCTCTCTCTCCTTTCTCTCTCTCTCTCTCTCTCTCTCTCTCTCTCTCTCTCTCTCTCTCTCTCTCTCTCTAACTCCACCTCTTCATGAATTATTGAATCTTTAAGAGACAGGAAATATACGATAGATTCCCTATGAAATGTTTGGAAGTGACTAATAGAAATCGACAATAGAACGGATAAAGTAGCTTAATCCTTTCTTGGGAAAAATTGAACATCTTTACCTGACAAGCAAGAGGGGAGAGAAGTGATTTCAAAGTTTCTTTTCCCTTCTGGGATCGGAGGAGAAATTCGTAATAGCGGAAGGATGCTTTTGGAATGAGGAGAATAAATGAACGCCATAAAGAAAAAGGAGTAGAGAGACACGAAAAATGATAAGAGACAAAGGAATCCGGGAAGAGATTGATCACGAGAGAGTTATAGGAAAGAAACTTGAGCTGAGAGGAGGAGAGAGAGAATTTATGCATGGAGTAATTTGAGAGCGGCAAGACGATGAAAAATTTGTTAAAGTTATCAACAAATTATTAACAAAAAGTCAGCCGTCTTCATCGGTGGAAAGGGGATAATAAAGGTGTATAATGAAAGACGAAGCTGAAGGTGTTATAACGGGAAAATAGCCAAACTATTGAGCAATGAAAATTGAAATGGATTGTATTTCAAAGAATGATTTGAAATCTAAGATAATAAATAAGTGTAACGAAAAATAAAAAGAATATTTTATTTGAAATAACCCCAAAATATTACAATATTTAACCATAATTATTTCCATATTTATATATATTAATCAACATTACAGATATAATAACATTAGTATATCATAATATAGTCTGGTGTAATAGTATATATTCACTAATCATCATAATTAGCATAACAATCAAATAACTGAAAGGAATTGCCGCATTTCTTTTGTAGGGCATCTGTCTACCCTGGTAATTCATCAATTTATATTTTTAAGCATTAGATTAAAGAATAGTGTTAGGTTGATATTTGAGTTTTGGTATTGCAATTCCTGAAAATTTGTTTGAGAAAATAGCTAATTGAGAAAGGAATTTAAAAACTGGTGCTAGTAAATGAAGCACCAATCGTCAGAAAAATGGAAACGACGAGCCCCGTCAGCTCGACAAGAAAAGACAAAGAAATATAAAACAGTAATGCTGACAGAAACCATAAACAGAGGTGACATATTAAGTGATAAATGACTGTCGGTTTTAATCCCACTCTAGATAGCCTTTCAGGCTATCGAGAGTGAGATGAACCCGTGAGTGTTAGGAAGGAAACAATGTTAATTTCGGGAATGGAGCGCCTACTTATGTAGTGGTAAGAGCCTGTGAAATACGAGAACAGTAAGTAAGGGAAGTAGAGGAGGAGTCAAATGAAATTCGAGGGAGGAAAAAGGAAAATACATATAATGTAGGCGGTGTGATGGAGAAGATGGAGATGGTGGAGAAGGAGAGAGGATGCAGAAAGAGAGAGAGTGAGAGAGATGTGGTGGGAGATAATACAGTGAAAGTGAAAGGAGAGGGAATACTTGAGGGAGGATGTGGGCGAGACGAGAAGGGGTTGAGTAATATAGGGCAAAGATAGCACGGTATACTGCCATTAAGTGAGGAGAAGAGCTTGGTGGTTCGGAGAGGCGTTTCGAAGGTACGGAGATAGAGGGCAAGAGAAAGAGAGAGGAAGAGGATTTAGGGTTACGAATAGAAGGGAGAGCAAAAAGACAGGGAGTTTTGGAAGGTGAGTGTATAACAAGTGGAAGGTTTTTGTTGAAGCTGGGATTTTTGATGCCCAAAAGGATTGTGAAACCGTGGAATGGCGTAGTGGAAAGATATATCCGTCCGTGATTTTAGCTCTCAAACATCAAGAGTTGAATTCTCGAAGCACGCCCGAGTGAAACTTTCATGATTACCTTCGGGCTTTTTCTTTTTCCCCAGCGGTTTTCTCTCTCTCTCTCCCTCTTTCTTCACAACTTACGCTTCTTTCCACTTTCTCACTTTTTATTTCTCTCTGTCCATCCATTTCGCTCTTCCTTTTGCAAATCCCCTGCCTTTCTCCATTTATCGGAGTAAAACTTCTCCTTATTAATCCTTTAAGTTATGGATCATGGGGAGATAATCAGTAAAGAGGCCAACCATCGGTTGAGTTTCACGGGTAAAGTTGCCCTCTTACCCTCTCCATCCCTCCCATCCCTTTCTCTCTCCACTTCTTTCTTCGATCTCTGAACCACCTACTCACTGAGTGCTCGAAAAAAGAGATGGTTCCTTTTGATAAATTTTTTTTTTTAATATATGGGATTTCTTTGCATGCCGCAATTTGCGTGGGTGGAGGTAATTTGACAAATCTTGGGATATATAGTAAGGCAGAATCCATATCATCTCTCAGATAAGACTGCTATTATTTTTCCAGTGATTATATTGTTCTTATGAATTAAATTGACCTATAAGCATTTTTAATTATTCTATAAATACGCATATTAATTTAGGTAAAATGTTTTTTACCTAATAAGTTAATACCTTATTTCCTCTCCAACTTTTTAAATTATATTTTATAAATTGTAGATTTAAGGGAATACATTGGTTAAAAAAAAATAACGAGCGTAAAAGTTTAGGTCTTTAGGCAAGTTTCCGTTATATAGCTAAAAATATGTTTTATAAACTTATTTGAACTGGAGGAATTATAGAAAAAGGAGACCTGACACGCAGATATAAAAAATTATGAAATATCGCTTTTATCTTCTACACGAAGTTCAATTCTGTTTATCTCTAAGATAAAGGTTTGCGGAAAAAGGTAGATAAGAAGCTCTTGGGAGAAAGAAGCAGGGCATAACATAAGAGAAATAAGTTAGAGAGAAAACAAACCAGAAAGTATTGAAAATTATTCGAGATGGAGAAATTTTATCATCGTGATAAAAATCAGATGGGTAAAGGAGTGAGGAAAGAGGGAAAGGAATGCTGAACAGGTTTATTGAATGATGAATGGTATTTAAAAGACAAAGACGAAGTATGAGACTGAAGTTTAAGGAAAGTATGATGACAGTTTTGAGTAAAAGCCGAAGGCTTTGAATTGAGTTAGTTTGATAGTATGTGTGCATAGAGATGGAGATTAACCATTAACTTGAGGAAGATTATAGAACTGATGAATTAATTGGTGTTATAATATGTAACTTGTTATTTATGTTTGAGAGAACATTGCATTAGAATAGATTGGCTTTGTACTATTACAGGAGGTGCATCATCGTATAAAGCCATTCTTTCCGAATGAAGAATGTCAATATTTATAAAGAGAATTTTGACAGAAATTTTGATAGATAAATTTATATAAAACTTTTTTCCCTTGACATAGAGAAAAGTTATCACAAAAAATCAGTGGCTTAAAAAATTAAAAATTCAACATTAATTGTCATATATTTTAATTTATTTTCAATATTCCTATATAATCAAACACATCAAAGCAAATACGTGTAATACAGTTTAGTTCCAATCAACTTACCATTGTTTAGGTCTAACTTTATCTCATAATAAATCTCTTTTCCAGACTGAATTTCTTATCACTTTCTTAGTAGTTTTCTATAAATTTAAATTATATCTTCCGAATTTTTGAGAACTTGTAATTGATAAAATTACGACTTATATTCACATTTACACAAGGTTTAAAATGACTTTTCTAATTTTTGTGATTTTTTTGTTTTTTGTGACGACCAAATTACAAAGGTTCTTCTCAAGAACTCAAACTTGGACCGAGAATCTTGAACGAGCATAACTTCGAAAAGACCACCCTGAAAGAAAGTGTCGATATAATTTAACATCGTAGATTAAAATCCAAATCATCATCATGCTTCTGTCCGAAGACAGGTTTTAACTGAATCGCTGCCTCCATTTCTCTCTCTACCTAGAAGCCTCCTTTATACCTCTATAAGTATTATATCCCTGCTTTATATTATCTAATATTCCTATTCTTTTTCTCCCTCTTCCTCTTCTTCTACTAATTTTTCCTTCTAAAATCGTCCTTTGTAAACACAGTCTTCTCAATATGTGCCCTATCCAATTTGCTTTTCTTTTCCTGATTGTTTTTATTATCTCACATAATTTCACATTATGATATAATTTTAGCGCTTTTTTAAATACGAGTTGTTGCTGCTTGCATACTGCAAGCGCTTAAAAAAATTACCATACACCAACATCTAAACTCGTAAATAAACCAACGCAACATAATTTGAACTATACAGAGCTTATTTAAATAAGATAAAAGTTTCCATTTTCTCAGAAATTAAGGCAAGTACCAGGAATTTCTAAATTCTCTGGTAATCGGCCAGCGTCTAAGTTTTCGAATTTCAAGTTTCATGGCCCAGATCGCCCTTTTTAAGCAATAATTATAATCATCATTAAGACAATAGCCTATAGGTTACAGTAAAATTTATGTAAAAATTAGGATATTTTGGGTGTTAGGATTATGGTGTCATAATCCGTGTCTTCGTATTCGGATAAAAAAATAATTTAAAATTATCACGTTATCATATGTATACGTTGTTTGCTGAAATGAAATGGATTATAATGCAATATAAACATAAAACCAATGCTCTTGAAATATGGATAATTAATTCCCATTGAAAGGCTTTGGAGTTGCTGCCATATTAGTTAATATTTTATATTGCTGAAAACCAAAAACCTTTTTATAATTTTATGATTAAAATCAAATTTCTACGCAAATTCAGCAAGGATTTGAATTTTTTCTACAAGAAAAATAAACTTCATTTTTTTACATAGTACAGTTTGTGTCCAGACTTTGTATCTTAATTTTAAATAATTTAAAAAAGTAATTTTGTATTTCCGATCATTAAAAATGGGAAATAAAACTCCCATTGTAACCAGTGCAGTGCTTTTAAATTGTAAACATATTATTACATGGCATTTATATAATGTTACTAAAGGGAGTTTATAGACTATATTGCAATGTCTTTTATCTCAACCAAAGATATAATCTTACGATGACGTCATAATCCTAAAATAAGGAAAAAAATCACCTAATGTGATTTGCTATATCTTCCCTCACTTGTTAAGTTATATATCAAAAATGCATCATCAAAGTGGTTGTTTCGAAAAAAGCTCAGAATTAATTCACTTTAATATATCCAATGCCATCCACACTTTGTTACAAATTACACCCATTATATTCCAATACAATTTCTTAAAACAATTTCCGCAGAAATGTAGTTTTTCGCCCTTTATTTTGTATTCTCGCATTCAATTCAGTGTCGTACAGATCTTTGCAACATTATTCCTTCCTGAAGCACTTGATATACATTCATAGAATTTGGTGAAATTTAGCATTGAGTGACTCAAAGTTACTATTGACAAATTTTGTTTTACATCATAAACAATTGACTATGCAAAAAACGGTGTGGGTCCAGAAACATTTATTTTTGCGAATCTAATTTATTATAGCTGTATCAGGACATTTCAAAATCGACAGATAAAAGAGAGGAAGTTAAGAGCATCGATTTAGATTTTTCTAAAGGTTTAGATTATGGTTATAAAATCTCCCATCAGGCAGATCTCAGCCGTTTAAAGTAGGAGAGACTTTATCCAATGAAATATATGTCACATCAAAAATTCTATGAGGAAAACTGTTAAAACATTTTTTATATCTGGATTATTTAAAAGATCTTTCAAATTATATAAATTCAGACGTAACTTTTCACAGACGACTGTATTACTTATAGACGAATAAAGCTGAAAAGGACTGGGAAATTTTTCGGTAAGATACAGAACTCTTTAAAATAAAAGAGCCTTGGGCAATTATCGCTACTCACTAAAGGTTCCCATATAATGGTCAGCGCCGTAACTAGCTATTTTAGCACCAGAGGCAAACTACCAAATATGCACCCTCTCCAAAAATTCTCTAATACCAATATTTTTTACTATAGATATAGATTTTGGGTGAACAATTAATAAATAAATATAAACTATAAATGATGTAATATCTCACTATAAATGTACATATTTAAAATACATAGTTAAAAATATAATTACATGCATACATAATTTAAATACAGAAAGTATAAATATTTGAATATTATAGAGTTATTCTACGTGATTTTAATGCGGAAAATTCACCCATAACATCATCGAAATTTTTAGTTTCTGGTATGCGTATTGTTTGGAACAAGTATAGTAGTGAAATCACCCGTCTTAGGGCCATGCAAACTTGCACAACTTGCCATCAATAATTTTTGCGCCCCTTCTTTTGTTGCGCCCGGGGCATTGCTTAGGGTTGATAATTGCATATATCTGACATTGGTTCCCTTCCTTTATGCCCTAACTTGACCACCAATAGGACCTCGCGACCCGTATATCTAATTGAGTGAAGATACAATATAGATGGGATAAAGAGAAAGCAGTAAATATGTATATCCCTGCCGGCGGACACTGCTATTGTGTCGCTACTGCACCGCAAATTTGGTGGGTCTCTGTTATGGCCATTTTAGAGAAAATGGCAGAATTATGGTATGAAATTCATGTTAGCGGGTGTGCTGAGGTAAATCTTTTGGTATTTCTGGTATTCCCGCTTTTCCTTACCCATTTTCGTACTTAGAAAGTCGAGAGTGGTTTGCAACGGCTGTAAAGGATGTTTCATAAATGATAAAGGTTAGGCTGCTTCCCAATAACATAGAGATGCAAGTTGACTGTTGGGAAAGTTCTTTTCTGATGACCGCGATCCTGCTGAAAACATCCCTCTAAAAATATTTTGGTCGCAATCTGAGGTTGGTAACCACTTATCTAGGGTTCTATTTAAAATGGGGTATAAACACTCACCATATATTATTATAAAAAGTTACATCACGTGATTCGTTATTGAAAATGATGTAGTAAGGGAACGAGAGAGACAAAATACTAAGGCCAATATGAAAATATACGACGAACATATGGTACCCTTAAGAGATACGGCAAATGAAGAAAATCCAAAATTTTCAAAGTAAGACTACGAGATGTTAATTTGGAATATTCAAGGAAGAAGATAACGTAACAGAAGTTATTATAAAGAGATTAGTGGCATGTAAGTTTTAACATTTTGGGTGGATTCCGGTATATTTTTGTGAAATGCACAATTTCTAAGTTGGTTGGGTTTTAAAGAAAAAAAAACATATTAACCAACCCACCAAACAACCCAACCCGGGCAAATCAGGATGTGCATATTACGAAAATATATCAAAGCCTGTTCAAAATAGCCTGGCAAACGAGGATATAAAAAGAAGAACTTTTTAAAGAGCTTGAAACAACCCTATCAACACAAGTCCAAACCAGACTCAACCAAACCTAAACCAAACCCAATCCACACTCAATCCAGCCTAACTCAATAAAATCAATAAAGTATGCATTTAACGAAAATATATCAGAATTTTCCCAAATTGGCTGGGCGAATCGATATCGAGATCCCGATCTGCCCGCACATTACGTTTGGGCCTAACATATATAAGGAACGCAGCAAAAATAGGGCAATGGAAGATTTAAGGAGTAGAAAATAAAGGTATGATTTTATCGAGAAAAAACTAGCAAATTTAAGGCTGAACAACGAAATGTTGTAAAATACCGCGATATAGTTTGCACCTTAACTTTGCATTTAAAGAAATATTTATAACGAGTTAAATTTTGCATTATATTTTTCAATTTTTATGCTTTAAATTTCTTTATCAACCAATTAACTTCTTTCTCCAGTCCATAAGCAGAAACCTATTACTCATTATATATTATATGAGTGATTTTTTACTGAAAATTCCTAGAATTATATTTAACTTGGATAAAATAACTCGCAATTAAGTCTTTTGTGCACAATAAAGTAATTAACTTCTTAACCAATTACATCTCCCGTCTTAGTCTCTGGGGACCTCTGCTAACCGCTTATGAACTAACACGCTGTATGACAAAGGTCTATTACGCTAGGAGAAAGGACATCCCCCTCGAACATTAGCGGTCATCTCATTCGAATAACTGATGTTGCGCTGGACGTGTGTGTATCCCATTGGTTTCGAGATGTGCCCCAAACTGTTTAGAATTTCCCAGCGGACACAATGCACACGCTTGGATGATGATAAACCTACATTACCACTCTCTCTCCCTCACTCTCTCTTCCTCCTTTTGTCTCTCTCTCTCCATCTATCTCTATTCCTCTGCCCTTTGACATCCCTTTCTCTTTCTAGGGCGAGTTTGTGGAGATGAAAGTCAAAGCAATATCGCAACTCATTCCGAGCCGATCTCCTACGCAAGGCCGTAAACACGGTCATCTGCTTTTGCGAATCCTTCAGAGGGATTCCCATCTGAATTGAATGCCAACCAAATCTTTTAGCCGCATCTGACCCTTTAAGTACTTTGGCTACCGTTTCACAAAACGACCGCTTCTATGTCAATGGCCGGAAATAACCTCCTAAATATTGCTGGATTATTACGCCATTAATAATAAAATTTTCTGAAACTCATAAATCTTGACATTTATTTACGGGGACAAGAAATGACGATTTAAACGAAAGTGATAAGAAAATATTGAAATTTTATAATCTTGTGTGTAAGTTGCTGCTACGGTATAAAATCATGGTGCTTTTAATTTCATTAAATTTGAAATTCTTTATATCCTGTTCAGTGGTATTCAAAGAAAAGTTTTGGGATAGGAAAGTATAAAACTACTGCTAACATGTAGCAGATACTGTAATGTTTTCGTGCTCTCTGTGGGTTCCTATTTTACTCCTATTGCTGCATTTCGTTGCATACTGAAATTTGAAAGCTTATTAATATCTAACTTGTCGAAATAAGTTATTGCGCCCTCTTCTACTTAGCACTCCATGATGTAGTGGTAACTATGAAAAAAATATATATATATATAATCCGTTAACAGGGCTAAAACAATGGAATTTGAAAGCTCATTAATTTCTAACTTGTCGAAATAAGTTATTGCGCCCTCTTTTACTTAGTATTTCATCATGCAATGGTAACTATGAAAAATATATGCGTAATCCCTTAACAGGGCTTAATACAATATTATAACTCATTTAGTTAGGCACATATAACACTAAATTTGATAAACTGTATTTAATTGTCAGTAAGTCTTTAGTGATAAAACTCAGGGTATTGCTATGGAAAATGATATAAATTATTTAATAGAAGATTATTTGAAGTATCCCAAGGTTCTATTAACAGTGAAAAATATAATGGGTAAAATGTCAAACAAAAATAAAAAGATTTCCAGTGAAATTCATTGTGATATATTTTTTATTGGTAACAATACCAATAACTCTTCATGCATATCTGCCAAAAGTAGCTGCATAAGCCGAATACCCCTCCAGTGGACCTCAAATGAAAGCGAAACTAAAGGGTTTTAATGAAGAGCCCCAAAATTTACATTATTATCGGCATGGAACCAACTTGTGAATTTTAATGCAGTCCTGGACAAATTAGTCTCAGAAACAAACAAAAGCGTAACCTTTCGAACCAGTTTGACGCGACAGATCCCAGGTGAAACATGGCAATTTGAATCATCGCATTCAGAAATCAGCTTCATTTGTAACAAGCCCATGGAAAAATATCAATTCTTTCCGAATTGTACAGCGGAGGCGTTCTGAACGAGGGCAATTCCTCCACTACGCTATTTCTCCTCCTCTTTCACTCTTTTAATCCCCCATGCCTTGACCCTCTCGTATTCCATCCTTAATACATTCAAGACTTCCTACCTCTCTCTTCTTCACTGACTCTCATCCTTTTTTGACTTTCATTTTCACCCTCACACCTATAACACCCGGAACCATCGGAGAATCGACCGCTCACCTCCTTTGCTCCCTATCTATACCTCACCGACCTCTTCTTCTCCCTTCCCCACCTCATCCCAGTTGCCTTCCTCTTCCGACCTCATCTCTCTTCTATCCCTCTCTCTCGCTTCCACTCACGTTTGCATGCATACATGCAAAGTGAATCCAGATACTTTTGCGGGTTTGAGGCGGAAGCTTGTTTCCGGGAGAGAGAGAAAGAGCCCGTCAGATTAGCGAGAAGCAAAATGCTTCGGGGAAGAAAAGGAGGAAGGTATAGAAGGTGGAGCTGGATAGAAAGAGAAGGAGAAAGGGTAAATGTAGCACATGATGATTGCTAATAGGGAAAGAGGAATGGGAAGATGCGTGTTATTACAGGGTGTGGTTTCAGCGGAATAAACAAGCTAGAAATGGGAGATAAGGCGGCGGCGAGGGCGAGAGGAAGGTTGAGGAAGAATTTGGTTTGGGTTTAAAATCCAGTCGATTGCGCCAAGTGGTCAAGAGAGAAAAGGGAAAGAAAGGGCCACGCGAAATGGAAAAGCTTTCCTTCCACAAGAGTTCTCGCCAAGTTCTTTTTTATTTTCCCTCTTTGACTACTCTCGGATGTATTGTTGGTTTTGGTCCTCTACGCAGCCTAAGATTGTTCGGAGCTAAAGAGAGAGAGAGAGAGAGGGTGAAATGTAAAGAAGAAAAGGGGTGTCTTGGGGAGAGAAGAAACCCATTTTCTGAACGTTCTCCATTTTCAAATAATCTTGTCCCAACTCTTCTGTTCGCCGTCTTCAAAACGTCTCATTCACCTCTCTCTCTCTCTCTCCGTCTGTCACACACATCTACACATATATATGTACATATACTTTATTGTTCATTTTTAACTAGCTCATAGACAGGTCTTTACGGCATAAAACATTGAGCGCTACAACGACATAAAAGACGAATACATAAGACCGTACCCCCGGAAGGATTCATGACCAAGCATTCGGTACTAGAAACGCTTACCACTTCTATACCTATATGTGTAACAGAAGACTTGTTTGGTTTGAAGTCTTAGGGCGTCCAACTTCTAGATCTACTTCCGGCTGATGAAGGGCGGATACCCGAAAGCTTCTAAACATAAAAGGCTTAGCCTACAGCTGCGCAACTCCAAGCTACTAGACCGGAGTCCACTGGATTATTCCTATCCTTTCAACTGCTGCTCATAGATGCAATGATTATAGGTATATTTGTACATTTAAATACATGCATGCATGAGTTTGTGTGCGGGTTACATTGGTGGGATTCCTGACGCAGAAGTATTCATTCCTGGGAAGTTTCAACCTAAGAGCCCGCTCAAACTTAATCCTTTTGCGTACGCCAGTTACACAGATCAGAAACAAGCCCAAGGATAGCCCGACGTTTAGCCGGAATTTATATGCATCCCTTGCTGCGCAAAAGTTTTCTCTTCTCTTCCTCCCCCCTCTCCATTATTATAAAAGAGTTTTAACTTTTTGGATTTTATTCCAGCCACTGAAACCATAATCGTGCATAATCTATTCTAAAGAATTACGACCGAAGGAATATGTTGATATCGAGGTGAGGGTCAATTTAAAATTGATTTAGTAAAGAACTAAGCTCATACCTTTTTCCTTTAGAGGAACGTTTTGAAATCTAACAGTATGTGCACATTCCGGAAGTTTTTCAATGAACTATTGGTGAAACCTCAAGCAACAGGAATGTTCTTCGCCCAAAAAAGCCTGGATAGGTCTCCGTGAGTAATAAATATATTATTAAACTTAGTTATGAAGCTATTATTTTACCAAAACAGTACGTTTATTCGGAATTAATACGTTTTTATTTGATAATTGCCAAATTTATATTCTCTTGATGGAATAATATCTTCTTGAATAAATAAATCACTTTAATTTGAAAAATAGAAGATTATATGAGATGAATACAAAAAAGTATTGGTAATTCAAAATAAACTATAGATTTATAATAAAGATTACGTATAAATTTTCTCCGATTAAATAAAACTTCGGAAGATACATTACCTCAAATTTACCTTCCAAATGCCTCAGTCGAATTAATGGCAGCATAAAAGAAAATTAGAAACGTATAAATTAGCTAAATGGTTACGCCTTAAATGCAATAAAGGCAAAGTAATTAATTCCTCGACATGATAAATAATTTCAAGATCCGAGGAATTCCAATTAAAACATCTCAGCCATGGGAGCCTTATTTGTAAGAGGAATGAGGAATCTAATGTCATTGAGGAATATTTAATTTCAACCTAATACTGAGCCACAGTATTACGTTTTGAGCAGAAAAACTCGAATCAAATAGACATTAATATTTTAGGTAATACGAAAAACGACTTGAAATTTGTCTTAACTGTAGAAAACACAACGCCTTTTTTTTTCCAGGGTTAACATCAGTTGATAACTCAACTCCCATACACATCGAGCAAACATTTTTGGCGGACTTATAATTAAGAGGAAAAGGAGAGGAGAAGGCTCATTTTTGGAATTCTAGGTTATGGGACTGGAGAAAAAATAAACCCGAGATTACATTTTTCACTCCTCCCACGCGGCGAGCTCGTAAAATGCTAAAACACAAAACCGCGGACAGCGGAAGAATGCAGCGTCAAGACGAGTTAAACACAGGACCAAATGCTGCGAATTCAGCAACACTGCCTTTTTTCCTAGTACTTGGATTATACATCCCGAATGGGTCAGAGAGATAAAGAGGCGTTTTTTATAAAGGTTTCCTCACGCCAAGAACAAGAGAGGGTAGTTTGGAGTAGACTTAATTCCCTCCCTGCAAGCGTTCGACCTGGCTCCCCACGCGTTCTAACGCAGCGCTATTATCTTCCCTCGCTTTCTCTTTACCATCCTCTTCTTCTTTCTGACTTCTTCTTTCACACTTTACCTGTTTTTCCCTTTCTTCTTCTCTTTTTTTCCTAATCGTATCCTTCTCTAACTCTCTTCTTAACTCTCCCATTCTCTTTCTCTGCGTATATTTCTGCAATCTATTTCAACCTTCCTTTTCACGTTTTTCCTACATTTTGTTTCTCTCTCTCTCTCCGTCACGTCCTTTTTTCTTATCTCAGCTTTTTAACTCTATCTCCTTTCAATGCCATACTTTTTCCTTAATATTTCACACACATTTTCCTGAAATAATGCTCACACCAGCTTCTGCCAAACCTTGTTTCTTCCATCTATTTTAATAGATTATTCGAGGTTTCATTTTCCAAATGTATTTTTTCGGTAAAAAGTTCTATCCATGATTCTTCAATTTCCTCACATGACTAAGCATTTTATGTTTTTTTATTTCAATATTTTTTATTTGTTTGCATAAAAAACGATAGGTAAAATATTGCCATATTTTCATTTCAACTTATCTGTTGGCCTGTTCTTCTATACTTCGATTAGCTCTATTGCTTTCTTTGTTAACTCTCCCTCTCTCGTAACATTTATTTGGCAACATGAGCTATTGCACTATTTTCTCCCTTATGTGAATTTTTAAAATTTATCATCCATCTTATACCACTGTCCTAGAATGAGGGAATTCTTTTTCATATAATGTGGGTCATAAGCTCAGTTTATTTTTCATATCCCTTTCCTAGACTATATTTTCTTTTAGTTTGGTTAATTTTATCTGCACAATTGTCACACATGATCATTTTGTGACATACCTTACGCAAATGCCCCTTTATTTAGCATGAATTTTAATTGGTTAACTATCTTCTAATGACAACACGTAAAATCGTAGAATAAATCTGAAACAATACGATGATATATATAGTAAATATATTCCGTAATACCGTCAACATGTTTTTAAACATCTTAACATAAGTTTTTATTGAATTTAAAACAGTGAATAATTTACTTTATGATTGACTCATTTTAAATATATATATATATATATATAGTAAAAAAAGCTAACGAATTCGAGAATTGTCGATGTGTCATGTGTGTGAAATATTTCGCTGACAGCTTAAACGGGATTTCCTGCCTAAGTGAAAGAAGGATTCCTCTACAGCAGGATTTTCAAGCACTAAGGTTTTATAGCTCAATGCCTTCTATAGCCACTAAGTCTAAAAATGACTCGTTCCAGAGATTCACGATCTCAGCCAACTGCGGGAAAGGTTTTCAGCCATGAAAAGTAGTGCTACGATTCCTCGGAGGTTTAACACTTTGGCCCATACTTATACGATCACTTTACCGTAAGCCCAACAAACTTTAATTGCCACGAAATTAGCCGGATATGTGGAGTTTAGAACTGTAACTTGGCTATGAGAAGTCTCCCTAAAATATCATATAAGTTTGTGTAATATCGTACAGAGAATGGGAGGAGTAGTCAAGCGCAAAAATCTTTCCTAATACGAAGAAATATACGCAAATGTTCTATAAAAAAGAACTTATTTTGTATAAAATGCTATAACATGTCTTTTAAATCTACATAATGCACTTGACAGTAAAAAATTATTTAATATTTGCATTAAATGTCAATTATCTTTATCTATGGATCAATTACATAGAAATTTAAAGGAGGCAGTCAAGTGCTTATTGTATTAACATATTGACATTTGATAAGCAAGCATGATACATAGCTATTATATGCTTATGTAACTCATTAAAAGCTTTTTGAGAGAAAGCACATGAAAGTTATTTTAATCGAAGAATATTTGCTTCTTGTGTACTTCAGTTAATGGTAGATTGTATAGAATAACGGCAAGACTTTGCAAAAGGAATAGAGGATAGAAAAAAATGCATTATTTAAGTCTATTGTTACCCTCATCAAGTTCCAGACAATTACGAAGGGCTGCAGTTAATTTAAAGTACCTAAAAGAATGAAAATAAGGGTATTCAGTCAAGATAATCACCAAAGTACTACTTGTCACAGATACATTTATTGAAAGTATACAAATAAGAGACTTGCACAGCGAAGAGCGAGGTTCTTTTAAATAAACACGGAGAATCTCTGAATAGAGAATGCTGGGATTTTCAATAGAATTTCGTTAACTTAACTACGTACATAAAGCAAATAAAAAATTAAGTCAAGAAATAGCGGTTATCCAGCTGTTTATTGTATTGTATTTAGTGAGGAGCAGCAAAATGTATCCAACGGAAATGTGTCTTCCCGTTTATTATTTTGTGAAATTATGGTTTCGAATTTTTATGGCTTACATTAACATAAATGAACATTTTATTCAGTTTTAAGATGTTAAACATAATAACTCTGCAAATATTGTGTGAGACCAACATTTTCCTCGGAGTTTATCACTTTACCTTTAATACATCTCTTCTTATGGTAGATCATTCGACAGGAATTATTATGCCATATAATATTATTTTAGTATTATATATATAGTATATATATTTTAAATATTTTTCTTGTTAGCTGATGTTAAGAACGGCTGTTTTACATTGAAAATATTGTTTTTTAAATGAAGTAAATTGTGTACAGCCCAATTTACGTTATAGATTGCATGGTACAGTTATTAGATAAAACTGATTTTTATATAACTCTCACGATAAATATCTGCCAATTCATTTTAATTTGATGAATATTTAAGTAGCGCAATAAAAATTTTATAATTAAAGACTATTTCAAAGAGCAGAAGAAGAAAACGGCGCATGTCTTTTGTGGCCAACTAATCATCTCAACCGCTCCCTGGACAATTAACAGTAATATAATCATCAAGGCTTAAACTCCAATTCGCGAAGATTGCATGCGCCGTACCCTCACGAATACGCACCGGAAGGATGATTAATTAAGTATCCCGTAGGTATTAACCAGAAAAAGAAACCTGCAGCTTCCGTGAATATAAATAGCTTAAAGTCTACGTTTCCTATCTCCCGCATTCATCTTAAGGGGCGCGAGTAATAACGAACTTCAATATTTCATGAGTGCAACAGGAAACCTCCCTTTTGAAGATCTGTATATCAGTACTCACGTAGTTAAACGCGCACAAATCATGTTTACCCTCATTGTATACTTCACGGAACAAATGAGATGCACGGTATTTCCGTAAAACCGGTCAGCAGCAGCGGGCGCCCTACGCAAGTGGGTTTCAGTTTTGCTATTTCATTTTTAAACCTCCTCTCTACATCCTCCTTCTTTTAACGTCCCTCGTCGAAACCAAACAACGGTATGAAGTGGATTGTACGGGCGAGAGCTATTTTGTTTTCCTTTGTGTGTGTGTGTGTGGATGGGCGGGTGGGCCAAAGAGAGTGGAACGGGGAGAGATAGAGAGAGAGAGTAAAAGGGATATAGGGAGTGAGTGCTCTGGGGAAGGTTCCATCTCTCTCCTGGATAATTGCACTCCCAACCACGCCGGGCCGAATGCAATCAAATCTCGACCGCGTCTGTCAACCGAGTAACTCCTTTCTGGCAACACGCGGATCTCCACTCCACCGTACCATGGAGCGAGGTTTTGGGGGAGAAGGGGTAAGTTAGGGAGTTGGGGACGCAGGAGAGGGCAGAAGAATGCGGACTTGCCTGTTGGGTACGTTGACCCGTACCTAAACATACATTAGCCGCAATCGTTTGGAGAGCACTTTCCCGTTATCCCAAACGGATTCTTCCTCGCAATTGGACAATTTGTTTTGTCGCAGGAAATGCATCGCGGGAGAATGTTTGATCGGGAGGTAAATCTAGTGAATAAACTCTCTAATTTGTGATTTTAAAAAAATGATATGATTACAGCAAACCTTATCTGCATTCCTTTACGAATGTATTATTTTGTATTAGCATAAGTTTGCGACCTTAGCATTCATTTATCTTAGGTAAATAATGAAATTTATGTTTCAATAAATTTAATATGAATCACCCATTACGCAGAAAGATGACTGATGTTCTCAATAACATTAATTTTACTAATTTATTATTAACTTATTAATATCATTGTATTTACGCTCAACTTGCGGCATTTTCTACCCGTAATCGCAGAAAAAATAGCACTGTATTCAATCAAGACCAATCCAATCGTCACTCAGGCTAAAAACCAGCCACTTTCCCTTATTTCTCGTCATGCCCTCCCCCTCTCTCTCCTTCTTACACTTCCTTACTTCCTATTTATTGAACTGGTGGGATTTCTGTATCACTTAATGCTGCTATGATTATAACAAAATCGGTCGTTTTTATAGCAAACCTCTTTAGTGTAAGTTACGTAATCGTGTATTATTTGATTATGTATAGCTAATTTGATACATGTGATAAAATAGATAAAAATTAATAAACAAGAAATTTTGAACCAACACTTTATATAACATTAATATATATATCTTTAAAAGGAAGTCTGTTATTTCTGAATCTATTCTTTTTAGAAATATTTTCCTTCTAATTTTTGTTTTGGCTCCTTTTATTAAATAAATTATCATCAACATATTATATTTATTACATAATACACTTTTTTAACCTGTTTACTTTCGAAACGGATATCATTAAAAATATGCTATGCATTCGCTGCAACTTAAAAATGTATTAAGTTTTCTTCCGAATTCGAACGAAAAACAATTTTTACAGTCAACCTACCTTTAGCGATGAACGCAGTGAGGTATCTTGTGAAATGACTTTATTCCCAACTGTTTGCAAAAGTTGCACAAGGGGTATTTTACGGTGTATATTTCCATGGAGTAACACTTGTGGTCTATATAGTGCGCAGGAGTACGAAAACTCAGCTGCGTAGCTGTAAATTGTACTTTAATTTTGGACATTTTTGAGACATGCGATAGTATTTTTCTCTTTAAAACACTGGTAACGCTAAGAGCTGCGCAGATAACATCTCTTGCTTGAGGACGATTGAGTATTGCAGAAATACAAAAGTTGCAATTGGTTAATTATTTATTAACGCCGTCTATTATATAATTATTTCTGATTTTACTTTTAAATGCAATAAAATGCTATAAAGTTTTATCATACATGAATTTATATACTATTTTTATTAATATAGAAATAAACGTCAGATAATTGGTGTAAAGGAATATTTACTAGCACTTGTTGTTAATTATTTCTTTATATCAAAGTATGCCTGTTTATATGAGTATTTCACCTTTCAAAGGAAATTAATAAATTTAACCTATATAAAAACTTATTCAAATTTTCCGCATTAGAATTCTTTCGGCAATCAAAGGATTAAAGTTTCAAAAGCGTTTTCCAGAGTGATAACGTTTTTTCCGCTCTTATTGAAAGATTTTGTGCGCCTAGTGCATCAATCAGACTTCTTATTCAACAAACTTAAGCAACCGAACCATGACCTACACCTACCCTATTAAACGTACACACACACACTTATATATGCTTGTATGCATAACTGATTCCTTATCTCCGACGAAACTACCACGACGACACATTTGGCCTCGGGTAGGTTGAATACACTGTCTCAACTTCTCTCTAGCAAATTAATTCTCTTGCTTCACCTCTCAACCTCAACATTCAACGCAGTTTGTACGTTCTACGTTCTCCCTCGTCACGGGTACCGCTGTTCCATTCACCGTCTACATGATAGAATAGTGTGTGAGAGAGAGCGAGAGAAGAAACAGGAAATAAAGGAAGAAAAAACGGAGGTACGAGAATATATTTGATGCCAAATGTATAGGGAGGAGCCGCGCGTTAAAAAGGATATGGAATTGGAAAATGACGGAAGAGTACGTGCAATTCGGAAATGAATGTGAAACAAATTATATAGCTAACTGAAATAGTACGGCTGTAATTTTAAAAAATAAATCAGAAACTATACTTAAAATATTCTATACATATATCGATAAAAACAGCAGAACTTTTATGGAACACTAAAAAAAAGAGAAGAAAAAGCTTGGAAGTGAGTCTCTAAAGAACAAAATGATCTCTTTGAGTTAGGATATGGACAAAAGAAAGATGAGTAAAAAACGAGAAAATGAATAAGGAAAGAAAAAGCAAAGTGAGGACTGGTAGAAGAGGCATGGAGAAAGATTCCACAGGAAGCAGGAACGAGCAAGAAACAAATGGTGAAAAGAGTAACACTTTGTAACGAGTTTTCTAGGAGCGACGTTGATTAATGAGCCAACATATTGTCCTTAAACGAAAAAAGTGCCCTCAAGGCTTTCAACGGCAGCGTCTCTTTCACCTCGGCTATAATAGACGTTTTGGAGAGAGAATAGGAGCTTGTTCGTTTTAAAAGGTTATTCCGAGTTTTTCATTCATCAGAGAGACGAACGCCCTTGTGAAACTTTTTTTGCAAAGGAACTTCGAAAAAGGTTGATTCGCGATACCGTTTTATTGTAGCAGGATACACGAGTATTTTTCATTTATGGACCATTTCATTCGGCTCACAATAGCATCGGAAAATTTCTTCAGTAAAAGTTTAAAGCTAGTAGTTGACGTTATTGTTTGTATGTGCGTATTGTTAAATATAAAAATGTTGTGCTGAATTTCTGTGTTCAATAATACCACCCTAAAACATTAAGCATTTGTTAATGAATGCAATATTTCATGATTAATTGCTGTGTTCCATTCAAAGGCCAAACGAAATGCGTTTTAATTATAAATACTTCTGTCTAATCGCTTTAATGGGCGACATTAACGCTAGTGAACGATATTGATATCACCTTTTAATGAGGATTCCCACAACATAGAGTCATAAATACTTTGATCTCGTATACGACACACTTCCATGTGACTAATAAATTGATAAACTTCAACGTAACCCCCTCAATTATCAATCGATATAAAATTTGAAATTTTCATAGGAACAAATATTTATAAAAATCCTAAAATTATCTCTTAAAAGTAAAATAAATTCCAAGGAAAATGCAATAATGAGCCATTTTAAAATATGTACATTCGGATTAAAAATAAGAAAAACCTCGCAATAATTCCTTCTAGATGTGAACAGTAGTTTCATTATCCTGCCTTAATTGCTAAGATAATTTCTGATTTAGAGCTCCTTCTGGTGTTCGGATAAATAATGGATTCATTAAGTAAATTTTATTCGGATAAATCACCGGAACTTAATTCTATTACTAGCCGCTTTGTCGCGAAGTGTATTGCACCTAGACCTTATATCACAGCCTAGCAGCTCCCCGCTATGGAATTTACTACCCGCAATCCCTTCCTTCCCTTAGGTCGGAAGTGGAGTAATGTAGAAGAGGGAAAGGAGGTGGAATAGAAGAGAATAGAGAGAGCGTCGGCGACGGCACGATCTCCACTTAACTCTGTGCCTCGCAGCATCGCCATCTTACCTTTCTATTCCCCACTACTAACTCCGGTAAATCCCTTTTCACGAGAAACAAGTCCTTATATCCCTACAAAAGTCACATTCTGGGTGGGATGAGAAAGAAGGGGAGAGAGAGGGAGGGAGGGATGGAGGGATACTGGGAGTGAAATAATGTTCAGGGTTTAGGAAGCGAGAAAGAAGTTAGGGAAAAGAGGAAGAATAGCGCACCAAAAATAGATGTAGGCAGATGCAAAACTTCAAGGAGGGGCAGGCAATATATGTGCAGAAAAATTGAGTGAATTTGGCTGTAAAAGTGATTGCTATGGCATCTTAATTTACCCAGGAACTAGGTCACGATCTGGAAGCAGAAACAAGTATCCTTATATTCGTATCTCATCGAAATAATCGTCGGCCGAAGGGCTTTAACGAATTTGGACGCAAAGAATGTATTAGATGAATAGGATGAAAAGAATGTAGCAGCTTAATTCGGAGTTTTTGGTATTTTCCTGAACCATTTTCTCTCTCTCTGTCACTTGATTAAGCTTAAATTGGAAACAAAAGCATTTAGCATAGTTCTCTTTCCCTTTTTATTTTCACGTGGATAATCATTTTCAGCAGAGATTATTAAATACATATTTTTATTTAAAATCGACGATTAACAATGACGTATATTTGTAATAAGATCTACAAAGAAAATCCACGATTATTTAATGCATTTAATTAGACTTGTAGTTTTCGAAGCTAAAATTTCTTAAAAAACGACCTCTAACTTGGAGGTTATGTTTTCTAGAAACCAAAAAAGAACATCGACGTTTTTTGAATGCATTTTATTGATATTTTCTGCAATATTATATAAATTGAATTCCTTCCAATAATAAGTCACTCAAAGTATATATATGCATAATCATATGTAGTCTGTCCGTAGACAGGTCCGTGATAATTCTTTGTTAAACCTGGTTCTCCATATACTCCTATTTTCCGCTGTCCTCTTCATATCTTGATAACTCTCTTTCCCTTTCAAATCGTCTATCAGCTGAAACCTTTTCCTACCTCTTTCCCTTTTCCTACCTCTATCCCTTTTCCCATCTAATTTTCCTTTTAACACATCTTTAATCATACTCTCTCTTCTCAGGTAATGTCCATCCCAGTTAGCCTTCCTCTTTCTGATAGTCTGTATAATCATTCGCTTCTCTCCTATTCTTAGTAGCACTTCATCGTTTTTCATCCTATCTGTCCATTTTATCTTCAGCATTCTCCTCCAAGTCCACATTTCAAAGCTTTCCAAGTATTTGATGTCATTTTTCCTTAGCGTCCATGTTTCTGCCCCATACAATGCTATACTCCATACGTAGCATTTTATCAACTTCTTGCGGATATCTTCCCTTATATTCCTTGTAAGTAGTTGTTTCTTTCTCCTGAAAGCCGCTTTTGCTTTTCCTATTCTAGTTCTGATCTCATCCGTACAATTTGTTTTTCGTGTTAAAAATTCTGAAACTTGTTCTAAAGGCTTTCCCCCAACACTTATGTTCAAATTCTCTTCTTTACCCGATATTCGAATGACCTTGGATTTTTCTGTATTTATTTACATACCAAATTTTCTACCTTTTATCGCTAGTCTATTTATCATTTTTTGTAGCTCCTCTTCCTTTCTTGCTAGAAGTACTTGATCATCTGCGTATTTTACTGTTCTTATAATCCTTCCTCAAATTTTGAAATCTCACGTGACTTCTAAAGCTTCTTGCATTAGACTTTCTCCATATATATTGAATAGGGTTGGCGATAATCAGCAGCCTTGTCTTACTCCTCTACCGATATTTATTCCGCAGGTGTCCACATTCTCAAACCTGACCTTTACAATTTGATTCACATATAGATTCCTAATCAGTCTCCTGTCTTTCCAGTCTACACCTATATCCTTTAATATCTTCATAAACTTTACCCAATTTACTCTATCACACACACACACATATATGTAATTAATTTCATAACGAGTGTTTAGCGTTGAACGTTGATTGTCGTTTGCTACCTGAAAAATGAAAGCTGTCTTTAATCTCAGTGGTTTCCAAACTTTCCTCATCTCCGCGGACCATTTTTAGTCCGAGGACCCGAACTTCAGAACCACTGCTCCATCTCAAACCCTATCTCCACCCCTCTTTCAGGCCGTCTCAATGCGTGTAAATGCACAAATTACATTGAGGCCTTTTGATATTTTGAACATAGCTTACGGAGTCGAAGTACTACCTCGGTCATGTCCCTTACCCGTGTTGCACTTCCCAACCTTTTCGCTACCGCGGACCATTTTTAGTCCTAGGACTCCAAGATGAGAAACGCTGCTTTATCTTAAGGTCATTCTCCCCTCTCTTTCGCGTCGTCTTAATGCATATAAATGCACGAATTTCATTGAGACCTTTTAATATTTTGAACATGGTTTACGGACTCGCAGTGCAACCTCGGTCGTGTCACTTTCTCGAGTAGGGCTTCCCAAAATTTTCGCTACCGTGAACCGCTTTTAGTCCGAAGACCCCAAATTGGGAACCGCTGAACTATCTCTATCTCCGGCCCTCCTACGGACAGTCTTAATGTGGGTAAATGCACGAATTGCATTGAAACCATTTTAAATTTTTAACACAGCTTACGGCCTTCCAGTACCACCTCGGAACGGTTGGTCTCTTTCTCGAAGTTGGCATCCCAATATTTTAGCCGCCAGCGACCCCTCATAGCCCGGGAACCCCATGCTGGGAACCACTTCCTAAAGTTATATCTCCGCCCTTCTTCCCCCTCCCTATTCTCTCTCTCCCCTCTCCACATCCGTTCATTCTAGAGAATGGTGGATTTTAGAAATAGACAAATAATAGAGAGAGAGAGAGAAATAGATAGATAGATAGAATATCGGTTCGGTTGGATCGCCATTCAGTTTTGCATTCATAGAAAATGCCATATGTGTTATAATTGGTCCTGTTAGAGAATTTCCTTTACTTCGTCGTTGAAAGAAACACCAAAACATTACCATATCAAGTTGGATGTGAGTGGCACATTTCATCGTTATCCTTCGAGTTATTATTCTATAATTCACTTCCATGTTGCTTACCGAGTCATAAATGTTGTGACTATCCCGCTACAAATCTTTAATTGTAGTTCGTGCAACACCGTACATTTCTGTTAAACTAGAAGCCTTTCCTTAAACATAGAAGGATTTCGAACTTTTTTATTAAATCCAAAAATAAACGCGTCTCCGTTTTTTCGCCATTTTATGTAGGGAATAGGAATTTATCACACAGGTTAATCTGTCAAAACTATCAGAAAATTTTAAGTGACGAACGGAAAAGTAGGGGATGTTTATTCCGAGAATTGTTTGTTTGTGTGAAAACGTGTGTTGTTGATTCCGTGAATCATTAGCGAGAAGTGGCAATGAATTTTTTCTAGGAATGGCTGAAATAATTTCATATACTAGTGAACATTACACAACGGAAATTTTACATGGACGAATGTAGTTCTTAGTACTATGAATCTATCTTCAAACTTTGAAACAAAAATCTAGCCAGGTGACGGTTAACAGAAAGTACCGGATAAAAGGGTGATAATCGCAGTTCTCCTGTATACCGAGTTTAGGGAAATGGCGCACACTAACAACGGGGAAGGGTAGAAAACCTCAAAACTAAGTAAAATGTATATGGAACAATTTCTCCAGATTGAATAGGTACCGAGATATCATCGTAAGAAAGAACTGTCAACTGAGGAAAGCACGTAGTCTTACTGTGAGAGGACCAAGGATCACAAGGCGTCACGTATGGCACAGAACAGTCAAGGATAGCTCACTACAATACAACGGACGACAGTGATATATACTCACAGCGCAGTATGGAGGCCTACTCTCATACTGTGCAGTCATTCCATAGCAGTACACTGTCAACACAGAAGGGGAAATGTTATGGACTACACGTTGCACGAATACTACGATATGTGCTTGATTCTTCGTGCGTTTGGTAACAGGGCCTACGCTGCAGCCAGGTCTTATGCAGAAAGGTATCCAGCACGCCGTTTTCCAGACAAAAATGTATTTTGCCGGCTGGACCAGCGAATGAAAGAGACTGGCAACGTCCCACCATACCCCGGTATCTATTCATTATAGATAATTTGTTCCTTATACATTTTGCTTAGTTATCAGGTTTTCTACCCGTCCTCATTGTTAGTGTGCGCAATTTTTTCCACACCCAGTATAACAAATGTTTATTAATATATTTGCAAGCGAAGCTGCAACAGACATCCTAGTATATATACATGTGTATATATATATATATTTACGACATCGTATGCCGAATTGTTCGTTTCTCTAAATTTTGGCAAATGTATTGTTGTTGACTTCGACCACTAATGTGAAACAACTAATTTTTTTTAATAAACCAGAACGTGCATTGTACTCTTTGATTTGCGCTCCTTATTCAAGATTTTTACCATTCGATAACAAAATTAATGTGACGTGAGTATAATGTGCAACCAAATATATATGTTGAAGAATAAAAACCTTGTTGAATAACAAACGACGATGAATGTAGATAAATGTCCATAGATTAAATGCACTTGGAAGATGGATTGTGGGTATGACTTCCAAAAATATAAATTTTATGAAAGTTTGTTTTTGAAAATACTACAAGGAATTCTGGCGATCGGTACTCATTTCTCAATATGAAAAACTTTTCTTACCATTGAGATCGGAGGAAGATATTTGAGACTTCCCCCAACTTTTTCGTAAATAATGTATGACGGCACCATATAGTGAAAATGACTCAAGGCGCGTAGGGATTTTCAAATTTGTTTAAGGTTATAAGCAGAACGTAATAAACGGATTATATTGTTATATCGCGATTGGACATCTGGCATTCAAGCATGAGCTTTAAAACAATGACATAAGGGACCATAGAAACCAAAGTGTAGGAAATTCCGAATGACGTGCGTTCATCAGATATGACAAATGCTACTTTTCTCGTACGTCTTGGATCTCTGGAGCTAAAATATACTGTGTGAATGCAATAAACCAAATTAAAAAATCATGCCGTTTAGTTTCGTGCTAAATTTAGTGACGACAACAATTCATTTTAGTCGAATTAAAATATTTTATGAATTCGATGTAAATCGACTTAAATTGAATACTACCAACGCTATATACCATAATCCCTTGCGATAATATTAGGAATTATATTCGGTAAATAAAATTATTGCAGTAAAAATTAGAACCTATGAATTAATTTTACCACAGTATAATACTATTATTTTGAAATCTACTGTTAAAATTTCAACTATGCGTGTGTGCTTAAAAACAGCTTAAGCAAATGGTGTAAATTTAGCATACCCACGTGTGTGTGTTTTCGATAAACTTTCTTTTTTGTCTATGAGGAAGAATAAACAACCCCTGGAAATGTTACATCACTTTTCTTTAGAGATGATGAAAACGCCTTTAAAATATCCAAAAATAATTTTAGATAGCGGCATTTCAAAATGCGAAGGATTACTTTATTCTCTTCCAAAAGGATCTCGTACACTCTTTCTGTCGTAGATGGAGATCTGGTCAGTCGCCATTCATCCACACAGTTAAACGCATTTGCAAGTGATGGGAAGAGGCAATCTCGTCTACACTTGCAAAATGCACCAGCAGATCGCACGGTTTAACGTCCTTTCTCATGGCCTGAGTACTGAGCCCTCTTGCGCGGCCTCCTATGGATACACGAGTGGAAGGTGGGGACAGCTTTTAGCTGGAAACTCTCCACCGACGGGAAAATAAGGGATAAAAGACCGTCGAGAGGAATTTTGGCATTTTGTGCACTCTTGGACCGTGAACGTTAAAAAAAAATACTTGTGAAATTCTTCTTGGACTGTTAGATTACAACTCAAAGGGAAATACGAGCGAGTGTTGAACTTTAGTTACTAAAAATTATTCAAACGTAAATTTTTTTGCAACTCAGATCTTAATACCGAACTCATGAGTCCATGGAAATATATTATTTTTTCAAACAAAACTATATTTTATCCCCATTAAAATGAAGTAATTTTCGCGTAACAAGCTTACTAAGCAAAACAAGATGATGAATAAAATTAAGACAACGTTTGAAGGCAACATGAGAGAATTTTATTAACCAAAAATGTTTTTTAATCTTTAAATATCGAGGTTGGTTCAATAAGTAATTATTCACTCTTAAAAACGAAACCTCCTCTGTCAAGATAACTTGACGGCTCATGCTACATAATATTTTGATTTAAAATATTTAATTATTGAAGCAAGCAATTTTCTAACGATAAATACTTAACTGTTTACATTTGTAAATAAATTTAATTTCCAACCTCAGTTTCTTAATTATCTTGGATATTAGGCTTTGTTTTAATAGAATTACAAACGTATATTTTGAGAGTATAAATTTCTTTGAGTACTCAATAACCATCGCGCAAGTCTAATGAAGCCCTTATGAATTGACTGAAATATAATACCTATCCAGTAATAGTCAACATTGCTCAACCTTTTTGTCATAATGAGTTATAATTTATACCAATTTCAGCAATTATATTAACGAGAAGAAGAGCTTTTTTATCTGATTCGTTATAACTTTCATTCTTGGAAGAACCGCAGTACATGTGAATGAAACGGAATTTCTTGAAAATTCAAAACATTATGTAATTAAACCTATAGTTTAAGTAACTTAGATAGCAAAAGAATATGACGTTTTCGGAGCTTTATTCAGGAGATATACTTGGTTTAGAGAGACGTAAGTAAGTCCTAAAGAGCCGCATTCGTCTCATGACCCGCAGGTTACCGACCCCTGCATTATACTATCTTAAATTTGCACGCGTTTTATATGAGTATATTGGTTTTCCCTTGAAATATTTTTTATTGGTAAGGAAATTCAGATGCAAAAACATATTTCAAAGTGCAGAATAATAAATCTCGGTAAAAATATTAATCCTGCAATGTGAAAGTTTTCTTCACACGAAAACTGTTTCAGTAAATATCTTTCAATTTTTATGCAAATCGTGAGGTATTTATATCCACGCAATGTTTCACAACAATTTTCAATGCGAAATACATAAAAATGACAGGAAATAATTTTCCATTCACAGGAAAAACTGTCTCATTATTCAATAATTTATTCGGTTCTTCAAATAAGGCAATACCTTACAAATGAACATCGGATTCTAATAGAAAATGCTCTTTTTATAAATGTGAGTAGTAAAATAATGATCTGCATTGTTGCAATATATTCTTGTAATGTTTCAATAGAATTATATACATCATAAATGTTGAAAGTGAAAATTTAATTTGACTGTAATTGACAGAATAGGGTTCTATTTTGAGCTTACGATATTATGAAGAAAAATTATGTATTAAATGTATAGTGGCTAAGAAAAAATAAAAGAATTATTTTATTTGTGTATTTTTGCTTTCTCCATATACGTAGAATAGGGGAAATTATTTTCATGAAAAAAATCGATTTCGAGATTTCAACGGAAATACTCCTTTTGAGGTCCCCTGAACACGTTTTGACCGTTTTATCGATGATGTCTCTCTCTCTCTCTCTCTGTGTGTGTGTGTGTGTGTGTAGGATACCTTTTTTGTGGGTGCTCTAACTCAAAAACTATTATTCAGGTCAACGCGAAATTTTATTATCAACATTTTTATAAACGTCAGAAAAACTGATTAGTTTTTGGTTGAAAATCGGTCATCCGGAAGTGGGTGTTTACTCTTGTCACTTATCCGTTAATTTAAAATAGTTGCTTTAATATTTGATAAATGTAAAAATGTATTGGAATACAAGTTGTAGGAAATTTAATTTTGTATAACCTTTGTTTGAAATATTTTTTCATATGATGCATTTTTTAAGAGATATCTTATATTTTTAGCTGCCACCACCACCGACTACTATTGTTAACAATTGACACTTAGTTTGTCTTAGTAACGCCCCTTTTTCCTTTCTTAATTGTTGGAGCTTTGTGGCTATATCCAATATCTGAAGGCTATGGTTTGAGTTTATTTCTGTTCTTTGTAAAGTCTAAAATTTTCTTGCAGTTTCTTAAAATATTTATTAATATGTAACCTATTTGGAATTTTTAGAAATATTACAGATATGGAGGAAGTCATGTGGTGGCCACATCAGATTTTTATTAAAGCTATCATACTAGGCAAGATATTCATAAGAATCATTCGCATTATTCTAGAGTAATAGACTTTTCTGATTTTTCTGTCTCTGTACATTATATAGCATGCAATTGAACTAATGTACAATACAAAGTTACTGAATGATTAGTATTAGATGTTTGATAATAATTTACTTTCAGTTATTTAATCATAACTAGACCATTTACAAAGTGTTAAGTTACTAAATGGTAGTTAAAAAAGCCCACACCATAGTTTTCATTAAGATTTTATGGAATCAGAACATTTTGTCTTCAAATTAACTACATTAAAGAAGTACATTTAGTAAATGAATGTAAGAATGACCGGAAGTTCTGCTCAAGTACTGTCATTTTCAAACGAATATTTCTTCATCACAAATGTGCATATTTATCCGTGGTGCGTTTAAATAACTACAACTTGAACATTCCATAAGACATCTAAGTTGATATCGGATGCAAACCCGTATTTATATTAATTTTTTTCAATTCTATACGATTATGTCATCCTAAATTATTATGAAAACGCAGCATGCCCAAACCTCATTACTACCCCACGTTTCAAATAAACTCAGATAATTAGACGAGGTGTCTAATAACGACCCTGATATTTTTTTTACTGCCTCCGCGCGACAATACCCATTATAATAAAACCCGCTGACTCAATTTATCGCGAGCACTTATAACTTACAATAAAAGCGCCGTCTTTATTTTTACGTCCCAGTGTG
The DNA here is from genome assembly GCA_028673005.1 of Tanypteryx hageni. Classification (NCBI taxonomy): domain Eukaryota; kingdom Metazoa; phylum Arthropoda; class Insecta; order Odonata; family Petaluridae; genus Tanypteryx; species Tanypteryx hageni. Next base: position 62,656,227 of record CM054116.1, read on the forward strand.
TCTTTTCGGCCCGCCATTAAATGTACATTTTATAACCCATTATTAGGGATATTATGGAGCCGAGCATAAAACAAATAAAAAAGTCGGAGACGGAGCTCCTTAAAGGGTCCCAATAACTTCGGATTTTTTCCTCTCGTGTCGCATTAAGAGGGAATAAAGAAATTCTTGGGATGAAGAACTTATTGGAATTTCTGACCGGAACGGTGGAGGAGCTGCTTTTTTACTTACGGGGGGTGAGACTTCCGTGGAGTTATTCTTAAGTAAGGGAGGGGTGTGGATTTGAAACGAGTTCGGAGTTACCACAGAACGGCAAGGGGCGGTTAGGAGAGGGAATAGGTGGGAGAGAGAGAGAAAGAGAGCGTCAGATAGGGTGCGCTCTTATGGGGTGGTGGGGGATCAAATGCGCCGGCCTTAAAGTAGTTAGATGGTGGAGTGGTTGGGTGCTGGGCGTATGCAGGAGGGGAAGGTATGGTGGGATAGGACGAATGGAAGGTGGAGAGAAATGAGCCTTGTTCCTCTCACGAACTCCTTCAATTCCGAGGACCGGAAACGTCTTGAAAACCGACTCTAAAAACGTCACCGAGAGCGGACTTTACTGTGCGAAAGTGTTATCGCGTGTCGGCCACGGTCGTAAATGAAGGGGTTTATTAGTTCGATGCGTGCTACTCAGCAGTATCTCTGTCACATCCAATCTCCTCCCTTTGCCACCCTTCTCTATACCTCCCATACGCCAATCCTCTTTTTGCCATCCCTCTCCTCCTCCCTATATAAAAGGGTTAAATGTAAGAATGGACCTTCTGGTCTAAATTTCGCCCGAATAAAGACGATTATCTATCTATCTATCTATCTATATTCCGTTCAGGAGAACTTTGAACGTTCGGCAATGAAACTCTTAGTGCAGCCAAAAAGAAGAGGGGATGGTAGAGGAGGCACATTTTTCTCCCAATGGGATGGAGCGACGCCGCGGGCTTTAAAAAGTGATGCCTTTTTTTACGAGCTTCATGCCTCACACGCGACGAGATGGAATGCAGACAACTGACGAAGGATATCGCTCTCAAGTATAATCTCTTAATCGTTCGGGTTTATTGTTGTAAAATTGATAATGAATTGACTTAGTTCGCGTAGTTTGCTATAAATTCCTAATTAAGTGTAAGCCGAGAAATTTGTGAAACCCTCGTATATTTTGAAAAAATCTGGGCGATTACTATCAGTCGACAGAAAAATATGTGTTTATGGCTATGTTATTGCGTAGCAATAAGAGACGTTATTGCTTAAGGGCAACCTAAGAGTGCTGTTTTATTGGTACTTTGATAAATAATGATCATACACCCCTATTATATATTCAGTTGACCAAAACGTTAATTGGGATCAATCGAAGACTAAAAGGTTTGAATTTTTGATACTGAATTATTTGGGCTAACTTTAAGTTTATATAGCTTTATCCTTATTTGTACTACAGTTCTTAAACTGCAATATATGAATGTGAGTTAAATATATCGCTTATATCTTACACTGATGCTAACATGCATTATTAAATATCTATTCACTTAAAAACACAGCTCGATAGAAATTATAACATCATTTGACGAATATGAATGAGTCTTAGTTTTTACGCGGTAAAAGACAGTTACATTCTAAATGTGGTTAGGAGATCTATTTTTTAGAACCTTTAAATTATTTCTTAGCCAGGGTTAGCGAAATAAAAGAATGACATTTTTTATACCTAAGGTTTAATAACAAAACTTCGCAACCTCTCATACATGGTAATAGCCTAACAAAAGTATTCTCAGATGACCTATGGAATATCGAACCAACAGCGTGTTCTACAACAAGATAGATTGTTGAATATAATTATTTCAACTTTTGTTTTTTTCCAACGCAGACCACAAGTTCAAACAATATGTTTGTTTCTGGACTTTTATCTCTAAGGCAGGCCACATGAGCAAAGTGTAAATTGTAGTGCAAAGTTTTCAAGGCGAAATTAAATATTTTTATGACATTGTAATTAACATTTTCATAAATATGGTTCTTGGTTTTCTCAACACTCCAGTAATGAAAATAAAAAATTGTTTCTTAAATTGCTATAATTGGGATAACATCTGCTTAGCAGAATTAAGGGTGAATGGTATATATCAGAGGTGACCATACTCACCCCCGGAGCCGCCTGCGATAAACATCAGAGTTCGACAGCCGCATGACGCACATTTTTGCTCTTAAATGTATGAACGGTAAAAAATAATCGGTATCCAAAGCAATTCAGATATAATGCATGTTCCTTAGGCATCTCAAACACACCTCAAGTCACACTACACCATTGTGTTCTGTAACTAAAAACGTCGACTTTCCTCTGAACGGAAATTTAAAATAGCTGCAAAAAATGTTATATTAGCCACATTTGGCTCGCGAGACGCGGTTTGGCAACCTCTGGTATATTCTCTATTCTACCCTTCCATATTTTTGTTTAGTTGTAAAATGGTTTTTAGCATAATATAACTAAATTCTATTTCATGAAAAACTGTAAATTTGTAAAGAATATAGTAATTTCTTAAAGTAATGATAATGTTATATTAAAATTATTTTATAATAAAACAAGCATTACCACAAATATTTTTATGATTACTATATTAATATAAAATCTAGCCTACACATTAAACTGGTCAGACATTACAAGAATTTATCAATAAATGGACAGAATTGACACTTTCTCTATCATTCTTCTTTGGAAAAGTCCCACAGTAAATATTCATTAAATTCGCAGCATTTAAGCTCACTTTAAAATAGAATAAATGAAAACATAATTTGTCTTTTTTGTCCTAGAAATATACGGAGAAAATATTCATTCCGCGTTAGAGATGTAACAATTACATAATACATATTTAAATATTTTGTATTATGCTAAAGTAACCTGAAAATTAATATCACAATTTTAGTAACATATTTCTCAAGTTTCACCAATACAGTAAAAAATCTATATTAGGGGCAATTTTTGATTAATTTGTAATTAAAATATTTTCAGTATTTCCGATATTATTAATCTAATCACGTCCTGGAATTGCTGTTAATTTCATTATGTATCTATGCTAACAGCACAACAAACATCGGATGAATATTTAACGGGGCATTATTTGGTAGCAAGATTGTGTAAAACAATATCCTGGGAAGACATGATCTTCTCTTTAGTATATTACTAATAAAAGATATTACTAAAGGAAGGACCGCGAAAATGAAAACGTCACAGTTTAGCGAGCAATTTTATAAAAAAGCTTTCCTACGTCCACAGCGCATTGCGGCTCCATTTTATTTATGGCTAAAAATTATTTTTCTTATTAACCCGAGAAATATAATAAAAAGTGGCATAGTATTTTTTATGCTTTGCACGGAAGACGGGAGACATGTAGATCTGCATGGAAATCATTATAGTATAGGAGTGCGTCAAAGACCTATTTTCACTTTGAAAGCGCTGGTTCGGCATTATATAATTGTAGCTGTGTATCTGTGTGTGTGTATATATACATATGATACTCACACATGTATTCATACATACATACATACATACATGCATGCATGCATGCATGCACGCGCGCGCACACACACACACACACACACACACACACACACACACACACACACACACACACACACACACACACACACACACACACACACACACACACACACACACACACACACACACACACACACACACACACACACACACACACACACACACACACACACACACACACACACACACACACACACACACACACACACACACACACACACACACACACACACACACACACACACACACACACACACACACACACACACACACACACACACACACACACACACACACACACACACACACACACACACACACACACACACACACACACACACACACACACACACACACACACACACACACACACACACACACACACACACACACACACACACACACACACACACACACACACACACACACACACACACACACACACACACACACACACACACACACACACACACACACACACACACACACACACACACACACACACACACACACACACACACACACACACACACACACACACACACACACACACACACACACACACACACACACACACACACACACACACACACACACACACACACACACACACACACACACACACACACACACACACACACACACACACACACACACACACACACACACACACACACACACACACACACACACACACACACACACACACACACACACACACACACACACACACACACACACACACACACACACACACACACACACACACACACACACACACACACACACACACACACACACACACACACACACACACACACACACACACACACACACACACACACACACACACACACACACACACACACACACACACACACACACACACACACACACACACACACACACACACACACACACACACACACACACACACACACACACACACACACACACACACACACACACACACACACACACACACACACACACACACACACACACACACACACACACACACACACACACACACACACACACACACACACACACACACACACACACACACACACACACACACACACACACACACACACACACACACACACACACACACACACACACACACACACACACACACACACACACACACACACACACACACACACACACACACACACACACACACACACACACACACACACACACACACACACACACACACACACACACACACACACACACACACACACACACACACACACACACACACACACACACACACACACACACACACACACACACACACACACACACACACACACACACACACACACACACACACACACACACACACACACACACACACACACACACACACACACACACACACACACACACACACACACACACACACACACACACACACACACACACACACACACACACACACACACACACACACACACACACACACACACACACACACACACACACACACACACACACACACACACACACACACACACACACACACACACACACACACACACACACACACACACACACACACACACACACACACACACACACACACACACACACACACACACACACACACACACACACACACACACACACACACACACACACACACACACACACACACACACACACACACACACACACACACACACACACACACACACACACACACACACACACACACACACACACACACACACACACACACACACACACACACACACACACACACACACACACACACACACACACACACACACACACACACACACACACACACACACACACACACACACACACACACACACACACACACACACACACACACACACACACACACACACACACACACACACACACACACACACACACACACACACACACACACACACACACACACACACACACACACACACACACACACACACACACACACACACACACACACACACACACACACACACACACACACACACACACACACACACACACACACACACACACACACACACACACACACACACACACACACACACACACACACACACACACACACACACACACACACACACACACACACACACACACACACACACACACACACACACACACACACACACACACACACACACACACACACACACACACACACACACACACACACACACACACACACACACACACACACACACACACACACACACACACACACACACACACACACACACACACACACACACACACACACACACACACACACACACACACACACACACACACACACACACACACACACACACACACACACACACACACACACACACACACACACACACACACACACACACACACACACACACACACACACACACACACACACACACACACACACACACACACACACACACACACACACACACACACACACACACACACACACACACACACACACACACACACACACACACACACACACACACACACACACACACACACACACACACACACACACACACACACACACACACACACACACACACACACACACACACACACACACACACACACACACACACACACACACACACACACACACACACACACACACACACACACACACACACACACACACACACACACACACACACACACACACACACACACACACACACACACACACACACACACACACACACACACACACACACACACACACTTTGGACGTCGACCCGATCGGACGCTTGTCTCCGCTCTCTGTGTTTGACTCCCGTTTACTGTGTGGTTTTCTGCGGATTTTCATCCGGTTTTTGGGTGGTGAGGTAGTGTTAGTGGTTGTTGTTATTGTTGCAACGTTTCTTGTTGTTGCTATTGTTGTTACTCCTGTTATTGCTGTTTTGTTGTTTCTCTCGCTCCGCGAGTTCGTTGGGGCGATCGTCCTTTGTTTTTCTCCGACCGCTCGCTGACTACCTGCCGGGCGATAAGAGGTTCTCCGCCGGGTCGTCCTTTCCTACGGCGGCGTTCGGTGGTCGCCCGACTATGAGCGAGTCGGTGGGGGGGTGGCCACGCCACCTCTCCTCCGCAGGTGTTGGTTCCCTACCCGCCTTCGGGCCGGCGCCGGGATTCCGGCGCTCATACTCTGATCTGCTTTCGTCGCCGATTTCGCGCGATTCACCACTTCCTAGCCTGATCGACCGATCGCCGCTCCCTTCATACCTCCACCGCTCTCACGACTCTGTTTTCGTCATTAAACGCCGGAATGGCCATCTCACCGTAAACTCGCTGGAAAGTTCCAGTGCATCTCCGGTTCGTGCTCTTCGATCTTCGCCCGCGCCTTTACATGGCTCTCCTTCATCTTGCGACCTTGCCTCGGGCTCTCTCCTTACGCCTGCCTCTCCCCCACGCGGGGATGGACCCATCCTATCCTCCGGCCACGCGCCGGCTAGCTCTTCGAGCCTTCTTCCCTCACCTTCACCGCCGCCGCAGACGCGACCCTCCTCTTTGTCCCCCACTCCGAGCCCGCCCTCGAACCCTCCTACCGCCCCTGCCACGCAAGTCAGCTACGCGCGTGCCGCTGGAGGAGCCGGGATCGCCAAGGCCCACGCGTCCGACTCCGCACCGTCAAATGCCGCCCCTAAAAACGTCCTCGTTTTTAGCAGGAGGAAGGTGACGCCCTTATCGTCTGGCCCTACCAAGGAGAAGGCAATCATCTTCCCCGCGCTGCCGGACACGCCCATCACTGAATACATCTTCGCGATCGGGGATATCTTAGGCGGTGGCGCCTTCATCACCCACGGGACGCGCCTCTCCAACAACCGGATCTGCATATATTTAGACACCGAGGGGCGGGTCGAGAGCTTCATGCACGAGCATGGAGGTATCTCCCTCAACGGGCGTTATGTCCCCGCCAGGCGGATGACCACGAAGGTTGAGAGGTTGGTCATCTCCAACATACCGCCGGAGTTCCCTAACAGCGAGCTAATAGATATTTTGAGCGAGGCAATGCGGGTGGTGAGTCCGGTCCAATACCTCACGCTTGGAATCCGGCGAGAAGGGTACGGCCACATCGGGGGCTGGAGAAGGTCAGTGCACGTCGTCAGACGAGAAGGCGTTTCCATCCCCGACTCGGTCGTCGTGGACATCGCCAACCTTCCCCATCGCATCTACCTGCAATTTGACGACGCGAAGTGCTTTAAATGCCGGGAAGAGGGGCACATCTCCAAGGACTGCCCCCACTCGGCAGCAGCTGCGAGGACGACAGAAGATAAGGTCGAGAGCACCCCACCTCCTCCGCCCCTACCTGCCTGCGCCCTCTTACCCACCCCTTCTCCTCTGGTCACCCCTACCCCCTCTCCTGCCACCCACCCCCTCCCCTCCCCGAAACCCTTGGCGTCCGACCCCGAACCCAGTCCTGCCTCTTCCCCTCCCACTTCCGACGTCGCCCATTCCTTTTCCCCTTCCAGCGCCGCCCCTACTCTTCAACAAACTTTAGCGGGAGGGAATGCGAGCGCCCCATCCCACTCGACCTCTGCCTCCGCTCACGGCCCGCCTGTTCTTCCCGTCCCATCTTCCACCACGGACGTCGCCATTTCCGCGACAGACGCCGCGTCGGGCGAGGCGACTATTGCCGCCCCCACCGTCGCCAGCAGATCCACGTCCAAGCGGAAAATCGCCGGCAGCGCCGAGAGGCGATCCCCTCAACGGAAGCGCGCCTCCGAAGCGTCCAAACCCGATGAGGGAATGCAACAAATCGCCGAGATTTGTGGGAATAAGCCCTCCTTCGTCAAGGTGCCGCTCGAGTCGTTAACGCACTTTCTGCAAGACGCCAAGGGCCACAATGACCCTGTGGGTCTCGCCTCCTCTCATTTTAGCGACGTCGCTCCACTCCGGGACACGCTAGAATTCCTGAGTTCAGAGAAGGCGCTCAAACAGGGCGCGCTAAAAATGCGAGTCAAAAGACTCGTTAAAGCCTTAGACCGGCAGGATCCGTAACCCCATCGCCGATTTTTATCTTTTCATCCTTCTCTCTCTCTCTTTCTAAATATATATATATATATATTTATCTATTTCATTGCTCGCCTTCTGTTTGTCGTTTTTCTCTATTTGTCATGGTCAGAGGGAGACAAGAATGGACTTTCTTGTCCCTGAATGTTTGCTCCGTCCGCAGTGGGGCTAAGTGGGCTCAACTCACGGCTTTCTTGCGACGTTGGTCGCCGGATATAGTCTTCCTCCAGGAGACTAATTCGACGGCGGCCCCTTTTCCAAACCTCCCGGAGTACCGCATGCACTTCAATGGCCCTCGGACTCCCAGAACTGGCACGGCGGTGTTTTTCAAACACTCCCTCCGAGCGGTGGTAACGCACGACGTCGTCACCTTCGACGGCCACGTCCAGGAAATCGACCTGAGGTTTGAAGATCTTCCCGGTGCAGTACTCCGGCTGGTGTGTTTCTACGGACCGCACGACGAACCGGTGGCGGTCGAGGCCACGGAGGCCCTCGAGTTGTCCATAGCGCACCGCATGCGCGACGCAGATGATACGTGTGTGGTGCTCGCGGGTGACTTCAACGTCGCGCTTGATCCCGCCCGAGATAGGTCCTCGGGTGTGGAACGTCATCCTCGCTTCGCCTCTGCCCTAGGGGACTTAGTGGAGCGTCACCGGCTGGTGGACGTTTGGAGCGAGATGCACCCCCACCGTCCTGGACACACTTTTTACGGACGCGGGCCTGGAGAACCCAGCGCGAGACTGGACAGATTCTATCTGTCCAGCTCCAAGCTACCGGCAGTCGCGGACATCCACCTGTTGCGGTCCTTCTCCGACCACAAGGCAGTCGTGATGCGTCTCGCGCTTGCAGACAACGCGCCACGCACTTCACCCTGGCGCTTTGACAACGGGCTGCTCGATTCGGAGGATTACGTCGCCCACACCAAATCCCTCATCACCTCCTTCCTTGAGGACTCCCTAGGCGATCCGTCTCTGCGGTGGGAAAAACTCAAGGACGACCTAAAATCTCACGCCATCATGTACCGGCGTGTCCTTCGCCGGGCTTTGTCGACCGAGGTCGGGGTGGATTGGTACAGGGTGGAAGGGGAGAAAATTCTGCAGCGGCTCGGGTGGGACCAACTGGCCGCCAACGACAGGCCCGCAGCGGCGCATCTGGTGCGTTGGGCGGGTAGATGCCGGCCTAGGCAGCTCAAGGACATTGCTGACGAGGGTACGTTGCTGACGGAACCGAGCGCCATCCGTGCGGCCGTCTTGCGCCACTTCTCCGCGATCTACGCCGACGTCGTCGGGACTGAGGACGACCCCGAGGACCGGAGGGAGTTGGGTGAGCTCCTTAGGCTGTCGGAACCGGAGCAGCTCTTCCTCGATTCGCCGCTGACAGCCCACGACTACTCCGAGGCCTTGCGGCGACTGAGTCGCAAAAAATCCCCTGGTCTCGATGGCCTCACCACCGAGTTTTACTCGACCTTCTGGGGGCTTCTCCGGATTCCTTTCCAGGAGATGGTCGAGGACAGCTTCTCCAAGGGGCGATTGCCGCTTTCGACCTCGACGGCGGTGATCGCCTTGATCGACAAGGGAGGCGATGCCCGATCGATTGCGAACTGGAGGCCCATTTCCCTGCTCAACACGGACTACAAGATCCTGGCTAAGGCGCTTTCCGCGAGGTTCTCTTCGGTAATAGCTTCCGTGATCTCTCCGGAACAGGGCTACTGCGTCCCCGAGCGGACCATCTTCGACAACATCGCTCTTGTGAGGGACACCATCCGGCTGGAGAACGAGAGGAATTCCCCCTCGGCATTGCTCTCCCTCGATCAGCGGAACGCCTTCGACAGGGTCTTGCACGGGCACCTGTTTCGCACCTTGCAGGACATGGGGTTTGGCAGCACCGTCATCGGGTGGATACGAACCATTTATTCTGGGGCGAGGGGCTTGGTTCGGGTCGCCGACTCTCTCTGTGGTTCCATCCCCTTTTTGCGAGGGATACGGCAAGGTTGCCCCTTGTCTGGGCAGCTCTACTCCCTCTCCATCGAGCCCTTGCTTTCCCTGCTGAGGAGAAACCTGCGAGGGATTCCCCTCCCCCCGCCAGCCGAGACCGCCCTCACCGTCAGCGCCTACGCCGACGACGTCTGCGTCTTCCTAGGAGAGGAGGAGGACTTCGCCCGGCTCTCTCGCTCCTTCGAGCGGTACGCGCTCCTGTCCGGTGCTCTCCTGAACGCCGCCAAGAGCAGAGGCCTATGGATGGGGAGATGGAGGACCCGTCCGGATGCACCGTTGGGCTTCAATTGGTCGAGTGATGGCGTCAAATGCCTCGGCGTTTGGCTCGACAACGACCCGCAAAGGGAGAGGGACGCGAACAACGCTGCGCTTACCCAGAAGATCACGACGGGCCTGACCAAGTGGACACCGAGGGTGGCACCGATGTCCTTGAGGGGCCGCGTCCTCGCGGTCAACAGATTCATCGCCCCGCGTATATGGCACATCTTGCAGGTGTACACCCCACCTAGCGCTTTCCTGCACGGTCTGCAGAGCAGGCTGGTGGCCTTTGTCTGGAATGGGGGCAGGCACTGGACCGGCACAGCCACCGTCTCCGCGCCACTTGCCGCGGGAGGGTTGGGCATGGTGGACATCGCCCAGAAGATGCAGGCCTTAAGGTTCCTTCTCGCGCAACGTCTCCTCTTCGGTCCCCCGGACAATCCCTGGAGGATCCTCGCAGCCGACCGCCTGGCTGGCTACGGGAGGGAGGGTGATGCCCTTCGAGTCTTCTACAATCCGGCCCCATTCCGGAGGACCAATAACCTCGGGGCGTTCTACAACTCGGTAGTTCAGGCGTGGAAGACCATCAAACCTAGGGTGTCGGCGGACAGGGACGGGCGGCCTTTCCCGACCGGATGGCCCCCGCCGGAACCGCTCCCGGAATTCACCATATACAGCCGAAAATTTAACGCCAACAGGGGCCTGCCTTTGGCCAAACGATCCGTCTACGGGGAATATCTGTACGCGACGACGCGAGACACGTGGCCTATGAAGGGCGCGTATACCGGCTGCGCCATTAATTGGCTGGGAGTTAGGGACCATCCCTCCCTCGGTCGCGATGCCGATGTAGCGTGGAGGCTCGCCCACGGGAGATTGGCCGACGCGAACTTCCTCGATCGCAGCGGGACAAGGCCAGGTGAAGAGTGCCCTTGGTGCCAAGGGGAGACGGGGGACGCGTGGCATCTCTTTTTCGCCTGCTGCAAGGTCAGGGGGGTCTGGCAGACAACGGCTCGTCTACTGAAATCCTTGACCGGTGAGAGTAGGGTGACCGCGGAAACCCTCTTCAGCGGGATGGCGACCAGGACGAGGGGTTTGAGAAATGAGTTCCGCCTGGCGAACTATCTCCTGACCCTGACAAAAGGCGCGATCTACAGGGAGTTTACGCTGTTCTTCCGCGACAAAAAGGAGACGGTGGACTACTTATTGGAATTCAAATCGGCCCTCAGAAAGAGACTCACGACGGAGTGGCGCCAGAGCAAGGTGGAAGGCAAGGAGGCGACCTTCCTCCGCTTTTGGGGCATGAAAGGCCTGCTCTGCGCAATCGAAGATGGGTCATTGGTATTGAACGCGGATACGTTTGACGCGAATTAACTTCTGCCCGTCGAGCCCTTCGGCAGGTAACGGGCGGGGATCACGCTCCAAGATTGCGGTTGCAGCCCCTTTGGCGGAGCGCCCCCGACCGGGACTGTCCGGGGCCGACGTGGCTGTGACTGATCAAAATTAGGCACGGTGCTGACTGAGTGTGGGACATAAAACTGAAAATGATGATGAATAATAAATAAGGTGAAGACGTGAGAATTCCCCCATACCGTGCCAATAATAATAATAATAATAATAATAATAATAATAATAATAATAATAATAATAATAATAATAATAAACATACATACATACATACATACATGCATGCATGCATGCATGCATGCATAAGGAGGGCATTTGAAGAAATTTTGATCATACAGGATTCAGGGGCGATATTGTGCATGATTGGTTGATTACTATGAGAAACATTTGATGCCTTTTTTGTTGCTATATATTTCTGGAGCAAACTAATGCAAAATGGAAGGTTTAAATTTAAGAGGAAATTTGGTATTCATATTGTTGTACACATGTGTAGTTCTGCATATTTTGATTACAGGAACTCTAATACAATCACAAATAATGCCCAGCAGAGCAGTAAAATTATAATTATTTACGCTATGTTAAGTAACAAAGGAATTTGCATAAATTTAGACAGCACATAATTGGTATTATGGACGCATTAAATAGCTCTAGATAGGTCTCAATTTATAGATGATGCAATTGATAGGCTTTCTGTTCATCTTCCATGATGTTTGGTATCCATTTGGTATTTTAATTGTTTAAATAATATCAAATGCCCTGTACGACTTTGTAATTAACCTCTTCAGTAGGATATATTTTTCTCAAGTTCCTACAATGGACATTTTCTATCAATGGATCGATTTGAGTGACTTTTGTTTCAGATCGTGATGTGGACGGGTCAAATACTGTGTGGTTCACAACCCTTAAAAACTTTTATACCATTCAAGCACTCCACCGCTAGACCACCAATCCCGTTGATTTTCCTTTTCATCGTTTCAAATATTTACATACCTCGTACTTTACCTAAACTAAAACCGCAAATTATTATAGTATGTCATAGGTATATTTAAAAAAAGATGATGGGTATGTTAAACAATATTTTATTTCTTGAGCGTTGTTTAAAACTGGCAAGAACTTGTCATACGCCTACTGGACCAATAACTCAGAAAACATGCTGCAACTTCTGTTAACCGTTGTCTGCCCTGTCTCGGGAGATAAAATTAAGTACTCTAAATTTATAATCTCCTCTCGTAGAATCTAAAAAGAAACATACGATCTTGTATTGTACAAACTAAAATTTTACATTGTCAAGCTTCGAAGCTAAAACTTAAGAGCTGTTTAGAGAACTTAGTTTAATTTATACATTGAGGACATTTTATGTGTCCTTCAATTTTTATAGCGGGGTTAACTTATTCAATCAAGACATATCAAACATCCCTCTACTTTTATTACGATAATAAATAATGATCGATCCCAGACTCAATATAGAATAAATTAATGTAGCCTGCAGAAATATTTGATTATGAAGTATTATAATTGCTTTTTGGAATTGATTAGGAAAATACCATTGTAAATGAATTCAATACAATAAATTTAATATAGAGACTCCAAACAATAATGATTACAGGTATAGAACACTAAGACAAAGTTGCTCTTTGTTAAAAGGAGATGAATTTGACAAAAGGAGCACAATCTGTGTGCCAGGATGAATCTGCAGTGAAAGTATAGAGAGGGACTTATAACTAAGGGTTTAATTAAGGAAGGAGAGAGAGCCTTCTTTTCCAATTAGCTGGAAGGTTAAAGATTAGGACGAATGGGAAGGAGAGATGTGAAGGGTAAGGAGTCAGAGTTAGCTGGATTAACGACTTTTATCCCTTTGACTATCACCAGACGACATACGAGTTAGGTCGCAGAAAGCAGGGTTTGTGAATGAAACCTAGATTATCTACAGGAAAAATCTCATACAAGCGTAATTATCTGTTAAGAAGAAGCCAACGACATGAATGTCTGACGGAAAGAAAGAGGTTGCTAGTGATCCAAAGTCTTTGGTTAAAGCTCGTATATTCCTTTGATGAGACATGGCAAATATAAATATTTCCGGAGCGAGTTAGCACAAAATTTCCTGTATTTATCAATAGCCATTTAGATATATATTTTATTAGTTTATATCAATTAAATTACTTGTAGGAATATATAATTATTATTAATTAAAAATCGCTATGTATTAATGTGAGTAATTGATATTTCTATTTGAATATTTTTCAAAACCCTTAAAGTTGATGTATTTATCAATTACCTCTTTAATACTTAGAACTTTTAAAGACTAAATAAATTAAATATTCTAATGCAAATGACCTACAAACTCTACCACTAACGTATCTTTGTTAAATGCTTTATGGGATAGAAACAAGTTTTGAGAATACTATTAATCATTATTGCTCTACTTTAATGCAACGGAAAATTCATTCACATTTTTGTACAATACAAAATTATACTATATAACCCAGAATATATTATCCTACATAGACAGAAATTGATGGAATAAAGCGATCCGAAGATCCTATGCAAACAGGCATAAGCTGTAAAATTATTCCCAGCTATATAGACAGGATAAATTCTTATATTAAAAAAACGCAAAACGTCAATAAATACATGCCTTTCATAATTCGTACCGAAATATACACAATGAAATACATTTCGTGCTATTTCACATGATATAGGTAAATTTATTCACAATTTGCCTTTAATGCAGGCTAGCTTACCCTCCACTCGTCCTCTCTCACGTCCTACCTGTTTCCTAGAATCTTACGGACCGCTAAAAACCATCACCCAGTCACATTGTGTTTACTATGTCAATTAATGCTGTCGTATACTTGTACAGGTTTTCCTTCTCTCTCCCTCTCATACTCTCCCCCTAAATGTAAGAATGGACCTTATGGTCTAAATTTCGCCCGAATAAAGACGATTATCTATCTATCCCCCCTGTCCTTCTATATAGAGTTTTACATTCCCTCATCCATCATCAAATGATGCCACAGCACGGTAAAACCAGTAATGAAAAATATATATCTTGCGGAAAAGAATCAAGTGTAAACAATATCACTCTCAGTTGTGTCGTTGTTGGAAGTCACCTTTCTTCATAATTTTTTTAAACTGACCAGCTATTCATTGCCTACTACCTCTCAGATAGTGTATGCCAGAGGGAATCAGCAGGTCTTAGAAAAAAAAATAAAGTGTATTCCATTATATATGATATCATAAACTTCCTAGAAGTAGAGTCTGGGGCATTTAATTATATAATGTCGAAATACTCATCGTTACCAGGTTTCCAAAGGCAGGTTTTTCATGCCAAAAATTTCAGGTAATAATGTTTTCTGCGATTTTTAGTAAGGAAAAAGTGCACGAACAGTTCGACGACACCAGGCCACATTTTACGACGCACTACGTTTTCAGCGCCTCTACCAAATTCCTCGATCAGGCATGAAAAATGGCCGAACTCGCTGACTCGAGTTACACGGCAGTAAAATGCAACGAAAGCCGTTCGTTTCGCAAAAATGTTATCAAAAACGTTTATCGTGAGACGGGAGATAATCGTTAACAGTAATCATGAGATGGATGATTTCTCAGAATAATTATTCCGCTAGGCAAACTCCAGGAAGCAAGGAAAGTTATTTCCACAAATTACCAACATGAGAAATGATTCCTCGCCGCAAGACTAACCACCCACACTCTTTCCAAAATTCTCTCTCCTTCATCATTGCAATCTCCAAAATAAAGGAAAAAATACACAAAAGTAAATGTTTCTCCATCTCCTCCCTTTAATCAATATACGCAAAAGAAGGCGATTCCCCATAGGAAATCTCCTCGCCGAAATAGTGGGCGCATGATTAGTCTTGAATGACAAGAGCGGAGATGCGGAGTGAAATGGTGGTAAGAGAAAGGGGAGTAGAGATGGAGTAAGGGATGTGAAGGGAGAGAGTTTTTGGATAAGGAGAGGAGGAAATAGGGACGTAGAGGTGGGGCAAGGAGAAGGAATGAAACGGGATATTGGCGAGAATGTATCGGAGATGGATATGGAGAGAGCGAGATAGAGAAAGAGCGAGGGAGGGTGGCGGGAGAGTGAGAGAGAAAGCCAGCAGTGTGGGAAAGAGAAGGGTAAGTTAAAGTGTGAGTCAGAGAGATTGAGAGAAAAGGAAGCAAGAGTGAGAGAAGGAGAGAGAGAGAGAGAGAAAGAGGTTCGGTCGATATTGTAATATTTCCTGCGTCTCTGATTCCGGTGAGATGGAAGGAATGAAAAACCGCGGGTCCCTAAGGGATGAGAACAAGAGGAAAATGGAAGTCGGAGCATGCACGGGAAAAGAACGAGCAATGGCTGCGAGGAAAAATTGCGCTCTCCGTGTAAGACTGTCCAGCGATGTTCAAAGATGACTGGGTACAAGTGGAGTAAGATAAGTCCGTGTGTAGTTCGAGACAACGTAGTAATTTTCCTCCTCTTTCGAGCGTCGATAAAACTCATCAATTTGCAAAATAAAGAAAGAAGAACTGGAGGGTGATTTATAAATTATGGCGTTGTGCTACCTTAGGAATGATTGGCCTAAAGTTTGGTTGAGAAGTTGAAACGATTGGTCAATAGGGTGAAAGTGTAGATTGCGACTGCATGAAGAATAAAAACTGGTCGTTCTACAAATGAGGAGTCTCGGCAGCAAAAGGATTGGAAGAATGGCCACACCTACGATCAGCAATGTTATAACGGTTTTCCTGACCAGCCGCGAGTCGCCTTTGATCTTTCATAATCTGGTAGCTAGGGAGCTCTAAAAACCGCGAGCTTGTATGGCGTTTGTACTCGCGGTTGAAATTTTCTAAAACATTCACCTTTTCAAATGCTATGGTGAAATGAATTTGTGAACGTTCCAGCTTGTCATATACGTGTATTTCGAGGGCTTCATTAGGTTTTGATAGTTTACCTATTTCCGGGGCTCCAGAGACCGTCTCTAGACAGGACTTCGAGGTAAATTTAGACCCCATATGAGACGGGAATTCTCCCCCTCCAGGGCAACGATAGCGGAGTTGCGAGATCGATGGTCATTCAGTCCAGGCTGGTCGGAGTTAAAATAAAAAATCAGATGCGACTTTCTCCATACCTGTAATATTTATAAAAATTCCAAATAGGTCAAGTGATATTAATATTTTAAGGAACTGCGAGAAAAATTAAAAGACAACAAAAAAACAGAAATAAACTCAAACTGTAGCCTTCTGATATTGGATATAGCAACGAAGCAATGACAATTAAGATAATAAAAAGAAACGCCAATAAGACGTAACTAAACGTATGGTGTTTACGATAGTCGCCGGTAGATGGCGTTGCAATGGCAGCTAAAAAATATAATTTTTTAAATATCTCTAAAACAGTGCATTATATGGGAAAATGCTTTAAACAAAGGTGAAAACATTTATTCCAATACTTTTTACATTAATCAAATATTAAAGCAAATATAAAAATAAGTGACAACAATAAACACCCACATCCGGTTGGCCGATTATTACCAAAATCTATTCAACTTGTTATTTTAACAAAAATGTCAAATATAAAATTTCGCGTTGATATGATTAATAGTATGTATTTGGGTTAGAGCATCCACAAAATCTCTATCAGATACACACTCACTCTCTCTCTCACACACACACACACAGACATCGTGAAAATGGTCAAAACGTGTTCAGGGGACCTCAAAACGTGTATTTCCGTTGAAATCTCGAAATTGATTTTTTTCATAAAAATAACACTTTCCCCTATACCGGGGGTGCTCATCCTGTCGACCGCGATCTACCGGTCGATCGCGACGTGTTTTTTGGTAGATCATTCTTTTTCCCTCAATTACGTGTATTTAGAATAATTTTTTTTAGTTGATCCCAGCCAGGCGAACTGAAAAAATGATATCAGTCGTGTTTTAATCGCAAGACAGACAGATATCTACTTTACCGACTGGTAAAAATTTTAGTTTTCCTTCCTGACAACAGGTGCCTGTTTCTTATTTTAATTGACTTGACAGCTGACTGGTCCTGACATAACCGCAGTTAACAAAAAACCGATCTGTGATGATACATGAGGACTGTGTTTAATTGTACTGTGTTTAATGTTTAAGCTGGCGGAGAAATCTAAGGATATTTATAACGTAAAAAAACAACGTGTTATTGTCGAGTCGAGATATTGAGAGATTTTGACAGTTACAAACGAACCCAATCAAAGATAACTGATTTATATGTTGCATGTTTCATATATAAGAAACTGATAACCTTAAAAATTATTCAGTTATTTAATTATTTAAAAAATTATTTAATCTTAAAAATTATTTAATTTCCATGCCTAATCATGAGCGTTGAAAAGAAAAGTAAAACGTATCATTATCACGATGAATAGGAACGATTATTTTTTTAATATAATTAAGAATAAATGTTGCTGTTTAATATGCAACTCATCTGTGGCCATTCCAAAGAAAGGAAATGTGGAGAGACATTTCCAAACAATTCATACCAAACGTGGCACAGTATATCCAGAAAATACTGAAGTACGCAAGGCAAAAATCAAAGATTTGAAAAATGGTATTTCTTTGCAGCAAAATATGTTTGTGAAAGCCATGAATAAACCGGTTGCAGTAACCATTGCGTCCTTGAGAGTGGGCCATTTATTAGCTAAGAAGAAAAATGCATTTAATGATGGCGATTTGATTAAAGAATCGTTTTTGACAGCTGCAGAAGCACTTTTTTCCGATTTTTAAAATAAAAAATATTTTATTGATTCAATTAAAGATTTACAACTTTCGAGAATGACAGTCATGAGAGGAATTGAAAATGTAAGTGCAGATGTAAGTAATCAACTACAAGAGGACATAAATACATGTGTTGCCTTTTCCTTAGAACTCGATGAAACAACCGATGTGATTGACGCTGCACAATTAATAATATTTATTCGGATGGTATTCGAAGATTGCACAGCTAAGGAGGAACTTCTTAAAGTAATACCAATGCATGGAAGGACGAGAGAAGAAGATATATTTACAGCTTTTGATAATTTTGTGAAGGATACCGCACTCCCTATTTTTAAATTGGTTTCAATTACGACTGATAGAGCTCCTTCAATGACTGGTAGCGCTAATGGTTTTGTTTCCTTGTGCCGAAATGATGATAAATATCCAGATTTTTAGCATATCACTGTATTATTCATGAGCAGGTTTTGTGCTCCAAGAGACTCAATACAAACGATGTTATGGACGATGCTTTTAAAATAGTGAATTCTATCCGAGGCAGATGGTGATAAGGAACTTCTGCTACATACTAACATTTGCTGGTTCAGTAGAAGTCGATTTCTAGTGATATTTCTGGAATTACTGGATGACATTAAAAACTTCCTCACTGAAAAAAGAGATTTTTATCCACAATTTACAGACAAAGAGTGGTTAGTCAATTTATCCTTCTTGGCGGACTTTAGTGCGAAACTGAGGGATCTAAACCTTGAACTGCAAGGTAAATATATAAATTTATCAGACATGATAATTTCAATAAGAGCTTCTCAGCAGGTGTCAGTAATGTTAAAATCGAATTTGAAATATCGCGAATATAGGCATTTTCCGAGCATTATTAGATTTTTTAAAGAAATCCTGACATGACTACCTACAATCCAAAAAAATTTATTGTGGAAATTGAAAGTGTTGAACGCGAAATTTAGAAAAGATTTGAAGATTTTAAAAAGATTGAAAACAATGTTTCTTTTTTAAAAATGTTTATCAAAAATAAAACGTGACAGAAATTTCAAATCAGATCTCGACAATATTTGACGTGAATCAGACGGAAATGGAGATGGAAAAAATTAAAGTCCAAAATGATTTATATCTGAAATCGAAAGAATGCATTTGGAAGTACACCAAAGATAAATATCCAATTGTGACAAATACGGCACATAAAATGATGTCTTGCTTCGGTTCTACGTATTTGGCGGAATCAGCATTTTCAGATATGAATATCATAAAATCAGAAATTCTTTAACCAATGAACACATTGATCAATGTTTAAGATTATCCGTTTCCTCTTATAATCCCGATTTTGAAAAAATTGCTAAGTCGGCGCAATGTCAAAAACCTCATAAATATTTATATTTTTTAATTTTTTTCTATTTCAATATACAGGTTCACATTTTGATATTTACTTTGTTTGAATTCTATTATCGAATTTATGTTTGTAATTTTGATACTTATTTTGTTCCTATTGATTTGTTTATATTTTGATACTTACTTTTTCCCTATTCATATGTTTAATAAACGTTGAAATCAGATTATAATTTTGCATTTTTACCCCGTACATGGGTAGATGGCGAGGTCGCTCTACTAAAAAAAGTAGCTCGCATGTACAAAAACGTTGAGCAGCACTGCACTATACTACCTATGGAGAAACTAAAAACATATTGGGGATATAGGCCCCATAAGATATACAGGAAATATCACGCTCTTTAGGAATCTTTATTGAATTCTAAGCTGAAATTTTTGATCGAAATTTGGAATTCGGGGTGAATCTGAAATACGAGACGCTGAGTGAATAATTTAATACTTATATGAAAGATGAACTATAATTCTATGTTATCAGTTTTTGAAATAATGAGTGACTTTATGAATCATTCTTTCCTGTGGAACAACCCAATTGTATATATGGATTAATTAAAATTTTTCTCATCCAGCTGAATTTCGCGATTATAAATTCAAGAACTTTAAATTTTGCTTTAAATAAAAATCTATTTTTGTTTTTTTTTTTTTTTAATATATATAAACTTAAGGAAAAGGAAAGGTAGTGATGAGGGTGGCAACAAGGTATTGAAGGATGCCCAGCGGGTACTTACCAAGTTGAGGACCAAGTTGGCAGGCAGCTGGGGGCGTCGAAGAGACACAGAAAACACGCACACACATGTATGTATATATGTATATATATATATATATATATATATATATATATATATATATATATATATATATATATATATATATATATATATATATATATACACTAGAGGCTCTGTGACATGCTCATATTGACTTAAGTTTCTTTCAATTTTAGTCGTAGATGTTTTTGACACTTAGAAGCTCCATTGTTACACTGGTGAACGTTAAATTATAAGTGAATTTAACATAAGAGTTAATAAAATCGGTTATTATTAAGTAAATAATACAGAGGATACATTAAAGAAAGGATATTTAAGCAGTTAACATTTGTCGAAAATCCCCTCCAAGTACAATTATTTTTCCACCAAACAAATCATTTTCCCCCGTTATGTCACTTAGAATTCTGTCAACGATTTCTAAGGCGACTCCTAGAACCATTGGAGTTTCATCCCAGATTATAACATCAAATTCGCGTAAAAATCTTTTTTAGTAAGTGAAAGTCTTGGTAAAGTTGAACTCTGTAGATCCAGAGATAAATTGAAGGCTGTGTGGCATGTGATACCATCTGAAATAATTATCGCTGCAATCCCAATCACAGCCACATTTAAAACATTTTTCCCCATCAAATTTAATTTATGATGTAATTTTGTGTGCAATTACGTTTTGCCTTACCCTCCATAGCGATCTATGAAAGAGCAGCTTTGAATACCTTCGTTCAAAACATAAGTATTTGATTTGCGGTATATAAATGTTGTTCATTAAAAATTTTCCACATAGTTGAAGCAACTAATATATGGTTTGAAGAATACTCTGGAACTTGATCGATTGTTATGTTCATGTCACATTCACACGACGGAATAAAAAGAGTGGAAATGGTTTGCACTCACTTGTGTAAATGCAGTGAATATTTATTATTTATTTACGGCGAGTGTTTGTAGATAGATGCCAATCAAATTACATTCAACCGGTTGCTATCAAGATTTCTTTCGAAAATTCAATTGAATTTATAAAACTAATAGATCGTAGCAAGACGTAAATTTAAAATAGCAACTTTAATTGACAAATCATTATAAATCCTTCAAACTACGAGAATTCATTGTATTGCAGTGTTAAAAAATTACCGAATTTAATATTGAAAATAATTAATTTCATTCTCACATCAATCACTCATCATTGTAACTCACATTTTTCAATCACGCTTGTCTCTCATTTTTGTTAAATAATCGGACTTTCGGTTCTCAAGTTAAATCATAATGTGTTCTTTCAGATTCAATGAACTTGATTGTATTTTAACTTTAATTGGAATGAAATCGAAATTAAATGTTATACTTAACGTTAATCAACTGAAACCTCCATGTATACAGCATCTATATTAATATTATAATTTGACTTTTGTTTAAATATTAACAAATTAATATAGCGTGATGTATACATTGAAGCTATCTTTACTTTTCGATTTATTAAAAGAATTGAGATTTTAATTCTTATGGATTCTTAAGTGAATAAACGAAGAGAATATGAAAGCTTATTTACTAAAATTTTTATCTATATATTTTTGTTAGTAACTTTACCAATTCTGTAAACAACCGTTGCTATGTTGTGCGAAGACGAACTTGTATAATATTATATAAGATATATATATATATATATATATATATATATATATATAAACTAAAGGAAAAGAAAAGGTAGTGATGAGGGTGGCAACAAGGTGTTGAGGGAAGCCCAGCGGACACTCACCAAGTTGAGGACCAAGCCGGCAGGCTGCTGGGGGCGTCGAAGAGACACGTAAAACACACGAACACAAAAACACACGCAAGCTTATCGGGCCTAAGCCCTTCTTCAGCGAAAGAGTAACGTAAATATATATATATATATATATATATATATATATATATATATATATATATATATATATATATATATATGTTTGTGTGTGTGTGTGTGTGTGTGTGTGTGTGTGTACAAATATACATCATTATAAATAGCTGCTCCTTACACACACACACACACATATATATCACATAAAACCTAAGGTACTTCTAAAACTGCTACAGAGCTGAAATTTTGCATGAATATAGGGTATTGGCTACAACCTTTGGAAAAAATCCTTGTGGTTCATACCTTCCCGTGGTATATATAGTTGATGAGTTGCCTTCCATAGTGGCTTTACTCAACGTCGTTGTATAAAATTATTGACTTTTTATAGGTACCTCACCCATGTTGTTTTATACTCGCCGTTTTTTAGGAGGGACCCTATCCTCTTCGCCTGTGCATGCCAATGCTCTCTTACACTTGTTCCCGGAAAAAATCCGAAATTCCAGAAGAAATTATGTTTTGACCCCAAAGTCCAATTTTAAACACCCAAAAGAAAAGCATTGAAAACTGTGCAGTGCCATATAAAATTGCTTTTTCAAATTTTTAAAAATTAAGATACAAAGTTGATAAATGCATCGTATTGTGTATGAAAGAGAGAGGTTTATTTTTCTTGAAGACAATTAAAATCCATGCTGAATTTCCGTAAAAATTGAATTTTAATCATAAAATTTTGAATTTTTTTTGTCTTTAACAATGAAAATTATAAACTACCATAGCAACGACTCCAATGCATTTCAATGGGAATTGATACTACAAGAGCATTGAGTTACTGCTTATACTGCATTATAATCCATTAGATTTCAGCCAACAATGTATAAATATGATGACTTGATAATTTAAAATTAATTTTTTTTATCGAGATAAGTACTAAAAGGCAAGGATGATCAAACCATAATCCTAACACACAGAATATCCTAATTTTCCCAACATTTTAGTGTAGTAACTGCGATGAAAGTTATGTATTTAAATAATAAGCTACGTTTTAACCCCCACATTCGACCGAGAACTATTTGCAAATGACTCTAATGCTATTTTAACAAACATTCCGAGTAGGTAGAACATTAAAATTTGGTAGAAATGTTTGTCTTTTATAGCAAAAGCCATTTATGAAAATAAAATTCTCAAAAAAGACTTGTGTTTGACTCCAGTAGATAATTTCTATTTCCTATAATATAACACGTAAAAATCGATTTTTAAACTTACAGGGTTTTACTCTCTTGCAAATTAAAATTAGAAATAATTAGCCTACAAATATCGGGCTCAAAATTTATAAAAGAAAAATAAATATAGTTTCTTATTCTTATCATTACATTTCACCTACGATTCGAAATTGCTCAAGTTATACCTCTAAATCATGTTCATTGGAAGAATTTAAGCTTTTTAACGATTTGTTTTCTTTCTTGTTTTCATGCTTTTTATATTGTGTATCGTTTAGTGTTAGTTTGTTGTGAGATGGCCTGTGGATACCCTCTGTTGCGATAATTTTTATTCGTCTCTTCCAATCGTACATTTTATCTTCTATTTTGTAAAGACGACGGATCGTAAAGATATATTCTAAGAGAGATAGTCATCTAACTTAGAAATTCATGCAAAATTGGTTCAATTCAGAAACTAACACATTAAATCTTTATTTTAAATTACGATTCCCTGTATCCAGAGGCAGAGCTGTCGCTTCTCGACAGTCAATCAGAATCCGGACAGACAAACTCACGCTTGCTCCATTATAGTATGATTTCATTAGATTATATGGAAAATTAGAAATAGTTTGTGAATATATTCCTGTGACAGCTTATAGTAAGTATTTACCGAATTAAGTATGAATATACAAGTGCTGAATGAATATATAAGTGCTTCAAACTAGTTCAGTGTATATATTTTAAATAACGTAACCTAAGTTATTGAAAATAACATTATGTTACGGCATAGAAAGTCATTATATATGTAAGTTATTTATAAAAATTCATTTTTATATTATTACTTGTTTACCGTTGAAATTGCAATTTAGAAAATACTAAATCCTATCACCCTAAGTGATGAAGTTCAGAGTTGTAATTTTTTCTATTTCTATACTATGCTAACACCATCCAATAAAGAAAGTTTATTATTGCGTTATCTCATCTCTATTATATAGAAGTGCTTCTTACATACGAAGAGGAGGATTTTATAAATTCATACTAATATACTTTTGGCAAAGCTACAGATTTAAAAGTTAGCTAGATAAAATTTCAAATGTATTAATTTTTAAAGACATTTTTGTAATCATTTCTCGCCTCTCCCCGAAAATAAAATCATAAAAATTAGTAAAGGGCTATGATAAAATTGCATTTTTAAATTATTAAAATTTACGCATTATTTCAGGATATGAATAGCTCCATATCTGGAAGAATTAAGGTTTTGTTATCGGAAAATACAATTCTAATCTATATAGAATTAGCGTAAAAATTACATTTAACTAAAAATAAAAGGAAATATTCCGGCTTTTAACAATAAAAATATTAAATTCCATTGCAACGAATTCAATGCTTTTAAATATGAATTGAATTTACAATATATACTGGAAGAATGACAAGGAATGTTTTAACTCGATTCCGATCATTTCTGTTACTCGAACACCGACAAAATACTAACGCGAGTAAGGAGAAGAGAAGAGAATGGGGAATCGTGGAGAGAGACACGAAAGAGAGGAGATTGAAGAGCGAGAAGCAATCAAGCAAAGAGCAAATAAATAATGAAAAAAGAACTTTGTTATTTCCAAAAATTTTAAATTAAAAAAAGACCGGTTTCACTTCGATCGTAGCATCATCAAATGATGCTACGATCGTAGTGAAACCGGTCGTTTTTAAATTAAAAATTTGTGGAAATAACAAAGTTCTTTTTTCATTATGAGTAAATTCCACAGAGTTGAGCCTGACCTCATTAATGATATTAGCAAATAAATACCTTACATTTGATGTCCCGCCATTTTTGTATCGGATTTTTTAAAATATTTTCAAAGCTAATATTTTAAATATATTGTTAGTAATTCATTTGCGATGCAAATATTCGTCATGATTCCTTTTTTAATTTATAGTTTTGTTTGCATAGTAACATATAAGTTGTCAATCTTTGCAACCGTATTTATTGTGTAGTTTTATGTTGCCCAAAGATACGGTCTGAAAAATTATATAAGGTCCTTTAACCGGGATTATAAGTCATAAAATTAAAATAATAAAGATGTAACTCATAAGGTACATTAAATGATGACGAGCAATGCATTTCATCCCTAACTTGCCATTTTGAACTATCGCTTAGGTATGGTCTAAATCTTGATCTTTTTTTAATTTAATATTTCGTTCATGCTTATACGTAATGCTCAATTTTTCATAGTCGATATATTGAATTACACTGTGATATAGATAAATGAATAGATGATTGAAAGAAATAATTACATCAAATGCCCTCACAAGGGAATTAACTGATATATCATTTACTGAGCTGTTCCAAATGTATTTTTCTTGATGGTTTCTACTGAAATATATAGCCATACGTGTAAAAAATAATTTATATATATATATATATATATATATATATATATATATATATATATGAAATTATGCTCTAGATAAAATGATTAAAATGCGTTTTAATGAATTCATGTTTCTCATTCCTTTATTGGACAATACTATAGCAAAAATGAAATATGAACTTTGAATTAATAATTATTTCAGGCATCTGAAGCAAAAGAAAAAAAGAGAGTATTCAAATAAGAAATCAGGAAATCAACGTACTATAATGTTATTTCACTCCATACGCAGAGCAAGCACAAGAAATTTATGTAAATTTTACAAAGGATTTACTATTCAGAAATACGTGGGAACGTACAAAAGCAAAAATTTAGAAAGAATTCGTATTTGCGCGTTAATATATGTATAGAAACAATTTATACGAAAAGCTCAAAATGTCTTACATTTTATATTCACATTTAATAAAACTTTAGATGAAGCATAAAAAAACGCAAGTAAAAGTAAAGATGTTTTTTCAATCATAATTACTGATCAAATAGTCTACTCAAAAACGATATGAAAGACTAGAGTCAACTGTTTTGGCCGCTACTTTGTTGTAATCCATGTTTCATAAATTTTATCAAGTTATTTCATTTATGAAATAATGAAAGAAAATTGAAATAAGTTTTAATTAGAAATATTAGTTAAAAATTCCTAATTATATTTTACATTATTCAAACCTACATGGATGGGCAGATAGAGAGAAGTTCCATTAAAATATTATTCATATTTAAAAAATCATTCTTTCTTTTACATCGAACAATGCACTTTAAACAATTTTCATTTTTAAAGTAATTTTTGATTCACAAGCATACAGCTATGATAAAAAAATTAACGTTGCAAGAATCAGTATCTCTTACTCTCGCAGACCTATTCCGAGGTCAATCGGCCTGACAAGAGAAAGGTCTTTGAAGGTAGAGAGAAAAGAAGCCTCTTTCTTCTGAAATTCTTCATTAGAAGGTTCTCCGTCTTCTGAAAGCTCATTTATTCTTTTGAAAGGCCCTTCAAGACGTTTCCTTCTCATCTCTCCCCTTCACCACGGTCGCGAGACCGCTCGTTCATCCGCAACACTTTTCCTTTGCCGCTTTTCTTCCTCTCCACAAAATCTCCTTCTTCCTCCGCGTCCCAAGCACTCGACCCTTCCTCTCCGCCGAAAACAAGGCAAACCTTGATACCTCACAACATCGCTCAACCTATCTACTGTGTCTACCTTCAAACAAGACGTCTTCTTCCCCCAACTGGGTTTCCCACTTCTCCCTCCTTCCTCACAATCCCCTCACGAAACCCATTATTCCGCATTCTAATACGATATCATCTCAGGCGATTTTGTTTTCCTTTACGTGATCAGCAATCCGCTTCCCCCTTCTAACACGCAACATGCAGGGGAAGTAATGGTCTTAGGGTAAATATATCCCACTTTCCAGATCCATTCCGAAATTAGGAAATCGGTAGCCGGATCTTAATTTATGTAAATTTACTTCAAATAGTTGCGTGTTAATGAGGCTTGATGCCTTTCAGCGGTTAAATACAGCGGAATTCCCTGAAGATTCCCTGTTTTCGTATCATTACGAGAATCCCGATCGCGTCTTAGATCAAAGTCAATAAATAATTAAAGGTCCCGAATTAACCTATTCCTTAAAAGTTGAAATTCCGGAAAACTTCTTATATTGGCTTTGATTAGAGTTTGGAAAGTATGAAAAAGCATGGAAATTTCACGTCGAAATCATGGTATAAATCAGGCATATTTCTCTTCTTATGCGTTGGAAATTCTTTTTTTGTTTCTATTAACATGGGAACGATTTAAATTAGATATTATTGTATTTTAAAAAGGGCTAACGAAATCGTTATAGGATGAACGAATTAAATTTTATGATTTTTAACCAATGTCATCCCGATTGTCTAATATGGTTCATGAACAACACTTTTACACCACATTTTAATATAATTGTGTCGTTTTATCCAGATATGCCATTTTCCAAGTATTTAAATTATAAGTACTTTCAATTATAAAAAGCTAATTCTATATAATGCAGTTATTTAATTGAAAGTATTTTATTTATCCGTAAATCCTGTAAATAAATTTGTAAAATAAGGTAACACTTTCTATCCTTTACTATAGTAAAAAAAACATTATTTGATGAATTTATTACCTGTCAATCCATAATGTTAAGTTCAATTATTTGGCAGGTCTATTTCAGTTATTTGACCCAACTTTGTTATTTTCGTCTTCCTATTTGACACACATTCTGAACTCCATATTTCACCCAAATCTGTGTAACGATATCGTAGATTTCATATTAATTAGAAATCTTTTTTCTATAAACACATGAAAGTACAACATGAAAGATTTCTTAATTTCTAACTAGAAGCTATAAAATTTTATTCCGATATTAATTTAACGATAAGCATTGTTAAAGCAATTATTTAATTCACTAAAAATTAACGGATTCATGACTGAAGACAAATTCAAGAATTGGTATGCTAATATAAAAATGACAAGAAGTCTAAACCAGGACTAGTTCAGGCTATTTCCCAAAATTGACGCCACAAATTAATTGCTTATATTGACAGGAAATGTTTCAATATGTGTTAGTCATTTCAAGGAATTCTCATACCAAAAATACCATTTGAAATTTATAGTTTTTCAATGAAAGAGAAAAATTGGAAAACAAATTATTAAAGCATTATCAGGTTTAAAATAATAAAAACAATGTCAAAATCTCTTTCTGATATTATATTTTGCATGTATTTTTTAAATAAATGAATTTAATAAATGTTACTGTTTATACTCAAATATGTCTGGATCAACTGTCCATTACTGAAGAGTAGTCAAGCGGAAAAAAATAACCCATTTGTTCACTCGTCTTTGTTCAAGCCGAGTTCGGTAATAATGGTCTCCATGGCAACAATCCAATAAAAAGCAATTTAAAAAGAAAAAACGCTATGTTTCAGTAGAAAGTTAAGAAAATACGAAAATTATCAAAATTCTGTGATAAGAATTAAAGTCTACATTCTTGTCTCCTTAGAATAGTATAAACCTCGCTCCGATATCACAATTTTAAGATATTTTAAGTATCAAAGAATACATCTCTGCACGATGGATTTGAGATTTCCTATGTAAAAGAAATGGTGAAAACAAGTTACTGGAATCGAACCCGGGACTTTAATCTTCGCCAAATAAAATATAACCTGGAGATAATCCCTGGCAGCACGAGCCTCATACCAAGTTTATTTAACACCCATACATTGATACAAAAGATGTTAGTAGGGGACACACGCATACATACACACAGGCAGCACCATTTCATAAGGCTATATTTTCTTTGTAAACCAACCTAAAAACGGTTCTTATATTATGTCTCTCCAATAGCCATAGAAAGGTTATGAGAAATCAAATGAGCATTTTGGCTATATTGCGGCCGTCTTCAGTGGCGATTCACCGAATGCAGATTCTGATTTCTGCGTTCTGTATTTTTTTTAAGAATATACATTCGGTAGATGTCTATTGAAGACGGCAGTATCATAGCCGAAGGACGAGTGTTTATTTCTTGAATAATTTATAAATAAGTGTCTATTCTTAAATATTGTGCAGCAGCAATTAAAAATACGTTAATTGCTTGAAAAAATAAAAACACATTAAATATCGAAGAATGCAAAAAAATGACGCTCTGTGAAAATTGGTTGGTGTCATTATTTCTATAATATTCTTCATCGAATTTCGTATATTTACTCTAAGAAGAGTACGTCACTTCTGCCCTCTAACGGTGTAGCTGTTGTTTTGATGGCTTTGGTTTTCAGGGGTCAGGCAATTTGTTATTTTTCTCTCCCTCCGCTTTCCTTTTCTCTCTTTCTTCTGCTCCGCTCTCTATATTTCTCTTCTTCTCAATTTCTACTCTCTCGGATGACTCTGCAGTAAAAGAGGGAAAATGGAAGGTGTGGAGAACGGATTGAAAGAGCTATTGATGAAATGCCATACTCTCCCGCCTCCATTCCGCCACCCAAAGGTGAGCGACCCTTCCACTTTCTCGGAAAACAAAAAAAAGAAAACGTTTCCGCGCTCCATTTTTATCTTATAGTTTGCAGAAGAATCTTATATAGGTGTGCGCGCGCAGAGGGGACGAATACGAGAATAAAGCAAAGTGGGACATCAAATCTTTTGTGTCTATTTTATTTTCTCTATCGTTCACTCCCGGAGTTTCCTCTCTTTTTCTTCTTCATATCAACTGGTGATGATGTAGCGGCCGAATTCAAAAAGAAGATGCCCGTAAAAATCTGCATATATTGCAATGCGTTCCAACACATGAATTTTTATCTGAACGAGCTCCTTTTGTATGTTTATAAAAAAAAGACTGTAAACTGAACTTATTTTTATTGTTAAAATTTAGACAATATTTGTTCAAAGTTAATATTTAAAGTTTAAAGTAAATATATTTTAGAATTTAGTACAATTAATCTATTTCTAAGTTTAGGCATTATTTATATTGAGGATGTTAGGAAATTTTTAATATTTGTAACTGTATTAGAATATAAATTATATTAGTAATTGAGTGAGGCATGCTTTTTGTGAAATATGTTTACATTAGGAACTATTGAGATAAAAATTTGGAAGTACTCGTATAACCCAGCAAACTGGTTCAGGAATGTATTTTTTATATTTCGTTTTATTTTAAATTAATGACCCCTAAAATATAATGTTAACTTCTCAGATAGAGTTTAGACGTATTTAAAAATATATAATAAACACGCACAGTAATTACAAGTAAAAGGAAATTCTCATAACCGAATAATATAATTTCAACGATTTAGAATTTTGAAATTTTGCTTTATGTAGTTTATCAGTCGGAGACGCAAAACTATCGTAAAATTAAATGATTCAGTGTACTTGAAATAAAATATACATTATGTAAAGTATAATTACAAGAAAATATAAAATATTACATAAAATGTATTTAGCCAATGGCTAATTGAGCATACCTAGTGGAAAGGTTAAAGAGTTGTCACTTTGATCAGTTTTTCTCAACCGGGGATCCCCGGTCCCCTAGGGGTCCGTGAGTTATCTCTCGGGGGTCCGCGAGTTGGATAAAACATGATGTTTATTTATATCTATAACTTGTTTGATACTGCGCATAGCTTTGATTACTATTTTAAATTAATAAAAACTAGACAATGAATGCAAAATATATGAACTTTTCATGTGGAGGTTGTCCGCAGAAATTTTGAGACTTCGTAGAATGTTTGCGGCTCCAAAAAGGTTGAGAAAAATTGTTTTATATCAGGAAAACATTGTGAAAAATTATGCAGCCAGCCAATGTCCCATTTTGAGAACCTCTTAGCGATTGGCTGTGATTTAATTCCTTCTCATTTCACTGAAAATTAAAGTGAATGCTGTTAACATGTGTGGAAAATTTCATTAATAAAAATTCTCAATTGACGAGTTCATTTAACATTTCGAAAGTGGTTTTGTTTATAGTCCATGAGTGTGAATGAGGGTTGTATGGGTAAGAAAATTTTAAACAACAGTTCGGATTTCTTCCGGTTGAATGACGTTGTGTTTTCCAAAGAGGGTATCCGGATAGTGCCTAGCTCCATTGGCCGTCACGACCCTGTTCGCCGAAGCATTAAACAAAGAGGGCTTTCTGCTTCCATTGTGCCATTCGAAGTTCATTTTAGGGGACGATAATGAATGCACAAGAGTTGCAGATTGGACTGATTGACGCTTCCCAGTAATCAGCTGATTTTGTACGGTCGAACGTTCCAAAATAGGAATTCTATCAAACTGTAGTCCCGACAACCAACGTGACGAATGGCTCCCTGGGTATGGACCACCTATTTTCCTATTTTTTTCTTTTTTTCTGCGCGGGCGCATGGCTTGACAAATCCATTTGTGGTCGCTGAAATTCCAGGAAATAATTTATGCCAGTAAGATTCGTTTCCGGTTGAGATATTGATGCGAGGGTTCTGGTGTTTGTTCTGCTGTGATGTTTGTTTTCCGCTGTTTGCAGTTGATGAATTGTAAACTATTCGCTGCTCTACGTTTAGGTGTAAATTAATATTCGATAGTGATTTATCACATAGTATTATATCAAATATTATATGGAAAAATATATTTTAATAGAGTCTTAAATGCTATTGATTTTCAAAATTCTTCAATGCGTAAAATGCTGTTTATTTTAAATAAAGTTTTGAAAAAGGCTTGTTTTAAAGCCTATTAAAGTCCATTTTTATCTTACCTCTCTATTCATAAAATTCTACGTGAATATCTATATCAGAAATTAAAATTCCTTTTTTGTAATTCATTCAAATTTAGCACAAGTCTTTAAAATATTTATAAAGTATATGTACTGATCCTCTCAAGAATTTAAGGAAAAATACAAAGCTTTCAAGAGGAAATGCCTTTTCTCATGGCTGGTTAGCACGAAAATTTTTGTCCAACTCTGACATTATTCTAAATATTAATGCTAGCCTCTACCGTATAAATTATTGCTCCTATTTATGCACTTAATTCCTCTTCTCACAGTAAACAAATAATGAAATGCACACAAGCTCCCTTAAACATTATTTTCATTTCCTTTTGAACTTACCCCATTCGTCTTAAACATGACGATTAAGTATTCCTTTTGTGGGATGTATTTCACCCATTTATTATTCTAAGTAGTAACATGAGTAAAGCATTTGTGCTAATCAATTCCTTTAGCTCCGTTTTAGTTTTACATCAACTCGATTTGACTTAAGGAGTTACTATATTTTAAAGATAAAGTACAGCAACACTTAATTCATTTTTCGCTAAATCCTCAATTATCACATAGATGCATCATTTTGAACTACATGAGTTATGAGTGGTAAATTTCACAGTTGATAAATATGATTTAATGCCTTAAATTTGATATTCACTCAATAGGCATTCTTATTTACTTATGTTTGTGATCAACACATTAGGAATTATTTCTCACATTACAGTTTAAAAGTACAGTTGAGCAAACATTTTATACAGAGACCATTTAATATACGTATTTCTCTATTTTACACAAAAAAATTCGTTAGTTAACCGAATAAGTCAACTATAAATGTTTAATGTGTATTAAAAGGTTTTTTTATTCGATTCAAAAAATCCAAATAGAAAATAATCCACTAGCTAAATACCCATTAAACTAATTAGTAGCACCAGCATATTTATTCTGAAATACCTCTTGCTGGACATGTAAAAATATATTTCAATAAACTTGATCACTTTAACATTAGCGTAAACAAACACTGCAAGCATTATAAATCACAAAATTTTAAATATAGCTAATTTAAAGTTATACAACTATGTACATGACTCAAAAACTTCCGAAAGTAGCAGGTCCCACGGAGTACCAGAGTGAATTCAATTAGAAATTAAAAGAAAAGCAGATAGATAAATTGGTAGCCGTATGTCATACAGTGGAATGGTCATGGATAATTTTTTGCAGACGGATGAGATAAAATAAATTAAAATCTCCCATTGTTAAAAGACCGAGGAGATAATATTTACTTTGTAGCAGAAATAAAAAAAGATGGAGAGAAGTAGCGTGAGGGAGAGTGAAAGAGAGAAGGGGAAGGGAAGAAAGACAGATAGAAAGGGAAAATAGAAGAGATGCGAAGTTCCACGCTGTGGAGGAGTTCAAACGAGAGGCAGATCCCAACAGCGAATCGGATTGACTAGGGCCTGTTGTTACGACCACGTTTTCTCTCTCCCTATCGGAGACACATATTCTACTCCCTTCTTTTGACAAGATTTCTTCGTTTCCTCCGCTTCCCTCAGGTCGTCCGTTCCCAAAGCGTCTCCTATCTATTCTTCCACGTCCCTTACTATCACTTTCCTCAAAAGCATCTGTACCCTACTCTCCCTCTCACACGCACTCTATCACTCTCTCTCTCTCTCTCTTTTGTCGTTACACTTCACCCCCTTCAGGCCTTTTGAATTCCATCCCACCTTTCATAAAATTTAGCCTTATCCGAAGGGAGTATCTCGTTCATCGCTTCTCCGGGCTTACCTCCCACCCTCTTTAATTCTGTAATCCGTATAATGCCCGGGAGCAAACAAGATTGCGATTGTGCCACCGATGTCGTCTGTAATCGCTGCAGCCTTGAAAAGTTTTACTCTCCCGATTGCTCTCCGTCTCGCCCTACCCTCAACTTACGAACTCTATCTCCATCCATCCTTTTTTCGAATCTTCATCCCAAACTACCACATCCATAAAAAAGTTTGAAACCGGTGACGTGCCCATGAATTTCTAGGTACTTACGCTCTGAATGCAATTAAACATGAAATGAAAAGACCATTCCAGAGTTTTGAATGATTTTGTGGAACTCTGTGGGGTTTTGGTAAAAGGGAGAACAGCGATGCTGGCGTATTAAAATATGTTAGTTATGGACACCTTCAGGTAAAGTTTGGATGTGTTATTCTGAATGAGTCCATCGTAGAGTTCCTGGAGCACAAGAATTCATAAAAATTCCTTTCAAAATCTATGATAAATTCCAAATGGCGAAGCGAAATGCATGCTTGGAAAGAACTAATATTTTATCCTTGCTCTTTCCTGACTTTTCAAATTTCCAGTATACTTTATATTAACATGTACAAGTTAGATAGTATACGATCAGGTTTTTTTTATGAATCAACGTAAAGAAATAACAATAACTAATACTCAAGTATGAAAACAAATTTACTGGATGCAAGGATCCTGTTATACAAACTAAGAACTTGTAAGTTTCGCTTCAGTTTTGATGCATTATTATGTGTCTGAGCGTACACGCACGTTCGCATTTGTTGCCATGTTGAACTTCCCTCCTGCCCCCTTCGGCTAAACTGTCGACGATTGAAGGATGTACTTGATGTTAGCGTAGTTTGAGCACACACTCAAACTGCTAAATCACACTTTGTCATTGCTGCTCAGTTTGCCTGAGGCATCTACTTAGGCGCTGAAAAGAGAAGCACCCTGCAGCTGTGTAGCAAATTACCTCTAAGAAGCACTCTTCCTTACACGAGAGAAAGAGAGAGAGTGAAGTAGTTAGAAGATAAATGGGAGGGTTATTCCCGGGTAAATATTATAGAATATTTACGTCTACTCCTAGGGTACGGAAAAAAACGCCGTTACTAAAGGATGCATCATCCTACTCAAGTACTTCCTCTGTGCTTTTCTAAGTCATTACATTCCTTTTACATCGCCTAAACTTGACCTCTTTTAAAAGTTTCTAAGGTCGCTTTTATTATCCTTTTTAACCAATCAGGTTGCTATTTCTCTTTTAGCTAATATCATTCAATTTTATATTTTATGACAAAGGGAATCTTGTTCTCAGATGATATGTTACTATATTTAATTCACTCGTGTAGATTTATAGCAGGGATTTTGGTGAATTAATCAAATAAGTTTTATAGCGAACTAATAGTAACTTCTGAATTCTTTATTGCAATGGTAATAAAGTAGCAGTAGTGTACTCAAAAAGTATTTTTCGTAATTTTTATTTCCACACACATTAATTTCATCAATTTTAAAATTACTTTTAACAAATATAGAATTCCGAGTGTCCCAAAGGCAACATAACAGCCTTAAATTTAATCAAAAACAGTTTGTTAATGTTATATTCTCAGGTTTATCGACAGTATCAAATTAATTATAAATTATGCGAATAAACCTGTTGACTCCTCATTCGATCTATCACAGCATTTTGAAAATTCTCTCTTTTAACAAATCACTAGTCTCGTTAGGCAATAAATAAAATCAGTTTTTAAAAGATTAATGTAACAATATTATAGTTTTACAGACTGAGAGATATTTTTTAAGAAACGCCAAACGGATTATTTTACTATTCCATCAGTATTTTCTGTAATGTAATAAATAACAATAACGTTAATATACTATAGTTTTAGGAATGTTTAAGGCAGGGAAGGTAAATATTTTTCTGATTGCCTGCCAAAATTACAAAAATAGGCTGTTATTTCTAACATACATGCTTGTTTAAAATTCATCCATAAAGAAATAATTTTATGATTTAGCGACGATCATATATTCTTAGAGTTTGAAATACGATAGTTTGTTTATAAAAAGTCAGGTTATCATTTAAATCATAATCTTTTATGGACTAATGGAAAAATATTATAGAGACTGTCGATGGAAAAATTCTTTTCCATCGCATATCAATCAAAATCGTCTTGCGTCTTTAATCCCGAGTGTAGGGCATCTGTAACGAAAAATAAATAATAAAAAATAGAAATTTATTTGTGATAATACAATCAGAATCGCTTTATGTTAAGATATAATTAACACTGCCAATAAACAAGCAATAACAGAAGACTGATCTGTAACTAAACAATCACCAATAGTATGCTATACATATGACTAGACTTGATAGGATTCGATTTAAATCGATAAAATGTCGATAAAAATCGAATTTTAAAAACATTTGATTACGACGAAAATGAATTGTCGTCGAGAAGGGTCGATTTTTCATCGCTACAATCTTAAAAGTCATGATTTTTAAACTTGGTTTACCACATTCAAACAACATATTTCACCACCAAGTATCTTTAATGGAAGAAAGGGTCGGTATTTGTCATACCAGACGGTTACACAGAATTCGGAATTCACTACAGTCTCTTTTCTAATGTCGCTTATGCCTCAGTCTGAGGAATACATAATGAACTGCTGCGGGGTCCAAAGGCAAGGGTAAGTGACAAGATTATGATCGGTTTATTGCTCTCTGTCTTTATTCTCAATCAGATCCGACGTCAATTGTCTCTTCTGTGCGACGAGATCTGCCGTCTTCCTCCAAGAGGCAAAAATAAAGATATTTCAAAACTGAAAAAACGATTACCTATAGTCAGATATCTTTGTGGCATTTTCAAAAGCTCCCTGATGTAAAATTTATATAATCCATCATACGAGAGAGATAGTCCCCCACCCTTAGCTTCTTTTGTAATGCTGTCAAAGGAGCATCGTTTGTTATACGCACAATGGGTTGTTTCTGCTTTCATATTCGTTTGTTACTAATCAAGGTAGGATTATTTTTTAATAATATTCATTCATACATTTGGTTGTGCATGGTACTCACGTCACATTAATTTTTCACGAATACTTACTATCTGATGTATAAGCGGAACTAATTTACGAGTAAAATATACTTTCTGATTTATTCAGAAAAATTAATTGTTCCAGGTTGATGGTCAAAGTCAACAGCAACACGTTCACCAAACATTAGATTACAGCAAAAAAACCAGCATAAAAGTAGTCTTATTTTTATTTATACTTTTTTAATTAAGTTTAATTAAAAGGAATTCATTTTATAAAATTTTTCTCCATAAAAATCGATAAAATGTATTAAAAAAACGCCGATATTTGTCGCCGATTTTCTTTATAATAATCATGAAATTTAAAATTTAAGACTTTGGGCAAAGGCAGTAATAAAATGACATAAATGTAAAGTCTTATTAGTATTATACACTTCCACTTAAATTTAATTATAAGAAATTGAATTTATAAATCTTATCTAGATCAAAATCTATAAAATGTGTTAAAATGAAGGTGGATGTTCATCGTCGATGGTTAGAAAAGATAAACGATATGAGTGGTCAATTTTTAAGAAATATTAACATCGAAAACTACCAA
The DNA here is from genome assembly GCA_028673005.1 of Tanypteryx hageni. NCBI lineage: Eukaryota > Metazoa > Arthropoda > Insecta > Odonata > Petaluridae > Tanypteryx > Tanypteryx hageni. The sequence goes on from CM054116.1 coordinate 62,694,441, forward strand.
GCCCAGTAAAATGCATTTAAATAAACGTCCATATTGATCGCTGAATTATAGGAAAAATAAACGTCGATTTAGATCGGCGAAAATAAACGTCAAAAACTATCAAGCTTATAGAAAACATTTATAATTTAATGCTGTTGCTTTCCTTTTGGAACACCATGTGTTTTACGTTGTCGATATTTTCTTTAAGAATTTTAACAGTTACGATTCGAATACAAAAGATAATCTTGTCTTAATAGTAACTTAGTAGTATATAGCCGGTTTTCCTGAAGACATTCCCCCGGAAGCAGGTTATCCGCCAAACAGATAGATGTGTGAATTGCATATACTTCACGGCGCTTTTCATTTTATAAATCGTGTAATGGTTGGACGTTTCCTTTCGGTTGCCTTGCCGAATATGAAAAACATGTGACTCACCGCGAAAGCCACCATTAAATACTTTTTGCTGCTGAAGTTTGGGGAGTGATATGATGCCGAAAATTCACAGTATGGAGTGAAATTGGAAAATACTAACATAAGTTTTTTGTATTTTTCTCTGATCTAGAGTTCTTTGTTTATTCTACTTGTGCCTTGAGAATGCGTGCCATAGCTATCCAATCCCGGCACTAATGCATTTGCGTCCAATATTTTGTGCGGTATTTGTTTTTTTTAACGGCCTTAAAGAGATTGAATAGATTCTTTGGACTAAAGATTATGTACTCTCGTTGGAGGTTAATATAAGAACACTAGAACATTTTTTTTAGAATGGTTACTATAAATCGAACGTCACAGTATATTAGTGTGTTCTTATTCAACGACCTTTTACATACCCCTCAAAACTGATATTAAACTGATAGATCCACGGAAATAAGTCCTTTACCTGCGTGATGCACCGTTTTTATCGTAAACCATTCGCATTTCAGCGTTCAACTCATGACGATTTCTCTCAATTTCCGTCTGTCATTCTAGACGTGGGAGAAAGAGGATAGGGAGGTGGATATAAAAAATATCTAAAAATGTGATTCGCCCTTTTTAAAAATATTCTCCTGCACGTTTATTTTCACGCATATGCAAATTCTCCCGCAAACATAGCGGTCTGCTACCCAAATCCGTTCGGAGGTACGCCACAGAATAGTCAATTAATCTACTCGGAGTAACTCCAATGGTCTTCCAACCGTGTTATTCCACTCCCTTTGAGTCAACAACTGAGGGAATTGGTAGGGAACGTAAAAATTGTTAGGAGGCGGAGAGGAGAGAAAGTGATAGAGAGAAGGAATGGAGTGACGGAGAAGAGATTGAGAGAGATAGAAGAGGAGAAATGTCGGCTCGGAGGTAGTAGGAGTGAAGGTTATGGAGGAAGAGAGAGAGAGAAAGGGGAAACGGAAGCCGCTTAGTCCTAAAAGCGAGGAAGAATGAAATGAATCAAACAGGAAACGAGTAAACGGCATTGAAGTGGTGCCGTGAACAGATGCGAATGCATAATTAACGAAGTGATTAATAAGGCAGAGGTCAACATTTTGAACCCTTACCTAACCCGTCCTAAGGATAGTGTTGACTCCCAGGATTAATCATTTTCACTTTCAAATTCCAACCTATTTTTTAAAAAGATTAAGCAACAGTAATAATTTGTATTGTGATTATTACAATTATTTAAGAAATTAAATTCCTTTCATTTCTAATAATATATTAAAAATAAAATTATTTACCTAACGCTAAAGGCAATTTTAACCAATCTTATGTTTGTAATTATTGAACAATGTTATAATTAGACAATTCTGAGTTCTCTTAAAATTTTGGGAGACTTTCAGAAAGTTGGAGGAATTTGCGTTTATTTTTTTAGAAGAACGATATAATAATTTTGATGTAACTGCAGCGCGGATACAACGCAATTACAATACGATAGCACTCTCTCTTATTGTGACAGCCATATCTATCCTCGCGTCACGCCTCTAGCCCCTTCCTCCCTTATCATTCACGAATCCCTTCTGTATCTCTCTCTTTCTATCTCTCTTCGTGCTTCAATCTTCTACCCCTTAGCATTATCCAATACTCCCACTTAGTAGGTCTGTTTACCCAGCCCCTTTTCACTTATCAAGTCCTTCTACCCTTCACTCCCTTTCTCATCCTGCCGCCATCTTGCCTTCTTCCTCCCTCCCTCTCCTCTCACGTTCTTCTGACTCCTTGTCGCTCATCTACTGCCTCATCACTTCCTCTCCGACGCTATCAACACAAGCCGCTTCACCACTCCTATAATCTAGCCTCTCTCTTTTTCCGCCTCATCTTGCTTTCTCTGGTCCATACCCCACTCTTATCATTTTTGTCCACTCGTACCGTTAATATGTGCCATTCGGTGTTAGATATTAAGCCAAGCACAAGGAAGTGGAGGAGGACGAGGAAAAGTTATGACCGTTGTAGATATATAAAAGAGGGCAAAAAGTACAAGTGCTTTATACGGGAAGATATTTGTGGTAAGTGAAAGGCTATAGTAATAGTATTGTATTAAAAAGGAATTAGGTAATACTAAATTAACATTATAAAAAATAGGAAAACTTTGGGATAAAAAAGGAAAGATGGGTAAGAATTATGAGAAAGAAAGTTAATTACGTACAATGCAATAAGTATTAAGCCAATGGTATTAAAATAAGTCTAAAAGGAATATAAATAATGGACGTAAGTGTTCAATTTCCATTTAGCAGATAAATAATCAAAATCCATCAATTTCTTTAGAGAAAAATATTATGGATCGTTGTACTGATGCTAGAATATCGACATCGATAATGTGTAAAAAAGAAAATCTTACAAAATTTTTCACGAAATGCTACACGTTGTTTGCAAAACTAAACTTTGCATTATTATTGACTAAAAGAGAAGCATGCGAGATTTGGAAATACAATATTAAGAGCTGATGCAGTTTACCAAAAATTCATACTTTAATTGTTAATGTTGCACACAAAAAAGGGCAACCAAAGAACTTTGGAATCATAGGATAATCCATGTTCAAAGTTTTGGTGATTATCAAGAACAAATGTTGGAGAGCGACAAAATCAATATCTGATAAATTACAAGTTATTATGCGAGTAAGTGTTGTGTATTACCTCAGGAAAACTAAATAACAAAGAAAATGGGCGAGAACCTTATCTCTTATTTTGATTTGGGGTATAAATATAGGATGAAGAGGAGATTGAAAGTTTTAAGAGATACTTTAACAAGTTGAAAATGCGTTTTTGATGGACTGAGAGGAATAACATAGCGTTATACCAGCAGTAGAGATAAAAAATAAAAATACAAAGAAAAGGTTTTGAGTGGAGTGTCGATGAGGAGGGATGGAGCAAACGGGATGAGAAATTAGCAAAAAAGTGAAATGATGGAGGGTTATAATGAATTAGGTGTTAGAAGGGGAACAGATGAAAGTGGAAAGGTTCTTAAGGAGTGTAAAGGTTGAGTTTTGTACTGGCTGTCCCAGAAGAAGGAAAAGGTGTTTCCTCGGCAATGGGGAAACGGGGAAGGGAAGAGTGAAGAGAGATGGGGAGAAGAGAGAGAAATGAAATGGAAATTAGCGACGTAAATCTTCCTTTTCTTGAGGGTCCCATTGGTTAGGTTTTTCTTCTCCCTCTTATTCCCAGGAAAAATATTATGTCCTCTTCTCTCTCTCTCACCACTCTGCCTTTATTGCTCTTTCAAAGATCTCGAGCTATTCCCTCTTTTTCCTTCTTTATTTCGCTCCTTACTCCCAAGTTCCTTCCATATTTATTTTATTATTCAATGTATTTTTCTTCTTTGCCCTTTACATTCATCTCACTTTTGCTTCTGACTATTATTTCCATTCAATCCGTTTGCGGCACTCCGCTCTTCGTCTTGCAAGATTCGACATCGCTCCACTGCCTTCTTTCTTTTTCTTTGTCTTCCATTTTCTGCTTAAGTCTTTTCATGATAGAAAACTTTTCCATACAAGGGGCACAAGTTTTTTTCAAAAACCGAGCCGCAAAAAACTTTCCAGAATCCTCCAAAACATCTTCGTTTTTCCTAGTATTCAATATCCTCCACTTAAGTGAACTGGAAATCCAATACCATCTCTCATATCTAAGATACATTTATTCACATTATGTTATCTTGTCAACCAATTTAAAATTTTTCATCTCGATGATTGTTTATTTCACTCCGCTTCAAGGAACCAACATCAAGTTTATTCCGGGGGATGATACGTTGATGTTTTTTGGTGTTGGCACAGTTCTTTTGGCAAAGGCATCTTTGAAAATCTTTCTAAAAAAATACAACATTCAATCGGACATTGTATTTTCTACATTAGAATTATTCTGTCTCATTGTTTGCGCAAGCTATCTCCCGGAAAATATACCATTGTTTTTTCCTGGCTATAATCTGTTGCAGTCCAGATCTCATTTCGCTCTTCCCAAATTCCTGCAATCGTACATATATTCCATGCAATCGCTTACTCCACTCCCTCCCCACAAGCAAATCTCCATCTCTTTTTATCTCCTAAAATTTTATCTTGTCATTGTATTTATGTAGTACTTTATTTTATGTAATCTTTCATTTCGTTCTTATTATTTGTCACTATCTTCCTGTCTGTAATTGAAAATGGGTTACATGGAAGAAAAGACTATTTAGTCTCAATCTCGCTCAAATAAATACGCATATCTATCTATCTATCACTCAACTACATCAAAAACTCTGGAAGCACCAACATTTTCTCGTTCGCACTCCCTCTTTCATCTTCACTTCACAGCAATCTTTCCGCCTCTCATCCCTCTTGATTCACCTCCGCTTGCCTCTCCCTCTCTCGTTCCCAACCATCCCAACGCTTCACGTCCTCTACTTCTTCTCCTCCCTATGCCTCGCTTCCGCTCAGATACGCTATTAGCTGCATAAATAACTCGAGCAACAGGAAAAGCAGCCATCTTTGTCGAGGGGAGAGTCGCAGAAGGCTCCCACAGAATCCTCTGTGCGAGTAGTAACAGAGGAGAAGAATTCTGAGCAAATACCGAGAGAGCAGATATTACTGCGTTCATGATATTAAAGATAGATCTGTTGCGCCAGTTTTCGTTTTTGTTAACAGCACGTTTGCCATAAAACGTCGTTTTTTATAAAATGGTTCAGTAGGATAAGCAATACTCCCACGAAACGTATAATATAATCTATTTGCTGAGACATCGTCGAGTTAAAGAAAACAGATTTTACTCCTAGGGTGGCATCATCTCTACTGGTTGAACATCGTATCATTTAAAAATACATATATACAGGTAAAATATTGTATTTCCTTCAATATTTTTAGTTGGGAAAGTAGAAGACACTGCAACACTTTGACTTCGAAGTTATATTTAAATTATACATTTGAAGAAAAAATGCAAATTATAAAAAAACATGTAAATTGAATAATTTGTATTAATAAACTTTTTTAATTATATCGTATTGTCATATTTCCACATTTTTTATAATTCCCGTTAATCTGTTTCTTGAAGCTCCTGTATACAAAAGAATTGTATTTTCCGTACTTCATAATTGCAAAAAATTCCTTCTGGCGCATTTTCTTTGGTGATAATAATTTACCTTTAAATTAGTAAACTAATCTCATCTTTATGCATGTGCTAGTTTTTATTGATAACGACTCAAATATATATTTCTTGTAAATATTTTTTTTATTTCTTACACGGAAATATCAAGCTATACCCATTTAAGTTTAAAAACATTCAGTAACCCTCTAAAAGATGATAGAAATGTTTAGTGAATATGAAGCCATTCTCTGTATTAAAGTGATAATTAATGCTGGGAGACCCAGCTATTCCGGTAGGAAAACGCAAAACAAACAACAACTAGCAGAGAAGAGATAGAGGGAATGGTTTTTCTTGCGATAAGATCCATTACCTAAGAACGACGCTCTGAAGGGGATCTTCTTGTCAGAATTAGCTCCCGCAATTTTTCACATTTTGTGGAACCACCTTGTTCAGCCTCTACGTATTCAAAATACACAACATTCAAAAGCGTTTTCAGGTTCCTCGACGTGCTTTCCATGTATTTGCTCAAATTTTTGCGCCTCTCCCGGGAAATTTAATATTTCCGCTTGATAATCGTTTCACCCACATTCCTCTCCCCGTTCTTTCCATATCTTATTACCATAAAAATTTTCCTGAAACTTTTCCATCCCTCCCTGCCGTTTCCAATCAGTTGCCTTACGGTAAATATTTAGCGCATAATAATCTTGGTACTCGATCGATCAACAGCTACGATATTTATCTATTAATAATATCATTCTTGGGTTGGCATAGGTATAATCAGTTAAAACTTTATAACTTTTCACCATACCCGAAATAAAATTAATTGAATGAACAGTAACTGAATGGTAATTCATTTGCACGGTGCTATGAAAATAAGAAATAATAAAAACCCTTTGAACAAAAAGTGATTCTAATAAGCTAAATTATTATTGTTTATTTTAATATTCATAGTTGGACTTTTGTTCATAATTTGTGCGCAATGTTTTGTCAAAGCTATCTGTTTTCTGTATCTTACTTCTTCCCTTTCTCTTTAAATATGTCTCTCCTCCTCAACAGAGTTTGATTCTTCATAATTTTTCTGAAATCATGACAATGTCGAACGTAAGAATCAATTTCCCTCTTTCCTTAACTTAATATAGGATTTAAAGTGAATGAGGCAAAAGGAGTTGAAAGTGGTTAATAAATTCCTAACTGTCGGATATATCAATGTTAGATGTTTGAGAAAAAATAGGTCATTCGTTTTCATGAAAAGGCTATACCAGTGGTTCCCTAAATTTATGCATGCGAGACTTACTTCTAAAGATAGAATTTCGTAGCCACCCCACCTTGAAACATCAAGGTTTATATAAATTTATTTACATTTTTCACAAATTTATTTGTTGTCAGTACGTAATGAACCATTTATTAGAGTAAAAATTATGGCTCACTAACAAAAATTCCAAATCGTTCATCAATTTATCTTTTCTAGGCACCCCAACCAATTATTTGTGGCACCCAATATGAGTAAGAATGGACCATATGATAGACTAAATGAACCCCATCGGTCATGTTGGACAACCACTGACGGATGACCTATCATATGCCAGACGCTGGCAGTTTCAAGAATAAAGTCATAGGATATAGTCATATCATAAGGATCAACAATTTTTTTATCATCCAATATTTTATACATATATATCCTTAACTACGAAACATTTTTTTATTTACTAAAAGACAAAAAGGCAATGTTTGCTAGTTTTTTTTGGAGTTTGGATAGCTGATTCTATTAGGATATATTATCAAGAATTTTTCTCTGGTTAACAACATTTAATTTCTCTTATTTTATGAAAATCCGCAAGTGTGAATAAATATTAAAGATAAGATTAGTTATTTAGGTAAAAACGTTGGACAAAGAAATGTGGTTAACTAATCAAAATATAATTTTTCTAAAACTATGCATAGGAAAAATGGCTTAATTAAGTTTATTAGTTGGATAACTTAGATACAAATTTAGAAACGCAGTGAGAGTTTTGGAAAACATTCAATGTGCAGAAAGCTAAAAGAATAGAAATTAACTGTACAAACTGACAGTAATTAGGAAGAAGAGGAATTATACTTTCTTGTCATGATGATCAAAAGAAAACGTTAAAGAGTATAAGTTCATAATATCTCATCAGAAGCTGCTCTTCAGCAGAAATGAGTAATAATTAAATATTGAATTATTCGCAAATATAATTCAATGAAATATTTTTAGAAAAAAATAATATAATTTGCTGTTTGATTGCTAAATTACTGATTTGTGTGTTTACACATTCTTAAAATTAGGTTAAATATAGCGTTGGATACCATTTAAGTGAATATTCATCTTACGGTAAACACTTGAGCAAAATACCGCCTTCATACCTAGACTTTTATAGGTCTCAAAAAACTATGTTCTAGGTGCTAGTCTCGGTCATATTATTTAAATATCAGTTAAAAGAGTTTACTGAGCTTCAAGAAAAATTATTCTTAGCCAAATAAATTATATTATAAAAATTTCTCAACAATTTTTGTTCAGTATTTCATTTAAAGTTTCACTTATTTAACGACAGATTAAAACCTAATAAATACTTCTAGGAGTCATGTACCCTGTACTCTAGCCAGCGAGCACAATTTAAAAATTATCATCTTTTTGTATAATTTATTCATTTTTAATATAGTTCGATTTTCTAATTAGAAATATTTATCATACGTAAAAACAAGAGAGGCACAACACCTTTACTCTGTTTCAATAGAATATTGACTCATTTAAAAACTCCATCTGCCGAGTTTTCTACGGTTTAAACCTACTTTTCAGCTGTTTCCAAATTCCAAACCTCCGTTCCATCCCACTCCTCCAGTGTTTGCTACATTATCAAAATTTCTACCCTCGCATCCAGAAAACTTTTCCTTTCCTCCTACACAAAGCTTCGCTCCGTCTCCACACCCTCCGCAAGAACACCCAGATTCCGTCTATTCCCTTTCCCTTTTTTATCATCATCCGCTCTGCTATTCTTGAAAAAACTTCTCTCTCCTTATCTTCTCTTATTCCCCACTCCCTCATCATTCCTCAAATTTTTCTCTCGTTTCGCCCTAATTCCAACCATTTCACTCTCCTCCCTAATTATACTTTATTATACTATAGCCTAATCTTCCAGGTGGAATTCCTCCCTTATCACCATGCCGATATATTACCTTTCCGCGTATTCTAACCAATCCTATCAGCCCATTTCCTTGCTGTCGCTTAACATTCTTCCACTCGCTCCAAAACCAATCATTAGACTTAAAGAACCCTAAGGATTTTTTGCTTTCTCCTTCTGTCCTTGATCTATAAAAACCCATCGATTTCCTTTTCTAACTCTAACCGATTTTCACCCGCTCTTCTTCCTTTTTATCCTTAAGACGATACGTGGATATAACCAAGTCCGTTACCCTAGCTGCCGAAATACTACTTAATTCAATACCTTCCTTTTCCTTGGTATTTTTCTTTGGATGTTTATTTAGTCATACCGTTCGCTCTTTTGCTTCTCCATTCTTTATCCCTTAACCCACCTTAACTAGCTGTCTACCCAGACCAAATTAAAAGCATTCCTTCCGTCCAATTTCTTCCCCAGCATTCCTCGGTACCCTTCCCTAGCGACATCATCCCGCCGCTCGACTTGTTGCCGAACACACCTCGCTTCGCCTCCTGTGGAAAGATCTCCTGCTACCCGCCATAGATAAGTCTGTTTTGGCGGGTCGGAGGGTAGGTAAGGGTGAAGGGTTAGTTTGGCGGAGGACAAGTAAGGTCGAGGGGAAAGGAGCGAGATAGAGAGAGTTAGAGTTAGAGAGAGAGTGAGGTATCTGATACGCGATGGAATGGCGGTCCTCCTCCACATCCTTCCGACTCAACCCTCTCTCCATTTCCCATTCCGGAGAAGGAAGGGATCTCGGAGTTATACGGCTACGGGAGAAGGAAGTGCCGGTATATAGGAGAATAAAGGATGGCAGGGAAGCAAAAGCGTAGCGAAAAAGAGAGACAGAGAGGGGTTCAGGAAATATTCCAACGGAAGAAGTAATATGGGGTGTATTTTGGGACGAATATGAAGCAGAGGAATGGGTTTTTGTTGTAAAACAGTTTAAGAATGTATGAAGATAATGTGGAGAAGTTGTAGGAGTTTTTGAATGCTGAGGAGAATCGGAAAAGCTAAAACCCGAAAGAGTGAGAGAGAGAGAGAGAAGTGATTCGGTCAAAAAAATTGTTTTTTCATGCGCGTGTGTGTGTGTTACGTGTCGTGTGATGCACGAGGGACTGAGTGATTGGGATATGTTCCGTTTAATTTTTTCTCTTTTCCTCACTGTTTACATTGTGGGTGGGGAGACCGATGGAAATGTTTTAGAAGAGAGGAGGCCGCGAGTGTGCGCCGTGTCTCAATTGCCAGTTGCCGCGACTTATTCCCCGAACTCTACTCCCGTTTTCCCCCTCCCTTTCGCCTTCTATCACTTCCCCTCAATCCCTCTTTCTCCCTCCCTCCCCCCTCATTCCAGTGCGTTGGGCCGCAATACACAAACACACCCACACACAGGTACACACAAAAGCTCTTACCCTTCACAGCTGCCGATTCCGACATTGCGTGCCGGGTGCCAGCATGCTTTCTCCTCTCTATCTCTCCCTTTAATAAAGATCCCCGTGGAGGGCTTAAGCTCCCGTGACGCACTTCCAAGACGTTCGAGGCAGCAACTCACCCATCTCTTATTTGCTTCATAGTCAAATCTCTGCCACTTACATTCACCCTGTAACTCTTTTGTCTACGCGATCAAAACTTTCTATCTTGTTCGTTTTTTTTGCGTTCCATAACGCGAGTATCCCTTCTTTATCAATATATTTATATTCTGCGTTTTATTATGTTCGATTGCTGGAAAATTTTCTCACTCCCATGCTAGCATATTATTGATTTATTCATTATGATAAAATGCATATGTAAGCACCTGGAGGCAATACAAGGGTTTTAAACGGGACAAGTAAAGTATTAAAGAAAAACATGACATATTCTACAAAAACAATCTTTGGTTAACGGATAGCTACATATTTTGCACTGTTAATTTTCTCCATGTTCTAATTATGTTAATAGGTATACCTCTCATTTTTTCTTCTACAACCTTCATCATGAGTACAAAATCTTTGTATCACGATAATTTTCCTTCTTCTCAAGTTTAATTCTTGCATTTAAACGTGAGACAGCAATTTCCTTTCCTCAGGCCAATAATCAAGTTTATCAAAGCTTAACACTTCTTCCTCAAAATTATTTTTATCCGCACGATCTTTCACTTAATGATTTACTCCTAATTTTTATAAATATTATTCTTTCCCTGGCTCATCGCTCCCATTCTTTTACTTCCTTTTATCTCGTTATACATGCGCTCTCATTTAAATGTCTGCTTGTTTATCTTATTTTTTAATCTTTCCCTCAATTTCCCCCGTGGCACCCATGTTTATTTTCTGCATCTCCTGTTTCTTTATTTCTTCCACTCGGATTACTTCCTTCACCTTACATCCTCTCTCTCTTATCATTCTCCTTTTCTAACCATCTTTCAGTGGCTTGCCCCATTCTTTCCTTCATCTATCGTTTCATATCCGAACACTCGATTCTACCGTCTCGCATCCGGATCCAATCCTTTTTCACACACCACGTTTAACCTATTCCCTACCTATCATCCCATTTTCCCACTAACAATATTTCTCCTTCCATTTCGCCTTATACTATTTTTATCATGTTTATAACCTCTATACTTCCTACTTTTAATTTTGCAGTGGTTTATGGAGCTCGTTTTTTGGGTTAAAATTAAACCAAGACAAAAGTTTTTCCGGTAGCCAGTCAGACGCCAGTTCAGGCTGGAAAGCTGCCGACATAGGTGATTATTCATCGATAATAATAATGAGCTCCTAATCAAAGAATTTCTTTATCATTCTTTATGAGTGTCTACTAACGGTGAAGTAACATTTCTGACAGATATTCTGTAGCTTAAACTGTACTTTATACCTTTTTATGCCTATTTTAGAGACAATTTTCTCTCACATCCTTCCGCTCTCACAAATATTTCCCTACATTCTCCTGTCTCCGTACCTTCTTTCATTCCTCGAATTTTTCTTCGTATCCCATTCGGATTCTTTTTCCACTTATATTTCTGATTTTTTCCTGTCTGTTCTCTCTCCGCAAAAATTCTCTCTCAGCATTCCCTCCACCTCGCCTGCTTCCATTTCATATCCACCTCTCTATCATCGTCCAGACTCCTCCTCTTCCCTTTCCACAATTCCACCACCCCCAGTCCTCTTTCCTCTACTTCGCCTCCTCCCCCATTCCTTTTTTCACCACTCCAACCCCATTCTGCCATCCCGTATTCCTCCCCTCCCTTCCACTTACTTATCCTAAGTCCTCGACTTTCCTCCTCGAGAGGTAACGTCGGGTTGAGACTCTCGCTTGGGAAGACTACGCGAGCCTCGAGGCCCTTTTGTGTTACGGCGAGAGAGGCGGGAAGGAGGTAGATGGGATGGGATAGAAGGAAGTGGGAGATAGGGACGGGAAAGAGGTGATGGTGGAAGGCGAGCAAGACAACGCCAGACGCGGGGAGATATAGGTGGGATAAACTAGTACGCTTCCGTCTCTCTCTCTTTCCCTTCGACGTCGAATAAAGGTTAACTTATTCCAAGGTACTAGACATTCCATTACAAACAATTTTCGCGCTACCCCTTGTCTCATAATTTCCGTGCTACATGAAATGATAAGAGAAATTGTTCTGAATGGGATTCTCTGAACTCGAATTTAATTTGATTTGATTTTTGTTTTTAATTAAATCACCGTGACGGATTTTGGAATGCATTTTTATGTCCATTATTGTTCATATATTTATTTCCAGCTGAGGTGTCATTAGTAATGTGGTTTTGATTCTAAAACCATTGATAAAACTTTCAACTTGTGATAAAAAAAACAAAAAAAAATTCAATCTTATCCGTGGTAAATTTGAATGAAATTGAATTTATATAGGTCATTTGAAAGAGTAACTGAGCAATACTTTGTATTAAAGATTACAAAAAATTTATAAATGTATGTACTAATTAATGGAAAGGATATTTTCGATGAATTATATTGGTTTTTGAGGACTGTTTAATCCTTATTTAACTCAACGATAAAGCTAGGACGGGCCAATTAATTCGATTTTATTTTTTAAAGGGTATAAATATACCTCTCAGATAATTTCGATAACAACAATTAATTTCTCGCCAACTGCTAATCATAATAAATTCTTAGACGATTTCGATAGTAACTATTAATTTCCGGCCAATTGCTAGCCATAATAAAGGTTGCTTAAGTGCCAATTTATTCCGCTACGTTGTAGCACCCGACCAGCGTTTTATGTGGCAGATAACATGCATGCGGCGCTCCCTAGGAAGCCTAACTACGGATGCACAACTCGGTAAGTATTCTCTTCCGCAAAACTTAGGTATTTAACCCAACTTCAATATGGATTCTCAGAATAAAGGTCATACTGTCATAAATGCGCCACTTTGATAATACACAAAAAATAGGCGTTTAAATTTCTTTGAATTAAGTGAGCCGAAAATTTAAGATCCCAGCGTTCACATTCAGCGTATAATAAGTTTATTTATAACGTTAAATATTACCATTTAATAAAAAACTTACCGCTTTCAAAAAAACCGAGTATCTCGCGTTCGTGTACTTTGTGTGCTCACAAAGAAAAAAATCATTTTCTAGAAACCGCGCGCGATGAATACGTTCTTTCGATTCGTCTTTTTTCTCCGAAAACGTTTTCGCCGTTTCGATTCTTATCTTCTATCTCTTCCATAGTTCAGGAAACCAAAGCCGCCGTTTTCCCCGCTCCACTTAGGGTCGACGGCGTTTTTGTTTGTCCCACACGCATGGCGGGGCATTTTTCCCTAATGACTCCACAAAAAAAGGGAAATTTGGCGGGCGAGACTGCGGTTCGTTATGTCTTAACGGAAGTAGTTGAAGGGAGAGAGAGAGAGAGAGAGAGAGAGGAGGAAGTAAGAGAGAGTGATGTGGAGACTGAGTGGGCGGAACAGAGAAGCGAGAAGGAAGAAGTAGACAAGATGAATAAAAAATCAAAGGACAGAAAAGGGAGAGGGGCCGGAATTGAGGAAAGGAAGGGGGAAAGAGAAATACAAACGAGAGATAGAAATGAATGAGACACGCTTAGAGATCAGAGAGAACTAGTAAGACGAATGGAAAAAGGGATGAAGATGAATGAAACAGAGGAACTGACGAGAAAGACGAAGAGAAACGGGAAAAAATAGTGTAAATGGCAGCTGCGAGCGGGAACTACGAGAGCGAAAGCCTGAACGCGTCGAAAGATTGGAGAAGAGAAAGATAAAAGGGCATAAAGTAGACAGGTGAAGAGTTAATGGGAAGAGCGTAATTAATATAGGATGTAGAACAAAGGTGAAGGGAAGACAAAGACCTGACTTTAATAAAAAAGGTGGAGTGAGTGTATCGGTGCGAATGATGCTCGCGATGAAGGGAAAGAACTGAATAGCGGACGTAAAAGCCTATGGAAATGATGTGCGGAGGAACGGGAGAGGAGTTAATGCGATAGTATGCGATGCGAGAATATAAAGATTCGGGTGGGAGGGAAAGGAAGGAGCACGAGAGGCAAAAAGAGCTTTGCGAAGGCAAAAAAGTCACAGTTCAAAAATCACGGAATGACTGGGAGGAATAGTTTGCGACAAACTGAGCATAAATTCACGAAAGGAAATTAAACGGATTTGGAAATGAAGAGAAAGAGAGAGACTGGGGGGAGATACAGCAAACGAAAACTGGTGGGAAGGATATGGAGATGATTCTAGATCTACCACACTACAAATGAAAATAAAGCGACGAACGCTAAGAGAAGTACTTCTGAGCGGAATCCAAATAAAAATCATTAAGTGACATGGAATGGAAAACTTAAGGGTTATAACCGAGCAATAAAATAGAATATGTGATAAATGAGAGGGATGAAAGGTATAACGCATAAACCACTTTGTGAGCACGCGATGTTTGGCCGAGTAACGGCTAAGATGAAGTAATTATCCATGGATAATTTAAATATTTGCGGAATGTGGTTCAAAATTAGAAAATATGCGAATTCCAATGAGATCTTTTTTATCGCCGGTGAAATTTCCATCCTAAGAGTATAATTTGCATTCTGTGTTCATTTTTTTTCTATAAGCATTTCTAGAATTCAATGAAACATTCATGTCGTATACCCAACAATGAGTTTTATTTTCGGATACTCGGGATTTAAAGCAACTTTGCGTGTAAACTTCTGTATCGACTCATAAAAGGTTCATTTGATATACATTCTAGTTATATAAGGTAGACAGAATGATGTGGCGTAATGAATGCCTTCACGCCTCACGAACTTGCGGCAGCAAAGCTACGAAGGAATCCGTGACCTCCTCTATGGCGGCCAGTCACGCTAACAACGCGCGTGTGACGAGTTTTGGTTAAGATGAAATAGTTAAGAGGTGGTGGGAGGAAGGAAGGAAGTGGGTTATTTACGACGGACTGCATTTAGGAATCTGAAGAGGTATGCTTCAGCACGGGAAGGATTTTGAGAAAGACGAATTAGGGTGGTTGAATTATGAGACCCTCAGCATATTTAGCGTTCATATTTCGCTGATAGATTATACATCTAACCCATATCTTCCATTTTCATTGCCAAAAGTAAATTTGATGGAGCAATTTTCTGAAAAATATGTATGTATCGCTGCAATTTTAAGTGCAGTAGACTAAACAATGCATAAAACCAATTTGAGTGCTAGTGCGGCAATTAATTTCCTTGTGTGGTAACTAGGTGGTTTTAAATGACAACAAAACACTAAATATCTATATATCTAATGAGAATAGGTAAAATATGTGCATATAGGTGTTAAAAGTTTCAAATATTCTCACAAAGCTAAAAATAGCAATTCTTTCCAAAATTGTATTATATTATTAGAAATATTGTAATTATATATTAGTATATATATATTTTTTTATTGTAGAATTGTATTTGATGTAACTGGTGTAATATAGATAGTTCATTGATAGATAGTGTGAAAACTTCACATATGTTAGCTTGAATTAAATATTAAACTAAATATAAAGCAGCAAACCACAAATATTTTACTAAGTGTGTTAATATTATTTATAGTTCCAGATATTGCAGCGCATATAATATAGACATTTAAAAGACACAATTCTTAAGTTGGGATAATGTATTTATTAATTAAAAAGTAATTAATCCGTCTGGGTAATCTTCTCAATACCGAGCCCATATATAAATCTTGCTCCAATATCTTCGGACGGTGTTTACGCCGGAAAATCCTTTATGGAAATCGATCGAATAAAACCATTAGATTGACACCATCATGGAAGAAAAACTCCAATAGCAAGTCCCTCTTGACGCCATCCCAACACAATCCGTAGCGCTAAGCGGCGAGGTAGGCACGCTCAAAACCCACCCTCCGGGAGGCCGACTTCATAATTAGGGATGTGGGGTAGTTGAAAAAGGGAGAGAGAGTGAGGGGAGAAGATGGAGGGAAGAAGAGGGAGGGAGATCACACTAACGAGGAGGAGGATGGAAGAGTTCAGAGGTACGGTATGCAAAAAGGGAGAGAGGGAAGGGAGAAAAAAGAGAGAAGATGAAGGGAAAGAGGGAGGAATGGGGGATGAGAGAGGGTACTGTTTCAAACATTAGCATCTCCCCTCATCTTTTTTTCCACTAACCATCTCTCTTTCCCATTCGCCTCTTTTGCCACCCACCCAACCCTCCCCCACCGCTTCCTACTACTCTTCTCTCCTCTCCCTTCTGGCTCACCCGCAGACCTCCCCGGGCCTCGGACATCAAAGGAAGCCTCAGAAATAAGCGCATCCCGGGGCCACCCACTTAACGCCCTCGCTCCGGACAAACTCGCAAAAAAAATTGCGCACGCTAGTTCGCACTTGTTTTTACCTCTTTTTCCCTCTTTTTCCCTCTCCCCATCCCATATTTCTCTCTCTCTCTCTCGCTCGTTTTTATCGTCCCCGTTATTTTTCTGATTTTCACTTTTTTTATATTCCAGGGCTGCGTCCGCGGTCGTATCCAAGGACGACGCCCAACTACATCTCCATCGGATGCCATACACGCTAGAGGGGATTTGAAAGAATAAATGCACCGTTTCCTCCGCTGATCGCCTCGATGATTTTTCCAGAACGGTTATGAAGATTCAACGCTGGTAATCAGGGAGGGAATTAAGCCATGCGCGGGCATCCCTATGGCCAATACGACTGGTCTACCGTTTCGCATCTCTCTTTTTATTCCCAGTTCGTTCTCCGCTTCTCCTTACTTAATTCCCTGGCTACGCTACCACTCTCCTTCTTTCCCTCTCTTCCCTTCGTTTTCTATCAGCTCCTCTTTCGCTAATTCTTCGAAAGGGGCAGGAAGATGAAATTTTTTTGGGGGACAGCAGGGAAGTAAAAATTTTAACAGAAAAATGGAGACGTGCCTTTTATTGTCTACAATATTTTAATTTTTATCTGAGATTTTTGAGTTCGGCACAAAAGGAGACTGGATTCAACCTGGTTAACGAAGATTAAGAAGCGCCGATATCGTATGGAAAACTCATTTGTGTAAATTTAAATGGAGATTCGCTATTTTTAATTAACGTCTGAATAATTTTGTATCTACGAGTTAGAATAATGTATAAATTTTTCATGTATTAAAACATACATCAGGGTTTTGTATAAAATTACTATTGAAAGAAAATGTAGAGACATTTTAAAAGTAATCATTGACAATTTAGTTACAATTTACACTTATGATCACAAAATACGAATCAAAATCATTTAAAATAATTATATCACAAAATCGTTCGTAAAAGGTTTTCTTTACAGATAGTATAAGGTAAATTATTCACGCAAAATCTATTATCACGTTTTATTCTTTGGTTATAGAAATATATTTACTGCAAGGTATTCTCAATATAGCGGCAATAACATTACCCTGATCGGCTCGATAGTCCTGCATTTTGCTTCATTCATCGAAGCAAACTCATTATATTCCGACCGAGGTGCCTTCCATAACTCGTGACATTAAACGAAATTTGCATATAAATCTAATCAACAAATAGTGACAACGCAACTCTAACTCTTATCTAAAATAACAACGTACCAATTCCAGAGATCACATCTCTCTCCCTCTCTCTCTAGCAAAACAAAAGTTTTTTTGCGCTACAATATCAACTCTCGCATGGAAAAAGGTGAAAATAGTAATAGTGGGAGATATTGGACTGATAGAAAGAGAGGAGGAGAAGGAATTGGGGGATGAAAGCTGGTGTAGGGAGAGTTGACAGCAAAGCTTGGGAACGGAACGGTTTCTGGGAGGTAGGGAGAGTGGCTGGGAAAGGGGGGGAGAGGCTTCCTTGATTGGCTCGACCCGCTCCACCCCCTCTTCAATTCTCCCTTCCTCCCAACCAAGTCCCCAATTTGGGGAGCCGCGACCCTCACCGTCAGTAATTGCCGCCTCCACAGAGGTGATCTACCCTTCAGCCTCAGACCTTCCTTCCCCTCCCCTCCCTTTCTCTCTCTTTTCCCCTCCCCTCCGCCATCCCAATAGACTCGCCCTTTCATCCCGTTCCAGCCCCACGGTTCCATCCGCACCTTCGCCATGCAATCCCGGCTCGCTCTAATTTCCCTCTCTGTCCTCAGTGTCCTCCTGCCTCCCTCTCACTATCTTTCTCTCTCTCTCTCTCTCTCTCTGCGCAGCCCTTTTGCTTACCTCTCCGCATTTCTCCTCCTCTCCCTTTCTCAATCTCTCTCTCTCTCTCTCCATCTCCCCTCTATCTCCTCCTTCCTAACAGTCACCCGCCCCTCTCACCTTTCTAGCTTTACATATCTCCTCTCTTCCCTTCCCACCCAACGACACCTCCATTCCATTCTCCTCCTCCTCCCTTGACCCGGCGCTATTTCGAAAATGACGCCGCAGATGAAAAGTGATTGTGCAGATTCTGATGGAGACAGGTCTTTTAACCGATTCTCACCTCACCTCGCGACACATCGACACATCAGTCGATATTCCCGTCCCACCCTGCTACCTCCTTTGTGCCTCTGCCTCCCTTATGCCCTCTTCACCCTCTTCCTCTCTCCCTTTATCCATAAAATCCCCCCCTCTCTCTCTCTTTCGTTCCTCTTCCGTTTCCTATTACTAAAAGGTTACTCTTTCTTCCCTTTTTTCCTCAACATTGCACGCAGGATCAGGATTTTCGCCATATTTGTCGACAGTTGAGTTAAATGTTTTTTCCGTGCCACCTGGGAAAGGATGGAGACGAATGATTGTTCGCGTTGTTAAGGAGGGATTTGCGCACGTGGTGGGCTTATGCTAGGGATTATTTTTTTCGGATTTTATTTTATATATATAAATATATTCGGTGACAAATGCTGACGCAGTGCTATAAATGACCATGTCACCCTTATCCTTATTGTGAGTTTTAGAGATCAGCTAGAATCATATACGCTCTTGGATTTTCAAACAGACTTTGAGCTATTTATATGACATTTCGTTTGGTAGAAATGTTAGTAATGTAGGCAAAAATAAGTTTGTGCCAACGTTTAAAAGGTTTTTTTTTTAATTTTTCGCCTATATGAGATTAGAAACAATTGTAATATTCATAACAGTGTTTAATAATTATGGGCAATTTCTTTTTCATTTAGTGAACAAAACAAACAGGGAATAATTGAAAAATAATGGCACAAATTTACATCTATCAGTAAATACTTTTTCACAACTGAATAGATTTTTTGTTCATAGCAGTCAGTAGGATATAGGTACTTAACACATGAGACCATTAATTATTAAATATTGAAATTCTATTTTTTTTAAGCTAGAATTTATTGATATATAATTTTTGTAGTACACTTTTCGCAAAATAAAGAGATGACATTATCTCATGAACATTTCTTTTTACTCTATGGCAAAAATATTTTTAAAACAAAACGATATTTAAATTGGCCACGACTGGTTCACATTTTTGTGACTAAACGATGCATAATAAGAATTCATTTATCATTCCGCGATGCTATCATCAAAAATAGATAAAATGTTGATATTTGTAAGTATGGAATGAACCAAAGTCTTTTCTACTAGTTCATACTTCAAGAAGATTCCGCTCCAACCGCAATCATACAATGCGTTCTCACGAGACCCGTTCCATTATATCGCACACGATGTCATTTTAACTGTCTAAGCTTATCTCCTACACATTTCTGCTCTACCACAATGTCTACTTATTTCCGGAAGGACAAAGGGGTAAAAAGCGACGACAAATGGTAAAGAGTTTAAATGTCGCTCTATTTGGAGAGACCAAAGGGAGGAAAAGAGATAAGGAGAAATAGAACTGTACGACAAGATGGAAGAGGATTATGTCGACGGACGACCGAACTGCCAACTTATAGTAATAAAACGACTCAATTGTATACCCCGCCTTCGTAAAGAGCCGCCACAAACTCTCCAAGCCAGCTACTTTCACCAAAAAAGTTCATCCTATCAGAACCCTATCACATCCACCCTTTAACCCCTTTATTCCTGACCATACTTTTCCAAAATACGACCAACCAACCTATTCCATTTGCTTAGCGGTCAATTTGTCTCTACAAAGCCAAAGAACATCATCCATCATGGAACCACAGTTGCTGCCACATCTATTACTAGAGGTATGGAGCATTTTGGATCCAGTAGCGGTCGTGGGGATGGATGGACCTTTTCGGAGGTGGGGAGACAAACGGTGAGAGAAGAAGCGTAGAAGGAGGCAGGAAGAGGAGAGAGAGAGAGAGAGAGAGAGAAAGACACGTAGGAGTTGCGGAATGTGGTTCTGTTGTCAAGAGAGAGAGAGAGAGAAGGGGAGTGGGAATTGGGTGGTAGATTAGGGAGGTGAAAGGGAGAGAATAATGTGGGAAGGAGGCGTAAGGGCGCGTGTGGCGGGAGAAGGGGAGAGACCGAAAGGACCGCGAGAAAGGGAGATGGTAACCGTGCTGAACAAGGGATGGCGGGGCCGGACTTTGAGGAGGTGGGGGAGGAGGGAAGAGTCGAGCGGAGGGTGGGGGGGGAGAAAGGCACCTGGAAACGGTCGTTAGCGGTGTCGGAGACGAAAAAGAGGGGACTCGTTGAAAAGGGATGCTAGGGCCGCCGCGGGCATCGCGGAGCTTTTTTTCTGCCCTTTTTCCTCTCTCTCTCTCTCGCTCTAAACGAGGATTGCCGTGTTTCATTTAGGAGTTTGTCGATTGAGTAGACAGTAATATTCCCATCGCCGTTTTCCTTTGTTTTCGTTAGGGAGCTGCTTGCATTTTTTCCATCGATCGCCACGAAGATAACGAGTAGTATAGAAATTAATTTTTTTCCTAGCTCGGTGTTATAGCTTGGGGATGGATTTGAGCGCGCTCTCTCCGTGTAAAAAATGTTGCTTTGAGTGAGGAATGAATGGTGGACTTTTGAACAGAGTACTTGGGGAATTTTTATTTTCATATATCGCGCTGTAACTCGGTGTCAGTTAAAGGTGACCTTGTAAATGCAAGGACGATGAAAACTTTGCAGTTATTATTATTATAGGTGACATGAATGTCATTTAAGCTATGGGAGCTATGAGAGGGAATTTATGGATAAAAAAGAGCCGTGAAATATTTTATTTAATGAATGAAATATTAAACTTTTAAATGCGTTATTCTGAGAACTAAATAGTTTAAAATTCGTTGATACATTAAAATAATCCGGTGCTCAACTGTATCAGGAATTAAATAGGACTTATGATTTATTTATACGTGATTTATACGATTGTAAAATGAAATAAAACTGTCATACTTTGTAAAAACAGTTTTATCTATTTTTAATATAGTGCCCATTTACAAACTAAACCGAATTAAATGCTCAATTAAATGACTATTAACTCGTGTATACGTTATAAATGCGATGAAATATTATGGATTTCTATTTGTAATTCTCATATAAAAGTTTTGATACTCTTTTTGCTTAATAAATAAATATATACGTTTCAATATTCTCAGTTGTAGCAGATTACTAGGAGAAAAACTGTTGATCTTCACCGTGAATAATTTGCGGTGCATTTATTTGAAATTAACTGCATTAAATGCACCGCAAATATTCTTTTTTCACTATAAAACTCTTATCCCAATTTTCAATAAGCTAAACATTTAAAGTGTTCCTTGTGTTGACTTCTACTGCTGTGCTGATAATTTTCGTAACCAAACGTCAAATAAATACTCAATTGTTTAGCATAAGTATATTTTTGACTCTTCATTGATACAACCGCTATATTTCTTACTCTATCGATCGTAAAGACAATTTAGTGCCTTTCAATTGATGAATGATTAAGATTAGGTGATTCTCTGACAATGTGAGAAGATTTATATCTCCGAAAAGTGGATGCCTCCGGATAGCTTTATATTTTTTCAACCATACAAATACTGGAAAGGCTCAATAAGAGATTCATCTCTCTAACAACATCTGGTTATCTCCTAGAATATAGGTGTGCAAACATTTCATGTGGCGGGCCGCATACATAGATGTGAATGTGTCGGTTGATTGGATAAGAATTGACATGGGAACTTAATCGAGAGATCACAGGCGATTTTAAAAATAAAAATAAAGTGTTGAAATTTTTGGCATTAATACTTCACCAGGCAATGTTTTCTGGCCACAATTGTATATAAAATAAACAAAATTATCTATATATGTCACGTACCACATCTTCATCAAAGCTCTTCGGGCCACATAAAATACTCTCGCGGGCCGTAGGTTGCACGTCCCTGTAGAGGCTTACCGAATCATGCAGAAAAAATGAACAGAAAACGAAGATAAAAGATCATTATAATCTCGCAATAAATAAATTTCCACCATCACAATCGGAAAAGACCGTTATCTCTCTAAATATACCACTCGATGTGCAGGGAACGAAAAATACAAACTGATAGAGAAGGACCTCTAGATAGCTACTGAATATGCACGGCGCTGTAATCCCCGTAGTAAAAAGATGTATGTGACGCTTCCGCCTACACAACAGTAAATCGTCTGTCTCCTGCAGAAGGGAAAGGAAGAGTATCGAGCAAAAATAAAAGAGTAGCTCAAAAATAGATCCGGCTAGGGGCAAAGCGCGAGAAGTGACATTATGCGAAGAAGAATGGGCAATGAAAAAATACAGCAATGGCGAAGACGCGAGATAAAAAATGAAGTAGAAAAAAATGAGCGATTTATGGAGTAAAAGCAATGATGGAACAGAATAAAGTGAAGTAGAGAATTGTTGAATGATAAGTGAGAAGAAAAGTGCAGTGAGTAAGGGGAGTTGGAGTAAGATTAAGAGAATAACTAAGGAGGGAACATGAGATTAGAACAGGGTGTAGAAATAAATACGGAAAGAAAATAAAATTAAAAGGAAGACTGAAAAGAAAGATAGAGGGGAGGTGAAGAGTGTAAGACAATAGAAGAAGATAAAAAGGGAAGCAATATATGAACAATATAGAGGAAAAGATAAAAGGTGAGGATTTCGGGGGAATTGCGTGGAAAGAAAACTGTGACAGATATCGAGAGAGACAAACATGGAGGAAAAACTGGAGAATCGAAAGAGATGAAGAGGAATGCGCGTGTGGAAGCTGTTTGGAGTGATAGAATGGAGTAAGGGTAGTGGAAACGCACTTGTTTCGAAACGACAGACGGAGGGTTATAAACGTAAATTCTGACTTCACTGCTGCCCCCGCGCCTGTCATTGTTTCTTTTTTATGTTTCCATGGCTTTTCTGGTGAACCCATCTCTCTCCCACCCTTCCTCCTCTTCCCAACGCTTCTCGCTCTCCTTTTTTATCTTTCTCTCCCCCCACCTTCAAATACAAAATATCTTTTTTTCTTCTATCTCTCCCTGACTTCGATTGGTTTTCTGGGGTTGTGATACGAGACTCGGCCATGGCTTGATCCCTGTATCTCTCGCTTACGATACATTTGTAGTGTACGGTTTCTCTCCCCTTTATCTCAATATAAAAGAAACTTTTTGTATGATATCCTAACTGTAAACATATTAGATACTCCTTGAACTGGACCTCCATAATCATAATTTTCGCCTTCCAAATATTCGTTGGCGTTACTGCGCAAAATGAGTACAAACTCGGAGTAAAATTGGAAGTCGGGTCGGTGTGGCATGTTTTCTAACATTTTGTATAAAGCCTGTCTTAAAATAATGATATTGATATTTCCCCAAAAGATTGAAAATCGCGGCTATTTTTTGTCGGAGAAATCTTATCACGAGGATACAAAAATTCAATTTCAATGTCGCGTAATACGACTGTCGTAAATGTAATTTATCTGTGTAAACATATTGAGAAAAACACTTTTGGATGTGTAAGCTTATACTACTTTTGAATTCATGAATTTTTAGACATCTTTGTGAATCAAAATTTTTTATTTTTTAAATAAGAATGAGACCGAGGAGTCGTGGATGTTCTAAAATAAGGGAATTCCCTTCTTATGACTAACTTCAATTTTATCTCTCTCGAGTGTCATATTTCGACACATTATGCATAGTATTTATTTTATTCCAGATATTCATGGGAGAATTGAAACGTTTCTGATGTATGAAACTTGATATGCTTTTAGAAATTCACGCATCTCAAACGTTTTCATGAAGATGGAGTAATATATTTATGATAAATATTCTTTACAGCTATGTTTTTGGTATATAAAAAACACTACATTTTTTGTAAACAAAAGGAGTTTAAAGAAAAATAATATTCTAACTTTCCATTTACACATATAATCGGATCGAATAATAGCAGAAATTTAAGTTAAACATAGATGTTCGGCGGATCCTCATCCGATTCAGCAAAGAGTTATCTTTAATTGGCTAGGATTTTAAACAAATCGCTGTAATATGAAAAGTTTTACTTAAAAATATATTAAATCAAGAAGATAAATCCACAATATTAACTTTCTGCATTCCAAATAACCAGAGGAAGAAAGGTACCTTAATATCTTCTAAAACCACATCTTTCACAATCAGCATGTTCCATTTTAAAATCTGTAAAATTTGATAAATGTATTTAAAGTAAAGAATGAAATATTATATTCCTTGTAATCACTCACCCTTACTTGTAAAATTCTCTCAATGGATATAGATATGCTTTATGGGATTTTTTCAAAAGGCACGAATGTACAGTTTGATTTCACGATATTTAGGAGCCAACTGCTCCAAAATACAACCTGGTAATATGTCGTAGCAAAGTGAAAGCCCATGAAAATTTAGTCAATAAAGTTGTATACCCTTTTGAATAGGTAATTAATAATTTACTATTGAGAAGAAATTATTGATGTTTCAATTATTAAATCTAGATGAACTGCGTTATAGTGCCATTTATTTTTGTTGAGTAACGCTTTAAGCGTACCCAGGCAAAATGGTGTTTTGGTACCCCTCTGAAACAAGGAGGAATGGGTGTAGTTTGAAATAAAACAAATTTTGCACGATTTTATGGACTTTTTTATATTCCCACTAGTTTATGGAAATAGCGTAAAGTTTATGAAATCGCCTGTATTTTTTTAAATTGAGATTACTCTCATTCTTCTTTTTAAAACAGAAGAATAGAAATGAATAAAAAAGATGCATGTCCCACTGCTTTCTAATAACAATGCCAAAATTTCAATCACTTTTTTGATGAACACACGCTATAGTAATTCTCTGTCTCTGGTTACCACTTAATTGCATTTATATTACCAAAAGGTTTTTTCGGCGAAAATCGGCGGATTTATTCTATGTATGAACCAGAATTTGCTTTTTTTCGTAGCATGAAATCGATCAATTACATTCCTCCGAGGAACAAATCCATAAAATTCTTCATTTTCAAGAAATTTGAAGACTCTTTCCCTTCAATTTCCATTAAATACTCTTTTTCCGAATAATACATTCAGATTTTGTCCTCGCAGACGTTCTTCAATCCCCAAAACGCATCGACCTTTCCCTGTCACATTTCGGATTCCACGCCCTGGTTCCCTCAGATGGGAGTCTCTAGGGAGTTTCTGGAAGTGAAACTGTTTATACGACGACATTTGTGCTCGAAAAATAACCGAGACGCCTTAATTTGCCACGTATTTCGATAATTCGGTAATAATTCTTCATCATTTGATCCCAGAAATAATTATTTGTAGATTGAACGAAAATAGAAATGAAGTGATTCCAAAAAATTGGCTTTATCATATAAAATTAAATAATAGGAACTTTTAGAGTAAACTACAGATTAACCAAATAATCAGTATATCGATTTAACGCTGTTTTTCAACATTAATCTCAAGAAATGTTTATGTATTGTATTACGTTCGTACATATGTAATAATTATTATATGCCTGAGAAAGATTTAATGCGTAGTAGAACATTATTAAATTACATAAATTAAGATATTTAACCAGTAACTTATTTTTGTTTAAGTTTTTATCTTTCTTATAAATATTTACTTAATTTTTCGTTTATACCTAATACGAAACGACAGAATAGGCACATCGGTGAACCGGGATGGGCTATGTCCCAAGGCATCCGATAAACCTGGAGTTTACTGTATTCGAGTTTTAATCGCAATTATTTTGAAACTCGGGTTAAAATTTCAAATGTTTGTTTGTTTTTATGGGAAGTTAAATACGCATTGAAATTCTACAAAAACTTTCCTTTAAATCCAACATGACACTTTGAGGATTATATCCGCCATACCATCCGACGGGAGCGGAGCGTTTCTTTCCTTTAAAGACGAAAAGTGTGGGAACGGATTGAGCAAGAGAGATGCTTTGCACCTGAGTGGAAGTATCTCTCCACAGCTCTAAGCGCGAGACTTACCCTTGATGGGAAAATAAGACGATTACCAATTCACTTTCGCACGCCGACCTCAAATAGGTGCACACAATTGCACACCTGGCGTTCCTCCCTCCCCACCCCCCAATATACGAATCCACCAATATCTTCCTCACCCTACTCTATCTCTCTCTATTTCTATCTCAAACTATTGAACTCCGTCCCATTTTCCTTTCAAAGTACATCTCATACCAATCTCAGGATTCCATCTGAGCCGCAATCAAGCCCCGCCCATTCCTCGGAAGATTTCGCTCTCTCTCACATTCGCCATCTTTCTCTCTTCCTCACCCTCTCTCACTCTCTCTCCCTCCTTCACCCTCTCTCTCTCTCCCCTACCCTCTCTACCTCAATCTCTATCCCTCGAAGCTGCCTCTGCAAAACACGGCTAGCTCGCTCTCTCAGCCCACAACAAGTCGCTACTTTTCGCTCCCATTCCAACCCCATTTCCAAACATCTCAATCCTCCCACTCCTTTCATAGTCCAAACGTTCACTTGCTAACACCCTTCCCGCTCTTTCTGTGGAATAATTTCCAGTCTAGCCCAACCGACACGCTCCCGCCCTCCCGTTTCGCTCGCCAATTTTTTCGTGAAAAAAAGATAAATTCGCCATTTTACCTCACCCTCTCTGAACCTCTCCCAAAGAATCTCATTTCCTTTCTGTTACTTTCCGCTTACTGCATCGAAGGAGCGAGGGATGGTGGTGAGGTGGGGAAAGAGAGGGAGACAGGGGAATTGGAGGTAGGTGAAGGAGGTTTGAACCGGGAGTGTGAGGGAGGAGAAGAAAGAATCATGGAGAGGAAATAGGTGAAAATGAAGCTGTGAGCAAAGAAAAGGGAAAGGAGAGAGATAGAGAGGGTGAGATGTGGAAGAGTTGGGGCGGGAGGTACACGTTTTAAAAAGACGGAAGAAACAGACTCCAATATGAGCGAGAAAAACATTCCGGGTTTCCGATGAACCGGAAGGTGAAAGAGCATAAGAGCTTGAGAGGAGCAAAGGAGAGCCCGTGAGCTGGTAAATTACAAAAGATCCTCTTCATTTTTTCTCCCTCTCATATATGGAATAGATTTTCCATAAAAGAATTCTTCGGATTTAGGACGATTTCTGTATCTTGAGGAGTTAGGTTTTCGGAGATATTCCAGGAAAAGAGACGAAGCTTTTATAGTCCTGATTTCCTAAAAATTCTTCTCTTTTATCTCCCACTGTGCCTTTTCTTTGTCTTCCACTCGAGACGTAATCTTTTTTCTCTCGTCTCTCTCTTTAAAGGAGGATTTATTTATTTTGTATCGGCGTTGCTTTTCCGATCTTTTAGTACAACGCTGTCCGCCCTCTATCCCATTGACCGCCCTCTCATTTTTAAGAACCCGCTTTATTTTTTGAATTCCAAGGACTTCCTCTTCAACGTTTCATTCTTGCCTTTAACTGTCTCCACTTCCACATTGTTATCTCACTTTCCCACTCTCCCTATGACTCGCTTTCTCTCTCTCTCTCTCCCTTTCAAATCCTCCCTTTCCCCTCGCAACACACTACAATTATACACTAACATTCCAAAAAATGTCTTTTTACGTTTCCGCTTATCGGCCGTTTCAGGTATCCGTTAAGTTTCCTTTTGTACCATTTCATTTGTCTTGATATTTTTATATTGATTGTCGTCGTTTTATATCTCGCATTTTCGGCTCCCTTCAATCCGGAGATACTTTTTCTTTTGTTTCTCGATAAAACCAGTACTTTTTTATTTCCTTTCCCTGAAACGGTGTTCAAATTTCCATCAACTGGTCATCTATCATATTCCTGGTTATAAAAGAGAGGAACGGAACTGGTCGTTATTTCGTAACCCAATAGGACATATCTATAAATTTTAATAAAAGGAATATAAAAAAGGTGAATAAGAGATGGAGACGCACTCCAATTAAGGTTTTGCGTAAGAACTGAATATTCTTTTTTATATCCCTCCAAAATTCTTCTTTTTATTAATGCGAAACACCTTGGAGTAATTTTCGTATGAACAAACACTGGGGGTTTCTTATCCTGGGCCACATTTCCATTTTGCTGATTGTGGATATGGAGCACTTAATTAATGAAACATTCTAATTGCGTCTGGCGGGAATAGGGATACCAAAATTCAACTCATTTTTCAAGTAAGCCCACTTTGCTTTTATTTCTTACGGGACTTCTTGCTTAAGATTTCTTGCAATCACAATGTATTTAACGTATCTTTCGTAAAATTTTTCCAAATGGAAGAATTAGCCTTTTTTCTATAAATGAAAAATCAAATTAAATAGCCAACATAGAAGTTTTAATTGAATAAAGAAATTAATATTTATAACAAAATTTTTAATAGAAGCTTATACCCAATTTATGTATATAAATAATTAAACAACTGAAGTTAGAGATTATTCAGGTTTAATTCGACTTTTTCAATGATTCACTTTCACAACCTTTTTTCGATTATAGTGGCATTGCCATTGTAACATAAACCACTGCCAATATTTCTTAATTACTGAAATGTTATTTTTCTCGAGAAATATTTATGCACAAAATGATTGCTGTCAACTTATTATATGTCAAAGACAAATGCCACCAAAAACCTTTTAATTAAGACAGACAAGATGCATTATGATTTTATAGCCTTATGATGAATTTCTTTACTTTCAATACTCCATAATTTGATATTTAATTCTAAAGTAATTATTTATTATATTTATATTTAATATTCCTTTGGCCGTCAAAGTAAAACTTTTGAAAATTTCGGTGAGTCTGTTTAATATTCGAAACACTGTGTGAATGATATAAAATCTTAAATAAGTCACAGATAATATAAATTTATTTTATATATATAAATCAAATTTATTAAAGAATTATTAGGAAGAGACTAATCTTAATCTAATCGGAATTATGTTTTAAACGATAACAAAAAAAAAACAGAAAACTAAAATATAAATTGTATTTAATTTAATTGATCTATAGCGTGCATTTAAATAATATTTCAGTATTTATTGGGTTTTAGATCTAATGAGAATGCCAACATACAATTATTTCAGGTCCTTCTGGATAGCATTATAAGTTACTGTTTAATAATTTTCATTAATAACTTACAATGAAAAATCAGGTGGTACTGTAAAAGCTAAACATGCAGAAAATGCATTTCATGTGAATGTGAACTAATTTAGTTTAATTAATTAATTAATTAATTAAAGAAACTAGAATTTAATGAGCCATTTCTTATATTTTCGCGCAGCTTAATAAATATATTTAAAAAATTAGATTACTTCTCAGATTTTTATAGTAAAATTTTGAATAGCTTGAGGTAGTTACTCTGGATGAGTTGAGATTAGCATTAACACTAGAATTACTAAACATAGGCGCCTACTTAGAATTACGGAAGGGATCATTTTGACCCTGCATTAAATTATTTTGATTTCACCGGAATTAAATGGTTATCTTGAATAAAAATGCATATGATATGGTGGAAATTGTATTTAATTGAAAACAATGAAATACAAACTTAGCTTTGCAAAAAATTCTCAAATAAGTGGTCTATAATTTATTTTTTCACTATAATATTTTTCAAAAACAGTGAATTTAATGAAGATAAAAGTATTTATTTTCATTACGGTTATGATTGAATTTTCACCATTTAAAGTTCAAGGATCACGGTATTTCTACACACTGTTGCTGTCATGCACACAGTCAACACTAATGATTCGTTTTTACCTCTGCATATACCGTAAACTGGTTTCTTGCAATGAGCACAGCAGTCCATATTTTTCTTGCTGTTGCACTTGCCAATTTGGCATTTGCGGCATACTTTGCTTGTGGTGGACTCTACCTCATCTATTTGTAGTGTATAAAGTGAAATGTTCCTGTTACAGGTCTTAGTGTATTCCAGTCGAAGCTCTTCACTCAGCTTTAGAATAAAATTACTCCTTGTTATCTTATTGGTAGTAACGTTTTTATATAATATCCAGACGTTTATTCTTCGAAGCCCCCAGCAGCCTTCCAACTTGGTAAGTGTCCTCTGGGCTTCCCTCAACCCCTTGTTGCCACCCTCATCACTACCTTTTCTTTTCCTTAAGTATATATATATATATATATATATATATATATATATATATATATAATTATAAGCCTTTAGAACAAGTTTCAGACTATAAATAACTTGGAAGCATCATAACAAGAGAAGCAAAACGTACGGATGAGATAAGGACTAAAATTGGAAAAGCAAAAGCAGCTTTCAGAAGAAAGAAACACCTCCTTACGGGGAATATACTATGTTATGTATGGAGTACAGCTTTGTGCGGGACAGAAACATGGACGCTAAGGAAAAATGACATCAAATACTTGAAAAGCTTTGAAATGTAGACTTGGAGGAGAATGCTGAAGATTAAATGGACAGATAGGATGAAAAACGATGAAGTGCTACGAAGAGTAGGAGAAAAGTGAATGATTATACAGACTGTTATAAAGAGGAAGGCAAACTGACTGGGTTGGACATTACCTGAGGAGAGAGAGTATGATTTAAAGACGTGTTAGAAGGCAAAATAGATGGAAAAGGGGAAAAAGGTAGGAAAATGTTTCAGCTGATAGACGATTTGAAAGGGAAAGAGAGTTATCAAGATATGAAGAGGACAGTGGAAAGTAGTGGTATATGGAGAACCAGGTTTAACCATGAATAATCACGGATCTGTCTACGGGAAGACTACCTATGATGATATATATGTGTGTGTGGGTGTATGTATATATTATCAGGCGTCTTCTTCACATTGTCTGCAATTCCCACGCTTGGATGAAGAGTACTTAGAATTATAACATTCATGTTGACCAATCTCTGGTAGACAGTAAGCGTCACGTCATTATTCTTGAATAAGATGGTATCATGTAGAGACTGGCGGCTTCTCTTTACTGACTTTACTTATCTCCTCGCTCATTTCATTGCCCCCACAAGACTTTATTTTTTCTTTCATCTTATAACCATGTTTTTTACTAGTAAAGAAGTTATCCTTGTGACGTTGCGGCACTTGTTTAGGAATGGATCCATAAGGTGGAGAACTACATTTTCACCCAAAGGCACATTAGAGGGGCGCTGGTTATCTTTCCCTAGGTATGGATATCCATTGAGGAAGTATTTTGAGTCAACATCCTACAGTAGCCAGTATTTCGGACCGAATTTATCGAGCTTGTTTGCCATATATTTCGTGAAAGGGCATCTGGCCTTACTTGGAAAATGCTGCTTGTCCACTGTCACATTTTCTCCCGGTTTGTAACACGCATACAGTTACAGATAAAGGTATTCCAGATATGAAATGCGAGGGCAAACTTATCAGTTTTGAGACGCTCAGACCGTGTTGTCCTCACGTCAAAGCGGATGAATCTCATGATCTCTAGAAATCTGGCCCTACTCATTGTTTGTGTGAAGACGGTTAGCCCCCAAGTGCGAGACCACAAGCTGAGCACCCGAATGTCATTTGCTTGGAGTGCTCCTCGAGAATATAAAATAGCGATAAAGGCGTCAAGTTCATCTTGGGCAAGACTCCATTCATTATTATTTAACTTCCTGTGGTCTTCAGTCTCAGTGCAATGCTTGATGTGACGTAGCATTCCTTCATTTATCACCAGGCTCCAAGCACTGCCTAAGCTGTCATCTATGTACTTTTTGGTGAATGCTGTAGCTCCGCTGGTCTCCTGAAACACATTCTATTGGCTTCGTCTACCTGCAAGGCAATGTACTTTGTCCATCAGCCGGCACATTTACATAATTACCATACAAAACTCCGTATTACCAAAAAAACTGTTGCATAATACTATTCACTCACAATGTCCAAACAAAACTTTGATTTACCCCCAACACTAGCACCAGGTTGAATTATTTCCCATTGTGTTCCATCGACTGCTACCGCTCGATAATATGACGTGATGAATGAGTGTACTATTCGGCCGTCATCGCGACCTCTTTTTCGACCAGGACTGCATCCTCGTTTTTGCCCTTGATTACAGTCCGTCCGCATCACAGAGGAATCGATTATATCGTCGTCTTCATCTTTTTCATGAAGCACTGTATTGTCTGTTTCTGAGTCCGTATCGTTCACAATTCCATGGGCTACATATACTTTATCATCAGAAACCCCCGATTCATTTTCAGGAATGTCCTGCGAACATTTCAACATATCTTCATCTGTGAGACATTTGCTTCTCGTCATGTTCTTTTAGTGGGAATTTAGTCCGGTGAACTTATATTATAGAATTCGATATTACAAACCGAGCACAAATAACGCAATAATAAAAATAAAAATGTTTATCAGTACAATATGCGCATTACTTCCGATATGTCCGCTTGCAAGCAACAAACTGAGTTGTCATAGAGAAAACTACTGTTATCGACAGGCTCAGACGTGTGGCGGAGCTGCAGTGTTGCCAACTGTCGCTTCGAGGTCAAGTGCTAACGGCTAAAAAGAGAGCAGCTAGGTCGATTTTATAGCCGACACGACAGTTTTCTTCAGTATGGGCAAAAATTATTTCTGCCGCACCAAATATACTTAGTCACTTCATCTCCATCAGCACAAGAAAGGTAGCATTCCATTCAAAATCACAAGATTTTACTCCATCAAATTCATACAGATAGTTTTGTTAGCAATTGTTACAAACAAATCTTTTACTTATAAATTCAGCAAAAATACATATATTTTAAAATTCTATTTTTTCTATTATAAGGAATTCGTTAAAGTATTCACACAGGAAAATGCAGAGAGAAATAAAAAAACAAACATTACGAAAAATGAATAATTCGTTTCATTTTTGAAACAATTGCCACCAAGTACGTCATTCCTTTAGATATTTACATAAATATGTTGATAAATAATAATAGAATTAATAATAATTTTTATTCATCCCAGAACATATACATGTATGTATAGGATAGGTCAAATTGACTATACAGAGTAAATGAGAATAGAAAAAAGTACAACACAATTACATAACAAGTAAACATTATAGTACGACAATTTAAATTGATAACTCATAGAATTACATCAGCGTTTACCCATAAATTCGTCTATTGAATAAAAACAATTTTCTATAAGCTATTCTTTTAAAGCCCTTTTAAATAGAGTGCGGTTATTAATGCTTTTTATTTTGCATGGTAGTTTATTAAAAAATTTGGATCCTGCAAATGCAGGACTGTGTTTGTACATGTTAAGACTATTGAAGGAGGTCTTAAAGTCAAGTTTACCTCTAGTATTATAATTGTGTGCTTGACTAGTAGTTTCCAGGTCCAATAAAGTTTGATTATTTAAAACAAATAGAATTGCATGAGATAAGTAGATGAAGGGCAAAGTGAGCCATTGCAAGGACATGAAATATTTTCTGCAACTTGTAGTTCTATTGACTTTTACCATAATAAAATACATACATTAAGAAAATATACCAAAAATTTAAGTTAATTAGTTTCTTAAAATAATACAAACCTAGATGACTAAAATAAATAATGTTATAGATCATCCTGACTTTTAATGCATCAAAATCTCTAACAGTTTATTCAAAAGAGTTCTCACACCTATCATTTCGCGAAGGATTTGTAATCCTTCGGAACATGGCTTTCAATTCGTCAAACAGGTCAAGGGCTACTACATTCCTTTTCGTGCCATTTGTTAAAGTGTATTCCAAATTCATGCAACATTTCCTAAAATAATCATATCTGAAACTAGTTTGGTGCGAAGGCTTTTGCGGAGTGTTCTGATGTAGATTGCATGGATTTCGGTTTCACTGCGTTGTTCGGATTTGTAGACGACGTTTGGCCGGCGGCTTTACTGACGGCGTCCTCAGGTACAGATGAGTTCGAAATTACTTAATTTCTCTAAATTGAACAAAATGCCAAAAACGGAATTACATTCTTATAACTGATGAAATATTTCAGAGACGGATGAAATTGCTGTGTCGAGAATGGTGTTAAAGAAGTTAACTCTAAATTGCTCCTCAGAATTGTTGATTGAGTCATCGGGTGCTTCATACACTAACTGTGCTTTCGTATTACGGTTTATATTATTTCCTCATTGGGAAAAGTCCGATGTTAAACCCGAATCATCAGAAAATTTACCAGCTGTTTATTTTAATTTGAAGAAATTATCTATATTATTATTCTATATGCCTCTAAAAAGACCTTATTGAGTTCCGCAGAAACCAATATGGAAAACTACTCGGAAACTGTAATAGAGTAGATTAGGAACAATTGACACACGCGGAGTGATTTACCTGCGCCAGGGCCGCCGCTTTCAAAATTTACGGGATCCGGGCAAACATCTGAATTTTACATTTCTATATTGTCAATAATTTATGGTTTTCTATACATACGAGTAGTCGGTGCTTGCATACTGCAAGCGCTTCAAAAAATCACCAAACACCAAGATTTAAACTGGTAAATAAACCAACTCGATCTCCAGGACAACAGTACTTCAGTCACGTGGAGCCTATATATATATATATATATATATATATATATATATATATATATATATATATATATATATATATATATATATATATATATATATATATATAAAATAATAAATTCAATGAATAATATTTATAATTTTCCGTGAAATTAAGGCAGATATCCATAATTTCCAAATTATCTGGCAATCGGCTCACGTCCAAGTTTACTTATTTCTAGTTTTGTGACTCAATGAGCAATAAGAATAATCATCATTAAGACTGTACCCTATGGAAAAATTAGGATATTTTCTGTTAAGATTGTCATCATCACGTTTTCGTATTTCAAGTTTCGTGACTCAGATTGCCATGCATGAGCAATGATAAAATACTCCATTAAAAATATTTACTTGCACTTATTATGCTAAATATCCAAAATCCTAATCCCAGTTCGTAGACAGTACTACTTTCGTCGCTCAAGGAAATGAAAGAACTGAAAGATCGTGACGATAAAAGAGATTTTTATTGCGTGAGAAGAAAAGAGCGATCAGTTTCACACAACGCATTTGTTTATTCTTTCAGTAAAATTATGCTCTGAGCATGACACATACACTCAAAGATCCCCTGATTCAGTCTCGATGTGAGTAAGCACTTCATACTATAGCGAGACGACATTAACAAACAAATATGTGAGAGTCCGAAAGTTCCCTTTCGACCCTTAAACTCGACATATTAATTGAAACTTTAGCTCCCGTTTGTCCGCAGAATGGTGGCCGCCCTCACATTCGGCCGCCCGTGGCTTTTGCCCACGTTTCCCACGCCATGGGCAGGCCCTGTTTACAGCTATAATTAACTGTTTTTGATAGAACAACTATTTAGTATAACTTTCTTTGAAATAACACAACGTACATGTTTATATGTGTTTGAGGAGACATTATGACACACTCCGTATTTATAGGTAGCCATATCCATATCTTCGGATGTAGATATT
Organism: Tanypteryx hageni; assembly: GCA_028673005.1. NCBI lineage: Eukaryota > Metazoa > Arthropoda > Insecta > Odonata > Petaluridae > Tanypteryx > Tanypteryx hageni. The sequence continues at coordinate 62,730,232 of CM054116.1, forward strand.
CTAAGGAGCTAAACCTCTGTATTTATGAAGTATCAGTTTATTCAGGAAAAGTCACAAAAGGAAAATAAATTTGTAAAAAAATAAAGAAATGCAGGATTAATTTATGTAAATGAAACGGGAAAGTAGAGAGTTCATATTTACAACTCTTAAAATAGTAAATGTTAAAAATACATAGCTGAATTGATATACAAATCCGTCCGACTAGGTAAAAATGTGGCAATTGAGGAAAAGTTCCACGAAACAGGCATTTATTAGTTTCAACTATCTATGCACTCGATGCAAATACTCGGCATATAGTCTATTTATAAGCGCGCCATCACACAGACTGTGAAATGACGAGATGATCACTCTCGAATTTAATCAAGGAGGGGTGCCGGTGGTATAGTGGTAGGGATGCTGGCTGCTACTCGCCCGCTGCTTGAAAAGGCAGCGGGCACGAATCCTGCGCAAGTAGGATTTTTCCATAGTCGCCCGGCCCCCTGTTTGTGTGGTTTGAGGAGATCGCAAAAATTCAGCTGTTCCGTCCTTCGGAAGGGACGTTAAGCTGTTGGCCTCCCTGGTGTTCTTCGTAAGAGCAGGCAAATGCCGGCACCGGATTTCCCTCCTCTCTTCCCCGGCTATTCATTGCACTACCTCTGAGATACCCATTTGTGCTAAAAGAGAGGCAAATTGGCTGGGCATTCAAACAAACAAACAAACAATTTAATAAAGGCACTGCGCCAGATCAGGAGTAGCCAACCGGCGACTACGGAGCCACATGCGACTTTCAAACTTTGACTGTCTAACTTTTACCATAATTTTACCAAATTTACCCGAGTGAAAATTAAAAATATTTTTAAAATAAAAGATTAAGGTTTTGTTTTTATTATTATCTTTGACAGTATTTAATATGAATAATTATATACATATATATTTGTAAAATACATTTTTTCGGCACAATACATTTAACTTCGGCTCTTCGTTGATAATTGCTCATGCTCAGATTGGCCACCCCTGCATTAGATTATTGTACTCATTGTGAGATTAGGCTTGTAGAAAATAATAATATTTCCAGAGTTTTGTTGAACAAATTTAAATACTTACGTGACGTTTGTTAGCTTTATATCTGGGATGAAATAAATCGTTTTCAACATTGCAAATAAAGCTTTCGATCTCCTTGTCTAGAGCAACCGTGGAAATTTTAAAAAATATTCTATGAGTAACTCACGGTAGATAAGATCCGGTAAGAAAAGAGTTAAAATTTACACAGTAGTAATAAATCCATTAATACTCACGTGTTCGATACACATTAAACATATAACTGTATCAGTACAGTTTATCCTCAAAAAGAAATAACCTAATAACTACAAATACTTGAATTGAAGAAGAATAAATAATAAATAGGTATAAAGAATGACAGCATTTTCCTCTCTGGGCGATCAATTTCCAAGAGGCTATAATTAATAAAGTAAAATGTGAATAAGAGACTTGTTAAGTTAGCTTATTGATAAACCTGTGTCATTTCTCGATAGTGCTATTGATATAAATTATTGCTTTACAGAGTACGATATGAACTTGTAAATTAATGTTATAAAATGTAGCTGTCACTCAACTACAAAATTAATTGTTTTTAGCTCAAAGAATGTGACAATTAAGTTAATTGCATTCCAATTGTGCCAAGTAACTGCGTGTCTGCAACAAATTAACACGTAAATATTTGGCATAGTTTTGTTTCCTTTTTCATTAAAAACAATTCTTCGAAGACTTCTAGCAATTTTGTTATTTTACTGGTCAGGGAAAATTTTTGGAAAGAATCCCGGCAGTTGGGTGATTAAAAAAACAAACTACCCTATTTATCAAAGAGAACGTTCGATCAAATTCCTTCGCCCAGCAGAAGTTCAACCAGTGTCGCTGCCCTTTAAATTCATAATAAAGCACTTTAAAATACTCGGAAGCCGAAGAAATTTTCTTCCCAGACCTACGCTTTTGATTCTCATTTCTTCCGTCTCCCCCCCCTCCCAACTTGTTCGAACGTGATTCCTTCGGTTCTGAAAGAGATACCACTCCCAATGTCGTCATTTCAGCACACCCGAGCACATTCCAATTCGCATTTCTTCTTTCATTGCCTCACGACCTTATCTCTCCCTCCTGTAGCTTGCCGCTACACCTCCGCCCACGCATATCCCTTTCTGCCGCCCCTTCTACCTTCCCTCCCATCCTGGAAAGTGTATGCCACGAGGGTTTTTAAGGGAGCAGAAGTCGGAACATCAGGCGTGGGATTCTCGGCAAGCACCCGGTAACGAAGAAAAGGTGGAGGAGAGAAGTGAAGAGAGAGAGGAAGGTGGGAGCAGTAGAGATGTGTGTGAGAAAGTGGTAGCAACGTAGAGGGGAGGGATCACCCTCGCGAGGAATGCAAGGAAGAAAAACCCAGAAAGGGCGTGAGACTTGGAGATGGGCCGAGGTCTTTAGTAACATAGCTAGGGATAAGTGATGTAGAGGAGAGAAAATACGGGAGAAAATGATACCCAGGAAAATAAGTGAAATAGAGAGAGAGAGAGAGAAAAGGAAAATCGGATAAGATTCAACGGAAATGAGAGAAGAAGAAAAAGACAGATGAATAAAGATACATGACTTTTGAAACAGAAAGGAGATGGAAAAATGAGATTATGGAAAAACAAAGAGAAGACTCGGATGGAAAGAGATGGAAACGACAAGGGAAAGAGGAAGAGGTGAGAGAGACATACAGAAAGATAAAATGGGAAGAATAAAGAGCGAGATGGAGTGAAAATTATAAGAAAGAGAATAAGAGAAAATCCTGTAGAAAAAATGAAAGATAAAACACATGGTCAAACATAGGAGAAAAAATAATTGAAAAGTAATTTAGTAGTATTTGAAATTAATAAAGTTTAAAAAATAATAATGATTTGGAGAGAGCAAGGATTGGAGAGGGTTGATAGTGTATGAAAAAATATTTTAGGTTGAAGAAATTTTAAGGCTTGCGCAAAATAAAGGAAATTTGAGGAAAGGACTTGAAATATGAACGGTAAGAAGAACCTATTATTTATTTATTCCGTAAGTTATTCCATATCGAATTTCATTCGTTCGACCCAAGACGGCAAGTTGTAGTACAACGAGCTGAATACGATGAACGCCCACAAAGTTCAGCTAATCTGAGGCAGGACTTAAAACTTGCGAACAAATTGCCAAGAAGCAGAACTTCCAACTCATCGACTGCCGAGGTCATAAAGAGGGAAGAGAGGAAAGTTGTTACTGGATATTTAAATAGCAGTGAGCGTATCGGAGAGAAAATGGGGAGGACTAAGAGAGCAGAGGCAAATAACAAAGGTGAGGGCAAAGTGCCTGAAATATAACAAATGCAATGGATTTAAAGTTCTAGAGTAGGAGAAAATCAAACGACAATAAACTAAAATGGTTTACCCTGGATATATAGTCAGAAAGGTCTAGTTGTTGCTGAATGTTATTTCTTGCATATACGATAACAAACCCAATATCTTAATTATTTGGCAATCAAAATTACCGTTTCGCGGACAAGACAGCCACATTCCGTGTTCATTATAAATGTGTAAAATTAATTTCTTTTTTACGATACACGAAATGTGTGGCTGGAGTTTTTCATTCCTCCCCAAGCTTCCTTACCACGACAATGGCTAGTAGAACATTAAAGGAGGAGTCGAAGAAGGCAAAACAACACGAAAAGGATGCAGAGTAAGAAAACGAGAGTAAGAGATTGTGTTGGAGGAAGAAAGATCGTGAGTGTGAGAGAGATGGAGAGTGGGAGGGTGGATGAAAAGTGGAAAGCGGGGAGGTTTATGCCGGCGCTCTGGAAGGGAGTGGGATGAAGAGCGAACACGAGGAGCGGGCGTGAGGGGTGGGGCGGAATTGGTGGTAGGTGGAGGAAAAAAAAGACCGTGAGGACGAGGGAAGTGAGGGGGAAAGAGAGGTGCGGTATTGCCGGCCTGCGTAGGGTTTCCGACAGATAGGGACTCCCGGAGAAGACGGATGGCCGGCATTAAGAGGAGCCGGCGGGAGACCCCATCCTCTTACCACCCTCCCCCATGCCCTCCAAGAACCCCCACCCAGCTAGTCGGCGAACCAGGGAATTAGGGAGGGAATTTTGGAGGAATGAGAGAAAGAGGAATGTGTCGTAGTGGAGGATGAACTTAGGAATGAGAATGCCGGAGCGGGAGAGAGCGCGCGAGGGATGGGAGGGGATTGCATGGAAGTGGGATTGAAAGATAGTGTGAAGAAAAGAGCGGTTAGGATAGAAGCTAGGCATATGAGAGGAAGACTCAGTTAACGGTGGAATTGTTGCATTTCCTGAATTCTTATGAACGGAGGGATTGCCGGGATGCTGGATGGGAAGAGAGGGTGGAGGGGAAAGTAAAGAATAGCCATGCGTGCTAGAGGCAACCTTTAGGGGGGTTTGGGTACCAGTACTGAAGCCAGAGAAGCTGGGGAGGAAGGATATGTGAAGGATATGGGAGACCGTGGAGGGGGAAGAACTGGTTACGATGGACAAATGAATGTGTGCATGGTGTTGATCCTCGTTGGTGGGATAAATCTGAAATAAATACTTCGAATTGGTATGTGCGTGGGCGTGCGAATGAAAGGAAGAAAAGCGAAACGAGGAGAAACTGGGGTGGGATTGGCAGAGTGGGTTTTGCGTGCTCTGGAGCAAGGGCAGAGGGCAAATTGAGCTGATAAATTTGAAGGAAATAAGATGGAGTGGAAGGGAGAGAGGAAAGGCGTCGACGATGGAAGACTTTGGTTGGAGGGAGGATAAGAAAGGCTTGGGTGTAAACTGGAAAAGGAGGGAAAAATGAAGAAGCGGCGGAATTCTTCGGAGAAAGGTTTTAAAATAAATGCTTACTATATTGGTGGGAAGGCCGCGTGCCCTGCTGGGAAAAGATGTTGAGGAGAGAGCGGAGAAAAGTTCTTAACGTCGCCTTGGAGACCTCTGACGAATAATCCGTCCTTCGGTAACCAGTGCACTTCCTCTTCAGCTGAGAATTTTTATTGCAGGGCAAAAGTTGCTTCATTATAATTACTTTGACTTTTTAAGCCCTTCTTTGCTTCTTTCTCAAGAGTAGTCGAGGAATAGAGCGGACCTACTCGTTTTCTATGAAAATTTTCGATATAATTCAAAATTATTGCGCGCAAATCTTTTAATATTTTACATTACATACTAAAAATTAAAAATACAAAACCTAATGGGTTTATATAGAGTGTACTCTACTTTTCTCCTTTTACGAAGCTCCATAAATCGTGAGAGTAAACATTTAATCAGGAAAACTCTTTTTGGCTTTGAGTAAGAAATTTGCTGTAAATCTCGAAGAATATACTTAAATATTCAGCCCACAATATTTCATAGGAAATTCTGGTTCAAAAAAATTATATCGCTTTTGTGTTGAAGGGATGAAAGGGTTAGTTACTATAAATAGTTTTTATTCCTTTTGATTCCATTAGGATATTAATGAAAGAAAAAGGTTCAGAAAACTGATATTGGAAATTGGTTTCATATTACTGATGTGGTTTGCGCAAATCGATTTTAGAATTTTTCATTCTTTGAGATGATGTTTTTAAAATAATTTTCCTCGAATAAATTATGCCCTTCTATATCAGTGGTCCCCTAAATTTTTGTAGGCGCGGTACCCTTACAAAGATTATATATATATATATATATATATATATATATATATATATATATATATATATATGCATACGGGTACCATAACGTCTTAAAATTTCATTTTTTTGTGATAGATCATTTTCAATTTGTTAGAAGAAAAATCGTCACCATTTTAACAAGTTGGTGGAAAGAAGAGCCATAAGATCGCGAATAGAATTAATTGAAATGCGTGAATAATTTTAAATTGGGAGAAACACTGCCATAATCGGAAATATATCCTTTCCGGACGGATATTCTACCATTGAAATATCATAGCAGATTAATTCTTCCTTACCAGAACGCGGATGTATCCTTGCCGATTTTTTCCATATTCAAACTTATGCTATTTATCATAGGGATCTTTCAATCTGTTCTTCGCGCAGATTTATAACTAAGACAATAGCATAATCGAGAGGGTAGGAATTTTCACCGATGTTACTTATGAAAGACCCTTTAAGTCTATTAAAATTTGACAAAGAACATTTAGGAAAGAGAGAATTAATACGCTAATCACAATATTAAAAAACATGCTCCGGAATGATTTATTACCCACTTATGATGATAACGTTTTAAAATTTTCCTTCTCTCTGCATTTTCAATACATCAAATTGCAATTAAATGTGATAAAATTCGTTTCAAATACTAACTGCTTTTTCAAAATCATCCTTTAATATGAGATGATAGCATAAAAATCCGGGTTATGCAAATAAAGCAAATTGGATGTTCATAGTTTCTATTACTTCTTTAAATATACATTCCTGTAAAACTTTTTGATTCTTAATGTTATTTATTTTCTTTTACAGAGCTCTTGCTGTAATTGCCCGCAAATACATGATCACGGCTTTAGTCACACAGACTACAGTCTTCCAGTAAAGTAATCTAGTAAGTTTACATAACATTTCATTCCCGCCCATCATTCTGCTTCAATTTAATTACACCTCTAAAACCTCTTTTTTCCTCCTTCCAATTTCTCAACTGTGTCCATTTTTTCCTCTACCCTCTCCCTCGCTCTATCTCCTTTTCTATCTGCCTCCAACCCCCCTTTCCCTTTACGCACCCTATCTACTCGTTTCGGTCCCTGATCCTCTCAGATCCCCTCCCACGCTCATCCCCAACATCTCCTTCCTACTCCCTTCCCTTTCCCATTTTCTCCTTTCCGTCACCGCCATTTTCCCTTGAGCCATCAAGATCCCCTCCTCGTCGTCATCATCATCAGCATTTTCCTCTACACTCCCTTTCTCCGTTCACTCCTCTCAATCTCTCCTTCAATTTCTCTCCTCTCTTTCTCCGCTCTCCATTTCTCCACACAATGTCCCCTCCCATCTATCTCCCTTTTCCGTTCACTCCGTTCCCTCTTCCTATCCTACTTATGGTATTTAATCTTTTTCCCGACAAATGTTCTCTCTTTCTTCCATCTGGCAACGTATCGGAATCCTCTCTCCCCCTATTTCAGATATTTATTTTTTCTTCCTCTTGACTTCGTCCTGCGTCCATTTCTCCCATTTCCAACGTGTTCTTTTTTCTTTCTCAGGGATTTACTTTCACTAAACCCTCCCTTTAGCACGACCTACAAAATTTTCCTCTTCACGAAATGCTTACTTTTATTCTCGAATAATATTTTTTGCGCCATTCCAAGAATGTAATCGGTTTCGATACGTTTGCTGACGAAATCAACCCTATTCGTTCATTCCACCCCGATACCATACCAGACTCGCCGATGTTCGTTGTTGCTTGGGCGCTTTTCCTTTGTTCTCCCACGTAAATGCAATTACACCGAGGGAACCGAAATAACTTTTTCTATTAAATCCATTCACGCAGTTCTAAACATCTGTGTTTCTTCGCCTCCGGTTTCCGATCAGTTCGTTTCCTCATTTGCTTTTCTCCTTCCAGCCATTACGCGATTAAGTTTATTTTCTCTTTTAGAACACTCTACGGATTCGTATGTATTTGTTTTTACCACTCTCTTCCGCACCCTGCGAGACACGGTCGTTATTTTCTCATCCATCCCCTCCCTTCCTTTTTCCGCCTCCTCCTTATCTACGTTGCATTTGCTCCCATGGTTTCTCGCGCTTCCTACGTCATCTTCCTGTTCCCGTCTTCGACGCCGACATGTTTCTCTTCCTTTCTCCTTCTGCCTTCCGCAGGGAAACCTTTTTCCTTTTCTCGCTCTTCGAGTGTCTTCCCGGCATGTTTAACTCAACTTTTACTTAATTCGCTTCAATTTCTTGTCGTTCCATCTCCTCCTCCTCCGTCGCTCTCATTACTCTTCTTATCATCTCACTTTACTACTTAGCTTATTTTACGCTTCGCACGCACCTCGTCCCTGTTTTTTCTCTGGAAACACTTATCTTTTGTTATCCCGCTTATCCTTCTCCAACGTTATCGTCTCCTGTTTAAAAAACTCGCCCCCTCTCCCACTTCCCTTCCCCAAACGCTCGACCCAATCTCCATCTGCTCCGCTCATAACTTCTCGCCTCGCTGCATTACTTTACCTCTCTTTCCAACGGTTCACTACCGAGTTTCTTCCTCTCGATCATTCATTCTCTTACGGTCGCAACTTTTTTCTCCTTAGGTCCTCTCGTCTTAACCATTCTTCGCTGCCTATCATTCCTCATCCGACTTCTTCCCGCGATCTTCCATTAAAGTTCGTTCCTCTTCTTCTCAGTCCCGCCTTCACTTTGACCACCCCCTCTCTTCCTTTCGCCCGTCACACAATATACTTCTCTCTCCCCCTTCTCTACCTTACTTCATCGACCCTCCTTCTCATTCGACCTTCTGCTTAAGCTATCCCCCGAACTCTACTCTTGACCCCTGGGGCTGTATCTCCCTGATTAGCCCACTCTCCGCCAAAGTCCCTCCGAGACACCGCTTTTCAGTCCTTTTACCCCATAAGAGAGCGCACATGTGAATTCTGACGTAGCATATGTCGTCATTTTCTGTGCCATTGAGAATGCCCAAGGGGTTAATGCCGGGAAGGGGTTGGAAAGGGAGGAGGGGGTGGGATCGTGGGGAAAGGGTGGCGAACGACCTTAAGACGCCAATGGTTCTGCCCTCTTTCACGGTCCTGAGACGTTCGGGAGAGTCAGCTATTCTCTGATGCCATTAACTCGCAAATGATTTCGCATTATTCAGAAAGTATTAAGCTTTAAACTACGAGGCGATTCATTTAATACTTTGCAAATTTTAAATTATTTTCAAATTAAAGTGTTAATTTATAGCAACTTCTGTTCATATGAAATAATAGATTGACAATGCGATCTCGGTGCTGCGGTAACGTATTTTAGTCGTACAAAAATACATAGAAAAATATATTACAGATTTAGTAACAGAATAACAATAATGGAAACATTATATCAATTAAAAATTCTGAGCATTGATTTTTTATAAAATATTTATATTAAATAGTAATTATCTTTATTGAAAATTGTTTCAACTTCATTTAAGGATCTTCATAATGTCCGGGTCTCTCTCCTTCGGAATTTTGGTTGTGCGACTTTCAAGACAGAAGGATTAAAACAATATAAAAATCACGAAAGTGTTTGTGACAAATGAACATCACCGAGCACCGTAATTGCGTCCAAAGATAATTTATCCCTGTGGTCATTTCTCTTCATCACGTCAGGGAGCATATCCTTTCACGGGGGAAATCAATTTGATGAAGGGCAAAGCACATATACCAAACCCACTCTACAACATTATTCAAACCCATCCATAAAGACATGTCATTCCTTCTTCCCCTGTATCTACTCCAAGCGTCACGGGTAATTGGGCCTTTGCACCTTCAGATACACTTCCTGTGTAACCGCAAGGAAATTATATTTCGTACAATGGCCGTCTGAATTTATTTCACTGCTATTGCAGTAATTCATAGCAAATCGAAAAAAATGAAAACTCTGTAAAACTGATGAAACATCTTTATGATCAATCATTATGCTCAATTTAATTCATTAGAAGACTACATTTTTGTAAGTTATAAAATAATGAGTACATCAGCGTATTTTCATTTGCAGTTTGTAAATATAATATTTTGCAATTCTGAATGAATGTGGGTAAGAACTATTTTGGAGCAATAACGTCATGGGACACCGTCTGTAGGTTGATAAAGTTTACTTAACATAAATTTTCGGACGCAAAGCGTAAAATAAGGAACGCAAAAATCTCCTTTAAAAAGTACGCGGTGACTTTCTTTTTCGGAACTTAGCATTGGCAGTTAAGCAATATAAATTTCACATTTGAAAGAGAAACAAATAAATAACAAACAATAAAACTTAAAAAAGGGTACATTTCCTATTGTTATAGTTTGCTCTTGTGCCTGCTGCCTGTTATTTGACTTAACAAACAAGTTTTACCCACCTCTAATTATTCGCTTATATTAATAGGAACACAGATTCATTTGAAGGATATATAAATAACAAGCAATGCTTTCACGCAAAGAAAACTGAAGTTTCGTGCTCTTTCGCCGATATAGTTTGTTTTAAAAGTTCCAAGTAAATAATGCTCATTTTTCAAGCCATATAAGGCATTTCACATAGCATTCTCTAACATACTTGGGAACATGCGATTACAAAGATAATTAGTCAACGTAGAAGTGAATCAGTAGTTTCATCTGACAATTATGAAACATTACACTCGACATTTCATCTACCACAGCTCTAAAAATTAAATGTGTACGTATTTATTTTTTTGAGCTTTGTAACCCTCTATATCAAAAATATTTCGGCCATTTGATGTTATTTTATGCGCTTTGAATGAATTAACGGTGAGACGCTAGGACTCTTAGCGCTATTCCCGCATACATGCCTTTCCCTCCTTTTCTCTTTTCGGGGCCCTAGAGAGAGAGAGAGAGAGTTCCTAATTTCGCGGGAGCTTAATCGCCAACCCTCTTTCACCCTCCTCTCTCTTCTCACTTTCCTAATACCTTTCCTGCAACACACACACACACACTCGTGTTCTTCTATTTCTCCCTCAAGTCCACCTGCTTTCCCAAAGCAATCGACTGCAGCAAGACGTCCACATAGAGCGGCGTTCAAGCGTGAGCCTTTTTGCCCTCGAGTCCGACCACTGAATTGCCTTACCCCCTCTTTCCCCGCGTTTCTTTTACCCCAATCCCTCTCTCCCTTTCTTTCTCACCTCTGTTTTCCCCTTTAACCCTCTCTCCTTTTTGCCATCCTTTACTTTGCAAAGCCCTACCACTTTCTCTCCAGCAATCTTTTTTATCTTGGACTCTCTCGAACGCTGAAAACCAACGACAGTTTTTAAAAATCCCTTATCATCTTTTTTGACAATTTGTGTATCGTGTTCAGAAAATATAATACGCAGTTTACACATTAATTTTCGTAGCTTTATTTGAGACAAAATTATAGTATACTGTTATGATTGTTTTTTTCAAGGTTTATCTAGGAGAAATTAAATTATATAGAGCTTTTTAAATATGAAGCGTAAATGAGATTTCCTTACCAATATGAAAGGGATTTTCTTCAAACAAAACATGAAATTAAAACTTCATTGGATAATAAGGGCCACAGTTATCTTGAAACTAGATATCACAAATCTTGTAGATTCATAAATACGAGCCGATTAATGAAAGTAAGTGTCGTCATAAAGAAGCGCTCGTCTAATGTCAAGCCTTTCAGTCAATTTAAGTCATTTAAGATGGTAGTTTCATACTGAAATAAATAGCATACTTAAATCCTGTTACCAGGTTATACCGCTCGAGGGCAAACGTTTATGGCTCCATCACCCTCATTAAGGTACATAAAATATTTCACCTTCATATTCTTTGCAAAATTTTTAGGGAGAGTCAGCACATTTTTTGGGATAATTTCCTTTTTGCAAGCGTAACATGTTAGCGGTAAATTATTATTTATTTTCCACACTATCCTGGTATACTCTTTTTGAGGTTAAGGTGATAAATTTTGAAACGTAATATCCATTGCAATAGAAGGTGAGGAAATGTTTTATCTCATTTTATGCACAGAAATATCCTACAAATGTATTATTTTTCCCTTAAAAACGTTTAATTTACTCAGGAATTAATAACTATGAACCCCCTTTTCTGAAAAGTTGTTTATGTACATTTCATATTTTGTAATTCTGCTTTTCATATTTCCGAGAAAATATTATTATATATAAAATATTCAAACCCGCCATAGTTTTTCTGCAGAATAAAATTATTTCAGCCCAAACTCTCTCCAAATAATTTTATTCTTGACAGCAAATTAAACCACCGAAATACAGCAGGCCGTTTTAAATATCTCGCACGATTCATTAAGCTAACATTTAATGTTCGTTACACTCAATCCTTCCACGTTTCAAGTACCAGTAGTTCCGCTAGATCCAAGGAAAATATAACTCCATAGCCATTCTTTCTCGACTTTATTGCCTTCCTGCCTCCTCTCATTTGCCGCTCTTCCGTGCTACTACGCTCCCCCTCCTCCCTCTGAAGCCGCTCCTCTTCCATTCCAACTCCTCTCCAACTTCCAATTCTTATTTCCTTATAACCTTTTCCTCCATTCTTCACGGACCCTCAAAGTGGGTCTCGCTTTTATTCTTGTTGATTCATTTCCCCCTTCCCATCGTACTCATCCCATCCCACCCCTTCCTTCCCCCTCCCTAGATAAAAAGAACTCGAAGAGAGAGAGAGTGATACTGGCCTCTTTAGGATATCTCCCTCTTACGATAAGGAAGGGACCAGGCGGCAATCTACCGTCTCTCTTCCACGTCTTTTCCCTCTCCGGTTTTACTTCCTTTGCTCTCTCAACATGTCCTCCTCCAACCCTTCGGTCCACTCCCACTGTCCCTCCCAAATCCGCTTTGTGGAGTCTCCTTACACCCGCCAGCCATGAACATAGACCCTATTGGAAACTTAACGCATCTCATCCACTTTCTACGACGGTCTCATACGCCATCATCTCTTCCCTCCTTCTCCCTTCTTCCTCCTCTACACCCTCTTTGTTTCTCTTTTCATTTCTCCCCTTCTTCACTTCCGGGAGCTTTTATAAGCTGTCTCTCCTTGAAAGTACTGTAACTACATTTTTTGGTCCTTTTATTTTTTTCGCTGGGATGTGGAGCGCGGAAGGTGAAGGGATGGGCCGAGGAATACTTTTACAACCATCAAGGTGGGCGACACCGACCTAAAAACAGCAGCGTTTCGGATACGAGGGAGGGCGATAGTCGTTTGCAGCGTCGAAAGTTTTTCGTAGCTCGCCACTCCTGGGGTTGGATCACAGCTCGCTCGGTGCCTTTATTTACATTTTTCTCGCTCTTTGCGCTCGTATTTCCATCCTGTGATTTTGAGTTTTCCGGGTCACTGACTTTTTATGTCTTATAGCCTTTTTCGGATTCCTATGCGCGCTCGTATTCGATCGAACTTTCTAATTTTTATTCTTAATATTTTCCTACATTTTTTTGCATTATTCCGTCAATCATGTGTAAAGTACATGCAGAACATTTACGAGATTTCCGAATACTTTTTTTTCGATAATCAGCATAAAAATATCCACATAATAAAATAAAAATAGAATTTCGCCGTAATGAATTCATCACAAATAAGATAAAGTAAATTAAATTTCTCCATATTACTTAAAGTTAATGTAAAAGATATGCTTATACTTTTTTCGCATTAATTACAGTTAACATTTAATAGCCTGTTTATTTACGCCGTTAGAAAATGATTTTCAATATCATGTTTGAAAATGCAATATTCACGAAACTAATGAATCTAACAGTAGCGCCACCGTTTTAAACATTAGAGTTATTTTTGCACAAAACATAATATATATATATAGATAAAAGCTTGAAAAAATTATAGTTTTTCTAACGATATAATTTCTCATTAAATACTAATTTGTCTCTGAAATATCTACGGTCTTTGACACTTTTTTCACTCTTTGAGTTTAAGAAAAGAAGCTATTCTTTAAATTCCCTCGCCGGCTACCTTTATCTGAACAAGTTCACTGCACTTCAGAGGTTGTTAGCACCGCATATTTTTTCTCAGTTCACCATTTTTTCATCTTAGACACTTGAAAAAATAATCCTTTCTTTTGAGCTCCACTTTCATCTGCCCTGAACCACATATAACTGCGCTACACGGTCGGCTTCACCTTTTTTATCCCTTTCACTCTGAATTCTCCTTTGCCCCTTTTAAACGACAATTCAGAAAGACTTCTTGACCATGCACTTTCTCTCTGTTGAGTTTTAATAAAAAATGACCTTTCAATTAGCTCTATTTATTATCTAAATGGAAAGAACGCGCATGCATAGCTAACTCGACTTTAGCCGCGTGATTTTTTGCATAGAATCAAGTTATAATCTCCTCCAAAGCATTTCGTACTTATTTTTAATTGCTTGAGCGCATATTAACTTAAGATTTAACCTTTTTAATTTATCATGTATTTTTAAGAGATTATATTTTAATAAATTCGGCGTGGAAAAGGAATTTTATATATATCTTAGTAAATTATTTTCTAGTTTTCACTTTTATTTTAATGCAATCATTTTACCTGAAGAGCAGCAAAAATTTATTCTTTATTATCAGGTTCAGTTTTTTTATCTAAACATTATAACATATGGAAATATATAAATCCTTGTTGCGACTGTCAGTGATAGATACTTCTACTTTCTATAAACAATTCACGTCACTACCGATCAAGTTCATTAATCACTATACATTTTACATAGTGACCAACCTGAACCAGGTAACACCAACTTTAATAAAGTTAAAACTATTGTTATAAAATAAAAAATAAAATTTCAAGATAAGAAAAGGTACTCGATATATTTATATATACTTTCCTGTTTAATTAATTAACAAAATCTTAAAAATAATCATCTTTCCAAAAATCTGAAATCAGCCATTTAAAATCCAATATTTAAACATAGCAAAGATGAATTATTCTTACAAACTTATATACAGTTAAGTTTTTAAGTAGCATTAGTAAAATTAATGAAAATATCATTTTAAATATATTAGTAAAAACCCTAGTAAATAAAGTACTACTGATTAATGAATAACTCACTCAACGTTACAGCATATGTTGTTACATATATTGACACCACTGAAATATACAACTTGGAAGGAAAAAATACAATAGGACCAGATATTATAATTCCTACATGTGGCTAACTATAATACCGCAATTTTCCGATTATAATACGTATTTATTTCCTCAAAATATTGGCAAAAACTTAGGGTGCGTATTATGCATGGTTACAAATGCATATAACTTTTTTAGTAAGGAGATAATTTTATTTTTGACATGACCTTCTAAATAAATTGTACTTTTCATTGCATTCTGTTAGTTACAAGCAACAAATAACAGCATTACATACCTTGACCTACTTGTATGAACGTAGAGACAGAAATAGATGACATTTTTATCAAGGAGACGTAGGTAATATTCTCATAAACTCTTTAGCTCGGCGGCAAAGCGAGAACTGTTATTCCAAGAGACCAGATTTATAAAAAATGCGTCGTTGAGACATATTTTAATACTTTTTGTCGATCTTTAACAAGTGAATCAGAACGTAATGTGATATCCTCGTAAACTCTATCGAACGTATATGACTTGGCGGCAAAGTGAGAATTGTATCTATACTGCTAATAATCTAGTGAAAAGTTAACACTGATCTTTATACAAAAAATTAGGTTCGTATTGTGTACGGTGATAAGACAATTTTCACATTTAATTCGTAAAAACATGGGTGCGTATTATAATCGGAAAATTACGAGAATCGATGAGGTAGATTGGCCAAATACACACACACACACACACACACACACACACACACACTACATGTTGCTAACAGAACTTTCAGTGGTGTATTGGAGGACCCCACTCATTTAGTTTAACTTAAATTTAAAACATTAAGAAAAATCTTATTATTTCACTTTCTTCAATCACTAAAATTAATGTATGTATTTCAATACATAGTTTTGAAGAGTTTTAGGACGTATATTTCTGTGGTGTCCTTTAATGTAAATGCGTAGTTACTTTAATTCTATCAATAAATATCAATGATACTGGCTAATGTTCGTGATAATACTTCGATGAAATACCAAGCAAGAGATATTGAATCCCTTCTTGAATGTTTCACTTCCCTTTCTTTGAAAACCCCTTTTTCTTGATGTTTAATTGAATCGAGAGGTAAGATATATATTTAAACATTTTGTATTTTTTTCCCAATATCAGTTCTCTAATCTATTCAAATTGACTACTCTATTACCGTTAATCCCAAACTCGCTTTGCGAAAGGAATCTGCACCAGTATATTTAGTAGAGTATTAGAGAAGTTGATCAGACCCTGCCTTATCCTTGCGTGAAGCTATCATACGAATAGTAATTCCTTCCTTCTTCTCTCTCTCTCTCTCCCTCAATCGGGCCATTGCGTCTCTCCTTTCTTAGACACAACCCCGCGTCGTCTCATTTCCTGTGTTCTTAATCCCCGTGCCAAAATAGTAATCCCCTCCCGCTGGCCCTAAAGTCGCTAGGATTTACCCAATCCTCTGGCCACTCTCCCTTTCAGCTCACAGGCCTACTGGTATACACGATAGGAGATGAAGAAGAGAAATCTCTCACGTCAAACCGCATTTTGTGAGTTTTCCTCCAGTTTCATCCACTTTCCCACCAAAATAACTTATCGCTCGAACCCTCCAATATTCGTTCCACTTCCAAAGATATCTGCCCTCGACAGACGTAGCATATGTTTTATAACGTCATTCTCTTTGCAAGTTTTCCTACTTTCTTTCGTTTCCTTATTCTTGCCACCCAGAAAATAAATAAGGAAGATAAATTTTACGGTTAAGGAGTTAATTATATTTAACACCCAGATAATAGGTTCCTATGGTTTAAATTTTGATAAAACAAGGACATAATATAGATAGCGAGCATGATACTTTTCCACCTATGTAGCATAGTTAACATATTTTAAATGAAATATATTCTACAAATAATCAGACTAAGTAGTATTTTTACATTATCTTTTATCTAGGTAAGCTGAAATTGACACGATAGTTTCAATTGATAATTTTGTGAATAGTAGACATTTTAATTACTTCATTTCATACGTGAATCATCATCAAAAGTCATTACATTGAATTTTGCACCCGCATACAATGTTTATCTGCCAGTATAAAACCAACCATAATGAACTCGCCTTATCTGTTGAGAACATTCGACTATGAATCGTAAAAATCATCGGGATAATATTACCGTAAATGCTTCTTATTGCTTCTCTTGCCTTTCCAATAATTATTGCATTTGGGTATTTTTACATTCTTTCTAAGGCTGAACGATTTCCATTGATTTCTCTTATCTCAGAAGAATGACACACAAAAGACCTGTTTTTCATAGCAGGAAGTTTATTTTTTTAATTGAGCCTCTCGGAATCAATGGGCAAAAACTGCTAACTAGGGAAAAGGATTCCACTATTACTAAGTCAAAACTTTTTACTAGTCCATTAATAAAACGTTGAAAAAATGTTCGACCGTCAAAGTGGTATGAAGATTAAGCGCCATCGTTGGGTTCGGTGGGTTACCGACCGCGAATTGAATGGGAGGAAAAGAGTGAGATAGCGCACCGGATTGGAGAATAAATCCGACGTTTTCGGTCTTCGATTTTTTTATTCGCGGCGAGGAGGGAGGTGGAAAGAGAGTAGGCAAATCCGGCGGAATATTTCAGCGGGAGATTTTTCGAACGCGTTTGTGCGATCCCGCCCAATTTTTATTCGAGCCATTATTCCGCTGGGTTTGATATGAAACAGCTTGTCTCCTTTATTATCATCATTGCCGTCATCATCATCGAAAAAAATTCTCGACCCGCTGCTGTAAAAAAATAATCTCTCTATGTGGCAATTCACCTGGCTTAGGCGAACAGGACCGGGTAGGCGCATTGATATGCATTAATCTTTGAATTTTTTTATGGGCTTGATTTCGTTCGTGATCCACATTCAATACCGTAAATCATCATACGAACAATCTAGTCCGTTATAAAAAATTATTTCCGCAGCCGTAGCTCTGCGGAGGTATCGTCTTAAGAAATGGAGTCCCCCATGATCTGGAGAATTATCAAGAGACTGTCGTGGTTCTAATGATGAAAAATATCGTAAGACCAGAATTTTTATCAAGAAATAGTAGTTTCTGTTGCTCAACAATTGAACAGGCCAATATGGAATTGTGAAATCTTCTGAGAAATACTATTGTAATGGGAAGAATTAATGATATTTCTAGAGAATAATAATTATTAACAAAAAGAATTAAATAAGTAGTTGAGAAAAGCAGATAAATTTAGGCACCGTTAAAATGAATTAGGTTAATTGTAAGTCATTCCACGGAATCGGAATTGAACGGTTATGTTTGCGAAAATCCGCCTAGAGCTTTGTCTGCCTTTGGACTGCAAGACGCTTATATATCTCTAAAATGTAACTTTTAAGAATAAATGTTTAAATAGAGGCGCCAAAAGTGTCTACCACATTTAGTACATTTCCGTTCAAGTTAAGAAGGCATGCATGTGTCAACTCATGCATTAAGCATTTTATGCATATGAACTAAATAAAAGCATTCACGTGCCTTTAAATAAGCAATAATTCTACAAAAATTAGTTGTTATTATTTTTGTTTATTAAATGCTCGAATAGGGATAATATGTTAATTAAACAATTTTTAAGAGAAGGTTAGGAAGTTTAACTTTTAAGTTAGAAAGTTTTAAAAGAATAACCTATAAAATAATAAGGTGTTTTAGATTCTAAAGGAAGCACTTGTCATTTCGAAGCATAAAGAAATAAATAAAAGTGCTTTAAAAGGTACTCTGCGAATTTACAAAAAAAATGAAAAATATTAGAACTGTAATGTAATTAAATGTAATCATTTCTAATTCACATGAATCCAAATCCAATTAAAAATTAAAATATAATTCTACTACCCAAAATGTATAATTTAGAAAAATACAGAATTTGTTACCTTTTAATTCATTTCACTAATTATCTCTTCGGCGTCCTTGGTAAGGAATACAATTTTTTCAGTCGCGGAAACATTTTCTTCTATGCACTTACAAATAATTCCAATGCTAGGAATTTCTGTTTCGATGGAAACGGATATTTTATGTCTACAAGCATGAAAATTTCAGATTTATCCCTGGAACATGAGGGAAAACATAAATATATAAAGCAAAGATAAGCATATCATGGTATTAGTCTCTGGAAATAATTTTTTCTAGGCTAAGCACTCAAAATTTTTCTGTTTTATGGATTCTCATTAACCCAATTCATAAATGGTTCAAAATTGCTCAATTTCTCTGTGAAAAATGCATATCTAACGGATCACGAGTAAAGCGTAAAAGTAAAGAGGTGCTTAAGATGTGGATCAAGGACGAAAAGTGCAAATTAAACTTTTTCAATTAGAGACTTTCCAATCATACGGCTATTCTTTAATTGGAATATTCCGAGGCATGAACACAATGCCGCAATCGTTCCGCAAAACAAAAACAGTCTTTTCATCAAATCCAGTAGCTTGAAAATGATCACAAATAAATTAAGTAATAATGTAGCAGATTTATAAATTATTGTACCAAAAATCTTCCTTAATCAACTTTAGTTTAGCAGTTCTATTAAAGTGTCATTACATTTTTTACTGTAAAACCAATAAAAATATAATTTCTATATCTAAAAGGGAGAAAGTAATATTATTCCTTCAAATGGCTTGTAAAGAATCGGTTGAAAAAAACTGTTATCGTCGAGTTAAAAAAACGTAATGTCAAGCATGATTCATAAACGAATCCAATTTATCATTTCTATATCTCCGTTAGCCTTACATTATGTATTATACTATATGTGAATTAACGCGGAGGACTTCGGCCTTGTAAGCTGAAATGGCTAATAATTTTCACCAGCCTCGGTGGTGGCAGGGTAACGTCCTCGCCTGCTAATCCGAAGGTCGCGGGTTCGAATCCCGCCTAGGTGGGTTTTTCTTCACCTAGGGTATGGATGTTTGTGATAGTCCTTGTTATTATGTTAATGAGCCCCTTGTAAAAGGCCGATTACGGCTGTTTAGGGGCCGCAGGGAAATAAATAAATAAAATTTTCCGAACCGTATTATGTCTGTTAGAACTATTTATCAATTTTATTTCCGTGAAACCAGATCAAACTCGCTTGAAGATTGTCACTGCATGTCTTTACCTGATGCCTGAGTATCATATATGTTAATTATTATTTTGTGATTACTTATCGAAAGAAATATTTTCTTCTTTGATATCCTTAATGAAATAAAAATATAAGGACTATTAAAATAACTTCTAGTTTAAGTGTAGACATTCACCTATATAATTTATTTTCAAATTATTCGAGTTTTCCGACATTTGAATTATCAAATATATATTCCTTTCAATAAATTTCAGAGAGCATTTAATGAACGAGATAAAAAATTATGATGAAATTCAAGTCACTCCCTTAATATATGACTGGAGGCTCATTTTACCGGTGACCCTCAATCCGGGTCACGCTCGAGTACTTCTGCGGTATACTAGAAGCGTTAATTAAATGGCCACTAAACTAGTGCAAACTTGACCTTAAAGGCGCGTAGCGTGGGTATAAAATGTGTGCTCAAGGTTGTAAGATATGTCGTTGGAGAAGGTAATCTAAGTAAGATATGGTGAGGAGCTGGTCTTGCTCATAGGGATACGAAACTGCTAGTAATACGCCAGTGGGTTTGTAGGGTCCCCGCCTAAACCACCCCCAAGCGATAGCTGTGATTAGAAGGGATGGATAAATAGACTTACCATGGCCGTTCCCCAAACACCCTCCGGAATGAAATCCAGTTAACCCACCTCCTTCTCCAAAACTACTGGCGTCCAAGGCAGAGCGACGTCAATCTCGTTAGCTGACCACCGCTTCAAAACCAACCCTCCCTTTTACGCTCCCTCCGCCACAGTGCCTCACCCACACTTACCGCACCCTCCCCTTGCCGTTCACATACGCATACTCCACCTGGGATATCTGCTCCTCAAAGGGGCACACACTCCTCTCCTTACTCCATCGTACAAACCTCCCCCTCTAAGATCCACAGATAACGCTGCACATGACGTATTGCACCTGCAGTCCCAAACATTTAAACTCGAATATAGAGGGCTTGAAAAAAAAATCCATGAACGCAGAAAGATGGAATTTCCTTATCATCGATTGATAGCATGTATAGCATGTGAAATGTTATATATATATATATATATATATATATATATATATATATATATATATATATTATTTATATATATATGTGTGTGTATGTGTTAATTTTATTAGAAGAAATATATTTTCCTTACTTTAAGGGCTAATCTGGCAACGTTGGTTGTGTGACACATATAAATTCTAAGGTTTCTTTTAAGCATCCATTGTAATTAAAACACAACGTTTCGATAATCATCATCTTTACGCCAAATTTCAGATAAATGCTTGCTTTAGACAAGTGATTCACCTATGGTCCATGCATCCCTAGGAGTTTTGTAGATGATCCATGGAAACAAATATATCTCAATATAATTGCCCGTCAAAAATGACAGGTATGCATGAATCAAGTGTTAAATTAAAATTAAAACACCTAACATTTTCTCTCCCTATCTCATTCTCTCTAAATTATACTGGAGCCTTAATAAAACGCATTATATGAATTGGGTGTGGTTCCATGTTTATGTTTGGAGACAAACATTAACTAATTGTGTACACTTACTAATTAAACAAACATACTGATATAAATATAAATACTATCTTCTCCACATAAGTTTCGCATTTCACGGAATAATGAAAATTTAAAACAAAAGCTTTGATTTTTAAGTAACCGACAAGTTTACCTGTAACGCTATTTAGTTTTGAGGATATATCATTACGAAATGAGATTGCTTTATGTCATGGATTACTACATAATTACGATTAGTTTGTTTAGCGAAATATTTAAACTTTATTGCGAATGAATTACGCATAAGCAATGCTATCATATTCTAGCATTTTTGACAATTTAAATGACTGTATAAATTGAGTCGGTTTTATATTCACCTCCACGAAGATATTAAAAATTCCCAAGAAAAAAAGAGAAAGAAAAATAGGAATCAACTTAAAAATAATTACTTTTATCCAGCATATAATATTCTCTATGGAACAAGTTCTTTCCTAAAAACTACGAATTAATTAAATCATAAGCGTTACGTTAATATCTCGCAAACCGAGCGCGTGCAAATGCGGAGAGGCGGCCACATTCTGAATTCCATTTGCATTACCAGAAGGCGTAACTATTATGACAAAATTCAGAGGAGACTCTTTTGCCCCCTCACGTGAAAGTTCGCGAGATAACATTCCGAATTAACCGCTTGAGTTTGTCCGAATACGTATAATTTTCGCTTTTGGCCACGTAAAATAATGATATAGTATACTCTAGGCGGTAGGCTTTACGGTTGATTTTGGGCTTATAAAAACAGAAGTCGACTTTAGCGTACGACCCTTTGCCGTCCGTGTGTTGGATTCGTGTTTGTAATTTCCGTGATGGAGAGTGACGTGCAATATCCGTTTAATCTCTCCGGGGACCTCTCCCCGTCAGCACACAGAACACGCACGCGGGGACGCGCTCGCTAATTGAAAAATCATAAATGGATTTTAATAACTTTGACGCTGTAAGTAACCCAGGATACGGACACAAATCACGGCGGAAAAAAAGGTCCAGATTCTAACTTGGATTCTAATTGGTAGTCAAACAATTATAGATTTATTTTTTTTTACACGACGCGAAAGCTTTTAAGCACTTAACGCTGGAAATTATGCGGTCAGTGGTGCGTTTATTACTCAGGACATAACCGGTCGGTCAACCCATAATTTCGCGTACGTACGATACGAGTTTCCCTTTTGGCAAGAATTGCCAGTCAAAATTATTCATCAGTTTCTAAAACGCGTTTCTCAGGAAAGAAACCTACCAAAGAGAGTGGCCAGTAAGTTTTCTTTTGACTAACATCAACCCGTTTATAGCTAAATCGTTAAATATTACTTATATACGCACTTTAGGATATTAAAAGCATTAAAATAATTTCTATTTTTCGTTTAGGTCGCTTCATATTCAATTCAAACATTTGATCTTTAGTAAAGTTTTTACCGTAAATCCACGTAGGGAACAATTTTTGGAGTTATTTCCATTTAATAAAAAAGACCTTTTCCGTTTTTAAGGGTAAAATATGGTTGCAATAGGAGAAGAATGTTAAGGACATGCTTCCCTTTGAACGAAACTTAATATTCTCCTCGTTTGCTATCCTAGCCGTGGAAATAAAAGGCACTTGATGGCAGGTATTTTTATTAGGGTGCAATACCCAGTTAGTATATTGCACCATTCCTATGCTTGTTGCGCTATGCCGCATATGTGCTTCAGTTAAAACTCGTTCAGCGCATAGCATGACTTTTCTTTATTTCGAATTCTTTTCTTCTACTTGCCGTTAAATATTACGACCATTCAGGATCCGGAATTTCATGGTAGCAACTATGCTACATGCGAGCAAGCGAAGCCGCACCAATAAAAAGATACGCGTAAACTTAGAGAAGAAGACGATTATATTAGAGCACACGGTGCTAATCACTTTTAATCTCTCTTCAGCTATAGGTTTGAGATAATGAGATGTATGATCATCATTGTACTTGTGAAAATGTATTGCTTAGTAATTTCGCTTTAATGTAGTTTTGTGATAAAAGCATAATACTTATTAATGGCTCTACATTTTTCACCGGATGACTAATTATGAACAAAAATGTATTGAAAGCATAAATATATTTGATGAAATTAACATCATTCGAAAATTCAATTATATTTGTAAGAAAAAATCATTATTATCAATAACAAATTTTAATCAATATTATATTTTGAACCAAAAATAAAATCTAGAGTGATTAAACGAAATATTCTTTACCTGAATGAACATTTTTCTCAACCATTGTATTGAGTTTATAATCGTATGCACTAAAATCTTTGATGCTTCAGTTTTCTTCCTACTAAACCAAGAATTTGAGGTTTATTTGGTGCATATAGGATAAATTTATTAAAATTAATTTGATATTAAATATTCACCATTTTTTGTAAGCATTTTATAGCCTTGTTCATAGAGTTAATATTGTATATAAATAAATAATAACACCATAGAAACATGTATTCTTTCTTCGACCTGCCTTTTAGTTGCAACAAGTATTTTTATTAACGTATTAATTTTTTAATTTTAATTGATACGATTAGTTAAAGTAGTTAATAATATGTAGAATTCCATTCGCCATTCATATTCAATAATTTGCAAAAGATTTCGAAATAATGAGATTTAAACATCATTAGAAGTTTTATATTTCGAACGGAGGTTCCGGTAGTGTAGTGGTTAGGACGCTGGCTGCTATTCGCACTGCAGCTCGAAAGGGAAGAGGGCACGAATCCTGCGTAAGCAGGTTTTTTCCAAGATCGCCCAGCCCCCTGTTTGTGTGGCTCGAGGGAACCGCGCAAAGTCAGCGTTCCGTCCTTCGGAAGGTACGTTAAGCCGTTAGTCCCCTTGGTGCTAATGCCGGCACCGGGTTTCCCTCCTCCCTTGTGATTGTGTTCGGTGTGGAAGGAGCCATGGCTATAATAGTTGAAGAGATTGATTAGCAAAAAATACACACACTTTATACTTATAAATGACAATCACTTGAATAAATGAAGTATTAACACAATTATGGTAGACTTTTATCTACAGGATTTTAATGAGAAAACTTATAAGTAGGCAAGGTTTTGATTTAATTTTCCACCAAAGGAATTATTCAAAATTTCAATTGCTCTTAATTCATGATATTTCCGTAAGATACTTAACTTTTTACTTTATATTGATCTGAACTATACCTCGATTGAATGTTTTTTATAGAACTGGTTTCACTAAAAAATCCAATGAATTGCCGAGATATTCATATGTAAATTAATTCCTTCATTATGCATAATTGTGACAACGAATTATCAAAAGCGATACAAACTATACGAATAGTCAAATATTAAATAAAATTATTTCATGCCTTTGGATACATAAATTATTTTAAATGCGGAAATAATGTTTAATTATTTATTTAGAAATAAATATTTTCCTATTCTGCTATACATTTTTACCAAGTAGATTTGATTCAGTTAATATTCGACCCCTGCAATCAAGAACAATATCTTTTTTTATGCCCAAACATTTCCTGACAAATGCGGTTTTATGGATTACCGACTGCTTCACATGCAACAACTGCGAATGTCAGCCGACACTTTTGATAGCTCATAGATATGAACAAAGTTTGAGATTCATTCATTGCAAAATAGAAGTGTGGGTTACCAGACTACAGAAACAGAATTGGAGTTTCAGAAGTTGCATGACACCGCTTGACTTCAAGATGTTATAAGAACAAGATAAAGTTTAGATTGCCTCTCACTTTTTGCAGGGGATGTATTTTTTAGGGGAGCACCAACTTCTGTGAGGCAAGTTAAATTACCTGATGACTGAACAAATGAGAATTAATCATTCAACATAGTAGGTTCAATCTCCTTGGCAAAATATGATACTATGCCGCTAATTTATCTTATAGTTTCCAGAGGGTAAAGCACGAGATCTCAGATATATTAAAATATTATACCAAAAGACAAGCAGAATCGTATGACATAATTTAAATCATAAATATGTGAGCACGCATACAAACGCCATAATATACATATGATGCTCGTATGGCTGTTACTATTTGAATACTGATTGTAAATATCATTTTGTACTCATCACATCTGCATTACATTATAATTGTGCTGATTGCAATGAGATAATCAAGACAAAAACTGGAGTTAATGCTGATATGATCCTTCCTCTAAGCGATGGACTTTATATAAGAGTTTAAAATATAATTAATAACGAAACAGAACTGTATTTTTCACTGTAACTAACCGTAAGAAGTCTGATTATTCCGTGATTATTCTTGGTTAAACCTGGTTCTCCATATACACCTATTTTCCGCTGGCCTCTTCATATCTTGATAAATCGCTTTCCCTTTCAAATCGTCTATCAGATGAAACCTTTTCCTACCTCTTTCCCTTTTCCCATTTAGTTTTCCTTCTAACACATCTTTAATCATACTCTCTCTTCTCAGGTAATTTCCACCCCAGTTTTCCTTCCTCATTCTGATAGACTGTATAATCATTCGCTTCTCTCCTATTCTTCGCAGCACTTCATCGTTTTTCATCCTATCTATCCATTTTATCTTCAACATTCTCCTCCAAGTCCACATTTCAAAAGCTTTCCAAGTATTTGATGTCATTTTTCCTTAGCGTCCATGTTTATGCCCCATACAATGCCATACTCCATACATAGAATTTTATCAACTTCTTGCGGATATCTTCCCTTATATTCCCTATAAGTAGTTGTTTATTTCTCCTGAAAGCCGCTTTTGCTTTTCCTATTCTAGTTTTGATTTCATCCGTACATTTTGCCTCTCGTGTTATGATACTTCCAAGGTATTTATATTCTGAAACTTGTTCTAATGGCTTTCCCCCAATAGTTATGTTCAGATTCTCTTCTTTACCCGATATTCGAATGACCTTGGATTTTTCTGTATTTATTTCCATACCATATTTTCTACCTGTTATCACTAGTCTATTTATCATTTTTTGTAGCTCCTCTTCCTTTCTTGCTAGAAGTACTTGATCATCTGCGTATTTTACTGTTCTTAAAATCCTTCCTCCAATTTTGAAATCACCTGTGCCTTCTAAAGTTTCTTGTATTAGACTTTCTCCATATATATTGAATAGGGTTGGCGATAGGCAGCAGCCTTGTCTTACTCCTCTACCGATATTTATTCCGCAGGTGTCCACATTCTCAAACCTGACCTTTACAACTTGATTTACATATAGATTCCTAATCAGTCTCCTGTCTTTCCAGTCTAAACCTATATTCTTTAATATCTTCATCAACGTTACCCAATTTACTCTATCAAAGGCCTTCTGCCAGTCTACGAAACATACGTAGATAGCTTGACCTGTACTCTATTGCCCTTTCTGATATGATTCTAACTACTTCTATAGCATCTCTAGTTCCTCGTCCTTTTCTGAAACTGAATTGATCTTCCCCTAGTATTTCTTCTGCCTTTTTCTCCAGCCTTTTATTAAGAATCCGTGATGATCTTTGATGTTTGTAATCTTTACATTGCATTGCCTTTGGCTTCTTCATTAGAGGGAACATTGTTACTTCTAAGAAATCCTGAGGCTACTCCCCCGTGTCGTAAATCTTATTAATTAATTTCGTGATCGCTTTTAGTTCTTCTGATCCTATGACTTTAAATATCTCAGGCGGTATTCCATCGCTGCCCGTGGCTTTCCCCTTTTTTAGTTCCACTATCGCTTTTTCTACTTTGCTCTCCATAATACTTGGTCCTAAGTTGTCTTCTTCAATGTTTTCCTCATCTTCCAGTTCTATTTTTGCCGGTCCTGCCTGTTTGCTGTATAATTCCTTAATGTATTCTTCCCATACCTGTGCTACGTCCTTTGTTTCTGAGACTATCTTCCCATCCGTATTCATAATTCCCTTACCGTTAATTCCATTAGATTTCTTATCTTCTAACTCGAGTGCTCTAGTGTACATCATATTGTACCGTCCTAACTTCTCCATTTGTTCTATTTCATCACATTTTCCTTTTATCCAATTTTCTCTAGCTTTATCTGTTACCCTTCTCAACTCATTGTTCATACGCCTATAGTTGGCTTCTTCACTGTTAACGTTTTTCCATTTTTGTCTCTCGTTTATTTTCTCCAGCATTTCCTTCGTGATCCATGGTTTTCTGATTTTCTTCTCTTGTTTTCCAATCTCTTTATCCAAGGTATCCTTAATACTGGTTTTAATTTCATCCTATTCTATATCAACGGTCTTCAGTTTGTTTTCCAACTTTCTTAGGTTATCTTCCAACTTCATGCTGACTACATCCTGCCTTTCTTTCAGTTTTTGTAGGTCCCAGATCTGTCTTTCTCTTCTCGTTTTTCTTATCTGTTTGATCTTTGTACTCACGTCAAGTATTAGAAGGCTGTGATCTGAATCAATGTCCACTTCTTGAAATGCCTTAGCGTTCTTTTTGCTGTTCCTGAATCTTTGTTTTACAAAGATGTAATCTATTTATTTATTTATTTATTTATTTCTTACTACGGCGAGGTTGAGGCCATATGGCCCCTTCTTCCACCTAACCATTATGATACACAATATGATAAATATAAATGTACAGAATTCAATACAAATCAATATAGAGAAATGAAAATCATTTCAAGGTATTCATAAATAATAAAAAAATAATAATAGTACAGCACAAATGTACACAAAGTAAAATAATAAAAATCATCATCACTGCCCTGTTTGCTGATGGATATAGTGATGTGCTGATATTTAAATGAAGGATAGAAGGAAAAATACAGAGGAAAGTATTACATTTTTATGAGGACCTAATGCTGGCTAAGTATTTAGCACAATGATTCTTAAATTGGTTAATACCATTGACAGAGTAAAAGTGAAAGGGGAGAGAGTTCCAAAGATTGCAGGCGGTAACGGTGAAGGATTTATTATAGTAACTGCTACGATGAGTGGGAATAAGTAATTTGGATGATCCTCGGGTGTTCAGGGAGAGGCCAGAATTAAGGGGTTTGAAGTTGCAGCTTAGGTATTTAGGCGAGGAAGAGGTGAGGATACTTTTTAGTTGCGTTAGGATATGCATCTTCCTACGTTCTTCCAAGAACAGCCAGCCCAATTCTTTGAATGCGTTTGTTATATGGCAACTTTTGCTCATATATTTGGCATCTCATTCTATCTTCTGGGCTTTTCCATGTGTATAACCTTCGTTTATGGTTTTTGAACCATGTATTAGTCACTACAAGGTCATTATTGATGCAGAATTCTACGAGTTTCTCCCCTTCTCGATTTCTCTTCCCAAGTCCGTATTGCCCGACAACATTTTCTTCCTGTCCTTCTCCGACTATGCTGTTCCAATCTCCCATTATTATGCAGTTTACCTTTCCTCTTCTGTTTTCTTCGTAAATTTCATTAATTTGCTCATAAATCTCATCGATTTCTTCATCTTCATGAGCTGACGTTGGCATATATACCTGGATTATCAGCATGTCCCCTGGGACTGTTTTTAGCTTTATTTCCATCAGTCTATCTTTTGTTGCTATTATCTTTGTCACGCTTTTCATCATATCTTTCCTAAGTACCAGAGCTACTCCCCTTTCCCCACTATTTCCTCCAGAATAAACTACCGTGAATTCTTCCGAGTCAAAGTGTCCTTCTCCCTCTCAACTAGTTATTTCTTTTAAAACATTTAATTTGGCACTGGATAAATCTGGAGAAAGACTATATTTTTTGTTAGGCCATTTTTTAATAATTTTACTCTTTTGAAAGTAGTTAATAAAAGTTTCAGCAATCAGCTTGGAATCTTTTATGGTTTTCCCAGAATTTAGTTCATCTAGTTTAGTTTTTTAGTAGGCTTGAACTGAGCACTGAGTTTAAAACTATATCCCAGGTAGTTTTATATATATTTGTACCATATATTATTTGATTTGTGTGAAATAGAGATGTTTTTGTCTTTAACAGGTTGATGTAGTTTGCTTTGGCTATCTTATAATTTCTTTCCAGTTCCTGATTTGTTAAATCATTTTTATATTGTTGATAGAGTATTTCAAAAAAGTTTTTATATGCATAGCATTCTTGGTCTCTCTAACCAGTTGGTTTTGTGGAAAAGGTATAATGATTTACAAGAGGTAAGATAGTGTTTACACATTCTAATAATATGCAATGGAAGACTTTGAATGACTCATTCACTGAATTAGCCAACTACACAGTTTTCCAGTCTAAAGCTGAAAGAAGGTTTTGGAGATTTTTCTGTATATTTGGGGTTTTTCTAGATCTTTTTTAAGTAATGTTCTGTTATGTACACTTTGGATAAATTCTATATCTAGTATAATTCCCAAATGGTCAGATTGATTGCTAGATGTGAGATGAGTCAAAAATGGAGCATGCTGTTGTATAATCACCTTGTCAATACAAGTGGCAGCATTTCTACTTATCCTGGTGGGTTCATTTACAGACCAGCACAAACCATAAGATAGTAGTAAATATTTAAATGCTAAATTTTCTACAGTATTACGTAGTAAATTGGTATTATAATGACCTCCCATTACAAAGGGTTTAAATGAGCATAATATTCTTTTTAATAGAATCTCAAATTTTTCCAAAAAGTGGGGATCTGTAAATGGAACATAATATGATAACAAATGGCTTATAAATGATAATTACAGAAATTTCAAAGTGAATTTCACAACTTAGGCCAGAGATTTCTAGAGAACTATAATGCCCAATTGTTTCCTTTACAAAGATGGCAGAACCATCATGAATTGAATAACAACAACTAAAATAATTTGCCAAAACATATTTATCAATATCGAAAAAAGAACTTTGTTGTTTCCACAAATTTTTAATTTAAAAACGACCGGTTACACTACGATCGTAGCATCATCACCGGTCGTTTTTAAATTAAAAATTTGTGGAAACAACAAACGTCTTTTTTCTATATGAGTAAATTTCACAGATTTGAGCCTGACCTCATTACTGACATATTTATCAATCTTTAAGACTTCAATAGTCTCATTTGTTTGCCAGCGTTCAGTGAAACAAAGTATATTAGGATTATCCATCATTTTCATTAAGTTACACTCATTACCTTGGCACTGAATATTTTGGAACAGTACACTTATCTTACTATTTGTATTTATATAGGTTCCAGTCTCCACACTGTTGTTCCTTATTCATAAAGATTGCTGTTTTATGGGCTTGCTGATCCCACTACTTGCTCTGGTGACCACACCAGTTGCAGGAGGTGCAGGACCATATGCTAAGGCAGGCTATTGTTGTTGCAAAGGTGGTTGGGATGATTTGGGAGGAGTGGAGAACCTTTTCAAGTTTCTAATATTGAAGCGGCTCACTGATACTCAAGGGGGTCAAGTGGCGCTATCGTATAGTTTTTTGAGGAGGGATAGGTCTGCACCTTTTTTAAAGGAGGACATTGAATTTCCACCAAGAATTTTTTCACAGGTAAACTCATGTCCTGGAAATTTACTGCTTAGATAAGCAATTGTATTGGTATGCGTTTTGTTGGTTTGACTAGCCCTAGGCAGATCCAGGCTCTTTACAATACACCAAAAGAGTTTTCTTTAGACAGTTTGTCAACATTATTGCAATATGTTACATTATATATCCTTTGCGGTTTCCTTTTCTTTCTAATTATGGTTGTGAAGCCATCGACTATGTCAATATTTGATTTGTTGGGGTTTACATTATCTTTGTGGTCATATGCACTATCTCTTTGTAAGGAGATTTCTGGTTTTATACTTGTTTTATACAGTGTTTGGATTTATCTAAGTTTTCAGAGCTGTTAAGTGGGTACTTGGATCACTTGAGCTTGACACATTATTATCATTTTTAATTTGATTGAGAATTTGCACTTTTCTTTGGTAGCATTGATGTGAGGGATATCATAAGAGAAGGTGATCAACAAATCACGATAAGTCGGGGTATCTTGATAAATCTAACTCGCATGACGCGTTTTCGCATTTGCCATATATGGGTTGGTAGAGCTTGTAAGAGAACTGCCATTGTTTGGTTGCAGGAATGCTGGGTTGCTGTTTGGGATAATTTCGCAGTGCTATAAAATAGTCGCCCGGTTATATTCAATTTTTTAGAGGGCCCCAAGTTTTCCCATTTTTATCGTGTCGATTCTCTTCTCCAGGTTAATGAGGCGTCTCATTATGATGTCCGTAGGGGCAGGCTTCTTTTTTTTGATGCCACAATTTTTGGCATCATGTGTAGCCGAAGGCACATTTATCGAGAGGCAATAATTACATGTCCAGGTAATGGAAACATTGCCTTTATTAATAGCAATTTCAATCTCACTAAGAAGAGAGGTGCGTAAATGGAAATTTGTGTGACATTCGCCTCCACATGAGATCGATAACTGGTCAATTATGTTAAAATTGCAAGAGCGGCATCGCGACGCATAATCATCGTTCGCCATGTTTGTCATAGAATTTAAAGCACTCGTTTCACCATGCAGCTGGACGGACGATATTGCATACTCGAAGATATTTTACACATAATTTATGCATATTTCTTCTGCTCCCTTTTATTTAGTGCACTTAGCGACGACGAAGTTCGGATAGAGTCGAATGGTTTTTTGTAGTCGACGAAGCACATGCAAAGAGGCAATTCCTACTCGTTAGTACGACTGATTATCTTTTTCCCGACTTGAATGTGCTCCATCGTATTGTATCCATTGCAAAACCCGTGTTTTTCTCTGGGTTGGGCGGAATTAAGATGTGTTTGAAGACGCACAATTAGTATTTCGGTGACTATTTTATGGATTGTTGGGCGTAGGCTGATTGATCTGTAGCAATTAAGTCTTCCTTGAGCAATAAGCATTCGTATACCCTCAGAATTTCTATCGCAGCAAGGCAAACCGTTGCCTATTGTGAATTATGCTATCAGTAAAAATATTCCTTCCTTT
Source organism: Tanypteryx hageni (assembly GCA_028673005.1). Taxonomy (NCBI): domain Eukaryota; kingdom Metazoa; phylum Arthropoda; class Insecta; order Odonata; family Petaluridae; genus Tanypteryx; species Tanypteryx hageni. Next base: position 62,762,472 of record CM054116.1, read on the forward strand.
CACCCTCGGGAATATACTCGACTGAAAATCTTTATAGTAAAAAATACAAACACCTATGATGACAAAATAAAAAAGACCGATATTTTCACATCTTACAAATTGAGGAATTCGCTAAAGAAAGAGGAGAGCTTTTGAATCACCATCCTTGGCATCTCATACATCTGCATTTTCAAGTGTTTATACAAACAACCTCTCTACATGACGGAAACAATGTCTTATGTCTCTATAAAACAGATTTGGCTGAAGCAAGTGCTAGTGATAAACGTATTTAAAATTATCTTTAGGAAACAATTAACGTTTAAGCATCACTAGTTAATTTTTATCACCTTATGAAGATGATTAGTCGTTGACACCGGTCGTGTTTTTGTATGAAAATGGCAAAAGTCATGTTTTATTTATCGAACGAAGAATCACACATATTTTCTCTTAAATGTGGGAGGTAATAACAGGATAAACGCCAATATTGATGGAAAATCCCAAAATAAAATAAATTTGAACGCGAAGTCTATTACATCATCTAAACTGATCTATGTCAATCAAACATTCTGGAAAATCTTCTAACCGAACATTTCTAAACACGAATCGTACAACATTGAAGAAGATATGTGGAAGACAAAAAAATGGCATCTGTAACTTTCATGTACGCAGTATATTATCCGTGTTATTGTTAACATGGAAAAGTCCCGGAAACTAAATAGAAATATATAGGTATGCGTGGTTAATGCTAATATAACTAAATACCAGTGAGAATCACAATTCCACGTATTAGCACTGGAAACCGGAAGTAAACAAAATGAAGATCAAATGCTCTAAAGTCAAGCACTTAAACATTTATTGCTATATCATTATTAATTTTAAAACTGTTCTCGATCAACTTCAAGCATAACTTCAATTTGATGGATAATAATATACCACCGAATTCCGTTCGAAGGGGAAACATCTTTGAAAACTCTCCTACGTTCCTTCCACTGCCTTTATTAAGATTCGTTAACAGATTTTCTTTATTGTCAAATGAGTTAGTGTTACTCGAAGGGTGTCGAGAGCAGTAGGACTTTATAGAAAACTACTACACCTGGAATACTGAGTTAGGGCAAGTGGCCTCCTCTTACTCCCCTCCTATTCTCCTTGGTGGAATCCGCAGCGAGCGATCACCCTTCCTTCATCTCTCGACCTCCTTCTCGAACCCTCCCGCTCCTCATCTCAAGCGCGTCTATTCTTGCCCTTGCAGGATGGTATGATGGTATCGGATATCGCCGGTATGGCTCCCATAGGAACGGGGCTTCTATACCTTTACTGCCGTGAATTGAACATGAGGGAGAATGAGAGAAGGAAATGAGAGAGAGGAACAGAAAAGAGGGTGGAGAAAGTCAGAGAGGAAGAAAGGACAGCGTAGAGAAATGGAGAAATGGATGGATTATCTTCATCATTCCGGGTGTTTGTGTGTGTATGTACGTGTATGCGCGTCTGTAGGTTTTTTCTCAACAGGAAAGGGAGAGAAAGGTTTGGAGTTGATAGGAGAATAATATGAGATAGAGATGTGATAGAAAGGGGTTGAAAAAGAGATCGACAACTTTTGGCATTGAATCGATTTGAATCGGATGTTTCGATTCCGAATATATACCAATTGCTTGAATCGATTCATCCGATTGAGGTAATTTTTTCTTCTTATAAATGATTTAAAACGAAAAATTGCATTGAAAGTAGTCGATTACTCATTAAGATTATAAGTAACCTAAAGTTATAACTTTAAAGACATCAATATAATGAATAAATTAAATTTTTATAAGTTTTAAAATGGAAACATTATTATCTAAACCAACTAAATGACTACTTTACCAAATTTCATCACTTAGCGTTATAAAATACTACAAATACATTAGAACAGAAAACTAAATTGATCCCACGTATTTGTGTAGCAAAAATAACGCGTGTATGTACTATACTATACAAAATCCGAGTCCAACAATAGTCCTTGTAATGGCAACACTCTCGCAATGATTGATAAAAACTGCAAAAACACCAGTATTTACGCAAATTTTGAAGAAATACGAGCGATAATAAAAATTCTACGATAAAAATTAAAATCTCCATTTCTTTCCTCAGACAATAGCACAAATTTTGCTACTTTATTATAATTCTAAGTTGTTTTAAGGTGCAAGAGCAAATTTCAATTGTTCCTGGAGTCCAACCCGGGACTTTTAACCTTTGCAACAAAAACTATCCTCGGAAGCTCGGGCTAGTAGTAAGAGATTTCCTCCGATTGTCATAAAAATCGATCTATTAGTTCAAAATTTATTGGGCGGACAAACAGACAGAGAAAGCGAAGAAACTATAATCCCATTTATATTCTGGAAAGCAAGCTAAAAATAAAGTCTTCTGGCAATAGTTGACAACGCAGAGCTACAATGTTAAAGATATTACTGAATTTGAAGTAAATTAGAGAGATTGATCGAATCGTAACGAATATTACACAAATGGGTTTCTATAATATTTTACAAATTTTTTCTAGTAATTATTATTTTGAATACCAATAGGTCTAGCCATTCGAATCGACAAACCGTAACATGTGAATCCATTCAATTTTTTTCTATTTATTGGAAGGAATGAATCGATTCCTTCAAGAGTGTAATCGGCCACACCAAGGAAGGGATATAGAGAAAGAGGAGAAGGAGAATATAGCGGGAGCAACAATGGAGGAATGAGCAAACGGATGTCCATAGCCGGATGAGTTGAGTGAGGAAAATTTTCTCGTAGCGTGAATTCGAGTGGATATGGTAATGGGAATGCAACGGGCAGTTAAAAACTGCGCGGGGAGAATAATAACAATAATTAAAACATATGAAGAGAATGGGCAGATAGAGGTACGGGCAGTGACATTTGAGACGGAAATAAAATATTAAAAATAATCCTGGGCAGGAGAATATTTTTCCTTAATGTCCGTAATGATCAGAATGTATTTAAAACTCTCAACGTCGCAGATTAACAGTGTATTCTTTTTTATAGCTATTTTTCTGTATTGTATTACCTGCTTGCTTTATTCACCTGTCACATAGTTTCTATCATTTTACAGGCCTTTCTACCAGCCCTATAGCATAACTGCATTGATAATGAATAAAAAATTACCATTTGAAAAATACGATGACATGAAATTTTTGAAACATTTAAGGCTCATGAAGGCAAATGTCTTGCCGCTAAATACTAATTTATTGTAAAACGAATAATTATGTAAATACCATACTTTGAAGAGATTTACGTGCGTTGATTTTGTGTCAATATGTGTGAAATGTATGTTGATTAAATCTTAATTATTCTATGTGCTCACTCCGCAGACAGGTATGTCATTACATGTTAAACCGAGTCATCATTATTGTCCAACCTCGGGAGAACTAACTATCATTAAAATAAAATGAAAATTCAGGGAATGTTAATATAGTAGTTTCTTCTTACGCTCCATATCTCAGTATTATAGCAGTTCAAGTTATACCAACCACCTACAGTTGTTTTGACCATAGACCCAGCAAAAGTTATTTATTTTCTGCTCTGTAATTTCATGATAGTAATGCTGCCTCCATACATATGCAAAGTTTATATATATATATATATATATATATATATATATATATATATATATATATATATATATTTTTTTTAAAGAAACGCTCAAGTTTTGGAATGAGGAACCACCCCCGCTTGGCATAATTTATGTTGAATATATTTATTGAGATAGAGATTTTTAAAAGTTATTCTATCACTTTTAGATACAAACGCATGCCCTTTACCGGCAGAAGCACAAAGGTTTCAAGAGAAACCTCTCTGGACCGTTCTCTCACAGGGAAAATACCTGTTAACTCTCTAAAAATATATATGCATGCATCTTATTTGAATGGATAACGATAAAACGGGCATCATAATGCTGCCTAAGCAAATGAGATGTCTCCTTCAAATGTAAGCGCGTATTTTCCTTTCTTCCCTTGACTTGGTTGTTCGTTTGATTCATTTTGCGGAGCAGGGATATCCCTAACAGCCAATTACATAGACCTTTTAAGGGATCATCGCCATCCAGTTGTCATTTTCCGCTACAATACTGAGCGCATCAAAAATAAGCCTAAACAGCAATTAAATCGCAAAAATCCCCATTGTTTTCATATAACGTATATCTTTAATTAGTAGTTTTCTTACTTCACGCCATAAACATAATATTTTTAATCACAGTTCTTTCTTTGAAATTGAAATTATTTCAATGGAACTGGAAAAACACGAGTCTTGATTTCAGTCGAGACTCTTTCATTAAATTAATATCTAATAATTAAAAAGTAGATTCAAGAAAGAAATAATCATTAAAAACGACTCTCACCTTATATTAAACTGATGAAAAAGGAAAATCCTATAACCTTAACATATATTGAACAAATTAGGTATACGTTACTGCCTCATAATAGATGTTCTCCATGATAGGTAAATTGCCACTTTGCAATCACTCACTGTTGTTTTAAAAACTTCTAATCATAAGTTTGCTGTAAATAAGAGTTTTCTCAGCAGTAATGTATTTATTTTTTAAATATTTATTTTAAATCCAAATTGCCATGTTTTTTATTTTAAAATGATGTACCTAACACATTTCTCATTTTATTATTTTGACTATTTACACTCGTTGAAACAATGAATATCAATGTTTGTGTCTGTATTGTATAGTATGGATCTAACTTCTATCCGTGTGCTTCGTATAGAGGTAAGTCTGTCTTTATATCCTATTATATTACCATATTTTCCTCTCAAGTGAGAGTTAAAATTATTTTTTACATAAACTGAAATTAGACGTTATGCAAGTAATTTCACGACTTTTTAATCACATATTTGGTAAAATTTATATAAAAAATAAATCATGACAAAAGATAATGTTAATTTTAAAAAATAAATTTTATCAGAATTTCAAGAAAAATTTGTGAAATTAATTGCTATGTAAATTTATGTATTGACGAAATGTTAAATCCTCTTTTTTCTGAAAAATTGTAAGAACAATTTAAAAAATATGACATATTTTCATATGAATAGACCGTATATGTCGGCGAAGATATGATGACAATACGAGTGGGAGCAAAATTTTTTCCGTTACATCAAAACATGTGAATGGAAAACGAAAACGAAAAAAAGGCAAACAGCTGCAGCGGCTGATCTCGAGGTCAAGAGATTCCAAGGGAAATGTTTGATTCGGTTTTACTGGTGTATCTTTTCTGGAGTTCATCATATATTCGAAAAACAGAATACCAAATTTCTCAATAAAAGAGGAGCACAAGTGAAAAACAAAAGAAACGAGAATTCCGACGCGCAAGGGATAAACTACCCTTCGAGGCACAAAACAGCAACGAGGTCAGAAAATATGTTGACATGTAGAAGCGGGTTCTATAAACATACTGCTCTAACAGAGCGAAGATATTTTATTTGAGTAAGAAGGATGGCTCCGGGAATGACCGACGCGTTTGAGACAAGAGAATTTACGTCAGATCAAAATTTAATCAAAGCTGTCATTAGCTAAATGTGCCATATATAGCTACGGAAATAAATATTCCAAAGATTCCAAACTGTTAAAAAACGAGAAACACAGGTGTTGAGAAGACTTTTTATGCATGCGGGCATAAATCGGAAATTGAAATTTGAACTTTGAGAAGGAGAAAAAAGTCAAGTACAGGATGTTAAAAAACGTTTCATTTATCAACGAATTCAATTCTAGGAATGTAAAATTATGAACACATCTGCGTGTGTGAAAGACATGGACGGGAAAGTGATGCAAAAATCCCTAGAATTTAAGAATCTTTATATATAATTACTCTATGTCTGTCCGTTCGTCCGCCTCCCCCCTTTTATCTCCTGAACAGTTTGTCATAGAGAAATACTGTAAACGCCATTTTGTTTATGGTAACTAGGAGACCTCGAAAAAACTATTTTCGTTTACGGAAGTGTCCCGGATTTGACTTCGGGAGACGATTATATTTTTTCAAATGTTTACACAGGAGTTTCGATTTTTCAAGGTGCAAGGTTTATTTCTTTCTTTCATTAAAATACGTAAATATGGACCGAATTTCTGCGCTATTGCTTTATTCGACGGTTTAAACTATAATATATCTTATTCTTACAATTTTTAGATGTTACACGGAAGATTCTCTTAGAAATACGCGTTTCTTTTTTAAATTTTATCGCCACCGATTGAATTAGCGTCGCAATTGGATGCTCTCGAACAGCTAGAGATAATTATTTGTGAAGACTCTTCTTCTTCATCTAAAGGCTAAGCCTTGTCGCTGCAACCATGAACTCCTGTCCTCTGCCATTCTCTTCAACATCTCGTATTTCTCAACTCCCATCACTGACTCCACGTCATCTAGGTATTTCTTTCTTGGTCTGCCTCTTCCTTTCTTCCCTAAAAGTTTCCCCTCCAAGATGTTCACAATTAATCCATTATGTCTAATCACATGGCCTAAAAATTTTGCCTTCCTTTCTTCCATTCCTCTGATCAGTTTCCTTTCTTCTTTTACTTCTTCCAAAACTTCAAGGTTTGTCTTTCTCTCTGTCCAACTTATCTTTAACATTCTTCTCCATATCCACATTTCTGTCGCTTCTAGACGGGACCTCTCCCTCTTTCCTAACGTCCAACTTTCACTACCATAAAGTAAGGTACTCCAGACAAAAGCTTTTGCAAAGGATTTCCTTACTTCCAAATTCATATGACTGCTTGTCAGTAGGTTCCTTTTGCATTGAAAAGCTTGCTTTGCAAGTGCTATTCTTCTTTTCACTTCCTGTACGCATCTATTATCTTCAGTAATTGTACTACCTAGGTAGCAAAACTGCTTCACCTGCTCGATTTCCTGATTGTCTATTTTGATCTTTGATATTGTCCCTGCATTACTTTTGCCTATAACCATCAATTTGGTTTTCTTGATATTTATCTTTAATTCCCACTGTTTTAACGTGTCCACTAATACTTTCAGCATTTTATTCATTTCTCTTTTTGAATCGCTGAGTATTACAATGTCATCTGCAAATCTAATGCAGTGTATTCTAACTCCATTTATTTTTATGCCTTTTGTCTTTTCCTTCATAACTTCTATACTTTCTTCAATGAACATATTAAACAAATATGGAGATAGCGGACATCCTTGTCTTACTCCTTTCCTTATCTTTGCTTCACTCTCTAATCCATTTATATTTATTCTTGTAGTTTGATTTTGATAAAGCTTAAAAATTAATCTTCTGTCCCTCCAATCAATACCTATTTTTTCATAGTCTTAAACAACAGTTCCCAATTAACTGAAGACTCGCCCCTCTTAAATGAATACATTTTTCACAATCATTCTCCTCTATTTAGCTTAATAAATATTTTGTAAATACTTTGTATCAACCTCGTTGTCTTTGGCCTTTTGCCATGTTTTTGTAACATTTTGCTACTATGTTGCTTTCGGCTTCTTTTCCCAACCGCTTATTCAATTACCTTCCTTTTGTTTTCTTTGTAATCCCTCCTGTCTCCCTCTCCCCTCCTCATTTTACCCTATATATATGAAACGATTTATATCTTATCACCTGATGATGCTACGATCGTAGTGAAACCGGTCGTTTTTAAATTAAAAATTTGCGGAAATAACAAAGTTCTTTTTTTAATATTTCAATAGAATTAGCGTCTATTTAGCCTCCAAATAGACAAAATAATTGCGTTATCCGCTTTGCGCTGTTTATAAAGTACCGAAATTATAGTTGTAGCAATGTCAAAGTTAATAGATTGCCACTTTAATAATTAAAGATTATTATTATTTATTAAACTGCGTGTAGGCTGTGGGCATTTTTAAAGATTGACCAAAAGAAAAATCTTTCTTTATTTCAATACTGAAATGTGACCTTTTTCGTATGAGAGAGACAATAAAATTGCATATATAAATTATAAAAACAAACATGACATTCAAAATATCAGTTGCTTAATTTTATTAGGAGAAATTGACCATTATTCCTTTTAACCATGCAGATTTCTGACTGACTTTGTAAAATATTTTGCGGGTACCACTAGTTAGAACATATATTGGAAGATATGATTGCATAGTTTTCCATTACTCGAGTTAGAGAAATTGCACTGTAGGACAGCAAGATTCGTAGACAGATCTATGACCGCAATCATTGCGTTGCTTAAGGATTTTGAATTGAATATCGCTATAGAAACGTAGGTTAAACGCTATATTTATCCTCCCTTCAGCCAATTGGGACGATGCAGAATGCCATGCTAAGACTATTACAAACCGATTTAGCACATTCAATGCAGGTTTATTCGTTTCCAAGTAACTTCTTTTATTGATGACAGATATCATCATTTATTGTAAACGATTCTCAATGCCTTAAACACACTGGCTTCAAAAACAGGTTAAATACTGATTAAATTTGTCGCAAAATCAGCTGGCATTTCTAGCAGGGAAGTGAAAGGGTTTATCTTCAAGTGAATTATAGATAATAAAAATTAGTTAAGGAAGTATTAAGAAAAAATGAAGCACGAACAAACTGATAAAATGCGTGTGATAGACCGTAGGCTGGAGCGATATCGAGACGAAATAATATATTAGTTAGTGGGCGGAATCAATTTTTGTTGCTGACTGAAATACATTTATTTAACCACTTACTTCAACCAAGTTTTTTCTAGACACATAGAGCTATTCAATTTTATTTTTCTCAATGGATACTTACTCACATTAATTCTTGCATACATAGAAATTTTATTTAAATTTGTATCTTGCAACTTATTTAACACAATATAGTTTAGAAAAAACTGCTGATTAAAACGTTGTGACCTGTGTAATAATATCCGTAAATTTTAGGTTTTTCAATAAATAAGTAACCTCATTATTTTTTAAAATGTTATTGATTATTTTAATGACCTTAACTTTACTTATAGCATGCATGTGAAATGAAAATTTAAATTCCTTTATATTGGTGTTCCTTGGAACTTTATTACATTTTCCCAGTTTTTATTCATGCCATATAAATTTTCAAATTTCAATAAGTAATTAATGCAAGTTATGACCTCCATAAATTTCCATGGAAAATGTCTTTGAATAGGTAAACCTTCCTTTGTTTTTAACTAAGGGTTCAAAATGAGAGCCTCTGGCTCGTGTAACATTCAGTCGATTTTTTATTTGACTAATCTTTTCCGAGGTTTTGCGAATTGAGAGTTGGCTACTGAGGTCAACCATGTTCTCAAACTTCTTTCTAGAAGGTTGTATCTTAAGCAATATATTTTTATTTATTTATGCATGGTTTTCAAAACTTAAACAGTTCATAATACCTATCCTAAATTAAACGAAAGGTATTTTTATGAAATTGAAACTCACTGAATTCTTCTGTTTAATCAAGCGTGGACGCATTGGTAATACACACACTCCACAGTTAAATTATCTCCCGTTTAATGTTCGATGCGAAAATAAATTAACATCTTTCACCAAAAGTAAAGAATGTCGTAAATTAAATAATGCACAATTTCATGCATAAACTTTCACATGTATTTTTTCAGAATTTAGAGAAAATATCAACTACGCCATCTACATTTAGTAATTTACTTTCATAATAATAATAATAATATTCATTTCAGTTTAATATCTTCCATATAATAAATTAAATATATATCAGTTTTAGCAAGTTTTAGATTCATATTTGAAAGAAATTAATAAGGTTTGTTGCAAAGCTGTTAAAAAATTTTTGTGTAGTATTTTCAACTAACCAGAGTTAATAATAGTAAAGTTTAGAAGCTCGCATAAAGTATTACCGTTTAAAACGTGTATCTATATTAAAATATAGAGAATTTACTAGATGTATAATAAGGGGAAATGTTAAACTAATTAATTAGAATTGAATGAACTATTTATTAAAAAAGAGCTTTCACCGTGGTAACTATAAATCGATTACTACCCAAAGAGGTTTAAATAACAATTTAATTCACTAACGTTTATAACTGCAGATAGTGTATTTCAATTTCCAAAAAAAGTGCATCGATTAAGGAGGGAAGAAAAAATTTGCAATGCTTTTCACAAAGATTTAGTGCCATTTTTTTCAAATTAAGTTCTCCCTTAACACCACCTCTTTTCACAAAGACATGCATGAAAGTAAAAATAAAAAAAATCGCACGAGATACTCGACACGTAAATGCACACGGACGACAGCCGTTAACATCCTGAATGAATTTTCAAAGATTAAAAAAAAATAAAATTTTAAAAATCTAAAGCGATCCCAAAATAAACTTAATATAAATAGCTATCCTCCTCCAACGCTTTTCCCATTGTCCCGCTTTCTCCTCTTTCCACTCACCCAACCCAATAAAATCAGCTTACTGGGTTTACACCCCAACCCCGAACTCTTCCTCTTCCACCTCCAGTTTTCTCGTACATAGCAACCCACTATATGTGAAAGGTCATTCTGAAAATTTCCTCCTCATCCAGTGATCCTTTTTTGTCTCTCTATCTCTCTCCTCTCCCACTCCTCCTCCTCTCTCCCACTTCCTCCATACTCGACCGAGAGTGACCCTCCACCCACTTTCCTCCACTTGTGCGTGGTCCCAGCATTAATTTTCCAGGAGGCTGCTTCACCCCTTTTTCCTCTGACCCACCCTTTCCCTCAAGCCCATCCCTTAACCCTCTTCCTGCAAAATCTGTTTTGGACGAGAGAGCGAGAGAGAGAAGAGGAATGGCGGGGTCAGATGGGGTGGGTGGGGAAAAGGCAACAACGCCCTCCAACGCCACCTCCCTCCACACTGCTCCCTCACGTCCCACATAACTATCATTCTCTATATATCGGTCTAATCACACTTATGCGTCGCCTGCCCCTTCAGTACCGTGGCACATTTTTCTCCAGTTTCAAAACCTTTGCCAGTATGTGAGGAAGTCAAGAGGGGCACATCTGATCCGACCGAACGCTTAGCTCCTCCAACGAGAGAGTCAGGAGGTCAACTCGATGCTCGAAAGAAATACGATATTTTCTTTTTGAATCACGCCCGTTAAATCGCGGCCTTTCGGTTCCATTTTGACTACCCGAACTCTGAATTGGGAATCCCTCGATCTTCGTGCGGGGGAAAAACGGAGTAAAATTCGCGGAACGGACGCATTGTATGGCGTGCACCTAAGGCCGCTTTTTCCTTCGCTTTTGTCACATCCCTTTGGATCTCTCTCCCTCCTCTCACCTCTCTCTCTCTCTCGCACAGCAGGGTATTTTACGGTAGAGGTGACGCCGAATGGGTTAGCGGGTGGATGGGTTAGAGGTTCTCGCTGAACAAGGGGATGAAGGGATTTCCGAGGAAGGAGGAAAAGCATGAGAGGAGTCGGTGCGCGTGTGTGGAGCGGAGTAGAAGGGGGATGAGTTAGGTATTCGCGCGTGGGCATACTGCGAGGAGTGGGAAAGGAAGGATAGGAGGAGCAGGAGATATTGGGTTAAAGTGTGTCTACGTGAAACGGTGTGTTTGGGAAAGGTGGGAAGGGAAGGGGCAAGGTGGATGCGTATGAAGCGTTTTGTAAGGCCCCGGGTTTTAAGTGGCGGAGCATAAAACGCTGTCACATAAACGCCGGCGTAGAGAGAGAATCTTTCGGGTCAAAATCGGGGTGTGAAAGGGGCGGCTGCGAGGGTGGGGACGGGCTGGGTTTCACGGAGATGTTCCGCGCAATAGGGGGAGAGAGAAAAAAAAAGAGGGATAGAAAGAAGAAAAAGGGTTGAAAAAGGAGAGGGAGGAATCGGCGGATATGTAGAGAGAGGGTGAGAGGAAAGAGAAAGATGAGAGGGGATGAGATGGGGGAGAGGCGCAACGGAGTTTAATTACGTTCTTCGAATACGGTCATAATCCAGGTGTTTTGCTGAGAGGATTACTTAATCGGGTTGCCATGATATGCTGATGCTGTTTTCCGAGGAATTTTTCTCTCTTGAATATCACCGTTTTGAAAAAGCACCAGCTTTATGTTCTTAGCCCCGTGAATGATGCGTTCCTACGCCATCGCAATTATGTTGTAACGCAAATTAAGGCACAGGGGAGTTAATTGCTTATCTTTATGTTAATGGGATTGCTCGAAATCTTATATAGGTAATTTCCCCCAAATAAATTGTAATAAAGTGCAATTTTGCTTTCCTCGTTTTAATATATTTAAAACTTTTTCTACTTTTATGTAGTTACGTTATTTTCTCTATAACAGTGCCATTGAAGAAATTTCTTACTGAAAATATAAAATACAAAAATTGTTATTAGGTATTTATTCGACGTGGTGAGTCTCATTAACTGAAACTTATTAATAGACAAAACGATTTTTGGAGAAGGTTATTTTAAGAAAGAACAATTTTATTTTACACAGAATACAAAAAGGAACTATAACATTGATTTATAAAAACAAATATAAATGGTTGATTATAAAATAATATTCCAATTTTACAATATTTACTATACAATTTTAATAAAAATATTTGTTGGTATAAAACGGTTAGATATAAAGAAAAATGGAACAACTTGTATGTATACATGCATTATATATGAGTCGAATTTAAGTAAAAATTATCCTGCATTTAACTAATTTATTCAGAAGTATATATTTATCATTATGTGCCGAGAAACAAATTTCAGCGACGATACGTAAACTACCATGCTCCATGACCAATGAACACTGATGTAATGGTATAGTACAGCAAAGAAAATGAATGCGGCATAGCAGCAATTTACAAAGTTTACGGGATTGCGTTACGCATCACAGGAGGAACTCTTTCCACCGCTCACTTCACCTGCAATCTCCAGAGAGCCATTAAATCCCCTCTGCCGTCTCCCCTTCACTCAACAGAGTTGCGATGTTGCAGGTGAAACATTCTTGCACACACACGCTCCCTTCATTACGGAAGAAGCCTTACTCTCCTCCTTCCCCTCTCTTTCTCTCTCCCCTATCTCTATCGAACTCCCTTATGGCGCCACTTTCTCCCTCTCCATCCTTAACCGTCCTCGAGAGCTCTTCTCTCCTCCCATCCCCTTGTTTCTCTTCCATCCACTATCGAGATTTTCCCTTTTCTTAAGCCCTTTCTCCGCCTCTTCTCTTTTTTCGGTCTCCAACCCTAAATCCGAACACTTCAACCGCTTTCCCATTCCCCTGACCTCCACTTCCACCCCGCCACCATCTTCTCAATTAACGGCCATTAATTGAAGATTTCGCGAGTCCTCTCTTCTCCTCCTTTTCTCCAAATTCCCTCCGCTTGCTCTCTCTGCCGCTCCTTGGTTCTCCACAGAAGATATCTCTCCCGCCTATTTTCTCGATCTTCTTCTTATTTTCGGACCCCCTTCCGTTGCTGCTTCGTCCACATTCTATCCTTTCTTCCTCACTCTCTTCAGAGGTACCTTTCTTCGACCCTCCGACCTCCAATTACCGTTCCTTGGGGTGAGATGAGGGACTTATAGGGAGCCCTCTCGCTATACCCAAGGTCTCCTCCGTTCATTCTCTTATGTTCTTCAGGACACCATCTCACCAACCCTTCGTCCACATCTCTTCTAAATAACTTCCCTCTCTCTCCTCCTACTTTCGCACTCCCACCTCTCATTCTCGGTTTCCTTCCTTCGGCCGACGCCTCTCCCTCCATCATTCCTCTATCTCTCCCTCTCTGTACCCTTTAGCGCCAACTTCTCCTTTCCCCTTCGCCCCGGCCAACGAAACTTTTTCTCCTTCCTCTCCCAAGGCAATCTATTTCAGACCCTCAATTCCTATGGATCGCGAAAAAGACAATCACCGCGAGGCCACTCACAATCTTTCCACCAAAGCCCTGTAAAGAGTTCGAGCTAATCACTCCAATATATATTTATTGGGGGAAGATAGGCTATTGGAGGTGGAAGTTGGGCTGAGAGCATTTGCATGCATTACCATAAGGTCAATAGAGGAAATTAAAATATATATTTATGACTTTTGAACTTATTTATTTTTTAAGAGATATAAGCGTTACGAAACGAAAATCGTTAAAGTATTTTTTCACTCAGATAAAGTCAAGATGAAAAATGTTTAACAGGCACAGATAAAATTATTTTAGTAATTCAGTTATTTCCTTGGAAAGTTTCGAAGCGTGGGCATGGAGAAGAATTCTGATCATCAAATATGTGGATGGGATGAAATACGAAAATATGCCTAGAAGAATTGGAGAAAACCAAATACAGGAAATAAGAAAGAGGGAGCTGGAATGGATCGAGCAGTACCCGAAGGAAGAGATCATGGCATGTTAGAAGGGAAAAGAGGAAGAGGAAGGAAAATACCTCGTCTGATGGACAACTTGACTACTTGGAAGGGTATGATCGCTGAAAAGAAATAAAAAGATTGCGGAAACAGGAGCGTGTTGAGAAAGAGGTTTAATCAGAAAGTATTACTAACCAATTCACGGAAATATTACCTATGGTCAAATAAATATATACACAAAACACGACGAGTGATTGAAAATTAACAGGACTGAATTCTCTTGTAAAAAATCCCAGATATGTCATTCTGTCATTCCGAAACGCTCGAATGTGACGCCGCTCTTAAAGAGCAGGAGATTCGAGTACTATTTACGACAAAATGTGTACGATATATACTTTTATTGTCGGTTGTTTACTTAAGGACAATGAAGAAGGTATGCAGATACAACTTACTAATTATAAGAGATTTATAAACAAAATTTGTATTTATTGGCGCATTTATGATAAGGTAGATATATTGTTATAACAGCAAATATTGCGTGAAATTTGTTTGGTAAAATAAATGGGAAGAAAATGAATGTGTAGTATTGTAATAATGGAATCGCTCCAAGCGACAGCAATTTGCCATTCATTCTCAAGCGACAACAATTTCCCATCATTCCAGCTTTGCCGTTACAATCAACAAAGCTCAGAGTCAAACTTACGATCATGTTGGTATCTATTTGACAGAGCCCGTCTTTTCCCATACGTTGCATTGTCAATATAAAAAAATAGAAAGAACATCAAAGTGTTAATTAAGGAAAATTCCGCACAAGGTCGACTGTTTGACACTGATGAACGGTTTACAAAGAACGTTTTTTTTCAAGAAGTCTTAAAAAATTAATGAAAAAAAGTTAGATTTATTTGCTCGCAAACAATTTTTTTTAAATATACAATCATCGCTGCTTTTCAGGACTACTGCAACAATTCCGTCCTAAGACGGGTTATCGGCTTAATACTTAATTCACGCATACCCGTCATACATGACGTGCAATTATACTATTTTTGCCTATAAAATTATGCCAGATATTGTTTAATCATGCCTTATCAGTCCAGTAAATTCTTGGAATATTTCTGTCAGTTTCTATATCACGTTCATAGTTTGAAACGGTGTTTAACATACGCATCGTTGATTTACAAATGGATGTGCGATAAAATTTTGTGTGCGCTTAGGTAAAACCAATAAAAACGGTTTGAATTGGTGAAACATGTTCAACGGGGATTGTTTGCCTAACAGCAGAGTGTTTTAATGCATGAGGGATCTGAATCAATCGCTGATCAAAAGTCAATCAAATTTATTGATAACAAAGGAACATAATATCATATTTAGAATTCTTTCCGCCAATGTGGGCATTAGATATAGATTAGTTTATGGTGGTCGACGATGATTTAAGTAACAGGAATTGAACAGCCAATTTGATGCCAAAAATCATGAACTATGAAAGAAAACGCAAATCGAGTGCCATGTTTCATTAACTCTAAGATGACTTATATGTTGATCGTTACTATAATACCATTTTACGCAGCATAATTTTTTTCAAATGTCTTTGTCGCCTTGCACACCGCAAATTTGCCTCGCTGGAGGTCCTACGTACGTGTATGTGAGCCCCTATAATCAATACATACCTTAACTTAATTTACTCCAGAAAATGATACCACCAAACGAACTCAAAATAATCCCTGATGCAGACTAATGTAAACTTTTGCGCTTGAAACATATGGAACTCAACTTACGTCAGCTTTCCTTTAATTTATGCCACCCACCTTACAAATCATGCCTATAAAACTTCTACAACTAAACTCACGCCAAGCCTCCTTGATTTCATGACCCAGAAACTACCCTATACTACCATGCATACACCGCTGTCACTTAAAACTTATACAACTCAACCTACAGGTTTGTTCCTGCAACATTTACATCCAATATAAATGATTTAATTATTAATTAGTTTAATTATAATTAGTTTAAGTAAAATGTTGTTACTTTCGATGATTCGTGATTTCACCACAATGATCCTAAAATGAAGTCCAAAATTTGTTAGTGGAATCGCCAAGATAGTCCACGACCTCAGAAGGCGGAGGTTTATTGTAGTGCGGAAAAGTTCATGCATGTCGTTTTCTCTAACAATATTAGTTTCATTTGCGGTCATTGAATACTAAGAGGTGTAAGGGTATACAGCAATTATTAATCCTTTATACTGAGAGGCCCGCTCTTAGAACAACAGAAGAAAAATGTCCACATAATGGTGAACATAGTTACATCTTAATAATATACCTGCGCATCGATCTCTGGGTTCCTATGAAATCATCAAAGAAGTGGAGTTCGAGATGATGGATCATTTACCATATTTACCGGAACTAATATACTGCGATTTGTTTCTCTTTCTGAAATTTGAAAAAGAATTGAGAGGTTACTATTTTGAGTCTGATAATTAGCTAATAAGTGCTTTAACGATTATACTCAGTAAACTACCAAGACCCCTCTTAATTAAATGGTAAATACAGTAAGATAGGTCTATTTCAGCAGAAGGAGAGTATTTGAAGAACAGTAAATAAATTTTATAATTGGAAGTTGTTTTGACTATGTTCTTCCCTCATTTTGGTTACTATCCTATTGCCTCTCGTGTATAAACTCATCAAGCTATACCGCATTTTTCTACTATGTGAAAGGTTTTAATTTTTACGTCCTTTTGATTTCATCTAGGTCTGTATTATTTTTTCAATGTTTTTGTATTTCACACGATGAGTTATCATTTATGGCATTAATTTTGTTATTAATGAACTACACTAAAAATTTTATAATAACCAGCTCCATATAATCTGCTGCTACACTATTTTTTCCGATCTTGTGGATACCTACGGCTCTCGACACATTCTCTAAAATGGAATAAACTACACATTCATACATATAATGGAAAATAGATTTTTGAGTAAAAAGTTTAACATGTTATGTACTCTGGCGTCTAACATGTGAATTAAAACTCCATGATTTAGTGAGTGGCATCTTAAGTAAAATTCAATAGTAGAGGGATATTTTCACTTAAGTGTAATGAAATACTCTTTGATTAATCGGAGTGGCATAGGAAGTTTTCCTTTTATGCATAGTGTACGTAAGGAAGAATAAATTTAAGGCTCATTTGACCTTTCTGTAAATGGAAAAGTAGAAAATTCATTACCATTGCGAATTGGACCACATTTTTTGTTATTGCTAATGACGTGGAAATTCGATTGTTTTTTTTTAATTTTCTGGACTAAAAACCAATATTTTGTTTTTCAGTGCTTTCGATTTTTTCAGTTCGATTTGAATGATGTGTAAGAAAAACTGAAGTATTGTTGATAAAGCTTATATGATGAATGCAGTCAATTAGAATATTATTTTGAAAAATAATCATAATGCTGTGTAAAAATTTGTATATTTTTCATAAAATATTGGTGAAAACGTCGTTCACTCTTTATCCCTTTCCCATTTTAATGCATCCCCCCATATCATCGTAAAGATTTTTTAAATGTAATGAGTCCTTTTATAATACCTGTCTCTGATCTTAATTTCGCATCCTAGGAGCAAATATATTTGCATATTTTTTATACAGATTACCACAAGGAACAATTCCTTATTGTTTTGCATGTCAAAATTTTAACAGACACACCCACCCAGCAATTTATGAACTGGAGAAGGGATACTTAAAATCTAGCCATCGCTAAGTTTGGCAGAATATTTGCTGACATTGTTTAAATTGTATATTTATCTACATTGGTCCCCCTTATATTTTCTAACATCTACTCATATTGATTTTAAAAATATAAGGTCCAGCAATAAATTTTATCAAAGAACCATGCCAGTAAGAATCGCAATACCAAATTTATGGAGGGAATATTTTCAAATACATTCGAATTTAATTAAAATTTTCTTGGTAAGAAAAACAACAACAGTCCGCCTTTCAAAAGAATTTTTAAAAGTGCAAGTGATACTTCGCTTCTAATTTGAAACTGCTATATTAAAAATTAATTTTTTGATTCATTCGGAAGGGATCATAGAAGGAAGCGGAAATATTTACTTTGGGAGAAATCTAAAAAAAAGCTTTATTTCCATGTGATTTTGAAACAGCTGAGGCAATATTCCCATTTCTCTAGCAGTAGATTTTTTAGAATTTCAACTTTATTGAGTAACTTGGGAAAACTTACTCAAAGCTAATAAGACGTCGGCTACAATATTTCCGAAACAGAAGTTCCTCAGCAGAATATGACATCATAAATTTTATGCATATGATAAGAGAGAAGATGAAGAGAAAAAATATAAATTTAATCAAATATTCTGGTTTGTGAAATATTAAATATTCTGTTTGTTTTTTTTAATTTTCATCCCTCAACCACAAATGACAAAATAAATATTTGAAATCCCAGATATTGAGATAATGTCCGTGCGTATAGCACAAATAACAACGCTTTTTCCACCGGCGTAAAAAGACAGAAATTAAGGCCATTAGCAAAGATTTGATTAAAACCTGAACTCTTTAAAAAATCAAAAGAAGACTTTCTACATTGATTTCGTGAATTCTATCGTCCCTTTCACCTCTTACTTGCATAAAGATGTCGATATATTTAGTTTCTGTCTCGCTCTAACTCTCTCTCTCTCTCCCTCGGTTGCGTTCCAGATATCCTCCTTTTCTCCCTGAAGCATTTCCCATTCTCCAGACACTTCCACTGCCCGTCGCCCTATTCCTTTTCCTCCCGCCTCCTTCCATCTACCCGCCATCCTCCTACCCTCCTGCCTCCTCCCGTTCGCCCAAAGCCTCTTTTTGCTCCCATCCTTAATTTTCAGCCTCCTTTATTCCCTCTCCTCTTCTTTGGAAATTGGACGGAATTCAATTAATGTTCACTGTGTCGAAAGGAACACCCGCGCCAAATTCAGAGGGTAGGAAAGACGATGGGGACCGTTAAAGGAATGGAAAGCCGAAAATTTAACAATATTAGTTTGCCCGGAGTAGTCCCCATCCTTCCTATCTCCCACTCCCGTCCTCTACCACTACCCCCAGCCACAGGATTAAATCTACCCCATTTCTCTTATAGCGGAGATGAGTTTTATTGCCGCAGGAGAGTGGGAAAGAGGAAGAAGACAGGGAGGATTCTCTTGTCGACCGCCTATGCTGGAGTTTTTTAGTGACGGAAAAGTCGATCTTCGTGTTCGATGGCCATTTCTAATAAAAAAGAAAATTCACGGCAGTGAAAAAAATCGAAACTTCATTTCAGTATGTGGAAGAGATGTCGGGAGTTGCATTTCGTGTGGATTAAATTTCAATCTTGGAAAGTGCAGATATTTTTAGGAGGAAACGAGAAGAGGAATGAATTCTAAGATAGAGGGAGAGAAAGAGAGGAAAAACTTCTAGGAAACAATAAAAAGCGTATTTCTCGACTTGAATATGTGATAATATATTTTTTAAATATATTTTCTTAGACAGGTATGAATTAAAAGTTTTATTGTTGCCCTTAATCTGATATGTTGGACCTAGTATAATTACACAATGTTTTGGTTTAAAATTTTGCTATTTCATCTGAGTAGCTACCGTTTTTTGTAATTTTTCGCAAAATGTTGGAAATCCTGTTAAAAATTAGTATTAAGGTTTTAAGTAAATAAATTTTAGTTTAGTTCTTTGATATTAATAGATTCTGTTTGGAGATCAATTCATTTATTATCACAAGTATATAATAATCCATTCTGTTGAGATAAATGAGATTGGTATTTTACAGGGAAAATGGAGTGAAAAGTCGTTCTAAAACCAATAATCACAGAGACTATTCCAAAACCATCCCATCATATCATTCAAAAGATATATTTTGTTATATTATAAACAGTTTCTTGGCGAGACCATTCAAAAACTTCTCTGATATTTGTTAAAATAGGAACCTTAATAAGTTCCTAAAATTGTATGCTAATATTTGTTAAAATAGATGTTATTGTTTCCTTTTTAGAGTTTTGCTAGTGATACTTTAAAATCGTTTTAAAATATATTAAATTTTGCAAGTATTAATGGACAAACTACCAATCAAAGTTTCCTTAAAAGGATAATTAATGAATTTAAATCAATTTTTCTTCTGAAATATATTATTGTATTGTGTAAAATTAAAAGAGAAATATTACACAAATTTCCGGAATTTCTAGATTTGATTTGTATTTATTTTTTATATAAGTATAAAATTTTAAATTAAGTATCAAATAGCGGATACTCATTAATTAGAATATTTTAATTTCCAATTCCTCCTACCTACTCCAATATGGCCAAATAAAACTTTTTTATTTTAATTAAGATTTGCATAATCGTGCATCTCATAAATCGGATACAGGTTTAAAAACCGACATTTATTAAACTATTTTAATAACAACCGGAAAAAATATGTCCTTTCATCTCTCCCCAATCCACCCCAAATTCAACAATAAGAGGACTTGTAAGCTTTTTCTCATCGCTATTCAAAACGGTTTTTTGTGAGCACATCTCCACCCAACCATTGAGTTTTGGGTGGCCTTAGAGAGGCAAAGAAGGGAGAGAGGAAAAAAAAGAAAAAAAAGTTGGCAGAAGATGGAAGGAAAGTGTAGAAGAAAGAGCGAGGCATGTACCGAGGACCTTGGAAGTGGTAGGGTTCGACAGGATGGAAGGGGAGTGATAAGGGCTGGAAGGGTAGAAGTTTGAGGAGGAGGAAAGCATTGTTGGACTATGCTCTTGGGGATAGGGACATCTTTCACTAACTCTCGATGGGATGAAAGATCGATAGTCGTCTTTCTAGGTCCCTGCCCACGCTGTTCTCCAGAATCCGCGTCGGCCCCTACTTTCCCCTCCTACTGGCCACTTGCTCCCGTCTCCGAAACTCTCTCCCTCTCTCCCTCTCTCTAGTCCCTTCAGCCCCACAAAAACCCTCCTCTATACTCCACTTTCCCTTGTATTTTTTTATCCTTACTTCAATCTTTCTCACTCTCTCTATCACATGCCCACCCGCGTTTCTCTCTTCCACGACCGCTGACCACCTTGCTCCTTATTCCCTTCCCACCTCTACCTTCAGCCTCTCCCACCCCCAGGATGATTTACGACCGTCTGCAGAATTGATCACCCCCCCCCCTCTTCACCCTATCGCCTCCCGCGAGATTTATGGCGCTTTCGGGGATAAAGGTATAAGAGCGGGAAGAAGGACGAGCGATGGTCTGGAGAGGGGTTAAGGGGGAATAGAGAAGGACCAGTGAGCGAAAGGGATAGAGAAAGAGAGAGAGGCAAAGGGGTGAGAGGAAAAAAAGCGAAACAAATGATGTCGATACAAGAGAAACGATCTTATTTCGATTTACCTCCAGCGCCTGCCTTCAAAAAGAGAACCTTTTTCACGGGCCGTGTGTCGAGAAAGAGAACGAGGTGCATGCTCGGCGAGACATCCGCCTTCGCTAATGTATTGTTAATGAAACGGATGAAATTCCTGTTTCATGTCCAAAGGTGGAATGTTATTATCCAGCGATGGGTTTTATATCGACACGTCGTTTGGCCGAGTGATGACTTTATCACCCTTCGACCGATGAATTGAAAAACTGGGAAAGAATTTTAATGGAATCGCTAAACTGCTTGGGCGACTTTATTTCGAAAGGAGAAATAACGAATAATTAGGTTTTGTCCAATTTGGTGATATTTATAAACATGTAAAAATCATTTTAAGTGTAATAAGATTTATTTAAATATTTAGGCATTTAAATGCTATAATATGTTTCTTTTTTGGGTCATATCTAAAAGTTTTATTTTTCTCAGCTTGCAATCATTATTATTTCATCATCATCATGCTTCTGTCCGAAGACAGGTTTTAACTGAATCGCTGCCTCCATTTCTCTCTCTCCCTAGAAGCCTCTTTTATACCTCTATAAGTATTATATCCCTGCTTTATATTATCCAATATTCCTATTCTTTTTCTCCCTCTTCCTATTCTTCCACCAATTTTTCCTTCTAAGATCGTCCTTTGTAAACACTGTCTTCTCAATATGTGCCCTATCCAATTTGCTTTTCTTTTCCTGATTGTTTTTATTAGCGACTTTTCTTCTCCCACCATTTTTAATACTTCTTCGTTTCTCTTCCTCTCTGTCCATTTCACTTTCATCATTCTTCTCCATACCCACATCTCAAAACTTTCTAAATATTTTTCCTCCTTTCTCCTTACCGTCCACGTCTCTGCACCATAAAGAGCTATGCTCCATATGTAGCATTTTGCTAATTTCTTCCTTGTTTCTAAATTAATTTTCTTGCTTGTGAGAAGCTCCTTCTTCTCGTTAAATGCTGCTTTTGCCATTGCAATCCTACTTCAGATGTCCTGTATACTACTTCCATCCTGTGCTAAAATACTGCCGAGATATTTGAAACTACTTACTTGTTCCAATTTTTGGCCATTTACCATTATATTTAATTCTTTATGTTCCTTTGAAACCACCATGACTTTCGTTTTTTCAGCATTGATCTTCATTCCATATTGTTGGCCAACCGCCATTAGTCTGTCTGTCATCCTCTGAAGCTCTTTCTCGCCTTCTGCTATTAAGCCCTGATCATCTGCGTATTTAATGGTGGTAATACTTTCACCTCCTATCTTAAATCCTTTCTCTTCCATCAACGCTTCTTCTGTTATTGTTTCTGCATAAATATTAAATATCGCTGGTGAAATAGGATAACCCGGCCTCACTCCCCTCCTTATTGAAGTACTTTCTGTTTCTTCTCCTTCAACCCTGACTCTAATCTTTTGATCAAAGTAAAGGTTTTTAAGCAGTCTTTTATCTTTCCAATCTATTCCTATTTTGTTTAAAATACCCAGCATTTTATCCCATTTCACTCGGTCAAAAGCTTTCTCCCAATCTACAAAACAAAAATACATACCTTTATTGACTTCTAGCGCTCTTTCTATCATCATCCTCATACACCCTATAGCATCTCTAGTCCCCCTTCCTCTTCTAAAACCAAACTGATTATCTTGCAGCTCCTTTTCTATTTTACCTTCAATTCTTTTGGTTATTATTCTGGTTAGAACTTTAGCTGTATGAGAAATTAAACTAATAGTTCTGTAATCCTTACAACATTTTGCATTGTTCTTTTTCTCCAGTGGTACCATCACAACATCTAAAAAATCTTCAGGCCATATGCCAGTATCATATACTTGGTTAAAAAATGTCGTGAGTTGCTTAACTGCTTTAGACCCCAAAACCTTAAGAACGTCCACGGGTATATCATCACTCCCAACAGCCTTCCTTCTTTTCATGTCATCAATTGCTCTTTTAACTTCAGACTCGAGAATACGTGGTCCTAGCTGATCTTCTTCCACATCCTCTTCTTCATTTAATTCAATATTTCTTGGCTTTCCTTCTTTGTCATACAGAACCTCAATGTATTCTTTCCAGGCATTCTTTACATTGTCTGGATCCGATACTATTTTACCACTTTTGTTCATGATTCCTTTACGTCCTATCTTTCTTGCTTTTTTCTTGAATAGTTCCCTTGCTTTGCTATACATGAGGTCTGTTCTACAAATTCTTTCACATTCGACAATCTCCTCGCATTTTTCATTTATCCACTGTTCTCTTGCTTTATCTGTTTCCCTTCTCAAAGCATTATTTAACTCCTTGTACTTTCTTTGGCCTTCTTCAGTGTTTATGTTCTTCCATTTTCTCCGCTCTTCCATTTTTTGCAGCATGGCTGCTGTGATCCAGGGTTTTTTGTTTCTTTCACCCGTTATCTTTCCTACCTTCTTTTCCATAACATCTTTAATGTTGCTATGGGTGTATCTCCACTCCTCATCTACATTCTTCCTATTTTCTTCAGCTCTCTCCCCCAACCTTTCCTCCAGCTCAGTCATGATAGCCTCCTTGTTTTTAAGGAGTTCCTCTAAGTTCCATTTCTTGTTAACTCTTATGTTTCTCTTAACGCTCTTCAGTCTACATTGTATATTTGCCACCAAAAGGTTGTGGTCAGAATCAATATCTGCCCCTGGTAGTGCTTTCACATTTTTAATGCTATTTCTAAATCTTTCATTGACTAGTATGTAATCTATCTGGTATCGTCTCTGGTCTCCTGGGCTTCTCCATGTGTAAAGTCTTCGCTGGTGATGCTTAAACCATGTATTAGTTACAATTAATCTATTTCTATGGCAGAATTCCACAAGTTTATCCCCTCTTTCATTTCTCTTCCCTAGTCCATATTTTCCCACTATGTTATCTTCCTGTCCCTCTCCGACTACACTGTTCCAATCTCCCATTACTATGGTGGTGATCCTTCCTTTTCCCTAATCCTCCAATATCTCCATAATCTGTTCATAGATTTCATCTACTTCGTCATCGCCAGCATTAGTTGTTGGCATATACACTTGAATTATAAGCATATCCACTGGCTCCATCTGGAGTTTTACGGCTATTAATCTGTCATTAACTGTCACTACCTTACTAATTCTTTCAGCTATCTCTTTTCTCATTATAATCCCCACTCCCCTTTCCTTTTTCTCCCCTCCCGAGTAAATAATCTTAAATTCGTCTGAATTTATCTCGCCTTTTCCTTCCCACCGGACTTCACTAAGACCTACTATACCTACATTATTCCTTCTCATTTCCCTTTCTAAGTTCTCTAGTTTACCCCCTGAATTCATAGTCCTAACATTCCATGTGCCTATTTTTAATTTCTCACTACTTGCTTTCTTATTAATCTTACATTTCCTCTGTGCATCCCCTAGGGTAGTCCCCACTCGGAGATTCGATTGGGGGACTATTTTACCTCTGGAATATTTTACCCCAGAAAGATCCATAGAGGTATTTTCAGCTTTTCAGCCTATCATGGGAAATATAATGAGGTAGTTTCCCCTTGCTTTCCTCATCGCAGTTTCACAGAGTGATTACCCATCTGTAGCTGTTCAGACCCACATGATCACCACCTACAGAGGTACTGTGCAAGCTGCTGCTCTTGCACAGGGGGATGTAAAACCCCCAAGACTGCTTCTTAGTCTGACTCTTCCCCTCAGACCTTTCCGGCTTGGATGGTCCTACCAGGAGAATTATCTCCCGCCGGCATAGCTCTTTGGTTCGTAAGAGTACACAAACCCTCCCACCTCTGTAAGGTTATGCAGTCCTTAGGGAGGGCATTATTATTTATTATTATTTATTATTATTATTTGGGGAGTTATATTATAGATTTGCAAATATTCACAAGAAATGTATATACTCATTGATCATATTAAGACTAATATTAATTGCCGCAGGAAATTTCATGTAAAAAGTCAGATTATTTAAATAACATAGTAGCATATAATATGATAAATAGCATACTTGATACGAAAAATAAACCAATGAAGATGTCCATAATATCTGCATAAAATCAAAACTTTTCCTGGAAATAGTAAGCTTTGAAAAAATCGTTCTTTTCGCCTTTGAAAATTATCTTTTAAAACAGCAATATACCGATTAGATCTGTATGCGGTTAATAAACGGAGGACTAAAGGCGAATTTTGAAAACATTGTACTATGAAACCTACGCAATCTATATTCGGAATACTAATTTCGACTTTTGCATTATAGTTAAACATACAGTATAAATTACGTACAATTTTATGATTTTTGCATGAATATTTTAGTACTGTTTTTAGTTTACGTAGAGTTACGGTAACATTATTAGCCACTTAAGAACCCGCGATGTATTGGAACAAATTGAATTCAACCTTGGTAAAAATCCCAAGATTGATATTGCTTGACACACTTAGTAGGAAAATATTATTCGAGACAATTACTTTTACTCAAAAAATGTTCCTTTTTAAACTTAAATACGTGAATGTCGTTTATATGAAATCTTCAAGTATTTTTAATCGTCCTTATTTAAAATTTAATACGCATGAGTAAAAATAAGCCTCGGAACTCACTCTTGCAGAAACTCAATCCTACACTAGTCGTTCTCCCGTCTAGATGATTACGTGTCCTAGATCGCAATCACTTGAGGAGAAAGAAAAATTTCCAAGCATTAAGTCTGAAAAAAACACCGACCGGAACCAAAAAAATAAGAAGCGGAAATCACATCAGGCTACTACAATGACCGGCTCAAGGGATTTCCTAAGTCAACCTCTCTGAGTGATGCGGGAGTTTTAGAGATACGCACTAAATGGGATACGGCCGAGGGATAAGGAAGAGAGGGCAGCGGGCTAAATTCTCAGGAGATCAGATAAAAAGGAAGAAAAAGGGGAGGGGAGAGAGATCCTCTTTCGGACTCTCTGGGTAGAGCTCCGTAAGGGTGGACACATATTTGAAACGTAAAGGAGCCTTCGCAGCGGCAGTTGGCGGAAAGTGGAAGAGGATTGGAGAAGGGATTGCGCCAAGCAAAGGGATTGCCAGGAGAAAGTAAAGAAAATAACAGTGGCAGATGAAAAACGAGAATGGGAGAAAATGGGTGACAACAGAAAATAGAGAAAGTATTTGATAATGATAAAGATGCGCTGGAAGTAAATTGAATAAGCGGTAGGTAGCCATTCTCACCGAAGCCACTATTTTGGCAGCCTTTCTCTAAAAGTTAGTCAGGATTAATCTTTCCGCACTCTTGCTTTTGGCTCATTCGTCCTTTGCTACAGGTTAGTTAGTTTCAATTTATATAGGTATAATGGTTTTAAAAAGAAGCATATAAATTATCAATCGTTTCTTAAAATTGAAGAGGGATTAAGCATTAATATTTATTTTATATTTGTTGTGAAATATTTGCTGATTGGAAAAAACGCATTTTAATAAGGATTTGAGGTAAGGCTGTTGACCGAGCGCTGAATAATTATGTCTAATTTTTCTCTGTATGTACATTTTATGTTAAATAAAGAGAATATTTAGTAAAGTGATTAAATATATCAAATGATTAAAAGTAAAATATTAGATAGTTCTTTTTTGACGGCTAAAATATTATTTCGATAACTATATCATGAATATTTGTTCCTTAATTATTCAAAAATTGGCAACAACGAATGTCTAAATCCTTTAAATTATTTTTTCTTTAAGAATATTTCTCGGCAAAAGCAACAGCATATTATTCGGATTTCGTAAATTAAAAGTTGTCTAGTTTTCATTATACAATATCAAGAGGAAAAGCATAATTTACTATCTACATTCGCGATAATTGTCAAAGACGTGATTGGAAGAATTATACGAAATCAAAAATATCTAGATTTGGAAATACCAGCTTAAGATATTTGAGATTAAAAATATAATGTTTTTGTGTGGTAGAACAGCAATAATATTCCCGTGACCGATATACAAGGTGCTAATTGGTTTAATCATTAAGATTCAGTCAGGAAAAGGCTTGAATTAACTATTAATATATGTTTTCTCATATTGGTTGGTTGTCAAAACCATCGCGTTTGGCAGAATTTGTTAGAAAATAGAAAAAAATATAAGAACAGGAAATATCGTTTCGTGTTCGCACAATTAACTTTCTTCTGCACCAACTATTTTTTGTTACTTTATGAGGTAAGCTTTCAAGTCAAAATATTCTTATGTATCCATGGTAGTACGCTGCGCATACGTCACATTAAAACGTTGTATACCGGGTTAAGATTCAGGTCCTGAACATATTATCATAAATCCAAAAAAAGCATCAGAAATCTCGTGGTCGGCTCAAATTTTCTTGGTTAAAAATCACGATATAATTAGTAAATGATCAGATTAACTATTTTAATATATTTCTTACTTTGTGTATGTACTTTGTATTGTGTACTATTTACTGTAAGTAAAAGGTAAAATAATATTTTTAAAAATTTGTTATTGAGTGTTTTCTTTAATATTCACATTTAAAAATGAAGAAGAGTATAAATGAGGAAAATTAATCTTACAAAGTACATAATATATTAGTTCGTTTAATATTTTGAATTGCTTATTTGTTTTAATAATTTATATGTGTAGTGTTAATTGCTTCTCCCTTCTTACACTCTAGTATTGAAATAAAGAAAGACGATTTTTTATTTTGGTCAATTGTAAAAAATGCCCACATCCCACAAGCAGTTTACAGAATAATAATAATCTTCAATTATTAACTTTGCAATCTATTAAGTTTTACATAGCTACAACTATAATTTTGAAGCTTCATAAACAGCGCGAAGCGAATGACGCATTCCATTTGTATATTTTTCTATTTAATAAACGATAATTCAACCGGGTTAATTCAATGCGGGTCGTCTTGGCTAAGCCATAACAATTTCAAAAAGAAATGCGTTTTTCTGAGAGACTCTTCCGTGTAACATCTAAACATTTCAAGAATAAGATATATTATAGTTATAGTAGTAGAATAAAGCAAAAACTGAGAAATTCGGTCCGTATTTACGTATTTTAATGAACGAAGGAAATAAATCATGGACATTGAAAAATCGAAACTCCTGTGTAAACATATGGGAAAATATAATTGTCTCCCGGAGTACTTCCATAAACAAAAATAGTTTCCTGGTGTCGCCTAGTTAGCAGAAACAAAATGGCGTTTACAGCATTTATTTATGATAAACAGTTCAAGAGATAAAAGGGAGAACGGATGGACCATCATTGAGTAATTATGTATAAAGATTTTAAGAAGAAATTTGAAATAAAAAGTAAATTTAAATAGCCAAATCTAAAGACTGAAAACTGCCAGTCATAAATGTACTAAGTAGTAATTTTATGCGTCGATATTCGTCAAAAGGCTTTCGGGAAAATTAACATCGATTTAAATCATCTATTTAAAAAAAATAAACGTTGAATTCTACCTTACCTATTTATATATATACATATATAAGTAAATTAGATAAAACTATGGGAAGAGGGACTGATAGAATAAGCTCCGAAAAGCTTGGCCTCACAAGTGGACTGAATTCTATAGCAAGTAAACCGGTATCACTGATATTGGATTGGAATCTCTTTGGAGCATACATGGAAAATTTATTATCCCGCGGTCCTTTCTTGGTTTTCCTTACTCAATGTCCTTCTTTCCCTTCTTATAGGGTTGTCATTTGCCAAGCATACACGTCGCTTGTTATTTATCTCGAGATAAATCAGAACCGAGTTTTAAAGCCGGAAAATAAGACACCAAAATTTTTCCTTTGCTTTCAAATGTAAGGAAAACGAGAGGTAGAGGGAGAAAATGGCTTAATTAACTTATGATATCAATCCCAAAAACGTATCTAAATATATTTCGAATCCATTTGAAAATTATAGGAATGCGAGGAAGCTCTGATATATTTCTGTAATTTTACAATTAAATATATGAAAATGCAAAGCTTGTTTCCATATCATGCTCGTTTTAGCGTTATATTATTAACACAGTAATTGAGAAAAAGTCATTCCGGCTTAACATCGAAGATTAATAAGAAATCTATTAGGGGAAAGCTCATATTTAAGCAATTTACATTTGAAAGGGCAATAATTGTGTCCTAGAGGGTTTATATTGTGTGACGATATTAAAAAATAATAATGTTTTATGGTTAATAGATTATAAAATGCTCTAATTTATCATTATTATCACATGTAGTGCGCTCTTGAACCCAATTGCAACATTTTTAAGTTGACTAAATTATTAATGATAAGCATAAAATTAATTTTTAGGTGAATTTCCTTAAGGGTGAATAGTACTTTTGCCAAAAATATAACAAATTACGCCACATACAATCTGATTAGGGAAAAATGTTGCTGCAGTGTGTATTCCTGTATAAAAACGATTTTGGCATCCAAATAATAATGAATAGAAGATTTTTTAAAGTCATACAGCGACATTTAATGAACTGAAGAAAAATTCAGACGGGTAATATAAATATATTTAAAAAATCCGCTCTGTAAAAAAATGTTTCCAACCAAATTTGTTATAATGTCTTCAACTCTAATGATGACAAATATTTACATTAATGAAGCCCCAAAGGAAATATTTGAAACGAGTACAAATTTCCTATCACGCAAACATTATAGAGAAAATAGCACAAACATATTCATGGAACTTTTCAATGTGTATTTCCATTGCAATCTCAAATTCAATATTTTCACTAAAGAAATATTTACTCTATATTGTATATGGAGAAATTAATAATGATGGAAACTACAAGGGCATGACATGAACCACACATACAAGCTTCTTATGCAATAGACCCAATCAAAAGTAAGATAAAATTTTAAATGACAGAATTTCTCACAGAATTCAAATTGTATTCTAAAAAAGGAGGCAGTAACATACACCAAAGTATCACAAAATGCTCAATATAAGAATGTTTCGCTGTTACACATGGAAAAATAAAAGGAGCAATACCTTGCAAAATCCATTCTCATTAGCTGCTTTCTACCACTAACGAGGTCGTCACAAAGGTCGCGGCGCCTTCAGTTCATCGAGTCACATCCATCCAGTCATTGGGGTAATTTAGCGCAAAAACGGGCGGGATTTGGCTTCATTAGCCATGAACAAGGATTTGAAGTCGTATAAACTTCAGTTTTGAATTATTGCACATATCCACAAATGTACCAAATTCACCACTATGGTATCGCTACACTGCCACAGGATTTTTAACAATCAAGATCATATTCGTAACTCTGCGAGTTCATTGTAGGAAAATTTAAATGAGCTTAGAGGAAAAGAGCTGGAATATTCGCATAATTCAATCGTTAATACTAAATTTTTTATCTTCATTTTACAGATCCTTAATGAGTCAGAGATTTTGGATAATAATAAATCAGAATGAAATTCATTGTAGATACAAAATAATAGCAAATGTCAATTGATAGCAACCTAAATAATTTCACGGGAAAATAGTGAATGCATAAGAAACGACACAAAGGTATTTAATTCATCTTAATAAATCCTTCAATAAGTTCTTTAAACTATTAAAAAAATGTATTCCAAATTAAACCTAAAAATTATAATTCTTTCACTTTTTTATCTTACTCAAAATAGAGATACTGTTGGATAGTGATCTGCAATCGGGATGCAACGGAACTGCTGTCTGCTGTAAAAGCGTAAGTGGTGTGGCGCGATTTTTTTATTATAAGACAGGGGAGAACACGAGATTTTTTTATTATTTCCAAGCTACTACTTAAGAAACAAGTGAGGGAAGAATTGCATAGCAAATTACATAAGGCGCTTTTATCACTGTTTTGCTATTTTCTCAAAGGAGTAAATAATCGCAGATGCGATGCATTGTTGGATGGCTACATTTGCAGCAGCTTGCACTTATTAGCGATTTCTGTTGATTACTCCGCAGAAGTCAATCCTAAATCCACCTCATTTATATCATGTATATGTATCAAATGTAGAGCTCTTTATTCTGAACTTTTGGTGTGTGTAACATGCATCATATTTTAGATATTTTGCACACGGTCAGGCGAATAGATAAACCGAAAAAATAAGTGATTTGTTTAGGAAAAAACGTAAAAAATAAAAAAAAATAATAAAATGTGTGAATAGTATAGTCGAATATTTTCATTGAGTTCTGGTAGATGGAATTCCACAAAGATACTTTTCAGTTGGATAGAGTAAAAGCCTAACAATACGGAAGTGCGCTTCAGTTTTTAGAGGAAATATTAGTATATATCACTCATTATAACGGTCTGTGTATCACAAACCTTGTAATTATAAGTTTAGAAGGTAAGTTCTTGAAAATTATCCTAAAGAGGTTATTCCGTAATCAGTGATTCAGTATCACTATAAGTTTCATCATTTATTTATTTCAATTTTTCTGCTTCTATGCGAAAAAGTTGTTTTATAATACAAAATATTTATTGACGAAAGCTGAGTATTTTCACTCTTAGAATATTTAAAGCTTTTCGGTCGGTAATTAAATGACAAATTTTTATTAAAAGCTATTTTATTTTATTAAACCGAACAAAGTTTTTAATGTAGCTTCTAATGATCACGAAACATCCTGTTTTTTATTTTAAGTTACAGCGATAATTTGAATCATTATAACTTCCTCATCAGTAACTGAGCTTTGAACATCGTCAAAGTTATGTCTGCTTTCCCAGTCAATTCACTTTCTCTTGAGTCAAGCACTCACTTGCACGCAGAATTTTAATATTCATTTTATTCCACAGAGCCTCTCAGTCATTGACCTAAGGACTCTCATGCGATCCGCGGCGGAATGGATCAGCGACAAACATCTTTCTGATGCATCTCGCTACCATGGAA
This sequence comes from Tanypteryx hageni, assembly GCA_028673005.1. NCBI lineage: Eukaryota > Metazoa > Arthropoda > Insecta > Odonata > Petaluridae > Tanypteryx > Tanypteryx hageni. Next base: position 62,794,833 of record CM054116.1, read on the forward strand.
ATCCATTATAGCGGTTGCCAAGGTGTTACCAAGTAGAGATTCCGTCGAACCCCATCTTCCAATAGAACCCAGACCGAAAACCCCGCCCCTTCAAAAAGGGATCTCGCTATTGCCTTCCCTCTCCCTTACCCTAAAAATACGCTCGTCTTCCTATCCAATCCCTAGGTGCCACTCCACAAAGCGGCCTCTGAACCCCTCCTCCTCTAACCCTCTCTCTCTCCCTCAAACATCCCTCGATTGAAGGTGAAGCATCGGTATAAGGGGTTTTCGGTGAGAAGCAGAGATGGAGAAGTGAGAGAGACGGAGACAGAATTGTGTTGATGAAAGAGACGAAGCAGTGGGCGCGGTCGTAAACATCTGATTTTTTCGCTTTGAGGTCTCGGTCTGACTGTGAGAACATAGTCCCACGGTCCTCTGTGTAGCATGAATTTTCGGGAGAAAAATTGCTGAAAGATCTTCTCTTTGAAAAGTGAGTGAGAGACAGAGAGAGAGAAGGAAAGTGAGAGGATAAAAATAGAGAAATGGATAAAAGACGGTGCATAGACAAAAATAAAGGGAGTGATGAAAAAAGTGGAAGGAAAACTTGCTTGTGAAAATCAAACCATGCGTATCAAAGGGTGAACCAAACAAGCGGATATGGAAGAGATTCTTTTGTATATATTTTAAGAATAATGAAGCAGAAATACGTAAGAGGGCAAGGTTTCTGAAGAAGAAAAAATCCGAGGTACAATGATGGAGAAAGGGGTGTATTTTTATATTAAAAGTGGAGATGGCAGAAAATCGATACGTATTTATTCGTGTAGAAAAAGAGGAAACCCAAAGCATAAACTTTCAAAAGTTTCCGCCTACTTTAGCTCTGACGAGAGTGGACAATGCATGAACAAGAGATATACGCATTAAGTTGGACATGAGATCCATCATCAGCGTTTTTACTAGAAAAAGAGAAGACAATGACTTCGGTGATATTGTTCATTCTATTTAACTTCAATTTCACCGTAGTCTCCATCTTTGCTTATTTATTGATATTGTTAAACATTAGGTAGGGAAAGAATCGATGGATTCGTTTGCCATTCATTTAACTCTGAAATCGATGTAGTTGATACCACAATTATATATGTCGTAAATAGAAACGCAATTTATTCAAGTTTTGAAAAAGCGATCAACCATTTTGACTTCTATAAGAATCAGATTGAACTGAAAGGAATAAATTTCGGTTTACAAGTCAATCATAAATGCAACTTCTTCTCAATTCACGTTTATGGGAAAAAAAGTTTTTTGTGAACATTGGCACGCGTTCGTCCTTTCTAGGTGTCGTTGCTGCCAGTCTTACTCGTTTACTAGTTGCTTCCAACAAAAATTCATAATTGACAATAGCTGCGGCCGTCGCACCTGAAAAATAAGAGATTGCGATAGTATTTGCGGAAGCTTATTCAATGGACGTTAGGAAAATAAATCGCCATCTACACTTGAACGTAAATTAAATTTTCATATGTAATATAATATAATATAATATAATATAATATAATATAATATAATATAATATAATATAATATAATATAATATAATATAATATAATATAATATAATATAATATAATATAATATAATATAATATAATATAATATAATATAATATAATATAATATAATATAATATAATATAATATAATATAATATAATATAATATAATATAATATAATATAATATAATATAATATAATATAATATAATATAATATAATATAATATAATATAATATAATATAATATAATATAATGTAATGTAATGTAATGCAATGCAATGCAATGTAATGCAATGTAATGCAATGTAATATAATGTAATATAATGTAATATAATATAATATAATATAATATAATATAATATAATATAATATAATATAATATAATATAATATAATATAATATAATATAATATAATATAATATAATATAATATAATATAATATAATATAATATAATATAATATAATATAATATAATATAATATAATATAATATAATATAATATAATATAATATAATATAATATAATATAATATAATATAATATAATATAATATAATATAATATAATATAATATAATATAATATAATATAATATAATATAATATAATATAATATAATATAATATAATGTAATGTAATGCAATATAGTATAATATAAGATGAAATGTAACCCTAGCTGCATTAGTCAAAATAGAGATTATTAGTTCGCGAATATTGACTTACGATTTACAATTACAAATACGTTGCGTCCGTGTACTTGCTTGCGAATTCATCATCGTGTAATTGAGCTCGCCAAGGAATGATTCATGAAAGAGAACGCGATAAAGCTGAAACCTTATTTATAAACGCATTGCTCTGCGACGAGACATGGATTGGCTTCCTGAAGGAGAGCTAGGGAGATATCACAGCGTCCCGTTTCCTCATATAATATTAGTCGCGTCAGAATTGGTGGTCACTTTCGTTTTTCCATTTCAATACACGGACACAAAAGCACCTCAAATAATCAAAATCGTCGTTCCGCACGGCCAAAAGGCGTAATTCTTTTGGTCTTGGGACCGAGCAACTCGGCCGGTGCAACGGCATTTTGGGAGCACTCAACTGAACCCCACGGCCCTGTTTAAGTAACCCTCACGAGTCATTAATTCCGGCTAGAAGGCTATTAAAAGCTCTTGCACCGGACAAGTCTCCTCCCTCTATTTAGCCGCTAATTCGGCGTGGGTGGTTCTTTCCACACCCTTACCCTTCTGGACACCCACACGCTCCTTCGGCCACTTTCCCCTCCTCTCTTTGTCTCTCCCTCTCTCTCAATTTCCCTCTACCTTTTCTTCCCTTATCACTCCTTCTCTTCCCCTCTCCTTCTTTATTCGCCAGTTCTTTCACGTAAACAAGTGAGACAGAGGAGGGGCGAATGGGTGGTAAGAGAAGGGAAGGCAACAATATTACGTTAGCGGAAGAGTGCGGGAGTTAAGACCTAATTAACACGTTATTAGGCACCAAAAACTACAGAATGACAAAGAGAGAGATAAAGACAGACATTTTGCGAGCTAGAGAGAAGTGGAGAGTGCGAGAAGTGGGAAAGATGGCCTACCTACCGTACACCCACCCAGAGTCCTCTTCGTTCTGCATAACACGAACGCTCCCTCCTTCGTCCTCTACCTCTTCCCCTCCCAATCCCTTCCCTTCTCCTCTTTTACACCCCGTTTCATTTCCGCCCCTACCAGACTACCATTTACCATCCAACTTTCGCCCATTTTCCTCCATTTCTCCTTCCACCTCTCCTCCATCAATTCCTCTCTTTCTCTCCCTCATTCTCTTCTCTTCCACGCACTGTGACTCTTCGCTTAACGTTCAATCTCTCACGATTTCTCTTTCCTCGCATTTCTTTCTTAATAAAAAGCGTCTACTCCTTCCAACACAACTTTCGCTCCCCATTTTTCTTCCTCCTCCTCCGACTCTCTCTTTCAATTGTTCGTTCTTCGCCTTTCTTATTATTTCCTCCTACTCTCTCATTTTCAGCTTATTAAACCTACAGCCATGCCGCTAATTTCATTCATATTCTTCTACTTATTTACTCTCCTTGCCGTTAATTTCTTTAAATGACACGTCTTCCCTCTTTGCTCACATTTCGTTTATGGTTTCCTGCCTACCTTCCTTAATAGCTCCATATGATTTACCACTACTATCACTGAATCTTTATCTTCGAGTACTCTCTCATAAAAATAAATTCCTTTGTTGCACATATTATTCATTTACACCACCATTATATGCTCGGATCATGACAAATAATCTGAAGTGTTTTTTTCTTCCTTTGAATAATTGGCCCTGTTATAGATATTTTATCTTTTACAAGCTCGCATTTTTCATTAAAATCCGAGCCTTCTCATTTCCCTTCTTGCCTTTCTTGAAAATCGTATTAAATTTTACCTCATCACCGTTACTTAAACAGTGTTTCCAGGTCTCTAATTCAATCAAAATTTAGTTCAGGGTGAGTAATTTCCTATTCTCTGTATGTTTTTCCCCGTAAATTATCTGACATGTATGCACCATTATAGCCAGTGTTACTCATATACGATGTGATTTCCATTCTCAAAGTTGCTTTCTTTCCGCGCGCCCGCACGAACACACACACATATGTATGCCCAAGACCCAAGCCTTTCAATTGGTTTGCTTGATTTTTTCTCATTTTATACGCTTGCAGGATAAATAGCGTCGGTCGTCTGCGTGTGACCCCTGGTATGCTTAGTTAGTACCTACAGCGTCTCCAGCGTTATCCGGCCCTCTTTCGTTGTAATCACGTCTTCATTCTGCTTTCACAGTATTGCGCTTTCAGCGTCTCCTCTGTCTATCTCTCTCTTCCCGTCTTTCAACTCTCCCCTATCTCATTAACTTGTCTTTTCATTCCTTCCTCTTTTCCTCCGGTCGTTCCGCGCTTTCTGCACGTAATCGCTCCATCCTTTTCATCTCCCTCCGCTCTTTTCATTAACTCCTCTCATCACTTTTTCATCTTTAACTCCCACCTTATTTTGAATTTCGTCCTCCCATACCTTTAATTCTTCATGCAATCCGTAGTGGTTCAATTAGAGTCTTTCTTCATTCATATTTTCACTCAACGGATTTCCTTTTAATGCTCAGATTCTAATTCGGTGACTCAGAGGTTAGATATAATGATGCCGTTAGGTATGCTTGGAAGAAAAATCTGAATAAAAGTTTTGCAAAATGTTTATTAAATATCATCGTTTATTTACATTATAGCATATGTTATTTATCTATATTTTATACAATCCATGAACTGTGCTAACATATTCAATTTTTAAATTTGTTTCGCAAATGATTTTTTAAAGTTACAGGAAGTTTCAAGAATAATATGGAACTCAGCATTAAACGAATCTTCCAATTATTTTTAGCACGTTTGAAAAAAATACGCTTATAGTTTCATTTTAGCATTTGTCTGTCTGTATGTATGTTTGATTGTCTGTGTAATTGCTTAAACTGAAATTGTGACGAAACCGTAAACGATAGAAAGCTGAACGTTGGATGATAGATTTCTGTGCTGGCGCCATTTGCTTTTCTTTAGATATGAATTTTTAAAAATACACATATTCGGATTCGGCCCAATTAATACACTTTTTTAAATTCCTCCGAAGATGTAAAAGATATAAAGCTGACATTTTGAGCTTACATTTCCACATTAATGCCACTTATTTTTGAAAAGTTTGTTTTGATAACTTGACAGAGACGGATAGAAAAACCCTAAAATATTACTACGAAATTTATTGCGTTTTAAACGTACCATTTCGAAGCATTAACTATCAAAAAAGTTTATTTTAATGTAAAATGAACGTTAATGTAGAATAATGATGCGCAACGCAACGCTAACTTAGCTATTAAGTCATTCTTATTTAAACTCTAACCTCACCTCCACGTGTTAACCCCGTTTTAAAACAAACGAGCCACTATTGATCAAATATGTGGCGATATATCCACATGAAAAATGAAAAAGGCAATAATTTGATTCAGGCTCATGGATAACACTTTACTTGTATATTGTATATTTACGTATAATAGATTAGAGTGTTCCTTTCCACTAAAAAATCTAGCCACAATCTTTAATTTATTGTGCCATACGTATTTGCGTTTCATATACCCGTCAGATAATCATATCCTAGAAGAATTAATAACATGATTCATCGATTACTGCACCTTATTGAATTAATTATAATTTTAGAATCCAAATTGATTGTAATATGACAATTTGCACAGGTAGTAACATTATTGAACTTAAATCTTACAGTTATTGTTAAACTTTTGTGTTCTTTTGATTGGAACGTAGACGCCTGAAATTCTTTCATTCAATTAGTATAATATCAAAATAGTTCTATAGTCCTACAATCCTTTTTAGTGTTTATTACTAAAATATTTAGCATTATTTAATTTTTCTTTTGGTGAGTTTTGATCTGTCGTTATGTATTTTTTATTTCTTAGTGACATCCAATATTTCTATAACATTTATACCATTTTGCCCTTACTCATACTATTATTCTTTCTAAAACCATTCACTGCCTCTTCTTGAGCTCACTTTAGCAAGAGGGCGAACTGATTTGAGCTCATATGAATAATTGCGCTAAATAAGAGGCGAGAAAGCATAATAATTCAACTCGTTCAATTTGCTATCTAGATAGAATAGTAAATATATATGCTAGTTCTTTCATCAGACGGGCATCCTAGACCTCGTCGTCGGTTAAATTCAGAAGGGCATGGTAATGTAAGAATGAAACCCTTGGTTGATTACCAGACATACGATACGCTCAGCGCAACTTCTGACTGGAAATTCCACGAGGTTTGTGTGGGAACGAAAGGAAGAGATTGATCCGTGTTTTCCTCCTCTGGGAAAGATATAGCTCCTGAGAAACTTGCTTCTTACATTAATGACTGAAATTGAAGTGAGAGAGAGAGAGAAGATTGTCAAAGGAAGATATACTGAATACAGCTGCTGATAGGCTAAGAGAGTTCTGTTGAAATTTATCGTAATTCTAGGCGAGGTGATAGAGGGAGTATCGGGATCTCGACGTTAACGACACCCACCTGTGAAGTCACGTAGTTCCCTTTAATTAAATCGCTTGGTAATTGCGCGCCTCCTATGTCTAGCTAGCGCGTGCAAAATAACGCTTCGATGAATCTCGAGGGAATAGGTTGTTTGCGACACGAATCAACGTCATGGTAGAATCGTCAATTTGTTTTTGCGTTGATGAAATTATTTCAATATTGTAAGTGAAAAAATGGAAAAATTGCTAGGCGTGATAGAAAATGATAACCGTACTAATAAATAAATATATTGAAAAGTCGTGCCTTTAATGGAATTAAAAGTGATGGTTGATTCACAATAGAAAATGTCATATAGATAGCATTGGACAAACAATGTCAAAATAAAATGAAAAGATCGATTTGCGAGAGAGTCATTTTTAGAGTTGAAGCATAAATTAATTAAAATTCAATATGAATATAAGCTTTAATAAAAGGTCAGTAATTTTATTGCGAATAATAAACGTTGAACATGACTGGCGGGCTATTTTCATCGTTATTAAAAGAGAGTATTTATCAAAGCTAAATATAATAAGTAAATAATATCACAGTCATAGCATAAATAATATTTATCATGCAGTGGCTACACATGCATCAATCAGCTTTTTAAATAGGCTAAACAATAACGACTTCTCGCTCGAAAGAGATTATTAGAGAGGACCGTTGATGCGTGCGATTCAAAGCCAGACGCTGGCCGTCGTTTCTGAGAGAACGTAGGGGAAGGAGAGGAATAATAGAGAAAATGGAAGGGAGAGCGTGCAGAGTTATATGGCTAAAATGGATGGAAGGAATTCTGGATAACGGGAGGGAAAGGGAGTGAGGAAGGAAGAGAGGAAGAGAAAGGCGAGAGAGAGAGAGGGAGATGGTGAGTAGTAAGGAGCATTTTGTTATCAGCAGGAGGCAGATTTCGGGACCCCCACCAAATATTGAAGAGCGGCAGAAGCTTCTTCTCCTCCACCAGGGCTCTCCCGTAGAACTTCATACGCTACACGTTTTTCGCAAAGGCGAGGAAAAAAAAGAGGAGTCGGAGTTTTGGTGGAAAAGTTATGAGGAGTAATTTGGAGCCGGCTGCCCGGCAGCTGACTACCCACGAATCTTTCTGTTCTCCTTTTCTCTCTCACCCCTCTCACTCTCCTTCTCTCTCTCCCCCTCTCTCCCCTAACTCAGACGCACGCTCACACACAATTCACACCACCGAACCTTCCATACCATTCCATTCAGAGAAGACGGCCCCTTCCACTTAACCTCCTACTTCACATTCTTCTAGGGCTTTAAGATTTTTCTCCTTTATTGGAACGCTCTTTGCTTCTTCCGTTTCCCCGTTCTCCCCAAGCCGCTTCTCTCACTTTCTCTCTCTCTCTCTCACACACTCTCTCCTCTCTTATATCCTATTTCCTAGAAGCGTGGCTACGCCTACCCAGCATACGTAATGCGTAAGGTCTATTAGGTGGAGGGGACCCATTATAAATTAGAAATATCAGAATCCCTTAAATTGCATTTTCTCTATTTAAATGGAGAAAATAAAATTTTATATTTTACTGAGACTGTGATTATATTAAGTCTATTTAATTTCGGCGCGGTGTTATTGTTATTCATAGTTCAAGAGAGATGTACATCATTTAATCCTGCTTCGAGCAGCACCAATGATGCTTTCTAAAATAATTTCAATGTCCTTAAGCCATTCCTTGTCGCTTCATTTTCAGTCGTTAAAACTACTTCTTTTCCCGCCCTTTATCTTATGGTATGAACACCGCCATCGACGACGGATGAAAACGAATTCCTGAAATTCGAAGGAGAGAAAGGAAGCAGTTTTAGATTTTATTTATTTTTTATTTTCGTAGCTGGTTGTGTTCTAGGCGTCCGGTGATAAAAAATATGCCGAGTTATTGTCATACGCCGCGTGCCGGGGATATTATATGTGTGCAGCGTGCCGGCACCAAATCGAATGACCTTTAAAGTTGCATCGTTTCTCGTCTGAAGTTCGACTGGAATGCGAGGGGACTGCTTTGGTAAATTAAAAATAGGTAATAGTTTTATGAATGAAATTTATAGGATATTTTATGGTTCAACATACAATTCTTAAAAATCGTTCCCTCTAAATATATATATATATATATATATATATATATAACAGTATATTTTAACTACATTCAGATATTGATTTCCAAAATGTTGCTGGAGAGAAATCATTTCTATTTCGTGAGAAATATAATGACGAATAAAATAGTACGCTCTAACGAAAGGTGATTGAAATTGACGAAATAGATGACAACTATGTTTTAGAAAACCTTTTGAAGAGCAAATTTAAATAAAACATAACATTGATATATCTCAAATTGCCATAAAAATGTTGGAATAAGTTTATGTGCATTTCACCTATATAGATTCCTTTACCGATTGCAAATTCTAAATTATAATCAAAGTTACCTTTTTATTAACTTCAGATGAAGGGGTAAATATTAATAAATTTAAAGGATTGTTGAACAAGATCGATAGTATGGATCATTCTGAGAAATTAAATAAAGTGGCATGACAGATAAACAAGTAAGAGTGATTCACGCAAGTATTGTAGCACAAATTTATACGTTTTTTCTCTAAACAAACGTGAATTGAAATTCAAATTCTTCTCCAATAAGGTGGCTTCAACGATAGATTGGTGTAATACATGCATAGGATTTTCTCGCTTATATTCTGTATTTCCATCATATAACAGAGATAATGGAATTTAAAATTAGATTCCCGGTACTATGACAGCCCCGACTGGATGATTTAACTCGATTGTGCCATTTTTATCCAGAATTATAATATAATTGACTGTTGATAGACTTATTTGAATGATATGCCTCATACATGTAATTTTTTACAAAAGTTTTAATAGAAGGCCTCAAATATACGACATTAATGTTTATATGAAGGTATGCACCAGAAAATTAACGCTCGAAATTTTCTCCAAATCTAGGTACACAATCAAAAACGTTTTGCTGCAAGACTGCACAAGAATGTCATTTTTCTTTTACTTTCATCTAAATTCTATATACCAAATACCATCGAGATACGTCCATCAGCATAACCTCTGATATAGGTATACAAACAAGGACGGTCGGGCATACAAAAAAGTCAGTTACTATTGATGCTTTTTAAAGGAAAGGTACCCACCAAAATCAAGTGGAAATAATAATGAATATAAAGATTAGAAATCAGTTATGGATAAATTAAATAAATACAGACTTGAGAAAAAATTTAGTGAAACGCTTTGCCTTGGGAAGAGATGTACCCTAAGTCAGCAGTTTTCTGTAGGTCGTGACCTCAAGAGGGGTCATGAAATATTTTCAAGAGCTCGCGTAGACGGAACATTGTATATTTAAAAGTTTCAATATTTTATTTTTTCTTTTATTTTAATTGTGTAATTTGACTATCATTAATATTAACAAAAAATCTGATTATTTTTCTGTTTCAATAACATTTTATATTTATTGGTAGACGTATGGAGATCAGGGAGTCACGATGAGGCTGGCTAGCATAAGATGGAGTCGCAAATGCATAACGTTTGGGAACCGCTGGCCTAAGGAAACACTGGCACGAATAATAATGCAGAAAACGAAATGTGGAACTCAAAAAATAACGGCCGTTTGGGAATAAAACGAAAGTAAAGAATCATGATTTACCTCGTAAGAAAGAAAGGACTTCATGGTAAATGATGTCATTAAATGAAACCATGAATATAAAAGGAAATGGGACGATTTGATATGGAAATCAACTATTACGGAATGAAAACGTTTGCAGAGGAGTGTGCAATGAGGAGAACTTCATTTGAATTTAAATTAGGGATGTTTCTTCGGTCAAACACAATCGATATTAATGCCTATTTCACCTATCATGTAGAACTTTTTATACGATTTTTTCGGTAGCTATAATTGTTTATAAGTATTAATGCAGCTTATCTTCAATGACAATATTTATCTTATATTTTGCGATATGAGAGTGAGAGTATTTAAGGTATTTAAGGTATCAAAAATACAAATTTTTAACATTTTAAATTCTAATCTATTCTGATGAAGCATATAATTAAGATAAATGGGAATATTATTAGTTTAGGCAAGGCTTAAAATCCTTGACCTAAAATATGTGAACAAACTCATAGAAATCAAAAGCGATTTTAATTTTCTTTAATCCATAAATATTTAGGGTAAAATATACTTTAGGTAGGTACATGTATTCTCTTTTTATAGGTAGTAAAACTTCCCACACATTTCGAAACAGTATTTAACAGGAAGGAGTTTGTTAATCTATAGCTTAATTTCAGCTAATTTCCCAGGACTCGTGCATGTTTTTTCTGTAACTATGAAAGCATTTTGTTTGCTTTCCCAGAACAGGAGGACATCTATGATAAGGAAAACCAATCGAGGTTAATTAATTAAAAACAAATATGTAATCATCTTTGTTTGTTTTGCTATCGTACGTTCAAATTATCAGAAACGCAGTAAAACCAACCATGATAATTTCAGGAAATAACCAAAATACTTACTTTATCGAAAAAATGTTTGGACAATATGAAGTTTCACCTTCTGATAGAATTCGCATAATGATAACTCTCCTAGGTGATAAAATCTATGTACATATGATTATTCTAATTCTTTCATGATTAATACATATTCTTGCTTTATAATTGGAGTATTTTAGTTTTTTATGACTGTTTTATTCTACTTTTCAAACTTTCATGAATAATTTATAAGAAATATATTATATAAAATATTTGTATTATATTTTTTATCAACTGAAAGATTCTGTTGTCACACTGGATGGTTGTCTATTCGTCTTTGACAAATTTCAGTCATTTACTAATAAAAATTGAATGAATGCATGCTCAATCGACTAAACTATCTAATAATTCAGCTGCTACGGCATAAAAAAGATTTTTATAAAACCAAGGTAAATATGAATATTTTAATTTAGGCTAACACTAATGTTCTTCACTTTTCATAATTGTAAAATCTGACGAATGTGAAAATCATTCTAAATGAACGCTTAAGAGATGCCTTTACTAAATATTTTCGTAGTTTTTTTAAATTAACGCCTTGATATGGGGAGTCAAATTTGTTCTTTGTACAGCAAAAAGAATAAACGAATACTATACGATATAGTAAAATGCATTCAGATTTTTTCTTCCTGAGAATATTTATTGCTTATTTATAGGAGAGCATTTAATTTTAGTGCATATAAATGTGAAGTCGAAATTAATAAATGCTATAAGCAGAGCCGTGTATGCCACTGCTAAATATTTCTTACTGCGATTATTATAAAGGTTTTGCAGTTTAAAAAAGTCTAAAATTATTTATAAAATAATGGTGGAAATTTCATGGTATTTGTGCCATTTCAATACATATCATAATCTTGCTTACGACTTAACGTATCTTATTTTAGTATTCGTTTACAGTTAAATTTAAGCGGAACTTTTAGATTTAAAATCACATTACACAAATTCAACGCCATTTTAGCCTTAACATAATTTTCCAAAAGGATTTCATTACATGAAATAGAAATGGTAAGAATCAAAATTAAATTACAGGTTGAGAGAACATCCATATAGATTGAAATTCAATGATTGAGATTGATTTTATTATTTCTTAATCACCTCACTAAATGTTTTCTCATAGAAATGAGTTATTTCCCGCACTTAAAAAAAACATTAATAAACAATACAAACCCATTTTCAGGAACCATTCCTTCACTTTAAAATAAATTATATGCATTAATAAAACTGTTAGCTATATGAAAATGTTTAACCATAAAAAATTAACAATTTTTTTCCATTAATGAAAGTAAGTGTTGGGTTAATTGTTAATTGTTAATTATTCAAAATCTATAATTCCAAAAATACTCTTTTAGAATACGTAAATAGAATCAGTGATTAATATGTTTATAATATATTTTATAGCATCATAAAAATGAGAGTAAATAGTGCGTAATGAAAGATTTTAAATATTAATTGCATAATAAGAAAAGATATTTATCGGCTCACCTAATTGCGGTGGTATTACAATTTTCTTTTGCAAAACTTTGTTCATCTTTCACCTATTTCCAATCATTTTTCTTTCCATCAAAACTTAAACCTCTATCAATATTTTAGTCAATTTTTCCATGTAATTTACGATCGAAAGTAAGCTATCGCTAGGTTGTGCGAGACGTGATAAGTTTTAATGCAGTGGAAAATCGTAATGTGTAAAATGGTTTGTCGTATGACATATATGCGTTGCATTGGTAGTTTATAATGGCTTAGGAAAACGTGAGTTACTAAAATGGATGTTAAAAGTTTACAATTCCTTACTTCAAATCGCATTTTAGAGAGAAGAACAATCGCATCTTATGAAATTTATGAATTCTCTTGCCAAATTTGTGCCTTCCGAAGTCTAGCTAAATGAGGGTTTGCTAAAAGCCTACCTCCAATTATCTCAACGGAATTAGAAATATAACACCGATTCAATCTGAAATATACAGTCGAAAATAATTTTAGGTTTTGTGCGATAGAATTCTACGAGTGTCAATTAAAACTGTCACTAAATTTTACTATCCCATTTTTTGTGCCACTGTCCAATTTTTCCGAATTCAAAAATGTAATTTCTAAACGGATTTTACGTCTTTGCAACGTTCCATTTACTTTTCCAAAGAGGTACCTCCAATTTTCCATCAGCTCCTACCCGTTCATTATCGAGCAATCGGAAAAAAATTTAAGATGGAAAAAGGGTAAAGGATGGCGAGAGAGTGGCGGAAGAAAAAATCACAATAGAAAATTTCTCGTCCGAAATCCTTTTTTCACTCCCAATTTCTCAAGATGTCTGCTACCGTTCTCTACTACGTCTCTCATATTTTTCCTTTAGATCCGCTACTCATTTTCTCGTCGAGTCACACCTCCCCCTCCTCCTCCCCTTCCTTTCATCAGCGCCCCAGCTCCTCCTATCCTCCCCTGCACTCGATTCCCCCCCCCTCCCTGCCATTCCCCACTCTCCGCCACAATCAGTACCCCTTATGATTCTATTCCCATCCCCATCTTTCGTTCAACCCCAAATACATTCCGCCCCTTCTACGAACAAAAAAATAAATATATTCCCTTGCCATTTGCTCTCCCACCAAGTAAGTTGGAAGAGACACACTAGGACGTGGGCTTATAAAAATTTCAGCCTCAGGAGAGTGATCCAGTCGTCTTCTCTTCTCTCTCCCTTCCTCAAACTCTCCCATACCCCACTATATCTCACCCTCTCTCTCCCTATTTTTCCGTTTTATCTCCTTCCCTCGACCCTCAGGAATATAGGGAGACTCTCCACATGACAATTTTGCTCCATATGATACGAACACTCTCCTTCCTATATTTCTCCTTCCTCTCTCACTTTCTCTCTCCCTCGCAACTTCTCCCATTGGCTTATTGGAAAGGGATTTCAAAAGAGAGTCGACGACAACTCTGGAAAAAAAAATAGTCTTTCACTAAGGGCTAACCTCCCTCCTCTCACCCTCCCTTCTGCTTCTCTTCACCTCCCGCTATTTCTTACTTTTTCTGAACCCTAAGGATTCAAAATCATCACGTTGACCGCCATTTTGTAACCGCCAAGCATCATTTGATACTCACTGTCCTTCTCTACTCTTCATCGACCACCAATACGTCTCGCAAAAGAATTTCGTTGTATCGCAGAACCCGAGTATTGATTTTGATGCTGTTAATTAAATTGTCTTTCCATAAAGCGAATGGTATGGCGATTTTTTCGCATTTAAATATCAGGTCTGAGAAAATGCCAATATTTCAATTTATAGCCATGAAATGATTAATGTTACATGCGCATCTTACAATCAAATTAGCGGTCATTAGCGGCCGTTCACGGCATAGATCGATGACCCAGTATAGGAAGTCATGACTAAAGAAAATGAGAGTAATATTGGGGACACGAAATAGGCAATAGGAACTGGCTATGAGCTTGAGAAAAATGTCTGCTACTCTGAACATTATTTTTGGAATGGTTCATGGTATTGTTCACAATGATTTAGACTACATGAAGATGGCAGCCAAGTGGATTTCATAAAACATGAATGATGAACAAAATCGAATCAAACAGCATTTTGCGTTAACTATAAGCTAAGGTCGTCTTGAGCTACTTTGACTGCGACCATAATACCATTGATACACTGAAAATTTTTGCAAATGACTGTGCCGCCTAATGCAGTGCAAAATTTTCCTTGCTTAGCTTTCATCGTACTTATGCGTTTGATAGCTCCTGCAATCACCAAACGAACGTCAAGTTATCTCTGAAACCGACCAACTTTTGTCCCTGGAACATGTAACACCAACTTTGCCGAAAATGTCTTCCTATGTCACCCATCTTGCACTAATCTGTCCCTAAAACGTATACCACGATCGGCCCCTGGAAATTACACCAAGTTTCGCATGTGTGTCACAAGTGACAGATAAGTAAGACTTCTATATTTGTCGTTTATGAACAATGTAATTATTAGTGGCTCGTGAACGCTTCAGATGATGGAGATATGTCGAACTGCCGCAAAACCATGCTTGCTTTCTCTGTCAAACTCGATTTAAATTAATATCGCTGTGCTGCATGAGATCAAGGAGTAAACTGCGAGAACTACTCCAATGTTCTGTGAGGTTTTCTATTGACTAAACTCAAGAAAAAAAGTCTCCATCTTATTTACGCGTTTAGGTCTTGCAAGATAATAATACGCAATGCTCTCAGGTTTTCCAACAAACTATCGAAAAATTATGGCTCATCCACTATACGATTGTATTTACGTTAACTAGCAATCTGCGATTTTTTCTTCCCTGGAAGTTAAAAAAGAATTTAAATGCTGTGGGCCCGGTAATGAGCTAAACAATACTATTACGGGTTTCTTCGATAAACTATCAAAAAATTGTTTTCAGATGTGTTTCATAACTTGATATAAGTTAGGATATGTGCATTACGACGGGAGGAAGGCATTTGAATCAAAGTAAATTAATTTTATAAAACCAACTTAATTCAATTAAATTTATCCTTCAGTCCTGTTACATACCGAACGCCCTTCGTAGAGGCATCTTGTTATTTATTTCCATTATTGAGCGTTCTCAAACAGGAAAGCGACAGTAGCGGAACATCTTATGGGACGTCTCCTCCGCTCGTCAGTCCTTAAGTTTCATCTCCGAAACTACTATGTGGATACTCATGAAATTTGGTATTTGAGATATTAGGGCAAATAAAATAAGAAAATTATATAAATGGTTCACATAATCAGGAGGAGGAGAGCAAAGTAGAAAAAGCTATAGTGGAACTAAAGAAAGGGAAAGCCACAGGCAGCGTTGGAATACCGGCTGAGGTACTTAAAGTCATGGGATCAGAAGGAATAAAAGCGATCACGAACTTAATTAATAAGATTTACGACACGGGAGAGTGGCCTCGGGATTTTCTAGAAGTAACAATGATCCCTCTAAAGAATAAGCCAAAGGCAATGCAGTGTAAACACTAGAGAACGATAAGCCTTCTTTCTGTCACACACTTCAGAGATCATCACGAGGATTCTTAATAAAAGACTGGAGAAAAAGGCAGAGGAAATGATATGGGAAGATTAATTCGGTTTGAGAAAATGACGAGGAATTAGAGATGCTATAGGGGTTGTTAGAATCATATCAGAAAGTGCAATAAAGTAGTCAAGATATTTGCGTATGTTTCGTAGACTGGAAGAAGGCCTTTGATAGAGTAAATTGGGTAATGTTGATGAAGATATAAATGATGTAGGTGTAGACTGGAAAGACAGGAGGCTGATCAGGAAAACATATGTGAATCAAGATGTAAAGGTCAGGTTGTAGAAGGCGGACACCTGCGGAGTAAATATCGGTAAAGGAGTAAGACGGCTGCTTCCTATCGCCGACCCTATTCAATATATATGGAGAAAGTCTAATGCAAGAAGCATTAGAAGGCACAGGAGATTTCAAAATTGGAGGAAGGAATATAAGAACAGTAAAATACCCAAGTACTTCTACCAAGAAAGGAAAAGGAAATTCAGAAAATGATAAATAGACTAGTAATAACAGGTAGAAAATACAGTATGGAAATAAATACAGAAAAATCCAAGGTTATTTGAATATCAGGCAAAGAAGAGAATCTGAACATAATTTATTGGAGGAAAGCCTTTAGAACAAGTTTCAGCATCATAACAAGAGAAGAAAAATGTATGGATGAGCTCAGGACTAGAATAGGAAAAGAAAAGGCGGCTTTCAGAAGAAAGAAACACCTACTTACTGGGAATATAACGGAGGATGCCCACAAATAGTTCATAAAATGCCATATATGGAGTATAGATTTATAAGGGGCAGAAACATGGACGCTAAGGAAAAATTATATCAAATACTTGGAAAGCTTTGAAATGTGGACATGGAGGAGAATGCTAAAGATAAAATGGACAGATAGGATGAAAAACGTTGACATGCTACGAAGAATAGGAGAGAACCTAATGATTATACAAACCATTAGAAAGAGGAAGGCAAACTGGGTTGGGCATTACCTGAGGAGAGAGAGTATGATTAAAGACGTGCTAGAAAGGAAACTAGATGGAAAAGGGAAAGAGGAAGGAAAAGGTTTCAGCTGATAGGCGATTTTAAAGGGAAAGAGAGTTGTCAAGATATAAAGAGGACCGTGCAAAATAGGAGGTTACGGAGAATCAGGTTTAACCATGAATAATCACGGACCTGTCTACGGACAGACTACCTATGATGATGAATCAGGAGTGCCAATTTAGTGGTAACAAAAAATAAACTTTGTCATATATCGTAAAATATTAATTATTTCATAAATTTCTTCAAAAAAATTTTCAGAACTATTCAAATAAGGTATGTTTTGTACAAAATATTTTCATCGAAGGAGTAGCCGTTTTCAAGAAAATCAAAAGAAAAAGTTGTGATACACTCTGAACTTAGAACATTTTCCCGTGTTGTTGTTGTTAACGGAAAGAATCTTCGTGGCAATTCAAGTAAACAAGATATGCTAATAATGCGTTTGATTTTCTTTCTTCAGCCTACGCCATATATGTAGTAAATGAAAAGAAATGAATTATCCACGACGAAGCTGTCAACTTAAATATGTTTATTTTACTTACGTGTACACACATCGATTGTGAGATGAAATAAGTAACTTAAGACGAAGGAATGAACGTGAACCTTAAGATTACTACTGCCCATTTCAAGAGAGGTATATCTTAAATAATTTTCGATTGCATTATTAATTACTACTGATAAGAAAATAAACCAGTAAATTAAAAATTCAATATTTCCTTGTCATAGCTTCTGGTATATTGTTATGCAGTGCCGAGACATTAGAATAAGCCGTTGCAATTTATCTTTTTGGCATGATAACCAGTGGCGGATTTACGCTACCTGGGGCCCCTGGTGCTAAATATTTGAGGGGCCCTGGCGCTAAGAAGTCGGGCACCCTGTAATTTATAAATAAATAGTGAAACCGTTCCTAACGGCTACCCTCTTTTGTGACACCTCTTAACGATCATTTTCTGTGTAATCATAGAGGTTCCGCTGATTATTAAATTGAGATATTTAATATTTCTGAGATTATAAACACGAACATTTTTTCGGGACCCTTTACTCCAACGGGCCCCTGTCGCGCGCCAAGTGTGACTTCCCTTAAATTCGCCACTGATAACAACATATATCGTAAAGAACGCCTTTGAAAAGTCTGTGTACTCCGAAAGAGTATACCTTTCCATCCTTGATTCTATCGGTTCCTGATGTATTTTCATCCTTTCCAAATTTCAAATATATAATTTTTAACTCCAGAATGAATTCTGCATCTTAAACCATATTATTTGAGGAATGATGAAAATGTTTAGCCATTCGTTAATATTTCACATTAGTTAATTATAATAAATTGTTAAACAGAATCAAATTATGATAAAATATTAGTAAAGAAATAATGCATGTTTATTTAAGAACCCAGTTGCAACCACATAATAACTAATCTTTTTATAACAGATGTGTTATTTTGTTTTGACTGTTTTATGGAATAAATCTAACCAATATTCAAATACCTAATTCAACATTTTACGACTTGACCTTTTCCACAGACCAGAAATTTTTTCAGAGATATTCATTTTTACTTTCCCCGTAAAAATACGTGAATCCTCGTGCATATTTCCATAAAATGTATTTATCTGTCTCTTTTCGAAAGACCAAAAAAGATTAAACGTTGTTTATCACAACAATTCAGATTTCAGACATTTTTCCTCGTCTATTTTCACACCCTAAGAGTTTACGATGGGCTCAGATGTTTCCTCCGAGGAATAATTTGCGATAGCATGACTATCCTTTCCGGAATAGTGGTTTGTATTATTTCACGTAAACATTTATGCTGGCGTCGTCGAAATGCGTTTCGCAAGATAAAAAAAATCTGTCCAACATTTTCCTCTCTCAAAGCGAGCAAAGGGCGCGTTGCGATCCTAAGATTTTCCTGTTCCTGCGTGCCTCCATCGTGTAATTCCATACCTCTTCCGATACGAGGTTTTTTTCCCTCTAGTAATCGACCACAGTAACTTATACTAAAATCTTTCCACAGTGAGGCTCGTGTTTTTCATTTTCATTTTTTCAATCATCCAAACCTATTGTCATACATTACTTTCCCAAGCGTTCCACGAGGAATACACGCCACCTGAAGGAGTCTCCTGGAATCTCCGGATTTTTGAATTTGCAAGAAGTGCTAACCTGCGGGTGACAGTCCTCTTCTTACTTCGGGTTGGGATTTTTTTCCGACAGACCCAACCACGCCTCCTTCTTCTCATACCTCCATACCACCGCCCTCCCGAGATCCGAAGAACGTGATCGGAATCGGGTGTGTGGACGGGGCTGACCTCGCGGTAGCGCGTTTCTCGCACGTGGTATCAAAATGCTCCTCTTCGTTAGCGGCCGTTATCGGAAGCACGGCTTCTAACCTTAGTGTCTCTCTTTGGAAATGTCCAAGGGTATCAGATTGTCAGGGTCTCTCATTTCCCAGATACGTGCAATAGGATAAGGTGGTTTAATCATAAGGTTGCGAGGGAATATGCGCGCTCACTCAGAGCCGCTAAGCTTTTCATCTGAAGAGAGAGAAGGGGAGAATGGGAAGCGGAAATGGAATAGAAATTGGTCGTATAAATCTTGCTTTACAGAGAACTGTTTGATCAGACTCTTCTTCACCTTGTTCTTTCAGTCTCCTATCCACTTTCCAAACTGTAATTTTTCAAACTCCTATCTCTTTTCCTCTTTTCCAAAATATCACCATTTTTTCCTTTCACGGCTTTATTTCTCTCTGTCAGGGGTTTGTCTTATATACATATATATATATATATATATATATATATATATATATATATATATATATATAACCTCCCCTTTATCGTTATGTAGCTTAACCTCCCTTCGAACACCCCAACTATTCAATCTATGTTCTTCTTTATACTCCTTTCCTGTTTCCACTTTCATTTCATTGCAGGGAAGAATCTTCCACTCAAACTTTTTCCGGCATCATGTGATCGACATTCATCGAACATTCTTCGTGTGGTTTATCTTGAACTCCTCGTCCCCTTCGATTTTCAATGTGAAAATGGACTGGGCACCCAGACATCTCGATCTCAAGCCGTCAATCGGATTATAGAGAATTAGAACGTTGAATGGGTTGTAGTCGCAAACAAATGGAATGTACCCGAATGGTTTTAGTGAAATTTGTCAAATTATTGCATGTAAAGATGTTAAGAGAAACCAGTTTTAATAATGCATCATTACTTTTAGTATGTAATACATATTTCACGCTAAACATTACAATAAACTTTTATACTGCGATAAAAACAGAGATGAATAAATAATATTGAGCTATGGTTCAATTTAGTCGTAGTTACTATAAATATTTAGATGTATTTTAAAACAGACTTTAGTGTTCTATTGAAACGGAAACTATATCATTATTTCCAAAGAATTTAAATGTGTAAAATGAACAGTTTAGAGGTTTTTCTCTAGCCTCTCATTCTGAATACATTTTATAAACGTAATCAATGTTACTGGTGCGACAAAAATACATATACGGCAAAATACACAACAATAATCTTTATCAACTCTTGCAATAAAACATATCCGGATCATAAAATATATTTCAACGCTGCGAGACAGGCGAAATGAAAAATTATTATATATCATCAATTACGAGAGATTTTAACATTCTCTCTCCCTCTCTCCGAAGCCCAAAGATAAACGTTAATAAAAACCCCCATATTTCATTTTACTGCGCCATCTCTTACAAAGTACAGGAGAACAGAGAAATATTATAAATTTTCACTTGAATCAACGGAAAACTATATTTTGCCGATGCCGTTATTCTCGCTAGGTTATCCACTCGTAGGGAAAGTGTAGATTTGCAATTTTCCATACAAATGCATGCGACGATACGAGGGTAATATAGGGGAAGGGGAAAGCTATCGCAAATAAATGAATCGCTTCACGTTCATTTTTGGTCCGTCCGGAATATATGACGCATTCGTCAAGAGCGGTACGAAAAAGCGCAAGCAGAGATAAATTAATAAACAAGCGAAGATCGTAAGCGTACTTTCAGGTAACGGGTCCATCACATAACGGCAGGAAATGCATATACATAAATAAATTTATATATAAATATATATATATATATATATATATATATATATATATATATATATATATATATATATATATAGAGAGAGAGAGAGAGAGAGAGAGAGGAGGGAAAGATGAAGAGTGATATCGTTTTTCCCAACTCACTCCCCTCCATCCCCTTCTACCTCCTGCGCCGTTTTTCTCGGACCGAGGGAAATGGCGTATCGATTTCGACGTCCGATACACGTCGTAGTCCTCGGCGGTTCGTGGGGCAGATGCGGACTTCGTCATCTCCTCTCCACCCCGCCTCTCCTGCCGCCGCCAATTTACCCGTTCTCCAGCCGACGTCCCCTCCCCCTTCATCTCTACCCCAACGCTGCCACGCTACTCTCCCTCCCTCTATATATCCCTTGTCTCCAACGCGGTGTGCTCATCACCACCGTCGCCACAGAGAGCAGTCTCCTTCTCTCTCCCACTCTATCGCTTTCTCTCGCCCCCCTCTCTCTCTCTCTCTCTTTCTCTCCCTCTCTCAAGGGAGTATAGAGGATGAGAGGAGTAGTAGGAGTGAGGTTTAGGTGTGAGGAGGGGGAGATAAAGAGTAGAGGGACAGATGAGGAGGAAGGACAACGTCCCTGCGGCCAATCCGGTCCAAACCTCCAGAAAACTATTTTTGAGGAGTGTTCAATTACAATTGGTTTTCCCTTCAACTCGCTCGCTTTCGTTCACTCCCCAAAGGGTTTCCATCCCCCCGAGAGAACATGATAGAGTTAGAGCGTAAATTAACGCAATGCTTCCGAGATTTTCTTTTGGATGGAATTAAAAAAGGGATTTTTTTATTTTGCGGTGGGATGACGCTTAGGAAATTCAGCGATAAAATTTTATTTCGCCTATTATTCGACGCGTGCTGAATACATACGTAACGGAAACGTCTTTTCGTGGTGATAATCATTTCAATATTGAATCAACATCGATGCCCTAATTCGTATAATTAAAGCTCTCATAGATTTCTTCAGTGTATTTCCGAGGGCTACAATTGTTTTTTAAAAACAATGGTTTTTGCAAACTTTTGCTAATAATTGATACATTAAAACTTTCCCAAATAATCCCTCTTATGAAAATACCTATTTTAAAGAGAAAGGATGACCAAAATAAAAAGTCTTCCGCGCGATATACTACACAATAATTCAGAGTATTTAGAGCAAAGAGTAAATTATACCTTAAAAATTATATAGTATTTTCCGAGTATTTAAATTTATAATGCTAAATTTTTGTCGTTTTTATTTAATGACCTACAGAAGCACCTGAAGAGGGCCTTAACTCTGCATTCCCTATACCCTCCCGCTGGATTTTTAACCCTACGTATGTCGCATTTTTATAATTAAATCGTAAATCAAGATCACACAGATTCGCTAATAACTTGAATCTCGATACCCCTCCAAAATAAACTGCAACACGGAGCGCTGTCAATTTTTATCGCTCCCAAAAATACCCTAGAAGCACGCAAATAATTTCACCACGTCCCCGCACGCTACAAAGGGTTGGCCATTCACTCTCCGCAGCGTAGCAGTTTTGGCGGCGCCTGCATTGATTTATCTTAAGGAGCAGAATAAATTCGCTGCGGGCTAGGTATGACGAGTAGGCTGGATGCGTCATCACCGAGATAGCGTGTGTCATTAGTAAACTGTCTCGTAACTAGGTATATTTGTCTTCGAGTGTTGTCATGTTGGAAACCCAATCGCCAGTCCTCCAGAGGTCCTCTCTCCGAGGACGAATGCCTCTGTCACAATGGGACATCTAGTTAGGTATCCAGTACTTAAAAAGAACCCGTAACCCAAACTGACATTCGCAATCAAACACCTCCTCCAAAATGCTTGAGCGTAGGTGTGCTTTCTCTTGTTGGTCAACGTCTATCTGCCAATACTCGCTATCTAACCCGATATTAAGTATGCATGTACAATCGATTTTTACGTCACCGTTTTCAGCCGACTCTTCATTTAATTCCTCCACTTCCATCCTGTGGTTTAACTTCGGAACTTTACGCTCCCTTTTATCTTTCCTCTTCTGTGGTTGAATATGGACTGATTTTTCGGAGTGAAAAGAAAGAATGGCATTTTGGATCTCTTTTATATCTCTCGTATAATGGATGAGAACTCTTCCACGCCTCACCAAATCCAACTGTCGCATAAAGTGGCGTTTTTGTCCTAAAAGCTGCTTTGGATGGGACGCCGGTGGAATTACAATAAGAATAGATAAAAATTACGGCGTAAAACCAGCGAAGTATTTATTGCTCATTTCTCCGTATTTTATGTCTCCTGCCAAGATTACTTGGCAGCCGAAACTAGAAGGGATTCAGAGCTCAACTTAAATTTTGTTTCCGGTTCAAATAAGTGATTACGTTATTCTTAGTAGCCATATAGCATTCATGCAGGATAATATAAAAATATTTTTTTAGTAGCGTTGTTCTGAAAAGAGATACAAAGAAAATGCTAAGTCAGGATTTACACACTTAACACCCCAGCGTGTTATCTCATGCAGTGAATTTACCAGGAATGATTCTGTTTTAGCAAAATGCATCTAATTATGGAATTTTTCTTGTTTTCAAAAAAGTCGTAAATGTTTCTCAAATTACGCCCGAGGAAACCATAATATAACAAAAATGGAAGATATTCACCATAAATTTCAAACCATCTGAATGAATTTTAATTTTTTAGCTTGACATTGTCATTTTGAGAATGTGCCATTCTTTATGTAAATTTAATAGTATTTTTATGTGAATAAGAAAACTTTGGTAAATTTAGACATTTTCATACGTGTTCACAATTTTAATTCACCTTAGATTAAAAAGTATTGCACATAACCAAAGTATTAACAATTATTATTCAAATATATCTTTTCCTAAGGAGAATATTTTCAAACCTAACAACGCAGCCACACAGTTCGTGGAAATAGCTTCGGTTTCCTAAAAGTTCAAAATCCGAAGTATAAGATTATTAGCAACAAATACGCCTCAAAGCAGATTAGTACGAGCCATCCATCACGATTCCCAAAGGGAGAGGGACCATAAGGGATAGTTTTTCCGAAATAAAAAGCCATTTCTATGCAGGCGTACCTCAAAGAGTTACGATAACAGATTGGATGTCATAAACGAGTGGAATGGGGAGAGAGAGAGAGCGAGAGAGAGGGGGAGAAGGAGAAGGAAAGACGGGAAAGAGAGAGAGGAAAAAATTATTTTTATTTTTCCTTCCATCCCTTCCCATTTCCGAATTCCCGAGCGTCTCCTCTTCTCCCCACCACTCTCTTTTCTCCGACTCCCTCTCATCCTCCACTCTCCCTGTTTTTCTTTTGTAATTTTTCTCTTTTTTTTGGAAATCCGCAACTGGTTAACGCCAGTTTTTTCGACCATTTCGTTCGCCACGTTCGGCCCGAGAGGGAGTCATGGCGTGGGTGTCGTGCCGTTATCCGATTAAAATTCCATATTTTTTTGTATCCTCTTCTTTTTCCTTCCCCTCGCGTGATTCTACCCGCTTGTTTATGTTTTCGGAACCTTTCACTCTTTCTGCCGCCTTTCGCTTTCTCTTTTCTGCCGCCTTTCGCTTTCTCTCTGCATCTCTCTCTACCTCACTCTTTCCCTCTATCCCCCCTCTTCTCTCTCTCTCCCCTCCCCCCCCTCTTCTCTCTCTCCTCTCTCTCCCCCCTCTCCTTAATGCTTCAATTGATATATTTATTTATTTTATTATCTTGATTTTGATAAAACAATATTTATTCTAAATGTTTGTATTTTACCGATTTATTTGCATTTTTTTTCTTTCCATTTTGTTCAGACACATCAATGTTAATATCTATCCATTTTGATATTTTTGTTTATTTTATCAATGATCTATTCGTGTCGTGCCAATTTATTTTTCTATATCACTTTATGATTTTAATATACATTTAACTTGTTCTAAATCTGATTTATGTGATATCTTTAGTGAATCTCAGTAGGTTTCGCAGGTTTTTCACACCCCCCTTCTTGTGTGAGTGTTTTCCAGCAGTGGGTTTTTTACACGGATTCCATTATTCAGCAGTCCATATTTTTTCCCACAAAATCGCATCTTTTCTTTTCAAATACTTGTATTTTTATTGTTACCTGTATTTACATTGTTAATGTTTTATGTATTACTATATGTTTCACGACGAGGGGTTAGGTTGAAGATGGGACTTCCTAGTCTCAATCTCGCCCCAAATAAAGACCAAATCAATCCATCAATCTCTCTCCTCTCTCTCTTCCTCTCTCCCCTCTCCCCCTCTCTTCAATCTCTCTGCTCCCTCTCTCCCCCTCTATCCACCCTCTCTTTCCCCTCTCTCTACCCCTCCCTCCCTGAACACATTTTTCTACCTCTCCTTCTCTCCCTTTATCTCCGGTCTCTCTCTTTCTTTTTAATCCGTTCATTATTACATTACATTTTCCTTGATCTCCTTACGCGCGCACCCTCACTGTCTCTCTCTCTCTCACACACACACTCACTCACTCTGTCTGCAGTGGGTTCCAATTTGTCCGATGGTTTCCGAAGATCATGCTCAGTAACTGTGTGAAACTAAAAAAAAGTACAAAATAATGATATGAAAGAATTACTGAAAATTTGATTGTGTTGGTCGGTACATCTTCATTGTTTTCCGTAGTAGAAGTCTTTACTAAGGAATATAATCACGATTAAATATAAAATGATATTAGCAATTAACTTTTTTTAAATGGTAAAGCTACTGACGAAATGTTATGGTAGAGGAGTTCTTTTTATATCACCTATTCCTGACACATTTTATCACTTTTCACGAATTTTTAATGCCCATAATATAGCTTGGTGTTTCAGTACGACGCTTATTTGAATTTATGAAAATCGACCAAATGATTGAAATACGCTAACGGTATAAAATATGTAAGATGCATATACGCTCGCATGCTTATTAAAAATGATTTGTAAACTTTGAATTTTTGATATTTAAAAACAAAAATCGCATTTGTAATTAATTGTTTCACGAAATATAACTTTTTAAAATATGGGAATTCTTTTTCGATGACCCTATATACGTGTATGTGAACGAGTTTTTTTGGACATTTGAATATTTATGTGTCAATGTATTATAATATAGTCAAAAGAAAAATGAAATTAAGAAATTAACCATTTGACTTTAATAGGCATTAGATCAGTTTATGGATCAGTTATTTTTCGGAATTATTTTAACATTTTTAAAATATATTTTTAACTTACAATATAGAAGGATACTTTTCTTAAAATAATAATCTAGCTTGAGAGTAACAGTTTCAGTCGACACCCGTTAACACGGGTTGGCAATAGTCAATAAGGTGCTAGACGAAATGTGAGGTTTATCTGTTTGGAATGGAGATTCATGCTGGAATCCGTGTCTTAACTGGCACTTGCAAGATGGACTCCGTTGAAATAAATTGGCTTCTCCGAAGGCTTACTCGAGCCAACGAATCGATTTTTGGAATCACATAAGAACGGGAATCTCTCTCACAAATTTTTTATTTTTAACAACAGTATGACGAAAGCTTGCGTTTAGAATCCTATATGTAACGTAAAATAATTATTAATAATTTAATATCCCTAAACTATGGATTTTGAACAGAACCCTATCTACGAGAATTTTAGAAGTTTGTTTACGAATTTAATACTAAATACAATCTTCCCTTTGAATATTGTATAGTATGTACATCATTTTTTCGATGCAAGCTGGTCAAATGTTCTATGGATTCAAATTATTTTACAATAATCATCAGGCTAAGATATATAGTTCAGCACAGTGCGGAAATTAAAGGTCTACGCTGAAGAAATGCGGATCTCCGACGATCAAATTACGGTAAATACGATAGAGGGAGGTGTTTGTGTTCCCTGTCCACCCCTCTTTGTGGAGACTACTAGGGTCTTAACTGCGTCCCTGGTTTAGCGTGAATTCTGCCTGAATTTTCCCGATTCTTACCTACAGAGGGAAAACGGATTATTTAAAGCATCGATCGGGATGACAACAGGAATTATGCCAGAACGTAAACGTCGTAGTATTACCGTAGCGGCATGTTCTATGTGAAAAATTAACCAGTGTAGGTTCATTCGCGTTAACGGCTATTTTTTTCAGCTTCGCCGAAGAACCTCAATTCACTCCTAGAACCGCAAACCCAGAAATTCTTCTAAGCCGATCCCTTGTTTTGCCCAAGCCCATTAAAGCCAAACGTAACCTCACTCCCAACATTACTTTTCCCTTCCCCGGAAAGGCCGCAAGATCAGTGCACGGTGCGAGAATCCATCCCCAAACAAGCCTCCTGCCCATCTCAACGCACACCAGGACTTATATTCCTAAGGGATCCAGAAAGCCGGGTTGCGCCACCGCTAACTGCCGCGCCGGATGAGAAGTGATTGCGGTTTTGGTTGGTAGCAGATACCGGGGGTGAGAGAGCGGCACACACATACACAAACGCGATCAAAGCCTGCCCCCAGGAGCAGCTAGAGGGATTCTGGTGACTCTCAGTGTGACCGAGGTGCAGCGGGCGACATTGTGCTCTCCGTTTCGAGCCAATTAAGATCCCGTGGGAGTGGATGGTTTGAGGGGGAGAGACGCTGCTTTGACGAGGTGAAGTGACCTTCGCGACCGAATGAAACAATATTGCGAGGCGTCATCATAGGGAAGGCGACCGAGGGAACATAAGCCGACGGTGGGGATGACCGGACACGTTCACATGTTTAAATTTTCATCCCCACGCAAGGCAAACGTTGTAGAGGCTGGGATTTTGACAGTAGTGAGGAGATGACTTGATTTTATCAGACTCATCATATCAGATTTTGCTTTTATTGAATATCCTCCTAGAGGAGTGACTCATTGCACGAATTGAGAATATTTTGGGATTCGTGCTGGAATTTTTTTCTAGAACGATGATTCATAAAATCATGAAATAACTCTTCAAGATACCTCCAAATTAAGCGTCGAGGGTATTATATAATTTTCCCTCTTTCCTATATATTGTTAGAGACATACGTTTCATTTTTTTATTTTATACGTTAGCAAAACCTGAGAAATTTGAATTACAATTTTGTTTATTGCACATTTACATACGTTCTTTGGTATAAATGCTATTTAATTTTTATATCTAGTGGAAATAATGCAAATTGAATTATATTTCAACAAGTCAGTATTTTACTGTCATATTATATATTCAGAACAGAAATTTAAACTAATTTTTGTTTTATAATGCCTGCTTTGAGGCTTACAACTCTTTATTTATTCCTTCACATAAATTAAAGTTGGCATAATTTCATGTAGGAGAAGTATTCGTTGGAAAAAGGTTTTATATTGATAAATTGTTTGATAATTTTTAGCGGTGAAAACTAGGAGAAAGAATGTCGTAAATTTGATAATGTCTAAATATAGCATCAAATAGGAATTATAAGTTGGTGCCATGCAACTATAATGAAATAAAAAATTAACGATATGAGGTGCCTATAACGATATCTAGCTGTTTTGGATGGTGAAGATGTAAATTACATATTTACAACAGCACAATCTATGTAATTCGATAAGATAAAAAAACGTCTATAACACCCAAATATAAAAAATCGTAAAATTAAGATAAATCGTAAAACTGCATTCCATCACGGAATTATGCTTATTCTTACTAAAGTGATTCCAACGTAAAAATTTGAAACATCTGTAATTTAAATAAAACTATTTTGCTTAGTTACATTAAAGAAAAATGTAAAATGATTAAAGAATGCCAAATAATTAACTTAAAGTAAAGTTTTCATGAGAAGCAGTATGTGTAAATTAATGAAAATCAGTTCATAATTTTATATTTTTACCAGAGTTATACACATACGATAATTAGTGATAGATAATAGAAAATTGAATAAAATACATTTCTGATCATATTTTCTTAAATTCTTATTTACTGCTTTTTCTATCTTTCTTTTGGTTACCTATATATCACTCAAATTTTCTTCATCAAGTATTCTTGACTTTTAATAAGCTAAGATTTGAAATTAGTAGTTTTTATAAACGTTTGGTGTTTTCAAATATTTGAACAAGAGATATATGTTTTTTTATAAATGATGAATCTATCGTCTTCAATTGAGCACAATATTCTTTGTCCGAATTAACTTGAGTAACAATATCTATGTGCACAAGATA
Organism: Tanypteryx hageni; assembly: GCA_028673005.1. Taxonomy (NCBI): domain Eukaryota; kingdom Metazoa; phylum Arthropoda; class Insecta; order Odonata; family Petaluridae; genus Tanypteryx; species Tanypteryx hageni. Next base: position 62,824,231 of record CM054116.1, read on the forward strand.
TATCATATATCATTTGAAATTAAGCCAAATAATTTTTGCAAGAAATTTAATATTATACTATCGAAAAGCAGTGAAAGCAGAAAATAAATGACATGCTGAAATCACTCGCTATCCAGAATGGGGCGAAATCTATAAAGCAGACAGATAGCAGATAACTGATAATGCTTTCGATTTCCAGCACAAAAACTCAGAATTCGGAAATCCAATGATCTGGCTAGATTGTGAGCAGTTTCTATTGACTCTGCAAATTTCAAATTACCGGTAGAATCCCAAAAGTGAGGTGGATTAAGAGAATGCAAAATTGGACATTAAAGAGAGATTCTACGATATCCATCGGACTAATCTTCTATAGAGATAGAGAGTGAGAAACTACTTGATGGAGGAATATGGCAGATGTCTTTATCAAACAGTAAAGGGATAGAAAAGGAAGGCAGAATAAAAAATAACTATATTACATAGTATATGCTGCAAAATGTGTTTTCGCCATTTTGACTAAAATTTGCCGGCACGTATAATATTATCCTCCTTGAAATTTTTAAGGTTTAATCGGAATGCTTATATTTCTATCGCAGAATTTATAAGGGTGTATAATCAATTTTCGCGAAATTAGATCAACAAAAATACATTATGTATTCGATAAGTCTAAATTAAAAGGCGCCTAAAATTATGAACAGTAATATGAGTAAATGTATCCAAAGTTTAATTAAAATAACATAATTTATGAATAAATAAATGCATAATGAAATTTCAAATCCTTAAAAAGGTCGGGAAAAACCAGATGAGCATTTTGACTACTAAGCAGCCGTCATCAGTGGTTATTCGCCAATTGTAACACATAATTATAACCTATTAATTTTATTTCAGTATAAATATGCCCTTGATGACTCCTTTGTGAATAATTACGCTTAATTCATTTTTCCAATATCTCATAAAAATCCTATCTTTCGACATTTTTTCAAACTTCTCTATAATATTTTCGACGGACACTGAACAACGTGACTGCAAATATTAAATTTTCAATCACAAACTTTTCGAAAGAAGATTAAGGTTACTAGAATCCACATCTCAAATTATATCCGTGTAGAAGAGTAACAGTTTCTAAGGAAAAATTGATGGTTCAAAATATAAAAACCCCTTACGAAGGTAGCATCAACTCGTTTCGTATTCAAAAGCGCGCGTTTGAACGGAGTTAGAAGAAGTCCATTAGAATTTTCCCGGAACTTGATCTGGGTCTCTTCCCTCTCCCTGCCTCTCTCTCATCCGTGTACCAGATTCCCGAAACACGGAATGTTACGACAGACATCTTTGTATATAGGCAAAAAACACGCACGGCAGTCCCTTACATGCAACATGCAGCCATTGGTTACATAGAAAAGAGCGCCCTTCTTTCTTTTCTTCTTCCCTCTCTTTCACTATTCTCGATCCCTTAACGCTCCACCTTGGACTAAATTCTTCACAGAGTTCTCGCGGAATACGTCTCTTTCTCTGGGACAAAAAACCATCCAATGGAAGGACGCGTTAGAAAAATACGTCGAGTTGGATTTTTTTAGAGAAGAAAAGATTCGGATTTCTCAGACTTGTTCTTTCTTTCTCTCTCTCCTCTCTCACTGGATGTCCGATGAATCTACCCTCTCCCTGACCTCCTCCCCCCAACCTCCCGCAACCTTCCTCAACCGGAACACGGAGTGAAGACTAGTAATTCCCCGAAATGCTTTTTTCCTCATCTGTGTGTGTGTGTGGGAAATGAGGAAGAAGGGGGAGAGTAAAAGGAAGCATACAGCTTGGACATGCCAAGCGGAATCCGCTTGACTCGGCCTCTCTTGCTCCATCCGCGACCCAAGACACGTCCGTGTTCGGCCGGTGCCACCACTCACTCACTCCAACGGTTGGAACCCAACTCTCTGCTGCGTCTCTTCCCGCTGCTGTTCCTCTCTTCCTTAATCTAGTTTGCGCAATTCCTTTACCAACTATCTTCGGTCTTTTCTTTGCCGTAACTTTGTTACCGTTCCCTTCTGTCTTTTTCCTTTCCATCGCCATGTCATTTTCATGTCAACTGTTTTTCGTAGTTTCATTAGCAATCGCAATTAAATTTAGCAGTAATACGTTTCAGGATTAATATTCTCTTTATTTTCCCCAACGTTGTTTCTCATACTCATTTTAATAATTGTTTCATCTGTATTTTAATAACTGTAATGTAATTAAAGAGTTTTATAGGCCAATATCAGCATGCGTATTGTTTGCATTTCTCTGTAACTAAACTTTTTTCCAATTTTTAGTATTATACTGTCATTATTCATTTTTAAAACTGCTTGAAATTTATTTAAAATTCCTATTTTTATATGTAAAATTGTATTCCCATCTCTACTCTTCATTATTCTTATTTTTATTGCAGTTCACACCGTTTCTCATAACTTAAATATTTTTATAGAAAACATTTGCTCTCTCTTCCAACTACTTATTTGATTAACTTAAAAAATTTTCAACTATTAACTCAATTTTTTTACTCGTGCAACTAGCACCCATGTTTTATTTAACTGAGATATCCACATCAAATTAGCCTGCCATTCCTCACTCATATGCATTGTCTTCGTATTTACGTTCCTTATCCGCACCTGTACTAAACCCCTGCTGGAGTTTTTTTACTCTATACCTCCGCAGAGACCGATATCCGTGCTGGGTGGGCGAGAAGCTAAGAAATAAATGCATTTCGGGCGGATACTGGGAGATATTTTGCAAAATCTTACTTCTGGTTTTCAACGAATACGTGCTGAGGTTTTCCCGGCGTAGTGCGAGTACTAAGAAAAACCATGCTCTGGATCTTAAGTTTTGCACACTCTCTAAAGTTTAAGCAACGAAGGTTGTAATGTGTAACGTCACACATTTATAAAAAGAAGCTGGATGGTTAATAATCAAGAAATTTACTAAAAACAATTAAAAATTAAGCTGCGCTCAAGTGATTTTAATGGTTAAAAATTCGTTATAACATGCGGTAGGTGAACGTGTGGGTATCTACATATAATGCGTATTATAATTGGTTAGTAAAAAGCGAGCAATAAAGATTATCCATGGCATATCTCCCTTTAAGTATGAAGTAGGACATATTTAAGAGAGCACTACAAAAGTACCAATACGATTTCTATTTAATTTATTTTGTTAACGTAGTTATATAACGTAGAAACAAAATCGGGATATGACGGGTTTTAAGAAACAAAAACAGGGAAATCACGTAATGTTTAGCTTCGTGGTTCTTCATTAATATATAATATATGAAATAGTAGTAGTGTTGGATAACACAATTTTTGAATTTCTGGTTCGGTCCAAACTTTATCAAACGTTCCTCATTCCTTAATTACGCAATCGATGTTTATTTTAACATTTACTATTTTATGTATTGTATTGTAAAGCTGGAAAATAAATATTCGTTCTTCTAGGCGTCGTTTGGTGCGAGTCCTGTAATCATATCGCAGTTCTAAGTGATTTTAAAATAAAAAAAATATGTGCTGCAACTTTGCAAACGCGCAAACTGTGCAAAAATACAGAAAGAAGGACAGAATTCTCTTTAATATATGTATAAGATGTTTACAAAGCTATTCAGAGGCTATATAGTTCTATATTCCGTTTAAAAAAATCATATAGTCCTGATTTTTAAGACTTTTTGAGGAATTTTCTGCTAAACATTTTGTTCCCCATTCCTTAAATACACAAGCAACGTTTGCATTAACATTTACTATTTTGTATTGTATTGTAAAGATTTACCATTATTATAATTGCAGATTACGCCTTACTAAATATTCACATAGATAGATGCTCCGAAGCCTTTAAATCAGCAATAAAATTCTGTGGATTATGCCAATACTATTAGCCAAAACGTAATCAATAAACAACATCTGGGTTACCGAACAAATGTATTTATGTTGCGATAAATCTTTCAATGTTAATGGTGAAAGATAGCAATGTTCTAATATTCCTTAAAAATCATTTGACACTTTAAAAGTATTCATCTTATAAATATTTAAGTGTGTGCGTGTGTGTGTGCGTGTGCGTGCGCGCGCGCGCGTGTGTGTGTGTGTGTGTGTGTGTGTGTGTGTGTGTGTGTGTGTGTGTGTGTGTGTGTGTGTGTGTGTGTGTGTGTGTGGATGCGTGTATGTGTGTATTATTATTATTATTCACATAAGCGCTACAATTGGGAGCAGGTTCCGGTGGCAGCGGGTCCCCATCACAACTCAATGCATAATACCCAAATTACATAATAAAAATTGGGTTTACTTGATACAGAAATATAACCTTTTTGATACTATGCCCTATACACTACATACTACTTCTTAACTTGAAGTCACAGGAACTCTCGACACAACAGCTTAGGTACCACTCAATACATAATACCCAAATTACATAATAAAAATTGAATGTACCTAATGTTTATGTAAAATATTTATAAGATGAAATTGTTTACGCTGTTTGAATATTTTTAATTTCCCAGGCGTAACTTTGTCAAATATTTTCGGGTAACAAATCCGGGACTCACATATTTTTAATCAAAACATTTTAATTTTTTAGATTTTTATATTTTTAATCATTCATATTTTTCATTTGAAATGACCTTTTTGTCCTATTCCTTTATTTTTTCGTAAAATTTGGATATTAAAATTTAATTTTGCAGAATAGAGCTCATACCGTATTTTCCTTCATGCCATCTCGATTCAGTGACAATGAAAGAAAACACTCGTTCAACTAAATCCGCTGTTCCACGCAAACATAACATATAATTTATGACCTGTTTTCCAGATGAAACATTTTCTTCAACAAATTTTTTAAGATGTTCAAATCAATCATCTTTTCTGTCTCAGCCTTCAATAATCAAGCTTAGATTCTTCTATCTAACCATTCCTTTGCTAAAGTTACTTCATCAAGATCTGTTAAAAGCTATAAATATTTATAATTGATATTTAAAGCTGATTTCTTTGCGTCAGTCTGAGCAAAATTAAAACGTCGACTCTCTCGGATGAATCGGGACGTACGCTACGAAAGTCGCCATCTATGCTGTAATATAGATATGTAACAACATTTTTAACAGTTGGTAATCCTCCCTCAGGGATAAAAATACATTACTCAGAATCTCTAGCCCAGAACAAACTTAATTACATATGAATTAATTTTAGGTAGCCAAATTTGGTAAGAGATTGATGAAACAACATGATCTTAATTTATTATACGCTGTGTATTTTTTCCCATTGGAATGAAATATGTTTTTATTGCGTTCCAAAGTTTGTTAAAGCGTTATGAAGCATTTCAATGACTTTATAATACGAATATGAATGCCTTCATTATAATAAGGAAGGGTTAAAATCAATGACTCAAGGAATTTTCATCCTGGTCGGTTAGCAGCTGGATGGAGATCACCACAGGCTGTTACCTTTACCGCCGTTGCTACCGCTATTATGCTTTATTCATCCAATATATCAGATATGGTTTAACTTAGGCGTTGGAATTTTTCTGTCGTTTGGTAACTCCGAGTATGAAGATTTTTTTCAAAAATTTCATTTCGAAATTGAAGAGAAATAACACATAATATTTAGTAGTTTTTAACATATTATTAAGTAGGACATTTAACTCACATGAAATGGGAGAGAAATTTTTCACAACTAAAATGTTGACAGCGTATCATAGGGTCCTCGGTAGAAAAGTCTTGACAAACAATCACGCAGAGGCAGCGTATTAAAGAATACAAGCCGAAATGGGATTGACTCACCAAGCAATATATAATGTGATGGATGGCATCAGTGAAGAATGGGCGCGTTTTGCACGGTTTTGCTTGGCACATTTTCGATTTAGCACGGTTTTTATTCTAGAGATCTATCTCAAATTTCGTGGCAATCAATTGCAATTTATCACGGTTTTGCTAAGGTCCTCAATCATTGTATATTCATAAAACGTTTCTATTTGTTTTGGAAGTCATATCAAATAATGTAAATGCCATTCTGAATTAAATGTTTCTGAATTGTGACACGTTGAGATAGAGACTGCGCTCAAATGCAGCCTCATCTATACCTATGAATAAATCTATCTCTTTTTACACGGTTTTGTTTTACACGGGTGTTTCTCGGAGCGCATTTACCGTAAAAAAGCGAGGGATGGGCATAAGTTACAAGCCGTTAGTGGATGATCACCACCCACTTCACAAGTAAATCAGCACGCATATGAGCGTATATTCAGATTTTTTTATGGAACAGAGGTATCTTTGCGAATAAGCACAAAACTATGACATAGAGTAGTCGTGTTAGTAAATAATAGATTTGGTTAATATAAAAGTCATTCAAGTTTATATTTTACGTATTAATTAATTTCTTATAACCAAATCCTCATGCCTTTGTTTTAAAAATAGTAGGAGGAGTTGATTTTACTATAAATAGGAAAATATATTATTGATCCGCAATTGTACAGATCAATTTATAAAAAAGAAAATTCAAGAAGACATGGGTTATAGTATATTATGATTAGTAATAAAGATATTTTAGTCATAAAGTAGTTACCTGAACCATCTATCCGCATTTAATTGCTTAGTATTCTACACAAGAAGTTCTGGTAAACCTCAAATAGCCCTCCAACAAGTTGTATCGGAGCGACGACATAAATCCCAAGATTAATGGCTTAGGAAACTACCGAATTGCCTTCTTCGAATTTCAGCTCCGTACGACCCAATCCATAAACATGTGCGTGCACCCAAACACGCTGTTCTGCGGCTCCCTTACGTCACCGGAGTCGCGCGATAATGCGATCATAGTGCGGTTTGCCAGACGGAGAACGCACAGATGCTGCAGCACGCAAGCAAGCGCACGAGGAGTTGAGGGCGAGCTGAATCTCACAAGCGCACCACGCAATCCGCACGCCTTTCCCCGAACAGGGTCCGAGGGATACTGCAAAAAAAATCGATTACATATTTTTTGGTCCATCCCCTAGCCCTCAACCATCCATCCGTTATCTCCATCTGTTCTGCCTCTCATTTCCCTTCTCGCGGCGATCCAAGGACGGTTCGGTAAAAAAGAAAATCGACGCAATCGCCCATAATCTTCATTTTAATAAATTCGTCTTTTTTTACGACATATCCGGTCCCGGTTTTTACGCTGAGCGAGAAGAGCCGCCCTTGTGCTTTGGAGATAAGGACGAAATCCGAGGATATCGTTGAGCTGCGCGTCGCGATTTCTCACCGGCTGAATATATAGCAGAATTATATTCAGTTATTCTCCAGAACCGAGATCGCCAGCCTATCGCACGCGAGACAAAAGTGGCACGCTAGATGATATTGGATGGCGCACGGGGTAATTTAATTTAATTAAACCAAAAAGGTATTGTTTCATGGATCGCAAAAGATAAATAAAGATCCTTTGGACACGTCGTAGTCAAGAGTGAGAGAGAGGGAAAGATGGAAAAACTGGTGAAAAGCAATTCAAAAGTCAGTGATAATGAAACTCACCACCCTACCCAAAAGATACATGCATTGCAGCCAAAATTCGTGTCGGTTTATTTTTAATTACTGTATTGAATCCGGAAATTTTCACAATTCCTATCGATGATAATTGCTCGCCCCCCCCCCCCCTTCACTCATTTCAACGATGAAATGTTAAATTGATAATATTTTTAAACATATAGGTGCGCAATAAACGTTGTGATAGAAAAACCGGTTGCGTAATATAATCAGAAATTTACGGCATCTTTGCAATTTGCGGCATGAATCAATATATCCCTGAGAATTATGAATGTTTTGGTGCGGTTTAGTTTGTTTAATTTAACTGGGTTATTTTCCCAATATGAAAAATGTATGTAATAAGAATAAATTAGATAACCGTTCATCCAGTCTACTTTGATAAACATTAAAATTAAATCAGAATAAAGACCGTATGGATTTTCAAATTTCGGCGTGCCAGCGCTTATAAGTTGCATGGGAATTCCTGGATTACGGTCTAGAGTTATAGTGTGCTTGCGTGTATGTGCGTGTATGCGCGTGCGTGCGTGTGTGCGTACGCTGGTGCTTGCGTGTGTGCATGAGTGCGTGAGTGAGTGTATGAGTGTGTGCGTTTATGCGTATGTGTGTGTTTGTGGGTGTTTGTGCGTTAGATGGAAAATCAGCCCCTTGGACTATTATAGTCGAGTTATAGAGTGCATCATAAATGCGAGTTTCACTTGCCTCTAAACGCCGCTTCATTTTGAGGATTCGCGTATTACACTGTGACAAAATCCCTAGCCGATTCTTCTTCAGAGGACAGTTTATTGCCTTTGCAGTTAACATCTCCGAGAGGATATGAAGAAATTCTTCGATAGAGTAGCGAATTTATTAATATCTAAATAACACAAACCACTTTGCATGACAATGTATGAAGGAATGTATTTGCAATGCTATATATTAAACAATTATAGTTTCTACAATATTTTTGCAAATAGGTACAATACTATAATCATGCAATATTTCCAAAACGTAACTAGAGTAAAATTGATGCTGTAAAGAGTATGGGCAGAGCGAAAAACGATCATTCCTCTAAATATTTTTCTCATAAGCATTTGCTGTCTATATTCGTGATTTCTATGTAGTTGTCATTTTTTATGAACATAAATATTCCGATCATGTAATAATGTCTCTTTACGCCAGGCATTCTAGCAGTAATCTATACTCTATCACATATCTCAAACCCTTAATTATCCAAAGATTGGGTTCAATTTAAAAATTAAAGATAAATTTAAATGGTATTATGAACTTTGCCCTCCTTCAAAATAAATGCCCTTTTTATTGTTTTCATGAGAAAGCGTTGCGAATTGGAGAAAATACGAATGTTCACGAGAAAAAAATATGTTGACAATAGAATCACTTGAAATTGAAGTGTGCCAAATGAAAGAAAGTTAATTTATTTATGTTGGAGAGAATATTATCTTATAAAAAATTTCCTAACAAATATTTCCTAAACTGTTTCATATTTGTTTGGTTTCCTTTTTGTGATGAACAAATAGATGACCACCTTGCGATAAAATAGCGAGAAAACTTTAAGTTTGATAATTTATCTATTAAAAGAACAATAATTCATTCACAATTATTAGTAAAAATAAAGTTCCAGGAAAATAATCGTCATAAAATTATATTGAAACCAGGATCACTTGTATATGTACTTAAGTTCGTAAAATTTATGTATTCCATTTAACAATATTAAAATTAAAGTAATCAAGTAGTAAAAATGGCAAATTTTTAATACTAAAGTTCTGGTATGTAAAATGTAAATGTTCAAGGTATGAGCATTGCCATACAAAAAATCCAATCCATCTCTATTCAAATATGTAGTCTTAAAATTATGTTTGGCCCTTTGAGATGCATCTCGGTAAAATGTCTGTTTTGGAGAAAACGTTTGAACAACAATTTTTTGTTCAATCTTCATCTCATCAAACATTTGCTGTTTTTTACTTTCTCATATACGTAGTATATTAAGAAAGTATTGTTATCGTGAAAAAGTTCGACTTCGAGATTTTGATGGAAATAAACGTTTTAGGTGTCCCTGAGTCCATAAAAGTGGATTTCGCCATGACATCTGTCTCTCTGTTCGCCAATCTAGGGCCCAAACGCGTACATAAAATCGAATGATACCTCGTATTTTTACAATATATCATCTTTTGCAGCCCCTTTTTTATAAAAATATTATTGCACAAAAATAAAGGGAAGTTTATTCTTGGCAATATTTAGAATATTTTGTTTCTGTGGCGACCTCGCTACGCCCAGGAAATCGTTTACGGCACTCGTGTTTTGCATTGTTCGTTCGTTGTCAAAGCAGGGGAAGGCTAACTAGCTCCTTATCCTCACCTGCTTTGCCTCCAATCAAGGTATGGAGCCTAGCCTTCTGAGACTAGACTCCGCTCGCTCTTTTTCGGTGACCCTGCTAAGGGACCCAGATTTTTGATCCCCCGAGGGATCTAGTATTACTGCAATGGCAGGTGACCTGAGAAGGTCTGTTGAGACGGTTACCTTTAAAGAAGGGAACTCCAAATCGCTCTTTATCGCGAACGGTCGTCATCGCTTTCTAGAGACTCCTTGTTCTGTAAAATTACCCCTGCTGAGTACATGGTGATGTGCGCCAAGATGGCACCGGATGATGCTGCTCTGGCTGCCAGCAAAGCCCTCCCCTACACTTCGGCCAAGGGCCCAAATGAAGTTGCCTCCTCTGGAGGCTCTAGCGGGATAAGACCCGCCGTATTACTCCTCCCGCATACGTCGTTCCAGAGTATGGAAAACGTCGCCTCAAATGGAGCCCAGGTTGCCAAAAAAGACCTCCTGCAGTCTTCAGTATCGGCCCAGGACCCATATAAAGCCACCATTGAGAAAGGCCTTGACGGCTCTTTGCAGGGCTATAAATCCGCCGCCTCGTAAGAGGCAATGGAGGTGAGAGAAGGAAGGAGTCCGCGGCAAGCGGAAGAAGACCGCGGGGCAAAAGGTCACCCTCGCTGATGCCTCGCTGGCAGAACGTTTGGACCCAATCCTCGGTGCTGAGGTCGCAGCCAGCACGGTCAAGGATAGGAATTTAACTCCGGTGTATGGCCGGAAAGCTAAAATAAAGAAGTCTTCCTGCCCTCCCGCTGGATAGTACAAGGGCTCTACTGCTCCGAGACAACAACCCGGTCGAGGATCCGCGTATCACCAATCACGGTGTACGGGATCCTCTCGCACAAGAGCATAGCTACCGAGCTGAGTAAGGTGTGTGGCGATAAATTCGAAGTGGAGGTCGGCAGGGCCTCCACTATGGTCGTCATTCACACACCTGAGCACCATCATTAATGTACTGGACGACGCTTGCATCCAGTTTCACATTCAACTTCAATAATCGGTCCAGGGTACGCGCTTTCACCTGAAAAACATCGGAAAAGGCTATTCCCAGGAACACGTCGCTGCAGATCTGACTGCAAAGGGCTTTATTGTCCAAGGAGCCTGCCAGATAACTGCCGAGGAAGACAGGAGGATAATTTCCATTGGCTGCTTCGTTGCCAATGTGGAGAAAATGCCTACGGCCCCTCCCACCACGGCCATTAAGAAAATATGCAACTGCTTGGTCATAATCGAGCAGTACAGAGGAAGCAGAGGTCCGTTGATCTGCTTCAACTGCCAGCGGTACGGCCACACGTCGCACGCCTGCAGGTGCGACACTAGATGTTTCCGTTATGCGGGTCCACTAAAATGAGCGGACTGCTCCAAACCGCATAACAAGTCGGCTAAATACTCCAACTGCGAGGGTGGCCATACGTCCTTGTTCCGGGAATGCTCCATATTCCTTGAGGCACTGTAGCAATAAGAGAAGAGACAGCACAATTCGCTGCAGAAGAAGGCGCCGATGTCAGCACCGGCCTTCTCAAAATGAATGTTGCCCCCTTGGCTAAAGTGGACGTTTCCCGTCCCTTCTCCGTAGTGGTTGGGGGTACAAGTAAGCCGACCCCATCGGCCGTTGCTAAAGAATCGGTGCCACAGCTCAGTTCTGAACCGACAAAGCAGCCGGAATCGTCCTACGCTGACAATGTACCCCCTCGTCAGGTTCCTGTTCCCGTCACCAGACTGGAGGATCCGGCTGCCCAGGGGCCCTCCGTTAGTTCTCTTAGGAAACAGGTTCGTCGGGTAGCCAAGGAGAGCATTCTGAGAAAACAGCAGGCAAAGCCCGTCGAGGTAGCTCCCGTGGAAAGTGTGGTCTCCAACAAGGGACCCGCCACAGACTTGCATCCAAAGGTCAAGTCCGAGTCCGCTGTACGTGTATTCGTCCGGTTCGCCCGGACTGATGAAGTGAATCCTACCAAGGGCCTACTGAATCAGCCAAGACTAGCTCGCCGCAGAGCACCAAACCAGAAGCCAACCAGTCCGAGGAGGACCCCGACTTTTGGCGCAAAGTAGCGATGATATGTGAGGCATCGACAAAATACATCTCCTCGACGTCCAGCCAACTCCGCCTCTCTCTTCTGGAGGAGATGGCCAAAGAGCATATTCCATCCCCCTAAAATAGGACTATATTGATGCGATGGAACGCCCGAGGTGTCAAGGAGAAGACGGAGAATCTCCGGGCGTGCCTGCAAGAGAAGACCGTTATCGTCGCTGCTGTAAATAAGACCCACCTCCGCCAGTCGGACTCTGGAAGATCACTGGCTGGGTGATTTATCACTCAGAGAGGTCCGGCCTTTCCGCTACGGGCCCGGAACACGGTGGCTCTGCACTGCTCGTCCATCGTTCTATGAAATATCCTTCTTGCTTGATGCAAACCTACAGATTGATGGAAGCTGTATCTGCCGTTATCAGAACCTGCACCGAATGGAAGAGTGTCTTCTAGGTGTATTATCCACCGAGAAGGACGTGGAATCCGGATGAAGTCATAGATGTCGTTGGAGAAGGCCACCCCTCGATCGTCATGGAGGACCAGAATGCCAAGCACGCCAGCTGGCATTACACAGTCTCCAATCCGAGGGGCGCGCGGCTAAGAGAATTGGCTGATGAACAGCGGCTCACGGTCATTGCTCCGACCAAGCCCATATATCTGCCATCCAGGGATGTCCTTGATGTTGCTGTCGTCAGCAACATCAGGGCATCTTTTAGCATGCATTCTATCTGCGATTTGTCCTCCGAGCACTATCCGACCCTATTATTTCTGGGGAGCTCGCCAGTGCGAGTACCTGCCTCGCAGCGTCTGGACCTGTCTCGTACAGATTGGCAGCACTCCCGAGAATTTTTCGCGAAAAGGTTGCCAGTTGACTCAACACTGCCGAGAACGAAAAAGGAGGCAAACCGTATGGGCAACCTCCTCACTTCCACCGTCCAGCAGGCTATGAACGCCGCAATCGCGAGGGTGGTCGTGGCTGGGAGTCTAAGCATCGTCCTGCCCCGCGTCGTCAAAGAGAAGATTACTCGACGTAACAGCGTGCAGCGGCGGTGGCAGCACTAACGTACGTTTGACCTCAAGCTCCAGTTGGACTACCTCAACAGGATGGTCTGAGATGAGCTCGGACGAGTAGGAATTACGTCTTTCCACGCTTTACCTGGAGAATCAGTTCGTCTGGAAGACCTGCAGGAGGCTTAATGGTACCCAGCGGCGGAATTTCCTGATCGTTCAGGGGGACTCAGCGTCCAGGTCTCCTGAGAAGAAAGCCGGGCTTATGGCGGAATACCTGGACGTGGTATTTCGTCTCAACCCGGCTACAGCCGAGTTGGATACGGCTGAGGAGGACGTCGCACGTGTGCTAGGGACGCTGGATAGCGCCCCCTTGATGAATGCGGAGCTCCTTCATTTGGCGGCTGGCGAAATCATTGTAGAGATCCACCACTTCGACTTGAAGAGGGCTTCGGGAGATTATGTCATCCCAAATGTTGTCCTGTGTCTGATTCCCGTCGCTGCATAAAAATTCCCGACCGCCCTTTACAACAGTTGGGTCAGGATTCTATATTTCCCGTGAGTCTAGAAGAGGGCAAACATCATCTGTCCCCTTTTAGGAAGATGAAAAGGAAGTCACGTACTATAAGACAACGGCGAAAAAAATGAGACATCACTCGGAAAAGACATAAGTTATATGTTGTAATGTGCAATATATGAGTATTAAACGGGGCTGTTACAAAAAAACGCCACTACTTGAATTTATAATTAAAGTTATACTTTCGTTGAGATAAGTATCTGTTCGCTAGAATGAACGCAACTGTCCGTTGAGAACCCTTTACTTCTTTAGGAAGACATTTTCTGTCATGCAATAAAAAAGAAACATCAAACAACTATATGAAGAGTGCGCTCTTATAGCAAAAGTCGAAAGTACATTCGTTATGGATGCTCAAGTTTGTACTGTGCGTTGTGGCTTGTTTCGAGAAATTCCATACAAGCCTGAACCTATAAATTTTTTCTGAAATAAAACCAAATTTTTTTTCCAAATTTACTAATTTTTAATATGTATTCAATATATATATTGTAACGAGACCAGACAGATAACGGACTTTGCTCTTCATTTTATTTTGTTTTTGCGCGCAGCCAACAGGGTGCGCGTCAGGTCTCTCTTCTCTTGTGGAAGCTTACGGAGTGTAGTGTGCGCCCCAGGCGATTAAAGGTGTTTGTGTTTTTACGCGTAACTTTCATTTGTGCCCTTTCCTCTCCGAGAAACCCTAGCCCGTCACAAATGGCGCCCAACTCGCGGCTCGGGAGCAGATAAAAGTGTGCAAAGGAATATTTGCGTTTTAAACACTCATCAGATCTGAGCATCGGATTCCGGAAGCAGCGCAACCAATTCCGTGTTGTGTATAGATACCTCCTCACTTAGTGCCATATACAGCGAAATTAAGTGCGATACTTGTGTCCGCAAATTTCAAATTTGTATTTTGGCCATAATTAGTGTGTGCTGTCTATTTTCTACGTGTTAGTGCTATAAATCCTGCCACGTGGTTTTCTTAAGTATCCTTCCGCGAAGCGATACTTCTTCGCCTACTTCCACCTACAGTGAAATTTAGTGTCATACGTGTTTCCGTAAATTTCAAATTTGTATTTTTGGCCATAATTAGTGTGTGCTGTTTATTTTCTACGTGTTAGTGCTATAGATCCTGCCACGTGGTTTTTTTATGTATCCTTCCGCGAAGCGATACTTTTTCGCCTACTTCCACCTACAGTGAAATTTAGTGCGATACGTGTGTCCGTAAATTTCTTATTTCCACGTGATATTATTCGCTCGCTGCGAAAATATTTGTCCTTTCGCGCTGCGACAATTAACTGTCCTTCAGCGCTGCGGCATTGTGTTCTTCCGCGTGGCCATATTGTTTTACTCGCGGCCATATTGCTTTTTTGGCCAAACTGCGTTCTTCCACGTGGTTGTTACTTTGTGCGGCCATATTGCTTTTTCCGCGCTGCGACCTTGGGCCTTGCCGCCTAGCGAATTTTTCCGTATTTCCGCTGAGTGAAATTGTTTCCTGCGTGAATTAGTTTAGAAATAGCTACCATGCCTAAATCTAAATCATCACCCACGGAAGGGACGAGTGAATCTCCACCAGCCTTGACGTTATCAAACGAACAATTTCAGGCGCTGATTGCGCAAATTACGGACTCGGCAAGAATGACTGTTCTTGATAGGCAATTGACGAGCCCCGTCCTTGTTACACCAAGTAGCGGCAATTTTTCTAAATGTACTTCTCGATTTAACGGCAGTGCTTCGTCTGATGTTGACGCATTCTTGGACTCGGTTTTAACCTTTAAGGATTGCGCAAATGTCAGCGAAGAAAATGCATTACGTGGTGTCTCAATGCTTCTGGAAGGCATTGCTGCGACATGGTGGCAGGGTATAAAGAGAGATATTTCGGACTGGGACGGTGCCGTGTGCGCGTTTCGAGACGCGTTCTCTCGCAAATTGCCGCCTCATCTCGTCTTTAGAGAGATTTTTGCACGTGAGCAACACGAAAATGAAACAAGCGAGATTTTTGTATGCCACATTCGTGCCCTCTTGTCACAATTACCGTATACCTTGCCAGAACGCGCGCAATTAGATATTGTATACGGGTTAATGAATAGAAAAGTCAGGAAAAGACTTTCACCTAGCGATTTCGACTCATTCAAGAGTCTTTTGCAACGTGCAAAAGACATTGAACACTCACGGCGTGAGGTTGTGCGACCATCAAAGGATGTCAGTAGTAATGAATGTAGACACCGACCGGAGAAGAAACAGCGTCCGAGGTGTAGTTACTGTAAATATTTCGGCCACGTTGAATCAGATTGCAGGAAAGCAAAGGCAACTAAGGGTGATGTTGCACAATCAGTAAAATCATCACCCCATACCCCAAAATCTGATTCGCCAAAACCACAAATAACGTGTTTAGGGTGCGGTGCCCCAGGTTACGTCAGAAGCAACTGCCCCAACTGTGCTCCTCCCATGAAAACTGAAAGTACGATTGTCTCATCCTTCAATTTTATGCAGTCAACCTTCTCTATCGATGATGGTTCATCGCGACCAATGCTCCCGGTTCAGATTTTAGGACTGGATGGTCTAGCTTGTCTTGACACTGGCTCCCAAAGAAGTATAGCCGGTGCACAGCTTTATCATATATTAATTTCTCGAGGGCGTCCGTTCAGCGAGACTTCCCTGGACATGAAGTTAGCTGATGGAAAAACGTATCGCGTATTAGCCAGGAGTTTTTCTGTGGAAATTTATGTCGTCAACCGTACGATCCTCACGACCTTGATCGCAATTCCGGACCATCCGGAGAGCCGGATGCTACTTGGAATAGATTTTATCCGAAGTGCTGGCATGGTTCTGGATCTTCCCGGACATGAATGGTTCTTCAAGGAAGATCCCAGTAGCCGCCACGGTTTTGTACGAGAAGAAGATATTGCTACATCTGTACCTGTGAGCAACGTCCACGTCAGCAACCTGCCATATGTGCTCCGAACAGACGCAAGCGCTTACGCTTTGGGAGCGGTTCTACTCCAGGGGGAGCTTCCAGACCAACGCCCCGTCGAGTATGCGAGCAGACTGCTGACTCCCTTTGTCGCCACTCATGGTGCCCCTGATCCGTGTATATTACGACCGCTGCGGAAACGAGGCCGTCCACGGCAACAGCAATCAGCTTCCAGGACATCGGTGCCTTCCACGCCATCGGTGTCTTCTACATCATCTGCGCCTTCCAAGACATCGTTCCCTTCCAGGACATTGGTGCCTTCTGCGTCATCGGTGCCTTCTACATCATCGGTGCCTTTCCGGACATCGGAGCCTTTCCGGAAATCGGTGCCTTTCACGCCATCGGTGTCTTCTACATCATCGGCGCCTTCCAGGACATCGTTCCCTTCCAGGACATCGGTGCCTTCTGCGTCATCGGTGCCTTCTACATCATCGGTGTCTTTCCGGACATCGGTGCCTTTCCGGACATCGGTGCCTTCCACGCCATCGGTGTCTTCTACATCATCGGCGCCTTCCAGGACATCGTTCCCTTCCAGGACATCGGTGCCTTCTGCGTCATCGGTGTCTTCTACATCATCGGTGCCTTTCCGGACATCGGTGCCTTTCACGCCATCGGTGTCTTCTACATCATCGGCGCCTTTCAGGACATCATTCCCTTCCAGGACATCGGTGCCTTCTACTTCATCGGTGGCTTCCCACATACCTGCGCTACCTACTAGGATGCAGCCACCTAGGAGATGCCGCCAGTGGCAGATCTTGTAGAATTGCATTCGAGGTCGTACATGCAATTCTAAGGGGGAGGATGTAACGAGACCAGACAGATAACGGACTTTGCTCTTCATTTTATTTTGTTTTTGCGCGCAGCCAACAGGGTGCGCGTCAGGTCTCTCTTCTCTTGTGGAAGCTTACGGAGTGTAGTGTGCGCCCCAGGCGATTAAAGGTGTTTGTGTTTTTACGCGTAACTTTCATTTGTGCCCTTTCCTCTCCGAGAAACCCTAGCCCGTCACAATATACATATATATAGAATAATTTAATAATTTTGATGAAATCAAATTAGAAGGCAATGTGTATCGCTTTGAAAATTCCCAAGTAAATATTCTACGTTGAACCGATTAAAGGATATCATGTTAGTATATTAAGTTAATATATATTTAAAAGACATTTTCGGGCCCCTAAACTTTTAATGGATAATATATTTTTCAGATGGTAATGTTAAATTATATTAGGTAATTTTGTGTATTTCTTCACTTAACCTTTAAGAGGCAGCGCGCAGTCATTTAGACCGCGCTCTTTTCGTTTTCTTAATTTTATAAGCTCATATTTAACTCTCATCCTTTCCTCGAATTCACTATCTATTTTCTTATAGGTCTGGAGAATTATTTATGTCAGCGTTTATTATATTATTGTATATGTAGGAGTTTTTCCTACTCCACATTGCTTTCTCTCCGCCGTTCGTGCACTATATAAATGACCGAATGCTATTTTACCCTTCATTATGACGTCATCAGTCATTCCAAGACAAAATTGGTAGATAAGTGATTACTTAATGTACCACCACTAGAAACTGTAACATTCCACATAAAAACCATCGACTGTATGCCTGGTGTGGAAAACATCTTTGCTAAAACGCTGTTTTTTTCAAGTGTAGTCGTTCAATTAAGGGATTCCCACAACTTTCTGAGGAAGAACGAGGAACCAGCAAGATGTGCTTTTTTTTCCGAAAAGTAAACAGGAAGATCAAAACCTGTGGTGTATTTTGTTCAAAATATTATTTGCAGATAGCGTACTATTACTTCATGCGTCGGCTGTTCCAAAATCCAAGATGAGAAAGCGGAAGATGATGAAAAATAAGTCCAATATAATTATAGAGATGTTTTTATTTCTCAATTTTTATACTTGATGTTCAATATTTTATTCAAAACTTATTTTCATTTAACATATCACGCAACAATCTGTTCTTTCCAAAGATGGCTCAAAAAACTTTTTGGCTGGAGTTTTTAACTTTCATTCAATCTGTTCCTTGTAAAACTTTGCTTCCATTTACCCACAGATTAATTTAGCTATAAGATGAGATATTGTATCCGGTAAGTTCACCGCCAGCAATCCATAGTCATTAATTCATCGCCAGCAATTCATCGCCACGAAAAATTCACCGGCAGCAATTCATCGTAACGGAAAATTCACCGCCACGGAAAATTCGTTGCCATGGTAAATTTATCGCCTTGCATAGATCATGCTGTTAACAACGGTTATATTATAAATGCGTGTGCGGACTCTGCGCCGAAAAGAACATTTAATATTATATATTTTGTATGTGCCCATTATTTTATTAATATGTTATCAAAAAAGGGAAATTAAATTATTTATCCCAACATAACTGAGACCATCAGTTGAGATACTCCACTAAGATAAGGGAAGGGGGCAAAAATTAAAAAAACTTAAAATAATTAAAAATTGAATACATGAAAATCTCACCCTACAACTAGAGACTCCACCTGCTGTTTAGAGGCTTTTTAAGGCCAGCACCAGGGACAGCAGGTCAGCCAGCCAAGGTATCTTTTATCTTAGTGGAGTATCTCAACTTAATAATTTTATGACGGCATTTGAAGATTTTTTTAGCTGTTATCTATAGATTGTTGGTGATAATTTTTTCTTTTCGGTTAATTGTTTATTTAAAATTTAAAGCATAATTATTCTTTAAGTTTTTAAATTCAGCCAAAACTATAAATTATATCAAGTAAAAGTTGTTCGTGTGCAAAAATACTAAAACGGGTATTTCCGTTGAAATGCTATTCGCAATTATCGAGTTGTGAAGTAAAGTAAACAAATGGAAGTGCTCGAAATTTTATTCGGGAATGTTAAAAAAATTTATTTGTTGATATTTAAGTTCATGAAGATCTAGACAGAATTCATTATGTCTGTCGCTCTAACATTTTTCAGATAAGGGTCATGGAAAGCAAAATATAGATTTCCTAATGTTTTTTTATTTACAATTGAGTCTACAAAAATAACGTCCTTCATTACATACTCCTTCCTTTCCTATTGCCTAGACCACTTTTATTTCCTTTCTTTCCTGCAGACTCTAAATTGATAGATATCAATATTGCCGATATTTGTTCATGCTTTTTACATCCCCCACCTCCCTCCCCCCTCTGACTCCCTCACCATATGTTTTTTTTCTTTTCATACTCATAATTGCCGTTAAATTCCTAGATCATAGTTATCAATATTGTCTATATTTGATTCCTAGTTGATTGATATCATTATTATTATTGATATCATTGTAACTTCTTACACGTCCTCCCCTTCCTCCTCCACACACGTCTCCATTTCTTCATTACATCCTCTTCCCGTTACCCCCTCCCTTAATCTTTCTTAACTTTTTCTGCATATCATTATTTTTAAAATTCTCATTCGGTTGTCATAAACAATTGGCATGTTACTTGTAAAGGTGGATTACTTCCATTTCGTCCTCGGCCAAAAATGAAAAGTATTTATCAAACCAGCTATAGTTGGATTATTTGCCTTATATTCTTCTGTCGGCGTAGAGTCCCCACACGCAGTTTTAATGCAGCCTTTGTTAACAACATGATTCATACAAGGCGATATATTTTCTATGGCGACGAATATCTGAGGCGGTGAATTTTCCTTGTCGATGAATTTATGGCGGTGAATTTCCCTACACCCATAAGGAATGTGCTTAAAGATTTTAAAAAATTATTAATAACTATTGGTAATTTGAATTTTTTCTTAATTTTTCGACGCGATCAGAATGGCCGCACACGACATCTTATGTTACAAAATACCTCTGCAGTGGTTAAGAACGAATATTAAAAGGAAGAGGATGTTTTCAATTAGTATTTTTATGTTGGATTATAATGGATATCTTTATAATTTCATGTTTCAATAAACGTATTTAATTTTCTTCAAAATAGATAAAACGGAATGAAGGTTTTAAAAACATGGACCTAAATTACCGAAAACGTATTTAATTTTAATTGCATTTATTAAAAAAACATGAAATATTTTTGGTTTTTCTGTTGTATTAGAAAATTTTAAGATGACTTCTCCTTTATGAAGAATAAATATTTAAATAATTTTAGCAAATTTCAAGATATGTCTCGTCGAGGCATTAATAAAAATACCCTGAAAATGCTTAATTAACTGATTCATCAAAAGGTAATCTATATCTAGTTTTTTATTTGAAAAAGTAGGGTTAGTTTTTTAAATCCTTAAGCTATTTAAACTGCCAGACCAAAAATTCTACTTCTTTAACATAAATGAATACTTTCCTAAAATTCTATATGATGAGCACAAGCATATGTCCAGTAAAAAGAGAAATAAGAATCATACAATCACCTAGATACTATCATTAAATCCGCCAGCGATAACTAGTGCGTGTCCATCAATCTTTCTTTCTAAACCGAGCGGCCTAAGCTCACCATGGAATTCCTTATCATCCCGTAGTTATTTCCATGCCGAGTCTTCCAAAAAAGAAGCAATCACTTACTGCGAATAAATAGATTATTTTCTTGGTCCCCATCAAATCGTAGAAGACAACATGCGTCCGATTTGATAGACCGCATCCATTAATTTTCTGATGGAAATGAATCGTAAAGATGGCTATCGGCGCGGAAATTGCCGAGGGATCAAACCGGACGATTCCACAATAGGGTTGAGTCCACCCACCGCCTCCAAGCGAGTACGATAGTATATCCTGGTAACGGTTAGAGAAGTGGAAGGAAGGGTAAGGCGAGGGATATGGCGGAGGTAGTAGGAAGGAAGGAGAGAAGGAGGAGGAGGCGATCCTGTGTTGAAGGAGCTTACAGTATTCAAGGGCAACAGAGCGAGCTACGCCGGATTACGGACAGAGCTCCTATGGGATTGGTGGGAGGAGAGGGTCCAAGAGACTATATATACTTCCGGAGAGTGGACACGGTGTTCTGCTGTTCGGCCTCCAAATCCCCCTTCCCCCCTCTTCCGCCCCCCCCCCCCCACTCCCTCTCCCTCTCCATTGGCGACTCCGTCCCCCTTTCCCTGTTCCCGGCTTCATGCCCTTTGTTTGTGATACAGTGGAAGAGAATGAGTGGATGGGAAAAGATCCCTAATGATCGCGTGTATTCGGTATTCTCCGCGGTCTTCCCGGGCAAGATCTTATGCGCTTTGGGAATAATTGCCATGATTTTTCCCCGCAATGCGGACTCGCTCCGAGATCGCCACTGATAAGGAGGTATATCGCATAACCGA
Source organism: Tanypteryx hageni (assembly GCA_028673005.1). Classification (NCBI taxonomy): domain Eukaryota; kingdom Metazoa; phylum Arthropoda; class Insecta; order Odonata; family Petaluridae; genus Tanypteryx; species Tanypteryx hageni. The sequence goes on from CM054116.1 coordinate 62,845,891, forward strand.
TGAAAATCTGGAGGAATTGATAGTTGAATCGGGACGATCTTAATGGAAGAATGTTTTTAACGCGTTAAATGAATTGACGGGTATTGCATTGGATGCAGTAGCATAAGTTTTCAAACAAATTATTTAATAAATGTTATCGGAAAATATAGATATATTGTTAATATTGAGCCGAAGAGCATTTAATTCTTTTAAAAAGAATATTTGTTATCGCTTCTATAGTATGTGCTGAGAAACATTTCTTCATCGCCTCTAACATGAAATGTTAAACTATTTGCTAAAATGAAAACATCACCATTGAGATTATAATGGAGAACAGTCTTATTAGTGTATATATATATATATATATATATATATATATATATATATATATATATATATATATATATACATAAATTATATTGGTTAGATATTCTGGAAAAAAACAAATACGTCTGCACATAGAAAACCTAATAGATACCTAGATAAAATTCAACAGTAAATTTAACAATGATACCCGATAAAATATAATCTCTCTTCGCGATCCCAATTTCCTTCATTATTCGGCCATATTTAAAAAATCAGATATTAAGAAAAGATTAGAACTATTTATGTGAATAACTTCATCTCTTGTTGACATAAATGTGATTCCAAATATAAATATGGAGATATATACTATTATTCTTTTGTCTGGCTAATGTAAACGTCTTCGGTTAGAGAAAGATATATTTTATTTCTCCCTATGTTATCACATATAGGAAATATTTATCTTTAGGAAGTATAATTATAATAATACTGCAAGAAAATATTTGCGTTTAATATAATTTCGTAATTATTCACTACTCCATCATTACATTGAAACGATATTCAAAGAACTATATGAAAAGCTTCTTATGGCGATGATTTAAGTTTCTTGCAGCAAAATTACTTGTTTTTAAGATATTAATATAGCTATTTAAGATGTGGCGAAAATTTAATTATCCTTCAATGATAGCAAATAAAATGATTGATGGAAATTATAACTTTATTTGAGCATCACACAAACAGAGACATTTTTAGGAACTCGAAATCTTTAAAAATACTTCCATTACGCCCAATCATCAATATGGAATTTTTCTCACCCGTTAACGTTTGCCTTTTTCTAATCTCTTGTCCCACATTTTCCAATGTCCGCTGCGGGATCTTTTTGACCGATCTCCCGTCAGCGATAATCCTGCAATCTATCTTCCAGGATGGCAAGTAAGCCAAACCCCTATTACATCTAATCTAACTTCGCATCCAGGAACCGTGAAACTAAAGGGAAAAAACCCCTCCTGGATATTTTACCCTGATAGGGCCTCCGTCTTTCTAGGAAGAAAATAGGGGCGTTTATTTTTCCGTCCCTCTTGTAATTTATCTTCGTAATGGTTTTCTTATAAGCACCCGTTGCATTTACTTTTTAGAGCACATTTGATGAACTTTTCTGGTGCTAGATAAACAAATTTATCAAACCTTACCCTGTAGAATTAATTTAATCTCTAATTAATGTTTGTAAATAGATAAATCTACATGATAAAAAATTATTACAGCATATTTGTTCCTTATTTCCCAAAGACGTTTGCATTAACAAATTATCTTAATACATTAATATATTTCTCAATGTCTCAAGTAGCTCATTATCAAATTTGTTGTATATTCAATACGGAAAAGCAGAGAGAAATTTTATGTAAAACATATAATTTTAAATTATGGTAAGCTGTTAGAGTAAAAATATGCACAGTAAAAATAAATTTTTATCCGACGTAAATATTGTTTTTAATTTATTGTTAAATTTATGCTATTAGATAAATACCAAGAAATATTTTATGCTTGAAAATTAGACCAAATCTTTCAAATTTTTTAAAAGTATTTTTCATGTGATGTCATTTTTTGCTCAGTTATTCTGAAGTAAAGTCGTAACTGATAAAATTATTCTAACAAGGCATTCATTTCTAAAATACTATAAGTTGGAATACTTTTATGGAACAAATTAGTATAATCATTATTTAATACGCAGTAAAAAATGTTTGTCACTTATAAATATCGTTAAACATGAAACTTTCCATGGATATATTTTCTCCACCGGATCAATCCAGGGTTCATAATAATTCTAAATTAAATATTGTGCTTTATTTATTGTAATATTTCTGCTCTTAATCCCCTTTAGGACTAGGTCGAAGTTCAACTTTGTAACTTTCTTCAAGGTTTTAATCGCTGAACCTGCAGGAAATTTAATATAGGCTCTAATTGTTACAGGAAGCACTCATTAACAGCATGATATTGGTATTTGTTTCCCTTGAATCTATTTAACCTTTTCTAAAAGGAGGAAAAATGTTCTGCCTTGACCAGGAAACGATCCCGAATCGCTTACTGAGAATATTCTACGACGGAGAGAGTCTAGTCTTCGGTACATCATTGGTCAAATATTCCCTGCAAATGGAAGACCCTGGTTCGATTTCCAGATGTCGTATCTTCCTGATTTAAAGAAACTCTTGTAGTCCAGCATATGCTTGCATGCAATGAATTTAATATAGACAATGTTGATCGTTTTTAAATAAAGAATTTAGCCTGAAATATGTAGAATCTTTAATATCATACATGTTAGGCAATCCAATCAACTTTTGTGAATTTCTTAATACGCAATGAGCAAGTGATATGGGAAATAGTCATCTAATTTAAATAAATATTCATCAGGACCTTCTTTATCTTTTTCAATCGATCAATAAAACTTAACCTGTTAGTAATTCATGATCAACACATTCCAACAAGCATTGATAAAAACATCAAAATTCTATTTTCACACAGTAGTGGTGCCCAACCTACGGCCCGCGGGCAGGGTGTGTCCCGTGATGAGTTTGTAAGCGGCCCGCGAATCTATGATGAAAAAACAATACGGAAAATTCAACATAAAAATTCATAAACTTTTATGAAATATTTTATAATAAAAGTTATAATATTAAAATATTAAACATATAAGCATTATTTTAAAATGATTTTCACTTATATGACACCTCAGAATATATAGGCAGCTTCAGATTTTATCTCAGATCCGGCCCGCCGAAGAATTGGGAATTTCCAATGCGGTCCACCGAAGGATTCGCAACCACCAATGCGGCCCGCCATGTAAAAAGGTTGGGCACCACAGGTATAGAGAGTCCTCTTTTCTGGCTGTCAATCCATAATTAACTAAGAACGGCGTATTAAAATCTTCCCCATTCGGATTTTATATTCACATTTTCCTATCCAAAATCAAAATGCAATATTTCGTTTGTTGACAATGTATCATGCATACTGTTGAATATTTCAGACAGTTCATTCTCTTGTTTATTGAAAAAGTCTTTATTTATTTTTAATAAACTTTTCAGTCATAAGTTAGCAATACAAACTTACAATAAAATTTACACCATGACCATTTTCAGGGAACACTATTATTATGTGACAATTAATGCTAAGATTACCTACAGGTGTGTAAATATTCGTATTCCCACTATTTATACATATACATAGCTACATATAAAAAAATCTTACTTAAAAGTAGCGATTTTTTGCTCGTTATTGCTGTTTTCATACAATTTATGATTGAAATTTAAAGCACAATTATTATAAAGAGAAATAATTCAACATAAATTCTTGCCAGATAACAGTTATCTCGCATAAAAGTTGATGTATTAACAGTAACAAGCTATTTTTATCAGTAATTACGTTGTGTGGTTGAATACTTTAAGCGTTAACGAATACTGGATTCGAGAGCTCATAAATTCACGATACATAAGGTCTCTGAATTCCATTTAGGCCATCTCAAGATGATAAAACCTGGTTTGAACGCGCTCCGCATATAAATACTTTCCGTGCATAATCTTGAGACACCTTAGGAGTAAACACACCAAATATTTATATATTTCTGATAATGCGGATGATTTAAAATGAAAATCACTTTGTTTTCGTCAACATGCTTCAATTTTTATCACAAGGAAATACTTTGGCGCAAATTCTGACCTATAATAAATCGTCATTGGTCTGAATTTCAGCGTTTCGTTGCGTCTAACATGCGCGGAATAAAAATTATAAACATCTTTCCTCATTCGTCGATTCCGTCCTCTTTCTTCACACACACACTCCCGCTCCTATCAGCTTATACCCCTCTCTCTGCTCCCACCACTTCCATTTTTTCCGTTTCTTACTTTTCCGAGCGACGGGAAGGAATATTTCTTCATAATGTCTTCATCGTTGGCGCGCACGGTCTCCTCAAAGCCACCTATCTCTCTCTCTCTCTTCTTTCCCTTCCTTCTTTTCTCCAACTCCTCCTCCACCTATTCACCTCTCTCTCCTTCCCTCTTCCTCGTTCCGCTCCGTCGCCACGTCACCTCAAGCCGCTCCCGCTTTCTCGCGCGCGCCACACATCGCTAGCGTTCCCGAGCTCTCCAAAAAACGGATGAAAAATAGTCCCCTCGTGGCACGTGGTGCAATCTTCGCCTCGCCTCGCCCTTACGGTTACTTTTTTTCATTCCATCTCAAGATCCTCTTATGCAAAACCACGTCATCGATCCACGAACACATGCGCGCATTACCTAGTGTGCTTGCACTTGCGTTACGCGAATGTGCGAACTCACGGAAACTCGGATGCATTATGACTTAAAGACGCACTTACCCGAGCAGAATAACACACCGCGTATCCAAAAATTAAAAGCTTCTAACGCCGTGAAATATTAAAATCATCTAGTGAAATTTGTCAATGTTGTAAAATAACTTTTCGTGTCTGGCACGGAATTTAGCATCTGATAAAAAACAATGCGGGGCGAAAGTTAAATATACAACTATGAAAATTACGTTTGCATTTCTCTGAAAAATTCTGGAGATAATATAACTTTGGAAAATTTAACGTAGGTACTATGTCTTTTATCTCCGCTGGAATGTTGAAGTATTTTGAGGGTGCATACGGAGACTTTAGCGTTAATAAATCGGGTCATAATAATAGGGTACATGCTGCTCCTTATATCATCAATTCCGAAGTTTCAGTGTTGAAACTTTGAATATGGAAAAAATTAATACCTTTTATATTAACTACCAAAGTAATTTTATTGGCTTTGATCATCGTTAAATTTACTTTTGAGCGTACCTGCCTCGCTTATTATAATTTTAAGAAATTATGAAATAATTAAAAACTTTATTGCATGGGAACAACTCAAAATGTCAAGTGCATTTAGTCCCAGATCAAACTCTAACTTGATCTACAATAGAAACGGTACGGAGTGGTGTTAAAATTGGTTGAAAACTCTTTAAAATGCAGTCATAATGCGATTTTTATGATAATATTTTCACTAGCATAATAATATAATATAATAGCGTAATAATTATATTTGACTACTTTTTCGATTCGGTTGGTAATTAGATTGGTATGTTATAAAATAATTATTTCGTATTGTTAAATCCATAGTAATTAAAGACTTAAATTACGTATTACTTTTGGCCTGAATTAATTAAATTCTTTTTCCTAAAGCTATTTTACCAATGTATGAATTTTTAGAATAACCTACCTTTCGCCTAATTTTAAGTCACCGAAATTGCAGGAAAGGAGTATTTTTCTGATTCACAGAGCTTTTAATTCGCTTTTAGCAATAGATGCACTAATACATTGACCTTAAAAATTATAACAAAATTTTTTATTGTTTTATATAAGTTTTCAAAACGTTAAACTTGTTTTTAAGCTTAATGTTTGCAGAATATTGCTTAAAATTGGCAAACTTGACAAAAAAATGCTTGAATTGGTCACATTAAAAAGATAACGATAAACTTAAATTACCTTGTCTCTTCAGCGGATTATAACGTTCCCGCAAAAAATGTTATCCACATTTTCCCCCTAATGACTACGCGAAGGGAATAAAGCCATCTCCGTCAAAAAGATGAATAAATAAATGATAGCGTTAATACCTGCAATGCAAAAAGGGCCACAAAAAAAACCTTTTAAGGATGAAAAGTTGAACATCATTTCATAAAAAGTCGGCAGACAGATGGAAGGGATGTGAAAAAAGAGTGTGAGAATGGAAAAGATGTCTATGGGAGAGCAAAAGAACGATAGAAGAATATTTCCAAATAAAATCCCATTTGTGCAGCCATTCACGTCTCTCCATCGCCTCTTTAAATACCCTTTCCCCTCGCTGCATCCATCTTCACAGCCACCATTTCGAGCATCTCACACGCACACACACCGCCTTGCGGTTTCCCTGCCAAATAAAAAAGCGCCCCCACAACCATGCTGAATGGAGGGCGGCAAGTACGCCGCGCGTCGTTCCGTCAGCACCTTGTATTCTCCCCATCGTTCGTACCCTAAAAAACTGAGCCCCGTCTCCTCTCACCGAACAAATCTACTCTCATTACATCCAGGGTGAGAGGCATCTATCCACACGCCACTCATCACGTTGCACTCCGCAAAACGTCACCGTTTCACCGCCTTCTCCGACTTCACTCCGCTTGGCCGAGCTTCCAAAACAAAAAATAATAAAGTCTCCGGCCATTACTTCGGGGTCAAATGTCGTATATTCCCCGTCTCCATATCCTATTCTCTTAATGCCCCCCCCAACCCTCACGCTCTCTCCCGTTCTTCCTCTCTAAAAAACTCCTTTCGAGTTCCATTCCCATTGCCCTCCAGCTGTCATACGGCTCCCCATTCTCTAAATACCGCTATCGTCATTCAGTTCTCCTCCATAACGCTGTTCCTTTCTCTCCCCTAGTTTAGCGGCATTTCTAACCCCTGGTTTTCCTCAGGAGGAAAAGAACTACCGCTACACCCTTCCAACCTCTCTCTCTCTCTCCTACACCCCTTCTCCCCTCCTCCCAGAAAAGAGCCAAACGTTGAGAAGGATGAGGGGGTCGACCAACACCGCAGTCCCAGACGAATGATGTCCCAGGCTTTGGAAGACAAATTTTGGAAGCGTGAGGAGGTTTTGGGAACAAGTGGGAAATGGAGTGTGGGCGGAAGGTAAATGAAGGAGAGGGGGGAGTGGACGGATGGCGGAGAGAAGACCACAGGGGAAGGATAGCGGGAGGGGAGGTGCCGAGGAACTAAAAAATGTGTGAGAAGGAATGGCGAAAGGGAAGGAGGATCGGGGTGAAAAAGGGGATGAACTCCAGTGCCACGTCTCTTCCACGAGTAAAGGAATGAATGAGAAAGAGGGACAAGTTTGGCAAAAGGGGAGGAAATGGTGGGAGGTCGCCAAAGAGGGAAAACGGAGGGAATGAGGGGGAGGAATAAGGGATACGAGAAAGAGTTTATGGCATGATAGAAGGGATGGGAAAGAAATCAGACGACTGGAGAGAAAGAGAGAGAGGTAAAATGCTGCTACGGTGGAAAGTTAGGTTTTTCTGGGAGGGGCTAGTGGGGAAGATAGGGTGAGGTGGGAAAGGGAAGTTTTATGTGGTCTCTAAAAGTAGTGTATTCTGATGGCACTCCTTCTGGGAAGAAGTTGTGGACCAAGGGGGAAGGAGGAGGATAGACAAACGCAGGGATGACAGAAAAAGGGGAAGAGAGGGTGACGGTGGGAGGGAGGAGTGGAGTGAGTTTCCTAGGAAAAGAAAGGGAAACAAAACTTGGCGGGGTTGAGAGGAGAGAGAAAGGGGGAGGCGTGTATAGCAAGTAGCGAAAAAAAGGAGAAGGAATAGGGGCGGGGAAGAAATGGAATCCTTCTTTTTTGGGTGTTTTCGGCACCATCAAGTTCCCTTCTTCCTTTCTTTTCCCTATTCCCTTTACGGAGAAAGGCCACCTGAGGGATTGAAATTTATGCGAAGGAAAACATTCTCAACGATTTTTGAGGAGGAAAAGGAATCTGGGTACGTGTGTCTTAAGAGAAGGAGCATCCGAAGAATCTTTATTCTTCTCGTTGAAATATCATCGGTTTTTTCCGCGAGTGATAACAAGACAAGCTCCGGTTTTAATATGCCGTAATATACAACGATGCGAATTCCCTCTATTTTGTTCATTTCGTAGAGTGAAATTTACATACAAATAGCTTGCATTGCAAATTTAAAAAATTACGTCTATATTAATAATCACTCTCAAATGCATGACGTGGATTGCAAGTATATACTTAGTATATTCTTTGAGGAAAATCATAATTTTTTACGATGAATGATTTTTGCCCATAAATTTATACACTGATTGTATCGCACTGTAGAATTTTTTATCACATTTATCGTGCCAACATAAACGTCCAATTCAAAAACAAGCACTTAAAGAATGATTGTCTTAGTATGTTAATAGCCTCAGCAAGGTTTAAAAAACAGATGCGTATTTCGGATTAGTTCAATTAACTTAATTATGGTACGATGCGTATTTCGGATTAGTTCAATTAATTTAATTATGGTACCTTTTTGTGTATTTTTGCTAAATGATAAAGGTGAATATCCTTCAATATTTTAATTTGCAATCGACGTGTTGCTCTAAGTTCCAGCAACGTTGCGTTGCTATATAAAACTCTTTCTACGATTGAGAAAAACATAAAGCGCCTTTGTTTTGAAAGCCCAAGTTTTCCATTGAAGAGCACCACATTTTTCCAGTGTTGAATTATATATATACCGTACTAACCTGCGTAACTGCCTCCACGTTATAATTGTTGCAGCTGAATTATGAAGGGGAAATAAAATGTTATTTTTTTCTAATATGGTTACTGTCATACGATAGGGAAAAACGCGTATTTTCCTTACCCTTGTTTTACTGTAAAAATATAGTACAGAAAAAGTGCAACAATTACGTGTGCAAATACGGTACTTCATTTACAGTAAGATTATTCAATCAATAAAGTATTATTTTTCCAATCATAATTATTTAATTTACACTCCTAAATGTTTTATGCTTATTTTTTCTTCAAAAAGTGTATATTTACGCAGTGAAATTAATTAGGGTTAGTTTGATGTGCCGCTATGTTTAACCATACGGTACTCGCGCTGAGTAAATCTCTACCATACCCCTCAGGTTTTATGATGGTTTTCCTCCGTTTGTTTTTCGCTTTTTCCTCCTTTTCAGTAGCTGGAATGACATGTGGAAGGCTTTTAGGAAAAAATTTCTAGTATTGCGTCAACCGTTTGTGAGTAAGGAAGCATTTTCTTAGACGGCGTACGGCGATTTGAGACGAACATCTGTATATTTCCTTATATGGAAAATATTGTTGGTTTTGGTGAATTAGTTTTAACTGCAACAATTGACAGTTATTTTATGTTTCTGTTTCTCACTCAACAAATTTTAACGGATGTCTTTAATTTCTGAGGCAAGGAAAAAACATGATATTTTCAATTTCTCTCTCTATATACAATATTATTGATAGTAAATAATTAAACTTGTATACCATAATTGTCTCCCATTAATAAATTTATACTTTTTAGTTGTGCATGTGACATGAAAAACATTCTGAGACATCTGAGGAAAATTATGAGACATCATGAGAAAAATAGATGTTTATGAAACATCTGACAAAATGAGGACTCTTTTGAAAAATATTAAAATTATTACAATTGTACTTTTATAAACTTTTATTTATTTATTATATATTTATATTAAAATGTAATTGTAATTTAACCATTTTTTACAAAATTTAATTTTGTATTTTGTTTTTGCATGCCAAAAATATATGTTCGCTCTTTTTGACATTATAAAAATACTGACTTAATATACCCCACGCGAGTACTCGTGTTTGAAAAGCCCGCACGAGTACTGGAGGGTTAAAAATCGATGACTGCGCGCCGTTGAGCAAAGACGTTTAAAAATCACTGCAGTAACGGATCGAAAATACTTTAAAAAATAGAAGGGCCGCAGCAGTCATTTTGACCATTTTCGAATTTAAAAGGAGTACCATGCTCGCAGTTTTTGAAGCACGAAGTTGCGGCTTTGTGACTTTTCCTCATTTAAGAATTTACGATTTTATACGAAAAATTGGGCAACAGGTACGCTTGTCCAGAGGACCATTCAAAGATGATCCATTAGCGGTCATTTTGAGCGCAGTCTGCTTCGCATAAACCGTGTACAGGCGACCCCCGCACTTATGACCTAATAAGATAAATTTGCATTGTCATTGGAACAAATTAATCGGGAATTGTACTTTGTGCTACAAACTTGGACAGAACGTCACTGGTGATGAACAGCTCTTTCGCAGCAAAGCTCGGTGCAGGTTCACGCAGTACATTACCAACAAGCCAGATAAATTTGGAATAAAATTCTGGGTTTTGGCTGATGTAGCGTCTAAATACGCACGCAATGGATTCCCTTACCTTGGGAAAGATGAGATGTGTCCTGTCAGGGAGCCATTGCCTGAAAATATTATCATGCAGCTCATGTGCCTTTGCCTCAAGAAAGGATGCAACATCACCACTTCTTCACATCGATGCGAGGCTGAAAGCGCAACAAACAAGCATTCTTTGCACACTGAATCATGTGAGGAAGGAAATCCCATAGCCCATATGGGCTTCACAGGCACATCTCTACAAGATTACGGAAGAATGAAAATGATACTGCACTCACAGAATACCAAGGAAAGTATGTAGAGTAAGAATGATTTGGTAATAAGCACTCTGTAACCGAGTGTACAAATATGTGGAGGTGAGAAGAAGCTTCCCAAAACAATTGAATTATTCAACGCTACTAAGTTTGGTGTGGACATAGTGGAGCAAATGACTATTAAATACTCTTTGAGGGCTTCATCTCGCAGGTAGCCTGTAAACGTTTTTTTACAACGTGCTTGACGTGGCAGCAATAAATGCCTGGGTCATCTACAAAGAAGTCGCTAGAAAAAGGATCCCTTGGCACAAGTTCACTCTCCAGCTAGTAGAAGAGCTAATGGCAGAGCACATGAAGACAAGACCTTGAGGCTGCACACCCTCTGAAAATGAGCTTCAGCTCAAAGGTGTCTGCAAGTGACACAAATTTCATATGCTCTCTATGTGCAAGAGGAAGAAAATCATTTTTACTTGTTCTGTTTAATTTCTGTTTATGGAAAATGTTCAGGTAAGATTGCCAAAGAAATTACTTGTATAAACTGCTTTCCAAATAATTGAAGGTTAGGACTATGCTTTTCATTTTCACAGATTTTATATAAATAATTTTCTTCTTATGACATCCCACAATGTTCTGTTCCCATGTACAGAACTGCCATCTGCAAGAATTTAATCTGATCTGAAAATCACTTACCTTTAATTTCTAATGTAAAATTAAAAAAATATGTTAACGATGGTTAACAATATTACCATTATTTTTGTGTCTCTAAAAAAACTAATATGCATCCATTAACATATAAGAACTTCTTCCAGTCGATATCTGCCTCTCAGAAACTAGCTAAACATCTATTTAGTGTTAGCGGTCAAAATGACAGCTTGTGGTCCTTCTAGGTATGCAGTTGGATCAGACCCTTCTAGTGTTAAATAACTATATGAATTTTAAATCGGTCTTTTATGGCGCTTTACTCCAAACATTGTTTTTACTAAGTTCTTAAAAATATTTCGACTAATATTCTTATAATACCTTTTAAAATCAATCACAGAAAAAATACCTAATCATTTAAAAAACAATTTCTGGTATCAGTACCACACTTCAAATGGCACTAATATAGTGGATCTAAATAGATTGATTGGTTGTTATCTGCAAAAAACAGTATCAGTATACTTTATGTGTGTGAAAGTGTGTGGTGTCGATTCCGAGAATCATTAGCGAGAAGTGAATATGAATTTTTTCTAGGAATGGCTGAAATAAACAAGTAAACATTACATAACAGAATTTTTACATGGATGAATGTAGTTCTTAATGCAATGAATATATGTTCAAACTTTGTAACAAAAATCTAACGGGATGACGGTTAACAGAAAGCAACAGATAAAAAGGTGGAAGATAATCGAAGTTCTCCTGTATACAGGATGTAGGAAAAATGGTACACTCTGTCTACGGGGAAGGGTAGAAAACCTCAACACTAAGCATAATGTATAAGAAACAAATTCTCTAGAATGAGTAAGTATCAATATATCATCGTAAGAAAAAACTGTCAATTGGGGCAAGCATGTAGTCATGCTGTGAGAGGACCAAAGATCACAAGACGTCGCGTATGACACAGAAAAGACCACACTGCAATACCACGGACAACAGTGATAAACACTCAGCGCGCTGTATGCAAGCCTACTTTCATACTGTGCAGTCATTCCATAGCAGTACGCTGTCAACACGGAAGGAGAACTGATATGGAAAACACGTTACACAAATACTATGATATGTACTTGATCCTTCGTGCGTTTGGTAACCGGACCTACGCTGCAGCCAGGGCTTATGCAGAAAGGTATCCAGCACGCCACAATCAAGAAAAAATGTGTTTTGCTGCCTGAACCAGCGAATGAAAGAGACTGGCAACGTCCTACCATATCTTGGTATCTATTCATTCAATGGAATTTGTTCCTTATATATTTTGCTTAGTTATGAGGTTTTCTACCAGTCTCCATCGTTAGTGTGCGAAATTTTTTACCACACCCTGTATAAATAATTTTTAATGATTTCTTTGAAAGCGAAGCTGCATCGGATATCCTAGTGTCATTATAATGACTTTATCATGTAATTCTCTTGTTAAAAGAATTATTACGTTTATGTCCATTTATTCTGAATAACTACGAGATAAACTTAAGGTATACATTGTTAAAACATAACCAATGTTAGATTAAAGCGTGATATTATGTAAAAATTCACCAAGTTTTATTTAACGACCATATTAAATACTTAAAATAAAATAACAAAATCTCAATGTTGCTATAGGTAATTATTTACCAAAACGTAAAAAACATAACCAAGTCATAGAATTAATTAAGAGCTAAGTACACATAAGAGCCAATTTCTTCCTGTCTGAAAACTTTCTACTTTTCGATCCTTAAATATTTGGAAAAAAATATTCAGTTACGCGCCTCTGTTTTTCTCCAAAGCAAACTCACATCTAAAATACACAATGAAAAACAAAATCACACTGAACGAGTTTCCGAAACCTTTTGTTCTATCCCATTCCGCTTTCAGCTTCGTCCGGCGAAACCCATTATTCTTTTCACTTCTATCTATGACACACACGCACACACCCGCGAAAACCCTTCAACCCCCTCCTCCTCGTCCTCACCCCCTTTCTCGGACGAAATTCCCCTCCACACTAAAAGCCCTTCTAACAAAACCAAGAAAGACCCATGGAGCTCGAACACAATCCGCCTGCAACGACGAAGATATTGCATTTCACGGCCCAGTGGACCGACTGAAGAACAAAATGAAATTCCTTCTGCTTAGCTCCCACGGAGAGACACGTTCTGCTGCGCCAACCCGGCACACGCCTTTACGCCCTCACCCTCCTTCGCCACCACCCCTCTTCAACCTTCCCCCTCCCAGTTCGCTCGCTCCCGTACGAATCTCGTATCGCTTGCAACCGACTGAAAATCTCCGGGACCTTATCCTCTGACATCTCCTACTCATCCCTCCATCGCTATCCCGACCTTCCTTTTACTCCATCTCTCATCCTCTCTCCTGCTGCCTCATTCCTTCTTCCTTTGCTTTCCTCGCCTCCTTTAACGGATCATTTGAAACTTCCAGCCGTTGAGCTTGGGCGTAATTGGTCCATTGATTCCGATTTCGACGCCTCTATTGATCGTTTTTCAGTCAAAGACTACCAGTAAAACTCTGCGAGACAAGAATAAATCCGCTGTTTGAGGCGCGTTCCTTCGATGCGTGATTGTTTCACGCAAATATGGTCGATGTCTGCTTGAGATGAAGACGAAGTGGACTGATGATAAAATGTCATTATTATATTGATTGAGAAAGATTTGAAAATTATTCATGGCGTTATTTCATTTTTTTATCACTATAAATACTCATAAACTGAGAATAAAATAGTACTCTTCAGAAATAATTTAATACAACCTACAAGGTAATTCGCAAAAAAATTATGAATAAGATTTTAACCCAAAGAATATACCACGGTATTAAAAATTAATCAGTAATTTATTATTTTTAACTAAAACTCATAAGCAAGTCATTAAGTTTCTATCAATACGTAGTTTAATATTTTTGCTCTAGCTATACATTCGTTTACAAATATCATATGCGACAGAAATCCGCAAACAAAATTCGAATCACAATAACTTTTTTTCATCAACATATTTATTGATTGTTTTTCAATTCGGTAGTTTATTTAAAATTTAATATTTGATTATTGCAATATGTTAGTATCATAATACTTCTAGTGATATATATAAATAATTATATATATATATATATATATATATATATATACAAAATATAGCGTAAATGATATATGCCAGCTATTTGATTTACGTCTTTAATGTATATTAACGATCACAGCTTATTTTTACACAACGAATATTCCCGCCGAATGTAGTCACTACCTTTAGAACAATTGCCAAAATTTCGCAAAATGGGAATTGAGCATTAATCAATTTCAGCTTTTCATTGTCTTAAAATTTTGTACAGGATTCGAAGCGTTGAGAGAGAAGAAAAAGTTTTCAGAGAAATTCTGCTTAATCCCTTTTTCATTTGAAGAGCGGCTTCCGTTTGAGCGTTCAAAATTTTCTCTTATTAATCACGCCCGACCTCCTTTCCCAGGAATCCAATTGTCGTTGGTTCTGCAACGAGAGACATCGGCTCAATGGCCATAACACACACACACACACTATACCACCTTACGACCCACCCTGTTCTACCTATATTCCCTGTAGTCTTATTTTCTCTCTCACTTTCTCCATCTCATCCTCTTCACTACCTCCTCTCTTCCGGTTTGCCCTATCATCTTCTCCAACTCTTTTCATCGAGTTCAAAACATAGTTTTAATCATTTTCCTACTAAAACACATTACATATTTCGTATTATAGAATACCTATATTTCTCTAAAACTCAGTCTTCGTGAAGTTTTGTAGTATCGATTTTCTGTGTTCTATTTAGTTGTTTGGTGACAGTAAGTAATATCCACAAGTTTCATTTAATATTCTTGATTCAACGCCAAGCTTCTTGTATGTATACTATGCCGAAGTATTAACATTACATTTTTCATCACTCATGTTTTCCTAATCTCTTCCCTCTACCTGTCTATAGATAGCATTTTTCATTTAATCAATATTATTAAGCATACATATTTTATTTGCTCTTTTCACAATCAGTACTATGTTTTATGAACTCACCGACCGATTAAAAATAACATATCCTCTGATATTGTTACCTTATACCGCTCTCACCAAAGAATTCCTATAAAATAATCCTAATTCCAATCTCCAAAAAACTCAAACTTAAATATTTCTATCCTATCATTTTCATTATATCTATCACAAACCTCTCTTTATAATATCTACGCCTCTTCACGGTATATTTTTGCAATGATATTCTGCCATCTCGAAACTTCGTTCCTCCTAACTCCCTCAATATTTTCGACTTCCTATACCCTCACCCTCCTCCGTAATTTCTTTCCGTCCAGTGCACCGCCTCTTAAACTGCACCCATTCCTCTTTCCATACCGTTTCCGGGTAACCTCATTTTCCCCTCCTCGCCAGGCCAAAATCTCCCACTCCGACCCGTTCCCATGCCCGTCCGCACCTCTCTGCATCTTTAAGCCCACCAACGTGCCGCGCCACATCCGCCGCCCTCCTCCCATCAACACCCTAAAAGCCGAGCATTCCTTCCCCATTCTCTTCCAGAGGATGCACCTAGTGACTAATTGCTAATCACAAGCCGTTCACGGAATGTAAATCGCTTCCCGTCCCTAATCACGGAAGCCGTCAGTGGGAGAAGATTACCGAAGAGACGTTTCCACGTCGTCTTAACTCAACGGCGCTGGGTAAGAGCAAGATAGAGGAGGAGGAATGGAGGCCGATGAAGAGGCATAAAATGGTGGTAGTAGAGCGAGGAGTCCCTTGTTGCAATGTTTTAGTGCCGAATTTGAATTTTGCCGAATCGTAACTTCGCTTCGCATGTGATAAAGACAAAAAACTACTTGCAAGATAGCTTAGCTTGTATTATTCAGGGGGTGAAACAGTTTGCTAAAAGGTTCAAAACGGAATTTCTTTAACTTAGGTAACCATTTTTGTTCCTGAATCTGCAAAATATTCAAGATTTTGTTAATGAAAATCTAGTTCTAAGCATAATATCTTTCTTTGTAATTATTTGAATCTAAGAATCAAAATATCTATTACATGAAATATTTATTTAGATATTATTAAAATAAAATTATCAATTAAAAGTATTTTTGCAAAATTAATAAAAATAATCCATTGTGTCAATGTAAATTACAAAGTAATTAACACCAAGTATTTTTGTTTTTTTATTAATAAAACTAAAGAAAACACTTTCAGTTTATAGAGCACTGTCTCCAATATATTACTCATTTAGGAATAGGGTTTAATAATCAATGTCAAAAATTCATTGACAAAACTCATTTCGACAAAGGCGTAAAAAAAGCACTGCAGGAAAAATACATCGTAACTGCTTTACGTAAAAATTTATTCATAATGGATGATCCGCAACTTCCGGTGCTCAAGAGATCCGAAACGAAACTAAATAATATAAAAACTCTCGTCCGGATTGAATCTCGTTTTTTTGCATTGGAAGTGCAGGAGACCATTTTCATTTTTGAAGGAGGGTAGGAAGGAGAAGATAGGGGAGGGAAGGTGGGAAGAGTTGGCAGGAGAAACTCGACGAAATGGCGGAAAGTTGTGGCCTGAGGGAAAGTGAGAGAGATGATTGGGAGAGAGATAGAAAAGTGTACGGAAAGAGACATGGGAAGTAAGCGAAACGCGGGTTGCCAGAATAGACACAGGAATGCAAGCGAATGAACGGTCATAGCCACAGGAAAAAACAACTAGTGTTTTGGAGCGTGCACTATTTATCGATTTTCTTTCCATCCTTTTGATGTCGTTCACCTTCCTCAACATCCATCTCTTCCCGGACCATCCCATTGTTTTTTTATTACCGAAAAGAACGGCTTTTCCGGGTCTTTATTGCTCTCGAATCTTTTCCGCTCATCCATACAATCTCTCCGATTCCGTGCGCTCGTGCATTTTCTCTGCATCCGAGGGTAAATTAAAATCCCCAGTCACATTGACGGCTCGTATCCCTGGCATCCGTGGCATGAGGCCGTAGAGACATGAAAAAAAAATAAAAAAATGACTTCCGTTTTGAATCTTTTTTACCCCGTTTAAAAAAATGGGGCTCTATCATTTTTTCCAGCTCCTTTAAAAGCTCATCGTTCCGGAACACCATGTCATGTCTTTTGTTGAAGTCTGTGAAGTGAAGATATTGAGTTGCTTGCTTTTTGAAAATAAAGGCTGAGTAAAAATACAAATTTTGTTTATTCCACGATGAAGGGGATGTATTAGGATACGGAGAAGATATTCACATAACAAATTCGGAACTATATGGGTAGAAGTGAAGGTTTTTACCAAAGATACAATTAATTCTCACAAAGTGAATGGGAGTAAAATGATTGTTTTGCGCAAGTGCAAGAAAAATCAGTAAGAATTAATTTTAAGAAATTAGATATGAAACAAAAAGAAAAAAAATCATCATAATAATCCTATGATGAATGCATCAGTTTATTTATTAAATTTTTCTATTTCTCATTTATGTTGTATTATATTATGACAGTATAACCGTATGATTAAAATATTTTTCACCGATACCGATTTCTACCCTATCCCAATTTGGTGGTCAGCAGCATCGCTCTACTCTTGGGCGGCAGTCCATGCGGCCCGAAAAGACATGGTGAAAAAATGGTCGGTATGATTTAACATAGACTCTTTCATACTTTTCAGTAAAATTATTGTCTCAAAACCGTTTCTGGTGAAGTCTTGAGGTTAGTAAATTATTTAAACTTTTTCTAATATATGATCACAGAATCTCCGGGTAACTTCTGATGTAAACGGTTATCCGTTCTCTTCTGACTTCAACTGCGGCCCTCCGAAGCATTGAAAATTACGAATGCGGCCCGATATAATAAAGGTGTTCAATACATGTTCTATACCATTGCGTATACTTTACAATATAAAATGAAGCCTTGATTTCTATTTTTTCAAGTAACCTATTAGATATTTCTTTAAATATGTTATTATAAGTAATTATTTATAATTATTAATTTGGTACGTAATAATCCAGAAATCAGGCAAATCCATAATTTTGAAGTTTTAAGAGCAATTTCGATGAGTTTTAGAGGGTCATGATCGAAATATCATTTATAAATGACAGCGGGAAATCTGGCGATATTTCTATTTCCACTTTATATTCTTTAGAAATAGTCGAACAGTCAACCATTGTTTCTCTATATGAATGATTGGATCAAGTAGCAGAAGTATATTCATTTTTTACAAGATATAACAAACAAAAAAATATGATATATTGTGAAGTAATCAAAGTAGTATATTCACGAGGAGTAAAAATTAACCAATCTAAAATGTTTATCCATAAAAAATACACGAGACTCCAAGAATATAAACATTTAAATGCGATACCTTAAAAACGTATGAGATGATAATTTAAATCTAAATCAATGTAATTAATTTGATATTCGTACATTTTAAATGAAAGCTATAGAATTACGTCTATTTATACTTTCTAATCAAAGACAGTAGGAAATTATAAAAATTAAGCATGTAAGATAAAACTTATAAAGAATTCGATCGTCTGTTATCTGATTTTTGCTATACATAACAACACTAATTTTTTCTCTTCATTCCTTCAAAATTGGCTATGCCAACACACAAAGTTTCCATATTTGTCAATGTTTGACTTTGGCATTAGTTGATTGCCAATGCAAATAACAGCTTGGTTGGAAACTACCATATTTTAAATTAATGTCCTTGATTCCAAAACATGAGCACAGTTCGTGGCAATGAAAATTTAGATCCTTTATCATGATCTATGCATGAATATAAAAATGACTTATAAGAAAATTTAGAAAACAGGTTGAATATGGAGCAGAAATATTTCTTTCATTATTTATATATCCCTATTTATTCTGGTCTTCCATAAGGTTTGTGGGCAATATTCCAAATCTAATATACAGGGTGTCCGGCGACTTTATGTCATAACTTCGAGATCTTATTCCTTAAGTGATTTTCAGTAAAAAATATCATATGAACATGAATCCGATTCTCATTTGTTACAGAGCTACGGGCAATTGAAATTATCTCGTACTTTGATTTGTACAACTTAATGGCTGAAACAATAAATAATTATTCGTATAGATTGTTAATTGTTGAAAATGTATTATTTAAATAATAATTCGTTTACATTGATACTTAATTCATTTTTAAACCAATTGATCAAAATGGCCGCCTTCAGCTTGGATGCACAATCTGACATGTTTGAGTAGGGAACGTGAAAGAGCACGAAGAACTGCAGCGTTATTAACGCGCCTCGGAGCATCGAAAACTCGTTGAATAAGTTCTTCCTTCGTCGTGTTGGTGGTGTAATATACCCTACTTTCGCTCCAACTGTTTATACGAATCAAAAAATTGAAACGAAATAAATAACTGTTTTCTGTTTCGTTTCGGGTTTTGAAACATATTTTTCGGTTCGGGTTCGGTTTCACTCTTGCTAAAATAACGGTTATTTTTGGTTTCTGTTTTCGGTTCAGTTCCAGTTCGATGTCCTGAACGCAATTTCACTTAACTTTAAAATATATACCGATTTTTATTGTATGCCTGTGATAAATTAATAAAAAACTTATTACATTTATATGTTTTATTATTGCATATAAAAATCACATTTATAAAGAATGAAAGTAAAAAAATATTCTTGTTTGGTTTTGACACAAAAATTTAAAAGTTTATTGAAACGAAGCAATAATAAATGATATACTATATCAGTTACAATGCGTCGAAAAATAATAATTATTGGATTTATAATACGCGCTCTTAACTTTTTCGTCAATTTTTCTTCAAAGATTGTATATTATATACAAGAGGTTACGGCATGTGAGACGAAACTATTTATTATGTGAGAAATCAAAATTTTATTTGAAGAAATGTTCATATAAAATATAATGGACACCTCTATTAATTTGTGTACTAAGATAAAGCTGAAATGAGAAGTTGAAATTAAACTCTATGAAACTATTCTGAATGACCAAATTATTTAAACATTTCATCATCCTCTAATTGACGATATTTATAAGATACAATTAAATGTTTTATTGTTAGATTTCAAGATATCTAAAATATTTCTTTAATTTGGTGTAAAAATTAACTGCTGAAGTTCAACCCCAAACGAATGTTTAAAACTTAAATTTAAATCTCTTCGGTTTATAAGCGCTTTCAACGCAATAGAAATAAACACAAATGCTTAATTGCCCAAAAACCGCAGAAAAATATTGTCATTGACAACTTTGGATGTAATATCAAATAAAAATATCAAAAGTGATGCTTTTTCCTGAGATTATGCATTATCAATATTAGCACTATAAAAATTGCTTTCATGAAGCAGTAAGGATTTATTAACACATTGCAGTTCGTTTAAAAATTCCCATTCAATGCAGGTACGTTGAATATAACATCTTTCAAATTTTCATACGTTTAGAGGAAGTCATTGTTTCAATAATTCTTCTCTATTATGCTAGGATTGTATTCAGAAATCCTTTGCCTTATAAATATACGCATACTTTTACTTTTTAATTTTTCTTTAAAACAAAAAAGAGTGAGTACTCGAGTAGCACGATAATTGAAATTCTAATCTGATTTTTTCAAAATCTTTATTGAGAATTGTATAATGTAATCGATAAATATAACTTAACCATACGCTCTGAGAATCGCGATATGTAGTAAATGCATCGAATTCTGTATAATAAGTGATTTACTGAGTAAATAAAAACAGCCAAAACGCGCTTTTTAAGGACATATTGCAAATACCTTGCGTGACGGATGAAAAATTTTCAAATTTGGATGAATAAAACCCGGTAAATAAAAGCCCAGCCTCAAGCAGAGGTATACAGCTGCATAACCATCTCATTGCATATTGAACGCACCGAACCTCCTATAATTCAAAAACCCACAACCGAGTTATAAATTGTTTTCACCACAGGTTCATCTTTACTTTCACTTTCATAAAGCTCATTTTAAATACGTCACACCAATACACTTAGTAAAAGGCGCGGGTCCATAGCTTTCCGTTCCGTCTTTCTCCGTATGCATCAATTCTGCATATATATATCTAATAGACATTCATCCATAAGCGTTCAAGCCACTCTCCTAATTGTAAATTTTATGTACATAAATTCATAAAATTGCTAATATGATCGATGAATGATCAATGGAGGCATTTTGGCCAATGAAACCCACTCATGGTCTATTCAACAATACCTATTAGGTATTAGGCCTAATAGGAGATCGCCACGTTGTTTTTATCGAGCTCATTAAAAATATAAAAACCAATTCAATACTTCAAACCATTTTAACTCTTACACTTTTAAGTCACAACAGTAATTATAGAGAGACCATAAATGATATTATTTTTTCTTGAAAACAGAAAATTACATCATAGAGTTTTTCTGAATCGCGATTATTAGAAAAGGTTACGACATGTGTGAGTTGTTTATATTGATATATGTTGAACGTTGATGAATCTTTTTAGTTCTGACTTGTACGAAGGAAGTCATTCATAGGTGCTCTCGTTTATTCTATCTTGAGATGTCATATTTTAATATTCCTTTCCTATTTACGCACACGTGGGTTGTGTTATAATTCACTCATTATTAATCTTGGTGCGAGTAAAGATATCTTCCTTCGTCCACTCAATATATCGCCTTCCTACGTGCTAAAATCAAAAGAGCTCCTAAATAATAAGGCCGAACAAAAGGAATCCACATAAAAAATAAGGGGCTATTTCTCTCATAACCATCCCCAAGGAGATTGCCGTAAGCTTAATGCCGCGTCCCACCGTGCAATCCCACGTTCCTCGAATTCTACGGAGTGCAAGAGACAAATATCCGTCGGTTAGGGCCCTTAAGGTGGACATAACGATCCAAACCGAGGCTCGCGATATCCACCATATCCCGCTCTCGAGAAGGTCGGCCGAAGCGTAAGAAGAGCCAGAAATGTGAGATTGTTGGGCGGTCGGAAATGAGAGGGACGAGGGCGATAAGGGATTTCGGTAGGAAAGAGGGAGAACCTAGGGCAAATCCAGTGTTCGAGGGGGGTGCGGGAGAGCGAGAGGGGCGAAGATGGCGGGGCGGGTTGCGTAGAGACCACCAAAACCACCCTCGACTAAGATTAATGCTTCTAATTTCTACTCTCTCGCCCCGAGGCAGAATACACCCGCCGCACCTCCACCCTATTCCCCCGGCAATACCCACCGCCTCCTTCTTGGGCGCGCACACTCACTCACACACACAAACACACGCGGGACTCCCATCTTCCCTTGAACTCAGCGTTTCGTGGCAACAAACCCGGCATCGGCCCAAGACAGCGCACAAATTAAAGAAAAGGGATTGGGTGCGTAAAAAGGGAAAGGCGGTAGAGAAGGGAGGAGTGGCACGGGATGACCTCCAGAGGGAGAGAGAGAGATAGGGCAAAATGGGGTGGGCAGGAAGTCCAAGTTCCTAGTTTAAGGCTTAAAAGGAGTGATAGCGGGGTATATTGGTTTGCGGAGGATGGCTCGAGAAAAGTGGTGGGGGCGGAATGAGGAGAAAGGGGGGAAGATAGGTTAAAAGTGGCTCGATCGAGGGAAAAAAGAGAGTGGGTCGAAAGGAGGAAAAGAAATAGAAGGGGAAGAGATAAAGAGCGAAGGAATCAGCTGCGGAGTTCGGAGCTGGCGAGAAAGGCGGGGAACGGATAGGGTTTTTGGATGAGCGAGGAAATCTAGACGGAATCGGAGATGAACGGGAGCGGGTGGTAAAATTCCTTCCGAGATTCCGCGAGGAGGAAACGCCGTCAGGCAGCTTATGTGGTGCACGTCTCGTTCCGCAAGAATTCATAATGACTAGCCCTTCCTTTGCGCTGGGAAGGATTGCGTTCCGGGGAAAAAATAATGAAAAAACTGTTTCTATCGCACGTAGACGTGAAGAATGGACGCGACCTCTTCCCCGTTGGAAACACGTGTTTTTCGCGAGCGTATGTGCGGCAACATGTTTCGCGTGTTTGTGTCGAGCGTCACGCGCACCGCGCGCGAAATGTGGGCGATCCCGTATGATGCACGGCGACGTTTTGATTAAAGGCCCCGCGCGTCATGTAATCTTCGGCAAAGTTGTTGGTGAATTCTTGCGACTTCTGATGCGTAAAGTTTGATGGGTGGCGCATAAATCAGAGTCGCTGCCGAGGTAATTATGGTTGCGAATTTCCTCCCCGTGTCCCATGCGGTTTTACGAGGAGGAAAATTGCCAAAATAGTGTCTCGCCCGAAAATATGGGCATTCAGGAAACTACGGGATATTACCATTTTTTCTTGTTTTTGAGCGATTACTTTGAAATGACAGGGAGTGGAAAAATTCCTATCTTTCATGACCAAGCCTTTTCCTTAAACTATCACTTTAACTACTGTGATTGTTTATATCTTCACAACATAAGGCTTGTTTAAAATATATTATATAAATTGGGATGATTACGATAAATTTATATTGTGTCAAATTAATATTTTATATTCCATAAACTTATATCATATTTTGGTCTTATTTTTCATTAGTTAAATACTTTGAAGGAAATGATGTCTCCTAACTAGGTTGGATTGCTTGATTATTTGTAATTTTATTGAAAAAATATTTTAATTGCGTGTTCAAAAGCAAAATTATGATATTTTAGATTAGTTTCTGCGTAAAAATTATATAGTTGACATTTTGGTACATATCCTATTTACACTATCCTATTTACAATATTATTAGACGTTAGTAGGGATAGTAGCGGAACAACTTATGGACGCATGTTCGTCCGTCCGTCTGCATGTTTCATCTCCGAAACTATTGGGTGGATGTTCATGAGATTTGATAATTAGGAATTTAAAGGAAATGAGAAAATGATAGAAATAGTTTACATAACCTAATCAGGAGTGCCACTGTCGTGGTGACAAAAGATAAACTGTCAGTCATATCTCATGAAATATCAAAGGCATCATTGAACGACATTTGTAGAAGTAGCAAAATAAAATGTTTAGCCCAATATATTTTTATCGACGGAGTAACCGTTTTCAAGAAAATCATACGAGTAAGTCGTTATTGAACTTGAACATAGAAAATTTTCCCCGTGCTTGTAATTTTTGTGAACGAAAACATTCTTCGTAGAAATTGAAGTAAACAAATGAATGCGTATACTTACTTTTCGAACGCCTACAGCATAGAGTAAATTAAAGCAAATTAATTATCCACGAGGAAGAATGAACTTACAAACGTTTATCTTTGTTACGTATACACACAGCTTTTGTAAGTGAAAGGAAATGGATAATTCATGACGAAGTAATGAACGCCGACGTAAAGATTGGTACTGCTTATTTCAAGTGAGATATTTAAAAATGTTTCGATTGTTTTGTTAATTACTACTGATTATAAATGAACCGAGAAATAAAAATTCAGTACTTGACATCGCTTCCAATATATCGTTTTGCAGTGCATAAACATTATACTAAGCTATTAATACAATATATATCAGGAGTAGCTAAACTGCGGCTCTTTTATCTTAGAATGCGGATCTTTCAATTTTCCATTTGAAGGCTTGTCAACGTTTTCAATACATAAAATTAGGTTGTGTGGCTTGATACGTGTTGGGGATACCTATATTATATTTACTGCATTATATCTGAATTGCTTCGGGTGCAGGTTATGTTTCATTATTTGTAATTATATGAACACGGAATTTTTTTCATGCGGCTCTCGAACTTATAAAAATTATCGTGTGCGTCTCCGAGAGTAAGTAAGTTTAGCCACCCCTGCTATATATCTTTTAATTGCATGATAACATATTTAGTAAAAAACGTTTTTAGAAACTCGGTGTTCTCCGACATGGAGTAAATCTTTCCATTTTTTTAAATTAGTGTTAAACATTTTCCACAAAATAACAAATTTTTCAGGAATTGTATCTAATAGGAAAAGTATTTCCTCATTTATAACGAAATAAGATTCACTTTTGGTTAACTTTTGATTCAATAGATAAATTATATTGCTCACGATAATTATCAATTGATTTATCTAAGTAAACAGAATTATTTAATTAAAAATCTTTCACATGTGATAAACATTTTAGTAATTTTGCAAAGCTAAATTATGTTTGTGTATATATAATTATTATAGCATATAAAACTACTTAAAATGTACATCTAGTGCAAAAAGACCAATTTTAAAAATGAGTATCTACTAAAATGTTTCTTAAAATATCCAAGACTATTGAACTTCTGCAATAATATTTTTCCGCAGATAATGAAAACGTTCGCATTCGTAGATACGCTAAACTTTAACGGTTTCTTTTGTTTTTGCGCCTCTCAGAGAGCTTTTCTGGCCCCATGTCGGCTTTTATTCCACAAGACTGAATTTCATGTAAAAAAATTAGCTTTTATAGTACCATAATGTTTCATTCGGCTTCACAAAAACGTGAGTTAGGGAATTTTAGTATTCGAGCCAATTATATAAGCAAAATTTTGTATTTCCTTCATATTATCATTGAAAATAGAAACTGTGTAGTGTTCATTTTCAACTGCATTAAAATTCAGAATGATGGATTTTAATTTAATTCAGCTTTTCTTATAACTACGCAAACAATACTTTTAATCAAATTTAAATTGAAATGTTTCGGTAATTTTTTCTGTTATTTTGGCGTTGATATGTAACAGAAATATCAATTTTTGGTGAAAAAATTAATTTCCGCGAGGATTTTAAAATCACATTTCCAAAAATGTTGACACCGAAGAATAAAATCAATCATTTGTAACGTTTTAAATAACGTATTGCTTGAAAATTCCGAACTACGTAAGTTATTTATTTCTAAAGACGCAGCAGGAAACAGCAGTTTCTTTAACTATTGTTATAGAATTTTCAAAACATGAATGCCTCAAGAACCAATGTGCTTCATGCCAGATATAAGTTAACTAAAGATTGACGATGACGTAACAATATTTTTCACCAAAAGAAATTCTCATTTCCACACTGACGTTGGCGGCCTTTCAAGCAATACCAGAACGTGCATTGTTTGTTAGAAAACACAACACTCACAAGAAATCCTCCTTTTCCAAAGGAATAGACGGAGATTTTGGCGGCGGAAAAGGAAGTGACTTTCGTGGGAGGTTTTCAAAAAGTTCGAATCCCGACATCTCCCGGGAATATTTTTTCCGCGGACTATTTTTTTCTTTTCGTGCATTTTTTTCATTCGCCATTATCCCATGTTTCCGCGCCTCCGTTTTTGAGTGTGTGTATGTGTGTGCAGGTACGAAAGAGAGAAAGATGAGCGTTTGAGGAAAGGAGAGTTGGGGCTGTCATGTGGACATAAGTGAAGAAGAACTAGGGTCGCATAGGCAGAGGCAGGGAGAGTTCTGAAGACTCCGAAAACTTGGCGCATCTTCGGGTTACCTCATCCCCTCTCATACGACGCTTCCTCTCTCTCTCTCCCTCTTATTCCCTTTTTTCTTGCCGCCCGCTGCTATTCCGCATCAATCCCTAACTCCCACACGACCACACACAGCCTCTCAACCCACTTCAAAACCCTTTTCCGATCTCCTTCTTGCCATCCGAGACCCTCATTCTCAAACCATCTCTCTCCCTCCCTCCTTCGCCCCTTTCTCCTTCCGAAGTCGACAAGAGGAGGATCGAAAAAGATTTGGAGCGGGCGTTCCCGCCTCTTTTGAGTGATGGGAAAGCGATTTCGCCACCACATTGTGCGGTCCTTGACATTTAGCGCTTCGGCGTTTATTCTTTCTTTTCCCTTAACGGATGTCGTGGGTTTACTGTTAAAAGTCTGTCTCCTTCGCGGTTTTGCTTTTATTCGAAGCATATTTTTGACGTGCCGCTCCAAAGAATAATATTTTATGTTACGATATCGGAAATAAACTATTTGTAGATTTACATCACATACGTGTAAACTTGCAGACGTGAATGTCTCAAATTGTTTCATGTTAGATGTAAATATGCCAAATAATTGCTGAGTGGCATATGTAGACGAAATAGGTGTTGCAAATATTGTTTACGTGGTTATTAGAACTTATTCTGTTGTGAAACAAAGTCATGAATTCAAATTATTCCGAGTAATATATTTTCAGTAATTAATTTTGTATGAAGAAATTCGGGATCTATAATTAAGAAATGTACATGTTTGGTTACTTTTCTAAACCATTAACATATATCTTATTAATTAAAATAATTATTGGCAATATATTCAAGCATAGTCGTTAATATTATATTAATTAATATAATATTTTTAAAACATATTGTCTCACCCTTTAAAAAGCATGATTTATATTTAAAAAATTTAATCTTTGGTAGTACGGCATAACCAAAACTCAAAATGCTTATTTTTATGAAAGCCTGTTTCGAGTATCATTATTTTATTCTAAAAAAGCAGTGGCTGTGCTGAGAAATGTGATGGAAGAATCCAATTTATTTTCTTTCCTAATTCAAAAGGATAACTTTTAATATGAACTGAATTCCATAGCTACCGCATTCAATTCATTAAAAAAAAACAGGATATTTCATTTAAAAAACATCTTTCTTAACTCTCCCACTGCGGAAGAGTTAAGAAAGATGTTAAAGGAAACGAACCTTCTATAGGAACGATGCTAAAATAATCAACCAAAGGAGGAATTTTAGGATTTGCATTAATGATTTTTCCACAATTATCAGTCTCCTATCATTTGGTGCCATGTAAGTATTACGACTCTCCATCAAACCATGCACGGCATAAACGGTTAACCCATCATGGAATATTATCAACCATCAGTTTAATTTGTGATGCGCTTTTTGAGAATTTCTTTTATATTCACCGTTACAGCAGGAACCTTAAGAACCTTGTTTTAGTGATTAACATTCTTTGAGCCTTTATTGAGGAAACTTTGCTCGAAGTTATGAATACTTCATCATGGCCTTCATATTTGAAATATGAAACCCGTTTTGCATTAATTTAGCTTTGCTCTTCCTAACTGATGATTAAACATCCACTTAGGTACGTCTGCGTGTAAAATTTTAAGCAACAATTCAATCAATTATACAAGTACATCGATCAAGACAGTCCTTTAAACATTCTATACTATAAATATAGCTTGAGTATAATTTAAAAAGTGTGCATTAGCTTACCAATGACTATCTATGGTGCAAATAAATCGCCTCGTTAAGTCGTTGGTAAGTAAATGGATAAAACGATTCCTAAATATTAATAGGAATTTAAAACACGCAATTCCTTACCTGATTCGAATCTTAAAATGGAAAAAAGCCTTTCAGAAACACATCCTGTTAATTCTTACTGCTTCCTTTCCACCCCTCCCTTGCAATTTAATTGAATGATCGTAATCCTTCTAAATTGCTCGTATGCTTGCATCCCCTTTTCTCTTTGGATAAGGGTTCTTCTGGAACAGGATGGGTGGAAAGCCTTGGGGGCATCACATTGTAATGCGTGCGTAGATAGTGGAATGGCGCGCTCTTAGAAGCGTGGAAGGATGGGAGAAGTCAGGGGAGGGAGGTTGGGTGAGAAGGGGAAGAAGCATGGATGAGGCAACTGCTTGAGTAAAAGGAGAGGAAGCCCGGGTGAAGAGTTTCCAGAAGGATGGGGAGGAGGGGGGTGAGAGAAAGAGGAGGGAAAGGGAAGGAAAAAGAGTTTACTTTGGAGTTGGGGAAAATGGTGGGGAAAAAAGCGAGCATCGCCGAAAGAGGGAACTGAGAGAGGTGGGGCGGAAGGGAGGTAGAGAGGAAGAGAGTGGGAAGAGCATGGGGAGGAGACGGGGGTGGAGGAGGAGGAAAGAAAGAGAAAGCTTTTTTGGCAGAGGACAAGTGGAAGTAAAAGAAGATAGGAAGAGGATAAGGTGGTTATAAAAGGTGGAGAAGTTAAAGGATAAAGAGTTGGATGGGAGGGAGGGAGATAAAGGGGGGTTTGTGAGAGAGGGGTAGTGAGAGGGAGATGAGACGGGAGGGGAGAGTGTTGGTTGGATTCGAGAGAGAGGTTTAAAGGGCGAGCAAGGATGGGAGGGAAAAGGTCTGGATTAGCGGTGAATGGTTGGAGTTAAGAAGCAGGAGCTGGGTTAATCTTCGCGAACCCCTAATAGGTTCTTTTCGGTAGAAGTTCACTTTCGGCTTCCCTTGCTCCACTCAACACTCTCCGCGAGAGAAGGAAAATGCGGCGTCTCTCCGGCGTATTCTATATATCACTTGCGGAGTACGGAGAGATTGGTCCGTGAAACAGTATTTTCTCACACTCATCCACACACCGACGCTTATCTTGTTCAAGATGGTCTCAACTGAAGTGGAAATGTCTCTGGAGGCCTCTAAGGTACTGCTCCTTGGAATTTTATTTGCATGCCATTGCAGTTGGCGAAGCAATTTCTCTTTGGTAGTGTCCAGCGTAAAACCGGAACGCATGGTTTAACAGTCAAAATTTTACTATGAAAATATATGTTAACAACATTCAGATGCAACTTGAGCTTTCGTAACTGATCTGTAATGGATTTTATGCTACTGTAACTGAAGTTTTGTTCATTGCAATACTCCAGCATTAGATGTAAAGTGTGAAAATGATTAATTTAAACTTGGTAAAATAATTATTATTGGTTTATGAAGTAATGTCATAAAAATATTCAGGACATTTAGACAAAATGTAAAGATCATTTTTAATGCTTCCCTATAGGCATTTTAGGATAAAAATTTTTCTTTTTCATAGATTATGCTGAAAGTCCATAGCAAAGTTATAATATCATCCTTGAACGCTCATTACGAAAATCTCAAAAAATTTCCCTGATTGCATACATTGTAGGAAAATGTAGGATGTTACAATACTAAATAAATCCAGGAATTTTTTCGCGTGTGAATTGCTTTTATTGACATTTATCATCACATGAATTCATTTCAGTAGACAAATTTCACTAAAACTACAACCGATACTAAAGAACACGTGTCGAACAATTTTTTATCCCCGGACGAGCTGCCAAAAGAATTTATGAGCCATCTACATAAAAACATCTTTTTCCGAAAAACTTTTCCTCCAAAAAAACCGGAAAAAATCTCGATAAAATGTGCACACCGTCACTATATCGTCCAAACTTTTTTCTCGAAAGACCTCCAAAAATTCACCATTTATACCTAAAAAAGGCGACGCCCCCACAAAAACGGAGGAATAAGTTCACGCGCGTTCACTGATTCCCCAATTTATGTAAACACACCCATGGCAACCCACGCAAAACAGAATCCGAAAAGGAAGAGGAAAATAAAAAGGTTTTTTTCATTCCTTTATTTCCTCCCGCAGAAAAACTCACACGGACCAGGATGAGGTGGAAGAGTCAATGTCATTCTGACTCTTGACGCCGGTTCTCTTAGTTTCGAATCCGCCCTTTCGTTCCATCCAACCGATCCTTTTACCACCCTCCTCCTCATCCCTTTCCCTCCCCACGCCAGCCTCCTGCTCCCTCCTCTAAACACATCCCCAACGCGTCCGTCGCCCACCCCAACACCCCCTTCCCCTCTCCTCTTCATCCCAAATCCCACCCCCACGCGAATCAATAGCTTTGACCTGCCATTCCCCTCCTTCCCCCTTCGCAACCCCTGCCACCACCTCCCAACCTCACGGAGTTCCGGTGTTTACCCAGGATCGCGACGAAGGGCTGCGAGTTTGTTGGAGCTGCGGCGTTGGAGACAGGAAGAGGGAGGGCGGATGGGGCTGTGAGATAGATTGAAAAAATAGAGAAGCGTAAGAAGAAGAAGAATGCTGTAAAGGAAGATGAAGGAGGTGAGAGCGAGGTGATATGAACGGTTAGGCGAAGCAAAAAAGATTTCAACTTCTCGATTCTGTTCGAGGAATAAAAGAAGATATTGAGCCATGTAGGTAGGCTGTTTTTAAGGTGGATGAAATGGGTTCAGGGAAGGAGGGCAGGGATGGCAATAAGGCGCATTGCGATGCGGTTTTGTTTCCGGAATAAATAGGGAGGGAGAGAGAGAGAAATAGAATGGAGCTTTAGGGAGGAGTGGTCAGAGCAGGATAGAGTTGGAAGCCTTGGTGAAGGCAAGAGAAAGAGAGAGAGGGATAAAAAGTCTCTCTACACTCATTGGTTGGGAAAAATCCCGTGGATAAGCTGAAGTTCACGAAAGGAAAGCTTTTGGAGCAAGGGAGATGAAGAGTGGACCAGGGTGTGGGGAATGGAGGATGCTGGATTGAGCGGGTGAGTGTTGATTGTGGGAGTGGTTTGATCCACGGCGCTAATAGCAAGCCAACGTCAAACATTAGTTCCCTCTCTATCTCTTTCTCTCTTGCCCGCTCTCAGTATCTCACCAACTCACTCTGGCCCTCTCTGTCTCTCTTTCTCCCACTCCCGTTTGCGGTGCCTTATGACAACCGCAAGTTACTCTCTCATAAATATCGATCATCCTAAGAGATTCCGCAGAGGTGCGGTGCCGAAATTTTAGATTACGAAACTTTACCGATTCAATACACACCCCATTGCAGCGAGAGAAGTATAATTTTCACGATAAATTATTTTTCCAATATAAATTAAGTGATTGAGATGTTGTTTAGAGAAGTGAGTCTAATAATTCATAAATTTTTGGAGCCAGCTATTTTTATTTGATCATATAAATAGTTTCGTTTTTAATGATACTGACGTACAAACTATATCTCATTGGTGGTGATTCCCGGAAATCACCACCATATCAACAGCACGCCGTGGAAGCCTTCGTACTAATTTATATCTCATTGATAAATATAATAACGCCACTGGTGAAATATTCTAAAAAAGGGGATTTACTATAGCTAAGTCATTATTAATAACAGTTGATTTGTACATAGCTAAAATGTTTATCTGGTTTTTCTTATATTTTTGTTGCTTTTGGAGAGAGATAATACGACAATTTGGCTTAAGTCAGCTTAAATTTCTCTTTTGAAGCAAAGTTGACTATCTTGTCAATAAGAAACTGTTTCAGCTATTAATTAAGGATGGATTAAAGTAATTCGATCTTGTGGTTCACGTGAAATATATTATTGATAGCTTACCTTTTTACCATTATAAGGTTTTATTAAATTGTAGACATTTTAAGGAGGTCACAAAAGCTTCATTAAGCGTCTGCGGAGCTGAACATCGTGATGGCTTAATTCGAAATGCTTTAAGATCAAGGCAAGTGATTCCATCGTTTCACACCAAAAACCAGTTTCGAGGCATTGACACTTCTTAAACAAACACTTGTTTCTTCAAACGATTTGTCTAGTAGCCTACAACTTCACAAGTCTCATTTTTGGTACTTACCAATACAATTGTCATTTTCTATAGGCATTAAACCCATCATTGGTTGGTTGGTTGGGATGTGTTAGGGCGGAACTCGATGCGCAGCCACCTTCTCGTGGTGAGCTCTGAGTCGGTTTCTTCTTTATTCTTATAGGAACCGGGAGAAGAGCTGCAATCTCCAGTACTGACAAATGTCGCATTTGGGTGAAAAACAGCGAAATTTTAAGATTTTTTGAGGGGGCGGAGCACCCCCCAAAGTACCCAAAACCTCTCATTATATCTCTGACTAGGCTTAATCTAGTTTTTAGTGACTATAGATTGCACATTTTCCAAAATCTACACGCGGAAAGTCCATCCGAACCTTCTTAAACAAAACCTCAATTTTAGTCAAATTCTCGAAATTTTGAGGCTCGTTCGGGGATTGCAAAATTTATTCGATGGAGCCCAAATGTTTTTTACAAGTTACTACTATGGTCTTACAACTTTTCCGTATAGTGCCTAATTCAAACTCAAACTTTCGATTTTTTCGATATACCCTAATGGACATATATGGCATCATAAAATGTGAAACTAATATAACTAATAACGCTTGGCTCAACGATTTGAGAATTTATCATTACGGATGATGAAAGAAAAAAACAAATACTTATTAACAAATTTACCTTAAAAGTCAACTTTTTAACGAGTATATTACTTTCTTTTTTCTCAACCAAAACATAGTTTACATTTTGCTATTCGGTATCAGTGATTCGTCAAGAAATTGAAAGTGGCCTATTTCAAATTGATATTTGCAAAATAACTCTAAAATTTATATTATCGGGAATATATTATATATAGACGGTAAGTCTCCACTGGGCTTCCTTCAACACCTTGTTGCCACCATCATCACTACCTTTCCTTTGTCTTAAGATTATATATATATACATATATATATATATTATATATGTGTGTGTGCTCAATTTGTCTACTTAAAAATCGGCGGTACGATTTACGATGATATGGAAATGACATGTGGGAAATCCAGTTACACATACCGTGAGAAACTCCGCAACGCGTTGCTTTGACAAAGCATGAGGAGGTCGAATTCAAGTTGCGAAACAGAAGCGGAGTATAAACACGAGGTTTTTACTTACGGAGAACGGAAATCCGTGAAATGAAATTTCTTTTGCGTGAAAGAATCGAATGGAAATTGGATCCGAAAATAGAAAAAACGTATTCATCAAAATCGATACTATCAAGAAAGCCAAGAGGAATATAATGGAATACTACGCTGCTCTAGATAACTTCAGCATCGAATCGGTCATAAATACCTTCATGAATGATGCATTTCAATGGTTAAATAGATATGACTATGAATAAAAAGCGGAATATCGCCCAAGTCATTTTATGAAGAAGACGATCGAGAAAAATTCCATTCACGGTTGGAAAATCATGAAAAAGTCATGAGACTGCCTTCATTCAAGAGCGGGAAACTGTTACGAATATAATATATAAAATCCAGCATAAAATTAATGGTAGCTGCAACGGTATACATGAATTTCAAATGAGAGTGGAGAAAATTTAAAGTATAAATTTAGGTAATACTTAAGCTCGGGCGGTAATAGTTTATGGCGTTTATTATGCTACTCAGAATATTTATAAAACTAAACTGCTATTTTTATCGTAAATGCTTCAGTAAAAGTTTCTATCGACCAAGAAACATGTTCTAAAATACCAATTATTAAAAAATCTGATGTGGCCACCACATGACTTTCTCCATAGCTGTAATTTTTCTAAAAAAATCTAAATAGGTTAAATGATTACAACTATTATAAAATTGCGAGAAAGTTTTAAAGATTTTACAAACAACAGAAATAAACTAAAACCATAGCCTTCTGATATAGGATATGGCCCCGAAGCTCCAGCAATTAAGAAAACAACACGGTGATCCAAACGGAACTTATGATGCCTACTTTTCATTTAATCATTTATTTAATACTTATATTGGCGTTAATAGATTTATAAACATGGCGGATATATTGCTTTTTGTGTTCCCAAATTTTATAAATTAGCGTTATAAAATATTACAAATATATTCAAACGGAATATTAAATTAATCACGCGTATTTGTGCGGCAAAAATAACTCGTGTATGTATTGGACTATACCGAATCCGAGTCCAACAATGGTTGTTGCTATGACAACACTCTCCTAATGAGTGATAAACCTGCAAAAACGCCAGTATTTTGGCAATATTCTGAGATATACGATCTATGTATAAGCAAAATACTACGATAAAAATTAGAATATTCATTTCTTTCGTCAGAAAATAGCACAAATTCCGCTCCAATATTACAATTCTAAGATATTTTAATGTGCAAGAGAAAATTACTCTGCTGGATGGATTTCAGATTTCCCATGTAAATGAAATGGAAATGATAGTTCCTGGAATCGAACCCGAAACTTCAATCTTCGCAACATAAATTATCCTCGGAAGCTCGGCCTCAGTAGGAAGGGATTTCTACCAAGTGTCATGAAATTCGGTAAATTGGTTCAAAAGTTAATAGGGGGGACGGGCAGACAGACAGACACAACGACGAAACTATAAGCCTATTTCCATGCCGGAAGGTACGCTAAAAAGGAGAGTAAAGTGTTTACAATAGTCGCCGGTAGGTGGTCTGGTTGTGTCACCTACTATATTTAGTTTTTAAAACATCTCTTCAACAATGCATTATATAGAAAAATGTTTCGAACATACGATGTAGAAATTTAAATTTCCTTTGGCTTTTATTCCAGTACTGTTTTACATTCATCAAACATTAAAGCAAATATTAAATATTAATGAAATATCTCCTTAACAATGCGTTCTAAGAAACAATGCTTCAAACGAAAGTTATAGAAAATAATATTATCTCTGAAGGTTATAATAAACAACATTTACATTTATAAATATTTAAGAGAGTTATTTGCCAAAAACCAAAACATGACTAGAATAAACATTTATTTTCGGTTAAGAGATTGTTGCCAAAACGTATTCAGCTCTTCACTATATAGTACTTTCTAAATATATAATTTGGTATTGATATGAGTGTAAGTTTTTGAGTTACAGCACCCACATGATCCGATCACATACAGACCGACAGACGGACTAACAGACAGACACCGAGAAAATAGTAAAAACGTCTTCAGAGGACCTTAGAACATGTATTCCGTTGAAACCTCGAATTCGATTTTTTTTTCATGAAAACGATACTTTTTCTATGCTTCGTGTATGGAGAAAGTAAAAATATGAACGCCATGCTATTCGCCTATTGAGATATGTCATGGTTTATGCCCGACACTGCCTAATTCTGACGTTTCACATAATTCACATAATTAATTTGGGCTCGTTCCGATTTTACTAGACCAGCGCTTCTCAAAGTGGTGGTACCGGTCCGCGAACCATCAGTCGTCGGTCCGCAGCGAGCTGCCAGGAAAGAAAGAAATATGTTTTCAGAAGCATAACATTGATATACCATAGCGCCACAATTCGTACGTTCCAACACTCCAGGTGATAGGGTGCAGGGTGAGGAAAGTAGAGTAAAACTCCATTATAACGCGGGTTTTGTGAGACAGAGTGAACAATCCAATACAAATTTCTTTTAATAATCTCCCAAATTGGCAACACTACACCGGTCCCTGGTGCACTGGAAAAAAATTGCCGGTCCGCCACATTAGACAGTTTGAGAAGCACTCTACTAGACTAATATTTTTTATTTAGTTGACAATCTGAATAAATTATCAAAATATAGGTGAGTAAACAACAACTAAACGCCACTAAAAAGCTACTAAACTCAAGTCCCACAATTTTTCAATGAAGGCGCACTGAAAATCGCACTTCAACGCATGCAGATATTATTGCCCAGGTACCCCAAGATGTCGTCTGCGTTAGCCAGACCCAACTAGCTAATGTCTACGTTAGCCATATTTTGGATATTATCTGCGATACATACATATAGCAACCATGAGATATAATTACTAATTTAACATTGTGCGTAAAAAAGCAGTTATAACTAATAAAATAAAATTTTAAATTGCCCTACATTTTAACATATATATGTATATATATATATCCTTTCTATTAACATATCGATATGCTACATGCAATTTTAAAATTATATTTAACTTCTGAAATAAAACGTACAAAAAACCATACTTGACTCATGATGGTATGACAACTTATGAGCCGTAATTAGGATATTCCGACTTATCTTAATTAATGAGTCGTAATAGCGATATATCGACTTATCTTCGAACGCATCAATCAGGTCATTTTGATGGTTAATATAACTACTGCTGATATTCAGCATCTACATCGAGTAAATCACCAAAAGCATTGGGTAACTGAATATCACCATAGTTGCTTCATTGACTTCGTAAACATTTAAGGAATGATATGTCACGGAGTGCATTTAGCTGATTAAGCCGCAGTCAAACGATATCACGTCAAAGACCCGCAGCAACTAGATCCGGTGCAATCAAGAATTTTATCGACCAATTATTAATTCCGCGGTGTTGATAAGGACTGCCGTCCCGGCCACTGATAAACTAGCGCGACAAAACATTTCGGAAGCCTATCACATCTGGCACAGGATCTGGTCGTACAATCTTCTAGATATAAAATTTTGTGCACCAAACAGGATTTCATTCCAAAGAGGTCCTCCAAAACGACCATTTTTATTGCTCAGATACCTATTTTGTGTTGAGCTACAATTAATTTATATTAGACACCATGAAGGTGGAACAAATCTTATTTTATAATAATATTTGAAAGCAATATTGCTCCCCGTCGGTGATTACATTTTCTCTCTTTTTAAAATCTTGGTGAAACCTTAAAGATTTTCAATAATAAAAACTTAAATATAAAAATAATAGGAATTGTAAAGCCTATGGTTACTATTTGGTTTTTGTTAGATTTTAAAACTCACTGAACCATAAAAAAGGTAGTTTATATCTACCACATTTATGAGGACCACCATTCGAGCCGAGTAAAAAGATGTGTGGAAAGCTCCGGTAAAGCGCTGTGGTCTCATAAAAAAGAAAGAGATTTAAAAAATAAAAAAACTTCAATGCCGATAAAATGAGGTCTCTGCGTGGGCGAAGTAATTTTAAGCCATCACAAGCTGAAAACGACCGAAAAGGTAATAAGAAGCTTTCATTCGTCATCGAGTTGTCGAGAAATTAGAGCCTTAATGTTCCAGGCGAGTCAGGGGAGAGGGAGAGAGAGAGAGAGAAAAGGAAAAAAATCACATTTACAAGGCGAAGGGAGCTAAGTAATTCTCCACAGCTGTTCATCTCTCTAGAGACAGAGAGAGAGAGAGATCCGAAGAAAAGCAAGGACCCACCCTTTCCCCCTTCTAATCCTTAAACCAATCCCATCCCCTTTCCTTCCCCATTCCACTTTCGCATCTTAACTACGCGCCTCTTCCTAACCCGTTCACTCCCCTCCTCTTATATCGACTACCATCCTCTTTCTCCCCTACTCCATGGAATCCAACCCTTCACAGAATCCTTCAATCCGCACCATTTCCATCCATAACCCTTCTCTGCAATCCCAACCCGGTCGCTCCTTCGTTACGCTCCTCTCCTAACCAAAACACGCTCCACTCCTTTACCAACCCCTTCCCCTTCAGTTCTTCCCTTTCTCGTCTATTCCTCTTTCTCCCCACGGTCCACTTCTTTGCCGATATGCACCTCTTCCGCCGCTAATTGTTGGTAGTTCTTTGGCTCTCATCTTAAGCGCGCACTGGTCGAGTCGCGATTCAGATGACTAAACGGGCAAAATAAATTAGCCCCTAATAAGCCCGGCATTTGTCCTTTTGTTCCTGGCTGATCTCTCCAAGCATTCACCCCGATCGCCGTCAAGGTTAATCGATGTGACTACGGGAAAATTATGTTTCGCTGCTATTTAATATAAATATAACAACCCGACTATCAGCGTGCGGATTAACGGGAAGGAGAATTTACCGGGCGATAACGCTGTCTAGTAATTTATAATTATTCCTGATAACATATTCCTAGAGCCACCATTGGTATGCAAAACTTTTCTAGCTACTTTGTATTATTAACTTGTTGATAGATCAATAAGAGTGCTCCAATACCCGCTTACAAGGAGCTCAGTTATTTTATGTTTGCAATTTTAATCTATCTTGCAAGAAGTTCAGCATTTAATAAAGAAAAAGCTCTTTCTGCAAAGGTATCCTCTTTATTCGGACAAACTATCTCAAAGGGTCCAGCAAGGTCCACTTCCAGTTTTTTAGGCCTTTGGTCATGGTAAAATTAAAAAAGAAACAAAAAATAAGAAAATCAATAGCTAAAAAAGAGTGAAATATAATTTTTGATTAATTTATTATTTATTTTAAAATGCTTATATATCTTTTTTGTGCAAATATAACGAATATTGAGGGAAAACTCCAATTATCTTGCAGTTGATATCAAGCATGGCGATTCAATTGCTAATGTTTGCCCACAGTATTTAACAGATATTATAAAATATCTTAGATTTCAAACTTCATCTTTAGAATCAGTGTATGAAAAACCTTGAGCGTATATATTTGTTAGGTAAATGTTTATCACTTGAATTTGAAGATATTGTAAAATAAAACATTAAATCTTTTTGGAGCCATATGTCAAACTCGTTTTCGATTGACGTTTCGATGAAAATAATTCCTTCAATATGATAAAAATTAGATGAGAAATTTTTGTTCAGCCTTACAGCATTTACTCGGATAACGAAAGATATACTTTCAGTCTCCCTTACTGGAGGACAATTTCTCTCCAAATTTTATTATATTATTCGAAGTAAAATTATTAGCCATTAGTACAGTCGTACTTGCTCTACTTACACAATCTTCATGTAAACCTAACATAAAAATATAATAATGGCCCCAAGCGGATAAATTCGCTTAAAGGGAACTCGCAAAATAGTCAGAACGATACATTTGATCTTAAATTACGGTTTTTGCGATCGTAAAACGAATCTTGAAATTTGTTATCATATTTGTTGTGGCTATTGGTGATACCTGAGGCAAGTATTTTTTAATATCTTGTTCTTGATTTTTTTCAGCCGTAAGATGAGCTCGATAATTCTTTGTTTAATATATACCATCGATAAATAAAGTAATAAACGGTGTTATGAATAATTCTCAAATTTTACATCGTTAACAAAATCTAAATATAATAAGTAAGGTGAGTACTTAGAGAAGGAATGCAGTGAGTGATGTAGCAATGTAACTTACTGTTAGTGAAATAAAATTTCGACATTCTCTAAAAACAGCAGTTATTTATTCATCCGCTCGGGTAAAAACATTAAATGATTGTTTTATACAGCGCCTCATATTCCGTCCATATTTAACATACATGATCAATATTTTAATGAGCACTACTATGTAATAGAGTAAAATATTCATGCTCAAAATGAACGCTTTTCACTATGCATAGCATTTGATTCAAACAAATCATGGCTTCAATGCGCATTTAAATCGGAAGCTTGTGGAGGACCATTACACTGATTGAAGTCGAATTAGGACACGGGGCATAAGATTAAATTCTAAAAGGTGATATGACTCAAGTATATTTTGAAAATAAATATAAACAGCTGAGTTTATTATCAAATCCATTAAAGTCATTTTGTAATTTTAACGTTTTTCTTTTGTTGATTATATAGTATTTATGTATTTTAATCAGAGTTTATCTTTTTAGACTTATCCTTTTTTGAAGAATAGGATTCTTCTTGCATCTAACCAAGTATTTATTAAGGTAATGTGCTTTGTTTATTATATGTTTATTACATGGTGGAATATAATGTACTTTATATTGCAAACAAAAAGTAAATGTTAATTTCCTATTCAGATTCAGAATCTCCATAATTTAAAAAAAGTCTGAATGTGGAATAATACATTTCGCATTATCGAAAAGGTGACAAAGAGAATGGAATGAAATTTTTTTCGTTAAGATCATTCTGCGCAGTGTTTATAGTTACATAATATATTTATACTTGCTTTAATTATAATAACTTATCGCGCACTCATGAGTAATTATTCTCACATATATAATGTTAACTACGTATGAAAAATATTCTTTTCTATTTCAATATAATTTCAGAAATATCTTTTTGGATATAAAATTTAAATTAAAATGAAATTTAAAATATTAAATGAAGAATGAATTTTCATAAAATATTGATTTAATTATGTCTTTATTTTAAATATCAGAACAGTACTCAAACATTCTACAATGGACACCAAAGCAAAAAATACAATGTTGAGCAATGCAAAAATAATTTAAATACGCCAAAAAAATAAACTAATGGAAAGATAGAAACAAAAAATGAGCGCACCGA
Organism: Tanypteryx hageni; assembly: GCA_028673005.1. Classification (NCBI taxonomy): domain Eukaryota; kingdom Metazoa; phylum Arthropoda; class Insecta; order Odonata; family Petaluridae; genus Tanypteryx; species Tanypteryx hageni. The sequence goes on from CM054116.1 coordinate 62,886,601, forward strand.
AAAATTATTTTAAAATCCGTTCCTAAAATTACTTCAAGAACTAAATGTTACCAAAGCAAATATGGAATAATAGAATATTTTAATTGTGAAAAAATCGGGGCTTGAAAAAAACAAAGCGATCATAGATCAATTCGTTAACCACACCCCACATCAAATTACACCGGAATATTGCGACAGAAACCCGTGCGTAAACGTCACTTTAGCTTTATTCCATCCACCAACACACGTTCAACCCTTAATCTCCGCTTCTGCCGATCTCCCCTTTTCTATCGTTGCCGAGGAACATTAAAAGATCCCCAGGAGTGACGGGGAAATCGCTCCCTTACTCCTTTTTGACGCCAGTCCCATGTACGTTCTCGGGGATGTGTACTTCATTCGTACACGGTACACGGGAAAACTTCCACAGCTATACATAACTACTTCTCTTTTTTTCCTCCTCCTCCCCAGCATTCCGACGCTCCTTCACCCCTTTATTCCACCTTTACACACCCCCTCCTCAAACTATTTTCACCCATACCATATCATGTGCCCCCCTCCCTCCTTTTTATTTCCCTGCCCCTTCGCAGCTGCGCCTTTTATTCCTTTTAGCAGTAAGAGAGGAAGAGGAGATGGGGAGGGAGGGAGATAGAGACAGAGAGGGGGGTGGGGGAAAGAGAGGCGCCCCGAGGAGTGACGGGACCGAATTCCAAATGAAAATTCGCGTACCGTCTGAATATTCAGCTCTTACGCTCATGCATATTCAGGCCGTACCCATGCGAGCGGTCGGGGTGGGGGAAAAGAGTACAAGGGAAAGCAAGTAAAAAGAGTAGTGCGGGAGATATGGAAAGGAATAAGCAGAGAGAGAGGGGGTGACAAGAAGAAAACGGAAGAGGGGGAGGAGAAGGAAAATAGGTGATAAAACTAGAAGAAGGAAACGAGGTGGGCAAATAAGGAGGGAAGGGTAGGTGCGAAAAGAGAATTATGGGAAATTGAAGGATGGAACGAAGGAAACGGAAAAAATGTCGAGTTTTGAAAATATTTTCGGAATTAATGAATAAAGAAGCAAATGTAAATTAGAATGTGTGATACAAATAAATGCAGAGTTGACGAAAAAAACGCAACAGTTTTAAAATTCTAAGGAAATTGCTTTGGTAATTTTATGAAATTAGGGAAGTGATCAAGAAATGGTGCATAAAATTATTGTACTAGCAGGAGAGAAAGGATTCAGTTGTAGGGGTTTTAGAGAGACGTCTTAAAAAAAACAATACTACTAGAATGCTATTTATGCAAGATTTTACCCCAAATCCTATTGGTCTAACAGCCAAACCTAATCAATAAGATGATTGAGACATTTATATTTATGATATGGAGGGTTTTGAATTTGGCATGTGATATATTTGTAACGTAATATTCGCATAACGAGAGAAAAACCACCATTAAAGAGGGATTTAATTTTAATAATATGCGACGAGTTCCAAAAAGCGCTTTAATAATAATGGGTTAAGAAGGAAATACAATGAAATCACAAACTGCCAAATAAAAAGTTTAGAGCATGAGAATAGTTCACGAAACAGCAACGGAGCGAAAAGTAGAAAAGAAGAAAATATATCATTACCAAGTAAAAAAGCGGAGATTTAGTGAGTTCGAGGTTAATGATTTATTGCTAGAATGGTAAAAACAAAAATATTTAACACAGCTGTTTGAAAGTCTGACGGTCTCTAATAAAGAACAGGAATATAAAATGTAGAACAAGCATAAATCGAAAGATGGCGAGGAACAATAATTAAGATACAGTAAGAAACATATATAAGATCTCTAAACCACCGAATCCTCTCTGGAATACATGATTCGCTGATTATGAGTGCATACAAAATTTTTCGAAACTTTTGTTGAAGTTTCCTATTTCACATCTGCAGTTCTTTCTTGCCGTTAATATCGTTTGATTAGTCTTTCTGGGCTAAAATATCACCGTCAAAATAACACTAAGTTCCACAAAAATGTAAAATCATCAGCATTCATCGATAGTATTAACGAATAAATTTTTTAATCTCAAAATGAACGAACAATTAGTTTTTATTTCGAAGGCAGATGTAATGACACCATCAGCAGAAAAAATAGCTTATTGAACAATAGGAAAAATAGCTCTAAAAATCCTTTTTAGGCACTCTAGAAACAGCTATGATGCAATCAAATCCGCGCTATTCACTCGTTTTCTGAATCTCGTTTGCAAGCGAGTCAACAACCATTTACTTAATGCCTCGGGCGTGAGCATCGGCTTAAAACAAATGAACGTAGTAATTAGATATTTAAGGAAAGGTAAAACAAGAACTCTAACTAGGAAAGCCGAGACATCCTACACGTGACGAGGGAGACATTAATAGCGAAATTTGATGTGATAGGATTTTATTAGGAAGGAAACGATCTAAAGTGAACGAGCGAAGAGGACAAAGATTGCGTGGATGGCTGGAACGGAGCCTGGTTTGCGTTTTGCGAGACCTGAGCGTGATGCTTGAAGAAGGAAAAAATTAGAGAGAATTTGAAAGAGAAAGGAGGAGAAAAGAGATAGAGGGATAGGTCAGAGTCGAGGAGGGGAAGGGATTAATTGGAGATATGTAAATGAGGATTATATGAGAAGACGGGTAATCTGGAGAAATAGTTTTAAGTGAGATAACGTGTAACTAAAGAAAATAGAAACATTAGAGACGGAAAAATTAAGGAAAGAACCGCTTGGAAGAAAATATGTAAGAAAATCCTGGGTGAGTGAGCACTTGGAGATTTAAATGGTTGAATGAATATTATATGAGCTGTAAAGATAGAGAAAAGGAAACTTCATTTGGAAAAGAGTTCGAGAAATTGAACTATGGAGTTAGGTAAAAAGATGAAGCGCCGTAAAACTAGAGAGAAAAAGAGCTTATGTACTACTCTACTCTGTAAACGACCATTACTCCCAATTAAAGTTGTCAGTACCGTATCTTTCTAGAAACAAAAAGTTGCCGCTTAGACTTAAACATTGATAATAGCATCCCTATAAGAGTTTTTAATCTATGACTTAATACTAGCTCGCAGCACCTTCCTATTTTTTACTTCTGCAGCATAATTTTAGCGGAGAGCATTGCACTTTGCTCGAAAATTAATAAAACTCGCATTTCATTACACAGAAAGGCGCAGAAACACATTACCATAGCTAGGGATAAATAATAACGCCTGACGTTTTATTTTTCCTTCTGATAAAGAACAGGAAGCCTAGTCTCTATGCGGACTATCTTGCATAGCTCTACGTAAACTGATGGACTAAAAAAATGGAACACGATGGAACGGGCGTAGGAATGGGAGATATTTTTTCAAGCGAGAGTTCAGAGGTGATGGCACAAAGAGGAAGAGACTATGAAACCGGAGATAAAACGGAGAGTCATAAAAGACGATAAGACCTATGTTTGCAAGCACTTAAATTCCAAATAATAAAAGAAAGTAGAAAAAGGGAGCGAGATAGAAAGAGAGAGAGAGATGCGGAGGGGAAGGGAAGGAGAAGGAGGAAGAAAGAGTTAAAAGGGACGTAACCGAGGATTGCAAAAAAAAAGACAAACAAAAGAGTGAGTAGAAGTTTGAGCGAGTTTAGAAGGACGGGCGAGAGCGGCGAAAAGGATGAAATAGAGGATCGGGGCGTAAATCCTTTAGCGCCAATAAAACAAGGTAAAAAAATAATATGGAAAAAAAGGAGGAAAGAGAAAGCGAGACGAAGGAGAGGCGGAGAAAGAACTTGGAAGAAAGGCACGGCCTAATGCAAAATGCGCCGGGAAAGAAGAAAAAAATGGAGCGAAATTCGGTGACAAGAGAGGGATGGGGACAAAAAAACCAAAGCGGATCGGTTTGGAATGCAAGAGAGGAGAGAAGGAGAGTGAAATAAAAGAGAAAAAAAGGAGATGCTGAATGCGACGGGAAAATTCGACAGAATGAGGGCCGGTAAAAAAAAGTGATAAGAGTTAAGGCAGATTAAAAACAAGAGGATTAAAGTCTAGAGAGATCGGATGTAAAAGAATTGAGGGGAAAGATATATATATATATATATATATGGAAAGAGAGGTGGTGTAAAATATAGGGAGAGATTAAATGGGCGGCGAAGGGAAAGGAGATTGGACGAAATGCACAAAGGGCATAATAGGAGTGAAAATGATTTGTAAAAAATGAAGAGAGAAAAAAAAAGGGGAAGAGAATAATGATAGGGAAAGAAAAGAGAAAGAGGGAATCTGTAGGGTGGTGGTGATAAAGAACGTGAAAGAAGAGAAGGAAAAAGAAATTGGAGAAGGAACGGAATGGATTAGTGGCGGAGAGAGAACATGGTTGGCGTAAATAAGTAGATGCGGCACCACAAAAAGGATGGTTGCGGAGGTGATAAACGCGAGAAGCAGTTAGAAATGAGAGAGGACGGAGGAACGAATTTTCTGTTATGACGAGTTAGCGAGAGTAAATAATGCGGGTGGCAATAGATTCGGATGAGGCAGAGAGAAAGATAGGGAAAGGAAAGTAGATGTTTCAGAACAACTTCAGAGTGAAATGCATGGCGGGCCCTCTTTATTTCAATGGAACTAAAAAAATCTAGCTATCTTTTCGAACTACAGGAAGAAGAGGGAAGACACCGAAAGGTTTTAAACGGTTGTCACACTACAACCGATGTGTCAAAAAATCTAAGCGTGAGCTTTTAGATTTCGGGCGTGGGTGTTAAAGGCATTTTCAAAGCTTTCGAGGAAAGAATACGTTCCGTTACGGTGATAGATTCGGTTTCTTTTTGCGCAATTTTTTAACAGCCTCGCAGAAGGGAATATTGAGCGGCGTGAATTGCAATTGCATCGCTCCATTCCCATTCGTGGTCCCTAACGCTTTTCATATAAATTTTCAAGAAAACTTAAGTTTGCAACGTTCTCATTACACGAGTTCTTTTCTCTTGCGTAAGTATATGTCGGCTGTGGACTCGATGAAACCTGGAGTTAAAGTTAAAACTTAGATGGCTAAAATGCTTTGAAACTGCTTTTAACGTATGGAATGAGGTAAAAAAACTAAAAGGAGTTACTTTTAAGAAGACGTTTGCCAAATTATTCTCTACTTTGAAAGTACCCAATCACATTATTCAAAATCATCTTTCGAGAATTTTTCGGTGCAAGTTGGAAACGTTGAAATTTTTATTCATGCTTTCTATCAGTGATAAAAATTAATATCTTCCTGAAATTTATATTATATTATAATCAGAACTATTCGAATACCGGACATTTAAAAGTTGGACAAAACACTGTTTAAAAATTACATGAAACATGATATTTCCTGTCATTTTCAAAAACTTGGCAAAAGCCGCACAATATCGAGAATATAAAGATTTGTAGCTCAATATCTTACGAATCTTATATTCCTTACTCCAATTGAACTGAATTTGATAATTCATGGTTAGGCTAGGGACAAATACACTGACCGGAAACCGGAAAAAATATTAAAACCGACAACCTACAAATCTCAAGTTTATCGGTTTTTTTAATTTCATAGTGTCATATAACAATAAAATTCCTAAAAAATATCACTCCATTAAAAATTAAAAATATTTAAATCAAATTAATATGCTTCAATTTTCTTGAGCCATCTTCATCAGAAAATGTGGCACCCATGTGAGTTTTAATGATGTGAACTTTCTTATTATTGAAAAGTTAAAAAATTGCCGTATTGGAAATATCAAAGTGATTCTTGGGTTTACGCTTTTTAAGCAATAACAATTAACTTATTTATATTGCTTGTTGGTACATTCAAATACCGAATTTGTTTTTTTACCCCTTTTGAAAATGAATATAAATAATATGCTTCACTCATTCCATTCGGCTTTATTTCCATTTAGCCTTTTGGATAATATAAGCATTCTGTACTTACATGTATATAGATTCACAAACCTCTTACAATATGTATTTTCAACAAGTTCAGAATTAGTCGGTGTCTACCTTAACGTCACATGAGTAACTTGCGTACAGGAGTATTACACAAATGCCGACCTTGAAGCGGCAATGATCAATGAAACACTTAAATAACAAACCCTACTTATTTATCAATTAGAAATTGGGGTGGTTGGGTGATTGATATAGGTTCCGTTTCTATATTTTGTAGTGTCTCGTGGTTTGATTGGAATTACTCTTCTTCGGAAAATAAAACCAATCCCAGTTTTAATTATTTTAATGTCGGCATTTCACTCAATTCTTTAGATACCGCTAACTTTGGAGCCCCGAAGAACAGTGCCAGTTGAATTTCATAATTATAACATTTTTATTAAATTCTTTTGTCACGGTCTAACCGAATAAATTATCCAATCACTAGATAATTCCAACTTTTTGTTATCTCGCTACTCTAAATTGTAGCGTATTTATTGCGTTTTAAATTTACATCAAATCTACATGCCAACATGTAAATGGAACTCTTGATCAGTCAAGCAAATTAAATTATTTTGCTACAAAAATCTGAATAGATACAGAATCAGATCATATGTGATTAACACCAAAATTTCACGTTTCCAATTTGTTTTGTTGCTGATGACAACCATATTGTAGATGACGAAAAACTTAATTGGATTGAAATACTAGGTTGTGTAACGGGATTGGTCATTAGGAGCTTACAGGCACAAAAACTACGTCCACAACTGAAGCACGTTTATTCGGACTGAGTACAGAATACAGACCGACAGTTGGCCTCCCCGCATGGAGGCAGGCCAAGCTGCGACGCTACCCAGTGCTGGTACGCAGAAGACGTTCAAAATTACGTTATAACTATCAGTTATATAGGCATTTGTAAAATGAATTTGGATACATTTTTTATTTTATTTTATAATAATTTCGATATATTTTTACTAATTTTAAACAATATAATTCTCATATAAGACTAACATATAAGAAAGTTGTTACGTTTTATTTACATTACTTATAATCGGGGCTTACTTAAGATCCAATAACTTTCTATATTTTTTAATCTATATTAATGTTTAAGGAACTATAAATTTTTAGGCTTATCATAAGTTTACTTAAGTACTGAAAGGGTGGAAAGATGGAGAGAACAATTTATACAAGATTTTCTGAAGCTAGATCAAAATTGCTTGAAATATTATATATTCAATATTATAGATTCATGATTTTGACGGGAGATTACACCATTTTAAAATATTTATCATGTAATTTAATAATTTATATAAACAATTCTACTGCGAGAAATTTTGAGAAACATCAACACAAATATTATAATAAACTAAGAATGAACACTAAAGAATCAAACGTCGGAGAGTGGAAAATGAGAAACAAATAAGTACAAAGAGAACCACGAAGACAAAAAAACGAGGAAATCGATAAAAATGATTAAAGGAAAAAATAGTCAAATGTCATTGGTGTGTGACAAACTGTTTAACCTTTAATTGTTTTCTCGCGCTATTTCCCTACATTGCTGTATTCTCCAATCCTCCAATTCCCCGCTTTCCCTTACTCTTTTACCACTCACGACAATGTTCCGTCTACGCGCGCAGCAACAGTAACCTTTTTGCCAGGAGGGTCGCTATGGTGATAACAATTTTTGCTTAAAAACCTTGCGATTTTGTTTTTAATAAAGCACTATTTTGGACGGATTTGGCTTGTAATTGAAATTTGACGGTATGAAAATAAATCATCCTTTCTTTGAACTTGGGTCCAAGTCCTGACTTCGTATCTTGATAAGCAAATTTAAAATGAAAATAGAAAATATGGTACACCTGTTTTAGTGTTATTCAAATGGAGAAAATTAAATAAAGGAAAATAGTTTATTTTATTGGAATGGTTGGAATTAACGACCCCTCACTGGTACATAATGCAGGTCACCTCGAACAATATGGAAAGTTTCGTCCAAATGGAATCATTAGTTCTGTAGAAATTCGCCAATTCCCTTTTCTGGTCGAACACGCAGACTGTTTTCTGGTATGATAAGGCAATCTTAACAAATCATGAGGTTCATTCCTGAAATTCTTTAAAACTATATATTTAAAATTTATAATGTAAATAGTACAGTTAACGAATTGCTCGCAAGACAAATTTATGGATATATAATTCTTGGAGGGCGATACTTTCCATAAAATGCATAAGAGCTCTAATTTCGGCAATTTGTTACATCTCTAAATTACAACTAGCAGAATAAATAATTTATTAATAACAGCAAAATCCACAAATATTATATATAAAATTTCTCTTATGGCATAAATGTAGAATCATGATGTGAATTCATGCATGAATTTTCTAACTTCTACACCAGGTAATCTGCAAAGAAAAAAGATATGCACGGTTATTGTTTATTCTACAAATCAGAAATTCTCTTATTAAATGATCTTAAATAAAATAAATATTAAAATAATCCTCCATTGATCGATCCTTAAAAAAATATTTAAGAAAATCATTAAACGCTTCATTTCTCACACAAGAGTATAATCGTTTTAAATAATTATCAACCTCGCCTTATGGCCTAGATCAAACTGACAAATCAAGAAATAGGAAACCAAAAAGTAACAATTTTCAAATAAATTGTGAAGCATGAGTTACTTTGGACAGTATTACACATTAGTACTGAACTATGATATTATTTCAATATATCGGCATAAATTACAAATTGAATATGTTGCGTTTAAAGCTACGCTATATTCTATCGAAATTTATGCCACCATGAACAAATCTTTCTGAAAAAATAGCCATAAACATGTGATGAAGCCTCTGAAATTAAATTAATATAAACTGTTATTAAAGCAATCAAATGAATCATAAAGCCAGAAGATGTTCAGAATTAAAACATGGAATTACCTGTCAATTCCTCTATTACTGATGTTTTCTAATGATTTCATACTTAATCTAAATTAAGGCTGAAATCTAAAAATTTCTACCTTAATATTATTTTCGAGCTTCAATATCAACTTCAAAAAACGTTATGCACTTTATACGAATGAGTGAAATTTTGAGTGATATCCATAAAATATTCTGCTAATATTCGCCTATATTTAAATTCATGAAGTTCTTCGAGCAATTTTTAATTGAAGATATTCGAAACGGTTCTTCTCTGTATTTAATTTGGAGAACATTAAAAAAGAAATCCATATTCCTAATGCAATCAATCCTTATGAAATAAAGTCTGTCCATTTATTTCGTGTCAAAGATCTCTCCGAGCCCCCAGTAAATTATAACGATTGAACAACATGAACAGGTTTTCTCATGGTATCTCGATCCATGAAAATTATCCACAATATGACCGGCAGAAAATTTAATCTAAAAATAGCAATGCCTGAAGCGACTGCCTGATCGCCTCTTGCATGCAAGTTTTCATTGGCAACAACGCCGTTAATTTTATTTTATTATTAATCAATACATTTTACTCAAAATAACCGCGAAGCTACAGTCTATATATTTAATTATATTGTTTTGCGCTAAAATAAAAAAATCTCAATACTAATAAATGAGTGACATTTTTGCTAATGAGATTTTTAAAATTTTCAATCCATACCCGAAGTAACTATCCCATTGGTACAACGAAATCGAATATAGCTAGGCAAACGAGCGATGGTGAAGTTGTAACCTAAGCAAATCGCCCAAGGGATATATTGTATGTTACTTGCAATGGCGAAAATCCTCTTACATAAAGGGGCGATGCTTTGGCTTATTATCCTGCAGCTCATCAAGGTCAAGGTCCGTGGAAATCGCCCCGGGATGCGTGTGTCGCACCAAGGCGACGAAGAAACCGACGGTAGCGGCCCAGAGTCCACCAAAGAGGCTCGAATAGAAACAAGCGCCCCATCGAAGATTAAGTAGTACTCCGGAGACCCTGAGCGAATCGCCTGGGGAGGGTTGGACGAGAAACGCGTAGAGAGGCGCCGCCGCCGCCATTAGGAAGCCAGATATTCCGAATAGCATCGCTCCACACTCGGGTTGCGCCATCTGCTGGGCGAAATATTTTGCAGTGTAGCAAAATAAGATAATTATACTTAAAGTCATGAGCAGCTATACATCCATTAATGTAGTTCTATCGATTGAAACCACAAATCATTCAACAAATATACCTCAAAATGCTGATTATGAAAACAGCTTCGTTCAACTTGAACAAAGAGATAACAGTCAGTCATCGTAAAATTTGTATAATGATTTGCAATAAAAATTGAATAACAACATTATAGTATTAAATTTCATAATTAGTAGGGAAAAACAAATGGATTAATAACTAAAGAAAGGTATTGAGAACCAAATGCGGAATATGTCTACAAAGCGGCCGCAATCCATTGGTGAACCGTTATCCATGAATCGCTTATGATGTCGGCTGCTCTGTAGATGAAATATGCATCGGATTTTCGTAACCTTTTAAGGCTATTGGACTTTCCTATAGCTGTTAACTCGATTTTAACTTTGAGAAGATCTCTATAGTTAACTACCGAATTAAAACAATAATTTCTTAAAATTTTTAAATGGGAAAAGAATACAAAACCAATTTTAAAAAATCAACGTTGCACGGGATATATTTTTACCCTCCTTCACGGCCACGTTACCTGAAGAGGGAGCGAGAACAACCACAAAACAACCGCGGCGTTGAGCAGGGCGGCCGTAAAATGACCCGCGTTGCGAAGTTGGTGCTCCCAGTCGTAGCTCCGGCTGTTAGTCTGTCCCTCGCCTCCCCCCGCTCCGTAGTCCCACCTGCGGGACAGGTATTCGCTCAGCGTTAGTAAGGGGGCTGGCAAACCCCTCATAAGCCTCTCCCGGTGTCCTTGGCTGAACCTCCCGAACGAAAAGTTTATAGTCTCGTCGAACCACGCTATATCCTCAAACTGTTTACCCCTCAGCCAGCACGTCTTTTTACCGCCGTCGCTCAAACCTTTAATGTTGGCCGATACGAGAGACGCGTTCGACGAAGACGAGCCATCAGACTTCGCAGCCAAGGAAGACGGGACGAGAGGTGATCGGAAGGAATCGTCCCCCCCTTTCCCGCCGTCGACCGCAATGACATCACCCGCCGCCGACCTCGCAAAGTGAAGGGGCTTCATACGCCTCTCAGTGTACAGATCTTCGATCCCATCGTCGATAGAGAACAGCCGACGACCGCGCAACACGCGCGGCGAAACTGAGCTACTTTGGTTGGTTTCCCAGGAAAGCAGATTTGGCGCTATCGTCTGCATCTCCGAGAAAGCTTCCGTCGTGGTTTTTTCTTTCGCTTTCGCGGGACATCCTTTAGGCCTTAGCTCTGGGAAACAGGCATGGTGGAAGTCAGCGTCGGCCAAGGTCTCTGGGCATCTCACTGCGATAGGGGAGGCCAAAAGTGTGATGTTTGCCCTCTGTAGTCCGATGTGGAGGCCGAGGCGATGATTGTAGAGTCTGAGTGGAGAGGAACCGAGCGAAAACCACTCGTGGTAGCATAGAGGCTCCTGAGGAATGTTCGCGTAAGCTATTTGCCAGTCGGGAAACGCAAAGCTGTACTCCATGAGGAATCCGGTTACCAAGCAAGTCAATACCTCAAAAAAAGAAAAGAAATAATGCTTGGGACGCACACTGATTTCATGAAAGTACTTATGGGACAAAAATCTTTTAAGAATAACGCTTTATACTGTTACAAAAACCAATCTCGTGTGCCTTTATACCTTAAAACCAAAATATTCCAAGGAAAATTATTTCCCTTCCACATTTTTGTTTAGGTTTTTTTTAAGTCAAAATTTGATTGATGAACATAACCAAGTTTATTAATTAGTAGATATAAAGATGCGAGTAGAGAACTGGGAAATTGAATAGGGAACTTTTTTTTTTACATTTTAGATCGCGGCACAGATGAGATGTCTACTGAACCGGTGTATTAGAATGCAGCATGAAGAAAAAAATGATCTGACTTGAATATCCTTTATCTTGAAATAAAAATCAATGTCTGCTAAGAAATTGGCATTTATATAACAGCCATATCGTTCCGTCATTTTGAATACATTTCACAGATCATGCGGCGAGCTCTCACATCAACATAATAAACCTTGCGACTCAGTACTTGGTCGTGAGCCATACTTAGAGAAATACTGACTTAATTTAGTGAATCAATTCAGTTACCTCAGCGTGAGAATGTCACAATTAATTAGCCCAACTAGTGAAATGAAATGAAATTATTACACATTTAACACGTTCAGGCCATCAAATTTTTCGCGAGAAGTCTAAAAACACATTTTCGAGTAATGATGATCATGTATTCTTAATTGCTTTATAATATTTTTGTCTTCTTCGAAATGAGAAAATCGCTAATATAGTTTAATCAACTTTACAATCATGTTCTGCATTGGTACAAAGAGTGCATAGAGTACAAAAATTCAAGTATTTACAATCAATAATATTGCATATGGAGAGAGAAAGCGAAAAGAGCAAAAGTTTTTTCCTAACCTCAGCTTTTATCGGTATCTGTTAAAATTTGTAGAGTGAGGAACATAAACATGAATCAACTGTCAATTGTTGCATTAAAAAGTAATTCTCCAAAACAGCAACAATATTTTAGAAATCTGCCTCGCGCGAGTATCGGAGGATTAAAGATGACTATTATTATGAAAAATACATTCGCTTTTATGAAAGAGTAGGTTGAATACTTTCACAGGTACAACTTCATACTATATATAATATTGCCGCATTAATGAAATAATCATTGTGGAAATCGGTGGATATTTCACGTGGATTTATAAAAAATGTATACAATCGAAACACAGCACGCTTTTATTCTGCGTCACCGGCACGGCGAATTACTTATTTATTATCAAATTCGAATTCAAAAACCCCTTTCGCGAACAAATTATACGGTAGATTAAGCTCGAGCCAGTTATATCTTCTATGTAGTCGGGGACAATTGTCCGATTTCGTTCCGTCCACAGACAAAAGAGGAGAGCTTCGAGCCGAGCGTAATTCCCAATACAAATCCCCGTTGCGCACGCGGTGCATTGGATTTTAGATTCCGACGACGCGGAAACAGTTGCAAGGTCTAATTGCTGGCGCGCAAAATTTTAAACAAATTTCTCTGGCCGCAAATAAGTCGATTTTGTCCGTGAAATGGCCTTCCCTTTTCGCGGGCTGTTCGCAAATCCACGCACCGTCGCGAAAGCAAATAATTCGATGCCTTCCCATTAAACATCCCATTATTCAGAAAGCCTAGCCTTTCATAGGACGCAAACCACTCGGCATTCTGTCTAACAAACAAGATCAGGCGCGTATCCATATCCCTCTCTCCAAACCAGCACTTTACAAGTTATTTTCCAGGAATGCCTGTCTTATTCATCTCCATCTCCGAATTTTACAACTGTTACAAAGTTACGTAATATTGATGGGCGGATATCATAAAAGTTCCCCGAAATAGCGGAAAATCCGTGTTCGGTGGGATAGTTGCAATAAATTATCCTTTTGAATATAAAATTCAAGGTACGTTTTTTAACCTTAATATACAGCACCTGAAAGCAGTTACTACAAACGGTTTTACGTTTTCATACTCTAAGCTTATGCATTAATTTAGTGCGCCACGGTCAACGTAGGCCCCATAACGAAATTCAACTGCCTAACAAAGGAAACTGCATCCTTTCAATACGAGTAACAACAAATCTGGATGACAATGACAGCTGATTTGCCGTTTAAATTAGCCTCTCCAGCTTACATTACGATCCCGGATTTTTTAAATAATTCCATATTACCTACTTTGACATCCAGGGCCGACCCGAGCTACGGGCGAGTCGGGCGGCTGCCCGTGGCGCCAAAGTTTTGGGGGCGATATCCCGATTATTTATCTACGCATTACTTGCAAGTGAATAAAAATACCAATTTATAACGACGTCCAGGCTAGAATCTTGATGGTATTACTACTGATTTTTCATTATCAATAATTTTTACAGAGCGATGAATAAATTAACATGTATTATGTAAATATCTCAACAAACATTAACGAAAGGGGGCGCTGGAGCGCCATCTCGCCCGGGGCACCAAAATTCCTCGGGACGCCTCTAATGACATCAATTCTATACCAAGTTAAAATAAAGGAATGATAATTATATTAAATTCCACTTAATATCCCTCCTGAGATTCTTTTTGGTTCAGTTTCATATTTTTACCAAAACTACAGCAAATTATAACCAAACAAAGCTTTGAAAATATAACACAACTTAAGGGTTCAAATTCTGCTATTATATCTCGAGCAATAGATTAATACGCGAGTACTTTCTGCCATGTAGATATTTTGTTAAAATGGTGCAATGCGAATAATTTTCCTCGCGTCCTTTAACACTCGGAGTACGGACCTAAATGGTTTCACACTGAGTCCGGACCCGGGTCCTAGAGGACCCAGCTTCTATATTTGCAAAATTAAATACATAATTACGCGTATAAATAAAAATGAAATAATTTTCTTTTTTTAAGGATAACATTTAACAATACCAAAAAATTTATTTTTGAAGGTAAATTCAGTTAATTTGATTCAGTTAATCTTATGTCAGTATGATTCATCTGAGTTGGAAGTGAAATTAATACATAATAACTTAACTAATATTTCGAACTATATTTTTGGGTCTTGTTCTTGCAGGTTGTGGAGCAACGTAACTACAAAGCCTAAATATTCTATCTCCCATTTTAGAATCATAGAGTCACAAAAAATAAAAAGTATATTACAAAATGATTCGGGAGGCAAACAGAACGATGTGAATTACGGAGACATAAGAGAAAACTGGAAATCGAGACGTCGAGACTTCGATAATAACTAACATGTATTACAATGTTGTGCTGAGCGATCTAATTTTGTCCGGACTTTGATCTGCTCGGTCATAAGAGATATAAAAGTTACACGACGTAGAGTACGGAGCCGGGTCCCCGAAGACCCTCACATTTATACATTCCGTGATTTCGACGACTTAATTAAATTACAATCTAATTTTATTACTGATTTTAAACTCCCAACATGTTCCACTAGGAATACATAAAGTATCAATTTCGGCAAAAAAATTTTTAAAGAAATATTTTCGAAAATATACCTTTCGGGTCTCCTGAGACCCGAGTTCCGTACTCCGAGTGTTAAGCTATTACGTTCTTTATTTGTCTTTTTCCTTTCAAACTTATAACAAATTATGCGTCCGTCCTATATGGTAAAAACTTTTAATTATCAGCATTTTACCAGTTAACTCGTAGTAACAGCTCTCAGGCACGCGTATAAGTGTTGATTTCGAGTGTCAGAAAGTCGAATCTATAAAAATTCTTTTCCGCAGCGCTAGAAATCTGCTCGTCTTAGGGTGGCATCCTCTTCGACACGGTGTATCCCAGAGATTACGGCAGCCAACATTAGAAGATGCAACGATATAATGTTCCTTGGTTTTTTACAAGGCAGGGAGAAATTTTTTTGGTATGTTACCGCGAAGCTCATTCAGAATATGCAATATTTTTAGTTAAACTTCGCAGCTGTAAGACCAATCTAGGCCCAAAATTCAAACATAAAAAGAATAATTAAGTACTTGAATACGGTAAAATACTCAATCTAAAAGCAGTGTTATTTATTTTTTCATTTAGCACAGGGAAAAATATGTAAATGATATCGAGAAAACACTGTTCTAACGCAAAGGTCCTTTAAATGATCAATGGTTTTTGTTCACTCGATTGATTAGTTTAAATCTTAGTAATTTTTATCATCAAATGTTTTGCAGAAAATTAACGATAAATATCCAAATCAGTCCCACGAGTTATTCTGTTTAGTATCCTATAGTACATTCAATGAAATGTAAAGAGAAAAATTTACAGAAAATTGAAGCAATAAAGATTATAATATAAAATCCCTTTATAGGATATAACAAATCATATAAAGAAAGATATTCAAAAGATAATTTTAGTATATTTAGCTATAGAGCAAACAAATCTTTTTACAAATCACTAAGAACACTTCAAAAGGAAATTTCAGCACAAAGTTACATTTTTAAATTTTGCCAACTAGGATATTCGACAGATATACTGGTGAATGGTCGATTTTAATTCACATGATTATTACTCATGATATTAAATGCTACTTTGAAGGATTTCGGAATCAACATATGCGAAACAAGCGAAAAAAAGAGGACCTCCGCGTGCAAATATCACGCTTTCAACTAACAGAGGGACAGGGCGATCACCGGTAGGGCATCCGAAAAGCTTACCACAAGCACCGTCGCCAATCGCTTCCTCAGCACAGGCATAAGAACGAAGAGAAGAATCACTGCGCAGAATGCCACGACCGTCATCGCCATCAGGTGGCTATTCAGCATATAGAGGGCGGGCAGGGAATGCCATGACAGACCCAGGGTCCCGTGGGTAATGGGGAGAAACAGGTGCTCAAACATTGCTGCGGCGTGGTTTGAAACAGCGGCGGCGATGGACACAAAGAGACCGCGCCCTGGAGAGCAGCGACCCTGGAAAATATCCCATCCGAAGGGACCCGTTTAAATGGCGGCTGGACACGAAGAAGGGAAGGAGTGGGATACAATGAGGCGGTTGAATAAGTTTGAAGGGTATGTGGGGGGGGGGGGGACGGTCGCGAGGGACGGGAAAGAAAAGGTCGCGATGATGGAAAGAGGGAATTTTGGAGGGTATTAAAGGACGTGCGAGTGTGTGCGCAAGCCAGCGAGCGAAGGGCGAACGACGATATCAACAGCGCCTGACCCAAAACCGGGCTCAGTCAAAGTGTACCGCGTGATTGATTCGCCGTTCCCCCCCACTCAGAATTCCGTCGAATACGCGGATATAAGCCGCGCTAATTCACAGGACGTACTCGTGCTCACGTCCTCTCCGTTAAGTAATTGCCGGAAAGTAGAGGAAAGGGGAGAGGGAGGGAAATTGGGTGGGAAGCAGGATGGTGGAAAAGGGAAGTGGTAGGTGTGGGAAGCAAAGGGTGTGGGACACGCCTGGGTGGAGGGATTTAGAACGTGAGTGGACGATTTTCCGAGCGGCCTGAGGTCAAATCAAACTCCCTCCCCCACATCTCACCCACACGTATCCCTCCCCAATCTCCCTTGCCCCCTGCCCACTCCCATACAACACACACTCAGTCATCGTGGCGTCCGCTTTTCGCGTTTCATTTTTCGGACTGGGATTTTCGCCGAGTGTCGGCGTCGTTTGTAGGTGCATTATTTTGAAAACGATACGAGGATTAACGTGGCCTGGATGGTACCCGGGTTATTTCCGATCACGTATTGAAACAAGCGATCAAAAATTCGCTGTAAAATAAAATAAAACCGCGGTCGTAACTCTGAAAGGACTGCCCAACGAAGGAGAGGAAGGGGGAAGGTTAAAGCAAATCTCGTGCAGATAAATATCGAATGCGAATCCTCGATTTGTCGGTCGTTTCACCGTGGCTGATGGGCAATTTTCAATTCAACCGCATGTTTTACCCCTAATGCTAGATATAATTAAATGCGTTGAGCAGCACTTCTTCCGCGAAACGCACATAATTTCGATTTGTTATAGGTTTTAATCCGGATTAAAGCACTAATATTACTACGTTTGTATAGTGGGCCAAGTTTTCCGTTTACTTTATGCATAATCTCGGGATCATTACGCGACAGCTCATCACCTGCCGAACTATAAAAATCTAGGATAGAAGAACAAATATCATGAGAAAGCTTAACGCAATTGTTTAACAAATGGCTTGTTTTTAATCAGTATTAACAAAACGGCTCGAGTAAAATGCCTATTCTTAAAAATTTTTAATTTAATCAATCAAATACATTCATACATCAGAACGAAGTCCTAACTTTCATGTTCATAACAGACGTGAAATACGTGTCATTATGATTGAAAGACGCAATTCCGAGTAAATCGCCACGCGATTAACTAATCATTAGACGAAATACATACCACTTAATGTTCGATAAAATTTGACTGATACAACGCAATGCTTCCTTTCAAATTTTGTGGCAAAATTAAATATATTAATTGAAACTAAAATAAAAATTGATTGAATTGGATTGAAACAGCCTTTCTTCAAACAGTTAGTAAAATATAATTAACAGAAACATGAAAGTTGATTTTGAATACGTAAATCATTTTGGCACCTGCAACTTAAAATAAATTCCTCAATATTAATGTAATTACTAACCGAAACTGTCGTTTCTGATGAACGGCCACAGTAGTTCTTGAAAGCCGGACTTCAGGAGATCTGATGTCGATCAAGCCGAATTTCCTGGTCGGTCTCAGCCATACGGAAACTAAAAATGGTTTGAGCCAGTCCAAAAACTTACCTAACCTACGCATCTGCACTAGAGCACCTATTGTCAGAAATGCGAACTACTTGCCAACTAGTTTCCCTTCAAAGTATGCATCAGATGGCGACACGACAGCTTCACTAGGCACAAGTACTACAAAAGCATAAGACATAAACGTTAGATCATAAATTTTATTTTTTACCGTATGTTAAAATGTGCAAAAATTTTCGCCATCATTTTCCATTTTGATTTAACGTAATATTCAAAACTCTTGTAACATGCACATTTTTACATTTCATTTGTAAGCTGTAGCTATAGCCTATTACGTAGCGTGCTAATGTTTGGGTAAAGTGTTTCGTGGATCGATACTAGAAATATTTTTTTAAACTTTATACAATAAAATATCATAAAGTTAAAGTCAAAATGCGATAAACACTGCAAAAATTAGTTCTAAATGAATTTTTGCCAACTGCAATCAATAATTTAATTTTCTTTTACCTAATATTTTACAACAAAATATGCATAATAATAAATACGAAGTAAAAAGATTTCTAGAACAGAAATTTTTCATGGTTACCATTTAAAATATTTTCAATAAAGGTTAAATTTCGATCAACCTAAGTGTAGAATTTTTACTCTTTCCCAGTTTTCTGCTTCTTGAGTTTTGTGTGATTTCTCTTTGCAAGACTTAAGCTTTTGCATTAATAAATTATCGTGTTCTTACAATTTGATTCGCCAGTCCATCCCACTATCGTAGATTCACCATTGGGATGATGAAATCAGGTGATTGACTTCTATAACTGAGCCAAAAATAATCTTTACAACTTATGAAATTTAGCGATGGCTTTTTACTTTCTCCATATACGTAGTATAGGGGTAATTATTGTGTTCATGAAAAAAATCGACTTCGAGATTTCAACGGAAATACATGATTAGAGGTCCCCTGAACAAGTTTTGACCATTTTCTCGATGATTTCTGTGTGTGTGGGTACGTGATAACATTTTGTGGGTGCTCTAACTCAAAAACTGTTAATCAGATCAATGCGAAATTTTATATTTAAAATTTTTGTAAAAATCACAAGAACAGATTAGTTTTTGGTAAAAATCGGTAAACCGGAAGTGGGTGTTTACTCTTTTCACTAATCCGTTATTTTAAAATATTTGGTTTAATATATGATATATGTAAAAATGTACTGGACTACAACGTGTAGGAAATTTAATTTTCTATAACACTTGTTTGAAATATTTTCCCATATAATCCATTGTTTAAGAGATATCTTATATTTTTAGCTGCCACCACCACGCCACCTACCGACTATTGTTAACAATTGACGCTTACTTACGTCTTAGTAACGCTCCTTTTTCTTTCCTTAATTGTTGGAGCTTTGTGGCTATATCCAACATCAGAAGGTTATGGTTTGAGTTTATTTCTTTCTTTGTAAAGTCTAAAATTTTCTCGCAGTTTCTTAAAATATTTATTATTATGCAACCTATTTAGAATTTTTAGAAATATTACAGATATGGAGAAATTTATGTGGTGGCCACATCATATTTTAATATAGCTTTCTTGAGTGTGCGAATAGTTCGCTATCGCCATTTTTAGTTATAGCGCGTGCGATGTTTATTTCGTCAACCAATGCATGATATCCGTATTTAGATTGCTCCTTTATTAATCCACTTTAATGGAGATATTATATATATATATATATATATATATATATATATATATATATATATATATAACAACCTACGGAAAAGGAAAGGTAAAATAGATATATGGATGTCAACAAGGTGTTGGGATGA
Source organism: Tanypteryx hageni (assembly GCA_028673005.1). NCBI lineage: Eukaryota > Metazoa > Arthropoda > Insecta > Odonata > Petaluridae > Tanypteryx > Tanypteryx hageni. Next base: position 62,906,594 of record CM054116.1, read on the forward strand.
GGAAACCCAGTGAGCACTCACCAATCAGACGACTTCAGGTTGGCGAGGCCCCGGGGATGTCGAAGCGACACACGTAAAATAACACAAAAACACAGAAACATCACAAACGTAAAGCTTTCGGAACTACTCCTTCTTCAGCTACAGAGAGAGAACTCTCTCTCTGTAGCTGAAGAAGGAGTAGTTCCGAAAGCTTTACGTTTGTGATGTTTCTGTGTTTTTGTGTTATTTTACGTGTGTCGCTTCGACATCCCCGGGGCCTCGCCAACCTGAAGTCGTCTGATTGGTGAGTGCTCACTGGGTTTCCTCATCCCAACACCTTGTTGACATCTATATATATATATATATATATATATCCGCATGATATTAATATACGTAATTATATTTAGAGTAAGCCCATTAGGCAAAAAGATCCAATAAAAAAGGATGCCATTAGCCTCCAGAGTGGTTAGTAATTTTTTTTATTGCTCTAAATCACATCCTTCCTCTCATTTAGGAAGCAGCAAAGAGTCGTTTGTGAATATGAAGTGCTATGGACGATAATTTTCGCAAATTTGAAATGGTTCAGCGAGATTTATCCAACCGTAACCTTTAACGACAGTGCTCTCATGTCATGTAATCGCAATATAGACGAATAAGGGCCATTCATCGCAAATTGAATCCAAAATAAAACATAAATGTTCTAGCCATTCTTATTTTATTCCGACAAATTTGAAAAAAATACAAAAGTTTAACAATGAGTCGGTGAAACGGGTTTATTTTTATTTGGAACATTTTCAGACCATTACTTCAACAGTAGTCCCGTGCAGCATTTTTCCCTAAAGCTTTTCGCAGTATATATCACGAAAATTACGTCTATTTAGGAGATTGTTGAATTTTTACTTATTTTTGCGTCAACGCCTCTTTGTATTATGGTACGATAGATACTCTTTTAACAATGATGAAAATAAACGCCTTTAGAAACATTGTACACTAAAACGGTTCCATAAATATCTTAAGAAAATGAAACTTTACATTTTACCAATCAATAAGCATTGAGTTTTGCGAAAAATTTATTTGCCCGAGTCGAACACTGACAATGCATTTATATACATAAAACGCTACGGCAATCCGTGGCCCGCAGGAGGTTTCGAGCTATGAGAAGACCTTTGTGTTCTTAAAAACATCTGATATAGCTGGCATTGAAACAAATTAGATGATTCTATAATAATGATAGTTTTGTGTTGTAAAATTTGGAGGTACATCTGACAATGAGATAAAGAATTGGAAAAGGACGGGAGGAAAGAGATAAAGAAGAAGACTGAGAAAAAGAGGGAGAGCTATGGATTGTGACAGGACGGAATGAGAGAGGTGGGAGGTGGAAAAAAGGAGAGGGGGTGAGAGGGAGGGGGAAAGAGAGGAAAGGAGAGAAAGGATGGGAGAGAGAGGAAGGGAGAGAGAGGGGAAGAGAGAGAGGGAGGGAGGGAGAGAGGGAGGGAGAGTGATAGGAGGGAGAGGAAGGGAGAGAAAGAGAGGAAGAGAGAGAGGGAGGGAGTGAGAGGGAGAGAGAGAGGGAGAAAGAGGTAGAGATGGAGTGAGGGAGAGGGAGGAGCGAGGGAGGGAGAGAGAGAGGGGAAGGGCCACAGAGAGGGAGGGAAAGAGAGGGAGGGAGAGAGAGAGGAAAAGAGAGAGAGAGGGAAGGAGAGGGAGGGAGGGAGAGGGAGGGAGAGGTAGGGATAAGGAGGGAGAGGGAGGGAGAGGGAGGGAGAGGGAGGGAGAGGGAGGGAGAGGGAGGGAGAGGAGGGAGAGGGAGGGAGAGGGAGGGAGAGGGAGGGAGAGGGAGGGAGAGGGAGGGAGAGAGAGGGAGGGAGAGTGATAGGAGGGAGAGGAAGGGAGAGAAAGAGAGGAAGAGAGAGAGGGAGGGAGTGAGAGGGAGAGAGAGAAAGAGAAAGAGGTAGAGATGGAGTGAGGGAGAGGGAGAAGCGAGGGAGGGAGAGAGAGAGGGGAAGGGCCACAGAGAGGGAGAGAAAGAGAGGGAGGGAGAGAGAGAGGGAAAGAGAGAGAGAGGGAAGGAGAGGGAGGGAGGGAGAGGGAGGGATAAGGAGGGAGAGGGAGGGAGAGGGAGGGAGAGGGAGGGAGAGGGATGGAGAGGGAGGGAGAGGGAGGGAGAGGGGTGGGAGAGGGAGGGAGAGGGAGGGAGAGGGAGGGAGAGGGAGGGAGGGAGAGGGAGGGAGAGGAGGGTGAGGGAGGGAGAGGGAGGGAGAGGGAGGGAGAGGGAGGGAGAGAGAGGGAGGGAGAGGGAGGGAGAGGGAGGAAGAGGGAGGGAGAGGGAAGGAGAGGGAGGGAGAGGGAGGGATAGGGAGGGAGGTAGAATGGGAGGGAGAAAGGGAGGGACGAAGGAAGGGAGAAAGGGAGGGAGGGTGGGAGAGATGGAGGGAGGGAGAGAGTAAGGGAGGCAGAGAGGAAGGGAGGGAGAGAGGAAGGGTGAGAGGGACGGATTGATTGATTGGTAAATTGATTTGGTGCGAGATAGAGACTAAGAAGTCCAATCTTCCACCTAACCCCTCGTCATGAAACATATATAATAATACATAATACATTAGCAATATAAATACAAGTAATAATAAAAATACAAGTATTTGAAAAGAAAAGAGGTGATTTTGTGAGAAAAAATATGGACTGCTGAATAATGGAATCCATGTAAAAAAACCCAGTGCAGGAAAACACCCACACTTGAAAGGAGGTGTGAAAAACCTGCGAAACCTACTGAGATTCACTAGAGACATGAGATTAATGAGATTTTGAACAATTTATAAATAAATTAAAATCATGAAGTGATAAATAAAAATAAAGTGGCGCAACACGAATAGTTCATTGATAAAATATACATAAAAATGACAAAATGGATCGATATTAACATTGCCGTGTCTGAACAAAATGGAAAGAAAGAAAAAAAAATAAATCGGAAAAATAAACATTTACAATAAATATTGTTTTGTCAAAATAAAGATTTAAAAAAATTAATAAAATTAAATTAAATTAAAAATAAACAAATAAATAAATAAAATTGATGAATTAAGCGTGTTTAACTGTTCCTTTGCAAGGATAAGAGCGAATCATAGCAGTGTCGCTTGAATGAGGAGAGCAAGTGCGAATTTTTTATTGTTTGGGGAAGATCATTCCACAGTCTGCAAGCAGTTACAATAAAGGACTTGTTGAAAATTACTGTTCTGTGATGAGGAATAAGGAGTTTATTGTTCCCTCTGGTATTACGGTTATGCACAGTGTCTATACTTCTAAATTCAGTGGCAAGATAATGCGGATTGTTGGATTTTAGTAATTGGTATAGCAAGGAAAGCAAATGTTGGCGTCTATGAGACTCCACATTTTTCCAGTTTAACTTGACGAGTGACTCAGAAATGTGGTCTGATTTCTTCAGATTAAATATATATCTGATGCACGCGTTGTGTATTCTCTGAATTTTTAACGAAAGCTCTTGAGTTAAATCTTGGTACGCCATATCAACATAGTCAAGAGAGTAAGGAAGGGAGGGAAGGAGGGAGAGAGACAGATTGAGGGAGGGAGAGAGGAAGGGAGGGACGGAGGGAGAGAGACAGAGGGAGGGAGGGAGGGAGAGAGGAAGGGAGGGACGGAAGGAGAGAGACAGAGGGAGGGAGGGAGAGAGGAAGGGAGGGAGAGAGGGATGGTGAGATAATTTGACTCTCTGACTATTGTACCAGCTAATCAAGAGATCGAAAATTGTGTGTATAAAGAAATATATGAGACGGAGCAATAAAGTACTTGCGCGCAGATACTCTGCGCGGGTAAAGCTAGTTTAAAAAAATAGCGCAATGTGAAATCAAAAGGATACCACCATCCTACAAAGAAGTAATGTAGACAATGAAGTTTGGAATGTATAGGCGCATGAGCATGAATATAAATTCCAAAGGAGAGAAGCAAAAACGTCTCCACTTGACCGGAAATCAAACTCAGAGCTTCAATTATCTTACTGATTTGAGATTAAACAAGAGAATGCTCTGTCTTCCTCAGCAAGGACTTAACGAGCGCATGTTTAATTACTTAGTTCTTCCTTAAGCCTGCGGTTAACCGGAATTTCCTAATTTGAGACTATTTTGATTGTTTAGTTAGTTGTCACCCGCTCGGCAATTCTATTATCGGTCGAGTTCAGAATTTTTTTCCCCCCAAACTCATTGAAATATATTTTCTCCAAATCTTAAGAAGGACATTGCTACTGGTCATTTGATTCCATCGTTGCATTATCGTCGGAGAGTGAGAGTGCGTAATCCACGATCAGCATATTAAATAAATAGTTTGGTTTCCAAACAAAACGCCGTAAAATTTCTTATGCTCGAACTATAATATGATCGACAAGCGCGTTTGAGCGCTTGGGTCTCGAAGCACAAAAAGGGCCGGTTGTAATATTCTTTTCAGAGGGGCATGTCGTGCATGAATCTAAATCCCTCGCTAAACTTGCTCGAAAGTCACTAACGGGTCTTTCTTCATACCAGAAGAAAATTTTTTAATTGTTTTCGTATTCAAGATCTATTTATTGTTTTCTTAGTACTTTACTGTCTTTTAAGTCTGTGTCATTTATTCCGATTAAAAATACTTTGAGCGCATTTGACACACAAAAATTGAAAGCATACCATCCAGCGCCAACACCACTGAATTTCAAAATGTTCTCTTTTGTCTGCTTCGTTCGATAACACGCAAAACCCTTTCCCTCGCACAGTTACAACATCCAATGTAATGCAAGATGTAAAATGGCAGAACTGGAAGACAGAGTTGGAACCACAAAAATCCTTCCCAATTCTTTTTCCTTATCCTCCTTGAGTCACCTTCCCAAGTCATTTCGTGAGCGTCTGTTCCCTATTCCGCGCTCATTGGTCGTCTCTTGGCACAGATTTTTTATTCTGTCTCTTTTTATCTTTCCCCCGCCCGATTTCTCTCTCTCTATCTTCTTCTCTCTATCTTCCTCTCTCTATCTTCCTCTCTCTATCTTCCTCTCTAGCCCTCAGGGGGACTTTGTCCTCGGCAAATGAATGGAGAAATTCGCAAGTCTATTTTCTCTTCTTTTCGAGCATGGCTACCTTCTCTCTAATTCTCTTCATGGCTCACTTTTTCTTACTCGTCATATAAACATCGTCCGTTTTACGGGAACCTAATTTCCTTCCGCTTCTTTGGACTGAATCATGAAGACTGAAATAATATCACCAGGAGAGCCGATTGGCTAAATATTGGGACACTTGTTAAGTCTTTGTTTACGTGAGACCCACTTGTGTTTTCCTTTGCCAAGCGCTTAAGCTTAAATTCCGCGGTATTCATTTGTTGAATAAATCTATACAGATCTTGTTCATTTGGAATTATAACACCGTATTTATTATTTATTTATTTATTATTTATTTATTTATTATTATTTATTTATTATTTTATAAATAAAGTACACTTTTAATAATCGTTTCATGCATGCAAATATTTATTCAACGGACCAAATGAATTTATATATTGGGCAGGTTTCTCGCAAAAATATCTTTCAAGATACTTTGCGATACATTGCGATGTTTTATGAGACGAATCTTATTATTCACCGTTTATTAGAACATAAGTAGATTCATACTTGAAATACTCCATTTAAAAAGTAGCTAATAAGATGTTAAATACTCCTCCTTGATGCCAACAAACTATGAAATCTCAATCGACATTCCACCATCATTTCGCTATCATCTCTTAAGATACGACTCTTTTAACTAATTTTTCCTTTATATCAACCTTTCTTTCGCCTTCCTTTGTTCAAAACCCGCCCGTAACTACCTTAAGACTTTTTCTCTCTCTCGCAGAAACTCGCCCTCTTTCTCCGTTCTCCAACACACCTTGACTCTTTCATTTCGTAAAATCCTTTTCTCTCCTGTGTTCTCTCATCCGTGTTATTCCTCCCTTCCCATTGTTTCTGCGGATATCTCTTTCTCTCTCACTCCACCCCCCCTGTTCCCTTCTCTCTATCTTTCTCTTATTCTCACCGTTTTCCTTCTGTTTTATTCTCTCCATCTCTCTCCTCGCGTCTCCGACCACCTCTATCCACCCCCGCATCCCCTCCCCCCAAAAAACCTTCCACCACTCAAACAAACCCCGCAAGTCGTATCTTTATGTATTCTGTACCCCCACCCGGTCCAACCCACCTCCATCCGCTTCCTCCCTGCCATCCTCTCGCCTCCTTTTTTCTCTCTCTCTCTCTCTTTCCTCGTCCCTTGTCCTCCCCAAATAACACTCTTTCCCTATCTCCCTCTAACTACCCAATATCCACAACCTCTCTCTCTCTCCTTTTTGCCCAAACTCACCCCACTCCTCTTTTTACCTCTTCCTCCCTCACTCTGTCCACACCACCTCTGCGAAAGTTTCCCCATCACGCGTTGTAGACAAGGCAACCCGCACACGGCAATCCTCCAACCCTGCCACGTATCTCCCTCTAACCCCTCCTCCCCCTACCTCCCTCTCCACACCTCGTCTCGTCCCTTCGTTTCCCTCGGTCGCGTGAGGAAAACATTGTAGACCCTGTACACTTTGCCGACGCCCGTTATCGCCGTAAGTGCTTAAATATCCTCGCTCGTCCCTTTAAGGCCTTGTCCATACATGACGTCCGTTTCCCCAGAGGTGCAAATTTTCTCTCCTTTGCCCAAATCTCTTACGTTAAACAGAAGCAAAATACACCGTTTCATCGAAGTTTGGCGAAGGTTTTTTTTTAAATCCTTGGAACACCTACTGCCTCCCTCAAGAGAGAATGTTGCGGTGTTTCCCCGATGGTTGGCCCCATGTGGAACGTTTAGGATGGAATGATACGCCATTACATGGAGATGTTTACCTTTTGAAGAGCACTGTTGGAACTCCTCACCTCGCTAAACTTTGATGCATCTTTCTCTACTCAGCAGACTTAACTTGATTGCATTTTTATGTTTGCGTAAACAATGTCACGGCTCACTTACTGTCTAATAGGGCGCAGCAATGACCCTTTCAACGTGAAAGATTTTCTAACTCTTAAAAAAAGACGCATTCCTGGCAAACAATAACTTATACAGCTCGCTCTCTCTACACACAAGATTTATAATAGAGTAATACAGTATTAAAAATTATCGTATAGATGTTTTTGAATAAAAAAATTCCATTTTCTTGAGAGGTTTATTATTATATGAATTTTTACCTAAACTATAATTAGCATAATTAGTTTTCTTTGTTATTTTAGCAATTTGAACACTATTTTATATTTATATTTTTATAATACATGGCCGGCTTTCCTAAATTATAAGTGAAATATAACGTATATCTAGCTGTGAAATGCTTTACTTTAATTGGCCTTTCAAAGATTACAGACAATTTGAAACGAGTAAATGAGAGAAAATCTTTTTTCTCTGGCAATAACATAAAACTCTTACGCAATGCGCAAGGAAAATCTCCTTGGTTTGTAATGGCCACACGAAAGAGGCGACGCAGCACAGGCTTACTTTCAGCACAAACTCGTAACCAGCAATTCTCTCTCCTTTACCTCTCTCTCTCTCCCTTTTCTCCCCCTCCTCTTTCTCAATATCTCTCCTACTTCTCTCTCTCTCTCTCTCTCTCTCTCTCTTTCTCTCCTCATTACAAGTTCCCGTCATGTAGCAGAACTGGGATCTCCGCCCCTTTCCCGTCTCCATACCGCTCCACCTCATGCAAGGGAAGAAGGCGTTTGTGCTCTCTCTGTCCTCGCCCTGCACCGCCTCACCCCTTCCAGCCCTCATCCCCCCCTCCCATTTCTCCCCCTCCGCCAGATCCAGGATGTCGTTCCTCGTGGGGGTACAGGGATCCAACTCGTTGCCTGGAGACGGCAGCTCACGTCGAAGAGAAGGCGGATCATCTCTCGCTTCGTCGGAGACTGAGTCGCATTGTCTCCGGCACCGCACTGCCGCATATGTCTCCCTCCGACCTTACGTACCACTCTATCCGCCCTCCTCTCTCTTTCTCACTTCCACCAGCTCAGCTTCTCACCCCACCCACGCACCATATTTCTGGCTCCTTTTATATCTCTCTCCCCCTTTCCATCTCGCTCTCTTCCCCCTTCTCGTTCCCGACCCCTTCAAAACTCTTTTCTCCAACTCTCTCGGGCGCTCTCTTATTTCTTCTAATTTGTTATAAATAAGCGGCACCCGTTTCATCCGACTCGAAATAATCGGCAAAGACAACGACTTTATCGCCGCGAGGAGATTTTCAATGGAGGGGGAATATGCAAATGTCTCGAGGTGATAGAATGCCTGCCGGTGATTGCGAAACTAGCATGCTCAGAATGCGAGGGTGGCAAGCCGCTTTCGTTCGGACTATGAGGACGAGCATTTATGTTTAAATGCTGTTGTCATGCAACAATCTGGAGACAATTTAAATTTGTTCATGATTTTGCATTGCTATGCTGGCAATTTTTGTGTTCTTTAGTCCTTCAGAATTACTATTGAATTCCAAAGAAAATTCCTGCAAAAATATATGACTGTTATCATCGAATGAATAATTGATCTTTCAATAATGACTTTACATGCACTACAAGTACATTATATTGTAAAACACAATAAATACTATATGTCTTTAAGGAATTTAATTTACAGGCTAAACATAAAATTGATTTTGGAGAACTGGTTTCTAAAGTCTTTCGAATGACGGCTCGTAAAATTGCAAATTCAAAAGTATTCGAGAAAGAGACAATGGGCCAAAAAACCAAGTGACTCACGAATTTCCGATAAAAATTGCACTTATTCACACTTAATCATTTAAAGGAGCTGAACCCATGATGAAATGACTTGTTGCTTTGTATATATGCGACATCTATCATCTTCATTCTTCTATCATTCCATAGAGACCATTTTACTGCTTCATTTAGTGTTATACTCCAAATGTAACAGCGTCTAATTCCTAATTCTTCGTTAATTTTGATGGCTAACATTATTCTAATTCTGGTTAAATCTGCTTTTGCCTTGATTACTATATCTATAATTTCCTGTTTTACAATTTACATCCGACGTCCGAATGCTTACATGATCATCTGTTTACCATATTTTATTTAGTTTTCCTTTCTCCCTCCCATATCCAGCCCTTCAGTTTATCGCAATGCTTCTTGCATTAGCTTTTCTACAGATATGATACAAATGGATACGAATAAAAATATAATACAGCCTTTTCTTACACCTCTTGCTATCAAACTTTTCGGTGCATTACATGTTTCTAATTTCATTTATGTGCTCTACTTTTGTTCTTGAATTTATGTAGCATTTAGGTTTCGAATATAAAATAGATGAAATAAGCATTCGACAAGCTGAGTATGTAAATATTTAGGAGTAACCATTTGTCGAGATCTTTCGTGGGGCATGCACATTCGTCGAGTTATAGGCGCGGCCAACAAGAAATTGGGATTCATAGGTAGAATAGTATTGAACACTACAGAGAAAGTACGTGAAACATGCTACTTATCACTGGTAAGACCGCAATTGGAATACGCAGCGAGCATATGGGATCCGTACGAGAAGGGACACATAATTCAACTAGAAAGAGTACAGCGCAGAGCAGCCAGATTTGTGAAACAAAAGTACGAACATAAGGATAGCGTCACCTCTTTATTGAGCGATTTGAACTGGGTATCACTGGAGGACCCTAGATTGGACTCAAGGTTAAAACTTCTGGAGAAATATAGGTCGGAATTTCTAAAAGACTAGGTGGTATGCATAATTGAAGCACCAACGTATATAGGTAGAAATGATCAAGACGATAAAATACGTGAGATCGATTGTAGGACGGAGCGTTATCTAGGCTCATTCTTTCCGAGGACAATACGACATCACAATAGGAAATTTCGAATTGCGTTAGACAATATTTAGGTAGGATTTGGTGCACTGCACCCCCTGCCACCCACCAACTTAGTGAATTGCAGGGTAACTTGTAGATGTAGTTGTAGCACATCTTTGGGAGACTCCTACCAAAGGAAATTCCACTACATCCTTGTAATACAGCCCCTTATTGTTCACGGCTGCTTATTCGTCAAGTTCCTATGCTTATTCCGCAGTTCACCTCTATTCCAATTATTATATCATGGCATTCATTCTCACTTGAGCTACTAACTTCAAATTTTGAATTCGGACATTTTGCAACGTCCATCAAATCCTTACTCTACTCAGTGCAAAAATAACAGGTGCAATTATTGAAAAAAAACTGTAGTGAATACATAAACCGTAACAATATGAAACTAAGTTATGCTGAGTAACCAATCCTTCGGTAAAAATTTAGTTATTGAATACCCTACTGATGATCGAAATAATTGTACCGTTAATGTCTAAATATGAGGGAATATAAATTTGCTATTCGATTGGTAAAGGTTTCGTGCAACGCAGGAAATTTGCGGAATATAAATTTACGATTCATGCATAGAAGGTTTTCATGCAATGGTAATGCGGTGCTTGCATAACAATAAAAATATCCCATCCAGTACCGAAATATTCGAGTTGTGAAAAGGCTCTTAGACCTTATAAAAGGCGAACAACGGTATCATCTGCATTCGACTCATTAATATAGCATTATATATTTGTTGTCTGTAATACCTCAACAAAATCTACCTGCTATCAATTTGGCATTAATTTTCATACAGATAAAAGAAATTGCTTCGAAAGTATAGTTAATAAATGTCATTTTTTTATTTGCTATGATTATCTTAACTGAAATAATTACAATTTCAATTTGGCTTCGAAATCCATGATTTGAAAATTATACTAGAATTATAAACATGAACGTTAATTGACAAATGATTAAATCATATCCACACATTCAGCTTGACGGTAAAATGCACTTGCATAGAGAAAATGAGATAAATTTTATTTTGCAAATAAGGTCATTTCCTCTGGTTATGAATATTATAGCTATGACCAGCATTAGCTTGCTTATCCCAAAATAGTATAATCCTACTTCTCTCTTTTCCGTTCCAACTTATTTCACCATCACAATAGACGCAGGACTGCAACTTACACGTGTCAAAACTCGAAATGAGGTAAAAACGATTCCATATAATGCAAAAGGATATTTTTAATTCGCAAATTACGTTCGCATTCATACCCCAAATGGGACTGCTCCGATCGTTGGATTAGGTTTCGCCATTTCGACACACCGCGCGATGGCCGCGATTCCCCCTTTTGAATACTGATCTCGCCTCGCCTTAGCTTGCCGAGACGCATACATATTAATGCGCGAATATTCCGACCAGATATCTCCATTTGGCTATGCCAGAATATAGAATTGTGTAAAGCTTTCAACGCACAATTCATTGATATTTGATAGGATTTTCATGCATAGGTGTTTCTTCTCACGCATGTTGAGGTGATGTCGTACCATACATTTCAATCGCGCATATTGTCTACGAAATGAGAAAATGAGTGTAGAGTTACAGCCAAACCTTTTAATTTGTTATCAATTTGATGCGTAATTTATGATTCACTAAGTGTTTATACCGCTCGATAATATTCCTTTCGGAAATTTTCATCTATTTCTATATTTAATTCGGAATTTTGGCCTGCTGCAGAATCAAAATGTATTAAATACTTCTACCGTTGAGATATTAAAAGCATTTCAAGTATTATTTCGAAGATCAAACGAAATATTTTAATTAATACCTATTTTTATGATTTAAAAAATGTGACCGAATGTAAACAGAAAACTCGGAGAAATACAAATTGCATAAGTTAGTCACATACGTACATTTATAGTACACAAAATAATGTCATAGGTTACAAGGACGGATCCAGCCTTAAGGTTTGCGGGGATAATAACTTTGAGAAAATGACTACTACCTATATATATTTTAGGAAAAAATTATTAAAATCGTAAAGAAATACAATTATTCAACAAAAAGAAATATTTATTCTAGAAAATTTTATCATAATATATAAAATATATAAACAAATCTATATAAGTACCTACAAAAAATGAGAAATTAGTATCATTATAACAATGTGTTTGTTTGTGAATAACTCTTACGTCATCAATGCCACTTTTTAACACGTTTTAACAAACTTCTCGATTTGGTGGAAGGTTGAAACTTCGTAGGAATGCTTGATTTAGATATAAAAATTAAATGAGAAAATAATACGAAGAAAGACTCGGGTTCGACTCCAGGGGGCGATTTCCATTTCCCGTAAAATAACACATAAAAAGCGACTTATAAAGTGTAGAATTTTATTCTTTAGTAAATTCAAATTAGAAAAAGTTGAAGTACGATCTTCACATTTAAAATGTTTTAGGAAAATTAATGACTTCTAATTCTATTAGCCAATTTCCACCCACCGTTCGAAATATTTAATAATAAACATTTAAATCGTATATTTTGAGAAAATATCTGCTTTTAAACGGGATGTCACCTTGCCGATCAAGTCATTCTTAAACTTTAAGAATCAATTGTCTCAACCCGAATACGCGTAATATATACGAGTGCATAGATTGTCTTATGTTATCGTAGGATTTTTCGCAAAATTAGGTAATATTAATGGGACTGGGATTCAGTTAGGAATCTCTTGCTTATCTAAACGACTATATAGATGTAGCGTAAGAGAGAGGGGGATGTGGGGAGGGAAATAGGAAGGGAAGGATATAGAATGGAAGGTACATAGAGAGTAAGGTAAGTATATAATTATAAATGGACGCGAGGAAAGAGATAAAGACGGAGAAAAAGAGTGAGAACTATGGATTGGGAAAGGAAAGAATGAGAGGGGGGGATGTGGAAGAAAAGAAAGGTAGTGAGAGGGGGGAGATGGGAGAAAAGAGAGGTGGATTGATTGATTGATTTGGTCTTTGTTTGGGGCGAGATTGAGACTAAGAATTCCCATCTTCCACCCAACCCCTCGTCATGAAACATACAATAATACATAGAACATTATGTAAATACAAGGAATACAAGTATTGGATAAGAAAAGATGTAATTTTGTGGGAAAAGATAGGACTGCTGAATAATGAAATCCATATAAAAAACCCACTGCAGGAAAACACCCACACAACAAGGGGCTGTGAAAAACCTGCGAAACTTACTTAAAATAACTAAAGACATCAATAAATGAAATTTAGAACAAAAGATAAATACATGAAAAGCATAAAGCTATACATCAGGGGAAATTAGGCACAGTTCGAATAGATCATTGATGGAATGATCATATAAAAATGACAAAATAAATATATATTAACACTGTTATGACTAAACAAGATACAGGAGAAAAAATCATATGAATAAAATAGAATAACAAATAAACGAATAAAATAAAATAACAAATAAACGAATAAAATAAAATAACAGTATAAATCAAGCACAATAAATATTGTTTTTTCAAAATCAAGATTAAGAAACACTGAAGCATTAAGTGTGTTTAACTGTTCCTTTGAAAGGATAAGAAAGATTGATAGCAGCGTCGTTTGAATGATGAGAGCGATTGCAAATTTTTTATTGTTTGGGGAAGTTCGTTCGATAGTCTGCAAGCAGTTGCATTGAAGGACTTATTGAAAATTACTGTTCTGTGATGAGGAATAAGGAGTTTATGGCTCCCTCTGGTATTACGGTTATGTACATTGTCTATACTCCAGAATTCCGTGGAAATATAATGTGGATTGTTAGAAGTAAGAAATTGGTATAGTAAGGAATGTAAGTCTTCGGGACTCCAAATTTAACCAGTTTAGTTTCACGACTGAATCAGAGATGTGATCTGATTTCTTCAGATTAAAAATATATCTGATGCACGCGTTATGTGTTCTCTGAATCTTTAATGACAACCCTTGAGATAAATCTTGGTACGCTATAGTCAAAATGCGGAATAAAGAGTGAACTTCCTCAGTAAGTGAAGAAACGAGTTTACTGTTTTACACACATTTATAACATGTGGGGACCAAGGGAGGGTTTTATCTATAAGGAATCCTAGATTTTTTACCACTTTACAATAAGGTATAGTAGAATTTCCTATGTTGATCGGTATTCTTTGGGATTGATTAATAGCGGCTCTTAGGGTAACTTATTAAAATGGCCTGTGATTTTTCTGTATTAATACTAAGCAGCTTTTATTGCTCCAGGCCTCTAGCGTTTCGAAGTCCTTACTGATATTCTTTAGAGTCCTCTCGAGATAGTTTGCGGTAGAACTTGAATATATTTTCAAGTCATCTGCATAAAGGTGATGATTGCAGTATTTAAGGGACTTGAGTCATGTATGTACAAAGACAATAGTAGGGGACCCAAAATTGAGCCCTGTGGGACGACTCTACAATTAATAAGCCAATGAGAGGAGGAATTAATGGAAATTACTTGATGTGAACGATCGCTTAAATAAGAAGATATCCAATGTATGGCTGACAGTGAGGAATTCATTGCGAGCAGTTTTGACTGCAGAATCATCTTTGTCTATCTAGTCGAAAGCTTTACTGAAATCCAGTAGTATTAGGATTGTCACTTCCCTTTTGTCCATTGCGCGGCAAATGTCATCGGTTACTTTTACAAGAGTAGTGGTGGTGCTGTGAGATTAAGGATAACCAGATTGAAAGGGGTCTAACATTTGATTTTCGTTAAGAAAGAGCGTGATTTGTTCATGTGCTAATTTTTCTAAGGCTTTCGATAAGGCAGGCAAAAAGCTAATTTAGCAAAAATCTTTGATTTCAGTCGATTTCAGTTTCTTTGGTAATGGTCTTATGAATGCGAGTTTCCATTGCACTGGAAATATTTCTTGAGATAGGGAGCAGTTAAATGTATTATTTATTATTGGTAGAAAAATGTATCAATTTCTTGAGGAAGATATTAAGAATGCCATCTGACCATTGTGCTTTAGATTTAATTTTTCGAAATGCATAGAGCACTTGGAATTGAGTGACCAGGATAAACCTGAACGGGTTAAAATCCTTGTTTGATTTTTTGGCTGCGGCAGTAATAGAATTAATAACTTCCCTTTTTATTCCATCATTTATGATATTCTGGGGTGTAGAGAATTTAGCATTTAACGAATCTAATGATATGTATGGAGGCAGTTTAAAGTCATTTTGTTTGGCAATCCCAGTCGACCTAAGTTTTTTCCAAATAATCGAAGGTGATTCATTCGGACTAGCTATTGAATGAATAAATCTAATTTTGCATTTCTGATTAGCTATTTCGTTTGGTTTTTAATGCGCTTATATTTGTCGAAAATATTATCGTTTTTAGTTCTTTTGAACAAACGAAAAATTTAATCGCTATGCGTCATCGTTTTTTAATTTCGTCATTAATCCAGGGCGCGCGAGGTATGGAAACGCGAATGGTTTTTCTGGTGCGAACTGGTCAAGTAACTGAATTAATAAAGTGTTTAAGACTACATCTTTTTTATCAATATAATCGATAAATTCAATGGTACACCACGGTAGAGTAGAGAATTCGTTAATTAAATCCAAATCATCTATCCCTTTTATATCTCGGTGACGCATAAATGTTTGTTTGAATTTCGACGAATTGAGTGAGTATGCTAAGAAGATTAGGTCATGAGAAGAAATTCCTGGGACTGGCAATTGACCGTGAGTTATTATTTTTTCAAGGTTTGTCGTAACGGCTAAGTCAATCTGGGTTGAAGCTGTTTGGGTGTTATTAGTCGGATTCAGTGGAACGATATTGAGACCATGCGAATTAAAAGGATGCTTTAAATAATCAGTATCATAAGAACTGACTGTGAAATTAGCATTAAAATCACCGGTGATTATAATGTGTTCATAATTGGTAGCAAAATTCGAAATTATGTCGTCTAAGTCTGATAGATTGGCTATTTTGGGAGGTCGATAAATTATTCCTAGTAAAAGTTATTTGGCATTGACTTAAGTTTCTAAGAAGAGAAATTCGGGCCTTCTTGCGTACTGAGGTTTGCTTGCTGCAATAACGTTACACTTCAAATCATTTTGTACGTAAAAACCCTTACCACCACCACCTTTCCCCCAGCGATCGTTGTGATAAAAACAGTAACCAGGTATGTCTATAGTAGAAAAGGAGATGGAAGGTTTAAGCCAATTTTCGGCCAAGGATATTACATGAACGTTATTAGAAGGAAGTATAGTTCGTAACTCATCTCTCTCTCTCATCTCAGTTAGGCTTTGTACGTTAAGATTAATCAGCTGAAAGGCTTGCGGAAATGGTTTGAAATAAGAAGGAACAATTTACGAGTGGAAAGGTCCTCAGAGAGGTTGCAATGAGAAGAATTCCCCATGAAAGGGGGGAAAGAGATAGGGAAGGAAAGAGAGAGGAAGGGAGGGAGACAGAGAGAGAGTGAGAAGGAAGGGAGGGAATATTATTATATCCTAATTATTATTTCTTCATTTTTGACACGGGGCTCATCATTGGAGAAAACAAGAATAAGAAAGATATTCTCCCTAATCATTTTTTTAATTTATACCTGCTCTTACTCAATAATTACAGCTGTTATTATTCATTTCTAAGTTATCCGTTGAATTTTAGAGGGCAATTGCACCAGAAAAACAAGTGAAGATATAAAAATGAACGTTTATAACCAACTATTATATAGTTAATACGTTAATATGAATAAACTCTATGATATAATTATGATAACCTTTCTGTTTGCATGGGCGTAAAAAGTTGCAAAAGTGTCTACCAGCTGTTGAGTGATGTGGGGGTCCCTATATTTAACCTTTAATCTTTTTACAGTTGAGAGGATGGCAGACAGAAGTAGAGAACTCAGTGGCAAACGTAAGAATGTTTGGTATATAAGTAGCAAGAAGTTTGATAGTATCTTTTGTTTCTTTTATGAAAATAATAACTTATCCATTCATATTTCTTAAAATCAACGAAAATATACTGCTAGTTCAGAGTAATTAGCTTTAGATACTAGTAGGAGTGAAACTATCATTCACCAACGAGGTTTATAATGGCCTTCTCATAGGAAAAAAAGTTTTCAGAATTATCTTAAACTAATAAAGATAAAACGTTTTTAGAAGGTCTTTATGTAAAGGTTTCCTAATTTTTATCCGATTTTAACTAAATTTGTAATCGGTTGACCAATTTCAGCAAAACTCTTAGATACCAAATTTCACCAAATACGTCTAACGGTTTCCGAGTTTTAACATGCTGACGGACGGAATCGACCTCCACTATTTGCGTTCACTTCGTGCAAAGAACGAATAACAAAGGAAATTTGTAAACTACATGTAGGTCTTCATGTAAAGGAGTCGTAATTGTCCGATTTTAAACAAACTTTGAATCGGTCGACCAATTTTATCAAAACTCTTAAAGCGGGTCTACGTGGGTGGAGTCCCAGGAAGGAGGAGCAGACAATTGCTTTCCAACTGCGTATTGAGGCTGGAAATCGGTCTCTTGAATCGGTCCCACTATCTAGTACTAATGTCTGTGAGACGCCGTTCCTCTTCGTGATGAGAGTCTGCGGTCTTTCTGTAAAATACCTTGGCCATCTTCGGTATGAGGACGGCCAGATGTTCCAAGATAAGGAGCAAATGCATGGTGTTGATGCGCTCATAACGTCCACACCGTAGTATGCATCGAAGAGCGACGTTTTGGACGATCTGAAGGTGATTGAGCGCCGTCCAAGACACTCCCGACCACACCGGGCTCGCATACGTGATGACTAGAAGTATGCAAGACTGGTATATCTTCCTCTTCGCGTCCAAGGAGAGGGCGTCCGTACTCAGGATGGGACGGAGCCTGTTGAACGCAGTAAGCGCCTGCCCTCGAACTCTCTCTATCTGATGTCCCCAGCCGAGCTTCCTGTCAAGCAGAACGCTGAGGTAGGGAAATTCGGTGCTCCAAGCGTCTCGTCCATCACCTTCAGTCTGACTTCAGGTGGAACTCCTCTCCCATTATGGAAGACGAAGGCTGTTGTCTTTTGGAGGTCGACGGCTATACTCCAGCGACGATATCACGTCACGCCAAGTTTCATGAAAATCGGTCGATTGGTGCAAATGTTGTTAGTAGGGTACACACACACACACACACACACACAAACAGACAGGACCATTTTATAAGGCTGTTTCCTTTGGAAACTAGCCTAAAAAGCGAGGTTAATAAAAAGTACGTAATAAACCAATTTTGTGATTATCCATAATATTGAGTTCCGATTACTTCCGATGTATTGTTTCAATAGGATTACCAGTTTTACGAGGGGGTTTTTTTAACCCGTAAACGCCGTCAGACGTACTATTACGTCCTGTGAAAACTGTCCAATCGGCCGTTAGACATACTATTACGTCCTGCGTCAGCCATGTATTCTTTTATCTTTTGACACTGGAGACTTCTTTAAATCTAACTAACCTTTATATATTTTGAAAAAATAAGCTTTGTACTTCTTATCTATGCTTGCCCTGTATTTTTTTCCTGTTTTTTTAAATATATAATGAACGTTGAATTTTGCGATGGAATTTCCAATTTTGCTACGATATGACGGTGTTTTCCGTATACAAATTGGTTTTCAATGCGGCAAGGAACCTTTCCTTGGTGTTTGAAATTCAATGTAGCAATTGTGTATCTTTTCAAAGGATAGCACTATTTTTCTTCTCTTTTTTTACTGGTGGAGCCATTTGGCTTATGTCATGCCACAAAGGTCTTCGTCGGCATGTATAAAAAGAAAGGAAAACGTCTTATTAGAAATGTTTACGATGCAATTCATGACGAATGGAATTGGGTTGAGTAAAATCATTTCGGTAAACATTCGCTTTCATGAGCGCGATCTTTCGTTCCTCGCTGCATAGGAGAGCGTCAACGCCAATCTGTTATTTCATCCTCTTCGAGGTGGTTCGGATTGCTAAGGTTTTTTGCATCCCCAAAGCAAGTTAGTTGAGATTAAGCCTTTGTTCTTTTCGGAGAGGAATTGCGAGAAATTGTGTATATCTATTTGTATGTATTTGTTTACATATAATATACAATTAGTTTTGTGATAGAATTTTAGTTTTTACCACTGACCTACCGACTTTCGGTTTCTAAAGTTGACAAATAAATACCTGAGGAAAGGGAACCCACAAAATTGGGTTCCTTTTCTTTGTCATCTGAAAGAAGATGTAGGGTTTGTTTTCCTCTTCAGATAAGGGCTTTCTCTGTAGTGCTATCTAGTGGGACCAAAGCAGCAATGAAGCGAGTGAGCAAGAAGAGGACACGTCATCAAAAATCACGAACAGCGAAGCTCTTCCATATATTTACATATTATTTTACTAGAAGTGTTAACTAAACTATAAGGCATTTCTTGCTGAATCCAATTACGCATGCGTAAATTTTTTAAATATATTTGGAAAGGACTCATAAGATAACTTTTGAATGTTTTCCGTGTTTTGCATCTAAATTCATTTCTGATGTATACATCGTCATATCTCCCTTTCCAATGAACTAAATGTAATCATTTCTTCAATGTGATTTTAATAATGACCATGAATAATGACTACATAACTAAAACGTTTATATTATAAATAAATCGTCTTCTAATAAATCAGTAATACTACATTTACTTAAAAATTTCCAATCAAGAAATGACAAAATTGAGATACGTAAAACCTTTCACCTAATTAGTTTAGATGGGTAGATTTGTAGAATAAAGTAGTTAATAATTTAAGTTATTCTTTTATTAAGATTGTACATCAGTATCTTTCATAGATTTCCCGGTGCTGAATGTTATATATATAGCGAGAACGCGCGCCGGAAAATTAGCGATTGGTGTACATTCTCTTCTACTGTAACAATGTTTGTTTGTAAAATATGATACAAAAAATGGATATATACAAATTTCATGTTTTTCGTAAGGTCAGAAAAATCGAGAGAAAACTTATAAAGTTATGATTTTCTAAATTTTCTCGAACGTTTTTGCAACGCAATCGTGAAAATTTAAAAACCTCATCCGGCTGTACGGGTGGGATTTAATAAATCTCCTCCGGGCTTGAGGGGTTAACCATATAGTAACTGACACCCGTCATATCACGGTAAATACAATAGTAGTATATATTTCGCTTTTATATCCTTGTTAAGATACTTTCTTTAATATCTTCACCAAAAAACTATTAATTCATTTTCTGTGTTTTTCCTTATGTAAGATGCATTAGAGGAAGAGTTTTTTAAATGTTCCTGTAGAAATATATCTCTTGCTGCTATATGAAAAGGCAGAAATCCACGAAAATTTTCGTCGTTTGCTATATAATTAATATCCATGTTTTTTGCATTGAACCATCGTCTATATGTCCTCTCAATGTAATATTTTTTTAGAAAAAATAACAGATACGATTATTGGCTTTAATCTATCTCTGTTTTCTTGTACTTGTTTATATCTTTCATTATTTATTAAATTTCTGACCACCGAAAGGACTCTCAAAAGTTTTTATAAAGATTTTAGCAACAATTTGAGAATTTTTATGCAAGAATTATTTTAATGAAGAACCAGAGCACCATATTTTCCTTATAATTTTTAATATTTAATCAGTGAACAAGTTTTCAATAAAATATAATGTGAAAGAATATTTAAAAAGTACGTTTGAAATGAATGTACTTGATAATGTACACGAGGTCTGAAAGGGTTAAGGAATTCTCTTGGGAAAACTGAGTGCCTCAACAGGGTGCTCAACTATGCTACTGAGCCTACGGATTTGGCCCGTGCGTCACCCTTAGACTATGGTCGACGCTTTTTTTGTTCATTGGAAAATTTCTTGGAGGGGGAGGTAATTATCCCATTACCACCCCCCTCCCTGGATCCGTTCTTGATAGGTTATATTTTTGTATGTACAGATAGACATAAAAATCGATCCCATATTATATCACCGTAATCGTCGCGAACATTTTGGCAGGTTTTTATTGGTTGACTGGCCAGCCAATCAGAGATCAGGACATAGTTATTTATATATATATTGGTTACATTATATGTTTACCTAAAAGAATGAACAATTGTACGTGTTCTTATTTGAAAAATTAAAAAAACTATGCATTCATAACCCGCCAGAACTTCTATTGTAGCAGCAACTATAAATAAAATATTATTGGCATTCGTAGCAACGAGTATAAACAAAGTACGATTTATTTAGCATTAGTATAAACGTTTATCTACATTCGTATTTATGAGAACTTCTATATCACGTATGTATTTTCTTTTTCTCTTCAGTAATACTTAATTTTCGTAATATCTGTCCGTTGCTAATTTATCTCTACTGGCCTTTCCCAATAGAACTAAGAGCTCATCCAATCGGCAAACATAAATAGCATCTTGTTGGAGTTAACGCTAACTAATGGTTATAATAAGATATTTCATATTTGATATTTAGTATTCATTAGGATAGAGACAGATTGAATCGAGTAGAACGAACTCGGACTTAACAGCACAGCGTCTCCATTCGTTCAAAAATAAATTTTAAACAATAAAGGTCTACGTTTGATGAAGAAAAATTCTGACCTGAGTTAATACGAGTTCATTATTAATTTATGAGATAGCAATTAGTTATTATTTCCCTTAAAACCATTATATATTTATTCCTGCAAGATTCATTTCTAAAGATTCTTACTCTGGAAAGATTATTTAAAACATTATAAATTAGTTTAAGGATTTTGAATTATAAATTGCATGTCATGTGTAAATTAAAGTTTAGTCTTAAAAAAATCCAAATCGAAGCACTTTTCTACAGGATGAACATTCTAATAATAAGACAATGACGGTTTAGCGGGGGATATCTTTCGTAATTTACAATTTAAAGGGAATTGCAAATACAACACATTTTAATTCAATAATTCTACCTTAAATTATTTTTTGTCAATCAATACGTTAATTTTATCTTTTTAAATAATTTTGGCCTATATTCTTTAATCTTTGTGAATTAATTTTAACCTTTTCTTTAAATGTCATTTTGAATTATAATAAATCGATGATTTATTGTAAAATAAATGTTTTAAGTAGTTTTGGTGAATTACAATTTTAAAATTTTAAAGCAAATGCTGAACAGCAAAATCTTTTGTTAAAAGTGAGCAAATGAATACTGTTATACATGCGAATCACGTAACAGGCTCTCTAGTCTATTATATCGTCACTGGACTTTACGCATTTATTTTTTAGACAAACAGCTCATAAAGTATTGTTTATAACCACAATCTAAATAACTGGATTAATTTTAATGAAACATTTGGGGCCTATTTTGAGTAATCGACATTTTGATGGAATTGTCAAAATTAAACTAACCTTCATTTTTTCGCGAATCGTTTCGTTTAGACCAAGAGAATACCATTTGAAAATTACATCATATTCTCTTTAACCGTTTAGTCGCTTGAGAGAAGCACAGTCAAAAAACAACAAACTGACGGAATTCCAATAATCAATTTTTTACACTCAGGAACACCAAAATTTAATCAGAATGTCACAATGTAAATTTTCCCGTTCACAATAGCTCGTATATAAAAAAATAATGTCTAATGAGAAAGTTATAAAAAATTAATTTGTTTTCGCGATAAATGAAAACTCCGAAGGGTAATTCAGAGGATTATTTTTCAGAGAAAAATTGAGGTTCGACTATTTTTCAAACTAGCGTTCCGCAGATATTATTAATTTCTTCGCACTAATGAGTAAACGTAAGGAAAATTAGTTTTGCATGAAAACCGAAGCGCACGATTTTTAGAATCATAAATGCTGAGATCGTTAATCTAAATTTAGCCTATGAGTTACGCATGAACTCCGAATAATGAAATGCTTGTTAAATACTGATGAAATGAATTCAAGTGGACGGTGGCGTGTGAACCATTAAGAGTGATATACGTGCGATGCTGCTCCATATGGATGAGCATCTGTAATTACTGAGTGAATAAATCAAATCCATTTTGAAATTCCACGATCCTGGCGGAAAAATTTTCTAAAATGATTTTACGCCTGAATGTTGAAATAAAGATGTTGTGAAGGCGTCATCAAAAGCATATGACCATACAATGTAGCCAATAAGGTACGTTCTTGTATAGTGTTAACATATGATTGGCATCGTCATTCTGTGCACAAAAGGTTTTTGTTTAATTTTCAATCGCGCGTAAATGTTTCCGCAAATTTTTATTTGCTGAAAATGTGACATGATTAAATCTAACAGTGGTTGCTGCGAAGTAACGGCTGAAGTTGCGATGTCTCGCCACTAACCACTTAAAGAAAAATTCATATTTTTGAATCAGTAAATTATTATTTTGACATCATGATTATCATGAAACAAATACCTTATTTCCTCGGATATACACCATTAACATTTATGCAAGAATGAAATGAGAAAATAATATGTACCGGACTATAACCAGCTGCCCATTAAATTAATGCTATCTTAAAAATGTAGTAGAATGTTAATAAGTCTGAAATACTGCCCTGTATATCATATGTTATAACTCATAATATAGAACACGAAAAAGTATACAATTGTTTTAATAATTAGAATTCTTTAATGAGTCAACGGTTTATAATTAATATCCATACGTGGTATAGAGTACCTATTGTTTTCTTGAAAAGTTGTGTTTGAAACATTTTTTCATAGAATGGACAGAGATATTTTGATTATCCAACTTAATTTTTCTATGTTCAATACCTTGAATATCGCTAGATGTCAGCATTTTTTTCGTTGCTATGATTAAATTTGGGAATTGCTAATAGCGATGTCAACACTACTAACGGCAATAAATATTTTTTATCCATAGCAACAAATAAAAATTTTTTTACTTACAGTTTTTTTCAATTTGACGGCCTCGAGGAGTGGTTAGCGTGTCTGGATCTCAATGCCAGGGTTGCGGGTTTGAGTTCCACCTTGGTCAAAGTTGTTTGTGATTATCTTTGTTATTTTTATTCATTTACAGTTATTCGATCAGCTGTAATGGGCCTGCAAGTCGATTGTTTACAAATAAATTCATTTGGAAAGTGTTTTAAAGTATTTTCCATCGTAAAAACTATTGCAAGTGTTTAAAAATTATCCACAAGCGTAATTGCGGATAGTTATTCTTGAAGATGCTGATGTCGAGGGCAACTTGTATGTACTACATCAATCATATTCACTACTCTGTGTGGAAAAAGTCATGCGCTGAAAACATCAGATTTTTACTTTCTCTATATAAGGGAAAGTATTGTATTCATGAAAAAAGTCGACGTCGAGATTCCAAAGGAAATACACGTTTTGTGGTCCCCTGAACACGTTTTGACCATTTTCTAGATGATGTCTGTCTGTGTGTGTGCATGTGATAGCTTTATCGTAGGTGCACAAATTCAAAAACTATTAATCAGGTCAACGCGAAATTTTATATTTAACAATTTTTTAAAAGTCAAAAGAACTGATTAGTTTTGGGTAAAAATTGGTCATCCGGAAGTGGGTGTTTACAATTGTCACTAATTCGTTACTTTGAAATATTTGCTTTAATATTTGATAAATGTAAAAATATTTCAGAATAAAAGTTGTAGGAAATTTAATTTTAGACAACCTTTGTTTGAAATATTTTTCCATATAATGCACTGTTTAAAAGATATTTTATATTTTTAGTTGCAACCACCCCGCCACCTACCGACGACTATTGTTAACAATTGACGCTTAGTTACGTCTTAGTAACGCTCCTTTTTCTTTTCTTAATTGTTGGAGATTTTTAGCTATATCCAATATCAGAAGGCTATGGTTTGAACTTATCTATTTTCTTTGTAAAGTCTAAAATTTTCTCGCAGTTACTTAAAATATTTATTATCATTTAACCTATTTGGAATTTTTAGAAATATTACAGATATGGATAAAGTCACGTGGTGGCCACATCAGATTTTTTGCCATGTCGACAAAATTTAGCATACCGTTTTTTATCAAACTTTAATTATTAAAACTTACAACTATTGATAACCATAAACATCGAAAACTATATATAATAGTTTATAATATATAAAAAATGTTTCGCGCAAGAATTGAGCCATTTTATCCATTAAAGTATTTCTTGAAATTTAATAGTGAACCAGGTTATAGCGTAGTGAATGGAAATTTGAGGACTTAAAACAGCGTTGTCTAACCAAATTTTGAGATAAGTCAAACTTGTGGCGAACTGATCAACATATTTCCCATTTAATACGAAGCATATGTAATCATAATGAGAAAAATGCTTAATATTTTTTCAGGGGTTTCCAACCTACGGCTCGTGGGCCAGATGCGACCCGAGAAAAGTTTCTTTTTGTGATGAATATATGATGAAAAAGCAATCAGAAAATTTTATCACAAATAGTCGTGTTTTTCAGAACATTTTGATAACAAAGCTTTTAATATTGAAATGCCAACCATAAAAAAATCTAAGAATTTCATTGTGAAAACTAAAGATTTAGTTTTAAGTAACAGAAAAATTTTAGTTTCATTCGATGTAACACATTTATTTCCCAGTGTCTACATTCCTGGTACCATCTCAGAATCATTACTAGAAAATTGGCCATTAAACCAAGGTCTAATACCAAATGCAGTTAGTGAACACGTACGTCTAGCGAACTTAATTATGGGACAAAATTATTTCCAATTTAATCTAAAATTTTATAAGCAGATCTCTGGCGCTACAATGGAAACCCCTCTATCTCCACTTATTGGCCAACATATTCATGTCTCATTTTGAAAGTATATGCATAAAGAAATTTTAATATTATCCTAAAGTCTGACTAGATATGTAGATTATGTTTTTACGATTTTTGACCCAAGTTGCTCTAACCTAGACGATTTAATCCAAGATCTTAACAGCCCCTTTCCCACAATAACGTTCACTCGCAAAACAGAAAACAAAAACAGTTTGCCTATCTTAAATTTACTTTTAACAAAAACAAATCGAAACACAATAGAATTCAACATCTACAAGAAGTCCACACACACAAACAACTATACATCCAACAACTCATTTAACCACGAAAACCGTAAACTCACCACCTTCCACTCGAAGATACTCAGACTATTAAACTTCTCGCTGAACAAAACAAATATTACCAATGAATTAAACCAGATTAAGCAAGTTGAAATATCAGACGGATAACAAGTTTCCACAATCAAAAACATTTACAACAACATAAACGTAAAACAAACTCATCAAAGACACCACCGCCACGTTCACCGCGAAAGAATGGAAAAAATACATCCAACTGCTATTTTATCCAAAACTGGCAAAAGTATTAGATAGAATTTTTAATTCAGTTAACGCTAAAATTAAACACACAAGCATCACAAACATAACAAATCTTCTAGGAATAAACAAAGACCACACATAACATACAGATAAATTCGGCATTTTCAAAATAAACTCCAATGGATGCGACCCGTAGTGCATAGGAAAACATAAAACACTTTTCAAAGAACATACAGCACATTATGAACACGGCCGATTCGACAAATCCAGCATAGCAGAACACATACGCCAGACAAGACACGAAATAACACTCAATAACCTCAGGCTCCTAAAATATGTCGCACACCATCTACTATGTGAGGTGTGAGCAAACGTTTTACGTGTCGGGCCGCTTTAACGATTGGAGCTTCTTAGGCGGGCCGCATAAACAGATGAAAATGCTTCGGCGAGCCACGTTAGGGTTCACATCGGAAGTGATTCGAGATAACTAGAGGGATTCTGTTAGTGAAAATCAATAATAAATAATATGTTACCTCTATAAAATCATTGGAAAGTTTTTCTGGCCATAATTGTAAGGTACAAATATGAAATTATCTGTATTTTATATTACTGTTTGCTTTCATAATGGCAATGCGGGCCAAATGTGGTCCGCGGGCCGTAGTTTGCTCACTCCTGTACTAGATGCATAAGAAAGTTTTTATTTATTTCGCGACACAAAAAAGATTTGATGAATAATCTAAGCATACCCATCCTCTTTTCCTTTCTTTTTTCGTTAACGGACAACTTATAAGAAAAAACTCCTAAATAATTCCATATCGTCTCTTTGTAGCTCTACTACCCAAATCCCCTCCTTTTCCGCCATACGTCCTTCACCGCTGACATTTACTACAATGTCTTTCCAACCTATCGATCACAACTTTTGATTTCGTGACATGACTTCACCCTTTCCCATTAATTCTACAGTCATCTGCGGTCATCTAGTATATGATACCTCTGATCTTCTTAGTTCATTGCTTTTTGCTCCAGATGTCGCTGAAGAGAATCATCTGATGATCAAAATAAGTATACGTAGATTAAATACTCTGTGTGTGTCTGTGAGTAGGTCTTTGACTGGGTCTCTGGAGAGATTTAATCCACGTGTATTCGTTGTGTGATTGGTATAGTCTCTGCCGTTAAATAAAGTAACGTCCCCGAATACTTGTGTATGTGTGTGTGAAGACGGATGGATGATGGTCATTGGCGAGGATTATTTTCCCGCAAATCTGAGTGTTTTGTGCACGTGAGTTGTGCATGGTGCGTGACTGGTGGGTCCCCGGAGAGGAGTAACGTCCCGTAATCCTATGCGTTTGTCTAGAGCAATGGTGTCCAACCATTTTTACTGGCGAGCCGCATCGGTGATTGTAAATCCTTCATTGGGCCGCATTGGAGGTTGCCAATTCTATGGCTGGCCAAAAAATAGACTAAATCGGAAGTTATATGTATGTTATAAGTGAAAATCAAAACTAAATAAGGTTTTCATGATCAACATTTCGGTATTAAAGTTTTATTATCAAAAGTATCATAAAAAGTATGAATTTGTGTGTTAAATACTCCAGATAGCTTTTTCGTCATATCCTCACGGGCCGCATCTGGGGATAGAGTGTCTATGTGTGTGTGTGGGTGTATTCTTCTTTTTTACGACAATTAGAATCGCTTTATTTTAGTATAAAAAATTTATTTAAACTTCATTTTCACTTACATGGCACCTCTCTCTCTCTCTCTCTCTCTCTCTCTTGTTTGCTGGTACTGCTTCACACACAGTAGCCGTACCCGTTTTTAGTTCTCACAGACTATTTAAGTAACTTCTGATTTAAACTCTAATCCGACCCGCCAAGAAATCCAATGCGGCTTACCGAAGGATTAGCAACCACCGATCTAGTAAAGATTTGGACACTAATGTTTTAGGTGGTTATAGGTTGTGTTATTCAGTATTTACTCATTGCATATATATATATATATATATATATATATATATATATATATATATATATATATATACACACACACAGGCGGCTCTCGTTCAACGAACGTTTGTTGAACGAATGTTCGCTTTAACGAATGAATTGAATTTTATAGCTTTACTTTTCGCCGAAAATTCTGTTCACTATAACGAACTAAATAACATGTGTCCAACTCAGATCTTAGAAACTCTGATATTTACGAAAGCTCTTGGGATCACAAAGACCGTCTTGTTCACCCATGGATTCTTCGTGTGTCCACTTCATCACGCATTTTTCCTATCTCCTGCATTTCTTGAGAGGCTTAATATGACGTCAGCTAACGTGCTGTTTGTTACTCAAAATATATTTACAAATATCCATTTAGATTTGGAGGACCTCTTGTGAACCGATAAGGAAGAAGTGCGCCACGCAGTCTTTCTCACGGCCATTCTATATTTTCGTCTGTGACGTAGATTAACTACGTCCATCCGCATTCGTTTTTTCGCGGTTCATACATAATCGTTACCTCATGAAGATTTTTTCAAGCAATTGTCGTGGCCACATTTATCGTATTTGCTCGTACTTTTGTCATAACTTTTCAACTTTTTGTTAATTATTTTCCTGGAGATGTTTAAATCACGAGGATTATTTAATTCTTTATTGATGGAGTTGGGAGGTTCTATTTTTTTTCAAAAGGTAAAATTTATTGTATCATACAATAGATAGTACTGTACATACTTCTGTGTCCGATTGTTGTTTCTTCGGGTTTCTAATTGATACAATATTGTACTTGCTTCGACAGATATTTTAATAACTAAGAATTATAAATTCAAGTATAAAAAACCTTTTATCTGGAACGCGTCTGGAGCATTGATGGGAAAGTCAACAGAAGAATCACGATCGTTCAACGAATTTCCGTTTTACGAACGCTTTTCAGGAACGCATGTCCAAGCGCTTCAAAAAAGCGATACTTCATCGAAAATATATTCTTAACTTCGGTGAATTACCACTGAATATGGCTGCTATGTAACCAAAATGCGCATCTGGTTTTTATAACCTTGATGTGATTATTGGCGATACCTGAGACAAGTATTTATTAAGTGCTTATTCTAACATTTTTCGGCTCAAGGACGAGCTCGACAATTTCCTTTATAACAATATAACATTATAAAATCCAAAAATTGGCAGCAATGAATCAGCTCAGTAGGTGTCTCACATATTCTTGTCATTTTCTATAGAACGCTCATAGAGTGAAGTGTTGTTTAACATACCCGCCATGAATTTACAAACAGAAAAATATATGCAGTAATGTTTTGTTTGGGTGTGATGAATCGTAACCGCCGTATCAACTTGAGAACAATAATCGCTACTGTGGTTCCTAGTGTAACCCATGATGACTGAGGTTACTGAATGATGACAGCCAAATGGATACCACCAATCATAAATGATGAGCAAAAAGTCCATTGAGCGGCATTTTACATTACCTTTTAGCTAAGGTCTACTTAATGCTATTTCGATTACGCCCATAATACCATTTATGCACTCAAAAACTTAGCAAATGTCTTTCCACCTAACACAGCGCAAGTTTTGCACTGCTAGTGGTTCCTCCTATGTATTTGTATGGAAACAATTGCAACCAACACATATAAACCTACTCTGGTTTTCTCCAGAAATATATGTCATCAAACGATAACCAAATCATCCGAAAAACAGACCTATCTAGAATTTTTCCTCTGAAACGTATGCCACCAAACTACAATAAAATTTCCCAGTTTTGTCATCCATATTAAATTATTCTACCCATAAAATATATAACACCAATTAAACAACAACGCCTTACATTTAGGCCACACAACTACCCTTAAATCGTATACCACCTAACTTACACCAACCCTATGATCTTTTTCCAGATAACATACACTCATATGCTCTTAAAATGTACAAATACAAGCTCACAGAGAATTCTCCATGATTTTATGCCACCAGACTTATAATCGCCTGGTCCGGCCACGTATTCCACCAATCACGCAACAAAATGTTCTCTCGAATTATGCCACCAAACGTACGCGTAACTATTTCACCCAAGACTCACCTCGGGATCCTGGATGGAACACTACGCTTGCCCTGTACGCGGATGATGCGGCGCTCCTGTCCCGTTCTTCCAAATAGTACGCGGCCGTGGAGACGCTGCAGTGCGCCGTCGACGAACTGGTGTCCTGGTATCGTCGATGGCGCATTGCAGTTAACCCAGCGAAGACCAAGGCCGTCGTCTTCCACCCTGGAAGAGGAGCGCCGCCTGGAGTCGATCTGTTAGTGATTGGGGGGGGTTATCCTCTGGAGCCTAGAGGTAATTTACCTGGGAGTGGTGCTAGACCGGAGGCTTCTCTGGAAGCCTCAGGTTGAGCGCGTCCACCACAAGGCACTCGGGGCGCTGTCGAGACTTCGTCCGATCCTGCGCCCGGGTGTCTTGTCGGCTGACACCAAGAGACGCCTCTACCTGAGGTGCGTGAGGCCCATCATTACTTACGCAGCACTGGTCTGGTCTGGAGTGCCCAAGACCACCCTTTCCAGGCTGCAAGTGGTGCAAAACAGTGCACTCCGGCTGATACTCGGTCGTTGCCGATACGACAGTGTCAGCCGGTTGCACTTAGACGGAAACGTGTAATTCCTGGACGTTTTCCTGCCGAGGATGTCCAAGGAATTCTACTGCAAGGCAGCAGCATCGAGGCACAAATAGGTGCAACTTCTGGGCGATATCAGGGTTAGGTGGTGGGACCGCTATAAGCAACCCATCGCCAGCCTTGATTCGCTAGAAACCCTCACTAGCAACAAGCGTCCCCGCTTGTAGGGAGGAGTTGATGCCTCTTTGTACAAGGGGCTAAGGAAGAGAAAAAAGACAAGAGTGAAAACAGACTAGACGCGCATTAGAAGCCCAGCTGGCAATGCGAAGGAACCAACCGCCAGGAAGGTTGGGAAGCTCATAGCAAGCGTAACTATTCATAGAGGAGCCGGTGGTGTAGTGGTTAGAGTATTGGCCCCGTCAGCTAAAGCGACATCTGGTTCGAATCCTGTAGCATTTTTTCCGAAAACGTACTTAACTTATTGCGTGTTGGAACTAAGGAGACGAGGACGAGAAAAGGAGAAATGAGGAGCGCGCTCAAATCAACACTCCGTCCTTCGTAAGGGACGTTAAGCCGCTGGCACCCTTGGTGCTCTTCGTTAAGAGCAGGCTAAAAGCCGGCAACCAGGTTTCTATCCTCCCTTCCTATCAGGCTATTTATTGCACTACCTCTTAGATACCTATTGCGCGCGTAAGGCAAGATGCGAGTCAGCTAGATTCAAAATCAAACTGTTCATACAACGTATGCCACCAACCATACATCAAATTTCGATGCTCATTTTCCAACATTTAAACTCAATTTCCGCTTCAACTTATACAACCCAATCTAAATCAAATTTATATGATATTATGCCTTCCTAGTTATGCTCTCAACTACTGGCATGCCTCCGCATATATCTAGGTAAGACTTCATTGTGAGCCAATGATTTTGAGTAAGTTGTCACTTGTTACGTGCCGTGGTGTTACCACACTACTCCACACCTCAAGTTCCTACGTTGTCAGTGGAAACACCAGGTGAGGTCTCACGTCAAAAAAACGAAAGTTGGTCAATGTCCCGAAAAAGTGAAGCATATGGCTTTCTTTGATAAATGTAAATTAATTAGAGTATAATAGATCATAAGTCATATTATGATTAATGATATCTCTTAATAACCAAAATGGTTGCTTTTAAATTAAAATATGTATTTTATTAAATTTTGAGTAGAATTAATCATAAGCCAAATCTTTTTTAAAGATATCATTATTCCTAATATGTCTCATGATCTATTCTACTCTAGTGTATTAAGAATTTTCTGTTTAATACTTTTTAATGCGCAAAAATATTTACTTCAAAGTTACTATTAAATTTTAATTTATCCTTTTCAGAAGTTATAAGCAACGTAAATGTGAATGCCGGTCGAACTTTTTTGATCATGATTGACAGAATAACCACGCAGACTGCACCCACTAGGTTGCTCGTCATCTGTTAATAGTTTTCTGAAAGTCCCTCTTTTGGATCTATGCGGTATTGAAATATGATGAAAAAATCCAATTTGGTTCTAATAAATAAGCAATAGTTTATATACCTTTATGCCATGAAATAATATTTTGTTAACGGTATCAATATTTATATTAACATTTGAACGAAATATTCTTCCATTAATTCTTTGCTGTAATGATTATTTAATGTTTTCTAACATAAAATGCCTAATAATGAAATAAATTTACTGTCCTCCTAGCGCACAATAACTAATATCTCACATTTTTTACGCCAACAAATCTTCTTTAAGCTGAGTCGTTTATTTGCTATATAATCGCAAATTAAAAAACAGAGCGGCTTATATGCAAGTACATATGTTAATTTATTTTGTAAAAATCCTATGGGTTTTTCTTTTTCGGTGTCTTAAAACGCAATGTTTATTACATAATTCGTTTTTAAATATAATTTAAATTATACAGGTTATTTGGAAGAAAAGGGTGCCAGAAAATCGAGTGAATGAAAAACATTATAATCCAACTTCAAGCGCTCATTTGATAATACACTGAACAGGAAGCTACAGCACAAAAAATGCAGCAATGTGCTAATGGAGGTTATTAAAAGCTCCGGCCAAAATACCCATAAAGTGCAGTCTCACAAATGCTGGGACCCCTTGCACCACAATTGGTCTCCTACATACACAGAGCCCCGCTCTTGAAAGGGTGCCACACACAGCTTAACCTCCATTCAGATGAGAGTGGCGCGCTACTTCGTGTGTCCTCTCAAAACATACAAGTCGTAGTAGATGTTCGAAAGCGTGCTTAAAGCCGCAAAATACGCAGATTAGGCCCCAAATTCCTAAAAAATATTAGACCAAAATTGGGCATTAACGAAGAGGTAACGTCACGTATTGACTTTTCACGCATCACCATCATCCTGGTTTTCTTTGCTGAAAATAACGAATTCCTCAAATTAATACGTTCTTACCAATTGTACCGGTCAAAAAAAGATATTACACGAATCTAACTAGGAAAATCTTTGCTTCATTTACAAGTTACATAAAATATCAACTTTAAAATGTAGGAAGTGCTCAAAATGTATTTTGATGAACTACCCTACTGAATACAAATGCATCAGATTTTTACAATATAAAAATTATGTTCTATAAATTTATCCTGAAACATTACTATAGCACAATACTTGGTTTCTCAAATTTAGAAAAACCCGAGAGAAAAGAATTAACATGTTGATAGGTGATAAAATTAAGAGTTTAGATAAATACAATAGTTATTACGGATAATGGCCTCGTTTACGTTCCCTCATTAAAAAAGCAAAGCTTATTAGAACTTTGGAGCGTCTTAAATATTAATAAGAGAAATAAACGGAAGCATTATTTTGTTTTTATCTGTACATTTCTTTTCAAGAGAAATAGAACGAGATCGTATCATGCGAACCGAATTTAAAATCTCACAAAGAAAGTGATTTGTGTGGGAAGAATAGAGAGAGCTAGTGATGCGGAGATAAGAGACCCCCAGAAAGGTAGATTGCAAAAGGAGAGATAGAGGGACAGAGAAGTAGAGATCAAAAAAGGGGAATGGGTCCGCAGGAGAGGCATGGAAACAATGGAAAAGATAAAGGAATGAGAAAAAGGGACCGGAATTCCAGAGTGGGAAAAGGAAGTTTATAAAGCGAAACAGTGAAGCCAAGGAATAAGTAGGTGAACAATATAATAAAGAAGGAAAGTCTAGAGAGGACGTCTCAAAGGCAATAAAAAGGGACAAACGGGTAAATGTAAAGGAGAACATGCATAAGATATGTGTGGCGCTGGAACGATAAAGGATGGTAAAGAAGAAAAGCGTTGCGTAAAAATAAGAGACGAGGATAAGAACAAAAGGAGATGGAAGACAGTTTGAAAAGAAGACAGAAAGTTTGTTTTTCAGAATAAATTACGGGAAGGTATCCTGGCATAAGAAAAGGGAGGAAAACAAACATTATAGAAGGAATGGATTGAAAAGGACATAGTGAATTGCGAAAGAGAATCCATGCCATAGACCAGGGATGGCAAATAGAAGGCACGCGTGCCAAGCATGGCACGCCATTAAATATTATTGCCACGCTAAAACTTTGCAACCATGAAGCATTTTTTAAAATATTTTATTTTTCGAATGTTGAACTCCAGGCATTACCCATCTGAACCAAAATCTTAATACGTATGCTAAAACAGACTTACAGACAAAGTTTCAGCTATTTAATCAAGAAACTACACGCCAAGTTCCAAAATACTTTCTTCAAATGACCCAAAAAAGTTCAAATAATGAATAAATACAATAATTAATTTGCGTATTTGTTTCCAATTTGGCGGTAGGTCAGTTTAAAAATTATCAGTATACAAACTAACACCCTTTGTACACTTATACTTATATCGAATAAATCAATTTTAATATTATTATAAGTACAGAGGTAAATTT
This sequence comes from Tanypteryx hageni, assembly GCA_028673005.1. Taxonomy (NCBI): domain Eukaryota; kingdom Metazoa; phylum Arthropoda; class Insecta; order Odonata; family Petaluridae; genus Tanypteryx; species Tanypteryx hageni. The sequence continues at coordinate 62,941,197 of CM054116.1, forward strand.
ATTAATAAATAAATGTATGACACGCCTGAAACTATAAAACGGAAATTTTACATTTTTTGGCACTCTAATGAAAACTTATTTGCCATCATTGTAAAATATAGATGGAAAGGAGATATGTTGAGGAAGATAGCAAATATTTGGAAAATGGATAGACACAGAGAGCACAGGCAACGAATGTATTCGAAAGTAGAAAATTCGGCAATGAGATTAGTTCGTAAAAATGTCCATTCTCAGTAAATAAATTAAACGAAAAATCTATATTTTAATTTATTTTTCAAATAATTACTTACCTTTTATTCTTTATGCCATATCTATCTATTGCCTAGTTTTCTGCAGCATTTGTAACATTTTTGTTCTATCTTACCCTTTTTAAATTATGATATCGTGTGACCGATAAATTTTTTTAATGTGTATCTCACAACATATTTTATGCTATAGGATGCTTCCATATCATAACAAATTCCATATACCCAGGCGTTTCCATCATCAGTTTGCGATCGATTCCGCTAAAATTTTGAAGTTGTGCAGTGGAAAACGAGCAACGAATTTCCTACAGATGCGAAAGAGAGAAGGGGGAGTTGTAGAAGGAGTGGGTAATTTCTCCAAGGCTCTTCATATTGGACATAAAAACAGAATGAATGGGATGAGTGAGCTTGAACAAGATTGCTAATGAAAGAAACCATTTTCTATGATGTTTAATTGAAACAACGCGACGAAGCGCGTAAGAGAAAATAAATCTTTATAAATATTAAAACAAATAATTATAAATGAAGATAATTTTATGAATAATACTCAAACGGTAATTAAATATTTTGAAGAAACAAAAAACGAAGTAAGCTGTTGACGATGTTTGACATTTTAGAAGCGCAGTTTGAAGATTTTCAAAGGATGTGCTTTTAATAAAAATAACAATTTATCGCTTTCCAAATTCAAAAGACTACTATTCAATTTTCCGTAAAATTCATCGCTTTATTTTTTAATTTATTCTTGGATTTTATTTAACCAGGCGGATGGAAAATTTGTTTCAGATATAATAATATGCCTTGTAACCTATAGTTAGGTAGAAATAATCTTATTAATTTAAGTCACTGACACCAAATAGGCTATCTGAATATAAGACAAATTGTATGACCTATTTTATTAAATCTTGACTGACATTACAAATAAAAAATTATTGATATTTTGCCCACGTAAAGCAATGCTCAGGTTATGATATCAAATTTATCCATTAGTTCTCAATTTCAATTTTAATAAACACACTGAAGTTTATGGCCTTGCATTAACGAATGAGGAAAGATATGCGCTGCCTCACAATTCTAGTTGTTGATATCTCGATGAAATAATATTCCTACCCGTATTTTTTGCGTGATCCTACACTAGAATACAAAATGCTATTCTTAGTCAAACATTTATCGCTCTCTCCTCCTCTCTTCAGTTACAAGCTGTTGGAGCACGGCTCCAATATCAATTTTTTCTGGCGTATTACCTGGACAACTTTTTTCCATCCCTTAATAGAGAATACGTGCTCCCTGTAAAGACGATCCCGCGGCGATTTTCAGGATTGAACCGAAGAAAAAGAGAAGAGACCGCGCAAGAAATGAGGCAGAAGTGAATGGCTGCGAGATTACGCGGAATGAACGTGGACAAAATTGCACCGCGAATAAATAGCGGAGGAGATTAAATTGAATAAAAGGAAATAAAAAGAAGCAAGGGATTAAATAGACCGAAACTATTTTAAAACAGACGCTCGGTATCGAAGTGGGAAGGGGCCAAGTTGGGAAAGGAGGAGAAGGGATTTAAGCAATTAACTCTATTTTTTTGCTATCAAGCGACGCCTTCACTACACAAGGTGACCCGAGGTTGGAGTTCATCGCCCCTTGGGGGACGTCGCACTCAAGCGGCAGCAGGGCACAAGTCTATTCTCTAACCCTCCCCCTAACCCTCACACCCCCTAACTCTCTCACCCCCCCACCCCTTAACTCTCTCACTCCCCCTCCCCTATACGCCACCTCGGCCCGCTCACACCCTCTTCCTCCACTCGCAGGAATATCCTATCTCGCTCGCTTTCCTGTCTTGCGCTCCCTCTCTTGCTTTCTCTCTCTCTCTAGAGAAAGGTAGGGGTACAAGGAAGACCAGGTATGGTAGGAAAGAGATGGGACGGGGAGAGAGTAGTAGGATGGTGCAGAACCGAACGATATAGAGAGACCCCTTCTTGATATACGAGTAGGTCGTTGCGTCTCCACTCACGTGCTTGTAATCTTCCTACTCCAACCCTCCCCTCCCTCCTCCTACCTGAACCCGTCTCATGGATGGGAAGAGGGACAAAGGTCGAGAGAGAGAATGGTGGTTACGTCACGGAAATGATGGGAAATGAAGCTGGAGAAAAAAAGAAAAGGGTTCTCTCTTTTCCTGAGAATGGCTGGGAGTGGGAGATTGAGGAAAAATATCCGGAAGAGGAGGAGGAGACAGAAATCTCGGCTTTATGGTCACGAGCTTGAGTGGTGGAAGGAACAACGACATTACTCCGTCTCAACTCGGCTCTTCCTCGTTCCAATTTTTTCCCGTCGCAGACGATTTAATGTTTTTTTTCCTTTCTTTTTACCTGGTCTCATGAATCAACGGAATGACGTATCCCTTAAGTCCCGCCATGATAAACTTCTCCGACGTTGTTTCCGGCTTTCTTTTGTTTTTTTCCGACCGCGGTGATCTTTTTTTTTCGCAAGTCGTTTGAAATTGAACAATCGGATGGTGTTGTGGAATCTGGCTTGGGTATGCGCCTCACCTGAGTCTTGTGTGTGCGCCAAACCCGAATTTTTATTGTTCTACGCTATGCAATCAGTTGATTTGTTCGTTTGAGAGAATATTTTTCTTTCAAGATAAAAAAATTACGTTTTCATCTTTAAAAAGAGCAAATTACAAAGGTAATTATTATTGTATTAATGATAAGATTATATCAATTATTCACATCAATAATGTAGAACTGTATATAAATTTACATCATTAATAATCAGTATTCCTGGCTTAAGGTCGACTGAACTTATAATTAAGGTTGCCAACTGTGTGATTTTCACCCGGAGACTCCGGGTTAAATAAATTTTTCTCCGGTTTCAGGGTTTTACATCAATATCTCCGGGTCAGTGCGTTTAGTTAGTAATTACAAAAATGGAAGCTCGTCTTAAAGTTTAAATAACTAGAGGTTTGTAACAACTAAACAAAGATTTATAAATAATACATTGTACTCTAAATGAATTAATTTTCCTAAAAGGTTTCAGAAGATCATTTATTTAGCTAAGATTGAAGGCCCGAGTTCGATTCCAGAAACTTTCTTTCCCATTTGATTTACGTGGCGATTTTTAAATCCGCTATGCATGGTATTTATCATTTACTCGGCAAAATTTCTTTGAATTAATACATCGAATCGGGATTTGTACAGTTATCAGCGTAAAAGAATTAAAGTTCTAATTTTCAACGTATTATTTTGATTAATAATCGCATTTATTAAAATGTGTTAAAAATGATGACGTTTTTACAGTTTGTATCGCTTTTATTTACAATAAGTTTTAAATAGCCAATTTGTTAATAACAGAAAACCTGTAAAAAGCGAAAAAACAGGGGTTTCTCCAAAGTCTCCGGGTTTTAGATATAAAACTGCGGGCCATAAAGGTCTTAAATTTGGCAACCCTACTTATAATACGTCCGGAGAAATGTAAAAACTATCCATGGGAATGAATAACGATGAACTTCCTTTATTAATACGTAAATTAAGAAAATAATGAAAAAATATATTTTAAATTGAGAAAAGAGATATCAGCACATATAATTACTACATCATAGACAAATGAAAAATATTATTTTGTAAATATATTTATAATCAGCGAAGAAATTTATACTAATTTTAGCTTTTGTACGTGGGTCTCCTTTGCCGGTGGGCATCTACACTCTGCATAGGCTACGTAAGCCTGGCTACGCTTTTGAGCTTTTTTGCGTAAAAAGTCTTAGTTAAATACGCAGTTTTCAAGTTTCATCGATAGAATTATTATGTTGCACATCATTAAAGCTTATTTTAATTTAATTTGATATATTTTTTGGACATTGGTTCTGGTCAGTTCATTAATCAAGTACACATTGTCATTACTAAAAAAAGGTAAAAATATACAATCCATTTTCGGCAAAAACCTGCTGTCAGATAACCGATATTAGTTGGGACAAAATTTCATCCCTGAGAATTCAATAATTTTCATGTCGTTGTTGACAATTAATTGTTCACAGTTAATCAAAAGGAATTTTTCGTGCTAGAGCCAGCTCATTTAGATCGCGCGTCGCTTAATTTGCCATGCATTAATGAAATGGTAATTAATCCAATTTCTGCGATACAGCTAATTTTTGCGTGATGCAATTGCTTGATTAAGAGATAACAAATTAATTAAAAATCATCCAAATAGCATATAAAACACCTCCATTAAACTCACTCTAAATTGGATATAACCGAAGGTTTTTACCGTAATAATTCAATTCACCGACGCTGATGTTAATCAAATAAGTGGGACTAAAAATTCGATCGATCATCTTTAATTTAAAGGTATATTTCATCAAGAACAGCGCGATGATTAATTAGCTTAAACGTTTTTTTCTAGAATATCCTACTGAAATTTTCCAATCTGAGATTTTTTTAATTTTGCACCAATGAAAATTTACTATTTCGGAAGATTTATCGCGGTACAATATTCCAGCCCATTTTGGCCAATAGAACAAAGCGTGAGGATCCATCTGTAAGGAAGTCACGTACTTAAATACATTTGCTGGATTTGAGGGCGCACTGTGTTCAATCATTCATCAACAATAATTGCCCATTGATCAACTTAACGATTTGTCAATACCGCGGGGTGCGACGAAATCCCATTAAGTTCCGAAATCATTACGACGCATGAATGAATTAATTAAATAATCACAAACAGTTTCATACAAGCGTTTAAAACTATAATTTTGAAAATAATTGTAACGGCGAGAATTATTTCACAGATTTATTTCGAGAGTTGGCTGTCGTCTCCCGCTAATTTAGCTGATTCTGTTTTCTCGAACTTTTTTAATGATGGAATTGGTTTAGCAAGAGAAAATTCCGAATTTACATTAGATTTTTTGGAACATGTTACTAAATTACTGTGCAAGTAATATAACCATGCGTTTCGAAGATAAAAAGGTCTTTTGAATTTGAAGGTCTTCAGGAGATATTTATCAAAATTAAATATGGGCAAGTCACAGCCGCATATTAAAATTTCTATAGTAAGTTATTTTTTAGTGCTTTTCGTCATTGCTGAAAAGCACTACTATCTTCGTATGTTCGTCCGTCCGTCCGTACGCATATATCAGGGAAGTTTGGGCAAAACCACATTCAACAAAATTTGGTACACACAATATTCACATAAATCAATGACCAAAATAACATATTTGGACCGGATCTACTCAGCAAGTGTGCCACAATTGCAAAGTTAAACTTTTCGGTAATTATGAATTTGGAAAGAATTGGCTAAAGCTATTTCAACAACATTTTGTATGATGTAGGCGTGCGACATATGAAAACAAAATAAAGATTTTTAGTATAGAAAGCAGGGCTGCCACAATACAAGAAATGATAAAATTTCATTTTACACGTATTTTTGTTGAACTTTCAGCATCAATTAAACCAAATTTAATACTTATAATGTGCACATATATACAAAACCATATTAGCATATTTAGAGATGCTACAATTACAAATTAAACTCATTCAGTAATTATGGATTTGAAAGGAAATTGAAGAAATTTTGTATATAAGATTTATACAGCATACCATAATGAAAAGAGAAGGGCTACAACAGTAAAAAATAAAATAATATTTCATTTACATGTATTTCTAGAGAACTAACCGCATGACATTTTAATCGATATAGCATATATGTTACGGTAAATGTGAACATTTACCACCAAGCTCGGTAAATGTGGAAATAAGTAAGAACGAGAAATGCTACACTTTAATAATTACGTTAATTTATAACAAAAATCATCGAGGGTTCGGCTCCACTGGTATATATTAAGATGAACGCTTCTCAACCCGAAGGAGAAACACAGTGAACGTGAGGAGGAACCAAAAACACTTCGACTAATTTACCCAACCCGGTGGGGACGAGTAAAATTTGCCTTCATGTTCAAATTTAGTTTAGTTAGTTGTGCACATTTACCACGAAATTTACACATTTACCGGACAGCGCACATTTACCGTGCTTCTAAACTACAACACATGTTTGCGATACCTTCAAGTTATGGCCTGTGTTGCGACGTTTATCCACATTTACCAGTGTCTCTAGGTAAATGTGTACATTTCCACATTCCTATCGTTAAAAGTATGTTATACTTACATTTACCGAACTTGGTGGTAAATGTGCACATTAACCGGGAAATATACACATTTGCTGGACTGCGCACATTTACCCTGACATATATAATCTACATATAAATAAATAACCAAAATAGCATATTTCAACGAGGTCGACAAATATCAAGATTGGAGTTTTTCTGTAGCAATGAATTTCGAAAGTATTGGCTGAACCAATTTCAAAAAGAAATTTCGTTTGTAGGGCGAGTATATAATGACAAAGCGAAATGAACATGTTTAGAACTGATCTAAAAAGCAGGGCTACTACAATATGAGGACAAATAATTTTCTGATTTCCAAGCAAATACTTTACTATACGATTATACTGCTGCGAATTTGATGAAAAGCACTTCCGTACCACGGAAAACCCGTTTACATCCTTAATTGTTTAAATATTCATTTTATTCTTTTAAATTCAATAAATTATAATTATTAATGTTCCGCACGTTCCTCATTTTTATCCTTTAATTTATGCTTCGGATATTATGGTTAACAAAACTATGGTGTCGCTTATCGATTTTTTAATCCTTGTGTGTATTTATAACCATATCTGTATACGTTTCAGCAAGAATGAGAGTTCGTGACAACATTTCAAACATGCCTAATTCATGAAAATAGTATCCTATACGCAGTTGCCCATCACACAACTTCTGCCAAAACTTCTAGACACATCGAGCGTCAACCCCCTAATTTATTTGAAGTATTTTACTCCGATTTCAATAAGTGATATATTATCGTGGGCGTGTATTACATCCGGAGACTGATTCCTTCACGAAAATGTCGATGATGCATATTCCTGATAGGAATACCGGAGGAGCCGAAACTTCGATTTTTCAAAAGGAAGCTCTTCCACGCACTCCTGACTTATTCATCACCCGTTGTGGGCTTCCAATGCTCCATCTCATACCTTGCCAGTAATCCTCTCCCCTTTCTCCTCCCGCCCGCCCTCTATACATTTCCGTCGCTTCCCCCGCTTGCTTCGCCTTTTCCTCTTACGTCAACTATACCGTTTCTAGGCTTCTGCCCTATCATTCTTCCGTCTCACACCTCTCCAGCCTCCTCAAACCTCACACGCACACTTCTTTGGCCTACATCTTCCTTCTTCCTATCTGGCAAACCATGCGTCCACGTATCCTTTCCCTGTCTTGTTTCGAAATTGCCCTCCAAGTGATTTTCCCACGCCACGTTCAGACCCCACAAACAGAACCTCAATCCCGCGGAACTGCCTCCGTCTGCCTCAGAACTGCTTTGCCCCCCGAAATTCGCGTTTTCCAAAAATAACACCTGAGCCTTTTGATTATATCCCATTCTCTCTCCCTCTCTCTTTCTCTCTATCTTTCATTCTCACTTTTCTTTCGTTCCTTCTTTCAAGAGGAATAAAGTCCTACTTAGAGTTTCTACACCGTAAGATGAAGTTACCGATCCGATGAAAGGTCTTAAATTAAAGCGAGAAGGTCTCTTTGAAACAGTTTCCACAGTGCCCGAGGGCGGTTGCCGTATAATCCTGAATTTATTCATCAGCGCAGTACGTTTTCGCTCAAAAAATCTTAGTAGGTCAGCCCTGCTTACTTACTGCTTATTTAATTACTGCTCTAATTCATCTGCACGGAAAAAAACATTTATGCAAGACAAAAAAGGATTATTATAAATTTTTAAAATGAGAAAGGCTGTGTATTGATGATGGTATGCTACGTCGAAACCGGTGGTCTCTAAATAAAATTAGAGGAACCTTTAGGAAAGTTTTTATTTTACTTTTTGCAAATAGAGAAAACCCTTAACAGTAACGGTTTGGGCTTTCGTGGTTTTGATTTTTTGCGGAGGAGGGTTCCTGTATACACCGAATAGATATTTGCGGATTTAAGCCGCGGTATCATGCGTAATTTTCTGCTGTCACAACGTATGTAGCCGAGTTGTAACATCCGCGGATATGACATTTGCGGTTGTTTTCAAGAACGCTTTCTGCAAACTTACGGTTTACTCAGTAGATTATATAAGTATTAGCTTTAAGTATAGCACATTTTCCGTAAATTAAAAGTATGACGCCAACTATCTTTCCTTGAGATACATTTCCTATTTGGAAATTTTCACATATTCAACATGCCTTATTCATCATTACTTGAAAAAAATAATCTTGAACAGCTTCGTTCCACTTACGGTTGTAACTCCTGAGAAAACATACCCAACACGAATTAACCTACGGGGAACTAAAAGGATGAATAAGTCGTTAAGGTTTACGTAGCTTCTCAAAACAACCGCACGAAATGCGGATTAACCTCGGAGGGGCGCCGCCATCATTAAACTAACAGCCTTTCCCGATCGGCAACCCAAATCCCACTGTCCGCGCCGAAGTACAAAAGAGGACATTCTCCCATCGATCGCAGTCGGAACTTATATCGTTTCCTGAAGAATATCCCGTCCGCCCTGTAAATCAGCCACTGTCCTCGCCATATCGCGGAATACGTTTTCAGCAGTCTTAAACTGTCAAGGGATTCGTTCGCATGGGTTTGTAACCAGGTTGAGGGGGTGGGGATAAAGGATAGAAAGAGGGGCGACTAGATGTTAACCTCAGACTAAGCGCCTGCATCTGTCGTGTCGCAGAGACGAATAGTGTAAAGGAAAGGGGTTTCAGACTGGTCCCCGGGGAAAGGTCTTGTGTGAGTGCGTGCGACTGTGTGTGTGATTGGAGGACTCGGAGGCTCGAGAGGGTGAAGGGGAAAGGAGAGAAGAAAAAGAGAGAGATGGAGAGAGCAGGTTAAGGTGGGGTCGGAGAAAAGAAGAGGTAAGGAACGCACGAGACAGGGGAATGTTTAAAGGTTAGGAGGTTGGTAGTTCTCTTGAGAGGTAGTGTTAAAGGCTGAGATTATAGGCGAATCCCTCGTAGAGGAGATGGTAGGTTGTCCAGGATGCATAGTGTGATTAAATTGGACCTCATTGTGCGTTTATATAGTAAAACACCGGTAACTTCAATAAAATGGATCTAAAATTTCATGAGAATTGTGCATATTTAACTAGAAATGAATTAAGTCCGCGAGAATATGTGTGCCATTTCTTTGCCTACTTCTAAAATTAAAGAATAGCCGTCAAATTAGTGTTTAGAATAAATTAATTAACAAAAAATGGGATAATGTATAAAATACCGGAATATTGAAAAATAATTTAATTATACTCAAGATTCTCTTAAACTTGACAAATAAGGACGAAAGCTATGATATCACTATGATATGCAGTAAATAAAGAAGCTTATAAAACATATAAATGACACTTCAATGACAACAAACTTATAGGAATTACTATAAAATATATCACAAAACAAAATTTTGGAAAAATAAAATAATTATTAAAAATAAAAAAATATTACATATATTTCGAATCCTACTTTAGATTAATATGCTCACATCACATGGAATAGTTGCGTTATAAAAGTATCAAACTTAAATTATAGTCTTAAAGTTGCACTATCCGCGGAAAGGACAAATACTGCAACTTCATCGATCGAATAAAGTTGTATATTTAGGGCAAGGGATGCTTCAAAATTGAATCGTAGAAGGAATAGGAGCAAGAAAACTTCAATGCAGTGGATTTTTAGAGGGATCTCTGGCACCCCCTCGACTCGAGTCACCTCCCGTATGCACAGGTCAATAACCCGAGGAGACATATTTTTTTCACTAGCATGCATCCGTGGGCCACAGTGTCCGTGGCAAGGAAACGTGACGCGTGACCCGGCAGAGAGGGGGTAACCCAGCAGTGTGCCCTCTCGGTCACACCGTCTCAGTCACAGCATTCGAGCAGCAAGCGAGAATTCTCTGAAGAGAACCAGGTGAAAAGGAAGTAGATAAAAGCGAAAGAGAGAGATAATAAAAAAGAGAAGGAGAGGTGTTTTTATTGAAGGAAAAGAGAGGAGGGAGAAAAACGTGGGATGAGAAGAGAAGAAAAGGAGTGGCGCGATAGGAGTTGTTGGATGAGGCCTCTTAGAGAGAGAGAATTGCTGTGGGAGGAAGAAGCAGGAGGTGTAAAGAGAGGAGGGAGAAAGGGGTGGCGGAGAGAAAGGGATGAAGGGGAGGAGAAAAAAAAGAGTACGGTGTGAAAGAAGAACTCCTGTCAACAAGTGGAGGAGAGATTGCTAAAGGGTAGAGGGGGAGTAGGAGAGAGAGAGAGCGGAGGGAAAAGAGTAGGAAGAGGAGAGGCTGCTAACGAAGTGGTAGCTGTCGTTGAGTGCGGGAGAAGAGGGAGGCGCAAGAGGAGGCAGAGGGCGGGACGAGTATTGTGGGTGGGTGGAAGAAGGGATTTACGTGTAGAGAGAGAAAGAGAAGAGAGAGGAAGCGAAGACGAGCGAGAGAGAGAAGAAGGTAGCGTGAGACACGGAGAGAAAAAGGGGAGTAGGTGGTGGGGGGAGGGAGGAATGTGTACAGTCGGGATGCCCTGTTTAAGGAAAAGGGGGAAAACTATTCCTTTAAGATGAATTCTCCAGAGACGAGGAGTGATTGGTTTTTGGAAGGAGAAAGAGAAAAGAATAAAGTAGTGGCTCTACCGCTTGGAGTGTGTGTGTGGTTTGTCGGTTAAAGGGGAGAGAGAAGGGAAGGGTTGGTTTTGGGTTGGGTGGACTTTTGGGGTGGCTGGAGATGACAAGGAGGAGGGTCCTCACAAGACTTCTTGCTCGACATGGAGGAAAAAGGGAGAAATAAAAATATTAGACCAGCAAATGCAGTACTATTGGGAATAAGGGGTGGAGGGAGAAAGGGAGAAAATTCGAAGCCTCTTTCTCCAACCTAAAGAAAGAGCCTGGTGGCGGTTCCCTTGCTCTTCAGAAAAGGGGGAAGGGCGAGAGATGGATGCCCCCAACGAGTAATTTGGTTGATTTTTTCGGTCTTTGTGAGTCTCGTGCTGCTCTCCTACCCTTCCCCTTTCCTCTCTTCCCCCTATTCCTCTCTCTCTCTCTCTTTCTCTCTCTCACACATCTTGCTTAGGGATCCCTTTCAGCATTTCTAGTTTCTTTTTCTTATTTATTCTGCAGGCGAACTGGAAGATGAAAAAAATGAGAGCAAGATAATGTAGGTTATTCGTTCCTCTTCACCAAAAGGTGGGGGAGCAAAAATTAAATGAGATCTTGAAATTTGTTTTGCTCACATTGCAATTTTAGGAATTCAATGTTCACCCCACTCAATACGTTTTAGACCGAGGAAACGAGTGGAAGTAAAATTAGTGGGGTTAATTATGATTGCGAGTTCTTTATTTTAATTACGAAGTTACACTTCTTAAGTAATCAATTTGTGTTCGTGACGAATACTGTTTCTTTGAATTTAAAGATATATCTTGAGAATTTGTACCAACTTCATCTCTGTGTACCCTGAATGACAGCATAACATTTTTCCTTCTTGAGATAATGAGTACTTGAATTCTTTTTATAACGCTTTTGAATTATTCCATTATACGAACATTTAAGGAAGAACCACGACAAATGTGAACTATTTAGATAAACTAGACATTTAAATTCCATTTTGTGAATAATGGAGACAAATTTCGCGGTAAGGTACTAAAAACTATTTTGTAAGTCTTTTAATTGCGTATTATAAATGTAATTGAATTAAATTATAAATGAAATAAAACATCTTATTTTATTCTTCACACATATAAATAAACATTTTCAATCTATTTTAATCAACCTATATGACTACTTTACTGAATCTGGATATTTTAACGTTGTGTCATCGCAAGATGAAATGATATGAAATACAATCTGAGAACCAAAATTAACAAACGAGAGAGACAATCACGAACCTCTCGCAGCGAACGTTATTTTATCTTAAAAAGTACATCTGCACAAAGCTGCGCATTCGTAAATATCATTAACCGATGAAAACACTCCACATGTTAAAAAGGCTTTGAAAAGATAGGATGAGAACCATACGCCGTCGTCCCATTGGTCTTATCATTGGTCCGTATGATACCGCCTCTGAAGTGCAACTTTAATAAAGGGAACTGAATAGCTAAATTTCGCCGGGGAGAGGTCAAGGCTATGAGAATCAAGGTCTACCGGCTCAGATTGAAGATCCGTGATGCCCGTGATGCTCTGCTCTGCATGCGGGATAACATCATCGTGCAGCATGGATATCTCCTTGGGGATGCTACGGTGATGTGTAATCATGGATGCAAATGGGTATTCAGAATTGCGACTTCGTTCCGCCTACCCTATCGTACCAAAAACCACAAATGTTATAAATCGTTTCCATTATGCGCAAAAAAAATTACTTACAGCTATCGTAACACCCTGAATAATTAAAGGCAAACGTGATAATGTACGTATACTTTTATTACTCCTTCGGGAATTGGAGGTATAGAAAAGCTCCGCGCACTGCAAAATTCACACCCCTTTCCGCTATTTTAGGTAAATGCCGTTGTTGCCCGAGAACCGCAAGGAAGAAACGATGCCGAACACTAGATATAATGATCAATAATCCGTTTCCCTGGAGACGGTAACGGATCGAAACATCTAGAAAGATGTGAAGAGAAGAATCGAAGCACGGCGTATTCTTTTTCTCAGCCGCAGGTGTACGATGCTGGACATATGACTTATCTCTCGCCCTTTCTTATGAAAGTCTTTCATATCGTCCTACCGATCATACGCTCGCTGGTAAGCATCTGTTGTGACGAGATAATTTGCATTCATTCAGTTGTTTCTTCCAAAGAGGGAGCCAGTTGATGCACGGTAGAATAATGTAATAGACGGTTCGTGGGTCTAATGCACACTCATGTAGAACGCTGCATGTGACTCTTTAACGTCCAGTATCGCGTACCTCCAACATGGCGAATTACCGGACCATTTAGAACTCCATGAATGATTTACGACTACAATTACTGACAAGAAAGGCAAGTACTACAATAATTTTAGAAGAATTCCGCACAAAGAAATTATTTTAATTAGACTGCATAAGAGTAAAATTTGTTTTGTAAATAATGCAGTCTTGGCTTTGGTAGAGGATTGGTTAGGATCTAATCCTCCTGATGGCATGGTTGTGTGTTTAGTTAGTTAACCTTGCAAGAAGGCCATAAGCCAGGTGGCAAAGAAATAATATAAAATACTTAATGCAATATCACACATAATATACACACACTCGTACATCACATAAATATTAAAACAATTCCTATCCATATGAATGATTTCGTCTTCGTTACCTTACTATGCTGATTGTAAAAGGACGTTAATAACTGTTTACGGGCTAGTTAGAAATAAATAACTAAACAGATCTTTCTGCTTGGATTGCCACCATAATCATCATTCCATTTTGTTTAGCAAACCTTTAGTCACATATGATACGAGATGAGAAATATTTTCTTAACTTTAAATGGGACTTAACATCTTCGTTATCTTATAATATACATAGCATTCAATACCACTAGCTATAGATTTGAAAAGCGAGATATCAACGATTCTTTTCCGTTAACACAAAGATTTTTTAACGTTCGATTAACTGCTTATTTTATCTGATGTTTTTATTCATAATTAGATAGAGGTAACGATATGATTAATTCTTTTCTCTCTATATATATACATATAAGAGAGGAACTAAACTCTTTCTTCTTTACCTTTAAAATTTATAAGGTATGAAATTATACGTACATTTTCGCAGCGCAATGAAGTATACTTTGCATTAACGATCATCTTTTTGTAGTTAATTTTGTGTTAACGAGACTACTGTATATTCAAATTTCTTTTATAATTTAATTGCGATTTATCAGAAAATAAATAAAAATATTTATTCATGTAAAACGATAAGTATCCATTAACAACATCGTCATTTCTAACATAGTTTACCCCACTTTGTATTTATTTTTTTTTAACCTTCTGATTCCCTTTTGTCTACGAGTAATGGGTATCTAAGAGGTAGTGCAATGAATAGCTGGTCAGTTTCAAAAGTTTAGGAAGAAAGATTACTTCCTACATGTTTAAACTACTGTATTTCTTTGTAATGGCACGTTTCTATCCCATCTCTTACTCCGCGACCATCATGAGACATTCTATTGTCCCTCATTATTCAACCTTCATCACTCTTAGCCTCCCTCCCCATACTCCTCACTCCCACTCCTTTTCTCCATCCTCCACTCTTTCCCTCCATATATATACAGCGTTACTCTCCACAGCTTTTACCCTGAAAATGACGTTTTAATACTTCGAAACCATGGTCGAAATAATATTATTTGACGTAAAAATATGCACATATTCTTTCATGCATAAATATTCTAGTGCATAGACTTTGTTGCATTTAATTTACAACAATATAGTATCGATGAGCGAACAAACCACTGCATGAGCAACAAGATTGGAAAGGTGTACTCCAGGTCGGAGTACACAAAGTTTCCAAATGCGTTCTTTAAGATGCCACAATGTTCTCAATATTTTTCGCTCAGATGAGTATTTAACAAGAAGCTAGCAAGGTACGTTGTAAAATACATGTAAGTCCTTGTGTAAAATTGTCGTTATTATTGTCCGATTTTAACCAAAATTGGAATCATTCGACCAATTTTGTCAAAACTCTCCAATACCAAATTTCATCAAAATACATCAAGCGGTTCCCGAGTTTTAACATGCGGACGGACGGACGGACGGTAACGGCCTCCCCTATATGCGTTCACTTCGTGCAAAGAACGCATAATAATCCAAGATAATGAGGCACAATAAATTCAACATATTGTATAATGCAGTAAATAAATTTTTCCTATCTTTCGCCATCTTATTATACGAAAGAATGCTTACTAAACCTTTGGCAATAGTTTTTTCTTTCACATTCGTGTTATGTCAAACAATTTTTGAAAATAGTCATTTCAAAATTACTGCTTCATAACAGTTCAAAATAAATCCGCATGGGTCAGGACGTTCGCCTTGTACAGCACTGCCATCATTCACACGTGGTTCGAACTAAATCTCGTCCAAGAAAGAGAGGCAATATTTGAAAATTTTCTGGGTGATAAGTATATTGCATAGGGATAATATTTACGTTTAAAAAATTAACGTTATAACTACAAAGCTGAAATAATCCCCGCATCTATTACAGGACATCTATTAGACCTTTAATAAATTATCACCTAAAGTTCAAAGAAACATTTCACGTTTGGTGGGAAGGCTGCAGCCTACAGCCTAAAACATTTCACGTATTTTCTTCAGTTGGTATAAATTGATAAAGAGTGAATATTTAAATTTAGCAGATACAGTTAAATATAGTCAAGATGATGCATTAATATTTCAATGCGGTTTCTCAATGTAACATCGACATTTGACTTTAAAGTCACATTAAACCATTCAAATCAACATGAACGTTTACACCTAGTATATATTTCATATGTATTACATCTTATCGTATACTGCTTTTTTATATGCAATATCATTAAAAATATTACGTTTAAACGCAATTTTTGCGAGCCTGCTTCAATTTTTACTTTCTCCATATACGTTATAGGGGAAAGTATTGTTTACATGAAAAAAATCGACTTCGAGATTTCAAAGGAAATACACGTTTTGAGGTCCCCTGAACACGTTTTTACCATTTTCTCTATGATGTCTGTATATCTGTGTGTGTGTGGGTGGGTGAGTGTGGATGGGTGTGTGTGTGGGTGTGTGTGCGCGTGTGTGATAGTTTTTTTGTGGGTGCTCTAACTCAAACACTATTAATGAGGTCAACGCGAAATTTTATATTTAACATTTTTATAGAACTGAAAAGATCTGATTAGTTTTTGGTAAAAATCGGTAGAACGGAAGTGGGTGTTTACTCTTGTCACTTATCAGTTATTTTAAAATATTTGCTTTAATATTTGATAAATGTAAAAATGTAATGGTATAAAAGTTGCAGAAGGTTTAATTTTCTACAGCCTTTGTTTGAAACATTTTTCCATATAACGCATTGTTTAAGAGATATCCAATATTATTAGCTGCCACCACCATGCCACTTACCATTGTTAACAATTGACGCTTAGTTACGCCTTAGTAACGCTCCTTTTTCTTATTTTCTTAATTGTTGGAGCTTTGTGGCTATATCCAATATCAGTAGGCTATGGTTTGACTTTATTTCTGTTCTTTGCAAAATCTGAAATTTTCAGGGTTTCTTAAAATATTTAATATTATGTAACCTATTTGTAATTTTTAGAATTAGTACATATAAGGAGAAAGTAATGTGGTGGCCACATCAGATTTTTTCATATGTGAAGCTGCATCATCCAAAAATAGTCATTTTGCTCTATTAAAAAGAAGTATATCCTTATTTTCTGAGTTGCTAACAATACAAAAGCAGACTGGATTTTTAAATTACATCTAAAGGAAGATACATGAAACGTATTTTTTTAAATAAATTACCTTTTTTGAAAAACGATATATGCGAGATTTATAGATGTTTCTATTTTTTCTTTCAAATTCCAATAGGAATAAAACTTTGAGAAAAGACTATAAATCTCTTGAATGACTCCATTCACAGAGTTTTCCACCGTATGCTGGGTGCCATAAAGACACGTTTCATAAAGCCGAAGTTTTACTTCACGGAAATTTATATCGAGCAAAATAAATGGAAACCTTTTTAATCTAAATTTAGGGAAAGGAAGCTCGATCTAGAAATTCTCGGCCTAATCATAATCAGGCTTCGGCAACATCGAACTATAAGTATTAAGAATTACTGTTAATCAACCAAAAATACTTTAGCTTAAGAGATAAATGCCATCCTTCACGCCGCTCAAGGTGTCTCACATCTCGCAGCATGTCACGCCGAGATATGGGACGACAGATGAATCACTGAAAAAAATATATAAATAACCCAGCCCTTCCTTCAATCTCCAAAACGAGCACTAAAAAAAATGAGAAAATTAATAAATTGAGCCTTCCACTCCCTCTCCCTATTCCTCGCCCCATTCCTCAGCGCTACATCCTAGCCATTCATACACCCTTCCGAATCATAAATAACATTTTCAAGATTATCTCCACCTCCCCTCCTCATCCAATCCATTCAAGCAAGATTCCATTTGTAGAATTGCACCAAGAATCGCATCCAAAGGCACCTTGAGAGAAAAAAGCGATATCGGAATGTGAATGTATGCAAATGGTGACAAGATGCAAAGGGTGAAAAAAAGAAGTGGTGGAAGGGAAAGAAAATGAGGGCGGGAGAGCAAGAGAGAGGAGAGAGAGCAGATGATCTCTGAAGAGTCTCCATCACCGTCAGATTTTGGATAAAGACCCCGGAGAATGTGGGAGGGAGAAGGATAGGAAAGAGGGGACAAGAGTGGAGAAACGGGGAGTGGAAGATAAAAGGGAGAAAGAGGAAGAAATGGAGGGAGGCGAGGTAATGGCACAGATGCGGGTGATATCCAGAGGACAAAATAAAGATGGAATATATGGATGTGATGGACAGCGTGATCTTCCGACTCGATCGTGGTAAGGGGGAGAAGGAAGTCTTAAAACTCGAACCCTACTTTCTGACGCACACATCCAGCTCCCTTACGTCACCCCCTTATTAAAGTCCCTCCCCCAACCCTCCTATATATCTCTCACTCCGTACCCTCTCCTTCCAACCAAACGTTTGCCCTCTTCCACTCCTCCCCTCCCCAGTCGCCTCCATCCATGGCGCGCCAATGGAACCATCCATCACTGCCCGGATATCCGTTTGCATTGTCGTTTTTGGCATCAGGGGAGCGGTGTAGGAGAGGAGGGATGAATAAAGGAATGAAAAGTTTAAGGAATAGGAGGGGGTTCATCTGAGGATAGAATTTCAGAAAATTGGGGCATTTCTGAATTGCCGAAGAATGAGGAGAAGAGAATATTGAAAAGATGAAGAAGAGGAAAAGGAATAATGATAAATAGTGAACATTATGAGAAGAGGACTGGAAAAATGAGGAGGAAAATGGGTAAGAATTTGGCCAAAAGAGATGAGGAAAGAAAAAGAACTATATGGGAACGAGAGCAAGATAGGGAAGGACAAAAATGGGAGAGACGAATGGACGGTGGAAGAAGGGTAGAGATGAAGATTGATGAAAAGAGATGAAGAGGGATAATGAAGATTGAAGAAAAATGGGAATGAATCGAGGATAAATGGGAAGAGTGAGGAGGAAATGAGTCGTTGTGACGAGAAACGACGACGAATTAGTTCGGAAAAGATGGAGACAATCCGATCGAAGAACATGGACGATATTGGAAGAGTGGAGATGATGGAAAAGAGTGATAAGAAAGAGATAAGTAGCCGGTAAGGAATAAAAAAAGTACCGAGTGAAACGGGAATGAGTGGGTTTCAATGAAAAGGGCAGCGTTTAGATTAATTGCGGAGAGAGAGAGAGATGGAGGGGAGAGGGAAAGCCTAGAGAACAAGAGTGGAAGAGAGGATTTATAGGATAAAATATGTGATACGGTGGAGAAGAGGAGAGGCAGAATGCGATTGTTGGAGTGGGAAGATTGAGCTGGATGAAATAGCCGGGAAATTGATATGCACGCGAATAAATTAAAAACAAAGGTTGGATGAAATATCACGAAAGACATGCTCGCAAGCTCGGCTAAGCTGAAGAGATTGAGCTCTGCCTTTGCTGGGGAGTTTCAGAAAAATCCTCAGAAAGGTGAGTGACATAACATTGGAAGAAAACAAGGACAAAATGCAATATTATGTTCATATTTCCTTTGACTTTTTATCGTTATGCCACAGGCTTCTGTTCAAGACAAATAAAAAGCAGTAGCCAAAAGGTCACGGCTTTAATAATGGTATCTGAAATTCTTGCCACTACAGCAAACATACAAAAGAAACGTTTATACGAAATTCGTAGAATGCTCAAGGCACTGAAAAAAAAGAAACCATATCTTCCTGAAAATTAAAAAAGTCCTGTAAATAAATAATATCACATAGATTGAATTTAAAACTCAAGTAAGAGGAACAATAGCTGAAAAGTTTAGAAGATGCCACAAAATATCTATGAAAATATGTTATGATTCTGCGAAGATTACGTTTTCATAAATTTCTGTTCATCCATACCAAAATATCGTAGCGTTCCATTACTAACTCCCAAGATTAAAACTTTATCGTGATTGCCTCATAGTCAGAGTATCAACAAGGATCTAGAAAACATGCGTTAATACTAATAGGCACCAAAAATACGAAATCCAATATAATGTTGCAAAGGCATGGGAAAAGACAATTCAGGAAATTCCCGCTAGAGAAAGACGAAGGAAAGAAAACAAGAGGAAGAGATACACGAAAGAGAATGAGAGAAAGGATAGTAGTGCTTGGGACAGGGAGTAGGGTGAGTGGAGGTCCTTGGAGATAGAGAGAGAGAGAGAGACAGTGATAGAAAGAGAGTTAGAGAGATATATATATAGGAACGATCCAGAGAGGAGGAAAATTGGGACGGATGATGGAAAGCTGAGATTGGGAGAAGACGGGAGGAGTTAGAAGAAGTTTGAGAAAAGGATGAGAGAATGAGACGAAGAAGTGTAGAGGAAAGAAGATAGGGAGAGGTTTTGTAGGGAGAAATTTTGGTGTAGCAGGGGAATTTGAGCAAAAGGTGATGCAGAGGACGGAGTGATTGCCTGACAGGTTGATGAGAGGGAGGGAAAAGAGTGGGAGGAGGACGTAGACGGTAGGGAAAGGAACTTTGGGGGGTTTCAAGAGGGGCAAGGGTGCAGAAGTACAAAAGGGAACCGATACGGGGAGGATCAGGGATTCCTCCTTCTCCCTCTTTTAGGCAACAGGATGGAAGGGTACCGGAATCGTCGACTTCTTTCAATCTCTGCGCGAATAATTCATCGTTTATCCGACAGCGACAGTAAGTGGATCGGAAACTATAATAAGAAGGAGTTTCGGAGCGGAGCAATGAATCAGGAGGGGTTTGAAGGACGGTATCAGATTGTAAAGCTTCAGGTCTCTTGATTAAAGAATGATTGGGGGAAGGAAAAGTTTCAACGCAAAACTGAGGGGGGGGGGGAAATTTTCGACAAAAAAAAACAAAAAAGGTGAGGAGGAAAAAATGATTACTACTACTCTCTTTCTCTCTCTCTCTCTGGAGGAAATGCATGTTTCCCACGGTGATTGATTGATGAATTGCGATCTGTTGTTTCTTTTTTTTTTACTATTGGACCCATGGGTGAGAGAGATTTATTTCCTTGGTGGCTTTGATATTAATGTATTGCGCTAGAAAAAAATGTAAATTTTTTGGAAATAAATTCAAAATATTGCGGAAAATATTAGTGCATATTTTCGTATAATATAGAATTATCGAGCTCTTATTTTGGCTAAATACAAATATAAAAAAGTTAAATAAAATGGAATTTAAAAATATGTTGCTCCATAGAGAGTAATGAATATGATTGCTCTCGACATCAGCGCCTCCAAGAATAATTATCGGAATAATTATATTACACATGTGAAATTTTTTTAAACTAATCATTTTCACAGTGATACAATTTTCAAATATAAAAAACAATAAGTAAACAAAACTGTCTCCGTTTCTCTGGTAAATATCGATTCACGGTTAAAATTAGCGTTGTTGGCCCTGCAAATGATGAAAATGTTTACAAGAAAATTTGTTTAAGAAATGTGACGCAAAAAGATATTGGAATAGTTTGAACGCAATTAAAATTATTCTTGGCACCGTAGGCATCGCTATCAACAATTATAAATTAACAAATTCAGAGGAGTAATCAGAATATCACTTAAACAATTTGTTTTCTGAAAAAATGTTTCAAACAAAACTTATAAAAAATAATATTTTTACAACTTTAATAATAACAAATATATACAAAAATCAAGTTCTAAAAGAGATTATTATAATAAACGGAAAAATGACACGAGTTAACCTCCACTTTCAGTAAACCAGTTTCCACCAAAACATTTCCAGACCATTATGTACTAATAAAATTTTAAATATAAAGTTTATTGTTAATCTGAGTTAGACCAGGCACAGAATTCCTATCACTCACACACAGACATCGAGAAAATAGTCACCTTAGGGACGTTAAAACGTCTATTTCCGTTGAAATCTCGAGTTCTAAAATAATGCTCTCTCCTATACTGCTTATGTAGAAAGTAAAGATATAACCGTATCTCAAACCTTCTTATGGCTATTTAGATTTTAAGTGCTTATATTTCGATACATATATTCAGGCAAATATACAGATATATAAAAAAAGGAATTTTCTCAGCCTGAAATTACATTATAGAATTAAATTTATCAATAACATTCAGTGAATTATTTGTGTGAAACAAATTGAAACGTAATGACTCCCAGAATTAAAAATATCGAAATATCGATCAATCGTTCTTGACGACCGCGAGAGAAAAAAACAAAGGAGGTGGCATAAAAACGCACAAACTGACGCAATAGCGCGTTACGTCAACGTAAATTGAACACAAATCTGCATAGTATGTACATGCAAATATGTGCGCGCAAGCATAGATTCATGCGCGAACTTCGAAATAATTCGTGCGGTTCGAAACATATATTAATCCTAGTGGCAAAACAAAGAATCGGACGCATTCGGGACGATTAATATACAAAAAAAATGAAAGCAATTTCACGGAAGCAAGGACCAACGAGCCCGAAAAAATAATAAAATAAAGAAAGAATCGACTCAATGCGCCAAAAATGCACAGTACTCTACGGACGTACTATATAGACTCTATACATTATAGAGTAAGATAATTGTGATGAAGGCGCGATTCAACAATTGCTGGAACGGGGGAGAGATCTGAGAATTTGGGACGGAATTTTCAGCGTGGAGAAGAGAATCGACCAGAGTAAAAAAAAAGTTGAGTGGGATTGTTGCAGTTGGTCGGTCGGACGAGGTGAGGGATAGAATGAGAGTGAGTAGAATTATTTATATATATATATATATATATATATATATATATATATATATATATATATATTAACTAAAGGAAAAGAAAAGGTAGTGATGAGGGTGGCAACAAGGTGTTGAGGGAAGCCCAGCGGACACTCACCAAGTTGAGGACCAAGCTGGCAGGCTGCTGGGGGCGTCGAAGAGACACGTAAAACACACGAACACAAAAACACACGCAAGCTTATCGGGCCTAAGCCCTTCTTCAGCGAAAGAGTAACGTAAAGTGACACACTGGGCGGGGAATGACAGGGTGATGTGGGAAGGTTGATGATTGGAGGAGGTGGGGAGTAGGAGGGGTGGATAGCCAATAAAGAGGGAGTGTGATGTGGTAGAGTCCGAATAGTTACAAAGTAACAAGGAAACATTGTATATATATATATATATATATATATATATATATATATATATATATATATATATATATATATATATATATATATATAAACAGAGAGAGAGAGATCACTCAAATCGAGAAGAATCAGGATTAGGTGTTGAGTTTCAGGACGAATGGCAAGAGAGAGTTGTTGTGGAGCGATCATGCGAAAGTAGCACGCGAGAGTAGTGTCCGAGTGCGCGTAATTGGGTAATGAAATGCCTACGGAGACGAGATGGAGAGAATAGGAGTAAGAAGAGAGGGAGAGTTTCGAAGAGAAAAATGGGCATATCTCTTTCTACGTTTGGGAAAAATTCCCGTTGAAAAAATAAATTAATATATAAAGTCAATTATTTCGGAGTAGTTCCGCGCGGAACGACGGGCGGCTGAAAAAATAATTGCAAGGGAACATAATGGAAGTTTTCTTTTGTCAACGATCATTTTTCGAGTGGTCGAAATTATTGTTTCACTAATGCAAACGCGGTTAGTCATGAAAACCTGGGGATGTGTGCAGTTAAACGAGTTCCCGTTTAAAAAAAAACTCAGAATATCGTTCGGGTGGATACGTATAACACGCTACCCTTCCGCAGCAATGTATTACTTATGAGCTGTTTTAATTACTTACTTATGCGTTTGCATATGAGTGCAAAATTTAAACTTTCATGGGATAAACTGCGATATTTAATTTTATTCCATTATATATATATATAATCACTTTATCGTCATGAGAAGAATAATTATGGAAACGAACAAAATTGCGAATTAATTTCAATTTTGCTTATGAATTAATACTGAAAAGGTTAATATGAACGCTTTTACTCAAATTTGAAAATCGAAAATGAAAAAATGTATCAAGTGTTCAATTGGCATTTGGACGTATCGTAGTTTAATATTCAATTATTCTTTCATAATAACACCCTATCCGATGAACAAAAGAAATTCTCGTCAAATGCAAATTACGCGAATTAACATTGTATAATAAACAATTTAGGCCCTCTAGTTGTTTTCGGTTTAAATAAAAAAAGGCGAGTGATTCGTTTCAATACTGCAAGGTCACGAGAAAGATTAATCTAAATTAAGTAAACGCCTCTTTTATTCGCATGATCTTCTATATACATTCTATGTACATTTTTCGTAGCAATATTGTCTTCCATCCGATTGTATATTTTGATCGATGCCTTACAGATCATACAAGAGCTAGAGAAAGCAAAATACTGTTTTATATATTAAGAATTAAAAATAACTTTGTGAATTCCTGCAATACTTTTATTAAGAGACTATCTATATTTCGACGCTTTGCGTCATCACCGGTAGTAATACGAAAAAAAATTAAATTTAAATTCAAAACGCCTTTATTTCATTAAGATTTACAGCGACAAAGTAGACATTATTTCTTAATACAATTTATTAGCCAGTGGCTATTATATTGCTTTTCTTATAATTTTGCTATTTGCCTATGTTTACAAAATTCGTATATTTTTCAATGAGGGCAAGGACAATAAGGTGAAAAACATTCTATTCTTGATTTAAATACTTAATACTAAAAAGAAACAATACTTTTAACATATTTAAAAATTTGGAGATAAATATTTTGTCAATTCACTGCACTTTTATTTCACTTAGTCTTATTGTGGGTCCAGAGGAAGGCGATTGGGTGAGGAGTAGGTGGAGTCATCGGGGTTAGTTAGCAAACTAATGGAAGTGAGGGGGGCGGGCGTATGGAGTGTATATCAAGGAGAAGGGAGTGGAAAGTGTACAAAAGGTCGTTAACAACACTGTTGACATTTTTAACAGCAGAAATAATTTTAATAATTTCCAATGCATTTAAGCCTGTGGCCCTTAATTTCACAATGTAAAATTTTTGAGTGAAAATCAGAAAAATGTCCATGATCAAGAAGGTGTTTAGCGAATTGAGAAGCTGTCCTATTTTTGTAGATGTAGCACCGCCGATGTTCTTTTTCCCTGGTTTTAAATTTCCTTCCAGTCTGACAGATATATATATATCTTGTCAGTCACCACATTCCAATTGTATACATCACATTTATCACAAGGGCGTAGCTAGCTTCCTAACTGTGGAGGAGCCAACATAAAAGTCAAAAATATTTCGGGGGGCACACAAAAATATGAAAAGTTTAATACAACTATTAGGCTAGACCTGTATTTTTGTACCAATCATTTTCTTATATTATCAGTAAACTTTTTCCTACCTCTTTAGTTTATAAAACCGATGTTTATTAATTGTTTGCTTTTATTCATAAAAATTATGTTAATTTTTAGTGCAATTTTAAATACATTTTTTTATCACTTTAAGAATGATATTTTCCATATAATGCGTTGTGTTCTGCTGTTTTAATTAAAATTACGTTTCTTATTTTGCAAATTAGAACAATATTTTTCAAATGTTTAAAAACATTCCCATTTCTATTATAAATTAGTACAGTGTTTCAGACATATTACAGACATTTTTTATAACAACACAAGTAATGAAAATAGGCAACCAATTAGCTTAATAAATTATAACTATATTATAAAATCTATATTTAATTGTCTGTATACTATAAATATGTAAATTAAAACTGAAATATTTTTAATTTAGTAGCTGAACCCGTCTACCTCCAGTTTTTTGTGAAAATATTTCAAAAATTAAGTCTAAATCAATCGATTTAGTAATTTCATTTTCAATGTGCAGTACAGCTAAATGCGATAGACGTTCGTTGGCAATTTTATTTCTAATAAAAGTTTTAATTCTCCTCAAACTTGAAAACGATCTCTCGCTACAAAAGTTTTCATACAGCGGATTTAAGCTACGTATACCTTCTAAAATTTTTTTGTTGTTAGTAAATCTTGCATTTAATTCTGCTATTGTTCTATCCAGAACAGGTATATGAATTTGAGTACGAATTTGATCTTTCGTATTGATATTACGTTGAAAATTACTTTCCTCTGTAATAAGATAATTTGCATATTTAGTTGGAAATTTTTAAATCCTGTTTGAATTTTCATTATTTGGAATATTAATGTTATTATTTATTGCAATTTTCACTGAATCTTAGTAAATATTATCAAAATTAAAATTTGAAATTGTAAAGTTTTCATCTGATCGCACATCCAAAAAAAAATGTCTCTAAAGAATGTATTAATGTTAATACATTTGATAGATCTGAATTGACGCTTTGCAAGAAGTCACTGGCAGATTTGAAGTTTGTTAATATTTCAGTAAACATGCACAAATTAAATACAAATTGAAAATCAATTCCATTAAGCAAACGGCTGGCTTCTATTCTCTGTTCGCCTGCTTCATTTGCAATAATATTTAATAAAACTAATACGGCCTCGAAAGTATTTTTCAAAGCTGACATGCAGATACCTGGGCTGTCCACCGGGTATAACAAATTCGTTTTAGTTCTCCTAATTTGCTATTTGGGTACATATCTTTCTGTAGTTTTATAAACCGGAAATGGAAGCTAACACAGAAAAAATATACAATTCTTCCAATGTAAAGAAAAAGAAGTCTACATGTTTTACCTGTTTGCAAATATGGACGATTACAAGGTTCAGTCGGTGATTGAAACAGTGAACATATATACAGTGAGGTACTTGATCCATTATTACACAAGGTGCGGTGACACTATGTTCACATAATTGGGATGGTTACTAACAACAATATATAGTTAGTAAACTAACTTACATATTCATGTTGAAGTTTCACTAAACTATTGATAAAAATAAAAATAAATCGAAAGGTACAGTAAGCTTTAATATATACGGCACGCTATAGGTATTAACTGCAGCTACTCTTTAAACGAAAGTCTTGCGATACAATATTAACTGAAATTATGTAGATGATAAATATATTGGAGTTTCATTTGATGATCGTACGTCTAATATTTAATCTTGAGTTTAGTCCATTTTAAGTTAGTACACAAATTAAGTAAATCTGAAATAGATAATAATTTGTTGATTCTACGCTTTGCTTACGTTTTACACTTACTAAAACATTGTAGTCTAATTGTAAGTTGGTAGATATACTTCAATTCCATTTAATTTAGTAGTTTAGTAGTTGGTCTTTGCTGAACTATAGCGGTGACAATTATGGGGATTTAGGAGTCCACCCTCACTGTAAGGGCCGGATTTTTAGTTGGAGAGAATCATTTAGAGATTTATTGGTGCGACTAACCCTCAAGATCTCAGTTATAAGTGAACAAGGATGCATATGGAGCATACTCTTTGCTAAATGGTAGGCCCCTGTTAGCCCATCGCGACCATTTTCAAGAACAGAGTGGAAGCCAAGAGAGAAACGTCTCAGCATGCGTGCGGAGGACGTTTTGGTTTCCCTGTTTACCCTCATCCATTTCCGCATATGATCATCAAAAGTATCGAAATACAAGGTCGGGTTCTTACTTGCGTAACGATTAGTAAATGGTTTTCAGTAATAAATAATGGAAGTCGGAAAACCGTCCTTAAGATCTCTGTGCCTTTTGTAACTAATTGTGCAATCAATTGATTGCATTCAAAGTAGATTAAAGAGGGGGCCAAGGGGGGGCCGATGAGATTTTAAAGGGGGCGGGGCCCCCCCCTGGCCCCCCCTTGGCTACGTCCCTGATTTAACACTGGTAGTCACAAGGTCTATATTGTTACACAGCATATGGCTCAAGGTCAATTTAATAAGGAAAGCTAGGTTCTTTTATACAATAGCCCCGCCACTCTCAAAACCCCAGCAAAGAATGTCTCCAAGGAACAATCGATTCAATAATGAGACTTTGTTTTGGAACAAAATGGAGGCTTAACGTAAAACAGTTATTTTCCACCCGGGTTGGGTGAAGGTTGGTTAGTTTTCTTCTTTAAAGTTTTTGATATAAGCAGCAACAGTTTATCATAGGAAAAGCGACGTGTTGGGTATAGTTGGTAAGGTTTGTTTCCATAAAACATTTTTGATATGAGTAACACTTCATTATTATAGGAGAATACGTAAGTACCCTTATGTCAAAACCTTTTTATGGAAACAAACCATAACCAACCTTCACCTAACCCGTCGCTTATCCCAGTGTTTCTCAACCTTTATTAGACCGTGGAGCACACCACGATATCCCCTAATTTAGGAGAAGCACCAGACCAAATCCTTCTATTATATAAAATCAAAACCCTCCCCTCTCCCTATAGGTTGACATAAAATTAAATGAAAGCAAATGCGATGCAGCATATTTTTCATTCGCATTTTAAAATCACTTAAAATCCCTTTATGAATGCGGCACTTAAACCAAACGACGTCTGAAAGAATGGAGATTCATTTTCCGGCCATTGATTTTCGAATACGCGTAGAATCGTTCCGCAAATTTATTATAAAAAAGAAATTTTTGCTAAATTTTAGACAAAAAATTTTGTAGTCAAGGGTATCTTAATTGTTGCTGTAATTAAGTAAGGTACTGTATATATGCATGTACTTTTTTACATTTTACAGTACATGAATATTACATTGTCATGAAAACGATCCACAAAATGAAATAAATAAGTTCTTACTGTAAATACCTGCAAATAAATTATGGAAAAATGTATTCCTCAGCACAGAAACCTATGGTATATAAAAGCCAGAGTGGCTTGATAGCTAGTACCGTAATTAAATTATTACATAAAACAAATAAAACATTTTAGCAAGTCCTTTAATTATAAAGGCAGAAAATACTACAAACTTAGTATTATAAACTAGGTAGAATTATATATTTGGGCCTGCATGTTCGAACAGAGTACATCTATCCTTGGGCTAAGTTTGGATAGAGATAGTCTTAATGTTGAAGTGATGTCCAAACGATTTCTCAGCTTGCTTTTTGTTTCAGTAACTACAGAAAAACCACTTTCATATAGAAAAGTCGATGAATAAGGAAGAAGGACTTTCAGCGCTTTTTCACTTAGCTGTGGAAATTCAGTGAAAGCATTAATCCAAAAAGTTTAAAGAGGAAAATCCTTTTTTAAAATTTTTAATGCGCAGTCTGAGGAAAGATCAGCTAGTAACCCATCTTCTTCTTCTAGTGATAAGTTATTTCCTTGATTATCATTAAATGGGTCTAATACCCACAAAGAACCTACTCTTGGATCTTTGATTAAAGGAAAATATTTATCAAATTCATCACTAAGTGTATCTAAGTGATTAACAATGATCAATTGAAGTTCTGCAAAATTAAATTCTTCATTGTTTCTATCTTTAACTTCATTCAGAAGCTCTGTTAATCCAGAAAACATATGTAAGTAGTTGTCTTTGGCTCTGTTAACGCATAACTTTAATTTCTTTTTAAACCCTTCTATTTTACTATACATGTGAAAAACATTTTTCAATGATCCTTGTAGTGATAAATTTAACTCATTCAAATTCTGAAAAATGTCTGCAAGATAACAAATTTTCAAGTACCAATTAATATCCTTGTAGTATTCACAAGATCTGAATTTTTCTCAGACAGAAAACACACTACATACTTCCTAAGTTCACACAACCTTTTTAACACTCGACCTTTGGACAGCCAGCAAACTTCTGCATGCAATAATAGTGTGGAATGTGCAGATCCCATTTCATCGCATAGTATTCCAAACAATCGGCAGTGAAGTGTACTGGATTTTATTAAATTTACTGTTTTGATGGATATTTCTAACACTTCATTTAACTCTGAGCTTAACTTTTTACATGCTAATAATTCTCGGTGAATAATACAATGTTTAATTTTAATTTTTGGCACTACTTCTTTAAATTTTGCAATCAATCCTGCATGTACACCTGTCATATTTGCTGCACCGTCAGTACAAATCGAAACAATTTGAAAAATCGATATCTTTGCTGGAGAAATATTCAGATATTAGATGCAAGTATATAGAAACTATAGGAAATGTTACACCTAGGGGGAAGTAGGGAATCGGTTAGTGAGAGAGAGGAGGTGGAATGGTGAAGGAGAGGTTGGTTGGCGGGCAATAAAATGTTCTTTTATGTATACAATGTGGAAGGAGAAGGTCCGTGAATTGGAGAGAGGAATAAAGGGAGTGAATATGTTTCTTAGTAAAAAAAGTAAGATGGGGAAGGGAGGGTATTGCAGAGTAGGAAAGGGGAGGCAGAAAGTTGGAAGAGGTTGGAGGATGGGTAAGAAAACGTAGTACATATTCGGAAAGAAAAGGCAGAACAAGTATATTTTATAATCAAAGCAGTGTTGCGATTATCGTAACGTGATAGGCAAGTCTTTACACTTCGTTCTAATAAACAGTTTATATTTCCAATAATTGGACTTTTCACTTTAATTTTTTAAAAGGCTTCCGGAGCACCTGCCTCATGTTTGCGGAGCACCGGTTGAGAAACACTAGCTTATCCTATAATAAAGTGTTGTTGCTTATATCAAAACTTATTTATACAAATTTAACGAAGAAAACTAACCACCTTCCCCCAACCCGGTTGGAAAATAACAGTTTTCGAGATATATATTGGTTAAGCCTCCATTTTGTTTAAAAATATATCTCGAAAACTTATTTTCCAACCGGGTTGGGTGAAGGTGGTTAGGTTTCTTCTTTAAATTTCCATTATGTAAGTACCCTTATATAAAAACTTTTTTATGGAAACCAACCAAACCACCTTCACCCAACCCGTTTGGAAAATAAAAAAACAACCTCAACCTGCGGACTATACCTAAGTACCAATTTCCTTTATCTTGTAAGAATAATTCCAGTACAGCTCGTTCATTATTGATCACACGACACAATCTTACAAAATTCATATCATTCGATAAAAGTGATCAATCAATAAACTCTTAATTTGTTTATCATTGTTGTGAACACAACAATCTGTAGATTTTCTGTTTAGTTTTGCTGGGTTTTGAGAGTGGCAGAGCTATTTTATAAAAGAACCGAAAGCTATCCTGTGGGAATAACTTAGGAATTATTTATTTAATCTGTAGGATAAGGGTCCAAGAATGGGATCAAAACGCACCATTTTTTGGGGGTGGGTCTATCGGGAAGCGGTTGCGGGAAAATCTTGCTGAGAGTGATGTTATTTTGTTATTTCCGGAGAATGTGTTCTATTAACTTTTCTGGATAACCATTATTTAAGGCTGTTGTTTTTATTGTTTGTAATTCAGCAATAAAGGCATTCCTTTTTAAAGGTAGTTTAATAAGTCTATGTACTAATGAATGTAACACGGTGTGCTTCTGAGAGATTGTATGGTTGGATGATGAAGGAATAATAATAAGTCCGTGTGACTCCCACTGTTAAATGTGGTGTTCACAAAATGGAATGTGGTGACTTCCAAGCTATATATATATATATATATATATATATATATATATATATATATATATATATATATATATATATCTGTCACACTGGAAAGGAAATTTAAAACCAAGGAAAAAGAACATCGGCGGTGTTAAAATTGCAACAATAGGACTGCTTCTCAATTTGCTGAACACTTTTTTGATCAAGGACATTTTTCTGATGTTGACTCAAAAAATTTTGCATTGTGAAAATAAGAGCCACAGGCTTAATGCATTGGAAATTATTGAAATTTTCTCTGCTATTAAAAGTGGCCACAATGTTGTTAACGACTGTTTGTACCCTTCCCACTCCCCTCTCCTTGATATCCACTCCATACGCCCCCATCCCTCACATTAGTTTCCTAACGAACCCCGATGACTCCACCTACTCATCACCCAATCTCCTTCCTCTGGGCCCAGATTTAAATGTAACCTCCCCTCCTTTTTCCCTCTCTCCCCCTCATAATACTTTGTACATAAGCTCTTGGTTTACGCTTTCGTATTACTCCTGATGATGACGCAAAGCGTCTAAATCTAGATAGAGCCTCTTAATAAAAATATTGTAAGAATTTAAAAAGTTATTTTTAATTCTTAATAATGAATTTCTGCAAAGCAACGGCAGGAACAATTGACTGTTTTATATTGTTGATTTCCGAGTCAATTCACGATAATAGCCGACGTCATTTTCGTAGCAACAAACGTGAACAACTTTTCTATTAACAGAAACTACAAAATATAAGATAGTTTGACAACTAGAGGACAATTATCAAGTATGCATTTTATTTGTGAATGACTCATCAGTTTAATTACAATGCGCTTCTCTTGATTACACCAAATAGTTTTCTAGTAACCATTTATGCCACAGTTATCACAATTTTAGTATAATTCGCCATTGGAGAAACTTACACTTATGAAGGTTTTCCAACAATAAATAGTAATTTCAATTAAGATAAACGATTAAAAATAAACAATCATATCAATAATTAGTTTTTACCCGTCATATTGAATTGTATTTTTTTTAAATCTGAAAATGCATTTAAAAGGGCGTTTTTGTGTTATCAACCTTGTTGTATAATATGTAATATATTGTCCGTCAAAAATGACGGGTTCAGATCAATAAAAATCGTTATTAAAAATTTTAACTTTAAATAAATCATTTTAACTATCACTATTTATATTAATTTTGTTTCTCTCAGTAATCAGTTCTCTAGATAAACAAATTTTGAGGCAGGGGAAGGGAAGAGAGGAAGGTAGTTATCCTTGAGACAACAATCTAAGCTCGAATTTTGCAATTACATAGTTGTCGAAGCAGTTATCGTTAAAATTAAAATATTACCTCAAAATATGCGATTTATTAATATGAGCACATACGAGCTCTAGGCGGAAAAATACGAAAAGAACAAGATCGTAGACAGAATAAGAACATCGTCGGTCACCTTTTTCTAATTTAATTTCCAAAAGAATAAAAGTCTGCACATCCAAAAGAGGGCAGGGGAGAGTAAGACGGAAAGGCATTTAATAATATTAATAATAATTTCTTTAACACAAAGAGGTTTTCCCAAAATACAAGCGTCATAATAGATTTGTGACAAGCACATACGTCCATGTCTCGGCAGAATCCGAACCCGCGAGCCTTGTATTGGGAGACGTATATATTTAAAAAAATATAACTAATCTTGAGCTATGTCGTTTGTAATTAGTTATAGATTAAGAAATTAAAAATGATTAGGTATTATTTGTAAAAAAGAATTTAAGGTTAAATCTTGTTGATGAAATGCATATACATTTAAACTTCTTATAACTAAAGTATTCCATAAATTACAATATTAGGTTTGGACTATGTTTGGACTATTAAAACAGTCACTATAGCATGAACCAAAAAGGTATCTATTATATAAACCAATTAATTTATAAATAAATATAATTTTTATTTTATAAAAAATACTATTATTCTTCTGTAATCATTAAGAGTGTCAACATTAAGCAATCCTTTTTGTTCATAAATTTTAAAAATAAATAACATCAAAACGAATTAAGTTGCGTAGCATATCCAGAAATTATAAGCTTTTTTCTATGTATGCTCATTTTTTAATTCGCTATTGTCTAATGCAGTGGTCTTCAAACTTCGAGAAGCTGCGGAGCCCTTTTAGCGGCCCTCTTAAACTACGACTCTCCAGCAACCAATTTAACTTTGCCATGAATATGTATAACTGTACATACGGCAAGTAAATATGTCTGTTTTAACAATATTATAATACTATATATTGTATTGTGATTTTATTACGTTTTTATATGATTTCTTTAATCCATGAATCACTTAGCGGAGTGCAGTTTGAAGAACATTGGTCTAGTGCAGGGGTGGGCAAACTTTTTACGTGGCGGGCCGCTTTAACAGTTGCAGCTTCTTAGGAGGGCCGCATAAACAGATAAAAATGCTTCGGCGGGCCACGTTAGGGTTCACGTCTTTAGTAATGTGAGGTAATTCCAGAGATCCTGTTAGGAAAATTCAATAATAAATAATATGTTATCCCCATAACATCACTGGAAAAGGTTTTCCGGCATTAATTTTAAGCCACAAATATGAAATTATCTCTATTTTATATTACGGTTCGCTTTCATAATGGCATAGCGGACCACATAAAATGCCCTCGAGGGCCACATGTGGCCGGCGGGCCGCAGTTTGTCCACCCCTGGTCTAGTGGGTATTTTAATTCTCTAAATTCCATGAGCAATGAATGTAATGCTTTCAAAAATAAAGAAAATAATGTTCAAAGTTATCATTTGCAGAAGAACTCTCGGAAAAACATGTGCTGACCTGTGAGATTAAGATTATGGGATCATTAATTTAAAAAAAGGAAAAACTTGTTTTAATTTATGACGGTAATTTTTCTTTAAAATATCCTAAAATCTAAAACGACGAAATTTTAATCCAAGCATTTCCAAAAATTAACGCCACATCCGCTCCATAAAAACAATGAATTATTTCCTGAATAATCGTGCCTCTTACAAAGAAAAGGTAGCCCGCCTTAAATCCGTGTAAGGAACATCGCGATAGTTAATATATACATAAGGAATTATCCTTAATCTTTGTGGTGGACGATGAAAAACAGGACAAATTATAAGTTATTCGCACGGAAAAACTCGGGAGTCCTACGGTAATCAAAATAAAATTAACGCGACGGGTATATTTTTTCGTTCTTTGGTAGGGAAATAAAACAGCCTGACAACCGAGGGCAACAGCTATTCTGCAGGCAAGAGCGAGTCAGACGGAGCTATATTTTATCGACACGTAGACTATATACACAGGTGTAATCGGAAGATATGGCGCCTATGGCAAAATTTAAGGAACCGCCTATATATATATATATATATATATATAATTTCTGCCACTGCTCATATATCTCACATCAGATGAATTATTATGAAGAAATATTCGGTGGATGATTCTGGTTCTTTTTTAGGCATACATTCACGGTAAATAATTTACTCATCTCTGAAGGGTCCGAAGCGTTCCAAAAAGCTGTCCGTGCATATCTTTGACCCGATGGAAGCTGTTCTATGCTTTCCCTAGGCATCCTCATATACTCCCACCGCTACCCGAAACCAATCTGAACCCTCTCGATACCAACGCTCCCTTCCAAACCGCAACGCCTACCTCCTAACTCCTCTTGCCCTCTCCTCCCACAAACCTTCGCCCACTCCAATCCTATCCAACACCCCCAACCTCTTCTCCGCCCACGTTAGTTGTACACGTCCTCCGCATCCTCCAAAGGCTGAGATTCCTTATCTGCAGTCCGCCGCGTATATCACGTTTATGAACGGTTCGGGGTAATCGGCGAGTATAATACCCTGCGTCACGCGAATCCTGTTTGCCTTAGAATTAGCTCACGCCCCCCAAACATAACCTCTCTACCCTCCATCTCTCTCTCTCTCTTTCTCTTCTCTCAACCTTTCCATTTTCTCTCTCTCTCACACTTTTCTCTTCTCTTTCTCCGCTCGCCTAATTCTTTATCCTCGTCTCACCGCCGACGCCTCCCACTACTACACTAACACTCTTTTGCACTCTTCTGTTATCATATCCCTTGCTATGAGTCGCTTTCCGTAACACTTCCTCTTACGTAAATCGTGGAGGAACTTCTACATTCGATTTCTTTTCATTCCGCTGTTTCTCCGAAGCGCGTTCTTTCTACGATTCCCGTAATTCTCTCTTCGATCTTTTAACTGTTTATGTAGATTTTCTCTCTCCTTGTTTGTAATTGATGCTCATGAAACCTCCGCATTGTATATTCTATTTCAGAGTCCCCCGTTCTATTTTATGAGACAAACTCCTAGAAACCTTTTTATATTGGTCATTTGCCAATGTTTTATTTGCAAAGTTTGCTTTGCTCTCCATCTTATAATGCGCCATAATTTTTTATATTAATTTCGTTGAGCTGGCAACTTCAAACACAATCAGTCAATTAAAAAAAAATAAACTGTTTTGCACACAGATATGTTTATTATTTTGCCTCATTATAACTCTTGCATCATACACGAGATCATTTCCCACTGCAAGTGATACATTTTCAGATGTTATACTTTTTCTTAAAAGATTTCATTGTCCTTGTTTAATGTATTATTGAGATTCATATGGCATTTTGATTACGCAAAGGCTTTCTCTTTCATGTCCGACATTCATAAATCGCGACCGTTTTTTCTGGCGTTTTTTCACCTATTCCGTCCATTTGCACGCACTGAAAATTACCAATTTTGGATTCCATTAATTGTTATATCTCAAGAATTTAATTTTGTTGAAGATCTTCATATTTCAGAGTTTCGTTGGAAGTTCTTAATATGTTAATTATATTTTCTACGTTACTTTAACATTTCTTCATTTTGATGTCATATATTCGTTGAGCATAAAATATCACTTCCATTAGCTGTGTGTGAAGCAATTCTCACGAAGACCATTTTGTATGCACTGATTGATTTAACGTATGGAAAAATTTGAATAAAAACAAACACTCCAGCAAAATATTATCACTTTTCAATTAATCCTTACTGTTAAAATAGCTCACATGAAAATGATAAAATTTCCATAATTAATTCAACAACACTCACCGATCAATATTTACTTTATTATAATATTGTAGTTTACGTAAATAACGATCTCATTAAATTAATTTAGATACTCATTCAATACATAAGAATCTAATGGAAATTTTCATCACGTTTCAAGTGAATGCATTTTTGAACCCGTGCCATAAATACATAGTCTATGGGTGTAATTTAGTTAATACGTCATTGTTGGGCAGCGAAAACCTAAAGAACCAGAAGCAAAAAATCAATTCTGCGTGTTTACGTACGGATGGGGCTAAAAAAAGTGAATACTTGCCGTGCAAACTAACGAAAACAATAAAAGGTGAATTACCCGAGCGGCTATCGCTTCGGAGAGATAGTCGACAGGAAGCAGTAAACTCAACTTCCTGCATTTGATTTCGGTTTCGATCTTTAACGCAATCTTGAACCACCTCAAGTTTCCATTACGTTGGTGTAGGAAGGGAAAAGTGCGAAACAAAGCAAAAAAAACGAATCGCCGCAAAAAGGCTAAGGGAATACTGATTAAAATTGTGAAAGCCGCTCATCCATTTCACTTGAAAATGCAGACCGCGCCGACATGCTATTTGCTTCGGAGAACGGACGGAGAAAACAAAGGGAAAGAAAAGATAGAAGAATGTTTTTTCCTTCATTTTCAAATTCTCTCTCTCTTTAATTCCCTTTCTACCTCTTTCTATCCCCCTCTATCCTCTCTCTCTCTCTCTCTCTCTCTCTCTCTCAAAGGCATATATAGAAGGAAATCTCATTATTCCCTTTCGCGGTACAAATTAACCACTTGCCGATAAGAGATAAGAGAGGCACCAAAAGTGACCAGCGGAGAATTCCACCTCGTGGCCTTCCTCCCATTTTCCTCCTCTCCTCCTCCTCATCCTCTGTTCCCTTTCTCTTCTTCCTCCATTACCATCCGTCCCCTTCCGTGACCAGAGACCTTAAGTCACGATTCCTTTTATTCCACCTAACCTCGGAGCGGACGAACATCACTGCCATTACGCCGATTACTGCTTTACGTTACGGGTTTGTGTGAGAGTGACGTCGAGATGGATGTGATGGAGGGAATGAAGAGTGTCGGTAAGATGAGGGGGGAGTGGCAATGCTGAGGTGGGAGGTAGGAGGAGGAGGAAGGCCGGCACGTCTTTCAAAAGGAAGGACCGAGGTATTGGAGGGACCCCTACAAAAGAGCCCCCGCCTCCTGTCTCTCTCAATTCGCCCCTTGCGGTCTTTATCTAGCCGCGTGATCAGATGCAACGGATTTTGGTTGTGAAGCACGTGCGTCGGCGGCGTTAATCAAGATGCAATGCGGGGCGCCCATTCGGACGTAACCACGAAAGCGTTGTCCCCCTTCCATCCCGTTCACGTGACGTCCCAAGGCGCGGCAGCTCTTTGAGGGGCAAATTCAATCGTCTTGTTTGGCATAAGAGGAGACCTCGAGACGCAATTATTCGTCCCGATTGTGGGATTAAGGCGATGGAGAAGAAAAATGATTGTTTCTTCACCTCGTACTCTCCACTGCTCTTAGAGAGAAAATTTGTTATTGGTCTTGCAAAATATTCGGAGTAAGATTGATTATTTTATTTTCGTGATTTGTTAAGTCGTTTTTACCTTATATTTCAATCCAACGTTATCTCTAAATTAATACACAAAGCTAGGGAATAAAATACACAAATAAAAAAATAAAAGCTACGACGATCGAAAATACATTTACTAAGTAATTATAAACTTATACAGTTATTGCGTTTGACAAACAATTTATCACCTCTAACGTATAATGAATCAGATACGATATAAATGAAAAATTTCTTAGAAAGTTGCATAAATACGATTATATACGAGATATGATCGGAAAGTAATAGGCCTGAGAGTAAAACTTGTTCAAAGCAATTTGCTATTACATAGTTCATATTATGCCTTTCAAATACTCCGCTTCCGCCGCGAGGACCCTTTTCCTTGTTTTTTCATATCTCAAATTCATGTAAAAATGTGTTTTTTAATTTAATGAATATATTGTTTAGCTCATTATCTGACCCAGAATGGCGATCTCTCATTCCTTTTTTCCGGGAAGAAAAAAGAATTGTAGGTTACTAGTTCCGGTAAATATGACGAATGAGTAGTTATCTCTAACCCAACTTCTTTAGTGGTCCATTGGCAAATCTGAGAGCGATGTGTAGTGGCGTTATCCAACCGTGTACAATGATGTTATGCTAATATCCTCTCACCAAATTGAAATAGTGTTCGAGGTTTACTCCTTGGTCTTATGGGACACAATGATCGCAAATGAAACCAACTTTGTCAGAGAAAATAATATGCCTGACCTTTCCTGTACTTTGACGTCTCATTCTGACGACGGAAAGTCTCTGAACGTTTCCAATAGCCATTTTAGACTTCAGTTGGTGATCGTAGTGGTAACATCTTTGTCTAAAAATATGAAACTTGAAGAAGTCGGAATTATAAGAGTAACTTTGGATGCACATGCTTCGGGGGCATATGCGTAGGTTGAGTGTTATACGGTTTAAAAGCTTAGATTTACGTATAGTGCTATGATTCAGGAGCAAACAAATGTAAGAGGGGTGGCAATAAATTAGGAGCATTTGGTGCAAGTTTGGTTGCATAAGTTTTAGAGGCTAGCTGAGTGAAGATGGTTGTATGAAATCAGGGAGTGTTTGGTGTTATGCGTTCAAGGTACAAACTAAAATGTACTGCAGAGGCGTGAAATTTGGCCCAAGAGAGAATTTTATGCGGTCCGCTAAGCTTTCAATATGATGTGATCTGTAATATTAAGTATAGATAATATTATATATTTCAGTTACAAATGTTGCCATAAAACCGTGCCTGGTGAAGATTTAATGCAGAAATAGTTAAGAGTTCATTTACATTTTTAAAATCTCATATGATATGTTGAGTAAGTACTGATGTAAGCTCTCAGCCGGCCGACTTTGGCACTCATGACTTCTAATACAGCCTGCCAAAGCGCTCATAACTACAAATTCGGCCCGCCAAATAAAATAGTTGCACAGTACTGATATAATGTGCGGCATAAACTTGGGAATTTTTCGGTCTGTATAGTAGCACACGTTCAAGGGGGAAACTTCTGTAATATACGTGGCATAAAACATTATGCATGTTGTGTAGTATGAGTTTAAGGGGGAAACTATTGTAAGGTAGGTGACATATAATCATGGAAAGATTTTTTTTCCAAGTTTGGTGGTATACCTCCTAAAGGAAATTATCGTAAAATCGGTGGGGTAAAATTAGGTGGTTGCTTGCTGCAAGTTTGATGGAATATATTTTTGAGGTCACTAGAATAGATATACTGTGGTGCAGGTCTGTCCAACCCATAGATCACGGACAATATGGTTACTTTTTATCAATCTATCGATATGATTAACTTTTGATTGAGATCGTGATGCGGGCGGCCGACCACTGCGGGGTGCTTAAACTATTGATTCAAATTCTATATAAAATCTATTATTTCACGCAAACACTCTACCGCGAGATAAACAAGCCCCGTTGAATGTACTTTTCTTCATTTCCAATTTTTATGCATAAGTTTCGCCTATACGAGCAAAAAACATTATGGCATATCTTGGTTATATTCTACATCCATAATTAGTATGTTAAACACCATTTCACTCAATGAGAGTTGTATAGAAACTTACACAAATATGTCAGACGTCTCCGATTGTTTTGGCATTCAGATTAGTTGAAATTAATTCCTTTGATCTCCTTTGTTTGTATTTCAAATAGCAAGGGTGCGATTTAAATATAAATACCAAATAGATATAACTACTATATTTTCGAGTTGGCACTAAATATAATTTTAAGGTCCGACATTTCTGTCGACATATGCCTGCGATGGTAGACAAGTTAGAGAATTTATTGAAGCTCGCTATTTTGTTTCACTGACATCGTTTCTTTTTGAGAAAATCAGAATATATTTTTTCAGAATTAATAACCGTAATATGTTCAACTGAACTCCTGAATAATTATTAAATAACCACTCACTATAAAATAGTTATGAAGTAGTTATGAGCATTTTTTATTATGCATCAACAAGCGGCTGCCAGTAGTCTATAAAAAATATTTAAAATATTTTTAACAATCTATGAAATATCAGTAACCATTTTTTATTACGTACTACTTGCTTCTATTTTGTTAGTATAACACTAACGGAAGTCATGTTTAGAAAGTATACTTTAGCTTAGTTAACGCAATCTACCTTTAGAGACATCGAAGGCAATACAACCGCTTAAGAAACCTTGAAAGCTAATATTGTCTCTGGAAGCTACGATAGCGAATAGTAAATATTTGGTTCATTACAATAGTTTGGTGTTATATTTCCTCTTTTCACGAGGAGTAATCTCAAGCCTGCAGCATATTACAAAGTAAATACAAGTTAAAAGCTGGTTTTAAAAGTGGAAAGAGCTGCAAAACTAAAAGTAAAGAACTCCTGTTGAACTTTTATCAAAACATTCATCGTATTAGTCATTCCATTGGTTTATATCATTGGCCACTTGGCGAACACAAAGTTTCGAGTCGTTCTTTTCCTCTCACATTCTACTTCCTTTCTCTTCTTCTCTCTCTTTCCTCCCCTCTTGCTTTCGTTCTCTCTCTCCGTTTCTGCCCATTCACTCATCCTGATCTCGACTCGGAACAGATTTCTTTATCCTTTTTCTCCCTTTAAATTACTAATCAGTTTCCCTTTCTTCAACAGTCCTTGCATTCTAACCTCGATTCCTTTTCCAACTATTTCCTTAACTGCTCTCTATTTGTCTCCGAATCAGAGCGTTTTTCCCCCTCCTTCCTTGCTCCATTTTTGTTCTCTGTACACGTGTTGAGAATAATTGGGCGATATTGTTTAATTTGCCCTAAAAGGAAAACCGAAGAAAATTTTGGAGCAGACATTTTGGGGTCTTGTTGGACCAACATCTGTACGAGACCTCACTAGGGGACATAAAGGAAGTGGCGCCGAATATTTTTTTGTATGTTCTTGGAGACAACTTTATCTCATGTTCTTCTATGAAATTGTGGAAATAATTTTTCATTAGTGAGAGTAAAAACATACATTAGTTTGTGGTATGTAGTAATTTATCTTTATCCGCAAAAACCCACATTCTTTTTAATAACTCTCATGTGTTTACATTGTGTCCGAATAAGATGTCTGTATTTACTGAAGGGATTCATTCAAAAGACTTGTTACAAGCAACAGACACGACATGGAATAGTATTTCAAGTTTAAAAGTGTTTGATAAAAGGCGGTTTACCTTTGTTCAACGGCTCAAAGTGAGTTTGATTACGCACATTAAAATAAATGTGGCACGTATTTACCCAACACTTATTATTATTAATTATACATGGTGCTTAATTGTGCGTTCGCAATATTTTACGTAAGTTACATGATAAAGCTTGTAACACATACGAAAACATGACTTTTCCATAAATTTGCGCTACGCTGTTTATCCAGGGACGATCTTTTTCAAGAGCGTAATGCTGACGGGGCTTAAGAAACTATCGTACATCTCTGGTTTTTAATGAACTAATTGCTAATAAAAATATATATTTAATAAAAACGCAAATTTTCACCCTCTTTTGGAAGTAAGGATGGTGTTACTTAGTTTTCTTAAAACCAAAACGCTGTTTTATCGACTACAGCATTTTTGCGATCACGGAAATCCTGTACTCGTAAATAATTCCAACAAGGTGGCGAATTTCATTTTAGTCCACCGTAAATTTTTGTCGCCCGCGGTCGGTTCGGCATCGACACTTTCTCGCTGAGCACGAAATATTTGTTGCAAGATTGTCTCTACCGTGTGTGCCCGCGTGAAAAATTAAATTTCTGGAAAGGGAATTCATCAGTCTTCTTTTGTTGTGGTTGGCCGCGGTCCAGAGAGTGGGCTGCGAATCGAAGACGTCAATTTCTCCCTCTTTAAATACATCCAATTTTTGATATGCCCATTCTCTTCGCATTTCCATTTTCACCGAGGCCATTTGTTAACGCTTTTCACCAGCGCAGTTCATTTTTTTCTCATAAGATGAATGCATCTTTCTAAACGTGAGCTTAAATTCCTGAGTCAGGTCAGCGATGAGGTGATTGCTTGAGGCGATTGGCTTTTGGCGAAAATCCAAAGCAGCATTCATTAAAATTAACGTTATCCGTTGTCAAACAAACAAACTTGATTGCAGAATGTCTCTTTTGAATATGGGTAATGTGCTGTGGATATTTTTTTATTATCCAAAAATGTTTTAAAAGACAAATGATGAATGTATTTTATACATAAGATGTAATTAAAAATTTCGATAATTCCGCATAAATTATCTGTTCAAGTTTTCAAATATATGCAACATTAGAAGTGATCATTTTTGATAGCTAGCGTTTACATATAATTTTTCATCAGTTATCTAATATAACTGTCGATGAAAATGTTATGATTAGAGAAATCCTTTTCTTACAACGGTTGGATACTAAAGACATTATGGTACGAGTTGTCGAGTTGTCTGCAGGCGCTTAAAAAACCTCAATGCAGCAGGATCTGAACTCGTAAATAAACCAACGAGATACCCAAAACAACACCATTTCTCCCACATAGATCCAAAATATTTATGATAAGAAATTGCAAGAGTTCGTGCAGAATATTTCTAATTTTTTCAACATTAAAGTACCCATCTGGAATTTCCATATTACCTTGTGCCCAAGTTTTCGTATTTAAAAGTTCCGTGACTCAGATCGCTCTGTATAAACAATAACAACAAAATTGAAACGGTGTACTCCATGTCGGAATACACAGTGTTTCCAATGCGTCCTTTGAGATTTCACAATGTTCTCAATATTGTTCGCTCAGATGAGAATTTAACGATAAGCAAGCAAGGTACGTTGTAAAATACATGTAGATCTTCATGTAAAGTAGTCGTAATTACAGTGGTTTCGTAGTTGAAACAAAGGAACATTGTAAATTACATGTAGGTCTTCATGTAGAGTGATCATAATTGTTGCCTGATTTTAACCACAATTGGAATTGGTCGACCAATTTTAGTAAAACTTCCCAATACGAAATTTTATTAAAATACGTCAGGTGGTTCCAGAATTGAAACAAATGAACAATTTAAACTACATTTAGGTCATGTAAAGTGGTCGTGATTGTTGTCCGATTTAAATCAAATTGGAATCGGACAATTAATTTTTGCAAAACTCTTTTATACTAAATTTCATCAAAATGCGTCCAGCGATTCCCGAGTTGAAACAAAGGAACATTGTATACTACACGTAGGTCTTCATGTAATGTGGTCGTAATTGTTGTCCGATTTTGACCAAAATTGGAATCTGTTAACCAATTTCAGCAAAACTCCCTAATACCAAATTACACCAAATTGCATTAAGCGGTTCCAGAATTAAAACAAAGGAACTTTGTAAACTACATGTAGGTCTTCATGTAAAGTGGTAGTCATTTTTGTCAATGTTAACCAAATTTGAAATCGGTCTATCAACTTTAGTATAACTTTTAAATACCAAATTTCATCAAAATACGTCCGGCGGTTCTTCAGTTAAAACAAAGGAACATTTTTTCTACATGTAGGTCATGTAAAGTGGTTGTAATTTTAGTACGATGTTAATTGTAATCGGCCAGTTTATTTTAGCAAAACTTCTTAACACCAAATTTCATCAAAATACGTCCAGCTGTTTCCTACTTTTAACATGCGGACGGACGGAATCGACCTAATCGAATTGAATCTACTAAAATGTTGGTAATTTCGATTTTCTTAGTTAGTTGTACCCAGTCATCTTACCAAATTTCACATTCGTAACATTTCTGCAAGTAGCTTAGGTTTTATATTATATAATATATATAGTATTAAGTAGAAGCTATTTGTAATAAATATATTTCGTTTAAT
Organism: Tanypteryx hageni; assembly: GCA_028673005.1. Taxonomy (NCBI): domain Eukaryota; kingdom Metazoa; phylum Arthropoda; class Insecta; order Odonata; family Petaluridae; genus Tanypteryx; species Tanypteryx hageni. Next base: position 62,985,081 of record CM054116.1, read on the forward strand.
TTATCTATTTTGCTGCTGCAGATATCACGGTTATCAAAATTACTCGTTATTAAAATCTACCAGATTACAGACTGATTTTTTGGGTTGATTCGGCAAGATTACTCGTAACATCAGAGACGCATCATAATCTCTTTTTCATGTATTAGTAAATTCTGTTTGCACTTATTTTTATTTCAACATAATTACAAATGCGGTTGAAAAATATGCTGCATCGGTTTACGTTTGCTTTACTCCCATTTCAGTCCGGATTTCACATTTTACGAATTTACAGGTATATTAATTTATTATATCAAATTAGTAAAATGAAGCTATTTTCAGTATTTGAGATTTCATAGATAAAAGTTCGTAAAATGCAGTTCTACAACCTAGAAAAACGACGATATCTATAAATTAAAACTCGCTCCTGAATCTTATGTCGCTGGTGGGACACACCGCACAAAAGAGAGGTTAGGTCGGTATTTCCCAGCCGGTGCGTCGCGGCACGATGGTGTGCCATCTGACATGAACAGGCATGCCGCGGAATTTGGGGTAGGCATTCTTTTTCCAACCGTCTCGGTGGTAACCTAACACTAAAGAAGAATGAGCTTGTGCCGAATATTCTATCGCTGTGGGAACTAGAAGAAGTGTGCTGTAGTTCAAAGCCGGGTTATTCTATTCGTATATTAACTTACCACCAAAGAAGTGGTCCTCTATGAAAGGATAGCGGTGTAGATTTCATGCCGTCACATAGACTTTTACTGTCTTCAATCCCTGCGAGACTTTTTGACAGACTCAGATCTCACGTTAAAACTGTGTTTGTGTCGGGAAGTGAGAGTTGGGGGAAAGGCAAGGGTCGATGCGCTGTCTAAATCTTTTATTTAAGTGTCCCATGGGATGAAAAAGGTTGGAAAATACTGGATTACATAACGATGTGTAAAGTAGTTCTAGAAATTATACTGGGATATGTTCACAAGACTTATAGCCTTGGCCAAATTATGCACATGTTATAATGGAAAAAATTGTTTCAGAAAATTGCCCCCGTAGAGAACACCAATTAAAAGAGCTTATCTTTTCGTTCCTCCAATACTTGAAGATTTTTTCTTTGAGATTTTTCTCATAAATGACCGTAACAAAGACTCCTCCCGCTGCCACCTAAAACTTAACGCGTGGATTTGTTCTCTGTAAACTTGGTGGATAAAAATGAATGCGACACAATTCCTCCTCAATATATATATATATATATATATATATATATATATATATATATATATATATATATATATATGTATGTATGTATGTATATATAACACCCCACCAACATATCGTAAGGCAGATTTACGTTTTGTTTTTGTAGTTTTAATTCACAACAAAGGCAAATTTTTTGCGTGCAACATGACCCCATTCCACTCCTGCTCATTTTTCTGCTTGTTACACTCGCGTTTTCAGAGCCGACACTTCATCTGGTCGCTATTCTTTTCTTGACGCTTTAGCCATTAAACTATTACCTCGGATGGCTGGCCCAGTTTTTCCAAAAAGCAACCTTTTTTACGCCTCTCGCGTTGTTCCAACTCTTGGCACCGGAGCCCTAGCGTTTACTCATTTACATTGGATTTTGTCCGCAGCGCGAGGTCTCGAGCTGCTTTGATAAATTTTCGCGGATTTGTGATTTTTCGACTCATTGCCTCAATTGGGTGATAAAAATTTCCGTGAACGCAACGTTTTTTTTCCCGAAAAGTGTGCAATTTGTCCCATAATATAGAATGGGTTGCATGTGTAAAGACATTCATGCTAATTTAAAAAGATTCTTGCCGTAATTTTGCGGAGGCGTAATTTGGTCACTCACCAAAGTGTTTAAATTGTTTTTAATATCACAATCATAGCCACATGTTACTTTTTGAGTTGCAATTAATTTATTGTAAATTATATCTCCGTAGGACGTCAATTGTCAGATATACTAATGTTATATGTCCCATAAAATTACCTGAAATTTATCTTTTTTAATTATTTGCAAATGTTGCTTTTGTAAAGAGAGAAAATATCGTAATGTCCTATATCAAACCTTAATTAGTGAGAAAATAATTATTCCAGTTATACTTTTTCTGCCAACGAAAGAAGAAATTCAATACCGATCTTAATATACCTTACATTTATCTTACCAATAACTTTGCTGATGACGTTTCAATGTTTTGAATTGGTCTGGAGAACGTTTATTTTGCCATTTTTCACTTTTTAGTGTATAATGCACATAGTGCAAGCGTTGTTATTGTGAAAGAGATTTATTTATGATATTTAACCTGAAAAATTCTCAGAAATGGGGTATGTCTCAAGAATCAAAATGATACGCAAGTTATGTGACGTTCCTTTGGAAGTAACTAATGATAAAGAAATGTCGAGACAAAGAAGATAACGAATACATCTAAAACACCGAAACTAAAAACTATGATAAGAGGATAAAATTATATTTTATAATATAATTCAAGTAATTTATGATCAATATAGAACCCAAGTGAATAATTGCGGCTAAGGTTTCTGTAATTGCATTTGATACCAAGCATATCTCTATTTTATAAAATGCCTTTCTTCTTTGAATATTATAGCTAATGACTTATTGAAAATTGTAGTATAAATGCAATTACTAAACTAAATTTCTTCAATCGAAAAAATTAGATTAAAATAAATTGAATGTTAATGGGATTTTGAGTTTCGAAGTCATATATATTTATATAATATTTTACAATTTAAACATATTAACATTATTATTTTTATTGCGATACTGTGACAGCTATTTGGCCTTGAAACCCATAACTAATTTGTTCTATGCATTAAAATTTGTGTCGGAGTATTCGTTATCTAAAGCAGCGTTTCCCAAGCGGTGGTTCGCGTACACTTAGGGATTCACAAAATAATTCTGAGGGGTTCCCGAAAAAATTTTGGTAAATGCCTCTTTTTCACTTTCTTGGTTGTACAATTCTTACCAAGATTTTAATTTCTTTAAAATTTTTTTCACGGTTTTGTTTTCAATTTTTTCTTATGCTTCAATAATTACTTATATTTGAAATTTACAGGGTACTTACTATAAATTCATGACAATACCAAAGATTCTGATTTTATTGTAAAAGTTTACATAATATGTGCTATATTAACTTTTTATTTTTAATGAATTAATCCAGAAAGATATGTTTTTATATACTTTACTCGCCATTACAAGGGGTTCGCCGACAAAACTGTTACAACTCAAGGGATTCTTTAAGATAAAAGGTTAATCAAAGGGGTTCTCGACGAGAAATAGGTTAGCTCAATGGGTTTGCAAAGTGAAAAAGGTAGGGACCACTGATCTAAAGAATCACAGAGCGAGCTATAGTCTAGAAATCCCGTCTCTCTTCTTTGTATTGCATGAAATTTATTGTTAAAAACCAAAAGAAATAATAACGCTCCAAACGTGATATTTCAAAAGGGGGAGTGCCGTTTTGAATGTATTGCCATTTCTCTCCACAAAATAGCATCAGAGCATAATTCTGCACGTGTCAAACAAGGTCACTGGAAGAGGGAGGGGAGCAGCATAGTGGGAATGTCGAATGAGGCACTATCGGAATAATTGCTCCACCTTCACACAAATGCGGACGTCGTGGTGTCCGAGGAGGCCATTATGTTCGCAGTTCGTGGAATGCAATGGATTCCGTCGCTAGGAATCTACCTTTCCCGTGAAGAATCACGTTCGCAATAATCAACGTACTCGCCGCGGTTTACTTCTCTCCCTTATTTACGGTCTTTTCTACTTCTCTATACCCGGAATTCCTATGCAACCTAGGCGAGGATGGGTACCTCTTGGCCGCTATTGGAATTCCGAAGTCAGGGCGTGATTCACCAGTTACCGAGTTAATCCTCTGTTATTGCTTTTTCGGAGGCTTCTCTCGGCTCCATGAGGCACGCATCCCTAAACTCTCCCTTCACATTTGCGGCTCCTCCCTCTGCATCCACAGCGGCGGGCACATATGGAAGTTAGTCCGCTGCCAAATATGGGTTTACGGAAATGTTATCGCTGAGTCTTCCTCCCTCTTTGAATCCAATGGATTATAGAAGCGCGAAGGCAAAACCGCGGTGATGGTGTGAAGTCTCGTGAAATATCATGGTTTCGTTCGTGGTTTTTATTTCGAGGAATGTTGTTGACCACATGGGTATGTGCATCAGAGAAAAGCTTAAATTCTTCAAGATAGCCTTGATATGAAATACTGAGAAATCGAATTCATATGTATTGGCAATAATCCCCACTGTAAACTTGCTTTCGGCAGCATAAAGGAATCTTTATCGGAAGATCCGTTCACTGAGGACTTCCAGTTTGTTTTAAACAACAGTTTTATACAACATTTAGCTTTACCAAAGTTTCATGTTTAGACAAAAAAAATACATATGATTGATAATCTACCTTTTTTTCTATTTTTTTTTTCGATTAAAAATATCTTTAAGAACTCCGATTTTAATAGACACCTGTTATCTACGGCATTTTTCTGAGATATTATTTTTCAACAAATGTACGATTTTCTCTAACTACATTTGTCTTATCGACGGTACCTTTTTGTTAACGTAACGTATCGTAAATATAATTCGGTAATTCAGGATTTACCTAAGCTGCGGGGACTAATATCTTCTTAAATTTATGCTATTATTTAGTATTAGCAAAAGTAAATCTTCTTAAATTTATGCTAATATTTAGTATTAGCAAAAGTAAACATTTTACTACTGGAATCCATAAGCTCTAAAGACGCCATAATATTTGAATTTATATACATATGAGCAATCATTTATTGATATGAGCAAAACTTTACGCAGTAATGATGTAGCATATGAAACTCGGTATCTTCTGGAAGTGATCAATCAGACTAATCAGTTATATAGTCCTTGGTAAATAACCTGAAAAATGACGTAAAAAACTTAGTATAGACTTTTAAATGTACGGGAAATAATTCATTCAGTGCGATTGTCAAGTTAATGATACTTGATGATTCATTAGACATGGATGAGCATATTTAATAATGTTTCCACGAAGTTTATACAAAATCGATTGATAAATGTGTTCATTGAAAAATTTAGCAATAAGCCGAAGAACGTAATGCATAAAGCTATGATTGGTTAATATATCTTATATCTTAATCGGTTTTTAAATCGCCCGAAACTGCAGTAGTTCATCTCGTGCCATTTTGTCTATATATTATAATATGTGTCAGGGGAAAATGTTTATGTTTTACGAAACAAAGATAAAAAAAATGTTCTTCTAATGAAAAACAATTGTTACTACGTATTTATGATTGATAAATATTATTTATGTTAGATAGAGAGAACATGTAAAAAAAACAACCCATTAAAATATATATAATACATGCCATTTTTCATTATTATTATAAAAAGTAATAAACATAAAAGAATATTATGATGGTTCGTAAAATATGAACTTCAAAAACAAAGAAAGGACATGCACCTAATGACAACATTTATCCGATACGATTAAAAGTCACTCGAAATCTACTGAATAGTACTAGGTTCACCAAAATAGGGCACGGTAAAAATTTTACATACTTATTTATCCCAAACCAAACGTTTATGCGCTAATAAACCCTGAGACCATGCCGCGTCTGGTATTGATCAACATCCCTTAAAGGGAGATGCTTCGGAATTAGAAAACTAATAATGCAAGGATCGTGAGGGAAATACTAACAGAAGAGCTACATGAAGCCGCCTAATAAACCAAAGGATGTTGTCTGGGGATAAGGGAGGAAAGAGTGGAGGGAGAAAGAGAGAGAGCCGCTGGTGTGTTGGAGTGGGGGAGAAAAAAGAAAGGGGGAGGGACGCTGCGGATTTAGATAGGCGAGCATTGCTGAAGGGCTAATTTTGAGCGATACAGGAGGCGGGGCGACGTCTGCCACTAACTTTCTCTCCCTCCATCCTTCCCTTCTTCCTTTCTCTCGTCTCTCACCCTCTTCTCGCTCTCTCTCCTCCTCCTTTTATCCTCTTCCTGTTCCCCTCATTCATCCCTCCTCCGTTCTTCGTATATTGCGTGAATCAACCCTCGTGTTGTTTGGAAAGTTGGGGTCCCGTATCGCATCCCGCATACACACAACGCTTCAAACTTACTTCGGTACAAGATTGAGCCTCGATCCTCGGCAGATAAATTACCATGGAAGGAACAGAGGTTTTAAATAGATTTCGCTTCTCTTTGGAAGACTGAGTGGAAGATGGGAAAATCCAATGATTATGTGGAATTATTTATAATTGATTTTTGGTTAGTTTTGCAGTTGAATGGTGAAACTAAAAAAGAAGTGAAATTTGTAAACCTTTCTATATATTATACCGATGCATAAAGGCCATATATGGTTCGGCCTAAGGATTATTAATGCACTTGAAATTAATTCCGCAAGCCAATTAAAACAATTTCTAGTTTACATATATTTTTTTGCATAAACCGATTCTGTATTATTTTAAGAAAAGTGTAATTTTAACGTGATTAACTGAAAATCTAATCTCTAAGCAATATTTGATCTCAGTTTTAAAGGATACAATGTTGTTCACATTTGATTGACTTAATGTAACATTAATGTCATCAAAATCATAATATACGATGACAGATATTTTAATCAGTATTGTTATTTAAACTATAAACATTTCATTGATAATTATTAGTTGGTAAATATTCACATATAATTAATAAAATGTATTTTTTCTTAAAAATCTAGTAGATGATTTTATTCTAATTTGGATTTTTATAAAATTATTACAATTATAATACAGTTATGTTTGCCTTCAAACTTAAGATATAACTATACCTATAAATCATGGGTTTCAAAGACGTGTGTCGCTAGCCATATGTGACTAGTCGGCCTCATGCGTGTGGCGAATCAATACTCTCTTCAATATGTTTTTCTTGCTCAAAATTTATATTTTTTGTGAGTGTTTTGTTTAACAAAATAAACAACTTGAAGTTTTACGTTGACCATACTTTCAATATTTACTAATCTGGACGGTGAGGAATGTAAAAATCCATCTGTTGTGTCAGCATTTCAAAGTTCACAAGTTACCTTGGTTTAACATGCGTAGTATCATTCATCAGTCTTGAATGACGTAGGTTTACAACCTCAAACCTACTTTCGAAATTTTCCACATTCTTTTTATTGACTCTACGTATATTTTGCATCATTTCGTGGGTGTAATGACCCGATTGCTACTAATTTGGCGAGAATCGAAGTCTTATTGGACATCTTACTATAAATTATTTTAGATCACAATAATAATATTTGTTATAAAAATAAATATTATTTCAAATTTATCAATTAAAATATTTGCATTGATCGGCAAAAAACCTCTACTTGGTCCTAATAGTTTTTAATACAAATCTGCTTTGTTATCTTATTCTTGTAAATATTTAAATGTGCATATAAGTATTTCATCCGCTTATCACGGTTCGAGGACAGTTCCCCTTCCGGAAAATATTACACGGATCCGATCCAATCCGACCGGATGCGTAACGTTGCGAGCATCAATTTTCGTCCAAATTACCTCCCGCATTTTAATGTTTCCTGAAACAGCGGCATCCCCTCTCCGCCAAATCCGCGTTTTCAAAATAAAATGTCCCACTCGGTTCTATCACCCAGATCATCGAGAAAATTCCGCGCATCCAAACGAATCAGAAAAAAAAACATAGGCGCACATGTTGAGGATATCCCGGGATGCCATGTCTTTCGAAACGCGGGGGGATAAACCACGGTAGCGGCAGCGGTAGCATTCGGTTTCATCCCGATTCACTCGGACTCACCGTAAAATCCCCCGGAAATCATCCTCTCCGCCTTCTCCCCGTCATGCTGTTCCTCTCCTACACCATCCCCACCCCCTCCCCCTTGCATGCCCCTTTCGCCTCCCCTCTCTCTGTCATCTCTCACTGACCTCCCATCCGACGCTACCACTTCCGCAGTTCTGCAAGCCCTGCAGGCCAAACCATCCCTCCTCCCATTCGCCTCCCCACCCCTATTTTATTCCCCCCACTCCGTCCCCATTCCCCTCCATAGCTACCCCACCCCTCTTCATCTGCCGTCACTTTCCTCATTCTCTCTCTCCTTTCTCTCTTTCTCTTCCATTTTCCCTCCAGGTTCTAAGCCAGCCAAGTCAATTATCGAATCTCTCGGTAACCCGCACGGGATTCGTTATCCGAGACCGAGGGAGATAACGGAGCGTGAACACGACTTGATTCACATGCGCGCATGCACATACAGCTCGCGCGCGTACACACAAGGAGCACACCTAGCACCGTTACACACTAAAACAAACACGATCTCTCCCTCTCTCTCTCTATTTCTCTCCCCCACACGTGAGCAAACAAAGAAGAAAACTGCACCCTTCCCTCCAACGAAACGCACCTATATGTTCTCGAAAATCGGTTTTTGGATTGGTTCTTGATCCTCCGTCGTTGACTTCCAGCACTCCCACGCGAACGGATCTTCAATATTATATTTTTATTTTGAAGCGACATAATTCTGTTATCCGCGATGTAGTTCTAATCATCGGGAACGAAAATTTCCTCACTCCGAAGGTAGGTAAAGTATTGATTTTTCTCCAATTTCTCGATTGCTCTTTTCTGCCATGATCGATGCCTCGTGGTTAATCTGCATAGAAATGTGAAACGAATGACATTTGCGTGGCATTTACTGAATAAGAACTCCGCCTATTTTACTATGTGCCAACTCCAGCTCGGCTCCGCTCGTTTGTTTTTCGTCACGTCCCCCATCGGTTAATAATGCAAACGGACGAATACGTCACCGTCCATCACACGGCTTGAAACGAAAATTCGAGCTGATGTTTAGGAACGAAATTTTTGGATAACATAATTTTGCGAGAGTTTAGACAACTCGCCGGTGGCACGCTTTGTGCGGATTGAATTGATTATTGTTCGAGGGTTCGAGGGAGTGTGACATACCTTGGTTTGTTTAACATAGAGAGGAGGGAGAGGGGGAGTGCGTGTGTGCGCGGATGGTGGGGAGTTGGATGGATGTGGAAGGAGAGAGTGGCGGAGAAAGGGATGTTATAGTTTGTGCGGCTTCCGGAGTGAGGTGCTGAAGGGGAGGAGGAGGGGATCTGGGGTTTGTAGGGTTGAGAGAGCGACGACGTCATGTTGGCCCGTCTGTGTGTATATGTGGGTGGGTTGTGTTGGATTGTTGGGCACGTTGGTTGCATCGCAGCATTCGTCGTCGTCCCCCCGGTGACGGCCATTCTTCTCCCGACCGCTTTTCACCACCCTCGCCTCTTGGCTTTAACCTCCTCCACCACATTTCTCACTCTCTCCCTCCCCCTCCCTCCCTTTCCTTCGTCCCACTCCATCCCCTTCATTCTATCCCTCTCCCCTTTTCGTCGTCTCGTTTTTTCTCTCTCAATTCATACATATCTCTCTCTTTCTCTCCATCCGGTGTCCTTCCTCTCCCTACTCATCCATACTCCTCCCTTTCCCTCCTTTCTCTTCAATGAATTGAGACTCTCCTTTGCGTTCGTACACGGCGTGCCCATGCCAACCTAATCTGACGCCAATACACAGTAATTGTGATGAAAAGCGGACCCCTGGATGGTCCTCTCTGCACAGGAACATCCCTCAACCTTAATCTGCATTCTTCTGTCTGCTACCTCCCTATTCCTTATTCGCATGCCTCACCTCTTATAATTTCCTGCCAATATACATTTTCCATCCTTCACGTTTGTTCTTCTCTACTCCCTTTTTTCTAGCTTTATTGCCATCCTCTAAGTCATTTTCTCACGCTATTATTCTATTTATACGCTCTCCTTTTCTCCGCTACATTCTCCCTACGCCTTTCTCTCCCCTCTCTCTTTCCTCATCTCCTTTTTATCTGGATCCCTGGATCCTCCTGGTGTTAAGGATGAGAGGTATGCCCTGGGTCGCGCTGTCTCCCAAAACGAGAAGTGAAATAAAAATCCCGACAACGGCTTGGCATGACATCTCGTCAGTTCTCGGATGGATGAAGAAGGAACGTTTTCCTCCTCCCGTCGCTTTTATTCCCCTCTCCAAAAAAAGGATGCGATGACATTTTGGTCAACGTTTACGGAAACATTGACGTAAGACTTGGGGGGAAAAACCGTGGATGAACGGATTCGAATATTCTCTCTGGGAAATGGAATATTGAATGCGATTGTCATTCACAAGAATCTAATGTCAGATTGAAGTAGATCATTTTCTTGCTTGCGGAGAGGAAATCTTATTAATTTACATATGGATGCATAAAATCACCAAGAAAATTTTAATTAGGGCAACCATTTGCTTCAAATTCTACATAAATTCTTTGCTGTTTAGCATGCAAGTTTTCATTATGTTGAGTGTATTAGAAAATCGGATACTTAGAGATTTTATTAACATTTTCTACGGATTAAACCAGCTATAAGATTTTAAAGGGCAATAATAAAAATTCTGAAAAATATGACGGATAGAAATTTAATGCATTTTAGCTTGATTTCTGTAGCGTGCGTTATATGTGAATCAATGGACATAATAGCATAGCGCTTCAACGTCATATGTGACACACAGCCACATCATTTTAAAATGCAGCTGATGCTCAGCAGTGCGGCACTTTGAAACTGTTTATTTGGGCATGACGTATGAGATTATACGAGAGAATGATACAAGTATCACATGCAACTTGCAAAGCGCATGTGAATGAGTATTCATTCTCTCGTTCATTTCGTCCTCTAATTGAAAATAATATACAAAAAGTAAACCGAAAAAATTTGAATGATATCGGACTCATTATTTTACAACTAGATAATTTTTAGTGTTCAACTTAAAATTTAAAGCAAGCATTGTAGCAACTCTGACATCATTTTATGACCGCTTTTGGTGCGCCATAATTATCGTCTTAAACTTCCAAATTGTTCCACAAGAGACGGTCCTCAATTCCATCAATTTTATGGGAAAATTGAGTCACATTGAAACTTTTGTCCACAACCTCTATAGATATACCACACCACCCTATGGTCACCCACTTGGATACCACAAGTAGTGAGGCTCGTTTAAGTCTACCAGTTGGTTTCTTTTCATGGTCTGTTGCAGAGTTCCAATCTCTGTAGCACAGGAAAATTGATGTAATGGAGGAAATGCCTTATAAATCGTTAGTTAGGCCTATTCTGGAATATGCTGCAATTGTGTGGGATCCTCACTCAGTGGGTCAGATAAAGCAACTTGAGATGGTGCAGAGAACTGCAGCGCGCTATGTCTTAGGAGATTTTAGAAGAACCGAGAGCGTAACAGAAATGTTAAAAAAAACTAGAGTGGGAATCGCTAGAACATAGAAGAAGCGTAGCAAGGCTAGGGGGACTTTTTAATGCATATACGGAAAAGCCAGCTTGGGCAGATATTTGTGATAGGATTAAAAAACCTTCTTATCATGGACGCTGGGATCATGAGCACAAGATGGAGCCTCCTCCACAAAAAACAAACTGGGGAAAATTCTCGTTTCTTAATAGAGGGATTGAGCATTGGAACGCATTACCTGCAGAGGTCTTCAAGCCATTCCCTTCCCGCGTAGGTCTCTTTAAAGCGAAGTTAAATACCATTTAAAATGCATAATAATTATGGGTAATTCTAAAGACGAGCTTTTGAGTGATACGTGATGTTTCCATTTGTGTACCCTTCCCTAGAAATGTTAAAACCTTTAAATCAAGAGTAAAAAATATCACTGGGAACGATATTCATTACTTTTAGTTAATTTATTGTTAAATAATATTGTAAGATGAATTAATTAACGATGGAGCTCGAACTCGAAGCTCCTAACAGGAAAAATATATGGATAGAATATTGTATGTGGTATGTGAAAAATTGTAAACTAAATCTTCTTAATATGTTTTATATGTTTTAAATATGTTTTTATATGTTAATTTTGTAACCTTGCCACCGGGCTAGGCGCCCACTTGCATTGTATATTGAAATAATAATAATAACAAAAAGAGTCTCTTGCCGGCTACATCTAGAAGTTGCAAAATGCTTTTCGTTCTTGCTGGGATTCTGACAAGGTCACAGTGTCCATTCAGAATTCTAGTCTTCACAAGTTCCGTTATATGGAACTGAGAACAATTCAGGATAGGCGTAGATCGCTGTGAGTGTATCGCAACTGTTCATCTCCCTCACACGCATTCAATCCAATCAACCACGAGTTCATCGGTCATCCAACCATTTTCCTTGTAGATGAACAATGATCCCAGAAATTTCTCCTTCAGCAGTGTCTCCCACATGAAAATTATATATGAAGATAGCTTGTGACCGTCACCTTTAATGGTTTTCATAATTCTACACCCCAATTTTCAGAGCCAGTAATATATACTCGCCCAGCATCATCTCTGGCTGGATTCGCATTTGTGTTTTCTGTCATATGAAGTCATACTGAAAATAACTTTTTACGTGGCCGTATTTGTAGATGTGAGTGCAATGGCAGGTCATAGTAGAGGATGAAATTACCTGGGCGGGCCAGATGTGGGTTTTCACGAGAACATACACAAGATATCACATGTAATTCGTCGATATTTCGTGAATATGTGGACAGATGCGATGGGAATTTATAATCCCAGTCAATTATATGAAATTAAACGAAACCGGCCGCATTGCAATTCATTCACATAAAAGTAGTCAAATTTTGCGTTAAAAACTAATTTGTGGGCAATTCGAAAATCGACGGCAAATAAATGAAAATTAATTTTTATTGGGCGTTCGTTATTTTCAAGTCTCAAACTCCTAGAATGTTTCTGAGTAATTTTAAATGCAAATGGTTAATGTTTTACACTAATCCTCGTGTTAATAAAATTGAGTAAATAAATTCTCCTAGAATTAGAACTTCTACGTAGACGTAGCAATTAAAAAAAAGTTGCGCTGGCAAGTGATTCCTGAAAATTTGTTCGATAAAGAATGAAAAACTTTCGACTTGTAAACGATTTCTCATTCTCTCATTCACCATATTTACTCGTGCACCACGAGAACCATTTTCCCCAAAATGTCGGTAAGAGAAAGGGATTGCGCGTCTTACATGAGGATTTCTGAACAGGTAATATAAAGATAGAAAATTCACTGCAAGACGCTTGCGTCTCCGTTTATACTCGCAGAAGACGAATAATTCTACGAAATACGCGCGCCAAGTATTTTGACGACTGAGAAGAGGTTAAATTTTTTATAATATTAAATCTGTACCTATTAAATGAATTTTAACTTAATTATTGCTATTATATATATATATATATATATATATATATATATATATATATATATATATAACAACTTACGGAAAAGGAAAGGTAAAATGAATATATGGATGTCAACAAGGTGTTGGGATGAGGAAACCCAGTGAGCACTCACCAATCAGACGACTTCAGGTTGGCGAGGCCCCGGGGATGTCGAAGCGACACACGTAAAATAACACAAAAACATCACCAACGTAAAGCTTTCGGAACTACTCCTTCAGCTACAGAGAGAGAGAGAACATCCATATATATATATATATATATATATATATATATATATATATATATATATATATAGATGTCAACAAGGTGTTGGGATGAGGAAACCCAGTGAGCACTCACCAATCAGACGACTTCAGGTTGGCGAGGCTCCGGGGATGTCGAAGCGACACACGTAAAATAACACAAAAACACAGAAACATCACAAACGTAAAGCTTTCGGAACTACTCCTTCTTCAGCTACAGAGAGCTGAAGAAGGAGTAGTTCCGAAAGCTTTACGTTTGTGATGTTTCTGTGTTTTTGTGTTATTTTACGTGTGTCGCTTCGACATCCCCGGAGCCTCGCCAACCTGAAGTCGTCTGATTGGTGAGTGCTCACTGGGTTTCCTCATCCCAACACCTTGTTGACATCCATATATTCATTTTACCTTTCCTTTTCCGTAAGTTGTTATATATATATATATATATATATATATATATATAATAATCGGTTCTGTCATTAAAAGTTTACAATCAAACTCTGCCTATACTTTTGCCGGAATAAGTTAGCATCTGGCAAATGTGTTCCCCAAATTCATCGTTGAGTCCTTGGTGCTCCTTTAGCATAAGAGCGGCGGCTACCGAAGAGAAGATTTCTGCTACAATCGGCATAAAGAGGTCACCCAATACATTGCGTCACGAAGGTAGGATGGAGAAGATGCTTAACTTGGACGGATCTTGTTTCAGGGAGGGGGAATCGGTGAAGAGGTCGATTTTTTTTAATTCCAGATGCCAACTTATTCTGACACGAATTTATCTTTTCTCTCCGAGCTAGCCCGAAAATTGGGGTGGGCGTGGTGCACAAGGGCACGCGTTGCACGGGTAAACACAGTTACTCCATTGACATGGGACAGATTGACCAAAATCAAAATTTATATGTTAAGGCTAGCGCAATTGCACGTCAAATATGACGGGTATGCGTGCATTAAGTAATAGGTTGTATAAAATGTGAAATAATAATGATTGCAACTTTTATATGCATTAAAAAGTTAAAAAATATAAATTTCACATAATTTAATGTTTCAGAAAGTAAAAATTGCTGTGGGCAAATAAAAGTTGTGGCAAATAATTATTAACAAAGTTTTATTCGTTAAACATTACGCTACGCCACTTTTATATACCCAAAATTACTTTTCTTTGTGAAACGTTCAATTATATAAATTTTACGTTTATACGTTTAGTTTTAGTGTACAAAAAACCTGATTTAATTAAATAGCTTTTCTGTTTTAGTCAAATAATAAAAACTTGCTTAGCTTTCGTTGAAAATGCCCTCAATGAATAATTGACAATTAGATTGCGTTCGTTACCGTCGTATTATTTATCGCACCAAAAATGTTAAGTAAGCTTCAAAATATCGTCAAAATTTCTTGAACATTAAGGTTGTTTGCATTGTTATCGATTTTTACTCAACTCAATAATCTGTTCTCACACATTCAAACACTATTATGGAAATGCTATCGAACTTGGCACTAAATGAAACGGAGAGATAACTTAGTAAATATTTCCACATTAATAATAATAAACGACCGGTTTCGACTTAGGAATAGTCATCATCAGGTAAGGGGATCAAACATCCACACAAATATATTGAATTTTCACATTTGAGAAGGAGAAAAAAATTCTTTACTTGACCGGGAATCGAACCCGGGTATCCCCATTTGCCGGATAGGTGCTCTCTTTCTCAAATGTCAGAATTTAATTTTAGATTTAAGCGATCACGCATTAAAGTCATTCCAACACCTTTGTTTCAAATATATAGAGTTGGAGGTGGGAGATGAAAGGAAGGGACCACTCAGGAGTCGGTAAGAGATAAAAGGTGTACTGGAGACATTTCGCTGACTTATTTTGTTCCTTCCCAACAACTATTCCATCCCCCATCCATGGACCTGACTCCAATAAACCATTCCTTCTTCCCCGACTCCTGATTGGCCCCTTCCTTTCATCTCTCCCCCAAAACTTATATATTTGTGTTGCTTTTTGCTTCCCTTACCTGATGATGACTAGTTTTTAGTCAAAACCGGTCGTTTATTCCTATTAAAGTCGAACTTTTTACTCATTTATCTCTTCGTTTCACTTACGATGGAGTTACACATAATAAAGGCATCATCTGTCGGTTTTAAACCATGCACTGTGTGCTACATTATCACATTCATCATACTATGTTAATAAGGCGCTTATCTCTATATAGTTTTATGCAAACTCCATTGAATACTGGGATGTTTATAAACAATTGCCTTAGTTGCCTTAACTGTTGACTGAACTTAAGATATAAAAAAATATAAGTTAACAAATATTTAGTGAATTTATAGCATTGATGAACGATTCTAGAAGACGTTTATTTAAACCTTACACATTAAAAGGTAATTTTATTTCTTTTTATAATAGTGAGAGTTCATATGAAAAATTATAACTATTTCTCAACTAAAGATAAATTAATGTATTAGCTCAGACAACTAATATTTAGTTATTTCATTATTTATAGAGAACGCAATCAGAATTTCGTTCATTTAAAATATACTCGGTAAACCGTTATTTTATTGTTCTTATAATAGGGATAGTGTGTTACTACAAGTTATCTTTGGTATTAGTGAAAGTTTTTCAGAAGACCGTTATTTTAAACTTTACACGTTAAAATGTGATTTTATTTATCTTATAATAATGATGATACCTTACATTTTCCTTAATTAGGTAGTAAAAATGTAAACAAATTATTTATCAGGGTGTGTTTTCTTAACTGAAAGTAAATTTTTAAATAATAAGTAAAAATAAATTTATTCATTTTCAATCTTCGGTTAAAATATTTTTTATTAATTTCCAATTATTAAAATTTCGAATCAATAGTCGATTAAAGCAAATTAAAAAAATCGTGTTTATATTTATATTGCGTTATTAAGTTACTGAAACAAAAATAACCAACATATTTAGATTAAACTAAACCTTAAAATATTTTGTCGACGAGTGTATCAATCATGTAAAATTAATATTGAATTCAATTATATTTAAATTAGGTACCTTACTTAAAAAAAGCCATGCACTTCTCGACATAAAACATTCTTATTTCTCATAATGGAACCGATGACATCAAATACGAATGAACGCCGTCGACGAGACTATCAAAGAACTTATACAAGGAATCGACATACCAATGAAAAGTCAAGGCCAAACTTTTGACCGCGTCGGTTTGCTACTGAAAAATCAAGTTTTCCTGCATGGACAACTCTACGTGGCCATGTCAAGAGTACAAAGGCAAGACGCAATAAAAATGTTATCAAGTAAACAAAATAAATTGAAATTAATTCTCGTCCCATCAAGGGAAACATCCGTGTTCAGAAACGAGAGAAAATGTTCTGCTACGATAGTTCAGAGGTAGAATATCCGCCCGGCAAGTGGAAGACCCGGGTTCAATTCCCGGTCATAGCAGACTTTTTTCTCGTTTCAAAAATTGTTCCATTTTTTCTCGTTTCAAAAATTGTTCCAAACAAAATAAAGTAAAAAATCTGATGTAGGCACCACATGACTTTCTCCATATCTGTAATATTTCTAAAAATTCCAAATAGGTTCCATAATAATAAATATTTTATGAAACTGCGAGAAAAGTTTCGACTTTACAAAGAACAGAAATATAC
The DNA here is from genome assembly GCA_028673005.1 of Tanypteryx hageni. NCBI lineage: Eukaryota > Metazoa > Arthropoda > Insecta > Odonata > Petaluridae > Tanypteryx > Tanypteryx hageni. The sequence goes on from CM054116.1 coordinate 63,002,207, forward strand.
TAAAACCATAGCCTTCTGATCTTGGATATAGCCACAAAGTCTCAAAAATTAATAATAGAAAAAGGAGCGTTACTAAGACGTAACTAAGCGTCAATTGTTAACAATAGTCGTCGGTAGGTGGCGTGGGGGTGGCTGCTAAAAAATTAGATATCTCTTAAACAATGCATTATATGGAAAAAAAATTGAAACAAAGGATGTAGAAAATTTTATTTACTACAAATTTTTTCCAATACATTTTTACATTTATCAAATGTTAAAGCAAATATTTCAAAATAACGGAAAATTGACAAGAGTAAACACCCACTTCCGGTTGACCGATTTTCACCAAAAACTAATCAGTTCTTCTTTTATAAAATGTTAAATATAAAATTTCTCGTTGGCCTGATTAATATTTTTTGAGTTAGAGCACCCACAATAAACTATCACATGCACACACAGACATCATCGAAAAAATGGTCAAAACGTGTTCAGGGGACCTCAAAACATCTATTTCCGTTGAAATCTCGAAGTCGATTTTTTACATGAATACAATACCACGCATATGGAGACAGTAAAAATATTGTTTATCGAGAAGTTTTTGAGTAAACTTTTATAAATTGAAATGATATTAATAGTTGCCTGAATTTTTAAATTAATATGCTTAATATGAAGTACAATGAAATTACCTGCGACGCATGGCGTCGCGCGCCGGCTAGTATCACTATAATATATGTATCTCTATAGTAATAGACATGTGTTGGTTGATGATAATTTTAAATCGTTTATATCTCAAAAACGGTAAGATCTAACTGTAAAAATATTTCCAGGAATCCTTGATTTATATATTAAAAGTTATTGATAAAAATTATTTGGAAAAACGACCCGGGTTTGACTCCCGAGGATTATTTCTATTTCTCATAATGTAACACGGAAAAACAGACTTTTCGACGTGCGGGCTTTTGTTCATTTAGAAATTTAAAATAGATAAAAATGCCCTTTGATCATCCGAAATGAGCTACATGTTACAGGAAAATTAATGAAGTGATTTATTTTTTTCATATTTTTCAGTCTACAGCTCGAAATCGCTCATATCAAAAGTTTCAATCGCATATTTAGGGCAAATATTGCCATTTTTACATTCTCCATATTCTCTCTCCACTTTTGTGCTACGGGAAACCCGTGTACACCCCTACCTGTTACTTTCTCCATACGTAGTATAGGGGAAAGTATTGTATTCATGAAAAAAATCGACTTCGAGATTTCAACGGAAATACACGTTTTGAGATGCTCTGAACACGTTTTGACCATTATCTCGATGATACTCTGTGTGTGTTGTGTGTATGTGATAACTTATTTGTAGGTGCTCTAACGCAAAAACTATTAATCAGGTCAACGCGAAATTTTACATTAAACTTTTCGTTGAAAGTCACAAGAACCAGTTAGGTTTTGGTAAAAATCGGTCAACCGAAAGTAGGTGTTTACTCTTGTCACTTATCCGTTATTTTGAAATATTTGCTTTAATGTTTGATAAATGTAAAAAATATAAAATAATAGTTATAGGAAATTAAATTTTTTACAACCTTTGCTTGAAACATTTTCCAATATAATCCATTGTTTAAGAGATATCTTATATTTTTAGCTGCGACCACCACGCCACCTACCGGCGACTATTGTTAACAATTGACGGTTAGTTACGCCTTAGTAACGCTCCTTTTTTTCTTAATTTTGGGAACTTTGTGGCTATGTCCAACATCTGAAGGTTATGGCCTTCTCGGTTTCCTAAAATATTTATTATTATGGAATTTTGGAAATTTTAGAAATATTACGGATATGGAGATAGTCATGTGGTGCCTTGACGAAGATATAATTGACAAAACTCGAGCTCATATTTTTGTCCCAAGTCTAAATGTCGGCCTTGGTAGAGGGGTGGTTAGTGTGCCTAGCTAGAGGATTTAGATTATGGTGGCATGATAGGAATAGATACGAAAATATATTAATTAATACAAATTATGATAACCTAAATAAAAGAATGACTTATTTATACTGTACAAACATGATGTATTGATAATGCAACATATGCTAGATGATCCGATATTATACTAACTTAAACACTATAGTGTTTTTAAATTGGCCGTCACGGTGTTCCGTCCTTCAGTAGGAACCTGTCGAAAGAATTGATGTCGTTTTCGCGCAAAAATTTCCAAAATTCGGCAACCGATACAATCATTCGCCGCCAACTACCGCTTCGAAAGTCATCCCACGCAAGGCAGCTTTTAAAACCGACTAGTGAACAGGTCGTACTCGAGGAAATAAGGCTGATAAAAATTGGCTCTACTGGGGTAAACTTCCGATAGGTGGCCGAACGAAAGGTTTTGCGAGAATTCGGAGAGATGAAAAAAAGGCGCCGATAGCAAAAGAGTGCGAGAGAAAGAGCAGGGGAAGGAGGTTGGGAGGGCTGGTTGGATAGAAAGCTTCTAGGGCGATGGTCACTAATGGGCAAGTTGATGTTTAGAGAAAGAGAGAGAGGGGGAGAGAGGGGGAGAGAGGCGTGAGAGGCAGAGGCGGCGAGCTGTGGGTGGCAAACGTGCAGAAGGAAGGGAAAACTCAGAGAAAGAAAGACAAATGAAGCGAAAGAGAGGACGTGATAGAGCGAGATGGAGTTGAGAAGGAGATGGAGGGGATAAAGGAAAAAGGGAAGGAGAGAGCGATACTTCGAGAATAGAACGATGGAATGGGGAGTGAAGAGGGAGAAGGGATATATAGTTCCGAACCGGTCGATAGAAAGTGAAGGGTTCCCCAATAAAGGAAAGGCGCATAACGTATTTGGATTAAGGGACCCTTCCAAAGGGCTATTCATGAACCCTGGTTCCATTAGGACGAAATGCCTCATGGGAAATGGGACATGATGAGAAATCTATCGGACTGTGTTCGGCTGAAAAAAGCATTAGTTTCGGCGAGGAAATTTCTGGCAGATGACAAATAATGAAATTAAAGGCAGGTAAAAAAATATTTGGTCTCTTGACGCTTTCTCTTTCCGGACCAATAGAAAATGGATTAAAAAATGAGCAAGCGTTGAATGGGTTGTGTGCTCGGCGCCTCTTTTATGGTTGTGAAGTTTTCCCATTGAAAATATTAAAAATCGCTAAATTAAAGCGCCAATTCAAGAAAAAGCACTTAAAAAAAGTTTTTTTATAATCTCGTTATGGCTATTGGAGATATCTGAGGCAAATATTTTTTTAAGTGCTGGTTCTTAATTTTTTTCAGTCATAAGAGGATCTCAGTAATTCTCTGTTGAAATAAAGGGCCTATGCTATAACCTTAAATCACAATGAATTTTAGCACAATAACTAAGAAGTCAGAATCATAACATTGCATGGCCCAGATTTTCCCTTAGGTTGTTAGTGGAGTTCAACAAACACCACTATTAGCTACTGTAAGTGTTCGAACTGGGTGTTTGTAGGTAGGAAAGAGTTCTCATTGACTCCGTGTTTCTTATTTTGAGTGCAATTTGATACATAACTTTGCCTGTATATAGAATCGGCTTGAATGTTTAGATAACAAAGTCACAACTTCAAAAAGATAAATAAAATTTCTTAATATGTTAACCTATAATCGCTGTATTTTTCATAAAAAATCACACATTGTAATAGAAAATTAATAGCCGAAACCAATTTCAATTCACAGTAAAAAATATTGTGCATTAAATATTTCCGTTTTATGTAAATACTGCGTAACTAATATAGTTTTGTTCAAATCTACTCTCGCTATATCATTGATTGATTGTTTTGTACCCGATTAGCGTATCTGGTTTACATTAACCTTTTATGGCATTAGGATAAAGCTATTGGGCGAATTTCATTATAGATAATAGAGGAACTCGATAATTCTCTATTGAATTAATTTTACCGACATTAAAAAGCTGCTTTTGTTTCTATAGACGCTATTTTATTCTTTGATAAAAGGCAATTTTTAAGTAAATCTTCTGTAAATTTATTTTCCGTTGGTTGAAATGTCGTAGATTGACATTTTCCAGAATATTTCATTCATTCCTTCCGGTATGTTTTAGGCCTAGAGTAAGTATATGCATTAAAATAGTTCAGGATAACCAAGCTGATCTCGACCAAAAAACGGCGTTACATGAGCCCCAGACACGAAAAATGAGCATTAAAAAAACCTCGCGTGTAACCACAGTCCAGCGAAGGCGAAGCAGACTGAAAAAGTGGTGTTGCCGCGAAGTTTTCAGAGGTAACCGTCGGAAACGGGTCTCCAGGAAACGGTATAATATACATGCCTTTCCAACAAAAGAAATGACCGACGAACATAAATTTCGGGGATGAGAAAATGGCAAAACCTTTGTACGTGTGGGCGAAAAATAAATTCAACCGCTGAGTGCGGAATTCTCCACAAAAGAAACCTTTCCTTGAATATATTTCAAATCGCGTTACACTCGAGGAATATAAAAAAATAAAGAAATGGCTTTGCATAGTATTTCGCGAGAAAAATCTGAGATCAACGAGATCTGTGCGCGACATTATTTTCTTAACCCGTGTTATCCGTTTGGCTTAAATCACGGCATGAAACACGCTTAACCAAACAATTTCACCGTCCTTTTTTCCGCTCCCTTTATCGGAAGACGACGAAGCGCCTTTTTTCCCGCAATGTTACAACACGTAATGAAACCGCGACTCGCAATCCGTGCGTGTTTCGAAGCGGCGACCACTTTATTAAAAGAACGCGCCATCACTTGTACACTTATATTGAACGAGTCAATAAACAAAAACCCTTCGTCGAGACAAAAGGCTCTCTTCCAACCTCCCACTTTTTTCCATTACTTTATTTTTTACATTTGCGTTTTTTTTTCATCCGGGAGAGGCAATCGTAAAAATGCAAATTTTTTAAAAGCGTGCGTCCGACTTTAAATTGCCGTAGATAGATATCACGCCGCGCTTCTCTTAAGGGTACCGCAAATCCGTCACGATTCCGTTTTCCTCTGGTTTTTTTTGTGTTCAAAACACAAAAAAAATCCTCCCTTCTCCCCTCCATCCATGATCGCGGAAAAACAAAACAGCGTGGGCTGAGAATAGAGTGGGAAAAGAGACCGAGCGAAGGACGCGGATGGAGGATGAGGGATGAAATATAGGGAGAAATGGAGGGAGGTAGGTGTGGGTTCGTTGGGGCTGCCGACACCGCCCTTGCCCGCTCGCCTGACGAGGAACATTGGCTCCAGGTGCACTTAATCCGCAACCACGAGTCCTGAAGAGGCGGAGCGTGAGTACAAATTTCCCCATCGGACGCTAGGGCGGCGCTGTTGTATGGTGCGCGGAGGGCGAGAGAGAGATAGGGTTGGGAATGTAGGACGAAAACGGCGGACTGAGCGTGAGTTAACGCACGGCCGCGGAGCGAGACGTGATGGGACTAAGCAGTTGAGGTTTCCGCCAAGAGAGGGCAAGACCATTAGAGATATCCCACGCTAAGTCCCTCACGCACGGTCTGCGAGCGGAGACCGCTCTGGAGAGGTCGGCGAGAACCCCTTTCTGTCTCTCCCTCTCGCTCATCGCCTTATTTTAGCCCGGTCCAATACACCGACTTCTGTATATTTTCCTCCTAGTAAATGCAGGAGTGGAAGTTCTCTCATTAAGGCCAAGCGAATGTTTTCCCTCACCTTTACATGTACGCACCTTTTGGCATAGCGGCACATCCAGGTTAATCTTAGTTCTCCAACTTTCTCTCAGTACCGACCTATGTTTTAAAGATTATTTAACTCTATTTTGAAAAAGACGCTTGTTTTCTATTTGAATCTCCATCTGTCTGCGTAATGGAGTTAGAGCAATAAACAACTCATCCAGAATAAAACGAAAACAAAATTTCGGTGAATGCCCGGACTTCCATCTTTCACTCTGTGTACGCGACATCTGCAGGATTCGTCGAAGCGGAAAATTGAATTTTTCGGTAATGATCCTGTGTAAATTTTGATTAGAGCAATGCAGAACATGAGAATGAGGTATATAAAGAGGGTGAAAATCACGTGCAAAAGGCACCGATTTTTTTATGCCTGATGGATGCTATATATAGCAATAAAAATATAATAAAATGAGGGTATAAGTAATTTCAGAGGATAACTAAATTACTGGTGCTTACCGGGAGATGGTATCGCAACATCAGAAGATGTGAGAATATCAAGTAAAAAAGAATATACGAACATAATGATGTATGAAGGGTTGTACCCTGTTATTTATATGGAGAGCTTTTAATGTATAATACAAACAGCACAGATTAAATTAGGACGAATACAAAGCATCCATCAATAGAAGAAAATTGCTGACACAAAGAAACGTAAATGAAGAGCCATGGAAGAATATGTTTACGTTAAGTATGCATTATCATCTTTTCAGAAGCATAAACATGGACGATTAGGAAAAATAATATGAATTAAACAAAAAAACTTGCACTTAAGACTCTGAAAACATTTACAAAAACACAATGGACCTATAAAACCAAAAATGAAAAAGTATTAAGAAGAATATAAGATAAAATAATTATAATACGTCTTATACAAAAGAGGTGGGTAAATATACGGGACGTTTTCGAGAAAAAACTGCTGGATTAAAGACGTGATTGAAGAAACATTTGACTTAAGAAGCAAAAAGAAATAATTTAACATTTGATGACTTGACATGGAGAAGGTGTTACCAAGATGTGATGAAGAGTGCACGAAATTGGATTATGTATATAATTTATTTTATTCCGAATAAAAACTCCTAATTACGATAAAAACGAGCATAATTGACCGTCAAATATGACGCGGATGCATGAATCAAGCATTATTTTTAAAAAAATTAATATAAGTTGATGAAACGACTTTTATGCCAATTATTTTGACCAATAAATAAAAAATCCAAATAACTGAATGTTCCAGAAAGTAAAAATAATTAAGAGCATATCAAAGTTGTGTGGCAAGGAAATGTTCAACATAATAAATAACTCTATTTGAATTTGGTTACATAAATAAATAACCTAACCGATAAGAAACCGCAACTTATTTCGTAAGCTACGAATAACACGAAGTAAACGCTACGAATTACTTGGCACGCTCCGAATATCACCAGGTACTATAAAAAATGTTCGGGAAAAACTCTCTGAAAAAAAACGCCAAGCCTCGCTTTCGAACACTCATCCACAATATTATCAATTAGTAATGGAATATTTATTCTAGTCCGTAATTATTTATCATAACCAAAGTATTTTTTTAAACTTCAAATAGGGTCGAAATGTTGCGAATATGTGGACAGATAATCCCAGTCTATCGCACGTAATTACGCGAAACCGGCAACAATTCAAACCACTATGACGAAGATAGATTTAAAAATTAATCTGTGGACGGATTTACCTATTACACAAGTATAGGAAAATCGACGGAAGAAAAATAAAATTTAGCCGTACTTTGTCTCAAGTCCCGAATTCTTGCGAAGATTCTAAGTAATTTTGAAATGCAAATGTTAATACGCTGCACCTATACCTTTTTACTTTCTCCATATACGTAGTATAGGGGAAAGACTTGTATTCATGAAAATATCGACTTCGAGATTTCAACGGAAATACACGTTTTGAGGTCCCGTGAAAATGTTTTGACCATTTTCTCGATGATGTCTCTATGTGTATTTGATAGCTTTTTGTGGGTGCTATAAATCAAAAACTATTAATCGGGCCAACGCGAAATTTTATATCTAACATTTTTATGAAAGCCAGAAGAACAGATTAGTTTTTAATGAAAATCGATCGAACGGAAGTGGGTTTTTTACCATTGCCACTGATCCGTTATTTTTGAAATATTTGCTATAATATTTGATAAATATAAAAATGTATTGGAATAAAAGATGTAGGAAATTTAATTTTCTACAATCTTTGTTTGAAACATTTCTCCATATAATGCATTTTTAAGAGATATATTATATTTTTAGCTGCCACTACCACGCCACCTACCGGCGACTATTGTTAACAATTGACGCTTAGTTACGTCTTAGTAACGCTCCCTTTTTTTTCTTAATTGTTGGAGCTTTGTGGCTATATCCAATATCAGAAGGCTATGGTTTGAGTTTATTTCTGTTCTTTGTAATCTCTCGGATTGTCTCGCAGATTCTTAAAATATTAATTATTATGTAACCTATTTGGAAATTTTAGAAATATTACAGATATGGAGAAAGTCATGTGGTGGCCACATCAGATTTTTCTACAATACACTGGGAAATACCTCTTGAACATCTTAAGTATATCTTCGGTTATCATAACATCATGGATTTGATTCCAGGAGTGTTTATTTTCTCCATTTGATTAAGATCTGATGTGGCCACCACATGACTTTCTCCATATCTGCAATATTTATAAAATTTCCAAATAGGTTACATAATAATTAATATTTTAAGAATCTGCGAGACAATCTGAGAGATGCTAAATTATACCGCCACTAAATAAAACTAATGTCAAAGTCTATCTTATTTTCCTACGTACCTGTATTGCTATTTTGTATTTCACAGTAATAAGCCATTAGCAATTAAGACTTTGATAGTTGACAAATATAATATTACTTAAACATTAAATAATAATCCGTTTCTGATAACCTTAAAATGAAGATGTGTATTAGGACTCGTATATGGTTTTTTTACTTTTATATGTTTAATCGAGTACCATAATATCGGTGGGCTGATTCATCTTTCGACTAAAATGAGATTTATAACTTGATTTGCGGTGAAAATAACAGGACGGAGCAATAAATCAAAAGCGTCGTTGTCCATTTTTGGAAATTCGCTTCCCATAATTACACAGGAATTTCGAAGTGGTGGAAAGGGAAAAATAGAGGGGGTGATGGAAGGAGTAATATAGGATGAGGAACGAAAGAATCCTTTGAAAAAAAGAATGACCTGCCTCCACCACAGACTAGCTTTCTCATTCCAAACCCAGAATACACGTAAGTATCCTCCATGTGTATGTATGTATATATATTTATTTATATGCTACTGGCGTTTTTATAAACAGCTTATTCGTCAAGGAGAAATAGAGAGAGAGGAAAAGCGTGGATCGTTCGAGTAAAAGAGAGGGAGAAAGTGTTGGGAACGGCGATAAATCTCTTTATGATGACCTCTCTCTCCCTCGAAGTTTCTTCCTCACTTTTACACTCGTATTCTCCCTCTCATTTTCCATTCCTCCCTTTTGCCTCTCACCTTTCGCTTTTCTCAACGCTCTTCCAGCAATACATTTCTCTTTCTCTCTCCCTCTCTCTCAATCTCTCGAACAAACAGTGACAGAAAATTGCCCAATTTCGCCGCGTTCTGAAAATGACGAAGGAGTAGGCGCACCCTACCATTAAGGCGCTGAATACGTGAAGAAATAATGGGGATAGCTCCAAAGATCCTTGTACACGCATTTGGTTGGGTTTGGTAGAGAGAGAGAGAGAAAGTGTGTGTGGGAGGTAGTAGTTGGGACTATCTCCCTCACTTACATCTCTATCTCCACTTCCCTCATCTTCTCTCTACACTTCTTCGCCGATTTCGCTCCACCGCTCCTCACAAATTCTGCATTAATATTATCATTGATTATTCTTTGGATTCTCTCTTTCTTGCCCAAGACAACCTCTGCTCTTCCGTTTCATTCTTCACCTTGCTGTCAATCTCTCTCGTAAATCTGTCAGATTTCGATCTTTATTGCAGATGCGTGGCCCTGAATTGATAGAACTGTTTATTTTACGAGGCATAGCTTAGCTTGTGGAAGTTGTTAAAGATTCAGCTTTTTTCATTTTGTGCTGGATTCGATATATATATATATATATATATATATATATATATATATATATATATATATATATATATATAGTGAATAAACTGATCCATTAACATTTTCCCACGTTCGTATTTGTTAAAATTATATACGTAATGTTTATTGAAGGTGGTAAATTACCATTTGGATCAATTTCTCTTAAATTTTATGAATTTATATTAATTTTATTCCAAGATACTAAACAATTTTAAGATTCTCCCAAGATATAAATATTTTAAACACATGTATTCCACATCCTGATGAATTACTGTGAAAAATAAATTAAGATAAAACACGAATGAAACAAATTAGTCCACTAGTATGAGGTAAAACAAAGCATAATGATACCTGGAAGAGATTCGCATCTCTAATTTTTACAAAGCCTTCGCACGCAGTGCGCGGATTTGTATTCGTCCCATTCTTTCATTTTATGGAGCACATGACTAATTTTCATGGTTCAACATGAGAGACCTACATCAAAAGCTGTCGAGTGAATTAGTATATTCAAGTCCATAATGACCGTTTAGATTAGATTACATAACATACTGCATGGATATTAACGCGCAACTCGTATAAAATACGCGTTGTCGAAAAATGTAATATAGTTGTAGAATTAAATGAGATGTGGATTTCTTAAATTTTGTTTTTTACGGTAATGTCCACCGGGTGCAGGTATTTACTGGAAAAAATGAGACCTTCTGAAAACATGGCTCTTTCAAGAACGCCAAATTGAAAAGAACGCGTCTGGAAATCCTACGTTCCAACATGGACTCCTCGAGATATTTTATTGGCTTCATTCTAAGAATTTATTTTCATTTGTTGAAGAGTACCTGCTACACTCAAATAAAATAGCCAAGGACTCATTCGCAATGGCGGTGATCATTAAAAAAGAAGAAATTTTATCTCTTTGGTGAAAATTGCATAAAGGGAAGTTGATTAGATCTCTATCGATAAATACTGGTGGAGATTTTAAAATTATGTTCACACAAAACCTGTCATTTGGTCGTGCGATAGAGTAATTTGAAAAAGAAATAAATTTCTGGCAGGATATAAAAATGCATTCATATGAAAAGGTTCTATAAGGATTTTATTTTTTAGAATGATCGATGTCAATCTGTTTCCATAAACTTTTCCCTTTTGAATTTGTCCATTTCCCTTATATATTCTTAATCAGGATTAAAATCACGACAATGAAATCGCGAAAAAATACCGCGATAGAGATCGGAAACAACGAAAAGGCGTAAGTTTTGAAATCGCATGATCACCGGCAATTGCAGGGAACACGTGCTAGGTTGAGCCCCGCAATTTGCGGAAACACGTGACTAAAAGTATTATGTCCTTGCACCACACTCAGTTTCCCAGTCAGAGTTTCTGCTTTAAACCGATAACTCCAGTAGTCTTGGAATCAAAGGTCTGAGTCTGGAAATCTTATCTCTCATAAGTAATATAATAGGTAATAGTACGTATAACATGCTTTTTTGTTGGATACTAATTTATTAAATAAATTACTAACGAAGCACTGTGATAGGCCAATTTTCTTAATTAATAATATTGTCCTGCAATTCAATAAACTAGCACGGGAAGTGTTAGTGGTATATAAATGTAGAGTATTGCATTCCAAAAAATTTCCTCATTGAAAAATGTAGGTAACATAATTTGTACGACTATTTGTAGCGGGTTTTTGAAAAAAAATCCTATAATGTAATCTTTTTGCCTATCCGTCCGTCAGTAACACTTCCGTGTTCGGTGAACTACTTATAGGTACACCGCTCAAGTTGGAGAAACCACGTTTTGAGGGACTGTTTGTGGCCATGAGTTCTCCCCGCGTTTCAAATTCAGAGGCTCCAGATGCAACCTCAGGGGCGTATTTTTTATTTTTAATAAACCGCTCTTAATATCTGATTTAGCCAGGTCTTTCCTTACTTGTTCTTGATTTATATTGGAAATTACTCTGTCATTTGGCTATGTGATCACATGATTCGCGATAATATTAATAGTTTACTTGCGACCGTATTACATCTGTTAAAAAAACATAATGTAGCAATTCAATTATCTCTTATTTGAAGGAAACACTTCAGTTCTTTCCCGATTCATCTTTGTACGAGAAAGCGGATAACAGGTACGCAGATGGAATTCTGGGTGACTTGGTGTTGGAGTGGATTGTTATTTACCTTCCGTCTGCTTTATTTTTTCGCTCATACTATGCAAATTACAGTCTGGGATATGAACCATAGTACATATTAAAGATCAATGCCGAAATTTTAAGCGCTAGCAGTTCCAAACATCTTATGTGAACTTTAAGTAAATTCTCTTATTAGTTCCTTCTATTAATATAAAATACTGATAAAATTGATCTGGAGAGTGTAGGTAAATTCTGATACTATTATGCAGTAATTTAATATCACACCCATCCTTCCCACACAAATTTCATATTGATTTCCCGAGTATTATTTACATTTTTATTTGCCATATATGGTAATTCGGCTTGCAGTCGCGCGTAAATTGCGTATTTTTTAATTCAGGCAATGATGATGATGATGATGACTGTCTTGATTTCATCATGAACATTTTTCGTTTGGACGGTAAGTGAAATTTTCTATAGAAGCCTACCAGAAAGCAACCAAAAATAGACTTCATTCGATGATTTTATGCCCACTACTACATTAGTGGTCGTAGAAGGAAATACATTCATAATTAGAGAATAAAACGTCACCATTTTGATACGAATGTGCTTAAGAGAAAATTTCCTCGTGTGAGCTATAAAAAATTCGGATTATGTAACTTCGAATAATGAAGACCTCGCCTAGAATTTCTTTCCATATTGTCATAAACTTCCGTCAGATTAAATTATACAAATTCCTGCCTCATTTGTACAAAGGGTAAGGACCAGTCTGAGCTTGTGAATTGGGATATCGTCACGGGATGACCTTTTTCATCTACGACCGGCCGGTCTGGTCAGGGTATAGAAGTTCTCCGTGCTGTACCGTCCACCCTCTTTTCATTACGCCATATCTTCCGCCGTCCCCTCATCCCGTCATCCCACGACCCTCTCTTTTACCCTTAATCCGTTTCGCACAAACTACCCCTAAACTCTTCAGCGCACCCCCACGCGTCTCCTCCGACGGGGTCCCTATCCCCCAATTCCCTCGTTAATTCCATTCCCGCCGTCGGCTCCCTATTTCTTCTCCGCTTCCTTCGTTCCATCCCTTCCGTCCGTTGCCTCCCGCCCGCTAATCAACTCCCACCCCATAAAACGCGCCGTACACAACACCCACTTCTTTAGCAACATTCCCTCTCAACAATAAGTCACACGGTCCTACCCATAAAAATGCTACTCTCTAAAGGAATACAGACCGATTCAATGGCTGGGGTCTTCCTCTCCGTTTGCTATAATCTCCCTTTTCCCTGCAACGCATTCGTGTAACATGTGCTACCGAATCTTTTCCATTCTCTTTCTGGCGCCATTAGCGTAAAACGCTTCTTCCTGTAAAACTTGTTTTATTTTCGGTATTGCTTTATTATAATATATAAGACCCCTTTATTTTTCCGTCATATTTCAAACTATAATAAGCTACATAAAGACATAAGGGATTATTATCATAGAGGTTGTTTAAAAAAGGAGTGAACGTAAATATGGCTTTTTATAATGGCATTTAGATGAATTAATTTAATGCATATAGTGTATAGAATGTTATGTTCCATAACATTTTCACAGGTCATTATTTACCGTGTTTTTTAATCGCATTATCTTCATGGGATATATCATTTTAATTGATAAAAATGAGATTTTTATGGAATTTATCAAAAAATCACATTATGTACTCTTACGTGTGTCCAAACCAAATCATGCCGAAAAACATTTACATTATATATATATATTTATTTAAATATTTTTAAATAATTTACCGACTTCCAGAGATCAGGTACATTTTAAGAAATCTCTGGAAGTCGGAAAATTATTTTGACTTCATATTTAAAATGAGACACAATCACAAAATGTTGACCGCACTTTATTTATCGTAAATGATTAGTTTCACAAAGTATTGTTTGCTGTTATTATTTAAGGTGCAATGCAGGCTGTGAAGTTTTCCAAGCATGAACATTAAAAGTAAAGAAGAAGAAAGGAGGAAGAATAGGGTTAGGTTCCAATCAAATTCAGAATTGTTCTCTAATGCTTTGAATTTTTTAAATATAATTTTTTTTAATAGCGCATAAACACCACTTAACAACCTTTTACAGTGTGAATATCAACTATAGCAAATACTATGCAACCGGCGGGATTCGAAACCGCGATCAAAGCATTGGGAGCTGTAAACGCTAGACATTCTCCTACCACTCCCGAGTAAGACCATAAGTTGACTCTCATAATTCACTTTGAACGCCCGTACTAAATTGTAGTACATTTGGCCAATTCACGTCAAGGATTTAAAGGCAGAGAAAAATGACAAATGGCAGAGTTAAGTCGATACAGACGCTCGAATTCTGACCGTGAAAGACATGGTTCCATCCGTCGCACATTGAACAGTAGGCGATCTTCCCTACAATCCAATAAGGCGACACAAATCGGACTTAAGAGCCCTCCTGGCAAAAGATCGAATCAGTCTACTTATCTCTCTCTATCTTTCTCTCTCTGTCTCTCTCTCTCTCTCTCTCTCTCACGTCCACTATGTTCTACACACCCCTCCTCTCTCAACCATCCACGAGCCCTCTCGATCCACGCCCTATAATACCGGAACACCCTCCCTCCCTCTCCTCATAAACCTCATATATGCCCCTCTCCCATTTTCGACCTTTCCTCCACCCCCATATCGCGCTGCCCCGCCACCTTCTCCCGCACCACCCTCCACTAGCCTCCTGCAGTTTCATCCCCAGGGCTGCATCTGCGGTGAAGGCGTCGAGCCATATAACGATGTGACTTTGCGGTCGAGTCTCGTGAGGAGATAAAAGAGAATGAGGAAATGTCTCACAGCGTGGGCGAACGGGGGAGGAGGTTGACCCAGCAAGGAGGGTGGGAAAATGACGTAAGGAATATGGGAAGGGGCGAGCGAGAGGGAAGGAAAGAGAGGGGGAGGAGCTTCGGGTGGTGGAGTTCGGGACCTTAAGTGGGTGGGGTTGGAAACGGGGCGGGCGAAGAGGGCAAGGAATGGCGAGACCATAAATTCGACTCCGGTCCTTAAGGCCTCATTCCACCTCGGCCGGCTGTGATTCTCAAAGACTTGGCAGCGCGAATGATGAAAGTTGGTGGGTAGAGACAATATACGTACAGGTTGAGAATTATGAGGAAGGAGAGAGAGAGAAAAGGATAGTGACAAAGAGAGAGAGAGAGAAAGAGAGGGAGACAGAGAGATGGATGGCAAGGGTGAGTCGGAGACGTCGGAAGAGGGGAAAATGAGAGATGAAGTTGACAAGAGTTCAAGGGATGTCTCTACGGAAGGAGTAACGAAGGGTGGAGAGGGAAGGGGAGGGGGAAGGAAAGGGGACGGAGAGAGGCGGGACCCAGAAGGGGGAATTAGAATGGAGGGTTGGGAGACGTCTCGAGTATGATTGATGAACAGAGAAAGGGAGATTGGAGAAAATGCGACACGTGCTGGGAATGAGATGTCGTACATTAGTATCCAGAAGCGGAATATATATTGAAGGGCAAAAAAAAAATTGGAAGACGCGGTGATCCATTTGAAAAAAATGTACCAATCTATTTCTTTTCCCTTCTATAAACTCTCTGTTGTCTGCTAGCTGTGCCCAGCGTTTAAGTACTTCAAAAAGTTTGCTTTGTATAATAATGGCGAATGAAATGGTTGCGTGTATCTTAAATTAATTTCATTTTTTTACTATCTAAATTTATATACCTATGCAAAATTTCAAGCCTATCCTGCTCTTACCTTGATTTCAACTTTCAAACGAGGCATAACTCCTTTTACTCTTAATTACTCGTGAAATGCTATTTAAAATCTTCCTATTATCACCTATAGTAGAAACAAATTTGTGAGAAATATGTATTCTCTCAAGACGATGCAATTCTATTTAACGCAGGTATTATTTTGCATTTCATTGACACTGGTGAATCTCTATTGCATTTTTAATAGAAATCTACAATTTTGTGCAACATGCGTGTGACTACAAGAGTAAAACAATGGCATATAATCAATCGCCCTTCAGCAGTTAATCTCATCCATATGTATGAAACGAGGAAACAATCTAAAAAAATTAAAGCATACATCTTCCTTTGAAGAAGAAGGTTTCGAAAGTTCTTGTTTCTCACGCATGGAAAAGGTAAATATCGAACCGCATCATACTCGAATCCTCATTTTCAGTGGATAAAAACAGGAAAATACTATGAGGCACTTGCTCTGTTTAACTTCAGTAAACCTACCGTGATGATCCAAAAATAGGTAATGGTTAATTCATCTTACATTATAGCATGTTTTTCGATGGAAAAATAATAATTTTTCATTTTATTAATTTTGCAAAAAAAATAATATCCTATTTTGTGCTCACTAAAATATGAGTGTCACGAGTGGGAGACTTAAACGCCCTCTGATAAATACGTTCTTGATCTCTTCCACATTCATGAAATACAAAAAACCAGGGAAACTGAAAATTACATAAAATGTTAATGTTATTTCAGTCTTTATGAAGTAAATTTCTTGTTATGCATACAAAATTCTATAGTCCTGAACAAGTTGTTCATAGAAGGCGTGCGAATGCATCAGTGACGAGTTGGATAGACGTAGAGAAATTTCCGCGGATGAGAAGCATATGAAATTCCTTGCATATCTCTAACTCTCGAGATATTGGTCGCATAACCCTAAGGTACTCCTACATCGGCGGTAAAATTTAACGCAAAGAATATATCGTGATATAAATGATGGTAAATTATGAAGATTCTGCGGGGGGGGGGGGTGGACAGGCTTAGTTATATTTCACAGATACGTCATTTAGCTTTTTATCGTATTTACAGACAATTTTGAAGTCAATAACGCAAAGACCTTATATAGATATATGAATTCCATACAAGTCAGGTTTCCCTGGAAGGCTGCAACACAGTTGAATTACATGTATATAACTGGAGACTTTAGGATAAATAACTAAAATTTTATTCAAATATTATCAACCAGCGTAGATAAAAGTAAAGTTCACCTTCTTTTTAAATAAATTGCATGGTTTAATTATACCTCAACTGACTACCACGACAACAAAGTTATTTTTTAATTAACCAATTTTTTTTAAATTAAGCAATCACGTAATTTTAAAAAACCGATTCATTTTTTATATTTCTGTCTACTTTTAATCAGTTTATATAGATTCTCGGTGCAATACAAGTACCTTTTAAACTCAGAAATTGTATGAATAATCTACTATACATAATTTTATCACGATTTTATGCACAGATATTTATATAACTAGAAATGTAATTTTGTAGTTAATTGTTGAGAAAATGGTAAAAATTTAAAAATTCGTTTTTCTGTTATGTAATTTCATAAGCATAAGCATTGAAAACAGGCGGGACTTTGCAGAAAAAATGGATTAAGGGATATAATTTGTAATCTGAAGAATTAATTTGCATAGGCGTACTCTCAGAACTCTTGCAGGTTTTAAATGTTCTTCAAATCGAATTAAAACTCTCCCACGCAATAAAAAAGAGAAATTTAATTTTTTAAATAGCAATTTGAATTATTACTCTCACCGAAGAATAATAAAGAAGGGCTTCGAGAAAAAAATATTACAAATGCAATCTAAAACAATTACGTCCTAAGCGATTCGGCCATGAATGGCAGGTTGCATTAACATACGTTCAATCATTTTCACCGAAAACCTAATAGCTTCTTGTCACGAATGGTGGTGATAAGTGCATTACATGTATAACATCATCATGCACGTTTTTTCCAAATCCCTAATTAATTTGCATTAATTTGATAACAAAGTCTGCCACTTCCATTAAATTTGCATTGAAATTTTTCAAAGTGAGCAAAAAAACATCTTGAGCAAATTCGTCAAAAAGAAACATTTTATTTCATTTATTTCTGGGAAATCCGCATAACTGAGAATGGCAATAGCTGGAATTATCCGATAATATTATAAAATTCGGTTTCGTTCGGTCTGCCACGCATTCCAACAAATCTTTTGCTAAGAAAGTTGAAGCCATTAGGTCAGGAGAAAGAGAGATAAAACAGTGATAAAACGACTGAGATGGATCAATACGCGGCAAGGATTTCGTTACCTCCATAATTTGCGGTTAACGAATTGGAAAAAAGGATCCCGCGATGTTCACGGCCATTGGATCAGGATCCCTTTATTTATTCCCGTCTCACGATAGCATTCGTCCATATTCATAAGCGCGCGTCCCTTCCTGCGATTCGGAATTCCTTTGATAAAACCGTTCCTTTGCGGGCAATTGTTTGCGAGAGTGAGGGCACAGTTCGACCGCAGAGAGAAAATAAAATATCGTCCAAATGAAAGAAAACAAGATACGCGGTCGCATCGTAAAGACGACAAATAAAAAAACGACAACCTGAACACAAAATCGAAACGAGAGATTCAATAAAAAGTAATCTCTTGATCTCGAAACAATGCAACAGACAAAAAAAACTTCGTAGAACATCCAGAGAGATATACGTAGCGCACAGAAAACATTTACAACCGCAGCAGAATGACTTTGCTGCTGTTTCTGCTCCAAAGAATTTTTCCCCCTTCTTCCACGAGCGTTAAAAAAGAATGGGTTCGCACGAATCCCACAAAATTATGATTTATTGGCAACGGAAAGCGTTAAAACCTTCCATTCCCCATCCTCCTCCGCCATTTCGCTCCTCATCCCACGGCGTTCAGAGGTCGATAATGGATTTTTATTGGACGGCAGTTTGTCGAGGAGAAAAAACCGCGGACAACGTATACCTTGTCCTAAGAGAGAAGTGTGGGTGTCGGGCGATAGGAAAGAATGTGGAGAAGAGTTGGAAGAGGTTGGGTTTCGAATGAAGGTAAAGAAGGAGCGAAATAAGGATGGAAAGAGAATGGGGAAGAAGAAAAAGGGTTGAGCAAAATGTGTGGTTGGTGGTGGTGTAAAATTACAGGATCTCCCACAGGGTGGTAGTAAATTTATTGCTCGGAAACAATTTGGCGAGGAGAAAGAAAGAGTTTGAGGTGGACAAGAGAGGTGGAGATTGTTAGTGAGACGGGAGTGAAGGATGAGGTTTAGAGGCGGGGAATGGGGGGAAGACCATCCTGCACGCTTTCCCGTGATTCGTGTTTGGTGTCCTAGTCACGCCAAGCACCACGCCCCTTCGGGACGGTGCATAGAGCAATCCGGCACGCTTCGATCGACCAGCGCAATCGACAATTCCACTCTTTGATCCCCTCGCTGCCTTACTTTCATGGCTTCTTCTACGCGCTTCTGTAAAATAACTCAGATAAATCGCTAACGCAAAAGTTAATAAAGCGAGCCCTTTTCATATCTATTGTGCAGTTTAAAACTGCACGACTCTTTCAGTCATTCTCCCTCTATCTATCCTTACATTTACGTCAAAATCGTGGGATTAAAGATTACAAGATGCTGGTTTTAAAACCATAAGTTGAAAAATCCCTAATTATACGAACGGAAACTTTGAGGATTCTAAAATGACCTCATCAACGGCGAGCAAAATGTAAGCAGGGTTTTTCATTAAGTTATAAATAAGTATTTTTTTAGGTTTAATTTAACCTGCAAAATCATAGAATTGGAAAGTGGAAGAAAAATCTCACCCTCAAAAAATGAAAAATTATTCTTTTCGCATAAACGTCTATAAACTAAACCATTTATGTTTATAAATGAAATTTATCGTCGATATTTTCCTAAATGGCGACAGAAAACAGTTTTTAAATATTATGTAATGTTAAATATATCTGTAGTAACTGTATATGAGGAAATATTTCGTTCATAGAGGAACAAAACATTATGAAATAAATCAACTTGATGTTTCTGACTTATCAAAAATATATTACTGTTATTTAATTGTTCATAAAATCTTGCCTTCTACTGCAACTATTTACACCCTTAGTAAGACATTATATGATACTGCCATTGAAAGTTGTATATACGGACTTATTTTCAACCTATCAAATCCAAAAAGATTAACAATTATGATATATATTTCCTATTTCAAACGTTAAATAAAGAATGACATCTCAAGGGATATCAACAAAAATGAAATATCGCCGTTGCGTATTTGAATCAAACTACCACTCCTCCGCACATATTTCCCAAGATTTAGGGACATCGACGAACACTTATCAACAATTTTTCATTTGCCCCTTCGACCTTTTTATCCTCTCTTTTATCCTCTTCCCACGCGTATTCGCATATCTTCTTTTCCATTCTCCCTTTTTTCGACCCTTCCGGCAACTCCCCCTCTCCCTTCATCCTACCCCGCGGCCCTCGGCAAACCCCACTCGACACTTTCGAAGCCCCCGGGAGCCCACACAACCTCCTGTAATTCATCCAACGGCCTCCTTCGGTCGGACGGCGGGCAGGTAGTAGAGAATCTGAAAGCGAATAGGCGGATAGGCTTAAGGCGTACTTCTCACCGACGAGCATGGGTCCTAATCTCCCTCTCCCAATGGGAATGAGTGCGTTACCCTAAGGTAAGAGTGGGTGTAAGGCGTAACAGGGAGTGAAGGAGAGAGAGAGAGAGATAGGGTAAATGGGACGAAGTAGGAGAATGAAAAGGAGAGGGAAATGAGAGGGTGGAAGAAGAGGAGGGAGTCGAAAAGTGGAAGGGGTCGAAAAGAGAAGGGGTGGAGTGGAGGAGAGTAAAAAAAGTGGAAGGGTGGACGAAGGTTAGAGGGTGGAAGAAAGGAGGGATGGAAGAAGAGGCACGAAAGAAGAGAAGGGAGAAGAAGGAAGGAAGAAGATATGAAAGAAGAGGGAGATAAAAAGGAAAGAGGAAACATGAAGGGAGATAAAAATAGAGAAAAGTAAAAAGAGACGGGAAAGAAAATTACGTGGATGAGAGCGAATTGATCTGGGAGGAATAAGCGCATGGAGAAGAAGACGGAGTAAAAGGAATGACGAAAAAGGTGTGGGGACGAGGAAGGAGAGAGAGAGAGAGCGTAAAGAGGGAGGAGTAGAAGGGTGTGGGACGCGACAACTAGGGTCCGAAATGGTTACGAGTCACCCGGGAAGGAGGCGGCAAAATCTGTTCCAGGAAAATGAGGTCCCGGGACGTTTGAGTCATGTAAAGACTGGAAGGAGAGGAGAGGCTTTTGAGAGGGATGAGATCGAAGCATAAAAGAGAAGAGATGGAGGGAAAGGGAGTCGCAAGGAGAACGGGACGGAGTGAGAGCAAATAAGAGCGGGCGAGGCGACGAAATTATAATGTGTAGATCTAGCGGAGTTTTTTCAGCGAGGGAGAAAGGAGCACGAAAAAATGTGGTCCTCGCGCGGAAGGATCGAAGATGTTTCATATAATATAGGAGACCAAAATTAGAATAGCTGAATAGCTTGCTTGTCTAACTAGGAGAGTTATGTGTGTATAAATATATATATATATATATATATATATATATATATATATATATATATATATATATATATATATATACATATACTAGTAGAAGGTGCTTGCATTCTGCAAACATATCATCTCACTGTGGATAAACATTCATTTTTCAGACAGATATTTCATTATTACAAATATTTTTTAATACTAAAAATTTCACCTCAGCAGCGATTTTCGTTTTACCCTTATGTAAAAATAATAGATTAAACAATCCCCAAACTTTGCATTTTTAAGGATTTTATACTTTTTTCCATTATGGGGTAGTAATGCTACAAATTCTGCAAAATTGTAAAGTTGTAGCACTTCTAGAAGTGAAATGATATTTTTCCAATTTTTTTAATTTTAAACATTTTTAACGGCCGCCGCAATATATTTATGGAGAGATTCAAATATTTATTCGTGCAAGTATACTACTCTGTAAATAACTTAACAATTTCAGCTTCCTAGCTCATCCCGTACTCGAATAATTTTTGCTATCCCATGAGATTCGAGTTATAGAAGTTCCACTGTATATATACAAATATTTAAAAATATATTTCCATAATTTGAGTTTTCAATGACACGAATAATTTTTACTTTTCCTTGAACTATTCGAGTTATGGAGGCTCCGCTCTAATTCGTTATAACGGCATTAATTTCCATTAAAAGCATGAAATCACGGCAATCGTAACATACAATATCAAATCCCTTTAAAATCATTGAGGTCGTTGCCATGGAATTTAAAGACTTCCATTGTTGAAAAGAAGAAAAATTCACACTTTGATACGATTAAATTCAAATATTTACGCTAATTCGGTACGTATTTGAATTCTGCCATAAAAAATTAAGAACACCGTTCATTCAGCTAGACAGATTTTCCGAATTTGTATCCTAATATTAAGTAATTTAAAAATGCATTTTTAGAAAACCTTGCACTGAATCCCGTGCTTTTCTTTTGGCGTGTTGAAATGGAACATTGTTTTAAAAAGACCCATCAAATATTAACTTTTTTGTGATTTTTGATTTTTCTCGTTAGTTGTGTCACCCGACCTACCAGTATGCCAAATTTCAGATATATAGCCCTCCTAGACGTACCTAAGAGTTTTATGTCAGTGAGTGAGTGAGTGAGCCACAAGTAGCTTTATTATTAAAGAGGATATATATATATATATATATATATATATATATATATATATATATATCGTTTACTCTATCGCTGAAGAAGGGCATAGGCCCGATAAACTTGCGTGTTTTTTGTTTTTGTGTTCGTGTGTTCAACGTGTCTCTTCGACGCCCCCAGCAGCCTGCCAACTTGGCCTCCGACTTGGTAAGTGTCCGCTGGGCTTCCTTCAACACCTTGTTGCCACCCTCATCACTACCTTTTCATTTCCTTAAGCCTTATTATATATATATACTATATACAGGGTGTCCGGTGACTTTATGTCATAACTTCTGGATCTTATTCCTTAAGTGATTTTGAGTAAAAAATGTCATATGAACGTGGGTACGATTCTCATTTGTTACAGAGTTACGGGCAATTGGAATTATCTCGTCCTTTGATTTGTACAGCTCAATTGCTGAAAAATGCATTGTTTAAATAATTATTAGTATACATTTTTAATTGTTGAAAATGTATTATTTAAATAATCATCCGTTTACATTGATACTTAATCCATTGTTACAACAATGAGAAGCATGACGCATGCACAACAGACGTAGACGTAATTTGCAAGCTCGCAGGCAACATGTCAGTAGACCGTAAGGTCGAGTTCATTGAAGTGCGCTATGACACGTCTGGTATCATTAGGTTTTAATAATGCCGTATACATTTTCAAATTAAGAATATGCGGATATGTACTTCGTGTACGGGTTTTTCGAAGGAAACTCCGTTTCTGCCGTTTACGAATATTGACGACGATTTCCACCAAGAAGAACACCAGATCGACGTGCTTTTATTCAAGTTCACCGACATTTACGAGAAAATGGCTCATTTCCGTGTCTTTGAGAGCTGAACGTCCAGTACAAGTTAATGTGGATGAGGAAGAAAGCATTATTCAAATGGTTCAGCGAAGTCCACGTCTTAGTAAACGAGAAATGTCCGCCCGCCTCAACGTTTCGCGAATGAGAGTCTGGCAAACATTACACGATGAGGGACTTTATCCTTACCATATCCAGCAAGTTCGGGATCTTCAACCCGGGGATATGGCTAGTCGGTTGAAATTCTGCCGTTGTTTAAATGTACACCCCCGCCTGAACCGTTACATCTTGTTCAAGGACGAGGCACAGTTTACTCGTGATGGAATAAACAACACGAGAAACTACCATTAATGGGCTCGCGAAAATCCTCACTGAACAGTTGAAAGCTACTTCCAACTCCGTTTTTCTGTGAACGTGTGGTGTGGTGTCATCGAGAACCAGGTGGTTGGACCGTACTTCTTCCCGCCACGTCTGACAGGTGCCATTTATGCTGATGTTTTGGAAAATGAAATGCCGGGTCTCTTAGAAGACATTTCTCTGCAAACACGACTTCAGATGTACTACCAGCATGACGGGGAACACCTCCCCCCCCACCATTTTAGTAGGAACGGTACGCTGTATGTTAACAAGAAGTTCCCTAACCGATGGATCGGTAGTGGCGGTGCGAAGGATTGACCACCGAGGACTCCGGATCTCACTCAATTGGATTTCCACGTGTGGGAACAAATGAAAAACATTGTTTATGAAGCCAAAGTGAGCACGAAAGAAGAGCTTATTCAGCTAATTTTTGGTGCTGCGAGACGCGTTAATAACGCTGCAGTTCTTCGTGCTGTTTCACGTTCCCTACTCAAACGGGCCAGATTGTGTATCCAAGCTGAAGACGGCCATTTTGAACAGTTGTTGTAACAATGGATTAAGTATCAATGTAAACGAATGATTATTTAAATAGTTCATTTTTCAACAATTAACACTGCATATGAATAATTATTTTAACAATGCATTTTCAGCAATTAAGTTGTACAAATCAAAGTACGAGATAATTTCAATTGCCCGTAGCTCTGTAACAAATGAGAATCGGACTCATGTTCATATGACATTTTTTACTCAAAATCACTTAAGGAATACGATCCCGAAGTTATGACATAAGGTCACCGGACACCCTGTATATATATATAGAGAGAGTTCATTTAAATACGACATATAACAGAGAAAAAGAAGGATTTATTATTGTTGAAGGAATTATAAGCACGATATTGCACAGAAAAACGTAAAAGATCTATATAAGGCATAATAAATTTGGCTTCAGAAAGAAAACGCAGCATAAAAAGAGAATAACATTAAGTGTAATAAAGTTAATAAGTTCAGTCGTAAAATATAAGATGAATTTAAAGAAAAAGCGACTAATTGTCATGACGTCACAAAAATTCATAGATCTTGCTGGAATATGGAACGGAAAAAATTTGTCCTTAGCTCATTTTGCAAAAATTTTTATATGCTCCATTATTTAAACACTCGACTCTTCTTGACTTCACAGCCATGGTAGACGGCTGGTTAGAGTATCTTCCAAACGAATACTAAGGTCGCGGGTTCGAATCCCGCCTAGGACATGGATGCTTGTGTTTGTTGTTGTAGATTTCACTTTAAAATGGCCCTTTGTGTGCTGTATGTGAAATATTAATTAATAAAATAAATGAATCAATAAATCCTAAGACATTAAGTAAACATTACCCGTCACTGGGAATAATTTGGGAGACCCAGCAACCCATAAAACGCTTCTCCGCCGTTAGGAAACGAGGAAAGGGTACCAGATAAAATGGACCGGAACCCCTTTTACTCACGACGAGACGTGTATGACCGTTGGAGAAAGATGATGTGTTGGCGAGCGCGAGAAAAAGAAGAAGAGAAGGAGGGAGATAAGTCTCGATAAAATGAAGCGGCGCTGCCCTTCTCTCTCTCACACCCTCCCCGCTATTCCTCAGATGCTCCTGGAGGTCAGCGGTGACCACGTGAAAACGTTACCCTCCTGCCGACGTCGTAACCTCACGACGGCGTTAGGTCAAGTGGATTCCCCTCTCCTCCCCTACCATCCCTTAGGGTGTCTCCTCCCCCACCACCCCCGCCTCCACGCCCCACTCCCAGCGCGACCTCGGATTTGCTGATGAGGGGAGTTTTTTCCCTCTATCTCTTTCTCTGCTTCTCTGCAAGACTTCTGGGATTTCCTTTATCGCCGCCTAAAAATCAACTCTGTGCCCTTATTCCAAACCCTTCTTCTCCTCCCACTCCTCCCCCTCCTCGGCGTCCCCTCTGACGTACCTCTCCTCGCTTCCCTCCTTACCAAGGGCCTCCTCTCCCGCCTTCCTCCTCCTCCTCCCCTCCATTCCTTCTCCCTCGGTCCCTTCCTCCCTCTCTCGCGTCAACGTATTGCTGACCCCGGTTGAAATATTGGGGTTGCTTGCTGAAAATTCTATTTTGCGGGAATGTTCGAGGAATTTCTACGGTTATTATATATTTTTTTCATTGTGAGCGCTCCGATGGAAAAAAAACAACGGCCGGCAATTTTCGCGTGCGAGATGAATTTGTTACCGCGTCCCGGTGATCGTGATGCGTCGCGTATTTTATTCCCGGAGATAAAATTAATTTGAATTGATCGAGTTTTATGGCCGAAATGTTTTATCGTTTTGCTCCCGGAGGAAAGTGGTATATTTTATTGCGAAGATGACGAATGACACGATAAATAAAATTAAATGTTTAATTTCCGCTAACCGGGGTAGTAGTTGCACTGCCGTATTCATAGGGACCAAAAGGATATTAATTATGCGTCAAAATGATTTCATCCGTTCGGAAAGATTTTGAAAAATTTATTGCGCATGGATGATTCTTTAAAATTGTAATCGGTATGAATCATACAAGTAAAATGCAACAACCTATTGAGACATTTAGTCCTAAAAAACCATTTAATTTGGATTGAACACTTTAATCTATGCCAGATCGATAGAGAGATATCTTTTCCTCATAAAATCAAACACGGAGCAAAAAAGGAAATAATTCTCTATATTAACCCAAGAAAATACACGCACTATTCAATATCATCCGTCTCTAACTAACCGCTCCCAAAGCAACTTGACGAATGAAGTATAAATCTCAAAAAGTGACAATTACTTTCATTCAACTCTGATGATTGCCCTGTCTCTTCTAAAGCCGCATCCAGAATGCTCGTGCTCGTATTTGGGATGCTTGTGGTACTCGTCGTGCTCGTAGCTGCCCTGTTCAGACTGCTCGTGATGTTCCGTGCTCGCAATGTTAGCCTAGTTCCTGCTGTTCGTATCGACGGATACTTAAAACGACTGTTTCCAACAAGTAAAGCTTTGCCAGGGGTTTTATAATTACATATATATATATATATATATATACTTTACGTTACTCTTTCGCTGAAGAAGGGCTTAGGCCCGATAAGCTTGCGTGTGTTTTTGTGTTCGTGTGTTTTACGTGTCTCTTCGACGCCCCCAGCAGCCTGCCAGCTTGGTCCTCAACTTGGTGAGTGTCCGCTGGGCTTCCCTCAACACCTTGTTGCCACCCTCATCACTACCTTTTCTTTTCCTTTAGTTAATATATATATATATATATATATATATATATATATATATATATATATATATATACATATATCAGAGTAGTCGGTGCTTGCATACTGCAAGCGCTTAAAAATCACCAAATACCAGGATCAAACTCGTAAATAAATCAACGCGATCTCCAGGGCAAGAGCACATCAGTCACGTGAAGCCTATATACATTAATTAATAAATTCCATTAGTAATAACAGTATATTTATAATTTTCCGTGAAATTAAGGCAACTATCCGTAATTTCCAAATTCTCTGGCAATCGCCTCATGTCCAAGTTATCGTGTTTCAAGTTTAGTGACTCAGATCGCACTGCATAAGAATAATCATAATTAAGACAATACCCTATAAATAAAATTGATGGAAAAATTAGGATATTTTCTGTTAAGATTATGGCATTTGGATAAAAATACCGAGAAATAGTTATGACTCCATTATATTTGACAATTAAGAAGAGTTAAAATTTCTCAAAAACCTACGAAACAAAACATAAAAATACTTTTTACATCACTGGCACTGCTATCAGGGTTGCTTCTCCTATTGTGACCCCTTATAGCTGTGGACAAAAACAAACCTATTTGCTACTTCCTACAGTCAATAACCCAAATTTAATCGTCAAATTTGTGCTTTCAGTAGTACGTGAGAATTGCAATTATCTATGATACCCTCAATCACAGTTCGTGATTCGATTAGTGTTTTGGATAGAGTAAAATCTTACATATTATCGGAAGACAATATTGATGATGATGTTTTCATAATATGTATTGTATTGAAAATTAGAATAAGTTAATTTATATGCTTATGAGAATAAACTTGGTGTTAATTCAATCAAAGAAAAATAAAAAAACATAATTCCGTAACTCGAATTATTGCTGTTTTCCTTTGAGATTCGAATTATAGAAGCTCCACTGCATATATACAAATATTTTAAAAAATATTTCCATAACTTACATTTTCCATTACTCGAATACATATTATTTTCCTTGAGATTCGAGTTATGGAAGTTCAACTTGAATTCGTTATGACGGCATTAATTTTTATTAAAATCATTAAATCACAGCAATCGCAATGTATAATATCATATCCCTTTAAAAGCATTGAGGTCGTTGCCATAGTATTTAAAGATTTTCATTGATGAAAAGGGGAAAAAATTCACACTTTTTTCCGATTAAAAGCTGATATTTACGCTAATTCGGCAGGTATTTGAATTCAAAAATTAAGAATTCCGTTCTTTCATCTAAACAACTCTTTATTTCATGAATTAGTGTCCAAATTTTATGTAATTTAAAAATGCATTTATAGAAAGCCATGCACTGAATCCCATGCTTTTCTTATGTGGTATTGAAACGTAACATTGGGGTTATAAAGGCCCCTCAAATATTAACTTTTTTGTGATTTCTTATAATTTTCGTCAGTTGTACCACTCGACCTACCAACATGCCAAAATGTCAGATTTCTTTCCCTTATTGAAATACCTAAGAGTTTTGTGTCAGTGAGTGAGGTATAAGTAGCTATGATTAATCTAATATATATATATATATATATATATATATATATATATATAAACCTAAGGTACGTATAGAAATGCCACGCACCTGAAATTTGGCAGCATGATAGGTCATGACGTACAACTAACCAGAAAAATGAAAAATTCCAAATTTTTAAATTTTTAGTGGGGTATTATTGACCCCAGTGTTCCATTTCGATATTCCATAAGAAAAACATGGAAATCGGTGCAGAGTTTCACAAATTTTCACTGTTTAATTAGTTATAATTCAGGTAGAAACTCGACGTGAAAACATTTCTATAGCTATAAGAATGATGTTTCTTATTTTTGAAAATTAAATTCAAATCGGGGCCGAATTTATGAAGAAATATGTTTTTAACCGGAAAAAGCAGATGCTCAACAATAAAGAATTTCAGCTACCATAGCAACCAGGACAATGTTTTTCAATGGGAATTGGCAATCCGTATTATAATAGCATCGCTTTAATGCTTTTTAATAGGGAAATTTATATTGTCCCATTGATTGCAACCAAAGAGATATACATATGATGACGTCATAATTTTAAAACGCGACATATGTTGTTAATTAAAAGAATGTTACTATTTGCAATTATGGGGGTTGATGAACTGTGTACAATAATAGTTTTAATTTAATGCTTCTAATGAGAATTATTAGAGAAAAATCTGCCCTAAGTTAAATTGGGGAAAAGGAATTCTAATGTGTAGACCAATCTAAAAGGAACACGGAGCTGAAATTTTGCATGATAATAGGATTTTGCTCACAACGAATTATAAAAATCGAAAATTTCAAAATTTTTAATTTTTAGGGGTTGTTTTTACATTAAAGTTTACGTATTAATTTTTATCTCGGAAAATATAATTTGTAGCTACGAGATTTTGCATACATTCGTAGAAAATTTTATAAAAAAAAACAAATATCTCACAATTTTTTAACAATGCGGCCGATAAAAATTCGCTATTGTTAAAACAATTTTTTAAGAATTGTTTATTTTTGAATATGCTACAGAGCTGAAATTTTTCTTAAAGGTACAATTTGGAAAACAAAACTAAATAGAGGGAATAGAAATTTTGATATTTTATTTTATGTGTACGTTAAAATGTCTTAAATTTTAAACAAGTAGATACATGTTTAGATACTACGGGGCGAGCCAGGGAGCTGAAATTATAAAGTTATTTAGAGTTTAGTGCAACTGCACAAATAAATATTTGAATATCTCCATGAAGTTGTTATTGCGGCCGTTAAAAATATTTAAATTTTAAACAATTAGATAAATATTATTACACTTCTAGATTTGCTATAACTATATGTTTAACTCCAATATTTTCCATAAGGAAAACGAAAATTGGTGAATTGGTGCGAATTAAAAAATTATTTCTAGTAATGAAATATCTCTCTCAAAAATTAATATTTTTTTAAGGTGAGATGAAATACTTGCAGAATACAAGTACCATCTACTATTATATATATATATATATATATATATATATATATATATATATATATATATATATATATATATATACACACACATTATTTATTATTATTTATTATCATTATTATTATTATTATTATTTTCGCTGAAGAAGGGCTTAGGTCCGATAAGCTTGCGTGTGTTTTTTTGTCTTTTTGTGTTCGTGTGTTTCACGTGTCTCTTCGACGCCCCCAGCAGCCTGCCAGCTTGGTCCTCAACTTGGTAAGTGTCCGCTGGGCTTCCCTCAACACCTTGTTGCCACCCTCATCACTACCTTTTCTTTTCCTTTAGTTAATATATATACCGTCCTTTTTTCTCCTTTTTTGTCTATATCTTTACGTTTCTTTCCTGTCGTCTTTTCCTCTTATCTTTCTCTTCCACCATGGAACTGACCCGTCTCCGTTATCATCTCCGTAGACACATTACCCTCAACTGCCAGATTGAATTCCTCAACTCCTGCCTTGCACTTGGACTCACCCCCAAATGCCTCACCATCAGAATTCCTCTTTCAGGTCTTCCTCCCCCTATACGCGCTTCCCTAGCCCTCACGTATCACCTCGCCTCTATCCACATTATCCGTTCCACCATACACCATTATACCACCCTCTCTAACTCCCACTTCGCAGACGTTACTCTTTCGCTGAAGAAGGGCTTAGGTCCGATAAGCTTGCGTGTGTTTTTTTTGTCTTTTTGTGTTCGTGTGTTTCACGTGTCTCTTCGACGCCCCCAGCAGCCTGCCAGCTTGGTCCTCAACTTGGTAAGTGTCCGCTGGGCTTCCCTCAACACCTTGTTGCCACCCTCATCACTACCTTTTCTTTTCCTTTAGTTAATATATATATATATATATATATATATATATATATATATAGAGTAGGAGGGTGGGTTTTCTAGGCTATGAGATGTTCTATGAGGAGGGAGGGAAGGGAAAAATGAATTAAAGGGTAGAGACCAAGAGATCACAAGTGAAGATATAAAAATGAACTTTTATTACCAAATTTTATATAGTTAATACTTTAATATAAATAAACTTTATAATAAAATTATGATAACATTTCTGCTTGCATAGGCGTAAAAAATTACAAACGTGTCTACCAGTTGTTGAGAGATGTGGGTGTCTCTATTTTTAACCTTTAATCTCTTTACAGTTGAGGGAATGGCAGATTGAAGCAGAGTACTCAGAGGCAAACGTAAGAAAGTTTGGTATATAAGTAGTAAGAAGTTTGATAGTAGTTTTTGTTTAATTAATAAAAATACTGACTTATCCATTCATATTGCTTAAAACCAACGAAATTATACTTCTACCTCAGAGTAATTCAACTTTAGATACTAGTAGGAGTGAAACTTTTTATAGGGAAAACATTTTTCTGAATAATCTTAAATGAATAAAGATAAATACTTACATTTATTAGCAGAAATATCCCTGCAAAAAAACGTAGGAATGCTCGTATCAATACAAATGAACATTAAAATAATTAAATTAAAATAAAATAAAGAAACTTCTATTACACCACCAAAAATGATAATCTCGTTGCTATGATGGACGCTTGTAATTTGTTCAGATTCGCTTCAACAATATACTAAATACAGAAAAGGAAAGCTACGGTTATACAGTACAAATAATGTGATAATTGTTGTCAAAATTATGAAATTATAAAAATAAACAACTAAAAAGAAAACATGATTTAAAAAATATAAATTTGAAAATGGCACTAATACTCTATTATATCTATCTTCCCACGCGAATTCAAATTAACATTTATCACAGCGCCAATGGTTAGATCTGGTGGCCGAGGGGACTAAATCATTTGTCTTACGCGATGATTATCTCAGGTGAGGTGATTCGAACCCCGCAAGCAGCTTTGGATTATATATATATATATATATATATATATATATATATATATATATATATATATATATATATATATATATATATATATATATATATACATATATATATATCGAAGTTAATATTAAAGTTGGTAATGAGATGATTAGAACCAATTAACAGAAAATACAATAATTGCGTGGAAGTTACAAAATAGCTCTAAAATGTGGGTATTGAGTCAAAATTATGGATTCTTTCCTTAGAGTAGAGCCTTCCCCAATGAGTAATAAAATTTATAACTAAAAAGGACGAGCACAGCGAACATGTCTTCAACGAAAACCGTCCAAACTGCTGGTGACGCTTTCGAGTATTATCGTCTCACTCGTGGTCGCGTTCGCTCTTGGAGCCAAACACTCGAAGCAGGCTTTCGGACTCTTCCTCACTGCTCATTGTCGTGTTTGTGGTCCCGTTCACAGTGCTCGTAGAGTTCGTTGCTCGCCATGCTCGAGGTGTTCGTTTGCTAGTGCTGACATAGTCTGAACGCGGCTTCACAATTATACCAAAAATGTTTCCACACTTTGCGGCGTCAAGTTTCGCGATGCTGCCTCTTAGATTATAACTCGACGTTTCTTATGGTTGAATTCATAATCCAAGTACTCTCTTTGGAGATTGTGCCTTTTTTGAGACAAAACTGCAGAATGGCGGCATTTTACGAATTCTTAGCAGCAATTAACATGCAGAGGGTCTTGTGCAAATGAATTAGCGCAGCGCGCTTCTCGTTACGGCACAGTATTTACCAGGATTTTTAAATTATGCACCTAAAGCTCTCCTCCTTCAACTTACGGCCTAAAAGTTCGGCTACTTTCTTGGTAATGAGGAGATAAAATGGGACTCGGAGCTAACTTGTTACAGTTTCGAATAAACTATTAGTTGATGAGGAACTCAAATGCCTCGTTTGATTCCGTTCCTTTCCTTAGTTATTTCATTGTCGATTTAAATGAAACTTCTTACGTGTTGATTATATATTTATTTGTGTTCTAGATTTATGTAAAATAATCTCTCTAATCTCAATTGAAAGAAAAGGATGCAAAGGTCCAATCACTATAATGCACTCCGTCCGTCTCAGTGAAGTAGAAAAAGCTTTTTAATTCTGTTACAGTTCAATTTCTAATAAACCTTTTACATTTTCTTTCTTAAACTTCAAGGCAAAGAAGGTAAAAAGTCAAAAGTCAACTTAGAAAATTAACAGTGATATACTATATACGATGTACTAAATTCGTCTCTCTCATTTTAAATTAAAGGCGTTCATAATAAACCTAAAGACTTAATAAATATACTAGCAAGCTTTTGTAAATCGGCATCTTTAGCGTTTGATTCCAATAAATTATTTTAATTAAAATATTTCTAATATTTTTAATTATCTTCAAATAAATGAAGAATTTTTTATCATTCCTAAAGACCATAATGAAATTGATATAATAGGTATCTTCAATTGCATTTAAAAGGCTATAAAACCGAATGTGAGTTTCGGCTAATACAAACGTACTCCAAATATATATATATATATATATATATATATATATATATATATATATATATATATATATATATATTATTGGACAGAAATCTGTCTTTGCAAGTAAATTCCTCTGTCATTAAGTGAATTCTTTACCTGAAAGATATTTTTCACAAGAAGAATTCCCTTGTAAATTTTTCACCTTCAAGCACCGTAATTGAGTAGAATGTTGAAAAACTCCCTTATGTGCTGGTTAAAAAATGATTCAAGACATTTAAAGTTCATTTTCAAGTCCTCAACTTCAATTGAGTGCAAGCACAACGGGATGAAAAGCAGGCAAGAAATTTTTTTCTTAGCATGAATGGATCTTAAATTAAGAAAGGAGACAAGAGATCTCATGTGTGTATAAATATGTGTGTGTGTGTATATATATATACATATACATATATATATATATATATATATATATATATATATATATATATATATATATATATATATATATATATATAGTTTCCTTCGCTATAGAAAAGTAGAAATATATATATAGTTTCCTTCACTATAGAAAAGTAGAAATCTCAGATCTAAAAGATAGCAACTCTCCCCCCTAAACCAAATGAAAACATTTTCCTCATACGATATCTTTTTGTCTGCGGCAGCACTCGTTCTTCGGAAAAATCCCGTCTTTCAGACTCAACTCTCGAATTTTTTTCTTCACCTCATTTAGTTTCCTTGAAAATATATATTTTTATCTAAACCGAGCGATTTTTCCATTACTATTGTTACTTCACGCATGTCGAAGGGAAGAAAGGTGCCCGAAAAGTACCGTGCGAATACATTCTTTTTTATCTCTTAGTTACCTCAAGCATGTTGCGGAACAGAAAAGGGAGAAGGGAAAATTTCGGAAGAGGAGGAAAAAAATATTGAAAAGGACGAAAAACTTTTTGTTTCCTATTTTTCCTTAAGAAATAAAGAGTCAATTACAACGTCAAATTGGCGGCCCATTTTAGTTCGTGGGATCAATGGTTAGACGGGGCGCGGGAGGAGGTCAAAAGGTTAAAGGAATTATGGGATGCGCGTAGTCGGAGGAGAAAAATCGGAGGGAAGGAGTAATTGGAGAGGCGGGGGAGGGAAGGAAAGTCGGCGTGGGGGAGGGTGGGGGAGACATGTAAAAAGAAAGGAATGATGGGGAGAAGTGAGGAGAGATAACCAACTGAAAGAGAATGAGTGAGAAAGAGAAGGGGTCTGCTTCTAACGGAACTGCTGCCGCCAGCTTGCCCGCCACAGGAGCAGTCATTGCTGCCAGCCGCCTCTTCCATAACCACCCCCTCCCCTCTTCCAGCCTCCGAGACCCTATACCTCTATTTTTTTCCGCCGCCTCCTCCTCCCTTCACATACCTTTCCTACTGCACTCCCACACCCAAGTCCTTTCCACCCCTCTCAACCCTCTTTTACCGCGCTCTCGTTTCATAACATCGGCTCCACGGCTTCGTTTCCTTTTCCTCGTCTTCCACAAAAACCCTCCTAACCCCTACCCCCGTAACATTTCCCCTTCCCCCCCTCCCCCACTCAAACCCTGCTCCCTTTTTTTTTCTATCTCTCCCCACTTTTTACGAACGAAACTCGTTTTTTATGTAGGTGTCTAAACCTTCGCCTCCTGCACATATATATCGCACCCTTACTGTAAGAACAACTCCCTCTCTTCCTTTCTCGTTTTTTTTATTCCGGGATTCTCTTTTTAACTTCCTTACACATACACTAACCTCTGCCTAAGTGTCCCCTCCATCCTCTCCATCTCTCCCACTTTTCAACATGTCTCACTCTTCATCACTCGATCCACACCTATCCATTCCTCCCTCTCATCCCATTTCCTGACGCTTTAGACCTCAACACCGCTTGCATTAGCATCGTTCCTGGGATTTAACACCCGCATACATGCACCGGTGGACGAAACAGTTTATGGAGAGAGGACTGACATGCATTGTAATAGAAGAGAAAAATATCGTAAATCAGAAAGTTTACCAGAGGAAGTGCTCGGTATAATTTATTTAGCAAGGCACGACCATGGTGATAAAATACGTGAGTAAAATAAACTGTAGGAAGGAACGATGTGGAGGTTCTTTTTATTTCCTTGGGGGATCAGGAATCATAATAGGATATAACAGACAAATGAGAATTTTTTGGAAATCTTTTGCGCTGAATACCCTGTCACTCATCTTCCTGGTGACTTGAAGGATAGAATAGGGAGATTATGAGTGAAGATGGAGGCGATTATCCTTATGATGTGCATGCGTTCAGTTTTCAAAATATTAAAGGAGCAAAAATACTAGATAGATAGCGAAATTTTTTCATTTCATTGCTAGTGATGCTGATTCTTCCAAAGGCAAAGAATGCCTTATTTCTTACTTATTTTGTGTCAATCTGTAATATGAAGTAGATGACATTTCGAGAAACTTAGTAATAAAAAGGAAACCGAACAGCAAATACAAAACACACAAATATTTCATCTTTGCGCCAATTATCGTAAAAACTGACGGTTAATAGATTGTGATAATGACATTAAATCTTAAAAACCGGTAGTGCAATAATTTTTCTGTGGAAACCAGGAATAAATTTCAATAGTTGCTATACATATTCTTTTAATTGCCCATGTTCTTTCCACAATCACTAATATACATTTGTGCTTTCCTGTCAGATCAGTGGTTCCCAAATATTTTCATTATTTGCCGCTCACAAACAATTATACGAATTTCTGTACCATCTACCATGAAAATATGTTGTAAAACAAGAAATAAAATTGATAAAATGACGTGTTTTGACTGGTTCGATTTCTGGTCAAGTACAGGATTTTTTCCCCTTTTCAAAGGTCCAAATTTATGCTTTAGAAAAATTTTAAGCAGCTTTATATTGTGGTGTGGAAAAAACGACATTATTAATAATGAACATTACAAATTATGACGCATAAATAAAAAATTAAACTAAATTCATTTGCAATACAACTTTAGGGTTACCCCCAGCAGTATAACTTCTCCCGTACCACTCAACAATCTCCGCTAAGGAGGTCTAAATTTCGCCCGAATAAAGACGATTATCTATCTATCTAAGCACTATTTGTACGAGCACCACACTTTTGGAACCGCTGTGTTAGGTAATTGGAATCTTTTTCCGATGAAAATTGCTTTTGATGTGATGGATCCACCTGGATGATTATTCCAAGCATTTAGAAAGTTGACAAAAAAATATGGTCCATTGCCGTGAAATTCTAGGTAAAAATTTATATAAAAAGCTGTTTACTTTCGTTTATTATGCTTCCATCAATGTATTTTTAAAAGTAATAGACTGCGGGTTGTTTATTCACTGATTATTACACGAATTTATTGCTTGAAATCAGTCATTTGAATTGATATGAAAAGCGCTTTATAAATTAAATGCTATTAAATATGTATAAAAGAAGATTTTATTATAACTGGATATGCAAAATTCCTCCACTCTCTGGCAGAATACTTATGCCGAGCTTGTATTTTCATACTAAAAATTGAAAACATGTGGCAAATATACTAATCAGTTTATTTTGGCTATAAACTGAGAAACTATAATAGTTGATTTCCCAATACTATCAATAGCATGATAACATTTATTAATAATACGAGAAAGAGCACCGGAAAAAATCCATGAAATAATCGTTTTATATATAAATATCAAGCCTAAAAGTTTTGTAGTATTTTTGAACCGTTTCATCTCAAAAGGTTCTTAATTCAGTATCTTTTTATAGTTCATTCAATTAACCAAAGATCAAATCAAGCCTTGAATAAAATGGAAACCCTGTAATTGCGTTCAGGTATCGAAGAAAACGTAATCAGAAAACAATGAATTTTTTTTTATATTTTCAAATAAAACCACGAAATTGTTTTAGTCTGCCTGCGTGCAAATACAATTTAGCGTCTGTAAATACAAATTCAATCAATTGGAACAGAGGATTATGAACTTCATTTGACGGTTTAAATTTGAAATCACGAGAACTAAACTTACACGGATGTTTCGGAAAATCACGAACTTAATTTATCTCAGTGCTTTCGCATGCTTTGATCGATAAAAGACAGCGACAATCTTTTTCTAAATAATAAGATATAATCAATTGTGCTGAAATTTAATAAAATTCTAATTCATAAACAGAAATAAATTTTGAATGGTCATTTAATAAAACCATCATTGCAAAACATGCATTCTTCCAAATTCAGCGAATACTTTCGTGTAGCATAATTTTAATTCTGGCTATAAGTAACTTATTAATAATAATAATATATATTTTAATTATTATTACAGTAAACTAACAGTGCCCTAAATACTGAATGCTAATTTCTTCCATAAACAAGATTGTAAAGGGGTACTCCATGTCGGAATACACAGTTTCCAAATGCGTCATTTGAGACTTCACAATGTTCTCAATATTTTTTGCTCAAATGAGAATTTAACGAGAGGCAAGCAAGGTACGTCGTAAAGTCCATGTAGGTCTTCATGTAGAGTAGTGGTCATTATTGTCATATTTTAACCAAACTTGTAATCGGTCAATTTATTTTAACAAAATTCCCCAATACCAAATTTCATCACAATATGTCAAGTGGTTCCCAAGTTGAAACAAAGGTACATTGTAAACTACATTTAGGTCTTCATGCAAAGTGGTCGTAATTTTTGTTCAATTTTGACCCAAATTGGAATCGATTGACCAATTTTAGCAAAACTTCCCAATACCAAATTTCATCCAAATACATCAAGCGGTTCCCTAGTTGAAACAAAGGAACATTGTCCACTATTTGTAGGTAATGTAAATTGGTCGAAATTGTTGTCCGAACTTAGCCAAAATTGGAATCGGTTGACCAATTTTAGCAAGACTCCCCAATAAACCTCGCCAATAAAGGGTCCAATCAATCAATCAATACCAAATTTCATCAAAATATTTCCAGGGGTTCCCGAGTTGAAACTAAGGAACTTTTTAGGTCTTCATGTAAAGTGATCATCATTGTTATCCGATTTTGACCAAAATTTAAATGGATCAACCAACTTTAGCAAAACGCCATAATACCAAATTTCATCATAATACGTCCAGCGGTTTCCGAGTTTTAATATACGGACGGACGGACGGACGGAAACGACCTCCCATATATGCGTTCACTTCGTGCAAATAACGCATAATAATGGTAAATCCTGTTAATGTGGTGTTTATTAACCATTAATCTAAAAATCTGATATCGCCACCACATGACTATCCTTCTAAAGTTCCATATATGTTAAGAGAATATATATTTTAAGGAACTACGAGAAAAATTCAGACTTAATAAAGAACTGAAATAAACTCAAATCGTAGCCTTCTGATATTTGATATAACCACGAAGCTTCAAATATTAAGAAAATAAAAAGGGGCATTACTAAGATGTAACTATGCGTCAAGTGTTTATAATAGTCGCCGGTATATGGTGTGGTGGTGGCAGATAAAAAATATAATTTTAAAATTATCTCTTAACAATGTTTCAAACAAATATTGTAGAAAATTAAATTTCCAACAACTTTTAATACAGTAGGTACGTTTTTACATATATCAAATATTAAAGCAAATATTTCAAAAAAATGGATATGACTAGAGTAAACACCCACTTTCGTTAGACCGATATTTACCAAAAACTAATCAACTCTTGTTATCTTAACAAAAATGTTAAATACAAAATTTTGCTTGGATCTAGTTAATATTTTTTGAGTTAGAGCGCCCATAAAATTTCAGTCACATACACACAGACCATCGAGAAAATAGTCAAAACATGTTTAGGGGACCTCAAAACGTGTATTTCTATTGAAATCTTGAAATCGATTTGTTATGAAAACAATAGTTTCCCCTATACTACGTATGGGGAAAGGAAAAAGCATGAATGCAATAATTCCAAGAATTTCTTCTAGCAACTAAGCACCCAAGAATCTTCGCAATTCTGCATGAAAATTTCTCTTTGTGAATATTGCGCCACTTGAAATGAGATCATTTCAGTAGCAGCTAGCTGAAAAGTAAGCAATCTAACTTTCAGAGGTTAATGAAAAATAAGAGACTGAATGAATAACAGGATGAGCGGGAACTTGGAAGTCTGGATCTCTGAATAGAATTTGATGCTGCAGGGAGAGGTTGGGTGGGATCGAAAATGATGTAGCCTCATTTTGGAAGGAATGAAGATGCAAGGGAGGTGAGAAGGTTTAGAAATGAAAGGGGGTATTTTAGAATAATAAAATACTGCATGACGATGCAAAATAGAGATGGAGGAAAATATGCGCCTTCAGAGACCGGTTTTAAATTTTAAAGTGAGGGAAAAAGATACGAAATATGTCAGACAGCACTAGAATCGAGTGGATTTTACTGGTTAGCATGGGAAACGGAGGGAAGGAATAAATGATGAACATGAAAAAGTGATAGAAACGAAGAAAAATTTTATTAGAAGAACGAAAAGAATGCAACTGAATTGAGCAATATTTAAACTGTGTATTACTTCACGATTTTCACAGGATGTAATTAACACTGGAAGAAGGAGGTGTGCACTTATGAATAATACGCTCGGCACATTCACTGTTCACTCGGCATTTACAGAGAAAATTGATTTTTTAATAATCCGTTTAACCTAAAAAGATATGAGTGCATTGATATCTTAAAAAAATACATTTCCTCTAGAGAGAGCTATAAAATTCAGATGCATAAATTTGCCTTGTGTCACGTTCCCTACCCCTACTCTCGTCAAATTGTAATCTCGAATTCTTTTAAGTGAAATATTTTCTCTGCATGAGTAGTATTTAACACCAATTTATAATAGAAGTGCAAAAGCAGCGACCCTTGCAGTTAAAACGAAAAGAAAAAAAGATAGAAAAGAGGATATGTCGTTTTTTTCGCAATGCAAGCTGGCTCTGAAATGAGATCCGATGGAGAGCTGGAATCGCAAGAAATAAATGCGAAAAAAGAACTCGAAGAAAACTGCATTGTAAAATTATCTTAAGAACTTTAATATAGGTGCCAGACGAATACTTATCGCAAATTGCCATTTTGCTCCAAAGAATATGGCTAGGGAAACTATGGTTAAAATTTAAAAAATAAATTGCATGTATGATGAGTTTGCGCCACGGATAACGAGAACTTTATTTTAAACCATAATTCTATTTATCTTTACATACCCAATAATATTTTATTTTAAAAGCTAACTTTTTTAAATTAGCATATAAGCTTAAAACATGCTATTAACACATTTTACTTTGATCTAAATTTCATTTACTGAATAAAAAATATCTTTAATAACAATATAAAATTTCCATATAATGCTGATATTTGTTAAGAAGGTCGTTCTAGTATTACGAAATAGCTCATAAGTTATGTCATATACAAACAAATAGATTTATATACATTATGGTCATTATATACACAATATCCTTATTCTGTTCGTCCGTTGGTTGGTCCGTCCTCCGGAACGCTGCTTTGACTTTGACTAAATCTATTGAATAGATAGAGTAAAGAAAAGAGAATGGAAATGAGCAGAAATTGAGAAAGAGGACATTGTATTTGTATAGGAGCTGCAGTACAAAAATGACAACAGTAAATTATAACTGATTATAAAATATTTTATACGATCGAATCATGCGCCATTGCCAAATGGTGGGAATTCATAAAACTAACTATAAATATAATATAATATCTATTTGCAATAGATTTCTTTAAAAGATAATACAGCAAATATTTCGAACCAAATTTCTAATAAGATTTAAAAAATAACATTTTATGACTTTTATATAAATTTCTTTAAATAAACCCAATTTTCTGAAAATTTTCAAAACTACTATAGTTAAATGAAAAGTGCGATCTTAAAATATAGTTAAAACTCGTTGCAGTTCATGTAAGTATTTAGTTCATATTAAGTTACTATACCTTTCCATTTAATGATAAATTGGCTGTCTATTCAAGTTTTATCCTGTTTTTACGCGTTCAAAAGAGTTAATAAAATAATTCTATTATTAAGTTAGATCCTATAAGTTTTAAGTAACTTATAATTTTCTGAAATATTTCAAGTAAATATCTATTGATTTTTCATACATTATATCTTATTATTTCGCTTTTCCTCTTATTCTCAGGAAATACTTAGCTAAATACATTTAGCCTCTCAGATAATAAATATTTTTTAAATATAATTAAAACAAAGACAAATTTAAAAAACACTGATTCGATTTTAATAATTTTTCATATTGAAAACAAACGTATTTGTAATACTTTTATGATGCTTTAATAGGAGAAATAGAAGGAGAGAGAAAAGGAGAGAGAGAGTAAAAATTAAATATCCCACAAATTAAAAATAGTTTTGTTCGTATATGAATTGTATAGTATATATATATATATATATATATATATATATATATATATATATATATATATATATATATAGAGTATATATTTCTTTGTCATACAATTTATATTCACCAAAAACTATTTTTACTCTCTGGAACACTCAATTATGTGAATTTTGTATTTATTGTTTACATTTTAGTGCATATAAAAGTTGGTTTAATTATTTTTTTATTTACCTAAATACTTAATTCAGGTTTACCCGTCATATTTGATGGGCAATCATGATAGTATCAAATCATATTGAAAGTTAACTAAATTTCTTTTTCTTTGTCAATTAACGTTGCATCTCAAATTGTTAGTGAAATAATTATCGAGCTCAATCTATGGCTATCATTAAAATGACAATCAATTTAGCTCCATTATAAATAAAACGTTTGGTTACAAATCGGTCGTCACCAGAGATCAACTTTTGTAAAAATTTAAAATATAAATAAAGAAATTAAGATAAATAGTTGGCAACCTAAAATAACGCGAAAATATATGAATGATATTTAATATAATGACATTAGGAGAGTGAAATGTTAAAACTTAAAACTTAAATTTGTTCATACTTATGCCAATTACTGGCAATAACTCTTGTGTATTGAGATCTTTTAAAAATATCTCTCAGCATAGTTAGCTCATAATAAAGAATCGCACATCTGAACCTCACATCTCTCTTTAATGTGGAATAATTAAAAAAAAAACATTTCCTGCAAAATTTCCATTCATATCAACATCGACGTCGTCAACTTTAGGATTCCCAAACATTCCGAATAAGCGAAGCGAGACAGAATCTACTAGAAAACAAAAGACGAGACCTTTATACGGATCAGTTTTCAAAACATGAACCTTTCCGAGTCGTTCTAATCCGTTTTGGAGTCTAGAGAGAAAGAAAGAGGAGAAAGAAGTTTTCGTAAAATTTTCTCTCCAAACTCCTCCTCCTCCTCTAGCCAGAGAAATATTAATTTCGAAAGAGAGAGAAAAAGAAGAGTGAAAAAT
Source organism: Tanypteryx hageni (assembly GCA_028673005.1). Taxonomy (NCBI): domain Eukaryota; kingdom Metazoa; phylum Arthropoda; class Insecta; order Odonata; family Petaluridae; genus Tanypteryx; species Tanypteryx hageni. Next base: position 63,044,833 of record CM054116.1, read on the forward strand.
AGTGAAAGAGAAAATGGGAGAGAGAGAAAGCAAGCATGGGAGAGATAGAGCAAGGCGGGTACGGAGGGAGATCCCGACGGGGATGGAAGACAGTATGGAAACGGAAGTTAGATCCGTCTCTCTCTTTCTCTCAATTCGCGTTACCCGCGTATGAGTGGTGGCGTTGCCGATGTCGGTTGGATCCCGCGTCAGCCTCGCGGCCAGGCGAGACACGTCCCCTTGCCCAAAGGACTCGGATAACTCGGCCGCTCCACCGTTGGGCGCGTATCGATTCGGTTATACCAGAGAGAGAGAGAAAGCGAGAGAGAGAGGGAGGGAGGGTACAGGAGAGAGAGAGACCAAGGATCCTCTTCTTCTTCCACCCGCGGCCCTTCAACGGAAAGGTCCCTGGCGCGGGGAATGCTGGGTAGAAAAGGGGGAAGGGAGAAGGGGGGGTCCAGGACGGAGGGACGGGGAAGAGAGGAAAGGGATGAAGTGTGGAAGGGTGAGGCAGAAGAGATCTTTCGACGGGTTGACGTGCCCGAGCATTTTGTGAAGTAACAAAGCGCAAGCGTTTCGCAGTTAAAGATGTCGTCACGGGTTGGAAAATATGCTGCCTCGAAATGAAAGTTTTTGCGTTTTTTTTTAGTGGAACTGGAAGGAATCTTTATAAAATGGACCTTCGTTATCCGTCGATAACACTGATATAGCGAGTTTTTTTATTTGCTTGATAAATCGAGCGTTTTTCTGTGAAAAAAAGTAATTGTAAAGCGAACGTTGACTTCTCTCGCACTCATTGGTTTTTGTGGTTTACTTTTCAAGATAAACTTACGCACCATACCTGCGTTATTCAGTTCAATGCGTTTGTTTGCAATAGGGAGTTTGAATTATGTATTAAAGAGAACAATGTATCCTCGCGCATTATTCAAATTTCGTTACAAATCATTTCAAAATCTAAAATTTTATTTCTATCATTAGTTAGTGTTCTTTAATTGAGATGATCCTATCTTCTGTCGAGCTAATAATAACCAGAACTGATGAATAGAATCGTCGATATTCTTTTAAATAAAAATTCAACATAAATTCTATATCATATACATATAAAATTACTCGATAGTTTTGCAACGCTTAAATTTTAAAATCCATTCCCTTGTAATGTAATGTAAATTTCTTTTTTAGGGATAACATTGGTATAGAAATACTTTTTCACTAGGAAAATACTTTTCCAAAATGATAGAAATGATTTTAATGGCTTTAAAAATGTCTTACACCATAGCAATATGCGACAGGACTAATTTCTCTGATACAGTGTTAACCTATATATTGTGAGTGATAAATTCGGTATACGAGATTTAAATACCACTGCACCTGACCTTGGTCTCAAATATCTTAAACCAGGGAGATAAATACGGCATAGCTAGCCGGGGAACAGGATTGGGCAATTACCTCTTTCACACTATCCTAATTACGCCAATGTTCTTCACTCTTCTAAACTTCCCCAAGCAAAAAAATACTTTCAGCAACGCAAATACTTTTACAGATATACTTATATACAAATACTATTATTATTTCCGCTAGTTTTTCACAAAAATGTAGCGTTTTTAAATCCTGTGTTTTATGTCATAATCCAGTCTAAATTTTAATTCTAAATTACTGCAATGGTTTTTATTCCGAATTATGCTAGCTTATAATCGTCGATACTTATTGTTAGAATAATTCTATATAACCTGAAAAATCGGAATATATATTTATTTTAACTAGCTCACAAACAGTCATTATCGGTCTTTTCATAATGAGCGTCATAACAATTACAAAATGTAACACACACAACCATGTCCTCGGCAGGATTTGAACCCATGTCTCTAGAATTGAGTGCCAGACACGCTAACCAATCCTCTAACAAGGCAGGATTACCAGAGCAGATCGTAAAAACCAGGATCGGGTACTAAAACGCGGAGTCTGTGACGTAATTCAAACAAAGAAGACCTTAACATTGCAGCGGAAAGGTCATATTGAAATATGATTTTAACAACGTTGGATGGCTGAGATTATTAATGGGTTCCTAAAGAAAACGTGACACCAAAATGAAGTGCGGAAGGCAGGTAAGATAGGAATTGATAAGTCAAACAATAAACTTGAAGGAGAAAGGCAGGTGACAGCAGAAAATAGAAGGATCTGGAGGAGATATTGATTCAACAATGAGTGGAGGTCCGTCAATGGTATAATAATTTGCGTGTAAAATCTAAATTTTACACGCAAATTATTATAAATGTGAATTTGTAGAAATTGAAGAAAATGACTTTGACGGAAAAAGTAAAACATTATGAAGTGCCTCTTAGGTAAATACGAAAAACTCGGTAAAGAGCAATGTACCGATTTATAAAAATAACGGATTCTTGAGAGTCATTGTGGTTTAATATAAAAATTACTCTTGATTGATATCTTTATTATAACTATAAAGATAAATAAAGGTGTGAATGATATAAAAATAATAGAGTATTGAAATTTAAACAATATAAATAAACTTAATTATTTAAATGTATGAAACTATGTGAAGCAGAAAAATACAAGAATAAATACATTCTGGATCCATGGGTAATATAAGCTGCTAAATGACATAATGGAAAACGCAACAACACTTCTTATTAGATAATAATTAGAATTTAAATCACCAAACCCAAGCTGTTTGGCGCCCGTATGAAACCGTACGGATTTTTCCGCTTTTTGGATTTTTGAATTCCTGATTTTTGAGGTTAGACCATATTAAAATGTTTAAAACAGGATGTTATTGCAGTATATCTGGTTATAAAAAGAATGGTTCTAGATCAGGTGTTTTTAACGGAATATTGCATGATCAAAGATTTAATTGAAAGGAGGCTTGGAGGAAGAAGAGGAATGAAATATTTTCAGATGATAGACGGCTTAAAAAAGTAAGAAAGTACTTAAGGAAAAACGTTGATTAGGAAGAGAGGAAAATGCTACGAAACCGATTTATGTAATATATACCCACGAGCTTCTCTGCGAATTGCCAGTAAATGACGACGGATATATGCATATGAAGTCAAACCTTTTGATAGTGGCCATTCCGACTTCCACGAAGAAATGGTCGCGTTGATGGGTGAAAGTCTTGTCTTTTAGTGAAGTTTTTCTCAAACTGTGGGCCGCGTCCCCTCAGAGGGCCGCAAAATTATTTTGGATGCAAGGTGAAATGTCGAAAAATAAAGTTTTCACGAATAATAAAATTTTGCCAGGGAATTTTTGGAAAAATGATTAGATAAAAAATTTTAATATTCATAAAAAATGAAGAAATTCCAATAATGTTTCATATTTGCGCTATTTTCAATTCGAAGGGGGACACATAATACTCAAAAGGGCCGCGAGAATTTAAAGCTTGAGAACCACTGTTTTAGACGAGTGCCTCTCCATAGAGTGGTTCAAAATATTTCATTATATTATTATACCTATGTATGCATCTAATATTCTCGATGCTAACTTAAAGCTCCTGTTTAATATTTTCAAACGGTGCCAAGCTTTTGCCTCGCAACTTTTCCCATAGACTCTGCGGATGACCGCATCGTGAGCTTCGTACGGACTTCTCTCTATCTCTCTTCCTCTCTATCCCTATCCCTCCCTCTCTGTTCCTCTCCCTCCCTCTTTCTCCATCTCCCTCCATCCCTCTCTCTCACCTCCTCCATTTCCTTTCTCACTCCAGTACACAATCGCCCCATCTCCCTCTCACTCGTCGATATACATTCGGCCGTCGCAAGTTAGAGGCAGGTGGTGCTATCCAATGAAGTTATTAATTTTGTTTTTGTTTCTCATGGGCCACGTTGAGCATAACAGACACCAATAATGCCTCGACACTTTTGTATCTGAGAAAAGTAGCCATCTGGTGAATCACAAATTGCGTGACAGCAAAATCGAGTAGTAATAAACTTAACGAGATTTTGCAGTAGAGCATGGCGTAACGTTTGCGGTTAGATTTTAATTTCTGCTTAACAATAAACTCTAAAATGATATATTTGAAACTCGCTGGTAATCGCTTAACGAATGAACAAAGAAAGCTTTATCATGGTAAAATAGCGAAAAATAAATGACGTAATTTAAATAACGGGTTATATTATATCTTTAGTAGTTATGCTTATTGGATATAGTTTGCTAGTGTTTAATAAATTCGTGAATTAAAATGCCTTTACTCGCACTGCTGCATCCTGTGTAGAATTTTTAATGGTGTACAGTATAGTTATATAAGAGAAATTTTGTTTTCTGCGGCAATAAATGTTTGATTCGAAATGTCTGCAATTTAAGTTGTTGTTATAAATCATTCTATGGTTTACTTATCGCCTTAGGCATCACTTGAAGCTCTAAAAGATTTAAAATTACTCTTGCTTTTATTTGATAATTTAATAATTAGAATATATTGCATCCAAAACGAAAGAGCCTATTTAATTTAAATAACGATGAAAAAACTCGTTTTCCGTTTTCAATTTACTTCCATCATTACATTTTTTAAATTATAATTTTCTATCAATTCCATTACATTTTTGATAATTTATTAATTAAAATATATTGTATCCAAAACGAAAAAGCCTATTTAAACTAAAGAACGATGAAATAACTCTTTTCTTTTTTTTTGTTTTCAATTTACTTTCATCATTGCATTTTTAATTATCATTTTATTTCAATTCCATTAAATTTCTGACAACAAGCATTGTGTTGTTGCACGTAAATAGAAATTATTGTAGGCACAGCATTAATGAAATTATATTTATTAGTAATCTCATCTGAAAAATAATTAAATTTGTATATCACAAATATGTATATTTAGTTGTTGGCACTTTTAAAGAGTTTAATTGTAAATTGATTTACGAATGTGGGTTTAGAATGTATTCGAGTGATGGTTGCCGCGTCGATTTCAATTTTTTAAATCAAATTTTAATTTTACGATGGAATCATTGTATTGGCGCGATATTTTCTTAATATATTCGCAATCTATTGCAACCAATAATTCCCCCCATTTTGACGTTAAAATGCATCCATGTATTTTTAGTATGCTAACTAAAAGTACCCTCCAAGTTCAAAAGAGTCACAAGCAACCCCATTTTATCACCCCATAACGAACGTTCTTAAATTACAAGAAAAAAATACGCGACCAAATGTAGGCACACACATTTTCCCTGGGTTGACAAACACAAGCGATAAGAGAGATTACACGGATCACCAGACAGCCAAGCCGCTTTAAGAGGTTGGATGGGATTAGTAGCCGACGAGAGAGAAAGGGGCGAGGTGATGGAGGGGGGAAGTGTCTCTTAGCGACCCCTTTATGGAAAGGCCAAACCGCTCCCTGACAGCAACTCCATTGGCTACACCACTCAGGAGAGTCCCCGCATCAAAGTATACCCCTCTTCCGAACTTTCCCCTCCCCTTCCTCGCACCCGTTTCCGTCTCCCCACACCCTCCCCTCCCATATTTTACCCCGCCCCTCTTATGCATACCCACGGAAACCCGTGACGGTGTCTATTAAAAGCCTAAGTTATTTTAAAGGGTATGCTTGTCACCGACTAGTGGGGTTATTCTTAGGGAAGGGAGGGTCGGTATGTAAATACATATTGCATATTCGTTCGCAGGGCATTAGTAAACCTGTCACTCTTTTGAAAGGTATTGGACGTCTGACTAATAAGATGCAGAGTGGCTGAATATGGATGCGTGTTCAGGATAGGGTTACGCTTACCGCGCACCGAGGGTTAGTTCGCTGTGCCTTCCGTGTCGAATAAGTGTGACGAACGGGATTAACATTTCGAATACCAAAGTATAATTTAATGCACAAGATGTAATGAATTGCTTCTATGTCACTGTTGACTCAGGAAATCAACGAAGATCCACACATTTTATCTTCAATTAAAATTCAAAATTGAAATACATTTGCATTTCACATAAATAAAATTTCTTTTAAAGAATCAAAATTTTTACCAATAATGAGAGCATTTCCAAACAAAATTAATCATTACTAAACTTTGAAATGAATTCTATAAAAAGTGTTGTGTAGATAACGAAGTTTAGCGTTCATAAGTGCATATGTCCGGACAAAAGATGCAAGGGATAAGGGTGAAATTCTGAACTTGACCGAGAATTGAATCCGAGTCTTCTTCTCTGCTGTCAACGCCCGACGAAGATTTCTCATTAGACTTTAGTATTTTTTAAAAACTATAACTAAAAATAAAACTAAAGATTTCAATAAAACATCGGCAAAAAAGAAAAATCTACGTTTTTATCAGCGGAATTGGGGTTACCTCGCTCGGCTGCAATCAGTGCCGTATAAAAATTAAACGCTTCAATTGGCCCTTACGTAAAACTCCGCCGGGATGCCCGGACTTGTATAAAAATTAATGAACCTGAACGGCTACTTTCCAGATCGCAGTTCCCGATATAAATAGGTGACTACGTAAACGCGGCCCTCTTTGGCTCCGCGCAGAACGTCGGACGAAGATTTCCAACACATAATTTTTCCCCTCCACAAAGCGGTTCGTTAGAATTCCCTTCTTTCCTCTTCCCTTCCCCTCCCTCCTAACCCCTATCCCTCCTCCTTTTTTCCGTAATCTAGAGTGGCAACCATTTCGTCATCTCATTTGGACCTTCAAGGCACCTCCGAAATTTCACGTCAAGACCTCGAAACCGAAAAAAAACGCTCCCTAATGAAAAAATGCTTCAAGCTAAAGCTACGCGAGACCACTCAAGAGAAACCCAAAAGACATTCCTGCGCTCATTTCTTCCTCATTCAAACTGACGTTCCGGGGCGGGAGGAGAAGTTGGAGGGAGGTTGGGGGAAGTTGGGGAGAGGGGAATAGCAGGTTTAGGAGAAAGAAATGAAGGGAAGTGAAGAAAAGGGGGGAGTGATATCGACCTGTCAGTTTCCACTCTTACATTTGCTTTTTATCCACCCCTCTCTCACACAATTTTTCCCTCTCTTTCCCTACTTCCCTAAGAAGGGGTAACTTATGTTTTTTTTCTGTTTTTCGCGTTATTACTCTCCGTATTTCCCAATCCACAATCTCTTTCTCCTCCACAGCAGAGGAAAGAGGTAGTTCTTATCTCTCTCCACCCTCACTCCCTCCTCTCTCTCCCCCCACTCCTCTCTCCCCCTCTCCTCTCTCTCTCCTTCCCTCATATCCACTTTCTCACTCCCTTCTTCCATGCCTTCCTCGATAAATCCTCCCTCCTTTCTTCCCTTTTACCGCCTTTCATCACCGCTCTATATCATCTGTAACTCAACGTTTTTCGTGCCTCCCTCTCTCCCAACCCCGTTTACCAATCTTCTTCGATAGAATTCTTTTTTTCCCTTTTAAAGGGTCCATTACTGTGTGTGTTAAGCGTAGCCGCAAAAATCAACCCCCTTTCCTGTTCGCCAATCGTTGCTCGGTCATTTCCGATCTTTCAGAATCCGCCTCAAACACTCCCTCCTTTAACATAGCTCCGCTTCTTAGTCTATAGAGTTTAACTCCATACCCTTGCATTTCATATTTCAAGAAAAAATATATTTCCTCCCTTAAATACTCGGTTCTCTCTTGCTTACCCTCTGACCGCTAATGTTTAAGTTTATCCTGAGCACATATTTAAGGAATTTTCTCGTTTACTGACCTGAATTTCAGGATATTTTCGGTTAAGGCTGTATTTTTACCAATTATCCCTTTGTCCATCATCATCATAAGTAATATATACGTAAACAGGTTCGTGATTATCATTGGTTAAACCTGACTCTCCACATAATCATATTTTTTGCATTTATCTTCATGTCTAGATAGCTCTCTTCCCCTTTTCATCCTTATACATCCTTAAATCCATACATTTCTATCGATTTCATTACCCTGATGGACTCAAGCTTCTTAGAGCCTATATCAGCTTGCGAGGCTCTTACTCATTTCGTTCATACGAATAAAATATAACGCAACTCACTTTTTCCTATGTTGCAAATTATATATTTTCTATTAACAAGTTCCGTTGCAATGATGCATATAGTAATATGAAATACGATGCTGACATACAGACAAAGGACCAATCCGAACTTCATTTTCCACTTTGAGTTGTCAAGAAAACGACACGAAAATGTGCGTCATAAGAAATTTTGAAATATTTACCTCTCTTCTTAGAAGGAAATAAGTTGAGTTCTCCTCGCAACATATAAATACCACAAACCTTAGCGATAGACATTTTAGAAATCTTCCAATTCGGAGAATCCATCAAAATAAAATGCTCTTCTTTTTGATCTTTATATTTCCCTCTCATCACCTCGCACTCTCCATTATCTCCCTCTCCCTCCCTTACATTTTTCCTTCGATACTTCACATTCCTTCCTTTCCATAATCCCTGAACCACTCGAAACGCAAAATCCATCTTCTTTTTACTTCTCCGCATCCAAACAAGAGCAGACATTTCCACCCCTTTCTGCCCCCACCCTCGCAGAACTCTTTCCACCATTCTTACCCAGCACTCAGCACCCTCAGTAACCCTCTCTCTCTCTCTCTCTTTCTCTTCCTTTCTCCTTCCCTCTTTCTCTCCACCCTTCACCCACTTTGAATTGAAATCTGACATTTCAATTTCCTGCCTCCCAGGTCCAGTCTGAGGCTACACTTTATCCTCTTCCGCATATTCTTCCTACATTCTAAACCCATCTATTTCCTCTTTCTCTCTTTGCACCTCTATTCTCTATCTTTCCCTGGCCTTCCATTTCTTGCTCTTCGTCCATCTCTTCCACTTTCCCTCATCATTTCTTCTCCTCCACCCACAATCGCACCTTTCTTCCTCTCGTCACTCAACTTTTTTCCCTCCTGCATGTCTCACACTCCTCTTCTCCTTCTTTCGTCCTCCTCTACCTTTTCATACTCTCTATTATCTCATCCACCCTCTTCCATCTTTCCCTTCCTCCTCTCTTTCTTTCTTCTCTCTTTCTTTCCCCCAACTCTCTTTTATTGCAACCTTTCTCATTCTTTCCCCCTCTCTCTCTCTTCCATGTATCGGCATCTTTCCCTTCTTCCAATCTCCTCCTGTCTTTAGTTTCTCCTCTCTTTCGTAACATTTTCTATTTCTCTCAATTCTTCCCACCTTCCATTTTATCAATATTCATTCTTTCTTACTTTGCACCTGTCTGTCCCCTTCCTTACACATCTTCCCTTTCTCTCCCACTTATCTAGTTTTTCGTATCTCTCTTATAGTGTTAAAGAACCGTGCAGCGCACATCTATGGACACAAAAATATAAACTTCTTCCACTAATTAATACGTAGGAATCATGGCTTTAATTCTTTAGGTCGCACCTCGGATATAATAATTTCTTTCCCTAATTTCTATGTATTTCTGTATATCTTCGTTTCAACTGTAGATGCTGTTCGTTATGAATTCAATTCCGCCTTATTTTATTTTTGAAGTGTTTGCCTTCAATCAATATATTCTTAGAAGGCTCAAGTAGAGTTGGATAAAGTTTATAGTAGAAACGGAGTGACTTTTAATTCATGAATATAACCTGTAGTGCTATGGATGTATCATTTAATTCCAATTGGAATTTAGAGAAAATAAACCCTATACTATATTTTAAATTTCACTATAAACCTCAGAAATTGCCTACCGTTATTTACTAAGATTTGCACTTTTTCCTTTTTTAATAATGAAAAGCAGTAAAATATCTGAAAATAAAACAGCCAAATTATTAAAAATTCCTCATATCATTAGAATTACAAAGTACTTTTTAACTGTTATAAAAGAGTTGTAGAGGCAGTTCTTAATGAAATTTAACTACATCTAAAAATGAAACAAATGAAAATAGACATATTTTGGATGCCCTATTAGTTTGCGAAAGAGTCATAGTCAGTGCTTGAAAAATTTCATGTTGGTTCACCAGTCAGGCAAATATCTCACTCGTTAGCTGAAAATCGCCAGGCCCCAGAGATTCCAAGGCTGGCGAGCAAATAAAGCATCCTCAGTGCCAAACATGAAATATTCAATATTTACACTATCGTTGACCGATATCTTTATTTTCATTTGTGCCAAATATAACTATCAATATTCAACCAAGTACATTACACAAAATATATTTGTATGTGCATCAGTCTACATGACAATTAATATAAAAACTCATACATATTATCAGTGACAAAAAACCATGAGCAAGCAATAGCTCAATGAAACTTACTATTCATATCTTCATAGGTGTCAACATACCACTTTCAGAGGCATGGGATTTATGACCTTGAACATGTCTTACAGTTTTTGCAATAAAATACCACTTGTTCATGGTCTTATCAGGTTTAAAGGCATGCAGTATGGAAATCACCTGGAAGTGGTAGTAGTTACCTACCTCCTAGCGGCCGCAACATTCAACAAATTAAGTAGCTTGGTAATTTTTCCAAACATTTCAATTCAACAATAGGTATAACGTATGATTAATTTCCGATTGAACTGAAACTGCTCTATTGAATTTTATACTCGTCAACTAGCAATTTTCAAGCCCTGGTCGTAGTAAACAACTGTTCTTAGCCCACAACCTTAAAAATATTTTATATACTTGGTACTATAAAATAGAACGAATATTAAGGGGGTTAAATATACAAATAGCGGCAATATGAAAGAAATGTTTTAGTTGCTCTGACATAAATACGATACCCTTAAACTATTGTGGATATAATTTGCGTGAGCAAAATATATTTTATCCATGAGTTGTTTTACACAGATTTTGGTTTTGAATCGAATTTTATTCAGGTTAATAAAGAACAGCAAAAGTATATTCCAAAAGCGTTTTTTTTTTTAATGTTTAAATTCATTATCGGTATCTTCGACCTCCATTCCCTCCTTGTAATTTAAAACGTACCTCATCCCAGTTAAGCAACTGTAATGTGATCTTTATCCCCATTCTAAAGTAAATTGAGCGTATTTGAACTTCGCTTTTAATATTGTAACAACTAAAAAAACCTAAACTTCAATATAGTAACGAACTCGTATAGATAGTGCATAAGGGGATTTTTTAATCCTGATAAAAGAAAAACGAACAGAGGGAAGGATCTCAAAATCAAAAAGGTTTAAATGTGTTGCCAGCCAAAACTATTCTCTAAGTTTCCCAACTCTTCTCCTTGCCTCAAAAGTGTGTGCACGGACGGACGAACAGACTTTTACGTACGGACGGATGGATTAAGTGAAAATATGAAAGATTAAAATAGCACCAGGAAAAGGAGGTAAGTAATCACACCGAGACCAGGAGAGAAGTGTATGCACATCTTCGTTAATTTAGGCATCACGTAAATGATATACAATGAAACCTCTATAATTCGAATCCACGTTAATTCGAACTTCCAGTAACCCAAACTGTTTCTCACCACCAGGTGCAAAGTGACGGTTAAGAAAAGCGATCGTCGGAAAGTGAAATTTGAATCTTTTTTGTAACAAAGTCGTGCACTACTAACGCCTCTTGCGGCTGAATAGATGATTCTTTGAAAATTTGTTTTAAAAGGAATGAGCGATATCGACACGGCCGGCCGTGCCAATATATCGCTCATTCCTACTGCCCCGGCCCAGTGTGGAGTACAATTTTTCCGTTCATTATTTCGGATATCTCACAGTCATTTTAGTGATCTGTACATTAATTGGCGTTTTATTTACAGAAATTTAATACGTAATAGTTTTTTTCCTCGTTATTTTACATTAATTCATTGATCCTAACACCACGATAATCCGAACACACATTTGCATTAATTAGTTTGGATTATACAGATTGCACTGTACTTGACTGTGTAGCTTTTAAAAAACTTTAATGAACTAAAACATAGAATTTATCTTGTTTTTTTTAGATTTCACTGCAACACACTAGATAAGGTAGGTAAACCTAATTTTATAAATAAATCATCGGGTCAATTAATTTAAGTATAATTGTTAGAACCTGCTATGAATTGGGTTACGTTAATAAAACTACGACGTAAATACATTTAATAGCATTTCCAGTGAGAGGAAAATGATCGAATATGCAGTAAACGAAAGACGTTTTGCTAGTGCTAAAGTATTTGGTGTACAGCAAGGAAGATTTTTTTCAATCCACCAAGGATATTAAAATTTTTTAAAATTCATGAACCGTTTCAAATGAGTCAACGTATGGGCTTTCATTTATAAATGTGTTCAATGATTCATTTTCTTTGATGCGGCATAAAAGAATCCCTCAAAACTAGTAGTGCAAACTTTATGCCAATTTATTCCTTATTGTGATTACTAAAAGCCTACACAATCCCAAGAAAATATCAAATTTTCATGTAGATTTATGGTAGGCGGTCTTCGATTCAGCTTCAACAAGAATATACTCAGCCAAAACTTCGGTCAATAGGTTTCCAACATCAAGCGATTCAACATGGCTCTTTCCTCTCGCTATATCTCTCTCGCGATTTGTATTATCACGGCGCACGCTCCGGGCGAAAAAAATATCCGATTTACCTTTGAACAACAAGCTCCTCGCACAATCGCATCTGCTAACAGTGTGTACAGTGTAACAACGCGCAGGAAGGGGACAGCATCCCAACTGTGGACTGTGTGTAATTACGGGTTTCGCATCGCATTTGTCTCTGCGCTTATTGGTCCGTGACCGCACAAACATCCAAACCACAGCTTTCCCCTCCTCCCCTCTCCTCCCACGGTATGCCTTGCACTTTCGAACACCCTCCATAACCTAAACCTCGTCATCCCTCACTTCTCTTCCCTCTCCCCTCCCTCGTTATAAACCTCCCGCGCTTTCCTCCTTCCGCAATTCATCAGGGACCCGTGCATCAATATTCTCATCTCTCGCCCGTTAGCCTCATCACGTGCAGTGCAGAAAATGCCACCCTCCCTCCCGAAATCATTTCTCCCAACCGTTTCTCTCTCTCTTTCTCCCTACAAATGCCTCACTTTCACACTAAGTACATTCCTCCCCTTCCATCCTCTTTCCGTCGTCCTTTCTTTTATAGCAAACCAATCCCTCTTCTTCCACCCAAGCACTCCTCCCTCCTTAGCGTCATCTTCCCATCCTTGCACAAAACCTTTCCATTCTCATTCCACTTCCCACCACCACTCGGTGGTGCGATGGCAAATCTGTTGACGCGGAATCGACACCGCGTGACCCACTTTCGACTTTGCGCTAAAAAAAGTAGGGAGAGAGGGGCGAGGGAGTGAGGAGGAGAGGGTGTAGATACCCACATTCGATTTGCTGCTTCTGAGTGAAACGAAGGAAGAGAGAAAAAAGTAAGGAAAACGGCAAGAGAGGGCTAGAGAGATAGAGAGAAAATGCTGGGTGGGTGGAATGTGGGGGGAAGGGGAGAGGGGGAGTTGGAGTGACTCTATTGTCACGAATCGCAAGAAATGTAGGAAAGGACGTTTTCGACGATATTTTCCCGTTGCTTAAAAATCCTCCTACGTCTTCATGAATACGGGAGGGACGTAAATAAGCGAAATTCAATTTGAGAATCCTATGAAGCAAATGACGTAAGGGATGTAGAAGCGAATAGTTGGATGGCGAGGAGGATGGGGAGAGGGGTGAGGAAGAAGGAAGACTTTCGACGAAGGCTTCTCTTTTCACCTCCTGCCAATTCGGAGATGGAAAAATGTTTGTCTAGCGGGGAAGATGGCTCGAATTTCCTTTAGCATTCGGAATGGCGAAAATCAGCGAGCGATAGAAAGATAAATGACTGGCACGGAAGAGGGAAAGAGAAATTTAATAGGTCCGAGTGGGAATTGATCTAGGCCCATAAAGTGGGAGTTTTATTGTCCCCACCAAACGCCAAACAATAAATATTTGTCGGTGTTATGTGCGCTATTTATCCCTGGTAAGGTACACTAGGTGTTGGCACCTTATTCAGATACACTAGGGCACCCCCCCATGAAGAAAATATATAATTAGCCATTAACTGTTACCAAACAAATGTGTTTATTTTTAATTTATAAACAAAAAGTGAAAAAAAAGTTTTTGAAAATATTTAAAACATTTGTTGCAAATTATATCCTAATGATTCCAGCAAATAAACATCTGACAGCTCTAGCAGCGTGCTGTAGTTTTTCAGTCCGTGCTGCTTTCGCATCTTCCACTCCTTGGCTCCAAATTTATTTCAGTACTCGTTGAAGCATCTGGCAGTCGAAGCTGTGACGCTATGGACTTTCGGAGGGAAGTTCTCAAAGTTGTAATTTGGAGACGTTCTTGGAGCTGGGGCTTGATCATAGCTTCTCCCAAGTTCATCAAGAAAGAATGCCTAGCCAGCTTATATTTGCCTTTCATGCCATTATTGTGTGGCAAAATAACAAATGCATTGATAGCTGCAGCATATAACAACCCAAGAGAGCTAGTTTTTCTTGAGGTACTGTAAGCATGACAGAGTTGATCAAACATGTCTACGTGTCAAGTCTGTCGAAAGCAAACATATTTGCTTTAGTTGGGCGTCCCTTTAGTGAGATCAAATCTGCAGGATTTCGTTTCTTCTCAAAGTTCCTACAACTGTAAGTTTGCTTGTTTTCAATAATTCCTTTGATTTTATTATCTGGGAAACAAATTTAAACGAAAAATGCTGTGCGGGTTTGCCTATTCAGCCATCCTTTTCGGGGACCCACATATCAAATTGTGACATTAAATGTTTTTGGTGAAATTTGTTTATAAACATTTTTACTGTCATAAAGACAACTTTAATAAGGAATATATCTTAAGAATTAAAAAAATACATTATCCACTCGGACAGGTAAACGGCTATATCGGCATCCGTGACAAAAGTTTTAAGATCGATGCAATGTATGAAAACGTGTCTCAATGTTGCATTTTGTACAAATCTGATCGGTTGAGTTATAGTTTTCGTCGAATTTGGAAATTACGGTGAATAATAAAGTTCACTGAAACAGGTTCGAAAAAAATATACGTTTCCGGTACACGGGTATTCAGTGCCCCAATGACGCTGCAGAAAGCACAAAAAAGAGTAATGACAAACAAAAAATTGTCAACATAATTTTTAAGTCACCCTAAAGGGACTCAAAAAATGACAAGTTAATATTCATAGCCATCTCTCACTTACGCGCAAAATATAAATCCGTTGGGTAATTAGTGCCCCAGTGTACCCTTCCCGGGTTAAGTAAACGTTATGGAGTGGCTTGTCAGTAAATCTTAATGATTTTTAATAGCTGTATTTTACATTGTAAGGCATTTGAACGGCCGTTCGTGGCAAGGGCTGACGAAGAAGCTGAACTTAATTTAGATCAAATGGTAGAGGTAATATATCATTTTATTTAAAATTTTGGATAAATTCTTGTTAAAAATCACTCGCAAAAAATTAATAATCAAATAAAAAATCGTAGTTGAAATATCAAAATTTAGAGATTGCTGTGTAAAATTTAATATCTATAAACAGTGGCGGCCGGTGGTTGTTTCAACGGGTAGGGCCAACATATGTTAAAAAAACCTAAATTTATAATACAAAAAAGTTTTAAGTTTTTACTTACCGAAAAATGTACTGTAGTCAGTAGATTAAAAAAGTGCCTTGCAGCTAAAATGAGAAGTAAACAAAGTCGATTCGGCGATCTTTCTTGTTAGAAAATAAATCAATAAATTTTCTGTTGAAGCTATTTATGTTATTTACAAAAGTTTTTTCGCACGATAGCATGCCTAAAGCACTTGGTCTGTATTCTTTCATATTATTCCTAAGAAAAGTCTTTATTCTTTTCATCATTCAAAACACCGTTCTGCTTTTGATGTCGACATTGGTATGTGATCAACACTTTTAAAAGCTTTATTGTCTCTTGAAATGTTTCACACAAATCATTACCCAAAATTAGCGACAGAAATGGTACTGCACCAGAAACTGCTCTCAATTCCTCTCTTTCTTTAAAAACTTGAACTTGACTCTTCAGCCTCTTTTTTACAAAAAAGGATCCTTTTCAATTATTTCACTGAGATACGTGTCAGGAAATCTTTTGCTGTAATTATCAAGTTCTTCGACCACAAATAGATTCGTAGCCACGAGGTGTCCGGTAAATTGAAATCTATCTTTTATTTCTCTGGTTACGGTGGGCGTAACAGTGGTCGAAATTAGCAAGTACATACTTGTATTTTATCAGTTTCTGAACGCCATTTAAACGTCCGCTCATAACAGAAGTACCGTAAAAACTTTGTGCTATAAGTTTATTCGGACTGTAACTAACTAGGGGGTCGAGTTGTTTCAAAATACAATCTGCGATTGCACGACCATCATGTCCGTTAGGATTAATGAAATTCCAGAACCTTTCTACCGGTTTTCCGCCTGCAATGTAACGTAATACAATGACTAACTGAAATTGACATTGCACGTCAGTAGTTTCAACGGCTATCGATGCTATTTAAATATCTTCGCGACCTTCTTCGTGGTATACTTCTAACATACATCCCAGAAACTCATTCCGTATAGTTTTAGACGTAGGTACCTTTAAATACAGCTGATTGACTAAAGTGAACTTTTAAGTCTTTATCTAATTCAGAACTAAACTGGATTAACTCACGAAAAACTCCCTTATTTTGTGACTCAGATTCATCATGCCCTCTCACTGCTAATTCTACTGCCCCGCAAAAACTTATACAATTTATAATAAAATTTAATACGTACCCTTTTTTATCTACTTGTTCGTTATGTTTAGATATAGCTAGGCGATACTGTGAGTTAAACTGACTTTGAATATTTGTTTTACCCAGCAACGATAAACTCAAATCATTGTTCATATGTTGCTCAGATTTTTCGTGAGCCCTCATTTTTTCCCAAATGTGGACCAATTCCGAAATCCTGTTCCTCGACCAGCTGACATCTCCTTGGAAAAGAACACAAGGATAACAAAAAAACGCATTTTTTCATGACACCCGCAGAGCCAATTGTTCTTCGAATAAGGCATTAAATTTACGACACCTTTCCTGTTTGTTGGTACACTATTGCTTTTTAACTAAATTCAAATTAGGGAGGGGTATTCCCATTCGTTTTATATCGAGTTTATCATCGTAAGACAGCGACGAAAACGGCTGTTTTAATAAAGAACTTATCGTATTCATTGCGGAGAATTGAAACATTCACGCTCACCAATACTACATCGAACTACTATAGCTTGAAGGCCGGCCTAGCCGATCCGAACTGAACTTGGCCGCAACGGTAGATATTCTCAAGCGCGGGAGATAGAAGGAGATGGGGGAAAAAAGCATCCAGTGCGCATGCGTTCCACGTCTTGTGACCGAGCCAGCTAGGCGGTGGCCCCTTTGGAGTGGGGGAACTCCCCGCCGGACTCGCCGCCCATTCCTCCTGTAAATTCTCTTACCGACCGGAGTATTGTGTATTTGTGCTGCTTCACGACAAATTAAACTTATTCAAGACTCAAAAATGAAATCAATCTGTTCAAAAACAATTATTTATAGTGCTTTTTTCTTTCTGTGAATTTTGGTATGGCCATGGCTCCATGGCCCTATGCTAGCGGCTACCACTGTCTATAAGTAAGAATTACACATACCCAAATTATTCAGACTCGATAAGGCGTATAATTTAATTTATTGCAAAGAAATATCTTTTGTAATTATCAGCAATGAGCATTGTACAGAGTTGTAAATAAATATTTCTAAGCGACATATGCTACGAATTAAATCTTGAAGTAAAATGTTATTTAACTGTAAAAACAAGCCTAAAGATAAATTATGTTTTGCATTGAATAAAAATTGGAAGGAAATATAAAAACTGCATAATAGAAAAGTAATGTCTATTTTTAACTTTAGCCTCATATACAAATTAAATTAAAATAAATAAATATTATTTTTACGGTTGCAAAAGATCCGAGTCTCATGTAACTGAAGATATCGACCATCCTCCATCGAAATAATCAATTCATTTTTCATTCATTCATTGTAATATTCTTCAGGTATGAACTCCATTGTTTAATGAGTAGATGATTCCTTAACAGATGTATTTGGTTAAGAATAAGATTCGCAGAATCGGAAGAACATTTTAAGGAATTCTGGGTAAAAAATTATCAAGTTGTCACGAAATTGAAATTAACGGATTCGTAGAACATTCGTAGTCTAGATGAAATGATTTCTTCGGAGGAGAGAATAAGTCTACCGAATGAAAACTTTTCAGTATTTGTAAAGTTGACGTAAAGCTCTTTCTTCTCTTCAAGCCACTCGATTTCCGGGTCTAATTTTACTTGTATTATATTTGGAGACGAAATGGTATTACATAAACTTTTGAACAGCAATAACGAGTTCGTTGATACAGTTTTTTCTAGTATTAAAGAAATTCTTTGCATATTTCGTACTTTTCTGATTTATAGACGGGTTTATGAAGTGTTGGTACTGAGCCATATAAAATGTAATTGGATTTATTCTTAAATATTTAATATACAGGAAGAGTAGTCTCATATATAAGAAACTGTATATGTACTAGCGGGAGAACCATCACACATTTGAAAGCATGTTTCCATATTTGTCCTTGTAGACATTCTTAATTTTATTTATTTTTGAAAACTCTGTTCTTAAGAAAAAATCAATGTAGTGTTGAATATTTTACTATTCATTATATGTTTGAAATATTCAAATTATTTAATAAATTATTCACTTATAAAATTATAAAAGGTTTTGTTGAAAAATCTCATATAATCATGGTAGTTGAGAAATCACTGTTCGTATGTCGAATGATTAATGAACGCAATTTGTAATAAATAAATTTCTTACGCATTGGTATCATATATTGATAGCTATATGGTTTGAAATGAATCATATTTTTCGAACGTAGTATGATACCAGCTTAATAATAAAACCTTGGGATCTAAGGCAAGAAATTATTTTCTGTGGATAGTAACAGTTTCTATCATATTCCAAATTACAATTATTCGTAATATTTTATAAACGTACCAATTATAAAATATACTATATTTTTCAATTCGGAAATAATTGATTTGTCATAAATTCAAATATTCAATGATTGTTTACGGATCATATTATTTACTTAATCGGCAACAACTTTTTCAACGCGACAAGGATATCCAACTTCTCTCTTAACGGTGGTATAACCTTTAGATAAAAAAACATAACCGAAACCAACCACTTCAAAGAGAAGCGTGTTCATTTCAGTCGTAGCGTCCGTGGGTTTGGATATCCTTATTGACAATACATGAGCAAACATTTTTTTCCCCAGATTGCAGCGGATCAAAAGCGTAACTTTGATCAGCTCCGAATCTCCGGGGTAATGTAAACTACCAGAGTCGAATATCAAAGGAGATCGGCATATGGGCGTATTAGATCGCAAAAAAGGAATTCAAACACGTATCGCCCGTCCCATACGCGACCAGAAAGCGGAACCGTAGTCAAAAGAACTGGACGACGTCCTCCTTACGTCGGGAAAAATCCAATAGTCTGGACTGGAGTAAGAGGAGGAGGACCACAGAGGATTCGTAGACCCTCGGAGGAAGAGAGAGAGCGAAAGAAAGAGAGAACCTGTAAAAGAAAGATCGCGCACAGTGCAAGTCAATTACTTTTCCATTTGGACTATATCAAATAATCTTTTCCGCTCGTTATCGAGACTCATCCCGCATTAAAAGAGAGTATATTTTTATTTCATGGCGCTGCCTTTGCTTCATCGAGTAAAACCCTCGGCGGCTCTCCCGCTACATCGTCATCGAATCCTCCGAAAAAAGGAATGGAGCTCGAAAATAAAAATACCGGGAGCCCCGCCTCCATCCCTACAGACGAATATTGGGTTATGCATCGCAAATCAATCCGCTCCATCCAGGAAGATTCTCTCGACCCTTTAGGACGTGAGGGCTAAAATAAAAAGGTTTCGTCAGGCGAAAGGGGGGGAGAAGATTTTAAACTTTGAAGCAAGCGCATTAGGAGAGTTAGACGGGAAGAGAATATTCAAAGTTACATAATTAATTCGACGTTTCAATTGCGAGCCCTACAATAAAATCAGTGTGCGATGAATGTTAAGGATTTGAACATAAATTAAAATTACAGCCACGAAGAAAATGAAGAGTTTCCTTTGATACCGCATTCATTCTAAGGATTCCTTTCTCACAAATTTTATCATATTATGATGTATTAGATGACGTGAATAAGAATAACTATTCAAGGTAGTGAACACATAGGGTAATAATTTAAGGATGGAGATAGAATGGTGATGTGATGGTTATGGATTAATATGCACATAAAATATTTTCATAATGAATCAAAAATTAAGAATGTAGTATTTTCATTTGCCAGACAAGTAAAAACGAATTTTACACGTAACTTGAACTGATAATGAATAATTAAGTTAAAAATAAATTAGCCACCAAGCCAAAAATATTAACGGGTAAAGTAACTTATGTTCACCGCAAATTAAAATTAGCCAAACATACTGATTTCAACTCAATATAGATCGCTGTAATATAATCAGTGATGTGTTTAAAGTTCTGCGTATGCGGTCAGTATCAGCATTCCCGTTAATTTTTTATTGAAAGCAAAACAATTCGTATTTTGACATTAACCCCACGCGAATAATTAAATATTAATCTTCCTTGCCGATACAAATGCAACTAAATTTAATTTTTGCTTTCAATGTTCTTAATTCTATAAAGTGGCGCCGGCGTGACGTTGAAAATTGGAGTAATTATACAAACAATTCTATAAATACATCAAGGACTGCCATTGAATCAGATCTGATCATGATACAAAGAATATACAACTAAAGTTGTTCACAGAAGAAAGATATGGAAGCATAGTTTTTCATATAAGAACATTATTTGGAGCATAAATACTGTTCGAAATAATATACATGAGTAATCAATTCGCAGAGGACATGCCTGACACTAATTTACTTTTAGGACTACAAGCAACAAAAGCGTTGAGGTAATAAGAAAAAATAGACTAATTTCAACATTATGTATAAAATCTTGCAATGCAGTACTTGAAAAAGTGAGTCGATATATTTTATAAAGACGCCACAATATAAAACCATTCTTGATGTTTCGTCTCTGTTTAAAAGCGCTTAGCAGAAAAATATATCGGTGGAAAATAATATGAAAGGTCTGCAGACGGAATTGTTTGTCTCATAATGGAAAGAGAGGGAGGAATAACCCCGACAGAAAGTATTTTCTGGTTCGAGAAACGTTCTGATATCCCCCTTATACTAGGCTATCTTCTGGAAAGCGATCTGGAAACGATTTAGAAAATCATAACTAGGGTGTTTGTCATTACTAATGACGAATAAATAAAGTTCTGTCATATTTGGAGCGGAATTTTAGATTCGTTTTCATACATGGTGACACTTACATCGTAATAATTGGCTTTTAGAATAAAAACTACGGACATCACTTGACTTATGATCTTGAAAGAAATGCACCAACAAAACGTGGTAATTGTTAATGAATCGGATTTAATGCTTATTCTTTTTCAGGTTCGTTTTTATTATTTCACTGTTTATACCATAACATTCAGCTGCAAGTTTTATTAAAAATTATTTTTATTTGAGTTAGTTCGCATCCATGGATCGAGATTTATTTGCATCACTTCAAATTCAAAGAGGGAAGTATTTTAACGGAACCCTAGCGTGACGCCCAGAGTTTTAATTCTTGGACGTATGCGTTTGTGAAAATATTGTTCAAATTTAACCAAGAACAAGTACTTCAATAAAAGATAAAATTAATCTCATAGTAGTTTTTCCATTACGTTCAGATAAATTTAATTTTCTGACTGGCTTACATTCTCCCACATAATTGTTTGTTTAAGATAAAAAAACGCAACGAGATGTCATGTATGTACATTTTATTTAGAAAACAAACGAAAATTAGACTTAAATGTTACAAACACATTCCTAAAATAGATTAATGCGGCTGTATGAGGAGAATCGACAAAAATGACCAGTTATTCGAAAAAGTTAATTTCATTCTTTTATAGAGGGCCGAAATCTACAAAGAGAGAGAGAAAGTACGAGCGAGGAAAAAAAAACTTCTTTCATCGTGAGCTCGATACTCACTCGCTCCGCAATAGAGAGAGAGAGGGCCGCAATGAAAAAAAACTGCTGTGGGCAGCACATGACTTTCTCCATATTTATATGGCAAATTACATGTTGTTAGCTCTGGGATCGCTGTCAATATTTACTTCCGGTTGACAATTAAGAAAAGAAAAAGGAGCGTTACTAAGACGTAACTAAGCGTCAATTGTTAACAATAGTCTTCGGTAGGTGGCGTGGTGGTGGCAGCTAAAAATATAAGATATCTCTTAAACAATGCATTATATGGAAACATATCAAACAAAGGTTGTAGAAAATAAAATTTTCTACAACTTTTATTCCATACATTTTTACATTTATCAAATATTAAAGCAAATATTTCAAAATAACGGATGAGTGACAAGAGTAAACACCCACTTCCGGTAAACTGATTTTTACCAAAAACTAATCAGATTTTCTAACTAATAAAATAAAATAAAAATGTTAAATATAAAATTTTGTGTTGACCTGATTAATATTTTTTGAGTTAGAGCGCCCGCAAAAATCTATCACAGACAGACACACAGACATCATCGAGAAGATAGTCAAAACGTGTTCAGGGGACCTTAAAACATGTATATCCGTTGAAATCTCGATTTCGATTTTTTTCATTTTTCTTTAGTATATGGAGAAAGTAAAAAAGCCCGGAGTGAAATGAAAATGAGCGAAACCCTGAAGTGAGAGGATTATGGGTGAAGGATGTAGAGAGAGAGAGAGAGAGAGAGGATGACATGTGGGTGCGAGTGCAGGAAGGTGCGTCACAGGCGAGGGTGTCGTTGCGTGGGCGCGCAAAATGGAGGCCAAATGCGGGAACGGAATGATGATGCGTTTTAGGAAGGAAGAGAATCAGTCGCCTTATGACTGAGGAGGCGCTGATGTTAATGTCGAGACGGTACACACAAGAGACGGAGGAAGAGGGAGGTGGGGAAGGGTACGGGAGAAGGTCAAAAACAATTTGGACGATGGAATGAGCATTTGACGAGGAGAGGTAGTGAAAGGGACAGAGAGAGAGAGAGAAAGAGAACGTTTCGGGGGGAAGCTGGTGGAGGAGATGATGGCGTAAGGCAGGCATGCTGAGTCCTCGGGATGTGGGAGGAAGCGGCGATGCGATGGGAAGGGAATGGAACGTTTGTATGTGTGTTTGTGTGTGTGATGAAGGGTTCGTTGTGTACGGGTGAAGTGTGTCCAGGCGTGCGTCAACTGGGAGTTTCCAAAAGCGGTGTTTGGAAACGGCTGGGATGTTTTGAGGAAAGGAAATGTGGGAGAGAGATAGAAGGATAAAAAGGGGATGAGAAGAATAAAAGCCTATTTCCGTCATTAAGAGATACGTACACTCTTTCCTATCTCTTTCACTCCTCTTCTTTAACGAAAGAATTTTTCATCGAACGCGTATTTCCGATAGCGAAACACACGCGAGAGGTGAAGGGTACGTTGCCGGTGGCAAAAAAAAAATCATGTCGCATCATCCCTTTTCAACACCTTGAGCTTCCCTCCCTCGCTATCATCCACCTAACCCTTGCTCTTCCATCATGCGAGAAGCCTATCCTGTCGAATCAGGAAAAGTGCTTGCGCTTTGCGATTGGAGGTTGTTTCCGCGTTTTATTGAACGCCAGTGTATCCATTGTCATCGTGGCGACGAGAGAGAGAAGGGAAGGGAGGAAAAAAATAAAGTCTGGTCTGTGTGGGAGGGATGAGAGGAGCGCTTTTTTCAACCCTTTTCGTTTTCGTTATTAAAGAGTCCGGTATTGGTTGAGTTTCCGATAGACTGTTTATTTTTCTTCTCCTGATATTTCGCAGGAGCTCTTAAAAAAGATAATGCTGGAGGAAATGAGGAGAGGTGGAAATTTGGCCTTAAAGGGTCCACGGTTTTTTTATTATTATAACTACTGCGTCGTAAATGCTCCTATTCTTGAATTTATAGTCTACGGCATTGCCCAATCTTGCTGATCATTGTTTCATGTTCATTTTCGATATCTGTAAACGTTTCGTTTAATATAATGCCACATTTCTTTGAAAATGTAAATTCCATGCTACAGCACGACTTAAAGTAAAAAATTGGCCGCAGTATTTATATGTTATAAAAAAGGAAAACGCGTTTATTATTGAATGATTAACCTCATTAATTGATTAAATAAATTACTTTTATTGCTTCTGCAAATATTTTATCTGCATCTATAATTATTATTACATTTGTAATTATGCATGAAATCTAAAGAGCAAGGTAATTTTTATGTATTAAATTAAAAGAACAAGAGGAATACAAACAATGTTATAAAAGACTCCTACAACACCATCGTTCTATGCCTTTCAGCCACTATTTAGGCTTTATTAATTTCACGATTGAAAGAGGAGCGGAGAAAAATTGGAACCACGAGTACTTTTTAAGACAAAAACGTACTGATATAAAAAACTTTGTTAAAAAATTTGATTTCAAAAGGTTAATATTTAACTAATTTACTAAAGAAGGGATTTAAAAATATTATAGAGCAACTTTTGAAATAAAGAAACACTAATCCCCTGAAGCTATCACTAATCTTCGGGTTTATTATTTTGAGAAGTGAAATTAGGTCATTTAAAATTTGCCGTTAATATTTTCAACAGAAAACTTGAATCCTTGTTTTATATATCATCCTCAATGGCTAGCATAGATACGCTGGAAACCGTTGAAATCAATATGTATTATCATTAATATATCTCGATTCGATAAACAATATTAAATATTAATTTTTAAATGCACTAATGAGCATTTAATGTGCAGGAAATCACCTCATCAAATGCGTAAAATGTGATTACGTAATTTTTTCATACCCCTTCATTAATAAATCCCATTTTCACATTTAAATTATTTTATGTGATGAATTTTCAGGTTTTTAATCTATTATTTTATTTATATTTATCAATTGAGAGCTAGTGTTGGTTTCAGCATCCCTTTTTAGCAAACAATTTCTAAAACTTTCTGCGTAATTACGATGAACAATCTTTATCTATGCTGCAACTGACTCTCTATACAATTATGCAAAAATGGAAGAAATAGCTAATCGCATTAAATTATTAATACTATTCGAAAGCTAAGATTGAAAATATTGTTATTTGTGCACAAATTATGGGTATTTCCAATATTTTGGAATGTTCCAATTAATTGTACAATGTTGTTGTATTGACAAGTTAGAAGCGGATGTAATAGTATTGCCTCATTTGCTTTTAATTATTGTTTTGAGAAAAGGTGTTTTTTCAGAGTATATGCCTATATCTTTTTTCATGTATTCATAAAAATCCTTAAGAGATAAATTAATGACTTAAGGATTCTAAATGGTAAAATTTAATGAGCAACCTGAGTGAAATTAACCCGGAAGCATAGAATTTGGGCGTTTGTCTGTTAGATTAGAAAACCAACTAAATTACTAAGGATATTATCTCATAATAAAAATAATACCAATTATATTGAACGGATTTATTCTTAGAAATTAGGGCTTACCTCTGCGGCCGGTCAATGATAGGCACAAAACGCCATTGTCCGTTTTGGCGAAATAATTTTCTATCATCAGCATATTACAATATACCGTTTCTTAAATTTAAAGGTTTTAGGTGGATTGGTAATTCTAAATACAGTGAGCCCTCCTCCAACGCGGGGGTTACGTTCCTCGAAAACGCCGTGTCCAGCGAATCCGCGTCGGAGGAGGGTTTGCTATATACACATATTTGAATTAATTTCCAACTACCGTAATTGCCCGTCAAATATCTGGAAAATTAAAATTCCTAGTCTCTATCTCGCCCTAATAAAGAACATCTTTACTATAATTTCAAATATTTGGATGTATCTTATGCTACACAAAACCACACCTTCAAAGATATCGTAACGAAACTTGGTAGGATTATTGGAGGCACAAGGGAAAGACCGTAAGGCAGTTTAAATTCCCGACAGTTTTTCCATAAAAAAGTTACTCGCATTTTTTTATTACCCGTGAGATAACACCTAAAAATTGACTTTGATAAGTGCAGACTTTCATCCATTTGCTTATATAAATTTGACAAATTGACATAAGAACTTCGTATCTGCTCAGTATTTAAGAAGAATGATCATAAATTTCCATTCTTTTCGTCTTTGACTAGGAATGGCACGCATTTCACTTTTATTCCCATTAATTTGGACTAAATTTGCATTTTTAACGATAAATACCTTGACAACAATAACATTGTTCCAAGGACATAATGCTGTTTCGGTTTATTTATTTAGTTACTTAATAAATATTCTTATTTAGTGAATTGTGCTTAAACTTGGTGTAATAATATAGTATATTATTTAATTTAAATTTAACGTTTTTTCAACGCATTGCAGTATTTACATATTTTATTTTATAGAATTTAAGTGCGATTAATAAATTTAATAATTAGTTTATATACTGTTAACTTTAATATTAGGAAGTAGTAAATTAGTAGAAAAGGTTAAATAGTTGAAATTGAATATGTGGAAAGTGCTCAAAATCTTCATGTATTAGCACAAGGAAGAGCAACAATAAATATTGTCTATAAAAAAGCATTGGAATAAAATAATTTGTATTTCAAAAATAATATGAAAAGTTTTAAATAAAGTATATAAATTTTAGTAATAAAATATGTGATATATTTCACTTGAACAGAAACTCGTGCAAAGTCGGATAAATCTTTTAGTTAACTATATGTCTTTTCCTCCTCTGTTTCCCTCCCTATCTCTCCTCCTGTTTGTCTGCTTTTTTCTTCCTGTCTCCCCTTCTCTCTCTCCTATTAAAGCATTCAAAGCGAGCTTTCTATTTATATTTTAACAATAAAAGCCTAAACGTGTTTGCGGATAACGCTGACGTCATCAATGGCACTTTTTAACGCGGTTTTAACAAATTTCCCGATTAGGTGGAAGGTTGAAATTTCGCAGAAATGTTTGATTCAGATATAAAAACTAAATGACGAAAATAAATACGAAAAAGACCCGGGTTCGACACGGGAGGCGATTTCCATTTCCTGTAAAATAATACGTAAAATGAGACATTTTAAAGTGACTGTTCGAAATCTCTCATATTTATCATTTAAATCACATATTTTGGAGAAATATCGGCTTTTAAACGGAATGTTGTGTTGCCGATAACGTCATTGTTAAACTTCGAGAATCAATTGAACCCGCAAACGGGTAATATATACGAGTGCATAGATTGCGTTAAATTCTCGTAAGATTTTTCTCGAAATTACGTAGCAATCCTAATGGGACTGGGATTTAGTTTGGTTTCTTTTGCTTATCTAAACGACTATATAGATGTAGAGTAAGAGATAGAGGGATGTGAGGGCAGACAGACCAACGATTTTATTTAGGACGAAATTCAGAGACAATGTAGTACCTCCTTATATTTAACCTTTTCGCCATATAGTTACAATATTTACATATTTAAAAATAATTAATCACATATGAATTCCAATAAAATACATTTTAATTACAAGTTAATTATATATTGGTTAATAGATCATAGAGCATTACCAAAGAATATTGTTAGTTTTGTGGGTCGAAAAAACTGTGTATCTGCTATGCTTTAACAAAGAAACAAATTCCCACTGCGGAAAACACCTACGAAGAGGCGAGAGGTGTATAAAACCGCGAAAAATTCCCGAACAGTTCAGCGGAAATAACAATTATTTGAATGACGGGAGATAGGAAGGAAGCGATATAGATTGAAAGGTACATAGAGAGTAAGGGAGGTATAGAATTAGAAAAGGATGGAAGGAAAGAGATAAAGAGGGAGACGAAGAAAAAGGGAGGGAGAGAGAGGGAAGATAAAAGAGAGGGAGGGAGAAAGAGGGAGGAAGACAGAGGGAGGGAGACAGAGGAAGGGAGAGGGGGACGGCGAGTGGGAGGGAGGGAATATTGTTATACACCCGTCATATGACGGGCAATGCACTAGTCTAATATATTATAACCGCTGTGTCCCTGCGTGCCTACGTCTGAAGCCTCGAGCGACGTCACCTCCCGGCATTAACGCAAATAAACCGAGAACGGTCTGTTCGATTTCGAAGAATCTTTCGCCTGAATACTCGACGCGAACTCTTGCAGGTTTTAAGTGGGTAGTCGGCCCTCGAAAAGGCATGAACTCGATACCAGATTAGTTAACGATTTTGAATTGTATTAACACGTAATCGGCTAGAATGCGATGTGTACACATTTATTCTTTAACATTTTAAAATATCTTACGATCAAAACCATGACTCGATATTTAAACCATTTCATGCAAAAAAAATGAAAATTCTTATTCCTACCGCCGATTCTGTTTTTTAATTTTAGTTTTCACATATTTCTAGTTTGTATTGGATTTTCTCCGGTTTTTCGACATTTCAAAAATGAGATTGCTGGGGTAGCCGGCATTGTTCATTTCAGATTTTTGCTATAAGAATCACAAATTCTCACCAAATTTCACTATTCTACCTACTCGGAAGTTTTGTTAAAAATATCACTACAATCAGTCATAAATAGTTCATATTTGCCGAGCGTGATCGGATTTCTCATCAGATAATCTTAAGCAAAGCATATATATATATATGCTACCAAAACGTTAATACACCGCCATGGTTTAAATGGAGTTATATTCAGGACGGATCACAATATAAATAGTATTATGAAATACCTTCCCCGTTTATAACCTATGAAATGGAATCATAATATTTTACACTAACATGTTTTCTTAAATATAAAATTAATTAATTTTAAAATGGTAAATACGTCTCTGCCGCCAATAACCTCTCTTTACTCTTTCAAAAATTCATTTCTAATGATAATATAAGCGCCGATATGCAAGGAGGCGAAACGGCCAATGAGTTCGGTACGGCGATTAACCGGAAGTGGCAAATTTTTCCCTTTTCCCATTTGAAGATTAATATCAATAGAAGTAGAAAGGAAAATCTGTTATGGCTTTAGAAGGAGAAAATCCGATACGTTATAAACAGTATAAGTAAACAGAAAAGATATAAACGGTAAACAGACAGAAATACGGAAGGTGTAAATTTTTAATAAGATTGCAAACAAAATTGGGAGTTGGATTTTAAAAAGTGGACGATAATGTGGCAATAAAACTCGATAAATAATTAACTTAAAAGAAATAAATAGCCACGGGAGTCAACAGGATGTGGGAATGTACACGAGGAATCCCAGAGAGAAAAGTGCTGAAAATGATCATCATTCGCTGTAGAAATAAGAGTGTGGGACAGAGACGGAGATTTACAAAGGAAGAAGGTTAGCCAAATAGTAAAGAGCAAGAGAGCCGGTATTGATCCAAAGTATTCGTACTGAGAAGAAGAAGACGGAGAGAAAGGTAGTCCGGCCGACAGAGAGCAAGAGTAGGTAAATATTGATTCAGGACCTGAAAGGGAAATAGGCGCAACGCGAGATAAGAAGGAAGGAATTAAGTGGAAATTATAACAGATTGAGGACAAAAGTGGTATTAAGAGTAATCTCGATAAGATTAAAGCATGAGGAAGCGAAAAGGGATCAAGGTAATGAAATTGAAAACAATAGTCAAATTACACAGGGAAAGGAAAAGGATTGGTTATAAAGACGCTCAAAAGGGAACGCGAAAACAGACAATGCAAAAAGATGGAGGAAAAGAACGAAAAATAAATAAACATGAATTTCCAAAGGTTAATTTAGAAAAGAGGAAAAGAAAATTTCGCGAATAAATAGTTAGGGCAACGAAGGATCACGGTTGCCTTTTAAACAAAAAAAGAGGATCGGAGTAAATAAAGGAAAAGTAGATGGCATGAGACGCGACCGAGAGACACTAAAAGAGAAGAGAAAAGAAAACGATGAGAGCGGAAAGGAAAGAAGTAAAATGAGTGGAGCGAGTAAATGAGAGATAGAGATGGGAAAGGCGAGCGAGGATGTTGATCGGAGAAGAGAAAAGGAGACGCTGGGAAAAGGAAAAGTAGTGGGATATTTAGGCAAAGCAGAGAGAGAGAGAAAGACAAGGTAGGATGACCTGAGGGGAGTCAACGAAGTGTACGGAATGTATTGTAGGAAGAAAAAATGTTGCTCGGAAAGAGAGAGAGACGCTAGTAAAAGGAAAGGCGAGGGAAGGAGAGGGGAGAGTGGCAGGAGGAGCCTCGGGGCAGACAACTCACAGAATGAGGAAACACACAGAAAGTGAGAGAGAGAAATGAGAAAGGAAGAGAAAGACGCCGAGATGAGTCGATGAAGAAAAAAGAGGGAGAAAGAGTGAGAGAGAGAGAGGATAGAGAATGTGAGAGAAAGAGAAAAATGAGAATGAAGGAAATAGAGAACTAAAAACGGTAGGGGAGGCACGCAAGTGACGGAACGACTCGAGGCGAAGAGGAGAAAGAAACGGTAAAAGAATGAAAGAACGAAGAAGATAGTCCCATAAATAGAAACATGGAGAGGGATGGAATTGAGGATAGAGGAAAAGAGAGGTGGGGGAAACAGGAAGAGAGGGAGAGAGATATGGAAGTAGTGGAACAAATGTGCCAATCCGTGCGCGGTGGGCAGCCTATTGTGAAGGGAAGGCGGCGGTGGGGAGACCGGGGTAATGGTGGGGCGCAGAGGATTGTTGGACTGGAGGGAGGAAGGGGGGAAGGAGGTGGGAAGGTGGGATGTTGGGCGGGTGGTGGGTAAGGAAAGGGTGGCGGGGATAGATGAATGGTAGGCGTCGTGCGTTGTTAGGTCGCCTCGGGGTCCGTGGGTGGAGGGTGCCGTATAAGGGATGAATGTCTGGGAAGGGAGGGAAGAGAGAGGTCGGGGTGAGAAAGAGGAAGACGAAAAGGAGTGGAAGCAAGGATATCAGGGTACACACGTGATGTCGAGGCGGGAGGGAGAAGTATGATAGCGGCAGTAGGGGTGAGGAATGGCCTTAAGGGAGGTTCTTTGGAGGGAATGGGGAGGGAAAGGGTGAGAGACGGGGTTAAAAATGAGTGCAAGGAGGAGCGGGGAGGGAGTGTAGAACGGGTGTATGGGTGGGAGGAAACGAGGGAAAAGGGGTAAGAGGAGATAAAACACTGAGCGGGAAGGGCGGACACGGTAGAATAAGCCAAGGGGAGGAAATAAGTAGTGTTTGTCCTCCCCTCAATTTGTGTTCGGCGACGTACAAATGGAATTATTGCCTGATTCGTTTACTTTGCGACTTTCTCGATAAAACGAGAGATAATCTGTTATCGCGTTCGCGATACGATAACGAGGTATGTTGAATTATGATTTTCTACGTCAGGCAGCAAGGTTATTCCAGTTCAGATTATCTGAAAGACTGTAGCGCGGTCTACATATTTCCACTCCCACAGAAATGTTAGCGTTTTTGCTATCACGAAACTAACGTATGTGTATATATATATATGTGTACCAAACTTCTTCATGCGTCGATATCAGCTAATAAAGGGTAATGCAAAAAATCTCCGACTACAGCAGTTCGAAAACTGTTGCAAAAAAGAAAGAATACACACGGCACAAAGATCGAGATATCCCCCAACACGTAAGTGCGGTAGTTACCCTATATAATACGTGGTCCGCAAAATTTTGGCGTTTGGCAATGAAAGATAATGACAGATTCCGGAGTCGCTGAAACGTCGGCTCTGCTTTCGGTCCGGACAGTTAGTTGGGCGGCAACCAAATCACCCTCTCTGTCTGTCTCTCTCTCTCTCTGGCCTCTCACTTCTGAACTCGACCCAATCCGGAACCGGAGGATATATCCGCGTTTATTGCCACCAATCAATCCTCATTATCGCGATTCATCCTAGCTCGTGGCGGACTACATCTCCGTTACATCAGGAAAAGCGGGGGATAATAGGATGAGCCTAGTTTTCCGTGACGTCCCCAAGGCGAACGCAGCGCCGTCTGTCGCCGAGCGAAATTACGACGTTTCCCATTGGCTCTGCGGGAACGAACGAGGTCGACGCAAAAAGGAAAGGAATCGAAAACATCCAAGAGTGGGAGAATAAAATGGAGGCATTAATCGGGATCGTTTGAGGACGCCGTTGTTGCGGTCTGAGTAATGGGAACCGCGCGGCAAATGAAACGCGTGCGACGGGGAATTAGGAGAGGAAGTAAAAGGAGAAAGTAAGGCCTTAGTGGGACGACGCGGAGGTGATTATGCAAGACTAAGGAAGGAAGGAAATAGGACGAGAATGGTAATTAATTGGCTATAAAAACGGCGTACGCGCGGAAGGGATAAGTCATGCATCAAGTGATATAATGGCTCACGCGGCGTACACTATAGCCATAAATATGGGTGCGACGCCTTCAAAAACGCAGGAATATCGCTCCAATTATAGCCAAGAAAAATGGCCGCGAAAAAAAATAGGGCATTTTATGTGTGTTCATATGACTAAAGCGGGTAATTTCGAGCGTAAACAAACGTGTTGCGCTCTCTTTTGACGTTTAAAGTGTGTCGTTGCGGTATGAGGCGAAGGCGCTAATATACCGAAAATCAAGCGTGTTGCGAGAAGCGGAGTCACGCTTTACGACCGGTTACTATCGACGCAAAAATACCCACTGCAATGTAGTTAACCATCTTTTGAGAGAAAATATTATAAAGATATCAATCGCAGCGAGGATCCGCGACTTTTTGGCCGCGCGCTCCTTCGTTGGGCACATTAACATGGAGACCACAGGGTCAAGTAATGTACGAAAAAAGAGAAAGAGAAAACGGTTAGTGCCAAGAATGGTAGGCGGTTTTAAGCACTGTCATAAACGTCAAAACAAAAAATAAATTGAACTGGGAAAAAGGTGCATAAAAGTGGATGGAGAGAAAGAGAGAGGGAGAGAGATGTATAAACCAGTATCCGGGAAGAAGAATGGGGACAAATAAACGAGTTAGGAATGGAGTTGAACGGCTGGCGGAAAGTGGTTTAGAGGAGGTTATAACGGTAGAGAGAGATGTGGGGAGAAAATGAACGGGCGAGTCATGTCTGCGTCATTGTCTGTGTGTGAAAGAATATTAAGGAGGAAGAGAGGGTGGTGGTTGGGGAAGGGGGAGGGAAATGGAGATATGGAAAAATCGAAACGGTGGAAATGGTAGACAGTTGATCAATGGTTAAACCATAACGACCGGGATTTATATGAAAGTGATACAAATAACTAAGGGAAGGGCCGGCGGTTTGATATATTTTTCCCCTCTGTTGCGAGGCAAAAAAACGAACGCTCGGAATTCGACCGTTAAAAAAAGGTAAAATTCGCTTACAAAATCTTGCGGTTGGTGAATTAAGCGTATAAACATCCGCACCTGTTTTTTTTAATGCGTGTAATTCGGCTATAAAAATTCTCTCAATTATCCCACATCTGCGTATTTTTAGTGACGCGCGCGTTTTGTTTTGAGCATTGGAAAAAAAAGAAGAATGAAGTGGGGCGCAAGATTCGTAAATTCTGGCGTGAAATAATTCGTGGTGCCGATATAAAAATACGTGTTTTGTGGTATTTGGGCACTTTGTGAAACATTTATCGTCAGTTTTTATAAAATTCGCAAGAAACGGCTATATGTGTACAATGATATCCTCATTTTAATAGTTTGGAGAAAAACCTGAAAATCACCTACAAAATAATCGCATAAAGCATGTTCTTGAATTCTATATGTATTTAAAAAATATTATAAAAAATATAGAAATGGTTGCTGAGAAGTCTGAGTATTGCTAGTGTCTTACCATAAATCATCACACGACCGATGAAAATTACTGGCCTCGAACGTGTTTTGTTTCCTAACCCGCAATAACTCAATGGTTAGCCCCAGTGGGCGGGCTGATTGCCTCAAGGCATAGAACGATATACCGAAAAGATGCAGATGCCTACCATTAGGTTATAGCACGAGCAAAAAAACTAACAGTAATAATTTATTTATTTATTTGTTAAAAGTTTTATCAACTATAAAATTATAGGGCAAATTGTTATATACATAATGCACGGCAATATACGACTCCATAGCAGTTGATCGCCGTTACAAATTTTGAATGGGTATTTTTTTAATTGTGACACCAACTACTTACACTGAATCGACAACCAATATTGATGACAACTGGAAGTATATTGACTATCAACTGATGCGCTAATTTGATAGCTCATTTTTTGTTTTGGGTGACAGAAGGACTGCATAAATCTTTATATAGGCATTTGTGTGTTTTATTTTTTTAAACAGTGATTACATTTGACACTATAATTATCTGATTGAGAGAAAGAGAGAGATGATGTTTTGCTTGAATATAATATTCCATGATTGTTAAATGCATAGGAGCATTTTTTTTCAAACGTTACTGATATAAATACTTTTGTTTGTGTTGTTATATTATTTTCATACGACTTTATGTAATGTACATAACTGTTTTGATTTACGTAAAGAAATGGAATGTACTTCTGATATATAAATTTATATACGAGTAAAAATATACGTAATATAGTGAATAACACCAAGTTGAACGGAAAGTTTTCTTATGACTTCTGCTTAATATATTAAAAAGGATATTATAAATTGATTAGTAATAATTTTTGGCATAAAGCAAATCGCTGGAAAACCTTTCTTTGCTTAAAACGAGAATTCACAGAAAATTTGACACGCCATACCTTGAAACCTTAATCTCAGTTATTAAATTCCATTCTTTTCTTTTTTTAAAGGTATTAAGAGGTAATAAAGCGGAGGACTTGAAGAGAATATAATGTCTCCCACTTATTTTGTCACCAAAACATATTTCTAAATTTAACCTTTAATTATCTCCCCATATTCAATTAATTGCCATTCTTTCCTTCGCGGAAGTCCATATCGTCATCAATAGTCCTTTCTCATCACTATATCCTTCAAGGCTACATCTTTTCTGTCCACAAAATTTCCTTTTATTCCAGTTTTCATTGATATTGTCTCCTATTTCGCGTGATTATATTCCCGAATACTATTAACTCCTCCACCTCTTTCACTTCCCGCCCTCTTTCTTCTTCCTTCGCTCCCATTTCTCCCTTTCTCCCATTTTCATTCCAAAATCCCATTTTACATACCTTTCCAGATTCCCTCAAAAATTTCCCACAGCTCCTCCCAAACATCTCTCTTTCTCTCTCTCTCATTTCTGCCGCAAAATTTATTCCTCTACCTCAAAACTTGTCACGCCCTCCCTTGCATTAATTTTTTTCGCAAGCTAATTAATTACGATGCGATGACAAAAATGAGCATCCGGAAAAGGGAACTAGCGAAGGATTTTCGAGCAAACCTAAGCGGTTTTCCCGCTTTTTGTTGATTCAGTATATATGTCACGTATCCGCCGCTGACACAGTCCAATTTTGGCTCGTCTGCCTCTCGTCATTAAGGTCACGTGTCGGGTAACAAAAGAGAACATGTGACGGTTTTGTTTTACCAAATCATTTCAAGCTCCTAATTTAGTCCATTGACTCAGGGGCATGTAGCTGCAACTTATGTCTTTCGATATATATATATATATATATATATATATATATATATATATATATATATATATATATATACATAAATTTGGTATATAAATTGGATTTCTCTATTCGATTGAGGATGCTAATGACTTAGTTTCGAGAAAGCTAAAACGGATACATATTCAGTGCGTTAACAAACATTTTTAAATCACTTGGGTTACACTTGCCGGAATGAACGCTAGGTGAATTGTAACTGAATACGTCTAGTTTTTAATTAAAATCCAATTAAATAATTAATAATATAAAAATTCTTCGAATTATTAGGTTTTGGCCAACGATGAATATGAATAAATAGTTAGTGCGGATTAAGATAAAATGGCGAGAGATGGAGAGGCAGACCGGTTGGTTGGTTGGATGTGGTTAGTGAGACTGAGAAAAAGGGACGTAAGAAGTATGAGGAATAAAAGGAAATGTGTGACTCAGTGTATGAGTGTAAGTGAAGCAAAAAAAGTGTGCAAGGATAGAAGTGTGTGGAGGAAGCATGTGGTAATGGGTTGGTAATTGGCAGATATATGGCATGGCTTACCCCGCAAGGGAAAGCGTCAAGGTGTGTTGTTGCTGTTGTAAGATAAAATACAGAGTTTCCGAAAAAACATTCCATGGAAATCTATGCAACAGGAAACCAATTTTTGTATATGACTGGTTCCTAAACGTTTCGGCTCGGGGGACACACAACCGATTTCTGTACTCATCGCGAGCAATATAGCTCAATATCGCCCTCTTCGCGAGCCACACCCAGTCGAAAATAGAGGTGAAGAATAATTTAAGGAAACAAATGGTTTAGTTGTGAGTAAAAATTACCCGATTTGTTTTACATTTATTTATCTATTATGGAAATAGAGGGGTAAAGAAAAAATATATTGTATTTAAAATATTCTATTTTTTTATGTTGCATTGTGTCCGTTAATTGCGGGCCAGATGTGGCTCGAAGGCCGTAGTTTGGACATCATTGGTGTAGAATGAATGTTTTATAGTAATTACAAAAACTTAATATTATAATTCAGATTTATCCTTTATCCAAAAAGTAAACTGTCATAATACTCCTTAACTGCTTTAAACTGATTTTAAAATCTCCACTCAATGACGGTTTTCTATTATGGTAAAATCAGCTGTTATTTTAATTCAATTCAAAGAATATTTTAATGCAACATCCAATGATATCTTTTAAATCAACTCCCAAATTAATTGATGCATATGAGCAAACTAACTCTTAATTGAAGGACTTAGAGCCGATAAAATTAATACTATTTAAGATTGGGTTACCTTTATAATTTCGTTAAATAAAGGTTTTTACGTAAATAAATTTGAACCTCCATAATGAACCTGAACTAACTCATGTATCAAAAAAGTAAAAACTTTTTAATTTCTAAATACCCCATTATTTCATTTTATAAATCCTCCCATTTTAATTTATGTAGTAATGTGTATGTATTATTGTATTACAGCGATAAGACAAAACAACCAAAATATTTAGCAAAGATAAGTCTATCCCATTTAAATGTTAAACGTAACTTTTAAAAAGTGACCAAATAATTACAACAAAGTTTGTATTGGCACTTACGTTTAATGTTAGGTCTCTATTGTGTATATTCAGGTAATTAAAGTATATCTTTGGAATTTCGTCAGTTTTTTACGTTCGTTATAGCATGTTTATTGTTTTGTTATGTTAACTTAAGTTATTAGAGAAAATTCTTTTAATACTTGAAAGTTTTAAAAGTAATCATGTAATTGATATTGTGAGTAGCTCAATACAAATAAAGCAGAATAAACTATATAGATAACAGAAATAGGCAAACTTCTTTGCGATAGGCATGGGAATAAGCAACAAATCTACACTCGTGGTATATAGAGGCATAGTTATATTAAAGGCATGCTCTTCGAGAAACCTAAACATTTCAATATATAATAACTATACAATTTAGGTTTTGTAGTAGAGAATGCATTGAAACTTTTTGCAGAATAAGCTACGTATTAATAAATGCATGAATAATGAAGTAGCCATTTTGATTCGAAATTAGGAACGCAACCAACAAATAAATATTCAACAATAAGGAACTGAATCATAAGGTAGCTATCGTTACCGTTGAAAATCACGATTTTCTGTGAATGTTTACGCTCTTATAAACAAAGTAAGAGCATAAATTAACAAGACACTCAGTAGCAGCGGATACCTGACAAGACTTTATTCATCCACCCGCAAACAAAGTTTCCGTGCATAAGGCCTCCCATAACCGTGTGTGTTTTTAGATAATTAGCCGGGGCAATTAGATTTACGGCATCGGCCAAATAGGGTACATTTAATCTTAGACCAGCTTTGATCGCTTGTTGATCCGAGCAACATCCACAACAACACCACGAAATGTACACCTGCTCTAAAGTTGGAAGCGCGAACTTTTAAGTAGCCAAATGCGCTCTCGCTTTGACTTCGCGAGCGGCGCTAAACTCCCGAGAGTTAAAATTGAGCGTCGTGCTAATGAGACCTGCTCGATATTACGGTAAATAAGAGCCATCCCTCTCCATAAAGGCGAGGGGTTTGAGAGAGAGAGAGATCCGCCGTAGGAAATCTAAGAGCCACCAAATAAAATTGACCCCTAAGGGGAGTTACTTTCTGCAACCGCGCTTTTCTCAGCTTCAAAAAAACAAACCTTTCCGAAACCCTTTAGCTTCCTCTAGGCATTTCTCCCTCCAGCGCCCTCTTTTCCTCCCTCTTTGCTTACAAAACTAACTCGGCAGTAATGATTATCACGAGCGAGATAGCGAATTTTAAAGACCCCTGGAGGTGAAAATTGGAGATTCTAAATGGGGGGAGTAGGAAGAGTTAGGGTTCGGTTGCGAGGGAAGGGAGGAGGAGATATGAGACGGCGAGACAGGTGAGTTGGTAACGGAAGGGAGCGAGAGTGGTTGTTTTTACAAGGGAATAAAAAGAAGACGATGGAGGAGAAAGAGCGGAAGTGAAAATCGGAGCGGAGAAGACGGCGGCGGAGAGAAGAGGACGCGAAGGAGAGAGAGAGAGAGAGAGAGAGAGTAGAGGAGGTGAGGTGAGGTGAGGCCTAGTGACGCGTCGAATATTTTGAAGGATTCCTATGGGAAGATGAGAATCGGGCGTGAAATGAGGGAGGCTGTGTTTGGAAGGCTTGCGATTCCCGGCAACCTCGAGGCATTTTCGCCGAATGGCTGGAGAAAAGGGGGAGAGATGACGAAGGAGTATGGGAGATAGATAAAGAAGAAGGAAAACAGAAGGCGAGGTAGTACAAAAAGGAGCGTGGGGGCAGGAGGGCTATTTTTAGTCGGATATCTTCATTAGCATAACACAGGGCCTAAATCTTTATTGCCTCTTATGTTTTTTTCGCGGCAGGGTGACCAGTGTACTCAAGAATCGCTCACATAAATCAAGTCATAAATAGA
Source organism: Tanypteryx hageni (assembly GCA_028673005.1). Classification (NCBI taxonomy): domain Eukaryota; kingdom Metazoa; phylum Arthropoda; class Insecta; order Odonata; family Petaluridae; genus Tanypteryx; species Tanypteryx hageni. Next base: position 63,083,642 of record CM054116.1, read on the forward strand.
CGCTTTATATATATATATATATATATATATATATATATATATATATATATATATATATATATATATATATATATAATGGAATTATATATGTGTGGAATGAACATTAGGGATGCAAAGATTTATTTAAAGGCATATATTACTAATTTTAATTTCCACGCTTCCGTTTTGTTAGATCAGAGAACTTTTAATTACTGACACGTATATATTTATCACGTCCTCTTCGAGCCGGTTAGAAGAAAATAGTTTAACGCGAAAAAACAATCAAATTCTTTGAAAACAAAATTGAGTTTTATCAAATTTTATAGTACTAATACTTTGATTCTTAGTGCTATTATCGATAAAATAATGGTGTGACGAATAGTATGACCTTTAATTTCGATGTATCATTCAAATGTGTAATTGTTCGGGGCATAGTTAAATTAATTGTTCATTAATTCATTATTTAACTCAACTCTCTATAGCAATTAATGCTAATATTGTGAAATTTGATAGTAGCACTAAAATATAGAAAAGATTGATTGATTGACTAACAATACAATTTATTATCCATCTCACATCTGTAATGCCGGTACATATTTCGAAATAAAGAAAAATAAAACGATACGCACGAGCCCTCGTGAACAAACATTTAACGCGCATTTGCTATCCGACAATATATACCCGAAAAGCTTTGTTTCATAGGACAAACATCCTCACATGACCTCAAAAACAGAGCCGCTTTGTTCTCATTTAATCACCTCGAGCAATTTACTTTTGCTCAGCCTTAGACACCTGCGTCTCGAGAGGTATGATTCTAGATATTTCCTAGAAAATAGTTTCTGTTTACTTTTTTCGGCTTGCCGCTCCAGTTACGAGGCTGAAGTAGGGTGAGAACGGCGTGCTCGATGCAAAAGGAGGAGATCGGATGAAGCGGAACGACAAAAAACGAAGGCCATGCGAAGCGCCACCAACAAATGTCATCCTTTTGAAAGATTTTGGCAGGAGAGATTTTACACACAGAGAAAATCGTGGTCCTCAGCATACGTTCCCCTTTTTCACCCTTTCAGACAAATTGCTCTAAAAGCTCGGCATTATTGTATCAACGTGATTTATTTCGGCCTGAAGAAATTGATGAAGCACTTTGAATGAAAATATATTACTTTGAAACCTTTTGTATAACAGCATCAGTCACGAATAAATGTAAATGCGTGATTGCTGGATTAATTTTTATCATTGAAACAGTAACATCTAAAACATGATAAGTTAACTGCGGTACGTAGAGTTTTGGGTTCCCGGAGATAATTTTTTCTCGGGAAAACGGGAAATAGATTTTCAAATATCTCGGGAATCCCGGTAACCCGAGAATAAGAATGATTTCGAATTTTTAATATTTAATTCGCCATTTTTCATTTAAACATGTTATTTATTATTGATACAACGTAAATACATAAGTCTTTAATAAATCTCAGTGACATGTGTTACATTATTTGTGACAAATTGTTATCAGATTCAATATTCTTGGACTTTCGCAACCTATCTTTCCTCGATGTTGACGATATGGAGATAACAAGAAACCAACTACCAATATATCCTATACTGCAATTCTCTCAAGGTTAAAATTGAGGGTAGAAAATGTATGAAAGAGGTTTAAAAACTATCTAAAATCTATAAGAGCCTTCTTCTGTCCCTTTGTGGCTCCTTATTTTACGCTATAAAAATGCAAATAACTCGATAAAGGATCGAAATATTTTTTTAATTTGGCAGGAATGCTCGATTTACATATTTTAAGGTAATGGCGAAAAAAACTCGAAAAAAGTCTTGGGTTCGACTCCAAGGAAAACCTTTCCAGTTCACATAAATAACACATATACATCGACTTTTAGACACGGAGCATTTATTATTTTTTAGATCTGATTAGATAGAATCCTTTTTAAAGAAAAAATTATAATATTTCTTATTATTTCCATCTTTTTCCGCCTACATTTCGAAGTTCCTCATATTAAACGTGTGATTCATATTTTTTGCGGGAAATATTGATATTTTAGCAAGATTTCAATTAAATTGTTAAATCTTGAAATCCTTAAGTGTGTTTTGAATGTTTTTAATACGGGAGAGAGATAGAGAAATAAAGAAGGCAGGAGAGGGAAATGATTTTCATAGCAACCAATGTAAACAACATTCGTTGCGTTATTTGCGAGAAGGAATAAATTCGAATGTAGAACATTAAACATTCGCATAAAAAAATCACTTAGAATCATCGGAGGAGTTCGAGACTTGAAACAACGATAGCCTAAAAGAACGAAAGTTTGTTTTTCTGGCATCGATTTTTGAATATGCGTTGAATCGATCAACAGATCAGTTTTTAACTAGAAAATTTGACGCATTCTTAGTGATTTGCTTTGTTGCCTGTTTCGTGTAATTGGGTACCATTGATTTGGATAATAGCTTTGCTTCGCATCTATTCACGAAGTTTCCTAAAAAAAACTTTCTCGTTGAATTTCAACTGGCTTCTACCAAGTATATATATAATTCACTTGGTCAAAGTAGCTAATTTGGTCGATCAGGGGAGGAGAGATGGGAGAAGGAAGAACATGCAATCATTACTTTTGGACCTTTTATACTAACGACATTCACGGGCGCGATAAGAAGCCATTTTGACACTTTATTAGCGTTGCATTAAAATTGAATTAATAGCGAGAAACGTAACCTAATCCTTAATCTTAAACTCCTAATAACTCAGTTACTAAATATCAATCACTGAAAAAATATTTAAAATATTTAGTATCCATCAGAAATTCTATTGGTACAATATGCAAAAAATAAAAAATAAACTAATTTTTATAGTTTTACATTTGGAGCTGAAATTCGGAGGGATATCTAAAAAACAGTTATAAAGGCATTACTGGAAAAGCATGACGCGGCAAAAAATTAAAACGAACAATTCCCGGGAATCATTAAAAATCTTCCCGGGAATCGAGAATAAGAAATATCGAGTAAATTCCCGGAAACGGGAATTCCCGGTTCCAAAACTCTGTGCGGTAGCCTAAGAAGTTCTGTAAATCCAGACTAGAAGGTTACAAATAAACCGTCACCAATAGAGTTTTGGAACCGAGAATTCTCGTTCCCGATTCCCGGAAAAATACCTGATATGTCATATTCTCGATTCCGGAGAAAATTTTTTATGATTCCCGGTATTTGTTCGTTTGAATATTTTTTCAGTGAATGGTATTTAGTAACTAAGTTATTAGGAACTTGAGATTTAGAGTCAGGTTGCCTTTCGCGCTATTAATTCAATTTTAATAGAACGCTAATAAAATGGCAAGATGGCTAATTATTGCGCTCTAGAATGTCGTTTGTAATTAAAGGTCCAAAAGTAATGGTTACATGAATCTGAAACTAGGCACTGAAGTGAATTAACTTCCCCCCATTCTTTTTCTTTCCCCCATCCCTCTTTCCCTAATCGACCAAATTAGCTACTTTGACCAAGTGAATTATATATATACTTGGGAGAAGCCAGTTGAAATTCAACGAGAAAGTTTTTTTAGGAAACTTCGTGAATAGATGCGAAGCAAAGCTATTATCCAAATCAATGGTACCCAATTACGCGAAACCAGCAACAATGCAAATCACTAAGAATGCGTGAAGTTCTCGCATTAAATCTGATCTGGTGATCGATTCGAGGCGTATTTAAAAATCGATGGCAGGAAAGCAAACGTTCATTCTTTTAGGCGTTCGTTGTTTAAAGTCTCGAACTCCTACGATACTTATAAGTAATTCTAATATGCGAATAATTAATGTTCTATATTCATATGTATTTCCTTCTCATGAATAACGCAACGAATTTTGGTTACATTGGTTGCTATGAAAATCATTTCCCTCTCTTTCCTTTTCTCTCTCTATCTCCTATTAAAAGCATTCAAAGCACGCTTTAACTCATAAGGAAGGAAATGACAATAGGATTTTGAGGTTTAACAATATAATGAATTGGCAAGTCAACATTCCGTTATAATGGCAAGATTTCCCAAAATATGACAATTAAACATTTAACATGAGAAATTTCAAACTGTAGGCGGAAAAAGATGAAAATAATATGAAATAATATAATTTTTCTTTGAAATGGTTTTACTTACTACTTTTACTTTACTTATTCCCGAGTTCCCGGGATATTTGAAAATCTAATTCCCGTTTCCCGGGAAAAGAATTATCGCCGGAAACCCAAAACTGTTGTCACCAATATTAAATCGCTGCAGGTATCTTCTAAAAAAATATATTTTGATTGATATTTGAGATAACCCATTTTTTATTGGATTTATATTTATTATTGGATTCACGTCTTCAGTGAACTGTTTTTGCTCGGATATTTTTTTCATGAATTCTAATGCCATATTGCTATTTTACAGCGTTTAGTGTAATTTACAGAAAACCTATCTAAGAGATATAAACCATATGAAAGGAGAGAAATTATAAAGAACAACAACGGACGATAACACTATTTTGCCAAATTTAATGTTCGAGCGGCGCGTCTATCATTTGATTAATTAATAATATTCCGGCAGTGCTGTAATTGCAAAATAACACCCAATTCCGAGTACACAAAAGAGGCTTATTTCTGTTTTAAAAATTAGTCATCGCGTCTCTATTTCAGTGCGTATGTAATCGAGAAAAAAATTACTAAATTCTGAACGAACCCGGAGAATTAAGAGAAGAAAGGGGAAGATGGAGGCATTCCCATTACTCACGCGAAAAGGCGTTCAATCCGAGGGATACCTATGGGAATATAGGCGAGGAAAGAGATAAAGAAAGATGGACCCACGCCGATTTACATTCCCATCTCTTCTACCAATCGTGCTCCATCTCCGAAAACGCCTCAATCTCGCATAGCATTCGTTCGTTTTCCACCTCTAACGGCTTTTTTCCCGATCATCCAAAGAATTCCCAAACCTTCATTCTGTGCTCTTTTTCTACAACGGATGCGATGGCTCCAACTTCGATACTTAAAAGAGTATTATAATTCCCTCTCATCACTTTCCGCCTCTTTTTACACAGACCTTTTCCCCACTAACGCTCGGTAACCCTTCTCATTTTTTTCAGCTTTTATTGCGGTATGTTTGCAATCCTTTTTTACGATTCCGAGAAAATGGAGGAGAAGAACCTTCCTTTTTCAATTTTCTTTCGTCATTTTCGCGAACGCCATTTTATCCAGGAACAAAGTAGTTCGCGGAAAAAAATTACGCCGTTTCCTTTTTTGTTCTCCGTAAAGAGGGCGCGCGAGATGTTTTTCTCTTCCCTTCCCTCTAGGTCGCACCTGGTGCTCCGTCGCCGAAACTACCAGATTGGCAACGGAACGACCAGAATATCCCTCTCGGATATGCGTTGAGGCGATTATTCTTGACCCGGGATGCGGCGAGCGATGAGGAGAGAGGAAGTCGGAGGAGCATGAGGGAGAGAGGAGAAGCCAGTGAGGTTGAATCTCTCTCATCCTCCTCCTTGTCTGCTTCCTCTCCCACTTGTTTGAGGAGAGAGAGAGAGAGATAATGCCTGCCGAGAGTGCAAAAGATAGGAGGTGGGATGAAAAATTGTTCGAGTGGTCGATGACGAGGTTCTTCGAGATAAGGAAAGTGAAAAAGAGAGATGCAAATGGAGCGCTTGAGAGGCGAGAAAGTGGCTGCGGAACCGGGATGGAGGAAAGAAATAGAGCCGGAATCGAAGACGGAAGAAATAGAATTTAAAATTGAAGGGAAATCCGGATAGGCAGAAAACATAAGGGGGAATTTTGGGCGCAGAAGACAATCTGAAACAAGTCAGGGAAGGATTGCAGAGGAAAATTACGTAAGGTGCTTTTCTCGCCGACTGCTATCTTTCCATCGAAGAAAAGAATCGCATATGCGAAGTGATGTACTTCTTAGGGATATTTCCGATTTCATCCCAGCAGCTGATCCAAGATCCAATATCCAAATTTATACCATCTTACATGTAGTTTTCCAGTTCTGTGTGTAACGCTGACGTCATCAATGGCATATTTAATGCGTTTTTAACTAACTTCCCGATTAGGTGGACGGTTGAAATTTCGCAGGAATGCTTCATTCAGATACGAAAATTAAGTGACCGAAACAAAGGACGAAAAAAGACCCGAGTTCGACTCCAGGAGGGCGATTTCCGTTTCCAGTAAGACAACACGTAAAAAGCGACTTTTTAAAGTGCAGGCTTTTATTCTTTTAGATATTTAAATAAGAATATATTTACGTACGATCTTCAAATTTAAACTCCGTTTTAAGTAAATTAATGAAGTTTCTTATTCTATCTATTTCCGCCTACCTTTCGAAATCTTTCATATCAAACATGTAAATCACATATAGGGAAAATATCGTCAATTAAACGGAATGTTGCCTTGCCGACCACGTCATTGTTGAACTTCGAATATCAATTTTTGTCTCAAACCGCATACGTGTAATATATACCAGTGCATAGACTGCCTTAAATTATCCTTGGATTTTTCGCTAAATTACATAAAGAGTGGGAGGGAGAGAGAGAGAGAGAGAGACAGATGAGGGAGAGATAGGGAAACAGAGAAAAAGAAGAGATAGATAGGAAGTCTATTTCTCCAGAGAAGGAGAGAGAAGGAGAGGGAGGGAGAGGGAGGGAGGATGGGCTTTGTAAATAAATAATTTATCTATTACTTGATTGTTATGGGCATCGATTTCGTTTGATAACTGAGATTGTTGATTTTATAATTAAATTTTGGAATTTAGGTGCATCTTTATATTATCTGAAGCAATTTAAAGGTAAGAAATGATAACCGACGTTTTAATATTTAAGTAACTTATTCATATAATTAGATTATTTACTTATCGGTAAATGTTGCGTTGTTGTTATATTTTGTTTCAGTTTCATTGTAAAATTTGGCACAAACCGATCATCAGGATTGTTAACACCAAACTAAATCAATATTTATTAAAATTTTAATCAGGTAAGTTAATTAGTGCAACAATAATTTTTGTTTGTGTTGCATGTGTGAATTAAATATATGCTATTTCACGATCAAATCCTTAGAATGAATGAAGATACTCCAGAAGAACGTCGCTCACGTTTCCAGCGTGAACGGCAGCAGTGGTGGAGGTCTCGGCAGAGTCAAGAAACATTAAATCGACTGAGGCAACATAATGCTGAGCAAATGTCTCAAAGAAGGCTGCTATAAACACCACAACGAGCTGATGCTCGAAGAGATCAAGATAACGCAACTCATCGTCGTACTCAAGAGAGACAAAGCTAAGCTATCCGTGAAGAATCTCCAAATCCAAACGAGAGCAGAATTGCTGCTCATAGCTGTGGCCCCATGGATTCAATCTTCAAATTTGTTCTTCCAGAAACTTCAAAGAAGAACGTCATATTTGACGGGAAAATCAGCTAGTTATATGCATAATATCCTTATTTTGTCCGTCCGTTGGTCTCATGATCCGCCCGCCGGAACGCTCTATACAAATCCCCATAAGAGAACACTTAAAAATCCCTTTCTTTCGCTTGCAGTAAAGAGGGAAGCAGAGAGGGAAGTAGAGAGGGAGGTAAAGAGAGAGAGAGATAGGGAGAGGGGGAGGGGATTTGGAGGAAGGGAGAAAGAAGCCCGAAAAAATGGCCAAATATAATTTTCTAACTTAAATATATGCCGAAATGAGGAGGTTCAGGGTTGCACACGGGCAGCAGACAAATTCTTCGGTGCGAGGCACGGGGTTGACGCGCGTAGCCCCTTATATATATATATATATATATATATGGATGTCAACAAGGTGTTGGGATGAGGAAACCCAGTGAACACTCACCAATCAGACGACTTCAGGTTGGCGAGGCACCGGGGATGTCGAAGCGACACACGTAAAAGAACACTAAAACATAGAAACAACACAAACGTAGAAGCTTTCTCTCTCTGTAGCTGAAGAAGGAGTAGTTCCTCATCCCAACACCTTGTTGGAATCCATATATCCATTTCACCTTTCATTTTCCGTAAGCTGTTATATATATATATATATATATAATTATAGGGGCGGAGCCGCTAGTATAATTTAAATCGTGTTTTTCATTAACTTCTTTTCAGTTAACTTCACATTGAATTTTTTGTAATTAATTATTTATTAACTATTTTATGGTTATTTTCAAAGTTTTTTCTGTGCATCTTATAAATTACCGGATCGCATATATAAATCACGCAAAAAGCAATTCCTTGACATGCAGATCTCTTTCGTTTACATTAAAAAATATATCAAGGATTAGGTATTTAATTTGGTTATGGAGTGAAGAGAAGAATTTACATCATTCGTAAATCTTCAAAAAAATACGTTTTAATACGATTTTTTTCACGTGTTCACGCATTTAATTTATATTGGTCCACTGTTGTTCCAATTGTTGAATTATATTCTTAGCGTCATAATAAATGCATCAATTTAGTGCTTTAACATGGGTTAGACTTTTTTACATGGGTATAACTTATTTAATGAATCTATTAGTAACTAGGGGAAGGAAAAGAGAATGGGAATGAGCAGAAACTAAGAAAGAGGAAGAGGACGTAGCATTTGCATAGGATTAAAAGTAGCTGCAGTACAAAAATAACAATAATAAATTATAATTGATTATAAAAAAATTTATACTATCGAATCAGGCGGCATTACCAAATAGTGGGAATTCACAAAACTAAATACAGGTAACGTAATTTCCATTGGATTTCTGTAAATAATAATACAGCAAATATTTCGAACCTAATTTCTAATAGGATTTTAAAAGAAAACATTTTTATGAGTTTTATTTAAATTTCTTTCAATAAAGCCAATTTCAAGAAAAAAAAATAAAAACTACTATATGTAGTTAAAACAAAATGCGTTCTTAAAATATAGTTAAAACTCATTGCAGTTCATGTAAGTATTTAGTTCATGGTAAGTTATTACATATTTTTCCTTTGATGGTAAATTGTCTGTTCATTCACATTTTATCCTGTTTATAACGTTAATACGAGTAAAATGAGTATTTTTTTTAGTTAAATTCTATACGTTTTGAATAACTTATAATTTGCTGAAATATTTCAAACAAATTTCTGTAATTCTTTATGCATTATATCTTATTATTTCGATTTTCCTCTTATTTACAGCGAATATTTATAATAATTATTTAAATAATATAACTCAGACAAATATAACTTTTAAAAAATATTGATTTCATTGTGCATGAAAGCCGAACCAGATCATAGCATATCTTACTGATTTTTCATATCGAAATCAGATATGTTTAGAATACTTTTATGATAATCCCGTCATAATTGACGGGCAATTATGCTAGAATTATAATAAAAGCCTAGATGGTGGGGTTTGTTTATAACGCTGACGTCATCAATAGCACATTTTAACCGTTTTAACCAACTTTCAGATTAGGTGAAAGGTTGAAATTTTGCAGAAATGTTTAATATAGATATAAAAATTAAACGAAAACAAAAATAAAAAAGACCCAGGTTCGACTCCAGATGGGCGATTTCCTTTTCCCGTAAGTTAACACCTAAAACTCGACTTTTTAAAGTGCAGGATTTTATTCTTTTGCATATTTAAATTAGAAGGATTTGACGTATGATCTTAAAAGTTAAACTACGTTTTAGGTAAATAATGAAGTTTTTTATTATATTCATCTTATTTTGAAATCTCTCATATTAAACATTTAAATCACATATTTTGGGGAAATATCGGTTTTTAAACTAGATGTTGCCTTGCCGAACACGTCATTGTAAAATTTCGAAAATCAATTGTTGTCTCAACCGTCATACCTGTAATATATACAAGTGCATAAAGTACCTTGAATTATCGTAGGGTTTTTCGCGAAAATACGTAATCCTAATGGGACTGAGATTTAATTTGGATTCTTATGCTTATCTAAACGACTATATAGATGTAGAGTAAAAGAGAGGGGAATGTGGGGAGGGAGATTGGAAGAAAGGGATATTGAACGGAAGGTACATAGAAAATAAGGGAGGTATAGAATTAGAAAAGGACGGGATAAACGAGATAAATGGAGACGGAGAAAAAGAGGTAGAGCTATGGATTGTGACAGACGTACGGATGAATCAAATACAAAAGCAATTTTATTTAGAAAAATGCGCTAAAAATATTTGAAATCAACATTTATATACACTAAACAGTAAACAATAAATGAAAAATTTACATAATTGAATGTATAAGAAATTACGAAAAGTTTTGGACAAATAAAAGTTGTGCCCAAGAAATATTAATGATGATTTATTGGTTAAACATTACGCAAGGCAACGTTTGTAGCCCCAAAACAATTTTCGATTTTGGAACATACAATTATGTGAATTTTAGATTTCCTTTTTATTTTTACTGCATATAAAACGTCATTTCATTTAAATAAATTTATATTGTAAATTGCATTTTTGTTTTTAGTCAAAGGTTCAAAAGGAATTCTGCTTTCGCATAAATTTTTCTCAGATTTAAAAAAAATGCAGCAATTTTAATGTCAACATCTGTCTTCATCAAAATACGTAACATTGACGAAAAACTGAATCTGTTTATTTTCGTATACGTGGTATTATTTCTCGTAACAAAGGCATTGTTTAAACTTCAAAAAAACGTCAAACTTTCGAGATTGTGTCGACAGATGCGACGTGGAGCTTTTATCCGAGTCAACAGTACGCAATAACACAAAACCGGCAACTATGCAAATCACCTTGACGATGAAAGGTTTTCATGGAAAAATACGTCAAATTTTTGCGTTAAAAACTAATTTGTTGATAGATTTGAAGCATATTCAAAAGTGGATTCCAGGAAAAAACATTTGTTTTTCTATGGGTTCGTTCTTTCAAGTCTCGAACCTTTACGATATTCTACGTAATTTTAATAGACAAATGATTAGTGTGCTACACTCACCCTCGTGTTAATCGCATGAAGAAAATAAACGCCCCTGGAATGGATCATCTGACTTCAATGTTGACGGCAAGCAGCTTAAAACGTCAAACGTGCGCTTCCAATAAATTCCTGAAAGTTTGATCGTAAAAACAAGAAAAGTTTTTGAGTTATAAGCGGTTTTCTCATTTTCCCATATAACTCCATAGACAAATAACTTTGAGTTACTTTGTACGCGGACAGACAGAATACATAAGCGATTTTTTTAGGAAAAAGGCGCAAAAAAGGAAGAAGGATTCTGAATAAGAAATCCAACGCTGTATAATGCCTGTGGCAAAACTTGTATTTGAAAGGAACAGAGAGTTTCACGTGGGGGTTTTAGTGGAAGAGATTATACGACACATGACTATGGCAAGAATGAATTTAAAGTAGGAATTAAAGGAATAGGTGTGTACTATGACTCTAAATCGAAGGTTGCTATGAAAGCAAATCGAGCAAAGCGAGGAGAAACGATTTGGTGACAACGCATTGGATAGAAAAATAAGCATTTAAAAAGGCTTACGTCAGGTATCTCTAACAGCCACAACAAGGTTATAAAAAACAGATGCGCATTTCGGCCACAAAGCAGCCGTCTTCAGCGGTAATTCGCCGAAAATTGATTCTGAAAGAACGTTTTATTTATAATCTTGTTATGGCCATTGAAGGCACCCGAGACAAGTATGTACTCTTCAAATGTTTGCTATTAAATTTTTTCAGCCATAAGACGAGCTCGATAGTTCCCTGCTGAATAAATCAGAGATAAATAGGTTAATAAGAAATAATAAAAAGGAGTTAGGGGGGATGATGATGAATTTCAGCGGGAATAAGAAATCAAAATATTTTTCTGGAAAAAATCTTGAGATAGCTCCTTGAACAAACCGAAAGTAGTTCAATAAAAGCAAACCGAATGGAAAATACATTATGGATAATAACGGAATGATGACCAGAAACATCTAAACAGAGGACTGGAGGAGAAAAATTATGAGGAAAGTGACATTAATAAGAGAGGGAAAGAAATTAAAGCAAGGACCGTTGATGCGGATGAAGAAGTTCCGAAAAAAAGTGCCCCAGAAGGTTTTTGCAATAGATGAGAGACGCGTAAGTGTGCGGGATGTGACAGAGTAGTTTTCTAGCCCTCCGCAATCAGACCGAGTGACAAGGCCGAGCCTCCCCAATGGACCATTCCTCAACAAGCTTCTCTCCAACACCCCTTTTACTCAACCAATCTCCTCATCTCCTTCCTTCCTATCTCTCCCTTCCCCACTTCTTCCCTTTATCCTCTGGAAGCACGTCATCCCAGGAGCCTCTCTTTCTCTCTCTCTCTTTCGCCCCCCCAGCAAACGCCATAGTGCCCCGCGTCTCTCTTTCTCCTCCATTCACACCCATATCCTGTCCTACTTCCCCCTCTCTTTTCCTCCCTCCCCTCCTTCCACCACACATCCTTTCCTCCCTCTCCCTCGCTCCGCAGTCACCGCCGTCACACTCGGAAGCCTCAAGGCAAGGCACGATTAGTTCCTCGTTGACTGCCGGCGATTTATAATGGTCTTTGGGGTGACGGAAGGGAATTGGGAGTTAGTTGGAAAGGGTGGAAGAGATGGTGGTGGTGGTATGACAAGAAGGAGGAATATGAGAGAGATGCAACGCGGAAATGGGCACCGAGGGTTTAGAATAGAAGTCTCTATCTGACGATAGAATAAAACGTGAGAAAAGAGAGGACGAGAGTGTGCGAGAGAGAGGGGTGTAAGGGCAGAAAGTGAGTCCTGGAAGGTAGTTGACCAGAAGCACGACTCAAGGAGGATTATCGAGTTAAGTCATCTGGCGCGGGTCAATTCGTGTCACACGATCCATAAATACATCCATAAAGGAGAAGTGCCTCTCGGCATTTTGAGACCTTTTTTATCATTTCTGCGCGAGCATGATTCAATATCCTTTATGGGTGTTCCTTGCAAAAGGGTTCGAGCGTAAAATTTTACGTCAGATTTGAGGAGCACTTGTGTTTTATTTCGTCGCGAAATTGGCAGTTATAAATATACTGCAAGAGCTGACGACATTTACGGTTTCTTAAGTGTATACTCCTCGTTTATTGCTCTCCGCTGCGTGCCAGTCACGGTAAAAAGTACTTCCAATGCATCAATATCGTTCTTTACGCTCTGGATACTTCCTTTTGTATCCCGTCTTTACTGCTCGAAAACAGTAAAATCCTGGAGTCAGATATAATTTTTTATGGATCTCTCTTTGATGTGCGACATTAGGTTGCACAATACGAAGCATGCATAAAATAAATCATTTGTACCATTCCCTAAATTTGGCATCAAGTATACAAGCTGTAGCCAATAACGGCCTATAGTTTTCATCTTCGATTGTTGGGTGAGAAAACTGTAAGAAAATTAAGATTCATTCCGCATGAATATTCTTTTTCCGCCCTCGGGGTAATCGCAGTGTAGCTACCTTTAGGCCGAGAATTTAAAACCTTTAGGGTGCAATTGGATGCAAGTCGGCGTTACTACCAAAATTGACATTCATTTCTTCATTTTCCCACTTCGAACGCGTGTTAATTCCCTAACGCGAGGAAAATCACGGGCGAGCGAGACTCGAAAAAAAACGTCATACATAACATCGGGTTTCCGCGCGGGCTGATACGATTAATAGATATGCGTGGTCAGAAATATCGAGTCGGAGCACGACCGAAACCAATAGGAAACCTCAAAAAATTTAGGGGAGAGAACGAAAAAAAAAATAGAAGGCGAAGCTGATGCGATTAAGGGAAGAAATGGAGTTGGAGGGGAGACTAAAAAAAAGAGAGGGAGAGAGAGAGTAGGAGAGAGGAGGGTTGGGAGGAGAAGGGGGAGTTATGGCGGCAGAAGCCGAGAGAGGGAGAGGAACAAATTGGTGAGGAGCGAGGCGTGGAATGATTGTTGGCCCGGAGGCGCGAAATTCGGGATCACGCGAAAGACTGGATTGGAAGGAAAATAGGAAACGGGGAAAATGCGGCAGAGGGCGAAATCCCTGGGACACACGAACAAGGGCCCGAAGATTAAATGGGCCGCAGTTAACCTAGGAGAGAAAGAGAGAAAGAAAGAGAGAGAGAGAGAAAAGACGGTGAGGGGAGGCGAAGGGTAACTGCGTGCGAGAGAGAATGGGGAAAGGGTCGCGGAATGGAGGGGGGGTTGAGTTGGAGTGGTGGGGCATTTAGGAATGGAGGGAGAGAGGAGTGGAGTGTGGAATGGGAGGATGGTGAGTGGTCACCGTGTGAGTAATTTCGGAGGGAATCTGGCGTAGGGGTGGGAGGTAACGGAAATAGAGGTCTAAAGGGTGGGGTTAGAGGTTTTGTATGTGGGAGGGAGAGCGGTATAGGGATAGTTGAAGACAATGACTACAAAGAGAGTGCGAGGGGGAGAGCGGGGAGAGTGAGAGGGGGGAGGGAGGGAGAGAGAAAGAGAAGAGGATCAGGAAAGATACGAGACGAGGGTGAAGAAAGAGATGGGGAAAGAAGTGTCCGAGAGAAATGGACAGTTTAAAGCCCTGCACGGGAGGAAAATACGGGGTAGGTACAGTTGAAGATGAGGAAAAGGAATTAAATGTGAATGTGTGGGACTGCAAATAACGGACCTAAGTGGAATATTTGGGATTTCGGAGTGGAGGAGAGAGTGAATGATGAATTCAAATTGACAAAATATCATAAAAGTGAGAGTGCGCGAGATGCAGCATGACCATATGAAATCACAGCACACGGCGAGTCAAGACTATAAAGAACGAAAACGGATGAATAATGCTGAAAGTTCCAATGCGAGACAAGAGAAGGAAGGAAGGTAGAGTGGCATTAAGTAGAAAAGAATATTACATTATTAATAGGGTACGGAATCCAACACTAGAGTAAACGGAAATAAGAAGACGGGTTGAAAATTAAACGGAAATGGAGTTCAATTGAGAAGGAAAGAAAGTAATTAATCAACGTGAGTCATACCTGAGGGGGAGAAAGAAGCATAGGGTTGGAATATACACACACGGGAATGGATGGGAACGAGATTGGAGAGTGAAAAGTGCAAACATTGACTGAGGCTTGAAGATCCTAAGGAGTAAAGTAGGTTAAATAGTAAGTGTGAGGGGGCGAGGAGAGAAAGAGAGAGAGAGGGAGAGGTGAGGTAAAGATCGAGAGGCGAAGGTTCGGAGAGGGAGGTTTGTAACTGCGGGATTGCTAGGGGGTTGGAAAAGGGTAGGACGGAAGTAATGGCGGTCGAGATGGAAATTGCTTTCCAAGATTTTGGGTTAAGTTGGGAGGCGAAAGTACCGAAGTGGAAAGCTAAATGCAAGAGTTTAGATTGGTGCCATATGGATTTAATTGGCGCCGGAGGGTAAAGATAACGAGGCATTTGTCTTTGGAAGAAGAGGAAAAGGAAACTGCCGAATTAATGGCGAGATGAGTTCAATGCGAATCGACAATATTACCTCCCGGAATGAATGAGTAGGAAGCAGTCTTTGTTGGAATGGTATCTTCTTTTTTCATCCATTCTCCTCTCTGAAATCCAACTCGGGCCGATGAAAGGGACATAAAATATTTGGCCTTTTAGTCGCTTATGTTTTCGACACACAGATTATAATTTATTGTTTTCAGGTGTATTTTTCTAACGAGTTCTTTTCCCGTAACGGAGGATTGAGGGTATGAGTTGGCGCCATATAAAATTAAGATTATCTCAGCTTAATTGAACGAATCGGATTTTTTTAACCTTGTAGTGACACTTTTCACGCAGTAAATTATTTATTTAATGTACATAAGACGTGATTTACAGGATGAAATTCTTACACAATCATAGATAGCTGTTTGCATTAATAAAATTTAAATTAAAAATAAATGAATCGTTACAATTTTTAAATATGATGGGTGAATTAAAATATAGTTTAGTTAGTCAATTTTAATTTATATATGTTTAAATTAATAATTATGAAAATATATAAATCGAATGCTTACGTACAAAATATATTAAACAACAAAGTACGATATTTTTGTATGATATTTTTATATGATGAAAATATTTCATTACAGCTTTAATTTCATCAAAACCTTAATAAATATTTCATTATGCCATTAAAATATACAAAAATATTTTTACTCTAAGAAAATTATATAAACTTTCTTATAATATGAGATTAACATTTTAATCTACCTTAATTTGGACTCATTTGGAAGATTCCTTCCCTAAACACTCGATAATGAATAAATGAATTATGAAACTCTAATTGTATTTATCAATTAAGAACATACTATAGTATGCAACCTCAAATGACTCGATGGATAGCATTTGAATCAAATTATCCTCTTGGTGGGCCCGGATGGATATTGGGTGGAAATTTTTCATCGTTCTATCAGAGCCGTAACTTAATTTATATTCCATCCAGTATTCAATGCTTAAATTTCCGCAAAATATTATTTTTGTACGACACATCAAATGTCAACAATAACTCATCCTTCGCAAAAATTCTTCAATGACTTACTTTTGATGGTTTTTTCGTGTTCATATTTTTTAAGTATAATAACTTTTGACTTTCATTTTAAAGCATTTAGTCACTTGAACTCAAAATTCTTGCGGTGTCTACTTGGATCAGTCCTAAACTATGGCAATTACTATTTTTAAAGGAATCTATGTTTCGCACGAAAATTAAACGATTAAATTTCACTGCTACCAAAATTAAATCTTGCGCTGGGTTTTTACAGCGCCTCACAAAATATTCCATTCCACCCCGTCTAATATTAGGTTTTCCGAAGTTATCCGAAAATATTCTGTTCTACCCTTCATAACTGTGATAAATAGGCACTCGACTAATATATAAACACAATTAGGCGTTATTAGTTTTAGTCACTGGTGTTAAATTCGTTAAACTGAGCGTCCCCTTTTCAAACACCACCGAAATATACGGCTCATTACAATAGCGGCGATAATCCCGATCCGCACCGGACGCGCGCAAGGAAGAATGGGGAAAAAATCACATCCCTCAATTTCGTGTGCCGAGGTCCCCACGAACGACGCACTGCAAAAGTTGCGATCGATATAGCGTCAGAAGAGATAGAAGCAATCCTCTTAACACAATAAACGCGTTAAAGGAAGATTTATTCGTCCCCGTCCATACAGTGTCTGCCGAATTAAACGTTTAAGTGGCTCCGAGTTGATCGCAGATAGGCGATGACGTCGTTAGAAGGTGGATATGGAGGGTGTATTGGTAAGGGGGTTGGAGGTGGTGGGTAGGGAAGCACATGGTCGGACGGAGGGTGGTACTGAGGCCGGAGAAGGAGAGAGATAGAAGGGAGAATGGAAACGGACGCGCGTAATGGGAAGAGAAGGGGGAAGGAGGGTAACAGAAGCGAGGGGGAGAGAGTTACGCCGAGTAGGGGGAGGAGAGCCAGCGGCTGCGAGAGGTTGGTAGGCGTAGAGGGGTGGTAGTTACGATGGGGTAAGGGGGAGGGGAGGATAAGGGGTGTTTTATAGAAGAAGCGAGGGGTTTGGGAAGAGGGAGGTTGGGAAAGGGGGGAGGGGACGGGCGTGACGCAGGGCGTGGTGCATTATGGGGATGGCCTCGTGGATTGAATGGCGGCGATATGAGGAATATATATCTGCGTATGTTAGATCCTGGAGTGATTCAGTCCATACAAAGTGACTTATTCGCATCTAAAAAAATTGTTTTATCTGGGAAAGAGAGGAGGGAAAGTCAAGACGACATACGGAAATTCCGTACTGTTAATGTCGAAGATGATGCATGCGATCAATTTACATCACCTTGACAAATATTAAAGTTTCTTTTACTAAAATTTCCCGTAAATTTTGCATAACCGTCTATAACATTACGCAATGAAGATTTCGCGAATCGATATCCCTATTGAGCGTAAAATAATAATTTTTAAATTGGCGCAAAATTTCATTCGCACAGAATTTCTATTTCAACCAAAAGACAAATTAACCAAATACAAGAGCTATATTCATAGTCTGATGATGGATTTACAGTATGACATTTGGCGCCTCAATCCGCCTCGAAACGTCACCTCCCAAGAGCAATTTCTATTGATATCATTCATATCCGCATTGTTCATGTACCGAGGAAAAGATCCGCACGAACGTCGTCTATTCCCATTGGCTCCTTTTCTACATAGGTCTGGACCATTTCGAGTTCTTATCACATATCCAATCCATGCGAGACATTTGTGCCGTGTATGGCTTGGGAGATAAGAGGTTTCCGGGTTATTTCCCTTCTTTCATCATAGATCCTCGGCCTCCATTTCCCCGGTTTCCTCATCGAAACGGGTCCAATAATCATTTCCAACATACAATTTTCAATACGTAAAAGCCTTCTTCTGCCGGTCCTCGTGAGTCATGATGTCCCATGCCTCACTGCCTTTCTGCAAAACTACGATTGTGATTGGACTTGGTATTTATGAAGAGTTCCTGGAAAAGAGTAATCTAGAGACATTCGCTTTCATTAAGGCAGTTTTTTAATTTGTATCGTTTTATACTTAGCTGGTGCGCACACGAAGGACTTGAAATCTGTATTTCTAATTTTTTGCTATCTACTGGGTGTCTTAAAAGACCTTTTTACTCGCATGTGTTAAGATTGAGTAACAAAAATATGACTAGTTATATACGTTACGTTTATTGCTCTCTATTACTATATTTATCCTTATATTTATTACTAATTTTGTCGTTTTCATTTTATTATTAATGGTTTATTTAGTCGTCACAATTATTTATAATAATCGTAAATATCTTTACGGGTATCACCTAAGAACCTTTAAATACAGTTTAATGGACATCCTCATATTCAGGCTGGCTACCAACACCTAACTGATTCAAAATTCTGTGAGTAGAGACAGTAATCCCTTGTACAACTTTACCAAACACGAAATTTTGGAACTTCCAAGTTTCAACGTTCTTATCTAGTATAATCTTCAGTGAATCCAGTTTTTTCAAAATTTGGTAATAAATCTTATAATTGTAGAGGCTGGTGGACTACGCTCGTGAAACTTTTGCTGTCTCATCAGCATTTATTTCTCTTATAGTAATAAAAATAGTACGATCTTTTTTCGTGAGTAGCAGGGCCATTTAAGCTAAAATCAATGATATTTAATAAAAAAATTCAAGGTACACTTATCAGAAGGCATAAGTTAAAAAATCAACAACAGAATGATAATCTGTGGAGAAAAGATCATCAGTAATATACAATGAAAATAAATTTATCAATTAAAACTGTTGCATTACTTTTGGAATGCTCTGTGTAGAAATTTACGGCTCTAATAATAGGTAATCTAACAATAATAAAATGCTACCTCTGCCCCTTTGTCCCTTGGTCCCTTTGTGGCTCCCTCTATCACGCTATAAAAATGCGAATAACTCAATAATGGAACAAGACTCATTTTTGATATTATGCATAAATCATTGATTTACATATTGTAATATGATGATGAAAATAAATCTCGAAAAAAGTCCTTGGTTCGGCTCAAAAGTAGGCATTTCCCATATGATAACACGGAAAAATCGACTTTTTGACTTGCAGGCTTTAATTCTTTTTGTGATCTAAATTAGAAAAAATGCACCTATAATATTTAAGTCTAACCCATTTTAAAGAAAAAACTATGTAGTTTCTTATTCTATTCTTTTGTTTCGCCTACAGTTCGAAATTTCCCATGTTAAACGTTTAATTCACATATTTTGGGGAAATCTTGCCATTTTAACGGGATGTTGCTATGCCAGCCCATTACAAAGTTAAATCTCGAAATCCTATTGTTATTTCAATCCTTATGGGCGAAAGCGTGCTATGAACGCTCTTAAAATTAGTACGAGAGAATTAGGGAGAAATTCCTTTCATAGCAATCAATGTATACAACATTCGTTGCGTTATTTACGAGGCTTACATTTGACCAGAATATTAATCATTCGCATATTACAATTAGGTATTTAGAATCATCGTAGGAGTTTGAAACAAGGAACGCCTAAAAGAACGAAAGTTTATTTTATTGCCATCCAAAGAAAGTCAAGGCATATTTATGTTAATTTTTTATATCACAAAAACCTTTCCCGTTGAATTTCAACGGGTATCTCCCTAGTCATTATTATAGTTAGTTAGTTGGCCCGCAGATGGCGAGAATAAGCAATTAGTTGGCGAACTCAAACGTGGGGATAATGTGTGAAGTGGTAATGGCAACAATAATTTTTCTTCGTTAAATCATTAAAACGCTCTTGTTTTGTCCGGAGTTGAGGTCAATTTTTAAGCCAATTCTTAAGTATTCAAGATTGCTAGTGATTAAAAATACATACCGTTTATTATAACCTCAACACGTTTAAGTCTTGAGCTTGTATCTTGATTTTAACTATCTTTTAATGTAAACGACAAATATCCTGCATTCATTCACATGATAATCAAGTAGAGGAAGCAAACAGGAGCCCAACCCATACCCTTACCATGGGAAACGACAGCTTTGAAACCTGCAATAGGCATTCGACGCTAATACCTGGCAACTGATTCAACGAAATCAAACACCGCATTAATTGGCTTTTATTATAAATAAATTGGGAGAACAATTGTGTAAAGAAAATAAATCATAAATATACAATAAAATATGGCAATTGATATAATGCATATGTTTATATTTTCTACACTATCTTGGAGTATAAAGGGACATTTGAGACATCATGTAACTTGGACTATACTTCCCATGCTGTAATCTTTTCCCTTTGCTTGTTAATGATTAGGTCATCATCAGTGTAATTTAACCAGACTTCAATGCATATTCTTGTAAACTGTAAAATCATCGTTCCATGAATACTGGAGTGAAAAAATATATACGTTTTTAGGGTTATAAAAATTTCGATAAAACCTTTGAGAAACATTCTAAAATAATATAAGGACTAGAGAGTAGCACTCTGTCGCCACAATAACTATTCAAGGGTTTTTTCCATATCTCTACTTTTATTGATTTTTCGACTAACAAAAATTCTTCCAATTTTCCAGATACTGCGTAAACTAAGGATATACTATACCTATTAAGGTTCTACAACAATGTCCGTTACATAAGATAGCTATAATAATACTACTTAGTTGAATGCTAAGAGCAAAATCTGATCCCCATATTACTTTGATCTTCGTAGTTTAAGATAGCCAAATATAAGGTTTCAAGAGGAGTCAATATTCTTGTTTTCAGTAAATTTCTTCGTGAAATAAAATAGATGGTACTACATATCTTAAAGTTTCATCAAGATGTTTTAATAGTGTTTAATTAGTAGGAATTTAATTGTTAGCACTAGTTCAAAACTTGAAATTTTAATTCCATTATATTTTTCCAAAACTGGAGCATCTAAGATATTTTTAGGGGAATAAAAAAATCCCATCGCGGTATAAAAATTATACGCGAAACAAAAACTGGCCTCTCGCAACTTTAATATTTTCCGAAAAATATCCATAACTTACATTTATGCAAGTGGCCATTTCGAGCACGCCTACCGAAAACGTGATCGCAATCCAAATAATATATTTTCCATTTCATTCAATTTACGGATGACAATTTTTTCTGCAGAGTCATTACGTGGCACTCATCCCTCTTCAGCTACGGGTGTTTAATTAAGGTACCGCTGGAGCCCTTGCCTTCTGAAAAAAGGCGATACATTTAATTCCGCTTCCGAGAGCGGGAAGGAAGAAAAGAAAAGGCTTGAGATAGACGGAGAGAGAGACAAATAAAGATCAAATCAAAGGCAATCCCCTCAATATTTCTGCTTGGGTAAGTAATTGGTTCGAAAGTAATGAAATGCAATCTCAGCCACGGGCATTTTAGATTTAGATTTACGTCCCGGAAAACACGACATTGAACGAAACGGCACACTCCGGGATGATATTTTAGTTTCTAATTTGCTGTAAAAATATTTAATAATTACAAAAGAAAATTTATTTAAGAATATTAGTTGATAAATCAATGACGGTCACAAATAAAAGTATCGTCACATTCATCAAATATGTCGAGAGATTTGTCGGGGCTTGGAGAGTTGTGGGGTGAAGAGCGGACGGATTACTTTCGCAAATAATCCTGTATGCACGCTCAAGCCCCATACCACCTCTGTGCCTCTTGTGGCAGCAGCAATTCATTAAACTTTATTAAACTGCCAATAATTTCCCCCAGTTGGTGACTTATACTGCTAGTTGGGCAATTAGAAGTAATTGTTTTCGAAAACAACGTTTTATCAGAACGACACGGATATTTTTTAATATGTTAGCGACGTTATGTGGAAACAAGGAAAGTCGGGAGGACTTCCGCCATCTCCCTTTTACCTCATTTCCACCTAAACCGCCTTTTCCCTTCATCCCTTTTTCTCAAAATCATCGAGAATTCACTTCGCAAAGGTGTTAAAAAAACTAACTGCAATAGACACTATCATTCTCGCTTAGACTACTCCTGTTCTTCTCCACCAACAGCGGCGTCGGAGACCAACATCTCTTCCCACTTCCTAATTCCTCACTTTCCCTTACATAGTTTCCCTCTTTTCTCTCTCACCCTCTCTACGCCTCACCTCTCCCTCTCTCTACACCTCATCTCTCCTCTCTTTTTTTCGCTCTTCCTACCTCCCTCTTTTCACTTACGGGCAGATGGAATAGTCGAGGAGGATACGAGCGGAGTGGGACCGGGGCGAGAGGATGAAGGCGGCGAGAAAAATGGAGGGAGTGAATGAGAATGTGAGGGAGTTGAGAGAGAGAAAGGTGAGAAAAAAGACTTATTCACCCACCATTCGCATAGAGAATAGGAGAAGAGTGAGAAGAGAGCGTGAGAGGAAAAGGAGGAGGTTAAAGGGGGTTTGTTATGGAGGCGGCAGGGAGAAGGATACACGCACTTTGTACGTAATTAACTCGTCTCCTCCATCCGACGCCGGAGAGAGAAAGAGAGGGAGAGAGAGATGTGGAGGAGAGACGGAGTGAAGAGAAATCTCATTTCATGGAGGCGAGAAGGTGAGTATAGTGGCACGTAAAGAGAAAGTGGGAATGGGAAATAGATGGAAAAAGAGAGTGGCAGAGATTAGTAGGAGGATACGAATGAGAAGGAGATAGTTGAGAAATACAAGTCTGGATTTGTAAGTTAGGAGAGAGCGAGGAAGAGGAATACCAAGAGAGAGAGAACGAAACGTATATACTTGGTTGAGGTGGAAGTGGAATTCCATTACGAAGAGAATACAGATGAACAAATAAAGACCGAAAGAAAATGGATACAGAAAAAATCGAACTGGATAGAAAAAATAATAATTGCGCAACATATGATAGCGTCCAAAATTCAAGCAATCAGAGTAAATATAAGGGCGGTAAATAAAAAAATTGGAATAAACCATGCAAGAAGGGTGACGTGACGTAAATTACAAGCGCTTCTCTCAGGAGACAAAGGAAATGGAATTTCTATTTTTGTTATAGTCTCAATGCATATTTAAATTTTTTCCGAATACCGAATTCAATGACGTTCTGTCAAAAGTATTACAGAGTTGAAATTTCAAAATTAAATTTCGGGAATATGGCAGCCATGATTGAGCGACATGATTCTAGTGTGCAATTTTCAACCAGTAATTTATTATAAGTGAAAAATGGGATTTCTGATTGAAGGATATTACTCAGACATTGCGCTTTTTCTTACACTTCAATAAAAGACTCGGATACGAACGCTTCAACGAATGCGTCCTCTGATACAGGCACATTTTATACAACACATTTGTTCACGATTTTCTCAAAAACTAGAACTAAAACAAGTACGCCGCAAGAAATGTGTATTTTAGTTCGGTCTACAACGTCTATAAATCAGTTATTTTCCTGGATTAATATTTTACAAGTTGAAGAAAAGGCTGCCTTTTTTGTTTCCGTTACGTCGGCAGCCTTGATTGAGTCTAATTTTTGACTTCCACTATGATTAAATTCTTAACATCATGTTCCTTTGAAATAATTATATCGCCAGAGCTCCCGCTTAATGAGAAAAGAGGACCGATCAGATGAGCGGACAGATAAACCAATTACAAAATGTGCTCTTTCTTTTATGGAAGGTTCGTAGTAACGAGCAAGTGAGAAATCAAGTGCGTTGCGATTAACACAAGCTATTTTTTTATATAAAAGAACAAACAGATGCACGGATAAATAACGAGAAAAATTCTGTTTTGAAATATTCTTGGGTGGAGTGACACGGACTGATAATTTCATGTTTTCAAAGGAGGCGGTCAAAATAAGTGTTTTTTCAAGAGCTCTAGAAAGACAGAAATTATCCTTGTAAAGGAAAAAAAAAATATGTTGGTACATGATATCCAAAGGTTAAGTATGGTAAAAGCTAGAATAATAGAATGAAAAAACAGCCTACAAAAACAAATAAAAGACGGGAGATGTAGTAAAAGACAATGCGATAGCAAACGAAAGAGCAAATGGGTTAAATAAAACGAGAAACAGAGAACAACGATCGGAGGAAATGTGGAGTGAAAGGGGAAACGAGAGGTAACAGTAAAAAATCGCCCGAAACCCGCTGGAAGGGAAACAGGAAATGTTAATGTGTGACGGAGAGAAAGAGAGAGGTGGATGGAGAGGCAGATGGAGACGAGGACGTGCGAGAAACAAAGAGGAATGGGGGAGAGGGAGAAAAATTGCAAAAGGATGTACAAACTGCAAGCATGGAAAAACAAACAGACAACGAGGCAGAGGGGGAGAGGGAGAAAGTAGGAAGATGGAGAGGCGAATGAATGGGAGAAACTCGTTTAGTAAACAAAAGAAGAGAGAATAAAAGGAGGAGCTGCAGAGCGAAAAAGAAACAAAAGGTAAGCGATATAGAGGACGCAAAGAGGAAACGTGGAACGATGACAGAGGACTGGAAGAGGAAGGAAGAGGAGGCGGAGGCGGAGGAAGTGAGAAAGCAGAGGGAGAGAGAAAAGAGGGAGGAAGGAATGAGAACAATTCAGTGAGCGAGTGAGAGTCATACGTGAATGGAGAGATAGGGTGTCAAATATTTGGAGAAGATTAAGTGGATGAGAAGATAAACGCATTACGCAAAAGGTTTTAAAAGTGGAGTGGGAAGCGACGCGACGGAATGCACCTTTTTCAATTGAATGCGATATTTTCATCCTAATTATTTAATCTTAAGTTTGGAAAGACGTGAGGATGTTATGCCCTCCACACGACTGCAACTCGAAAATTTTCATCCAACAGTCCTACGGTTTTCCCTATATTGGAGCATTCCTTGAAAATAAAGCGCTAATTCATGCGTTTTGAATTACTTTATGTGACACGAGTTAATAGCACGTAAATTAATTTTCATGGACATGTGTGTTATGAATTAAATAAATCTCCATGGAACGTAAGCCATAAAATAGGATAACGGTTGCAGTTATTCAAATATAAAATATATCTCTATATACATCCATAGGAAGATATAATGCGAATAACACGAAAACATTAAAATTTATTGAGTCAGTAAATTAAGTGTTTGATAAAAAGGGTAAGAGTGGCCTTCAATCATTTTGGGTATCAAATAAAAATGAGTCTTCCGGCTCAAGTTATAGTAATAAAAATTTTAAGAGCAAAACCGAATGAATAAAGCTGGCCTTTGTTGATTATTTGCGTTTTCTTATCTGATCCAATAAATTTGTTAGTATTTAAAACTTAAAAGTTAATTATGATAGAATTTATTAAGAGATAGATTTCTCAGACAAAATTCGCTTTCGTAATTTTTGTTTCGCATGTACAGGTTGACGAAAAGTTAATGAATTACTACTCGGAAACCATAAACAATTTGGTTAGTTTTATTTAAAGTAAAATTAAAAATCTATTTTCTGCTTTCCTTTCGAGGTTTCTCATCTGAAGATATGCGTACTAGTAAAAAAAATAAGTCGCATTTAACAATTCAGACCCACATACAACTTTTCATGATATTGCAGCATTTAAAATACGTATTGATTACAAGCATTACTAAAATTGATAATTATCGTGGGAATGCCTCGGTTAAACTATATTTATCTGTGTGTAGAATAAACAGTTTTAAATGCAGTTATTTATTCTCTATGGCAAAAAAATCGATACACAGTAGAAGTAACTGCGAGCTTAAAATGTCACAGAAAGGATTTATGGAAAGACAATCTGAAACAAATAAACAAAAGTAGAAAGAAATTGTATCGTCATAAAACGGAATTATTTCCATAATGATCCACGCATAATACACAAACGTTGCCTAAATTTAACGGGTTGATAATTCTCAAGGAAAGAAAACCTGCGAAGACGATGTATCTAAATAAAAACTCAAAATAAAAGAGGAAAAGATAAAAATGGCGGTTTTACGAATTAATTATTAAAATATAGTCATGAATATAATTTGCAGATAAAAACGGGGATTTTTTTAGAATATGTGGTTAAATTGGGTAACTTCCGAGCCTCAAAGATTAAATCTATAATACACGATTAAATATAAATTAGGAATGGATTACCTACATAAGAGGGAGTGGAAATAAAGTCGAATGTCTTAAGAAATTTGGACCCCCTGGGCTAATAATATGAGGCGCCTTCATAATGACGGCGTGTCACATATTTTTAACGAATTATGGAAAATAAATACAATTTTAATTTTATATTTGATAAAGAATTCATTGATCATCAATAAAAACAAACCACATTTGTTTATGATAAAATTAATAATGTGTGGCTCCGGCGCCCTTAAAAGTCTGGCGCCCCTGGGCTGAAGCCCATTTAGCCCAATGGTTAAGGCGGCTCTGAATGTAATGGAGGAAGAAGATTACTACAACGAAAGTCACTTAAGTATCCGACCTATGGTTACATTCTGGACTTTTAAGATAATGTATAAAAGAAGACCTCAAATGGATTTCGATTAATTTATTTGGACAGTCAAATTTTCGTAACCGAATGTCATTGAAGTGAGTTATTATCTATCAGTGACTCTTTTGATAAATTACGAATGGTAGCATATGGTAGTAGAATTTTAAAAGGCAATAAAATACGAGTTATGTATAAATTATTACCTCCAAATTTTAATTGTGTCAACTCACATATTAAAAGCGCAAAGATTATAAATGGAGAAATTGACCAGCAGTTATATATAACATTAAATTTATTTATTTCCTATACACTTTGAAACGTATCCTTTAACAATTCATTAAATCCATAGAAAATCATTACACAGTAAACGTTAATATGCATATACATACATAATATTTTAATAGAGTATATTTATATACTCTGGTGGAATAAAAGTAAACAATTAAAATAAATTTTGTCATTATTATTTTATCAACTTGTCTAAAATATGCACTGGAAAACGAATTGAGAATTATAAGTATCAGAGAATTTAAGTAAGTGGAATTATTCCGGAAAGTTAATAATTATTGGAATTTATTCGCTATGAATCGGTGAGAGGCGGATAACTTAATACGAAGTACAAATACATCTCATGAAAAATTCTAACGCTAAGAAAACAATGCTTTTTGCAAATGCTTTAAACTTTAGAAAAATATAAAATTTTATTTGATGTAAATTATTTAGACAGATCAGGAAATGAGATAATATAATATGCATAGACAACCTTTATATTGTAAAATTATCTCTCTCTTATTTTTCTTACATACCTTCCATGAGGAAAGAAAAAATACTTCAATACTAAAACGATTTAGATATTTTATGTTAGGAAAAAAAATCTATTTGGGAGCGTTGAATAAATTTACTTACTAGATATTGGAGATGAGTTTGAACATGAAAAACCGCTTTTAATGAACGTCAACCAACAGTAAATGTATAGTTCGATAACCAGGTTTTAAGAGAGATTTAAAGGCATTTTAAAACATCCATTGAAGTAAAGAGAATGCATTTGAAATGAGTTCTTTAAGATATGAATATTAATCAAATGACATAGAATTTAATTTTGACAACGCCCAGAAAATGCCTTTATTTAAAAGACAAGAAGTCCATGAAATTAAATATATCAACAGTTGAATAGAAAAATAAATTCATCCAATCATTTAGCAGAGATATTTCTACTTTTATTCCTTTTTATTTTTCAAAAACAAAGGAAGAACATTCGACTGGCATATTATCGTTTGAACGAACTGCTTACGTGCTAGAGTCCAGAGAGGTGGAAAATTCTTTTAAAATTAAGCAATATCGATCGGTTTCCGACCTTCTCCGAGGGGAAAAAATATTCGCTCTTTTCAATACAATTATCCGAGAATTTCCTAAAAATAAATGTCCCACCATGCCGTGTCAAAGTGTTATCTAAAGAAACTTAGTCCCCGCGTTATAATATATCTCTCCATCATAAGTTAACTTGTAGCGCGCAAAATGGTGCCGAATTTCGTCTCCCCCTTCACCGAGGAGAAAGGTGAAAATTAATATCGCGTTGCTGAAATTTAAGGTAATTCTCTCGACAGCGCGATGCATTAAATAAAACTCCAGAAACCTGGTGGTATCAACATTTTCCTCCTCCGTAATGAAGGAATACGATAGAAACAACAACAACAAGAAAGCCTCTGCTCCGTCATAGTCACCCAGATGAAACGTGGTATTAGATTGATTTTTTTTGTTAAGAGAAGTGATAAGCGATGATTGTTCGAAGTGAGGTGATGCGAGAGAAGTAAATAGAGGTGGGATGACGAGAACATGGGAGAGGAAGACTCGTCACTTCCATTCTCTCTTGCCCCTTACGAGAGAGAGGGCCGCTTCTCTCCTCGCCTGCCTCTATCACGTTCTCCCCCTCTCCTTCCCTCCTTCCGTCCTTGCTCTCCGACCCTCTATATACCCTCCATCCGCCCCTCCTACCACTCCGCATCCTCCCTCCCTCCCTCCCTCTCACTCTCCTCTTCACCCCTCCACCCGCCTTCACCGACACCCTCCCGCCGTCGCCCTTCAGTCCGTTCCAAGCGGCGGTGCGCGGCGCACGCCTCCTGTTTCAAAGGCCGCCCTCGGTAACGCGTCGTTCTCTTCACGATCCCTTCACTCTCCGCCGTCTCCCGAAAAAGAGAGCGATTCGCACGCGGGGAAAGAGTTACCTTTTTCTCTATCCGCGTCCGTCAACTTTTTTTTACCTTTGGTAATAAAAGGAGGGGGTGAAGGGACAGTATTTAAACGGTGGATGTGTTAATTTCTGCCGCGGTTCGAAGATTAGCGCGCACCTTGACGGTACAGAGAGCGTTGCGCAGAGTGTCTTTTTTTTCTTTTAAAGACCCTCCCTCTCCCCTCTCATCCCCCCACTCCCCCTCGCCCTTCTCTCTTTATACTTTATCGTAGTTTCCCATGTCCTATAACCGTATCATCCTCCCCCGTGCATAATTATTCCAACCTTCCTTAACCCCTTTTGTGGGACTGCAAAACTCCGCTTCCCTTCGGCGACCTCGAACAATCTGCTTTCCTGGAGACGATACGGTTTGACCTTCCTCCGAAGGAAGAGGAAGAGGCCTTCCTCGACCTCCTCTTCCTCACCCTCTCTTTTATGAAGAAGACGACCGTCTCAGAACTACGTTATATCTCCGCTAAAGGCCAAGAAGTTGAGCGGTGCCTCGATTAACTTCCTCCCTTTTGTTTGTGAGAAGAGATCATCAACAAACCTCCTTTATACCCTTCGATCCCCATCCACTAATATACGCACACACCCGCACCCCCACAAAGTGAACTGGAAACTTTTTTTTTTATATCCTCTGTGACTTTGTTGTCGGGTCCTAAAAAAAGTGCTGCTCCTGTTCGTGAGTTTTGGAGTGTGAGTGTGCGCGGGTGTTTGCGTGTGTGGATACAGGGGAAAACTCGCAACACCGATTTTTGTTCAAGGGGATTTTACAAAGGGGTTAAAGAGACTGTAGGTGAAATAAGATCGTAGCGGTTTTTTTGTCTGATCGATAATTTATCTTTGAGGGATCGACCCTACTTTGCCGAAGGAGGTGGAGAAAAAATAATAATCCAGAGTTTGGGGATAATCATTTTTGCCGTCAGAAAAGTTGTGAAGGTTCTCTTGGTGCCCTGTAAAGTTCACGTCCCGTTATAAATAAAAATAGTGTATCTCACGGTCTTCACCGGAACGAAGTCAGATTATTCTCCAGGGAGGGATATATATATAAAGAGAGAGAGAGGTAGGAAAAATGTGGTGCTTCGTGAACCAGTTTAAAAGCGTACAAAAGTTTGCAAGGAGGTAGATCGCAATGCACAATAAAAAATAATAAAGGCAAACAAAAAAAATTAGCGAAAGAAGAAGAAGAAAAAGCCAGCTCCGCGCTACACATTCTAGAGCGAGAGAGAATCAGGCAATTTTATTCCGCCGTGAACACGATTGCAGATGATGATGAGGTGAAAAGGATTACAGCAGAAGAATAACGACGGATAAAATAAAATAGACGACGCATAAAAGAGGCATTTTTTTCGCCTTTCCTCTCTCAGAAGACGAGGACTTTTTGCGTCGTCGGTGGTTATAAAAAAAGACGAAAGATTTCTCCCCCTACTGTCTCCTTGGGGAGAAGGATTTGTCATCCTCCTCGTTATCGCGTGCCGACGAGGAAAAAAAGAAAAGGACTAGCCGTCGTTTTTATCCCCCCCCAAATCTGCATCCTTGTGCGTGCCTGTGCGTGTCTTCGTGCGTGCATCTTTGTGTGTGCGTGTCGCACGCGCGTAGTAGGTGGCGAAAAAGAGGAAGGAATCGGGAGAAAAAGGAATAAAATAAAGAGTCCAAGTGGAAATAATAACAAGGTCCCTCTACCTCCTTTTCTTCCGGAGGAGGAGAACCAGCGGAAAGAAGCTGTAAGCGGGACGCCAAGAAAACGACCATTTTTCCTCCCCCGGTGTTAGTGGCGACGACAGCGGCCGAAAGAGAGAGAGAGAGAGAAAGAAAAAAAACTCGAGAAACGAAGGAAGATCAGCGAGGGAGGGAAAAAAATTGTATAAAAGGGAAGTGGAGATAAACGCGCGAGTGTGTGCGTGTGAGTGGAACAGACGACTTTAGGAGTATAATTTTATTGCGCTTGCGACAGAGGGTGAGTGAGGGAAGGAGTGTGAGAGAGAAGGAAGAAACCTCGGGTTGTTTGGTGGAGGAGAGGAGGCAGCGGTGTGTGCCTCTGTGTGTGTGCGTGTGCGAGGGAGAGAGAAAGAGACATCTTAGGCGCGATGGAGGTTTTTTCGCAGTCCTGAACAGCGGTCGGAAGAGGAACGGGGTTATGCAGATGAGTCCGTTTCGAAGATTGGAATATTCTTCGTGTGAAAATCGTGGAGTTGATGGATGAGCGGCAGATGTGATATCCCTTTTCCGAGTGGAGAGAGGAGAAGAAGCCATCTACGCTTTTCGGTGTCGCCCGCCATAAGAGGAGGAGATTCCCAAAGTGTCTTTGGCTCTTTGGCACAAAAACGGAAAAGGAAGGAAAGAAGGAAGGATAGCATTCCGAAGGACTTTTATTTTTTGTTACGATTTCCACCCCGGTAACCGGATACTCCTTGGGTGTGTTCGTGAAAGAGAGAGAGAAAATTTCCAGTGCGACCAAATATTGCCGCCCGGAGTAAAAAGTGTTACGGTAGGACCTTCCCAAACGAGTGGAATAATTGATTCGTGATTGTTTCTTATCGATACACGCAGGTATACGTGCATCACCCTCCTCGATATAAAAACGACAGGAATATTATCCCTTCTCGGTGGTAACCATCTATATAATATCGATATTATCACCCAAGTCATTTGTCAACATTATTTCTGCCCGAGTGTTGGGTGTGTGCTTGTGTTTCCGTGTGTGCGTGTGTTTTTTTTTAACGATCACCCTCCATCTTCGTATCAAGATCCACGCCACAATATACGAAAAATACCTTTTCGTGCTTTCACGCGAAACTCGACCGATCTTTAAAAAAAAATAATATTCCCGAGGGAAATAATTGCGAAGAAAGAAAATCTTTTTCTCCGAAACCCCTACTTTACGGGTCGTGAAGGAAGGAGTAAAATAGGAAGGATAATCTCCTTTTAACGGTCGATAATCTTCGAGCTTACAGACTAAGTGTGATTGTTTCGCGATTTCCTCTCCCCGTGTAATCACTCTGTTGGATCGCGTTTTGTATTCCTTCACTCTTCATTCCAAAAAGGAAGAAAAAAACTCGCTCGATATTTCGTCACCTCTCTCAACGAGTCTAACGAATCGCGCCCTCTTCCGGAAACTTAAAAGGAAATAAAACTATCCTTGGAAAGGTTAGGATCGTCCTAAATAGAGACCTATAAACGAAAGACTGCTGCGCTCTTGTAAGCCCCGAAGGGTAATAAGGGAGCGGCGACTCGTCGAGATGTCATTCCAGATCGCTGTAAAGTGGCGACGTTAACAGCAAATCGACATCAATAACGCGGATTTGACAATTGCCATTAAAGACACGGCAATTCCCCCATGCATTACGCATGCGTGGGTCCTTCTCCTGCGTCCTAGGACTCTCGTTTTAAGCATTCGTGAAATATCTAAAGCGAGGATAACATCGCGCAAGGACGTTTCCTAGGAAACTGGAAGGGAAAAAAATTGAAAATTCAAAGTGCGGCGTGGAAGGAGGAAGGTATCCGGAAAAAACAACACACGGGTGTAATTCCCTCAAAAGTGGAACTAAATTCCCCCAATTTCCGACGACGAGAAGGAGGAAGGTAAAGGGAATCCATCAAAGACTTCTCCCTCAGTTTATATATTTTTTTATTCGGAGTGATAGCCGGAGTCACGCACGGCGCAAAATGGATAAGGATTTACCATCGGAGATCGAGAGGTTCGCCGAGATGAGGATTACCCTAGCGGAACAACCCGCCCCGCTCAGATCCATCGGCTGAGCTAAAGGGGAGAAGGATAGGATAAGGGGTTTCATCGAGGTGGAGAGGGTTAGTCAAGTACCCTAGCGACCTCAGTGGCTCGCCGAGACCGGACGCCGCGTCCCCGCAACTGTGTCGCCGCCAGTCCTTCTTGTCTGTCTCACCCTCGACGGCCGCAGTTTAACAGGAGGAATACGAGCGACGGAGAGAGGATAAGGACGCCAGCCGCCGGAGTCGTCTAAAGCGGGTGGACCCGTGCCAGAAAAACGGCGCGGCAGCTGTCCGAGTCAGATATCGGTCCTAATTCCTTTTCTACCTCGCTCTCACATCCGCCCTAACACGACCAAGGGAGACATATTCACAATTTCCCTCGCTTCCGGACTATTTTCCCTTTCTCTCTCTCACTCCGTACAGAACGTTCTCTTCTCTGTGTGTGTGTGTGTTTATTCAGCTCCCAGTCCAAGCTCCACCTTCCCCTCCGGATAAAAACGTTCACGCGAAATCACACGCACGCACACACGCCCGCTCACTCTTCCCAAATAAATCAACAGAAGCCGGTTATAAAAAACGATTCTTGCCGTTTTCATTTTCGAAAAATCGACCTTCATAATTTCCTGCTATCTTCCTGCACGACGATATAAAAAGACAACACCGCGAGCATTTTTTTCTGCCTCCTTTTGTTTTATACTTTGCCGACCTCTCTCTATCTCGCACCCTCTTAACCTCGTCCCTGCTTAACACGAATTCACTCTTTTTGCGTGGAGCATTCCCGTCGGTGTCGTAAAAACCTCGCACTCCTCTCTTCACCAGCGACGAGCACTACTGTCTTCCTGTGAAAAGACTTTCCCCGCGCCGTTTCTTCCCCAAGGCTGCATATACACGCCTACGCTCAGAATTCCCCCTTTTTATAACTTTCATCTTTTCGCCATCTCTCTCTCTCTCTGTGTTACTTCTTTCCCTATCCTTTCTCCCTGTGTTCGCCATCCTTTGAACCCGCCGTTTCCTCTCCAATATCTTCTTCTCTCTCTTCTTCTCATATTTTAAACTTCTGTTTCTAATTCGTCCCCCATTCTCACTTTCTCTCTCTCTCTCTCTCTGCTCCCTTTTACCGCCGCCCGTCCATCTCCCTATCTTAAAGCCCCTCTTTCGCCACCGCAAGCACATATCCACGACCGAAAAAAATTAAAAACCCTTTCATCTCTTCGGTTTGGACTGCCGGAAATGCGGGTTATTATGGGATGGAGGACTACTACTGTAGGGTCGGAGTAGCCGAGCCGAAGAGGAGACAAGAAGAGGAGGCGGAGAGGTGGCGGAGGAGTGGTCGGAGGTAGGAGGAGTGCGTCGGAGGAAGAAAGTGAGAGGAAAGGAGAGGTAGAAAGAAAGAGAGAGAGGGTTGATAAATAGTGGAGGAGGAAGAGTGCTTGTGTGAGTGTGTGTGTGTGTTACACAGAGTGTAGGAGAGAAAGAGGTTGATGGGATTTAAGGGAAAGGACGTGTGGGATAAAAATGTAAAAATGTCAGGTGGAGGGAAAAAAACAAAGTGACACGAAGACCAACCCTTTGGACCGGTGTCAAGAATCGAAAAAAAATAAAGAGAACTGGGCGAACGTTACGACTTCGCATGGCGGAGGCGTAATTCTCCACAATCTCGCGCCGCCGCCACCACCGTCGCAGAAAATTCGAGATTTTTTAAAATACTGTGGAGGTTCTAGAATAACAGTCGCGCGAGGGTACGTTAGCGGAGAAACCAACGGCGGCAAGAAAAAGTCAAGGGTGTCATTCCGTGCCTGATAGTGCAGCTTAAAAGTGAAGGAAAATTGAACTCGTTTAGAGTGAAGACCGCTGTGAACATAAGTGCACATTTTCAATCGGCGAAAAGTCCCACCGAATATTTTTGAACTGCCGTTTTTAAACGCGACCCTTCCAAGGAATTTGAAAAAATAAAAACATTCCGCGAAAATTCCGTGTTTATCTGTGCATGATTCATAATGGATACGATTCCTGTCAAGAACTGTTAAATAAACTCGGTGCAATTATCTCAAGTGGTGATTACTGTTTGGCGTGCCGTTTCTCCGAAAAGGTTTTTATTCTTCCATCTATCATCGCGGTTTTTACCCTTAACGAGGAGGAGAAGGGAGAGTGTGATGCGAGTGCCTCATCGTTCTCAGAATTCTCCATTCCCCCGAACGAGTGCCGTTCGGATAATAGGAACGGCAACGCATAAACGAGGATAGAGGGCTATAGAAAGAATACACGCATATACATATATATATCTGGGATAATCCAATCACAAAGCTTGAGTTTTATACATTTTCGTCCTGGGGAGCCTCTTTGCGTTTAAGTTTCGAGAAGATAATCGAGACGAGAAGGTCGTCCCGAGTGTATTTTCCCCGAATCTTGCGAGTGACCAAAGCCGAGGATAGGAGAAGGCGCAAACCCGAAACCCGGACTGAGCCTTCTTCTCTCCCTCCCTTTCCCCCCATAACCCGTGTTAACCTCCGATGTATCTGGGGCCACACCAGCCCAGAGTTGGCGTCGCGGCGCAGAGGCGAGGGGGGGCGTCGTCGCCGTCGGGGGTTGGAGGAGCCATGGTTCAGCGAGCTGCCACGAGGGCTCTGTCCCTCCTGGGCGTCGCCCTGCTCGTCCACCTTATAGCTGTCACCTCCGTCGCCGAGAAAGGTGAGTCACGCCTATAAGTTCGACTAATTTATGATTATCTTTTTTTGCTGAGAGAGGAAGAGAGAGAGAGAGAGAGAGATGTCTGTGCCTCGTTGGGAAATCGAAGTGTAGAAATATTTTTTTATATGGCTGCCTCAGGTTATCTATAAAGGTTGCGAAACTTTCATACGATCCGGCATTTCAAGTCGTATATCAGGGCGTTGGAAGTGATCGGATGGAGTCATTAGGGTAAAAATGAAAAATGTTGCCGGAGCAGAACCAAATGTTAGCGACAACTTCGCCGTGGGCTTGTCTTCATAAATAGCTGTCGTTATGTCCAACTCTTGTGACTTGAGCAAATAAACATAAGTTTAAAATTGTTAAGGGAAGATATGTTTTCTAGATATGAGGGACTCTCTAGGCATGAAATCTTTCATTATCTTCTTTGACTTCTGATTGGAGTTTTATATTCTGAAAAATATTTTCGGGGCTACATATTTTTCTATTTTAACGGAATGATATTTTATCAAGAGAGTTGGTTATTTGTTGTAAATCATGATGATGATGACATACGGTTGAAACATATTTCAAACAATTTTTCATCCTTTAAAAGTGACTGTTGCCTTTATTATTGAGTTATACCTAAAAAGATCTTGTTTACCTAGGAAAAACTTTGTTAATGAGGCCAAGCCTATGGAAAACAGACACTACCATTTTCCAGAATACAGACTTATTTTATAAATAATACCCTACCAAATGAAATCATAGCACATGTTTTTGACCAGTAGCTAATTTTTATACATTTTCAAATACAACTGAAATGAATAACACTTTATCGAGGGAAAATCGGTAAACAAATTTTTGTTGAAATCTAAATTAGAACGTGAATTTCTAATATATTTTAAATCAATTCAGCTCTTGGACGAGAAATATTTTAAATTGTCAGAATGAAAAACTTCTTTTATGTTAGGTTCGTTGGTAAGTCCAGCCTCAATCTTAGAAATTTTATGAAAAATGTTTAAGCCTTATAGGTTATATGACAGAATAAAAAAAATTAAATATACTACAATCGTTGAAATTGAATTATAACAACAAAATTGATTCAACTACTTCCGCATCATCGTGCGTTTAGAGGACTAACGTCATTTCCCCATCAAAGTTTCAAAAAATACACCTATAAATTCTAGGCTACTGAATAGAAGATGTGATGTCTGGGTGATTTTCAAAGTTATAAATTGGTATCAAGCCCTACAACTCTTGTTTTACGACGCAACACTTCGTTCAATCGTCATCAAGCGTGAAACACATGACGAAGCGTCCACGCATTATCTCCCGAGTGGTTCGCGCGCGAAATGCGCAGTTAGATTACAATTATAAGGAATTTGCTTTCCATAAATTTTCCTACTTCCACAAATCACATCAATTTTCGGATGATTTAACAACATTGTTCCTGAGAACTGATTATCCAATAAATATTCAGTTCGTAGCTATCGCACGCGCTGCAGTTACTGGCGTGTGACAAATTCAAAAATCATATGCCCAAGTACCCCAAATGTCAGGGTTTCTTTTTTTATGTTTCACCTCCCTTGAGTATTCCACAATTATTTTGGTGGTCTATATCTTTCATATATTTCTATGAGACTTTTAATTCAAAGCAAAACTATAAAAGTCGCCATTCAATAGGATTGATGATATTTTTATCTAATAAAGTACAAGCAAATATTATAAAAAGATCCTGAAACCTGACTGAAGACTGGGATACGAGCTAAAGATTTTTACATTTAGCAAAGATTTTAGTGTTTGAAACTGTTTGCTTGAATTACACTGCCGGAAAGAAGAGATTTGCTTCTGGAGATGATTTTTTATTATTCTTTCGGTAAAACGCAGAATTCATTTAATTATTGTATAGTAAAACCTACGGTAAAATTAAATTCGTTGGGAAATAAAATTATTTTTTCTTTCTCGTATGCAAAGTGGATAAATGGAAAAATTATTGCGATTGTAAAATAATTCGAATACGAGATTTTGATGAATGTGCAATTTTAAGGTATCCTTAAGCCCTAAATAGTGGATTTTGCCATTACATCCGACTGTAATCTTTTATCTGCACGGCGTTAGAGACTTAAAGGTATAAAATAAATATCAAAAATTCTCATTTTTATCTAGTGTATGACCTGTAATAGAAATTAATGAAATTAACCATAACCCATAGCTTGGACAGTAGTTTATTTTCTATTTTCGCAAAATGTCGTTTTACTCAAAAATGGCATAAAGGATTTTAATTAAAATTCATTCAATCATATAGCTTTTCATCAGAAATAATTCTACTGAAGCCAAATACTTCAAATGTAACTGCATATAGTTCAGTGACAATATAATGCATCGAGGATTATGACCAGTAAACACCATGCTGTCAATATTATATTTTTACCACTGGTGTTATTGTATGGATTACAAATGAGCGGAAATGTGAATTCTTTTGCGTATATTTTTATGATAAATCTTAGGTTGTTTTCCTAAAAATCACTTATGTCTAGAAAATAGACATTTACAGAATCCAGGGTGAAATATGTTTAAACTGGTATAAAAACGTTAACTCCATTTGTATGTCATACTTTCACCATTTAAAACTCTGGTTTCTTAATCAAAACTAAAGAAAACGACGCCAAGACGTGAAATCACCAGTAAAACTATTGCCTCAGAAATAGACTAGGAAGCACGCAATTATTATTCAGAACAGCGCACCTGAAATACATTCAACGCATGAAAGTCTGATATAAGACAGCACGGCAAAAAAAGTAATAACACGGATATAAATCACAGTTCAACAACGGGAAAACAACGGTGGCCGTAAGCGAGCCGAAAATGCGTTAAGAACGGTTCGAAAATAAAATACCGTCAAGCTCCATTTCGTCCAGTAATAACTTTTCCAGACGGCTTATTTCTCCGCCCGTACCAATTCGAATTAAACATCTGAATCAAAAAAAATATATGAGTAAAAAAAATACTGGAACGGAGACAGGATGAAAAAAATATTCCACTACACCTATTCTTTCTTTTTCTCTTCCCTCCTCTCTCTCTCTCTTTCTCTCTCTTTCTGCAGTGTATTTTCTCACATTATATCAATCGCTTTCACGGAGACGAAACTCGCTACATCTCCACTCGACTATTTTTGGTTTACACCCTCATTCCTTTCATAAATCTGTCGGAATATTTCTCTCTTTTTTTGCATTTGGCAGAGTGCGTAGCTGAGAAACGACCCGAGAAAATTTCTCTCACCTTTTCCTCCTCTACCTCACTCACTCTCACTCCCTACTTTTTTCTAGACGAACAGTGAGAATAAATAAATATCATATATATATATATATATATATATATATAATCTCACACCCATGAAACAGTGAGGGAACGGAGTTTCGTGGCGAATCCTCTCACCTTTTCAGCCTATCTCTATGTATCTCCTCTTTCTCCCCATCCCTTCCCTCGAAACGTCCAAGATCCGCAGAACTGAGACTGATTTATTTCGCATTCGGGTGCTACCAAGTTTCTTAGCGGTGTTCCACGAGACGGTTCCATGCCCTTCATAGCCTCTTTCACTTCATCTCTTTCTGTGCCTCTCTTTTTCCACTCCCCATTTTATCCTCCATCATCAAGCCCATTCAGAATTACCATTTGCAATGTGCGCCTTTTTACCTACGTCTTGGAAAATTCCCTCTTTCCTCCCTCTGACTACCCATTTCCGGACAACTCTCGTTCGTTCTACATATACGTCAACGACCAATGGG
Organism: Tanypteryx hageni; assembly: GCA_028673005.1. Classification (NCBI taxonomy): domain Eukaryota; kingdom Metazoa; phylum Arthropoda; class Insecta; order Odonata; family Petaluridae; genus Tanypteryx; species Tanypteryx hageni. Next base: position 63,122,758 of record CM054116.1, read on the forward strand.
CGTCTGGATCCATTCAGGATATACGGACAAATGAAGCAATCCCCGCCCCGTAGAACACACACATGTATTTTACACCGGGCATTGCGACCAACATATTATATCCTCTCGTACAAAACTTCCACGCGACGATAAATACCTCACAAGTCATCCCGTACCCATGCGTTACTTCCGGAAACGCTGACAACAGAAATTTATAATGAGATACGATCTTATACGGGAAGATGTTTTTATTGAGTTTGTTTTGTTCGTGGGAAAAAAGGACTGTGCCCTCCAACATCACCCATTGGGTGGATTGCGGGAAGGTTTGTTTTATCTTAAAGATCATATAAAATGTTTGTTTTGCGTAATTTCCTCTCGTAGACGTTCTAATGCACAAGAGGTTATATGATGACGGTTTTTATTTGTGGATGAAAATCCTATTTAACTGCAATGAGCAGAATATCGACTTTAAAGAAATATGCCACTGATTGACTGTTTTAGTTATGAATGGCTTAGTTAGAGAAATTAATGTAAAATTTGCATTTCAATGCTAGCGAATTGATAACAGAACACTTTTCCACACGCTATGCATATATCGCTACAAAATAATATTAAATTAATATTTTCTCCACAGCTGCGCTGTTTATAAAACCTGATTTAATTTTTAAAGAGCTATTCCACCACATGTTTTGATTCGTCTCCTCCCTCAGTTTCATTCCCAATGGATGATCCTTATCATCAACTCGGATAAGCTCAAGCTTTAATTTTTCAATCAGTATTCTCTTTACATCTTACATGATAACCTGACTCAACAATGGCGGGGACTCTGCCCTCCTTTTTTGATACGTAGCTGTCGAGACAACGTCATAAAGGATAGAACCGTCCACACGTGAAATTTTCTTTTTAACATCCTTCAGTTTCAAGGAGACGTCCCTTCCCAAGTTTTAGGGGTTAGGTCATCTGTTCCGGTATCTCCCGCCACTCTGACAAACAACCAACTTTCTCCCGGAGGATAGCAGTAAAGTCGCGGGACAAAGTGGAAGGCCCCGATACGAAGAGTAGACGTTAAGGTGGGAGCGGTCGAAAGTAACGAATGGCCCACATTTCATTTTTCATGAAAAGAAACCAGGATGGAAATAAAAGCTAGCGGAGGGGCCTCAATTATTCCTCCGTATAGACGTCCTGATTATTTAATACCTCGGTAACGGCGTAATGTGAAAAGAAAGGTAAATAATTCGTTTGTGGCGTATAAGTGAGGGATTACAAAGTTCTATTCAATCTGTTGAACGAGTACTGCTGGAATAGTTAAGTGGATAGAATTTTGTATACGTCGTGCTGTTGTATAATGAATCTAAGAGAAAGGTAACTAGCAAATTAAGGTTTAGTTAACCGTATGGATAGATACACAAGACTATTATTTTTAGATTTAAATCGAATCTCATCCCATGCGTCTAATTCATCACTATGTAAAATTACTCTAAATAATTTTAACTTAAGTCAAAAAATACTTTTAATATTTTACGCAATTAGTGAGCATGAACTGTGACTAATTAAATGAAACTGTTCCTCAAAGAGTAAGAGCATTGACAATATTACAATATTTTTGTGCAAATGCCAAAAAATGGAAGGCTGGATGTTTCCTGAGTAAAACAGGGCATCTTAAGATGATGATCGAAGTTTCGATCCAATTATACCTAAGCTACATTCGACGTTTCCGATAAGTATTTCAAGGGCCCCTCCTTCGAGATGCCCATTATTCTTGGACGGCTTTGAAATCAAATCGATATGAAAAGTTTAATCATCCGCATTTCATCTTTAAGGTCTCAAGAAGATCGCAGGATCGATATCCTCCATTCAGTTTCCAGAAATTACTGAAAATATTTGCTTGAAGTCCATATTAGCGTTAGAAAGAGTTGATTAAGAATACGCAATCACATTCATCTCTCATTAAGTTGTCATTCAACCATGGCATCCAAGTCCTTTTTGTTTTCTGCATTGAAAATACAAATAAGCATAAAAAATGTTTTTTGTAAATGGCTTCATAACAGCTTAAAGAGCAAATCGTCGAGATAATCCGGCGATAATTCGCGGTGATAAAAGGAGACGTACGACACGGAACGAATGCCATGACCCTCGAAGGATTTGATGTGGCTCACGAGTCATAGAGAACCGTCACGCCATCTGAGCGTCTACTGAGCCAACTAAAATAGTACAGGTAGGGAAAACTCGCAAAAATAAAAAGGCATACATACGTGAGTAATACAATTCCAAGTAAGGAGATTGCATGTTTCGCCCGAGCGCATTTTACAAAGGTATCGTGGCGAATCGGAAGGAAGTTCATTATTCAATCATTGGGAAGTCAAACTTAATAGGCGACTCTTGCTTCTTCACATGCGAGACAAAATATGAAACACTCAAACACTCAAATTCATTTGAATGCCATGATTTATTTATATGACATTTGATAAACCAGTATATTAACCGGTTCACTGGTTTATATCTTTGTGAAATTGAGCTACGATACTTTTTCATACCATCGTTATCTTGCGTCTAATTGAGCATTTAAAAATCTGCCATGTATAAAGGAAACGGGCATAATTCCTGGAGTTTAAGAGTAATCCGATTGATAAACAATGTCTCATCGAGAACCTCAAAAATTTGGGAAAACCAAATGTCAATTTTCTTTACGAAGAAAGAGTGTTTATTCAGCGAAAATACATTCTAAATTTTATTTAATTATATTTTGAGCTTAATGGACCCTTTTCTGAAGCGGATATTGCGTTCGTTCACAATCTCTCACATACCAGAGCACGGCATACAACTCCTCATCAAAAATTAAGTTTTATAAGCATCAGGTACGCGACTGCCAATTATACTGATGTTTTCTCGAACTTCCACGCCGTCAATCCTACAGCCGCGACTCGTTTCTATTCCACATTTAGCAAGCGAGCTACTTAAACCCAATCCATATAAGTCACTCTCGGCGACCGAATCGTTTCTGGCATCGGCCCGTCGCGGTTCAAAATTATCCAGTTGTTCGACCTACCTTTTTCCCCCTCTCCTCCCCGACTCCGCCCTCCAATTTTAAATTCGCATTCCATATTGCAGTCTGGATATTTATATACGCGTTTGAACCTCGGCCAAATCGCAAGCAGAAATAAACCTCCAATCGATCCGCAAATCGAACCCCGATTCTCTCTCCAACCCTGCCATGACAACGGCGTGCGTCCGCGTGTGACCCTTAGAGACGTCAAAATATCGACTCCATCGTCCGATCCAGCCCTCCGGACTTTCGTTTTTTTCGATCGCCGATCTGGATGCGCCCAAACGGTAAGGCAAAAAACCCTTAGGGCGAAACAAAAACACACAAACACACATATTAAAAACTAGAATTATAAGAACAAAAGGCCGAAAAAAACTGATTTTTATTTTTAACCGAGCGCTCCGTCTCTCTCTCTCTCTCTCTCTTTGTACGATCAATCCCCCCGCGAATATGCACACAAATCCCCGACAGGTGACCTAGATGGGACAAAGTCACCTTTACCATCTGTGTGTGTGTGTGTATCCACACACGCGAGCCCGTGCTCGCCCGTTCCGAACGAGTCCCGATCTTCTTGTTTTTTTTCACGGACGCAATGTCCGGAAGGGAAAGGAGGGTGGAAGAGAGAGAAAGAGAGTTAAACGAAAGGCGAACTTTTTCATAGAAATAGTCGAAAGTCGAGTATTTTGAAGGGAGAAGTTGGCGGAGAGAGATAGGGATTGTGAGGTTGCGATTTACAGACGACCTACTGCGCATGTCCTTCAACTCCTCATTCCATATCACCATTATTCGCGTGCTGTATTACACTCGTCACGCTTCGAGTACCAATTTGGTGACGCTACCTACCCATTTATAATTATCCTTCCTTCACTCTCTCTCTCTCTCTCTCACTGACTCTTTATGCTCAACCATACTTTTTTTCAGCATTCCGCTCACCAATATCTCTCCCTCATGCATCCATACCATAGAAAGCGCTACACACAGAATCCAAACCCCTCGTGGTGCGCAATAACAAGCTTTGCTGGCTCGCCATGAATCGAATCATCCCCGCACCGTTGGTCATCACGTTTGTGGGCAGAGGAGGGAGAATGGATGGAGGAAGAAAGAGGGGGGGACCCCAAAAGGAGGGGGAGGGTTGGCTTTGGCACGTAAATCACGGTTCCAGGCGAAGGGCAGTCGGAAGTCGAGCTTCACGGATAAGCGAGCCCTCTTGCGGGAGCGATGAAAAACGACGGAACGCCCATTGGCTATGGGTGGCAGGAGCTCTTCCTAGAAGATGAGATAGAAGAGGGGAGAATGGAGAGTTTTTGAGGGTGGAAGGAGAGGTATGATTTCCAGGGAAAGTGGAGAGAGAGAGAGAGAGAGAGAGAGAGAGAAAGAGGAGAGAAGGATGCTTAAGAGTGGCGGAGGTGAGGAGTTTATAGGGGCGGGGAGAGAAGAGGGAGAAGAGGTAGGTCGCTAGAAAGTCACACTTAGAATGCGGATGGAGTTGTGGAACTTTTCCTTCCTCCTCGGAGGATCCGGCCTGATACTATTTTTAAAAACCTCTCTCTATTTTGAAAATTTTCAAAGGAAAATTATTCGCATACGGCAGTTGTAGAGGATTTATTCAACCTGAAAAGTACGTGTTACGCTAAACGGTTTCTTGGTGAGGCAATTTAGAGGCATCGGAAATTTGAAGGAAAAAAACTCCTGCTAAGATTTTTGGTGGAAAATATAACTGGAGCTTCAATAGATACATATTTAGGATAGTGTAAGAAAGAGATTTTTACCTTTCGTTAAAATACAATAGTGAACATCGGAATAGCAGTAGTTTTTGAAGGTTTGCAGAAGTTATAAATATAAAAATAAACATTGACGTAATTAATGTGTTTATGTATAAATGAAGTTATGCACAAAGAATAATTTTAAAAGGAATATCATCTTCAGTAGATTTTCAACTGTAAAAAATTTAGAAAATGCAGAGAAAGATTAGAATAGAGGTTTGTATCTGGAATCAAACCTTGGTCTAACACTTCTAGAGCTAATGCTGTCTCATATGTACCAAAGCGTCCATATTATCTACAATCAAAAGTTGAACATAATTTTCTCCACTACAATAGATTGATTTTCGATGCATATAAAATAACAAGTTAGGAAAAGCTGTTGAAGCAGACAGTAAATGAAGAGGGAGGGTTACGAGACACGGTGAAATAATAGAATAGTAAATAAACAAAAACTCCTTCACCGTAAAAAGGAAGAGAATACTCACACTCACGCTGCAAGTTACTGGTAAACACCGTCGCAGCACCTAAGTCACAATGAGACACACGCACATGCAGAAACATACAAAAGCCACTCACACAGTAAACCCTAACCAAACATTTAAGCTAGACACCGATGTTTCGACAGCTAAGCTGTTCGTGTAAGACCAAAATTCCTCGCAAAAATCGAGCATGGAACCGTTATAAATATCTATCCATGTTGAACGCGAAGAGGAATGAATTCCACCCGACGTTTATTCCTCCATCGTTCCTCTTTCAACTGTCGTCGGCAAACCCATCTGCAGCGAGCGGCGTGTTGAAACAACACGCGAGACAAGATATCGAAAAAAGGAAATAATAATTTTTCCACTTATGGCCATCTTGCAAATGACAACTGTAAAAAAGTTTCAGTTTTTAAGTGTGTATCGTCACTCAAACCCTCCCATCTCAAGATTCAGCCGAAGGAGCATACGGTGATCGTCAAAATATAAACTAAATGAACGCATCATTTTAAGCGGTGACACGAAAGGAGGCAAGAGAATGAGGAGCCCTTTACATTTTCGCGAGACTGGAGGAGTGGGCAAAAGAAGAGGGAAGAGAGTCGAGTCTCCTTCAAAACCATGCTAATGCGATTCCAGACGTAGCAAAATCCCAGTCGGAATTTTTATTTCGCTTTATTGGTCCCTGGTCCCCTTTGCCATCTCCTTTCCGCACTCTGCCCCCGCCCTCCGAAGCACTACTCCCCAATGGAGAAAGAGAGAGAAAGTAAAAAGAAGGAGACCGAAATTTCCACCACCTTACGGGATGACGCCGGCGTCTTACAGCCTAGTCTGGTTAGAGGAAAAGATTTCCCTTTAGAGGGCGGAAAAAGGAATTTTATTACGGAATAAACAGGTATGGCTCTTCCCTTTCTCTCTTTGGGAGAATGCATCGGAATGGGAGTATAACGTAATCAGAAGATATGGGCTTTAGAGGAGAGGGAGATGAGATTGAAGATTTCGAAACGAAAGGGAAAGGACCCGAGTGAAAATAAAGCCAACTTGTGGCATAGCACATATATACGTTTGTTTTATGACTTCAAAATGCAGAAGCTCATTTTTATTTAACAACTGTAAAATTATTTTGCAGAGAAATTTTATTGTTCCTCAAAGGGAACACTCCAACGTATTACTGTTATCGTGGTAAATACCAGGGCGGATACGATGATCGTGAAGATAGGAAAAGTAAGCATTTTACTTTTTGAGCAGTAATACGTATTTGTTCTGCATATTACACACGCCTTAATGACCCTTAAAATTCGTGCGTACGATATTCCCTTTTCAAAGTAGTTACAACAGAACACCGTCAAAACGAACGATATGAATAATGAAAACGAAATGGATAACTTTAAGGACAGCATGGGACGAAACTCTTAATTTATGCCCTAGCATTAGGCCCTGGTATCTATCCGAAACTCGAAACCCTCTAGCGTTAGCTAGACAACATCTCTTTCCCTCCCTCTCCCTCCGAGATATCCCCGGGACTCCTGTGTACGGTATCTCCTCTTCAGAAGCGATAAAGAGGAGCGGTGTTTATTTATCGAAATATCCTCCCTCAGCCGCCGCCTCCCCGCCAGATTTCCATCCGACCCGAACTCTTCTCACTCCTCCCTTCCTATCATCCCTTCCAGAAAACCCTTTTCCACGGAAGGCTCCATCGGCGCGCACATACACACGCACTCTAACCTCTTTCCACTCACCCTCCACACACGCACGGCCCCATTCACTAACTTCCCCACCATTCCCCTCCTCCCCCAAAAAAACACTTCTCACCCTCGCCTCAACTCTTTTCAACAAAACGCTCCCCGGTCTTCTTACTCCCTTGCTCGAGTCTCTCCTAACCGACGCGGATATTCTTCCTCTCTCTCTCTCTCTCACCTCACCCTCCCCGTCTCTCCGCACTCCTCTACTTATTCTCCGCTAAAAAAGACCCTCACTCCCCTTTTCTTCATTCTTCCAACCCTCCCTACACTCTACCGCTTCGATATATATACATGTATAAAAATATACTCTCCGATGGCAAGCAAGTCGGCTTTAAGAGGGCGTCTGTGACGGCAAGAAAATGTAATTTCCTCCGTTTATAGAAAGGGACGGATCTGGAAGAAAATGGGGAGAGGGGGAAAAGAACGGTGCACCTACAGCGATGAAAAAAGGGGGAAAGGGTTAGAGGTGAATGAGGTGGGGGGGTGGAAGGCAGGAGGGATAGATAGGTCGGATGTTTGAATCGAGGGAACCTTTTGGATGCAAAAAAGATGAAAGGGGGGAAGGGAGGGTTTATAAAATAAAATGGCTTCTTTTTGTAATAAGAGGAGAGTTTAGGTTCAAGGGTTTACGTCGGGAATGAGAGGGTCGAAGATGAATGAGTTACACGAGTGAAATAACAAGAACCCTTCAGTGTGAAAAAAGACAATAACGCGAGATAGGGGTAGGACGGAGTTTTTGAGAGGATCCCGTAAAATGGATGGTCGAGGCGTGGAATGGGCTTTGTGAAAGAATCAGGTGCGGAGAGACGCGGAACATCGGTGAGGTATATCAAGGAAAGGCCGTCGGGAGGTGTTAGATGAAGACGGAACGCAGAGGTGGTGTTGGGAAGGGAAGATATGAATGAAAGGTTTGAGAGGAGGGATTCCAAAGGCGTAGAATGAAATACGATCGAGGATCGAGTGTGTACAGAGGTATTATGGGAGGACGTGATGAGAGAAGAAATGGGAAGACGGTAGGTGTAGGTATGGGAGAGCTAGAGGAGAAGGAAAGGGTAATGCTGAATTAAGAAGGGAGGCGTAGTTAGACAGGGTAACGTTGGTAGGCCAGCAAGAACGTAGTGATTCGGACGAGGAGTTAATCCCGTTAACTGAGATAGGTCTAAATCTCTGAGATTATAAAAGCAAGGGTTGGAAAGGGTTGAAAGAATTACAGTAAAAGCGTTTGACGTAACTCTGTGGTACTGGTTCAAAATAAAACAGAAAGCAACCGCGTTATATTCCACTCCGTTGAGCAGATAACATATATTCAAGATCCGGATTATAATTTGCACGTTTTAAAGTAAAACTAGAGTCGTGAATATCATTTAATAAAGTGGAAATTAACATTGTTATTTTTCTGTGTTTTGTCTTAAATATAATATACCATTGTCCAAACTGAGTTTTCTCAACTCATATTTAATTATACACTTTTGAATATGTGAGGCATTTATATATCTTTAAGTATACGTGGCCCTGAATTGGGTGCGACCCGCATTTTTACATGTGCCCGTGACTTGAAAAAACTCGTAGAAATTAGAAATTACTAACACGGTTTCACCTAGCGCGACCTCTTCAAATTACGTAACCTCGTCGCTAAACTAAGCTCTACGAAGCAGCCTCTAAGATTTAACCAGGCGCGGCACCCTTTCAAAAATAAACAATTTCGCGACATCCACATATGACACAGTCCCCTACGCATACGTACCCGCGAGTGTCGTAACTTTTGAACCCATTCATTCGTTGGTAACGCATCATTATCGATTTAAAAATCGTTGCTTGATATATTAAACAACGTGGCACTCCCAACAATCATCTTCGGCTGTGAAACACTGGACTACCGTATTGCCAAGAATGCAGAAAGATCCGAGCCTTGGGTGCGACTACAGGTGCGAATCGAGCGAATTCTACAAAATCGGGAGATCCATCTCAAAGAAAGAGAGTACTAACGGAGGAGTAGGAGGAGGAGGATTAAAGTGGAGTGGCGGAGGAAAAAAACTGAAATGGCTTCCTGAGACAGAGAGAGAATGAGGGAGAGAGAGAGAGAGAGAGCGGAGGCGTAATCGGGGAGGATCCTTGCAGAGAGAGAGCCAAAGCAATGGAGATCGACTAAGAGAAAATGGGTGGAGAGAGAGAGGATAAGGACGCAAAAGGGAAGCTCTGGGCGGGAAATGAAGAGAGAGGAAGGGGATGATAGTGGTCGGGTTGTTTCTCAGGCCTCGCATGTGTTTGGGGAAGGACCGGGAGTTAAGAGAAGTGGATCCGGAGGAGGGGAAGGGGTGGACAGTAGCGGTAAAAGGGATTTCTAGCTAAAGGGTAGTCCAAAGGGGGGGGGGGGGAAGAGATGTTTTTGGTGCGTGTCGTAGAAAAGGGTGAGTTGATACTTTGGGTTGATGCTCTGCATGAGTCTTGAACGCGAGGGACCTCTTCCCTCCCATTTCTCTCTCTCTCTCTAAGGGTACAATAGGAATGCTGGGAGCACTGCCCCTTCTTTCCTCTCCCTCTCTTTTGGTCTCTCTTACGACACAGCGAAAAGGGAAAACGATGATCACAGAAAAAGGGGTAGGATTTGGAGAGCGGGAGTAGAAATGTTGCACGGAAAAGATGTAGGCGAGTGAGAGAGGCAAGAGGTGGAGGGATATGGTGCGAGAGGGAAAGAAAGGGATATTTGGTGAGTTGTGACAGAAGTTGCGGGAACGCGATAGTAAGGGTGGAGTGCACAGTCTGCGGTTCGGGTTTATCAGGAGCGGGAAGTGGAAAATCGTGCTTCCGGGAGCACGAACCCAGACAAATGACGGTGCATCAAGGGCGTAGATTAAAGGGAGCAATGAAAACGCCCTTAACAGTTTGCAGACTTTTGGTTTTAGCGAAGGATTTCGAAAACTTTATTTTCTAATGTTGCGCGGTGTAATGCGTTGGAATAAACGTTTTAGATTAAAATCTTCTAGGTGACGTGATGGTTGGAGAAAAAAATTTCGTTTTATTGAACACTTTTAAGAATAAACTTTATTCACTATGTGATTTTTAATAAAATAAAGAGATAACTCAGCTATAATAAAGTTAAATTATAGAATTCATACTCTAGAAACATAAACCTTAAATTTTTTATTCGATAGAGTAAAACAAAACATATCACCAGGAAAAATTATATGTATTTATATATTAATAAATTGAAACAAAATTTTAAGTTTTTTTCATCAATCTCCGAGAATCATTACATTTACTCTAGACCAAACAGCGCTTATATTAAATTAATAATCTTTCTTAGGGATATTGAAATGAATAATTATTATTACAATTAAGAGCATCAAATTATTACACTTTGAAATACAGCGTTGCGCTGATATATCCAAATGGCGGATCTAAATTCATCGAGTCAATAGACGAAAGGAAATGCCTTACACTTTGAACCGCATACCTCTACCCTCATTTCATCTTACGGGAAATTTGAGGAATATTCCCCAGTGATACACGAGGTGAAGGACATGGCGAATCCATGAAGAATGGGAGATAGAGGAGAAGAACAAAGAGAGAAAGGACAAGGAGCGACTTCATGCTTTCAGAAACGTGCAGAAGTTTAATCTTAAAGGGTGAATAAAGAGGGATGTAGAAGTCTTAAGTAAATGACTTAGAGAAGCAATTTAGGTTTTTCGCGGAGATAAGAAGAAAAATGGTGCAGCATGTAGGGACAAGGGAGAGGCGTAAAAGAATTATTGCTTACACGAGTGGAGGAATAGCAAAGGGTTCAAAAGGGTAGGGAAGGGTTACGACGGGTCAGACAAGGTGGCTTCGAGGGTTTTTTTCTGGATAGAAATAGGAAAAAGGAAGGAGTGGTTGATAAAGAGAGAGATAGAGAGAGAGATATATATATATAGAGAGAGATAGAGAGAGAGAGAGAGAGAGATATGTATAGATAGAGAGGTGGGTGAAAATAAAGGGGCGAGGAGGAGGAGACAGGTTCATATAACGCAGCAATGGTAGGGTTGGATTGTCTTGGGAAGAGCCAGAACGGCATGAGAGGAAGACAGTGGAAGAGAAAGAGGGCTCCTTGGATCGTATTCAAGGCCTTAAGAGGCTAAGAAGGGAGAGAGAGAGGAAGATGGAGAGCTGGCTGAGGGGATGGATGAAAGAAAGATGAGGGACGAGAGGAAGGAAAGGGTTTCGAAGGGTTTGGGATGAGATGGATGCGGAAAGGAAGATAAGTGATGTTGTTAGAAGGGATTAATCAGATATAGCGGAGGCTGAATCGATACAGAGGAGAAAGAGAAAAGGGTAATGCAAGCGGAAATAGAAAGTAGTGGAAGAGAGTCTAAAGAGGAAAGGAGCAAACTAAGTGAATTTAAGGGGTGCAGCATTAAGCAATGAGGAATTATGGATGTAACGAAAAGAGAGAGAGAGAGATTGAATGGCTGAAAAATAAACAAGAAGAGTGTAGGAAGAATTTTAACACTTATAGAGACTAAACATTGATAAGGATATGAATAAATGCACATAACAGAATGAAAATTCAGTAAACAATTATTGTAAAGCTATTAGCAAAAGTAATTCTTGCATGATCGCTCTACAATTTAATATTCTATCCACAATTTTTCCTAAATATTTAGCATTCTTTTTATCTTAAAACCTCGATTATTTTATTAAAGTTTAATAATATATTTTTAGGCAAATCTCATAATACCCAGGTCTTTCAGTTTTTAATACACATAGCAAACGAGAAACTAATATAATAATGCTTAAGAGTCATAGTATTATAGAGAATTGTTAAAGATACATACAAATATATATATATATATAAGGTAAGAAAAAGATGTATGCGTGGAATAAGTTGAATAAAAATCTAATAGAGAAAAAAGAAAACGAGGAGGCTGGGTTTCTTGAGAGCAAAAAGAAATATTGACCTGATGAGAGGGAATAAATAAGTAAGAAGGGAGTAAATGGATATGAATTAGTAAAGACGGTTATAGAGGGAAGTACAGAAAGAAGGAACCACCACGGAGGAAGTCACGAGAGATCAAGAAATCTCAGAAAAGAAGACGGGGACGGAAAGGCGAGGAATGGGAGAGAAATGGGAGTAAAAAAGGGATAAAAAATGATGAAATTGGAAAAGAAAACGTTAAAACCAACAGAAATAGGAGAAAAAAGAATGGAGGAGAATGGAGAGAACTGTTTACACGGCTTAAGCGACTGATTCAGTAATGACAAGAGAAAAGGAGAAAAATACTTAAGAAGAGACCTAGGAAATAGAATTTTAAAGCTAAGGAAGAGACTTCATTAAAAATAATAATGCATTATTTTACAACTAATGATATAATATGGGTGGGAATGAATGAAATATCGAAGCAAATTTTTTAATAATTCAAAATGTAGACTTAAGCTAAGAGCAATCAGAGGTAAACAAATCCATGAGTCATTGTAAATATTTAATGAGTTCTACAAAATACAAGTTAATGAATTCGCAATATTTATACTTTTATGTTTAATAGCGTTGTTTGAAGTTACTTATATAGTTCTCCATAAGTTTTTCTTTAACACAAAGTATGGTTGAAGAAATAATCAACAATTAATTTGCTATGTATACAAAACAAAAATGAAATTGTATACAGCAACTGAAATAGTCATTTCCAAACTGCAATATAAAAATAAGCAAAATGCTAACTTTATAACAAAATAATACATTACAATGCAATTGAAAATATTTTTAAAATTACGATAAATACGTCAATAACTTATTTTGCTATTTCTTACACCAATAGCTATACTAGTGGCACCTTTATAAATAGTACATAGGTTCACTCACTACGACTTAACTTCAAACTGCACAAATTAAGAAATGACATTCTACGCTGCATATATTTGTTATTTGGGTAATCACGAAATTCTGTACCATATATAAATCCTATTTTATATGCATAATCACATGAAAATAGCAACCTTTGAGTCGTAACTCTTTCTCAACGTGACAAACTCACATATAAAGGCTATTAATTTAATACCATATGAGAATAGACGAGCGGGAATCGAATTTTAAAAAGAGAGGATAGGAAGACAAACATGAGGCAGATGATGGAAATGGGAGAAATAATTGTGTTATATTTTTAAAACCTTAAAATTATTGCAGAAGTACAGTAATTCATTATAACAATGCATCACGACGTTTTTTTGTCGTTTTGTGTGTAATTCGTCAAAGAATTAACTAATAGTTTTTTGTTGTATGTTGGGTCGTATTTGTCTCGTGGGTGAAGAAGCAAACGCTAAATTCCGAATTAAAGTAAGATTATCGTCGGCATTATTTCTTTAAGATCATTTGCCCAGTTGATGCATATCTGAGTATATGGATCTTAATAATAATTTATTCTTGTCCTTGGTTGTTTTAATGTCGGTGTCTCACAAAGTTCATCCTAGGTCATATTCCTCACACAATAGATAACATTAATTATTCTCGAATTAACATTGAATAAGCTTATGCAGTTTTACTGGATGGATTATAATGCAGCATAGATTATCATTATATCATTCTGGTATATTGTTCATACCCACCATATCACTGCTCCTTTCCCACAGATAACCAAAAACAAGCTTTAGAATCGCTGCGCTTTCATACGAAACGATTTTATTTATCTTGTTTTTATTTTAGCGCAAGCGTAATGCATCATCAGTATGTTTTATTCAGTGTAACAAATGTGAGATTGCGTAAAAATATTCCAGCAGGTTAGTTACTTTTATCGTTATGTCTATGAGAAAATAAGCTTCACTACGCGTCGCTTCGTTATGCTCCCCAATATTCAGGAATGCATACCTGACACATAACGGGAAATTGCTATAGTTGCGTTGGAGAAGATTACATTTTGTGATTGGGCAGTTTGTATAAACGGGGTGGAAAGGGTCGATGATTGCGTGAGTGAGAACGAGAGAGGATAAAATGAGTAGGAGGAGTGAATGAGGAGAGGGGGATATAGAGAGGAAGATGGGCGGAGATAGAGAGAGAGAGAGACCTTTGGGAGTACACCCAGGTTGCGTGATGCAATGAATGAGTCTCTTTGCCCTTCTTGTAGACTTGGGGAGTCGAGGTAAAATAAAGGACGTGATGCCGAGTCTTACTTTTTATCTCTGAAGAGGTAAAGGGAGAATCGCGAGACAGTTTGAGAGGTAAGCACGGTGTGGGCGAAGGATTAAAGAGGTGAGGGAAGTGGGAGGAGAGAAAAGAGGGATAGAGAAAGGCAGCGAAAAGGTAAGGGATCTTTAATGAAAGTGAGAAAAGAAAGAGGCAGTGGTATAAAAGAATGACTGTGAAATGACGGACGAGAAAGCGCGAAGGAATTAATGAGGAAGAGGATGGACGAAGTTTCGTCGAAAGACTGAATGAAATCGAAAGATATTTTGTCGCTTGGAGAATTTGGGATTGCTTTGTTTTATTTTTAAAGCCTTTTGTTATTTCCGGAACGGATGGATGGGTGGGAGCATTCAAACGAGAATAAAGGAGTGAAAAAAGGGAGAGAATTGGGAAGCCGTCGGGAAAGAGCACGTATCTTAGGAAAATAAAAATGGGCAGCGGGACGTGTCTCGTATTTAATGCTGTCTAATCGCCCACACAGAAGCTAAACTCGGGGAGACTCCTTTTCGTCGATTTTGGAGCTATGAGAGAAGTCAATTAGTGAGTGGGGGAATGGAAGCGGAATATCTTTTTGACTTTAACTCTTACAGAAGTTGTTCCAAGTTGAGTATGTGCTGATTTTGCTAAAGTCGCTTTTATATCGAAACTTTAATCCCAATTTTCGCGAGTTTTATTTTTTCTCCGTGGATGATTAAATTTAAATGGGCTTATAGAAAAGAGCTTCCGTTCGAACGGAAAACCTATTTGGGAATACTGACCAAATAATTCAGACCTCCGTTTTTTCCATTCCTATCGGGAAAAAACTTTAATCACGAATCATCTAATTGCGCAATAGTATTTTTAAAGCAGAATGGAATTTGTTGAGGGATTGACTCAAAAGCGTGCCTTTAACTTTCAATTGAAACGGAGATTATAAAAAATTAAATGAATCTACCAAAGATTTTTTCAATGAAAACTTTCATCGGTTTTTACATGTTTAAAAAAAAATATACTTACTATTAAGTGAATATACTCAATTTAATTTTCTTCGCGTAACTCCCTCACGAATGCCTACGATTTAGACCACTCTTAGCGATAAAGAGTGCAACTTGTTTGGTTTCGGTACTGAGCACACGCGATTCACCTACAAACTGAAGTTCATAGATATACGATATGTTAAAAACAAACAAGAAAGGCTATTCGACAATGAATGAGTTTTTCCGTTATTGATCAAACCCTTTGTTTTTTTACTTTAATCCTTCCTCTACCAAGGGTAGAGTTACCCCAACGACGTTTTTCTATTTTTTAATGGTTATTTTTGGGATTTCATTCATTTACCCTCATGTATATGTTTTTTACCGTCAAAGAACATTGCTATTGGATTTTGTGTAGATTTACAACTTTTTAGAGCCACTTTTTAAATGAAAACACTGTCAGGGTAACTGAGTTACCTCCTTTGGTAGAGTTTGTAATTGTTTCATTTTACTTTAAATGCAGTTCCGCCGTACACATTGCTACATATGTGTGTAATTTATTCCGTCTATCGGTGTAAAATGCAAAATAATACATTTTAGTGATGAGCAGCCGCGTGCTGAACTATAAAAAATTCTTATATGCTAGTGCGTTATATTGAAAGACCGTTGGAAATCCAAGCGGTATCGCGTTTTCGTCTGTCTGTGCTCAATATTCAAGGTAACTAGGAGCTTTTTATTGCAACTGCGATGTAATTATAAAATATTAATTATTTTTGAAAATATTTATTTTCATATTACGCGTTTATATAAGCTAATACACTTCATGTTTGCAATAGGTAAAGAGTTTTTCAAAGAATTTTGGTGATGGGCAGGCGCATGTTGAACTACCAAAGAATGGTCTTATGTGATTGTATGTTACAGTGAAAGGATGTTGCAAATACAAGTTAGTTCATGTTCTCCTTTGGTTGTGCTCAACATTCAAGGTAGCAAAACTTGTATTACAATTGTGAAGTAATTATAAAATATTATTTTTTACACATATCTATTTTATATAATTTTTTTATAGATATATCCTAATATTAGCATATTTCTCCAAATAAACAACAATTTATGACAAAAGAATGGTGGATTAACTGAGTAACCCCACTTGGGAGGAGTAAGTTTTAAAGTACCTTGGTAGAGAAAGGGTTATGGAACCTCGTTACGATTTATATCCTTTTTATTTCACGCACCCTTTTCTTCTAATCCGAGAGATTTTAAGAAATTTGATCCATAACGGTTTTGACCTTCCGAGAAAATGTCAAACCTTGTCCCTTTAGTGGATTTCGTTAAAAGTATTCTCGTGCCAACTACGTGTTCCGCTCGCTTTGAGTGACTGGTCGTGCGAATGCCATTTTCCTCTTCTCCCTTGGTGGGCGGAATCGAAAGGAAAGCTGACAACTTTATCTGATAAAAATCGATAAAGTTAAGTATCCATCACGCAGTGTGAAATGGAGAGAGGCAGAGAGGAAAAAGGGTCGGGAAGGAGGGAGGGAGAACGCCGGTTAAAAAACTGAAGAAAACGCCATGAATACATTGAGTTCTTATTTTAGGTGACTGATTTACAATAAAGTAAATTAATATTTTTTAATCACTAAAGTACCCTGAACTGAAATAGAAACGTAAAACCATTTCATTTTCAGTTTTAGGGCAATGCTATTTGTTCAATTTGTAGCATAAAAATTAAAAAATGCATTATCGCAACCTCTATTGCTTGAAAATCTACAAGTTTCGCTTTTGGTGTAGTAACTAACCTGGTGATTATAGCAATAGATTTTAACGTTCCAAGTTTATATTTTTTATTTAATCCACAATAATGTACAAAAAGCAAAGATATTAAAATGTGTAATTGCATTAACGTATCCTATTCTTTTTTTAATTTTTGCAATTACTGAAATAAAAATGTAATTCAACAAAAACTGACACCATCGAATGAAATTGGAAAAAATATCCAGCAGTGTGAATTATTTTGTCGTGGCTTACGCATTATTTGGCGCATTTTGTAATGACGCCTTTCTCTTGTCGTAATGGGTATATCGCCCATCTCTTGCATTATGTTACGTTAATTCAATGTTTTGTATGAGATTCTCATTAGCGCCGAGCCACTGCCTAAAATCGCTACATGTAGCTTTCCTCGTACTGACTTTCACTTAACGCTCACACCTCAAGCATTTCTCGCGCAGCCAAGTCAGAGAGGAAAGCGTACACACGACAGTGAAAGAGACGGCACGAACGTTCGAATAAAAAATTAGATCTAAGACCTCAAAAAACCACGACTATTCAGCAAATAAAAATAACATTATCACATTCTTGAGCACAGATCATGGACAGGATTCATTCACATATCGATCAATCGACGTAAATCGAACTACGGAACTTCTAAATCCATCCCAACTTGAAGGAAACAAAAAAAAACATTTCAAACTCAAAATACGAGGCAAGGAAACCGACCGAAAAATAAAAACGTTTTCCATATTTTCCAAAGCGTCGAGTTTTGCAACACATTTCCCTCCCTCTTGTCTCTGATCCTTTAAAAAAAAAATTTAAAATGAGAGAAGGGTTGTCATTTTCCACCAGTCGCTTCTCGCCCTCTTTCCTTGGCAATCACGTCTCCGAGACAGACGTGACTCCCGGTTCGTAAAGAAAGATAGGGGTGTGTGCGTGTGTGCTTTTGTGTGTGTATGTGAGCGTCGTGAATTTTGCGAATAAGCCCGTGACTCTGCGGGCGACGGTTGTAGATGGGGAGTGGTAGAGGGGGATGAAAGCGCGGACGTGGGGAATTGGAATGGGGCGCGGACAAAGAGGGAAAATCCCATCTCAAAGAGGAGACATGGCTCGCCTCGTTAAAAGGACGAAGTTTTTTGATAGAGTGATGAAGAGAAATAGAGAGACGGCGAGAGAGAGGCTCTGAAGAAGGACTCCGTCCTTGTATTTCTTCCCCATGCCGTCGACTGATGGCATGTTGTGTCGCCGCCGTTTCGTCGTGTATGTGTGTGTGTGAGAGAGAGAGCTCAATGAAGCAGTAATTTCGCTTTTTTTCCTTACTTCGTTGAATCATCGCGGCTGGATCCCGAGTGCTGCTTCTGAATGCCTGCTACATCAAATGAAAGACATTTACCTCGAATATTTTTATTTCTATCGGTGGCTTTATTATGTGACGTCGTGTCAATTTTCTTTGCCTTTGTTAATTTTTTGAATAAGGAGGAATATATAAATACATTGAGTTTTATACGCTAACATAAATTTTTATATAAGTGTTACTCTCAAAATATAATCTCTAAGTGAATAGATAAACACATATTCTATATTAAAAATGGACAAAATCTCCTGGCAGTGTTGAAAATTAAATAAAATAGCTGTGAAAAATTTAGTAAAATAAAAAACGTGCAAAAATTGACCGTCATGTTTGCGTACATGAATCAACTAATGCTTCATTTTCTTCTGATTCGCTATTTTAGTCTTAAAGAAGATAAGCTCTGAAATTCTGTTAATGTTTATATTCAATTTGATACTCAAGTGTGCAAAATTTAGCGACTTGATGAAATCCAGAAGAAAAATACTGCTATTAGCTATCATGACGATGCAAAATGACAATTTTTGTATTCAAAAAGGAACATCACACCAAAAACGAGGAAAATATAAAGACTTGGTGAAATATCCGCAAATGTTACAAATGATTGTTGTTATTGGTGATTATAAGCGAAATGTTTTACACGATCTTTTACACGTTCGTGCGCACCCCACCCCCTTCTTTCTTTGTGCTCCATTTCCTAAGTAACATTCCATGCCTTTGTTTCTCAGAACCTTAAAATTTCACGAAACAGAAAGGAAGGAAATTTTTCGCGAGATATCGCTTAATTAAAAAATGTCTGAAGAGGAAAAATAATCGGATTCTGTCTCTGCGTCTCTTTCTCGCACCCTTTTTCTCCTGAAAGAGAAAAACAAGGAGTTTTTGGCGTGTTTCGCAGTTTCCCTGCGGAATACGAATTAAAACAGTTGGCATTGTAGTTATTCGCATCGGCTTTTTCCCTCCATTTTCTCACGCGCCGCAAAAAAATTTCCGCGAGAATAACCACGTCCCGCGATTTCTTTGTCTTTCTAGTATCTTCCTTTGGCTCTCTTTCCTTCTCTCTCTCTCTCTCTCTCTCTCTCTCTCTCTCTCCCTCTCTCTCTCTCTCCCTCTCTCTTTCTCTCCCCGAATAAAAAATCCCCTCCACGACCGATAAGGATATTAAATTTTCAAACGGGTTCCAAGGGGAGCAGGTGAAAGAGAGAAGAGAGGAGATGAAGGGATGGCGGGCCAAAATGAAGAGCAGGGGAGTAAAGAGAGTAGAGAGGGAGGGAAGGGGAACGTAAGAATCGAGCGGGAAGAGAATAAAAAAGAAAATTCGCGTTGGGACCTCACCCGGTACGGCGTGACATACTAAAACGCGCGCCTCGTTTCATCGCGGGAAGCATAGATCCCTCCGCGCGTGTGCATGCCTTCTTCCCGTTGAACACGGAGGTTTTTGTTATTGCCATCGTCTCCAAAAAGTGCATCAATTCATTTAGGATTCAAAAAGCCCGCGAGATTGGCGTGTTTTCCGCGGTATGTGCTCTTGGTTCATTTTTTTTAATCCTTCGGAAAATGGAATTTTGCGTCTGTCGGTAAATGCATTCTATGGATTGTGTATGTATACGCAGTGTAAAGTTTGCTTCATCGCAATAGCAAAGTATAGGTAAAAAGCCTTACCGTGCATCCACGATATAGAAACTGACAAAACGACGAGAGTATTTTTGCGGCGGGATCGCTTTTACGATGAATAATTTTTAACGATTGAATTTTGATTCGAATTCGCATATATTTTATACATGAATATCTGTTAGTTTATTGCACGCAATAACGTTTCTAGGACCCATTTGGTTCGATCTGAAATAATATAATACATAATGTGGCTACATGTTTATGGATGACTCTTTTTATTCAAATTTTGTAATTGATATCTAATCTATTGCAAATAGGCACTATAAGAATGTTTCCTCGAGAGAGAAAACATGGATGATAGTACTAAAAAAATTACCAATATTTCGCAGTAATTTTTTTCACCGAAAATTAATTTAAACGAAACATCTCACAATCAATTCATCGATATAGGAAGTAATTAACGGCGGGAAGAAAGTGGATTAGCCGAGCATAATTAGCATACGATGCGTGGAGACTCGTATTTTCTACTTTTAAAAGAATCCATGACGGTGGTAAACTGGAATTACAATCGCCGCCAATCGTATTTCTAAATATTGTTACCGCATAAAATAACGTCGCAGCATGAACTTTTTCCAAGTCACCGACGCAATTCTGTTACGTTCTCGCCCTCGCTAGATGTCCCTCATTCCTCCAAGATCCTCCTCGTCTCACTAAGACTTCACTAAGCCGTACACACTTCCCTCCATTCACCTTTCTCGCTTAATTAAGCAGCTCTACTCTGAAGCGCGGAGAATTCCATTTTCCGCATCCATCTCATCCAGCGCGGAGGGAATTATCTAATCAAACTAATCCGGGAGAACAGTTCAAAATACATACGATTGTCACGTCAGTTAAGGGTACGATCAAATATTCAAATAATACAGTGAGCGATATAAGCCATTGAACCAAATCAATGCGGAACTCCTGCGGGGTTCGCATTCATGATGCAGTTTTGACAAACGTGGACAAATTTTGGAATTGTTATTACTAGCTTTAACTAAAATTCTATTGGCGGATATAATACGCAGGGTGGCGATTGGATTTCGTTTCACCAGTGAATAAAATAATTTTTCTACTGTTACCGATATACTCGAGCTAAAATTGTAATGAAAACATTAGTACTCATTTTCGAATAAAGCTTTTTATCCAACTATTTACCGTTGTAATCGATGGTAATAGATATCTGTTGATACTTATGTTGACTTTTACCTCTAAGTATATTTTATCGGATTTTATTTTTGATAAATGTTAACGATTCATTTACCTCGGAGCTAGATCATTAGTTCTATAAAAACTGATCTCTAAGATAACGATTAGTAATTATTCAACGAAGATGCCGGCCTTCGTATAGGGATGAATCATGTGAATAACTTACTATGGTCAATGGTTCGAGTACAACCATAGGCATAATCGTATGTGGTCGTCTTTTTTTTTCGTTCATCTGCTGATGTTAGATGCTCCTTCAGTGTTATTTATGAACCATTTAAAACTAAATACAATGCACTAATAAATAAGCTGATGAGGATTATTTAAATCTAAAGCCCTTTTTCAATAAGAATTCTATATTCGAGTTTGGACGTAAATTTTATTTACGAATTATAGCAATTTACGAATTGTATTTGCAGTCGGTTAAAACAACGAATTGGAGACCCGTCGACAATTAACAAAACTAGGAGCACAATTCCCAATCTTTCTAATAACCGTTTAGCTCCAATTAAACGCGAGACTGGATTTCGAGCAAACATACCATATATCTCTAATCCAAAAACCAAACGTTGCAAAAGATTTCCTCCAAATAAAACACACAGCCGAACACACATATAACGCGTTCTCTCGTAAGAGGAGGAAGAAGATCGAAGCAAAAGCTCCTCCCCGATGCGGCGGAATTCTCGGGAAAGCATTCCAGAGGAAAATTAAGAGAGTCGAACGTAAAACAAACAGTCATCTTTGGGCGAAAGGAGAACGTTAGCGTTTAGTTGAGTTAATATTTTCCCCTTACACGAGAGTGCAGATCGTTCACCGCGAGGATGCTTTGCGAAAGGAGGAGGAGGAGACGAAGAATGGGGCAAGTAGAAGAGCATGGGAAGAGGATGATTAGAGAAGGAGAGGGACGGAGGAGGGAGGGAGGAAAGAGGAGAGCGGGGAAGGAGGAGAGGTAGAGAGGAGAGGAAGTAAGGGAGGAGAAGAGGAAGGAAGGGAGAAGAGTTAGGGAAGATAGAGAGGAGAAGAGGGAGGAGGAGAGGGAGGAGGAGAGGGAGAGAGGAGAGGAAATAAGAGAGGAGAAGAGGAAGGAAGGGAGAAGAGTTAGGGAGGATAGAGAAGAGGGAGGAGGAGAGGGAGGAGGAGAGGGAGAAGGAGAGAGAGGAGGGGAAGGAGGAGGAGAGGGAGGAGGAGAGGGAGGAGGAGAGGGAGGAGGAGAGGGAGGAGGAGAGGGAGGAGGAGAGGGAGGAGGAGAGGGAGGAGGAGAGGGAGGAGGAGAGGGAGAAGGAGAGAGAGGAGGAGAAAGAGGAGGGGAAGGAGGAGAGGGGGGAGGAGAGGGAGGAGGAGAGGGAGGAGGAGAGGGAGGAGGAGAGGGAGGAGGAGAGGGAGGAGGGGAAGGAGGAGGAGAGGGAGGAGGAGAGGGAGGAGGAGAGGGAGGAGGAGAGGGAGGAGGAGAGGGAGGAGGAGAGGGAGGAGGAGAGGGAGGGAGAGAAAAGAAAGGGGAGAGAGAGAAAGAGAGTCGCAATCATCGGGGCTTACTTTTTTCGCAAGCTCACAAAAACTCAATCAACTCCGTTGCCTTGGTTATGGAGAGCAATTTGTCTCCGTCTTGTGCCTCGCGCCGCATTGCAGGACGGCTCTTCGGCGGGATGTGTCTAGTGCAATTACACGAAGTGCCTCACATGCTTTCTTTCTCCTTCTTTCTTTCTTGCATTCCCAAGTCTCCCGTCCTCTTCCTCTCTACCTCGCTTCTCATTGCCATCAACGTACTCACAAAAAAATAAATAAAAATAAATGCTAAAGGTGTGGTGGAAAGTTTTTTTTATTATTTCGATTTTTTTGCGTTCTCGAGAGATATTTTTCTTTCCAGACGTCTTCGCCTTGGGGATATAGAAGGGTTATTACATCTGCGCGAGTGCGGATTTTTTCTTGATAAATGGTGGTGCTGGAGAAATTACCAGGCGAGGTGAAGAGATGTAAAGGGCTGATATATATATATATATATATATATATATATATATATATATATATATATATATATATATATATATATCTTTAATATTCGGGGGAGATTTTATTCGGAAATGGTATTCCCCGCTAGATCCTGATACGTCGTTTATCTTACGTAGAGAATAGACGCTAGATTTGCCCCCATTGAGTATTTGAAATGTTCATCGATGAATGCACGCTTTTGCTCGCGGTTGAAGCAACAGATGCTGTCTAGGTTGAAAAATTACCCTATGCGGAGGAGACGATATGGTGGGTCCAGTTTTCCCTGATGTGCTATACAGAATTCATAAACGGTATTCATGAAAATTACAGAAAACGAAACGTAGAATAAATAAGCATTACCACGTTAAATATTTAATTTGAAAGAAAATTTATTGAAGGAATATGTACTCCTAGATGAGATTCTTATAATGCCTGAAAACCCCCACAGGATTTGCATAGGTATAAAATACGGCGAATTGCATCGTTATCGGTTCTGTGCGTCGCGGAAGGGACAAGGTGTAGCACATAAGGTCGGCCCGATCTATCAATGACGCCGCTATCGGCGGAACGCAAAACACTTATAAGACTTACAAGTGTTCTTATCTCCGATCCAGCCTCATGTCCTATTGTCTCTGCAGGGCTTGCCTTGAAACTATGAGGAAAACCAAAATTCAATAGGTCTAATCTATAAGTTAGCTTACAGTTGTCGTCATTAACACCGTAGCTGCAGTAAACACAAAAAATCGCGTAGGTTTGTCTACAAAACATTTTTCCTCTAACAGCGATGTCCTTAGTCAATCGTTCTTCAGCGAGCAGCAACATGGTGAGGCTTGAACAGCATTCTTCCTATCATGTGGTAAATTAAGTTCGTGTATGGACGGCTATCACTGTTTTACTGTCTAATGGTGGAATCAGTCTAATGTCGGGCATTAGTTGGGATCGAAATTATCCCCGATCACTTTAAGTTTGTCAATCAACAGGCCTTTCTAGCCAAAGAGATAAATGCGCTAAGAACCAAGAAACCTAGAAAGTTGCAATAAGTTTGAATACCAAGGCAAATTTAGTCTTCTTTCCCTAGAGATATTTGAGGAGTTCCGACTCAGAGTAGCAAGCATACAGTTTTACTACCTATATATAAGGAGCTTATTTTCTGCGCTAACAAATTAATTTTACCAATAATAGGTCCTCCAATTAGCCGTTTTAAAATAAAAATATCGAAGAAGACTATTCTCTTCACCAGTTATCTGTACGCAGGCACGGAAAATTCTTCGAAAACAATTTGCCGCAAAATCATTTCTTCGAAAAAATATACAACCTTACAAAACAACGTAAAATTGCCTAAAAATTACGGTACAATATTTAATTCCTTCCTCCCTGATTTTTCCCTCCGTCTTTTTCCTTCTCTCTCCCCCTCCCTTCTTCCTCCCACCCTCCTTCACTCTCCACCCTTTCTCCCTCCATTTCCTTCCCTTTCCCCTCTGTCTCTTCATCTTATCTCTCTCTCCCTTCTCTTTCTCTAGTACCAATATGTCTATCTCTTCCCTATCTGTACAGTTATGCAGTCAGCAACAAGGAATGCAAAAATATCATTTTTAAACAACAATAATCGAATGTAAACTTATAAAAATGAAAACTATTAATTATCCCTGCCTCTTCACTTGACCATATCTGATAATGCTCACACCTTTTAGGGTCATTTAACCGGATTAATTGACCACCAATTTCATTTTCCGAAAAGGCGGCTTTTTCAAGCGTATCTCTTTTCTTTCGTAAAGTAAGATCTGCTTATTTTCTCAAATCGTAAAAAGCCGCAGAAAACGTTCCATTCTCACTTTAATTAACCTTAATGTTGCAAAACGGAAGCAAGCATCAAAGAAGGCAAAAAAAATCAAAGGAGGATTATTTAACAAAATTGCTTTTTAAGAATTTCCTAAAAACCCGAAAATTAGAGATTACGTAAACCTATTTCTATTCATTCTCTTATCTTCCGAAAAATACAGTTCGTAATATAATTAAATTTATTTCAAAATGTTCGAAAAATAATGATGACGCAAATAAAGCAGATGTTACAAAATCAGTAGTAAAAATGTTATAGTTTCTTTATATCTACATATTCCTCATAACCGCTGCGATTCACTTTTATCACCAGCCATTCGGAGGGAATATTGAAACCTGTTTTGTGATTTGCAATATGAATGGATTTATCGAAACGAAGGGGGTTTGTGCTATTTTATCGACGTCGGTGAGCCTTCGTATCGTCACAAATCGTCTTTAATTGGACTTATTGGTCTCTTTATAATGTATTGTATACAAGTATTCAGTTATAGAAATTTAGGTTTCACTTTTGGAAGCTTATCAGTTTCACCAGTTATGCTGTGCGTATGTCAAGCATCGCAATGAAATGTTCTACTCTTGATCCACATTTCCCTTAAATGATGGAATGATTTTATTTTCACTTTGGATATGATTGCAATGGAGATCAAACTTAAAGCATACAGAATTTTTTTTTATAATTATATTCTCTTAATCGGTAGTCTAACGGATACATGTATCTTTTTCGATTGGCTTTCGTTTGGTGTAATCAAAATTAGCACCAAGAAGGCGGTATTCTATGACGGATGAATTTCTTTTGATATTTCGTTTTCCTGAGACTTTTTTTGTTGATCATGCTGCACACTCACCGTTACAGTTAGGTCGTACTTTGAATAAGATGTGGAGATCAATTTTACAATTAATCTTTAGGATTAGCCTGACCTCGTCAGGGAACCTTTGAGGTTGCTAATGTTAAGTAATCTGAATAAGGATTCCAGATCTTCTGTTTGTACCGCGCTATTTTTGTTGCATAGCTTTTCATTACAATCGGATCCGTTTAGAATATATCTGTCGACACGATAAATTGGGGTAACGATTTTAGCGGTATGCTAATATTTGAATACAGGAGGTCATTTTAATTCGCTTACTAGCGTTCTCATTCACTATAACGAATTTCCCTTGATGACATGTTGGCTTCTTCAGTTGATCCACTTGATCTTCCAGGGGAGGTGGGCTCCGTTCTAGAGCAGAGAGTCAGGTTTGCCAGTTTGAACACCCCTAGTCTGAGCTGATGGGATAAGCTGAAACTACGATTACGCTACACGTAATACTGATCCGTTAAAGCTGTTTTGGCTACATGTCCAGACACAAAGTGAAAGGCTCGTTCATCTTCAACGAATAAAAAACATTCCAGTAAAAATTCAAACTTCGGCAGACAAAACATTTCACTTTCCAAATGATCCTTAAGCACGAGTAGACAATAATTATGCGTTTCTCGCCCGAATACATGCAATATAGGTTTAGATTATCTTGTTCTTAAAGTAGTTTACAGCGACTCTGTTTTCCGTAGTTGATACATGCAGAGTCAACGCTTTGTGTTACTATTGGTCGTGTATTTCACGTTCTGTTGATTAAACTGCAATATAAAAAACAAGCTGCGTAATAGGACTAACTTGTATTTGTATTTTCTTATGATTCTGATCACATCGTTTACAGCAAAGTAGTGAGTTTTGCAATGGTTTTCCGTACTTGTTTTTTTTAATGCAGCTCACAACCAAAGGCCAAGTTCAAAAAATGCCTCCTTGCAGTCTGATAAAAACGAGGATATGACGACATTGGACATTAAAGTACCTTGAGAATCACACGAAGAAATGTATACATAAACATCTCGTCCAAAATATATGGTAAAATTATTATTTCCGCAATGACAATGGTAATGACAACTATATTGTCCAGGTTATTATCACTAGGTGCGGAGTGAGCTCGCGACTTGTGGATGGTCTGCCGCGTCCCAACGGAAGGCGCAAACATAGCCGTTCCTCGGCCCCAATTCCCTGCATTGAGGACAGGAATGATGTTAAACTTATTTCCGTAGTGACAATGTGACGAAAACTACATTAAGGAAGAATAATGCTGTCTTATTATGTAAATTGGTGCTCCCAATCTTTCAATCCTATCAGATTTTATTAACTTTTTGAACTAGTAGGATACTTTTACTGTTAAGTTTTCTGGATAGTAATTCTTGTTTTATTTTTGTAATTAAACACTAATACTCAAACGATTTGATTTGCATATTATCATTATATTTGCTATGATTTAAACTCCGTACCTCCAAAATTATTTTTGCTTATGTAATTTATCTCAAATTACAGGTTACGCCTGCCGTATAGGAATCTATGATCCACTCATTCCATCATGAACTTAATTTTACTCAAAATTTACAAAAGCATAATACATTTCGTTATTAAATCTGCAGAACAATGTTGATGCACGCTGGGATAATACATTCATAAGTTACATTGAGTTTGTTTGTTTGAGTGCCAAGTCAATTCGCCTCTCTTACAGCACAAATGGGTATCTCAGAGGTAGTGCAATGAATAACCGGGGAGAGAGGAGGGAAACCCGGTGCCGGCATTTGCCTGCTCTTACGAAGAACACCAGGGGGGCCAACGGCTTAACGTCCCTTCCGAAGAACGGAACAGCTGAATTTGCGCGGTCTCCTCAAACCACACAAACAGGGGACCGGGCGACCTTGGAAAAAATCCTACTTGCGCAGGATTCGTACCCGATGACTTTTTCAAGCATCGGGCGAGTAGCAGCCAGCGTCCTAACCACTACACCACCGGCACTCCCACTACATTGAGTAAAAATGTAACACGCGTGTAAATTATTTTTCAGCACGCGAGTAACTAACGGTATAATAAATTATAGAAAAAAATTTAAAAGTGAAAAAAATAAAAATAAAGCCACACCCACGTATGCAATACTCAACATGAATTCAAAGGCAGTATTTCCAAATAACTAAGTGTTTTTGGTCGGCACACACGTTTTATAATATAATAAACAAGTCTACCACCAAAGAGCACCCAAATCCCTGATACTAGTGCCACCTGTCAGACATTTCGTAAGGACTTACTTAGGTCTGACGTTTGCACTTGTTCACAAACCTGGAAAGGATAGAGACCAACTGGCTAGATCCCGTTGAACGGAGCGAGGAGAGTGGGCCCTCTACGGGACCGGTGTTCAACATAACGGTAGTGTACGTAACGTTTCCTCTAATTTCCCTTGTATCGCCGATCATGGTGAGTGAATATACTTCCCTGAGGTGGCATAGTAGAAGGGTATGTAATACATTTTTTTTGTTCCGTCGGCCGAATAACTTCTTTCGGATTTCCTTTGGAGTGTTATTTGATTAATGCCAGTTGCATTATTTCGATTTGTAGTCGAAAATAAATCGCCAGTCAAAGCTTATTTTCTTTACAGCAGTATTCGTTAAACCCGTTCGCGAGGTTCCACTGAACTTGTTACCGTAATTTACCCTTTTAATTGCTTGTACCTTTCGCACAATTGTTAGACCAAAGAGCAGTAATTTTACTTTGTTCGATCTAATTTAATTTACACATTTAAAAGTTAAAGCATACCCTACAGTGCCAGCTACATTCTATTCGACAAATCTCGTAGGGATTACGCTTCACGTGCAATTTAACTTTTTCACTTAATGTCTCTAAAGAATGATAAAAAACCGAAACTTATTCCCGAATTCTCGGTGAGATTCTCAGAACATGAGGGAAATCGTTTAATTTTAACAAAGCCTTGTGACGTTGATAACGTTAGATGATGAGATTTGGGAGATCACCATAGATCCTGTGTTGGAATTCGATGCGACAGATAAAGAGATTGCAGACCAAACCGAAAAGTACTTCGAGGTCGGAGAGCTCGCTGATAAGAGTGCTCCCTAAGGCAACCCCGTTAAATATATTGGCAACTAGTCAATCCGGTGCGTCTCCAGCGGGTAGGATACCTAAAAATAACGTTCATATTTTTAAGGAAACCTTTCTAACTTATAACAGTTTCATGATTTGTTTAAAAGTCTAATTCAGTCTGACAGACCATTTATCTAACATCGAGAAATTTCATTATATCATCTCAAGTGTAAAGGGGAGTGCACTGTGTTTAACCTCGGCTTTTCCTTTGACAGCTGACATCTATCCCATTACTTGGCAAACGTTGTGCCAGTAATACGAAAATGAAATAATGATTTTTCAGTAAATCGATAAATTAATAAAATACCCTAGTGTTACAAGGGATTCATTATAACGTTTACAGAAATTCGTTTAGAGAAAATCTCTTCTACTATATTATTTTCGAAATTCGCGATCCAACATCTGTGGAAGGAAAAGCTTGGATGATATGACAAATTGCCTCCGAAATTTTTAAGTTCATGGAAGAACTCGTAAGCTTTAAGCTCCCAAAATATTTTTCACGCACCTCTGCCTGTAAATTTTCTAGCATCTTTTATCAATTACTAGGGTTCGGCGAAGCTGGACAGCGAGATTACCCTGCCATAGCTTCCCTACGCGTTGGTGATATATCAGCAGTAGTGTATCCAAGGGGGGGGGGGGAGCGGGAGTTTAAGGGTTTAACTGCCCCATGACCCGAAGTTTTTCTTTTACGCTGGTTAAATTTCATTGCATGATAAGATTTCTTTCTATATTTAAAACATCGAACAAGAATTAGTGGTTCTTAATGTACAATTGCATATTTATCCCTTGGATCATGCGTGTGTAAATGTATTCTGAAAAAGCCATGGGTATGTTCCCATAATTATGTTGCTGAGAGGACGGTTCCGTAAACATTAGTCGTTTCCATGAAACTCGCGAACGGATAACTAATAATTGACTATAAAATGCGCACTACGTATATCTCTTATCTTCCAATTTTAATTTTTTCGTTCTCTGTAATCGTCCTTGATTATTTTTAAAATTTAGTTATGAATTTTAAAACCCACCCCTTTACCAATCTCTGCAAGATGCGCCACTGTATGTAATATCATGGTAATGTATATTTAACCATACCCAAGATTAAAAGAGAATCTCTTAAAGCATTAACTATTACTATGCTTGAACTGTTCGGCAGTTTTCCTCCTCACTAAACATTTCATTTATCCATAAATCATTATTTGAGCATATTATTCCAAAAGATAGTTATCGATGGAATAAAATTATCTTAATGCTGACAGGCATAAGTTGTGAAGTTGGGGATATTATTAAAACGAGAGAAAATTCCGGAAATTAAATCCGAGTTTTCTACTTGCCCAAAAGATAGTATTATGTAAGAGAAATACTCAAGTTGCACATGATACAATAGATCAGTTTTACTATAGAGAATTTTTCCGTCGTTCATTTTTTAAAGGTTTGTCACGCATTCGTTCGTATTATCTTTGAGATAAATGGTATGCAAATTGCACCATATTCGCTGTGCTCAATTTTCGGAGCTTCGAGTCAATTCAGCATCGCTTGAGATTTAATGAAGTGATGATTACGACTTTTATTCCAGCAAATATGTGACATACATAGTAGTACCAATTTTGAAAACACCTCGGGACAAAAAGATAGACCATATAAGGAGAAAATAGAGAAAATAGCTACTCTCTCTATAGTTAATACGCAATGCGTCTCATGATAAATTTCTTTTGTAAAGATGAAATTAAAAATCAATATTAATCATATCAAGTACTGCAAATCCATTGTAATACTGGCAAATTTAAAACGTATCGTTTCGCAGAGAAATCATTTTAAAACTATGATTGTTAATAGTATCCATATGCTTGTGTAAAATACAAATGTAAAGAGCAAAATTTATGAACCAGTGTTTAAACAAAAATGTTTATTTAAAATTTTCAAATGTACCGTACTGGCATCTATAACAGCATAATGATACTTCCAAATTGACTTAATTTTTTTATCCTCATACTTTATGAAAAAGCGTGGTATATATTTCTAACAATAACTAAAGAATTTTTAACAATAAAGAAAGTTTGCAAAAAATGGATTCCATATTAGTGTGACGCAGTTACGCTCATTTCTTCATCCTATTTGTTTTAACCAATCAGCAATAATGACTTCGAACGATAAATACGAGAATCGCTTGGATGATGTGCACAAAGGAAAAGAAAATATCTAGAATTCTACGTAATAAACCTCAGACCTGAGATCCGTCTCCAACAAGGATGATTAAATGCAGCAAAACATAACACGGTGCCTTTTCTGATGCCTCATCTCTTCGTAAACAAAGTACAGACCTATTGATAGCTTATGGCACCTGAATGTGCGAAGAGTCACGTGAAGTAGGGGAAGGTGGCTGTGGAGGGGGAAAGCTTAAGGGGAAGGTGGCTGTGGAGAATGACTGATTACCCAATGCGTATATAACCTCATCCCCGCGTAGCTCGCTTTCGAGAATAGACTCTTCCATGCTGAATTCGTGTTTGTGCGCAGGTGCCATAAGCTTTCAATAGATCTGTATATCCGTATAATACCAACAAAAATCAAAACGATTTAATTGACTATCGCAGAGAGGCAAGGAAGGATCGACCAACCTCTCTCCGCGACACTCAAAATGCCTCCGGCAAAAGCCACAACCTGCGCCATGAATTCGAGGGACTCGGGGAGAGTAGCGCGTGTCGGTATCAAAAGCATTACAAACTCATATTACACTGGGACTTAGTAGGAGGCAAATTAATCTCTGTAAGTGAACATCGATGAGGACAAATAGGAGTACGTTAAACAGGGGAGCGAGGCGCAAGGGAGAGTGCGAGGGAGAGGGAAAGAGAATGAGGGAGGATAATTGGATGGGTGTGGAAAATGGGGGATACGTAGAGAAAGGAAAGGAGAGAGAGAGAGAGAAAGAGCTTGTCACAGGGTCGCAGGCGAAAGGGATAGAGGTTGTGCGAGGGACAAGTTGAAGGTCAATACGAGGTCGGCGCGTGGGCTGGAGGACCTGGTACTACAGAGGGGAGGCACGGGAGGGGCCGTCGTTGGCAATAAAAGGGAGAGAAAATATAACTCACGAAACGGCAGAACATGTGTACAACGGAGAAATTCATCCAGTATGGCCTCGGTGGAGAGTAAAGATAGCAAGGAGGGTTGGATGAGGATATGCGAAAGAGAAAGGTGGAGGGATATCTCTCTTCTTTCCTTTTTATATCGCGGGAGTAGGGTAGACAGGGAGACGGGAGGGCTTGAGGCTAGATTGGTGATAAGAGCGTTAAAAGGTCATGGGAAAGGGCCGGGTAAATGGGATCGTCGCGGCTGTTAAGGGATGCCTGCCGACGCGGGAGTGTAGTTTAAATGAACTCGCGGGCGAGGTGCGGAACGCACCCTGTTATTTTTTTAGGGTGTTCCAATATTCCGTCTTGGGTTTCATTTGGATACGCGGAGCGCATAACGGGGAGATTTTATTTTACGGAAATCGCGGCGTTCAAATTTTTGTTGGTGATTTTTATGAAGTTTTACACCCAGGTAGGAATTCGTTTTGACTGCCTTACTATGTAAAAGTAACCGTAAAATTTGTATGAAACGGTAATCTCACACTTTTGTTTGCAGATACTTTTGACAGAAATGAGTTTTTACTGTCGGAATTGTTTACCGAATCGACAGTGCTAGATAGGTTTTCTTCAACTGCGTATCATATTCTCTTCAATGTCAGAGAAAACTAATCTCTTTGTGTTGCTTAAAAATTGTTGTAGATTTATGAAAGGTTACTGCCACTTGTATGTTGATCATGCAACTTTAGATATTCGCAAAAAAAATCGTTATCATACAGAATCATGGTGGCACAGCATTTTTATCAATATAGTGGCCACAATCAAAATCTCATTCATCCGATTTAATATTTCTCATAGACTCAAATTTATCTTATTCTTCACGAATCATGGATATTTGCATAATTTTATGAATAAAGTAAAATAAAAACTAGGGACGAAATTCTTTGTATTTGAAGTATCTTCGGCAGTTCATGAGCACCGTATTTATCCATTTTATAACGTATTATACGGATGGCAGAATCTATTGATACCATACATTTATAGCTTGTTTCATAACAAGGTAGCAGTAAAGTTTGTGTTCAATCTACTACCACAACAACCAAGAAGAAAATAAAATATTTGAGACAATCTTAAAAGGATAGATTGTGATGAATATAAGAAAAAAAAATTCGCAAAAAATAAAGTAGAAAGAAAATAATTAAATAAATTATTATGAAAACCAAAATAATCCGCCTCATTATAAATAGCTGCTTCTTACACATATAGGATATATATCATATAAAACCAAATGTACTTTTAGAAGTGCTACAGAGTTAACATTTGGCATGAAGATAGGTCATTATGTACAACCTCTGGAAAAAATCCGAAATTACAGAAAAATTAATATTTAAGGAATATTTTTTACCCCATCTCCAACATTAAACACCCATAATAAAGGCATTAAAAACGGCGCAG
This sequence comes from Tanypteryx hageni, assembly GCA_028673005.1. Lineage (NCBI taxonomy): Eukaryota > Metazoa > Arthropoda > Insecta > Odonata > Petaluridae > Tanypteryx > Tanypteryx hageni. The sequence continues at coordinate 63,156,124 of CM054116.1, forward strand.
AACTACATAAAATTGCTTTTTTTAATTATTTACAATTAAGATACAATGTCGAAACATGCACCATACTGAGGAGGAAAGAATTAAGTTAATTTTTCTTGAAGACAAAAATTAAATCTACGCTGAATTTGCATACAAATTTACTTTTAATCATAAAATTATGAAAGTTTTTTATTTTAAACAATGAAAAATATTAACTACCATAGCAACGACTCAAATGCCTTTTAATGGAAATTGATTTCCTTTTCTTCAAGAGCATTCATTTAATGTTTTTAATGGGAATCATGTTCTACACTACATAATATCGTTAATGCCAACCAACTAGGTAAACATGATGACATCTTAATCCAAACAAAATATTCCATTTATATCTATATTATTATCATTTTGCGTGTGATACCTTTCGTTATAAATAGCCTGCCGTGTAGATCATGTTGGTTTATTTACGAATTTATATCTTAGTGTATGGTGATATTTTTAAGAGCTTGTAGTATGCAAGCACCGACAACTCGTAATATAAAAATTCAATAAACTGAATTGTTGTAAATTTAGGTTATATAAAAGTAACAGCAAGAAAAGTAATCTATTTCAAAGAAGTAGACTTAGTAATGGTAGGTAAAATATTTATAAATACTTCACCATGTGTTTTGACAAATATACAAATATATATTGATGAATTTTACATACATAATGCGCCTATACATATACACACACACACACACACACACACACACACACACATATATATATATATATATATATATATATATATATATATATATATATATATATATATATAGGTTCCTAATAGTATTTTTCTCGATAACTTGAGGGCAAGAGTTTACAACTTTCCGTAATGCAATGCACTGATGCAATTTTGCTATTGATAGCATTTCGTAAGCAAAGAAAACAACTTTTCAGCAGATGTTTAACGAAACCTACCAGTGTCCTCGCGAATAAGGGAAATTATTGATTCGAACTTTGTCAGTTCTCGTCCACCTCTGACACGTTTGCGGAGGTAATCCCAAACTCTATAAGTCACCTGACAATTTGATCGTGGTGCCCATACGCGCAACCACACGGTAACACGTGGGAGTTTGAAAAAAAACGGAGCAGAATGTAAAAACATCCACTCTCCCCGAAAAACTTCCGCACAATAAATAAAGGAACGCAGTTTTGTTCTTTCGGTTGAATACTGCCATGCGAGCAACACCTGTGCGTTAAATATTTTTCTTCGAATAAATTTATTTTTCCACGTCGTAACTTGAATTGATTTTTCCTCGCGGGTTTATTATATCGTTTCGATCAGTCCCCTCGAACAAAAAAATCCTTCTTTCAAAAAAATATTAGCGTATTTGACAAGAAAGTAAAAACTACGAAAGCTTCCGCCATTTTTGTTTCTTTTTTATATCACTTTATATCGCATATTTTATACGAAAAGAAGACCCTTTCGGAAACAAAATAACGTATAAAACGAGGCAATATTTCCGTTATTTTTCATCGCACATTTCATATCCAGGATACGTCAACCCATTTCCTTCGTTAATATGTCAGTGGTTGTAGCGTACAAGTGATCTGTATAGACGTAAAAGCCAGGCAAGGCTCGCAAAAACAGAAAATTCCATTATACCTAACGCCCGCGCGCCGACACACTATATGCCTGGCCCAGGGTTTTGCCCCTGCGCGTGCTGTGTGTCTAAGGCTCCGGGCATAAATCCAAGCGGAGTCATCGACGTAGAGATAAACCAAGGAAGGGGGGTTTGGTTTGGGATGAAGGTGTGGGAAGGAGGGAGGGGAGAATGGAGGGAAGGAGGGAAGGGATGAAAAGAGGCGGATGGAGGGCACCGAGCGTGATTGCATTCCGTTCCACGCCACTCGTACGACATAAACTATGAAGTCCGGCGATTTTTTCAAGTATGTAGAATTGGGGTGGATGTGACGGAGGCGAAAAACGGTTTCGAGTTTAGGGAAGCGTGTGTGACGTGTGTGGTGTGTGTGTGTGTGAGTCTGTGTTTGCGAAGGTGGTACAGATTGCGAAAAAGGGGCCAACGTGGCCCTCGGAGGGGATTGTCTCTCTCCGGGCGGATTTTTGGAACACCCAGTTGGTCGCACCTCGCGCGTATGTTTGTGCGTGGGCCGTGGAAACTGCTATAGGCGGTCGTAGTAGAAATAATCATCCGGAGGAGCTTGTGAAGTTTTTATACGTTAGGGAAAACACGCGCGCCTTTTAAGCCTCTGGGCATTAAACCAGCATTCTCCGAAACCTCAATTATGATGAGAATAAAAAGAGTTGGGAATTTCAACGAAAAAAGCAGAAGAGGCTGAGGCATGGGGGTTTAAAACAACTCCATTTTATCGTATTAATAATCTTTCGTTTCCACCCCGTAATAATTCTGTTTTTATATTTTAACATATGCACATACATAATAAATGTGTGAAAAGTTAAGGAGAAAGCAAATAGAGTGCACACTCACTGTGGAAGCATTTGAGAAAGATGCCGGAAAGACGATTTAAAACTTTCGGGAGCGGACCGTCTTCAGCAGAGTAGAAATGCCGTCCTGCAAAGTATACCATAAATAACAAATAATTTTTAAGAGTCATAATTTCACCATGAAAGGTTTTACGGCCATAGTTAGTAAAAGCAATGAAACTACCTGTATTAAATTTCACCGCTCTAATTTTTAATGACTTCGCGTATATATGTATACACGTAAGGATATGTATACAAACGCACATATTGGGTGAAGTTGGCGTTTTGTGGGGGTAGAAGATTTAGTATTTGTTTTCATTTTGAACTCAGATGTTGTCTCGAACGAAGTAAACCGCCGATGATTGGGGTTTAATGAAACAATAAAACTATTTACAGCGATTGTATAAACAAGATGTATTCTTTCGGTTATTTTTAATGATATAATTTATGGAATTAAAATTTAAAACTCCTAAACCGTAAATTTACCCAGAGAGCACTCACACGTCAATAAGAAATAAGGAAAATTAAAATGATACTTACAAGTTTGCAGGACGATGATGGCCTACAGACACACACGCACAAACACTCTAGAAATCTCTAGATTTCCAGTGTTTGTGCGCGTGTTTTCTTTTTCTTCTTTTTAGGCTAGTTTTTGACAACAGGTCCCTGTAGGCCATCATCGTCCTGCAAACTTGTAAGTATCATTTTAATTTTCCTTATTTCTTATTGACGTGTGAGTGCTCTCTGGGTAAATTTACGGTTTAGGAGTTTTAAATTTTAACTCCAATCTGTACACCGTAGTCTCCATTTCCTTTTTTTAAAGATATAATTTATAGCACGTTTGCTTATATTAATATTTTACTGATGGTAAAGCAGCCTCGATTTGTTGTTTTGCTTATATACGCGTTTTATCTAATAAATTTCCGTTTTTTCTGTATGATAACAAAAGAGTAAATTTCACTAATGTTTGAAGAAATCTTTAGGTATCTATTTCCGTGCACGAATTTGGATGTCGAAATTTGTTAATACAAGTATATAATTTTCTTTTGGATGACAAAATGGAAAGGTATTAAAAACAAGCAAATACTTTTCATCGGAAAAGTAACTTTTTATACATTTTTATGGATTATTAACAAAAATATTTACCTAATTTATTTTGCATGGAAATGAAAGAAAATAGCTTTAGTTACTACGAGCTGTTCATACTATACATTACTAGAATGTTATTCTTAACAGGCAAAGTCCCTCCCGATTTATTTTAAGATATATTTAGGAGATAAATGTAAACATTTGTAGCCGTAAAGTGAAATGAAGGCTTCTTATGATGCCCTGGATCAATCTAAAAAATCTTCATTTGTAATATCTGGCAAAAGAATACGTGGTTAAAATTACAGATTCAAATAATTTTAATATAATCCGGTATTTTTATCGATTTAATTAAGGGTTTTAAAAAACCAACATACACCAAGATGTAATCTCTTAAATAAACTAACGGAATCTCCAAGTTTCGTGACTCGGATCGGCCTGCATTAGCAATAAAAATAATCGTCACTAAGACAATAGTCAATGTGTTACACTAAAATTTATGAAAAATTAGGATCATTTGTGCATTAGGATTATGGCATCACTACCCGTGCCTTTTGGTACATTTCTGGATAAAAATGGCGAAATAAATATGATTTTATCATATTTTTTTCGTTATTAGTAAAAGAAGCTTGTGGAAGTACTTAATCTACAATTTCGTCAAATCTTATTTCAATTCGCTCATCCATTTCTTTCAGCAATAAAACGTTCAAAATTTCTCAAAAATAACTAAACACAGAATGAAAATATTTCTCACATTATGCTAAAATTTCGTGTTTTAGAATTATGACATAGGTTTACGTCTTACCTAGTATAATATCAATGTCATCATAGTATACTCCACTGATTTTCATTAATAGCACTAAATCACTGCTATCACAGAATATAGATTAACTGTTCCATATGATTAAAAGGAGTAATGGCTTTTATTTAATAATTTATATGGTGTTTTAAAATTATGACGTCATCATATGTTTACGTCGGTGGTCGAACTCAGCGGAATTAAAAGTATTATATCGATTCCTTCTTAAAAAGCATGTACTTGATGCAATCACAACACAAATTATCAATTCCCATTTAACACTAGAACCCCGGGACCGTGGTCCATACCTAAAACCCCGGAACCGGTCACTTTGACCGGTCGTATTTTTTCTTGCTTTTCGATGAGATTTTGTGGTTTTCTTGGCTTAAATCTCTTCGTTTCAATATAAACTTACAATTTTTTTCAACAATACCATTTTACTTAATATTAGTGGCTTACACATTGGTCGCCTACCCTCTTGGCGCAGGATTTGAAAATCTAATGCTTGGCTCAACGAATTTAATGAGTGCATTTGGAGGATGGAAACATTTTCTACTCGATAAGTAATAATTAGGTAAGTATCCAATGAAATTTATTTATTCTCATCCTTACCCAGATAAGGAAAGCCATGACAAACGTACTTCGAATCCACATCTGCTAATAGCCAAAACTTGATACCAAATTTATCGGGCTTGTTTGCCATATATTGCAGGAATGGGCAACGACACTTTGTCGGGTACAACTGCTCGTCGACAGTGAGGAAAGTCCCCGGCACGTAGCATAAGTAACAGTTTTCTGTGAATTTATTCCAAGTGCGTGATGCGAGCGCAAATTTGTCTTTTTGCAGGCGCTGTGATTGGAATGACTTTTCGTTCAAGCGAATATAACGCATTATTTCAGCAAAACGGTCTCTACTCATTGTTTCTCCAAACATGCCTGGACCCCACTTCTTGGACCACATCTCAGCAAGCTCAAGAGACCTGGCACCGAGTGCACCGCGTATGTACAGGAGAGCAAAAAATGCGTCCAACTCGTCAAGGGAAACACACCAGGAGTCATTGCCGAGCTGTCTCCGAGCCTCTGCCTGCATACAGTGCTGAATATGATGTACCATGGACTCATCAATGAAAAGTCTCCAAGAGCTCAAGACACTGCTATCGTTTACGTGCCGTTTGGCATGTGGTGTAGGGCCCGGCTTCTCCCGGAACACGTTCTGCTGTGCTTGTCGGCCTGGATTATGAACTGCAATATCTGCCACAGTCCATACCGTTTGTTCATCTTTGCCCAATACAAGCGTGCCAATGGAAGGGCGTTCACGACCTCGTTCACGTTGCGCTGATACGGGCTGCGCCGTAGATGTTTGCTGCGCAGTGGATGCGATGAGGGACGAGGTCTGCTGTCCAGCCGAAGAACGCCCGCGCCCTCCCCTCCAACCGACAGCACCGCGGCGGCTCCTCCCTCTTGACCTACGTCCTCGCGCAATATTTATTGATAGTCATATTACACTATGTTAGTAAAAGTTTGTACTTCTGTGTTTACAAATAAAAAATACATACTTCTACAATACCTTGTGTAGTTATTGATGCACTTGCTCCCTCAACTGCGTTGCCGTCACTCATGTCACTTCCTACAATACTAGTTGATGAAGATGGAATATACATTGCGTAATCATCGTCTGAAATTTCGCTTTCTGGCTCCGGATCATCCACATCGGACTGGTCTTCCGATATTTCATTCAAAACTCGAACGATTTACTGTTTGCGTTCTTCGAGTTTGAGTGGGAAAAATCTACCGGTCAAAGTGACCGGTTCAGGAGTTTAAGGTAGTAATGCCTACTGCTCGTGAACAATACAGACTATATGGTTTATACTTGGGGAACTAAAAATTCATACTAAAAGATTAAAAGTCATGAAATTACGGCGCACTATCACGCCTACAACGCGAACAGTAGCGATGTCATTTTCATAACCGGTCAAAATGACCGGTCCCGGGGTTCTAGTGTTAAATGCATTTGACTCGTTGGTATGGTGTTTCATATTTTTCGCTGTTGAAAATGTCCAATTTGACACCAATTTAAAAATAACCTTAGAAAATAATATACCTCAATCTTTCAGCCATACAGCTGTTTTTTTCACGAGTTTTTGTCCGAATTGTACTTAATTTAAAAATGCAATTTTAAAAAAGTCTTGCAAAGATTTCCCTGCTTATATCATGCGGCCTTGAAATGGAAAATTTGGGTCAAAAAATAACCTCTAAAAATTAAAATGCTTAAAAATTTCAATTTTCGCTGGTTTTACCTAATGATCTATCATTCTGCCAAATTTTAGATCTGTAGCATGTATAGAAATACCTAAGGTTTTATACCTTATATCCTATGTAAAAAGCAGCAGTTTAAAATAGATATAAAATGGTTTACAGACTTTTCGTCACAAACAATTCGTACCTGCGACTTTTCGTCACGAAAATTATTTGGTACATGTGACTTTTCGTCACAAAATATAATTTATGTACTACCCTTTGCCACACAAAAACTATTGATACTTAAAAACTTTGCTCACAAAAAAGAATAAATCGTGTTACCTTTCGCAATAAAAATTAATTTTTAATATAAGAGTTTTTATTAGTTATATCCAGCATAATTTTTATGTACTATTATTTATTATTAATAATTTTCAAGTATCAATAAATTTTCAATTACTAGTTGATTTTACAATATTAAAGAGAAGCTGTCGCCTAATATACGTAAATAGAGAACCCTTTTCCTTTCTTGATTTCAACATACTTTCTAACAATTCTTCCAAGTCTTTGATCTAAGTTAATGTACTTCCCTTCTTTCATTGTAGGAGAATGTCCTCTTACTATTTTTAATAGTTCTCTTTATTTCTCCAGATTCGTTCTGGAGCATATTTAACAGCATAAATTATGGACGTTGTTCTAGAAGCAGCACATTTAGTCGCGTGTTCACACGCATTAGTAGTTCTCAGCAATAGCATTTCAGAATTGGAACTACATATTATTTACGCCTAAATAATAATGATTTAGAAGTAGATCATCTACTATGATATTTTTATGCAGAGGAAATTAATCGGGAACGTCGTCCATGTATCACATACTAATAATCTTTTGTGAGTCGCAGTTGAGCCAAAATATCGCAGTATTTATTTAGGACCGGATTTCACGTACTAATCATTTTCGTGACGAATAGTTGTAGGCATGGATGAACCGATGGTTTTATGTGACAAAGAGGTACAGTTATCAATTTTTGTAACTAGAAGTCGGGACATCACATTAAATAATCAAAGAATGAAATCTATTCATCAAAATTTATAGCTAAATAAAAGTGTCATCTTATATTAAAATAACGTAATCGTCGTAGGCGAACTTTTTGCTAGGTTGGTTATAGTCTATTGGGGAGCTTATATCTCCGCCGCTGTTTGGGATATTTTTTTTATCTATAATTTGTAAAGATGCGGAAATCTCCTGTTCTTTAACAGTACTAAATAATCTGGAAACGTTAAATACTTTGTTTTTAAGTGGGTTTTCCGACACCCCTGCACTCCATAAGAAAAGCAATGGAATCAGTTTCGGGCATTATAAAAACGCATTTTGAAATTAATTAGAATCAATATACGAATTCGGAACCTAAACGGTTGTCTTGAAAAAAGAAAGAAGTTCATTTTGGTTACCGTGAAAATTCAATTACGTTCCTAATATCCCGGAAAATCCGTTTTTAATACGAAAAAACGAGACTTTTAAACAACGACAATTGTCAGTTACCATGGCCAACTCATTTGAGCGAGTGGTAGGTAATATTGGGTATATACTCGCGAGCCCATTGACGATATTACGTCATTTTGTTTGTTTACATGAATTTTGAACATTTTTGAAGAATCAGTGATCCTTTCCCCTTTGAAATAAATAACCATTTTATTCGTTATTGTAGCATCGTTTAAAAAATTAATTAAATTAACTTCTTTAAGCCAAGCGAAAAACATTTTAAACAGTATATGATTAAAATAGAGCTCCTTGACGATATTACATCATTTTGTTTGTTTATATTTATGTTGATTATGTCTTTATTTTGAGCCTGGTTGAGCCTGTTTACTCTGAATATTTACCAAGAAACAAGTTTTAAAGACCTTAGCAAGGTCAGTTATTTTTATTTATCACATCATTTGGAAAATTAAAAAATTAAATTAAATAAAAATTAAATTATACTTATCCTTAATCCTAACACATTAATAATAAATAGAATCTTCTGTTCTATTTACGAAGAAAGAAGATTACATCATTTCTCAAATAAATGCGTCTGATCAAATTATCTTTTTAAATCAAAATCAAATTAATGTGACAGCGAAGCGTCGCAGGCTCTCTAGTAAATATTAATTTGCAAAATATAGTAGAGTGGTATTATTTGGCATGAGTATATTTGTGTATTGGAATGCATATCTGCGTGTTTGCAATTCAAGTAGTAACTGGAGAAGGAGTTTTCAACCTATTTTTTGCTGGCGTACTCCTCGGAGCATTTTTTTAACAGTGGAGTATCACGTAGAGCATTTCATATTGTTGCGCACCAAAATGCAAATTTTGAAGTGGTTATGAAATTAATAACACTTGTATTAAGATAGATAACTCATGTTTATGAAGTTAAAATTCGCTTTTTTGGCGTTTTTTTCCTGTTTTACGACGTTATTCTTAGTCGTCACGTTGCAAATTTTTATTCCGATGCAGTCAGGACGAATGAGAAAAATTAATCTTTAACACTTTCGTGTACCCCTTCAGAACACCTGAAGTACACCTAGAATTATGCGTACCACCGGTTGAAAACCCTGGCCCGGAGCTTGAATCATTGAATTTATCCCAATAAAACGTGGAAACTAATATTATTTCGGTAATAAAAAACTATTCATTTTCAATTATCATTTTATCTTAAACTTGGGGTACGTAATTGCAAAAATCTAAAAGTTTTTACTAAACTTATAACAATTTTGTGTTAATGCAATCGTGTATTTGTAAAGAGGAGTTTGACTAGTTGAGAAGATGTCATCTAAGTTTATAATTACCTTTCATGATTCTCTAAATATCCACGCATTTCAGCATTATTATAATGTAGTATCTATGTGTGCCTATTAGAACATCTATTAAGAACTATTCAAAATGTAATGATGACTTTTGCAAATTAATACTTCGCAAATAAAAAATGTAGTTCTTACTTATGTGTAATAAAATAATTGTATTCTTGACATTGATATAAACTAATTGAAAGTATAAATTTCAACACTACTATTATGAATTATCTTCTGACCATACGCGCTACTATTTTATTTAGAGATTTGATACTACCAACCAACGGCAAGATTATTAATTCATAGTATTAGTATAACGGGGTTCTGGTGTTTTGATTTAAATAGTAAAGCTGGTATTTTATAAATCGCTTTTAATGCGTTACTTTTAGTTAGTTAGCTAGTGGCCTATAATATACGACTTTATTATTAATAATACTGAATATAATTATTAAAATAATATTGCTGATACCAATACTACGTTCATTATAAGCATCTCTTGCCAATAACATAAGGTTATCAGGAGAAACAACCGCGATCTAATACATTATCACGGTTTTAATATTTAGCAAATAATGCGTTTCTAATCGAAGATCCTACTAGATAAAATAAAAATATTCATCGCTCCCGATACCATTTTCTCCAAGTGTCATTAAACAGCATTAATATAGATTATATGCTAGTAGCGAAATAATCTCACTCCTCGAACACTTCAATCCCTCGGACCCTTGCAGTCAGAGATGATGGAAAACAAAAAAAAATAAAAGCAATCAATTTGAAAACTCGACCAAAAAAATTGGTTCGAAGAAGACTTTTTGAAACTCCGGGAAATATTCCAAGCCCTTTTGAAAAATTCATTCTCGCGTAGAGCAATCAGTCCTCGACGTGTTTTTTTTTTCTCGGAGGTCGGCATATTTCCCCAATCCCGCAGCACTTTTTCCTATCGCGTGTGATACTCGATTAAAAAACTAACGATCGGAAAATCTCTGCAGCGAAAGAGGAACGATGCGTGCGGCGAGACGGGAGATTGGAATATCATGCTGCAGGGACGCGAACTGCGCGCGTCACATACACACTAATCCCTCAACGACCTCGAAAATTTCGCGTTCTCGACCGCTTCCGCCGATATAAAAAAAACCGCCTCTCGATAGCTGACATAATTCTTAAGAGAAAGTCCGAAGTGGGGAAAAATAATAATGATAACGTTTTTGCGCGCGCAGATAAATTTGTGATTTTTGTGCTGGGATTACGGAAGAATGGCACGAAGACGACGACAGCAGAATCCGGTTGATATGAAAGGGAATATCCCAATGGTGCGGAAAGAAAGATACCTTCCGCTATCATCGATGTCTTAATGCCTCGACATTTGCAGAAAGAGCACGTATCACCACCACGTCTTTCATCTTTCTGGGTTCCTTTCCTTTTCGCATTCTCTTTTGTCTTCTCTCTTTCTCGCATTCTCTCTCTCGTTTTCCGCCTTTATGTGTTTGCTGACCCCTCCTGACCTTGCTAAGCCGACGCTATCTCCAAAGGGGTACCACCACTGAACACAATGCGCCCTCTAGCATCCGACCCAACAAATTGCTGCAGCGGTCTACTGATCTCTCTATCTCTCGCTCTCTCTTTCACTACATAATATCCTTTCTCTTTCTTTCCCACTCATTTCATCTTATAATGAGCAAAAGAAAGAATGATTTCACCCAAAATTTCTCTTTTGTTAATAGCCCCGATGCTATCTTCGCGAAACGTTTACCTATCGTTTATGTATATTGAATTTTTATTACATCGGGATATTTACGCACCTATCTCTGGCATTTTTTGCATTATATTTCCGAAGGTATATTTCATTTTCTAGAGGAATGAAAACTTCGGGAAAACTTGAAGGGCTTTGAAGTGTACATTTTATATCTTTAATTTCCCCATGCACACATCGTAATTTTGTTTTCACTCTTATATACCTTCACGCAAAAATTATGCCTCTTTCAAATTGACTTATGTATTTCACCTCCATGTGAAATATTGATTATAAGCTACAGCTGTACAATTGTATGAACAAAACCCTAACACACAAATAAACCGCTTCCGAGAAAGCACTAGCGTATACATATTTCATTTGAATATCAGCTAATAACTAAATCACACATGCTTTTTCATTATTACTTAAATGAGAAACATGTCGTTTCTATGGATTCATTGAATGCTCAATAAATCCAAATAACACATTGATAATATGCCAGCTTTGTTTTACTGTACTATACAAAAGAAATGTGAACTTATTTAAACTTGTATGTAAATATTTACAAAATTTTTAGAATTCAATCTATACCAATGAACGTTACATTCATTAGATCAGCTAATTTAGTTCATGAATGAAAAGTTAAAAATTAAATAATAATACTTTGCTTTAGTATTGGAAGATATTTTTAAAGACTCGATAAAGAAATCATTTAACATCAAAGAAATTTATATGAGTTTCAAAAGTTCTCAAGCCTAGCCACTACTCTAAATCTACACCTTCGTTTAATCACTTCGTTTAATTTTGTCTTTAATTCCATAGTAACAAATTTCGGGAAGAACATCTTATAAGGTATAAGAAGTCCAAACCAGGACTAATGCAGGCTGATTTCCCAAAGTTGAAGTTCCCAACTGATTACTTATATTGACAAGAAATGTTTCAGTATGTGTTAAGTCATTCCAAGGAATTCACATACCATAAATACCACTTGTAGTTCATAGTTTATCAGTGGTAGAGAAAAATTGGAAAACAAATTAATAGAGTGATATTAGGTTTAAAATACTAAAAAAATATCAAAATCTCTTTCTGACATTATATATTTAATGTATTTTTTTAAATAAACGAATTAACTAAATGTTACTGTTTATAGGTTAATATGTCTGGACCAACTGTCCATTGCTGAAGAGTAGTCGAACGGAAAAGAAAACAAGATTGGAAAATGTCGGAGTACACAGACTTTCCAAATGCGTTCTTTGAGTTTTCACAATGTTCTCAATATTTTTCGCTCAGATGAAAATTTAACGAGAAGCAAGCGTGTAACTTTGTAAAATACATATAAGTCCTTATGTAAAGTTGTCGTTATTATTGTCCGATTTTAACCAAAATTGGAATCGGTCAATTAATCTTAACAAAACTCGCAAATACCAAATTTCATCACAATATGTCAAGCGATTCTCGAGTTGAAACAAAGGAACATTGAAAACTACATGTAGGTCTTCATGTAAAGTGGTAATCATTTTTGTCCAATTTTAACCAAAATTGGAATCAATCAATTAATTTTAACAAAACTCCCCAATACCAAATTTCATCTAAATACGTCAAACAGTTGCCGAGTTGAAACAAAGGAACATTGTCAACTATTTATAGATCATGTAAAGGGGTCGTATTTGTTGACTGATTTTAACCAAAATTGGAATTGGTCCATTAATTTTACAAAACTCCCCTATTCCAAATTTCATCACAATGTGTACAGCGGTTCCCGAGTTGAAACAAAGGAATATTGTAAACTACATGTAGATCTTCATGTAAAGTGGTAGTCATTGTTGTCCGATTTTAACCAAAATTGAAATCGGTATACATCTTTAGCAAAACTCCGCAATACCAAATTTCATCATAGTACATTCAGCGGTTTCCGAGTTTTAACATGCGGACGGACGGACGGACGGAAACGACCTCCCCTATATGCGTTCACTTCGTGCAAAGAACGCATAATAACTCATTTGTTCACTCGTCTATCCTCAAGCCGAGTTCGGCAATAATCGTTTCCATGGTAACAATCCGATAAAATGCTATTTAAAACGCAAAAACGCTACGTTTTAGTAGAAATTCAAGAAAATACGACCCACTATAAAAATTCTGTGATAAGAATTAGAATTTATATTATTTTTCTCTTAGAACAGTACAAATCTCCGATATCACAACTTGAAGATATTTTAATATATTAAAGAAAACATCTCTGCACGATGGATTTTAGATTTACTATGTAAAACAAATAGAGAAAAACGTTCCTGAAATCGAAACCGCCAAATAAAATATAGGCCGGCGGTGGGCCTTGGCAGCACAAGCCTCATACCATGTTTCATGAAAATCGGTGCAAAAGTTATTAGGGGACACACATGTACAGACAGGTTTATTTCATAAGGCTGTTTCCTTTGGAAATCGGCCTAAAAATGGATCGGGAATAATTTGTTGCTGCACAGTTATTGATTGCTACATAAATTATCTCATTGGCTGTGTAATACGTGCGTAAATTAAAATTTTTTTAAAAATAAATGTCCAATACTAGTTTAGATTCGAGTTTCTATTTTATTTTTATGGAGTGATTTTTCTAACCAAATAATGTACTAAAAAAAGACAACGCATTACATATTTTTAATTTTCGTTAAGTAAGTCATATGAAAAACGACTTCGTTTAAAGATAATATTAAACTAGTCATGAAAATTGCAAACAAGCTTTCATACCTTAAATTTCCTATTAGTATTAACTTCAGTATGTATATTTTGACTATAAAACCAAATTCATGACAGATAATTAAATATAACATTTTTATAAGCATTAGGTCAAATGGGTGATAAATTGTTCTTTATAGCACTAATTTAAAATGTTTAAGAATTATTTCCGAGCTTTGTCATTTTTCATTCTTCCACGATTTTTAGCTCGCATTTGCTGCACGTGACATGATTCAAAAGCATCGCCATTTGTTTTTCCTTACGAGCGTACTGCAAGAAAGATAACTCCTATTACGATTACCTCCATCACCCAGCAAAGAAAAAAACATTGAACTTTGCGACACACATTGCTGCTAAAAACATATTCCATGTAAGCCGAGCGCAAAGTGTTGTTGCCCCGCGTTCAGACATCACCTCTACTCTCTCACACGCGCGCACACACACACACATGAGAATGGTATCACCCATTAGCTAAATACTCGACCGAAGGTACAGCTACTCCGGACATTAGGATTATACCTTCCCATTTGCATAGGTCTTCTGTTTGTTCGCACATAGGTGAGGTCCCTTTAGCCCACTCGAAGGGACTTGAGCCGTTCCGCAACTAATCTTCGCCTTCGCTCGCCCTTCTCTCTTTCTCTCCTTCGACTAGCCTTCCGACAAAATAGACCGAGAAGACGATTAAGAAATCCAAATTCCCCTCCCTTTTTCTCCTTACGAAAACCCTAAGGACAACCGTTCAATATATCGAACGGCATCGTATCGATCTCGATAAGATCAACTCTTTTATCTCTCTCTCTCTCTCTCTCTCTCTCTCTCTCTCTCTGCGACGAGCTTCCTCCGCATCACTTGTGACGCCGCTCGCTCCAAAGACTTCATTTTTTTCGATAGACAAAATACTGGGCGGTGGTATAGGGTTATGAGGCTGAAGGTTTGACGACGCAGGGCGAAGAGGGAGGTGGGGAAAGAGGAGAGATTAACGCGGCGATCGCTCCGACTACCGCAGAGGAAAAAACTCGAGCGGCGCTAATTCCAAAGAAAGCAAGGAACCCCAACCGCGATAGCTCTACCAAAGGGCCCATCAATCGAGCGGGTTCGAGGCTTTGGGTAGCCCACCCACAAATCCCCGCCATAGCCATCCCACGCAACGGTTTTGCTCCCCCACAATCAACATGCTCTCTCTCTCTCTCGTCTATCTCTCTTCCTCTCTTCCCCCGTTCACTTCTGGTACCTTACTAACAACAACTCCTCTCTATCCCCCCCCTCTGTAACCGAGGGTCTGTTTCCAAACGTGTTCGGGCATAAAAATACACGTGGAAAACATGCTTCTGGGACTGCCTTTGGAGAACATCAAAACTCCGCGTTTACGTAAAGGCTTGGCTTGGCAGTCGTATAAACCCGCGTTTTTCCGTAAACCGCGGTTACCTTCCGGTGGAGTTCTTACGGCACCGCTACACCCTCTGCCGCAGTCGACGGTGTTTCTCTGCCTCTTTCAAAAGTTATTTTTAAAATTTTCAAAAATTTGTATTGCCATCCAATTTTCTTATTAATTTAATTGTGGGTCGTCGTATTGATTCGTTTCTATTTGAGATTTTTTATGAGAACCTCGTTAAATCTTTTTAGTATGGAAATGGAAACTGCGTAGGAAGAATATATTACAAAGTTTAAAAATGTTTTCCTTAGTAATAATAATAATATTTAATTTAATTTGAGCATCGTTTTGGGAAAACTATCCTGTTGTTTTGTATACGTTAGTAAATGGAGTAATAGTTGAAGGTAATGAAAGAGTTAGCGCAAGAAAGGCACACTTAATGAGATGACAGCGGTGATGAGGTTGAGACAGAGAGAAAGTGGGAGTGGAAGGACGTTGAGTGATGTGTTAACTTGCAAAGGAGTTTGTAAAAGGGGTATATGTTAGCAGAGTAAAAACTTTGTTGTATGGGAATAGAGGCACGAGAAATATAATATAAAAAACCGTTCGGGATAGGTGTGTAAGCGAGGTGAGAGTGGACTAAAAAGCTTTCTCGTTTGATGGAATACGATCTGCTCGTGATAAATATTGTAATAAGTTTAAAATTAATATCGGGACCCTTTTGCTTGAGTGATCCTAATGTTTTTGCGATTAAATTTGGTTCTATACCGAATAAGTTGCGAGTCGCCTTGCTTTCTTATTAAAGACACAATTTTGCAGAGTTTTCCTTACGGTAAAATAAAATGATAGTTTAGAAATATTATGGCCTTTAATAATATATTCATATTTTCATCCTTAGCGCGTTTAAGTTCCTTTATTAGATATGTAACTATGTATGTCGCCGTTGTTGTTTGAGCGTAGCCAAGTAAAATAATTTAATCAGTTGATCAATTATACTCAAACATTCTATTATTTATAAGGAAATTGGATAAGATTTCTCTTGGATACCAAATGGGCAGGTCGATAACTTGAGAATTTGAGACGGAACCCTGCAGCAGGTTTCTTGGAAAGCCTTGACCTGGGTGATGGCAAGTGCCTATCTCCACAGTGCGTGTGTGTCCCAACCACCCAACCTTATACTATCTTATCTACTTCAACTTTGGCATGAATGATTGATTTATTGAGACGTCTTGCGTATACTCGGCAAGACGAGATGAAGGGGTTGAGACATGATCGATTACGAACACAAAAGGATACAAGTTTCTACGTTCCTCGTCGTATAAGATTAAACGGTAAAAGGGTCTATCTTCTAATGAAAACAGAAATATCACAACTATTTTTACATTATTCCTTTTATTTATGTGTAAAGATTATAAAATACACTGCAAAATGTATTTGCTGTAAAAAATAATGTCGAGTTTTTAATGAAAAGGAATAAAATTTATTAAAGCACCAATAAATATGATTTTATGAAAACCACCGTTTTTTATATATTAAAATTCATTTTAACTAACAGATTATAAAATATAAGCAAAAATCATATTCAACATTATTGTTTTAGAATGCTAAAGCTTCTCAAAAGTTCAAAATTCCTGCATAAGCACAACTTGCCAAATAAGCCTAACGAAAACGGCAGGAGGCAAGATATTTTTCGATGGATATTTTTTATGCTTTAAAACATTCACCTTTATAAATTCTTTATTTTGTTTACTAAAAAATCTGATTAAAGAGCCATTTCAGCTGCACAGGAAATTCTATAGAAAAAAACATTTTTTTCAAGGCTGAAGTTTTTTGAGCCCCTCAATTATCGGGTTTATTTGTAGCACAAGCCGACCCACGCATAAATGCTTTGCTTTACTATGGAGAGGTTATGGGACCGATAGAGACTCGTATTTGTCTCGTAAAAGGTGGAAAGTCTCTTCATTTATCCTTGGACATCTTTCATAACAAAAAACAAATTTAGGTTTGACTCTTAATTTTACAGGCCTGAGAATTACCACGTAGTAAGCAATTGTATAACTACGCGGTAAATATACGCACTTTTTTAATTTCTCATTTGATATGGAAATAAGAGATTCTTTTTAAATAATATGAGCTAATTAAATTGATATATTATAAGTCATAGCAGGGATTTATAATGGAAAATATATTCTTCTTACATCCGTCTCACCTTTTTTTACTGAGCACAGAAGCTCTAATTAGTACCAAAAATATAACTTTAATGCCGTTGAATAACAGTGAATTAATCCTAATACATTAGTAAGCAGAGGTTATCGGACAAATATAGACTCATATTTATCTTGTGAAAGGTGGAAAATCTCTTCATTTATCTTCTGGCCTATTTCATAAAAACATTAAATAAGGTTCGACTCTTAATTAATTTTAACATCACATTTGTACAGCTACTCTCAAAGAA
Organism: Tanypteryx hageni; assembly: GCA_028673005.1. Lineage (NCBI taxonomy): Eukaryota > Metazoa > Arthropoda > Insecta > Odonata > Petaluridae > Tanypteryx > Tanypteryx hageni. Next base: position 63,173,831 of record CM054116.1, read on the forward strand.
AGATGCACACACATACCGTTCTTTCGTCGGGAATTCTCTAATTAGTGAGGAAAAACCTCAAATGTTAGATTATAATTTTAACAAACCCATCCCATTACTCCATTGCTTTTCCTCACGACACCCTAATGAAACAGACGCATCTATTATTTTTCCTGCCTTGACCCGAACCCCCTTAAAACGCCACCGTGCGCACACATCCACAGACGTAGGCACACCTTTCCACACGTGCAGGCCCTACACGTGCCTTATAATTCCTCGCTCTTCATTACCAGCATCCCAATTCCCTCTTCCTCCCTTCTCCTCTCCCCTCGCATCCTACCTCTCTTTAAACTCCATTCTTAAGGCCCCTTTCCACTCATTCCTCTTTCAGTATTCTCCTCTCGTTCCTCCACCTCTCCCGCCATTCCCCTTTCATTTCCACCCCCATCGTTTTCCCCTTCTCATTTTCCTCCTATCTCAACCTCCATTCTCTCTCCGTCTCATCTTTCTCTCTCTTCCTCTCTCCATCCTCATTATCTCCCGCCCTCTTTCCAACACCCACCTCCGCACAAACCCATTCTTCTTCCCCTTTGTTTTCCCTACGGCGTTCTCTCCATCACCCGCATTCTCCCCGAAATCCACTCCCCAAACCAACTCCCATTCCCCCAACCAGCACTTCTCCTCCTCGCTTTTCGCAACTTCCCTTCCAACCTTATTTGCATCATCTCAACAAACTTCCAGGCCAAAGACATCTCCTTCCGGTTCGCTCAGCCCGGACTTTGAATAACCAACACACACATGCGCGCGGCGGAGTGCGCCAATGTCCCCTCGCCATGCCCAACGCCTCCAACTTTGCCTACCTACTTCCCTCTCTCTTTTTGCCTGACCCTCTCGCTCTCATCCTTATCCCCGAATATCATCATCATCCCTCCCTACATTTCTCCCTTCTTACGGAGCTCGCCACCGCCTATTAACCTTGCCTCCCGAAACGGCCTCTCGCCATCTCTTCCTCGTCCATCGCAGGCGTCACCTCTATCTCTCTCTCCTTCAAAGGCCTCGTTTTCAGCATTATTTAGAATTTTAATCTCTCTGCTTGCTCGACCCCGATCCATTACCCTTTTCCCCAAAACGATCTCCGCATTACCGACAACAAACGGTGAAAAATGTGAATCGGAAGGGAAAAAATCGCCTTGAATGGGAGTCGAACCGAGGTCTTCCGTTTGCCGGGCACTGCGCCACCGAATCAAACCAGATTCGTTGCTTTCAAATTAGGAAATTTCTCGCGAACAAGGTGTAATTAATTAATAAACCTCTCCCGACTAAACAAATTGCAAAGAGGTACAACCGGGAGGCTTAACTGCTTCACTTTCAACACGCTAACATGGTATACTTCCATCCCCATCCCTATAACATCATAACTCATATTTCAATTGTATTTTACTTTTTACTCTTTTCTTGTTTTATATGTGTAAATATAGTATATCAATACCCTTCGTGGTATGTTATATAATATGTGACGGATGGGTATAAAGTATGATGAGGGGCTAACACGCCTCAACCTCGCGCAAATAACGTCATTTATCTACCTATCCCCAAAAATATTACGATAACTCTTTCCGAGAGCCTCATCACGTCCACGTCCTATTTTCACTTCACGGTTTTTTTTATCTCGTCCCTCCCATTTCACGAAATATTGGCCACGCGTTTAAGGGAAGGTTCGCCCTTTCCATTCCCCTTTCTCCTTAACGCCACGGCGTCGTGTGATCGATCTCGGTAGGTCATTTTTCCTCGCAAACTGGCCTCCATAACGCCCTCCCTCTCTCTTTCCCTCAGCGCCGACGAGAAAAAAGGAAGTTCCGGGAGGGAGAGGAAAAAACTAAAAAAAGAAATCGCTCCACAGAGGATTTCGTGCGCTTCGCCGGAGAAATTCGATCATTATCATATTCATATCCGCGTTAGTTCGATCCGAATGGTCACTCAAAGGAAAACCTTTTTATTTTTCGTCGGTCTTTTCCTCCCTCCTACCCCTCGCCTTAACACGTTCGGCGAAAAAGGGACGAAATATGGATTTAATATAGACGAAAAACTCTATTGAAAATCCTTCGGGTGAGACCATATGGAGCATCGCGTTTTAATATTTTCCCTTTGATGAAATAACTAAAAAAACTGCATCAAAGCTCCTGCGCTTTTTCCCGTTTTCCGAATATAACGCGGAAACGTGTCCTGCATTACGGGGGAATTACGCGGGCGGGCTTCCGCTGGAAGTGTCGCACGTACTATGCGGCTAGGTTAATAATTAACTTTATGAAGAAAATGGGCATTACCCGAAGGTGTTCGTGACAGAAACTTATAAAATAAAAGTTACGTAATCTTTTTATTTGGAAATGATTGCACGATTCAAAAAATGTTATATTCATTTTAACGTGTATTTTTTTAGTTCCTAGACGATAGTTTTAACCGTGGTCTTCCAATTAAAGTGCTGAAGTTAATAGTTGTTATCTTCGAATGTTATTGGCCATTGTGTTGCTGTTGGATTTCCGATAAATGAGATAGATAAATAGTACATTTTTGGCATTTAGCATTGCCACGTAATATCCCGGAAGCCAGCGAAGATATTATGTAATAATTGTTAGGTACTTAAATAAATGCATGTTCATATATTTCACGCTGAATAACTGCGCCTTTTAAATCATAGGTCTCGCTATTCATTTCATTAATCTGTAATCCATGTACTTCATGAAAAAAAATTGTTTAACCCCAACCATGAGAAACTTGTTACCTTTGATCATGCAACATTAACTGGATGCTTTTGTTTCGCGTTATAGGGTGTTCATTTGAGCGATGGAGGTTCACTTCCGATTCAAACGAATATCTTTAGTTTTTGGTAAGACCAGAAAATTCCAGATTCAAACATTAACTTCAACGCTTTATAACAACTAAAAATTGCGTAAAAAAAATTATTACTTGAATCCAAATTTTTATGCCTTGCAAGAGGACATCCGTTATTGGCAGTTGAATAATAGCTCTCTCGAAAATGAAGCTCATTGACCGCCACCCTTTCCATCACTCTTTTAATATTAGAGGAAAATAAAACACAACTTAACTGCCTTCCCATCATCGCACAAAGGACTTCCTCGCTCCTTCCGTTATCCCCTCTCTCCCTCTATCACCCCTCTCGGCCCCATTTTCCCTATTCTCCCCCTTTTTGTTCTCTTTCGTTACACGGAGCGCGTGCACGCCTCCCACCGCCCCACCCCCCTGCGACTTGCAATGTCCCCTGTCACCTTTTGTTTCGTCCAGGTAAAGAGTCCTCTCACCGCCCATCCCTCCGCTCCCTGCCTCCCTCATTGCCCCCAATGTCCCCGCTCCGCTCACCGCCGTCCCTCATCCGCCTGAAACCCTTCCTCCCCCATTTCACTTTTCTTTTATAACAGAACCAAGCTCTCATTCTCGCTTCTCCCTCCCTGCACGATCCCCGCCTTAAATCCCTGAATAATGAAAGCACAAAGAAAAACACCTTGTCGAGCGATACCTAAGGTGGAAATTTCACGGCCCGAAGGCTGCCTATTTTTTCTCTTTCTCCCTCTCTCTCTCTCACACACACAATCTTCAACTTCCTCCCTCCATCACTAAGTCCCTTTTATTTCGCTCTTTCACTCCTTTCCAGTTTCCTCTTATTTTTCGACGTATTTGTCTTTTATTATTCACATCCTCTAAGAGTCTTGAATGCCCTTTACGAACCTATTTTTGATCTTGCGACTCCACCAAGGATTTTGACCCCGTTACGTTCTTTTCCGCTTGCGCGGGTACGTCACCAAGGGATTACATAAAGGTCATGTATATATACTAAGCGGGATTCTTCCCCGTTCTCTTCATTCTTTCTGCGATGGAGTACTTTCGCTGTTATGAAGGGATGAAAGAGAAGAAACAACGAAAGCGCGTTTTGAGAGGAAAAGGACTTTCACTCTGGAACGGGGATGAGGCGCCGATTTTTCGCACGTCTTGCGATTTTAAATGAGCGGAATTTTATTCTGCTTACCGGTATTAAGCAGCACTAAATTTTTTATTATTTCGTAGTTTTAAAAAAATTAGCTCAATTTAATATTTTGTGAGGCTTTTTCAATGATAATAGTTACAAATTTATCAAAAAATTGTTTTTTTTTCAATTCGAAACGATAAAATATTCTATGTTTGATAACTGTTAAAATTGTTTCTTTTTTATTAATCGCAAGGTCGCAAATTACGCAAATTTCCTTATCTAATTGGAGGTTCCACAGCTTCCGATTATAGATAATTTACAGAACCACGCCAACGCATTTCAAGTCGGTTATCGCAGGGTCATAAATTTCACGAGTTACTCCTGAATATAATCAGGAGAAAGCGTCCATATAAGTCGAAATAGAATGCTTGACAAATCCTCGCAACTGCGTCCGCAAAATTTTCCGATAACGTAAGCTGTTTACTCATCATAGAAAATACACGCGGGGACTCGAAGATAAAATTTTCGTGTCGTAAGAAGTTGGATGGTGTTGAAAATTACCGTAGCCGTTCGTGTTCTGATGAAGGTGTCGGAAAAAATGTTTCGTAATTAGGGCGAAGCCTTATGCGAGCACTAAGACGCATTTAGTTACTTTGAGTGGGAGGAGGGAGTACGCGAAGGCAAGGAGGGGCAGAGAGAATAGTAAACACCTCCGTAGCACGCAAATGGCCATATATAGTACCTCAACCCGACACCGTATCGGCGGTCTAGCATCAAGGCGCGACCTTTGTTCTATCCCTTGGAAGCAAAACGGGGGACACCTATCACCGAGGCGGAGATGCCTTCCTGTGACCAGAGGGTAACCCCGTGAGGAAGCTGAGATGAGCTCCTATCTGGTGTAGATGGTGCACGAGGCATAGAAAGTCGCGACCGAGAGATTGATTGCAGCGATCTAGTCCCTTATCTCGGTCAAATTACGCTGGGTGTATGAAAGCACCTTTTTGAAGTACGATTTCCTGTTACGTGGCCTCGTATCCATATATATGCGGTTTCTTGTTCCGTAGAACGTAAATGTGACATACTGCTTTTACTATATGTAAACTATTGAGAAGAAATTCTATACTAATAATTCATGAATACGTCATCTCTGTACAGGTTAAGAACATTTCCTCTAATTAGAATGCCTGAGAATTAATATTTTTTAATCCAAATAGAAAATATTGGTTGATTTCTTAAATCCGTCTTGTTTTCGATTCCTTTTTGTAGCACCTGCCGCCTATTATAATGAAAATACTTAAGATTGTTAAGGAAAGAATTAAGATTTATAGATTTGCTAACATCAAAAGCCTAAGAAGAAATAAAAATCTCGGAAAATCATCTCTGATGGCGATTACTAGGAAGCTAATGCTATTGCTAAACATCCGTCTGTCTATTCTAGCAGATATAATAGAGAGGCTCTTGGTGAATTTATTTTAATGATATTCAATATCCGAGACCCTAGAAAAAGAATAAATTTCACTAACGATGAAATATCAAACCAGGATTAACGATATCTTTTGCAGAGGCAGGAAAGGTTAGGGAATTTTCGTTCGTGGATGATACATTCGTTTTATTGACGAATATTCGATTCCATTTGACATTTCAGAGATAATGACCATCATACATTAGATTTTAGCGAAGAATGCTTATTAAAGAGACCCAGTTAAATCTTTCTATCCATACATCTATGTAAGAATTCAAAAGAGAATTACCGAGCAGGACTAAACTACTAGAATAAAATTGATAAACCACGTCTCTCCAATACCCATACAAAACGAGAAGAAAACCAGATGCGCATATCGACTATAAAGCTGCCGTCATCAATGATCATTAATTGCTACTAGGTTCTAAAATGTTCAAGCATATTAATAGGAAATCCAAATAAATACAGTTATAGTTATAATTTCGTAGATCATAAAATGATTTTATAATACGTCAACGTAAAAAAATATTTCAAATAATCTCTCTTACAGCACAAACGGTATCTCAGAGTTAATGAAATGGATAACCGAGGAGGAAGAAGAAAAACCCGGTGCCAGCATTTGCCTGCTATCATGGGGGCCAACGATATTGTTAAATGTTACGGGCCAAAATTTCATTTTAGTTTCAATTTCCCTAAACAATGCAACTTTCGCCAACACTATGATCAAGCTGCTTTTATAAATATTTCAACCACTTAAAAGTTAATGTTACAGGTAGGAGATGAAGCGACAAAAGTTGTTAATCGCGTGTTCAACGGTTAAATTTAAACAAACGCTTTTGCAAAGCACGGCGGCGCAACAGCTCCCTCTATCGTCTCGATGAAAATTCATGAGTGGAGAAGAAAGAAGCTTTAGGCACTCCTACAACAGCGAGCCCAACGTCTATTTTTGAGTTAGGAGATTAAGAGGGAGGGGTGGGCGTTAACGGCTCCGACTGCGGACACACGGAGCAATTAACCGACCTAACTAAAATTGAGGCATTTTTCCCCCGGTCGCCCAAAAAGACAAGTAATTTTCGATCCAATTATTATCGCAACGACAACGGACGATCGCGCCGCGAGAGTTTTAATGCATGCGAAATCATCACGGGGAAGGCATGGCAGAGAGCACCGTAAGTTTCGGAAAATACGGAGCTCGGGTGCGTGTATTGGCTGTGGAGTGTGACCTATAAAAGTACCGACGCCCTTGCCTCCTCTCCCCCCTTCCTCTTCCCTAGCATCACCAAAAAACCGCACCACCTTCTATGGGGTCTCTTTCGGCGATCCTCTGCCGAACACCATAAATTCCAATTTTCTCTTACTCCGCCCCAAAGAATCGGAGATATTTTTTCATCGGCTCTCGGAACTATATTCCTAGCATTTTTTTAACCGTAAAAATAGGCGACCCCGAGCGCTGCAAGAAGCTCCTATCATCCCATCTCCGAATCCTCGCCGCCGACGGGAGAAAAACAGGCTACGTGAAACCGAGTTTATCAATTTTCCATCACCGAGGCCAACGATAAAGCTTTTTTAAGGTGTTCCCAGGAAGAGAGGGAAGAAAAAGAGGAAAACAGGTCTACAAAGACATCGAAAAAATACACGCGGTGGCAGCTCGTCTCATAATACTCTATGCCGCAGGTAATCACCTGAACGCTTTTGGAAGGGTGATTGAATGTTTCCATATCCGTCCAGGCGAAAGATAAAAAAGCGTTTGGAGCGTACGTTTAAGGAGAGATGTAAGGTGACAGGCAACCGGACGCGGTGGACGATGGGACGCGATAGCGTAAAATAGATTCCCAAGGTTTTCGAATGCGAAGAATGGTGTTTGTGTGAATTTACTATTCCCTCGAAGCTTCGAGAACAAATTGTCAGTTTGCTATCGAATCAGAAATAATTGCATTTTAATCGAGGAATTCCTTTAACAGGATGTTTTGGGTGACTAAAGTGATATTATAGCAAGATATTAAAACATCCATTTGTTGAAATTTCTCAATATATTTTTTTTAAGTTTGAGACGAGTATAGACATGAGTAGAGGTTTCAGAAAGGTAGAGACTATTTACCGTGGACAATTTGTTTGACAGAGGATTGAGGGACGCGTAACATTAGGGAAGGGTTGTACTACCCTTTTCTGATGGTGAACTGCATTAGTAATTCCGAGTACAGCGGAGGGCTACATTTAAAGTCGTGGTTGTTTAAATAGGCCACATTTAAAGTCGCAGATAATTCGATGCTCCACGTTGGACTTGAACCTCAAACAGGTCGCCCGGTATTTTGCAATGCAAGAGTCAAGTGCGGGCATTCTGGCCGCGCTGGAAAATATTTTATCCGTTTAAAAAAAATAAATAAAAAGTAGTTGGCGAGTAGGTTTAGTATATGAATTGTCTGTAAATAATTACACAGGTACTTCTCATTTCCAACGACTTGACCGAGAATTGCAAGCCAAAATTAAGGTGCGTAGCGCCTTCCTACCTGGAGCGAACGGAGAGAAGGGTTCACGTGCGTAGCCCATGGAGCGCCTCGCGAAGAATGGCAAGGGGTTGGGCGCGATTGGTGACAGTAAAGAAGTCCCTAGTGCTAAGGAAAATATTGTCTAACCTCTTTCTTTCTCAGTTATTTTAAGACAACCAAATATTGCGGCTGCTTCATATTGTATATGGCGTCATACCTCTAAAAAGTTCGCTTTATAATTGATAGTTCGGAAAATACTCTCTGCGTAATGAAACAGGCAAATGAATGGATGATATGTAAATTCCTGCTTGGCCTTATTCTTGGAAGTGGTATTATTCCTTTAAAAATCTAAAGCACTTCATTAGCTCGACAGATATGGTATGTACATTCACACAAACTAAAAAACCAAATACATAAGCGTTTCGTTAAGTAACTCAATAAAAATATGGTAGATAAGATATATTAAAAATATTTAACTACAAATGCTCAATTTAATGATTCTATGATAACTTTACCTCTTACTAGAACTTATATGTCAGTATTTGATGTCATATTCCTAGGTGATTGAATCAGAATTTTTATGGATATTTCATTGCCTTTATATTCTAATTCACACACTATAACTTGGTAAAATTATTTTAAAGTGATATTACTCGCTATTATTTGAATTGATGGGTCGTCTTTAAGCTTAGCATGCAGTCAAGTTTAAAGAGGCGTTGAATATTAACAAGAGTAGAATATGGTGGTCAGAATGTAATTTTCAATGGTTGCGCAATTCGGATAAATTATTATTAGCTCTGTTTATCATGGTGGTATATTCATTCTCCCATAATTATTCATTCTCCCATAATGATTCCATCACTCATAAATAGGCAAATATCTGGAACCTATGGCACAGAAATAAACGCAAAATTGTTGCAGCAATATTCTTAGTCATAACGTATGTAAGCAACATAGACGGTAAATTCTGAAATTATTTATTTATATTTTATTTTATTTATATTTAACTTTCTCATAAACAGCACTTTATGGCCTTTTACAATGAGCGCAATAACGCTAACAAAGACAAACACATACGTCCATGTCCTCGGCAGGATTCTAACCCGCAACCTTAGCATTGGGAGCTAGACACAATAACCTCCCTTCTACCAAGGCCGACATTTGATGTAAACGAAAACCAATAGCGTTTGAATAATGGCTAGCATAACTTCGGTCAATCTATTCCATCAATCATCTTACATTCTCTTGAGCCAGAAATAAATAAATCACATATTTCCAAAAGAACCATGGAGCAGCGCTGATGGATGGATGATGATGCAATTATCAGACCGAGTGAAATACGCAACCCATTAAAGTAAAACCCCTCTCAAAAGTCCATCGAAGTCGAAACGTACTCAAATGAATGCGAAAGAGCTAGTAAAGCGTTGGCTGCGCCAATAAAAGCACCTGTCGTGCTACGCATATGTTTTCGAAGATAAAATGGACCACCAATCCATTTCCATTTGAAATCGAAAATATTCTGTACATTTTGAAATCTCTGGCAAATAAAAAAAGAGATGTGCTTCGAATGTGGCCGGGAACGAGGTGCGTAATATAAAAAATAAAAGGGATTTCGTCAGGTCGTAAAGCGCAAAATAAAGTAATGGTCAAGAGGTCAAATAAACGCGCATGCAAAGACACGTGCATATGCGCACATACGCATATACAAGCATACAAATATACACACACCCAGACATATATGTAAACGCATGCATCGACAAAGGAAAGGTCAGAGAAGGAATTGATTTAGAGAGAGGATTAGACACTTTCGGAAGGATTTAGAGATACGTGAGGGAGAAGATGGCGGCAGCTCCTCATTTGGAAAGTAAAATATCACCTAGGAGGGAGGAAAAGGCTCGGTTTGCAGAGGGGTGCAAGTTAAGGGGAAGGTGGGCATAGAATTTCGCCAGTTCCAAGGGCTGTATTTGGAAGAGAAATGTAGCCGGTCGCGTCCTTCGGTATGGGTAGAATGAAAGGAAACGAATGCCTTTCAGCCGGATATTTATACACACGTACACTTTGCGGACGTACAGAATTCACAGCACTCTCCCCCGAGGTTACCTCTTCTTCATCCCATCTCACGTTCACAGCCAATGTTTCAATACGGACGTCGGGGACGTTCGCATAAAATATCTCTCTTGGGTTTTATACTTTGAGAAGTCCGTCGGAACGAAAGCCGTAAGAGGAGATAAAATATTATGCCCTCAGCAAAAATACGTGTGATCTAAATCTACTGAATAACTTGTGTGCGTAAAGTTTTTCGGAGAACATGGGCTTCGCTGACTTGAAGATAGCATTTATTTACATATTTTGGCGATAGATAATGTTATTAATAAAAATTTATATTATGATATTAAAGTGAAATTTTCCGCAAAAATTACTAGAAACTGTACATTTTGTTTATTTACAATAAGTACGTAACAGGTTAGTTATATTTGCATATATATATATATATATATATATATATATATATATATATATATATATATATATCACAAATAAAAATATGTTATCGTGACTATCAATTGGTAGTTTTAAATTACACAGGTACTCAGGCGTATAGTAATGCTTGCTTATTATATTTATACATATAAAACAACTGGATTGGCATAATCGTCTAAAATAACTGGCTTGGTTTGCATTCTACCGGTTTTAAAGCAATAACGCTGAAATAAAGAGTTTCAGAATCACCGATGTAATATCCTTATATATGTATGCGAAGCTAATTCGGTTTTTAAGTTTATTAAAAAAAGGTAATCATACCCATTTTCATGTATTAAATTGTTACGATCACTTTCTCTTTTGGGAATCCTAATATACGAGTCCATTTAGCAATTCCATTGTGCAATCTTGCGGGAATATTTAGTAACTTTGATTTAGAAATGCTTAAAATTGTAATCGATTAGGCCACCTTAGGTGTTCTCTGCACGCAAGCAATGAATCATTGGGACGCATATGAAAATTTATATCGGTGCCTTCAAACTAATTAGGCTTGTAATTCTCGCGAAGATCAGTTATTTCACGGGCATTAACAAATTTACCGCGCAAAGTTTGCAAAACAGGTGCTGGCGCCGCCCATAAATTAAACGCGCGTTTAGCGTCAGATATATTTCCATGGTTACCCGAGATGACAAGGTGATCCATCGCCGCCGATATTTTCGGCAATCCCCAAACAACTAGCGATTCGTAAGCATTTCGAGTACCTCGTAAGCCGTAAACAAGCGGTCTTCCTCTCTTCTCCCTCTCTCCGCGCGTGAAATTCGAACCAAATAAATGACGACACACGAACGAAGTACTTGTGTTCCCATCGAGATTCAAACTTAAGATAACGCTGCGGATTGGTCGTTTTCTCTCGTTCCGGCCCATTTATTTACGTCATTCTCGTAAATAAAAGCCTTCCCACCCACTCAAATGTCTACTCGGAGGGTGAAAAGGCGGAAGGTGGCTACGCACATGTATGTAGTGAACAGGCCGTTACTCTCTTTCTCTCGTGGTGTGATTTAGGGTATTGTCAGCCTATTGACGTGGAAGGAAGTGGAGCTTCGAAGTAGGGAGTTCGAGTAAGGACGAGTAAAGGAGCGTCGTATTCGTGGAGTAAATGTAGTGAGGTCGGGGAATGAATTCTTTTCGAAGTGATTTTAGATCGGGAGCTACATCAAAATTGAATGGGCATGAATCTTTGGCTGTGTAAGGTGCGCGGGAATACATGCGGGATATATGTACCTAGTTATTTAGCAGATCGAATGGATGATAAAGGTTAACAAAATGGATTTCTGGAGCAGGAATATTTCACGCCATCTTTTCGCCGTCGCTCGATCGAATGCAATTTATCCGAAGTCACGTTCGGTTTGTGCACACTCCACCGTTACCTCATAAGCACAAAAGGTGTTCTGTCCGTGAGGAATGAGTGGCCATTTTCGCGTAATCGTAGGGCTCCCACTTGGAGAATGCAAGGATAGGGAAGTGACTCCTGCCGCTTTGAAGAGGCAAACATTTCTTCCGGGAAAAAACGCGAGATGCGAATTTGCGATAGCTCGGAGAGAATGGAATTGACCTGAAATATTGGCGGCATATTTCCGTTGACGTTTTTCATTATTGGGGTTAGTTTCCACCGCGCGGAGACTATTTTATTAAAGACGAGAATTTCCGAAAATAAAATTTGCCTCCTCTCCCTTGCTAATAAAAACTTCCTCGGTTGCATTCCTTGCATTTTTTGCTCGTGTGCTGCAGACGCAAATGACGGCAATTTTTTCACTGCAGCCACGCAGGTGCAGGTTGCGAAGTTTCAAAAACTTTTAATGCGTTAGGAGTGCTTTCCTGATTAATGTGATCCTGTGCGCGATACCATGAAGGTTTTAATCCCGGCTCGGTAAACTCGAGTGACAGCTTCCTTTCTGCGGAAATTTTTCCATCGCTTATAATCATGTGATAGCACCAGTAAATCCGTCTCCGCCACTCCTATTCCGATAGTGTATTAACCCATTTCCCGTTTCTGGTTTGATTTTGACAAATGATTCATACGCTATTTCTGCTTTCTCGATCGTGAATAACTTAATCCGCTGATGGAAAAGGTCGTAATTTTTAAAGATTTTATCCCCGCGGATGGTTACTAATTGCTTAAACGTGCATTTTGTGCATTTATCTTCCAGGTCATATTTATTTCTTAACACATCCACTTCATACCGAATATGATTTCAATGGTAAACACATATTCCCATTCAGAAGCATGCACATTAACGCTAATATTATTGGTGCTATCGAAATCATCAATCGGATTCCAGCCATATTGGGAAGCTAGAATACTCTTTCCTTTAAAATTTTTCGTATTAAGAGTTTAAATTCACAAAAATGTTTTCTTAAGTATACCTGTTGTTGAAATATTTCCTTACATTCAAAGTTCATATCGGAATCGATAGGTGATTAGGCGGAGAGGTAGGCAATATTCAAACGCTGACTTGGATATGTCTATCTAAAACAAGCGATTAAATTTTTTATTCTATGTATAGACATATTTATTACGAATTGCAAGCGTTCAAAAAATCACCATACACCAAGATATAAACTCGTAAATAAACCAACGCGACAGGAGCCCATTTATATAAGATAATAGTTTTCATTTTCTGCGAAATTAAGGCATCTATCCTTAATTTCTAAATTGTCTGGCAATCGGCTTCGCGTCCAAGTTTTCCAATTTCAAGTTTCATGGCTCAGATCGCCATTTTAAGCAATAACTATAATCATCATTAAGACAATAGCTTATATGTTACACTAAAATTTATGTAAAAAGTAGGATATTTTGTGTTATCTATTTGTATCCTTTCTATATCCTCCGTAAGAAGCAACTAATTACAATAGATATATCCGATCATTATAAATAGCTGCATCTTACATACATAAGATATAGGATATATGGAGCTACTTATTACGGAAGATATATGATATATATATATATATATATATATATATATATATATATATATATATATATATCATATATCTTATCTTATATTATCTTATATCTTATATAACCCTATTAGCCCCCTTACAATGTCTCCTTGTTACATTGTAGTTATTCGCACTTTCCCTTACCACACTCTCTCTTTATTGTCTATCCACCCCTCCTACTCCCCACCTCCTCCAATCATCAACCTTCCCACATCACCCTGTCATTCCCCGCCCAGTGTGTCACTTTACGTTACCCTTTCGCTGAAGAAGGGCATAGGCCCGATAAGCTTGCGTGTGTTTTTGTGTTCGTGTGTTTTACGTGTCTCTTCGACGCCCCCAGCAGCCTGCCAGCTTGGTCCTCAACTTGATAAGTGTCCGCTGGGCTTCCCTCAACACCTTGTTGCCACCCTCATCACTACCTTTTCTTTTCCTTTAGTTAATATATATATATATATATATATATATATTAACTAAAGGAAAAGAAAAGGTAATGATGAGGGTGGCAACAAGGTGTTGAGGGAAGCCCAGCGGACACTCACCAAGTTGAATATATATATATATATATATATATATATATATATATATATATATATATATATATATATATATACGGAACTGAAATTTGGCAGGATGATAGGTTATTAGGTACAACCAACCAGAAAAATCGAAAATTTCAAATTTTTTAAATTTTTACTGGGGTGTTTTTGACCCCAATGTTCCATTTTGATACTCCTTAAGAAAACATGGAAATCTGTGCAGAGTTTCATTATTTGAATTTTTAAATTAGTTATAATTTACATAGAAACTCAGGATGGAAATAATTCTATAAATAAAAGAATGCGGTTTCTTATTTTTGAAGAAAAATTTCAAATTGATGCCGAATTGACGAAGAAATAAGTTTTTAATTGGAAAAAAGCAGATGCTCAACAATAAAGAACTTCGGCTAACATAGCAACCAGGACAATGTTTTTCGATGGGAATTGCCAATACGTATTATAATAGCATCGCTTTAATACTTTTTAATAGGGAAATTCTTATTGTCCCAATGATTTCAACTAAAGACGCATATGTACATATGATTACGTCATAATTTTAAAACGCGATATATGTTATTAAATAAAATAACGTTACTCCTTTCAATTATGGGGGTTAATGAACTGTATAAAATAATAGATTTAATTTAGTTCTCCTAAAGAGAATCAATCGATTCTATTATAATGCAATTGATTTAAAACTACGGCGTAAATTTATAACGAGGTCAAAATCCAAAAACAGGATATATTAGAAAATTGTGAAAAACTAATGTCGTATTGGAGCTGAAATTTTAAAGTTATTTGGAGCATAGTCCACATACCCAAATAAACATTTGAAAATCTCGATATGTTGTTGCGGCCGTTAAAATTTGTTTTAATTTAAACAAATAGATAAATAGTATTTCACTTCTTGATAAGCTACAATTTGAAAATTTGGCAGAAATGTGTGGCTTTAGTACCCTACTGTGGAAAAAGTATAATATTCTTAAAATTGCGAATTTTTGGGATTGTTTTACTCTATTATTGTTACATAAGGAAAGAACGAAAATTGGTGCAGAGGTGAAATCTTTAGAATTAAAAAAATATCTCCATTGATGAAACATCTCTGAAAAATGAATGTTTTTCAAAGTGAGATGAAATGCTTGCAGAATGCAAGCACCTTTTATTAGTATGATATACAGTGCAACTTCTATAATCCGAACTGCTTCTCAACATTAGGTGGCAAGTGTCGCTTAAGCTAAGCGAGCCTCAGAAAGTGAAATTTGAATCATTTTTGTAACAATGTCGGGCACAAATGTTCACTACTAACGCCTCTTGCGGCTGAATAGATGATCGTTTTAAAGCAATGAGCCATATCGGCGCGACCGGTCATGCCGTTATCGCTCATTCCTACTACCGCGGCCCAGTGTGGAGTACAATTTTCCTGTCCATCAACGCGAATATCTGTCATTTTAGTGAAGTGTAAGTATATTAATTGGTGTTTTATTAACAGAAATTTAATGCATAATAGATTTTTTCCTCGTTATTTTACGAATCCAGTAATCCACACTATGACAATCTAAACACGCCCTTGCATTACTTAGTTCGGATTATTGAGGTTGCACTGTATACAGGATATGTATATACCATATAAAAGCTAAGGTATTTTTAGAAGTGATACCGAACTGAAATTATGCATGAATATAATTCATTGGTTACGACCACTGTAAAAATCTGAAATTCCAGAAAAATTTATATTTAAGGAGTGTTTTTGACCCCAAAGTCCAATTTTAAACACCCATAAGAAAAGCATTAAAAACTGTGCAGGGGTATAAAAAATTGCTACTTAAAATTATTTAAAATAAAGATACAAGGTCGAGGCATGAATTATACTGTGGAAAAACGAATGAAGTTTATTTTTCTTGAAGACAATTTAAATCCATGCTGAATCTGCTAAAAATTTGATTTTAATTATACAATTATGAAATTTTTTTGGTCTTCAACAATGAAAAATATTAACTGCCATAGCAACGACTCCAATGCCTTTCATGGGCATTGATTTTCCATATTTTAAGAGCATTGATTTAATGCTTAGACTGCATTGTAATCCGTTTGATTTCAGCAAAAGACATACATATGATGACGTGATAATTTTAAATTATTTTCTATCCCGATATGTAATAAAAGTCATGGATGATGACACTTATCACACAGAATATCTTAATTTTACATACATTTTAGCGTAACATATACGCTATTGTCTTAAGGATGATTATAGTTATTGCTTAAAAAGGGCAATCTGAGCCATGAAACTTTAAATTGGAAAACTTGGACGCGAAGCCGATTGCCAGAGAAATTAGAAATTCCGGATAGATGCCTTAATTTCGCTGAAAATGAAAACTATTATCTTATATAAATGGGCTCTGTGTAGTTCAAATGGTGTCGCGTTGGTTTATTTACGAGTTTATATCTTGGTGTATGGTGATTTTTTCAACGCTTGCAATATGCAAGCACCGACAACTCGTATATATCCTATACTAGTAGAAGGTGCTTGCATACTGCAAGCAATTCATCTCACCTTGAAAAAACATTAATTTTTCAGACAGATATTTCATCATTACAAATATTCTATTAATTCTAAAGATTTCACCTCCGCAGCGATTTTCGTTTTTCCCACATGTAAAAATAATAGTTTAAAACAATCCCCAAATGTAGCAATTTGATACATTTTACACTTTCTCCATTATGGGGTACTAATGCTACACATTTCAGCCAAATTTTGAAGTTGTAGCACTTCTAGAAGTAAAGTAATTTTTTTCTAATTGTTTAAAATTTAAACATTTTTAACGGTTGCCGCAATATATATATGGAGAAATTGAAATGTTTATTTGTGCAAATGCACTGTTCTGTAAATAATTTTAAAATTTCAGCTTCCTAGCTCATCCCGTAGTACCTAAAAAATTATTAAACTTTAATGTTCAAATGGGGTTAAAACAACCCCTAAAATTTACAATTTTAAAATTTTCGATTTTTATAGTTGGTTATGAGAAAAGTTCTTTAATCTTGCAAAATTTCAGCTTCCTAAACTTATTAGAATGGTCTACACACTGGATTGCGTTTTCCCATGCTAACTTATGGGAGATATTCCGGGGTCTCTGGAGTCGAACCCAAGACACTGCAAGCAAAAGTGACAATAATTCCAAATAGATATTGCGGCCATCTAGCAACACTGAAAATTTCATTTTTCTAGCTTACCGGAAAGTGCTTATAATTAATTTACAAAAATGGCGCAATGCTTTTCTTATGGGAAAAAACGCAACTTTCGGAATTTCTGGAGTCGAACTCATGTCACTTAGGTAAGAAGTCTCATTTTATCTGAAGGTTTTTCTATTATATCTACAAAAATTAAAACTTTCAGGTCTCTAGCTCTTGTAGTTTGGGCTGGACATTAGTATCCTCCTATATGTTATATCCTCCTCCTCTGTAAGAGTCGTCGATATATAATCCAGTTCGGTCGTTCTGTCTGGTCTGTGTGGCACGCTGGCGTCTTCAATGGCACGTTGTAACGCACTTCTAACAAACTTCCTGATTAGGTTGAAATTTCGCAGGAATTTTTGATTCTGATATAAAATTTAAATGACGAAAAAAACAAAGAAAGACTCGGGTTTGACTCCTGGGAGGCGATTTCCATTTCCCGTAAAATAACACGTAAAAATCGACTTTTTTAAAGTGCAGGCTTTTATTCATTTGGAAACTTAAATTAGAAAGAATTGACGTAAGATCTTTGAATTTAAACTGTTTTAGGAAAATTAATAAAGTTTCTTATACTATTCATCTTTTTCCGCACACCGTTCGAAATCTCTCATATTAAACATTTAAATCACATATTTTGGGAACGTATCAGTGTTTAAACGGAATGTTGCCTTGCCGACCTCGTCATTGTTAAGCTTCGAGAATCGTTGTCTCCCCCCGCATGCGTGCAATATATACGAGTGCATTGATTGCTTTAAATTATCGTAGGATTTTTCGCGAAATTACGTAATCCTAATGGGATTGGGATTAAGTTTGGATTCTTTTGCTTATATAAACGACCATATAGATGTAGAATAAGAGAGGGGGATGTGGGGTGGGAGATAGGAAGGAAGGTACATAGAGAGTAAGGGAGGTGTAGAATTAGAAATGGACGGGAGGAAATAGATAGAAGGAGAGCTATGGATTGGGACAGAAGGGAATGAGAGAGGGGGAAGTGAGACAAAAGAGAGGCAGAGGGGGAGGGAGAGACAGAGAAGGAAGAGAGTGGAAGGGAGGGATGGAGGGACGGCGAGAGGGAGGGAGGAATGGACGGCGAGAGGGAGGGAGGGAGGGACGGCGAGAGGGAGGGAGGGCGAGAGGGAGGGAGGGAGAGACGGTGAGAGGGAGGGCGGGATGGACAGCGAGAGGGAGGGAGGGAATATTATTATTTATTTATTATTATTACTTCATTTTTGACAAGGGGCTCATCATTTAGCATATTTTACTGATTTTTCTTATCGAAATCAAATATATTTGGAATACTTTTGTCATAATTCCGTCATATTCGACGGGCAACTACGCTATTTTATGATGATAGCTTTAGGACAGATTATTATGACAATAATAGTGAAATAACAGCATGATGCATTTAGCACTGGCACACAAATTGACGCAAGATTTCATAAAATGTATTGATATATTAAAAACTTCGTTTCAATATTTTTTCTTTTACAATTTCTGTAAACTTAATCACCACTAAACCTGTTTGTCACGGAACCGATTCTGAAACATCTACGTTCGATAACAAAACTGGCTTCGTATTTTTATGACAGCGAGTAGAATATATTCTTTGTGAGCATTGAATTGAATACGAACAGAACCGCAGAGCGTTATCCAAAAATGAAACAGTACAGAAGCGGAAAGTGGTTTTTACAACTTTCCCGGAAAGGAATGAAAAATTGCCCTAATTCTTGGGGACATGGAATACATTTTTTCGGCCGAAGTGCGATAAGCGCGTTTACAAAAAATATTAGACCAGTAAATACTTTCTTTTTCTCCTTTTCTCTCTCTCGAACTATTGGACATGCCGTTATTTTCCTTAAATTTTTAGCCCCCCATCTCCAATTCCTTCGGCGGAAAACTTCGTCTCCGTCACTTGCAGGCTTTCCGCAGAATACCTCGGAAACCCATCAAAAGACCAGGGACAGAGTTACGATGCCCTTATCCCTTCAAGACAGAAACATATATGTGCTTTGATGGTCACCATGAGAACCTTTCCGCCGCACATTATTCATCACGCACAAATAACCTCGCCCTCTGAAATCCTCCGAAACTTCCTTACTCAGAAGAAGCCGGTCTTTCTCCAGAATTTCTCCCAGCCGGACGCTGTTCCACTCGCACGTATCCATAGTTTATTTTTCAGTTCTGTTTTGGATGCTTATAGACTGTGAGATATCGCATCCTGACGCAATAAGGAACCCGCAGCTGTTCTAGAAACTCTTAACGCATAAGCTGCGTTATTTATCGTCCCGCTAAGTATAGGAGATGGAATAAGGTAATTTTTTTTGTCAAGATGATTTCATATAATCGTCGTACTCTCGGCGACCAATGTTTTATGCTATTATTGTTGTATAATTCATAGAATGTCCGTATTACTTACCATGTACGAATATATTTATTTCATTTGATGAAAATGACATGCACAATTACAAGGAAACGATTACGTTTTTCAACATTTCTTTTGTAAAGATTACAAATATATCCCAAAAAATAACTTCTTCTTTAAGGTGGAATTAATTGATGATATTGATATAGGTTCTCCTGATGGTACCATTATCCTCTCCTCCGCGTTTTCTTTAAAGATATGCACCAATAAATTGAATCGTGTTCATAATCCTTTAAGTGGTGTAATCGACAATAATCCATTGTGGAACGTAATTTAGTGAATAAATACAATTTCCTACTGCTCGAATTAATTTCTTATTATTTATATGCCTTTACGCGGGCAAGCAAATGATTAAAACTCGTCTATTATGGCCAAATATTTACTCACATCTACGCCTCTCACGGAATCCTCTAAACAAACCTTTCCCTTTTGTAATTTTAAGAGGCCAGGTGCAGGGCAGTCCTGTTCGCAACCACAGTTTGATCAACGGCGGATAATCCAATCTTATTGCCTGTCTCTCTATCTCATAATTATTCAGCATATTTTTATTTTCCCCTCAGTATTTGCTTCTAGCCGTAAAAGGAATTTGAAATAAATGGCCTTTATTCCGTAGAAATTATTAAAACTCCAACTTTATAAAACGATGGTATTATTTCATAATCAAGCAAAGAAAATTTTTGTCCCATTCCACCGAGACGGCTAAACAGTTCATGTTTACATAGTATATTTATGCCACACAAATAACACCATATCAAAACTATCGTCCGTTCGCCGCACCGGCACTAGTTAACATTCAGGTCGTAGTAGTGGCTTTTATTTTTTGTTTATTGATTTACTCAAAATGAGATTTAGTGGTTCGGAAAAGGTCACTGAGAAAGTTCAAACGTATAAAAATAGTTATCATTCGAGCTTCATTTCAACATCCCCTCATCATAATCGAATACGAGCTTAAATAGGGACAGCGGCAGTAAATTCATTATCTATACTACCTCAGCTAACAAAAATGATCGTTTATGACTTTCTTGAGCTTATTAATTTATTTGCAATGAAATTTTATTGTTTGAAAATAGTACTTATTATTTAACCGGTGTAGGGGTTAGCGTGTCGGCTTACCATTAAAAAGTTCCGAGTTTCGATGACCGCGTATAGTTTTAGCTATCATCTGCGCCTGGTAGTGGGCGGCAGTACTGTCAGTATTGTATTGAGTCGGAAACAAACCTTGGCTGGGTCAATATTCAATAGAGCTGTAGGCGAGATTGGTACGATTTGAACGGGTACAATATTACGATATGAAAATCTTGAGGGAAAATACCACATTACAATTCCCTAGTGATGATTATATAGTTGGACAAAATGAGTTTTCCTGAGGTAAAACATTCCAGAGATAACAAACTCCAACATTCAGATCTCCAGGTGGGGAGTGCATTGAGAAAAACTTTGTCGAAGGCGACTTAACGTATAGGCATTTGGAAAATTAAAACCATGAGGAATGGAGGAAAGCTAGAGAACCTGGAAGAATAACTGAGAAGAGATAAGATTGACATGATAGGGTTGAGCAAAATTAGATGGGAAGCAGGAAGGTAGTTCGACGCGAAAGAATTCAGGGTAATTCCCCTGGAAGCAATAGTGAGGCAAGGGGAGTAGCCCTGATATTTATAAAAATATGATTAAAAGCGCGCCAAAAGTAATAGTAATGAACTATAGGTTGATGGCAATAAAGCTCAAAGCGGTTCCAGTGGGCATGCTAGTAACCCAGATGTATATGCCAACGACCGCTCATGATGAAGAAATGGAGGAACGACTGAAAATGATTAACTGATAACTGATACTAAGTACAAAATGGAAATATGTACAGAAAAATCCAAGGTCATGCGAATATCGGGTAAATAAAATAAATTGAACATAGGTATTTGGTGAAAAGTCATTAGAACGCAGTCTTGTGGTGCCGGTCTCTTTAGACCAGCTACCGAAATCAGTCTACCAGCAGTGCTATTAGACTGTCATAGTTTGCAAGTTTCAGCATATAAATACCTTGGAAGCGTCGTAATGAGAAGCAAAATGTACCGATGAAATAAGAACTAGAATGGCAAAAGTAAAAGCCGTTTTTAGAAGAAAAAAAATCCTACTAACGGAAAATATGATAGAGGAAATCCGCAAGAAGTTGATAAAATGCTCTATGTATGAAGCTATGTGCGGAGCGGAAACATGGACACTAAGGAAAAATTATACAAAATCCTTGGAAAGCTTCGAAATGTCGGGATGGAGAAGAATTCTGAAGATGAAATGAACAGATAGGAAGAAAAACGAAAGTATAAAGAAAAATGTAGAGAAACTAATGATTATGCAGACTATAAGAAAGAAATAGGCCAATTGGACTGAACATTACCTTAGGAGATATAGCATGATTAGAAGTATAACTAGAAGGAAAAAGACATAATAAAATGTCTCAGCTGATAAACGACTTGAACGGGAAAGACAGCTATTAATACATGAAGAAGACTGGAAAAACGGAATATGTGGAGAACTAGTTTTAAAACAAGAATAATCACCGACCTGTCTACGGAAGGACTACTTATGATAATCATAATGATGATGTTAATTTAACTCAAGTGATTTAATCTTTTGTTGATATTAAACCTTAACAGAAAATGTCACATTCAACTTTTCAGTACCCTTATATCATATGCTTCCGTTGCTTGGTAAATTTTAAAATTATTTAATATCTACATTTGAGCTAAGAAGAAACATTGCATTAAATAACTCTTACTCATGGGTTGGGATTTACATTATAACTTGTTTGGCGGAGGTTCTTGAAAACAATTTTGCAGTTTAATGTTCACTGTAAAGTCTCACGGCTATAAAATTCATGTGGAGAAAGCGACTGCGATACTAAGGCAGAATTTCATTCAATTCAAACGAAATATTTTTCTCCATGCGTAGACCAGGTATAGAAAATGGTCTCAAACGCTTCCGTTTATTTAGGAAAAAACGTCCTAACCGTTCTATTTCGCTAATCATGAAATTAAAGGTGTTTTCCTAGTGAACGATTATGTGGTCACGACAGGGATAAATTCCAAACTTAAGGTAATTTTCCTCTCCAGGTGTGTTTCTTATTATCCTTCCGCGCATCATGATGCCGGCTTTTCATTTGAACTTGCAACTTCATTCAACGAAACGCACCAAACTGCGCAAACTAAGTCCATCATTATTTTCATAGATATGAGTGGAATTCTTTCCATTGAGTGTTTATTTATTTTTAGCGATTTAAAGAAATCCGCTCATGCGTTAGGTTTATCCGTTTGTCGGACGTGCTAACTACTTCTAAACGAAAGTAGATAGAGACATAGTTTTTTGCCAGTCGATTTAGTAGTCTCATTGAACACGTTTCCTTGGTTTGTCTGTCTGTATGACGCACTAACTCCTAAATGATAGCAGCTAAAAATTCGTTTTTTCGCCAATCTAACAAATATAAAAGGCTACTTCAGTCCCTTTGTCCTATTGTGGCTTCCTCTTTCACGCCATTGAAATGCGAATAACTCGATAAAAGATCGAGATATACCTATTTTTTTAATTTGGAAGGAATTCTAGATTCGCATACTTTAAGGTGATGACGATAAATAATCTCGAAAAATTTCCTTGGTTCGAATCCAAGGAAGACATTATCTATTTCCCATAAGATAACACGTAAAAATTGACTTTTCGACGTGCAGGCTTTTATTCTTTTTGAGATCTAAATTAGAAATAATTAACCTGCGATCTTCATATTTGAACCGTTTTAAAGAAACAATTATACAGTTCCCTATTCTGATCATCTATTTCCGCCTACAGTTCGAAATTTCTCATGTTAAACGAATTCACATATTTTCTAGAAATCTCGCCATTTAACGGGATGTTGCCTTACCAGCACATTACATTGTTAACCTCAAAATCCTATTATTTCAATCTTCAATGATGAAAGCATGCGTTGAATGCTTTTAATACGATAGAAAGAGAGAGAGATAAGGAAGGAGAGGGAAATGATTTTCATAGCAACCAATGTAAACAACATTCGTTGCGTTATTTACGAGAAGGAATACATTTGAATGTAGAACATTAATCATTCGCATATTAAAATTACTTAGAATAATGGTAGGAGTTCAAGGCTTAAAACTACGAACGCCTAAAAGAATGAAAATTTGTTTTCCTGTAATCGATTTTTTAATACGCGTCGAATGGATCAACAGATCAGTTTTTAACGCGAGAATTTTATGCATTTTAATGATTCGCATTGTTGCCGGTTTCGTGTAATTGGGTACCATTGACATGGATAATATCTCCGCGTCTTAACTATATTTCATTTAAAAAACTTGCCCGTTGAATTTCAACGGGCATCTTCCTAGTCGATTCAGAATTCTGATTCGTTATGCACGTTTTCTTATGGTGGCCCTAGTGGCCAATAGAGTATAGGTACAAAATTTCATTGAACTTTCCTTATTTATAAACGTTTCGTTTTAATAATTCCTCTTAATTGTATAGTTACTTTTATAATATTGTTTTAAACTAATCTTACTAACATGCATACATTTTTACAATATGTATGAACAATTTTTTTTAAACCATTTCTCTCTGCTTAGTAGCTTTTTCCTTTTTATTTATATCCGCTAAATTTTGTTAAACTCTCCCGTTTTAAATAAGAAGGAAAAGTATATTCCATAAATAGAATACATAGAAATATTAAAGGCGTACGTAATGGGAAATGTATATAAGCGGTATAAAAAATTGGGCGGTTCTTGAATTTTTATCTCTAAAACTGTCGTAATTAAATGCTCTTGCTGGCTTTTTTGTAGAAAATATTGTATTCTATTCGAATATTTTTTTAAATCTAAACCTCACAGATCATATATGAGCTTGGGAGAGATAAATATTTTTTAATTGTTTTTTTTGCCGACAGAATCGTCCTATCGACCGATGTAAACAAAATATTCTTTGCTATGCTTGAGATATGCTCGAATTGTTATCTCCAAAACTAGAAGTCATAATTATATGACCTTTTAGACTTTTTTTATGGCAAATGTTTATCTCTATAAGAAAAAAAATTAATTGATACTTTACAGACCAGGGCTAGGGAGGGAAAATATGCTATTAAAGGAGGCTATTTAACGAGATACGAGAGTAAGTTTATATAAGTGCCTATATAAACTGGAAGTCATAATTGACGGATGCATTTCGAAATCATAATTCGGCGATAAATTGTAGGAAGGATCACTCATAGTTAATTAAAATCCGTCTAGCGTTCCGCTACTGCCACTTCGCTGGAAAAGAACGCTTAAAAACGATAAACTGCTAAACTTTTTTAAAAATCCTCCAACTCTTTAAAAAAACGATTCTTTTCCTTGTTCCTCTTTTTGCCTTTCTCGCTCTTTTCCCCCTCTCCTCGATTAAAAGTATTCCCTTATTTTTTTCCTTCCCGATCCGATCAGTCCAGCATTCCCTCCTAGAATCCATTTCCTCCGCTCACTCTGCTTCCTCCTCTCTCTCTCCCCTCCACTATCCTCTCATTTCCCATTCTCTCTCTCTCTCTCTCTCTCTTTCGCCCTCTCCGCCGCACATCCCAAGGCACTCCTCGGCCACCGACATCGACCCGAAGGGGAATGGAATCGCGTGACCACGGCGAGTTTATGCACCGTTCGGCGGCGCTCTGTTTCGCGCTCCCGCCGTTCCAAGGATTACATTAAGGGAATCAATCTCCTCCACGGAACGCGAGCAATCGCACGGACAAGGATTTTATTCCGGCTTCGAATGAAAAAAGAGAAAGAATCATTTTAAAATTAGGAGGAGAGGGTATTATTGTTATAATGGATAAAATATGTAAATTTTTTCTCAATCTAGCGGATTGCGAGATTATTCCTGGTGCAACAACTCTTTGAAAGGCGTACCAGATCATTTGCCGGTGGCGGTATGAATTAGCCTCGAAGCGGATCGACATGGTTGTAGCTACTCTCGCATAATTCGGGAGATTTTTTTTAAGGCATTCTTTCGATTAAAATTTCATTTAGTTTTGTTCGACCGAATATTGTTAAATTTACCTGACTCGAAAGAATTAAATAACGCCATCAAATGAACGGAAAGTTTGAAAACTTGAAGCAAATCGATTTTTCGAACACGATGGAGATGCTGATTTGAGGAATGATTTTCCTACAAATAAAATTGATGGTGAAAATAATGGATGTGGTAAGAGGGGGTAAATTTGCCGTGAATTGGCCCATTCCTATGGCTGTCAATGAATCAAAGAGGTTTTTTTCCAGAATGTGTTGAACGCACTTTGATGATCTTGCAAAGTCGTGAATGTTGTTCAACCGGTACATAAAGGCCCTTAAAAGGTTTATCTTTCTGCGTACAAAGTTTGAGAGCAGCAGCAACGGCGCGAATAATTTCGCGAGGAAAATAGGATGAAACAAATACGTTTTTGTTTCTATGGCACTTGCGATTAATTATAATTTGTTGGTAACGTGCGATTTTGTGATCGGCGGTCGGGCACCTCATAAGGCCTTCAAAGAAATGAGAAAGCCGCATGTGGTGGTTTTGTAAAGCAAAGCTTAATAAAGAGAACAAATCTGGCAATTAATAATATATGAAGATATTTATGGATACAAAATTTGTATTTGTGATGAAACAAAGTTATTGAACTTCAAACGTTTCCAAAGCATGGAGAGGTACGCACAAACTTAATTCTAAATAAATGGTGTCCGGTTATTACAAGAAGGGAAATCAAAAGGAAATATTAATAAAATGGGATACAATTATATAAAATGAAAGCTATAGTATTGCACATTTAGCCTTACTGAAAGTCGTTACTTCAGTAATAAAATTGACCCGATCACGACAAACTCGGATGAAAAGGCAAAACTTGATTAATCATCGTATCACGGAAGTCCTGTAAAAGAAGATTTATCGGAGTATGGAATAGTTCATCCATATTCATCTTGTTCTGGGTCAAAAATACCATATACGTACTTTTGCACATAACTGACGTTATTGTTTCGGTAGTAAAAATAAGTTAACAATGACAGCGTTTATCTATTTCGATTTTAAATTTAATAAACCGTTTCTATTTGATTTATAAAATTTCATTTGTTTCAGGAACGTAAAATAGTTGAACAAAGGAGCTGCTTCAAAATAACCATCACTAATTTGCAAAGATTTTCTATTTTTTATTAATGATTTTATGCGTTCTTTGCACGAAGTGAACGCATATAGGGGAGGTCGTTCCCGCCCGTCCCACAATTGGGAAAACCTAATAAAACCTGGCAAAAATCTAAATTTCACAATGTAATAATATGTATCTTTTTTTATTTCTGCCTCAAGACAAATAATCTGGACATGAAATACTACAATCGGTAAGTCGATAAAGTAGGTGGTTTTGTTGTAACATTAGTTCAAATTTATCTGCTCATCGTGTTGGTTGTAGTCAACGTCATTTACCCAAATTTAGTTCAACTCAAGTTTAATGATTTTTCGAAATATTTAAGGTGAAGTGAATAGTAGTAACAAATGGATTCCATTACTGAAGGTATGTTAAATATTTGATCATACTTATTTCTTATATATTTATGCATGTTATATTTGCAAATGAATTAATATTACACATTTAAATAGATAGGTGAAATTTTATTTATTTCGGCGAAGCTATTAGTAACCCATTTAACGTCATTTAGTTATGCTTTAAATTTCCGTAAATACCCGCGTATAATGCGCACCCTCGTATAATGCGCAGGGGGGTTTTCAGCCTCGTAATCTATGTTTTTTCTATATACCCGCGTATGGTGCGCACAGATTTTTTTAGCGTTACCGTTCCAGAATAAAGTAGATGGTGTAACGTGTTCTAAGGCAATGATCGAATTATTGGTTTTATGTATTGGTAACATAATGAAAGTGCGAAATGAAATTTTCGAATATCGTTCCAAAAGAACGTCAGCTAACTCAATCATTACATACTCTATGTTTACTTACAAGGTGATATTAGGATATACACAATAAATTGAATTATATTAATTTCATAGTATGGCATATGACATTCTTTGAGCTAATAAAATGAAGGAATGACGATAATCCTATGTCGAAGTTATTTACATACGTTTTTGTCCCGCCTGAGGTGGACGGGTTCGCCCAACCTTCAGTTTTACCCTTATTAGAACACTCTGGAGCACGTAAATACGATAGCAAATAACCATAATTAACTACAGACTCTAATAATCAAGAATAAATCACGTATGAATGCCGAGAGAAAGGTAGGGAACGATAACTTTATTTAGTTCTACAAGAAGCATCAACTCCCAGCGTACTCCAAGGCATCAGCTGCCATTGTTTCTAATTGTAAGTAGTACCAGTACCTCACCACAAGGCTGGGCGCCGTTGTAGGGTGACGTCATGCGTAAGATGACGATTCCGATAACAATATCGAAGAAGAATGGTCCAATGAAGAAGAATTTCTTGGCTTTTAAAATGAATAAATACTGAATTCATTCTTTTCATAACTAATTGATGTATGTTTATAGAATTAGTTAATAAATTTTTACTATTATCTATCTAACTTTTCGTAAAAATCACCAATAAAAATATTAAGATACCCGGGCAGTAATTACTGTGCCGAAATTGTGGAAATATGGGGGCAAATGAAAATAGGAAGATTATGTACCCTCGTATAACACGCATCCTAATTGTTAACTCAAATATTTCGAAAAAAGTGCGCATTATACGCGGGTATTTACGGTAGTAGATATAAAACGATTCGTTCCTTAACTAAAATGAAAAAAAAACCTTCTGCTAATATCTGCAACTCTTGCAGAATTTTCATTTTTTGTGTGACATTAAACCTCGCAACTTTTCTTAAGTTAATTGATTTTTATTTCGTCACTTTTTTAATTTTAACTACAGAATGCATGGTTATATTGCCGGATTTCGTGATCAGAATACCACTTTCAGCAGAAGATAGTTGTTTTTGATGTTGTGCGAAAGCTCTTCAAGAGATTTCATTGCTAAATGCGAACATTTGCGAAAACGGCTCACAGAATTAACTCGCTACCCGGCTGATTCACACAGTGTAATGAAAGAAGTGTTATCGTAATATGTTTTTCATTTGAAGTCAAAATGGCAAGCTGCATCGAGGAGACATGATAACTTTACTCGTAAGAATGAAGTTTGTCCTAATAGCGGTATCACGATCCCAGTGCGTGAGATGGCGGTGTGAGAAAGTAAGCGGTCGTGATCGCCCTAAAATTGAGTTCACCAGTTTTAGTGAAATATCAAAGCGGCGAAAAACTGATTATATTCGTTCAACGCAGAGTACTTCTGCTTTATTATAAGCTACTCAAATAAGCCTCGGTGCATCCGGCAATTTGGTTGCTGCAAAAGTTATAAAGGATGTGCCAGATACGACTCCAACGAGGGCATCAAAATATAGGAAAGCTTGGAAAGAAATTGCACAGGCTATCATTCTTATCAATGGTGATTGAAGCAAAGTTAACAAGACATCAATATAATGTCATCAGATCAGCGGCAAGAAACAACTGCAAAATTTATCCCAACTATGGAGCAGTTAGAGGAGCAAAAAGCGTTGCTATCCTTAACCTACAAGTAGTATCGCAATAACAGAGAAGGTTGCAGAAGTTACTTTGCAGTGTTTATTAGACCACACGACTCGGCGATTATTTCAGGTTCAGCGTGAAGTGATCGCTACAATTAAACAGGAACAACTAATGAATTTGTATCATATTTCTAAGTGGGGTTGTGACGAAAGCTGTGGACAAAGGGAATATAAACAGAGATTCAAGGATGACAAAAACTCGGATGCAAGTATATTTTTAACCTCTTTTGTGCCTCTGCAGCTCCTGTCTGGTGATCCCGAATCAAAAAAAAATATTGTTATATGGCAAAATCCTCGGCCTTCATCGACCAGGTATTATAGAACAATAAGAACACAGTTTATTCTCAAAAATGCAGACGTTTTTTAAGTGAAAAGGGGTATATTGTGTGGCAAATAGAAGCACTTATCCCTTAAACAATATCAAAAGAAGGGAAAGAAATATTTGTGAAACACGGATTGTTATTCACGATGATAGACGGAAAAGTCTGCAACACAGTGTCGGAAAATACATCCACACAAAGATTTTATTTGTGTGGTGCCACTTCAAAGGATTTTAATAACATCAAGTTCTGCAGAGGAAGATAGACAAATAAAAATTACATTTTAGACTATCGACTTTACATGCCTGGATTCGTTTGTTTGAATGCTTATTGCACTTGTCATATAAAGTTTGCATTGGCAAATGGCAGGCGCGGGTTGAAGAAGACAAGAGAAAAGTCGCCGAAAGTAAAAAAATAATACAAAATGAGTTCAAGTCACAATTGGGTCGACCGATTCCAATTTTGGTTAAAATCGAACAATAATTATAACCACTTTACAATACCTACATATAGTTGACAATGTTACTTTGTTTCAACTCGGGAACCGCTTTATGTATTTTGATTAAATTTGGTATTGGGAAGTTTTACTAAAATCGGTTGACCGCTTCCAATTTTGGTTAAAATCGGACAACAATGACGACCACTTTACATGACCTACATGTAGTTTACAATGTTCCTTTGTTTCCACTCGGGAACCGCTTGACATATTGCGATGAAATTTGGTATCGCGGAGTTTTGTTAAAATGAATTGACTGATTCCAATTTTGGTATTAATCGAATAATAATTACGACTACTTTACATACATCTACATCTACATCTACATATTACCCTGCAAGTCACCTTGACGGTGGATGGCAGGGGGTGCCGCGCACCAAGTTCCTAACTAATTATTATTCACAGTTATCTATTGTGGTCACGTATTGTCCTAGGGAAAAAGGACTCCTTATACCTCTCCGTCCTACTATCTATTTCGCGAATCTTGTCGTCATTATCCCTCCGTCCGATATACGTTGGTTGTCGAATAATATCCTTCATTTAATTTACGAATATCTCCGACCTATATTTATCTAGAAGTTTAAGTCTCGCCTCTAATCTACGATCTTTCAACGATGGCCAACTTAACTCTTCAATGAGTAACGTAACGCTCTGTTTTTTATCGTAATTCGTTTTCACGAATCTAGCTGCTCGCCGCTGTATTTTTTCTAAATCCTTTATGAGTCCCCTCTGATATGGATCCCAAACCGCTGCTGCGTATTCCATTTGAGGTCTAACCAACGATAAATAACAGGATTCTCTCACCTTTTCCGTGCTTTTCCTGACTATCCTACGCACAAAAGCCAACTTCTTATTTGCCGCACCTATCACTCGTCTTATGTGGGTGTCCCAAGACAGGTCACGATTCAAGGTTACCCCGAGGTATTTCACGGATTCCGAAACAGGAATGATCTCACCATCTATCGAGTAGGTAAACACGGACGATGGGCTTCTAGATTTCCAAAAGTTTAGAACGTTACTCTTTTTCTGATTGATTTCTAGCTGCCATTCCTTGCACCAAACAGATAACGCATCCAGATCATCCTGAAGCTGACGATGGTCGCTAGGACCACTAATTTCTCTATAGACTACGGTGTCATCCGCGAAAAGCCTGATATTACTTTTTACAACTGAGCTGATGTCGTTTATATAAAGCAAGAGACCTACATGCTTTTTACAACGTACCTTGCTTGCTTCTCGTTAAATTCTCGTCTGAGCAAAAAATATTGAGAACATAATGAAATGTCAAAGAACGGATTTGGAATTCTGTGTACTCCGACATGGAGTACACCTTTCTAATCTTGTTATTTTCGCATGCACTCGCGAATTTACTAGTGAAATATTCCCTGATCTCGGTAATAGAAATGTTAAAGGGCCTTATTTCATGCTTGGTACTTGAAATGCAAATGCCTAAGAGCTAATAATTTTGTCACGCTTGAAACAATACGTGAGCGTGCGTCCAAAACGCGCACATAACCACATTCCAACAAAATCACACGCGAAACGCTGTAAAATAGGAAGAATGGCCAAATTATGCGGAGGAACTCGAGAGTTCCGTATGCCTATCATTGTTCCCGAAAGTGTAATAAGTATTCGGAAGACACGAACATTTCCTCAACTTCTCGCAGGCGACTCGTGCGCGCATGTTTTTATCAGCAATCCGTCGGGGTTTCTAAATAAGGGTAGTGTCACTTGATTTATGTGAACAAAAGTTGTTGCCGCGGAAATTTTTATGCCATCATCGAAGTTCCTCTTGTAGTCTTGTTTTTTTTTTATAAAAACGATTTCCTATTTCGGGATGTGTGGAATGCGTTCGGTGTTAATAAGCAAAGACATAGGTTATTTATCTCCAATCATGGTATGTTTTTAATTTAATTTAAGGCCACCAATCTACAATGTGAAAGAGATTCTTTATTAAATTGTGCATGCGTATATCGGTGACGCACCATTTTTACTTTACAAAAAGAAAATAAGTTAAGGCTATAAAAATGAGAAATTTTTTTAAAAATAGTCCGTCAACCATCTATATAAATTCGAATTGATTGTTATAATTTAACTCGTACCAACTAATGATAAATATTTTTAATTAACAAACAAATATAAAGACGCGTTAAAAATTATATTTAAAAAAATGTAATGTGATAACATGCCATTGTTGGCGTAATTTTGCGTAACTTATTCATACTGGTATTTAAAAAATAACAGAACTTGGCATAAATTCACAATCCGGTTTCACTACGTTGCAGTATCGTCACTGCAGTAACGCAGCAAAAACTTACCAATAGAGTAAAGCAAGAGTTGCCACTAAGCGAATTTAAAAAATAATTTATTATAAACATTAGGCTTGCTTTTTAGAAAATATTTCGAAAAGACAAATTATTGCTCGCGTTTTCTGTAGACAATTTATCAACACTTTTATCCTATTTTAGACTATGAATTCGTGTACTGATACTCAAAGGTGTTCACGTTTTATCTTAAATGAGTTTCAAATTCAGTAAAACAGAAAATAATCAGCGTAATCAATTGAAATAATGAAACCACTTTTTCCGAAAACTTGAAACGAAAAGTTCTGCTGAAAACAGCCAATCTCCAACAGCATCAAAAAAGTACATTCAGAGAGATCCTCGGGAAAACCTTTTCGCTCGCGACAAATCACCTCACCGTAAATAACTTTAAATCATATTCAAAACGCTCGCAGTATGCCTTTAATGGGTAAAGCGTTTTGTACAATGGCTTTTAGACGGAGTGGGACTATTCCTTTCCCCGGGAGGCGAGGTGAAAAATTTCCGGAGAATAAGCGCGCCATCGTCGAATCCTTCACAGCTACAAGCGTTTCAGCTCGCGAGCTACAAAGGAGGAGAAAGTGAACAGGAAGTATATCCGCGTTTTTCCATTGAATGGCAACGGGACTCGTTTTATTCATCCGACTCCTTCGAAATTCGCCAGAACACGTTTTACGGAACCGTTCTTCTTCCTCCTCCGGGCTCTCTCGATTTTGTTTCTTTCTCGATCCACCCTTTCTATAGGCGTCCGAAACGCCGTTTTCCATCCGCTAATTTCTCCCCCTCCACTCTCATCCTCCTCCCACTCTTCTCTTCATCACCGTTTCCGCCACACGCCCAATAATTCCTTTTTACCATTCCGAATCGAAACGGCGGAAACGTTCGCTTGTCTATATCTCTCTTGCCGCATCTCCGCTTCGTTGAAGGAGGGATTGCACGCATAACGCTAAAAAAGAGGCGAAAAGCAATTTTTTTCTCCTCCTCTCTTCCCATTTTGGATAACCACTTCCTTTCCCCTACTTAAACTTTTCCTTCTTCCCCATTGACTTTATCTGTTTTCTCCAATGCTTTTGTTTTTTCCACTCAAATCGTCTCCCTTCTCCTCGACCTGTTATTGCTCCAACGTGGTTTCGTTCTCTAGGTGGAAAAAGCCGCACATTTACATAAAAAGACAATGATAATACGGGAGATGGACCAGGAACGCAAAAGTTTTGCAAACGCCTATATCCATACATAATACAACACACGTGTGTGTCTCTCTCGTTGAATAATTTATATAACGCAGGACACTAGAGAGGTAATTTGTAATTCAATATTAATGACGATAAATAATTGCGGAAATTTTATTTATTAAAGATTAATTTATATAATTCTTAAAATACTACCAATCTCTACTATCTAGAAAAACTGGTGACATTTCCGTTCTGCAATAAATATTAATTTTTATTAAATAAATTTTTCGATTATATTTTATGCCATCCGAAGGAATTTTGCATATAAATAATATGCGTGCAATCGTAAATAATTTACTTCTCTAACGGCATCTTCTCACAATCATTTTCTCTTTAAAGGAATAATTACATACCGAAAAATAACGACGCTGGAAGGGAACGAACTTAAAATTCGAGTTAACCAATATTTCTTCTTATCCCTTTATTGTGTTAAGTGGCTTCTACTGTGTCCGAGTACATTTGTGCGTATACTCCTTTCTCGGGTCATTTTATGGATTGATTCCTTCAATATTTTACGCGCATTCGATTTATTTTCTTACATTCGCATGCCTCCCACGTACTAGGACCACGCTCTGTTTTGGACTGGTCTTAAATTTTTAACCGTTACTGTTGCTTTTTAATCTTGCAAGAAAGGAGAGATCTTTTTAACCTAGATGAAACAAATTTAGCCCGAGGTGATTCTTTTCAGAGAGACCCTCAGGCTGTAAATAACGGCGAGCGCTTCGCTTTCGTGGATCTACTCATCTCCATCACCTTACGCCCTTGTGGTTTATCACTAGAAGGGCCGCTGCGGTCATTTTGAACTTTAGCGAATTTAAAAGGAGCGTCATGCTCGTAGTTTTTGAAGCGCGAAGTTGCGTCTTTGTGACTTTTAATCATTTAGAGATTTACACTTTCACACGAAAAATTGGGCTAATAACTGCCACAGGAGCGCCTGTACAGAGGGTCATACTAGAAGAGCCAGGACCGGTCATTTTGGCCACAGTTAGTGTTTTGCATAAACCATGTACGGGCGACCCCCGCATCTACAACCTAATGAGATAAATTTTCATCGGCCTCTGCTTCGTGGAACAAATTCATAGAGAATTGTACCCAGCACTAAAAGCCTGGACAGAGCACCACTGGTGATGATCAGCTCTTTCCCAGCAAAGCTAGGTGCAGGTTCACGAAGTACATGACCAAAAAGCTAGATAAATTTGGAATAAAATTCTGGCTTTTGGCTGATATTGCGTAGAAGTACAACTGCAACGGATTCCCTTACACTGGGAAAGATAAAATGAGTTCTATGAGTAAGTCATTGCCTGAAAACATCTTCATGCAGATCATTGGCTTCAAGAAAAGGCGCAACATCACTACTGGTAACTTTTTCACATGGATGAAGCTGCTTGAGAGGCTGAAAGCGTAACAAACAGGTATTGTTGGAACAATGAATCGTGTGAGGAAGGAAATCCCAGAATCTATACGGACATCACAGGCACAGATTTACAATACTACCATACCGAGGAGTGCAATGATACTACACTCACTGTGTACCAAGGAACGAAGAGTAAGAATGTACTAAGCACTCTGCACCCCAGTGTCCAAATACGCGGAGGTGAAAAGAAGCTTCCCGAAACCATAGAATTCTACAATGCTACTAAGTTTGGTGTAGACATATTGGACCAAATGGCTCATAAATACTCAGGAGGACTGCATCTCACAGGCAGCCTGTATACGTTTTTTACAACGTGCTTGACATGGCTGCAATCAACGCCTGAGTCATCAACAATGAAGTCATTGGAAAAAGGATCCCTCGACCCAAGTTCATACCCCAACTAGTAAAAGAGCCAAGGGCAGAGTACATGAAGACAAGAATTTAGTCTGATTTGAAAATCACTTCCATTTTATTTCTAATCTATAATTTAAAAAATATTTTAACTATGGTTTATTGGTCAAAATAAAAAATATTAACAACATTACCATTGTGTATCTCTAAACAACACTATGCATCCATGAACATATTAGAACTATTTTCAGTCGATATCTGCTCCTCAGAAGCATGATAAACAGCTATTTAATGGTAGCGGTTAAATGACCGCTCGTGCCCCTTCCAGGTATGCAGGTGGATCCGATCCTTCTAGTGTTAAGCTTCATCACTTCCTCGCATATTCAGTTTTTTGCGTTCACTTAATTCTGCTTTAAATTGGAATCTCATATTTAAAAGTTATATTTCTTCTTTAGTTTTTGGTAGAATTACAAATTTTTTTTTATAAATTACCTCTTATCAGTTTTATCGATTGCCAATGGTAATGGTAAAATAATCTTTGTAGAGCATAGATAGTAGGACATCTCCCCCCCTTTTTTCTTTATATATATGGAACGATTTTTATACTTTATCACCTGATGATGCTACGATCGTAGTAAAACCAGTCGTGCAAAACAAATTTGTGGAAGCGATTAAGTTCTTTCTTTTTCTCGATGAGTAAATTCCACAGGGTTGAGCCTGACCTCATTACTGAGATTTAGTTGTTATTTGCTGTTAAAATATTCATAGATCTATAGTTAGGAAATTAATGATAATTGCATTATTCTTACCTGCAGGTTAAATGAAACTAATGCGCATATAAAAATATTGAAGACTAAGGATGCATCCAGAAGATGCGTAAAGGGCAGTTATTTGCTAAGGCATTCATTAGATGTTTGGCATCGAAAGAATTACAGCAAGAATAAAAGGCATTTCTCGACTAATTTTCGATGAAAAAAACTGACTACTAGTAGGAATGACAAAAGTAAATGCTAAAATTTGATTCGCGAAGACAGAGAAAGAATATTGAAAGATAAAATTTATCTTATAAAAACCTATCCACTGGACAAAAGGAATCATAATTATAACGGAGAAAGGGTTTTGCATAAAAATTTCCCAAACATATTACGTAATCCGCAAAAAATTTCATTTTGCATGCAACGTTTCTTTTCCCTGTCATCTTACAAGAATATCAGAAATAGGAGTTTGTGAGGAAAACCTTTCGGAATTTCCATAAACCAAACCAAAACGGAGAACTCTCATAGAAAATCTTCTCTCTCTCTCGACACTTCTGATAAAAAAAACATTGCTTTTCCTCAGTCCGAACAGCCAAAAACCCTATTCTTATTTTAGTTTTCTCCTTTCCACATTTGCGTTTCGCCTTACACCCAACAAGTCCGTGTTGCGCGAAGTTCTCTCAACTTCTAGCACCCTCTTTCACTCTCTATATATCTCTCTCTATTTCACTCTAGCTTTCCAACGCCCCATAACCTCCCTCACCCTCTCTCTTTCTCTCTCCTCCTCATCTCTCTCTTTCTCTCTCCTCCTCCGACAATCTCTCTCCCATCTCAGCTCCTAAATTTTATCTTTTAGCGTTTTTTTCCTCCCTCTTTCCAACTCTCGTTCCTTTTTTCACGTACCACCTTTGCTCTTTAACTGGCTTGCAATACCACTGTTCGCGCGCATGGCTACCGGCTTTTATTATTCCGCTCCACCCAAACACTACGCCGCAACTCTCCCAATGCGGTACATTCCATCAATATCTAAATCAATTCTAAGAAAGTAGCCGCAAAGTCATGCATCAAAATAGTTTAAGCCACTTAAAGGAATTTCTATTAACTCTTTGATGACGGCACGTCATAGAGGAATGTTGCATTGTTCTGGTATTTATGTCATCATATTGAACTATTCCAAAAATGATATCATATTTTAATTCTATTTTTCAAAATTAGTTAATACCTTTCCAAAACTCTTTAATTTAATGTCTTGAACAAATTTTTCTATCACCGATATCAGTTTCCATGCCCTCCTCTACTACTTTCCTCATGGATTATACGCACAACGTGTTATTGTACACACACACACGCACACACACATTTATACGTCATAATGTTGTGCAATGTCCCTCCACCAAAATACTCCCCGCCGTCTAGTCCAAAACTTGACCCTTGAAAGACCTCCAGAAAAACCCTTTCCTTCAAGCGCAAAAGTCTCCACTCGGAAACATAACTCTTCTCATATTTCTAAACCACTTTCCTCTTTACTTCAAAACATCCTCTCTTCCTCTCTCGTTCTTTTCCTTCTCCCATTTCATTCCAACTGTCTTTTTCTTTCCCATGCCATGCGGGAAAAATGCCACCAGAAAAACTTCTGTATGCGTATACAGCGCCGTAACTAGGGCATGGCAAGCGGAGCATCTGCCCCGGGTGTAGCTAAAGAAGTGTCGCAAACATTGTTAAAAGAAAATTGTGTAGGTCACAAGGACAGGGGAGATTTCCCTACTATACTTGTTCCAGACATTATGCATAGCAGAAACTATAAATTTCTATGATGCTATTGATGAGTTTGCCGCATTAAAATCGCATAGAATAGTTCTTTAATATTAAAATATTTATTATACATTCTGTATTTAAATTATGTATGTGTGTAATTATGTATGTAATTATATTTATAATTATGTATTTAATTATGTACATTTATAGTAAGAAATTATATCATTTATAGTTTATTTTTATTCATTGATTGTTCGCCCTAAATCCATATAGTTATTAGAGAATTTTTTATGTAGGGGGCGCATATTTGGTAGTTTGCCCCGGGTGCTAAAATAGCTAGTTACAGCGCCGTGCGTATACACAAATACGCACTCATACGCATACGCATGTATATATATATATATATATATATATATATATATATATATATATATATATATATATATATGCATAAGCATAGACGCATATTTATTCGCACGCACACTTATACATGCATACATCATCGGTCATTCACCGCCATATAAGAATTCTATGCATTTCAATCTATGCGTCGACTTTTCCACGCAACTACGGGAAACTCTCTTCTCTTTTTTTCCATTTTCAATTCGAAGTTCGCCGAGACTCTTTGGTACCTTGAATTTTTTATCTTCATGTATGGTCGCTTATTATAGTTTTATGACATTTCAGATATTTTTCATAAGCCTTACCTCGTCGCTCTTCCTATGAGTCGCTAGCCTTCGGTCCCTTCTGAAGTGAATCCCAGATGAATTTTCTATTAACGTCGACGGTTCTGCATTGCCATTCAGCTCATTACTTACCCTTCTGCCTTGGAAATAAATACTGATACAGGATAAAAACTATAAAGGGAGTTCTAAAGAAAATGATGCGGCTTGACATCTCTATCAGATTATTTTTGTGCCAAATGCACATCAATCCACATTCGTTGAATAAAGGACGTAAAATAACTAAGGATAAAGTTGGTAAAAAGCGTACAGGTAAATAAAAACTGTTATAAAAATAAAAATTTAAAATAGAAAAAGTAAATGTACTGCTCGGATTGTTTTTTACTCACTATCCTCGACATCTATCGTCGCATCCAAAAACAGGTAGCCATCGTCCGATATATGTAGGTGTCCCGAATCCAATTTTCATAGTGGCATCCATCCAATTTACCTAACGCGTCGTCGAAGGTGTTTTTTCCAGAGGGAAAGCGCGGATGTGGCGGCGCGATATGAATGGGGAAATGGAAGGGAAGAGAAAGAGAGCGGAGAAAGATAGAAAGAGACGGATGCTTGTATGCTTGTGTTATTCGGGGGGACGGGGGAAGTTGGGAAGGGAGAGAAGAGGAGCGAGGTTTTGGTGGGAGGAAAAAGATGCGAGTGTGTGGTTATAAGGGGTATTACCCGTGGGAAGAAGAAGTAGGGCGTCCACGGAGGGAATGCCAAATACCAGATGAGGAATGGCAGGGAGAAAGAGAGAGAAGAGGAAAGGCATAAAAAGGAAGTCGAGATGAAAAGCATCGATACGAGCTTCGATCGCGAGGGATAGGAAGAAAGGAAGCGAAAAGGGTAAGGTCGGCAGGGATGGTGAAAAGGAAATAGGAGGAATAAGGAGGTAAGAGTAAAAATAGAGGCAAGATGGCGGATTGGGATGCTGGAAAACTTCGAATGTAAAGAAGGAAATGGAAGGTAGGTAGAGGAGGAAATACTGATAAAAAGGTACAGGGTAGGTTGAGGACATTGAAGAGAGAGTTTGAAAGCGGGGAATGGAGAAGGGTCAACAGGGAAGCAAATGAAATGGAAGGAAGATTTTGGATTAAGATGGTTTAGAGGGAAAAGCAATTCGATGAAAATGAAAGGCTGCGAATTG
Organism: Tanypteryx hageni; assembly: GCA_028673005.1. NCBI lineage: Eukaryota > Metazoa > Arthropoda > Insecta > Odonata > Petaluridae > Tanypteryx > Tanypteryx hageni. The sequence goes on from CM054116.1 coordinate 63,213,545, forward strand.
TGTACACGAACAGAAAGAAGGGAAGGATTCAGATAAATTAAGGAGATATACATGTGTGTGTATCTGTGCAGCCTTTAACGTATTTTTAGAGATCTTGAAATCTAGCAATTAAATAAAAACCCATGAAATTCGAGAAAGTTTTTTTAAAATAATACAACTGCGAAAAAATGACAAGATGTTAAAACTTGTGAACCATAAAAGGGCGTTCCGCATAGAGACATTAAGTCGAATTGCATTATTTTGATTTAAGTCGAATTAAATTAAGTAAAACTGTAAAACAGTCGCAGATTTTTCGGCAAAGTAAAATTTCGCGTGAGAGAGTCACTTTTTAATCATGATAACCATCTTTCAACCATAACCAGCTTTCAACTATAGCCATATTACCTACTTCGCATGCAGAGTCGTAATTATTCGCAGCCTCTGAAAAGTCTCATTTGATAGGCAATGATCCTGACGTTGAAATTGAAGCATGCTTACAAAAGAAAAAACGGAAAGGAAAGAGACTGGTTAATGAATTTGCAGTAAAAACTGGACTGAAAAGCACTATAGCACCGATCATCGTGAAAGTTGATGACATGAAACAAAGGGTTCCAGTTCTAAAGAAGGAAGTGGTGGTAATGGTCAACGCGATCTGTCAGAACTGTGCACATTGAAAATTGAAGAATTTGTATTTGGGAGGAATTATCAAGACTAAAGAAACAAAATAATACCGACAATTGAAAGGTGCGTATCTTTCTGAAGTCTCCAAGAGCAAACGATCGGGCAACATTTATTACAAATACTGTTTTCTGAAACTAATACATTTTCAGGACGATAAAGAATTCTCGTGACAAATAAATACTTAAGTATGAAGAACGTGATCAACGAAAATGGTGTTTATATAATGCATAAGCTTACATAGTTAGTTTCTTCTCCGCAGCGTTTAATATCTCAATGCGGAATGCTTTAGTTTCAATCTTAATTTTAACAGCTGGTACCATGTTTTTAAATTATTATTTGAATAAAGATTTTCAGGAATTCAGTTGCATATGTTCTTATTTAATTGTACGATTTTCGTATATCTACCCATCATGTCAACAGAAGAGCGGCTGATCAAATGGGACCCATTTTTTCCGCGTCTCCCGACAGACACCCACACATGCATACACCTTTAACATCATTACATGATTATAAACATAGATATTTGCATAGTGGAGAAACTAGGAGTTAGAGAAAGACTCGGAGTAGGAGGAAAGGAATGATACGCGGCGAAAAAAGTTGAGGAAGTGGAATGAAAATATCAACGCATGCAAAGAAAAAGAAGAGATCCAGGAACCAAAGAAAGGAGGGAAAAGGGAAAGAGGAAAGGGATTTTAAGGGAGGAGGGCGGTTTTTACAGTGAGCGAGAGGCACCACCACGCTCGAGGGAGTGGAACGAAGCGTGTGGTTATGCCAAGAGTCTCTCTTCCTCATCTCCTTCGCATTTTCCCAGAGGTGCACTTCTTTTCGCGCCCTACGTGAGTAAGCCCCTCTCCTTAAAACCTTCCTTCCCACCCACCTCTTTACTCGGCGCCCTTCCCCTCTTCTTCTCTCGCCACCGCAAGGGAAAGAAGTGTGTGAAAGTTCCCTTACTGCATGGTATAACGTGCGGTCTGATTTTTCATCTGAAATATTTAGTGCCTAAGATCAAAAACAGTTGTTATTTTGGCTTTGTTTTATGGAATGAGAATGGACAAAGCTGATCTGGGAGTGGTTTAATGATGTTTGATTGCGTTTCGTATGTCCTCGAAGCGAGATAGGATTCTTAAAATTTGTATTTTAATGCGGAATATGAAAGCGTCACATCCGCTTTTTAGGTGTTCTTTACCAGCAAAGGGATAGTAGCAGAACACCTTATAGGCACGTCTCGTACGTCCGTCCGTCTGTCGCTACTGTCTTCTCCAAAACCGCTGGACAGATTTTAATTTAAATAGGTAAGAGTGATCCTTATTAAAATTGATCGCCCAATTGTTATTTTGAGCTGCGTCTGTCAATTTGAACTTCCACTTAAATAAATATATTCGTATCTCGTTAAATGGTATCCGCCAAGCAACAATGAAATATCTCACTTTTCCTTCTCTAGCTCTTATATGATCTGTAAGATAACAATTAAAATATTTAGTCGGATAGATCACTTTATTTACAAAGAAGAAGTCCGCAAAACCACAAAATTACGAGTTATAGTTTGTAAATACAAGTTCGAGAAAATCACGAGAAAAACAACGCAAATTTTATTTACATCGATCGCTAAGGCGGTTCTCTCGGTAAGCAACAATTAAATACTATATTTTTCTCTCCCTAGATCTTACTAGTAAAAGGTGCTTGCATACTGCAAGCATTTCATCTCACCTTGAAAAAAACATTAATTTTTCAGAGAGATATTTAATCATGAGAAATATTTCTTTAATTCTAAAGATTTCTCCTCTGGACCAGTTTTCGTTTTTTCATTATGGAACCATAATGGAGTAAAACAATCACTAATTTTTGTAATTTTAGGAATATTATACTTTTCCCACATTGAGTTAATAATGCAACATATTTCTGCCAAATTTTAAATTTATAGCACAATTAGAAGTGAAATAACATTTATCTAATTGTTTAACTTTAAATAATTTTTAACGGGCGCAATAACAATTTCATGGATGCAATGAAATAATTATTCGTTTTAATATATTAACCACCAAATAATTAAAAAATTTCAGCACCCTAACTTGCAGAGTAGTGTCTAAAAATATACCTATTTGTTTAAACTTTAAGAATTTTTAACTGCCAAACAAATTAAAATATCAAAATTTTTATAATCCCTATTTCGTTTTTTTACAAATCCTACCTCTAAAAAAAAATTCAGTGCCGTAGCACATTCGAAAATACATAAACCTTGAAAATTTGTTTAAACAATTGCGAATTTTTAGCGGCCGCATTGTTGCACTTTTTCAAGATTTTGGCTTTTCTAGTGGGTTTTGCACAAAATCCTAACTAAGAAAAAAATTTTGAATCTCCAGCTCATCTGTAAGTGCCTAAACATTAGTATCCTCCTATATGTATGTTATATCCTCCTCTGTAAGGAACGTCTATATATAATGATATGATCCATAAGCTATATATTTAAAAAACTATTCGGACAAGGAACAACATTTTCCACGAAACAGTCCGCGAGATCATATAATTAAGACTTTTAGTATCGGGTATAAAAATTTAAGAACCGCCCAATCTTTCGATACTGTTATTTCGTATTTCCTATGAAGAACGTCTTTGAAATCATTTTATTCCATTTGTGGAGAATAAATTCCTATCTTATTATGTTGTCAACAAGCTGGGTTAAGTAAATGTGATTGCTCAAATTCCATAGAGAATAATTAAGCTCTACTAATAGCCAAAAGAAAATTCAAACAATCATCTAAGTTCCAAAAATTGAAAAAAGAAGTTTTTAACCTGGGGTATCTCCAATGGTAATGACCTTGTTACGGCTGCTGGAGATATAGTAAAAACTCCATAACCCACAACCTTGGAACTTCGAGTTTGCTATATTTTTATTTTTCTGATTTTTTTAATTGTTTATGTGCGTGATCGCGGTTTTCCTCTTTGCCGTAGAAATTGCCGTATCACTGCCAGGAAAAAGCGTCAGTATTTCCTTCGTCTTCCTCCTTAGATCATAAAAAGTTAAGCTGTCAACACCATAATCTTTGCAATCTATCAAACTTAAGTGCCTTTAGCAGCTTTTTCAGTAGCCCAACTTTCTTTATAGCAGAAAGGGGATGATGATTTTTCCTTGGAGCATAACTCGTGAGATTATCTAATTTGTCCAATGTCCATACAAAGACAAACATAGTTTGGCAATGTGCAGTATAACTCTATGCAAATCAAAACAAAGCCGAATCGAAATGAAAACATCGGCGTGGCTCAAAAACAAAGCGGCTAGTTACAGAACAAGTCCAGTGCCGAATTCCAGTGAATTTGTTTGCCGCGACTCAATATTTTTAGAAGAGTAAGTTTTTACATGTCCGATTCTCGGATATTTCCGGTTTTTGAACAGCTGTGTTGGACTTTGTACTGTATCTGACATAAGAATTTTTCTTTAATTTTTTATGTATAAATGCTTATTTGTTAATATGATTGCCCTATGCGATTGTAAGGTACTAAAATATTATGGAAACACAATGTGATATATATCAATTTTAAATTAATATCCTTCGAAATAATTAAAAATCGGATTCGGTAGATTTTTAAGGCCACTGTCATTTTTAAACCTTTCTTTAAATATTTGGCCAACCATATAAACATACGACGAGATAATCGATTGTATCAACCATTCATAAACTACGTGTTAAAATGCCGAATATATTAAATAAATTTTTGTCCCGCGCATTTAACTGATTTTATCAAGCATATAACCTGCTTTATTAAAAAAATTGACATTTTAGAAGGAGAAAAATTCCGTACTTGACCGTAAATTGAACCCTGTTTAGATTCTCGGTCAAGTACAGAAGTTTTCTCCTTCTAAAATGTCAAAATTTAGTTTCATCTTTATGCGGACATTCATAATATGTCATTTCAACACCTTTGTAACTTGCTTTATTATGTTCATTTTAGTGCTTTTCTTTCGCGTCGCTGCACTTTCCGTCACGCATTTCAAGGATTCTTGCTCTATGTCACCTCATCCTCTCTACTCCCATCAATGTAGTATTTCCCATTCGCTGGTCTATCTTTCCCTATACCCGCCAACCTTTTTTCCCAGGAGCTATTCAACCGAAAGCCTCCACTGAACCTCGCGGGTAAATCGAAAACATCACAATGCGAAGGGTTTACGGTCCATTGGCAATCGCTTAAGATGACAAAGGAAGATCGGGTATAGGGAACAGGAGACGATCGGAAGTGAATTTAGCATCTCGGCAGAAGGGAAGACGATCTAATATTGAAATGCGCGCCTCATGTTTTTGACAATCGAAAAATGAATATAAGGGTAGATATGGCAGTTATTGAATTCGCATATACTCTGGAGAAAAATATTTTATATTTTACGCCCATCGACTGCTGTGTTGCGGTCATTTAAAAACTAATGGATAAATGATAATTCAAGTAATGGTTTGAATATACTGAAAACAGAATAAAAACATTTTTCCTAAATCTGTTTAAAAAAAGGTAATGCATGTATTTTACCACACGTCATGCATTGCACAAGTAGGTCATATGTTTTAATGCCTCATTTAATCAATGTGTACATGTAAATATTTAAATAGAATTACATAGTCTCACATATTTCTTGTATTAAAGGTCCACATTCATGTTTCATCGATAAAATTAGTACGAAAAAGCAAGTTCACGGATTTGTGCGTGTTGCACAATCGCGCGAAAAAAATTAATTTGGCTTGGTGAAAAATAAAATTTTGTTCTAATTATTGAAGGTTATTACAAACGAATCCAATCACGCAAATACATTAGTAATCATTGTAGCAGAGTAACTGGAATACGAAATTGCGTCCCTGGAGGAGAAAATATAGGACTGGACGTCAATAATTCCACGCTTTAAGTTAAATACGCCGAGGAAAGAAAAGAGCCTGCAATCCCTAAATTTGAAATTCGAAGAAAGGCGGTACGGTCTAGAAACAGGATTCCTCGACGCCTCGTTCAAGTAAAAGGAAATTTTAATTCGAAATGACACCGAGACGCGCTATACGAGATTTTGAACTTTATTGAAATCCTGCTCCTTCTTAAGCATTTGATATTTAATTCGCCTCTTTGAAATGGCTGGTATGCAGTGATGAGGAAATGAGATGGTATTTAGCTGCGGGGCTCGTGAAATTCGAAGTGGTAGGAAGGAGAAAGATAGGTTTAAGAGTAAGGGTAGAAAAGGATAAGCACGAAAGAGAAACATGTCACTGTGAAAATATATTTCAATTGGTGGGAAAAATTATTTTTTATGGTAAGAAAGAAGAAGATTAAAAAAAGGAATTGAAAGCTAGAGAAAGAAAGATGACGAAATCTCATGTCGTCAAAAGGAAATAGAACGTTATTTATTTTTAGGGCAGAATTGATGGGCAAAGTTAACGCTAATTGGATGATTAGATGGAATGGTAAGAGAAAGGTTACGGCGGAAAATTCGGAGCTTAATGGAACGTGGGGAATGGAATGTAAAGATCGTAAACGGAGCAATTTCTGTATCAGGGGGGACTTGGGTGAGCCAATATTTGGAATTGGGTAGCGTTGTGTGTTTAAAAATGTGAATATGAGATGAAACGGTCTACACTTTTTCCAGTTTATTTCATTTAAGTAATCATTTTCATTACAATTAAACTTCGCTGCATTAAAATATACTATATTTATCGGTTCTGATTTGTTTGTGTATAAGCAAATCGAGTGAGAGAAAAACGCACAAATTTTATTCGTTAGTGTTTTGGAAAATGATATTTATTTCCTAATAGTTGATGAGGAAGGGAATATTGTATATAAATGGAGGATTTGTTTGAATTACGAAATGTCAATTTATTTCCTCTGGGTTTTATTCTATAATAATATTTTTTTTATTGTACATGGTCTAAATATAAGAAAATATGAGTCTCCCATTCCATTTGAGACGAATTGAAATTTATAATTTTAGTTTATTATTTATGTAATGAAGTTGTTGAATACTTACTTGGTTGTTATATTTTGATAAAATTTAGCTAAAACATCGCTCTATTGCAATTATAAACATACCCAATCGTAATTGCATATATTTAAAATGTATGTTTCCGTGTTTAGGTGGAGCAGTATCAACATATATTTCGAATGAAATAAATACGGTAGTTTGACAATTATGCAGCCGTAGTTGTTTGAAAGCAAATAAAGGCACGGAAATGAAAACTTAAAGATTTCAACCTGTTTTGTTTTTATAAGGCAAATATATATATTTGCAAGGCTAATATGGGATTGCCTTTATAAACCGGTCTTAACGCGCCTGTATATAAGAATTTAAGAAAGATTACACAACATTTCATCTTTTGATAACGAAGCTCGTGTCTTTCAAAGGTATTCAGAGCAACACGAAATGCTCTTTCAATCAGCTTGTCACGAGGGAGAGGAGAAACTCGCGCTAATAACTTTCCACTTGAACAGAATCGACAGATTCCAAGAGATATTAAATAATTCATAAAATGTTTACTCAAACTTAAAAACTACCTCTGTCAAAAACGATCTGCAATTAAGAAGTTCAATGACGAACGATAAACAAATAGCACAAATCGTATGTAAAATGTAATTTCTTGCCTCAGGTCGGTTAAGCAGAATTAAAGCAAATTAGAAATAAACGGAGGTGCTAATGAAAGGGAACTCGGAAGGATTATCAATAAAGCGTCCACACTCATGAGGACAAAATAAAACGATTGCCGTCGCTGTCATTTTGCCGTCGTAGCGCCAGTGACGAGGACGAAAAACCTTAATCCTGGCAGTAAAAGGGTTGTTCGCAGAAACCGTTTCGATGTGGTGAATGAATGATCGAGGAGATAGAGAGGGAAACAGAGAGAAAAAGAGAGAGAGTGGAGTGGGGTTTAGAGAGGGAGAACGCGTTTTTCGATGAAAGAAAAGGAAAAAGATGATGATGGAGGAAATGTTCACTAAAAGGAGTCGTTTGATTGATAAAGGATTGGCGAAATAAGAAAAGACTTAAGGGGAAGTTGATGGGCATGCCGTCAGAGTTGACGTAGATGGGAAGGGTGAATTTGAAGACGTAAGGTTTGGGAAGAGGTACCGCAGGGAGGGGCGGGAGGAGAGACGGAAGGAGGGGCGGGAGGAGAGACGGAAGGAGGGGCGGGAGGAGGGGAGGGAGGAGGGGCGGGAGGAGGTGTGGTGGTTTGGCGGAGATTGCGACGGAATTTATTAATGAGGGGAGGGAGACGACGGCTCGGAGTCGGTTAGATGATAGGGTGAGACGCGTTATTTTTTGTTGGCCGCCGCGATAAGTCGTGATTGATGTCCTACGGAGGTAAGATATTCATCACAGATTGAAGGAACGTATTTTTCGCCATCGAAATCGTTAGGAATTTTAAAAAATGGCATGCGGTCACGGTTATAAAAACTCTTGTAATTTGTCCCGAAATTTTGGGAAGGATGATGAGAAAAGTAGTTCATTATATTTCCCGAACGCAAAAGTTATGAAATAAGGTTAAATGAAGTGTTTTCAAGTGTCTAGGTGAAGTTGTAGTAGGGAATAAAAGGTGGTTTAAATGTACCCGACATTTGGTATTTGGCTACATTGCATATCTGTAATGTTTTTTAGCAGTATTACTTGCATTAGTGCCGTAACAAATATCCACCAAATCACTTTCGTTCATCAATTTCGTTTTTACCTTTTTCTTGAATTGACAAAATTCATTAAAAGTTCAATAGTACTTTTATTTCGTTTCTTCCTATTAACGTAAAAAGTTTCCACATTACACAAATTTGAAACGAAGGATTTTTGATAGAATTTATGAATTTAACAATAAATTTTAGAAGTTTGACTTGTATTTCTTATTTCACAGAAATACTGTTTGATCCACAAAAAAGAAACAGCAGACTGCGAAGTTACGTCGATTCCTTGAATTTGATATGAGATAAGGAAAACAATCAAATTATTGTAAATGTTTTCATCGCATGACTTAAATCAATTTTTCTGCCGACTTATTTTTCTTGTATAATGTTTCTTTTTTATAATTTGACGTATTTGTACCATTATCAAATCTTTTTTACATCACAGAACTATATTTATAAAGAGAACCTTAATTATTTCAATTCGATAAATTTTCTAATTTTTCTTGGTATTTAGAAAATTATATTTAGTAATATCCTTTGACACCTATTTGTCATTTTTTCTCAATTTCGAACATAAGAATAACTAACCAGAAGATGTGCCTATAAATACGTTATATACCGAAATATGCATTTTAAAAGTACTATTACAAGTTTTAGCAAAAAATGCAATTAAGAGTTTGAAATATTTAGAAACTCATCAGAATCATGACCCAGAGGAAGCAGATCTATTTCATATGCGTTGATGTAAGGGGCACTTTTCATATTGCACTATTGTCATACTTCATTGATTCACCAGATATTCAAAACTGTTGTTCATAATTGATCAACCATTTTAAGCTAATTTAATTATTCAATTTGTTTCAAAAATCTATCTGTAAAACTTCAAGTTTTGCCCATGCCATATGAAATGCGCTGTTTTATATCAGTGGAATAAATTTAAATTATGTTGATGAAATACTCGAGTTATAGTAAACGTTTCTAATTTATTGAACGATATTTTTTTAAATCGGTCCATATTCAATTCTATTTTTTAATTAAAAATTGGGCAAGATTTGAGTTGATTGGTTGACATTTTAAAGAATAACAAATAAAATAGCAGTCTTTTAATTCAGATATGGTCCTCAAAATAACAATGAACAGGTTTAAATTATTGTTAATATTATTCTGAATATGTACATATTAAAACTTCAGTTGTGACTTTAAAGTGAAAAAAATTAACCACATGATATATAAATACATTCTAAGCTTTCCCGATATGCTACAGTGAAATTTTATAGTTACGCGTAATTTATCCCAGCAATTATGCAAAATAAACTCGCGAGTGATTTCACGGAGATGCTTACGATCATCCTCTTAGTAATCCACCATCCACTTTCTTAAAGACGTAATTGATCTCCCCTCCTCCGTCAGGCTCTCATCTTCCAGGAGAACGAACGAAAAAAAATTAAGAATAAGATGGCGTAAGGTTAAAAAAAAAACTCCCGACGCTCTCCGGAAAAAATAAAGCTTTTCGTTATTTCCAAAGAAACCCGTCACCGCATCCCGGGGATGATGTCTTACGATAAATTTCTGCGGCGAGAGACGATTATGGGTTGACTTATGGGGAATAGATGCTTAGCTGGTGGAGTCTTGGAGCGTGCGCGGGATCGGGTGGAGATGGTTCTGCGAGATGTGGAGGAGAGTGGGGACGTGCGATGGATGGCGTGGAGAGATATCGGAAGAAAAGTGCTCGGAAGGAAGAGGAAGAGGATTTCGAGATGGAGGGAGAGGAAGTGTGTACAGGAGAGTGAGTAGCTGGGCAGGAGCGGGAGGGTGGGAAATTTTATTTTAGATACGCCCACTACCTCCCACCTCTAGGGAAATACTTTTCAGAGTTGAAAATCGAGGGGAAAGCGCGATGGGGATTTCGTACAATCCGTGGAGGAAACTAGAAGATGTATGGAGAGGGAGGGAGAGAGTGGGTGGGAGGTGTATATAGAAGAAAGCGAGAGAAGGGGATACAGAGAGAGGGATATCGTAAGATGTACGAGTGAAAATTAAATTCTAAGAGAGTAGGAGCAGGGCTTGTTGCTGGCGGGGTAGGAAGGGGCGCAATCTCCTCTCCAATCTCCGCCGCTCCTCTTTCCTCCCACCAAAACGCCTTTTGGAAAACTCCAATTGAGAATTAATTACTCCTCACACTCCGCTTCTTCCTCGAACGCTTATAGGGAAAAAAGTTTCGTCTTGAAGTCTCGTCTTTTTCGAGATTTCGAAGGGGTTTTCAACTAAGTCGTGTGCTTTAACGCATCCTTGATCCTCGTTTTCACTCGCGACTTTAATTTTCTTGTTATTTTTCTTATTATTTTGCACAAACGGATCTCCCCCTGCCCTCCTACCCCATCCTCCCTCTTTTACCCACCTTCTCACACCCTACTTCTACCCTACTTCTCTCCGAAATTCGTGAGGTGCTATTCAATACATTCTGGAGTAGGAGTTTTCGCTTTCAATCTGTGTGTATATACGGTCAAATTCAATTAAGACGTTTCATTAGTATGAGGAAGGAAGGAAACGCCGTCTCCTCAAGGTTTTGGATTACCTGGGTGAATAATTAAGTCTAAGTGCGATTTTGCGATAATAAAGAGAGAAAAGGAGAGAGAACGTAGGGGCGAATTAATTTACCGACTTCGTTTCTTGTGGGTCGCGGTGAATGTTAATTGTTCCTTTAGGTACGATTTTTTTCATTTTTTTCGAAAATTTTTCTCTAAATTAAACGGAAAAGGGGAAAAATAAAAATGAACTCGGCGGGTTCTTCTATGCACAAATTTATCAAAATTTCATTTTACTTTCTCATGGCAGTGAAATTTTCCGACTAATTTATATACTTTCCATATAAAATATAATTATTATGATTTTTAAGCAGGAGGTATATGGGAAAAATACATATTATTATTTTCGCATGTAGAAATGTAGAAATCTTTTGAATAAACCGTAAACGGGCATATTCGAGTAATATTTTCAATTTAAACCAGCATGTCTCCGATATTCTATGCAACTGCTTGTTTTCAGTTGTCTAACTGGCGTAGAAGATGCATCATAATTCTCATTTTTTAGCTGAGTCAAGGTTTCAGCCCAAATTAGCTCTACCCTTTCATCTTTTCAACAAAATAGTCAGATGTGATTATAAACTGCTTTGAATTTTGTTTTTGGAGGTGTTTGATTTTTAAATTTCTTTTATGGCGTCAGAAAGAAGGGATTCGTTTGATATACGACCTTTTCTCTTTTTGCTGGATATTTATAGATCTTTACGCTCTTTGTTCTTCTAGGATTCTTGCAATAATTATGCCATCAGCAAAGCCGGAAAGGCTCGGAGATTCATCTTTTGTCTTTGCTCCCTCCTTGAGTATTTGAAGCACTATGTAGAACGTTGCTGAGAGCTATTTCATAAGCATGTGAGAACTCATGCTTCTTAACTTTGTATGCTTCGTGACGTCAAAGTAACCCTCTTCCACTTAATCATTAATGACATGTGAATTCAGAAAAGATTCCATCCATACGGTTTTTATTTTCTTTTCTAACATATTTAATTGTAATTAATCTTCAATTAATTTAGCTATCTTATTAATTTTACATTAATGTCTTTAAAAATATGCATATTGAATATAGCAAACATGAAAACTTACGACCATGCACATAGTAGGACTAGGAAATTTACCTTTTGCTTAAGGTGACTTTATATGCAAATTTAGTCACGTTACTTGTCTCACAGGAGTGTATCTTCTAGTCATGCCGGAAATAAATAAGATATCTACTTAAAATCAAAATTGTTTATTTCAGCCAGCTTCTTTGTGAAAGACTACAATCCAGTTTCTACAGAGCCGAGATATTTCAACTTTAAACCGGACAAAACCATTTAAGAAGAGAAAGAAACACTTTTTTGCGTAGCTTTATTTAATTCCGCAATTCAGAATAATTAAAGCATGTTAATCAAGAAGGCTAACTCTCTTTCCGCCACATAAAAGCTTCTCTACTCAATGAAAAATCATTCAAAGCAACGCTCGTTTATTGCAAGGCGGTTTCAATATAGGAAGGGGAGAAAATAAGTACGATTAACTAGTCAAGGGTTGTATCTATGGAATGGGAATTGATATCCCAAGTATAGCCGAGAAAGGAGAGATAGTTAGATGCGAATCAGTATTTTCCTACTGTAATGAATTCCTTGTGACCTATATTTTCTGTAAGAATTATGTATAGAATGAAGTTAGGAGAAGATTATCGCCAAAATTGAGAATTTTGAACCGGGTTCGAAATTAAATGTGTTCTATTTAGTGAGAATAAATATATATCATATTTTCGTATATCTTTGCCCTTAATAATTTCACTCATTCTCAAAATATATATGGATATGAATATATAGGTGAGTAATTTAATTTTAACAGGAACCAATATCCGCAGCATTATGCCATCTGTTTTGTAGATAATTGTTTAGTAATCATCTCGCCTTCAATCAAAATGACGAAGAATGTCTTTTATTTATTTTCACTTATATTTTGAGTGATATAATTAGAATCGCCCTTGGTAAGAAAAATTTCATTTTGTATAATGAGAATAAGAAAGTGTAGTTAAACATATCAAGTGTATCCTTTCCTTCGGAATTATTAAAATATTTTTTTCGCCTGAGGAAAGAAAAATTATACACGGCTCCGCAGCTGTACTGGGTCAGGTACGTCGTCTTAAAAATGACGCTTTAAAAGACTTCGAACGTCTCATATTACTCGAGCAATTTTTTTATCTTTTTTCCTCCCGATCCCTAAGGACCACAAATTCCACCCCTACTGCTGCAGCAACAATTCTTCGCCTTTTTCAAGCCCCCTCTTGATAGGTTTTTTTCCTCTTCTCGCTTAGTTTATCCACAAGCTATACAGCTACCGGAAGGCATTGGAGACGGGGAAAGGAACAACGAAGGATCGAGGTGGGACGGAAAGAAAGAGAGATTTGACCTACACCACATCTCAACCCCTTTCTTTCCTTACCCTCCTTCCATCTCCCCCCTTCCAACCCTCTCCTTCGCCTGGCCTCAAACTCCTTTCGCTCTACCTCTTTACCTCTTTCCTTCCTTCTTCTCCCACTCTGCAAAACCCCCCTCGCCCTCGCGCACAGGCCCCGCGTAATTTGAAGCCCAAGTGAATAATGCATGAGGAAGGAAGCAGAGGTGGCGGCAGTAGGAGAGGAGGGGGGTAAGGGTTTTTCGAGACGCCGGCAGGATAGAGGAAGTGAGGCTAAGGTGCCCGATGACGACGCCTCCTTAGTCGCATTTTGATGCGGTTTTGGGTCATTCCCTAATCTCGCTGTGAACTTAAGGAGAGTGCGGCCATCGAGCCGAGTAATTGCACATCGAAGGGCCTCTCTTTATGTACAAATGCAAAGTATGTACGTATATAAATACATGAATACGTATAGGAAAAAACCGATCATCCATGTCTGCTTGGGCAATCGCATATAAAAGTAAAAAAAAAACAATTACAAAGGTTTAAATTTTATAGGCATTATCATTTAAAATGACTGTTAAATAACTTGCGAATTTATTTACGCTAAAAACGTTACAAGCTATGTTCACCCGAAGGAGGACAACATCTGTGGGGAAAAAAGATAATTATTATATAAAACATATACGTGACTATAACTTCTGAACATACGACAATAGTTAACATGATATTTGGCAGGAAAGCGCTTTTTATAAGCAAGCGATAGACATACAAACGTTCAACTCACAAAATGGCCACAAGGTCGTGCTTAATGGGAGCTATGAACACATTTTATCGGAAAAATTCTACATTGCCTCATAACGCCCCGCCAACGCATAATTAGGGTTTTACTGTGTTCATACATATACATCGTCAATAATCATACGCGGAACGGCAGTACAAATATATTAGGATTATCGCTTATACGTTTCATCTAATAAAGAAACGGTAGATAATGCAGAAAGGGAGGACGGAATTTAATCGATTTGCGACTTCAACGGCATTACCATATGTAAGAAAAAGGCTTTGCGTTCAAAAGATGCGGCCCAAGAACGACATGAGTGAGAGTAATTGCGAATGAATCGAACGTAAGTGCCCAACGTAATAGGAAATATTAGAATGGATTTATGCACGTGGATCGACCGCTAAGCGAGCACTGTCAGCAATTGCTACCATTCTCTCTCGCTCGCTCTTTCTCTCTTGGCATCAAATATTTACGCAGGCCTCCCCTTTACTTCGCTTCCGCTCCGGCGAATAAACAATTAGCTTCGCCGTTTCCTAATTTTTGCTCGTCGGGACTTGAATTAATAATTGTATTCTTCTCTAACAAGCATTGTAGCATACATACAATACGATGCAAATTATTCTTTTTACCGTTTCCACCACAAAATAAATGTTTCTTTTTTATTCTTATTTTCCCGTTTTAAATAAAAAGTCTTCGTTGTGTTAAATATTATTTTGCTTTAAAATGGAAAGAAAAACATCACTTTCAAAATCTCTCAAATCGGTAACGAATAAGATGTTTTTATTTTCTTATTAAACCCAATGATCTAGAGCAAAAACATTTTTTCACTAACCTAAAAAGAATAACGTTCATACACACAAATAACAGCATTGTATACTTCGATTAATAAATCAGACTGCAACTAATATAGGTTAAAGAAAACGTTCGCAATAATACATTGCGTCTTAATGGAATAAAAACTTAATATGACCGGGGATTTCTAATGTTTGAAATAAATATTCTTGGCGATCGATGGAAAACTTAATGGTCATCAGTGAAGAGAGATAATAACTGTAATACGTTTTTATCTAAATGCGCAAAAGTTTCATATGTACATCAAACTCTTGATAATCGCGTAGAAAAATGGAACGGAACTGATAAGACTGGTGTCATCTTAATAAATTTTTATTTCTGAAAAAGCCGGAGAAAACTCTGCCTTGACCCCGTCTTTCACTTGCTATGCAATTATTCTAACCACTAAACTACCGAGGCAGTCTCTCCCGCTTCAGAATCGGGTTTTTCACGCGCTGAGCTCAGGTCAGTCAAATTGGTATCAACTTCCCACAAATGAATGTTCTCAATGAGGAACGCCCAAAGAAAACCAATTTACATCTAAAAGTGAGACGGTCAGATAAGCACAAATGAAAGTGTTGGTGAAATTTGTATGCAAATAGGCATATACTGGACATGACATTTTCTTTAAAAACCGGAGAAAACTTAATGTTCAGCATATGCCTATTTGAATATAAATTTTACGAAAAATTTCATTTGTCTTTAAACTTTTGACTGTTAAAAAAAGTGAATTATTCGTAAGGAGATGAACTGAAGTGATAAATTTTGAATAATATTTTAACACAAGTAGTCGCGTGGGTCAGATTTTCCTGTTGAACACTGTCCAGATGATGTAGAGAGAAGTCATTTAGAAAGACGAAAAAGAGGAGAAAATTTAGTATCTTCTCCCCGCTGTTAATATTTGTGAAACATCGTGTGATCCATAATGACCTCCCATCAAGACTTAAAGAAAAACCATATAATTCATGGCGAAAAAACGTTTTAATTTCATCTACTACGGAAAATTGTTTATAATTAAATTGATCGAAAATCCAGTAGAAATGAGATATTGCGGATTTCATTCGACCAGTTCAAAAAGGCAACTGCCTAATGCATGAAGTTCTTCTTCCTGTAAAATTTAATTAGGTTACTGAGGTTACGAAACTGGGGTAAGATGATGGCGGTTGCGCGAGAAAGGATTTTTCAACGGAAAAATATCTTGGGAGAAAACACGCAGAAAACACGCAGAAAACAAAAGAGGAATGAAATCTTTTGAGAAGCATAATGTTGACGTGAAGCTCGACGACCTCTCGGAGCACTCCAGTAGCAAAGAGACGTGGAAGTGTGACGGGAAGAATAAGAGCGCAGAAAATAAAAAAATGCTACTAAAGCAGATGACTTTATCCGTGGATATTTTAAGATGTGAATCGAAAACATATCTTTGGAGACGGAAATGCAGTAGTGAAATTTCTGAAAGCCAACAAACTAGCCATAGATGAATATCTATACTGTAAATTATTTATGCTTGCAATAAATAAATGCTAACATAAGTTTTAAATTTTATGTAAGACAGCTTGATAGGCCTGATTGTCAAGCTACACACTGTGGATTTCTCAACCGCTAAAGAAAAGTAAAAGCATGGGTTTTGATATTCAAAGCGCAGATATAATATATGCAAAAAATGTATTTTGGTTGAAAATTTACAAATATTGGAGTTAGATAATAATTGGTACTGAAAATATTACGTTAATAATAATAACAGCATGCAAATCAATGGAGATAAAACTTCAGCCACATTATCGGAAATGAATAACATATATGTTTCAGTTCTTTCAATTATAAATACAAATCCTCTGCTGGTTTGTTTCATATTTCATCTTTATTTACCTTAGGTTGTTATTTCCTACAAGTTTCACACAAATACATTATAAAAATATTTTCATCTTCATTTGTCTAACGATATTATTTTACACAAGCTTAAGAAAAATGCAGCACAAAATGTATCACTTCATAGGAAATCAATATAGTACTTAAATACAAAACATATCTTGCATTTGAGCGCTTTGAATGATTTTTTTACTAATGCGGTAGTAAATCATTCAGCGGAGTTAAAAAAAGTCAATTGGATAAGGCAACGAGGGATACGGTGTCTCTTCTGTATGAGCGGCTGATCTCACTAAAAATTGATAGAAGGCTGAAGGGCATTTCCGTAAAGAAGCGAAGATAAAGAAAAGAAAATGGAGGAAAATAGGCTATTTGAGGATGTAGGAGACTGAGGCGCGGGGTGAGGAAACGACAGTGTTCTTGTGTTCCAAAACTAAAAGTGGAATACATGTTTGGCGCGAGGCTTACATTAACTTCTTCACGAGATTTTCCGCGGCCTCGAGGATGAGCTGAGTAGACAAGAAAAATGAGAAACAAATATAAAAATCTCTCCGGGTCCTCATCTCACGTTCTACAGGGCCTCTTAACCATTCAATCAGCCGCTTTCCCTTCTGTCCCCGTAATTCTCCGACCTTTTCCCCAACCCCTTTCCACTACCCTCAATCGTCTCCTTTGCTTGGCCGAGCTCTGAACCTCTCCCGTCCCCAATCCTTCACCCACGCCTCTCATCCGTGAAAAACACCTTAGGTAGGCAAAAAAATACAATCCAAAAAGGGATCGATATTGTGTTTATTTTTTTAATGATGAAGATAAGCGAAAGATTTTCATCGTCTTTTTTTTTAACAAAAAGAAAAAACAACATCTTTGGCGGTGTAACGGGTAAACGGTTACCCTTGAAAAATGCCGGGGGAAAATTTTCGGCGAAAAAATTGATAATGGGAGGGTATGATGAGAGGGCTGGGATGGCAGGCGGCGTGACGTTAGAAAATTGGTCGCGCTGATGGGAGAGGGAAAGAGGGAGAGAAGAAAGAACGAAGAGAGATGAGGTAGATGCGCAAGTGTTTCGTTATTATTTTTACTCCCTCCTTCCGCCAGTTAAAAAAAACTCTTCCTTCCGCCCAGCCATCCTAACCTCCGCATAGGAATAAAGTCGATCTCTTACTCTTTCTTTACGACCGGTTGGAAAATTGAGGATAAACTGCGTTTTTTGAGAGAAGCTGCTACGTATCATGGAACCACGGTGACGTCCTGCATCTAGGACAGCTTTTAATCCCACGTAAGAAGTAAAGAAAAAAATGACGATCCCTTTTAAAGTTTCGAATTGTTTTTCGTTATTTACCCTAAGAATACCAAGCCATTTTCGGTCCCACGCGCTACTAAAAAGATGGAGGATTCAGAGGTTTGAAAAAGCCTCCAAAAATGTCTGTTATTATAATATGTTTAAATACAAGTATGATGCGATAAAAATTTATTACTTTTGAAATTAGACTAACGTAATATTGTATGAAAATACTAGCAAGGCATAAATATTCACAGAATAATTATTTTCCGTTTATTAATAGTATATTTGTGCACCCAGATTCATATTAGAATGAATGCAAACTACAGTAGAAATCACAGAAACTAATTATTAAAGAGGATTAAAATTTCTTCAAAATATTGGAAGACTATCCAAACAATCTCAGCCCCTCTTTCCCCCATAACTACGAAGGTGCAGGCCTCACGGTCCCACGTTATTGTACAGAGGAGGTTTATCTATAAAGGTGAAAACACTTCCAGATAACCTAAAACACGTCTGCGGAAAAAGTGTATTTTTTTCGAAAATTTTCTATAATTTCACTGCGGTGAGATGGAGGATTACAAAAAGTTTCAAGCCTTGGAGCCTCTCTCGTGTAAATATTCCAAGGGTTGAAGAATAGGAAGAAAAACAGGAGAGAAAGAGAGAAAGCAGAAAACGGAATTAATCTTTTCTTCTTACAGACCTCATGGGAAGCCTTGTGCGTACCCATTCCCTCTCCTTCACTGTGTCCCTCTCTTCCCTTCCTCGCTATCACACACTCGGCCGGACAACCGGAGGAAAGTACGTCGCCTGGGAGACGTTTTTCGGAGAGATGCGTCATTTCCTACCAAACAGACCTCTCTCTCCCCCTTCATTCCGATCAAACCGCCCATGGGACCATGGGAATCCCTCCTCCTTTGTCTTTCTCTCTTTCCGCACCCGCACAGCAACCGATCAGAACGTTTTTTTATATTCACCCCATCCTCCTATTTCTTTCCCTTTTCCATTCCCCTTTCTCTCTCTCTCTCTTCTCAGTCCAATTTACTTTTTCCTCCTCTTTTACGGAAAAGTCCCTCATCTTTATTTTCTTTATTCCGGGGACACTCCGCCATCATATCTCTTGTTTATCTTTTTATGGCTCCATTATTTCGATCCAGATGATCCGAACATTGTCATGGTTTGTGTCGTCATACGTTGCCGTTCCCTCTATTTCTATACGGGTATGAGAACCGCTAGGATTTTAACCTCGTGAATAAGTGAAGAGGCAGACGTAGTTAATCTGGTTACAAAATTTTCAACGTTCTTGGAGCCGATCGGTTTCTAGAGAGGTCACGTTGCTTAATGGAACGTTCATGTTGCCCCGAAGTAGCATCGAAGTCTTGGATATTCACTTCAAATTGTCCTTCGATATCTGACATGGATCTTAATTTATCCAGTATAATTCATCAACCGTGCTCGTCTGTGTATATCATTCAGTTACATTACAGTACAAAAAATTAAATTGGGATTCGGAAAAAGTCTTTTTAGAAAATTGCGTACTTATCATATATGTGAATAAATATAATATGAACTTTTTAACTGATTTTAGTACGATTTTCAACAGTTAATGGGCCAATAGTATTGAAAATAGTAGTTATAGAAGGATATTCGTGTTATGCATGTTGCTGGACACTAAACTCACACGCGCATGTTTTTGTGTGATTTGGACAGTACGCGTATTTAGGATGAAAGAAAGGGCAAGAAAATATCTGAATTTTAAATTGCCGCACTATTTAACTAGTTGCAATCACAACATCTCTTGTCGGTACGAAAACTGTATAACAATGCAAGTTGGTATTATATCACAAAGTATTATCGACCGCCATATATTCTTAAACAGTACATTAATTCTACAATAAGGTAGATACTGGCATAAACCTTCCGATATTACGATTTATTACGCTTATTATTATTCTCGGACTCCATGCCATTCTATAAAATATTCAATAATTCGATCTATCAAACCCTATTAATCTGCTATTATTATAAGTTTCAAAAGTATTAACTTTATTTTGACTTTCTCATATACTTAGTATATTGAGAAAGTATTTTAATCGCTAAAAAATTCGACTTAGAGATTTTGATGGAAATATGTACACGTTTTAGGTTGTGTCCATAAAATTGATATTCGCCATGCCGTCTGTCTGTCAGTCTTTCAGTCTGCCCTAACATAAAGTTGAATAATATCTCGTATTTATGCTATATATCATCTTTTGCAGACCCTTTTTAATAAAAATGATATTGCAGAAAAATAAACGGTAGTTTACTCTTGGAGATTTTTAGAAAATTTTGATTTACTCAAAAATGGCTAAAAGGAATTTGATTAAAATCAATCCGTTTGTAGAGCCTGATGTCACAAATAATTCTGCTTAGGCAATATATCTCAAAAATCACTACATATATGGTGTCTAGTGACATTAGAATGTACGCTAAACTACCTTACCTAAGCCCTATGACGTTACACCGCCGCGATCCTATCAAAATCAGCTTAGACGGTTAAACTAAATCGAATGATATCTCATATTTGTGGATAATATCATTCATAATAGACACACTGAAGGGATTAACGATATTGCACAACAAATAACGAGTACTTAATTCTTGGATATTTTGAAACATTCCGATTTATTCAAAAATGGCTATAAGGATTTTGATTAAAATCCATCAAGTCGTACAACCTGATGTCACAAATAATACTGAGCTATATGTCTCAAAAAATTACTATTTACTATTATTTCTGGACAAGAGGCTCAGCGCATGCGTCAGAGGAGAGGGGAACCAGTGGGTTCCCTATTCTAAAATTCCGTATTTTTCTATTAAGGCTACGCGCGTATTAGTGAAAGGTGATAGATGTGAGAGGATGATTGTGTCAGTCGCTTTGGTTCTGTTGCTACGCATTATTAACATAATTGGCAGTTAATTGCCAAGCACACGGAGTTAATTTCGGGGCAAAGAGTGTAGTTAGACCAAACGTATATACGCATATGAGAAAGTTTCTGCAATGTATATTGCGCCGTTTATTTACTTAAGTAATCTCCTGTTTTATTTAATTTCCGTAATCTTCCACTTTTGTTCAATTTCTTCCAAAATACAATAATCAGAAAAAACCGAATTAAGTATCCAGAAATTAAAAATATGTGTTGCACAAAAATTCCTAGCTGCCGTTGTTACAAGTTCAAACATGCAAATATATATGCTTCACAATTGAATGAAAACTCAATTTAATTTCATTATTTTTGTATAATATGTCGTTAATATAATTATCTTTAACAAGAATAATTATTAAGATTGTATCCCTTAATTTTTTTTAATTTCATGAATTTAAAATTCTATCCCTAAAAGGACATCGAGTAACTTGTTGCCTTAAACCAACATTATCATGAATATTTTTCAGCATCATGCCCAATAATATTTTTATTTTAATCATTTTATTTTAAGTATTTCGCATACAGCCCCTACTGGCCTTTTGCAATGAACGTAATAACAAAGACGTTCACATACATCCAATCCCCCTTTAGGATATGAACCTACGGCTCTAGCATTGATAGTCAGATACGCTAACAACCCCTCTGTCAAACATCGGCGAATAAATTATAACGTCCATTACATTGCATTCCGAATTTTTTTCCTGCAAGCATTTTTGAGTTATTATTTTTCCGAGAATCAATTATAATTTTTGTTTGATTTCTTTAACCAAGCGAATTTAGCGTTTTTTTCGCAGCCTGTAATCGCGCTCGTGCGGGTCGTTACAATATTGAACACTAAAGGCCGTTTCCTCGAATTTAACCGATCTCGCCCTGAGCAAGGAATGGAGTCGTGGGAACGAGGAAAGGTGAGGCAGTGGAAAGCAACGATATACGTCCCGAAACTTCTTTGTTCTTTCCCTTGAGCGACAGGAGAGGGAGGAGGAAGGAGGGTGAGAGGGGGTGGGTGGAGGTGGGAGGAGGGGTTTTGCCGGGAGAATTTGGTTCCTTCGTTTTCCTTTCCTCCCCTTCTGAACTCCCTTCCCCCTTTAGAATGTAGGGAAGAATAAAAGGCGCCGAGAGGAAGAGGGGAAGGTGCGGAGAGAATGGAAGGAGAAAAGGGAAAGAACGGAAAAGGGGTTCGATAAAAAAACAGGTGTAATGGGAATCGTGAGAACATTTTTAGAAATGGAAAACAAATAGTAAAAATGAGATAAAAAAGATGAAAATGCGCTATAAAAAACCAAAACAATCTAAACCATAACAAATCTCTAAAAGGATTATCATTTCCATTCGAAAGATCGCCTTGGTTTTAATCCACTGTCGAATCGGCACGTTGTTTCATCTTAAATTTTCCATTATACCCTTTCAAGTGACCCTCAGTAGTACTAAAGGAACTTCGTACGTGTTTTAAACATACAAATCAATTAAATCAAACTGTTTTTTTCTGATTTGGTGCTGGAAATTGAAGTTCTGTTGAAAATTTGAAGATTGGTACACTAATACTGGCGTAATTTATGTAAAATATCGGCGATTAAATATTTATATGCTCTATCACGGCCGTCATTCGGTCCAATAACATATAAAACAATTGAATTATAAATCAGCGAAAATATAAGCAAACAGTGTATCGAAAATTTTAAGAATCACATGCAACTTCGATCTGGGTTTTGTTTGCCGCATTTGCGGCCTTCTTAAGGGAAAATTTTCCTGAAAAATAAACATTTTTATTGGCACTATTGTTAACTAATGGGCACCTCAATTTTATGGGAAACGTACTAAATCCTTATCATGGAAGTTAAACCTGAAACCCTTTCACTATTAGAGTTGTCATTATTTTCTTGATCTCGCCAACCTTGAAAAAATTCCATTTCTAATACTTCATTCTTTCATAATCTTCAACATGTACAAAAACAGACGCTTTCCTAGGCTTGGAATCAGAACTCGGGAAGATTTTGTTGGCAAATATAGAAATAATTCGAACGAAATAAATATAGAAGGAATTCCAACAATATAGCAAATGAACGGCATATTAGTGGTGATTTTATACGCCATAAAACGGGCACGAACACACTTTAAAATTACCAATAGAGGACCTTTTTTACCTATGTAATGTTACGTTTCATTTGTAATAATCTCAATTGGTTATATTACTCGCATAATTTCAACTAGGAAGTTGGCTAACGTTCACATGTTTTCATAGTTTATCCGAACCGCAGATAAAGATAAGTATTAATTATAACAGGTAATTAAGAAATATATGCATATTACTCCAGTATAATTTCCCATTCGAAGTTGGAGCAGAAAAAAGTGGATGTATTTTATGCAATTTTCATAAATATTTGGTTCCGGTATATTTTAATTCAAAAAATATATTTTTGAATAAAATAGAAGGCTGTTTGTTTAGTTCGGTTCTACTATAGCGAACAGTTTGATAACTTAATGGTTCAATATTCCATCTGTACGGGAATGGAAAATGGGTCTATGCATACATTCTAACTTGACTGAGACATCAAAGCAACCTTTATGATCCTTCCTCTTCTAGCAGGGATGGACTTAGTCGCCGCATCGTAACGTCCAGTACACCCGACCATCCTATAACGCGGGATAAGTGCTGTGTTATGTGAATTTAGTTTTACATAGTGAAAGCAGGGTTGGTCCGTAACCATCAGCCGGCACCAGACTCAAAATACCAAACCCTTTCTCTGACGCAGGTATTGTACAAAATATATTTTTTATACTCAACTTTTCGCCAGTGTTGCAGTGAGCTCCTTTGAGACTTCACTCCTGGATTTCAATGAACAAGCAGCAATGGCAAGGGGTTTGCAGAAGTCGAGAGGTATTAAAAATAACAGAGGAAAATGATAATAAAAAATAAAATTTTGCATTGAAAATTAAACTTGTTGTAGTGAATTCGTGTTACAAGAACCCTTATTATATGTCGTTTTTTGTGCGTAAAACAATATGATCTCTGGTTCTTATTTTATCAGAAATGAATCAATTTCCTTAAAAAGCTATTGATGCATAAACGTTAAGATCAGACCAACACACGTGGCAACTGCAAAATTCCGTCATATAATGAACAAAGCAAAATGTGTAATTTAAAGAACTCTCACGAGCTTATATATCAATATCATAAGCGTATGCTACATTTTGAATTTAATTTTGTATCTCCAAACATATGATGCCCAGAAGTTTTGCATAATTGCGAGAGTGACTTTCCCTTCCACTGGGGTTGATATTACAGGCGAACCAACGGGTTAGTTTAGGTGCGTATGTTTGCGTTTGTGTTACGGCTTTTGCATTCGCATATGCATTTGTGTATTCGTACGCAAGATGTTCGTGATCGCGTGCGTGTTTTTGTGAACGTGTGTATGAATATCCGTACTCGCGTGCGTAGCTTGCGTGCATAAATAATATCTTGGGAGTGGAGTATCCGCAAAAACTGTGGAAAGTATGGTGGTAGAGAATATTTCGTTTATATTAATAAGCAACGGCAAAGTCTAATCTTTTCCTCAGATCAGTGCGAAAGTTTTTTTTAATTGACAGAGGATCTCAGTTCTTCCCTCCAACCGACTTAGCTCTTCAGTAAACACAGCGGCAAATATTATTCCGCGTGCGTTGTCGTCTGAGTGCTTTCAGAAAGCCTTCACATTTACTCTGGATTCAAAGCTCACTTGTTTACCCATCCAGTGAGTGTGAGACGTTACTTGCTGCACATTAATTAATGGACAAAAATACAGTTTAGTTTTATCAAACTACCTTTTGAGGTGTAAAATATTGTAGTAGTATCAAAATTCAATATTCTATTCAATGAAAGTTATCACGGAAATGCATCTAAAATTTACAAAAAACTAATAGTATCAGGATTTTTTTGCAAATAAAGTCTAGGATAGTGAAAGTTTCAAGCGAAAAATGATAAAAAACAAATGTCAGACGCAAGAAAATGTATCTCGGTGAAACGGCTTAAATGTCAATTATTGAATTTGACGGTTATCGATAAATCCTTAATGGCCGTAATTTGCAAGAAGCATCTAACACACAGTCGGCAACAGGCATTAAAACGCTTATCCGCGAACGCTAGCCATTTACGACCGCCAAAGGTTTACTCATGCCCCTTTTATTGGTGACGCGGACGGCAGTTCACATGTTTTACAAGTTCCATTCTCAACTGACGAGAAAACAATAAAAGGGCCAAACTCGACCGCGGTAAGAGTCTTCGGAAAGGCGATCACGGGGACCAAAAACGACGTGTTTGCGCAGAACCAATTAGCCTAAGTTCCAGGGCCATTCCATTGTCAATATAGCCCTTTCCGGGTATCAGCCGTGGAATTATTTTTCATTCTCTCTCTCTGGAATTGGCGCAAAAGAGAGCCTAGTCATGCTCCGCTTCCCAGCCCTTCCATAAGACTACCACTTTGACTTCCCCCCTTTCGTCTGCTCTATCCTCCTCTCCCTTTTCTCTCCCCTTACTCCCTTCATTTCTCTCTCCCCCCTCCTACCCCTTTTGCCCTCCTCTGTATCTCCTCCTGGGAAGAGGGTTCTACCGACTAAACAAACATTGCTTAGCTCCGTTATCGTTTCACGGAAGAATGAGTATGACCCTAGAATCTCAAGCGAATATCCTTTTAAGATTATACGTGAAACAGTACGTGTGTGCGTCTGCGCGTGTATGCGTAGGATCATGGCTTGATATGGATATTTGGCAGTGTTGGATCGCGAAATGTTCACTCGAGAAGTTTTGTAAAACCCATTTTGGAAAATTAACAGCGGAATTTCTTTTTTTAGTTTATAATTACGATTATCACCAAAAATAAGTTCAACAAATTTACAAGGAGGATTTTCATTAGTCTAATTAAATAGAAACAGCCCAAAAGATATAAAAAAGTAGTTACACTACAATATATAACGAATATATCTAAAAATCTTTTAACAAAACCTCGTAGTATTTTTGAGTTACATATGTAACCGCATAGCCTACATTTGTAATAATGGTCCAGTATACAGTCTACAATTCTGATATGTAGGCGATGATTTATAATATGATTTGGGATATCACAACACGAAATGTTCTTTCTATTACTTTTGCTCTTGAGAAGTTCATACACCATACGACGAAACCATACGCCTTTGCTATCATAACCCTATCAACACTAATGCGCTTAAGAATGATTAAAACACATTAGTCACAGACATCCAAATAAAACCTACTCAAAAGTTGCCATAGTAAAAGCTTAAAACTTTTCTTTCGAAGTTGGAAATCTGCGGGTAGTTTGATAAATTGCCAAGTAAGGCCACGGCTGCATTTGCAAACGATCGATTTATTCCAGGGCTTAGCGACTGTGAAGATTAAAAGGACAAGAAAGCCGACACAATGAACCGGAAGGATAGATAGGGGCAGAGAGGGAGGGAGAGTATGGGTTGAAAGGAAGGGTTGTGAGAGGGAAAAGGTATGAGAGAAGCAACGAGGGAAGGAGAGAGAGAGAGGGAAAGGGGGAAGCAGTACGTAGACGAAAGGAGGATGAGAGAAACTGGTTGGCTAGCAGCGAAGCGAAGCACGAAACGATCCGTCGAAAATCAATCGATGACGCATGAGCCAAGAATAATTCCATCCTTGCATACCGGAAAACGTGAAGTAGCCTAAAAGATTGAACGAGGTTTTTTAGGCAAGATTTATGAGGATAAGGCATGGAGATCGAAGGAAATGTAAGCCTGAAAAACAAAATGGCATGCGAATGAAGACCCAGCAGTGGACTGTACAATTAAAGCGCAATAGATGAAATGACAAATGCGCCAATGAAAAAATAACAGGAGGTGATATATGAAAATTAAAAAAACACAAAGAAAAGAAACATTTTAAAACTATATTATAAATGACAATGCACGAGATAAAACAGAAAAAGAAATGCGTGGAGAAATAGCCGGGGTTGCCTCGAAAACGAACAAGGCAGCTCCGGAGAAAAATACGACAAAGAAAAAGAAAACCAAAACATGAGAGGAATCGAAAGAAAATATAGGAGAAAAGAATACCGGAGGAGGAAAATGTCTTTTGGAGAAGGTTATAAAAATAAGGAAGTAAAGAGAGGGGGAGACAGGAAGTAAATTGGAGAGAAATGGCGGAGGTAAAGGTAGCAGAGGATAAAAATCAGAGGTATGAGTTTTGTTTGAAGATGAGAGAGAGATCGGATTGAGAGGCAAAGAGAATTATGAGGAAGGTAGAAGGGAAGAATGGGAAGAGGAAGGGAGATGAGAGAGACGGAGAAGGGGAAGGGACAGTCCATGAGGTCGAGAGGAGGCTAAAGGGGAATGATCTTCGGAGGTAATAAAATGGAGATGCTCGGTTATCCCTTCTTTTTTTGCACGACCTGAACTGGACGTATGGAAAGCACTTATATGAGGCGAATGACCAAATTCATTCCGAATGACGATAATGGCAATGCGTCTCTATATATAAAAGCCTTTTCGAAATAAACGTACAAAGTTGCCTCTATAGAGAGAGGACATGGACATAAAACACGAAACTTTTGGGATATAGGTCCTTTATCTTTCCCTTCTCTCTCTCATTAGTAATATGTCTGCCGTGTATGCCACGCTTAAAAGTATAGACTTATAAAGAGCAAATACACGCAAATCATCTCCGTGTCTCGTAAAAATACTCTAAAAAACAACTTCTGGATTCTCTCAAAACATCTCCAATCCTTTCCGTAGACGATTCTTTTTCGACCTCCTAATTGAGAGCAATCGAGAAAAAAATAAATCCTCAGTCGCAATTTGGCTTTCCGCTTTTATTTTCATTCCTTCTCTCTCCGTCTCTCTTCTCTGTTTTATCTCTCTCCCGAAATAAATCACTATTCCGGATTTTTTAAATTCGCGGAAAATTACATAAATAGTCAATAAACGTAGCCAATGGAGTGTCAAATAAAACGTTCTTTAGGAATGCCATAATGGGGAATAATGGTACATTTATTATTTTTTGCCTTTTAAGAGTCTGTTTATCGAGCGGAAAAAGAATAAATTAGAGTTTTTTTTATAAAAAAAGATGCCGAGAAAAGAAACAAGCGACGCATTCTTAACTATGGAGCTTGAAATTGCGGGTAATGGGGCGGAAAGAGGAGTATCTATGAAAAGGGTAGAAAGAGAGAGAGAGAGAGAGAGATAGCGGTGAATTATGGATCGTTTCAATCGATAAAAAAGTGGAGACAATTGCGCAATTTCAAAGGGTTCTTTGTTACGTCTCCGTTTCTCCGTCTTTTCCATTTCAATCTCTTCCCAATCCTTCCAATCCCATGTCTCTGCGCTACCTCAAGCATCCCTTCCAAGTTATTAATCTCTCACTCCAATTCTCGATCCCATTGTTGCAGGCATAGTTACGTCAAAAAGTTCTACGTCGTAGAGCGCGGGTAGCCTAGCGTGTGTCTGCATTCTGAAAGACAGGATCCCTTAATTGAAATTAATAACGGTTCTAATTATGAATGCCACAACAATGAGGAACTTTTGGGTCAACTGGAATGTTTTTTCCTCTCATCGTTCCCCAGAAACTCTCCCTAATGAGCGCAATTAGGATAGACGGTTTTTAATTAGACTTATGTTCCGCAGTGGCAAGACAAACGTGCAGACAGAAACGCTTCGGTTAATTGATAGGATATGAATCTCGGTCTAATATTTTCAGGTATTTTTACCAAAATATACAAGTTTACGCGGTCTTGTTGAACGATCAAAACCAGCAATCATAAAGGAATTCGTCGACCCTATCTCGATGTTGCGTGGCACGTGTTAATTGGAGTGCATTGAGCTTTAACCCTTGAATGTCAAAAAAGTGTTACTTGGGTATAATATTTTTAAATGAAACTGACCATCAATATCCTGGCAGCAGGAACCTATTTACTTGCTACGGAAGGTGGTTATACGAAAAAACATCACGAGTACTGCAAATGAACCTCTGAAAAATAAGAAAACGGCGATTAGTCGCTAATAAGAGGACAAAAATCAGTCACGAAAGGGTAACTTAAAAACCACGAACTTAGGAATGACTTGAATAAATCCTGTCGATTCTGTTTCGAAAGAGAAGTGAATTTGGAGACGTTGCTTTCAAATGCTTCTGTAAGCTACACGTTACAAATGCGCAAAAATTTCGTCAATTTTTTTCCCCAACTCGCATCTGGAAAAAAAACTCGTATAGCGCTACATCCTTCATTTCGAAACATTCCTCCTTTCCCTCTCCTCTCCCCTCCCCTTTGCCAACCACACTCCTCGAATCGACCGATCATTAAAAAGGGTCAGACGTATCACGATGACCTCATTTCCGTAGCCTTTTCCTCATCACCGCGAAGCCACGTCAAACTTTCCAAAAACGTGTGTACCAGCAACATCCCTGCCCAACCCTGTCCTATCAAATAATGCCCAACTTTCATTTCCACAAAAGTCCCCCTCAGAGCTGCATACTTGAGGGAATCCTTTCCTTACCATCGCATTCTCTTTCCACCTTTCTCCGTTTCTTCTCCACTTTTTCCCGAGCCTG
This sequence comes from Tanypteryx hageni, assembly GCA_028673005.1. Lineage (NCBI taxonomy): Eukaryota > Metazoa > Arthropoda > Insecta > Odonata > Petaluridae > Tanypteryx > Tanypteryx hageni. The sequence goes on from CM054116.1 coordinate 63,243,066, forward strand.
CAAAACTTTCGTTCCTTCTCGTCCTCTTTCCCTTGCTGTCTCCTCCCTCACCAAGCTTCCCTCAGTTCTCGAGATAGTCCAAGAGGGCGCATGTTGAGAGAGTAGGTTCTCCGGAGAGTCCGGTAGAGCAGAAAGAGAGAGCGAGAGGGAATGAGAGGAGAGGGAGAAAGATAAGAAGGGGAAATGGAAGTGGATACGACAAAGGGGGTACTCGGGGAATGTTTTTGGGGGTGGGTGTGGAGAGGTAAAGTAAGAGACTGAGATGGGGGATAGTAAATGAGACGGGGAAAGGATAATCATCAGACGACACGGGAACGGTAATGGGGTAAGGTTAAGTGGTTTTCTAGGCTTTTTTCTGTTTTCTTTTTATATTCGCTCTGAGGAATTAAACCTTAGGAGAGACCACTTTTAACAATCGCACGAAACAAAACAATGCGGTGGAGCGTCTTATGTGTTTACTGGTCTAAGGCGAACACTGCAAGGTCACGGTCCGTGTGAATTTGAGGGCAGTCCGAGGATGAATAAAGGTTAGAAGTACGTTCTGAGAAAGGTCCGTGCAAAAAACCTCTCGAGGAAGAAGTTTATTTATGATGCAGAGATAGGGGGGAGGAAGGAAAGTAGAGACGGGCAGGATTATAGATTGTTTTCTCCGGATGACTTCAAACGCTATGTGCTTATGGAGGGTTGGTGTGAATGTATATCGTTAATTATTTCTTATGTGTGACTGTCTGGAGAGTACAGTTTTCACGGAATGGGACTGTGAAAATCTCTCCCAATTAGGGAAAATGATGACGATGAAGAAAAAATGAGAATTATGGAGAAATCTTAGAGCGTGGTAATCGATGCTTGTTGAAAATTTGTAAAGAAAAAGAAAATTGAATATTTATTAAATAATGCATGTGCATATGAAAGGACGGAGAAAATTTTAAAAAATTGTAACCCTAAATAATAATAATAATAATGTTATTTGAGTTTGATCACGTAGCGCATAAAATAATATTCATTATTAAGTAGAAACGAAGGCCTAGAAGATATCATTTTTTTATTTGTTTTTAAATCTTTTATCATGCATATATTTTATATATATTTTAAATAAAATATGATCAAATCCTTCCATTTCATTGAGATTTATTGGGAGAAACGAACGTTTTAATTTGAAGTTATATCTAAATCTTGCGAAAATGAGCTTCTTGTATAACTTGGACGTGTCTACAATAAAATTATTCCTATCAAGCTATGTTCCAAAAATATAGGACATAATTTACAGAAAACTCCATCGGCTGCATACACTTCACAAAAAAGGACGGTCTCCAATCGAGTGACACGAAAAATAGAGAAAAACAGGATATGGAATTTAGATAAGGGCAAGACACTTAGTTTTAAAGAATGGTATTGCGGTCGAGGATAAATAGGATACTGGATCACGGACTAGCGCAACACAGCGTGAATTATACGAGGTCATTGGGTGTAGGATACGAGCGGATGGCAAAGGTATCCTACGAGCACGACCGTTTTGGTGGAAAAGTTCAAAAAAACAACCGTCCCTTGAGGGTCAAATACAGTACGCCAGAGCACATTTATAACTTCGCCCGGTTATGGAGACTGCCTCTTTTTGCTGAGCCTATTGCGGCGAAGGACTTAGTTTGTATATAAAATATTTATGAACGCGTGGGTTGGTTATGATACCGGAACTTTATTTTTTCCCTTTAGATCGAAAAACGCATTGAGGTGTTTTTTTGCTGCGGGATGGAAACGAGATAAACAAGCCTTAAAAATAATTAATCCCTATTCGAGAAGAAATTAAGGAGCGGTATAATCTCGAAGCAAATAAAAACATGATTTATTTAATTGTAAATGCAGGAACTAAGGAGCGTTAATAAGATTATCCAAATCTCATTTTTATAATAAAACTGCCCAAGTATCAATGAAATATCATTCCTATGAAGCGAATTGCGTTCTATTTGACATATTATGATAGAAAAATAGCCAAAAATAAAGTTCAGTGAGCTATAAATGCCCTGACATGCAAAAATATATTATAGGATATTTCTGTTTCCATATGGAACGTCACAATAATCGGAATAATGAATAACACTTGCGCAAAGTCAATGTGGAATCACAGCTTTGTAAAGGTGCTTTTCTGTATACATGTAATATATAAGCACCATTCTGAATTGCTACCATATTATAGTAATATAGAAATTTGTACATGTAAATGGGTCTTTGATACAATAAAATCGCGTATTGTGCCCATCAGAAAAACTAGCAATGTAACAATATTTATGGACTTTAGCCTGAAAATTATTCAATGTACTATTATTTAATACACTTTTCAGAGAATAGTAAATTAACGTAAATTACCCTTTAAGGTAATAAGTAGAACAGAAGAAACAAGTATTGTGAAAAATACAACCGGGTAATTATGAACGTAGACATAAGGCAACAAAAGTTCTCCTTTTAGTTTAATATGTCCGACCATCCTTAATAATTACGACAATTGCTTTTTTTAAGGCTCTACCCATAAAAAAGACCCTCCCCGTTGAAAGTGATGCATTGAAAACATTCGCAGGGGAAGGTGAAATACGAATTACAGCATACCCTCGTAAATGGGTAAGAAAAAGGAAATTCAGGAAAGATTAATAAAAGCGAGGTAGGAAAAGGATAAATGAATTTTTTAAAATGAGGCATTTTTATAAATTCAACAAAAAATAAAATACAAAATTTACTACATGAAAATGTGGAATAGGTGACTATAGCCAGAGGAGAGTAATTGAGAACTTTCTCCAATGAATTACAGGCTGTAATCAAGAAGAGGCTTAATTTTTTTTTAGATAAAAGTTTCAAGCATATTAATAAAAATTATAGGAGGCGGTTTAAGGAGACACCAGGGATGGAGTGGGAGGTTGAAGTCAACATCGTAAAGATAAAAAAGGAAGAGGAAATGTGAAGGAAAGACTGCAGTGAAAGCGAGGGAATATAAAGAAGTTGAAGAAATTTGGGATGCAAGGAAAGGAGGACTTGTTTAAGTTGAAGTGGTTTTTATTGTAAATAGGTAGAAGGGCTGGCAAAGAAAAAAATCGGGAGGGAATCGATATGAAAGAGTTTTATATTTCTAAATACTAAAATCTTAAGGTTGGTAGTATTATGACTTCGGAAATTTGTCTCAGACACGAACTCGCCAGCAAAATGCTATGAAGTTACTTATTCCCCCTAATGCACTTTCTGTTATAACGCGCCTCAAAGTGTATTTTTTAAAAATTGTTATTGTAAATATCGTTATTTTTATAGATATATTATGTTTCATTTGCCACCTGGCCGGATGGCCTAATTGCTATGTATTTTTTAATAAATAAATAATAAATGAATTTAATTCAGTATAAGTTATGTGTAATTCAGTCACATTCCACTACGAAAAATAAATCCAAGTATAAGGAAATTCAAAAATTATTTGATATTTTATCCGATTCTTACACTAAGGTATCACTATCTAAATATGATTTTATATAATCCTCTCATTATCGAACTACCGCCTGGAAATAAATATGTGTAAAATAACCAATATCGTATAATGAATAAAAACCTTAATTCTCCCTTAGATCTTCTTATCCAAACTAAACAGATTTTCACAATTGAAATCATCGCAAAATATAAAAATAACTTTTAAAAAACTATCTTTTGCTATTTTCTGTTGTTTCATTCCCGAAATGAAAAACCTTCCCGCTGGAAGCAACTTCCAGCTTATTTGACGAATAAATATTGAACAACTTTTTTGTAACATTAGACGGCAAAACAGTTGGAGAGCAACTGGCGCTCTGCTAGTTTTAAAAAAATTGCACAGCGAGGGCGAAATGAATGAAAAAATTCAAGAGACTCCTTCCGTTTTTTTATCTGTGGACAAGGAGAGAGATGTTCATAGGGGAAAAAGGAGATAATGAAAAGAAGAGGGAGATAGAGAGGGAGAGAAAATGGGGAAGATAAAAAAAAGCGTGCTCTCAGAATAGAGACAGGGCAGAGTTAGAGGAATGCGTTGAAGTAAAAGACACGCGAACCAAGGAATAAACGTACAGGAGGCATCGTTAGGACAAACTTTGTTGCGGAAAAGGAGATGAGAAGAGGCCGGAGAGACGCGTGAGTGGAAGGGAGACCATGGAATGAGGAAAGACTGGTCGGTGAAGCTGAAGAGAGGGTCAAGATAGGGGTTAGGGGTCGAAGACGTTGGAAATTCTGCGAGAAGTGTCGATGAGAAGAAGGTGGTCAGGAGAATAGAACTTCGCGATGGAGTGTCGTTGCGAGGAACGAGCAGAAAATGGTATGGTGGGAGGAAGAAAAGATATGATGGGAAAAGAATGGGGAAGTGGAAGAGGAGAAATCCAGGCGTGAGAAGTGCGAGAGGATAAACGAAGGGATAGACGGAGAGAGAAGTAAGAGAAGAATAAGATGAGAATCGGGGAAGTAGGAAGATGATAATGATGATTATGATGAAGGGAAAGAAGATGACGGAGTATATAGGCTAAGGCCATGAAGAAGGAATGAAGGGGATCGTAAAGTAGATGACTGGGAAAGTTGGCTGAGGAGAGGAGGGTGAGATCTTAGGGGGAATAGGGTTGGTGCGTTAGAGGGAGAGAAAGCAAGGTGGTGGACAAAGACTTCACTATCGCACCATGTCCACTTTCAACGCTCAAGCATCCTCTTTCACCTCTCTCCATCCATTTCCTTTCTTATTCTCTCTCTCTCTTTCTATATATATATATATATATATATATATATATATATATATATATATATATAAAAATGTATGTGTGTATGTATATATACATATAATCTTCATCCCCTTCCGTGTCCCCTCGACCTCAACTCTAGGAAAGAATGGTTACCATGGCAACCAACTGGATGTGACGTCTAAAAAATCCTTTTCAGTTTTTGAGTTTTTGTATTCTCCTGGACCATGTCACCCGGCTCTCTTCACCCATTTTTCTTTGCTTTTCCCTCACAACCTCTGTTGCCTTTTCTTCTCTCAATCCCTCCCTCTTTCTTTCTCTCTCTCTCTCGTCTTTGCTCGATTCTCTCTCCCCTTCTATTTCCCCTTTTCTCCTAATCCATAGCTCCCTTTTCTCTTTCTCTCTCTTGCGGTTACTTTTCTCAATGAATTTTTCTCCCTGACATAATTCGGATGCGATTCTTATATATTATTACGATTTTTCTTTTTTCGTGTAAGGATTAGGCGTGAAAACGGTTTTTCTATACCAAAAATGTGCACTAGCTGTGTGCATTGAGTAAAGAATGCTTACATTTTTCTCGATACAGGGCTATGGAAAAATAGAGGTTTATTAATCAAGAAGAGCAGCTAATAAGAAGAGCATTTTGGATTTTCTTTGTTTTTTGATGTTTTTAAGAAATATTCCACCTAGTGGACGTATTCTCAATTAATGCATTGCTGAAGAAATAATGAGTTGTTGAACTTGTATAAATTTGTCTGTCGCTATGAGCTTAGATTTCAAAAAGTAATGATGCTTTCCGGATTACAATAACGTACATTTTCAGTTAACTATGTGAGTGGGAATCCATTTTACGTTATTATGAAAAAATACTTTTTCAAATGTCTTTAAAACAAAAAATTGATTCTCCACAGACAGACAGATATAGACCGAGTGATCGTGCAAAAGACGTTTTTTCTATTAAGAAAACGTGCTAAAAAGAGAATTTTCAGTTAGGAATCACGGATTTTATTCTAGGAGTAGCGATACCCGCTGTGCAAGTAGCATGTCATCTACAGCCATGGAGACTTCGTGCCTGATGATGACTTATTCTTTGATTTGTATTATATTAACAACCAGAGGAGGAATGATTGAACGTAGAGATTTATACTGGAATTAAACAAAAATGCTTTTATTCACCCAATTATATGGATTTTAATGCTTATCCTACTGAAATTAGTTGCTAATGAATGATGCCTTTCTTTTTCAGGTGAGTTTCATACTTCGGGGAATTTGAGAAAGCAGCGTTTGCTGACATGGAAACTGTGAGTCTTGTTGAATGGAAACGGCACATTTTCTAATAATCGCATGCTTTTATGGTACTGCATTTTATTCTATGGAAATATAATCAACTTACTCTGGTTTGCTAATTGAGTAACAGTGATATACTGTTTATATCCAAATCGAAATTGAGCTCAAATATAAGAGGAGCCTTAAAATTAAATCAACTATTGGAAAGGCAACTTGTTTAATAAAATAGAATGACACTTAAGATATTATTAGTCATTAACCATTGACATACGTATACCGAAAAACGGGGCATTCCAATACGCAGAAGATACGTGACTTTAAATCAACAACAGATAAGCAGCAACATTTATATGTTGAACGTGATAACAGCACCACAACCTTTTCGGTACATAAACCACATATTTGAGATGTTTCAACTTTTAAAAAATCGATGCATCAGAGAGGTTTTAAAATTTTGAAACCATTGGACGATTCGGACAAAAAATTAACCGTGTGAATAAGTTAGTTTAATATTATCGCCCTCTTTTACCGCTTCAAAAACTCGAAAAAATCGTCATAGCTTAGGGTAAATACGGCACATTTGACATTTAATTTGCTACCAACGCATCAAATTTTTAATTCTTGAGCAGCCTTGATATTTCCCCACGGGCAAGAAACGCTCCTGAATTAATTCCGTGCTGAATTCATAGCATATATTAAAAACCTTTTCGAGGCATTAAGCTGTGAAAAGGCACGGGAGGACCATTCACCCGACTCACGCACGTGGCATTTATTCGATGAAAATAGATTCCGGAACCTGGCAATTCAATGGAGTTTCGTGGTATTGAGCGGAATCCTCGTTGTACTTAATTCCCGACCTAAGTACTTAATGTTCTTACACACTATTAAAATACTTCTCGAAACAGGGGACTTAAACGTTCCTGCTTAAATCTCTCTCGTGATTGCTGAGAGCGGAACGGCGGGTGTCGCTTCCAACAAGGATTGCGGCCGGGAAGTCTACGGCTCGTTTTTACCCACACTCTCGTTTGTTTTATCGGTTAATATATGACGTAAGCCGTTTGTACTCTCGCCTATACGCTTTCCCGGAATAAAAGACGTGTTTATTTTTAATTCGGAGAGATTCTCTTTCCCTTTCACTTTTTTAATCTTTTAATCGCCTTCCTTGCGTCCGATATTTTTTCGCAAATGGGAACACTATAATTGGCCTCGCCTTCCCAATATTTTATAATAAACTTCGCTAGAAAACTCGCATGAAGCGAAATCCATTTCCGCAAATAAAAGCTAACGGGGTCGTCTCGTTTCATCAAATTACTCGGGGTGTATGGAATCCTGATTAAAATTATTACTCCATTAAAAATTTACATTTTTAATTTTATTATTATTATTATATATATATATATATATATATATATATATATATATATATATACATAAAATCCAATAACACATACTAACCACACCGTCACTACCATTACCCACTACTGTTCCTCCGAGTCGCATGCATCCCTCATTTGAATTAGGAGAGACTTTTAAGCGCGTGCAAAAAAACCGTCGGAATAACTTTGAAAGGCACAAAAGGAGGGAAAAATGGCGGCACGGAGAGATGAGAAATAAATTAATCCCCCTTCTCTCAGATCTCACCACCGCGGCGAAAACCTGTGCAAGGGAGTGAAAAACCAAATCTCGTATCTGAAACCAGGCTACCTCATGCATATGACCCTCTTTCGCCGCTTAAAAAAAATCTCTTGGTGAATAGTGAGAAAAAGCGGAGGAAATTGAGATAGGGAACGTGAGTGAGGAAAGGGGAGGGGAGCGGGGTGGTTTTTGAGGGAGGGGGTGGAGAAGGGTAGATTTAGAAGAAGGACCCTAACCGAAAACACCTCGCCAGGTTCTCCTCCCACCCTCCAAACCCCCCAAACCTGCCAGACGAAATCCCTCTCCGCACCATACTATCACAAACACACACGACGACCGATGTCGCTTACCCCACAGAAAACGGGAGGAGAGAGGGAGAGACGGAGAGAGAAAGAGAGATGGAGAGTTAAGGGGATGGATAGGGAGAGGGAAAAGCCGGCATCGTCGCTTTGAAGAGCCTTGCAGTCGCGCACCTACTAGTTAAGAGCTTATCATATTATGGAACGCGAGCCAAATTTGTTTTGGAAATTAAGGTTTTACGCGGGTCATGGAACCGTGAAAGCCGCGGGAAGGCTCGTAAGGGTGGAAAGTGGTAAGAGAGAGAGAGAGAGTATTGGATTGGGATGTGACGTGGTGAGTACGGAGGGACAAAATGGGAAGGATAGAGGACAGGCAGAACGAAAGCGCAGCGCTGTAAAAAAGTTGTCCCTCTCTTTCTCTCTCCTTCTCCATATCTGCACCTCCCATTCCGTAAATTCGCTCGTTCACCGACTTGAAACTCTCTTCCAACAGACACGGAGTGAAAACCACGCCATCATAACAGTTTGTCCCTCCCAATATTTCGCCGCTACAAAAAAATCATAGTCGAGCGAGATGAACCACCGCAATTCGCAAACTACGTACCTAAGCGATTTCTTAGATTTCGAATCTTAACGCTCGGCACACACCTTTAAAATATTTTGCAACGCGTGCTTGATATGATACGAACGTCGGATTCTTTTTTATCTCTAAGACACCTCTTTTTTTTAGGTGGCTTATTCAGCTTAAATTACACACTTTCAGCTCCCATTATGGCCAAGGCAACGAGATTCTTAATCCTTTGGTGCTATGAGGTTCCATTCTTCCCTCGTACTCCATTGTTGCGTTTTAAACAGCTCCCGTACACGGATATTTTATGCCTGTAAAATATAAAATCATTTTCCTTTTTTACAGCTAGAGAGTTTTGCATGAGGGTATCCGTGTGCGCGTGTGTGGGATAGGGGGATAGAGTGGGAAGAGAGGAAAAAAAGGAGGGGGAGAGATATTGCTGGCTACGCAAATGAGCGAGCCATTTTTCCTAGCTTATTTTTTGTGGGGATTACGAGAATGCAAGAGACGAAGTTGTGGGGTGAGGATGAGAAGCGGAAAAATTGTTCATAAACGTTTGTTCCTGTTTTTAATCATTACAGCGCGCCAAGATTAATGTAAATGCGTGATAATTAAATTTATTTTTCGTATAATCTTATTAGGATCATTATTTATTATTCAAATGCAACTTATGAGAGTTTACCATCGTTTAATTAGAAATAGAAGATAATGAGCGAAAGATTAATTCTCCTGTATTTGATCGTAATTTTCGTAAATATTTAGTATAATTCGCAGCTTTCTTATGGCTTTCATTCTACTAAGCATTTAAATGTTATATACATATGAAATTCAATAATAAAATACAAAACAAGTCCAAATAAAATTGACAAAATTTGAGCACTTACTCGAATATCTCTAATGGCCCTAATAACTATTAGGTAAATGCCGTTCCTGGTAGCCGATATGCAATTATTATGCGTTCTTTGCACGAAGTGAACGCAAATAGGGGAGGTCGTTTCCGTCCGTCCGTCCTTCCGTCCACATGTTAAAGCTCTGAAACCGCTAAACTTACTACAATGTAATTTGATATTGGGGAGTTTTGCTATAATTGGTCGACGGTTTCCAATTTTGGTTAAAATCGGGCAAAAACTACGACCACTTTACATGACCTACAAATAGTTGACAATGGTCCTTTGTTTCAACTCGGGAACCGCCTGAGGTATTTTGATGAAATTTGGTTTTGGGGAGTTTTGCTAAATTTAATTCATTTGAATTTTGGTTAAAATCGGACGACAATTACGACCACTTTACATGAAGACCTACATGTAGTCTATAATGTTCCTGTTTCAACTCGGGAACCGCTTGACGTATTTTAATAAAATTTTGTATTGGGAGGTTTTAATAAAATTGGTCGACCGATTCTAATTCTGGTTAAAATCAGGTAACAATTACAACCACTTTACATGGAAACCTACATGTAGTTTACAATGTTCCTTTATTTCAACTCGGAAACCGCTTGACATATTGCGATTAAATTTGGTGTTGGGGAGTTTTGCTAAAATTAATTTACCAATTCCAATTTAGATAAAAATCGGACAATAATTATGACTACTTCACATGAAGACGCATGTATTTTACAAAGTACCTCGCTTGCTTCTCGTTCGATTTTCATCTGAGCTAAAAATATTGAGAATATTGTGAAATCTCAAAGAACGCATTTGGAAACTCTGTGTACTCCGACATGGAGTACACCTTTCCAATCTTGTTTATTTCAACTATCTTATAAACAGTCCTACCTGCCTTTTGCAATAAGCATAATAACGATAACAAAGACGACCAAATACAACCATGCCCGCGGCACGATTCGAACCCAGAATCCTTGCATCGAGAGCAGGACGTGCAAACTACACCTCTGCCGGCCGGAATATTGTATTATAATTTATACAAGACTAACTCCATACTCACTAGTTCATTTATAGAATTACTTTTCCATGTAAATATTAAGGAATAAAACACTCAAGCCATACTAAATTAAATTAGTTTTCAGTACTATTTCAGGCGGTATTCGTAAGTTTTGCTCTTTGAAAAAGTATTAATCAAACGCAGAAAAAGACAGACAAGCTCTTGTAACGCAATATTTATTCATCCAACGTTTATTCGCAACTATTCCTGAAAATATTCTTGCAGAAATTCATTCTGAAAATCGAGTGGTGAGGAGCACCGGCGGGTTTCGCATGAACGATAGATCGCGTTATCTTTCAAGATTATAAGCTCGGGAACGAGTGAAAAATATTCGTGCGGCCTCACATACGCACGCTCGGACACACACAGACAAAGATCCACAGCGTAGATTATTATTAATATAGACACCTTCATGGCCTACTTTATCGTTCGAGTCCGGGGTATTGTTTTTAGCACCTCGAAATAACCGCGCGCAGCCGTATCACAGTCCATCCTCCTCAGCTCGTTCTCTCTCGAACTACCTTATAAGCTTTCCATTCTCATTTACTCGCTCAAATATCGGCCTCTCGTCATATTTACATCCAGCGCGAAAACTCTCCTTCACATGCGGGAGCGACAGGAGAAGATCATCATCATCATCTACGGAGAGCAAACATTGAAAAATAAAATCCTGAAAAATGAAACTTTAGTGCAGTAAATGCAGCCACATATACGATCTAGCTCTTTATTTCTCCTCTTCTTCCTCACTCTCCGTTTCAGTCTACTCAGCCATCGACAAACAACTAAAATAGGAAATTTTTGAGAGAGTGTGTGACGAAGGTAGCCTGGTAAGTGTACCGAAAAGCTTTAAAGAGTTTGCTTATGGAGAAAAAAATGGAATGCGGCATAAAGAGGAGGAAGGGAAGATGAGGGCGGAAGGGGGCAGAGAGAATAGTAGTGAGACGAAGGGCGAGAGACGAAAAAAGAAAGAATTTGCCGATAAGGTGCGAAAAGTTTTTGGGGAGATAGCGACTGGAGAAAGTGGTGAGAGTGTAGAGTGTAGAGAAAATAGGAAAGATAGGGAAGTAGATAAGGGAAGGGATGGAATTGGTTTAAAAAATAAACAGAGAGAGGGAGAAGGGGGCCGAGATTTTGTCGAACAGATTGGCTGCAGAGGTAGCGAGAGAGAGGAAGAATCGTGCGAGGATGGAGATTTAGGAACTGAAAGCGACGAAAAGGGGACGAAGATTTAAGATCCATTTTTTTCGAGAAGGAAATGGAAGGAAAGGGGCGAGAAGATTGCGTGCACGCGGAATTTGGAAGCGAAGGAAATTGAAGAATCACGTAAAGTGTATATAGATGATGAGGCGATGCAGCCGTTACGGATCAAAGTTAAAGAGATAGAGAGAGAGGATACCGATAGCGAATGTAGGGAGATGGTCGATGATGGCTAGACCGAAAAGTGAGGATAAAAAAGAAAGAAGAATCTGGCGGATGGATAACTTTTAAATTATTCCCACGGCGAAAAAAAGATAAATAAAATTCACGAAGCGTCTCTTCGGTCCGCGCAACTTGCTGCAACCGAGCACATTTCACAATATTCCGTTTTCATGACGTTTAAATATATGAGGTGAGTCCATAGTGATATACAGCTGTCTCCTCCGGCGCTTTTCCATTTCCGTTTGACGTGTTTTCTTTCATTTTTTTGTTCTCAGAAGACGCTTCGTGTCTCTATATATTTTCTCGTCCACGGTTCGAAGAGAATATTATTATTTTTATTGTTTCATCATTTTATTGTATATGGTAGTCCGTTAAACACCTTCATCTTGTCATTCTTAAGCTGATTTTGCGGAGGCGTGTTCAAAATCTATATAGAGCCTTGATTGTATCGCAGAAGATGCAAAGACAAGAGTTTTAAATTGTATCCGAGATTTCAGTTAAACAGAGGTGAAGAGTAACGTATGGTATAAACACATCTCCTTCATAGTATCTTTTTAAGTAATCGATCAAACTTTCATGAATAAACTTGCCAATACTCATCTGCCATTTAGCATATGATAATACGCTTATTGTGATATGATAATTATCATTACTAGCATTAATATTATGTAAATGTGTCAATATGTTCAAGTGGGTGGTAAAAATGTTCACATTTAAGAATGCAAATTGATTCAAATTAAGAATGTGGACATGAAATAATGAGATTCATTTAGTTTGCATGAGAAATAAAATGACCTAATGAATAATTCGAGATTTAAAAAGCACTATATTTTTTATCATAGTGTATTCTGCATTTGATTGTTGTAATACCATTTACAGCATTGCTATAATTAATTTATTGCTGGAAAATACGCTGAAAAAATGGTAATACATTTTTTTTGTTTTTTTTTACGGTTTTCTATTTTTTTATATTCGCTATAAGATAGACATCATCCTTGGGAGCATATAACTTTTAAAATGTTTTTTCGTAAGAATACTTGCATATACACTATCGTAATTACTCTCGTGATTATTCCACCAAAATTATGGGGAAGAAATATTTTTTGCACCGCATAATTCTCTCCCTTTTGCTTTGCCGATATGTTTCTTTTAGTTGTATATAAGTCCAAAAGTCAAGTTTTTATCTCGTTTTAAACAAATTTTACGCAGAAAGAGCATTTATATCGCACCGTAACAACTTTGCACCTTCTTTATTTTGACACGATGGTTATCATTATTTACGTTGTGTGGCTCACTTGAAGACATTGTCAAGTTTCGATAAAATAAACAATGTCTTTATTTACCATATTCTAAATACCAGTAAATGCTTTAAAATGAGTTTTTCGTGTTCAGTGTTGGTCCATTTATCTGGCTACCCAGTAACTTGAGGGTCGCCGGATAGGAGGTTTTTCCTGAATTCGGGTAGCCAGGCCAAAAATGCACAAAAAAAATATTGCTACTGAATTATCAAAAACCAACTCCTGCCCATGGGCGGATTCAAGGGGGATAAAGGCGATAATTCCGCCAAGATAAAAAACAATCCAAAAATACTTTTTTAAAGTAGACTTTAACTATGGAAAAATGAACTGTTTTAGTACTTTACGCCCATAATGTTATGGTTCTCTATTATTTCTCGGTTACACCCCTTAGCCAATGGATTACCCCCCACAAGGGAAAAGTCTGAATTTGCCGATAATCCTTTTAACGCCGGGAATATCAAAATATATATACATAAATTACTTATTAACGGCGACTGCGTATTCTTGATCAAACCAAGATACACCTTCCTGCTTCCACATACAATTCTTTACTCACTACGTTTACCAAAGGAACTCAGATCGGTCTGAACTCAGACCAATCTGAAACTGAGCAGCAAGCTGACTCGGCCCAGTGCGTTTACCAACACGGATTTTCAATATCGATCTTTCTGTCGTGCTCGATATTGCCGGTGCGTACGTCGTCAGTCGGTTGTTTCCTAATAGCAGATGAATGATCAACTTTCAGATTGGCTTCCCGAGCGGGCTGAGCCAGTTCACTTCTCAGACCGGTCTAGCCAGGTCGATTAGTTTACCAAACCGATCTAAATCAGTTCGCAGTCGCTAGATAGATCTGAGACCGCTTGGTAAACGTAGTAACTGAATACTTCACTAACGATTTGCTGATTAGCTCTGCGGTGAACGGGGTTCCCAAAGCGAGGATAGCCAACCTGCTGTTTCGGATTTTAGGTCCGTAAGACATGGAGGCGTAAAGGTTGGCCAAATCTGTCACAAAGGGATAATCCCTGCTTACAGAATACGTTGCGTCCACTTATGGCATATTAATTCCTATTAAAAAATATGTTTATCCAAACACAAGTATATCCTCGCCTCCAGGGGAACCCAGAACCTCCTTAAGTGTTTGTGTGTATGAGAGAGGGAGAGAGATAGTTCGTATTAAATGGGAAGCGATTGCGAATTCTCAAACTCGCAACTTCACAGACAAATTTTCTTTCAGTTATCTATAAAATAGTGTATAATAAAATTTCCATTTGGCGCCTCCTTACAAAGTTGTTCTTGGGCACGTGCCCCGGTTGCCCTGCCCTCACTACGGCTATATATATATATATATATATATATATATATATATATATATATATGTATACATGACTAAGTTAATATAAAAGTTATTAAAACCCTTAAGATTGTGAGCAAAAATACCGAGAATATAAGCTTTTTAAATATTTCACTTTATTGGTTTCCGGTTTTCGGAACTTCCGGATACTGGGTAGCCGGATAAATGGTCCCACACTGTACTTCATTCTGAAAAGGCTAAATTCTTACTATACGCATCTTTTTCCGCCCTATTATTAGTGTAAACATCATGTAAAAAAGTGAGGCAATTTCTCGAGTAAATACTGGTGTTCATGTCACAATAAAACTCACGTTTGTCAATCATATGTTGTTCAATTTTTGTAGAGGTCCCGCGATTTCAAAAAATCCCATTTTCAGTACATCTCCGCTAATGAGCAACGAACACTCGATTAATCTTTTACTTACAACACAAATTACCCTGTGCTATTTGAACCACGATGAGGTGAAATCGACTCTTCGCGACCCATTAAGGGGAGAGATAGCCGTAAACAGTTAAAGGCAAGAGTGCCATTGATGTAGCCGACGCGGGAGTCGTAACGGTACGAGAAAGCCTTTGATGACCTCTAGATCCCTCTCTCGTCCCCTCTCTGGAGCTCTGAGAAGAGAGAGTGAAGCGATACCACTCATGGAGATCGAGGAAAGAGAGAGTAAAAGGTCTCCTGGTCGATCGAGGAGGAAAGAGGTAGGTCTCAGGTGCCGAGGGGTTAAGAAGGGAGGAGTCGGTGTGTGAGGGACAGAGAAAGGTAGTTTGTGCATGTGTGTGTGTGAAGAAGAGAAGAACAGAGACTTGGAAAGGTTTTTTTAAAGAATAAAGTTCTTTTCCGTAAGAAGGAAAGTTTTTTGTATCTGAAGTGCCTACGCGCCTCGAGGGTTGGCAAGACGTCCCTCGATCGCAAACGCTGGGACGTGTCTCCTTTCCGAGATGACTTTCTCGAAACATTCCATCCTCGCGACTTGACCTTATCCACGGCCTTCTCTTCCCAGTTTGTACTTCATCGACGTAACCGTTTAATTACATTTACCACACTTTTGGGGTTGATTTTAAAACTCCAAATAAATCCGAATTTTTTTTCAAACTTTACTTGTTAGACATGATACTAGTTATAATTTGTGCTCGCATATGACTAATTAGAAAGCAATTAAGTTATCGAAGGAGAGCCAAGTCATATTATGCAAACAACAGAATCATTAAGCACATTTGCGAAAGTATTTTATAAATGTCTGACGCCAGGCTATGAAGTGCAAATTAATATCAGATTTTTCATAGTGACGGTAAGATTAGACTTAAAAATGACAATTTACATATTCAAAGTTATCTAAGAGTGCGTAACTTTCGAGGAAAATGAAAAAATATTTAAACCGTCTACCTTTGTGATTAATTCAATTAAAGTGTAATCATCGCCAAATTAGATTATAAGATCCGTAATTTCAAATGTGCCAATAATTGTATAAGAAGCGTAGAAACATTAACTGGATTTTTTGTCTTAAATATGTCGTTCGTCATTAAGCACTTAAGCCAAAGCAAATGTTTTAAAATTGTAAATTTTTATATGGTTTGTTTATTCATCAAACTTAATATCAAAGATAGCCAGATTCCCTAGGATAATGCCATCATTAACCTAATGAATATGGGTAATATCGTTTCTTCCATAGAAAATTTGATATTTTTCAAAGAAATTCAAAATGGTTAAACAGATACTTAATAAAACCAGTTATCAAAGCTTTTTTCAACAAAACTTCTAGAGGTATTTTAAACAAACTGCCACTAAAACTACCTATCCCCTGATTCCCAATGTTTGCTATAATATTCAATTGGATTTTTTTAGCCAGATCCACCCGAATGACGTCGACATTTCATTTGTCTTGCCACGATATTAGCCACAGTTCGGACATTAACCATAATATGACCATATAAAATCATAATATTTCCATGAATTTACCTAAATTAGTATTTTTAGTTGCACAAAATAAATAGATGTTGAATTTGATAACTACAGGACCAATTAAGAACGTCATTTATTGGTATCACGACAATAATTAGTTTTTACGCGAAATTCCTTCATCGTTTCTGAACTTAAAATAGGTTCAAGATAATGAAACTTGAACTTTACGAGAGGTATTTTTTTATATTTATTCTAAATGTAGATATTTTAACTTTGAACATTGAGTTCAAATTAATTCTTAGCTAATTAGGTAAGTTTACCGAGGTTTGTTCGATCTTAAAATATAGCTGCCAAAATTTTACCACAAATGAATATTCGTTTATATAAAAGATTTTCCACAAAGCCCTGAAATCCAAAGAAGTTTGTTTTCAGAGACACGGAATAAAATTTGGCAATTACGCGACAGATATGGCTTTTTTTAAGAGCACCGGCGAGATTTCTATGCCTTTCAACGCAATCACTTACGGCCGATACTCTCTCGGTTACACGTTTCTTTGCACAGTTATTTGCCAATTTCGTTTAATCTTGTTATCCCCCACACACTTTCTTTCACTTTCCATTGTCCTAATAATCCCGTTCTTTCAGCAATTCTCGCGAGATCTCATATTCCGCGTGCTCACACAAGGTCCAAAAAAATCCCCTTTCTGCTCGGAGAAACTCTCCCAATCGCCATAAACCTCTTGCACACAGCCCCACCCTCCCTCACGCCCTCCTGGGACGGCTCCTCCTCCTCCCGAAACTCTTGCTCTCTTTTCATACGTTTTCTCTTTCTCTCCCTCTATTCTTTCCTTTTCCGTGATATCTTTCTTTCCTTCCTCTCTTTTCCTCCTTACTCGACTCGTTCCCTAACCTTCGAGCTCTTTCTTTCCCTCGATATCGTCCGTCCCAATGTTTCCACTTCCCTCGCGAGAAGAAAAAAACATTTCTTGCCGCCTTCTGCGTGCGTCTTTATTCCTCATGCAATATTACGTTTCCTCTTTCTCTGCCCTCTATTGCCTTACCTCCAATTCCCCCTCCTCCATCGACCTATTTTTTCGCTGTTTTCTTCTCGAAGTTTCCATGCTCTCTCATTCTCTCTTCTTCCTTCGGAACATTTTTAAGACCTCCGTTCCACGTCACGGTTAACTTGCTGGTTCGCTCTCGTCTTTTTGTTACCATGCGTCCTAGTTAAAATTTTCCCGATTATTTCTCAGTTTCTACAAGCATTTTAGACTTCAAACCATTGCCACTAGGATCAAATTAGTTTTTTTTATAAAGACTCTCCCACTCTTCTACTTTTCTCACCTCCCCATCGCCATCTTTGATCCACATCGAGTTCTCTACTCGTTTTATATTTTCAAGCCTTCATCTCCGGCTCATTTAATCGTAACCGCTATAATGCTTTTCCATCCTCATCTAACAGTCACTTAATGTTTAAAACCCTTGTTTCGAATTCCATCTCGTTCTCTCCGTTCCCCGTCCACACTCCATTTCCTATTTCAAAGTCCTCTTCAACAGATAGAGTAATATTGAAGTCAGCGCTCCGTTCATCAGAAGGAATGTTCAGCAGTTGGTTTCCTTGGTGCTCTTCGTATATAATAGGCTAACGCCTGCACCTGGTATCCCTCCTCCCCTCTGTGTGTGTCAGTTGTGGAGTGAATTATGGCGACGACAGCTCAAGAGGCTGATCTGCCAGAAAATTAAATAAACAAACAATGAGCAATTCTGCGCGTTCTTTTGTTTTTGCTCTGTATATGAATAAATAAATAAATAAATGAATAATCACGGACCTGTCTACGGACAGACTACCTATGATGATGATGAATAAATCGTTGTTTTTTTTAAACGTGTCTTTATTTCCTCGATTGTCTTTATCTTGCACGCGTTTTACTCTCAGACACGATCTCTCTTAATTTTCCCACGCTTAACGCCGTACCACCCTCATCACGACTCCTTGCGCTCTTATCGAAAATACCCTCCCACGCAATTTTTTTACCCTTTGACTCTCTCTCTCTCTCCAGTTCACAGCTTCTACTCACGCCCATTTTCACGAAAAAAACGCGTTCATTTCCACCTTCCCTTCTTCCTTCCTTTTCCTTTCACGAGACCCAATCCCCCCCCCCCCCATCCCTCTCTCTCTCTGCTTTCCTAGAAGAATCCACTTAAATGAAACTCTTTTCATGAACTCAATCTTCCGTTCCATCTAAATTTCTTATTCCCGTCTTTTCTTTTTACTTTGGCTGATGTCGTCGACCTCGTTCGTTACTATCACATTTTCTCTGTAACGCCGTCTTTTACGTTGTCGACTGTTGTAAACGTCTCTCCTTGTTTACCTATTACTTGTTTTACCCATTCATTCCTCTCCAAAGCAATTTCAGTACTACTCTCCCTTCGCTTAATATTGCCTCGACTGTTTATCGTTATTTTTCAGTAGATAGCGTTCCTTCCTCTTTATTTCATTATTATTTCATTTCCACGTTCCGCATTATTGATTTACTGGAATTAATTTCAATTTATTATTGCAACATAAAATGTATAGTAACTTATGAACACCGTGCTATTGCATATATGTATCTTGCAGGAAAGGTTTTTTAAAATTTTGTATGAAACTACATGTTGCCGTTGCTAAATCAAATGATATCATGGTTGCAAATAATTGGAGCAAGACCTTTTAAGGTTTATATAATTGCCAATGCTCGATCAACTTGTTGAACTTCCTTCGAATTACGGCAGATGAAATTTAAGCCGAACTTTAAGAGATGATTTAATAAAAAATAGTCTTCACGCTATCACGTGTTTCATTTTGTTCATTTTCATTTTTGAGGTTCAGTCCTATTTCATACAAGTTTTTCATTTCCCTTCTTTCGTGTCCCCATTCTCCTTCAACTTCGCCTCACCCGCGTTTTTTTTCCTTTTTGCTTTCTTCCTTTCTCTCTCTCTCGCCTCTCATTATCCTCTCATTCGTTCATCAGCCGGTAGTTTCTTTCTAAAAAAAATCGCACCGTCTTTCTCATCTCTTCCTATACCTCCAACGACTCCGCCTTACTTCTCGCTTCATGCAATCTCCTCGTAAAAAGGCACTCTCTTCACTCAAAACTCCACTCAAGTCTGTCTTTCAGTCACCTCTTTCTTCCCAACGTATTTCTGTCTTCGCTCCCTCTCTCTCGCTCATTCCCATTCTGCCGCAGCTTTTTCGCACTTTTATTTATTCAGAGCTCCGTAATTTCTCCCTTTTTGCACAACCTCTCTCTCCTTTTCTCCTTTATCCCTCGATTCCAGCGAAAGCTCTTTTCGCTCCCATTTACGCAAATATCACTCCCCCATTACAAGAATTTCGCGTTTTTTGTTACGTTACGCACCCGCATCGCTCCTTCCATCCCTCTCTCTCTCTCTACGCAAAACTTTCTCCCTTTTTCAAGTAGATTTTCCTTCTCTCTGTTTCATGTGAAGATTTTTAGGCTCCGCGCCTTCAAAAGTGTCGGAACGCACGCGTTCCTCCGGTCTCATCTCTTCCGCCTGACCAATCGCTTCTCGCCATAAAACGTCAATCTCGATTTCGCATAGGTGCCACCCATCTCCCTTATGCATGAGTCCCACGCACCCCAAACTCTCTGGAAGTCGACCTTCAGGAAAAAAGACAATTGAAAACGGAAAAATATTTCGTAGACCGCTTGTTATATATTTTAGTGCTTTTTTTTAGCAGTAGAGTTTCGAGAACGCGCCGTTTCCCGTGATTTTTCTCCCCCCAATTTTTTCCGCGTCTTTTTTTTCCTCTGGAAAAGAAAAAGCGTATTTTTAAGGTTGGTGGGTAAATATTTGCGTGCGTTTCTTCCGTATCGTAGGTGGGGTGAGATGGTGGAGAGGGGATTGGAGGTCGTCTCTTACCCGGATGTTATGGTGTTTGCTTTAGGAAAGGGATACATTGAAGATCTCATCTCTCTCTCTTTGTTCTGTCTCTCCTGTCCTCTTTCCCTCCCTTTTTCTCTCAACCTGCAGTAAATGAAACGCGAGCGTATTGCGCCGCACACGGGAAAATCAAAACACGTTGAATTTCCAGTTCGCAGGGATAAATAAAACAAAGCCCATAAATTTATAACTCGTGTTCAGAATATTGTGGCAAACGGTTTCGTGTTCCCGCACCAAACGACCACGAGAAATCTGAGGAAGAAATGAAAGCGGAAATGGGCAGATTTTCCGTGTGTCCCTTTTATGTGTTTGATCCTCGGTTTCTGCGAACAGTGCATATGTAGCCTTTTAACTGCTCAGTGAAAGTATTTGCCTGAATTTATATTTTTAATGTGATGGAATCTGCAAACCTCGTCGAATTTTTGCTCAATTGACGAGGATTAAAATTAAAACTCGCTGCCACTAATTATAAGGTCTTATGCTGCGCGTGTACTGTTTTTAATTGCCATTAAATTTTTAGAACTTCATTATTCTGAAAAATGGACATGAAGTTATTTATTCATAAATTATTGAAGCAAAGAAAAATAGGTACAAATAAAAATTGAAATATATAATCAGACATTAGTTAACTTATGCAAGCTCTCTTTGGTAGAGAAAAAGATCCTATTGATTAAGATATTAATAATGTTACTTGAAATTTTTTTATGTGAATGAGAACAAAATTCTTTGAAAATTTCAATCTTAAATAAATTTACTCTGAAAACAAAACTTACACGTTTACTATTTTTAGCCTATTTTCCAGAATGGAAATAGGCTTACAGTTTCGTTGTTGTGTTTGTTGCCCCCCCCCCCCTATTAACCGATTTTCATGACACTTGGTGGAAATCTCTTGCTTGCTTGCCGAGCTCCTAAGGATAGTTTTTGATGCGAAGATTGATAGTCCCGGATTCGATTCCAGGAACTATAATTCCCATTCATTTTCATGGGAAATCTGAAATTTATCGTGCAAGGTAATTTTCTCTTGCATATGAAAATATCTTGTAATTATGCTTGGTAGGATTCGATTAATGTCGATAAACATCGAATTCATAAAAATTTCAAAATCGACAAAAATGAATTTTCGTCGATAAGTGTCGATTTTTCACTATTAAGATTTCTATGAAATTATTTGTCAAGATTTTTAATTTTGCGTTGTCACACTCAAATTTAATATATTTTAGAGGTAAACGTCCAAACCAAAGAGAAAATCGTCATTTGTCATACCAGACAGCCATACATACTTCATTCAGTATTCCATACCCTTTCTAAGATCCATTACGTCTTAAGGATTTATACTGAGTTGACACGGGTACGGCACAAAAGAATGTGATCAGTTTATTGCACTTTTTCTTTAATCTCGACCACATATGGTAATCCCTACGCGCCTTTGGTCGCTTACACGATATGACCAGCCCCCATACTAAATTTACTCAAAAGCCTACAAACTCCAAGATGCGAAAAAAAATTCTAAAACTGAATTAATACTGATCGCCAAATATCCGTATAGCAGGTCTCGAAAGTATAGCTAAATCCTACTCTCCGCTTGACAAAATCCACTCGCCCATAACTCACTTCGTGGTTGGTTGGGTTAAAAATATTCTATTACGAGTATATTTCTGTAGCCCTGCTCTTTAATATTTTAAAAAGTCATAAAATTTCAATTTTTGGTAGCCATACCCACAAGTCATTTTCCGAGGGAGAGAGTCCCATGCTTATTTTTCTTGCAATGCTGTAGCATCGTACAATGTTCTCATTCTTGGCTTTTTTGCACACTCATCATCGTTTGTCACTCAACAAGATAACATTTTTTCTTCAAAATATTCATATATGTATTTGGTTGAGCATTAAATTAACGTCACATTAATTTTTGTAATAAATGGTCACAATTTCTTGAATAAATGCGCAATTTAACGAGTAAAATTTACTTGGGATTTATTCCGAAAAAAGAACAGTTCCGAGTAGGTGAGGGGAAGCCAACAACAACATTCACCAAAGTTTACAGACTAACAAAAAACCGGCATGGGAGAAATCCAATTTTGATAAATAAAGTTATAGTAAAATTTAATTGGAAGAATGCAATTTATGTATTTTTATTAATAAAAATCGATAATAATTATTCAAATAAACGTTGATATTCGTCCTCGATTTTTTAAGAAATTGTATTTCTCAGAATTTTGCCGTTTTTATCGCTCAGTACAAGAGCGCTGCCATTGCAACGGCTATTGTTGCATTCAGATTTAGAATAGTCCAGTATATACATGCGTTATTTTTTAAATTCTACATAAATGATTCCAAAAACAAAACTTTCATGTTTACTATATTAGTGCTTGTTTTAATATCGCTTATGCACTCGGTTCATAACGTCCGTCCCTGGGTCTAAATTAAATCAAGCAAACGCCAAACTCCAGGATAGATAATTATACATTAGGGATTTATATATATATATATATATATATATATATACATATATATATATATATATACACATAATAAATTTGATGGATTTAGGATAAGCTTCTGGAGAGAAATCGGAAAAAATCGCCCAAATGTACATTCTGCTACAAATGTAGGCAACCAACAACACAGCACCTGCAATTCTTCACCCAAATGGAAAGACAGCAGTCGGTGAAAGAAGCGCCTGATGTTATTCGCTCTGCAATTCTTCCTTCACTTGTTGTAAATGGAATCGTATCAATTTCATTGATGGTTTTCTTGAAAATTATCGTTAAATAACATTTTACTGGAAGATTTACTTATTAAATAGTTCATATTAAAGCTATTAAAAATAAAAAAACTAATGCCTAATTAAAAAGCCTCCGTCAACTACACTTGATGTAGCATCAACCGTCGTCCACCTAGAAGCTGCCATAGTTATTAACCATTATCTTAATGAAGTAAATATTTATTGCCACGCTGCATATCGTGCCGAATTAATGAGAGATTCAGCTCAGAAAGTTACTGAAGCCCGCGATGTACGAGAATTGGCAGCCAGTTCTCCCGGAATCACTCGACTTTGACGTGGAGTAGTTACCTTTAATGCCTTTTTAACAATCTACCGGGAACAATAACGATCGTCGATCAGTCGCAACAAAGTGAACGTCGGAGGAACTCATAACGTTCCGTCTAGCCTAATGAAAGGATTTACAATGGGGAAATCGCCAGTGGGAAATTTTAGTGATTGGAAACCGAGATACGATTGTTGGCCGGCAACCAGTTTTAATTCGCCTCCCACAATCCCCGTATTCCCAACCCAATCGATTCTCCATTTTTAACCCGGGGCTGGTATTCTGTCAATTTCGAAAACATTTGAAACGTCGGAACACGCAAGCTCGCTCACGCACGGAGCAAACGCCGGAGTTGCACGCTCGACGAGATGCGAGGAAGTTCTTTAAACGAGAGACTTTCTTCTTCTCTTTTCCTTTTTAAGATTAATTAAGTTCGCACAGCCTTCATTGGCCGATCAAGTGTTTTTTTCTCAGGATTGCGTGAAGAGATTTCAGAGTGACGAACCAATTGAAATGCGACTCTCGTTCGCGAAGGTATATTCAACCGAAATTTGTCCAAGTAAACCCATTAATAATAGAAGTTTAATCGATATATCGTGAATCGAAAAAATTATATAACGTTATATCCAATCATTTGCCGCTGCGCTATATCCTTGTCCTTATCGAACCCCATTATCTACTCGTTGAATCATATGCTTCAGACCCAGTCAATATTGCTAAATATTGCGACATCTCAAGTATTTAGATGACAAAGTTTGACGCGATGCACTCGAAGTTCTTAATAAATACAAAATAAATATATTATAAACAATGTAAGCTAAAGTTCAAATTTGTGAAAATAAGTCAATTTAATATAATCTGCTATAAAACTAAATAACACGTATACGATCCATTGAAAAAAGGAAATATACCATCCATATGAAAGAAATATACTTATGATGTTCTTAACATACTGCAAGTGAACCGATTCGCATTTGTTAACTCGATAAATCAGTAAAGTTTACAGCGTATATGCAAACAACGAGCAATTGCCATTACTTTAATATGCCTTGAATCTGTATGCAATTACTCATTTCGTCCTTACAGTCACGTTGACAAAATTCGGTTCCGGTAAAAAAGCATTACCTCAAAATGTCTGGTTTCCTGTAAGGATATGCGGGTACGCTTGATGTGCGAAACGTACTGGAAAATTGGAGTCGCGTGGGAATTACGACGGAAAAGATAAGCCAAATAAAAACCAGCGACGAAAAATAGTTATTTCTTGGGTGAAGAAATTAAAATGACACAAGTGGCACGTAAAAAGTTTTCTCTTTAACGCAAATTCGCTGCCCGAGTAATGCAAAAAAGGGGAAAACTAAAAAAATCCTCTTTTATACAGTCGTCTTGCGTAACATGTCAACGGACACACACATACACATAAAAGGACTTTTGCTCGATACAGCTCGATCGCCCGGTGATGCGCGTCAAACAACTCGAAACATCTCCACACACTCGCGTCGGCACACCATTTATTCTCCCTTCTCTGCTAGTTCGTTCTTTTTGATGCTTTTTTGGAATAGCGAGGGAAGGAGACAAAGGGGAATCCCGCTCCTAAACTTTTATACCGATTCCTACGAGAAAAAAAAGACAAACCGTTCCGTTGCGTTCCTGGGGAGCTGGAACTTAGCACCGTGCCCTCGCGTCGCCCATCTCTTATTTACTTTTTTTAACCTACACCACGCAAGAGCCACTCATTAACCACCATACAGAAACACTCCCCTTTCACTCTTTCCTCAATACCCCTTCGGTTTTTTGTATATATCATGCAACCTGTAAAACTTTCCGTTCCTATTCCTCTTTACACTCAACCCTCAGCGTGTACTGGCTCCTTTTTTTGACAATTTTCCCCCTTTTCATAACGAATATGGATTCCAACCTAGATGGGGTGCGGCGGAGAGATCGTGCGAAGGGAAAACGGTGAGGAAGGGTGAGGAGAAAACGGTAAGGGTGGAGGCAGAGGGTGAGAATGAATTTTTTTTTCGCATGCGTGCATGGAGGCCGTAAAAATTCCGGAAAGGTGCTCCTTTGGTGGCGTCGGTTGTGGGGAGTGATAAAAACAAGGAAGGGGGAAAAACTTCGGCAATACGGAGAAGGGAGGGAAGAGAAAAGCACGATGAACCAAATGGGAGGAAGATGGAGAAAGGGAATGTTAAGAGAGAGGGAGGAGAGAGGGAGAAGTAAAATGCTTGGGACAAGGCAAAGGGAAGTGATAAAAAAAGGGAAGCGTTTAACATATTTTTTCTTTCGATTAAATTTCTCTTTCGTAGGAGAGAAGGGCGGAAGATGGGGGAGAGAAAGAGGAGGAGGAGAGAGAATGAGGAGGGGGAGGTTAAGTTTAAAGGGGGTGGACGCGGGTTTTTTTGAATGGTGGTCTCCGACCCAAGGGGCTGTACAAGGGGGGGGGGGGCGAGGGACGGAAGGATTTAGTATGGAAAAAAGAAGATTGGGAAGAATACGTTACGTAAATTTTTTTGTGGGAAAAAAAATGAACGTCGAGTCGGGAGAGAGAAAAAAAGGGAGACGACGGCCGTGAATTGCGGGAGCTTGAAGTGTGGGACACTTGGTGAAAGGTTTTGGTAATATGCGTCGGGAATGGTTGGGTAAATTGTATGGGGAGTGCGGGAGGAAGAGAAAGAGCAGGAGATAAATGCAAGAGAAGCACGGAAAATGGGAATGATATGCTAAGGTGGGAGAAGAAACCCGAAGAATGGTTTTTTTAAGAGTAGAAATGTAAGAGCATGTAGGGGGGAGAGGACGAGCGAGAGTGAAAATTTTCGTGTTCGTCTCCACGAAAACCGAGGGATAAAAGTGATGCGTATGAGAACGTGAAGTACGTGACGCGTTCGACGTTTCAATTCCTTTTTGTCGCGCCCTTTTGGTATTTTTCAGCTCGCTCACTCCCATCCTCCGGAAAGTCGAAACGGTCCTGTAACACGTGAAAGAAACCTCAATCCCGGTTTATTTACTGCAATGCGATTGCGACGACGGGAAAGAAACGAAAGACATTTCGGAAAGTGTACTCTTTATGAAATTTGTTGCTCAAACCACCCATGGGACACTAATTTAATTTTGTCTTCATTTTAACATACCTTTTAATTGCAGGAGCAACATCTAATAGCAAAGTCAGTATAATGCCTCTGCACTTGTAAAGACATTTCGTAATTATAATTCTCAAAGGTCTACAGAAGTACAAAATGCTTTAAAGTTTAAGCAGCAATAGTGATTTGTTTAGACACTGATTACTAATATTTATTAAAGCAAGTTTAGGAAACTTCACGGTTTTACATTTTTGACTGATTAATATAAAGTCTGCAAAAAGTATTAAAATTGAGCTATATGTCGATTGAGCTCCTTGACTGAAGTATAGAATTTGTTATTAAAGTTCACGATAAATGTTAAATGACATATTAAATGATTACTTTTCATCTTCCCTTGAATTAACTTTGTTGGTGACTAGCAGTTAATATATTAAATAATAATTGGAGAAAATATTTTATAATCAAATGAGAATTACGTGCGTCATGACAAGCATGGTGATAATAACATAATGCAACAATTAAATGTAAAAGAGGAATTGGAGTAAATACTCAACTGTAATCCGAACATTTCCTGAATTTGTTATTATAGCCTAAAGATGGATCTTACAATCACAGCTGGTTTATCAGTTCTTAAGTATGGAGGAAAATGATTAATAAAAGCAAAATCAAAACGATAGAATTTGGAAAAATCTCCTTTTGAAGGCTGATTATAACGAACTCTTAAATTATAAGTACTAACAATGTAGTGATTCCGAGTAATAATTACCGTTGGAAATTTATCTTTTAAAAGCCACATCCTTTGAAATAGAGCAGGCAATTTTCGGCCTAAAATCGGATTGAGAATGCATTAGAAAACATAATGTAACCATTATACTGTATCTCTTCCCACCTTCGTCCTACTGAGCTCTGATTTTGTTTCCATGGACGCACTCCATATTGACGCGACGTCACCGCACACGTACTGTAAAACCGAGCGTTTAACCTCTCCCTTCATAGCGCCACTAACTGCATAAATCAACTTCAATGTCATCATCCCGGGTGGAAACGAACCATTCTCCATTAAGCAAATTCGCGGAGTGATTTTATATAATAATCCCCCGAACACACACAAAAGCTAACCAAAGCTTGCTTTACTACACCTGGGGATAATTGCGCCCTAAATTACGCGAAAAATTCATAATTTCCGCGTGAAGATTTCAATATGAATAGTGTGAGAGAGATGGAGAAAGGAGGAGAACAGAGAGAGAGATAGAAATGGTGTGCAGCCGCCCCGAAATAGTTTTTTTATCATAATTTTCTCGGCCGAGTGGGTCATGGATACTGCGGTAACCTAGTTCCCCAGTAATGATCTTCTCTTCTCTTTCATTGACCGAGAAACTCATTAATGGAGGTGGTTGCATTGCGTTCGAAATCTAAATTGCAGTTTTCATTGTGTGAGAGTCGGGGTGGAGAAAGGAGTGAGAGAATGGTCGGGTGTTTGGCTGAGGTCGGTTGTGGAAAATGGGGGAGGGGGAGAGGGGAGAGGGAGGGGGGAGAGAGGGAGGGGGGAGAGGGAGGGGGGAGAGGGAGGGGGGTAGGGGGAGAGGGAGGGGGAGAGGGACGGGTATAGGGAGGGGGTATAGGGAGGGGGATAGGAAGGGGGAGAGGGAGGGGGAGAGGGAGGGGGGAGAGCGCGGACAGTTCGGGGTTTGATTTGTATGGTTTTCTGCGGGAGCGGTGACGAGAAGTATGAGAGGCCACGGATGGTGAGGTGTTTATTTTTTTTCTAGGACGCTGTTGGATTTTCGGGGAGGATACTCGCGGGGATAACATTTTTCATACCTCCCCCTCTTGGGCCGATTTTCAATGTCTGATGGGTTTCTCTGCCGCGAGGAAAAATCGCAGCGTCCTCCGAAACGTACTTTTGTTGGTATCTCGTCGGAGTGTGTTTTTTTAACCTTTTGTCTCTCTCTCTCCATCCCGCTGAGAATACGTGGCCAAAAAATGTAGCATAGATCTGGACGACGAAAAAATACATATATTCGTCGGGCAATTTCATTGCGTTATTTGCGCCGCGCGAAATCACCTGCTCATCTTGAACTGATGGAAAGTGCTAATGAGTGGTCGCGCGTGACGTCGGTATTTAAAAACTGTACTTTGGCTGCTTGAGGTCACGGACGCTTGTTTATTAACTTCTAGACGTCCCGTCTATAACGGTCTGAAACGGATGTAAAGAAAATTTATGAAATACGAGGAATTTCATGTTGCTTTGTAAAAACGAGTTTCAGAAATTCATTATTATAAAAAAATTATCAAAATAGATATTATTTTAATTTCCAGCCTCCTAAAATAAACATCAAATACATGAAAAATTAATCAACAATAGAAAATGGTGAGCGCGAAGTTTATTTTACACTCATATTTATTGTCAATATTAATGCGTTAAAAAATAATAAGTTGAAGATGCATTAAACCCGTGGCTTCGTTACAACTGATGCGTATTGCGGCCACAAATTAGCAGTCTTTAGTGGCGACCTGCCGTTTCTCGATCTATTGTTTTAGGTCATGAATCGGTCTGATATGTGGGCGGATCCAGAAACTTCCCTGGAGGGGGAGAGACATCACCCCAATTGCCCCTCATGAATCCGCCTCTGCCGACGATCCTATCTTTTGAAAATCTCTACGTCATCAAACTCTTGTTTTTTTCCCGTGCCATACATTTAACCTTCAGGGTAGAAAAAAGGAATTTTGCGTGGAATGAATTTAAGAATGCACCCGGTGGAAGTCAATGGGGTCGTCCAAGAGGGGAGTGATCGTCCCCCTCTCCTCCCTTGGATACGCCACTGGTCAGATACCATTGAGAGCGGAAACTTGGTTGCTGAAATACTCACCTGGTCTACGCAGCCAATTTATAGCTGCAGGAGTTATCTAAGCCATCTCTGCTGTGTGTAGCATCTCTGTTTTGAACGATTTAAGTCACTGGATGATATTTACGGGAAGTAAAAACCTGCACGGGATAATGCATCCACCGAAACATGGCGTTTCAATGTTGATGTTTCAGTCGAAATGTCTATAGGATAAATCTTTAGATGCGAGAGTAATATGGAACTTCAGATCTGTCGTATCTATAAGAAAGAATGCGATACCTTTAATTTTACTACAACAAACATTGCTGAGATATTTTAGAATAAAACTAAATTAATATATATATGTCACTTAATTCGATACTCAAATATCACGTTACAATAAGTTGCCGCTTCAGATTTATCGAGTGATATGAATATATAAACACCTATAGCGTGTCACCAAACGATCCATAATATACTATCGGCGGATATGAGATGGGTTATTGATATAGTCAGCGGAATAAAACATCAAACGCTTTTTAGATTCCATCACGACAAAGACAAGGGACCCCGAATTTTGGATAATATATTCATTTATATTGTACATTTTATCACACTTCAAAATTGCGCCATCATTTGCTAGTAATGACTGAGTGAATTATTGTAACACGTATATTGCTCTGTATATCAAAAGGTTGGTTCATTTTCTATAGATTGAAATGATCCTTATTTCTGATAAAGCATCAAACGAAATTAATAATTTAAATCAATGTTTTTACCGACAGTTACATTATTTTTAGCGTTTTTTTAATCCGCTCAAGTAATAATCACGCAAAAGTCCGTCCGCCCGTCACAATTTCGTGTCCGGTAAACTACTTCTACACCGTTTAAGTTAAAACAACCAAATTTTGGGTGGTTATTCATAGCTACAATTTCTTTCGGTAGTTGAAATCTTGAGACTACAGGGGCAGACTAAAAGATGTAGTGGGGAAAAATGAACAATAAAAACTTAAATTAGTGAATTACTTCTGGGGGTGAAGTGGTTAGAGCGTTGGCTTTCCACGCAGCGGTCCCAGTTTTGAATCCGGCGGAGGTCGAACTTTTCAACCTGAGGTCGTCCCGTCCCCTACTTGTGTGATTTTAGGAGACCGCGCAAGTCAGCGCTCCGTCCTTGGGAGGGGACGCTAAGCAGTTTCCCCTCTTGGTGCTCTTTGTAAAGAGTAGGCTAATGCCGGCACCGGTTTCCCCTCCTTAAATGTAGAAAGGGACTATATAGTGTCAATTTCACCCTAAATAAAGTCGTTGCCTGTCTGTCTGTCTGCAAGTGTGTTCACTGGGGAAAGAGTAATGGCTATAATAATCCAAGAGGTTGATTAGCAAGAAATGCCGTACTAAACAAACTAAACTAAACAAACGCCTTTAAAATTAGAGCATCCAAATTTTGTAGGTAGTTTTGGTTAATAACATTCATAAACTTTTTTAA
The DNA here is from genome assembly GCA_028673005.1 of Tanypteryx hageni. Lineage (NCBI taxonomy): Eukaryota > Metazoa > Arthropoda > Insecta > Odonata > Petaluridae > Tanypteryx > Tanypteryx hageni. Next base: position 63,273,859 of record CM054116.1, read on the forward strand.
ATTTGAAATCCTTCCGTCTGTCCGTTTGCCTATTAGCAGGATTTTAAAAACCCCTTATTAACTATATATACGAGCCAGTTACTAAGGTAAATTTTGTTTTGTTTACATCTTACAATAAAAAACCAACCTTAATATGTGCATCAACGGTTCTATTTAACTTGTTTTTAATTCCTGATTTACACTTAACCACGTTTCATATAAAAAACTGAAAATTAGATTTTAATAATGCTCTTACATTCAAACCTCTAAAATCTCTCTAAAGTTTAACGAAGTGTGCCGTAGTAATGCTACGAAATTTATCCTATAATGACTATACATAAAATAAAGATATTTGGCCTGACTAATTATAGCCAAAGATGTAAAAAGGCTCTAAATATCTTTTTTTAAACTTGAAAGTTTACAGTCTCCTACTATAATATTCTCAGCAATACTGCTATAGTTCTATGTAATTTGGCGTGTCATTGCAAAATCCAATATCTTATTACTATGTTAATAAATATCATTTAATTGATATCACAGAAGTCTGCAATGAACATCCTAAATGTTATAATAAAACTACTAACGGGGTTAAATCATCATTTGCATATAATTAATAAAAATTATAAATTTTATAGGAAAGTGATGCAGTAAAACTAAATCAATTTTGCAAGTCGGGAAAATTCTGAAAAATAAACACCTATAATTGTTTGCAGCAGATGCGCGATGATTCGGAAAACAAAATAACAATCATAATTCATCGTGATGAAATGCATGAATTTGTCGACGGTGAAATAGCTTCGGGAATTAAATAAAAACTTCGGCAAAGCGGAAATTTTAGGAGAATTTTCAATTAAAAAGGAAGCACGACCCGTGGATGGAAGTTGCAATCAAGATCGCGTTCAAAAAATCACGGAAGCGACGTTTCCGGAAAAAAAGACGGCGTTGCCAGTTTTTTAATGACTCGATTTTATAAACACCAAAAAAAAAATAACAAAAACAATCACATGAAAGAGCTGCCCTGTATCTTTACGGGCGATTCAACAACAAATGTTTCCACGATATCCGTACCTATGAGCGGGATAAAATTCGAAAGCGCAGAGAAAGAGAGAAAAAAATGTAACAGATGGAACCATAAGCAGTTATGTCCACGGCCACGCTTACGCCGTCCACCAAACGCAAATTATAGCCGCGTCTGAAACGAGATAAAGCAACGCTGCACTCGCCTCTCCTCTCTCGCATTGGAGCAATATCGCGCCCCTTCGATGGGCGACAGGACCGAAAACGAAAAGGGGCGATGACAATAAAAATATAACGGGGGGGGGGGGGAGTAGGAGGAGAAGCAGCAATTATAAGTCCCAATTTCAGGGACGGCAGGGGAGGGAGGGGAAATGTGCGGGTGAGGACGAGAGAGAGGGGGTAAAAATGGAATGGAGAGTTTGGGGTTGGACGGAAAGGTGGAATGGGAGCTGTGAGGAGGCTACGGTCGGAAAATATGAAACCCACGGCCGCTGACGACGAACAATTTATATCCCATAAAAACGACCAAAAAAATTCCGATGCAAGAGATTCGGGTCACGTATTCGACTCGTCGCAATAATCCACACAAAACGCCCATCAAAAACGGACCACGTGTGCCGTGTGTTTTAACTTCCCTCCATTCGAGCGCGACCGAGAGAAATCGAAGTTCTTTTTTCTCTCTCGCCATGCCTTAACGTTCTCCTCTCTTCTTCCAGAGTCCTTCCGCTACTCTCTCACTAGACCTCTCATTTAATTTCAATCTTCCATATCCGTCCCATGTCTCCCTCTCTCCTCCAACTCCCTCTCCTATTCTCTCTCTCTCTCTCTCTCTCTCTCTCTCTCTCTCTCTCTCTCTCTCTCTCTCTCTCTCTCTCTCTCTCTCTCTCTCTCTCTCTATCCCTCCCTCTCCTCGCAATTCCATTTTATCACTATCTCTCTCCACGTCTCTCTTAACCTTGATTTTATTTTTATTATTTGTCACTTACTTCTTGTCTTTAACTGACAATAAGTTAAATGGAAGAAGAGACTGTTTAGTCTCAATCTTGCCCAAATAATGACGTATCTACCTATCTATCCCACTATTCGTCTCCCCCTCTTACTCGTCCCCTCTTTATCTCCTCTTTATCCCTCGCTCTCTTCTGTCCCACTCTTTCCTCTACCACTCCCCCTTTCCCCTCCCCCTTTCTCCTCCCCTTTCTCCTCCCCCTTTCACTTCTTGTCACAATTCCTGTCTCTTCTTCTCTCACTCCTTTTCACCAGTCTCCATTTCTCTTCCTTTCCCTCTCCCACTCTCTACCTCTTTATTTCTTTGTTCTCTCTTTATCTACTTCTCTTATCTATCTCTCAACGTAGTATTTACTCTTCATTCCTAAACTCATTTTTAAAAGAGACATTGGTGTAAATATAGGTCGAAACGTCCCGAAAGGACAGATTCAATATTCGCTTTTTGGAGGTTTGACCATTTTAAAAACAGGAACTTAACGCCTAACCCGTAGCAATGCGTAGGTTATAAGCCATTCTTTTCAGCGAATTGACGGGGTCGAGAAACCGATTTCCTTCTTCACATCTCCCACTCCTCTTTATCTGCTCCGAAAAAGCTGACCTCTGCCACGATACTCCGAAAAAAGACGTTAAAATGAATTACGAACGCTAGAGGTTGCTTTCTCAGTGAAAGGGAATTTGTGGAGATATTTTGCTTCTAAAAAGAACGGGAAATGGGAAAGTTGGAGGAATAAATACGAAGTTTTAATATTTGAAAAAGTCTTATTGTTTTCATTTTTTTGAGTCATTCTTATATATTATGTAAGAATGACTCAGGAAGTTATTAATTAATCCAACAATTACATTTACTATATATATATATATATATATATACATATTATACATATACATAAGTTTTTAAACACAAGCATCTCAGAAGTTATATTTTAATCACACTACAAAGTCCCGTTGATGTTCAACGGGTAATTCCCCTCGTTCTTACAAATTTCAGCAGAATATTTATCTAAATTAACAATGCATATGATTTTTACTAATTGATTTTTTCATTAATATGCAATAAACAGTGTTAGTCTTATTGTTGCCACTCATGAGCTCCAATAACTATTGTAGTGACCGTTTATACGCAGTTTCAAAATTTAATAATTTAAGAGTTATATTCTAAGCGCTTTTTTATTTTTAATTATTTCTCCTTGTCTTTAACTTACAGTCCAAGCACAATTAGTTTTTCTATAATGCATTTGCCAATTTTTAAAAAAATCATGTATTCCATGAAATAATGCCATTAAAGTCCCAAAAAAATCTGATAAATCGGCTAGTAGTACGTATTTAAAATGTAAAACACTGTGACCTTAATAACGGCACGAAATTTCTCGCCCAAATTTTCGACGCACAAAGCTTTGACAGAGAATGACGCAATCAACCTACTTTCCACTTTGATTATGTACCCCCAAAAGTACAGGACCCAGGAGCAAAATGGGACGCTCACGTTCAACGACACACGATTTAAATCGCAGGTCCAAAAGCTTCAAAACTTTCGTCATATGAGTTTTCTTCGTGTGACAGTCATCATCGCCGACAGTAATCTTACAACTCTTCATGCACGCCCTGGGCGCTACCCTTCTTAAATCTCTATCTGTCTTTCTGGGGCTGCAAGAGTCTCAGCGTCTGAGCCATTACACAATTGATTTCCGCGGACATTTCCCTCTCTCTAAAATATCCTAGTCTCTCGCTATTTATGCGCATAATTTCTATATTTCTCCCTCCCTTTCTCCATGCATTTTCAACCTCTCTCTCTCTCCCCCTCCCTCTACGCGCCACCTTACTCCTTACCCGCTCCCTAAATCATTTGCCCCCTCAATTTCCCCTTGTTTTGTATACCAATCACGGTACATACTTCTCATCGAACTTCCCTTTTCCTTCCTGCCTTCCTCTCCTTGGTCTCAAACAAACCCTCATCGTCGTTACCCCGTCCAAATCGCTCCATACACCCTTCTCCCCATTAACGCCCAGCAAAACGGTGGCTCTTTCGTAGACGCGCTGGCAATCAGTGCTTCCATTTCCCTTCCTTCCCTTACCATTCCGCTTTCCCCAGCATCACTCCCCCTCCAGCCCATCCTCCCCTTTCCTTTTCTCTCGCCTCTCTTCCTTACCTCTTGCTCCTCCCCACATCTACAACAACCGGTGTCACGGACTTCGCAGCGGAGTAGTGTACGAGGCAATTCCCCGGCAATGCGTGGAAAGCGATTTATGGCATCCCGCGCTTAATATGCAAATGCTCCGGTTAGCAAGTGATTATGCGAAGGAGAGAGGTGATCCATGAGAGCGCGGAGCCTTTGCGCCCACGAAAATGCTACAGATATTTCTCGAGCAATCAGTGTTTACGATGACGTGGTCTCAATAAAGAGGATGATTTAGATGGTGAACCCTGCTTGAGGGGATTATATGATTGTTCCTGGGAAACGAATATTGAGGAGAGAATTGAGTTTGTTATCTACATTGAGCAGTTCACAAAAAATCATGCTTTCTATTAAGGGCAGGGAGTTTTGCGAGTAATTTCTTTGATACATATGCTTTATTTGTATGTACTTAGAGAAATCCTTGGCTGTACAGTTTTTCGTTAGAGAATTTAATTTAAGTAATACTTTTCCTTTTAATGCCGGAATCGTTAATTACATAAGTGATCGTTGCTGTTAGAGATGGATGTAAAGTAATTACTTCTAATTTTAACTCAAATTCATATTTTTATATTTACTCTTAGAAACAAATCGACTAATGAATCCTTTATTAAGCTTTGACTCATGCAATGTATATCAGCGTCAGAAACCAATATATCTTGAATAATTTAATTCCCCTACAGCATAGAGATAAAGATTAAAGTACGTTGTGTCTGATATATGATTTTAATGAACGAATATAATTTCCTCTTATGACGCAGTTCTTTTTTTTCAATCACAAGAGCCCTACTAGATACTTTTTAAAAAATCGGACGCGCCATTCAATCATTAACCGAAAAGTGTAAACAATATTTTTCCTCGTAAAAATATAATTTTCCATCACTCTTCTCAAGAAATTTGTGTAGATCCCTAATCAGCGCCGCCGCCGGATAATTACTTAATTTAAGTTGTGCCACCGGTTAAAAATAATTATCTGGTTCGTTTTATTTAATAAAAAACATTTTTGTATCAATTTGAAGCCTGTGGAAATCGCCTCATTAGTTTAATCAAAAACCTAATGCGAGGGGAAAAAAATTCCGCAGGACACATTTGGCAACGCAGCTAGTCGCGTGACCGAGAGAAACAGTCACGCCAGCGACGCGGACCGGAAAAAAAGAGGCCGGGAAACATTAGAGGGAATATTTATAACGCATAAACACGACGATGTCAACATCCTCTTCCAGTGTCTCAGCAGGTGAGATACTCCCTTTTGAAGCTTCGGGAGGAAAAAAAATAAAGTGTAAACCCCAAAAGTAAACCGCGAGCGAGTTCGAAAAACGAGAGACGTATACGCTTCCAACTAAGGCACGGTAACTTCCGTCTGTCCAACAGCGCAAAGATCATAAACATTTGAAACGCGAGCAAGCAGATGCAAAGGTTTTGTCGACCTGTGCTTGGAAAACTTCACAGGCGTCCTCTTGGACCGTCGAGTTAGATGGAGTGAGGGAGATGGAGAGAGAGAGACCGCATTTCCCTAGAGCGGCATTCGTCAGTCAGTATCCCCTTCCAGAAAAGTTCTATTTATCCTCCTTCCGCTCCAATTCCTTTGCTTACTTCTGACTACAGGCCACGATCCGTGCGTTGACAAGAGCCGAAAGCCCTCGCCATTGATCCTGTGCGACAACCCTTACCATCAACGTGATAGAGCGAAAGACGAAAAAGCTACCGGCTTCGAACCCCCTCGAGGTATTGGAATGGTGAGACGGTAGCTTTTCTGAATTCCCTTTCAAAGGAACGCGGGAGTAAGGCGTAATAGTCTCGAGAGAATTTTCCGACCACTGGCTATGAAACGAAAAACGGATTTACTCTCGGTGATCACATTCAAGTTGCGTTCATTCAGTTACTTCTGTGGTATGGAAACATCTCCCCGCGAGACTTCCTTTCTTAAGAACGACGTGATAACGTGAATGGCTCAAGCTTCCGAGAGCGATGAGTGAGATAAATGCTTCCAAATATTCTCGGAATTCGCTTATATTTGAATTAAAAGGAAATGTTTTTAATGCAGGCTGTGCTGTTTTTTCGGCTAAAGGCTTTGAAAATGACACAAGGCGAAAATTTTCCAGTTTTGCAAAAAAGACATGACACATGTAGAACGAATTTCACTCATTTATACAACTTGAAATATGACAATATTTATTATCCTCGTACTTTATTAGAAAAAGTATGCAATTGGTGGGTTAAATTTCGAAAATATATGAAGTGAAAACTACGTGCATCGTTAAATAATGCCAAATTAAATTCTGGATTTTCTTGGCGTGAAAAATATACGTTTAATAGAGACATCTAAGTGCCTTATAATAGTTTTTCTTGTACTTTATATAAATTGGTGGTTATTAATAATCTGTTTGAGGTAACAAGGAATATTTTTTGTAAAAATTCCACTTAATATAGAATAATTTTTACAGTTATTGCTCCTTGATTCTCCAATGAAATTCTATACAATTAACTTACCTAGGGAATTTTAGTTTTTTCAGGTAGGGAATTTTATTTCTTTCAGCTAAGAATACCAAAGCCCATGCAATTCTTAATTTCAATTATCGTTTAGACAAAATACCTAAACAATAAATATGAAAAAATGACATAACTTTAATTACTAAGCAAATTACTACAGCATTATGAATTTTTTTATAATACTTGGTTCATTTTTATTGAAATGTAAAAACCTCTTTTCTACGAGATAAATTAATGATGTCTTATTCTTTAATGCGATATTTGTAAAGCGTCATTATAATTAGCCAAATGCTATAAATTATAGTATACTAAGGATGTAGGTAATTTCAGAATGTTTTATAAAAAATACTGAGTGCATATCGAGACGCGATAGTAACGTAGCCCACTCATATTTCGCTCAAGCGAAATGAAAGATACAACACTACGATCGCTCTTTGAATGAGTCGGCGAGGCCGGCGAAAAGTATCGCTGATGGGATTCGTTAAAAGCATTTCGATTACAAAATTGGACAAAGACTCGTCAAAGAAGTTAACCTGTTTGTCTCCTTCTCTCTCCCCATCCACTCAAACAAAAGCGTAGTAAGCGAATTCCCGTGAAATGTTACGCATTCCGTAACTTTTTCAAATCTTAATTAGTTTTATATTTATCAAACTTCAAAGGATCAATCTCACTTTTTTTAATCGAGGCGAGGCTGAACCGCATCATGCATGCGTGTACGAGCATGTTTGTACCATCATTTTGTTAGGATATTTTCCATTATTTGTGGAAGTTTCTTTGATTGAGTGGTAATTCTGTGTAACATGATGTGAATGGCAGTCATTTTGTTTCTAAAATAATGGAATGATATAAGGCTCAATCAAACAAACTCACGAAGAACAGTATATTTTTAAAAATCGCCACACGGTTACAAAAGACAAATCATAGACAAAGTGATCAAAAACAACATATAAAAACTAACAGCAATAAACAAGTAACTACTCACCCGAAACAAAAATTAAACATAGCAGAAACACGTCAAACTTCCGTATTTTCCTCCGATCACATATAGACTGCACAAAATATTAAATAACAACAACTATTCCTTTGTTTCTTCATCAGCAACATTATTAAAAACATTTTGAAAAACACGAAAGGTAACATTAAAACCTCGAGGTCTTTAATTTACAAAATAAATTGCACAATCTGTCACAAATATTGTATAAAACAAAAAAACAACTCCAACACTTTTTATAGACCATTTGGCACACTTTAACCACGGTAGATTTGAAAAATCGAGCGTTGCAAAACACAGTTATCAATCTGAAATTAATAACACCCGTAAATCGAAAGCTGAAAACATTGGAGAGCTTGCATATCATCAAAAATAAAACCATGTTAATTAACAGTGACCTGGGACCTATCCTGCGGTTTAATACTGTATTTCTCTATAAAATATGTTACGTCAATTTCTTAGAAAAATCTTTAACCCAGGCTACCCAATTCCCTCCTCCGGCAATAAATCTTCCGTTCCCTTTGATTCAAATACTTTTCCTTTCAAATTCGCATACCCCAGAACCCCCCTCCTCCCACCTTTCACAATGGACACCCACGCACAAAATTCCACCTCCTCACACACATCAAAACAACGAAAATACTAGCACACGCGTTCTTTTTAAATCTATTTTCGGCGAATTACCACTGAAGACGGCTGCTTTTTAGCCAATATGTGCATTTTTTCCATATACTTGTTGTGGCAATTGAAAATACCTGAGTAAGTAGTTTATGTGCTTGTTCTTGATGCAATTACCAGAGCTTAGAATTAGATACCCACGGGCCTGTAATCATATCCACAGACCAGGACTAGATCAGTTACGTATGCAACAGTTATCGGAAAAAATATAACGGGTGATTATACCACGCCCATTCGCTAACCACTACTTCCACCTCTCCTAGTTTTCACTTTTATTACCCACCCAACCTCCCCCTCTTCCCTCTGCATCCTCTTTCCTTCCTTTCACTCTTTCCATTCTGAACGCTCGCATAGACGTTGATTCCGAACATTAATGCCGGTAGGAGGACATGCTTAAGCCCTCAGTACCATCCAGCGGATATTTATCCTGTTGACGTTAACGATACCAACAAGACTTTAATCTTTGACGATTAGTTTATCTTTCCTCTGCAAAACGAACAATTCGATGGATTGGGTACGTGTGTGGCGACAACTGTTCTCCTTTTGTGCGATTTAAATTAAATGGGATGCGAAACTCTAGATTGGCGTATAATCCACTATCCACGTGCGCCGTATACTCTATGTAGACCGAGTAACGAAAATAAGCACAACCGTTGCGTTTGAAATTATAACGCATAAAAATATTCGAAAAAATTTAATCTAGTGTTATTTTGTTTGAAATATTTTTATGATCGAAATGTTTTTATTTCGTTGTAGAGCCATGAAGATATTTAACTTTAAACGGAGAGTCGTGAAACTAAAAAGGTTTGTAATTTATGTTCCTGAACTTTGATACGTTTCATAAATGTACAGTCATGATTCTCCGGAAGGGGATATTTTGGGTAAATATTTCCGTTATTGCCTCCATGAATTTTTATAGATATGAAACCAGTCCGTCGATAACTGATGAGGAATTATTACAAAATATCAAATGTTAGACCTAATTTTACTCATTTTATGCTCTTTATACCTCTGTCTTAAAGCCTAGTTCTTCAAGATATTCAAAAATTCAACGCTGATAGCATAAAATATAGGTTTGCATTCTTAAAAACTTTTAGAAGTATATAAAAAGGAAAGAATTCTTTTAAATGTGGTGTCATACTGGAGTTTAGAAACTATTGATAGCAATTAATTTTCAACAACAATTAGTATTTTAAAACAATCCAAAAATTCAGATTCGTTCAGTCAAAATAATCGAACGTATGAACTTTATAATTCAAATCTGAAACAAACACTTGAGCTATTTATGTAAATATAATTTCAGTAAAATGATAAATACTCAATAAATATTCCTCAAAGCAACACACATACCGTGGAATAAAACATTTAAAAAGATGAAATATGTTGTCGATATAAATAATTTTCCTATTTTAAAGCCATAACAATTCAATTTATTTAGAATGATTTTTTTCTTTGACAAGTATTCTATTTTTCCATCAAATATAAATAAGCAACACTTTTTTATCCAAATAAGAAAATCTACTCCCATATCTTGATTATCAATTTTTATAACTGCAATATAAATTACCTGCACCAATGTGTATGTGATTTTCACAAGATTTGAAAGAACCTTGAATCTGTGACGTTTATATTCAATTCTTGCATGCCTTCCCCCCTCTTTAGCTTTCAAATTATATTTTCTTCAACCGTTAAAACGTTTAACGATATTTTTTGGACTGCAAATTAAGTGTAAAACTATTTTTTAAATAATGCATGTTTTACTGTCTGGAAAATTATGAATATTTCTTTTTAACATCTATATTTTTGTCTCGAGTTTGTATAGATTTCAAGCGATGCTAAAATGCAAACTAATTTTTTCAAATACTTAGTAGCATCTTAATCCAAAGGAGAAATTAAGCGTTCCTGAATCCGAATTCTAGCTAGTATGATGGACTCGTTAAAAATAATAAGGTGTATTGAGCTAAAGCGTTTCCGTGATCGACCCGGATGTTCTTCATTTATTTGCATCAATTTCAAAATTATCACACACGAAATGAGACTTGCTTTTATGCGTAAAGAAAATCTACAATTTATATATTCTACAGGATATGGTACTTAAGCGATAATATACTTTATTTTACATTTATAGCATGCATGTATTGAAAAAAATCACGTCTATCTATGTTGAAGGAAATGACGAAGTTAGTAACTTCATTGTGTCAAATTTTATAAATCTCGCATACATTTTTTAATTTGTATCACTTTTGCTAATGACAAAATTGTATAACTCTTATCAGCTTTTGCAACTTGTAGGGGTGTCCACAAAGTCGCCAGACTCAAAGTTTGACGATACATTGTATCTATTGGAGAAACAGCATGAAGCTGTGCTTTATGCTGAGACATTGTACAAATTGTATTACATCTTGAACCATGTATAAGGCGCTCGAACAGTGACATCTGTCAGAAATAAGTTTTCCGCGGATTCAGAGGATTGCTTTACTGAAGGCGTACTTTCAGTGCAAATCCTATCAGAGGTGCGTAGAGGTATGGCAGCGCTAATATCCCGATACTCCGGCGCCAAGCAAGGCCGCAATCTATGAACTGGTACGTCGGTTTCGTGACACTGGTTCTGTGGAGGATAGGCCGCGATGTGGTAAACCACCAGTAATCACTCCGGAATTCATCGGAGATATCCAGCAGCGATTGTTGCAGTCGCCCCACAAATCTGTTCGACGTTTGTCTCAACAAGCTGAAGCTTCACGGGGATCCGTTCATAACGCAATTAAACGTTTGAAGTTAAGTGCGCACCGAGTGAAAGTGGTGCAGGAGCTTAAGCCGCCGGACACAGAAAACCGCCTTCATTACTGCAGGTGATTTAAGAATTTCATTCGAAACAATGTGGCCATTCTGGAAAAGACTTTCTTTACAGATGAGACGTGGTTTCATTTAAGTGGTTACATAAATTCTCAGAACACGCGAGTTGGGCTGCAGAAAATCCCCACGCTTTACATGAGGTCCTGCTGCATTCTTAGAAAGTCGGCGTTTGGTGTGCCGTATCTCGTCGGAGAGTTGTGGGTCCTCTGCTTTTCGAGTCCACTGTAAATGTTGCAGTAAACAGAGATATTGTCCAACAGTTTGTGGCGTTTCTGGAACTGGATGAATGTTACTGCTGGTTTCAGCAGGATGGCGCAACATGCCACACTGCTAATGAAACCATGGACATGCTCAGAGGCTTTTTTGATAATCGCCTAATCTCTAATCTCTGGCTACCACGCTCCCCGGATTTAACTTCACTGATTTTTTTATGTGGGGTTATTTAAAAGAAAGAATTTATAAAGACAACCCCCGTACATTGGACGATCTGAAGCAGAACATCACGCAGGTAATAGACGCAATCACTCCTGAAATGCTGCGACGCGTGTCACGGAATGTGTAAGCGTGTGGAATTGTGCCTGCAGGGGAAAGGTGGACATTTCCCGCACTTACTCTGAACTGTGTCCAGTATTCCAGCAACTATACAACAAAAAAATGTATTTCGTGTGAGTAAATTTTCAAAAAAATTTCCAAGTCTGGTGACTTTTTGATTTTTCCAATAGATACAACACATTATCAAACTTTGACCCCGGAAAATTTGTGGACGCCCTGTATATGAGATTATACTGGAGTGGGTGGTGACTCGAATGGTTCTCATTCGATCTCACAAGTACAGATATATCTAACAAGCGTATCTCCTCTGTTGCGTGCGCGAGAGAATAATGTTTTTTTTAATACAATTCCGAATACGCTTTCTCTAATTAGATCCATGGGCGCATCAATATAAATTAGCAAGAGCATCTTGAGTCGAAGTTATTCTTAATACTTTAATAGAAGGTGTAATTAACGTTTGTACGAATAAAGCGGATGTAAAATGTGGAACATCCATGGCGAAGTATTCTGCTATATTTTTCAGAGATACCAAAATATAAATTCAGCATTCAGATTTTTGGAGATTAATCACTATAAAAATTATTTTAAGATGTCTTGTAATTAGATTAATTGTAGTTCTGATGTAAATTTCTCTCATGTTCACGTTTATAGAATGTTGCACAGATATCCACTCAATAGAAGCAATTGCTTACACAATGACGAGAAAATTGGCCGATGGAACGATGAATTATTCATATTGTTTACAGTGAGTTCCAAGAGAAAATAGAAATTTTGTCGATGCTGGTCAGATACGATTGAAAGTGTTGCTATTGTGCATGCAGAAATGTTGGATTATAATTTCCTTAAAAGCAGGATGAAAATATATTTTGACATTCTTTGCGCGTTTCACATATGGCACATCTATTGGAGAAGGTTGCTAGCCCAACTTTAACCAGAAATACCTATTTGCCTTGGTAGTTCAAGATATAATACCCCCCTTGTTTGAATCCTGGTCAAAGCAGAATTTTCATTCTGCTTTCTAGAAGCTATGAACGCTTATCAGGCTTATACGAATAATAATAGTTCCGCACGTTTTTTCAGGAGAGAAAATATGATTTCTGAGTCAGTGTATATTTAAAATTCAACCATGTTTCACCTTTTATAACTTGTACATATCATCCCAAACATTTTAATGGTCGATATTAATTCTTTCGCTATAATATAATATATTTCAACCATACGACTAAAATAAATTGCATATATTTGTAGCAAAAATGCTCCTTGGTCAAATATGTCACACAGGAATAATAAATAAATCTTTTTGGTACATATCCTTCCACAATTTCTATTGTTATTTAAAAATGTCATTCGTTTTGATTTTGACAAACAAATGACAGACGAAAAAACTCCTCTTCGCCTCAGTGATATCGATAGCTAAGTTGTCACGAAGCGAATTCAAAACCATCCCCTCGCTTAAAAAAAAAAGTCCATTCAGGCTCACTCCCAATACACGCCAGTGTTTAGCCACGATCTTGCATTTAACGGACGTTAATCACAAATCAACAAAGCTGGATCATTCGCAACGCAATAAGCAGCCCTCCACTTCATTATGCGATAAGACTCGATACAAATAGTTTCTTGTTAGCGTTTACCAACCGGAGGAGCTTTAACGAAACTTCAACAATCCCATCATCCAACCACACTCTGCGAGATTCTAAAACCCACAAACAATGCTCGCACGCGAAATCCAGGAATAGAGAGAGAGAGAGGTTAGTGGGAAAAGCGATAGTGGGGGAGAAGTGGTAGATGGAAACGTGGAAATTCGGAATTTGAGGTTTTACAACTCCCCTCGAAATCGTCAGAATAGGAAGAGAAGCCCGTATATATTCACGCATCGATTCATTTCCCTTTTCTCCCCCACTCATTCTCATTCCTCCTCCGCCACACACACATACACACACACACACTTCACTAATTAACCTCATCGGAATCCCTCCCTACCGAAAGGAACAAAAGCTCCTCCTTAGAGGAACCATGATCCCACTCACTATGCCCATTCCCTCTTACTCTCTCCTCTTTGTACCTCTCTCTCTCAACTGGTCTTCTTCCTTCTTTCTTCTTCTCTCCTTGTACTCCCCCTTATTAGTTAGTTTTCCCTCTCTAATCCTGATATCCCTCACTCTTTCCATTATTCCCTTCCGTCCATCTTTTCTCGACCTATTCATTCCGTTTTCATTCACTCGGCCTGCCTCTACCTGCCTCCTTTCTTCAACTCTCTCTCTCTCTCTCTCTCTCTTAGTCCTTTCTGAATACCCTTCCTCTCCGTCCAATTGCCTCTCTCTCTCTCTTTCTCTTGTCCTCTGGCCTTCGTCTTGAAAAGATTTTGTGCCTAACTGAGGTTAATGGTATTATAGAGGGCCTAATTACTATGGCTCAATGAATACCAAGTTATGATAATTTTGAAATTAAATTTATCGTGAAATTTCAATCAGATATACATTCGTTGCTTTTATGCGCAAATGTGTGTACTTATTTTTATTTACATTGAACAGTTAATGTTATTCTAATAATTGCAGTATGTTATCTCAAAATTTGTAAATGATGGCGTAGAAATTGGTAATTTCAATTTTTAGTAATCAATCTCGAGGTAATTCAGTGATGTTTGATTCTAGATAAGAGGTCATGTGTCACATGATTATTTTCTGTAATAATTAGTTGATAAATTATAGCATTACAATAATGAACGTTATAAGTGATCTTTTTTAAAATTTCCTTAACATGAATCAACACTAATTACGGCTGTTTGGTAGCCGAGATGATTATCTGGTTTTTCTGACATATTTATGGCAGTTGGCAAAATGTAGCTTATAATTTTATTTCATTCATGAGGTGAATTCCAAAATTTAATTTTTGAATTACGATAATTTGTACTAAGTCGTGGTTGGCACATAATTTACTTTAGTATTTTGTCATTCTTTGATCTTTCTTCGACAAGTCTTACTTCGACTTTGGAGGATCTGGACTTTAAATAGCATTTTTGAGGTGATAGTAATGTAAATGCAATATCAATTTCTGAGGTTATCATTGTAATTGTGTATTTTATTGTACGTTTTCTATTACGGAAAATAAACATATTATCTATATATTAAGTGCGTTTTGTCAATATGTCGGCAAACGAAGAAAGATACTTCCATCAAATGCCATGGTCACGGGTCACCCCACCTTGACAATTTAACGTTGTCTTTTGTCCCCCAATGGTTATTGGACAACACTGGTCCAAGGCCTGTCAACTTCGTTATTGCAATTTCATTAAAGTATCTATATTTCCTTTTTGGTAGCAAATATCGCCTAAAACACAAAATTAAAAACTACGAGTATCTAATAGTGGCAATTTGTATAACCTAATGAACAGAAAATTTTTATATAAATATTTATGTCGTGCAATTCTGTATTGCCGCCATCTCTTGGACGTACAATGAACTGGTTATTATTATTAGTTAATATCTCCAACTCCAATTAGAATATCAGAATTGGTTCTGTACATTTATTTGGATGTATTAATCGATTGTGGCTTTTAGGTGAATAAGCAACTTTATAACTTTCAATGCAGAAATATTCTTCTATTTTTATTTCCATCTCTTGGTCGCTAAATATCTTTGCCTTCGTTATTAACAAGAAATGCATTTACCTTCTAACGTAGCACCCAAATTACTTGATTCCATTCGTGCTCAGACGGGTGCCAGTGGTGTAGTGGTGAGGACGCTGGCTGATACTCGCCTGCTGCTCGAAAAGTCAACGAGCACGAATACTGCGAAAGTAGGCTTTTTTCTAAGGCCGCCGGCCTCCTGTTTGTGTGGTTTGAGGAGACCGCGCAAAGCCATCGTTCCGTCCTTCTGAAGGGATGTTAAGCCGTTTTGCCCCCTTGGGGCTCTTTGTTAAGAGTAGGCTAATGCCGGTACCGGTTTTTCCTCCTCCCTTGTGATCATGTTCGGTGTGGAAGGAGTTATGACTATAATAATCCGAGAGGTTGATTAGCCAAAAATACACGCACATACACTCCGCTCGTGTTCTGTTGAATTACGTTGGATCGACACATCTCCTACCACTCTCAATATCTTACTCTAATTACATCCATTTTCTTCCTATATACCTTACCTCTTCCTAACAATCATCCATTTCGTCCGTCCCTTAATTTCCTTTCCTCGCCATCCGCTACCTGCCAGCATCTACTTTCTACTCTCACTTCCCCTTCCAAAACCACTTCATCCTAATCCTCGCTTTCTCCCTCAGTCCTAATCCCTTGCCGCTTTCCTCCTTCCGAGCCAGTCAACCAACCACTCGTCTCCAATTATGCTGATGGAATGGAGAGTGGGCGTTATCCGTGCACTAAGGTGATACTCACACACACGCTGGCTCAGTGTTCTCTTTCGGAATGATAGGGGTTACCATGATGAGAGTGGGTAGGTAAAGGGAAGGAGAAGGAAGGCCGCGATACACCGAGGGTGGATAGAGAGGTAAAAACCCTTCCCAAATAGTCTTCCTGGCTCGCTCCATCACTCCCATCTCCCACGGTCTTTCGCCCTTTCCACTCCTATCCGACTTGTAGTGCACTTCCCAGCCGCTGAAACTTTCGCATCGTGCAAAAAGCCTTTTCACTCGATGCTTCCGTTCCTCGGTCCTATTCGGCATACTGCGTTCCTTTCTCCACCACCATTAGCGACCATCTATTCACCTTGAACAGGCCTTTTCTCTCCCCCCCCTTCTTATTCTCTCTCTCTCTCGCTCCTTATCAAAGCTAAACCTCTTAAGTTCGCCCCATTTATGAGAGCCTGTAAATCTCTGATTCGCGAGATAATTTCAGAAACTAATCATAGTTCTGAGAGGGAGAGATAGTGAGATTGAAGAGGAGCAAAAATATGTTAACGAGCTTTAAAAAATAAGATGATCGACTTAACATGGGGGCACGTGATTTAAAAAAAATGAATTCACGGAGAAATCGAGTGGATTGGAATAATGGTCTTTCACTTTCTTTGATAGAGGATGGAGAGAGAGAGAAAATGGGAAGAGAATGAAGGAACGAGAGCCATTGTGCTTTGGTGCCACAGCCCATTCGTGGCGCCTTTTTCACTTCATCAAGAGCATTAGGCTTGTAAGGGAGATTTGTCTTAGGGAGGTGTTAGGTCATGAGTGATTCTATGGGCAAAAGGCTAATGCTCTCTTGGCTCTTCAGCTATTAAGCTTACAAGAATAAAAGCCGGATCACATGCTTTCCGCCTGCACTGATTTAGAGCAAACTTATTTTTTTTAGCTCTAGTAAATTCCGGACCTATTTCACAATTGAAAATCCACACACATGCCATTTTTAAATCTCATTTCCGATAGCCCTGAGCAAATGTAATTTTTTCATATTTTTATGCTTTAGTGAGTCTTACACTGTTTTAAATATTTTTTGTCAGATGAAAAGGGATTGCAATCATTCAAATTATTCATATTTAAAAAAATTCCGACAATTTGTTTGTAACGCTAGTAACACAAATATTAACGTTGAATGTTATACTAGATACCAAAATTTATATAATGATCGTATTTATTTGAATTATTTGACATATATTCACGTTTGAATCGGTTTCCCCAGTAAATGGCCTGTAGCAAACAAATGAAATTTTTGAGTAAATAAATGTATTGCGGTAAAAGCTATATCATTTCTCCTTTATTGAAATTGAATAATCAACGTATAATTTGCATTCCAAATGCTATAAATACTTCATCCTTCTAATTTAGATGAATTTTCGTCATTAAACTGATAAAAATAATTATATATTGCTTAATGTGACCAAATAATCAGCTAAACATAAATAAATTTCTACTACAAAAATAGGTCCAATACGTTGCTAATCGATCCGACGCCGATGTCTACGTTAAACATTTTTTTATTTGATCATTTCTATGCAATTTTTTAAAACAATGCTCGGGCTCGGAACATGCGTGACATGTATATTTTGGATGCCCAGTAACTGTTAATTACTCTTAAAAGCATCCAGAAATATATGTCCCTTAAAAATAGACTTTTCTTCCTTTTTTAGATCCTTGTTACTCATATATTTTAATCATCTCTGGAACGTAATTTCACCCTCCACTTTCACTTCCCGATGCTTTATTTGTGTACTCTCATATTCACTTTTTTCCTCTTTCTCTCTCACGTATACAAGAGCACCACTCGACAAGTTAGGACGGTTTTTTTCTGCCACGTACATTTTTGCCCTTTCCTGGTACTCCGGTGCTCCTCAAAAAAAAAAAATAATGAATAAAGATTAATGACTTTAGTAAGGTAAACAAAAATAATAAACCAATTACATCGCTCTTTCGTATGCGCTTCGCGGGATATTCAGAGGAATGAAAGATATTTTCCGCATTTTATGCCGCAAATGATATTTACGGAGGAATTGTCGGAGAAAGGACAAGGAAATGTACGCTTTCAGGTGAATGACCTCTGTCAAATTCAAGGCAGCCTGCAATGAGGTACTACGTGTGCTGCGTAGAAAAGAACATCGCGGAATTCGACACGTTGTTACGCGCGACATTTCGCACGCGGGGAATTGAAATTTACACCGGCCGCAAAGGGAAATGAAAACCTGGAGGGACAGAGAATTCGCAAAAAAATATGGGAGCTGCGGCGGGAGAAAGGATGAAATATATATAAAATGTCTCTTTCGAAAGGAAATTTTAACGAGTAATATTTCTTGAATTACACTTTCGGTTTAAAAAAAGCATTGCACTTCAAAAGTGAACATGCCATGAAAGAGTGCCCAGTGTCATTTTATGTCCCTTTGTTCTTCTATGTCGAATTGGACTTGGCATTCCTAGCGATCGATTGGGGTACTATGGTAACAGTTTTTATATCAGTCTTTGAAATTACGACGCGTACTTCAGTTTGCTGCCAACATTAATTTCGAACGATTTTTTAAAACAAAAGAAGCTATAACTGCAATAAAAAGACATGAACACTAACTAATATAAATAAAGAAAATATTTACATCCGAAAATTTTTAAACTTGCATTGCTTGGAAATTACCGTCACTTGTCCAGTGTTACGATGGCTTCAACCAATAACTATAAAAATCCTAGAAAAAATACAAAGAGAGATAATAAAATTAATCATCAAAATAACAATGAAAAGAATATTTATGTACTTTTAGGAGCTTCAGTTGATAATCCATTACGCATATATTGCAATAAATAAATTTGAAAGAGCAAAACTTTGTCATAGGCTTGATTTAGTGCTCGATAATATACAATAGTGTCATTAATTAGAGAATGGGGAAAATAAAATCAGATGTATATTTTAAAGAGCAACTGAATCTAAATTTCAAAATGGAAGCAAAAATTTAATTCCAAAAATGTTCAGAAATAGGTAAATCTTATTTTAAGCCCTGAATGTGGGAAAAATTGCTAATATTCCTTCAATCAAATTAAAAGTTGCCAACTTATTCATATTAGTTTTATTATTCCTTTTAAAAATATAAATACTTACATGCATAGATCAAACAACACATCAGACACCGACAAAAAAGCATTAAGTTAAGATTTCGCGTTACAGTTCTTTTAAAAAATCGGTTCCAAGTTGGATTTTTTATAAGGCTCTGTCGGTCAAGAGCAAAGACAATGCGCAGCGAGGAAAAAACCTGTACACTTACCTAATTATCACACCCTTATAATGCGAAAAATGATAAATGCAATCGAGAGAATAAGAATCAAATTTAATTAATAAAGACGTTGAAAGCGAACGATGAATAGTAAACAAAGAAACGCGAAGCATAAACAAACATAAAAAAGTCTATAATTGTGTACAGGGAAAAATGTCCGCCTTCTAAGTGACACATCCGAATCGCTTCGAGCGAGTTTTAAAAATAAATTAAAAAATTCAAGCTTCCGTCAACCCCTCATTTCTAGAGCAAAGCAATCAGCTCAAACCTGATAGCTCAGGACTTGCATGTCAAATAAAATATTTAATTCGGTCTTGGGAGATTTATTCTCGCATGCAATGTTTCATACGTCGTCAATCCGGACGTAAAGTAAACAAAAACAGTTTCCGCATTATTCGTTTGAGCTCACGTTCACCTGACCATGGGGTAGGAATCAATATGTTTAATTAAAACCGGCCTTACGCGATAAGATGAAAGCAGGGAAAATCTGTTTTAATTACTTTCCGCCGGGGCGATAAATAATAAAAAAGTAAAACAAAATATGCGAGGAGCCTTTGAAAACGAATCTTTTTCAACCAATACGTTTCGTTTCCTCCTGTAAAAACTGTGCTGCCAGAAAAAATGTCTGATAAACGCAGAAATGTATTTTTTCATATTGTTCCTCAGTTTCGTAATATAAGGTTTCTGTCTCCAGAGGGAAAAAGATGTGTAATCATGCGCTAACAATGGCTAGGGAATCGGATTTTGGAAGAAAGTGTGGCAGCGAATTTATTTTGATGCTTATCTGAGGAATCAAAGTGCTCAAAATATTTATCTGGCACATTCCTATAGTTAGTAAAAAAGAGTGATTATGAATTACTAGTGTAAAGGCTTTTCAAAAACACGACGGACGGGTATGAATGAAGTAATAAATTAGAATTAAAAGAGTTAAAGTAGGCCATAGCTAAGCGTTAGTTCCAAATAGCAACTTAAATATAAAAACCTATGCTCAATGTCAACATTTAATTAACCTTACAAAATAAACAAATTTAAATCATTTCTCATCTAAAATGGTTAGTAGGAATTAACGCTATCTTAGTTATTAACTAAGAGATGCTTAATCATCGGAATAGAATATATCAGTGTCATCCAGAATAAATTAATAATTTAAAACTACGTTCATAAAAAATCAGTATGTCTGGTCGTCTGTGGGATACCAAATTAATATCAGATTAGATATCTGTTCAGAATCAGAAATGGAGGTAGAAAACGGAAAATGAAAGAATTGGACGAAAAACGGAAGATAACGGAAAATGGAGGGAGTAGACGAAAATTGGAGTAAGGAGGGAGTGGCAGAAAAAAAGGAGAAAGGCGAAAAATGGAGGGAGTTGATGAAAAATGGAGGAAGAAAGCTGAAGTGAGAAGAGCGATCGTAAAATGGAGAGATGAGGTATAAGTCGCGGAGACCATGTGGAAATGGAGATTTAATAAAAGAGAGCGACAAAGAAAGGTTCAGAAAGATGGAAAGAGAGAGCTAGGAGGAATTGTAAGGGGGAGAGAAGAGAAAGAAAGAGCGAAAGACAGAGAAAGAGGGGAGGGATAATATTTGACGAAGAGAAAGAGCTAAATGCAGAAAGCTTCCAATAAAGCGGAATATTCGCTAACCGGTTTTTTGTTAAAAGCTCGTCATCTAATCGGTTAACCGGTAATTAACCGGTAAAATAGAATCCATCAATTTTTATAAATGTTTATTTAAATAAACTTCAAAGGAAGACAAGAAAAACTGCTTAGCTTTGCAGCAATTTTTTTAAAGAAATTGAAGCTCATTCAATGTTTGATATAATAAAATTCTGAACAGAATACTTTCAAGAAAAACAAGCTATTTTATATGATTTAAAAATAAAGCTTTATGAATAAACGACATTCAATGATTCGTATGTATATATAAAATAATTGTCGTCATCATCATAGGTAGTCTGTCCGTAGGCAGGTCCATGATTATTCATGGTTTAATCTGGTTCTCAATATACTCCTAATTTCCGCTGTCCTCTTCATATCTTGATAACACTCTTTCCCTTTCAAATCGTCTATCAGCTTAAACCTTTTCCTACCTCTTTCCCTTTATCCATCTAGTTTCCCTTCAAGCACGTCTTTAATCATACTCTCTTTCCTCAGGTAATGTCCAACCCAGTTTGCCTTCCTCTTTCTAATGGTTTGTATAATCATTAGCTTCTCTCCTACTCTTCGAAGCATATCATCGTTTTTCATCCTATCTGTCCATTTTATCTTCAGCGTTCTCCTACAAGTCCACATTTCAAAGTTTTCCAAGTATTTTATGTCACTTTTCCTTAGCGTCCATGTTTCTGCCCCATACAAAGCTATACTCCATACATAACATTTTATAAACTTCTTGCGGATATCTTCCCTTATATTCCCCGTAAGTAGGTGTTCCTTTCTTCTGAAAGCCGCTTTTGCTTTTCCTATTCTAGTCCTGATCTCATCAGTACTTTTTCCTTCTCTTGTTATGATGCTTTCAAGGTATTTATAGTCTGAAACTTGTTCTAAAGTCTTTCCTCCAAAACTTATGTTCAGATTCTCTTCTTTGCCTGAAATTCGAATGACCTTGGATTTTTCTGTATTTATTTCCGTATTTTCTACCTGTTATTACTAGTCTATTAATTATTTTCTGAAGTTCCTCTTCCTTTATTGCTAGAAATACTTGATCATCCGAGTATTTTGCTGGTCTTATTATCCTTTCTCCAGTTTTTAAATCTCCTGTGTCTTCTAACGCTTCTTGCATTGGACTTTCTCCATATATATTGAATAGGGTTTGCGATAGGCAGCAGCCCTGTCTTACTCCTCTACCGATATTTATTCCGCAGGTGTCCGAATTCTCCAATCTGACCTTTACAACTTGACTCACATATAGATTCCTGATCAGTCTCCTGTCTTTCCAGTCTACACCTATATCCTTTAATATCTTCATCAACATTACCCAATTTACTCTATCAAAGACCTTCTGCCAGACTACGAAACATACGCAGATATCTTGACTTCTATTTCCCTTTTTGATATGATTCTAACTACTCATATAGCATCTCTACTTCCTCGTCCTTTTCTGAAACCGAATTGATCTTCCCCTAGCATTTCTTTTGCCTTTTTCTCCAGACTTTTATTAAGAATCCTCGTGATGATCTCCGAAGTGTGTGACAGAAGGCTTATCGTTCTGTAGTCATTACACTGCATTACCTTTGGCTCCTTCTTTAAAGAGATCCTTGCTACTTCTAGGAAATCCTGAGGACACTCTCCCGTGTCGTAAATTTTATTAGTTAATTTCGTGAACGCTTTTAATCCTTCTGATCACATGACATTAAGTACCTCAGCCGATTTTCCATCGCTGCCTGTGGCTTTCCCTTTCTTTAGTTGCATCATCGCTTTTTTCTACTTCGCTCTCCATAATACTTGGTCCTAAGTTGTCTTTTTCAATGCTTTCTTCATCTTCCGGTTGTATTTTTGCCGATCCTGCCTGCTTGCTGTATAGATCCTTAATGTATTCTTTCCTTACCATCTACCCATCTGTATTCATAATTCCTTTACCACGAATTCCATTAGACTATTTATCTTCTAATTTCAGTGCCCTAGCATTCATCATATCGTACCGTCCTAACTTCTCCATTTGTTGTATTTCATCACATTTTTCCTTTATCCAATTTTCTCTATCTTTATCTGTTACCCTTCTCAACTCATTGTTTATACGTATATAGTTGGCTCTAGCTTCTTCACTGTTAACGTTTTTCCATTTTCGTCTCTCATCCATTTTCTCCAACATTTCCTTCGTGATCCATGGTTTTCTGATTTTCTTCTCTTGTTTTCCAATCTCTTTATCCAAGGTATCCTTTATAATGGTTTTAATTTCTACTTATTCTATATCCATGGTCTTTGGTTTGTTTTCCAAATTTCTTAGACGATCTTTCAACTTCATGCTGACTACATCCTGCCTTTCTTTCAGGTTTTATAGGTCCCAAGTCTGTCTTTCTCTTCTCGGTTTCCTTATTTATTTGAGCTTTGTACTTACATCAACTATTAGAAGGCTGTGACCTAAATCAATGTCTTCTCCTGGTAATGCCTTGGCGGTCTTTTTGCTGTTCCTGAATCTTTGTTTTACTAGGATGTAATCCATTTGGCATCTCATTCTATCTCCTGGGCTTTTCCATGCATATTACCTTCGTTTATGCTTTTTGAACCATGTGTTAGTCACTAAAAGGTCATTATTGAGGCAGAATTCTACCAATTTTTCTCCTCCTCGGTTTCTCTTCCCAAGTCCGTATTGCCCGACAGCATTTTCTTCCTGTCCTTCTCCGACTATGCTGTTCCAATCTCCCATTATTATGCTGTTTACCTTTTCTCTTCCGTCTTCTTCGTAAATGTCATTAGTTTGCTCATAAATCTCTTTGATTTCTTCATCTTCATGAGCTGACGTTGACATATATACTTGGGTTATCAGAATGTCCACTGGGGCTGCTTTTAGATTTATTGCCATCAGTCTATCGTTCGTTGCTATTATCTTTGTAACGCTTTTCAACATATCTTTCCTAAGTACCAAAGCTACTCCTCCTTCCCCACTACTTCCTCCAGAGTCAACTACCGTGAACTCTTCCAAGTCGACCTGTCCTTCTCCTTCCCATCTAGTTTCGCTCATTCCTATAATGTCAACTATATTTCTTCTCATTTCTTCTTTCAAGTTATCTAGCTTTCCTGTTTTTCTCGTAGTTCTTACATTCCAAGTATCTATTCGTAAATTACTTTCGACAAATTATTTCCTCAAGGCACTCCTTACCCGGAGATCCGATTGGGGGACTATTTTACCTCCGGATTCTTTTACCTCGAGAGAACTCATATTGTCCAACCTTATAATCATTACTAGGGATTGTAATTTGGTAGTTTCCCTCTTGCTTTCCACATCGCAGTACTGTACCCGTTTAAATCGTCCCGATCACGCCTGCAGCTGTATTGGATATATATCCAATCAACAACATTTGTTTTCGGCTCTATACCATACTGACAGTACTGCTGCCTACTGCCATGCACCGATGATAGTTTTTTTATAAACATCCATTCGCGAGGTTTGAACCCCGAAACTTTGTTATGGGAAGCCGACACGCAAACCACTGCACCACCAGTGCAAGTGTGCAGTGTTTGTACAAAAGCACAAAAGAATACAAGAAAAATATTTATTAATGTTTAAAAAATATTATTTCAGGAATACGAGAGCATAAATTGTTTCGTATTTCATAAACTACGAATTTTGGTCGAAAAGTTATTGGCCGCAGAAAAAGCTCTTTCACTGGCTGTAGTAGTACAGTCAAACCCGGATTTAGCGCCCCCTGTATAGTGCCACTCCCGCATACCACCCATGAATCGTTTTGAACAGAGCTTCCATCTTATGATTACATAGAGCAAGCATATAACTCGATTTACCGCCACCTCCGCTTTATTGCCAATGTCAGTGACATACAAACAGTGGCACTAAATCGGGGTTTGACTGTAGATTGAATACTGAATAACCCACTACTAACCCCCCAGTCCCGTGATGTGCCAAAAAAACAAATAAACGATCTTAAAAATAGTTTTTCGTTATTTCCCTAAAAATCCATTCCAACAGTTTTTAAGTTTTTTTTTTATGAAATAACATAGGCCTGGAGAGGTCCTCTAAGAATATCTATTTATTCCAACAAATTCTTTTCACTCGGGCTTTTTAAAACTGATTTTGGCAAGCATTTTTTTCTTCCTTCAAAAAATTTGTTTAATCGGACACAACCGGTTAACGAATAATAAAAAAATTCAAAAAAATAACCGGTTAACTGAGTACGGTAAAAACCAGTTTGGAAGCCTTAGTTCAGATGAAGTTGGAACCAGACTGGTCATGTGTGTGGTCCTTAGATTATCTCATTCTCTTGTTGATTTCAGTATTTATTTACGTTTCGCTATATTGCTGTATTGTTGACCGTATGGGCTGTTGTGTGTAAATTGATATATACTTGGATTATGAAACTAACCTTACAACGTTAGATCAAGCTCTGATAAAAAAGGCTAAAACATTCAGCTAAAACTAACAAACAACGAACTAAAAGAATGGTAGATCAAGTCGCGAGGCTAGGAAATATCCGGAAAACCAATGTGGAAAATTGACGGAACCAGATACTGCCGATTTAAGACCCCTTAATATTCGCGGGGGTTGTTCTCGGAAAACACAACTAATGTCAAATCCGCGAACGTTCAATTCGAAAGCTTATGTGAAATGGGGAGATAGAGGGACCTCTTCTACGGAGACGTAAGTGAATGTCCAAAGCCGATAAGAATAAACACACAAAGGTGTTATTCAAATGTTGGTAGTGAAAAATAATAATAGGTAATTAGAATAATTGCAAGGTAATAAATATACATTGAATCACTTGTGCAAAATTACTTCGATGTTCTGGCGAAATATGAATTGATTCTTGTAATGCCAAAATCAGTATACATATCAAATTGTGCATTAAAATAAGCGAACAAATGTAGAGCCCACGAATCGGTAGTACTTGCAGCTGAGAACAGCCCTCGCCCAAACCAAGTACACGAGCAGGCGATATATGAAATAGCATTTTTATAGATTTTACCCAAAAGCAGGGACAGAATGACTTCAAGCCGAAATAAAAATATAAAATAAAGATCGCCTAAAGTCATTGTCTTTATCGCGTAAATACAAGCAAAGTGGCGCCCGCATAAACACCCTGCAGAAATATAACTCCAATGCTTACGTATTGAAAGCAAAAAATTACACGACGCCGCAGGTTAATTTCGCGAATAGTTAGCTGTATGCTCCGTGAATATTAATCTGGTGTACATAGGAACCCCCGCGAATAGTTAAAACCGCGAATGTATTCGTTTACTGTATCTTAACAAAACATTGCTAGTAAAAACAAGGATTTTACTCCCTAATTTTTAACAACGAACTCTTTTATGATTAAAATAGACTATATTTAGTGAAGATAGACTTGCAAACCTCATAAATGTTTAAAAATATAAATCTATAAAAAATCATTTTCTTTCGATGTCCAGATGATGAAACGCAAATAAAATTTTATAAAGCTAAACGTTCTTTTCTCGACAAAAATAAGGCGGACAAAAACGAATGCACACGTTAATTACCTCGACTAGTCGTAAAAAAATAAAGAACGCGACTCCTCCATTTTGGATCTACCTCACACCCTCCTCTCTCTCTCTCGTCATCACGCGCTCACCAGTTCCCGCTTTTAATAATTGACATATAAATATGCAGGCGGCAAAACGGATAGCGCAATCTCGGAAGATGCAGTGATACCGGAAATCTGTGTGTGTGTGTGTGTTTAGGGGATTCTGTGTGCTCCCGAATTAGACTACAGTGCAGGAATATTCGCTCGCACGCACACGCACATACTCGAATGAAAAGGTAAATTAGACATGAGATGGATCTCGCGAAGCCAAAAAGGCTTGGATATGAATAAACAAGGATTTGAACAGAATATCGCGAGAAACATAAAAGAGATGACGAAACAAAAGTGAGGGCGGGAGAGAAGAGAGAGAGAGAGGGGAAAAGAGAGAGAGATATAAATGGAGAAAAAGAATGAGAACAGGAGGCGTGGCTGTAAAGGAACCGTAGTTGGGTGCGATGGGAGAGAGAAAACACGTCGGGCAGGACCCACTAAATGGCACCGGACAATTTTCGAAACAAAGGAATGGAGAAATATGGAAATTGAGAATGTCATCCGGTGAGATATGCCATTACATTAAAGGTTGAGAAAAAAATAGTAGTTTATTTAACTCTCGTAGCTTGAGTGGATTCCGTTTAAAATCGTGAAATCACACTGAAAAGTACGGCTGCCCTCACATTTGTTGCTATCCAGTGATTCTAAATATGATATTGTATTTAACTTACAATGTGGACGCATAGTTGCAAATTTAAAAAAAAAATATTTCGCAAATGTCTATTATAATCGACGAAACAATATTTCTTTTCTACGCAGCTCGGGGCGTTTTTATTGGTTGACTGGCCTGTTTCCCTAAAGCAAACGGTTAATTGTTCGTGTTCTTATTTAAAATATTGATAAACTAATACACTGATATTGGTGCTAAAATTTAGATTGTGAGTTTCCTCTAAATATCGGTAAATAAAATATTTTGTTTATAAGCTGTGGGCAAATTTTGACAGTCGTAGTTGATCTGATTGACGACGTTTTCACTCGTCGACAAGCCTATGTAGCCTCTTCAAGAGTGAGGGCTTTTAATTGTCTCAAAATGTTTACGAATAAAGAAGAATATCAAAATGTTATTTTTGCCAAAGGTTTTTACATACACATGAAAATTTTGTAAAAATCATTCAATAAGCTTTTCAGAATTCACTGTGTTAAATATTTAAAAATGCGGTTAACATTTCAAATTTGGAATGCAGGCTTATTTAGTTGATTATAAATCGTAATTGGAATGGGTTCTAAGTGAAATGCATTCACGACAAAACAACTTATTGCAATTTCATTTGCGCAAGTTTAAAACAACCAAAATTATTTTTAGATTTCCATTATTGTAAACAGATTTATGTTCCTAGCTCTGATTCAGCATTAACCTTGTAAATATTAATAAAATTGTATAAATGGATTCCGTAGAATATGCAGGGTGAGAAAGAATTATTACACTCGCAGGTGATATATATTTTGCTAATTTCACGTCAAATCGAATATCAATATTAAGTTTTTATGAAAAACGACACTCGAAACTTTTCATAAACTAGTTCACGGTATAAAATTTTAATGAACTTATTTACGTAAAATACAAATCAAATAGTAAGGCTTTTCAAATATAATAAAGTAAATAATAATAACAATGCCATAAACAATGGCATTGTGTCTATTCTATATAAAATAGTCCTTCAGCGCACTCCTCGCATCCTCGATAATTATCCGCCAAGACAAACACACCGATGATTACAGCCCAAGAGTCACGCTTCGCGGAAGCGCGTGGAATACGTGCAGCGTATTTGCTTCGTCTTTAAGGTACAAGCCAAAGGCTATGCGCGCACGATAAATATGGATGGAGAATTAGTATCAAGCAGAAGGATAGATGGCAGCAGATGCAGAACGAACCGCAGTTTATAGAAAGTAAGGTTGTCGCGCAGCACAGATGACCAGGGAAGAGAGAGAGAGAAAGTATGGGAGAGATGGATGAGGAGGTTTCAAATTTTTGGAGGTA
The DNA here is from genome assembly GCA_028673005.1 of Tanypteryx hageni. Classification (NCBI taxonomy): domain Eukaryota; kingdom Metazoa; phylum Arthropoda; class Insecta; order Odonata; family Petaluridae; genus Tanypteryx; species Tanypteryx hageni. The sequence continues at coordinate 63,302,517 of CM054116.1, forward strand.
AAGGGAGAGGGGAGTTTAAAGCTAGTCAGTCCCACGTAACAACGTTCCAAACTCTCGGAATCTACCTCTCACGAAATCTCTCCTTTTCCTCCTGTCCTTCCCTTCGTTAAGCCTTCACAGGCGGAATTCTCATTCACCACGAGTTGCCTTTAGGGAAACAGTGTTGAAGGTTTATCCTTACCGGGGATGCCGGCGAGTTAAGGCGCACACGTAGGTAAGTCAATCTTTTCATTTGCCTCTCGTGGCCTCATCCACGCCGTGCCTTCCTCATCTGCACACACCTGCCTTGCGAGGTCTTCTCCCAATGCTAATACCATAAATTGGAAAAATGTGTCGAGCGTCTCTCATTATGAAGCACGAATATCTATGCAAATGCTATTGTAAATAAAATGTTTAGCTCGCTGCCAAATAGAAGAAAACGCGTGAAAAGAAAGAATAGCTGCCCGATGGGAGATAAAACATATATGTACTAATAATAAAATATATTTGTGTTCTTAATAATATATCTATTGTTAACATTAAAACCACATATGATAGCAAAAGTAAACATTTACAGTACGATCGATTCTAAAATTTTATATTGAAATTTAATTCCTTCCACAAACGTATAGTCTTTAGCAACAAACCTTTCAATCCATTTATTTAAAATGGCGATTGTCATATCGATTTCTGTACACTTCCTTTACATGACTCCTGGACAATTATGATCTCAGAGCCGCCTGTAGGTCTACCGAAGCGTCTCATTGCCTCTTTGAAACTTTCATCAAATTCATTATAGTGTTTGGTACAATTTCAGATATTTGACGTTATCTGAGTCAGATAACTGTATAAATAGCTCACCTTTATTAATTTACTGAACAGAATTTAAAATTTGAAATTTTTAGGAAACTGATGTATGATTATAATGGTAGATGTAAAATTAACAAATCTATTGATATCTAAATATATTATAACAGCTGTCTCTCTGCCTGCGTTCCTGCGTGCCTGCGTCTGAAGCCTTCCGGCATGAACGCAAATGAAGCGGGAACGGTCGGTTCGATTTGGCAAATCTTTAGCCTGAATACTCGGCTAAAACTCCTACAGGTTTTAAGTGGGTAGTCGTCCCCCGGAAAGATATGGGTTCAATACCAGGATAGTTTTTGGTTTTTCATTTTTGATTAACACGTAATCGGCTAGAATAGGATGTGTAGACCTTAATTCTTTAACATTTTAAAATATCTTACGATCGAGATTTATACCATTTCACGCAGAAAGAAATAAAGATTCTTATTCTTACCGCAATTCTGTTGTTTAATTCGTGTTTGTTCATATTTCAAGTTTGTATTAGATTTTCTCCGGTTTTTCGACATTTCAAAAAGGAGGTTGCTAGGGTAGCCAGCATTGTTCATCTCGAATTTTTGCATTGTTAGACTCGGGCTTCAAGTGCATTTGTACTAAGCTTGCAATAAAATGTATGAAGGACCAAATCAGATTAATCCTCAAGTGACGTCACCTCCCAGTACAAACGCAAATAAATCAAGAACGGTCGGCTCGATTTCGACAAACCTTTCGCCTGAATACTCGGCGCAAACTCTTGCAGGATATAAGCCGGTAGTTGTCTTCCGAAAAGGCATGGGTACGATATCAGGAATATTTTCGTTTTTCATTTATCACATAATCGGCTGGAATACGATGTGTAGACCTTCAGTATTTAACATTTTAAAATATCTTACGATCGAGACTTTGACTGGAGATTTACACTATTTCACTTAAAAAGAAATAACGATTTGTATTCTTACTTTTGATTCTGTTGTTTAATTCGTGTTTGCTCATATCTTAAGTTTATATTCGATTTTCTCCGATTTTTCAGCATTTCAATTGTTGACCTCGAATTTTTGCATTGTTAAGCTCGGGTTCTCAAGTGTATTTGCACTAAGCCTAAAGTGAAACAAACGTATCAAGGACAATAACCGATTGATAATTTATGCGAAAAGTTTTGTGTAAATATAAAACAAATGAAACACGTAGCGAAGAAAAGAAACGATTCCAATGCATTGCAATAATGTAAAACTTAACATTTCAAATAGAAAGATATTTCACGCATGCATTGAAAATATCGTTTCGTTTGTAAGCTTTATTGAGTAGTTTAAGCAAATTACTATATTGATGATGTTTGTGATTAATTTCTTTCGACATTGACTCGTGGCCGGTTCATTGATTACTTCATATTAAACAAACCACAGAACATATGATATGCTGCACCATCATAATTATTGAACAAAACAAAAAATATTGTGTACCGGTAGTATAATTCATGTAGGTATGCGCTTTTGGTTATAAAAATGGTGTGAGCTATATAATTATTTTAAGAGGGGCAATAAAAGTGGTTCAAATAATAACACTATTTGTAACAATTTTTTGCCATAGGAACTATGCGTCACTTCACGCAAGGGTCTCTAGATGATTGCAGGAAGTACTGCAACGGGCCCCTAGTAATAATGAAAATCATTATACCTCTGAATATAATTGTGGTGATTGTTTGATTAAAAGATATAATTAAAATGACAAATAAAATTAATATAAAAAGATTTTAAAAATAGACTTATTATTAAAAGTACAAAAAAATCAATAGCAAATTTCTTTTAAAATCAATTGATTGGAGTAAGTTCTAGTCAAAAATGACGGGGCATGAATTTTGGTTTTAGAGTAAAATCATAATGTACTCTTTCGTACGTACATCAGAATTGAGACGATGAAATGGTTGCAAAGGCTACAAACGATTAAAAGGCAAATTTTCCTAAATTTGTGAGTGAAACGATAAATTTGGGAGATTTCAAACTGATGGCATAATTCGACGGTATGTATAAAAAACTTCATTCTTCTCTTCCCGGTAGGATAATCGATGACCAATGTATTCTAATTTTAATTCGCAATATAATGAAAGCCTGAACGTCGAAATTTTAATTTTTACGTGCCATCTTACGGGAAACAGAGTCGAACCCGGGCTATTTTTCGTTTTTTTTGTCAATGACTTTTAATGCGTGATTGTAGCATTTCTGCCAAATACATCTTCTAACTAGTCGAGATTTTTGTTAAAATATGTTTAAAAAGCGTTACGCAGAGTGACAGAAGAAGTGTTTTATATTGAGAGAAAAATATTCCTCGTCAGGGACAACCCTATCGTTGTTCATTTATCGAAGTCAATTCTGAACTAGAGAGCCTTTGACGCTTTGCTGTCACATTAAGTTGATTTTGATTTTTTTTAATTAATTTGATCAAACTGATATATTTGACATAACAGTAAACTTCTTTCTCCTTAAATATAACAGAAGATTCAATTTATTATTAACCTGTATTAGGATTAAGGATAAGTATAATTTAATTTTTATTTAATTTAATTTTTTAATTTTCCAAGTGATGTGATAAATAAAAATAACTGACCTTGCTAAGTTCTTTTAAACTTCTTTCTTCGTAAATATTACAGAATAATCAGGCTCAACATAAAGACATAAATCAACATAAATGTAAACAAACAAAATGACGTACTATCGTCAAGGGGCTCTATTTTAATCTTATACTGTTTAAAATGTTTTTTGCTTGGCTTAAAGAAATTAATTTTTTTAACGATGCTACAATAACGGATAATATTGTTCTTTAATTCAAAGGGGAAAGGTTAACTGATTCTTCAAAAATGTTAGAAATCCATGTAAACAAACAAAATGACGAAATATCGTCAAGGGGCTCGTGATTATACACCCAATATTACCACTCGCTGAAATAAGGTGGCCAAGGTAACCGACAAATCTCCTTGTTTAAAAGTCGCGTTTTTCGTAATAAAAACGAAATTTTCGAGAAATTTGGAATGTAATTTAATTTTCACGGTAGCCAAAATAAACTCCTTTATTTTTCCAAGACAACCGTTTAGGTCCCGACTATGTATCTTAATTCTAACTTATTTTAAGTGCGATTTTATAATGCTTGAAACTGATTCCAATGCTTTTCTTATGGAGTGCAGGGATGTCGGAAAACCCCCCTTAAAAAAGAAAGTATTTAACGTTTCCGGTTTATTTAGTATTGATAAAGAACAGGAGATTTCCGCATCTTTAAAAATTATAGATGACGAAAATAGCCTAAGCAGCGGCGGAGATATAAGCTTCCCAATAGGCTATAACCAACCTACCAAAAAGTTCGCCTACGACTATTATGGTAATCTCATAAATATTTTAGAGTTTTGTATGTGTGTATGTATACATGTTCATTGAACGTTTTTACACCGTTGAAGCTATCGAATTCAAAATTTTCATGGACCATCATATGGACCAAAGGAAGAATATGCTCTAGGTATGCATACCGTGGGGTCTCTTATATCTCATGGGGTCAAAAAAATACTATTTCCATAAGAATGCATGGGAAATGGTGTGGAGAAGCCTCAAAATGCCATGTAGCCCTTCACTGATGTGGATATAAATATACCTAAATGTTAACTTCCGGGAAATGCCTTATTTTACGCAAGAAGATGTGAATATTTTAATTCTGTTCATGTTTGGTCGTATTACATGTTAAATTGCTCGAAATTATCCTTTAAACACAAAATTTTTTAACATTTTCCAGGCGGCAACAAAGCTAAATTTCTTAATTGTTGTCCTCTTCAAAGGGAGATAGCCACGTAAAGATTAATGCAAGAAAAACCACGTCATGGTGCGCCATAGAGGAAGAATAGCCAACGCCAAGATAAAGGATGCAAATGGATTTATGCCTAAATATAGTCTATTAATACTTTTAAAGTGTGTCAAATGATTTTTAAGGGATATTCGAGCATTGTTATCTTTCACCATTAATATTGAAAGATTTATTGCAACATAAATCGTTACATTTACTTACATTTGTTCGGTAACCAAGATGAAATTTATTGTTTACGTGTTGGCTAATAGTATTGACACAATCCACATAATTTTATTGCTGCTTTAACACTAGAACCGCCGGACTTCTCGTACACCCTAGAACCGCCAGTGGGACAAAAATGGCCCATATGATTTAGTTACTCTTTTTGGCGTAGATTCTTTTTTTTGTTTTGAATGGCTGAAAAATTAGTTGGTCATGCCTTTTTCCTGATATAAGCCATACTTTACTGAAATACGACAGTGTATCATCAAACTTAAAAGTTATTACATTAACAATGCATGGATTGGTAATTTTGAATGAATAAAAATTATATTTGTAATCACCATAGCCCAACTTTTTAAAGCAATATATCGCACTTTTAAGTACACATCGGTGAGATACATAAACCTTACATTCAACTGCGGCCATGTACAACGAATTAAAAAAAACCTCCAGCGTAAAAATAAAACTGTGCATGTAAGTAAAGCTCTTAGTCTTCTTTCCCTGATACACACTTTGTAAAATGAAGATAAAAAATATTGAAGTAAAAATTAACATTATTGGAAATCGGGTAAGTAATGGTTAGAAAAAGTGTACAGTAATCTAATGATTATGTTACAATGATCAAAATGTACAGGCAAGATCAAAAGTCAACTAAAATTACCAGGTACAGTCATGGTAAGCAACTCTAATTATCATTTTTATCATCTGAGTCAGGTTTGCATGATGCACAAACGTACGACACTGTAACAGTACATTTTTTGCACACAGTTTTGTTACATGCTGCACATTTATATGCACTTTTTCCCTCATTGCAATTTTCTCGCACTTGGCAGCGTCGACGGGACCTGCTTGTTTTGGAGGGTTCCACTTGAGCTGGGTTGTGCCTCCTGCTGTCAGTGTACTCTTTGGCAAGTTCCTCTCCGAGTTGAAGAATGAAATATCGCCTTGAAATTTTCTCTTTTGTAACTGCTTTGTATAAGACCCAAGCATTGATTTCTGCCAAATCTAAAATATTGTAGAAGTTGTGAATAGGCCATCTCCGGCTCCCAGCTTTCACTGAGTACTTGCGGGTCATTTGATCTACCACGTTTACTCCGTATTTGGTTTCATTATAAAAGCAGACAGTCTCAGGCTTCAACTTTGCGTCTGTTCCAGTTTGCACATGTGGGTGCAACGAACTCAATACTATCACATTCTTATTCTTCTTTCCCTGATACACAGTGACTGTGATGTCACCATTTTTGAAAGCCACGGTTTTGTAAAGCGTTTCGTGGGCTTTCTTCATACATTCAGGTATTTCCCTTCTATTTTTGTTGATTGTTCCAACTAAACTCGTTCCATGTGCCTTCAAATATTCTGCTATAGAAAGTGATGTGAAGAAGTTATCGCAAGTCCCGACGTGCACGGTAGACGCCTAGTCACGTGGCTTGAGGGTGGATGGGGGAGGGGGAAGGGCAGGAGGACATTTCAGACTCATAGAACCCCTAAACATAGTAAACTAAGTCGAGAGAGCTGAAACTTAGCCCGAAATACTCCTAGAGCTTAGGTGTTTTACCATAGGGGACAAAAATGTACAGGTGGTGGTTTTAGGTAAATCATGAGTTTTCTCAAAAACCACTGATCTGATATGAGAGATATTTCGGCAGGGTGGTCTTGGTCCAAAATGATTAAAATCCAGAAGTTTTCAAATACTTCCGAGGAAAATTCGAGTGCCGAGAGAAACTTGAATTTCGAAATGGGACAAAAAAGTCCCATCGGCGGTTCTAGTGTTAAAGGCTTCGGTGCACATATCCATGTGGATATTAAGTGAGATGTTAATGCGTAATTATATTAATGGTAAAACTTTACAATACAAGACATTCAAAACTGGAGGAACCCAATAGCCAAAGTAAGTAAATTTCAAAATTTATTGTATTATTTTATTGTAATATGACATCAAAAGTGATATATCAATAATAATAATAATAAAAATAGTTTGCTACTTAAAAGAAAACTTTCCCGAGCGAAGTCGGGCGTTTCTGCTAGTATAATATAAGATACTCTAAAATATATGTTCAAACAGAGTGAAGTTGATGATAAATGTTTATAAAAAAATCGGATATAATTTTGGAAATAGATTATACGGAAGTTGACTTTTACTAACTTTACAGCTGTAACTTGACCATCATTTTTAATTTGTTAATGACAATATGAACACATGGCATATGCATGTATATATAACTATACATATGGGTATATATATTTGCTAACGAATAATTTTTAAAGAAATTACGAGGCCAGGGTTTCATGGAGGAAAGCGAAAGATCTGTCCCCAACATATGGTTCAAAACAGTAATATAGGGGATCGAATTTTTATCAGAAAAGGGGAAAGAAGCAAGGGGAGAGAGGAAATTGCAAGGCGATGAGAGAGCCTTAACATGTCATTTTGTAGCGCGCCTGCATTCCGGTGCATTAATATGTGGATGGGGTCGGAGCGTGTAGGATGAATGGAGATAATGCGGGCTCAGACTGGAGTGGGAAAAATGACAAATGCCCACGTCCTGGAGATAGCAGGAGTGAGTGATGCGAGGAGAGGGAGAGAGAAGGAAGAGGAAAAAAGCAAATGGAAAAAGTGGAGAGGAGAAACGAGATTGGGAGAGTATTCGCCTGAGGAAAAGTGCGGCTGAGGAAGCGGCAAAGCTGCGGTCGGGAGGGTTTGGTCGAGTGGGAAAGGTGGGATGGGTTTCCAGAAGATTCATGGAGTTAATTTTTTAAAAGTTACTCTCTCTCTCTCTCTCTCATTCTGCATTTTAATGAGACTTAAAGCCCACTTTGTGGAAAGTTTAACCCAATCGATGAAAATAGCTCCTACAATCTAATACCGATTGTTAAACAGAGACGAAGAAAAATATGTTAATGCTGGGTGAAATTTCGGGAAATAAATTCGGCGATAGATGCGAGCGGGTTATTTTTTAAATTGCATCGAAGGTTGCATTATTTTGAAATGTAGCCAATATTCCTCTTGTTGTGGTTTAAAATCTGTATAATTTGATAATGAGATATATTTAATAACAGCGTTTTAAAAATTATCATTAAAAAGTTTCATTATCTACCAAAGTATTAACTTCGCGGATATGATATTTATGCCGTCCATTCGAAGACAAGCGCACGCATTTGCGTAAAGTGGCGCAGATATTGAACCGACTTTGCAAGAAAGTACTCGCCTCCACATACGCAAAAATTTTATGTGAATTCAACCGAAAAAGTGAAAATAACGCCATTTTAAAATATATGGATTAGTTCCAAGATGTGGATTTCTATAAAAAAATCACCCCATGACTCAATCCGAGGCTGGTTATGGACCGATAGTACTTAAAATTTGCGTAAATCTTTCGAGAAATAATCCGAGTGATTAACCCCGTTGAATAATCGCGTTTAATCGCTATCGAGGCGCAGCCCTCTTGAGATAAATGCCTCCGCCGTTCCACCTCTTACTCTCTCTCTCTCTCTCACATCCTCCCCCTCTCACTCTTTACACTTCCCTCCCTCCCACAACTTCCGTCCTCCCTTTTCCCATTTTACGTCTCAGCCTCTTTGCCCGCATTATGGTTAAGGTCGGCCGTGACATCGCGATGTGGGAGAAGACGCATGTGGGAAATATTTTCTCTGCGCTCGCGTTTTCGAGGTTTTTTTTCGGCTACCCCGGTACGGACAAGGAGTGGGAGGGGGGAGGCGAAAAGGATTCGAGTTAGAAGAAGAGAAAGGAGCGGTGCGAACAAAAAATTAAGAGCGAAGGAGAGAGTGAGGGAGAGGGGGGCATCTCTTTAGATGGAGGAAGGAAGGAAGTGGGGGAGATAGGTCCGAAGGCACTGGCGGGCTAATCCATCCTCCCGCTCAGATCACATGGGAGGGAGTGGAGGAGGTAAAGGGGTGGGGAGAGAAGAGGTAGGGGAGGGAAGGGCGGCCACGAAGATAAATGAGGGAGGGAAAGGGTCACGTGGTTGCGGGTCTTAAATGGGACGCAAGGGGGGAAAGTGCGGTCTGGGGAGGCGGCGTGGGCGTATTTCGGAGGTGGGAGTGAGCGAATGAGTGGGGGTGGCGGCGGAATCGGACAAGTTGGCGTGGAGGGATGAGAAAATAGGAGGGTGTGTGTGAGGATGAAGGGGTCTTTTGGGTGTGGGGTGGACGGAAAATAAAAAGGGCGGATGCCTAGGGACCGCAGCGGGAAAAATAGGCAGGGGGTTAGAGGCGGAGTGGCAAGAAAAATAGGCGAGGTTTTTTTTTTATATGGGTGGAGTGGCGGAAAACAGAATGGGAGGGTTGTTACTTCGGAGGTGGTGGTTTATGTGGATAAGGGGATGGAGGGAACCAAAGTGAGTGGTAAATGGGAATTAAGGAGGAGGGAAGTATTTCCCCAGGAGAGGAAGCGAGGGGGGGAGAGAGAGAGAAGGTAATGGTGTCCCCTATCTCTTCCTTTTACAAACCCTATTCAAGAAAGGATTGGAAAAGAATGAAATCTCTTTCGGGTGAATAAGATCGTGCCACAAAGGAGAGAAATGAGGCGATGGCAAATAGAATTTTTTAAAAGTTAAAGAGATGTTTGTTTACGACTTCGTTGAAAAAAATGAATCGGAGCAGGTTTCGCGCGTTATTTTTTTTATAAGGCACGAGCTTCCCGTGTCTTTGAAAAAATTCTCGTTTCCTTAATGCCGGCTTCTTTTAGTCAAACGGATTCCGGGGAAATAGAGAACTGAGACCGATATATTATTTTTACACGCTGAATCATTCATCACGCTTTTTCCTCGAGGAGTTCGTGCAGAAAATTTACCGGAACGCCTTAGTTATTTTAATTCATCACGATCGTGAATCAGCATTCTCATGCCGAGATAACTACAAAGCAAAAATATATCATCACTAAAAGAACGTCGACAAAAAAGCGAAAAATTTTCGTCTAAAAAATCTTTTAGCCTGATTTCATAAATAATTCTTCACATTAACGAGTGAATTATTTTAAGTGAGATTAAATAAAAAAATTTACTCTCGAAAATTTTTGAAACAAAAAATTGTAAATTTTCTTTGTACAAGTTAAATATATCCATTGCATTAAATTTCGTATAAAAAGTAACATGGGCGCAAAGTTGTGCAAAAATACATCAACATCATAGCACCGAACGAAACCATCCAGTGTAAAGCAAATAACAGACTGAGGGAAGAGATAAATGAAGAAGCGGCGAGGAAAAATTCATGCATTTTTTTGGCCGGAAGTTTTTTATTGGGTAAGGAGAAAAAACGACCAATAGGTTCCCATAGAATTTCAATCTGGTAAAAATTGTGGAAAATGAAATATTTTTGCGGTATTTTTACTCCAGAAACAAATCTTTTAGTGTAGTTTTAGAATAAAAAGGCATTCTTTTGATGCACCAAGCGTTATATATTTGGAAGCATTTCCTTGAAATTTTGTTTACAATTTTTGTGAAAGTAGCATATGAAAATGAATGTCAAACCTGCTATGTTGCTCCTAATAAACCTTTTAACGTAAACTCCTAACATATATCAAATATCTTCATTTAATATAATATTTGGAATATTTGGAGTCACCTCAGTATCTATCGCTCTGTCGGAAATACCACCTTACTCGGGAAATTATGAAATTTAAACTCTGCCTCTTGTTATTTTTCTGAAATTTGACCATAAAATGCTCTAGAAACAATCACACCATATTAAATAGAAATTTTACATTAGCTGTGATTACACGATAGTATGATTTGCGTCGAGCAAGGAAAAAATGCATTTTTAATTAAAAGCATGCTCTTCCGTATTTAAAATTATAATTCCCGACCCGTTCCGATTATGGATTTTTATTTATAATATTGGAGATTGTAGGCATGTTTAAATGACCTCCATTGTGTAAAATATTCACTTCCATGCTCAGTTTTCTTTACATTGAAAAGGTTAAAATATTTGTACCTTTATTTTATTTTTGAAACTTGCAGTGTATTTCTATGAAGAAAGTCTTATATAGTCTTATATTCGAGTTTGCAACAGAAAGGAAAAAATAACTGCAATGATGTCAGAGTTTGCATGGTATTCCGATTGTATACAGAAAATAAGTCGGGGATACTAATGAAATATTTTTTATTTTCACAAAACAAACTTGAACATCGTTACAGTAGTGTTCCATCTCGATGAAAAAATAAATGGCGGTGAATGTTTAAAATTATAGTAGAGAGAAGTGTAGAAAAATAATATAGTGCACATATTGAAGTAACCAAACATTATTTTGGCAGATATTGTACAAATAATCCTATTGGTGTAAATTAAAACAAAAATGCGAATAAATCAAAGATTATACTTTAAAAAGATTTGCAATTAATACCAAACAAGATCGGTAATTTTTTACCTATTTCAAGTCGCACTTTAATTCAGCTTCATTTTCCTCGCCGTGCATTTTCCTTTATTTAATTATCTTCACTAGCCAACGTTTTCAGTTGATTCATAAAAATAAGTGCTTATGATTAAAGCGGTAAAAGTAATCCAGACACACACATTGAAACAAAAGTGTAATATGAATATGTATATTTTTTTAATCAAATACAAAAGTAAGATAATGTCAAACGAAGTTAAAGAGGCGAGAAACAGCGACCCATTCGTGAAATAAACGATAATATTTAATGAAATCCTCCATATTTTACGAAATAATTTAGGGCAGAGCAAAATAATTAATAAGATTGAAGCGGCGCCATAGAATATGCCTTCGTGACACTCGAGTGTTTTCTATTCGCGACAAAAACTGACGGAATACGGACGCGTTGGACGAGATAGAATACTTTTGTCGGGCGCATCACTATTCATGCATTCCCCAGTCGGAAGAGAGGCAGAGAAAGAGATGGGAACGAAGCGTGGAACATCTCTATTCTTCCATTTCCTACGTGCGAGAGAAAGAGAGAGGGTGCGGGAGGAAGAGTCCGGCGGCGAAGACGTCAAGCGTGGACGTCGACGGCAAGGGCGCGTATGACAGCCACCTCTGGGAAATTCATGAATTCGGAATGCGTGTCCATACGAACGAACGGATCGTACATTAGTCGCGTTTTCGCGGCAACAGCCGGACAGCTCTCCTCGGGGCGACTACAAAAGAGGCGGCGTTCCTGAGGGGAGGGGGCGGGGGGGGAGGGTGGAAAAGTTGAGAGTGTCAACACATTGGTGTCCAGTGGTCAACTAGATATACATATAAAGTGATGTGTTTTGCGTATGCGGATGAGACTGGTGCGAGGGGCTTTTGGAGTGGCATCAAATGGGGTCGAATGAGTGGGATCGCGGAAGGAGAGGAGGGGAGAGGGGGTCGGAAAAGGGAGCAAAAAGGCCATGTTTATGAGAGACTTTAATGAGGAGGCGAGAATGGAATGGGAGCGTGAGTGACTTTTGCATGTAACGGTTGACGAGCTGTTTTCATTTTTTAAAAATCCCACTCACGCATGCACGTAAACATGGGGACATACACACAAGCACGCACACACACGGTCATGTGCGCGTCCACAAGCACGCGTAAATATGGGACAGAAAATGTTGGAGTAATATCACGTCATACATGCTTGAAATGTGTCTCAGATTACAGGTCGTTTACCTGGAAAATTTGACAATAATATCCATGGTTAGCAACTTACACGCAAATTAATGGCCATTTTTCATAAAATAGAGAATGAGGCTAATTTGAAGGCTATAGAGTATGATGCACGAATCCTTTGTTCATGTCCATTTATGGCCGATTCTCAAAAATCTTCCAACTTCAAGTGAACCAGTTCCAAATATTTATCAACATTAGAAATAATCTGTGAAATACTTTGCGACTCAAACAATAACAGCAACAAATATTAGGACGTTACTATGTTTTATCAATGCCTTTCTCTAGTTTAAGATAACTGGAAATATTACATCCAACTAAATGAGCAGTAACGGTAACGAATCAGTTTATTATCGAGTGTAGGTTTTATGAAAGTAACTAAGTAATAACGAGGACTAAATTCATCATGCAAGCAAAGATAATAATGTAATCGGGTTACATATTTTGTCGATACTTAACTAATGTTTGTTTAACTAGGGGCTCCGCCTATGGCGCTCAACCCCGTGCCTCGCTTCGCGATGCGTTTTCGCCCGCCTCACGGGCAACGCGTGATAATCCCTCCCTCCGGTGACACCAAGTAGGAGGGCGCTACGCGCATTGATTTTTGGGTCGCAATTCTCGGTAAAGTCGTTGGGAATGAAGAGTGCTTCTGTAATTGTTTACAGGCCAACAATTCACTTATTAAACCTACTCACGAAATTTTTTATTTTATTTTTAAACGAGGAAAAACTTTTACAACGCGGACAAAATGACCGCGCAGGAATCTTATGTTACAAAATGCCACGCGGTCTCTTAAGGGTTCAAGTCCTGCGCAGTCCATCGAACCATCTGAGACTTTGAATACGGTCTGCCTAACTACTCGGAAATACTAATGCAGTCCGCCATCTAAAAAAGGTTGCACAGCCATGCCGTAAGGATGCGCTCAATCCCCCACCGTCAACCATACTGTCCACGGTAAATACTCCCTCTCCTCCTTTTGTGAATCTTCTGCATGTGTAGCATCTGCTGGTATAGCGTCTCAATACGTTTTTTTCAATCGTCATCATCATAGGTAGTCTGTCCATAGACAGGTCCGTGATTATTCATGGTTAAACTTGGTTCTCCATATATTCCTATTTTCCGCTGTCCTCTTTATATCTTGATAACTCTCTTTCCCTTTCTATCGTCTACCAGCTGAAACCTTTTCCTAATTCTTTCCCATTTTCCGCCTAGTTTTCTTTCTAACACGTCTTTAATCATACTCTCTTTCCTCAGGTAATGCTCAACCCAGTTTGCCTTCCTCTTTCTAATAGTCTTTATAGTCATTCGCTTCTCTCCTACTCTTCGTAGCAACTCATCGTTTTTCATCCTATCTGTCCATTTTATCTTTAGCGTTCTCCTCCATCCATCCACATTTCAAAACCTTCCAAGTATTTTTTCATTTTTCCTTAGCGTCCATGTTTCTGCCCCGTACAAAGCTATACTCCATACATAGCATTTATTTTTCAATATAGAGAGATTATTATGACCTATATAAAATAGGTCATTTGGTGCTTCGAATTTCAAATATGATATATATATATATATATCTTCGTAAATAAATTCCAATTTAAAATAGGATCTCTGTTAAAATTTCCAAAACAGATCATACAACCGATTCACGGTAAACAACAGTAAATAACACATTTTATATCCCTTTCCACTGATTTCACTCTCAAACAGTCTTTTGTCCATTTTTCCACTTTGATATTTCTATAAGCCTTTTATCTCTCTTTAAAAAAATTTCCTTACTCTGACCTCTATTTAATTCCGAGCATCGTTTCAAATGCACATCCGACTCCCGTAGAATTAAATTAATGTTTTGAGGTTTTTTCCGAAACGCCTCAACTTCCACCTTACGGTTTACTGAATTATTTAGCACTTCTTCGTTCCTTAATTGGGCAAACTTTGTGCCCGAAACGACTCATTTACACTTCTGAATTTGAAATCCACGTAGGTCTTTCTAAAAGTTGCCAGAATTCCACTAACTCGCAATGTTTACCCTCTAAAAATTGATTAAAAGTTTTCTAGGCGTTTCTAGAATTAAACTTTTCTTGATCTTGCTCCTTCTATACATTTCATATTTAATCGCTGCTGTTTTATCATAGAATTTATGCTATAAGTGTTATTTCTTATAAAATACAAAACAATTAAAAGATAAGCCAATGATGTTTGAAATGTCATAGTATAGGTTTCAAGAGGGGTGACAGTGACGTAGCGTCAGCGGGCACAAATCCTGCGAAAGTACATACATATGTTACTTCATTCTGTGAGTGAATTAATGCAAATTTGAGAATTATGATATCACAAATTCTATTTTCTACTGTTTTCTTCAAGTAAAAGTATTTATTATTTACTCCAAGATCAAACTATGGCAAGAAAACATTGACATTAGTTTGCTATTCGGTCCTGTAAATCTAGTCAAACATATCCAAAGTAGGTTTCTATTTCTTATTGAATGGTTTGCAAGTCAAAAGTTTTTAACTGAATATTAGTTGGAATTAACCTTTATTTCAGTATAAATCAATTAATTATACAGGAACACCTGCTTTTTCACACGCTCAATCGGAAACTATTAGTGCATAACGAAATGGAATTTTAATCCCATATTTAACTCCTTATTTGCATGATCATCAAACTGGAATTTATCAAAAAATCGGGCTCGTTTTTAAAAGAGACGGTCTTGAAAAAAAGCTCCACCAATGAAACCTTCAATGTTATTTTTCGACGCTCCCAAAACAGTAACGAGTATCCGATTTGCACCTTTGTTCATCCGCTCCCGAGAACATATTACTCTCAACGATCTTTGAAGTCCTTTTTCTCCCATTCGTCATTCTTGCCTCCATAATAACCACCTTCATAATTTTCCTCCAGATTACTCATCCCCCTTTCGTCCTGTGCCTTTTCGTTCTCCCATCTACCTCTTCCCCACCCTCTTTTATTGTATTTTATGTAATACTTTATTTTATTCTTATTTATTACTTTCTTTCTATTTGTAATTTACAATGGGTTAGATGGAAGAAGAGACTATTTAGTCCCAATCTCGCCCAAATAAAGACGCATATCTATATCTATTCTGCCCACTTTCTTCCTTCCTAATGCTCTTTGTTCTCCTTAGCTCTCCAACCATGGTCTTCCGTACCACCATTATTCTCTTCCTTTTCTGTATACCTTATTCCTGTTATTCAACCCGTCTTCTCTTTTCCATTCCTCCAGATCATTCTCCCTGCTCCCACCCCGTTCCGTTCTGCTCCATTTCTTTGCATCCCTTATTCTTTTCTTCCCTCTCTTCCTCTTTTCTCTTTCGCTCCCTCGCCAGGTATCTCGAATCAAATTGAAAAGCTTTTTGAGAGACAAAAGCGCCCTTCTCATTCTTTACCTCCCCTCACACATCAATACCTTAAATATATCCAACTATTATTTCTGCATTCTACCTTTCCTTTTACCCTCACACCACAGCAAGTTCACATCACGGCGGAAGTGAAAAAATTAACATATTGTTCGTTTTCCTCACTTCCATCGTTCATTTTGACTTCTTAGCTTATTTCATTAATATTTCCATTTTCTATTCTCAACCACATTTTTTCTACTCTTACCGGATGTTATTCTATCCCTCTGTCCCCTTTCTCCCCTTCTTAAGTACGGCGAGTCGTTTTTTGTCTCCCCTTTACTTTCCCGTTCCACAATATTCCTTTTGGCTGCGTCTCAAAGTGTCCCCCTCCTACATCATCATCATCCTTCTTTTGTCATCTCATTTACGCTGCTCCCACTTCGCATTTTGCCCGTCGCTCTTTTTTGTCTCTTTGTCTTCTCTTTTTCTCCTTTAATTCATTAGTTGTCCTTTAATTCATTAGTTGTTCCTTTTTCTCATTATTTGCTTTTATCCACAGTTTATCCTCATTTATGCGTCGTCTAGCTATTCTCCGCTTCTCTCTGTATCCACCCCTCTATCTTTCGCTTACGTTCTGCCTCGTTCTGTACATCTCACTCACTGGCTTCTCCAGCCTTTTTAATCGGCTTTTTACGGTCCTCGGCCCTTCTGTTTTATTCTTCTCCCTCTTTTCTATGGGGTTGGAGCATGTTGCGTCCCTCCATTGCCCCTTCTCCTTCGACAAGAGCCGGCGCTACTGGGAGTGTAGTACTTGTATTTGCATAGGACGGTAATGTCTCCGAGCTTGGAAATGTGAATTTCGAATACAATTAGTCCCGAACGGAAGTGACTACATTGAACGAACGTTAGCTCAAGCACGTTTTGGAAAAAGGGTATAAAATTTCATTTAGCGCAAGGGGAGAAATCGTATATCACGCAAACGTATGAAATCAATGTTCTAATTGTCGGAATGTAACATCTATGACCTTTTTACATTTGAAATATATCATGATTAATGTTTAAGTTTACTTAAATAGACTATTTCAACTCAAGCGTGGCATTTTCTCATAGCCCTAGCTTTCGCTTCGACTAGGGCTGCTAATCAACCGAAGCTAGAAATAAACAGGAATTGGTGGATAATGCTCCTTAAAAACCGTAGTCTCCTTACTTTTGCTCTTCTACGACGATGGAAGTTCCTGTGGAGACATTTCTTCCAGGCAGGCACCGTTGAATTGCTAAGTGGCCATAATCCTTAACAAATGAACAACAAGATCCTTGCAGAACAGTTGATTGAAAACCATCTTATGGCTTCTACGGGAATTTCAGCAACCTATAAAAGGAGAAGTTCAATATAATAAATACTAATTGGCATGCTTAAACATGATGCAAAGAAGAGTGCCATAAAACATTTCACACGAAGAATGCCCGGTCATCTTCATGAAAACTAACAATGGATTTATATATTTCATAAACTCCTCAATAAACACTGAAGAGTTGAAAAAATAAATTTGTAGTTAAATTACTCTACATTTTTATGAAAAATATGTTCTACATTAGTAAGGTAAAATTTCCAATCTCACGATACTGCTGCAGATATACCCATCAAACTGCGCAATCTCCTTTACGTAACGCAGTCCACACAACGGCTGCTCTCGTTACACCAATATCCGCGATCAAGTCTCAAACAAAACCACGGTGAGTTAATGACAAAATCTCGCCAGCCCAAAGAGATCACGAACTATCTCCATGGCAAGGAGTAAGAACTGTTTGGGGGGGTTGTGGAAGGTGGAGAGCAAATGATGGTCCCACTGCCTCTTACTTCTGTTATGTCAAATGAACTTGAACCGACTACAACAAAGAATATGATGTACGTAATGTGCTTTACAATCATTTCTCGTAGGCAGGCGGAACAATAAAGAGTACACGCCGGATATGATACGAACGAAGTTAAAGGCCATTTAATCAAATATCGATTGAGTGGGGGAAGCGCGAGCATGCTTGAGCGTTGGTATTTAAAATAAGAAATTTTTCAGAAATTTATTTTTCGATTGAGAAATCTCAGTTAGATGGTTCTTAAGCAGAAAAATAACTAAAGAAGGAACTGTTGATCCAGGAAGTTTAATACTCCATATTTTCTACTTTCTGTATTCTAAACTTGTCGATACCGAATGAGCAACTTTCACACGTTATTCATTCCGTTTGTACTTTTCAACTATTATATGAGTCTTTAATGTAGATTTAGCAGTTAATTCTTGGAATATAATATCGTAATGCGAATGAAAGCGCTAACACTAAGTGGCGAGGATAGTTGTGAAAAATTGAAATTTATTGAAACATTACGCCGAGTTGGCCAGGTAAATATTTATGTAAAACATGAAATCCCTCAACAGATATCAATTGCGCGTTTACAAGCGATGTCGTTTTACTTGCGAGCAATTTGGTTATTGATACCCAATTTTTCAGAGACGAAAAGTCACATTTTATTTATTTTTCTGCATTGTTTGCCACTTGCTACTTAATCATTAATGGAGGTATTAATGAATACGTCATTCTTTAGAATTCTTTTAGTATCGGAATAATGAAGGTGAAAACGGACGGGATAATCCGAGTTTGCAGAGGGCGTGGAGACAAGTAGTGTCGGCTGCGCCTTCGGCTCGGAGTTTGAACTCCTTTGTCTCTTGTTCTTATCTTTAACTCCATTACGACTTCTACGCCATCACTTCTCTGTGCGTCGCTCTCAATGAAGGCGTTTTTGTTCCCTTTCTTGTTTAAGTTTTCCACTAAGAGTTATTCATCATAGGATCCATTTATGGCTGCTTAAATGCCGTTTCTTCTTCCCACATTTTACTTTTTCGAGTCTATTTTCATTTCATGAGTCATATCTCTAAGAATACTTTCCATTTGTCGCTCGTATGCGTATTTTATCTCTATTATCGGTACCAGTTCGAATTACCTCTTTTCTCACCTGTTACTGGATTAAATTCTAGCTCAGCCCTTTGTCTAATCCTATGACCAAAATTCTAGTAAGCAGATATTTACCGTTGTTTGGACAGAAGTATTTCATTCCACACCGAATGTTGATCGCCTAATATCAAATTTTATATGTTGAGCCAATTCCTTTGAGGAGTTTGAGTTTTAAAATTGTCATAATTTAGATTCAATAACTCATCTGAAAATGCTTAATAAATAGAAAAAATTATAATTTACCTTTTCAAACCATTATAAAATCCTAAAATTTTCAACTTGACTCTTTCATGCCACGCTCGCCAATTTCATTAAGACGGCGAATCAAAACTTAAAGCCCTTCGTCTCCAATTTTACCCTACAACATTTTGATGTTTTGCTTCCCATTTTCTTCATTCTCTTAGTTATTCTCTGTTCTCTCTTCTCTTATCGACCTCTCATTCCCTTTACCTTTTCCTCCTCTTTTCGCTCTCTCCCTCTATACATCTCGTCTCTTATCCTCTTGGCTCTTACCTTAGTTCTCATTAACGTGAGAAGTTGGTGGACCTTTAAAGACACGATATCGCCAATTTGAAGACGCTCTTTACTCCTGCTTTCTCGCCTTTGCCCTCTTGTCTTTTTAACCGAAGGACTCCGGACTCATCTCAGACCTTTATATATGCTCCTCATATCGCAATAACCCTCCTCTTGCTCTAACCCTCTTCACTAGTTTCATTACCTCTTTCCCTCCTCCTCCCGCATTTCCCTAAAAAGGAGCGGATTGTTCTCCATAGCCCTAGAGAGAAGAGAGAGAGAGAGAGAGAGAGCGTGTGTGCTACGCTCGCTGCTGGAGCTTGAGTTGGGGAGAAGCGAATTCCATCTATCCGGAGCGTGTGTCCTCAAATAATTTCGTGCGGCACAAAACTCCGTATATTGAAGGCGGGTGGCTGCCTGCCGGCTGCTGCTCCATTATGACTAAGGAGGCATGGAGAATATTCATGAATGTCACCGCTCCCTCTAGTGCTTTGCGGTTGGCAGGGATTTCGGTGATGGGTGGGGGAAGTATGGCGTTTTCTGGCGTCGCAAAGTGCTAAATAAAAGATACTGCACACGCAAGACTTTTTCAAAGAAGTTTGGTTTTTTGTTGTTCTGCACTAGAATTTTTTATCCAAGTATGACAGCGACGCAATTTGAAAGCTAAAGTTTTAAAGGCGGAAACTTTACTGTGAGTAAAAAATTGTAGGAGAGATGTCATCAGTTCTTTAATAAGTGTATTTTAATCAATGAGGCCCTCTACATTTCAATTTCGTCGGCGAAGCATTTTGATAAAGTAAGCTTTATGTCACGTGAATATTTTTCCAACACAGCAAAGTGTTTTATCATTCAATTATACGTGTAAATGATATTGCATTATATTTTAAATTACCTCTAATACCGGATTTTAGAGCGGTTATTTTTTTAATGTTCAGCATAGTCTGTTTAAAAACGATAGTTAAAAGCAAATTTGGATTCCTTTTT
Source organism: Tanypteryx hageni (assembly GCA_028673005.1). Taxonomy (NCBI): domain Eukaryota; kingdom Metazoa; phylum Arthropoda; class Insecta; order Odonata; family Petaluridae; genus Tanypteryx; species Tanypteryx hageni. The sequence continues at coordinate 63,322,826 of CM054116.1, forward strand.
TATCGAATACAACTAGATAAAAATAATGAATATTTTTCCAAAAATTTAAATCTCCGCATTTCTGATAAAAATAGATGCCGCAACTCAAACGCGCCGATTGATTTGTTAATGTTTATTGTCGATAATTTTAAATAAATGTTTGCTCTTTGTTCATAAAGTTATAGCAAATATTTATTAAAGCATTTTTTGTTTAATTTCATTAAATTTATATCCGTTACGATAGAAATAATAATTACTATTATAATTAAATAAAACATAAGTCCTAACTGGTCAGGTGGTAACGGTAGAGTGATGCAAGTTAAATTGAAGAGCTACAACTAAGTTGTGTCGTGTTATGATTTTCGAGTTTAATCAGCATGCATATGAAAATTTTAATGTTTTTTTTATTTTAAAACCATTTTAAACTTACATTTTTAAATCCAGAGCCTAATGATTGAATCAAAATGTCCGTGAATGGCTAACTTATGAGATGTTTTGTAAGTAAATACGTAATATATTTCAACAGGAACAAACTCGATCAAAACCTCAAGAAGAGAAATTTCTTTCTCTAAAAACATGTCACCTGTCTTATAAACCAGCTTTGTCGATAACATAAATTTATTAAAATTTCTCCATTTAATATTCTTTCCCCAGCGAAGGAAATAGCTCATTTTTCTTCCAACTCGACCCTTTAACAAATTCAGCCATAGACTTTTGACTTCATTTTCCTAAGTAATAACCGCCATGTTTCCCGTTACCAATATCACTAAACTTTGTCCTAACATGGCCCGTAATTACTCATTTTCCGTAGTTACCTCAACCCCGCGAGCTGCCATTACTGCGGTATTTTTCCGCTCTACACTTTTCCTCCTCCAACCCTACGATCTCTCCATTCCTTTTCCGTCTTCTCTCATTTCGAAAAAAAATATATATATACACGCTCAACACGCCGCATCGTTCCACGGAAGAAATACACACAATAAAACTCTCACTCCCATCCACGGGAAAAATATTTCCGCAGTCATTATTTTTTGCTTGCGTTAAAGGGGAAGGCTGCGGGATGGGTTTTAGGGTAGGAAGTGAGACGGGACGTAGGGAAACATTACGATGGAGGAACTACTAAAACCCGTCAAACCTTCATCCGTTTTATTTTCCAAACGACCTTCGATCCCATATAATATGAATTCCCCCGCTTTCCGTCCGCCATCAACACTCTGCCTGATGAGACCGCTTGTAATCTTCTTCAGGGCCTTATTTTCTAACCACGCGGCGCCTATAAAAGGTCGAACTTTCCTCCTGCTCGCTTCTCTTTCCTTCACCTCCCCAATTCCTTCCCTCGTTCCACGCCTCTCTCTCTCTCTTAACGTACTCAGTATTGACTCTTTTTCCCTCTTTTCCCTTCTCTCTCTCCCCCTCTCTCTTTCTCCCTCTCTCTTTCACCCTCTCTCTTTCTCCCTCTATTTCTCCCTCTCTCTTTCTCCCTCTCCTCCGTCTCTTTCTCCCTCTCCTCCGTCTCTTTCTCCCTCTCCCTCTTTCTCCCTCTCTCTCGTTCTCCAATCCCTCTTTCTCCCTCTCTTTCTCCCTCTCTCTTTATCCCTCTTTCTCCCCCTCCAATTCTTTCTCTCAATCTTTCTCTTTCTCCCTTCCCCTCCTTCTCCCTCTCTTTCGTTCTCTCTCTCTTTCTTCAATTCCTCTTTCTCCATTCTCTCTTTCTCCCTCTCTATTCTCCCTCTTTCTCCAATGCCTTTCTCCCTCTCTCTCGTTCTCCCTCTTTCTCCCTTTCTCCCCCAATTTTTCTCCCTCTTCTTCCTCTTTCTCACTCTCTCTTTTCCTTCTCTTTCTCCCTCTTATAGGTTAGATGGAAGAAGAGACTGCTTAATCTCAATCTTGCACAAATAAAGACAAATATATAGTTATCTATCTCTTTATACCTATCTATTTATAATTTTTATCAATGATCAACTCGTACTGTGGATAATTTTTCTGATGTATAACTTCAACTTTTTCATTTATTTATTTTTTGTTTAAACTTCATTTTTTGATCTCTTTAGTGAATATCAGTAGGTTTCGTAGGTTTTTCGCAATCCGCTCCTTGTGTTTATATTTTCTTGAAGTGGGTTTTTACATGGATTTCATTATTCAGTAGTTCTTATTTTTTCCCACACAATTACATCTTTTCTTTTCAAGTATTTGTTTTTAATTGTTACTTGTATATTATATTGTTAATGTTCTATGTATTAATTTAAATACATCTCGACGAGGGGTTTAGGTGAAAGATGGGACTGCTTAGTCTCAAACTCGCTCAAAATAAAAACCATATCAGTCAATCAATCAATCTCTACTTCTCCCGCTCTTTACTTCTCCCTCTCTCTGTTTCTCCCTCTCTCTGTTTCTCCCTCTCCCTGCTTATCTCTCTCTCTGTTTCTCCCCCTCTCTGTTTCTCCCTCTCTCTGTTTCTACCTCTCTCTGTTTCTACCTCTCTCTGTTTCTCTCTCTCTGTTTCTCCCTCTCTCTCTCTGTTTCTCCCTCTCTCTGTTTCTCCCTCTCATTCTCCCTCTCTCTGTTTCTACCTCTCTCTGTTTCTCTCTCTCTGTTTCTCCCTCTCTCTCTCTGTTTCTCCCTCTCTCTGTTTCTCCCTCTCTGTTTCTCCCTCTCTCTGTTTCTCCCTCTCTCTGTTTCTACCTCTCATTCTCCTTCACTCTCTTTCTCCCTCTTTCTGTTTCTCCCTCTCTCTGTTTCTCCCTTTCTCTATTTCTCCCTCTCATTCTCCTTCACTCTCTTTCTCCCTCCGTCTTTGATTTCTCTTTTCTTTCTCGCGCTCCCTATTTCTCTCTTCTCCTCTTTTCCCACTTCTACTTAACTCTCCGATTGCTACGCTTAAGCCTTGCAGCCGAAACCCGTCTACCATTCCCATTAAATACCCTAATGCTTATCCCTCACTCCATTCATCCCTCCCTCTCACTCCCTCATCAGAAAGCTACCCCATCCGCCCACGCCTCTCCATCGCCATTACTGTAAATGCCAACCGACCTTTGTTCCCCTTTCTTTTATTTTCCCACTCCCTCCATCGGCTTTGGCCCACTCTTGATAACGCACCAATCAGGCCACCTCTCTCCTCCATTCCTCATTTTATGTCTCCAAAATACTTGGTGTTCCTCCATTCCACCTCTTATCCACACTTATCCCAATTGGGATTCATTGTCGTGACGTCATCGCTTTGTTCCGTGTCCTGTGCCTGTGATTATCTCAGAGAAAACCTTGCTTCCCTCTCATGATCTCGATTGGTTTAAATTACAATCCTCTCTTGATCAAACCAGTACAAATTGTAAGAATATACTCGGTTTGAAGCATATAATTTTGTATCCCAGGTTTATTTCACGGCGTTTCGTCGATTTTTATTCCTCTCTTCCTTTTTATTTGTCGATTTTTCTATTTATTTTTATCTCTTCATTTTTCGAGAAAAACCGATTAAGGAAAAACAGGAACTAAGTGTTTGGTGGTCGGAATGATGTGTTTGCACAAACGGACCAAATTTAAAAAAGGTAAGGAGATCAAAGGTTAAGGATACCATATCTACTCATTCTTCCTTTCTCGTTTAATTTTTTTCTTGGATTCTTTTATCCACTCCAAATCCTTGCTCCGCGAGGTTGTTTTCTTTTACAAAGAAAGAGGACACGAGAGACAGGTGGAGGCTAGTGGGAAGGTGATGCGCGTTATTTCTCTGGTAGGGAAAGTGAGGGAGATGGGAGTGAAAAAAGCAGCAGGGATAAAGGCAGAGAGAGAGCAGGAAGGCAGAGGTGTGGAGCGGAAATGTAGGTGAAAGAGAGAATGGAGAGAAGTGAGGCAACCAAAGGGGAAGGCGAGAGGTAAAGGCATTAAACAGGTAGGGGATGATAGAAAAGGATGAGGCATTAAGAGATGTTATAGTGAAACCCATTCCCAATCTCTCTCTCTCAAGAATGTAAGATAACTGATAGGAGGAAAAGTTTTACAGAAAATCAAATTTTCCTTTTTGGCTTCATTTATCATTTATGGGCTCATGGGAAGATCAGGCACAGAGTGCGCGCTCCTTGTCTCTCTTTCTCTCCAGCTCTCGCGGTAATGATCATCTCGGGGAATTCAGAAGAGAGACTGCCGAGACAACAACCTCTTTAAATATTTTATCGATAAACAACTGCTCATTTCGTAATGAAGGCATTCGGCTTTAATAGTTATGTTGGTTTGCATCCGACTCTTCTTTTCTGCAACCCATCGGAGGTTTCATTTTTGGTAATTTATTTTATAAAAATATATCGGGAATATAATAGGAGTAAGATCTTTAAAAACTATTTTTTAATCGTATAAAAACTTGTTTTCTTGGTCATTTCACCAAGGTATTTTAACGGTTCTTCGTAGAAATCCATCAAGTTAGTATTTAAATAAAAATAATTCGGAAAAAAACTTGCCATCGCTACGTGTAGATCTTTTTAGTTTTCAGCCTCCCAATTTAATGGTCACGGCTTTGAAGCCCCTTAATGGGATATGCTAGCCTACGAAATAGTTATTTTCTCATTTTTAAGGACCGTGAAGCGCTGTTAATGAGATATTTTTTTTAAATAAATAAATATTTAATTCGTTCACCAGCGAAAATTTCAAGTCCGTTTCGCTAAAATTCTGTATATTTAACGCATCGATTGAACCTCAATGTGATAAATTCGATCAAAATAAACAGCTCTATCAAATATTGCAATTATCTAAAAATCGGAACACATGGGCTAAATTATCATATACTTATTCTAGGATAATTTATCTGATTTCTTTAACGTGAACATTCATTCAAGCACGGATAATTTGCATGATTTATTCCAGGCGTATGTGAGTTGCGCTCTTAAGGTAAATATCTAATATCCTGCGGAAAAGGAAGACTCCTTCAAAGGGCATGCAGCCTCGCTACATTTATGCAAAGAAGTGAAATCTTAGAACTGCTAGGAGGAAGGAGCATTTACGAAATGAATATTCTGCAATAGGAAATTGTTTTAGAAACTCAGGCAAATCAATATTATCATAAAAAACATTCATATCGCTAGTTATACTAAGGAAAGAAGAAAAGCCACTAATGGCAGCAATAGTAAGAGCACAACACTAAACGCATCATATTATGAGTCGAACTTCGAATTACTTCATAACTGAAATACTCGAACAAAATAAGGCAAATTATGACCTTAAATAATCAATAAAATTGTATCACTGTGAAATTTTTATTATATATTATTTATTTTTTGAACGAAATGTGAATACTGGAGATATATATTTTTCACCAAGTTACAATAACCTCGCAAACCAAAGTTTGGTCCTTGGTGAGAAATTTACACCAGTTTTAAGGTAAAGAAACTAGATTTATTTTAATCTAGTTAAATCACCTTTTTAGGATAATCCTATATTTAAATTTACACGCTTTTTTATTTCATGGCAAAGGCATTACTAAATCATGCTACATCTTAGATTCACTGTTCAATTAAAAAAATCTGATGTGGCCACCACATGACTTTCTCCATACCTGTAATATTTCTAAAAATTCCAAATATTTTAAATGATAATAAATATTTTAAGGAACTGCGAGAAAAATTCAGTCTTAACAAAGAACTGAATTAAACTCTAATCGTAGCCTTCTGATATTGGATATAGACACGAAGCTCCGACAATTAGGCGGCCTCGGCAGATGGGTGGCTAGCGCATCTTGCTACCAATGCTATAAACTAGGGTCGCGGGTTCGTGTCCCACCTTGGTCATGGTTGTATGTGTTTGTCTTTGTTGTTGAAATTTCAATATTGTTATTTGTTCTTGATATTCAGCGTGATTGGCCTTGTGCTGTCTCTGAGTTCTTGACAATAAATAAATAAAAAAAAGAAAAGTAAAGTGTTTACAATAGTCGCCGGTAGGTGGTGTAGTTGTGGCAACTAAAAGATTTAGTTTTTAAAATATCTCTTCATCAATGCATTATATGGAAGAATGTTTCAAATGAAGGTAATATAAAATTAAATTACCTACAACTTTTATTCTACTACTTTTTTACATTCATAAAATATTAAAGCAAATATTTCACAAAAAACGGATGTGACATGAATACACACCCACTTCCGGTTGAGCCACTTTTACCAAAAACTAATTAGTTCTTTTTCCTTTAATAAAAATCTCAAATATAAAATTTTGCGTTGATCCGATTAATAATTTTTGAGTTCAAGGACCCACAAAATACCAGTCACGCTCACACATCATCGAGAAAATAGTCAAAACGTGTTCAGGAGACCTTAAAACATGTATTTCCGTAGAAATCTCGAATTAGATTTTTTCATGAAAACAACTTTCTCTATACTTCGTATATGGAGAAAGTAAAAATTCTCTGCGCCACATCTACAATAACTCTGAAGCCTAAAATATCTTTAAAACTGGGAAAAACTTGTTACCCGGGAATTCGTTCATTGGGCGACATATTTAGATAAGAGTTAAAAAAAATGCAAGTGCGCGTCGAACCGATGTTTCAAACTGCTCGTGTTGAATGTATTCCATGTTTTCTCTTCATTTGAGACGGCGACAGAGATATAGAGACGGATAGAAAGAGAGATATACGAGTAGAGAGGTGGCAAAATTGTTGGATTGAGAGAGAGAGAAACAGACTGATATAGAGAGATGGAGAGAACAGAAAAATACTCCATGTGTGTTTCTTTCTTTTGGAAGGATGCCTCAGGGCGGAAAATTTGCCACGACGTGCCAATTAGGAGTGTCCCAGAGAGAACCCTGATGTCAGGTGAAGGACTACTATTTTGCCCGCGGCTTATTGAAGAGAGGGACCACATATGGAAAGGGGAGGAGCACAGAGAAATGGGGGAAAAGGAGAGTGGAAGGATTCGAAGCTGCATATAAAGGAGATAGAGACATGGATATGTGAAACTAGTGGGGAGAGAGATAGAAGGGCGAGAGAGATATAGGAGAGAGGGGGGAGGAAGATGGAGGGAGAGACAGAGGTAGGGAGATGGGAGAGAGGGAGAGTGAGAAGGAGAGAGAGAGACACACACACACACACATGTATATATATATATATATATATATACATATAAATATACATACATATATAGATAAATCTCGGAGATGCAGGCTGAGATGCTCTTTTTGGGGAGGATGAATTAGAGGTTGAGAAGGCGAGTGAATGAGAGAAAACGGTAGAGTTAAAAATCGCGAGAGAAAGAAGAATTCGGAAGGAACATAAGAGGAGAAGGTAACTAGTTTGCGAGTAGAAGTATTTTTTTTTTTTTGGGGTGAGATTCTGCGAAAAAAATTCGGATAAGGGTTAAGAGTGTGGGCCATTGTCACGATAGGGCCCGGCTCAACCGCAAGAGCGTGTCACAATGATAAATCCAAACGGGTAACCTAATGTACATGGCATCACGTCTGCTTTTCTTTTTTCTCCTCCTTCGCTTTACGTTCCTATCTGAATAATGTATACATCTCGTCTCCTTGTTTCGTGACGCTCTCGTAAATTCTTATTTATATGTGATATTTTGCGAAAGTTTTCGCAGCGCTACTCCGAATATGAGGTCGGCTATCGGTTCTGAAATAAAATTCTCCTTTTTTTATTTCATAAATAAATAAGCAAGTATGTCCATTGTTCGTGATTCAGCGTCAAAAGAAAAATGTATGATGAATCTTGCTTAAATAAAATAAACGCCTCATGAAAATATATGGCGTTGATGGATTGCCGCGCACCTTTTATAAAACTAAAAAAATTAACATTTTAGCTTATTTAAAATCTTTGATATCTCCATTGGACCGAAATTAACGCCATTAACCTCGATTTAATTGTATATCTATGGCTATCTATCGTTATATATTATTGTCGGTACGTCAAAGAACATGATTATCGTTATATATTATTGTCAGTACCTTATAGAAAATGATTAAATTTATTAGTTCGTACGATAAGTCCAATTTAAGAGTCATGCTCTTTATATAAGAACGTTAACCTTATATTTAAATTATTTACTTCAATTATAGTTGTTGAAATAAATAATCTACCATAATGCCGTTCTTTCTTACCAATGGAATTCAGCCATGTTATAGTGTTCTACTTTCCCTTTTCTAAATATTTCTCAACTCTACCCCTAATTTAGATGCAATTTAACTGGCGACACAAACTGGCAACTTATAAAGGAAGATACTTTCCTTGTGATAATATGTTTAGCCTATAAATTTACAACGGAAAATGGGTGTAAAAATCAATATCTTCATTGAGCATAAAGATACGCAATAACTGTTTTAATTCAAAGTTTGTTCGCGGAGATGCTCCAAAATAACAGAACCTTAATAGGGGGGCCAGTTTTCAAGGTTATATTTAGGCTTTGATAAAGCTGGAAAAGGGAAGAGGATATAGAAAATTAGAAGAAACGACACGGCAAGATTAATTGTTTCCAATTGAGATATTATAGGAGAAATGCGAGTTTTACAACTGGAGATGAAAGGGAATGGGCTGGTGGAACAGGAAAATAGAGAAAGGAAAAAGTGGACGGGGTACCGCTATGAAAAGAGGAGTAAGGCAGGGGGGAAGGGGAGAGTTAATGAGAGCGAGAAGAGGCTTAAGGTCAGATGAGGTTGATGGTTAGGAGCATGCACAATGGAGGAAAGAGAGGGTGGAAAGGATATGTATGATAGAAAGATAAGTTGAAGGGGAAGATGAAGATTAAAGATGAAGGGGCCAGAAAAAGCTAGGGAGATTACGTTAAAAGGCGCGAGGGAAGATTTCGGGATGTAAATTCTGAAAAGAGGGGGAAATACTTAACGCTCGATTCCTGCAAAAATTACATCTTGTGGGTCTTAAAATAAGGCGGTAAAACACGTCCTTTTGCTCAAAATTGCTTCCATACGAGATTGATGCGTCCGTTTGATTGCCTTTAATGACTAACTTTTCTCGCTTTATCACACATTTCGCTCAAAAGTTTTAACTGCTAAATTAAAAACGTAAATTATTAATAGGGTAAACTATATGAAATTTATTTGAATATTTTAAACAGTTATGTGCGCATAAATTTTTTAAATATTTGAAAAATGATTCAATGCGCTCTTTAGAATCTTTATGAATGATTGGGTCATTCCATCTGCTCTTCGTATTTTATATAAGCTAATTATTATTATTTGTTCTTCGGAAACTGCATAATTATTCCAATAGCCAACATGATAATTAACTAACATCGCTTTTCTTTAATGCAATCGGAATCATAAATAATAGCAATCGGACCATTTATTATATTACCTAGCATTGTTTGAAAAAAGTTAAACGTCGAGTCTTACCTACATACATACATACAACAGAAAAGCATTTACAACGCATTTATAATAACATATTTTATACTAGGATTCCTAGACTTAAATAACACTTACTAATATTTTATTGGTTTCCTTTGAATTTTTGTGAAAATTAAATGTTGCCTCTTATTTAAAATCTAAATTATTCTTGTAGAAATTTTAAGTGAAGGCATCGAACAAAATTTAAAGTAGCCGACATTGTCAATTTAATTACTCATTTGAGTTTAAATTTGCTTTGATCAGAATAATCAGGAAATAATAATAAATAATAATGAAGCAACGAAGGTAATATTCAAAATCGCCAGTTTATTAGACTTATAGCTTTCTAATCTCTTTTTTTAGTTTAGTTTCATGGGTCATCTCAATCATCCAGACATCGGAAAACATTTCGTCGTAAAAAAGGGAAGTCGACCCGAATAATATTTGTTTCTTTATTAAACAGGTGAACGACTGTCTCTTTAAAATTGCGAAAATGTGTTACGAGTTTCATTTTAATCGCAATAGCCTGCAATCCGATATTAAGAGACCGTAGAACATTTCCGACATCCAACTCCGCATTTCGCACTGTCGTAGCTTAAGGGTTTTACCTTCCTCCCCCTCTTAACCCAGGATGACCCGGTTCCCAGAAGCCATAGAATTGACCGCCGCCGTGCCGTAAAATTAGAACAGCGGCCGAAAATCTGCGAGCGGCGTGAAAACGGGGAGAAATAAACCGAATCGGACGGCAGAAAATTCCGCGAACGAAATAGTTTCGAGGGCGGCGATGCAGAGATATTGGATGCGGAAACAGCCTGGGAAGAAAATGGGCGGGTATTTTTTATTGAGAAATAGTTTTGCTTTCATGGATGGATAGGTCGATTCGAGCGTTTTATTGAGAATAGGTTTTGGTTCCGAAGAAAATGATGACGCTCCGTAAAACATTTTTTTTCTCCTCCCGACTCTTTTCAAATCTTTGGAAGATATGAGAGGAGGTTAAAAGAAACGAGGAAGGAGATAGAAGGGATATTTTTTGGGAAAGGGTCGTAAAAAATGGAGGCCAAAAAGGAATGATCGGAAAGCGATATAAGGCGCGCGAGAGGAGAAAAAGGAGGTAGCGAGAAAGACTTCTTTTCTGGAATGAAGACGAAGGCTTAGGCCGCGGGAAGAGGGCATTCCGATGCGTGGAAGAGCGTCAACGGAGACGAGGTCAAGGGCGTCGGATCATCCGAGGCTAACAATAAGACGACGCCTCTAGATCACGTCGTCCTCGTGACAACGTCCGCATTGTCGCGCGGGACCCTTAGCGAAGCGCGGGTTTCGATTTTCGATTGTTATGCAGAGTCAGTCGAATGTTTAGCTAGATGTCGCTCTCAAATAGGAATATCTGCTCTCCGTCTCTTTCTATCCGTACTCCTCCACATCTCCTCTTACCCTCCCCCTTCCCAAGTGGTAATACATCCTCCAGTGACGTGTTTTGATTTCGCTTTCCCGCCCATCAGTCGCTGTTTCCTTTCCCATGATTCTTTGTCCCGGGGTTAATCAAGCGAAGCACGACACAGTTCCATTTCTCTTTTTTGCTCTCGCTTATCATAGCATTTTCAGGAAGGACGATTAGTGTTGTTTTACTGATGGATTTTTCAACTCAAACCATAGCCTTCTGATACTTGTGACTTTCATAAAAATGTTAAATTTAAAATTTCGCGTTGAACCATAAAAAAACTGTCACATACACACACACATCATCGAGAAAACGGCCAAAACGTGTATTTCCATTGAAACCTCGAAGTCGATTTTTTTCATGAAAACAATACTTTCCCCTCTACTACGTACGGAGAAAGTAAACATTATTAGCTACAGCAAGTTTCGCTATTTTTCTATCAACATCAGGGGATTAACCGTATATAAGGTACACGTTGTTGTTGAAGGTTTTGTTTAATATAATTTATTTTGAAATATTCATATTATGAAATGTGCCAAACGCATAGATTACACATTGTAAAACATTAATTGTGAGTAAAATAAAGTCGGCCTTAATTATAAATAACTGAAATGCCTACTTCCAACACCTTACGAGTCTGAATCTTTGTAATGTACGTTTAAGCTGTCTATCTTGAGGGTTAAGGTAATCGTCGTACTCTGTAGCTGCTGACAAGAACCTTGACTGAGAATGCTGTCATCAGACTGTTTATGTTAAGTATGTACAAAGATACATCCTCTCAATCGGTTCCTAACCTACAATTTTAGTTATAGCTACCCAACCTTCTACCAAATCCGACGATATGCAAGAGAAAAATATCTGTTCCTTTTTTCCTCCAGTTTTGTGCTAACCGATTTCGCATCACATGTTCATTTTAATTTATTCTGTAATGTTTAATTTGCAACTCTTCCAAATAAATGAAACTGCCTAAAATCTAAATTTGAATGGAAACTGCAAGGACGAATTTTTCAACTTCTACCATTAAAACTGATTTTCTTGTAAACGTGTTTTGAAATTATCAAAATGTCGAGAAATAATTACCGAGACGCACCATGAAGAAATTTCTGTGCATGTTTTTTAAAGTTAGTCATTTTTTAGCGAATTTGGATTTGCTAAGTTTATACGTTTAACTGGATGTTGCCTTAAAATTTTTAGTTATCGGCTGAAATTACAGAAAACTTCGATTAAAATATTTCTGTAAAGTTACTCAGAGGTTTGATAGATGGATAAATAATAAAGTGATCTAGCGAAAATGTTTTCCCTGGCTGCGCTTCAACTATAACAAAAATTCCTCCAATTCCGATAGAGTACCCGAGCAATTCAGAACGCACCAAAACTTTCTCCCGCATCGCAACTGCAATAAAAACCGAATTCAACCCAGGTCGTAAGTTCCTTTAACCTTAACACTTTCACGTTTCGTCGTATTTTCCACTAAACACTTGAATGCGTTCCCTACTCAATTTAATTGCCGCGTATTATTTTTTGCCATTTCGGAAAATTAAACCAAAAAAAACCTTAAAAAAAAACGATTAAAAAGTTTTTTTCCATTACGTTGAAAACATGGACGTCCTCGCCTCCACTGAACGCTGAAGCGCCATAAACGGATTGAAAAATATCCAAAAGAGCCGAAAAAATAAACGCACGATTCTCCAAAACAGTACAGGGCAGGCCGTAAAGCCATTGCTACATCGATAGAAAAAAAAACTTAGCAACGCCTATTTTTTTCGTTTTTCATTTCATTGGTCGGTATGCGGTGATCGGTATTTTTCATGCTACGTAAGAAGAATATAGACCAGCGAACGGTGACATAAGCTACACTACCATTTGTGTCATTTTGTTTGTAACAGTGGAATAAATTAAGTCTATGCAGATGCGGATAAATCTGCATTAGAGCAAGATGATCCAAACGGAATTTATAATGCCTACTTTCCACATAATATTTATTTAATACTTGTATTGGCTTTAATAGCCTTATAATCACCGCGGACGAGTTGCTCTTTGTGTTCCCAAATTTCATAATTTAGCGTTATAAAATATAACAAATGCATTCCAGTGGAAAACTAAATTGATCACGCGTATTTGTGTGTCAAATATAACACACGTCTGTATTGATATGTACCGAATCAGAGTCGTTGCAATGTCAACACTTTAGTAATGAGTGGCAAAAACTTCCAAAACGCCTGTGTTTATGCAAAATTCGAAGAAATACGATCGATAAGCAACATTCTATGATAAAAATTTAAGTCTTCATTCATTTCCACAGAAAATAGTACAAATCGTGCTCCGATATTACAATTTTAAGTTATTCTATTGGGCAAGAGAAACGATGCACGTTGGTTTTTAAATTTCCCATGTAAATCAAATGGGAAGGATAGTTCCTGGAATCGATCCCGGGACTTTCAATTTTCGCAACAAAAACTGTCCTCGGGAACTCAGCTCCAGTAGCAGGAGATTTCCACCAAGTGTCATGAAAATCGATCTAGGTGTAAAAGTTAATACGGGGTACGGACAGACAGACAGACACAACGACGAAACTATAAGCCTATTTCCATTCTGGAAAGTAGGCTAATAAAATTACTGTATATTATTTGTAAATTAATATATTTATATAGTAGCTACATTTTTAATTTTTCATAGATTCTAACTTTTTAGTAACATTAAACAAAGTGAAATCGTAAAAAGGAAGACAATTGAATTGTTCTCAAGAAAAGTGAAATTTGAGCCTCGGTAAAAAGCAAAATAAATATTACAGCGCTATTGATAGTGGAGATGGAATAAGTTACTCAATATACGCGTGGTTTAATCGTTTATCGTGGTTTTATTTTATTCCCGTGAACCCACTTTTATAGGATTTAAGCTTTTTCTTATATTTTTCAATAGTTCATTTCTTAATATTAAAAATTTTGGACTCCATTCCTTTCCAAATTAAAAATTTCAAATATGTGTTTTGCCTTGATTCTATCGATTTAAGGCATATCCAGTTACGTATTTCTGGCCCAAATATACCTTCTATTTTCATCTCTTATGTTCATGCCACTCAAAATAAAGCATCCTCAGAATTGCTGAAATTCTAGAAATAATTAAATACTGTCGTTAGATAAATTACAGTAAAACTACGACAAACGGTTAAGAAGGGCGATCTTCACAAATTGAAAAACAAAAGCGACAGAGAAATCATATTTATTCTCGGCGAATTATTTGACTGCGTAGTTATTCTCCTTAAGAAACGAAAGAAGCGGCGAGGAAGATGTGCGCGCGCACACGATTATCACGTGTTAGACGAATAGTACTCGGAGGAATCTTCGAGCCATTATAAGCAATGAAGCAGATTCCTTATAATGAATAGCGTCTGATACGCTCGAGTGCATCACAGAAACTGCGCTATTAATTTCATCGTGATTCCATCTCTAATGCTCCACTCCTTCCAAAAGCTGAAGAATAAATCTCGTCGTGATGGATAAGAGTCGAGATGGATAAGAGTCGAGGACTGAAACTGGAGTAAGAATGGAAACGGGAAAAATACGGAAGACAAGACACTTTGATGCCGGTAATGATGACATAGTTGGTAAAAATAACGAGAAATATAAAAGAGTCTAGTTTTTTCGATGATCTTGTAAACTCTAAGATGGAAAGTCGGAATAAATTAATCTCATCAGGCGGAAGGGAGTATGATATAGTCTCGGAAACCACAGAAAGACTTTAAATTTGTTCCGCTGAGAGCGCTTTCGATCAAGTGTGTGGCAAAAACGTGTATGAAAGATTGATTGAGTCAATGTAGCGTAGCGGAGCTTTTTTTACAGGAAGAGTGATTCAAAAGGCAATTATCCAGCTCGCCTTATGGCTGAAATCAACTTGACAAACTGTGTCCATTCAATACCCATAAAGAGAATGAGAAAACCACATACCCATTTGGACTACAAATCAGCCGTCATCTGCGGGGATTCATCGATAATAGATTTAGACCTCTGATTTAAAGTCAAAATGTATATCTGGTTTTTCCGACCTGTTTATGGCTACTTGGAGTTCGCCAAGAAGACTTGAGGTATTAATATTGATTTCTCGCATCGAGAAAGAAAAATTTAAGAAAATCACATCCGTAGAGGATGTTTGAAACGTGATTAAATAACGGATTTGAGCCGACTTATGTGAAGTGTATCTCTAATGGCAACTTTAATTTCTCTCTTTCTCGACAGAAGGCGGGGTGGCGCTCCGTCGCGAGGAGCGCAGTATCCTCAAGAGCCACAAGGGCTCGGCAGGAAACCATTTGGAAGAAGGCGAGGAGGATGAGAGCGGAAAGAAGGGCGTTGTGCCCTCATCCTCTCCCGCACCTACAGTACCCACGACGCCGGCGCCCGCCGCCGCCATTTTTGGCACTCAAAATTCCACGGTGGTGACGGCACAGACGGGCAGCTCTGCCACGCTGCCCTGTGTCGTGAGGAAATTCGGTAACGGAGTGGTAAGTGGATATCAAGATACGTATTTAATGCATGTTCTTTTGTAAGTAATGAAACAACTTGTTAAATATACCACCAATTACGAACTTCAATACTTTTGTGCTCATTAATCGGGAAGTTTCGTACTTCTAGAATGTTTCTATTACCTAATTTTAGGAAGAAGTTGAAATGCTGAATATTTTTCCTTTAATTAGCCACAGAAAAATTATAAATAATAAATTGGCGTACTTTTGATTAATAAATTAATTAGTGTTTGAAATGTTGTTTAATAGTTGTACAGAGAAATTCGCATTTGGTCACATTTCTTCCAAAGAACCTATAACCGATTCATACTCTTAATCAGTATTTTTGAAAGAAGGGGTAGCGACAAAGTATTGGGTCACAATATTAATAAGAACAGTTTTAGTCTTCATCTCATAACAGATCGAATGTATTGAGTGACAGGAAACGAGATGAACCAATTACATAAATGCCAATCTTTAGCATGTAATGCTTTCCGTTAATGAAGTTAATGAAAATTCAAATCTAGACATTTTCTTTGCGCTGCCTTCCCTCCCACTGAGTCACAAGAAAAAACAAGTTTGAAAATCATTGCTTTCGGTAGATAAGTACCTTTACCTTTCACTATCTATCAATTTGGGAAACAAAGAAAATCGTTTTATGACAAGTTCATTTCAGCCTCTAAAATAATTATAGATATCTTAATGCAAATCATAAAACCAAATAATTTAAATGATGATACTGGGTAATGTTAGAGCAAGAAAAAGATTGGATCATTATAAATTCCAAAACCCATGCGTGCTTAGGCTATAGATAATCTTTAAAACCTCTGTTTTATATCGTTTATCTACCTTCGAGGTAAAAAAATTAGTCTCCCGTTTAGTGGAAAATTTTCTATCCTCACAGTTTTGATCATGATTTTAAAACTTGTTCCTTTTTTGTTACCAGTGAAGCAAAAAATCTAGCGCCAAAAACGTTTTAATTACTCACCAAATCCAATGATTTTAGCATTATTCGAGGATTTTCTCATTAATTACTCAGACGAGCCGAGTTTAAATAATGATTTTCATCTAACGTAAAAAAATTAAAAAGACACAAACGCACACATATTTATCACTATTTAAAAAAGAAACTAAAACAAATGTGACGTTTTCTTCAAAGACCCAAACTCGAAATAAAAAAGCGGAGGAATTCCGGGTAAATTAATGATGGGATACCATTGAAAGGTCGGGGAAAAAAGAGAAGGAGGACGACAAAAAAAGGGAGTACGGAGGGCGGTGAACTAACTTGGGCATTTTTTATTGAGCCCACGGACTTAACCTGAAGAGGGAAAGAGAGAGAATGCATGCGTTTGCGAGGGAGACAGAGGAAGAGAGAGAAAAAGGAGAATAGAAACCACAGAGGGCGCGAAAGAGAAAAGAAGCGATAATGGGAGACATGTAAGAGAACAAGCGCGAAGAAGAGAAGGGTAGGAGACGATGAAAGGCGTATTTTCGCGAAGAGGGACGTAGAAGACGTATGTTAGAGGAAAGAGAACAAAATGGAGGCGGACGCGAATAGAGAAGTATATCGTAAAAAAAGCTACGCTGGCAAAATGGAGGTTTTTATCGAGCCTTTTTTTCCTTGAATATATGAGAGGAGGAAAAAATTAGGTGCAAGGGAAAGATAGGTGGTAAGTGAGAGAGAAGGAAAAGGATCGAGAAAACCGAAGGAAGGCTGAATAATCATGGAGCTAGGGAAACGGGCTAAGAGCGCGGGATGCAAAGAATCGGCAAATCCCCGAGTGGATTAATTATAACGGAAAATGGAGAAGTATGATCATGATAGAGAGGAAGGAGGGGGAAGAAGCGAGGGAGGAATCAGTATGGCGATAAATAGGTCGCAGACGAAAAATAAGTCAATAAAAAAGATTATGCAAAGATGGTTATAAGAATAGCCTAACTTTAAATGTGCTAGGTAACATCTATTCTTTCTTTCATGATAATTTTAGTTTCGAGGAGCCAAAGTGCGGAAATGGCGAGAAACTGCTCGTAATACTATCAAAAACTACACACGTCAATTTTTTATACCACGCTTATTGTTGGGCAACATAGATCTTTAAATAGCATACATAAATATAGAAAAACCAACGATATTTGGACGGGAATAATTTAACTAAAAGTGGACAGGACTTATTAATGATAATAGATCTATTCAGAGGAACTGGGAAATTTTTATTGGCCAGAAAAAAGCTCAGATGAAAATATCGAATGGACGGAAAATTGATGAAGTACAATTTAATGGGTTTGGAATCTATTAATTTATTAGTGGACACAGGAGTGACAAAAAATTGCCACAGGGAGAAAGAAGGAATATAATTAATGTTGTGACGCTAAAGAATGTTTGCGTGGAACAGAAAGTCATGAAACGGTGGACGGATGGAATGATTTATGGGTATGTGAAGTCAAATTTCTTTTTCGGAACTTAACATGAATTTTTTGAGGAATGGAGTATAGTTCAAGTTAATAACTGAAAAATACATTAATAAAATGCGAGTAAGGAAGAGGAAAACGTAAATCATCAGAAAGGTAAACAAAAATGTAACTAAGATCTTCATATAAATATTCGAGGCAAAAGCTAGAACATCGGTGTGATAATACTGCGTCTGCCATTGTAACCTGATCCTAACTGATTCATTAAACAAAAATCCAGAAAGAAATATATCAAACTTTGTTGCTGTATTTTATTTCTGTTGTAAAAGCATCATTGCCAGTCACAAAATAATTTATTTAATCCGACTTTTACAAGGAAAGGTTATTTCAGTGATTACACATTACAGCGCGAGATATCCACATACTTTACAAGAAATGTGATTATAAATAAATTAAATACCTGAAAATATAATTAAACGTGAATATCAAGTTAACATTTCGGAAACATTAATTATAGGAAAATATTTATACAAAAATAATATAGAAATGTTTTTATTGGAAACTTATAGTAGTATGTGATTTCGTTATTTGCTAAGGCGGGCAGCTGCTTCTTGTGATGCTGTTGCATTATGTTCCCGAGATAGCACAATAAATCTTCTCGTTATAGCTACGATAGACCTTGAATTGGATCCACGACGTCCCGCCTAACCTCAAGGTAATGTTTCACTTAACGAACGTCTCCGCATTATGGAAATGTATTGGGGCACCAGCTTGTTGATTACACCACATTCTGTTTTCCCCTTCTAAAACTACAACGCGAGCCATAACAGTAGCAAGTCGAGATAAATGGCACCTGCGACTGTTCTCCCGGTAAATAAGTCGACTTTCTTCTGAGAGAGAGAGAGATGGTGCGCAAAAAACATCCATCTTTTGCTGATATCTTAGGAGATTGCTCGGAAGTTCTCACTTCTACGTATTTTGAATAGGTTTACTCGTTCCAACAGATAAAGATGTTATACTCATGAGTGAGTAAATCGTCGGATATCATTTGCACATCATAAAAAAACTTCAGAACTGAGCTTTTCTCAGTGCCCCAATAACGTAGAGGCACATTAATTTTGGTAAAATCGTATTTTGTAGGCGAACATAAAATTTATCAACTTGAGATGGGAAAGGATCTTTTAAAGAGGCAGCTGCAAGAATAACAGCGAACGCATACAGAGCTACGCGACTTTTTATATATTTCTGTTGTGCACATGAAGTCTGAGTTAATGAGATATTAGATTTTCTTTGTTTTATCTCCGTCTTTCTTTGATCAAAACAGCCCTAAACAAAAATGCCACAGCGAGAAATATAACAGACGTAGATATATTTAATTTTAAAGATTATCATTAAATTTTAGCGATTATAGAGAGACGCATGGCGCCTTTTGTTTTTAGGGTCAAAGAACTTCATGAATTAACCTTTAAGGATTCTATATATTGCCAGCGTTTTTACATGATTACATAAACACATGCACATAAACGTTCGCAAATATCAGTAAAACGGTGCACACATTGATTTGAGGAGCAAACCTTTCCAATCACTCATGCGCGCAGATGTAGATACATGCAAGGGTCCAATTTACACGTAATCCAATCTGTGTGAAAATAAAGTGGTAGAGATTACCTCGCGGAAACCTTTTAAAGCCATATAAGCGCAATGAAACTTTTATTGGAGAGGATCGCTCGGCTTTCTTCCTCTGCCGCCCTACATTTGATGGGGTGGCGTAGCACTTTC
The DNA here is from genome assembly GCA_028673005.1 of Tanypteryx hageni. Lineage (NCBI taxonomy): Eukaryota > Metazoa > Arthropoda > Insecta > Odonata > Petaluridae > Tanypteryx > Tanypteryx hageni. The sequence continues at coordinate 63,342,238 of CM054116.1, forward strand.
CTCCATGATGAGTGACGTAGGAAGGAAAGGAGGGGCGGGATGGGGGTTGTTGGAAACGGAAGGAGAGTGAATGGGTATCTTGCTCGTGAAAGTGGTTGAGGGAATGAGAAGAACATTAAGAGAGTGTGGAGTGGTGTCTCGAAGTCGGTAAGAGAGGGGAGGGAGTTGCTGAGTTTGATGGAGAAGGCTGCGAGGGCCAAGAGCGGGCGTCTAGGGGAGCAGACGGAACGAGACGGCAAAGATAATTGGGTCACAAGCGTCATACTTCCATCGCCAGACGTCCTCCGGATCGGTGAGCTAGAGGTTTCCATGCAATGCTAAAATTTATATTATTCATCTATTCGACTATAGTGAATCTACGTCCCCCTAATGCCTCGCTTCCATTATATAAATAAGTTATAACATAAACTTGAACGTAGTATGGGCCTTCACTTGGCGGTATTCCATCTTAAAATACACGACAAAAATAACTTTTCTACGATATCAAATATTTAATTTACCAAACTCGTGACCCGGGTTTTGATGCTTAGCATCATCATGATGCTGATGATGGTACTAATCATCGAAACCCGGGTCGTGAGTTATGTAAATCAAATTTGTGGTATTGTAAAAATTATTTTTTCGTGTTTTTTAAATCCTAATGTCTTTTTTTTTTATTTCCGTCTGCTTTATTAGTCTTTCAAGGGAGGGAATCCCTCGTCTGACTTGTGTACACGATAGTACTCTTTCTCCTGCTATCTACAGTTAAGAGAGTAGCAAATATCTAACCGAGTCCTCTTTTAAAAACTAATTCTGATCTCTCATCTTCACGCGGAAAAAGCGATAATTAAAAACGAAATGCGCCAAATCGCAATTGCAGATCACTAAACGCACGGATAAAGGTATTTGCAGTACACCAATCTGATGTCCTTGATTATTATTTTTATTTTTTTAGCTACTCAACCTTTAAGCATAGGGATAAAGAGATTTTCGGAACGATCTGTACAATATTCCCGCTGACTCTCATTGCCGCCTTCTTTTTCTATCCCTTTTACGCCTACGGACTTCTCTACATCTCTGTCTGCCTCTCTTAGTCTCCCTTCGATAATAGCAGACACAAACTGACTGGCAATCCTAGAAGACATTTCGCGATTTCATTTTTATTCCAAGTAAGAGATAGAGGGGTTGAAATAAATTGTTCGGTCGTAGTAGTCTCGATTGGTGCCCTACTTCACAAAGGTTCGATGGAGGCGTTTTTCGGCTGCATAATTTTTATTGTAAAGAAAAAGTTTGTGTCGTCTCAAATTTAATTGCATGGAGCCAATTTGCGAGCAAGGATTTTTCACGACTGAGAAAATCGCGCGAGCAGCTAAGACATCATTTTGAAGCGCCAGAGGTTAACGCAAAGTCTATTATGCTAACTTATATTCATTTGAGCCAGGCTACGTCGTTTTTAAAAAATCTATGTCGGCTATTTGAGGAAGAGAATTACCATTTCCCTTTAATACAAGTTTTTATAATTTCTGATGGAGTTATCGACTATACTTGAGTGAGTGAAGTAATTTGCATTATTTTTATTGCTTCAAAACTCCAAGGTGACATATTTTGGAATATATTCCATTAAAACCATTACTACTACCCCTTTAAGTTATAGTAAGCTAACTAACTTTATGTGAATATATCTATGTAATCATCTCAGATGTTCCATCTATTTGAATGAAATTCAATCAGAAATGAAAAAAATAAATTTCTAAAATAAGACTTTTACCATCCATTTACCTTTATTTTAAAATCATTTTCTAATTATTCAAACCAATGTTTTATTTTTTATATCGATACTCGTTCCCTTAATCCTTTCTGTGCTGAATATAAAATATTTTTAACACGTGTCATTTTAAAAAGAACGCCCTTCATTCTTGTGAGTGACATTACTTGACTTGTTCCCCATCCATATACACTGATTCCATGTCAAGTCTTCTATAAAAAAAGGTAAAGAGGTTCCTGTGTCAGATTACGAATGAAAGGGGAACTGTTAAAACCGTAAGTAAATAGGGGAAGGATAGAATGAGGAGGGAGATAAAAAGAGAATGAATAATTGTAAACGGCAAATCCCTTCGCCGCCATAATGGTGAGAGGGTACTTTCAGAAAAGCAAACGTGAAAAATAAAAGTGTGTGTAGAGGGTAGAATAAAGCGGAAGAAAGTGCAAAGAAATAATCAGCGGTTCAACGAGACTGAGATCAATTTTTAAGTGAATTATTTGGACCTCTTTGATTTAAAGTAACGGGTTTATTCTACTTCAATTTTCTCTCAATGTCACTCTCATCTTCCACTTTATATTATTATGTATAAATCTTTTCTTCGTCATCTCTATTCTACTAGATTTAATTTGGGCATAAAATACTTATTAGCTCTATTGCTGTTAAATGGATTTCCTATAAATATGACCTTTTTGCAGGTGCTAGATATTATGATTCCAAGAATTTTAATTTATTTAAATCAATCCTTTCTTTAAAATTCACAAGCTGCAACTAATTCAGCCCCTCTTCCATTTTTATCGCCAATTAAAATACAAATGTTACTCGTATTCTTGGGCTTTAAAATGAAATCGAATTCCGTCGTTTAAACCAAAATTTCCAACATTCTAATTTTTAAACATTTGAACTTTACTGATCTTATAGTGAAATGCCTACCAGAGCTACTTTAATGAGCTATTCTGAATATCATGAAATAATACCTTATATTTTTCAACTATAATGTTAAAAATTTATAATGTTTGCCTCATAATTAAATATGGTTATCCTATTAAACTATTAATAAAAGCCTTAATCTGTTGTTTGGTTGGTTGGAAAGATATATGGGATTTCTCATAAGAGGGATCTTAAATATACCTCTTTCACACTTGTAGACTTATTTTCTCTTGCAAAATTAAATTAGAAGTAACCTTTGGATAAGAACTATTTTAAAGGAAATTAAATGAAAATTCTTATTCTTATCGTCAATTATTGTTTTCGAATCGAATTCGCTCACATTTAGCTAAAATATTAGAAAATTTGTCAAAATTTTGCATTTTTACTGAAACGTTCCCTTGGCGATCAACAGCATTGTTGTTCATGCAGAAAATCAACATATCTGGTTAGTCCATAATACCTATTTTTTGGAATCAAACGTTAAAGATGTTGTTAACTTAGTTAAAAAATAGTATACTCTTATTGTCTTAATATTAAATATAAAAAAATATAATAAAGTGAAAACCTGTTCATCTATCTTATCTAAGGTTCGTATAAGTGTCAGATTTAGCTCACTTTATTCCAATATAGTTGAATATATTAAGTTTAAGTTGAATTTCAAAGGGCGTTTACACTAGTGTAATAATAATGAATAAACTTTTTACATGAATATATCCCGTTTTTTGCAGGTTCAGATCCCTTGCAATAAAACCCTAATTCTACTTTTAATTCTCACATTTGATGACTGTAACTCTCTTATTTTATTCAATGAAATGTGAAAATATTTTTTTTTATTTCAATGTGTTCTCTATAAAGAAATATTTCAATATATTTGTTTCTGGTAAACAATTTTTCTCTCCCAACCCTGTACTGTACACATCTCTCATTTGTTTTTCTTAATCAAATAAATTAGCCCATAGAATATACCTAGGTACATTTTTCCTTCGCGAAAATATTTCATACTTCTCACATTTTTTAATATAAGAAAACGCGGAAACTTTCTTCGACTATTTTATTCCTCATCTAAATTAAAAACAAACAATTCGTGATTCAAAACTAATTACAAGATAAATGCAAATACAATTACAGTATTAATCGCTTAGTACACATTGAGGGAAAAACTCTTACAAGCCTTCAAGAGATTGCTAATATCGTTCTTTTAAGAAAATCCGGGGCTACAGAATCCTCGAGATGGGACATCTAGTCCATTATCTCCCAGGAGAATTTCATTAACTGTACCCAGATGCGGGCAACGATTGTGTTTCTGGCGTCACAGCTTCAATTTCCATCCCTGATGGCTTTATTGCCAATCTCGCATTACAAATGTTAACAGATATTCAACGTGTAATTTGGGAAAGGAAAATCTATGCATTCAGATCAAAAGCGATTTGATTAGCTCGGCGTCTATTACTATTCGCTTGTTTATGAATTATTTTCGGCAAAGACGTTTCTTACATTTCTATAATTTTAGAAAAATATCGTAGTACATATCATACATTTTGCAACTCGAAAACTTGAGCATCATCCTCGATACACCTGGCCAACGTAGTCCATTTCCCATTCTGCTCTTACTCTCGAAACGGCGCATCTGTGCCCTTTGTCGCTAGTTAATCTCCCGTTTTTCTTCCATTCCATCCTTCTTGCCCTTCCCCTTTTATCCCGTGCCCTCTCATCGCAATTATCCTCTCCCTCCATTAATCCCATATATATCCTCCTTCCACGCCGTGTCTCACCACCATTCCATCCCCTTGATCCCCAATTTTTCCTCTTCTTACATACTTCCTATTTGCGCTCGGCGAGCAATACCTCAAACGTACCGCGTATTTTCCTTCACAACTGTTGTGAATGAACGCTTCCGCTTCTGTTTCTCTTTGCTCTTAAAAATTCGCTATCCGTCGTCACATCTTACTCTTCCTTCAACTTTTTTCCTCTTCTTTCCAGCTCATCTCATCGCTCTAATTCCTTCGCTCCCTCGTTTTTTTATGGAGTCCCCTCTTTGTTTCTTTTCCCTCATATTCCTCTTTTTTTCTCAACCGTTTCACATCTATCATCCATTTTTCCTGATGAGAGACACGGAAAAAGCACAACCTCCCATCCACCGTTCATTCTCTTCCTTTTTCTCTTCCTCTCCGTCCGTTCCTTTCTACGATAAAGTCTCTCTCTCTCTCTTTCTTGCTTGCTTTCTTTCAAGAGCACCTTCTTGATCCTCTGAACCTCATTTCGAAGGATTTTCGAGACGCAGACCAGCGTCTTAATTTTGACGAAGGAACGAACAGAGATGTGCTCTCTCGCAGCAATAAATGAATCCTCGGGGCAGTCGTATGTGGTAGACGAGTTATTTAGTCTCCTTTAACTCTCTCTCTCTCTCTATCTCTCTCTCTTTATTCTCCATTCCTCTCTCCCCATTCCTCCCTCTCTTTTCCCACCAACATCTCTTCCCTCGAGGTTTCATTGGAGTGCTGGAATGAGTGATTCACGGGCCATTAACAGCCTTATCATATTTTTGACACAGGATGGTGTAAAGGACATTCTCTTGAGATAAAAATGAAAGTCGTTTTAACTTATTTTGTAATAGACAGAAATATCTATTTCATTATTACTAATTCGAGTCTTTAAGTCGCTGTTTTCACCGTTATAAATGGCTCTTATATTTTATGGTAAATAACTTTGATGATTACCTTAAAAATAAAATGATTTACTCATAACTATAAAGGACGAGTAATTATAAATTTCATTTGCTAGTTTTCAATTTTTATTTTATTCGTTTATATCGTATAAAAATGTATTTTTCTATAAAAATGTTGCATTTATTTAGCATTTATGTGCACTTGGACATATAACTGCATTCCTGAAATGCTATAAATCAGCAATTTCATTCGTTTTAAAAAGAAATAAATCTACCCGGCTCAGAAATGGAAAGGTTTGAGCCAAGAATTTATTGTTCAAATTTATTAAGCTGAAATAATTTAAGCATTCCTGAAATAGTGTAAAGAAAATAGATATAAATGTAAAGCATGCGCTATGCAAAGGGCAATACAATACGATTCTTTATATATGGACAACTGTTTGGCATCCCTCTAAGTTTCATAAAATTTCAGTATGAGGCTCTAAAGATGTCCCATTTCAGAGGTTAAGCAATAACAAGATATTAAATGCATCGCAATAAAGGACACAGAGAAAGAGAAAATTATGAAAAACGATGTATTTTCTGGACTGCAAATTATCAGCAAAAAAAACTCTCATGTTGCATGAGAAGAATGTAAATCCTCGGATCGGGCAGACAATCTTTTTGGAGGACAAAAAGGAAGGCACTGAAATAATAAAATGAAGAAATAAATAAGAGTTGGGCAAATAAGTGAGGATGAAGGATACTTTGTAAAGGTAATGGGGTCTTATGGGAAAAGAGCGGTCGGACCGAGGAGGAGAAGAAAAGGAAGGTTTGCGATAGCAGAGTGAGTGAGGCGGGAGCCTTCTTGGGGGAAGAGGGAAAGGTTACTACGGGGAGGAGGAGGCGAGGGAAGGAGGAGAATGAGGGAGTTGGCATAAAATAACTGGAGAAAGGGGGAGTGGATGGGACAGCCTCCAGCTGAGCGGAGAGAGAAAAAGGGGGTCGAGTTAGATGGGGAGGAGTAGGAGGAGATGGGGATTTGGGCGGGGGTATGGACTTTTCAAGGGAGGGGAGAATATCCTGCGGAAATGAAAAAGAGAGGAAGGGTGAAGATTTCACGGGGGTATGGAAGACCCCCCACCCGCTAAGAAGGGAAAGGGAAGTCTGATGTAATGAGGGATAAAATTAAAGAAAAAGATAAAACCCTTAGGGATAAAAAATAAAGAGGGGAACAAGTTCTTCAAACACAAGAAGGGAAAACGAGGAGCAAAGACGAGAATTTGCAGCGATAAGTATGAAAAGTAAAGGTTTTATGAGAACTAAAGACGTTTTCCCCATTTTCCCTTTCTCTTTCGTTTTCCGTTACTCATATATCTTTCGAGCATAAGAAGAAAAATGGAATTGCATGGGAAAGAGAGAGAAAAGCAGGGTTTAGAGCCTTTGATCTTCTTAACCGAAATTAAAACTGAAGGTTGCAGATTTACCAGCATATTTGATGTGCGGAAGTTTTACAAAATGCCTGCTCACGGTTTTTTCTTTTAAGCGTAAAGAAAAGCAGCACACGTAAATCATTATATCCGTTAATGAAAGTGAACGGCTTTTGCCGTTAAACGGAAAAAGTGAGGTAAAATAGGAGGAACTTTGCCAACTCCTCATTGTAGCGCCCATTTCAACAGCACAAATCGCCGCATACGAAGACGTACGAAATTACTACATTTTATGCAGGTATAACAAAGGGCTATAAAGTTTCAAAATTACTTTTGTTTTATTCGAATAAAACAAACTCCTGATGTATTTTTATTAAGTCATACCAATCGTATTGCAATATTACATTTAATTTATATATATATATATATATATATATATATATATATATATATATATATATATATATATATAATTAGTATTTACACTTTTATGCCATTTATAAAATTGAAATTTTGCTCGCATGGATTTTGCCACTAACCGCGTACACATATTATTTTGTTTGCGCCCTTAGTTTTCCTTTAATGATACTAATAATAATAATGATTAATCAATATATTCTAAGCTAGCTATTCGTTTTAGTGAAAGAAACTTATCTATTATAAATAGCGGCTTCTTACATAGGATATATGATTTAAAACCTAAGGTACTTCTTAGAAATGCTGCTGACATACAATTTGGAAGGATGAAAGGTCATTGGATAATCAAATCAAAAATATTTGGAAATTTGATTTTTAGGACCCCGTTGTTCCATTTCAACACCATATAAGAAGAGCATGGAAATCGGCTCGCGGACTTACAAAATTACATTTATAAATTAGTTTAAATGGGGATAGCTCATGTCAAAAGAGTTCAATAGCTGAAACAACGCGGTTTATTATTTTTGAAGAGTAAATTCCAATTCATGCTGGATTGGTGTTAAATTTGTTTGTAATCGGAGAAAAAGTGACATTTTCAAAAATGGAAAATATCAACTACCATGGCAACGATTCCAATGCTTTTATATATGAATATATTCCAACTAGGGCCTGTCTGACGGGGCTCCCTTTGCTCGTCTTAATTTTCCAAACAATTAACTATTTTTTCGTGAATTTCATTGCGAAAATGAACAGCTTGAAAATACCTATATTCAACATCCATTGGACCGAAATCATATTCTTCTCAATTATATGAACTCGGGGCATTGTGACTGCTGCTGGAAACAAACTTCCTGGTCTATTGCATCATTTTTTCATCATCTCCTAGCAGAAGATATATTTGCAGCATAGTTTTGTTTTATCCTTTCGTAAATAGTAGCACAATGGTGTTGATAATACTTCACACTGTTATTTACGAATCTTGATCTATTATTGGTGCTTTTTTAAATCGCTTATGTATTCGATTTGCCTGTCCGTCCGTCTGTTTGGACAATATCTCTAAATATTCTGCAATGTGTAGATACCAAAATTATTAGAATATGATGGTTTATATGACGGCTATACAAATTTGGTAGTCTACAATGAGCTGATGAGGAGTAATCGATGTATTTTTCCAACCACTTTGTTTCAATTTTATAAGAAAAACAAGAAAAAATCGCCTTATGTAATTCATATCTCACTTGTTTTTAAGTATCAACGTTATTATTTATTTATCTATTTTCGACAATTATTGAAACATTTCTATTTCTATTAAAGGACAATCTTTTGTTGATGGTTACTAAACAAATCACAGCCCATTGGTTAGTTTCTTCTGTAATAAACAATGTGAAAACCATATTTTCCTCTCCCTAGCAATAAAATTATCTTTGAGGTACAAATAAAATAGATAAGAGGAGAAAACATTCCAAAGAAATGTTTCCGAGAATGCATAATTATGACTCATAGTTTTGTAGATAAAAATTCGAGATTTAAATTTAAAAAAAAAATATTGCATATGAAGTCCTATAATATATAATAAAATGATACGAAACTAATAAAGAATGAAATAATATTCACGGATTACATAGAAAGTAAGAAAGGAGAAAATAATACCTCTGTGTATTTAGTATTTGAGAAAGTAAAACTTGAACAAATAAAAATCATGACTTCATTGAACCGTCTCCCAGCTAGACTTTCTCGGCAACTATTTCTATATACATAATTTTGTTTGTGTCAACTGTACATCACTTTGGTTGATTTCTCGGAGAATACATCTAATTTTCCACGAAGTTAAGGCAACAATCCACAATTTCCAAAATCTCTGCCAATCGACTTGTCCCCAAGTTTCCGTGTTGTGAGTTTCTTGATTCGGATCGCAATGTATGATCAATATGAATAATCATCATTAAGACAATCTTGTAAATATTTGAAGCCCCCCATTTCACTTACGGACCGGTCTTGGCAGGCCCCGACCGGTTCGTAAGTGAATGGGTAGGCTCGTGTTGGGGTCAAGGTTGGGGGTTCGGGTTGGGGGTTTGCCGCGCTTGCAGGCGAACCCCGATCAGTCCGTGCTAGTTTACAAGTGCGTGTGCACGTCCCAACCGGCTCGCCCCGCCTTCTTTTCTTGACTGATTTTGAACGATGACTTTTGACGAAAATAGAGAGTTTTGGAAGGAGTTCATTATGTTATATAAAGAATAGCCATGTTTGTGGACTATAAGAAGTAAAGACTACTCCAACAAACATTTTTTAAAATGCTGCTTACGAAGGTTTAGTTTAAAAAGCAAATAAATATTTCGTCAGACGGAGAAACAGTGTCATTAAGAAAATTACTCTTTAAGAGCTTCTTGCCGCCTTCAATATAGAAAAATAACGGAGTCTCAAAAAACGGGAAGGGTCGCTGATGCTGTACCGGAGCCCACGCTATGGTACTATGACCTCCTAATGTTCTTAATGGATGAAGATGCAGTTCGACCATTATGACAACAGATAGTGCATACACTGGTGGAAAAGAGGTTTTAATGATAAAACATTTTTGCCCTTATGTTAGTTGTTTTACAAAAGCATATTTTGTAGTGCTGTGGGTCTAAGTCAGTGATTCTAAAAGTATGGTGCGCGGACCACTGGTGCGCCGCGAGAGTCTTTCAGATGGTCCACGGGCTGTCGTAAAATGAAACTTGGAAATACCGATCACTAAAGCCGAGAGCTAACCAGAAGCTTAATCGCGCGTAACGTCACACTACTCGACCGACTCACGTAATTAATTATATTAGAACAGTAATATAATTTACACCATTATTCGAAATCGATTCGTTCGGGTACCTCAACCAATTACTCCTAAACGTCAAAAAAAGTAATTGAGACCATTAAAAGAAACGAGCCTGATTGAATCACAGTGTAGCATATTAAAGCCCTCTAATGTGTTAATCTTTTTTCTCGTTAGTGTGAAACCACAAGCATCTCTACTGCAGTAAAGTATTCAAAAAGAGCACGAGATAGTTAATCGAAACGGAGTTCACAATCATTTATATCAATGATATTATTTATGCAAAATAGTACTTAGTATACTGTAATTGGAGTATGTATTTAGGGAAGTGTAACAATCATTTTGTACAAAAAACCAGAATGCCAGACTGTGTCGAAAGCTTTTTCCAAATCAATTAGCAACAAGACGGCGAGGCGGAGGCGTGTCAACATGTTTCACTACAGAATACAATAACGGAGGATGACTTGCGACGTATTAGAGATGCCTAAGGGACTTGCATAATATCTAAATTGCTTCGGATAAATATTGTTTTACCGTTCGTAAATTTACGAGCACAGAATGTGTGTCATGCGGCTCTCGAATTCCTGAAGATTATCGTATACGACTCGTGGGTAAGTAAATTTGGCCACCCTGCTATACATGACGCTAAATTTTACGAACGCAGAACAACGCCGCCTTAATAACTCCTTCCTATATATGCTTCTAAGTAACCCCGGTTGCATAACTGTAAGGATTGCCACAATCTTCCATTCCGAGGCTTAACTTGAAAAGACCACCTAAAGTAATTTTCTATTCCCACAACTCTTCGAGAGATCTAAACGCTACCCAGTGAGGAAATGACCAATTCCGCTCCACCATAAAATCGCAACCCCACCACACAAAGCGGAAGAAACGTAAAAGGACGCCCATACAAAACAGTAATTACCGTCCGTTTCTCATTCAAATCTCTCTATCTCCTCTGTGAATAGCACGTATATTGACGAAAACGCAGATTAAAATAGAAGTAACGGGGTCAGAGGTAAAAGACCTCCATTCAATAACCATCACGTAGGGAGACATGCTGAGAGGGAGATTGGAGTGGAAGAAAAAAGATAGATGAAATAGTTGAGAACCGGAAAAGGGAAGAAAAATTAATAGCGGTGCGAGAGTGGAGATGTCACTCAGCTTTGAAATATCGACGTTCCCTGGCAACAGGGTGTGGGATGAAAGAACGAAGAAGGATGTGGTGTTACGGGGAGGGTTTATGTAGGGAGGAAGCGGGTGATGTTTTTTTTATTTTCATGGCCATAGGGACGGGGAATAATCCGGATACACGCGAGTTTTCCTGGGCACAATGAAAGGTCAGGGAAATATGAAATGAAATGAGAAAGAAATATACGCTGGCCCGCAAGGGTGTCGGATGGGAGAGGAATATAAAGATAGGAAGGGGCAGGGTATATATAAATTATCAGAGAATGCGGAGGGATATCTATGGGAAGAGTTATGAAGTAAAACGAAAGAAGTAGATGATTGTGGAAGAATGGAGGTGGAATAATTACGTGCGGACTTGAACAAATATAAATAAATAGAAGGAAGAGGTAAAATCAACGAGAGTGAAACAAAAGGGGAAAAATCGGAGCAATATGCATTGCTCAAACAACTTTCTCATATCCGTAAGCTTCTTGTCCATACAGTAACGTCGCCGGTTACATTAACACATACTTGCGCACGAAACATGCTTTTCCGCTGTTTGTCTTATGGCAATCACGCAGCTGCTGCTATTAGAATGGGGAGACACATTCGATTGCTGGGAGTAAAAAACTATATAACAAAAAGTTGCTGAATTTTTAGATAAATCATTTAAGTAGTATTGTTCACAAAATCAAGCTATAAAAGTGGAAGATTTTTAATCACTATGCAAAAATATTGGACAAAACCAACATTTTGTAAAAATCTACAGTACAATATGGCTCATTTCAACGAAACTTCTCTTCCAAATGAGACCCTAAACCAGGCATGTCAAACTCGCAGAGGCATCATGGCCGCAATGAAGCAATGGATCTCATAGGATGATCGCATTAAGATTACAGTTGTTTGATGGGGGCCGGAGATGGAAAACAAACTTTCTAGAAGGTCGGACGTCTTATTTGCTATTTAGAAGTAACAAGGTCAAAATCTTGCCTTTTTCACAAATGTTACGTATTAATATAAAATTTCCACTAATTAATAGGGTTAAAAGAAATTAGAGGTTTCTTTAGATTCTGTTGAGATGATTATGCACTAGAACAGTGGTTCTCGAAGAAAAAATCTTCGTGGCTGCAGAGCTATGAATAAAAAGTGACACGTATAATTTAACACACAAATTCATATTATATATATATATATATATATATATATATATATATATATATATATATATATATATATATATTCGAATTATGAAAATAAAACACTTGAGATTGAAATGTTAACCCTAAAAAATTCATGTAGACTTGATTATCATTGATAGGATGCCACAGAATATTTAGTTTACGTCCGATTCAAAGTCTAATCCGGCCAGCCTAAGCATTGACAGCTTGTAATGCGGCCCGCCAAAGAATTTTCAACCACCAATGCGGCCCGCCATGTGGAAAAGGTTTCTCACCACTGGTCTAAATGATATTTGGTGTTCTATATAAGACACCTAAGAATTTTAACGAAATAAAATAACAATAAGTATTAATGATAAAGCATCAGATGAGGCCACCACATGACTTTCTCCATACCTGGAATATTTCTAAAAATTCCAAATAGATTAAACGTTCATAAATATTAAGAGGCTGCGAGAAAAATTTAAAGATTTTACAAATAACAGAAATAAACCCAAACCCTAGTCTTCTGATATTGGATATAGCCACGAAGCTCTTAACAATTAAGAAAATAAAAAGGAAAGTGTTTGCAATAGTCGCCGGTAGGGGGTGTGGTGGTGGTAACTAAAAAATTAGTTTTTAAAATATCTCTTAATATGTATGTGGGAAAATATTTAAAACAAAGGTCGTACAAAATTAAATTTCCTAATACTTTTATTCCGATACTTTTTTACAGTCATGAAATATTAAAGAAATATTTTTAAAACACGGATGTTACTAGAGTAAACATCCACTTGCGTTCGATTTTAGCTAAAATCTAATCATGTCTTGACTTTCTAATTCAAATGTTAAATACGAAATTTTATGATGATCAGATTATTGGTTTTTGAGTTAGAGCGCCCACAAAATTCCGATCACAGACAGAAATCGATAAATAGTCAAAACCTGTTCAGGGGACCTTAAAACATGTATTTCCGTTGAAATCTCGAATTCGATTTTTTCTCGTGAAAACGGTACTTTCTCTATACTTCGTGTATGGAGAAAGTAAAAATGTGGCATCGCAGTATTCATTGCAATATGCATATTAATTGGTGCTGTTTATAATATAACTTTGCTGGTGGCCGCACTTGAGAATCACTGCTCTAGACATAGACGAGATGGAGTTCCAAAGATCACTTTCTGAGACTCAGCGGCATTTTAAAAAATACATATCGATCAGGCTCAGCGAGTCGATTTTATTCACAGTCACAAAACTTTGTCTATAAAATTCGTGCATGAGAAAGTAAAAGGAATGGAGACGGCTGAAAAATCGCCGCGAGTCGAAGTATTTGAGGGATCAAAAGAGCAATTAATAAGTTCGGTTGCACCAAAAATCGCGCGGCAATATTTTGGTCTGGTGGCAATTTGGAAAACAACGTAGATAAAAAGCCTATAACCTGTAATTGCGCATTAATGACGGCAGTGAAGTTACACCGTAACTTTATTAAGCGAGACGTAGGTGACCAAGTCTCGCGGGTAAACCTCAGTTTAATGCACGAATAAAATCTGAACGCGCATGAGGAATGGATTTATGATACATGAGTGGCAATTTCATGGCTTAATTAACCGCAGACACGCGTATATTCGGTAATGACCACAAATTACGCTAACCAGTAAAAATGGAAAGATTTAGCGACGGGTATGGAATCGCTATTGCAAAAACCAAAAAACGTAATGAATTCTCCAATTGATTAATGCGTCTGCCGTAGTCACCAAAGAATAAAAGCCCGTATTAAATGCGAAATGAAGAAATGGAGAGAAAGTTCAAAGTAGCTCATAAGCTGTGCAAAAAATAATCACAGGAATAAAGAGAGAGGGAGAGTAATAGCAGAATATGAACTGAAAAAATAAATGGTGGAATAGAAGAATATCCTAAAGATAAAAATAAATATATGAATCTATACATTGCACAAAGCTTCTGATATCCGTGCACTAATAGTTCACACAGTAATTTCGCTGATCGCTGATTAAATTAATACTTATTAATACTTTTTTCGTAAAACAATGTTCCTGTTGTAAGAGTGAGGGATATCTTGGCGATAGCCTGTTGTAAAACTATATATAATGTAATGTCACTAGACGCTATATTCTATTTTGTTAGAAAGCAACGCGAAATTTTATCAGCTTCTGTTAAACAGTTTAGCTCCTGGAGCCGTGCACAGGAGACGGGAGACGGATTATAGACGACAAGACTACAGACAAAATAACATAATCCACTTCATTGAAGTAAGGGACGCCTAAAATGCGCATGTTCATTAAATCTCGAATTAAATTTTTTTCGTTGACCATAATAATTTCTCCATACACTTAGTATATGAGAAAGGAATTGAAAAGAATGATAGTCACGGGAAGAGAAGAGCGTGATAAATAGGTGATTGGTGGAGAGGTGAACAAAGGGTGGCATGAAGTTGAGAATGAGAAGGGTTGTATAAAGAAATGGAAAGAATGAATCCCAGTCAAAAGAGATGGAGGTGAAAGAGATTGACGCAGAGGATAACATGCAAAAAAAAAACTCAAGGGCAGGTAGAGTGGGGAAAATTCGGATTGGAATGAAGGGTTACGACAGAAAGAGAGAGAAAATTAAATTGAGTCGCGTTGAAAGGGGCGTTTTTGAAGGACGTGTTTTGACAAATGCGCGCCGACCTCTTCAGCGAAAAGCATAATTTCGCATTGCCTGCCTCCTTTTACAACCGCTTGGGATTCAAAAATAGCAACGGTCGAACGGGTTAAAAAAATCGACCTTTGCTTAAATGATTCAGTCTTTGTGAGCACATCTGTTGGTGAGATCGCTTGTTCACCGGCACATTGTTATTTCTCACTTCTTTCAATGTGGCCTATGTATTGTTGCGATCAAATTGAAACATTAAATAACGTTTCCATTGTTTGATTAAAAACGCTCGTTGTGCCTTTCTTTCCTCTAGTGTAATATTTCCTGGAATATTTAATTACCTGAATTGGTATAGTGGTGGTGCTTCTATCTCCCAATGTTAGGATCGCTGGTTTCGAGGGCAAATTCGAAAGTGTTCGTATTTGTTAACGTTGATGTGCTCATTGAAAAAGTATATTAAGCGCTGCATATGAGCTAGTTAAAAATAAGTAAGTCCCAATTGTATATGAAGAAGCAAAAATGAAAAAATCGGAGTAAAATTTGAAAAATAAGTTTAGAACCATTTAATGAGGTAATTACATTTTGTACTCGGAATAATCAGTTAATACTTCTAGACTTATTTTTTAAAGATGCATTGTTTTCTCATTTTTGCATCATATAGCCAATTGGGGCTTAAGGGCCACCCTGTACATTCATAGAGGTATTTATTATTAATGTTCTAGCTGGATTTTAGCTTGTCTACTATTACTTACGAAAGTTTTCTATCCCGTAAGACAGGTATGTTACGGCGCTAATTTTCCACTAGAACATTTTAAGGTATTAATTTCACAGAGAGTATTGTTTTTATTTCATCGTATATCTCATAACTCCTCCCATTCCTCCAAAAAATATTGGAAAAGGGAATGGTTGTTAATCATTTTTGTCTCTCATAATATAGCCAGAAGCGCTCCTTTAAAGCCATATAATCCGCCACTAAAGAACTGGCGGATGAACAAAATCCAACTTCAATCACCCATTACATCAACCAA
The DNA here is from genome assembly GCA_028673005.1 of Tanypteryx hageni. Lineage (NCBI taxonomy): Eukaryota > Metazoa > Arthropoda > Insecta > Odonata > Petaluridae > Tanypteryx > Tanypteryx hageni. Next base: position 63,358,202 of record CM054116.1, read on the forward strand.
CCAACGTCCTCTGATTTTTTTCACCCGAACGACTCCGTCAGTATGGATTTTCTCCCACTTTGAAGCAAGTTTTTTAAAAGGGAATCTGTCGTTCTACTCTTTCAGTTCTTGCTGTCATATTATGTGGGAAATTTGTCTAAATAATTACCTGCCAAAAATTGAAAGCCCATTATTATCCATTTTTAGGCGTTCTTTACCAGCAAAACGGTAATAGCGGAACGCCTTATGGGCGTCTGGTCCGTCCGTCCGTCGTAACTTTTATCTGCTAATTTTAATTAAATTAAGTATGAGTGATTGTTATTAAAATTTATCGCCCAATTGTGATTTTGAACTTAATTCGTCAATTAGAACTTCCACTTTACATAATTAGTTTAATTAACTTATACTCGTATCTCGTTAAATGGCATTCGTCAAGCAACAATTAAATGCCAAACTTTTCTCTCCCTAGCTCTTATATGATCTGTAAGGTATAGATTAAAAAAAATATTCTGATTTTGTTTACATCGATCTCTAAGACGGTTTTCTTAGCCAACAACTAAGAAAATCCATGTTTTTCTATCCCACGCCCTTATATAATCTGTGAGGTATTGTTTAATCTTCGGATTTTCGGATCATACGTATTTCCCATTAACAACGCCCTTGAAATCTGTGTATTTCATTTATGGAGTATACTTTTTCACCTTTTTGTCTTTAATAGAAATATGAAATATATTTAAAATTGCTAAAATGACATTTTCTCCGCCAAATCGTTATTTTCTTACCTTTCTATCGGATAGAGACATGTCAAACAGGTGGTCTTTGTGCTATATGCGGCTCTGTCTGTGCCTATCTGCGGCCCCCATGGTTCCTTTTTTATATATTAAAATTACTATGAATTTGTAAATATTTATACTCCTGTAAAACAATTTTTTGCTATTCACTAACGCTCAATGCAATATTTTGTATTTATTTTTGCTCATAACAAGTAAACATTTGCTTACTTGTGCAGATTGCATTTCTTCACTGCGGCCTTCCTCCTTAAACAATGGATATCTCATTATGGGGTCCTGATGCACCATCAAGTATGGCATGTCGGTCTTAATCTGTTCCCTCGTCTTTTTTTAATCCAAATGCTATTTTCGTTATTTGCCAAACATTATATAATTTTTTCGTTCGATTTCCCGAGGTTTTTTATTTAAACTTCAATGTCATAAGTCTAAGTCTTCGATTAGTTAAACCAAAAGGAAGTAGTTCAAATGCATCCCAAATGAGTGAAATTCATCATTAGCAATCTGATTTGTCCGTTTTATAATTTTCTTTAATGCAGTAAATATTATCCCACTATCTCCATCGACACTTGAAGCCTAGCAACTATTTTAATCTCATTACTTACCCTTTTTATCCCTCGCGTCAGTCAACGTTATCTCCCTGCATCTCTCTATAACGGCATTAATCTTCCAATCTTCGGCCGTACCTCGTCTTATGGCAGACTGATTCCATTCACTCCCTTTTATCCTGCCTTCCTGCTTCATCACCATTAGTAATCCCTTTCCCTTTTCTTTGCCTCGCTTCGCATTCTACTCATTTTCCGGAATTCAATTTTTCATACCCCCGTTTTCCGCTCGATAATTCCTCCTCTCCGCCTTTATATTCTCATCTCGTTCGCCTTCGATAAAGCGATTTTTTCCTCTCTCCTTTATATTTCTCAATTCCTTACTAATTCCTTAATAGCGGATGATTCTTTTCTCCGATCCCATTTCGCCTAAATCCATCTTTTATACTTTCCATCCCATCTACTCTCTGCCACTCTATACTTTCTTACCCTGCCATTCTCTCTCTCTCTCTCCACTTCCCTACTCTGCCATTCTTCCTCTCTCGCTCTCTCTCTACAGCCGTCTCTCTCAGTTGGCAATTCCCTTTTCTCACATTTCGATCCTCCGCCTTCAATTTCTCATACTGGCCCTCCTCTCTACTCCACGTAACCATTTGCCAATCTATCTCTATCTTTCTCCCTCTCTCTCGCCATCCCGCATGCCGGAGCGTTTTCTCCGGGTGAATAAGAGATATGAGTACGGAGTGGAGGATAGCCGGAAAGGGGAAAGAGATTGAGAAATAAGAGCGAGCGAGCCTTGTAGCGGACAAATCGCTTAAGGAGATCGCTCAAATCGATTTCCCGAACTTCTCATTAACCCATTCCGTCGGTCAAGTGGTAAAAAAGCAGGGAAGAGAGTGAGAGGAGGAGGAGAAATAAGAGGGAGAAGGCTGAAAATGGAGAAGAGGGAGAGAGAGAACAGGGCAGCGGGAGGGAGGGAGGGAGAGAGAAGCGGGTGGAGGATAGAGGCCATTGGGAGGGCACGATCTAAGTCAGGTCGTGACAATGTCGATGCCAGGGCGCTTTAGAGATCTAAAACTTTCCGTCGAAAGCACCATCCCTTTGATTTCCCAGGAGGTAGGAGAGCTGGCCGTGGGGGGAGGGGGGATGGGGCGGAAGGAGTCGAATGGGAGGGAAGGGGTAAGAGTAGTATATTTGAAACGGAGAAGGATGAGGGAACGTTGCTTACGGCACGGTCGAGGAAGAATTTAAAGAGGAAAATATGTTTGTCGATGTACTGAGAAGGGACTTAGGTGTGCTGTGTGTGTGTTTGAGACTCAAAAGTGCTGTAAGAATTTTTCAACTGAGCTTACAGGATTTTTTATTGGATAAGCTTTGCCTTCCTCAACTCTCGCATACGACGGTCGCACGATGCCTCTATTTTATGTCGCTATATTAGGTAATAATCACGGCCCTGTCTACGGACAGACTACCTATGATCATGATGATTAGGTGTTGGTGCATTTGGATAGCGTCGTAAGGATGGCGAGAACAGAGGGTCAAATTTCCTAGACCTGGATAGAGAGAAGGGTCGATGGAGGGGTGTAGGTTAAAACCTGGTCGGTGTTACCATAGCAATTCTATATGGTCATCCTGAGAATGGAGAGCCGGTAAGTACTCACCGCCACCACTTGAAACTAGAATAAGCTGTCCCTAACCTTTATCTCTACCCTTTTCCCTCTCCCTGCCTCCTTCTATCCCTCCCACCATCCATCCCTGCCTCCTTCTCTCCCACCCACCCTCCCAGCTTCCCTCCCTTCCCTTCTTCCTTCCCTCCCTCCCTGTATGCTTATCTCTTTCTCTTTCCCGCCTCCATTCTCCACCCCTCCCTCTCTTCTCTCGTCATCTCTCTCTCTCTCTCTTGTCCTATGTTCCTTCGTTCCCGCCAGGAGAGGAATTAATTAGGAGACCATCAGTGGCAGTGGCAGCGCAATCGCTTGCCTCAGGATTAATGGCTACCGTTTCGGCTACCCCGACACATACCTCTAATGCAAGGTAGTATGCTAAAGTATAGAAATGACGCTTGAGCCAAAAAAAACGAGGAAACAAAACAATAACGTTAGTGCGAAAATTAAGGTCGTGTTTTTTCGGGAGTTTTTGTTGATTTTTTAAATATCGGGTTTCAACCACTGAAATTGCCCGTGAGAGAGATAAGCTCGTTTTTCCAGCGAAAAAGAATAGAAAGTGATAGTCAAAAAAGAGAGGATAAAGAGTAACGGGTGGAACGAATTGGAATAATAGATGATCTGAGAGAGTTCATAAATAAAAACAGGATATGCCCCAGGTGTTGTAATGGGATTTGATCCCAAAAACTATCTAATTGGACCGAGACCTAACAGGATATTACGTGAACCCCAAAGAATAGAGGCGAAAATTAGTTTGAAGGGATTTTAATAAATCTCATCTCCTCATCGATCCTAATTTCGGATGTATCAGCTTTCCCCTGCCAAGGTTTATATATTTAATTATCCAATTGGGAAACCTTCCGATATTCCTCCTGAATCACCACATGGACATTTTCAAATCATCTGCTGTGATGTAGCGAATCCGTGAGGAAATTATTGCTGCAATAATTGAATTATTACCACTCTGTTTGCACCAAATTTATCTTGCACATAGGACCATTTAACAGTGACAGTAATATATCATTGAGAAAGCTTTGTGATAATTTATTTTTTTAACAATAAATTACCTTAGTAAAAATGAGGTTACTTTTATTGCATTATTTTTCCAACATTAAAGGAAATATTTGAACTAATTCTTTATTTTGATTAGATTTAATATATTCTTTTTCCGAATAATATTGTTATTTTTAAAAAGACTGGAGAATATTTCAATCAATTTTCCATAAACCAAAACAGTAGGTACCAATTATGTATACAAGTCGGAGACCTAATATCGACAATAAATGAGGTAGAAAAATAAATAATGTTATATATGACCTCTCCGTCGTGGCAAATATGGATCGAAAAGCCTGGAGGCCATTTAATAACTATCTCACCCAGAAATGGTATTTTAATCTACTAAGCCACCCCATTCCATTAAAATGAACATGCATCGGCGATTTCCGAAATACCGTTTTACGCATTTCTTTGACGGATGGTTTTGAACAGTTAAGCAGAAAAAATAATTCCGTAAAAGAAGAAAACCTTCATGTGCATTTCGGCTTAATGCTGGAGACAGTAAGACAGAGACAGAGTGAGAAAAAGAGTAGGGGAGGGGAGTGGGTGAGATGATTCATCAATTTTCGGGCCATTCATTAAAATAGTTGACGTTTTAATCACAGACGTCCGAGGCAGAGTGGATATAGAGTGCGAAAAGGGGCGGAAATGAGGGAGGGAGAAGGAGAGGATGTGGGAGGGTGGGGATATAAATGGAAGGGAACGACAGAGGATTTGTAAGGAAGTGCGGCACGACACGAGAGCGCCGATAAAAGAAATGAGATCAGAGAAGAGAAGGAAAAAGAAGCGGAAAAGATATCCATAATCCTCGAAACCCGAGAAGATAGAGAGAGGGGGATGGGAAGGGTGTAAGTAAAGAAAGGTAAGGAAAGGAAGGAAAATTGTCTAAAAAATATTGAGTACCGGTGCTCTCGCTGGTTGTCAGGGGACTCCCTCCCTTTCTCTCTCTCCGCGAAAATAACAGATTCCTCAAGATGAATCGCCCTTCTAATTCGGTAGAAGTTTTGATTTTGAGAGAGATCCGAAGAGAGAAATGTTTCCTTTTTCAAAGCTCTTTCTTCCTCACTCCTATAGATCTCCTTTTTATTCGTCTTTTTCTTCTTCGGGCGGGATAAAAATAAAAATTTCCGAATTGGGATTTTCATTGACAAGAATGAGTTTCCGGGAAAAATCCATTACCTTCTCCGAAGGGGGCTATACACACGGGAGCTTTAATTAAAGTAATCGGACGAGGCGGCAAAGACTAGTGATATGTTTTTAATGGCCCCATTAAGTAGCTTAAGTTTCTGACGGTGGTCAAAAACTTTCGAGTGATTTGGATAGAAAACACCTATTAGAGAAGGCTCATTCGATTGAACAATTATTTAAGTTAAAAATGCTCTTATTTCTAGCAATTTCAATAATCCATAGTAGTGAGTGTTGTGTATATGTGTCTGCATTCAGTCGTTTAAATTAGAGATAAGCAAACTCCGGCCCACTGACCGCATGCGGTCCTTGAGAGCCCTCCATGCAACTCAAAAATCTATAATGAAAAAGTGGTCGGTAAAATTTAACATTGACAATTTCATATTTTCTTTGGTAAATTATAGTCTCAAAATTTTTTTCTTATGATATTTTAACGCGAGTAAATTATTTTGACTTGATTTTCACTATTATTGGATGCCTGAATTTTCTATTTAAACGTTCATCCGGCCCTCCGAAGCTCTTGTGACTTCCAATGCGGTCCTCCGAAGCATTGACAACAAAGAATGTGGCCCACCATGCAAGAAAGTTTGCCGACACCTGGTATAAATATATACATGTGTGTGCGCGTGAGGACATACACATTCATACTCATATTTATACATGATGATTAGTTTTATCAGGAAGTAATTACCTACGGTTTTCTATTACACGAGAACTGGTAGAACGTCTTTAATTCTAAGACGCAATAAGCGTTTTCCTAAAGCGATCCCTATTCTCTCCACTCCGCCAATCTTTCCCCGCCTCTCACATCTAAATGCCTTAATTGCGAGTCGTATCCAATTCCTTGCCTTTCTAACTCGTCTCTCGCGTAGTTTTCTTGATAAGTCGAGAGTTGATGGAAAGCTTCCAGGCACTTAACGTAATTTCGTCTCTGGATAGAGGATGTCTTATATAGGGCAGGTGATAAATATCAACATCTCTCGCCAAATTGAGGTAGAAAACGGAGAGTATAATTAAAGAGCCAATTGCAGTTGCATAAATTGCCATTTCTAAAATAAATGCAAACTCTTGTGAAGAGCGAAACAGTTTATGACTTCGCTCGAGTAGAAAATATATTAGCACTACATGATGTTTTTCCTCTCATTTTCTTCTTAAGGAAAAGTACGGGTACTTTTTATTTTGCACGCTGTTTCGCAGTGAAATAGTCTGCATATCTAAAATTGTTTTGCAATTAACATTTGTTGAAACGAATTATACCAAAATTATAATTTTTAAATCATTGCCTGCCAAAATATTTCTTAATAGATATAGTTGGACAATTGAACAACTAAACATAGCACTATTTTAAATTTCACTTGCAGACAGTTTACGTAAGGAAGAAAGTTACAATTTAAAAAGCTCCATTAATCATAAAAAATCTAAATAATATATTTCCTTCCAAAATTTGGAAAGTGGTAGGAGATAGTTTAGTTTATCAAATGTTTAGCCAATGTAAATTAAAATCAAATTAAATTCCTGGATAATTCGTGGGGCTGATGATGATAATCGTATTCCTCTGCATTCATAACACCAGTGAATGATTACACATGATTTAAAAGAACTGTAGCAAAGTAATTACAGTACGCAGCATGAGATGAATACCCATCATATTTTCCGGTTATTCGGAAGCGCGAAACAACGAATCGTTATCGCTTCGCGCTAATTACGGAGTATAAATCGCGCGCCGGCAAAAAATAAATAAAATAAACAGCTTCCTGAGGAAAAAGACGGGAACTTTGATCGCTCGCGTTAATAAAAATCTGGGAGTCTGATACGAATTGGATGGAGAAGGGAAAAAAGAGCCGGCTTCAGAAAAGAGAGATGGGAGGGGGAGAGAAGGATAAGGAATGTGGCGGAGGGATGAGGTGGTGATGGTGGAATCCGATAAGGAAGGCTATTTTGGAAAGAGCTTATCGGAATCTACAACCTCTTTCCCTTCTGCCCCTTCCCACCTCCACCCTACCCATCCCCTTCCACGTCTCCCTCGGGAATATCTTGAAAATTTTGAAGATGGTTGAAAGAGGGTAATCAAGGAAGATTACAATGAGCCAAAGATAAAGGAAGAATGGAGGTAGGAGGCGATTTTTGGAGAGGGTGAGGAGGTAAGGACTTAAGTCAGTTGGCGTTGGAAAGGAGATAAAGTCTACATTAAAACTGAAACTCTTCCTGTGTGATCGGATGCTAATCGAAGGTTATACGCTCCGAAAGTGCAAGTTTTGAGAGTTTACCAATGGAAGAGAAGAAAAATTATATCGCCCGATTTCCAATGCTAGTAACGGCCGATCGTGTTCTAATTAGTTTTGTGAGTTGAATTATAAATTTCCACCTTGCGAGGAAAAACTTAGAGAGACTACCCACAAATTCTTGCAAATTAAACAAAATAACAAATCGCCGGCGCGATAGAATTTCAGGTAAGGATATCTGCATATATTTTTAGATTAATACCGCGGCACAAAGCGGGTAATTCGCATCGTCCATTGTCAGGTGCTAGAGGAATAAATTTTAAGCCACCAGTGAACGCTGTGACCGATTAAATATCTGAACAAGAAAAGGTTTTGATGAAGAATAAGTGATAAATTTTAACCGGTCTTTGTAATTCGTATAAATTAGATTCCTGTGTAAATAACGCACCTTTCGAAAGTCTTCCACAAGAATCCACTGTAATATCGAGATAAAAACGCGCATCTATTGTTTGATCTCTTTCATCGTGTGTTCTTGTTTAATTGATTCTTTTTCTTAGCTATTTGTCATATATCTTGAAATTTTCAATCTTATTCAAAATCGCTCGTGACCTAGGATGAATACGAGTTCTTTAGAATCGTATTAAACCGATTTCAATCAATTAGTAAGTTTATGGTTTTATGCTCGACGGGGCCGGGTTCAAAGGGCTGTTTGTTGTAACCCGAGGTAAATCTCTAACCCTGTATGTGGGGGTTTGACTCACGGTCTCGGCATTTGATCCCTAGGTAAAGAAGTATCTACTCTGATAGTAGTGCTAATTTACACTAATGCTGAAATGATGTTATCCTGTTTAATGTGTTGGTAAACGACAACACTCTCAAGTCCCTTATGCCGGAGGACTGCGCATATGGTTGTCCTTTCTATCTGAAAAAGAAATACCAAATAACTTGGCATTTAGTTACCTAGTGTCTTTTTTCAATATTTGGGAGCACGGAGGACCGATTTCCACCCCACCCTTTTTTATCTTGATGCATGCTGGTGCGAAAGTTGAATCTCCGTTTTGAAATTCTTTGATTAGTACAAGAGGCGTAATAATCGCTTTATCACTATTTTCCTAGACATGTATTATTCCATTAATATTACCTACATTTCTAAGTTACAATCTTTACTGAATAGCAAAGTTTGATGCTTCTTATTTTGCTCTTATTAATATAACCCCATATCCTGACGGCTGTGCTAAAAATGTATATTATTCCCATAAATTCCCGTGCCGCAAAGAGTTAATAGCATAAACATTGTCCTCGTTATAACTTGAGTTAACTGTAGTAATAGCATCATCTAAAAAGGGATATTTTTTGCCAAATAAAACATGCAATAACTATTAATGTAGTCGATTGTTCGATGATACATTTTATCTGTCATTTTTTGAAACGAAATCATGAAATTTAATGCGATATTATCATAAAGACTTCTAAGATTCATGGCAAATAAAGAACGCATCTCGGGTGGATCTCTAAAAAAATCTCGGACGATATTTATAAAAGCCCATGCTCTGGCGGAGGCGCATCAAAGAACTCTTTGCGCTTCCTTTCACCTGGTAAAAAAATCATCAGGCTAACGCGCCACGGAATTAACGACAAAGCCCATAGGTGGAGGGAAAAATAAAAAGTTGACCCAGATCGGAATTTTTTGGTGTTTCGGATTAATGACTCCCAAAAGGCGAAGAAATTGAAGCGAAGTCTACCGGAGAGGGGGGATGGCGAGAGAGAAGGGGGGGATTTTAAAGAACCGCATCACTGAAGGAGCCTCGAGGACACGTTAAAAGAACAGTCAAGAGTTAACGGAGTGAGGTACGAAGATAAAGATAGTCGGCTGAGGAAAGTAAGAAAAGGACAGGGAGGGCGGGAGGAAGGAGGTACGGCAGGAGGGAGAAGGGAGGGTGGGATATATGGGGGAGCGTGGGAGGAAGGAAGGAGAGGTGGCACTGCAAAATGGAGCAGTACCGAGAATCTCGGTAAATCTTCTCAAAAACATACCCCACCCCAAGAGGCATCAATGCACAGCCTCCCACCAGCCGGGATCCCACTATAACTTCTGCTCTTGCCCCCCGGCCTTCTAAACCAGCGCAACTACCTTCCACTTCCCCTCCTCCTATCCTATCCCTCCGTCTCAAAAACCTCCCTTTATAATGCCCCCACTGCCTTCTCCCCCTTCTCTTTTTCTTCCTTCTCCTCCCTCCCTCTCTTTCTCCTACTCCTCCTTCTATTTCTTCTTATCCCTCCCTCTATTTCTTCTCTTCCCTCATTCCCTTTTTCCCCCTCCGCCTCTCTCTCTCTCTATTTCCACCTCACCTCCTCAATATCTCCTCCCTCCCTCTGTTTTTATTTCTCCCCCCGCTATATCTCCTCCTTCCTTCCTCTGTTTCTCCCTTATTCCCCCCCCCTCTATTTCTCCTCCATCCCTCTCTATTTCTCCTCCTCCCTCCCTCTATTTCTCCTCCCTCCCACCCTCTTTCTCCACCCTCTCTCCCTCTATTTCTCCTCCTCCCTCATTCCCTTTCTCCTCCTCCGTCTTTCTCCGCCTCACTTCCTCAATTTCTCCTCCCTCCCTCTTTTTTTCCTCCCCCCTCTATATCTCCTCCTTCCTGCCTCTATTTCTCCCCTATCTCTCCCCTCTATTTCTCCTCCCTCCCTCTCTATTTCTCCTCCTCCCTCCCTCTATTTTATCTCCTCTCTCCCTTTATTTCTCCTCCTCCCTCCCTCTATTTTTCCTTCTCCCTCCCTTATTTCTCCTCATCCCTCATTCCCTTTCTCCTCCTCCGTCTCTCTCTAATGCCGCCTCACTTCCTCAATTTCTCCTCCCTCCCTCTCTATTTCTCCTCCCCCCTCTCTATTTCTCCCCTCTCCCTCCCCCTCTATTTTTCCTCCCTCTATTTCTCTTCCTCCCTCCCTCTACATCTTCTTCCTCCCTCCCTCTATTTCTCCTCCCTCCCTCTATTCCTCCTCCCTCCCTCCCTCTATTTCTCCTCCTCCCTCATTCTATTTCTCCTCCTGCCTCCCTCTAGTTCTCTTCCTCCCTCACTCTATTTCTCCTTCTCCCACCCTCTATTTCTCTTCCTCCATCACTCTATTTCTCCTCTCTCCTCCTCTATTTCTCCTCCTGCCACCCTCTAGTTCTCTTCCTCACTCCCTCTTTTTTTCCTCCCTACTCAACTCCACGAAGACCCGCTCTCGAGCCCTGAGGTTACTGCGTAGGATGGAAATGGAGAGTGTGCTAGATCCTCTTTTATCTACCTGGCGACACAAAGTGGAGGGTGAGATAATCGAGGCGAATCCGGATAAGAGCCGCAGGAAAGAAGAGGAAGAGAGGTTTTTGGAAGATGTAAGAGTAAAAAGAAAAAAGCTAAATAATGGAATAAGAATGGACAAAAAGGATGAACATAAGCGTGAGTGACGATTGAAAATTTATTGTTTTCCGCATATGAAATAATAGATAAAATTTTGTTTTTATGGATATATTTTATGAGTGTGCTTAAGCTTGTATACATAGACTCTCCGTATCAAATGCGTGTGTGCGTGCATGTATATATGTAATACATGCATAGAAATGCATGTATTTGAAGGAAGATATCCGTGTAACCTTTTCGGACGCTTCCAAATACTACAGTTTCTATTCGAAGGCAAATCCGATACTTTCTTTTTTTATCGGGATGCAGAGACAGGTGGTGGGGGCGAAGAATATTCCCTAGAGGTTTTCCCTAAGGATGACTGCGCAATAAAACGAAATGTGGAGTGAAGCGGAAGTAAAAAATAAATGGGTTTACGCTGAATGGGGATGGAATGCTGGTCTCGGAGCAAACATAAAAATGCGAAGGTCTTCTTGTATAAACGACGTCAAAATGTCAAATATGAAGCCTGATGTATGGTGATGATGCGCAATATGAATTTTTTGTGGAAGCGCTTGCAAAAAAAAACACTTCTATCGGCGAATTATGGTCATGTGTTCCATCGCGCATAATACGATCGTACTTTCGATCATTTAGGGTGTTTTACATCGTAATAAATTCGGTACCAGTAAAATTCATTGAAGATCGATTGGTAAAATAATAATATATGAATGTAATTGAAAATTGCACATTTAATTTTTTCTATTAGCTTAATGTAAAAAGATAAAAACTGGTAATTTTCTTTTACTTAGATACTAATTTCTAAGAGACATTCATTCGGACGAAACCTTTATAGAAAAAACATAGCATCTTGCAAATAAAGTAATAAATAAACTGCAAGAAATATTGGTTGGCCTTCAAATTTGAAGGAAAACTTTACGGTCATGGCAAGAAAATGATTCTATTAAATTTTTAACGTGACTTTTTTCTGGAAAGGCTTTATTTCATATGTTTATTAAAAAGTCTAAAATAAGTTTGGGATATAAACATTCGGAAAAGTCGTAGGAATTTTTTTTCTCGCATAACTTATGAATTTTTTGAGAAGCAATATTATAAAACAATAGAATTAAGCACATTCAATAGGTGTATAGGTTTTTAATTATATATTTTATACTGAAATAATGCAAAGATCATACCTGTTACTGAATCTGTTCATTTAAATTAATTCTGGTGACCCAGATAAATGACGCAAACATGCAGAACACAAGTAGGGAAAATTATTTAAAATAAAAAAAATAAAAAAAATTTATTTAAATTTTGGAGTCTCTCCTAAGCAGTGATATTACCCAGGTCAAGCGACGATTACATTAGCAAATCACAAACCTCTCTAGCAAATTCATTAATTGTTCGTTAGTAATATGTATGTCTGATGTTAAGAACAACAACCAATAGTTTATGGCGAAATAAATTTAGTGTATACGTAATAGAAAAAAGTTGATCTTTTTTAATGCATGTTTCCAAAGAAAATCGAAAGATTAATTATAGCCTGAGTACCGATTTGAATCTTGATAACGTGGTAACGTTCCGCTATTTTTTCAGGTAAAATTATTTCGAGGCATGACATCATGGCTATAGAGTGATCGTAATGGAAATACGTTATACTTCGAGTAAAACCAATGTGAAAATCTTTAATATATATTCTTTTCGAGATTTATGGATATTTTGTATATAAAAGTGCGCTAATTTTTAGAATGTACTTTGCAAGTTTTAGGTGAATCGATAACATTAATAACAAATAATTTGACCCCAAAAGACTATATTACTAAGTGAAAACCCTTAGGCGACAATATGTCCCACGAGAGAAATAACTGTGAATTGCAATTAACTCAACTGGCTACTTTGGACATCTCTTTACCTTTTTACACCTTCGCCAAGGAAATAAAGAAAATATTTTCAAGCGTTACAACTGCAGCCTTTTCATCCAGAGGCAACATTTTTCAAAGCACCTGGGACGCAACAAAACAGAATATTGTGATAAAGAAACGTAAGAATTAGATGGTGTAAAATACGAATGTGGGTTAGCGTAAAAAGAGAACGAGGAAACGTGGAAAAAAGAAAGAGTTTCATGATAGAGGAGGCTGCACATGGGAGGAGAGAGGACGCGGCGAGGTCAAAGGGTAATAAAGGGGACGTGGAAATAATAATTCTTTCCACACTCAACATAAATTCTTTTGTCATCGAATTAATTGATGGGGAGGCTAGTTAGGGATGACTGAGAGAATTCAGAGCAATTCGGAAAGTGCTGGCGATTTTCCTAGATTATTCCAGAGAATAAGAAATGGCGGGCAAGGGAAAAGAAAGAGGTTAAAGGGATGAAACGATGAAAAGGAAAAAATGGGCAGCGCGAAAGGGAAGAGCGAGCGGATTAACAACTAAACCTCGGGAAAAAACCGGACGACAGATTCCGGAAAAGAACATGGCGAGCCTTCTGCAGATTTAGAATACGTAGTTTCATTTCTTTCACGCAAGCCAGACGGGGAGAGGAGAGACTTTCATTTCAAAAAATCTTTACTCTCCGTTCGGAAATATCTTGACCTCGAAAGGTCAAAGGCATTTTTAATAATACCTCAGTCGAATGACGGGAGCATATTTTGGCATGAAGATAACTTTCTGCTATATGTTACTTTATGGAAAACGTACGTTTAAATTTGTCGAAATGGAAAGCGATATTTAAATAAGCCTCTCTAATTTATTTATCAGCCAAAAGGAATTAAATCGTATTTTTTAACCGTGCCAATACTGTAAACAGTTCTGCCATATTAGCTCGCGTAATAGCGGTTTTTCCATAATATATTTTAATTGTAAATAAATTGTTTTAAATTTAAATGAATATACAGTGGAACCCAGGGGCGGATCCAGAAAATTCCCAAGGAGGGGGGGGGGTCACCCCAATTATACCTCCTCCCTCTTGATTCCGCCTCTTCCGACAAACAAACATTTTCAACATTCATACTCCCATCAGAATCTTTCTTTCCCTTGCCATACAGACTAAATCTTCGGTGTAGAAACAAGGATTGTTGCGCGGAATGAATTTAAGAATGCACCCAGAGGAGGGCAAAGAGCACATCCAAGGGGGGGGGGCGATCACCCCCATCGTCCCTCCCTCGGATCCGCCACTGGTGGAACTCCAATTATCCGTGTGCCTATTAACCTGGTGATCAGAAGTTCGGAAGTGTTTGAATTTTTCGTCTTTTTAGAGAAATGAAGAAGACACGCCGAGAAACGCAGAATACTTCTGTTTTTATGTAATAAAGGAAAAATTTACTTCTTAGGTATCTTCATTCGAGTGAGTGAAGCAGAGAAATTAAAGTAATTAAACGGACATTATAACAAATTCTAGCTTTTAAAATGCGGATTATCCTTACTCTTCAATTATCCGTACTCATTCAAGTCCCAATTAACACGCATTATCTGCGCTCACACAGACACACTAGGGACTCTACCCAACCCCGTCTGACGGTTCGCTTAGCTCGCCTATTATTTCCAAACTAATCTAACTCGAATTTAAATAATATCTGAAACATGAAATGCATTTTCAATACCTGATAATGCATATAAATAAAAGGATTAAGTTGTTTTTTTATAAACGGGGTACTTAGTGTGTTACAATTATGACTTCACATGTTTATGCCGTTGGTTGGAAACAATGGTACCCTAACATACTCTATTAATTCCCGTTTGAGGCATTAAATCAATGCTACTATAGATTATTAATTCCCATTTAAAAGCGTCGGAAACTTGCCATAATATTTTTCTTTTAGGAAAAAACCGGAAAAAATCTCCTTTTTCTGATTAAATCAAATTTTTACGTTACTTTGGACAGAATTTGAGTTTTTTCTTAAACAATAAATGCCGTTCGTTCAGATACAGAACTGTTCACGACCCGTATTTGCATCTCAATTCTGAATGGTTTAAGGAGGAAATTTTATAAATCTATGCACTGATTTCAATGTCTTTCTTATAGGAGGGTAGGAATGGATTCATGGGGTCGTAAAAATCCTAAAAATGAAATTTCGGAATTTTCTCGTCGATCAGGCCTAATTTCAGACCTGTAGACAATCAAGAGGTGTTTTTTGGTTTTGTGTCCACGCAAATATTTATGAATCTGTATATTTATAAAATTTATATTCTACAGTATAATGATTCGTATTTTCACCATTGGAAGCTAAAGTGAAACCTTATACTAAATATAAATATTAATAAGAATGAGAATTATTGGCATTATAAGAAATTTTTAATTTCTGAAGGGTATTTGAAAAACCATGTAATCTTTAAATTCGATGTTCTGCTTGACAAATATAACTCTGGATTTATTTATAGCATTATAAAAAAAATTTCAAAATTATAGTCAGTTTAAAAAAGATCTCTTGGCTATTTCTGCACAAATAACTCGTTACTCTACTAAGCTTTATGCATTAATCCAAGCATGTAAAATTTCCAATGCAATTTAAATAGGTTCTAGGAGGAACCCACCATTGCACAATTCACGATAGAAGGAAAAAATAATATTTCACCAATAGCGGAATGAATAATGGATCGAAAAACGGAGAATCTTCTCTAAAATTAGCGTAATCTCCATGAATTTATTCCAGCAGTTTCCGGCAGTTTTCAAGGATTTGTGGTGGCAGATAATCTGCGACGAGAATCAATGAAGCGAGTAATGACCTAGTTGGAGGCAATAAATTTATTCCACATCGCCATCTCCCCGACCACCTCACTTTTTCGGAAGATCAAGAGAGGATTTTAGTTTTAAATCCTCCTGATTGAGTAGTGCCGTGGAAATTTTGGACGCGGAAGTAAACGAAAAATTGTACTCCAGCTATGGTTTTTTATGCAATGTTAACGCTGCACCGCTAATGAGGCAAAAAATACACGATAATTACACGTTGGTTCTTAGTCTAACCACTAAATAATAATTTGTTTAATATAAAACAAAGTGATTAGTCATTTCGATATATTTACTTGCATGTCAGCAAGAAGTGACTTGCGCATATTAGCACAAGTTTTTGAATTTAAAATGTTCTTTTTTATCAATTACTGCTTTCTTTGAAACTGTCTCAAAAATATAGAAAACGTTGCTCTCCAGCACAAAAATAACTTACCTGAAAATAAACAACTATTGGCATAACACGAGACGAACGTACTCTTCATTCTCTTTACATTTATTTTATCCTTTTTCCAGCACATATCCTTGCCCTACTCCTCACTCCTTTTGTTCCTTCTGCCTTCCTCGCAACCTTCAAAACTTTCTTCTTACCTCTTTTGTTCTCGTTCGCAAACGTTACCTCGCAACAACGAAAGCAACCTCGAGACTACATGAAAAAAGAGGAGGAGGATTACCCGACACTTAAAGGTTAACTTGCATAATTCAAAACGGGTTAAACGTCAACCCGTTGCAAATGCCGTGTTTTTTGAGGGGTAAGAAGAACAGATGGAGCATCACGGGGTGTTTAGTCGCGATCGAGGGGCCTTAAGAGGGGAGCGATGGAGGATCAAGGGAGTAAGAGAAAGGGGAGGGACTTGTAGGGAGACGCTGAGAGGGAGTAGGAGGAAGGAGAGGGATCTCGGAGAGAAGGTAAGGCGACGCATAGGAGCGAGGAATGGGTGTAGGGATGGCGCGAGTTGGAACGGGAGTGGTTTGGATTCCCTCAGGCGACCCTGGCGACGTCTGCGGCGGCGTCATTTTGAGAAACTGATGCAAGGGAGATTTCTAGGGTTCTCGGAAGGATTGGCCAAGGAAAAGTAGAAGGGCGGAGATGTCGGGAAAGGGGGGGAAGAGGGGAAAAGAGCACTCAGAGGCGGGTCTTGGCGTGAGCAAGGGAGGTTGGCTGTGAGAAAAGGGATTGAGGAACGAGAGGAAAATAAATAGGAGATGGAGAGGGGAAGCAAATGTGCAGAGAGTAGTGATGTGGGTGGGGAGTAAGGAGAGAGATGGATAAAGGGAGTGAGGGAAATAAAAGGGTGACGGATATCAAGTCGAGGCTTCCGGGCAAAATTCAAGGTCACAATGGCGTAGGTGGCAAAGAATTCTCTCGCGTATTTCTATTTTTTTCTCTTTTGCGACATCATGACTTTCGTATTTTCATTTTCCGTTTTTCTTTTACTCGGATGGCCTCAATTCCACACGGCGTGCGTTGTGAGCGATATTGTGTCCAGTAGTATGATGGCCCCTCGCTGCTTAATACTATTTTTGGAAGGGAAGACTGTCTGGCATTCGTAGGAATGCTTTACCTTCTCGAAAAAATTCATGAGAGATTTAAGGGACGTCATCTCCCCCCCTCCTCTCTCTCTCTGCTTCTAGAATAACTCGGGTGAATTTCTGAAATTCGCTCGTTTTGCATTAGTTGCCGGTGTCCATATATTTTTGAAGAAGTAAGAATGTGTTTCTTTTAGATGATTTAAAACCTATGAGTTTCTTGAGGCAACAGTGTTTGGACGCATTCATCGTGTTCTACATATTTCAACTTATAATTCTAATATATTTTAATTTATCTCAATGTAATCATAAAAATTCATAATCATGAACAATTTGAAAGATTTTTGCACGTTTAAAAATTATACGGTGATTTTCATGAATATATGGAAATAAAAAAATAATTTTATAAGAAACCGCATAAAATTTTATTTAATCAATTATGGCATGCTACAGTAAAAAAATTAATGCATGTATAATAATTGATGCTACCAAAAATATTTTTAGCTAAAGAAATGTATGCGATAGTTCACTTGCAATGGTTACAAAGCAGGAATCTAAAAAAAAACATGGTAAAAAGACTCAATGAACCAAAGTATATAAAAATCCGATTTATGCTCATAGCATCTACCGCCTTTGCTCGTATTGTGGTCAAGGGGATGCTGAAAGTGCGGAAAATTCCGCAGGGATTGAGTACTATATGTGAATGCATTGGAGGGATCGAGATGTATTCTATCCCCAAAACGTCTGAGAAATGTCTCGCTTTGTGTGTGGGTGTGCGCGTGAGTGAGAATGAGAGAAAATGTAAAAATAGAGAGGTGAAGACAGGCGGGGAAAGAAAAAATTAAAGGACAAAAGGATGGGTCGGAATGGGTACTGGATAGGGAAAAAACAAATTCTCAAAGGCCCAAGAAAGAACGCTCATACTCAAAGAAGTATTTCTTCTTTCCTGCCCTTTACCTCTCTCTCTTTTTCGATTGTGTGGAAGCAGGAGGAATGCGTGTGTGCGTACACACTTGTACACATTCTTATTCAAATCCAAAAATCCAAAGTGGCGGAAACTGAAAAGAGGCAAATTCGTATGCTTTGGAACTTTTATTTTCAACGATACTGTGACGGGATAAAGCAATATATCCGGCTAAAGCGAGAAAGACATTCACAGACACGAAAGCAGAGTCAAAGTACCCCATCATGGGTTTGTACCTCCTTGACGAATTCCAAAGACCGATTACCTACATTCGGCCGATGGCACTGACCCTGAGCCAGGCGCTGTTCAAGTACCACTGACGAAAATCGTGAGCGCTATAAATTGCCAGAAGTTAAGCGGTTACGGTCCTATGCTCAAATCTTTGCCTCAAAGGATCCTTGCAAAGTAAAAACACTGTTTCCGTCAGTTACAACATGCAAAAGGATGAAGGGAAAATCGTCTTTGATATCAAGGGCCTTTGTTAAGCAATTTTTAAATTCAATGTTCTATAGTATATCGTCGTTTTTGTCTTTTACAATTAATAATTGTAAAGAGTAATAAGAACAGCGATGTATAAAAAATCAGGAGGACCATCAGTCTCTGTGTGAAGACTTAAGAGCCATTTCAGCGTGGTGCAAAGAATGGCAAATCAAAATTAATTATACTAAATGTGCCGCAGTCACGTTCTGGAAAAGTAAGAACAAAGATTTAGGTTTCGAATATAAAATAGATGAAATGAGTATTCGACAAGCTGAGTATGTAAAATATTTAGGAGTAACCATTTGTCGAGATCTTTCGTGGGACATGCACATTCGTCGAGTTATAGGCGCGGCCAACAAGAAACTGGCATTCATAGGTAGAATAGTACGGAACACTACAGAGAAAGTACGCGAAACATGCTACTTATCACTGGTAAGACCACAAGTGGAATACGCAGCGAGCATATGGGATCCGTACGAGAAGGGACACATAATTCAACTTGAAAGAGTACAGCGCAGAGCAGCCAGATTTGTAAAACAAAAGTACGAACATAAGGAAAGCGTCACCTCTTTATTGAGCGATTTGAACTGGGTATCACTGGAGGACCGTAGATTGCACTCAAGGTTGAAACTTCTAGAGAAATATAGGTCAGAATGTCTGAAAGAGGAGGTAGTGGGAATAATTGTGGCACCGACGTATATAGGTAGAAATGATCGAGACGATAAAATACGTGAGATCGATTGTAGGACGGAGCGTTATCTAGGCTCGTTCTTTCCGAGGACAATAAGAGATCACAATAGGAAATTTCGAATTGCGTTAGACAATCTTTAGGTAGGATTTGGTGCATTGCACCCCCTGCCACCCACCAACTTGGTGAATTGCAGGGTAACTTGTAGATGTAGATGTAGATGTAGATCTGTCTAAAAAGCACACGAAATTTGTATACCGAACAGAATTTTGTGAGGAAAAATTCTTTTCGTTTTAATTAGAATATCGAAAAGCTCACAATAATCGGAAATATTTTTACAAGTACTATATGAAAAGGAGACAGTTCAAGACAGAATAATATCTCTACTAAACATTTTCTTGCTTTATTTTAAACATAATGGATAGCTATTTCACAGTTATAGATTTTGTGATTATATTATTAGGTAAACAATATTTTTAATAAAGGTGAAATACTCCTTTAGCCAAACAATTAGAGGGTTACAAAACCCAATGCATTTCGCCCACAAGGTGGGCATCGTCAGGGGTGAAACCTGTTTCAACAGTGACTGGGAGCCAACTGCAAACAGGTTTCACCCCTGCGATGCCCACATTGTGGGCGAAATGCATTGGGTTTTGTAACCCTCTAATTGTTTGGCTAAAGGAGTATTTCACCTTTATTAATCTTAGCCAAAATTATTGAGCTACTATCAATTAAACAATATTTTTATAAATTTTTTGTATCCGATGATTTTGGACAAATATTCATTATCCAAACCTTTTATAATTATCATTGCATGATTTCAATTTTATGAATTATCGCAACTGCCTGTCAAAAATGACGGCTACGTATGAATTAGCTGAAATAAAATTAAAATAAAGAAATTAATGAAACCAACTTTTAAATGCACTGAAAAATATAAATAAATATAAAATGTACATAATTGAATGTTTCGGAAATTACAAATTGGCAAAGAAATATAAATAAAAACATTTTTGTACATTACGCCAGACAACTTTTATATTCTCAAAGCAACTTTCACCTTCTGAAACATTCGATTATGGGAATTTTAGATTTAAGCGTGATTTCATTAAAATAAATATATATAAATTTAAATTTTTTTTTTATTTCAATATTGAAAAGGTACTCTGCTTTCGCAGAAATTTTTCTTCAAGACTATAAAGTAATTTAAATATCTATAGCTGACTACATTAACAAAATATCAACGAAAAACTGAACATTTGTTTATTTTTGTTGCCGTCGTATTATTTATCGCAACCAAGGTATTGTTTAAACTTCAAGACAGCGTCGACATTTCGTGAATATGTCGATAGATGCGACGAAAAGTTATTATCCAAATCAATTGTACGCCATTACACGAAATGGAAACAATGCTAATCACCTTGATGATGAAAGATTTTCACGGAAGAATAAGTCAATGTTTACGTTAAAAACAAATTTGTTGATCAATTCGGCGCGTATTTGAAAATTAATGGCAGGAAAATAAAGTTTCGTTCTATTAGGCGTTTGTTGTTTGTAATCTTAAACTCCTGCAATGATTGTAAGTAATTTTAATATACGAAAGATTGTGCTACACTAGGGTGACCAGATGTTGATGGCCACAACCGGGACAAAATAAATTTTAAAGCCTAAAATCCGGGACAACTTGAAAAAAAACAGGGATAAGTGAATCTCACAATTTTCAGGTAATCTGTGCTCTATAAATGAAAAATAAACGTTATAAAAGAGAAAGGAAGTTATAATACTACGTAAAGATTATTAAATTAATATATTTGAAGAATAAGTAAGCATTATTGTAGTATAAAATAAATCAAGAGCCAACGTTTTTAATCATATTTCATTGAACTTCTTGCTGCCCTAATAAGATTTTGATCATTTTTGATCAGCTAATAAAAATCTTTACAAGTTAAATTTATGTTCAATTTACATAACATAATGGAATTAATTGAAAGGATAAAATATGCCATTCTCGAGCTAGCCCAATGGAGGTTGCGGCTATTGTATTGGAGATCGTAAAACTAAAAATATATCTGGACTCCAAATTATATAGGAACAAGTACGGTACGTGAATTTCCGCCTTTTAGTCCACGAGAGGGTGACCCGCGGAATAGTCAGGATTCAAAATCTGAACCAGTGCGACGACTTTTAAATAGAAAAATAGGAGGAGAATATGTGACCCAGCTGTCACCTTTATTTTCTCAGAATCTGCTCTTGGTGAACGAAACTGTCTTTTTCCAGGACTAGAAATAAGAATGCATTTTATGAAGAAGTAACTGGTAGATATAGTATGAGATTTTAAATGAATTCATGCAAAAGAAGGACATGAAATTTGTTCGGTAAATCATTACGTTTAAAATTAAAAAAACCGGGATATTTAGGCGTCCCGAAAAAAAATTTCGGGACACGGACAAAACATCGAAAACCGGGACGTCTGGTCGCCCTATGCTACACTCATCCCCGTGTTAATCACATGAAGAAAATAAATGCTCCTTGAATCTAACCCATGAATTCAATATTGACGGCAAGCAACTTAAAATATAAAAGCTGCGCTACCTGAAAGTTTGATCGTAAATTAATGAAAAATTTGAGTTATAAGCAGTTTTCTCATTATCACATTTAACTACATAGACATGGGACAGTAAGAGAAAAATGAGGTTATTATGCGTTTTTTGCACGAAGTGAAGGCATACAGGGGGTGTCGTTTCCATCCGTCCGTCCGCATGCTAAAACTCGGGAACTGCTAAACATATTTTTATGAGATTTGGTATTGGGAAGTTTTGCTAAAATTGGTCGACCGATTCCAATTTTGGTTAAAATCGGACATAAATTACGACTACTTTACATGAAGACCTAAAAGTATTTTACAACTTATGTACCTCGCTAGCTTCTCGTTAAATACTCATCTGAACGAAAAATATAGATAATGTTGTGAATTCTGAAATAACGCATTTGGAGACTGTGTACTCCAACACGGAATACACCTTTCCAATCTTGTTTTCTATTTGTGAAGATACTGTACAAGGATAATAAAAGAAATTTTACCATATACATAATTACAAATTAAAGGTATATTCTCGTCCACACTTTTATTAAAGCAGTATGCCTTTACTATTAAAAGTTCTATGCCAAAATCATTGACAATAACTAAAGTGAATTCACCTCTAAATGTTAACACGTTCTCGAATCAATTTCTATTAGTAATTGTGCAAAGGGACAATTTACGCAACTTATTTTGCCGTCGCATTCATTATCAGTTCTTTTAAATTACTCTATCAGCCAATATCGTCACGCTATCAACGTGATGGTAATTGATGAATGTTTTTAAAATTAATTTTGCCGCAAGTATGCTGCAGATAGCATAGTATGAATGAAATTGACGAAGCACCTACTGTTTTATTGCTCTCCTCGTCTACGTTATAGTGAAAATAATTGTTTGGAGAAATTTTAAATATACTTGCATGCGGTTAACTTCAAGAGCTTCCTTTCATATCGGTTTAGCTAAAAATGAGACACTAACAAAGAGGAGGAGAAATAATATTCGAGACGCAAGGGGAGTGGTAGAGGGGAGAGAAAAATGAATCTAAAACCTTAATATCGAGGATGTCGGTAGAGAATGGAAAACGGCAGAGTCATTCCATCCAGCCACCTCCATTTTCCCTCTCCTCTTTATCCTTCCTCTCTCCTCTCGCATAATCCTCACCCCCCACATCTTTTCTTTCCCTTATTTCTCGAAGATGAGCCCCTTTTTCTACTTCGCGCTGCTCCCGCGAAACCCAGGCGAGGTCCCCCTTTTCTCGCCATATTCCTTTACCTTCGACGATCGCCACGCCACGCGGGGACTATTCCCTTGTTTCTACGCACTCGGGTTTTTCACACCTCATACTCCATGTGGGTATATCATCATGCGCTACATTTCCTCCTCCAATCTCTACACTCTCATTGGATTTCGACCCTGCTTCACACTCACTTTCTCCCAATTCCCATTTCCACTTTCTTAAACCGCCACTTCCACCTAATTTTCTCCTTGCGAAAAACATCGTCCTTTCCCCCCTCTCCTTCTTCCTTCCCGCCCCTTACCGCTTTCATCTCCTTCACTTCCAATCACGGATTACGCAGAGGGAAAGCGACGGATGGAAAAGGGAGGATTTGGAAGAATTTCCCGAATTTGAGGTGGTTCGTTCGATACCGGCGGGGGTGAAAATAGGATGGGAGTGTGTAGGAAACAGCGAGAGAACCAGAAAGGACTCTTCTCGAATCTCTGAAGGTGCGTGAAGTGGAAAGGACAGGGAAGGAAACTAACCGAAGTGGAGAAAGAAGATGGTAGACGGATCTAAAAATAGGGAGAGGATAAAACGAAACGAAAAAGGCAATATATACAGAGAGAGAGATAACAGCGACACAAAATGGCAATGGCTTAGTAGGAAATTAACCCCCTTGAGAGTTTCTAAAGGGACTGTATTAAGGAATTGGAAGGAAAGGGAGGGAAGAAGATGAAAAAAGGAGAGAGAGAGAGAAGACGGGATTAAATTGATTTATTGAGGAGGGAGGAGGAAGACAGGAGTACGGCGAGGTGGCTTTTTTGCAAAAAAGAAGAGAGGCTATAAAGGCTATCGCCCCACGGAAAGGAATAGGAGAAGACTCGTTCGGATTTTTAGGGAGAGGACGGAAAAAAGGTTTTTTTTCGAGTAAAAAATTTATTCTTGTTATTTTTCACGTTTTTCCTCTTTTTTCAGCGTGCTTCGTCTGATTGCGCGTGCGTTATGTAGCGCGAGGCGACCGAAAAAGTCTATTTTTTTTGCGAAATGGCTTGAGTGACTGGAATTACTTATTCACGGGGGCATTCAGTGTGACGCTTTTTGGGGAACGGAAAAGTAAACCAATTACCTTCACCGAGGAAAAAATAAATCCTTTATTGCCCCGACTCTCTCGGGGAGACATTTAGCTTAGCAAAGAAACCGTCGATGGCGGGTAATTTCCGGTCGAACAGGCGCACATAAAATTCCATATCACATTTCGTAACGGCTACACAAAGGAAGCGAATGTTCTCTAGAATAATATTCCTCGGAGTAAGCGAACGATTTGGTTTACGGAATAAGTCAATAATTGCGGTAAATGGAGACACCGTATTGGTTGTAAATGTTAATGTCACTTAAAAATCGGCTTTCATTAGCAAATATTTTTACCTGTGCTATGTGGATAACGACAAAATAGCAAGGAATGTTCTCTTAATGTTAGTTTATCTAAATATATGTTGTATTGAAGTTCTTAATGACTATACACTGTCAACTATTCTATCATTAATTGGTATATTATTTGCTGATATGTATGGATTACACAATTAAATACAAAACAATGACATCTACTGCGTTTTTAAAACGTTAAGCAAAGAAGACGTCGTGAACATGTTGCAATAACAGTTGTTTATTTTATTTGATCGTGACGAACGAAACTAAATAATTTCATTTGTAAAAATATTTCGAAAAAAGTTAATAGCGACACTCGTTTCTAGGCCACCATTTTTAGTACCGCAAAATTGTTCGCTATTATATTTCCTTTGATGAAATCACATCGCTACGCGATAAAATAATTCTTCACTTATTCCACGTAAAAAAGCTGTTGATTAAAATTAAACTCTCCTAATGAAAAGTAATGAATTCAGGTGATGAGGCTAAAATGGTAAGTTTAGATCCATACTAAATCCTTAATGTCTCACGTTTGGGTACATCAAAGTGAACAACAATACAAGTTATGTTTGAACGTTCAAAACAAGGCATTGAAATGACCTTTCTGTTTTATGAAGAAGGTCACTTTTGATATGCATTTTATTCTGCTCTTTTTGGAAACTTAATCAGAAGCTCAAATCCTCTCTTTTAATGAAAACCCTTTCCCCCTTGACATAACAGCGTTAGGAGAGAGAACTCAAAAATGAAGCGTATTTTAATTTCCTTAATCCATCAAAAATATAGGATTTTTTGGGATTGCAAAAGAACGTCCTACGAAAGATTTTAATAATTAAACGTAAATGATTAATCATTTTCAGAGAATTTAGTATACATTCCAAGAAGTTATAAGTGATCCTCTTACCTCTTAATAATTTTATCTTATAATAACTTGTTTAAATTAGTTCATTACAATAGAAACACTGGCTGCAATTTGGGTAACATCTGCGTACAGTTACATTATACAAGAGTGAGCTGTCATCGTATATAGAAAATATTATAAACTTTTTTGAAAATTTCAAAAATAAAATGTGACATTATAGCACCCTCTCTGTAATAAAAGTCATAATTATAGTCTGATTAATTAATTATAAAAAAGAACGAGCTCTCCAAAATTTCAATCATGCTTTATTAAATACTCAAACTTTTTCAAAATTACGAAAAACGCAGAGCGAGAATTGTCTGATCTCGCTCAGCGTAAGAGAAAGATTCTCACGATGTTTCATGCGTGGGAATTACGAGAAAAATAAACGTTTCCATTCGTTTTGTCAAAGTAAGGAATTTTTTCACTTTCGTTCGTAATGAAATTACTCGGATAATCCGCAAAACGCTCGAGTAAGGGACAAGGCTCTTATTTGCGAAAAATTCACACAGCCTTTAATTTCGACGTGAAACTATACATGGCTTGAGTAGCTAAAGTAAAAAAATAAAAGTAACTTGAATGGGCAGAAAATTGAGAGTTGCGTAGAGAAAGAGAGAGAATGAAGAGGAAATAAAAGAGAGAGGGAAACGGTAAAATAAGGATGGGGAATTGGAGTAATTGGATTGGCAGCGGGAGTGATAGAGGGAAAGAGAAGTGCGCGTTAGAACTAACCACCCCCTATTCCACGAGGACCGCTCGAGAAATTTCAAGTGGAGAGAGGAAAAAATAGAGGAGGAAGAGAGAGAGGGAGTGAAAAATAGGGATGTAGTCTCCCAGACAGGAGGGAGAGTTGTACTGCGGGAATGAGTTGTGGAGAGAAATGGGAAAGCCTAGTTTGAGGAGAATGGGAGGTGGACAGAAGAAGAGAGAATCAGAGTGAGAGGATAGTGAGAGGGAGAGACTTTGAAGAGGAAGAGGGAATAGAGATGGGCGTAAAGGGGTGGTAGAGAGAGAGAGAGAGAGAGATAGGTAGGTTGAGGGGGAGAGAGGGAGAGAGCGGGAGACTGGCGGTCACTAATGAGTGGCCAGAAACTCCTCTGGGAGAGGAAGTGGATGAGAGAGTCTCTTGCATTGTTTTTAGAAAAACTCTTTGCCTCTTTCGCGTCCCTCTTCAAATTTTCCTCCCTCTCTTTCGCTCCCTTTTATCTCTTCTCACTTTCTCCATCTTCCTTCCTCCTCTCTTCTCTTCCTATTTCGCTTCCTCCCCATCTCTTTCCCTCTCTCGCTGGCGCGCCGCATTTCATGCTTAACAAACTTTCCTCCGCCGCCTTCATAGCATAGCGGTCTTCGCCACCGCACTCGCCGCAAACGCTCGCGTCGCTTTCCGTGTATTCTGTCATCTCTCTTTTCCCTTCTTTTACCTCCCCTTAACGTTCTCGCCGTCTTTGTCATCGTCCCTCTTTTCAATATTTTCTCTCTCTTATACTGTCCACTTTGTTTTTTCGAGAACTTCTCCTTCCACTTCTCTTCATCTCACACTTTCCGTCTCCTCTATTTTTCGCATTATCCTTTCCCTTGTCTTTCATTGCGCCCTTTGAATACTTCCCTTACTCGCTGTGGAAGAAGTAATTGCCGGAGGATAAATTTTCTTTTTTTACACGGCGAAGCTGTTTTTTCGTCAAATACGGAGCCTTTACGTTTGTTTTTTGTGAGTAAAAGAATTTTTCACTGCCAGCTGCTTTTTTCAAATTACAGCAAAGGGAAAAAATGTCCGTCGTGGACCATTATCCCACTCTTTGGTCACGTGTTTTTTTAGATAATTAACGTCCCTAATATGTTTCAGAGAATGCTAATGTTTGTTTTTAGTTTTACCTTTTAAACCCGTTTAACGAAAGTCGTCTAGTATTGAGACGTTGATAACAATTGCTCAAAAAAATGAAGCAGACACTCGAATGAAATCAAAACAAAGGGGGACTAAGAGGAAATCGCCATAATGCATGTTCTACCGCTCCCATTTCGCGTCATTTAAGTCTTCAGAATAAAATTACAAGTTGCTCGGTAGGGAAACATTTTCCTTTCTCTCTAAATTAGCACAAGTAATTTAATTAACCGAGAAGGAGTTGCCGTGGGAACATTTTCCGACCCAGTGAAGCGTTTGAATAATTAAATAACCAGTTTTGAAAAAGAAAAGAATAAAGTAAAACCATAGGTATCCTATTATGCTATTCATAAAAATTTTGAGCAATTATTACAACTGCCGACATTAAATGCAAATATAAAATATGTAAAGGTTGAGAAAAATTTTCTTGCAGGAAATTGCCATTATTAAAAAAAGATTTCCTTTTTGTGTGACATTCATTAAAACGAATATTTTCTTCAATTCTGAAAAAAAACTATCGTTTCAACTATCCTGAAAAAATTGAGGAAACTTTGGTGCCCAATTATTGCTAATGATATGCGTTAAAGCATGTGCGTAAAATGCACGATAAAGTTAGAGCTGATTCTTCAAAGTTATCTATGATTCGTGGTTTTTTTAATGAAAAGCTTTAGGAAATTTCAGATCAGGAACTAAGAACAATATTAATGGCCACTTCGACAAAAAAGAAACCCTTTTACTTCATAATTAATTTGTCAGCATTAAACGATTCATTTTATTCATCATATCGCCAAATTAAACATCAAATCTTTCCGATAACGATTGGACTGAAAAGATAATACTAACAATAAACCAATCTTGGAAAATTAAAGCTAAGCGGGATTATCTTGAGTTGCTGTCCGCTAACTGTACCACTTTCACATCCGCCTGACTATACGTCCTTGCCAAATATTTCCGAATGAATACACGTCATAGGAAGAGGGACGCAAAAAAAAAAGTATTGAAGTAAAAAAAAAATGATACTCCGCGAAATCCATACCCTTTGAAGTCGACGCGAAGAATGAGAGAGAGAGAGAGAGAGAGAGAGAAGGAAGGGAAATACAGAGAATGGGAAGACAAGAGGAGGTGCGATTCCTCGATTGATTCTGGGTAAAAAGGAGGAATTCGGTGGAAGCGACTGCACGATGAGAGAGAGAAAAACTTGTCCGTCCCAATCTTGGAGTTGGGTCAGCCGTCGGCAAGCCGCATAAGGTCGGCGCACCACTCATGGCGGGTGGTGGGGGAGGTTTCGGGAGGCGGGTGGGGTCGAAGAGACCCGCAACCGCAAGGCCGCCAATTGCTTCGTCTCATTGGACAATAGGAAGGAAGACGGTAGGGTCAGCGTGAGAGGGGGAGGGAGAAAGAGAAGGGTTTTGGGTTGGCGAGTAGGACGTTAAGGTGAAGAGGCGAGGCGGTAGGGTGAGGGGTAAAGGGAACGGTTGGGAAAAAGAGAAAGAGATAGGGTTGCGCAAAGGCGAACGGGTGAGGAAATGGAATTAGGTCGTGGTGAAAGGATGGAGATGGGCGTTGTCAAAGAAATGGGTGTGAAAGGATGAAGGCCCTTCGAACGGCCATTTGGGATTAAGGGATTGGTGGGCGGAGAGGCGAGAGGAATGTTAATAAGCCTTTGATATCAACTTAATGGTCTTTGAAGATCCGGTATATGATAATTTTCGCTAGGTCGAATCGTCCAGATTGGCAGCGATGGACAATTGGGATTTGATTTCGGTAGGAAAAAAATTGTCAGCGGAAAAAATCTAATCCGCGGACATCAATATTGAGAGGATTTTATTGTGTGTGAGAAACGATAAGAGGCCAGTGATGAGTCTGGACAGAATTACGTTAATAAAAGGATCCTGCCGAAAAGCGGAGTGGCGTACGCATATATCATGGATTATTTTGAAAATAGAGAATAGATAACAGGCAAGACTATTACGTTTGCAGAATTAATTTTTGCGTTGACAAAGCTCTATAAATTCTATAAAGAATAAATTATTCGAACCGTATTTTTTATCGAATAGCAATGAATCTAACTGAATTGAGGTGGTATTTCAACTATTCCTTTTAATCTTTTTTAATGACGATTAAATAATATTTAAACAAAAATCCAACTATCCTACGTGACCCCATATTTCATTTGAGTATTATAGTATTCATTCAAAAATCTCACCCCTCCGAATAAGACGTGACCAATTTTTCTATGGAAAAGACAGGTGAAATTATTTTTATGAAATTTTCCATTTAATGAAACAATTTATAATCGATTGTTTATTACATGTAATGAATGTCATTCCTTAAAGTTTATTTCTGTGATATATTTGCTTAGATATTCTTTCTCGAAACAGAAAATACCTTTTGGTTCGAAATCTTCGTTGAGACGCGGATCCTGAATTTTGAAAGAAAATGAAGAAAAAAGGTGCGCGTAGCATCGAAGTAAACACGGCAAATAAATATATATACATCAAAGTTTAGATTGGTATAACGAAAAATGAAAATCCACTTAAAATTGTCCTTCTGAGTTACTTGTCAAGCGACGAAGAAGCCTCATTAAAACCGTTTCCCGGCCTCGAATGCTTGGTCAAAAGCCTAAATGAGCACCAGACGGTCCAATCCTCGACCGAATCGTCTGGGTAAAATGAAAGCATCCCGATAACGGAAAGAAAAACAAGGGAGACGATTCAGTACCTGCTTCTGTCCCTCCAATTATTCATTCGGAAGGACCCATTTAAAAAGACGGAGAAATGAGTCGGACGGGAAGGAATTGGCGAGGGGAGGAGAAGGAAGACACAACATGAGAGGGCAAAAGGAATCACTGGGAGGGAAAGGTTCTTGGTAACTATGGAAGGGAGAGATGGGGCAAAATCGCTAAGCAGGGAGTGAAAATGTATCCGTCGGGGTAGGGTAGGGAGAAAGGAGAGGAGGAAGTGAAGGAGATGGGAATGCCAAGGAGTAAAATATATTGGAGCGATTGAGAGGCTTCGAGATGAAGTTGAGAGGAATTGCGATAGGTAAAGGGAAATATTCCCAAGTAAGAAAGGAATCGGTACGAGTGGTAGGTTGGTTTAATGGCTTCCGAGAAGAACCAATACGGAGATGGAAAAAAGAGCCTCTTTGGACTACATGCGGCACTGAAGTACTCGTTTCGCGGGCAGGCCGGCGATTATTTTCTTTTTCAAAAATAATTAAACAACTGAGGTCCGACGCGCCGCTAGTGAATTTAAATGGAAAATTTTACGTCCAGTGAATTTACCGCCCTCGGCCGCCCGCCGGCACTCTCCCATGGGAGGGAGGGAGGGAGAACATTGCTCCTTCGCTAATGTCTTCTCCTCACCCTTCTCTTTTCCGCGCCTCCGGTTCCATTAGGTATGTGTGAGTGAAGCGTCTGCTAACATGGAAATGTTGGTAGATTGAGATTCTGGATCACCGATTCGAATGCAAATGGTTCGTCCGGAACCCGGTGTAAAATCTTGAGACGCGGAAAATTTTCGCCCCCCAATTCAGTTCTCTTTAAATCTGACAGGAAACTGAATGCTCGGATTATATGGGCTCTTGAGGGGCTTTTGAAGATCTCATCATAAAATTTTGCCAGCCACCCTCTCTCTCACCAATTTCCACGTGTTCAAATCTCTAATTCGATTTCCATAAATCTGTCTTTAACGGTTCCTTCGATTTCTTATTCGTCGGATCCACTCTCCCTTTACTCCTCTTCCAGTCCGCCAATCTTCATTTCCACCTATCTTCTTTTGCACTTCGTTATGCGCAATGGTATAAGGCGAAATTTGAGATAAGACCTCAATCTGCACATTCAGTGGAGCTGAGAGATATTCGCTCATTCCTCAACAAGCGAATTCCTAAGATATTGAGCCTCCCATGTTCTATATCAGTGGTACATAAACCTTTCCGCTCGCGGGCCACAAAGCCCACTTCTGCCCTCTTCCCGGGCCACAAGCAGTCGAGAATACAGCTGAGGAATAATTTAAGAAACCCATAAGATTAAGCTGGGCCTTATATAATTGGGTCTTATATAATTAGTTTTAAATTTATCTCTAATAGGAATAGAGAGTTAAAGGAGAAATATATTTTTTGTTTAATTTTCTATTTTCACTTTATTTTACGTCGTCTCATTTAATTGTTAAATTCATTACGATCCGGATTAAAATGCTCAAGGGACCGGATGCGGTCCGCGGGCCGTAATTAGGGCATGTGTTAGATAAGGCGTTGCACAATACTACTAGCAATCAAGCAACCATTGTGGACACAACTTTCATGGGATTTTAATTACATAATAGCCACAATATATAACTTATTTAGAACGTAAATGCAAAGTTTTCTCTTTGTAAAAAACCTTTGCTTCTGAAGGTGCGTGTCGTCAATTCGCCCTATCGTGTCAGATTGTACATTATTAACCTTTAGTCAGTTTAATCCTTTCGCGGGCTACGGAAAATGTATTTCAACTGGGTTCGTGGGAAATCCATAAACCACTCTTAAATCGAAATAAGTCTACAATAAAATTATGGGAGAAGAAGATTGTTTCGATCACAGAATGGATAGATCTGCCACTTGGGACAGATCTGTTAACCTTTTATTTTCTCGTTGATCTTGAAATTCTAAATAGTTTTATGATTTGGAAAGTAAGCAGAAGTTGTGCTGAACGAGATCCACAGACATTCTGTATTCCTTATACCAGCGTTTCTCAAACTGTGTTCCGCGGAACACTAACGTTCCGTGAGATGTTAATAGGTGTTCCGCGAAAAAAATCTATGCTTGAGATATTTCTTCTTCTAAAATTTATTTTTTTTTAATATACGTGTATGTAAGATAAATACTAAACACATTTATATAGTTGTTCTTATTATTACACGATGATCTGCCTTTAAGAAAAGGTGTGCCGTACCCGAGAATGGCAGGAAGTCGCATGAGGGATCATCTGATGCATGAACACATGACGTTCGATCTGCATGGGCAGCATTTACCAACTAATTGATTTATGCCGTCTATTCGATGATCGCTCTATATCCCGTCTAGACCTCATTTAAAAATACTTCTCCGTGAAATATATCACATTTTTAAAAAGTTATTGTCTGATTTAAAGCGTTTATATAATTACATTACTAAAAAGTAAGTAAATATGAATGTTGTCATATGGCTACCTTTGTTTATAAATGAACCAAAAAATGTGAAACCTGTAAAACTAGATTATTATAAATCTTTAGACAATATTATTACATAAAATTTCTAAAAATAATTTTTTATTCCTACAGAAAAATATTGGGCTGGAACTGGTTAAACAATTATACTAAACAAACTTGTTCCCCGTGGATCTGTGACTAAAAAAAGGATATTTTAAACAAAAAGCAGAGTTTTCTGGTTCTCAAACTTTGTCAGAATCAAACAAGCAAAAAGTAGGAGTACTTCAAAGTTAAGATGAACTTTCGGTTTCTGGAAAATCGGGAGGTGAGCTGTCCAAGATGAAACAATTAATGTCCAATTCCAACAAATTAGCATCAGGTAGTAAGAAACCAAAAAGAAAGTACGATGAAAGTTATTTGTCTTTTGGATGTACTTAAATTGGAAATAAAGAGGCTCCTGATGCTCAGTGCGTGTTATGCAGCAAAACATTATCTGACAGTTCTTTAGCCCCTGCTAAGCTTCGAAGGCATTTTGTAACTAACCATACTGCATATACAGACAAAGATGTGATTTTTTCAAGCAACACCTTGATTTGCTTGGAAATAGTGAACTCTCGATGCATAAAATTGCCAAGTCAGGCAATGAAAGTGCAACAGAGGCATCAAACAAAGTAAGTTACCGTATAGCGCTAGCCGGAGAAGCGCACACGATTGGAGAATCGCTTATCAAGCCTTTTGCGAAAGATATAGTAATGTGCATGTTTGATGAGCAATGTAGTAAAAAAATAGACCCAGTACAGCTCTCAAACAATACTATTGCACGTAGAATTAAGGATCTTGCTGTTGACATTGAAGAAGAGCTGGTTTCCCGACTGCAAATCTGTGATAGGTATTCATTGCAGCTAGATGAGTTCACAGACGTATCAGGGCTGTCGGTATTGCTTCTATTTGTCAAATATAGGTTATATATATGTGTATATATATATATATATATATATATATATATATATATATATATATATATATATCAAAGAGGACCTGCTCTTATGTGATTTTTTGGAAAGTAACGCTACTGGCGAAGGAATATTCAACTGCATCAACAATTTTATGCAAAAGCATGCGATTCAATTGGAAAAATGCGTCGATGAATGTAGCTATGGGGAAAATTGCAGTGGCTGTAACGCGGATCCAAAGTGTGGCACTAGTAAGCACCAGTAGTCATTGCGTGTTACATAGACATGCACTAGCACTTTAAAAAATTCCTACATCTCTGAAAAATGTTCTTTAGAAGGCAGTACAAATGATCAATTATATTAAAGCTCGACCACTTCAATCTAGGCTATTTAAATTTTTTTGCGAAAAAATGGGTGCTGAGCACACAGTGCTTCTTCTACATACAGAGGTGAGGTGGCTTTCGCGAGGCAAAGTTCTTGTAAGACTTCGAGCTATGTCGAGAACTATTTGTTTTATGGATTCCACGTTTCGACTGTCTGATTGTTTGACAAATACCTCTTGGCTGCTGAGACTTGTGTACCTTGCAGATATTTTTACGAAACTAAATTAAGTGAATCTGTCGATGCAAGGATAGAATATGACAATTTTACAGCATTTGATGAAATTTCATCATTATTAAAGAAATTGGAATTTTGGCCTCATCCATAGAAAAAACAACATCAATTTTTTCCCTACACTTAGTGACTTTTTGATTGAACATAATTCTACTGTCGAAAAAGGTAATTGCAATGCCATCGTACAGCAACTAAAGGACACTCTAAACTGTCAAAACAATTTCTTCTAACAAACGACGATTGTGCTTGGGTTCAAAATCCATTTACATTTAAAGCAGCCTAATTCAAGAGTACCCGAATATTGGGAAACGTGCAGTTCGCGTTCTTCTTCACTTTGCTACAATGTACCTGTGCGAAACAGGGTTTTCATATTACGCTGCAACAAAAACAACATAGGAATAGAATTGATGCTGTACCTGATATAAGGTTCCGACTCGGCAAAGTTGCTCCTATTATTAAGCGAATTTGTGATTTTAAAAAAACACCTCATTAAAAAATATTTATTTTTTCATATTTTATAACAAAAAATGTAAAATGAAAAATTTTACGTTATCTTGTTATATTTTTTTTTCTGTTATAAAGTAAATTAAAAAACGCATATGAATCAAATTTTGAACATTTCTTGCGGAAATTAATTCGCCTGTGAGACAATTTTTTGCTGTCTCCCTTAATCCAAGCGCGCATTATATCTCATGAGCTCCTGATGGTGTTCCGTCAATACATTATAATTAAATATGTGTTCCGTGGTCAAGTAAGTTTGAGAAACCCTGCCTTATACTATTATATAGACAACTGATTGGTTGTCTTTGTTCGCGTAAAAACCTAGGTCTCCCTGTTTTGCATCTTTTTAGCGAAGTAAGAAAGAGTTCCCGAAGAGGCTCGACTAGTTGTTGTTGGGAAACAATTGCAAAGAAAAACAAGATGATCCAAAAAGAACTTATGATGCCTACTTTCCATTTAATCGTTTATTTAATATTTTTAATAGCTTTAAAGTCATCGCGGATATGTAGCTCTTTGTGTTCCAAAATTTCATAATTTAGCGTTATAAAATACTACAAATACATTCGAACGGAATATTAAATTGATCACGTGTATTTGTGCGGCAAAAATAACGCATGTATGTATTAGAATATACCGAATCTGATTGTGAGTCCATCAATAGTTGTTGCCATGACAACACTCTCGTAATGAGTGATAAAAACTACAAAAACACCAGTATTTACGCAAAATTCGAAGAAATGCGATAGATAAGCAAAATTCTACGATAGAAATTAGAATCTTTATTTCTTTCCTCAGAGAATACTACAAAACTCTCTCCGATATTATTATTTTAATGTGCAAGAGAAAATTACCCTGCACAATGGATTTCAGATTTCCCATGTAAATCAAATGAGAAGGATAGTTCCTGGATTCAAACACGGTACTCCAATCTTTAAAACAAGCTATTCTCGGGAGCTCGACTCATGCAGCAAGAGATTTCCAACAAGTTTCATGAAAATCGGTCTGTTGGTTCATAAGTTAATAGGGAGGACGGACAGACAGACAGACGAGATTTATTACATTGCTAGTCATATATTTCCATTGAAAATCTTCTATATTTCTGTAACTCAAAGAAAAATCATCAGAAAAAACCTGGAACTAATGAATACAAACTCCAGGCCTCAAAAGTTTTGTCGAATGTGCACATAACGTGATAGGTTTCGCAGAAATACATTGGAAAAACATGCAAAGTCTCTATAGCCATTAAGAGTTTGATATAAAATCAGTGCTAGAATTGGCCGGGAACGCCGTTTCACTTGATACAAAACGATTAAAAAATCAGATAAGAATTTTCCGGTTACATTTTTCTAATTCGTGCACTAGGTATAATTAAACAATAATCGATTCACTAAATTACACTACCGAAAGTTTATTCTAAGAATTAGAATAAATTGTTGTAGTAAACATTTGCTTAGACTACAAAAATTGAAGTTTTATTGGAAAATACCCATTAGGCCGTTACCTACAAAAGCTATCCTCCCAATCCGCGCATTAAAACTACTTTGCTTCCTAATGTCTGGTTTTTGCCTGAAATCAGTTAAGTTTCTAATCAGGTCCTAAAATCCTAGAATATTGGTGGTAAATTTGTGCTGGATAAAAGACATTCATTGAATCGTATTAATTTTCAGATATGGTGCTTTTCTAATAATTCATCAAGGCTCGCACAGGGAACCTTGCATCTGCAAATGCAGTCTCTTTTCTTTATTTATCTTTTATCTAAAATATCGTAGCTATCACTGTGCAGTTTACGTCCTATTCAGTTGATTTCCAGAATATTTCCAAGCACCTGACTATTATATATGGAATCAATATTCACATAGATCCTTATTTAACTGCTTGCGTCACTATGTTATTAAATAGCTCAATAGTCTATTACACAAGTCTCTTAATTCTATGCTACTCGTTGCATTCTTCCTCACCCTTTCCACTCTTCTTCATCTCATCCAACTAAGTCAGGGGTCGGCAACCTACGGCCCGCGGGCCACGTGCGGCCCTCAAGAACGCTTTATGCGGCCCGCAAAGCTGTAATGAAAAAGTGATCAGGAAAATTTCTCATGGGCAATTTTATACTTTTTGAGTAAATTTATGGTCTCAAAGCCTTTTCGGGTGAAGTTTTAACGCTAGTAAATTATGTAGACTTGATTTAGTTCATATGAAATCACAGAATCTCTAAAAAAACTTCTGATTTATTCGCTCATCCGGCCCGCCGAGGCTTTCTTGACTCCTAATGCGGCCCTGCGAAGCATTCACAACTGCAAATGTGGCCCGCCATGCAGAAAAGGTTGCCGACTCCTGAACTAAGTAAAGAGTGATTCCCTATTTTCCTAACCTCCTCTAACGTAGTCTTCTACGAATGCCATTATGCTTCGATAGTGATTGGTATCTTCTAACAAGTGACGCCCTCTGCTCGTAACAACCTACACTACTTGAACCAAATTCTTTCAAATATGAACGCTTATATCTTTCATCTTTCGAATTTTGTACTCTCCAGCCCCCATATACTTATCGAACGAATGCGTCAAAAAATAATTTTCCCGTATTTTTCATGAACATCGCTAGGTATTTTGAGGTCAGAGTCAATGTGCGGTAACTTGTCGCGCTTGCGTGTTGAAAAGGCTTAAAAATATTCACCCGAGTTGAATAAGACTTAATATATCCCTATCTTGCTGACCTAATTGCATTTCGCCAGAATGGGTTAATGCCAGCGGTATGCTTACCATCCTATATCATCTAACGTCTCATGCCTTGGTTTGGTTGAATGTCAAGAGGGTCTGGTGTTAAACATGGCACGTGAAATAAGGTGCGCGCTCCCATACACGTACACACACGCGCGCAACCAATAACATGCCCTACATATCCCATCCCGCAACATATACCACTTCCTCAATTCTATAATCACTCCCTTTTTCCAACGATATTCCGTATATACATCCGTAGATAAATTCTTTCTTTACTTTTCCTCTTCATTAAGTGTATGTATGTATGTGTACGCATACATAAACTGGTTATTCACTTCTTTCTGCCCATTACATCCACTCTCTGCTATTTCCCCCCCTCCTTTCTCCCACTCGCGATTCTCTCTAACGCTCTTCTCCACCAACTTTTTCCCTCCTCTCTGTCACTCCACCACCCCCTCTAATATATCCGTTCTGATTTCCAGCAAAAAATACCTTCCACTATTACCACACACACACACACGTACATAGCCTTATCCGTATCCCACCGAAAGGAGTGCCCCTCCTTCAACATTATCAGCTTGGGAGAGAAGTGCCCAGGATCCGCCAGGCTTCTTGATTTACGGCTCACGACGCGACCTTCTCTCTCCCTCCGCTCCTCCCTTCCTGTGACTTCCCTCCTTTCTTTGCCTCTCTCATTCCACGCCACCTAGAGCGACATCTCAATCCCTTCCCACTCCCCCTTATCTCCCGACCACTTCGGAGGTCATCCTTCCTCCTGCCAAACCTTCAACCTCCGCCCCCTCCCTAGCTATTTCTTCCTTTCCTCTCTTCTTTTGCACCGAGTCGATTCCTGGCAGCCCGTACAATGCCGAGGAGTATAGCGGGGGACACTCATTATTTCCTTTGGCCCCGCGTTCGCTCTTCTCCCTCGCTCTCTGCCCGCATCAACATCCTCCTCTAGCTTTCAGGACGGTAGTTAAACGTTTACCTTTAAAGTTTGGACTTCTTGTGATATTGTTTTTAGATGTATCGATGGAAGCTTTGGTAACACGAAAATGAATAATCGTTTTGAGGTTCGTCAGGGAGATCGTAAATATTACGCAGGAAGTAATTTACTTTACCTTGTAGATTTATTTTATGAGAAATACGGGTGTCAGTTCGGGCATGCAGGATATAAATTACGAATTAGGATTTTTGGTTCATCTCTACCAAGTGATTTTTCACTTTCATATTTTCTCTTAATGAACTAATGGTTCAAATTATGAACATTGTGGATAAACAATTTAAGAAGAGCAAAATAATTTGTAATTCAACGCGGAATTATCAAGCTCATCTTATAGCTGAGAAAATTCAAGAACAAGCTATTGAAAATACGTCGTCAATAACCAAAACAAGGTTATAAAAAACCATATGCAAATTACAGCTACAAAGCAGCCGTCTTCAGGGGTAATTCACTCAAAATAGAATCTAAATTCTAAATAGATTCTTTTAGAATTTATTTCCAGTCCACTAAAGTAGGCTGCTATGTAGCCGAAATGCGCATAATGCACATAAATGGTTTTTTATAACCTTGTTGTAGCTATCGGAGATTCCTGAGACAAGTATTTTTTAAGAGCTTGTTCTTGAAAATAATTTTCGCTTTTCAAAATATTGCATAGATACACAACATTGTTTAAAATTTCCGTAATTTTTCATTCATTATGGCATAAAACACATCAGTATTCACATTGTCTTATAATTTTAATATTTTAAAAATGCGTGTTTCAAAACACGATTAAATCATTCCGTGTCCCAATATTCCAATTAAATTAGCAAGCATAGAAAATAGTTTCCATTTTTCTATTTCAGTGATGCAGTAAATCCTTATCCTCCTTCATTATGACATCATTATATAAGCTTTATGCTGTTATTATCCAAGAAAATTTATTTCACCGGATATGTTCGACAATTTAAAGTGGGTTTAATTAGCTATTGCCACGGGGTATTTAAGCGAAAAAATAGGAAATATAGTCCAATATTTTTAAAATGGTAAATAAATGCATAGATTACGCAATATATATAAATAGAATAAATCATAAATCCCCATTAACTTCCATACTATACGCTTTATTAACTGCTTAGGTAAAAAATATGGAACTTTTGACCTCTAATTAGTCTATAAATTACATAGTAACTTTGAACTAATTAGTAGATTTTCATGAAATAATGATTGTAAAATCCAGCCACGCGTCGACGATGAACTATAAAACGCTTTTTTTAATCGCTGGTCTCTTTCTCAATTAACGTACATTTATTGAGAGTATTTTGAATGCGACATAAAATTTGATGCACACATCTAATTCTAATGCGAAACAATCATCTTTCAAAGTGCAGTAAGATCCCGTTAATCCGAACCTCGGTGATCCTAAATTTTGGTTAATCCGAACAGGACGTAAAAAAAATAGTCGTAAGAAAAGGCGTTATTTATTCAGACGAAAATTGACAGAATAATATAACTCACACATTTATAAATTAGTCCTTTTTTACAAAATCCGTTATTTTCTTCCGATAAAGTGTTGAATGGCGAAAAGAGGCTGCAATGTCCCGCCAGCGCTTCATAAAAATCGCATCTGTAGGCGTGGCTTTACTGCGCTGCTCTACGTACAGAAGAGCACGTTCCAACGCTTCCAATCCCTCAGCGTGTGAGATTACTTCCGTTGTAGCTTCGGCTGAATCATTTTCATTCAAGTCAAAACAACGCAACATCAGATTTGTTGAATTATGACACTTTCGATGTGTGACGATTGCCGAAAGATTCAACACTAATAGTGGCACAAAATTCTTCAATTTTAGTGCGATTCTTTTTTCAGTCACTTATGGTGGCTTTTTCGACACCAAACTCTAAGGCTAGTTTGGTCTCATTTCCGTCTTTGTCAATGCGTTTGAGCAATTCAAATTTATCTTTTAACAAACACGAACTGTGATTACACTTTTTGTACATTTCTACAGCGACAGTAATTGAAAGCACTGGGAAAAGCTCTGCACTACATTACACACCTGTACACTAAGACGGTAGCAACAGCACTGAGCAATGAATACAGTGGTTTGCTGCGACCACTCGAGAGCGCGGGAATCTCCGACACCCCCTCCTCTCCCAACCCCCCGCCATATTTTTTAAAACCCGATTAATCCGAAAATTTGCTAATCCAAACACTCCCAATTAGTTTGGATTACCGATTCTCTACTGTACTCCCTTAAATTCAAATCCACAAAAATATTAATTTTTAGCCCTAAGGGTGGATAAATCAAATTTGCACAAGTGCACGAAACGGTCATTTAACATTTATTATTCGCTAGTTGGAATTATTATACTCATTGAGGATGGACCGAAATCACAAGGAGAGAGACGACCGTGAAACATTTTCCATGCGTACACTCATCCGCATTCCGGAACATCTATTGAAGACACCATAAAAATAACAAATAACCAAAACGAGTTTTTAGTAAAAACAAAAAACGAGTAGGAATAAAAGAGAAGCGTTCGAAACCGCATCCCCTCCACAAAAATAAACAACTCCTAACTCAACCGCAAATACACGAATGAAAATGGGACCATCCCTGGAACCTCGCCCCCAACTCTTCGAAAAAGATTATGGGAGAAGTGTGCGGCGGAAATAACAGCATCAACGAGCGGCTAAGATCGAAAGGCGTGAAAGGGAAAGGAGTCGACGGTGTGCTTTTGGAGAGAAAGTAACGAAAGCGTGATCAGCTGTAAGCGGGTAGAGAGAAAGGAAACAGAAAAGGAAAAAATGTCGGAGGCAAAGGAATAGAGAGTGAGGTAAGGGAGAGAGGGGGAGGAAAGGGGGAGGAAAGGGGAAGGAAAGGGGGAGGAAAGGGAGAGGAAAGGGGAAGGAAAGGAAGAAGAAAGGGGGAGGAAAGGGGGAGGAAAGGGGGAGGAAAGGGAGAGGAAAGGGAGAGGAAAGGGAGAGGAAAGGGAGAGGAAAGGGAGAGGAAAGGGAGAGGAAAGGGAGAGGAAAGGGGGAGGAAAGGGGGAGGAAAGGGGGAGGAAAGGGGAAGGAAAGGAGGAGGAAAGGGGG
Organism: Tanypteryx hageni; assembly: GCA_028673005.1. Lineage (NCBI taxonomy): Eukaryota > Metazoa > Arthropoda > Insecta > Odonata > Petaluridae > Tanypteryx > Tanypteryx hageni. The sequence goes on from CM054116.1 coordinate 63,399,438, forward strand.
AGGAAAGGGGGAGGAAAGGGGTAGGACAGGGGGAGGAAAGGTGGAGGAAAGGGGGAGGAAAGGGGGAGATGGGGAGGTGGGGACCTGACGAAAGAGACAAAGAAGGTACGAGGAAGAATCTTTGGATTCCGGAAGCAGCGGCGCAGGCGACGTTGTGCTTCAAGCAGAGGCTTGAATAATAGGCGCTCGAGAGTCGAGCAATGTGTGTGTGCGTGTGTGTGGTTGTGAAAGACGAGGGTGAGAGTGAGAAAGGGAGGGAGGAATGAAGGAGGTTGCGAGAGTGAGTGGTGAAAAGAGAGGGAGAGAGGGTGAAAAGAGAGGGGGAGAGAGTGAAACGAAGTGTGGGCGCCGGGAAGTGGAGTCGGAGATGGGAGAGGGGAAGTGGAAGCCCGTGTCTCCCATTCATCCCTTTCTCCCATCCTATCGGGATGATCGGAAAAGGGTGAAGATGGAAAGAGGGAGGGAGGAAGTGGAAAGAGGATGGGGGAAAAGGGGAAAGAATAGGAGAAAAAGGGTAAAAGTGTGGGAGGAATTGGGGGAGGCGAGTTGGAAGGGATAACAAAGGGATAGAAGCCTTAGAACAAAGTCCGTGATAAAGTGAGGGACAAAGAGGGAGGTCGGAGGAAGGAGAGTAAAACGTGAGGGGAGAAATGAATAAGGAGGGGGACGGAAGAGGGAGAAGGTTTGTCGGCAGGGGGAGGAGGTGGAGGAAGAAGTGTCTTTCCGGAAAAGGATTCCAAGGGAGTGTGGAAGGAAGAAAGAGAGAGAGTCAAGGTTGTAGGACTAGATGAGTGTGTTTGGTAGGAGTTCCCCAAGGGAACGTCGAGGGGTGTGGTCATATTTGATTTCTGTTGGATCGGAACGGGGTGGGGGAGATGGCAGTGAGGAAAAAAATGAATGGAAAGAGGGGAGGGAAGGATGTGATAAATAGGAAAGGATCGGGAAAGGGTGTTGTCGTTTGGGTTGGCAGCGGATAACATCAAAAGGGTTGAGATGTGGGTCCGGAGGAATGAGTAAGGAGTGTATAGAAGGGAAGGGGGAGTGTTTTAGGGAGGGGGTTAGGAGCAAGGAGTGAGGGTTTTATAAGGGGAAGGACGAATGGCGTAGCAATTAAGGCGACTGGGAAGGAATTCCGTTTAGTTTCCTTAATTAACAGCAATAAATTGTAATGAACACGTGACCGTTAGTTGAGTGAGCGATGTCATTGAATGAAAATGGATGCATAATGATGGAAGGTTTTTAAGCATAAAAATTTGTTCTTAGAAAATGTTAAGACATTTAATTACGTCTATGATGAGAGTGTCAGTGTTTTAGAGAGACATTTTGCACCGGTTACTTCATTAACTGAGGTTAAAATGTACCTCAAGCGTGAAAATCGATTACAAATTAATCATATTATAACATGTTCGATTCATGATCGTTTTTTTACAAACTTGTGTGATAGAAATTAACTATTCCTTACTAGAAATCGATAGTATCAATATTTGATTGTTATTAAATAATTCTATATCACCACTCACTTGTTTTACTAGTAGCAAACGGTTGATGCGAAAAAAATAATAAACAAGAGCAAATGCTTTTAAATCCATACGGGTCACTTTATAAAGGAACGTGAGGTCAAATAACGATATATTTGCAATAAAACATCATTATTTATTTAAAAGCTAATAATTTAATCGTTTTTTTGTATGTTATATTTTCACCATTTTTAACACTCTTCTCAAAATATTTGTGACAAATACCATGTAAAAAATATATAATTACAAATTCTGACATACGCATTCGCACATCATTCATTATAAATATATAATTTTATTCTTTGTTACATTGGTTGAGAATTTTTATCAGAATGTTTTTCCGGGAATTTATTAGATCGCAAATACTCGTTTTATCTTCATACATGATGTGGATCATTGGAATATTATGACGTGAAGCTAGTTTTAACCTTTTCTGTATAGGACCGGATTTTTTTTTTAAAAACATCATTTAATAACCGTTTAAAAGTCCTCAGCATGACTTTAAAGGGCAATGCGCGAAGATTTCCAACACATGAACATAAGCATTCGGCCTAGCATTCTCTCAAACCGTTTGTCTTCATTTCCTTCGTTCACCTACAAAGGATCACAATAAATTTCGCGATAATACCGCCCAAATAAATTTATCCTCTCGAAACGGTTTTATCGAACCCACGGTATCGGAAGTGTCCTAATATAATACCGGTCTCTCATTCAAAATACGGATGGAGGCATAGGACAGGAAGGTAGAGCTGCCAGCCTGGTCCGGATAGTTTGGCTCAGCGGAAAGAGGGAGAAAAAAGAAAAAGTTTGGCATGCGAAAGGCATTGTGGGACACGGGTGGATGGTTTCTAAAAGAAGGGAGAGTAAGTGGAGGAAGGCTTTGGACATTGTGATGCAAGAAGGAGAAGGGGAAGAGATGAAGAAGGCCTCGTAACTTATAACTCCCGCTCTTTTTGTTAGAAGGAGGTAAGAAAGGAGGGAGACCCACGGCATTTGACCACGGCGGCGGAAAAATAAAGCAGAACGAACGAATTTCCGACTCTTTCTCTCTTTTTTCCTTTGCATCCCTCTCACATCTCCAACGTCCCCTCCTCTTTCCTTCCTTCAAATTCATCCAGCTAATATGCGCGGAGTTTTTATGCTACTGCCAGGTCTCTGTAAAATTTCATCTGGCCAATAAAGATACGTTTCAGTGTGTTTTATATTTACGTTCTTCCCCAAATTACAAAAGGCTGCAACGCGTGTGAAAATTATGACTTTTTTATCTCGGAATGAATATACACCGCGTTCACCTCGGCGAAAAGTTGTAATGATATACATGCTAAGCATTTTCACGTCTTCTTAAATGAAAATCGCCGCTAAAAAAAATTAAAATGCTGCTATGGATACCTATTTTAATTTTATAATCTTATTTACTATATACGGTATGATATTTTCAGTAAGTGAACTAGGAAAAGCCATTTCGAATCCATTAACATCAAAATACTAACATTACGAATAATGTTAGTTAGATATTCCCAAAAATTTAACACTGTTATGAAATAACTAATGTTGACTTTCGTTCGTTTTTGCATAGTTTATTTCACCTAGAACACAAAAAGAGGTTTGTTTGCTATCCACATATTGCTATCCACATATATTCGTAAAATACATATAGTTTAATGAGTTCACATAGATATAATAATGAATTTCTCGTAAATTTGTAAATGAAATACATCATATGGAATTATTTCTTTGAAGCTGTCGAAGCCCAAGATGTCGCATTTTTTACATCAACCCAAATTAAAGTTCGTATTTTTCATCTCAGTAAATTGACCTTGTGAATAAAAAAATAATGGAAATTTCTAACGAGACATTAACGGAAACGACCAGTTACGGTAATTTTCACCAAAGTGACCTGTCAGCACACAAAATCACAAAAACATTAAAGCGAGTTTATGGATTCTTTCGTGACTTTGCGCCACAAGAAAATTGCTAAAAAAGGATCATTTTCTTGGGATCACATCTTCATGACAAGATCAAAAAAATAAGAGTTCAGAGAGAAGGGCAGTTAAAACACTTATGATTTTAAATAAAAATTCAAATCATGGACTTATATAAATAAAAAATTACCCTATCTAAATCAAGAAGTGACAGATATTTTATGAACTATAGGAATTCATCATCATTATCATAGGTAGTCTGTCCGTAGTCAGGTTCGTGATTATTCATGGTTAAACCTGGTTCTCCATATACTCCTATTTTCCTCTGTCCTCTTCATATCTTGATAACACTTTCCCTTTCAAATCGTCTATAAGCCGAAACCTTTTCCTACCTCTTTCCCTTTTTCCATCTAGTGTTCCGTCCAACACGTTTTAATCATACTCTCTCCTCAGGTAATGTCCAACCCAATTTGCCTTCCTCTTTCTAATGGTTTGTATAATCATTCCCTTCTCTCCTACTCTTCGTAGCATATCATCGTTTTTCATCCTATCCGTAGATTTTATCTTCAGCATTCTCCTCCAAGTCCACATTTCAAAGCTTTCCAAGTATTTTATGTCATTTTTCCTTAGCGTCCATGTTTCTGCCCCGTACAAAGCTATACTCGATACATTTTATAAACTTCTTGCGGATATCTTCCCTCATAATCCCCGTAAGTAGGTGTTTCTTTCTTCTGAAAGCCGCTTTTGCTTTTCCTATTCTAGTTCTGATGTCATCCGTACATTTTGAGTATCTTGTTATGATGTTTCCAAGGTATCTGTAGTCTGAAACTTGTTCTAAAGGCTTTCCTTCAATACTTATGTTCAGATTTTCTTCTTTGCTCGATATTCAAAAGACCTTGGATTTTTCTGTATTTATTTCTATAGCTTATTTTCTACCTGTTATTCCTAGTCTATTTCACTTTTTGGAGTTTCTCTTCCTTTCTTGCTAGAAGTACTTGATCATCCGCGTGTTTTACTGTTCTTATAATCCTTCCTCCAATTTTGAAATCTCCTGTGCCTTCTAACGCTTCTTGCATTAGACTTTCTCCATATATATTGAATAAGGTTGGCGATAGGCAGCAGCCCTGTCTTACTCCTCCATCGATATTTACTGCGCAGGTTTCCGCATTCTCCAATCTGACCTATACAATTTGATTCACATACAGATTCCTGGTCAGTCTCCTGTCTTTCCAGGCTACACCTATATCCTTTAATATCGTCATCAACATTACCCAGTTTACTCTATCAAAGGCCTTCTTTCAGTCTACGATACATACGCAGATATCTTTACTTAACCCTGTTGCCCTTTTTGATATGATTCTAACTACCCCTACAGCATCTTTAGTTCCTCGTCCTTTTCTGAAACCGAATTGATCTTCCCCTAGCATTTCTTCTTCATTTTTCTCTGGCCTTTTATTAAGAATCCTCATGATGATCTTCGAAGTATGTGACAGAAGGCTTATCGTTTTGTAGTCTTTACTGCACTTCCTTTGGCTTCTTCTTTAGAGGAATAGAAATTATAGCCGTAGAAATGATACAAAAAATATTTTCGTAAAATGCTATTAACGAGATCCTTGAAGACGTTGGGGCAGGGTAACATAAGGCTTCTACTCAACTTTTAAGATTAATTGGTACATGAGAAATTGGGACTATGAGCTACCTATACGATTAAAATACCTACCAATCATCATTTTAGAAAAATATTCATCATAGAAATAATTATTTGGAATATACAAATAAGAAAATGTTGAACAAATATGGGCAGATATACGAACAAAAATATTTTCATCAAGTTGTACTTTTTAAATTGTTATCAGGTAGAATTATTGTAATGCCAACAGAAAAAAACAATTTCTCAGGTTTGACTAAATTTACACGCTTAGTAATTTGATTCGCTTTCTAAAATATTCTCAATATTTCGTTAACCGAAGAAACTGAAAATTATCCATTTTTTTTCGATCAATACAACCTTTGCCCTTAAAGTTATCATATCTATTCGGTGCCTCTAAAGGTTCTGAGGGATATTATCTGTTAATTAGGTACGTAAAATAATGATCAATTGAAAAATTCTGAATCGCAAAAAAATTCTATATCAAAACTTTGAAGCAACAAAAATATGTAAATGCAAGACGACGACAAAAATAAACAGGTATAAAAATTCGGAACGAGAGAAAACATCCGACTGGACGACTTTACGAGGCCAAAATAGTCCCATACCTTACGTTGCAATAACCCAAAACGACGCACAACTCAGTCTTCCCTTTTTTTATAACTCCAAGGGTCAGGTCAAGAACCTCACCCTAACTCAAGGACCCATCATTTCCAAAAGGCTCATGGTCATATAATCTTCCCCGGAAAGCGCTGGCGATGGCAACCAGCACCTATTACAGATGAAGGATGCGTCTTTAAGGACGCCAAGCCGTTATTGGAGTTCCTGGGAAGTAGTGTGCTGTAGGTGAGGGATAAAGACAAGGAGGAAGTGGAAGAAGACTTATGAAAGGGCGGAGAGAAAGAAAGATACGGATAAAGAATGATAGAAAGAGAAGTGAGGCGAGAGAATAGAAGTTTGGAAGCGAGTGTTGAGAAGAGATATACAGAAGTGGAGAGATATTTTGACAAAGAAATACGAACACGGAGAACTAACGACGATGGATGGAAGGATACGGGAGGAGGAAGAAATGCATACGGTAGAAATAGGAGAATGTGAGAAAGTGGAAGAGCATAAGGATGAACTTGTTAAAGAGGAACAAAAGCCCCGTCCTTCTTCGTGTCACCAATACTTCACAGCAACGTGTTTGAGTACGGCACGTTTCCTGGATGGCACCGCGAGATGCTGCAATGTTCTTAGTTTTCCGGGCGTCACGTTTTACCCCGTTTCTTCAACCTCGGAACCGACCAACGCTCCATACGTGACTTCTATCGCGCGCGTTACAGTGGTAAAAATGAACGTTAAAGGGAGGTAGTTAGACATCGGAGCTGGAAAGTATTGCGATGCATTGACCAGTACTCCATCTTATGAAAGGGAAGTCCCTTCCTCTTTCATTTCTTTCCCACACTCCCCTTGCCATTCCCGCTAATCCTCAAGACCACCGGCTTTAGACCTTTTAACCCTTAAAAGGTCCATCTGTATATTTTTTTGAAAGCGCGCCAATGTAGGTCCCCTTGGTTATTCAGACCAAAAGCGTGAGCATGAGAAGAGAGAGAGAGATGGATTCTTCGTTCCCTATCCCGCCTCACTGCTTATTGCTTGGCAATTTTTTCTTCCCTTTTATTTTTGAGAGAACGTTTTGTCTCTGGGTAGGTTGAAGTGTGCTCTTGAGTTTTACTGGGACGAAGTGAAGAGTGAGTATGTAGGAGAGAGAGAGAGAGAGTGAGAAGTAAAGGTGCACAAGGAAAACGGGAATGAAGAAATGGAAGCTTTTTTTGTGGCTTTAATAAAATTTTCCAACACTTTTTAACAACTTTTTCTTAGCGTAACAAATCAATGAGTTTGCCGACACCTCAATGAGATTTATCTCTCTTTCTCCCTTCCTTCATTTGTTTTTGTTTTCGTTTCTTGTTTGCTTCTTAATATCCCTCCACTCCCCCCCCCCCCTCGTCTTTCATCTCTCTCTCCCTCTCCCCCTCTCTCTCTCCATTTAGTCGCCGCCCTTTTGATAATGAGGGAAAAGTAGGATTTGCCAATGGCAGTTCGCCCGCTGTGTGTAAAAGCGAGACGGGAGAGGAGGATGAGACGAAAGAGGGATATCATAAAGACTTGGGAGGGTGTTTGGTTTGGCGGATGGGAGAGGAGGGAAGAAGAGGCGTAGAGAAGCGAAGGGGAAAGTTTTGAGCGGTTAGTGTCAAGCAGCAACATTTGTTCATTCATTTTTTTTCGCAAAAAATTCTTATTCTGTTATTTTTATCCCTCCGCTCGTCCTATTTGCTTGAAGTAACGGCGCAGTGTGGTCTTGGCGAAAATGGGTCATTGTTTATGCTTTCGGGGTTTCGCTTGAAGTGCCAATATAATCTAAAGCTCGGAGAGATAAACTTTTGTTTTCCTTCCCAGTGTTTTTGACATCAGGTTATGGCTCCAAAAATTGATATTACTCTCGAGATAAATGTGTAACGTAATATGCGAACTTCTAAGGCATTCTCCTTGCCAGGAATCTTAGCAAAAATAAAAAAAGCTTCGTTGAAGGATATACAAAATAATTTTTTAATCTTTTATGAGTATTTTATTCATAAATACACGAGAGAATCCCTTACAGTATACTATAATTCACGGGCAATTTTCTTTTTGAAAAAATTCACTCAATTTATAATCCTGTGTAATTGTAACTTCTATCATATATTTTTCTTAAAATGCAACTTGGTGTCTGCTAGTTGGTTTGCAGTATAAAAGCTCACATGCGTCTTCTTAAATTTCATTATTAACTTACTAGATAATACATAGCGTTGGAGCTTACAATGTAATCAAAGTCAAGCACGACAAATCCCATATTTTTCGACGACTCTCCCTTCAACCCGTAAATTCTTATCCAGTTACAAACTCTGCCTCTTAACAAGTTTTTCAAACATGAGTTTTTCAGACTCTTTTAAGTCGCTCACTCTTCCTTTCTGTTGTTGCATACCTTTTAATGAAGTTTTTTTTGCTCCGCGGAGGCAATAAAAACGACTCTTTATACGTTTTCTCTCTGGCACGAGAAACTCTATTCTGACATATCGTAAAAACTTTTCACCATTAGGCGTTTGGCCCCAATCTTATGATGGTCTTTCGTTGTTATGAAAAGCATTTCTTCTTTTTTTCATTTTCAAAAACTTAGCTCATAGTGCGAATGAAATTTTCCCTATTTTTTCTGGATTTTTTTTTCGAAAGGGTGCCTTGTCAATTTACGCAAATGAGTGCTAAATCTTTTATTATCCAATATAAAAAAGGAATTTTCTTCCCTTCAAAATTTTTTATGCGCTTTTACTTAATAAAAGTTCAAAATAGTTCTATAGTAAAAATAATGTAAAAAGATGTTTTTTGTTACGTAAAATAAAATTAAGATTTTTGTAGTAAAAAATACTAAGGATGAGAACATAAAATTACATTTCAATAAGATCAAGCTGTAACCTAGGCATACTAAAAATGTGATAATTTTAGCTTATTCACGAAAGTGATTTTTAATGCATGCACAAACTTTTAAAGATTTGTGCGATTATTTTTTTCCCAACCTATGAAATTTGATGTTTCACCAATTTGTTTAAGTAAATTTGGTTTCATTTATTAGGATATCTGCAATAAGCAATCTGTTTTCTCCCCAAACTTGAATACCTCAAAAGAATTCATTTTGAGCGAATATTCTGATTAAACTTTTATGCAATAAACTCAAGCCTATCCAAATGGTTTAAACATATTAGTCAACAAAGCTTTGTGTAGATGTGAATTCTTTAGAGAAGAAAATTTTCAGCAATATATCATAATCATCGCTTTTTACCGAACTCTGGTCGAATATATCAATCGAAAATAGCTGATTTATTTAAATTTACTGGTACTCAGTATATTTTTAGAAAGTCTTACTTGATGTTAATTTCGCAAGTAAGGTAAATAAAATAACAATAGTTTCCTTTAAGTAAATACATACATACAAAGTTTCGTCAACAACTACGTATGACATTTCTTACAAATAGGCGTAGACGTGCTGATAACACGAACACGTTCATAACGACTTCCTGGATACGCTCGCTTTTTACAAACGCCAAAATGCTAGCGATGATAGTCCAGAAAAAACAAACGGATATCAAGTTGGAAAGGTAAGAGAGACGGGAGAAGAAGAGAAGTCGTAGTCGGTGTTTGTAGCCGTCGTGGCGGAGGAACGACATTGAAGTAGAATGAGAAGTTTGCAGTGGCTTGTTTAAAATCTCTTCTATTGCAGTCCGAGAAAAACTTCCACGGGAAGAGACCTCAACTGCCAGGCGAGAGAGACGTGCCGGAGAGTTAATGGGAGGGCAGCGGGATTCCTAATCATAATCTTGGGAGGGAGACAGCAACAAACTTCCCACCGCAATAATGAGAAACTTTGACAACGGGAGGTGAAGTGCAAGGTTTTGCGAGAACTAGACAGTCGCTGCAGTTGGGGATTCCATTCCATTGTTTGGGAAATTAGTTGTGCATAAACAAGTCAACTTCTTCTCCTCAATGCCTTCAGTAGATGGGGACTCGGGCATAAAAGATGAAATCCTTTATGCGTCTACGGAGAAATATTTATTCTAGTGATGTCTAAATTGTACCTTAGGCCATAGAATGTAGCATTCAATATAAAAATTATAAAAAGATTTGTAAATATTGAGGCTTTAAAAATCTTAAATATCTCCTAATATGGAGCAATTTTTGTACGGTTCGCGTTATTGTGAGAGAAATTATTAATAGTTACCAAAATTATCAAAATAATTGCTTGATGGCGGCGAAAACGGTGCGACTGCGCAGGACTCTGAGTTCTCTATAAAATATTTTTTGTACTTATTAATGTATACATTTAAAAAATCGAAAAAAATATTGAACGTTGTCACAGAGAGAGCGAGGTTCCTTTGTTTATTATAATGTATTGTTAAAAATGTTTGACGTGCACACTTTGCACAGGGATCTGTGATTTTTCTAGTCAACTCTGCTAGGCTTTTGGGTGGTAGAAGGAATCAGAATCATTGCATTTGAGTATACTTTATCAATATAGATATCTATATGAAAATTTATTTCTGGCATAAAACGAATGAATGTAACATTAAATGGGTAGTACGAGAATGCATATATATTTCATTTTCAGTCTACTATGAGTAATGTATCCAATATCAGCTTCAGGTTGCAGCTTTGTATGTAATACTTTGAATTATTTTTCTTTCCAAAATTTCGGAACTCTTTAAAAGATATTACCCTTATACTGCAAATATTTGACTAAAAATATCCAAACTCATAAAAAGGTAAAAATATTGATACATGTTCATTCCTTCAATTTTTTCATAGTTTAATTAATCAAAAAGGTACCGCTTAAACGACAAAATTGGACAGTCCCTTTATTTACCGCTTCAAAATTCGTTACTTTCTTCATAGCGGCGGTTTCCAAATATAACCAAGCCGCGCCCCCCGTCACCTACGAAAAATGCCTTTGGGCCCCCCACACTTACGAAAATTGTCTTTGCGCCCCCCCCCCTCTATATCATGTTCAGTCAAAATTCATAAACAATACCTATTGCACCAACAATTGGAATTAATGCAACCACCTTCAGAAAAACATGGAGCCAAACTATGCGTCCTAGCCAATTAAAAGCTGCATATTGTAAGTTTCAAAATTAGGATGTCTAAACGGATGGCAAATATACGTGTAATATTTTGCGCCCCCCCTCTCCCTTCCGATGTAGGAGGAGGGCGCAAAATGTAGCATTCAATATAAAAATTACAGACAGATTTGTAAATACTGAGGGGGAGGAGGGAGGAAGGACCGGGAAAACCGGGTCGCATGAGCAGTACGTCTCAATCGTCGCTCGTTAGGAGGGCCGGCCTGCCTATCACCTTCGTTTTTCAACAACTGCAAGTTCCCACGGCCGTGCCATTCTTTCTCGTAATTAATCGCAAAAAAACCTCTCTCTGCCTTCTACCTCTCCTCGCTTCAATACTATTGACTCTCCTCTTCTTACTCTCTCTCTTTGTTTATTGCTGCTTATCTCTCCCTCCACATTTCTCCGCTTCTCCTCTCATTTATCCGCATCTATATCTTTCTCAGGAGTGAATAACCTATGGACCGCGGGCCGCACCCCTGAGAGAATTTTATGCGGCACGCTAAGCTATGATGAAAAAGAGATACGTAAAATTTAATACAGATAATCGTATTTGTTTGGTAAAATTATGGCAGTAAAACCATTCAGTTTGAAATTTTAACCGCAAAAATCATATTCAGAGTTGAAATTGATGGAATGATATGATCCGAAGATCCTATGCAGACAGGCATAAGCTGTGAAAGTTGGAACAATTTTTGAAACGAGAAAAAAAAATTCCCGGTCATAGCAGACTTTTTTCTCGTTTCAAAAATTGTTCCAACTTTCACAGCTTATGCCTGTCTGCATAGGATCTTCGGATCATATCATTCCATCAATTTCATGTTTGGCAATCTCACCATTTGAGAGGAAGGAGTTTCTTTCGATGATTCTCTTCGAGGACATCTGTCGGGGCAGTTTGATACTAGCTTGGCTAGTTCCCGTCTCACTAGGAAACATCCGTGTTCTAGAAACGAGAGAAAATGTTCTGCTACGATAGTTCAGGGGTAGAATATCCGCCCGGCAAGTGGAAGACCCGGGTTCAATTCCCGGTCATAGCAGACTTTTTTCTCGTTTCAAAAATTGTTCCATATTCAGAGTTGATTTTCGCTTACGTTATGATACTACAGAATCTCAATGTAACTCCCGATTAAAAGTCTAATAAGGCCCACCGAAGCAATGGCAGCTTCCAATGCAACCCCCCAAAGTATTCGCAACCACCAATACGGCCCGCCATGTAGGAAAAATTGCCCAACCCTACTCGAACCTATCTCTCGCTATCTCTACCCCCTCTGTTCTTTTTCCCATCTTTTCACCTCCCTCTTTCTCTCCTTTTACTGCTCTTTTTCCTCTCTCCTTCTTCCTCTCTCCATCTTCCTCTCCCCCTCTATTCCTCTCCCCCTCTTCCCCCATCTCTCCCTCTTTCACTCTCCCCCTCTCTCCCTCTCCCCCTTTTCCCCTCTCTCCCGCTCCCCCTTTCCCCTCCCTCCATCTCCCCCTCTCTTCCTCTCCCCCTCTTCCTCTCCCTCTCTTCCTCTCCCCCTCTCTTCCTCTCCCCCTCTCTTCCTCTTCCCCTCTCTTCCTCTCCCCCTCTCTTCCTCTCCCCCTCTCTTCCTCTCCCCCTCTCTTCCTCTCTCCCTCTTCCCATCTTCCTCTCCACCTCTCCCCCTCTTCCTCTCCCCCTCTTCCTCTCCCTCTCTTCCTCTCCCCCTCTCTTCCTCTCCCCCTCTCTTCCTCTTCCCCTCTCTTCCTCTCCCCCTCTCTTCCTCTCCCCCTCTCTTCCTCTCCCCCTCTCTTCCTCTCCCCCTCTCTTCCTCTCTCCCTCTTCCCATCTTCCTCTCCACCTCTCCCCCTCTTCCTCTCTACCTCTTCCTCTCTCCCCCTTTCTCTCTCCCTCTCCCCCTATCCCTCTTTCTCCCTTAGGGGTTAGGTGGAAGATGGGACTTCTTAGTCTCAATCTCGCCTCAAATAAAGACCACATCAACCAATATCCCACCCTCTCTACCCCACGCTCTCCTTCCTATCGCTTTCACCTACTCCCTACTCTCTTCCTCTCTATTTCCTACATTTTTCTCTATTTTCTCTCTCTTTCTATCCTTTAATATGCTGTGTGTGCACACCAAACTCAGCCGTGTAACGAGACCCGATCTTCAAACCTCCTCACTCTCTTTACCCTCCATCTCAACATCTATGTATACCCTTCTTTTGCCTTCCTCCCGATGACGAATGGGAAGTCTCGAATGAAGGAGCGAAATGGCATCCCGGTCATTACGCGCTGCTGCCTTAATTTTAATTATTTTGGCCTCGCTAATGCGGCGCGAGATGGCGCTCCACTCGCGGAAAGCACCCCATCGCCAAATTGGCTCCACTGCATAAAAACGTAGAAAGAGGCACGGCGGGGCGGAGACTTTACATTCTTTTCTTCCTTTTTCAGGGCGTCCTCTCCGTGTGATTAGCAACGCAATTTTCCCGGTCTACGGACAAAGTCGATAACAGGGCTTCTCGAGGCGTTTTTAACGCTTCGGGAAATTCAAACGAAAGGAAAATAATGTTTCGGAGAGAAATTCTGGCTTGTGTCCGATGTTCCTACAATGCATGCCTACTGAATAATCGCTGAATTTGTTTGATTAAACATATATATATATATATATATATATATATATATATATATATATATATATATATATATATATATTTAAATTTACTGTGTGTGTTCTCGTGCGTGATTGAGGAAGAGTCGAGTTTTGACGAGATATAGGTACCAACAAGAATTTGTAGAAACCCCATTGGACATTTAACCATGGTTGGAGAGCCTCGGGCGGTGTCGAAGAGACATGGGTGAGAGATTTTCGGGTAAGACCCTTTTCTCACCGTGGCTGATTAAGGTTCCTACCCTCTTCACCTTAGATGTCTTCACGTGTCTCTCTTCGACACCTTCTGCGGCTCTTCAATCACAGTAATGTCCACTGGACTTCCTACAACATCCTTGCCAACCATGCGAAGGTGATGATTGTTTTCAAAATTCCTTATTCTCTCATCGTCAAATGTCTCTAATGAGATAGCGTATTAAAAACAGGAATAGAAAACAACTGTCATGAACAATTTACCCAATAATTATCGAGCTAGTCTTATGGCTAAACAGAAACTCAAATGTGAGGGCTTAAACATCAAAATTGAAAACTTGAGTTGCTGTTAATGGTAAAACTAATGAAAAAGCAGGATGCGCATTTGGGCCGTCAGGTAGCCACCATCAGAGATCTTGGTAATTTTAAAATCAGCAATCAGTGAGTACCAATGGTGGTATCCGAAATTAAAGTCTGGTTTTTGATAACCGCTTCCTGGCTATTGAAGATACCCTAGATAAATACATATTTTATTCAATTTTGATTTTTAAGTGTTTATTTTTTAACTTCCAGAGAGAATTTTAATGTGTTGCTTATTTTCCTAAAAAATTCACTTTATTACATATATGGCCATTTTTAAGGTCATAATCATAATTTAGGTATTATTTTAGTTCTAAGAATCAATCATGGAAAATTGCTGAATTACAGCCATAAATTCAAAAATATTTTCAAATTCCCACAAAATGTTATCTGGAAAAAGATAATAACAATCCAAATCCATCTCTTTATCACAGAAGTAACTACCAAAGTCTCCCCTCATTTGTAGTTAAACCGGAAAAAGTCGTTCCAAATGCGTGCGAGATGGGAGATATACATTAAAGACGTCTTTTCCTTAGAAATAAATCGTATACTACGCGGTTAAAAAGCATTGGTTTGACTTAGCAGCGTAAATGAACGCCTTTATAATCCCATTGTCGAATTCGGATAAAGACCTTCGTTTGTTTTTCTCCCTCCCTCTAGGTGTCGTGGGTGAGGCGGAAGGACTTCCATCTCCTGACCGTTGGACTCACCACATACTCCAGCGACGACCGTTTCCTCGTCGTCCATACTCGTCACCTCCAGGTGAGTCGTCTGGACGAGGTTTTGGGACCAGATGAGTACGAGCAGGACTATATCTCTTTAGAATATCCGGCAAAAGGAAGCGGAAACGAGGATTTTGATGAGCTGGAGTGGGTCTGTAAATTTTGAGAAAAAATTTAAGAGTTTAAACTAACAAAAGGGTAACTAACAAGAAATGTCGGGTAATGTTTCCTTCACTCTATATATTATCTAATATTAACAACTATTCTACTAATAAAATAACATTCCAGAGTCCGTTAATGGGAGTGATTTGTATTATAATGCACGATACAACTAACAATTATTATAGTTATTCTTATTTACAAGGCGAATAATTTTCCATTATGACGTAGTTCGACGCATGGTTTCCTCCAAAGTTCAATTTTATTATTCTCTGGCTGTTTTCTAGGATTAATGTGTTTTTAAAAAATGCAAGGCCCATGTCATTGCATTTGGGAATTTTTGAAATTTCAATCAATTAAACCAACATCCATGGAAAAAATATACCTGATAATTTGCCACCGATGATACTAACTACCTTTTCGTTAACGTTATATAGCTAATATTCAACATGCAATAACCCTTAATAACTCAACATTTCGAATTCCTTGTTAGCAACCGCATTATAGTTTGGCTAATAATTCACACAGGAATGCCCATATTATTTCATGAATTTCATATCCAGCTCCTAACGAGGTTTCGCAAAACATCTTCTGAAAGTTTATTTTCCAGCATCTCCCAAAAGTTTCTCCTCCATAATCCCCTAAACACAAGATGCTTCCCCAAAATGGGGTCACGCAGTATATTTCCCTGCGGTCATACCACGTTCAAATGACAAAAGGGCGAAAGGCTTTGTGGAAAGCAATGCGTTTCTTGTTCTCTAATTCAAAGGGTCCCCCGCGCCGTCGCCCGAAGTCTGCAGGGGCCAGCGCAGCCGGAGGTGGAGGGAGCCACGGTCGCTCCCAGCAGCATTCATCCTCCTCCGCATCATCCGCTTTCCAGAACTGGGGTCTACAGATCAAATTCGTGCAGCCGAGGGATGCCGGGCTGTACGAGTGCCAAGTCTCCTCGCACCCTCCCACATCCATATTCGTCGAGCTGAAAGTCGTGGGTGAGCATACGTTTTTACACCATGCCGTTTCCCGGCAACAAAAAATACCGAAATCCAAGCGGCGACTCCACAGCACATGGAAGGTTAGGTATCATTTTCGCCATAATGACAGCTTTTATTCAACGATGCAAAAATCGATACGATCCGCCCAAATGTTAAACATTTTGTTTTTGTTTTTATTATATATAGTTCATAAAATGGCATTATTTTACACGGCTTTCTAATAACACTAAACGATGGTGATTTTCATGCAGTAATATTCATTAGGTCTTATTATTACTGCCAATATTCCACTGATGTAGACAGATAACGAAGCATACGAAATGACGTCATTCATTGAAATGAGTAGAAAGCAGAAACCTATGGGTGCTTGATAACCAGAAGCGATCAAAGAACACCGAAGGAAGAGATTTAGTCTATTTAATTACCTTTCATCAAATCTGGTGAAATTCTCAAAAGCAAAGGAAAACTGATCCTCGCCACGCCTTACTCGGCAGGCACTTAGCCAAGAAAACGACTACGGACGTCAAGCGACCTATCTTTAAGGTCGGCGCAACACGCATATAGAGTTTTCTCTCCTAATGAAATAAGAGAAGAAATCCTGTACAAGATGATCACTCTCTTGAGCCATCCAAAAGCGTGTGGGAGGTGGATTCTACGGAAAACGACACATGGAGAAAATGGTCAGGAATAGGCCGCTCGCACGGAGCTAGAGCACGGCCCCTCGACCCGGCGCCCGCGGGTGCCATGGCGCCATTCATAAAATTCCTTGGCGCCCACTACTAGGGCTATGGCAAGTCATTTGCTGGGGAGGTGCAATAAGATAGTACAGAAGAAGTACAAATTCAATTTTCTCATTAAAAAATTTCAAGATTCATCTTCTTTATTATTAATAAATTTTGTATTCAAATCAAAATATTTTTGTTTGGAAAGAAAAAAAAGGATCTAACCCGTTTCTTTTAGCTTTATTTTTCTGTGTACCCCCAATTGACGCCCGCAATCCTTCTCTGAATTTGCAAATGCGCCCTCAAGGCTGAAAAGGTTGCAGGCCCCTGAGCTAGAGGCAGACGTTTTATCACTTATAAATTAGAAATATATACGCAATTTAGAATCGGTGATAAGTCATGGTGTAGCATTACGCGAGCTCTTATTGGAAGAAGATTTTTAAGGATATCTCAATAGGATATCTTATGGCCACTCTCTTCTAGTAAAATCAAGGAATCATTTGCAAAAATCATGCTTAATGAAGGAAAGATGAAGCAAGAGGAACACGCGTCCATCTTGGGGAAAATGAAGAGTCGTTTCACAGCGAATACAATCTCGAAGATGGATTATTAAGATTCTGGATAAATGTGTCAATGTTCCCACTTAATATTCCAGGCCACAGAGATTATGATGAAACTACAACTGATTGTATTACTTATCACATCTGCGGCAAAATCATTATTATAAACCACCGTCTTAAGAGATTTGCGGATAATAATGAGGATATGTCTGAGGTGAAAAGGAACAAAGATGTGGAGCAAGACTAATATTAAATGTCTATGCTTGCCATTGTTTTCTGTTGAAATAATGAATTGGAAAAATAATGGGCATTATCAACATATGCACTGTTATTTTAGAGAAGTCGTAGCATTGACCATTAGAGAACAAAACATATGGAACACCATATTCCAATTCTATCAAAAATGTAAGTTTATATTTTTGCGTATTGTTTGCAATATTAGACCTATGTGTATGGGAAGATAATGTTTAACAATAATAATATCTAGTAATTGATTTTCTACTTAAAGAGTGCAATTGTAATTTATTGCGTTAAAATCGATTTTCACCGAAAATGCTGCTTTTACGCGGCCAATATGGTATAACTCATAAAAAATACATTGAAAATTCTAAAATTGATAATATAACTATTAAATAAAGTGAGCTGGGGTTCTATGAATCTTGCAGAATCATGAAAAGTGAAACTTAGATATGATTTTTAAAAACATGGTCCTTAGACTATGTAAGCAATAGAAAACAAAATCTTTAATTTACAATGGAATATCATTAAAATTGCATTATTAAATTTTCTCTATGAATCTATAAATTTTCTGGTAAAGAAAATAATTCAATCAGAAACGATTTGATACCAGTATTAGTAACGTTATCTCTGGTTCTTTATAAAGAAATGCCATAACGTTAAGGCCAGCGCGTTCAGGGTTAATTAAATATCATTATTTGCAAATGGACTTCGTGGTAGATAACCATAAAATCAAATTTGAGCCAATTCAGCCACAACATTTGCATGTAAATATTATCTTGGTGGCTGCGTAAAATTAAGTAAGTAGCTCTCTCTCTCTCCACGAAGTCTTATGATTAAAAAAAAAAACAATTTTAAAAATGAACAACCCCGACATACACGAACTAAATGAAAGTACACGGTACCGTGTACGTATATCGCGGTACACGGACCCGTATTAAAGAGGATCTATCAGAACGGCACATAAAATACCTTAACATGCTTTCATGGTCAAATTTTACTCACGCAACTTTGCGAGTGAATTACTTTGGGCAAACTAAAAGTATTAATTAAGATTTCATCAGTATTATTACAAAAAATTTACAACCTTTAAAGCTGCATTTAAAACCAGCATGTGCGCTAAAAAAACATTTGATAAAAATTTATAGATGAGGAATATTTTTTAATTAAGACTTCGCCAGTAATATTAAAGAAAAATTTACAACATTTAAAGCCGTATTTAAAACCAGAACAGTTTTATAAAAACATTTTAAAGGAATTTATAGATGCAGAATATTATCATCTCTGATGACTTATGACCCAAAGAAAAATTAATTTCTAATCCGACGCAATAATTTTTTTAAATTCCCTTTCCGCACGATTCTTTAACGAATCGATTCTCGTCCAAGACGCCGGAGGAACAATGGCTCCCCGATTTTTTCTTCCTCCAAGCGTCTTCAAAAAATTAGTCATCTAGTCGGACTTATACTTCCACAGCGGGAGGCAGGAGGAGGTGGTCAGTTCTTTTTTCCTTGATAGCGCAGGGCGAAAAGAGGAGTGATTCCGAAGATACTTAAAAGGATAGCGAGATCGGCTTAAGGACGTCCTACGGATGACCCACGCGGTCCAGATGTGTAGAGATTACCAGCGAGGTGAGGGGTTTCCAGTAGGGCGTGAGAGTGATGAGGGATTATGGAAAAGTGATGTGAAGAGGAAGAGATGGACGGATGGAGGCGAGGCCGGTGGGAAGCGGTCTACGGCGAAGGCGAGAGAGACGAGCAGAGGTAGGGAGGACAGGGTAGTGATTGAGGGGATAGATAGGTAGGGAGAGAGGTGGATGTATGTGAGTATGTATGTATGTGTATATGTATATATATATATATATGGATGTCAACAAGGTGTTGGGATGAGGAAACCCAGTGAGCACTCACCAATCAGACGACTTCAGGTTGGCTACAGAGTAGCTGAAGAAGGAGTAGTTCCGAAAGCTTTACGTTTGTGATGTTTCTGTGTTTTTGTGTTATTTTACGTGTGTCGCTTCGACATCCCCGGAGCCTCGCCAACCTGAAGTCGTCTGATTGGTGAGTGCTCACTGGGTTTCCTCATCCCAACACCTTGTTGACATCCATATATTCATTTTACCTTTCCTTTTCCGTAAGTTGTATATATATATATATATATATATATATATATATATATATACATATACATATATACATATATAGGAAGAGGGAGTTATGCAGGGTCTAACGTCAGAGGGTGGCGAGTTTCACTGTAGCGGGGGAAAAACGTAAAGAGGGCTTATGAACGGACAGAAGGTCCGGAAAAGGAGGAGGAAGAGGAAGCGTGGGAAGATGAAAAATTCAGGAAGTCGATGTAGAGAGAGAGGGAGGGAGGGAGGGAGAGACGGGAAACGCGAGGATAAGGGAAGAATTTAGGGAAAGGAGAAAGTGATAAGGGTTTAAATAATGAATGGAATCGAGGAAGGTTGTCGGAAAAGAACGCGTGTCTATAGCGGCTAGAAAATGTCGGTGCAGCCCATGTGAGGTCAATATGGCGGACTTTCCCCGGCGAGAGGATCGAGAGCTGGGTCAGGTAACAAGTTTTTGCCATTACATGTCTCCGGAATCCATTCCCTTCGGCAAAAAGTGAAATAAAAATAATCCTTCAAGTGGAAATGGAGGTTGTAAGTTACCAGTGGGAGAAACTTGGTGAATTAGTTTTATTTTTCCTTATCATGTAAGTACGCAGGATAAAAACTCGACTTGCAGGAAAAATTATACTCCCTATTCATCACGGAAATGTATCGTGCCTAAGATCATGCCCTGCGAGATAAAACTAAAAGATGGTAAAAATCGTTGAAATATATTTATCAAAATTTGAGTTATTCAAAAATGTGCAATGAATAGGAAAGCTTGATTGAGGCCGTATGCCAAAGTGTGAAATTCAAATGTAAAATAGAAACCTGATGAGGCATTGAACAGTATAGGTGAACAGAAATGAAATAATAAAAAATGGACTGATCACGAAGCATTCATCTTTAATGAAAATCAATAAAATTTTGAGCGCATAGAATGAGAATGAGGGTAAATCACTTTTACAGCATCGAACAACTCTCAAGCCTATGTGAGCGAGATATATTGGATCCACTTGATCGCAGGAACTTTTTTAAGGTAACAAAATCTATGCATTTTAGGAAATAAAACCAAAGCTCAGATGCTAATAGATTTTTTTTAAATATTTTTATCCCAATAAATATGTCGTTCTAATTGATAGTTACATCATTCTTTCAAAACTTTATGTGAACTCAACGGTAGTTAAGTTCACGAGTTTAACCTTAACCTCACATATGAGGTAAAAGTGTCTAACATAATTCCAATTGCTGTTTCTATAAATGGAAAGAAAATTGATAAAAATTCATGTTTGCGGTGTAATTCACGAGCGTAATTCATAATTTAGCGCTCTGCATTTACAAAAAGACTCGAATCGTTCCATTTTTAGTTCAATTCTATATTCCAATTTCACTACGTACTCCAAGCTTTATGGGGCATCATTGAATTCAGAATTGCTCTCCTGCCAATAGCACGCAATGCCCGTTGCACAGAAAATATGTAGATATAAAGCGCGTCATTGAATTGATATATCACTTGAAAAACAAACAACCTTTTTCTTTTGATTTACGACACGCAATATTAGTAAAATTTTATAGCAGAAAATAGAGATAAAACGTAAAATTGATGGGAAAGATGCCGCATGAAGCAAAATTTAAGGTCCGTAAAAATACCGAGTAGTATTTAGGGCTAATAAAATAAAAAATTCAGTAATTAACAAAGTTTCTTGCTAGTATTGTTAAGCTAGGTTTTACATGAACTTTGTATATATATATATTTATTGCATGCAAATGGGTAATTTACAATCTCATTCATCAAATGATTACAGATATTGCATTGGTTATTAAATTTTAAGCGATATTTAAAGCATGTTCACTCCATTTGTCTCCGTGATTCCAAAACGACCTTCGAATTTCGGTAAAATCTGTTCACGTTGTCCAAAACACTTTTACCCTCAAAACATTTTTTTCGCCGCGTCCGAGAAAAGGTTTAAAAGTTATTGCAGGCGGATGTACAGACGCTCACCCGAAAAAAATAAGATCAGCGAAAATGGCGGGAAAAAGGCAGGGAAATCATAATGTAATGGAAACAGAGAGCAGGAATGACATATAGAGCGCAAGAAAGGAAAATGAGAAAAACGGCGTAAAGATTGAATATATGTGCGTAGGGGAAATATAGGTGACAGGAAAGCGGCAGGGGGGAATGAGAGAGAGAGAGAGAGAGAGTACAGGACTGCAGCGGAGGTACGGATAGGAATCGGAGTGGGGGAGAAGATCCAGATGAGGGATTGGAGAGGAATAGAAGCAGAAAGGTGAAGGGCAGCCTAGAGAGAGGGAGAGAGTTGGAAAAAAAGAGAGGACGAGAGAGTTGAAAAAAGAGAGGACGAGAGGGTGGGCTTATGGTAGCTGGACAACATGGGAATATTAAAACGGGAGTTGGGATGAATGGGAGGGGGTTACCCGTCAAGGGATGTGGATGAGGTAAACGGGGACAGATTGCCCGGCTGGAGAATGAATCTCTCCTGGGATCCAGGCTAAATTTCGAACCGTAGAGAGATAGTGAGAGTGTGAGGGAGGGAGAAGGAGATAGAGATAGGAAGAGGGATGAGTGGGAGAGAGAGAGAAATAGAGAGGACGGAGGGAAACAGAGACGGATAGTATTTGAGGCGAGTAGTAATCGACGAGGATGTAAAAGGGAAGGAGAAATTAACTTGTAACAAAAAAGGGAGTTGGGAAGAGAGGATTTGGTGAATAAACAGAGGAAATGCATTCAAGTGCAGGCAAAGAGATCTCAAACATTATATTCTGTTTTGTAGGGGAATAATGTCGCCCGGGATAAGCTCGCTTGTCTCGAATGTATTACATTTGAGAGATTAAATGGCAAAAGCCAAGTAAATGAAAGTTAAACATTTATGACGTATTTTCAAGCAATATACCCTTACAATTTAAAGAATGAAAATGTTTACCTTTAATTGGCGCCGTCGTTATTTTATTATTTATTATATTATTTATAAATTTTAACTTGAGTTACCTTAAGCTATAAGCTAATTCAGGTTCTCTCATCCCATTAAATAGCAGCGATGTTAATCAAATTAAAATGTATAAAATAGGATAAAATACTCAATAAAGGCGAAGGTTCCGTCGGTCATTTAATCTTACTGCATTTATCGACTTTCTTCGTAACATATATTAAGATAAAATATATTAGAGTCTATTTATTTCTGTATTTATAGCAAATCAGATTTTTACCAAAATAAAAGCATTAACCTGTTAAACGATGTAAAAGGAGGACAATTGATGCCAAATCAACGCAATTACTTCATTAACAATTAATCAAATCCGAACAATTTGCTATTTAGCAAATCGCAAATTCATTAAATCTCTGCTTAAGATTATAAACAGTGACGCTTTAATCCAGAGTCGTACTCCCGGTGAAAATAAAAGGAAAAGCGCCCTGAGATGTTCCCACAAGCGACTTATGAAATAACATTATGAAATGATTCCTATTTTTTGTGGCGCGGCGCAATCTTTTATTTTTTTGTCAAGGACACCGAGAGTGTTTGCTGGTTCAGTCCCTCAATTAATGCAAGTAAGGGGTCCGGGAGAAGAGTTTTGGGAAAACAGTTTTTTTACACTCCTCCCTATCTCTCGTGAAAAAGAAAATAAAACGCAGTTGAAGAGTAGGAGTGAGAAAGGGGGAGAGAGAGAGAGAGAAAAGGATAAAAATACCATCGGTGGGCAAGGAGAGCAAAAAAGGAGGCGAAACTCCAGAGTGAGCATGGAAGAGAAGGGATAAAAGAGAGATGCAAAAGTGGCTGAAATATAGAGAAAAAGAGTGAAAGGAAAAGAGAGAGAGGGGAGAAAGTGAGAGAAAGGGAAAGGCAAGACGAACAGAACGCGGACATTCTCGAGATGGAAACCGAGTTTGTTGGGCTTTGGAATTCGAGAAATGAACAGAGAAAAAGAGTTTTGAAGGGTTAAAAAACGGACGACGAATGAAGATAGAGAGGGAGAGAGAGAGAAACAGACGAGTAGTAAAGGTGTCTTTAGATGAATAGGGCCAGAAAAATGGATAGTGGAGTGGATGATGAACTTTGAAAAATACTCGCGCGTACAAGATGCACCTGCATATGTGATGGTAAGTTCAGAGGAGCAAAGGAAACTGGACACGACAACGACGAAATTGATTGCAAGCGAGAGAAGGATGTGGAAAGGAGGAATCCGGAAAAAGGGAGATGGGAAAGGAATTCAAATTGAAAATTGCTCGCATGGAGAAGGAAAACGTGCATGCTTTAAATAGCTCGAGGCAATAGCATAAGTTAACGGAGAGAAAAGGAATTAGCGTCCAGGATGAATAAAAAGACAAAATATGGGAAACAGAAGAAAACTTATAGTCCAAATGGTAGTGTAAACGAACAGGAATATATCTAGAAACCAATGCTTATATAAGTTATTCAGTTTATTTTTCAAAGACTGAATAACACTGAGTGGAATATCGGAAAACCCTTTCTGTTGCGCTAATCAATAAACTAATTAAATATTGAATGCAATTCTTGCAAATTTCCCGAACGGAAACATTTGAAACTCTCGCAAGGAACGGTATGCAATATGGTAACATTAATTTTTCTAAAACTCTGCTTCGGTTTTCATTTCTATGCATTAATTTTGAAGGTTATCAAACTGCGCACATGATAGAATTAAAGCG
Source organism: Tanypteryx hageni (assembly GCA_028673005.1). Taxonomy (NCBI): domain Eukaryota; kingdom Metazoa; phylum Arthropoda; class Insecta; order Odonata; family Petaluridae; genus Tanypteryx; species Tanypteryx hageni. The sequence goes on from CM054116.1 coordinate 63,423,574, forward strand.
AAACATCCCATCGAAAAGGAACAAATTAAAGAAACCGCTACGACAAAATTAAAACACCTGAAGGCGAAAGGAAGAGAGGAGCGTAAAGGAAAAGAAGCTCTAGACAGGGAAACGTGAAACCACGAAAAGACAAAAAGAAAATTGGTAAAAGGAAGTGGAAGGAGAAAAAGAGAGATATGAGGGAAGAGAACATAAGAGTAAAGGAAAAAGGAAATACGCGGCGATAAATATTTGGGTCTGCAGGAAGGGTGTTTGGGGACGAAGGGTAGCTTGGTTTTGGGTAGCAAGGAGGCGCGAAGTAGGGAGCGGAAGACAGAAGAAAAGGGGAAAGGCGACACGATGTAAAAAAAGGCATCCGAGATATGGGGTTGTCGTGGAGAGAGGAGGGTAAGAAGTCGGTATCGAGCGAAAGATGGAGAAACAGGAAAGCAAAAATGGGAGAGGAAGATTTTTTCGATCTATTTATAGATAAGTAAGACAAGAAAATAGGCATCCCACACTACCTATATTGCTGAGTGGAACCTCCTAATCCTTGAGATATAAAATAAGCACGTGCAGTAGACAATATTGGCCAGTGATCATAAGAGAGAGAGAGAGGGAGAATAATGAACATTGAATTCTCATTCACATTCTCACACGCATGCTCATACAAAATCAATGCTTCCTTGACGATTATTTACCCACACAAAGATCTTATCCGTCCCATTTTAATTTTTTTCTCGCCTAGTCATTATCCTTTCCTACTTTCTCGGCTTTTCCTCCTTCCTGTTTCTCCCTTTATGAATATAATTCTCTAAAAAGCAGGAATGTAACTGGAGCAAAAAAAAACAAACGATTGGAACGGGAGTATCCTTTGGGCTCGAGTGCAAAAAAGCGGAATAGCAGTAACAAGATTTCTGCAAAGGAAAATGAAATAGACGGCAATAGCCAATCACATCTTCCTCTATCTCACACATACACACACAGAAAAGAAAAGGCCTGTTACTAGGAATCGGTTGAGATGATGTGCGATGAAGGAAAAAGGACGACCAAAAACCAAGACAGAGAACAGAAGGAATGATTAGAGTGGAGAAGAGGTTGGAGATGGGTGGAAGTGTATAGGGAGAAGAGGAGGAGGGCGAGGAAGAGTGTTTCGGAGCAGAAGGCTTTGGGAAATGGGAAGAGAAATAAAAAATGACATCAATTTTCGCTCAGATTTTAGCCTCGAAAATGTGCCTCACGTCCACCCTTTTACTTCGCCATGCTCTCTGTCCTTCCTCTCTGTCTCTCACCCTCTCCCCTCCCATTCCTCTTTCTTCCCATCATCTCCCCTCCCTCCTGCCCCCTGCCATCGTCTACCCAGTTCAGGCTCCACCGTCTCGACGCAAATGGTACGTTCCTCCAGATTACGAGTTTCCGTAAGCTTTCGGAATTGGACGTGACAGAATTACCGTTTTTAAACGTGAGTCCGTAGATATATAAAAGAGAGGGATGGAGGGGGGTGGGTGGTCGGGAGGCGGGAGTGCGAGCTAAGGGGCGAGAGTATCTATTCGAGGTCTCCTTAACTTCTCGGAAGCACTTGTACGATTTTCAATGGCGTGAATATAAGTCGGCGTATTTTTCCCCCGAAAAATGGCTCCAGCGTAAGAAAGGTGAGAAAGAAAATACAGCGTTATTCTTCGCTTTAGTTTCGGAGAATGGTTAGAAATAGAATATGTATTTCCTTATTTTCCGCGGAGTTTTTTTTTCACTTTCGTTCTCTCTCTCGAGAAGAAGAAGAAGTAGAAAAAGAATGGAGTGATTTAATTGTCGGAGGTGCCTTTTTTACTGCTCTTTCGTTTTCTTTGCTGGTGAAACGGTATATATATTTTAGTAAACTTTGTCAATAACGGGTCTAAATTCCGTGTTACGATGACTCCATTTTGTAATCGGCCCGAATTAGCAAACATTGCCACGGAGCCAATTTAACCGAAATGATTATAAGAAAACGATACGATTTTTTGACGAAATGCATCGATTTTTACGCCCTGATTGCAATTATAATTACAAAACTTGTTTTTTTAATTAAAATTCCCCTCGATACCAACTTGTTCAGTTGCTGTGTAATATCATTTTTTACATAAATGAACTGTGAATATCTTCAAGAATAATCACTTAAAATTCAATAATTGAAAAAGTACTTATCTCGGGTATCTCCAATAGCCACAACAAGGTTATAAAAAACCAGATGCGCATTTCGGTTTTACGTAGCCTCAGCTATCTCCAATAGCCACAACAAGGTTATGAAAAACTAGATGCGCATTTCGGTTTTATATAAATTTGTTTTGGTTATTGGTGATACTTGAGATAAGTCCTTTTTTAATTTTGTTATTTTTAGGTGCTTATTCTTGAATTCTTTTTGTCATAAGACGAGCTCGATAATTCTATAGTACGTGAATGTATTATAAAAAATTTCGATTATTTATTTTATTACGAATGGCTTCTTTTACATGTAATGTGCTAGAGATAATTATGAAGAACGAATTTTATTTCTGAAGATCTTGATTTTTGAACCCCGTCATGGCCATGAATGTCAATCTACCCATATTTCATACCCAACAAAACTTGTTTAGGTCACAAAATTTATTAGTATGGGTAAAAAATTTTTAGTCTGTTTTTGTCGATATTTTAAATGCTTGTGCACGTTGATATAAAAACTGAAAAAAACTCGCTGATTCTGTGAATTAATTATGCTTCACCTCATAAAAGTGTTTATTTTACTTATTGTTACTAAAGCCATGGCAACAGAAACAAATTACCTAATGTCCATGTAAATCCCCTTATCTTGGCTTGAACTAACGTATCGAGACATTTTTAGCATCCTATTATTGTTCCCCGAGTTCAATTAAACAACCCCATGTTTCCTCTTCTGCGACAGAGGCTCGCGCTGAAATCATCGGTGCGCCTGACCTCCACCTCAAGAGCGGAAGCACGCTAAGGCTGTCTTGCGTCCTGCGGCAGAGCACCGAGCCTCCCGTGTACGTCTTCTGGTATCACGACGACCGCATGATCAACTACGACCGCGAGCGAGGAGTCAGCGTAGAGGCGGAGCGGTTTGGCAGTGCACTGGTCGTGAGAGAGGCGCGCAGGGTGGATTCTGGGAATTACACTTGCGTGCCGTCAAACGCGAGGCCAGCATCCGTCAACGTGCACGTACTTAACGGTAAAACTAGTCTTTGTGCTCCACATGACATGTTTAACCGATTTAACACACGGCTTGCGTTGGAAGGGAGAATGTGGTGTAATTCAGGGGGCATACGCAATTGAAAACTCTCGAAATAAAGCTTGCTTGAAGCAAATCGCCACACAAAAAGAAATTTATTTTTTACATTGAATTTTTTTGCTGCGGCGGAATGTTCAAGGTAAACTAAAAAGTTAATTTTAAAGGATTGGTTAAAAAATCAAAGCCATTCTAAGGAAGATTTTATTCAAAGTAAAAAGCATTTTTTGCCTTTCCATAATAGCTCATTACGGTTATTTTTAAAGGTTTAAATTATCAATTCCTTCGATAAAAATAAGAAATTCGAATATTTATTTTGTTGCTGAACACAAAGATGGAATGAAAATTTTAATGTCTCGCTGTCCCTGTTAACAACAGGTGAAATGAAGAATATAATGTATACAGCCGAACTAAATTAGTCAAGGTGAAATGAAAAACTGCGACACTGTATATCGGAGAGGTTCTTTTGTTAAATCCCATGCTAATCCCTTCAAAATACAAAATAACCACTGGAAAATATTTGCTCTAAAAAGTATCGGGACCTAATTTAAGTAAAGCCTCTAACATTAATAGCATTTACTAAGATTATTCAACAGGAAATACGTAAAGACTAAATATCATCCAAACGTGATGTAACGTTTCAATGTGATGTAACATTTCAATTTCGACATTAACAAGATAATAAATCGTGACTTTGAAAACTTTAAACGCAAACATTATTACTTTCGGTTAAGCTCTCCAAATATCAATTTAATTTGTTGAAGAAATCTTTAAAAATTTCAATACGTAATATACGTTCCAAAAGTTAACAAATGTTAACCTCGCTCCCCTTAAGTAACGACCGTGAAATTTCCCTTTCGTTGGTTTCGATGAATATATTTTTGCGACCCTTCAGGCATTCCAGGTTGTTATACTCCTATCAAACGCAGGACACAACCTCAAACGTGCAGCCTTAACCCGCTTATCGTGGCGGTTAAAACACGACCGAACACAAACAAAAGACAATCTATCCCGTGTCATACACAGCATGCGAGGACTCTCTCTCTCTCTCTCTCTTCCCCTCTTATTCCCCTCTGCACACACAAAGTGGATTCAATTGCCGCTCCCTTTCACAGGTGAGAAACCGGCAGCTATGCAACACGGAAGCAGGAGCGGATCCGCTCCCGGGAGGAGCATGGCGCCCAGCGCAGCCTTCGTTGCCGCCATGGCCGCGTTTCCAGCGGCGGCGTGGAGCATACTGCCCCTAGCCTACGCCTTCAGAGCAAAGGGAAACGGCGGCGAGAGTCGGGGCGAAGGCAACGGAAGCTCCGGGCCGGAGTACGGCGGGGGAGGAGGTTGGGAGAGACGGAGCAAAGGGGGAGGCAGTAAAGGAGGATCGACGAGGGAAGGGAGACTGTCGACGGGGTGCCACGGGGGACGCTTTGGAAGCCCCAGGGGGAGGAGGCGGAGAAAGAGGCGGGCCAGGTCGCACGTGTGAAGTCCGGCTTCACATCCTCCTCCCCCCTTCTCCCCCACACACACACATACAATCACTCTGAAATGCGCACGTGAAAAGGGGATCGGGGGAAGAAAGAGCGGATGGCGTGTGTTTTTATATATGATAGCAAGAGGACTACGTGTAAAAAAAAGAATAACAAAAGTGTTGAAAGACTGCCGGAAGGTTTTATTCGTGCGTAAGAGGGGACAAGTTCGTTTGATGTAGGCGTCGATCCACGCGCGAGTGAATCGCTACAAGAAAAAATTGTGTATATGTATACATATATGTATCTATATACATATACATGCATATATACTTATATGTATAACCAAAGTGGTTTCCGAAGATTTTTTTGCATGAAGTGTGAAAAGGAAACTGAGGAAATAGAAAATACACGAAGACGTACGAAAGAAAGAGAGAATTTAAAAAAAAACTAAACTTATGTAATCGTATGAGAGGATTTTTGATGGATAAAAATTAACGGCGTGAAACAAAAAAAAGAGGAGCGGCGCAAACCGCCGCACTTGTTTTTTCTTTATTAAGGTTTCCTCTGTCCGTGACCTCGCACCTCTTTCGTAGCGAAAGGTGGGGATGAGGCGGTGGGGGAGGGGGTTGTCGAAGCGCGCGAAATAGTTCCAAGTATTCCTCTTCATTCTCTATTTCACCTCTTTCTATTTTTCTCTCTTTCTCTTTTTGATACGCCGGACAGAAGAGGTAAAAGGGGGTTCGCGAAAGGTTGTGTCGAAACGTACGTACATAAATAAATAAATGAAAGGACGCGCGACGCTCTTTTTTTTGTTTTGGTGCTCTTTCTGTGTATGAATGAGCGAGGATGGACCCTCCTCCGGCGAGGTAAGGGGAGAGAAGAAGAAGGGGCGTAGGGGCGAGTGTCGTATGTGCGTCCCATTTTATGAAGAACGTAAAAGAGGGGGAGGAAGGCTGTGCGACGTGCAGGAGACGGCGGAATGAGGGAGGGAAGGGTCATATATGCCCCTTGAGCTTGAATGCGTGCGTTACCGCACATATTTTCGAATGTACAGAAATTATTCCGTGGACGATTGAAAGGATCGAACACTCCTTCAAAATTACTCTATGTGAACATAGGCAATATGTGCAACAGTGTCCCTCTTTTAACTTCCTCCCACCCTCCAAACATTTTTAGTGCTGTCGAGCGGATTACCAGACGACGGATTGGCCACCGTTTCCTATTACTGTTATAAGGTACGTGACCAAAATCTATCCAATTTATTTAAAAATTTAATTTCACTCGGCAGAAATTTTACGGGTGATTAGTTTCTATTCGCATGGTTTTTAAATAACCCTTATTGTATTTTTTCATGTTCTAGTACAATAATAGGTATATCCTTTAAAAACTTTCCAGGCATGAAATTATTTTAAGAAGTTAATTTTTATCGAAGCCTGTCCACAATTATTTTATATCTTATATCATGGGTCGGCAACATACGGCCCGCGGGCCAGATGCGGCCCCCCGAGAGCGCTTTATACGGCCCGCGAAACCACAATGAAAAAGTGATATGTACAATTTAAGAGAAGATTTCGTATTTTTTCAATAAAATTTTGGTCTCAAATCCTTTTCTGGTGAATATTTAACGCTGGTAAATTATTTAGATATGATTTTTTTTTCCAATATGAGACCACAGAATCTCTGGAAAAATATGTAAATGTAAAACATGTAAACACTCACCCAGCCCGCCGAAGCGCTCGTGACTTTCAATGCGGCCCTCCGAAGCATTCACATTACGAATGTGGCCCGCCAAGCACAAAAGGTAGCCGACCCCCATCTTATACCAATTTATCAGAGTTTTTGGAAAATTTGTAAAATGAAATACAGTTCAGAGTTAATTTCATTAGTGCTAATGTATTAAATATGGTATTTGTGCTGTTTTGATATTTCTATAAATTTGAATACAATTCTGAGTAATGCACGGATTGGTTGGTAATTTGAAGTCTATAATGGCATTTGTTGTCTTTTTTAAGAAGCTAGTTTTCAAAAACATCAAAAATCTCTTTAAGTGAGACGCTGAGAAGTGAGGATGAAATATCAAATGAGACAGGTCATTTGTAGCTAGTTAGTGTTAAGTTTTTAACTTTGCCGTCAACTTCGTAATAGTTTATTAGCAGACGATGGAGAAAATAGTCTTCGTGTTTCATTTGCCCAAGGTTATTACGTCAAAGCTTTTCACAGAATAGTAAATGTCGCAGTTAGATCGTCTTCCAGCAAATTATGCCTCGGCATTATTGCGCCTGGCATTAAAGCGTACAATTCGATTCCATTAGTTCCCTAATTGACTTAATGGTACCTGCAAACGAGCCAAGTCTCCGTGAAAATTCACCGGAGCCTAACCAAAGAATGCTAATTCACCGCGTTTCGGTAGACTAGATTACCTTCGATAGACCTCAAAACATCACCTTGATTAAATTTAATCTACTAATTGTAGCAAAGGAATAGGATAACTGGAAAACAATTCCCTAGGAATAGGAAAATCTATTTTAATTGGAATGTCTCTCTCTCTGTGCCAAATGTCACTGTATAAATTCCAATTAATTTTCTTTTATGTGAAGTCAAATTAACAAGGTGCCCGAATCTATCCAAACAAGCAGCTTTTAATGAATTTATTCAACCTTTGTATATATTATGACACATAAAAATTTATAATTCTCTTCATGTCAAAATTCATCGGTTTTTTTATTTCATGTTAAATAATTATTTGTTCAGCGCTGACGTGGATTTTGACACCAATCACCAAAAAACAATTTTCCAAACTCATCGATGGAACTAATGTGTCATTAGATAAAGTGTACTCTCCAGAGCTTGAATTCATTAGAAGTCTTCTGCATTATATGAAATAGAACGTCCATATCCCTCGTCGTTAAAGACCATGTTCCACTCTACCTTTAAAAAAAACTAATTGTTTATTCATTGCGCATGCAAATCGCTTGCGCCGTTCTCGTAAAATACGGACCTCGCGATAGTGCGAGCCAATATCAAAAGGTGTCCTTCGCGCTATCTGTCGCCGTTATAATTTCACGCTTTTGACTGCGATTCAGGGCAGAGTTGATCGCCTCGCACGGTCGGAATTCACTCCTAGAACGAAACACCGCGCATCGGTGCACAAAATACGGAGTGGTCGAGTGCTTCAAAAGAGTAAAAACATCGGTTCGCTTCGCCTGCTTCCCCCCCTCCCTTCTCTCTCCCATCACCTTTATGCTATTTTTAAATATAGAGAGAGAAGAATTTCGAGGGACCCCTGCGACGAGAGTGGAGGAAATATGAGAGGCGCGTGGTCCAACACAGTGCGGCCCCTTTTCCGAGTTCTGATCTCCGTCCGCCTCTCCCATTTCAGGCGGAGAAGAGGAAAGAAGAAAAGGGGAGGGTGAGGGGGGGTGGAGAGAGGGGGGGAGGGAGGGGGAGGAAGGGAGGGGAAAGGGGTGGAGAGGGGAGGGGGAGGGAGAGAGGAAGGGGAGGGAAAGAGAGGGGAGGGAAAGAGAGGGGAGGGAGAGAGGGAGGGAGGGAAGGGAGGGAGATAGGGAGGGAGATAGGGAGGGAGAGAGGGAGGGGAGGAGGAGGGGAGGAGGAGAGAGAGGGGGAGGGGGATATGGAGGGGAGGGAGAGAGGGAGGGGAGGGGGAGAGGGAAGGGAGGGAGATAGGGAGGGGAGGGGGAGGAGGGAGGGGGAGAGGGAGGGGAGAGGGAGGGGGAGAGGGAGGGGGAGAGGGAGGGGGGAGAGGGAGGGGGGAGAGGGAGGGGGGAGGGGGAGGGGGGAGGGGAATGGGGATATGGAGAGGGAGGGGGGATATGGAGAGGGAGGGGGGAGAGGGAGGGGGAGGGGAATGGGGATATGGAGAGGGAGGGGGGTTTGAGGCGTTAACCTTTCACGCATCCTGACCTACCGAGTTCCTTCGCGCACCCGAGATAAAATAAAATCCCGCGAACCTACCAACAACATTCGCCTATCACTCATCCTCTCTGCCGAGCAGGCAAAGCATCTATCGCAATGGAGGAACCGCCTAGTGTGAAGACCTGTCACTTTCTCTTATTTTTTCCCCGGCCTCACGCTTTTCTTCTTCCATTCGCGAGCGATCTAACGTTCATCTCGCATCCGTTCCAACAATCAAAAAGCGATTTCGCACCCATCATCGCCTCGTCCTTCCCACTTCTCCCTTCCTTCGACTCTCTCTCATTCTCACTCACTCTCTCTCTCTCTCTCTCTCTCTCTCTCTCTCTCTCTCTCTCTCTCTCTCTCTCTCGTGCAGTTCAATTCCTATACGACCCGTTCCATTCGGAGCAAACCTCTCGCCTTCATCTCTTCTCTCCTAGACACCTCTTCTCGCAATCTCACTTTCCCTTTATCGACATTTCCTTCCTCTCTCCGATCAGATCCGCCTACACATGTAAATGGAGAATCTCGATCCGTCTCGATGCCGCTTCTGAGGTGAACTGCGTCGAATTCAAATACTGCGGAGATCATCGTTCGTTATTTGCCCGATATCACTTGATAAACCATCCTTTGATTATCGGCTCATAGTTCACACTTCTGTTGTTTATTTAGCCCACGTACTGCGCGAGAATTGCATGGAATCCTTTTGGGATTCTGCAGTCAAATTTGAAACCGTATTACACAGTTGTGTCAAAAAAGAGTCTGAACCAATTCAACTCTCATTTAGAAATGAAACTCGTTAAGCTAAACAAATTATCAGGTGAGCAACCATCCTCTGATTATCGTCTCAGAGGTGACACTTCTGTGTGTTTGTTTTACCCTCGTGCTCCACCTGCAGAATGAATGCATTTGAGATGCTGCAGTCAAACTTAAACCGTTTTAGACAATTGTGTCAGAAAGAGCCTAAACAACTTCAGCTCTCACTAAGAAATGAAACTCAACAATCTGAACAAAACTCCTCTCGATTTGGGATACTCATCGAACCCGCAGATGAATTTTATTATATGCTATTGGATCTTACGATATAGCCAAAACTCTTAAGAGATGAAATATTTAAGGTTTAAGAGAGGCGTATGTGAAGCGTGGTAATAACATCATTTAAATGTATTCATTCCTAAAAAATATTTCCTGGTTTTGGTTTCGTTTGGATAGGAGAATTTAACTAAATCGTATGGTTTTATCCAAATAGATATTTCTAGAGAATGTTTCAATAATATATTTTTATTTGGCATATCCTTTAATGTGCTTTATTCAACTGTGTGTACCCTGACGAAATAATATACCTTTTTCTTCAAATGCATATGATTTTACTATTGTTTGCGTGTATCTGAAAAAACGAATGCGTACGTAATAGACCGACGTCGAAATTAACGTCTATGAGATCACGATACACACATATGTGCGAATCAGATGGACGCTAGCATGTGCTTTATGACTAGCCGCACCCGGGCGAACCCACGAGATGAAAAGCGGAGATTGGCGAAAATGGTCTCCACGTCCATTTCGCGGCACCTATCGCTCTGAATACGATAACGATCTTATAGCTGCCAGAAATGGATTTTGGCAAGCGGAAAAGAAAAATTCTCAGGGGAGGAAAACGGTTGATATCGACATGACGAGAAGATAACGGCGAAAACGCGCTTTAGGCGCTTCGGCAGCTCGAAACCGAGCACATTATCGCGCCATCGGAAAAGAAAATGAATTCCAACTCGGGCATGGATTTTGGAAAGAAAAATGGGCTAGATGCTATACACTCGCTTCACTCTAATTGTTTTCTTATGGTAAATCCGTTTTCACGAAGCTATAAAAAAAGGTGAGCATTTATAAAATGAAGTCAGTAGTTTAAGCGACACACTAGCAATTCATATGAGATACTTTCGAAAGGGATAAAAGTAAAGAAGAGGATTTTTTGCTTTTTTTTTGAGAAAATATAATGCTCGACTTTTCTTGCCACCGTAAAATAATGTATGGGGTAGTAAAATATTAACTCTAGGGGAAAAAGCAATATAAACTGGAAACTTTAGAGGAACGTGTACATATCAGCTCTAAATAAAATAAAGGGTTGATATAGGGTGTGTAATTAGAAAGTTCGCAGAAAGTTTCAAAGCCTCCTTTTTGTTGGGATAATACAAATCCCTGGATAAACACTATATATATATATATATATATATATATATATATATATATATATATATATATATATATATATATATATATAAGAATCTGAAAAGATTTGGGAAATGTAAACGAAGATTTTCCTCCTTGCATTATAGGAACGCGACGTGAAAACGATGTTGACGCAATACACTTTGGCCTGAGCAAAAACATTTATCAAGATCTATGCACAAAACTTACGATCAAAATTAACTCCCATATACACTGCCTCGCAGCCTTTCCGACATTCGTTCGGCAAATGCCCCAACTTCCTTTCATCGCTCGCCTCTCACGAATTTCCTTACATCAATCCCCTGACTTTAGAGCTCTTTAAAAGCATCACATAAGCCTTTCTCTAGCATATTTTTCCACCGAGGAAAATTCAGGTTTTTTTATATTTCCCGATTTATGAATCCTGCTTGCATTCAAACTTTTCACGCGTATTTTTTATTGTTTAGCTCTAAGCCTTTCTAGAACAATATTTATACGGTCAAGAATTGGGGAAGGGGGATTTTCTTTCTTTTTTTACGATGCCGTTTCTTTGGAACGTGTGGTTAGGTGGCGAGCAGAGGCAGTAAAGATTCGTGTTTTCATTTTTCAGATTCTCTCCCTTTCCCTATATTTTCCCGTTGGTACTTGTTACCCGCAAAAAGTATTTTTCTATCTGCTTTACCGAATCATTGAATAATACTTCGAGTCACAAACACCAAAATTTCATGCGCTTTAATTCATTTGTATATTTCTATAATCATGTTTTTCTTAAAAACATTACCAGGCGTTATTGTTATATGATAAATTATAAATATTTAAAGGACGGTCAAATCGAATTTTGACAGAATTTCCATTATAATATTTTTCCGCTCGCCCACATCAATTACTTACATGTTTAGATAAATTACCGTTCTAACGCTTTGGCTATATTATATTTTAAAGAAAAATATCAGCATTTAATAATTATTTATCTGTCATATATTTACTCACTATTTAAACCGGTCCATTTCGTAAATGTCCTCTAAAAATAATTTTAGTCCTGTGTTAGAATAAATATCCTTGCGACAAGTTTATCAAGTGGAAGTAACGAAGCATAGGAAGAGACGGACGGCTAAATTACGTTTTAAGTCATCATCTCTGCTTCTATAAACTCCTTCTTATTGATCAAAAGTCATCCTGGACCAGTTATATGCAAGTCATCGACATCATGCGAGGAAAAAAAACTGGCCATGCGCTCATGCCTTCCGAAGCATATAAGAGTCATCAATTTCTCGAAAAGCATTCTAAACTCCAAACATTTTCTTCGGCATTCATGAGATGAGACAAACAAATCAATAACTGCAATGTGCACCGGAAGGTCGAGGGAACACGAGAGCCACAGCTCGGTTCCGCCGTCATGAAGAAAAAAAAACATTCCAAGGGAACGTTATTGCGGGAATAACCCTGCAGTCATTTCAATAAAAGCGCTTGCATATGGAGCCACTAATATAAAAATAACCCTTTTTCGTTTTACAGTTAGGTTCAGCATAAACCTTTGGAAACTAAGTAGATGGCAGTATCTTATATGTAGAAGGGATAACATTTCACTCATGAACGTAATATCGCGCGAAGAATTCAAGAATTATATTCCATTTACATTCACTTCTGCTAAAACATAAAAACCAAATGCTCGGGTTGGAACTATCTCACGCGAATAGTTCGATTTATATCATAAGAAACATCTCTTTAGAAACATTCGTGTCTTTAATAAGAAGGCTTATTTATCATAAAATGTAAAGAATAATATTTTCCATTTCGTTTAAATTTATGGAATTGGACAAATAATATCAAGATGCTGAAATTATATGCAATTCTTTCGTTCAAGTGTTGAACTGACGCCGGTATTATTTTAAAGCTATTACGCGCATCATAAAAAATGATAATCTTTCTAAAAACTGAATGTGTTCACATTTCCCTTTCATTAAAACCTACTATTTATAAAAAAATTCACTACTAAAAAGGCAACATTTAACCGCTTAACTAATCGATTCTAAAGTTAAATTTCTTAAAGGATTAAAGGGCGCTAGTGATGCATATGTCATTTGGTAAAGAATTGACTAATTCTCAGAGACGTCTACTGCAAAATCTAGCGATTATAAAAGATTTAAAATGTACAAAATAAAGTACTAAGTAATTATAAAAATATAGTGTATTAGTCGTCAAATTCATTAATACCCACGTTTCAATCATTCTAAACACCAGGAGAGTTACCAAAATGACTAAGTTAAGCTCATCATCTGCGCTCCAATCTTAAAAATGAAATTCTAAGCAGCACGCCGAATTTTATATTTGGCGTAGCACCTCAAAGTGAATTTTAATGGAACTACTTGATGGTAACAATCAGGAAGCACATAGCCTCCCGGAAAAAGTCCATTACTTTCGCAACCCTTTCATTCCGACGCAAATTCACTAATGGGACAACGCATAAAATACATAAAGAGAAGTGAGAAAGAGAAAAAAGAGAAAATCCAAGATGAAGTTTGACTTATTTTTTTAAAAAACGTCAGTAAAAAAATCGAAAAACCCATTTCCGAGTGGGAAGAGGAGATCAACTGCAGACACTCTAGCGGCAGACTTGGATTTCACAAAGAGGAAAGAAAGGAGGAGGATGAGAGGGGAGGTGGACGAGTGGATCGCTCATTGGACGGTGAGATGAGGGAGTGGTCGGTGTCTTTTATGGCCGACTTCAAAGGTGGAGACCGGAAGCTCAAAAGATGAGAAGAGGATGAGAGTGAGATAGAGAGAGAAGATGGAGATATTAAGAGATAGGACGAGAAGTTTAAGGAATAGAGGATAACAAAGAGAAAAATTTTAGAGGAGAGATGAGATATGCTCATCTCTCAAATTGCAAGGTTTCGGTGCAGCACGGTTTTCTTTTAAATGCAAAACCTAGAATTGTACAGAAATTAATTTCGCTTTAGTAAGGTTTTGAAAAGAGCCTCCAAGCATTAAAATGCCAAAAAAATGTTTCAGTATGTAAGAAAGGATATTGGAAGCAATTCTGAACACGATGTGACCAAATTGTTTCATGTTGACCTCAGATGTCGCTCAAATGTAACCAGATGTATTCCTATGTGGAAAACCATCTCCAAATTGCACGGTTTTTCTTTACTTGGTTTTATCCGGGAACGCATGCACAGTTCAAAGTGATGGATGAGTACTGAAGAACATAGTATGAAATAGATAACGGCCTTTAGGAAGAGAGTGAAAATAGAAAGATGCAATGAAATTAATAGAGTGATAAGTAGTCCCAGCTGCTCCAATTCGTCATAATCAGTTCAGTCGTTTGTAACGAAGCGTAATTAGTGTACTTTTAATAAAACCAATTTCTTCAATTAGTTAAAACAATTAACATGTTGTTTTTATCAGTTTCCCCAACATGGATTTGATAATGCACGGCTAAAAAGCGTGACACTAACTTACACAAAATGCATAACATTTAATTATTGGCGGATCTGAATTTGGTGCACACGTGTGTGAGACGTGAAAAAGCTCGAACCTTCACGAAAACGTGATTTTTTTCCATAAGGTACTAGATTTGTGGAACGCAATTTTTTATCCAAGAACGTAACTCCCGCGTTGCGCGAAAGATTGTGCGACAAGTAATTATCAACGACTCGGTCCATTCGTCGCAGTAAACGGAATTTTTTTTCATATGAGCAATAAACAGAAAAATATGTAAGAAAATAGGATGAGCTTGGAAAAAAAGTGGAGAGGACTATGGTAAAAAGGAGATTTTAAAAAGACGAAAGCGGAAAAGAAGAAAAATAAGCGACAGAACCATATACTGCGCCTCTTTGCACTCGCGAGCGCGCTGGTACTCATGATGGCCCCTTCCTAAAAATGAGAAACGCTCGCGGAGTGCAGCGCACAGCCTGGGGCCCCCCAAAAGGCCCTTGGAAATCACCGCAGTCGGCTGACGCCATTGCCGTAGAAGCATCACGCTCGTGTTAACTGACGCATGATTTATACCAGCACCTGCCGCCAGGCGGTGGCAGACGAGGTCCAAAAGCCTTTGCTCCCCACTAACTAACTATCTCTCTCTCTCTCTCGCTCTCTCTACATCTCTCTCCTCTCTCTATATCTCTCTCCTCTCTCTATATCCCTATTCCTCTTCCATCACTCAAAAACTTCTCATCACGCGCCCTCTCTTTGGCCCTATCCACGCACGCATTCTTCCATCTTCTCTCCCTCCCCTCCCTCTGTTTTCCCTCTCCTCCCTCTGTTCTCCATCTCTATGCCCCTTTGTGATCTATCTTCTATTCCCTATCTGCCTCTCATATCCTACCGATTATCTGCATCCTCTTTGTTTGTCGCCGTGGAAAGGCAAGGGAGAGAGATATGTGATGAGACGGGCTGTGTGTTTTAGTCGCGTTCCCCCTTCCTTCTTGTTTTATTGCGCAGTATGCGGCTGCAGGATGGAAATTTTTAAATTGAAAGCAAACCTCGAAAAAAAAATTAAAAACTCTCGTTCCGCTCCTTGGCGTTAGCGCTGCTAAAATATAAAAAGCAAGTGGTAATGAGGGAGGGAGGGGAAGAGCGGAAGGAAAATATGTAACTGGAATTGGGGAAAGCCAATTGAGCGCATCGCGTCAGAATATACCAAAGCCACAAAAGGAAAGCTCCGCTTTTTACCCTCGAAATGCATCAATATTTCACGCCCCCTCCCCCTCTCTCTTTCTCTCTCTCTTTCACTCCACCTCCTCCCTTCGGCGCATGCCGTCATATTCGAAATAGAATTTGCGGGACATCCCGGGACGCACTGCCTGCCCTGATTGAGGGATAGGATGTCCTTTTATTTTCTTCACGGTTTATTTGGCACAGATATACGCGCGCCGTTGCTTTGAAAAATCCACCAGGGATCGTCGACCAAAGGCCACTCATATTAGTTGATTGAGACTATTGATTGAAGATTATGTAAGCCTACGTTTTCGAATATTTTATATTTGAAAGACCCGGGATTAATTGAAATATTTATAACTATCATGAAATCTAAGAAATGCACCTAAAAGTTTACCTTTGCGACAGTAAGAGAAAATCCGGCAAATAATCCACTACGATAAAAATTTATTAAAGATATCAATTCAAAGATCCTTTAAAAAGGAATTTGTTTATAGTTCCCTCGTCCTGCCGTACCCCTAGTCAGTTCTCTGGCAGACATTCATACAAATGCACTACTTAATAATCAATATTTTATGCATTTTTCTCAACTAATTCTTATAATCTATAAAACATTTATTTAAATGTCGAATTGAAAATTTCGAATAACTTCTCACATGCAGTACTGCAATAACGTTTCATTCCTGTGTTTTTCGAAAGAAAACAATTTTGCTTTCACCCATCAGTCCTTAAGATGATGCTGGATCAAGTACAAACAAGTGTTTATACTTAATTGAGGAATTTCACGACAAAGTTTCTAAAACTGAGATTTTCACAATTTTTATTTAATTCATTCTTTAAGCCTTGCATATGTGATAATTACTGTAAAAAATATGGAGATAGAGCAAGCCGCCAATTTCTAATTGTTGCGTTTTTAAGCTTTATCAAAAAAAAGGAAGTTAAACGGCCGATTTTATAAGATAACTGACCAAAATAAATGTTTCCGAAAAGCTCTTGAGATTCTTTTGAACCTTCTTCATGGAATTTAAAAAACTCATAAGTTTTGCTCTTAACACAACCCGTTATTAGAATTTTGTCTTTATTTAGGAGGGGATACGCAACCTTGGTATTAAGGGTGTTACGGCACGTATGGCATTATCTCTGTACTTAGCCTTGATAACCTGTACAATGTAGACGCGCAAAGTTTCCCCCATAATGGCTTCGTTTTGGCGAGACTTGTACTTTAGGTATCGAACGAAGGCCGTTGAAGGATATTAGCGGTTTCCAAATTGTCTGACCGACGCGGACTACGACTTTTCTCTTCAACTGTGTTTGCGTTACCACTAGCTAGTTCCAGTTTAGTAATTACATCCTGAATCATTGGACAATTTGGCATGACGATTAGTTACATTCATATTTATATAGTTACCAGTTACTATAATAGCAGAATAGCAACCATAAATGCCGCGACTTTTGCTGACAAGAATTTCAGCGAAGAAAGTTGTGCCTTATTGATTAAATAGCGTAAACAATATCGTTCGATATTTATAAATTAAGGATTTTCATACAGCATCGTTTATGCTCGATTATTTTATCAAGCGATTGAAAATGAGCCGATCGGAATGAGAACCCGCATTGCGTAAATGCGTAGTTCCAAATTAAGGTTATGTTCGAGAGATATCGGAATATCAATAAGTTTTACTTCCAGGAACTCTCTCCCTTTCACGGCCAGACTTCTCTTTCTCGTTGCTTGTTCTGCTTCCGTGGTTGCACACGAACCTCAATCGCCAGATGACGGATGATCTTGACAGCTGATTGTTATGGAAATGAAGTCCTCGGCACTCCTAAAAATGTTTGCCCGCGTCCACTTAACGTCAATTCCTTAGTCTATCAGAATGGATGACTCAATGATTTCAGGCAACGGAAATATTTTAAAAGGCCTTTCGTAATTTCCCGAGCGCCCGGGAGACCGAACTCGTTTCCTTGGAATCGATACGAATGCACGTCTATCATATGTTGACAAGACAATCCGCAACCCCCAGATGAAATAACGCAATGTATGGAAGGAGGAGACATCCAAAGAATTATGTCGCTCGAGAATGTAAGGAGTAAAATGCACAAATTACGAATTCTCATTTTAATAAAATAAACCCTTGATAACATAAACAGATTTCAACAATGTTATCATAGATTAAACTATTTTTTAATAAAAGGATTGATGAACAATGACAAGTTGCAACAATGTATTGTATTTTGTTTTTCTTCTAACGTGGCGCATTATTTAACTTGTGTTTGTTTAATTTTAGCGTGCATTAAAAACTAAAAGGAGAGAATAAAAATTGAAAAAAAAAATGAGCCCTCGCAAAAGAAAAAGTACTGATGCTAGTCACGCTGCCGATTCTAATACTGTATAAGGCTTACTGGGAAAGGAATCACGAAAGAATAGAAGGATTTAAAATAGCAGAAAAAGATAAATTACGTCTGGTTACTTATTTTAACGTGCAGTTTTTCGTTACTTGAAAAGTCAAATTCATGAAGGTAGCAAGGACACCTTAATATAGTTGATTATTTAATTTAAATCTTTATGAGGCGAATTTTTGTTACTCGTAAGGTTCGAGTGTATATATATACACACACACACGCATACATTGGTATGTGAGCTTAATCATCATCAGCCCTTTCATTTCCATCAACGCGTATAGCCCCCCCTTTAATCCTCCAGCTTCGTCTGTCACCTGACTCCTTTCACCAAATTGCCGCAACGTATTTCACTTGTCCCTAACCCATATGCTTTTTCTGGCACTTCTTGCTCCGTGAAATGCATTATATGGCGTTATATTATATGGCGTTATGTTATATATGGTGTTATATTATACGGCGTTATATTATATATGGTGTTATATTATATGGCGTTATATTATATGAGGTTATATTGTATCATCATCATAGGTAGTCTGTCCGTAGACAGGTCCGTGATTATTCTTGGTTAAACCTGGTTCTCCATATACTCCTATTTTCCGCTGTCCTCTTTATATCTTGATAACTCTCTTTCCCTTTCAAATCGTCTATCAGCTGAAACCTTTTCCTACCTCTTTCCCTTTTCCCATCTAGTTTTCCTTCTAACACGTCTTTAATCATACTCTCTCTCCTCAGGTAATGTCCAACCCAGTTAGCCTTCCTCTTTCTGATAGTCTGTATAATCATTCGCTTCTCTCCTATTCTTCGTAGCACTTCATCGTTTTTCATCCTATCTGTCCATTTTATCTTCAGCATTCTCCTCCAAGTCCACATTTCAAAGCTTTCCAAGTATTTGATGTCATTTTTCCTTAGCGTCCATGTTTCTGCCCCATACAATGCTATACTCCATACGTAGCATTTTATCAACTTCTTGCGGATATCTTCCCTTATATTCCCTGTAAGTAGTTGTTTCTTTCTCCTGAAAGCCGCTTTTGCTTTTCCTATTCTAGTTTTGATCTCATCCGTACATTTTGCCTCTCGTGTTATGATACTTCCAAAGGTATTTATATTCTGAAACTTGTTCTAATGGCTTTCCTCCAATAGTTATGTTCAGATTCTCTTCTTTACCCGATATTCGAATGACCTTGGATTTTTCTGTATTTATTTCCATACCGTATTTTTTACCAGTTATCACTAGTCTATTTATCATTTTTTGTAGCTCCTCTTCCTTTCTTGCTATAAGTACTTGATCATCTGCGTATTTCACTGTTCTTATAATCCTTCCTCCAATTTTGAAATCCCCTGTGCCTTCTAAAGCTTCTTGTATTAGACTTTCTCCATATATATTGAATAGGGTTGGCGATAGGCAGCAGCCTTGTCTTACTCCTCTACCGATATTTATTCCGCAGGTGTCCACATTCTCAAACCTGACCTTTACAACTTGATTCTCATATAGATTCTTAATCAGTCTCCTGTCTTTCCAGTCTACACCTATATCCTTTAATATCTTCATCAACTTTACCCAATTTACTCTATCAAAGGCCTTCTGCCAGTCTACGAAACATGCGCAGATATCTTGACTGTATTCTATTGCCCTTTCTGATATGATTCTAACTACTCCTATAGCATTGTATATGGCATTATATTATATGGCGTTATGTTATATATGGTGTTATATTATATGGCGTTATATTATATATGGTGTTATATTATATGGCGATATATTACATGGGGTTATATTATATATGGCATTATATTATATGGCCTTATATTATATGGCGTTATATTATATGGCCTTATATTATATGGCGTTATATTATATGGCGTTATATTATATGGCGTTATATTATATGGCGTTATATTATATGGTGTTATATTATAAAGCGTTATAACAATTGCCATTTATCGCAACATGACAGCTGCCGTTTTAATTTCCCTACCCTTTTAACTACATCTCAGACATTTATTTGCTTTCGTTATCTCATTCTTCGTTTTGCTTCCCATCAGGTGACCCTGATTCATCCAGAGTTGCCACCTGCTCGGTTTTCACCCGAGCTGTTCGGTAATCAGACAAACTGTTCGGTGTCCCGTACCGATGCTATACCGAACACTGAACAGTTAGGTAATTTGGAAAATTTTAGGTGTTTGGTATCCATCGTACGTACTGCACCCATAGATTGCTTGTGTAGTGGGAGGATAAGTGAATTCATTGGTGAGAAAAACTGAGAAAATCATCTACGCTAGCATTAAAGAAATGCTACAGAATCATAGATTCAAGAGGTAACTTTAAATTTTTCTTTGCGCAGTTGTGTTTACCAGGCTTATTTATCCTCTTTTGTGACGAAGAATAAATCCGGAATTCTACTTGCTTCGATTAAATTACATATTTCCTTTTCTTATAAAAACATGATTTTCATTTAATTATTTACTTGACAAATAAATATTCGTTTATTATATGTTAAGCAATAGTTTATCACTCTAGGTCAGTGGTGCCCAACCTATGGCGCATGCGCCACTTTTACACATCCGCCTCTCAAATGTGGCGCATGGAGCTTAAAACAATTATAAAGATAATTTCGTTTTTCCACCGTTGAAATATCTTAAATTTCAAAGAATGATCTTTAAAATTTTATTGTATTTACGTCGATATATCGGTTTAGTTTGTGAGGTTTAAATGAATAAATAGTTTTGAAAGTGAAGAATTTAATGGGCGAGTGATTATAAGGAAACCTTTTCATGTCCGATGGCTCGGGGACCCGAAAATTCCACCCTGCACATAAAAAGTATTGCCGCCCCTATTCTCTTCCCACCATTGTTTACTCATCATGGATCGACTTCTAAAAATTAGTCATTTTGTTGCCTCATTTGCAATTTCCGCAACTTCGAAAATTTGCTCATTGTCATATCTGCCAATTTGCAAGCAAATACTCGTATGAACAAGTTTTCTCATTCATATAACATGCTATAATAAAACATCTGCCAATTATATTTAAAAACAGACTAAGAAATTGCGAATATAGACGTGAGGCGACCTCCTCAGGCGCCTATCCAAAGGGGCACCAAAATTTTATTCCAATGAAAACCTATTTCGATATATTCATTTCTAAAGAATGATAAAAATTTTTCTTTTGAATATTTATATTGGGCTGTGTATTAGCATATTTGCAAAGGGTTCTACAGCTTACTCGGGTAGAGTAGTTTTTTTGCTACAAAATTAAAGGTGTATTTTATTTGCATCAGGTAAAAGATTGTCCTGATTGCAAAAGTTTTATTTTGTCTCCTTTTAATATAATTTTACTGTATAGTCACGGAAAGATGTGTGTAAAAACTTCTAAGTAGTATAATTAATCCAGTTAGCAAAAGTAATTTACACTGTTCGGTTATGTTCGTGATATGTTCGTGCATTTTTAGAAATTTTATTAGAATGTTCGGGAGTCGGGTCAAAAAAGGTGGCAACCAATTCATCGCGCCTTTCTTTGCGTTTCTTCCAAGCACCAGATTATTCCAAGGTTCATGGTCCATGTTTAACGCTCGTAGATTTTTAGCTGTCTTATCATTTTCTTTCACACGGTCACTTTGATTATTTAGGAATTTCCGATAAATCCTAACTATTATTTCGACTAATCCGTTCCGGGCAAACTTAGTAGGATATTTTTTATATTAATTTCATTATTTCGCTGGATCCGCTAATTTAATCAGAGAGCACATCATTGGCAAAATTAATAGTAAACATTTGGTCTTTTAACAATTTATGCAGCGAATTCATGAAATTACCTATATAATATTTCCTAAAAAAGTAGTCGCTGTTTTTGGTTGCTTTTCTTCGAATTGATAAAACTCACAAAAGCCAAGGATCGGTACACCACTTACATCTACGACGTTAAAATTAATCAAAAAGTTGAAATTCTTCAATGCCGTCCGTCTTTATGACGTAAAATTATGTCAGAAAACCGAGAGCAAAGGTTGCAGTATAAGCGATAAATAAAGTTTATTTCATATACGTCGACCAGCATTGAATGAATGTCTCCGTGTCGAAGGAATGGAGAGGTCAAGAGTGCACGTAGCGTTGGAATGAGGAATCTTGAGAGCTGAGCAAAGGAGGGGAGTAGGAGAGAAGGGATGAAATGAGGAAGGAGGAGAGAGGAGAGAAAGGAGGGAGGAAGAGAGGGGAGAAAGGAGGGAGGAAGAGAGAGGGGAGAAAGGAGAGAGGGAGAAATGAGAGAGGAGAGAGGGTAGTGGAAAGAGAGGAGAGAGGGGAGGGAGGAGTGTGGAGAAAGGAGGAGACGGGAGGGGAGGGGCACACGACGGACTGGACGAAGAGAATTGGTGGAGACGCGGCTTAAGGGGAGGAAGAGAGTGAAGAGGAGGAGAGTGGTTGAGGAAGGTGAAGAGGAGACTTGAAACGGGGTGTGAAGTCCTAATTCGAAACTAGGGCTCCGCTGAGGCCGAGGCGGAAAATCATGACGGTCTACGGGAGGTGGAGCGGTCCATGCGGTTGGGTGCGTAGGCTGAAGGGGCCCTGGCTTTGTAGATAGTTTAGAGGAGTGAAATAGATGGAGGAGGAGGATACGAAGCAGGAAAAGCGAAATTCTATGTCGGAGGAGAGGGTCAAAAGCGAGTGGTCTGGGAGATGAAGTAGTTACTCGTGGTCATTAAATACTGAGGCAGTTTCGTTTCGTTTCTACTTCATCCATTGACATGTACATGCTGAAAGATTGAAGGAAATAATCAAAAGAAATAAACGCAAGCCACGTTTTTTCTTAAGAGATTTATCGACTTAAGGAAAGAAAACGGGTAGTAAAAATAAAATAGGCAAATTATTTTAACGTTGCACTTATGTCCACGGAAAATTATTTCACATTGGTAGTCACCACGCGTGTTTTTCTAATATCCCCTTCCAAAAAGCACACAACTCGTCATTGAACTACTTAATATTACCTGAGCAATATGAAAATTGTAATTCATGTGAATTATAAGTTCCATAATAGAATTTCGAACATATTTTTCCAAATGTCCACCGATATGTTTTTTAACATTTTGATGGCCCCGTTAATTTTCTTCATTTAATAGTCGATCTTTTGTGTTATCCTATTAATAATAATCTATTAAAACTGTATCAGGATATCAATTACATGTATTTTATGTTAACCCAATTAGCGGTAACGATCTCTTTTATAGACACAAAATTTGAGCGATAGAGAGTAAATTTAGGTTAACTAGCAACATAAGGTATTAATACGTAAAGAGCCAATGAATAAAAAAGTGCGAAAGATAGACCTCCGAGAAGCATCTCACCGTCACAAAAAAACCTAAGACTTGAAAAAAATAAAAGCACAAATCGTTCGCCGGATGAAATGAGAAACAAATATTTGAATTTGGTACGGAGCGAGATAAAAAAATAGGAAAACATGAATTACGAGCGAAAGACAGACGACTAGGGGGAGGGAGCGGAGAGAGAGAGGGGGAAGAGAAGAGGGGGAGGAGAAGGTGGGTTGAGAGGTAGTATTAGGTATACTCGTTAGTCAAGGTGTCCTCGCAGTGCGTTCAACTGTTTCCTTTTGCGGGAAAGCCACGGCTGCTCCGCTAACTCCCATCTAGGACCTCACATCATCCTCCTCCTCCAAACGCCTCCCGATCCACCTCATGCCCCCACATATCCTCCTCACCCACAACCTCCCAGCGCTACAATCCGGCATTACACACGGAGGCCGTTAGGTTTCAATCGATTGCTCGGCAACTCCGGTCCTCGTCACCATCATCCTTCTCCCTTCCTCCTCTCTCTCTCTCCTCCACCATACCTCTCCAGCTTTCCATATCCGGGATTTCTCTCACCTCTCTCCTCGTCTACTGAGAGCGAGGCAGGTACGGCTCTGCCGCCGTGACAAATATTAGCCCCAGAGGCGGAAGTGGGGAGAATAACTGGGAAAGAGAGAGAGAGTGGGGATGATGTAGGGAACGGGTGGGATCTGGAAGAGCTGAAATGCTTTAAGTGGAACCCGGGTAATGAGTGGGAGATTAGTATCCTAATTATTTCGGTCGGAAAGAGATTTGGTGGAGTGCAATGCAAAAAAAAAACACTCGTGAATTTATCTTACTGTAACGAGAGAGAGAGAGATCTCATGGAATGGTGAGGGGCTGAAATTTTTAAACAGCAAACCTCCAAATGGGAGAGGTGATGGGAAAACGGTAAATGGATTGAGAAGGGAGGCAATCGGAGAGCGCGGAGATTCAAACAAATGGCGATGATAGAGCGTGATACGAATGTAGATATCGTGTTGATTCTACACAGTCAGTAGAATCTAATAGTAGATAGTTTGAGGGGAATGTGGAGATTTTATGGATTTGTATTTACATTTGGGTTATTTTATTTTGAGATGTATTTCGAAAGCCGTGTATCGTTCATTCGAAACAATTGTGGCCCAAAAATATATATGTATTAGATTATCATATGGAATCCAAAAAAAGGAGGAGAGCACTACGGCAACATATGAAATTCAGTATGAACAAACATAAGTAATTTGGAATTTTGTTACGTTATCTTTAATTCAAGGCAGAAGTTTTACAATACACCATTTCTTTTGTAGTGGATATAGCTGTTACGGTTTGTCCTTTGTGAAGAGTCCATTGAGTTACATCGTCGTATTCCAATTAATCTCACAGGGTCGAACAGAGAGACAGTGACAAGATAACAGCATTTTGTTTTAGAAGCGTCAAAAATACGCTCAACCGCTCCAATTCTAAAATAATCTTTGTGAGCACAATAATAAAAAACATTAGCATTTTTATTTTATACCTACTAGATATCAAGAAATCGTTGCTAAAATAATCGTCCCAAACGTTTTCTGATTATCGGGGCTTCTTATTGCTAACAATCGAACTATTTATACTTAACCGGTACTGATATTCATTAGCGATTGCAAAACATAATATATGCCCCCAGTAATTTACCCAAACAGGGGTAGATAAAATATAAAATAACACCTTCAAAAATATAATGAATAGAACACTTGAACAGTTTTCACTATTATTATATACGTCTTCACTCTAATAAGCTTCCTTCAACCGAATAACTTCTGATCCATCAAGAATTCTCCTTTAATGATATTGTCAGACCTCCAAAATGTCTTCCTTTCGCCTTTCGTTTCTCTTTCCAAAAGACTAAACTTCGTCATCATAAACCTACATAAATCTGAAACAATTAATAGTTAATTATTATATACAAAAATAACTAACCAGCCAATATCTCTTCATTTTAATATATGTATTGGTAAAATTTGTAATCATTAATCCCTAGGCAACAATACTGTAGTATCTTAATAAACAAAAGTGTTACTTCCAATATATATATCATTATATATAGACGTTCCTTACAGAGGAGGAGGAGGATACTAATGTTTAGGCACTTCCAGATGAGCTGGAGATTCGAATTTTTTTCCTTAGGTAGGACTATGTGCAAAACCGACTAAAATAAACGAAAATCTTGAAAAAGTGCAATGATGCGGTCGCTAAAAATTCGCAATTGTTTAAACAAATTTTTAAGGCTTATGTACTCCCAAATCTGCTACGGAGCTGAAATATTTTTAGAGGTAGGATTTGTAAAAAAAAACGAAATATGGATCATATAAATTTTGATATTTTAATTTTTTTGGAAGTTAAAAATTCTTAAAGTTTAAACAAATAGATAACTGTTTAGGTACTACGATATGAGCAAGGAAGTTGAAATTTTCAAGTTATTTACAGAGCAGTGCATTTGCTCAAATAAACTTTTGAATCTCTCCATAAATGTATTTCGGCGGCCGTTAAAAATGTTTAAAATTTAAACAATTAGAAAAATATTATTTCACTTCTAGTAGTGCTACATCTTTAAAATTTGGCAGAAATGTGCAGCATTAGTACCCCATAATGAAGAAAGCATAAAATTCTTAAAATTTCAAAGTTTGGGGATTGTTTTAATCTATTATTTTTACGTAAGGGAAAAGAGAAAATCGCTGCGGAGGTGAAATTTTTAGAATTAAAAAACTATTTGTAATGATGAAATATCTGTCTGAAAAACGAATGTTTTTTCAAGATGAGATGAAATGCTTGCAGTATTATGCTAGCACCTTCTACTAGTATATATATAAAAGGTCTTTCCCACCCATTATAGGGTGAAGGCCAGCTCATGGCCTTTCCTGATTCCCACGTTCCCACGTCACCTGCCTCTCTTTTCCAAGTTGGCCCGACTAATTTCACAGCTTATCGATCTCATCTATCTATCTTTCGTCCTTTTTCGATCTCTTGATATCCTCAAGAGTCCATTCGATAAACTTATGTCTTTCCCTAATCATTTCTTCTAGCAGTGTAACCCACCCCTTCATATAACATCTGGAATTGGTCTGTTTGTTAATCACCCCCAGATGACGTCTTCCTGTTGATTAATTTCCTTTCGCAATTCCTTTATTATTTATAACTATTATCAGATATATGATTACGCATGATCAAAAAATAATTATTTTATTTTATTAAAACGCTAACCAGCCTAAGAACCGATTTCCTTATCGGATTCGCCTGTCTCATTATATCTTTAGGTGAGGATGTTCCTTACTTTCTGCTGGGTGCCGTAAATATCTTTCACCAGCTCAATTGGCCGCGAAGCTCCTCTCTAAATATTCTGTGCTTTTCTTATACTGCGTTAAGTCTTAAAGAGAATTACCGCCGGTGCACATCCACCCACTCTTTAACGTTCCATTCCCATCTGTTGCTTTAGATCCGACGAGTTATTTTTTCATATCCTTATGATGCTCAGCCCAAACGCTAAAATCTTCCGTAAGTCTATCAGATCTTACTTATGCTCCACGTGGCGTTTCCCTGCCTAAAATAGTTTTAATTTCTCGTTTACCACTGAATATTTTCTTCGAATACCCCTCCACGCAATCAGTCCTCTCAGCAGTTGCTTCGTGGATAGTATAAATGCTATTTAGTTAAAAATAAAGACACTTGACGTGAACTCATATAGGTGAAAGGTTGCCGTTTGGAAATTCATTTAGAATTAGATAACTCTTATCAATCAATGAATTTTCCAATGATTTTATTTTCCAAGCAGTTCGTAGATTTACCGCTAGGTGGCTTCAAATTCGTAAAATTTGAACTTTGAAATGGTATTGTAGCCAAACTAATAAAGCTGCATGAGTGACGTTTTCGCAGATTGGAAGGTAGAATGAGGATCTAAATTACAGCAGTGCGAGTTGTCTCCTCTCCAATGGGAGGCAAACCAGAACTCTGAAAATATTAAAGAAAACGCGCTTACACCTCTTAATTTAGCAGGGGTATTTTACTTGTTTTCTTTTAAGAAAGGGTGCATACCAATATACATACTAATTTACCCAGTTAGTCTAGAATGATATAATTTAGCACCATGGAAATGGTCATAAGAATGGTTCACTGAGTTTAGACTGACAATGAGTTGCATTCGGAGAATCCGTATGATCACTGAATCGTTTTGTCCCCAAAATTAAATTTAATGTATGTTCACATTCTTACAATTGTCATATGAAAGTTGAAAATGAAACATCTCGCTTGTCATGATCCGAGATACTCGAATATATAACCTTTCTGCAGATTTCTTCTTTATTTTCTCAGAAAATATCTATTCCTACGCATTCTTCCAGTCCCACTATTTGATTTTTTCATATTTTCTGAAGCCTAACAAACCCTATTCGTTATTTCCTCTCTAGCTTTTTTCAGAAAAGGCAGCGGCCGCAGTATGAAGTAGCCGAAGGTGACGGCCGCCATTTTGCGGAAGAGGTGAAGGACGAAGGGAAGACCACGTGAGATTCATTTCCTCGTCCGCGTCTTGCCATCGACCATGGACAGGAAAAGGTGCGAAGAGAGAGAAAGAGAGGTGACGAGAAAGAGGAGTTCTCTCCGCTTTGAAAACAGGCAAACACGAGAAACGGTATTATTTTTCGTTATCCGGTCGTTGATGTGAGATGTTGAAATATCGGCCGGAGTGGCAGAAAAGAGACAAGGAAGCGATTGCGTCGGTCTGGCCGCTTTCAATCACCACCGCATTCGATGAAATGTTGTCCATTGGAAGGAGATGGGGAAAATCTGAGGATGGATGTTTGTTCCGAGGGGTGTATTTACCCATGAGGTAGTTATGTATCTTCTATTCTATCATCGAAAGGATTAATGTTTTTGTAATGCTCAGTTTGTAAAGGATGGACGACGTGTTTCTTATTCTTTTAACTCTACTCTTCCATGCATTTCTGTTACAGATGAAATAGAAAACCCTCTACACCCGTTTAAGGTCAACACGAGACTCTCTCCTCCTTGCCAGTTTACATAACTCGATGATTTAGTTTTGTTTTATTGCACGTTGAATAAATATGGTTCTTTTCCGATAACTCATTGAAGTTAATCCCGTGTGAGAGATATAATTTCTCATTCTCTCTTGGTTTGCCGTCCTTTTTTAACTCCCGAAGAGAACGATTTGGGAAAAAACGATGAAACAAAGAGGGCTTTCCCGTGTATCAAACAAAAGGAAATAATAAAATGTTCTGTCGCGAAACAAAATATAGTAAGGAGAGAAATAAATTATTTTTCTCGATATGGCATCGGTGTATAATCTCCGGAGATGTATCCATGTCTCATGAAGCATCCGTGACTCAAGTGATAGACTTTAGCTGAGAGCGATAAAAGGATCTATTGTCTTGAATAACATAATTACGTGCAAACTGTGTGTCTACAACTATGCTTTCTTATAAAAGTAAATAATCCATCCTCCTAAAAAACGAGAGTAGATTGTTATTTTTCATTTTTACAGGTCTTACAAGCATTTGTGTGTTTCGTAAAAACACTGCAATGAATTGACAGTGACTTCATACCTCTTAAACAGTATTGTTTGATTCATGAATGATTCCTTGCAACAATTGTATTTTTAACGTAGTCCTTATATGTCCGGTCATGTTATATTATTGATTTTAATGGTATATTTTTATATAGAAGATTATGATGTACAGATTACCTTGTATTTATTTAAATGTATAAACATGCATATTATATATGTTGTTCTGCTTCTGCCGACACGGAAATCAGACTTTGTAAAAATGATTTATTGTAATAACGAATCGGTTGATAAGTTTTTTATTTGTAATGATTTTTATCTCTCTGTCTAAATGGTACGTGTCGGGGAGAGGGGAACTTTTAAAATTAGTAAAAGTCTTCAGAGATGTGGTGGAAAAATTGACCGTCTGGAGGCACCTACGAACTGAATATTAATGCATCAAGAGGGTAAAAAAGAGAAAGACTAAATAATATAAAGTGCGAGCCAACAAGCGCGCATTAATATATAGTGAAATTGGTCGTAATGTATCTTTTGTCATATTTCTATATTCAAGTGCCAATAATTCTTGGACGCTGTGTGGTCTAAATTACGATTACATATTCATCTATATTTCTCAATAAATGGTTTTTAAAATGTGGAATTTTGGCATTTATTTTCCCTGTCCATATTTTTGCTGAATAAATAATCACATGCTTCAATTATCCGCAAACTGCGAATTAATTTCTTTTCAATGACCCAATCGTGAAAAATTGTTTTAACAGTTCTTTTTTATGTAAGCATTAATAATATTGACATTTTAAAATGCGAGGATTTTTAACATTAACATTTTTAACAATAAATCTTCTTATAAACTTAATTCTCTAATATGTTTATCATAACCTGGTTAAATACTGGTATATCTATATTTTTACAACAATCTACAAACTTCCGATTAAGAATAAGTATTTAAAAAATACATATCTATTAATTTAAAAGTACTATATTATAAAAATTTGTAAGAGAATCTTCACTGTCAAGCAGAATATGAACTTTAAGAAGGGTTAAAAATGAATCTACCTGGAATAAGAAATTATGATGTGGTATCAAACCATGACTGTCATCCTAATTCTTTTTCGAATTTAAGTAAATTAGCCTGAGTATAAATTTTGTACTTAACCAAAAGGAGCAGCTAAAACTAACCTTTCATGATAACTTTACCAAAAACACATTGAAAAAATTTATTTGTCAGGGTCACTCCGCCAAATGTTATGAATGCGCCGTATTCCTGCAAAAGCATCCATTTATTTTTATTATGCACGCTATTCTAAAGTTGTCTTGTAATTTACTGGTTATGGAAGGAAATAGAAATATAATAAGCCTTTAAATATAACCATGAGCCACTCATTAGCCGAACGTTTGTTTTCCACGTTGAGGGATTCATTCCGAACGCTTAACGATCGAAAAGGATATTGAAACGAATTAATCTGTCAAGCAGCACAAACATGCGATTGTGCTTACATCGTCACGTGCGGGAAACCGCGTTTAAGCCTTTAAGCGCGCAAATTTATACGTCCTCTTCAACATTGTTTAAAACCGTACTGCGGAGAGAGTAGTGAAAACAACTGTCTTAGCGAAGACGAGACCCATTCTCACTACTCGCCAGGATCTTCCCCCGTCCCCCACCCCGCCTACACCCTCACTCTAATTTACCAGCATTATATGGGCCAACGAATCTAATTTGTCCGCCGCGGCAGGTTTGCCACGCAGCTGAAGACCGAAGCACGCTAGTTTTCGCAGATAATTTGGAAAGTTTCCGGCCTCCCTCATTTCCCATGCCACTGAACCTTCCTCTCTCTCCATTCTCTTCATGCTTGAAGCTTCTGCTACTGTGTGACCGCTTCCCATTCCACATACCCTTAATACCACGCGCTCCTACCTATCTTCCTTCGCCTTCCGTCCCTTCACAGCACACCAACCGTCTTGAGTTACGCGACTTTCCATTGCCTGGGTCCTTTATTCCCTTCCTACTCTCTCACCTCCTCCCCCAAAACTTACGGGCAACAGGAGTTAACCTCCCTCTCTCCCATTTCCTCCTCCCCGAAACATTTTACTTCCCTCTCCTTATTCTGCCCCTTACTGCCACCCCATAGTGTGTGGTAGGAAAACCCTCCTTATCCCGCCCACACAGACACTCCCTCCCCTCTCCCACCTCCCCTCTCTTCCACGCCGGACCCTCGGGGCTAAATAAACGCATTCAAATGAGTGCGATGCGCCTGCTGAATATGCAGCTTAAACTGTCGCCATGCATATTCAGTTCATCTAACGTGGGGGAGGGGGGAAATGGGGAGGAAGGGGTTGATTCGTTAGGAGAAAGCAGAAGGATGAGTAAGGAATTTGGAAGGAGGAAGAGATAGATAAATAGAGGCGGTGGTTGGAGGAGGCGTGGGATGGCGGTAGGAGGGTAGAGGGGGATGGCGATGGATGTAAAGGATGGATGCACAAGTGAAACCATTTGGATGAATGGACTTTTCAGTGTTTGCGCATGCGGGATTCTCTCTGCGAATTCGTTTCTTCCGATCCGACGGGGCGAATTGATGTCAGGGCGCTACATTCGGAATACAAAGGCCATTTGACCTCTTCCTCGTAGCGCGATCCTCGATCCTCTCTGCTATCAATTACCTTCCCGCGTTTGTCTTCCTTGCGCGCGGAGGTCGAAAATGAAAAAAAAGTCCCTCCTCTTGAAATAGTTGTCTCCCTTCGTCCGTTGTTAACTCTCTTCTTTCTCGGCAATCTGATTTTTCGGGGCGTTTTGAAGCCTTGGTGCGCATGTAGGTCGGGGAAATATATCGTGTGAATGAAAACAGGCTAAAAAAAGAGAAAAACGATTACGTACATGTTACAATTCCGATTCGGATCCTTCTGAATGTTTTTTTTTGTTCGTCCGATCACTTCTTCATCTACTTGCAAATGAGGTGCGACGTTTATTCTGTTGGTCTCCGCTGTTTTATTTCCCATTTCACGAACTGATTTACAGGGATCAGGGCTTCGCGAATGGGAAAAAAATATCGAGTGGCATTTTCCTACGTAAAAGATATAAATTCCTCCTCTTTCTGTCCTTTAAAAGCTTTCCGGTATTTGAGGAGGCGTAGAATAGATGTTTACTAAAGGAAAAAAGCACGCCGAATTTAATTTTTTAGATTTAATTCGAATTGTTAGGAGGTAGCACAGTTTGGCCCTTGTATAAAATGATGACGACACTTCTTTAACCACTAAGCGATTAAATTAATCGCAGTGGAAAATCTTACAATCATAAAAAAGAATACAGAAAAGCTTCTTTGCATTTAAAATAAAATTTAGACAATCCCATGAACCGGTGTCCCTATGTTTACTCAATTTTTAGGTTGGTTTCCTAAGGAAACATAGCCTTATGAAATGGTCCTGCGTGCGTGTGTGTATGTGCGTGTGTCCTCTACCAACAACTTTTGAACCAATGGACCCATTTATATGAGACATGGTATGAGGCATGTGCTGTCAGGGCCCACCTTTGGGCTATATTTTATTTGGCGAAGATTGAAGTCCCGGGTTCAATTCCAGGAAGGTTTTCTTTAATATATTAAAATATTTTTCAAATTGTAATATCGGAGCGAGGGTTTTACTGCTCTAAGGGGAAAAGAATGTAGATCCTAATTCTTATCACCGAATTTTTAAACTTGATTGTATTTTCTTGAATTTCCATTAAAACATACGTTTTTGCGTTTTAAAACGCATTTTATCGGATTGTTGCCATATAGACGATTATTACCGAACAAATGGGTTATTTTCTTTTCCGCTCGACTACTCTTCAGATATGGACAGTTGATACATCATATTAGCGTATAAACAGTAATATTTATTAAATTCGTTTA
The DNA here is from genome assembly GCA_028673005.1 of Tanypteryx hageni. Lineage (NCBI taxonomy): Eukaryota > Metazoa > Arthropoda > Insecta > Odonata > Petaluridae > Tanypteryx > Tanypteryx hageni. Next base: position 63,456,196 of record CM054116.1, read on the forward strand.
TTTAAAAAAATTACATGCAATTTATGTCAGAAAGAGGTGTTGACATTGTTTTTAGTATTTTTAACCTGATAACGCTCTATTAATTTGTTTTCTAATTTTTCTCTATCATTGATTAACTAAGAACTACAAGTGGCATATATGGTATGAGAATTCCTTGGAATGACTAACACATACTGAAACATTCCTTGTCAATATAAGTAATCAATTCGGGACGTCAACTTTAGGAAACCAGCCTACATTAGTCCTGGTTTGGACTTATTGTTACTAGTGCAGTTGTTACCAATGAGATTTGTTTTATAAAACCCCTAAAAGTATATTGTATATTTGAATGCAATTGTTAAGTGCACAATTAAATGAAAATTTATCATCATCAGCTTAAAATCACCGATGAGAAAAATGAATTCAACTTCAATTGATAAATTTCCGCTGATGGGGATATTTTATAAAAGAAATTATTTACTCAGCTTCAATATCGTCTCTGTAATTATTTACTGAAAAAATTAATCAATTTCTATATATATTGATATTGATAAAATAAAATTACAGTCTATATAAAGGCTTAAAATCACTTTTTCATAAAATATTTAAAATACTATAAAAAGTGATATTTTGGAAGATTATCTTATTATTCATGAATTATTAATCCAAACGGTGAATGAAAATTATGGATATCCTTAAATTTTAAAATATACCGATATGAGAAAATTGCGAATCATCTAGCAAAATTTAGCGTAAAATATTACTGCTGCTAGTTAAAAAGAAGGCTCATGTTAAAACGCTGAAACCACATAGAAAACTGACCGCTGCTCAGACCGCACGATTAACTCGGATTAGCCGTTCGAAACTCGAGGAATCGTCCCGAAACCGTGATCAAGCACCTCGCAGCAGGGAATCTCTAGCCAACCAAATCATTTGCAATAAAGTTTTAACTATTTTATGTTCTTACATTAGTGAGAAAGTAACTCAATCATCGAATCCGGGTAAATGCGCTGATAAATAGCGTATTTTAAACGTAATTGTAATCTTGACGCCCAGGAATGCTAACCTTTTAAGAGTTTCTGAGATGCGATTGTATTGGAAACAGTTAAAGACTAGTCGTAGTAATAATTTTGGCCCATTCGGTTAATATATTTGGACACCAAGTTTGTGCTGCAAACAACCCAACCCAAACAAGCCAAACCCAAACCAACCAACCCAACCAACTCAACCCAACCAACCCAACCAACCCAACCAACCCAACCAACCCAACCAACCCAACCAACCCAACCAACCCAACCAACACAACCAACCCAACCAATCCAACCAACCCAACCAACCCAACCAACCCAACCAACCCAACCCAGTTCAACCAATCTACTAAACCCAACCCAACTTCCATATAATACATATATTTTTTATGTTTTCAATACAATCCCGTCCCAGAAACATAAAAGGTTATCACTGGTTAGACCACAAGTGGAATACGCCTCATGCATATGGGATCCGTACGAGAAGGGACATATAATTCAATTATAAAGAGTGCAGCGCAGAGCAGCCAGATTCGTAAAACAAAAGTACGAACATAAGGAAAGCGTCAACTCATTATTGAGGGATTTGAAATAGGTATCACTGGAGGACCGTAGGTTGAACTCAAGTTTGAGGCTTCTGGAGAAATAAAAATCGGAGTTTCTAAAAGAGTAGGTTGTAAGAATAATTGAAGCACCAACGTACATAGGTAGAAAAGACCGTGACCATAAAATACGTGAGATCGATTGTAGGACGGAGCGTTATCTAAGCTCGTTCTTTCCGAGGACAATACGAGATCACAAAAAAAATTTCAACCAGCGATAGACAGTCTTTAGGCAGGTTTTGGTGCATTGCACCCCCTGCCACCCACCAATTAGGTGAATTTCAGGGTAACATGTAGATTATTCCTGGGCGTCAAGATTGCATGTGAACGTGAATATCTTATTATTTATCGTATAATTACGTTTAAAAGACGCTATTAATCAGCGCATTTAGCCGAATTCGATGCTTGAGTTACTTTCTCACTAATAAAACAACATAAAATAGTTTTATAGTTTTATTCCAAATGATTTGGTCGGCTAGAGATCCCCTGCTGCGAGGTACCTAAGCTCGGTATCGGGACGAATACTCGAGTTTCGAACGGCCGACCCGAGTTAATGACGGTCGTGAGGACTGAGCAGCAGTCAGTTTTCAATGTGGTCCCAGTGTTTTAACACAAACCAAAAATAATATTTTAATAACACAGAGAAACTCTGAGAGTTCATATTTAACTTTCAAAATTAAAAACAGCTATAAATTCACTTCTATCGTCACTTGCGCCACAAAATCTTCAGTGTGCTTTAATTGTTAAACTTGTATATACCAAAATATTTTAGCACACTCCGAAAATAATGCAGAATTACTAGCGCTTAGATGTATAACAGTGGTTCTCAACCTTTTTGTAGGCGCGGCAACTCGTCGATGATAAAAGAGTTTTTGCGGCACTCCCATCTCGAAAAAAGGTTTTTGTACATACTGGTATCAAAACCTTTGGACATTTCGATTTCTTTGGCGCCACAATGTGTGCAAATTATCGGAAGAACTATTATTGGCCTAATGATCTATCAACAATTCCAAATCGTAGACTTGTTGACTTAGCGAAGTTTTTCGCTGTACCCTTAATGATCAGCTGCGGCATCCCAGTGTTCCGTGGCAGCCAATTTGGGAAAGACTGATCAACAATTCCTATTAGATATCATTATGACACTTTAAAAAAATAATTTTACAGTCATAATATTTAATGTTACAAAAATCTCAATAGTATTTGTTCATAAAAAATGAATATTTAAGAAAGTGTTGGTGAAATTCCACTTGATGGCATGTGGAAGACCCGGGATCGATTCTCAATAAAGGCAGAATTTTTCTCCGGTCTTTTCAGAAATCTTCGTTTTTATATAGACAATTAGAATTGTTTTGGCCATTCTACGTATTGAGATTGTTTTGTTTTCTTCAATAGTACATACTGATGTAATAGTATGTATTAAATTAAATACCTATAGAACCTTGGAAATGTACACGTTGGCCAGAAAACTGCATAAATATTGCCATTCGTGAATATGAAATTGTCAACGGCCTATCCTAGCCTCTACAAAGCGAGGACTGGACGTATTGGAGCCTTCTTTTATGGAGTAATTCAAGTCGACACAGAACGCTTGCAAACACAGTATTGCACACGGTACTGCAAGGCGGCTGTTATGCAGCCCAGATACGCACGCATCTGGCTTTCCCGGCCTTTTGATGGATACCGAAGAGACAAAGATTTCCTGTTTGGTTTCAGCCGTAATGCGAGTCCGATTATTCTCTTTCGAATACAACACTACCTGTTATCCCACACTGATCCTTTACTCTGAAATCGACGAAAAACCTAATATGTATAAGTATGATATAACAAATGAACAGCAATTTTCCTCACAGAGTATTTCTCGCCATTTCATTAAACTAGGTAACATTTAAGATTTCATTCTACGTGCAAATATTACTAAATCAGAGGTTTGAAAAAATTTAACGACTGAAACCGATCGGGTTTTTTTCACTTATTAGCTGAGAACATCAACATCGACAAGCAGCTTTTCGAAATGTCTAGTAGGTAAACTAGAAAAATTGCAAATTTTTTTCCTGGAATTAGAAGAATTATTAATGATCGGTAAATGTAAAGGAAAATAACCACCAGTCCGATCAATGTTAGTGATAGGGAGCTCCAACGTCCGGCGTGTGGTGGCGCCTTTATTGTCACGGGCCCGCCGGGAGGGAGTTCACGAGCGGGTGTTCTCCAGGTGTATACCAGGAGGTTCGGTGCCCCAGGTCACGAAGGAGTTCAGGGTGTCGGTATCGGGCACGGGTTGCTCCTCGCTGCGGGTGGTGGCCCATGTTGGTACCAATGACGCTTCGAAGCGCGGCTCCGAGGAGGTCTTAAGCTCTTTTAAGGACTTGGCCGCTGAGGTTGCTCGTGTCCGAGAGGAGTCTGGTGCTGATGTGCGGCTTTCCATCTGTAGCATTGTTCCTCGGACGGACTGCGGTTCTATGGTTTGGAGCCGAGTGGTCGGGCTGAACCGTAGGCTGTGGGACTTCTGTAGGGGCAATGGAGTGGACTTCGTTGACCTGAGGCCGGTCCTGGACTCATGTAGGGCATCCCTAAACGGTTCTGGTGTGCACTACACTGCCGAGGCTGCGGAGGCGGTAGCGCGTAGGGTGTTTGAGCATTCTAGGGCTTTTTAGGTTAGATTTAAGCAATTGCAATTTTTTAGCAAGCGTTGAGATGCACGCCAATAGTAGATCAGATGGTAGGTTAGGATGTAGGCAGCTTACCGGTACGGGATTAATTGAGAGCACAATAGGGGAAAATGTAAGAAATCCGTGCGGTAACAGAATTATCGAAGGCATGGGGATAAACGATTTTCCATGCAACAATTCCGTAGATAATGCGTGCGACCTTAATAGCGCTATAAACCCGACGTTAAGTAACAGTAAAATACATTCCAAGCGTAGAAATAGTCGACATAGTAGGAAGGATAAGGAGGCAGTAAATAATAATAATTATAATCTTAATAATAATAACAGTAATAATAGCTCAGTAGAGCGCGAGGAATCGTTACGTAGTCATAGCGAGAAATTAAAAATCATTACGGTTAATTGTCGCAGCATTCGCAGGAAGGAGGCCGAATTTGAACATCTTATTCGTAGTCTGCGTGCTGATGTAGTTATAGGCACTGAAAGTTGGCTTACGGCAGACATAGCCAGTCAGGAGATCTTTCCTCGTGACTATAGCGTCTTCAGAAAAGATCGATGTATCCGGTCGGGAGGTGGAGTCTTTATAGCAGTTAGCAATAAATACGAAAGTTACCCAATACAGATTAACGACGACGAAGTCGAAAGTGTTTGGTGTCGTGTGAAAGGAAGCGACTCAAAAACTATAAATATATGCGCTTTTTATAGACCCCCAAATGCGAGCGTGGAAACTATTCATTCTCTGGAGAAACAAGTGGCGACGCTAAATTCGTCTAATAAAGATAAAGCCATTATAATCGGGGGCGATTTCAATCTTCCGTCAATAGATTGGAGGCATAATTGCTTTTATCCCGGAGGTAGAGAGCGTGAATCGTGCGAGGCGTTACTAGAAACTTTCGGTAAGCACTCATTGTATCAATTAGTGAGATTTCCCACGAGATTTAATAATATATTAGATTTATTTGTTACTAATATTCCTGAGCGTATGAATAGAGTATCTGATGCTGAGGGAATAAGCGATCACAAGGCAGTGTACGTGGAATTTCAGTTAATTATTGAGAAACAGGTTAAGGCCACAAGAAAACTTTATGTATTCGCCAAAGCCGATTTCACAAGATTTAGGTCTTTTCTGCGAAATAAATATACTAATTTCAACGATTTAACCGATAGTGCAGACGCGGAGGAATCCTGGTGCATGTTCAGAGATATGATGCGAGAGTGTACAGATAAATTTATTCCGAGCAAACTGAAGCGTGATAGTGCAGAACCTAGATGGTACAATCAGGAAGTAAGAAGCGCTCTCCGACGTCAAAGAAAACTCCACTCTCGCGTAAATAACACATCCTCAACAGCTCCGGTCGAACAGATTGAAATAATAAGGCATCAATACAAGGAGGCGCGCTCCATAGCCAGAGTAGCAATGCGTAATACGTTTAACAATTATAAAAAGAAGGTTTTACAGGAAAACTTGAAAGAGAACCCAAAAGCATTTTGGTCTTACGTCAGGGAAGTTCAAGGTAGGGGCCCCACTATTGCGTCACTGCGGTCGGAAACGGGAAACGTAGTTCACGATAGTATGGATAAAGCAAACCTATTAAATCATCACTTTCAGAAAGCTTTTACTCGTGATGACGATGAATGTGAAACCCCTATTCCTATGCGTCAGGGCGATTCGATGGAAGATTTGGTATTTTCGGAAAATGGTATCGCGCTCCAACTTCATTCAATTAAGCCAAATAAATCTCCTGGACCGGAGGAAATTCCCGCGCGTGTAATGAAAGAATTATCTGCTGAAATTGCGCCGTATTTGAAAATTATATTCGAGAAATCCATTAGGGAAGGAGTAGTTCCTAAAGATTGGAAGGTGGCACATGTTACGCCCATCCATAAGAGTGGCGACAGAGATAACCCCGAAAATTATAGGCCGATATCCTTAACTTCATTATCGTGCAAGATACTTGAGCACATAGTCTTTAGCTCTGTAATGCGCTATTTAGATAGTCATTCATTGCTTAGCGGATGCCAACACGGATTCCGGAGAGGTAGATCATGCGAAACGCAGCTCGGCCTGTTCGTGGACGATTTGTTGCGATGCCGAGAGAAAAATACTCAGGTCAATGCCATATTCATTGATTTCAGGAAGGCGTTCGATAAAGTATCTCATAGGAAATTAATTGCGAAGTTAGGACAATGTGGTATCAATTCGAAAGTTGTCGGTTGGGTGAGAGACTTCCTCTCGAATAGGGAACAGATAGTTGTCATCGATGGGAAATACTCGTCCCCCGTTAAAGTTGCTTCGGGTGTTCCTCAGGGAAGTGTATTGGGCCCTCTGCTCTTCTTAATCTATGTAAATGATATGTGCTCGGTTGTTCGTAGTAAAATTAGGCTTTTCGCCAATGACACCGTTCTATATAAAGAAATAAAAAATCAGGAGGACCATCAGTCTCTGCGTGAAGACTTAAGAGCCATTTCAGCGTGGTGCAAAGAATGGCAAATCGAAATTAATTATACTAAATGTGCCGCAGTCACGTTCTGGAAAAGTAAGAACAAAGATTTAGGTTTCGAATATAAAATAGATGAAATGAGTATTCGACAAGCTGAGTATGTAAAATATTTAGGAGTAACCATTTGTCGAGATCTTTCGTGGGACATGCACATTCGTCGAGTTATAGGCGCGGCCAACAAGAAACTGGCATTCATAGGTAGAATAGTACGGAACACTACAGAGAAAGTACGCGAAACATGCTACTTATCACTGGTAAGACCACAAGTGGAATACGCAGGGAGCATATGGGATCCGTACGAGAAGGGACACATAATTCAACTAGAAAGAGTACAACGCAGAGCAGCCAGATTTGTAAAACAAAAGTACGAACATAAGGAAAGCGTCACCTCTTTATTGAGCGATTTGAACTGGGTATAACTGGAGGACCGTAGATTGCACTCAAGGTTGAAACTTCTAGAGAAATATAGGTCAGAATGTCTAAAAGAGGAGGTAGTGGGAATAATTGTGGCACCGACGTATATAGGTAGAAATGATCGAGACGATAAAATACGTGAGATCGATTGTAGGACGGAGCGTTATCTAGGCTCGTTCTTTCCGAGGACAATAAGAGATCACAATAGGAAATTTCGAATTGCGTTAGACAATCTTTAGGTAGGATTTGGTGCATTGCACCCCCTGCCACCCACCAACTTGGTAAATTGCAGGTTAACTTGTAGATGTAGATGTAAACCTAGAGGAATGTTCCGTTTCAAAAATTATAGGACCATCTTGGAAAATGACCTATTGTAAATTCATCGACTAAAAATTTGCTGTTAAATAAAGTAACAGTAATTACCGGGAACTATAAATATAACAAAAAGAAAGTTGACAAAATTTTTTCTTCATGCGTGCATCTTATTTGACACCTAAGAAATTCTTCCAGATAGAAGTAATTTAAAGTTTAACTGAATTAGCCAAAATAAAATACATTAATTTTTACTTTCATTCACATAATATTAAGTACAGTAAAAGTCTACAAATGTTACAGGCAGTGACAACGTAAAACTAAAAAAAGTTTAGAAAGGATGGTTTTAATCAGATGCTCCGAAAGTATTGAATGAAGCTATTTCTCAAAAATGAGGAATTTTTGTATTTCGCAATTTTTTAGATATACGCTTGCATATAAAGAATTTTCTCGCACAAATGAAGTGAGAGCCAATTTATCATAAATTGCTTTTGGTCGGAAATTATTAAGTATTTGTAACCCTTCGATCGATGGTTCGCTAGATGGGGTTCGCCGGGGAGGGACGAGGGAACACGGACGAAGAGTGTAAGACATAAGGGGTTACGCACTCAACATTTTAATCTTCTCACAGCCCGCTACATACTAAACTATCCTTACAGTCAGGGCCGGCGGAACGGGGTAGCAAAACATGCAATTGCCTAGGGCGCCATAGATCGAGGAGCGCCATGAAGAGCCAATGTTTTGATTTCGCGGCACTGTATGTGTGTGTCTGTATTCTTATTTAATGTGATGTATACTTATCTTTCATCTTTTATTCGTTCATTTTTTTATATTTTTCGCGTGCATTTGTGTTGTATAAACCTTTATATTAAAAATGATTTCAATTCCTCTTCGATGCTGTGCACTACCCCAATTCTAAAAGTATAAGAAGAACTAGCAGTCTGAAGATGTTGACGTACCAACTAACTTACGAGCCTAAATTTATGATTTGCTTAATCTCTTGCTAAAAAACATTCTTCTCAATGCCCATTTTTTACCGCGATTACTTACCAAAAAGCTTTTTAATGTGGAAAAACATTGTTTATAGTAATTATGAAAAAAAATATTTAATAATAAGCAAGATGATCCAAACAAAACTTATGATGCCTATTTCCATTCTGGAAAGTACGCTAAAAACAATCTTTTATTAATATTTTATTTAAGTAATACCGGTGCTTATAGACGTCATTGTGTAATTACTATTAAAAATAATTTTAATCTATTTGATTTTAGTATCATTTAGATTAGAGTAGGGCGCCAAAAAGAAAAGTTTGCCCAGGGCACCAAACTGCCTTGCGCCGGCCCTGCTTAAAGTTACAGTCTAGGCGTCTTCTAGCGGCGTCCCCACGTGACTCTCCGTGAATTCTACTGACTGGCAAATAACGACGCCACTAGTGGTCGAAGTTCGGCACATACATCACAATTGGGGTGGTGTGCAAAGGCTGGTAGGGTGGTGTGGGGGTGATTGGGTAAGCATTTTCACGGTTAGGAGGATATGAGGTAGGGTAATGTGAGGAAGGACTGCTGATGCTAGCTAGCATCCTCAGCAACTTCCTGGCGCCGGAATAGAGGAGGAAGGATGCAACAAGAATCCCTACACATTTTGCACATTTGCATATTATTACTATTATTTAACAGTGAAAATGTATAATAATTTGACCTATATGCTTATGGTTGAATTAAATTATATTAGCGTTTTAAGTATATCAACAACAAATATTAAACCGGATCAGCAAATAGACAAACTGGAAATTTATTAAACAATAATATATTTCATATTAGAAATATATTTCAATATTATATGAATTAGAATCATCAAAAGGTCTGTATAACGCAAAAATATTCTTCCTCAGGAAACGGCGAGAATATAGCCAAATTTTGTCTTTCCCCTAATAGCTAAAGAAACGCATGGCATGGACTTCCGTGGCTATAAATGCGAATGTCCTTATAAAATATAAACGACGTTCATCGATTCTGAAGTAGTAAACATAAATACCCCCAGCAGCATCGATCTCGAAGAAATCTCGCCAAAATCGAGGAAAAAGGACAATAAGGCCAAAGGCGTCCACGTTCGGATAAATCGTTTCTCCGGTAATCCGCGATAAAATAAAGCTTGCGCTGGAGGCAATGGCCGCATCTTAAAGAGCGCCGACCTTTTCTCTATCATTCCAGCGCCTTCTTTCCTTTACCTCCCCTTCATCTCCCCTCCGAATTCCATCCGCCTAGCCACTATCGCTAGTGTCGAGAACGAAGTTTAGGAGATGTACGTAACAGCCAAGGCATTGAACTTAAACGAACTGCTAACGATCGTTGTGGGAACGAGAGGAAAAAAAACTGATGGAATTTCTTTTCATCTCCGAGCCCATTCCTCTATCAGCAACACTTTGCGATTAATAAATCCGTGTATTGAAGTAACAATAAAAATTGATCACGTGATCAACTCTTGATAACGCCGCTGCGGTTTGTTCGTGAGCTGAAAATAAAGGCGATTATGTTTAAGAATATCTAAAAAAAAATGCAAAAATGCATATCTGGTCCTCTCGTTTACTTCGTATCTCAGTGCAACGAAAAGGATATTTTCAATGTGCGGATCTCGAAATTTTATGATACAGGAAGATGAGATGCCCAGGAAAATGGAGTCTTGAAAACCTGTTTCTTTCCGTTATACGCTTGTAGCTAAATATTTTCACAATTGCAAATGGGGTTCAGGGAAGACTTCTGTTCCTTAAAATTATTGTGCTTTAAAATCAAGTGAGCGATAAGCAGGCGCGCACCAAGGATTTTCTCTTTGGGGGTTCAACCCTAAAAAATAATTTTCCACTAAAAATGTATTAAAGAACATTAAATTACACCAAACCGCACTAATATTTTATTATACAGGGTGTCCACATCAATTCTCCCCCATTAACAAACCAACCTAAGTAAAAAATACGACTAAGAGAAACATGCTGTTTGCGGCGTTCTGTAGAGCAACTCAAAGAGTTTTTTATACTTTTTATCCAGAGGCCTTGTGAGTAATCAGTAGCGGCGCTGCAGTCGAAACGAAATCGCCGATTACAGTCAACAGAAATTACAGACGTGTTTTTGAGAAGGACCCGCCAGACAAGGAGACCATAGGCCTGGTATGATAAGTTTCTGGCTACAGGGAGTGTTCTGCAGCAGTCAGGTTCAGGCAAAAACGTACGTCTGACGAAAGGGTGGAGCAAGTCAGAGAGGCCTTTCAAAGAAGTCCGGCAAAGTCGATTCGTAGAGCATCACTTGAACTCAACATCCCACGCTCTACAGTGCACAAGGTGTTTCATAAAAGACTTCGTTTATATGCTCACAAAGTCCAAATTATGCAGATTCTCAAGCCAAACGACCGACAACAACGACAGCAGTTTGCCATCGAGATGCTTGACCCTATTGATCAGAACCCCAATTATCTATTGAATGTGATGTTTTCAGACAAAGCAACCTTTCATACCTGTGGTAGAGTGAATCAACGAAACGTACGCCTATGGGGATCAGAAACCCCACACAGTGTTTGGAAACGCAACAGAGACGGCAAAAAAATCAATGTTTGGTGTGGGATGATGAAAGACCATTCTTCTTCATTGAGCCAACTGTAACCGGGAACATTTACCTTGAACAATTTGCCATCCCTTAGCTTCTATCTCTGCAACCAACCAGGCGGTCACCCCGTTCTCCAGTCATAACCCCCCTTGATTTTTTCTTGTGGGGTTATGTAAAAGACAGGGTTTATGCCACCTAAATACGCGATGTTGCTGAACTCCACAGAAAAATTACGGATGCCATCCATACCATCACACTGGATATGCTGAACAACACGTGGGCTGAAGTCGAGTATCGCTTAGATGTCCTGAGAGCTACGAAGGGAGCTCATGTGAAAGTGTACTAAGTAAAACTGTGTAAGTGTATTAATACTTTTCGAGTTGCTCTACAGAACGCCGAAAACCGCGTGTTTCCATCAGTCGTAGTTTTAACTTAGATTGGTTTTTTAATGAGGGAGAATTCATTAAAATGTCAATTTTTATTTTTATTTTCTGTAATTCATTTAAAACATCTTAAGGACTAATTTTAATGTCTCGGTGTATATTAAATAGTGATAAACCATTTAAACGGTCTTGAATGATGGTGCTTCTCAAATATATCTTCAATCTTCGCAAAGTCAATAACGATCTTTCACTGCTGCATGTAGTAATAGGAAGTGTGACAAATATTTTTAGCAATATAAAAATATTAGGATAAATTAATTTATCACACTGTACTAGTACATCCATAGCGTTCTTGGGTGGCACTATTGCAGATATTTAATTTTCATAACGTTTGAACCGCATTCTAAGATCTGCTTTTAAGACACACTTATGTATTTGTTGAAAGTAAATCGGTAGTGTGGAACTCAACAAGTCCCAAAAAACCGTCTATTTTACCTTTAGATAGAATACTGCTAAATTTAAGCATTTCCCGTTACTTCTAAAATCTCTCATTCAGCTGACTTAACATATGGTCTGCGAAGGAAATAAATACAGACCTGCGATAATATTATTCCGTAGTTTCAGAAGGCACATTTTCACCCTGTTGACCCTGTTTATGCAACTCCTTGGTTTCCCTCAATCCCAATAGATACTGCGTTTTCAGATGCCGTTTCATATATTATTTTAAACTCTTCTTCTGAATTAGTTCGCATAATTTTTATTTGTTCAATTACATCACACATGATTTTGGACTAAATAAAGGTCATTGTCCCAATTTCTTCTTATTCGATTCAGGAATATGTTAATTTATTTAAGTTCATGTTAATTCGCAGAGTAATATGCAGAACAGAAAAAAACGCAAGAAAATAAATCACACGGCCGACTTATTTACCACATCAGACTCCTTTGATTAAATGGCAAAAGAGTTGTCGTATTTGCTGCATTGATGATATACAAAAGCTGTTGATTATTTCATAGCATTAGATATAGCAAACCATGAGTTGAAATTTCCATTTTTATTATACCAAAATCTTAGCATAAGTTAACTGCATACCTACGGGCGAAATCATTTCCAAAGAAAATTAGAATATAAAATTTTCAAAATTTTTCATTGAAAGATAAGACAGCTACTGTGACAGCAATTTAAATTTATATTTTCAATTCAAATCATGGCTATGCAATCAATAGTAGTTTTCTAAGACGATAAACGAACACTAAACATAGCTAAACATAAAATTTTAGACACTCACCCACACTTTCCGACTGTGAGACCATGTGTTCTTCTATTATGGCTGATGTAACTTCTGAGAGATGGATGATATAGATTTCACACTGCCTACTTCACAACATTGAGAGACTTAAATTGAGCTTAGGACAGTTCGAACTCGTGAAAAAGAATGGTAGAATCCTGGTCAAGAGAGTGCTAGTGCTCAAACACCAGATAACCATATGGTGTGGCGTATAGAATATCCAGCGGGCGACTCTATTCTAAATTGCACCAATATGTTGTAACTTTTTGTTTTCCAGCTTTCATTGTCACGCCCTTTTCATGTTACTCCTCTCTCCAGCATACTTAAGGACCTTTTTTATGAAAACGAAGCTTACTTCTTAAATCACCCATGGACTTCATCCTTATTCTTCTCTGTTGACAAACATTCGTTTCCGGAAAAGAAGGTTCATTTCCCGTCTCTAGTGTCCTCTTCCCAGAATCAGTATTTCTCTTATAGTGCTTTTCAGATGAGATGGAGAGTGAGGGGGAGGTAAAAGAGAAAGTAGACGTGAGTGAGACACTGAGCGAACCAATAGGAAAGAAGGAGGGGGAGCCTATGCATTCGAAAGCTCATTATCCATCGACTCTCCCTAGTGGTAACATCGTGTCCGAATGTGCGGTGTTGCCACATTCGCGATTTCCCTTTAAATCCCTGCCAAACGTTATGTGTGTTCCGGTGTAGAGTTGAAAACGTCTAGCATGAGCTTTCTGCTAGGAGGCACTACCCCACCTCTTAGCAGCGGAGACATACGAACTGTCCCGAGTACGGCCGAAATCTGACCCGTCACCTCATCTGAAAAGCACTATAGAGTGCGCGGACCCATATTGTCCTTTGGATGTGCCACCAGACATACGATTCCCTGGCATAGGCAGCTGGAAGGACGCCTGCAGCTTTTGCCTACGCCTTGGGCACCCACGCTACCTTTTAGGACCTCCGCTCACTTACATCACTTGCCGCTCGAGAAAAATTTATGGGGCCTCTTCGGTGCCCCTGGCGACCACACGTTTCGCCCGCCCCTAAAGCCGACTCTGGGTCCAACAGAAAATCGCCAACGTAAATTTCAAATTCTTACGCGCGAAGACGACCTTTTGAAATATTTTAAAGAAAGGACATTCTTATCTGCTTTTTTTAACAAAGGGAACGCAAAGAGCTTCGTTTTGTATCATGTGGAACGGCGCGGCGTTCCCATGCGAGCACTGTTATTAAGGAAGAACATTTCGAGTTTTGGGGGGGGAGGGCTAAAACCCGTCAGCCCCTCCCTCCTGGGTGCGCGCCTGGCGATAAGTATGTTACAAAAAATTTCTCATTGATTGAACTTCACAAGAAATTTCATTTTTAATAATATCGTCTCTTATGAGTTGTTTAAGTCTTGCTTTGTTAAAAATTTCCATTTTGATCGCGTTCTTCTCTCGGTGGAAAATTGCCATTCTTGGGGATGCTTACACAGAAATATTAACTGGATCAAAAATGAATACTTTACATTGAAGCATAATGCGTTCTTCGCTTGCAATTTTCTCTATTTTACATCGCTCGTGAACTTTTTTCTTTATCATATCCAATCTTCCTCTTAAATGCACAAAGGGGTGCTTCCCCCTCCCAAACTTTCCTTAATACCGCGAGGATTATCTTTTGGTAATGCGCCACTTATAAGGACGCTGTCAAGGGTTATGAGTTTTTATGACGATATGGGTGAGGAGAAATCTCTGGAAGTTCTTTCATGCGCTGACGTTAGCTGTATGGAGACTATATCGTACGTGGTTTGAAACAAGCCATCCAAGGTCTTAAAATTATGGCACCGAAGATACTCATTATGGGATATAAACAAATATTGCTGAAGTTTACAACAGATTTGTTTTTTCAAAACTTGACTTAAAATTAAATTGATTAAAAATTAAATTAAAATTAAAATCTTTCTTCGGATACTTACGAAAGAAAAATTTACGTAATATTCCATCCTTAGTACTCCATTCTTTTGAAGATAAATGGGATTTTTAAATGATATGTGTCTGTTACGAGTAAGATGACAGTAAAGTGAAATAAAATGCAACAAATTCCTTCTGATACATAAAAATAGTTATAATATTTTGTAATAGAGATATATAAAACATCATTTTGATCTCTTTAATTAACAAATATTTATTACGGAAGAGAATTTACTTTTTGTCTTTCTAAGCTTTATAAACTCTATTGAAATGTTTATCACGTATTTTATTTAGACCAGGGCATTTTTTGAAAAGCGAAGCAATGGAATTCGATCAGATACTATGTAAGTAGTATAACTCATAGTATTAAATAGAAAAAGTAATTTTTTTACAAAATCCTTCCAACGTGACAGATGATTAAGCTATCACATGATGTCGTGAAACTTAATATACATTTAAGCTAGGAAACAGACATGCCGGGTGATTGGCTTAGAATTAATGATTGGTGAATTAACATTTAGAACGGCTAATCTGCAGCTGAAATGTGCATCCATTTAATCGTTTTGTGGCTGCAGAAATCACAGAAATAGCCCATTTAATTCAAGCCATGGGTTAGATCGAAAAACCATTTTTTGAATAACGCAGTATGTGCAATAACTATAATAAAATAAAATTCTAACAGTTAAACACGCATTTAACGATTTTTATGACATTAACAATTCGTTTTCAAAGGATTATTACCATTGCATCGAATAAACTCGTACGTGTGTTAAAATTTTCTTCGAATATTTGGAAAAATCGCTGATAATTTGAAATAATCGCCTCTGGAACAAAATTATCCGGCGCTGCAGCTAGGATAAAATGATATTAACAGCAATAATACGAATTTGTATTGTACCAAAGCAGATGATATGGTTTTTAATAATTTACTAAAATACAATTTTAATTGCTTATATATGATGATGATTTCGATATGTGATAATTCCCTTATAATAAATTATTAGATTTGATAACGCTTTAAGTTACACTGAGCAATTCTCAACAGAAATAATGTCAATTTAAATTAACTTAACTATCACAGAAGTGTGTACATGATAGCATTCCCGCACAGAACCTGCTTACCTCCAGTTTATAAAAGTGCGCTTTCAGAATGACTAAAGTCATTTTACAATAAGAAACCTCATTTAATGAAAACAGAATCCAGAAAATATAATTTTAGAAAGAGCCCAGATAGTCAAAATTGTTTTAGGAAAGAATTTAAATGTTTTCTCCTGTCACCGCTTGACCCTTTTTCATATTAACTGTTGAAGTTCGAGAATTTCTTATATCAAACTCCAAAAAATGAAATAAAATGACACGACGACAAAACAATTAGTCCTATCGACTACATCTCGTACTTAAAAAGTGAAGAGATGGAGATGGCATCTTGGAAAAAAAGGGAGAAAGGGAGGATTAGGCTGATAAGCGACAGAAAACGAGGCAGAGAGAGAGTAAAATTTCAGAGGAAGGGAAAATAAGAAAGAGAAAGGGGCATTTGAAAAGGAAAGGGCAAGAATGAAAGGCATAGAGGAAACGGATAGAGGAAAGAGAAAGAATAGAGATAGGACGAGGCGGACAGTTCTAGTTTGACTTTCTAAAACCTTCTGTGGTAACCGAAAGAGATAGAGGGGGGGAAGAAACGACGGTCGAGGAGAAAGAGATATAGAGAGCGGGGGAAGAGAGGAAGGGAGAGAGACGGAAGCAAGCAACCAGCGAGGAGAGAAATGGAGTCGTCCCGGCCAGGGGGAAGGCCCGAGGAGTTAGCGGTTCAATTAAATTAATTACTCCGGAATGACACGCTCGCTTGATGAGGAGACTTGGTGGGCTCAGCTCCTCCTCCCCTCCCCCTCCCCTTCTTCCCCTCGTACCAGATTTCCTTCCTCTCTTACCACCTCCTTACTCTCTCCTCCCCTCTCGTCCATAACATTCCCAACCACCCTACGCTCCCGAGAAAACCTGGTTCTCGCGGAGACGCAAGCGTCGCTTCCCATTCTCTCCATTTGTTTCCTCCCTCTTCCCCAGCGCCCCAAGAACCCCACATAAATTCCTGCACGCATAAGCCTTGTCCTTGCTATCCAATCGCGCATTTACCCTCCAAACCCCGGCGAAACCTTGCCCGCGCAAAAAAAAATATATTCCGTCGACTCCTTGAGTAGAAAACCCTTCTCCGAGAAGTTAAGATGCCTCTCCCCCCCCCCCCCCCGTGCTCTCCCCTCTACCTCCGTCCCACTCCCTAGGTTTCTCTTTCTCTCCCACCCCCACCACACTCCTCCCATCTCATGCAAAACGACCGACTTTGCGTTCAGATCTCCGATAAATCACTTGAGACTATAAAACCCCGAAATTCTCGGGCGCCTCCTTTCTCCCATCTCATCTCTCACCTCTTCAATATTCCCAAACGTTTAATGTCTCTCTCTCTCTCTCTTCCTCTATCTTTCTCTGTCTCTTTTCTGGAGTATCAGCACACTTTTAAACACCACTCCTCTCCTTCGTCATTAGCCTAAGAAGAATGGGAATGCGTGGGTAATTTTTGTAATTTTTTATTACCCCAAGCGTATCCCGTAAGTGAAATGAATTCTCCTCGCTCAGCACATGGCAATAGGCGGATTCGTTTCCCGAAAGTTGTCTTTTTTTTAAGTTTTGTTCCGATTCTGATTCCGTTTGGTTTCCGTTGGAATCGTAACTGCCCGAGTTGAATAAATCAATCGTGACTCTGGGATTGCGCGAGGGACTTATTCGTCGTTTACGTTGAATCTCACCACCGCGTTATTTTGGATGGTTTAACGTTTGAAATGGAGTTTCACGTTGGCCTCCTTTGGATTATAAATTACGTCCCTCGTTAAATGCGTCCCGTGCTATGTACCACGCGTGTTTACCGTCGAAATAATATTACACGGAAACTTGACGCGTTTAGTTTGGTGGCTCCAATCATTCATTCTTTATTTCTGTCGAGTTTGATGTTTGAAAAAGAAAAATAATAGCTGATGCACACATGCACTCGTATACTCTCATTTTCTGAATTTTGATTGATACGACTAAAAGTTTTTCATAATCTTTTTATCGATTTACAGCCAAAAAGAAGATATCATCAACATCGAATCAAAAATAATTTAAATTAATTCGAAGCTTTTAAATAGAGAATTTTAACTCATTTTCAGTATTTCAGCTGAAATAAACCTTTTCAAATTATATTAACTTCTATTTTAATTAATTCACAACTATAAATTGCTGAAATTAAATTTTGACAATTGAGAAGGAGAAAAAAATCCTTATGCGAGCACGCATAAGAAGTTATCTCAACACCTTTCTTTCTTGTTATAAATTGCTGATTTTCAATATCAATTGCCTATTTAGCAAATGAAAAAATATTAAGGAAGTATTCGGAAGTATAGTAATTGAGAACAACGTCTCGCTTAAAATGATTCTGAAAAAATTAAGGCATTCTCAAAATTAATTACATTATTTTAAATTTTATATGGCCAGGATTCGGTATTTTTATGTGTAAATCATTGAACTAAAGAAAACTGCAACGAAGTTTAATGATGGTTATCACATTAACCTTACTTGTTTTAATTTGAACCCTAGAGCAATTCAAGCTCAATTACCTCCATTCTATTATATAACCCCTAAGCAACTCACGGCCTATTACCTCCATTATATAACCTCCCAGCTTAATCATTATGAGCCCAACACAGAACTTGGACGTGTATGTCGTTCGTTGAACCCTTTAAAGGAGACCCAAATATTTTCCCGTGCTTTTTTTTTAATTAAAATAATAAAGCAGAGGGAAAACTAGCAAACATCTAATCCAAATCTACCCACGAACGTTCTAAATATTTCCCTTGAAACACTAAACGCCAATCTGCTTCTTGGCATTCGACCTAATTTCGAGAAACATTTTCCCACACCGATACACCCATGCCTCTTAGCTGCTTTTTCGCCTCCTTCCAGTCGTCCCTCCCTATCACTCCTTCTACTGCCCTGGCCCTTCCTTTTATGTTATTCCCTCCCTCCCCGCCCTTTTGAAGTATAACTCAGTTCATCCGGCTTTATCTCATCTTCTCCCAACCCCTATCCCATTTCTAACTTTCCTAGCGACATTTGTTTCACTTTTTTCACTTTATATATCTTTCCCCTCTTTCCTTGCCTCATCCTCTCTGCCATTCCTTCCCCTAGCAAGAGAGAGAGAGGAGGTTGAGATAGTTAGGCAGGATCCTCTAATTAATGGACTTCCCCTACCCACACTCCAGACCCAACTCTTAAAAGCCAGACTCCCATTTCTTCCTACTCACTCCCCTCCTCTCACTCTCTCGCTGCTTCGGTCCTCCCTTCCTCTCCTCTATCTCTCTCTCTCTCTCTCTCTCTCTCTCTCTCTCTCTCTCTCTCTCTCTCTCTCTCTCTCTCTCTCACACACACACTCTCTAACTCCTCCTCCCTGACTCACTCGAGTCCCTCCTCGCTCGCTAGCTACGCCCAAGAATCATACCTCTAGGAATAATTCGGATGCGTTGAGGTCGGATATTCCGCCAATAGGTGTCTCTCGCGCTCTCTTTTGTTTTCCTCTCCTCTACCCTTAACTTTCTGTTGCTCCTCCTCCATTAATCCTGATCTATCCTCTCTCTCCCACTATTTTTGCTTCTCTTTTCATGTCTCCATCTCTCCCTTTTTCTCACTACTTTCCCCCTTCCTATCCCTCGTTCTTCAGCCTATCACCATCTCTAAATTTCTCTATACCTCCCCCTCTTTCTTGGACATGGATAGGCTAACAAATGGGAAATTTGATGCGGAGAAGTAAAGTATAAAACATACATAGAGAGCTTCGAGGGAATGGCAGGTGATATGCAGCCTAAATATTAACCGAGGAGATGTTCAGATTATTCAAAAAGTCTATTAAAAATTAGAAATTTTATCATAGAAATTAATATAATAACATCTGAGCGATTATGGGAGACATCCAATTTTCGAGGTGTAGGAGAAGTAGGGAAAACGAAAGGAAATGAGAGGTGTAGTAGAGAATACATCCTAGATGGAGTTGTGTACAAGGCAATACTGAAGCAGACATTCTGCCTCGAGAAAATCCGTAGTGTTCTGTAGAACTGTTTTGAATCGGTGTGATTTATTGGAACACATTATCCTCAAAGAAAAACGTAATAAATAAAGAGTGGACAGCTTTTCACCGCTCGTTAATAACGCGTTCCGCTCTCATTTAACAATTGTGTCGATCGCTGATAAAATTTATCAAAAGTTTAAATTGCATATAGGAACTCAATTGACCAATAAGTACTGGGTTTACTTTTTTTAACTTATGCAATGAAAAATAGAAAAAAGCGTGACATTCTGCTCAAGGGGGGAGTTTTAAGAGAGTAAATTTACGAAAAAAGCAATGAGGGCTAGAAAAGAAGCCATGAAATAGCACTACGCTACCACGGCAACACGTGGGACATTAAGATTTTGAGATTAGTGGAAGGGGAAATGTGAGAAATTTAGAATAAGAGTTAGGAAGATGAAGAAAGTTGTGGTCCATTCCATTCGCTCCTCATCAGCTTAAAACAATTAGCTGAAACGGAGAGAAGACAGCCGGGTATGAAAAACGTATCTGACGCCACAGAATCTCCCAAAGCTCGAAAATTTAATGGGTGGAAAGACTTGCCTCTGAAAGTTTAACTTTCGAGTAATTATAATCCAAAACAGTAGTTTAAGTAAAATGAGAAGTTAATTTGCTCTTAAAAACAAAGATAAAAAATAACGCGATAGTAAAATTGCGCTCATAATGATCAAAATTCTATGATGATGTTGTTTTATTTAATAATTCTCTAGATGAAAAGAGGAGTTTAAAATAAATGATAACAAATTAAACAAGATTGGAAAGGTCAATCCCATGTCGGAGTACACAGAGTTTCCAAATGCGTTCTTTGACATTTTATAATGTTTTCAATATTTTTCGCTCAGATGAGAATTTAACGAGAAGCAAGCGAGGTGCGTTGTAAAATACATGTAGGTCTTCATGAAAAGTAGTCGTAATTATTGTCCGATTTTAACCAAAATTGAAATCGATAAATTAATTTTAACAAAACTCCCCAATACCAAATTTCATTACAATATGTAGAGCGGTTCCCGAGTTGAAACTAAGAAACTTCTCAACTACGTGTAGGTCTTCATGTAAAGTGGTCGTCATTTTTGTCCGATTTTAACCAAAATTGGAATCGGTGGACCAATTTTAGCAAAACTCCCCAATACTATATTTTATTAAAATAGGTACGTTAAGCGGTTACCGAGTTGAAACGAACATTGTAAACTACGTGTAGGACTTCATGTAAGGTGGTCGTAATTGTTGTCCGATTTTAACTAAAATGCGAATCGGTCAATTAATTTTAGCAAAACTCCCCAATACCAAATTTCATCAAAATACATCAAGCGGTTCCCGAGTTGAAACAATGGAACAGTGTCAACTATTTCTAAGTCATGTAAAGTGGTCGTAATTTTTTTCCGATTTTAACCAAAATTGGAATCGATCGATCAATTTTAGCAAAACTCCCTAATACTAAATTTCATCAAAATACGTCCAGCGGTTTCCGAGTTGAAACAAAAGAACATTGCAGTTCTTCACGTAAAATAGTCATCATTTTGTTCGATTTTGACCAAAATTGAAATCGGTCGATCAATTTTAGCAAAACTTCCCAATACCGAATTTCATTATAATACGTCCAGCGGTTTCCGAGTTTTAACATGCGCACGGACGGACGGAATCGACCTACTCTACATGCGTTCACTTCGTGCAAAGGACGCATAATAATTTTAAATAAATTTCCCTGATTGTTGCAAAAGATCCTGATGTCATTTGAAAGAAAAATTAACCGTGAAACTTTTACAAATCTCGTTCTTAATAAAATGCTAATGCTATCGAAAACTTATATAAACTTCCGTCGAACCTTCCATCGTTAGAAAGGGAAATTCAGAGATATTGTAAATACCTTGTTCGCTATAAACTTGAATGACCTTTGGGATAGTAGAATTCATCTGTAATAGTATTTGAATGGATAATTAATAGACAGTGTCTCGTAGCACTATGCTTTGACTGTGCCAGAGATCCTAAATGAATCTTTCCAAAAAAGTCGATAGGTAAAAGTGGAATAGCTGCTTGGCCATCACGTTTGGTCTTCCACTAAATTAACAGGAGCCATTTTATTCCAATTCGATATAAAACCCAGCATGAGAAGAGCCGCAGTACTGGTAAATAAGATGGCTCTTATAAAAAATTCTAATTCATATTTACGAACATTATTATCAGTAAACGTGAACTTTCCGAGAACTGAACTCAAAAGCGAATTGTATATTCAAGGCGCCTTATGTTGGAAAAGTTGGTTTAGGAAACCGCATTAGACTCACGAGCCGCATATTGCAGACCCTTGACCTAACCCAGAGTGCCCAACCTGCGGCCCTCTTAGCAATTTCATGCGGCCCACCATCAGTGTTTTATAGTTGTCAAAACCTATTTCACTTTTATTTTGATATATCCACCAAATGTAATTTTATATCTAGCAAAACGTGTTAAAATGTCCATCATGAAATTGAGACCCCTTGGCAAATAATTTTCAATTCATATAAGTTCTTTTTAATTTTGTTTTTTATCCTTCCTCAAAGGTATTTCTAAGATTTAATTCCATCATGATTCTTAATATTGAAATGTTAACTCAAAAAGCCTAATTTTAACTTAATTTTCACCAACATGATGCCTAGGAATCTCTAATTAACTTCCGATTTAACTTTAATCCAGTCCACCAAAATATTGAAATTCCAATGAGGCTCACCATGTAGAAAAGTTTGCCCACCACCGACCTAACCTGTCCCCACTGGAATACTTTTTTATTCGGCTGTATTAAGCGTTTAATTTTCCCGACGAAATTACAATCTTTAGAGAAACTTAGAATCCCAAACGCAATCCTTAAGATCACCCAATGGCAATTGCAGAACGTTTTCAACGAGTTGCAGAAATCGAATCGAACGATGTATAATGCAACATTATGATTATCAGTTAATTGGTCCACAGCAATATGTCCACAGCAAAAATGTCCACTCTTGTAAATGTCCATTAATATTAATGTCCACTTCATTAGAGGGCCATTCCGTGCAATGTGACAAGCTGCAAAAACTGGGCTGGGACTGTTTTAAACGTTCCATCCGTGTAAATGGATGGTGAGGCACAAAGATGTTCAATATTTCTTGATGTTGCAAATATTACTAATCTATTGCCTTCTCACCAGAATCAAATAACAAAAATCGTTCACCCCGCATTGTTGAATCATATGGAGGAAGTATCTGAAGGTCTCTTATACTTCTGATAATCTGGGGACGATTGCGATTCTGTTCCCTATTTACTGTTCGTGTTAAATTATTTCTCTCAGGCAAGTTGGCTAAAACCTCTTCATTTGTAATATTAGCAGTAGCTTCTCTCACAATACGACTAGGATTTTCATTGGGTCGCTCAATAGCTCTTTGTCTTATAATACCTTGTACTCTTTTTGCTTCGATGGCAGCAGTGTTTGACTCATGAGTATGTGCTCCATAACCATCCTCTCGATAACAATATTGTCTAGGTCGCTATTTGTTACACAACGAGATTTGCCGATTTCTCTTTCGGAACACCTCCAGTAAATTTTCCTACCATTTTTACTACGGGAATGGAAGTTATGTGTGTATCCATTGCTCACCAAAATTTTCTTCCTCTTCTGCGAAACAAGATATGTAGCCATTGGGAAAAATTCTTAAAAGTTTGTATTTATTATTTATTTATTTATTTAAATTTCTATAGCAACACACTTCTATTATCATACAAGAATGCCAGAAATGGAACAAGAATGTAATTTTTTCTATGCAATATTCATATTGGATATTGGACATCATATTGGATATTTGACATCTGCATATTGGACATTTAGACTTGTGGACTTACATCAATGGACTTTATGGTTGTGAACATTTTTGCTATGGACTTTCCGTATATTGGACATTGTGCTGTGGACCAATTGACCTGGAATGAACATTATGGTTTCTTTGACAGATTTGCGCATTTTGTGTACATGCAACGTTATTATTAAACTTTAAAATTATGCAAGGAGTTTTTATATTAAAGTATTGATAAAACAAGCAAGGGAGCAAAAATTGAGACAATAGAGGCTAGATGTAGGCTGAGGACGGGTTAAGGTCGGGTAGAGAAATACAAGCGGTAAGGTAAGTATAGAATCGAGAGTCATAAGAACGAACGGCTCCGGTAAAGCAGAAAGAATGAGATCAAAGATACGGGAAATGAGGGAGGGTGCGAGAGAGGGAAAATAATGAAGGAAACAACGATGAAGGGAGAGCGCGAGAAACGGAGGGAGTGAGAAATGGAGCAAGAGATAAAAGAGGTGAGAAATTAGGAGCTCTTGAGGCGTGGAAAGAGAGAGTGGTCGAGAAAGAGCAGCGGTATATATGGGGATGGGATCAAGCAGAGGGGTAAGGAGTTGAGGGCGTGGTTAGACAAATGAAAAGGCCGCAGGAAACGGACACGGCGATGAGGTGGCGAAGGGGGTTCGTCTAAGGAAGAGGAGTTTGGATGGGCAGTATAAGATAAGAAAATAAGCTGATAAGGCAATAGAGGATGTTAGGAGGAGATAGTAATAGGAGTGAGAGAGAGGGGAAAGATTAAGGGAGGGGCAAAAGAGGAGTGATGCGGGCGACCAGCCTAAGTGTGAGCCGACAATGAATGAGAATAGGCGGTTGAATCGGAGAGGCTAATGGTAGAGGGCGGATAATGAAGGGCTTTGAGCCGGAAGATGTTCTAAGAATGACGATCATAAGAAAATACCCCAAACTACATTTTATAAACTCTATCTAAGCATAATATCATGGTGCGTGAAATTAGGGTGTAAAAACTGACTAAACCGTAAACATTTCCCTCCTCATAAAATTGAAAGTTTTAAGTTTAAGAGGGATTGGGTGACTCAGAACAGACATAGTTATGTTTTACGTAACAGCCGGTATTTAATAATGTCTTAGTATATACGTAGAAAAATCCCCTTCTGTCTCCAACCTATTATCATGGTTCTGAAATAACTTCTGAATACTGGTAAATGACAATTTGTGAAAACATTACAATTCCCTCTCTCTAGGCACCGTCGCTCTAAGATGTGGATGTATCCGCTAAAATTAACTCAATTAGAAAAAATAAAACGTTTAATTTATAGCCATATGTTTCAGCGTATTGGCGAGATGATGAAACGTTAAATACTATAACAGAGCATAATTTATTTATCCTGAATCTCCAAGGGGTATTTTCCTACATCTACATTTACATGTTACCCTGAAATTCACCAAACCGGCGAGTGGCAGTGGTTAAAATGCACCGAGGCCTACCTAACAGTTATCACTCGCAGATTTGTCTTTCCTGTTATGATCTCGTAATGTTCTCGGAAAATGAGCCTCTATAAAGCTTCGTCCTACCATCGATCTCACGTATCTTATCGCCATGATCGTTTCTACCAATGCACGTTGAGCCTTAATTATTCCCAATTCATCCTCTGTTAGACAATCTGATCTGTATTTCTTTAGAAGCCCTAACCTTGAGCACTTTCTACGATCTACCAGAGATCTCCATTTTAAGTTCTTCAGTAATGTTGGGAATAATTTTGAAACGAGAAAAAAGTCTGCTATGACCGGGAATCGAACCCGGATCTTCCACTTGCCGGGCGTATATTCTACCACTGAACTATCTTAGCAGATCAATTTTCTCGTTTTTTAACGCATTGGATATTTAGATTGCTTTATTCCATCAATTTCTTGCTTGGCAATCTCACCATTTGAGAGGGAGGAGTTTTCTTCGGTGTATCTCTTTGAGGACACCCGTTGGGGTAGTTTGATACTAGCTTGGCTAGTTCCGTCCCAACCAAGAAAATATCCGTGTAAACGAGAAAATTGATCTGCTAAGATAGTTCAGTGGTAGAATATCCGCCCGGCAAGTGAAAGACCCGGGTTCGATTCCCGGTCATAGCAGACTTTTTTCTCGTTTCAAAATTATTCCCAACATTACAGCTTATGCCTGTCTGCATAGGATCTTTAGATCGCTTTATTCCATCAATTTCTTCAGTAATGATTTGGCACTTGCCATGCGTTCGTACTTTTATTTAACGAATCTGGCTGCTCTCTGCTCTCCCATGTTCATTTTATCCGATTGATGAAATAATAATTTGTAAAGGAATCCATGCGAGCATGAAAATTCGGCAAGAAATTTGTGGCAACTACATAACTCATATGCCCCAACACAGATAAAGAAATCGTTAATTGACGTAACCGTCAAAGCATGGATTAGGTAGACTAAAATAATTTTTGTTGGCGCTAAGCTCCATTGAAGTTAGCAGTCCCTCAATATAAAATTATTCGAACTTATCGCTTAAAAGTTTAAGTTAGTATTAAGGTCTCATCGATGAAGTCAAGATCCACTTTGTGGAATTTACTCATACTCAAAAAATATTAAAACATTAAAAGTTCCACGAAAAGGTTATACTCAAATTACCACCGGTTTCGCTACAATAGTGGAAGTTACAAAGTATTTTTCTGTGAATGTAGTAGATATTAAGAGTTAACATGAAATAAAACGCACTATCAAGCACATCACGAATCATCTAAACTAAACACAGAAAAATGTTTATCAAAAGTGTTTCACGAATTTTTATTATATTATTCTTACTTCCAGTTGCACTGTTATTTTCTTATAATAAACCCTTTCCCTATACTTCCCCTTTAACTTAATTAAATTCTTAATCTAATCAACGGATCGGAAAAATTGAGTCTGAACATATAAAAAACCCAAATCCGATTAAAATATCCTTTAAACTCACGATTTGTTTGAGATATAAACAACGGAATAATTTGGTATTCTAGGAAGGTCGCTTTTAGGTCATTAGAACTCCGCTTTGACATGCGCCGTTAATGAGATCCGTATGCAATCTTTGATGAAGCAGAGCTTTCGCGTAAAAAGTCACTATGACAATCGAGTTCCTCATAGGCGATCGGTTTTTGGCAATTACGAGAGGAAAGGTCGCGCAAAGGAAGCAAACTTCTCTTAGGCGAATACGAAACCCGCGAGTTCGCTGATTAGATGTTTAATTTGACAATGAATACTGATCGCCCCGGTAAATAATTTAGTCCCGACAAGATTATTGTAATTGATCTTGGAACCGATTTCATCGCGTTTATTCCAAAAGAGAGGTCTCTTGGATAAAACGCGCTCGGTGGGAATTAAGGGTGTTATATCGCGAGGCAACGTCAGTTTCGCGGCGTTAAATCTCGGAGACTTACTGATTATCATATAGATGATGATGTGAAGCGCTTGTGTCATTGCTGTCATGTCTCATTCCCCACCGTGATGCGCATTCCCATTAACATATTCTGCCACCGCAGAATTCTCAATCAAAAGAATATTATATATAACCAATTAATCGTTTAATGCTCTTCTCTAGTAGTAACTGTCACCGCAAGATACATCGTGCTTGCATGATAATGTAAAAATTATCCATTTTTTTTCAAATCGTTTTAAAAATTGCGAAAGAAAAGTTGGAAGAAGGAAACTGGAAAAACAGCACCTAACGACAAAATTTTAAAAATTTTAAACTATCAATAAGTATTCCTTTTCCTCATTTTGTGGTTATCCCCTATTAAAATTTTGAAAAATGAGCGCGATTTTAATAATTTCACTTAACTCCTAAATATACTTTAAAATTTTCCACATCTCTGCTATATTTCGCAGGGAAAATGTTTTAATTGAAAGTTTTAAGGAATTGCGTCTTGAATAGGGTTACGTCTTGACAAAGTGCGGAACGCGGAACGCCCTGTAACTATAAACTGTTGCGAATATAGCCCTAACTACACCATTGTGAACAACTCATCGCTCCCAGTTTACAGCTAGATCGAATGAAATGCACGAGGGGGAGAGTGAAAGGTGAAGGACAGGGTTACGTGTAATAGGTGCGGGGTTTGGAGGGAGAGTAAAGAGGGTGGAGAGAGCTGGGAGTATGCAAGGGAGGGAGAGGATTAGGGTTAAGAGGTGAAAGGGAGAAGGTAGGGTATCCGGCGTGCTCGCCTCGAGTGCAGGAGGGGGAAGAGAAGAAGTGTCTCTGGGGCGCCATTTAATGGAGCTCCCATCCCTGAAGTACACTTAAGTTTCCAAATAAGGAGGATATGAGGATTAGTAAGAGGGTTTGCGAGGGAAGACACAGGAGAGAGAGAAAGAGAAAGGGAGAGAGAATGGGTTGAGGGAAGAGAGGAGATAGAGAAGAGGTAGAAAGAAAGTAGTGTAGGAAAGAGACGGAGAGAAAGGAGGCGATAGGAAATGGCAGACAGAGAGGAGAAAAGTGAGGGGGGAAAGGGGAGTCGAGAGGGAGGGAGAAGGGAGGTAGAGGGGAGGGAGACGGAGAGAAGTAGAAAGTGAGGGAGAGAGGGAGGGAGACGAGGGATAGATAGATAAAGGTTTTATTAAGGCGATATTGAGACTACTAAGTCTCTTCTTTCATCTAACCCTGAGAAGAGAGAGAGAGGGAGAGAGAGAAAGCGGGTGAGTGAGAGGGTGGAGTAGATGTAGGATCAGGCGAAAGGGGGCGTGTATGTGCAAGAAGGCATAGGTGTCAGAGGATGTTTCGAGGAAAGTGAGACGCTCGATCATCGTAAGGGGGCGTGCGAAGACGAGGATGAAAACGGCATGAGGAGGTTGCGGTCTTGATGGTGATTTTTGAAAGGCGTGGAATGCAATGCGGGGAGATAAGGCAATAACACTGCCGTGCGTTGGGGGAGATGGGGGATCAAGCGAGCCTTGGAAACTTGCGTGCAATTCCGCCCAAGTGCTCCCGATCGCGTGTGTATCTCTCTTTCTCTCCATTTCTCCCTCCTCCGCGGTCACTACGAAGATGCAGGGAAGCTAAGCGAGCGAGGTGTCGAGGGTAAGGGGAGGCGGAAAGGGGATGGGGCTTGGAGAGAGGTAGGTGGTGGCTGTATTGCGGATAACTATACTAGCCAAACTTAACGATGCGACCATTTTTTGCTTTGATTCATATTCATCGAAGCTTTTTGTTGGCGCCGAAATTTCCTTGGAAAATATAACTAAAGTGGATAGAATGCTGATGCATAATAGCAAACTACAGCGAGAAAGTTGTTCATGCAGCAGCTGAATTTTGAATCATTTTTTTAATTTTGAACTAAGAAGTATTTAAACCGAACGAATAGTTATTACCATCCTTTTTATTAACTATTATTTGTATTAGTTTTGTTCCGGTTGATTAAATAGCATACCTCTTGGTTGAAATGAAAATGTTCTTTCATTAAAACGGAAGCAGAAATTTCATGTATTTTTTTAATGTATGACTGCATTAATATTTCTCATTTTTTTACAAGTTAGTCGTATCTGAGCATATTATTATTTTATTCAAATTGATAAATATCGATTAACGTCGAATTTGTAAAAATTAAAAAAATTAAAGAGATTCTGTCGAGAAAGGTACGATTTCTGTAATCAATATTGATAGATTGGTGTGTTGTTTATAGGTGCATCGATAGTTGTGTCATTAGCGCCTGTAGCTTGTGAAGATTAACAAATATAGGGGAAAGCACAACACGAAAAGGACGAAATAACGATCGACACGAAATCTGTGCTCGGCCCGTTCTCACGCAAATACTTCTCAGTGTACAATTAAATACTATAAATTAAACAAAATCAGTATCATCACAGGCTAAATTAACCAGAAAAGGTCATATTACTTTTATTGAAAATTCACCGAAAATGAATTTTTCCAGCCTATCACTATGCGTCCTAATGGAAAAGTGTGTAAGAATATGTTACAGAAGTTGGTGAATTAAAAGTAAAGAGAATAAAAATCATAAAAGTAATATTATTAAAATTGGGAATCGATTATACTGCATCAACTATAACATTGAAGAAAGCAGGATATTTTCAGCAATTATATTCAGCTGCATGATCGCAATAAACAAAGTACGATAAAGATACCTTAAATGTTACTGGACAAGCAGCTATTCACGAGATTGGATTTTAGCTTTATTGAGTTTGCGGCACTTGTTTGAAGAGATTTCCTTCAATTCCCTCCGAAAGATAAGATTCTTGTTTGTGCTAATACAATATATACACCCGCGACGAATTCTTTTTCCAGCTACAACTTGTAAGCAAATATATACCTAAAATATTTTAACGCAATCGAAAAGACATAATTAGACATGTTACTTTGAGAAAACTAAAAATATTGAAATTTTGCTTCTAAAATCAACAGTTACATTAGCCCTAATTCTTAAGTTCTATTTATTTTTCTATTGATTTGTTTTCTGTACAACCGAAATACTGAGGTAAAATCTTTTTTTTAATGCATGTTCAAGTAAAAACATATATGACAAACAAAATAATATTATTTTCGATTTAATTTTAACTCAATTCAATTACGTTCAATTCTTATAACAGATATGCAATTAAAAGTTAATTATCTATATAAAAATTCAAGAATCCTAATATAAAAATCAACTAAGATTTTAGTGTCCAATTAAAAAATCGATATAAATTTATGCCGTCTTAATTTGATTTTGTAAAATATAATCGTAGAAAACTACCGTTATTTACTTCAGATCAAAAATTTTTTTTGCTTGCAAATTTAAAGCGATCATATACAATTATAATCTTAAAATTAATTAGGTATATCCATACATTTCTTGTGAATGGGGGCTCGATCTTAGAGGAACTAATGCATTTATAATTATAACTTCTGACAATAAATTTTTAAATGCATAGTATAATTACTATCCTGAAATAATGCACATTATAATCATGCAAGCGAAACTACGTTGAAAGACTATTATCACGTGAAAATTCATTAAATAAAATAAATAGGTCCAGATTTTTTTTTAACGACCTGCTGATTCCTTCTGGCCTACGAGCAATGGATATCTGAGAGATAGTGCAATGAATAGCTGGTCAGTTTAAAATTTTTAGGAAGAAAGGTAACTTCCCGATTATTACTAATAAAAAAAGGTTCAGATTTGATTCATACAAATATCATTTCTATAGAATTTATTACTCGTTTCCCTCGCAATATTTTAACTTGAATGTTCCAATTCAACAAAAAATCTAGGATGCATGTAGTGCGGTGTAAAACAAAGTGTCCATAAAAAATTATTTTGCATAACAAGGTATGTTGAAATATAGGAAAGTTATTGATAAGAATGACTATTAATAAAAGCAGAAGATGAATACTGCTGAGAGATTTCCATCTATTCTCTGAGTTAAAAACTCATCGTCATCTGAAAGAGATATTTACCACCTGTAACGACCTTTAATTAGCTTTTTCCTCCAGAACGATTTTAACAAACCACAAGCTTATAATTTAGTTTTACCTTCAAAGCTTGAAAGCAGTTTGAATAATTATTTCATTGAAATAATTACACATGAATACGGAATTATAAAAAGAAAAAACTCCCCAATGGGCGAAAGTTCTATCAAGTTATTTAATCATGAGCTGAACTCAAAATGAGCAAGTACATTACATTTTTTCTAGGGTATCGCAGTAAAATATATAGATAAAAATTAGAACGAATTTGTTAAATTTCACGACTTGGCTATATGCACACTGCTAATACAAGTAAAGAATACCATTAAATAAAGAAGTTTAAATCTAGATCTAAAGTTACGGCAATACATAGTTCCGTTTCCATTTCCCGCGCAAATTCTTGTAGTTCAAACTTTACCAATGCTATAAGTTTCAAAATAAGCGTTAATACGTTTAAATAGATCTTAATCAATGGCAATATTAGGCAAAAAATTAAAGAAATTTTCCATAGAATCCTGACATAGATTCCTACTTATATGTTCAAAGCACACAATCTAGTAAGGAACCAAAGAAACACAATTATTTTAATACAATGCTGAAAAGATATCGAACAAAATACCGATAAATTAAGGACATTTTCACTGCGGTCAGGAAGTGAAAAAAAAAATACCTTTAGATATTAAGACATGTATGTGGCTAACGTTTATCACTCTGCTTGGTGAAACCCACAATTGTATTGAGATCACAATATATGGTCACCATAAAAGATCAATACAAACAATAATCTTGCGCATGCCGCATGTTTTTCATGCCATCCCTGTTGCATTATAATACTTCGTAACTTGATCCTTGTGTCGATTATACGCTATAAAACCAATATCATCGCTCTTCGGTTTGGATATAAACATTTATTACGTGGAATACCCATAGAATTATAGGCTTCCTGAGTAAACATTTTTTGAACTATTTTAAATAAATATAGGTCATTTTACTAGACCAACAACGGTTTAACTTTTGAAACCCCAAAACATTTAAATGCTACGGCAAAAATAACGATAGCAATAACATATGAACTAGAGCAACGAGTTCTGCGTGGAGAAACTTTCGGCATACTGAATGTATGATTAACCTCTAAATCCGGTTCAGCGCTCACGGATACGGATCTTGCCATCCTACCTCAGCAGCGGTTGACCGTGTACGTGACTTCTCTTTATTTGAACCTCAATATCTGAGCCATCTCTTTACATTTCCCGCAGCAGAAAAATAGACATAAATTCCAAAGCTGCCGATATACATTACTATATGATATACATCCAAAAAATCATAAGAATAAATTTTCCAGGAGTTTTTTAATTATAAATTAATTCACTAAAAACAATAAAAAGATTGGTTTCTTCACTCGAGCGAATAAAATTTAATCCATTGACCTATTTCATAAACTATGCTGAATTTCATCTAATGTCCTATGCCTTCTCTCCCTACCTCTCACTTTAGTTCGACAAATTAGTATTTTTTTGAAAATTCGACGCATAGCACGAGAAAATATGTAAGAGATCGAAAGCAAAAGAATAAAAGATATGAGGAAACAATGTATGACGGTGCGGAATAACTGTATCGATTGGCTTGATGCGGCTGCAGTGCTGTCAACACATCTAAATAACCCACACCCTCCGGCTAGTTTTCTCTCCCACTTTCCCGCTATCTCCTCTCTCTCTCTCTCTCTCTCTCTCTCTCTCTCTCCCTCTCTCTCTCTCTCTCTCTCTCTCTCTCTCTCTTTGCCACGTATAGCGACTCTCCCACCCCGTTTTCCCATTTCCATTTTCCCGCCTCCAATTTAGGAGGAAGATGAGGTTCCTATGCCAAAACCCTCCCCACAATTCCCACTAGTCAAAACGGCACACAGTCTAAAAGTCATGACACTCTCCAGGCCGCTCCCTTTCCTCTCCCACTCCCTCTAACCCCTGCTCCCACCTTCGCCCTCCTTCACCCTCCACATTCATAAACCACAACCAAAAGATTCTCTCTTTCATCCTCTCTCTCTCTTCCTCTGCTGCGCGAACACACCCACACACACACACACACACACACATAGAATAAGAAGAAGATGGGAGCTCCCATTGCCGCACAACCCCACTTGACTGGAAGCCAAGAGTAAAATTAACTTCTTCGCATTTCGGTCCATTTATCTCCTCTGGAGGAGCAAGACTATGAGAGAAAGGAGAAGGAGGAAATATCGCGATGATATGGAGCGTTCGGGTGGCTAAAAGACGAAATTTATTCGAGGAGGCAGAAAGCGACTCGTTGGGCAGAGGAAAAAATACTCACTGTTACTGGGGCATTAAAAAATTACGGAGAGACGGTTGTAGCAGGAAAAGGAGGGAGGATGGGGAGGGGGAGAGGGGAGGAGGATAGGAAAGAAGGGAAGGGGGAAGGAGGGAGGGAGGAGGGAGGAAGGAGGGAGGGAGGAGGGAGGGAGGAGGGAGGGAGGGAGGGGAGGGAGGAGGGAGGGAGGAGGGGAGGGAGGAGGGAGGGAGGAGGGAGGGAGGAGGGAGGGAGGAGGGAGGGAGGAGGGAGGGAGGGAGGGGGGAGGGAGGGGGGAGGGAGGGGGGAGGGAGGGGGGAGGGGGAGGGAGGGGGGGAGGGGGGAGGGAGGGGGGGAGGGAGGGGGAGGGAGGGAGGAGGGAGGAAGGAGGGAGGGAGGGAGGGAGGGAGGAGGGAGGGAGGGAGGAGGGAGGGAGGAGGGAGGGAGGAGGGAGGGAGGAGGGAGGGAGGAGGGAGGGAGGAGGGAGGGAGGAGGGAGGGAGGAGGGAGGGAGGAGGGAGGAAGGGAGGAGGAGTAAAATGGATGTGGAAGGAGTAGGGTAGTTGAGGTTGAAGAGGGGAAGAAGGAAAGAGAACAGGTGGATAAGAGAGAAACAGGAAGAGGGTGAAGAAGGAGGAGAGAGAGCGGAAGGGGAATACGAGGAAGGGATAGGAGTGAACTAGAAGGAGAAGCGTGAGGTAAATAGAAACGAGGAAAAAGATATAAGGGGGATTGTGGAGTGGTGAGGAGGGAATGTGAGAGGGGAATTAGGAGGAAGGAAGAGTTGAGGACGAGGGGAGGAGTTTATGAAGGATGTTTTCGGGCCGTTCAGACAGCGGTAGAAGCAAAGGGAACCGGTATCACGGAGATGTCCAACGGAGCGTTGCGATTTCCAA
This sequence comes from Tanypteryx hageni, assembly GCA_028673005.1. NCBI lineage: Eukaryota > Metazoa > Arthropoda > Insecta > Odonata > Petaluridae > Tanypteryx > Tanypteryx hageni. Next base: position 63,490,488 of record CM054116.1, read on the forward strand.
AAGGGCTGCCGTTGTCGAGGAAGAGACAAAACGCGGGACGGATATGCTCCGGCTAATGCGGAGGGCTGCTGCGGTTCGTGCGCAGCATAAAAAAGGGTCGTAGGAGGACCTCTCTCGGTTAATTGCCGGGTATTTCTATGTGCTTCCCATGGTTTGGAGTCCACTAGACGTAGGATTTCCTTCCGCTGCGATGGCAGGCCGAATCTTTTGGCGTAACAGTCGAAGATGATTATCAAAGCTGCTCTCTTTCTCTCTGCGCGGTGATATATGGTTGGTTGGTTATGGAGCCAAGAAAAATTTATCGACCCATTTGCAGCTACACTTTAAGTGGTATTTTGGTGAAAGAAATGCGTTCACTTTTTCTTGAGGTATCCTTAATAAAATGTTCTCGATAAAATCTTTGGTGAATGAAACAAATTTTGTACAAGTAATCGTAACGTGATAATAGCCTTAAGAACCTTGAAATGAAGTTGAAATCTTAAGGAATAATTTTACAAAATCTACTACCGCATTTTTCCTGAATACAATAATGTTGAGTTCGACCTTACGAAAGGTCGTTGTACCCACATGAACCGCTCTCTACGAGCAATGTCACATTTATTCGCTATTGTCATGAAACATAACATAACATAAGGCAATAAGTATTATTTCCTATTTATTGCTTACAGCTGGACATGTTTAATGTATTTGCTTTTCTATTTGTAAGTGCTTTGTCACTGGAACTTCCCCACAATCATTTTAACAACTTCAATTTAATTAACTCACCTACATTGAACCGTATAATATTTTACGATAATCATCCCATGTTAAAATTATGTAGTTGAAATTAAAAGTGAGGAAGTGTTAATGCGCAATAGATTTTTGGAAAAGTAATTGGAGGTGAAACAGTACGCATTATATTTGGGCAAATACGGCATTTGAATTATAACTTTTGAAGAATGTGCCACACAGACATCATTCTCTAATGTAGGCAATCCGGAACTGTCAAAAAATGTAATCACGCAATTAGTTGTTTCAATATAAAGCTTTAAAAATAAGGTTTCCGTGCGTGAATATCTCAGATTTAACCCTCTGGACTTTTTCAGCCACAGAAAAATAACGCTACTACTCTTTCCCACCTACGCTCGGATGAAATGCGCGATATCGGTGGATTTTAACATATGTGATGCATTGCGTCATTGTAAATTACGGCCGAAAGTTGGCACTGCAAATTACAGCAGTGGCATCATATGCCACAGAAAAAGTGCCAGAGGAACCGACAACTTTTAATTGCCCCCGTGCACACAATTTGCCACCTCTTTCTCTCTCTCTCTCTCTCTTTCTCTCTCTCTCTCTCTCTCTCTCTCTCTCTCTCTCTCTCTCTCTCTTTCTCTCTCTCTCTTTCTCTCTCCCACGGACCTTCGCCCTTACCTGATTGCTCCTCAAACCATATGGGAGAAGGGAACCTTGGCCACCAAAGACTTGGGGTGCGACTTTCATCGAATACCTTCATATATGTATTGGTTTTAGCCAGAGTGTAATAGATAAACAACACGCTAACCTCCTCTGCAACTTAAAGAAGCAACTAAGTTATAGGATTCGAACCTCATTTTATAAGTTGCTGTAAATCATATACAATTTAGCTACAGAATATAAAAGCTCCTAGATCCAAGCTAATTTTTTTGGAATGTGGCATTAGTCTCATTTCTGCGATTCTGCGCGTAATATAGTGTGCATGGGTATATCAAGCATGGAGAGTCTTTTAATTCGTTTTCATAAAGTTTTAAATTTAGCTAACAATATTTGAAATTTCAGATAAATTGTCGTGTTACAAATCTTTCCCATTAGATGCATCATCTTATCCTCATGAAAAGTCCGGATGTATATAATTCCAAAGACAATTCATCCGCCTTAATTTTATGCCTTCGCAGTCTAAGCAAAAACTGTACATAATATAAAGACGACCCACATTGACAACGTTTTTTGCATAAAATGAGTTACAGAGATGGTATGTGACATAAGTAACGGATAGAACTATATTTCACTGTCTACTATCAATTTTATGAATAATACATTTTAGAGGGCACATTCTACGGTTTATGTTTTTTAAACTTAACATCTCCTAAATTTACTTTTCTTAAAATGACGTAAAACAATGAAATTATTATACGTATCTCTGAATATAATAAAGTTGGTGTTTGAGTTACCTAACGGCAATTAGTAAAATTATTTAACCAGCGTTGAAATAATCAGTCAAAGTGATATTGTTAACTATATGCAAACCCATACAAGTTTTATAAGGACATGATTTATAAACACTTCTTGAAAGAAAAAATAACTTTAGAAATGTTTTTGATATTTACTGAAAAAAAAGACCGCTGTAATAGGATCAGAAGAATTGTAAAACTTCTAAATATAACTTTAATAAAATAAATAATGGGTTTAAAAATACGTTGTTTCTTTCGCTATATAAATCGATGAGATCCTAAAATATGCTTAAATGGCTGATTTTAAGTTTACTTAAAGCCTTTATAAAATAAATGTCGTTCCTTTAATAAAATTTAAAAACGTTCAGTCTATTTTTAAACCTATGTTTCTCCATTTATTTAATAAGCCTCCAAAAAGAAGTTTATTATTTTACGCCGACTACTTTCGGTAGGAGGAAAAAATTTCGAATTTCCTAATTCCTAATAAACTATTTAGATTCACGAAATAGTTTATAAGGAATTAAGTCTTGCGAATGTTCATTTAATTTCCATCCTAAAAGCTTACGAATCTTTGTTTCTCTCGTAATGTTTTTATCAATGCGTATTTGTGAGTTTGAGACTTATTCCTGGGTTTTACTATCTATTGGAAGAATTGAAACAGTTATTTTTAATCGTTCCCCATGCACTTCCATAAAAAATACATCGGTAGAACAAGAGCGTTTGTGCCGCCATTAATTTGACCATATCAATCAATATTTTCTAACAAAGTCAAGGAAAGAAAAAACTCGAATTATCTCTCTCTCTCCCAAAGAGACGAGGCTGAAAAAGAATGAGAACAATTTTAGATTAAATATTTAAAAAAGTAAGAGGAAGTGAGGATGAGAGAAAGGGGAAGGAGGAAGTGTTGGCCGGAGTTATAGAAAAGGAAGCCCAGTCAAGTGTTTGGTCGTTCCGGTAACCCGTCCCCTCTCCAAGCGGTACCAAAAGAGCACAAAGGTAGTGAGTTAAAAGAGAGTAAGAAGAAGGGGAGGGTGAGAGAGAGGGGAGAACTCGGAGGTAGAGAGAGAGGAGGGTGGAGAGACAGAAGACAGATGATACGGAGATGGGCGACCGGAGGTGAGCGGTGGCGAATGGTCGCTTCTCTATGAGCGATGCGGTCCCTTTCGGCCCGTTGGAGATTCATGGGGCAAAGGAAGGGTGCTTTGGGGGGGAAGATATGGAGTCGGAGAAAGGGTTGTTTGCACGGGAGGCGAAATGGAGAGGTGGGAGGAGGGACCGGGGAAGTCCTAAGGGAGTAAAAGGGTATGAGAAGGAAGGAGAGATAAAGAGAGAGAGAGATAGAGAGAGAGGGGGATAGAAAGAGGGATGCGAGGGCGAGCAGAGAGGTTCAGCGGGGATAGGGAAGGCGGTGATCGCCATCTCCTTCCGGGCCGATCCGTCTTCAGGGACAGACAGCGCCCGAAATAGAGTAGAAGAGAGAGAGGAGTGATTCCTAATGCAGGTAAAGAAAGTCGAGAAAAGGGCAGGGGGTGAAGGGAGGAGAAGCGTGGGCGGGAGTAGAATGAGGGAGAGGGAAAGGCATGGAGAAGAATGGTTTGTCAAGAGGGAATATGCGGAGAGGGGGAGAGGAGGGAGGGAAGAGCTTCAAGGATAGCCGAGGAGAGAGGAGAAAGAAAAAGTGTGGGTGTGGGAGGGGGAGGAAGGTTATAGAGCGGAGAGAAAGAGGTGGGAGGGATGGGGAGGAAAAATGTGTAAATGAGTGCCTCGCGTTTGAACCCCGTGAGTTTTAAAGGAAGCGGCGGCGGTGTCCTTTGATGACCCGTGTTGTTTATCTGCGGCTATTGTGGCGCATGGTTTCCGCTGAAGTCATTTCGGGGCGGGATAAAAATAAAATAAATAATCCTAAGCTGCGAATAAAATCTCGGTTGATTATTTATGACGTAAAACTAGTTTAAACTTCGCGATGTCCTAAACCAGGGCAATCCATCAACTTCACCCAACGAAGCCGCCTTGCAATTCTCTGGCAGTGATGATAGACTGTATTTTAAAAAATCTTCCGAGGAAATTTATTTTTAAATTCATCTGTTTGTGAGAATGTAGTATGCATTTAGATCTTACATCATATTGTTTCCTTTTGTTTTGGTTATATGTATTATTCTACAGGATTTCTTAATGTAAAATTTTACAAGCTTTTACTTTAGAAGATTTTTTTTCTAAAGACTGGTTCTTCCAATCAATAATTGAGACAAGAAAATTAATATGAAAAACGGAAAATAACGCGAAGCTTTCGTAAAAATAAACCTCAGTTCCGTACTTATACTTCTCCATTTTTAACCTAAAAGACGATCACATCAATGTCGTGTGTTGGTGTGTAGTCTCTTCTTTTCATTGCCTATATCAGGGCTGGCCAACACGTCGATCGCGATTGACTGGTCGATCGCGACTTTAATTTCGGTCGATCGCGACGGAATTATATTACACGAAAAAAATTAATTATTTAATAATCCATGTGTCATAGTGATCTATTTGAGATTATGTTCAGGCAGTTAGATAATTCAGGCAAAGATAATTTCACGCCAACTATAAAGATAGCTCTGTTAGCGTGCTTTGAGCACGTAGTTCCAACATTTGACCAACAGATGTTTTTTCTTCAAAATCAAGTCGAACCAGTAGATACAAGCTCGATATATTCGATGTAAGAAAAGTTTCGCCTATCCATGTTGGACGCACACGAATAGTACTCTTGGTGTGCACAGTGCAGCGCGCTTATTCGTCATCTATCTTTACTTCGGACACTCCCACATTTAAAATGAGTGCTCCGAAAAAAGTAAAACATTATTTTCATCAAGAATGGGAACTGGAGTACTTAATTTCTTAAAAATGCGTTTTTAGAAGTAGCTGAAGTACTTTTTGAAAATTTTAAGAAAAAGAATTAAATTTAAACTGCTTTTCAAGATCTACAATTATCTCGAATTAGTGCGATGCGGCGGATTGAGAACATGAGGGAAAATGTGAGTGGACAGTTGCATGCAGATATTGTTAACTGTGTTTGCTTTTCCCTCCAACTTGATGAATCTACTGACATTAGTGATACAGCCCAGTTGCTTGTTTTAATTCATATGGTTTTCGATGATATTACCATTAGAGAAGAAATGCTGGGCATGATCCCTTTGAAAGAGAGGACAAGAGGTCTTGATATATTCAACGCCTTCCAAAATTTCGTTGATAAGATTAAATTACCTCTCTTTAAGCTTATTACGAAAGACGGTGCCAAAGCAATGACAGGGTATCTTAACGAATTCATCGCATTGTGCCAAAAAGCTGATGAATTCCCAGATGTTTTGAGCTATCATAGTATCATTCATCAACAAGTATTAGCCAGTATGAGATTAAATACAAAAAGTATGATGGACATAACCTTCAAAATCGTGAATTCAATCCGAGAGAAATCTCTTCAAAGGCGTCTTTTCAAAATGGAACTAGATTCAGACAACTATGTCTAGTATTAGACACAGATGTGAGGTGGCTGAGTCGTAGTAAGTTTTTTCAAAGATTTCGTGTTGAATGAAGTTATAACTTTTCTTAAAGAAAGAGGAGATAATTAAGAGCAGTTATAGGATGTGGACTGGCTGTTTGATCTGGCTTTTCTGACAGATTTCACAGGAAAACTGTGCTCTGAATTTATACTTGCAAGGAAAAAAACAGAACTGTTGGTGACATGATTGGCTGTATTTCGGCCTATAAAAAACAATTTTTGGTGATGGTCAATGATTTTAAACAAAATATAGTCAATCACTTTCAAAATATTTAAGATCATTTGCAAAAATACCCCGATTTTGTATTTAATATTGAGAAATATAATGCTGAAATTGAGAAAGTTGTGGAGGATTTTGAATTCAGATTCAGCGATTTAAAAAAAATAGAAGATATTGTTCAGTACCTTTCTTTTCCCTTTAAAGCAGACTTAGATACGAAACATATTGCAGAAGAAATCGCTGTAATTTTTCAGATGGATAAACAATTACTAGAAAATTAGGTTATATCCCTGCAATGCGATGTTTTTCTAAAAGCCCGGTCATCAGAATACTAATTTTTGGAGATATGTTTCTCGAGATAAGTACTCCAATGTGAAAAAATGCAGTGAACTGATCCATTCTTGTTTTGGTTCAACATATTTATGTGAATCAGCTTTTTCATATTCGAAGCAAGCGAAGACGAAGCACCGTTCCAGTCTTGCAGATTTGCATACAGAAGATTCATTAAGATTAGCCTTGTCACAGTACACAGCTGATTTTGGAAGCTTGGTAGATGATATGAAGGCACAAACTTCTCATTAAATGGTAATTTAATTTTAATATTAATAAAAGAAACATTTTTGTACCATGTAATTTACTTTTTTATTTGAATCATGGGACGAGGAGAAGTGAATAGATATAGTAGCTCGCAGCTGGTTTTAATGAAAAAAGTCGATCGCGTCGCAAAATAATTTGGCCACCCCTGGCCTATATGATTAGGCGTTCTTTACCAGCAAAGCGGTGATAGTGGAACACCATATCGGCACCTCCTCCTCGTCCGTACGTCCGTCCGAATGTTGAATCTCCGAAACTACTGGCCGGATTTTAATTAAATTATGCATTAGTGATCTTTATTTATTTATTTATCGCCGAATCATGATTTTGTACTGCATCCGTAAAATAGAACGTATACTCTATATAAGCACATAAATAAATTTATACTCGTATTTCATTAAATCCATACATCAAACATCAATTAAATATCGTATGTTTCTCTCCGTATCTCTTATATGATCTGTAAGGTATCAATAGTAAATTTATTTGGATAGAGGACAGCATTTAGCACAAAATGTTTGCAAGGCAAATAATTACGACGTATTATTTCAGGGATAAAAATTCGAGAAAATCTAAAGCATAATATCACATATTTTGTTTATATCGATCGCTAAGGCTTTTCTATCCGCAAAAAACAATTACAAAACCATATTTTTCTCTCCCAAGTTTTTATATGACCTGTAAGATATATATATATATATATATATATATATATATATATATATATATATAGAGAGAGAGAGAGAGAGAGAGAGAAAGAGAAATTTATTCGAATAGAGGACAACATTTACCACAAAAACGTCCGCGAGAGCACGTAATTACGACTTATAGCTTCGGAGATAATTTTCAAAAACCGCCCAATCTTTCGATACCGTTTTATCCGTATTTCACATAAAGAAAGCTTTTGAAATCTCTCCGTATTCCATTTACGGAGTACAGTTCATCTTCTCGTTTGATTGGTGGAGGGCCACAAGACATCCACTTACGCTTATGGATATTTATTAATAAGAAGGCAGAATTCAGAATTACTAAATTCTTTCAAGAGGTAAAAGTCCAAGCATTGATTTCTAAATTAAGTTTAATGTTAGTATTTGCTGTTTTAGTGGTGTTATCATTCTTCGGTAATCATGTAAAAGAAAGAGACGAAGAATAAATTAAAATTCCTAAATTATTACACGTTCCATCTTATACGACACTGAACGAAAGACAAGCCATGCAAAACGATAATTTGCAACATGGTTCCCAACGTTGGAACTTCCCGGACTGTATACAAGGAAATGGAAAAGAAAAAAGAAGTGGCTCCAAAAATTGTCTTTCGCGAGACAATTTTTTACAAAATGGACGGCGAGAACCTTACAGAGATGGGCTGTCTGATAGGAGGAGGCATGGAGGACCGAACAATGCGATAACTTCTTTATTTCGTTCTTCCAGAACGCCTCCTGGAATTTTTCGTGGGTAGTTGCTCCTGGCAGACGCGAGGCGAGTAGAATTGGAACGCTGACGAACGCTCGATGTCGGGATACGAGATAATGGAACGAGACGTAAGATGAAAGAAAGGACGAGAAAGGGGAGAGATGGTGGTGTGTGTGTATGTATGTATGTATGTATGTATATATATATATATATATATATATATATATATATATATATATATATATATACAGGTTTTTAACCCAGTGCGCTTATAGATCGTTCGATTTTTATTTTCATCTGGCTCAGGGAAAAGATAAACTTTTTTTTCTTATGCCATTAAATTTTTTTCTTCCATGAAGAATAGAGGATTCGGATTCATATCAGCATCTGTATATTTATTGAGAGAAAAAAGGGCAAATTTCTTTCAATGTAGATTTGGGGTGAAACTTAATCCGCTAAGGTGATATTATACTTCTAGATATCGAAAATGAAAGAGAAATCATTACTTTTTGGTGAGGCGAGAATGTGGTCGTATAACGAGGTTCTCATTCGGAGAATTCGAGGAAGGAAACGGCTCGAGATTAAATTTGACGGTCGATTTTTTTGCGTTTCATTATTATCTGGCCAAAAAATAATTTTTCGAGAATAATAAAATGGACAGAATGCTCAGTTTGTATTAAAGTCTGATTCGTATTATGTTTTCCGACGCATAAGAGATTCAAGAGAAGCTGATTTTTACTTTATTTTCGTAGCCGTTTCCAGTTGATGCTTTACGGTTGCCATCAGTAACAACTGCCAAGATATTAAAATTTAATAAATGAAACTGAATTAGATTTTGTTGAACGTCTGGCAACACGGGCCTTAGCGCGTAGAATCTGGCCGCTTTGATTTAATATTATCGACAATATTAGATCATAATCTCTTTAATGCCCTCTATTTTTATATTTTAGATCAAAGCGTAATAGAGATATAAATAGGCGTGGAAAGTGACACGCTTTCAAGGACACGAGCTTCGGTTCAATTAAATTACGTCAGTCAGTTGGGGTTTAGCACCACTCACGTACTATTAGCACCCATAGAAAATGATTTATAAACACTTCAGTATAACGTTATCGAAATTTTTTATCTCATTTGGGTATTTATTAAAATACTAGTATAATATCCCATCATAAATAATGTATAGGAATCACCTATGCCTTAGTTAATTGTTAAAAGATATTCAATAATCAGAATAGTACGCATTGTATTATACATTCAGCAGTAATTCCATTCATATCCTATGGTACTCGAAAATAAATTATTTTACCGTTTCGTTGGAAAATAATATTAGCATAACAATTTCTTTTTAAAATGATTTCCAGTTAATAGGAGAAGTGAAATAAAAATAGAAAATAATTTCTAATTCCCCTTTAATATAGGTCCGACTTCTTTAAATGCTGGTAAAAATATTTCATAATCGTTTTCATTTACATCAAATAGATTATATTTTATTTTGATAAGAGGTGTATGAGAAAATGATTTGAATTGGTGCAAGAATTACTGAATTCCTGATATAACTTGATTTTGGTTTACGAAAGTCTGGTAAAGGCGCAATTTGGGTGGCGATTCAGGTCGTTTCATCTGTCAGTTACAAACACAGTCACAAAAATCATATCTATAATATATATTATTAAATTTCCCACTTTTGTTATATTAAGTATTAAATATTTAATTTTAAAATAGCAATTTGAATGTATGCCATTAAATCTTAATAGATTAACCTAGAGCCGTTACTCTAAGAAATACTAAATGTTCACTTATACCGAATACGATTCGTAACAATTTTTTATAGAGTAAAATATCATTTTTCCATATCAGCACGAATAAAGCGCTATAATATAGGGATTTTAACGTTAGATTTTTGCCTAAAATTTATGAACTAATTCATCATTGCCTGTTACATTACCATTTAATTATGGAATTTTTCATAAGACCTTGTATAAAATCCGAAATAAAACAATGTAACGAAATTCATTTGAGCATTTACTTTTGTGCTCCTCGAAGATTCTATAAATATTTTATATGAATCTATGTTGTGTCTGATTTATAATATTTGTTAAAGATTCTAAGTATTTTTTACATTAGTTCATCCTGGAAATATATGGCGATCGCGAAGTTTAAATCTGGTAATAGTAAAGATCCATCGAACTCATGACTACAAGGTGCCGCCGATTAATAATTTCTCTCGCTCTTGATCTTAACTACAAAGGCCTGCGGCAGGGAGAAAAATTAAAACCCCTAACAAAAGCGAGTCTCAAAGCCTTTACCAAGCGGCTGTCCAACGGAATCGCAAATCGTCGGAGAGATCAGCAAGAGAGAGCTCATTGAGGCATAATCAACACACATACACGCACGCACCCACACACAGCGAAAACCATGGCGGGAAGAAATAAAAGTTGGATAATTAGAGAAGGGTATAAAGAGAACAAAATTTCCCAGAAAGTTCTTTCGAAAAGATGAAGAATAAAAAAACGACAACGGAAAAACCTGTAGAGAATGGCCGAACCCAAAAAATCACCGACGAGCTCAAAGGCGGTAATTCGCAGGCTAGAATAATTGAGACAGCGGAGGAAATACAGAGCTATATAGGGTGGGAGGGGGTTAAAGAGAGAGGGAAGGAGAGAGAGAGAGAGAGAGGGAAGGAGAGAAAGGGAGAGGAGAGAGGGAAGGAGAAAGGGAGGGAGAGAGATGGAGGGAGAGAGAGGGAAGGAGAGAGAGAGGCAAGGAGAGAAATAGAGAGAGAGAGGAGAGAGAGAGGGAAGGAGAAAGGGAGGGAGGGAGAGAGGAAGGGAGAGAGAAAGGAGATATGGAGAGAGATAGAGGGGCAGAGAGAGAAAGTAGAGAGAGGGAGAGAGACAGAAGGAGAGGAGAGAGAAAGAGAGGGGGGAGGGATAAATAGGAGGGAGAGAGAGAGGGTGAGAAAGAGAAGAACGGGAGGAGGGAGAAGGGGATGAGATAAACCGACAGACGGAAAGAAGAGGAAACCCTTTAAAAATTCTAATGCGAAAAAAAGAAAAGGGAGAACCTAATAAATGGAAATATTCGGGAATGAGATGAAGAGGGAGAGAGATAGAGAGAGCTTGTTCTTAGCCATGTAGCGGCGTCAGGGGAGATAGCCAAGGCAGAGGTGAGGAGGGAAAAAAGAAGATCCTAGAGAAAAACTGACGGTCCGGTGGATCCAAAAATAAAAAATCAACATTGGGCGAGAGAGACAGAGGAGAGAGATGGGAAGAGGGCGAAGTAGGGATAAAAAGAGCGGGAGGAAATATGGGGGGTACGAGGAAAGTTGGTAGCAAACGTTAGGGTGAGGGGTCGATTTGCTGGAACCCAGCCGCTAATGGATGGAGAGCTCGGATAGGTTCTAGAGCAAACAAATGAAGAATGGAAGTGAGCTCGGAGGGCCTTAAAGTTCCCAAGATGAAAGACTTCCATATTCTTCGACATTATGCACCTGTTGGGTAAGGGAAAGGCACTAGAGATTCCCTGCTAGCATTACCTCCTCCTCCTATTTCTCTTCCTCTTCTCACCGCATCTCCTATAAATCAACCACCTTCACATATCCTTACCATCTCAACCTAAACCCCATAGCAATAATCCTATTTATGGATCGTTGCGCACAGAAAACGCTCTCATAAAACTCATTGGCTGCACTCCTCTCGGAGATAGAGAGAGATCAGAGGAGAATGGTGCTTAAAATGTGTTCACAGGCGAGTAATGCGCAGCGTTTACTAGTGAATGTTGCTGAGAGACAAAGTCAATTGAGGGTCCTCTGCTTTGCTGTATCGCGCGGATTGATGTTTCATTCTCTTGTAGCAAGGCGTTGGAGTACCAAGTAGGGAAAGAGGAGTTCCCAAATGGAGGAACCGTGATACAACAGGTAAACTTTAAAAAAAGAGGGGAAATGAAAATTACTACGTTATTGTAATATATGTCGGAATACCGTGTTTATTCAAGCATGGAAGATATTTCGTAAGCAACTCAAGACATTTCACCAAAGAAGTTGCACAAGAAAACGTTATGCTGCAAACTTTAACGTCTATTTCTCAATTTTTCGCCGTAGTATACTTTCTCTCATATATGACTGTTTAATAAGATCAGTGTTTGCCACAATTGAAGATAAACATTATTACATGAGTAACAATCAATTCTGAATCATTCCGTTTAAAGTCTCTAATTAGTAATAAAGTATGAGTTTAGAGTAAAGATGTTCATTGTTTGCATTTAAAAAAACTGAATGCATAAATATATTTTCCGCAAATTTCTCCATTTTTGAGGAAGCGTAAAAGTTGTAAATAAAACTTAAGTAAAATGAATTAAGATTTAAAGGTATGCATTAGCTTGACCTTTTTCATCAGTATCACCCATTATACATGGTAATTCATGTTAAACAATCGATTTATATACAGCTATCAACGGAATTGAAGGCACATCATAAAATCCTATAAATGAATTACGAGTTATTCATGGAATGCTACATAAATTCCGGACTTATCCCGATGAGTATTGCACAAGATCATCTAAAAAATCATGTGGGTGATTTTTATAAATTTAAATTGAATTATCGGGCAATATAAAATATTTCATTGGCTATCCTTCAAACGATAACTAATTTCCATCAGCTTTCAAAACTCAGGAGTGTTTGATAAATCGGTCACGTGATCGAAAGGTTGAATTCTTGGAAATTTTATAGTTCTCACGGAAAATGATCTTTATGAGATGTATAAAATAACGAAGGGAGGGAATATGTCAAGAGAGAGAGAAAATGCAGGTAATGATGCGCAAGAAAGCTATTGTGAAGAAATGAGGAAGGGTAAAGAGGGAATAGTCGTCTCGTCATGGATTCTAATTTGGTTGAAAGTTACATTAAACCAATTGAATCGAGTTTTCGAAACAACGAAAAGGGCATCCGAGTCAGAGTGGAGGGAGAACCAGTAATTTCTCTTCTTATTCGAAATACTTAAGACAGATCAATGAGTTCTGGAGAATAAGAAAATGGAAATTTGATATGGAAAATTTTTAAGGGTTTAGTAAGTGAAAATTATTATAAATTAATAGCGAAAATACGGAACGTTTTTATTTTTAATACATTGTACAAATTACTCTTCGTAAGAAGGACATTTATCCTCCATGTGATAAAATATGATTTCTTAATAAAATGAACACGATAAATTGTTTAATAAGAGGATCCTTTCTGAGAACTGAATAAAACGATTGTCGGAAACACCAACGAATTAAATAGAGTTATGAAGGGTATGAAGATATCTTGAAACGTGACTAAAGTAGAAGAACATCTCTCATACAAACAACAGAACAATATTACTCTAAGACGCTTAATGCATACAAGAAATCGTCATTATAAAACTTATACAATAACATAATCATACGAATGTTTCAGCTTTTCTTCTGGGATGATATTTAGTTATTATAGCGCCAAGATTCTTCATACTGGTCACAAATTGCTATTTAGTGATATTTCACTTCAACTTGTTATATAAGGTAAATTCAAGCATATTCTTGAAAGAAATGAAGAAAGGTCCATATTATATACAAATCAGGCTACTTTAGACGATGGTAATAAAATTGACAAAAGAGCTTCAGAAGATACTATCACACAAATGGATTCATATGAAATTTAAACTTGCTTATATTGAATCAGAGAGATGAAAATTCGTAGAGAATCAGGTTGGCCTCGGGATAAAATAAACATCAGTGCCTAAAGAAAGTTTATTATACGGAAAGCAGCCATGAAGCATCTCACGTCTGACATTTCAAGCATTCCTATCGCGAAATTACGTTCATATTGCGGATTCTAGCTTTGGAATTCTTCGGATGGCATCACCGCTGATTTAAAGGGAATGTGAAAATCTTTTCCATAGAAAAAATTTGTAAAAATATATCATTTGCGAGTGGTGACCAATAAAACTATCACAACTGGAAAAATACCCGAAAAACTCGTGGTTGGCAAATTAAGACAGGTCGCAATCATGGCGTGCATGACGGGTTTTTGGAAGAAATGAATGAATGACTTATCCGCGTATATAAATGAGTAGAGCAGATTTTCAGCATCAGAAAGGCTCTTAAACATATTCTGGCTCATCAAATCAATGCCTCGAAAAAAACGTGAAGGGACACGTTCGTTCTCGCAAATGAATCCATCATTTCGTCCGCAGACATATTTTTGGCAGAGACGAACAAACGTACGAGATCCGTAAGATGTAATAAAGATACGGATCGAAAAGAGAGGCGCCTCTCGGAAGCAGAGAAGGAGAGCGAAGGAAGAACACAGCCGATTGAGTAATAAGTTGAAGGAATTTGGCGAAGCAAAGAACGAGGGGAAAAAGTTGTTAGAGCTGTCGAGACGATTACTCCAACACAGCCACCGGGTAGGAAAATTGAAGAAATGGGTTGCGGGAGAGGCGGGTTATGAAGGGAAAAGGTCATCGAAAGGAGTAGAGAGGAGATAGGGAGGGTAGAAGAGCAAGAACTAGGGTGATTGCGGGCAACTGCTGCAGATAGTAGAGGGGAAGATGAAACGAGGTTGAGGAAGGGAGAAGGCGTTGAAGTGTCCTCCACTGGACCACGAATAGGAAAGTCTCTGACGCTAAAGACGGGAAGGAAGGAGAGATATGGCTTTCAGATTGACTCCTGGGTGCTGATTGCGTAAAAAAGGAAGCTTTTAAGGGCTGATGGTCGGAAGTTTGAACCGTGAGTCTCCGATTGGCTCTACTTCCTGGAACATGTCCACCTCTCCGCCCTCTCCTCTTCCACTTCTCTTTTCCTCCTCCCATTTCTGTGTCCCTCTTGCTCTCTCTTATGTTTTTCTCTATTATCTACAGACCTTACTTTCCCTCTCCATCCCCGGGAGATGAGGAGCCTGAACGGCGTGGGAGAAAATGTCGGAGGATAGGCACGTGACCCTCCGTAGGTCAACCGCAATATGACGTTCAAATATTAGAGAAATGAGCCCAGAGGGAAGAGTCATCTCGTACTTTGTGGAGGCAAAATTGACCCGCAACCAACCAAAAATATTTTAGTTGAACTTTTTTCAAGATATCTAAATTTTCTGTTGGTAATTTAAACAACCAAACTTGTCGCGAATTTTAAATCTAATCAAGGCAAATTACCACTTAAAAAAACAAGGTTTTAAAAGAAAAATTAAGAAATTATAATACATTTAAATCCCATAAATGAGGCAGTGGCGGGAAATGAGTTAATTTGGAATAGTTATTGTCCGAAAACCAGTAAGTACGAAGCTGTTTAGGATATTTTTTGTTTCATCGTTCTATTTAAGTCGAGACTATTTCTGTGAGTAGTTTTAAAATTTTGAGGTTGAGTTATTTGTGATAAAAGGAATATTTAATTGATAGGTTGCATTATCATGTTCTTGAATGATGAACATATTTCAACTATGGAGAAAATTCTTGATGATGTATTTTCTTTTTTACTCTAGTTTCGGTCTGAATATAAGAAATGGAAACAATTAGTTTGGCCCAAAATGACGCCTTCATTTTACATCCGAGATCTGGGATTAATGCAGCCTCTAAATAGATATATATTACACGAAAAAAATTATCTTTTCAAAAACATCATTTTGGAACCGTAAATGCTTGCTACGGTTCCACGTCAAAACAGCGAACGTCAGAACAGCGAACGTCAAAATAGCGCACGTCAAAACAGCGAAAACAAAAACGGCGAACGGACAAAACAGCGAACGTCAAAACAGCGAAAAATCGGAATGTAAAAAACACCGAAAGTGAAAATGGCTGAACTAAATATAGCAAAATACATTTACATATATACCCTGCAGGCCGCCAATGGCGTGTGGCAGGGGGAAAATACAGTATATTATAATTATATGCAAATATTTCAGAAATGTAAGTAATAAAGTCCATCCAAAATCTTTATAATTCAATGGATTTGAGATAGACATTCTAATTTTCGAAGTTTTTAGGAACATCATAAAGATCAAATAATAAATAGAATGTCATACACAATAAACTTGTAGCTCAAGATTTACAAATTCCTTTATTTCTCTCGCCTAAGTCCAGCGTAGCACTTCGTCACTCCAGTTGCAGAGCGCTGCTTCACGGTTCTCACGCGCAAGATAAATCTACATCATACCGTGTAAGTTATTAGTCCGGTGGTTGGCAGGGGGTGCATAGCACTTCTCAATTACTTTAAACTCAGTTACGTCCTCATTATTCGATTATTTTCCCTGATTGTTCTTGGGAAAAAAGATCCTTTGTATAGTTCGGTCCTTTAATCGATCTCGCGAAACTTATTTTCATTGTCCTTTCTACCGATATAGGTGGAATCTTTAATGAATTCACCTCTCTAGCTAATCATTCCGAACGATACTTTTCTAATAGTCTCAGTCTAGCCTGTAGTCTGCGATCCACGAGCTATCACCAGGCCAAATCCTCAATTAATTGAGAGACGCTTTGCCTAGCATCGTATTTTATTTTCACGAATATGGAAGCCCTTCTCTAAACCTTCTCCATCTTAAGCATGCGGACCCTCTCATAAGGGTCCCATACTTCTGCTGCATACTCGATCTCGTTCGTGGGATTATTTTTCCACTTGCAGGGGCAACTGCCCCCTCTTGCCCCCACCTGCCCACGCCCATGATAATAATCCCTTTCTTTTCTCTTACCATTGGCTATGCTCTTAATTACTTGTCGTCTAATGAGAAGTTATTTTGTTTCTTTCCTTTCCTGGAAGTATTTAAGGAGTGCAGAGTAACATTCTTCTGTTAAAGTTCTCTCTTTTACTGTTGTGGTATTATTCAGGCATTAAGGAGGTGCGATTTTTGCCTATGAAGTGATTCTTGACTTGGCATCTACGCCCTTATAAAATTAATTCTTCCAGTGTTAAAAGAAGAAAACCAACGAACATATCGCCATTTTAAAGTGGAATTGCTGGTGTAACGTCGAGTCTTCATTGGTCTGGTGCATTGTATTATTCCAATTCACGTATATTGAGAAGGTATGTTTTTAAATATCTCCTATCTTGCATTATTGTCAATGTTTTCTTTAATGTTCTTTACTTTTACTTTG
This sequence comes from Tanypteryx hageni, assembly GCA_028673005.1. Classification (NCBI taxonomy): domain Eukaryota; kingdom Metazoa; phylum Arthropoda; class Insecta; order Odonata; family Petaluridae; genus Tanypteryx; species Tanypteryx hageni. Next base: position 63,507,531 of record CM054116.1, read on the forward strand.
CAATTAAATTACCCAATAACATCTGATAAATGTATGTGCATACTATATTCTAGAATTCCAATCTGTTTCAGAGTTCAATATATTAAAATTACATAACTTTAATCGAAACTTAACATTTTATAGATTTTGTATTTTGTCTCTCTACACCTTAATTTATTTAATTAATACAACATTTTATGCGATTTCTAAATATTTTTATTTTTATTATTTTTAGAGGGATGGCGACAGATTTTGTGAAGAGTCAAGAAGGTTACGATCTTTTAGTTTATAACGGATTTATTACGGGTGTAATGTGAGTACGGGTGTGCTCACATATTCTCCGACAAACAGAAACATTTCTTGGGAGATACTCTAGATTACGTCTCTGATTCTTGTCTTTTGCTCTTCTAGAACTAGGGTATGAAAATTTGTAACGTACAATTTTTCTGCTGTCTAGTGCAAGGAGAGCAATAAAGACACTTTACCAGTAAAATTCATGTAGTGCAATAGTTACTGGAGACAAACAGAGAAGCGCACAAGTTACTGTGAGTGGTTCCTGTTGCCTGTCAGATAACTTAGCGGTGCCCTGTATGCAATTTTTTTACAGACAAAACACGGCTTTATCTCTGTGGTTATTTTAATTCGTCAAATACCCTTTGATGGCTAAGTCAACAGCCACATGCAATTTACGGAAGTCCATTACATTCGGAGAAAATTGGTGTTTGGTGTGCTGTAAGCCGCTGTTGGGACATAGGACTTTTCTCTTTCATGGAAACACTGAAATTGGAGCTGTATATAAATATTGTTCACGAATTTTAGAACACATAACAGAGAAAGAAATTCACCTGGGATGGTTTCAACAGGACGGTGTTTTGAGTCACACATCGCGGTACAGCATGACTGAACTAGGCTACTTTTTGAAATTACATTTTTTCTAAGCCAATTTGGCCTCCCCGATCCCCAGATCTGATTTCCTTTGAAGATACAAGAAAATAGGACTGAAAGTATCTACCAAGAAATGCTGCAGTCTATGTCGGCCAATATGGTGGTTTTTCTTTTCAATAATCGAATTGAATTTTTTTCAATAAATATATTTAAATTACATCAAACTGTTCGCTGAAATCTTTGCATTTATCTGTAATTTATAGCTTGACATACAGCAATTTTTAGGGTTCTCGAATAAAAAAATCTAATGTGGCCACCACATGACTTTCTCCATACATGTAATATTTCTAAACAAGGAACTGCGAGAAAATTTAAAAAACTTTACAAGGAACAGAAATAAACTCATACCGTAGCCTTCTGATGTTGGAGATAGCTACGAAGCTTAAACAATTAAGAAAATATAAAGGAGCGTTACTAAGACGTAACTAAGCGTAAAGTGTTTACAAATGTGGCCTAGTGAAACCTGTCATGCAAAATAAATTTGTGGAAGTGACTAACAATAAGTTCTTTCTTTTTCTCGATGAGTAAATTCCACAGGGTTGAGCCTGACCTTATTATTGATATTGGTCAAAACGTGTGCAAGGAACCTCAAAACGTTTATTTACGTTAAAATCGCGAAATCAATTTTTTTCATGGAAACAGTACTTTCCCCTATACTACGTATGTAGAAAGTAAAAAATCAACCTGTATTACAAACGGCTAAATATTATGACAAAAATCTCGTTTCTTCGAAGAAGCATAATTGTAACTTAATTTATGGAAATATAAGTGAATTAAAGATGTTCATAATGCATGAGTTTGGTCTCCAAATTTAAAAAACAAATCATGCATCTCAATCAGTCGTTCCCTAGATTAGCTTGAAGGCACAGTGAATTGATTAGACGGTCATTTTTTTCAACTGTTTAAATCAAAAGAAAATGCTATGCATGCTTTAACTTTGCCATCAAAAATCCAAAATGCGCATGAATCAAAAACGACTCCGCCACAAGACATACCGTCAACTAAAAAGCGAAAAAGGAAGCACTGTACGAATTAATCAGCGAAGTTCTCAAGAGGTTTAAGTCTGATTAAAATGCAAAGATTCAATTGGAAAAATTAGAGAAAGGGACTCGCGAGAGGAACTAGAAGATCGGACAGAATTAAACAAAAAAAGATTTTTGGAAAAAATACTTTTGCGTTTATTTTTTTCCAGAAAAAGTTTCAGAAATACTTTTAAGCTTCAAAGTGAAACATGTGAATAGAAAACAGATCCGAGACAGGCGGCAATGAAAGATATATATTTTTTTTAACCTTACACAGATTTCCCTGACATTAAAAAATCAGACTTCTGCACTGCATGAATAATTTCAAGATTCATCAATTTTATAATTCGACAGCCGTGTTGACTTTGTTTCTTCGTTTTCAAATGTAATACTGCGCCTTACATAATTTGTCTTGTTATCATAGAGGCATGGTTCTCGTTCGGAAAATTGTAAAATATTCCGCATTGACTGAACTTATTCTTAAAATGCGGATTTTATTGAGGCATTTCCTTCACATACCAAATACAAAGCATTACTTTTTGACAATATGAAGAAATTGGACGAAAATTTCATGTTAGGAGCGTATACATATCTGCAGCAAAATTACATATTTCGACCATAACAGCTCATCCTCTGAATGGATTATACGATAATTATATTCAAAGATGAGTGTGACGGTAGTTATAATTCTTGAAAGGTAATTCAAATTCCCAGTTGATTTCTACAATATAAAAATATAATCTTTATATTTTTCGCTCATTTATGAAAAGTGGCGCCTAGCTCGTTATATTTTCATTAGTCATTCTGATGGTATCATATTCAATGATTTCTACACAATAATGTTTAGGAATATAGGGGCAATCCTCACCAATTAGTAATGACAACTTGGACAACACATGTGCTATCTGCACCAATTGGAATGCTATGCCCCCATAGAGGATTTGAAAAAGTATGAAATTAATCTTTTGAATCTATTTTCCCCTTTTGAGCAGAATGTATTGTTTTAGTAATTATAATATCATATGCTGTTATTATTCATCTTTATCGTTTAATAACGATCTACAGAAACATTAACAAAGTGATTGAAGGCTTGTAATCTTTATTTAAACCTGATATGTGCACGAAATCAGTAATAAGTGATTCCCAAACGCTCACATTATACAAAACGAGGTGGACAACAAACTGCTCTGATCATAGCTTACTCGAGTCTAGGGAACCAATATCGGCCCTCAAGGCCTCCTTTGAATCCTTTTGATTATTGCAGTGAATAAATAGATCCGTTTTAATTCATGAAACAATAGAAGCGCGTTTCAAGACACAGAAAATAACGACATTCGCGCAGACTCCTTTATAGCTTTGGACAATGGATCCACCATACAGACCGAAATCATCGCTTGATTATCTCCCCTGAAATACATAGTAGGCACCACCTGCTATACTAAGCTGGATCTTTTCCTCAGGAATTCCTACTTCCTGCCACCATGGAATAAGGTATTTCCTCTGTGAGGCATACAGAAAAGAATCGTATCGAGGTCAAGTGAGGAAGCGAAGAAACTTTGGAAGCCTCCTCTCCTTATTAGGCGTTCTTTACCAGTGAAGCGGTAATAGCGGAACGCCTTATGGCGCGTCTGGTTCGTCCGTCCGTCCGTCATAACTTTCAGCTCCTAAACCGCTGGACTGTTTTTAATTTAATTATGTGCGAGTGATCTTTATACAAATTTATCGCCCAATTGTGATTTTCAACTGAATCCGTCAATTAAAACTTCCACTTTACTCGTTAAATGGTATCCGTCAAGCAACAATGAAATACCAAACTTTTCTCTCCCTAGCTCGTATATGATCTGTAAGGTATATATTCAAAACTATTAGTATAGAGAACAACATTTATTACAAGAAAGTCCATGAGACCACATACTTACGAGTTATACTTTCGGAAATAGAAATTCTAGAAAATTCCGTGGAAAACATCGCATATTTTGTTTACATCGATCGCTAAGGTGGTTCTCTCGGCAAACAACAATTAAAATCCATGTATTTCTGTCCCACACCCATATATGATCTGTGAGGTATAGTTTAAAAACTTTATTCGGATAGTGGACAACATTTACTACAAGATGATCTCCGGAAAAAAATTCGAGAATCGCCCAACCTTTCAATACCGTTTCATGCGTATTTTCCATTAAGAACGCATTTGAAATCTCCGAGTATTCCATTTATGGAGTATACTTTTCCATCTTGTTCAATCCTTGCACGCCATCACGGTATGTTTCCTACACCGTCCCTCGTAGTGAAAGGAAGAATGCGACGTAATAAACAAGAATAATTGTAATTTGGGAATGAAGTGTTTGTAGTAGAGCTAGGTGAAGATATCGTCTATTTTAGGAAGAGATCACTTCTGGAGTCGGAGTAGTAGAGGGAGGCTAGTGGGGCACAACTAACGTATCTCTCTATCTCTTTCTCTCTCCCTCCCTCTCTCACTCCCTCTATCTCCCTCCCCCTCTCTCTCTCTCTCTCAGTCCCTCTATCACCCTCCATCTCTCTCCCTCTCAGTCCCTCTATCTCTCTCCATCTTCCTATATCTCCCTCCCCTCCCTCTCCCTCCCACCCCTCTATCTCCTTCCCTCCCTCTCACTCCATCCCTCTCTCCCTTCCTCTCAGTCCCTCTATCTCCCTCCATCCATCTCCCTCCAACTATCTCCTCTCTCTATCTCCCTCCCTCTATCTCCCTCCTTCTATCTCTCTCTCCCTCTATCTCCCCCTCACTCTCTCCTTCCCTGTCTCTCCATCCCTCTCTTTTTCCTATATCTCTCCTCCATCTCTCTCCTCCATCTCTCTCCTCCATCTCTCTCCTCCATCTCTCTCCTCCATCTCTCTCCCTCCCACTCTCTCCATTCCTCTCTCTCCTTCCTTCTCTCTCTCCCTCTCTGTCCCTCTATCTTCCTCCCTCAATCTCTCTCCCTCTATCTCCCTCCCTTTATCTCCCTCCCACTATCTCCCTCCCTCTATCTCCCTCCCTCTATCTTCCTTTCTCTATCTCCCTCCTTTATATGGATAGAAATGTATGTACATATGTATGTATTTATGAATTTTTTTCTTTGTTTCTCATATTATTGTTTTTTTTCCTCCCCTAAACTATTTTAGTAATTTTCGCGGTGTTTTACACCTCTCTTCTCTTCGTAGGTGTTTTCCGCAGTGGGTATTTTTTCTGTGTTAAAACATAACTGATACACCGTTTTTTATGACCCGCAAAACTAACATTCTTTGGTAATGCTCCGTTACCTACTAACAAATATATTAACTTGTAATTAATATGTATTTTGTTGAAATCTGTATGTAATTAATTTATCTTATTTTGTAAATATTGTAATTACTTATATGAAGAAAGGGTTAAATGTAAGAAGGGACTACATAGTCTCAATTTCGCCCTAATAAAGTCGTTTGCCTGTCTGTTTGTCTGTCTCCCCCTCTCTCTCTCTCTTAGGGTTAAATGTAAGAATGGACCTTATGGTCCAAATTTCGCCAGAATAAAGACGATTATCTATCTATCTATCTCTCCCTCCTTCTATCTCCCTCCCTCTCTCTCCATCCCTCTCTCTCTCTCTCCCTTCTTCTCTCCCTCTCCCCCTCCCTCTCAGTCCCTCTATCTCCCTCCATCTATCTGCCTTCCTATATCTCCCTCCCTCTATCCCCCACCCTCTACCTCCCTCCCTCTATCTCCCTCCCTCTATCTCCCTCCCTCTATCTTCCTCCCTCTATAGGGGTTAGGTGGAAGATAGGACTTTTTAGTCTCAGTCTCGCCCCAAATAAAGACCACATCAATCAATCTATCTACCTCCCTCTATCTCCCTCCCTCTATCTTCCTCCCTCTCTCTCTCCCTACCTCTTTCTCTTCCTCCTCTATTTTTCTCACGTGTCATCCATCTCCATCTCTTCCTCCTCTTCTCTCAGTCCCACCTTCCTCTATCTCGTCCCCTTCCTCTCACTCCTACTACCTGCTTCTTCTCCAGATTCCTTCTGGTATCTTCTCTATATCCTTCGGACTTTCGTAATTCATTTTTTTCCACCTCTCATCCATATCATCACTTTTTTATTTTTTCTCACTACTTTTTGTGTGGTTACATTCCCCATCCCACCATTCACCATTAATCCAATACTAAGTATATTTTTTCAGTTCAAAAATGCAGCCTATCCTCTCTACCTGTAGTGTAAGTTAAAACCCACATTATTACACAACACGTTGTTTAAAAAATTTTATGCACCCTTTTCATCGTGTCGTAATATTTAAGCGTTCCGCTTCAATAACACTATCAGCTTTTAATCCAACGTATAACCTTATTAGTTACATGCTCTACAAATTCTTCCAAAAATATTTCATTCACCTCTTCTGAATCGTTTTCACCCTTATTACCATCCCATCCTTTGAAAATATTTTAGCCGATTTTTCTAAGGTTTTATGATTCCAGAAGAAAAAAGCCGGATCTGTAATCCTCACCTGACGTTTTTTTCATACTCCTTCGATATCCTCGTCTTTTTATTCCTCCTATCTCACTTTCCCTTTTATTTACACCATCATTATTGTCCATCTCCCCATAACACCACCCCCTCTGTTTCCTATTAGTTACATTCTTCTTTCCGCGACCTCTCCCCACTACTTCCCCAGACTAGTGCGTTCTCTTCTAAAAACTCATTTCTGACTCAAAGACTTTTTCTTTGTCAGATTCCCATGCCCGCCCCCATACACGCGACTCCTGTAGTTCTTGGGGGCATCATTACTCGGAATTTGGTTTGTTTAGCATTTTCAGTTTTCCCCTCCCAATTTCTTTGCCTTTCTCTTTCATATCCATTTGCTTCCTTCCCTCTATGTGCCCTGTTCCCGGAAACATATACCATTTACCTTCTTTGTTCTATCTGGGATTTGATTTCGCAGAAGATTAATTACTTTTGATGTTTTCTGTCTAGAGGAAAAAATTCTTTGAATAATAACTAGTAGTAGGAAATAATTTTTGTGGGATTCAAACTAAATTCATTTTCTACGAGCAACGGAAAATTTTCTGGAAATTAGTAAATAAAAAACTTTTCTTGAGGTAAATATCTCATTCCTAGCTTTTATAACGAGTATCTTCAGCAAACAACTTCAAATTTGAGTGGCTCTTATGCATGCCTGCGGTTCTTCGTAGACTTATTAAGCTTCCTATGTTAGTGAATAACCTCCCAGCAACAAATTTACCTCCACAAATCTGATGGATGATTTTGTTGCTTACTTGCGACATTCGCCTTATTTTTGGCACTCTAATTTTATTATTGCGCATGACTTGATTGCCTTCTTTTAACTTATAACACTTAAATAAATTCTTCTTTTTACGCACAGACATATCAAAATGTTATATTTTGAAACAACTTTACTGTTAGAGTATGGAACCGATCATCCATGAGAATAGTATGTTCTTCTTAGTAAAGGATATCTGAGTCATATATTTTATTATATTACTTAATCGAATGATTTCCGAAGAGGCCATTCTATCAGTTATACTCCAGGAAGTTTTTTCCAAGCGGCCTCATTGTTGACCTCACACAATTTACTACTACAGCAATATTTCGCAGGACTGATTCATTCGTGAATTTCATTCGTTCCTTATTAATATTGGCTTTTACATGAACGTAATATTCCAAAAAGGAGCGTTATAAAGCCTTCCGCCCGATCGAGTTCCATTGCTGCAGCAAAAAAATCATCGAAACAGGGAGAACCCGTAAGGCCAATGTATTAAATCTAGTATCTGGCATTAGATCCCACGCGCACCCTCCGAAACAAAATCGCGTGCGGAAAAAACTCGGCACGAAACGCGACGAAATATACTCACCACGCGATCGTCCGTATCACCTCGGGAAAAGCGGCAAAGCGGCGCCGCGATTCACGAAGCGCGCGGTCCGTCGATTGCGATACCGACGCTCCCATAAAACACCTCAATAATCGGCGGATCCACTTCCGATTCCTTTAAAGTTTTCGCCCTCTTCCTCGGTTGCGGCATCGCCGCCATCCGCGAGTCTTTCCGGGTCATTAGCCACCAATCCTTCAAGCCTCTCTTTTCTTTCTCTTCCCCCCCCCCCCGGCCACTCTCCTCGACAACTCCTCCTCCTCCCCCCCATTCCACAACTCTTCACTCTCCCGTCTTCCTCTCCCCATCCGCTTCCATCCCATCACCACTCTCTCTCTCTCTCTCTCTCTCTCTCTCTCTCTCTCTCTCTCTCTCTCTCTCTCTCTCTCTCTCTCGCCCGCAGAAGTCCTCTTCTCCCTTAGCGCATCATTCACTCCCATCGGCTCACTTCGTCTCTTTCATTACCTTAAACGGTTCCGCCATTTCATTTCCTCCGGCGTTAGTAAACTTTTTGGCCGAGTCTTTATCACCGTCAACGATTTTCCGCGGCAGGAAGCCGCCGTGTCCGGAAGAAGGAGGAGAGAATATGGAGAAAAGGACGGAGTGAGAGATAAAGCGTGAAGGAAATAAAAAAGGAAGAGAATGAAAGGTCAAAGAGACGGAGGATGCGGCGAAGAGGGATGGATAAGGGAGAGGAAGGAAGGATTGGGGAGGAGTGGATAGGAGCTGCTCCCTCTCCTCCTCACGGGATATCTAGAAGGGTTCTCCGCTTTGCGTGACTTAATATGATTCCCCTCCGCTATCTATAACAAATACGTGAACCGAAAATTCCTCGTAAAATACATTTTTCATGAGGATCCTTCGAAAAAATTTCCGGTTTTATTTTTTCAAATCTTGCGAATTTGCTTATTTTTTGTAATATTCCCGGAGGAAGAAAAGGAAAAAGAAAGCAGAGAGGGAGAATTCACTTTATCATCGGGGAAGAGTCAAGGACGCTCCAAAGTTTTATGGCAGGAAGTGGGAAAAGATCCTCGGTTTTTTAAGCCTAAGGTATTTGATTGCTGGGATATTCTGCGGGATCCAGCCTACTTGTGGAATCAAGCGTTTCACTGCACTGCCGAGGAGGTTTTTCTATACCTACTCGCAAAAAAGGGAGTTCTTGGCGATGTAAGAATACCCCTTTCCAATTATCTTCTTTTTGTGGACAATTTGTGAAATATGGCTTCCACCGTAAAAGCTCTGCATTGCAATGGAGTTTTTCCCGTAACGATTTAAACAATTTGTCTTGCAGAGAAATCCATATTCTGAATTTATGAAAAAATAAGAAATTACTTGAAAACGACTTTAAGGTAAATCTATACTTTAACACTAGTTTTCCAGAAAACACATTGCCATTAAAGATATTAGATATAAAAAATTGGAATTATTCAAATAATATTAAATTTTTAATTTCCAACTAGACCAAACAATACAGATAATTCAAGAAATAAATATCGATCTCAGCGTGTAGCTAAACCTTGAATTAAAAACTGTTTCTCCGATAGCCATAAACATGCTATGAAAACGGGTTATTTTTCTCTATCTTTTTATGGCCATTGGAGAAAGTTCTCTTCAAATGGATAGCAATAATATGGAAAGAAAAAAGATAAACTGAGCTGATCAGAAAACAAAACAAATAATTAAAGAGCAGCGACGAAAAAAAATTTTAACCTGAAATTCCGCTTCGATACGCCTTTCCGTTAAAAAAATGTTTGATAATGTCTAAGTTACCGAATCGTCGAATGGCACGATTAATTTAGCGCGAAAGGAGACGGGAGGATATTTTTTACAACATCACGAACCAAGAACGAGGGCCATATATTGCAATGACAAAAGAGAAACGAATCGAGGGATGAAAAGATGCGCGAAATAAATGGCGCGCACGAGGGAGGCGCGACGGCGAGCGCCAAGCGAGGGAGTAAATGGTACCAAAAATCGAAAGTCGCGGGAAGTAAAAGGAAAAAGAGGAACCTGGCATAAAGATACGAGGAAGAGATGGATAGAGAGAAACTCCATGACAGGGAGGATGGAGTGGCCGGAGGAAGGAAGAGGTTAAAAAGCTAGGAGGAGAGGATTTTTGATGAGATAGAAACGAGTGACGAATGACTGTAGAATGTCCGCAGGAAATGGGAAGAAAAATTATCCCTCCCAGAGAGGGGCATTATTTTTTGGAAAGAGGAAGAGAAAGAGGGGCGATAAAACGTGAAAGCGAGAGAAAGATAGCAGGAATGACGGAGGACTGGAAGAGATAGGGAGGAGAGGTGGAATGCACGCGTAGTAGGGCAGGCAAAAGCTAGAGGGGGGGAGCGAGAACGGGTAAAAAGAGGGATCGAACTTTCTGTTCCGAAGTTTTTTCGAGGGCTGCCATGGGTTACGGAAAGAGATGCGTCCCCCGCCCATGTTCTCCGGGAGCCTAGAGAAAACGATGCTTGGAAGGGATTGCGGGAGTGAAAATGGCCAACAGGAGGCCGTTTTTTCACGTTTGAGAAGACAGACGAAGTGTGGGAAGTATAGCGGAATACCAAAATGAAGTGGGAGAAAACATTCGCGCCCTCTCCTTTCTATCTCTCTCGCTCTCTTTTTCTCTATCAGTCAGAGATTTTTCTTCGCGCATTGTAAAAAAAATAAAAACTGAACAAATGAAGCGCTTTAGGAGACTGTTTCTTTGCGATTAGCGTGTCCCATTACTCCTCGATGAGATAATCTCAAGTTCCGAAAATTTTAAAACGCTTCAAAAAGAAAGAAGTCAGTTATTACAGACAAAAAGCGATAAAATGCTTTTTTAGTAAATTTTGTATGTAGCAATTACACTTCTGTAATATAACGTTAACTTTCTCTTTTCTCTCCTACTTAAGTTTTGACAACTCTCTGCGATAGCGTTGCCACTATAGAATATAAATTTACATATTCAGAGACAGTTTAAAAATGAAGCTTATGTAAACAAAACAGTGTAGAGAAGTAGCCTTCTTCAACGACTGTGGATAGCGTTTGAGAATTCCTATTATAATAAAAGACAATCTCATACTGCCATTCTGTGCGTAATATTTCATTAATTGAGACGAATAACTCAAGAACGAACTTTCCAGTTTGAGTAAATATTATGGCACGCATTCTCTTGCAGATTTTAAACGGATCACCTTCCATTGTAAGGACGCAATTGATTCTAAAAGAGTTTATTTTCTCTATTTGAATAACATGTGAATGAGTTTAGTATATTTTTCGTTTGCAATTTTAAAATATTTTAAATCAAAATATTAGCTCAAAACTTGAGCATATTTATATTAAAATAAAATAAATGTGCATTTCCTGCAATAAAAAATGAGCAAGTTCCGAAATAGCTTTAAAATTTTTCATATCTAAAAAAGGAGAAATTTCAACGATTTAGCAATGAAAATATATGTTGTCATGGCTACTTCACTCATTATTACCGCTTTTTATCTCTCCTAATAACTAACCTATCGCGCCATCTATGGATTAGTTAATAGACTGTCAAGAAACTTTACATATTTGTCTTAACGCAACAAAAATTCAATTTACGCAGAGAGTTATGAAATAGATGAACAGTGGCCAGTCGGATCTCAATCAATTTTAGAAACACGAATTTGGCTGTATTATTGTCTTTCCTTCCTTTGATGTAAATTAAAACTAATTTAAACTATGTTGCAATTTAAGAACTTAAGTAAAATTACAGAGAATTATACATTTCTTTAATTTTTGTTTTCATTTTCATGGAATTTAGTACAGGGTGCCCAAAAAATCTCTGCCTACTTGGAACCAAAAATGTTTTTAAATTAATTTTTATATTTAGTTTCTGTAATTTTTGACATAATTTGTTGTTTCCTCCCTTAATCGTGAATAAGGCATGGAAAAAATGTTTTAAATTAATTTTAATATTTTGTTCTAGTTGTTGTTGATTATATTATAATAAATCATCTAATAATATAGTGCGCAGTTACTATTTGGACACTGTAGGTTACGATATTCTAAATTTAATATTTTTTATAATATAAACAATAAAATCACCTATTGTAAAGACATGGGAAATGTAGGTTTATAATTCAAAAGGAATCATCACCCGAGGTACAATAAAATATGTACTTTTTCGAACATTTGTCATTTATGAACTATCAACTAAGACAACGTTATTTTTTACTCGTCATTTAGGATGGGCAATTATACTATTAAATTAAGTAACATTCTAATTTAATTAAGAGGATGTCATAAAACGGAGGATATATATCTCATCAATCTATTTTGAGCATGTCATTTGTTAATGAATAATATAAATATAAAAGTAAGTAGTCTTTTTCATTTTACCTTAAAACAGCAGCAGCGTGACAGAAATACATAATTAGATGTCATAGATTAACTTCCCAACAGGGAAACATTACGTAATATAGAATTTAAATATAAAGTAGGCTGCTGGGAACAATTATACGTTAATGTAAAAAATTATACTCGAAATCTTCAATTTATTTCATGTTCCAGCAGTTACAAGATAGCCACAAAAAGCGCGATGAATATTCATAATTGATTGAATATCACATGATAAATAAAATTTATACTGCGACGCGTCGACGAAATGTGTCTAAAATTTAAGAAACTTTATAGACTGACTGAGTTGGCATTTGAAAAAGGTAAAACCTGCGATACTGGATTAAATTATGAAGCCTGCATAAAGATAAAAAAATGTTAAAGGGCTAAATAATTTATGTCTGCAATGCAAACAACTAGTAAAAATGTGCCATTGGACGTCGTATCGGTCAAATGAGTCGTGTTAGCATATGAACCGAACCTAGCGCCGCATTAATACATTACTCATAACACGAAACGCCTGAATTATTCCTTTAACATCAAAAACATTACTCAATCTCGTTGGAAGGAAAAACTGCTTATAGTACTTACAAAATATTTCGAGCAAATAACTGAAGCAAATAGTAATTTTTGAATTTTATTTTTTGTCCGTCGATCAGAAAAAATAACTTCATAATCTTGATTTTCTATGTTTCAATTAAGCGAGGCATAAAGTTTTCATATTTTTGCGATCAAAATCGGCCCTGGAAATTTTTATGCCAATTTTACGATGAAGCTTAGCAGAAAATATTGGCCAGCGCTCAGTATCACGCAAAAATTATTAGTAAAAAACTTAAAACGATTGCCGTAACGTTTGGGTTTATCGATGGCTAATTTATTCTAGGATTAATCTGTAATTGTCATGTCAAGATTCATTGTGTAGAAAATTTATCAAACTCTCTGATTCAGCCTCTCTTTTACAATGAATACTAAAGAATAAAAACTCAAACTATAGGTTACATAACTACTTTTTACGTAATAGAGCTGAAACGTTTAATGGTGAAAATCGATAATGGTAAACGGAAAAATAAATTTCAATTCTTGACAATATTTGGAAAACAACTTAATCATGGGAGCTTGGATTTGTAAATAGTGTGTAAGGAAATCATCATCGAAGATTAAGTAAAAAGGCAAGATTGGATATATACCTTTCATAAATATTAGATACAGTCAGTGGCGTAGCGGACACCCCCGCAACCTCCGCGCGGCGAATGAGGGGGGGGGGGGGCATGGTCAAAGCGGGCCCATATTTTTTTCGTGAGGCCCTTAAATTTTTTTCCAGGACTTCAATTTTGTTTTGGCGGAGGGGGGGCACACATTTTCCGCTACCACTGGATACAGTATAATAATAAACTTGCATCTCCGTTTCCATCGTTTATAAGATAATTATTATGGTGCTATGGACCGATAAATGCTTGTCGACACAAGAAATTTGGAGGGATAAATTCCACGTGATATGCAGCACTCTCTAGAATACTTTTTCCCGTTTCAAGCAATAAGACGACACCACGCATTATATACCAACCGGAGAGTTTTTTTCATTTTTAAACTCATATGTTCTCGCGTGGAGGTAGACTAAGATTAGTGCATGATTTATATCACGATTTATTTTCTTGTAAAAATAAAAACGAAATAAATGCGTTATAATCATTAAACAGAAAAGTAAAGACGAATATGAGTCATAAAAGATTTTTCTTCTAATGCGCAATTATATTTTAAGGATTTATCTCGTCTTTAATGAAATTCTTTTTGCTTCTTTAATTTAGTGTAAGTTCATCCTCGCATTTTCGGAGAGACGCCCCAGGTGGAAGATGGAAAAGTTGTCAGTATTAATTATTGCAACAATAAGTTAAGGTGCGACAAAATGCTTGCGTGTAACACCGGCAGTATTTAAGACCGATCCTCCGACTTAAATACGCTGCCTTATCCGCTATTAACCCGGCGCGGCGGTTAACAAGCGTAAGAAAACATTACCTATAGAGTCTTAAGTTTTCTGAGGGAACATCACATGGTCATTAGTTTTACTTTGAGTAGGAATATCGGCTTCAACCCAGGAATTCGCTCGCAGATAAATTATTGATGCTATATTTTGAAATAAAATAACAATTAGTTTTCTGCGCCATGTCAAGTGTAATTTCGGCTTTGATTACGATGGTTATGCTGGATATCTATTGCACCAATTAATAAATATCACCATTTCAATGGAAATTTTATGCTATGTCAGGGACGTAACTATTGGGGGCGTGGGGTATGTCTGCCTCCCCCTACTGACCTCCAAAACGCAACATCTCTCCACATCTTCAAACATAAATATTTTAATTCGCTGTCCTCTGCCCAAAATTCACCCGGATGAAATATGATATTTTGGTTATTTAGTTAAATAAAGATTAAATATACTATATTTACTTAAAATCTATGCGGTCAATTCTCTAGAAATACGTGTAAAAGAAATAGTATTTAACTTTTTATTGTGGTAGCCCTGCCTTTTAGCTCCTCTTTAAACAACTTGATTTCATTACGGTATGTTGTACAAACCTTATGTACAAAATTAGTTGAAATCCGTTAAGCCAATTTCTTCCAAATCCATAATTCCGGAAAGTTTAATTTGTAACAGTGGCACCCCTGTTTGGTTTATCTGGTCCAAATATGCTATTATGGTTTTGTATATATGTGTATATTACAAATATTAAATTTGGTTAAAATTGATGTCGACAGTTCAACACAAATGCTTGTAAAAATATTTTGATTACTTGCACTGTGGCAGCCCTGCTTTCTATATTTATACTACACATGTTGAGTTTTTTTTATGTTGTAAACTTCATTCAATAAAATTTTCTTTAAATCCGTTCTGACAATTCCTTCCAAATTCATAATTGCCGAAAAATTTTATTTTGCAATTGTGGCACCCCTGCTGAATGGATCCGGTCCAAATATGTACCGCAATTTTCCGATTATAATACGCGCCCATGTTTTTACGAATGAAATGTGAAAATTTTCTTATCTCCATACATAATACGCACCTATTTTGAGGAAAAAATGCGTATTATATTCGGAAAAATTACGGTATGTCATTTTGGTCATCTATTTATGTGAAGATTCTATGTACCAAATTGTTGAAATCAGTTCAGCCAATTCTTCCCTGATATATGCGTACGGACGGACGGACATCACGAAGATAATAGTGCTTTTCAGCAATGACGAAACTCACTAAAACCGTGTTTCCAATATGAGTTGCACTAAATATATACTGGCTCCAAGTTGAACAGTTGTATAAAACTCCTTAAGCCAAAAAAATTGTAGGGTAAGCCCTATGCATTTCGCCCACTAAGTGGGCATCTTCAGGGGAGAACCTGCCTTGGCAGTGAACAAGGTTCAACTGCGACAAAGTTAGAGGAGAGGTTTAAAACGAAGAACGAAAAACAAATGAGGGACGAAAAGAATTTTATGCGTCAAGTTCGGTCAATTTGTATAAAGTTTTGTTAAAATCAGTATCTGTGTTCATAACATTGTTTCTGTTTTTATAGATATGAAGATTTTCTAACGAGTTAAGTGAATGATTGGCTGAAGTTAACAATGTTAAGTCCTCTATGTGTATACTATGTCCAGTTTCGAGGATATGAGTGGCTACACTTGATTTCTCAAACCGATTGTGTTTGTAATGGGCTAAGTGTTCTTTAAATCGTGTTATTAGTTTACGTCTAGTTTGTCCTATGTACATTAAATTGCAATGTGAACAGGTTCTCCCCTGAAGATGCCCACTTAGTGGGCGAAATGCATAGGGCTTACCCTACAATTTTTTTGGCTTAAGGAGTTTTATACAACTGTTCACCAAAGTTTATATAAAACTCATAAGAATAAATCAATCAACGAATTCGATCGCCATTCTGTTTTCACTATTTACCGATAAATTAAAATAGCTATTATAAGTATGGATGGCACATCAGATCATGCAAGAACTCGATGCTGTTCAGATGTATGTAAAATACCCTCGAAATCCCACATGAGTTTAATTAAAAAATATAGAAGGAAACTACCTGGGATAAATTAAAAGAAACAGTATCCTTTTTTAAAAGTTATTATGCTTTTTCAACGGAATTTTTAAACCCCGTATTAGAGGTTACGGGATAAATCCCAAAAGATCGATAATTTTGAAAGCTATTTTTTTTAAATCGCGGCACTACCAACCTAATTGGGTTAATAGTCGTATGTTAATTTGGAACAACATAAAAAGTCTGAAAGAAGGAGTTTTATATTTATTACTGTGTATTTTTCAATCAGAAATTAAACTTTATTAGGGCCTAGTTACGTAATTTTAGTATTTAAAACCGACAACATTCTCTTCATTTGATTAAAATTATCAAACAAAATAATGGTAGATTTAATATAGCAGTCTGGTATTTCATTCCTGTTATTTTAAGATTTCCTATGAAATCACACTTTAAAAAAGAATTTCACCAATGTATCATCGAAAAACATTAATATAAAATAGAAGCGTTTGAAAATTCATAGTCATACCAAACAAGCAGTGGCATGGAATACATTTATTCTATTAACTAACCAGCTATTCGGATATGACGGGTTTGCTGCCATTAATGGAGTTTAGGTTTCCAAGTTGATATGATTAGAAAATAATCCACCTAATAAACACTTCCTGCGGCAGATAAGCTGTTAAGAATGTCATGAATTATTTTCCATAGATTTTTAACGAGCAAGATAAAGTCAACTGTTTCGGCCGTTACTTTGTATTAATAAAGTAGTTTAGTAAATTCCTACAATGCTTTTATTAGAAGGACTTGATCTAGATTTCGATGCTTTGCGTCATCGTCAGGAATGCTCTATTATTTAGTGGTGATTCAAGACATCGAGGGCAGGATTGTGCAACTCGACTTTCAATTTATAAGCAAGACTGATAAATATCATAGCCTTCTTCAAGGAAAAGGGTGAAACGGACAGTTCCATCCTTTTAAATTTACGTCTATTAAGTATTCAATGTGCGACGAAAGTTTTGCTCTTATCTTATCAACAATTTCCAAGAAACTCATCTTGTCAGCTTCGACTGTTTTAGATTTTTTCCTACGTTTCTTCTATAATCCTGTGCATGACACACTAACTTTAATGCTCTATGTTTAGTTCAATATTTATTACATGGATTGAAAATTTCACCCACAAAAATAAACTTTTCTAAAGGTTAAAAAAGACATTAACTTTCGAGGTAAACTTTAAATGGGGTTGTAATTGTAACCATGTCCGTTTATCGATTGGCCATAAATTTCGAAAAACGCGAAAATCTCATTATTCTCAACTCCTTAACTTCCTCCGTAAATAAAACCATGACCGTATAATTCATCATGTCTGTATTAATTTAATTTATCTCATCATGGGGGAAAAACTATTTTTACGAGCCACCTTTTAAAAATATCGGTATAAGGACGTCGCAACATTCTTCCATAGTTTTAATGCCCAAACTTTTTCTGAAGATATCAACCTTTAAGAGAAGAAAGAAATCTTTCACTTTTTTCGGGAAAGCAATTTACCTCAGTTTGGAGGAGAAGAGAAGAAAGAGCGAAACAAATAACGAAAATAAAATGGAATGCACTCTCTGATAATATCCCACTAGCTCTGGCTTCTTGAGAACTAGGGGAAGAAAAAAGGAAACACCTCCCTCCCACATATCACATCACGGAGACATAAAGCGAAATCCTTTTTCGAGATCACCTTCGCTTATATGAAATACGGGTTGGACAGGGCGACGGGATGGAGTGGTCCGATGGGAGACATTAGGACGAGGGGAAGCGACGAGGACAATGTACCATCATCCATATTATATAACTTAAACGAGATATAACCGTTATCTCCTACAAATATTAGCTTAACCTATGCATGTCTATAAAAAAAATTCGGTTGCATCTTCCACACACGGAAATCCACGGTTATTATTTATTTGCAACTTAAGTAAATTTCTTATCACTTCGCTTTTTTTTATAGTTTGGCTTTCGTGTCACCGTCATGTTTTGATATATTTTTTGTTTATTTATATTCATTATACAGTAGTTTTCTTTGCACATCTTTTAGTAAAGTTGTATAAAAACAAACAGTCGTGCACAAACAAGTATACTTTACACCTTTATCAAAGCATACAATTTTAAGTTTATTTAAAATATTCTCCCCTAATTCTTTGCGGACTTCCTCCATTGGTTCTATCATTTCATCTAAATTTACCGAACCTACGATTAGACTACTAACTCCTTATTTCATCATGGAACCAATCAGACCTCAGGAGACTAAAAGGGTCGTATTTGAAGTCGATTTTTTATAATTAATTTATAACAGTTTATACATATAACTAAAGGTATATACCGAGG
Source organism: Tanypteryx hageni (assembly GCA_028673005.1). Lineage (NCBI taxonomy): Eukaryota > Metazoa > Arthropoda > Insecta > Odonata > Petaluridae > Tanypteryx > Tanypteryx hageni. The sequence continues at coordinate 63,526,104 of CM054116.1, forward strand.
GATTTTAATTTTTAAAATCTAGAGAAAATGTACGCTACGGGTAGTAACGAGTCTCCTTTAATTTACAAGTAATAATAATTACCCGAACTAAATTTCAAAAAAAGAAAATAAACTACAGAAAATTCTATAAATATGATGATAAACCGGAGTATTATTATTAATCAATCTTTAATTAATGAATCGATCTTGAGCTTGGGCTCCCAAAAGATCGGGATCCATCTGCACACGCAGCACATTGAATAGTCAATAAGAGTCTCACGCCATCTCTCCGTTCCCTTTTATTGATATTACTTCAATTCGGAGCGATATATAACCGAGCGCAGTCCTAGGCGCAGGGCCGGCCCGAGCTACGGGTGAGCCGGGCGGCTGCCCGGGGCGCCAAATTTTGGGGGCACTATCCCGATTATTTACATATCCATTACTTGCAAGGGAATAAATATTGGATACCAATTTATATCGCGGAACAGGCTGGTATCTTGATGGAATTCCGTTTAATTTTTAATTGTCAATAATGTTTAGAGAGCGATGAATAAATTAACATGCACTTTGTAAATATCACAACAAACATGAACGGAGGGGTGCGCTGGAGTGCCATCTCGCACGGGGCGCCAAAATTCCTCGGACCGCCTCTGTCTAGGCGTATTCGGTTGCATTGAAGAAAGGATAGCAAAGGATGTAATGCAGAACATGGCGGTGAATTGTCGACTCTGCGTTACTATCCCTTCTTCTCTCCAAAGTCACAGGTTTATTTAGCAGGACAACGTCCAGCAAAGGAATCGATGCGCGGCAGAGAGTGATAAAGAATGATGTGGGGAGAGAGTGGCCATTGGGAGAGTTTCGGCGGTATCCGTCCCTATTGCAGGCGTCGAGCGATTAATGGCTCCAGGAAGAGAAGAGGAGAAAGAGAAAAAGTGGAAGGGAATGGTTCCCGTGAAGAGAGTTGGCAAAGGTGGAGAAAGAAAGGAGAGAAAACGGCGGGATGAAATTGAACCAGAACCTGACCCTAATGGTACTTCTTGTGTTTTAAAGAGATATGGCGGCGACGAAAAGAAAAAAGTTCAAAAGACAAATTGGGAAGATATGAGTGGCGCAGGATTGGATGAAAAGGAAGGACGAGTGGAAGAGGAAGGAACGCTGAGGCTAAAAAGGGGAAATAGGTAGGGGAGACGGAAAATCGGATGATGCCGACGTTAAAATGTAAGGAGGAAAAGAGAAAGATGGTAACAATGAGCTTTGTGAAAGCGAGGGCGAAAAGAAATTTTGTAATTCAAGAGAGAAATAAGGAGAAAAGAAACAGGATGAGAGAAGAAAAAAGGGATTAAGCGGGTAAAGGGAGAGAAAACGTATAAGAGTTGTGGAGGAAGGGAAGATGGAAGAGGTAAGTGACATTAAGAGGAACGAAGCGAAAGGATGAAAAGAGATGATATAATAATTTGGAGTCCTTTTTTTGTCCGTATGGTATGTTGGCTAAAATGAAACGAGAGTTCACTCGCGTATAAGAAAGTATCGAATGTAACTGAATACAGGAATATATTTTTTAAGACCTGAAGCTGCCATAGATTTAAAAGAATGGAAAATAAGTGTTTTAATGAAAAGATCGAATATTTTCACCGTGAATAGAATAAATAAAAGTATTTATTTTCAAAATAAACATTTTTCCCGCATAAGATGTCGTTTACTCAAGCATCGGCCGATAAAAAACGGAATAATTACATTTATGTTTTATTTACAAAAATAAGGATTCTAGATAGATAAAAGGAGGTAAAATTTATTAAGTATCATAGTCAATTCAATGTAGAATTATCGAGCTCGTGTTATGGCTGAAAACAAATTCAAGAATAAGCAGTGAAGCGTAAAGAATTGAAAAATCAATTACTTATCTCATGTATCTCCAAAAACCATAACAAGGCTATGAAAAACTAATTTATAACCTCGTTATTGCTATTAGTTACCTAAGATAAGTTGTTGATTTTCAATTTTTGATACTTAAGTGGTCATTTTACAAAGTATAAGTATTTCAAAGGAAAAATCTTTACTGTAATATGATCTTTAAGATTAATTGGACTCAATTTAAATTGATTTGATCAGAGCAACAAGTCTTTTCATTTATAAAAACTATTTTGCTTTTGTTCCGTCTGAAATTACCACAGATCTCTTCGGTTTCTTGGAGGTGAGCTTTTCGCTTGTGAACAGACCGTAATGACGTAAATGAAATATTCAAAGGTCAGATCGGGAGAGAATTTCTTTGATCTGAATCCTGAAATGTGTTTTGTAATTGCTTTATTCGTATTATTTTTTCACTATTTCATTATCGACTCCTTGTGTCTCTTTTCTTTTGTTTGTTTTATGATTAGATATTTATTCTCTACTATTTGGAACCACAAATTATATATCGTGTATTTGTTTTGTTTCTTCTTCTGTCAGTGTACACACACACACACACACACACACACACACACACACACATATATATATATATATATATATATATATATATATATATATATATACATATACATATATATGTGTTTATTTTCAGCTTTATTTTTTATAAATTTATAGCTTTCACTGAATAATGATTCAGGGTTCTATATAAAATCAGATGTCTCTGTTTCATTGGTTTTTTACGAACCATTACTCCATTAGCCACATAGATAAAAAGACCAATAACTTACTCTGAAATTCTCCGCTTTTAAACAGAACAGACGACTCCTCGGTTTATTCGCCCTTCTTTATTGAGACTCGAGGTCCATTCAATTCCTACTTAATGCTAACAAAGAAAGATGGTCCCCAGTGATAACGAGTGATCGAACTCCCGTAAAAAATACCATACCAAATGGGTTCCCTAGAGAGTAGGAGAGAGGAATTATCACACCCACGCCCCCACTGAAGGAGAACTGTGCTTTTGGACATTTGAGTCCGGCCGGCGAGAGGTAGAGGCGGGGAGAAAGGTATGCTGAGTGGACAGAAATGGGTAAAAGGGAAATATCGAAGGATTGGAAGGAAAGAGATTTAGCGGTGTACAGAATGGCGGATAAGACGAAGGTGTGGGAGGATTAAAGAGATCAGATAAGCGCTTTCCATTGGTTGGATATTTTGACCTGTCACTTAACCCATCTACGCACTATTTTTTTACAAAGCAGAAATTTAAATATGGTCTCTCGGACTATCTTATACTAAATGTTGTTCTCTATTCAAATAAATTTTTTAATCTATCTATACCTCTCAGATAATATAAGAGAATGGGAGAGAAACATATGGATTTTTAATTAATTTTTATCTCCGAAACCATAACTCGTAATTACGTGGCATCGCGGACTTTCTTGTAATAAATGTTGTTTTCTATCCGAATAAATATTTTAATCTATACCTTACAAATCATATAAGAGCTAGGGAGATAAAAATTTGATATTTCATTGTTGCTTGACGGATGCCATTTAACGAGATACGAGTATAAGTTTATTAAACTAATTATGTAAAGTGGAAGTTTTAATTGACGGATTCAGTTGAAAATCACAATTGGGAATAAATTTGTATAAAGATCAGTCATACTTAATTAAATTAAAATGCGTCCAGCGGTTTAAGAGATGAAAGTTACGATTGACGGACGGACGGACCAGACGTGCCCATAAGGCGTTCCGCTATTACCGCTTCGCTGGTAAAGTACGCCTAAAAACCGATAAGAAGGAATGCCAGGCCATTTAATGGTTTTAACATTGACCAACAAACAATTCTATCGACAATAACAGACCTCTTTACAAACCCATCTAGAAGACGGTTAGTTAACTGCTGGACACTTAGACTGTGACCGTCTCGGAGGTTTAGTACTCGGATGGATTAATAGGAACGAATCCATTTGGCTTGACTTGGAAATCGGATGGTAAAAATTAACTATGCCGGAAGTTAAAAAAAACGCCTTTCTTCTGTCATTTATGAATTGAATCCGGTGCCTAAATGTATAAGAATGTGTGTAGTTGATTTGTTAAAAATCTTTGTATTTAACAAAATGAAAATGTTTATTTTTTAAGTAATTTATATAGAGACACAGAAGATATAAAATAAAATTTAGACCACTTAAATTTATGAAAATTAAAATAGAAACTTTATAAGCTCCTGGTCTAAAAGTTTTATCATTATTAAGGCGTTAACAAATTCCATAATTGTATTTTTTCCATTTTTGCTATTATTATTTTTATCATCATCGTGTTCATTTTAGCTACGTAAATACAGGCATTTATGACAGTTTTTGGGAGTGGCTGAGTTGGTCGACTTGCAGTGCAAGTAAAATCTAAAATCTAGAATCTAAAATAAAATTTATACAGTGCCTACTGAGAATATTTTAGAGCAACTGAGTTCCTTTTAAAGAGTAAATTTTACAAAAAATATTCTCTGAACGCCTCAGTTCATATTGAATCATCGGTTGGTTGAACATTAATGGAAGCTAATACTAATTGGTCTAGATTCGCATGTCTAATTCTGTTGAATTGTTGAAAATGTACATACATTCTAATATTATTAGCAAGCTACGACTTGATTTTCCGTAATAACAACAGGAAATATTGCTCAGCGAAATAGGTCGTGATAGTTATATTTTGTGTGGACGTTCACGAAAATTTAATTCAGTGATTTTACATATTTTAGTGTTATACAGAAGATAAGAATGAGCGTGGAAATTACATTTTATATAAATAACAAATAATTTTACGTTGCGCTAAATTGACGGGACTTTCTTTTTTGACTGATAAAGCTCGAGATCTTTCAAGGCAGAATGGCATTTTGGACAATCGGCGTTCCACCGTACTTTCAAAGTCGAAACGTTTTTCGCTCATTGAGCAAGGGCTCACAAATTCTTTTAATTTCTGAATCTAGGACATTTTCGGAATAAGCAGGAGAGGGAAAGGGGAAATGGGAGTTAAAGAAAAGGTCGCGGTACGGTGACATTATAAAAAAATCTAATCGAAATTACCGAATAATCTAGGTATAAATGGCCGTACCAGTAGAAATAGCAGAAATATCGGGTGATGCATTAAGACTACGGAAATTATGATTTTTTTCTCTTATTAATTTCCACCGTGCGATCTTTTCTTCACAGGTTCGATTCAAACGTTTTGAATAAAGTTTGGTAGTTACTAATCATTTTCATGCAATTCAATTTTTTCATTTAAAATCGGATTAATTCGGCTTCGACTCGATCCGTTTTTTCCGGACGCCGTACGAATGATTTTAAAAAATGAACATCACTAAAATTCCCGAATATATAAATTCTATTTGAAATGTACGAAGGTCATTTTTAAGCAAAAGTTTCTATGGTACCTGGCGTATCTGCACGGTTGTATGGTTATCCGCCTGTCTATAGGAATATGTCAGGCACTTTACCTCCGGTTGTATTACGATCAAACGTGATATTTTGGATTTCTATCGGTATAGAAGAAGGGAATGACATATTCCGATCAAACTAGTTTGATCTATGCATTACTATTCACCTCGCTCCATCTTTAAAAATCCTCGATCCCGACCTTCAGGATAATCAAACAAACTGACAATCCGTTCCAAGTAGCCAAATCAATTAATTTTGTAGCAATATATTTAAATTATTAATTCTATTAAATTTTTTTAATTAATATTGCGTCCTTGTATGTATATCCATTGAATTTGATTTTCTTCTTTTTGTTGTTGATTTATTTATACATGTTTACTTCGCTTACTGAACTCATAATAGTGCTTATTATAGAATGTATCAATAAATATCTGCGAGTTATAAGAGTTATATGTACTTCATTTTTGCATTACTCCCAAACTTTTAAATATCCTATTCGTTGGTTTTACAGGTTTTCACACAACCCCTTCTTGTATGAGTTTCTCCCAGGGCATCGAACCGAAATTTTTTTGTTCCGGTTCACACAAAACACAAAATTTCGCTTCGGCTCCGGTTTTGCTCCATTAAACACTACTGAGCTGGTTCGAACCGGTTTTTTTTGCTCCGACTTTGAATTTTTTGTGGAAGAATTTCAAGAGAGTTCCAAAACATCCATTATTAATTAATGTTAATTTAAACAAAATGCGTCTTTACTATCTCAAGTTAAGCAGACAAAAACAGATATACGCCCATAACATCGTGCAAGCGGCCCCTCCCACTCTGTAACAAACAATAAAATTTTGTATGAATTCGGAGGTGGCGGGGTGGCTAGAGCGTTGGCCTTCCACGCAGCGGTCCCAGGTTAGAATCCAACGGAGGTCGGATTTTTCAACCTGGGATCGTGCCGTCCTCTACTTGAGGAGACCGCGCAAGTCCTTCGGAAGGCCCCATTGGTGCTCTTCGTAAAGAGTAGGCTAATGCCGGCACCGAGTTTCCCTCCTCCCTTATGTATGTGTTCGGAGTGGAAGGAGTAATGGCTATAGAAAAACAAGAGGTTGATTAGCCAGAAATTTCATACAAACAAACAAAATTTGTATGAATTTCCCTTTCCATGCTTCGTTACTAAATTTGTTAACGGCTCCTTTTATACGACTCCGTCTAATGCTGTTTTAAAGGAATTTAAAATATTTTTTCCTACTTCGCACTTATAAAAGGTATTATAATGTCATTTATCTATATACTGTACTTGCGTAATTGCTCCACTTTTCGAAATGATGTTTTTATACAAAAAAGTGATCTTTTCAGAACGAAGTATAACTATAATATAATTTAAAACATTTAATGGTGTTTTTTATAAGAGCACTGTTTATTTTTTAAAAGAAATTTGACAATGCATTCAAGTGATTCACGCAGGGTCAAAAATGTGTCAATGTTAAGGAGGCACAAAGATGTTGCTGAGTGATTTAAATGCTCTTTATGATAAGAGTAAAGTTATCGATTTTAAATGTTTAAATTAAACGCAAACACTGCATTTGGACTTATTTACTGCCAAATAGACACACTTTTCAAGTAAATTAGAGGAAATTATACGGTGAAAAATAATTTTTATTACCTCCTTCGTGTATGGCAATTACGATATGGAGGAAGCTGCGTGAGTAAATACGGTATTTTCGAAAGTTTGTTTATCCTAAAATGCAAAGTACTACAACGATCAATCTTGGCATGACGTGCTTTTATATTCAAAGGAAGATGTATGTTACCATCCCATTTCAAGGGCTCAAGTTCGATTTTAATTAGATGAAATCGGAAGAGATGTCATAAGGTTATCAGAAGTTCTTAACACCCTAGAAACAATAAGATCAACATTCATAATGCCTCGAATAAAAAGACTTAGAAAATACATAAATTTTAAGGTTTTCCTTTTTTAGCAGGCATAGAAAATGAGATTATATGTTAAACTCTTTATTATTTAATTAGAATCGTAAGATTCAGGCTATAAAGTGATCAAAAGATTTTAACAAACTATAAACCAAGAAATCAAGTCATGATGCCTTGAATAAAAAGATTACGATTAGGTCAAAATAAATTAATCTCTAAAATAATGGAAACATACAGAAACGCAGAAAATTCAGAACAGTGACAAAACCGATTAAATTGAATTAAATTAAATTTTAAAAACATTTATTCATAATTTCCCAGGAAAAGTCAAGTATATCAGCTATTATAATATATATCTACAAAAAGTACTAACCTGTAATAAAACTACAGAGAATATGCCCTTAGCACAAAAACGACCATTATTCAAAAGCTAGTAAGGAAAGACTGAGGGAAGGTGAACACAATTGACATGGAAAAGAAATGACAATTTATAAAATGTATGCTAACCAAAAAAGAGGAACGAAATAAATTAAAGTTTTCGTTTAGGGTTCAGAATTATTTTTTTCGGTTCGGTTCCGGTTTGATGATCTCGTTTCTACTAAGCATCATCAAGTCCATTTTCCTTAGTTTTCTTTCTTGATTTCCTATTTCATACACGATTTATATTCATTTCATTTTTTAATTTGACAAAGAGCAAGATTGGAGAGATTTAATAGTCTCAATCTCTCCCTAAATACGGCGTTTACCTAATGAGACCGCCAATTTAATGGGAACTGTAAAAGAAATTTTGTTTTTACTCCTAAAATTCGAGAAAATGTTTTCTTTTCAGAAGTTCTACAAAAGTAAAAAAATTATAATTTCTTTTCTTCTATAGCTTGTGGTAGGACGACTAATTTTGGAGAAAACTGCTACAAAATAATTCTACATTTCTTATATTTTAGACTATGGATTCATCCATTGGAAATCTGAGGCATATTGCTGACAAAGATGTCGTATCTGAGTCATATTACTCAATCATAACTGCTTAACTTTGCTCAAATAAAATAACCCGTGCCGAAAGTACCTTAATCGGATAATATTACTACAAACAGGGCTGCCATAATACCAAATACCGAAAAAATCGTCTCTGTAACATTGTGATAGAGCTTCATTCAAATTGATATTTAGCAAATATTTTAAATATAGTTAGATAATACTGTATTTCATTTTTGTCGCTGACTGCCAACTTACTAAAAACGAAACTCGAAATAACATTTCCTTAATCTACCAAGAGAAATGCGCGCCGAATTTATTCAACGTCTCATGCGTGCTACTTGTCTTTAGTCGTAGTGCTAAAAGATACCGTTAGCCAAAGCATCAGGATCGTTAAAGATTTTAATACCTCTTTCTTTCACAAGAGGATGAAACGGTATATATCACGTCTCACCTCATATAACCCCATTAATCCTCCTCCTTATCCATCCCATTTCTCTCTCATCCATCTCGTCACCCAAGCAGTAACTTCCAAGGATTCTTCTTTGTCACGCTGTGGTAGCGAAGACGCTGCTTCCTCCCCCCCTTTGCATTAAAAATGAATTACAACCTAATTTAGTGTTGGTTAACATTTATGCTCCATTCATCTGGTAGGATGTATCGAAGGAGGGTAAAGGATGATGGATAAGAGAAGCAATACGGAGAGAGAGACAGAGTCACGGTAGAGGGTTTAATGGGGCAAGTTAAAGGAGATCTGGGCAGTAGGTCCCCAAGGCCTACGAAGTTCAAGCAGAAGGGAAAAAAGTACGTAGAACAGGGCAGTGGAAGGAGGGTATGAAGAAGAGGATTGTGGAGTGGAAGAAGAAGGGCGAGAGTCCAGTCGGACTAAGCGCATCTATCGACCTTCACCCCTTCGTGCTTACTCCGAGCAGCTCCTCTCTTTACTACGCTCCGGAGACATTCAGTTCAAGGAATGACCCAAGGCCGTAATCTCAAACTCTCTATTCCGCTCCTCTCACCCCATCCTCCCCCTCTCTTTCTCTCCTACTCATATCCTACCACGAAGTCTCTCTCCACTGCGCCCTACGACCTCTCTGCCGCCCCACCTCAGCATTGCCCTCTCTCCTCCGACATTACGCTTCAAACCCTCCAGACAGTCTAAAACTCTTTCAATGCCAACCGCATGCCCTCTTAACTCTCCCCCATTACGCGTCGTTCGTTCGGGCCTTTTAATGAGGGATAGAGATGGGGAATTTGCATTTTTATAGTGTTGACGCTTTCGTTCGCTAGTTTTTTCTTTTTTTTTTTTAAGTGCCTCTTTGAAGGGAGGATGGGATTATTTTTCCCCGTTTTGAAAGGCTGCTCACTTGAATCGTGGATGTGTATTTTTTTATTTGAAATTTTAAACCTGGGGACGTATGCGTTCTATTTTTTCTCTAGTGATAGGATGATTTGGGTAAGATACTGTTTAGTCAAATCATATCATATGTGCCGATGGAATACCATAGCCATGACTTATTTTATGGAATTCAAAAGTTATTAAGCTTCTTGGAAATAATAATGAGAAAAATATTAGGTGAAACTATTACATATAACCCAACCGGAATATTACGGCAAATATATGCTGAAAATTTCCAGCCAAAGTATACAATTTTTAACTGTATTTTTAGCCTCATTGATGAGTAAAATTAGCCTCCAAATAAAACTGGTCTCTCAAATATTCTCAGCGTATGATTTTAAAAAATTGTGTAGAACGGATTGTGGATTTAAATTTTAAAAATTTATTTTTAAAAACCAGCTCTTCGAAGTTGAAACTGGTGGAGAACAGCTTGATATAATACAGTACCGAATTCTCTCACTATATTATTTATTTAACCGCGGCAGGCTATTCAGAATATTTCAAGGAAGTAATAATGAAAAAGTTTCAAATTCTATTTAAACCGCTCAAGAACCGTCCATGATGATCAGAAGCTGGGACACAAGTTTTCTCATGCCTCAAACAAATACAGAAGTCACCCTCATCTTGAGACTCCAGCAACATTGACCCATATCCAGTCCTCGACACCTACCAAAAGGAAGGAATGCAAAAATTGAACGGAACAAATATTTTTGCAATTAGTCTCTGCTTGGCATCGTCCGCACAACATTTCCGCCTCTTGTTTGGAAGTTACCACCGGCATAACATGTCCAAACGTGTTTACGACCTCGAAAAACGATGTATGCTTTGAAGCCTTTAAATCTGTGGAGAGATGCTTACGAGAAGGGAAGTATGGTGGCCGTAAAAGAACTCTTAAAACCGCGCGTGCAGACGCACACAGACACACACACACACATACATCCACTACGGACCTATTACAGCGTTCAGGGAGGTTAGGCGATGTGACCTAGGTAAAAACAGATGCCTCATCGCTTCCCATGAATCTACTCGCGAACCTTTCCAAGCGCTTCATCTCAACGGAGTTGGGCACAGAACCCTTTAAGCAGTCCGCGCGAGTACACACCCACTGGCCCACACGCGGCGGGCTAGCATGCTATTCCCTTTCCCTCTACTGTTCTCCTCCCCACCCACCCATACACGAGCAGTTCATACCATTGTTTCTCACGGATTCTGCATCGCATTCCGCGCATTGAAGCGTGTCCGATTCAAAGGGAAGAGAATTAAGGTCGCCCGAACAGAGGGGGTGGAAGGAGAGGAGATATAAAATGGCCACCTCCTTTGGATCGTCACCACCCCTGCTGAAATTTCCACCTCCTTTCCCCTCACCCTCCTTCCTCCCACCACCAAAGGAGAGAGAGAGAGAGAAAAAAAACTTGCTCTCGCCTCTCTCCTCCTCCATCACCCACTTCTCCCATTCTTTTACTCTCTCACCTTCCTAAGATTTCAACCCTCCATCTTTTTAAGTCCCCGTGAGATATCCATCGCCTTGTCCAACAGAGAGAGAAAGGTCTCTCCCCTCCCTCTCTCTCTCTCTCACTATCCGACCCTCCTCCCACTCTCTCATTATCTCTCCCCTCTCTCTCTCCTTCACGGCACCGTGGGCGTTATTCGCGTCCTTCACTGAGAAGATTGATTGAGACGGCAAGAGTGGGAATTCCTTCCAAGAGATTAAGACGTGTCTTTCTTTCTTCGTTTTTTTCCTCCCTTTCTTTCTTCCCTTTTTATTTTTTTTTCTTGAGGGCAAAAATGTTTGCTTTGAAAATGGATCTCTTTATATTAATCTGAATCTGTCTCTTTTATCTTCGTTGATTATGGATTAGCGTCTGTTTTCGTGACCCACTTTTTTCCCGTTTTCGTTCTTCTTTGGATACGCCGATACGATCGAAATACAGGACAAACGCGACCAGCCGTCAACACGTTCTTCGAGGTGTTTATGTCTTTTTTCGTCGCTGTAAAGTTGGGCATTTTTTTTAAACAACTGATTTGTACAATTTTAAGCGAGAATAAAAGTAGTCCTCACTGAAAGATCAAAGTGCATTGTTTTTCTGAACAAGTAGCTTGAATAAAATTTTCCAATGAATGCAGAATCGTGATCCATTCAACATATCGATAATTTATTAATGATTACAAAAGGGGATAAATATATAATTTTACGCCTGTCCCAGTGCAGGTATTAATAAATAAATCAAATAAATCAAATAATGGGGATATTTCAACGAATGAATAAAAACATAGATAAATCTAAAGAGTTGGGTATTACAAGAAGTTGACTGTTTTATAACATACAGACTGGAATGTTTTTGAAAACCATCGATATCTTCAAGTTTTTGTGTCTCCACTAAAATTCTCAAGCACTTCCGCTAGGCATTGGTGGTTGACATTTTGCATGCGGCTTTTCAGGGAAAAATCCGTGAACTCCAAATTTTTAGTTAAGTAGGACAAAAAAATTAATTTACGATAAATTTTATAGCTCACGCTTTTCTGATAGAAATTCCGTAAATTGAAATGTAACGTTAATGAACATTTATTTCCTGCATTTACAAAAGTGCAGTTAGAGTTGAAAATTATTAAAAACATATCTCATATATAACGAAGAGACTTTGTCTGCCTGTTCTCTATGCGTAGGGACGACGCAAGAGCCAGTGCAACCAAATTTTCCATCCAATCTACTGTGTGTCCCAAATGTCTCTTCACTACTAGGCAAAAAGGGGAAATTAAAACAAATGTGTTATATTCATTGTTGTAATAACAATATTAATCATTATATTTGTTATCATAATTGTTATATTAAGTGATTTATTTAGTCTTAATTACTTCTAATAATAAATAAAATCAGTGTGTGTGTGCCATCGTACAGATAATCATGCGATTTCGAGTTTGATGATTCATCTTTCGGAGCTTATAGGTATAAGCACCCCAACAATCATTATTATTGCTCCTCATTTGTAAACGAGTTCAGGCTTTTAATATTTATCCTTAAAAAATGAATAATAATAAAAACATACAATTGCATTTTCGGCACACAAAAGTAAGGAATTTAGGTACTTTTCAGGCACCTGTTATGATATTCGAGATTATTACAAATAAATGTATCAAAAAAATAAACCATAAATATACAAATATAATAATAAATGTAACAAATATGAAATTGAATAAAACAAGTGTAATAAATGTTTCATTTTTGTTGATAAATCTTAACTCCTGAGGATAAAGGGACTCTTGGGACATCCTGAACTTTAATCCATGAAAAGGCCGAGTGTTATGTTCATTTCCTGGAGATTCTCTCTTTCCCCTTATATTAGCATGGACTTATTTTGTGTCTTATTTTTGCCTTTCATTTTAAAATTATTAATAATCGTATAAATTCGGGACTTGAGCCCAAAAAACGCCTAAATGAATAAAATTTTATTTTCGTACTGTCTAGTTACGAATAAGCATCAAATCGATACGCCGACATATTTGTTTTGAACGCGAAAACTCGACGTTTTTTGAGCTGAAAGTCATTGGCGTTCAAAGCGACCACCAAATAGCCCAAAATTTGATACTATTTTGATAGTTTTTACGAACTGAGGGGCACTGATGCATTTCTTCTTCTCCAAAGTCAGAGGGATATGCGTGAGAAGCAGTCTTGGGACATTCTCGAATTTTTATCTCCGAATAACTTTTTTAACTGGCACCTCACAGATCGCATAAGATTTAGAGAGAGCAGACTATGGTATTTTAATTGTTCTAAAAAAAAACAGTGTAGATGCAGATAAAATACGTAATGGCATGTTTGGCACTCTCTCAAATTGCTATCTCTGAGACTGTTTAAATTATGTGCTCTCGCTGACATTTTTGTGGCAAATGTTGTACTGTCTCCGAATAAATTTTCTAATCGAGGCTTCACAGAAAACGTAAGAACTAGAGACAGGAAAACAAGGTTTCTTAATCGTTATCCATGCACAAAATCTTCGTAGTAACTTCTCTACGGTTTTCTTATGGATGAATTGAACGCTCTTGGATTGCACTCATGCTCTTCTGAAAGGAATAAAATAAACAAAATTTGATTGTTCAAAGCGAATATGTGGCCTTATTGCCAACGAGAAAAAGGAGCTGTGCTTGAAATCATTGAAGAATCCTTCCTTTTATCATAGGCAACTTTATGTAACATATTCAATAGTTGGAAATAACCAATAACGTCGTGTACAATAACAACATAATTACGATATAATAGGATAGGAATTGCTTTTCAATAATAATTGTATTACAATGCAAATTATTCATCCATAATTATAGAAGCACAAAAGAGGAAAATTTAACATTGCAAAAATTATAAATTTCAAAAACAAAAAAACGTTAAAAATATAAAGGTTCATAAAGCAATCTCCAACAAGACTTACAGAAACTCTTAACGAATAAGTTTTCCTGTTTATTATTCACTAGCGATAGGTCACCCGGCATTGCCCGGGACCCAGAGCAGTGTAAACATGACCTAATTAAAATAACATGAATATAAATTTATTTTATTGTGCTTACGGAAATTGTTTTTTTAGACATCTGTAATGTTTATTAGCATAGGGATTCAGGATATACTACGTTTCTCGTGCAAAATAAAATCAAATCAAAATGTGCAATTTTACCTGTGTCAGTTTTCCCTGTTGTTAAAGAAACACACTTATGTGAATACGAACCAACCAACCCAACTGTTAAAAACAAATAAATATGTATATTCGATTTTAGTCTTTGAAACTAAATACGAATTAATAAAACAGTGAAACACGGAAAAACTTTTGCAGCTGTGCTTAAAGGAAAGTATATGCGCGTCATTTCAAATTATGATAATGTTATGTATCTATAAACAGTGCAACAACAATGCAAATATTCTATTAATATTACAAATTTAATTTGTTTTTTTTTCTTTTGCTAGGAAATTACAGTTAAATTACTCATTCGAATGTCAATTGTTATAAAATACAAATCAAACAATAAATAATTGATTATGACGTCATTGATTCCCCTTAATAGTATAAATTAGACGCGATCGTAACATTTCGCTTATCTGTTCCCATTGAAAAGCATTAAGCTCGCAACCATAGCAATTAACATTTTCCATTTTTAAAAACCGTAAAATATTCCCTTTTTTCCAGGATAAAAGTTAATAATTACGCTAATTCAATATGCATTCAAAATCTGCTTTCAAAAATAAGAAAACTTATTCTTTTTTACTTAGAACTGTTTAAGTCCCGAGTTTGTATCTAAATTTTAAACAATTTTAAAATGCAATTTTATAAAGCCCTGCACTGATTGAACTTACTTTCCCAAGCCTTTCTTATGGGGGAACGATGGGGTAAAAACAACCCCTTAAATGAAAAAGTAAATAAAAATACGCCCAAGGTGTACACCCTCAGATTTTCCTAAGTACGCATGCCAAGTTTCAGCATTCTAGGTTTCTTGGTTTTGGTGTTACAGCGTTAACACACAAACACACATTTACTTTAATTCATATGATGATAATGACGTATCGAATTTCATCGTCCGTGATAAGGTAGAGCAATAAATTGCCTAAAAACAAGTTTTTGTTTCCATAAATATTTTAGCCTAGAACAAATTAGTTTTTAAATACCATTTGTGATATGCTTTTCCGTAATTACTAATTCAAAATTTAAACTATTAGCACCAAATAAATATGGCTTCTCAAAGATTCCATTAAACATACAGAAACGTATGTAGAAAAATTAGACATCAGGTTGCGCTGTATTCCATAATTATCTACATCCTATAAAGACTTTACGGTCCTTGTTTATTCGCTTCAACTCTTCCAGCGAAACTATAAAAGTAATTTCCACCACACACAATGGAAGTAATCTCTCGCACATCGGTCTTACTTCCGAACGCAAGAGAACAGCTGCAACAACCCACCGTTTCCTCTGAGAAGCCTTTAACCTCTACGACCCCGTCGCCACAAACAAACCAATCACCCCGTGTTGTTTGTACTCCAGGTCAGAACGGATGTCTCTCAAGGTGTAAAACTAATCTCTTTCGGAGAAGACGTCACATGAACCGAAGCGACCCGCCTCAAAACTTCGGGTCCTCCCTTTAAGGGAAAACTTTGCGATAATGTCTTGGAAGTGAACAACTAACTCGTAGCAAGTCTGCACTTGAAAGTGCCGAAGCCCTGCCTCCATCCTGTGATTTCCGATGCGATAAAAAGGAAGGATAAAACCAAGTTTGAGGTGCGAGCTGGGGCCGATTCCTTGCTTTGCTGACGCAGGGATGATATAAGCATTGAAGGGGTACAAGAAAAATCACGTCAATGATTAAGCAATGGCTTCATAGTGACGTGAATCACCGTTTCCTTGACAACCTTCCAAGCATTTCATATGCACTTGAATGCGTCGCTATCATACAAAAGGTACCCTTTGAAGAAAAATCTGATGTGACCACCACATGCCTTTCTCCATATGTGTATTATATCAAAAAATTCCAAATAGGTGGCATAATAATAAATATTTTAAGAAACTGCGAGAAAATTTTAGACTACAAAGAACAAAAATTAACTCAAACCATAGCCTTCTGATATTGGATATAACCACAAAGCTCCAACAATTAAGAAAAGAAACAGGAGCGTTACTAAGACGTAACTAAGCGACAATTGTTAACAATAGTCGGTAGGTGGCATGGTGGTGGCAGCTAAAAATATAAGATATCCCTTAAATAATGAATTATATGAAAAAATATTTCAAACAAAGGTAGTAGAGAATTAAATTTTCTATAACCTTTACTCCGATACATTTTTACATTTATCAAATATTAAAGCAAATGTTTCAAATTAACGGATAAGTGACAAGAGTAAACACCCACTTCCGATTGACCGATTTTTACCAAAATCTAACCAGTTTTTGTGACCTTTATAAAAATGTTAAATATAAAATTTCGCGTTGACCTGTTTAATAGTTTTTTAGTTAGAGCACCCACAAAAAATCTATCACATACTCACAAACATACACACACACAGATCATCGAGAAAATGGTGAAAACGTGTGCAGGGGACCTCTAAAATATGTATTTCCGTTGAAATCTCCAAGTCGATTTTTTTCATGAATACAATACTTCCCCCTATACTACGTATATGGAGAAAGTAAATGATACCTGATTTGCAAACTTTTTTACCTGTAAATTAATTGCAACACAAGTACATTTTATCCGTTTGTTAAAACTATGCGATTGGGAGTATTGATGGTCATTTTTTATTTTACAATCGGTGCGCACTAAATAGTTGAAACATAATTCATTAGTGCATAGTCAAATGTAATGCTCGAGTCGCTCGTTGACCTACGGCACTAATTAGACTTCAATGTCATGATTTCCCTGAATACTGAACTAATCAAATGAGATAATAGAAACCTCTAAAACATTTCACGAGAAATTACCATATTGACAGTAAATTTTCCTTTTGAAATGATATTCACAGAGTAATTACAAAGCGATTCCCGCTACACGGGTGTTTTTAAGTAATAACTTGGAATTCGCGTGAATTATTTCCGGGAGATTCCGGCGTAGTGAGCTTATTTATCCAGGGTGCGCTTTGACGCGAGGAAAAACATCCTTCCTTCCAAGGATAGCGCGAACTGCTCGAGGAAGTGGAAATGCAGGAGTGCAGCCAAGCTATGTCTAATCAGAAGGGCTTGGTAAAGATTTACGGCTTTAATTTAATGGACTGCAATGCAATTGCGGTTAATTTGTCCGTTCGCCGGAGCCTAGGCACAGAGACGACGCGGAATTAGGACACGTCGGGTAAATAAAAGCGCGGATGGAAAAGGTGGCTAGAGAAATCTTGTTTCGACACTTTACAACGGCGTACGATATTGCTTTAACCTTGCGGTAATGACTTTTTTCGAAGAGTTCCAAAAGTAAACTCTTCTTTAGTCAATTTATATTACAATGAGTCGAGGGAATAAATGCCACGTCTCGCCGTTTCTAAATTGATGGAATAGATTAGAAAGGACGTTTAGGATTTCTCGTTATTTCATAAGAGAAAGACTAGAAGAGCGGTTTTCAATGAATAATCAACAAGCGCAGGAATGAAAGAATGTTTCTCCCTCGAAACCGATTTCATTGCTCCACTTAATCTTTAAAGTGTTCTCAAACTGCGACAAGAATTTTGTAATTTGTAATATACTCACATAACCAGTGACTTTTCTAGAGCAGGTAGCCGCCATAGAAACTGATTATTTAGTTTCGCGTCAAAACGTAGCTTTGAATATACATTACAGAAATACTTGAGACTATACTGGTGCCTAAAAATTACCAAATTACCTCTAAACATAGCTTTTGAATTCCAAAATTCGATCTAGTGGATTTATGGCTGTAACATATATTGGCGATAGGAAGAGGCCATGAAACGTTAGGGGAAACCGAATCTGCATTTCGAGAACCGATCTTTGTTTTTAAAAATATTCACATTAAAAAAAAATGAAATACAGATAGGTACATCAACAATAAAACATTCAATATATTTAATTCACTATTATTATGATTCTTAACATTTTAGTGATTATTTGTAAAATTCCTTTCCCACGTGCTTATTTTCACGATTTTCGATGCATCATTGATAGGGGATACTAAATAATAATAATAATGAGCTTAATAAACTAGGTTATGGAATAAATGTTACCGTGGCTAAATCTTCGTCAGAGATCAAGCATAAACAAATAAGAGAGTCAACTAAAAGCTTATTTCAAACTTAACCATGTATATTTTTTAGAGTAGCTAATTCAAGGAAGCGATATTTAACGGCTCATAATAGACTTTGCGGTGCATTTTAAAATGAAACAAATATTCACGTCAATTTCACGTGAACTTAAATGAAGAGCCTAGAATCGAAATAAAAATCTGAAATCGTAAAAGCGTACATAAAGATTTCGATTACATTTCTTTTTAAAAAAATACCGCCCTACTACGAATAAACAGCTTACCTCAACAAATCAAATACTGCATTAAGCAATTTCTTCTAAACGACAGAATAATGCGGAGTTATCTTCTATGCCCAGGAAAGCAAAATAATGACTCTACACGCACTTTCCATAAAAAGAGACAATTTTGTTAGAGAGCGGAACAGTAGAGACCTCTTTACGACGCACGCTCATGGGTTATGGGCTGCAATTAAGCACGCACACCTTACGAGTCTTACGTGAGTTCGAGTGATCTAGAAAAATGTAAAAGAAAACAATGAAAAGCGACGGCAAGACCCACAGGGTTACAGAGATTAAGAGAAAAACAGGCGATCGTAAAACAAATCCCTCCTCTAAATGAGCAATCTGATGAATGAGCGATTGCAAAACGACCTCCGACGAGCGAGATACCCCTCCGACAAAGACTACTTTCAATTACGGTCGAAACGATAGTTCGGGGAGAAACGGAGTGAAAACGCAGCGCGGGACTGAAGATTTAACCGATGAGAGCTCGATCCGATTCCTCCGCGACCAGAAGACGATCGAAATCTCTCCTTTTTTTATTTGCGGACGAACGTTTAATCGCCAGGAAACGAACACATCGCCTATCCGGAAAGGAAAAGAAAACGAAAGGTTTTTGGAAGGGAAGCTCTCTGCTCCATTCCTCGCCCGATCGCGAACCGCGACAAAAAGGGGGAAAGAGTGGGAGAGAGAAAGGGGGTAAAAATAAGACATTCAACGGCTAAGAAAGCTTCGTTGGTTGTGGAGCTGAAGCAAGGCGTGATGAAAAATATAACTTTTTTAAGAGCTCGTTGTAGATGGTTCTTTTACAACTACAAAAAATGAGCGGAGTGCGGAATGAATAAGGAAGGGGAGGGATTATACTGAATGGGAGAGGAAGAAGGGATGAGGTGGAGAGAGACATGGAGAACGGAGGAGAATAAAGGAGAGGGGGTCGAGGTGAAAGGAATAGTTGAGGTTGTAAGAAGAGAAAAGGACGGGGAGGATTTGCGAAGGAAAATCTGGGATAAAAAAGGAAGAAAAGGGTTGGCGGTGAGGTCGATTTGTGCCCCGGAAGATTTATGGAGCAATAAAATGAGGGTGTGGGAGGAGAGGGAGGGCGAGTAAGATAGGGGGGAGGGGAAAGAGGCGAAAAGGACGGAACGAACATGTATATGGGGATATGATCAAAGATGGTGAGTTGTTGGGGACGGAGAGATAAGGGGTGATAGGGAAAGGCTTAAATTATAGAAAAAATATAAAATGAAGAGGGTAAAATAGGGAGAGAGAGAGAATGAGGAAGGAGAGAGATGAGCGATAAAATACAGTACAAAATGAGTTATAAGATAAGATATAGAAATGATATACAGTGAATTGATTAACAGACGCAAGAAGTTCGAGTAGTGAAAGAGGATGTAATGAAAGTTGTTTATTTTAAAGCATTAGTCGATAACTGCACCCCATATAATTCCCAGGTTTGCTGTTTCGAATCCTACCGCAGGGTTGGTGAATATATTCGTCTTTGTTATCGTTACAACGATCATTGTAAAAAACCACTAAAGACCGCTTGTGAGCTATTAAAAATAAATAAACTTAATTTCGTAATAATGATAAATTAATAAATCTCGGGTTTGTAAGATGACATTTTTGTTTAATGAGATTTAGATAAATAACTTCTAGAATGGAATTTTCCCTTTACGATACCATCAAAGTTTTAAATATCTCTATTGAGGTAGGCGCGTGAGGGAATTTTTCTTTGATATATTGATCTTTACTTGTGAAGAAGTTTTTAGATCAAGAATGATGAGAAATTTAGCACTTTTAAAACATTCTGATAAATAATACAATTTTGTAAGTTTCCAAATGGCTGTTTACATGAGTAATCGCTCTTACAGATTTTAATTATTTTATGATTTAGTATATATATATATATTTAATTTTATACCACTGATTAGTTATTTCATTTGCAACTCCAGTGTTTAAAACAATAAATTAAATATTCTGCCGTACGATTTTGAAGCATATTTTTTTATAAATCGAATTTCATGCTCGCAGTTGACAGTACAACTATTATATAAAGTTACCAGTAACACTAAAGATATTTCTTCTGATTTATTAATGTGAGTTGTTAGGTTTTTATAACATTTAGCGATAATTTAAATATGTAATTATTTTTAACAAATTTCCAATTATTCTTGGAATAATTCCACTAGTCATACAACGCATTCGGATCCGCCTTTAAGACTCAAGCCGTCACTCCGAGAGATTTCTTCTTAGTCCAGGGAAATATTCAGCTAATTTGTGCCTATCACTAAACAAACTAATACATATTATAAACAAGATCGCCTTGTGAGCCATGAATTTCACCTAAAGAAACCTTTTTTACCATACAGTGCATAACGTTTTATTGACCGCTAAGCAGTTTCAAAAGTTATCAAACCCGTAAATCAACATTTTTTATAAATATTTCGTAGTATTGTTGAGTTTCATCAACCGGTACAGAGGATCCCAAACAAGTTAGATCCACTTTAAAAAAAATCTGATGTGGCCACCACGTGACTTTCTCCATATCTGTAATATTTCAAAAATTCCAAATAGGTTACATAATAATAAATATTTTAAGAAACTGCGAGCAAATTTTAGACTACAAAGAACAGAAATAAACTCAAACCACAGCCTTCTGATATTGGATATAGCCCCAAAGCTCCATCAATTAAAAAAAGAAAAAGGAGCATTAAGTAAGACGTAACTAAGCTTCAATTGTTAACAATAGTCGTCGGTAGGTGGCTTGGAGTTGGCAGCTAAAAATATAAGATATCTCTTAAACAATACATGTATGGAAAATATTTCAAACAAAGGTAGTAGAAAATTAAATTTCCTACAACTTTTATTCCGGTACATTTTTACATTTATCAAATATTAAAGCAAATATTTCAAAATAACGGATAAGTGGCAAGAGTAAACACCCACTTCCGGTTGACCGATTTTTACCAAAGTTACAGCACCCACAAAAAGCTATCACATACACACACACTCACACACACACGCACACTAACACACACAGACATCATCGAGAAAATGGTCAAAGCGTGTTCAGCGGACCTCAAAACGTGTATTTCCGTTGAAATCTCGAAGTCGATTTTTTCATGAATACAATACTTTTCCCTATACTACGTATATGGAGAAAGTAAAAATGGGATATTATTTTTCGTATTTTTCTGGAGGGATCTACTCCCTCTTATGAATATTTAGCAGATATAATACCATATTAGTCTGTTTAGTCAAAGTCTATCTCCATATACGTTTTTTATGTTCGATAGTTATTTTCTGAAACATTTGCCATTTTGCCAAACGATTAAATGAGAATGCAATTTTGAATTAATTTTAAAAAATACAAGGTTTAAAAGAATAAATAAATTCAATTAAGTAATTTTATGGCATTTCTTTCTCTTATATTTCCTACCCAGTTGGTTAATTTTGCTCTTAATAATTACAAAAAAAATGTAATAATAGTCCATTTGAAACCACTCGAGTATTTTCTAACATATCTCCTTTTGAAAAAACGTAATCAATAATAATTTAATAACACTATATATATCTTAATTTATAAAACAATACCAATTTAATCACTCGCTGTATATTAGAAAAGATGGAGTTTCTCCCAAAGTAAACGATAAATTTTCTCGAACACAAAAGAATTAGCACCTCCTTTGACGAGAATAATTAATTTTATGCTTAAATTCTCTTGACAGACATTAATAAGATGAAACGCTCAAAAAAATCAAAAGCAATATCATGCTAGAGCATATGAAAATAAAACTAAAAAACGACTTCGGAAGCGCTTCTTCTGAGCATTTAATATTGGCAACATTAAAAATAATTCTAAGGAAAAAAATCTCTATCGCGAGGAAAAAGGGGCATTCGTTTAGCCGTCGTCCGATTCTCGGGGAGAGATAGTAATTTAAGGATCAGGTGGGTATTCGTCCTTCCGGGAACGAGATGATGATATTGCGTTTTATCTACTGCATTATGGGCTCTCTGGAGAGCGGAAAGGATTGGACACACAACACGGCCTACGTCCACGCACAAGGGACGGAGACGGGACGTGAAAGAGAATAACGACGGTGTATTGGGTTATGGTTAAAATGAGCGAAACTGGGGAAGGGGGGAGAATGAACGGACGGGCTCGTATGTGATCCTTTGAGAATGAATCTCGTAGGCGGGAGGTATGGTGAAGAACCGATTGTAAACAAGAACCAAAAACACAGCCTCTGATAATCATGGGTTTCAAACTTCGATCCGCCGATTAGGACGTAATAGGAGATAGATGAATGGAGTTATCGGGGGAATGCATAATTGGAGAGGGATAGGGCAAGGAAAATTACGGGTTGCGAGAACTGAAGTGAAGCTGATACGATGTTAAAAGTCCTGTCTGCGGATGTTTTTGGCATGAAAACCGAGATTAATATTTCGGAGTATGCACCCATGATTGAAAACTTAAGCGGCAAAATTCGTGTATATATGTTAATAATTTGCAAATTTCGGTGAAAGATCGATAAATCTACAGTTAACGCTTGGATATGTTTGGTTAGATAACTGGTTTATCTCTCAACCAAATAATGTAACATTTTCATTTCATATTACTACAAAGTAATGGAAGTTACTTATTTTTTATGAGTCGATTAATTTAAGATGGAATTACTTATGATATAATTTGTCTTTAAAAAACTCGCTCTAGTGGATCACTGGTAAAATAAATTAATCTGGAAATATTTTTAAACTGTAATTGAGGTATTTGTATATATATATACGCCCGCCACGGAACGCAACCCAAACCGAGGGAAGGAACGCATGTATCCTGTGAGGGATCCAAAAACACTTCAACTAACTTACCCAACCCGGTGGGGCCGAGCACAATGTTCCTTCACGTTCAAATTTCCCAAAAAAATAATTAACAAACAAGTGGAAGTATGCCCGCGCACTGTCGTGGCGGGTGTATAATTAATAAGTACCACAACTGAAATCAAGAAAATACAAAATCTCTCATACGCTACTTTTGTAAAATCTCTGGCCCATAAACATGGAAGAAAAATTTTCCAATCAAACAAACTTTTAAAAAATCTAAACGCCACAGAATATCAAATCAATTGTAAAATATTTTGGGATGTAAAGGTTAAAAAATTAACCACCAAACAATATCTGCCACTGCGTTACCAGATAGAAACGAGAGATGCTAGCAATTCGTTTCTCCCTTCAAAAATCGCTTATGAGAAGGCCTTCGGAATGTTCCGCAAACTCTCACGGCCAAAATCACATCCGCAAAAGTAACGAAAAACTTAAGGGAAAGAGGGATTTTTTTCTCCCGACCGGGTCATCCTCATCGAATCAATGCGAGTGAGAGATTCTCCCTCTCCCTCTCTCCCTCTCTCTCTCTCTCTCATACTCTCATACTCTCTCTCTCTCTCTCTATTTCTCACTCACTCTCCCTTCTCCAAAAAAAAGACCTACAAAAATTCACTCAAACACGGAGCCCCCATACAAACACACACATAAACACGTACAAACACAGGCCGAAGTTATATAACACAGAGAACTCACACACGCACCGGAGTGTTACCCCTTAGGGTGTTGATAAAAAAGGGATGTTTGATTGAGTAAAGGTTAAAATGGAAGGGGTGGAAGAATAAGACTTTTCGCAGCGAGAGAATGAGGGAGAAAGAGGATAAGGGGGAGACGAGGAGAGAGCGATGAAGAGATAGAAAGTGGAAAGGATGGATAGGGGAGGGGTAAAGGAGAAAGCTATAGAGTCAAACGAAGAAGTTGAAGTTGAGTTATGGCGAGAAGGGAGAGAGAATATCTTGAAAGATGGATAAGGAAGGTGAGGAGAATTTGGAACGAGACGAAAGAGGAAGAAAGGTTGAAGGGAAGGGAGAATAGACAGGAGGGGGTAACATAGATCCCAATAGGTTAACGGTGAATATCTTTAAGGCGTAGATTGCCTGCGAAGGTAATGACGGTGGGGAGTGAGAAACGTTTAAAGAGAATGGCGCAATGCGAGGTACATGGAAGGTCACGGGACCTAAATATCGAACCGCGAGTCGAAAGAGGAGGAGGGTGGGGAGAGGAAAAAGGGTCGAGATGGAGGGAGGACGAAGGGAGAAATAGATATCAATCGAAAATGTAATAGACTATGTATTGAGAGCAAGGAAAAGAAATAGGGAGAGAGAGGTTGATAAGGAGGGTAGGAGGAGGGAGAGATGAAGGAATATGGAGGGAAAGGCGTGATTGGGCGGAAGGAAGGAGAGCTGCGGATTGTGTAGAGTGGGCGACGGCGGGAGAAGAGAAGAAATTCCCAGTCTCCATAAAGGAGAACGGGAGAGATAACGAGTGATGGAGGGAGATTTTGGCAAATAAATAAAAGGCAAGCGAGGGAACGAACAAGCGAATGAGGAACCAAATTCCGTCTTCTGCCTCGGGATCACTCGGGCGTCTACACCTTCCATTCCTTCCCTCCAATCCTTCCCTCCACCGCAGGCTACTTGTTCATCCCCGCTGGCTCGCTCTCTTTCTCGCCCTCAGTCTCTCTCTCCCTCAATCTCCCTCGCCCTTACCTATAAAACCTATTCCACGTTTCATTCCTGTCTCTCTGTAACTCTCACATTCTCTCCTTTTCCTCTCTCTCTCTCTCTCCTTTCAATCTCTTTGTCGGAGATTTTTCCTCCTTACTATCTTTCCTTGTCGCTACCTCTTTCTCCTCTTGTTCTCTTGTTTTCCCTCACTTTCTCATCCTTTCTCTATCGTCATATTTCGCATCTCATAACACTTTCACTCTCTCTCTCCCTCTTCCTTGCCCTCTCCCTATCTTACATTCTACTTTTGGCACTATTATGTACAATCATCTCTCGCTTTCGCCCCCACATTATCTCTCTCGTTCTCTATCTCGATATATCCGTCTCCTTCTCTCATTCTCTCTCTCTCTCGCTCATCTCCTAACCGTCCAAACTCTCTTTGGATACGGTCAGCCTCCTGCGTGCTTAGACTTTATCCGCATTCTCCTCGAGCAGTTTATGCCTCAGAAGCTCACACCCTTTTTGAGAAATAACCCTAAGGCTCCATTTTCACCTCAGGAGCCCTTCAACCGCTCTCTTCTCACCTACATCTTCCCTCTCACTCTCTCACTCTCCCTCTCTCCACTCTTGAAACCAAACTCGTCTAACCTTTCTAAAATAAAAATAAAATCGGTCTTTTTCCTTTTCTTTGACGACCTTTGCGGGAGTAGTAGGGAAAAAGAGGCACTAATGGGTTGGTTTAATCTTATCCAAAGCTGGGATTTTTTTTCTTTTACTTGAATATTCTAAGGATTTCAAATTGATATTGAGATAATACGGAAGGCTACTGTAGAGAAATATATTCCGATTTATTACCACTTACTATTATTAATATCTAACCCAGATTATTATCATGTTTTCATATTTCTATTTATTCTAAATTGGTAAATATTGCGCGATATTTCTTCGTGTGTCTATAATTATATTTAATCGAACAGAATATATCCTTCCAGGTGGAAAACTATTATGTATTCATAAATTTTGAGTTTAAACCATATAAAATTTTGAGAATATTTTATATTTGAGAGTGCGTTTTTCACAGCAGCAGCTATTCACGTGTGCAGTATGTGCTATAATGAATCAATATATTATTTACCCATCTTTCAAATAATTTATTTTCCATTCCTCTTTTAATTGATGTGATTATTTGCTGACACTAAATCATTGAAAGATATTTCAATATTACGTATTTAAAGTTATCAAATTGCAAACATAATAAAATTGAGCTGAAAAAGTAACCAAGTGCGTCCTTTCTTGATTTTGCTTCTTTTGTAATTAAAACTAATAAATGAAATAAAATAATTATTTAAAATTTGTACACAAGAAATATCATTTCTGTCCCCTTTCTGTAGAAGACCCAACGTGGAGTTCAAAGAAATGGCGTGGATAGGAGTTTGCGAGAAAGAGATCATACGCAGAGAAAAACAAAGCTATGTTTTGAGGCATTCCAACTGGCGAAAACCATCACACGCATTCATAAAAAATAAACAATAAAAGACATACAAAACAGCGCTCAAACATGGTGAGAGCAAAGGGCACGGGCATGGTCAAACACGTGCCACAGTCAAACTATCACTGTGAGTCGAGTGTCCGTGTAACAACCCCTGTACAAGCAGTGTGAAAGACGGCCTCGTGCTTCTCTTTTATCGCGTCAATTTGCAAATGAAGTGAGAACGTCAAATTAACAAGCGAAAGCGAATTTCGCCGACTCGTACAGCAATGGCTACGAAATGATGATGAAACTTCCCTACGACAATTTGGTTTGTTAGGGGAGTATAAATTACGTGATTATACTTGGTAAACAAACCGAAATTTAGAAATGAAGCGCATAGAATCTGCAACTGATTCGATGGAATTTTCGAAGCACAATTCTATCTAAAAGTTCCCGAAATAGAGCATAAATGGACGGCGGAATTATGAGTAATTGATGAAAGTTCGGTAATAGTTGAATGCTATCTAGTTTTAGACAAAACTGTATCTTTTTGATAATTTCCTAAAGACAAGGCACAAATATATGTATAAAATTACCAAACAAAAATAAAATGCTAAAAAAATCAGTCAACTTCCATGTATCATTTTTAAATTCGAGATTTTTATCAAATTGATGGATGTTATTTTCGATTATTCTGAATAATTCCGTTAATTGAAGAGAAATCCTTTAGGATATAGTTTTAAAAAACAAAAATTGATCAAAACAATTGCTGGTGACGATTTTAAAATATGAAATATATCCGAACAACTTTTTGATAATTTCATGTAGAAATGTTAACCCAAACCGAGTTCAATGCAAAATAATTTCATTCATCTTTTAAATTATATTTGAAAATGAAATAATAAGCAATTCGTAGTCCTAAAAATTCAAATTGCATTCGTAATTATCAAATGAATCAGTTGGATTTAAGCTAAAAGAACTAGAATGTGTAAAATGTGGAAATTTTTTATATAATTTATATTTTCAGATCTTAAAGATACTAGTCGGAGATATTCAACGAGAAAAATTTTAGCATCCATTCGGTTAGTACTTTATGATGGTGTTGTTGAAATTACAACAAATCCAGCCAAAGAATGCGCATAAACTAAGGATGAGAGAAGCTTTTTTAAGCGGCCAGCCACGTTACAATTTTCGAGGCCTTCGGCCGATTGGATAAACGGTCGAGTAGGTAGATAATTATAAATCATTTGGCAACGTGTAAGTGAAAACAAATATAAATATTTTCCCTTTAAATTTAACCAGCAAAGATTTCATGAACGTATCTCAAGTAGCAATTTTGAAATTTCCTGGATAAAAAACTTCGCAGTTCTCTTTCTTCGCCATAGCTACATAGGGCGGACAAATTGTGCAATCGGGCCGTAGGAGCTTCCCCAATTCTGATCCAAACCGCACTACGGAAACGTAGCTAAAAATCCGCCCGCAGCGTTTATCCAAAATCGTGGGATGGGAGTAACTTGAGTACACGGGCGGCGATGGAGCTAGGAAAAAAATGCCAAAGGGAGCGGATGGCAACGTGATCGCACTACAACACCGCTCTTCGATGGCGTTGGCCCAGCTCGCCCCACCCTCCAACCTCCTATGTCTACATCCCATTTCTATTCTCCCTCCCATCCACGTGCATGGCCCTCTCCTCTTCCTCCACACACCCCTATCTCCCCTCAATCCCATATCGATCTCACGGTAAAATTTTCACATTTTTCATTTCCCTTAAACCCTAACATCAATCCTCCGCGCACCTTTCCAAACCAACCTCATTCGGGAGCGTGGTTTAGTCCCTAGCAAGCAATCCGTCCTTGGGGCGATTCTCCTCCACGCCATTACCTCTCCGGCACGCCTTTCCGAACCGAGATCTCCCCTTCTTTCTCCCACTACACCTCTCCTCCACGGCGCGCGCACACACACGCGCTTATCTCACTCTCTCCACATCTCCCCCTCCCACCCTCCTTCCCTCTCTACCTCTCCATCCATCCCTCTCTCCCCATCCCTCCCTCTCTCCCTCTCTCTCCCTCCCTCACCCTCCCTCTCCCTCCCTCCCTCTCCCTCCCTCCCTCTCTCTCTCTCCCTCCCTCCCTCCCTTTCCCTCCCTCCCTCCCTCTCCCTCCCTCCCTCTCCCTCGCTCCCTCTCCCTCGCTCCCTCTCCCTCGCTCCCTCTCCCTCGCTCCCTCTCCGTCGCTCCCTCCCCTCCCTCCCTTTCCCTCCCTCCCCCTCCCTCCCTCTCCTTCCCTCCCTCTCCCTCCCTCTCCCTCCCTCCCTCTCCCTCGCTCCCTCTCCCTCGCTCCCTCTCCCTCGCTCCCTCTCCCTCGCTCCCTCTCCCTCGCTCCCTCCCTCTCCCTCGCTCCCTCTCCCTCGCTCCATCTCCCTCCCCCTCCCTCTCCCTCCCCCTCCCCTCCCTCCCCCTCTCTCCCTCCCTCCCTCTCCCTCCCTCCCTCTCTCTCCCTCACCCTCCCTCTCTCTCCCTCCCTCTCTTTCCCTCCCTCTCCCTCCCTCCCTCTCCCTCCCTCCCTCTCTCTCTCCCTCCCTCTCTCTCCCTCCCTCTCTCTCCCTCCCTCTCTCTCCCTCCTTCTCTCTCCCTCCCTCTCTCTCCCTCCCTCCCCCTCTCTCCCTCCCTCTCCCTCCCTCCCTCTCCCTCCCTCCCTCTCTCTCCCTCACCCTCCCTCTCTCTCCCTCCCTCTCTTTCCCTCCCTCTCCCTCCCTCCCTCTCCCTCCCTCTCTCTCTCTCTCCCTCCCTCTCCCTCCCTCTCTCTCCCTCCCTCTCTCTCCCTCCCTCTCTCTCCCTCCTTCTCTCTCCCTCCCTCTCTCTCCCTCCCTCTCTCTCTCTCCCTCCCTCTCCCTCCCTCTCTCTCCCTCCCTCCCTCTCCCTCTCTCCCTCACTCTCACTCTCCCTCCCTCTCCCTGCCTCTCTCTCCCTCTCTCTCTTTTCACCCATCCATTCAATGCTGTCTCGATCCTATTTCTGAACGCTAAGCAACACCAATGATCCCCTTTCCACCGACTCCAATAGAGAGAGAGAGGAGCAGTAATAGTAAACCGCTACTGTTTCCTTCGGAACGGCTGTCATATCCTTTCTGCCGAATTAATTCATCGGCGGCTTGTATTGTGCGCGCAAGAAAACTAGCGTCGGATGGGTATTCATGGTATAACAAGGTAATCAGAGACGGGAATCGGGAGTTTGGTTAATGCCCTGAGCGCCCGCCTTCAGTTGGATTCGTTCCGCGATCCTAAGCAATGGTTCCAACGTGCGATCTCCGATTTTTTTCTGCGAGACACGGCAGTATTACTTCTCACGAATAATTTTGCCCCCTCAGAATTGTAATTTCTTGAAAGGGTTCTATGTTACGAGTAGAATTTTTAAGGGTTGATTAAATATTGGCGCATCTTGTTCAATGGATAGGCGTTCTTTTGTTAGGCTTAAATTTCATGGCCGAATTTTGACTAGTGTATTATGATATCATTGAATCATGAACTCGATTTAAATAGTTAAAGGCAAATGAAATGATCCCTAGGTAAATAATGATTTTTCTTGCGAATTTCAGAGATTAATTTATCAGATACATCATCAGTTCGAAATTAAATCCGCAATTCTCTTTCATTCTGGATTTTTGTTTTTTTTTGTAAGCTGGAAGAAAACGCTGTCACGTCGGAATCGGAGTACGCCTCGAATGGAGGGTTTCACCTAAGATTTATTCCTTTTTTTATGAAGTACCAATTTTTAAAACTATTAATCGGCTTTTTTCACCATGACAATTCCTACGTGCTCCAATAGCGGAATTGTGTCTACGAACTCAACGCAAATTTTCAGAGGATAAATTCAGGAACTTTTGCTAAAAAATAATGACAAGCAGCTGGAACAACTGATGCATTGCTGAGGATTGTTCATAATTATTTTCCTCTCTATGGATGCCCCTTTCAACTGCACGCTGACGTTTTCCAGTAAAGCATGCGCTATCATTCCACAAGAGAAGGCAAATACTTGTATGGTAACGATCAAAAACAAGAATCGGTAAAGGTACGGCAGAATGTTTGCGTTAAATTGTTTTCTTTTGATATAGTAGCATTATTCGTCCTTCTCGAAAATTAATTAATAAAGGCAATTAAAATTTCCTCTCTCACGATGATTTGGAGTGATATAGGGGAGTTTTCCGGATGTAGTTGCGTGCTGTGTGTATTATTTGATATGCTCTTAATGTTTAATCTTCAATTCATAAAGTTAATAAGCAGTTTTTACGCATTTGGCAAATTTTCTCACAAAGAAACTGCAAAGTTGAAATTGGAGATGTTTTTTTAGCTGATACCAAAATTGATGCTGACTGCATGCCACTAAAAATATTTCAACTGATTAGTATTTAGCGGCATCCCCAACTTGAAACAAGTTTCATATTTTGAAATACTGGTATCACAGCCTTTGCACGCATGAATTTGTTGGTAGTACACCATAATCAATTTATTAGGTCAAACACTTTTGACCTAATGATCTATCTACATTTATAAATCGTTGATGTATTTGTTTTATAAAGCTGTTCGTGGCACTACTAACAAACAGCTGCGTTACTCCAGCGTGCCATGGCACCCAGTTTGTGAAACAGTTGAATATGGATTTGAGAATGTAAAGAAATGTTTTTATTGTACATGTAATTAGACTGTGTGACAGTTCGTAGAGAAGTAATTAAAACATTCACGCGCAGAGACATTGCTGTTATAAAAATTTAAAATTGAGTCGTCGTTTTTCAGTTATTATAAAAGTTGTGAAAAACCACGTATTTTTAATTTACTTCAGCCACGAACAATTAAATCAAATCCATTAAATTAATTCACTCAGTTAAATTGAAGTGAAGTGGAAATCGTATTTTTATTACGCAAAAAAAAATCCCGAAAGGCAATTGAATAGGATACTATTTTTATTTTTATTTCTCGATACAAGTTTCCGTTCATCATTGGAAGAATAAATTTTTAAGCACCGCCGACTTCGACCTATTGTTTCGTCGAATATGGCGATTTATTTTTATTTTTATAGCGTTTGGCACCGAGTAAATTTTTCTCCCTTCCTATCGCAATCTAATTCATCGAGAACCTGGAAATGCCATGAATTTATAAATAAATGCACTGCGCTGATGGATTTTACATTATCCGCATTCCAATCCCATCCAATCAAATGTAAAAAACACGCTTAAAATTAAAAAATAAAATAAAACCAAACCTTTTTAGTGACTCTTACAATAACCAACCATTGAAACCCTTCCATCCCACTCTCTCGTTTCGTTCTCGGGTTCCCCATTCGCCGTCGCATCCATCCGACATCGCTCGTCCTCAACAATAACACCCACTCGCTGTAAGGCTTCACCGTTCCGCGTCGAAAATTTGTCGCCATGTTTCCAAACACGAACCAGCTCGATTTTCTGACGCCACCGAAAATTCCATCGGCAGTCCGTGCGGGGAAAGTGCGTGATTTCCTAAACTCAGTCTCTATCTTTCTCTCCTCTCCCTTCTCCTCCCACCTATCTATCTCCATTCAAACACACACATGTGCATACAAAATGCTTTCATTCACATCCATCCACATGGCTTCATACCTACCTCTATCCCAATATATACCCATACCTCTCGCCTCTCCTCTAACCTCCTTTTTTCCCCTACCCCTGCCACCCCCTTCTACATCCTTCGCAACCCATTCCCGTTTTCCCTTCGGCCTTCATCCACTCACATCTTTCTTTCCACTCCCCCCTTTTCCTTCTCCTCCTTCCTTCTCTCGTTCACATCGTGATCCCCTCTCTGCACGCACGTTTCTTCTCATGCCTCCCTCACTTTTTCGCCGATCTCTAACTCATTGTCTCCAATGTATTTTCTACACTCCGCCTTCCTACGCCTTTTCTTTTTTACTCGAGATATAAAAAAGGCCGAAAATAATTCTCCGCTTGCTTTCTTTCGTTTTTTTTGCATATAGAAGAAAAGTAAACCTCATGTTATAAAAAAGAAACCCTCCCGATAAGGAATTCAACTTTAAAGCTCTACTTTCTTGGAAAACTAATTTTATGAAAAAAAGCTAAATCAAAGTTCGTCCTCAATTTGTAATCTGAATTATTTCAATACAATTGATGCTTTGAATGTACGTAATTGGTTTTCTCTGATAGTAGTATCTTTATTTGGCCATCTAAATGCTACGAAATTAGTGAAACGTAAATGACGGATATAGAAAGATAAATAATGCAAAAAGCAGTTTTATGCCTTGAAATTGCGACAATTCATCGCATAATTTCACAGATATTACGTCCTTTCTCGCGGTTATAATGAGCAAATGTTTGAAATTTTGATCCGGTATTACCACGGAAAACTTAAAATTACCCTTCAAAGTGCTGAAACTAAAAATTAAAAGTTCATAGAATGGATACGCTATGGTGATCAGAGATAAATGTTTTCCTTTTCCTCTAAGACGTACCCCTTATAAATAAATAAACCCGCTCTTAGAGCCACACGTTCTCCAATTTTATCATCTACTAACTCCAAACATTCGCTTAAAGCGGAACCTTTTTAATTAGTGCAATTCCTTGTTTCATTATCTGCGACGCCTTTCTCTAGACCAGCCATTAGCGATTCCATTTTTATAGTGTGCGTATGGAACCGCAACCTCGCAAAATTCTCTTCAGAAGGTGGAGATTGAACGAGATTGAACGCGGCGAAAATACACGACTGTAGGTAAAAATATGCCATGTCAAAATTTTGCAAGTATTGAGACTCATTGTCAGAACTACCAGGATATTGAAACTGTTGAATTGGTAGATGTTTTTAATTGAATGGTGTAATGTACTTCTTTAAATAGAGTTGTATAGACGAGGATTTTTTTAAAATCAACAAATCTAATTAAATGTAAAAGTAAACATTTAAAATGTAGCCTTAGAATTGAGAAAAAAGTTCTAAAAATTTCCTCTAAAATTAACTATAGGTAACTGAGCCAATACGGAGTAAAAATAACAAAAAGCAAAATTTTTAGTATCGTTACTTTCGAGATGAAGTGTGTTTTATGCGTTTCTGTATGTATGTAAATGCATACATAAATAATATTTGACCCTAATTTTTGTCATTAAATTCAATGCCATGCAAAAGTTCCGTTTAAAATTTCAATCCGCCATTCTAAAAAACAATGTAAACAATAAGGAAAACATAAAATACTTATTTAACAGAGAAATTAATCACTTATTTATTTGAAAGTTATCAACGAAAAGTTCAATTCAAATGCCCTCGTTAAAACAAATTTCAATCACAATTAGAGCTGCTGAAAAATTAATGCAACGGCCGTACAAAAGATTACATTAACCGCAAGTTTTGAGTTCGAATTTTTGAGCGGGCTATTATTTGCGGTGGGTATTTTTGCTATCCATGTGAAACAAGAAAACAGAGACAACGCAAAAAAAGCCTCCAAGCCACCTATTTTTCAACGATGCCCGTCTAGTTACACAGAAGAGCGGATAAGCTCTGAGTTCGAGAATAACAGTATATAGCGGAGACATGACCTCATTTTCCAAGATAGGAAATTGTTCCCATGTACCCTGCTAAGATAAACAGTAATAGAATCCCTTCCTTGTTTTTAGAAGCTACTTCAAGCAGAAATCGAAACTGGTCTTTTTTGGCTTGAGAAACGAGAAACGGTGCTCTCAGCCCCATTCAGTCAGGGGGAAGAAACAGAATTACTTTTATTCCTCGCATTCTCGGATAAAATTCACGAAAGGATTAAAGTACATTTTTCGGAACTTTATATATTAAGCTCATCATACTGTAAAACAGTTTTATCCAAGAAATTTTTCAGCTTGAACATTTTTTTCTAATTAAATTTAAACTTACCAAGGAAAAATCGAAATTCGGCATCACATGAATTTTAAACCACAATTTTTTCTAGATCCAGAATATAATGTTTAATTGAATGACTCGAACAGAATTATTTTATAACTTAAAAAGAAAACTGCGTCACTATGGTTTTTCGTAGAACCAACAGTGCCTCTAAAACTAACCAACTTCCAAACTTAAAGACTCACAAACGATGAAACATCACGGGAAATACTCACAGAAGATTT
The DNA here is from genome assembly GCA_028673005.1 of Tanypteryx hageni. Lineage (NCBI taxonomy): Eukaryota > Metazoa > Arthropoda > Insecta > Odonata > Petaluridae > Tanypteryx > Tanypteryx hageni. Next base: position 63,560,841 of record CM054116.1, read on the forward strand.
TATTCATTTCCCGGGAGGGAGAGTGAGAGAGAGAAAATGTACGAACCGCCGAGATTACACAGGTGCACGTGGACGCCGAAAAGAACTGATTATCAAATTCCATCAAGAGGATCTCAATATCCTGCCGTCCAAAATAGTCGTTCTTTCAAAATCAAACAGGGAAGGCGAAGCGCTCGGACACTGAGGAGACTTCCGATTTGTCGCTCTTTCAGAGAAGGAACCTATTTCCCGCATCAAGAGATTTTCCTCACAGCCTTACTTTGCGGAATTTTTCCTCGCTTTCCCTTCCACCAACCACCACTCCTCTCCTTTTCTCCCTGTCTCTCCCACCCTATCCCTCCCTCCCCGTCTTTCTCTCTGCCCCACACTTTTTCTCCATCTCTTTCTCCCAATGTCTCTCTTTGTTCCACCCTCCGCCATAATAAAAGAACTCTGGAAATGATAGCTGAGCCTCAAGTCGTCCAAGGGCGATATTTTCCGCGATCTACCCGTCTATGTAAGGCAGAAAGAGAAGGGCCGAAAGGGACGAAGGATCGGGGTTGTAAGACTTGTAGATAGACGAGGCAAAGAGAGAGGTAGCGGAACATAAAGGCAAAAAGAAAGGAATATAAAGCGTATTCGGTGACCGATAACAAGTCGAGTGTTAGACATCCATCTCAAAGAATGAGCAGGTTATCGAAGACGGTGTTTCGGTCTTTTGAAGGGCGGATGGGAATAGACGGAAGCCGGAGATGTAAAGGGATTGGTCAGAAAGCGGTAACAGGTCGCGAACATGGAAGGGTTGATGGAAACGGTCAGATAGATATGAGAGATAGAGAGAGAGTGGCGTCAAGAACGATTTCGGAGGGTTTTTGGCGAAGTAAAAGAGGAGGTTCAAGATGAGAGAGATGGATTGACGCATAGAAAGTGAAAGAGAGGGGTAAAGGAAGATGTTGAGAGGAGGTGAAAAGGGGGAAGGGAGAATGGGGGGAGAGGGTTAGATGAAATTCAGGGATCTCTTTCGGTGGTAAGGAAGTGACGGTCAGGACGGGAGAAAGGTCGGTGAAAGAGATTGGTCGGGAGAAGTAAGGCGATGGATGGTAATAGCGAGGACGAAAGGGAGAGGGGGTAATGGAGGAGGGAGTTTTTGAGGAAGAATGGAGAAAAAACTGAGTGATAAGAGAAAGGAAGGATAAATGGAGCGCGCAGGAAGGAAAAATAAAGACAGAATATACGTATAAGAGAAGGACACGCTCACTCGAAAAAAAGACAAAAAAACAAAAGAAGAGACAAAGATTTTTGGGTAACGAGAGGTCGTTCCTTTAGGTAAACACAAAAAGAGAGAAAGGAAAAAATGAGAGAAGCCTTAGCTTCGAACAGTTTTTTACCGGGTCGTCGGGTTTTCCTCCTTCGCCTCTCCCGATTCTAACGCCCTCTAAAAACCCTTTTTTACCTTCCCTTCTCTCCTCTATTTACGCCCCCTACCCTAGCAGAACACTTTGGAACCCCTTCTTCGTCGAACGATTCCACCATCTTCTTTCATCGTCGCCAGCACCTCTATCTCCTCTCTCCCATCCTTTTCTCCACTTCTCTCGACCTTTCCTTCCATTCCCATCTTCTGCTCCTCCTCAATTTTCCCCCGTGCTACTTCCTCTATCCGTTTACCCTTAGAACACCGCTTCCTCCCTCACTACATGTCCTTACCGAAACCCTCCTTTATTTTCTACCGCCCATTATTATTTTTAATCTTTCTTTTGGCTACGTTGCGGCTGCCTTTGATCTAACACAGGAGGCGAGACTATCTTCACGGCCGAAGGAAGAAGAATGATTGATGTAGTCAAAACGCGAAGAAAAGATACGTCTCCGGTAATGTTTTCCTGGAAATCGAACCTTTAAAAAAAAATAAAAAAAATAAACCGCGGCAAAGCTAATAAAGCGGTAACACGCTTCGGCTTGCTTGGTTACTTGCGGAAAGCTCGCATCTCGTCCGCTGACGCCGTTTACCGCATACGCCGTTTTTTTTACATTAGCTGCTAAAACCGTCGCCGTAAGTAAAATGTGCCACACCCATCCGCAGCGGCCTTGTACCGCCAGCGACTCTTTTCGGCTCTATTCCAAGCTCTCCTCTCCGACCCGTTCCCATAAACGACCTACTAACCCGCCTTCTCCCTTCTCCTCCTCCCCTCCTCACATTCCTCTCCTACACTATCGTATCCGCCCACTAACCGATAGTTTCCGAGCGAACCAGCAATTTTCTTTAGAACGACTGGATCCCCGATCCATTGGCGACATTTTGCATGGACGATTTCGGATGTTCCATCCAGAAAACTGTCGCGCTGGCGAGATAAGATCGAAAAAACTTCCTGAATGGATGATCAAGTCCTTACTATGCGAATTTTACCGGTGCGACTGACTTCCATTCTTTTGAGCGTGGAGACATTTTTGGTTTGTTACGGGGAATTCAACACAATACATAAGTATCTTTTGTCGATTACATGACAGCGAATCGTGTTTAGAAGATTATTTAAAAATACATGAATATTTGCCCCAAAAATTTCCATCTTATGGTAAAAAAGTCATCAATATTTTAACTAGAGGGATATTTTTAATTTCAGGAAATTTACCGAAACATCAATTTATATCTAGAAAAACATTCAAAATCAATTTTACTTTCTGGCTATACATAATGCTTACTATGATTCCACTAAATTTCAATCTAAATTTTTCTAATATTATATTAATTAAATCAATTTTCTCTCATAAAGCTCACATTTCATCAAATATAATTTTTCGTGTGAAATGGTTTTCTTAATATGAAAACATTCTTTTCAAACATCTGTAGTGTGTGTGTAATGTGTAGTATTGTTTAAATGCGTAATCATCCCACCGTTGGATTCATTTTGTGGTATTTATTTAGCCTCAAACTGATAACACTAAACTGTAAATGTTTAAAATGAAATTGAATAATCTCTTTCAATAAAATATTGGAAAAAGACATTTAAAATCTATTTGTAACGATAAAATTAAGTAACATAAAACCGGATTAGCCAAAAAAAAAACAAAAATGGAAATTAATAATAAGCGATCAAGTCATTTTAAAGAAGAAAATGTTACTTATCATTGAAATATGGCATGTAGAAATGTTTCCGGTTAAAAAACTTGCATTGTTTTTAGACTCCCCTTCTCACAGCAGAGTGTATCTTACAAGCTCAATATTTTCTCAGGTCGTTTTTAAGCTGATTTTTTTATGAATTACGGTCAACCAAAGTCTATGTCTGGAGTGTGCAAACATAATTTGAAAGAATAAATTTCAAAGGAAAATGGAAAAATATTTCAGTTCTCGCTCTTAATAATTTGAGTGTTCCTTAAATATTTAATGAAAATTATATTTTTATTTGATATTTTAGTGGCTTAACAACAAATAATTTAGGTTTCCCAAATTTACAGATTTTTCTATTCAGAAGGGTTGGTTAGTAAATATCGATTAAGATCTTGCATCACTGTTGCAGTATTATGAGAAAAAATTACTTCTAAGAGAAGATAAATTTGTTATGTATTCTTAATTTCTATTGAAACTTATATTAACCACATTATACTTAATAATAAACTTCCTTCTATATTTATAACATCAGAAATATCTGAAAATTTTAAATTAAATAAGAAAATTTGACAAAAACTTTGAAGGATGTTTTAAAAGCGTTTTTTGATATTTTTAAACAAATTTAATACTGCATCAATTTGCATTTTATTATTAAAGATATTACAAAGGAAATGTGGAAATTAAAATCAATGGAAAGAGATATAGGAAAATAATGGATGAAGTTCATTGAATGCGTCAATGCACTGATAATATATCATGGCTATCTAAAAGGCAATAACTGAAATGATAAAATAAATAAATATAAATATATTTCGTCAACTAAATATTTTACAACGATCTGTGATGGTAATGATAGGTATCTAAAATAGCGTTGATTTATCAACTGCTGGTAAACATTTTTTTTAATTTAAATTTTATGGTTATACCCCAATACTTGAATTTGCAAAAGGTTGAAAGAATTATAAATGCTTCCAAAAATAAATAATTTTAAATTAATTATGCATTAAGCATGCCTAACCAGATCGGTTTTAATGTGAGTTTGCATTGAAAATTTTATATTTATTATCTGTAAGAAGTTATATTTTGATTTGGTCAAGTTAAAATGCAGAAAATGGAGGAGTTTTAACGAGCTTTGAGATTCTCGGTAGATACTATCTGACGATTTTACGAAACTCATCTTTAATTTTCATATGTGATTAGTTTGTTATGAACCTAGGAACGCCCTAGACGACAATTACGCTATATAATGATTTATAGAAAGCGAAATATTCTATAACTCGGAAGACACTCAGTTACACTTTGAAAGACAATAGGTTTTCGCCTTCCTAGTTGAAGTTTACTCCTAAGTCAGAGTAAATACATAGTATATGATACAACATTCTGGAAGAACAGGGTACTGTTAAAAAGGCTATCGTAGAAGCCTTGGGCTTTTGTCACATGCAAGCAAAGTAAAGGCTTACTTGGGGAGATGACTAAAATTTTAATGGGTTCCTAAAGCCAATAAGTATTTTCATGGGTAGTAAAGTTTTATCAGTAAGAAAAGTATTTAGTAAGATTTCGGGATTTAAGAATTTATAAATCACACAGTTCGCGTTCGGTAGTTCTTAACATCATTAAAGTAGTACTATGAATAATTATGGATTATTAAATCTGTGCAGAAGATTTTAGCCTCACTAGTTTATATTCAATTTTAATTAATTTTACATTAATTTCTATTCCGTATATTTACATATATGTAAAAGGTTTCATGATAATTCTTTATTTAATTTCCATTATTTGCTTCAAGTGTGCCATAAAACTTTTAAACTACCTTTTGATCAGTAGTGAAACTGAAATACTAACGATTAGAAAATTTGAAGAACTCCAAAATTGAAGTAACTCCTACTGGATTTTTCATTTTTTTAATTTTTTCTTGCGTTAATATAAAAATTATTTTTCTTTGCATTCCATTATAAATTTTTATTACGCTATTCTGGCATATATTGCTTTTTATTTATTTATTTATTATTAATAATTGTAATTGAGTAAGAATTTCTTAGATAAATTATTAAATATATACAGAAAATAAAATCTTATTTTTCCATTTAAAATTTAAATGTATTTTATGGACTTTCGCCCTTATTATATTTAGATTATAAAGATTGGTGGAGTATTGTGTTATATGATACAATATTTTCCTGATTTTTTTTACTCCCATAATATGAATATCTTAATTAATTAATGGTTAATGCGAACAAATACACAATACATTCAAAGAAAATTTAAAAAGGGATAAAATATTAAAGTTTGATTTAAAATGCAGAGAAAATGCTTACTTTTGAGTATTTTATAATACAGTTATAAGAATTTATAAATCCCTTCCGAGTTATTTTGAGAATTTACGGACACATCGGCCATTTTAAATTATTTTCAAGATCCTCCTCTTTTTCCAGAGATTTAAGCTTGAGGATGATGCTAAGAACTCTTGGATTTTTCTGCACGTAGCGTGGTCTTCAGACTACCCAAACCGAATGCGGCCTTTAAGTATCCTGGAAACATTTGGTAAGGGCAATAAAGGAAGAAAACCCGAAGAATTTAAGCCAATGCCCGTGAGATTTATACCCACACCCGGAGGCGAGATAATAGCAGATATGCTTCATAGGCATCCGCCCCAGCCGTGGGTTGGGAACCGCGTAACTCGCGGTCTTGGAAGGCACCACTCGAAGCACTCGTAGCCTCGCAAATCAGCGGCAAAAGAGGGGGAAATAGAAGACACCATAGGCGAGATAAGGAGGGAGAGATGTTGCTTCAAGGAGGCATTTGCGAGAGAGAGAGAGGGAAGTTGCTGGGATGGAGTCAGAAATGGATGGACGTGAAAGGAAAGCGTGGCATATAACAATGGCACCTGCAGGCTGGGAAGGCCAGGGCAATTCAGAAAGAGTAGAGGGATAGAGAGAGAGGGCGCTGTACGTAGTAGGATGCGAGAAGAGAGGTTTCCTCCCTCCAACTTTCCTTTTTCCCTCTCCAGGAGAAGCATCCCAGTGAGATGAAGGCTTAGAAAACACATATGTAAAAATATAAGAATATATATATATATATATATATATATATATATATATATATGAACGTGGATGTTGAGTGTGCATGGTAAAAGACGAGAGATAGATAAGAGGGGAGGGAAAATTCGAGATGGCGTCGGAGTCACCCGCCACTGAGAAATGGGTGGCGGGAGGAAGATTTTCTTGGGAAGACACAAAGAAAGGGAAATACTGGGTCCATTCCCTCCCTCCTCCCCCCCCCCTTCCTCATACTCCCTACAGTCCACCCCTCTCGTCGCAGAACGGCGAGAGAGAGGTATAGAAATTGGGGAATGTTTGGTAGATGACAAGGGAAAGAAAGGGGGGGAGGTCGCGAGGAGGGGGAGACACAGAGGACGAAGTCGGCGAATATAATGTAGGGTGTAGATAGGGCGCGAGTCTTCACTTTGCACCTGAGCGATCCAAAGTAACGAGCTGGCTTACCGGCGGGGGAGGGCGAGGAGAGACTGGAGACGCTGGGGAAGGGTACGAGAGGAATACCGTAATGACTACCGCCGCTCACCCGCTTGCAACATCCTCCGCTCGCTCCTTGCGTCGGTACCCCCTTCCCTCCCTTCGACTCTTAATTTTCCTAAGAAAATGTTTTCTCACACACACGTGCACGTATATAAGTACGTACGAATGTATGTATGTACGTATGTGTATGTATGTGTGTGTGACCAGAGCCGTATCTAGAGAAATTGGCGCCTATGGCAAGATTTGCAAATGCGCCTTAAGGTATGTACATCAGAATATATGTATTATTTAGTCACTAACATTTGTTAACTTAAACTTAAACCCAAAACTTTTTTAAATACTAAAATACACTGTTATTCTTTAATATTGTAGACGTTTATTAATAAAAAAAATTCAGATGTATTCGAAAATTACGTTTTTATTTCCCCCTGATTATTTATATCATATAACAAATCAAATTCAGAAAAATTTTAAACATATATGCACATGAAAAATTATATAATACAATGCATTACATTCTTTTAAATTCGATTAATTAATTCGGTTTTGTTTTTCTAGCTTTTACATTAGCAAATTCATTAACAATTATTATATAATACAATGCATTACATTATTTCAAATTCGATTAACTAATTCAGTTTTGTTTTTCTTGCTTTTTCATTAGCAAATTCATTAACGATGTCATTAAAATCAATTCCCACAAACAATTTTATTTTCAATGCTTAGAAGTGACCAATTGGATAACCTATCATGGGTCATTGAATTCCTCAAATAGGTTTTAATCAATTTCAACTTGCTACACCTTCTTTCTGCTGAAGCAATTATAACTGGCAGAGTTGTAAGAATCCTTAAAGATGTTTGGATATTTAAAAAATATTCATTAATTCCCAGTGTACCATAAGTTTTAAAATTTCAAAATGGTTCAAATCGATAAGATTTTCTGCTATATCCTTTATTTGGAATTTAAAGCACTTAATTTCGTTATGCATAGATAATAAATCCAGTTCTGGATATTCCAGGCATTAACTTCTTTTCATTTTTCAATTGCCCAACTGGCAAGGTTTTATCCGGACAAAAAACTGAAAAGTGATGCAATGTTCTCCATACCCAGAAATCTATGTTTTAGTTGCATAATGATGGCATCCAGAATTTCAAATAATAAAAATCTTAATTCGTCATCGCTAGAGAAATTAATTGCTTCATTATTTGCGTTTTTGTATATAATTACGTTTGTTTTACATTTTATTTTAGTCTTTGGAGTAGCATCAATTTTTATATCATTGCATACATTTTTTGTTTCGAACAAAGTTTCGGCGAACCCATTACTTCCTAAATTTTAAAAATTTAAAGTCCCTTCAACATTATTGCTGATCTTATTATATCATGGGACTTGCATTGTAGATCTACATTTATACTATTAAGTTTTTGTAAGATTTTATTCCAAATAGTGAAAAAGAAAATGAAGTCATAATTTTCCATTTGATTTTTTAGCATCATAGCCGTAGCAACACCATCTTCAAAAGATGAGTTTTGTGATATTTGATCTAGAACCAGAACAATTTCTTTTATTTGTAGATGCAGACCCCTCATTGCCCTAGCTTTAGAACACTATCTCGTGTCACTATGTTCTTTGACAGAAATTGAAAGTACTGATGAAATCATTTCCCAGCGTCGTGTAGAAGATGCGAAAAAAACGAAAAGTTTTTGGACGATGCCAAAAAACGTGACAACTTCAATATTTTTACTTGCTGCATACACTCCAATTAAATTTAGACTGTGTGCGGCACATGGAATATATTTTGCTAATGGGTTTTTACGTATAATATGGGCCTGAACACCATTACACAGACCTGCCATGATCGTTCCATTATCGTATCCCTGCCCTCTAATGTCTTCAATTTTTAAACTGTCATTTTCTAGTTTTTGTCTAAGTTCATTAGCTAAACCGATACCCGTTTTCTGTGCAGTACTGATAAAATCAACAAACCGTTCTTCGATCGAAACACCTTTTCCTGTAATTTTCACATACCGAACTCGGCGGTGTAGAGGGTACTATTACCTTCATTTTTATTAAAAGAAGCTAAAACAGAACACCTCTATCTTAAATTTCTGTAAATTTAAAGTGCATTTACTTTTAAAACGACTGAGTAGCTATAACTGATCGCAGTTACAATTAGGGGCAATCGGTTCTACGACGCAGAGCTTGTCGCCTGATTCCTCTTCGCACTTCTCCGTCTCCTTTCAAACTGTTCTATGGATGTGGATGTTCACTTTGTTAACTTCGGCCACTATTGCAATGTATATGCTATGAACGCGTTATCTGGTTAGATTAATGACACAAAGAAACTTCTTAACTACGTAATTCATTCATTTAAACGAAAATGTTAGATATGAAAGTAAGATACCGTATATACTCGTGTTTAGTTCGAGTTTTTAAGACCAAATTTTTGTGCGAAAAATTGGGGGTCGAACTATACACGAGTAATACTTTTGAGGGTTTAAAATCTCGGATCTAAAAAATTATCTTTTTAAAAATATCATAATAAAAATCAAGATATTTTTTGGTCACCCACCTCGCTGACTTAACTTCTATGATATAGCTCCAAAACTTCCTATTTACCTTTAATTTTATCGATTTTCATTAGAACTATGTTGTGTATTTCATTTTTTTCTTTTTCGAAGACCTGTCCTGAATTATCTCGAAATGCTGATTTGATTGCGACCCAGTAGTATTTTTTATTATTTTTTTATACGTTCTGTGGTGGGTTATAGTGCATTTTAACCAAAATTCGTAATGTAACTATTATACTGACCTTTTGTCGTCGCAATGTTGTTACGTAAATACTAAAGCCTCATATTCACCGATTGTTTTCTTGATTTCTATAAATATCTTTCTTGCGTCTTATAACAACAGATGAGTTGGAAATAATTATATTAAAATGAGTTTATTTCATCTTGTTCAACTATCATTCATAACTTTTATTAAAGGTTTTACGAGTAATATGCGTCTATTAATTTTCGTTATATAAGCTTAATTTTCGTCTATTTGCTAGAAATTCTGCCACCATTCGTTTGTCACATCTCGTAGTTAAAAAGTAATAAATATTTTTCTTCTCAAGATCGTGCAATAGGTTTACGATGTTTACAGTTTATTATTAGCTGATGAAAACCAAGATCGTTCTATATACCTCGATTGCGAGATTCGAGATGTCGAAACGAAAAATGTCGATCCTGACGGAAATCTAGGGTAAAAGAGTAAGTAGAAAGCTAGGGTCCAATTATACACGAGATATATGAAAAAATCTAATTTTTTCGCCGAGAAATCGGAGGTCGAACTATACACGGAGTCGAACTATACACGAGTATATACGGTAAACAGATTTCAGAATCTGCGTAGAAAAATTCACAAATAAATTAAAGCACTACCTTCCCACACTGTATTTATTAAACTCAGCTCGAGCTGTTATTGTGTTGGCTGCCAAATGGTGGGGATATTCACAGAAAAGAGCTTTTAAATAAACTAGAGACTGATCACAAAGTAGCATTAATTAAAGAAGTTTATGGAGATACAAATAAGTTACATAGAAGTTTAGTATATTTTATATATGTATTAAGTTTACAAAAATATCATCTCAATGATTTTTGCACCTTCAGCCGCAGTGCCGCCTATGGCAATTGCCACAGCTGCCATACCCTAGTTACGTCTCTGTGTGTGACTATACAAAGGAGTGAGTAAATGTTGGCTCAGTTCACCAGCTAAACATAAATACCATTAGTCAAACTCAGACGTTTCATTATAATAATACCAAGTGCCTTTGATTAAATCCAGCTAACCATTCACGCTCAAATCATCAATTTTTTTTTACTTCAGTAAGAGTAACATCTTTTAGTTATTTATACTAATCGGTTTAAATGAATATCCAGGAATTTTACTTTTACGGTAAGATACCTTAAAATAAAAATTTGGTAATTACATTTATTTGCGAATTTCTCATTAAAAATTTTCATATTTAGTGCAGTTGGTTCCTCGAATAAGCCATGAACGGCAAAAACCGAGCTATATTCCTAACATGAAAAAAAACATTTATTATTATTGTTAGGAGATTATTAAAAAAATCTGTTGTTGCCACCACATAATTTTCTCCATACCTCTATTATATCTAAAACTTCCAAATACGTTACATGATAACAAATATTTAAAGGAATTTAGAGAAAATTTTAAAGACTTTAAAAAGAACAGAAATAAACTCAAATCATAGTCTTTTGATATTGGACATAGCCACGAAGCTCCAAAAATTAAAAAACTATAAAGGAGCGTTACTAAGATGTAACTAAGCGTCAAGTGTTTACAATAGTCGCCGGTACTTGGTGTGGTTTTGGCAGCTAAAATATTTAGTTTTTAATATATCGCATCTCTTAAACAAAACAATATATGGGGAAATATTTCAAACTACGGTTTATATAATTAAATTTCCTACAACTTTTATTCCAGTACTTTTTTACATTAATCAAATATTAAAGCAAATATCTCAAAAAAAAACAAAAAATGACCAGCGTAAACACCCACTTTTTGTCGACCGATTTTTACCAAATGTTAAATATAAAATTTCGCAAACATGATTAATAGTTTTTGAGTTAGAGCACCCACAAAAAACTGTCGTACACACACAGAGAGACATCATCGATAAAATGGTCAAAACGTGTATTTCCGTTGAAATCTGGAAATCGATATTTTTCATGCAAGTAAAAATTGACAAAATAAATTATTTCTCTGCGCATCACCAATGAGTTTTCACTCGTCGCGGGGCATTTCTGCCTACCCCTGTATGTGTGTATATTTTGTTTTCTCCGTCGCCAACGAAGGACCCGAAAAGGGTCTAAAAATCTTCCACTCTCTTTATGTGCACAAGCTATCGCTCGAGTGACTTTCCGGTAATCTAGTAAGTGGCCAGTAAACCTCTATCAAAACCTTGTTGCTTCCCAAATATGCCATATCTTTCTTTTTATGATTATATAAGCACACACTTATAAATTTCCTATTCAATGGGCGCATTATTGTTGAGGTATCTTGATTTTAATAAGCCCATTTATTAAGAATAAGAGTGTGAACTTTTTCTGACCCAATGTACACGTGCGTGCGCTCAAAAAGCTCTGTAGTTTGGATGAGATGGATATCCCTAACTACCCCAGCACATGCTTGTAGAAAACAAATGTACCGCTTGATCGGTTTGCCGGACGTGTCCTGTCCGGCAGTTTTGACCACGTAGAATAGAGAAATCCCGCGCGGAAACATTCTTCCATATAAGGAAAGATGCCTCCGCATGCAGATGGAGGAATGGGGTATGGAGTTTGATGGCTTGCTCTCGTCATTTCCCAGGGTACATCCGTTGCATTATAAATGTGTATCTCCTTATTCAAAGCTACTCCTCTCCCTTTTCATACTTCTCCCCTCCATCTCCCCCTCTCCCTCTCTCTCTCAGGAGAGAAAAAGCATTATTAAAAGTTTTTAAAGCCGAGCAGACTACTCTTTCTCTCTCCCTCTCTCCATTTTTCTTTTAGACTCTCGTTCTTTTCATTCTCATATGCAACGGAACGACGATATTAAATTTGCGGCAGGAGAAGGTTACCAGATTGTTTCACATACATATTTGTAAATCGAAAACGGCTAACCAATGAATGGAAAAAATCTGCTTTGAGAGTTAGAAATCGTTATATTCCAAAATTCCTACGTCTAAATAAAAACTCAAAAAAGTAATTCTAAAAAAATACCTAATGGTTAACTTTAACAATCAAACTGATTCTTGGATTCAATACATTTTTGTAGTTTTCTAACCTAAGCCTAATTTTCGATCTAATAGCTACTATAATGTTATATCTATTTGAAAAATCTAGCGAACAGTTTTGAAAAAAATATTCTATCCATCAGCTAAGAAGCACTTAAAACACGTTACTTATTTTATGTTTCTTCCAACGTTAACTTGGTAATGCATGTGACACCTACTGAAAACTTTGCATACCGGTTTGACAATACAATATGCTATTCTGTAAAACCAACACGCATTTTACGATACATGGAAGCAGTACACATCCCACGTAACAAATCCAATAGTGCCACGATCTGCATCGTTATGGAGCATGTTGAAAACCTCCTGCACTAGTTCATATATTAATGGAATTTTAAGGCAAATAATGAAATATTATTCCATTCTACAGTCGCGTTCTATGCATATTCATGCAGAGAGCGAAGAGAGAATATCCATCCGGTGCGTTAGTCTATTCTTTAACAAAATACGCTGATTAACCTCTATTCCAAAGGATGCAGTGCTGTGCACGGGCTTACTCTGAGAGACGAGTTTCCGCCTCACTTCACCGCCTTTCATCCGCCTCCTCGGGGATTAGAACGACACAACACTTGAATTTACTCTGACACCCACCACATACCTTATAAAACGCCATACTGAGAATATGGACGCCTAAATAAATAAAAACATATAGGTAAAAACATTTTGTTTTCTAAACATTGACTGGGTAAGTAATATCGAATCAGCATCTGTTGCATCCGTATTTTATGCAATCAAAGATTTGAGAAAAAACCTACGCGAAACAACAGTCCTCCCAAAAAGACAGTCGTTCCAATCCCTAAAAAATGGGTGTGTAAATTGCCCTTACAAGCAATCTCTAGCTACACACAACAAAAAGGGAAGACGCAAATATAATCCATAGTCACCTTAAAAATCTCGTTATTTAATTGTCCCTCGAGAATACAAAGCGTACATCCAGCTAAAATATTAAATTTCCTCGTCAAAACGTATCGACCAATTAGCGCGAACGGATATTCGTGACGCGCCTCAACAAATTTAATGATGTAGTTTAGAGCGAAATCCTTCATGGGATCCAATGAACGCTCGGCAAAGGTACTGTCGTAGAAGCACCACTTTTGTCGCCGTCCTAGGATCTAGTCAACAAAACTCAATCAGCTTACCGAAGGAAAACACAATTTAATTTCTAACACTCCCGTCATAAAAACCTCCTTTTAACGATGATTGCCGAATTTTGAGTCGTAAACCAGAATTCGGAGAGTTTTAACTCGAGCTCCGTAGTAACTTTAGTCATTAGACGGAATGTGGGGCGCGCGCACCAGGAGAAAGGACGTTTATCTCAATCACACACACACACCCGCACAAAGACAACGCAGTTCTGAGCTGATAAAGAAAAGGACAATTCAGTGAAGGAAGATGACAGAAGAGGAAAACTTAGTGCGTCAAAGTGCACCTAAAAAGTCCATAAAGGAAGTCGGGAGAAACGTGGATTAGTTTAAATAGCATGGAGGAAAACGGGACGAAAAAAGGAAGCTTTAGACTATATTTTTAATCAAATTCTATCCTTAAATTTAAATACTCTCTCAGGCGTTAAATAAATCCATTTCTTGTGAATTTTTTCAAATAAGGACGACGCTGATCACATTAATAATGTAAAAACCGAGTACAATTCGCTTAAAATTTGGTGCATAGGTGAATTTATAATAAAATTTCAGATAACCCGTTTTGAATGATTGAAATTTAAATCAGAGGAATACTAGAAAAATTGATGGAAAATTATTTTTAATATTTAAATTCGATTTATCGGCGTTTCCATGTTACAACTACATTAAAAAATGAACTTCACGAAATTTCCCTCTAGTGGTCAAATGTTGTTGTCATCATTCTTCATATTTTTTGCTTGTAGCAATTTAAATATAAAAATAAATAAAAAGTTTCGCATACATACTACATATATTGAGTCAGTATGATCGTGGTCACATGAGGCTGGTCCAAGTTCTCCCTCGAAATCCTCGATATAACATGGAAGATTTGTATACATTTACCTTAATGTTATGAGCTTATTATTCCTAACACTAATTAAAGGAAAATAAAGAGTACCAAGAATCTATGAAATACTGCTATAATTTTAAAATTATGTCTTACACGAAGTCCTTGACCAAGCCTATTATGTGGAGTGTGTATTATGTAGACCTATACCGACTCACGGCTGTGATCCTGTTCTTCACCGTATTTACGCATGAGCTTTTTGAGTGACGCTATTATGCAGCTTAAAAATTAATCAGAAAATCGATTACACCGGGGGAAAAAACCTATTCTCCTCCAATATGTTTTTTGTTTGAGATTGAAAATCAAAACGGAGAGAGAAAAATGGGTAAACTCCTTTCCGAAGGAGGCAGATTCCACACCAAAAAATGAAACGCCGAACAAAAAACAAATTTCAAAAAATCCGCTTCGCAAAGTAACAAAAATGGCACTCGGGGAGTCGTGGTATGGCAGAAAACAAGGCGGGAACCGAAGGGGGGAAGGAGGGGGGGAAGGAGGGGGGGAAGAAGAAGAGGAAAAACTTCGTGCGAGAGAGAGAGACAAAGAGAACGGACTGGAGCATAAGAAGTATGTACCAGAGTTCTACTACTGCGAGAGGAGGAAAGCAGCACAGGTGCTCTCGTTTGTTTCAATAAGGTAGTGGATGCGAAGTTGATTCTCTCTCTCACTTCCACGCTCAGTCACTCCCGGAGAGAGAGAGAGAAGAGCTGTCTGGAGGTAAAGTTTTACTTCGGGCCTACATACATATTGCAGGAAGGAATTCTCCCGCTCGCCCTCCCCCCCATCCCCCTCTCCCTCTCTCTCGTTATTTCTCCACCTTTCCTCCTAAACCCTCGTTCTCTCCCTCTTATTCTCTTTCTCTGCCTACCTCTACTACAGTTCAGTCGTTCTCTTCTCACACCTTATGTTTCGATCCGCTCTCTTGCGCGCGGCGTGGTGTGCATTCGAGTGCGGTGCATCAGGTAAGTAAGCCCGCGAATATATTCCGCCGAGGTTGATGTAAAAGTATAATTAAGATGTGAGGAAACTTTTACCTCACGTTTTAGGGTTGTTGTGCCTATTTTACCCATACACTAAAAACCGAGATGGATTCATGGATGGAGCTTCGGAAAAGAACACCACATCCGTTAACAAACGCCTCTTCTTTTTTTGTTATAGAGAACAGGCTCTCTCGCGCTTTTTTGTCCTTTTTTCCGCCGCCGTCTCTATTTTTTTTCTGTTCCAAAGTAGGATATTTCAATAACTCAAGAGCTTGGCAGACGTTTCTGGAGCGCCCGGGCTGGGATTTTTTAATTGTAATTTAGGAAGGTTCCGTATATTGAGTTTGTTTTTGGAACGGAAGGGTTTTCAAATTAGTATTTTCTCGGTTAATTTTTTCGCTTTAAATTGCTCACCATTTTCGTTTTTAGTTTTATGACTGCCAGCGTATAATGTGTAGTAATGACAACCATTTAGGTCCGTAGACAGGGAGAGCAGTGACCTAATTTAAAATACTTTAATTTGAGAGCTTATTTTTTTAAACAAAGCTCGACAACCTCAGTGCGCTATTTCCCCTCTCCTCCTGTTTTATCATTTCTTAAGTAAGCATTTGCATAGGATTATTAGATTAATTTTAAATGAATTTTCAATTACAACGCCCTCTTAACTCTTCTCTTTCATAGGAAAATGCCCGCAGAACCTAACGCATTCGTTATTAATGGTATAGTTTATATAAAATTATATATACTCTTCTATATTTCAATCTACCAACCCTAGGTTACATAACATACTTAATGAATAAAAAAATAAAAATGCGCAAGACGCAAACTCGTCCAATAGTTAATCGAAGCGAATTTTCAGGTATCTCTATGCAATGTAGTTTCGACGGTAAAATTAATTTTCGGCGGTGAGGTAGTCAATAGTTAATTTATGCTGAATAAACGACTATTTAGGTAACATCACTTATAAATTAATACCATTTACTATATTTCCATTTTAGAGAAAGAATTTATGCAGAAAATTATAATATATTTTAAACCTATGTATTCATTCAAAACGAAATTTAGCGATCCTATTATTTTTCATAGGAAAATTCAGAGGAGATACTTAACTGTTAAAAAATACTTAAACGTTTTTACTATCAAAGAATCAACAACATGCATTATGAATATTTTATAGCAATATCCAATATCTTTAGATCCTATTCATTGAGGTAAGAATTTTATGTCATTAAAAATAAATATATCTTCGAGAATAATATTGAAAATTAAATTGCGATTCAATTTTATCGTTCATGCAGAGTGCTCAAAAATAGGAAAATATGGGATTATACATATACTATTGTAATCCAAGATCTACTTAGTAATATTACGCGAACAGTTGATGGCATATCAAAAAACGCGTTTGTCTCATTCAATTTAATATAAAAGTTATTGGGTAACGAGTTAAACAATAATAATGTTTTTCTGATAAACATACATTCTTCATAGATTGCGTTTCATTTTCCGTTCTTTTGGAACGTAAACTATGCGAAAGCTTCATTTTACGAGGCATTCATAATGATAACCCAGAACAACTGAATGTGTCGCACCTGCTCGATTCCATAGAAGCATAAAAGCAATTAATTTCCGGGTCCATTTATGAAAATAAATGATATCTCTGAAACCGAAAGAAATTAGGCTGTCATTTACAGCAGGGCGGCACACCTCAAAACCAAAATGATGAAAGGCCTTTTTTACGATAAAAAGAAACATTAAAAATCAGAGTACTTTATATCTCACCTTTCGGAAAAATTTCATTGAAACTCGAGTGCCCCTTGATTCTTACTCGGAATTTTGATACACCTCGGTACTTCATAAGGACGATGAAATTTAATGGCTAACTTTGACGATCAAACGAGGAACAGGTTGATCGTAAAACTTTTGATGGAGTCACTTCCGGCCTTAAAGGAAACGGAGTGGTTTTGGAAGGATAATCTTTAGCGCCGCGCGTGTATACCTCCGCCCTGACAACGTTTGAGAAGAGCTAAGGAGGGGAGAGTGAGAGAACAGAGGAGAGAGCAAGGGGAGAGTAGGGCAAAAGGGAGTGGAGAGAGGAGGAGGTGGAATATAATAGACAAAAGTTCATTCTAGGTGACGACTGAGAGCATCTCGGAAACAGTGAGAGGGAGAGAGAGAGAGAAGACGAAGAATGCATTCGCGGTTCCGTAGCATCTCGCGTTCCTAACACAGGTGCACCTCCTCCACGCTCGAGACCACAAGAGCAGGAAATTATCATTATTTTCATTTATTTTTTCCTCCTTTCAATCTCTTCATCTAGGTATCTCTTCTTTCCCCTCCAGAATCATCTATATAATCTCCAAAAGTGCACTTGTCTTGTCGGAGCTGAAGAAAGGCTCCGATTAAAAACTTACATTTCCGCTCCCAAAAAAGACATGGCTAAAAAGTTTGATGGAATTATTTTCGGCGGAAATGGTTTTTTTAAAGATCAGTCTTTGTTTTTTAAGCGAAAAGATAACTATTTTAAGGCCTACTTTCCTAAGAACGGCTGATGACTTCGTGCTCTTAAATTCTGAGAACTTCGTTTTATGTTTGTATTCTTTTATATTTATCGCTCCAAACTTTTAACTTATGTCCTAGGCAGATAGTACTGAGCAGAGATAAAAATTTTCTTTCGAGTGTTGTTGAGTGAGGTATCTCGTTTTCCTCCGCTTACAAATGATTGCTAATAAACTCACTTCCTGATAATTAGGACCCACTCTCGACAGCAAGGATTAATCCAAAAAAAAGTTTTGTTCCACGTGAAGTTGGTTCGAACTCATAATTTTGGATGAAATACCTTCAGTGGAAGTCAATCCTTATTTTCTTCATATCCTTTTTACCGTAGACATTCTGCTTACTATAAGCTGTCTTTTAATTTTCTTATCCCACAAAATAACTTCTTTTAAACAGATGCCATTCTTTCTTACATTTACTATTCATCGATGTAATAATAAAATTTTAATATTTCAACTTGATCCTTTCTTTATCTCCGTCTCAATTGGAAATGATATTATAAAATACAAAAAGGAATAAATATCTTTTGAAAATATTTTTCTCGCTGGTATCTTATTGCACAAGTGGCAAAAAAGCTGAGAAAAAAACGTTCGCACTTCTTATCCCAAAACGGAATCCCCCGTGATTCCTTGGTTACCGACCTGCAACGCGAATCCTTATGCACTTGAGAACATTTCAATCCTCGGGGTTACAAGAAATCCATTTCAAAGGACCTCTTTAAGAGTAACATAATCTCATCTTTCTATCTTTGGGCCGTTTCCTTGAAAAAATTTCGTTCATAATCCCAAAATATAAGTTCCCCGTCTTCCCTAATCCCGTACACTCTTGAACTCTCAAAGACTCCAGCGGTGCGCCGTTGCATTTCAAGAATCTTCACGCTTTGAGCAGAAGATATAGGTATGAATGTAACAGGATTAGGGGAACTGACTGCATATCACCCGAAAGTTTTCTGGACGCGGTAGATTCGCTGCGAATGTTTCACAAGTAAAAATAACGGAGCGAGTATGGAAATGTACTATATCCTTACCCCATTAAATAAATCAAAAACGTATCATATATAATGTCAAGGCTAAGCTTCCTCCATCTGGATATATACAAATTCAATGCAAAATAGTAAATAAATTACAACAAAAAAATAAATTTGATGTGGACAGTATTTTTTTCTTTTTGCATAATGATTTGCAAAGAAAGAATTAGAATTTACTCAAAATTAAAAGTGGTGATATCATTTAGGTTGTATGCAGAATAGAGAAAACTTTTGGACTAGCAAGGAAAAAATTATGAAGCATTGAAATATAGTCTTAGAAGAGAGATGTTTGATTGGTGTAATAAGCTCTCGATCAAAGTAAAATGTATAATTATAATAGTAAATATTTGACTGAAATATTCGACTCATATAACCTTATAAATATATTTATATGTTAACAATATTTTATTTTCAAATCCTATATGAAGTGAATTACATGGTAGAGGATTTTTGAAAGAAATATTAATCTAATATAACAAAAATATATATCTTAATACATCATCTTCATGTTATTACATACATTTCGGATTCATAAAAATTATTTTCAAAAAATACCCGAAGAACTTACTGGCCTGGTATTTAAGTAACCAACAACAAACAAATCGTGATTCATTCTTACTGATAGCTAAGCATTAAAAACACCAACAGGTTAGAGACGGTCGGAAATAATGGATATAAAAAAATCTAATGCTCAAACAAAAGCCCTGAATACATCGAAGAGGATCTCGTTTCCAAAAATGGATCAGGACACGCAAGAATGGTCATTGCGAGTGCACCGATATTCTCGGGATCGCATTTGCGAAGACGAAGACGTGCATCTTCCTCCAAGATCCCTATTAGCGACGAGACGGAACCTCCCTTCCTCCTTCGCTCCTCGACGACACTCCTTCCCTCGACAAGTGGGTCACGCCCGGTGGGGATAATAAGAAACTTGACTGTATGAGAACGAGCCAGGACAGGAGAGAGGTTGTGAGGTTTCGGAAGGAATACTGCGCGAGGGTGGTAGCGGTGGTGCGAATGGGAAATTAAGGGGAGGAGACGCGAAGGAATGCGAGAGGAAGGTAAAGAAGGAGAGCGTAGGCACACAAAAACTTCTTCCAGCGGCATCAAGAAGACAATTCCTCAGCTCCGAGTCGAGTGCATCCTTCGGAATTACTACGATCCGACCGACTAAATCTCCCAAGGTTCTCTGCGACACGAGCGGCAAGATAAAAGAGATCGGGACTCGTCCGTGATAGAAACGCCTTGTTAAACTTAATTCTAAGGGATACCGTCGCGTTACCGCGGACTATGCGGTTAATGCTGTGTTGCAAGGAAATCGGCTGAGAGGCTCCGGGATTTCGGGAGTGAGAGAAGAGGAAGGGGGAGAGAAGGTGGTTACGCTGAAAGATTAAAAGCAATCTCGAGCAAAACGTGAAATACATGAGAGATGTTTGGCTTTAACCCAATTTCGGGGCCCATCTAAAATTGCGTCTCTAACTTAGATAACAAGGATATCTCTCTCTCTATCTCTCTTTCTCTATGTATATATCTCTCTCCTCTTCTCTCGATCTCTCTCTTTCTATTTCTTTCAATCCCCGCGGCTGGCTTGTCCCAGTAGCGCAAGTGGAGAGATATGTGCTTAATTTTATCCAGCTGATCTGATTCAAGCTGCAGGTCATTGGAGATCTTCGCATCGTGCTCTAGAAATTCGTCCCGCGCTTCCCCCTCTCTCTCTCTCTCTCTCAATTTCTTGGGCGCTATTATGAAGAGTTTGTGAGATATCCGACGGAAATGACTGGAATGAATGAAACCCGTGTCGCTAAGGATCTAATTTGGTATTACGTGCATTCTCTTAGCTAACAATGGCTGTCACTAGATTCTATACTTATTAAAGTTTAAACACTGTCTAAATATTTTAAGATTGTTTTCATTTCATAGCGAGCCTTTTTGTTGACAAAACGATACATTTTGAGCATAACTGTCCATAAAATTATTCCGAGTTATGACCCTGGGCTACCTTGGAAAATTTGACCCAATAAATCTACTTCACCTGGAATTATTACCATTTTCTAAAAGCTTAAAATATTAATTTTACATTTTCTACATCACTCGATTTAAATAATCAAAGGAGTGAAATTTTTTGCCCAAATGATAAATAGTTATCTATTAGGAAGAAATTTGTTTTGCTCTTTGCATTCAAGTTTTCTTTAGTTTAAATTTTGTCCAGGATTTTTAATTTCATTCACAGCTAAATAAATGTATCATCACTATCATCATTAGTAATATGCCTGCTGTTATGTCCGTGATTACATGTTAAACCGGGTTCTCTACATTCTTCTATACTTCTTCAATTGTTGACCTATTTTTCCATTTCAAGTCATTTTTCAGATGAAACCTTTTCCATACTCTTCCCATTTTGCCATCAAGTTTTCCTTCATTAACACCTTTAATCATGGAGTCTCTCCTCAATAACTAGCAAATTCATTTCTCCTTCCTCTTCCTAATGAAATGTATTATCAATTTCTTAACATTTCTTAACATTTCTTACTCTATCCGTCCATTTTATTTCCATGTCCAAATTTATAAGCTTTCTAAATATTGTATATCATTTTACCTAAGAGTTAATGTTTCAGGTAATTACAAAGCGACATAAAACATTTTTAATAGAGTGATTAGTTAATGTTTACGAAAATGGCATTGGGAAAATAATTTCACATTTAACGTTGTTTTGCTCTATTTCCGATGGTTGTCTCATTGAATTACCTCCATGAAACTGGATCACTGAGAATAGGAATCACTGGATTTATAACAGTTTTATACCGTTTCATAAACAGGAATAAAGTATTTTCAGCTGCATTAAAGTAAATTTTTCGCCATTCCTATCAGCAACTCAAATTTCAATAACATTAGTTGTAGTAAACGTCCATCTTATCTTATAAAATGTTTTCAAGGCCCAGAACAATTGGCCGAAACGGCATGCGAGTATTTTTCAAATAAACCTCTTAGTCGACAAGATGTCAAATTTACTTCGCATTCAACCCTCCGCAAATAATAGCTACACTATGGAAATTCAAAGAATTTTGTCAGTTTTTACAAACGGTACAAAATGTGCTGAAAAAAGAGGAAGAGAATTGTGTTTCTCTTTCTTATTGTGGATAATAAACGAGCACTTAAAGAAGGGAAGCATCTGGGTTAAAAGGTCAGGAGGAGGAGGAGAAGAAACGGCAGGTAAACCTTAAATCCCTCGAGTTCCGAAATTGTAGTGGGGAGAAATTTCTAGAGTCTCCACGAAAGATGGCCAGAGTACATAAGGGGTCTGCAAGGATAAGGGTTCCGAGATGAGAGGGATACAAAATTCAAAAAGGGTCCCTGAGTTTTTAGGCCTCTTCTCCAGCGGTCGGTTAAGAGTATCGCTGTGCCCCACTAAGGGAGGAGTTCTTCCCGGGTAAGATACACCTGTAAACCAAGTTTAAAATTACAAAAAGAAATGCTGAAGTTTTTCCGTAAAATTACCCACTGCGCTGTTAAACTCAATCATTGCATTATTCCTAATTTTAACGTGCGAATGATCCTACGTAGCATCTTTTTATCGTATAGTCTCGTATGTACATTTGAATATGTAAATCTATCCATCATGTCCGCTAAGAACGTTTGAATGTTATAATATAACGGATGGAGCAATAATTGTTTTCCTGGAATGAACTAGCAATATAAAATGCACCGGTTATTTACTGAAGATGATAAACTAATATAACCCATACAGAGCAATAGGAAAAGTTCCGCAAACATTACCGAACGCGACCGAATCCTTCCATCTCCGTCCAAATATCGCCCGGAGGAGAGCACTTCGTAAGAAATGAAAATTGCCAAGACTCCGCTATAATATCGTAAAATAACAACGTCATTTTTTCGAGTATGATTCCCGCTCTTTTAGCGGTATGGATATGTCGATGCACGTAAAAAATTCATCGATAAGTAAATATGCTGCCTGCTTCACCGAGTTGCATTTTATTCCGATTCATTCCGGACAGCAATTGAATGAACGCAATGAAAAATGGATGCACTAAAATCGTCGAGAGAAAAATGCATTCTCACTCGATTTTTTCCTCCCGTCCGTATTTTTCGAAGGTCAACGCGAAGATGTGGCGCAAGTGCCGCGCCCTCTTATCCATACCAGCTCTCGATATCCATCTCACGCAATTTTGCCGCGACGATACGATCTCCGATGCGCGAATCATTGTCATCGCACTCTATTTAAAATGAGCCGACGTCCACTCCCATTTAAGAAGAAACTGAGACGTGACCTTTCCACCACTCCTACTCCCAAATTTGGACACACAAACTCCCACCCTCCTAAAAGAAGAAGATCCGAGGATTCTCGGACAAATGTATTTGATGGGATCTCTAGGCGACTTGCGGGTCGCGGAGAAATTTGATCAGGGCAACGTCGAAGGTATCCTTCCTGTCTTGGAAGTTAATGGAAAAATCATCGTTCCGCGACAGACCATTTCTTAGGGGAAAACCACCCCCACCCCCCTTCTCCCCTTCAAAGAGCTGGCAGAAGCGTCCCTGAAGTTGAGCCGTAGAATCGGGCATGAAGGGAAAGTTCTCCAACTGTGGAGGCGGTGAGATATGCCGCCGAAGTGAGAGAGAGAGAAGCGGTGATGTGAAGCACTATAAATCCGAGAACTCGATTGAGGACAAGTTGAACGCATCATCTCTCAACCGAGTTCTTACCTATCTATGTACACAGAGTTTCTAATAAATTAAGTGATGCCGTGAATAAATACCCGTGCAAGAGGAACTTGAGCCACATGAAAAGAGGGAAGCAAATTAATCACCAAACAAAATCCCTAACATATCGTTTAATGGCGAAACGTTTTGTCAATTAGATATTTGATTTGTAACTCTTGTTTTTTTACGAAAGAATCCGCTAGGCGTATCAAATATCAACTTCTATATTATATTGATGAGGTCTCCAGCGTTAAAAGCCTGTTTTGTTTGAACTTTGCGAAACTTTCAAACTACAAACAAGTCGCAGATAACTAAATCCTCATCTTCGTGCAAAATAGCCTTCTTTAAGACGTGAGAATTTATCTTTTCTGAGAAAAAAATGGGAAAAGTATCAGCTATTGTTAAACAGCAATTGGCTACTGATTAAGGCTGCGAGGATATCTAAAATAAAATGGAAATATTCTATATGAATCCAAATTTTCATGCATTTCTAAAATAAAATACTTTCAACGATAATTTACAAGCATTTTTGGAATATAATAGTAAATAGTCTACATTAAAAGATGACTGGGAAAACCTTCAAAAACTACTTCTATTTATAACGAATTTCCTCCCTTCCTACTTATTTAACTCTGTCCTTTTTCTAGTTTCGCATCAACCATAAATACATAACTTCATAAATTGATTTGAGCACTAAACAACATTAATCACCTTCTATTTTGGTGATTAATGTGCAATTACAATTTTCTAATAATAACTCAAAATTACCATTTAAACTCTAAAAATGTTGTATAGATTCCATTCACTGTAAATATTCGTTCGCTCGAAATTATAACTTCTGAAAATGATACTCCAAATATGCAGTTATTACATTCCGTTGCATAACTTTCATGGTTAATTTATGTTAATTCAGCATTCCACAGACGGCCGTCCTCACTAATCATTGTTATAATTAGAAATGTGATTGAATTAGGCACTCATTTCCTTCCGGCCTTATCAAACCCTGTTAATATATTTAGCCTACAAAATTCAAAATATAAATAATCTAAAGTTGTATTTATTCAAGATATTTTCGCTGATCCTTTGAAAAATTTAGAACGAATGCGACAAAGTGTTTGTGACAGATTTGCTTCCGAATTCAATTAGCAAAAACCGCTGCAAAAGCATTCAATTACGTTTCTAAACTCAGGAAAGAGTATTTATCTGTTTATGTCGACGCAAGACCTTTTCGATATTACCAATTATCCGCCAAGATTATGCATAATATGGCTAGTTGCACTTTGGAAGCCAAATGATTTCCTTAAAAAGTCAATAGGTAAAAAAATTCAACCTCAAAGAATTTTGCATCTAGTATCAAAAGATAGAGCAAGACCGTTATTTATGCTCTCGCCGCTACGCCAAAAAAATTCCCGTTTTACCGCAAAAAATCGGAAAAGACAGCTAGAGGAAATTCCTTTCCCAGAAACTTTTATTAAACTCATATACATTATTTTTATAAAATTCAATATTTTCTACGTATTCAAATAACATGCTTCTCCCACAATGCTATTTGTGATGAGAAGAACACAGCATTAGCATAGTGCCTATTCGTGATATTTGCTTTTAAATACGACCGGATATTCAATACTCGTAACATCTTCTGATAACAAGTGTTAAACCGAAATATTGGTTTTTTAGAATATTAATGACAACATCATCTTGTGTGAGTTGAATGCGGCTCACTATATTGATCTAAATCGGAGGAATCGATATCGAATCCTGACTTATAGCCATTCATTCTTGCGCCCTTTTTAGCTGTATGAATGTGAAAAGCAGAATGGCAGACTTAAATACTGAATATACCTATCATATTGCAAAAAATTACACAAATATTTATATCAAATGCCTAAAGAAAAAATAAAAATATATTTAAAAGCATACGAATATAGAAGATTATGGCAAAGTAACGTACTCCAGTTTAGGGATGAGCAAACCTAACGAACAACGGAGCCGCAGAAGTTCAAGATTCGTAATATTTGCACACTATTATCTACAAATAAATTTACTTCCGGTAACCACTGTCTTTATTCGAAACATCTGAGAGAGAATGCGTGCTTTTTATAGGTTCAAGTCACTCTACGTTAATCTGTTCGGTACTGGTACTGACGCCTCCCTAAATCAGGGCGAGTTTCTTTTTCTGGAAGAGTAAAAGAGTAACATTTTAACGAAATAACCCGCATGAGGCTCGCGATCCGCGGTTCGGCAATCCTTGATCTATATTCTATAACCGTTATATATTTAATACATGCGATATTAAATATACAAATTTGATGTATTATATATATACTTGGTAAGTGTCCGCTGGGCTTCCTTCAACACCTTGTTGCCACCCTCATCACTACCTTTTCATTTCCTTAAGTCTATATATATATATATATATATATATATATATATATATATATATATATATACATACATATATATATATTCTTTCCGTCGCTGAGGATTTTGTCCGTAAAAGGTGTTTTTTGTGTTTTGCGTGTCTCTTCGACACACCCAGCAGCTCGAAAACTAGCTCATCAACTTTGTAGTAAGTATCCACTGGGATCTCTTTAATACCTTATTGCCACCCTCATCACTACCTATCTTTTATTTTAAGATATTATATATATATATATATATATATATATATATATATATATATATATATATATATATATATACACACACTGGTATACCTCGCAATACGCTTGGGTTCCGTTCCAAAAAAACAGAGCGTAATGCAAATCAGCTTATTGTGAAACACATTTTTTACATAAAAGTAATGCTATAAAAAGAGATGCGTTCCTAAATGGATTAAAATCACGAATAAGCACGAGAGATATGTTCCTAAAAAAGGTCTTGTTGCGCGAAATCGTGCTAACCGGCTGCAAAATCCTATTGAAAACCATGTTAAAGATAGAAGGGAAAAAGAGAGCGCGCGCGAGATATATTATACGTACGTATTTTATACAATACTCTAATTATCATCAAAGTAAAAATAAAATACAATTTTTACACAAAGACATTCAATCCCTTAGATTAGTGGCTTAAAATATCTTTACATACTATTTGCCCTACTGAAGGGCATTATATAATTTGTAGGCAACGTCACTACAGCATAAAACGCAAATTACACTGTGCTGCCATCTTCCGCCCAACATACGAACCGGGTGTAATATTGTTTTTTGATCCATATGTTGAGCAAACGCTCCATTTCTTATTATACCTCCCCAGCACAACTGATGTTAAAGAAGTAGCCCCTGAGCGCAATTTTTAATTTTTCCAGCACTTATGCAAATAGTTCTGACAGTCGACGGAGCTAGAGAAAGAGCACGACCTATAGCTGCGTGCCCCGGTCCACTTTCAAAAAGTTTTATTATATTAAATTTAATTAATTAATTAAGATAAATACATCGCTTTAATTTTTTCGCTTGCGACATTTCAAACTTGTAAGGGTAAAAACTCGAGCACAAATTCAATGTGTCACCACCACGAGCTCGGACTGAAAACTAGCTGTAGTCCGCTAAAACACTACCTTGGACATAAAAAGAAACTCGTCGATTACTTCTTCGGTGCAATATTGTATACAAATGCAATGAATATGAAAACAATTTTAAAGTAGTTCGTATATAATGGAACAAAGTTGTTTTTCATTGCTTGCGTTGAGACCTTTCGAATAGGCAGAGAAAGGCTCTTCGTTTTCCGGGTTTTGTAAGAGCGTATGTCCGAATCAAGCGAGCTGATCGAGAGGTAGAGACAGAATGTGTAATGAGCGTAAAACCGAAAAGGCGCATCACGAAACAGCGTATCGCGAGGTATACCTGTGTGTGTGTGTGTGTGTGTATATATATATATATATATATATATATATATATATATATAGGCCCGAAAAGCTTTCGTGTGTATTTTTTGCGTGCGTGTGTCTCTTCGACGCCCCCAGCATCCTGCCAACTTGGTAAGTGTCCGTTGGGCTTCCTTCAACACCTTGTTGCCACCCTCATCACTACCTTTTCTTTTCCTTAAGTTAATATATATATATATATATATATATATATATATATATATATGTGTGTGTGTGTGTGTGTGTGTGTATATATATGTATGTGTATATATATATCTATGTATATATATATATATATATATATATATATATATATATATATATAACGTTATAAATTCATTAGGTTAATGGTTACTTTGAAAAAACAAAACAAACTCACTCGGAAATACTTTCAGATATTGATTGGAGCAATTTCGACACAAACAACACGTTCGGTATATTTAAGCATCGCTTCATAGCGATAAAACGGCAAAACTCTCGCGTTTCACGAGTTGCGAAAAAAAATTCTTTAATGTACTGCTTCTATGGATTAAAAAATATATTGCCATTCCACACGGGAAAAAATAAAAATATTACGATACGAAACCTGAAGAGGAGGGAGGAGAAAAATAATGAGAGAGAGAAAGTTAGAGATGATACAGAAAAGCCGGAAAAGAATGGCTGGTAAAGAGTGATTTACGTGGGAAAGGAAGCATATACGTCAGGATTAAGGGTGGACAAGGGTAAACAATGGAGTGCGGGAAAAAGTAGTTAGAATTCACCACGGAAAGACGAGAGAGAGATGCGAGAGGTAAATTCACACACACACATACCTGTGTGTGTATGTGTGCGCGCGCATGCGCGTGTGTGTGTGTGTGTATATATATATATATATATATATATATATATATATATTGTATAAAAGACTTGGAAAGCGACGTTAGAATAAGATATGGAAGGTGCAGAGAGAGAGAATGGAAGGCAAGGGAATTAAGAGAGAGAGGGGGATTAAGTCAGATATGCGAGTGCGGAATAACCCACTAGGCATAGAGAGAAGGAAGAGGAAGATGATTTACTCCGAAAAAGACACCTGGAGTGAGAGAGGAAAGAGAAAGAAATGATAGTTTTTATGTGAATATACGATGCATAACGTTGCCAAGTCCGTTTCCCGACACAGGCTAAAAAGAGGGAGAAAAAGAAACAGGGTTTTTGGAGTGAAAACAAGGCGTGCTTTGCGGAAACCACGTGCGGTTACGGGGACGAGTGCCAAAAGGACGTTGCAAAAAGCCGTGCGCAAAGAAACGAGTTTTCAAAGCACGCGTTGTGGTACGGAAATGAGGGGAAAATAAAAACAAAGTTTACGGCGGAATAGAGTCAGTTATGGAGGAAACGCCCGATCAAAAAGACTGCGGTAAAGACTTTGGAAGAGAAAACACTATCTCTATTTTTTTGTTAAAGCAGTTTTCCCCGCGAGTCTAAACGCATTCCCTATGTAATAGTTTTCTTTGCGACGAATGGAGGGACTTTTTCGCATAGGGGTTCGATGAAAACGAGATAGGACACTTTCATATTCTTGCGGTCCCTGTCGAAAAACGAAAAGTGTCTGATATTCAAATCTAAAAGATAAATAATCACAGATGCAGCGAGAGTTTTAAACTAAAAAATGTTGCCGAAAGTGAGAGAGTAAAATGTAATTTAGATAAAGGAATATAAAAATCGATTATTCAATTTTTAATTTCACGAGTATCTCTTCGTAACTTCAAAAAAGTACGAATTGAGAGAATTTTGATTAAAAACTGCAAAGGAATAATGATAATATTTTATTTCTCACTGCTATGAGAAACACCAGTGAAAGTATACACAAAGCAAAACTGGACAACAACATTTATTAGGCGTATTTTTCTTTTACGTAAGGAATATTTTGTAGTCTTAAGACTGTTTTGTGTTTTAGTATTTTCGTAAAACTTTTATAACATGTTTATTCTTAGTCTGACTTCATCTAGGCAAAAACAAACTCCTGCAGTTGAAATCCTCCATAATGGAATATCTGTCTCTGTGATATGTTTGTGTCTAAAAGTAATCCTCGGGAACGATCCACCTTTTGCAAACGGTAATTGTCCCTTAGTATAACAGTATCTAGAAAAATTATGAATACGTCTTAAAGCCCGAATATTGGATTTAGATTATATTTTCTCCAACTTCATTTTTATTCCACAAGCCGTCATGTTCATTGAGTACTGATTAAAACTTTAATTGCTTTCATTTTTTTAAATGTGAGGTATCTATGGAATTGGTATAAACCTTTTACGTTTTATATTCTGATACACAATAAATATTTAAACCAATTCAAGAACAAGCACCCAAGAAATAATTGTCTCAGATATCTCCAATAGCCAAAACAAGTATATAAATAACCAAGCTTTGTAGCTAAAATGGGAATCCGGTTTTTTTATAACCTTGCTGTGTTTATTGGAGATACCTGAGACAAGTACCATTTAAGTGCTTGTTCATGAATTTTTAAGGCATAAGACGAGCTCGATAATTCCCTGTTGAATTTGAACCAGTAGCAAAAGAACACATTTAATTAGTACTATGACTAATTTTATTCCATAGTGGGTTTAGTTTATAAATTACTGTGTCCATTTTATGTTCATCATCTTAAGGTATAAAATGACCGAAAAATGTTTCGTCCATAAATTTTATATAAGAAAAAGTGACTGAAGCGAGTTTATAAAAGTTGGGGTTTTTAGGTATTTTGATGTGCCACTTTCGTCTTATACGCAACAATTCCAGTTATCTCCAAACTGCTATTTTTAAGGACTGTCATTTACTTGCATTCTTATCTCAAATGGAATAATATTGATACAACACGTCGATTAACCTTTTCCGTCCAAGCAAGACATATCTTAAATAATGGAAGAACGGTATCTCTGCCTGCGCATGTCTTAACAAGACAGAAAACTGTTGATGTACGATGGCGCGAGTTGTGATATATAGCACCCATCTCGTTTAAACCAATTTGAATTTCTAATACCCATAATAAGATTTATATTTAAACATTAGACATCACTGAAACATACACAACGTCTCGCAAATACTTTTTTTGCTCCCCTTTATTGTCAAGTAGCCTCGTACCAAGGAACGCCATTGTACCCACTCTGGGTTTTAAGAGACCTCATTCGAGTTGATTTATATGCACGAGACACATTCAGCTTAAACATCTTACCTCGTTTTATCTGTTAAACTGTACTATCCTGGAGATTGAGGGAGTATACACTGACGCGGAGGAAAAAGAGGTGGAATTAAAACTGTATAACATAGCGGCGAAGTTGAAGAAGCCGGTCTTTATGTGGGAGAGATAATGTGGTAGGAGGGGGTGGAGAGCCTTCACGAGAAAAAATTAAGAAGGAATAATTTGCACGGAATAATGTGGAAGTCATGGCGGAGACGGTGAGGAAAGAGAGGGAAGGAACTTTTGATGGAGAATGAGGGAAGAGGAGAGAAAGGAGTCTTTTTATGAAAAACAGACTACTGCCAGTGAGTAAATAAGATGTATGATAGGAGAAGTAAAGAAAAATGGTGTTAAATCTGTAATAAATTTTATTTCGATTAAAAATATTTTGAGATGCGCAATGAAAGGAAGTAAATCTCGATTACCATAGAATATGATGAGAGAAAACTCAAATAAAGCAATCACTTGCCAGAAGAGTTTCTTTTAAACTTTGTACTTTATAATTTTCATCAGTGCTGGGAAACAAAAAAAACTGTTCGTTACGTTTTTCGTTACAGGCAAAAAAGTGATTTCGTTTTTCGTTACGCAAAAATCTACATTTCATTTTCCGTTACGTTTAACGTAATAACGAAATAATTCAGTAAAAAATAATGAAGTGTAGTTACTCTTATTTTTTTTGTTTAGAGGTTACTTAACTACCATGAATACGTCTTTCTCATTTAGAATAATAATTTATAGGCACTTCTAAATATATGCTACAGATCAGGAAAGTTTTTAAGATTTTAAAGTATTCGGCACATTTTTAGTTTTTTATGATCATGTATGAAAATTCGGATTTTCATATTAAAAATTTTATATTCAAGTTAATAAACTTAACACATATTTAAGACTAAAATATTAGTGTTGAAACGGTTATGCCCTATATTAAAAATTTTTATAGGTAACACAAAAAGTAAACTGAGATTCCGTAATTAAAGATAATAAAAGGAACCCGTCGGCCGGTTGCACCGATTGTAACTCGGAGAACATGCTCCTGCTACAGACCTAAAATTTGGTAGGATGATCGGTCATCAGATAAAACTAAAGAGAATTATCCAAATACCAATATTTGCCCTCTCTTGACTCATTTTTGATGTAGTTCTTTCTTTTCATATCCCCAATAAGAAATACACGGATCTCTCTTCGCTTTCACCAGCGCGCTCGTGATCTCTTGATCACTCACCGCGTTTAAGCAACGGAACTGACTCTTTCGCTCCCGCTATAACTAAAAGACGTTTAATATTATATCGTGAACGCCATATCTCAACGTCACGTGGAATATACCTTGCATATTAGTTTTAATGCTTCTTTTATTTTGCATTTGAATAGAAATACATGTTAAAATTGAAACATTTTCTTCTAAAACTACTTGCGCTTGCTTAAGTGGAATTTAAATAAATACGTCTGATAAGCAAAATTCTATGATAAAAATTGAAATCTTTATTTTTTTGCAGAAAATAGTACATATCCCGCGATAATAGTACGATTCCCTTCTTTTAACGCTTAAAGAAAAAGGCACTGCATGATGGATATCGCATTTCTTATGTAAACTGAATGATAGGAAAATTTCTGGAATCGAACTCGCGCTTTCGAATATCAGAAAAATTTTCCTAGACAGGTCGTCTTCAGTGGTCAAAGATATCCACAAAATATCATGAAAATCGGTCAATCGTTTCAAAAGTTAATAGGAAGACAAAGACTGAACGACGAAACAAGAAGCTTATTTTACATTCTGGAAAGTACGGTAAAATGCGCGATTCAATGCTTTTTCAGAGAATTATTTTGATGCTAGCTTTGAAAAATATAATGACTCAAATTGTTCTTATTTACAGCAAGAACAAGAAATATGAAAAAGTTTGATATAAAAAACAGGGGATGGAGGAATGGGAAAAAAGATAGATATAATGGGTAGGAGAAGAGAGAGGGGAGAGGGAGAGGATGGGGAGGTAAGCTGACAAGTAAACTAAGGGAGGAGTAAGACTGCAGGAGGAAGACGTGTGGGTTAGAGAGAAACGGAAAACGAGCAGAAGCGTAAAAGTTTAGACATTGTATGAGGTTTCATAAAATAGAATTAAATTTTAAAATAAATTAAAATTTATGGCCACTAGTTTGCAAATAAGAGATAAGAAAATAAAATAACATTCGATTAGGTGCTGCTGAGTTTATCCTAATTCATTATAAAATCAGATACTCCCTTCCTATGCAGATGGTGGACATTGCTGTCTTCAGAATCGAACACAGAATCAATTGGTATATAAAACGGCATTTTTTAAATAAAATGTCGAAGAAAGCCGCCACACAAAATTACTTTACTATAATTAAAACTAAACAAAATATAAACTTGAAATATGTATGAAAATGGGACTGACTTCTTCAACACTGAATGAACTTCGTTTCTCTGACGGCTGTCAAAATGTCACCCTGTGACCGTCTTTGGTAATTTGAAATAAACTGAAATTGTTAATTAATCTTCATTTTCAGGGAAAAATAACTATCCACTGCTACTAAACCCGTCTCATAATAATAATAGATATGAAGCAGTATTGACCTCTAACGAACGATGAAAACACGTTCGAATTGTGGATTCATTCCGACCTTGCTGAAATACCTTATTACGTTAGACTGACGAACAGTGGATAGAATTCAAGATTGGAGGGGATGATGGCGTTGGAACTTGCAGAGCATCGACCTTGAAAAGAGAAAAAAACCCACTCCGGTATAATAGCAAAAAGAATGTTTTCGTAGTACGAGGCACTGTGAGGGAGGATAGGGAATGGTAGAGGCCCTTAACTACCAGCGGCACATTCATTGAAGCTTCCTTCCTCAACCTCCACGCTCCTTATCTCGTGCTTCCTGGAGAAGGATTAACACCAAGGAACCATTCCTTTCACAAGTGGAAGAAAAACCCAAAGGACAACAGGTAGTGGTCAGATGACTGTTGAGTTGCATGCCTTGGTTTTCGGGCGCCAAGGGTGACCGCACAACTGCGCACCGGTGGTGGCACCTTAGCGCTGGTTGAAGTGGATTGGGAATGCTCACTAGTGAGCGTTTGGGTCTTCGTTGGTCCTATTTCCTCCTTGTTCGGGGGGAGGTCCTCGTCTGCGCCCGTGGAGGAGCGCGGTCGTTTATGTTTGTCCCAGGGCTGCGGAGTTGTATCTGCAATCTTGCGTAGATACTCCGTCTCCTTGTCAGCTCAGCTGTTTTTTCCCAAAACCGGATGGCCTGTAGCCTCATGGATTCGCGCAATGTCGGGATGAACAGCCACTCGTAGAAGTCCTTTAGCACCCTTCCTCTCCTCGTGATGGTACGCAGACAGGCGCGTTCTGCTGTGTTGAGGTGGTAGTGGCCGGCAGAGTTAAGGCGTCCACTCCAGGCTGGTGAGGCGTAGGTCAGGGTAGGAAAAATAATGGCCCTGTAGATGTAAAGTCTCCGGCGCAGCGCGATGTTGTCATTCCGAAGCAGCGGTGAAAGCACAATTTTCGAGCGGATGGCTATGTGCGCCACCCGTCTTTGCATGCTTCTCGAAGGAAAGCCTTCTGTCGAGTGTCACCCCCAAATAGGTGACGTCCTCCATTCACTCCGCCTGTTGGTCGCCAATAAGGATACTATACGGATCCGGCAGCGGTTAAACGGAGAAGATTATGGTTTGGGTTTTCCTCGGGTTGACCTCTAGCTTGGAAGCCTGGAACCAATCCAGAAAGGTATCTATGGAGCGCTGTAGGCATTCCGCAGCCTTGGCCTTGCTCCAGGATTTGCAAAGAAGCGCCGCGTCATCGGCATACAGGGCCAGGATTGTGTTCCATCCCAGGTCCACTGAAAGATCCGAAGTGTAGATGTTATACAGGCTGGGGCCGAGAACCGAGCCCTGCGGTACGCCGGAGGAGATGGCGTGTGGCGGTGATTCCGTCCCGTGCCATCGCACGGAGAAAGTCGTGCCTCTGAGGTAACTGCCAATAATGCTCTGCTACCAGGATGGAAAACCGAAGGCGCGCAGTTTCCGAAGTAGTCCCGAATGCCACATCATGTCGAAAGCCTTAGTAGTGTCAAACAGGGCGGCCGCCACATGCTGCTTCTTGTTACTGGCTTATGTAATGAAGTTGCAAACTCTCGCCATCTGGTGCTCTTCCCTGAAGCCAAACTGCTGGGGAGGAAGGGTGTTGTTGTCCCGTAAAACTGGTGAATGTATGGAAGCAGCAAACGCTCTAAGGGTTTCCCCATTCCATTCAAAGGGGAAATGGTGCGGTACTCCATGGGATTTCGGGAGGACGTTCCCTTTGGGTAGCAGACCACACTTCCTTTCCTCCAGATTGATGGAAAGAGGCCAAGACGAAGGCAGGTGGTAAATAAGAAGGCAAGCCAGGTGCCAAAGGCTTGTGGCATTTGTCGCAGGACGTCGTTCAGTATCTCATTCGGGTCCGGAGCCTTCTTCGGTCGAAGTCTTTTAAGTGCTGCTCCGACGTCCGTGGAAGCAATACTCGGAGAGGAGACGTCGTCAGCAGCAGTGTTGACAGGCGCATGATCGACGTCCGCTGCAGTTCTGGAAAACCGTCTCAATATAAGAGGCCATGAGCTGCGCTTTTTTGCCAGAAGTATTGGCTGTAACGTTGGCGTGGAGGGTCATATAGCTGATCCATTCTGAGGGCCTGCGCCATGCGCCAAATGAAGCCGTCCTCGAGGGAAAGGGAAGCAAGTTTGTTATCCCAGGCAATGCGGCGGTAGTCACGAATGACTTTCTTGATTTCTCTCTCCATGCGATGGAGCTGCGACCAAAGCTCCGGGGCTCCGGTTAACTGAAAACGGGGGCAAACCCGGTTCTTGGCAGTAATCAGCTGCCTAATGTGGACGGGATGTTCCATATTACGATGGAGCCTTGCGAGTCCGGCAGAGAATGGTCTCCGCAGCAGCTGCATTGATCCTTGTGGTAAGCATCCGGTCGCATTCGTCTGCATCTTTCCCAGTGGAGATGTCCGGGAGTTGCTCCGATAAGCTGTCCGTTAGAATGCGGCGAAAGTCGTCCCATCTGGAACCCTTAAGGTCCTGGAAAGTTCCTTCTGGAAGGAGGAGTGGTCGGATGCCAAGGTAGGCAACCACATGATTGTGGTCACTGCGGAGGACTGCCGTTGATGACACATGGATGGAAGTTTGCAACCCCTTGGTGATGTAAAAGTCCAGGACATTTCCATTTCCATCGCCCATGGTGGAGTAGTAGGTTGGTTGCAGTGGACCCACAACGCTGAAGCCGGAAGCATCCGCCCAGTTTTCCATTTGTCTCCCACGGCTGTCCTCGTTCCTGGAGTTCCAGGAGGGATGCTTTGCGTTAAAGTTGGCCGTTAGCAAGATAGGATAGCCCAACTTGGCAAGGGCGTCCAAGTACTCCACATGAAAGGGACGCGATGGAGAAAAGTAGCAGGAAACCAGCGTCAAACATCCCTTGGCGGTACGCAGCAAAACCAATGTGACCTCAGCAGATTGGGGTGTAGGTAGTAAAATCTCCGCAGCGTCTTGATCGTCACGGACGACAATTGCAGTTCCGCCGGATGCTCTGGCGTTGGCTGTGACTGCTCGATCTTTACGGAAGATTTTAGAGCCTGGGATGGTCCATGTGGTAGAAGAAAAAAGGTGGGTCTCTTGGAGGAAGGCAACAACAATGCCATGCCTCTTAAGAAAGCCCAGCAACTCAGGAGATTTCCCTCGGATGTCCGCTCCTGCATTCCAGGAGGCGAATGCTGTAGTGGTCAGGATAGAGTTTCTTTCGCGACAAGGCGACAAAACTGACCCTGCGGGGGACAAGCAAGACCGGGGAAAGAGATTTTAGGCCACTTTTACTTGCTCAAGACACGCCGCCTTGAACGAATGTCACTAGAACATAACCCCTTTACAGTCTGTTAACGAAATAACGAAATTTATTTTTTCGTTTTCGTTACGCTTTCCGTTACAGCTATTTAAAAAATCTCGTTAACGCTTTTGTTTACGTTAATCCAAAATAATTCCGTTATTTCGTTACTTTACGCGTAACGTTTTCTAGCACTGATTTTCATTTAAACAAGACAGTTTGATATTCCTGTAAAAACCATTTCCCTTGTCTGAAAAATTTGTGTCTTCAATTGGACTGTAGTAAATAAAAAATAACGTCTCATATAGCAAATACGCGCCCTATATAGTGTCGAATAAAAACAAATCAATGTTATTAATTTGATGAATTCTTACGCTGCATCTACCAATCAATTTGCTAACGTTTTCAATGAGCTAATATAACATAAAAGATTACAAGATAATATAAAGGTAAGAAATCATGCAGAGCCTAGGTCTTCAAACTTTTTGATTCACCACCCACCTTTACTATATTTAGCCATCTGAAATAAGTACACCGCCCACTTTTCGTATCAACATAATAATAAAAATGCCCACCAAAAACCCTAAAACGCCCACTAGTGGGCGCTATTGCCTACTTTGAAGACCACTGATGTAGCGTACGAAAAATATGTGGTGTGACCTTCATTTCAGATACATTCTTAGTTTATAGACTATGTCACTCAAATAGCCATGAAAAGTTTATAATAACAAAATCCGATTTTCAGCTAGAATGTAGTCGTTGTTAGTTGTAAATCACCGATTAAAATCTACTATCTACTATCGGTGAACCACCTCTGATGACAGTTGCTTTTCGGCCGATATGCGCATCTGGTTTTCCAAGCCACTTTATGACTGTTAGAGAGACATAGTCTGTCAGTTTGATTCTAGCGAGCTCGACAATTCTCTTTTGGAGAAGCGCTGGACTTGCATAGCGAGCAGAGTATTTCGAGCAACGGCGGAGTTCTGCTGGACGTGGGGCGACAAGTGCGCGAGATGAATCAACGTCACTGTAGTTGTTGGCACTTTATCCCGTCTAATGCGTATTTTTGGACCTTGTAAAGAATTTTTTCAGCATAAACTACATTGATGAATTAAGAAACTGCACAAAAGGTTCTTTATTCATCTTACTCGAGATAATCTATTGTAAAAAAATACATAAATCCGAACAAATTAACATTGCGCTAGTAGGTATAAAATATTTAGTCTTATGCGTCACCTCAATTTATAATAGTATAGTTTCATTAAATCACCATGAGATTAGTTTCTACTCCGAATGTATGCATGTTAATCGGGAAAAACGATCTTGAGCAACATATAAAACAGCTGATTTGGAAACTTTTATATTTTAGATGTCTTTTTAAAACTTATCTGATGATAATTATTTTATCTATATTATATATGCCTCAAAATTAAGTCAAGGGTCATCTATATCTCTTAAAGGAAAATTCTATGAAAAGTGAGGTAAGCTCATTATATTTTGTTTTGTTTCCAATAAATATTATGACCTAGTTAAATGAGAATTTTACAATTATTTCTTAAAAATAAAAATAGATTATTTTATTCTGATGGCTCGAGGTTGGTAGATTTTTACATCGTTTAAAAAAACATAAATCTCACAATCAAAGAAAACCAATAATTTTTTTCTATACGTATTTTAACTATAAAACTATGAAAAGTAGTGAAAGTTTAAAGGAAAAGGGAATCCATGAGTACTTCTGGGAACTACTCTCATTTGGCAGTCTAAGTAAACGAAAGAAATATATCGGAAATTTTCATTTTGAAAGGAGACCACGGCTCTAAATTCGGCAACGACAACGAAATCGTTAGCCGTCGTTGAGAAAGCAGAGAAAGACATTCAGATGGGGATAAGAAGTTATCGCGATAAACGAAGAGGGACTAAGATGGCCAGAAGATTCCGAGAATCATTTGTAATAATATTGAGAGAGAGAGTTTCGAAAAATGAACCCTTACAAGTTAATTATAGCTAAAAAAATTAAAATACAATACAGGTGACGTCGAGATGAAGAGGACAGAATATGGAATTAGGAGGGGCGGAAGAAAAGAACGAGACTGAGAAGAGCCACTACCGAGAAACTTCGAGTTGTTGCTAGCGAAATAAATTCGATAGAAGCAGAAGAGGAAGGAAGTAAGAGACTGGAAGTT
Source organism: Tanypteryx hageni (assembly GCA_028673005.1). Classification (NCBI taxonomy): domain Eukaryota; kingdom Metazoa; phylum Arthropoda; class Insecta; order Odonata; family Petaluridae; genus Tanypteryx; species Tanypteryx hageni. The sequence continues at coordinate 63,599,722 of CM054116.1, forward strand.
ATTTATAAGAGCGCGAATGAAAAGGGAGCCGATGAGATCGTCCTCTTGAATTCTACCGCACAATGGAATTGTCGTTCGGAGGTCAGAGCTGATTAACCCTGACCATTTTACCCTTGCTGGGTTTCCCGTCTCATCCCTTTCGTATTTAAGGAAGCTTTTGAGCTCCCCCCTTACAGGATACTATTAAGATAGCAGCCATCTTCCCTTCCCTCTACCTCTCTGACCCTCTATATCTTTGTCCTTGCACACACACTCACTTTCTCCTTCCTTCCGCCTCCCCGCCTCAACCTCGCCAATCCTATTCATCCGCCTTGGCGTGTGCTCTCGGCTCCCGAAACAATCACGTCGGATTGATTCTCCCTCGAGAATACCTTTGGAAAGTCACGTTAAAGCTTACGACGGAACGAGACGGAGAGGATGGCTTTCTTGGAGCATCGGAGAGTATGAACGGGGGGGGGGGGAGGAGGGGGGTAAAGCGTCTCGTGTATTGCAAGAAATCTCGCCGAATGACAGAACGAGAGCAAGTGGGAGATAATACGCTTTCGAACCATTCGAGCAATTGCTCTGAATAGGTTAGCGAGAGGTAAGACGGAGATGTTATACGGAACGGGGATACGGCGAAGGTGCTTCTGAGTGTGAGGCGGGGAAGACTCGGGGGTGGAGTAGGGAGGAGGAAGGGAAGGGGAATAAACGCTATACCGCACGGTGGATCGAATGAGGAAGGAGGCGGCGGCATGTCGATGGAATTACGGCCCTAGTTTCCGCGAATTTAATGAACGAGCCCTCCAAGTTATCTAGTGGTTTAAGCCGGAGATGTTCCTTTGCGAAAATTTGCTATTGGAAATCTTTCGGAATGGTGAATAATCACATTTCCCCCGCCTCTTCCCATCCCGCGTAGGTGCGCGACTTTTCTTTTTCTCCACGGATGATATTTTCAAGGAAGCTGTTATTGAAAATGCTTCAGAACGAACTTCATATAGGAGAGAAAAGGAGGGAGAAAGAGGGAGAGAGAGAGAGAGAGAGAGAAGAGCCTCGCCTGAATATCAGAGGTGATTCGAACGGAAAAATGTGTTGTCTTTTTTTTAGGTGCATATAAAACGAAAACTGCTTATTGAACAAACGCAAATCATCCTCAGCCGCCGCGTGGATTTAATAATCGTAAAGGATTCCGAAAGGAGTGAAGGGTTTAAAAGCTCCACTCGTTTTTCCGTGACAAATTTAAAAACTGTCCGGAGTCAAATTCTAAGAAAAATAACATTGAACGGTTTTGTAGGCAAGAGGAGTTTCTGTATTTTACCATTGAATATGAATTTCATAGAATATATCTCCATTGAGTTTTTGTTCAACTTAAAAAATTATTTAAGCGTTGCATGAAATGCGGATAAATTTAATCAAGTTAACTAAAATTAATTGGAGTAGTAATAAACGTATTGGTAAAGAATGTACTATTTTTTTATTTATGTATTACAAAAATAAACTCCATTAACTTTCACTTGTCGAAGATGAAATCCCGGTGGAAGAATAAATATTTCTGCCTTTTAATATTTTGTAATATTAGGCGACATCTTGGACGATGAAACTTCGTTACTTAATTTCCTATACAAAGTCATATCCATCCTTGCCCGTTAGCAAGCAAATAACCTAGTCAATAAATCATAACAACATCACGCTGCTGAAAATTTGAAATTCAGCAATTAAACAGTCCGAACTTGAGCAACGAAATACTTTCTAGCCGAAGCCAAACAAATTTCGTTTTATTTAATAAGTATGAATGAATTCTCGAGTATTATTCGGTGAAGTAGGAAAAATGAATGGTATTTGACTTCTACTGCATTGATATTAAGAAATGGAGAAAGATATCTCGGAGACATGGAAGGAATTGGAAGGAATAGAATAGAATAGACTTGCGTAGGCTGCACAACAGGGTCTGGAAACTGGGCCACATCTCACGACAGAAACGGAACCATTGAGCTCTGGTATTTGAAAAATGCAATGATAAAAAAACAACTTGCTTGGAATCCCATGTAAATTTGATTCCATATATGGCATGAGAATTCACTAGTAACAGAAATTTCATTTCAGTATTTGCCTTTTTATTCCTGACACTTTCGAGTAAATTATATTAAATCCACGCTCATTCACAGATATTTTTATACCGATATATATTGAAAAATCAGTTGATTTAATGGTGCGTAGGATGAATACTATCTATTGAATTGTGAATTGAAATAAATTTCATTCTTAAATGGTAAACGAATTTTAAAATAAGTCATATCGGGATAAATAATTTACTTTTAAAAAGCTTACTGCCCAATGTTTTTGAAATATTGACCGAGAAAATAGTGTCTTTGCCGCATTTGCGTTTTATCACTCTCTGCAAATTAATTAGCAACATTAATTCGAAACGCTTATTTTAATTTTTCAGTACACTATAGGATTGAAATCTACTGAAATTAATTAATTATAAATGGTCGCATATATTGATTCACAGCTCGTAATGGATGAGAAAAAGAACTTAGTGATGCCAATAGGTGAGTCAAATTAGTAAATTTTTAAGTTGTTTTACATATTCCTGTAAAATATTTTTAGTGCAGTTTTATAAAAATTAAGCGAATTCTACGATTTCTACCGTGAGATTAATAGTGCCAGCTACCGTTAAAAAAATCTCGCTAAAATGGTATGCTGTGTATTTCTAAGTGCGTGTGAACTAGGGTGAGTGCGCGTTATCCGGTAACGCCACAAACATTCTTCTATCCCCGTGCGCGCACGAATTCGAATACCTTGACACAACAAACACAAATCTTTCGTTGCTGACATAAAAGCACTACTCTAACAAATCAGTCTGACCTATCGAGGAACACTAAACTTTCCTTTCCATTCGAAGGAAACCGCACCGAATCCAATATGCAAAGTCAAAACCACTATGATTGCGGTCGTACATTTATCCAACTTCGAGTACAAAACCCAATTTATCAAGGGTTAAACAGATAAAAATTGTTCCCGCAACCTACGTAAACTCTCTCTCTCTCTCTCTCTCTCACTCCCTTCATCCTTCCCCACAAGTCTCTCCCACGTCACAACTCATTTCGGAGACGACACCTGCGAGTTTCACGCCTACTTCTTCCGACCTTTCGTCAAATCTTTCCTTACGTCGCAATTTTGCCATTAATAATTCATGAAGCTTATTTTTGCGGATTAGCCGTCTGTCAGTCCAATTCCGCCGCCGCCATGTTTATCCCCCTCCCCACCAACACCACATTTCCACGCGCCATTACAGGTACCAACGGCTGCAAAACAAAATGAAGCGAAATAAGGCAGGCCGAGGTGGTTTCCTTTTTTCTCCTTCCCCCCTCACCACCCCCCCCCCCCACTCCGCTCCTTGAGGTTTGAAAATTCCGGCGGGTGCGAGGTGTTTCTGTTGTGGGAAAGGAGTTTGTGTGACGGGAGGTCGCGATGGAAATGACACGCGACGTGAAAAGAGAAAAGGTTGTAAGCCGGAGAAAGGAGGAGGGGAAGGTAGAGAACGTAGCAGAAGATAATACGAAAGGAAAGGGTAAAGAGAGAGAGAAAGGAGCAGAGAAGGAATTGAGGGAGGGGTGATGGAAAGGGAGTATCGGAAAAGGAAAGACTTTGCACAGTGGGATATGGACACGCTTGAAGGGAAAGGACTTTTTCGCGCTGTAATCAAAATTTAGCGAGGAAACAGTGTATTCAATATTCGCGAACGGGACTACCGGGCGCAGGAGATCTATGGAGGGGCTAAGAGGGCTTCAGCACAGGCCTCCCTTGTAAAAAAGGAAAAATTGTTGCACATAAAAATAAAATTATTAATTAGTTAAAGAACCTACTTTTCATAAAATTTGCTTCTTATGTTCATCAATATAGTGTACCATTTTTCGGAAAAGGCACTATTTTAAGCGGGAATAAGGCCGCTGCATACTAGAGCGGTTATAAAATGTTCTCGAACGGTACTATAATGAGGAAACTGATTCTGAGACGTGGATTTTGTGTACGGAAATAGGACGGCAAAATACAATCCCTAATCTGTTGCATTTTAGTATTATTAGCACCATTCTATAAATGCTTATATGGAGGCCAATAAAAATACACAAAATAAATATTGATTGTACCATAATTGGACCATGAGTTGGGATTTTCAGGATTCATCCTTGGCCTTCACGGCTATTTCAAATGTACTATTGTGCTCCTTGAATAGGGAGAAAGGAATTGTTCAAGTAGTTTATTCCTCTTTTACTCGGTTAAATAATTAAAATAGTATCTACATATATTTACTCATTGGGATGCTTGATCATTTTTTCCCAATGTAGTCCAGGCCGGGTTACCTGTACTATCGCGATGCAATCCCACCAATCTTTTCACTTTTCTCCTGTTTTAGTGACTTCCATGTTCGCACAAATATCATTGCTGGCTTCCTTTGAATCTTTTTTCCCCAATATAATGGCGAAATCATTTTGGTGAAGAATCATAAATTCCTGATGCCTATGAGGCAACACTTAACAGGTGCTCAGGAATAGGACTAAGGTGAATAAAGTCGTGTTTGAAATGGTTATCACACTTTGGTATTCCCATTACGTTATACGCGAACAGAGAGAAAGTGCAGGCGAGAGTGAGGCGTGAATGAGCCTAATGGCGGCGCACTGCGATACAGGGGGACAAATGAATAGCGATTGCGCGCAAACCGTTACAAACGGAATGGGAGTGAGAGATGGACACAGAGAGGGAAAGTGAAGCGGAGATTGGATGGGAATTTGCGGAGAGGCGCGGTGTCGATTATTAGCACTCGCGAAGGGACAGTCGCCGCCCGCATGCGGGAAGAGGGGGTCGGCCGCGTTGGTTTGTCAGTTCCACAGTAAATATTTCTGCGGGATGCTCGCAGAACTAGGGAAAGTCGTTCCACGAGAAACGTCTGTTCGTTCGTTCGAGCGACCTCTAAGGGATTTATCCCCGACCACAGAGAAGACAGGCGCCCACGCCGAAGCGTCCAAAATACTCTCTGGAAACCAGCAGTTGCACCTGGTCTCTCTCTCTCTCTCTCTCTAACTCTCTCTCTCTCTATCTCTTCTCCTGGAATCTCCCTTCCCCTCTCTCTTCCACTTTCTCCTTTTTCCTCGCTGACTTGCCACATTTCCTTCTGCAAGCGAAAAATCACTCGAGATTTTGAGTTCGAGTAACAGAGCGTACAAGAGTCCTGCCTCTTTAGCAGATACGGTTCAAGTTAAAGATAATTCATGGGACGAAAATAACGCATTAAGTGCATTTTTCGTGTATATTAGATTTTTCAATGCAATGAAAATTTAGCCTTCTCTAGGTTTCTTGCTTTTTTCATGAGCATAAATAAAAGCATCGGAAGATGATAACGAAAGGTATATAACTGGATGTGAAAGAAGTCGGGCCATATACAATAGAAAACAGATGAAAAATGCTTAGGATGGTAAAGTTTTCTCTAGTTTTTTATCATATTAAGCCACTCATCGTATGTATGCTGAATTTAGAGCATAGACGAAAAATATCTAAATCAATTTCCTGTAAAATTATACTTGGCAATATTACATTGATTTAATAGCTATTTAAACATTCTAGGAATCACTGAAATATTTTCAGTGTTTCTTTTTGATCAGATATTTTAAATGCAAAAATTATTGCAAATCCAATGAAATAGAGCACTGAAACTAGTAATTTGTATTAAATGCTGTTTAAGAATCGTATTTATCTTGCTCTCCAAAATACCTCTGATATTAGCTATCGTACAATTCTCCATCAACTACAGTTGTGTAAATGTTCCTATGAAAACAATGATTCTATAAGAAATTTGGACGAAAGTTTTCCTTGGACGAAAAAGAAATCGTAAGTTTCTTCAAACTCTCGAAATAAATAAGAAAGTTTCCAAATCCATTGTGTCATGAATACGTTTCCGAAAAAGAATGAGCAGGCTTAAAGTCAAAGGTTCCTGTACGAGCGAAGATTTCACTGTCATAGAACTCCCTTACCCATGACAAATGATGCCTTCCCGCTGTGCGCGTATTTTGCGTATTAATAACCGTTTACTCATGAAAAACAGGCTCGTTTAAAAGTAATTTATGGATGACTCCGTCGCTTTCTTCTGAAAACTACTCTGCCCTGTTCAATCTCTAAGTAAAAAAATCTGATCTGCCCACCACATGACTTTCTTCATAGCTGTAATATTTCTAATAATTCCAAATAAGCTAAATGATAACAAATATTTTAAGGAACTACGAGAAAAAGTCAGACTTAACAAAGAATTGAAATAAACTCAAACCGTAGCCTTCTGATACTGGATATAGCCACGAAGCTCCAACAATTAAGAAAATAAAAAGGAGCGTTACTATGACGTAACTAAGTGTAAAATGTTTACAATAGTTACCAGTATGTGGTGTGGTTGTGGCAGCCAAAAAATTAGTTTTTAAGATATCTCTTAAACAATGCATTATAGGGGAAAATGTTTCAAACAAAGGTTGTAGAAAATTAAATTTCCTATAGCATTTATTCAAAAAATGTTTTTATATTAATCAAATATTAAAGCAAATATTAAAAAAAAACGGATGTGACTAGAGTAAACACCCACTTCCGGTTGACCGATCATTACCAAAAACTAATCAGTTCTTTTTCATTTAACAAAAATGTCAAATATAAAATTTCGCGTTAATCTGATTAATAGTTTTTGAGTTCGACCATCCACAAGAAAGTCACACACAGACATCATCGAGAAAATGGTGAAAACGTGTCCAGGGGATCTCAAAACGTGTATTTCCGTATGTCGAAATCGATTTTTTTACGAAAGTAATACTTCCCACATACTGCATATGGAGAAAGTTAAAAGGCAATGATATCAGGATTGATTATTTAATAAGTAAAGGCAGTAGTGACAAAAATATGTTACAAATGCCTGACAATCGAAATTCATCAGAGCGTATGATGTTGATCAGTATATTACTTGATAAGACACACGGATTGAAATGCTAAAAACAATCTCAAATAAATGAATGATAATGTATTCTGACCGCTTTAGCTCATATTACCCCATTGAAATTGATTTTGAAATACATCATCTCAACTTATAGGCGATTGATCGAGAAATGGGCCAAATAATAATTCTAAATATAAATTAATAGATTTTTAAACACTGAAATTTTTTATGTAATGTATGGTTTGTTATATTTTAAACCTAATAAGCTTTAAAATATAATAAAGCATACATTAAAAGAACATTCCATAATATATCACTAAATATCATAAACCTTCAGTTTTTATTTCTTAGCTATGTATTTTAAAAACATTTGATATATATCCTTTAAAGAAAAAAGTGCATTATTCTGCATGCAAATAACTTGCCCGAGAATAACTCGAACTGTTTTTACAGATTGCATCGTTAAAAGTTTAGTCGTTAGTGTAACCACTTTAACGATTGATTCTATAAATATTCCATCCGTTCTTTGGTAATGTGACGCTATTAATTAATTAAAGCTGCAACTATAGATAACATTTTTATTAAATAGATATAATCCAAAATAGGCTACCGACAGGGAAAATTTAGGTGTTCCACAACAACAAAATACATTATATCATGAGTAAATTTTTAAAGTTGTCTTAAAACATGGTATGTACGTAATTTTGTTGTCAAAGGACCGTTTAAATTTATAACTAATCTATTAACACAAAATCAAAACCTAATCGCTCAATTTATCGAATTATTGATTTAAATCCTCTTCCAAAAGTACCCAGTGGAAAAACATAAATAAATTGGCGCGTTCCAATGAAATAGCATACAAATGTGTGGATTACAAATTAAAATAATCTCTCTCATGCACACACGGTATTAACATTTTCTTCCTTTTATATCGGCTAGAAAAATGAAGTCCTTTTCGTCAGACAAAATGTTAAAAATTCCCAAAGCCGAGCAAAATAGATACAAAAATTAAAATTAAAAAGAATTTATTTAAGGTAAAAAAACTCACAAACGAGTGGCAAAAATAATTATTCAACGTAGGTATGTAAATAATTCGAACCTTTTCATCTACTCCTTTTTCTGGGTCGTAATACACCCCCTTTTAATCTGGTAATTGATTACTTAGCTTTATTTTGTGGAGACGAAACAGGAGAGTAGAACAAAAGTTTTCGGCGGACAAACCGCAAATTCATTACTTAACAAACGATTCGAAGAAAGAAGGCGACGGTGAAGCTCTGTGAGCACTGACGCAAGGGAAGAAGAGTAGGAGGGAAATTAAAGTTGAATTTTAGGAGTCGGAGGTGGGAGGGAGGGTTCTAAAAGACGTCGCGAATGCCTGGGACGAGGGCGAGAGTTAATTTTCTTCTAAAATCCGAAAACCCTTTAACCCCAAATCCTACCACTCCTACCAATCTGCCCTCTCCTTCCTCCATCGACCTCACTACCCCTCTCCCTTTCCTCTCCAAAAGCCTAACCCTCTACAAAGTCTGCGAGATGCGCCTAATTCCATTTCCGGATCAGCCGGGACCTTACGCCTTCGTACCACCCTCTATTCCCACCCAACCCCGCCCCCACCCCACACTTCTTTATTCATCCCCCTCCCAACCTCATTCCACTTTCCGTCTGCCCTCGACTGCCTTCTCAACTCCCCATCCTCCGCCTCCAAATCCTTCACCCTTTTCCTCCACCGCGCCAAACCATCCTCATCGCTTTGACCTGCGAACACTGAACTATCTACTCCCCTCCTAGCCTGGCGCCGTCAGTCAGCCTCTGCTCATTCTCTTCTCAATTACCGAACTTGTACGCGGGTCCCTTTGAACCTCCAAACCAACCTCCATCTCCTTCCCGCCTCCTTTTCTTTCACCTTCCCTTTCTAAGGCGTTTTCTCCTGAAAACCGATGCGTACTTTATACATACGCCACCTTTAGGAGGATGCCGAAAGCTTACCACGCGTTTCCAGACGCCGCGGCGGTTGACCTTGCTACCTCGCTTTAATCCTCGGCACGTTCCTCGCTGTAGAGATTTATGCACGAGGGAAGGAAGATTTTTACCTTAGCCATAATTAACTAGAGGTTCCGAAACATTCTATGACCAGGGTTTGGTGATGCGGGATCCATGTAAATTCATATCGTCCTCTCTTGCTCATTTTTGGCTTGCGAATATTGCGTTCAAAACAATAAAAGATGCGTAATGTAGAGTAACGTAAGAGAGCTCTGGTCTCAATTATTCGTGCTCGTTACTTCCTTGATATAAAATAACATCCGTCTCCGACCAATCATATTTTTTATGGCAATTATGGAAGTTAAAAACATTTTAACTGTATTTTTTCCGCTACCTCGACGATCCTTCGTTAGATATAGATCACTGACGCATTTTTGAAATTTTAAAAATATTATTAAGAGATATATTTTTTATTTGTTCATTTATTTATTCATTAATATTTCACATACAGCACACAAATGACCAATTTACAGTGAAATCCATAGCTCAACAAACAACAAACGCAAACATCCACGCCCTAGGCGGGATTCGAACCCGCGACCTTAGTATCCGTTGGCAGATATTCTAACCACCCATCTACCAAGGCCGGTATGAGAGAATAAATATTAATATAATAAATATGAGGCATAAAACTTCCACAACCTAATTTACAGATGGAAACCCTATTTGGACGACGATCTGGAAGCGGCGGAAGGGCTTGAGTGTTTCTTAGACCTTCAGAACTACACTGACTGGAGCATTTGCTACTGTAAAGGTCACTTACGTGAGTTAGGTTAATGGGTAGGAAAGGATCTGAGAGTAATCCACGCAGATTCTATATATCAGAGAGGGAGCTGCAAAAGGCATCTGTACTCAATGGAAGGGCCTATTGAAGTGATGGTTTAACGTTAAAAGCTCATTTGAGGAAGGCAGTGGAAGAACGCCCTTAACCACATTCCCTGGTAACCATGACTTGAGAAATGTGGGTCAAGACATGAGCAGAACCCAGCCTAAGAGGGTGTATTGTGTCCGGCAGTGATTGGAGTAAGGCCATTTCGGTAGTCATCGAACGAAATCCTTACATAGCCGAAAAAAGGAAACGAAGGTAAAGAAAGCGGAGGTTAGAATAGGATTTTGTTAGTATTGGTAGATCACCATTGATGACAACTGCTTTTGAGACGAAATACGCGTCTTGTTTTCCTAACCAACCTGGTACAGAGATTTTTCAATTTAATGCCAGCCAGAATGTGGGCTCAATAATGTTTTCTTGCACATTCCGTGATTGAAAAAAAATAAAGAGAATAGTTAATAATCGCATGTTTTTCAGGAGGCGTATGTTAATTCTCATCAAATCTTACTTGAAATTTAAATAATTGGTAGATTATGATCAAGTATCGATATGGTATTCGGAAACAAGTATTAGGAAATAGGCTAACCTTAGAAAATCCTTGTAATTAATTGACAATAGAGAAAAACTGCAAACAATCATCATTTAAGACGCAAAAAAATTACAGAAAGGAGAACTTAGAAGAATATTAAGAAAATATAGATCAGAGAATAGATAAAAAACGGAAGTAGAGTAAGATTGATAAAGAACTAGAATAAAGAGTCTGAGAAGGTACTCGGTAGAACCAGAATATTTATATTGGAAAGGACGCTAAGAAATTAAGGAAATATAGAGCCGTGGGAAGCAAGGGATTGCCGAAAAGGTTAAGGGGTTAACAGGAAACTAGAGGCAAAATACGTTTATTACGACTAAAAATAAAAACAATTAAGTTTTGATCAAGCAAGAAAATGTAAGAAAAATACAGAAAGGGTATATTAAGGAGTTATATGGAAAAGACCGGAAGGCTGAATCTATCGTGACAAAAATGAGGAAGACGAAGACTACTACAGTGTAGGAGTAGAAATAATAGAAATATTGAGTGCTCTCAAGAATATGAAGCCGACAAAGATAGTAGGAGTATAAATGGATTCCTAGCAGCATTATCGAAGGGATCACATACATATAATACCATCCAAAATAGAAATTAAGAATAGCAAGACTCGGTTTCTATATACCACAGAAATTACTTTCAAATTGTGAATAAATTATAATAGGAGGCAGCAACTGGCAAATCGATGCAATTTATAGTGCAGTATACGTATTAAGTGCTTGGAATACTTAAAAAGATCGAATTTATTTCAAAGCAACCCCCTTGTTTGACCATAAAGGCACTCCGAACGGTGATAATGCTTCGTCTTTCTCATTAATTTAAGTGCAGCTGCAATGACACAAAAATATCTCTCCTTTGAACGGATTTGTTGACCTCTCGGTTGACTCTTGATTTGCGGAATTAGGTCGAAATCGCAATCACGATGACATAGCAAGTAAAAGGGGAGGGAACGGTATCCTAGGATGGTCCAAATGCTAAATATGTATACATATTAATTTATTATTTTATATTAATTACATGCTCGCATTAGGATTATAAATTGACTTTGTTTCTTTTTTCTGTGAAAAGTAATGTTATCGGTAAATTATACTTCATTTATGAACGAATGTAACCGGCAATGCGCCTATTTTATACCCATGTTCATTTTCAAGTAACACGCAATTCTAACAAAGCATAATCAGCTATGCACAGGTGAGCACAAGTTTCCATTTTTCTTTTCTATATTCGTATCATGACGTATCAAAGGATAGATTCAAGAGCGTATCAGGCGCACCCAGTGAAGACAAGATACGCCGAGCCTCTGTATCATTTCTCCTCAATTGGACGTCTCTGCTTCAGCGTCGCTCTCCTCCTCCAGTTTTCCCACTTCTCTTCCGCTCCTCCAGGCTGACTGCTCTAAAACTCCATCTACCGTCTTAATCGCCGCTAAAATCCTCTCTTCCTCTCCTATGAGGCCTCTTCGTTCTCGGTGAGTGCGCATTTTCCCTCTCTCCCAAAACTCAAGGTGGTAATTGAACACTGCAGTCCCAAACAGCTTCCATCGCGCCGTGTCCCGCAAAATAAGACAGTCCCAACATGGCTAATACACTTGCGCCGTGCGGCAAGGATTCGAAGGATTTAAGAGAGGATCGCTTAACACGAGGGATGGACGAAGGATTCCTGGATGGAATATTTGATGGATGGCCGAGAAAAATTATTACTATGTATTTCTAGTGGGGGCGCACCACAGCCAATTGTTTGAAAGAGTACTTAATATGTTCCGAATTAACCAGTACAAATATGGACTACTTGAACAATATACGCTTTTTAGAAAAAGATCTCAACTATTGTTATGCAACTGAATATATTATTACCTAAAGTAAAAGATAACTTTATTACAGATAGTTAATTTACTTTTTGATATAGTATATAATATGTGAAATTACTATCAATTAAAGGAGAGAAAAAACCGTAAATCAACGGATAAGATAAGTATACAATTTCAAATCTTCCTTAAGTATGAGGATCTTCGAGATTTATAGAATTTTTAAGTGTCTTCTTTACCAACATGAATAATTTCATTAATTTAGTTGAGTTATATTGAATTTAAGCGAATAAATGATAGATGCCTTATTCACATACGTAAATACATATACAAAGGTTTCCGAAAATGAGCTGGTCAGGGCCGACCCGAGCTACGGGCCAAAGTTTCGGGGGCGCTATCCAGATCATTTATCTATGCATTACTTGCAAGTGAATAAATATTGGATACCAATTTATATCGAGGAACGGGATTGAATCTTTGATGGCATTCCTTTCAATTTTTCATTATCAATAATTTTTACAGAGCGATGAATAAATGAACGCGTACTTTGTAGATATCTCAACAAATATTAACGGAGGGTGGGCGCTGGAGTGTTATCTCGACCGGGGCGCTAAAAGTCATCGGGCCGCCCCTGGAGCTGGTGAATTTACATGTAAGCACTTCCAGTCACTGTCGTTTTAAGTTCCTCCTGAAGATCCCCACTTAGTGGGTGAAATGCATCGGGATTTTGTTAAAAAAAATTATGGCTGAAGGAGTTGTCACACTGATTAAAATTGAGCCATAAGTTAACAAAGTCTCCCAAACTTTACATGTAAGCATAGCATGAATTTGATGTTTTTTATTTAACCAATCCAATTAAAAACGTTAATTATGATAAACCTCTTTTAATAATAATGTGCGCATAGTAATTATGACATCGAGTCTAAGCAGCTTGTTTATCAATAATTATTTTAAAATAAGTCACCTCCGATTCTAATTAATTTTATTAAAGACTAGCTTTCGTTTTTCGACTCGAGAGAGGATAAACATCGTCTCGGAAATTTAACGATGAATAATACAAAATTAACGGGATATAACAATCCGCGAAGAGCGCGTAGACGTCTTAGGAAAAGGCAAGTTTATTCTTTAGCCTTTCCCAACTTGCACGTTGAAATACGCAATCACTAGGATACAGATAGCGCTACGCATACCTCCGCTATCTCGCTCTCTCTCCCCCTCCTCCTCCCTCCCCCCCTCTCTCTCTCTCTCCCTCCCGTAAAGCGCATCCTTGAACACCGCAAGCGTGAAACCCGGTCCTCATCCCTTGTTAAGGCAGAGCTTTTAAAAGCATACGCTCTCGCAGTGCACTGGAGTGCGTGGGAGCATCCTAGAGGATCAAGCGAGCTACTTTATTGCGAGGCGTTCTCATATCCATAAGAACCTACGCCACCTCTCATCCAATCCTTCGCCTCGTGGACTAAGTCCCTCTACAAGGACAGCGAGTGTCGCAGGAAAGCCTATTTCTGCACATTTACCCACCCCCCCTCTCCTTCTCTCTCTCTCTCAACCTTTATCCCGTCCCTTGCTTCCGCTCCTCTACATCCCCTTCAAAATCCAGTGACTCCCTTTCTATCTCTCTCCATCCCTCTTTTCCGGAGAACTTATTTCCCTCTTTAGTTCGCTTACACGTGGAGGATACCAGCGTAGGCCGAGAATCTCTCAAGAGATGAACTCGGGCACTACGTATAGAACCAGACATAAGGGCGGAATAAATAAATTACCCCCTCCCCTACCAGAAGCGTCCCACCGCGATCCCTTACTCATTCTCCCACTACACCTCCCTTCTACTTCCTCCTCCTCTTCGCCGAGTTCGACGCGGTTTCCCTCTCCGGGATAAGAAGAAGAAGGGGCTTCTGCTGCTGAAGGAGGCGGAGAATAAGAAGAGTTAGTTCGTCAGGAGCTGAGGCATGCGAGAAACTGGGAAACGAGATTAAGGGAGATGATTAAAAATAAGCTTGATTACGGAGGAGGGGTTGGAGATGGAGAGGGAAAGAGAGAAAGAGAGGAGAGAGAAAGGGAGCGAGAGAGCGTGAGGAGGAAGCGGGTGATAGGGAGAGAGGGAGATAGCATGGGTGAAGACGGTGAAAAATGTAATGGGAGTTAGGCGTTAATGATCGGGAATGGTGGCTCGGTGGGGGATATAAGAAAGAGAGAGATGAGGAGCAAAGGAGAAGGGATAGGAGGTGGGGAGGAATGGATGAATGGAGTTTGGAAAAGAAAACGAGAGAGAAAGTACGGCAAATGAACGTGAATGAAAAGGAGAGAGAGTTAACGATCGGAGAGATAATTGCAAGGGAAAAGAATGAGGTAACATGAGGAGTAGGAGGAGAAGGTTCGAATGAATTTCAAGGTGTCGGAGACGAGCGCTTATAATGGGCAGATCCTTAAAACAATATAGCGTATAATAAACGGGAGGTTAAAAATGGAGTAGATGGACGTGATAAAATAATGAAAGAGGGAGAGAAATATAGGAATTAAGGGTCAAAGAAGGGCGATGGAGTCGCGGGCGAATGAGAACGAGCGTAGAGTTAAGATGATGGGAGGAATAATGCAGAGCCCAGGATGGAAAAAACTATAAAGGATTAATGGAATCTCTGAAAGAGCCATGAAAGAGGATGCGTGGATGAATGGTAGGGTGGTGGTTTGGAGGTAAACGAAGCAGGGCGCATGCGCAATGTACGAGATTTAAAGCGAGAATACAATTAAAGAATGAATGGAGAAGAAATATTTTACATAGCCAATGGATGTTTCCATGGAAATTAAAAAATGGACAACATTTTACAGATTAAATTTTCGTCGATCGCTTATTAGCAATAAAAACACAGAAAAGTATTCATGAAACAATTATTGACCTCACCTTATGACCAAAATTGAATTGAAAAACTCTTTCTATACCGCTATTGATAATGTTACGAACAAACATGCGCATGTCGACTAAAAATCAGCCGTCTTCAACGGCTATTTTCCGATAGTAAAAGTAGATAGTCAACTATCAGCGGGTCACTACCGACAGCGTCTGCTTTGGTGCATCTGGTTTACCCAACCTTTTTTTCTATTACACAAACACGATTCTTCGGCAAAATACCGCACTATATATAATAATCGTCGATCGTTAAAAACAAAAATTTCCAAAATCTCCCACCGAACAATGTTTTCCCATTATTTCTGTTCAGCCATAAAAACAACACGTTTAAGATGATGATGCCAAAATTTCCTGGACACAATTTCTGCCAAAACACATTCGCGAATTTGTAGCGAGGCTTTATATTTAATATGGCCAAAAACTCAGAGGCATAGCAACTCTCCCGCTTCGCGATTGTGAGGAATATATGTGACGGCAGGGGGCGTAAAGGGCAGGCGGAGCAACGAAATTATGGGCGGGGGATTTAAGGGATAGAACGAGGTAGAGAAAATGGTGGGATATGAGGGTGTAAAACATGAGATACTGCGAGAAAGGGTGATGGGGAAAGGGAGGGAATGTCGTGTTCGAGGAGTATGAAAAGTGGAAGCAGAATAATTTGTATAAGGGATGCGAGTGAAATTGTAATCCTGTTAACTACTCGCCGAAGAACGACACATAACAAGTTCGGCAGCGTAACGGTTGCGGAAGCATTATTAAGGCCAGGAACGCTTAGGAAGTTATTTTGGGATTTAACGGGCAAACTGCGAAAGAATCTAAATACAAAGGCATGTTATTAACTGCATGTTTTGACGTAATATGCCTAATAAACTCTTCGCTACGTTTTGAAAACCCAAAATATTCATGACGCTCTTGTAGTATGTAACCTTTATAGGTTCAAGTGTAGCATAATAGAAACGATTTATGTATGCAAAGCTTCTAGTAGTCAAAGGAGACCGATTAACTTCTGATATTTTTCGAATTCTAACACCTTTTCTGGTTATTACATTTATGCTCAAAAAATACATTTTTTGATGTTATTATAATTTCGCCAAAGAATAGTTTTCTGTTTCCATGTACGGTCTGAGGCATCAAAGCAAATAGTGGGGATGTTTGATGTGTATAATCGAAATGTACAACTGTCAGACAAATACGCTAGCTAAAGGGGAGAAATGATGTTTTCAAACGACGCAATTCATATAATTCACAATTTTGCAGTGTTATTTTCTCTAAATTTTTTCAAAGGCTTCGCAGATTTCAGTATTTTCATTTTGGCTATTATTATTGACTAATGTATGAATCTCTCATAAATTACAGAGGTATATGAACTTAGTATTTTAAATAAAAATACCAGATCATCTTAAATTACTGGTGCTTAAATAAACGAAACCATAGCTGCATTAATGTTAACGATTGAAAATAATGAAATCGTTTTATGATTCTTATGCAAACAATAGAATTTTCCCCACAATTTAATTTTAATTTTCAAAATTCAAGAAATTTCTCTCTATATGACAGTAATAATTAAAGAATGGAGGTCTCACTTCGTGGAACAGCGTAATCAGAGTCGGCTTGGAAAATCGCGGGGCGGTGCAAAGTGTGCAAACATTTAATAGCATTTTAATAAATAAAACCACTTTTACTCTCATTACAAGAGATTGCATATGTTTTCCAATGAAAAAATGTAATTCACGTGTACTATTAATATTTTTTTAAATAGCACGACGCCTCTGTCAACGCGCGGCCCGGTGCAGTCCCATCCTTGGCACCGCCATCAAGCCTGCCCTGGACATAACACAGATGAAATCACTATGTAAATCTCCATGTTGCGGTAGTTACTCTGAAACTAGTCGCAAAAATAAAGTAAAAATATAGAAAGTTTCATTTCATTTTTAGACATTCGTCTCGTCTGTCCGTCCGTCTGTCGTGGTCTGCATCTCCTAAATCGCTAGACAGATTATAATTAAATTAAGTACGAGTGATCCTTGTTAAAATTTATCACCAAATTCTGATTTTGAACTGTATCCGTCAATTAAATTTTCCACTTTATTTAAGCACTTGTAAAAACTTATAGTCGTACCTTGTTAAATGGTATCTGTCAAGCAACAACTAAATACCACACTTTTCTCTTCCTAGCTCTGTAAGGAATAGATTTTTTTAAATTAACCGGATAGAGGACAGCATTTACCGCAAAGATTCACCAAGATCACATAATTACAACTTAGAGTTTCAGAGATAAAAATTCAAGAACCGAACAATCATTCGATACCGTTCTATACGTATTTCCCATAAAGAACGTCTTTGAAATCCTTGTATATTCCATTTATGGAGTATACCTTTCCATCTTGTTATTTCCACCTTAGAGTTGTTTAAACAAATACAAATTTTGTTAAACTAAATATGTAAATCCAATTAGTTTTTCTATTTTTTAAAGGCAGCAGCAATAAGTTACCCTTAACGATGAAAATATCACGTTTTATAGAAAGTGAAATTTTGATATAAATTTTCGGAACGGTTGAATGAATGAACAATGAATTCCATTTTTGCCTTTCTCGAGTCCAAGTTCTGAATTCTTGCCATGATTTTAAGTAATTCAAATTAAAAATTCAAATAAAGAATATGCTGCACCCATCTCCATTTTAACTAAATGTAAAAACTAAAAGACTCTTAAATCAAATCGACGGTGTTAACACAGAGAGTGATCACTCTATAATTGAACCAGAAAAACGTACCGAATAGATCGTGAAATCGTGTCTTATATATGAAGAACTGTTTTTGCTTAATTAGCGTCGATTTATTATACAGCTTTTATAAACAGCGTTACCAGCTAAGCAAGATAAGGGCTTTTTTGTGCACGCCTCCTTATGTAACATATATTTCTGTGCAGCAATCGACCAGTGGCTTTTTGTTTGAAATATTCATAATTCTTCATATATCTCACGCAAAATTCGATCTCGGTTTTTCAAGAAAAGTGCACTAATGATTTGGCAATGTCATAGCAAAATTAAGTTTGTATTAAGCACATCCTCATCGTTAGATAGAAACACCTCCCATTCCGATGAGATTAAAAATACAATATAATGAAATTCAGATTAGAAATATACAGCCCGGTTTAAACTGAATGCCATAGCGTTTGCAGAGAAGACTGACAGCAGCGCTGCGGCTAGAAAGTTCAGCATGTCAGAGAATAATGTTAAAGATAAGACAAAACGTTCCAAAAGCTACGTAAAATGTCAAAGAATAAAAAAAAAAAAAATTGTCAAACAATAGCGAGCGGACAGACCAGGCGCTCACATTTCAACTGAAAATTGGCACTCGTGTAAAGTTCGATGGCTAGTTTTAAAACTTGAATGTAGTTTCGATTTTTACATGTAAATATACGGTACGGAGGCACAGCAGCTTCAGACTTCAGGTTACATTCGTGTATCTCCCAAAAAATGAAACCAAAATGAAGTATTAACGATAACTGAAATATCTATTTGCTATGGCTTTGGTCTTTCTCTACATATTAATCAAATTTTTACAATACTATATTTATATATATATACCTGAAAATAATATGTCCTAGAACGCCGTTGCCCTTGGGCAAATGCCTAATGGGAAATCTGGTCCTGTCTGTACACAACATTAACAAGTTGTTACGAACGAACCAAGCAAAAAGGTGGCGACAAGAGTTCCCGAATCGTAACCTAAATACGTACATCACAACAGAGTCAAACTAAAATTATTTAACGGAAGCAATTTGAATTATACACTCTCTACCATGCGTTTCATCTGCACGATCCGTATACTATATGTATACAAATTTGATCGCCAAATAATTTATTTACTCCGTTGCTGACCAGCTGCATGGCAAATAGAAAAATAATTACTCACTTTGATATTTTCATGCCCTCTTCTAGCAAGACGTGAGTGAAACATAAGTGCAGGAGTTGAACCGAATCGAAAATCCATCCGTTGCCTTCTTGCCGCCTGGATATCTCTTCAAAATCGTCGCACTTAACACCACACAACCGCGGTCTGAGCAAAACTCGAACCTCACTTTTCCTTTTCTCACTAACAGTAAAAATGAGTAGAAACGGAATGAACTAATTACAAAAGCCGAATCACACCACCAGTCGCGTTATTCTTCTTACACTTATGTTGTGCCCAGTCACTCCCAAGGCCTAAAGACGACTGTCATACCCGCTCCCGCAAAAGTAATCCTAAACCATTTCCTTCAACCAATCACCATCCACCAAATTTCTCCCCCCCCCCCCCCCGCTCTGACCATAAGGCTGTTCCAAAACAATGCTACAGTCCCTTGTGAGAGTTAGACCTTTTTCGCAACCGGAGATGGTTATCGCAGTGAAAAACCAACAGTGCTCTAGGGGGTATATCAAATTACGAGAGAGATACACGTTGTCGACTTCTTAACTGGGTGAGTAGCGGGATTTTGGTGTGTGGTAATTGGTCGAAGCAAGTTATAAGATATCCTTTCCTAAAAGGAAGGAGGTGGGACGTTTGGCGAATGCTGATTGTATGAAGTAACCCTTACAAGGTCAGTCTTCTTCGCGCCATTAGAGCGTTCGTGGGGCTCTAGTCGCATTTCTTGGTTGGAAGAGTGCGCGGTCGGCGGTGTATTTCTCTCTTAAGTTAGCGGATACACTACGATATTAGTTATTTTATTGAGTGTGAGTGTAATAAGTACAAGTGAAGAGCAACGATGTGCTCCGCAGAAGGATGGTGTGGCCGTTTTGAGTCGAAAAGCGGAGGACATGGAAAGATCTTCTCATCTATCCACAGACACCGAGATGAGTGGTTGGAATCTTTCCGCTCGTCTTCTTTCAGAAAACGGCACCAAAATATCGAGGTAATAACATAGTTAGCCCCGTAAATAAACATCTTCATGGCATAAGCAAGGGCGGATCGAGGGAGAATATCGGCCCGGGGGTTTTTATCTGAACATAGTTATATGATATTTTTATTTAAATATTTATATATATTCACAAACAAAATTCAAAACATTATTAACATAGGAATTAACAATGTTTTTCTAATTCGCAGCGTAAATATTTCCACAAATTTTTTATACATTTTAAATATTGCTACTTCTAGCGAAAATGTGAACGGCCCATCGGGACCTGCCCGATAAGTTGATCCGCCTCTGGGCATAGGTTTCCAGAGGCGTAGCAAAGAGGGGTTTATGGAGTTCAACCCCTCCCCCCACCCTCCCTCCAATGAGAAAATCAAAAAATTATTTTTATCCCTTATTTATTATTTTTAATTTTTTGTTATTGACTATTGAAAATTTGAATTTTGCGTTTTTATTACAGCTATGACATCCAGTGAGAAAAAATTGAACTTATTAGTAAAAATAATTAAGAAAGGCCGTTTATTATTAAGGTTAACACATCCTTAACGGGTGAGAATGCCGACAAGCGCGACCTATCATTGGACTAGAGGGATCCCATTAGTCAGTACTCGGATTACGATCTCTTTAAATACGCTATGCACTTATTCTAATGAGTTTCTGGAGTAACTACTGCGACTGGTATCACACCAATGACTACATATTTGAAAATAATCGACAAACCTCGACCCTCACGAAGTTTTAATATTTTACTTACCTAGAAAAGCCACCCGTCCATACCATTTCTTCGTATAGTTATGTAGTAGTCTGCTTCGAGACCCAACATGGCGGCCGAGCGAAGTTGTCATAGCAGGTGGTCTCAGCTGAAAGTAGTGGTATGAGTGCGTGACGTCACAAAGTTCCTCGGGTTTATGGATACCGTGAGGGACCGTGTAAACCGCTTTATTGAAGTAGTAGTTCGGCGTGGTTCTTAAAGTGTAATCGCTTTGCGTAATAGATTTGCGGACTTAAATGAAGAAGAAATGCCAGGAAAGAGGTGTTCCGTCGCTGTGTGCTCCAATAGTATAGGCTACAAGACAATGGCTAGCTAGTCTGTCAACATTTATATGATTGGTGTTAGAATATTCTAATCCTGAACGTTGACAAATCTCGATTGATGTGTTTTGCTAAGATTAATAAAACTCATAAAAGCCTTATAATTGAGGTTAACGGTATACCTATTCATCAGGTGAATCATACTAAATATTTGGGAATCCATTTGGATTCTCGTATTTCATGGGAATTTCATTTTTGTAAATTGTCAAGTAACCTTAGTTCTGTTCGTTTTCTTATAAGTTGTTTACGATCTACTGCAACGCCTCGTGTCCTTCTTACTTTCTATTATGGTAAATTTTATTCACATGTAATTTACAGTATTTTATTTTGGGGTCATCTCCTCATTCTATTATTATTTTCAGAGTTAAAAAGAGCCGTTTTCTTGATTACAAACAAACTATATGATGCACCTTGTTGTCCTATTTTTAAAAAGTTGAAAATTCTGTTACCATGTGCAGGTAAAAATCCTCGCAGTATTAGTATTTATGAAGAGAAATTTATCTGATTATCATAAAAATTGTAGCATACACAGTCATTGTACCAGAGGCAGTAATAACCTCCATATTCATTTTTTTTTCGTAAAAGGTCAGCTGCTCTTGGTCCTAGACTAATGGGATTACAACTGTATAATAAACTCCCTAATGATCTGAAAACTGTTAAAACTATTTCAACTTTTTAAAATAGGGTAAAGGAGTTCTTGTTGAACAGAATGTGTTATAGTATAGGTGATTATATGGATGCTGTATAATGATGTAAATGTTTTGCATATACTTATTATTCTAAATTTAATGTTTAACCTTTTGTTTTGCTAATTTCTTCTATGTTTCACTTATCCTATATCTCTGTATATATTAATCTCTGGACCAAATAAATTATTTTTAGAAGAGCTGAATTTTGACATGAAGATAGGTCATTGGATATTACCTCTGAAAAAAATCCTAAATTGCAGAAAATGTTATATTTAAGGCGTGTTTTTGACACCAATGTCCAATTTTAAACACCCATAAGAAAAGCATTGAAAACTGTGCGGGGCTATATAAAATTGCTTTTTTAATTTTTTAAAATTAAGATACGAAGTTGTGTCATGCTTCATACTGTGTAAGAAAAAATAGAGTTTATATTTCTTGAAGACATAATTACAATCCATGCAAAATTTGCCAAAAAATTCGATTTTAATCATCAAATTATGAAAAGGTTTTCGGATTTCAACTATGAAAAATATTGTGCCAAGGCAACGACTCTAATGCCTTTCAATGGAAATTGATTTTCCATACTTCAATAGCATTGATTTAATGCTTAGACTGCATTATAATCCATTTGATTTCAGCCAACGACGTATATATATGATGACGTGATAATTTTAAATTAATTTTTGTATCCGGATATGTACTAGAAAGCATAGCAGCATAATCATAAAATATAATATCCTAATTTTTGCATAAATTTTAGTGTAACATATAGGCTATTGTCTTAATGATGATTATAGTTATTTCTTAAAAAGGGCGATCTGAGCCATGAAACTTGAAATTCGAAAAAATTGGACGCGAGCCGATTGACAGAAAATTTAGAAATTCCGGATAGATGCCTTCATTTCTGGAAAAATGAAAACTATTATCTTATTTAAATAGGCTCTGTGTAGATCAAATGCTGTCGCATTGGTTTATTTACGAGTTAAGATTCTGGTGTATGGTGATTTCTTAAGCGCTTGTAGTATGCAAGCACTCGTATTAACTCGTATTAAAAAATTTCATTGCTTAGATTCCTAAAGTGAATGAATATCTCATCGCAATGAGAATGATGGAAGCTAAACGGTACAATTTTCGTTTCGCAATGTTAGACCTTTACAATATTCACTCACTAAAAATTTGTCCAGATATTTACAGTGTAAATGTTCTGAAGAACGTAAGTTTACGTAGGAATCATATTTTTCTCACAAGAGCAACACAGAATGTAAATCTCGACGCATATGCTTACAAGGTGCTAACAAGCCCTAATTAGATACATATTCATCTACAACAGCAGTAAAAATCCCGATTTTAAATGCTATATGGCAATACTCGCGCGCCGTAACCACATATACAGCGCTTTCCCTCTGCCGAGTCGGGAACCTTGTACGTCACGCTCCGAGCCTTGATTCAGCTGACAATGAGACTACCACTTGGTCATAACCCTACTAATACACGGCCTTGATATGCATC
Organism: Tanypteryx hageni; assembly: GCA_028673005.1. Classification (NCBI taxonomy): domain Eukaryota; kingdom Metazoa; phylum Arthropoda; class Insecta; order Odonata; family Petaluridae; genus Tanypteryx; species Tanypteryx hageni. The sequence goes on from CM054116.1 coordinate 63,623,010, forward strand.
AAAGTGAAACAAGTGCCGTACTTGAAATGCGTACGATCTTGAATGTGAAATTATTACGGAACGCTGATTTTGTCTACTCTACAGGTGATGCCCGTTTGAATGGCTTTGCTTTAATATACCTATATCTCTCGAGTAGGCGCGCACTTTTTTTTTACACGACCGGGCGCGCGGTGTATTTCGTACACGGTGTATTTTTTTTAAAATAATTCTTGTGTTTGAAGGAATTATTGGTTTATTTATATCAAAATGATGTTTTATTTCTCATAACTATTAAACACAATGGTAATTCTTGATTAAACATAAACTGAATTACAATTAAAAATAATTTAATATTATAACAAACAAATCTTAGTATCCGTTTCAAAATTACCATTATTAATCTGAAGTGCTGTCTTCAGCATTACATATATCACAAATATACGTCAGTTTGAAATGCTTCTTGCGAGAAAAATTACTGCAAGAATCGCATTTAACGGTTGTGTCTAATAAATGACGATATAGCAGCACTTTGAAAAATGACACCTTAATCGAAAAACAAAACAAAAACAACAAAATAAGATTTAAAGAATACACGAAGGTCAACAAAGATGTGCAAATTTTCCCAATGAATGAAATTAATTATTGTATACACAGCTGCGTCTGTTCGAAGAACAAAAATAAAGCAAAAAAAGACTTGCTGGACCAGGCGCGCGGCGTATTCTGTACGACAGTGATGACTTCCACTAGTATCGCCCCGATTTTAAACGTTGCTACAGCTCTTTGAATTGTGACACTTTTTTAAATTGGAAGTCAGAACGGCACTGAAGGAATACACAAAGTCTAGATGTTGTCAGACACAAAGCTCCGAGAAAATTTTCTTTTGTAGCTCTGATAAGATAGTAAATCTCACCCATGACTTCTTCCGGGCAGCTGGCGCTCTTTAAGTTATTCGTGCCCTCATGGAGAACTATCGTTTCAAGTTTCCTGGAGTTTTCTGGGTTCATGTCTTTGATCTTTCTTTGAACCTTTTCAACCCTAATTCCACTAAACCCCTTTTTGTGTGCATTTTTCACATAAATATGTTTTATGAGAAAGTCTCCGTACAAGAGCCGATTAAGGTACTGATTCTAATTTTTATATTTTCGGTCAACCTTATCTCCGATTTTGGGAGGAACAAATGACCGGTTTTCCACCTCCTGGCTATATACATTACGTAAGTCATGACTTTATATGTTTAACACAAGGAAATGAGCGTTTTTTATGGAATTTACCTACAAAACGGTATAGAAATACTAGATTGTTCTCTAGTTTTTAAATCCGAAACTATAAGTTGTAATTATGTTCTCTATCCGAATAAAGTTTTTAATCTGTATCTTACAGATTATATAAGAGCAAGGGAGAGAAAAATGTGGTATTTCATTGTTGATTTACTGATGCTATTTAACGAGATACACGAGTAAAAAGTTATTTGGGTACTTATATAAAGTAGAAGTTCTAATTGACGAATGCAGTTCAAATAAACAATATGGTAATAAATTTTAATAAATATCACTAGTACTTAATTTAATCAAAATCCGTCCAGCGGTTCAAGAAATGAAAGTCGGAACAGGCGGACGAACAGACGTCACGTGCCCATAAGGCGTTCCGCTTCTATCACTTGCTGGTAAAGAATGCCTAAAAAGGGGTATGTCTATGTTTGGTTTACCCAATCTGAATGGGATCATAGATGGAACGGATGACTTTATACGTTTTACCAAGGTTTATTGCAATTTTTAAAATTCTTTCTTAAGCAGTGAGTGCACAAATAACAAGAAAATCGAAACCCCATCCATGCCATATATACGGAAAAAAGGTTTATTTCCGGATTGGTGAAAATTCCGAAACCATTCCGGATCGAAAATATTTCCCGACCAAAGAATTCCAAATTAGTGTGGTTCAACTGTAAATTCCGCTGCAAAAGAAACAATTTATTATGAAACCTATATATCCACTCCACAACGGCCAGAAAGATCTCGATCAATTCTTTAGTATTTACTTAGCTAAATCCCTCACTTTCTCCATTAATAGCATGTTTTACTACTGAAGCGATTCTCGTCTCCCTTGGATAAGAGTGTTTGAATTACGTATATTTAAAATAACAGGCAAGAGAAGCGAGGCATTAGACGGAGTAATGTTTCTCTAGAGGTCGTTGGTGGAGACCCTGGGCTATATTGACGTGCAATTGTTTCAGAGTGTTGTACTTTATGTAGCTACATCAAAGCGTGTTAAAAACAAACAACTGGAATCTAATTTTGCATTTACTATCGTTTGCGTAAAAAAGCTCAGTTTACGCAACAGCAGCTATGTAAATATCCTATCGGATTAAATTCACTATTTACAAATATGTGTTCCATAATTCACTTTTGGTGGAAATTTATGAGTCAATAAATTTGAATGAACAAACGGTTCAGGACCGGCAGAAGTTCCGTATTTGTTTAACGTTAAAAGTTAACAGAAATATTATTTCCTATTGCGAATATATTAGTGTCAAATTATAGTCTGGTGCATTAAAAGTGGAACGTAAAAACGTCCGTATTGCTCAGACTTCTGCGCCATAATTTCGAACAGAGCTGAACTTGGACGCATTAAATGCTTCCAAAATGCATATCCTAATTCATCCCACATTTTTTATATTATGCCTGCGACCCCATTGAGGTTTGTTTATCCGTTACTATCTCATCGGGCGGTTAAGTGTCGATGGGATTTTTTTGCGTCATCGCTCATTATCTCTCTAATTAGCGGGGGTAAGGCAATACATATAACGAAGTGGAAAACAAATAGGTCAATTCTCATATTTTATAATGTTCCTGCGTAAATCCGCGAATACTAATCGCTCTCTGGAATGTCCCACAAAGCTCATTTTTTATTATGAGCATAAAAAAGTATAAATATCGATTTAATTCTATTCGGTAACCCGAGAGAGGTCTGTGCGCACCCATAATTCTATACCGACAAACGTTAAAAAGAACTCGAAAGCGGGTTGAACATGCTTAATAGTGGCGATGAACGCTCTTCTACCACTCGTACACAGGGTGTACAACGGAGTGGAACAGAATGTATTACGGTCGCACTAGAACGTTTTATGAACGGGAACTGCGGATTATATTTTTGTGATTGTATTTTTTTTTATAAATTGCTTGTTTAAACCTTAAACTCGTCAAGCATTGCATGCACTTTTATTGCGATTAATCCAGGAGCGCTGGAATTCATTTCTAAAGGTCAGTTTTTCGAGAGTTGAAGCATCCAATACTCGATGAAATGTGAAAACAGGGAGCAAGTCATCCATGTAGCTATTTAATCTATCGTATAAATCCGTACTCTTTAATTTATGATTTTTTTAGGTCTGGCAGTCTATCACAATTAACCTTAAGGTTAATGGTGCTATGGTTAATCTCGACAATGGTAGGATAAACAAATATTTATGCATCTTGAGCCGGCTAAACAAAAAATATGTAATATAGTAGATAAATATACGTTGAAATAGGACAAGTGACGCACAGAACATTTTAAATAATTTTAGATTTAATATTAACTGGATCATGTATTTTCCCTTTTTGCGGTCATTTCATCGACATGTGATTGTTTTTATCTAGTTAAACTAGCCAGTCTCATTGTCAGTTAGAACGAGTTGTAAAAAGGAAAGTCGCGAATTATCTTGATTATTTCCACGCTCTGCTACAAAGTTTATTAAAATGCCTGTCTCTGAATGTACTGGTATTGAAAACTGAATTCTTGCCTGATGATGTGCCTCCTAACTTGATGGAAAAGAAAACACGATCAAAAAGATACAGTCAGTAATATAAAACTTGCTTCGATGTTTTCCAAAAATATCTAAACAAGGATATTTTTATAAAATCCAGATATGGCATAAGAAGAAAGTTTTGAATCCGAGAGCAGGAGTGCTTCAAAAAACATTCGGGAGAGAAAAAAAGACACCAAGACAAAAATCCAGTATAAAATTTTGATTCTATACAAGTGCCTAATTAAGGTCGGTGATGTAGAAGAGTTAGAAAGAGAGAGAGAGAGAGAGAGAGAAAAGATTTTTGATTCTCGGATCTGAGCTTTTCGCTGTTTTCAAAAAGTGACGTCGGCGATGCATTCGAATTCCCAACCTTTTTTAAGGATGCCACCAGGGACAAAGAAGAAATCGGGGTAATATGAAGAAGAAATGGCTTTTTAAACAAACCGGTGAAAAGGCGCCGTTGTCAAACACAAAAGGAGCCAAAAGGGAAAGTCGATGGAGAATGTTTTTTCTCTAAACCGGAAAGAAGGGAATCCGAGAAGAGAGAGCGAGGAAGAAGAAGCAGCTAGAAGGCAAGAAGAGGTAAAGGAGCTATCGAGTGAAAGAATGAGCAGGGGCAGGAAATATCTCGGACTGGCGTCGAGGACGCGTCCCTGGAGAGGAAATTTTTCGACGTGGCGATGGTTTCAAAAGGAAATATATCACGACGTGTGAAGAAATGGAGACCGAGAGCAAAGATGAGGGATTCCGTCGAACTGAATTCAGGATTCCGAGGAAAAGAGGTGAAAGGGATGGCTCAGTAGATCTTAAGAAGTATGTATAGGACTGCGCAATAAAATTCATTCCATGCATGCATATGTGAAAGGCAAAAGAGAGAAAGTTGAATTTTTCACCAAACGCATTCTTAGATTGGTAGCCTAAACTTCGAATTCAGCAGATTTCGTAGTTTTGGATTAATCAAAGAAAAATTGCATTTGAAACACGTTGTGACTACATAACACTATAACTATAACGCCTATGAAAATAAATAATGCATGTATGCTCTTCTTTCCTATTTATAATATTTAACGTATCTTGAGATCATTTCTCTAAAAGCTTCAATTCTTTGCTGGAGAGCTCTCAATCTTAGGAATTACCCGCGGCAGTCTTTCAACGTCAAAGTCTTCCGTTAATTCAACACGTAACGATCCAATTTGTTTGAATCACAAAAATGTGTTGGACGCTCAGAAATCCTTAATAATTCGAGAACTTTCAGGGCCAATATCTTTAAACTGTTTTTGACATAATGGGACTGAGCTTACTTATGCAAAAACTCATGTTTTGGATGCAAGCGCAAGCCATTATTTTAGTATTGCTATTTTTTTATACCTTTCCCATGATCAATATAGAACCTCTGCAATAATAGAATACAAATTAGTAGAAAGGTGGTTATCGTACCTAACTCCCATTTTTAGTGTTGCGGATTTAAATCCTGCCGAGGGCATGGTTACGCTTTGTTATCGCTGTTACGCTTATTGTAAAATCACGTAAAGTGTTGTTTATGAGCTAATTAAATATAAATAAAATAAATTTAAAATATTATTTCGCTACCAACTCGGAATATACGATGAGCATTCAGTATAATCTTTAACTCTCTCTGCCAAAATGTGGTTGATTGTATACGTGCACCTATTCCAGACAACTTCAACTTGATAGTAAATCAAGAATATAAGATAAGATAACCAATGCTATATATATAGAGATACGGAGAAAATAAAGGATTAAAAAGAGGTAAACGAAAAAGAGAAAGACTCTGCGATAGGGAGTGATTGAGACATTAAGTAGAAAGAGAGGAACACATAAAAGGTGTGAAATTTCCAAGGAGATAAAAGGAGTCGGAATAAAAAAGGCAAATAAACAGTGGAAAACCCAGCAGTTGAGGATAATGGCAATAAAAGCGACAAAATGTACAGATGAGGTGGAGAGATATAGAGAAAGGAAGTTACGATGAGATAATAGGAAAGGCGGTCTGAAAAACAATGGATTTACTTTGAGACTGTAAAGGAAAAGCTCACCTCAAACTTCCAATTCTATCAGAGAAGTTTCGCGCCGGGGAAAATAAGCAATAAAACTGTTCCTGGAGGAGGTGGGGGAAGGGGGAAACGAAAAGGAGGAGGGAAAATATGGAGTGGGGTTTTTGCGAGGAAATGGGAGGTATAACGTGGACGGGGAGGTTGGGGTCGCTGGAGGGTGTGTGGGAGGAGAGAGGGTCGGATAAGAGATACCAGAACCCACCGTCCTGGATGCTGTAAATCCCCTTCTTCCCCCAGGACCTCTCCATCTCGCCTCCGACCGCTCTCCGCCTCCCCCGACCTATTCTCTTGTTAGAGTAATGAGCTAACCCAATTGAAGAAAGGAAAGGCCTTGTCGAAGGAAGCTCAGAATGTAACCTAATTTGGAGACATGGTACAGCCCAATGCGAAAGTTTTTAAAAATGAATTATTCAGGAACTATTCTTGAAATATTATTACTGCGTCTCGATTATAAAATTAGCTATGAAATTATTTCGTTATGCATGAGATGTTAAATTTCTTTGTAACCTTTTAGTGTCATTCTTATATAATATGTGTACACGTGTATTCAGAGACGTACCTGGGAGATATGGCGCCTATGACAAAGTTTTAGGAAACATCGTAGTTACATATTTTTTCCTGTGTTTTAAATGAGAATACATATCAGTATTTTATTAATGACTTTAAAATTGTATTGTTAAATTAATACTAAGTTTTGGGAAAATATACTTTTGGCATTTTTGTGTGAACGTTTGGCGCCTTTTGCAGGCTGTGCCTATGGCTAATGCCACCTTCGCCATACCCTAGTTACGGCACTGCGTGTATTCATAAAAGAAACAGGTATTCCATTGAGGATATTTTAATTGTTGCAAGCATTCCTTTACGATTTAATAAGCACATTTTTGCATAGTTGTCCAATCGGTTTCCAACATTGGTTTTCTTGAGCTGTTGATGATTCATTTAAACATTTTAACGGATAAGCATTTGCTAGAACCAAAGTCAATAATAACAAATCTAAGTCTGCGTGAAGTGTAGAATTACACAAGGCTCTCATTGCATGAGTTTATAATTTATCTTGGACGCGTAACAATAATTTAAATCCAAGTATAACCAGCATTATATTAAAAATAAGTTCTGAATTTTGGATGCTTCTCTTTAATTTCTGTAGATCCAAACCAAAGCATAAGTTTACTCATAGTCAAGAAATGTACGTGAGATCTATATATCATCGTATTGCTATACATTCAATCCTAGAATAATCCACAGACAAAGTTGCTTATACAAAAAAGGTAGACAATGTTTAGCGCCACAAAAACTAGATACTACTTTCTTTTTTCCATAGCTAAGGCATAAGAAATGATTTAGGTTGGCGCCAAACTCCGTTCTCAGTTGGTATTGACGAAACAGAAAAAGTATGCGACCAACATTTCCCGATGCTCGCGAATTTAAAATTCATAGAACCAAAAGTTGAAGGTTACGAATGAGCGCGTTTGACGTTGAAGCCAGAAAACTCCCAGAGGAGAATGATTTATACGCTTTAAGTGTTATCAGAGTGACTCATGAAACTGTAAAGAGAAAAATGCACGAGAAAACCAAAGGAATGGATGGAAAAAGTAAAAGAGGGAGACAGGAATATAGATCTGTTCGGAGCAAGGAGGAGAGAACGATAGAGTGGGAGAATGCTGGCACATGGCGTCCAAGGAGATAAAAATGGCATTTTTTTAAATAAAAATACGTGAGGGGAGAAAAAAGAGAAATATAAGGAAGAAGGAAGGAAAATGGAGGAAAATGGGAGTAGAATTTGAGAACAAAAATTGAGAAATTAAAGGTAGGAAGTTTAGAGGAATAAGACCGGTGCAAAACAGATGTCTGACCGACGATTAAGTCAAAAACAGCGAGGTAAAGGGAAAAACGGGCTAAGCTGTTAGAACTACTATATGCATACATGCTGTAAAGCAGGTGTCCCCAAACTACTGCCCGCGAAAGGGTTTTATCCGGCGCGCGGAAATTTTATTAAACAACATAGAATCAGTCTTTCCAATTTAAAAACAGAAGCATTGTTGGCATTAGAATTTATTCTTACATTTATTTACGTTTACTTATAGTTATACGTGCATGTATGCTTAGGTAATTATAGAATAAAATATTTTAAATTTTGAAACTTTTTTTTTCGATCCGGCCCGCCTAGCACTTTCAATATTCCTGTGGCCAACCTCTCAAAAGGTTTGGGGACCCCTGCTGTAAAGGATGAATACAAAAGTAATTGTTTTAAATGCCCAATCCTCTTAATGGTGCTAAAGGAATAAAGTTGAAACTATCATAAAATGCCCTTTGTTTACTTTAAATTGCTATCTTAAAATTTGAAATCAATTTGTTTGGGGGTTATTTATTAATGAAGCAAATAGAAAAAAACCATTTCAAAACATCGGTCTCACCCACCCACAGTGCTGGGACCGAGGAGTCATTTATCAATTAAGTTCCACACTTAGACGGAATAATTTGTAAACAGGGCGTTTGGCCAACCATGTCCCAAGATAATTTGAGCTCTTCCAGTGATTAATGGAAAAAGTACGGCTTCATCAGTGAGAATGTTGGTCTGATCACTCGTCGCTTCCGGTGATGTTGGTAATGACGTAATTATGCAGCGGACGCCGGTGATTTTAGAGGAGTATTATAAGTCTTTGATAAAAGTGATTGAGTTCAAATTTAAGGATAGCAATTTAGAAGAAATGAAGGGAGTTCGATGGAATTTTCAATATCTTTTCTTTGGAGACTAACTCCTGGAAGGTTGTGAACCCGGTGTGTATATACTTGCGTGGCTTTAGTCATTTTCATATAGAGAGAAAAAGCAAGAGTGGTTTCACTTTGATAATATATACTATGGATTATCATTAGGGATGGTGCACGAAAGAGAACGAAATGAGAAAATACTGAACGTAAATCCTATATATAAAATGCGAATAATGAAAACCGAATAATGGAGATGGAGTGAAAACAAAAAATAAACCATAGAGCGCGAGAAAAAGGAATAAAAACGAAGCACGAAGGTTTGATTGGACAAGCAATGAGTGGCGACCTAGATGCGAGTTAATGAGGAAGGCATTGCGTGCAGTGAGGGAGTAATTTGAGGTGAGGTCGAGAAATAGAAGATGATAGGATGTAGAAGGTGGGCAGTAGAGGGGAAGGGAGGATAGAGAGGAGCCGCAGCGAACTATGGAGAGAGAGGAAGGGAAAGAGGGCGAAAGAGGAAGGGAGAGGAGGAGGCAAAGGAAGTTACCGGGAGCAACGCTGCTTGGGACGGGGGATGCAAATGGAGTTTAGGAAAAAGAAGGATGAGGCCGAAGGTAGGGAGGAGCCACGTAGCATCCTAAGGGAAGAAGAGGGCAGGGAAAAAATGCTTCCGAATATTAATGCAGAACCGATACTCGAAGTTTCGTGGCCACATTTGCCTCAAACTCCCACGACCTCTTGAAATCTCTCGCCTCCAATCCTCTCCCCTTCACCCACCTCCCTCTCTCTCTCCCCCCCTCTCTCTCTCCCTCCCTCTCCCCCCTCTCTCTCTCTCCCTCCCTCTCTCTCTCTCTCTCCCTCTCTCTCTCTCTCTCTCCCTCCCTCTCTCTCTCCCTCTCTCTCTCTCCCTCTCTCTCCCTCTCTCTCCCTCTCTCTCCCTCTCTCTCCCTCTCTCTCTCTCTCCCTCTCTCTCTCCCTCTCTCTCTCTCTCTCCCTCTCTCTCTGCAACCCCGCCCGACACTCGCACACATACGCAAACACACTTCGATCGAACTTCTTCTGCTTTTCCACATCTCTGCCGATCCTTCCCCTCAAATTTCTCTTCCCCTTCAATTCCTCTCCACTTCCCATCCACCCTCACCGCATCCAACTTCCTCCCCCTACCATCTCCTTTCCTTCCCATGCCCTATACCGACGCTCCGCAGATACACACCCATCAAGACCTCTTCTCCAGCGTACTTTTACTTAGTAAATTATTTGCCGTCAAAGCCTCTCCATCGCATTTTCGCCGAACGCCCACTCAGGATCTGAATCATATAAGGCATTTTTTAATTTCTATATGAAAATGTTTATTTTGGAAAAAAGTGCGATCTTTTTTTTAATCTTCGAGCTTTCCTCCTCCTGATTGTACGTTTAATTTATTTTTTCATGATGATGGTTTACAGTGCACACGTTCTTGATTCCTTCGATATTCGTAATTAACCGTCTTAATATTTGTACGAAAAAATTGTTAGTCGCCCAATAACCCGTGGCCTCACAACTGATTAAAAATGAAAGTAAAGTCAATGTTTAAAATCGAAAACATTTGGGAAAGCGCAAGCGTGCGTGTTTCATATAATGGTAACTGACCAAGCATATGACTACGATATATTACAGCCATAAAATCAGGTGTGCACTCAAATAGTAATGAAAATACATCTTTTATGTCTACTATATATATATGATAGCTACCTTGAAATATTCGTCTGATTTAGGAATTTTATAGTATATAGTATTAAATTTTACAGCTGCAATTTTTCCTAAACATTTTTCAGATTTAAAAACTACAATTTTATTATAATTCATGTTTAATTTTGTAAAACCATGGTTTTTTTCCTCGCTTGATATTAGCGAGAGAAACCTTTAATCACTACCCAGGGCGATTAAATCTCTATTCTGAAATGGCCAATTGTTTCGAATAGAACCATTTTCGTTCGAGGCCTAATTCCACTGTGATTTTTTCCACTATTGAAAGTTAACGACCATTCTTGAAAAAAAAGTTCAACTATCAATATCAGCCTCCCAGTCCTTCCGTCCCCCCCCCCTCCCTCCACCCTTCCTCCTGCTCCCAGTTTCTCTCTCCCTCCAACCAAGGGAGCCTTCTATCATGGTAGCGGAACTTCATTTGTTTCTCCAAGCTCGAAAATGGCGCTCAAAAAAGTAGAGATATTAAACAAAGCGAAAATCGAAAAATCTGAGGAAAATTTTAATTTTGCAATCGATATTTTGAATCATTTCCTCAAAGATCTCCAAGAAACAACGCATATCGTTCTGTACTTCACTTTGGAAAATTTCGTTATTACAAAATAAGATTACATATTACGATATTCATTAATTGTTACAATTTTCTAAACTGCTAATTCTAAAATAAATTCACTTTTACGCAATTTTATATACTAAATAATTAACTAATAGCTCTAGTTCTAAGAGAAGAACTTTGTTATTTTATAGTACATTTATAACAATTAGAAAATTAAGCATTAAATGAGAAATTGATAAATATCTCATTAGAAGGTGGCATTTTTACTAGTAACGGCATCTATTAGAATCGCCCCCATTAATGGCTAAAAGAGAAGTAATTTTTAATTCAGAACGTTGCGTTTTGAACGGAAAACACATGCATTACCTTCTTTGTTTATATATTATACAATAAATATCTACGGAAGAATTGAATTCGCATAATACCCTACCCAGGTTAATTAAATTCTATTTAAAGGATGGAAAAATGCAATTATTTCCTGAAACTTCAAAAAATAATTTTTCCTGTGATTTTTAGCTATTTTACCACATTATAAATCATATGATTCGTTTTAAGCTTTAATTTTAAAGAGTATTGCTAGTAACTCTTCTGGACTTATTTCGTCCTTTCCAAAAATTGATTGCTATCTTCCACTATTCTACAAATGATGGTTTACTCAAAATGAAGTATTTTCGCGGAGAAAATCAGTACTTTAAAAATGCACATCACTCGAATGAAATAAAAATTTTTTAAATATGATCATTCCAATCATTTCTCCGTTCTAAGGCCTCAAAACTTCAGCAGATGTATGGTTACATAGAATTCTAAAGGCTCACTGAGATTTAAATGATTGAATGAGTAATCATAATGGAAGCATAAAGGCTCCAAATGACCTTTTATATTAATTGTTATATATATTTTAAGCCGTGAAAAATTTGGAACCCTTATAAATTAAAAGACACTATTAACGAATTAATGTGAAACTTAGGTAATAAATCAATAGCTATAAAATAAGGTTTAATAGGTAAAATGGAATATTAAACAATATGCGGAGGGAATTAATGGAAATATTTAGATTAAAGGTTAAATAAACCTAGGGAATTGATAGCTTTAATTATTGAAGAAAAACGATATTTTGAGAGTATTTATTTAAAAGTAACGAGATATCGAATGAACGAAGTAAACTCTTAAAAACGATTTTAAAAGACGATAGGTTATTTAAAAGTAAAGTTAGTTTAACAATTCCAGTAGCATCTTTCCGGTAAATATTAAATGATGCCGACTGAGTTGGAGGAAGCCGAGGACTGCTGGGCAGAGTAATATCTGTGTGAGGGTTTACCTTAAATCTGTAAAATTTAGAGCGCGATGGGTTCATCTTAAATGTATAATAATACGACCATAGTTTTGTGTAAGGTGAGTTATTTTTCTTCCCAAGTATATTTTGTGGCCATCTGGAACATAAGGAAAATTCGAATCTTTTCTCAATAGTAATTGTAAGAATTCTGTTGTTAACTTTTAGAGGTTGTTGCGAAGGATCTTCTAGATAAGAATCAGTTATATCCGGTAAAATAAACACAACGTTGCAATTACAATTTGAGCCAACAAATCTCTAATTCACTTTACAAAACACTCGCCATTTTATCGTTTTTATGAATATTTTTCAATGGATTTCAAAACAAGTTTTTAAATAATATAATATGGGTTGTTAATTTTGCGTATACATTTAAATGAAACGCATGATATATTACATAAATCTCAAATACCGAAGAAGAATGAACGTCACATGATTTTCTTGAATTTGTTTCATCTAGCTATGAAAAATCTTTCGGCGGTGGTCTCGCAGCACCACCCTGATGTTAAATTCACTGATTTAATTAGAAATTGTAAATAGCGATGTCCATTTTATTAATAAATCAAAGGATAAAAAATTTCAAACGTCTTATTTCAATTCGTTGTCTGAAAATAAACAAAAGTAACAAAGAGCGCGTCTTTTATCCAAATCCATTAAAACGGTTGCATATTCTGAGATATTTTTGCTTTGCTGTAAAGAAAAAGAACGACATGCCCCACGTCGAAATGAGTCTTTAAGATAAGCCTTGATTACTGGAAATGCGAGCCTGTAGTTTTATGCGTTACCTCTTATCTGATTGTATCAGCTACCTCTCGTGCCAGTAAGCATATTCCAACAGCCGTAAAATTCCAAACATTTTCCCTAACAATGCAATAAATCATTTTTTAATCACTCTAAAAATTTTAATTGCCACTCTTGATTCTATTGTGAAACCGATGTAGTTTCCTTAAAAAATGGACAGAATCCAGTACATAATGCATGTTGAAAAGAGTTCTCAAAAAGTAATAATAACGTATTCTTTTGAGATAAGCAAAATATATTTTTTGCTATGGGTGATGTATTCTGAAGCAATTCACGCTAATGCTATTCACATTAATTTATAGCCTAAAATAGAATTACCGCAAGTAATTAATAATACTAATAAAATCGCGCATTTTTTAACGCAGCCTTTATTGCAGACAGGAAATCACTTTTTGTAAAAATGACTTGGCAGTTAAGGAGTGGAAAATGTTACATATTCATTTTGAATTTAATTTTCTCCGTGTTTCGATGTTCTTTTTTTATAGCAAATATGTAGTGAATTTTTTTAATCTTTGAAGATGATAATTTTCATTAATTTCAGGTTTTTTTTTTCAATTGTATCATCTTTTAGATCAATATACATACTTATGATTTTTAATTTTCCTCGAATATGATAATAATTAATGAATATATTAATTTCATTCTAAAACAATGTGTACTGATAATGACAGCGTAATAGTCTATTTTCTTTGTGCAGATTTAAAGATAAAAATTATCATTATAAAAATTCGGGGAAAATCTTTCAATGTTTCACCCTATAATTTTTACGGTGCTCACCATGGACTGAAGGAATTCTTTGCCGCAGTGTATTTCACACTTAATACATTCTTCATATATCTCCTACCATGATTTTCCGACATTATCTCTTGTGTTCCATTCGCGATTTAAATTGAAAATGTCATTTATTTTCAACGTAATTAACCCAAAATAACCTGTCTTTTTGAGAAAAGAGGATATCAAGACGGATAACTAATGATGATGCCAGTTCTTAGCAAATGGAAGGATAATAATTCTTCTTCTTAAACAAGTTCTGATAACTTTTAATATTGAAGTATGATAAGCTTTTTTCTTGGATCTTTAATATTATTAGCACCAGCTTTCCTGCATACATACTGGTAGTTTTGTCACTTTCCTCTGAAGGTGCATTCATACTTATTTGCGTATGAGCAAAATATTATTTTCTGTATTTCTCTGCTTTATTTCCCACATCTGAGACTACATTTTCAAACTTGAGTGCTTAGAAAGAGCATTTGGAAACTAAGATATGGCCAAAGAAGAGTCTATGGATATAAAATGATGCGAGAAGCATACCTTTGCTTTATGTCTCACCATTTTGTCGTGTGTACCGCTATTATATGAGAAATTGTTATGAAATGACTGATGAATGGCACCCAATTTATTCTGATGATACGTTTTTGGTAAAAGGTAGAAAGAAAAAAGAACTGCTGTCGCTGCACCTTCAAACGATTTACCCCATTCCTGAATCCTCGTAGCGCCTCCTTCCTTGATATTTCTTATCCAAGATCGGAGGATATGCAGCCTTCGTGAAGGCCCACCATCCTTAGCCCAAATATGGGTGCACGTAAAAGTAATCATTCATAGATTGAGTCAGCACCTGGACGGAAAATTCTATATTAACTAAACCTAAATTTTGGAAAAACTCCCTTCTCTTCGCGAATAAAATTCGTCTAAGGAATTTAATATCAGGTTATTGAAGTATACCACGTCAGAAACCTGATGCTCTGATCGATTAATATCACGTTGGGGGTTCTCCTTTTACAAGGCGGTATGTTGAAATAACGCGTAGAATTGGATGGTACAGAGAAGTGGATGAAGTAAATCTAGACAATTGTTCTAGGAGAGAATTGGAATATGGCTGACACCGAGCATTCCGACAGCGATGATACATTTTCTGTGATATGACGAATGGGATCCTACCGCGATTACTTAATAAAGTTCAATTAATACATTAATTCCTTCAAAGATATCGTAAATGGTTCTCGCGCATATAGTACTTACATTTATTAAGTGCTGTTCCAGGGAGCTTGAATAATTTGTTTAATACTGTTGATGGAATAAATCATTTTAACGTTACATACCATAGGTTAAATATATAAATTGAGGTCTTTTGAATATAAAACTTATGTTGCAAAAAGATATCTGAAATCTAATTTACATACTATGCCTCTCCAATAGCCAACCAGTCTATTTTATCAAGAAAGCTATGCTTAATATATATATTAATCGACCGTTTTGAAGTAACAAAAACAATAAAAATAAATACAAAAGAGCCATCTCACTTCTTCATTAATTTCCTGTTGTTAAGATTATCACTCATTGCATTAAATCAAAACTTCTCAGAAATCTAACATATTCACTTCTAGTCATTATTAATTACTATCATATACACAAAATGCTTATGATTTGATTTTCTGCCAGTCCGTGAGTCTTTAGATAGTTATTTTTACATTTCGTATTTTGAGTCGAAAATTATTTATTATTATTGTTTATTTCCATCCTTTCGAACCCCAATGTCTGACGTAATTTTTCAGATTGAAGGACTGATTTGTGGGGAAACCGAAAACTTGAACCCTATCAACGAAACTTTTATTTGATACGAACAGTTTTCTCAGGGGGTTAATCAACGTAAGCTTTGAAAGATTAAATTCTTGCCATAAAACCAGTCAAATCCTCCTCCTGCTGCGGCAAACGCCTTTAAATCCACAATTATTTTGGGTAAACGCAAATGTAAATGAGGAAGAGAAGAAGTGGATTTTGCGTACAAGTTGAGATTTAGGCGCGTGGTATTCGATGAAGGAATCTAGTTACAACCGCGAAGTGACAAAAGGCGTCAAGTGATGGCAAAACTAAGCATAACTCAGAACGGTAAGTTCTCGAAATTAATGAGGGTGGGACTGGAGCTCGCCTCCAGCTTACAAGGAACATAATCTCCTCTTAAAAACACAAGAGGGAGCCCAGAAATCAAATAAGGCGTAAAAGAGATAGATAGAATGAAATTTCTCTCCCTGGCTTAAATCTCTCGTTTATCAAGTTTCCTCTTCCTTTGCGTCCTACATATCTTCAATATCGACGAGAAGGCTCAACCGCGGAAATGCATATTTGAAGGAATTATCGTGTCATACGGCGATTTTATTTCTCAACCTGCGGAAGAGGAAGATGGCTATAAACAATTTCGTGGTTTGGAGACGATATAGGTTAATTCAATTGCGATTGTCATTATTATTATTATCGTGAGCTTTTTTCATGCCTTTCGCAACGAGCCGGATACT
The DNA here is from genome assembly GCA_028673005.1 of Tanypteryx hageni. Lineage (NCBI taxonomy): Eukaryota > Metazoa > Arthropoda > Insecta > Odonata > Petaluridae > Tanypteryx > Tanypteryx hageni. Next base: position 63,639,271 of record CM054116.1, read on the forward strand.
TTCATCTAGTTCATCCTCACTAGTTTCGAGTTACTTCTGCGCATTAGCGCGGCTCCCTCGTGGTAATGCGCGCCATTGCTTAAAACAGCTTGCCCTTTGTAAGTGCGAATATTACGTCGCGTTCTGAGGTAGTTTTCTCAGTATTCCTCAGTTAAAGCACAGAAAACGTGCCTGTTGCTTCAAAATACAGGGTTATTTGTTTATTTTTAACGCTATACGAATCAGCTTTTTGAAATTCTTGGGTAAATGAGAGTTTTCAACAAAATGCTCAAATCTCTCTTCTGAGTCACCTTCAAAATTTTCACTGAGTGGGACAATTAGAACAAAAACTGTATTTCAAAGATCTGTTTGCTAATTAACAGGTGCAACAAATCAAGAGAACGAGGTTAACAGGAGATAAATAAAAAATTGGAAAATTGAGATAGTATTTTCTGCCAATTATTGCGAAAGGTTATCATTTTGAAATTGCTCATTTTCGTCCAAATAGCCAAACTCATCACATAAATTTAGGTCAGTAATGCGGCACCATGAAGAAATAATGTTATTATATTGCCAAAGGGAGAAAACTATACTAGCGTATTAAGGCCCAGCTTCAAATTAATAATGTTTTATCAGAACCTATCTCTGAATAATAATTTAAACAACTTCGCGTAAAATTTTCATCATTTTTCAAGAAATTACACAGCATATATAGAGGTTTGGGTTATGTCTACCAATCTCAGTTATTTCAATTAATCTATACCAATGAAATAACTCTGAAAAAGACGTTTTGATTTCCATGTGTCCAAAAAAATAATTATTTCAAAACCTTAATTAGTTGATATCCCAATTTCAGGTAGTCATCTTGTTTTTTTCAGTTTTTATCTTTCATCAAGAGTACATTCCATGAGTTTGCATTCTCGATTTTTCCCGTCCGAGAAAACGAAAAAAATTTCCTTTCACATCCATACGCATATGCGCCGAACACTTTCTCTGACGTAAAAGTCATTTTTACTTTCTCCATATGTAGAATAGGGGAAATTGTTTTCATGAAAAAATCGACTTCGAGATTTCAATGGAAATACGTTCTGAGGTCCCCTGAACACATTTTGACCATTTTCTCGACGATGTCTGTGTGTGTGTGGTTGAGTGTGTATGTGACAGCTTTATTGTGGGTGCTCTAACTCAAAAACTATTATTCAGGCCAATGCAAAATTTTATATTTAACATTTTAATGATAGTCACAAGAACTTATTAGTTTTTGGTAAAAATCGGTAAAGCGAAAGTGGGTGTTTACTCTTGTCACTTATCCATTATTTTGAAACATTTGCTTTAATATTTGATAAGTTTAAAAATGTATTGGAAAAAAACGTTGTAGAAAATTTAAGTTTCTACAACCTTTGTTTGAATCATTTTTCCATATAATTCATTGTTTAAGAGATATCTTATATTTTTAGCTGCCACCACTACGCCACCTACCGACGACTATTGTTAACAATTGATGCTCAGTTATGTCTTAGTAACGCTCCTGTTCCTTTTCTTAATTGTTGGAGCTTTGTGGCTATATCCAATATCAGAAGACTATGGTTTGAGTTTATTTCTGTTATTTGTAGTCTAAGATTTTCTCGCAGTTTCTTAAAATATTTATTATTAAGTAACCTATTTGGAATTTTTAGAAATTTTACAGGTATGGAGAAAGTTATGTGGTGGCCACATCTGATTTTATATAAATATCATGTTAAAATATTTATTATTAAGTAACCTATTTGGAATTTTTAGAAATTTTACAGGTATGGAGAAAGTTATGTGGTGGCCACATCTGATTTTATATAAATATCATGTTACACGCAGCTCCTCTCAAAAGTTTTGAGATTTCAGCGCTACCTAAAACCTGAGAGGCAACACACGCCGACGGAATTCTAATATCAAGGTCAGGAGTTATAAACGGAAATGACGTGGAGCGAAGGAGGGATGCGTATGGAAGGGGGTGAGAAGCAAGATTGCGTTGAAATTCATAATCAGGGAGCGAGATATGGAAGGGAAAAAGGAGGAGGTGGGATGGGAGAGAGAGAGAGGAGTGGACGGGAGAATGGAAAGAGCAAAGGAGGAACGAATGAAAGGGGAGGGGAAAATGGGGAGAGAGAGAGAGACGGGGATGAAAGAGGGATGGGGAAAGGGAGTAAGAATGGATACGAAGGGGAAGTTTATATAAAGGGGATTGGACAAGAAGTGTGGATGAGAAACGAAAGAAGTGGACAGGATAAATTGGAACGATTTAAGGAAGAAAGTTGGAAAGTTTGGCAGAAGGATGAAAGAGAATATGGCGGATTTATTCAAATGTATAAATAAAAGTTCGGGTTATTTTACTCTACTTAATGAAATTTGTTTTTGTGAAGATCATTCTTTTCTCCGTTTAAACGCCAATTATCTTAGTTCTAAGGGACAGCATTCGCACTTGCAATTCATTCATATGCCATTTGGCAATTTTTGTTTTATAGTACAAGCATAAATATGTTACGTATACATGTTTAACTAGGAAATATAAATCTGTTAACTCTTTTTGCAGGAGTCGTTTATTTTTTGTTTGAATTTTGACTTTCCGTAGCGGGAGTGTGTTAATTTAATGGTTTACATCAAGTAAAAAAATTTTAATACTGGATCTCCTAACTCAGCTCGAAATCATTCAGTCATTTGGATGATAACTCTGAAAGACCATTGATGCAGTTTTGGCCACACTCAAAAGAACAGGAAATGAAAACTGAAATAGTAAATCTTTTATAAGAGAGCTTGTAGGAGGAAGGAAGTGAGTTGGATAAAATGGAAGACTTAGAAGAAATTATATATTATTATGGCGATTGAGTGAAAATTAGGGAACGCAAGAAGACTGGATAAGTCGTACATAGGAGATGAAGATAGATTAATAGCCGTAGTCTAGGAAGTGGTCTGGAGAAAGGATGGAGTAGGAAATTTTAGATTGAATTTCCCCTGAGATAAACTTGATGGGATTGGAGGAATGGAATAAAATTGGAAATGACGGTTGGAAGATAAACGCAACGTGATAGTTTAACGGAAGGTGCGCGGAGGGGTGCAAGAGAAGCGGAAAATGTCGGCGGTATACTCGTACGGTGAGAAGGGCGGTTAGCCGCGGGGCAAGGGTTTTGATGGGTTGCTGAGATGAAGATAGAGTGCGAGCCGACAACACAAAGAGTTTAATTATACACTTAGAAAAAAATATTGGTATATGTAGAAAGTGTTAAGAGTTTAAAAAGATATCCAGCAGAAGTTCGAAACAACATTCTTAAAATTAATCGTAAAAATGTATTGGTTTTCTATGGAATCTAGATCTAGATAGCACAGAACCACGAAACTGTCGTTTCAGAGGAAAGCATAAAGCGTATGGAGTTAATAATCATTAAGTATAAAATCATTTATATATAAGTGGATAATAGATGCACTACATTTTCTTTGTATGCTTTTCAAATAAAATGTGTAATGTGGTGAATTAAAGCAGTGGTGCCCAAACTACGGCCCGCGGGCCAAATGTGGCCCGCGAACGGTTTTTGTGCGGCCCGCAAAGCTATGGCGAAAAATCAATTCGGAAAATGTAACACATTCATACATTTTTTGAAAATTTTCGTAATAAAACTTTAAATTATGAAATGTTAGCCATGAAAACCTTATTTAGACTTGACTTTCACTTATATGGCACCTCAGAATAAATAGAAAACTTCTGATTTAAACTCTAACAAGGCCCGCCGAAGAATTTGCAACTTCCAATGCGGCCCGCCAAGGGATTCGCAACCACGGATGTGGCCCGCCATTACAAAAGTTTGGGCGCCACTGAGTTAAAGGATAAATCTCACTTAAATCATAATTAAACAATACCTTCTAGTCTATTTTAAAGATTTTAACTAGAATTTCTGAGTTTTTAAATCAAGGTAGTAAATTGGAAATTAAATAAAAACGAATTTAATTGACCTAATAAGGATGGCTGAAAAAGTTTAAAACTCAGAAGGTGATAATCTTAGACATAAATATTTTTTTAATTCATGAGTTCCGGGAAGAAAGTGAGTTTTCAAAGGGATCAGGGAAGAGAAATTACTTGCGATTCACTACAAAGGTTTTATTCGCTGGATGAGGGAAATAGTCAAGCCACGAGAACCTTCCCCCCAGTTTGAAACCTACCATTTCCTCCTACGCCTCCGGATCGCCTCCCCCTCTTAACAACACGGCCAGCTCATCATTCATTGTCCCATCTACGCATCCCGCCCCTCTCTTGTCCCTTCTCTGCCCCCCTTTGGCTCCCCTTATGCCCATCCTCAACCAACTTCTGCCCCACGGTCGAGACTTCCGACCCGACTCTTTATGCCGCACCCATTTCGGACGCAATTCCGACAAGACATCCAATAAACTGAGCCACTAACTCTGCTCCGAGGCTGTCCTCGCCCATCCCCATCCTGAAATTCCCACCCTTCTCTTTTATTCTGCAATGGAATAGTCCCACTCCACTACATCTCCTGCCACGAGATCCGCACCTTACACACTCCCTATATTTAGTATTCACTGTTGGAGCGCCCTTTGCGACCTTTTGGGTAGCAGGAGAGTAACATACCTCTCAATGGAGTCGGGTCGAAGTAAATAACTTGATAGAATGGTAAAAACTTCATTAGATGAAATTTTATTGTTCTTTGGGGTTTTATAATAGTAATTCTGAGGCAGTCACACTTCTTTAAATATGCCGATATTCTTCAGTTGCGCCGAACAGATCAAAAATCATTATACTTACAGGGATTGTCAAAATCATCTCGGTGCATATTATATTTTAAATGCAATTGTTTAAAATATTTTCCTTTTTGTTCTTGGCAGAGGGATATTAGCGTGTCTAGCACCCAATACTAGGATTTCGGGTTCGAATCCTGTCGAGGGGATGGTCGTATGTATTCGTCTTTGTTATCGTTATTACGCCCATTGTAAACGGCCGTTACTGTTGTAAGAAACATTTTTGGAAGACCTAGTATGCCGTAGTGATGGAGCTAATAATTAAAAACAGGATCCATTCACAGTTATCGTTTTTACCTTACTCACAGCAAGCTTCAAATGAAAGGCATATTATGAAAATTGAAATTTATAGATGTGCGTATGTGTCAGAAAACGCTCAGAGCCTCATTATTTTCATGACGATTAACTCAATGATACATTGAAGGGATATGAAAGGAAATTTTACCTAATTAATTAAACTTTAGCAAATTAATGATAAATAGAACGTACATAACACATAGAAAACGATCTATCATCGCCGTATCGGGAATCACCTCCGGATTAACGCGCCGAAAATGAAAAATTAGGACAAAATAGCTTAGCTACGGTATACTTTCGGAAGCGATGAATTTTCTGTTTTAAATGTCTGCCGATTAGCTTGCCACTTCTATCTTTTCAACCTCTAATCACAGAAATACATAAGCGTCTTCCCATCTCCCGCGTCGAGATTGATTTGGAAAACAATGGGTAATTACGCTCCCAAATTCATGCACGCGTACGTAAAAGAATTGCATCGTTACCGCTCGTCTAAAATTGGGTCACAGGCTTTGATACCCGCTCCATGTCGCAAATATGGGAGTAAACTAATCTCACACGTAATCGGAATATTTCAGTATAAATCATTTACAACATGAACAATTTGGTAATCGAAAGATTATCAGTTCGTCCATACTAAACGGATATTAATTAAGTTTCGGTACGCTAACTTGAATTTAGGTAGCTAGGTGAGGAGAAGGGAGGAATGTGATGTTTATAAAATACAGGACGAAGGAGAACATGAGCGAGGCTTCCATTAATATCAAAAATCCTATTGCACATAATATCCTCGCAGATTAAGTCAGGTTCATATCGCTGGGTAATAAATAGATTTAGGATAGTTTTTCAAATGAGGGCTGTGCTATCGTCTGTCTGTAGTATACGACAATCACCAGTAAATATCCACATGGATGAATATATTTAATGCAAATACAATTAAATAAATGTTATATTTTCCAAATTCAGAATTATTCATACTTTATTTATAGCATATTTCATAAGAATGAACACAGAGGTAATTGCAAATAAATACAGGAAGTACACAAATTCCTGCAAAAAAGTCCAACTAAAGTGAATGCTACAATCCATTTCATTTGCTATAAATCCTGGCCTATCTTGAACGGCAAATTAAAACAACGAACATTATAGCAAAATCAGTCATTAATCTCATCTGAAAAAGGAGGATTTAAAAATTAAAGGGTAATAAAATAAAAATGCTCTAGTTGAAAATGTAAAATCCAATGTGTAGAAGACCATTAAATTGAAAACATCTATCTTACTGATCATTACCCATTTCACTCGGAAATATCATTTTGAGTGCGTGTTCCGAGCCAACAAAAAAAACGGAAAATAAGCGGGAGTTGAAAATTAATAAATAAACTAATCCAAATACCCGCGTATTTCTCCTAAAAAATTGTTTAAAAAAGTTGTTCGTAAGAAATAAACGATATCCAATCTCACGGTGAATAAATTTGGTGGAGGAAAAAATAAAAAATAACCCTTTCCGATCAGCAAGTGTACCAAAATTAAAGGAAAAACTTTTTTCGTAAATCAAAAATCCGTATGCAGATAAAGTGAGTTAACCCGACAAATTTCAGGAAAAGAGGAAAAAACTAACATGTTTACAATTTCTCGACCGAATGCAAATCGTCGCCATCCCGGGAATATGAACACGCTCCGCCGTAACAAAAAAATTAAAGACGAGGGCTCTTAATCACCGCACGCATTCGCTAAATGAACAAATCTCTTCGTTTATTTCGTTCCGAACTTTCGGAGGTTTTAAAGGATTGATACGATGAATTTCACAATATGCGCTCGTCCAAAATTGTGGAGAGGAAATTTATACCATCGATCGTCGCGCCCTACGCGTTAAAACCGGTTAAATCCTATTTAACCAAAATAATTCCCTCGGTCGCTCGCTAACAAATAGCAGTTGATGAAGGCTCGAAATACCCTCGGTAAAAAAAAACACCGGAAAATATTTTCAACTTTGCCCGCATGAAGAACCGTTTAAGAGTCAAAGAAGATGGGCGTGAAATCGCTAATTATTTTTCTGCCGACCGAAATGAACAACGTGAAAGAAGAGTTACATTTAAATTTAACGAATCAAAATTACAAAGGTGTACCTCAACAAATCTAGACATGTAGACAAGATCGATATATTAGAGGTCGCCAAAATATTTACTAAAATTACCATATGATGCCTTAGAAATATCACTGAGCGGTCCACGTATGGCATACAAAATGAATTATCATTGATATACGAGGTTTTGGGATTTTTCGTGGACTAAGCAACGTATCACAGAGATATATTTTAAAAATCGAAGCATATTATATCCATGCACACGAAAAGTTACGTTTATATCTAGACAAGAAGCTGCAATGACTCTCTCCCTCTGCAACAGTGGTTCCCAAACCTTTTTGAGTCGCGGCACACTTTCAAAGATAAAGAGAATTTCGCGGTACCCAAGTCTTGAAACAAGTTCTATATACTTTTAGATACGGGTATTATAAAATTTGGACGCATTCATTTGTTGATGCTCCTACACAATCAATTTATTAGAATAGAAATTATTGCCCTAATTACCTACCAACACATGTAAATCGTTGATTTATTTACTAAACAAAGTTTACAGGAAAAGATTGCGATATGCCCGTTTTAAAGAAATTGACGCGGTAAGTAAGCACCGGACGAAATCATTACGCTGGAAGGTGTTTGGGGACCCGCAGCCATAGATGTCTACGAATACCGATTCGGTTACTTGTCTCAAATAGAACTATCGAAGGGCGAATACAAAAATCGAGATATCGCTGAAATGTTCACTGAAGTTGGGGTCAGAGTTTTGTATGCGTACTTTAAGCCAGGGGTTTGCAAATATTTTTACGTGGCAGACAGGCCGTACTAGAAGCTGTGAGTGCTCTGATAAGATGTTATATTATACTAAAGATATAATTTGTTTTAACGAATTAGAAAACTCGATTACCACCGATTCCTATCGTCAAAATTTCACCAGAAAGCTTTTATGGCTATAACTTTGATTAAAATCTTATAAATAAAGAGGTTAGTTTGTCTATGTAGAACCGTTATACAGGTGGCATACGTTCAAAATTGTCCTGTTATCCTAACACAAAATGCAATTATACATTTACTTTTTTATTATTGGACGATTATTTCACGAAGTAAATAAAATCGCCATATTGCAATTTGTGTTTAAAATACAGAATTAAAAAAATATTAAATTAATTACTAAGTGCATTAGATACATTGATTGACAGGACCTTTATTTTGATAAATTACGTTATTACACAAATAATATAATCTATATTATAGAGTGAAAAATTAGTGTTTGGTTGACCCAACGATTGATAATAGCGTTAATATTGAATTAAGATGCCGGATCGTTCGGAACAAATAGAATGAATTTTTATAAAAGAGAAACACAAGAATCACGAGAACGTCGTCTGCGACACAACCGCGAAAGACAAAGAAACACCCGAATAAATGAAACAACAAACTGATGAAAATTCTCATAATCGCCTTCAGCAACAACAAATACACACCGCACGAAATACATTATCCAAATGGATTTCACTGAGGTTTAATGCCTATATTTATGATCCTGCTATCGATTACGAAGGTCTTGAATTGGTTAACATCGGAGGTCTTACAGCAGTATGAAGATTTTGTAAAGCCAAAAAATTTAATACTGAAGCGGTTGGCATGTGCTGTTCCAACGGTAAAGTAGTTTAATATGATCTTGAATATGTACCGGAGCCATTATTTAGTTTGATACAAAATTAAACTACAGAATCAAAAGAATTTTTAAAAAATATAAGGATATATAATTCGTGTTTTCAAATTACTTCTTTTGGGTCTACTCATCCAGTTCCGAATTATGGTTTACAATCAACTTTTCGAGTTCAAGGACAAGTCTATCATAGTATAATCTCATTGTTACAAGTCAATCATCAGAATCATAAGTTACTTCAAATCTACTTTATTGGCGATGAAAATACACACGTTGATGAAAGATGTAGACATGGTGAACTTTTTTCGGGTTTCCAGCCGGGTTATTACGGAGTTCTCATCCGACGTTTCGGCGACCATCTCCATCGCCATCTTCAGGGATCCGGAGATGTAGACATAATCCTGGAACAAACGCATAGATAGTAAGATCCCTACAAGAATTTTTTCATTCTTGCAATTTATACGTACAAACAATCGAAACAGCATTTGAACGAATGCCTAAAAACGAGATGAAATTGGTCATAAAATCAGTAAGAGTGCCACGTGGAGAGCATTCTAGAAGATTCAACGTACCGTTAATAAATGAAATTGCAGTTGTAATTGATGGCAATGAATTTTATAGTGGTGATATTGTACAATAAAAACAAAATAATAGTCTTATGAGAATAATAGAAACGCATGTATCATACGACGCGTTACAGTATCCTATGAATGAAAACTTAAACTTTCCCGAGCAAAGCCGGGATAATATCCTATCTAAAATAACATTTTTCCTTTCTCTTCCGATGTCTTCAGCCCGTGCGTCGCGATAACACTTTTCCCGCGAGGCTGCATTAGCAGAAATTCCCGAATCGTGCCTCGGGTTTAAGCGAGATCTACTTAATTGACGCATAAGGTGAAATGCATCCGTCCTCTCTCTCTCTCTCTCTCTGTCTATCTGTAGGGAGGATTTGCGGGTCTTAAAAATTGCGGATGAGTCACTAGGGGAGAAGAAAGAATGTTTTCTCGAGGTTCTTTCACCATTTTGCCGAGGGGTAATGCGACTGGTATCGGCAAGCATAACCGGATAGAAGGAAGGGAGGGACGCCAAACGAGGTATCCGATCGGCCGGGAATCATTAAAGCATTGATGGCTCTCGTATTCTGAATGAATTGGGAGGATGGAAGAGTTGAAAGGGTTCTTCCACGCACCGCGACAATTTTTACCCATTCCCAACGCAGGACTTTCCGTTTCCACTCTGCTACAAAAACAATGCTTTTCATTGTTAACGTTTTTGTCGCATTTTTTACACGATGATGGAGCGGTTAGGGAGAAAAAAAACATTTTTCTAGGGTCGATCTCGCTATGATAGAGACTCTCACCTGCCTTTTCATCTATTATATTGTTTCCATTTATCCCATCTCCTTACCTCTCTTTCCCCTCACCTCTTCCATTTATCTTTCCATTCTCGCTCCCATTACCATTCCTGGTTTCATTCTCCTACTCTGTCCCATCCCCGGTATCGTTCCCATTTCCTGTAACATTCCCAGTAACCGGGACGTTTTTCGGTCCAATTTACACTCCTTCTTTAGCACCTATTTTCTCTCTCCCACTATCACGCCGGCGACTCCTCTCCGTCGCTCCTCCGCCCTCTTTCCAAACCCTCCTCCCCTTCTCCAATCGCGCGACAATTCCATTCCCCTCGCACACTCCACCATCATCACCCCCCATTCTAATTCACCTCTCTATAACGGTTGGGGTTTAGTCGCCTTTTTTCAGATCCCTTTCTCTATGGTCCTGAAAACCGTCGATCGTTAAATGGTTTAATGCTTTATCCCACTCCGTCTTAATTCAAGGTTCGAGAGTTCGTCCATCTTCTTCTTCCTCCCGTAAATTATTCGATTAAGCAGCGATGTACGACCTACGGCCCGTGATGCTTTGATAAAAAAGTGACCCGTGGGGTTTAGTACGGGCGATTTTATGTATTACTAGCCACGTATTTGGATAAACATCACGAAATATGTATGACGCCCTTATATGTAACAATTAAAAGGTTAAAATTTCTCGAAAAACTACGAGACACAACACTAAAATAATGTCCATGTTTTACTAAATTTCGTGTGTTAATAGATATAATAACGTCATCAGAAGTTTATTTCGTAGTATAAATTCAATTGCATAATTATGTGTGTCTAGTCGTGTATTTACAATCCGAAAAATCGAGGTCAACTTATACTCCGGGTCGACTTATATGTTTATGTGTTTAAAATTGAAAATTGTGGTCAAAAATGCGCCTTTTTTCCGCAATTTTGGATTTCTTCAGAGGTTGTACCCAATCACGTATCTTCATGCCAAATTTAAGCTCTGTAGCACTTCTAGAAGTATCTTAGATTTTATATGATGTCTTATATAGTATATCCTACATCATTATAAATAGCTGCTTCTTACATATATAGGATATATCATCATCATCCGTAGACAGGTCCGTGATTATTCATGGTTAAATCTGGTTCTCCATATACCCCAATTTTACACTGTCCTCTTCATATCTTCATAACTCTCTTTCCCTTTCAAATCGTGTATCAGCTGAAACCTTTTCCTATTTCCCTTTTTCCATCTAGTTTTCCTTCTAACACGTCTTGAATCATATTCTCTCTCTCCTCAGGTAATGCCCAACCCAGTTTGCCTTCCTCTTTCTAATAGTCTGTATAATCATTCGTTTCTCCCCTACTCTTCGTAGCACTTTATCGTTTTTCATCCTATCTGTCCATTTTATCTTCAGCATTCTCCTCCAAGTCCACATTTAAAAGCTTTCCAGGTATTTTATGTCATTTTTCCTTAGCGTCCATGTTTCTGCCCCGTACAAAGCTATACTCGATATATTTTATGAACTTCTTGTGGATATCTTCCCTTATAATCCCCGTAAGTAGGTGTTTCGTTCTTCTGAAAGCCGTTTTTGCTTTTCCTACTCTAGTTCTGATGTCATCCGTACATTTTGCTTCTCTTCTATTTATAGTTTGAAACTTGTTCTACAGAATTCCTTCAATACTTATGTTCAGATTCTATTCTTTGCCCGATAGCCGAATGACCTTGGATTTTTCTGTATTTATTTCCATACCGTATTTTCTACCTGTCATTACTAGTCTATTTATTATTTTCTGGATTCCTCTTCCTTTATTGCTGGAAGTACTTGATCGTCTGCGTATTTTACTGTTCTTATAATCCTTCCTCCAATTTTGAAATCTCCTGTGCCTTCTAACGCTTCTTGTATTAGACATTTTCCATATATAAATAGGGTTGGCAATAGGCAGCAGCCCTGCCTTACTCCTCTACCGATATTTTCTCCGCAGCTGTCCGCATTCTTCAAACTGACCTTTACAACTTGAATCACAAATAGATTGCTGATCAGTCTCCTGTCTTTTCAGTATACACTTATATCCTTTAATATCTTCATCAACATTACCCAATTTACTCTATCAAAGTCCTTCTTCCATTCTGCGAAGTTCGTATTGCCCGACAACATTTTCTTCCTGTCCTTCTCCAACTATGCTGTTCCAATCTCCCATTATTATGCAGTTAACCTTTCCTCTTCCGTCTTCTTCGTAAATGTCATTAATTTGCTCATAAATCTCCTCGATTTCTTCATCATCGTGAGCTGACGTTGACATATATACCTGGATTATCAGCATGTCCACTGGGACTGCTTTTAGCTCTTTTACCAACAGTCTTTCGTTCGTTACTATTATCTTTGTCACGCTTTTCATCATATCTTTCCTAAGTACCAGAGCTACTCCCCTTTCCCCACTATTTCCTCCAGATTAAACTACCGTGAAGTATTCCGTGTCGAACTGTCCTTCTCCTTCCCATCTAGTTTCGCTCAGTCCTATGATGTCAACTCTATTTCTTCTCATTTCTTCTTTCAAGTTCTCTAGCTTTCCTGTCTTTCTCATAGGATATATATGTGTGTGTGTGTGTGCGTGCGTGCGTGCGTGCGTGCGGGTGCGCGTGCGGGTGCGGGTGCGCGTGCGGGTGTGCGTGCGCGTGCGTGTGTGTGAGAAATCATATAAAACCTAAGGTACTTCTAGAAATGCTACAGTGCTGAAAATTTGTTACAACTTCTGGAAAAAAATCCGAAATTTCAAAAAAGTTATATTTTGAGCCTAAGTCTAATTTTAAACACCCTTAAGAAAAGCACTGAAAACTGTGCTTTTTAAAATTATTTAAAATTATGATATCAAGTCCGGACATGCACCACAATATGGATGAAAGACTCAAGTTTATTTTTCTTGAAGATAAAATTCAAATCCATGCTGAATTTGCGTAAAAATTTGATTTTAATTATAAAATTATGAAATTTTTTTCGGTCTTCAATGATGAAAAATATTAACTACCATAGCAATGACTCCAATGCCTTTCAATGGGAATTGATTTCCCATACTTCAATGGCATTGATTTAATGCTTAGACTGCATTATAATACATTTGATTTCAGCCAATGACATAATCAAATGACGACGTGATAATTTTAAATTAATTTTTTTATACAGATACGTATTAAAAGGCACGGATATGACAACATAATCATAACATAAAATATCCTAATTTTTACATAAATTTTAGTGTAACATATAGGCTGTCTTAATGATGATTATAGTTATTGCTGAAACAGGGCGATCTAAGCCATGAAACTTGAAATTCTAAAACTTGGACGCGAGCCGATTGCCAGAGAATTTAGAAATTCCGGATAGATGTCTTAATTTCACAGAAAATTAAAACCATAATCTTATATAAATGGGCTCTGTGTAGTTCAAATACTGTCGCGTTGGTTTATTTACTAGTTTATATCTTGGTGTATGGTGATATTTTGAACGCTAGCAGTATACAAGCTCCGACAACTCGTATATGTAAGAAGCAACTATTCATAATGATGATATCTCAAATGGTTGAGTTATAATGAAATTTCCGGTAAAAACCTTGCATTTAAGTTGTAAAGCATTAAAATACGCTGCCTAAAAAAAATTAATAACCCATTTCAACATCGTATATTGCTTCTGTATACATTTTGGTATTATCCGAGCCAAAATAAACAGCAGTAAATACTTCATCCATTTTTTCACCTTAAGGAAAACCTTCCAATTACTTCTTTCTTTAATTCTGGTTTACTTGTAAACATTGCCAATATTTATTGTTCTAATATAAAGTGTCCCCCTTTATTTGTAATTAATGAAATCATGTGAGTCAGAGGACATCCAAATGTCAGTTATTGGAGATACCGTTCTATCATACGCCACGCCGTACTATGAACATTAATTATATATGCTTTTCGTCAATGCTGAAAAGCACTATTATCTTCGTGATAACCGTACGTCCGTCCGTACGCATATATCAGGGAAGAGTTGGCTCAACTGATTTCAACAGAATTTTGTACATAGAATTTTCACATAAATTACTGATCAAAATGACACATTTCGACCGAATCGACTAAGCAGGGGTGCCAAAATTGCAAAATTAATCTTTTCGGTAATTATAAATTTGGGAGGAATTTGATGAACCGTTTTCAACAAAATTTTTTGGAAAGATGTACTACAAAAAAAAGCAAATCTAGATGATAAGCATAGATATCAAAACCAGGGTTGCCACAATACAAGTAGTATTAAAAAAATTTCTTTTACAAGCATTTGTTTAGAATTATCATCATCAATTTTAACCAAATTTAATATTCATAATTTACACATACATGCAAAACCATTTAGACCAAATCAGCCAAACAGGGGTGCCACAATTACAATTAAAACTCTTTCAGTAATTAAGGATATATATATATACTTCGAAGATATTGGCTGAACCGATTTCAAAGAAATTTCGTTTGTATGGCGAGTATAGAATGGCAAAACGAAATGAATAAGTTTAGAACGGATCTAAAAAGCAGGGATACCACAATATAAGGAAAAATAATATTTTTTATTTCAAATCAAATGCATTAGTACACGATATACGAGTATATACTACGGCGAATTTAACAAAAAGCATTTCTGTACCACGTGAAACCCGCGTGCAGCCCTACTTGTTAATTTAACGCTCCCGTAATATCTTTCAGCCGATTTTACGAGTCGCGTTACAAATTCGTGTTTATATAACGGTTTTCATAATGATTGAGGGATTAATTTTTCGAGTCGAGACTAAATTAGCTCACGGAAAAATGTTTTATCAACATTTGAAGCAGATTGTTTTATTTGGGATGGATTCGGTATAAAAACATGAAGCACCATCATATTATCCATTAAATTGAACGATTCGTAATGCGAGTTTTTTGCATGACACCGTTACTGATGGAGTCCATATTACGAGTGTTCAAATATTACAAAAATACAATTAAATGCAACTCCAAAAGGCATATGAAACTGACAATTCAAACCGAGTACAAAGAAACGCAGAAACCATACGTACTCTTTTATTTCATTAAAGGTGGAATTCTCCTGAGGGTTCTTAGACTCAAAAAGTCGTATCGTACTCATCTCTTTCTTGTATCTTAACTAGATGACAGTCCTTCATTTTCAGAGACTCTCTTTTAAATGGGTTCATTACTCGCTAAAGACCGTCAAATATGAACTGGACTCGCCCAAATTATTTAAAATTCTACATCTGAGCAAAAAGTAAAAATTTTACATCAACCCCGCCTCCTATCAATTTTAGCTCTACCGAACCAACACAATATTGGAATACAAATAATGCAAATGTTTAGAGTTATTTCCCTTACAAACATTTTGAGCCGACATAATTTAATGAGTATTATCCATACAAAATTAAGACTGAAATGTCTTTTTAAATTTTTATGTTGAGAAAAGTGAATGTAATTCAAAGAGAAATTTGTGTGTTGCTTGAATGCATCCATTCGATGTGTTGTTTTGGTACCCATTTCCATAAGATATTTATCATTTCCTTTGCTACATCGTAGCTAATCCAGTTTTCATTTTGACACATTACTACTTTTCAGTTTACTTTTGCAAAATAAATTAGTTGACGCAGTGGCGGACCAGTAATATTCTGTGCCCCCCACGCACCCTCTGGTCGTACCTTCCCCCGACAAACGGGGATTGCGGGAGTGGCCGGTACGCCTTAATTCCTGCGAAAAACGTAAATTATATTAAAATAGTATCATGTCTACAACCCTCGTTTAAAATTAAAGGATTTTGGAAGTTGCTTTTAAAGGTTCTCAATACAATTTTTCAAATATAGCTAAAAATATCCTTTTATCAATGGAAACTATGTTCCACTTACAGTGATATTGAGATAACATGTTTATGATTCGTTTCTCTTAGTTGCATTAGAAATCGCTCATTAATTTTAATGGTGAAACAAAGCGTGAGTTACTTTCTTAATGTATTATAGTGTTATGATTAATAGTATAAGCAACCCAACATCGACTGTAATGAAACTGGTTCTGGTTTTCGAATCACAGAGCTACAGGAGTGCTCTTGTTTTTATTTCGATATACAATGAACATTGGTTCCCTTATAACTGTTATTAACTGTATCAATTGAGATAATCCGATTTTATATCACAATTAAAATTCACGCTTTCTACGATAGTAAGAGCTTCCTCTATATTCAAAGTACACTCACTTACTCACAAGCAATGTCGTCGCCTTTTACGGGAAACGGCCATTTAGCGATTTTTATGCTTGTCTTTAATGTACATCAATATGTATAAAATCTACAATATATTCCCAACACAACATGTTTAATACAAAGATTTCCTTGCGAAAAAATAGAAAATATTTAAACTCAAGAAAAAATTACCTCTTCCTCATTCCAGTTGCAGAAACGCAATTACAAATAGCCACCCGCAAAAAAAAACGAGCAAAAACTGCAACGACGATTTCGTCGAGACCCATTCCACCTTCGGTTTCATGAATGCCGCCGTTGTACCAAAAGGAAAGAGGGATCTTTTCCTCTCGGTCCGGATTGGTAATGGCTAGGCACCTCCGTTCCGAGGGCAATTCTTTCGGCTATTTCGAAGGCAATGGACTCTCCGTTCGCCACGCCCACCTCCTAAACCTCTCCCAACGACAACAACACACAAACCCACACCCTTTCCGTTCCGCAACCGCTACCTCCTCCCACCCATCCAGACATTACCCTCCTCCTAACAGACGACCCCCATCACCCCACCCACTACCAGACCTCCGAACTCTATCGGCGGGCGCACACATACACAACTCCAACAAATCGGCCCAGACAACAAGCTTTTAACCTCTCCTCATTCTCCTTTCCTCCCTCTCTCTTTCTATCCCTCTTTTCCCAGGCATTCGCAACATACATTTTGCTCTCATCTCCATCTGTAACCCGTCCCTTCGCCGGAAACTGTCCCAACCTGCCTTCTTCCCTCTCCGCCGGCATCGTCCGCGCCGGCACGATCCCTATGTCGAATTGCAGTCACGTATGTCTAAAAGGGGTACAACCCTCCATCTCTCTCTCTCTCCCTCTCTCTCCTTCTCCCTCCCTCTCTCTCCCTCTCCCTCCCTCTCCCTCCCTCTCCCTCCCTCTCTCTCCCTCCCTCCCTCTCTCTCCCTCCCTCTCTCTCCCTCCCTCTCTCTCACTCCCTCTCTCCCCTCCCTCTCTCCCCTCCCTCTCTCCCCTCCCTCTCTCCCCCTCCCTCTCTCTCCCTCCCTCCCCCTCCACCCTCCCCCCCCTCCATCCCCCTACGCCTTTCCCCCCTGCCCCTCTCCCTCTCCCCTCTTTCCCCCCATCTCCCGCCCTCTCTCCCTCCCTCTCTCTTTCCCTCCTTCCCTCTCCCCCTTTCCCTCCCTCCCTCTCCCCTCCCTCTCTTTCACTCTCTCTCTTTTTTCCTACCCCTCTCTTTACCTCCCTTTTCCTTGAAGTTTCGCCGCTCGTGATGTTCTTGTTCCGCTGCCCCGTCTTGACGTTCTCTTTGCGAAGGATTGGATCCTATCCGAAAGATAAGTGAGACGATGACCGATGCGGCTGAATAGGCAGGGGGGCATCAGTGATATGGTCTCAGGGATTCCATTTCCATCATCGAGTAATGGACGATTGTGCAATAAATGAATTTTTACTCTCTCCGCCACTACCACATACCGCTTTTGCGATTTTCCTGAAAGATTCTGAAGGTTCATTGCGTAATATTTTGACAAGTTATGAACAAATTAACTTCATTCTTAAAATGTTAAGGCTATCGATTTTATTCCTCGTACGTTGTTTACTGCATTATTACAGTAATTTTTTAATCTATCAGGATTATTCGTACCGGCATAAGGTGCTTCGCATCCCGGGATTGCGGGGATGTTACCATTATATCCGTCTCCTGTAAACAGCGAAGTAAAAAATTAAATGGCCAATTTCCAGCTTTCAGGATTGGTATTGCATTACACTTAGTCTCGGTCCAGAGTTATATGGGTAAACTTCACGTTATACACGCAGATTTTCAAATGTCTAGCTTATACTTTTTCCTTATTGTGCATGTGCATTTATTCAGTATTTGTGCGTAATAATAATCAAATATGTCAATTTTATTTATTTTGCTGCAACTTCATAATATTGAAACCTCAATATATGATGATGACACAAAATTTAAACAAATTTATTCCCAATAAGTTCACATTTTTGAAATGTCAAACCATGAACAAGAAATATAAATTAATTACTTTTATATTAAAGATGTTAACATCTATTAAAATTCATTTATTTTAATTTTTGTGTAGCACTCTTACAAGAAAAATCGAACTGAAACAAATTTATTAAAAAAAAGTTTTCAAAAATATAGTTTTTAGCCCATAATAACAAAAATCATAAAAAAGCGAACTTAATATAAAAATAACACATGAAAAAGTCATTATTTTCCCCTGCTTCAATTTAGGCAAGAGATCGCGTCTTCTTGGAGAACATTTTGAGTTATAGTTGTAACAACTTTGCTCTCAGCTTCAACTGGTAGGTACTCTAGGTTAAGCATCTGGTTGTATTTTTTCTTGAGCGGTAATTCAACCAACTCGGACTTAAAATCTCTGATATAACTGTCGGCAGTAAAACGTTTCGAACGAATTCTCGTGTTCTCAGAATTCATTTTTTCGAATTTTATTTAATATTATCTAGACGTACACGTATTAGTGTTATGCACACGGGGCTAAAAGATGCTTCGAATTACAAATTATTGAGGTTTTCGATCTATACATATATTTTACTATAAAAATAATTCTGTTTCTATCCGAGAATAAGACTTCGAATTACACAGGATTTCTTAATAAGAGCGTTCGAATTAATGAGGTTTTATTGCATATACAAAGATGCGTAAAAGGATCCACGTAAAAATCAGTTCAGACGTCTTTTACCTAAAGACAAGCTGATAGATCAAAATTGATACCATTTCCGTACAGAAGACAAGATAAATTTCGAAAGGGATAGTAGAAGGATTTAAGGAGGGAGTGAAAGAAACAAAAAGAATTGATATGAATAGAAGAACGTATCTGTCGACTACGGAGCTTTAGGGAATGTAGGCAGATAAGTTATTATAGCCTCAAAAATGGAGGGAAAAGAAGGGAGAGAAATACAAATGGGACGATAAGAGGTCGAAAAGAAAGAGGAATTAAGGAAGAAGAAATGAGAAGGAATACCAATGAAGGGGATTAAAAGTTTGTGAACTCAGAGGAGGAAGAGGAGGAGGAAACGGAATTAATTAATTAACCAAGACGAATGAAATAGAATGGACGCACACAATAGGAATTTCATGGCTCCGGGTATAATACTGACATAGAGACCTTAAGGTATATACAACCATAGGTGAATCATCGGCGTATTAAGGATAAAATCGAAGATATTTCCGCAGGAGAATATAAAGTAAATTTTCTGCAAGCCTGCGGCATTTTTAAAATCAATTAGAAAAGACGAAGTTTTGTTCCCCGTAGATCTCATTACGTATTCATGGATGTTTTTGGAAAGTTCACTGTAATAAAAGAAAAAAGACACAAGACCCTAGCATCATATGACGTCATATAACCCTATGGTCCTATGTATTTGTCATCGGATTTCAACGTAACTTTGATGTAAAAACTAAACGATTAAATTAGAGTATTTTTATGAACTTCGTATTTCTATGGTGTCACAAATCTTGAATTCATTTTAATAATAGAGAGTCATGCATAAGTTTAACCAGTAAAAATAGAATATCAAACACGATAAATTACAAGAATTTTACATTGGGTAAGCTCGTATCTAAACAAATACATATGTAATAATGCATAATTGATCTTTTGGAACTATAATTCATTAAAATTGTCGAATTGTCTAGAAAAAGTATAGAAATAGTATAATTAGAAGAATAATGTTCACCGAGGTGAATAAAATAATTCTATGCCATATTTTTCTCTATATAACAGTATAACAGAAAATTGTAATAACTAAATTCACGCAAATCCTCTGATTATATTTAATTAAACTCCCTCCATTTAACCGGGAAATCTATGTGATGTTGTACCTCAAATTGGCCATAAACTGCTGCGAAACATCTTGGAAATTAACGATGTTTAAAGCAATGCTATACACGATTTTCTTATCCGAAATTATAGTTGACTGATACTTGAGCCAGTAGTTAATAAAGCATTTAAAACCACTGCTAATAAAAAGTAAATGCTTAATCATTTCCCATTCCCCTCTCATTTAACGAATGCAATATTGATCTAATTTACTTAGGAGCCGATAAAAGTTTTAATTACTCAAACATTCGATCCGAAATCCTCATACGATTAAAAGTCAGCTGATTAAAAACAACGTAATTCTTGCATCATTTAATCCGCGGTTATTTTGACGGCTTCCTTGGTTTTACTACACTCTTTCAAAACTCCTCTCGTTCCTTCAGAATTTTACTTGAGTTGCAATCTAGCCTTCTATTACCATTTACTTTAGCATCTTTAGAAATAAAAATAAGAATTGAGCGCCTCCCTTTTCGATGAAGATCGTACATGAAAGCCGGTTAAAAGAGATGGATTTAGAGTAGTGGAGAAAAAAGATTTGAAAGCGTTAGAAGAATGAGAAAGAGAGAGAAAGGGAGATAAATATAAGGAGATATAAAGAGTTAGAGAAAGAGGTAGAGAAAAAAAGGATTGGCCGTAAGTAAAAGCAGCACGGGTTGTGTGTTCGAGGAGAGGGGATTGTAATTGATTTCTTTTTCCTACGAAGTAATCTGTTTTCGCAAGTTAACTTTCCTTCCAAAAGCCTCACTGCCCTCTCCCTCTCTGCTCTTTCCCTCTTTCCCCACGTTCTTCCTTTTTCTCCCTCCATCGGGCGATTTTCTCGAGTCCCTTATATCCTTTAAAACTCGCACTCATCCAATCCTTCTTTCAAACGCCCTACTTCCCTTTTTGCCTCCCTTTTCCTGTCCCTTCTCTTTTATCCCTCTTCTTCCATTCCTTTCGCCACCTTTTCCCTGTAACCTCCCCACTGCCAAAGGGGTATACATACTCACTGGCTCGACCGTTACCATCCTCCACTCCCTCCCTCTACTCCTCCCTAAAGGCTACTTTGGCCAAAACCACATGCCGCCCATTACCGGAGTTGACCGGTTCAATCTTCTAAACCTTCCTGTCTATCTCCCGTCCTTATCGTCTCATGACCCCTCTCCCCTCCCCAGTACACCCTTTTCTGAACGCCCTCACGTGCCCCAGTTTCTCCCTTCTTTCACTCCCAAGTCTATGTCCCTCCATTCTCTCCTTTTCTCTATTCTATTTGGTATCATTATCTTACAACCGTTCCTATTCTGTATCCTACTTTAAATACTTCTCTTTTTAAGCCTTTCGTTTTAGGCACTCGATTTCCCGATCTGGTTTGTACAGTTATCTCAAAATTTTGTCATTTAATGAGGAGGTATTTTGTTTTTGTTTTTATTTTTGCCGATCTCGTTTCGTGTTACGCTACAATGCAGGCGATGAATGACTTTTCGGTAACATTTCTCATCAACTTGTAGCTGAAACTCCTCAATAACTTCGAAGCATCCTCCATTTTCACGAGACACCGTGTCCTTCAACGCTTCTAATGTAGCCCTCGCACGGGTCATGAGTCGTGCTTCTGTTCAACCTCCATAGCTCTGACGTCATTTAACCCTTCACCGGGCACCGGTTGATTCAGATACAGAGTGGTACTCCGAGCTACTGTCCATGCTGTTCATCTTACGCCACTCCTGCATCTAGCCGTATCAGATTTTAACGAAGCGCCGAATACTGTGTAGTGCAATCGTGTTTACTGATTTTATTTTTATTCTGATTTCTCAGCAGATTAATTTTTCTCATTACCTTTCAGACATAGTTCCACATCCTTATACTTCATTCTTTTAGAGCCTACCTTTACTGAATACCAATGATGGAAGCTGTCTTGCAGCCGAAATGGACATATGGTTTTTCATAGCATTTTTAGATCTATCGGAGATCTCTACTTAATAAGTAATTGTTATTATTTGTCTTAACCTCTTTCTGAGCGCATTATTTTGATTCGGCCACTTTTTAAAGCGTTATTTATCGAAACTCTGATATAAATTTTTTTTAATTCCGAGTTTTAGAGTGAAACTAATAAGCATAGCCGACAAAGTTAGGTAATTGCGGTTGATTTATACTACAAAATTCTAACAAAAAATTTTAAAGGCAGATATGTCGATTATAGGAAATATTTTATCGTAAAGTAAAACCAAATCGACAGAATAATTACTTTAGCATCTCCTATAGTTATAAAAACGTTACGAAAAACCATATGTGCATTTCGGCCGCCAGCCAGCCGTCATCATTGGCATTCAGTAATAGTATATTCTAAAAGAATAATAATAAATAAAAAGGTTAAATTATCATTCTATGCTATAATATTAATATTTTGAATTCTACTTTTATGAGAATATCTCTTCCACAATAATGTACAGGTTTAAGACGGGGAAAAAATTTAACCGCAGATTCTTCCACTTGTTACATATCTCTTATTTTCCTTCTCATCTCTCATCCCGTAGCCTTGTCTTCCTTTCTCCCCTCACTCTCTCTGTCTTTTCCTCCGCTCGCTCTTCCTCTCAACACCCCTTCCACCCTCTTTCCCCCTTCTAGCTCCTCTGCCGACAGCTCACTTCCGCCCCTATCCTCCAAAAAAACTGCTCCTTCACTCCCGCTCAACTTTTAATCCAAACTCTCCGTTTCCACTGAACTACGGTTGATAAATTAATCATCAGGCTGTCGACTTCTAACGAACTTTCTTAAACCACCCCATCCTCGAGCCTCCTCAGTACTCCCACAATTCCCTCACTCCCTGTTCCTCACGGTCCCCCCCCCTCCTCCCCGCCCTCCCTTTCCCATTCCCACGATTTCTATCTATTTTATCCGCTTTTTATACCGTGTCCTCTAGATGCAGGCTATTACAGGAGAGGATAAAAATTAGCGCGGGACAGAAAAAGTTGGCAGTGGGAGGAAATTGCGCCTGAAGGAGGGTTAATTTTATGCGGTTATGGCCATTTATTTGTGTGTGGGCGCATAATTCATAATTGACGCTTGTTTCGGCTCAGTTTGATGTTCGTTCTGCTTCCCGGTTTTCGGAGTAAATGCCGGACGATACTTCATGACGTGGTGAGTTACTTGTCGGGCGAATTTATTATTACATATATTCAACAAGATGATCCAAACGGAACTTATGACGCCTACTTTCCACATAATTATCTAATTGATAGTAGCTCAATAACTTTGGCTGAGATTAATAAAGGTAAAATACTCCTTTAGCAAAACAATTAGAGGGTTACAACACCCTCTAATTGTTTGGCTAAAGGAGTATTTTATCTTTATTACATAATTATCTGTTTAATACTTAAATTGGCTTTAATAGCTTTAAAATCAGCGCGGATAAATTTCTCTTTGTGTGCACAAATTTCGTAATTTAACTTTATGAAATATTACAAGTACTTTCGAACGGAAACTAATTTGATCACGTGTAATTGTGTGGCACAAATAACGCGCGTATATACTAGACCAGGGGTGGCCTAACTTGCTTACCCTGAGAGCCTCATATAATAATCTTCCTAAGTTCGAGAGATTAAAGACACATTCTGCGCACAAAAATGTATGAACAGTAAACATAAATTATATTCGAAGCGATACAGAGAGAATCCATGCCCCTTAAGCCAGTCGTTCCCAAACTGTGTGCTACGGCGCACTGGTATGCCGCAGTAGATTTTTAGGGGTGCCGCGTAAAACTTTGTTTATTAAATAAATCAACAATTTGCATGTGTTGGTGGGTAATTAGAGCAATAATTTTTCAACTTATAAATTGATTATGTAGAAGCATCAACAAATGGATGCGTCCAAAGTTTGTGATATCCATATCTAAAAATACAAAGCTTATTACAAGGCTGAAAAACTATCCTCGGGAGCTCGGCCCCAGTAGCAAGAGATTTCCACCGAGGGTCATGAAAATCGGTCTATTGATTAAAAAGATAATAGGGAGAACAGACGAACAGACAAACGAAGAAAATATAAGCTTATTTCCTTTCTGGAAAGTAGGCTAAAATAGCTAGTAGATTTTAATACGCATTGACATACAAAAATTGAATTACAATATATATATATATATATATATATATAGGTGCCGAGATATGAGAAGAACTTTGTATTGCTAAATACAGCTGGCATTGAAACCTTAGATGTTTGTATCATGATGATAGTATTGTATTGTAAAATCTGAAGATAAATCTGAGATAAATAATTAGAAAAGGACTGGAGGAAAGAGATAAAGAAGAAGACGGAGAAAAAGAGGGAGAGCTATGGATTGTGACAGGAGGGAATGAGAGAGGTAGAAGTAGGGAGAGAGAAGGAGGAGAAAGGGAGGGAGGGAGAGAGGAAGGGAAGGAGAGAGGAAGGGAGGTAGAGAGGGAGGGAGGGAGAGAGGAAGGGAGGTAGAGAAGAAGGGAGGGAGAGAGGAAGGGAGGGATATATTGATATACGTCTTTATTAGAGCGAGATTGAGACTAAACAGTCTCCTCTTTCATCTAACCCATTGTCAGTTACATACAATTAGATAGTAACAAGTAATAAAAATAAACTAAAAGGTCACATAACATGAAGAGAAACATAAAATACAATGAAATGTATAGGAAAGTATAGGATTTTAAAAAAAAATGGGTAATTGTTGTTGTTGCGGGGAAAAACTAGGGAAGATAATGTACTATTCCCTAGGAAAAACCCCACTGCAGGAAAACATCCACACAAGAAGGGGAGTGTGAAAAACCTGCGAATCCTACTTATAGCAATATCTAAAGATTTAGAGGGTCTTGAAATACATATAGTTAAATACATATATAATAGGGAGAGAGGAAGGGAGGGAGAGAGGGATGGTATGATCATTTGACTAATTATTGTATCAGCAAATCAAGAGATCGAAAATGTGTATAAAGAAATTTATGATACTGAGCAATAAAGTACTAGTGCGCAGATACTCTGCGCGGGTAAAGCTAGTTTTAAATTTATTAGTAGAGACGTTTCATGAAAATATCTTTTCTTCTTTTCCAATTATTAATTTCTTTATTCGATAGAGAACCTCCCGCTTTAATATATTGTAAATAGTAATAAATAAATAATGGCATCCACGGTGAATATTGTTCGTAGAAAATAAATAGGATCTCATCATATAATATATTATATGTGGTGTTGCTTTGTTGAAATGTATTTGTTTTATTTTTTAACATTCGTAAATAACATCGCTCAAAACTTGTTTTATAGGATTTATTTTGCCTACTCGAGTACAATTAAATTGAATGTACATCGCTGTATTTGTACTTCATGTTATCCAAAGTAAAAAATACCAAAATATTCGTTTCAAGTAATTTGCATATTATAATTTATTTTGACATCAACATTATTTAGAATATGAAAAAGCGTAAGGGAACCTCATTTGTTAATTTTTTGTTTTCCCGTCTTCAAACCGCCAGGTGAACTGTAATCCGCTACTTCTATGGTTATTTCTGAAATTTCTATATGAAAAAAGTAATAGAAGAACCGAGCTAGGTAGCTAAATTGCGGCCGCTTACGAAATTGAAAAAAAACCGTTCGCTTTATAGTCTTCGTTAAGCCGAAGATCAAAGTGGCGAACGTGAGGAAAAAATCGTTTTTATAAACTAGTCGAAAAAGAAAAACAAAATAAAGCCAAAACAAGTCCACCCGTACTTTTGCAGAATATGTTTAGAAAAAATACCTTTGCTCAACCTCTATAGGCCTTTAAAAAATAAACAAACTACCCAAAAATACGAAACTACTGAAAAAAGCAATCAGGCAGGAGTCGACTGCAGTTTTACGTCTCTTCCTCCACTTCCGCAGTCCAGGACGCGCATCGCAGCAGTAGAAAGGGTGGAGGAGAGAGATACAAGGATAGAGAGAGAGAGGTAGTAGGGAGCGAGAGAAATGGAGTTTGCTGGGGAATCGCACTTTAGCCATTGGATCCGGCAGATAGAATTTCGGTCGGGACCTAGAGTAAGGGAGAAGTGGAAGAGTCTGTATCGGAGGAGAGGATGGAAAATCTGCAAACCTCTCTCTCCATTTCCTTCCTCCCTCTCCTCTCGTTCTTCCGTCGATTTCATCGTTCGCCCGCTTCCCCTCCGCCACAATTCTCACTCCCAATCCAAAATGGGGATAAAGAGTGGAAATGCGTATATACTCGGAGGAAAACCACCCCGAAGCTGAAAATCCCTGCCAGTCCTCCGAACGCCGCCCTCGCCCTTGTAAGCCCCAGTCTTCCTTCTCCAATGGCATCAAATTGTAGGAGAATCAGAGAGAGAGAGAGAACGGAAAGAAGGATGAGAAGAGAATAAAGTGAGGAGATGGCGAAACGATAAAAGAAGGAAGGCGGGAATGTGATGAAGAGACGTCAAAACAAAGCGAAGTGGAAAAAATACTAAAAACGTTAGAAAAAAGATATTTAAACGAATTTTGTAAAGGTGAAAGGTGAAATATAATAGGAAGGAGAATGCAGAAGAGAATAAATTAAACCAAAAAACAACCGACAAAATTATACGTTGTCACAAGAAAGATAAACATTTAAAGATAAAAATGTTTAATTAGAATAAGTGGGATGATAGAAACAAAGCGAAGAAAAGGCATAGAATGAAAGGAAAAAGAAATTTCTAGTAAAAACAATATAATATTGAAATACAAATTTACGGAAACATCAACCGATGAAATTTATGAGAATGAAAAAAAAATAAATCCACATTGGAAATTTTCTCCCGAGAAAATGAAAGATAAACAGTTAAGTAGAATGGCGCGATAAAGAATTATCGAGTGAAACAATGATGAGGAGAAAATAGAATTTTGGTTTTAATTTCAATTAAATTTAGAACAAGCAATGGGGGCGATCAATGGAATGCGAAGGATAAGAGAAAATTTCGCGAAGGAAATTATGAGAATTTTGTGCGAATCAAGATTAATGAGATTCGGAAGGGAAGAAGCGGACGAAGAGATGGATACAAAATGGCGGAGATATAATGAAAGAATAGATTAGGGCTAAAGGTGAGGAAATAGTTTCTAGAATAACAAAGAGGAAGGAGAGAGGTGCGATTCAAAAAGAAGGTAAACTCATTCGATATAAAATGAATGCGGGTTTGATTAAGTTTGAAGAAAAATGGATAAATGGAAGTGGTGGAGGTGAAAGATAATTTATATGGTGGGCGGAACTGCGTTTACGCTGAATTAATGTACATAAAAGGCGAAAAGAAAAATGTTTCATATATTTCTTTACGCCATTCTCCCAATTTACGCTAAAAATGTTGGCATATTTTATTTATTTAATTTGATTAACTCATAAACAGCCGTTTACGGCTTTTTACAATGTGCTTAAGACGAACACCAACAACAATGCTCTGGTTAGGGTTTAAACCCGGGACCCTTATCACTGAGAGCCAGACACGCTAACCACCCCTGTACCGAGGCTCGTATGTCAAAATACTAATTGCAGTATCAACGGCCTGCTGCGAAGTTTTTATGAACATAGCACGCGAGAAACATCCGTCTTATGTTCATTTTTGGCACTCGTAAAAACATTGGCGCCGGAAACGTCAACAAGAAATCTGGTTTATTAGATATTGATGTGCTACGAAAAATAAATATTTGATTAGAGATAAAGCCGATAAAACCTCAACGTTGCGGAGAAGAGAAAGGGCTGAACGGGATAAGCATTAGGTGGCGCGAGTCCAGTTGGCTCCGAGAACGATGAAATTAAGAGATCAGCCCGGGGTAGAGTAACTATCTTTTTAAAGAAACATTTAGTTATGTCCGAAGCAAAAATAAATCCAAACTTATGTATAATAATGTCGCGTTATGACAGTATGAGATTTTTGTGGCCAAAATTTTTTCCGAGAAGCCTAAAAATGTAACGGGCGACGAAAATGGGTGGTGGAATTGAAGGATCCGCTCACTTGTGTGATAAACTGAAATAAACCGATAGCTTCGGAGTGATAAAAAATAATACGAATTCGTAAAAGCGTAAGACCCGTTACTTTTTATTTCTGGCGCGTTTCGGGAAAACATTCCGGATTACTCCGGATGGTTATAGATCATCAATAACGCGCAACAGATGTCCTCCTAGAAGCAATTCGCGTCGTCCTAGGCCCCACAACACAAGGCAGTTTCGACCGCCGAAGAGAGAAAACAAAACAACATGGATGAGTACGTGAGAACCTCTGCATTTCCCGCATGTTAAAAAGCAAAGAAAAAAGGAGTACGGCTTCGCTGAGGCGACGTTATTATTGCTCGAAAGTGAAGGCGAAAAGAAACATTGAATATAGCCTCGGTTGAGAAATGGCGTAGGGCCTTTCCGTTAAATATAAATGGACGTGGGGAATAGAGTGGGCGATATAAGGGAAAAGCCGATCGACCTATCGAAAAAAAGAAAATGTATCGATTATGACCGAGAGGCAAGCGAAAATATAAGTTCTAGAAGGAAATAGCCAGAGCTAGAACAGCTCCCTAAAACAAAGTGTGTTGGAATAAAGGCGCTAGAGTGGCGAGAAAAATATTTTGAGAAATTTTGAAAGAAATTGCGTAGGAAAAATTCTTACAAGTGCGCTACAACCCTACAAATTAAATCACTTCTTAACATACAAAGCGAAAAAGAAATAAATTATAAATACTTACCTTAACTAACCTACTACTTTGCCTTAACAACCGTTTTATTGTATTCATAAAAATATTTGTCTTTTGCTGTATTCTATTGTATTTTAAATGAGAAAGACAGGACAATATTTGCCATGTGTTAATGCATAATATTCAGATTGATGAAAGAATGAATATATATTATACTTAATTTAAGCAGATATATATTGCTTTCCTGTGATTTCTTCAATTCGATCTATTTTTTTAATGGCATGGAATAAAACTGGTAGTATAAAAATAAATTGGCAGTAAAGGATTATTTGGCAGTAGAAAAATTAAATCGCAGTAAAATAGATAAACTGGCAGTACTCAAGCAGCAGTAAAGAAATCTAAAACTAGTAGTATTTTAATGCAACATGGCAGTAAAAAAATAAATTGTCAATAAAAAAATGTTGCTTTGAGGAGGAACGAAAAACACTTCAACCAACTTACCCAACCCGGTGAGGACGAGAAAAATGTTCCTCCATGCAAACATTTCCCAAAACAACAAAAGAAGAACGAAAATTGCCATGGGTTACTTATACTGAAGCTTAGCCATAATTTGATGTCCCTAATTGCAATTTCTTTGCTGCTGCTTGAATACATACTGCAAGTTTTACTGCCATTTTTATTTTTCTACTGCCAATTTATTTATTTTTTTGCTTGAGAACTTCTACTGGCTAAATATTTTTTACTCCCCAAACAAATTGCAGCGTTTTTTTTTAATTAGCAAAAATCTCAATATTTGAAAGTATATTGGAGAGTAGGTAAATATTTTTAAAAAATCATTCATGTTTGCTGTTTGTAATTTATATTTCAAATATTTAGAACAAATATCGAACACGTGACATGACTGTTCAAATAGGCACGCAAGACAAACGTTTGTAGCATACGACGTATTTTTCAATGTCAAAACGAGAAAACTACTAATAATACAGCTTTGGCTGAACACTTCACTAAAATAGACAGACTAAATAGAATGACATATTTCAATAGCTGCTAAATTGGAATTAAAAAGATAATATTTTATATACTTACATGGGTATAAAACGGGAAAAAGGCAAAAATATAGGGCATGGCTATAGCTACGTTAGGCACTCCCTTCTCCATTGCCCACTATTCTTTCCTAAAAAGCCGTCCATTATGAATGATACCTATCTACTGGTTTCTATTTGACAAATAAATTGCTTGTCAAGCTGCTTCTTTTGACTTTCGTCCACGGTTGGACTTTCGGAAACCCGCAACCCTATTCAACTTACCCACCTTTCACAACTAATCCCCTGGATTCCTCCATTCATTCTTCCTCTACCGCCACACTTACTCGGATTCCAATTTTTACCTTTTTTATCTGTTCAATAATTCTGATTCTTTTAGTCCTAGTTCGCATTAATCCGCATCTGACATCAAGAAGGGAGCACCATAAAGCCAGCACCATTTTTATTAATATATCGATTACTAATTTTTATATATTCTTCAATGAGTAAATTTAGGTCCATGTTTATTTCGTTCATTTTCCAAGCCTCCAATAATTTCTGATGGAATAAATATATTTATGAGTTATATATGGTGGGTCAGCCACACCACTTTCTCTCCTAATCATAATTAAACGATGTGGAATGCTCATAATTATGCTATGCAATTTTCAGTTTGTTTCATTATGAAATTATCAATGAAAATAAATTATCCTCGATAGTATAGTGATCGGTTATCACGTTCTCATTTTATGTGTATGTATATAATTCTGATTTTGAAATGGAAAGTTTACAAACTAACTTTCGATAGACTTGGGTTCAGAAATTACCTTCTATAAAAGTCAAAAAGAATATATGCATATTTGTGAATATATTTCATTACACTATTATTGATTGATTCCATATTTTGAATTATTTACTAAGTATTTACTGCTGCAAATGATTCATGCGGAGGCTGTTTCCTTTTAACGCTCGGGGGAAATTTTAGTTTGGCTTACTTTATCACTTCCAATGCCTAAAACTATAGTTTGACGGGGCAGAACTGAAGATGTGTGGCTCACGGCGGTGGTGCCAAACCTTTCCTTCTGGCGGGCAGCATCGGTTGTTGCGAATCCTTCGGCGGGCCGCATTGGATGTTGCCTTCTTGGGCCATAAGTTTAACTGGTTTAAGGTATCGGCATTAAGTATCCGGATCTAAAGTTTGACAACTAAGTGACCTTTTCAAGGAGTATAAATAAGCGGAAATTTTGCGTTGCACAGCGCAGTTTCATTTTAGACCTGATCCTGACCGTTGGCTCTATGTTTTGTTTGTGGACTTTCACCGATGGAGTATTTACATAATGGTAGGAATAAGTCGTTTCTTTTGGAAGAGTCCTAATACGCGCATGATTTTACGTATTAATCTCGCGGTTTCTGTTTTTCCCTGGAAATAGCGTACGGTGAAATTGACCCATTGTCAGATATTTTTATTTTGCGAATTGGCGGGTATGCATGACTTAAGAAAATACGATTTTTTGGACAGATTAATTATCTATCCAGTCAATTATAGGTAGGAGTTTGATACGAAAGGAAACTACGAAAACAATATTAGGTAGGTCCGAAGTTAATTTCGTCAGAGCTCCAGACATGGCCATTAACTATACAGGTGGAGGAGTATTTATTCAGAAATTCATGATTTGCTTCTAAAAAAGAATCAAAGAAAGTTATTTAAAGTAGAACATTGGATATAAGAGTGTAAATAGATAAGACAATAAAGTTTCTGGCATTATTAAATTAATTTATCAAATAAATTACGCTCTCTGACAGCTGAAAGAAAATGACAAATTAGATTTTATATAAAATATTGCATCAAAGAAACAATTTTTAAGCAAGTTAACTTTTTAGTTGATGGAATAAAGCGATCTAAAGATCCTATGCAGACAGGCATAAGCTCGTTTCAAAATTATTCCCAAGTTAACTTTTTATACAAATGCTTTTTTAGACATTATATCTGCTATGACTGCTCATAGTTAACAATCTCTGCGAGTTTTTCATTTTCCGATCCTATGCTCTTAATGTTAGGTGTTTAGCGAAGTACAGGAGCGCGAATCATTCGGTACAATTTCTACCTCGTGATTATATGTTAAATCTGTTTGTTCCGTTCAATTCAAGCCCCTCGATCCAAGCATGTCAACTAGTCTATCCCACCATCAGCCCCTCCGAGAGACTCAGAGAGGCCCGAGCCACTCCAGATATTGAGGTCCCTCACCGTAATAAAAGTAAAATAAAAGGCGCAATATAAATTGCACTCACTTTCTCATATACGTATATACGTTTGGTCTCACTACACTCTTTGCCCCGAAATTAATGTGCTCGGAAATTCACTGCCAGTTACGTTAATTATGCGTAGCAACAGAACCAAAGCGTCTGACACAATCAACCTCTCACATCTATCAATTCTCACTAATAAGCGTATGGCATTACAGAGAAGTTCGGAAATTTAGATTAGGGAATTCCCAGGTTCACCCTCCCCTCTGACGCATGCGCTGAGCGTCTTGTACAGAAATAATGTCACTGGATAATATATAGGAACTTCTTTGGAATATATGGCTTAGTTAGAATTATTCAAGACATCAGGCTGTACAAATGGATGGATTTTAATCAAAATCCTTAAAGCCATTCTTGAGTAGATCGAATTTTGTTTCAAAATTTCCTAGAATAAAGTACGCTAAATTGTTGCTCAATATCGTTTATATAGGCTGTAGTAAGATTTCGAGTGGACCGCGGCGGAGGTATGACGTCATAGGGCTTAGGTAAGGTAGCTTAGCGTACATTGTAATGTCACTGGACGCCATTTAGTGATTTCTAGAGACATGGATTTCGCAGTATTATTTGTGACATCAGGTTCTACAATTGGATTGATTTTAATCAAATTCTCTGGAGCCATTTTTGAATAAATAAAATTTTTCTAAAAATCGCCAAGAATAAATAACCCTTTATTTTTGTGCAATATCATTTTTATGAAAAAGGGTGTGCAAAAGATGAAATGTTGCAATCATTCGATTTTATGTACGCGTTTGGGACCTAGAACCGGGAACAGACTGACAGACAGACGGCATGGCAAAAACCACTTTTATGGACACAGGGACACCTAAAACGTGTATTTCCATCAAAATCTCAAAGTCGAGTTTTTTCACGATTACAATACTTTCTCAGTATACTACGTATATGAGAAAGGAAAAATTCCCATAAGGAAGCGTTTAAGCATTACATGACCCAATTTGGTGGTCGTGGTTTGCTGAATGGTTATAGCGGGTTACATTGGGTGTAGGGGGTTCAAGCTTGCACTACATATATAGCACTCTTTCATTAAATCTTCTGACCCCATAAAAAAGATATAATTCGAAAAAATGTTTTGCAACAATGCTTTTTGCCCAGCCAATAATACATTGAAATGGCCTTCTAGAGAAAAGTTTTTAAAAAGTGAGATCAAAATGAAAAATTCGCGTTACATAAGAGGAGTGATGGGGATCTAATTGAGGGTTACTCAGGATTATATCGATTATCAAAAATAGAGTAAGTTAGATTATTTAATACTTGAACCTCCAGCAGGAACAAAGTACGAAAATCGTATTTTATATTTATTATTAGCACATCCTATTCAACATTCATTATTGGTATATAAATGGATAAAAAGTCAAATACATAAATATATAAGATAATAAATTATTTGAATAATTTCTTATTTCAGAAATGCTTTTCTAACTTTTGTTTCTGCAAATTTATTAACTATTGATGAAAAATCTAAGTGCAATTTCACTTCAGCTTTTCGGAAAAGAAGAGGAACATAAGGTTTTCGGCTAAAATCGACATTTGGTGAGGCCCCTATCTTACACTTCATCCTCCTGTCCATAAATCTATCTCTGAACAAATGCCAAAATTTGAGGCCCCCTTGAGTTTGAGGCCCGGGCGAAATGGCCCTCCAGCCCCCCCCCCCCCCCCCTCACGCACGGCCTCCCCACTATCACCGCCGAAAATTGAATGCCGAGATATTTTGAGGATGAAATAAAATATCAATCGAGCTATTTATTACTCTTATTGTGCCATTAAGGAAAACTCTAAATTTAGCATCTTTATTGGATATAATATTCAAAGTATTTCTCCGCGAGGAAGTGAAATAAATATTGAAGCAACATAAATATGACGCCTGTAATTAGAAGGTTAATCAAATAGCATTTAGGTAAACATACTAAATGAACTGTCCGTGTATATACAGAGTGAGTCAAAATTATGTATAAACACTTTAAATAGTCATATTTTGTTGACATTATGACCAGTTTTAATAAAATGTTGTCCATTCTCAAGTTAAAATAAACAAATAGCTTTTCAAGTATTGTTTATTTGTTTATTTTAACAAATCAACAAAATAACGATAGATTAACAATACCTTGAATATTAATTGGTGACCCATTGAAATCGAAAACAATCAACTAACATTTGAAGAAGGGAAATACATTTTAAAATGGTACTGGAAGTATGAAAACGTTCGAGAGGTTCAGCGTGTATGGGAACGCCAATATGGGACAAATGCGCCAACGTATCCAACAATAACCCGCCTCCGTGATAAATTTGAAGAGCATGGAACTCTTCACAACATCAATAAGAAACGCTGTGGGAGGAAAAGAACACCAAGAAGTCATCAAAGCCGTTAGAAATGCATACGACCAATCATCAAAGAAGTCAACAAGACTGTGCTCCCGAGAACTGCATTTGGGTCAATCGAGTGTAATGAGAATCTTAAAGGACATAAATTTACAACCATTCATACCTCGGCTATTGCATGCAATTCAGGAAGATGATCCTGATAGACGAACACATTTTTGTGAGTGGCACTGTAAGAAGATCGGGGAAGATAGTGATTTTAAGGATGTAATCATATGGTCAGACGAAGCCACATTCAAATTAAATGGAAATTTGAATCATCACAACTGTGTCTACTGGGCCAGCGACAATCCACACTTCATTCTACAGAAAGACAGTTAACATACCAGAAATTACTGTGTGGATGGGAATCTCCTCTCGTGGGAAAATCGGACCTTACAGATTCAATGATACTGTTACTGGGCAGAGTTATCTTCAACTGTTGATGAATGATGCTGTTCCCGCAATAAGAAACAGGTCCACGTAGTTCTATTTTCCGTCACTCAAGGTGCCACGTAAGATCCTGCGGTTAATACGTAAGTACCCATATTATTTTATTTGACTAATTCTACAGATTTTTTTGAAGAATCTTTTAAGGTACAAGTAATATTTTACGAAATGTGACTGAAATTTAATTTTTGTGGCCAGTAAAGTGGCACTCCTGATTAGGGCATTTATACTTATAATTTTCTTACTTTCTTTGCCGTAAAGTCTTAAACGCCAAATCCAAAGATCCGGCTTGTAGTTTCGAAGTTTAAACATGCGGACGGACGGAGATGTGGCCATAAGGCGTTCCGCTACTAACGCTTCGCTGGTGAAGAACGCCTAAAAACGGTACAGTTATGTTGTGTTACATATTGAATTCCGGTTTTGACATGAACTACCTTCGTAAATGCTGTATATTTTAAATGAAGCTGATTCTCACGTCGAAATAATTTTATCAATGTTTTTGATTGTCACGTACGTCCTTCGTGTTTCTTATGGCCCATCCAATGATGCTGGATGTCCAATGCTGAACATTTCGTTTTGCATTGTTACCCACCCGCTGCCACTTAGCTCTTTTTACTCTCCTAATTGCGTCGCAGATCTCTGTTTCTTTCTTACGCGGTCGTTTCTTTTGCTTTCTCTTCGATTGATCTCTAGGATACATATTTCCATGATCCTCTGCTTGCATTCGTGGTTCACATTTTATATCTTTAGGTCAGAATGGGTAGAACACACGGGCAGGCAATTTAGCATCATTGCATATATTCTAGAAAAACCGTATATACGTTCCTTCTACACCTTTTTTCGTCGGTCATTTAACACAGACGAAGTTCGGATACAGGCGAGTGCTTTTCCGTAGCCTATGAAGCACATATAGAGAAGTAATTCATTAGTCCGACTGATAATCTCTCTGAAGACTCTTATTGTATATGTCACGGCAAATGTGCGTAGTCCGGTAAATGTGTACATTTCCCGGTTAATGTGCACATTAACCACAAAGTTCTGTAACTGCAAGTATAACATACTTTACCGAGTGGATTGGGGAAATGTACACATTTACCTAGAGACACTGGTAAATGTGAATAAACGTCGCAACACAGGCCACAACATGGCGGCGTCGCGAACATCAGTTGCAGTTTAGAAGTACGGTAAATGTGCGTTTTCCGTTAAATGTGTAAATTTCCTGGTAAATGTGCAGAACTAACTAAACTAAATTTGAACGTGAAGGAAAATTTGACTAGACCCCACCGAGTTGGGTAAGTTAGTCGAAGAGTTTTTTATTCCTCCTCACGTTCACTGTGTTATTCCCTCGGG
Organism: Tanypteryx hageni; assembly: GCA_028673005.1. NCBI lineage: Eukaryota > Metazoa > Arthropoda > Insecta > Odonata > Petaluridae > Tanypteryx > Tanypteryx hageni. The sequence goes on from CM054116.1 coordinate 63,675,643, forward strand.
TTGGGAAGCGCGTTCACCTTATTATATACCAGTGGAGTCGAACCCTGTATGATTTTTGTTATAAATTAACGTAATTATTTCTCATTCTTACTTATTTCTACATTTACCAAGGCACAACGTATTTCTGGAAACTTAAGCTTACATATACCGAGCTTGGTGGTAAATGTGCACATTTACCGGTATATGCACACATTTCCCAATTACGTACCTTTACCGTAACATATACACTGAGAAACTCGTTTTGTTCTCTGGGTTTGGTGGAATCATGACGACGAATACGCACACACACATACGAATCATTCGATGTGTAAGATCTGAATTTCATAACTTAAAGTATTCAAGAGGATTCATAAAGGCAAGATTAAACCTCCTCCGCGACATAATTACGCCTACACGTTATTGATGTCTAAATTTAGTTTAAGTATTCAATTTCTCGTTTTTTTCTAAAATATGAATTGTGACTAACGGCGAATGTGGACAGATAGTTAAAATTGTTAATACAATCCGAATTTTAATATTGTTCTTTTATCCTAACTGTACTTTTATCTTTTTTTATTTGTTACTTTCTTCCTGTCTGTTATTGACAATGGGTTAGATGGAAGAAGAGACTGTTTAGTCTTAATCTCGCCCAAATAAAGACGCATATCTATCTACTTATTCATATGGAAAATGAATGAATTTGGGTTAATGAACGTAAGTGATAAGTTATTATATAAATTTTAGATTTATTTAACATTTTACGTGCTTGCTCTCGACTATCCTTCCGTTTAAATAATTAGTTGGCCGAAAAACATTACTGTATTATGAAGAGAAAGCCCTAAATTGTTGGGATTTCAAAAGATAAATCCTCTCATTCGTTCTCTGCGTCTCTTGGAATTCTACGATTTTAAATGAGCTTCCGGAAGGATATACGACCGACAAAACAGCATCTTAATATTTCAAATTCCTGAAATTCTTGCATTTCTTTGTCGACCAGTTTCCAGAAACTGATCCAGTGGAATGTCTCAGCAGCTATCTAACAGGCTTTTTAATTGCTTTGTGTCAAGCAAAGGCGGTGAATAAATTGTTATCTCGACATGATTTCGCAATTAAATATAAGACCGCTGTCTTTGAACTATAAGGAATTTTTTATCAATTCCGCCCAAGCTAATGAAAAAGGATGGTAAAGACTTCATGACTGACGCGTATTTGTCATTACTCAAGTACAGGAATGTGTATTCCATGAATCGCGTAACACTTCCAACGTTGCTCGACAAAACCGTCTTTACATTCTTACGATTTACTTCTTATTTTTTTAGTCTCAGAAGTCGATAAAAGTTTAAACAGATATTGGATTTGAAAATCCGTCAATTAGGGTGAAATTTTATGGTTCATCTACATCTACAGTTTACCCTGCAAGCCACCGCAAGGGTGTGTGGCAGGGGGTGTATTAACACCAAGGGGAAAACTCCAAAATTAGGCCTTGGTTTACGCCCCTACGCGAGGTTACTTTTGATCTCAAGTTTTATTCTGCTCAGCTATCGTTCTAGGGAAAAATGATCCTTTGTATCTCTCTGTCCTACAGGCTATCTCTCTTCTTTTACGAGGATGGTCCATTCTACCGATATAGGTGGGAGTTCTTATTATTTCTTCGACGTCGCTGGAGAAAGTACTCGTTCTAAATCTTTCAAGAAGTTTTAACCTAGCACGTGATCGGCGCTCAGCTAGTGATTCCCATCCGAAGTCCTGTATCACGCCTGTAACGCTTTTATTTCTATCATAACAATTTTTGACGAATCTAGCAGCTTTTCGCTGCACTTTCTCTAACTCGGCGATTAATCCTTTCTCGTACGGATCCCATATGCTCGACGCATACTCTAGCAGCGGTATAACTAAAGAAAAGTAACATGTCTCTCTGACTTTTTCTTCGCTTTTACCTACTATCCGTTTGATGAATCCTAGTTTCTGCTTAGCTTTCCCGGATATATGTCGTATGTGTGTGTCCCACGAGAGGTTACTTGTTAAAATGACACCTAAGTATTTGACGGATTCGGCTAATTTTAGATGTACGCCTTCTATACTGTAATTCATCGCCTCAATTTCTTTGTTTCTCCAGAATCTCATGACGGAACACTTACCTAAGTTCAGCTCTAATTGCCACTCTTTACACCACTCGAGAATTGCGTGTAGGTCGTTAGAAAGTAATGCTTGATCAGCAGGACTGTTAATCTCTCTGTAAACTACCGTATCACCCGCTAATGTGTAGCCATTAACTAATCTGTACCGTATTGCCGAATTTATTTTAATAAAAAAGATAAATTAAAAAATAACCACAATTATCAAAAATTGAAAAAATAAATAGGTACTTAAATTAGGTATCTCCAATTGCCATAACAGTGTTTTGATTTTTCATACCCTTGTTATGCCTGTTGCAGATAACCGAAGGTAGATACATTTTCAATTTTTTATACTTGAGAGCTTATTTTTTCATTTGCTTTAAGCCATTACTCAACCTCAATGATTCTCTAGAAAAAAGCTGGTAAGAAAATAATAGGAATATTCGGTTATTTTTAGTTATGTGGTAATTAATGAGGTTTCAAATAACCCTTTTTCGTATCCGACCATAAAAGGTTTTAAATACCTACCTATACGCTAGTATTAAATTATTTGAATTATAAAATTACTTTTACTTTTATGAAAATTAAATATAACTTAAATGACAATAGTTAATCAAATTCCCAAAATCTCCCTCTCCCCCTCCAATTTGCTCTCCGTCTCCCTTCCTCTCTCTTCCGTCTTCTTCTCCTCTGTGTCATTACTTCCAACAATATGTCAATTTGGATTTCTCTATTGGTTCTTTCAATTTTGTTTTAAATTATAATTTACACAGCCTCAAATATATATATCACTGTAAATTAAATTGTATTTTTGTCAGTCTGTCCGATGTCTATGGAGTTAAATAGCAGAATAAACTTCTTGCCACTAACATTAATGTCATGGGTTTCATTCCAGAAGCGTTTATTTTCTCCATTTGATTAACACGGGGTTGAGTGTAGCACACTAATCATTTGCCTATTAAAAGTACTTAAAATTACCGTAGGAATTCAGGACTTGAGACAAAGAACGTGTGTAAGTATGAAATTTAATTTTCTTTCTGTCGACTTTTTAATACGTGTCGAATATATCAAAAAATCTGATTTTAATGCAAAAATATGATGTATGTTTACATTGAAAATCATTCGTTGTCAAGGTGATTCGCGTTGTTTCTAGTTTTGTTTAATTTCGTATGATTAACTGATATTATTAAGTCGCGTAGCATGTCTACATATTCACGAAATTTCAACACTATTTTTAAGTTTAAACAATGCCTTGGTCACCACAAATAATATCATTGTAATGAAGTTAAATAAATATTCAATAAACCTTTTGAATAAAAACAGAAAAACAAAATTTATTATAATTTGTTTCGATGAAACGACGTTTTATATGCACTTAAAAATATTAAATTTACATAATAGTATTTTCCAAAAAGTTAATATAGTTTAGGGCATATTTAAGTTGTGTAGCGTAATGTTTATCAAATAAATATTCATTCTAAATGTAAGATTTTTATATAATCACGGGGAGAGAGAATAGGAGAGAAAGGGAGAATGGGAGGGAGGTAGAGAACGTGAGGAAGGAATAGAATGGGAAGTATGGAGTATAATAGGGTAGGGGAAGGGAGAGAGAATGGGAATTATTTTAATTTTAATAATAATAATATACCTTATCCATATTCATTTTTGACGGGTAATGACGCTCGTATATGTATAAATTTGCTAGCTAGTTGAACATCCTTGAAATAAAATCCTCGTGTAAACAAATTCACGACTTTCTCTTCTTCCGTTTAAACTGATTTAATGTAAGCAACAATTTTGCGAAATAAGCAACAGTGCGGTTGCCCTCGACAACGAAAGATTTTCGCCTCAAACAACGTAAAATTTTAGTGTTCAAAACAAATTTGTGGACCGATTCCACGCAAATAAAAACTAGGCTGCACTCACTCATGTTATTCATATAGAGAGAGTAAACTTCTGGAATCGAACACAATACTACTAAAACCTGCAAGAAAACGCGCTGAGCATGTGATGAAATATTAATAGAAGTGAAGAATGTCGTTCTTGAGTTGCTCGCATTAATTCATATAATCTTACAGACGGGATGACAGAATAGAGTTAGCTTATATTATAATACGGAGTTGTCCTTTTTACTGAATAACTTTTTCAAATCAAATCTTAAGCTTGTACCTTATGGAACTAATATTATGTTATGGTTAGTGATCTAGATGAAAAGGAATATCAGTTATAAGTAATGTATACCGTTGCTCTAAACTACATTGGGAAATTCGTCGAGGGGCTTCAAGATGAAAGACGCAACAGAAAAATTGTCGTTGAAATCTCTAATTCACGAATACAATACTTATACCTGTTCTACCTATGGAGAAAGTAAAAAGTATCCTTTCCTTTACAATTTTTCCCACATTAGAGTAAGATGCATTTTTCGCCGACAAAATGCTTGGTATAAATGTTGTCTGCGTGAGAGGTGAAAGAGCGTAACAAATTCTCAATGAATGTCATTTTCTTTCGCCAAAAAAAACTTTTAAAAAAACATCACCATCTTAGGCAGAGTCAACCACCTGACCAATAAGCCGCATCAAGGCGTGCGGTATGGATTACATCAATGGCCCACAATGTACGCGACCAAAGCGAACACTTCACCTCGCAGAAATTCCCACCGCGCATTTCTGGCGGCTAAGAGGGCACTCCGAAGAGTAATCTCCAACGCCTGCTCTATCCGCAATGAGGAGGCGAGCGTAAGACGAAACGACCGGAAAGGTCTTTAACGGAGATAAAGGACAATTTAGTAGCCACCAGAAACGTAGGAAGAGGAGAATGAAGTGGGACGGTGGAGACGGCGCCCCTATCCATTCTACCCATTCCCCTCTTAGTCTAATAAGTGGGTATCCCATTAGGACAAGCGCTGATGAATTCTCTACATCAAACCCCTTTGAAGATCCAACAGTCCCTTTAGATAAACCCTATCGCCTCCTAAATCCCTCACCTGGGACTCCTCCTCTGGGAGTCCCCCCCCCCTTACCTCCTCCTCCCTTGGAAGCCGCTCGTTCCAAGGACTCCTCGAGTTCTTCCACGCTTCTCCGCAGTGTTTGTCTTACCCTACAGGACTCTTCCACATATATATTGGGAAGCTACCTCCCGCCACATCGTCCACCCATCTAAACCCAAGAGGACGCCCAAACCACTCCCTCGGACCATTTCCCATTCGCCTAAGGAGACCGTAAAATTCCCTAACTTCGTGAATATTCGTGACCGGCGCTGCTTGCGTCCTAACAGGAGAATTTCCATCAGCGACGGCTTGGGGCCACATGAAGTAGATAATGCGACCGAAATATTTCCTCGGAGGGAGAGGAGGAACTGCTCAAGAATAATTGAAGTAGGAGGGTGAATGTGTGATGGGACTGCATATTAACTGCCCGGAATACTTGGGTGGTATTTCCGCCGCTAAAAAGTATTAAATGCCTAATAACAAGCCCATAAATCTGTAGCTGCAATCTATAAGGAAGAAAATTTATAATTTTGAGTGAATGACTGAATTACGTAGGGATCGACGGAACATTGGTGAAAATTTTGATGGTGGCAGGAAGGAGAAGGATAAGCACAGCTAATATAAACACAAGATTTTCGTCATCGATCGATTAGCCATGAGAAATGGAGAATCTCTTGATCGACACTACAGAATACATGTTTTCAAGACAAATAAATAATCGTTGAGTATTTCTGTACTGCTTGGAGAAAGAAGCGTAATTTAGTGGTCCCGTTTAAAATTGGCGTGTGGAATGAAGGTGACCTATTATTGGTACTTTGAAGGTTGAATGTTGAGAAAATGTTTATAATTTGGTTAAATCTTTCAGATGCTTGCTCCTCAATGTTACTTTTATGAGCTAATCTCTTATTATTGTTTCAGTCTCCCGAATTTGATCGCTGATAATTATAGTGTTGTGTTGCCTTGGATACATTTTTTAAACTCTGCACCTTCTGTTATAGACACCGAAAGCCTTGAGTGAAAAAATAGCTAGGTACATCTGATGCAAAAGTTTCTACAAATCTGTAATAAGTATCAAGGCACTATAATCAGCATTAAATCACTGGTTCCCAAACGTTAAACGTTCGGTTTGCTCGTTGCAGCAAGGCTACCCTTCATATCACAGAGTTATATTGAATTCAAACAAGCAATTCTCTTTCATGTCTTTAGTACATTAAAAATTTCAACTAAGAAATGAGCAACTGGGTGATCAGTGCTCGGTTCAAGTTAAATAATTAAGAGTATTCACACACCAGAGCAAGGTTTGGCATTCCATCCAAAGTTTACAACGTAAAGTCTTAATTTAATCTTTCCCTTGAAATAAATTCAAGAAATCGAATATTTTTTATCTCTGCTACAGCTAAATCCTGGACTGTAACATTTAACCCACCCAATTTATTGTGTTGTATTTCAAACAACTCGATGGTAAAATCGTTTCTGTGTATCGATTTGCAGTTTTAGACCTGACTAATATATCTAAATACAAATGCGAAGAAAACTTGGAGACACTATTTTATAAAATGAATAAACAAGAGTTTTCAATATTTTTACAAATACTTTCATCCTTGAAATAAACATCAACAGAATATCAGACCTTTAATGGTCCAAACAAAACAACTGCACAGATATTAAAGTTTCCAAAAAATAAATAAATATTTGCGCTTCCTTGTAATAACCAAAACTTTCGCAATAAATTTGCATTGCTTCTTCACCTAATTTTACTTCACATCGCCTCCTTTAATTTTTTAATTGGTGAGGTTTTCCTGCGCCAATCTAGCTCATTTCGAAAACACATTGCGACAAAACAAGCGAGCAAGAGAACAGGGAGGAGACAAACGATTTTCTCTTTAAAGAAACGGCGAGATGGCGCTATTGCCAAGTTTCGACAAGAAACACGCTCAAACACACTTAGAACGCTTCATGGAGAGATCATGCGAGTGCTCAATCTAATTGCGGGAACTTACTCCGAACTAATGTGCTCGCCGAAACTCCATTCCTTTAAAAGCTTCCTCGCATATCAGATTTGTAGTATGTTGATCGTAATCTCTTATTCTTTAAGAAGCGTATCGTACGAGTTTGCTTAGTTGCCGAGGGAAGTGTGAATTTGCATTGAGATTTTCTCGTACTTCGCGCTATGGGATGTAAAGGAGCATACATTGCAGAACAAGAAACTATGGAATAAAAGGATACACGAGTTGGGAAAACGGCGTAGAAAAAATGGAAGAAAATGGGGTGTAAAAACAGGATGAGTAGATAGGCAAAATACGAATGGAGCGAAAGGTTGGGCTTTTGAATTGGGAACGGCCGCGGGAGAGGAATTAACAACGGACGATTTGTGTAAGTAAGCTGCGAGAGAACACGGATAGAACGGGATAAAATCACGAGAGTCGGAATCAAGGACGAAAGGAAGGAGGAATTCAGATGAGGCTGTTGCGTTGGGAATTTAATTAACATGGAAGAATGCGCTAAAGAAACTGTGCGTATAGGCAAAGAAGACTAAATACAAGGGAAAAGAACAGCTAGACAATTACGCATTCTCAAGGTATAAGTATAATCATAAATATTGTTCAAGAAATTTAAAAGGAACAGAATTTGCATAGCGAGGCAGAGCAGATGAGATAATATTGCGAGAGAGTAAAATACATAGTTGAAGAACAGAATACATTATACCCACAGATGGGACAGCCGTGTGATAGATATGCTAACCACAATATGAGGAGAATTGGAGGAATTCCGAAGATTCTGAAGTAAACAATTTCTTTTTCGGAAAATTAAAAATGAAATATGTATACATATTAACATCACTAAAGATATTTTGCAAGATCTAGAGTGACTTTAAACCTTTATAACTTGCTAAAGAAATTGAAAATTGAACATATTCATTTTCTATAATAATTTGTTTCGAACTTAATGAAATCCACATGCATTTTTCTTGGAAGCATAATATTATAATGACGGGAAGGAATGTGAACTAATTATTCTCGATACACAATTTTCAATGTACTAACATACGAGTAGTGACTTTTGGATGATTAAATTAATTTGAATATAGTGCTCATAGTCGTATGTAATGTTGCATTATACCGTACATCGGGGGATAAGTAGAGATCTGAAAATCTCACTACCAAATAAAAAAATTTAATTATATTCCAGAAAATCTGTTCCCATTGGGATATTAAATTTTACAAGGATGAAACAGCCGCTATTAATACTTAAGCTTGACATGGCCATCGTTTTCATAAAACAATTTCTTTACACTTTATTTCGAAAGATAAATTTGATATTTAATATTATCCAACAACCTTCTATGCGATCGAGTAGTTCCGATACGTCCCGAATTGGCTGCTGGCGACCCTCTTTAAGTTTTCCTTGTAGTAAATTCCAGGCATTAATAAGCGGGTGGATTGAGATGCGGATAATTTTGTGGCCATTCGCTGGCTTTAATATGATTTGGAGATTATCGAGTCAAATAGTTCTGAGTTACTTTTGCCTAACGCTATCTTGCACGAAATGGTAATCACTCTCAGGATAAAAAATATTATACTCTTTGAGGAGGCAGTGAGTTGTACGTACATAACAAGCGGCGCCCAATTTAACAGCTTAGATATTAAGGATATGCAATTTTTTCCCTTACTTGATACACGACAAGAGACCATTAACTCTGGAGAGAAACGCAACCTTTCATAATACAACTTTGCTGATTATATGTTAACTTTCTTCTGCTTAAAATTCACTCCGTTATTCAGAATTTGTAACGAGAGTTCCTGGCAACACATTATTTTCACATCATTTAAACAGTAAACAAATACTACGATACACGGTGCCTACAGTCTGATGTTTTCCTTGAAATTCAGTAACTAGTCTCTTTCCTTTCCATCTTTCCTTTTGAAAACATTATGATAACGTCAAGAGCATTATCTTTTAACTAAGGCATTGTTGAGGATGCCAGCAATAATGAACGACTATGCCTGCGGCGCGCGTTATCTTAAATAGAACGACTTTTATAGTGATTGGAATAGAGAATGTACAGTATGTTGAAGATGGTGATATAAATACCTAACACAAAATATAGATACATATGTCTCAGCAAATTTAGGAACAAAGAAATGTGGGGATTAAAGAGAGCTTTGGTGAAATTGGATAAATGTTTGTGTAGAAAGGAGTTGTTGAAGACGAATTCGGTTGAGAAAACTAAGTATTTAATGGCGTAATTTGGGCAAATCTTGAAATAATACCTTTTATTGGTTTTAGATAGAGTCACAGTCAATCGATGACACACTAGCGATTTAAGGCTTAATGGTTTAGCCTAGAGATGGATAAGTATTTATTTTAGTGTAATGAATTAAACCAGCACTCTTATTTTATAGTTACTTTCTAAGCTATTTCCACGTTTCATTGTATGTTGCCGTTCTGTACGGCTTACATCTATAAGCCCAGTATATGTCCACCAAATTGTGTTGCATTTGGTTTAATAAAAACCTTTGCGTCAGAATGATGTGTCACGAACTAAGCTACTTCTTCCGCTCTTCAGTAAAACTCTTCGTTGCAAAAATTTGAGAACACTTGGCAACATCAGAAAATACGAATATGGAAATATAAAACTGCGCTTGTGACAGTTGGACGTCGGAAGAGAACAGATATTTTGACAACCCAGACAAACGCGTCGGGTAAATACTGAAATTTAGGAGCCTGAAACATTCCACGGAATTTAATCGTCCAATTAAAATGCATGCCTTCTCGATGGCCATTCGACACGGAGGAGACATAGCGTCGGCGCTGCACGGATTGAAATACACAAATTAAAACTACAACAAAGGACCCATCTCCTCGAAAAGATTGGAAGTGCGCACGCCCTCTCGTCCGGAAGTGGCGGACCTTGACCAATCGAACGGCGCAGGAAACGGAACAGCGAGAATGGAGACGCGAAGAGGACCAGCTGAAAGGAGGAACAAATGAGGATGAATACACGAAAGGGAGAGAGTCGATCTGTTGGGATAAACGGATGGTAATCGGGGCCGTAGAAGACTACGCGTGCGGGAAAATTTGCATTCCAGGAGTGGATAAAAGAGTAAAAAAAAGAGCGCGAAAGCCACGTCGTAACTGTGTGGGGAGCGATAGGAGGAGGGTGAGGAAAGATGTGCATAAGAAGAAGAGAGGAGGAAGAGGACATGGAAAGATTACGGTGCAGCGGTCATAGGGATGCGGGATTCTAGGAGGGAGAATGTAGGTTTTTCTGGGAAAATGCGGGAAAGGGCAGGGAAAATGGGATATTTCGCAGCCAATCTCTAGGCGCGTCAATGTGAAAGTGGAGGACAGGAAGTGAAAGCGGGATAAAAAGCGAAATGACGCAGGGTTAGGATTAGGAGGAGAGGGGATTGAGGAAGGAGGGAGGGTTGAGAAGAGGCGCGGGTGAAGTAAGTAGGGTTCTGGATAAAGAGAGAACAATTTGTCGGTTGCAAGATTGGGAGAAGTGGACGGAGATCTGAGAAGAGAGAGTGGTAGAGAGGGAGGGAGGGAGAGGAAAAACCGGCGCGAGAGAGTGAGAGGGAGACCTTAATGCAAAAAATAAATCGGAACTGGAAGGAGGCTGTGGAATTTCTCGATCCCTCTCTAAGAGATTGCATGTTCATTTGCGCAGGGGAAAAAGGCTTGAGAATTGTGGGGGAGCTCAAGAGAAACGAAGACAGTCTCGGAGAAGGTCGTCTCGGGGTTAATTTTTTTTTCTATTTTTTTAAAGAAAGGAAATGGAATAGTGGATGGGAAGTGTGAGATCGGTAGAGGGCGGACAAATATCTAGAGAAGTTTTTATTCCAGATACAGACGACCTCGCTTGAGAGATGGATGAAAGCATTTCCGTGATAGATGAGCGAAATCAATTTCAGATGGGAACCGGCCCGAGTAACTTAAATCTCTATGAGTTTATTTCTTACCAAAAGTTTATTCGGTAAAAGGAAAATAACCTGCAGCGCTTTCGCTATTTGTAAAGAAAGTAACTATATTGGAGAGAAATGAATCGTGCCCAGAATCCTAATCGCCCCGATACTTCTTCCAGCGATGTTGTTTTTTGTAAGATATTCAAATATTATTCTTATTAAGTAGGATGATAACACGAGGGCAGTACAGTTGCCTATAATAGCAAAATAATATCAAAATCGCATTAAAAATTAATTTCAAATGATACTTGTTCAAGAATATTGTTGTGTATTACCGCAGCGTAAATACTCGAACAAGATAAAGAGATTTAAAGAGGCTTTGGTTTTTAGAAAGTTCCTTTCACTAAAATCAAATAAGGGTGAAGAATGAACTTTATTTCGCACTTGACTTGGTTTAACTCTGCACCAAGTGGGTCATTCACGAATTCTCGCAGAATAATTCCCCCTGGCCACTGTTACGGAAATTATGCAATATTTCGCTTGTTTTGAATTTTTATGAAAGGATGCGAGTGTTACTTTTGGCGCTGATAATGTTCTGCGTGCCCTAAAAAAATATTTGTTCAATATTTTCAACCTTAAATATCATCTAAAACATCTGTTTCTATATAACGTCTGTGTGCACTTTGTAATTTAGTACTGCTTGGTAATTATAAGCGTGATATTACAGTAGTGATCTGAAACTGGCAAAATATGTCTCTCCAACTGTTATAACATTTTTGGGCATTGGAGACACATAGTTTGTCAATTTGATCTCATCCATAAGATGAGCTAGACGATTCTCTCTTGAATTAGTTTTCTGATTACAAATTCTTTGAAAAATAATAAGTCATTAGTTTATATGAACTATTAATGTATAACTAACTATATATTACTTCTTTATTAAAGTGAGTAGATACTGATCTTTAAAAATTCTCTAGCATCTGCTCATTTCGCATCTGCTCGTCTACATACTTTCAATTCGCGTTCTTATTCTTTTCCAGTCTTGCCCGATTAATATCCTCAACTTGTGATCAGTGGTATCCGCTAACATTGTAGATACTTTCAAGAATCTTGATATACTTCTTTGGTCATAGATCATCCGTCGCATAACATAGGTGGCCTTTCCAAGGAAAGGCAGCATCTTTCTCCGTTCACACGAATGCAAGGCGGAATAATTCTTTATACTAAATCGTGTGTTATTTCATTTCATAATGGAGCTCAAGGTGGAATCTCATGTTATAAATCTAAATTACTCTCTTTCTCGCGCCATACTCTAAACAAGTTCATTTACCACTCCTTAAATGAACCTATACTTGAATTCGTTTTAGATTTAACACTGGTCACTCCTAATCGCCAGGATAACCTATCACAATAAAATGATAAATGAGTGAATCTAGAGATTCTTGAATAAACGATATTTAATATAAACATATATGTTTAGTTGTACTCTGAAGCTGCAATAAAATCTTACTTTTTAATAACGTACCTAAACACCAAGTTTAAAATCTTTCATCGCATCACGTTGTTAATATGCCGACTTTATTTTTACTATTAAGCCTTACACGGTTGAGGCAATAGATTTATTAGGTATCAGAGAACTCCACCTTCTAATAAATCACTTTCCATGAATGAGAGCAGATGCAAAAAGAAAATATGAATCTATAGTGCGTCGATTGACATTCTCAGCTACTCTAAAATGTAAAATGATTGTCCTTGAGAAGAACTAAATATATTTTAAATCTTTCTTCAGTTACTGTACGGTGCAAGTGACTGTCAAATTTAGTTATTACATAAAAATGACTGTAAAGTTGTCTTAATTGTATGTATTTTTGACAAAAATAATTGAAAGTGCATTCCATATAAGACCAGTTTATATTTTTCCGCAGTCAATATGTAAATATTCAAAAATAAGAGTCATTCTATAACATAAATGGAAGGAAACAACTAGTACATTCTATCTAAAAATACATCAGCGTGATTTAACTAAATGAAAAAATCTACATATAGTTTACACTGTCATTAACCGAAATTTTATAGTTTTTGTTCTACTGAGCAAATTCTGTTGCCTAGATTTAGTGATAAAATTATTACTTGGTGTGATAAATGACAGATCTTCAAAAGTGATTTCAGGAAAGTTCATAATGTTACTTTAAAATAAATTTGACAGAGTAATCAGAATGGATTGTGTTTAGTATTTAAGTCGAAATTAATGAATGCCTTCGTAGGCATAGTGACATGTTTGATAAAATTATTCATTCCAACATGCCGTTTACCCACGAAGAGATTACATTTTTTTATAATACCTAATTAAAGCTGAATTATTATAAGACCAGTCCAAAAAGTTAGAGCTCTCCCACAATTGCATTTTGTCAGCAAATTTCGCCCTGCTTATTGTACCTCAGATTTCATAGGAAATGCTGCATTAATGCAATCCGAGATGCTCTTTGTTGCTGAGAAGAGACTGAAGATGTAACTCCGGCAGTAATTAGGTGGCAAAGATGCGTCAATTCCTTTCTCGTGTTTCATAATGCAACGTTCTCGTACTCTTAGTTGATCTCGTCTTTGTTCGGTGTTCTGTTTACCGATAAAATCCTCTTAATGGAGGAAATTCTGTATTATAAGTTCGACGTCGACATTTAACATAAACTCCGAAAATTCTCAGTTATGAATAGGTTCTGTTATATTGTGCACATAGGCTACATTATCATACAGCAAATCAGCTTATTTTGTCTTCCTTCATGATTTTCGTGAAAATATTATTGCATAATTTAATCTTGACATTTAGTTTATTAGATTTTGTTCGCCAGTTAATGCAAAAATAAATGTGATCAAGTTTTAAAATTATGTTTTTGCACCTATAATTGGTCCTAATCTTTAATGTGTACTTGTGCGTTTTTCTTAGTTTTTATGCAAAACTGAGTTTATGTGTATTTCAATTTATGTAATTTTCTAATGTGATCCTGTAAATCTGTAAATATTGCTATCAGTAGGTTTCGCAGGTTTTTCACACACCCCTTCTTGTGTGGGTGTTTTCCTGCAGTGGGGTTTTTACTAGGAAATATTATCTTAATTTCCCCTTGCTTTTCCCCACAAACAACAAAACTCCATCTCTTTTTATTTCCAAAAATGCTAACATGGCATTTTACTTATGTAGAAATTTATTTCATGTAATCTTTTGTTCTATTTTTTTCTCTTTGTTACTGTCTTCCTGTATGTAATTGACAATGGGTTAGATGGAAGAAGAGATTGCCTAGTCTCAGTCTCGCCCAAATAAAGACGCATATCTATCTATCAGTCGTATTTCGATTTTGATTTATTTAAGCGGCTATCCTATCTTTTAAAAAAACATGAATACTAAAAATAAGATCCGTCAAGGAAGATCATTTAATACTGATGAGCTAATTTATATTTTCCGAGTAATGATACATTAGCGCAACATTAACGTATTATGAATTAATGTTATGAATCAATATAGTCGAATCTTTTTTTTAATATCAGCAGAAGATACATGGAGGTACATATTCTGCAATATCGAAAATTTTCTCCACAAAAATTGACTATACCTTAAAGAGGCGGAAGTTTTACGAAAAATCAAATAGGCAAAACGATTTCACATGAATAAAACTTAGAAAAATTATTCCAGCGGCACATTAAATTAATGCATAGCTTTTCATCAGAGTAGGGGACATTTTGAACAAACCTAAACGTCGTGCAGATATTTCAAAACGCGGCACATTCTCCTAGGCATTTCATCCATGCCCATTCGGTGGCAAAAAAGAAAGTTGTACTTTCATTGAACACCTTTCTTTTTAATGCGATCCAGCCGGAATATATACCGTGCTTTCTTTATCTCCAGTGGAGCCCTCCCGTAATAAATAAAGCGTCACATATTACCCTCGCGAGGAAAAAGAATATGAAACCTTAAAAACGGGTCGGTGCGTAAATGAAAGAATTCCTCAAAAAAAGGGTTCCCGGTCGCGTTCTTAGTTTCAAGAAAAATTAATTCCGGAGTAATATTCTCTAATCAATCCGCACTTCTCTCTACCTCCTCATCTCCCCCGTTTCCTCGTTTAGGAAGAGGGAGGATGACAAACAAACCAATCAGCTAAAGGAAATTCATAAGGTAACTAGATAGTCTGCAGAGATACACGCGGCATTCGGGCAAGATAAGGCAACGACAATGCATTCCATGGGATTTCAGCATCCTGTATTATGTTAGCCCTTAAAGATAGCTCCGCTGGAAGGAGTTTTGTGAATTTGAGCGGGCGAGGTGAGAGTGGAACACGCCTTTGTTCGAAAAACGGTTCGATGCGAGAGAGGGAGAGAGAAAGAGGTAGGAGGAGGAGAGGTAGGGAGCGCTTGGAAAGGGAAGTGTGCGAGAAGGAAGGGATGAGCGAGAGAGAGATAGAGAACAGTCGGAAGGCAACTTGAAACAATAGAAAGGTGGGAGCGATGGAGGCCGGTGATTTCATTAAAGGGCGAAGGAACGCGGGTCGTTTTGAACGAGGAAAATTAAACGTCAAAATTGGGAAAAGGAATGAGAGACTTAACGGCGTTTGTGCTTCGGGGGAAGACTGGAGGAGGGGAATTCTAGAGCGACGAAGAAAGCGGCAGATACAGAGAGAGAAAGAGGGAGAGAATAACATTTTTCTTATTATCGCTGGTTTTCAATTCATGCTTCTTTTTGGAGTTCTGGCGGAGGGTGGACCAAAAAAAACACCCGATTACGTTTTACGGTTTAATTGTGGAAAGTTTGGAAATTGGTTCCATCGGTTGATGTAATAGCTGTTTTTTTAACGTATACCCATCACAGTGTGTGAACCCAAGTCATAAAGTAGCCTTGTATAATTGTGTATGTACGCACTTTGTAAACTAAAATTTTCCGCAAAATTATTAATCTTTACGCAACTAAAAATGCAACGCTTGCATCGTTTGAATTCTTGAGGTAGGTTTTGTAAATATTCCGCTCGATATTATTTCTTAATGCAATAATCTGCGTATAGTTGAAGGTGGAAGATATTCTCGGGATGCTTAATAGATTTTCGTAGAGAATAAAATTCATTTTAATGTGAAAATCGTTAAGTAAATGGTGGAAGCGCATTTCGCGAGTGAAAAACACATTACGTAGATGTGCGAGTTGGCTCTCGCTATCCACGGTTTTGCTATTAGCGATGTAGGTTATCTGGGATAGATTTTGGTAGAACATAGGTAAGCAACCAACACGATATATAGGTCGAGTAGTTCTAAAAACTTATTTTTATAGGATTTTTTTACTTTATTCGTTATGCCTTATTGATATGATTCGGCCATTCCATCGCAGATAACCACATAATTGAAACCATATAGCCACTTTTAGAAATTTAGGATTATTTTATTCTAGCTTAAATGTTGAACGAATTTAGATTATGTGGAACGCTATACTTATCTAACGAATCCGGAGCTTTTTCCCCCCGTTAACGAAATACAAGACGCAACACATGGGTAGTGACGTAATGTAGATAATTTAATTGGTTGGAAATATCGAGATTGGAATTATGTCATCCCAAAAGAAAAGCACATAGGGTGAAATACCGTAAACGCTCACGAATGAGTGTAGATAAGATATATTTAGTTCCAAAGGTTTAGAAATAAGGCAAACTAGCAGAAAGCCGTTGAAGTAAGCATATTTCTCTTATTTTAGAAAAGGCCCAATACGCTATAAAAATCATTCCGAGTGTGTATATTAATTACTAATAACATATTTTATTCTTTCATGTCTTCTGGACATATTAATATGTTATACTGTAATAAATTTACATTTGTATTCTTTTGATAATGTATTTAGTCACGTTACCCAGAAATCGATGCATCCTTTTCTCATATGCGCTAAGGTTTGATATATAGGTATATCAAACACTCACCCTTGATTAAAGGCATTAGTTATTCTGAAAAATCTGGCTTTTGCTACGGCCTTAAAAAATAATTCAGTGACTTCATCTCCCAGAGGTGAGAAATTCTCCTTCATAAGTTACAGCGAGAGGATCCAGCGCGAGGACAGATTTCCTACCTGAGGCTTAAATAAATAACCCCACTTTAAACCCTTCCAGGTGATGTATTGGGGGAATCCACTCACTATTTCAGCAGCGTCAATCGTCGAAGCATTTAAGCTTTCGATCAAATAGACTCCTAATAATGGAAAAGGTGAACGCTCAGTGATCGCGATAATTGAAGCAAGAGGAATAGAATGCTGATGTGAGTGAATTTCGAATTATAAACACGAGAAGCGTTTTTCTTTTTAATTCCAGGAAATTATCCGAGTTTCATATAACATTGTTATGATGTACGTCCAAGTTCTGCCAAGGCTAAAGGGACTTATAAACAAGCAAGTTATACATTTTTGTCAGCATGAGGCTGCCAAAAAAATATTAAAACCACGTATGAGTCATATCTATATAAATAATAGGACAAAATGTAATCAGAAATGCCGACAAAAATTTCTGCAGCATTATTAATCCGCCTATTATGATTTGTGATTTCAATAATTCACATGTCTAAAAACTCTAATTGCGTCCTCCCTTTCTCATAGCAAAATTTTTGCGATACGAAATAAAACGTGCTTAAAAATATGCGTTCGAATAAAACCTAGGATAGAAAATCTAATCGTTAACGAATCTGGAACCGTGGTGTAAAATGCTCTTTTTGGTCGCATCCGCAGATATACAAATTTATTCCTAAATATTGAGCGTTTAATTTGGTGACCTTTAAATGGCGTCCATGGGCTAATTGCTGCTTGCGTTGTAAATAATTTTAGGTATGCAATCCTCTACGGACGCAGCAAACAGGCTGACGTTTGAATTATGCTCGCTAGCGCAAAATGGTCGATTGTGAGAGGCAAAGGCTATTCTGGCATCGAATAACTTCAATGTAGCTATCTTCCTTGGACGTTGGGTTTTCCGAAAAGAAAGACATTTTCGCCTGTAAGCCATTTTATTGAAAGCGAAAATACGAAGGGATACGAAAAATACCGCTCTCCATGAAATGCTTCGCCGACGCTTCTCTTCCTGTCAGCACAAATTTCAGCGAAAATAAAATATGTCATCGGTAGTAATCCAGTCACACCAAAAATTTTACGGAAACAAAAGGGAATCTTTTTTTGTTTTTAAATCGTCATATTCTTGAAAATTTGGAGTAAATCCAAAAATGAACAAAGCTTCAATCGCTACAGGGATAAAAACAACTTTTATGCCATGAATATTTTATATCGTAAGAAATTATAAGCATAATTACTTTATATTACTTTACTATGTCCAGCATAAGAATGTTTTAAGGATTTTTTTATTCAACTTTAACGTACAATTCCTTTGTTTTATATTACGGAATTTTGATCTTTATGAATGATAGGCATAGGTTCTAAATGTAATTTTTATGCTAATTCTTTAAGAGCTGTTCTTTGCAAGAATATAATTATTTAATTGCAGATTTCAGTTCTGATAATCTTTTAGTTTTTATTCGACATTTAAGGAAAACATTGTTGCAAAATTATTTCTTAGTTTAAAAAATGTTACTATTAGTATATATAATGGAAATTGCCCATTATATTACCATATTACCCATCATACTGACCCATCATAGGACAGTTCGGCGCAACCGGTTCGGCGACGGACAATTTGGCTCCAGCAAGACGAATCCAGCAACCAACCACTCAACCCAACCCGAGGGGAGGGAGTGGAACGATTCCAAACACGAACCTCTCAACACAACCTGGGGGAGAACACAGAAAGAATCCAACCCCCAACCTAGCAACCCAGCGGGAGGAAATAGAAAGAATCCAACCACCAACCTCTCAATCATATCCAGGGGAAGAAACAACAAATTCAACCAGCAACCACTCAACCCAACCCGGGAGGAGGAAATAGAACTAATCCAACCCTCAAACATTTGACCCAACCCAGAGAGAGGATATAGAAAGAATACAACCCTCAAACTCTCATCCCAACCCGGGGGGAGGGAATAGAATGATTCTAACCTTCAACCATTCAACACAACCCTGGAGCAGGAAATAGATTAACTCCAACTACTCAACCCAAATAAAAGTTGTTGCTTTTTCCTCCAGGCGCCGAATTGTCCCGGCGCCGAATCGGCCGCGGCGAATTGTCCGTCGCCGAATCGGTCGCGCCGAACTGTCTCATTCCATCATATTGTACATTGGCTTGAAGTTTTAATATCAAGAGCGCAAGAATAAGGCGTGATCGATAAAAATGGAGTCTCTTTATATTTAATGGTTTACTCCCTTTAAAAAGTCCAAAAATTTTGAGTTTTTTATCATAATGTAAAATGAGATCCCTTTTTTAGTCCAGAATATTTGAGTACAGTAAAATTTCTTCCTTGCAGTGACTCATATCTTGCACCAAACACTATCACATATAACTATATTGAAATTTAGTTCTAATTCTTCGGAATAAATTCCCTATATTCCAAGTTCCTCTTATAATGCAAGCTCCTAGAAAGCGGACTCGTTAATAAGGTTCTTATATAGTACTACGGCATCCGCCCCTACGCGCGTCAACACCGTGGCTCGCTCCGCGAGGTGGATTCGTCTGCTGCCCGTGTGCAACCCCGAACCTCCTCATTACGGCATATGTTTAAGGTATAAATTTATATTTAGCCCTATTTTCGGGCCTCTCTTTCCCTTCCTCCCATTCCTCTCCCTCTCTCTACCCTCCTCTTTACTTCCCTATATCCATACCTCCCACTTTCCCAAACTTCCGCTTCCCCTCATTCTCTCCCTCTCCCTCTATTTCTCTTCTCTTTCTCTCCTTCCTCCTCTCGTTCTCTTTCTTTTCCCCACACTCCCGTCTTCCTCCGTTTTCCCAATAGGGTCCTATATAATTTTATGAATATGGCAACAATGCTGGTTGTTCTTGGCAACGAAATATTTTATTCGTGAAGAGCTTAAATTTTCGTCTTCAAAACAATTTTCTGAGTCTATTCGAGTCATATATGAAAATCTATGATAGGAAAATAAATTTGCGTTCTTTTGCACGTACTATGGTTCTAGTTTATAATTTTTAGAACAATTATAAGTAATTATAGAAAGCAAACGAAATATGCCTTACACTCATTTACGTCTTATGATTTCAAAGCGGATATGATGGCAATAATCCTCCAATGTTAATCTTATGGGATTTTCTCGAATAAAAATTTGTTTGGGGTTCTTGAACTTAAAAACTTCCCGTTTTCGCAATTTTCCCTCTGTTTGTAAGTCATGACTAATAAATCTGAATTTTGTCAGCTTTCTAGCTCATACGAAAGTAAGAAATATTTCCTGTAACACATATTAGTGCGGTCATAATATAGAAAGATATGACTAATAATATAAACGCATAGCGCGAGTGATATTCTTTCGTGCGCGATCGAGGCGATTTTTTTCAGGATCGCCTCTCCCGCGTTATAGGATGAACGTTCCTAACAAATGTTAAAGGAGATCAATTGATTTGATAACAAGAAAAATAGTAAAACTTATCCGTTCTGAGAACCATGAGATAGCACCAAACGGCTCGTATTTTACGAAAACTTATTAATTAACGGAATAGGATGACGTCATTCGTTTGGGTAAGAGCCAGTCTTGTTGATGTCCCAAGTGGGAAGCCCATCTCCCGGAATTAAAGGGAATAATTTGTTTTCGTAACACCATAACAATAACAGCAATATTTGACATGAGTGGACCATAGCCATTTATAGAAGCACCAAGACGGCAGCGCCACCACCTGCCCCATCCTCCCTCAAGCTCCGAACCTAGAAATTCCTATTTTTCATAGATTTGTCTAAAAAATTTCAATGAGAAATTCACATTTTTTATTTTACTTTTTAAATCTTCCTTAGAAAAGCATAATACGAACATGGTCTTAGCAGGTCGACCAATATGATACATCTGCTTGAAATGTTAGATGCTCTTAAGAATTGGTTTTTTCCCCATAGTTTTCATACATTTATTCCTTGATACTCCTCCAGCTACTCCCAAAATTTAATCTCGTGATATAACGATCAACGAACTATTCTGCCACACTAGTTTTTGTGATGTCTCTTGGTGTGCAGAAGTTGACGCTGGCCAAAACGAACCCGGCTAATCCCGTTACTGGGCGTAGTTTGGAGGCACGTGAACAGAGACAGGACAAAGTAGCAGCGATGAGATGAGGGAAGAGGCGCGAGGGAAAAAGATAATGGTGTTTGCTATAAAAAGTGGGGCTGTTCAAAAAATGGTTTCTTAATGCAGAGTGCGTAACGGAATTGGAAAATTACATTTTGCCTTTCTATCAAATTGCTACAGCTAAAATAATTCTCGTGGCTTCTTTGGTAAGCATTTTTCATTCTTTCTTGTTACGCAAAACGTCGTCAGAAATGTGGACATAAGATCTGAAAAAATCGGGACAGCATTTGAAATTATTTTGTTAGAGGAGTTAGGCGGACGAAAAAATTGACATTATTCCCTCAATTTGAGCAATGCTTTTAGGAAAATATTCTAAAAATAGAATCAATCGTCTCTTAAAACGCTAGCATCTGAACGTAAAGTCTGCTTTCGTAAAATATAACCAAAGCACTTTTTCCACTGAACTCACTATTTAATTTTTGAAATACATACGTCAGTACTTCCACTCGCGCATGTGCCCACGCACTTATCAATAGCAACCACAAGAATTTAGCGTCCTCCATCCGATAAGTTCACGCATCAGTTAATTTTTTTATGTATTGAACAGACATCCCATCACTTCAGAAATATTCTTTGAAATTTGCACTAGAGATTTACCATGGTCATTTCTGATACAATTATATCACTTGTAGATACACAGATAAACTTTGACAAATAACTGAAGGCTAAAATTAGTCAGCCAATAAGAGAATAGGTTTCTTTATATTGAAGATTCGAAAAAGTGACGCTTTGTTCCATGCTACCATACAAAGATGATTATATTTAAAAAGTAATCTTGATAGTTCACGTTATATGTGTAATAGCTCAAAACTTGACAGATTTTTCTTATTCCAGAGCCTAAATGTGAATGAATACCATCTTGTTAATTTTAATATTTCTTGCAAGAAACTCTTCGGTTCTTCTCTCCTGGAGCATAAATCTTAAAGATGAGAAATATTACAAACATGGCAAAATCGACAATTGGTTAAAGAAATTGATACCATACAGTATTCTATGATGCGATAGGGCATAATTAATAAAAGATGGTTCTAGTATAAATATATATCCTCATTAAAATAGTAATAATTAGTGTTTGAGATTTTAATTGAATAAAAGATCTTTTCAAAATAATTCGGAGATCCTGGGCTGCACCGAATTGCTAATAAGATAGTTGTAATTTGAAATTCATCTGTAAAACTTGCTAAAGAACAGAATTCGAAAAAGAATCCTAAAATAAATATTAGAATAACGTTATCACATAAATATTTATAGAAAACGTTTTAGGGCTATATCAATTGAAACTTTTAGCCAATATAACTATTTCCTTGGAGTTAACTTTGATTAACCATGAAAATGAACCCCGAATCACATACTGGATTTGCAGAATATGTTAATATTGAAAACCATACTTTTTCCTATGATTCTTATTCATTTATAGTTTCATAAATGAAATTCTGTGGCGCTACAGAATTCTTAACATTAATTCTCTTTAAAGGCATATTAAATTTTTTAACATGGGAATTATATACCTATAAAAATATCCGGTTGGCTCGAAAAAATAGAAAAACTAAATATGAAAGTGAATACAATTCGACAATCTCATTATAATCATTACGAAGAATTAATGTGATAAATAAATGAGTCCAGATTTCTTAATCATCCCGCTTTCTTTCGCATGAATAAGGCCGTACATTTATAAATAAGAGTTCCCATTAACAAGGATTCGCATAAAAAATTTGATATACGATCGAGAAAGCGGCCTCTTTCCCTTGCACACTTTTCTTTCTCTCTCTCTCCCCCAGGTCTGCAAACATCGCGAGCTTCTTGGACCATTTAGAAGCACTTTTTAACCCCAGTTCGCTTCCTCTCTCTCTCTCCAAAACAGTTGTTTCAGAGAGACAGCAAAATATGGCAGGAAAGAAAGAAGGTGGAATGGCATATTTAGAAAATACCAGCGAAAAACTCATTTGATTCTCTCATCAGCGTCAGTTGCCAAGCCTGCCCCTAGCGTTTATATTTTTTTCTCATAACCCCGTTTACGAAATGAAAATGAGAACTTTTCTTAATGATATTATGGATAAAAGGTGAAAATAATTCATCCTCTTACGGCTATATGAAGTAGGAAAAAAATTCTTTCGGCGATCAAAAGTCCTAGGGAAGAAAAATAAGGCGAGCTCTGCGTAATAAGGGCGAAATTTGGTATCCAGGGAGAGAGAGGGGAATATGTTCATTAATTAAAAATAATAAATGTTTGTTTTCATTTAATAAACGGTGATGATCACTCAATTAATAATTTTCAATAACATGTCCTTTAATGCACATACGCAGTAAAAACATTATCTAGAGAAGATTTTTTTATAATTTTAGTCTTAAAATTTTAAAAGAACCTTTTAATCCCGATATTTTTACATTATAAGCTTGAAAGATAGAATCTGTTTTTGCTTTGAACTGTGAGCTAGACGAGTTATAATTTACAAGATACATACTACCTAAATATGTATAATAATAGTATCGATGCAAAATGAAGAAAATCGTTTATATACAGCATACGCATATCTCTGTTAACTTAATCTAAAGATTATTTCACGTGATCGTAAAGATTGATTTTACCGTAACCCTTCAACTCACTATTTGCCAATCAAATTAAAAACTGTTACAGCTTCAAATGCACATCTATTTCCAGAATAAAATATAATACATCAGAGAAAAAATTTATAAAATCTATTCTGGAAATAATGCTACAAAATTGACAATTATTTTTCAACCCAATTAAAGCACTAATGCAATTGTAATAATTTTATAACGTGCATATGTCAATTCTCGATATTAAGTAATAATATATCTTAAACATTTTTATCTTCATGTATTACTAAACTTTTTATCTTGAACAAATAAATGTTCCGCCAAACCAAACCTTTTCACTCATCTGCTGAAGAGACGAAAATTGCTTGTTGCTCTAACAATGCTGAAATAAACGCCAGGGTAATTTTAATCAATACAACGTGACCTTCCGTTAAAAAAAACTTCCCAGAAAGGAGCAATATTCGCCTCGGAGTACACGTCTCGATATAATACTTCGGCTTCCCGAAGCATTTAGATACACATTTTCAAAATAAAGACACGGAGAATGCCTCTGACGCGGAATATCATTTTGATGCTTTATTTGCCCTTTTAAAGGAAATATTTTACGAACCGCCAGAGTCGCGAGAGACGTGATTGCAGTACAGGCCAGTAAAATGTATAGAGTCTTTCGGAAAGCTAGAACCAAACCAAACATACGATGTAATTTCCTCGGGGCTTGCGAGCCCCTCAGCAGCGATCCATTTCGTCAAAATGGACGAATAGAGTGATTTAGGACGGAAAAATAGCCTTCGGATATGAAAGAGGAATCCGAAATAAAAATTAAGGGAACATTTGTGTTCCGTAAAAAAAGGCGTACTTGAAAAGAATGACCTGTGGAGAGTGACAAGGGAGTTCAGAGTTCAGGCAATCGCAATTTTAGCGCCGCGGAAGAGAGAGAGAGAGTTATGGCTCCGATGAATGGGAGTGTGACGATTCGCGGGGGAATCAATACAAGAGGGGCGGCGGTGGGAGGGAGGCGAAGGGAGAAAGGCTGAGAGGCGAACCCCTCGGCAGCAGCCATTCTCCCGTCGTTACGACTGAGGCGGAGAGGCACTCGACGCCACCCAACCATCCATCCATCCGCTCTTATCCACCCTCACGGTCCCTCAAATCACCCCTTCCATCCCTCCAGCCTCCCCCTTGAACTCATCTCCCCTGGATCGCATCATGTGCCATAATGATGGATGAGCCGCTGGTGTGGGAATTGATTGGCTTCGTTGCACCGCCGAAACCGCATCACACCCCCTCCCCCCTTTTCTTCCTCTTCCTCCCAACCCCTCTCCATACTCGCATTTCAGAGAAATTGAAAGTTTTCGGGGAAACAAGTGCGTGAATCAAGAATTTAACCCACTCGGGAAATATGACTGACACAAGCAAACACGAAGGGAAGAGGGAGAGAGAGAGAGTCCGTTTACGCGTGGACGTTGTAACAAGCGTTGGATACATGGCTGTTTCGAAGGATAAATGCCCATTTGTAGAGAGGGAGGTAGGAGTAGGAGGCGTGCCGGCGTATGAATTGGGGCCTATTAAGATTTTAAGAAGAATAGAAGGCGATTGCTTTAATATATCGATATGACAGTGGTATATAGTTATTAAAAAATTAACTGTAACATTTTGTTTTAAATGTTACCTTATCTAAAATGATCCTATCAATATGGGTGAAATTTATCCAAAGATAAGTTAACAAATCATCTTTGTTAGCAATTTTATTCATCGAGGATGAACCAATCAAGCGCATCAAATAGGAGAGTAAACGTATTTTTCGGGAATGTGCCCATAAGGATAGAAATTTTCTCCTTAAAGATATAAAATATTAATCATACTAATATTTCGAATTCATCAATAACTAAATCTCTTGCTCACATAAGTTAACCTTTGTTTATCATCAAATACTGTTCAACAAATAAAATATAAATTAACAAACTAATTTACAGGTTTCTTCGCGCGTTGTTAATTTATTTGAGGATGCATGTCACAAACGCCGTAATAACGGCACTTTTCCGGGAAAAGTAAGGGAAATAAATGCGCGATGTTTAACACGTCAACATAGGGCAAATTTTAAGGCAAGGTCTCGCAAACTTCGTAATTTAAATAAACAGAAGACACGCGCTTGTGCAAATAAAGATAACTCCTGTGTAGTTTCGTCATATTAAACCAAGTAAATATTAACCGACAACGCCAACCAACGTAAACACGCACGTCAAGACACGTATACCAGTCGCCTCAGCTTAAAAACGAGAGAGTAAATTCTCTATTTTAAGTTCGAGAAACCTTCTGATGATGAAAGAGAAAAATAATGATGGGCATGGGAGCATTTCGCCTCGTGGTCACAGCCAATTTATGCACCCCAAGGTACAGAATAAAAACACACAACCCTCACACCACCTTCTAGAAATCTTCCTTTCTTCCCCTCATCTTCTTGCTTCACATTCCTCTATTACGAGTTTGTTCTAAAAAAATCACCCGCATTATTCGATCCCACTCTTCGAAATAAAGACGGCAAGACTAGTAGAGGGTGGAATTTATTCAATGTTTTTGTAGCAAGGCGAGGATACGCAAGTGGTTGAGAGGGGAGAAGAGATGAGACCAGCGAAGTCAGCCGCTCCGCGAGGAAAAGACAGGAATGTGTTAAAAGATAAAATTTGGAAGGAAATTAGGAAATAGAACTCCGAAAACGAGACGAATTGTGTACTTATGCCGCGGAATATGTAACGAGGGGAGCAGAGAAAGCGATCTTTGAGAAGCCATTCTCTCTTTCCGCGTCTTTGTCACCTAATCGCTTATTCTCCCCGCGTTTTTTTCCCGTTCCCTCTTCGTCCTCATCCTCTTTATCCCTCCGCAGATGAGGGCGTTGGGATGGTGGAGAAAATGTGGGCACCGTGATGATATGTACGAGAGGAGCAATGAAGGGAGGAATAACTCTTGGTAGATTCGGAATTTGTTCGACATGCTACATCTTGGGCTTTAAACCTAACCCAATGCAAAGATATTTATTTATTTTTATATTTATTTATTTATGTATTTATTTATTTGTTTGTTTGTTTATTTATTTAATACGGCGAGGTTGGGGTCATATGGTTCATTCTTCCACCTAACCGTTTTAATAAACAATAGAATTAATTTATATGTACACTGGCTGAAGCGCCCGGCTTCGCTCGGGAAAGAGTTTATTTTAAGTAGAAAACGATTTTTATTGCTCGAGACCCCGCGCTGTCGGTGCCCCCAAATTTCACAAATGTGTTATTCGGAGAAGAGGTTCATACGGGATTTTAACTACCACCTTAAGAAATCATTGAAAAATTTTAGTCAGTCTTGTGCTCGTGGGTGTATCTCAATGGCGAATCCATCATATAATCAAGGCAGACTGCTTTTCCAAGAATATTTGGCGTAATCGAACTGTTTTATTAAAATAGGTATTACTCCGATATTTAAATTAACATCTACTATTTTATGTATTGTATTGTAAAGTTTTACCATTAATATAATTATGCATTAACGTCTTACTTAATATTCACATGGATAGATGCACCGAAGCCTTTAAAGCAGCAATGAAATTATGTGGTGTATGTCAATACTATTAACCAAACCATAAACAATAAACAACATCTTAGTTACCGAACAAATGTAAGTAGATTTATCGATTTATGTTTCGATAAATCTTTCGATGTTAATGGTAAAAGATAACAATGTTCTAATATTCCTTAGAAATCATTTGATTCATTTTAAAAGTATTCATAGACTACATTTAGGCATGAATCCATTTATACCCTTTATCTTGGCGTTGGCTATTCCTCCTCTTCGGCGCGCCACGGCGTGGATTTTCCTTGCATTTATCTTTACGTGGCTATCTCCCTTTGAAGAGGACAACAATTTAAAAATTTAGCTATGTTGCCGCCTGGAAAATGGTCATCTAAACCGTTAAAATTTCCACTTAAAGGAAACTTTCGAGCGATTTATCATGTAATACGACAAAACATCAACAGAATTAAAATAATCTTTCTTTTGTGCGTAAAAAAGCCATTTTTTTGTGATTGTATGTTAATATTTAGGTAAATTTATATCCACATCAGTAAAGGACTGCATGGCATTTTGGGGTTTCTCCACACCATTTCCCATTCTTATAGAAATAGTATTTTGTTGACCCCATGGGGTATAAGAGACCCCACGGTCTGCAAATCTAGACCAAGTTATTCCTTTGGTCTATAGAATAGCCCATGAAACCTTTGAATTCGATAGCGTCAACGGTGTAAAAACGTATAAAGGACATACGTACACTCTAAAATATTTATAAGAAGATAATTCAATTAAAATCAAAATAGTGAAATGAAAATTATTTCAATGTATACATAAATAAGAATAGAATTAAGAAAAGTACAGCACAAAAGTACTCTAACGTAAAATAATATCAAATCATCGTAAAGGAAAGACTGTCCAGTCTGCTGATGGTCATAGTGACTGTGCCGGTATTTAAATGAAGGAGAGAAGGGCAAAATACAGAGGAAAATTTACTTTTTTATGAGGACCTAATGCTATATTTCTTAAACTGGTTAACATCACTGAAAGAGTAAAAGTGAAAGGGGAGAGAGTTCCAAAGATTGCAGGCGGTAGCGGTGAAGTATTTATTACAGAAACGGCTAAGATGAACGGGAATAAGTAGATTGGATGAGCCTCGGGTGTTCTCAGAATTAAGGGATTTGAAGTTGTTGGTTATGTATTTTGGCGAGGAAGAGGTGAGGATACTTCTTAGCAGCGTTAGGATATTCATTTTTCTACGCTCTTCCAAGAACAGCCAGCCCAATTCTTTGAATGAGTTTGTTATACGGCAACTTTTGCTCATATTATAAATGTATCTAACACATGAGAGCTATGGGTCCTCTGGAGATTTTGTGACAAGTCTTGTTTTAGATCTAGAAAAACGGAATCACAATAATCGAAATGAGGAATTACAAGAGAATTTACAAGTAGAATTTTTAGTTTTACTGGAATACTACTATGCACATGTTCACTTTATCTCTCACGTTATTCAGTTTTAACCATCGACGTTTCCGCTCATTCTGTCTTTCTCGCTGTCGAAAATATTTATTTGTAATCTCTCTTTATTTGTACATATTTTGCTATCTGTTCTACATAATCTATAATAATAAAAGAAGCTGTCTGTGTGTGTCTGTGGCAGTCATAACTCTTCAGAAATAAATGTAGGAGCTTCAAAATTTGGCAGCAGCTTCAGGTTGATCATGAGATTTGCAGTGCTTAAATAATTCAAATCGGCCCATAAGGGGCCCAAGGGTCCCCATTGTCGGTCCAAATGTCGGTTTTATTTAAGATATCACTGCAATAAACTGACTGATTTTGGTGACTTCTCAACCAATATCAATGTTTTGATGAGAAACATTTTCAAGCCTAAAATGGATAAATCGGTCTACGGGGTCAAGGATTGTATTGTAAGGGCCGATTCAAATTTCACGATTTCGAGGGGTCCCCATGGAACGGTCGGTCCAAATTTCGGCGATGTCCGTCCGTACGTACGCATATATCAGGGAAGAACTGGCAGAACCGATTTAAACCAAATTCATAAATACATTAGCAAAATGACATACTTGGAACATATCGACCAGGCAGGGGTGCCACAATTGCAAAATAAAACTTTTCGGTAGTTATGCTTTTGGAAGGAATTGGCCGAACCGATTTCTACGAAATTTTGTATGAAGGAGTTTTGCAACATAAAAACACAAAATCAAGATTTTTAGGATAGATATAGAAAGCAGGGCTGCCACAATAAAAGTAATAAAAAATTTATTTTTACAAGTGTTTGTGTTGAACTGTCCATATCAATTTTAACCAAATTATAATATTTATTATGAACATATATAAAACCATATTAGCATATTTGGACCGGATCAACTAAATGGGTGTCACAATTGCAAATTAAACTCTTTCAGTAACTATGGATTTGAAAGGAATTGGCTGAACGGATGTCAACTAAATTTTATATATAAGATTTTTACAAAATACCATAATGAAATCAAGATATTTAAAGCGGAGCTTAAGAGCAGGGCTACCACAATTAAAGATAAAACAATATTTCATTTACACGTATATCTAGAGAGCTGTCCGCATGGATTTTAACCCATTATGGTATAAATAACCGGGTCGACAAAACAGGGCTACCACAATATCATGGTTAGAATTTTTCTTTAACTATGAATTTTGAAGGTATTGGCTGAACTGATTTCAATAAGAAATTTCGTTTGTTATGCCATTATAGAATGGCGAAACGAAATGAACATGTTTAGAACGGATCTAAAAAGCATGACTACCACAAATATATTAATATACGATTATACTACTAATTGACCGAATTTGATGAATCCTCCACCAATATAAATGTTGAACCAAGAAACGTAGAGACTTTAAAACTTGGTATACATACTAAAGAGACGTTGAGGATATGCACCTCGATGTCAGAACTTTGATTTCTTGGGGGGAGCGAGGTATCATATTTGAGTCTATATTTAATTTGTTCATACCAATTGAAGGGGAATATTGGTCACTTACCTTGAGACGACCTTGAGTTTGGATGAAAATATTACCGAGTGATACGTGCATGAAAAATTCTAAGCTCGGGGCAAAGCCAGGGCAATTACGTTAGTACATAATAAATATCACCTTTGTCATTTTATCCACTAGCCTAAGTTATTAATTATACTTATTCTACATCATACTCATTATTCCATTTACGTGCATTCATTACCCACCTTATTGCTCCATATGCTTGTCGTTTTCTCATTGTGAATAATTAAGGACGGATTATTGATTTTGGATACGTTATTGTCATTTAATTACTTCCTGGACTCATAGACGCGTTTACACGTACCCTTAATCGCATATTCAAAGCGAACGGGATTCGTTAGACTTGGTTAAGTCGTTTATCATCGCTGAATAATAATTTACCTTTACTGCATTATTCAATAGTTTGATTCGGAAACTTGCATAATATTATTCGTTTTCCTTTTTCATGCATTTTTAGCACTCGATACTCATCACAGATACGCTCTATCGTGTAAATTGCACTATTACACTCCTTGCAACTTATTACGTGTGGCTCAATCCGGCACGTGACTTTTAATGGCTAAAGAAAGTATATTTCTTTTCGCCTATTCTGTCATCTCAAAACTTTATGTCTCTTGACAGCCATCCGATAACTTTTCTTCCTTCCGCTATTTTTGCTTTTCCATCTACGTTCCCTCCTTTTTTCCGTACGCTTGTAGAATCCCTCAAGGCATTTTTTCTTGAACTGCTTTCGCATCAAAGAAAAATGTTTAATGTTCTTCAGTTAATGCGTGCGGAGCAAATTTATAGCTTTGCTCTCCCTTGGGGCGAAATGAGGGGCTATGAAGTATCAAATTAAATTTTTAGAGCGAGAGGTGTTTTTGAGTGTATTTCAAAACAATTTCTTGCGTAGATTAAAACATGAAGAATAAACACGAGGAAAGAGGAAGTATTCGTCTGAATCTCAGAACAGTTGTATTAGTGACAAGGTTTAATTAAAGGTTAAAAACAAAAAGTTTTCTCGGAATTATGTATTCGAAATTTAATTGAAAAATGAGCGTTACCGTAGAAAATATTTCCAGAATTTCACCCGTGAACTTTATATGGGAATTACTACTCCTAATTGTGGTCCTGGAACACGCCACATTATTGATACAAAATTCCAATAGCAGAACAACATGTCCAGACAAATCATTGCGGATTACATTTTATTTTTTCTAATAAACGTTATTCGTAGATGAGATATTGTTTTGATTTGGAATAAAATAAAAATATGCAAGTATAAAACTTTTGTTTCGCCGAATATTTACTTGTCATTAAAATGCGAACAGTAAAATCTTTCTTGAATTCATATTGAACACCACAAAGTTAAGGTAAGCATCGTCGAGTTAATCGTATATTTGATCATTTAATCCTAAATCCTAATCTCGAAATCACTCCGTAGAAGCGATGTAATTATTACTATTTTCACTGAAACATCCTAAAAAATCTTTTTAAAAAACTAGTTGTCTGTGTCACAGCTGTGCTTATGTACGTTTAAAAAAAATATAGTTGGCCGTTTACGTTTTTTAAAATATAGTTGCTTAGTAGATTTTTATTTTAAGTTATTGCAAATATTTTTAAAATCAATGCTTTGGTTAATATAATTGCATAACCAGGTAAAGCAAACCTGAAATTTTCGGGGTTATTGACCCATGTGTAAACTCAGGTTCCTTCCGGGAGACCTGCGATTAATATAGAGAATATCCCCACTTAATATATAGGTCTTGTTTTCCATATAATCCAGTTTAATGTACGTAATTTCGCTAATTCTGCAACAATGCGGCAGTCGTTAACAACCAAGCATGTTCATGTCTAAAAACGATGTTTGTTTAAACATATACATAACGTTACGTATATTTCCTTGTGCCACAGGTGAGAAACACATATCCATAGGATGGCAAAATGTTTGAAGACCGATCTGATTTTAGAGTAATCTGGATTTTTATTCGAATTTTCCCGCTGTTATCTAGATTTATCCTACATGATGTTACTGAGTGTAATTAAAATCGCTATATAAACGGAAATTTTATGCAAGCAGCTGAGCCTGGCCACTTACCGGAATAAAAAACAAAACAAAAGAATTTTATAATGAAATGGAAGATGACAGGAGTAAAAGAGACGGAGAACTGTAAGGGTGCGGTAGGACACAGATAGGATACGGACGTTGAAGGAAGCGAATGAGACCTAACGGGCAAAAGAGGAATTTGGAGAGAGAAAGAGAGAGAGAGAAAAGGAGTGAAAGAGAGAGACGTTAAAAAGAGAAGTAGAGGTCTGAAAGGTCATTAGATCTAGTCGGCGGCTAAAATTTGCAACATTTTTTTTTAAATTCAACACAAGGACTACATGAAGGGTCGGGTTAACTGAGGCTAAGCTATCTACGCTCACCCGTTCCTCGACTATTTCTCCAGTCGTCGAGGTTTATTAAGCGATACTCGGAACCATAGAAAGAGATTTGAGTCACGCGAATCCAAAGGAAGCCAATCCTATTTTTAGCGCCCATAAGAATTTTCTGCCGTTTTTTTTATTTTCACCCAACATAAAAGCGCTTCCGCGCACGTGAGATACAGAAAGCGCAGATCTTCGGACGAATCCGATTCGCCGCAAATCGCGTGCGGACGGAATTTAAAAAAAAAGCCCTATTTACCATTGAAAAGGTTTACACGTGAAAATCGGAAATTCGGTTTAGAGTAATGGTGCCAGGCGTTTACTTTGCCAAACAATTTTAACATCGGGTCTAATGAAATATACATACCCTTCCGAAAAAGTAGACAAAATAAATACCTGACGAAGAGCATTAGAATACTCCCATGTTGCCCCAAAAATATCGAAGTTGACCTCACTTGCTGAACATGGAGCGCAGCCGATTAAATTAATATTTTTATATCAGCAATCAGTGAGGAATGGTTCTTTATTAAGGCCCTTCGTTAACAACCTCCTGATAAAAAGCGCTGTCAGAGTTTAATAAGAGTGAGCATTTTAAAATTAAAAAATCGATCCTGAGTTCATTTATGGATTATATAAAGTCATTACTTAATGTAAATAGTTTAAAAGGATAGTGATAGAGTAGCAGCATAGTTCAATAATAGGGTGTGTGATAGTTTAATCTCCGTAATCATTGTTTTTTATTTCAAATTATGACCAATATTAGGTTAGAAAAAGGTTATGGTTCACAGTACTCTTTCGGAAACCGCGACGCGTTTTTAATTTCGCTTGTACACGAGCCGAAAATCTTTAACAAGCCTGGTTTACAAAATGAATAGGCTATTGATCCAGTTCAAACCTTGATCTACCCAGAACGAAATAAATCCACTGCATTTATATTATCGCATCCTTACTTTTTTTAATAATTGAGCGTTCGAAGGAACATTCCACTGCGTCCGTTCGTTTTGGCTAAGGTTACCGGTCCCGCTATCGTACGTCATTTCATCGACCTTAAAACGGTAAAATGAAATATGGACTACTCCGATACACCGCACTTTATCTGGTTAAAGATAAAAGAGAACAAATCGCAACTGTACGCCACATCAAAATTCGTCGCCATTAGTTTTATTTGTATAGGTTTTTTTTAATAATTCCGCTCTATACATTGGTCGGAATATGATAGTTTCTCCCTAATGATGCAAAAAAGTATGAAGAGTGTCTCTTTCTCTCTCTTTCTCTCCGCCCTCCAGAAAGAAGACTAAGAAAAAGTTAGGGGAAAAGAAAGAAGTTTTCCTTTGTGGATCTTGGGGAAAAGAATAAAATAAGCACTTTTAGGTGAGAGGGGGGGGTGACGGTTGAAGAATATGTGGGAGGAGGGAGGGAGTGGAGAGGAAGGGAAGGAAAGAGATAAGGGAACTTTTAGATTATTAAAACTTGAAAAGGAAATGGTTTTGGTGAAATGACAAAAAAAAGAAGATGAATATTAATTTTTAGGAGTGCCGGAATGTTAAGGCGGCGGAGAAGGGAAAGGGAGGGAGAGATCGAGAAACGAGGAAGGGGACTTATTAAGGGGAGGGAAAAAAGTGACAAGAGGGAGGGAGAGGATCGGCGCAAGAAGGCCTTATCGAACGTATCGAGAACGCACTTCAAAAAAAGACTCGTTTCTAGTGCGCGTGTCCCCTTTATGGCATCCGTGATAGTTTTCACGGATTCGTAATATTTTATTTTCTTTTAACGATTCGAGATTAGACTGCGATACGAGAATCATAGCAACGCAAGAGAGCGAAAGATAATTTTTTCGTAGGGCGATGGTTTACGAGTTTTTGCACGCCCGTCTAGCATCGGTGCATAGACATTTCCGCGATTCGCTGAATAATGACGTGTTCTTCCGTTATGAGAGACTTTGTGATTTTCCGTTTTTTTGCAATTCCAGTGTGAACGGCGATACAAAAATCCTAGCCATTGAAGAGAGCGAAATTTTGATTCTTTCACAGCGCGGTATTTTACGCATTTTTACCGCTTATCTATCGACTGGGCATAAAAATAATGTTTTGAGATTTGTTAAGAAATGAAATGTTCCTCTTTTTAAAAAGGGATTTTTAGGTGTTCGTGAAAAGGAAACTCTACTTGGGGTTTAGTATTTCGCGGCAATTGTTGGAGAGCTAGACGTCTGAATTGTTTCCCAACAGAGAAGACGCCATCCTAATTAGTGGAATAGAGACGGAGGAATGCATTACAATCGGGTGAAACGTTAATGAACTATAGAGTATAATATCAAAGGAATAAATTAAAATCAAAGCTGCTTAAATGTTATTCAATCTTTTTCTATTTCTTGATAGAGTTTTCAGGCGTCCTCCGTCGATTTAACGAATAAAACTAGTAATTTTTATAGCAGCTAAAATTTGCGTGAATTGTTTCATTTCAATTATAAGGAAACAGGTGTTGTAAGGAAAATTGAGAAGTTTTGAAATTCGCATTTCTCTCTTATATGAGCTGGATTTGGGAAGAATTATAATTTCAAATTTTAAAAAATTATATATGTATATATTTTTTTAATATCCGCTCGACCGTAAAAAGAATGAAAGGTCAATAATGAGATATATAAATGAATTAAATTACGAAGAAACGATATTTCTTAAGGCTACGTGGAAGGATAAATAAAACACGGAAATTTGGTTGTTCTACGAAATCCTATCAAAATAAAACAAGAATATAAAAATGAAACTCCAGAGACCGTGCGATTTTAACGTCAATAACTTGAACGCCAAAATTAAACCCAAGTAATAATAAAAAACGAAATTTTAATTGGATCTGACTGATCCACGCAAAGTTTAGTTCAAGGCAATGATAAATTTCAACCGATTGAAATCAGAAAAAATAACGATGACGAGAAAGAAAGACGGAACGAACCTCCTTTTGTCTCGCAAAAAAATACGGGAAGAGGAAGGCATAACTAATCCGTAAAAAAGGAGCATGCCAATTCCCCATTCTTCTTTCGACGAAAACTTCTCGCCCAAATTGTTCGGGAGCGGGAATGGAATGGGAAGAGAATGAAGAAATACAAGAAAAACGTCATTGTCTTCGCCATTTCCGACATCAAAAAATTGAACAGATTAAAAAGGAAGTGACCGCGAGGGGTTTGCTATTCTTATTCGGAAGCAAACCTAAGCAAGGGAGGGTTGAAATGAATAGAGAGAGGATATATATATATATATATATATATATATATATATATATATACAGGGTGTAACTAAATTATGCCGACAAAATGATATGGGTTGTAGGGCGGCATGCCCGATGTGCGAAACACCCGGTCCCTGTGTCCGGAGCAGTTTTCTGTTCGAGATACGAGGTGAGAAATGTCGTGCATAAGCGCCCGGTGTTAAGGCAATCCTTGTGCTTTGCACGCCACCTGTGATGCGCTGCCTCGGTGCACGGTGAAATGTTTTGCTCACCCTGTTTACTTAGTATTGATTGCAGGTACTAGTGTACGGATTTCTGATGGTGCATTCGGTGGCACGTGTGTTTGCCGAGTTAGAAGAAAAATAAATTGGAACTTCGGGACGTAACGGCATGTTTTATTAATTCACAACTACCATACTGTGTACGGGACAAGATTCATTAAAGGAGGTGCTCGAGCTGGCGGCCCCCAACCTGCAAACACAACATGCATCTTCCGAAAAATTATTGCCTCGTTCGTTCGAAAATTCCCGCCGTGTTGCGGATTGAATCACAAGCAGCCTGGATGCGAGGGATCTTCATCGGCTGCATTTTCGTATGTCTTGATGTGACCCCAAACAAAAAAATCCAGAGGATTGAGATCCTGGGAACGAGCTGCCCAATGGGTTGCCTTAACACCGGGCGCTTAGGTACGAGATTTCTCACTTTGTAGCTCGAACAGGAAACTGCTCCGGACACAGGGACCGGGTGTTTCGCACATCGAGCATACTGCCCTACAACCCCTGTGATTTTGTCGGTATAATTTTGGAGCACCCTATATATACAGGGTGTTGGGCGACTTTATGTCATAACTTCGGAATATTATTCCTTAAGTGATTTTGAGTAAAAAATGTCATATGAACATGGGACCGATTCTCATTTGTTACAGAGGTACGGACAATTTAAATTATCTATTACTTTGATTTGTACAACTTAATGTCTGAAAAATTCATTGTTTAAATAATTATTCGTATACATTGTTAATTGCTGAAAAATGTATTATTTAAACAATCATTCGTTTACAGTGATACTTAATCCATTGTTACAACAATGGGAATCATGACGCTTGCACAACAGATGTGGACGTAATTTGCAAGCTCGCAGGCAGCATTTCAGTAGAACGTAAGCTAGCGTTCAGTGTAGTGCGCTGTGACACGTGTGGTATCATTAACTTTCAATAATGCCGTTTACATTTTCAAATGAAGAGTATGCGGATATGTACTTCGTGTACGGGTTTTGCGATGGAAACTCCGTTGCTGCCGTTTACGAATATCGACGACGATATTCACAAAGAAGAACACCAGATCGACGTACTTTTATTCAAGTTCACCGACATTTACGAGAAAATGGCTCACTTACGTGTGTCTTTGAGAGCTGAACGTCCAGTACAAGTTAATATGGATGAGGAGAAAAACATTATTCAAATGGTTCAGCGAAGTCCACATCTTAGTACACGAATAATGTCCGCCCGCCTCAACGTTCCGCGAGTGAGAGTCTGGCGAACATTACACGATGAGGGACATTATCCATACCATATCCAGCAAGTTTATCATCTTCAACCCGGGGATATGGGTAGGCGGTTGGAATTCTGCCGTTGGTTAAATGCACACCCCCGCCTGAACCGTTACATCTTGTTCACGGACGAGGCACAGTTTACTCGTGATGGAATAAACAACATGAGAAACTACTATTTAAGGGCTCGCTAAAATCCTCACGGAACAGTTGAAAGCAACTTCCAACTCCGTTTTTCTGTGAACGTGTGGTGTGGTGTCATTGGGAACCAGCTAGTTGGACCGTACTTCTTCCCGCCACGTCTGACAGGTGCCATTTATGCTGATTTTTTGGAAAATGAAATGCCGGGTCTCTTAGAAGACATTCCTTTGCAAACACGACTTTAGATGTACTACCAGCATGATGGGGCACCCCCCCCCCCCATTTTAGTAGGAACGCTAAGCTGTATCTTAACAAGACGTTCCCTAACTGATTGATCGGTCGTGGCGGTGCGCAGGATTGGCCGCCGGATCTCATTCCGTTGGATTTCCATGTGTGGGGGCAAATGAAAAACATTGTGTATTAAGCCAAAGTGAGCACGAGAGAAGAACTTTTCAGCGATTTTTCGATGGTGCGAGGCGCGTTAATAACGGTGCAGTTCTTCGTGCTGTTTCACGTTCCCAACTCAAACGGGTCAGATTGTGCATCCAAGCTGAAGGCGGCCATTTTGAACAATTGTTGTAACAATGGATTAAGTATCAATGTAAACGATTGATTATTTAGATAATACATTTTCAACAATTAACAATGTATACGAATAATTATTTAAGCAGTGCATTTTTCAGCCATTAAGTTGTACAAATCCTATTACTAGATAATTTAAATTGCCCGTAGCTCTTTAAAAAAATGAGAATCGGACACATGTTCATATGACATTTTATACTCAAAATCACCTAAGGAATAAGATCCCGAAGTTATGACATAAAGTCGCCGGACACCCTGTGTGTGCGTATATATATATATATAAAGACACTTTTTTGCTACTCCGAAAAACCTCTTCCCTCTTTATATCTCTAACCTGCAGTCCTCAAAAGTAGTGACAGTCCACACAGCCCGAGAATATTACCTCCGAGCGTCGCTGTGAGAGAGAGGGAGATGGAGAGGAGGGTTTTTGGGAAGAAAGAATTCGGTGGATTAGAAGAAAAGACAGTTTTAGGAGATATAGGAGCGGAGATCCTAGAAAATAGAGGAGAAAGAGAGACAAGAGGGAGGGAGAGGACGTTTGAGGGAGAAAATAAAAGCGAGAGTCCGTTAGAAGGTAGCAATATAATCGAATAAGCTCTTTTAATAATGGGAAGAAAGTGACGGCAAGGAAAAGGCTCGAGGAGATGGTAGAAACGGAAGGATTTAGAAGGAAGAGAACGTACTGTAAAAAAATCAAAGTTGAAATTAACAAAGCAATCGAAAAAGATACGAAAATTATGAAGAGAGAGCAGGAGATGAGAGAAACTTGCAAGCAAATTAAGATGGAAAGAGGTGAAATGATTTCGAGTGGAATTTAAAAAAAGAAAAGGGAAATAAAGGAAACGTGGAAGTGGAGCAGAAATGTGCGATATAGAACGCAACACGTAAGGTATAAGGAGATAAAATTTAAATCCGAAAAAAGGGGTAATATTAAACGAAAATTACTTGAGTAATAACTCCGATTAATCGAATGTACAAGGACTGAGGCTAATCCAGTTAATCGAATATTCCACTTATAGAAAAGCTTAATTTAATATTATTGTATTAAGTAAGTCAACAGATCAATGCGAATCAAATACGCATTGACACCTTTACTAGGTATTGAACACGTAAACACCGTGAATATGTATGCACGCAATACATTATAAAAATCACTCAATTTAAAAGCCTTCGAAATTTTGGTCAATAAAATTTACGGACATTCCACATCCGGTTCAACGGAGGTTTCTGTGTGAGAGTAATAATTGAAAGTGTTAGTGAAATAGATATCGAAATTACGAAACAGAGAAATAGGAGAAAACAGAAAAAAACAGTGAAAGTGAAAGGGA
This sequence comes from Tanypteryx hageni, assembly GCA_028673005.1. Lineage (NCBI taxonomy): Eukaryota > Metazoa > Arthropoda > Insecta > Odonata > Petaluridae > Tanypteryx > Tanypteryx hageni. Next base: position 63,715,254 of record CM054116.1, read on the forward strand.
AAAGGAAGAAACGACAGCGATATATGGATAAATATAACACCGAGAATTCAACTTGAGGAGGAAGATGAGAGAGCTAACGAAGATGAGGATGAAAGGATGTTGCACGAATGGAAGGAGAGCACGGATGTTGCGAGGGAGGAGAAAGAAAGGTGTCAGATGAAAGCGAGAAAGCACAGAGAGAGAAATGTTCAGAAGGTGGCGGGGTCTGGTGCCAAACCCACCCTTTCTCTCCCTCTCTATATTGCGTCTGTAAGGCAGATGTGTCACCCTTGACAACCATCCCATTCGCCCTTCCACCACCACCCTACCTCGACTTCCCTCAGAAACTTCCACGCGCCACCCACCCAATCGCCCGCCCGTCCATTCCAACCCCGCCCACAAAATCCGCAGTCTCTGCTAACCCATCCACTTGCCTTCCATCTCATTCCCTCGCAACCAACACGGCACCAGCCGTCTAATACTCCAATCCTTAGCCAAATCTTTAGCCCCCCCCCACAATTCCCCCTCATACCCCACTCCATCCCTCCCTGCCAACCACCCCTCGCACATGTCCATTGATGAACCTTTTTTTACGTAAATCAAGGGGCTCAATAGGGCGAGCATAATGAAGCTGAGGGCATAAAATGAATGAGATTTTGTATTTCGCGGAGGGAGGATAAAAGGAGTACGCAGGTCTTTAAAAAGTCCTCCATTCCTTCCTAGCAGAATTAGCACCCGCATTGGCTCACCCCTCGCCCTTAGTAAACACCCACTTGTGAAATAATAAAAAATAAAACTTACTTACTCCCCTCTCTTCTTTCACATACACACCATATTTTGTCTCATCCCCCCTTTACTCCCCTTCTCTCTCTCTCTCAGAAATACTAATCACCTAAAAATTCTCCTCATAAAACTCTCAGCGTAGGGAAGTATCTCATCGCGGCAGAAAAGCCTTACCCATTCTCCCGAGGACCAAGCACCTTCTGGGGTCCGGGCGCAACCCCGCTTTTAACATCCTCCCGTTCCCCATCCCCATAGCCTACTCCCACTCCCTGGCCTGTTTAAGCATTCTCACACCCTTGTCCTTCTCCATTCCTCTTCGACGTCCTCCTCCGAAAAGGGGCATTATTCGCCACCCCTTGGGCCCAGGTCCATCCGAAAAGGGTGCGCAGGGAGAGGAGAAGGGGGAAAGAGAGAGTCAATAATGCGCATCCTAAATAAGTTAGCGGGATGGCGGTCGAGGCGCGTCCGAAGAGGCAAACATGCGAGGGTATAATGGGGCGCACCAAACGTAATAGGGGAAGGACGGAGGTGAATGGGGAGAGACGGCAGCGCGAGGGGCGTGGTTTTGGAAATTGCTGTATGGGAGAAGGGGGAGTCTCGAGAGAAGGAGGTGGAGGGGGGGAGAGAGAAAGGCTGAAAAGGTTTGAGGAGGATGGGGGATGAGATTTTGGCTCTAGAAAGTCGTGAGTCACCTGGACAGCCATCCTCGACCGCTCTCTTCCCCTACGACTTTCTGACTCTCCCCGCGTCATCCTGTACAAGTACGGAAATTCCGTAAGAGATTGCGGAGGGGACGCCAGACTGGGGATAACAGTGTCGTGAGCTGAATGAGAAGGGACGTTTAACCTTTGGAGGGAGAGAATCCCGGGAAATTAGAGGATATTTTTCGCAGAACACCATCCAGCTTCTCCTTCCATCGTGGCTAGGATTAAAAGATATCTCGCCTTTTCAAGGCAAAGGACATGGAAAATTTTCTAACTTTTCTAATGTATCCGGAAACCATCTTGCGCAGAGAGGATTGCTTTCAACATTCATGTATGTTCACCAACTGTTGTCTGCAATAGCCCTAAAAAGGTTGCAAAATCCAGATGCGAATTTTGGTTACGAGTGGTGGATCGCCGATAGAAGACAATAAATATTTTCGCGTTTCATTGGTTATTGAAGATACGTATTATAACAATTTGATTACAGCGAAGTTCTCTTTGAAATTGCTCATATAATTGTTTGACAAAGGTTCCGTAGTAAAGTTTATGCCACTCTAACGACTCATAGTGAGGCACTGAATATGATTTTTTCCAGGGGTCGGCGTGACAATTTTTTTGGGAAATGGCGTCTTGCAAGACATTCTAATTTCTAACCGATTTTGACAGGTTTTCAAGGTTAATGAATCCATTTGTAATTAGAGACATACCGCGATGAAGACATGAGCCATCCATATATATTGTTGCCTAAATGATTATATATCACGTTTCGGTGACTTCATATAAAGCTCTCCATGTATATTACAATCAAGCTGATAAGGCCTACTTTACGTATTACAATAATAAGATCATAGAAATGACCACTATCACGGCTTAAAGAGGGATATTTTTCGGATGTAGAATTTTAATAAGTTAATTAACCTTGCCAGTTATTTTTATTTATTTGTCCTAAATTAACAGCACTAGAAACTAGGAAGTTCGTGCACAAATAACTTGGGAGTGAAAACACACGCACGCGATTTGCCGGCATCGCAGGCACGCAGAACATAGTTGACCTAAATAGAGTAATAACATGTATATCCGGCTAGTACGGAATTAACCAAATAAACAACTCCTAATTATAACTTCAATGGATCCTTTTTTAGCCGCGACAATGGTTCCTTTGTTTTGATGAATCGCAGCGATTGATGAGCTGCGGACAAATCGTTTAATTACCGCCAGCGTAAGACTGCAGCCAATTTTGGGATAATTTCAGTTCAGATATTTAGAATGGAGATTGATTATTTACACATTTGCGTGCTGGGCATTGCATTGTTTTGTCTTTGCCATCATAAACTTCATAAATTGATCGGAATACCAAAGATCCGATAGCCGATATCCGCAGCCATATTTGCATGATAATGAACGAATTGAACCTGTTTCATGGGTGAAAATAATGGATCGCTTCCTCGGGCGCTTATTTTGTTTGAATGCATTTACGAACACGCCATGCACGTTTCCAGTCGCTTTGATGAAAAATACGGCAAAAATGAGCTATGACAAATTCTCACGGCATAATTTCTCATTTCTATAAGTATTAAAACGCGCGATATAACCCAATTTTTGACCCAGACTGAATGTTGATGAGCATAAGGTATAAGTGAAGAGTGGCTTTTTAATGAGAATTTTTTATCTCCTAACTAGCAATTTTTCCCATTTATGCCTACAGATGGAACGGACTCTTTTATGGGTGTTATTTGGGGTTGATGTTACATTAAATCATTTATGGTGATCCAATAAAATGTAGTGAGTTTAAAATTGTTAAGTTACATTATTTTCTTACGAGACGAATTAATTACCCAAAAAGATCATTAATTATTTTCATTGATATACTACATTAAAAATGCATAAATTTCATCGAGAGTGATACCTTGGTTACCCATATTCGAAATCGATTTTTGGAAAGTATTTTGTTATTGATAACATATAGCTACGGACGGCAGTATTGATAAAATACTGATTTATTTACAACCACCGGAAATCCATCGATTCATAACATGCGAACTGGTCTGGAATTGAATTATTGATGGATTACTTGATTCAGTATTTCTGACTATTTAAGCTGAACCGCCCATACACAAATCCAAAGACATTATCTTATGATTGTTTCTTTACTCAAAAGCCTTAATTTGAGGGAACTTTGCATTATCAGAATGACAGAAAAACCCTAACATTTGCCAGCTGACATCAGTCATTCATTAATTCCGAGAGAAGTCAATATCAAAGGCAATCATCCTAGTCGGACCTTTACAACTTTTGAATAATACTATACACAATTTTTTTATTAAAATCTCCCTGAAAATGATAAAAAATTACAGTATTTATCTACCATAAAGGGGAAATTACAAATCAATAATTCGCCTCGAAATTATTCGAGATTTCTCCAATATTCAATTGCGAGCGTAATTTATTCGCACATATCAGGCGATTCGGTATCTCGCTACGCCCTCTCCCTACAATGCCGTTCAAATGAGCTACGACAGACGACAATCTCTTGTTCGCATCTGACTCGTGACCAAGCCTCGTTTAGCGTTTCATTTTCCGCTTTGATGGAACAGAGAGAGAGAGAGAGCGAATAGTGTGTATTGCGACGCACACGGAAGCCTTCGTGTGAAGCAGACATTCACTCAAAAAAAATAAAAATAAAAACAGGAAAAAACATATGATCCCACCATATCCATCGCGCCTAAATATTTTTAAGAGACGGGCTTAATTCAATTATGACATCCCCCTTATATGGAAATTGTCAGCGGAAAGAGAGCGTATCACTCCGAACCGGAGTGATATTCTTCCCACATCGGCAGTAAGGAGGTCAGCCTACATTCCTTTCGCGTATCAAGCACGGAATGGCGAAAATAAAAAAAAAGAATCAGTTCCTAACCAATCAAGCGAGCCGTCAACGGCATCCCAAAGATTAATAGCCTCATTAATCAAACACACTCGCGATGAAGTCCGGTTTTCTGAGAGAGAAAGAGAGAGATAGAAATAGAGATAAGATCGTCCTTTTAATGGAAAAAAGAAAAAATTTCCATCTCTTTTCCTCTTTCTCTCTCTCTCTCACTCCCTCGAGAGAGAGAATGGAAAGGGAAAGGCATCTCGCCTACACAAAAGGCGCGAGAAAGAGAGAGCGGAGGATAGAAAAAATACGGAGATAGAGCTACAAAGAGTAGTCCCGGAGAAGAATAGGATCTCGCGACAAGAGAAGAAAAGTGGTAGATGTGAAAGGAGGCGGAAAAAGGGAGAGAGGGACAGGAAGGGGTTTTTTCGAGTCTCTGATGTACGGAGAATGAATGGTATCCAGTACTGTCGGGCTGGAGCGATGCGGGATAGAAGGGGGAGAGGCTTAAGAGGAGTGAAAGAAGGTGGTGAGGGGTGGAAGGACGCGGGTTCGAAGAGATAAGCCGCCGTGTTGAAACGGATGTGTCGAGGGTGTGCGTGTGTGTGTGTGTGTGAGGTGAGTCGCTTGATGAGCATATAGATAAGGACGAGGTGAAACGAGGATTGGGGTCGGTCGAGAGAGAGAGAGGGAGAAGGACGTCAGATGGATGGATGGGAGCATTAGATAGGGGGGAGACTAAAAACGCATTCTTCCTGCGAGGCAATCCTCACTTTCGCAATTACCTTTTCAAACGAATGTGCTTATCTTGGCAAGTGCGATCGATGCGGATGATAAACGCGAACGAAAGGTATTTAATCCTTTAATGCCAATAGTCAACGTGCATCGCCTAAGATATGAACGTCAAAATTTTCATCTATTGAGGAAAAACATCGTGCCGGGTGATTTAGTTTCCTTTCTACGTTGGTGGACGCAATTACTGGCGATCCGCTTATCCTAACTGAATTAGTGGCTGCAAACTTAAGAGGAATCACCGCTCTGGAGAAGGGAGTGGTTTTGTGTATTGCCCGTGAAATTTCAACGGAGAAGTTATAATAATGGCGAAAGAAAGCTGTAATCATATCTGGCGGGGACCGCTATATTTGCCTTTACGCCAATGACCATTTCAATACCATAAAGTTTTGCAAAAATTATTTAACATTGCCGTTCAAATTGGGAAATGCTTTTAAGAATCTCCTATGATTCAAAACGCCTCCTCAGCAAATACCTAAGAGCTGTACGCGCATTATTAACGAGATACGCGTAAAATTTCCTTAAGACCCTTATATAAAGGGGATGTTTTCAGTGCTTGGTACGCAGCAAAACGAATTCGGCTCGGCAGCTTTGTGTGTAGACCAACCAAACATGATAATAAAATCAGTCAAACTGTTTATGAGGTAAAATATGCAAACAGACAGGCGCGTCCTCCCAATTATGAGTTCACTACATTCACTGCGTGCAATGAAGGCATAACAACTAATTTTTTATCTTTGCCCAAGGATCTTTTTTATGATTTCCGTATATAACTTTACAAAGCTCCGAAGTTCCCGAACTGAGTTCATTTAATTAGCAATCTTGCATTGCCAAAGTTTCATCAACACGTTTTATGAGCCATTGAATTAGTCTTTTAAAAAGAGCCGAAGTAATATCTCCTCTGATGGACATAATTAGTAGATGTTGAATAGCAAACGAAGCCAAGTAGAGCAGTAATAGAAAACACAGAGCACAGTGCAGAGTTTTAAAGGGGTTAGCGAAAATATTAAAGATTACAATTTTTCGTCTTCAGCTTTTATGCATAACTTCGGAAGCAAATGTTATGATTTTACGACTACAGTTAATATAAGTAATAAAATATTTGAAGCGTGTTTTTACTGACAATGGATTAATGGTATCGAATAATTAGTTCAGTACTTTTGCGCATCTCTCCAAAGAAGTCTACTTAACGCTAAGTAAGCTATTGAGAGACCGGTAGGCCTTTTTTCACGTAGAAGGTCGCGCACGGCCGTTAACTATATTAAAAAGAGAAATTATTAAAATCGGTTTTTATTTATTTTCATTTAACTATAAGCATGGTTAATGTGTTTGAACATTTTTTTCATTTTATCGCTTTAAAATGTGCTAGAGAATACCAGACTATTTAAAAATGCTCAAACCGTTACGTCAGTAAAAATATCTGAGGTTCTCTGCTACAGCGATGCATACATATCATGATTATACCAACGTAATCAAGCAACAAAACAGCATCCTCAGACAAAAACATTCCACAAATTGATACAAATAGGTATCCATTCGGGATAAACATCTCTTTCAAATGAACATTTATCGGAATTCGATTACGGGACACCTACCAATTCGTCCACAAAATAAACTCATCAATTTGATGACGCAGCGAGAAAGCCACGACAACCCAGCCTCGAGAGGTTAATGGGTAAAGGCGATGTGAGCACTTATAGCAGTGCAGGGCGACGTTCTGGAGACGATATCCTAAATGCTTTTGCGGGTTGCGGAACGGAGGGGAAGGCGATGAATGCTAAGAGGGAGGAGAGATGGCGGAGAGAGAGAGACGGTGATGAAGATGAGAACGGTTTGAAAAGTGATGAGATAATGCGAAGGATGGAATCGGGAAGAGAATGGGAGGGAGGCAAAGGAGAGAGGGAGAAAGAGCGAGGGGGGTTAGGAGAGATGATGGAAGAGATGAAGGGGAAAATCGTTCGGATACCGAAGAGCCGTCCCCTTCACGACGACAGCCAGCATTAGCACCCGGAGATGAATTGCCACCAACAGCAGTCAGCGTGCTCTGCAGGGCGCCCGAGAAATCAGAGTCGGTTGCGAAGCGAGAAGGTGGGAGATTGGAGGGGGAGGGATGGAGGTGGGAGATTTAAGGGGTAAGGGATGGAGGTGGGGAGGGATTGGGGAAGGTGGAATGGGGAGGGATGAGGGCGTGGGGAGGGAGTAGGGGAGGGCGTGGGGGAGGGAGTGGGGGAAGGCGTGCGAGAGGGCGTGGGGGAGGAGAAGAATGCGAGAACGGGGGTGATACGTCGGATGGCGCTCATGGTGTTGGTCGACGGCAGTGGTGGCGGGAGGAAATCCCCTCACGACTGAGAGATCCGGATTCGGTTGTAAAAGGCCGCGCGCGGGACGTTCCGTCGAAATGCTCTTTTTCTTCCTTTTTGGGAGGAGAGTCGTTCGATTTAATTCCGACTAGACCGCTCGAAACCGCCGATCGAACCGGTGAGGAAACCGCCGAAAAACGGAAGCTTCTGGAGGGGAGGATAAAAGCGCGTTAAATTCCGGGAGCCGCGAATGAAGGACACCTTTTCACCCTGATAGTTTGAGAGAGAGAGAGAAAGTCCACTAAGCTACCAATAATGCACGTGCAGGCGGGTCACTGTGGGTGTGTGCGGAGGTTGGCGGAAGGACGGCGTAGCAAGCTTTGAGCTGACGCGGGGGAGAGAGAGGGGAAAAGAGCGGAGTGAGATTGTCCCGGGTACTTTGCATGTGGATCTTCTCTCTCTCTCTCTCTCTCTCTCTCTCTCTCTCTCTCTCTCTCTCTCTCTCTCTCTCTCTCTCTCTCTCTCTCCATTCACATGAGTCACCCCAACGATTTTCATCCTCCTCTTAACCTTTCGGAAACAAAATAAATTGCGTTTGCATCCAGACTTCCCTTCTACCGAATCCTCCCTATTACACTACCTCATTCACTCCTTCCCTATTCCTCGCAACTCTCCTCCACTGGTGGACCACCCTATCCCCGCTCTCTCCCTGTCACTTACTACTTTGACGGGGCATTCACAGCCCACTTCCCCGAACCTCACTTCCCCTCTCCTCTCATTCTCTCTCTCTCTCTCTCTCTCTCTCTCTCTCTTCATTCCTTTCCATATCCTAATTGTTGGCGGGCTATCCCGTCTCTGAGGAGTGGGAGGGTGTCGGGGCGGGATTTTGGGGAGGAGGAGAGGTGGCCGCGAAGTGGAAGGAGGGTGAAGTTGGGGAAGGGTATAGGGAAGGGAAAAGGGAGAATCGCAGAGTGGAATTTCCACGCCAACCTCTAGCTTGGGATTCCAACAATGGAATGAACGTGTTGGCGTCGGAAGCGGGCTAAAGCGATTTTCCTTTGAGACACTGTGTGTGTGTGTGTGTGCGTGCGTCTGTGTGCCCTCTCTTCCCTTATCCCTTTCTATAACTCTCGCACTCCCGAATTTGCGGTGTGTGAGAGAGAGAGTGAGTGAGATGGAGAGAAAACAGTGAGGAGAAGATTTTCGGCTGGGCACAAAGACGTAAAGCGGTTCTATTAGACGGAAAGTAGAAAAAGAGGCAGAGAGAGAAAGGATAGAGAGCACCGTGTGATTGTACCTGTAATCCCTCCCATCTAAAAAATACAACCCAAACCCACTCCGCCTCTCTTGTCTCCTTGCACATTTGGCACTTCCCTAACTATAATTGGGAAATGGCGATTCCGCTATGCGTTTTAGTGTTCCGGCGGCGAGGATTTACACCGGTGCCCGCTTTGAAACCCGGTTATGTTTATTTTACGATTCGATACAGGTCTGAATTGAAGGGAAATCCTTGTTTTCGCGATTGGATTTGTCCGCCGTTTGTTTGTTCTCTTTTTATTTGGAAAATACGCGGACGGCTTTCTTTTATTTCTCCCTCCCTCTCTCTCTCTCTCTCACTCATCTGAATTTTTCCTCGTTTTACAACAAGGATTCGTAAATATAAAGTTTTTTATAATTTTTTCATTTCGGTGGACGAGTTTGAAATGACAGTAGAGAAGTGAAAAGATAAACAGCCTTGTGACAACTCTTGTGAATTGTAAATTGTTGGCTGCGAGCGCGCGAGGATTATGCGCGGAATTTCAAGCCATAGAAAAAGAGAGACAATAACTTTGTCGAAAAGGGTCAAAAAGGGTCGAAAAGGCCGATAAAGCGGATGAATTCCGAGGACAGATTTTCAAAACTGCGCCCTACGCATGACGGTTCTAATTTAAAACAGACAGAAGACCTTGTTGAATTTGTGTTGTAATTAACTCGCATTCAGGTGGATTTACAGGTTTGTGTGCACGTGCGAGAGTTCATTTAAGCTTTTCGTGTCAAAGTGTCAGTGCTTTAACTCCGTTTATCTCTGTGCGCACAAAGCCCGTGTGCCTTGCATAAGCGCCAGATTGTCGGTGAAGAATATTTATTCGTCAGCAGCCATGACAAAAATATACATATCAGAATAAATGCATGTCATTGTTACCGAATGAATTTTCGTTAGAAGAATTTAATGGATTTTATTAAGAGTTTCATTGATGGACGAAGGGAAAGTCTCCCGCGATAATCTCGTGGAAATAATTCAAAAAACCGGTTGTTTTTTCAGAAACGTATACTCCCGCTGCATTTGGAGTCAAATATTCGAATTGATAAATTCATTGATTCTACTTTTTCCAGTGAATATCAATTACGAGCATTTAATAGCTGAGCTCCGTGAAAAATATAATTTTATTGAGCATTTATTTATCTTCACGAAAAGCATAGTTTCAGTTTTCTAACGCTCAAAAAACTCTCATTATACCTTCACGCAAACATATGAAAAATCTTATTAGGGCCTGATGATATATTTTATCAAAGCGATTCGTTCCATTGTAATGGAAAAAATGCGAACGCTCTGAGAGCTTAATAAAGTGTAATAAGGAAAAATGTAATCATGAAAAATGTCCTGATATATGCATTGTAAAGATAGCGAGTAGCGATAAAAATATAAATATATTGTACAGTAAAAGGCTTCGATAGCTCGGCGATAAATTTGCATTTTCGGGTTCCGGAATTATTGCGTGAGAGTTAAAACGCTGACAAAAGAAATATGACCCATTAAAGTATACAGAGACAACAAGTAAAAGAAAATCTCAAGTCGAATTACGTCCGATGGCTAAAAAAAATATAAAATAAAATAAAAAGTTCTATAACAAAACCGATCGAATCTTTTTTCCCGTTCCTTTTAATGCCCAATTGTTTCAAGCTTCGCTTTTGATAAGTCCTTCCTAAAAGAGAAAAAAAATAAATAATGGCCTTTTACGCACGGATGAGTCCTACCAATCACGACGCGGTCAATCAAGGGACCTTTCCACCCTTTTTCCTCATTCCCTTTTCCCTCCGTCACCCGGCGTAACCCTTCCCTCCACCAGCCCCTCGTCCTCCGGGACTTCCGCCCTCCCTCCAGCCCCTCTCTCTATCTACCCGCCGTCCTTCGCCGCTGATGACATGCAAACGAGCGAAAGGGAAACCCGGCAAGTCGCAAACGAGAAAGAGAGGAAAAGAGAGTGAGGGAGTTCCATTTAAATCACTCCCAACCCAAAATGGCATTGACGCTGCGGGATTGACGAAACGGGAAGAGTGCGGTGGAGAGAGAGGAATCGACTCACACTATCTCCCTCATCACTCTCTCTTTCTTTCTCTCTCTCTCTCCTCGCAGCCATTCCTCCTCCCGCTCTTCAAAAACCTCTCCACAATCCCACCTTCAGCCTCTCTCTCTCTCTCTCAACCCCTACCGCCACAGCAATGCTCTACGTGTATCGCTTCCTCGCTTTTGACTTTCCCTTTTCCCAAATCAGAAAATCTGTTGACTTTTTCTCTCGCATTCTCTTCGTCTCTATTTTTTGAATTCCTTTACTAGCTCTATCTCTCTGATTAGTTATTTTTCTTTTTTGCCTTCTAACTCAGAATCTTACGTTTTTACATTCTATATTCTACCCTTTTACGTTCTTATCGCATCATTCCACCGCCTTTTATGTTATGTTACTTATCTTCTTTTATATATTCACGCTGTAACCCTTTCTCTTTCCTTCGTGTCACATTTTATCTACGTAAGGTAATTCTTTAGTTTTTTCCTTTCTGCTTCTGTCTATTTAAAATCCGCATTGCCTTCAAAGGGTAAATCATTGAGTGCCTTTTATTGCTTGCCAGTTATTATATTTCGTAAGCAACTTATATTAAAAATCAAATATCAACTGCAGAGTAGACATCGCCAGTGGTAAATAATTCACTTTCTTATTTCTCTAATTATTAAAGACAATTAGGGATGTTTATTCATTCATTGGTATTCTCTTTTTCTATTAGACTCTTCGCCTTCTACTCGAGATCTCTTCCTCTTACACGTGAAATCGCAGCTTCAACTTTTACTTCCACCTTTTCTTCATTTTCTATTTAATCTTTGATTTCCCATGTCATCACATCACTTTGGAGCTTACGGTTCTCTCTCTTTCTTTACTCAACCTGCTCAACGATGATTTTTCCGCTGTTACGCAAACCACACTACAAATGAAAAACATTTTTCATAAAACAGGTTTATTCACCCTCTGGGCAGATTTTTCTCCGGAAATATTCCTCCAATTAATTGACCAACCAGTCCAAGAATATAATAGCTGAAGGTATATATCTTTACTTATGTTCTTTACGGATTAAATATACAAGTTTTCATTTTGTCTGACTAACTCTAAGGAAAGTAATTAATTTTTAATAAAAATTAATTAAAAGTTTTTATTTTTTACATTTAAAACATTTATCCGTTTTTCTCATTTATTGTTTTTAAAAATTTTCAAATCCTACCAAGGCAGTCAAGAATCACTGTGATGTATTTAAAATACGTCTCGGTATAAATATACAATATATTTGTGTTTTTGTTGTGTTGAATGTTCTTTAGCTTGATAACATGTAACAGTTTTAATTATATTACAACGGCATATTCTGTATCTTTTTACCAGATTGCTATTGCTTTTTCTTATTATTTATTCACTATCTAAAATTGGCGGAAATTAATAGAAAAATTTTACATTTTACAATAAAATAACGTGAATGTTAACAAGAAGAAAGTAAAGTAACAGGGTAATTTGACAGTGTGATGCGTCACAGATCGTACTTCGGTAGTTAAATGCTAAGTCTAATGCTACGAGGCCACCTGTTTGGGCAGCAACCTTGATGTTAGGGAAGGGTTTGAGTGCTCTCTGAAGCTTACCAGGTACATACAATCACTGGAATATCTGCGCTTAATAGTCACCCTTGCCGGTAAAGTTAAAAGGATTGATCAGACTAATAGAAACCCTAGAGGTGTCTGTAAAAAGAGAACTGAAAAAGCCAGTTGAAGAGAGCCAGGGAAAACCATGGCAACAATATGACCAAGCAGCCATGGCTCACATATGCAGATTCTATTACCGTCCTCACACGATTATTTCTATTTTCTCGCTCTTCAATTCGTCCAATCAATGAAACGAATGGCATTTTCCCCTATTTCAGTATTTGTATAAACTAAACAACGCGAGGAAACATTTATGTACATCTGTCTTATAACTTTCTCATTTTCTCCTCCTAATTAGGTTCTTCACAAACCACGCCATATTTCGCCTCTGGGTCATTTCCAACTGTCATCCACCAATTTTCTGTTTTTCAGCATTTCAGTCCGCTTTCCCCTCATCTCTCTATTTCCCCTTCCCCTCCGTCATTCGCTCCCTTCCCCCAAATTCGAAATATACTCTCACTCATCTTCACCTACCGACATCATTTCTGACAAAACTTCCTTATTTATCCCGATGAATATACATCTTTCCACACCGCCTTAGGAAACGAGGAGTCATTTGGATGCGGATTCTCAAAACTAAAAGGAAAAAATATGAAATTTCGTTCCCTATTCGTTGCGTCCATCGCGTCTCTCATTTTCATGGAAATTCCATAGTCAAAATCTGGAAACTTTGGAAAATAAAAGAGCGGAACGTCATTAGAACTCTTAATTAAGACTCGCTTCTTCTTCCTTTACATAAATTTCCGATTGGTTATATCTTTTTTAAACTTGATTTTTTTCAGGTTTTCGGGAAATGAGACATCCTGTGGACCACTCTCGACCTCTTCCTCATACCAAAAACGATAGCCTGCGGGCTTTCCCAAAAAATATTCCTCGCGATGCTAAAAAAAATTTCCGCGCAATTTTTTTAACTATTGAACATTTTCTATTAGCCCAAATGGGATGGCAAAAAATTACTCCAAGTCTTAATAAACTGAAAAAAGTAGCTCTGGCGGACACTTCACTCAATTTTCTCCTTGGTCATCCCATCTCCTTCCTCGTTTCTCTCTCTCCGCCTCCATCTCCCTTCCTCTCCATCTCTCTCGCCTCCATCCCTTTCACTCCATCTCTTTCTCATATTTTTCGAACGCGCACCATCCTCTCCTTCACTCTCCCTCCAAATACACTTCCGAGCCCCACCACCCCCTTCCACAATGCCCCAATAATCCACATCTCCCTCCAACTCCCAACTCCATTCCCTTCCGCACATTTTCCGGAAAGCCCACACCACCCACCCACGCTCCGGAAGCCTGGACATCAGCGGGGGCGTTGCCGGGAATGAAGAGGGCCCTCAGAAAAGCGGTGGAACGTACAGCGAATTAAAGAGGAAGAGAGAGGGAGAGGGATAAAAGTTTTTAAAGGGCAAAAGGGAAGAGAAAAGAGGCAGCACCGAAGAAAGGAGTAAAATGGGAAAATAACGTAATGCGAGCAAACTGAGGGCTAATGAGGTTTTATTCATTTTGCTCTCTCTCTCTCTCTCTCCTTTTCCACACTCGCTCGCCACCTCCATTCCCCTCACCACCTTCCCTCTCTCTTCCCTCTCGTCCCACCATCACTTTCACTCACTCGTTCTCCCATTTTTAACTTCAAAGAGAGGTTGGTGGTGATGGTTAGAAGGCAGCAGAACCTCCCGCCCTCAGCTGGTTACAGCCCCCCTCTCCTATCTCTTTCTCTCTCTCTCTCCCCCCCTCTCCTATCTCTTTCTCTCTCTCTCTCTCTCCCCCCCCTCTCTCTCTCTCCTCACTCTGAAGGCTCATTACATAACCTACCTCTCCAGTCGCTTTTCTTCTCTCCCTCCCCTGCCACTCCTCCCATAATTTCCCCCCCCCCTCGCCGGATGCCTAATTCATTGCGGACTCGGTCGTCGAATGGAAATAAACGCTGCCCGAATGTCCCGTCTCTCCCACCCTACCCTTCATCCAAGGTCTCTTCCCTCATCCCCCACATACTCTCCGATCCCTTTCGACCACCACGCTTCCCGCACCCACCTCTTTTTCACCCCTACCTCATGTCCCAACCAATAAAAACACTCTCCCCACCCCGCAAAAACACTCCCACCCCACACGAAACTCTTCCCCACCCTTCCCTTTCTCTATAGATTTTCTCCTTTTCTACAATTCCGCTCCTCCCACAGACTCTCACTTTATTACTTCCGTCGCAATATCCCTCTCCTAACGCTCTTTCAATTCTCTTTTCCTCTCTTCGCTTTCATCCGGACTTGGCGTGTTTTTTTTATATATTTCCCTCGTGTTTGTCATGTACTACATTAGTTCCGCATCACTCAAACGGATGGATTTATTTTTGTTCGTTTCGTTTGTCTTTTTTTTATACCTGCCCTTCCTGTTAAATTTTTTGACTACTCAGCCTACCCGATTCCTTCTCTCCTTTTCGCCTCGTCTTCGTCCGACCGCGTGTGGGTGTCTTGTCTCTTTTCGCGTTCTCTTTGTCTTTTTCTTCCTTTTTGTGTCGCTCGCCCTCTTAATCCATCTTCCTCTTGACTTCTCTTTCTCTCTTAAACCCCTTGCTATGGGTTTAAAAATGCTACCAGAGAAATTTCTAACGAGAATCACGTACTTTGTTTGAAACGTCTTTTTCACGCGCCCTTCTGCCCACCGAACATTCCACTCTCGATCCAAACTAAAAAAAAAAACTAGGCTGACTCGCGCTTTCCAAGTCTTTCGCCCCCCTTTGACTCGATTTTAACGTCCTCTTTACGAATTGACCTCGTCCTCCCATAATTCTTCATCTTGCTTTATTTATTTTTTGTGTGTCGGCTCTGTTTAAAGTCTGCATGATTTTGTTGGTCTTTCTCTCGACGGACTCCGACCATTTTATATTTTATATCCCTCTTTCCCTCCATTGGACTCCGTGCGAAGGTGATTTTTTCATTTTAAAACCGGTGCATATCTTCTCATTTAAATTTTTGCTCGAAGTGCTAACTATATGTCATATACCTATCTTCATCCCATTCATTTCCGATATCAAACGCTCTCAAGGTATATCTGTGAAACTGGAATGTATGTCCGAAGCCTGCCCCCCCCTCTCTTTCTCTCTCTCGCACCCGCCCCCTCTCTCCCTCTCTATCTCGCTTATGCCCTTATGCAGACTTTCAATAAGAGTTTCTATCATTTGCACAGACCAATTGTTCTCAGTCGGAGGTTTATTTTCACTCCCACCAATGCACTCCCGTTCGCGCGACTACTAATCCTCTTTCTCCCTCTATGCTCCACCTTCCTCCTCTTACTTTTCATCTTCTCTCTATCTCCATTTCCTCTATTTCTCTCCCTCGCACGCCGCGAAATTCCTCCCTCTCTTTCAACCACCTTCGCCATCTCCTCCTACTCCTAACCTTCACAGATCCTCAATGTCCTTCCTGTTCTAAATTTTGCATGCACTTTCATTCTTTTATTTTCTTTTTCTCTGCATTTTCCTTTTTTGAAAAGGTTGGATCTCATTTTTATTTCCTGTGACTCCTCTCTCTTTCCCTCTCTCGCATCTCCGTTTAAATGAAAAAGAATGAAATTGTTCGCCAAACGTCCGTTGAATAACGCACGCGAGCGAGATTGAAAAGGATTAGTTTTATTCCGTGGCTGTTTTTTTCCGCCGAGAAACGAAAGTGAATATTCGTATCCTGAGTGACAATGGAAGAATCGCGTTCCCCTTTTTATTTAATCAACCGCACTGATTTTATTGCTGGAGGTCTAACCGTGATCCTTTTTCGAACCAAGTATATTTAAAGCCGATGGCTAAATGAGAATGTATTTTTAATTTTCGCAAAATGAAAATTTCTCTCTCTTCGTTTTACTTTTCTTAACCCATTAAGCTTTGATGGCCTCCGCTATTTTTATTTCTTCGAAATTATTTCCTATGTTCCATTTATCTCGGGTCATTCAACTCGATTAGTAAGAAAGTCGCCCTTTGTCCTCACAATCAGCAAAGGCTTTAACTTCAAATGCATTCCAAAATTATAATGCCTTCTCTTTTATAAGGTAGGGAGGGTTTAATGATATAAGCCTTCTATTAAATGGATGAAAATGGTAGTAGAAGTAAATGGCATTTAGAAAAACACATTCAAATACAAATATACAACAAAATAGGTCTTCTCCAAGAAAGTCTGACAGTTGTAACCTATATTGAACCAAAAAAAGTTATTGTCTCAGAAATGATTTAAGCTTAATTAAAGTAAAGAAGAATTAAATTCTATTCGTACGGAGGTAAATATTTACATCAAAGAATTTGTCAAGTTCTCAATAATTCTATTTTTTTCTAAATGATCGGTCCATAGTATTTGGTTCTTATAAAATGATAAATTTATCTTTATAACATGTTCAATAGAATTGCACATCACATCTTTTCAATATATTTTTGCTCTTAATACCTCATTATCATGGCTTTCAAACCATGATAATCGACCGTATGGTAAAAAGTATAATCAAAGCTCACACACGAGAAATATATCAAGAACATTTCAGATAATGATGAAACATAAAGTGAAATTTTGTATCCATACTAGAATTGATTGAGCTGTAAATAAAAGAATAATATTTTGAAGATAAAAAATAATGAACATTTATTTTTATTTTAAAGAGAATATAAAACTATTAATGAAATTATATCCAAATGTTTTGTAAAAGGTTATAGGTAAAATTAAAAAATAAACCGTTTTTAGCTCTTGGTATAACAAATTACTAATGCGAAATTCCGGTCACTTTTCCTGGTACGGAGATTATTTGTATGATGTATAAAAACTTAACACACATTAATAATAATATTTATTTGTCCGCTGATCAATGGTTGTGGTATAGGACACGTCAAGAATTAAAATCACAGCAGATTAATTCTACTGGAATCAAGTCATGAATGCATCAGAAATTAAAATATAAAAAGAACATATACAAAATATGTGAGAATAAAATCATAGAACTTGAGGTTTACAACATAATTTTTTTACAAAATTAATTTACACTGTAAAAGCATTTCCCTTCTAGTAATTCTAGTAATTAATTTGAAAAGTTCTCTTTTAAAATGGTTGTAGTTGTCCATTTTTTTTAAACTGTTAAGTAGAGCATTAAAAAAAAATTATTCCCGTGTCTTCTGGGCAATTACAAATTTCTTTTGAATGGTTAAATAATACATGAATCATATGGTTTTCTAAAGTTTTGGTATAAGTCCATTTTTAAACTAGTGTTATATTTTCCTAGGACGTGCGAACGACCCATACAATGGAATTACACAAAGCGACGGCCCCACCAGTGGATTTTATTTCACGGAGCCGTTTTTACGTAGATACATAAAGTTCGTATTTCAAATTTATAATTGCCTCCAAAATGTTCTTGGGCACACTAAGCTAAATTCATAGCTTTATTTGTAAATTTTAAATGTATTTACAGTTTCCCCTGGATCGAAAACGTGAAGACACATATGGACCTTTGACGTCGCAGCACAAAAAAGAAGGGAAATAGGTACCCTTTTTTAAATTCAGACTCGTGTCCTCTTCGTTAGGGAAAGCCAGTTAGCAAAGGCTCGCTTCTGTAAAAAAGAACGTTTAAAACCAAGATGAACCTCAGGAGTGATGGCAACATTAAAACACGGAATACGTTCATTCGATCATTCACCACACAAACTCTCTTCCATCTGAAAATATAAAATGAAATTTTTAAAATGACTCATTCGAGCATTTCTCTCTCTCATCCCCCCTCCCCTCCCCCCCGAGCCAGCCTTCCCTTCTCCTCTACCCTCTTTAGCTTTACTCGTTTTTTAGTTCTCTTTCCCCTCCCCCCATCCCCAAAACCCTCTCGCTTATCCCTTCAACCTTAACAGGCGACGCCCCAAACGCACACCCCTCACTTGGAAACGTCGCTTCGACCGCAGTTCCCTTTACTTCCAAACCCCCATAAGCACATCGAAGCCACACGCACACACTCTCGCCTGCCCTCGCCGACATTCCCAGCCCACCCAACTTCGACCTCTTCCCGGTGTGGCATTTTATGACATGCGTCAAATGCAGCTGCGGAAGAGTTTGCGAGTAAAAGAAACTGAGGGGGGGGGGAGAGAAAAATACGCGGAAGGGTGGGGGAGGAAAAGAGGGTTGGCGTTTAGGGAAATGGGAGGAGGGCATGTCAAATTTTTCGGATGGGATGGTGAGGGTTCGATACGAACGCGAGGGTTTTTAGCAAAGCGAAGAGAATCGTCGTCGTAGGAGAGGCGAGATAAAATGGGGGATGAGGACTAGTGCATACTACTATGTATTTCGTGATTTGATTCTGGCTGCAAAGAGGATATGCTCGCGAAATCTCCGCTGCATTGCGCGTCGCAGGAAGGATTTCGGACGAGGGAAGTACATTTCATTGG
This sequence comes from Tanypteryx hageni, assembly GCA_028673005.1. Taxonomy (NCBI): domain Eukaryota; kingdom Metazoa; phylum Arthropoda; class Insecta; order Odonata; family Petaluridae; genus Tanypteryx; species Tanypteryx hageni. The sequence continues at coordinate 63,734,067 of CM054116.1, forward strand.
GCGGGGGAAGGAAAATCCCTAATATCTTGACACGCCGTAAGAATGGATATTCCATCTCCTTAATAAAAGGGGGTTGGTTGTCTCGGGGCCTCTGATCCGTTCCTTTCCCAAAAAGCTTTTTCTATTCCCCCAAGATGAAAATGTCCCAAGCGCCCATTTCAAGGGGCTTAGTTAGCTCTCTCTTCTTAACCATCTGGGAGCGTTTTGTATGTAAATTAGGATCTGAAATGCAGTTGTGACCGGCATGAGTCATTATTAAGAGCATTCTCTCGTTCCATTCTTACGGACTCTTCTGCATAGAGGCTAATGAAAATGTAGCGTTTGAGATTCTTCCAAATCTGTCGCGCTGCACATTTTGTTCCCTTCCATTAAATGCCATTTCTAACAATTGTATAATCTCGAGTCGCAATTGAGATGGATTGTAACCGTCGTTCTTAGATGGATTGGGTTCAGTCCAATTTTTTACATGGAGAAAATGACATTCTTTATGTCTACCTACCTCTCCTTCTGTCCATCCTTCATCCTAATTTTGACATTTTCTCGCCTAACTCCCTCCGAATACAACTATCTTTCCTTATCCTTAACCCTCGTGTTTATTATCTTTTACTATCATTTTCGTTGTTAATACGCGTATTTTGTTGCATTAATTATGTTGCTGCCATACTTTCCAACGTAAGTGGGCCCTTCTTCTTTTTTGGAACGTAATAGATAAATAAATATGTTCGTAGAATTATCCTTGGAGCAACTGAAGTTACTCCACATTATAAAAATATGCAATTAAAATTCGTTCGCGTGTACAACTGGCTCTCCCAGATATCCGCGTCCTGATCCCGCTCTCTCGGCAATAAGCCTTCTTCCCCCCTTTACATTGGAACATTTTGCGCAATAGAACGACTAGTGAACATTCTGCTCCTCTCCGCTGTAGAAATTTTGTTTTTTCAATTATTCTGACCCTTAGTGACCATGCTCTCTTAGAGGAAAACAGGCGGTTCTGTCTCTTCACGCATAATTCTTTTCCGGTAGCGGTTGTAGACCGGATGAGCGAAATGTCAGACAAATTCCTGAAGTACGTGCTCTTAGTGTATTTTTTAAATTTAAGCGATTGAATATTTTAGTTGTTGAAAGCACCACCCTATGCAGTAAATAGAACAGAGAATACTGGTGGGTCTAAGTCGTGGATTTAAGATCATCCGGAATGCATTCCTAAAAAGAGTGAGTGCCGCAATTCTCTGCATCCGGATATAAATTGAACAGTGATAACGTTATGAATAATTTAATTTAAATCTTTGCATTATGTTCTTTATTAGCATATTCACATTATTTTCACTGTTTTTTCTAGTGGTCCACAAATATATTATTTTCATAATTTGCGTAGCCCTTTGAGCAACATTAACTATTTTTCTTTGAGATCCAAGGATTAAGGCTCCTATTTCCCATATCCCGTTTACTTTGGTTTCGCAGTTGCGCTATCCTCGATGTTTTGAAGGAATGTAACCTCCGTAAATCGCTAGGGCCTCATTTACATCTCATCAATTTTAATTTTTCAGCGACACCATATTCGTCCTCCACGAATTAAATATGTAAATAATGTAGGAAATATATTATATTATTTGGACGAGCGAAGCGAGGTCTCTCCTGTTGAGTCTATGTGCATTTTGTCTGTCTGTCTTTCAGTCTGTTCTCGGTTGTCTGATTTTTACCAAACTTCGTGTGCATGAACAAATTACTTAGAGACAAATGCATATAGTTTTTCTAGAATACCACCCTTATAGTTACTGCGCGATTTGCGTTAGCACATTGCGATAAGTTCCAAATCTTATCCATTCAATACTAAATTTGGCACACACACGGAAAACATCAAACGTTGAAGAAAACCTTAAATGAACATTCCCCTAAAATGTACAGGGAGCCTCCCAGAGGCGCGCAATGTGATTACCCCACCAGCCCTAAGTGGGCTGAGCGAGGACGAAGATCCCGCGGATCCCCTAGTTATTAATTCACTTCACAGTATTTTTCAATATCAAACATAAAAATGTGATTTTCTAGCTACTAAATTACTTTCTCCATTTGTAGTGTAGGGGAAAGTATTGTTTTCATGGAAAAAATCGTTTTCCAGATTTCAACGGAAATACACATTTTGAGGTCCCCTGAACACGTTGTGACCATTTTCCTCGATGATGCCTGTATGTGTGTGAAAGTTTACGTGATAGAAAATTTGTGGGCACTCTAAATCAAAAACTATTCATCAGATATGACTCGAGTGACCAATTTATCCAATTGTGTTTTACCCCCTTCTGTTTTGGACGTGTTTAACTTAGGCCTGAAATTCACCCCTAACCTCCCTTTATGTACACGTGTGTGGAAGAATCTAGTCGTCGATTGTGATTTGGCCCTAAAAAAAGAATCTCCTTCGTTAAAGCACGTTTTTGCTTGTAATATTTCTGCCTTCCTCAATGTTCCTCAACCCAGACCACTATCCCGCTCTCACTCTCCCGCCTTACTTTCTAGTGTCAAAAAGTTCATTACAGACAACAATTTGATTGTCCAAAAGGCTGATAAAGGTAATTGCATGGTGGTGATGGACCGAGACGTTTATGTGGAGAAATGTTATCATTTCATTCGTAACAACAATATTTCTGTTTTGAAAAAAGGCGCTGCCTCGATTTATCAATCTGTGATCCAAAAAACTATTTCTTCGATTTCTCTTCTTTTCACTCCTAAAGACAAACACAAGTTATTAGTAATTGACCCCCTTCCCCCTAGACTTTATGGTTTACCAAACCTTCACAAGAGGTTTTGCCCTATTAGGCCTGTTGTCTCCAGTACCTCTGCGCCTGCCCATAAACTCGCCTTCAAACTCAATACACTTCTTCGTGATTATTCTCCTTTTAGGCCCAAATTTGGTATTAAAAATTCCATGGAGTTGACGCACAACTTAAAAGGAAAAATTTTCCCCAACAATTCAAAATTTGTCTTTTTGGTGTTTGTAATCTTTTTACTTCTGTTCCCGTTAAAGAATCCGTATATTTGGTTGTAGATATGCTTTCCAAAGCAGGTGTCAATCAATTTTTGATAACTGATTATTCTAACTTACTTGAAGCGTATTCTGAGCAAAACTTTTTTCTTTTTGACAATAATTTTTATAAACAAACGGATGATCTCTTCTTGCCGACATTTTTCTCAACAATTTAGAAGTTAACCTTTTTAATTCTGGCCATCCTTTATTAACTTATTCCGAATTTTGGGGTAGGTATGTGGATGGCATTTTGTGTCTGGAGTAGTACAACTTTCTGAATTTTTAACCCTTTTAAATTTCCTCCACCCTTCTATTTCTTGTACGGTCGAATCTGAAACCAATGGTTTGCTTAACTTTTTAGATCTCACTTTGTCTCCGCTGAACAACACACCTACCTTTGCAATTTTCCGTAAACCCACTTATACAGATCAGGGCATTCCCAATCACTCTTCCCATCATATTTCTCACAAACACGCTGCTTTTCATTCTATGCTTCACCGCCTTCTTAGTATACCCCTTTCTAAACCCAATTTCCTTATAGAACTTAACACCATTAAACAGATCGCTATCAATAATGGCTACAAAATCGGTTTAATCGATAAAATTATCTCTAATAAACGTTTATTTGTTGCCTCCCAAAAAACCGTTTCTTTTTCGCCGAATCTCACCTCCAAACCTCTTAGTTGGCGCAGACTCCCATTTTTAGAAAACCTTTCTTATAAATTGTCGAAACTTTTTCTTAAACTTAACCTTAAACTTGTTTACTACTCCCCAGTTACCTTTTCCAAATTATTCTTTAATGCTAAAGACCCGATACAGTTGTCAATAAGAAGTGGTGTATATAAACTTGCTTGTGATAATTGCGGAGCGGTCTACATCGGCCAAACGGGGAGGAGTTTTGACAAGAGGATTAAGGAGCATAAGCAATACTTCCGTTTAAATAATTTGAATTCTCAATTTGCGAAACATCTTTTAAACCTCAATCATCATAGTTCCTTCTATCCTAAATTCCTGCACTTTGAAATGAAAGGTCGCAAATTGGATGCTCTTGAACAGCTAGAGATAATTATTTGTGAAGACTCGCTTCTCTTAAATATTTTATAAATACTTTGTACCTTTGTTGTATTTGGCCCCTTTTACCAAGTTTTTAACTTTTTATAACATTTTGTAACTTTATTTTGATTTCGCCTTCTTTTTCCCACCCCTTCATTTTCCTAACCGTTTATTTAATTACTTCCCATTCGTTTTCTGTGTAACCCATCCTGTCTCCCTTCCCCCTTTTTTCCCTATATATATGGAGCAATTTTTGTATTTTATCACCTGATGATGCTACGATCGTAGTGAAACCAGTCGTGCCAAATAAATTTGTGGAAGTGACCACGTTCTCCTCCATAGCGGCTTTTTCTCGACTATTAAAAAGATTAACGCAAAATTTTATATTTGACTTTTTTATTTATGACACAGAGTTGATTAGTTTTTGATTAAAATATTTGCTTTAATATTTGATGGATGTAAAAAGTATAGTAATAAAAGTTGTAGGAAATTTAATTTTCTACAACTTTTGTTCAAAACATTGTTTAAGAGATATTTTTAAAACCGTATTTTTTAACTACAATCACCACACCACCTATAGGCGACTTTTGTAAACACGACGCCCTGCGGATCCACCCAACCAACTAAATTTAACCCCATCAGCAGACCGCATAGCCTATCTCTTCGCCTGTGCTTGCAGACATCTTAGAACCAACAACTAAGCAGTCACGATGACACCAACTGGACCAACCTTCGTCCCTCACATCTACACGAACGCCGTGAGCAACTCCCACCCTCATTCGGTCGAAAGTGCTCAACCCCCCACTGCCTTAGTCTCTTGTGATAACCGAAATACTGATGTAAATATAGATTCAAATCACAGCCAGCCCAGAATAACCCGTTCGCAAAAAGTAAATCCTACCCCCCCCACTAGTGTTAATAATAATAATAATAATAATGTTGCAATTTTTTTAAATATCTTAGATAAAAATTCAGTAATAACTAAAGGTAATAATTTTAGCCCAGCCAGAGAAACCCGCTCCAAAAACTCCAAACCCACATCATCCAATCACCCTAGCCTTAACGCCTCCCCCTCCCCAACTGAAGTCACCACCTCCAACCGCTTCCAACTCCTAGACCCCGACCCCGATTCCTCAGACAGAGAGGAATCTAACTCGGACTCAAATCCAAATCCATCCAATTCCGCAGATATCGAGGAATCCCGCCCCCCTTCCAAGTCATCTATCCCCCTACCACAAACCCCAAGCCCACGGAACTCCAACCCCCACCCCCCAACCTGCTCCCATCCCCTCAATCCCCTCAATTAAAATTCAAACTTCCCTAAACTGGCTCCAACTATCTAAGGAACTATGTGAAAAATTAGTTGTAAGGCCATCAGCAAAATTTATTTCCTCCAACCTAATTTTATTACAGTGTAAAACTGTCACAGATTACCTAGCAGCCCGCGGTTATCTTAAGGAAAATAATATTGCTTTTTATACCTATCAACTACCCCACGAAAAACTTCAAAAACTTGCCCTGAAAGGACTTTCAAAGATCTTAAATCCGATGACATAGTCGACGCCATTAAACGAGATGGCTTTGAAGTTCACGATGTCTATCAAGTTTTTTTCTACCCGCCCCACCTATGCGCAGCAAAAGCAAGGGATCAAAACAGTGGAAAAATATCCCACTGATGTATATATCGTAACCTTAGCCAAAACAGCTGATTCTAAAAAAATTGCCAATAAATCCGGAATTTCTATTTATAATTGTAAAATACTTCCCTACAAAAAACCACTTAGCCCAGTCCAATGCTTCAATTGTCAAAAATTAGGGCATACTAAAACCCATTGTAATTTCCCGGCCGTATGTGTGAAATGCGGCGGCGATCATCCTTCTGCCAAATGCTCTAAATCCCCCGATACTCCCCCCACTTGTGCTAACTGCGGAAATGCCCGTACTGCCAATTATAAAAATTGCCCCACCTTCATCCGAGCTCGCACAGCATTGTATAACCGCCTGAACCCTACCTCAGTACCAGCTCCACCACCTCCACCAGCACCAAATCCTACATCCCATCCTTCATACTTTCCCCACCTACCTACTCCTCCAACCCTCCCTACCCAAAACTTAATCCCCACCCCATCCCACCCTCTCCCACCCATTACCCCCTTACCCTCAAAACCCTTTCATCCAACCTACTTTTCCACCCCCTTGTAATAACAATAATATCTTATCCGACATTCAATGGATCCACAATATACTTACCCATTTTCTTTTTCTCCAAACTAGCGAGCAACGGCGCATATATCTTCTGAGTGAGTTACTCAAATTTGATGGCTTCTCACGCCCCTAAAATTAATAAACTTTCTATCCTCTCGTGGAATGCCCATAGCATTAAAAATAAAATCACTGAACTCCGAGATTACCTCTCAACTTCTCACTTTGATCTAATCCTCCTCCAAGAAACCCACTTAACGGTCACAAATAAACTTTACATTCCCAATTTTAAAATTTACCGACTAGATCGCACTTCTTTCGGAGGCGGCGTGGCCATCGCCATCAGGTCAAACATTAAACATTCAGTTAGGAATTTTCCCATTATGAAATCAATAGAAGCGGTAGGAATTGTCCTTCACACCAGAATTGGCCCAATGACCATTAACTCCATTTATAAAGCTTCGACTCAAAAACTTCAACTTACTGACTTACGGAACCTTTTTGCGGACAACCGACCTGGACTATATATAGGCGACTGGAACGCAGAACATCGACACTGGGGCTGCAATTCACCAATACGGACGGAAGACTTATCTTTCACTATTCATCCACTGATCCAATAGCCATAATTACCCCAGACGAACCGACGCATTTTTCTTCCAACAACCCCTCCTCAGACATACTTGATTATGTCATAACCACAAATTTTCCTATTACTTTTACCCCAAAAGTGCTAAAAATCTTTTCCTCAGACCACTATCCAATTTTCTTTCACCTTTCTATAGACCCATCCCAACTCCTCCCATCCCTGCCCCAACGAACAGACTGGACCAAATTTGCCTATTTAGCAAATGAAAAAATATCCTCTCTCCTACCTCTACCCACTCCCTCTCCTACCTCAATTGATACCCGAATACTTGAAATCCAAAATATCCTCCTCTCCTCCAAAACCTCAGCCTCCCAAACTTTTCCCCCAACCTACACCCCCATTCCGCCCATCCCTACCTCCTTGCGGGAACTAATCCAAAGAAAAAACCGCATTAGAAGACGCTGGCAAAGATACCGACAGCCATCAGACCGAAGAGACCTGACACGTCTGACCAATCAAATCAGATTTCAAATCCGCGACTTTCAACAACAATAGTGGTTTAATAAAATCAACTCTCTCCGCACTGACGATTGCAGCATTTGGCGTACAACCAAATCTCTCACCAAACCTTTTCCACCCACTCCTCCCCTCAAAACTGTTGACTTCGTCATTCACGACCCATTCCACAAAGCACAACTTTTTGCTGATTACCTTCAGAAAATAATAACTCCCCCTACCTCAGCCCTCACTGAATTAGACGCCAAAATTAACTGCTCCACCTTAGACCAGACTCCACAACCTGCTCCCATCCAAAGCTCTTATCCTGAAATTAAATCACTTCTGCATAACTTAAAAACTAAAAAAGCTCCAGGCCTAGATAACATTGCCAACCTCATGCTAAAAACTCGGACTTCCTCTAAGCCTTTTATTAACATCCTAACCGATCTTTTTAACAACTGCCTTCAAATTAGCTACTTCTCTCCCTTATAAAAAAACGGTAAAATTTTACTCTTTCTCAAACCAAGCAAAGATCCCTCCTCTCCTTCCAGCTATCGCCCCATCTCCCTTTTACCATCCCTCTCCAAAATTTTAGAACGCATTATTTTAAAACGCCTAACACTTTTCATTAATGAAAACAAAATTTTAATCCCTGAACAAATGGGCTTCAGACAATACACATCGACAATTCATCAAATATTAAGGCTCACGGATACCATTGCTCGAGGCTTTAATTACGGGAAAAAATCAACAGAAGCGGTTTTTTTAGACATCAGCAGAGCCTTTGACACTGTTTGGCACCAAGGCCTCTTACTCACACTATCCAGACTTGACTTTCCCATCAACCTTCAAAAACTAATCAAAAATTTTCTATCAAATCGCACTTTTCAAACCAGTATTAACTCCTCTCTCTCCACCTGCCACCCAGCTCTTACAGGAGTACCTCAAGGGGCAATATTGAACCCAATTCTTTTCAACTTGTATATTAACGACCTCCCCAAACACGTAAATACTGACCTTTTTGTTTATGCATAATCCTTGACTAAACATTGCTGTTTACAGCCCACTCCCAGCACGCCCTTCAAAAAGCAAAATTAGCTAAATCAACCCTCTCCTCATTACTAGGAACTCACAGCAAAATAAGCCTTACCGATAAAATGCGCCTCTACCTCCTAATCCGCCCACATCTTACTTACGGCAGTGAAATTTATTTAAACACTGCAAAGAAAAACAGAGCCAAGATAGAAAGTTTTCAATCATCCACCCTCCGCTTTATTGCCCAGCAATCCAAACTAGTACCCATCGGAAAACTACAACTTGCCCACAATATCCCACCACTTTTAGACTTTACTAAACTGCAAGCACACAAATTCAACCGCCGGCTCAAACTTACCAATAACCCTTTCCTCCAAACCATATGCACCTATCACATCGCCAAACGCCACAAATACCGGATGACGAAAGATATCCTTCAGCTTTAAATTCCTGGTACCACTATTAACCCCCAAATACCTCTTATCCCTTAACTTACTCCTATCTGTGCATAACCCCCAACTTAAATAAAGTATTGTTTTTTTAATGGCCCTGAAATGGTCCTAAATTCATTAAAAACCTATATGAAGATGATCGCCGCCAAACCACTACAAACATTTTCTCCTACCTTTTAAAACCTGCATATACGCAAACAAAGCCTCACCATCATTGTATATACCATACTCATTGTAAATATTTCCTGAAAAGGGTTGTTTTGTGCTGCTCCCGATATAGATCTCTGCTCTCTACTCTCTTTTATTTTCATTTTTATTATTTTTTATTATATATATATATATATATATATATATATATATATATATATATATATATATATATATATATATATATATATATTAGCAATTGCATACCTTATAATTAGTTAGTTTATTTTATAATATATTTAATTGCTTATTATATTTAGTTTAGTCTTAGAAAGAGAAAGAAAAAAAATAACAATAATAATAGTAACTATTGCCCATATTGTACAAAAAGCTCTACCCAATTTAAAGCTATTTTGCAAAAAAAAAAGAATAAAAAGGGGGAAAAAGTAAAGAAAACAATAATAATAATATTATAATAAGAAATACATTAATTATTTATATATATATATATATATATATATATATATATATATATATATATATATATATGGTCAAAAGTAAATAAATAAGTGAAAAAAGAGAAAAAAAGGGAAAATGGAAAATATACAATAATATATACAAAAAGAAGTAAAAAAATAACAATAGCTAGCTGGTATCTTTTAGACTTAACTGCCTTACCAATGTACATATTTATATATTTCCTATTTTTTCATGTTTATTGTATTGTATTTATATTAATTAGTAGCTATGGTAATTTTAAATTTATAAGCAAATCACAAAAACCGCAAGGTATTAAAATTATGTAAATATAATTAACAACCCCCATTGTAATTGAGCACTTTCTGACCGGCCAACGAAGAAAGAGAGAGAGAATCGGGAGTGTCACTTTACTGATGACAAAAATGAACTATTCTTTATATTTCGTACAATATCGCTTATAACTAGGTTTGGTAGGATTCGATTTAAATCGATAAACGTCGATTTTTTAAATTTTCAAAAACGACGAAAACGAATAGTCGTCTATAAGAGTCGATTTTTTAACAAGATGGAAACGTATACGTCCAAAAACCTACTCTGAATTATAATAATTAAGTCGTTTCTGTTCAGTTTGTTCGCAATATTATTTCCTACCTACAATTTCGTTCCTCTTCTGGGCTTGCATTAACATTGGGACTAAAAGAAGGGTATTTCCTTACACTATGCGTCTTTTTGAAAATCTCACGCTTCTACTCTGAACATTCAGGTAACCAAAAGGTCCTAGAGTAGTTTTGAGAACACGCTTTTCTTAACCTTTTGTGGTTTTTGAGATTATATTTGCCGACCTAATGGTTGGATATTCCACGATCTTCTCTCTACAGATAAGGTCATGGATATGTCCTGCTGAGAGTTCCTCGAGTCCTGTTAAACGAGGTTTGGAAGAAAGGAACTTCCGTGGCCGTTTTAAAATCTAATCGTTTTTCTTCCTATAAAATTTTCAATAAATCAAGTATTGTAAAACAAACGTAAATTTTACGTAGAATTTCGAAATAGAAATCATAGAATTGAAAGGCTGAAAACTGCCAGCCACATATGTAAGTAGTAATTTCAATCGTCGATATTCGTCGACAATTTCTCTGGAAAATAAACGTAGATTTAAATCGTCGATTAAAAAAAATAAACATCGTATTCTATCAAGCCTACTTATAGCAAAAAAGTCTTTGAACGACTTTGTAGAACTAGTCAAATAGCATATGTTTTGTTAAGTACATTCTTACTTTCTCCATATGTAGTTTATTTGTGGGTGCTCTAACTCAGAAACCATTAATCAGCTCAACACGAAATGTTATATGGAACATTTTTATGACAGTCACAAGTACTGTTTAATTTATGGTAAAGACCGGTCAAACGGAAGTGGGTGTTTACTCTTGTCATCCGTTTTTTTAATATTTGCTTTAATATTTGATTAATGTCAAAAATTATTGGAATAAATGTTGTAGAAAATGTAACGTTCTATAATCTATGTTTGAAACATTTCTCCATATAATATTTTTAAAACTAAGTTTTTCAGCTGCCACCACCTACCGGCGACTATTGTTAACAATTGACGCTTAGTAACGCTCCTTTTTCTTTTCTTAATTTTTGGAGCTTTGGGGCTATATCCAAAATCAAAACGCTACATTTTGAGTCTATTTCTGTTCTTTGTAAAGTATTTAAATTTTCCTTCGAATATTTATTATCATTGGAATTTTTAGAAATATTACAGGCATGGAGAAAGTCATGTGGTGACCACATCAGATTTTTTGTTTTATTGCGCATTTATTAGCCTGCAAAATAATAAACACCAATGAAAAGGGACTCGTTGAGTTATTTATGTCGGAAATCAAAGTTATACTTCAGGTAGCTCCAATAACTATGAAAATGTTAGGAAATCCAGATATGCGTTACGGCTAGCAAACAACCATCATAAATGGTGATTCACCGGCAGCAGATTATAATGTTCTTGAATTTTGAATCATCTGCCGATAAATAAATACTGATTACGGTTTCTCTGTATCCGAAATGCGCATTTGCTTTCTTATCCTATTTTATAGTTATTATACCTACCTATTTTTTCAGTTACATTAAACATTTAATCATTGATGACGAAGCTACTTCATGACCACGTCACTCACATGCAGTTTGTAGGTATGATCTTCATGAAATCCACTAAAAATAGAAATAAAAAAGGATTACAGAGCTAAGATTATTGCGTTTTCAGACGTCATTCTAACGGAATTCATACGTTTGAGAATCTTGCCCATCTAAGCAGTCATTTGCAGCATTGCATTACGTTTACTATTTGTCCAGATCGTCCTACTCTACCATGCAATTGAACGTTTATTTTTTATAGATCTGTTGGAAAATATCGGCTCGGTTCGCTTCGGGTTGGAGCTTGTTGTAAAATAATGAGTATGGCCCTGGGTAATAGTTTTTTCAATTTTATTTTTATCCGTATATATTTTTTCTATTGTAAAATTACACAAAGGAAAATTTTTAATTAAAATATAAAGAATCGTATAATTTATGTCTCCACTAAATAATATGGTAAGCGTAATATTCTCGTGAAAGGTTCCCATTATAATTCAGTTTAATATGAAAATATATAAAGAGTGAGACAAAAACTACGCTCACAAAAATTCCAAGCTCCCGTTCGTTAATATGCATGGAAGCGCACTCATGAGCGTGAGGTTCTCTCCAATACTGTCACTCAGTCAGTTATAGTTATTTAATGTAACACGTCAAAAATGACACGTTGTGCGATGGTTATAACCATTTTAACACTGCAACGAAACCTTTTTTACAATAAAAAGCAATCAACTTTGCGCATTATAGGTTTTTCTACTTTTCTCAACTATAAGACCGAGTACATGTACTTAAAGGCATGCACGATCCATTGGTACAACGTACATGGAGATTTAACTGTTTATTTATTTGCTTCGTGATTTGAGAAGCATTATTTATATGAGATATTTTTCAATATTGCAGAAAGCAGTTACTAATCAAGTGTTTCGATATAAATTTTATTGGAAGAATTGATACTTTTACATAAAGCACGAGAATTTCAAGATAAAATATAATAATTTTTAAGTTAGCAAATGAGTAAAATTTCGGGAATATTTTTCCACAATTCTTTTTTCCGATAATTTTATCATTTTATTTTCTTAATGTAGGCTACAAGTATACTAGGTAATAGAGGGGTATATGGTAAATTAAAATGTTGCAAAGGGTCATATCAAAAATGGAAACTGTGCATACAATTCTAGCCTTTGAATTTTGTCTCCATCAACCGCAGGAATAGATGTACCGCTAATTTCATATCAAATATTTTTATCGACTTTATTGAAAATTTATACACAATATGCATTCATTTTTATGGCGAACTTTGGATAAATCTACGCAAATATGTGCAAAATAATTAGCGTTAGCTTGAACAACAGGTACATAAACCTTTCAGGTTTCTGTTATTTATGCATTCGTCTTTAAGATAAACTTTGGATGAATCGCCCCAAATACGGGCAAAATAATTAGCGTTAGCTTGAAAAACAGTTACATAAACCTCTTAAGGTTACTGGCACTAACATCGTGAAGAAAATTTAAAAGTAAAACATTTCCAAATAAATAGCATCCACCTCCAAGATACGACGCCGATCATGAAAATTTCGGATTTCCTACACTTAAATAAAACTGGATTCATAATAGAAAAATTTTACTCAAGCACATTGCATCACACAGGCAGTATACGCGTTACGCATGATATGCCTGCTTCTCGTTTTTACTAAATTAATGTCACTTATTTTTGGTATTTCCGAATAGCACATTTAACCTTCTTTTCGATCTGATGCCTTTCTTGTGACGACTCACACGCAACTCCTACTGAAGACGGAAATAGAAGTGAATTGGAGGGGTTTGTTCGTGAGGACTGACGTCTCCGTACCTTTGACTCGTTGAATACTCCTCCCATCATCCACGACAGAAAGTCCTCTTGAGACACGCCAAAACGCGCACCACTACGTCACAGAACGATAATATCACTTCAAAATGACAGCCGCAATGAAACTCGCGAAACGGGAGAACTATATTGAAAAGTGGAGCTTACGCAGGAAATACGGAGAAAAGTTTTTGTGTAGAAAAATGGAAGGATTATATAGGATATATCACAGACAAGATCCGCACGGAATGGCAGAAGCTTAAGTTGAAGAAAAACACTTACAAAATCAAAAACTATAAAACAAGGTTTTCTGAATACGTATAGCACCAGAAAATTTTTTACTTAGCGTAACGAACAAGTTGCAATATTAGGTTTAAAGAGACTCAATTTAAACTATCACTCATCGAGTTTACAACCATAAGCCCTCCGAAAAAAAAAGTCGTTTCTTCATCAAAAATAACGAAATTAGCAGAATATGATTTGTTTCCACAAGCATCAAAAATAATTTAATTTATTAGCTCGGGAACACCAATATATTCATATAGTTTACCTTTAATCGTTATACTCTAAATATAAATACTGTCAGGTATAAAGCTATAAATTCGTATTCGCCCATCTTTTAATATAAGTTCATAACATCAAAAAGAATGGGGTTGTGTTGTGGTAATCTTGATGGTATCTTTGTCGTTCTTTCTTTTTTAGACCAATTTAATCGTTTTTTTATTTGCTCTTGGGGGTTCACCTCTATTTAGCAGTGAAAGAATGGGGGTCATGGATGAGCCAACTTCAATTTAACAGTGGTGGTTTGTCGGATGGGGAACTGGCTGGAATAGAGAAAGAATATGCATCAGCTTGGAAAAGAGGAATGCGAGTCGGCGGAGTCGAATCGAGTTTACGGCGAGAGCACCGGGAGTGTAAAGAAGTAATTTATTTAGCGATACATTCGTCCAATGGGAACCTTTGGTTAGCTAAGCCATTCTAAAAAATCTGATGTGGTCACCACATGATTTTCTCCATACCTGTAATACTTCTAAAAATTCCAAATAGGTTAAATGATAATAAATATTTGAAGGAACTGCGAGAAAAATTCAAAAGACCTTACAAAGAACAGAAATAAACTCAAACGGTAGCCTTCTGATGTTGATAGTAGCCCGAAGCTCCAACAATTAAGAAAATTAAAAGGAGCGTCAAATGTTTACAATAGTCGCCGGTAGGCAGTGGAGGATTTACGCCTCCTGGGGTCCCTGACGCTAAACATTTGGGGGCTCCTAGCGCTAAGCAGTCGGGGGTCCAGAAATCTAAATATATAGTAAAACCGCTCCTAACGGCTACCCTATTTTACCTCTTAACGATCGTTTTTCTATGGAATCATAGAGAGGTTCCGCTGATTTTTAAATTGAGACATTTAATATTTTTATGATTATTTACACGAACATTTTGACGGGGCGAAGTGCGACCCCCCTTAAATTCACCACTGAGTGAGGGAGAAATTCAAGATTTCGAGTAGCTGAGCGATAGGGAAATCTTGCCTATTCATCGCTTTTCGTCATTGCTGAAAAGCACTGTCATCTTCGTGATGTTCGTCCGTCCGTCCGTAAGCATATATCAGGGAAGAATTGGCTGAACCAATTTCAACCAAATTTGGTGTATAGAATATTCATATAAATTAATGACCAAAATGACCAATTTGGATCAGATCGACTAATCAGGGATACCACAATTGCAAAGTTAAACTTTTCGGTAATTATGAATTTGGAAAAAATTGACTGAACCTATTTCAAAGAAGTTTTCTGAGAATAAACTAATCTACATTTCATCCTTAACAAAAATGGCAATTACGAAATTTCGTTTTGACCTGATTAATAGTTTTTGAGTTAGAGCACCCACAATATCCCTGTCACAGACACACCCGCAGACATCATCGAGAAAATAGTAAAAACGTGTTCAGTGGACCTTAAAACAAGTATTTCCGTTGAAATCTCGAATTCGATTTGTTTCATGAAAACAATACGTTATCTATACTTCGTACATGGAGAAAGTAACAATTATTTTCTTTGAAAGAAATTTTGAAACTTAATTTCTCTTAAGTATTAAAAATTGCGAGAGTAAAACTCAATCACTTAGAAATGCGTTGAGAAGTCATAAAAAGTCGTATATACAGACGTGTGAACAGGAGTGTGTTTGGTGTGAGAAGACGAAATCTCTCTGATACTCGAATTTCACAGACGTTTAGAGTCAAACTCAGAATAAAGTGTAACGTTGTGCGAGATCAGGAAATCACTGCGTTGACAAGATAAGGTATTCTATTCAATTTGTTCTCAATATGCGAGTGAAGCAGATATCAGACGGCGACAAAGCATGGAAACGACCGAGCGCTTACGAGAATTAGAGGTAGTAACAGCCATATCTCGTGAGATGAAAATTTATCACAATACAGATAATGTTGGTCGCAAAATTCTCCATAATCCCAGCGTCAAATGGTAGCTCATTTGGCAAGCAGGTGAAATAAAAACGATAAACATATCAATTTCTGTGGAATGCAAATTAAAGGAAGCACGGATTCGCGAGATCATTTAAAGAACACGTTCTCTGGAATAATCTGTCAGTAGTGGCGATCACGTGCAGAAACATCGACGCAAACGCAAAAGCGTTTGAAAATTCGAAACGAGATTTTTTTTAATTTAAAAGACGGCGGAAAAGTAGATAATTCGATTAGTCAGTCAACCTAGAAGAATTTTCCACGTAAATAATTAAAGCACTATTACAACTTCCGCATTTTATTCCCTTATATTTTGAGGCATAATTTAACGTTTCAGTCCAACTTGTCATTTTCAAACTTGGCCCTGATTTCGAAAATTTACGAAGCACAGTCGTGGAGTCGGCTGCATTTTTTGCGTTTTATGCATTGAAATTGGGGCGGAAATAAAGTAAATGCAACGAGCTGTTTTACAAATACCGAACGGCACTTCTGGCTGGCATGCTGCAAGTTGGCCTTTTTTTACCTTAAATAAGAATAACAATCAGGGCGAATTTATATGGGATCAAATATATATAGCGAAATTCGGTGACATTACTGGCTGTTGATAATGCGCTATTTTGGCGACACAATGAAAATAAAAAAGCTTTACATTCATTTTTACAATATGTCCTGCTGATTAGTGGTTTTGAACTATTCGAAACGACATGAAGACAACCAGCCAAAAAAAAACATGCGAATTCGACGTTCATCCACGAGTAGGCAATATTTTTCCACGGAGAACTCGCGAAGATGAATTCCGTGCACGCGTCAAAATTTCCGAGCGGATTTCCCGATAAAACTCCTCACAAGTCATTCAGCGGATAAAAACATTCCTTTCTTGCTTAAAAAGACAACACAGTACTATATATGATGCACTAGATAAACACAAGACCGTTCGTGACACGATAATCCATAAATGTTGTTACCATTTCCATCATCCTCTTGAATAAATCATAAGAAACAATAGGAATTTTTGCTGAAGTTAACATTAACGAGAGTATGCTTGCCGGTGAGACACAAAGGAAAAAACCACGGTGTAAAACAACGGATGCTGAACAATTGCGTGACAACCAACGTCCCGCCTCCATCTCACCGTCACTCCCTTTCTTTCTTTCCATCCCCTCTACGCCCTCCCAGCAACGGCCATCTATTCATTTTCGAGAAGACACGGAACATAAAAATATTTTTTTTAATCTTCGGCCTTCTTTTTCTTCTATCACGTACGTGTGTCTGTTTATCTTTTGCAAAGAAGGACTATAAAAGGCGTCACATTGTCAAAGCGAATTTTTCAAAAAGGTCCAAATAGGAAAAGAGAGAGAGAGAGAGAGAGGCAGAAAGACGAGGAGACGCGGCCCACTTCTTTCATTTTTGCAACTCACCCGGCGAACACTGTTCTTGGCCTGTCAAAGAAACGGTTGCAACTTCGTGGATATTTTTCCCCTTCCTCTGCGAAAGGAAACTGCGTACGTAAGAGGAAATCATTTCTCCTGCCGGCCGCCATGTTTCGTTTTCGATGGAGTTCATGAGGTGCACAGAAATCCCGAGTAGTTTCTCGAAACTGTTCGATTGACGTAGATGGAGAAAGAAGGGGTGATGTATGAAGAAGGAAATGGAGGGAATGAGAAAAAAATGAGAGGTTGGGAAAGAGAAGTAGGAGGAGATGGATTTGGAAATAGTGTATTAAAATTAGATGAATTGTATTGAATAACGTCTTTATTGGGGTGATATTGAGACTAATTCAGTCTTCTCTTCCACCTGACTTAGATGGAAAAGAGAAAAGAAAAAATAGGAATATGAATATATAAATATATATATATACACTCTCTCTCTTCTTTGCTGAGGAAGGGCTTGGGCCCGAAAAGCTTACATTTTTTGTGTGCGTGTTATTTTATGTTAGTTTGCGTGTGTCTCTTTGACGCCCCCAGCAGCCTGCCAACTTGGTCCTCAAATTGGTAAGTGTCCACTGGGCTTCCTTCAACACCTTGTTGCCACCCTCATCACTACCTTTCCTTTTCCTTACATACAGTCAAAGACAATAAGAAAATTACAAAAATTAATCACGTAAGCCAATCACTGGTAACAAAAAATGAACTTTCCGTTATATCTCATAGATTTTTGTAAGATTAAAATAGTAGAGGAAATGAAATACTCTACGTTTACTAGTTCTACAAGTTTATTTAAAAACTATTTTAATTTGATCAAAAATTTACAAATATAACGGAGAGTTCATTTTTGGTCACCAGTAAAGTGGTGCCCCTGATTGGCTTACGTGTTTTATTTTTATGATATTCTTATTTTCTTTGACTGTCAGTCGTTAATATTCAATTTCATAAAGATCCGTTATGTAGAAACCTAGAACGAACATGCGGACGAACGGACGGATAGACAAACCGACGCTAATAGGCGCTTATGCTGAAAGCAAAACGCGCCTAACAAGATGAAAAAGTATACTCTATAAATGGAATACAAAGAGATTTCAATGGCGTTCTTAATGGGAAATAGGTATGAAAAGGTATCGAAAGATTGGACGATTGTCGAATTTTCATCCCCGAAACTATAAGTCGTAACTATCTGATCTCGGAAACTATCTTGTAGTAAATGTTGTTCTCTACTCAAATAAATTTCTCAATCTATACCTCACAGATCATATAAGAGCTAGGGAGATACAAGTTTGGTACTTCATTGTTGCTTGACGGATGCCATTTAACGAGACACGAGTATAAGTTTATTAAAGTAATTATGTAAAGTGGAAGTTCTAATTGACGGATTCAGTTGAAAATCACAATTGGGCAATAAATATTAATAGCGATCACTCATACTTAATTTAATTAAAATCCGTTCTGCGGTTTAAGAGATGAAAGTTACGACGGACGGACGGACCAGACGTGCCCATAAGGCGTTCCACTATTACCGGTTCGCTGGTAAAGAACGTATACGATAATTTTAACAATGGGCTTGCAAATTTAAAAAAATTCAATAGTGAGCTCTTGCGAGCCCACTACAGCACACCACTGTGTCTGTGTGTATATATATATATATATATATATATATATATATATATATATATATATATATATATAGGGGACTAAGAGGAAGAGAGAAATTGAGGGAATGGAAATGGAGCAAGTACCCGAATGCAGCGTCTTTTTACACGTTGCCCCCATTTTAGTGGGGTACAATTAAAAAAATGTCCCTTTATGTATCTAAGAGTCGCTGAGTTATTGGATTCCAATGCACAAGACTTTTATTTTTTTTAATCCACAAAGATTTTTTTATTCGCGACTCGAAGCGACCGAGAGAAAGGAAAAGGAAAAAGTTTTCAAGTCAAGTGGGTCGTGGCGGGAGTTAAGTGATCAATTACTTTTAATCGGTGTTAAGTAAAAGAAAGTTTGGAGGAAGAAACGGTGCGCTGTGAAAGGTGTTAGACACCCTTTAGTCTCCCGCGTGTAGTCGAGTTCTTTTATTTTTCACCGTTTCAGCTCGTGGTAATTTTCTCATTATTTAATTATCGCTCAAAAAATATCTAAATACCTGCTCTGGGGAAGAAGTTCAAAGTGTGGTTCTGCGTGATATTTTTCTCGCTAATTTCTAGCAGCAAAGTTTCTATTATTCCGGCTTCTTCCGCACCGAAATAAAAATCTGAGCAAATTTTTCAGACATAGGATTAGAGAAAATATTGAAGAATAATCTCAATAAATGGGATTTAATTTCTGCCTTTATCATTAACTAAGGCATAACTTTAATAGTGGTTTTCCCCTTTGAAAATGCTGCCTGATCTCTCAATAGTCCTACGTCAGAGCTATTAAAGAATGAAATCGAGGTCATTTTCTGAATTATATTGTGATGGAAATTTTCGATATCAACGCAATAAAAAATTAATATATCTTCAATAAATATTTCTAAATCTTACAACTATATATAAAGTATTGCAGTAAAGCGTAACTCTCTCCAACTCTCGCGGTGAATTCTGTGAATATGTCAAGAATGACGGGTCTAGTCTCGGTCGGACTTTCAAGTTTTTTTCATCAGTTCAGACCACGGAAAGGAAGATTAAGCCAAGTTTTGCGTAGCGTGGAGGTGGTATGTGAATCGTACAGAGTCAGAAAAGAATTAAAACATTCGAAAATATTGAAATCCTAATATGACTTCATTTTTAATGCCATCTGAAACAAGTTAATAAAATGTCGAGAGAAATACAACTGATAAATAATAAGTAAAGTTGTTTTTTATCTGCACCAGTAGCAAAAAAAAAAAACTAAATAAAAACGGAGCTAATTTAAAATAATGATTAATTTTATTGAATTTGGAGGAAATTTGTGAGTCTTAAGAAAATATTATTTCATTTTATCGAAATTTTAAAAATCTCTGGCTGTCATGGACTAATATATGCATTTAAGGCTTGAGTTCCCTTAGTCGATGATGATAACAGAAATACAGGATTATTATAAAGTAGCTTTTCCGAGGTATTAATATTGGCAGAAAATCTCGTATGTACGGTGATTGAGGCGGAATGAAAATGCGGAGTTTCTGAGAAGTGGTCTTCGTGTAATGGGTTGAACGTCAATAAGGCAGATTGGAACTTAGAATGCTACTTTGTGTCAATTAATGGGCAAAGAGCTGCAGTCGAACATTTTGGGGGAAAGAAGATTGTCTTGTCGGTTTGGTAGCGATCAGGGGACAGGTGATGGGAATCATTCTCTTGGTCTAACGTCTATATGTAAATTTTAAAACACGCATAAAATGTTTCAGCAAAAAGATTCATCCATATCCATTTAGTTATTATTTTTGTGATAAACAGTCTTTTGGTACTTGCTAAAATATTTTTGGCAAATAATAACAAAAATATCTGCGAGAGACGTATCCTAGTGGTATATCATTAGGTCTATGGAAAAATAGGTTTCATATTAAAATCGTAGAATTTAAAATCGTATCCGCCAAGTAAATCGAGGACTGCGTGTATCTTGTTTTCTTCGAATTGAATTTCACTACTTTTCTTCTGAAAGTGATTTATCAAGAAACTTCCTATTTTTATTTTTGCTGTGCTTTCTTTGTTTTTATTGGTCGATTTTCCGAATGAGTTATATGTCAAGAGTGAGTTTTATGATACTTGAGAGTGAAGTTTATAAATTGATTTATTTTTGCCTTTTAGTTTTTGCGCCGATTATTTCATAGAAACAATCTGTTTTCAGTAGAACATATTTCATAGCATTGACTTTGATGGAGCTCTTATGAACTAACACGCAATGGGACAAGGTTTTTGAAACGATACATCGTGATCGGAGCATAAAGATTCAATTAGTTCTGAAGAGAAATTTATCCGAAAAAATCGTTCTGTTGTGCAGGATACGCTTTTTAGCGTTTTTTAAAATGCTTATGAATTCAGTTTATCTGCCCATCCGTCCGTTCATCTCTGTGAACAATATCTCTGAAATCCTGGATCCTGGAGAAGTCGCGTTTTAAAAATAGAAGTCTATATTAGATCTAGACAAGGTACGAATTTGTTGAATGTAGCTAGCTGCTGGGAAGTAATAGGTCTACATCAGAACTTTGCTAGGAACTCGAGAAGAATTCACGCTAAAAAATTATTTTTAGAGGGAACGGTCTATGGATGGAACCTTGGTGTAATGGGTAACGCATATATAATTTCAAAACTTAATTAACGAGGTTCTATTTCACGGGAGTTTTAATGTTAGGTGTCGTATTTTGTCTCTCAATATAATAAAATCGTCATGTCATCATGGTGCGTAGCGCTCACTCTGATGTAAAAATCCTAAAAAAACCAAAAGAGATCTTTAAAAACTCTTATTATGAGTCATGGAATTGTAATACCTTTTTAATTATTCTGTTAATAATAATTTATTCGGTATCTTGAAATATAAATACTGAAAAATTAATTAATAATAATGGCATTTGTTTGCATAGTTGCTATCTATTTTATTCTATTTCTTTAATTTCTTTTCGTCTTTGTGGTTCATTTATTGTTTTTTGGTGGTTTAGTTTGTTTTTAGTTATTTATTCTTTAATTTCGGTTTGTCTTTGTGTTTAATTTGTTAGTTTTGTTATTATTTCTTAGCGTTTCGTCTCTCGACATTTTTCTCTGCACATTTTTTCGTTACTTTGTTATACCTTATACTGTTGCTTATCGTTGTGTAGTTCTTTGTTCATATTTATTTATTCTTTAATTTCTTTTCGTCTTTGTAGCACTTTTGTTTTTTTATATTACTTTTTCTATCATCTCTCGACGTTTGACTCTTAGCTTTTGTTTGTTCGTCTTTATTAAAACGTTTTATAATTAAACCAAAATTGATTTATTTGGGTTTGGAGTTAAGGATTCAAAATGGATGAACGTAGACGTCAAAAGGCACGAGAAAGACAAAAATTATATCGTATACGCAATCGTGAAAAGTTACTATGAAGTCGACGGATTGAAAATATGTCTGAAGGTCAAATCAAATAATTAATATGTAGTTTATAATAAAGTGTTAAATTAAATGTCTTTCAAATTTATCCTTTTTGTTAATATTTAATTAAAAACTAAATGTACATTCCGTATAAAATACGTTCATTAAACTCATATTCAAAACATATTCCCGTCAAACAAATCTAAATTCACTAGGTATATGGTAGGAACAAAGAAACAGCGAGCAGGGGGCTTGCCACCTAGTATTCTTAAATTTTTGTTGCATTTGGCATTACACAATAATATTTATTTACCATAGTTTTTGTAAAACAACGCCTCGTGTAATTTCCTCTGCAATTCTCCCCTCACTTGTTTCATTATATTATGATTACAAGAGAAATGTTACACAAATATGGAGAGTGTTTCAGTAAGATTTCGTTAAGCTGTCACTCGCCACTGCAGAGCAAAGAATATCAAGAACATCTCTGTAAACATATTCATGAAGAAGAGTTTGGTGCTAGGTAATTTGCTTTGGAGTTTATTCTTACAAAAGGTAGAACAACCCATGTTTATTCCTGGAAAATATGTTGATAAATAAAATGCATTCGTTTTGGAGGTTAATTACTAAATCTCCCTTTGACGTACACTCAAGAAAAATTCCACATTCTGCTACTAATCTCCTTGAATGTTTTAATAGAAAACTGATTTGAAATAACGAATGAAACATCGGAAAACTACGTCATGTTGAAAATTAGAATTTGGAAATAATGTTTTCTAATATATATGATTTTTTTGTCATCTATGTACTTATTTTATAAAGATTGTATTTTTATATGATATCCACAATTACCAATGAAAAAAGCTAGTGCATAAACAGCAAGACATGATTCCAAGTTAATTTTTTTCACGATGGTATAAAAAGAAAAATGAGATCCAATTTAACGTTTTGTGGTCATAAAACTACAGACACTCGTTGAGCGTTGATAAAGCATGTAAATAGAAGGGTGACGGTTTATATTAATTTGATAAAGTGCTGCTAAAAGGCGCAAGTATAATATCACATGATCGTATGTATTAATTCATAGGTACACGATACAGATTAAAATGATGGTCCCTCGTTTGATATTTGAGCAATCTAAGTGGATTTGAAGTGTTATTGGAAGATGGATATCGTAAAAGAGGTGCAAATACTTTGTAAACATGAACGTGAAGCCGAACCACCAATATGTTAAACCATTTAAATGTTACGTGAATTCATGTAAGAAAGTGTGCTTGTGAGACCAGTGCCTGCAAAACCAGCGTGAATCGAATTCTGCAAGCTGTCAAGGGTAAACCATACATTCCGAGATTGGTGCATGATATGAGTGAAGACGATCCAGATTTTTGTTTAAATTTTTTGAATGGTTTGGTAACGAGTGGCTAAATAAATTCTTTCTTTTACTTTTGGTGTACTTTGAAACTAAAAAGCCAACAACACCGAAAGAATTGTAACATGAGATAGATTGAGCTTGCACTGCTGTTTCACAAGTAACAGGCGCACAAGTGTGTCACTCTGTAGGGAGTCGTTAACAATTCATTGATGCTGATGATAAGAGCCTCGATTATTTTCGTGTACTATATGACTTTCCTCTAACTTTAATAGAGGCTGAGTTTCTACGTTCTCTGCTGATTCTGGTGCCTAATTAGTTTATTTTACTATCTTGGTTGCCATTCAAAATATCAGCATTATTTTTTAATAAAGATCTACTAAAACTAATTCCTCAGTTGACGAATTGCTGTAGGTTTCGTGTAAATTTCTATTTCACTGCGATTTTTAGTTTAGTACTTTACAACTTCGGCCTTTTATAAAAATGCAATTGAAAAGATAAGAGAAAGACCATTGAACGTTAATCCTCGTATGCACAGTGGAGATTTAAAATTCTTAACATCCACTTAGTATTTTTGAGAATAATAATCTCTAGTGCACTTGACTAGCCAGACAACAGTTTGTGTTTTACGTAAAACCGAAAGTTGATTTGCATATATGTGAATTACATCCGGAATTTAGGAAGAAGGAGTGTCGTGCTTCTCTCACGTCAATAGTGTGGAGGATTTGCATACATACGCACCGAATTCTAAGCAGGAAATTTCTACCTGAGCTAAAGTCGAGACTCCAATTTTTCCACCAAGCCTAGAGGATTCGTTTGCTTAATTCATTTTCAGTCGCAGCATCGAATTCGAATGAAATCGATTCTCAAAACTAGGCCAGCTGGGAATGGATTTCCGTGAAGGAAAAAGATAAAACAGAATCGAGCAAAAAAGTTAATAACAAAACGACATCCACAACCGAATTCCATTCCATCATGTGGGGAAGGTAATAAAAAAACAATAGAGAGCACTTGCGACGCGTATTTGTTTTTTTTTAAAGAAAATTACGTATGGATTCTTCCATGCCTCTTGCATTATAAAAACGTCCTGAATCGCTAACATTAACAGTGGTTCTGCTGATTTCGATTAATCGAAACGTAGTTTCGACCTATCGATCTTCTCCCACACGTAAGACTGAGCACTTTTTCGGTGTCCCAAAAAAATAAGTTAACCACCGTCTGCTGGCTGTGTAAAAATAAAAAAGTTCGAATATCGAAAACGAAAAAAAAGTCGTCGGAAAGACCGCTTCACTATTTTTCCAGTCGAATCGTCCAATTCAAATATTTTACCACACTCGCGGACAGGCCTGTCTGTTAGAACGAGGAATTAGGGAGGAAAATCACCCTCGACGTAACCAATTGTCGCGTCCACAGGGCCGTTATGAAAAAAATATCGACGTGATTGTCGGTTTTCTGGCTTTTTTTGTTATTATATTTTCATTTAATTAACTCCAAATTTCCGTTACTGGATGATTTTTCAAAATGCTATCGTCTCGATCAAAAATAAATAAATAAATAAGATTTTTTTAAAGCTCAAAACGCTAAAAAATGAATGCGCACCTCATCTGCCATCACTGTCGAGTATCCGCTATCGGCGAATATAAAATCGTCCAGTGGGAAGGGACTTTGACGAATGATATGACATAACGGTCGATCAAAAAAGCGAGCGATGTTGACGAATCCGCTTCGGGAGATTTTTCGTTGACTGTTAGCGAGGCATACAAACGAATGGGGTGGCGAAAAAATGGTTAAACAGTTTATTTCTTTCATTCGGTTGCAGTTTTATAACGACACATTGTTACTTTTTAGAGCGTCGAAAAATATTTACTGAATCTATCACTCGCACTGCGGTCAACAACTAATTTTCGATGCTTGAGATAGGTAGCGAAATTTTTTCCAATTGTTTGTAAGCCCAATTTAATACAGAACTTTTACGAAAAGGTTGGTTTCGGTATTTAACTCCTCAATCCTGTGATTTTTCTTATCCCTGTACGCACCTCAAAGAGGCCGTTTAAATGTGTTTCGGCACCCCTTGCATTTGATTATTTTTTTGGTGAGGAAAAAGTACATAGATGGCCCTAAAATTTAGTTTTGAGTAAGGAGAAGTAAAGGCCCGTACATGTGTATGGACAACCACTGCTGAGGATGGGTGGCAAGGTCCGTAAGCAAGTACAGACTGTTGGCTTGAGGTTTTAAACCTACATGAATATAAAGTGTCATAGTTTATATTTCCGATGTGCATGTAAATTGATATTCTAAAGTGATGCAAAAATACAATATTTGTTAATCGTTTAAATTTTCATTTTTTATGGGCACACACGATCCATACGTAATCTCACCAAAGCAGGGTCGTTTAAGCATAAGGACGGACGAGTTCAAACGCTGAAACGGTGCCAGATAACTTTTGAGAATTTACTTAGAAGTCGACCGTGCTGCAAATGCGGCTTAACGATTCGCGTCAGCCCTTCGAATTCGAGTAAAACTCGCAACTCTTTGATCCGAGTCCAAAATGAACATTCTCTACATAATGTCCACGAATGCGTCTGCAAGCTTATTTTTATAGACCCACGAATGACGTTTCAATTTAGTCAGATCCTCTCCTCTAGCTCCATGGACTTAACGCTTTCTAAGTAATTACTCTCGCAAATGAGTTAAAATGCTTTCGGGAATTAATAAACGAAACGCTCTCCTTTGATTATACCTACCAAAGCAACTTAAGTTTGGTTCCAGATTTTTTTTCCTTAGCATAGAAAGGAATGTTTACAACATAATTTCGTCAGTTCAAATTACCAGGGATAAAAATCCTTGATGCATGCAATGATTGCTTTGTAGTCTGCAGTCTACAGTGATTTCATTTTCCTATACCACGAAAATATATCTGAATAGTATAAATAATACGAGCATTATTAACAAACAATCAGTTATTGAGGTTGTAATGGCCATTTATTACTGTCCAATATACATATACTCATATACTTTATTCAGAAAAGGACACATTGGTAATATTAATGTTTATACGTAATTTTATTCTTTTTAAATTTGTGCGATGATATATTGCTCCTACAATACAATGTATCCACCAAAATCTTTATACACTACACCAGTTTTATTTTAAAGCATTACCTTTTGACAATCAATCTCTTAAATTTAGCTCATATTTTTTAAATAGGAATAATATACGGTTGGCTTTGTGGAAACTATTCTATTTCAATGTGACTGTACGTTGCAGAGTTCGTCTCACTCAAATCAACAACGCTTGATTAACTGGTACTTCAATACAAACATAAAATTCTCCACCAGATGAGAATAAATCTTTTTATAAACAGCCGAAATAAAACGTCGAAATTGTATTTTCTTTCGAATATAAAAATGTCATCTCGAGAAGCTCTCTCATCTCGGTCAAAATTTCCCTACGCGGTTTCCTATTTTTTTTTAATGGGTGTCACCAAATTTCGGCTTTTCATCATCTCCTCGAAGCAACACTTTTCAGAAAAATCCAACAATTAAAAAAACAACAATTTCCCCTCATGCAGAAGGGAACACGATTTGGCTTTTTATTTTTATTGCTTTCTTTTGTTTCGAGAATCCAGTCGCCAACGAATTTCGATGGCGTTCATGATCTGATAACCTTTGAATTAATTTTTCCTTTACATATAAAGAATAAATCGTCGGCGCGTACCGAAACACATAACGCATACACCGAACACTTTCTCGAATCTCTCTCTCCGAAATAATCCGAAAACTTTATCCCGACGGGATATTGATGAAGATGCGTCGATATAAAATAACTACAAAGGGAAAAGAAGAGAATGATAGAGAGAGAGAAAGAGGTGAAAAAATTACACGATTCCACCATTAAAGGGATTTGGAGTGTCACGTCAGAGAGCGAGGTGGGGGCGGGGTGGGAGAGGAGAGAGAGACGCGGACAGAGAAGTGAGAGGGAACGGTTTTAAATAATGGCCTCGATTTATAAGAAGAGAGAGAGATAAACCCCTCCCTAACAGACTAATTGAGAGATGTAGGAGAAATGTGGTGCCGCATAATACGGTCAAATATCTCTTTGGGCTTAGAGTCTAAGTCTAAGTACAAGCTTGTCTAAGCCTTAGACAAGCTTGTACTGAGGAACGTGGACAGAATCAATGACTCACATCTCCGCCAAAGGCAACGCGAAGAGAGAGAAGATAGTGAGGAAAAGGACGTTCCGCAGGATGACTAAACAGAAAATGTAAGCGACTGCTCCGCCCCGAGTTAATAATTGACCGAAAAATTCTCAACGGCCAAATGCGAGCTGAATAGAAATACCTTTCATATGTATGTTCGTACTTTGGCCGAATTGGCAGTTCCAGGGAAAAGTGCACGCGATGATTTTGAAAATAACAATCAATTAATTCATCATACAGAAACTAAGACCAAATTGGATAGCGAAAATTTAATTTGCGGCGTGAAATATGCCTTTTTCCGAAATGAAATGAGAAGGGAATTGGCAGTAATTAATCAACCATACACCATGGATTTTAATTAAAATGTTTATAAACAAATGATGTATATCCTCTTACGGTCGGAATCTAACGGATACATTAGGTAGGTTTTGTAGAGTCTACTATGTATTAGTGAATCACCACCGATGATGCGTCATTGTTGTCGAAATGCATATATGATGGTCATCTTTTTACAGCAACAAACTATCTTATCAATAAAACTTAAAAGTATTTTTCACTACTGGATGACAAAGCCAAAAGAAGAATGATAAAACAGTGAGTCCTATCTCATTGTTTTTCTTGTAATGTATTTATTTATATATTTTCCGAACTTCAATATTGCGAATTTTTAGCTTGAAATGAATATATCACAAAATTTTAGTTAAAAAGGGTGAGATAATTTTCCCGGAGATGGTGGTACTACGTTTGACGGAAATTGGCTGTTGCCCGAATCGTCGAAGACGAACGAAAACGCAGTAAATGTTAACGTTACAAAATCTGTAAAATAAGTTTGCTTTGATACTAATAATAAGTACAGACTGTCCCAAGAGTCCCTTTACTCCTAGGTTTTAAGATTGAGTCGTAAAAATAAACATATGCTATATTTGTCATAGGAATCATTATATTCGTTGTATTTTGTTTATTTTTATATTTATGATTATTTATTCGTCACAATTATTTCTAATAATCACGAACATCTGTACCGGTGCCATTTTTTTCAGCACAGACCGATGCGGCGCAGATTTCCATGATTCATCTTTCAAAACATGGGATTAATGACCCAAACATTCTTTACCAAACTCCCCGCTCTTCTGAACGAACCATAGTCACTGATCTGCACCATGAAGAAGGCAAGAATTAAAATTTTTAAAATCTGATGTGACCACCACATGATTTTCTACATACCTGTAATATTTCTAAATATTCCAAATAGGTTAAATGATAGAAAATATTTTAAGGAACGGCGAGAAAAATGTAAAGACTTTACAAAGAACAGAAATATACTCAAACCGTAGCCTTCTGATATTGGATATAGCCCCGAAGCTCGAACAATTAAGAAAATAAAAAGTAGCGTAAAATTTTTACAATAGTCGACGGTAGGTGTTGTGGTTGTAGCAGCTAAAAAATGTAGTTTTTGAATTATCTCTTCAACAATACATTATATGGCAAAATGTTTCAAACGCATGTTTTAGACCTTAAAACATGTGTTTCCGATGAAATATCGAATTCGATTTTTTTCATGAAAACAATACTTTCTCTATACTTCGTATATGGATAAAATAAAAACGCAACTAATCCCATACGCAGCTCACAACAATCATAAGTGAAGAGATTTATGGGGCAGACATACTGATATTCTTGTGCTTACTGCAAGTTATTGTGAAGACTAAATATACCATAAATATAACAATAAATATAGCAGATATATATGGATGTATGCATGTGTGTGTTGTATTTTTACATACACATGGGGGTTTTGGGACTTTTGGGACACCCTGTAAAATAACCCCTTGCTCAACGCGGATTTTCCCAATGCGGATATGGTTATTCGCTCTTAAATAAATGTGACCCTTTTTTATCCAACATTTATAGAATTTAATTACACATAGCTAGCCTGGACCTCCCTGGCTCAGTTCCGCCTAGAAAACCTCCT
Source organism: Tanypteryx hageni (assembly GCA_028673005.1). Lineage (NCBI taxonomy): Eukaryota > Metazoa > Arthropoda > Insecta > Odonata > Petaluridae > Tanypteryx > Tanypteryx hageni. Next base: position 63,763,962 of record CM054116.1, read on the forward strand.
CGTTCCTGGATCCTAGACGTTCTCCTCCCAGGAATTTGTGAGAGTACAATAGTGATGAAATAAACCGTATAGAATCCACTTTTAAAGCAAAGCGGACAAAGTGCAATCTACAACGAACGGGAAAAGATTATAAAGAGTTATGCAGTACAGACTATATGATTTTTTTCCATAAGGTATTAAATCGGCGGATGGCGGTCTTTTCCAACGTGGCCTTTTCAAAGAACGTGACCCCAGCGTGGCGTAAGGAAACGCTGTAGCGACTACAAAATTCAAAATCGTCCCATGCTCGACGACACTTGGGTCATCAGTCCTGTATGAGAGCCAACAAAATCAAACCGAGCGGACGAGATAAAAACTTTAGAAATACCGAAAACGCATCGCAATGGAATGATTGCGCGAATTTAATCGTGCAGAAAGTCATTCCGCATGTTGCACCTCGTAACGACATGTCAAGATTCTGGCTTGTTAAAACGCAACGAAGCAGAGCGTGATGAAAAGTTGAATGGTAGGCCAGTGTTAAACGAAACAAAGACGTTTTCGATTAAACATTTCGCTCGTTACCATTATAAACCTGTCTAATTGACTTTTCCACCCTCTCCTGAATAAATGTTTTCCAAACACGTTTCTTGAATTTAAAACATCAGGAAATTTATCCATATCAATGAATTTCGGTGAAGTTCACTCAGATTCACCCAACAAAATAAAATTGAATCAGCGGCCGAATTATTGCCAAGTACGGTGTTATTGACGCGAGAAGCTTAAAGAATGCAGTGTTGATAAATAAAAAAAGTATTAATTCAAGAATGATCTCGCATGAAAGTGGCAGTAAGGGATGACTATACAAATGAAATTTAAATTTTGAACGGAAAATTATTCAAAGATAAATTGATAACGCATTTCTCAGGTTATAATACTTACACTACATGAGTCAATCCATTAATGTCTCATTTAGAATTCTATAGTGGAGTTCCTAGAGAACTTGATAACCAAATTAGTATTGTACCAACAAGTTGAGTTGCACCAGAATCAAAATATTTGAATTACCCGGCCTTTTAGGTCTCTACCAAACACCAATGCGCCGATAAAGGTCACCAATCACGAAATAATTAACCGATAAAAATAAATAAAACGACAGTTAGTTCCCGTCGGATAAATCCCTGAAATGACGCGCACGTAAGAAAAATTAATTATTCGGCTTCCGCTAAAATCTTGTTTCACTCCAAACTCCCATCAACGCTCCAAATTTAATTGCAATCTATAAAACATTCTCGTTAATCAAAAATCCTGTCACAGCCGCCATGCCCAAGCGAGGAAAACAGTCGAATATCAGCGATGAAAATCCGTATCGATTTCAAGTTCTCCTTTGGTGACGAATTCCGACAAAAGCGGGAGGGGAGGAAAACACGAATGCTAATTGGATTATTCCACCTTCCTTTTCTCATCGGATACACATAGTTTTCGATGGCAGGAAGGATTCTCTTTCGATTCTGTAACTCTACGCGTTCAACGAGTACAGCAAGAGGAAGGTCACCGATCAAGACAAAGTGGGATAGAGATCAAACCCGACACCATTGAAGGTTGAGAGAGGACATTTCAAGGGGAAACGGAGAAGTTATAGTGTTAAAAAAACTGGAAACGTAACACTTCCCATCGCCGCGAGAATCAAAAGTTTGTCAGCGATGTGCAGGTCGCCTAAGTTTCCTAGTACGAGACCGCACTCCAAGGATAAAGAGGTAGCCTATCACTACCGTAGGAGGAGGGGTTGTAACTAGAAAATCCTACATACCAGTCGCAGTATAGCCTGTTAATACGGACGCTACGACGTGGTGTGAGTATTGCCTTCGATAAAAAAAACCGGAACGGTGCAAGAGAGGGAAGGGGAGCGTAAAATATAAACTTCCAAGAGTCATCCCCATCGCGCGATAGGGGAAAAAAGAAGAAACAGAGATGTGGAAAAAATGCACTTCTGTCGGAGGGTCGTCTGAACCACCATCTTCCTAACTACCGTATATCAATCCTCTCTCTCTCTCTCTCTCATACACATACATGCGCCCAACCCTTGAATAAGAGGATTGATGGGCCTGGATTAAAGGAGGAGTGTACCCGATAGGGGGGAGAGGAGAATTCCAGAGAGGGGAGGGAAGAGAATTCGAAAGAGTGGAGGGGAGGGGAGGAAAGTAAGTATGGGGAGGATTGCGTTCGGTAGAAGGGGAGCAGAATGCTAAAAGCGAATGATAACCCCCACGTGCAGGCACGGGAGAAGGGCAGATACGGAGGCGGGGGATGGGGATGTAATATAATGTGGGATGGGATGACGATGGGATGTATCAAAAAATAAAGAAGGGTGGGATAATTGAGGGAATATATATATAGAGAGGGAGAGCGGGGTGGAGGTGAAAGGATATGGAATGGTGTGCGATGTAAGGGAGAGAAAGAGAGGGAGGGAAGGGGTGACGTTGAGGGGCGTGGAGGGAGAGAGGGGGTGGAGAGCGAGCTTTAAGAGGAGAACGGAAGGGAATGGAGGGGAGAAAAGGGTGGGAGAATGACGTTCCGTGGATCTTTCTAGTGCTAGCCGGGAGAGAATGAGAGGGAGCGTTGAGTGATGAGAGGGGAAAGTGGAGTGGAAAATGGGTGGTTAAGAGGGTATGGCGGCGGTAGTGCAGGAGGATAACGCGGGGAGGTGTGCGGAGGAGAAGGGAGGTGAGGTAAGGCATAGAATGGAGAAGTGAGATGCTATAGGGACGTAGGTTTAGGGTATGTTGGAAAAAAATAGAAAGAGGTAGGAATGAAAGGATGGATCCCAAATACAAACCTCTCTTTCCCCTTTCCCCCCTCGATATACCCAGTTTTTGTATCAACATGAAAATGCCTTAAGTGCACGGACAGATTGTTGGCAGAAATTCTTTTTTTAATGAAAAGAGGAGAGGATGTATGTAAAATTTAAACCGTGGAAATAAATAACTCGTGAAATTCTCCGCCATTAAGTTTATTTTTTGGCGTTTTTTTCTGTGGGTAGCTATTTAGCTCTCCATTTTTTACGTTATTTTTCTTTTTTTTTAATAAAAGTGGCTTTCATATGTAATGGTATTCGCCATTAAAAAGTTCCTATCCCATTCCATATAACTCTTTACAAGGCAGCGTGCATACTTTTCATTAAACCAAGGAAACGAAATTGAACATTCAAATCCGTGACAATGCTTTCCCGAAATTTTACAGCCGAAATAATTTGCATGCAGTGATTAGAGGTATGGCTATTTAAATATGAATAGATTACAAGAATCCATAGTATAACGAAAAAAAAAAAGTTTTTGTTGAAATTTTTCGGAGAGGAGAAGATAGCCGTGTTTCGCAAAAATCCCGAAAATATGTAGCTCGGAAATTCGGTTACGCGACCATAGAAATCGTGCTTGCTGAGGAAAAAAAACGAATCGATTCCTCAGCTCTAGCGAGAAACGTGTACGGAATGAACGAATTTAACCTTTAAAGAGATGGAAAATATAGAGACTCCATCCGACATTTTAAAAAAACTCAACCGATTATGCTTATACCATCAGCCTCGTTATGGCGAACGGAGGAGTTCTCGCAACTCGATGGGAATGTTAGGAAATATTCTTATGCTCCGGAGGATGAGAGGACTCCTAGAGAGAGAGAGAAAAAATATTTTAAGGGGCCGCGAAGAACGCTGAGAATGACTGTCGCGGAAATACGGCGGGAGAAGTGCGTAGCGAGAGTTTGATTCTGAGGCATGTGTGGGGGAAAGGGAATCGTTGCCGGGTCCGGACAAAATGTGCGATGAGGCGGAATTAAATGATGGAGATAACTAGCGTCGCCTCTCCATCTTTTTTCCCGTTATAAAGGTGTATATTTTCTGCCACTCAGCTTCCTTCCTGCTCGTCGTCCTTCCCTTCATCTTCCCTTTTTTCTCGTCACCTCTCTCGATTAATCCCTTCTCTTTCACCGGCCCTTCTTCAGTCTTTCTATCTTATCACTCTTCTCCAACTTCCTGTCTCATGCCTTTCTTCCTCCTATACACTTCGCTGCTCCCATCCCCCCATTAAAACACCCATCTACTGCTCACTCTCCCCTTCTTCCAATTCGCCAAATTTCCTCTTTTGTCTCAAATTCCAGCTCCCTGTCCTACTCTCGCTTTCTCACCCTTTCCCTATATTCTTTCCTCCTTTCTCTTTCTTTATACACCTTTCTCCTTTTCTCCCTCTTTCTTTCTGTATCTCTTTTCTATTAATTTCTCTCTCCTTTCTTTATCCCACTTTCTTTCTCTTTTACTCTCAATCTTTCTGTAAATTTCTCTTTCGTTCTTTTTCCATTTCTCTATTCATTGCTCTCTTCTATTCCTTTTCTCTACTCGTTTCTCTCTTTCTCATTCCCAATTCCTTTCTCATTTTCTCCCTCCTTTTCCTCTATTCATAACTCTCTTCCTTTCTCTAACCAATTCTCACTCTATTATTATTTCTCCCCATTTTACTCTCACTACCTTTCTTCCTGTTCTACCCAAAATCCCAATTTACACTTTCTCTCTATCCGATTCATTAATCCCTTTCACTCTTTCCGAACCTTACCCCTTCAACCTTTCTTCGCCTCCCTTAATCCCTCATCTACTATCGCTTGCTTCCTATTTTCCCTTTTTTACTCATCAAACTCCATTCACCCTCTAACAACTCGTCTTCACTATCTCTTAGCCTTTTCTAATTCTACCCCCCGCTCTTCTCTCTCTCTCTCTCCCCCCCCTCTCTCTCCCTCTCTCTCCCTCTCTCTCCCTCTCTCTCCCTCTCCCCCTCTCTCCCTCTCCATACACACATGCACGCACGCACGCACACACTCTAGAAAATTTATAAAATTATATATTTTAAAATGATGATTAAATTTAATTTTATTATATCTCATTGGGAAATTTAAATTTGATTATAAACTATAAAATGCCACTTGAAATCAACTTTTTATTTTACTTTATTTTGTATGTATTGTTTGCCAAATACTTTCAAGCGTAACCATTCGCAATTAAATCTTCAATAAAATAAATCTTTCAACTACATATTTTCATTTTAATAATGAGATAAAAAGTTATGAGGAATCTTCTTTTGATAATACGCAATCGTAACTCATTTATTGGATGCCCTCTAGTATTCAACCTGTTTTCGAAAGCGCTTTTATACAACCGACAAACAAAATTCGAATCGCGACGCGAAACAAACTGCCAAAAAATCATTGGCCACATGATTTACCTTATTGAAGGTCTCTACCTCGATATTTTTTGGGATCGAAAAAAGAGAGAAAAAAATAGACTCGATTGGACGCTTTTTTTCGGTCCAGCCTCCAACTAATTTAAAGGCGTCTCCCGCTGTTCCCCATTTAACCCTTTCAGCTCATCTCTTTCAGATTCAAACTCGGTTTTCGATCCACCTGACCCCTCCCAATTTCTCCTCCTCCTCCATCTCCCCCTCCACTTACCTCATGCAACCCGTAAACGCCTCCCACCCCCTCCCTCTTAGCCTGCGACAGACCGCGAAACCCCCGACTTAACGAATGACAGGTCGCCTAATCAATTACCCTATCCGAACAAAGGTATATAAGGGCATACACACGCCAACGATGTGTGACTGATTTTTTGAAACAATCTCTATAACATTTTCTGGTGATTCCCCTTCTCGGCGTTGATCTCTATCAATTAAAACGACAGCGCAGGAGAAGGAAGATTAAATAATAAAAGTTGGACGCATGCGGAAGGGAGAATATGAGGGTGAGAGGGGGGGAGAGGGAGAAAGTGCCGATTCCATTGGCGGTCGTTGCCCTCCCCCTCTTCGCGCCCAGAGTAATTTTCGCAGGATTAAAAAGGGCCGGTTATTGGTTTATCAGACCCTTCACTCACGTGGTCGGAAACGATATGGACAGAGGATAGATCCAAAAGAATGTTTGGAGGCGTCGTTTTAACACGAACACGACGCGCTCTTATGTATTTGATTCGCCGTTCGGTTTCTACTCTTTTTTTGCGGACCATTTGATTTGGCGCTCGTCGCAAAAGAGAATCGATAGCATCGATGGGTCCGTGAATATCAACTGGAAATTCCCATTTACTCGCGATCGGTTCGTCGAAAGGAAACCGTTTCCTCCGCCGTTCGTGATGCGGGCGAAGGACGTGAATTATTGGGAGAGCGATCTTGAACACAATTTACGTCCGGCTCCCACGTCTGCGGTTGTCAAGGGTAACGACTCTCGCGTTTTTTCGTGTGACGTAATTAACGAGATCGGGCGCCAAATTTAATGATTCTGTTTAATGGACTTATCAAATAAGTAGCGGTTTCAAAAACATAATTTCAATTATCGCAAACGGTAAATATGATTATGAGAGGCAGCATTGTCCATTTGATGCGAATTATTATGATTTTTCCTTGTGCAGAAGCGCATTTATTAGATATTTGGGTTTAAATTCTGTATGTGATGTGATAATGTTCAACGTCATATGTAATACGATAATTTTTGTAATGCACAGTTTTCATTTCAAACGTATTCGCTTTCATCCACGCACGAATTTGCTATTCCATTTAATATACAGATCAAATATTAATTTATTATATTAAAGCTGAATAATCATTTTGGCCACGAAGCGATAATGAAGCTGATTTCAACTATTAACTTATGGTTTAATAAATACCTCGTTTTCCGTCAAAAAATCACTGAATCCAGAAGTACGACGCAAATGAGATAATCTTTCTGTAAGATTGATTCAATTAATAGAATTGTAGCGAACATTTTAATTCATGTTCCGTTACGCCTTCGAATTTAGAAATGCCATCTCATTTTAAATATTCCAAAATTTTATAACAAGGAAATACTGCAATTTGTACAATTGTTATCTCTCTCCATATTTACATTTTCGCAAAACAATTCGACTGAAAATTAAGTTAATTTTCCTGTCGCTCTGTTAGAAAGTAAACCTTTACCATCGAATGAAACATCAAAAGGGACTAATTTTTTACCTTTACTTTTCTTCGAAAGTCGCGTGCTCAAAACAAATAATTGCAAAATGAAAATGGTATTTCCGGCACCCGTTGTTTTTCCTGGAAATGCTTTGGGTCGATTGCTCCAAACAAGTTAGGAAAAATAGAAGGTTGAATTCGATTATTTGATTCACTCGCTAACCCGTTTAGCTGCATGTCCGTGTGCGGAGCGAATTCCATTTCGATTAAACCACCCTGTGTAGCTCAAATGTTATAAATTAAGTACTTCCGACACAATTCAAACGGACTTCTAGAAAACGAAATTAGATCGGAAAAATTCATGATTGTAGGGAAACAATTTCAGATATGACAAAAGTAAGTAATTAACCATATACAGATCACTATTTGTTAATTATTAAAATATAATTCCAGGCGAGTACATATGTTTAAGAGTGCGCTTGCTTGAGCAAACGAAATTTATAGGCCTTATGGTTTTACGGTCTCTGCTTGGAAATATCGAAGTACGAAATGAAGCTACGTAAGAACTGAAAGAAAGTAAATATAAGAAGAAATTCTTCACTCCTTGAGGAATATTTGATAGATGACGTCGCAGAGGAAGGAAAACGCAGGCTAATTATACAAGTTCAAATTTGATTTTCCTACAATAGTCTCGATGCGGCGTAATGAACATGATTTCAGTCGAAATTACGATCATAAAAAGTGCGGAACGACGATCGTCATAATATTTAAGACATATAGCTAGTAATAGGGAGGTTAATCGACGACAAGTGTCGCCTCTTTCGTACTCTATGCGTCAGTTTTCATGATAACGACATCGTTTCAGGAGAAAATTGCCTCTTCCTTCTTTCGTGAATTACACGACGTAGAGGAGGCAAAACTATTGATGTGAAAAGGTAGGGGGAAAAAACGTGGAATAAAATAGAGTAATCCAACCAACCTAAGGTAAAGATGAGGACTATAAGGTTAAAAACAAGCAAAGGAGTATGTATAAGAAAAATAAGACATTAAGGGAGAAAAAAATTCATATTTAAGAAAGTAAAACAATGAAGTTCTACACAGATGCAGTACGGGTCGGCACATTTCTTCCTAAATGTAAATTGCTATCCACTTAAAAATGTACCAGAAATTGATTATTCGCGTGGATATTGTTTTTATTTTAAACAATCTCGTTATTATTTAAATGAGAATATTAATAAATTTGACTTTTCATGATTAATATTTCATTATAAAGTATAGAACTACAAGACTGTGGTGAAACAATGATTAAATGTACATTTTAATTCTTTTGCTAATTTATGTCATCCGTCAAATTATTTTTTTTAAACAGTCAGATGCAAGGGAATAATTATACACTTCTTTAAAGGGGGAAAATAAAACGAAGGCATAAGGAAGAAATTGATTAAATGCTGCGAATAAAGTATCGCTTTGTACGAAGCAGAAACATTGGACACTCGGAAAAAATTACATAAAATACTTGGAAATTTTCAAAATGTGGGCATGGGGAAGAGGACTAATTGTAAATATTAAATGGGCAGCTAGGTTAAAAACGAGGAAGTATTTAGAAGAATGGGAGAAAATAGAATTATTGTATAGGTTTTTAGATAGAGAAAGGCGAATTGGATCAGACATGACCTGCGGAGAGAAAGCTTGATTAAAACCGTGTTAGAGGGAAAAATGGAAGGAAATTGAGGAAGTGGAAGAAAACTTTCAGATCCTAGATTACTTGAAGAGAGCTATCATCAAATGAAGAAAGTTTCGGAAAACAGGAGTATGTGCTGAACCAGGTTGAAACAATATTAATCACGTATCTGCCTCGGAAATGATGTGTATGCGTGTTTGTGGGTAGGGAGGTCTTTTATTTTGAAAATATTAATTTAAATACAAACGTAAGCAAGTCAATGATAAATTCCACTGGTGTGTCATTATTTGCAATATATGATTTTTTATACAAATTAATAACAAAAATATATTTGTTAAAGATTTATTCATTTAGTTGCTTATAATACTAGTCCTCACTTTTTGGTAAATAAATCCGTAAATGTTATGAACTCCGTTAAATATGGCTTACTGTAATCGCAATGTATTACAGGTTGAAGCTATTTTTATGATCACATTAATCGGTCAAATTTTCAATTTTAATTAAAAAATAAAAAAGTTATATATGCGAATCTCTGTGTAATTTATACTAGATCTACTAACGCATAAATCACTTAAAACTGGTATATACAAATAACCGTTTATAGACTGCCTTTTTTCTGAGTCGCATTCTAATCTCATCAACGGTTTTATAATTCAGGAATTACAAACGAAATAGTCAGAAAACAATAATTTCTGGTCTTGATAACGCAAAATGAAGATTGACGCATTCATTTTCCTTCCAACGAAATGCGGAATTTTCTCTTAATGTTTCTATAAACCCGGTGTTATGAAAAAAAACTTCATTTAAACAAACCTCCCATCCGAAAGAGCGAGACGAAATAATATGAATCAAACATTCCGGTATGACGCTATCTCTGCTGATTGGCTCTCCAAACCTACACCATAGTATTTCTCGCGCAAAAAATGAAGGGGTTGTTTCTCCTCCCGCCTCGTCCCTTGCCTAGTGGTTTCGTTCAAGAGTATCGCTGGCCTAAAACCTCTGACCCATATGCCCGAAATGGTACAGCGCGCACACACACACACACGATGACCACCAAACCGGCCGGAGGTCTCAGAAAACAACCTCAAGAGACAACGCCCCTCTATCCCACTCCATATACCTTGAGTTTCGCGCCAGACTACGTCGTGCGAAAACAGGCTCTCCATTCTGTACGGTTCGGACTCGCCTCACTAAAGATAATGAAATAAAACGTCAGTTGCTATAAAATTTACGGCAGTAACACAGGAACCGTAAAGATTAAATTTATTCAGAGAGAAGGTGAAAAAAATAATATTCCGGAGTTCCGATTATCCAAACTCCGATCATCTGGATCAAATTCAAAAGAATAAAAATTGTCGCGGTAAATTTTCAGGCTCAAATAAATTAGAATGTTCTTGTGGAATCGCTTATGGTAAATAAAAAAAATCTTTTAAAGAGGTTTAACAGAAATTTCACAAATGCGCATTTACTTGCCTAATGCAGCGAAAGTATTTTAAGGCATATTTACCCCATTACAGTATGAAATTTTTAAACGTCTAATTATGGGGAAACAAACCTTGGTCCCAGTTACATCAGAAAATCTCAACTTTAGTGTAGTCACATTCGGTAGCATGCCCTAATAATGTAAATAATGTAAATCGCACAAGGGGAGCAAAACTCATTTTCTCCTAACCGTTCTTGCTTTTTAGTCTTAATTCGATAACCAGCAAGAGTCTTGAAACAACACCGAGAAACCATCTTACGGCATGCATATTTTTTGCACTTTCTCTCGGTATTCTTCAAACTACAAACCATTCCGCCGACGAAAGAAGAAAAGCATTAGGCAACAATTCTTCGCGAAAGCATCCTTGCACGCTCTTGCAAATGAAGCGCCGTCACTGGAAGCGGGCGATATGTTTCACGGGACAGAAAAAAAGTAGATGGGAAAGGTCGGAGGGAGAGAGGTAAGGAGAGAGTAAGTAAAGCTTTCCAGTGGAAAATATAGACCGTGGGAAGAACGAGGGAGTGGGAGGAGGAGACAAAGAAAAGGAGAGAGAAGAGATGTAGAGGAATGGCTCGGGGCAGTCGTCCAAGAAAACGCCAGGGAGGTCATCTGTCGGCAGAGAAAAAAAGCAAGAAGCCGAGGAAAACGCAAGATGTTAGGATATGACGAACAGTCTTGCCGTTCACCTCATTGGAGGAGGGAGGGGAGATAAAAGGAATTTGGGGCGAGAGAATTGCGTTTCCACCCAGAACCTCCCCTCCCGCAACCTCCAAAAACGGCGTCTAGTTTTCTAACACGCTGTGAAATTGTGCATGGATGATTTTAAAGCATGTGCGTTAGTGTACCGATGTGCGAGCATGCGCGTGTTTGTTCGCGCCCGTTCTGCGGAATGCAAAAATCTCGTCTGCGCGCACGGAACGCATTTTTATGTCATTTCCCCGAAAGTGGGACGCAGCGAGGGGTTCCTTTTTTGTCCTTATTTGTTAACAGATGTTTCCGGACGTGCGATTGCGGAACAAAAGGAAATTCAATGCATCGAGGGACGGCAGAGGGACGAAAAAAACAACCACCCCGAACCGATGAGTTATGAAGCTCTTTCCAATTTCCAAACGTGTTCTATAATTGCTATTGGGTTTCCCGTTTCTTTTCTGGAGAGATTTATCGCATCCGAAGATAGGAAATGATTTTTCGGAGTAATTTCGCGAAAAATCATTCTCTATTTTTTTCCCGAGGTTTAATTACGGCAAGTCGTGGAGAATAAGGGTTTGCTTATGTCAGAGAAAGGTCAGCCGGCGCCAAAAACGTACAGCTTTCATTTTTTGCACGCGATCCTTATCCCACACGGCAACGATTGGTCCTCTAACAAAACTAAAGCAATAAACATCGCTGGAGCTAATGAATAAAACATTTTTTTTAATTCCCGTTATAAAACATTTGACAGCTGCATTGAATGGAAACGTAAAAAACGCGGAAATAAAACTAGTCGCGACAAACGGAATTGGCTCGTGGGACGTGGTATTCATTTTTTATATTCTCTTTCCCTAAAAAACACGATTTTATTGGTAGGGCCGTTTGGAAAAGAAAAAAAAACACTTAAGCGCTCCATTACGCCCTCAAAATTCCGTGTGACAAAACACACACAGAGTTGTGTTTAGCATCGCAGCTGCGCAACTCATTTCCCCTTTTGTTTATGGCGCCTGACGCCAAAAATATAAATGAGAGTCGCCATGCAAAAACAAACGCTGTTCCCCGTCTTTTCGGTCGATCGAACGAAATATTTGGAATATTTAGGGAAAGTCCTTTTAGGTATGCCGGAAAAACTGTGATCCGTAAGCAAAAATGTCGATTTATAAATGTATTCCGCCGATTTTCCCGCGAAAATCGTTATCGCTGCGAATCTCGACGAGCGGTAACTTGAAAGTGGTGGTTCAAAGGATCGGGATGAAAATGGCTATTATTTTATGAAAGCGGAAACTCTTTAGCTTTTAAAAAAGAGAATTGGATTATACCGATCGATTTTTTTAACGATCTAATATTCGGCTTCCCATTGCTATTTACTAGTATTCATCAGTTACCCGAGGAGGTTATTTACAGATACGATTTAATAGTTTCATGGCTGAGCGTAATCAGTCGGAAATAACCAAATTTAGTATTTTTCCTAAGATAATCAGTACCTTTCTTCCCAACTCTATTGAGCATATTTATATTACTTTTAGGATTCAATAGCATTTAGTCGGTGAAACAGAGCATTTCAAAAATATTTCTGGAGTTACTCAGACACCCTGCGCCCTTCCATGTTACATTTCTTATTGCGAGTCATTATTATTATTATTATTCTATATCTGGCTCTAATTTTCATAAATCAATGGAATATCGTTACAATTGACCAGTTGAATGTTTCTACCCTCTCTTTACGTTTTATTAGGCAGGTGAACGTTTCGATTTACATCGCGACTTGGAGAAACTCCGTGAAATTCTTCTCAATAGTTGCGTAATATTTCCATCAAATAACCCAAATACAGTGCTCAAAAGAAGTAGTGTCATAAAAAAACTCGGTCAGACCTTATCAAAACCAGCAGTCATTTCTCGGTTGCAACAGAAAACCTTACCAGAGCAACTAAGGGAATTGGGCCAAAAATTTGTACCGCCTAGAACAGAAAATGTTTCTGGAGAGCCCGGTCCATCTAGGCCTGCAAAATTACACTTTGTCGTAAGAAATTAAGACACGAAAACAACTTCGTCCTGTTCTAAATTTGAGAGGTCGATGTGTATGAAACACGTATGTTAGTACTGCCTTGACAGCGAATAACACAACGAGAAGTGAACTTAGATACTTATTATTATTATTATTATCATCTTATTCATAATATTATGTTAAAAAAATAAGTTATCATAATTACTATTATCTAAGTCTAATTATTATTATGCACAAGTATTGTTATTATTATAAAAGTTCTTTTGTATGCATGTTAGCTAACCACAATAAAAATATATTTAACAAACAAAATAAATTTGAATTTTCTAAAGTATTTTCTTACTAATTTAAGAATACAAAAAAAATAAAGAAAAATAAAAAATCATGAATAATTATGCTGGAAAATGCAATTTTAAATGGAGTGACTCAGTCACCCTGCGCGACCGTCTGTGCTCCAGAATTCTGGCGGGTTAAAAACAAGGTGAATCATGGTTCATGAATAATGATATTTTTCGAAGTTTATTTTTCGGTGTTTAAAAAAATACTATATTAAAATAGCAAATTTTTAATACGCCGATTTTCTTTTGTTTTTATTGAACTTTGATATTATTTACCGTCCAATTAATTATCCAATACATCGGCCATTATTGATGCTAAATGAGTATTACGTAGTAAAAGCATTTGGCAGATATTTATTGATTGCATTAAATTATAATTACATAATTAATGCAGCGACTTAAAAAAAAATAAAAATTGCGAAATTATTATATTTTACATTCGTTCGTATTAGAGCAGCAGTATTTTCAGAAATATATGTTAATTAAAACCACTAAGACGCAAGCTCTGTAATTGATTACTTAATTATTTGTCCTTGAGTAGGATTATTATATTAATTAAGTGGAATAAAAAAGGGCTATAAATTCCGTGAGTTACGTTCATATACACATGCCAAATCAATTTAATCAAGTTGGCAATTTTAATTTACAGCAAAAACAGCATATTTTATGCTTGACCCTCTGCAACAACATTTTGTTTCAGTATTTTTCTAAAATCATTAATATTTTAATGATACAATCAAAAGTGGCTCAGTTTTGATAACTTTGTGTAATTATAGTATAAATAAATTTTGTGATATTCTATAGCAGCTGGGTCGCGAAAGGTTTTCAAAGGGATTGCAAAAGGTTTACAAAGCGTCGTAAAGACAGTTTTTCTGTATATTCTTTAATTTAATGCTAATAATAAAATTAACCGTTTATGCAAATAAAGTAGTTATAGTAATTTGGACGCTGGCTGCTACTCGCCCGATGCTTGAAAAAGTCATCGGGTACGAATCCTGCGCGAGTAGGATTTTTTCTCAAGGTCACCCGGCCCCCTGTTTGCATGGTTTTGAGGAGACCGCGCAAATTCAGCTGTTCCGTCCTTCGGAAGGGACGTTAAGCCGTTGGCCCCCCTGGTGTTCTTCGTAAGAGCAGGCAAATGCCGGCACCGGGTTTCCCTCCTCCCTTCTGTGTGCGAGTCCGGTGTGGAAGGCAACGGGAAACCACCACACCGTGTATGTATATTCCCTAGTCAAAACCAATTGATTAATTAATTGGTAGGACCTGTCGCAAGACAGAACACGAATGAATGATGAGTAATTTGGAATTAATACCATCTTTTATATTTATTGTTTGATGGATCTGGATAAGAGGTTGCGATATGGTCGGCTGCTTCAAAAGGGGTTTTCAGGTGCATAAAGTTTGGGAACTGCCGTTCTATAAGCATTTAAATACCCCTATATCCTACCAAAAATCTCTATCAATAAAAATTTCCCTTAATCTATATTTCGATTTAATCTATGTTCAACCATAAATATATCCATAGTAAATAAAACTCGACTGCAGATCTGAAGTATGTTTCAAAACAGGTTTTGAAATGGGGTATCAATTGGAATAAATAAGCATTACTGACATGCCAATGTAATAAATTTAATTGCATGGCATCATTAATGCATTTAACCTTCTGGATAGTATGCAAATATGTCAAGTGAAGAACAAATTTTGTGAGTTCGGTACAAAATTAAAATTGATGACGGACGCAATTCAATTTATTCCATCACCATATCCACAGTCATTGCGTTAATTTCGTGCGAACTAGCTAGCAAAAATCAAACTCCCCGACCGATTGTCTGTCGCCATAAATACACCAGAAATATTTTTTTAACTAGCATATTATGGCAAAATAAGAATTTTTCATTAAGAAGCACGATAAAAAATAATAATTTTAGTTCCATTTCCTAATCTAAAACATTTTAAAATATCGTCCGGAGCCTGGAAGAAAAGTTGCAGATTTCAGGCCAAAGATAACTAAAACTGTCATTTCGATGTGAATTCTTCATTTTTCACCGCATCAGCCGGCGTGTTAAAATAAAATGAATTTCTACGGTTGAATTCTGTACTTTGTTAGCCCCAAAATATCCACTCATATTATGCCACTTTCGAAAACCCTTGTGACAGAAAAATGCCCAACGACTCTCCCTATAACCTGGATTTAATTGATTAATTGAGAGCCGCGAAGTAATTACCACGAAGACCTCCTCCGCTTTTGTAGATTCCCCTATGGCAGGAAAGAGGCTCTTCCTCCGCCCTCCCCCCACCCTTATGTCTCCCTTCTCAATTGACGTGGATTTCCCTTCATCTTGTCCAAATCCCTGACACATGAACCAAGACCAGAAAGAGAGAGAGAAGAGACCGGCTCAGCGGATGACATGGTAGATAAAGGAGGATAGGTCGTCCAAATAAATGGAGGGACTGAGGTTTTGGAGCAGAGAAAGGGGAGTGGGTAGAATGGAGTGGGGTTCTTCTGAGGGTCCGGGAGATAGAGAGAGAGAATAAGAGCGGCGGGATGGATAGCGAGAGAAAAGGTGGTAGTGGAGAGGGAGTGAAAAGGAGGGAGAAATGGGAGGGTTGGGAAAGGTCGAAGGGATGAGATAGTAAGTCCGCGAAAGGAAGAAGGTTGGCAGATTGGGATAGCGGGTAACGGATATACTTTATTAAATCCAGAGGGATAGGATTGGTAAAAGGGGCGAAAATGGAAATAAATGTATAGCTGGGAAGAAGATTATATATATATATATATATATATATATATATATATATATATATATATATATATATATATATATATATATATATAGAGAGAGAGAGAGAGAGAGAGAGAGAGAGAGAGAGAAAGAGAGAGACGAGAGAGATCAAAGTCTTAAATTCTAGGCTGGTAGTCATGTATAGAAAAAAACGAGGTGGAAAGAGAATGTTTTTAAGATATGTACCTTGAAGTGAAGGAGGTAGAGTGGAGAGAAACGAGATACAACAAAGATAGCAGAAGACAAGAGCAAAGCATGAAGAGGGAAAAAGGAAGTCTTGAACAAAGAAGAAATGCAAAATCTCCACTGGAACGATAAGAACGACTGAGACAGTGAATAGAAAAAATATTGGTGTCCAAAGGGGGGAACAATAAAAAAATTCTTGCAATTTTTTAGATTTTCACAATAATGGAAACCCAACATGTTTATGTTAGGAATTAGAAGAGTTGGGCTGCCGGAGAGGAAATATAGTCAAAAAAATGCAAATAAGAATCAAATTATAAATTGAGCAACGAACAACAACGCAAAATATATTTTCTGGGAAATAAAAGGAAATTTTCATCGAATTTAAATGTAAATTACAATAAAAATAAATTTAGAATATAGATAAATTCCTCAAAGCTAATTAAAAAATGCAAGACATTAAACAATTTCTAAAATACACCTTAAACTGCGCATAAAACGAAATTAATGGAGAGGGATAACTTTAATGAGATAACTAGTGAAAGGCGAAATTTTTAAGCATTAAAATTACACGAATCCGTACGGAAAGGAGAGATACGCTAGGGACGGAAAAGATAAGAGAGTGCGACGTCAAACCACGAAAAAATTCATGCAGATTAGAGGAATGGATTATAGATGGAGACGGAAGAAGATGACATGCCGTAGAGAAAAGCGTCGAGACATACATGGTTGCGAAGCGACGGATAAAGAAAGGGAGAAAGGGATGTTTCGACCAAGGGTGTGGGTTAAGACGAAGGGGCAGAGAGAAAGAGAAAATGTGGAGAGACGGAAAAGAGATTCGAGTTGGTAGGATTTGAGCTAGGAGGCGACTCCAAGCCAGAGAAAAGGAAGGAGCTATCTTGAGATGGTGCGCCTCCCAAGTTCTGAGACTTGGCGGAGCTCGTCGGCTACTCCTTTAGGCTGTTTTCGCGGTGGCAAAATTTTAGTCTGCGGACTCAATTTTGACCAGGGTTGAAATGGCAGAAAGGAAGACAGAGGAAGTGGGAAGGAGGCGGCGGAATAGAGGGTAAAAGAGAGAGAGATAGCAGAAGGAGGTGTAGCTAAATAAGCCTCAAGATAGAGAATTAAAGACGGACTCCATACATAAGGATAAGGAAAGTAATTCCAAGTAGCGGTCCGCCTAAACTTGCTTAAGTGTTCCTTCCCCAAGGGTTTTGCCGCTTCCACTGCGTGAAATCTACCTTACAAAATAAACCCGCAAAAAGGTAAAATTATTCCGTTTCGATGAAACGTAGTTTTCGTCAAAGTATTTTAGGACAAGGGATAAATTTTTAATTTGATAGAATTAAAGTTATTCGTCTGTCTTTTCTGCCTTACCCTGACAACTTCGCAGCTTATTATTACTCTCTTGCTGTAAACTAAAATTTTGATGAAATTTTGTCTTCAAAAATATTTTGCTTAGTATTATTATAAATAAATTATGCCCGATGCCTGAACTTTAATTTTATTTAAAAAGGGCAATAAAAGAAAATTTTCCACTCTTTAAATGTATAATTATAAAATAAAACTAAATACAAAGCTCTATTAAAGTAATAACAAGAAACGCAAATTTACTTAATCATTAATTATTTTTTACCTAATGTTGACCTTTTATAGTGAAAGTTTATCTCATACGTACACCATAGGAAAATTTGGAATCCAATTTTTTTTTATTAAAAGAAGATGAATTTGCAGTTCAACTAAAGAACCATGACCTCACACAAATTAATAAACAAATAGGGTACTCTGATGTCATCAGTTACGTTCTGAATTTCATTAATAGCTTATATAAATTATTTTTCGTCAAAATTGATGTTTTTACCTATAGAGACTAAAAAATATCATTCGAGAGCCTATTCCGTCCTGATTAGATTGGATTATTAAAGGGAGACTTCAGTTGAATTCTATCTCCGTACTAGCTCGAGTATTTTCCTCTTAATAAAACTTGAGTGGCTGGACAGATTGATAGAAAGTGTAAATGTTTTACACATTCCACTGAGTAAAAATAATCAGAAAGATTTTTTGGCACGTAACTACCAATCACGCTCGGATCTTTTGTAGTGTCGTGATTAAGAAAGGGAGTTAATGATATGTTAAATATTCTGTGTTCGTGTATCATTCACAAAAAATGACTGAAGATAAATGAGCATGGAAGATAATTTTAATTTAAGATTTCATATAGGTTTTCGATTAAATTTCGTTAATTACACTTATTACTATCATAAACAGCTCCATGAGCCATAATTTTGTTTTGTAACAATTATTTATATTAGACGTTTATTTTTTTAAATCGGCTATTAAAATCGACGTTTATTTTCCCGAGAGATTTTCGACGAATATCTACGCTTCAAATTGCTACTTGGTAGAATTCGACGTTTATTTTTACTTTCTCGTATACGTAGTATATTGAAAAAATTCGACTTCGAGACTTTGATGGAAATACACGTTTTAGGTGTCCCTAAGACCACAAAAGTGGTTTTCGCCATACCGTCTGTCTGTGGGTAGTTTATTCTTGGCGATCTTTTGAAAAATTTTATTTACTCAAAAATGGCTCCAGAGAATTTGATTAAAATCATACCAATTGTAGAGCCTGATATCACATATAATACTACGTAAGCCATATATCTCTTGAACACTCTATATGCCGTCCACTGACATGACAATGTACGTAAAGCTACCTTACCTAAAACTTATGAGGGCACGCCTCCGCCGCGATCCATTCAAACTCTTACTAGAGCTTTACGGTTAAACTAAATCGAATAATATCTCATATTCATGGATAATATCATTCATAAAAGACATTCAGATGAGATAAATAATATCGAGCAACAATTAATGGTACTTTATTCTTGGATATTTTGAAACGAAATTCGATTTAATCAAAAATGGCTCTAAGGATTTCGTTTAAAATGCATCTAAACGTACAGCCTGATGTCACAAATTATACTAAATAAGCCATAGGTCCCAAAAAAGTTACTATATATCGTCCAGTGGCATTATTTCTGTACAAGACGCTCAGCGCACGCGTCAGAGTGGAAAGTGTAGTGAGATCAAACGTATATACGTATATGAGAAAGTTTCTGCAATGTATATTGCGCCGTTTATTTTGAAAATCGACGTTTATTTTCCCGAGAGATTTTCAACGAATATCGAAGCTTAAAAATACTACTTAAATAAAGGGCTGGCAGTTTTCGGGCTTTCAATTCGATGATTTAAATTTACTTTTTACATTGAAATTCTACGTAAAATTCACATTTCTTTTAAATACTCTGATTATTTATTTAAATTTTTATGTTAAGTATATAAATTCCTGAAAATAAGTTCTTCGAAAAATGAATCGTATTGGTTCTACATGGCGGTAAATTTCAACAGTTCATTTTTAACAACGTAAAAACTATATTTTATATCGTTCATTTGATCTTTTACTCATTAATTCATAATTTTAAACCACGAAAATTACATTTGAGCCGGCCAAGAGATTTCGTGGGCGTTTTTTTGATTTATGACAACATGTCCATGAACTAAGTGTACTACGGGTACACAACGTTTTAATGCGACACGCAATGTCTATATATATATATATATATATATATATATATATATATATATATATATATATATATATATATATATATATATCAGAGGCGTATATTCAGGGTGTGCTAGGTGTGCGGTGCACACCCACGGATTCGCAATGACACAGATATTATATTTTTGCATTTATTCCTGTTAAAGACTCCCCTAATCGTTTTCTGGCTTCGCGTGATTCCTAAAATCAAATCCAATATACAATGGTTCATGAAGAGGAGAAGTTTCGGCGCGTAAACATTGTATCACATTCACGTTAATAGCCCGGGTGTGCGGTGAGAAATACGGATAGCTTTGAGCCCTTTAAACATACGTACAGATGGCGCAGCGGGTCAAATTCTTAGTCACCTTGTGGATATAAACCGTCCAGAAGGCGTGGCAGGGTGTGCGCTGAGACAACAGCACCCAGAAGTAGTTAGCGGTTGTGATTGGCTATTGTGTGAAGCAATCCAATTCAACGTTGTTACTTGTCATGAGATGCTGTTTTTGTTTTCTGAGTTTCGTCTGTTTTGCGTGCGTGGGGTAAAGTGTGAACCGACGTGTTTATGACACCGATTTAGACAAGTTTTTAACATATATTTATAATTTTTTAGATATAATTTATAACTTTTTGCCCATATTTACAATGGTAAACAGTGTTGACGATGTACTGAATGCCCCGTTTTCTGCCAGACCTTTTGCGGATTGTATGAACATAGTCGAAGAAGGTAAGCCTCGTCCTCCTCTTCCAAATTTACTGTGCAAGCACAAAGATGCGAAAACTTAGTACATGAGACATTTCTCTGTTTCACAATACGATTCAGTAGAATGGTTAACTGGATGTGAAGTGCTGTCAAGACTTTTTTGTTGGACTTGTTTATTATTCTCCAAAGAGAAAGGTGTTTGGAATAAGCACGGGTATTCCGATCTTAATCATTAGGCTGCAGCAATGCAAAAACAATAGCGCTCCCAGCCACATGTTCAGTCATTTTTAAATCTTAAGATGTTTGGAAAACAAAGAATTGACATTCTCATTGACAGACAAAGAAAAATTGAAATTAGTCGTCATAATGAACAAGTAAAGAAAAATAGAGACGTTTTAAAAAGATTAATTGATGCTGTATGTTATTTGGCTAAGCAAGAGCTTCCTTTGAGAGGTCATGATGTGTCTGAAGATTCAGCCAACCGAAGGAATTATATAGAATTTTTAAATGTGCTCCGTGAGTATGATCCTCTTTTAGACTGTCATCTAAAGGCATCGACTGTATTTCGAGGAACTTCTCCCACAGTACAAAATGATATCATTAACGCTATATCTGATGTAGTTAAAGATGCTATAAAGAAAGAAATTTCTTCCGCTACATTTGTGGCCATTCTTCTGGAAGAAACTTCTGATGTAATGTCGAAATCGCAGCTATCAACTGTTTTCCGTTTTGTCCATAATGGGCAAACACACGAAAGGTTTATCGGATTTACAGACGTAAGTGATGATAGAACGTCTAGTGGTCTTTTTAAACAAGTTGTAAACAAAGCTGAGGAATTTAATATTAAGGACAAGTTGGTCGGCCAAACTTATGATCGTGCCTGTGCAATGAGTGGACATATTAATGGGTTGCAGAGTAAAGTTATCGAGGCCTATCCTTTAGCAATATTTACGCATTGCTACGCTCACGTTTTGAACTTAGTTCTGAAGCAAAGCCTCTTGAATATCAAGGAATGTAGATTGTTTTTCCAAACTATCAGTGGATTGGCAGCATATTTTTATAAATCATAGAAAAGAGTAAATGCTTTGCAAGATTTTGTTGCTAAAAAATTACCCTCCGTCGCACCAACCAGATGGAATTTTACTTCCCGTTTATCAAACACATTAAAACGCCACAGAAGTCAACTTATTGCATTTTTTTAACACATTGTGGAGAATTCTGGGGATTGGGACGTGGATGCTGTAATCAAAGCTCGTGGTTTTCTGTATTTCTTGCAAGATTTTCAAACAATTTTTTTGCTAGAAATTTTTTCTGTTCTGTTTGGCTATATTGATGTTTTGAATAATATATTGCAAACATCATCCTATGACATATTGTACTGTTGTAAAAAAGTGCATGATACTATGAAATAGCTTAGGAATGACAAGGAACATGGATTTGATGATATTTGGGTTTCTGCAAAGGAAAAGCATACGGTTGAGTCGTCTAAGCCTAAAAGACGAAAAGGATCTATAGAAGAGGAGAAGAGCGCGTGCCTTCGATTATACCAGAGAATAGTCGACTGCTTGTGCCTGGAGATGAAAGAAAGATACTCTTCACTTTCGAAACTTGAGTTTTTTCAACTTCTTTGTAGCGAAAGATATGATCAGTATGCGAAAACTTTTCCTGATGGTATTCTAGAAAAATTAAAGGATTTCTACGGACCGGTTTTTAACTACGTTCGCCTAAAAAATGAACTAAAAGTCCTCTTTTCTTCTGATGAATTTGCGAGGAAACCAGTGCATCGCCTATTAAAATTCATGTAAGAAAATCAGCTCCAGGTTGCAATCAAGGAGATTTATAAATTAGCGGAACTTATCATGACGATTCCGAGTTCTACTGCTACAGTCGAGCGTTCTTTTTCGGCTATGAAGAGAATACATACGTGTTATAGAGGAACACAAACGCAGGAAAGGTTATGCGGCCTAAGTTCACTCGCCATTGAAAAGACATTGCTGGCGGAACTGAAGAAAAGACCTTCATTTTATGATGATGTGCTAACAAAATTCCTAAGGCAAAACAGGAGATTGGAACTGGTGTATTAATAAGTAAAATGAGTTTTTTAAGCCTTTCTTTGATTCAATCCGAAAAATAATATTTTCCCAAGTTATCACTTTTTCAGATTTCTGTGCGTATTATATGGTTGTACATATTTAAAAATCGTAACAAAATACAGATAATTCGTACCTCACTCTAGTATCTTCTCACAACGAAGCGTTAACCATTCTCACATAAACGGCGCGCGTGATGCATAGCTCAAGTCTATTTGACGGGGAACCCTTGTGTTGTCCATAATTATGGATTGTATAGTTAAAATCATATCAGTTAGTAAATTAAAGTATTCAAAATTATTCTAAGATTAATTGCATTAGACCAATTAAGAAGAGCGCTGCTGCGCTATGCGGCTATGCTCTCTTGAAACTTTCACACGTCGATAAAAATGCAATCGTACGTTCAAATTAACACGTGAATTTTGTAGCGCAGGTTGCATACCCCCCCCCCCCCATCCCCAATAAAAGCACACCCAACCTAAATGGGCACGCGACGCCACTGATATATATATATATATATATATATATATATATATATATATATATATATATATATGCTGCACAGGTATGGAAAGAATAGATTAAGGAACTATACAGCAAGCAGGCAGGATCAGCAAAAATAGAACTGGAAGATGAGTAAAATATTGAAGAAGACAACTCAGTACCAAGTATTATGGAGAGCGAAGTAGAAAAAGCGATAGTGGAATTAAAGAAAGGGAAAGCCACAGGCAGCGATGGAATAACTGCTGAGGTACTTAAGAGTCATGGGATCAGAAGAATTAAAAGTACTCACGAAATTAATTAATAAGATTTACGACAAGGGAGAGTGGCCTCGGGATTTCCTAGAAGTAACAATGATTCCTCTAAAGAAGAAGCCAAATGCAATGCAATGTAAAGACTACAGAACGATATGCCTTCTGTCACACATTTCGAAGATCATCACAAGGATTCTTAATAAAAGACTGAAGAAAAATGCAAAATAAATGCTAGGGAAAGATCAATTCGGTTTCAGAAAGGAACAGGAACTAGAGATGCAATAGGGGTAGTTAGAATAATATCAGAAAGGGCAATAGAGTACAGTCAAAGATATCTGCGTATGTTTCATAGACTGACTGAAGGCCTTTGATAAAGTAAATTGTGTAATGTT
This sequence comes from Tanypteryx hageni, assembly GCA_028673005.1. Taxonomy (NCBI): domain Eukaryota; kingdom Metazoa; phylum Arthropoda; class Insecta; order Odonata; family Petaluridae; genus Tanypteryx; species Tanypteryx hageni. The sequence goes on from CM054116.1 coordinate 63,787,604, forward strand.
GATGAAAATATTAAAGGATATAGGTGTAGACTGGAAAGACAGGAGACTTATCAGGAATCTATATGTGAATCAAGTTATAAAGTTCAAGTTGGAGTATGCGGATACCTGCGGAGTAAATATCAATAGAGAAGTAAGACAGGGCTGCTGCCTATCGCCGACCCTAGTCAATATATATGGAGAAAGTCTAATGCAAGAAGCGTTAGAAGGCACAGGAGATTTCAAAATTGGAGGAAGGATTACAAGAACGGTAAAATACGCGGATGATCATGTACTTCTAGCAAGAAAGGAAGAGGAACTCCAGAAAATGAAATAGACTAACAGGTAGAAAATACGATATAGAAATAAATACAGAAAAATCCAAGGTCTTTCGAATATTGGGCAAAGAAGAAAATCTGAACATAAGTATTGGGGGAAAGCCTTTAGAACAAGTTTCAGACTACAAATACCTTGGAAGCAACATAACAAGAGAATCAAAATGTACGGATGACATCAGAACTAGAATAGGAAAAGCAAAAGCGGCTTTCAGAAGAAAGAAACCTACTTACGGGGAATATAAGGGAAGATATCCGAAAGAAGTATGGAGTACAGCTTTGTGCGGGGGAAACATGAACGCTAAGGAAAAATGACATCAAATACTTGGAAAGCTTTGAAATGTGGACTTGGAGGAAAATGCTGAAGATAAAATGGACGGATAGGATGAAAAACGATGAAGTGCTACGAAGAGCAGGAGAGAAGCAAATGATTATACAGACTATTAGAAAGAGGAAGGCAAACTGGGTTGGGCATTACCTGAGGAGAGAGAGTATGATTGAAGACGTGTTAGAAGGAAAACTAAATGGAAAAAGGGGAAAGAGGTAGGAAAAGGTTTCAGCTGATGACGATTTGAAAGGGAGAGTTATCTAGATATGAAGAGGACAGCGGAAAATACGAATATATGGAGAATCAGGTTTAACCATGAATAATCACGGACCTGCCTACCGACTGACTACCTACGATTATATATATATATATGTTTACTTGAAAGCTTACCGTTTTAAATAACAAGAAATAGCTAGTGCAGAAAAAAGTTCATCGTGCGAACACAAAACGATATTTCTTTTTTTTTGTATTTTCACTCCTTTCCTTGCAAATTTTGCCAAACGTGATTATTTCGGAAACCAACCTATATGTGAAAACATATATTAATAGTTAATTCACGCCTTTTACTGACTGAATCTTTATGATTAAACCAAATTAGCACATTGCATATCGGTCACGAGAATATTATTGTTGTTTTACCACACTGAAACTTAGTATATTTTTAATCTCAAATATCGTAAGCTGGTATTTCTAAATCTAGATATTTTTGATTTCGTACAATTCTTATCGCGTCGTTGAAAAATATATTATATCGCGAATGTAGATAGTAAATTATGATTTACCTCTTTAATTTGTATAATTAAAACTAGAAAACGATTAATTTATGAAATCCGAACAGTATGATGTTGCTTTTGCCAAGAAACATTCTTTAAAAAAATAATTTGCGTGTTCAGCGTAAAGGCTTTTAGACATTCGTTGATGCCAATTAAGGAAAAAACATTAACGATATAATTATCACAATAATATTTTAGATGTCAATAAAGAACTATCTACTACTTTGTATCATTTGATATATATCATCACTGCACTACATATTCTCTTTATTTAACATAAAAAATAGGGAGAAAAATTAGACTATTATTGAGCGCTCGATCAACAGTCTTACCTCAAATCCTGATTTAAATGTTTTTCCAATCGGCAAAATATTTTACAGCAAATAGCAAATAAATATTAATATTTAATCCCTCTTCAATTTTTAGTAACGATTGCTAATTTATTTGCATCTTTTTTAAACTATTATATATAAATAGAAATATAATAACCTGTAGCAAAAGAGGAAGGAGTCAAAACCATGGGAGAGGAAAGATCCTTCCTGGATTACTTAAAGAAAAACACTGCCTTAATATTGGGTTTTGCAGAGGGAGAGCTGGTGAAAGTGCATACAAGGTCATCTATAGGAAAAATCCTAGAAATTATCGAGAAACATTTGTTTCCGGAATACACTCCACGGGGTTGATGTGTGGAAGGGGTAAAAAACGACCACCGAAATTCCTTTCTTCCGAACCTTGTTTAACAGGGGCGGGGGCATTCTAAGCAGGGCATATCCATGACCTTATCTGTATAGAAAGACTCGTGGAATATCCTACCATTAGGTCGGCAAATATAATCTCAAAAGGGCTAAGAAACACGTGTTCCCAAATCTACCTTAGGGCCTTGCGGTTACCTGATTGTCCACAGTAGAAGCGTGAGCTTTTCAAAAAGACGCATATATGGGTGTAAGAAAATACCCTTCTTTCAGTCCCGCTCATAATGCAAGCCCAGAAAAGGAACGAAATCGTAGGTAGGAAATAATACTGCGAAAAAAGTAAACATGAACGACTTAAATTTTATAATTCAGAGTAGGTATTTGGACGTATACTTTTCCATCTTGTTGGAAATCGACGCTTATTGACGAACATTCATTTTCGTTGATTTTGAAATTTTTAAAAAATCCTACCAAGCCTAGTTACATCGCTTCATTTGATTATCGAGCACAGTTTAAATAATTAAAATTAAATAAAATTATCTATGCAATTGCTATTTTTGTTACTATCCTTAGGATTAAAACAATTCCAATTATCAATTATGTGATCTTGTAAATATCATAGATGTACTTAAGCCTGACGGTATGTTATTACAGTTTTTATTATACCGTACATTAAAAACGTGCTAAAAAAGAATTTTTAATGCTAAATTTATCTCCTAAGTCTAGAATTTCCTCTCTTCGTTCAGCCATTGATATTCAAACCTTTCAAGAATAGCTGAATAGTCTGTCCTCTACCTTATGTGAAAATAAAATGTCTTCATGAGAAAAAGTGTGTTGATAGCAGTTCATAACATGATAAACGTAATTTTATAAGTATTATCGGTCTTTATTGGTAATTTTGGTAATTTCCGAAAGGTTTAAACAGCCATGGCAAAGATAATTTTAAAAAGACAAAGTAATTTATCGATTATTCTTTTTTGATCTTGGACAAATGCCATTCGAACTGGTCGATAAAAGTGGCCCTGTTATCGTTACGAATAAAAAAATACAACTGAATAAAAATATGTTGTGCATCACGGAATTTTCAACCGGAGATTAAACAGTCCGGAGGCAGATCTTATCACAATGCCCACCGAGCTCGACGGCTAGAAGAATGCGACTGAAGCACAAAACGAAAAAGTGTAAAGAACGATCACTCAGGAAAAGAGTGGGAGAGTAGCATCAAGAGGAGAAATAAGAAAGGTATACATATAAACACCGGATTACGTAAGGTTGAATAAAAAATAATTGAACTTCAAAAAATAAATAAATATAAACGATTATTTAATTCATTATGAAAGCGGATAGACAAAGATGTGCGGTCAAATTAAAACAATAATATGAGAGAGAGAGAGAGAGAGATAATTTCCCTAAGCAAAATTATAGAAGTAACGTTCACGAACCCGAGTTCATAGTGGTTTGGAGAGGAGTGGGTACATCCAGCACAGACATAAAGGTAGCAGAGAATGGGAGGAGGAATACATGCAGAAGAGCAGGAGCAGAAAGATAGATAGAGACGACAGAAAAGGAAAAGAATCAAGGTAAAATAGAAAACAGAAAGGGAATGACTCGGTAGGAAGGACCGTCTTCTATTTCATTTTCAACATTCTGAAGAGAAAGTATACAAAAAGCCAATATTGAAGAATGAAAATAAATAATGGTCCACAACATCACTATATATATACGCATATGTGTGTGTATTGTATATATATATATATATATATATATATATATATATATATATAAACACACAAAGACGCACATATATACCGGCTAACTCCGAAGGTATGGAATCAGGCATCGTTAGGATAGAGAGAGAGGGTATTATACTCTCCTCGGATGTATGTGAGTAATTCAGAATGTGGATGTGTTAGGGAGGAGGGGTTTCGAGGGGAGTTAAGGGAAGGGAGGGAAGTAAGAGGAGGATAGTAGTAGTTGCCCCTAAGTTGCCCGAGGGGGAGAGAGCTTGTGTGGTGGGAAGGGATGGGAGCGGGGAGCCGTCTTGTAATTACTTGGAGTGCAGTGCCATTGGGATCGGCAGCCTCGGGTACGAAGAGGGAATGAGGTGAGCTTCGCCTCTCTCCTCCTTCCCTTTCTCCTCGTGCGAAAGGAGCGTGCGTGTGTTCGCGGAGTAGCAGATAGATAGAGGATATAGCAGTTGCGCTTAACCTGCAGACCGAAATACTCCCGACGCTATCGGACCGCCGCGTCGAGGAAGCGAGCTGGAGGTTAACAGTATGGCCAGACACGCAAAGGTAAAGGATTGTGGAGAAGGAGGAGCAGGAGGCGGATATCTAGTTAGGAGGCTCTCGCAACGTTTGCTAAAGGGGGAAGGGAGGAGGAGATTTCGATGAGAGGACGAGACAGCGTAGCGGTGGGACTGTTTTTTTATCCTGCTCGTGCGTCCTCCTTTTCTCCCTCCCTCTCCCACGATCAGCCCTTCTCTCCTCCGAATTTTTTTCGCGGCCAAATTGACCGACGTAATCCTACGTCGGAAAAGAAAATGAAGAAAAAACGAATGAAGAAGAGACGGAGACCGAAAGAGCAAAAAAGAAAAGCTTCAACCGCACAATTTGGAGGGATAGGGGACGTTTGGGTTTGCTTCTTTGGAGGGATGGATTGTGTGTAGGTGAAAGAGGAGGGGGAAGAGAGAGAGGGGGAGGGGGTGGTTGTTAGGGGTAAAGGAAAACGTGTGTCGTGGGAGTATTATGGGGAAGGTTTGTGGAAAGGTGGGGCGGAAGGGGAGGGGGGAAGAGAATGTCACGGCATTCTCCCTTAATCCCGTGCTTTGACGGAAAATAAGGCGACACGCACCGACGCTCGACTTCCCCCGTGAATGCCGGAATGCAAAGGGATTCAAACGTGCTCCTAGTTACGTTCCGCAGCTTCCGTTTTTTTTCACATCCATCGCCCCATTGCATCTTATGCCTCCTACTTACCCTCCTCGCTGCGATCCTCCCTCCCGCCGGTGGGGTGGTCCCGTACCTTTTGTTTGCTTCCGGCTGTTTTATTTTTCACCGGAGGAAAAGCCTCGAGGACTTTCGAATCTCGGTGTAATCCTGGAGATGTCGACTATGATGAGAGAGATCTCTGCGAAAGTGTTATTATTCGATGTTCCCTGTTCTCCCGTTTCTTTCTTCGTCTCCCCTCCTCTTTCCGTCTTTCTCTGCTCGATATTAGGTGGGTGAGAATCGGAGGTGCGCCTTCGGCTAAAAACGAAATGGGTGAAACTCTCGAGAATGCTCTTTGGCACGTGTGGCAATCTCCATCGAAAGCATTCGTTAATTCGCGGAATTTTAGCGGTTGGTGCTGAAGGAAAAAGAGAGGAGTCAAAAGTTATGAAAACTGGAAAGTTCCTTCGGATTCGACATGCTTCTCAAAAGGCATTAATTGCCAAGTGAAGTCCTCTGTTTCTTTCCATTTCTTTTCGATTATTTTTGAGAATTAATGGAGGTAGCGGTCGAGGTAAAGTTGAAGAACCGAAGATGAAACGGGTGTTTATAAGAAAAATTGCAATTTTACTGGGTTTTACCAATTCAAAAAGAATTATTCAACTGGCTTCTGCTTTCACGTGATTAAAAGCTCGTAGCTATAATGTGGTTATTATATCAATTTAATTATCTTATTGAAAAAGATTACATTTTTTCTCAAAACCACTGTAGCCGTGGCAAAAAAGTAAAACAATTAGATTGAAAAAGTTATACATAATTTATGGTTCAATTCAATTTTTTAAATTTGCTTTGTATTTTTTCGAAATAATTTTAATTTTTCATTATATCTGGCGGTTGCTAATAATGACATAGATATCCATATCAGCAATATTGTTTAAATAAATTTAAAAAATTACTGAAGATAACGTCAAATAATGGATATCCAATTACAGTAAAACGTGGATTATCCGGGTGTGAATTAACCTCTCGGCGGATTATCCGTGATAGGGACTTCCCCGAATATTTTATGAAGGGATTTCTCCGTTTTTCTAATACAGCGGAAAGCGATGATGAATTGCAATCCACTCGGCATGAAAGTAACAAAGAGGAACTTGCGGCAGCAGACACACTTACAGCATATTTTTAAAACCAATATGTTACTTCTCTTATGGACAATGTGAGCATGAAACGGTACATCAGAGAAATGAAGACAAAAGAATAGCAGCAAAGAAAACAAACTAAAATTACAAGGTTTTTCGAGTAATTACATAATTAGTTAAGTCCACATATGATATTTATCACATTTTTGTATTTATGCATTTAATATGTCTAAATACTACATATGGCGTCTCATTCGTGTTGTAAAAAAGTGTAAATAACTCTTATGGACAATCCGTGTTTTTCTATTATCAGTTCCCCCACCGCGCTAATTAATCCGGATAATCGATGCTAAACTGTTTTTAATTTTTTTTATGAGAAATGTTGATGAGTTAGGTGGTTCTAAGAGGGATAAAAAAGTTTGGAAATTTTTAATTGTTAAGAAAGCATTAAACGAAGTAAGACACCACACTTTTCACAATAATCTATGCTAAAAAATATTAACTTTAAAATAAAGTTATTTAAATTATATCTTTTTATTAATTTACTAAAGGCCTCACGAATCATAGAAATTATCTAAACTATTTTTAAGGCACGAATACGTTAACTTCAATTGTAACGTTTTTCAAGAGGTCTAAACGTTTACGAAGAACTTCAGGCGCGTTTAAATTCCATTTAAAATTTTGAGCCAACAACAACCAACTTTAAAAAAACAGGTGCGACGAGCTTACGTACCGAGAGCAAAATAATGACGATCGTAAAGTGAACGCTTTTAACGGAAAGAGAATTAAAAATTCCCTAAGTCGAGCCCATCTATTGTCCCTTTAAAGCATCTCTCGCAAAAAAACAGAGTTGGGAAACTCACACTGGGGTTACTCCGACCAATTCGCCAAATTTCTCGCAGAAGCGTAAGAGAGGATGCAGAGAGAATTTTCGAGTGTACAGTTATGTGTTCAGAAGTTCGTTTATTGCCGAGAAATTCGATAAGCCCCGTTTACTCGGAAAGAAAAGTTTCGGAGTTTAATGCTCCGCCGCATTTAACAAGTAGGTTTATCATGGATCATTCAACCGGTTTATCTTGAATCGCCCGACAAAAGTTTCTTTAATGACAGATATATATATATATATATATATATATATATAAGCTTGGATAAAATCGTACGTGAGGCGCGAATAATGCCAAAATATGTTTTCTGAGTTCTCGGAAGGGCACGAGTTGGATTAAAGTATTTTTACACATTTTGATTACTATAATTCCATTTACAGCTAACTGATCTTAATCTTTCTTCGTATTTATTTCGTGTTCCAATTCCTGAAACAGCTGATTAAGAATTTCAATGTAAAAATGCTTGTATTATACTATACAATATACGATCAAAATAAGGTTTCGTCATAGGGAAAACAGTAAAAGCTGTCTAGAAACTGAAAATTTAGTTGTTATGAAAGTTAGAAATTTGTACTTATGTGTTAGGAGGCACATATTACACTACACGAGCAGACGGAGAGGTGAGAAATTATTCAGGTCAGGGCCGAAAAAAATAATTATTCTTCTTGGCAGACTCCTTCCCTCTCAATACTACGATTTCCTTACTTACGATAATTGTTTGCTTTAAAAACCAAGAAATAAGATTGTACTATAATTTTTTAACTCAAAACGAATTGTTTTATTTTTAAATGAACTAATAATTAATAATTTTAAACTAACACAATTTAAGATTTGAGAAAAATATGCCGCAATTAATTCATCATAGAATTCTTGCATTTAAGCAAAGAAAATATTATCCACTCTGTTATTAATATAATTATTTATATCTGAATAGCAACTGAAACAGTTGGACATATTATTTTGAAGTATGTGAACGTTGGAAATTTTGATTATTTGTTTAATTGAGTTAGGTTATTTTTCCCGAGAAAACTACTCTGTCCTACGATCTACTCTATTAAAAGTAACACATATTGCGGAATATTTGACTTTTATATTGTGTATACTTTCTCGTTTAAAAAATACAGAATTCCAAAAAACAAATGATGATCTACATAATGGTAGTTAGTTCCCAATCATACAGTAACATTTTTCAATCCGGGAAATACTAGCAGTATACGTATAGATACAAAGTTTTACCGCATTGCCACCCAATTTCTGCCACTTTATATACTTTTGAATCGAGAGCGAGATATTTTTTAGAATATCCTTTTCTATTAAACCGAGTATGTTGAGAAAATTGTATTAAATATATCTTTATACTTTAAACGAGTAGATATTTGGTACGTGAAATACTATCTTGAGTGCGCAATGACCTCCAACCAACACACATCGCTCTGCCATTTTTAAACTCATAACTACTATCGTATTCCGGCAAACTTAAGTGAAAATGATCTGTCTTCTACGAACATTAATACTCCAAACACTGTCTAAGTAAGAGAAAATCCAATATTTAAACATAAATTCTCAGGTTTAGTGCACGCAGTGGCAGATACAGAAAATAAATGCCATGAAAATGGCTGATCTTTTTGTTGTTCCATTTTATTTTGAAAGAACTCTTCACGGTGCTCCTTAAAAACATTTCACTACTCTGTGATCGTCGTGCTATTATAAAAATTGTCTTCGCCACGCATTTTGCCGAACCAAATATTGATCTCCTTGGTAAATGTATTGAATCATTATATTTTTTCCAGAACTAATACTGCTGTCAGCCATACACATGAAGGGATGTGGGAGCAAGTGCATGAACAAACATCAGCGAGAAGATGGAAACTTAGCAACGGAATTGCCCTGCTCTCAGCCAATGGGACACGCGGCTTAGCATCCGTTCCTAAGGACGGAGTGGTGTTCTTGTGTAAACAAAACAACAGACATCGGTTCGGAGTCACCAACGTGGAAAATCGAACATTGAAATTCTCTGTGGTAAGTTCACCACTGTCGCCATACTTTATTTTCAATCGTTTTCAGTTTTTCAGACACGGCAGTACAAGATTTTTAATACAGTTTTTAAAGCATTATTTAATAAGAGTGCAATCATAATCACTTCATCAATACATTCTCATATTCATTGCAGTTACCTTTATTTTATTTTTAAGCTCACATTTTTACTACCTCTAAATTGGGCTTGTAATGCTGTGTTCTTATTTATGTTATATTTATAATAATCATCTCTGCAGCACATGTATATTTCAGCCATAGATTAATGTTTTTAAAAGAGTTGACATTGTTTTGCTGCTTTGCAAATTTCATTTGATATCGTCAGGTATTCGAGCTAGATTAATGAAGGGCGCCAAAGAGCATTATAACAGTAACTGGTATAAGATGAACCACGTTAAAATAAATATTTTTCACAGAGATGTTTCCTAAATGGTAAAATACACCGATGACAATAAAAAACAGCATGAGTTTACCATTGCTTTTATTTAAATTATAATTTCGAAATTATTTGTGCTGTATTATTACAAAAATTACGACTTCTAGTTATTTTCATAACATGTACAATATTATCTATCTATTTCTATCATTATAGTAATATAGAACTATCATGGAATTAAATAAAATTGAATAATAATATGTTTCGGCGTACTTTGTGTCCTTTAGGCGGGTTGGATTTAAATGAGTTTATACTAATTGTAAGTCAGTATATTTATAGAAACCCATGATGATATGAGGTCGACACATAAGAAAATTCTTCATGCATCATGCGGCTCTTAATCCATATCGATGTCACTAACCGTCTAAAATTTGCTTCACTGCGGTTTATGCCGAGAATATGCAACAGCATCTTCGTTTTGAACATTTAAATAATTAGTGTTTCATACAGCGTGAGAGGCATCCCCACGATATCATAAGCATTAATAGAGAGTAATATAGTTCATCACACTTTCGGCCTTGCCCAATGCCCAATATCTCAATTTATAAACTCGTTCACCCTTGAGATCCGAGGGAAAAAATAGTCACGTAAAATTATTGAAAAAATTCAAGCGCCACGGGATAATACGGTCGCCATGACAATCTGGATCTCGGAATATGTGGAGCAAAACTCTAGCTGCTTTACTTAGCCTTCACATAAAATAAAAAGCTAAGCATCGCTTGTAGACTTCCTCCGGTGAAAACGCGCTGCACTGTTATTAGGTAGGCAAGATATGTACAAGATATAGCATGCGAGACTGAACTCCAAGCACTGTGCTCTGCTATGCAATAGGTGAGCATACCCCTCATATTGGATGCATAAAGTAAATTTAAGTGAAAACCCAAGCTGTTCGCTTGAGTGCGGGTACTCGTCTATGTATAATGATTTTTTTGCTCGTTGCAAGGATGTTTGCGTATTTTTTTACGCATCACGTAAATCTCTTATAAAAGCATAAAACAACATCGCTTAATGTATAACTTTGCCCATCTATGACAGATTGGGGAGTAAATATTACTGAATGCTTTATAAGTATATCGAATCGGCTGACCGATATTTCTATGTAAATCTAATCACTCCTTAGGTATTGCTTAATTCACTAAGATTCTGAGTAAATGGATAGGTGCTTGTAGATGGACATTTTTCTACCCTTCCGAACATTTTCCGTACCAATACATGACTTGATGAATTTTATTCATTAAAATTATTCAAATATATGACATCTATCTTAAGTCAATAGATTAATTCGATGCAGAATTATCGACCTCGTATTTTGGCTGAAATTTTTAAAAAATAAGCAAATAAGGATCAAAAATTGAAAAAATAAGAACCTACCTTAGGCATCTCCAAAAGCCGTCATTAATTCATGACAAACAAGATTATTTTTTTCGAATCTACATATCTGAAGATGCCTGCAATATAGCCGAAATACGTATCTGGTTTTTCATGAGCTTGTTATGACTATTGGAGATACCTGAGATAAGTACTTATTTTTTCAATTTTTATAATTAAGAGTTTATTTTTAAATCTCAGCTAATAGCTGAAATTAAGACTATTCTTATTTTTTCGGCAGGCCACTCAATAGACCAGGGGTGGGTAACTTTTTCGCCGTTCTGGGGTGCATTCGCGATTAAGAATTCTTATGCCGGCCGCATTGGAAGTTGCCAATGCTTGGGCGGGCCGCATTAGAGTGTACATAGGAAGTTATCTAGAGATTATGAGGTATCATATAGGTGAAAATCAATGCTAAATAAGTTTTAAAGGCTTAACATTTCAATATTAAAGGTTTCACTATCATAAATTCGATAAAAATGTGTGAATTTGTTCGTTAACTTTTATCAAGTGGTTTAGCGCGTTTATTTACATGCGCTTAAAGTTTCACTTTGCCATCTGTCCGACTGTATTTTCACATTCTTAAATTTAAATTGTGAGAAACCGTAAACGATAGAGACCTGAAACTTATGTAGATTACTGTACTGCTTAAACTTTTGCTTTATTTAGGTTTAAGTTTTGAAAAATGTACAAGTTCGAATTGGGGCCCATTAAAAATGTTGTTTTTTTTTATATCTCCGAAGGTGTAAAAGATGGAAAGCTGTAAATTTGAAAGTATAATTCTACATTAATTTCAATTATTCTTTTAAAGTTTGAAAAAATACAACAAGAAAGTCCTAATTTATTTTGAATTTAGAAATTTTCTTACATGGTTTTATTAATTGTTGACAACGAAAACAATTTTCGTAGCAACTGAAGTATGCTGAAGTAAACCAAATCTACTACAAATACGTAAAGACATTTTATTTCCTTTCGTGTGAACACAGCATATCGCAAATGAAAGGAAATGGATTATCTACGACCGAGAAATGAACGTAAATACGTTAATTTTAATTTTGTGCGCACAAAACTAACAGATAATTCACGACCAAGAAATGAACTTGAATGTAAGGATTACGTTACAATTATTCAAGTGAGGTATGTTTTTAATAATCTTCTATTGTTTTACATATATCTCCAAAGTTACAAAAGACGGAAGGCTGAAATTTTGAGTGTACATTTCCATATAAATGTCACTTATTTAATTTATTTTTTTAATTTTAATTTATTTAATTAAAAAAAGGTCCATAAACAGCCAAATTTTGGCCTTTTACAATGGATCCATAATATAACAACATAAAATAACAAATAAAATAAATTAAATTAACAATCGTGGAACAGATATTAAATTGTTCCAAACAGGAAAATGCAAAAACAGAAACATATTCAAAAGCGTTTAGACAATAAGAATTATGGGGGTGACCGGGCAACTAGTGCAGAAAAGGATGAGATGGGGGAAAACATATCAATAACAGGGAACAAACGAACCAGGGAATTAAATGTTTGGGGCAATCGATAGAAGAGAGATCTTTTGGTGATGGATAGTCGGCATTTGGGTAAGTGTAAGGGGTTGGGATTGCGGGTGGGACGAGGGGGGACGTGAAGAGAGAAGTAGGTAAGAAGTTCATTTGGTCGGTATTTACCATTCATTATTCCATGGAGAAATTTTAGGTCTGATGTTTTCCGACGCAATTGCAGGGAGGAAATACCCATCACTGAAAGTAATTCCTCGCGAGACAAGTTACGGTAAGTGGGGACTCGATGGCGCACGATTGCTAGGAAGAAATTTAGAGGGCGATTTAGGAGTTTAAGGTTGGTGGGAGATGCCGTGGACCATATAGGAGAGCAATATTCAAGTAGTGGTAGGACACAACCGGAAAAAACTGATTTTAATGCCTGAAGGTTGTTGATTTCTGTGAATCTGTACAACAGGCCAACAAGGGACATGGCTTTGGATGAAATTTTTCTTATATGTGAGGTGAAGGTGAGCTTGGAATCGAAGAGCACTCCAAGGTCACTGTGTGAGGAAACTTCGGGTATGGGTTGGGCGGAGTATAAATAAACTGAAGGGATGGGTTTGGTTCGAAGGGTGAACTGTATAAATTTAGATTTGGTGGGATTAACTTTAAGTTTCCATGCAGAGCTCCAATTAGAGATTGAATGGAGGGCAAGCTGAAGCAAGTGACTGTCATTGGAGTTGTCTATTTGCTTAAATATCTTGCAATCGTCGGCGTATAACAGTATGTTGCAGGAATGGGGAAGAACGGAATCAACAATATCATCAATATATAAAGAGAAAAGAAGGGGACCAAGAACACTTCCTTGTGGAATACCGGAAGGAACTGGAAGGGAAGGGGAAGTAACGCCGTCGATTGTAACACGTTGAAATCTGTTGGATAGAAAACTGGTGAGAAGACTAAGAAGGGGTCCATGGATATTGTAACGATTGGTAAGTTTGTGAATTAATAGGATGTGATCCACGGTGTCAAAAGCTTTGGAAAAATCGACGTAACAAACGTCGAGTTGGGAAGATTGTTCGAAAGCATTGGTAATATGATAGTGAATGACGGAAAGGTTGGTGAGGCATGAGCTCCCGGGAAGGAAACCATGTTGATAGGGGGAAATGTAAGGGAGGATAAACGACAGGAGGCGGCTGTGAATAATGCGTTCAAAGAGGATGGAAAGAACAGGAAGAATAGATATGGGGCGGTAATTATCAATGCAATTTTTAGAACCGGACTTTAGAATAGGGTTGACATTTGCTGTTTTCCACTCCGTCGGGTAAGATCCATCGGAGAAGCATCTGTTAAATATTTTCGTGATAGGGAGATGAAGAGTGTTGGCCGAGCGTTTGAGGAATAGGGAACCGATGGCGTCCGATCCTGTGGCCTTATTTGAAGGTAAGGAGGAAAGAAGGCTTAGGACCTCACTGCGGGTGGTGGAAATGGTTGAGAGAGAGTGAGTGCAAATGGACTCAACGGGTGGTAAGGGGGATGAGAGAGAGGGTGTGGAAAAGTTCGAGGTGAACTGGTCGTTGAAAGCGGTGGGCCTTTCGTGGTTCGTGAATGATTTGGAATCGGAGCTCACAGTAAGGGGGATACGAGAACACTTTCTTCTGCCATTTATGAGAGTCCAAAATCTCTTGGAATTGTCTTTGAGATCTTCGGTGATTGTTTTATTGAATAGTTTGAGTTTTGATACTTAACAGAGGCGGATTGGGAACGATCAAAATTATAACAAAAAAATTGATTGCGTTATAAACTGACTTGTCATTTTGGAAATGGCAGTTTTATAAAAAAGTACATTTTATGTAAAATATATGTTTATGTGTATTGCTAATGTGGAATAATAATGCTGACTTAGCTATTAGGCTCTCTCATTTAAACGCTAACCTCATCTTCACGTGGTACCTCCAGTTATAAAACAAATGAGGCTCAAGTGAACGAATATGTGGCGGTGTAAACACATGACAAATAAAAAACGAGCTAATTTTATCCTTGTTCATGGATAACACACTACTTGTTTCACTATAGTTTCGCGGACCGTAGATTCTCCACTCCTGCGATAGACATTGTGCCCTTTAACCACCGACGGAAGAGCCTTGTTGTTTCCCGTCATCTAAATATTTCTCCCGTATCTCTCACATCGCTTCCCAAGGGCTATATTCGCGACCCAAAGCCCTCTCACGGCGTTTCAGCTGGTTAGAACGAGGAGTTGAGAAATTAAGAGCGCGAATGAATGTAAAAACGTATTTACGCGCAGGTTTACACAAGCAAGAACCATCAAAGCTACTGTTATATTTCCTGCGTGGGAAAGGTAAATTATTGCGCGAAGTGGTGAAAAATTTTACTTTTTGTAAAATTATATGAGCGTTCCTCCGGATAATCTCATTTAAAGTTCACGAGAAATCTTTGATTTCATTCTTATCTCATAATATATTCTCTCTTTCGGAGAAATATCAGCTTAACCGATCCTAATTTCGCACCTGTTTAATATCCTCTTCTCTAGATCTCATATATTTTCCAACATTGTTCCTAAAATACAACACAATTATTATCATAGCATCAACTCGACATAGATATTCTAAAAACGAGAGAGAACGACAGCACGGGAATTTGCTCCCACTCCAGCGTGGTCTAAATTTACGTTTCCAAGAATACGTTTCCACGAGATAAATGGAATTTCGTTCTTTTGATCAAAGTGGGAGAATTTTTAACGGAACAATACGCCACCGGAGTTAAAAACCAAAGGAAGCGATAAAAACGCCCAGGAGTGCTGCGAAGTCATTATGTTCCGAACGAATAAATCGCCCCCTAAAAAACTCCAGTTCACCCTTGTGTGATTTTTAGAATTTGCGAACAAAAGTCTCCCTCCGACCTCTTCTCCGAAGTCAAAGAGCACATATAAAAGCGGAGGATGTGACTTTTTATCGTCCGCAAATAACAAGACGAGTCGAAAATAAATCCTGGAGCAAGCTTTGGGACGGGAGATCGCTTCGTGTTCTTTAAATAACCTCTCTTATCGCACGCGTAAGGGGGCCGGGCGATAAAATTGGAAGAAGAATCGGAGGGAAATTTGTCGAGGGAATAAATAAAATAATGAGAGATCCCTCCCACTTCCGAACTTTCTTTTTTCTGACGAAAGGTTAGAAAGAAAACACTTCCCTTAATCGATAAGCGCAAATCTACAAATGAAAATTTTCCTTGTTGATTCCGCTAAACCTGTATCCCCTGCTAGCCTTACCTCTCAGCGTCTCTCTCTAAATGGATTCCGAGACATAGATATGGCTTCACGAGCATGTCCTTTACCTCCCTTTCCTATCTCTCCCCCTCGTCTGCCCTCTTTTCTTTTCGACTCGAAAAATCGTTCGCCGAAGCGATTTATTTATTCTTTCTTCACCTTTTCCCACGGTCCCTTTTTTTATCGCTTCCCTTAAGACGCCATACAGATTTCGTCCCTTTTGGAACAAGTGATGGTTTCGAATAAAACGTCGCGAGGAATGGAGCGAGGAGATCATTTGAGAAGGCGCGTATAAAAGGAATATGAGGGCAAAAAAGAGTCGAATCTAGTGCGAGAAAAAGAGGGGGAGGGATAGATAGAAAGAAAGAAAGAAGGGAGGATAAATCATAAGATGTCTGTCAAAGGAAGAGGACAGAGAGAGGAAGGGAGATAATTGAAGTAGCCAGCTGACTGTTCTAAAAGAAAAAGGAGTGGGAAGAAGAGCGAAGTGTATAGGAGAGAGGGTGGGAGAGGAAGATGGAAAGAAGTAGAGAGGAAATGATGGGTGGAAGAAGGGATAAAGCGAAGAAATAAATGGAATAAAATTATGATAGAAAGATATAATTCGACGTAGGAAAGTTTGGAGACGAACGGAGATAGAGATATTAATAAAATTTCATAACCGGAAGAGAGACAAAGAAGAAGGAAAACAAATGATCGTACGAATTAATGACAAAACGAAAGAAGAGAATGAAGCAAAAAAGTTTTGAATAGATAATGAGATAAGAGACGGACGGAAAATATGTGTCCGGCAAAAAGTCGCATAGAGAGAGAGAAGGAGGTTGGGGCAGAAACATTTAGAAAAAAATGCGCATAATCAGATAGTAGAGAGGAATATAGTGTGAGAATGTGGAGCAGTAAATTAAATAGAAAGGGGAAACGTGAGTATTTGGAGTTAGGAGCGAGGAATGTGGGGGCGATGATGAAAAAGGGACGGTCAGTTGCATGAATACCGATGAAAGTGATGACGATGAGGAAGAATGAAATTGGGGGAAATAAATTGACGGCGCTTTCCAAGAATTACGAATATTGGGCTCCTATAACTTAATAAATTTGAGAGAGTCTGTTGGAAGACAATGAGGTACAAAGCTCGTAAGGTTTTTGATGGGACCATGAAATATTTCTGTAAAATTCGTCAAATTTCATCAAAAAAAGCTTCCTTTCCATTTTCCAGTAGTTATTAAGAGATATATACAACCTATAAAAGACATTTTATGATGTTTTACGCTTTACTAAGAAATTGTGTTATATTGGTATCAAAAATCTTCACAACACATTATTTTTTTAATCCCGTGAAAGAGAGGAAGTTCTTTTGAAAATAGATTGGAGTAGCTTAAAATTGAGACATCTCTGAATTACACATTACTAAAACGTAGTTTGTGATTATTTTTTTGTTGTTCCACAGTGTCTATTTTAATTTGCGCCGGGCACTTCAAATCATCATTTGCCTTAGTCAGCTTGAAGTGGTTTATTAACTCAGCGAGATCATGGAGTACCAACATAATACAGGGTGAATCAAGATAATGTATAACCATCTTGAGATGCTGTATCTCCAAAATTTTAATGAGTAAACATTGACCCATAGTTGTTGCACAAGTGGTAGATATGTAAAAATGGTTAGGTCAGATTTACAAAACGTCCACCATAGGCATATATACATGAACGGCATCATTTCTCAACAGTTCGACATACAGTGGCGCACATATCAATTGTAATTTTATGTGATTCTTTTTGGATCATCTCCCACAAATGCTACAGTGTTTGAGATTCATAACTGTGAATTTTATCTTTCAACTATCTCAACACGACAAAGTCCAGAGTTGTGAGGTCTGGAGGTCTTGGGGGGGAATTCATGAGCCGTTGACCTACCCACTGCTCAGGGAATTCAGTATCCAGATGGGCGGGAATATTCGTGTGGTGGTTTTCGGACGGAGTGGTGTACTTTCAGCGGCATGGTGCACCGCCACACTATCACACGAATGCATGTGCCTATCTGGAAACTTAATTTCCTAAACGGTGCATAGGTTGTCTGGGGAGCGCTCATGAATACCTACCAAGATCTTTAGACCTCACCCCTCTGGACTTTTTCATGTGGAGTTACCTGAAGGATAAAATGTACAGTTACAAACTTCAAACACTGCAAATTTGTTGGAGATGATACAACAAGAATCATGTAAAATTGCAGTGGACTTGTGCGTCACAGTATGTTGAGCTGATGGGAAATGATGTCGTTCATGTCTGCGTGCCAGTGGTGGACATTTTGAACATCTGACCCAACCTTTACTGTGGGTCACATTTCCATATATCCACTACATATTTTTTAGAGAATTTGGATTTGTTTAATCATTAACCTTATAGCGAGACAACATCTCAAAGTGGTCATTATTCTGATTCACTGTATAACTTTTAAAAACGTTCAGCAAGGCAAAAATAGAAATAAGCGGATAAATATAAGTAAAAGGCATTTTAAAAAAGGAGAACAGTATCTGAATACAAATAAAGTTATATTTTGAGAACGAATGGCCTAGCAAACAGATAGATTATTTAATAATACTAACGAGAAATGTGAATTGTGCGTGTTACGCATTTTTTCTTGTTCGAACCAATTTATGACAATTTTGAAACTAACTATTTGAATTTCATACACTCTGCGCCGGCGATGCAATATACCCTGCTACTATGGTTTCCAGTCATTTAAAATTACCCAAAGTTTCCCCTCCGTCGAACGTCAAGCTAATATCGATAACGAAGGGAAAGTTATCGAGAAGGTTCGTTATTTCTCACCACGGTCGCGTATGGCAAAAGATCCATTTAGAAGAACCAACCCATTTTTCCTTTTACCCCTAAAAATGGGGTTTTTATTTTTGGAAGAATAGGGGGGTGAAAGGGCAAGGGGAGTGGACGGTTGAAATAAAAACATTTTTCAAGAAGCGGTGTAAATGGGTTAAATTGAAAGAGAAGAATTTTCAGAGGAAAGAAATGAAAAGAAAGGAAGAAGGGACGAAAATGGGGGAGAGACCGTCGTGCGACAAAGACGGTTCCACACAAAAGGATAAAAAAGGAGAAATAATGAGACAGCCAGGGGCGCGAGATCGAAAGAGGAGAGAAAGGGAAGGATAGAGAGCTGCTGAAAGAAGACAGAGATTCAAAGTAGAGGATAGACTTAAGGGATAGAGAGGAGAGAAATGAGAAAGACGAGGAAGAAAGGCAAGGTAAAAAGGAGAAAAGCGGAGAGAGATGAAAGGGGAAGAAAAGAGGAGGAAGGGAAGAATATCGAGAATGCGGGGGATTCATGGATAGGCAGAAAGGTGGTAAAATGGTATGGAAAGATATAACCTCTACTTCCAATACGGGCCGAATAGGGGAGAGGATTGCGTGATCTCCAAAGGTGAAGGTGGGAATAGCGAGAAGGAAAGGAATGGGAAAAGAGAAGGATAAAAAAGCGGTTTGGAGATGTATAATGTTGAGAATCGACCCGAGTCATCCAATCTGAATCCCTGGTTCACACTCAATATTCAGGGTCTCTTTTTCGCATGGAGGAGGAGAGGTGGAGGGAGAAGGGAGGTGGGCTCTAAGGAAGATTTTAGAAGGAGAGAGAAAAAGAACAATGGAGGAAGGAACAATATAAAAAAAACTAATAAAAACAATGGTAGGTAGACGGCCTTAATGGTCGTGAGGTTTTCCGGTGACAGTAATGAGTGGAGGAATCCATATATGTAAAGGAATTAAGTTCTCTTATCTTTTTTTGAACGATATCGCTTTATTTGCATGCAATTTGGTATGTCTCGCTTCGCCTCCCTCTGTTTCCTTGTCTCTTTCTCTCTCCGCCTCTCTCTTTTCTCACTCCTCCACCACGCCATCTCCTTCATCCTTTCCTTCCCTCTCCCCATCTCTTTTTCTCTCCTCATCACTCGTCTGTTTCCATTTCTTTTTTAAGGCAAACGAAAAAAATATTGAGGATTTCAGACGGTTCGCCTTAAGAAAAAGGGGCATTCAAGGAATAAAATTTCGGCTCATAATTTGGAAGGAAAAGGTTGGTTAAAAAAAGGTGTTAATAATAAATAAATATATTCTATTTTCTCAGACTTCTCCCTTTGCTACCCTCTTTTGTTTTAAGTCGGTTGTCTTTGTAGTAGGAAATATAATTGATGACTGTTAACTTCGAGGGAGGGAGTTGTAAGAAAGGATTCAGGATGTTATCTCGTCTTAAATAAAATTGCAAGTTTTAAAGAAAGAAAGAAATACCCACCTCTCTCTCTCTCTCGTTATTTCCTACCAAGTAGGGAAAGATTATCAAAATTATCAAACCCGCAGTGAATATTTTGTTGCCCTGGTGCGTTTTAAAAATTTTATAGTCGGACGTTAGAATTACCATGAATTGCGAGACTATTAAGCGATTTCCTCAATGAAAATGCAAATGAGTCTCCATGCTTTTGATTAAGCGTTCCTAAGAACAACAAAAGGTGACGATGAATTGTTAAAAAGGCATATTGGTTTTCCTGCACGAATCGCGCGCGAAGGTGAAAAAAAATATTCTGTGCATATTCTGTACACACAAATACAATCAACTTTACAATGAAATTATGGATAATTTTTTAAATAATTAGTCAAAAAAATGAAAACTTTAGTGTAATTTTAATAAACCGCGAATATTAGCCGTTTCTCATGAAATTACCTTTCATGAGAAACGGCTCTCTGTGGTATATTAACATAGAAAACAGTTTCATCAAAAAATAGCTCGTCCTAGCACCTATAGATTTCAGGCATCCTTTACCTTTCCATATATTACGAATGCTGTATACTATATGCTGTAAAGAAGTCTGAGATTGTTTAAATTAATTTCACGCATTCATAGAGTATCACAATTCTAAATGATTGGTTTACTGTTTCATTTGTGCTTCGCGAAGAGGGGAATGCTCCACGAAAAAATTCACTCTATTGGCTAGATTTTGATTGCTTCATTTTTTGCATTTAGATGTGCATTTCAAATTTTAGGGTTAAGGGCAGTATTTCATTAATATGCAGAATACCCAGAATTTTAGTAGCATTACACGACCGTTTAGTTAATGCGCAAGAAGTTGGCCGTGGCAATTTTACGCCGACCTCCTTAACGTATTTAATTAATATATTCCACGATGATTGAAACTTCCATATCGTATAGCTTTTTTCTGTCCTATGCTTAAATTACATATATCGTTCCACATCTCCTGGATCCAATGATGTATTCTTAAATAATAACCTAGTTTCAATAATATTCATATCATAATGCTTAGATAAAAACACTTAAACTATGTAATTTTTGCGAACTTATTAGTGGACGGAATTATTTCTGGACATATAGAAATGATTCCGCAATTTTGGCAGCATTTTCTTAACTTCATTGTAATTTAATTCCTGTTAAGCTTTTGCAAAATTAAAATAACTAATTTTTTCTAAGAGAAATCTAACACATTCGTTCTTTATTTTGGCTTTTTTTAAGACTTAATGTCAAACAACATTCTGGAATATAAATAACTTCCATTATTAGCAAATATGCATCGGGTACAGAAGTAATTGTGTAATTTACTAGGCACGAAACTACATTCAATATGTATAGGATTAATGAACACATGATACCATTTAACTGACTCATGTAATACTGTTATTGACCGATATGTTTCGAATGTTTATTCTTAGGCATATACTAGTTGATGTTTTCATTTGTAATAATTTTGCAAATTTTATAAACATTATTCTATCAACAACGCACCACTGGACTTAGAAAAACCATGTAGATGGACATGGGATTATGGATATGGTACACGATACATAAAAGAACCGCATAGCTAAAAATTCTATCTATATTCGTCTCATTACGATTATTCAACCTTGACGGGTATACTAAAAAATCTAAAATTATTGCCAAACTAAGAAACTTCTATCCCATAATTGTATTTATCCAAAAAATAAATCTTGCTTAATTGACGATTTTGTATAGGTATATGGTCGATGGCATTGGAGGGATGTTCTTTTACTTTAAATTTCATGACTATATTTAAAACTTGTACGATTTATCTTATCCTACGTAATTGAAATATATTTTTAAATGTCTTGCATACATATTCATTACAGAATAAATATTTCGGAATTAATGCTGGCCATGATTCCTAGACGAAATAATGAGTTTCCAAGGAAATTGGGTCGATGGTGGTGATTGTGAGTTGACTAATTCGATTTTGTCATAAAATATTGTTGGGAAAGTAATCTCCGTTATATTTTCTAAGTGAATTTGATCCTTCTGACAAAAAATGCAATCTTCAGCCGACCAAAACCATAGATATCCTCCCAGTCATAGTGTAACAGACGCGATTACGTCTGGAAACCAATTTGGCCTTATTACGTAGTTGCCGACTTCTCCGACGCAAAAGGTCTTTATTAAGGGAAATGCGGAATTTTCCCAGAACGTGAAGTTTCAAAACACGTTTTACTAGACGCTAGTGCAGATGTGAATAAATACAGCCCGCAAGTCGAGTACTGTTATTTCCTCCCAGAGATAAGACGCCGTGGCTCGAACGGTAACGGTAGAATAAAATGGATTCACGTTCTGTCTAAAATTGTTATCGCCATATTTTCCGTTTTGTTACTCAGTTTTACGGGCTATGTTCATTCTTAGCACGTTATGTGCGGATCACGGGTATTTCCGTATATTGAATTTGTCGTGGAATGATGACGGCGATAACTAAGTGAAAATGCCGACTTAGCAATTCTATAGCGCCATCCAGGGAAACTTTAGTGCAACATAAATGAACATCATCTCCATACAATTGTAGGACGGAAAGAAAAATACTTTTCTAAGATTTGCCAAATGTGCACAAAAAATAAAATTAAAAAGGAGACAAGGCATGTATGGTCCTTTTGAAACCTCCCAAAACAAGACGAAGTATGAACGCCTTTGCTGAGTATTTATTCAAAATTACAACCAAAAATATTAAAAAGTAAAAACGTAATGACTCTTTATATAACACGACTGTCTTTTAGACGGCAGAATTTGACAGATTGGTATGAGAGATTCAAATTCCCCGTATGCAACGTGGTAAGGAGCTAGTATAGTCTCGGATTTTTTCTGCAGAGTTATAATTATAACTAGCTGAAACGTCTGGCTTCGCTCGGGAAAGTTTTCTTTTAAGTAGCAGACGACGTTTATTATTTTTATTGATGTCATATTACAATAAAAATAATATAATAAATTTTGAAATTTGCTTACTTTTGCTGTTGGGTACCCCAAGTTTGGCAATGCTGGTTCGGTGGTTTGGGGGCGGAGCCCCCACAAAAAAAGATCGAAACATTCCCAATTCCTTAATTAAGCAAGCGATGTTTACATTAACATTTACTATTTTATGTATTGTACTGTAAAGTTTTACCATTAGTATAATTATGCATTAACGTTTTACTTAATATTCACATGGATAGATGCACCGAAGCCTTTAAAGCAGCAATAAAATTATGTGGATTATGTGAATACTATTAGGAAAAACGTGGATTGAATTCGATAGCTTCAAGGGTGTAAAAATGTATAAAGAACATACATACATACGTACACACTCTTAAATATTTATAAGATTAACCCGCTTGTCAGTTAATATCATTGAATAATTTGGCTCTGCATTGATTAACGCCCTTTGTTGTTTGCAGAACAGGTGTTAGCGTATACTGTGCGTTACCGAGACTTTAAAAATTTCGAGAATATGAGTCAACATCCAACTCATACAGCCAGGTAATTGCCTAGGAACCGAAATTCTGGCCTATTGTGCTTAGCGCAGACAATCTGGGCTTATGGAGACGACAATCCAGCGAGCAGAGCTTTTTCATTCGAAAAAGCGGTCAGGGTCGATATTTTTAAGAGGAAGTATCCTTCTCTATATATATTTTTTTAAATAAGGTAAGTTATTTTTTCCTTCTTATTCTTCTTCAGAGATGGTTCCGTACTCTCGCATGTAGCCAATTATCTCGGCACTTCATACTCGCTCGGGATGACAATCCATTCGTCGCTGCGCAATCCCATATAACCCCAAAAATGTCCCGTCTACCCTTCAGTGGACTCAGTTTTCGACCCGCAACCGGTCTCGAGCAACAAAGAAACGAAAAATATCTCCTCTATAGAATCCCACAAGAATTTTATTTTCTATTACTGCTGGGTTATTTTTTCAAATTTAATTCTTCAGTTATACCATATCTCTCTAAAGGTAGCAGCTTAAAAAGGCGAACAGAGATTTTTCCGTGTAAGATCGTGGCTATATTTCTTTCGTTTCATCGCGCTTCAATGTAGCTATATTTTTCTATATAATCCGCGCCCTGATTCCAGGATATTTTTCTGAAACATATCGCCTGAAGTTTACTTATTTTGAAAAGTGATATTTTTTTCATTTCGGATATTTGCTCTAAATATCTATGAGGAATTTAATAGAGATTACGCTGGGAATGTAATGATACACGCTTTCCTGCTATTAGCGAGTTAAGTTCGATTTGTCTGATAATGAGGATTGATCGCAAATGTTAAGGTCATATTACTTACATAGGTTAAATAATTTGTTAAGTTTCTATTTGTTAAAATAATTACTCTTACGAAAATGTTCGACAGCTGAAACACTAATCATACAACGTTGTCGAGTATTAGAGGGTCAAATGTTCTTACGCGTTCAATGCGTTTATATATTATACAAATATTTAATTCAGAATAATTGTGATTAATTTAAAATTAACTAATTGGTTTTTCTTATTAATTTAAAAATTGACTCTTTGGTCTTTCTTTTCTGTAAATACAGCTCGTCTTTCTTCAAATTTGTCTTTAAAGCTTTTCATATTACATTTTTAATTGAAAGATCTCATAATCTGCTCTATTCCATTGTGCTTCTCTATTAAATCTTAATTTTAGCTTGATAAATGGACTGCGTGTGCTGGAGCGATTTTTTAAAAACAATGCAATCTAGATTAAAAATTAAACATCATGATAAAATAACCGAGTTCAATTGTGACATTAAAATATTGGTAAGGTTCATAATACGGTATCCAACATGTTACCTAGCATTTACGCACCGTCATATGTTGTTTACATGTAGAGATACCAACATATGCGTTATAGAGTATTTGATTATACTGTCGCTTTTCAGAATTTTAGGTTGTCGATTTGAAATTATCGACTTTTAGACACAATTTTCCATAATAATTACCTCGATATCCGGTGATATCTTTTACATTTATTTTTGAATTCTTTTACCATAAAACTCGAGCCGATTTGAACTGGACATTGCTTTATTTATTTTTTCCGTTTCTCTAGCTCTAAAACAGCTGTAATTTATTCGCGAGTGATTTTGCATCTTCTTTAACCCGCCTTCAAGACACACAGCAATTATTCTCTATATATATAATTTCATGTTTGTATTATTACCATTTCCATAGATCACAGCACGGTACCGAATCATTTATTTTGCAATTATTGACTGTCGCCGTGCAAAGCAGTTAAAATCTTGAAAGTAGGCCGCTAAATACGGACCTAAAATGCACTAAGAGGGTGAGTCCCGATGAAGTACCAAGGTTGCCTCAGTGATAGTCTCCCCACTGATACCAGAAGCACGATTCTTGCGGCAAACTTTTCAATTTTTTCAATAGGTTCTAAACTTATTAATTAATTATTAAATTCTCGGGTTTTATCCCAAGAGCTCTTCTATTCTTCATTCAGTTAGTACGGGAAACGTTTGAAAAGCTGTGATTCTCCAAGACACATACAAAAGGGGAATTTTAAATGGTCGTTTTAGAAAGGTTAACATTTAGCTTCGGTCTCGAGGCTTTGTCGCTCTTACGATAAAGGAAGATATTTCGTTTTTGCTACTGAGAGAAATAAGCACCGATCATAATAAGCTCAAAAAATTTTTTGCATAAAAAATGGGTCTTCAACAATGAGAAATTTTTATTACCATGACTTATTCGTGTATCGTTGCCTCGTTTTAAAATCCCTTTTGGCAATTCACAATCAGTGAATCAATCCATTGGGCAGAGTTGGGTCTCTTAAAGAACCCCTAATTTATTACAATAATTTGAATCTCTTTTCAGAAGGAAATAACGTAAATCAATTATCTTTTATAGTTAATTTACAAAAGAATTGGCGTTTATACCATGTTATTTGCATTTCAGTATCCGTGCTGTCACCAAAAATTGATGATATCGTTACTGTAAATAATAAATTGTACAGCTGTCTCAAGACTTGCATAAATCTAACATATCATTAACGTCATAAAAAGTTTTGTATTTTTAAACAGTCCACTCGACTTATTTACATTTATGTCATTCTGTAATAAAATTACTCTAAATGAGTTTGGCTAAATTTTATATGCTAAATAAATACATGGTATACATCTTATAAATATTTTAGTGTGGGTGTGTGTGTATGTATGTATGTTCTTTATACGTTTTTACACCGTTGAAGCTATCTAATTCAAAAGTTTCATTGGCCATCCTATGGATAAAAGGAAGAACTTGGTCTAGGGTTGCAGACCGTGGGGCCTCTTATACATCATGGGGTCAACGAAATACTATTTCCATAAGAATGCAGAGGAAATGGTGTGAAGAAACCCCAAAATGCCATGCAGCCCTTCAATTATGTGGATATAAATATACCTAAATATTAACTTACGATCACAGGAAATAGCTTATTTTACGCACAAAAGACTGAATATTTTAATTATTTTCATGCTTTCTCGTATTAAATGTTAAATCGCTTGAAATTATCCTTTAAGCGCAACATTTTCCAGGCGGCAACAAAGCTAAATTTCTTAATTGTTGTCCTCTTCAAACGTAAAGATTAATGCAAGAAAAATCCACGCCGTGGCGCACCGTAGAGGAAGAATAGCCAACGCCAAGATAAAAGATACAAATGGATTTATGACTAAATATAGTCTATGAATACTTTCAAAGTGTGTAAAATGATTTTTAAGGAATATTAGAACATTGTTATCTTTCACCATTAACATGGAAATATTTATCGCAACATAAATTTATACATATACTTACATTTGTTCGGTAACCAAGATGATGTTTATTGTTTATGTTTTGGCTAATAGCAGCTAATAGTATTGACATAATCCACATCATTTTATTGCTGCTTTAAAGGCTTCGGTGCATCTATCCATGTGAATATTAAGACGTTAATGCGTAATTATGTTAATGGTAAAACTTTACAATACAATACATAAAATAGTAAATGTTAATGTAAACATCGCTTGCGTAATTAAGGAACGGGGAACGTTTGGTAAACTCGGGGTACCCAACAGCGAAAGTACGTAAATTTCTGAATTTATTGTATTAGTTTTATTGTAATATGACATCAAAAGTGATATATCAATAAAAATAATGAATAATAAAAATCGTTTGCTGCTTAAAAGAGAACTTGTCCGAGCTAATCCGGGCCTTTCAGCTAGTATCTTATAAGAAAGAGGTAAATAATTCTGACCTCCATAATAATCTTTCCATATATTTCTGTCGAAAATCTTTTAGGCTCCTACTAAAACTTAACACAGTTTTCTTCAATTAATAAACTATTTGGTAATTGCTTAGATTCGTTAATCTCGTTTATTTTGAAATTCCTTTTGTCCATAGGTAATCTCGTCACTGAATAGTCTACAACTAGCAGATTTTTAGGAATACTCCCTTCACCTGACTCAAATGAGAAAGTCTGTCAAAGGATATTATCCCTGAGTTATCAAAAGCCCACGTGGCGTTTGGAGTAAAATTATTTACAAGGATTAGCATCCTCAAATGATTTTTAAGTAGATGTTGCCTCTCACAAGGCAACATCTTCATCCAGATTATTATTTCTGCGCCACATAAATAATGCAGATTTTCCGTTGCCTCAGATAACTGAGTAACGAATTACAACTTTTGAGTTCCGACGCTTTTTTCTCGCGTAATTCCTCAGTTCGTCTGAAAAACGTATTTTTTTATAATTCGTTTTAAATCCTAGTAGATTCAAGTATCAACGAAAACTGATTTAACACAACGAGTCCTTTAAATAGCACATTGCGCGGTCCGGCCACCGTATTTAACATGGCTCACAGTTTGTTGGCATTAACTTTCCCACTTTTATGCTACTCCTGAAATTTTCTGGGCAATGCTGTAAAGTGGCATATGTTAATTCGTCACGAACATCTAATAGGTATTCATTTATTTTAGAATTTTATAAACACAATTTTCCCGGATAAAAGAAAGCTCCGTTCTAAGGCTTACGATAAAAGGATATACATTGAAATAAATGAAACGGAGAATAGTTTATTTTTAGACAATTAAACTTGAACGAATGCCCATGTGTGGCCTACAACTAAAATATTGATCCAAGAAAGCTTCAAAACCGCAGATGAGTAAGACTCATGGTACAACCTTTAAGGCCTTGTGATAAAGCCACAAGTCAGGCTCAAGGGGTTAACGATCATGAATAAAACAACGCTGCGCTCGAAAACGCTAATATTAAGTAAAGTCTTTCATTAGAGGCTCTATCCGTAAAAAAATTATTCCCCAAAATAAAGGAGAAAAACACCAACGGTCATCGTAATCTTTGGTTAGTAAGTTAACCAGAGTGACAGTTTCAATTAAATCATCGACGGATGCCACATCATACATTGTCCTTGATGAAAGAGTCTTTTTCTCCCTCTATCTCCCTCCATGGATATCATTTCGAAAATCGATCGGCTCCCAGAGTCGCGCTATGTTATTGAATCAAATCAACCGTGGAAAAAATAACCTTTTAAGGCAATTGATAACACGCGATTAAAACCAAAATAATCAAACGGCAAATATGCGACAACACGCCTTGGCGCTGCTTCGAAAACGCGACGCATTAACAAAACAATTTCCCAATCCAGTGCGCAGAATAAACTTCAAACGTAACCGGTATGGAGGGAAAAAAGCATGACCCGACAGAGCACGCTAGAAGTAGCCCCAGAACTAATTGAGGTGCGATCTTAACAAAATGTCGATTCATCTCCCGGAGCCGACAGAATGGGAAAGGAAGATGGAGAAAGGAAGAAAAAGTGTGCGAACCAGTGAGCGCGAGGGAAAAAAAACAGACCTTTAACGACGCTTTACCAACCACAGAACCACACACACGCACACACATTGTTGTGAATCTCCAGGGGCGATTGGCCCTCAATAATGGCGTGTGGACAAGGTCCTGTTGTTGAGCGTCTCCTACACTTGCCTCTCTTTCTCTCCTCCCACGTCTCGAAGAAGAAAAGGAAAAACGCGGCGCAGACAGAAGGAAAGGGGGAACTGCGTGAGAGAGAGATGGCGGCGACGAGAGAGTTTTAAGGGATGTAAGAGGGAAAGAAAGAGAGGGTGAAAAGGGGGAGAGACAGAGAGAGAAAAAAAAGAACCCTTATTAGACCCCCATTCGAGAAGCTTCTCTCACATTCGTAGCGGCCTCACCCTCCACTCCCCCCTCCTCTCCCACCTCCCTCCATCCCTCTTATCACTCGCCGTCTTCTCCCTCCTCTTCTTTCCCGAAAGAGAAAAAAGAGAGAAAAATTCTCCTCTCCTCCTCTCTACTTGCCGCCACCGTGGGCTCATCTCCTCCCACGTCAAGAAGGCCGGCCTCCATTATTCTGCCGGCAGAGTGATGGGGTGGGGGGAGAGGTGGTAAGGGAGAGGGACTGATGGAAGGAGATAGGGGAAAAGAGAAAGAGAGGCAGACAGCAGAGTCGGCATGATTCCCGGCACGCACCCCAAGGCACTCGCCCCAGAACTCTTTCTCCCCCTCTTTTTCCCTCCCCCTTCTTCTCTCACGCCCCTTCCTACTTTACGCTCTGTCCTCCTAACTTCCCCTCCCTCTTCTTTCTCGCCCTTCTTGGCCACTCTCCCCCCCTCCTCGCACTCCTCATCCTCATCTCTCTCTCCTTCCTTGCCTCTTGACCCCTCGCCACTCTCTCTCTCTCTCTCTCTCTCTCTCTCTGTCTCGCTCTCTCTCTCTCTCTCTCTCGCTCTCTCTCTCTCTCTCTCTCTCTCTCTCTCTCTCTCTCTCTCTCTCCATCCCCCCTGACACCTCCTCCATCTCTATATCTTCTTCGCTCTTCGCAATTTTCAAAAACCGGTCCGTAGGGTTCGAGATAGACAGAGGGATTAGATACACTAACTTCTAATCAACTCTTCCTAGGCTTGTTCAAGGTGAGGTTTTTAGCACAGAGGGATTTAAAATTACAGTAGATTGATGCATAACTGTTCAAGTTTCGGCGACGTGTAATCAAGAGCGGAATATCGATGAAGGCGCGGAAAATGAAAACTCTAAAAATTGGATGGTAACGAGGCGATTTTTTTTTCGATCTTCTCTCGCGAATATTGACAAATGCGAACTTTTAACGGTCCTCCAATGACCCCCTCGTCTAATTCTGTGAATACGAATTTGCCCTTTACATCCCAAATGTCGCGCGAGCTTAATTACGTTTGACGCACTGAGATAGCCAGGGGCTTGTACAGGATTAAAAGCCCTCGCGTATGGCAGGAAAGCCGGGAAAAGGAAGTTTAACACGTTGTCGGTGAGTTGAGCAAACCGTGTTTTGAAGAGCCGATGCTACATAAGCGCAAAGAAGATCAAGGCGGGAGCGAGAAAGAATTACGTCGCCTCTTTTTTTTGTCCACCCGCGCAATCCGGGGCGCATTTTTTTAACCCCCTTGATAGCCTTCCTTATCCTTTAACCCTTTTTCCCTGGCTCCTCTCCCCGTAGATCCTCGCATCCATGCCACATCCTTATGCCACTTTTTTCATCGCATCTGCACATCTTCCGCCTCCACCTGTATATTTTCCCCTTCTCCCTCGGCCTGCCTCTCAAACCCCTTTCCCCAACCTCAAAAACCTTCGTATTGCAATCTCTCTCTCTCCCTTTCTCTCACTTCTCATCTCATCCACCTCTCCAAAAAAACCTCCACCTCTTCCCTCTTTCTCCCCACCCTCCTTACCTCAACACCCATCTTTACATCATCTCCCTTCCCGTGCTACAACTCTCTCCTTCCAACCTCCCTCCTTAACTCCTCTCCTTTCTCTCTCGGCTCCCCTCCACGAATCTTCCTCCTTCCCCCATTGCTTCAAACTCCGCTTCCTCCTCTCTTCACATTCGTATTCCTCCGAGACGCCCACACATCCTTTACCATTCCGCCATATCCCTCCCCCTCTCGAGGGGGAAGCCTTGAAGGACATGGAGATTGTGTATGAGAGAGAGAGAGAATGAGAGAAAGAGACTGGATAGAGTAAGGAGGGAGGGGTCGAGGATGAGAGAGAGGGAGAAAAGAGAATCCATTTCCACGGGATCAAATGTGGGTTCGTTCGATGAAAGCAATCGACTAAAGGATGTGAGGCGTGATGAGAGGGAAGAATGAGAGAAGAGGCGCGGGAGGTAGACGCGAATGAGCCTCTTGAGTTGCAGGAGCCACCTCCGTACACCTATCCCATACCAAACTAACCATTAATCTTTTTCACTTCTTCGACGAGAGAAAAAACATATGCCCTCTTTTTCCCGTAGTCTATTTTATTGCTTGTTTCACATTTCTTACGAATCTTGTCGTCGGCGCACACATTACTTGAGACGGCGTTTGTTAGTGGTCGTTGGGAGGGGATGGGAGGATTTTTAACGACGAGCGTTCGCGCAAGTGACACAGATCAAAGTAATTCTAAGGGAGAAAACTCTAATTAATTTTCGCATACAGTGAGATGTTTTCTTTCCAGAGTAGAGACACGAGAGAAAGAGAGAGGCACACGTGAACCAGAGGATGCGGCGGCGTTGGTTATTTTCTCCCGCGAAGGAAATTGCGCCTCAGTCTCTTCGTTTTCACAACATAGCGGCGAAGTTTTTTTTCCGACGCAAAGAGAATGCAAGCTATTTGGCAGCGCAGTACGCGGAATCTGGCGGTTTCGTATACAACTAGTTCGGGATAAAACGACTCTCAAAAAACGCTAATTGCGATCGACTGAATTAAAAGGCAGCGGCGAGTGAAATGCATTGTTGGAGATTGCAATACAAGTTAACGGTCGAAAATTTCCATTTGTTTTTTTTACTCCGATTCCGCGAATGGATATAAAAAAATCGTTATTTACCCATTTCGATCGATCTCCCGTAAAAACAAGAAAGGTTGTTATCATTCCTCGGTGAATTTTCGCCTCGTTTTAACTCTTTACACTCGTTGAAACGATAAGCGCGTAATACATGCAGTAGGCGTGGAACAAAGCCATTCCACGAATACTCAAGTTGAAATATTTTGATTGTAATTATATTCCATCGAAACATGGAAGCAATTCGCCGATATTGTTCTTGTTATTCTGTGGTCTTTGCGAGGGGGCATGCAACTGATGCCGAAACAGCGTTAAATTTACTTATATTTCAAATGAAACCATACGCATCAATTATAAATAGATGCTTTTATTTTTAATTATTTATATTATTGTTTTTACCTTCAAAAGGTTCTATTAAAGCTGATATCGTCAAAACTCTCAAGTTTTTTCTTATTAATATTTTGCTTATCCCTCCCATTTCTAACAGTTTTGTCGTGACGTGCAATTTAAAATATTTATCCTTTCCACTTGAATTTCTGCCAACAGCCTACTCTTTGTCATCTTCTCTGTTAAATTCAGCAAACGGTGAAATATATCTCCTCGAAAATGTCTGTTCTTCCTTCTGAAACTAATTAAAAAAATTTTTCTGTTCATTTATTTATAACTTCGCACGCTGGCTGTCAACTCTCGATCAACCATTTTCAATAATTCGAATTAGATATTTTTCTCTTTCCATGAAATAAGGAACTTCTCCTTTCGGTCCTTCATTTGACTAGAGTTACCGTTCACTTTCAGCCTCTCCACTGCACTGCATCCCTCGCTTCCATCATCTCTTCTCGGGTATTCCCTCCCTCTCGCCTCTTTCCTAACATCAACCAATGTCGGTACAGGTTTCCCTCTCTTTATGCGGGTTCGCTTTATGCGAATTCGCTATTATTTCACAAACCTATTGCTACCGGAATTTCTTTTTATGCGCCAGTGCAGTACAAATGAAAGAACGATATCCACTACACCACAAGGTGACCATTCAATCTCTCATTGACTCTTATGCTGTGCGTATTATTACTAAAGTAAAAGAGATGAGAGTGGAGTGGATATTGTGCAGCGGAGATTTCGTGTGATACTGTTTGAGTACACTTGAGAAGTTTTGTCACCTTGCTCGCGGAACTTGCGTTGGCCCAAGACAACCCTCCAACACTTTAAACTTCCAATATTATGTCACCCACAACAGCCACCACTTGTGCTCGTCTGCTCCCTTTTATTGGCGAGTATAATTTAATTTTAAATGCTTTAAGTTTGTATTTAGCACATAAGAAGTCGTTATGGAGCGAAAGAAGTGCGTCTTGGAGGGGAGTTAGGATTGCTTGTGGAACGTATCCCTATTTTTTACATGTAAATATGGGTTCTGTTTATGCGAATTCGCTTTATGCGTCGCTTTCCTGGAACGCAACCCACGCATAAGGAGAGGGAAACCTGTATAACCGACACCGATGGCTCCCTCTCATAGATTTTCCCTTTCGCTCATCCCTCCCCCTTCCCTTATCCGACCCTCTCCTTCTTATGACTCTTGCGGCTAGAGAATTTGACACCTGACGATGACTATGATTCTTCGAGACCGGCCGAGTAACTTAAATTTGTGGAAATAGTTTGTAAATCCGTGTGAAATCTGTTTATTCCAAAACTAGCTGATTACCCAAACTTTCCCCGAGTTTACAGTTTCTAAATTTTCATGCTCATTTCACTCGCTAATATTTTCATTCAAACTCAAGCTACTTTCGATATAAGTGACCAGTATTCCCCTTTAATTGGTATAAACAAATTAAATATAGATTCAATTTTGATATTTTGCTACGAATATTCAGAATAGGTTGTGCAATTTTACAAAAAATTAACACGGGCCTCTAGTCAGGGTATGATTTGTATGGCGCCCCTCTCCCCAAAAAATCAAAATTCTCCTCAAGGTCTCTTTACTATGTGTACCAAGTTTAAAGCCTCTTGAGTTTCTTGGTTTTCGAAAAATCCTCTAAGGCAGTGATGGCGAACCAATAGCACGCGTGCCAAAGGTGGCACGCGAGTCGATTTTTGCTGGCACGCCGCTGAGATGGAAAAAATATATGTCTGTGGCGAGTGTAGAGACATGGCAAAAATATCCCAAGCAATTCAATACATAGTATATACGGATGAATGATTAGAGGCGAAACGGCGACTATGTTGCTTTTATCATAACTCCAATTTTGTGCCCGTGTGGAATCGAGAACAGTTGGCTACACCAACAGTATCCTTTTTCTTCTCTAAATGGCGAGTGAGTTTTTCAACGTTCAAATGACCTCTTATTTCATTAATTTTGGCACGCGGGCTCGAAAAGGTTCGCCATCACTGCTCTAGGGTATGATTTGTTTGGCACCTACCTCCCCCAAGAAATCAATATTCTGGCACCAATGTGCAAATCCTCAAGGTCTCCTTAGCGTGTGTACCATGTTCAAAGTCCCTTAAGTTTCTTGATTTTCGAAAAATACTGTAGGGTATGATTTTTATGACACCCACCTACCCCTTTCTCCCCACATAAGATTTCACCCAAAGATCTTTCACCCATTGCTTTTGGTCCATGCTTCAGTTTAAATGTTGAAAATTCTAATGAATCGATTATAGAAGGAATTCTTTACTAATAAATTATAATCTCAAGTAAGTTGTTATTATTGTTGAAACTTAAACAAACAACAAATGCCACAGCAACAGGCTAAATATGGTCAACGCGTATTAATTAATATAAACAATTTCATAAAACCAAATACATATATAATAAACTGCAAACTATTGAACATCAAATGGACATACAAATATGTCAATATGTTTACAAAAACGGAAAGAGAAAGAAAACTTTTATTATAAAATGAACTATTTTACCCAAGCTAAGGTAGGTGAAATTACGTACTTATTAAAATTCATTTATGAAATAGTCTATTTATTGAACGTTGAAATCAAAACAAATCATATTCTTCTCCAAAAATAATATGCCTGTAAAAATTCATTTTATTAAATAGTCTATTGACTGTCGAAATTACAATTACAAACCGTATTCTTTCCCAAAAACATTATCCGTGAGTGTAAGTACCATTAGAACGTTAAAACATTACGTTGAATTCTCAAGTGACATCAACAACAGCTGTTACGTTTGAAAGTTTTGCAAACTAAATAAGTAATATGTTATTAATTTTATTTTTTTATTTATTTTTTAGAAATAGAAAATAGAAAAAAAAGAGAAGAAAATCTTCATATTCCCAGCAAATTGAAATCGAGAATTATGGGCCTCATTAAGGTTATTCGAAAGAACTACTGCGACGATCAAGCTGCTGATGTTTATCACTTTCATTTTTACTGATTTATTCTGCGAAGGAAGTTCATATTGTATCATTTTACCATTGCAAAAATATATTTCTTTCTAACTTCTTTTGTGATATGCCTATTTTCTGCGTTCTAGAAGGAGATAGTTCTCAATATAGAAGAAACGTTTCGAATCTTATTACAGAATAAAACTCAATTTTCAGACTGGCTAATGCTTTAGTAAGCATAGAATAAAATTCCGTTTTTAACATATCATCTTTTTATCTTTAATATGATATAATTTATTTGTTGGATAAAGTCAAGTACATTATAAATACTGTTATTGTTAGAATAATGAACTTTATGTATCTTATCACGGAATGAAATTATTAGTTAAAAATTCATTTGACATCCTGTGTTTCACAAGCATAGACATTCACCTATACGTCACTTCGTCCATTCTTATGTAGTTATGCCCTTATAGGATGAAATTAGAAATAAAAGAATATCAACTGTTTTTATATGTTTTATTAAAAGGTTTTAGGACATGACATTAACACAAATAATACAATATGAGTTTACAAAGTGAAATTATGGCCACAAACACGAAGGTATTCTGTTATGCGATTACTTCTTTTGTATTAATTATGTTACGTTAGTTACGTTCATAAGTCTTTGGGTGAACTGAACCGTTGGGGAAACAATTACATCTACATCTACATCTACAGTTTACCCTGCAAGCCACCGCAAGGGTGTGTGGCAGGGGGTGTATTTACACCAAGGGGAAAACTCCAAAATTAGGCCTTGGTTTACG
This sequence comes from Tanypteryx hageni, assembly GCA_028673005.1. Lineage (NCBI taxonomy): Eukaryota > Metazoa > Arthropoda > Insecta > Odonata > Petaluridae > Tanypteryx > Tanypteryx hageni. The sequence continues at coordinate 63,823,512 of CM054116.1, forward strand.
CCCCTACGCGAGGTTACTTTTGATCGCAAGTTTTATTCTGCTCAGCTATCGTTCTAGGGAAAAATGAGCCTTTGTATCTCTCTGTCCTACAGGCTATCTCTCTTATTTTACGAGGATGGTCCATTCTACCGATATAGGTGGGAGTTCTTATTATTTCTTTGACGTCGCTGGAGAAAGTACTCGTTCTAAATCTTTCAAGAAGTTTTAACCTAGCACGTGATCGACGCTCAGCTAGTGATTCCCATCCTAAGTCCTGTATCAAGCCTGTAACGCTTATATTTCTATCATAACAATTTTTGACGAATCTAGCAGCTTTTCGCTGCACTTTCTCTAACTCGGCGATTAAACCTTTCTCGTACGGATCCCATATGCTCGACGCATACTCTAGCAGCGGTCTAACTAAAGAAAAGTAACATGTCTCTTTGACTTTTTCTTCGCTTTTACCTACTATCCGTTTGATGAATCCTAGTTTTTGCTTAGCTTTCCCGGATATATTTCGTATGTGTGTGTCCCACGAGAGATTACTTGTTAAAATGACACCTAAGTATTTGACGGATTCGGATAATTTTAGATGTACGCCTTCTATACTGTAATTCATCGCCTCAATTTCTTTGTTTCTCCAGAATCTCATGACGGAACACTTACCTAAGTTCAGCTCTAATTGCCACTCTTTACACCACTCGAGAATTGCGTGTAGGTCGTTAGAAAGTAATGCTTGATCAGCAGGACTGTTAATCTCTCTGTAAACCACCGTATCATCCGCGAATAACTTGATTTTACTTGTAATAACATTATCTAAGTCATTTATGTATATAAGGAATAATAGGGGACCGATGACACTTCCCTGTGGAACGCCGGAGGACACGCTGACCGAATCTGATTTAAATCCATTTATGACTACCATTTGTTCCCGATCATTGAGAAAGTCCCTGATCCACTCGATTATCTTTCGATTTATTCCACAGGCTTGTAATTTTTTCAATAACTTAATATGAGGGACTTTATCGAATGCCTTCTTGAAGTCAAGAAAAACCGCGTCTAGCTGGGTCTTTCGATCACCGGATCGTAGTATATCATGTGCAAACAGAGCGAGCTGTGTTTCACAAGATCTTGCCTTCCTAAAACCGTGCTGATATTTACTGAGCAAGTCCTGGCTATCTAAGAAGTCCATCACAGAACTAACGATGATGTGCTCTAGAATCTTGCAAGATATTGAGGTTAGCGAAATCGGCCTGTAGTCTTTTTTCCCGCCTTTATGAAGCGGAGTTATAAACGCTAATTTCCATTCCTTAGGTATAACGCCATGACTAAGTGACTTACTGAAAACTGTTTCGAGATAAGGTGCTATTTCTAACGCTAATTCCTTTAATACTCTAGCTGGTATCTCTTCCGGTCCCGGGGATTTATTTGCATTTATGATTTTGAGCTGTTCTGCTATACCTTTCGCTGATATAAGTATATCGTTCATCTTCTCTTCGCTTGGTTCGGGTGGATCGACCTTCCTTTTCTCCACTTCGGTCGTAAATACGCTTTGAAAAAATGAGTTTAACAAGTTTCCTTTATCAATGCTATCGTAAACTACCTCTCCTTTGTCGTTTCTTAATGGTGCTACGGTTGGGCGTCGATCTTGAACTTCTCTAACATAAGACCAAAAGATTTTGGGATTTTCGTTTAGATGTTCACAGAGAATCTTTTTCTTAAAGTTCATTAATGCCTTGCGCATAATCTTTTTAGTCCAAGTCCGACAATTTCTGTACTTGTTTGAAATTGTATTTATTACCTCCTGTGACATATTATTTTTGGCGCATTTAAGTTTTGAGTGAAGCTTTCTTTGTCTCCTGAGAGCACATCTAACCTGCCGATTATACCACCTAGGTTCTCCATTATCGGTAATATATTTACTTGGTATGTACGTATTTATATCTGTTCTAATTACTGATAAGAAAGCTTTCCAAGTTTCCTCAACGTTCTTCGTGCTTGCTAATTTTCTGAAAGTTGCGTAATCTTTAATATTAATTTAATTATGGCTGAAAGATCTTTGGGTGAAACCTTATGTGGGTGAACTGGATTGTGGACGAAAAATCTATGGGTGAAAAGGCACGGGTGAAAGGTCTTTGGATGAAAATCGTCGTGGGCGAAGTGTCTGAGGGTGAAACGTCCAGTTGGTGAAGAGTGTATGGGTGAAATGACCCGTGGGAGAAGTGTCTGCGGGAGAAACGTCTCGTGGGTGAAGTGCTTTGGGGGAAACGACATGGAACCATCAAAATCTCTTTCTGACATTATATTTTGCATGATTTTTTTAAATAAACGAATTTAATATATGTTACTATTAATACGCTAATATACATGGATAAACTGTCCATTGTTAAACGGTAGTCTAGTGGAAAAGAAAGTAACTCATTTGTTCACTCGTCTATGCTCAAGCCGAGTTCGGTAGTAATCGTTTCCATGGCAACAATCCGATAAAATGCGATTTAAAACGCAAAAACGCTATGTTTTAGTATAAATTCTTAAATATACGATCAATTATCAAATTTCTCGTTAAGAATTAGAATTTACATTCATTTTCCCTTAGAACAGTGCAAACCTCGCTCCGTTATCACAATTTTAAGATATTTTAAAGTATTAAAGAAAATATCTCTGAACGACACACAGACGACCATTTCATAAGACTGTTTCCTTCGTAAACCAGTCTAAAAATTAGGAAGCACTAAGAAGCATAGGATAAAAAAGAATGGCCCCACAGCTATTGAGGAAGTGGAAGGATAGCTGAAATGTTATTTCTTGAGATGGGACCTCATTCTTACATACTTCATAGCAGAAATATTTTATGACAGGAGAGGAAGAGGATGAAAAATAATTCACCCATAAGACGAAATGTAGAAGGAAAGGAGTAATCAATAAAAGAAGAAGAAGATGTTGAGAACTATATTTAACCTGTAACCACGGAATGTTTTATGACAGACTACTGCAATAATAACGAATTTTTTGCATTAATTATGATTACTCTCGATATATCGCCTTAATAGGTTATGGAAAAAATAGTTTTCATCGTCCCTCATACTATACTAAAATATGATAGAAATGTTCACTTTCTTATCAATCGATAATCAGTATGTAAATAAATAAGAACTAAGTTATTAATGACAGTGTTTGAAGTAGTCAGGTAATAAAATTTTATATATCTCATTTATCTCAAAAACCTTCTTTTCGGGTCCTTTAAAAGTTGTTGGATTTGGCTGACGTTCCATAAAAGCCATGAATAAAAATTTTAAAAATACAGTACAGTAGTTACAGTAGTGCATCGACTTTTTAAAGGAACTTCTTTGCTATTTTGTCCCTCACCTAAAGAATTCCAAGATTTATTTTTTGTCAAAACGTTCAGTCGAAACTTAAAGAAAGGGAGGAAATTGAAAAGATTCTATTTTCGCCATACTTAAACTTATTATACCACACTAAAACTAGAAAAAATAAGCAAAATAAATATCGAGTCCCTAAAGGTTCATTCATTTTTAATTAAGATGCCTTTAATCACGAGGAATACAAAATTTTCCTTTAGTGCGCTCAATTTTATGAAATCTCGGAGAAACATATGAAAGCACTTCGAAAAGCGGAGAAAATGTGTTCTCTCAGAAAAAATGAAAGCCCTTAGGGAGGGGAACCTTTCTCCACCCGGTCTCTTTATTTATTTTTTACAAGAGTTCTCCGTGTGAAATTTTGTTTCGTTGTTTTTTTTTAATTTTGATTATCCTTCAAAACGGACCCTATAGGGAACCCGCTCTCTTTCCCTCTCTTTATCCAAGATCCGAATGTTACATACGCGGATGACGGCCACGAGAGACAGCAGGTGGTTATGAAACAACGGGGTGGAAGAAAACTGTCTCCACAACGTCCAGGGGTCTCCCGGCCGCCCTTTTTTCTAACTCTCTTTCTCGTCCTCTCCACGCTCCCCCCACATCCTCTCTCTCTCTCTCTTTCGCCGTAAGAGAAAGGAAGAAATGGAAGCATTCCCTCGGGAGCGTTTTCGTAAAAAAATACATGGCAGTGAAAAATAAATAAACAAGAAAGCATAAACATCCATCCCTGCAAGGGTTCATTCTTTTATGATGCTCAAGTGCCAGACTGGCTCACGGAACGAAGGAAAAAGAGAGATTTCCCGCTGCCCAATCTTCAGCGTTTTCTCTATTTCTCTTTCTTTGACTCTTTCTTTACTACCTTGACAAATTCTAGGAGTCTGCATGCGGCGATTCCTTTGACCGACCTTCGAATGAGGTCAGTGTCGTCGTCTCACCTAAACACCTCTTTTCCACGCTTAAATCTAAAAATAGAGTGGTACGGAACAATACGGAAAAGAAAAAGGAAAGTAGCCTGTGGGTCCGTGCTAATGATGGTGTTTATTTTTATTTTGTCCCGGCGAGGTTGTGTGTTTGCGTACGGTCTCGTTTTTCTACATGCACAGGGAATACATTATTTGAGTTCCGTTTCTTTTACAAATGCTGCGCAATTCGAAATTTACCCTATTTATTTCATTCGTTAAAGATGAATGGTAGAAATATTGACTTTTTTCATTGCCTTCTATCGTTTTTACCAAAGCGAAAGGAAATATATTTTATATAAAATCTCTGTCTTTCCCGAAATATAGTTTGGAAAACTGCGGGTGCACGAATGCTAGTTTTGCAGGCTATTAGTGCATCATTGAACTAATACGGTCCATTTCATATGACCAGATAGGAAACATTATTTTATGGAATTTGGTATAATACAACAGATCATTTTATATTCCGAGCTCTTGCGGGCATCTTGGAAAAATGTTTTTCACTCTCCGAAAATACAGCAACTATTGCAAATTTAACCAATTCTAGTCCTTAATCGTTCATTAAAGTTATTTTTTACGCGAAATGTTTTATACTTTCTTCGCCTTTACTAAAACAGAAAACTGAGAAAATCCGTTATAGACCAAAACATCCAGTAGTTCCAATCAGATTAATGTTACCTCCTGTATAAACCACTATCAAAACACGTTTTATCGATACATAAAAAAAACTTCCCTTGCTTCTCCAATCTTGTTCCTTGCCAAATTTAGCGACGGGCGCCGCATTCAACGGCGCCTCTCTCCTTTGAACCGCTTCTTTTAACACCCGACGTCTTTTTTTGCACCAGCTCCCGCCGGGGACGGATACCTTCAAGGCTACACACGTACGCACAACAGGACGAGGTCACATAGTCCCGGTGACCTCACGTAGCGTTCCTCCTGTCCCTCCCTTGGCCTCCGGAGCCGCACATACCGCCGTCCCTCTTTCCCTACCTCCTCCCCTTCTTCTTCCTCTGTTCGGCTTTTTTTGCGCCCAGTCCACGTATCCCCTCTATACGACCACTCCTCCGCCCCCAATCCTCGTTCTCTCTTTCCACCTGTCCTGCTCCCTCAAAGCATCCTATCATTCCCCCTCTCTAAATCATTCGTCAACCAATCCTCTTTCCTCGTGTTTTTTATATTTTTTGTCGCATTCTCTCTATCTGACCTCTATTGCTTTTTTCCTTCCCATCTTTCCCTCCGACTAAAGGGATCTCTCTCTCCTTTATGACATATTTGCTGTTCTCTTTTCTGCCACTTTCTCTACATCTTTCCCTTTCCGATCTCTCTCCGTGTTACTCTCAAACTTTCAATCAATTTTATCGTTACGTTTCGCTCGTGTTTCGCATCCACCTTTGTTGATTGGATGTTCTCCTGCGGTAGAGGTTTTTCTGAGGTCAATTTAGTTTGTTCCTCTTTAGTTTTTCACCAGAAATATACTTCGTCTTTCCAACTGTGCTGTATAATGTAAGTTAAATTTGTTTATCACCTGTTAATGACACGGGGCTAGATTGAAGAAGAGTCTTAATTATCTATCTCTTTCATTTTGTTTATTTTCTATATTTTTCCCTCTTCCTCTAGCTCTCTCATTATTTCTTTTTTCTCTGTCGTTTCCTTAATCATTTCCCGACCTGTTTCCATCCGTCCCTTTCTTTTTCTCTCACCATCCTATCCATTTCTCCCTATCCTTTCCTCGCGCTCTCTTTAACTTTCTAACAGAAGGCGTCTTCAATGCCCTCGCTCCAAAATGAGAGGCAAGGCGAATAAATGTGTTCGATTCAATAAAATGAATGAAGGGATGAATTGGATGGATAAATAGGAGAAATACACGATCCCTTTCTCCATATTCGGAAAGGAAGACGTTTCTTTTCATGGCGGATAAAACAATGAAGAGACGAAGTTATTGAAACCTCCTCCTCTTTCCATCTGCTACGAAATTGGAATTAAAATCCTGGCTCAAATTTCGTGACTTAATGGAAAATAATGAAAAGGAGTCGTTAGCTTTATTTTCTGTAATTCGAATGGAGCAAAGGATTTTCTTAACGTGCCTTTGTTTTCGGATTCTTTTTTCATTCGTCAGTCTGAAAGAAGTTGACATAGAGTGGGCGGCGGTGGTAGCTAAAATCGAGGGCGGAGAGAGAAATATTTCCCTCAGATTTGATTTTTTTATTTTCCGTGGCGCATAATTCTGTTTTGTATCCATTCGCGTGCGTCATTGTATCGTGGAAATTTTTTTCGGATAAATTAACGTTATTATAACGAGTGCGTTTCTAAGGGATTGTGGTTTCAGTTGTTTTTTCGAAATGCCCTTCTACCATCCCTAGATAGATAGCCATTACAGAAAACATCAGGAAATTTTTCCGGGCGACCTATTCCGGCAAAATGCTACCTACAAAGTGATTAATTAAAATGGAAAAGGGGAAAATGAATAAGATTCGATGCCTTGTTTGCGCTCATTAAACGAAACGTAACGAAGTGATTATTTTGTTTCGGGCGATATCGGTTAATTTTTAAAGTTAATTTCCCATTTAAGTCTGAAAAGAATAACTTTCGTAACAAGAAGCCTATGGATAACTGCACGACTATTATGACTTCATACTGTCATCTTCTACTTTAAATTAAATACATGGCCGTATCTTGCATATGAGGTTATATATATTCAGTAATTTGAAGCAGCAAAACCAGTGTATTTTAATTAATATAGGGTTATGTAATAATGTGTTATACTATAATATTTTATGCATTTTGTTAGGTGAGACTTAGCTACATACAAAATTATCTATTACAGAAAACTGCCTCTTTGAACCATAAAATATTTACTTTAAACCTTGTTAAATTAACCCATTGCGTGCTTTTCCACGTAGTATATGTAGTGTGTTGCTAGATGTGTAGAAGGGTTAGATAATAGTATTTTGTGTGCCATGTTAGCTCAAATAATTCGCCTGAAATTTAACTAATGAAGGTATGTACTTCATGATAGAAATTCATAGTCTGGAGTTTATATTTTATAAATTTCAAATCGTGTTATTAATTTTTTCCGATAAAAAATGTATTTTTTAATTATTTGCTTCAATCTCAGTTCTTACAATAAGGCGTCAATCACAACGGAAGATTTGACGACCGATTATGACGACTGTTTCAGATCATATTAAATCCATTGTTTCTAAAACTGCAGAAATGAACGCGTTGAATGTCAGTTAATACTGTGCTGATGTTATTTGTGACGGACTCAAAAATTTAAAATAAATAATAATACCGTTTAATTAATTAATATTTCGTGTCGATTCATCGTGACGGTTTAAACACAATACTAGTACCATTTGTTTTGATAGCAAGATTAGCATAATATAATTTTAATTTTATGTTATGTACTAGCGTAATTGCCCGTCAAATATGACGGGATTATCATAAAAGTATTCCAAATATATTTCATTTCGATATGAAAAAAACAGTAAGATATGCTACGATCTGGTTTGGCTTTCATGTAGTCAAATCACTGTTTTTGAAAGTTATATTTGTTTTAAATTATATTGTTTAAATAATTATTATCAGAGAGGGTAAATTATTATCCAAACATTTCCTGAAAATAAGAGGAAAATCGAAATACCAAGATATAATGCATAAAGACTTTGCAGAAATTTACTTGAAATATTTGAGCAAATTATAGGTTATTTGTGACGTACAGAATTTAACTTAATGATTGAATTATTTTACTCTTACTAACGTGTAAAAACAGGATAAAATGTGAATGAAGTCAATTTACCATCAAAGGAAAAATGTGTAGTAACTTACTATTAACTAAATACTTACAAGAACTGCAATGAGTTTTAATTATATTTTAACGCAATTTTCTTTTAACTACATATAGTAGTTTTGAATTGTTTTCTGAAATTTGGCTTTATTTAAAGAAATTTAAATAAAAGTTATAAATAGTTATTTTTCCAATCCAATTAGAAATTTGGTTCGGAATATTTGCTGTATTATCATTTAAAGAAATCCATTGAAAATCACGTTACCTACGAATATATTTAGTTTTATGAATTCTCACCATTTGGCAATGGCGCATGATTCGATAGTATAACATTTTAATAATTTATTATTGTTATTTTTGTACTGCAGTTCCTTTTAATCCTGTACAAATGCTACGCCCCCTTCCCTTTTCTCCATTTATGCTCATTTCCATTCTCTTTTCCTTCCTCCCTCTAATTACTTAATAGATTTAGTAAATAAGTTATGCCCGTGTATAAAAGTCTGATCCGTGTCACTAAATTGGTGCATTTATTATGAGACCAAAAATAGATTTCAACAATAAAGCCAACAGCGGCCCAATATAAATAAAATGCGTGAAAACGGGAAAACCCGTATTAAAACGTAATTTTTGGAGATTTACGAATGAGATTTAAATTCTTCTCTTCTATCCATAACTAAGTTAAATACCTCATCCTTGAAGTATTTTAAAATGTGAACGAAAAATGTCTAAATGTAAAGGAATGACTTTTTGCGGGACTCATATATGCGATGCGAATTTATAACTCCGGTATATTATAAAATGCACTGCAAAAAATATATAAAAATAACTATAAAAATAGTTAATTACCAAAAACTTCAATTTGAAATTAACTGAAAAGAAATTAATGAAAACACGATTTTAATTATAACAAGATGATCCAAACAGAACTTATGATGCCTACTTTTCATTTAATCATTTATTTGATACTTATATTGGTTTAATAGCTTTAAAGTCATCGCGGATATGTAGCTATTTGTGTTCCCAAATTTCATAATTAAGCGTTATAAAATTCTATAAATACATTCGAACAGAATATTAAAATGATCACGCGTATTTGTTCGGTAAAAAGAACGCGTGTACTTATTAGAATTGACCGAACCTGAGTCCAACAACAGTTGTTGTTATGGCAACACTCGCGTAATGATTGATAAAAACTGCAAAATCGCCAGTGTTTACGCGAAATTCTAATAAATACAATCGATAAGCAAAATTCTACGATAAAAATTAGAATTTTCATTTCTTTCCTTAGAGAATAGTACAAAAATCGCTCCGAAATTACAATTCTAATCTATTTTAATGTGCAAGATAAAATTATCCTGCACGATGGATTTCAGTTTTCACATGTAAATGAAATGGGAAGGATAGTTCATACCCGGGACTTCAATCTTCGGAAAAAAAATTATCCTCCGAAGCTCGGTCTATGTAGCAAGAGATTTCCACCAAGTTTCATAAAAATCGGTTTATTGGTTCAAAAGTTAATAGGGGGGACGGACAGACAGACAGATAGACAATGACGAAACTATAAGCCTATTTCCATTCTGGAAAGTAGAATAAAAATTTGGGCGCCTTCTCTCTCGTACTGAAGCATTCAAAGCACGCTTTCCTAACGCATATAGTTCGGCAAGGCAACATATCGTTAAATAGCTTAAATTTTTCGAGTAAATGTGATTTAAACGTATCGCTTGGGCGATTTCGAACCGAAGACAAAAATCGAAGATAAGAATAAGAATTTATGTTTCCCTTTCTTTAAAATGGTCGCTGTCATAAGATCGTCGGTCGGTTACTTCAAATTTAATTTTGCAAAAGAATAAAAGCCTGCAAGTGAAAAAATCTGATGTGGCCACCACATGACTTTCTCCATACCTGTAATATTTCTAAAAATTCCAAATAGGTTGCATCATGATAAATATTTTATGGAACTACGAGAAAATTCAGGCTACAAAGAACAGAAATTAACTCAAAACATAGCCTTCTGATAAAGGATATAGCCCCGAAACTCCAACAATTAAGAAAATAAAAGGAGCACAAACCAAGGAGATACTAGGACCTTCGAGTCACGGATTCTGATGAAACGCGACCAGGCTATTCCACGTCGAAAATAAGGAGATCCGTGTCTCGGGGTTTTTGTCAATGGACCCTTGAGTTTAAGAATTCAGCGTCCGAAATATCCAAAAACATCGTATGCAACTTAATAGGCTTCACTGTCTTGTTGATAAGAAAGGGAATTGCTGATGGGATAGCGTGCCTAGCTCCTACGGCGGGTGATTGGGTTCGTTCCCATGCTTTCGTTTTTTTTTTTTTTTTTTTTCAAATTATACAAGCGTTATTTGAAAAGTAATATTCTCCGGTAAAAAATACGCCGCACTGTAATTTTTATTTGGAGGTAATGAACCCAGTAACATATAGTGATGAGTATTTTAAATATTGCGGTCAATGAAACAATGTGTCGCAGCATGACAAATGCCGGCGTGCAAGAATTGTCATCTATAATTATATATTATTGTTATATTAATTACATATTGTTGATAATGTAATCCTTGCCTTGGCGGACACAAATCGGAAGAGAAAGTAATGAATATTGTGAATTTCCTTGAATATGTTGCATACATTAACGTGAAAAGGACACGAGAGTTAACTGTGAAGTAATTATTTAAAAAATTTAAAATGCCTATTATTATGTTTCTGCGTTCAATAACTCCAAATGAAAATTATACAGCGAAGTTTGACAGGAGAATGTTACTTTTCAAATAACGCTTGGATAATATGAAAAAAAAACGAAAACATTCGGGATCGAACGCAGGCCTACACCTTAGAAGCCAGGCACGCAATCTCATCAGCAGTTCTATTTTTTATCAAAAAGCTCGACAATGAAGCCTATTAAGATTCATACAATTGTTTGCATATTTCCGAAGCTGATTTCTCGAACTCAAGAGCTCATTCACAAAAACCTCGAGACATGTGTCTCATTTTCGACGTCTCGTCGCGTTTCATCAGAATACGTGACCCGAAGGTCGTAGCCTCGTAAAACGTAACTAAGCGTAAATTGTCTACAATAGTCGCCTATAGGTGGTGTGGTGGTGGCAGCTAAAATATTAGTTTTAAAAGTATCTCTTAAACAATGCATTATATGGGGAAATGTGTCGAACAAAGATCGTGCTAAATTAAATTTTCTACATCTTTTATTCCAGTACTTTTTTACATTTATCAAATATTAAAGGAGATATTTGAAATAAATGGAATATCTCCTTAACAATGCGTTATACAAAGAAAAGTTTCAAACGAACGTTATAGAGAATAATATTATCTATGAGGTTTATAATAAACAACATTACATTTACAAAGACTTAAAAGTCATTTGCCAAAAACCAAAACGTGATTAGAGTAAACATCCACTTCCGGTTGAGCGATTGTTGCCAAAACCTAATCAGCTTTTCATTATATAGTATTATTTCCAAATGTAAAGCTTGGTATTGATACGAGTGTAAGTTTTTGAGTTAGAGCGCCCACAAAACATAGAGACAGACCCTCGGACATAATCGAAAAAATAGTCAAAACGTTTCAGGGGACCTTAAAACATGTATTTCCGTTGAAATCTCGCATTCGATTTTTTTCATGAAATTAATACTTGCTCTATACTTCGTACATGGAGAAAGTAAAAAGGGATTTTTAAGTGTTCTCTTATGGAGATTAGTATAGAGCAGGGGTTACCAAACTTTTTTGCTGAAAGGGCCACATGAGGCTTCATGATCCAGTGTGCGGGCCACATACGGCATTTCAAATGACTGATCGGGCCGTGTAAAAACTACAAAGAGTAAGTTATGAGATTTTTTTCGATTCTGTAATATGTAATTCGCTTATATTAAAAGTATATTTCACCCAAGCAATCGGATAATGTCGTTTAAATATCATAATAGTATCATCATAATGAATACTCTTGCTGATAAGGCGGGCCGGATCAAATCACTGCGCGGGCCGGACGTGGCCCGCGGGCCGTAGTTTGGGTATAGAGCGTTCCGACGGACGGACCAACGTACGGACCAACGTACGGACCATCGTACGGACCAACGGACGGACCAACGGACGGACGGACAGAATAAGGACATTATTTATATAATATTTTATTTTAAAATTCTGCAAGCTCTCCTCAAAAAAGGCAAATCTCTCGTTCTATTCAACTTATTAATGTGATAAATTATATGAACATATCCGTAATAGTTATTACGGATACAGTAATTACCTTGTAGCGCTGATAATTCAGAATATTTTTTTAATAAAAGAGAAACTAATTTATTTTTCATTATTAATTTGTTGATACATTTTTACTAGAGCAAAGTTATTTATGAATCGACAATATTTTACCATAATTATGCAGTATATCGTTTTATAGACGAATTTAAATTTGTTTTAATTTAAAAAATAATTGGCCCTTTCAATTTAAACGTACCTCAGGAGAGTGGCACAAAAATGATTGGTAAATGAGCTTACCATTTTTTTATTACTCACTAAACAGGATGTTTGAATCATTGATGACCTCATTTTAACGGTAATTGATGCGCAGTGAAAATTAATTCTATTAATGAAAATAAATATATCACAAGAGAATTGCATTTAGAAAATATGCTTCTTTGGTTTTATAAATTTTGATTTTTTATGATTGATCTTATACCAAAGTAGTTCTTACTTCAGCATTTCCAAGGGAAAAACAATGTAATCATCTATTGGTTTAAAAAAGCATTTTTCTTGTAAGAACGGCATATTATTTTCACTAACTTTGGTTTTTGTCCCATTTGTTTATGGTTTTACTACTAAGATGAAATATTTCGTTAAATCGAAATAATATTATGAAAACCTATTCGCATCTACATTTTCTTAAATTTACGGTGAATTTATAAAACTTTAATGAGGGAAACATCTCGAATCACGTCATCAAAAAAAATAGGTGAATCCAAACTGGAATTTTTTTCAACGCCTGGCTATAATTATAAAAGCGTTTTCGTAAAGAACGGACCCAAAACATTTCATATTAACCGGCTCATTCTTTCTAAAATAATATATTCAATACGCCTGAGCAAAACAATAGGAAAAATTCTCATCAGAGCTTCAAGCCTTATTTTAAAAATCATGAAGTCGTTCTGGCATGATTAAGCGGATTATTAATCCTTTTCCGGAATAGACTGAGGTATTTGCTGAAAGTTTCTTTTACCTCGAAGGATCGTGTGGTAAAACAAGAGACCGGAGACGGAGGAAAAGAGCGGTATCCTAGCAACGGAACGAAAATAAACATGCACAGACCGCGTAAAATTGTTATTGTACGAGGAGATATCAGTTACCAAGAATATAATCTATCGAGCACCGGAATAGAGAGGTAGGATGGCCTGTAAAAGCGCTTTGACATTCCAATAACGAGTCCTGTAAAATGCTGTTTCTTTACTCAGACCGATACTTACCAAATAACATTCCATTCCAAACTGATAACCAAAATTTTTCCGGAAACGCATTTCCCAGAGAATATATATAGTATATATATATATATATATATATATATATATAGCTCTGGTTGTGAATAATTATATTTTATTGGTCACTTTTGCAAAATGCATATCAAATCAAATTTTTCGAACGTGATTTCATGATTATTAACGGAAAGCAAATTTTTACGAATTTCCTGGAAAGCGGTCTTTAACTACAATGCCGACGAAAATTACTTCCTTCCATGCTGGAACGTCCATTTTAATTTATCGGGCTGGCAAGTGTATTTCACATTTTATGGGTCATTATTTTATATATGATTATTTTATTCGTTTCCGTCTCATACACACTACTGCGAAACTGCCTCGTATTAATAGAATTTTACGAAAGAGGCGATGTTTTTTCTGTGCAAATACGGAATTTTATTCGCAGCGTGTCTAGATCATTTGAACGTGGTTCTAGAGATTATAAAATAATAGGTGAGAAAGAAAGATTTAATATTTAAAATTTAACTCCATAAATATGGAATTAAATTTCTTACTAACAAACGAAGGTGTTGATATTTAAATGTGATTTATATGCAAATTAACTGAATTTCACATCAAACATCTTAGGATTAATATGTCCAGTAAAGCGGGAATTGATACGATAGTAATAGTACGGCAACAGAATAGTACTACAGCATAGCCATTAATAATATATGAGTTATTAGTTTAAAATGTAATTCAAACCGATTTTGAAGTGCTAAATTATAAAGGATGTTGGATGAATAGGAGCGCATTAAAGTTGGCATACAATTTACCCCTTCATTCTAGGCTTTATATTTATTTGGTTGTTACTATGCAGAAGAAGAAAATTAATATATAAGATATCCTACAAATCAGTTTATCCTAATTGCGACATGTATCATACTTTCAATATTTTTAAAATGATTATGAAAAGTATAATTTTAAAGAGTTTTATTTAAAATTATGGGCCCCGCAAACTGCTGTGCTCTATATGCAGCCCTTGAAGGCCTATTGGTTAATAGATTCGTGAAGATAAAATAAAAAGTTCCTAGAATATAGGCTGCGCGTGTGTCACCGTTAAATTCATTTAGTTCCTAGCATTTACGGATTGTTCCTCTTTCAGTATTACGCATATTGAATACACTGCGGGAATGTTAAAATACAGTATAAAATTAAAAGGAAAACATAATTCTTTCTAAAATATGTATTCTATAACATTTCAGCGAATTAGCGTACCACGCAAATTCTATTTGCGTGCCATAGGTTGCCGACCCATGGTATATGTAAACGTTGGTAATGCTTTTTAGTCATTCTGAAATCAACTATCCAGATTATACTTTTAAAGTTTATTAAATAATTGGTTTAGAAAGCATAAATAACTTTGAAGGATAAAAGGAGGAATTAAGGTAAAATTGTTTCAACGATTTTACCTTGGGTAACGTCCGCTCATGCAAACCAAAGACAGCGCTATGCGCAAAGCATCTCTCCTGAGGTGGCGAGATTTCCACCTAGGAAAATGGCCTTGCATAGGAATGCAGCACGTGAACGGAAAGACACGGACGGTCGGACATGCTGTTTAAACTTTGCATCTCGCACCGAGAGGAAACACGTATTTCTCGATGCCATTAACCATTCCCCCCCCCCCGTCCAACCCTTTCCGTACAATTAGACAGTGTGAGCGACCACGCAAAACGCATTCGCAATGCAGCTCCATCCCGCTTCCGTTCCACTTTCAGCTTTGAGCGACGGGAACTAGGAGTCTCTCTCTCTCTCGGGGGTTAAAGTTACGTAGTGTCACGGAAAGTGACTTAGCGCGCAACAAACATCATGAGTTATTACGTAACGAGGTGTTGATTCCTTGAATTCATCCCCGATTTTGTGAGAAAGTATGTACTAACAAATACTCGCATAAATATAAACATAAGTACACCAATCCACACATTATATATACAGTAATCCCTCGTTAACACGAACTCCAAGGGAGAATCAAATCATGTGTTCGGGTTAGCCGAGTTCGTGATAACCGAATTATGTATGAAAAACTTTAAAAAATATAAAAATTTTCTGCTTAAATATACGAACGTACATACATTTAACCTGTCCGTGTTAAGTGTATTATTATTAACTATCTGTCGCGCGTCACGCATGTGACGCTAATCGCACACAGCCTTCTTGTTAAAGAAATAAAGCACTTCATTTTATCTAACTATATAATTTGCATTTTAAAACAATTAGTATGTCAAATTTACTTTTTCTTTTTCGTTAATTTTAATAATGAGAAATGGAAAAATGAAAGTAATGTAATAAAGTTTAATGAATTAAAAAGTTAAGTTAGAAACTTCAGGATATATTACATTCTTAACTATGTTATCGCGACTGGATAAAATTTTTAAAATTTCTTGCCGTCGTACTCGTGACATGGCGACATACAGCTGTCCATGTGCAAAAACCTGATTTTTTTAAGAGTAATCCCACGGTATCAAATGTTTGGCCTCGACTTTTATTAATCTTCATGGCAAAGGCTAACGTTATTGAAAACTGACGACGCTTCATCTCGTACGGAAGCTCGCTATCGCCTGTCAGTATCACATCGAATTTAGGAAGTATAACAGCTCGGCCTTTATTACTTCCGGTCGCAATCGTGCATTCAATGGTGTGTTGACCAAGATATTTTACATTTAAACGTGTTCCATTACACAGACCCTTCCTAATGTTAATGTTGCGAAGAAGCATTACGACAGCGTAAATCCTTAGACGTAATTTATGCGGTGGCATTCTTTGCGGAGCAAGCGAATTTAAAAATTTCTTTGGAAAGTTAACTCTTTCATCTTCTGAAAAGTTGATGACCTCCTCGATGCTGACATACTCCGCTTCATGTTGTCCTGGTGCCAAAGTCATTCTGTCGAGGATTACGTTGTTGATTGCAAGAGAGTCGACATTCTTGGGTACTAATATTTTTAATAGTATTTTTATTTGACTTTCTCCAACACTAAAGAAAATGTTTACATACCTATTGACATATAGAGGTTAGCGATTTATTATATAGTTAGTAACCTCATATTGATTAATAACCTTATTATTGATTAGCAAGCAATTGAGATTAAAATAGTTAAAGATATTTTTTCTCAAATTCTCATAACCATATTTTATAATGAGCGATAAAATATTAATTACTTTGTGCTGCCATCTGTATTCCGCAATTCAAAATTAAAAATTACTAAAATTTTTATTTACGTTTTAAAGAAAATGTTTACGTACCTATCGACATATAGAGGTTAACGCTTTATTATATAGTATGATGACTCCACAAATAGGGCTCATTATCAAATTAACGTAACATTAAATTTGATTTGAATGATAGATCTCAATTATCTGCAACTTCATAATGTTCACATTGAAGTTAAATGATGTAAATATTAACTGACTCTTACTAAATCTAAATCACGTATGCTTTTGATTTTAGGTATAGACCCAGCAAATATAGCATGTTCGATCGTCTATTTATTTTTCACAATTGTGGACAGTGTCGATTTCGGAATTGTATATTTTTCTGTAATTGTTGTTTTTGAAAAAATACCCCGTTCCAATCCCTCTAGTATTATCATTTTTGTTGCCAGCGTAATTGAAGTTTGGTATCTTTTGCAGTTTGTGCTATCCATTTATCTATTCTCTAACAGGGAAAGACGGAGACGCGGACTTTACTTTCTTTCACCATCAGGAAACAATACTATTTGTCGAGCCATAGTCGTCCTGCTTAATATACGTACCATTTTTCGTGGAAAGATACAGAGGACAGTGTTGGAATTACCTGGACTGCGATTTTTTCGGCGAGGCAAAGATCAAATACAAAATATACATTTCGTTTGATGACACTCAGTAGCTCATCCGAATTTTTTAGTTCCACTTCTTGGAGTGAGAGAAAAACACTTGTCTCTCTGCACAACCACGTTCTCGCAGGCGAGGTAAACGGTGCAGAAGCGCAGTAAGCTCTCAACACCTTGCAAATTTGAGCATTTAACAGTCGTACATTCTCATTACAATTGCTATCGCTTCAAAGCATATGTTGTTCATTGTGATTGATTTTTAGGCAAAATAATGTCCTTCCTTCTTCCTAGGTGATCTGTTCGACAAAAAAATCACAAGGAATGAAAATATCTATGTTAACACAACGAAAGCGTCCGCGTTTGTAATGTCTTCCCCTGTTTAAGGCACTCATGAAAGATGAAAAACGACTGAAGGGTCGATATAAGTAGAGTCAGAAATGAAGACAGTTGCTGAATCACCCATCATAGAATCGTGTGAATCGACCAACTTACATACATTAATCCATCCATTCAGTGCCGTGGAAAATACTTGTTCGTGTTAACCATAGGTGTCCAAATATAGAAACTCATGTAGCCTTATAGTGCCCAGAAAAAATCTTGAGTGGCCGCACGGTAAGGGGGGAGGGGGGATATGTGGGATTTGTTTGCTAAAACAATTATTAATTTTTCTGTTAATTTATTTCATTCAAAAGATGATCAATTTGTAAATCTTTTAATTTTGTGGATGATAATTATCATTATTTATATTATTTTCTGAGCTGATGGATCAAATTTCCATCGGTCAAATTATATCTGTATCGATTTTTTGTGAATTTCATTTGTGTGAAAAGTTGTTCGCAAAGGTAAGTACATACTTCCGAAAACGATGTCATTTTTAAGGCATAGTCTCTGAAACCTGAATATTTTTCTTGTTTACCTAATATAAATATTAAGAAAATTTTCGTTTTTCTTTAAAAGCTTCAATATCAGATTGCAGTTCAATAAGTTCAAGTTGCGAACGATCTGCTGCACAATAAATGGGTTTGATAAGAGATAATGTAGGCTTAATTTATTTCAAGCGTGCCATTATCAAATCTCGGCTCTTGGACAACATAACTGCGGCTCGCAATCAAATTTATAAATCATGATCAAAAACAGGCTCCGGCTCGAATTGATATAAAGGCAAAGTAATTAGCGGCGGTAAGAGGGATATAAGTTAATATGATAATAAAATTGGCACGTTAGCACTAAGAAATATATATTTAAAGTGTTATCTGTGCCTTATATCTCTTTAACCTATTCTCTGCGGCTCTCGGACGTCAGTGGGTATGGCAAAGCAACCGACCTCCCTGTAGAATAATTTAACACTAAGGCTTTGCCAACCCTGTGACGTAATTCGTTAAAAAAAATTAATTTACACGAACAACATATCATAACATCGTAGGGCGAATGAAGCAATCAAACAAATTTTGGAAGAGTAAGAAAGAAAGAGGGAGGGGAGTAGGTAAGGGAAACGGAAGAGCAGTGGTGGGATGACTGAGAAGTCAGGTGGCTGCTGAGAGATGGTGAATACAAAAAGGGGAAGTGGGTAGGAGTGAGTGAAAGATGGCATAACAGGAAAACTAAAATCCCCTTATTAAGTGTTTTAACGTCTTATATTTTGCCTCTTGAGACACCGCGACAACATCCAAAATCCGTTTCAGAAAATTCTTTTTCAGCCAGGTTTGAAGTGTTTCGAGGCAATAGCAAGTAACGCTGGCAGGACGATAGGTGCATGACTCATCATCCTGGGAACAATAAATAACAAGCGAGGAAAGAACTGCGTTTTTTTCGGAAACATTCACCCTTACGAAAGGCCATATTGCTAAAACAATATGAATATATATTTAAACAACGAATAAAATTAAGACAATTGAAAATATTTTGGAATTTCTTCCATCATAAATGGCCGCAAGTACATTAAAAATTAAAATCATTCGGCGGGCCGCACGAAATCGTGAAAGTGGCCGCAGTTTGAACATCCATGGTGTAAACCGAGTGTTCGTGTTAGCCTAGTTTGTGCTAACGAGGATTTACTGCATATATAAATCATCGGTAGTCTGACCGTAGACAGATCCGTGCTTATTCTTGGTTAAACCTGGTTCTCTACTTACTCTTTTTCCCCTCGTCTTCTTCATGTCTCGATAGCACTCTCTCTCTCTCTTTCAAGTCTTCTATCAGTTGAGACCGTTTCCTACCTATTTCTCTTTTTCCTTTAAGTTTTCCTTCTAACACGTCTTTAGTCATACTATCTCTCCTTTGGTAATGTCTAATCCAGTTCGGTTTCGTCTTTTTTATAATATGTATAATCATTCGCTTCTCCCCTATTCCTCTTATTATTTCCTGGTTTTTCATCCTATCTTTCCAAGTATCTTATATCATTTTTTCTTATCGTACATGTTTCTGCCACATACTCCACACAGAATTTTATCAACATCTTGCAGATATCTTCTTTTAAGTTCCCCGTTATTAGGAACTTCTTTCTTCTGAAAGCTGCTTATTCTCTTGCTATTCTAGCCCTTATTTCATTGGTAGGTTTATTCTCAATCTTCTTAAACTTGTTCTAACGACTTTCCACAAATGCTTACATTCAAGTTTTCTTCTTTTCTTGATATTCGCATGGCCGTGGATTTTTCTGTATTTATTTCCATTCCGTATTTTCTACCTGTTATTACCAGTCTATTTATCATTTTCTGGAGTCTCTTTTCCTTTCTTTCAAGAAGTATCTGACCACCCACGTATTTTGCTGTTTTTATAATCCTCCCTCCAAACTTGAAATCTCCTGTGCCTTCTAACGCTTCTTGCATAAGCCTTTCTGCATTTATATTTAATAGGATCGGCATTAGACAACATAATATTCTCATCAGCATTATCCAATTTACTCATTCGTCTTACTCTTTATCTTAATGCTGCGAGAATTTGGAAACTTTTCGATAGCAAAGATAGGCTTTTCAGGATCCTCGGGATTCTCTCAACTGCCATTTCGTCTTATCAGAAGAATTTTGTATAGATTTATTTCCTTTTATATATATATACATATGTATATAGATATATACATATATATATATATATATAAAGTGGTGTTCATTTGTTCAGAAAATGCAAAAGACTACAGAAAAGATTCAAAGGCATTCTGAAATTCACATCGTAATTAGAAGTGACAATTCTAGGACACAAATCACCAAAAAGGTATGTTTTGTGTGAAAATGAAACGTCTTTGAACCACTAAAATAATCATTTATTTCTTATACCTAATATTTTAATGAATCTTTTTCATTTTTTTAATCAGAACTCTTAGATACTTCATTTTGATACTTAATGTTTCATATAATTCAGAGATTTCTTAAAAAATGGTTGAAATTATCTAAAGCTAATGTTTTCCATAACATATATAAAATTAAAATAAATTTTTTCTGTCAATAAATCTTTTTTCTACAGAAAAATTCATTAGCTTTTATGTTCTAATCGTGGAACTAGACGATCCCAAGAATGAAAAGCCCACCAAAAAGAAACGAATTTTGATTAAGGAATGGAAGAGATATTAAATTCAAAAAAGGCCAACCTTGTTTGTTAATTAAGTCGTAATCTGACTCACGAAAGTTTTTCCACTTTAACAAATTACTTCAGTAAAGTTTCTTCAAGGAATAACTAGATTATATGACAAATCGAGCTACATTTTTCCACCTTCCACAAACCATGAGCAACCATATTTTGATGTAGTATATACATTCACCGTCATAAATGTATATTAGTCATATATTTTTATTAAAAATGAAAGGCAAATAATCTAGCGTTTTTATGTGTTATTTAAAGGTAAACATATAAAATATAGGAAAAATAAAGAACAAGAAATATTATTAAATAAATGTCTTAATTGACTTTTATACTTTGCACAAATAGTCAGTCGAACGTTTCGGTGTGAATTTTAAGCGTCCGTATTATTAACTCTTTATAACTCTTACACCGTGTGATTATTTTAGGGATACTTAGAAATTACCCACAGACATTCTATTTGAGAAGTTAATATGAAATAATTTAGAGGAAAATAATCATTATTCGTAATAAAACACACTTCCACAAAATATGATTTTTACTTACGACCGGTTTTAGCGTGATACGACGCCAGTTGGTGATGTTAAACCGGCCATGAAGGAAAATCATATCTCGTGGAAAAGTACTAAGTGCGTTTTATTATGAATAATATCAAAAACTTCCACGAAGTCACGCCTGGGACAGTTATAAACTAATCATTATTTTCGCATCTTTGAAAATTCACAACAAAACAAAAAATGCTCATCATTTACTGAGTGCCCCTTTACTGGTGACATAAAATTAACTTTTCTTTATAACATGAGGAGCATATGCATGTATTTTTTTCGCGCCATTCTTACGTCAATGAAAAGGATTTTATAGCGCGATCGAATTCAAGGCTGCTCCGCTGACGGCTGTTTAAAAAATGGCGGATTTTTTCAAACCCACTCTGCGGTCATCGCGACCCGGATCCTAATCGCTTGGCAGGCGTTCCAAACGTGCTGAACCGGAATCGCTCCTTCGCCCTTCCTCGAAAACTCTCCGACTCCGGTCATTTCTACCCAAATTACCACCAGCAACGCGACAAAATACCTTTTTGAACGCGCCCTACGTGCCCGGCTCGAAAGGTTCGTTATAACAGACCCTCCCGTAAATATAAAACGATGGCTATTCGTCCTATCTCGTCATCTGCAGCGTTAATTTCCTTCGAAGGCGACACCACATACACTTAATTTCAACTTGGCGCAATCGTGACCTGAATATGGCGGCGAAAACGCATTACCCGAATCCCTTGGGTACACCTGAGGAACGAGACACCGTCGCTAGTTCCCGAATCGCCAGGGAGGTACCTACGTGTTATAATGCATCGAGACATCTTTATCGATCCCTTGCGATAACATTTCCTCTCGTAAAAAATAAAATTCCCACGGAACAATGCATGTAGCATCTATCTAACAGAGATTAAAATAAAAATTAGAATCTAATTATGAGTTAATTAAATAACTCGAGGAAATTATATGACTCTAATCAACACGGCTTCACAACGCAATGTGTCTTTAAATCAAGAAATTCGACGGTTTTCGTATAAAATCATAAAACCTTATCTAATTCAAGCATATGTACTATGTCTAATAAATAAAATCAGTTGAAATGGTGATGTTATGCTATAAATAAAAGTGGTAATCCAGAGAAAACTATTAATTGCCACATATTGGGTATTTACGTCGACTTTCGAAGCGTGAACATGAAGAGGAATACGAAAATGAAAATGAGAAGGTTGATTAAAAATGAGGAATTATTAGGAAGAACAGGAGAAAAGAGATTGATATTACAAATGATAAAAAAGAGGAAAGCTTACAGAATCGGACGTTTCGTGAGGAGAGATTTAATGATTAAATGCCCGGTTGAAGGAAAACATGGAGGCAAAATAGAATTAAGAAGGGAAAGTTTCAGCTGATAAAGAAGAGGAAAGAACTATCAAGAAATAAAGATGGCTGCGGAGGACAGAAGAACAAGTAAGACCCGGTAACATACAATCACGGACCTGTCTGCCGGACAGATAACTAACGCTCATTATGGAAACAAAACCGCAAGTGGGCGAAGAACACAAAGAGAAAAACAATCGCACTCGTTACGCCAAGGGTGCCCACCATAATAAAACCTCGAAGAAGGAGAGAGAGAGAGAGAAAGAAAAATAATTTCGGCTTCTCCGGTCGAATTGAAAATCGGGAGGAATAAAAAGTGAGAGGATTCCATCATTCAGGGAGTGTGACGCAGATAGCCGCAGTTATTTTACGAAGCGCGATCCAGGAAAAGAGAACGGTGTTAATAACGGTCCCAGAGGAATCGGAGAGAGAGAGAGGGCGAGACGGAGAGGGCGTGTGAGAAAGGAGTAATTAATGGACGGCGGAGAGAAAAAAGGAGTCGGTTCTGGGAGAATTGAATGGAACGGCGGACGGAATAGCCGTCGGGAAAGGAAGAGGCGGGATTGAAAAAAGAATTTTTAAAGGGGCTGTGAAGAGAGCAACAATCTGGACCCCTTAAAAAGATTGCGCGAGGAGAGACAGAGAGAGAGGGAGAGACGTGATAATGGGATGAGGATGGGGAAACTGGGAGCGTGAGGGGGAAATGAGAAGCGGCGGGAGGTAAAAGGGAAAATAGAGAGAAGGGGAGAGATGAGATCAGACAAGGCGTAAAGGGAACACATGGCCTTATTAAACGAGCTCTCAGACACCCTGTCCCACATTCTCCTTTCATTCCTTTTTTTACACAAGGCGGAAAGAGAGTACGAGGTTCTCTCTCTTTCTCTCTCTCTAACGCCGAGTCTCTGTAGTAACGCTTTCTTTAACAAAGGGGTAGGCGAAGCATCTAAGGGACGACAGCCAGGATTAAAATATGTCGGAGGTTTTTCGGGCGCCCGATCGTCGTCGGACGCTGGAAA
Source organism: Tanypteryx hageni (assembly GCA_028673005.1). Lineage (NCBI taxonomy): Eukaryota > Metazoa > Arthropoda > Insecta > Odonata > Petaluridae > Tanypteryx > Tanypteryx hageni. The sequence continues at coordinate 63,847,444 of CM054116.1, forward strand.
GTTGACGGTTTAAATCATCGGCGAGGGTATCTCTGCATGTCTGTTTTGGAATATAACGTTTCGAAAAGTTTGCGGTCTTTTGATGGTGCGAAAGGCGATCTCTGTATTGTTTTCTCTTTTTCTAGCGGACGTCGGACCGAGTGAATGGTTTAGATATGTTGTTTGTTTTGCGCCTGTCTAAAAGGGTATCTGCTCGAGTGAGTATTAATACGTCATGGCGGGATTAATGCGTCACGGTGAAAATTCCCGCGTCCTATCTCCTTTGGTCGCCAAAACTGGATTATTAATTATCCTTTTGTCGCGTGGATTGAAACAGAAACCTCAGACTAGCAATTCACCGACCAAAATACATGCAATTCTTTCTCACTAGAATATGAACAATAAAAGACTCGGATTGCTCAACAAGTCCTATATACAAAGCATTTCATTGTGGGATGCACAGCTGTTTCACTCCTTATCTTGGTCAAAATAAGCGGTTATGATTATAATCAGAGATATCGATACTAAGCAACAATATTATAATTAAGGGACCGAGCGATAAGTCAGACTTCTCAAAATGCTATAAAATGAATGTAAAAACCAAGTGCACATTTCGGCTACAAGGCATCCATCATCAGTGATAATTCGCTGTGGATTCTAGAAAGAAAGATTTATCAAGTTTGATCATAGCCATAAGACGAACTTGATAATTATTTGAAGGGGCATAGATAAATTATTTATAACTACATGCACATCATAGAAATTATATTTGAGCGATGACGCAAAAACAACTTCGAGATAGTATGTTTTAGGCCTTTTCATACCAGCTACATTTGCGATTCAGCTTCCATCCAACTGGACAGAATATTCATGGGAGGTTAAATAAGAAATATTCACAGCAAGACTTTTTAAACCGAATCGTTCCTTTTAATTTCAAAAATTCATTAGTGCTATGAGGAACTATATGGAGAAATTAAAATTTTAAATGGATGATAAAATATTCCTTTGTAAAAATCTCCAGACATTTTTCTTGTAACGTACAAGTTTTAAATTGTGCTGAAGCTCACAAATATCGTAGGATAAAGTAAGTCCAGAAATTAATTTACACTAATTAACATCTATTTAATCAATGTTCCAATATGAAAGTATCTTCGAACAAAAAGATAACGGCCAGACTTTCAAGGGATTCGTTTCCAATTTTCTCGTTAAAATTCCCTCCACCCCAGGGGAGATGTTCTCGTTGTTCGATCATTACATCTGATTAAACAAGTTGGTAGGAAATGGTAAGCTTCTAAATTAAAAAATAAAATGATTTCGTGCGAAGGTCGCATATATACTGCAACCGAGGGCGTTTTTCATTAGTAATTCATGAATCACCAATATTTCAGAGCTTACGGCTAGTATTTGGTTTTATTTGTTTTAGATGAATGTTCTGACCTCTTTCATTATTGGCGCATGCACTTATAAACTTATTTGATGATATTTCCGTTAGGTATTAAATTTCAACATTACTTTATCTCCTACACAGTGTGAAGCTATTTTTTCCTTCATATTTTCGAGTATTTCAAAATCTATTTATCATTCAAATTGAATTACCTCAAAGGCAATTACAGATAGGTTTTCGTATGCAATGTTAAAATTGATCATAGTTCAAGAATCTGATTCGCCCTCCAACACATACACGCAACGTTAAAATGATTGATTATTCAAACGTTATATATTTTCGTGAAGCTTTTAACACAAATATGGTTTGCGGTGACATCCAAGATCCATCGTCACCAAAAGGCAAATGAATTAAAAGTTAAAGTGGAACTGTCCGTCAAAATGACGGGTAGGCATGACTAAAGTTGCACTAAGGCGGCCGGCCGACCAACTCAGCGACAGTAGCGCTGGTAGCGTGAACTAATCGAGCGGGAATAAGCGCCTCCTGGACACGGTTTTCGGCAATTATCAGACCTCGTGTACATTTTTTCACAGATATTACAAAATTGTGAAATTTGCGCTGTTAATAGGCGTCGAATGACACCTGAACCAACCCGATCCGTTGAGAACCCTAGGAGGAGTTCTGCGGACAACGATCGCATGTCGGCGTTTAAATATATAGATAGATTTAAATCTGATTTTTTGTTCTATGATAGGTTAATTTTTATTGACACGAACCTCTTATTCAGGTCATCACCCATTTAAATAAATGCATCAGATTTACTTTTCATCCATTTACTCTTTCACTGTTTGGAAAGTTTTCTCAATACTCCTGTTAATCAAATTAAGTGCACTGCTGTCAACCTTTCTCTTTCTTCAATTTGTGTTTGTAATAACATTTAAAACTGAAATATCGATCTTCATTCCCATTCATCATGGAATCGGACCAGGTAGCAAATCATTAATTAAGAAGACGGGTATAAAGACTACATAAATAACGATGTTAAACCAACCAAATGACTCATATTCCAAAACGATGTCTAGCGCTAAAATAGCCACAATTATTTAAGGAGACCATTTTTATATCGCATTTATAATATTACGAGCTATAAGTGAAAGCTTTACTTCGCAAAATTATTAACCCTGCCTCTTATGCTCCAACATATTTTAAGCATTTGGAAGCCTTGTTTTATTATAGGTAATCAACATTATTACAGAAATTGATACTTTATTTTATGGCTTGGAGGAGTCAATAAGTAAATGCGACCTTCTCGTAAAAAAATTACCGTTTATTTTATAATAATGAAACATGGACTGTTTTTCTACATAATTCCCCTTCTTTTGTATAGAAAGAGTCCACCATTTAGAAGCTTCCGTATACCTTCAAAAAAGAATGATTTTGGCTGTGCAACAAGCCACAAATGCAGGACCTCTTTAAGTTCATCATCATTGCTGAATCTCTGGCCTTGAAGATGTTCTTTCAGCGGTCCGAATAGGTGGTAGTCACAGGGTGGGAGATCCGGACAGTAGGCCGAGTGGTCCAAAACCTCGAGCTTAATATTTTCTAGTGTTTCTATAGTTTTTGCAGTGGTTTGCGGGCGTGCATTGTTTTGAAGCAAAATCATGCCATTTTCAAAATTCCTCTACGTTTCGTACAAACTGCCGGCTTCAAATGGTTCAGATGCATGTTACTGTAATTTTGAGCATTTACTGTAGTATCCCTCTTCAGATAATGCTCGAAAATTGAGCCCCAGAACACTGTAAGCATTAGTTTTCCTGCAGACGGAACAACCTTAAATTTCTTGACAGTTGGCGAGGTTGGATGATTCCAATGCATACTTTGATGTCGTCCTTCAGGGTCAAAGTAATGAACCCATGTTTCATCACAAGTCACAATGCGATCTAAGAATGCTTCCTTCTCCTTATTGAACTGGTTCAAGTGCTGCAAACTCATTTCAAGATGATTCAGCTTGTGTTGATCTGTAAGTTCTCTAGGAACCCACTTAGCACAACCTTTGTGGAACCCTAGAGTATCATGTACGATTTTATGAGCAGAACCATTGCTAATTCCCATATCTGTGGCTATTTCATCAATAATAAGTTGTCAGTTATCAAGAATCAGCTTTCATACTGCTTTAACAATGTTGTAAGCTGTTGCTGTCGAAGGTTGTCCTTTCTGCGCTTCATCAACAAGATTGGAATGGCCCTCTTTAAACAATTCTATCCATTTGTAAGCACTACATCGGGGAAAAACTTTATCACAATATTTTTGGGACATTCTCCTGTGAATTTCTGCTCCTTTTACTCCCTCCGACCACACGAATCAAATCACACCGCATTGTTCTTCTTTGGTGCAAACACTTAGTGGAACAGACATGTTTAACAAGCGACAGTCACAAGACAACTTAATTAAAGAACGGGATATCAGGCATGCATACTATGCGAATATAGAGATACGTTGTTGGCAAGTTTCAAGAATTTAGCTACAATGTGTAACAAAATATTAACGGTTTGCACTTACTTACTGACTCCCACTCTAGTATCAAATCGGGTAAACACGCTAAATATGCTCAAAAGAAGAAATCACAGTGCAGTTTTCATCAGAGATAATTACAATGTTTCTCGTTATGACTAGACAATTTTAAGGATAAAATAGTGAGTGAATCACGTCTGATAATGCCTAATTTTACCGACAAGTATAAAATTCCTTGCAGTAGAATATTGTAATGAGTATTCAATATATTAATTCGTTATATATTTCTGGAAAGTTAACGGAAGTATGTACCTAGTACAGCGTTTCTCAACCGGGGTGACATCACACCCCAGGGTGACGCGAGAGTTATAGAAGGGTGACGCAAATATTTGATAAATTCACAGTGTATCATATTCTGGCTTATAAAAATAAATCAAACCAAAAGAGTACTTGCCTCTGCTTCTTTGAATGCATAAATTTTTATCTTTATGTTGTAGATAAAGCCTAATTTCTCTTTAAAGATGACTTGAAGGAAATGGAACAGTAAATGGGGTGACAAACAAAAAAGGTTGAGAAACACTGACCTAGTATATAATCTTGCCGACGTTCATGGTGTATATGTATTCTCATGTTAAATATATAGAGCCTGCTTTGACATTAGATATACATACATAATCGCTTATTTACCATTGCCATAAACTTTGGCCATAAGATCAGTTCATTAAGCAACAAATTGAGCCACACGAGGAAATCTTTTTGGTACTTGTAAGGAATGCTGAAGCCATAAAAAAAACTTTTCACAGTTCGCATTAATGGAATAGGTACTAGTAGCACTCTATTTATTGCTAATTACAAGGAAACGGGAGACTCATCACCTGAAGAATACTGGATGCGCCCGAAATGGAAATCGAGAGAGAGAGAGAGAGAGAGAGAGAGAGATAGAAAGGAATAGAAAGAAAGAAAGGGAAATGTCGAATATTAAGCATCTGATAAATCCGAAAGCAAAAAGCCCCGCTGTCAGGGACAACCTGTATATAAAATACGTTTTATTTGCATCGCGGAATAACAAAAGGTTCTTTCTTTCCTTCTTTTTTTCAATTAAATCGCCGAACAGAAAAAATCTCCCGCCGCATCCGAAACCAGCGAGGGAAAGAGAGAGAGAGAGCGGTCCACGTAGCGAAGAGCGAAATAGAAGGATAAGCGTCCCATCAAATGCGAGCAGGCAAGCATAGCAAAGGGGACCACGTCATTATTCGAGTGAGGCACGATACGAAAAAACGCAGTGATACAAAGCGACGCAGCGGCGGGAAAGAAGGAGAAGGTTAGCGCTGCACACGCCTATGCCGTAAACTTTTATAGGAGAACCGCTCTAGTTGAATGCGTCCTTCTCTCTTTGGAAAGCGGAGGAAAAAATTAGGGCTAGTGTGGAAGCGAGAGACGCAGGTACAAACGCGCGCGCGGTGGGAAGGGTGGACTGAGATACACCGCTGCTACTGCAACAGAGAAGTGTTTCCTCGGGTTATGAGAGCTCCTATCCTGCCACATGCCCCCAACTTTACCGATCCTTCCCTCCCCCTTCCCCACAACCGATACCTTCCCTCTTTTTAAACTCCTCCAAACAGCGTTCTTCCTCCCATTTGCCGCCGAAAATGGAGGCCAAAGGGTTTTGCAGCTGGCCTAATTATACGCGGGACGACGCGGAATGGGGCAGACGTCGAGAGTAGCGTGCATTTAAAGCGCATTGCGGAGAGACATAGATAGAGAGAGAAAAATTAGAGGGCAGGGAGAGAGGAATGGAAGCGGATAATAGGAGAGAGAGAGAAGATGGCGAAAGAGATAATGGAAGAGTGAAACACAGGTATAAAGCAAAGGTGAGAGAGAGGTGGAGTCAAATGTAGGGATGAGGAGACGGGCGGAAAGAAACAGAGGGCGAGAGGTAAATATGAAAAATGAGGAAAGGGAAAAAGATGAAGGATAATGCAGCGTGGGAGAGAAAATAGAAAGTGAGAAGCGGAATAGGGATATATGATTGAGATGGAATGAGAGCGATAGACGAGAAAAGACGATGGGAGAGAAGAGAGAGAGACGTTCAAGTGGAGGGGTAAATAAATAAAGGGAGATATCTGAGATATTGATTCATTAGGACGAAATTGAGACTAGTAATTCTCTTCTTCCATCTAGAGAAAGAGAAAATGAAACAAGGGGCAAAACAGAGAACAACAAGTAGAATGGAAATGTAGGAGCAGAATGAAAGGGAGTTGGAGAAAATGATGGAAGATACAATTAGGAAGGGAGATGCAGATGGAAGATTTGATATGGAGGCAAAGGAGGAAGAGAGATGATAAAGCGAGGCATTTGAACGGTAATGGATGAGAGATACCGGGAGCGAGGTGGAGATGGAAAAGAAGTACAGAGATAACAGCAAAACAGAGAATTGCGGAAAGAAACGAAGAGGAGAAAGAGAAACGAATAGCGAAAGAGGAACACAACACGACAAAGAGTGATGGGGAGGAAAGCATGAAGAGGGAGATGAAGAGGTATAGGTGAGGGTAATTAAAAGGGGCACATAAGAGAGAATATGACCGAGGAGAGAAAGAATGGAACTCCGATTTTAAAAAAATATATAAGACGAGAAGGGGTGCGCTCATATATTGAAGTCTGTTGAAAGGGATCTGCGTTAAGGGAGAGAGAGAGAGAGTCCACTTGAACTTTCGACGTGAATTGCGTAGGCACAATGGAGATTGGGGATGGGGTTGGAGGGGGAATTTGAGAGATTGGTACCTGCCGGTCAGTTGGACTATGCAAGAGGAGGTGCGCTGGGAGTATAGTAGGAAGTTCGGAGGTTAGGGAGAGGAAGGGGGTGTCACGGGACATAGTGAAAAGAGGTGGGCTTTTAGGATGGGATGATGCATGAAGAGGAATTAAAAAAGTGACCTCTGTTCCTATTCAGCGTGCGAGCGCACGAGACTCCCCTCTCCCCCTTCATCGCAATAATGCCCCCGAACTGAGTGGCGGCGGCCGGCTTCGGAAAAGAGAATGAGAAAAGTCGGGAGATTTATTTTTTTGAAGGACTAGGGAGGGTGACCGTAACTCATTTCGTCGAGATTTAACTGTAGAATTAAAAAATCGATTATTCGCAAAATTGCGGGATTGGGCGCTGAAAAGGGGATTTTTTTTAAGAGAAAAAGTGGGATCGTAGTCGAAGAAAGAGTTGCAGAGTAGAGTTCTTTTGATGTTCTATGTCAAGAGTTGGAAACGCAGGGAAAGTTGGAAACGCAGGGAAAGTTGAAAACGCATTGAGAATTTGGGGCGCAGAAAAAGAGTTGGTTTTGCTAACCGAAGTTAAGACTCGACACTGAGGAGGAGTTAGTATGCGTTGCGAGTTTAAGCAGGTTGGGAGTTGAAGTTTTCAACAAGTAAGAGTCCAACCAAGGGATGTAGTTGAGTACGGTTCTCAGCAGATATGTTAAATGATATCCGAGCAGATCTTGGAAAAGATATAGGGTTTCGGAAATGTGTTTGATTTAAGAATTTATCAAAAAAAAACTTAAGTGTTCTACATTTCACCAATGTGTCGTGATGGAGGATGACAATCATCAAGCCTACTTTATAAGATAGCCGAATAAAATAAAGAAAAAGCGATTTAAAGTATATCTAATTCTTTGAAAAATACATTTTAGGCGAAACAAACATTTATTTTTATTGGAACCTCTGGGGTACATCGACAGCATTGCTCGTATTTGGATTATGATTGCCATAATAGTTGAATGATATTTTGAAATTTGTCATTGCTAGAAAGATTCTGCTGTTTACCAATAACATTTTAAATAAGGTAAACACCTCAAGGCATTTCTGCAACTCGTCGCTCCATTTCAATGTTTAGAGCGATAACTTCGTAACGTCAACTATGCATAATATGTTTTTCGGAGTTTCAGATATGCATTTTATTTTTATCATCCATTTATGCCTTTCGAAAGATATGATTTGTCTGCATAAATACCTTGGAATTTAATAAACGGTTTATTGAGGTGGAGTCGATAGGACTTCAACGATATTAACGCGAATCGCAACTGCTTAACTGTAAGGGGGGAAGGTTTTAACTCCGGTGAACCCGCAATAAACTTTACGACACGCGTCAACTAATCATTACGCTTTCATCACGAAAATTACGGCTCGGAATGACAAACTACGTCTTTGAGGAGTCAATTCTCTAACCAAAACGATGAAGATACCATGAAACGCCTTTTTTGTGACCTTATGGCGAGACTGACAGGGAATAGGGAAAAGAAGTAGCGCTGAGAAACGCTCGGTCGTAAGCATAGGGGAGGAGAGTGGCGCAACCCCGACGAGGAATCGAGGATCCTTTATATTTGTCTGATACGTCTTGACTGGAGGAATCTTCTTTCTCCTTATTTTTTTAATGAAGGACGCAGTGGCGTAAGAAGGAGGAGTTCTCCTTTCAAACTACTCGGAGGATATTACACTCGAATTATGGCTATCGTTACTTCGTTTACGACGAACCTTACTTTATGGCTCGAAGATGAAGTAGAGAATGGGGGAGTCGTGGTTGAGGTGGGAAAAGGGAAAAAGAAGAAGGGGTTGAAAGAGTCCCCGGTTGATGTCTCTAACCCACAAACAGACGCATACACATACTCATAGAGAGGAAGCTGCCATTGATGAATTTTTATTTATTTTTTCTCCTCTCCCTCCTTGTACCATTCAACCTTTTAAACCTTCCCCTTTTCCATCAGCCATATCTTAACTCTCATTCCCCATGCATCACATTTCTTTTTCTTTTTATAGAGAGAGAGAGAGCGATGAGTTTGCGCGAGAAAGGAAATTTTCTTTTATTACCGTCACAGCTTTCCCGGTATTAAGCCGAAGGTAAAGGAGGCGGAGGATGGGGGGAAGGAAATAAGGGGATGTTGAAGTATAAAGAGGAACGGAAGGGAGGGAGGAAAGGGAGCAGGAGAGAGAGAGTGGGGAGACGTCTGGCTGCGGTGATCTTCGAGGCTGAGTGCTGCAAGAGAGAAATAAGATACAGTGGGGGTAAAAAAAACGAAGTATACCCCTAAAATTGATTAATTTTTTATATCAATAATCTGAACTCCGTCAATATCTGGGGTGTTTTCGTTTTTTTTTCATGGTACCCTTACCCTTAACGGGGAAGAAAAGAAGAGGTTTAATGCTCGAAATAGAAATGGAGGACTTTAATTGGCGGGCCCCCTCGGTGTGCCATGTGTCCGTAAAAGCGTTAAAGAGGATTAAGAAACTACGCCCTATGTTGGATCTTGATTTCTCATCATCTGAAAATAAAGGGGTAAATATTTTGGTAATCAAAATAAAGCGATGGGCAAATCCCTCGCATCATCTTCCTATAAGATGATAATTATACAGCGAAGAATTACAACATAAAATTATTAAAAGTACAACACAAAAGTAGTAATGCTTAAGAGGGTAAATCCATGGATTATGATAAGGAAAGATTAGAATAAATTTCGTTTGCCCAATTTTAACTTCATTTTGCATATTTATCTAACTATGAAGATTATAGTTCCAAGCAAGGCATGGGTCCATTTTTATAAAGCACAATTAAAAATAAGTTTATTTTTTAAAGTTTCACGCAGTTATTTTGCAAAACGTATTATTTTTATTAGTAAATATCAACCAAAATGTAATCCAAATTCAGATTCATCCTGATGGCACTGAACTTTTTATTTAAACGTGAAAAAAAAATATTTCCCTTGAGTAACACATTAACCTACTACAGAATGAATTTTTTATATGCTTGGCATAAAAGTTAAACAAGTGGATTAACGCAGTATTTTCCATAAAGCGTAGTGATGCTTATTAGAGATTAAGCTGCGACAGCGCGCACCTAATATCTCTCAGGATTATTGTTTATACTTGTTTTTGTGATTTGAAAAAGTAATTTTGAGATAAATTTTGGTATATAATTGTAACGAAAAACAAAGAACCAACCGTAAAAATGTAAAATTATATTATTCTCGTTTTTTTAGTTTGGCACCTGCCAACACAACGTTTCTATCTCTTTTTGGACACCGTCTATCGATATGTAATATTTTCAATTGAAAGTCTTTGGAAATATCATAATAAATCTTTTTCTGGTTGTTATTAGACCCCTAAGAAGAGCGCTCGCGAGTTAAAATCTTTTCGAAATGATTTGAAAAGACTTACGAGATTGCATTTGTAATTAAAATTATATTGTGTCATTCATGTTAATCTCCGTTCGACAGATGAAATTTTTGATTAATTCCGCAGGAAGGTTCCAATTCCTCATGCGCTTCAATTGATTCGAGATAGATTCCAATGGATTCAGCCAAAACCGGTACTGGAATCATGCCAAACTTGAATTTGATTAATATTAAATGACTTCAGATAGCTTCACAGGCATAAGCTGCCCGTCTTGCCATAGAAGGGTGTATCAGTCATTAAATGCTACTTGTTCTTACGTAAAAATGTACTTTTCCCCATTTCAATGATTTTTTTGCGTAGACTGTCGAGGTTATATTGAAAACACTATTGCATTTCCCTATTGGTTCAGTCTCCATTTATCATTTCACTTTTAAACTTATTTCATCTAGTTTTGCATCATTAAATTTCCAGCCCGCTTATAGTATAGGTATGTAACTTAAGGTAGAAAATGTGCATAAATTTAACATGGTTAATTTTATACGCCTTCGATGTATTTAATTTCCCATTGTAATTCGTTATAACCACAATAATGAATGCGTCTCATCTAGCCGGAATCCACACCAAATCCTTATCGCCAGGTGTATCCTCAAACAGAGGATAGGGACGGTAATTAGTAATTACCAAAGCATAACTAGAGCCGCCTCTCTCTCTCTCTATGCGCCCCATATCCTCCCGAGTTATAGGTGGGGGAAGGGAAGAGAGAAACGGGAGTGGCGAGAGAGAGGGAGATAGAGAACGGTCACGATGGTATCGCTATCTGCTACAGCATTAGACGCTAACAATCAGAGCAGTTCTCTCCTGCCGTGTTAAACCCCATTTCGCCAAACGTTAACCCCGTTGACTTTCTCTCCTCCCTCTCTCGCCTCCGGGGTGTTCGCTCCTGCGACCTATGAGAGAAACTACAAAATTCAACAATACGCCCTCTACCTCACCTCTCTCTCTCTCTCTCGCCCCTTCACAGCGTCCCATTCCTCTCGCATGCTCCTTTCTTTTTCGCGAAAGCGCGGTTATTGACCTAACAACGACTTAGGGGAAGGGAGAATGGCAGCATGAGCAGCTACATGTACAACAACGTAGTCCATCCCCACAAAAAAACCACTCACGATGCCTGCCTTTCTGGAAACTTTTTCGTGTCCACCTTTTACTTTTTACTCTTCACTCTCCCCTTTGAACATTATCGAAGGGAGTTCCATCGGCCTGAACTATATTCAGCCTCGCTACACCCTTCATTAGTGCAAACTCTTCTCTTCCTCCTTCCCTCTGCCCCCCCCCCTCCCCCCACGAGTACTCCACTCCTTGAACCCCGGACTCTCTTTCCATCCATTCAGACGGTCCCGTAGCGCATCTCCGCCTCATCAGCGTCCTCCTCCCGAATTCAGAACCCCACAAACTCCATTCAACCCTTCACTCCACCTCCTCCTCCTTCATAGTCAACACCGTTATTACTCGCATTGTTGAGGGTATCCAGGGAGATGTCGAGGGATGTGGGGGGAATGGAAGGATGGGCGGTAGAAAGAGAGGCTGGGGGTGGTAATGGTGGGAAGGAGAGTTGGCGATGGTATGCTAGGCCGGAATCGGGAAAAAGGGGTGGGTGGCGAAGGCATGGAGGATAGAGGAAGAGAGGAGCGAGCTCCCAATTGCCCACTGCAAATCAATGGTGCACGGTACCAGCTGCAATCCCCCGAGCACATCTAAATAAAAGAATTCTTAGATTTTTCCATCCTTGAATAAAAACTAACGACATACGATCTTGCCCAGCACTATAAAACTGGAAAGGCAACTTACTTTGACTCCGGTGGTACGGGGGAGAAAAACAAAAATCCGTATGGGAAAATGCTTTTCGGATTCGGTGGTGGGTGAGTGAGTTAGGTACGGTATCCGATGTCCGTCCCTCGCTCTCAGATGAGAGAAAAAGGTTAGTCAAACAAAACTAATTTGAAAATCTTGGCTTGGTCTGCTGCTCTCTCTTTCTCACTCCAGCCAATCCTTCTCTTTCGCGGATAAATAAAACGAAAACTTACTGGAAACCTATTTTGAAAAATCTCCTGGGAGCTGAATTCTTTTTAGCAGTGTAGTAATTCTTCCCTCAGACTAGAGCAATGCAATCTTTTTCTCAATTTATATAGGATAATTTTTTCCGGGGATGTGTTGTTCGCACGGGTAAAGAGAGGCAAGACTGGGATAACCATGAATACTAAGTCCATATGTAATTACATTCTTGTACGTTCGACGGCTCGCGCTCTTGCATTTTGCGTCATAAATAGGATAAGAATGGAAAAACCGTTTCAACGGCCATAACCGAAAATTTATTTCCCTTCGATGGATTAATTTCCGAAAGATTCGACGATTCGCCAGCAAATTTGCGAGGGAATTAAAATTGAAAAATCGGAAAATTTTTAAATCGTTCACAACTTCTCAATCCGGTAACTAGTTTAGGAAATTAATTAATTTACAGAAACTATTAGTTATGTAGTAATTATTAGATGCCCTCTTATGTTCGAAGTCATTTCTAATAAGATTATTATTAATTTACTTTTCCTTGCTCATTACTCCGCTCCAAGTCATCAGTCTGAATTTCGAATCGCCAATCTTTACAGAGACGTTTGAAGTCCCAAATATTACAATTATGAACCGGCTTTGATATTTAAAAACAGTGGTAGAAATACCCGAAATTGCGAAGCCGTCCATTTTTTCCCCCTGCGATTTCTCAACTAGGAAATTCCAAACGGAATATGCAACGAGAGTCGTTTGCACGCCTCACAAACATATGCGTCCCAGACGGTTTTCGCGGCTTACTTATTCCCTCTGAATCCTACCTCAGTTACCGTTCTCGCTCCACTTTTCAATTGCGAAAAACAGCGGACTATAAAACCGCGCAGTGAGACACGCTAGGCAGAGAGTGAGGAACACGAACCCAAAGACCGTCGCCTCCTTTACCGAATGTAAAAAAAGTACCGGAAACGGCCGCGGAGGTCGAATAGGGCGTTAAAGGGAGGCGAAGCGGTGCTGAGGGTAGAGATTCGAATGGGAAAAGGGAAGCGGAATATATGGCTGGAGAAGGTAAGACGAAAGTATCGGGCGCGCCCCGCGTAAGATAAGGGATTTTACGAGATTCAGACAGCCACCGATCGTGCGGAGAAGGACCCACGTTTATCCATTAAAAAACACACGATTTCGCGTCAACTCGGGCACTTCAAAGTCCAGGTGGGACTGCGTGCTCGGATTAGGAGGCTAAAGCGAGGTGCGGGAGAAGAAAATCCTAGGATTTCGACGCGGGATCAAGACCCAATCCTCGATGATATTTAACTCCCTTTTCGCCTGTCCTATCTTCTTTTCTCTTTCACTGCCTCACGTTCGCCCCATCCACTTCTATCTCACTTTATCCTTTATGGTTGAAGAGTCGATTTTATCTCCTCGGCCTGAAAGCACCTTGCAAAGCATCGCTTCTCCACGTGCCGATTTATTTTGCGAGTGAATTCTACGCGGCTTAAACACTTGTATCTGTAAATTGATTTTTTCTCGTTTCGAAAATATTCCCAACTTTTATCTGTATTTGTGTTTCCTGTTATTGAAAAATCCGGAGACTTTTCTCCCTTATCTACATTCCGACTTCTTTTTATCTTATACGTTAAATAAAGCTAATGATATAGTCAAGTTGCGTAGAATGGGATAGAAATGCGAGGTTCGCCATACCATGATCCTGAGCGCAATATTTAGTATACCTCCACAAATTGTCTTTATATGATTAACATTTAAACGCCTCTAAGAATCAAGGATATATATACGCCATATTTTGAATGATACTGAATATTTTTTCTACGTGCGCGGTTGTGGGCCGTACTCATGAATGCCAAAATAAATGTTTACCTATATGATCACGCTTGTATTTTCGATCCATCCCATTGCTTTGAAAAAAAAAACAATTTAATTCCTCGATAAAAAATATATAACGCAAAGAATTGTTTATTCGGTAATAATCCCTCAAATAAATATACACTCGAGTATTATTGTAAAACGCGCTTTTCCTTGAAATCGAAAGACATCGAGACCGCATTGTGGATAACTTGTCATCTATGGTGGTTAAGCGTTCATTTCATATTTGTTTTGGAGAAAGTATGGACGACTGTCTGCACGAATGACTTTAATGAAAATACGTCGTAATTGTCTGCTCTGATATCCTCATTTTGCGTGACAAAAGATTCGTGTATTAAAAATAACCATTTAGATCAATAATACTTACCTTAGCTGTGTTTCTGTTAGGAGACGTTTGACTTTTGTGTTGAAGTGTGTGGCTGAAGTGAGCTTTTGGACTCCATAAAAATCTTTCCTTTATTTTTATTTAACCTTCCTTTTATTTTTTCCTCTCCCTCTACCTTTGTATGACACTATTTGTTAAATTACGGCATAGGAGTTTTTTCCTTTTTTTATTTTAATCCATATTTCGATAAATAATTATGTTATTGTTGGTTATAAAGCGCAATTAACAAACATTCCATCCATTTCATTTCTTTAAACGATTTCCCAGAATACGATTGTTTAACTGATTTTTTTACCAAACACTTAAGACTACGTCAGCTGCTATTATTCATCGTTATTAAACAATAACTCGACGTTATGATTATGAAAGCCACTTTCGACAAAAACCGCAAAATAAAGCAGGATTGTTTCATGTGTCTTGATTGATAAATATTCTTACAAAAAGTATGAGAAAATCAGCCAACAGAATTATGAGAGGACGGGAAATGCTGCGGTAAGCTTGTTTTTTGAAGCTTCGCTGTAAAAATATTTTGATTTTCAATGTTTTTTCTTTCCGTTGAAAAAAATTCGTTCGATGATATGATATTTCTGGTTATTACGCTTCCATCCAGTGCCTAGATTTTTTAATATTTTTTGGGCGCATAAGTTTAATTTCTGTCAATCCTAACATAACTCTCGAGCTTTGATAACAAGTGAAGAATGAATTGCAGAGGAACTAGCATGAGGCGTTTTTTCGACAATTTAATTAAAGACGTTTTTTTTCTTTTATTCATCTCAAGCCTAGAGGCTTATGATAGACAGATATTCATTAATTAAACATTGTACATCGTAGGAATGATTTTTCCAAAATTTTGTTCTGGTTTCAAGGAATTCCTCCAATTGCCGTTCGGTTTTAAGGTGCTTGTTCCGATCTGCAGCAACAATAACATCATATTCATTGAAAACATTCTAACCCTACATTCTACACATCTTCGAGTTATAAGCAATTGATCTCTCTTTGTAACCAACATATCAACATTTACTTCCCAGCTACTAATCCTGGATCCGCCAAATGTTTACCACACCATTAACTCGTCAGCAAAAAAGACTTCGTTTTTCCGCCATCGTTTCAGTGCTCTGTCTCGTTGTGCACGTTATTTTGGTTTGTCAGTCTGTTTTCCTGAAGCGTTAATTCCTGCTAAACGAAAGCAAAATAAAAACTTCGTTCATTAGCCAATCGATTCAATATCGTCTTGTCGTGAACGCTTTCTCCATTTGTCCGTCTGTTCGTCCGTCTGCCTAAATTTTTTATATTATTATTTCAGACTAATCATGTTAGTACTCGTACATTTTAAAATTCTGTATTAACATTTTTCTAAACCGCTATTTACTGTCTGCTTCAGCAGCTCTTATCTTACTTGTTTTTCAATTATAACACATACATTTATTTTTCGGTCATATATTATGATGTATTTTTCCGTAAATACAAGAATTTTATTTTTAGCAAGTAAGTGACACTTTTGTCAAAATTTATCTTCATAAAAACTTGTATAAATAATATTTTGTGCTCGATTGAGTTATCTGAGCATTACTAATAAAAATAAAACAAAATTTATAACTTACCAGCACAGAATTTAAATTTATATCCAACTATGATATTTAAACTTATAATTTTGAAGTTGTAAATATTTCATGGCTAAATTACGCTTGCATGACAAAAATTGAAATGCTACGAATAGCTATTGCGTTCATATTAAATTCTTAACACGCCACCCATTTGAAATGAAAAATATTCGCCACGGATGTATTCAAAGAAACACAATGAAACGGAAAACGCTGTATTTTTACTTTCGGATTGAAAATGAGCGGAATATTTTTCACTTACGTTCTCGCAAATTGTTTTTTTTAATAAGGTTGAGACGGATATTAAATTTTGTCCGAATCCGTTAAACTCCTAAATTTTACCAGGAGAGAAAATAAAAAAATGTTGGAGGGATTTCAATTGCTAGAGTTAAATAAGTTTTATTTTTTGACTTCAGTTTCCGTTCTACGTTGTCGTTGGATTCAAGAGGGTCAGGAGCCTTGAATCGAAATTAGGTCACAAGTCACGGAGCAAATGAGATAAAAGGAGAGGGCGCCTTTATCAAATCACATTGTTTATCAATGAATCGATGGTCATTCTAACACCACTGCTCCTCAAATCGGACGTGAATCGTGAATTATTAAGGGATTGAAACGAGAGAATTCCGAATTAATGATGAATATTTTCAATAAAATGCAGTCTTTTTCTTTAAAAATTTGTAGATAGTATATACTTTTCCATTGTTTTTCTTTACATGGTATTATTTTGCTTGAGTAGGCTTGTTCGATATTGCCAACATATTTTTTGCATTGCATACAAAAAATCAACAACTGAAAAATGTACGACACTTTTATTCTCCGGCAAATTTAAAAAGAGATTCATCACGTGTAAAAATATATGCTTGGCGTATCAATGCCAAACATCTACATTTATTTTACTGCTTAGATGTTATTGTGGCAGTAACAACTTCTACATTGAAAGTTCAGGACAGTTATAATGTTTGAAATTAAATTTGAGATTTCGCTGCTTTGTGAGAAGACACATCCAAGCCTCGGTGACTTTCTTAAAGCGTTTTAACTTCTTCGTCAATAACAACAATATTTCAATGATTCTTTTACAATCCCTATGATTTACCATAGCAGTAATAAGAGGGATCTAGTTTTCTGCGCTTAAATGTCTGACGGGTCCGATAGTTACGAGAAACAAACAACAAAGCAATGCCTTTTCTCCCCTGTATTGCTAGATATGGTCTTATACACATTTCATTCATTCAGGAGCTTTCCGACAATCCCCTTTCCTCCGATGTAATTGCGCACTCGAGTGGAATGATACGGAATAGTTTTCTATGGAAGAACACTGGCTCTCTTGGCATTTGAATTACAAATTTTGGGCAAAGAAAGAGAATCATTGAGGTTTTCTCTATATACTGTCATCTGCAAAAGTTAGTTTTGGAAATGGTAATGGGTTTTGGGGTTAAATTTGAATAACTGCTTAAATAAAGGCGTTCTTCCCTCTTACATTTCCCCCATTAACATATAATATTGCATGTTTCAAAACAAAGAGGAAACTAATAAATAAATTATGATTTAAGTTGAGAAAAGCCAACTGCATAAAAGAAAATGACATTTACATTCCCCTAAAACTGCAGAAAAACCTTATTGACGCTATTTTTAATGCATATTTTCCGAGCTAAAATTTCATTTTTCGATTACTTTTCCTCATTTCCAAAAGTTCTTGGTCTTTTTCCTCTCTACTTTTGTATGATGAACATTTTTAGAGAAGGAAGGATAAATTAATGGTTGAATGGTAGAAATATTAAAAATTTCAAAATAAAATTGTTGTGCATATATGTGTGTGCGTGCGTGTGTGAAAACTTCTATAAAAAACATCAGAAAATTTGAGCCAAATAAATTCCTTAATGCTCTCACCTCCTCCTGCCCAGAGCCTTGTTATGTGAGTCATTCTTAGTACATACTTCTTTCGGTACTTCTCCATTACCTGGGCCCACGGATGCTAGTTCCGTCGAGGACGTAAAGGCGTCAATAAATGGAACTACAACGTCATATCTACGTAATATGGGAATTTTACACTAAGTAAGAGGATACTTAGCTTTAGGGGATTCCCTATCCTCCTCGGCCACTATAAGTCGTAATTATATGCTCTCGAGGACTTTTTTATGGTAAATGATGTCCTCAATCCAAATAAATTTTTAAATCTATAACTCACTGATCATATAAAAGCGAGGGAGAAAAATATATGGATTTTAAATTGATGTTTTCCGAGTGAACCGTCTTAGCGATCGATATAAACAAAATATGCAATGTTTTGCTTGGGATTTTCTCGAATTTCTTTCTTCAAAACTAGTTATTATATGGTCTTGTAAATTTTTTGTAATAAATGTTGTCTTCTATCCGAATACACTTTTTAATCTATACCTTAAAGATAATATAAGAGCTAGGGAGAGAAAAGTAAGGCATTTCATTGTTGCTTGACGGATGCCATTTAACGAGATACGAGTATAAGTTTATTTAAGAAATTATGTAAAGCGGAAGTTCTAATTGACGGATCTAGTTTTAAATCAAAATTGGGAGATGCATTTTAATGAGGATCATTCCTATTTAATTTAAATAAAATCCGTCCAGCGGTTTAGAAGAAGAAAGTTACGACGGACGGATGAGACGTACCCATAAGGCGTTCTGCTACCGCTTCGCTGGAAAAGAACGCCTAAAAACGCGTGTACGAATTTCAGTTGGTACCTGAATCCGTAGTGAGAGATATAGAGAGAAACATAGAAATAGATTGATATCAAAAGATAAGTGAGCTATAGTTGAGGAGCAATAAGGTTTTGAAAGGGACACCAAAAGACAGGCGACCACTTACATAATAATAATATGAAATTCCACAGTGGGAGAAGGAAGGGTTGCGAATGAAAAAACTTCGGGCATCTTCGCCACTTAATCTGTAAAAGTGTAGATACTATACTGAAATACTAATAAATGCACAAATGTAGTTATTTACGACTTTAAACTTAATGGGTGTCAGGATGCAATTATGACTTCGTAAAATAAGTACACAAAGCCCATCTTAATATTTCAGAGAATTGGAAAAGCAGGGTTTAGTGGAACTAATTAATCGGAATCGGTCTAAGCTACAAAAGAAAAAAAAATAAAGGAAGAATGTTAGTCTTAGACGGGTCGTAAGGTTTAGAGGAGACGTAAATATTGATGAAACAAAAAAGGGTTTTCACATTTTGTAAGATTAAATTTATTAAATTGATAAAGAGCAATCAAATTCTGCTAAGGTTATTTAGCAATGATAACAAGGGAGATACGCAATGACAAAAGGAATTATTAAGAGGACCATAGTATGACAAGAAATATTTTTAACATTTTTAACATTTAATTTTAATAACTAACTTGTCTTCGTCATCTCATTTCCATCTTTTTTGTAAAATTCTTTAAACTTATCTCTGTATAATGAGAACTATTTTATTTCAGTATCTGACAAGATTTTTAATTTTGTAAAGTTTATATTGACTTTTCCTCTGATAGATGGAAAAATCTATCAAAACTTTCATTTAATATCTGCTTTTAATAAGAACAATGTCAACTTAATGACTCGATTCATCGCATCCCGATAATAAAATTTCCGCAGCTCATTACCATATAATTAGCTGTTAATAGAAACAGGTGCTCCATACAGCTAAATATTAAATTCTTGAATGAAATATTTTTTAAATTAATTTTGCCAACTCGTTATTCCAGGATTTTTATTCCTGATCATTCTATTGATATCTTCAAACATTTAGAACGTTAGAGCGTTTTTATTTGAGCGCGGACCTAAGAGATTTGTTCACTCTAAAAAAGTCACGGGACGTCAAAGACAACCGCGAATTGGGGCAAACTGATCACAAAGAGAGATGGGTGGGCGGTGTCAACGTGGAGATTACGTCAGGTCTGCAAAATATCGGGTTAAATGGGGCACGGTTTAACATGTGCCGTCGTATAGTTGAGTTGTCTTATCCTATTCCGACAACGACTGCAATTACCACCTCAACCCTTCTCCCACACCGCCCTTGAACTAACGAACCTTCCTCCACATATTCAACCCATCCCAAATAAACTGCCAAATGTCGCCACAGCTAATCCCGAAATGGCCATAGTATTCAACGCCACGCCAATCTGCAGGCGTGGGAATTGCTCATCTTTCCGGCCTCGCACGCCGTAAAATATCCCCCGGCTAGGTTTAGCTCGATCACAGTCAAACAGGAATGTAATATAACCTGCAGTGTTGTCAAGCGGTGAAATTTGTGACTAATCATTGTATAGCGTCACGTATCCGTACGTTGTTTCGAGAACAAGCGTCAATAAATCACACAAATGAACAACGATAATTGCATTCAATTTTAATTTACGGACACAAAGTAAATTAAAAGATAGCGTAGGTGGCATGCTTCCATGCCTAAATTCTGAGTAATTTTTTTCAGTGCATTTTGCGAAAATGGATAACTTATTACAGCTTTAATTAAATTATCGGTTTTAATCTTAATCTAAAATGTTTTGGCTGAAAGATTTGCCTGTATATTGCAATTTAAGTACTACGCATAGAACGCGAGAATCAACTGAAACATGTATCAAACCTCACAATTTAATGCAAAGATCTTTACATACATTTCCCGGGAGAAATGTATTCTTCGCAAAAATTCCTCGGTGAAGGGGATTTTTTTTAGGTTTAATTCCCGAGGCGATAATTCTTCCGTTGGCATTTCAATTACAACGCGCCTCTTTGTTCTATTTCGGTCCATTCTGCATTTCCCATTCCCCATTATAGAGAGATTATAAAAAGAAATAAAGGGGCGGAAAGAACTGCCGAGAGGGCCGCCTAATTGAAGGACCGGTTAAGAGCAAAATCCGCGCTCTACGACATATCCGTGCGTTTCCAATCAGCGGGACGGAGTCAAACCGGCATCGGTCCGTTAAACAAACGCCGGAAGAGATAACTACTACGGTGGAGAGGCGATGGTAGGGTTTAGAGTAGCTGTAGTTGACGAAACGGCTGGATGGCGAAAGGTTGGCAGAATAACAAGTAGCTTCCGCGAAGTAAGCGCGCGAACTAATGAAGCAAATATTCCCATTGGATTCATGCAGTGCGATTGCTTAAATCAATTTCCCTTACAATGCCTTCCTCTATTCCGGCGCCGAAAATCGTGATGGATGCAGATTGCAATAGAGAGAGAGAGAGAAGAAATTCACGTCGCCCGAAGAGATTGGTAGCTCGATGTGATCCGAGAAATTTTTTAAAATCTGCCTTCTCTCGCGAAAAACCGGGAGAAATTCAGTCCTGGTATTTTTGGGCTGTGCTGCGCGCAAGGGCGGCGGGACCATTTAATTAACATGCATCGCCAGCATCTGCCGCTTCCAAAACGGGAAAGAAAATGGATTGATGAATGCTTTCGATCGGATGCAGATTGCAAAGAGCCGTAGATATTCGTTTGTTATTGGGATAACATTTATTCCGTTTTTAAGAGGTGAAATGTCATCCGTCATTACCGAGTGCGTATGAGTTTAGATGATGAATAATGTGTGGATTGTAATCCACAGTTACATATACAGTTGTAATTGTACATGATTCCTTGGTTTGATGTGGTCGCATTTGCGGCCATTTCGTTGATGTTATCTATGTATAATTTTTTGTGTGCGATTTAAGGATATCTAGAACAATTATTTGCTCATTATGTATCTTTATCTCTTCGGTTAATCTTCTATCTTACGTATTTTTGACGTTGATTTTATATAATTAACTTTAATTTTCACTTAATATAATTCAATAAAATAATGTTCCCAAATTTATCATTGTCATAAAATTAAAGTCATTTTAGCGTTTTATGTAGTTATTTATTTTTATGCTACACAAATTGGACGCAGTTGATAAATTAGTACATTAAGCCACTTAAACTTAAAAACTTTTATTCGTGAAATGACACGAACTAACGATTGACATTACTAGACTTATATTTAATAGATGATAGCATATTACCTCCTAAAGTTTTGACCGAAATGTATTTTACAGAGATACATTCTCACTTTTTTAATATATTTGTTAAAGGTTAAGAAAATCAGCATTTTAGATTTAAAATGTAAGTATGGCCGTAGTGCTAATCATCTCCGAGTATACGTTTGTGACAAAAGCATTTAAATGAGATTCATTAGTTTTTATGTTTGAATCCTGTTCCAAAACTAATAAACCTTATTAAAGAATTGGCATTGTGAAATACACTCGAGGCAGTAAAATTATAAGTATAATGTATTCTGATATCCGAGTAATTGATATGAACTGCCGATAAATGTAGTACATTGGCATCGTTCTAGTAATTACGTTTACAATATTTTTTGAATGAAATGCAATGAAATATGAATAACTATTTGAAAAGGCTCATTAATAAAAAATCTAACCAAGTAAATGTGATAATAATCTATGCTTACTGACAAGACTGAATGTCTTTGGACATACCTTTTAACTAACTGGGAAAAATGTATCCAGAATCTTGCATTTTACGTCATAAAACGTCTAAATCTTCATTTAAAATATTGAGTACGAAACACAATACAATAGTTTACAGCAATGTTTATTACATTTTCCCAAGATGTACATCAAGGATCGCTAAACTTTTTATTGGAGGAATAACTAAAATAATGAAGTAAAGCGTAAAAAATATTTATCCGCTTATTTTTGCGAACATATATAGAATGTAAACCGATATTAAAAATTGGACCATTTTTCATCCTGACACTCAAACGAGTACATTCATTTATTAATCGTATTTTCCAAAAACTTCCTCCCCAGGAGATGACATTCCTGTGCAATATTATTTGTAAATTGACCGTGCGTCACGTTGGGACCAGATTAATTCATGCCTGATACGACTCCCGGGCCTTAGTATGTAGTCTTATCTTCTATATCAGTAGAGCTCAACCTTTTTACATGGCGGGTCGCATTCGTAGTTGTGAATGCTTCAGAGGGCCGCATTGGAAGTCACGAGAGCTTCGGCGAGCCGGATGATTGTTTACATTAGAAGTTGCCAAGGGATTCTGCGGTCTCATATTAGCGAAAATCAGGTCTAAATAAATTACTAGTGTTAAATTGTTTTGAAATTTATTCCCTCCCCCCTTTAGTAGTTCTATTTTTATTAATAAGAACAAAGAGAGAAAGCAGCTGTACTGAAGAATTATAGTTGATGAAATCCAAATTCATTAATTGCCAGGAATGACTTTTCCAGTTTCAATTAAGGGAGTCAATATTCGTTGAAATTTTAAAAAATACATCGAATGCAGTCATGAAGCGTTAAACCTAGTGAGAGATAAAAGTAATAAAAATAATTATCCTCTCTAATAATCTCAACAGAATTAAAAATCTCTCGCATTGCATTAAATAAATAACAAGACGGCTCTCTCCGAGCAAAAAACAAAAAACATAACAGATAATCACCCTCTTCACAGACATCTCATTTAGGTAGGAAGGAAGAGGAGAAGGAAGGGCGGTTGTTCGAGAAAATATTGCTCCGAGTTGAGGTCCTCGTAAACAGCAAAGACACACGGTTTGACTAATGAACGGGATTGGGAGGAGGAAAGGAGGAAGGGGGTGGGAAGAGTGTGGGGGATAAGGGAAGGAGGTGGGATATTCTGCGGAATGCGACATAGGGGGACATCCACGAAAGCGGAGAAGAGAGAGAAGAGAAGAGAGAGAAAAGTAGAGAGAGGAGTAGAGAGAGTAGGGGGGTTGAGGGGAGGGAAGGCTGAAAAGCCATCCAGAAGTAAAGGTTCCGTTTCAAAGTTAAAGTAAGGCCATAGCAAGCGAGGGGTACAGAGAGAAGGAAGGAAAGAGCGAGAGGAGAGGGGAAGAGAGAAGAAGAGAAAGAGGGAGAGAGGAAGAGGTCGAGGAGTGCCTGAAAACGAATGAGAAGCAGAACTTTCGGGTAGGAAAGCTTGGAGAGTTTGGAAAGGCGTGCTCAAGAGCGGACGGGAGATGCGAAAACAATGAGAGAAGAGAGAAAGAGCGAGAGAGAGAGAGAAAGAAGAGGTATAGAGAGAGAGGAGAGAAAGAGGTGGATAAGGAAGAGAGAGATAGAGGGGGGAGGGATGGGGGAGTGGGATGGGGGTATGGCCTTTGAGTTCCTTACGCAGAGGAAGGTGGGGACGGGTAAGGGGAAGAGAGTGGGTTTAAAACTTTTGGACGGCCCTCAAACCCCGAGGCGAGGCGTAATATGAGGCATCGCCGTCTCCGTCTCACACCCTCCTTAACCCTCTCCTTCTTTATCCTCCCCCTCCTCCTTCTTTTTCCTCCCTCCTCGCGATGGAACTGCGTGCTTGGAAATTTCGCGAAATGACGATTTCATGGATGACACTAATGGCAAGACTTTGGATCTCCATCCGAGGGGAATAAACTTGGAGAAAGCCGCTCCTCCGGGACTGCTGCATGACGATTGACTTTTTGTCTGCGAGGAAGAGGTGAAGGGAAGGGAAAAGAGGTCACCGTTTGAGGACCTTAATACTCGGAAGACTTTCAGGGTTTTCGAGTGTTGCACTTCGCGGCATGAGGTCGTCGCATCAAACTTCTTCGTTCCCCCTTTTTATCGATTGCTCCATCTGCGACGTTCCTCGTTTCCTCGTCAGGAGTCTGCTTTTATCAATACGCTCTTTTCTCTCTCCCCCTCAAATTAACCGAGGTACTTGAATTCCTATCTTTTTCGCTCCCTTGACAACTTTCTTTCGTCCATCGATTATCCCTTAAGTACATAGAGTTGATGAAAAGAGGTTTATCGCATTTTTCCAAACCCTCACAGTTATTTTAATCATGACCCACCCCAATTATATTTCTTCATAAAATATATTTTTTCCGTACCCAGAGGTTACAATGAGGTTATTCCATATTATCGCTCACGTCCTTCATTTTAGCATCCGTTATTTATGGATATGCTGAAAAAACGATATTTTGCGACCTTTCTTGTGGCGCAAAGTTTTGGAAACCATGTGTATCCCTTCCGATTACATCGGCCTTAATGTAATTAGCCTTTTCCTAGAGTTATCTTCCGTATGTTGCACAGCTTTAAGCCTCATGGACGCAGGTAAACGCATTATTTTGCGTGGACTAGAATATCTTCGGACCTTTATGAATTGAAACGCTCAGAACAATTTCATATGCTCTTTTCCTATTAATTTTTTTCTTTACAAGCAATTCCAATGCGGTTGGTATTTGTCTTACTCCGCATTCATTGCCTGTGATTTTTGCAAAACAAACTTTACTTCTACAATATATGCTCTATGAAATTTTCTTGCTATTCACCCTATAAAAAGATTGAAACTATATATTTTTCTCCCACTATTTTCCTTCCAAAACATATGGCATTTTGATTTTAAGCAAATGTTAGTTCAGTTATCATGGGTATTAAATTGTCTTAATTGTTCATTTTTAATTCATCGAGTTTGAGGCACTCGACCGATTTCTTCTGACTAATCATAACACTGTGATATAAATAAAAAACATACATACTGAACGTGAATTTTAAAAAAGGCAGAAAATCCATAATTAATTAATAGATTTTCAAATTTTGACGGGCTTGCTTACGGAAACAATTTCGGTTGTTATAAAAATTTATTAGAAAGTCAATAGAATATTTGATATTCACTATATTTTTATAAGTACTATATAAGTTTCTTTTATTAAAGTTTTGCAATAACTTCATGCCTTTTACTGAAATGTATCAATTTATGTAAATGCAAATTCGAACATGTGGATATCAACGTCTAAAATAAGCTTTGTCCACCACTAAGTATATATCTGCGACCGCAACTGTATTAAATGATAATGTATGATCTTCCTGCACAAGTTAAAAACAAGTCTATTTTCATACATATATACAGTGTATATTTTTGCTGAGTTAGCAAAACAACAACACGTGATATTTACTTTTATGATGCACAAAAACTCTTCGAGGAGACAGTGGACTCCCACAAAGGTCACGTCGGCACACAACCCCTTAACACCTCCCAACGTAAACGGCTTTGCCATCCGTCGAATCTTCCGTAACTCTAGACTTAACGTCGTTCTTTCACGCCAGGGGGGACAGATCGCCCTCTCCTCTTCCTCCCTTCAGTCCTTTATGGGTCATTTCTCAAACCCTTCACGGTCAGACAAACAGGTGAGCGATACGCAGCCCCGAGACAAGCTGCCAACTTGTTTCATCCGTCCATATAATTCACCACACCGCCCCGAAAGCTCTCGATTTCTGCAGAACAAGAACATTATCCCGGGGATAGATCTCGCCCAAGCCACCCTCCTTCCTTCCCTCCTCCAAAAAATAAAAATAAACCATCAGAACTCCTTCCTTATCTTTACGATCGATGAATCCCATTTTAACTATACACCACCAAACAACTCCCTTCGAAAATATAAAAATGTATCCGCACGTTGTTCATGGCAGGAGGGATCGGGAACTTGTGAATTCTACGGGGATGGATATTGATAAAAAAAAGTCTCTCTCTTCCATTAGAGAAGCAGTTCATTCCATTCTTTCTCCTTTCTACACTTGGAATCTTTTTTGCTGGACTGGAAAATAAAGAAAACCCCTCCGAATATTAAATGAGGACTGGTGAAAACATTCGAAAGGCAAAACAATAATCAAATTTCTCTGTCACGAAGCTCACCCTCTCTCTCTTTCCCCATCATCATCTCTTTTTCCTTTACCGTTTCTCATCAAAAAGGCACCGGGATTTTATACGGATGCGCCGTCACTCCTGGTGAGTTGAAAGAATTTCCATTTTCGTTCTACACGTACGGTACGTGAGGAGGCGAGATCGAGGTTGGCGAGAGGAAAAAAAGAGGGTGGTTTTTTCCCCAATCATCTCCTTTTCGCCGTGCAGAGCCGTGGGGGGAGTGGGTATGAGGGAGGAGAGGGAGGATCCTTTTCCCCCGGAGGTATCAGGAGTGTATATGGAGAGACTTTGAGAAAGAACTAGGATCAGTTCTCCCACGGTCATTTCTCGTACCTCAAGGAGATGGAGAGGACTGGACCTGGGAGAGGATGAATAGAGGAAGGGTAAGTCATACCGCTCAAAATTGGAATCCTAGAATGTTGGTGGAAGGTTCGGATAGTAAGGGAAGGGTAAGGGAGAGAATAGAGGTTCAGGCGGGCCGGTGAATGAGGTGATACGAAGCTAGTAGGTCCACGATGGAATACCGTCCGACCTCTGGTTTGCCCGATATTACGTGGTGCTGGACATCGGTCGGATAGGAGGTCACCCGGCAAATGAAGGGTGTTATTCGTCGGGATCACCTCCTCCTCCCTCTCCCTCTGCGTCAAATTTGCTCCGTAGGGATGCCCCTTTTGCTCTATCCCATTAATTTCCTCTTTAAAAGCTCATAAGGAGAAAAGTTTTCAATTAAAAGGAAGGAGTTTTTTATCTTATTTGAAGAAACTATTAGGAAAGTAGCCGATTTTTTTTTACTTTGAGCAGTTTCGAAAGTTCGCAAGGAATTTTGCGAATTTTTAGTAATCAAACCCATAATGACAATTATATAATATATTATATATATACACATATATATATAATATTTATACATCTCATATCTTACTAACCCTCCCGTTTCTGCGTCGCTTGTAATTTGGATGTAACGGTGAAAGTAAATAGGAACAAGAAGTCCAAACTAGGACTAATGCAAGCTGGTTTCCCAAAGTTGAAGTCCCGAATTGATTACTTATATTGACAGGAAGTGTTTCAGTACGTGTTAGTCATTCCAAGGAATTTTCATACCACAAATACCATTTGTAATTCATAATTTATCAATGATAGAGATAAATTGAAAAACAAATTAATCAAGCCTTATCAGGTTTAAGATACTAAAAGCAATGTCAAAATTTTAAATGTATTTTTTAAATAAACGAATTTAATAAATGCTACTGTTTAAATGCTAATATGTATGGATCAACTTTACATTTCTGAAGGGTAGTCGAGTGGAAAACAAAATAACCCTTTTGGTTCGATCGTCTATGCTCAAGCCGAGTTCGGTAGTAATCGTCTCCATGACAACATTTCGATAAAATGCTATTTAAAACGCAAAAAAGCTATGTTGTAGTAGAAATTCATGAATATAAGATCAGTTATAAAAATTCTGTGGTAAGAATTAGGAACTAATTCTTTTCCCCTTAAAACAGAACAAACCTCGCTCCGATATCACAATTTTAAGATATTTTAAAGTATTAAAGAAAACATTTCTGCACGATAGATTTGAGACATCCTATGTAAAACAAATAGGGAAAAAACGTTCCTGAAATCAAACTCGGGACTTCAATCTTCGCCAAATAAAATATAGCCCGGAGGTGGGCCCTGGCAGCACGAGCCTCATACCAAATTTCATGAAAATCGGTTGATATAAAAGTTGTTAGTAGGGGACACACACAAACAGGGCCGTTTCATAAGGCTGTTTTCTTTGGAAACCAGCCTAAAAAGGGCTTTAAAAACTCTAATTATTACAGGTATTATATATTATGTACTAGTATATTGCCCGTCAAAAATGGCGTGTTCAAGAACGGAATTTTAAATTTTAACTGATAATAAATTATTTTAACTAACACTATTTATATTGATTTCATTTCTCCCAGCAGTCGATTGTCAAGATAAACAAATTTTGTGGTAAGGAAGGGAAAGAGGGGAAGGCATTTAGGCTTTGGACAACAATACGAGCACAAGTTTTGACAATTACATTGTCCTCAAGTCAGTTACCGTTATAATGGCAATATTTCCCAAAATATGTTATTTAAACATTTAATATGAGCAATTTAGAGTTTTAGGCCGAAAAAATATTAATAGAATAAGAAACGTTGTTCATTATTCTTAAAAAATAGTTCAAATAGAATGATCCTAGATCAAATTTTCTAATTTTAATTTCCAAAAGAATAAAAACCTGCACGTCAAAAAGTCTATTTTGACGTGTTACCTTGTGAGAAATAGAAATATTCCTCTGGAGTCGCTCCCGGGTTGGGTTATTACGGGTATACAGCTATGGAAGCCTTAAGTTGGTATCTTAAATCTAACTAAATTTATTAAAGCAATGTTACGGATGGCGATGAACGTGAGGAATCCGAAGCGTATGGAGAATACGCATCGGGCAATAATGTTTAATCCTCCCTGGGAAATTACATACCTTTTTGTTTCCTCTGGAGAAAACTGTCAGTGCTTGATATGCCACAATATATTTAAGGGAAAAGGCACAATATAGAGCGCTACTACAATACTTTTCACAAGCAGGCTTACGATTTTTCGTTGGTGAGGACCAAACTAAGAAATTTGCGTAACTGAAAAGTCAGTTGACTCCTGAGCCTGAGGTGAGTTGGAATTTATAAAAAATGTGCTTGAATTACTCGATGTGTACTTACAGTATTAACTTCAAATAGCTGCTGGAATCATATTATCGTGTTTTTCTCTGTGGATTCTAAAGGACAGCGGCAATGCCTATAGTGGACCAGGATTGCAGGTGAGCTACAAACTCTCCCTTCTGATGGCGAAATCCGGGAAACCGTTCACCGAGGGTAAATTCCTGAAAGAATGTATGCTGGAGGCGGCGGAAGGGCTGTGTCCAAATGATCTCCCTCCGTTCGAGGCAATGAAGCTCTCTCGCACCACGGTCGCTCGTTGCATCACTGAAATGGCACAGGACGTCCGTAGGCAACTCATTGAGAGGGCATCACACTTTGTGGCGTTTTCTTTGGCACTGGACGAATCCACAAATTTGTCTAACACTGCCCAACTCGCGATATTTATCCGTGGAGTGGATCGCAATCTCCAGGTCACAGAAGGGCTGCTGGATCTTGTGTCTCTCAAGGACACCACCGCGAAGGATGACATTTTCCTGGCCGTGGAGGAGTCTGTGGATGCAGTGGGGCTGCCATGGGATCGTCTTGTGTCCGTTATCACTGATGGTGCCCCAGCAATACGCGGAGAACGATCTGGCTTTGTCACCTTGATTCGCCAGAAAGTGCGAGGTGCTGCTGGCTGTGAATTGACTGCAATCCACTGCAGCATTCACCAGCAAGCCCTGTGCTCCAAAATGGCAAAAGCCTATGATGTGATGGAAACCGTCGTGAAGCACGTTAATTACATTCGATCGCATGGACTCAACAGACAATTCCAAGAGTTCCTCCAGGAAGTAGACGCGGAGTATGGAGATGTTCCCTACCACTGTTCGGTCCGCTGGCTGAGCCGCGGGTAGCTACTTGAGAGACTCTTTCATCATCGAGAGCCGGTATGCCTATTCCTTGATATGAAAGGAAAATTTGTGCAAGAGCTCAGTGATCCAGCCTTGATAGCAGACCTTGCTTTTCTCGTGAATATCACAGGCCATCTGAATGTGTTAAATGTCTCTCTGCAGGGAAAAGGACAGCTCATATTTGAAATGGACAAAATAAGGGCGTTCAAACACAAATTGACACTCTTTATAAATCAGTTGGCAGCTGAAAACACAGCCCACTTCACAACTCTAGATACTGTTCATGCCGGTGCCACATTTTCGGAATGTTCAGGTTTTGGTTGATATCCAGAATGAGTGTGAAAGAAGATTTCAGGACTTCGAATCAGTCGAGAAAGATTTTCATGTTGTGGTGCTGCCGTTCTCTTCAGCAGTTGAGACAGTACCGAATTCTCTTCAGCTTGAACTCATTGATCTGCAGTGCAACACCAAGCTGAAAGATCGTTTCAATAACACTACTAATTGTTTCATACTATTTTATACTGATTTATATCATATTGTATTGTTTTATACTATTTTATACTGTTTTATATCATTTTGTATTGTTTTATACTATTTAGTATTACTTTATTTTATTATGTATTGTTTTATATCAAATGTGTAATTTTATATAATTTCCTTCTTTCTTATGTTATGCATGATCCAACAACAATCTCCATATTCATTGTATATATTTCAAGTATATTTCATCTTATTCTGCCTAATTATTGTATTATATTTCTTGGTTTGCATTACGTTAATACCTATATATGTATTTTTTATGACGGTATACAACGATGCTGTATATACGAAGACTTACTGTACATACTCCTTTCTATTTAATGTTGTATTACTATATTATAATATGTACACTATCTAGGGTTTTCGCAGGTTTTTCACACCCCCCTTCTCAGTGGGTGTTTTCCTGCGTGGGTTTTACTAGGGAGGACATGCCTGTTTTACCTAGGTTTTCCCCACAATCTCTAATCTGTCTTCAATTTTATATATTTTTTTACTCTGTATGATTTAGGTATATACTGTTTATGTTATGCGTATTGTATATATATATATATATATATATATATATATATCTTACTTTACCATTTTTTATATTTTTTATATTGACGAAGGGTTAAATGTAAGAATGGACCTTATGGTCTAAATTTCGCCCGAATAAAGACGATTATCTATCTATCTATCTATCTAACGTTGTTGAGTTTTACAGCTTCCTCCCCCAGCAGCTGTGCCCTAGATTGCACAAGCTTTTTACCAAAATGATATCGATGTTTTGATCCACTTATGTATGCGAACAGTTCTTCTCCGTCATGAATCTGAACAAGAGTGAGCCCCGAATATCTCTTTCTGATGGTTCATTGAGATCCATCCTAGTTCATTCAGCTGCCAACTGCTTGCGACCAAATATTGAGAGGCTGGTTATTGAAAAGAGATAGAAGAAATAAATATGCTGTCAACCCATCTGTGGCTTTTATTATTAAACTAGCAGCCCGTTGCTACGGCGTTTGCAAATAAAATGTATTAACTTTACAAACTTGATAAGTTTTTCTTAATCTTCAAGAGGTAATAGTTTCGTTGCCTATTAGGGTCCATCTGGCTTAAACACGTTAACTATATTTTTCTATGTTATGTTATTCTGAGCATCATCCACGCTATCTTTTATTATGGATTTAAATTACTTCGATTTCAGTTCTATTCTAATGGTAGATAAGAAGGGGGTGCGAAAAACTCCAATGAAATGGTAATATTTTCCAGTCAGTTTTTACAAAATTTCAAATACAGTGTCCATCTGGAAGTATATCTTTCAACTTGTATTCTAAAAATTGATAGGAACTAAGTAAGAAATGCCCCTGTTCACCGTTACATCTTTCACCAAATTTCAGACCAATAGACAACCAGGAAGTTTAACTTTTCGATTTCAATTCTATTTTTAAGGTAAGTGGGAATGAGGTGAGAAACACCCCAGCAAAATAGTAAAACTTTCCCGTCAGTTTTTACTAATTTTTGAATCCATAATCCATTTGAAAGTATACCATTCCTATTAAAATTCAAATCTAAAGGTGGGTAGGAATGGGGTGAGAAACACCCCAGTGAAAAGCTTAAAATTTTCCCGTCAGATTTTACCCTGTGGCCCATCACCTGTAGCTTCCAAGAAATGTATCACATTCATATCCGTGCCATTTTTATTTGCTATTAAACTGGAACAACGGGGTCTAAAAGAACCCCCAAAATAAAACTCAAAATATTTGCAAGATTATTTTCCCCCCTTATTTTTACCCAACTTCCTATATTCGTGCCAAATTTCAATTTTCTAGGTCGTCTGGAAGTGCCTTAAAAAGGCGTGACAGACAGAAAGACACTTGAGAATTATTATATAAAGATATTAATTGCGTGCGGTTTTTTTTATTAGACATTCGGAGCACTAGTAATATTAATTTTTATTTTTGATAATTTACCTTCTACTGTGCAAGTTTTTTCAATGAGATGACCTAAGGTAAATATTTATCTACGCACCCTTTCATTATTATTAATACACCCTCTACCACGAATATCACGGCGATTGAAATCGAAATTCGCGCATATTGTGATTGCGTAATTTCTATCGGCGACTGCTTGACATCTGGCAACCCTGCCTCCCGCTCGCTGGCCTAGCCTTTCCGCTCACGAGCGGAAGCCCGCTCGCAGTGCTCGCGAGCTGTGCAGGCCTGATATAATCGAATCATGTTATGAAATCGTATTAAAAAAGCTTTCCATCGTTTATCTCGTTTCTTCATTTCACGGTACAAAAATGATTTTTTTACTTTCTCTCTCTCTATCTCTATTATTCTCATTTATAAGCATTGGACATGTTTCCTTGACATGAACATTTCTTGTTGTTAAGTTATTGAAAAATGCCGTTTTTCTGACAAAAAAAAACATTTTTAAGCTAATTTGGCATGGATTGGATTCTCTCTTTGAGAATATATACTTATTTCTTTTCCCCGTACAACAACCTAAGTTTCATGATTATATATTACTTCTTATTAATGTAATAAATCAATGTTATGTATATAAATAGTGAAGCACTGTGTTTATAATGGGACAATTTTTATCCAAAAAATTAGTTTATAACGTTTCCAGTTTTTCAGATTATTCCTGACACTTTCACGTTTATATCTGCATATCAACTCAGTTTTTTCGGATCTATCACTTTCACATCGATGTGACGCACGTACGCAGCTAAGCTACAATATTAATATACGATGCAGGATTACGATAAACCAATTGAGTTAAGATTTTATAGCTTCTTGAAAGAATTTTTGTATCTCTTCAAATTTGGCAAATTTTGATCGTACCTTTTTTCACCAGCTATATCTCATTGGTACTTGTAAAGGATAAATCATATTGTGTATATGAGAAAGTATAATTGCTTCTCATTGAAAACGAATATGAAGTTTGTCCATCGAAATTGTACTTTTTCCTTTTTGAAAAAGTATATTTTAAAGTAAACATCAATTTTCTGTAAAACTACTTTTTATTCATTTGCATATAATAAAAGAAAATAGCTTAATTTTTATAATTAATAAAGTTTTCACTTTTGATCAAAAGAAATTTCAAGAAATATTGAAAAGTAATGTATAATCTTTTAATTTTCACTCAAAAAGTTTTGAATACATGCTAATTAAGGCTTAAACTTTCTTTCATTTCTTAATGCTTTGAAGCCAAAAATTTGTAAGTTTGCAAACATAATAATAATTCTATTCTTAATTCGCAAGTTGAGTCATTCAAATATTAAAATAATAATTTTTTCTTTAAAGTTTTTACATAAATTGGAATTTTTAAGTTTAAATGGAGAGTCCAATCATGCTTTCGTTATTTTTCTTTTAAAATAATTTCTTTCCGCTAAGTGTATTTCTGTCTAAGATTTACCACTAGGAAGTATTTTCATTTAGCTTTTTCTTTTATAAGCTCCCGCAAAAGTATTTGTTCGTAAAATCATAATTTCATTGGGCTTGAGAAAATAAATCTCATTGAATATAATGTGAAGGTAGAAGGAAAGAGGTATTCTACAAAATTAAGCTAACTACTAAGAACTTGGAAAAGTTTCTGCATTCATTACGATGGAGCCAGTTGCTAATGAAAAATAAAATGTACATCATATTAAAATTAAACAAATCATATTAACTAACCACTACAATGAATTTCAGTTGATTAGAATACAACGACTTGCCTAGATTTCAATATAATTGTGCCTAATTGCATACACTTAATTCTTCTAATTATATGTATATATACAATGAAAAAATATTTTTACATGCTTTGAAGTAAATTCTCACATTTTAACTTCTTTTCGAAATATTCATTTGTTTTTTTCCCTAACTGCTGGTAGCACCACCCACATCACTTTTCCAAACAATCCCAATCCCTCACCTCATTAAACTTACTCCCAGCACTTCCCTTCCAGCGTTAGTTTGAAAAAATTTATATTAGATAAAGAGATATAGAGGTATTTGTATTTTTCTTGTAAGCATACAGAATTTTTTTAATGAAAAATATCAAATGCCGTAAGCCTGTTTTAGTGCATGGACTTCTTTACAACTACTATTTTATTAAAATAAATATGATACTATGGGCTTATTTCAATTCTGTCATTATTTAATTTGCAAAATTCTTTATATACAATTTAGTGCTATGGAAATTTTTCTTTTAGTGTATTTTATTATATTTACAAAACTTCTGA
Organism: Tanypteryx hageni; assembly: GCA_028673005.1. Lineage (NCBI taxonomy): Eukaryota > Metazoa > Arthropoda > Insecta > Odonata > Petaluridae > Tanypteryx > Tanypteryx hageni. Next base: position 63,882,364 of record CM054116.1, read on the forward strand.
TATGTCAATGTTTATACGTGGGAGAAAGTGAATGATTCCAGCAATAAAACCAGTAATGACTTCCAACAATTAATTTGATTATTAATAACAGGCTCCTCCTCGGAGGAGCCTGTAACCTCTAGAGGGCGCGTCCCCGGGTGGCGGATAGGGGAATGCTCTACAGATATGTAGGGTAGGAGGGAAATAAAATACCTCCCGCGGACCAACAGGCAGCAGCGTCTGTTCTCCATATTAGGGGCGGCTGCAAACAGCGTCTGTTCCCCATGTTAGGGGCGGCTGAATATATAGGCGGAAGGCAATGGGAAACCACCGCCACAATATATCCCATGTAGAGGCATCATGACGGAGTCTTCTCTTGTTAAATATTCCGGAGGCAAAATGGTCCCCCGCTCGGATCTCCGGGGGGGACAACACGAGAGGTTCCGTTTAACACAAGGAAGGAAGGATGCTGGAAAGAAGTTGAGAATTGGCACGTGGAATGTTAGAACACTCCTACGAGCAGGGAAGTTGGAAAATTTAAAGAAAGAGATGAAAATAAATAGAATGGATATGATTGGCTTAAGTGAAATGAGATGGGAAGGAAGAGGGGAAATAAAAAGTGATGACATCACAGTGTACTATTCAGGAGGTACTAGAGGAACGAATGGAGTAGGGGTAATTTTGAATAAGGAAATAGCAAATTGTGTACAGAGGGTGATATTTGTAAATGATAGAGCAATTGGTCTTAGAATAGGAATGCACCCGAAAGATCTACTGTTGATACAAGTTTATATGCCGACCAGCCAACATGAAGATGAGGCTGTTGAAGAAATATACGAGAAGATAGAAAATATTATGGAGGAGGAAGGTAAAAACTGTTGCAAGATAGTGATGGGCGATTGGAACGCTGTGGTAGGAGAGGGAAGAGAAGACCAAGTAGTAGGAAAATTTGGACTAGGGAAAAGAAATGAAAGAGGTGAAAGACTTGTTGAGTTCTGTTCTGTTTATATCAAATACTTGGTTTGAAAATCATAAGAGAAGGCTATACACGTGGAAATCACCAGGAGATGGAGCCAGATATCAAATAGATTATATTCTAGTGGAAGAAAGATATAGAAATGGAGTAAAAAAGGCATATGGACTTCCAGGAGCAGACATTGACAGTGATCATGTGCTCCTCATGGCCGAAATAAAACTAGCCTTGAAGAAGGTTAAGAAGGCTAAGATAGTTAGGAAATGGGATTTAGAGAATATAGCCACAGTAGGAAAAGAAAGAATAGGAGAAAAATTAGCTCAGGCAATCAAAAGAGAAAACGTGTCAGAGGAAAATGTGGATGAAGCATGGAATAGGATAAAGAAGGCTATAAGGAAAACAGCAGAACAGGCTATTGGGTTTTTCAAAGGAAAAAGAATAAAAAAGCCATGGGTGACAAAGGAAATGATAGAAAAGATGGAAGAAAGAAGGCAGTACAAAAGCAGGACTGATGAAGATGGAAAAAGGAAATACAGGAAACTGAATAATGAACTAAGAAGAGAAACCCAAAAAGCAAGGGAGAAATGGCTAGAGGAGGAATGCTCAGATATAGAAGATCTAGAGAGAAAAGGAATGTATGACTTGATGTATAAGAAAGTAAAAAATGTAACGTGGGATAGACGGAGAACAAGTGCATGTGTGAAAGAGATTGCAAGTAAAGAAGATAAAGTTCTATATAAGGAAGAGGAGGTCCTTAATAGATGGAGAGAATACATGGAGGAGTTGTACAAATCAAATGAAAAACCAAAGGATCTCCGTATTGAAGAGCAGGATGAAATAAATAATGACGAAACAGGGGTTTCTATATTGAAAATAGAGGTGCTACAAGCAATAAAGGATATGAAGAATGGGAAGGCAATGGGGGTAGATGAGATACCGATAGAATTATTTAAGTGTCTTAATGAGGAAGGACTGGAAGAAATAGTGAAGTTGTGTAATGCAATCTATGACAAGGGGATGTGGCCAGAGGATTTCGTCAAAACAATTATGATTCCAATTCCGAAAAAGCAAGGAACAAGAAAATGCAGTGAACACAGAACAATCAGTTTAATTACACATGCAGCAAAGGTTCTACTTAGGGTTATGAACAGGAGACTAATTAGCAAAATGGAAGAAAATGTTGCAGAGGAACAGTTTGGATTTAGAAAGAGTAGAGGTACAAGAGATGCAATAGGATTGATAAGAATGAGTGGAGAGAGATATATAGAAAGGGGTAAAGGAATTAGTCTGTGCTTCATAGATATGGAGAAGGCATTCGACCGAGTGAACTGGGAAAAACTGATGGAAATACTAAAAGCAAAAAAAGTAGACTGGAAAGATAGAAGGTTAATTAAAGAGCTGTATATGAAACAGAAAGCAGCTATGAGGATAAAAGATGCACAGACCGAATGGTATGATTTAGGAAGAGGAGTAAGGCAAGGTTGCTGCTTATCGCCAACCCTGTTCAATATATATGCTGAAGAAATGATTGACAATGGAATAGGGAATGATAAAGGAATTAGTATTGGGGGTAGAATAATAAATTGTATAAGGTTTGCTGATGACATGGTAATTTTGGCAGATGAAACGAGGCATATTCAGGAAATGGTTACAAAGCTAGAAGACAGGATGATGGAATATGGAATGAAAATGAACATAAAGAAAACAAAGGTGATGAGAATAGGGGATAGAGAGATTATGAATGTGTCAATAAAGGATGGAAGAGTAGAGCAAGTAAAACAGTATAGATATTTGGGAAGCATGCTAACTGAAGACTGGAGAAGTGAAAAAGAAATAAGAACAAGAATAGCAATGGCAAAAGAAACATTTAATAAGAAAACACGGGTACTATGTGGTAAAATGGATTTAAATCTGAAGAAACGTCTTGTGAAGTGCTATGTTTGGAGTGTATTGCTTTATGGGTGTGAAACATGGACGCTAAAGAAAAGAGAGAAAGAAAGACTAGAGGCATTTGAAATGTGGGTGTGGAGGCGGATGGAGAAGGTTAAGTGGACGGATAGGATAAGGAATGAAGCAATACTAACAAGGGTGAATGAGAAGAGAAGATTACTTGAAACAATTCAGAGGAGGAAAAGTAACTGGTTAGGGCATATCTTGAGAGGAGAAGGTTTACTATTGATGGTGTTGGAAGGATCAGTAGAAGGGGAAAGGAAAAGGGGACGTAGAAGAATAAAAATGTTTGACGATCTGAAAGAAAGGGGAGGGTATCAGGAAATGAAAGAAATGGCAAGGAACAGAAATGAGTGGAGACAACGCTGGTGCCAGGGACCTGCCTAGAGGCAGAACACCTCATGATGATGATGAATCACATTTAATTAATCAATCGTTCATTCTCTCTTACATTTTCCAATCATAACCCGCACTACGTGCCTCTTATTTACGTTAAATAATCCTTCATTCGGATCTCGAGTTAAATCATAATGTTCCCTTTCAGATTAATTGAACTTGATTGTATTGTAAATTTAATTAAAATAAAATCAAAATTTAGTGTTATAATTACAGGTAATCAAATGAAACCTCTACGTATACACCATCTACATTAATTTCATTTAATATTATAACGTAAGACTCGTTTAAATACAAACTTAAATTAATATAACTTTTTGTATGCATTGAAACTTTCTTTACTTTCCGATTTATTAAAAGAATTGTGATTTTAATTCTTACCGATACATAAGTGAAACTTCAAAATGTGACACCAATACCCAAAGTGGAACCAGAAGGATCTGAAAGTGGTACCAGGGAAATCTTGGTATTAGTTACCTCATATACCACAATCCCTCATCTACTTCAGTTTTCACTTTTATTAAATTGCTTAAATAAATTGTGGTAACTGCACAATGTAAGTGTACATTTTTATACTTCTGTGCTATGAATTTTGATGACATTTTTCGGGGCAATTTCTTTTTTGTGAAAAAAGGAGTGGTAGTTGATGAAATTTTCTAAAGGGTACAGACAAAAAAGTTTGAAAAACCCTGATGAAGACTAACGACCACTGCAGGATTCGTCACTGTTTCATTCACATCTCTCCGAATATCTATTATGCAACTCAAATATTCTTCCTCAAAACAAGCAATCCATGATAAATGCATCTTACAAGTATCTGTACCTGTTTTTCCACAAACATACAAAACAGTATTGCATATCTTAGTTCTTTGGTAAATCCATGATGGGTACGTTAAACTATTCTTCACTCTATGAGCATTGCATAGTACCATACACAAATATTTCAGAAGCCTACTGCACTTATAACGCATGAGATATGGTAAGAAATATTAAGACTTCCAATAAAAACATTCTGATTCTGGAGTTAAAAATTCAGTCCTGTTAATTTCCGATCAACCCTATATATAATATTAAATGACAAGGTTTTATTTACCAATAGGGAGCACAAATCTGGCTTTTTTTAAACCAAAAGGAAGGACAAATTTACTAGGCTTATCTCTATTATAATACACAAGGTGAAGTGACTTTTGCCAAGCGCAATAAGTTTTAAAAACCTCCTGTAGAAGGTGTGTAGTAACAGTGGAGTGCTGTAACTTGGCGAAATGCCTTATAACTAAATTTAAAAGTAGTGTTCAGCTTATCTGTATTATAATGAATAAAGTGAAACGTTGTTTTGTTTACAGTTTGTATTTTTACTGAAGTAGAATGCAAAGGACATTTTCAGCGAGGTCCGCCATTTTGAATTTGTGACTTTATAAACAAAAGACGATCGAAAAGCAGTGGCGCCACTACTCGGAGAATGTTGGAACTAAAAACAAAAGACGATCTTCGTGCGCAATGGTGGAAAATTTTAATCGAGTTAAAATTTTGCTGATGCCAGCGCCAAATGAGTGGTATATTCGAATTGAGTTAAAATTTCGCTGTTGGCAGCGCCGAATGCGCGATACATTTGAATCGAGTTAAAATTTTGCTGTTGGCAGCGCCGAATGCGCGGTATATTCAAATCGAATTAAACTTTCTGGGTTGGTATTTTGAATGGCGGCGGATTTGAGTACGTTAAATGAAACGAAATATTGAACAGGGTGATCAAGTTTTTATTTACAATAAAATACAATCATTATTACGCTATAAATACCCACAACACAAATAACAATCTTTTTTCATAGGAAGTGGTCCATCGATATGAATTTCTCCTTTATTGTAGTGTTCCATGCATGGCTGATATCGTTCCCTCTGACACAAATCTTCTAACTCTTGTAATTCGGGAAATGTGGCGATTATCTTATGGATGCCATGTGGATGATACAATTCAATATAATCAAAAGGTATCAATTTCAGATCATCCAATTTCATCCTCTTCCAACCATGTTCATGATAGATCTGAATAGCCGACCCAGCTTTATGTATAATTCCACGTTGTTTTAAGTCCATAACTGAAAAGTAATTATTTTCAAATCAATGATTGCTTAAATATATAATATATTAATAATTTTAAATATAAATTAAAATACCTTTGGAGAGCGATCAGATGCGTAGAATATCTGGATGCGTCTTTCTTCCAGAAACACTTTATACTGGCGTCCGTCCTCTGCCGAGTCTCAAATCCAAATGAAACATTCTAAGTGCAAGATTGCAAAAATGCTGAGGTTACATATGAACTTTACCCCCTTACTTTCCCCAGCAAAACTCTGCGTAGCGATCTTGAGTCAGCGAAGAACCGGATGTGCATAGTTGCATAATTACAAAATCCTGAGGTTGTGAGAATATAATAAAAGAGAATATATTACTGATATGAGAATACTTTTTGAGAAAGGTTTGTTGGAAATCGAGGAAGGCTAAACGCTTCTCAAACACCAAACTATAATGGAATCTAATGAGAAATACTAAACAGCACTCACATTCATCCTACAGAAAAGATGAAAATTCATATTACGGATAAATTCTTCATTTATCTGCCATTTACAAACGGTTCATGAATAAAAATATTTTAAAAGGTTAAGCTGAAAGAAAAATGAAAAACACTGGTTGGAATAAAGAATTCCCAGGCTTCAGATTCTCGTAGACTTCGTTAGGGAAATTTAACTCCTTTAATTTCTCTAGAGAATCTTCTACATGAAGATGAAAAGCTCGCAGAAGGTTTTTTGCGAATAATAAATTTGGGACAATTCACTTTTCCAGACCATCTCTAATATGCGTATGAAAAGGCAGATCTCTCACATTCCACGCAAAGCTTGTATAATGACTACATGTAACAATGAAAAAAACATGTTTTTACCTGTTTTAATCAACACCATGTTAGCTTCACTAAAAAAATGAAAAATACCTACTGCGGTGAAAGGGGCAAAGTGGCGAAGGCAACGAAGGTGGTGAAGGTGTTGAAGGCAGCGAAAGCGACGAAGGTGACGGGGATGTTGGCGTTGTTATGAACAAGATGCTTCAGCAGCAATACGCTTGTATACTGACTGATGCGGAGTATGTATATATATATATATATATATATATATATATATATATATATATATATAAATATCCTTCTGTTAGGTAAGTGTGTACATTTTCTCAAATTTTTCCATGAGTACCACATGGAACTGCCCCCCTCCTCCAATCTGGAGGTGTGATGGTTGGATAAAAATTCGTGGCGAGATTTCTCATTAAAAACGTTTGATTTTTTGCAACGTTTGCGGTAGCAATTGGATTCTGTTTCTGTTAGCTACCCTCACCTTAACATCCGATTTTTGCTAGATCGGGGAAATTTTGCAAAATTTGCATCATGCACGGAAAGAACCGTATGCCAAAGTTCTACCTCGACACTTTGTTATGAAACCTTTAAGTTTAGAAAATACGTAAAATATTCGTCTTTAAGTAATATTTAATTCAAGTCTGAGACTAATCAAATCTTTTTTCGAGCAAAAATAAAACATCGCAATGGGACAATTCGGCGACGGTACAATTCGGCGTCGGGACAGTTTGGCGCCAGCAAGACGAATCAACCTCCAACCTCTCAACCAAATTCGGGGGGAGGAAAGTGAAAGAATCATATCCCCAACCTCTCAATCCAACCCTAGGGAGGGCATAGAACGATTCCAACCACCAACCTCACAACCCAACCCAGGGAGAGAAAATAGAACGAATCCAAACCCCAAACACTCAACCCAACCCGGGTGGAGGAAATAAAAACAATCCAACCCCAACCTCTCAACCAAAACCGGAGGGAGGAAGTAGAACGAATCCAACCTCAAAACACTCAATCCAACCCGGGAGAGGAAGTAGAACGAATCCAACCCCCAGTCACTCAACCTAACTAAAAGTTGTTCCTTTTCCCTCCAGGTGCCGAATCGTCCCGGTGCCAAATTGTCCCGTCGCCAACTCGTACCGTCGCCGAATCGGTCAATCCAAAATGTCCGTCGCCGAATCGGTCGCGCCGAACTGCCCCATTCCGCTTTTGTGGCCTCTCTTAACAATCGTTTTTCTACGGAATCATAGAGAGGTTCCACAATTTTTTAAATTAAGATATTTAATATTTCTGAGATTATATACACGAACATTTTTTCGGGGATCCTTACCTCAAGGGGCTCCTGTCACGCGCCAAGTGCGACCCATCTTAAATCCGCCACTGAATGTGAGGGAGAAATTCAAGATTTAGGGTAACTAAGCGGTAGGAAAATTTTGCTTTTTCCCCCATTTTCGCAGATCCACACGGAACCCAAATCTTTCGAGGAACCGTAAGGTTCTGCGTAACCCAAGTTGACAATCACTGCAATACGTCACAGGGCCCCTGGCGTGCGCCATGTGTGAACCCTCATAAATCCGCCACTGGGTATAATAAGTTATGGAGGCGTTCATTTTATTGTTCACTATGATTGAGACTTCAGAAAGAGTACATTTAAGTGAAACGAGCGATAAGCAACAACAAAAGCTGGCAGAAATTTGCATTAACTATAAGCTAAAGTACACTATCTTTATTACGACAATAATACAATGTATTCATTGTCTAAATTTTTTTGAAAATGCTATTGCCGGATAACACAGGGCAAGTTTTGCCCTGCTGAGAATTCCTCATATGTAATTCCCTCCATTCCATACATATCAAACTAATCTAGTTTTTTCCAAAAATACGTAACACTAACAAAAATCTCCGAAAAAAACTCAAAGTATAATTTTGGTCCTAAAACGTTTACTACAACAAGCAAATCCTGATTTTACGCCACCCGCATTATACCAGTTGGTCCCTCTAATGCAGTGTTTCCCAGACTTTTTCGAGCCACCGCCCCCTTGGATCCATAAACCTATACTCAACGCCCCCCAATCGGTAGCTTTAAAATAATAATCAAAATCATAAAACAAAATAACCAAATGAGGAACATTGAAATAATTAAATTAAAAACAATGACTAATCAAATGTTTATTTAGAATCCAATAGATGTATAGTTTTCATATCATATTTATGCAAAAGACTTAATACACAATAAAAGGAACTTAGGTGAGAATATACTTTTTACTTAAAAATAAATTATCAAAACAAATAATTTTAAGAAAGCTTTTTTTAGAAGTTTACATGTCATTTTTTTACTTAAATTAAGCAATTACATAACATGAACATTTTCAATTTATGAAAATAGAATAACCAATCATGTTTTGTTAAAATTAGTTAAACAATTACGTGACTATTGATTATAGTTTTTCATGGTCTAGAAGTCATTTAAGGAGATTCTATTGCCTAATTTAATAACATATTTCCATCAAATAAAATTTTAATGGGATGGATGGGCTTGATGACCTGATACCAGTTTTCCAACGTCCGGTTTAATGTCACTTAGCAGGAGTCTTAAATCACCGCGTTCACAAACCTGAAGTCTGTTTCTCTGCTTGGAAATAAGCTGAATGACTGCACTAAAACCACGTTCCACCAAATATGAAGTCGGAAATGCAAGAAGGAGTTTTTTAACCACCATCCATAATGCAGGATAACGATCGGAAACCTCCTTCTGTAACCAAAACTCTTGATAATTTATCTTAAACTTTGGTTTCAATTCAACGTCATTTTGTAGTCCAATTAATTCTTCCTCTAATACTCCAACTTCCTCAATATCTACAAACGGATTTACCACCCAGTCTGGAATTTCCAACAAAAGAAGATCCTCAAATCGCTGCATCATATTTTTATGCAAGGTGGCTAAATGGTCACAAAAGACTCAAATCATCATCACCTATACCAGCTTGCTCTTCTAGCTTAAGCAGGGAAGGAAATTGATAAAGCTCGCGGCGACCTATGTTGCGCTTAAATAAAAGCAACTTGGAAATAAACACAGTCACCACAAATTTTGCCTTTATAAGGTTTGTATCATTTCCCTGCAATTGTAAATTTATTTCATTGAACTTTGCAAATAGTTCAGACAAAAATGCAACGTCACTCCTAATCTCTTTAAGGTTGTCGCTGAGAAAAGCATCTTTCTCCTCAAAAAACTGCACGACAGTGTCAAAAAGATTATAGAAGCGCCTTATACAATTGCCTTTTGATAGCCAACGAACTTCCGTGTGTAGTAACAAACGTTTAAAATCTTCGTCGTTCTCATCACGCAACTCTCGAAAGAGTCGATAGTAGATAGGATTTGTTCGTTTCAGCGCAGCGATAGTGACGCCGCCTGTCGGTAGAAACTGTAAGCTAACGATAAACAAAAGATAAACGTAATGACGTCATAACAAAAGACGATCGTAAGGTTGGGAAGGCGGTAAATTTGAATCGAGTTAAAATTTTGCTGTTGGTATCTTGGAAGGCGGTAAATTTGAATCGAGTTAAAATTTTGCTGTTGGTATCTTGGAAGGCGGTAAATTTGAATCGAGTTAAAATTTTGATGTTGGTATCTTGGAAGGCGGTAAATTCGAATCGAATTAAACTTTCTGGGTTGGTATTTTGGATGGCGGCGGATTTGAGTACGTTAAAATGAAGCGAAATATTGAGCAGGTTGATCAAGTTTTTTTTATTTCCAATAAAAGACAATCATTATTACTTTATAAAAACACACAACAAAAATGACAATCTTTTTTCAAAGCAGGTGGTCCATCGATATGAATTTCTCCTTTATTGCAGTGTTCCAGGCATGGCTGATATCGTTCCGTCTTATTCCAGTCTTCTATTTCTTGTAATTCGGGAAATGTGGCGGCTATCTGATGGATGTCACGTGGATGATACAGTTCAATATAATCAATAGGTATAAATTTCAGATCCTCTAATTTCATCGTCTTCCAACCACGATCATGATAGGCCCGAATGGCCGACCCAACTTTATGTATAATTGCGAGTTGTTTTAAGTCCATAACTGAAAGTTAATTATTTTCAAATCGATGATTGCTTAGATTTATAATATAATAATAATTTTAAATATAAATTAAATTACCTTTGGAGAGCGATCTTATGCGTGGAGTATTCTGGATGCGTCTTTCTTCGAGAAACTCACTTATGCACGCGTCCGTCTTCTGCCGAGTCTCAAAACCGAATGAAACCTTCTATGTGCAAGATTGCAAAAATGCTGAGGTTGCACGGCCGCGAGACTCTGCGTAGCGATTTTGAGTCAGCGAACCGGACGTGATCACTGCAAAGTGCCGAGTTCGTGCATACACCGGATGTGATCTGGAGAGTGGGGGTTAACGCAAAAGTATCACGTCAACACTTTCCCAACTTGCGGTATATTTGAATCGAGTTAAAATTTGGTGCTCGGCGGTGATTTTAAATACGTCAAAATGAAACAAATATTTTGGTCGTAACTCGTCTTACTTATATGATTTAACAAGTCGTAACTTGTCGAATGGAAGGATGAGATGAAATGAAAATAGTTTTTTAATAATCAATATTCCTTTATTTCCATTTTAAAATGTCTTAATGTAATTTATTTCTTTTTATTAAAGGACAGGTTATCACAAATCGATCATGCTCCTTTTTAGGATCATCTCCTTATTCCCTCTCGTATACATTTACACCGCATTTACTACAAATAGTCATGTCCATATATCCAGAATAAATAAATCCAACAGAAGCCATTTTATATACATCGAAAATAAATTGATTTTTAGGAAAGCAATTGAATGATATAAGTCTATCAGATTCATTTTTTAGGTCAACATTTTGCCGAAACCAGTTCTTAATTTTGTGACAATTATCCACAGCACACATTAAATTTCCATCATTTCTATGTTTATGCAGCATACACCTTTTACCCGATGAGGGTAATTGTGAAATCGGAGGGCAGTCAAAAACGAGTAAATCGATGACTTTATGTCCTATTATATTGGATAAGAATTTACATTTTTCTAAACCTTTTACGAAAAAAAGATGATAACCTAATGCATATTTCAACAGTACATATTCGATTTTTTTATGGGTGTTGTCACCTTCTTCTACCTCCATTCCGTGAAAGCATTTGGTAAGCCATGAAGTTTCTTTTTTACAAATTAATTCACGTGGTGATGAAAAAATCCATGATTGGCTATAATCATTGTCAATATCGCAAATAGCCAATTCTTTGACTACGAATTCATTCTTTTGATTGCGAAAGGCTTGAAAATCCACTATACATTTTCTCAACTGAAAAATCTCTAATGGCGTTTGGTTTACGGGAGTATTAGCTCCATCGCCAGGGACCGACTCCATTATTCACACACTCACAAATAGCAGTTTACGGGAGTTTTAATTCCGCGCCAGTGACTGCAGTCTTTTCACATATGCTGTAATAAAAATTCTCCGATTGAGCAATGTATAGGAATTTCCAAATTTAATCTTTCAAAATCGATTTTGCTACCTGTTGGTTTAGCTATATCGGTAACGTTATGCAGACCGATTACGCAGCCAACATTCATGAAACTTTCGTAATACTCTTTTACGTTTGAAGATTCTTTAATTAAAGTATTTAATGTAAAATTCAAAGGTTTAGATTGCACCAATAGCTTATTCCACTCCTCCTCATTAAAGGTGACCGATTGACGGTCACCTTTGATTATTAAATGTTTAACTCCGAAATACTTTACAAATAGTAATGGCAGATTTTCAATGATTGGTTTGCTATCAGAATTAAAATAGTTAGAAATTATATCTTTTTGTTCGAATAAATTAAGCCATCGATCATTACTCAGAATGACTGCCCCTTTACCGATTTGAGTAAATTGCACACACAATTCAAAAGTTTCACAATGATTAAACCCAACACTAACACTTTTCACTTTCTTATTATTCAGATAGTACACAGTTTCCAATAAGAGTTGATTGATTTCACAAATAATCTTCTTCCGCGATGACTTTGGGGGTGATGCGGGATCTGCTTGCAGACTGGATGGCGGTGGTGGCGATGACGATGATGGTGATGATTGCAGATTGGATAACTCCGGTCTTGGAACACTTCTCCTCCATTTCGGTAGAACTCCTGAACTGCTCGAACTCTCCATAGCGAAAGACTGTGTGGAGTTTATATATTTCAATATAACCTACTATAATTGATGGAGGGGTGGTGGGGGTAAAGGGGAAGGTGTGAAAGTGGAAGGGGAGCCTCAGAAGTCTTAAATCCTCGGCGATTGGTTGCTTGTCTTAGATTGCATCATGCGTTGGAGTTGATTCATCTTCGAGCAGCAGCTTGGTGATTGAAGATCACAACGTCTTCTTTGTCTCGCTTTCCAAAATTCGAAGAAAAAGAGCTTTGCGACTTGACAGTCGTTGAGATGGGGTGGGTAAATTGGGAAATGGAATAGGTTAAGGTTTCCCCGATTGATTTGCAGAGTGTGTAAAGACAGCAAAACTCTCCACAAAGGTCAGAGTGATAACTTTGGAGTCGAAATGAATTTTCGGTGTAGGAAAACGGTTGGAGGAAAGAGATGATTTCGTAAATGAAAGGTGGATAACCGTATGAGTCGAAATATTCGGCGTAATAATTGTCTATCACGTGAACTGCAACCCAATGACTTCCAGGTTTATTAGATGGATCAAAGTTTATCATGTAAATTCCAGGTTTTGGCTGATGAAGTAAATGATCTGCAGGAAAAACTCCATGCCAAATCTCATTTATGATTATTTTTTGGTTAAGAAATGTTCGGGTTTTGTGGAAAGTTATTCTAGTAATAGATATTTTGAAAAAATTAAGCATCGGCTTTTTTTAGAAAATTTCTTCGTAATACATGATCGAAAAAATGTTTCCCCAAACAAATTTTACCAAAAAATACCATTTTGAAAACAATATTTCTCTGATTATATAAATAATCATAAGTGAGATTTGATAAATTAATTATTTTATAGATTACGGAATTTTATTAATTTTCGTTATACAAATTTATTTGGCAAATATTTTTTTTATTAAAAAATATTTAGCGTTTGTGGAAAGTTATTATAGTAATAGATACTTTGAAAAAAAAATTATGCATCGGCTTTTTTTAGAAAATTTCTTCGTAATACATTATCGAAAAAATGTTCTCCAAACAAATTTTGACAAAAAATACGTTTTTTAAAACAATATTTCTCTGATTATATAAATAATCATAAGTGAGATTTGATAAATTAATTATTTTATAGATTACTGAATTTTATTAATTTTCGTTATACTCAAATTTATTTGGCAAATATTTTTTTTATTAAAAAATATTTAGCGTTTGTGGAAAGTTATTATAGTAATAGATACTTTGAAAAAAAAATTATGCATCGGCTTTTTTTAGAAAATTTCTTCGTAATACATTATCGAAAAAATGTTCTCCAAACAAATTTTGACAAAAAATACGTTTTTTAAAACAATATTTCTCTGATTATATAAATAATCATAAGTGAGATTTGATAAATTAATTATTTTATAGATTACTGAATTTTATTAATTTTCGTTATACTCAAATTTATTTGGCAAATATTTTTTTTTGTTAAAAAATATTTAGCGTTTGTGGAAAGTTATTCTAGTAATAGATATTTTGAAAAAAAAAAATTATGCATCGGCTTTTTTTAGAAAATTTCTTTGTAATACATTATCGAAAAAATGTTTTCCAAACAAATTTTGACAAAAAATACGTTTTTTAAAACAATATTTCTCTGATTATATAAATAATCATAAGTGAGATTTGATAAATTAATTATTTTATAGATTACGGAATTTTATTAATTTTCGTTATACTCAAATTTATTTGGCAAATATTTTTTTTGTTAAAAAATATTTAGCGTTTGTGGAAAGTTATTCTAGTAATAGATATTTTGAAAAAAAAAATTATGCATCGGCTTTTTTTAGAAAATTTCTTTGTAATACATTATCGAAAAAATGTTTTCCAAACAAATTTTGACAAAAAATACGTTTTTTAAAACAATATTTCTCTGATTATATAAATAATCATAAGTGAGATTTGATAAATTAATTATTTTATAGATTACTGAATTTTATTAATTTTTGTTATACTCAAATTTATTTGGCAAATATTTTTTTTGTTAAAAAATATTTAGCGTTTGTGGAAAGTTATTCTAGTAATAGATATTTTGAAAAAAAAAATTATGCATCGGCTTTTTTTAGAAAATTTCTTTTTAATACATTATCGAAAAAATGTTTTCCAAACAAATTTTGACAAAAAATACGTTTTTTAAAACAATATTTCTCTGATTATATAAATAATCATAAGTGAGATTTGATAAATTAATTATTTTATAGATTACTGAATTTTATTAATTTTTGTTATACTCAAATTTATTTGGCAAATATTTTTTTTGTTAAAAAATATTTAGCGTTTGTGGAAAGTTATTCTAGTAATAGATATTTTGAAAAAAAAAATTATGCATCGGCTTTTTTTAGAAAATTTCTTTTTAATACATTATCGAAAAAATGTTTTCCAAACAAATTTTGACAAAAAATACGTTTTTTAAAACAATATTTCTCTGATTATATAAATAATCATAAGTGAGATTTGATAAATTAATTATTTTATAGATTACTGAATTTTATTAATTTTCGTTATACTCAAATTTATTTGGCAAATATTTTTTTTGGTTAAAAAATATTTAGCGTTTGTGGAAAGTTATTCTAGTAATAGATATTTTGAAAAAAAAAATTAAGCATCGGCTTTTTTTAGAAAATTTCTTCGTAATGCTTAATCGAAAAAATGTTTTCCCAAACTAATTTTGAGAAAAATACGTTTTTAAAACAATATTTCTTTAAATTCCTCAATACAAAAATATTTATTTAAAGATCGCCTCCAAAGACTTCTTCCCAGCACATCCTAGTGGCAAAAAATACGAAGGTCTGCGAGAGGTGGCTGGTGGGGGTGGAGGCACGTGCGACGCGACACAGCCCAACAGATCTGGTTACGAGGATTGCGCGGCCGGATGTAGATAGCGTCTTAAAAATGCAAGGTGGTATTCTTTCAGAGAGCGAGTGCAGGCTTTTCTTCTTAGTTCCCCAGCGGAAAAGAAAGAGAAACATATGCGTGGAGACTTTCTATTTAAATATCGCAATTATTTATTACGTACTTTATTAAATCCAATTGAGATACGGGAATTCTTTCATTTCAACGACGTCGTTGGATAGAATAGAAGACTCTCCGCTTAGAAGATTCGGATAAAAGAAAAGAATGATATCGTATCATGTTAAAGTGAATATTTTATTACCCGTATTATAATTTTTGGATATGATATCGATTATAAACGGAATTTAAACATTTTAAATAAAGTAAAACAGATTTGATAGATGGTAAATACATACAAAATTTTAACAAAAATCATTTTATTGGAAAACATTCTATAACTTAAAATTTGCATCTCAGTACAAGCTATAACTTTTTGTTTGAACCATTTGGATATAAATAATACCTTACGCAATATATAAAAGATTTATCTGTTATTTTTTCGAAATAGCCTCTCTACAAATATTTATTCAAAGATCGCCTTCAAAGGCTTCTTCCCAGTTTTTCTTTCGTAATACTTGATCGAAAACATGTTTTCCCAAACGAAATTTGAAAAAATTACGTTTTTTTAAAACAATATTTCTATGATTATATAAATAAACATAAATGAGATTTGATAAATTGATTATTTTTACAGATTACTGAATTTTATTATTTTTCGGTATATTCAAATTTATTTGGCATATATTTTTTGGTTAAAAAATATTCAGGTTTTTTTTGGAAAGTTATTCTAGTAATAGATATTTTTAAAAAAAGTCAAATCCATTACTGAAAGGAAATGGAAATTGAACCGATAATTATTTCACCTAATAATTTAAAATCAAAATTCTATCCTATGAAAACAGAACTTACATTTCGAATTGGGTGTGATTTATTATTATTATTTATTACTAACATATGAATGCTGTTGATATCCACGAGCGTAATGAATAACGAAGAGATGCACAATTTCGACTTTCATAATATAACAACAGCGAGATTCTCTAAGGTGAGATGTTATGATGTCGCGATCTGGTTACGACGATTGCGCGGCCGGATGTAGATAGCGTCTTAAAAGTGCAAGGTGGCATTCTTTCAGAGAGCGAGTGCCTCTACCCCCACCCGCCACCTATCGCAGACCTTCGCATTTTTTTCCCTCTTAGTTCCCCAGCGGAAAAGAAACGAGTGGAGACTTTCTATTTAAATCTCGCGATGATTTAATACGTACTTTATTAAATCCAATTGGGATACGGGAATTCTTTCATTTCAACGACAACGTTGGATAGAATAGAAGACTCTCCTCTTAGTAGATTCGGATAAAAGAAGATAATTATATCGTATCAGGTTAAAGTGAATATTTTATTACCCGTATTATAATTTTTGGATATAATATCGATTATATACGGAATTTAAACAATCTAAATAAAGTTAAAACAAATTTGATAAATGGTAAATACATACAAAATTTTAACAAAAATCATTTTATTGGAAAACAGTCTATAACTTAAAATTTGCATATCAGTACAAGCTATAACTTTTGTTTGAAACATTTGGATATAAATAATACCTTACGCAATACATAAAAGATTTATCTGTTATTTTTTCGAAATAGGCTCTCTTCAAATATTTATTCAAAGATCGCCTTCAAAGGCTTCTTCCCAGTTTCTCTTTAAATTTGGAATTTTACTGTTTCCCCAGGACAAGGTGTTGACCCCGTCGTCACAAAGATAACGTTTGTCGTCAGAAGCACTCAAGGCAACTTTATTCATTTCCATCGAATAAAGTTCATGCTTTTTACTTTTAATCACATTCATTTTGCGAAATACAACAGAATTATCCCTTAAACAATTTACATAGTCTTCAAATTTTAAACCTTTATTGATAACTGCTTTGGTTATTCCTTTTGCTTTTTTCTTTTCCTTCGAATCTCTAACTTTAAATGCGTACAATTTGCTCCGCAGTCCTACAAAATGAGTCATTATCTTTCCGTTACACTCGTCTTTAAATTTTCCAATCATCTTTTTATTTTTATCAGAGAAGCAAAGATGGTCCTTTGGAAAGTTGGATGTGTCGTAAAAGTCCAAGTCAGTCAACATATCTTTGTAAAAGTCATCAGTCCTTACTTCATAAATGAAGCTGTCAGTGTCCATGTAACATAGGTTTAACCCGTCACCGAATTTAGGCTTCATCCTCCGATAGTGAAAGTCATACATCAATGTTTTACTTAATTCTAAAACTGATAATCCTATATAAATAGGTTTATCCATTTTAATTTTAGATTTTCTCAAGTGAACGATGACTAAATTTTCATTAATGATCGTTCGGTCGAGGAATGTTGATTTGGATATTAGTTTATCCAATCGTTTTTCATTGGAAACCAATTCCAAATTTATCCTCTTCCGAACGTTTTCCATAGTTTTACCAAAAACGGAATTATTCATTAATTTGTAAAAATCCTTTTCAAAATCATTTTCTGCAATTTTCCTACGTTCAGTGTTTAAATCGATATATGATTTCAACCACGGAGATTGGTTAAATTCAATGACTCGGTGAATTTTCTTGAGTCTTAGTCCAAGAGAAAGAGCCTGTTTTAGGTTAACGTAGTGAATAACATACTTAGTTTTATCGTCTAGAGTCGTCAACAATTTGGTATGCTTACCACCTGGAGGAATTTTATTTTCAGGACATAACGGTAGATCGTTGTGTTCGTGGTGGAGATCACTCGGATATTCTAAATCGACTTCTAAAATGTAACCTTTCGAATGATCATCTGAAATAGAAGTTACGTTAAAATTTTGAATTTCCTCCCGATCAAGCCAACGAAACCCACTATGGGGCAGGTAATTACTCATTGCCCAACCGTAGAGGTTGTTAGCATCTAAATAAGCAATATATCGAGATTCAATCTCTGGATTAAAATTATCTATATACTTGTTATTGGCCTCAGAATACCTTTTCATGCACTGACTGATTCCACCACGAATACCCTTCTCTACCATCAAAATCATGTCATAGTCATTCATCAGTTCAAGGTTAATTTTAGTGTATTTCAACATGGCGTCGAAAGCAAGACCAGGTGCGGTGAAGTACCATGTTGGGTCTAATTTGTACGTTTTCAAACATACTTCCCTAAATTTTTCAAAAACATCAGCTAACAACAAAACGTCAGTCTTCAGGTAAAGATCGCTATATTCACCTAGAGTCGAACAATTAAAATCGTTCCAAATTTTCTTTGCATAGTCATAGTCCTCGTCTTTGATGTGTTCCTGAGTCAACTGACTATAAAATTCCTCTTTGGGTGGTAAGCACACATCGTTCAATTTGTCCCAGCAGTCTACGTATTCGTAAGGGAAAACACCTTTACGAGTGACCAAGTCCAGTTTTTCTCCAAAAAAATTTGCAGTTTGCTCGAACTTATCTTGAGGGAGATTTTCAACTAATTTTGAGAGGGAAGAAGCCATGAAACGAAATGTATCGATGAACCTGATGGAAAAGTTTTCACTCACCTTCTTTGAAAAGGAAATATATTTTTCCTCAGAATTGGGGATGCAACGTATTTCCTTTTCGTCGTAACCTAAATGAGGAATGATCAGGTGGGAGTCGTAACCGGATAGGTTGTGGATGAAAACGGGGAGAAAATTTGGCATTTTGAAATTTAAATTGCAATTTGAATGAGCAGGTCCTCGATACATACCCGTGAGATGACAGTGATCTCTCACGCGATCATCACCTAATTCCTCCCCACAAATGTGACAAACGGTCGCCGTATTGAATGCTTCCTGTTCCTCCGGGGTCATCGCAACCATAGGAGTCACGTTTTTGTACACTCTGCATATGAGCTCTGAGACATCTCTTAAATTCTTAACGAATACCTCGGCGGCATCCGCACCACGATAGAGAACGGGATCGAAAATCTCTCCCGTGGAGGATACCAAAACAAAACAAAAAGACATGACCTCATGTTTTTGGGTGGATATCGAGTAGGAATGATCAAGAGGGCTACTGCAACTGGCAAATTTTGGCAGGATGCATTCGAAATCAGCGTACACCACGAACGGGACACGCATGGTGTGACCGAAATTTTTGAATTTTAACCACTTGTCTTCATCTGTGGGGAGCAGGATTTTTGAGGGAGCATTGGTGTTGCAGTCCCGTTTATGTTCCACGAGCTTTTCTTCATCGTAAAAATGAGTGAAA
The DNA here is from genome assembly GCA_028673005.1 of Tanypteryx hageni. Lineage (NCBI taxonomy): Eukaryota > Metazoa > Arthropoda > Insecta > Odonata > Petaluridae > Tanypteryx > Tanypteryx hageni. Next base: position 63,901,898 of record CM054116.1, read on the forward strand.
CATCTTTTGCATATGTAAATTCTAAAATGATTTTTAGTCATCTGGCAGTGAACTAATCTTTCAAAATTTCTTATGTAACAGTAATGGGTCTTGGAGCCTTCAGTTAAAAGCAAAAGGTCTCGGTGGTCATCGAGTTCCTCATCCACAACTTTGATAGGGTACACATTATTTTTTTCATCAATACCGAAAACATTAACCGAAATATTGTTGGTTTTTTCAAATTTAGGAATTTTTGATAGCTCCACAGGGTACTCAATGCAATCCCAATCGTACCCTTTTCGAAATTCCTCGTTGTTGTATTTGGACACGCGTTGAGGATCTTTCTGAACATTTTTTGCCCAAATCGCATATTTAAAACAAAAGCAATCGCTATTATTGATATTTATTACCGAAAGTGTGTTTTTTATTTTTGGTGGCAAATCAATAAAAGAGGACCCTCTCAAAGGTGTGTACTTATTGATCCTCAATTCTAACCCAAGAATCTCGGATAGCGACCAACCGGAACCTTTTGCCTGCTGCTCAGACTTTTCCTTCAAAATTTTTCCAAAAAGTTCATTCAAAATTTCATCAATATCATTAGCCTGAAGGACTCGAACATTTTTCGTTTTGAACACTCTCTCACTCGATTCATTCTCCTTTTTAAACGTAGATTTTAAAATTATATTAATTTTCAGAGCCGTATTTGCCAACTGTTCGCTAATTTTACCTATCAAAATTTCCCTAATACCGTCTAAAAACGTGATAATGTCTCTATTCACTCCATCTCCACTCATCCAAAATGTCTTTAGACGATTCCTCACTGCCGATTCTATTTCTACAACTCGGTTTCCAACTCTCTGTATCACGTGTCGCATATGAACGTCGCTCATTTCATGCGCTACGCGATAACGTGGGTTAAAATATACGAAACACACCTCACAAAGTGTTTCCATCCCAACCGTTTCAAAAAAACAATGAAAGAAATAAAGAAACCAAGAATTTATATATATATATATATATATATATATATATATATATATATATGCAGGTTAGGAAAAAGGAGGTTAAATTGATATACGTAGTATCTGAAAAAATAAAAATATCAATTTCAATACTCATGCAATTGCATTCCCCATTCCTATATATCAATTACATAATCTCACAAGTCTTATACTAAATAATTTAACATTACAATAGAAACAATAATATGTAGAAATCTTCTACAACTTTAAGATGACATTTATATTTGTATAGAATGCTGAAATGTTATACGGTTCAATGACTTCGAAAGAAGAGAACTGAGATGTTTCTATATGAAATACATTGATTGCAGCAATATTTTACCCTAGAAATATTATCACTATTTTTTTCGTAAAGAAATAATCTCTATCACTTATATCACTGCTATTACTAAAATCGTCAATTATAAAATCTTGAGAGGTTACATTTAGCCCTCATCGAACACATCATTTTTCAAGGATGTGATAATTTTCAGAATTTATGAAATAAACTCAATTTTAAAAGAATTCTTCCATAACGATTAAATATTTCGAACGAAAATATGCTTACCAGATGGCGTAGGTATTGAAGGTATTCTTTGGAAACGATTTTGTTTGTGAATACTGCTGCAGCAAAGTATATGACACGAGGTCCGATGCTGAGAAAACGTCACATAAAGTCGAAGACTCAAAGCGTTATGGCGTGCACTCTTTCTTCAAATCGCAAGTTGGGAAAGTGTTGACGTGATACTTTTGCGTTAACCCCCACTCTCCAGATCACATCCGGTGTATGCACGAACTCGGCACTTTGCAGTGATCACGTCCGGTTCGCTGACTCAAAATCGCTACGCAGAGTCTCGCGGCCGTGAAACCTCAGCATTTTTGCAATCTTGCACATAGAAGGTTTCATTCGGTTTTGAGACTCGGCAGAGGACGGACGCGTGCATAAGTGAGTTTCTCGAAGAAAGACGCATCCAGAATACTCCACGCATAAGATCGCTCTCCAAAGGTAATTTAATTTATATTTAAAATTATTATTATATTATAAATCTAAGCAATCATTGATTTGAAAATAATTAACTTTCAGTTATGGACTTAAAACAACTCGCAATTATACATAAAGTTGGGTCGGCCATTCGGGCCTATCATGATCGTGGTTGGAAGAATTAGAGGATCTGAAATTTATACCTATTGATTATATTGAACTGTATCATCCACGTGACATCCATCAGCCGCCACATTTCCCGAATTACAAGAAATAGAAGACTGGAATAAGACGGAACGATATCAGCCATGCCTGGAACACTGCAATAAAGGAGAAATTCATATCGATGGACCACCTGCTTTGAAAAAAGATTGTCATTTTTGTTGTGTGTTTTTATAAAGTAATAATGATTGTCTTTTATTGAAAATAAAAAAAACTTGATCAACCTGCTCAATATTTCGCTTCATTTTAACGTACTCAAATCCGCCGCCATCCAAAATACCAACCCAGAAAGTTTAATTCGATTCGAATTTACCGCCTTCCAAGATACCAACAGCAAAATTTTAACTCGATTCAAATTTACCGCCTTCCAAGATACCAACTGCAAAATTTTAACTCGATTCAAATCCGCCGCCTTCCAAGATAACAACAGCAAAATTTTAACTCGATTCAAATTTACCGCCTTCCCAACCTAACATTGCGCATTACGATCGTCTTTTGTTATGACGTCATTACGTTTATCTTTTGTTTATCGTTAGCTTACAGTTTCTACCGACAGGCGGCGTCACTATCGCTGCGCTGAAACGAACAAATCCTATCTACTGTCGATCATTAAGAGCATGGGCTTTGATTTTGTTAACTGCTGTAATTACAATGTTTAAGGACTTGTGAAGGCGATCACTCAGTATTTTGGCCACTAGATGTTGTCGGTGAATGACACAATGAATAGCAAAGACATTTGGTACATATTTTCTCAAGTATGCAATACAACCATGGTGACGACCAGTCATTGACGGAGCTCCGTCTGTCGCAACAGCAAGTATGTTAGAAAGTGGAATTTTTTTGTCCCTGAAGAACTGCTCTACAATACGAAATATTGACTCCCCTTTAGTGTCAGTTTCTAATTGCCTTGCAAACAACAACTCTTGAGATAGATTTTCATCTTTAATAAAGCGTACGTAAGCTAGAAGCACAGATTCATTACCTGGCAAAGTTGACTCGTCCAACTGTAATGCAAATTCTGCTGTTCTCAAACTGCTGCACAATATATCTTCCACATTTTCAGCCATTTCATCTATTCGTCGTTGAACTGAAGTGTTGCTTAGGGGAATAATTTTTATTGTATCATATGGTGGCTTATGCAGAACAGTACTCAGGACTTCACTTACTGCTGGTAAGATGAGTTCTTCACCAATTGTATGTGGCTTTCCAGATTTGGCAATTAATAGTGAAATATTGTATGATGCACGCAAACCATCAGTGATATGTTTTGAAGCATTACACAACGTACTTGAAAGTGTTGGACGATTTTGCACTCTGTCATGAAGTAACTGAAAAAATGCTAAAGTCTTTTCTGTCTTGTCAGGATGTGCCTTCCTAAAATGGTCAATTAGTCTGGAAGGTTTCATCGCCTCATTTGAAAACACCCTTTCGCATAGTAAGCACATAGGCATGTGCTTGTTTATAGGTGACTCTATAAATCCGTACTTAAGATAATCCACATTATACTGTCTACATTTCTTCTTTGATGAGTCATTTCCTGCCATTCTGTTTCTACAATAAAGGTTTAAATATTAAATTTTGTTAAAATAAAATTTAATATATATTAACTAAATAGAATACACGTATGAGTTAATGATAAGACGTGGATTCAATCTTTAAGTGGTTGCTTTTTAAAATAAAATTACTAATAACCATATGAAAAACATCAAAACAAAATATTTATGTGCTTGCGGCATAATTTCAAACATATATAAGCAAGGCTGAATATATGTATTTGTTCTGCATACCTGGTATAAAACAGGATTTATATACACGTTATTTCGCTCTTGAACGTTAGTAGTTTTACTTCGGGTAAACTGAAAATATTAATACAGTTTATTTATTTTATATAAATATTGTACATTTCATATACAAATGCAATACATTTATCACGCGAGCGCGAATTCGAAAATGGTGCGTAGGGAGTTTGTGCCAGAGGTCTGCACATGCACCTTTGCCGTCTTTCATAGAGAAACCAAACACTCGGCTGCAAAGTAAGCTCCTCTCCAATTCGATTTATAATACTGGTCTAGTCAGTTGAGGGTGAAATAATATTTCTTTGGCTCCTATTCTGTCGTTATGAATCATATTAGTCTATGCAATTCCCTAAATTGTATTCATAAGAAAGGCAGTTCAAGGGACTGTTGCGGTGAAATTGGCTTTGATTCAATTTTTGGATACTTGTGTGTGCGTTGGTTCAACTAAAGTTTATTCCATAGCAAGGCCACCTTTTCATTTGATGATATATTATTAAGAGGAATTTTGTGAAGAAGTATGTTTACTACTCAATTTACTCGTGAAGGCGAAATATTTCCAAAGTTTTCTTTTTATTCAAAGAATTATTGTGAATATTACCCATTGTTTGAAAAAAGCTATGCTTCAAGGAAATGCACAATGTCAGCAAAACCGTGACTTAGATCAGTGAACCGGGAATTTATTTAATTGATATCTAGCCAGCAAAGGGAAAGTTCAATCGTATATATACGAAGTATGAGAGAAAAGGTCCTCTTTTTGGACTATCTATTACCATTTCATGAAAACATAAACAATATACTGGCCGTTTATTTTCGTAATATACTTCGCCATCATAAAATAATACAAAAAATTATATAATAGTACTATAACAAGAATGATATCATGCGATGAATGAAAAATAACTTACCAATACAGCCTTGATAATATCGTTGGAACCGAATTGTTTGGAAAATGATTATCCAGGTAAATATTTGATGTTAACCCACCGAATCTAATTATCAGATGAGCTGATTCCTCTCCGGATTCACACCCGTTTTATTCACACTTAACCTTACTGCCGAAGTACTCAGTGTCGTGAAGTTGTGCCAACGATAGACCAAATGAGATTAAACCCCTTCAAAAGTTTCCCTTGTGCGAGAAAGGCTTGGAAATATTTTTCAACCGTTCCTACTTTAAAATGTAAGGCAACAAATGGTTTAAATTACTTCCAGATGCGGGAAACAATGTAAACTTTAAAAACGAAGCTTTAAAACGGAGACAAAAGGAAGGTTACCGAGCCTTCGCAAATGTCACATTGTCAGGACCCTCCGGCGCCCCCCTGCCGCCCCCTTGCCTCTTTTCACCCCCATAGACTAGAGCACCGCCCCACAGGGGGCGGTAGCGCCCACTTTGGGAACCACTGCTCTAATGTATGCTACCAAACGTATATCCAAATACTTGATTTTATGCCACCCAAAATTCTCCGACTGTCCCTACAACGTATACCGCCAAAACGACAACCAATTCCCCCTTATATTACGTCACCTTGATACAACATTTGCGCCTAAATGTATGCCACCAAACATACACTCAAGTCCTCGATTTATGCAACCCAACCTACACAGACTTGCCCCTGAAATGCATACTCCCAAATATACACTTGGTTCCCCTAGATCAGGGGTGGCCAACCTGCGGCACGCATGCCACTAGTGGCACGCGAAGCTATTGTCAGTGGCACGCCTCCCGATTTGGAAAAAAATAACTTTGAAATATTATGAAAGTGATTTTTAAAATTGTAATTGTAAATAATAAAATAACAAGATTGGAAAGGTGTACACCATGTCGGAGTGCACAAACTTTCCAAATGCGTTCTTTGAGATTTCACAATGTTCTCAATATTTTTCGCTCAGATGAGTATTTAACGAGAAGCTAGTGAGGTACGTTGTAAAATAGATGTAGGTCTTCTTGTAAAGTAATCGCAATTATTGTCCGATTTTAACCAAAATTGGACTCGGTGGACCCATTTTAGAAAAATTCCCTAATACCAAATTTCATCAAAATATGTCAAGCGATTTCCGAGTTGAAACAAAGGAACATAGTAAACTACGTGTAGGTCTTCATGTAAATTGGTCGTAATTGTCCGATTTTAACCAAAATTGGAATCGGTCGACCAATTAGCAAAACTCCCCAATACCAAATTTCATCAAAATTCATCCAGCGGTTCCCGAGTTTTAACATGCGGACGGACGGACGGAAACGATCTCCCCTATATGCGTTCACTTCGTGCACTTCTTGCAAAGAACGCATAATAATATGTAATTCTTTACGTAGCTAAGAAAATGTTAGATAGCACCAGGAGCGGATCAAAAAACTTCCCAAGGGGACGATCCTGATAATTTATAATTATTACAGGTAAAATAATACATATAAAATTTAATTATCATATAATTTCAAAAGTGAACATAAGTTCAGTGCCAAATACTTAAATAAAAATTTATGCTACCAAGAAAAATTAAGATGTGGGTTGCGTTTTACGATGAATCTAGAGAGAGGGGAATCGCTCTCCCTTGGATCCAACACTGGGTGGCACGTGACACATTTTCGACAAAATATGTGGTACATGTCACCTAACACGCATCAGCCCCTTCATCTTATGCTGTCCAAATTACTCTAGACTCCCCCTATAACGTATAAAGCCAAGCTTGAATTAAATCCACTTGGTATTAGGCTACCTACGTTATACTACTTTGCCCCTGAACCCTACCACCATACACACCGTCTGCCCCTTCAACTTACGCTACCTAGTTTACTGCCCCCCGCAACATATGCTCCCAAATAACAGTTGTAAGTAAGACTACTTCGAGATCGAATATTTTTTGACAAAGTTGCCACTTGTTACAAGCCTTGGTCTCACTACTATAATCCTGAGCTAAAATCCCAAAGTCACCCGTGGAAGTGACAATGGAGTCCGATCTCATAGAGAGAAAAGTCAAACATCATGTTGACAAAATTGGGCTAATTTGTGGTCATTACGTATCAAGGGGTCGAGGAGTAAATGGCGAGTACTATTCCGAAGTGTTGAAAGAACTGCTATTAGCATAAATCATGGCTCATCCATTATACTTACCAAAACTATTACCCTGCAAAGTTTAACAGTTTTTTAAAAAATCCGCTTATGCGTTTCCTTTGTCCGTCTGCCTAATGCACTGACCTCTCCTAAACGAAAGCAGCTAGAGATTCTTTTGCTATTCGATTTAGTATTTCGTCTCTTTGTATACGTTTTCTTTTGAAGGTCAATCTATCCCTTTGTATGTCTGTCTGTCAGACTCGCTAAATCCTAAACGCAAGCAGCGATAGACTTCATTTTTTCATCATTCGATTTAGTGTTCTGTCTCGATGTGCATGTTTTCTTCTGAATGACCATCTTTTGTTTGTCCGATGTACTAAGTCCTAAACCAAACTAGTTAGAGACTTCTTTTTTCCAATAGATTCAGTATACTTTCCCGTTGTGCGCGTTTTTTCGGTTTGTCCGTCTGTCTGTTTGACGCGCTATCTCCTAAATTACAGTAAATAAAGTCTTTTTTACCAGTCCATTCAGTTTTTTGTTTCATTGTACATGTTTTCTTGAGAAGGATCAGGTTGTCAGCAGAATGGTAGTGAAAATTTAATTTAAATGTCCATTTTTTAATAAACGTTTTGTATTAAATATTCTTCTTTGAAATTATATTAAATTATTTTTATAATATTATTTTAGATCAATCAAACTAGTGTACATATATTTTTGATATTCTATATTATTCAGTTTTGTTTTTGAAAAAACCGTCATTTACTGTCTGCTTCGGTTACTCTTTCCTTATTTTTTCTTACCGTAAGTTAACAAGAAATTGAGGCCTGATATAAACCGTATACACATATTTAAATTATAATCAACACACCGAAGCTAAGCTGCATAAGATGTGGATTTAGATAACTCGAACTCCGCTGGCTCAGCCAGTTTTGGTTTGTAAGTCAAGCTGTTTTTCTGACGACGCAACTTACATAGCTCCCCTTCTTAATCCAAGCGTTTTTCTATACAGTTGCCAGTTCTCAGTCGGCAGCAACGTAGCTGGCACCTACGGCAAAATGTTTGCGGAACATTCGATGCCTTTTGCTAGCGGCACCGTGACAAATGTTACGTTCGCCATACATAGAGTTGCCAGGTTTCCAGATATGAAAAGCGGTTGTGACTCGGGGGAGTGGAAGTGTACAAAATGTTTTATCGAACAAGAAGAAATACTCATACTGCATTTTAGTTATCCCATTAACAACATAGGTGTAATAATTGATCCATAAAATTTTTAATTTTTAAACCTGTGTCATGGTTAACTATGTAGGTGCTGTTTTTAACAAAACATTGAAACGAAATTTGTAAATTTTGAATTCGTGATTCTAAAAATGCAGTTTGATGCAATTGCCTTATAAATTTATATTATTTAAAAAATAAAAACAAATGCACCGATAGTGAAGTCATCTCAAAAATCTATCTAAAGCCCCCCCCCCCCTACAGGTGTAAAGTAATAATTATTGTTACATTTATTTTGATTTAACTTTAATGAGTAATTTTTTCCCTCTGCAGCATCTAGATATTTTCGGAAATCAATGCATGTAAAATCAAAATTAGCTTGCTTAGCTTACCTCCCGTCTCTCTCTTACAAGAAGAATCTTTTCGTTTGGTCACCCAGCTAAGCCCGAAATTCGGATTAAAAACGCAGCAGTATTGCGATCCTCTTGCGGGTGACCCTGAAACGCAGCGCTTCTGTTTACTCGAACGGGAGAAATTTTCGCCCGTGTGGACAAAATTTTTATTCAGAATATGCGTCAACATGCTAAAAGTGGGATATTTGCTAGCCTGCTGAACAAGCGGCGGGCCACGGAATTTTATTTCCCGAATCGGGATTTTCCCGCCAAAACTGGGATGGTTGACATCCCTAGCCATACCCTAGCTACGACTCAGTCAGTAGGTATCGTATCTTTAGAGAGTTCACAGCGTTCCTCAAGCATGTGCATTAACAATGAACTAGAGAAAAGTACTGAGTGTGTAAGGGAATATGAAATGCTCTAAAATCCTGAAAATGAAATATACAAAATGACGAAACACGGGAACATTTGTGCCTTGAATGTAACTTAAAAAATGGTAAATAGTGTTCTCCTATTCATTATTTTTAATCTCACATTTTGATTTTTCATTATATACATAAATAAATAAAGTGAATGCTAATAATATTCTGCCAATTAATGTCTTTAATTCATGAAAACATAACTGTTTCATAAAAAAATTTTGAGTGCGGATGTAGTCTTAATATTTCCCACGTCTAATTGCTTCTGTTTGCCAACTAACTGAACCCAAAGGAGGATTGAAATATTTTTTTAACATGTCTCGAGTAGTAAATGCTTCATTAGAGGCTCTGCGACTATAGAAGGTACATCAAGCAACTGATTTTCAGAATCCTTAAAATCCGCACCCGCTAAAACTTGTATTTCATCATCGTATGTTCAACTCCCTCTCAGGTAATTTTGAAGAACGCAAGCTACTTTTAATTTTATCGACTTTTCCGACATTCACTTCAAATGGTTTCTTAAAAACCTTCCATTTAGCGGCCAAAAATAAAAAAGCTCAGGAATAATGTGCCGCTGTCCGAGACTAATACAGTGAAACACTACTCACAATTGCGCACCAAGATGACATGGCAGACCCTACTTTGTATAACTTTTATCTATGTAAAATTTGAATTTAATGGTTAAGGAGTTAATTTCTATTATCTTTACTTATTTAATAAAAAAATGTTTTATCAACATTGATGGAGGCAGAGGTAGAAGCTTTTTATTCCTCCGCCACCACGACAAATTATAATTCGAACCGTGAACCGGAACATAGGCCTACTATTATCACGAATGCTGATACTTTGACGGCAGCGACAGAACCAAGTGCGGTGAAAATGTTTCGAAGTGGAAGTGGAAACCCTGGCAGACGAAAAAATATTACATTTCGAATGACTATGGTTTGCCCAATACGATTCCTTCTTGAGATAAAAAGTGCAAAACATATAAATCGATATAAATTGGACTTTTTTCTTTCTACACTAGAAAAATTCTAGTTCTCCATTGACATTGTATTTTAAAAACGCTGAATGTATTATTTCATTTTTAAAGAGGTATACTCTATTTTTTTTAAAATGTCCCTGTGTAGGAGCCAGGGTGTACTCTCCAGGCAGGACGTACGCAAGAGTCCACCCTGCCTGGAGAGAACCCCCTTTCTGTCACACCGGTGCTTCGTACCACAGGGAAATAGCAGTGTGTATATGTATCTGGTAAATACTAAATAGATTATTCAAACAGAAATGGAACAACATATTATACTAATCATAATAGAATGAGGTAGATTAAATCAGCGTCAGTTTTTGTTTTATCAAATATTTATCAAATATGTTCCTATTAACGCTTTTGGATTGGCACATATCCGACAACAATAGGAAAATCTTCACATTTTAATTTATAGCAACACCCTTTGAGTATCCTCTTAGAGGAGGCCAACCTTAATGCGACCTTCTCAGCACGTCCGATCTAGCATACACTCAAAGGAATTAAGACGTCGCATAAGCGTAAAAAAAACTACAGCTATCACGTCGACGAAAGATAAATGACGCTCGTAAAATGAAGATGAGCCGATGATCGTCCTGAGTTCCTTATCTCCGAGGAAAACCTCCCATCGAACATTTAGAGGAGCGATTTCTACATAAGGAGAGACAGAGTGAGAGAGAGAGGTTGACAAAAACCCTATAGAGATTTCCCACCGAGAAGACAAGGAGAAGACACGCTGAGGAGTGAGTTTTTTAGACAAAAGACAGGAGAGAGAGAGAAAGATAGGTGATAAGAAAACAGTCGGACAAAGTGAGGAAGGGAGAGAGAGAGAGGCGTGCAGGCAATTAATTAACGAAGCGTCGAGGAAGAGAGAAAGAGGGCGCATCCGATCTGTAAGGGAAGGGAACTAAAAGGAAGAGAACACGTAAAGACAGGGAGAGGGAGTTAAGGAGGGGGGAGGTAGTAAGATAGAAAGTAAAACGCCTCAACGTTAAGATGGGAAGGAGGGAAAGAGGGAAGGGAAATGTACGTGCGTGTGTGGGTGGGTGGTTAAACCCACGACCGTCGCCGCGACTCCAGATTAGGGAGTCGGAAGATTGTCGAAGGGCGGGAAATCATTAAGGAAATGAAAGGAAAAAGTAAGCATCCGGATTGCGGGAGTTATGCCTGAGAGAGAGAGAGTGAGAGATAAAAAACTTGGCGAGGGAGGGAAGGAAGGCAGAGGAAAGAGGAGGGAGACAACTGGCTATGAGGATTAGTACGTTGAAACGCGAGTGTGAAGAGCAACCCGCTTTAATCTCGGCACAATCACTCTCCGGAGACGGAGAAAGAGAGCGGGATTGGCGTGAAGCCTCGAGGGTGGAGGTTTTTGGCGCAATGGGTGTGTTTGTGTATGTGTGTGTAATCTGGAAGGATGTCGGAGCGAGTGAAAAGGAGAGAGGGTGAAGGATGGGACTGGGGGATGCAGTGTATCTCGGGCAGGGAGCGATGAGGGAGGACGGAATAGCGGTTTTTTCTGGAGGGATCGTATAAGCAGGGCATGTGGGAGAGACTAGGGGGGGAGACGGAGAGAGTGAGACAGAGATAGAGAAGGGGAAAGGAGAAAGAAATCTCATTGAGGGAGGGAGGGAAGAAGGTTAGGGTGGGTAGGGATGGGAGGGGATGAAATTAGTGAAGAGGCGCAAGGGTACAAAAGGATCAAAGTCGCTAACAATGGCAAGCGGAGGGTGAGGGTAAAAAAAGGGTCGGAGTAAAGGGTTTGGTGAAGAGGGAGGGGGACGGATTGGAATTAGTATTATTGCGAGGGTGCGGAGGAAAGGGGTGTCCCCCTTTTTTTAGGAGTAGGGAGGGAGTTTATGGGTGTCCTTCTAAGAAGGGGAATGGAGGGATGATGGAAAGGGAAGGAGGCAATCCGCGAGTCGTCTTATAGGGATTCCGGAGCGATTTCTGACGGCGTCGCCAATGAGAGAGAGAGAGATCTTCCATTCCCTTTTACTTTTTATGCATTTAATTTTTGTTTTATCTTTTCCAATTTCCATACGGTTTTAAAGGGCGTCAATCTTACTCGCTCTCTCTTCTCCGCCTGTCTCTCTCTCTCTTGCGAGAAAGAGTTCAAATGCCAGAAGCCTTTATATGTCCACGACGTCGCAGCGGGGCGCCTCCAGTTTCCTTTTAATCATTCCTCTGCATGAATAGCTCCACTAATTGAATGAAATGGGATATGCGGAGAGATAGGGAGAGTGAAAAAAAACGTGCGAAGGAGAGGGAAAGGGGGAAGGAGAGCTTCGGATGAGAAAGAGGAAAAGAGAAAATGGCAATGGTTAGGTAAGGAATTACGATTCATCTTCGGGGATTAATATGATTTTCCTCTACCTCTCCTTCTCTTTTATATAACGCGAAACCTATTGCTTAAATCCCTTGTGGAACGTAGCTTTTTGTTCCACCCAGGCCGTCTCCGCAGCCGTCGGATCTTCATCTTCCCACGCGATCCACAAATCCGGATTGGAGATGCCGGGTTTAAAAGCAGGAGGAAGGAGGTGGTAAAGAGAGAGAGAGAGAGAGAAGGAGGGTGAGGGAGGTAGGGATAGTGGATGAGGCCTAACAGCAGAAATGATGTGTTTTCTCGGTATCTGCACGTTCTGCTTGTGCGTTACTCTTTTGCCGTCCAGCTCGTCATCATTCGAAGATAAATGAAAAGTTTCCCGGTAAAAGAAAAAATCCGTTTGTGATGGAACAATTCCCCGAATCTGTTTGAGATTCGAGTTTGGTTTTTAGTCATCTGCGCCGTTTTTTAGAAATGTCGTCGCTTGCGCCTGTTTATTTGGATCTTACCTCAAAAAACCGTATTTTTTCGATATTTGTTTAAGACAAAATGTTAGGCTATTTCCTTCATTGATTAATTTAAGTATAGATCATTTACGGTAAATAGAGTTGGAACTAGATAACTCTTGAGTATGTTTAAATCATAGCAGCAAAAACGAACCAAGCAGAACCGCTGAACCGAACCGCAAAAAGTTGCTGAATAGCTAACTGAACCGAAACCAAATATTATTTTTTACTGTACCATAAGTTTATGCAAAAATGGCTTGGTTGGTTCCATAATTAAAAACATTATCCTAATTTTTCTAAAGAAATGTGGCTATTATTTTGCACAAAGTGCTCAAGTAATTGTGAAAAAGTTACTAACTCCCTCTATTATGATTTTCACCAAACGTTAACCAATAATAGACCGTGTAACCAGATGTGGTTTTAATGCTAAAACGCTTACCATAGATAACGTCATTTTGTATAGATTTTAGAAAGAGTTGCACTTTTCGGGCAGTAATTATGTCAAAATTGAAATTATTGTGAAGATGTTGGAACCCGTGAATATAGCTTGCGAAATAGTCAATTATATCTATACTAGTGGCCTGTTGCAGCAATTGCTGCAATTTGAGCAACAGAAAACTTGATTGTTTATTGTATGTTTACTGAAGAAAGTTGCTAGTATATTAAATGTTTTTACAAAAAGTCGCTAATTAGGTAACCATAGACTTTACGACATATATGATTCGTAGGAAACTGTACAAAATGAGGAATTGAAAAGGTAACAGAAATGTGAAGGTGGGAAGAAATGGCAATCAACATAAAATCTCTTTGTACTCAACGTTCTTAGTGTAGACAGAGTCGTCGTATTCTATTTTACCTTGGTGGCTTGTTTCGAGGATTTGCAATTTTACATCGGCGGCTGCCTTTGCCCAACTGAATGCCATGTACAGCTGCCAGTGGGTAAATACGCATTTCGAAAGGAAAATCCCAATCTTTTCAAATGTTTTCCCTTGTGCCTTGTTAATTGTCATCGCGAAGGACAACCTGATAGTAAACTGAGTTCAAATCAGGCGGAAGGGCAAAATGGCGTCCGTTGAAATCAATTTGATTCTGGGCAGGAATATTGTCTGATATTTACCGGTGATTAGTTCCAACATAAGCGCTCAGTCCATCATTCCCCACAAAATCATTCGGACACCATTCGCCAGCCCTGAATCTAAGTTCATATTACGGATAAGCATAACAACCAAACCTAACTTAAGTTTCAGTTTATGAGGGGGCAATCCGGATGGCATGATGGAGTTCAAATATTCCAACGGAATGATCAGTCTGAAAAATGAAGAGAACAATACGTGACGTATTAATTGTATTTTAGAAGACCAGATTAAAACTACGACTTGGAATTAGTTAATGGTATTTAACCTATGTGAGAAAAGGTTGAACGTACTTACCCTGGTCGTTGTCTATTTGTATGAGATCCATGCTGCAATATTCCCGATGCTTTCCTGGGAGCAAATCCAGTACTCCTGCATTCAATCTGTCGCAGTCTTCATTGAGGGAACAGACAATCGCGCGAGTTCAGTAATCGTCAGCTTTATTACCCATTTCGATGGAATCACCGAATACATGATGAACAACAGAACTGGTAGAAATGAACTCGTTAGGATTTTGATAATGTCCTCAACGAGTTCACCGTTTCCCAAACGTAACAGCCATTCCGAAAATGACCGCTACGTTTCCCTGGCACGCATATTTTTTGTCAAGTGTAAAATTTGTATGGTGCTCCGCAGTCGACTCCTTTGTATCGAAGGCTCAATGATTTGAACTCTTCCAGCATGAGGTACTACCGGCAAAACCTGTCTGAAATCACCACCGAAAACAATCACCTTTCCACCAATTGGCCGGATTTGGCATAAAAAGATTTTTTAATGACACCTTGCTCGACTTTCTAGCTTGAAGTTGAGGGTTCAAATATTTTAAACTTTAGACAGTTTTGGGGCTTTTTCCGTTGAACTTTAAAGAATGGCTTTATTCTCCTCCCTTAAGACTATATGAGCTTTCAGGAGTCACTTTCCAGTTCTCTAGCTCAAGCACAACTCCCGGAATTTCGAAACAACTGAGGGTGCTATTTTCTTCTTTCCAAAGTCAAAAATTCTAAACTATAGAGAGTTATAGAGCTTATTAAGTTGAACTTTGAAGAATTGATTTATTTTTTTCACCGTTATGGCTATAAAAACTTTCAGAAGACACTTTTTTCAGCTCTCTAGCTGTACCACAACTCCAGGAATTTTGAATCAACGGAGGGTTCTATTTTCTTCCTACCAAATTCGAAAATTATAAACTTTCGAGAGCTATTGGGCTTTTTGCGTTAAACTTTGAAGAATTACTTTATCTTTACCTCCATTACAACTATATAGGCTTTCAGAAGGCACTTTTTTTAACACTCAAACTCAGCTACATCCCTCGCAATATTAAAGCAACGGAGGGTGTTATTTTCTTCCTACCAAATTCGAAAATTCTAAACTTTCGAGAGCTATTGGGCTTTTTTCGTTAAAATTTGAAGAATTGCTTTATTTTTCCCGCCGTAACGACTATATAAGCTTTCAGAAGACACCTTTTTCAACTGTCAAGCTTAACCACAGTTCCCGGAATTTTGAAGCAAGGGAGGGTCCTTTTTTACAAAATTTCTAAAAATTCTGAACTTTCGAGAGCTTTAGGGCGTTTTTCGTTGAACTTGGAAGAATTGCTATATTTTTCCGGCGCCATGACTATATAAGCTTTCAGAAGCCACTTTCCTTAACTCTCTAGCTTAATCACAGCTCCCGGAATTTTGAGGCAAAGGAGGGTGTTTTTTCTTCTTATCAAATTATATATATATATATATATATATATATATATATATATATATATGTATATATCACCGATGCTCTCCTTCCGTCGTCCCCCTAATCTGGCAAATATTCTATGGAAGAAAGAACCCCCAGCACCCACCCCTTTACACCCTGCCGGATCTCACCCCTGCGGTAGACCCCGATGTCTAACATGCCTAATAAACCCCCCCTTCAACTCCTTCTCCAGTCCCACAACCAACATCACCTACCCCATAACTTCCACCACCAACTGCACCACCCGCAATATCATTTACCTCCTGAGATGCACCCAATGTCCCGCCTTTTATGTTGGCCTCACCAGCAATCCCCTCAACATCCGCATGAATGGCCACCGCAACAGCGTCATTCTCAAACGACCGCTGCCGGTGGCCGTTCATGCGAACAAACATAATTTAAAGTTCAACAACTGCTTCACAGTGAGAGTCATTCGCGCTCTCCCCGACAATGCTTCGGCTCCCCAACTCCGTCAGTGGGAGCTTTCCCATATCCATCTCCTAAACTCCTTCACTCCCCCAGGCCTCAACCTTCGATAGCTTTTCACACCCTTTCTGTCTTCTCCCAACACCCTACCCATCCCCAACCCCCTCCGTTTCCTCCAATCCTCGACCTTTCCGCACTACCCTTCCACCCCCATGCCTCCACCCAGTGTCACCGCCATCAGTTCTCTCTCTGTAGCTGAAGAAGGAGTAGTTCCAAAAGCTTTACGTTTGTGATGTTTCTGTGTTTTTGTGTCATTTTACGTGTGTCGCTTCGACAACCCCGGGGCCTCGCCAACCTGAAGTCGTCTGATTGGTGAGTGCTCACTGGGTTTCCTCATCCCAACACCTTGTTGACATCCATATATATATATATATATATATATATATATATATATATATATATATATATATATATGGATGTCAACAAGGTGTTGGGATAGTTCCGAAAGCTTTACGTTTGTGATGTTTCTGTGTTTTTGTGTTATTTTACGTGTGTCGCTTCGACATCCCCGGGGCCTCGCCAACCTGAAGTCGTCTGATTGGTGAGTGCTCACTGGGTTTCCTCATCCCAACACCTTGTTGACATCCATATATTCATTTTACCTTTTCTTTTCCGTAAGTTGTTATATATATAGAAATTTATACTTATTTATATTGGAAGAGAATTATTTCTATTTGAACATCATATAAAAGCCTATCATATTTGTATTTTTATTATTACAAATATGAGGTAGAAAATAACACATAAATCGCATTTTTGCTTAAACCGAACCGCGAACCACGCCATTCTCAAAACTCAACTCTGAATCGAACCATTATTAAAAACTAGTAGCCTGTGACACAGATACGCTTTAGTATGTTTTTAAAAAATATATAAGTATATGTTTTTGTTTTTAACATATAGTTGATTGTTCACATTGTTATGTAAATTATTATTTTAATTTATTAAAAATATTTTTAAATCAAGGCATCATGATTAACAACATTTTTTGTTATGCTATTGGATTATCAGGTAAAGCAAACCTGATATTTGCAGGGCCATTGACTTTAGAAGCAGTCACATAAAGTTTCCCATGTGTAAACAGGTTCCTTCAGGTAGGCCTACGCTTAGTATAGGGAATATTATTTTCAATGCAATACACCCGGGCTCCTCAACCCGGCGCCCGCGGGTGCCATGGCGCCCTTCATAAAATTCATTGACGTCCGCTACTAAGGCTATGGCAAGTCATTTGTTGGGGAGGTGCAGTAAGATAGTACAGAAGAAGTACAAATTCAATTTTCTCATTTAAAATTTCAACGTTCTCCTTCTTTATTATTAATAAATTTTTTAATCAAATCAAAATATTTTTGTTTGAAAATAAAATAAGAATCTAACCCATTTCTTTTAGCTTTAATTTTTTGTGTACCTCCAATTGGCGCCCGCAATCCTTCTGAATTCGCAAATGCGCTCTCAAGGCTGAAAAGGTTGCAGGCCCCTGCAAAATACGCAATATCTATCATCACCTTCAAACAAATTATCCTAAATAGTGTGAAAAAGCTACTAACTTAGTTCTTCCGTCGTCAAGGTAAACAAAACAAAAAGCTAATTAAAATATTAGCGGTCTTATGTTCATCCGCATTTCTTCCACGCCTTTGAAATGGCACTGCAGTAAACAAACGTATCGTTTAAATTAAGTCATCATTACTTCCCTTTCGATTAGTTTTTGGATCATGAAGAATATATGAAGAAATAGTTTTTATCGTATTTTAGATAAACTTTACATTGTATTGCCTTGAAAATGTATTTAAACTCTATGTGCAACTCGTAGAAATGCAAATCAAAAATGTTTATAAAGATTCATTGTATAGTCTTTGAGATATTTCAATTTAAAAATATACGTGACACAAAAAAATAAACAAATTATTATATAGATTGCGAAGCATACCATGAAACAAAACACTTCAAAATTTTGGTATAGTTTTCTGCTTTGATTTAAAAACATTTTTTGCGGTGATATAAATTTTTATATATATTTTTATAAAAAATATACAAGACCCTCACCTTATTATGGACTTCTAACAGCTAATAGTCTACCGGAATTGTATTTCATGTTTATCTTTAAAAGAATACAATGATTTTAATGATTCCCCAATGAGTATATCAAAATAATCCGCTATTAAGTCCCGGGTACAGCACGGAAGGGTGAGCGAGATGGTAGAGCTAGGCCCATCATAACGTTCTTATACGCCGATTTGTGACTCAACTGACAAAAGTTTTAAACTTGTTCCGAAAATAAATATATCCATTAACCCCACTGTTCACTGTATATTATATGTGACTAAATTATTGCTTGGTAAAATGCTTACCAGCAATCCAGAAACTTTTCTACCTTTATTAAAATTGGTGAATCCAAGTTAATAAAGGAAGAAAAGTTTTCTGGATCGCTGGTAAGAATTTTACGAAGCAATAATTTCGTCTCGTGGGCTTTAAAATTTGAACATTCCTTGCGACATTTGATTCCTCGGCAACCTGCTGGAACGCACATTATACCTCGTACTTGTTGAGTACGTGACCAAATTTTCGACGACTCCGCACACATCAACATGCATTCCCGTCATATTCTTTTCTCCTCCGCGAAACTTGGCGACGGCGACGTAAAAAAATACGAGGCGTCCTCCTCCTCCCACGACCTTTTTTTACGCTAGAATAATTCACTCCGCCTCGACGAATCTTTCTTGCATCAAAACGCGAAAGGAAAAAGTAGGCCTTGCAGAAGGGAACGAGGAATACAGATGGCGGAAAAAGAAGGAATCAGGGCAAACACGGACACACACACACGCATTCATTGTACTGGAGTTTATAAATGATATCGAGCAACAGGTTACGTCAGAAATGTCGTACCGTCGCGAAATGGAGGTCCCGCGATGTCAGGAGATTTATCAGGCGTTCAATGGATGATGTGAGGGAAAGAAGGAAGGCGTCTGAGGATATAGAGAAGGAAAATAGGGAGAAATATACATAGAGAGAGGGGAGAACGCAAGAGTAAACGCTCCGAAAAACCAATATCTAGGGCTACAGAGTGACTTCTTGTAAAGATGTGGGCCAACGATACACGGTGCAAGAGTTGGGGGATGGAGTGGATAAGGGAGTCGTAAGGAGGAATAAGAACGAGAAGAGGAGGGATAAAAAGGTTTCCATTCCTTTTTCCTAGAGCAGAGAACTTGGCGAAGAGATACAAACCAAATTCGCATGACCTCCCTAGCCTCCTTCTCCTTTAGATGTACCTACGAGCCCAACCTCCAGCTTCTTCTCGGTACCCATAGGAGAAGGAAAGGGACCCCTTTTCCAGAACCAGCGAGCAATAATTGATGAGTCACTCGAAGATACACATTGTTACGTGGGAGGCAAAGTTTCTGTAGTGTTTGGGGATTGGGATAGTGGAGAGAGAGAGAGAGGAAGAGACTTTGGTGGGCGGGTTGTAAATAGGGAGGAGGATGATGGCAGCGAGTGGGGGAAGAAGAGAGGAGGGGGAAAGAGTGACGGAGGAAGAAAAGGGACGTCAGTTACAAAGTGGGAGTAGGATGAAGATGTCTGTTGGCGACGTTTTTTCCTGTATCATCACCGGTGACTTACCCGTTTCCTACAGACTTCGCTCCAACGAAGCATTCTTCCTTTTCCTCACGTTTCCCCACCTCCGTCTATTTCCTCTCCCCACCACTCTAGCGTAAGGTGACCAGACGTCCCGGAAATTCCGGGATTGTCCCGGATTTTGATTTAATTTCCCCTTGTCCCGGTAAAGTTTTTCCCGATACACATTTGTCCCTGATTTTTTTATTTCTGCCTTACAAAATCTTCTCGACACAAATTTTCATAAATGTGTTTAATCTGAATCGTATTATATTGGAAAATTGCTTATTAAATCTCGTTACGATCGGTGGTATTCCTATTTTTTGGCATTGAAATTCAAAATCAGAAGGCAGAGATGGAGATATTGTGTAGCTTTTGGTTTGTGTTTCAGGCACATAACGCACATGTAGAAAGAATGTTTCGAAAATAAATTTTCTACGATCTGACAAATAAAACAACCTTGACGTTAAAACGATCAGTACCATTATATTATGTGTGTTTAAATTAAATATTAATTTTCAAGATTTTCCAATGATTAAAAATAACAAAAATTTGAAAGAAACAGGCTGGCGTATTCCAAAAAATTAATAAAAATTTATATAAATCTATATAAAATGAAATATACTGTAATTATAATAAATTTTTACTGTTATTTACGTGTATCTTCTATGCTATTTATATATTTAACTTTATTATTTGTCCTTAAAGTAATTGTTTGCTTTAAATCGTGATATATTTTGTTGTAAGATTTTTTTACATATTCATCAAATTGAAATTATTTGTTAATACATTAAACAAAATTGTGCTCTGTATTTTCAAAGCTTATTTACTTTAAATTTAAGTACATATAATTAAAAAGATACGAAAAGTTCAGGTTATCCCGGATTTTCCCGATTATGGCCCGGATTTTCCTGTTCAGATCGTGTTATGTCCCGGTTTTGCTTCCTAAGAATCTGGTCATCCTACTCTAGTCCTCCCCTTCTCCTTACCTCGCCGTATTTTTTTCCCTTTCCTCACGCTTCCTCGCTTTCCTTACGCTCATCCGCCCGCCCTTTCCCCGATCTATATTCCTGTTATCCGCTATGCCATGCATATACGATTTACTTTCCTCCCCTGTTGCTTACTTTCGCGTTTTCTTTGTTTTGTCTCCGTGTTTTTTTTATTTTTATCGTTTCTTATACCTGTTTTTGTCTTCTTTTAGTGTTTGTGTGTGAGGCTTTGTGTGTGTGCGTTTTCTCTCGATCCATTAAACACAATTCTCTCGTTTTTCTCGTTCTGGGTTATATCCTCGGAGAGATTATTGGTATTAATTACGTCTGAATAAAAAGGATTATGCGGCCTATTACGTCTTCCTTTCGGCTCTCTAAGTATTAGTCGTAAGAAAAGAGAGTATATTCTAAATTTTGTATCAGTTTTTCGATAACCCTATTATAATATCGCTTATTAAATCATTTATTTTTTTTTTTATCCTTAAGCCTTGCCCATTGTAAAAGGTAACCATAGTGTTATCCTGAGGCACTCACGTACTCAAGGATATAAATATATTATATTTTCGGTAAAAAATTACTTGAAACTCATCAGTATTTTTTACGTCAGGATATTCGGAATACCAATTTGTTTTAATTTGAAGAAAATAATTTATCTTTTACGAGATATTTTTAATTTTCCTGAGAAGAGAACACAGCAACTTAAATATATTGCTGAGTACATCAGAGCCCCGGATTTGTTGAATTCAAAATTTTTTTTAAACTTTTTCATTTTTACGACCCCTTAATAGTTTTTTAATTAAAGTTAATGTTTAAATAAAATACAATGTTGGAATTTATTTCCCTTCATCCAACTGTCACCAATCACTACTCAGCCATATGAAATACCCTGCCTCTCCCTCTTTGAATTTTCTTTGTTCTTCCATCTATTTACAAAACCAGATCACTCTCTCATTCAATAATGCATCATTAAGCAACACAGAAAATCGCATTCCTTCGCCCTTAGCCGCGTTAATCTTTCGAGTAAAACTACGACAATCGGAGCAAAAGGAACAGAATGAGAATGGCTCGGGAAAATCCTGATATACTCTTCGTTCGCTTTCGTCTTCCATTGGTCCTCAACCGCTTTCCGATGAATAAGCCTCTCCTATTTTGCCCCAACCCATTCAGCGAGCACTCTCCCATCAGAAAGGGGAGAAGGTTTCTATTCTCCTATCCCTCAAAAGTATAATGAGTTGATATCAAACTTTATTTTCCTCTCTCCCCCTCCCCCTCTCCTCCCCTCTCCCCCTCTCCATCCCTCTCCCTCCTCCCCCCTCCTACCCTCTCTCCCTCCTCTTCTCTCTCTCCCTCTCTATCTCTCTCCACACAACGCGCTATTGTCTCGCTCGATTCTCCGCTCGACTACTTGCCTTTGATTTCCACGTTCCCTTTCCACTCAGTCTTTACTCGCCTGTACAAATCTTTCTCTGCCAAAATCTCCCTAATCTCATTATCATCCTTCCATTTCCTCCATGTCGTTTTATTGAGCCAATTTTGCCTCGATTTTCCTCCTTTTCACGCCCCAATAACATCATGACTCTCTCCCTGTCCTTTATACCTTTCCTTCTTCCCGTATTCCTTCTATCGTAATTATCAATCATATATTGGTCTCTCTCTTCCTATCTCTCTCTCTCTCTCTCTCTTTCTCTCTTAATCTTCTGAAGTATCGTGACCCTTTATAATCGTCTCTCTGTTTAATACTCTACTGCAATATAAACACCTTTACGTATCTCCTCGAACCAGAGAAGTTCTCTATAAACGTAATGAATATTTTGTATTTAGTCTACATTTTTACGGGGATGAAAGTCGTTTCGGGAGGTTGCCTGGGGTCTCCTTATTTTTTTAAGATTAAAATAAAACAAAAAATTATTAATTCCCCACATAAACCCAGGCTATATTGAGGTATTCAAAAGCTCAGGTCTATTTTTGGAGCATCATTATAGTGTTTTCGTAGAAGCAAACAAAGCAAGTATCAAATGTGCCTCCCGGGAACGAGGGTGCTAGAATCCAAGAATAAACAACCTCCAAAGGCCCCAAATTGTTAAAACCGCCGCTTTATGTTTACATTTATTTTTATTTTAAGATACTTAAATAGTAAAATCGCGCAAATGAAGTATATAAAACCTCGCTGAAAACGATATATTTTCACTTGAACGCGTTGGTCAAAGAAACGGGCGGTGACTAGCATTAGTGTACGTTATATTCGCCTCGCCGCCTTAGCGATCTTCATATTCCTTTCTCTCTGCATTCCCTCCGTCCAACTGCCAGATTCTTGATTCCATCTCTCCCATTCTTCTCCTCGCTCTTTCTCTCAAACTTTTCTTCTTTATTGCCCCCTCCCCTCCCTTCTGGCCTTGCGCTCTCTTTATCACTTTCACTTAATTTCTGGAGTATTTCCTTAATCAGGGAAGGGAGATCTCCTGCCGCCCTTTATTCGAACCTCTTAAAAATCTATTCATCGGACCATTTGTGCTCCATGGGTCAGAGGCCAAGAATTGAAAATATAAGAGGGGATTTAAGGCATGATAAGTATCTTCCTTTCCCCACGCGTGAGAGAACTGTAAGTGGCAGGGAAATGAGAGTGAATTCTCATTCGGATGAATATGAGGTGACGCGATATTTCGCCAATGGTATACTGGAGAATATA
Organism: Tanypteryx hageni; assembly: GCA_028673005.1. Lineage (NCBI taxonomy): Eukaryota > Metazoa > Arthropoda > Insecta > Odonata > Petaluridae > Tanypteryx > Tanypteryx hageni. Next base: position 63,925,432 of record CM054116.1, read on the forward strand.
AGCTTTTAGGGCTTTGACATGCGTTCTCCATCATTTCAGTCTCACGGAGAAATTAATGTGCTCAAGTTCTCATACAGCATTAATTACTGTCATCCCTTCGTGTTCGTGGTTGAGAAAAATAACGCGATTCAGTGGTAAATTATTATCAAATCATGGAAACTTTAAAAGGTAAAAGTAATAAAAATTCCAACAAATTATAGACTTACTTCTATTTTTAAAGTTTTTTCATTACAGGAGCAAAAATTCTTTATTAAACTTCGTGATAAAATGATAACATAGTTTTCAATTCCGTTAAGTTCTGAGTCATGAACTAAATCACGAATTTATGGAACCAAATTCCATTTAAAGTATTAATTTTCAGATTTGCAAACAACTTTATTTGATTCCAATTACCACAATATCCCTTAAGAAATATTTGGGAAGGCACAAAAGATGTTTCCTCAGAAACCATTATTCAAACAGCGCGTGAGAAGGCATAGCGTTACATTTATCAGTATTTGCTAATCTCATGGAAATGTACCAGCGAATTTCTAGATAGGAAGTCTTAGGTTTACATTTGATTAAAGCTATTATGTAGGTCTCACTAGAAAGTAAATAAACTAAAGGATATAATTCTTCTATTAAATTCACGATGGAGATAATTTTCTATCCATTTCAGAAACTTCAAAATTTCTTTAAACTATTCAATGACAATCCGTCAAAGATTTTAATAACTGCCAAAATGAAAACATTTTCAGGTATATGATGTTTAATTATTACTTTTTATAACGCCATAAGCTAAACTTCCGATGATTCCTCAATTTTATGCAATATTTCATTTTTATTATTAGACATTCAGTTGATTTTGAAACATTTTAATTCATTGTACACCTTGCATCATAATTATTTTAACAAAGTCCCCCCAATTACTTCTGAGGGAATATATAAGTAGTTTTTGTTTACGAACACAAACATTACTTATCTGAATAAGGATTTTTTTAGATGAACTTAAAAGGTATTTCTATAGCATTTGAATACATGAGCTGATTATTTTTTCAATCAGATCTCCATTTACTTTCTATATTTATATGAATTATTCTTACGTTTTTTTTTGTATTATATTCTAGAATTATCTTATGTAATCCAATGCTTCAGATAACGTCCAGCCATTTTCATCAGTGTTAAGTGACACATAAGTTACGCGTACTGTTTCTTTGAGTTTGTGAATCGTAAGAAAATAAATACATTACTAAATATGTTAATACTTGCATAATATGCATCTAGCTCAAAACGCAAGAAATTCTCTAGTTCATTTCGATTCTTTCGCAATTCAGGGCAAGTCCACGTGATGAAAAGAATAATAAAAACATCCTTCCGTCAAAAACCTTATTCTCTGGTTTTAATATATCCCATTTCTCGATAATGAGACGCTATTTCTCATATTTCCCCCTCCATGACTTCGGTTCCCATTTCTCTCGCTATAAGGATGAATTCCAAATCTCAACCCTTCCTCACCTCCTTCCCTCTCCACTTATTCTCTCACATATTTTCATCCAAACTGCCTCCCTCTTCCAAAAATCCCATCTAGCACCCTTCCCCCCGCAATGATCCCACCTCATCCACGCCGAAATAATCCAAGGGAGAGCCTTTTAAAGCCTCAAGAGAGAGAGAAAGAAAAATAACTCTGGCGATCTTATTTTCCCGAACATGCCAGTCATTTTTCCTCCAACTGCCTTGAATGACCCTTTCATCTCGAGAAGGAAGCCTTTCACTTCCAGTCATCGGTTCCTCATTTGGACCGCTCTATCACCTTTATATTTCATCTCCTTCCGATAGCCTTCCCCTTAGAGCTTATTCCTTAAATCCAGATGGGGGTCATCAAAAGTTTTTCTCGCCGAAAGAGACGACTACGGCTGCGGCGGCTTGGCGGTGGCGGGTGCAGGTGCCTGGTCCCTATTGCGCCTCCGGGTTATTAACGAACGGCGTTTCGCGTCGTGCTTAACCGCCTATCAACGGCTTCCAGTTCGTTAGATAACTGAACTCGCCGCGCTTTCTCAATGGTCGAGATTTGGGAAATAATGGCTTTGCTAATAATCATCTTCAAAATTTCGAAAACTCTCACGATTCTAGTTCAATATATAGACGCGTTTATAGTAATTTAGTTCATATCCTTAGTGAAAGCACCTTATGTTTCCTGAAATAGAATTAGTGGTGTTTTGTCTCTTTCCAAAATGAAAAATCTTCTGAAAATCGATTTAACGCACTTCGACTGCGTCATAAAAGATCTGAAACAATATCAATTCTAAGAAAATGAGATATTTTATCCGAATAAAAACGTAAGCTCCTCTTAGACGTAGATAAGCCACAGGGGATGAGTTAGTAGTGCCGTGTTAATTTTTAAAAATAATATTGCACTTTTCCAATTGGCGCGTATAATGGAATTGATTTAAATATAAATTGTATTTATATAACTTTAAATTAAAATAATTTTTTTTTGTTACGTATCTTAAAGTTTTGTTACTAGAATGCCGCTTTTTGTCTCAGTTTGTATTATTGGATTTCTGTTAATCTGTCATTGTTTTGACTATTGAGACTGACAAAAAAATCGATTTTCCCAGCTATTACCAACATACTTGCTGATTCTATCGCTAAATTAGTAATTTATTGCAATAAATAATTATTTTGCAATAAATCATTCTCTTTTTGCATATTAAAATTTTTCAGCATTGAGGATCAACACATCTAACTGACAAAACCCGCATATAACTATACCACTCTTGCAATACCTGCATATCTACACTAACTCGGAGCTTACATGGCTTGTTGTTCTTCTGATTCCTTCATACATATAAGTCAAATCTATTATAAAATATTTAAGAGTTATTATCAACTTCATGGTAGTGTATGTTTGATAAGAATAGTCTCATCTTGAGGTTAAATTTAAATTCTAAAAAACAACTAAGCCGAGGAAGCTGAGAAAGGCAATTTTATCAAAGAGAGTGATAAAGTTTTTATATTGTTTAACATAATGTTTATCATTTCCTGAAATGTGACTATTGCGATACAATAAAATACTATGATAACGATAAAATGTATAAATTTTATTAATATCTTTATATAATTCATTTCCGAGCAATTTTAATTTACTGCTCCCAACAAATTTTCAACGAGATTACTCTAGCCTGCAAAGATTTATTTCAAAATGTTGACGATGGTAAACATCCCATCAAAAAATTTACAACACCTACCCACCATCGACTAAATTAACATTTGTTGCTTAGTCTCGAGTAAATAATTAATTTAGTTTGGAAATACTTCAAGAAATTTGGTAAAGTCGTGACGGCTTCAAGGACGGATTCTTACGTTGAAACGCGTTTCTCGTATCGGAAATATCTTCGGGAAACAGCGGCTACTAATTCCCTGTAACGTAAAAATATCTCTGTGCGAGAAGACTTCTCATTCCGGAGAGCACGGTTTTCATCAAACCTGCGAGTACCAAATCCTTCCCTAGTTTTTTCCCTACCGAAATATAAATGAAAGAAAAGTCTTTTCGCAATATGAAATTCGGGAACGTCTTAATATTTTGGCGATTTGACGGCAAATTACGACTTGCACCGGATATACGAATATGTGGGCGGTAATAGAATGAGAGAGAGAGAAGGAATGAGAGAGGTGTAAAGGAGATGCCATGCTCGGGAAAGTGCGGAGAGTTCGAGAAGAAATCCCGACCGCAAGATCCAAAAATCAAACAAGTCTCCCGGGAAGGAAATGGGCTTGATACGAGTCAAAAGAAATAAGCAGGAGAGGGGTTTATAAGAGGTGGAGAGAAGTATTAACGAGTTTCTTTCGACCAGCATCCAATACTCTTTCTCTCTTTTTCAGCTATTGTCCTATTCCAACCTCCCATCTCCACGTATCCCTATTCTCTCTAGACAACGAAAAAATAATTCGAAAAATGGAACAAAACCGAATATGCTAAATAAGAGTTGCAAATGGAGACTTGAATAAGAATGTTAAGAACATACAGAGCAACAAAAACCCGTCCACATAGGGAAATAGGTTATGATAAATTTTAAAAAGTTTCTTATTTTTTATTTTCTGATCGTTTCCGGTGTCACTTAAATTCCGTTGTTTATATATATATATATATATATATATATATATATATATATATATCAACGTTCCTTACAGAGGAGGATTAACATATAACATACTAGTTGAAGGTGCTTGCATACTGCAAGTATTTCATCTCACCTTGAAAAATCATTCATTTTTCAGACAGATATTTCATCATAAGAAATATTTCTTTAATTCTAAGGATTTCTCCTCGGGACAGGTTTTCGTTTTTCCATTATGGAACAATAATGGAGTAAAACTCGCTATTTTTTGCAATTTTAGGAATATTATAATTTTACCACATTGAGTTAATAATGCCACACATTTCTGCAAAATTTTAAATTTATAGTACAATTAGAATTGAAATATCATTTATCTAATTGTTTAAATTTTAATAATTTTTAATGGCCAAAATAACAATTTTATTGATAAATTGAAATATTTATTCGTTTACATAGACTAACCACTTAGTAATTTAAAAATTTCAGCTCCCTAACTTGCGGCGTAGTGTCTTATATATATATGCACTGGTGGTGTAGTGATTAGCGTGTCGGGTTCCCATTAAAAAGTTCCGGGGTTCAAACCCCGCGAATGTAGATTTATTAAAAATATATATCATTGCTGCCTGGCAGTAGGCAGCAGTACTGTCAGAATGGTATAGAGCCGGAAACAAATTATGTTGGCTGGCTATACATCCAATACAGCTGTGGGCGTGATCGGGACGATTTGAACGGATACAGTACTGCGATGTGGAAAGCAAGAGGTAAACTATCACATTACAATGCCTAGTAATGATTATATGGTTGGACAATATGAGTTATCTCGAGGTAAAACAATCCGAAGGTAAAATAGTACCCCAATCGGATCTCCGGACGGGGCTGCCTTGAGGAAAACATTTGTCGAAAGTAATTTACGAATAGGCACTTGGAACGTAAGAACTATGAGAAAGGCAGGAAAGCCATAGAACTTGAAAGAAGAAATGAGAAGAACAAGAGTTGACATTATAGGACTGAGCGAAACTAGATGGGAAGGAGAAGGACTGTTCGACTCGGAAGAGTTCACGGTAGTTTACTCTGGAGGAAATAGTGGGGAAACGGGAGTAGCTCTGGTACTTAGGAAAGATATGCTGAACGATAGGCTGATGGCAATAAAGCTAAAAAAAAAGTCCAATTGGACATGCTAATAATCCAGGTATATTTGCCAACGTTAGCTCATGAAGATGAAGGAATTGAGGAATGTATGAGCAAATTAATGACATTTACGAAGAAGACGGAAAGGAAAGGTAAACTGCATAATAATGGTAGATTGGAACAGCATAGTCGCAGAAGGAAAGGAAGAAAATGTTGTTGGGCAGTACGGTCTTGGAAAGGGAAACTGAGGAGGGAAAAAACTAGTAGAATTCTGAATCAATAATGACCTTGTAGTGACTAATACATGGTTCAAAAATCCTAAACGAAGGTTATACACATGGAAAAGCCCAGAAGATAGAATGAGATGCCAAATAGATTACATCCAAGTAAAACAAAGATACAGGAACAGTATAAAGACCGCCAGGTCATTACCAGGAGCAGACATTGATTCAGATCAGTCTTCTAATAGTTGTCGTAAGTACAATGCTCAAACAAATAAGAAAACTAAGAATAGAAAGACAGACTTGGGACCTATAAAACCTGAAAGAAAGGCAGGATGTAGCCAGCATGAAGTTGAAAGATCGTCTAAGAAATTTGGAAAACAAACCAAAGACCGTGGATATAGAATGGGAAGAAATGAAAACCAGTATCAAGGATACCTTGGATAAAAAGATTGGAAAACAAGAGAAGAAAATCAGAAAACCCTGGATCAATAAGGAAATGCTGGAGAAAATGGAAAAACGTTAACCGTGACGAAGGTAGAGCCAACTATATACGTATATACAATGAGTTGAGAAGGGTAACAGATAAAGATAGAGAAAATTGGATAAAAGAAAAATGTGATTAAATACAACAAATGCAGAAGTTAGGACGGTACGGTATGATGTACGCTAGGGTACTGGAATTAGAAGATAAGAAGTTGAATGGAATTTGTGGTAAAGGAATTGTGAATACGGATGGGAAGAGTCTCAGAAACAAAGGATGTAGCACAGATATGAGAAGAATACATTAAGGAACTATATAACAAATAGGCAGGATCAGCAAAAATAGAACTGGCAGATGAGAAAAACATTAAAAAAGACAACTTAGGACCAAGTATTATGGAGAAAAAAGTATAAAAAGCGATAGTGGAATTTAAAAAAAGGGAAAGCCACAGGCAGCGATGGAATACCGGCTGGGGTACTTAAAGTCATGGGATCAGAAGAACTAAAAGCGATCGCGAAATTAAATAAGATTTACGACACGGAAGAGTGGCCTCGGGATTTCCTAGAAGTAACAATGATCCCTCTAAAGAAGAAGCAAAAGGCAATGCAGTGTAAATATTACAGAACGATAGGCCTTCTGTCACACACTTCGGAGATCCTCACAAGGATTCTTAATAAAAGGCGGGAGAAAAAGGCAGAATAAATGCTACGAGAAGATCATTTCGGTTTCAGAAAAGGACGAAGAACTAGAGATGCTATAGGAGTAGTTAGAATCATATCAGAAAGGGCAATAGAATACAGTCAAGATATCTGCGCATGTTTCGTAGACTGGCAGAAGGCCTTTGATAGAGTAAATTGGGTAAAGTTGATGAAGATATTAAAGGATATAGGTGTAGACTGGAAAGATAGGAGACTGATTAGGAATCTATATGAGAATCAAGTTGTAAAGGTCAGGTTGGAGAATGCGGACACCTGCGTAATAAATATCGGTAGAGGCGTAAGACAGGGCTGCTGCCTATCGCCGACCCTAGTCAATATATATGGAGAAAGTCTAATGCAAGAAATGTTAAAAGGCACAGGAGATTACAAAATTGGAGGAAGGATTATAAAAACAGTAAAATACGCGGATGATCAAGTACTTCTAGGAAGAAAGGAAGAAAAACTCCAGAAAATGATAAGTAGACTAGTAATACTAGGTAGAAAATACGGTATGAAAATAAATAAATACAGAAAAATCCAAGGTCATTCGAATATCAGGCAAAGAAGTGAATCTGAACATAAGTATTGAAGGAATTATTTAGAACAAGTTTCAGAATATAAATACCTTAGAAGCATCATAACAAGAGAAACAAAATGTTCGGATGAGATCAGGACTAGAATAGGAAAAGCAAAAGCAGCTTTCAGAAGAAAGAAACCTCCTCTTCATATCTAGATAACTCTCCCTTTCAAATCGTCATCAGCTGAAACCTTTTTCTACCTCTTTCCCCTTTTTCCATTTAGTTTTCCTTCTAACACGTCTTCAATCATACTCTCTCTCCTCAGGTAATGCCCAACCCAGTTTGCCTTCCTCTTTCTAATAGTCTGTATAATCATTTGCTTCTCTCCTGCTCTTCGTAGCACTTCATCGTTTTTCATCCTATCCGTCCATTTTATCTTCAGCATTCTCCTCCAAGTCCACATTTTAAAGCTTTCCAAGTATTTGATGTCATTTTTCCTTAGCGTCCATGTTTCTGCCCCATACAATGCTATACTCCATACGTAGCATTTTATCAACTTCTTGCGGATATCTTCCCTTATATTCCCTGTAAGTAGTTGTTTCTTTCTCCTGAAAGCCGCTTTTGCTTTTCCTATTCTAGTTCTGATCTCATCCGTACATTTTGCCTCTCGTGTTATGATACTTCCAAGGTATTTATATTCTGAAACTTGTTCTAATGGCTTTCCCCCAATAGTTATGTTCAGATTCTCTTCTTTACCCGATATTCAAATTACCTTGGATTTTTCTGTATTTATTTCCATACCGTATTTTCTACCTGTTATCAATAGTCTATTTATCATTTTTTGTAGCTCCTCTTCCTTTCTTGCTAGCCTTGTCTTACTCCTCTACCGATATTTATTCCGCAGGTGTCCACATTCTCAAACCTGACCTTTACAACTTGATTCTCATATGTATATGATATTGATATATATATATATATTTATATAAACTAAAGGAAAAGAAAAGGTGGTGATGAGGGTGGCAACAAGGTGTTGAGGGAAGCCCAGCGGACGCTTACCAAGTTGAGGACCAAGCTGGCAGGCTGCTGGGGGCGTCGAAGAGACACGTGAAACACACGAACACAAAAACACACGCAAGCTTATCGGGCCTATGCCCTTCTTCAGCGAAAGAGTAACGTAAAGTGACACACTGGGTGGGGAAAGACATATATATAAGCAATCCCGTCGTCGCACACCCACTGTTCTTGAATCTAGCCTTCCACTCAACCTAACAACTCTTTTCTATCCGGAAATCTACGAAGCCCTCAAGACAATCCTCAATGCCGCCCGCACTATCCTTACTTTTACCTCCAACCAGTCCCACTTCAACAATTTCCCGATCCTCTCCTTCCGCCGGCTTTCCAATTTGGAGAATATTCTGTGGTAGAAGAAACAACCCACATCCACCCGCTGTACGGTCTCACCCCTGCGGCAAACCTCGATGCCTTGCATGCCCAATCCACCTACCCTCATCTTCTTTCTCCATTCCCTCCACCGACATTACCTACCCCATTAACTCCAGAATCTACTGCACCGCACGTAATGTCATATACATACCTCCTCACCTGTACCTTACGTTATTTTAGATAGGCCTCACCTTTAAACAAAATAATAAACGGCCACGGAAACAGCCCCAATCTAAAACTTCCTCTCTCAAAGTGGCCTCACATGCCAATTCCCATAGTCTCCTTCAATAATTGCTAAAAAGTAAGGGCTATTTGTTCGACCAGACAGCAACCCCGTCTTCCTTCTCCGGCAGTAGGAACTTGCCGACACATCTCTTCCAATCTTTCTTCCCCCCCTGGACTTCATCTCTGATAACCTTATTGGCTACCCACCCACTCCCTTCCCCGCCTCCTCCAATCTCCTAACTCCTCACATTACCTTGTCATTCTTACATCCCCCGCCCAGCGAATGTATTTGATTAAAGCCCTAGTCTAGCTGCTCTCTCAGATAAACCTTTTATTTCCACGATGTTGCTCTTCCATTTAATGGTGACGATGAACCCAACTCCTCCTGTTCTACCTATGTCAGTTCAACTTAGATGAAAAATATGACCACTCTTCATTTCCAGGAGGCCATTTCCTTTTCTTCTTACCTCTTATCATTGCTGAACAAAATCCGGCAATTGAATGTAAATATGTAGGTTAAAGGAATTGATTAAGGATGAGAAAGAATGGCAGTGGATGTTTAACCTCCGAGGATTCTTAATACCCACTGCCTTATGCCTTGTTTCTGACCACTGCCACAATCAGGGGCAATCCAACCTCCGGAGAATGAAGCCGGTTTTTAATAACTTTTATATTAACTTCATATTTATCTATAATAATATAACTACTTGTGCCTCACTCACTGACACAAACTTCAAAGGTACTTCCAAAAGGGCTAGAAATATGAAATTTGGCATGTTGATAGGTCAACTGGCACAACCGACGAGAAAAATCAAAAATCACAAAAAATTCATATTTAAGGGGTATTTTCCACCCCAATGTTCAATTTAAATACCCCATAAGAAAAGCATAGGATGCATTGCAAGGATTACTAAAAATGCATTTTTAAATTACTTAAAATTGGGATACGAATTCGTGAAAAGAATAGTTGTCTATCGGAAAAACGGAGTTCTTAATTTTTAAGAGATAATTCAAATACATACCAATTAGCGTAAATATCTGCTTTTAATCGGAAAAAGTGTGAATTTTTTCCTCTTTTCAACGATGAAAATCTTTTAATGCTATGGCAACGATCTCAATGCCTTTCAAGGGATCTGATATTATACGTTACGATTGCAGTGATTTAATACTTTTAATGGAAATTAATGCCGTCATAACGAATTACAGTTAAACTTCCATAACTCAAATCTCAATGAAAAGTAATAATTATTCGAGTAATATAAAATTCAGGTAATGGAAATATATTTTTAAATATTTGTATATATACAGTGGAACTTCTTTAACTTGAATCTTAAAGGAAAGCAACAATTATTTGAGTTATAAAAAATTCGAGTTACGGAATTATATTTTTTTCATTTTTCTTTCATTGAATTAACATCAAGTTTATTCCCATAAGTATATAAGTTAACTTATTCTAATTTTCAATATCATGCATATTATGAAAAAATCATCACCAATATTTTCTTCCGAAAATATGTAAGATTTTACTATATCCAAAATACTAATTGCATCACGCACTGTGATTGAGGGTATCATAGATAATTGCAATTCTCACGTACTACTGAAAGCACAAACATGACGATTAAATTTGGGTTATCAACTGTAGGAAGGAGCGAATAGATTTGTTTTTCTCCAGGGCTATAATGAATCACAATAGGAGAAGCAACTCTGACAGCAGTGACAGTAAAACGTGAAAAGTATTTTAATGTTGTGTTTCGTAATTTTTCGAGAAACTTTAACACTTTTCAATTGGTAAATGTAATGGCGTCATACCTATATCTCGATATTTTTTATCCAAATACGCGCTAAAAGCATGGATGATGATGTCATAATCTTAACAGAAAATATCCTAATTTTTCTATAAATTTAATGTATAGGGTATTGTCTTAATGATGATTATTCTTATTGCTCATACAGTTCGATCTGAGTCACTAAACTTGAAATACGAAAACTTGGACACGAGACGGTGGCCAGAGAAATTGGAAATTACGGATAGTTGCCTTAATTTCACGTAAAATTATAAATATACTGCTATTACTAGTGGAATTTATTATTTAATAGATATAGGCTTCACGTGACTGAAGTGTGTTGCACTGGAGATCGCGTTGGTTTATTTACGAGTTTAGATCTTGGTGTATTGTAATTTTTTTAAGCGCTTGCAGTATGCAAGCACCGACTACTGGTATATATATATAATATATATATATATATATATATATATATAGGTTTATATATTTTTATTCAAGCCCTTCGACATCAGAAAAATTTGTTACCTTTAGCAGGATTCGAATCACTTCATGCTTGTACTACTCGTCATGAGCCCTGAATTAAAACAAGTACGCCACGGTAAGCATGACGAACAGTTGAGTAATCTGTTTATATATTTGTAGATCAGCTCTAAAAAATCAATAAAGAATCGAAAAAGAAAATTTAAATTAGACAAGAATGCTTTATTCACATATTAAAAGTGATTTACGAAAGAATATTTGGAAAAACGACCCGGGTTCGACTCTAAGAAAGACATTGCATTTTCCATAAAATATCACGTAAACATCGACTTTTTGTCGTGCAGGCTTTTATTCTTTTTAATAACTAAGTTAGAAATAATTAGATCTTATTATTAGAACATATATACTTCTTTCATGCATACATATATATCCATGTCTATGCGTATGTATATATACTATATATGACGAGTTTACCGTATAATACAAGTACTATAAGGTGAAAAAGAAAAACAATCTTTCGAAAGCCGCCTTAACCTCAAGCCAGGTGAATCTCACTATCTTCTAAAAACCGCTTCTCCAAGCACCATAGCACCATTTCTCTTTTTGCTGCTCCAGGATAAGATTTTACCTCAAGAGTGAAAGCGCCCTCCAATGTCTTCCTGGTTTACTAAGAGAAAGGTGCTGGAAGAGAGAAAGAAAAGAAGGAAGCGGGAGATAAAGAGAGAGATATGGAGGGTGGGACATTATTTGCTTGTTCCTTGAACGTGCTCCGGTGTAGTAGCTCGAGAGCTAATTTTAGGTTTCATAACGAGTGCAGTTGAATGCGTAAAGAAGGGAAGAAATGAAGAGACTCCGAATGCTTAATTTCGAGATAAAACCTTAGTGAAGAATCGCGCTTTGTTGACTCAACCTTCTGTCAATAACGACTCGAAAACGTAGGAAATTTCAACGATTCATAAATCTTGATAAGTATTGAAAAGAAAATTTACCTCGGAGTGTGTGGGTGGCTGAATGATTCCGTATTCAAATTCTCAAGCACGAAGGTCGGTGCAGTGCGTTTCAAAATAGCTTCCTATTAATAATTACGCGATATTGAATGCTGTTCACATACTATGACGTCGTATGCATTCATATTTCAAATAACGTCGAGTGATCTGAGAACGACTGCTTCAGTTTTGACTAGATTAGATTGGCACCACATGTATTTGTTCATTTGATCATTACGTAATCGGCAGGAATCTGATGTGCAGAACTGTGATTTTTAATTAATATCCTATAATTGAGAATTCGACGCGAGATTAATGCGCGACGCGTACCCCCTGAAATGATCAGATGGCGGGATTGACGGGCATATCGCGTAGAGGCAGAGCTCCTAGTTTTAATAATATCTTAAATTGAGACACAAAGTGGTGACTCGTAAAGGTGGATAAGAAAAAGGGTATACTGAAATATTTTCCGAATAAACCTAAATAATCAGCCTTGAACGTAAAAATCCTAGCTTTTTCTTCCTTTCTACGGGGAATTTTAGTCGCCATGATTACTACCCACATAGTTGTCTCTACTAAGATGGAGTAACAGGAATTATTTTTTTGCATTAATCGACGATAAAATGACATCCATTTACGTAACTAAAAAATTGTTTTTTTTTCAGTAAATCGTAAATCAAGAATGCTGGCCAATATTCATACAATCTAAATTATCAAAGCATAACTACGATTTCAGTTGAAAATACTTTTGATTCCTTTAAAACTCCACTTTTTGAATTAATTACCATTCGTGATAATTTATAAAGTTCTAAGAGAGGTTGCAAAGTAAGCGAACTATTCTTAATTAGCATTTTGAGATTTCGAATTATTAGTATATATTCCATTTTACCGCGCTAATATTCCGTGGGTGAAGTTTGTAATTAATTCTTGGCTTTTTAACATTCAATTTAATAAAAACTTGTTTTCATAAATTTAATATTGAAATGAATCGCCAAATTTTTATAATTAAAAAACATATGTTGATTGGATTTGATTAAAATTAAATACATACATCAAATGACATTCTTAAGATAAACAACTTATATTACATTTTAAAAGATAAAAATAAACTTCATCATCGTAAATTTAATATACAAGCCACTAAGAATCGGAACATGTATGTAAGCACTTATATTTGGTATGTCCGATAGCTATAACAAGATTGTTATGGCTATTGCATATTCCTAAGATATGTGTTCTTAGGTATCTGCAATAGCTATAACAATCTTGTTATATCTATCGGAGATACCAAATATAAGTGCTTACATGTATTTTCATGTTCTGATTCTTAGTGGCTTGTTTATTAAATTTACGATGATGAAGTTTATTTTTATCTTTAAAATGTAATATGTTGTTTTTTATTTTTTTCAAGTATGTGCTTTAACTTTTAATACCTTATTTAAAAATTTATTTTTAAACCATAGTACGAAGCATGAGGTTTTACGCAAAGGACAAAAATAATGAATTATTACATGTGAATACGATGTTAAAGTATTCTAGCTAAACTCAATCAATACGACAAAATATATAAACAATTTCTACAGTAATTCCGAAAATAACTTCATTTGTCGACAAAAGTGAAACTTTTGAACCGTTTAAGATGAACTTTTAAAATTAATTCATCCATAATTTGCATTATTTAATATATATGTTCGAAGAAAAAGAATATGAAAACCACATAAAAATAACCATCCTGTTAACAGTAACAATGAGGTATTCTTGGAAAAGTTAAATATATTGAATGTTTTGATTATCGATATAATAATTTGTTTTTTTATCACGTACATTTTCAAATTGAAATATCTCAAAGACTATGCAATGAATCTTTATAAATCTTTTTGATTTGCATTTCTACGAGTTGTACTTAGAGTTTACATTTTCGAGGCAGTGCAATGTAAAGTTTATCTAAAATACGATAAAAACTATTTCTTTATATATTCTTCATATAAAAAACCAATGTCTTCTCTTTGTAATTGTCCTGTTGTGATCCAAAAACTAATCGAAAGGGAAGTTATGATGACTTAATTTGAACGATAGGTTTGTTTACAGCAGTGCCATTTCTAAGGTGTGGAAGAAATGCGAAGGAACATACGACCGTAATATTTTAATTAGCTTTTTGTTTTGTTTACCTTGTCGACGAAAGAACTTAGTAAGTAAATAAGTAAAGATGGAGACTACGGCGAAATTGATGTTAAATAGAATTAACTCCTTAACCGTAAAATTCAATTTTACGGTTAAGGATTTAATTCTATTTAACAACTTAGTAAGTAGTTTTTTTAATTCACACTATTTATATAATAATTTTCTTATTCCAACCTGTGTCACGAACAATTTTGAATAGATTTCTCTCAATGATTAACTATCAAACATCAATAATTACTTCCAAATTAAATTGATGCTATGTGAAACTAATGTTTAATATGCATTTTGATTGAAAAAGATCCGAGTTCGACTCCGGAAGATAATTTCTATTTCCCATACTATAACACGTAAAAATGTATTAGTCGACGTGCAGGCTTCTTTTTTGCAAATTAAAATTAGAAAAATTGACTTTCGATCTTCAGACCCGGACTGTTTTAAAGGCAAATTAATATACGTATAATTAATTAACGAGAGTTGGGATTTGTGGAGGCGGAGCTTAGGATGCGTAGCTGCCTAGACTTCTGCCGATTCCCCCTCCACCGCATTTCCACTCCACCCCCTCCACTGCATTTTGCCTACCGCGCAGCCCAAGCGCTAAGCCGTTCTTGGACAGTCCGAACGACTCGTATTCCTCTATTCGCAAATTGTTTCGGAAATTGGCAATACAAGAAATCTTATATTTTCAAGGTATCGTCACCACACATTCAGAAACAACGTTAAAATTTCACCTTGCGGTACACGCGTTAATTTTTTAACCGCCAGGAATCGCGTGGGATGCTCCTGACACCCCAAAAATTGTATTTGTTACAAAAAACAACATCACTATTATTCAATTAATTCTTTATTTTGTTTTATTCATAATCATTTATAAGTGAATTTTGAGAATCTCCGAATTATTTTGTCATTATTGATCTATTTCGAAAAGAAAGTCTTATAAGGTACACTTTCATGAAAACTCAAAAGATTAGAAAAGAAAGGCACGCGGTAACGGTAAGGGGCGAAGGCTAACAGCGCACTGAGCTCCAAGCAGTGAGACTCGATGAGAACATAGGACCCGCCTGAGGAGGACTACCTGATTCGCATCTCCTCCACCCGGAGGGGAAAACGCCCAGATCCTAGCTCTCGTTAATTTTAGTTTAGTTTCTTATTCTTATCGTCGATTTTCCTGTACGGGTCGAAGTGGTCCATAAATGCCGTTTTAACTTGAAAATGTTACGTTTTTTAGACGTGAAACGTTTTTGTTGTTAACGACTGCATCGTTGTTGCATAATTAGCGAAATTAGGCATTTTTTATTTAACTGGATTATATGGGAAACGATAACTATATATTAAGTGGGGATATTCCCTATATTAAGCATAGGCCTACCTGAAGCAACCTGTGTTTACACATGGGCAACTCTAAAGCCAATAACCCTGCAAATATCAGGTTTGCTTTACCTGGTAACCCAATAACATAACCAAAAATTTTGTTAATCATTATGCCTTGATTTAAAAAATATTTTCAATAAACTAAAATTGCAATTTACTTATCAATGTGAACAACCATCTATGTGTTAAAAACGTAAACATATATATTTTTGTTAACATACACAAGCGTAGCTGTGTCACGGGCTACTAGTACTAAATAATGTCGAGAAGAAAAATCTTTAAAATAATACGCTGCTGCACTGGCTGTAAGAGCAGAAATGTACACCTTCCCCTTTAGCATAAACGTCAACCTCGCGCTACCGTTTTGAGTGAAGATTAAAAACAAACCTTTATTAGGATATCCATCGCCTAAACACGCAAAGTGAGCCATATTTCATTTATGGCACCGAACAAACGACGCAAGTAGCATTCCTACAAGCACACGGTATCCTCGCGAGCGCATGATCCTACGGGATAGGTTATTTTTATCATGAGACTCTTAAGAGGAAAAAATTACGCGAGAGATGTATCTTAACGTAAGAGTCTGTGTGTGTCCTTTTCATACTTAGCAGAAAAGGTTGATGGAAGTGATGTGTAAGGGGAATGAAAGAAGGAAAGTTCTAAAGATATAAATAAATAAACGCTCACATAGGATCCCCATGGAAGTAAAAAAACTTAAATATATATATATACCTCATCCTTAAAATATTTTAAAATGTAAATGAAAAAGGTTTGCATGTTAAGGAATGATTTTTTGCATGATTCATATATGCGATGCGAATTTATAATTCCGGTTAATAATAAGAAGCACTGCAAAAATCTATGAAAATAATTATTAAAATAGTTAATTACCAAAAATTTTAATAGGAAGTTAACTTAAAATTAATTAATGAAAAACGCGCTTTTAATTATAAATAATTCGGACGCCTTCTCTCTCTCGTACTAAAGCATTCAAAACACACTTTTCTTACGCATATAAGGATGACAATACAATCTCGAGGTTTAACAATGATACGGTCGGCAAGACAACATATCTTTTAAAAACTTAAAATTTTCCAGTAAATGTGATGTAAGCGTGTAACTTGAGCGATTTAAAACCGAAGGTAAAAGTCAACGATAAGAATAAGAATCTATTTTATTTTTATTTTAAATGGATTAGGCCCTAAGATCGTAGGTCAATTACTTCTAATTTAATTTTGCAAAAGAATAAAAGCCTGCAAGTGAAAAAATGTCTTTTTAAGTGTTCTCTTATGGGGATTTCTATAGAGCGTTCCGGCGGACTAACGGACGGACGAACATACGTACAGAATAAGAATATTATGTATATAATATATAATCCTTTTTATCATTCTCCATAATTGAATTCTGCATCTTCTCAGCTATTCCTTTATCTCTCTCTCTATACCTCTTTTTCTCTTTCTATCTATTTCTCCCTCCCTCCCTCTTCCCCCTCTCTCTTTCCATCCCTCTCTCTCTCTCTCTACCTCTACCTCTTTTTCTCTTCCTATCTATTTCTCCCTCTCTCTCTCTCTCCCTCCTTCTCTCACCCAATCTTACCTCCTGCTCCGTCGTTAAAATGCTCCGAGCATCCATTATTCCACGATGGACCCCTATTTATGCAGGGAAACTTGGAGGATGTATCATATTCAATTTTAAGCAGCTTCCATATCGGTATTTCCAGAGCGTACGGCCTCCTACTTCCATCGACTTCCTTAAAAAATCGAGACGTATTCTGGAGCTAAGAACGCTTTTGAGGTTTGAGTTACGCGAAATGAGAATCCGGAGTATATGCAACGCCCCAATACGTTTACGGTTCCTGATGTTCTGAAAGTAATGGCATGAATCATGCAACCATGGAGGTTTTCTTGAGATTTTTGTATCTCCGACTTATATGAGGAAAGCGAGGTAATAGTCAATCTTCCGTTTACTCAACATGTTTTTCCCATTGTAAACGTTTTGTAGTAAATATTAATCCGATGTTATCAAGGAATGACTCGATATACTCCCTGTTTATATTTTAATAATTTAACAAAAAAATTACTAGTTTGGTTTATTTTTAATTGAATTGGTTGCGACTATTATATTACCAAAGGATCTTGCTTCTTCGTATATTGTGAGACAAGGATATTCTTGAACACCCCTTTAAATTTAATTTTAATTCAACGGGTTTGTTACAGAAAAGAGGAATAAGACATATCAAAAGCCTAAAAGTTTACGCAACCGCAAGCGGATACCGTTTAATATTTTACGAATGCAACGTTTTAATTTTTTCATTTGATTTTTTTCTCTGCTGATAAAGCGGCCGATAAAATTAGTTTTTTCCGCTCACTAGGGAAATATCGTTGTTTTCTTACAGTAACTTTTGTTAAAACATTAAATATCCACAGATTTCACATATATACATCTGGTAACAGCTCCTCAAGTTGTAGTCGCTGTTTACAGTTAGGCCGAATAAATAAATCATCAAACACAAATGTGTAGCAAAGAGGTAAGCGGTAGCGGCCGTTAATTAACTCCCGTAATTAAAGACAAAAACGATTCCCATGCTTAATTGAGTTATGTTATTTCCCGTTTACCTGAATGTTGATTTTGAAGTTCGTAGCAAACCCCTCGGGCGATTGGCTCTCCACCACCGGATAGGGAGTAGGTGCTCCGTTAAACTGTTTCTGAGATCAAAAGGGTTTCTGAAGCTGATGATCGGGAAATATTGAATTTCGAATATTTCCCCGGGAGAATCTTTCGTCGTATCATTTCCATACGATGGCTAGGACACGAAGAGGGCTTTAATAAAATTATCATTGAACATTGAAAAATTTTCCCGCTCCAACTCTCCCTTACTCAAACCAAACGAGATAGTCCCTCGATTTTTGCGACTTACATGTTCGCGGTTTCATAAATTTGCGCAGAAATTTTTGTGGCAACTTTCACTGTTCGTGGAAGGTAAATTTTACTTATTCGCACACGCCGATCGCATCATGCTATGCTCGTTCGCTAAAATCGACGAAATACTGCGTTATTTCCTCTCGGCAACAAAACAAGTATAAAGTAATTACATTCTGCAGGAGTAGTGGCGCAGTGAAGAATGCAGAGAACGACTGGGGAGATGGGCATATGATGCTATACTCTGTGCGTCTTTGTCTCCCTCCATCTATCTTCGCACATATGTAGTTAACAATAGTACAACCTTTTTGCATTACATACAATACTGTGATTAATATATAGCCCTAACACCCTAAGGAAATTAAATAAATTCCAGGAAAAGAGTGAAAATAGAGACTAAAGTACATTCCTTTTAACCCATTTTCCCATACGATTTTAGTATCCACGTACGCGGTTCCTATACTTGCGTTGTTTTTCCGGGAAAGTAACTCGCGAATATGGCGGAATTACTGCAATTTGAAAACCCCGCAGCATAAGAGGCTTTTTATTCGTTGTGGTTTTCCAGGTGCAGAATACTTCATAGCAACCGCGCTGTTCCTCTAAAATGTCCCATAACTCTCCTACCGTAGGCATTTTCGTCCACGTGCTATTTTGCACTCCACCTCAGCCTCTCCCTTTGCCCGTCTCAATTACATGGTTTCTTTATGCGGACAGCTGCTCCCCTTGTTTTATACTGTCCACGGGACATGAAGCTCAAACATTTGCTCTGGTCTCGAGGACAACACTCTTCCTCAACTTCGGCTGAACTTCCTTGCCCGCTCAAAGGGGGCTTAGGCAAAAGCTACTCACAAATAATCTCCCGCATCCGCCCTCCCCTCCGTCTCCTCCTCCTCTCACCTCCTCTCCCCTCCTCTCCTTTTCTCTTTCATGAAAGTCATAGTCGAGGCAGTTTTTAAACTCTCCATTTCATCACTTAATTCCTCCCTTTCTCCTTCGAGCAAGGGAAAGGGAGAGAGAGGAGACTTTATTTTTCTTCTCCCTTTACCTCACGTCTTTGTTTACTTCGTTCAACTTTCTCTCTCTCTCTCTCTTCCTTTACCTTTCTCTCTTTGACCTATTCTCCTATTCATCTCCTCCTCTCCGTCCCTACTCTCATGCTGCTATGTCTCTTGTCCCGCACGCTTGCCCATTCTTCTCCTCAACCTTAGGATAGACCCTTGCCTTGACAGCGCCAGTCTTATTTGATGAATGACTCTTTCCCTTCCTCCTTCTTCCGCTCCCTTCTGTGCTTCATGCCGACAAATTCAACCTCCTTCTTCGCGAGACAAACAACCTCTTCATTAAGGCAAAACATAATTTCGTTGGAACTTTTTATCTCGCGGCATTGTCCTTATTGATCCGAATATATTTCCGCCCGCACGGTGATTTTCTAATTTTTTCCTTCGAATTTTTATGTCCTAGGTTTGAAGCTCTTCGGCTGTCTTTTTTTTAGCTATTTCGGGGAGTAAATTCTGTATTTAGACCTGTATTCCTTATTCCAGTTTCTCTTTTGTTTGTTTCTGCGTCTTTACCTTGTGAGTATTCTCCTCCTCGTCTGACATCTATCTAAGGGAGGCTTATATACCACGTAACGAAGCATCTAATCAGCGTTCGGTTGAATTCCTTCAATGCAAGAGAGGAATATAGAATAGGATCGCGGATGAAAGGGTTCGTATGATTAGAATGATATATATGGGGTCAGAGAGAGAGAAAAATGGAGAGGAAACGCATTCCTGCAATTCTCAAATTAACCCGCTCGTTTTTTTATTTTTCTCTCGCGAACACCACGTTCTTAATTTTAGACTCCTTCGGGCGATATCCGCCTCGTTTTTGCGCGCAAAAGGTCTCTTATTAATTCGCTCTATCGGTAGGATTTTCTGATGGAGCGGAAAGGAGATGAAGAGACGATTATTGCAAAAATTTAATAACTTTTTATATTAATGTACAATCTATTAATAATAAAAAGACTCAAATTTCCTTTCGTATAATTAATAAGTATACATACATACATATACATATTATATATACAATACATATTGCGCAGGACATGCTTAAAAATATATAATTTTATTATCATTAAGATTTTGCGGAATTATTACCATTCAATGTGATTTTTAAAGACAAAGGATTCTATAGAACTTACTAAAATAAATAAAAAGAAGAGAAACACTTAGTAAAATAATTATAATAATGATACTAAAATAAATTTACCATTATCCCAACTTGACTTCAAACGCTTCTTCATATTATATGTAAATGATGACATATGCTGCTTGTCTAACAGCGAGGAACTTTAAATTTTCATTGAAATAAAGTGAAGTACGCAAATTAGCGTTTAAATGTACATTTTCTCTAATAACTTTGTCCGTTGTCCGCTATTATATTCATTATAATAAAAGAAGGGAAAATATAATGCGGAAATAATTTTTCGCCTGTGTGAAAATGGTGCTGTCAGCACCAAGGCTAGTAAATATTTGTGAAAAAGAAAAAACAAGCTTTACAAGCTGGTGTACGACATTTCTTTTTAATTTATTACCGACCGGGTATATCATGCTAAAGTAAAAATTGGATAATTATTCAGAGAAAAAATCCTCAATTTCGGGAAGGAGAAATACGCGATGGGATATTACGCAAGTAAATCCTGATTTTAATCTATAAGATATGTGATTATAAATTGTATCTTTCTCTATTCAGAACAAAAAAGTAAAAAGAGGAGTTTTACCATTGCTACTAGCTAGCATTAATAAATATATTAAACTGATCTATAAAAATATGGCATTTTAGATACCATTCAGCTAACAACCTCCAAAATGTCATTTCTAAATGTAAATTATCAATGCGATAACTGATTTAAACCAAAATATATAAAATTAAGGGTCCAACGATAGAATATTTCGGCAGAGATTTGAAATAATATTGTAAAATATATCCGATAAAGTTTTTAACGGTTAACTCTCGGAAAATACGATACCTTCATATTAAAATATAAATAAAATTTACCATTAGTGTTAAATGGCAACATTAATGCGTGTCATATATGTCTGCTTTATCAAGGCAGCCAAGGATGAGCAGCCAATCTCGCAAATAATTTGAGCTACGTTTGCTTTCTCATTAATGTCAGCTTTAGCATAAAAATAAATATATTTATTAAGTGAGGATTTTTTAACTTTATGGCGATATTTTTGAGTTATTATTTGAAATTATCAAAGAAAAATAAAGGGTCTCATTATGAAATTTTTCTTTATTATTTGCCACCCCCAAAGTAAATACCTGACTGAGCCACTGTATTAAGAAATACATTTTAATGGAAAACACCAAATAACAGTAAAAACACACAAGAAATAAATAAAGGAAGTTCACTTATATTAAATTCTTTTCGTGGAGAAGTTTTCATGTTGAATTAACGCGATTAGTTAAGGTATTTAAACCAAATATAATTCCCACAGAAATCGTTCGCAGAGTAATAGCCTCGAGAGTTGAGACTGTGGATTTTTAACGACGTTTATCTATGGACTTTGTTAAAACTTTATCTGATACCTGAAAGTTTTTATATTTTTGAATTTGTATTTATTACACTTTGTTACCCTTCAAATTAATATGATGTAATTTTTCTATTCATTCTAATTTTTACGAATTAAGATTTTCCTAACTGCGCCTATAATAATAGATTTTATGTACACCAAATTTGTGATTTCTGAAAATTTACGCTCATCTAAGTTTCAATCACTAACGGGATAATCCTCGTACGTTGCACCGACTCTCAACTTACCAATGATTTATTATAATGTTTAAGCGTTATCATTCATAATTTTAACGTGTAATTTTTTTAATTTTCGTACACCTCATACTTGACATCAGGGGTACACAACATATGGCCCGCGGGCCAAATATGGCCCGCCGACATATTTTGCCCGACAGGATTTAGCTCAGCTGGTGCTTTCCTTTCCCGTAAAAAATAGAAGTAAAATTTGTTATGGATATTTATCGCATGTGTGAACAAACATTCTCTCTTATGAAATTAAACAAAGCTTCATTAAGTTCAGCACTGACAGATCAGAGTTTAAGAGATATTCTAGTAACAACAACTACCAACATCATTCTGGATATAAGTGGAACGGCGAGAGAAAAACGGTGCAAAATCTCCCATTAAGTAAATTATATTTATCGCCTCATTTTTGTCGCATAAAAATTACAGGTAAAATGTTGGTACGGTAATTTCTGAATCTACAATAGTGTACTTAAATTTTTTATGTACAAAATTTTCATAGCGTGGCCCGCCTAGGTCCAATCAAGGTCGATGTCAACTTCTGAGTTGTGCACCTCTGCTTTACATTCAGGAATAGCGATGAAAAATCTGCGCCTTGTATGGCGCCCGATTTTTATGTATCACGCAATACAAGTGTGCACTTTGAGTCGCCTATTGTTCAGGCGTATTATTTTGCTCGACGACGATATTCATGTGCAGATAACAATGAAAACAAAGTAAATTTTTAAAACAACACTTTCTATATGTTCTACAAAATGCGCAAGACATTAAAAAATGCGAGCTTGACTTCGATTTAGTCCAGCATTCCTCATCTTCAATGACCATGATCGATTTACTATAATGCCAGACTCATTGAAATTTCCCATATCTGTTGTATGAGGTTATATTGAGCATACGTATATTAACTAGAAGAGATAAGGCGTGTATTGTGATCTCGCGTATCATAGTAGTTAATAACAGTCAACGACTTATTTTTACGTATCTAGTTACTATATGTATCGCTTATACAAACCAGTCAATTAACTAATGTTGCCATATTAAATATTTCAATGCTAAGCCAACATAAATGGGATGATTTTGCCAAATACGTGCTATTCTAAGTAAAATAATCTCGCGTTATACTTGTCAAAAATCCATGATATAGATATCCGGTAGGGTGGTAAATGTCAAGACCAATTATTCGTAAAGCGAATTGGCGTTGAAATGGGAGTTTAGTAGCAGTATTTTACTGAGCAATCATAAGATCCTTCAACAACGTTTTTGCCTTTGTATTTCAAAGCATATTGACGCTTACAACAGATTTTTCAATAACATTTATTTTTACTCCTTTACAATGGAATTTTTAAACCCGACCTAAAAATATCTGTTGGACATTTAAAAAAAATAACCCACCACAGTGACAAATATTTGCCCATACAATAACTGCAGCAAAGGGAAGGGAAACAAGTGAAGATATAAAAATGAATTTTTATAACCAACTTTTATATAGTTAATACGTTAATATGAATAAACTCTATAATATAATTATGATAAACTTTCTGCTTGCATAGGCGTAAAAAGTTGCAAAAGTGTCTACCAGCTGTTGAGTGATGTGGGAGTCTTTATATTTAACCTTTAATCTTTTTACAGTTGAGAGAATGGCGGCCAGAATTAGAGAACTCAGTGGAAAACATAAGAATGCTTGGTATATAAGTAGTAAGAAGTTTCATAGTATCTTTTGTTTCATTAATGAAAATACTGACTTATCCATTCATTATTATTTAAATATACTGCTAGTTCAGAGTAATTCAGCTTTAGATACTAGTAGGAGTGAAACTGTTGATCATCAATGAGGTTTATAATAGCCTTTTCATAGGAAAAACAACTTTCAGAATAACCTTAAATGAATAAAAATAAAAGGTTTTTAAGCTAAATAAAAACTTACTATCAATAATAATTACTATAAATAAAAACTTACAATTATTAGCAGAAATATCCCATCAAAAAACTTAGGAATGCTCGTAACAATACAAATCCACATTAAAATAAAGAGACTTCTATTACACCACGAACAATGGCAACAGTTCGTTTGGTCTCATCGCTATGATGGACGCTTGTAATTTGTTCAGATTCGCTTCAACAATATAAAAATACAGAAAAGGAAAGCTAAGTTTATATAGGACAAATAATGTGATAACTGTTGTAAAAATAATGAAATTATAAAAATAAATAACTAAAAAGAAAACAACTTTAAAAAATAAATAAATATGAAAAATGCCACTAAAACTATACATCTTCCCACGCGAATTCAAATTAACATTTATCAAAGCGGCAACACGTAAATCTGGTGACCGAGGTGACTAAATCACTCGTCTCACGCGATTATATATATATATATATATATATATATATATATATATATATATATATATGTATATACGTATATGTATATATATATATATATATATGTATATATACACTAGTAGTTGGTGCTGCATTCTGCAAGCATGTCATCTCAACATAAAAAACATTCATTTTTCATATTTCATCATTATAAATATTTTATTTAAATCTAAGTATTTCACCTCCGGAGCGATTTTCGTTTTTCCCTTATGTAAAAATAATAGATTTAAACAATCCCAAAACTTTGCAATTTAAGGAATTTTATACTTTCTCCATTATGGGGTACTAATGCTACACGTTTATGCCAAATTTTAAAGTTGTAGTACTTCTAGAAGTGAAATAATATTTTTCCAATTGTTTAAATTTTAAACATTTTTAACGGCCGCCGCAATATGTTTATGGAGAGATCCAAATGTTTATTTGTGCAAATGCACTACTCTGTACATAACTAGAAAATTTCAGCTTCCTAGCTCATCCCCTAATGTCTAAACAGTTATCTATTTGTTAAAACTTTAAGAATTTTTAACTGCCAAACTAATTAAAATATCAAAATTTGTATAATCTATATTTCGTTTTTTTACAAATCCTACCTCAAAAAAATTTCAGCTCCGTGGCACATTCGGAAATAAATAAACCTTGAAAATTTGTTTAAACAATTGCGAATTTTTAGCGGCCGCATTGTTGCACTTTTTCAATATTTTCGTTTTTTTTTAGTGGGTTTTGCACAAAATCCTACCTAAGATAAAAATTTCGAATCTCCAGCTCATCTGCAAGTGCCTAAACATTAGTATCCTCCTATATGTATGTTATATGTATGTATTTTTTATCCTCCTCTGTAAGAATCGTCTATATAGAATGATATATAAAATCGCGTGAGACATATGATATATATATATATATATATATATATATATATATATAACTTTTATATTAACTTCTATATATGTATATATATAGAAGTTAATATAAAAGTTGGTAAAAAAGAAAAAATCTTCTGAGGCACGCCAAAGCAACATTGCATCAAAGAATGGCCACGTCTTTTTACAATGGCATATTAATTGAAAATAGAATATCGGAAGAGAATTAATCATCTGCGGAGTAAATGGCAAAAGTTTGATGTTTTAAAATTGGAGGATTAGGTGAAATTAGGTGATACTTTACCTAATCCTCCAGTTTCGTAGTTCCTGTAATTGAAATACAAGTTATGATCATCAAGACTTTGTGATAGTGCTTTAACAATATGCTCAAAAAAGTATTAACAATGTATTGCATGCAATTAAGATAAAATTAACTTTAAAGAAGCTATTATTTCAATGGCTGTAGCAGATGAAATTACATTCACTTCTTTAGGAACGTACTTAAAAATTACGAGTGCATTTAAAATTATTTAATCGGCCAACCAAATTTTTCACATAATCGTTTTACATGATCAAGTCACGTGATTCTACTATGGCTTTGTCTTATTATATTTTAAATATAAAATGTAATATCTTATTTCGTTCAGTTTTCCACAATAGGCGAATGCATAAATCCATTAATAGGGAACTTTAAAGGGGAAAGGGAAACAAATGCAAAAGCTTCATTTGAGAAGACCGCATTCATTCACATTGGATACACATATGAAGAAGATCCTTACCGGAGTTGAGTATAAGAAAAACAGCCTCCGTGTGAAACATATGGACATGCAAATTTGTATTCGATCGTAACCTGAGACCAAATCAGTTTCTTTGGACAATGCGCATGCCACACATTGATAATTAAAGAAAGTCCCTGCCACGCCATCGACTGACATCGAGAGTAGAATGAGAAGTCGGATATGTTTGCCGAAGAGACAAATTTTCTGCGAGTATAGGCAGTCACAGAGTGACTAAGAGAACGTCAGGATTATATCGTAGAAAAGTGGTCAGACAACCGAAGGGAGTTGCGATTGCTGAGTCCGTTTGACAAGTAACGCAAACATCAGTTAATCGATCGATTTATTGGTCTGCTGGCCGGAAGGCTTCCTTATAACAACTTTGCTTGGTTTCTACTTCCATCTCTTAGGTGGGAGCTGTTTCCTATACAACGTTATATTTTTTTATTTGCAATCCCAGTCAAGCGGCTTTCTCCTTACGTCAATGTGTTTCTTTTGTCTTATTGCTATTGTTACAGTAGTGTTGATGCCGCAAAAATCAATAGAAGGTATGAAAATAACAATAATATTACAAACAGTTATAAATTTGGCATTTCAATCAAATTCGTCGCTTGTTATACTTCTGGCACGCGTGCCGTATGTGCTCCGTTCCTGAACTTAGAGATTCATCCAAGATTGCAACATACGGCTCGTTTATTTTGTACGAAAGCCAATATTCTTAATTTACAAACACAAAACACATTAATTATGGGATGATATGTCAAAAATAAGATATTTTTCATATTACGATGATGCCCGATTCATACATAAAATAATCATCGCCCTTTCGATTTATACCGATTTAATGATTAATGATTTCATGATTCGAATAAGCATTAATTTTCTTCTAAGTTTTTTTTAAATATACATATAATACATATAATAAAATTTATAAATAGTTAAAAGTTTGTAATTTCATGATTACAGTTGTTCTTTGATAAAATAAAAATTTGATATATTTTACTTTACATTTATTAATTATAATTTTACTATTCGTAAGCATCAATCACTATTCCAAAATGAAATCTGTTATGTTTCCATAATTAATACAACTCGGAGCCATGATAAATTGATAAAAGTTTTTATTTATCTTCAATATCTGACGTTAATCATAAATGTCGAAAAACAAGCTTTTGAAATTCCTGCTCAGTAGCTCGTATGATGCCACAGTTTATTTCAGGGAGAAGATATATCAAATTCCAAATAATTCATTGACATACCAACAAGAAAATTAAAATTGACAAAGGATTATCTCTATACAACTTCAAACTTTTATGAATCACAATCAGCATCATTTGATCAATTACTCAAACGTCTTCCACTCATCATGCGGTATCATTTTTCTCCAGGTGTCTTCTATACATCGTCGGCACAAAAACACTTGTAAAACCAGCTCAATGATTTTTTCAACAGAGAGCGTTTTTTAGTAAAAACATGCTAAACAAGGCTTCAATCGATCAAAAAATGTTTTTTTTTTCTCCTTCTTTCCCTTTCCTCATTATCAATCATGCTAGACTAAAGAAAAAACTCCCACACATACCCGTCGAGATGCTGCAGAGGTGGAAAGGGAGAGGCGCGCATACAAAAAGGACCAAAATGGGCGGATGGAAAAAATGTATCGGAAAGTTTTTGCAATAGGAAGAAAAGGAATGAGAGAGGGAGTGAAGAGTCTGGGGAAAGAAAAGTAGGAGGTAGGCGTAGGATAAATAGGGAAGAAAAGCAAGAGGGAGTGGATTGGGGGAGAAAAGAGCCTCTACATGTTCGGGAGGCTGAGGAAGAATTGAAAATTGTTGCACAGGGAGTCCGGAAAGGAGATAAAGAATGGACCTTTATTTTTATGAAGAAAGAGAGGGCAAAAGAATTAAAACATGTGCACAAAATGATTGACGCAGACAGGTGATTTTTGTTAGGATTTTATTGAAAATTTTCCGAACAATGTTTGTGGTTGGGAATTTTTGCACCCCGCGCTAAAGAAATCAATTTCAAACGTTAGCCCTGGTCAAACTTAAATATTATTCCCCCACTTGTTCTTTTAGGAGGCGAGGCGCAACCTTAACAATGTGTCTCGCGGAAGCGGAAAAGCAAATTTTAAAGCCCTCTACAATGCATTCAGTTAATGAATTACCAAGCACTAAGCAACGCGTTTCCATTAAGCTCTTACATTTTTATTGAAGTGCGTGCTCGCACCTATGTGTATCGGAGCGACTGTCAAGAGGATTCTTTCCGGTGAATTTACTACCAGGGTATTATCTATTATTAATTAATCTGCGACTATGAAATTTAGCCAAGATTTCATCTTAATCGCGGTTGACATAAAATTTTGTGGGGCAGTAACTGGGAAAAATTAATTGATAAAAATCTACTAAGCTTAAGCGGAATGCGAGAAGATGAAGATGTGCTGATAAACAGCGAGATTTGTCGGTTAAGATATCTTAATTCTAAAATTATAATTTTGTTAATTGTAATTATCTTATTCTTAATTATGCATATAACCCCAAATTTGTGAGATTGGTTATTTTCGACAAGACAAAGAAATATATAGGTAATGCTAGTTTGGCCCCAATAATTAAAATATACTCTTCTATTTCGATCGTTAAGAAAGAGTTAAAGAGCAATTTTGTATTAAACCAAAATCCCGTTTTTACGGAGTGGGCTGTGACCGAGTTCATTCCGTATAAAAGGATTTTTCTTAGATTTTATATCTCATTGATTAGAGTCCGTGGATTTTTCTTAGATATTTTCGTCTGATCAAAAAATATGAAGAGGAAATAATGTCAACGAAATGAAATTCGAGCCGGGTTAAAATTCACTGCAATCAAGTACCTGTATTAAATGATGAAATTTTTCATATGAAGAGTCTCTTTTGTTCAACTCCTACTTGATGGAATAAAGCGATCCAAAGTTCCTATGCAGACAGGTATAAGCTGTAAGGTTGGGAATAATTTTTAAACGAGAAAAAAGTCTGTTATGACCGGGAATCGAACCCGGGTCTTTCACTTGCCGGGCGGATATTCTACCTCTGAACTATCGTAGCAGATCAATTTTCTCGTTTCTGAACGTGGATGTTTTCTTGGTTGGGACGGAACTAGCCAAGCTAGTATCAAACTGCCCCAACGGATGTCCTCGAAGAGATACACCGAAGAAAACTCCTCGCTCTCAAATGGTGAGATTGTCAAGCAAGAAATTGATGGAATAAAGCGATCCGAAGATCCTATGCAGATTGGCATAATCTGTAAAGTTGGGAATAATTTTTAAACGAGAAAAAAGTCCACTTGGAAGACGCGGGCTCGATTCCCGGTCATAGCAGACTTTTTTCTCGTTTCAAAATTATTCCCAACTCCTACTTGTTTGATCCTTCTGATCAAATTCTTAAAAATACGAGTCGTTATTATTAGCTTCGCATGCACAGTATTATTAAATTCCTTAAGTTATCTTCCTAAACTTCTTTCCATTCATTTTCAGACTCTAATATTTCCCCCGCTTATCATCTCGTCAACTTAGAACAAACAGGATACTGCAATGCCGTTCTGCACCATCTGAAACAGGCTATTCAATAGATCAGAATGAAAGGTGGTGAATGACATACATTTACGTGGAAAACAAACTGAATTACGGCGAGCCTTTATATGAAACAGAATCCTGATTGATATATGGATCAAGAGAGAGATGGAAATATAAGCTTAACAGTGTCGCTTTGATGGTATCGGTGAGGAATGTTTGATGTCCCTGTAAACGCCTGAATTTAGCTGAATAGGAGTGAGGAAAAAGGAAGTTGGAACGAAATGGATGTAAAGTACCTATATAATTTCGTAGTATAAAGAGACGAGTTAAAGAGAGGCGGATAAAAAGTGCGTGGAAAGTTGTGAAGAGGGAGGAAAGGCAGGGCGGAGGGGAGAAAAGTGAGAGAAGTAGAGAGATGCGGAAGGGAGAGAGAGGGAAAGAGTGGGGAAAAGATCGGAAGGAAATGTGGAAAAACCAGGGGAATGGTGAAGGACCAGTGGATTAAATACGTGGATAGGGACACAGACAGAGGCGTCTCTGAAAGGCGGAGAGTGTGATATCCCGGTGGCGTAGCTCCGTTGCGGGATTAGCACCCCTAATGGATCGTGGAAATTTAAATGCGCGGACCACCTGGAGGGATTTCCCATTACGGGTGGGCGGATGGAGGGAGGGAAGTATGTATGTAGGAGAAAGAGAGATGGGAAGGGAGAGGGAAAGGCTTGGAGGTCCGGATTTGTGGTCCGCTTTGCTGTCCAGTCGACGAAGTGGTGGGAAGGTTTCGGAAGGGTCGGAGGGCAAAAGGGGTAGGGATGTGAGGTTGAGGAAAATGATGGGAATGGATGGAGAGGAGGGTGGGGGAGGGAAGTGAATGGAGGGATGGGTACGGGTGAGAGAGGGAGTGGGAGGGGCCCTATCAAGAAGGGGGAAGCGAATCGATGGGAAAGCACTCCGGTAGAGGGAGGGATATGCTTCGTGTGGAGGGTGGAAAGAGGTGGTGGTACGAAGATGGAATGAGGGAAGGGTGAGAAAAGGGCAAAGGGTATGTTTGTGTTGATGATGAGTAGATTGCATGGCCCTCATCACTTTTTCTCTTATCTTGGTCGGTTAATATTAGAACGTTTTTTTTTTAATTTGCTTTGAAAACGAAATATTTTTCAAACTCCAACTCTTTGGTGAGTGGCAAAAAAAGATAAGTTATTATTTATTTAAAAGCTGAAAGGAATCGGGTCCGAAGATGCGTGTTTAATATTTGTTAACTTTCACGAAAGGAACATGTTTTAAAGAAATTACACGAAAATATAAAATTTTTTGGGAATTATATTGCCTCTTTGCAGTAGAATTTCGAGAAAATTCGCATAAGCATTTAAAATACTTGCTTTTATAACTTGTGAAACTAAAATTTCTAAAGAATATCCAATTAAAATGTATTTCACTTACTCAGGATCGTAAACGAAAAGTATGCCTTAACATAAAATCAAACACACTGAGGATTCACGAAATAAGTACTGAATAATCATATGCGCATTCGGTTACTAAGCAGCCGTCATCAGTGGTATCCACCAACAGTATATTCTAAAAAAAGAAATAATGAATATGACATTGTTCTACGCTTACACACGCATCCACCTACTGGACTACTTTTAAGAATTCTTATAAAACTTACTAATAAAACATGGGCGGTCAATAGGTTGCTGTCTTTCACGCTTATGACCATCATATTTTGTCGCATTATACAAATATCTGCAATTTTAACAAATATGGGGAGCAGGCTTTTGAAAATTGGTTAAATGTTGTAAATCGGCATAATACATTAAGACTAGTACTGTAATAAGTAATTTATGAGTTTTGAAATACTGCCATAAAATAAGTAAAATTGTCAACGTAGAGGAGAAAATTTCTGAACTTTATATGGAATCATACCCAGGTCACCCACTATCCGGAAAGGTGCTTAAACTAGCCACGCTATCATGCCAGTGTAAATTACCAGTCTTATTCTTCATCCTCAAATTGGGGAATTTCCGGAAAAGATCGGAATCATTTTCTCTTTCTCTAAATTGACATTTATGTTTACCCTTATATGTTCATGCATAAAAAATTCTATCCAACTACATTCCATAGAATAATTATTTTCCACCGCCGAGTAAATAAAAAGTATGATTAATATTTTAGTCTAAATATCTTTTACGGAAAACATTTTCGTCGCCTACCAAAAAAAAACTTAAATTTGCTACTCGTGGATAGTGTATTCAAGTAGTAGTAGTATTCATTGAACTGTTATAAAAGACTTTTATTTAACAACTTTCACCCAAAATAAAAATTTCTTAAATGAGAATTTCTTAATAATGTTTTAGCGTATTGTTTGTTTTGCTAATTAAATAGTTTCCATAATGGATGGGGACAGTAATAAAGCTACAGAAGCAGAACCTGAAATTATTAAATCTGTGATCACGGTAGAGGAAATAAATACATCGCCTATTTATAATATTCAATATTACTATCACGCAAAATTTTAACAGTTAAAACAAGCAATATGAGGGAAAATTATTACGTAAAACCACAACCCATGTTGACCAAATATATTCCTCTAATTTTGCTAACCGAAATCCCGTAATCTCTGTTCCTTTATGCACGTATTTGTTACCGTTATTGAAATTAGAATTTGATAACGTGAATTTTTTAAGGATCAAAATTTTTAAAAACCGCAAATAGTTCTGATCCGAACGTATGGATGAAATGTACCGATGTTTTTCAAAATTCTTTAAACCTTCGCTTTTGCGGCTTCCGATGGGTCTCAATTAAACGATGCGTGGATAATGCTCAAATTCCATGTTTCGTTTAACTGAATCTGAAATAAATAGGTCATTTAAATAAAAATTCAGCTAAGCAGCGGAGCGTTAGTGACTTGCACTATAAAAATTTTACTCGTTAAAATATATTTAAATATATAACGATCAAAAATTAGTGTTTTATATGCTATCCTCTCCCGAAAGAGTAATTAAAGGGAAATTAAATACAAATGACATTAAACAGTCCGCTAGACATTGTTTGCTGTGGACCTGTTTCTTCTGGCAAAATAAATTAATCCGAAGAATCTAATTACTTTCTTCGTCTGTTTATCAATCAAAATAATATTATATAAGTAGTAATTAATGAGTTTCATAAAAATTAAGGAGAACTAGTTTCACGCTATGAAGAGGTATTTTTAATAACTTCGTAATTCCGGACAAATTCAATTTTCACGAGTTAAATCTCGCAGAATTAAACTCTGTGCTGTATATATTGATCAGTTACATTTAAGGTTTAATTGTTGACCTCGGAAGGTAGCTTGCTGTAAATATGAGTTGATCCTAATGATTTTGGCAGAAGCAGTTACATGTCAAATTCAAAATTCAAGGTGCATATCAACTCGGCATAGAAATCAACGTTCGTAGGTTTACTGTTTTGGTGGTAAATCTTCCATGTTATTTTCATCCATCAAGCTTTCATCCGGACTTAATACGTTTATTTTATTAACAAATATCCAAAGAAGACTGTCATAAAATGTCGCCTTTGTTGTCCAAGGAGCGGATGATTGCTGCAAGTAGTAAAGGACATGATTCTTTGTATCAAGCTATAGTGTATCAGAAGCGTTATAAGGTCGATTTTGTGGCCCTAAGAGAATGAATCACTGATGGAGAGGTGGTGAAAGAGAACTAAAAACTTAAAATATAGAATACTAGCGTATTACCCGTCAAATATGACAGGTATGCGTGAATTGAGTATTATGACAAAATTAGAATAAAAATTAATGAAACCAACTTTTATATGCACTAAATGCCAAGTACAGCTTATGCCTGTCTGCATAGGATCTTCGGATCACTTTATTCCACCAATTTCTTACTTGGCAATCTCACCATTTGAGAGGGAGGAGTTTTCTTCGGTGTATCTCTTCGAGGACATCCGTTGGGGCAGTTTGATACTAGCTTAGCTAGTTCCGTTCCAACCAAGAAAATATCCGCGTTCAGAAACGAGAAAAATGATCTGCTACGGTAGTTCAATGGTAGAATATCCGCCCGGCAAGTGGAAGACCCGGGTTCGATTCCCGGTCATAGCAGACTTTTTCTCGTTTCAAAATTATTCCCAACTTACAGCTTATTCCTGTCTGCATAGGATCTTCGGATCACTTTATTCCATCACCGTATCAGGTTAAGCCCGTGAAGTCGATATTTAGTTAATTACAGCATCCGTTTCCGATGCGGAGGTTCTCTTAATGAAAAAGTTACTTTTTGTTGAAGCACCTCGCTTAATACTGAAAATGTTGCAGGAAATCCGATGAGGAAAGAGTGCGTTCGTACGACGGAGTCTATCGAAGAGTAACTTTAATGGAGTAAATAAGTTATCCTGTGAACAGGATACCAACGGATGCAGCGAGGAGAAGGAACGATTCTAATTAAGACCCGAATCACCTTAATAAGACGAAAAAGAGTCCAGATTGGGAAGGAGTATGGCTATCTCCAATGGAAGGCGAAGGAATGGCCGCGTGATAGAGGCGACGAGGAAATATGGATGAAGTACGTAACATAGGCGGTATTTCTGAAAGAGAGGATAGGAGCGCGAACGAAGAAGGATGAACGAAGAGATTAGGAGAGAGAGAGAGAGAGCTAGAGAGAAGAGAAAACTGGTTAAAGGGAGATGCTGCGGAGTTGGGGGGGGGGGCGGTCGAAAAGCCTTAGAGTTTGAGAGAGAGAGACGGAGAGATAAAGGTCGACTCGGAAAGAAAGACACGGCTGGTATTCCAAGAAGTGAAGAAGAACTTCGCGACTTTTTTTTAAGAGTCGGCTTCAGGAATGAAAGAAGCCGCGGAAGATGCCTGCGACTCTTCCATTTCATCTTCCCCCTCGGTTTCACCGCCGTCCTCTTGACAAACTTCAGTTTCTCGTTCTCAAGGCCACCTAGCAGCTTAGTAACCTGCCCTGGCGTGACTCTTTTTTGCCGCTTTCATTTCAAACGAACAATTAAAAGCTTCGCGTTTATATTTGCTGACGCGAGTGTCCCCGCGGTCTCCCGCCAACGAGGCGCGCAATTAGAGATCGCCTGGCTATCTGCTGCTTCCTCTACGGACCAGATGGGTTTTCATAAAAATGAGAGAAGAAACCGTACCAAATAAGGCCGTATCTCATGCCACACGTGTGCGCGCCTTTTTCTCATAGTTATTAGGTTTTTAGTTCAGAGCGAGCGAGCGTAAAGCAAAAATAAAATCTTAAAACGTATACGCTCAAGTCCGGCGCCGTGCATCAGAGGCACAATGAGAATTTCCAATTCACTCGCATAATTAAAGCGGCTTGCTAAAACGTGGCCTTCTTTCCGACGGACCAGGAATTTGTCTGTAATGCCGTGGAACCGCAGACAACGGCCTGTACGCGAATTTAAGTTCTTGACTTTAATTCATTTGTAACCGTGGCACATATGTGTTGCCTAGTAAATTTTATACTTTCTTGTCCAAGACATCAGATTTATAAAGAAATGTATAACAGTATAATGGTTCTTATATAAAGTAAGTTATTTACAAATATAAGTTACTCGTACATACTGCAGTAAGTGGTCCCTAACATAACTTTAGGATTGGATGGCTTTTGAAGATTTGTTGAAAAGGATGCCACCGAGGGTAAAACGTAGGCCTTACTGCGCTTGAGGTGGGAACTTAAGGTGGAGGTAGTGTGGGTTGAGTAACGGCAACCATTATTTCACAAGTACTATGGCCTCACACACCGATCAATGTCGTTTGTGGTGTTATCAAGACTGCTTTCCCAGCATATTACCGTATTATTAGGTGTTATAAGTGCTTTTTAGTGAAATAATCTACTAAATTTGCGCTTTAAAATGTTTTTCGTGAATCATTGTATCACACCTATACACAAACACACATACGCTATATTAATGCTTCCATTTAAATTTCTACATTCAAAGGGGAAGTGCTCATACTCCTGTAACCTAACCCATTCATCGTAAAAGTCTGAATTTGGCCTGAACAGGGCCTTCAGTAATTTCCACACGATATGCATATCTTTTTAAAATCCTCTGCCAATCCAGACGTAAATAAAAAAATTCAAGGGATCGATATGTAAGAGCCAAAATACACACCTGCTCATAACCGCCGCGGAATTGCTAAAAGATTTTTTAAAACTCTCTTTTCAATATCGGGACACACCGATAAACTTTTTAACTTGAAAAGATCGCGGATTCCGGACCCATTAACTTGCACCAGAGAAACTTGGGTGCCAAATTTTACAGCAAAGTTCAAGGAAAGTTTTTTTTTCGAGTTTCGGGATAGGTTACGACATGATCAAATCGCGAACGTATACGTCCCTCAAATTTCTCTCTTTCTGTCTCTCTCTCTCTCTCTCTCTCTCTCTCTCTCTCTCTCTCTCTCTCGCACACACTCACAATCTGCAGGTTTCTAACGCAAAAACTAAAAAACATACCAGTTATGCATCCCATAAATATTATGCCAGCCTCTGCCAAGTGTTTATGCGAATCTTCAGTTATTTTTTCGAGACATGCCCTTTTTTTAATAAACAAGATGATTCAAACGGAACTTATGATGCCTGCTTTCCAAATAATTATTTGTTTTATACTTATATTGGCTTTAATAGCTTTAAAATCACTGCGGATGAGTTGCTCTTTGTGTTCCCAAATTTCTTAATTTAGAGTTATAAAATATTACAAATACTTTCGAACGGAAAACTAAATGGATCATTCGTATATGTGTGGCAAAAATAACGCGTGTATGTACTAGACTATATCGAATCCGAGTTCAGCAATGACCGTTGCGAAGGTAACACTCTCGTAATGGGTGATAAAAACTGCAATTTACGCAATATTCGAAGAAATACGATCGATAAGCAAATTTTTGCTCTAAAAATTAGAATTTCCATTCTTTTTACAATTCTAAGATATTTTAATTTGCAAGATATACCGAATCTAACTCTAGCAATAGTTGTTGATATGGCAACACTCTCGTAATGAGTGATGAAAACTGCAAAATCGCCAGTATTTACGCGAAATTATAAGAAATACAACGATAAGCAAAATTCTATGATAAAAATTAGAATCTTCATTCCTTTTCTCAACACAACTCGCTCAGATAACAATTCTATCATATTTCAATGCGGAAGAGAAAATTACCCTGCACGATGGATTTCAGATTTCCCATGTAAATCAAATGAGAGGGATAGTTTCTGGAATCGAACCCAGGACTTTCAATAATCGCAACAAAAACTATACTCGGAAGCTCGGCCCCAGTAGCAAGAGATTTTCACCAAATGTCATGAAAATCGGTCTTTTGGTTCAAAAGTTAATAAGGAGGGGACAGACAAACATAATGAAAAACTATAATCCTATTTCCATTCTGAAAAGTAGGCTAAAAATTGATATACCTAGATGCTGATGCAGTTAGAATAGCTATGCTTTGGTCTTACATAATACTTCAATGTTCAATAATTTTAGCCATGTTTACTTTCATCTATAAGTCGTCTAGTTTCAAAACCAGAGAAGCCCAATATTTTGCAAAACCTTTTTTGCGTTTTTTTACAATTTCAAAGTCCCTTGTTTCTACTGACAAAGTTTTACGAATCAAAACCCGCTACTTTCCACTAAAATTAAATGTCAAAAATCTCCCTTCAGTTTCAAAATCAGTCAAGTCCATTAGTTCCTGAAAGGTCCGACAGTCGCTCTGTATAAATACAATCTTTCTATTGTTGTAGAAGACTCAAAAAAGACTTAGTAAAGATAATGTGTTCATTTATGAATGGGATGAAACTCAACATGGAAAATAGTCTAATGAAGTAGCCTCAGCTGTCCATGATTGTGTGCAAGTATGTTTTTTCCCTGAAACTACTAAAATTCTCTGGGTCATCTATGATGGTTGCGGAGGGCAGAACAAAAACACAACAATGATAGGGATTCTGTATTGTTGGCTTTTGCCTAATACTTCAATACGCATCAAAGAAGTCTAAACTATATTTCCGATAGTAGGACACTCTTTTCTCCCCTCAGACATGGCTTTTGCACAAATTGAAAAAAGAATCAAGAAAAAAATACGATCATAGATCCATTCGAATATACTACAATTTTTTCTGAGTTTGGTACAACGGTCCCTTTAGAAGGCACAGTCTTAAACTGGAAAAGTACTTTAGCAGATGTTTTGAAATTACCAGGGTAGTGGAACTTCAAATTTAAGGCAGCAAAATGATTTTATATGAAAAAATAACAATAATATTTTAGTGAAAGATGATATGAATTGCCGAATTGACAGCGGGAGTTACAGAATCATTAACAAAAAACATAAACTGACTTGACTACAGCCTGTTCCAGTGCTAAGGGATGTCAAAAATTTACTAGTAAAATACTATGGTGAAGACTAGACCACTTTAAACTCACTGACTTTTTATTTCTATTAATGAAAACATGGTTTATAATAATAATAATGAACAATTTGAGGAAAAGTGTAATGAAGATCACATGATTTGTGAAAATGAATAAAATTTTATTTAGTCAATATTATTTCACTCTGTTTTTGTTCCAAAAAAGCTCATTTTGGAGTATAGAAGAGTGTTTTGATTTTTATCGTGATTATTAGCTACCCATGGTGCCTACCTTTATGTTTTATACCTATCTTGCGTTTTGTCAATTTACGACAATCTCAAGAGGTTATTAACCCTTAATTTTATTTAGTGTTGTCCAAAAGATGTTCATGTTATCACAAGAATTTATTTTGTTCACTTTTTTCTATTTAAAGCAATTATGAATTTCGTAATTTTTAACTTTTATTGTAATACAAAAATGTTTTTAAGTTTAAGGTACCTTTTTAAATAAATATTTGTTTTAAAAGAGTAGTTAATAAGCGGTATTTTTTCAATATTCCGTTTCAAAACAAGTCATCTTCAATTTCGGATCCAAAACCAGCTAAGTCCAAACAAAAATTTCAGATTACACACACAGTTCAAATCTGTTGGGAATCTCATTTATACCCCTGAGTCTACATGTGATAAAAATTTTGCTGTTTCTTCCTCCTGAAAAATTTCATATTTTGGACTTGTCTGGTTCGGTAACTAGACGACTCATATAGTATATTTAATTCCTTTTACGTTTCTTCTCATGTATACAGGTTTCAAGCAAACTCCGGTTTATGATGATCTAAAAGCTGACAACCCCAGTTGCTAGGGAGGGGTTGCTAGGAAATGGTTGCTAGGAAATGGTTGCTAGGAAATGGTTGCTAGGAAATGGTTGCTAGGAAATGGTTGCTAGGGAGGGAGGAGGGGTTGCTGGGCAGGAGGGCTGCTAGGAAGGGAGCAGAGGAAAAACATGGGTACGACGTCTAAAGAGCTTTGCGGAGAGGGATGAAAGGAGTGTAGAGAGAGAAGAAAAATTATTTGATATTTACACAAAAGTGAGAAACTAACGGAAAACGGCCAAGGGAGTGAAATTTAAAGACAAATTCAGAAAGAGAACCAGTAGTCACGATTGCTTGGAGGTGCTGGACTATAGAAGTCCCGTTAAGAATAGGAAATCTGGATAACTCGGGTCTTCATGAAAAGCGGCCGTAATTATCTTCCGATTTTAACCAAAATTTCAATCGCTGCACACATTTTATTAAAGCTCCCCAATACCAAATCTCATTCAAATAGATCCAGTGGTTCCCGAGTTCAATCAGGGGACGTTGTAAAATCTTGAATATTTTTTGGAATGAACAAAAGAAGATCGATAATCGTATAATTACGTAAAAACGTTAATTTCCTTTTCTTTAAATTTATTATAAACCTTACGTTTCACGGGAAAAATTATTTGACACAAAATGCGTATATAATTAATTATCCTATTGAACTTTTGTTCTCAATATTTTTCGCTCATATGAGTATTTAACGAGATGCTTGCAAAGTAATTTGTTAAATAATCGTAGGTCTTCATGTAAATTGGACGTTATTATGGTCCTATTCAACCAAAATTGGAATCGGTCGACAAATTTTGCAAAACTCCCAAATTCAAAATTTCATCGAAGTACGTCCATCGGTTCCCGATTTTAAACATGCGGACTTCGTGTAAAGTACGCATAATGAGTGACAAAACTCCGGACGATGAGAGAGGATTTTTAAAGAAAAAATCCCTGCGCAACATAATCGCTAACGCACTCCCCAAAAATTATCGTTCGCTCGGATAAAATGATATATTTTCATCCTTTCAAAATCTTACACATATACATAATGAATTCCGTCCACAGATTCCTCCAATTTTCCCTGTCACCCGCCTCTCTCCTCCAAGCTGACCCTAAGAACTTCACAATCTCTCGGTTCCATCCGTCTTCCGGTCTCTTGTTGTTTCTTGGAGTCCATTCCGCAATCGATGAAGGTCATGCAGCCGTGATTCTTAACCTGTGGGGCGCGCCCTCCTG
Source organism: Tanypteryx hageni (assembly GCA_028673005.1). NCBI lineage: Eukaryota > Metazoa > Arthropoda > Insecta > Odonata > Petaluridae > Tanypteryx > Tanypteryx hageni. Next base: position 63,965,753 of record CM054116.1, read on the forward strand.
GGGGGGCGTATTAGGATTCCAGGGTAGACACGAAGCATTTTGTACCAAATTTCTACCTCTCTTATGTTTCTAATGCTGTCCTATTTACCCGCTTTAATATTTTTTCATTTATTATAAAAGTATTTAGATGATAAAAGTCTTGTACTAATGTTATTCAAATGTTCTTCAAAATTGTCACCTCCATAACAGATGTAATGTAGACGAATGAATTTATTATGCATAAAAATAATATTAAAAACTACACGGCAATGGAAAATATTTGCCGACTGTCTAAAGAATGACGCCAGATTGTCAGCTGTGCTTTGTACATCGAAACCAAAATGAAACTAGAATTCACAAAAGCAACACAAATAGCTAAGCAGACCGAAATCTATGTCATAAAAATTGGTTAATATTACCAAAAATGTTTTGATAAATACCCTTAAAAACAAAAAAGAGAAATTTCTGGGGGAAGGAGAAGATCAGAAGGGGGCACGAGACGAAAAAGGTTAAGAACCACTGTCAAACAGATAGGCAACTCTTATTCATCAGCGCAACATTATCTCTCTTACGACTTGAATGAGGTATATCGTATTTTATGCAATGTTAAATCCGCCTTGTTCTCTGGGTTGAGCTAGATAAAGATGACTCTAAATTCGCATGGTTTGTATTTTTGCGAAAACTTTGTAGACTGCCATGATAGTTATTCAAATCTTCTCTGTAACCTATTTTGCGCAAAAGAATGGTTTTGACGTGATTCCACGACTTTGGTATGTTCTTCTTGACTGCCCACATCCAATTAACTGGACATTGGTGGCCTGGGCAGGAGGCCCATGTCCAATTTATTAGGCATGGCATCATGTCTTTTCCCTTTGCTCTGTGAATCTAGAGCTCGCTTGTTTTACTTGTTATTTGAGGTGGGCCTCTGGAAAGCTTTAGTCTGTCATATGGTGGTTTGGTTTCTAAATCCACAGCCAGGTGGCAGTATTTTCCAGCGAATGGGATAGGTTTTGACATCGTTTATGAATGACAAGATGATATAAAAATCTTGGAGAAGATATTACTCGTTGCCTTGAAAATATCTGCTATGATGCCATCAATTCCAGACGATATTCTATTTCTTGATCGAATGTCTTACCTCTTCTGAAAAAATATCTGAAACCTCATCGGCAGGCATATTTTCTCCATTTACTTCCTCATTGAATAGCGGATATTCTTACAGTTTGGTGTGGAATTCTTGTATTCTTTAAATGTTAATTTCCTGCTATGAGAAATCGAACCGTCATCTAACATCAAGGCCACCACCTTCCACTTACTGATGGAGGTTTTTCTTTATTTTTTGTAACTTTTATTGTTTTATATCGTTTTCTCGATTAGATTATGATTTATACGCATCTTTCTTGCTACACATTCTTATAGATTTGTTCAGTTCAACGAAGTGGATAACAAGTTTGGGGTCTTTAGTCATTTTCATTTCTCTTTTTCTCTTCATCGGCTTCATCTTTTGTTTTTTCAGATAACTTGTTATCTTGCTTGACTTTAGCAATTTTGCCCATTTCTTCAGCAATTTCTCTAAGCATCTCTATTAATTTTGATTCAACTTCCGCGTCTATCAGTAAACCGAATCGATTTTGGAGTTCAAGCTGAAATTCATCCTTTCACCCTCTTAACACTTGTGTGCTGATGATAACCTTAGACTTCCCTACCAGTTTCCGTCTTTCCAACTTAGAATCGAGTGCAAACCTGCATCGTTTCTATGATAGTTTTCAATTTTAAACTGGTTGAGGACATATTAGTCAACTATCACATGCTTTTATTGACCAGTATGTATTCAATTTAATTTTATATCATAAGGGCCCTTCCAGTTCCATTTTTATTTGAGTTTTTCTTAAAATTGTTCATTCTTTAGAGACTGGTACATTCTAAAATAGTCTATAAGTCCGTTTCCTCGTTTCAGGTCCATTTTCTGTTGGCATTCATCTTAAATAAGGTATTCATTATGTATGGGTTGGTACATTCAGAAAAGTTCACAAGTCGCTCTCCTAGTTCATTTCTGTTTCTATATCCCGATTTACAGCTGCGCTGTCATCATTATCAACAGTGTAAGGAAGATCTTAATCCTAGTTTCGTCATCTCTCGATCTTTTCCTCTCTCTCTCTCATTCTCAACTTGTCTTTACAGCGCAAAAATCTACCGTCCCTTCCTTTCTTACCTGACAACCATTAATTCCTTGTCCCGGCGTTAATTTTTCTCGCTGGTGACATTTACCTTGATTAATTTTAAAAAAGTACTAAGACAGAAAGGTTGGAGCGAGGGGAGAAGGAGTGTGGACATCCGATCGGGAAGAGGATGAATGAACGCGGAGAGACGAAATGCTAGGCGACAGAAGAGATTAAAGGCGCGCCATAAGACAGAGAACGTCCAAGCGGGGGAATGTCGGAGTAAAGGTAAATATAAAACAAAATAAAACAGAAGTGACCACAAAACGAGCAATATTATGAATAATAGATTTTTTAATTAAAAACTTTTTAATTGGATGCCACTCAATAATGCCCTAAAATGAAATTTTTGTGTCCACTTAAAGCAGTGTAGGCACGGCAGAGTGAGCAAGGAAACTACGCTGGGAGAAAAATAAAAAATCCGCCCTAATTACATCGACACGGTGCGCAGTGGACGAAAGTTTTCTTAGGCGTAAAAATATTCAGTGAAGATATGAAGAATGTAAAAAAGAAACACTGGGAGTACAAGAGAATAGAAGGTAACCAGTGGACACTTTTAGTTGCCTGCATTTACACAGTAATATATTTAAACCCGTAAAGATGGAGTACATTCGAACGAAATGTATAAATACTACGATAGAATTTTTTCGTCTGGACCCGCGTCTTAGTCTTGGGCATCAATGACGTTTCCACTCAACTGCCTGAGACTCTATATTCTCAAATTTTACTTCACGATTTTGCTCGAGATAAAATAATATAACTTATGAGTTCTGATCGTCTTCATTCAGAGGGGGATAAAAGCCTGCGTAAAATGCAGTTGAAAGGAAAGGTGAATCACAGGGATTACCTGAAGAAACCGCAACACAAAACTAATGGATGCGCAAGCAAACATAAATCTTTGGTGTAGTTACAAATATCTTTACCGCTGAAACGGCAGCAAAAATCGTCACTTTGATAGAGGATATGATCTGTTGGATGTCTGGGATTAATAAGTCAATTCTGAGAAAACGTCAAAATATAAAAAATATGGCCGACAACCGAGTGGAATAAAAATTAATTATATTTATTTAAGGCAAATCTTTAAATAAGACAGACTTTCATGTAATGATGTGTGTGTACTAAAAACTTTACAAAATTTAAGTCAAGTTTAGGTAACATTTATTTCAAAATGGAAAAAATGGAAAATGAAAAGAAGAAGAAAAGGATATAATTATTCTCTGATAGATGGGTTAAGAGAGTGGGATTCGAAGGAGAAGGCATATATTGCATAAATGAAGGACAAAAATAACTATAATATATTGAAGTGAAAAATTCGCAGAGAAAAATAAGAAATATGTAATCAGGTAAACTGGGAGTATGCGCAAAGATAGATAGGAGGGTGAAAATAATTTTCCTAACAAAATGTGGACCGGCAAGAATTATCATTTTGACCTCCATAACGAATTTAAGCATATAAACTGAGATGGAGTAGGAATGGAAAAATTAAATAAGGGAGAAAACCAAGCAAAATTCACGCTGGATAAATTTGATTAATGACAGTGTGGGACGCAAAACTATAGCATCCTTGTAGGAGCTGTTTGTAATACACAGACCACTGAGAATATTCCTATGGCAGTGATGTTGTCCTCATATATGGCTAAAATTGGTTAATTTCTACGAGAGAAATGTTAAATTATTGTAATAATGATGAGGTGCTCTTCATTGCAATCTCTTGCGATAAAAATGGTTTTGAATATTGAATGACGCAATATGAATTATTACCTTCTCAAAATGTGATATTTGAGTAAAATGTAATTCTATCAAAATTATTGAAACGCAGAAACATTCTCCGGGCTCTCCTCATTTGTGGTACCACTAAATCCCATTTAATATTGGAATAATCGTATTTCATCAATATTATGACATTTTTTGTCATAATGTTTTGACGACTTTCATTCATTGAACGTAGCCGATGAAATACATTTTCTATATTTCTTATGAGAGGTGCTTTTTCTCTAGGTTGAGCCTAAGCATCTTATCGATGAATTTACTAAACAACTTATATATATATATATATATATATATATATATATATATATATATATATATATAACAACTTACGGAAAAGGAAAGGCAAAATAGACATATGGATGTCAACAAGGTGTTGGGATGAGGAAACCCAGTGAGCACTCACCAATCAGACGACTTCAGGTTGGCGAGGCCCCGGGGATGTCGAAGCGACACACGTAAAATAACACAAAAACACAGAAACATCACAAACGTAAAGCTTTCGGAACTACTCCTTCTTCAGCTACAGAGAGAGAACTCTCTGTAGCTGAAGAAGGAGTAGTTCCGAAAGCTTTACGTTTGTGATGTTTCTGTGTTTTTGTGTTATTTTACGTGTGTCGCTTCGACATCCCCGGGGCCTCGCCAACCTGAAGTCGTCTGATTGGTGAGTGCTCACTGGGTTTCCTCATCCCAACACCTTGTTGACATCCATATATTATATATATATATAAATATATATATATACATATATATATATACACACACATATATATATATGTTTGTTAAAATCGCGTTAAAAAGTGCCATTGATGACGTCAGCGTTACACACAAACCCCACCATCTAGGCTTTTATTATAATAATATATAGGTATATATGTGTATACTCCTTAAGGCAGTGGTTCCCAATCTTTTCGAGTGTGCGGACCCTTTTCAACCTTCAAAAATTTCGCGGACCACATCATGCTGCTAATCTAACGTAATACCAAAAGAATAATATGCACTCAGCAATCGTTTGTAATGTCCACACCTTACATTTTGTGAAATTCTTATTGATTACCTCAACAAATATATTTGCGGAACATAGCAGTGTGGATGTTATTTTTGTCACGAACTCCCTGTAGTAGCCTCGCGGACCACAGATTGGGAACCACTGCCTTAAGATAATCACATGCAAATAGTTCATATTTATGTTAGTTACGAGCAAACTTCCCACTTCAATCAAGTTGCATGTGATGCTGACAATTAAACACCACTCATAGGCTTAGTCAGGCCAAAGCAGATAAATTCGAAACTAAGCAATATGAGAAAACGACGGGCAATAGCACTTTTAGTGTGTTTATACGGTGGGATCTGGTGTTTGCTTTGAAGTTTAGCGGATTAAGCTTAGCAGAAAACATTTTCTACCTCTAACTTCCGCCCGCATTGCAGCTATTTTCCTTAGAAATGAATGTCTCCACTCGGCGAAACAATAAACTTCCTCGCAAAATATGATTTTACGCTAAGATAATGGCAAAGAAACCTATGATTTTAAGTGTGAATATGATTAATCTCTCATACATGCGCAATGAAACGGCGTGAAAATTCTCTAACACCTATCACACGGCAATTACCTTTTATATGGAAAATTAACTTCCTGAATGTAAAACCGTATGCATACCACTTTAAAGGGATATAAAGCCCAGAGCGCATCAAAGTATCCATTTATATAATAAGCTAATAAATCCGGTCACGCTGTAAGATGGCAGGTCGATCAACTGCGAGATTAATAAAAACCCTTGTAATTCAAAAGCTTTCCATTATTTTTAAATCAAACTTTTAGAAATTACACGGCGGAACTACTTTAAAAATTTTATGTTGCCCATCGTTTACATTAAAGTCATGCATTCGATTACAGGAGCGATTATTTTCTCTATTTGATTAACACGGGGATGAGTGCAGCAAGCAAAACATATATCAATCACGTGATGGTATGTTTCAGAGAGTTAAAAAAATTTTGTGGTATAAAAGTTGTCCAGCGTAATGTTTAACAAGTAAATATCCATTTTGTATGTATGATTTGTATCTACCTATATCACGCTAAGAGAGATAGCTACATTTTTGAGGGGAGAGAGAGAAGGAGAATGGAAGAAAGAAAGGAAAGAGAACGGGAGGGAGAAAGAGAGAAGATGGGAAGAAGAGAGGAAGAAGGATGGAGGGAGAAAGGGATGGATAGTGTGAAGGAGGAAAAGAGAGAGGGAGGGAAAATAGAATGGAGAGAGGGGAAATAGGAGGGAGAGCGAGGATGACAGAGAGAATGGGAAGTAGCTTAATTTGATTACTTAATCTGCACATACCTGTCATATTTGACGGGCAACTACGCTAGTAATCATAAAAACGCTTTGATGGAAAAGATAGTATTATTAGTTGGTACATATGAATAGCTACATTCATTGTGGATAACACAAATATAAAGCAAAATACGAAATGATCATCGGCATTAATGTTAAACATAGCCGAAGGCATTCACCAATAATTATCCCCATGCGATATTTTTTCTTCATAACTGTTCCTGTCAAAATATTTCACACGACCCAAATTGTGATTTTCATTCAGGATTTATCCTTACCCAGGTACCGTGAACATAAACGCTGAAAAGTTTGCCTCTCTGGAGAAGAAAAAAACATGAGAAAAATAAAATTATTTTGGAACGGGTAACCTTGTATAAACATCCAAGGAGATCCAGGATGCATTCAGCTGAAAGCGATGCAAATGAGAGTCGCCTGGGAAAAAAGGAGACAAAAGCGAATCGAAAAATAACACCCTTTTCCATCCCCACCAATGAAATGAAACCGAAAACACGGGCGAAGAGAGGGAAGATAAGTCCGGAGCTGGAGATAATCTCTGGAGAGAGAGAGAGAGAGGGAGGGAGAGGTAGGGGGAGGGGGAAGGAAGGGGCTTTAAGCCTTTCTCCGGCTCCTCGTAGAACCACAACCCTCGAGGTACAAATTGAGAAATGGAGTAGAAATGGAATTTGTCATTTCTGGCGAGGGAATGAGACGAAGTAGGTCAACAGAATGGGGATGTGACAAGGGGTTGTGTGTGGGTGGATGGGCGGGGTTTGAACCAAGAGCTGGCTGAAGGCGGATGCAAAAGGAAAGTATGGCGAGAGGACGAGGGGGAGAGAGAGAGGTTGGGAGGTTGTGGTAGGCTGAGAGGTAAAGAGAGAGATTAGGAGGTACACAAGGGGATGGGGATGAGGAATGAGTTCCGAGAAGGGTTTCAGAGTCGAAATGCAGGGGGCTAAGAAAGGGACTGCAAGGGATTGTCTTGATTACACTACGGACGGCAAAAAGAGGTATGCAGTAAGCCACGCAAGGTAGAGAGGGGAGGGAGATACGGGAAATAATGGCACGATAAAAAAGACGAGGTTTTCAAATACGAATATTGACGGACGATTGCGCTAGTAAAGTACAAGAGGGTATAATAAACATGGCTACCGCGCGTGTGCGCCTTCTTTATTTACGTCCGTCGTTCTCTCTTTCTCTCTCTCTCTCTCTGTCTCTTGTGTCTTATACACGCTCCGCCCCCAACCCCCTTCCAATTTAGTCCCTCAAGGTTGCCTCAACCTCTCCGAGTAAGAGAGGGAAAAATTCTCTCCTCGTTTTCAGCGAAAATAATACATCCTGCGGAGCACCGCGTGGCTGTCGTCGTAAATTTTAATCACTCCGGATCCGAGCGTGCGGAAGACTTGCTCCATCGCGAGGTGTTCTTCCATTTTTTGCGTTTAATGTTTTTTTTAGTAATTCACGCGTATGCATGTGGAGATCCCGGAGGAGGATTTATTTCATTTTTACGGAATACGTGGCTCCGGAATCTACCGAAAAGACGCACCCATAATGCGTGGAAATTGTTGCGAATTTTGTTTCTTCCCGTAACGCCTTCCCCGGAGAAGTGACTTCTCTCTTTAGATTCGCCTTCTCTCTCTCTCTTTCTTCGAGCTCCATATCATTTTCAATCCGTTCTCATCTCCTATAATCTCTATTTTTATCTCCTTGTCATTTTTCATTATTCTCCCTAAGGTAAAGTGCCTGCTGGTACTTCATATATTGAATTTTGTTTGCATCACGGTGATATCAATTTCTTTACTCTTTTTTTAGGGTTATCTTATCTATCTCCTTCTCCTCTTGAGTGTAAATGATCCCCTTATTTCCTCAACTCCTTTTGATTACTTTTTCTGTTTCTATTTTTTCTGATATCGTTTACGGTAAATCGTGAGTTCGTACCAGTACTGCGGACGTTTATAGCAGTCTAAAATTTCGCATTCTAAGCGTGCGTGCTCTTTGATCCTCCATATGCCATATTTTATTAAATATTTACCGTGATTCACAGATCGCTTAGAAGCATTACTAGGATTCACTTTGGGAATCTAGTGCACCTGGTTCACGTCAGCATTTCCAGAAATGTTTATAATAAACGCCATTTCTGTATTCAACCAACGGACTTTGCATCATAAGAGGATTAGAATAATATGAAAGTACAGCATAACATCCATGCTAAATAATAATTCCTTTTAACAGAAATAATATCACTTTTAATAGGGTAGCAGATTAAGAAACTTTTAGAAACGTGATTGGACGTAATAGATATCAAATGGCAAAATTTTGTGTAAAAATCTTTTACGACAAAAAATGAAAAATAATTATGAAATATATTAATTTTTATTGCGATTGGAAAATTTTGATTTCAGCAAAACATCCACGGCACACTTTATGATACCATGACAATACATCCATGTGTGCGCCTTTAATCCTCTTCTCTGACCCGTAAAATATATGTCGTTTACCTCATCGTTTCTTCCTCGACTATTCTTTCCCCATACTATACATTCGACGATCTCCTCCTTTCCCTCATACCTCCTCTCTCCATTCCCGATACTTCTCTTCTCTTTTTCCTTGTACACACTCCCTCCTATCATTTAATTCTTTCTTTCTTTTCTTCTATCCCTACTTCCTCTCTTGTATAAAACATTTTCACTTCCGTCCCAATCACTTTTTTTGAGACCTGCGTTGCTACCGCGATATTTTATATCCCTACTTCACATTCGATTTACGTTATAGAGAGAAAGTGAGAGAGGGAGAGAGAGGAAAATGATTTTAAAGAGAAATAGAGTAATCGGAGGGGCACGAGGGCTTTTATTTCATTTTATTCCCTACACTCCGGATGACTTATTTGCAAAGCATCGAGGAATTTATTCAACCACCCCTCGGTCTCAATGGGTTTTTCTACCAAAACGTAGCGTATTTTCGAATTTAGAGGCGATAAATCTGTACGATTCTCCAATTCTACGAATCCATATCGAAAACGGCCCTGCACTTGAAGTAGCGAATATTATCTTGGGACGTGATTACTTTTTACATTATTTTTCGAAACAAATGGGAAGTAGTGATTCAAATGACGCAATGAAAAAGTGGAATTCTTTCAATTTTTTTTAAGTTTCTACTAATCGGTATGAACTTTGGTTTAATGCTTTATAAAGATTTATCGGGGTTTATATTCCATGTATGTGTACTCGTACCTTCGATGCGTGATCGGAAAGTGACAGGGCTGAGGGGATAACAAAATTTAAACAACTTGCCATTATGAAATTCAAATGCTGCCCTTCCGACATTATACACTTATCCCATCTTATTTTCCATTTATCAAAGAGATATGAAAATCATCGTTCCAGTTTCTTCTTCCTACGTGATCTCCCCCTTCCATTGTGATGTTTTCCTTCTTTTGATTCTGTCGCAGATCTTATCGTAACCTCTTATATCTTGTGCGATCTCTCTGGGTGATCCATAGAAAGAACTTGATTGTAGAACTCTCTACGTATCCTGTATAAATGTTTGATTTCAAGATGTACACTCCCTTCGATCTTCGCACTTAATTGATTTCCTCAAATAACGACCCACCAGTATTGTAGATTTGACCCAAATAAAAATATCCTTCACTTATATAAGTTCTCCTCTTTTGAAATCTATCTTATGAGTACCATTGAACAATTTGTACATTACCGTGATTTTATAAGATTCATTTTTAACTACAGCCTCTCTGCTAACCCATTCTATTTCCTAGATTATTGCAAATATCTCTGCTTTGTACATTAAACAGTGTCATCCCAAGTGTGTAAAGATGACGGCTTTAGAGCAGTGATTTTCAATAGGTGTGTCGCGACACATCAGTGTGTCGCGGACAAGGTCCAGGTGGGTCGCGAAAATTTAAAAAAAAGGTAAAGCTTTATTGCGAAAATTAGAAAAAATTAAAATACAGCAGATACGGAAAAAATTTATTTTACTAACATAAACATTTTGTTATATTTTTCCTATATTTGTGATGTTTTATTGTTGAATAATAAATTTTATGTATTTTTGTTGTTTTAACGAAGAAAATTTACTTTTAATTCCATGATGTATCACGGGAGCTGGATCATTTAAAAATTGTGTTGCCAAAGCAAAAAGGTTGAAAAACACTGCCTTAGGGGATTGATGAAAGAAAATTTTATCTACTAATTAATGCCTTGAGCCGCATCCAAATCTTCATTTTTATCACGCCAGTGATCAAGGAAGACAGAAGACGAATGGATCAGAATCCCAGCAATTAAAGTGAGCGTTAACAATTATCTGTAAATGTAATTCATTTATATTCATCGAATCGAAGCTATAGAAACTCAAAGACGAGTTAAGTGTGATTAAATCGTATATAGTTGGTCTTAGCAATCTAAGAAAAATGTTCTATCTACCTGAGCAATGGTGCGTGCGTGCGTATTTTTGGTTAATCAATCTCTTGGATTATTATAGCCATAACCCCTTCCACACCGAACACAATCACAAGGGAGGAGGGAAACCCGGTGACGGCATTAGCCTACTCTTAACGAAGAACACCAAGGGGGCCAACGGCTTAACGTCCCTTCCTAAGGACGGAACGCTAAACTTGAAAAAAAAATCCTACTTTCGCAGAATTCGTGCCCGCTGCCTTTTCAAGCAGCAGGCGAGTAGCAGCCAGCTTTCGAACTACTACACCACCGGCACCCCCAATTGTCAATATGAATGGAGAATTATTAACAGAACAAGATGCCTAACAAATAAAAGGAAACCAAGGAGTTTGTGGACGTAAATATGAAATTGTGACACTTTGAAATCTTTAAGACAAACAAAAAAGCATTGCCATCCATTTAAGACTGTTCAATCTCAAACTCGTAAGAAATTCTGTTGAAGCTAATATACGGTTGAAAAAGTATAGCAGCGTTCCATTATTGGAAGTAAAACAGCTGCATTAAACAAGAATCCTACAGTAAGTTCTGTAAAGGATAAAGGCATTTATGGAGTCATAATAAAGAAAAACCTGTCACTAAAGATCCTTATTAGATATGATTTTTGAGAACGCGGCTCATGCAGCCAAGAAAATAAAATACGTTTGGTGCTAGGGATGACGAAGCTAAAGTATATATCATCAACATATCCAGAGAAAAAACGATTAATTAATCAAAAGAAAAAAACAACAGATTCCAAAAAGTTTTTTTGGTTTAAAATTTATTGATATAAAATGAGAGAAAGTGAGTCACTGTGTCTACCTCACCCAACAATTTTCTACGAGCAGATAATTATGATGAAATGGACTATATTTGAAAAAAATATATATATTATCGTTCTCTATGCCATAAATAATGTGTATAACAGGTGAGACTCTCTTCCATAAAGCATAAATATGATCAGTATCAGGAAAAAAGTAACAAAAAGTTTAAATATGAATGACGCCTTGCGTTCTGGGAATCGCTAAAATAAAAGAAAAAATAATGGATCAAGGCAAAGGTGTTTGTTACAATTTACGATGCAATAAACTAAAACGGCAAAGAGCCATTGATTTGTCATGAAGCCTGATAAATACTGGATGAACTAAATACTGGATTATATCCCGTGTGATAGGAAGCGGCCGCCAAAAGGTAAAACGAAGAAAATACAATATGAAACAAAGCAATTGCTAGTATATCATATGGAAAAGACAGCTATGACTGAAAAATTATGATTTATTTTGTATATTGACGAAGACCTCGTCTAAGTTAATGTGAGAAAATACTAGTCAACAGAAATCTAATTAATATCGGTTATATAGTTTTTAAAATGTAGAATAATTATCAATTCACAAGGTCTATTTCGGGTTTCTCATGTTATTAGAAAATTAGTATTTCTTCATTTCCAAAATTAAAGATTATAATTACGACATTGTTTACATCGGAAATGATCCTACGGAATAAAACATTATTCTACCAATTTTATAATTTTTGCTTACACCATCCCCACATGTGAGAAAAACTGATTTTTAAGCTTAATAAGTTCTAGCAGAAATCATTTCCATTCATGCAATCCCATTTTCGACGACGGCTAGAAAGGAATTTTACCCAGATTTTATAATCTTTTAAAGTTTTTTTACTACTATGTCAGCAGCTTGAAAATAAATTACTTTTTAATTGCCTTACAATCCCGATTTCACAAAAAAATCTGTTTTTTCGGGGACGTTGCTCCGTTCCAAAATGCGCCAGATTTTTTAATAAAAATATTTCTTCCAACTCGTTAGCTGATTATATCTTTGAATGCACATTCAGTAAATCTTTTACGTCACTGGTATTCTTTTTTGATACTTTCATGGGATAATACCTTAATTGCTCGAAACAATTTACAGAGAATGACAGGACCAAAAAATAAACAAAATCACGGCTCGTTATTTTTTTCTTGATGTGTGCATTAACCATGTAATTTTCGAATCCATTATGTAGATATTACGCAAAATCAGCGTTCTTTTCAAAAGTACTGGCCAATTAACGGAATGTTTTTATAAAAGAAATATATATAATATTCGTATTTTGATATATAACATTGATACGAACGTGAATCCGACGACACAAAAATTGAAAATATCTTTATTGACAACTTATAAAAGATGGCTCAAAGTTTTATAATCGATATTAAGTAAAAACTCTCATCGAACCGTAAGTTATCCTGTTAAACCAATCAATTTTCCAAATAAAAGGATAGTTCATTCGAAATACACAATACAATTCCTACATGAATCTTGACAGATGCACCGATATGATCGATCAACATGCAAATTCCCATCCGTCATTAAAAGCTTAGTAATGCCAAATGTTCCAAAATATAAAAAATACACATCCTGCTGCTGTTGCTGTTAACCTCTATTTATAGCACCAATTTTGAACCATATCGCTGAGGTGCAGAAAATCTTGGTCCTAAATTAGAGGCAATTATGTGCCGGTTTACCAAAATGGCCTTAGCTCCCTTATTTCTACCCATAAAAGTTATCGGTGGCAGCCCGAAGTTGGCGGCAAGGAACAGGGAGAGATATCTTAAAGCTTCCTTTCTCGAATCATAAGAGGCCATTTTGCCAATTCCTCTTCACAGGATTTTCATTTCCAACACCGCCCGTTTAAACCACACCTACTCCAAGAAATTGGAATCGCTATTTTTTTGTTTTCTCCGGCCTTCGAAGAAGGATCGATAAAGACCTTTCTTCGAATGATTTAATTATTTGTACCCAGACGGTGACTTGCTTGGATTTACTTACCTGTAGATGAAAGATACGAAAACGAATACGAGTTCGAGTGCAAATGAAAAATCAATATGGCCAATTTGGATACAATTGATTTTACAGGGTGTTTAAAATCTAAATTGGTTGATTACTTAATTTTATTTCTGCAATGAATACTTTTCGGAAAAAGCATCAAAATTGCTTCTATGGCATGTAAAACTACCATAAGCCGCTGTATAAATTTAAAACACTGCAATAATAAAAAGCGCAATTATTTAGATACCCGACAAAATCTTTTTAAACGAAACCATTTATATTTTACTTTAGCGAATTAAAGGGAAGCGGTGAATCGGAGAATATTCCGAAACGCGAAACAGCCTCATAGAAATTACAAAATAATATTTCTACTGGTATTTGTCTCAATTAAAATCTCCGCCGACATCCGTGAATGTGACACCAGAAAAATGACGACGCCGTTATCTTAAAATCTACATCACCGCCACACCACGCCCGGCCATATCGCCACGGAGTATTAACACATTTTTAAAAGTGGCTGCATAATAAAGGCATAATCCTCCTCTCTTCTCTTCCTACCCCGCCCCGTGGCACAGCCTTCACCTTCCCACTCTCTCTTTGCCCCATCTCCTGCCTCGGATAACCGCCGCTCTCGTTTCGAAACGGGGAAGAGATAAAAAAAAAGACACCGAAAATCTCGCTCCCTTTTTAGCCGCCTTGATCTTATATACGTGTGTGTATGTATGTGTATATAATATCCTTCTCACTTGTAGCCGTCCTCGGTGAAAAAAATGCACGGGAGCCGCCCGCGCGTGGTTTTTGAAGAAGAGAACTTGTCTCGCCGCAAGTGAAGAATGGCGCGAGAGAAATGGATCGGAAGAAAAATAGCGAGAGATAGAGAGATGGGGAGAGAGAGGAAAAAGGAAATGCAGACTTTAAAAAAATAACTAAATGTTTCGCTGTATGAAGATAAGGCTCTTGAAGGTCGTACTGGATGGGGGTGTGAGAGGAATGGAATAAAAAAGACGGAAGATGAGGCATGAAGAGGAGATAGTGGTGGTTTAGGGTTGAGAGGGAGTACGCATGGGGCGCTGTAAGGAAGAGGTAAACGAGAGAGATTGAAAGGGAGGGAATGGGAGGACAGAAGAGCCTAGCGCGTAACAACTGGAAGAGAGGCGTTCCTGAAACGAAGGAAGGAAAAGGATGGTCCGAGAAAGGAAAGGAATGGAAAGGGGAAAGCGAGGGAGAAGGAGAGATAGCGAGAGATAGAGAACGAGGAAGTGTATAAGGCAGAGGCGGGGAATGGGATAAGGAAAGTTTTGAGTCCGGGATGGGACACGTCCCAGGGTAGGAATTGAATGGGGAGACGCAACATAAGGAACCGGATAAGAGGGTCGAGGGAGGAGGGAATGGCGGAGAGAATTCGGGAGCAAATAGGAAAATAATAGGGAGATGGCAAGGGTTAGGTTTGGCTGAGGAGAGTAGTGCAGGGATAGGATGGAGGCGGAAAATGAGTAGGTTGGAAATAAGCGGTGAAAAGGACGGGGAAGGAAAATACGGGAAGGTTGGCCCGTGAGATGGGCAAAAGGGGTTATGGCGTGGGTGGGTGAGGGCAAGGGAAAAGCGAGGATTTGGAAAAGGGGAATGGGAAGGTATGACAAGGGTTGGAAAAGACGCGGGAATGTTGGGGTGGGGGGATGAGACGGAGAGAGAGTGGATGCGGTTGACTTAGCGAGCGGAAGGGAGGTCGGATAGAAGCGTTGTAAAAAAGTACAAAGGGAGGAAGAGGGAGAGGAGGAGGAAGAGAGGAGAGGATGGGAAGTGAGAGGATATTAGAGGTGGGGATAGGAACGGGTAAGAGGGTTGATGGCTGGGTTAGCCTCTTGTCTGGGCCTCGAGGACCACTCTTAAAAGGAGGGCGGGAAAGGGTGGAGGAGCAGGAAGGGGGAAATGGAAGGGAGAGAAAGATGGGGATGGGGATCGGGGTGGGCTGGAGTTATGACGGAGTGTGAGGAAACATTCACACTCCACTCTAAAGATTTATGCAGCTAATTTCCATTGCCCTCTCTTCTGCGGCGCCTTCGCCAGTCGTCCCCAAACCGCCCACACCTCTCCCCCACTCCCATCCTTTCCCTCTTTCGCCGTTTTCTCCCCTTCACCCACGGAGAACTCCCCTTTTATAAATCCCTCCTCTCTCTCTCTCTCTCTCCCTCACGTTCCCACCCCTCTCACCGTCGCCTCTCGCGCTCAACCGCGATGCCACACTGAGAGGTTAGTACTTATACCGCCTTCTAAAATTCTCCGCGCAGTTTTGGAATTTCGTGTGTCTGTCCGTTTATTCTCTGAGTGAGAGATTTTCCCGGGAAGATGCTCCGTAATGCGGCGTGAGATACGAACCGAAAAAAGAAAACATCCTGAATGCTGAAGGGAAATGCGATGAAGAGAAGAAGGCAGTTAAGTGGAAGATGAGGTTACAGTAGGCCAAAATTCTTTCATCTCAACCCAGAGTTCAACAGAGTCGCACGAGAAGAAAATATATGGAATAATGTTCGACCGAATGCGACGTTCAAAGCGAAGACAAAAGGATATAAACGGGAAATATAAATTGTGGAAATACAGAGAGCATTTAGAGTAGTTTCGGTTGGTAATACGGTGTGCAGTTTATTAAGAAACACCTAAACAATAAATAATAAAGGCTCAAAATAAATAAATTCGACCTCGTGCAAATTCTACTGCATAAAAATAACTATGGTTTTGACTCACAAAGTGTAGTCACCTCTACGAGAGGAGAACATAGGAGGGAGTTGTTTTAAAGTTATTTTTACGTGATGAACGTAATCTAAAGTTGAATGCATTTATTTTGCGCATTTAAGTTTTCTCCGAACTTAGGTTGAGTTAAATAGTATCAAAAACATAAAATGAAAACGATGTGAAATTTTTCGAAGGTGCCTAATAAATAATAAAGATAAGGAAAGGAATGTGAGGAGACAGATTTAAAGAAGAATAGATGGAAATAAACAGCTCGAGAGACAAATATACCGTGATGGATCGCAAACAAAGAGAAGAGATAGATAGAAATTAGAGTGTGGAGAGAATTGGATCCACGACACGGACCGAAGATAGAAAAGGGAGTGGAGGAAATCGTTTTTCATGACGTCTCTGGAGCAATCAGGATTATGAATCGGGGTAATGAGTTGTGTAATCATTTTAGTCATCAAAAGAAGCTGATAAATACGAGAATCGTGACTGAGACGGGGGAAGGAAATGGCGCCGGAGGAAATGAAATAAAGTAGAGAGAGAGGGAAGAAGAAAGGGAGTGAAAGGCAAGGCAAAAGTGTTGAGTAAAATAAAATGTATAAAGCAGTAAGTAAGTGATCTTTTACGAATTCGCTTATATACAATACATAAAGACATACATGCATATGTTTGTTATTATTATTAGTTCTCTGTCCGCTGAGAGGCGATTCGAGTTTTTTCTGTTATAATATATTCGAGTTCGAGTTACTAAATGGGTAGAATTATGTAAACAAATTTAAATGCCCCTGATCTTGAATTGCAATGAAATATAGTTTGTTGGAGGTGGCTTCAATACGTAGACTAGTTTTGTCCAGGCTTCTATATGTACATATAGCGAAGCTATGGATCTTTATTCAGTTTAATTCTTTGCATAAAGAGATATGAAAAGCGCCACGCATAAAGCAAACACCTTAAAAATTTTCTCCTCAGGTTACTCAAGAGTTAAAGAAGAGTAGTAGAATGAAAGACCAATTTAGATATTATGAAGCTACGCATAGCTGCGCCCATCAGAGATGTTAAAATGAAACAAAACCGTTTCCTGACTCCCCATTGTTCTCGAACATTTTTACGCGAGTTGCGGGAACAAAAAGGTCTCTATCTTTCTCTCTCTCTCTCTCTCTTTCTCTCTCTCTCTCTCTCTCTCTCTCTCTCTCTCTCTCTCTCACACACACTCTCTCTCACTCTCTCTCTCTCTCTCTCTCTCTCTCTTGTTATCCCTCCCCCACACCCCTCTATCTTTCTCACTCCATCGCTCTCCGCGTCCGTCTCTATACGGCGCACAACGGATGACAGGAAGCCAAAATAGGTGAGGCGAGTTATAGCGCACCGTACGACCCATTGCCATGGAAATAAGATAGCTTCGAGGGTTACGACTCCTGGACCCGTGAAATGAAATATAGACGCGAGAAAGGATGGTGGTAGAGAGGTTTGGGAAATAAGAGAGGAATAGAGATGAGAAGAACGATGAAGGGGGGAGGGAGTGGAGGTGGCAAATAAGGCACCATTGTTTTCTCGCTGGCAAAAAATAATAAAAAAATGAAATACATAACGCGGGAGTGATGAGGCCTCTCGAAAAGTGTGGGGGGAGGTGGAGGTAATAAGAGAGCGACGGAATGAGATGGGAGAGAAGGAAGGAGAGATGGAGAGAGAGAGGGGGGAAGGGAGGGAAGCAAGCGTGCGAATTCCAGGAGACAGTGCAGGAGAGGTCATCGGGGAGGATTTATTAGCGGGCAGTGAAAGGGGCCGGGGGAATAATAAAGGAGCCGAGGTGTGATGGACGTTACACGCTTGGAATTCATAACTGTGAGGGTGGAGAGGAGGGAAGGTGAAGGGATGAAGCCTGAGAGAGAGAGAGGGGATGGAGAAAGGTGGGGGACGAGGCTCTGAAGATGAGAGGGAGGGTTAAAAAGGGTAAGAGAAGTGGACGGCTGTGAGGATTAGAGGAGAGGCGAGGGAAGGGAAAGGGAGGTGAGCTGAACAGGTCGATGACCTTCCGTGTCATCCTGAAAAACTTAATCCAAGGAACCCCGGAGCAGCGCACAAACTGAGCGAGGGCGTGGGGTGAAAGGAAGGAGTGAAAAAATCCAGCATTTCTCTCTAGCTCTCACTCTTTTTCCCCTTGTTCTTCTCTCGCACACTATCTTTTTTCCCATTCCTCCCACGCCCAAGAGAGAGAGAGAGAGAGGGCTCGGAGAGTTCTCTCTCTCTCTCTCGGAACTTCATCGCGCACATGATATTCTCCGACCTCCGCGGTTCTTCCCTCTTCTTTTTTTCACTTAGTTTTCTCGGGCTCTCACATTGCACAAAGAAGGAAATTTCATCCTCAGAGATAGAGAGAAAGAATAATCTTTTCTTCAGAGGTTCAGAGACGCGGATGTGCGAAAGAAAATAAGCGGCGCGGCCGAGGGTCGGATGCGATGTAGATTCGCAGTTTCTTGCGGAGAGACGCTCGAAAGGAGTCGGGAGTAAAGCTGTGATCCTTTTTTGCTTGTTTCCGCCCGAGTAGGTTAATGCAGCGGCCGAATGATAAGGACGCTTTATGGAAGTCTCCTTGGTGTTTCCGCTGACGGATCGTGACTGACGCGAAGATTTGGCGACTCGTTGAGTACTTTGTGGCTTCAAAGGGCGTTTTACTGCGAAATTTTCTTTTCTCTTTGAAGCACGAATGAACATACTATCAGGTAATATATTATTACGTAAAATATATCTTCCATTTGACGATGAGCAGCATTTAGTCCACAAAAATCAGATTATGTTTTTAGAGAGATAGCTACGTAGCTCAGTTTATTCGGGAGATTTTTTCAGTCTCGTAGGACAGGGCTCGGCAAATGTTCTACAAATCTGGGCGCCAGCTCCAAAACCTAGGAGCCAGCGCAGAAGTTATATAACTTTGGCGGATATTTTTCGTCATCATCATGAAAATAAATGTATAAGTGTTTTTAGCATTGAGCACAAAAATGACCTCAAATTTTTGCTATCATGTCAGATTTCCAAGAAGATCAATATTTTTGTTTAATTAATTAAATTACATGATTCCGCAAACTACGTCTTTAAAAACATGATTTTTAACTTACTTAAAAGTTTTATCCATTGATTTCCTGTTGTATGTAATATCAGAGACTTGTTGAACGGTGCAATAATGAATAAGTGGAAAACTAATTGGATTCTCGTTTGATATTTTATAGTTAAATTACTAACAGAATTTAAAAGTAACGCTTACGAAATTTATTTATTTTAATATATTTTTTGCAAAATACCTAAATTTTCTACCTATTTATCAATAATAAATTTCTTCAACGGGCAAAATCGTTAAAAAGAAGAAAAATAAAGGTAATTTCATGTTATTAAATTTCTGAAAAGTATTTTTAATTTCTTCCTGAATTTTCACCTAGTCTTACACGAGCGTCGCTTCACATAGTAATACGGTAAATGACCCAAATCCTATTTAAATTCGCCTTGAGTGTGCATTTACTATCCTTACGTGCAACACTAGGAACAAAAATCCATTGATCTTCTTACATTTGAAGTTCCGTGATTTATCACCCGAGTTTCAAACCGTGTCCTACTTTTATCACATAATTTTCAAAAAGGCTCTTTCAGATTTCATATCTGATGGTCACAAAACGATGCAGCATTATCCTGCGATTTCAATTAAATGGTATTGGATTTCACTGGAAATTGAAACTGCAATTTGAAATCAAGCTGTACTTCATGAATTAAATATAAAAACAGAATTTAACATCTGCGGAGAAAATTAACTGACCTTTACCGCTATGTACCGTATTGGATGATTGGATTTGTCGCTCCTAATTTTTAAAGAGATACATTTTAAACTTTAAGGCATGATTTTGACGACTTTTAAAAACCACCTAATTTCCGTAAATTTAAATTAATTTCCGGTGGTAATAAGAGGAAATTGAATCGTACATTTTAGAAAGGACATATGTCCATTTTAGGTCAAAATGAGTTCCCTGTAGGAACGTAATTGTGATGTGTCCACGCATCTTTTCAGTATGGAATTGACTCTTGTCCTCTTTCCTTAAGTGCGAAAATGAAGGTTCTGTTTTGGCTTCATTTTAGACATGTACCCCTTTCTATAATGATTATTAGCGCGGCCCTTGTGGGCGAATCGTGAACTACTGGACCAGCTGTTTTCCTGTTTTGCTCAAATGGAGCCCACATTGTCAACTGGGTGCAATGCAAAGAAATCCAAGAAAAGAAGCAAACATCCTGAGACTTATAAGTTTAATATTATAAAAAAGGCAAGAGTTAAAGGAACCGAATATACCAATAATGCAGGGAAATCTATACCAGAAAGACGTACAGGAGCACCATGCAGGTAATTTAATCTAACCTCAAAGCCCTGTCTTATAGCTGTTTTTGTCTGAATAAAACAAAGTTATTTATTTTAAACCATCTAAATTTTATTCCTAGTGTGACTGTGACTAACGATCTTTCTGTTCACAGGTGAATACATAAATATTTTGAGAAAATAACAGAAGATGAACGGTTGTGCCTACAACATCAGTTCAGGTCATTCAACACAAAAGATGAGCAAGACATCTTTTTAAGTGGATTTCTAGTAGCCAGTGAAATTTAGCGCAGAAGAGGTCGTGAAGATTCGACTATATAGAAGCCAAAATCTGCAAGTTTCAGGTATCGTGTAAGCATCAATACCAAACAGACCCAGGTATGCAAGGAAGCTTTTGTTAGCCTTTTTGGTATATCAGAGAAGCGGGTGTGGAGGCTTCAAGCTTTACTTCTACATGGCAAAAGCCCTCGAGATATGAGAGGAAATTGCAATAAAAATCGTGCTCTACCACCAGAAACTGTAAAAAAATAGTGCATAATCACATAGCCTCTTTCCTTGTTCATATGACTCACTACTCTTCTGGTGAACGTCTTTGCTTAGTTAGATGCCAGGCTGAATGTACAAAAGATGTTTGACCTTTACAAAAAAAATATCCAGATTCTAAAGTCAATTACAAGTTTTATGTGAAATATTTTAGAGAAAACATTAACCTCGCATTTGGGCAGCCTCGAGTCGATACTTGCGTCACATATGAGGAATTATCGGTCAAAATCCGAAGTTCCATGCTAAATGAAAATGCCAAAAGAGTGGAGAGTGCTAAATATACGGTTCACATCCGCAGAGCAAACAAGTTTTACAAAGCCGTGAAAGAATGCAAAAATGATGATCGAGTTTTGGGGCTGTGCTTCGACTGCATGCAGAATTTACCTCTGCCTAAAACCCCGGTGCAAGATGTGTTTTATTTAAAACAACTATGGGTAAGCGTTTTTTGTATACACAACATGAAAACAAATGAATGCATTTTCTGTGTATATCATGAAGGGGCAGTTCGCATAGGAGCTAATGAAGCATGCTCTTTTATTTATGACTACATCAAACATCATGTGCCAGCTGAAGTGAGGGAACTGCGTCTCTTTTCAGATGGATGTGTGGGACAAAATAAAAACCACACTATGATCCGCTTGTCCTTGGCTTTGGTAGATACTGGAAGATTTGAGAAAGTGAGGAACTTTTTTCCCGCACGAGGACACTCTTACAATGTTTGTGATAGAAATTTTGGGTTCATCAAGAGAGTGCTAAGACGAGTTGATCATGTATACACTGTTAAAGAGTATAAGGAGTACATAGTGCATGCTGCGAAACCAAATAGGTTTTCTGTCAAGCTTGTTTCCACACAAGATATTCCAAATTTCACTGCATGGTGACCAAAGTTTTAGCGGAGAGGTAGTTTGTCACTAGAAACTAAAGGTTACCTAAATCCGAAAAAGTCACATTCCAACCCTTGAACTTTATGTGTCGTAACCAGAAAAAGGTCATTTGGTAGCATCAAGATACATTGGAGGTATAGCTCAACACACATTTAACCTTCAAGTACCTGGAGTAAGTGTTCAGTTTTCTTTGGAAACCGCGTACACAGGACCAGTGCCTATAAAGGATAAGAAGATGGAGGACCTGCGTCGTTTGATCTGTTCTATTCCCTCTTGTCACATGTCCTTTTATGAAGAAATTTTACAGCTACCGACAAAAAAAGATGGTCAATAATGAAAAGACATTGTTCTAGAGGGGAAGATAATATTAGAAAACACAACACCTAAATTACATATCTCATTAAAAACAAGAAAACAAAAAAATTTTGATTTGTTAATTCAGTGTATAAAGGACATGTGTGCAAATGTCTATATCTCAGTACACTTCATATTTTAAATATAAAATTATACGCCA
The DNA here is from genome assembly GCA_028673005.1 of Tanypteryx hageni. Taxonomy (NCBI): domain Eukaryota; kingdom Metazoa; phylum Arthropoda; class Insecta; order Odonata; family Petaluridae; genus Tanypteryx; species Tanypteryx hageni. The sequence goes on from CM054116.1 coordinate 63,988,343, forward strand.
CATGCTTCCTGTGGTTTCAGTTCTTAATGTTATATTTAAAAAATCACCAGATGCCTTCCAAAAAAATTTTTTAATTTTTTAATTTCCTGAAAAGTAGTGAATATGGAGATAAGACCTTTCTAAAATGACCGATTCAATTGATCAAATCTTAAATGGGTTTTATCAAATACCTATCACCACAAAAGAGCCAATCGGTATTTAATTTAATCTGAATTTTTCAATTTATTTTAAACGTATTGCAATCTTATTATTTAAGCGTAATTAGGAATTTTAAATTTTCATAAAAATTAAGTTAATTTACGACCAAACATCATAGAAATAATTTTGCATTATTTTAATTTTCATTTGTACTTTAAACGTTTCGTACAATTGAATAGTCAGCGATGACGTAACCTCATTCCATTATTGCCAACTCAAGTAAGTAGCGTATTAAATTATTTGCACTGCACGATTTATATAATTAAAGATCGAGGCCAACACAACGGGAATGAAGCAATCCAGATAGAAATATAGAAATTTATAAGGGCCAAAAAAAAAACAAATCCGTTCAAAAAATAAATGGGAGCGGAGGTGGCGAGAGAATTATATCTAATTAAAAATCGCTACCCGACTTCGATCCCGGATTCTTATAATATTAATTTTGATCCTTAACCTTTGTGCGAAAATTCTTCGTGCGCCGAGACCTCCTATCGCGAAACCCCAGACACCGATTCGCCAAGTTAGGAAAACGACTGTTTGGCAAAGGCAGACGCGACCTAAATCAAAACTTAGAGAAGGTTTTACTCGGGAGAAGTGGGGCACGAAAATATAACAGAAAGAAGGACATGAATGTGAGTGTGTGTGCGCGCGCACGAGACAGGATGGAATAGGATGGGGAGGGAGGCAGGAAGGGAGCGAGCGCTAAACGAATGGAAAAAGACGCTAAAATAAACCTCCCGAAGGCATCTTTCCTTCGCGACCAAGGGGGATTAAGGGATATCGCCGACCTTGATGGCCTCCTTGCGTTTTCCATAAAGGAAACACCTCCTCTTGCTCCTCCCTTTCCTGGTAGCTTACTGCTCGCTCTCTCTCTCTTTCTCTTTCGTCTTGTCTGTCTCTCGCCCTCCTTACTCAGCGGAAAGTTATCAAAGAATGGCTCCTTACCGCGTCTCCCCGGTTCTTGAAATACGTCTCCGCAGACAGAGGGAGGACTCTCGCCAAAGTTCGTGTTGCAAGAGGTGGAGTACGTATATTGGGAGGTCTAACCGAGGTGGAGGAGATGGACTCGGAGGAGATAACAAGACGGAGAGGGGGGGAAATGACAGAATTTAGGGGAACCCGATGCTGAATGAGGGCAGAAAATCCGGCCGGATTTTCGACTTTGTCTGATTTGTTCGCTCTCGAAGGGGAAATGGCGAGGATCGAGATATTAGGTGGCGGTTGGTCTTAAGTAATTAAAAAATAACTTTTCTGGAGGTTTTTAAATTTTATTCTCAACTGAGAATTGAAATAAGTTGTTAAGAAAATGAGTGAAAAGACACATAGGAAACGAAAGGTTACGAGAGATTGAATACAATGGTTTCTTTCGATTAAAAACATTCAAATGAACCACTGACTACCATAAAGTAGATAATTTGAAAATATACTTGATGTACTGAAAGAAATTTTCTTTCTTTACATCCTAATCAATTCCAGAATAAGCACTTAACTATCAGAAGTTGACAAATGAACTACTTGACTTTGGTATCACCATGGCTATTGGATATACCTAAGGTTAGTACTTAATTTTTCAATTTTTAATAATTGTGCTCATTTTGGAATCTATTTTCTGCCTTAAGAAGCTCGATAATTCTCTAGTAAATTCTAATCAATTGTTAAAACTGAGACTAAGGCATAGTTTATGATGGAAATAATTCTGTCTTTTCCTTACTGCACAAATTATGGTTAAGATGGAATTCTTAGAATACGTCTTATAATCTGCTCATCAAAGGAGGATGAATTTTTTATTTTGTTTCTTATATACAACTAATATAAAAGCCGTTGAAATTCTGTTTTCATTTTTGTAATGCATACTGAGATTTCTAGTCGATCTCTTTGGAAAATTTAAATTCAAAAGTTTAAGCGATGACTTTCTCAAAAAAATATATGCGGGATGGCGAACACGTCTTTCCGAGATAACCTTCAACGAGAGAGAGCATGCACAGCGGCTTACACAAGATATATAATAGCTAAGGGCGAAATAAATTTTACTCGCCAAAATGCAATGGTAATCCCTCTCGTGTGAATTCGCTGGCCGTTAAAGGAAAAAGATATAACATGTTTATTCCCACAAGCAAGCAAAACTTCGAATGGAGTTTTCTATACTCACCTCGAAATATCCAAATAACAAATGGCACTGAATATTAAAGAAGCACTAGACATTATGCTACCCAAATAAGTAAGAGAATTTAAAGATAGAAATGATTCTAAAGAATTCGTTCGAGTTGGATTTTTATGGCAGTTACCATTTAGTTAATTTCTTTGAAATATATTGCATCATAGTGAAATTTTTTATCGGGATGCGGAATCTCGTTTTCTTGTCAAAATATATATCCTTTTGTCATATTATTAACAAATTATCTGAATACAGTATTGTTGTTTCCATTAAAGCGGCCTTACGGCTGAAATAATTTTTCTGTAAATAATACCGAACAACCATAATTTAATAGCTCTGAAACCTCAGGTTGGGAAAAATATTTCAAATTAGTTTCCCTTATTCTTCCATTTTTAATCTTTATTCCGATGGTAATTCATAGATTTTAAATCCATATATAACTCACTGATAACCATGATACTCTTCTTGACCGTATTTTATGAAGCATAACTACTCGAGAAATAACTCTTAGGTTAAACTGTTTTTGAAAACTTCATCTAATAAGAAGCAATCTTGTAAGACATGGCCGAGAAGGCTACATAATTTTTTTTTTCTGCACTTGATGTCCTTACTTTTAGGTGTTTTCAATATTTTGTAATCGTTAAGCTGGGAATAAAGTACGATAACCATCATATTATTTCAAATATGCCAGAACATTATCTAACTTGTATATTATATTAATAGAGCTACGACAAACTTGCACACATGCCATTTTATTTCGATTGATTTCGTTTATGGAATGCGTAACACGATTCTATAAGGTAATAATTTTTCCATGAATTTCTTCATCGGGTTTTCCTGTAGTAAACATATTTCTCTCCACAAGCTCCTGTAGAACTTAACTCTAAAACCTAAATATCGGCCTCCATGATCGACATACCAGTACTTCCTTAATGACATTAAAATGTATACTTAGGTTTGAAGGTTTTTAGTAAATGTGATGTAGATTCGGCAGTATATGAGAAAAATCTCTCATTTCTTTTGTACTCCTTACATCTCGGTACTGCTAATTTCTGCATGACAAGTATAATTACCACAAAAATATATAAAACTAGATCACTGATAAAGCTACAATCTCCTATAATCAGATTTTTAACCAAATTTGTAATTTTTTTTGATACCCTGCCATATTTAAGGCTAATATCCCCATAATCAATTCAGTAAATGTTTTCTTCAGCAGAAATTATTTTATACTTAATTAGATTCTTGTTTAATATCTAAAACAGCTTTTTCGATCAGTTTGATAAAGTTAATTTGCTAATATGTGTCCCGCGAGAAAATTCTTAATTTTAATTAATTTGATGAATTTTAGGTAACTAATACAATGCACAATATTCCTGCATAATATTTACTGCCTCGGTGTAACTTGGGATGCAATGTGTATCTTTGATTTATGCATGGAAAAATCAGTTGTAGCGACTTACAAGATGCGAGCATCTGTTATCAGAGACACCTAGGAGCTCAATTTGGAGACTGCGATTTGTCAAGGGTCCCTCGTAAAACCCAAGCTTGAAACTGTTATAGTGTAGCGTGTGCACTGAGTACTGATTAAATAGAAGAAATGACAAAGAGTTTTATGAGAGTCGTGTACTTAAGAGAATTTGGTATTCTCCCATTTTACGTAATTGATTCAGACTCACCGTACGCTGGACAAAAAATCGAAAGCGTGCGGGAAATTAATCTAATTCCGCATCCTCCCTACCACTTAACTCGCCATTTTGGACACGAAGTGTCGAGCAGGTCGCCTAGTACATACTAAAATTAGATTTTTTATCATGAATGAGGCATATAAATATGTATGAAATAACAAGCAATAATTATAGTAACTATGACTAAGAGGTAAAATATCCTATGTGATTTTATTTATAATTGAAGAATAATCTCATAATTTTGCCAGAACTATATAGGCATGCATGATACAATAATATTCATAATTAATATAATTCTTGCTGGGAATTAGATTACTTTCACTCACGCTTCAATAAACTAACATTTATTTATAGTTAGTCGCGATATCAAAATAAGGAATTTAAAATTATATTATAAAATGGCGTACATCAGGGATAGGAATAATGGTGGAATGTTCGTACAATATGCGATTTTCACCCGACCGAAGCAACACTTCCATATAATGTACATATTTTTATGAGAAAATGAAACCGACCCCGTGAATGGCGAGGGTTTCCTGTATCAACATAAACAAGGTATGTAAACAAACCCACGAAAAGGATGAACTTAAATATTGCAGTCATAAACTGTTTTCAATGCAGCCCCGCTTCAGAAACTATTAAAAGGTTGGTATTCCTGGGTGTTAAGATTACATGTGAGCGTAAATATCTTATTATTAATAGTAGAATTACGTTTAAAAGACGTTCTTAACCAGTGCAATTACCCGTATTCGACGCTTGAATTACTTTCTCACTAATTTAACAACATAAAAAAGTTAAAATTTTATTGCAAATGATTTGGTCGGCTAGAGACCCCAGGGGGCAGGTATGCGAGCTTGGTTTCCAGTCGAGCCCTCGAGTTCCGCACTCATAATCCGAGTTAATGACGGTTGTGAGGTCTAATTAACATGAGCCGATTTTTAATTTCTCCATACGTAAAGGAAAAAAATCGATTTCGAGGTCGCCTGAACACGTTTTGACCATTTTCTCGATATTGTATGTGTAAGTTTTTTGTGGGTGCTCTAACTCAAAAACTATTAATCAGACCAACGCGAAATTTTATATTTAACATTTTTATGACAGTAAAAAGAACTGATTAGTTTTTGGTAAAGATCGGTTAAACGAAAGTGGGTGTTTACTCTTGTCACTTATTCGTTTTTACTATCTCCATACGTAGTACAGGGGAAAGTATTGTTTTCATGAAAAAAATCGATTTACAGATTTCAACGGAAATACACGCTCTGAGGTCCCCTAAACACGTTTTGACCATTTTCTCTATGATTTCTGTGTGCGCGTGTATATCTGACAGCTTTTTTGTGTGTGCTCTAACTCAAAAACTATTAATCAGGTCAATGCGAAATTTTATATTTAACATTTTTATGAAAGTCAAAAGAACTGATTAGTTTTTGGTAAAAATCGGCCAATCGAAACTGGGTGTTTACTCTTATTTTGAAATATTTGCTTTAATATTTGATAATTGTAAAAATGTAGCGGAATAAAAGCTGTAGGAAATTTAATTTTCTACAACCTTTGTTTGAAACATTTTTATATAATGCATTTTGTAAGAGATATCTTAAAAACTAAGTTATTTAGCTGCCACCACCACGCCACCTACCGGCGGCTATTGTTAATAATTGACGCTTAGTTACGTCTTAGTAACGCTCCCTTTTAATTTCTTAATTGTTTGTGGCTATATCCAATATCAGAAGACTATGGTTTGAGTTTATTTCTGTTCTTTTTAAATTCTTTAAATTTTGCCCTCAGTTTCTTAAAATATTTGTTATCATGTAACCTATTTGGAATTTTTAGGAATAATACAGGTATGGAGAAAGTCCTGTGGTGGCTAAATCAGATTTTTCTTTTATAAATTTAAATGCATGAACATTTTAGTAAATTACATGTTTATCTACTTTAAACCTAAAATATTGTAGTACTACCATAAAAGATATCACATTTTGATCATTTATAACTCTAAAAATCAAGCTTCATGGTAAACATGTAAAGCATAAAAATTAAATAATTTATAACTACAACAAGATTAAAATTTAAATATAATTATACATGTATTCGAATAAAATTTCATTAGTATAATGACTTAACGAAATAGAAAATAGCAACTCAGTTGAGATTTACTTCCTAAGCCAATTCTAAATCTTGCAAAAGATAAGAGAATTTTCTTTTTCCACAATTCTTCACCCACACAAAAACTCCTTTTTAGGCAAAGGAATTTTCCCTTTTAAACCAAATTTAAGGTCGTAAATCGTGTACTCATTTCCCTACGAAGTCAGCAAAAAAGCCAAGCATTAAAGCAAAAAAAGAATGAGTTTTTGCAGTTTACCATTCTGTTTGCGTTTTCAGACCGTTCTATTTTTTATCCACCATAAAGTTGGTTGTTTACTTGTTTATTTTTTCAAATATATTTTATGTCAAAATACTGAGGACTCTATAACACGATTCGAGAGCTCTTCGGCCCGGAATAACGAAAAAAAGGAGGAAACGTTCTCTTTTTGTTTTCGTCGCTAGCAGTTTTATTTAGTTCGGATTTTTCTCGTCGCGCAAACCGACGGACAGCGCCCGCAGGAACAAATTTCAACATGCACGGACGAGTGTTCAGGCACGCGTGCGAGGCGCTAACGCACGGTTTGGAAACACGACAATTCTCGTGTGAAGGGAACCAAAAGGCGAAAGATCGTTCCGGCGATGAAATCCATGTCAAACAGTACGGGATGGCGATAAAAAAAGAAACCCCTTCCCATGCGGGATATTTTTAGGGCGTCTATTTAAAAAAAACTGCTTTTGAGAGTAACACTTCCGCCTGTTACGCGAGGCAGTTTCTATAATAGAGGGGAAAGGGAGAAAAAAAACAAGAATTTAGTACGTATTACCATCCCGTTCATGGAAACAAAGCGCTCGACAAAAAACGGACTAAATTGGGAATTTCCCGATATCGAGATGAATTTTCACAACGATCATTTCCTAAGCATATTAGCAAGAATGTTCTGTCGATTGAAATGACAAGAGAGCAACTATAGGAATATTCTTCACTAACAACCCAACCATTCCAATATCCCTGTGGTTACATGCAAGCAACATCATTACCGGCGTAATCATTTTAACCGACGCATCAGAATGAGTCCCTATGCACAAACTGGTTGCCTTGGTTAATTTAAAGCCGCCCATGATAGATTTCTATAAATAATTGGAAAAACCGCCCGTAAATACATTATTAATCATAAAGTTTGGCTGTAGAAATTATTGCTCGCGCTGGCAGTCCTTCTTAACCCGTTGTTACTGTGGTGAAAAAAACACACAATTACTGTGGTGGGGTATGACACACCCCAAGGAAAGTTTTGGATAAAGAAATGCAAAATACACATTGGGCTGATTTAAATCGAATAATTTATGAGTTATTGTTAATAACGAATACATGTGAATCACTAAAACTTAATATTTGGGATTGAAACTTGATCCTATAATTGCATTCGTAAAACCCTACTCTCTCAAACACAAATGGTGCAATGAAAAACCAAATAGAAGCTAAATTATTAAACTGGTAAAAATAAGTAGGTACAATATAAAATAAACAATAAACAATTGGTTTCATTATTTCACAAACAATGACTTCACTCAGAGTCTTTTTCTCCCCTGACACAATCCTCACAATAAGGAACAACGTGCTCCAAACAAACAAATTTATTACAATTGTGACATCGGTATTTTGTCTTTCTGTCCTTAGATCTTAGGCAGAACATCTGCCTTGCTGATTTGTTCGTTTAGGAGGAGACTGGTTTGTCTCACCGCAGGCTCTCAAGACTATAAAACTCCAATGCCAGTGCTGTGGTGGGGTTTGTGAAACCCCAGCAACAGAAATAGCATCTGCTCCGTTCAACAGCAAAATGGATTCTTATAATTCCTATGGGGATGCACTCTAGTGGTGATAATGTGAAGGTACACTGGAGCTCAAATTTTACACTCGGCCATCTCATGACAATATACTAAAATACCTAGGCTGGGGTTTGAGAAACCCCAGCACAGTAACGAAGGGTTAACAATGTTTCGTCAAAATTACATTGGACGTCCGCAGATCGAAATTCTATGTGCAATTTGGCTAAAAATTATCGCTGAGTACAGCTTACATGACGTAACACATTGGTATCCTAACACAAAAAATGCTATCGGAAATTTTATTATTTTACTCGCTAGTACCACACGAATTGATCGCACCTAACTCTCATTAGTTCAAAATTTCTAACCTCTCCAACTGCTAGTTATAGATGCTGTCTGAGTTTTTATATGCCGATGTACTGTTACATTGCGTAATAGCTAACTTGCAATTGCTCTCTGATATGATGTAATGTTTTAAATTTCTTATTTCCTCTATATCCACACATGTATATCTATTTATTTAGGATTGATAAATCAATTAATTTACGCATACTTCTCATAATTTTGATTAAATAAGTTTAATTCTTCAAATCTCGTATCAAGATTCTTCAGAATTATATTCTACATAAGTTTTATTTAATGAAAATCCTAAGCAACAATACGGCATTTATTCTATGAATTCATTTAGGGCATTTATATCAGGAAAATTAAACATCTATATCTAAGAATAAGTTATCAACGATTATTACTCTATTTAATTCCATTACGACCAATTTTCATATAATACCTTTAACCTTGTTATTTCTGAGACAATGCTTTAGAACGAGGAATCATACTAAAATACATCTTGTGTCTTTAGTACAATGCTTAACGTTTAAAGTTTTCACTGATAATATTTTCTGCTTTTGAAATATGGATCTAGAGTGACATAAACAATATTGTGAAACGCAACTTTATTTTTCTCAGGGCGACCACTCGCCGAGTCATAAAAGCAATGTTCTAGCTGAAAATTACTGTTTTTTGCGGAGCATCAATCATTCAAATAAAATCGCATCGCGTCTTGTAAAAATAAAAAAGAAAGTACCAAAAACGACAATCCTTGGATCAGACATGAACAACTTCGCGGAGATTTCGGCGGGAACTACAAAAAAATGACAATAACAAGCATATCAGAAGGGAACCAGTGCCACGGACAGCGCGGGCAGACACAAAAGAGGCGAGGGTGGAGAGAGAGAGACGGGAGGGAGTAAAAAACCAGAGATAAAGATAGATGGAAAGAGAAGCGTTTCTGGCGTTTTTTAAGGGCTGTGCACATAACCACCGCTGCTCCACAGAGCGCCCCCAATTATCAGACTTCCGAACCACTCCCGCTCGACTCCCAAAATCCCTTGTTATTCCGCCGTTCGAAAAAGTCAACAGGGGGCTTGATTAAAGGGTTAGCTTGAAGCCACGGCAGAGGATTCGAATCGGAATAGTCAAAGAGGGAGAGAGAGAGAGAAAAGGCAGGTCACGGCGGCGCGGGAAAAGCGAGGGGGAAGAGAGGGAAACGCTGAATGTTGGCAGATGAAATGAATAAAGAATCGTGGGAGATTGGCAAAAGGATGGGTGTGTGTGTGTCTGATGCTAATCCAACAAGGCATGCGAGTAATGTCTCGAGACGGCGAGGGATGGATGGATGAAGGGAAGGGGTTTTTCATCAAGCCACGAGAGAGAGAGAGAGGTTACCCAGAAGACATTTTTATTTTTTTCTAATTCCTGTTTCCCGCCGAGCCACTTCGTGAATAAATCACCTCTGCGCCATTTCATCACGATGTTTGGACCGGTGTCCGCCGCCATGTTACACGTCCGATCATTAACAAGAATGCACGCGTTTGGCTGCAGAAGGGAATGCGACTAACGACGCGTGAAAACGCCCGCATCGGACACAGTCGAGCGTTCAAAAAAGTCCTCGTTCCGATTAAGTTTCAAAAGAACGAAATTCACGCCGCGAGGATGAAATTGCATCCTTTGATTCATAATGGACATGGTGTAATGGAATTTTTAACGCCTCTGTTTTCTTCTTCTATTTAAATATTTTATTCGGCGAATCGGGATTCGGAACATTATAGTTTTTTATTATTCGCTCGGTCCGCTCACGAATGAATGTAAAACGAGAGTTTCTCACGTTCGATTTATTTAGTCTAAATTTCGCATCATCTCTTAAAATTTGGTGCCTAGTTTCCCTCGGTGGTCGAATATGCTCCCGGAAGAAGACGAGTTTTGACCGCATAAAAAGTTCAAAACGATCGTATTTTTATTACGTATGTGGGGAAAATTACACGCGTAATCAGTAAAAACGCATTTGCACCACGGTCAAAAATATTTTATGGGTAACAAAAAATACCGATAATATAAGTAAGAAAATATTGGAGAAAATAATGTGCGTGCGTTCGTTTGTCTAAATCAGTGGTGTCCAACCTTTTACCTATCGTGTAGTGCTTGTCATCCCGGGATCCCGCTTTCCCGGGAAATCCATTGAATATCCCGGGAATTCCCGGTACTCGACTGATTGATGAGAGCACATACGAAGTTTTTACGTTTCCTATGTTTTCATTCTCACACTCGCTCTATTCCAATTTATTTTTTCTGCATCCGAATTTCTTTCTAAAATCATATCCGTCATTCTTTTATCAATTTTCACAATATTTTTAAGGAAAATAATATGAAAAAAGAAGACTTGAAAATGTTGTTGTGAAAAAATCGGCCAAGAATAAACGCTCAAAACGTGAACGAAGAGCCCAAACCAAGCAGGATCGCCCAGATCTATTAGTAGTGACCTTTCTAAGTGCATCTGAAAGACATTCTTATCATTTACTAGAAAGAAATGCAAATATGGCTGCGCACTCCAGTCCCTTGGTTCCAGTTGGCAGACTAGAATTTAAGTCACCTCCGTGGCTGAGAGGTTAAACCATCCTCAGGCGTGAGGGGTTGAACGAGAATTTTCCGTCTTGACTGGTTTCCTACCTCCTAGCTATTAGTCTTCCCTTGGTAGTGGTCAAAAAGGATAGTACATCATTTCTGAGCTTCAGCCATTTATCTGTATTTATAGCCGCCCAATTCAGGTTAGTACAGGCATGTCATTATGGTTTCTCAATGAAATTAAAGTTTGTTAAACGTGTTTTTTAATTTAAATTAAAATTTTAAAATTATTTTTTATATTTTTATTACAGTGTTAAGTGTAAGAGTTACGGTTTCAGTTCTGAAATTTCTCTCCTGTCTCTCATAGCGTTGCGTCGCAGTCAAAGACAAAGTGAATCAAGATCTTGGAAATATTTCGATCGTTTGGGAGGAATGGAAAGTGCCAAGTGTAAGAAATGTCAAAATCAAGTGCAAAGGATTTTCCGCCGATGGACTGCTTCGACATTTGAAAAGTGCACATAGTAAAGTAAAGAGTGAACTCACGAGCACAAAAATACCGTGTGAATAACCGTTTACGTCAAGAAAGATTAGCGTGCAATCAAAATTGACTTATTTTTTTAAAACAGAGAGTAGGGAAGAAATTTTGGCAAAACTAGCGTCTGTTGATGGTTTTTCAATCAATGCAATTGTTAATAGTGAATTAATCAGAAAATATTTTATTGGTAAAGGTATGTATCTACCAAAAAACTCTCATAAGTAATGAATATGATTCGAAAACAGTACCTTACTGTCAAACAGATCATTATTTCCGAAACAGCTTAAAAAGTGTCCGAGGGTGTAAGATTCAGCATTTCACTGGACGAATATACTTCTCGTCGAAATCGTAGGTATTTAAATATCAATCTTCATGCTAATAATGAATTCTGGAATTTGGGCATGGTGCATATATTTGGGGTCCTTCCTGCAGAAACAATAGTTGAACCAGTGGAGAAGAAACTTGCTAAATTTGAGTTATGTTTGAAGAAGCATGTGATAGCTTGTGTTACTGATTGAGGAAGCGTAATGATAAAATTTGGTAGATTAAATCATGTTGGACATGAGCTGTGTTTTGCACATGGGCTCCATTTAGCCGTTTGTGATGTTCTGTACAAAAGTAAATCTCATTCAAGTCCTACGACTGTAATTAAAAACGAACGTGAGGAAGGAGAAAGTTCAGACAAAGAGTCTTTTGAAGATGTCGATTTTTTAACTACTGTGAAATTTTCAATATCTACGCAGATGATTCTTCGAAAAATATTGAACTCACAGATGGCTGTGAAAATGATGTGAGCATTGTCAGCACAATTGAAAAGGGCGAAAATTTGTGTAAATGTTTCGAAAATCTTCAGTGAAGAATGAATAACTGCAAAAAGAGATGAACATAACGGCGAACTTCAACTGAAAATTGATTCAAGAACAAGGTGGAATACATTGCTTGACATGCTAGAGAGATTTGTTTCATTAATAACATGCATTTCTATGGCACTCATTGACCTGGAAACCTCGATGGATATTTCTGAAAAGGAATTTCAAGTTATCAATGTTATAATATCTTCGTTAAAGCCTGTTAAAATTGGAGTTGAAAGGCTTATTGGGAGAGATACAACCTTACTTTCTGCTGAAGGCGTTTTTACACTTATATTACATTAGATGAATTGAGTGAATAAAATGCTGACTTTTCCACACATTTCCCGGTTCTTTCACAGTCCCGGGATTCAAAATTATAAATCCCGGGATTCCAATAAACAATTTAAAAATCATTTAGAAAGTAAGAAAAATAAAAACAAGGTTAATAATTGTTTGTTTATGACACGGGGTTGATATAAAACCTTTTTAAATAATTAAAAGGAAGAATAAAATAAAAATATTGTTACAACTTTTTTATGAGCAGGTGAATCTTATTAAATAATTTTACTCTATATTTAGGATTTTTTATTAATTCATTTGGTTTATTTAATGTTTTAGTAGAAAATTACTCCAATTTATTTATTTGAACCTCGCATCAGACAAAAGGCCTTTTCTAGATCTAGAGTAAAATTATTTAATAAGGTTCACCTGTTCATAAAAAAGTTGTAACACTATTTTTATTTTATTCTTCCTTTTAATTATTTTTAAAAGGTTTAATGTCAACCCCGTGTCATAAACAAACAATTATTAACCTTATTTTTATTTTTTATCTCTTTCTAAATGATTTTTAAATTGTTTATTGATATCCCGGGATTTATAATTTTGAATCCCGGGATTGTGAAAGAACCGGGAAATGACAAGCACTACTATCGTGTGCCAGTTTTCCAGTGCCGATGCAAGCTTTCTATAAGTAAATATAAGGATATGATAAAAATAAATCATTAATGCGATTTCTGGTGTAATTTCAATTCCGCCATCTTGTCTATATCGGGTTGTAATTTTTTTCTTTCAAATAGCAGCCGATTTTCTAGATTAGAGTCCGAGTCGTGAGCGTTGTTTATTTTTGATAAGTTTAATGGAGGAGAAATCTTGTATGTGCTTTCAAATTAACGGATGTATGTATACGGAAATTGCTCACGAGGCAACAAAATGACTAATTTTTTAAGTCGATCCATGGAGAGTAAACAATGGCGGGAAGCGAATACGGAGGGCGATAATTTGTACGTGTCGGATGGAATTTTCGAGCACCCGAGCCGTCAGACATGAAATTGTTTCCTTACAATCACTTACCCACAAATTCTTCACTTTCAAATCCATTCATTCATTCATTCGTTCAAAACTCACAAACTAAACCGATATATTGACGTAAATACGTGCAATAAAATTTTGAGATCGCTCTTTTAAATCTCAGATATATTTCATCTACGGAAAAACGAAATTACAGTATAAATTGCTTAAACACCGTGCGCCGCATTTGTGAAGCGGATGCGCCAAAAATGGCGCCATAGGTTGGGCACCACTGCACAGTGGGACCAATTCCGAAAAAGGTGGTCAAAACTCAAAAGTGTAAAGAAAACAATCCTTTACAGTGAGAAGATGTTCCTATTTATGATGAGAAGACATAATCATTATAAAAACAATAAGAAATGGTCATATTTTATCAATATTTCATTTTAAGTCCAAAAAACTGACTTTTTCTTAATCGCTGTCATCACTGCTGCTCATATCAGCTTTGGTTGTGGAAGGGTGTGAGTTGTAGTGCATTGCATCTGTCCTATTAATTTCGGGAGAAAGTAGAAGGCGCAAAACGTCAGAGGAGAATGTCCCCTTGGTTAAAATGGCTCACGTCTCATGGATGAAATAATTGGATCGGACGATACCAGCAACCTTTGTAGAACATCTTGGTTAGTGGTTGACCTAAAACCGGTAGAAATAAATAAAGGAAAATATTTTAAGGAAAATTATGATGTTGAAGGAAAGTTGCGTATAAGAAAGTTTAACGAAAATTATATCATAATTATCATTATATCCATCTGACGGAAAAGTTATTTTGAAATTACAGATACGCTTTCTTGTGTAGTGTTCTCTGTATTTTTTGAAGTCCTTGTGGCGAGCTTCCTGTGCCTCCTGAGACAATTGTCCAATAGGAAGAATTGCAGAAGATATTATTTCTGAGCCATGAACTAGTATTTTGTGACCTGAAGCTGGTATGTAGTACCAGGGGTAGAGAGAAAAAAGATGTGCAGTTTCATGGGCGTACTTGCCAAAAGTCTCCGTGTTTATTTCATACCGACTAGAAAGTTTCCGCAGAAGGACTCCAAAGCGGACAATGAGTGTCTCATCAATCCCGGTAATTAATGAGGTCGTTGTTGGGTCCTGAAAGAAATGATGAGCTGTATTTCCCTCGTTCGTCGTCCCACTCCCTCCTGGTTTTGGGAGATCCACTAACAAGCCGATTTTATTTTAGAACTTCTCCTTAATGAGATTTTTCTAGGCGGGAACTTTCGTTTTATCTGCTTCACCTCGAACCTGCCACTTCTTTATTCCTAGACGGTAGGCTACGTGGAGCAGGCATTCGAAAAACCTTATTCAGGCATGAAGTGAGGATAGTCCTAAATTAAAGGTTTCAATATCTACTTCCCGTTTAGTCACCTCCTGAATATCGTTCATTTGCATGCATACGTAGCTGGTTTGTAAAGATTTTCCTGTAATTTCACTGCAGACTTTTCCATCAACCATAGTAAAAACTAACTTATGGGTAACATGGATGCTTTATCCAACACTAGTTTTGGCAGCAGAGGGTACTAAGCATCTGATCTGACACTCAATGTAGTTCTTTTCTTCTACAGTTACAATAGCTGACTCTTTTTTGAGCTGAAGGTGAATGGGATGACAAAAACTAGGAGAGGAAGGTCTGGCGTTCTTCCAAACTACAATATTATTACCAGAACTTGGGTGCTCAAAGGACATCTGCAATGGGATAATCAAAGTCCCCCACTTACTTATCAGCATTAGGTTAATTGATTCATTTAGTTCAGTAACTGGCAATGCAGTAATTACTGGATCTTGTAACTTAACAAGATGTTCAGCAGTGTGATTCAGTAAAGCTTGAAGCTTTATTTCAGCACAGGTTTCCGTTACTACGATCGATTCTCTTTGAGGGTAGCACTTTTGTTTAGCTTCCCTTACGCTTTTGTAAGAGGGATAAAGGTCTGCATTTCTCTCTTTGGCTTGAGATCTAATCATCTAATACTAATCTCTTGACAGCTTTGCTTCAAGTAGCAAAGACAGAGCCTCGTCTCCAGAATAGCACACTCGAGGTGAACTGATATAACACATTCAAGTCTATGCCCGTACGTGATAGGGGTGACGTCATTATTCCGCGGTGACTATACCCATATCCCTTACGTTCATCAGTTCAGTTTAGCAGCTGCCATCTTCAACAATGTAAACAATTTTTCTAAGCACTTGGTAATGGAGACTGATGGAAGCGTCACTCGCAAAGCTACGAAAACCCGTCCAGTTTCGGATAATCTCGGTGTACTGTTAGTGCATCATGGAGTTTAGAAATATTTGGGGCAAATATGTGCAACCAACTTTTTCTCCCCCTTCATTTGCATGAGTTAAGGAAATAAATGTTCCAAAAAAATCAGCCGGGACTCGTCGGGAACGTTTTATATGCCCATAGATGTGATTCATTCATAAGTTTTTTCCTACATTTCGCATTAAGATATAAAATCAGAAAATGTTCACATTTTCATGATTATAAAAGAAAAATATTTTGCACATCGTATACTAGATACATCAGAGTGCCTAATAAATCGTGCTTAAGAGCTGCCATATTTTTCTCGTAAAATATTTGAGCTATGAAAATTTCAACCAAACAATGTCAAAAGATTTGCAATAAACCTGAGAGATCACATTCAAAGTTTGCGTGCTTATAAAGAAATAACTATGACAACAATTTTGATGACAGATGTTTAAATGATAGTTTGATCATTTGTTATTCATTGTACAAAGCTTTTTACAGAGATTTTGGAGTTTGAAAAAATGACTTTTGGCCAGCTTTTTTGGATTTGGTCCCACTGTGCACTGGTCTAAATAATCAACGTCTTTGTACCGAATCAAAAAAATCACTTCTATCAAGAAATAGAGAAATTTAATTACAATGGCTATTGCCACTTTACAGTAACTGTGGATAATATTTAAGGTAGGAAAAAATGAGCAATGTGATAATAAAGTAATAGAGCGGGGATTTGGACAAAGAGGATAACGTGGACGCTTGTCTTTAACAGTTAACTGAATGCAAACCTTCAATATCACGAACATCTTATGAATCTTGGAATCAAATATGCATGAAAAGGACCAGAAAGGTATCAAAAAGTTAAAGGGCATGTTGTAGTGATACACTTTTTAATACAAAGTTTAATTTTGAACTTGAACATCGACTGGTATTACGAAAGTTGAAGTTTAACTGGAAATACGGAGACAGGTAAAAAATTCCAAGCTTACAAGCAACATAAATCGAAAAGAAGAATGCCAACTTGAACTAAAATATCTCTTCAATACCCGAGAAGATTAATTAAATCTCAAAATTGGGTGCCTTAATAATCTACCCATGAAATAGGAGAACAATGCAGCGATATCAGTCCGCCTTCGGGAATAGACCGGTTCATTTAAAACTAAATATAGGGAGGAGAGAAGATGCTGTGTCTCCAAAATTATTCGCAGCAGAAATAAAATGTGTTCCATACATTAGAGGAAAAACAGATAAAGTTATGGAAAGCGATTAATCACTTTTTAAAAAACGAGGAATAAGAATTTGCAAGCAGCTGGTATTAACATAAACCCCGACAAAAATCCTACATAAACGGAACAAGATCCGGGGAAGTTAGAGAATATGCTTTTTTCGGCAAACTCAAAGAGAGTGAAAATATAAAATGAGGGGTTAAAATAAATAGAGTGTATTCGGACGAAATACACTTATCTTCAAACCAGTAATCACGGTTTTCCTCAATTGTGTGAGCAGTGCGTTTTGCACCTTTAAACTTGCAAGTTTGTAGCATGAAAACTGAATTATAAATTAGGAAACCATGTAGAGATATATGGAGAGATATTTCGAACAAAATATCATACAAACGACTCGGAAGAGAGCAGGAGTAATGCCGCAAAGAGGTCAAACTGAAAGAAGAAATGAGCAGCATTGGACGTCCGAGGTAACTGAATGGGTTCGAGAGTTGCATGAAACCGAAGTTATTGATAAAATTCATCAGAAGGAAGAGGAACGATCTCGGGGAGGGAGGAGTGACGACGTCGAACTATATAGTCGAATAACATGATGACCGACTGTTCTTAATGTTTTGGGATCGTCCCGCAAAACATAGAGAAAGTAGAGCCACTAGTGGCAGATCGTTGAACTCATATGGGCATTTCAAAAGTTTGGCGGGTAAACACTTATATTCAAAATAGACTGGACAGTCGCCCCACTTAGAGCAAAATTACCCGGTCAACTGTCAAATTGTCTCTTTGTGCAAACAAATGTTCGCTTTAGCTAGTGATTTCCGTCTGTAGAAGACATTGGAATTGCTGTTCTGGAAGTTAACATTTTTATCGATGCATATACGGTCAACAATATCCACATCGGCTGCGGCAGCTTGATAATTTCTGTATGCATATAAGCCTCTGACGCGCTCTTCGCCTGAGTTGTGCTGAGATACGCTCTTTCCCATCCTAAAGGCGAGCTTGACATGTAATTTTATTTGAATAAGCTTCCAACCAGCAAGCTTTTTCGGATTTATAATATTCGTGTGCCGATAGAAAATAATTTTAATCATTGTGAGGAATGCGGTTGATCGTCGAGGTCATTCAGTGTCTTAGAATAGTTGGTTGTCACAGTAACCAGTGTCTGAACCTCAATGGTGGTGTCGAGTGTATAATCTTTCCTAACATGTTCACGTAAACTTTACCTTTCTTGAGTACAATCAGGGGCGTCGAGAGCTAACGCGGGCCCTGGTGCATAGTGAACGGCTCCCCCTTGTGTGTATATATCTTTGTGTGTGTGTGTGTCCGCATGTAGATATGAGGGTTAAAAAGCAACAAGTCATTTCTGAAAAAAATTGACTATTTGTATTGAAAAAATAACATCTTAATCTTAAATATCCAAAACAATTTAATGAATGTAAGATAAAAATGAAACAAATATAACGAGTAAATATGTTATTTAACTTATGAGTAATTATAAATAAAAATATTGTTGCTTAAATAATATAACTAAGGATATAAATAAATAGCTAGCGATTATTTACCTTTATTGTCAATCCTAATTAAACGTCTTGAAAATATAAATCCATATAATATATGCTGGCTGCACTAAAATATTGAACACATACATAGTACCTACATGTTTATACCGTATAAATGGCAGTAATAAATGCATGTGAACACCAGGAATACTAGGAAACCACTGAGATCTCTATTTCCGGCCACTAACTTTTGTTAACGTCTTTCTCCGCGCATCCACTTTGTCAACAGCAGCAGTATACAACATACCGGTATACTCGGTCGGGCCCCTTGAAGAATTGCGGGCCACTTGAAGAATTGCGGGCCCAGGTACTGTAGACCCCTCCCCCCCCCCTCTCGTCGGGCCTGCGTATAATGCAGCATATAAACTTATCCCTGTACTTTAAGAATTCTTTAGCAAGAATTTTGCTTTAGTTGGACGATGGGCCCCCGCAAAATGAATGGTAGTGATATTAGTGTATTTTTATCTTATCTATGTTCTTCACCAACCCAGGTGAATTTTGTGAAACGTATTTACGGTAGTATTGCGAATAATTTTTGTAAAAATATCTAAAATTTATGCCGTGTAACACATCCCAAAGGATTTTTTCAGCGTGTCACAAATATAGCTTAATTCAAGATATAAGCATAAATAAAATTATCTCTTCTCAAAATGTAATTTATCTTTCAAAATAAATGTTATTTATATCTTTGTTATTATACATTGATGTAGTAATCGTAAATTAAACATATAATTTTCCAGACCTTCTGCTTTGGACAAAATATAATATGATTTAGTAACGATCATAATGTCCATTTTCAATGTTGGAAAACGCGACGTAATTTCCTTGGTATCTTCACAGAATTTTTTATTGTATTCCAAAAACGAGTTCCAATTCTTTTCCAATTAATCTGTAAACTATGTTTGCAACGTG
Source organism: Tanypteryx hageni (assembly GCA_028673005.1). Lineage (NCBI taxonomy): Eukaryota > Metazoa > Arthropoda > Insecta > Odonata > Petaluridae > Tanypteryx > Tanypteryx hageni. The sequence continues at coordinate 64,007,845 of CM054116.1, forward strand.
TTTCGAGTAGGGTTAATTTATTTATTTAACAGGTTCAGAAACAGCCGTCACTGGCTTTTTTACAATAACAAATAGTGCGGGATTCGAACTCGGGAACCAGACACGCTAACCGCCCCTCTACCGAGGCCACGAGTTTAGGATCAATAACTTATTGTTAGATTTAAAAAATAATGGCTGAAGTGAAACTCGAAAGAGTTCCTTAACAAAATATAACTGTTTAAAATTTTCAAGTAAATTTTAAGTAAATAGCTTCTATAATTTTTCTCTATTTTAATTAAAGAACATTATTTCAGTAAACTTGTAAAAACTTGAACTGACTTTCTTTCTCATCCTCTGATTTTCGCTGAACACAAGAAGGAATACACAACGTAATCTTTCAAATTATTTTTTTTTCTCTGTTCACTTTTTTTAAACCAGAGGAGAGGTAATCGAAAACGTATGCGTTTAAGAGTCGTAAGAATATTATGGTGGAATTGATTGTAATGAGGATAAAAGTTAATCCTGATTGAAAATTATATTTTTCTTTTCGTTTCAGAGCAATTTGTAGTTACGACTGGTCACATTCAGGGCGTGTGACTTCCGGCGTAGGGAACGACGACCCGACGACGCCAGACCCCGCCACGCGGAGTCACTGCGAGTCACTGCAAGAGACGGGCGGGAGTACAACATTTCTGCGATAAAAAAACGAATAAAATTGACAAAATACTTGTTCTTGTGAAGATTCATATAGTTTTCCGCCGGCGAGTTCAACCTACGTAATGATTCTCGAGTAAGAGTCCGCAAGATTTCACGACGTTGCAGAAGGGAATTGTTTCTGAATTGTAATTTTGTTTAAATAGAAACCTGTTATTAATTCAGCACCTTTTTATATTAAAATGTCTTCTAATAATTTATTTTAAGGTTTTCTAATTGAATTTAAGGAAAAGGTATTTAAAAACGATCGAATTATAATGAAGTGTTGTGGCTGTATAAATTGCATTAAACTAATAAAATATTGCTAAGAAAGTATTCTGTTTGTTTACAAATGATTTTAAAATCCTTTTACTGAAGCACAGACTCCTTTTTTTAATTAATTACTTGCATATAATACGATGTAAAGAGCGGGCAAAACTAAGGACTCAAATAAACCGTTTAAAATCCCGCCATGTCTCAAGGTCACTCCACGAAAGCGAAAGTTTTCTGGATTTTCTGAGCAAAGCTCGAAAAACCCCGTATTTGGCCTTCAAAAAGGTGTGAAACTCACTCCACTCGGGTTTTGACACCTAACTGCCCTTGAAAGAACCGAAGTCCCTAGACCCGACAGCTGTACCCACCTTGAAAGCCGCCAGGCTCGAGGTACGTCTAATGGGCAATCTTTACTAAACACTATTTAACGGGGCCGTAGCTACTTTTCTTATAGTCCTCTACCAATACATTCAACCGGGTCCCATACGACACAAGGCTCGGAATAAATAAATTACGTATGTAGGACATGGTCTGATAAAGTGTGGAAACTGCGGGACAAATATAATCGAAATTTTGTTTTAAATTTATGATGAACTTGGCCGTACGAAAAATGAACATGCATATTGCATCAAATACTATTACTGCCAAGTTTACAGTAACGACGGCCGCACATACTTCAATTAGGGAATAGAAATTTACCATTCTCGTACGGCAATTCAAGTGTGTCATGTTAGCTAGATGGTAGAGTCTATGCCTACCAAATGGCAAAACAGGGTTCGAATCCAGCTCATATTCTGTAATACTTTTTTTTATTTTAATTGTTTCCCATATTACGATCCGGGTAAAAAAGACATTTTGGATGCATCTATGCCGTTTTCATTTGTTCTTTCATATGATTAACTTCTCTTTTTTGAGTGTTTCAATTTTAAAAACGTACTTCGAAAGACATGCCACCTCAACAAGATATGGCTTCAACACTTAAATTTAAAATAAAAAATAATTTGGATGGATTGAATATTTTTATTTTTTAGAAAAACGTTCATATTTACACTGCACATACAGATGGCACATACAAACTTTTAAGTTCATAGGTTGTAAAATAAATCACTACCAAAAATCATACATCAGTAGTCAATGTAACATGCAGAGTATAATAAATTCCATCATATAATTAATGGTGACCGCCATTAAGAACATGCCCAGTTGCACTCGGTGGCTCCACCCTTGATCCACCTTTGCCTGCCTATGTATCTTCCCTATCCTGTCTTCACTCCCTCATCCGCAAAGTCCACTACATATATTTGGAAGAAGTCTCCTATCATGGGTGGCACTTGCTTGAAGCATTATATGGTGAATAGGTTGTGCACATGGTACATGGACAGAGAGATGCGGCAGCTGCATCGAGTGGCCATCAGGTAGTAGATGACATGTGACTGTAACGGAAACAAGAGTGCACATTCAGGTGGAATTAATTTTATATATATAAACTTCTTTTAGTACTAAAGATAAAGTATCTGCGCCTACAACCATTACCTACCAAAACTATGAATATTATTATCACCCATTAATGCATAGATCAACCTTTCAGCTTTGGTAAACTCAGATAAATTTTAAAACAAGTTGCCTGACTCTGTAAAATAGAAGACAGGAAAAAATAGGATTCATGGAAAACAGTAGAAGCATGTTATACCTCTTTTCTGCATGGCAGGCAGAATTTCTAGTTGTGAATGCTTTGGAGGGCTGAATTGGAAATCACAAGTGCTTTGGTGGGCCGAATGAATATTTACATAGGAAGTTACCAAAGATTTTGTGGTCTCTACTTTCACAAGTGATAATCAAGTCGCAATAATTTACTAGTGTTAAAACTTCAACAGAAAAGGCCTTGCGAACATAATTATAATGAAAAAATATGAAATTGCCTATATTAAATTTCCCCGACCACTTTTTTATCATAGCTTCCCAGGTCACAGGATGCCAACCCCTATTATACACATTGAAAATTTCCCTTCCAGAGAATATGGAAAACCTTTATTTAGAGAAAAGGTCACTTCCAAAGATTATTTTCACTCTCACATCAGGATGGTAACAAATAATGAAAATAAGATTTGGATAGCAGATTTGAAATTTATGCAAGTATTATCAAGCAATTAATTTCCTTCAATGCGTTAATATAGTGATAGAATGTCATGTTTTGAGGCTCTGGCACATAACCTCCAGGGGCCCATTCTTTCATCTGTAAAAACAGAAGCCTGAACATCAATCCAGGAGACCCTTGACATAGGCTTATGTAGTCATAGATAGGTCAACCTCTACTAAAATGCATTTTCAAAACCAAGCATCGACACATCCCCACCAATAAAAAAGTTAATTTGTATTGTCATTTGAATGAAGAACATTAGGAATAGTTTGGTATAATAGCAAAGATTTTGCTAAATTGTAAGATAATGGAAGATATTTCCCCAGTTAAATTAAAATCTCGTTTCTTTTCCTATTTTATTCAAACTTTTGTTCTCATTCCAAAAATACAATTAGAGACCATACAATAATTTTGATTGATCAAATGCATAAAAAGGTGGACTATCATGCATGCATCATTAATGCAATTGTTTATATTATATACCATGTAATTTACAATAAAATGTTATTGTAAATGATGACCTGATTATAAATACATGGAATTAATGGATCATATGGTCCTATGCTTTAGGCATAATTAGGCAATTTCACCAAATGAGAGGGTAAGGATTTTCTCTGATGTATCACTTTGAGGACATCCACTGAGGCTGGTTGATACTAGGTTAGCTAGCCCAGTCCTAACATAAGAAAACATTCCCGTTCTGAAACAGAAAAATTATTCAGCTATGATTGTTCAGTGGTAGAATATCTGCCTGGCAAATGAAAGACCCGAGTTCGATTCCTGCTCATAGCAGATTTTTTTTCCTTTTTCCCAATTTCCCATTATTCCAATTAATACCTGATCCATTAATTCCATTTATTCATGAGGAGAATGTTTGCATTTTAATGCACTCCTACCTTCCCAATGGCAAGATGCCATCTATACCTTTTTTAGAGAATGCCAAAGAGTATGTTAAGCATTTTTTAATTACTGGCTAAACAGTAAGGTACAAAATCCAATAATGTTTTGCAAAAAATAATACAACTAACGAAATTAACTTTTCTCAAGCTTTTGCTTTAAATTTTGGAATTGATATTGAACATTTGAAGGTCGAATTACAAATTTTACCACAAACCATTAAAAGATATGAGTCTGAAACAAAAACTAAAATTAAAAATCTGTTTCAACTATTAGAATGATAAGCAAGTTCAAAGTAGCTTTTTATGAATTTTACAAATTATGTACAATAGCTGTAACAATACCCATATCAACTGCAGCATGCGAAAGATCATTTTCAAGTTTGAGGTGAATTAAAACTTTCATAAGAAATAAAATTGCCAATGAACATCTATCACATTTAGCTGTACTTCACATTGAAAAATAAATCACTAAATCGATTGATTTAGACTTAACTGTAGAAATATTTGCATAAAAAGCTGGAGGTAGACGAGTTCAGCTACAAAAATAGAAATATTTTACTTTTTAATTTATTTATATTATACAGATAATTAAATATAACATTAATATTATAGTTATAATTTATTAAGATAATTGGTTGTCTATTTTCATTACTTGTGTTATTATAAAAATAATTTGAATGCTGTATGTTTGTAACATGTCTAATACATTGCGCTTATTTATAATAGAAATGGTAATGCCTATAAACATTTTATTGATCAAAAATTACATTTCACATTTTTACAATAATATTTATTTTTACTTTAGACTAATCTGTAAACTTGTCAGTATGACAATAAAATTTTAGAAATTTAAATTTCCCACTTTTTATAAAAAGATTATGGTCCAATTTGCGAAATAATAAATGCAATTTTAATAATAACAACAGAATGCAACCCCTTGTATGGGATGTATCATTATTAAAATAACACAAAAAGAATTCATTTAAATTATCAATAAAAATTAGCATCATTTTTATGCATAAAAGCAAACAGTTAATAAACGTCGGTTTTATAACCTAAAGAGGTAGGAAAGAAGGTCACTACTAATATAAGCAAAGGATTGGTACAAAAATGCAGGTCTAACCTAATAGATGTATTAAATTTTTCATATTTTTGTGTGCCCCCCAAATATTTTTGACCTTTATGCTGCCCCCCCTCCCCCCAGTTAGGAGGATAGCTACGTCCCTGCACCAGAACACACATAACATTTGGTGGGCATTTAAAGGGAATTCGCAAATGTGGCAACACAGCACACTCGGACATGATGTTACCACTAGGGAGACTCGATGGAGCTTTTGAATGCTTGGGTTCCCCCTCCTTCTTTCCTATTGGTTTACTCAGTGTCTCGCCCCATCTACTTTCTCTTTTACCTCCCCCTCACTCGCCATCTCATCTGAAAAGCACTATAATCTAGAATAACATTTCTGGATTGGAGAAATAATAAATTAAGAAATTCATAGTGTGGATAATTTTAATTTCGTATTTGTTTGATATAAATTACAACAATTTATAAACTACATATACAATATATAAGAGTAACAAATAAATGTAATGCAAATACATATAGTTTAATTTATAAAATCAGTATATGTGCATACTCAAATGTAGCAATACAATACTAAAATCATACTGCAACTTTCAAAAGTTTACAATTTGAAAACAAAATGAAAAGGTGTAAAGACAAAAATACTTGAATAATGAAATCATGTCACTTATGCATCATTTAAGAACTTAAGTTGACTGGCTATTTTGACGATGCAAGACAAAAAAGAAATTTACAATATTATCATGATTGAATTCTTTCAAACCAATTATAAAGTGGATACATAAAATTACAACAAATTATGTATATTGAATAAGAATTTTTTTGTAAAATTTTCCTTTTCAAATTTTATAAACAACTGACAAAACTCCATTCCAACTGTAAGTTAAAGAACTTCAAAGTCCAAAAGCTCATAAATAGCCTCCTTTCAGGAAAGAAATTTATCCCCACAATACTTATAAAGTACACAAAAGAGATTATTTTTCTACCATTTAATTTAGGTGAATAAATCCTTTCTTTGTAACAAAGAAATTTATCCAAAAAGGGGTGGTTTAGCCGGAGAATCGGGTAAGCAAGTTGGTTAAGAGGGAATCCACTGTAATGCTATTTATACTCATCAATGCACTGAATAGTTGCAACATTGCTGTGATGCTTGATCTTGCCAACACTCACCCACCAGCAGTTATGGATGACATTAGCTGCTGTTTCCTTAACTCATAGCCTGCTCAACAGTATACTTTTATCTACGAGTGCTTCCTTGTTGTTTCAACTCGGACATTTGATGTTGATGGAGCTGTGTTGTTATAGGCATGGCCAGGAATTCCATGATGATTAGGCTAAAGAATCTCTTGTCAGGGTTGACTCAATCAGCTCCAAACCTGTAATATAATCGGGAAGAAAATAAGTTCAACCTTGCCTCACTACATCCACTGTCAACTTCTCCCCTACTAGGATGTCATTGTCAGGTTGTTACCATGCTTTGTTAATGACTACCCTGGGGAATTCTGATGCCAACTGGATCAGCTGTTTGCTTCTACTCTGCCTGAGGTGAGTGATAGGCTGAGAAAATTCTGCAACGCTTGCTCGTCCTTCTCTGATAAGCATATTGATGTAACCAAGAGCTAGTAATGGCCATCACCATCATGCCCACCATGGTGTTGCCCTTGTATCAGAAACCTATGTTGACTGTTAGCCCCTACAGCAGTGCATTCACAACCAGGTTGAGCAGAATTGAATTTAACAGATCTTTACTGCAAATTACTCTTGAAAGAAGGACCTGAATGCTTCTGAATCTCCCAACCTATGATTTAACATAACATTCATTGTAATGCACATATTTTAGCCAATGAAAGAGAAGGGGGCACACTATCATTCAAAATTTCCAACCTAGAATTTTAAAGGATGTTTAACCTTTATTCTACAGTCTTGTTTTTTATTACTTACCTATTCAAAAAGTTCAAAGTTAGCTTGTTATAGCTAATGGAGATACCTGAGATATGTATTTTTTAATTTTTGAAACTCAAGCACTTATTCCTTAACTAAGGCCTGGCGCTAAAATAAACTGAGACTCGAGGAGTCTTGACAGACTTGACATGCATAAAAAAATTTTTATCATGTTACCTGATGAACTACTCATTTGGTACTCAAAAGGGCATATATTTACACTATGGTGTGCTGGATTGCTGATATAAAATTGGTAAAATAGCTTTCCCATCAATAATCTGAAATCTTAAAAATGTCCCTAAGTTGAAACTAAATGCTGAATGTGTCGAGAAAATATTTAAATTTACCTCAGCAGAAATTCGTTTTCCCTTTTTGATTCTTAATTCAAAAATATTATTTTCATAATTTTTATCAGAGTAGAAGAAAAATAGATTTTGCACTAGTCATATGTACAGGTAATGCAACTACTTCAGTTACTTTATTATTCTCTGCCAAATTTTATGTTAGATTCCTATGATGGCAAGTAATTCAACATATGATACTAATAGCAGAGACAGCAGAATTATTTACGAAACTTAAAACAATTAATATTAGGTACATACTGTAACCATATCATCTTTTATTTATTTTTACTGGGAAAGAAAAATCTCAACTCATGAAGGGACTGCTCAACGAAAAATATAAGGCTTAGCAGACCGGACCGAAAACCGAAACTGAAAAAAAACGTTATTTTAGCTGGAGTGAAACCGAACCCAAACAGAAAAAAAAATTCTAAACCCGAACCAAAAACCTTTATTTATTTCGTTCCATTTTTTCAGTTCACATAAACAGTGGGAGTAAAAGAAGGGTTTTTCCTTTTGCTTTAATAGGAGTCTTTTTTGAAAGCCTCACTTGTCAACACTGAATAAGGCAAAGGCTAATGGTTTTCTTGAGAATATATGCTCCTAAACCTTTGGAGAGATGCATCTTTGTGATGATATCTGTCAGTTCAATGATGGGATTTTCCATGGGCATCTCAATACACCCATCCCTCGATTTACACGGGGGATGTGTTCTCCAAAATCGCTGTGTAAACCAATACCGTGTAAATCGAAACTAACACTTCATATAAAATTGGGGGTTAGGTTCCTATTTATTTTAAAATAAAACATATTTTGGAAACACGATATACAAGTGTATATTTATCAGACATTTTAATTATGATGTAATAATAACATACACATTATATAAATGAACCTTCACATTCCTTGAACAACTCTATGAATTACATTCTACATTCAAATGTGAATTAATATTATTGTACCTGTTTAAGTACGTGCATGAGTACTGTCGGAGTACCTAAATTTCCAAGTATAACGCGCACTCATGCATAACGCGCAGGCCAACCTTCGGCTGTTTTCCACATATCTCCAAAATTTCTAGTATAACGCGCACTTGTGTATTACGCGCAGGACACCCGCAGAACATGGGATCGTTGAGCTTAGCGTTTTTTTAAAGAATGCTACACTTTTAGCGCCCTTCCCCAACTCTCCTGTGCGAAGGAGAACATTTGGGGAAAACCCCTGGATACTGATTTTTCCCATTCTTATTTCCGATACAATGACCACTCGAGGGTCAAAGAAAACTGGTTGGGAAGTGAGTTGTAAGGAAGTGGTGAGGGTGTCATGAGATGTGTTGGAATGGTGGGGGTGGGTAGAGGTGCACAAAACAAAAGAAGGACCAGACCTCAAGGGTGGTACGACAGGGGGCAAGAGAAAGCTAGCATAAACAGCCAGAGAATCTGAGTGTGGGAACGAATGTGGAGGGCACACATTGTTGACTCACAGACAGAGAGATGACCTGTAATCTTCATCGCCCATTCATTTGTGGTTTGCAGTCTGGCTGTAACGTTTTGATCAACGAGGTAGGGCACTGAAAGTACGGAGTTTCGTTCCTCTTTGACAGAAACCAGGTGAGGTATTTTCAAGGATATTTTGTTTTCCTTAAAAACATTGACATTATTTTTACTGAAACTTGTTAACTTTGTCATTTATGGAGTGTTACCTATTTAATTTTTCTTTACCTGACTAAGAAACGGTACGGTTTCTGTACGGTATTTCTTGATTTGGTAATGCACAGTTATTGTACCTGATGAAAAAATATTAATATTTTTTTTATTTTTTAAATTGTAGACCCACCGTTGGACCATAACCCTATTTAAAAATGCCAAAAAGAAGAAAATCTTACATGGCGCAGAAAAAGTTAGAAATGTGAATTATGCCGAGATTCACGGTAATCGGTCAGTTGCCCGTTTCTTCGAAGTGGGCGAATCCAGCATTCGCGAGTGGCGGTCCCAAAAGAATTTGTTGAGTGTTCTACCTTTGGCAAAAAGGGCACGAAGGAAACGAAAGGAGTTTTGGCCAGATCTGGAGCAAGAATTGAAGGACTGGGTCTGTGCGCAAAGGAGTGAAGGAAGAGGAGTTTCAACTGTGTCACTTAAATGCAAAGCAATACAAATAGCTCGCGAGAAAAATATTGATAATTTTAAAGGCAGTAATTGCTGGTGTTATCATTTTATGAAGCGAAATAGTTTAACAGTACGAGCAATTACATCTACCGGACAAAAGTTACCAGAAGATTGGAAGGTGAAAGTGGAAGAGTTTAATTTGTTTGTTGGGCAGGAAAAGAAGGGCGTTGAACCAAGTCAGATAGGGAACATGGATGAGGTACCTATGAGTTTCGTCATGCCATCGAAATTAGCAGTTGACGTTAAAGGCACCCAAGACACAAAAATACGCACTGCTGGAGCTAAGAAATGCTGCTTTACTGTTGTGCTAACAGTGACGGCTGATGGAGAAAAGCTTCCCCCAATGGTAATTTTCAAGCGGAAAACCATTCCTAAATAGGAATTTCCTAAAGGTATTGTTGTGTGCGTAAACCCAAAAGGCTGGATGAATTGCGATATGTTGCGAATGTGGTTAACTGAGGTATGGGGAAAAAGGAAGGGCTCATTTTTTAAACCAAAATCGCTGCTTGCATTGGATTCAGCTAGGTAAATGATTCGAAAATATTATTAAAAAAATATTCCAAGATTGCAGTTATTCCTGCAGGTCTAACAAAAAAGCTGCAACCACTGGACATCTCCGTAAATAGATCATTCAAATCGAAAAGACGGAGGCACTGGGAAAAATGCATGGTAGATGGTTTCCACTCCCATAAAAAGTCTGGAAATATGCAGCGAGCGAGCTTCTTATGCTGAAATTTGCAAATGCATTGTGAAAAGTTGGGCCGATGTAACCCGTGAATGTATAATTAATGGTTTCAGGGTAACGGGAATTTATTCCCCTGATGTTGATGGGGGGATGGAGGGTATTGTGATTCATCATCTGATGAAAGCGATAATTTTTCGCTTGAAATTTTTCCGGACTCATTGGTTAAGAACTTGAATGATTACGATATAAATTGTGACTGAATCAGAAGATTTTTATGGTTATGTTAATTAATAATCGAGTGGGAATAAAAGTTTATGAAGAATTTGTGATTTTTTATTTTTATATGTGAATATGTTTTGTTTTGGAATTCGTTATCTTATTTAAAAAGGCATTGCGTACATTTTTTTCAACTAATAACTTCGAATCTGCCTTAATTTGTCTTAGGTTGAATAATAATTAGGTAACTGAAATTCGATTTTGTATCTGTAATGATTGAAATGCATGGTAATTTATGCCAGAAAATTTTTTTTTATCAACGGAACAAAAAGAAAGAAGTTTCGAAAGATTTCAGCCATTTAGTGATTTCACGAAGTTAGTATTTGAACGCTTTAAGGCATTTTATTTTATAAAGCTGTACTTCTTATGCATAACGCGCACTAGTACGTCTTATGTATAACACGCACTAAATAATTCCGAAAATTTGACAAAAAAAAACCTTGTATAACGCGCGCGTTATACTTGGGAATTTAGGGTAAATTGATTATGATAATGAGAGTATCTGCTTATATTGGAATTGTAAAATCAAATAAATGTTCACTTTTAAAAAAATAACATCGGTTTTACATTAAATTAAAGACTAAAACATAAATAGCATTTTAAATAGATTTTATAGAAGCTAAAAGGAAAAAAATTAATTTTCAATTCCTATAGAGCAGTATTAGACAGGACTGTATAAAAGGACCCGTTTACTAATTGAGTAACGAAAAATGTAAGAAGGGAATTCATACAATGTTTTACGGTTTGTTACATGGTGGGAGGGGTCGTTTGCGATGTTACATGTGAATATCTATTTTTGTCTTCTTGACTTGCAATAGTGAAGACCTATTTGGTTTAAATAAAAAATAACATTAATTAATATATATTATTTTGGAATTCTCTTGAAATTTTTCCCAAAAATTCAAAGTCGGAGCGAAAAAAAACCTGTTCGAACCGGTTCAGTGGTGGTTAATGGAGCAAAAGTTTTGTTTTGTATGAACCGGAACGAAAACCGGAGCGAAAAAATTTCGGTTCGATGCCCTGTTTTGCAGCCAGAACGCTGGGCGAAAAGAAGGTATAAACCACATTTAAATAAATTACTAACTCAAATAACAGCATGACAAGGCGTGTTGACGAACTTGCCCAGAAATTTTAAGATCAAGCTGCATTTCACGCCGCAAACTTTTTTTTCTATATCAATAAACGAATCCAACGCGATCGTTGATACAGCATGGGCAATAGTTCTTATTCGAGAAATCAATATTATTGAAGAGTTCCTTGGTCTTGAATCAATGCGTGACAAACCTTTCTGTCGAACCGACGCTCCGTTCGTCCCCGTAACACGCGCTCGCTTCGTTTATTCTCACGATTGTCTCCAACTCTTTTCTCTAGCAAGTTGGTTTCCATTCGGCTCCCATACGATGCCTCCACAAATTCAAAAGCCCTGACTCAGTCGCTGCATTCTTTCTTGACCAAACTTTTTCTTTTAGATGTTTGATAACTGCCCTCCTCTTCTCTCCCGAAGACCTTCCTCGCTTACTAAGCTATAGTTCTCACCAACGAACGAGACATTACTTGGCATTGGATTTTCATGCCCGATTCACGCTGACTCACGCTTAGCACAGTTGAAATTATTTGCTTTCCATTGCCGCAAGCACCACATTTCTGATCTAAGAAATGCCAACTTGTTTAGTGAGCTTGGCTAATAAACTTAATTTTTTAATGCACTTACCATTCATGTTCGTTAATTTTTCTAAATTGATTTTCATTTCGCAAATTAAATAAACTAAGAGAGACGAGACTTTATTCCTCCATTATAACATAGTCAACTGTTGAGAAATAAACTAATAACTACGCTAGTCGAATAAAAATGTAAACGTATTTGAGCACATTTCTCACGCTTTTCTATCCGGAAACAAAAATCTCACTGTAGAGAAAAAGAAGCACTGGGTTTCGGCACTTCTCCTGTTAAGCCAATTTAAGCTCAATTAATTGTGTATACCTCTGAGTCAGATGTAAACACGGATGACACTCAAGGCCCTCTTCCAAGATTTTTTCATGCAGATCCCCATAACACCGACACCAAATCTCGCCTCTCCTACCTAGTCCTGGCACGCTCGCACTGCTAAATTGTTCGGCGTTCAAGGTGGTGGTTGGTCATGGTTGGTCATCGCTACCGTGCGCCTTGGAAGGTACAGCCCCCAGCGGCAGGCCGTTGAATTTATTTGACCGCTTCAAAGGATTGGCGGGTAAACACTAGATATTCAAAATAGATTGAATACACATCCTGCAAAAACAGTGCTGTGTATTGGACCAAGCTAAATTGTTCAATAATCCAGAAAATTGTATCTCTATGCATAAAATAGGCACTTAAGCTAGAGTTTTCAGACTGTAGAAGAGGCTTGAATAGCTATTCTCCAAGTTTATGTTTATAGCAAAGCAAAGATATTCAACAATAGCTGCGGTAGCTGGAGAATTTCCAGGTATACTCCAACGTACTCTCCGCCAATGTTCTGTGCCTAGCTGCATTATTTCCAACCCAAAGGCGAGTTTTTCCAAAAACTCTAGATGCAATTCGAGTTTACCAAGCTTCCACCAAATGTGCAAGCTTGATCGTTCGCTTGCCTCCCCATCTTTAATAGTTTCATGCCGATAGCAAAATAATTCTCAGAATTCTCACTAATTCAACTTTTTGCCTAATGCAGCGTTCAAAGGCAATTCAGAATCGTCAAGGTTGTAAAAGTAAACAATACCTGCGGCTGATAGTATCTTACGCAGATTATTTTTGCGTGAGTGTCCATGCCAAGTTTACTTCACCGTGTCACTTGTACATAAAGCAGTATATCTGCTTTTCTAGGTTCTTTAACTGTCCCGAAAAATGTTTTTGCAAAAAATCTGTTGTTGAGTTGATTTGAGCCTTTTGCTCTTGCAAAATGAATGGCAGATAAATTAATGCATCGAAAATCGAAGCTCGATAACCCTATGGTCGACCCTTAATGCCCTGTAAATCGAATTCCTGTCTTGGCCACCCTTGGGCGTAAAATAATTTTCAGATAAAGATTAATGTTTCAGATAAATTACAATTCAATCGAAAATACATATGCAGAAAATAATGGATGTAAAATCGAACAGTAAATGGTTGATTTCTTCTGTGGCGCAGAATCCACTAAAATTAACTACACTGATCACATTTTTCGTGTTGACCCAAAATGCTATCTCTCCAATAGTCTTATTGTCTGAGAAGAAGTTGATTTTAATTTCTCACAAAGTTCATATGCCGTTTCTAAGATATTTATTTAAACCGCTAGAATTCTAGAGAGCTAAATCTATTTACCGTGCAAAATACGTAGCGACTAGGCCAGTGGCGGCTCGTAGCTAAAATTAGTGGGGGTGCTGCTCCAGAAAATTTTTAGCCTTTGTTTTAAAATGAGTCCATTTACGAAATTTTATTTTCGAGCGAAAATACTTGTATCCCAAGTGTTATAGTATGGCGATTTAAAAAATCGTACTCCGAAAATCCAATTCTCAACATAAAGGTCATTATTTTCAATAAAAAATACAGATTATCCTAGGAAATGGTACCTTATCTAAAACGAGCCATGATTGGTCAGAGCTTAGCGTGACGTCACCAGTATATTATAGTTTCGGCATCCCGGCATTGAGCGCTCAGGTTCCGGTGCGACGAAAAGAAAGTCATTGAATGCTGAAGTGTTGTTGAAGAGTTCAATCTGTGCACTTTTATTTAAACGAAGCAGACCGTGATGACTGAGGAAGGTTTTGTTAAAGGTCAATCCGACAATTTGCCTCTAGTTGATTCTATGATGGTAGCGAGTTTTTTTAGCCGAAACTCGAAATATTTGTCGGCTGAAATGCGAGGAATAAAAACTGCCAAGTAAGTATTATTTTTCTTATTCATTTAAAACTATATATGTTCTTTGGTTGTTTACTATTTTTTTAAAGTAATCAGATAATGTTAGTTATTATTCAGCAGTATGGAGCCTTTCCTTTCAGTTGTTAAACTGCTACACTTAATCTCGCTATTTCAGTCATTAAACGAGTAAACCGAACCTCATTCTTTTGTCTGTAGTTGGAACTATTGAATTCATTTTTTATGCTGATGAACTAAAACTTAAGTACTAATCTTATAAACTAATTAAACTACGGAGCAAATAATGAGTTGAGTGGAATAATTTAATAACTGAAATGGCGAAATTAAGTGCAGCAGTTTAATAACAGAAAAACAAGATAAGTATCATTGTTTAAGAACCAAAATGCTTCAGTTAGATCAGCACTACATTCATTATCTAATTTAAGGTACAGTGTAATCTGTATGTTTTTCTCGCAGAGCTGGTAGATCAACTTATGGAGACAATGCCATTGGATATGTTCAGTTGAGAAGGAGTGGTGGTTGTGTTACTATAAAAGCGAGAATTACTCCTGAACATAGAGTTCGTCAAAAATGTTACTCTGTTGTGGCTGTAAATGATGAAATGCAGAATGAAGTTATATCTACTGAATGTTTAGATTGTGCAGCATCTATTGGTGAGATTTTATTATTCTTTTCTTTTTTTTTATCTTGTTGTAAATGAGTTGAACATAATGTATGCAAGGGCATCATCTTATTCAAGTTACTCCTATCCAGGAAGCTTTATGGATTAAGAAATTGTTTAGAAACTTACTCATAACAAAAGACATTTTCAATGATTCTGAGTTGATTCCTACCTTAATTTCTTCTTAACATTATTTGCTTTTATGCACTTGTTACAGGTGGATGAAAACATGCAATTGCCTTCATAATGTGGCTTCACAGAAGAAGTGAAGAACCTTCTATGACATCTAAAGTTTGCTACTGGAAAAAATCTAAACTGTCGAGAGTGGGGTCATCAGTGAAGTTTGTAAAAGCAAGTGACTGAGTTAAAAAAACCGATTGTGCAACCTGATGTAGATGACAAGACTTTTTTTAAGAGATGTGCTGCCAAGTTTTGGAAGGAAGGCTTAAAATGTCAGATCAACAAGTATCTTATACCAACTGCACATCCTATTTCTTTACATTATTTAGTTATAGAGTTTAAAAAACAAATTTTTGATGATAGCAGTTTCCAGTCCTTCATATATTACTGTTCTAATGCTATTCCATTTGATTTATGTCATCAAATACAAAGTGAGACCAAATATCAAGCTGACAATTCTTTGTGGTATGAGCTGCGATATGGCAGAATAACAGCATCTAAGCTGTATGAGGTCGCTCATTGTCGTACACCTGAGGGAGCACTATGTGAAATAATTCTGGGTGCCAAAAAAATAAAAGATACTGTTTCCATGGCTAGGGGCCGAAAATTAGAAAATTTTGTTTCCAAGGCTGTTGAAAACAAGCTTGGGAAAAGGTTCGAAAAATGTGGACTATTTATTAATCCCAAATTTCCATTATTGGGCGCTTCTCCTGATGGCATCAATGCTGATTACGTTTTGGAAATTAAATGTCCATCAAAGGCAAAAACTTGCCAAAATTATATAACCTGTGATAAGAAAATACAGGACAAGTATCTCGCCCAAATTCAATTGCAAATGCTCTTAGCTGATAGAAAAAAGGGATTATTTTGTGTTGCTTTTCCTGATTTTGAACAGTCAAAGAAAGTAGAAATTATTTGTATTGATTTTGATCCAACATTTTTTTCTGAGATGATTGAAAAAGCTTTAATTTTCTGGGCTAATGCCATCTTTCCTGTTCTTATGGGTGACAAAAAATTACCATAGGATTTTTCAATTTATAAGTATCCGTACAAAGGAGAAACAAGTACAAAATATCATCAATCAAGTTAAGGCTTACAAATAGACAAATATTTTTACTAGTTTTCAGAAAAAAATTTATTTAATTAAATACCTTTGACAATTAATTATTCCACAAGCAATTATTATTATATAATCTGTTGTTGAAATCAGCTGGTAGTTAATACGGGCATGGGGCCCTAATAAACTAAAGTCTCTCAATTGTCCAATTACTCTTTCTATACGAATGCGCAAACTTGCAACTTGCTTGGTCAGCCTAACTTCTGCTACACTGCTTTTCCCATCATTTGATACAGTAGTTGGTCTAACTAGTACACAATTTTTTTCATTTAATTTAGACTCAATATGTTTAAAACCTCTATCTGCCATTATAGCCATACCAGAAGACAATTTGTCCAAGTAACCACAGTCTATAACAATTTGTGTGTCACTTGTTCTGCCTCCATAGCCTTGTGAGATAAAAGTTATTAACCCATCTGAAGTGCTTGCAATCAGATATTTTAGTGTATTACACTTCTTATAATCAGACCATGTTAATGCCTGGTTCATCGGATTGCTTGGTTTTTCTATTTCCAGGCAGTCTATTAATGACTGAACATGGCTATACCGAGCTCTGAAAGGAATTGGTAAATTTATTTTTACCTCATCATTAGTAGGCCAAATAATAAAATTTTTAAAGCATTTTGCCAATGGAGGAACGAGCTTTTGGAAAATTTGACACACTTTACTTGGACTTATTGCAAAATCATGCCCTAGTACTTCATGTGAGGGATTCATCCTAATTTTTTTTAGTACCATCAAAATATTTTCTTCTTTGCACTTGAGTACTTCAGAAAGCTCATCTACTATAAATAAACATTCTTCAGGCAAACCTGTATATAATTTGGGATGTTTTTTCATGGTAAAAATTGTGGCCTTTAGCATAGATTGCCTCATTGCTTCATCATTTCCATCTTCATAATCTGATAGCTCATTCTTGCCATCTTCATCTAATGTGTAACTCTCATCACTTGGTGATTCAATAACAGAGTCACTATGTCCAGAATAACTGTCTTCTATGTCATCCTTTTCTTTTGTTAATTCTTGCTGAACAGGCATTGTATTGGTTGCACTATTTTTAAGAATACCTTTTTTTGGTGAACAACTTTGTTGAACCATTAATGGCCCACATTGTACTGCTTTGCATCTGAAATTAGCTCGAATATTAACCTGTTAACAAAAGAAATTAGATTTATTATTTTCATTGTATTAGTATTTTTTTAAGTTGTGTACCAAAAACCTTTTTCATTTATTTATTTAATACTTTATAAAAATCAGAGCAAGAGCACTCAAAATATTTTTATATTTACCTGTATGCTGACATCACAGACATCCACCTTCTTTTGTGTGGTATCTTCAAACATTTTTTCATCAGCAAGTTGATTTGAAATATCAGTTGAGTTGGCATCCACATCACTCATTTCAAATTCTGTGCTTGCAGGTTGTTGTTCTACCATCTTCAGTGCCTCCTGTATGTCACTCATTCTTTTTCTTTTAATAGCAGCTGATCTGGGTGCTTCAGTTCTATGCATTGTTTTACGTGTTTCTTGGCAGTTAAATACATGAGGAACAATTTTACTTTTTAAAGTGAGTCTAACATTTTGTTGTAGTTGCACTCTCATCCAATTGTTGGTGTCCTCTTTCAGCTGGAATATAATAATTGTGATATATTAATGCTTGTATTATATAACTATTTAATTATACTACTAAATGGCAATAAATTACTATTATTATTGTTACTGTTAATATATCAGTATTTATAGATCTACTAGCTTCCAATGAGCAAAAACATTATCAACTATAAATCTCAAATGCTTGTATTCTGAAATGATAGGTATTTAATTTATAATTATTATGGAATTTCTCTTTACTGATAGAAACTATGTTCTTTAAAATATGTCTGTCTCTAAAGTATAACATTAAAAAATGGAGAATGATGCTCTCGTAGTCTACATGCTAGATGTACTCATGCTTATTTTCCACTTATTCCCATAACTATCCGTCAAAACTTACTATTATCGCCAAATACAGAACTTTACTTACCACAAAATGGTCTTCACAGCAGTAAACAGTTTTACTGTTGGCAGAAATCTTGAATTTTCTTCCTGCTGCTTTACACCAGGCTTCCCTTTGAAACTTGTTGCTTGGCAAATAAAAAAACAACTTTTCCGGCGTGGTAACCGATGTATTACTGCATTGTGGTACAAAACAATACTTATAGAGTATTTTTTTACCACTATCATCCATATTTGCGCTTTAAAAATTACAAAAAACACGTTTAAAACAATCGTGAGGTGTTACGAGCGTTCACTTGAGACAGCGGTGAAAGTTGCCAGTACTTATTATATACAAGTGACGTCACATCAAAATGGCGGAGATACTGCGCGTTTTCGCGCCAAACGATTCGGTTCAAACTTGTCATTTTCTCAGCGAAAAATTTTCACACAAATTCGCGGGGAAAAAATCATCATTTTAAGAAAAAATCGAATCTAATAATGTATTAAAAATAAATTCGTAAATGGACTCATTGTGTAAAAGGAAAAAAACATGTATAAAAAGAAAATTTATTCAGGAACTTGATAAAATCTTAACAAAAAAAACCAAACATTTTTTACTTACTGTAACTTAAATTATTACAGTTCAAGCTTGATCTATTCATTCAAAAATGAAATCCATAAAAGAACCGAAAAAAATGAATCAAATAGAATAGCTGGAAGCAGAATAATAATCTAATTCTACACTCTTCTACACTTTATCACATTCAAGAATATGGTACACGGTTTTTAAGCACAACACACACTGAGTAAAAAAAACTTCCTTCCACCATCACGCCAGAGCCGGCACTGCAAGAGCAACAGTGCTCTCTCTACCTGGCAGTCGCGCCTTCCTCCCCACCCCCCCCTCCTATGTGCGCATGCGCACAAGTCAAACACCACGTCGCTGGCACTGTGAAGCGCACAGTTCCATACAAAGATTTTTGTATCTTTTTCATAAACTGGGGGATGGCTACTGAAGTACTGACATTAAGCTTAAGGAATATATATTGTACTACAAAAATAAAGAAAGAATTAAAGAAAAAAGGACTCATTATATTAAATGTTATCGATAATATCAAGTGGAAATAGGGGGTGCTGTAGTTCCGCAGTGCCTATGCACGAGCCGCCACTGATCATGCACCTCTACAAGGCAAGATCCAAACATTTCCCTTTGCACTCAATGCCATGAAAGCCACCAATTGAAGCCAATACCAGAAAGGTTTAGAAATAACCAAATAAATGAACCTAACTGACACTAACTTGATCATAATTATGAAGAAATGTCACTCGGGAAATTGCAACAGGTGCCTCACAGAGAGGACAATCTTTTCTGAAATGCAGCCATTCCATAATACAATTCCAGCAAAATAAATGCCCACAAGGAGTGATAGATGTATTTTTTCTAATGTTTAGGCATAGTTTGCAAGTATTCTGAGATGATACCAGAACATCATCTTTTACCTTAGGTAACACAACATCTGTTTCTGACCAATGTGGATAAGAATGTAAAAAGGAGGCAATTAGATTTATCAGTGAAACTCCAGCAAGGATCTTGAAACCATAAAGTGATGCTTCATCTTTCAGCCAGCTTTGAAAAAGAACCTTTAAATAGAAGACAAATCAAATTTAACCAATATATTATTTAAAATAACCCAATTTGTATAGTAAAATAACTCACATGCTTTACTCCCAGGAATCTATTCACCAATGAATAGTAGCTTCCATTAAAATAGAATATGGTTTTGTTAAATCTTCCTATGTATGGAATAAGATTTTGAAACACCGCAAGAATGCTCCTTACATGGGTGGGACCAATTGACTTTTGCGTTAATTTTGTCGTCGTCATATTTTTCAGATACATAATCAGTTTCATAAGAATAACATGCCCACCACTCAACAGCACCACGTAAAGAAGCATTTTCTAAATAAAAAACAAAGAAATACTTTCAGGTCGATTTTGTCAATGAAAATTCATACTTATTACAGCAAAAATAAATTGATAAATAAAATTTTGATAATAATTATGTAGATCTGATGCAAATGACCAACCTTAATTGAGAGAAGTTTCAGGGAAACCTTATCTATAGGAATAATTCCTGTGTACTCTTCTCCTAGAGTTTGCAAGTAACTAAGCGTAGTAGCAGCATAATAAAGAAGGCTTGAAAATATTAAATGATAACTGGCATACTTCAACCAAAACTTTCTTCCTAAATAATACACGAATATATTAGACATAGATATCATGCTCGACCAACATTTAAGTTTCAAATGCAAAGAAACTTAAACATATAGAAGCTAGCAGCTAAATAGAAACAAGGTTACCTCCAAAAAGCATCAAATTAGAGGTAATTTCATTCATCTGAATAATATATACTTCATCCTTCTGTGCCGCTCTCAGAATTTCAGCTTGTCCAGCAAAGCTGCCTTTACTTAGCGACATAACAAACTAGAAAGTTACGAAATAGTTTAACAAGAGTTGCAAGTTCCTCTATCAGGTAAGCCATAATTAAATGTTAGTTTAATATATTTATGCGGTTTCACAAGTTTTCACTTGCTGATTATTTGTTACCAAATTTAACAAGAAATTATAAACTCGGCAAGCTTTCTATCACTTGTAACAGCAACCAAATTTATTGAAACTTCTTACTCAATCCACTAAATCCATTGCGATGATAAACTGTCCAGTATAACCATATGAAACCTTGGACGATATCCTACTTTCTTTACTCAATTTTTTCGTTCGTCATACAACCGGAAATAGTCGTCGGGCATTTCATTGCGCATGCGTCAACGGAAGTAGAGAAGCCATCGCCCAAGATAACGGTAGTTTGTCCACGGTAGAGGTGGAGAACTATCGATAGTCTTAGTTTTTACCATTTAACATTGAAGTTTTGGAAATGGGAAAATTGGGGATATGCCGAGTTTTTAATAAAAAATCAACATTTAGCAATATTAAATGATTACATTACATCAAACTATTTATACAAAATGATATATTTTTCTTTATAGTTATTTTTCAAGATGTTTTTGTGATGTAACACGTGAGTGGCACTGAAGGCACGTAAACATGTTAATTTTATTAAAATTGCAGGCGTCAGAATAAACTACACATACATCTACATATTTCAGTGCAAAAATTGAGTAGACTGGTGACTCGTCAATAAATATTTCCATAAAAATAGCAATACAATTCTAAAGTATTATACCAATACATAAACAGTACAAAAAAATAATTTCATTACATATATAAACGTACATTAGTATTTAAAAATACAAAAAGTACGAAATTGTGTTTAATGTAATATTGATATTTAAATTTAAAAACAAAAAGTAATTTTCAATAATTAATTAATAATTCAATGGGTTTACAAAACAACAAATTGCGGGACATAAAGGCTGTTACAACTTCTTGGTCCTCCTCAGTCAGAAATAGTAGGCGGGAGGAAGTAGTGCTGACCCGTTTGAGGATAGGGCACTGTGCCCTTACTCACTGTTATCTGTTCACACAGGAGAAAGAAGTACCACACTGTGACTCCCGTCTCACTATAAGACATATTCTGACTGAACGTATCCACTACCAAGGTATGCGGAATAGTCTTTTGATGCAAGGCCAGCTTAACAATGTTCTGGGCGATGACCCAGTTAAGATAGACGTGGTATTCAAGTTCCTCAGGGAAGCTAAATTGCTTCCATACATTTAACTAATTTTTAATATTACATTTTTCTATACACATTACCTGTGTACAATTTCAGCAATGTAATATACATATTTTATTCAGTTTTTATCTCTATTAGTAAGGAAATATATATAATAACTTTTATAGTATTACTAGTTTGAGTATGGTGTGAAATGACCTTGCTGTCAACACACCTTATAAAATCAACTCTATTACTACTTCTTTAAAAATTGTACCTATTTAAGTAAAATATAGCCAATGCATGTTTATGCAAATAATTCCAATATTACAATTACTTAATTCTTTAATTAAAAGGTCTACATTTTCCTATTTTGAACTTGATGTCTTGGATGTTTCTATGCATGAGCCACAGATTTTTGGACTTTACATTAAATGATTTCACTCTTAACAAACTAGCACTTTGTTGATAATATTTTCAAAAGCCTAATTTCCTAACAATTGATATTTACAGTTGGGCAGCCCAAGTTCTGAAAATTTCATGTACGTTATTAAAAAAATGCACAAAATACACAATTATATTAATAATCAATCAGCCATTTATTTTGGTTTAAAAAAATTAACATATCAACATATTTTGGTTTAATCCTTGAGCATCTGTTGGATATAATTTGTCCAGTCTTGCTGAATACTCTTTCGGAAGGCAGCAAAGTTGCTGGAATGCCCAAAAACGTTTTGGCACAATGTTGAAGTGGGTTGACTTCTAGTCCATTCACCTGAAAGAAAGAGGCCAATAATTATATCAAATTGTCTGCAGCAATGATTACACCTACTAAAAGAAAACATATGAAACACATACCTTCCAAAATAGCAAGGGGTCTGAATCAGCACTCGTATTTGCACTTTCCAGGTATGTATTGCCGTATGACAATGATGGCATCCACAGTCCCTGATCGACTTTTATCAGCTATTCGCTGCACCATGAAATTAAACAGAGGTGAAGATTTCTCTTCTTGTAGTTGACCTCCAGAGGTTGCAGGTTGTAATTCACTTGCTTCTTCTGGAGGCCTTCGTACATGGAGTGTCATTTCAGTTTGCAGTAGAGATACAGCAGCTTTGGCATTGTCAGCAGATCGGAAGGCTTCCTTTTTCAGTCTGGGGTCAAGAAGTGTTGCTATTCTAGGAATGGAGCGTTCTTCGTATGGGAATAATCTGGTAACGACACCATCAGTAAGGCATTGTAGTAATCTTTTTCCCTCTGATGTTTTCACATCCCTTCCTACTTCAACCAGATGGTTATAAATCCCAAATGTAATTGGTATTATAAGAGAATTTGTTACATTATCTCCTGAAATTTTGTTAGTAGCTTCATCAAAAGTACTTAGCAATTTTATTAAATCACTTAAAACCTCAGTGTCTTCTAACGAAAGAGCCCGTGGAGCTTTCGGGATCCTTGATAGAGTGACTGTTAGAGCATCATTCACTTTTAACAACCTCTTCACCATGCTTAAGGCACTATTCCACCTTGTGGGAACTTCCTGAATCAGCTTAAGTTCTGGTTTGTTCTGCTGCTTTTGTTCATTTCTCAATTGCTCTGTAGCAACATTACTACACTTAAAAAACCTTACCAACTCCTTACATTTTGAGAGCACATGCTGAAGGATTTCTTCTTTCAATGCATCTTGCACAACTAAATCTAAAGTATGAGCAAAGCATGGATGATGACGAATTTTCAATATCTGGCATGCTTTAATCATTGATGGAGCATTGTCGGTAACAATGCACAGAATTTTATTCTCCAGATTCCATTTTTGCTTAATTTTGATAATGGTATATGCAATATTTTGTGCCGTGTGACTCCCCAACATCTGATCAGTGGATAGAACTGCACAACGAATTGCAAAAGCACTATCAATAAAATGACAAGTGACAGTGATAAAGCTATCATTTGCTTGAGATGACCACAAATCGCATGTTAGACTTTGAAAATCAACTTCCTCTAATATTCCTAACAATTTCAATGTCCCTTCCTGGTAGTAATCTTTAAGGTGCTTATCCCTCAGGGTAGTTTTACTAGGGAGTTCATACCTTGGATCCAATGTTTTGACAAATGCTCTGAATCCTTGATCTTCTACTATGCTAAACGGTTGAAAATCTGTTGCTATCATCACCATTAGGGCTTTATCAATGTCCTTCTTCCTTTGGCTGTCGCGTTCATAGCTAATCTGCCGCTTAAAATAGGGACTTATTGACCTCTTACTACTAGAGCTTGCAACAGAGGAGCTCTCATCACCAGAATGTCCACCTGAATGTTGGCCGCCGGTTCCAGAAGTTTCAAATTCCGGATGAAATCTCTTCAGATGATCTAGTAGAATACTAGTATTTCCACTAGTCTTGTATTCTTTGCCACATTTGCCACACTTCACCAATTTCTTATTTTTGTCTCTTGTGAAAAATCCCCAAACATTTGAAATTTTCCTTTTAGGCATTTCTAACTCAAATCAAAGCACAAAACAAGATACTACACAAGTAGACAACACTTATAACGCGACTATGTTCGATTAAGTTAGAGCAAGGTTTGGTTGACAAGTTTTACGGTTAAAATCAAGAGCACGAGGTTGAATTCAAACCGACGCAATGGATTCATGGGTAGCATCAATGTCACCAACCTAATGAATGCTAACATGCTAATGAATAGAAATTAAGCTATCAGCATCAGTAACAGCCACCAATTTAATGATTGAAATTGGAAGTTTGTGATCTAGCAATATAATGAACCTTTATTACTAAAACAAAATATCATATTATGCTAAATCTTAGGTTTATAAAGTCTTAATTTTCCAATATTATTTTTTCTCCTGAAAAATTAAACTATCGTAAACCATCGATAGTTTGAAAAAACTATCCATTGTTTTCGATAGTCAAAACTATCGATAGTTCTCCACCACTAGTACAACAAAAAGTGTACTCTCAAACTAATGGATTGTAATTTTATTTGAGGATATTAAGAAAGCATTGTCATTAGGAGGGTCTTGGAAGATTCAGGGTTTTTATTGATAAATCGTTTGGGTTGGGTTGGGTCACTAGGCTTCATTTTTATATTGGATCTAAAATAAACTTCCGTTTCTTGGAAGAAAAGGAATTGGCATGAACGATAATGAACATATCTTTGGATTCAACAGGGAACAATCGAGGTCGTCTTACGACTGAAAAAAATTCAAGAACAGGCAATTTAATAAATGTACTTGCCTTAGGTATCTCCAATAGCCACAGCAAGGTTAAAAACCATTTTTTTACATTATTGTAACTATCGGAGATACCTAAGGCAAGTACATTTTTTTTAATTGGTTGTTCTTGAATATCTATGGACTTTTTCCCTTCTGATTCAGGTGGTCTCATGATTGTTTATTAACTCCTATTTAATGGCACATTATTTTTTCCGCTTTTGCTTCAGCGTAAATCGAAATTGCCAGTTTTCTTTTACTCTCTTTAGCGACTTTTATTATTCATGAAAAATTATTATGTAATTTCAAAATATGTTCGCAAAGAGTGCCTTCCAGAACTTAACGAGACTCAAATAAACCTTGCAACTTTGACCTCTTCGTATCATCCAGCTATTCGAAAATCCAAGATCTCCTTAACGTAAAGCCTTGACAAAAAGTAAAATTTTTTTACTCCCTAAAATTTTGCTTAATGATGCTAATATAGTGAAAATTGCGAAGTCGTGTAATAAGCGATGCTAAGAGAGAGTAATCATTCAAGGCTAAACTTCGGCTAACTGTGAAAAGCCTTGCCCTTCGCTGAATAACCTCTGACGTTTCTTATATCGATTAATATAGGGTTAACATTTATTAGTAAATTAACTTTTTTAAATTCATAAAACATAATATTGATAATTTTATTATTGAAAAATATCGATTGAATAACGTGACTATCTTGAAAAGTTTTCTGCAGTTAATTTTATTGACCTTATGTTAGATAATATTTATTCAGCGTGAGATATACTCCATAATTATCAATTCCAGAACCTGAAGCCTCCAATAAGCATTTCGAGAAAGGAATATTTAAGCTTAAATTTTAATAAATTTCTTATGAACCCATTCGCCGAGTTTCCAAACAGATAGATTCCACTGAAAATGTTTTTCTTGTAAGTTTTCAAAACCAAAACCTCAAGATGTATACATAATTTCGATACAAATAGCATAACTGAGAACAGGCCGAGGGAAAGGCCAAAAGGAATGAAATTACATTATCGATAAGCAAAGTTACCTACGGAACAACCATAACTTCCAACTACGAGAGCAGAGCAAAGTTTCTCTGCTTTGCATTTTGCCGTGAACGAGTATCGAACATAAATACGGCTTACTTCTGGGGCGATTATTGGCGCCAAAAGCAGAACGGCCAGGATGAAACGATTGGACAAAAAAACAGGACGAAACTTGGGTAGGAAGAAATGCCGAGAATACAGAAAAATGATGAAAATTAATAAACGATAGGCTACGCTCCAGTGTGGAAATTTCTTAATTTTCCAGGCGCATATTTTTATATAGGTCATAAAACAGTCTTTGGTGTTTTCATCAAAAATGCAATAATCATTTTTAGAAGTTTTATTTTTGAGTGATGAAAATTCACAAGGTATTAATAGACGACGAGCTGCATTATACTACTAAAAATAAATGTACGATCTACGTCAGTCACAATATGCTTCTTTATACACAAAGGTCCGCAAACTTTTCTAAATGAAAATTGCGAATGCTCCAGCGGTGCGAGCTTACATCTAGATATTCTGTGATATCATATTATGGCGCCCCGGGCAAGGGTCCATTTTAGCGCCCCTTCAAGTGAGTATGTATGAAGGCATTTATCAGTGTCAACGATTACACGGAAATATACGATATATTACAGTGACGTATATATTTTAAGTGCATGTTTCACTTACTTTGTTAACTAATATTGATGACGTAAATTTACAAACGAATCGGAATATGAGATCTCTAATATGAAAAACGAACGAGTGCAATTTTTCTCAAAAAGGACGGTCTCGGACTTGCACTACTTCAGGACGAAACTTTGCTCTATTGCAAAAAATTGAAAAAAGGTAATATTTGTTTGGCTAATTTTCTGTCGAACTCGTATTTCTCGAGTTATGTACTTTAAAATTTATACTTTTTGAAAACATTTATTACCAACAAGAGACCTTTTTCTTAGATTAAATGTTTTTTTTTACTAATACGAATACATGGAAATTTTGATTCTGCCTTTAGGGAGCGTGACTCTACACCAGTGGTACTTAACCTGGGGTGCACACACCTCCTGGGGGTGCGAGATGCCCTTTCTGGGGGTGCGAGTCATGCCAGGCTGTTTTAGAAGGTGAGTCATTGAAAATACAAACTAAGCACAGGCACGTAAGTACAACTACTTTGTTTCATCAAATTTATGTATTTATTAACTTGCCCTAGCGTACATGGCAGATGTATTCACGCACCTAAATGAACATCTATGCTAGGAACTAGGATGAACACGGTAACGGCCAAAGTAAAGTTATCTGCTTTTATTCAGAGACTTCCAGTTTGGATAAAGCATGTTGAGAAAAGAAATTTCGCTAACTTTTCTTTGCTTGAAGAAACAGTTGTTTCGGAAATTGAAGGAATGACCATCTCAACTGAAGTGACAAAAGATTTGCAACAGTTGAGTGACTCTTTCCAAGAACATTTTTCCACTGGAGATCTTAATGTGGCAAAGAAATGGATACTGGATCCAGTTCTTTTTAACCTGGATTCGAACAATGATAGTGATTTGATGAAAGATGATCTCATTGAATTAGGTACGAGCTAATGAACGAATCCGAATGGAGCTTCAGACAATGAAGTTTGAGAATATCTGGTGTGCACAACTAGCACCGTTTCCACAACTGGCGAAGACAGCGCTGGAGATCCTTGTGCCATTTGCGACTAAATACTTGTGCGAAATAGAATTTTCATATCTCCTACACATCAAAACCAAGGCCAGAAACCGCTTAAATGTGAGTGATGACAGGCATGTGACTATTTCAGAAAAAGTTCCTCGTTTCTTGAACATCATTGAACACAAGCAACAGCAGAAGTCACTGACCCGGTAAACTTTAAAAAAGTGTGTAATTTTTCATGTATTCTTAATTTTAATTCGAAATTAAAATAAATATATAATTATAAAAAAGTAAATTTTCAAGTATTCTTAATTTTACTGCAAAATTTAAACATATATATATATATATATATATATATATATATATATATATATAATTCTATCTCTTTTATTCTATAGTTATTATATATGTATCTTAGGTTTAAAGAACTGACCTACTTCAACGATTTTTGATAAGGGGTGCGAGAACGTATTTCGAGAACCAAAGGGGTGCAGGCTGCAGTAAAGGTTAAGAACCACTGCTCTACACGTATGAACATTTTAAAAATTATTAAGCACTATAGACCATGTCTATTTGTGTGCTTATTTGTCTCTAGATAACGATTTCTATCAACGCCAATAAGGCGAAGCTATACAGAGACGAACAACTCAAAAACCTATTCTTTTTTTATCAAACTTTCAGAAATAATTTGGCAATGCCACTTTTAAATTATTAGCTGCTCCCCGTCTACATTGAAATCATGGTTTCTACTCCAGGAGCTTATCTTTTCTCCATCTGAATAACATGGCTAGAGCTGAAACTTAGCGCGCGAGCCTTTTTACGTTAATATTTTGAAATAACTTAAAGTTGAGACATGGGCACGCGACTTGTATATTTATATTGGTAAAAGAATGAAGATTAATTTTCTTATCGTGAAACTTCAAATATCATTCCAAAACGTCCAAAAATTACATTTTAAGACGATTTCTTCGCGTATTTTAGGCTTTGTGTTGTGAACGACGTGTAATACAGCTAAAGAAACTATTCGTATGTACATTCTTTTTTCTAAAGACATTTTTGGGCTATCATGTGGCACTGTATAAATAAATTGTTGGTGGTATACCGGAAATCTTGCAACGTATGTGAAATTCTGGAAGAAAGAAATTGATGGAATAATATGATCCGAAGATCCTATGCAGACAGGCATAAGCTGTAAAGGTGGGAATAATTTTGAAACGAGAAAAAAGTCTGCTATGACCGGGAATCAAACCCGGGTCTTCCACTTGCCGGGCGGATATTCTACCTCTGAACTATCGTTTCTGAACGCGGATGTTTCCTTGGTTGGGACAGAACTAGCCAAGCTAGTATCAAACTGCCCCAACGGATGTCCTCTAAGAGATACATCGAAGAAAACTCCTCCCTCTCAAATGGTGAGATTGCCAAGCAAGAAATTGATGGAATAATATGATCTGAAGATCCTATGCTATCCTATCCTACTTTACTCCGATGGAAAGATACCAGTCAGCAAATAAAGCACCTCATGCAATTTGCTCTGCATTTCTTGCCTGACTAATTTAGTTTGCCCCCCCCCCCCCCCTCCTATGAATCGGGGGCTTTTGGCATGCATCTAGTGGCATATCTGCCACTAGCTTCGACACCTCAAATTTGGCATTTGTGCAATACCCCACAGGGTAAGCAAGGCCCCATTAAGGTGGCAGAAAGCCTTGGAGCAGCTTAACATGTTAGCTATTATTTCATGGCATTAAGGGTAACATAAAGGGCAGGGGCCCTGGAGCAACTGCTGCATTTGCTCCGCTTTTAATAAGGTTTTGGTTCTAAGGTTCATTTACTGAGATTAAATAATTCCAATGCAAATTAAATATCACCAGATACTTTAGCTCTTGTATTAAAAAATAAAATGTATCAATGTATCCTATGTAAAATGTATCCTGGTGTAGTTGCCCGTTAAAATGGCAAGAGATATTAACACACATGGTTACATAGAATTACTTGTCAAATTTGTTTGGGTAAATTATCAAAACATTTTTTAGGCAATTTTCAGCTTAATATTTATGGGGAAGATGAAATGACGAAAACCAACATTACAGGATAAATTCATTCAATTCCTCTTCAAATCTCGAACAAAATGCACTATCTTTTTATCTTGTTTAAACAACCACAAGTTGATAAATATAATTTGCAGGCAAGTATACTGCTTCCATAATGGAGTTCCAAAAGGAATTTTTACATGAGCTTCAAGTATTTACAAGCTCCAGGTATTTTGTTTTAAATATTTTTGATTTGTTTCAGTTTTTCTGCAAT
The DNA here is from genome assembly GCA_028673005.1 of Tanypteryx hageni. Taxonomy (NCBI): domain Eukaryota; kingdom Metazoa; phylum Arthropoda; class Insecta; order Odonata; family Petaluridae; genus Tanypteryx; species Tanypteryx hageni. The sequence continues at coordinate 64,038,000 of CM054116.1, forward strand.
AAAAGATTATTAACTTCTTTTGAGCTAATCAACAGATGTATAATTCACTTTTGAGTCCCTATTTCATATAATGAAGAAAAATTGGGGCATGAGAGGATAATATCAACATGGCATATATTCCCTGGCATCACAAAAAGTGAATTGAAGAGATTAATTAGAAACCTAATATTCATTGTTATTTTTAAAAGTCTAGAAGAATAAAGATTAATAAAAAGTGAAGGGAAAAGAGAGAAGATAAATGCATGATCATGATAGATTAACTTTGCAGTAGAAAAACTCTTGATAAAGATGATGGATATGTTCATATTCAGGAAAAGGACACTAAAGTGATAGTCAATAATGGATGATGTATTTACACAAAAATTCCAACAAAATAACATGGAATGACACCATGCATGGATTGACTAAAAGGTAGGCATGCAGCATAGTAAACTATTGATAAACATAATAACCTTTTAGTTAACTTACAGAAGAAACTTTGAGTTTATTGCCACAAATAAATAAAGACAATATAAATTTTAATTTTAATTCATTTTTCAGTCTTTCTTTTTTTATACATTTTTTGGACAGAAAATCACATTGTAACACATTCCAAAATCATACAAATGGCAATTGGCATAACTCCATCATTGCAGTTTTTTATTTTTAATACACAAAAAGAAATATTACAGCAATGACCACTGATCATAAAGAACTCATATTAAGAATAATCCAACTTATACCTGTTGTCAGTATTTCTGTGATAATGAAAGTGCAGATAATTGACAGCCAATTATGGAGTAAATTTCAATTAAAATGTTAGAAAACTTCAAACATTTCCAATACAACCCAGAAAAAAGTTGCAGAAATTTCATTCTAAATTTTATTAGTATCACAGAGTCTTCCCTTATTCAGAAATGGCATTCAAAAATAAGAGCTGTTTTGATAAAAATCTTAACTATTTTATGCTTACACAGCCCCTACTTCCTATTTTAATCATTTACATAATAAAATTGCAGTTTTTTATAAGAGCTTTTGAACTAAATTATTCTTTGTTTTCAGTTAATCTCAATACTGATTGCAAGTAAATATATGAGGTAAAAACAGATCTGCTATTTGCACTAAATTACAATATGATGAACATCATGTGAGAAAATGAATTTACAAAAGATGTTACAAAAATAAATGTTACACTGAAAAGTCATTTGAAAATTTGAACTAAAATGACTAAAGGAACAGTATGTTGAAATCATATTACCTGTACCCATAAAACTTTTGTTACAGATTTTTTCACAGACTATGCTTACACAATACTGTTCATTGGCAAATACATTCATAAACTGTAAGTTTAAACAATGGTTAGACTTTTGCCCACTGTTCTTGTCAATCTCAACTGACTGAAGATGACAGGAAGTCTCAAAACTGAGGTATAAAAATAATAATAATATTTAAATTAATACCTAGGTTAGAAAGAGCATAAACAATTTATCACATAAAATAGATGCCAATGTTCCTTCCCATGCTTTTCCAAAATTTTTCCATGTAATCCCTACAAAATAAAAAGGATAAACCCGTTACCTTTATAGCAATTAGTTTCCAACTTCCTTACCATAGTTTTAATCAACAACTTTGTGATAAATTTTTGCATATATTTCAGGCAGCCAAAATGAGAGCACTTGTTGCAACATTTTAAAAAACATCACATATATGTATAACATCACAATGATCAATAAGTGTGAAGTCAAGATCCAAGTACAGGGCACAGAAACCCTTGAAATAAACTTGGGCATCACACATCTTGAGAAGGCATCATTTATCTTTGGACAACCCCCATTATCCTTGAACAAATAACATAGTAGCAACACAGCTAAATATTAACATGGTACCAGCTCAGTTATATAATAATGTGGCAGCAACACAGTTATATGATAACGTTCTAGCAACACATTAATGCCAAATCGTGGTGGCAACAAAGTTATACAATAAAGTGGCAGCAACAGAGTTATACAATAATCACAACATCTCATAAAAATCTTCCATCTATAACACACTTTTAACACTTAAATTAATTCAACAAGATATTATGTCTTCCACAATGACCAATACTCACTAAGCAAAGCAAAGCACATATCACTTAAAATAATATGGCCAAATTTAATATCCCTGCAATCATCTTTGACTCATAATTGTACATTACTTCTGATGTAGGAAGGAAAATGTATATAGCTTTTTAAAAAATCACCTTGAAAAGAGAAGGAACCCATCTTCCTTAAGTCAAAATGTTCTAAATCTGTCATTAATTTGTGTAAAAAAGATTTTAATTCAATTTTGAAGTAAAAATTCAGGATAAGAGACAAGAACTAACACTGGGAACCCCCAGTTCAGAACCCTTGCATTAAATAAAGCTAAGGGTAAAATGCATCTAAAATTAATTTATGGCTGCTCCTCCTAATCATAATGAAACATTCCTATTGTAAACATAATGATAAATATCATTAGATCAGGGTACACAAGTCCTAAACATGCTTGACAGCTTTATGTATATTTCATGCAAAACTGGAACTAGTACCATCTTGTTGACCTAATTTTAAATTGAAATCAATTCGGCCATGAAGATATTAATATTTACGATGGAATAACAAGTATGAGTCATTGTACAAACAATGTTCCAGGTAGTTTTCAGTTATTATTGCTAGTATATCATTTATGAATGATACCAAATAAACATTTCTCATCATCATTTCACAATCTTTTCACATAATATTGACACAATAATTTCAACCCATTTTCAAGTCACCTCCAACTGCAACTGTATCAATGTTAAATAAATTATGCTTAAGACACCAGAATAACTTTGGCAAAATATGGCAAACCAAACAAATGTAAACATCTGAGATTAAGATCTCCTCATTAATAACTCAGAAATATCCAGATCTAGCAAATGAGATCTTCATTCTGAAAAGAATAAAAAAATTTAACTCAATTAACTGGAAATTACAAGTCATTCCAAGGAATTCTCATACTATAAATACCATTTGTAATTCATAGTTCATCAATGATAGAAAAAACTGAGAAAACTTGGAAAATAAATTAATAGAGCATTATCAAGTTTAAAATACTAAAAGCAATGTCAAAATCTCTTTCTGACATTATATTTTGCGTGTATTTTTTTAAATAAACTAATTTAATAAAAAATAATAGATCAACTGTCCATTGCTGAAGGGTAGTCGAGTGGAAAAGATAATAACCCATTTGTCCACACATCCATGCTCAAGCCAAGTTCGGTAATAATGGTCTCCATGGACACAATCCGAAATCACGGGAATTAAAATGCAAAAATGCCAAGTTTTAGCAGAAATTCAAGAAAATACAACCAATTATCAAAGTTCTGTGATCAGAATTAGAATCTACATTCTTTTCCCCTTAAAACAGTATAAACCACAACCCGATATTATAACATTAAGATATTTTAAAGTATTAAAGAAAACATCTCTGAAATATGGATTTGAGACTTCCTATGTAAAACAAATAGGGAAAAAACATTCCTGGAATTGAACCTGGGACTTCAATCTTCACCAAATAAAATATAGGCTGGAGATGGGCCCTGGCAATATGAGCGTCATACCAAGTTTCATGAAAATTGGTCCATTGATGCAAAAGTTGTTCATGGGGGTGTAGTAGAGAATGTTCTTTCATTTGTATTGTACTGGCCGCGTAACCACATAAGAGCAAATCAAAGACACATAATAAGAAATTCCGGTAGCAATAAGTTTGTTGCACAATAGCGGATTTGCATAAAGCGAACCTGCATAAAGAGAGGAAAATATCTGTATGTGTATATATATATATACCATATAAAACCAAAGGTACTTCCAGAAGTGCTACAGAGCTGAAATTTGGTATGAAGATAGGTTATTGGATACGATCTCTGGAAAAATCCAAAATTCTGGAAAAAGTTATATTTAAGGGGTATTTTTGACCCCAATTTCCAATTTTAAACACCCATAAGAAAAGCAATGAAAACTGTGCAGGGCTTTATAAAATTGATTTTTTTCAATTATTTACAATTAAGATACAAAGTCGGGACATGCACCATACCATGGACAAAAGAATGGAGTTTATTTTTTTTGAAGGCAAAATTCAAATCCATGCTGAATTTGCATAACAATTTGATTTTAATCATAAAATTATGACAAGTTTTTCGATTTTCAACAATGAAAAATATTAACTACCATAGAAATGACTCCAATGCCTTTCAATGGGAATTGATTATCCATACTTCAACAGCATTAATTTAATGCTTAAAGACTGCAATATAATCTATTTGATTTCAGCCAACGACGTATATGTTACAGTAAAGGTATGTAATTGGAAAAGGTGTGCATTTACCGGTAAATTTGCACATTTACCACCAAGCTCGGTAAATGTAAGTTTAAGTTTCCAGAAATACACATTATCCATACATTTCCCGGTAAATGTGCACTTTTACCGATGTGCCTTGGTAAATGTGGAAATAAATAAGAATGAAAAATGCTACATGTTAAAAATTACATTAATTTATAACAAAAATCATTGAGGGTTCGGCTTCACTGGTATATATTAAGATGAACGCTTCCCAACCCAAGGAGGGAACACAGTGAATGTGAGGAGGAACCAAAAATACTTGGACTAACTTACCCAACCTGGTGGGGCCGAGTCAAATTTTCCTTCATGTTCAAATTTAGTTTAGTTAGTTGTGCACATTTACCAGGAAATTTACACATTTACCAGACAACGCACATTTACTGTACTTCTAAACTGTAACAGATGTTCGCGACGTCACCATGTTGTGGCCTGTGTTGAGATGTTTATCCACGTTTACCAGTGTCTCTAGGTAAATGTGTAATTTCCCCAATCCAATCAATAAAAGAATGTTAAACTTACATTTACTGAACTTCGTGGCAAATGTGCACATTAACCAGGAAATGTTCACATTTACCGGACTGCACACATTCATCGTGACATATACATATGATGACGTGATAATTTTAAATTAATTTTTTTATCCGGATATAAACTAAAAGCCACGGATGATGTCACCATAATCCTAACACACAAGGTATCCTAATTTTACATAAATTGTAGTGTGATATATAGGCTATTTTCTTAATGATGATTATAGCTATTACTGAAACGATCTAAGCAATGAAACCGGAAATTCAAAAACTTGGACGCAAGCTGTTTGCCAGAGAATTTAGAAATTCTGGATACCTTGATTTCGTGGAAAATGGAAATTGTCTGATTTATATATTATTATGGCAGTGACTTTAATTACAACGTAAACATATGATGACGTAATTATCTCTACTCGCACACGAAATTTAGTAAAACATGAAAAGTATTTGAATGTTGTGTTATGTAGTTTTTTGAGAAATTTTAACCTTTCACTTGTTAAATATAATGGCGTCATACCTATTTCGTGATTTTTTAAATCCAAATACATGCTCAAGTCACAGATGATGATACCATAATCTTCACACAAAATATTCTAATTTTTCCATAATTTGAATGTATAGAGTATTGTCTTAATGATGATTATTCTTATTGCTCATGCAGGGCTATCTCAGACATGAAACTTGAAATAAGAAAACTTGGACACGAGCCAATTGTCAGAGAATTCGAAAATTATGGATAGTTGCCTTAATTTCATGGAAAATTACAAATATTCTGCTAGAACTCATGGAACTTATTCTCTAATACATATATACAGGCTCCACGTAGCTGAAGTGTTGTTGCCCTGGAGATCGCGTTGGTTTATTTACGAGTTTAGATCTTGGTGTATGGTGATTTTTTTTAACGCTTGCAGTATGCAAGCACCAACAACTCGTAAATTTTAAAACTACACAAATACAAGACGGCTTAAATTTTACTTCATTATGATTAGTTTTCACTGCAATGGGATCAGCAGGTAAGTTTTGCCAAATAGCTAATATTTTCAGGAATGGTCAATCATCAACACTGAAATGTCTTCAATGATAAAATGATGCATCACCTAGAACTCCTTGCAAACCTTTATTTAAAAAATTAAATTTACTCTCTATCCCTTGTGTGTGTGTGTGTGTGTATATATATATATATATATATATATATATATATATATATATATATATATATATATATATATATATATATAATTTAGCAACATTTATAAAGAAAAATTTAAAATTATTTAGTGCAAATAGTGATCTACACAGTCACTTTACTAGAAACCAATTAAACATTCATGTCTGTTGCAATAAGAGGCGCATTGCCCATAGAAGCCCCACTGCTATGGGGACCAAAATCTATAATGCCTTACCTAAGTCATTAAAGGACATTCACTCACTTGAGAAATTTAATAAAGAATTTAAAAAATTATTATTACTAAGATGTTACTACGATGTCACCGAATTTTTGTCAGACAAGGGATAATCATTACAGTCTACCATTGTTCGATTTTTTATGTACCTGACATTTATATCTGTTTTTTATCATGTAATATGTTATTTTCTATGTATATCTTTTTGACATTTTCGACAATTGTATGGTCTTTGGAAATAAAGAATTATTATTATTATATTATTATTATTAAATATTAACTAATTTAAACCTTCCCATGGGGAATTTTTACTGTACTCTTAATAGCTCAATAGAATGTTTTTTATTTTGCCAATTATATCAAGAACTGCTAATGGTTAACTGTATAATGGAAAATGATCAATCTTGCCTAAAACCAAGGTAAGTCAAAAATATTTATACAGTAAAACCTTGTCATTTCAAAGTTCAAGGGACCACAACAATGACTTCCAATTATCTGGATTCAAAATAAACGAACTTAAAAAAATGAAATTTCTTACGATCCGCTACTTGGACAGTCAAATCACAATATAGTCTTATCTATCCATTTTGCTACAAAACCTACTGACCTTACAAGTTCACACACATGGCAAATTCACTAACAGAGCTGAAGTGACCACTCAATTCATGATTCATGAACACCATAGCATGTGAAAAATAGGCTCAAGTGAACATCCCAATTTTCCAAGTGTGTAATTCAAGTTACTCTTTTATGCCACGTTTCCAAAGAAAAGACTTCCAACCGCACACACTCAGCCAAAAGATTACGAAAATGCATGCCATGATTCGCAATAAGAAATGTAACATGGAAGGGCACAGAATGACTGATTCACCCCAGAAAGATTTTTGAAATGCTCTGTTTCACGGACTAAATGCTACTGAGACCTAAAAGTGATATAAATATGCTCAAGAGAGTTCAGAAGAAAGGTACTGGTAATCTTAGGGTAAAAACATTCGTCACGAGTGGATGAGTGTGCTGTAAACATTGGTGGGTGACTCAGTCACCCAGCGCGCCTGCTCCCTGGTTAAAGCTTCTCCTTCCCATTCATTTCATTCCCCTCTTTGGACCGTCAGAACATTTGGAACTGTTGGGACCAAGTTAGGACTCGGGTGGGTGGGAGTGAGACTAGGGAATGCACCCCTTCTCCTGTTCCAGCGAGCCTGCAACAGGCTGTGACTCCCATACATGTTACTTCCTGTACATATCTGTTACCGGTCACAGTTCCCCATTAGTCACTGTGACAAAATAGCAGTGACTGCAAATACTTGCCAACTCTATTTGCTCCCACGGTCATCACTTCTTCAGGGGAAGGTTTTGGTGGTGGGAAGCTAGTGATCATGAGGATTGAGATAAGAGGGTTCTTGCAACTTTTTTATTTCAGCTTGGTTCTCGAATTTCGCTATCCACTTGAGTAAGTGATCATTTACACTAAACCAGCGGTTCTGAACTGGGGGTATATATAACCGCAGGGGGTACCTGGAGCCTCATCAGGAGGTACCTGAGAAAAGGAAGTCTCTGTATGAGTATCTTGTCATTTTTATAATGCATATACTATTACACGTACTTGGGCATAAAAATTAAGTCCTCATTGACAGGAGGAACGTGAATTCTCACTTTTGAGACCAAGGGGTACGTTGACTGAAAATGGTTCAGAACCGCTGACTAAACCATTTGCTTGGGAGTGACACACCAAAAGCATAAACAAAACTTCGTAAGAAGTCTAGTGATGCAAGGATAAGATGATTCCACTATTTGTATCATCTATGATTTTATTTCACGTTCACTATTAATTAAGTAAAAAGAAGTTAACTGTTTGGGGGTCAATGTATATTTCGTTTACAAGAAATGGAGAACAAAAATGCGATGCCTTTGTCATGTGCATGCACAAACTTTCCACTTAAACACACAATATTGGTAAAGGTTTCAAATTAAACGAAATGTTCGCGAGTCACTGGGCAGATCATGACTTCAAATTTCATTGTAGACGTATTTCGAATAATCCATACTAAAAAGTACACAGAATCCTATGATATTGGCCAGGGACTGCTCTTAGCTTTGAATTACATGCTATTTCGAATTATCCGGGATCGAAATAATTAGGTTTTACTGTAATAAGAATGAGAGTAGAACCTTTAGCAAGCAAAAATCACACTCAACATATGAAGTAAAAGGATTATTCTTTCAAGCTTGTGTATTTTTAAACAGTTATATGCAGTGGTGAAAGTAGGCTGGTATGGTCCAGTATGCAGTACCGGTAAAACAATAAGTGCCGGCACAAGATACCCATATGAATATTTGGGGTTTAAAGATTTTTCCAAAAATAATTTCCACTGCGACATATAACATTAATCTCCAGATTTTTTTGTTTAGATTACTCTGCAATGTACCCAAGATGATTTTTGATTTTAATGCATGCGAGTGGTGCAGTGATGGAGGTGTCTTTTCCAATTTTGAGTGAGAGGCATAACATGCACTAGGTCTCCTCGGATGACAAGAAGCTCCAACTTGTCAGTGCAGTACCCAGTACCACTGCCAGATGTATACTCAGTGGGAAGTTTTTGCTCGGTGTTCAGTGTGTGGTGTTGGTAAAAACTTGAAAATTTTATATAGTTCAAACAAAACATTACTGATTTTATATTCAACTTAACGTCATTCAAAAATTACTACCCATATTCGAACTAACATTGTCGATGAATCGAGTTAACATCATCCTGACTCAGCGCTTAAATAAAGCACGAAAAAATATTTAGTAGATGACTCTCATGCGCATCTGTTGCGCAGCACTTCTCCAGTTGCAGTGGATCGCATTATTTGAGTGGGAAATGTGTTTTGGATTGGTGTATTTTTATTAAATTTGCATTATTTACATGGTGATATTTTGAAGCAATCGGTCCAAATAGAAGTGGCAGTAATGGCCTTCTTCTCGAAGTCCCCTCAGCAGTCATTAAAATTCTCTTAATCGCATTTAATAGAAACCTTACAACCTTTGTGAGTTGCGCAGAAAGGAAGTTCTGCGGAGTGCACTATTTATAAACTTGAAATTATTCTATAGTTTTGTGATAGCTTGAGTTTAATGCCTCCCTATTTTATTGCAATTTGTATCCAGTGTTGCCAAACCAGTGAATTCATAGCTAGATAGAGTAATTTCAGGTTTGATCTAGCACCTAAAATACCATATCTGCCCGAATATAAGCCGCCTAATGAAACTCACAGTTCAATAAAAACAACTAAATAAATGTTTTATTTACCTCTATTATGGTAGATTTTAATTAATTATACAGTAATCGGTGCAAGAAATGTTTGTTGCATTTCTTTTCTAGCAATGTCTAATCATGAACATGCGTTTACAGAAGTGTTCGTGGCTCTCTATAGACTTTCTAGTTAAAGATTTGATGTGGCGACCACATGAATTTATCCATATCTGTAATATTTCTAAAAATTCCAAATAGGTTACATAATAATAAATATTTTAAGAAACTGCGAGAAAATTTTATTTTATAAGGAACAGAAATAAACTCAAACCATAGCCGCCTGATATTGGATATAGCCACAAAGCTCCAACAATTAAGAAAAGAAAAAGGAGCATTAACAATAGTCGTCGGTAGATGGTGTGGTGGTGGCAGCTAAAACTATAAGATATCTCTTAAACAATGCATTATATGGAAAAATGTTTCAAACCAAAGTTGTAGAAAATTAAATTTCCTACAACTTTTATTCCAATACATTTTTACATTTATCAAATATTAAAGCAAATATTTCAAAATAACGGTTAAGTGACAAGAGTAAACACCCACTTCCGGTCGACCGATTTATACCATAAACTAATCAGATCTTCTAACTTTTATAAAAATGTTAAATATAAAATTCTGCGTTGACCTGATTAATAGTTTTTGAGTTAGAGCGCCCACAAAAATCTATCACATACAGACAGACACACGGACATCATCGAGAAAATAGTCAAAACGTGTTCAGGGGACCTCAAAACGTGTATTTCCGTTGAAATCTCGAAGTCTATTTTTTTCATGAATACAGTGGAAACCCGTTTATCTAGACTTGATGGAACTGGACCCGGTCCAGATTACCAAAAATCAGCATAATCCGTAAATTCTTCATAATGTACGTTGTTGTTTTTCAGATCATATAGGATGTTAATTAAAATTAGTAACTATAAATTGCTTTAAATAATATAATTTTGTTTTAAAAGACAGTACAAAACTATACAATTTTTTAAACATTGGATAAAAGGTTGTTAAGTAAACCCACAAAAATGACGAACATTAAATAAAGTTAGCTGTGAACTGACAAATATAAAACGGTGGGAACGGAAGGCGTCAAGTGTTCTTTTCTCGGCTATGTATGAGGCGATGATGGGTGGGAACGGGAGAGCGAGTGAGGCATTTCCTACAATGTAGTTACTTTTAGAACGCATGACCTTGAACCTCACCCGCTCGTCGCATTTATTGTCCTGTCCGTCTATAGGTCCAGATAATCCAGAAGTCCAGATCATCGAGAACCGGATAAATGGGTTTCTACTGTACAATACTTTCCCCTATACATCATCATTCTTTATAGATCATACGACTACATTTCGCCAGATAGGTATTACATAGTTCTTTTCTCTTGTCTCTAGATGTACTATTGTGAAATATAGCCTTTTCTGATTTTGGGTGCATTGAAATGAAGCCATGTCATACTATTTGTTTATTTTATGCCATTTCTATGTTAATAATATTTTATATTGATTTATATATGTTCTGATACAATTCATATCATATGTAGTACCATAGAGCTCCATAAAATACAGTATATAAGGTCTTTTCGTGTTTCAAGAAGTTTTGAACCCAATGTTTTGGAACCAATTATATTGTACAACATAGGTTCTTATGGGAAATACTGATTCATTCAATGTTGTTTCTCTCTACATCATTTCTGGAATGAATTAATGACGTTAATTGAGGACACATTGTAATTAAAATGTGGCACTCTCTGGACATACAGTGGAAGAGAAAAATTACAATATCAGGGATTCCTACAAACTGGAATGATTAAAAATAACTTACAGAAAATGAGTTTAAAAATATGACAATATAAAATAATTATTTGAAATGCTTCTTTTTTGTTGGGGCCCCCTTGAGTTGAGGCCCTGGTTCATTGCACAGATTCACTATTAGAATGCTACCCCACTGATTGGAAGAACAGAAATCACTTGAAATATTCAGATATATGAAGGTTGAACATTTACTTATGCAACATAAATCTCTCAATCCACAAACTATTTTAAAATAAAAACTAAAAGATTAGATACAAAGTTTTCACATAACATGGTTTAGTAACAAAATTGATTTAATGATCAAATCAATAAGCATATAACTTACCTCTTGGGTAAAAGAAGAGAGTTTGAACAAAACCCTTGTCAAGGCGACACACCAACCGACCCCTTCCATCACCTGAATTCCCACGTGGGTCAGCATAATCAGCAAATTCAAAACAGACTCCATTCACAGACTCAGAAACTGACAAGAAGGCAGTTGGATATTGCAGTGGCTGGCAAAGTTGCAATCTGATTCCATACTCTTGACCTTTGGCTAGGCGAACTGGTTCTCCTAAAGAAACTGTTGCTAGGGAGTTGTACTCAACCCGTTCACAAAATGGCACCTTACACAAAACTCTCCCTTCATGATCAAGGACCTAGAAAGGAAAAAAATTCTGAGTTTAATTAACTGAATAACATGATAGAATTTTTATGTAAAGCTGAATACTTTAAATAGAATATTATAGATTAATAAGACACTTCTCATATGAAAAAGGTTGCCAAAAACTGAACTGCATCTTAACCCCTTAAGTGGGTGCGAAATTTTCAAAAATCGCTCACCAGGTAGGGTGTTTTTATGTGATTAAATAAAGGGGTGAAATTTGGATATATCATTTAACTATTAATATAAAAGCCTTAATCTGTTGGTTGGTTGGTTGGAACGCTATATGGGATTTCCCATAAGAGGTATCTTAAATATACCTCTTTCACACTTGCAGACATTTTCTTTTGCAAAATTAAATTAGAAGTAAATGATGCACGATATTTGGATAAGAACCATTTTAAAGGAAATTAAATGAAGATTCTTATTCTTATCGTCAATTTGTCAAAATTTTGCATTTTTATTGAAACGTTCCCTTGGCAATCAACAGCATTGTTGTTCATACAGAAAATCAACATACCTGGTGAGTCCTTAATAGCTAATTTTTTTTGGAATAAAACGTTATAGATTTTGTTAACTTAGTTAAAAAATTGTATACTCTTATTGCCTTACTATTAAATATAAAAAAAATACATTAAAGTGAAAACCTGTTCATCTATCTTATCTAATGTTCATATAAGTGTCAGATTTAGCTCACTTCCTTCCAATATAGTTGAATATATTAAGTTCCAATTTTCCCGATGAATTTCAACGGACATTTACACTAGTCATAAACATAAAGCTATATGATATGGAAATCATGAAATTGATTCTGTTGAAAAGTTAACAATTTTACTAACAATTTGAAAGTGATTTTTTAATTTTTCATTGCGTATTTTTGTTCACTATTCCCATTGGATGTGCCAGCATATTTCCTCATAAATTTTTTTGTATTGCTGGATCTTTTGAGTGCATATCTCAAGTTGTTAATTGCAATTTAGTCATGACTGTGTGGATAAATTCGCCATATTGTAAACCAATGTTCTGCAGTGGGGGTTGCTTATCCTACCCATTGCAAGCAATAAAAACCTTCTGTCCCTTTGTGGCCCCCTCTGTCACACTATAAAATACAAATAACTTGATAAAGGATCACGATACATTTTTGAAATTTGGCAGAAATGCTCGATACACATATTTTAAGATTATGACAAGAAACCTTGAAAAAACTCCTGGATTCAACTCCAAAGAAAGACATTTCCATTTCCCATAAAATAACACCTAAACATTGACTTTTCAACGTACAGGCCTTTATTCTTTCTGAGATCTAAATCAGAAAGAATTAACATACGATCTTCAGATCTGAGCCATTTTAAAGAAAAAATTATAAAATTTCTTATTCTGTTCATCTTTTTCTGCCTACAGTTCAAAATCCCTAATGATAAACGTTTAATTCACATATTTTGGAGAAGTCTTGCCATTTTAGTGGGATGTTGCCTTGCCAACCAATTAGATTGTTAAATCTCAAAATTCTATTGTTATTTCAATCCTTCAATCTAAATCAGAAAGAATTAACATACGATCTTCAGATCTGAACCATTTTAAAGAAAAAATTAGAAAATTTCTTATTCTGCTCATCTTTTTCTGCCTACTGTTCAAAATCCCTAATGGTAAACGTTTAATTCACATATTTTGGAGAAGTCTTGCCATTTTAGTGGGATGTTGCCTTGCCAACCAATTAGATTGTTAAATCTCCAAATTCTATTGTTATTTCAATTCTTATGGGTGAAAGCGTGCTTTGAATGATTTTCATAGCAACAAATGTTAACAACATTCCTTGCATTATTTACGAGAATACATTTATAGGTAGAACATTAACCATTTGCATATTAAAATTACTTAGAATCATCATTCGAGACTTGTAACAATGAATGCCTAAAAGAACATTAAGTTTGTTTTCCTGCCATTGATTTTTGAATACACGTCAAATTGATCAACAGATCAGTTTTTAATGTGAAAATTTGATGTATTCTTACTGATTTGCATTGTTGTCAGTTTCATGCAATTTTGTACCATTAACTTGGATAATAGCTTCGTGTTGCATCTATTCACGATATTTCATAAAAAACTTTCCCACTGAATTTTAATGGGCATCTCCCTAGTACTTATCCATATTTCTCATGAAATACTATTATTATTTAAAGAACAAATTACTTTTATAAAAGTTTTGACCCAAAGGGTATTACAATGTTAAGTAAAGCCGTGAATCATGGATGTCCCAAGGCTCTGGATGGAATTGGTGATGGTATCTACTGCTTTTGAAATTAGAAGAATTAAAAATAAAAGCTAATTGTTAGAGAGAAAAGTTATAGATAATTATTAATAATTTTTTCATTATGTTTTGTAAATAAATATGTATGAAATCTACATATCAATTTAAACTGCTTTCGGATAATTTAACATTTAATTACCAAAATTTCGAGATATGGAGGAAAAGGGAGAAGAATTGAAGGATGATGGGAGTCCTATGGGCTATTATGGAAAAGCTTCTTCTTTCTAGCTATTTTTATTGAAAATATGGATTTACACATAGTTACTGCCAACTCAGCTAATTACATATATCAATTAAACAATATTGAGAATAAAATGAATAACTACTCTAGTCATGAAAAATACTAAACATAAACTTATCACATCGTTATTTGGAACTATAATACATCAACACAAACTCACGGCAACTTCCATGTCCTCCTCATAAGTAAGGGGAGAACGAGGATGGTGATTCTCAGGAGAGGCACGCTCATCATTGGGCATCCATCTTCGCCGTCCCATATTAGCTGAAGGTGAGAAAGCACTGAGAGGGGCCAGTCCAGTCCAAACTTGAATACCAGTTAGCACCACAGAATGAGAAACGACACGTAATTGACATAGGAGCATTATGGGAGAAGGAGGTGGACTTTGGTGGCCATCTTCCCTCTCTGGCATTTCCCTGTACCCAAGGAGTGATCCAGCCTTCAAATACCTTCGAGAGCAACACCTCAGTGAGATTGGTATTGAGGACCGGGGTTGAGAATTGGTACAGAGATTTGAGGGAACTCGTGCAGTCGAGGAGCCAGAATTATCCTGCAGATCCTGCTCTTCAGACTTATTCGACGTACTATAAAAATGGTAATTAGATAATTTACAACAAAATGAAAAACCAAATCAAATATGACTGTGATATATTCAAAAGTAAATCTCATAACGCTCTCCACATTTTTGATATCTTGACATTAAATATCAACAGTGATTCTTAATGCTCACCAGTAACTGAATCATCAACTAAAGTAAGTTAAAATCTGCAATATTAAACTCTCCTGCTTTTTGAATTTAGAAACTAGATATTTTATTTTCTAAAAATAAAATGCAAACAGGAGTCAAGCAATAGCAGTTAAGCATATTCTTGTATGATAGAAATGTTATTCTACCTTATTTTTACTGGGTTAATAAAGAAAGTTAGTGAAGTTTTGAAAGTCAAATGACTGACATGAAACAAATAAAGAAAATTTTTAGATGAATCGCAAATAAGAGTGACAACCAAGAAAATAAAAGGAGGAATTACAGTGAAACAATATACCACAAGCCTAAAAAAGGATTCCATGACATTTCACCCAAAGTCATTCCCCCATGAGACATTTCAACCAAAGACGTTTCACCTATAAGACGTTTCACTTAAAGACTTTTCACCCATAGACTTTTTGTCAGGTCACCCATCAGAAGTTTCTCCCAAAGTGACATTTCACCCATTTCTCCAGTTTACTCTATTTTCTATTTTATTTCAGCAAGATTAATTAAGAATTGAGAATTTTTTAAGTGAATTAATAATGATAAATTGAAAATGCAAAGGAAGTGGCTTAAGAACGTAAGCAACAGCATATGATTTCTCTCTCAAAACAATAGACAATTTAAAATTTGAATCCACAGGATATAAAATAGATTTAGTGCAGTGCAGAGATCCAGTTACAATGACAAATAAATAAAACTGGAATGTTTTATTACACATAAGAAGTTTCATTGAAATGCCAAAGAAATTTATCTCAACTCAAGTTTGTTGTTGGTCAAAGATAAGTAAAACATGAAATTTGTACCATATGTTTCCCAATATGTATAGTAAAAATGCTCTAACATGGCAGTGCGCAATAGGCACATTTATGGAAGGACAAGTCCATCCTGGAGGCGGGACCACCTATAGGGGAGGTGGTGTTTAGGTGTGGGCATTTGATGCACGAACTTGGACTCATGTGAAGCAAAATTGTGTTACTGCACATAGGCTCTGATGTCGGCTCCCCCTTAAAGTTTCTCCTTCCCATTCCTTCCCTTTCCCTCTCACGCACCTCCGTCTGCCACCTTAGAGCGCACGAGCAATACACAGTTCAATTTAACATGGTAAATACCTATGATTACAGTTTTGTGGAATATTCTCAAAATAAGAGAAGTAAACCCCTCAGTTACAAGAAATATGATTTTGCAGATGCTTGGTGACATCATCACGCTGAGATAGCACGTAGTTGTGGAAAACAAGCACCACATTTCTTAATGCACAAACAATGGCTATTTGTTCTAAAGGTTCTAAAGGTAATTTTTCATTGAGGAAGTTCTCAATCATAATTTTCCTTCAGATTTCATAATCTAAAATAAACAAAGTGATCTGAAATGCTTGCAGAAAGCAAGCACCTGTTAAATGGTCAAAACATGTTCAGGGGATCTCAAAACGTGTATTTCCGTTGAAATCTCGAAATCGATTTTTTCACGAAAACAATACTTTCCCCTATACTACATATGGAGAAAGTAAAAATGTCAACGGCGTGTTGCTGCTGATGTTCTACAACTCAAAAACTAGCTATAAAGACTAGAAATATATTTTAAAGTTTTATTTTCATGGTTAAGAATAGTTACTTTTAAGTCATTAAATAAATGTTTGTAACTGTGTGGCTTTTGATTCCCATTAAACATCCTGAATCCCAATAGAACATTATCTTTATCAGCATACAAAAACAAAATCAATACAAACATAATATATTCAGAGCACACACAATTGATAACTCAAGACTCAAAATTTTACATAACAAGCTCTACAGCAAGACTAGATTAACAATAAGATAAATACAGGCGACTCCTGATTATCCACAATAATAATGGGGAACAGTAGCACAGAAAATTAAAATCCGAGGATAAACCAAAAACCATTTAAATATGGATTGAGCTTCCTCGGAGTTTACAATACTTCTAATAAACAAAACACTGCAATTAAAAAGTGAAACATCTGTACACAGTAGCATAGGATGGGGCGAGCATAAATAGATCAAAGAAAATTGTTTTGAAGAACTACTATCTTCAAGATAGAAATGAAAATCAACTATGTATCTTCCACAATTTTAATATAACATGACTGGTTTTGCTATGATCTGTCACTTAAACCACCACCCAGCCACTTTCTTCCCCCCCTTTCCTCCTCCCTATTTATTGAAATGTTGGATATACTTGGTCTCCTGTTATATTAAAATGGTGGAAGATACATCATTGATTTTCATTTTATCATGAGTAAATTTCACAAACTGCAGCCTGAACTTATTAATGATACTATCTTCAAGGTTAAATGTAATTTCAAATTTATCATTAATTGTCAACACCATATGCTTACGCTTCTCTTTTATTCTCACAATTAAGAGATACGATGTATCTTCCACAATTTTAATATAACATGACTGGTTTTGCTATGATCTGTCACTTAAACCACCACCCAGCCACTTTCTTCCCCCCCTTTCCTCCTCCCTATTTATTGAAATGTTGGATATACTTGGTCTCCTGTTATATTAAAATGGTGGAAGATACATCATTGATTTTCATTTTATCATGAGTAAATTTCACAAACTGCAGCCTGAACTTATTAATGATACTATCTTCAAGGTTAAATGTAATTTCAAATTTATCATTAATTGTCAACACCATATGCTTACGCTTCTCTTTTATTCTCACAATTAAGAGATACGATAATTACAAACGTCTTTACCAGAGTAATCTTACAGAAGGATAGCAGAATCACAGCCTAAAGTTCTGAATATACACACAAATTGCTCCATGGAGAAATTTGGAATCTGGGACTACCCTGGCAAAACACAAGTAAACTTCAAGTTGCCAAACAAAACTGTATTAAATCAGAAAATTGAAGGTCGATTATAGCTATTTCAACATTGCCCAGGAGTGGTAAATCTCGAATAAATACTTGATTTGATGAAGTGACTTTTTTATTTTTTAATTCAGAAAAGCTCTGGATTTGAATGTATAATGTAAATTACATCAGAATGCTAAATGCACATAATTTTTACCACCTTGAAATATCTTAGCAATCAAAATTCTGATGATTTTGTATTTATAGATAAAATGGACTTTGGATGATTGCCATGGAAAAGTTGCCAAGTGCAGATAACTGGGAGTCATCTGTAGTAATGTTGCCATGACACTTACCATCTGGCCTTAATGAGTGCATCCACCTCGTCACGCGTAAGAATACCTCGTGGTTGAACATGCTTCTCTAGCTCTTCAGAACTAAGAGCCATGAAACGGAGATGTGACATTATTTCTGGACCCAATGCCTGGCGTAGATCATGTCCCATCTTTTAAGATAAAAAATGAAAAGTTTCAGTAGTGAAAACACTATATGAATCTCCTTCCAGCAATGCCTAATTTTATTTTTTGGAGATGACAGGTTATGAAAACCAGTAGAGGTATTTACCTTATGACAAAAGTATAATTAATCTGTAAAGAGATACACTCTGACATATTCTAAGGGAATGCCGTTTCTATATCTCTTCCTCCCATGGCTGTTCAAATTGTTGAGCCATCTCCCAAGGCAGCTGTAAACTGCCATCTCATACAAAAGTTGTAGCTTTATGTATCTTATTAAGTACATCTAATAGAACAAGCAAATTTAACAACCAAGGGGCACTTTCTTTAAACCAATAAAGCTATAACTGAAAATATTAAGTATCAAATTAAAATATAAATCTATAAATATAGCTAAACAGATATGTATTTAGGGATATAACAGACATGTATTTAGGGATATAACAGACAAACAAGGGTAAAAAATTTCTTAATAAATTGACTAAAATTAAAAGTATATGATTAAGAATGAGTAATGAATAGAGCCAAGATTATGCATTAGGTATGTTACATTGACTGACAGAAAGCCTTTGATGAATTAAAATGGGTAATGCTGATAAGCAGGGCTCGACAAATTCCGGATACCATGGCACCTAAGATTTTCATGCTGGTGCCTCGATTCAAGCATTCAAGTTCCTGAAAATAATAGCATAAATTTATATTCTTGTTCATAAAGTACGTTTTCAGAATTTTATTAGGCTTTTCTTAATATGTTTTGCTACGTTATGTGACAACTAAATGTGCATGAATTAATTATTGTTGCAGATTATTGTCTAAATTACAGGCAACTCTCATTCAACGAACGAAGCATTTGTAAAACTGAAATTTGTTGAACGATCGTGACCTTTCCATTTAAACTCATTGTCGATTAAAGGGTAAAAAATAAGAAAAATGTTTATAAAAGATTCACAGCAAGAGCAAGTACGATAAATGTGGCCATGGCAATGGCTTGAAAACAAATCCTCGTGATGTAACGATTATGTATGAACTGCGAGAAAACAAATGCGACCGAACGTAGTCAATCCAAGTCACAGACTGAAGTATAGAATGGCTGTGGGAAACACTGCATAGTGCACTTCCATCTTATCGGTACACAAGAGGTCCTTCAAGTCTAAGTGGATATTTGTAAATATATTTTGGGTAACAAACAGCATGTTCAGTGACATCATATTAGGCCTCTCAAGAAATGCAGACGATAGGAAAAATGCGTGGTAAAGTGGACACACGAAGAATCCATGCGTAAACTAGAGGGTCTTTGTGACCCCAAGAGCATTCGTAAATATCCAAGTTTCTTCGATCTGAGTTGGATACATGTTATTTAGATCGTTAAGGTGAACACAATTTTCTGCGAAAAGTAAAGCTATAAAATCCAATGCATTCGTTAAAGTTGTTGCCTTTCACGTCTTTTTCAATAGCAAGAAGCATTAGAAAGCACCAGAGAGTTGAAGCTTAGAGGAAAAAATATAAGAGCAGTAAAATATGCTGATGACATAGTACTTCTAGCAAGAAAGAAAATGGAACTTCAGAAAATGATGAATAGACTGGTAATGAGGTAAAAAATGAGGCATTTAGAGTGACGGGGGCAAACTCGCCATGGTCGTGAAAATCAGTAAGCTGACTTCATGCTCTATCTTATGGCTCAGTCCTTATGTTGACAGTTCGCCTCTATCACCCTGTAAAATCGTTTATTAGGAACTAACAGAAGTACCCGGACGTTGCTCGGGTTTAAGGTTAAGAACAAATAATCAATGCAGAGTATACAGAAACACTTGCAGTACGAAAAAGTTGCAAGTTATTCAACTCAATTCAACGTTGTTCGTGTTTCTGATTCAATATTGATAGGAAAATTTTATTTGATTGTTAATCATTCAACCTTATATTACATAACAGTCCTGTATTAATACAATATACGAAATTTAGCAAAGATTCTTTTAACAAAAAAAACTTCAAATTATGACAGTGAAGAGGGAAGCTATGAAAAACAGAAATTTCTCCATGAAGGCCCGGGTGGGCTTTATTTGAATCATACATTACATTTTCTTGCAAATTTAATTAAAGTTGTCTTCACTGGCACAATGTGATTAAATAATTAAGGTTATACGTTTGGGCCGGGGGAATTTCCCGTTGAAGAATTTCAGCTCGCAATTTCAACACCAGCGAAGACCCATCGCAGACATAAGACTTTGCATTTCTAGCAAAAGATATGTACACCAGAACTGAGTTGGGCTCACTGTCAAACAAAATGAACTTTTTGAGAGCCAATCCTGCAAATTTGATACGTGACTTCCATTAATAAACGCTAATTTTCGAAACTAAACACAATTTTTTTTAAATTACTGAGTAACTTTCAGAATTTTTTGATACTTTATTAATAATGTTAAATCCAACTTAATAAAATATTAATTATTTTGATGCAGGCAAATGTTTCAAGTTTTGAACTGTATGGTTTTGACATTTCTGATAAAGTTTTTTTTATTTTAAATCTTTACATTTTTCTCTACTTTTTCTGCAATTTTCATGCTATACACCTTAAAAATATGCCTCTTGCATTTACGAAGTCACTTTCACATATGAGGAGCTTGTTTCCAAAAGGTATCAAATCCACAATGAACAATTTTTCAGGAAAAGCCAAAAATGTACTGCAGGTATAATTGTTGTTGTATTTTGTCAACAGATGGTTTATGGGTTCTACACACCTGTTGTTCTTTTCTTATACATATTTCTGTTTAATAGTATTTTGAGCTGTCATTAGGAATAACTTTTAAATGGATTTGGTACATTTTGAGACAAAAATTGGATTTGGTACATACTGCCATAATAATAAACGTAACATTGTTTATTTTGTTTATCAATGACAAAATTGTATACTATTATTAATTAAGAGATAATAGATGACCATGCAGTTGAGTTCCTCAACCGATTTAATGCAGACCCAGAAGATTTCTTTCACCGAATAGTGACTGGTGATGAAACATAGATCTACCAGTACGATCCGGAACGCAAAATTCAATCTAAACAATGGTTACCAAGGGGGTCAAGTGAACCAATAAAGTTCAAAGCAGAATGATCAATCAAGAAGGTTATGGCAATTGTTTTTTGAGATAGTAAAGGTGTAATCATGGTCAATTTTCTTGAGGGGCAACAGACACTAGACACTACAAAACTGAATGCTGCACTTATAAAAAAAGACCTAGGAAATTGCATCGGTGAATTGTTTCAACATGACAATGCTCCAGCACATTCATCTACAGTATCAAGAGGTGCTTCGAGAATTGCGCTTGGAAACATTGTCTCACCCACCCTCCAGTCCAGACTTGGCTCCTTCGGACTTTTTTCTGTTTCCCAAATTAAAGGACCACATCAAGGGAGTTTGCTGGGAATCGATATCTGAGGCCAAACAAGCAGTTTTGAACTGATATCATTCAAACGATCAAAATTGCTACAGAAATGGGTTAGAATGATGGTGACATCAAATGGAAAAGTGTTTCGAGTTAAATGGTGAATATGTTGAAAAATAACTCCAAAATAAATGGTTCTTTTTGAGTTTCTTTTGATAATTCCGGGAACTTTTTTATTCTCCCTCATATATTTTAACTCGATTTATAGAAATTTTTAAAAAATGTGTTCTATGCGATCTTTTTTTGCTTCCGTCTCTAGATTTGCAGCCATTCAGGTTATAATTTTTTATAATAAAACTGTTAATGTTATTGAGATAAAATAAAAACCACTACTTAGATAACATTACTCTTTATATAAAAATTATTATTTTAGTTGTTATTGTATGTTTTTTCTTAAGTTTGTTTTATAAACAACAGAACATAATGTCCAAGGGCCACAATCTTTTTGTGTAATATATAACAAATAACTTAATTTTACACTCCACAAATTGGAACTAATAATGATATACAACAAATTGTAATTAGTATCCATCATTTATGTATATATATATTTATGTATATATTTGAAGGATCATCATAAACCAAATATACGTCCAGCAACTCCTTCGCTTCCGTCATTCGGATATGCATTGAAACTGGAAAGTGATATTTTTATATTTAATTCTGGCTGAAATTCATAAAAACAGAAAATCTATTTATAAAAATTCATTATCAAAACCAAAGTGATACTTATTTTAATTGTCCATCAATAAAACATGCAAATTAAATACATAATTTTTGTAGGGAAATCCTCATAACTACTGAGTTGTCTAACCTTATTCTTATAAAGTATTGCTTCTGTTACTGGAAGCGAGAAGGATTACGTCTATTTTTTGGAAAGATTTACAACTGTATGGTATAATCTGAAACAAGGGTCAACACGTCAGCAAAAACACTTCTCTCTCGATGTCTTCTTCCGTAAGATGAGACACTTTTCGTTCCATTTTAACTTAATTTAAATCTTAACTAAAATTTTAAATGAAACAATGGATAAACTAATAAACAATAAATAAAACTTAAAATAGAAAATTGGATGAAATATTATAGAAAATATCACTGACAAAAACAAAATTTTCGAAGACACAGGAAGATAGCAACCATCCACAAGCATTTGAGAAGCAAGACTGAGGTCTATAGTAACCTGAACCCTAACTATAAAAAAACGTAAAAAAATTAATGGAGACAAAAAGAAGAACACGGACATGCATAACCTAAGCCAGTGGTTCCCAACCTTTTAGTAGGCACAGCACCCTTTCAAGGATAAACAGAATTTTACGGCATCCCAGCCTTCAAGCAGTTTTTATATTTTCACAAATGAGTATTAAAAATTTTGCACATATCCATTTGTTGGTATCACACCATAAACAATTTATTACTTATAAATTGTTGATTTATTTACAAAACTAATTTTATTGCAGCACCCCTAAAAATCAGCTGCAGCGCCCCAGTGTGCCATGGCACCCAGGTTGGGAACCATTGACCAAAACAATGCTATCTCTAGGAAAGCAAACTTGGCATCTCATGAGAAGTCGAGGGTAAACACTTCAGATGACCCAGACCAGGAGGGGCATCTGTTTCATCTCAGCCAAAAGAAGGGTCATATTATATTCCGAAAGGTAATATAAATTTTTTTTCTCTTAGGAAAAAATAATGTCTCCGTAATATAGAAGTGGTGACACTGACTCATGCTGTATATTGTGTTGGAGGCATCTGAGGCTCACAGTGATGCAATGGGACAATTGTACATCCTCGTCCGCAAAAGGATACATTTTTTGTGCCAAAAAAACATGCTCAGATTGTAAAGGATAAATCTTCCTAATAAATTTTCTCTTAAATATTATTTCCAAAGAGAAGCTTAAGGCAAATACACTCTTATTTGAAAATCTTCTTACAATTTAAATTTTAAGAAAAATGTCATTTTTGTGTTAATATAACTTCCTTTTGGGAAATGTTTCACATAGAGTAATATTTCATATGGCTTACTATAACTAATAAATACCTCTGAATTTGTACCACATCTTTTGCACTCTTGCCTGGCCCAAGCCAATGATGCTGCAATGAGGGTTGCCTCTCCACCATCAGCATTGACGAGATCTTCACGCAGAATGGCCTCCAATGTGCCACGGGAAATATGAACAAAACTTGGATCTTGTAAAACTTCCTGTAGATATGTGCATATCACCTACATTGAAAATATAAACATCAAGACACAAAAAATTAGACAAAGGATACTAAGTTGTAGAACTACAAATTTAGATTGAATAATAGAAGTGAAAAGGTAAATCAAAATCTAATGAATGAGATACAACAATCATGAATAAACAATTTAATTTTTATAAAATAAAATCTGCTATTGAATTTCTCTCAAAAATTCACTTATTATTAGTGATCCACAAATGAAATGGCTGACTAAACTGGTTGGAGTTTCCACATTTCAATTTTCAATATTATAATCCCAAAGAATCTTCCCCACATACATATGGTTGCCAAGTTACCAAACTAGTCATCACTGGAATTACTTAGCAGATAACTGACATGAAGTACCTACTTTTACACAAACTATAAAGATCTCCATGAATTATATAAAACTTTCAGAGAGTCACAGCAGTAATTCTACCTTCAATTACCAAATGAAAGCATGTGCCAATGATTTTCATCCTATCATAAAGGAGCAATGGAGTAGTAACCACTTGGAAACTAATCACAACTAAACTCCAATAAACTGTACAATGCCAAAAACTTACAAAAACCTAACTTTTAAAATAGTCCTTTCATCTGCCAGTCCAATATACTTCTCAAGATTTACTCCCTTGCTACTTTTCAATCGAATAAATCACAGAGCATGTGCATTCATTACAATCTGACAGATGAATTACAACATAGGACAATTACAAGTAGCACATCATTACTACTCCAGCAAAATGAAAGGATTTAACTAGATTATAATGCCATAATTTAAAACTAGGGTTGCCATATTAGAAAATAAATGGTGCAATATACATTGCACAATCTTTCTTATATACATACATATATACATTTGGTTGACAGAGTACTCTTATAAAAGAAAAATGTTTCAAAATCAAAGTTAACCATAGTTTAGCATATATTTGAATGCCACTGAATGATATATAGTAATTTTTGGGACATATGGCTTAGTTAATATTACTTGTGACATCAGGCTGTATGATAGGATGGCTTTTAATCAAAATCCTTATAGCCATTTTTGAGTAAATCTAATTTTATTTCAAAATATTCAAGGATAAAGTAACCTTAATTGTTGCGCAATATCATTCATCTCTTCAGAGTGTCTATTATGAATGATATTATCCTCAAATATGAGATATCATTCGATTTAGTTTAACCTTCTAGGCTGTACTAAGATTTTGAGTGGATCACGATGAAGGCGAGATGACATAGGGTTTAGATAAGGTAGCTTAGCATACATTGTAATGTCACTGTATGGCATATAGTGATTTTTAGAGATATATAGCTTACGTAGTATTATTTGTGACACCAGGTTCTACAATTGGATTGATTTTACTCAAATTCGTTAGAGCCATTTTTGAGTAAATCAATTTTTACTTTATCATATACGTAGTATATTGAGAAAGTATTGTAATCGTGAAAAAATTCGACTTCGAGATTTTGATGGAAATATATGTTTTAGGTGTCCCCAAGTCCATAAAAGTAGTTTTCGCCATGCCATCTGTCTGTCTGTTTGCTGTTATAGGGCTCAAACACGAACAAAAAATCGAATGATCTCGTACTTGTGCAATATATCATCTTTTGCAGACATTGTTTTTTCATAAAAATTATATTGCATTAAAATAAAGGATAGTATATTCTTTGCGATTTTTAGAAAAATTTGATTTACTCAAAAATAGATCCAGAGAATTTTATTAAAATCAATCCAACTGTAGAGCCTGATGTCACAAATAATACCAAGTCATATATCCCAAAAAATTAGTAAATATCTAAGTGGCATTAAAATATATGCTAAACTATGGTTAGCTTTGATTTATAAACATACACAGTCGAATAAACATATATATGTATATATGAAAGTTTGTGCAATGTATATTGCGCTGTTTATTTCTAAAAATCACCAAGAATAAACTACCCTTTATTTTTGTGCAATATCATTTTTATCAAAAAATGGTCTGCAAAAGATGACATACTGCATAAATACAAGATATCATTCGATTTTATGTACACGTTTGGGCCCTAGAACTTCAAACAGACAGACGGCATGGCGAACAGGCCTAGGGGGGCCCTGCACCTACTGATTCCACTTTTGAATTTAGCGCAACTCTATGTAAAATGATACCGGCCTCGGTGGTGGCAGGGTAACGTCCTCGCCTGCCAATCCGAAGGTCGCGGGTTCGAATCCCGCCTAGGTGGGTTTTTCTTCACCTAGGGCATGGATGTTTGTGATAGTCCTTGTTATTATGTTAATGAGCCCCTTGTAAAAGGCCGATTACGGCTGTTTAGGGGCCGCATGGAAATAAATAAATAAATAAAATAAAATACGTTCGAGAGACATGAAAACATCACTCTACATTGATGCTATGACAAGGCAGAGCAGAGCGTCACAGTTCGGCAAAGAAGATTAATGTATAATTAATTGAACACTTTGTAAGTTTTCTGGAAATCTCAGATGCAACAGGAAAAGGACTTATCGAATCTATATTAAAAGAACTGAATGATATGGGAATCTCCTTGAAGTATGCACAACATAAGCCAACTTAAATCTTGGAATGTAGTTAACTTGCAGAAAGTCTGTTGCGATATACAACAAGTTTTGAAGGATGAAACCAACTCGGATTCCAAAAGCAGGATAGATGGAATAGAGTTTACTGGAAAACTAAGAAGTTTATGAATAATTGTGCCAGAAAACCACAATGTGATTGGTATTTTAAATTTCTTGCATAAAAATATACCCAAATGTGGAAATACTTTGTAGAATAATTCTTCGAATACTAATGAAGGTCGTTTTCAAAATTAAAATCAATAAGAAATTATTTACTATCAACTATTTCACAAGAAAGGCTGACCAGGTTGGCACTGTTATCCACTGAACAAAAGGAAATTCATATGATTGACAAGTTAAGAATAATTGATTGCTTATATGAAAGCTAGAAAAATAAATTTTTAAAATGTAGTACGTAATAAATGTTTGCAAGATTTTTTACTCATGCAATTAATGATGATTGTTCAGACTTATATTTTTCTGTAATTTGGAATGTATCAATGTAATAATTGTTAATAGATTACTTTTTTGTGTAATTTCTGTGAATTTTATTTAAAACTAGCGATAGGTTACCTGGTGTTGCCCAGGACCCAGAGCAGTGTAAAAATGACCTAATTAAAATAACATGAATACTAATTTATTTTCTTGTGCTTACGGAAATTATTTTTTTAAACATCTGTAATGTTTATTAGTATACAGCTTCAGGATATACTACGTTCCACGTGCAAAATAAAATCAAATCAAGATGTGCAACTTTACCTGTGTAAGTTATTCCTGTTGTTATGTCAAAGAAATACTCTTACTTTTGTGAATAAAAACCAACCAACCAAACTGAATATATTCGATTTTAGTCCTTGAAACAAAATATGAATTAATAAAACAGTAAAACACAAAAACTCTTTTGCAGCTATGTTTAAAGGAAAGTATATGCGCGTCATTTTAAATTACGATAATGTCATGTTTCTATAAACAGTGTAACAACAATGCAAACATTCTATTAATATTAAAAATTTAATTTGTTTTTTTTATTTTGCTAGGAAATTACAGTTGGAGAATTACTCATTCGAATATCAATTGTTATAAAATACAAATCAAACAATAAATAATTCATTATGATGTCATTGATTCCCCTTAATAGCATAAATTAGACGCGATCGTAACATTTCGTGTATCTGTTCCCATAAAAAAGCATGAAGCTCGCAACCATGGCAATTAACATTTTCCATTGTTGAAAACCATAAAATATTCCCTTTTTTCCACGATAAAAATAAATAATTATGCTAATTCCATACGTATTCGAATTCTGCTTTCAAAAATAAGAAAACGTATTCTTTTTTACATAAAACTGTTCAAGTCCCGAGTTTGTATCTCAATTTTAAATAATTTTAAAATGCAATTTTATAAAGCCCTGCACCGATTGAACTTACTTTCCCATGCTTTTCTTATGGGGGAAAGATGTGATGAAAACAACCCCTTAAATGAAAAAGTAAAAAAAATACGCCCAAGGTGCACACCCTCAGGTTTTCCTAAGTACGCATGCCAAGTTTCAGCTTTCTGTCTCTTGGTTTTGGAGTTACAGCATTAACACAGAAACAAACACACATTTACTGTTATTGTGATGATTTTATTTATATTTAATTTTTACTTTTTAAAAAATAATAATAACTAAATTATAAATATATATTTTTTGCCTGTGGGTAAGGGGCCCCACGGCAGCCGCATTACCCCGGGCCCCGTGGATCCTAGAGACGGCCATGATGGCAAAAACCAGATTTATGGACTCAGGGACACCTAAAACATGTACGTACTTCCATCAAAATCTTGAAGTCGAATTTTTTCATGATTACAATACTTTCTCAATATACTATGCATATGAGAAAGGATTTTAAATGGATCATTCATTTTGGCTTTTACATTTTTGGAAGCTTCATTTTTTTTATTTTTGTGTTTTCTAAAAAATAAACCCCGAAAATAAACCTCAAAAAATAATATGATACTAGTTGAGTCATTAATGCTACAGAAGATGGAATAAAAACTGTTCTTTTGAAAGTTTACTATAAATCATAAAAATATCTTCACATTAATTGCATGAAAAGAATAAAATCAGTTACCTGTTAAGAAATTTCAACAATGAATGGATTGGGGAAAAGATGGATGTCTGGAAAGGGTAAAGTGACCAGATTTCAGATCAGCCAAAGTGAGACAAAATCGATTTCAGGTTAGCCAATGCAGGACAAAACCCTTTCAGATCAGCTATTGTGGGGTTTAAAATAATCTTTGTCAAAAAAAATTTACTAGTTCATTTACAAAGAGCATAAAAGTATCATTTTTTAGGAAATAGTTATAAATATATGCTTTGTCCCATTTCTTACCCACTACCACGCCACAAGAGAAAGAAACGAAGAATAAAACAAACCAAAACTTGGGGGAATTGAACACCCAACTTCACATTCTGATTCACGCACTTGACATACTGCTGGATTTTTGGCTATTTCCTGACAATATAACTAAAAAGGCATGGAATAAAACTGGTAGTAAAAAAATAATTGGCAGTATAAAAAAATTAAAGGGCAGTAAAAAAGATAAAATGACAGTATTCAAGCAGCAGTAAAAAAAGTGAAAACTAGCAGTATTTTAATGTAATATGGCAGTAAAAAAAATAAAATGTTCCTTTGAGGAGGAACAAAAAACACTTCAACCAACTTACCCAACCCAGTGAGGACGAGTAAAATGTTCCTCCATGCAATAATTTCCCAAAACAAAATGTTCCTTTGAGGAGGAATGAAAAACACTTCAACCAACTTAACCAACCTGGTGAGGACAAGCAAAATGTTCCTCCATGCAAACATTTCCCAAAACAACAAATGAAGAACGAAAATCGCCATGGGTGACTTATACTGAAGCTTAGCCATAATTTGGTGTCCCTAATTGCAATTTCTTTACTACTGCTTGAATACTATGTTTATCTTTTTTACTGCCATTTTATTTTTCCATTGCCAATTTATTTTTTTGCTTGAGAAATTCTACTGGCAAAATATTTTTTTACTGCCCATACAAATTGTAGCGAACCAAAAATTGTATATTCCATGGTTTAAGCATCTTTCGAACAAAGTAACAAACCCATATTTTATATTAGCTACATTAATGGATGTGATTATCATTGGTTATATAGAAAGTCCTGAAATAAAAATTCTCATAGGATTGAGAATTGAATGCATGTACAATGTGGGACATTTTCTGGGACACTTTACCATGCTAAACAGAAAGTCAAAATCTGGGAAGTCTGGTCACTTTAGTCATATTATATAGTTTACTGGTAAAAAGTTTGAATTATCGATACATTAATCATCAGTATATCCAAAAGCAGGACAATTTTGCATCCCTTAAAAGTTTTTTGGGGACAGCGAGAATGTCCCACCAAATAGGGACATCTGATCACTTTAGGAAAGAACTGAAGTGAGACAAATCCATTAGATAATGTTCAAGTTCTGGTGCATCATTTTTTCAAGGACTATCAGTGGAAAATTGAAGCATGTCACATTTTACTTATTATTTCTGAAACAACATAACCAAGATAATGAAATCGTTAACATAAGGATTACCTTTATCATGTCATGTGATAGTAAGAGGTTTTGATTCACATTGTTTTAAATTTCCAAATTTTACACAATAGTACTTTTAAAATCTTGGCAGAGAGAAACAAAATGATAACTTACCTTCAAACTCTCTTGAGCAAGTTCTTCCTCTTCTAAAGCAGCTGCAAAATCATAAAGAGAGCATGCATTGCTCGGTCGCAATAGTGCAATCAGGTGCATAACGCACCTTTGTCTTAGATGAAGAAGAAGATATTTCTTTGCAGCATATAATGTGGCACAAGCAGCTTCCAAAGAGGTAAATGAAGTGCAATCTGTATAAATATACCTAAATTGAAAAATTAGAATAAGAATATTGTAAATTTTTTGGATCTCTCGCGATTGAATGATAAAATATTTTTCAGAGAGTGAAAATTAAAATGCAGTGGATTTCCACCCCACCAGTGTAAGTAGGACCAAAGAATAGCCCAGTTAATAAAAAATCCAGTTAATTTTTGGCTTGGAAATGCATTTAATTAAATACATTAAATGAAAATAACTATTCAAAGCAAAGTAGAATGAAACCAGACATAAAACTCACATTAAAAAATACAGAGCAATAAATATTTTCACAGTTTTATGCAATAATGACAGAATGCTTGGTGATCCAAGATTAATTCTATCCTTCAATTATTTTGCACATATTTCCTCACCAGACAGATATTAACAATCTAATGAAGAAAAAGAATAAACTAAAAAATACCAACCATTATTAATGTTTTTAGCTTTAAATAATTTCTGAAAATCTAAGTCAAAAATGCTGAACTAAGTAATGTTATTTCAAATGATTTTCTAGCAAGACAATATTTCACACTTTTAAACATTCATTCAACACATTAACTATAAACATTTACACTGTTTCCTGGGCTATTTTGACAACACTTCATTTTATTTTGACAATGATCCATTTCATTACAACTATAGTTCATGCTATTTTGACAATTTCCCATTCAATTTTGACAATGGTTCATTTTATTTTGACAATAGTCCAATCTATTTTGACAACGGTTCATTTCATTTTGATAACTTTAATATTAGGCTGTTATCAATAGAGGCTCAGTGACTGTGGAATATTTGAATTTATAGATAGATATGTAGAAGCAAATAATGAAAAATTTCTCTATTACTATATTATATATTATATTATTATTATATATAAAATATCCTAATTCTGTTGGTGTCTGTGAGTCCATCCATCGGAATGCTGCTTTGATTCGTACTGAGTGAAATCTGAAGCTCGATTGCGCTCATTTTAATGTGTTTAACACCTGACTGCCACGATCTTTTAACGTGTTTTGACAAATTTCCCGACTATGTAGAAGATTGAAATTAGGTAGGAATGCTTGATTCAGATATCACAAGGCAATGACGAAAAATACTTTGAAAAAAGATCCAGATTTGACTTTAGGAGATAAAGAAGGGAAGTGAGAAAGCAGGAAATAAAAAAAGAGAAAAGGAGGCAGAGATAAGGAGAAGGGGGGAGAGGAAAAAAAGCGTTTTTGGCTTAGTAGTAGACAATATGTAGCCCTAACATTGCCTTACAAAGCATTATCGTATGAAAATTAATTTCTGTATAAATGTCTCTCTTTTCCACTAACTGGATGGCTATATACTTGATATAAAAAACGTAGTGTGTTAATTGATTGATACGATTTTAAATTCTAAATTAGACGTTTGATCAACTGTTTTAGAATCATACTGAAAACTAGTTTGCTAAATGAAGAGAATCAGTAAGGGGCATAAAATCATAAATAGAATGGGTCATTGTCAAAATAGCATTAACCATTGTCAAAATAAAATGGGTAATTGTCGATATAGGATGGGCCAATGTCAAAATAGGATGATCCGTTGTCAAAATAGCCCAGGAAACAGAAACGAAAATTTTTAACTTGATTATAGAGCATAAGATCTATCTTTGGAAGATTTTTGAGCCTTGAAAATGTTTATAAACTATTAGATATTAAAATTAATTTTTTTAACTAAACCAAGCCTATGGGTGAAAAAGATGTATTTTACATAAGCACTGACACTAATAATAACTTTAAGTGGACATCTACTTCATAAATAGAAACAAAATTTTAATCCTAAAAATTAAATCAAACTACCACATTGAAACTGATATTTCACAAACATAGTCGATAGCAAGTTCTACCTTATCTTCCCTATCAATTATTTAAAATCCTGGAAATACACTGACCATTTCATATCCACAAAGTTGCACCAGTAAAAATATACTAACAACACAACATATTCCAATAAATGACGTACCTTAGTGCCACTGTCTAATATTTATTCGCCATCACAATAATTATAACGCTAATGATATTCATACTCACTCTAAAAGGATTCTGAATGCTTCAGGTTCAACGTCAGGAACTACTATTACGTTCTTCTCGGCAATAGGACCGAACAGCATTGCTTCAAACACTGGACTACAGCATGCTAGGATAACTTTATGCGCCTGAAAAGTCTTTATAAACCAATGCTAAATGATTAAAAAGTTTAAAAGAACGAAACTATAAGTGATAAAATTAAAAAATAGTCCATTATTGGCAAGGCAATAAGTATGTTTAATACAACAAAAATGATGTAAGCATTGCATTGATACCACAATACGCCTGCCCTTAATATTAATATTACCACAGAAAGTATGCATATAAAAGCGTAATTTTACTTTATTCTGTGTGTAAGTTATGAAAGGAGTATAAGTTAAAAAATGAGTATAAGTTAAAAAAGGCGTATGTTAAAAAAGGAGTATAAGTTATAAAAACATCATAAACAACAATCTAGAATAATCAGCGTCTTTTACCTGAGTACTGTTTTCTCCAGTGACTTGAAAGGAACAATCCGTCCATTGCTTAGTTTTATGAAGATGCTGAATTCTCTCAGAAACTCCTACCTTAGATAACTGCCAATCTTCTCCGTCCATTTTACCTAATGAAAAATTAAATAAATTTTAGTATTGTACATAAAATCCTGATCAGCAACGAATGTTTCTCGTATACTCAAATTTCAATGTCAACCGGTTTTAATGCGTATTTTTTGCGGTGAATAACCTTTCCTTTGCTCTCTAATCGTCAACGAAAACATTAACAATTACACGATATTAGGACGAATGATGTTTTAGAATAAAAAAAATTACGTAAAAATTTAAGTAAAACTGAAAAGTAATTGGCTCAGCTAGGTATTCAGCAATCAACAACAATTTTCGCTCCAGCCTCGGGCTACGATGAAATATTATATCATCATCTCTTAAGTTCGATAAACATAAACAGTGACAAATCAGGAAGGAGTAAATAAATTATACACGAACACTGTTAAAAAGAGCCCTAAGTGGTCTTTAGTTTAAATTTGAAAGATTTCTGTGAAATAAATTACTTACCAGTTTATTAAAACACTCATCGAATTTACTCCTGCATTACCATGAAAACAAGTTAGGTATTCTCAAATGCAGTGCAGCCAACATCCTAATTTCAATGTAAACACGCTAACATAATAATGATTACTCGGAGCGAGGCAATGATGCAACAAAAACTTGCAAGAAACAACGTCTTAGTATGATGGTATACTATTTTATTAAAAGAGATATTCAATGTTAATATAAAAAACTTACTGCGTAGAATTTTGCGTATTATATGGGTTTTCAAGATGCGCTCGCCACTTTCGATTTCAATACCTACAAATGATACTAGATTAGATTAATAGGCGAAACAAGGGGGGGGGAGGGCAAGGGGTCCAGTGAACCCCCCACAGGGTTCCTTGAGGGGCGCCGAACTTACAAAACGCCGGCACCTGTACTGCATGCCTTAAGTTTCCACATGATATAGGGTTCTTATAACCATCATCGATTTAGCGAATGGTATTTGCATGTGCAGTATCGTGATGCAATTTAAAAACCTCGAACGAGTGGAAGGTGAAATGATATAGTTCCGATTTGACGAGGCCTATAACTTTTTCTCCACTCGTCTGATTTTTTCTTAAGGCAACTTCAGGACTTCAGCACATCTACAATGTTCCCTAAAAAATTGAACTGCCACTTCATGCCACCTTGCAAATTATAATAAATTTGCCTCCGGTCGCAGTACATTGGGCCAGATCACCCAAAAAGTTGGCCAAAAATTCATATCTGGTGGTTTTATGATATGAAAAATAGGAAATTGAAAATTTCTGAACCAATATTTAACAGAAATTGTAACAACAATGCAGAAAATACTTAGAGCTATAGTGTGCATTTTCATGCAAATCAGACATTTTAGAAGAAGTCTGCCTTATTGGATCCACCATTTTGAATTTCATACTGTTGTTGATATTATATTTGAAATCAGCGACCCCTAAAAATTCCAGGTACATATAAGTTAACTTATGCTTACAGAGAAATTCCATAAAAAAGTCTGCCATATTGGTTCCACCCTATGAAATTTCCTATTTTCCATATTTAAATTCGAAATCAGCAACTTGTATAACTCTCAGATATGAATTTTCATGGAAATCAGACGAAATTTCAGAAAAAAAATCCGCCCTATTGACTCAGCTATTTGAATTTCCTACTTATCATATCATATTCGAAATGAGATACCCCTAAAACCATCCTATATGAATTTTCATGCAAATCAGGAGAAAATTGGATTTTTGGCCAACTTTTCGGGAGATCTGGCCCACTATGGGATTGGGGGAGGGGGGGGTACACAGCAGGGCATGGGGGCACCAAAAGGCTCTTGGACCCTCCTGGAAAAAACCGATGTTACGCCTATGATTAGATTAGATGTATTGGTCTTTTTGATTTGACACTAAAACATAAGACAAGTTGAAAATAATAAAAATACAGATAAAATATATTACATACTAGATTACAGTATAATAAGACCTCAAAATTAAAACTCATCGCTGCTATATAAGCACTTTTCAAGAAGGAATGCTTTCAGTTTACATTTAAATAATCCCTTAGTCTGAATGGTTTTAATGTGAGATGGTAATTTATAATAAAATAACTTTCCAGCATAGGCAGGAGAAGCTTTGAACAAGCTAGTCCTGTGATATTAATTGTGGAAGTCATTGCTGCCCCTGGTCCCATAATGATGCCAATTTCCATTATGCTCCATTACATGTTCTTTTACATAAACAATACACTCATAAATGTAAATTTCATACAAAGTTAAAATTCCCAATTTTTTAAAATGCATTTTACAATATTCCCTACTTTTCTGTTTTGCAATAATTCTAATTGCTCTCTTCTGCAACAAAAATACTCGACTTA
Organism: Tanypteryx hageni; assembly: GCA_028673005.1. Lineage (NCBI taxonomy): Eukaryota > Metazoa > Arthropoda > Insecta > Odonata > Petaluridae > Tanypteryx > Tanypteryx hageni. The sequence goes on from CM054116.1 coordinate 64,073,799, forward strand.
CTCATGAGCAATGTATACAGTACGAATGGTATGGGTACAGTAATCTGTAATACATCGTTAGGAAGACATTACTGCCAACTAGGTTACGCAGTTTTAGGATAACAAAGATGTTAGAAGATTTTTTATTACTGATAGAATCAATATGAGCTTCCCAGTTGAGTTTATCATCAATAGTTTGGTTTATCTGAACATCATCCACAAAGATGTTCATGCCATCATTACTTTTACCACTGCCTGAATGTAAAAGAATTAATTCTGACTTGGATTCATTGGCTGAAAGAAGAAAATTGAAAAATTGAATTACAGAGCTAATATTAGTATATGCATTGACTTCAAGCGTGGGTATTGATGGACCAGTACACATTAGTGTCATCAGCATAAAGTACAGATTTGCAATTTGGCAGCTTTGGGAAATCTGCAACATAGCATAGAAACAAGAAAGGCCCGAGGACAGAGCCCTGTGGGATTCCTTGTAGTACTTTCTTGAAATCTGATTGATGGCTATACCTACCTCACATTATTTATATTGGACTCAATGACCGTACACTGTACCCTGTTACTCAGGTAAGATTTTAACCCTTGCTCTACCAAGGTATTTTACAACTTACTCCTCCCAAGGGGGATAACTCAGTTTTCTCACCATTCTTTTGTCAGAAATAGTTGTTTATTGGGAGAAATGTCTTAATATTAGGATATATATATATAAAATAAATAACATAGAATAGATATTTATAAAGAAAATAATGAATATTTTATAATTACTTCACAATTGTAATAAAAGTTTTGCTACCTTGAGTGTTGAGCACAACCAGAGGAGAACAAGAAGCTGAGTTGTATTTACAACAGTCTTGCACTGTAACATACATTCACATAAGTTCATTCTTTCATAGTTCAACATGCATCTACCCATAACCAAAATGATTTGAAAAACTCTTTACCTATTTCAAACATGCAGAATATAAGCTGACATAAACGCGTAATATGAAAATAAACATTTGTAAAAATAAATAATATTTTATAATTACATCGCAGTTGCAAAAAAAGTTCTTAGTTACCTTGAATGTTGAACAAAACCAGACTAAAACGTGGTACTGACTTGAAATTACAATGGCCTTTCAAAATAATACACTAGCACATAAGAATTTCTTGTACGTAGTTCAGCACGCGGCTGCTCCTCACCAAAATGTATTATTTTACATTTTACACCAATAGACTGAATAAATTACACACATATGTATCCATATGTATAGCGGAACTGCATTTAAAGTAAAATGAAACAATGACAAATTCTACCAGGGGGGTAACTCAGTTACCCCGACAGTGTTTTCATTTAAAAAGTGGCTCTAAAAAATTTGTAAATCTACACAAAATCCAACAGCAATGTTAATAGATAGTAAAAAAGGAATACATTAGGGGATATGAATGAAATCCCAAAAATAACCATTAATAAAATAGAAAAACGTCATTGGGGTAACTGAGTTACTCCCCTTGGGAGAGGAAGGGTTAATAGGTCATGGGCAGCACCTCTTATACCCCAGGGATAAAGCTTGCTTAAAAGTATTTTGTGATTAACGTAATCAAATGCTTTTGTGAGATCTAAAATCACACCACAGGCATTGATTCCTTTATTTAGGCAAGACGTAATATTCTTAACAAAATCAGCTATTGCAGTTTTGGTAGAGAGACCCAATGTAAAACCATGTTGGTTATAATTAAAATGCTTGTTTAAGAAATCCATAACATTATTCAATAAAATGTTCAAAAATCTTAGAAAATGGAGACAACAAAGAGATTGGTCTATAATTATTTGCCTCAGAATGGGCTTAACCAGACTGACTTTTAGACACTTTGGGAAAATACCTTCTTCCATAGAATAGTTAACTATATGTAGTAATGGAGATATAATTTGTACAGCAATTTCTTTAAGGACTGTCATGGGTATGCCATCTGGACCACTTGAGATTTTATTCTTAAATTTATTTATCACTAAAAGTAACTGTTTCAGTGGCTTCCTTCAGAAAGATGGTTTCAGAAACATTTCTCCCAGAATTTGAATTATTGTTGCTGACCCGTCTTGATACCTATTTTGCTAGCAGCATTAATAAAATGTTCATTAAAGATATTTGCTATGATATCAGGGTTATTAAGAACAGTGCCTCCCTCAGTAAGTTCAATCTCATTTGATGTAGACTTACATGATCCCCTATATTTTTTAATAATATTCCATTTTTTGGCAGTAGGTTGAGTTATTTTTAGACAAATACTTACTATAAAATTCGACTTTAGTATCTTTAATTATCTTTCTATACTTCTTATTTGAATATTAGATGTTCCAAAACTGTATTCCCCCAAGATTCTTACTAGTTATATAGTCATTCCATAACTTCCTTTTAGCCAATCTAATTTCATCAGTCACCCACAAATTAGTCATAATCCCTTTGTTTAAACTTATTTTCCTAATTGGAAAAGCACAATTAAAACATTCTTTAAAATAGATATAAAGCAGTCCTATTTGGAATCAACAGAATCCGACTGAGACACTGCCCCCCAGGTTTCTGAATTCAATAATTTTCTTAGTGCAAACAAGTTTGCAGTGCTCAAATTGTGCCTGTGCTGATAAAAAACATTGTTATCTTTAAACTTAAAATCCCCTACAGTTATTGATACATGTTGAGCAAAGTGAACAGAGATATGAGTATTTAAAACAACAACAGCACACAGATGGCTATTTAAGTTAGTTATAACATGGTCAATAATTGATTCTGTGACCCTAGTGGGCTGATCAACCAAAGAAGTTAGATTATACATACCAAGAATCTTTTTAAGAAGTTTAGAATGGGTAGTAACCTTTGAAATGTCAATGTTTAAATCCCAAACAAGTATTAATGTACAACATGAATCAACTACTTCACAAAAAACATCACCGAGTATATAAAAAACACATAAATATCACCCAACGGCGGTCTATATACCGCAATAATAATGTACCTGGCAGTATTACAGACTGGTTCAATAGCAGATAATTCAATTCTTTTTTCAGTGGATAGCCTAATCACCCATTCCGAGCACTTCCATTTCAGTGTACTATCAGAAAACAGAGCCACTCCACCGCCACAAGACTTGCCTACAAAAACTTGAAACGAGAGTAGCCACTAGTTGTCATATGATCCAACCAAGGAAAATATCTCATTTGTTTATTGATGAGAAAGCAAAATGTTTACAAGTGTTATTTGATTATTTCACGCCAATCGATCGCGCAAGGGAAAGTTGGCTACAAGGTCAAGGTTATGGGTGTGATTCAAGGTAATTTTCAAACCAAGTTGAGAAATGTCATAAACGTTGAGTAGTCCCCACGTAAGTAACGCGCAGATAGGTAAGGACAATATTTATCACTTATTTTTAGCAATGCCTTTTATCCTGGAACGCCAGAGTGCTATTCAATCGGAATTTGTTTCGAAATGCAAATAATGGTTTTAGCGAGTCAGTGTCCTTATTTGTATAGTGCGCAGAACATGCGATGCATTCGTTTTCGGTCAACTGATAAACTTATTATTAACTATAAATTTCCTGACGATCACTCCCATTCGTATTTATGACAACACCAAGCTTTACGAAAATTTATTCTAATAGTTATGTGATGAGTTCCGAATGCGAAACACGTCGTTAAATAGGTAAATACAAAAGCATAAAATAATCGGTAAATGTTGATTTCATTCCTTGAAAATTACAAAATAAAAAATCTGGATAAATAGAAATTTGTTGAAAAAACCTATTAGGCCAATTTCCATCCTTTATGTGAAACTTACTATAATTAAACCGATCTCATTTAAATCGGCAAGTCATTGAACTACTCACTTCCTCAAAGTTTTCGATAAAAACTAAGTACGCACTTATTTTTTAAAATGAAAACTCGTGAAATTGTGCTCAATGCAATTCAGAGAAATTTTTTCTTTTCTCTTTTGCGATGCTTAAAATTGTTTCCTAGCACCCGTAGTTTAATATGTTTTGTTGTTTTCTTTCTCAGCGTATTGAAGAACATCTAAATATAATTATTAATAAATTTGACGTCGGTCTGCTGTTTTATTATCATTTCTTTTTTATAAAAGTATAGTAGTGCTCGCTTGATATTCTAGGGCAGTACAGTAAATAGGGCTGGGCAAGCGGGGCATAACGAGACATTTTTTAAGGGTAGTAGTTTGCCCCGGGCGCTAAAAGAGTTCCTTACGGTGCTGTTATGGAGTACAACTTGGGACTCGCCACATTGAAATGGTTTAAGGCATAACCTTTCGCGAAAGAAAAACAGAAGCGCTTAAAGGAATTTCCACAGGTTTGTTCATCATTTCATTTCGCTAAACAACTCATTTTTTATGCTACAAAAACCTTAGTTGGAACTTCTGAAAAGCCGTGTTAAATATACTTTCAATTTTTGCATTGAATTCCAAAAATATACAGCTTCTTCGACCGATTTCATTGTTAACTATTATGATAACACTAATAGCACTTGAACATTTGAGAAAACGTTTCGGCTGTCTACAGATCAGCATTCGGTAAACCAACATTGAGAATTGCTATATTACACCAGAAATCAACGTCTGGTTTTCCCATTCGTCTTATGGCTTTCGAATTCATTTTAGCTAGTCAACAATTTTCGGTCTTCCTGTCCCAGAACCCATGCTATTTAAGTGTGCCGACGGGAATAGAGAGAAAAGTTTGTTTCCCTCGGGCGTAAAGAGAGTAAACAACATCAGAATTTTGTTTTTCATAGACGACAAAAAGATAACATATCGTATATTATTGCAAGTACAAATTCACTAAAACATTTCCAGCAACATTGCGTCAAATTTCGGTAACTCGAAGAGGTTTTTCTGCGGACCCTATTTAATTTAATTTTATTTATTTATTCTAGTTTAATAAAACTTTGAATAGCATTATAACCTGAATATTAATAAAAATACATACTAAACAACAAATAGGAACTTCATTTAATCAGTAAAATTACATTAAACAAATATTCAATATAACTGGCATAATTAAGTTATATCGTTACCTTCGACATTAGAAAAAATTATAAAATAATTAATTTTTATATGAATTTAAAGAAATTGTTAAATAACTTTAAAATCATTTTTTATGGCTTTTATATAAGCGAAACGGGAAACAATACGTTTCCATGCGAGTTGCTTCGGATTTTTTTGGCTAGAAGAGCTAACGCTCTGTACTCAGTTATGATAGTAATGATGAATTTTGAAAATGATCTTTCCGCCGTGGCTACTGTTTTCTGTATAGTTAAAAATAATATTTAGACCGATAGAACCTAATCGAAGCTTGGGCTTATAGGTATTCGGGTATTTAATTTTCATAAACTCAGTCAGATATTTAAAGGAATTTAATTTTTAGGTTTCGCTTTTGAATATTTTTGAAACGATGATAATTGTAGAGTAACTTTCAATGATGAATTGTAGCTCGCCATATGGCTGAAATCAAAATGGTAAACTATATTTATCTAATAGAAATAAAAAGCTTTTTTAAATGAGTCTACTAGCTCTACTGTTAAGGAATCATTGACGTCGATTGCTACGTAGCCTAAATGCGCATCTGGACTTCACAAACTTTTCATGGCTAAAGGAGAGACACAATTTGTTAACGGCAACTTACCAGTATTTTAGTGATTGAGCGTTAAATTAGCGTCCCAAAAATACTCTCCCCCTATCCCGCGGCTACAGGCCCCACATTACGCCACTGCAGGTATCACTCAGAGCCATCCCCTCCACAAGTAAATATTCAAGCCACTTAAAATTATGACGGGTACGTGAAGGGTCCTGGTTTCAAACTATATAGATGACCCAAACGACACATTGGTGACAAACCGACCAAAAGCACTATTCGTAAATTCTTGGGAAGAACAGCTGAACACGTTGAGCAGTGACTATTATTTCTATTAGGCTTTGGTTACATTGGATGCGTATTCGGAGGACCAAATTATCGTCTGTATTAGGACTTAAGTCGTCGGAATGAGTGGTTCTGCCAGTGTTTTCCAACGGGCGAGACGCGTCACGTTATGGTGCCCCGAAAAACGTAAATAAATCAACGATTTGGAAATGTTGATATGTCATTAGGGTAGTGGTTTCCAAAATTTATGTAGGCGCGGTAACCTTTCAAAGATAAACAGAATTTTGCGGCACCCCAACCCAGTGGAGTATTATTGGCTAGGTCGACAAGGGCGGCAATTTTATCTGAAAGCCAACTAATTTAAATTATTATTTAATATTAATTAATTAGTTACAATAAATATGTGATGTACGAGTATTTTGACATAATAAAACTTATAAATGTTAAATTATAATTATTTTAAGTTTCATATTTAGTTCATACTAATTCGTAAATACTAAAATAAGTTCATATGAGGCGGCAATTATTTCAGGGCTTATGGGCGGTAGAATCCTTAATCCACCACTGCCCCAACCTTGAAACAAGGTTTTTAAATTTTTACATACGGGTATTACGACGTTCGGAAGCATTAATTTGTATGGTACTACACCATAATAAATTTATTAGAGAAAAATTATTGCTCTATATAGTAACCAATAAACACATCCAAATCGTTGATTTATTTACCAAATTTTTCGCGGAACCAGGGCTGGATTAAGGCAATGGCCAATTACGCCACGGCCTAAGTAGGGCCCCGCGCGAAGCTGGTGCGGGGCTTGCCTAGCGTGAGAGGGCGGCGGGTCCCCTAGGACCTCCAGCTTCGTGAAAACGGAAGAAAAAAACACTTTAAATGTGGTATGGTTGGAAAGCACGGACTTCCGTGAGGCTGCAACGGGTATTCATTTTTTCTCAAGTTCGTTGCTTCAATTCCAGAGGCCTTCCATTTTTCCATTTAATTAACATGTAGACCTATAGTCATAAACATTTTTAAATGTCTCATAATTGAGATATCATCGCATAATTGGCACTATTTTACTCAGAAAATAATGTAGACTCTTATTCTGGATCACCTGAAGAATCTCCCACCCCCCAGCGCGCTCCACCTGAAGAATCTCCCCCTCCTCCAGACCGCTCCGCCTGAATAATCCTCCCCCCCTCTCAGGTAGTGCTTGGAGCAGTGGCGGAACAAGTAACGGGCCCTAGACCATGAAAGTTTAGCGGGCCCCCTTAAGTACCAACCGTACTGATTTTCATAACTTTGGACTAACTTTTTGTATCGATTTCTTACTGTTCGGATTTTTAACAGATATATGCAGAGTCAATCTAATAAACTACTCTAAGGAGAGTTTTATATCAAGGTGAGGTGATGGTGATTTACCTTACTCATGTACCGCGCGCACTTTTTTCCAAAATGTCCGTAAGAAATGGGACTGCGCGTCTTACATGAGGATTTCTGAATAGGTTATATAAATTGTGAGTGTCGATTCACTGGCACTCGCTTGTGTCTACGTTTATACTCGAAAAAGATGAAGAATTCTACGAAGTATACGCGCGGATTCTGTCTCATAGAAGGGGAATCGGTGAAAAGCCCGACATTTTTTTTATCCCAGATGTCAACTTATTCCGGCACGAATTTATTTTTCTTCCTCCCAACTGGCCCAAAATAAGGGGTGCGCGTGGTACACGAGGGCGCGCGGCACATGAGTAAATACGGTAATTTTGACGTGAGGGCAACTTTAGTTGCTTTCCGATGGCACATGCTTTTAAATTTAATCTTTGATACCAAGTTGTCGGCAACGCGCTGGCGATGTGATGCTACAACTCAGAGTTAAAACGATACATATTTATTCGAAGGCTTTCGAGATGTTGTTGAGTTGAAGGCTTCATATTTCCGGGTGGTCATCACCTGAAGACGCCGACAGGAAGGTCGGCGAAACTGTTGTCAGTCCACCAATTGACCAACGCGGTGACCATCCGGAAATATGAAGCCTTCGATACATATTTATGTTTGTTTTATGATTGAACTTAATTCACAGAGCGATAAAGTGAAAGAATGACGTTATTGCAATACTTCTTAACGTATTTCTGCATATGTTTTTGTTTACCTGAACTTGATCTTTGGTTAGCAAGCGGTCCATTTATAGCGAATCATCAACACATCTTTCAAACTGGCGCGAACTAAATATCGCATCATGTCAAAATTGAATCACTTTGGAGTGAAAGTTCAGGTGACGATGACTTTCTAGTGACTTAGGTTGCCGTCATATTAAAACCAAATCACCGTCACGAGTCACCATGGTATAATAGCTCCCTAAGGATTAAAAACATTGTTTAACCTTGAAGAAATGTTGCTTCGTTGCTACATATGATTAAATTAGAAAAAACGTTGAAGGCAAATAAAGGCCCGTGTGGTATCAGCGCCGACACAAGTATTTACACGTCCGCGTATCAGCCGTGCCGCATCCGAAGTGATCTTATTGCCGCTGGCGGATGCTACACACAATGCCGGTCCGACGGCAACAATACTGTCCGTGTCAATGCCGTGACCCTGGCCGTGAAAACCTGAAAAATATCGTTGCCGACGATATCTGAAAGTACGGTACGGGCACTGTTTCCGGACGCCAAGGGACCGGATACGTGTAATGATCCTTATTTCATTAGCTACGAAATTATAGACTATCAAGTGGGTAGCAGCCCGAGCCCAGGGGCACTGCCCAGGCCTAGTTTCGCCGCTGGCTTGGAGGGAGATTCTTCATGTGATCCCTTATTCTTATCGTCTATTCACTTATCTAATTCGAATTCGCTCGAGCAGTAAGATTGTAGTAGAATTTTTACAGGTTTTTTCACATTTCAAAAGGTCACCAAGGTTACTGGCATTGTTGTCCTCCGTGTTTTTAGTATAGTTACACATAGCTTACACTAAAAACACGTATGAAGAACAATGATTGATTGAAAATTAACGTAAAAGCTTGACCTTTTGAGATTTGGCTTAGACTTTAAGGCTTTATTTGATATAAGGAACTGTTAAATTCGTATAAGTTGGGGGGCTCATATTGCAAAATTTTAGTACTAATATTTTCGTGCAAATAAAAATATTAAATTTATAGAAGTGGTTATAGAAATTCATTTTTATATATTCGCTTGTTCATAAATTTATCGAAAAAGCTCCGCTGCATAATTACGTTCTTTCTGCCTTCTTTGTTTTGCTGATATACGATATTTATTAAATATTAAAAGATTGATTCTTTTTAGTTACAATTTTCAGGGCATTATTGTTCTTAAACTGGTCAATGGAAAATTATTTTTTATAATAAATTGCAATATCAATATATCATATTTCAATTGTTTGATACAATATCCCTGCATTTCTTCCTAATATCAATATAGTGTTATGGTTGATTGGTTTCAATATATCGGAACCAATGGGTTGGGGCTCCGCAACCCATCTGGTGTCCTGGACACCGTGGTATCTTAACACGCCCCTGTTTGGAGGTCCAGATATGATACTCCCAACTGTCAGAAATTAATATTTACAAATATATTGAACATTAGATAATTAATTGTACTCACCGTTGTCATTATTTGGGTCGTTAACAGTGAAAACAACCATACAACAAACAAGACTGATTTTCAAGTACAAACGACAGTGTGTAATATTTTTACCTTCCAATAGCAGAGTTTGTTTTACCAAGAAGAATTCTATTTTTTGTTTTGTATCTATTTTTTATAATATTAAAAATAAATGTGTTATACAAAGTCGTTTTAGCATTACATAAATAAGAAAGTACCTAATTCACCCCACCCAATCCCACATTTTTCGGTTCACTGGAACCCTGCACTGAACCCTGGCCTAGGATCCCGCTCTGCGCGGAACCCCTAAAAATCAGCTGCGGTGGGCATCCAAGTTAGGAACCACTGTATTACGGTAATAATATTTCCTCTGAATAATTGACGATGTTCTTATATCTACAAATGAAAGCATTCAGATTATGCTACCAGTATAAATAATTATGCAACCTTGTTCCAAGGTAGGAGTGCTGTGTAATCCTTTTTTTTGTAAGGTTCCGCGCCTGAAAAGTTTGTACGGTTTGTACACTGCTCTATGCGAACTGATCTTCAAACGCAGTATTGCAACGAGGTCACAATTTTGGCACAAAACATATATAAGAAAACAAACTATAAGTATACATAGATCAAATTACTTTAAAAATCCATTATTTAATACAATTATTAAATATTTGGATTTTTGCGCTATTTCGAAAACAGAAACAGCGGTATGGCGGTATTTCCAAGTCTGGAGTTTGCAACACTGACATCAAATGACTTACGTGACTCGCGCCGGCGAATGTACCGGATCCTGTAATTTTAGGAAATTTGAACTTTGTAGTTTATAAAGTGTAATTAAGTATCACACAGATTTTACTAGAGGTTGGTTTCTTCTTATTATTATTTAATTAAAGATTCATCATGAAGTTACTTTCTTTTGCATTTTATACGGCATGTAGATATATGAGGGAGCCATTCAGTAATTCCCTTTTACATGCGCATCCAAGCTCATTTACTTTGAAGGTAAGTGCTAGTATTAGTTATTTAAACGTTTCATTGAAATTAAGGTTCTTGACTGTATTTCTATAATTTTCTTAGGCGTTTCCGCAGCGAAATTTATTCTTAGGGTTAAATTATAGACAAAAATCGACTTTGGAGGAGGATAAGGAAAAGAAAGTCGATCCTACCAAAGATCGCACGCAAGTGATTCCTGTTGAAACTAGCATTAAATACCTTCAAAGTAAAGGTAAGACATTTTTTAACCAAAATATTTTCGTTTTCTCTACAGTTTAGAATTTTAGAACTACTTTTGCTATTTTTTTAAGGCCTTGGTAGTGAAGTGTGCTTTAGAATTATGATTCATTTTCAGCTTATCAAGAAACTTACGGGGACGACCCAGTGTGGCTGCAGTATCGGAGAAATTTTAAAGGAGCTTTTGCTCCAAGAAAAACAAGAAAAACTTGCATTGTGAGAGTTTCTTTGTCGTAGTTTAAGTAGATATTTATCCGAATCTGCTTGCTCTAATAAAAATGAGCAGGAGCTCTTTTGCTGTATCTGCTGTCTTTAGTATTGTGGCACTTAGCTAATAGCTCCCCTTATTGACATCTCACGTTCTAATCACTCGTAAAATGAAATCATAATTTTCATATTTATTTTATAATATATTTCGTAGGCTATTTACAAAGTTTTTCATTTTTATTTTGGTAATTATTATTTCAGTAAATAACGAATTTGCAGGAACTTTGGTTTCACGTTATCAATTATGAATTAATAAACTTAATAAGTTAGCATTCGTCTAATGTTGTCAAAACATTTTTCTCCTGTAGCGGCAAGGACAGATTGCAACTGGGAATCCATGTCCAATTTGTAGGGACGAGTACTTGGTACTTGATTATAAGAACGTAAATCTACTTAAACAATTCATTTCTCCTCACAATGGGGAAATTTTAAGTTTCACGTAAGTTATTATTTATTAAAGTGACTCAATTCAATTGCTTTTAGTGGATTATCATCTCTTATGATATTTCTGTCATTATTCTCACTGTCATGTCATGTTGCATTTACAGTAAGACTGGACTGTGCCAAAGAAAACATCAAGAACTTCTTGTAGCAATTGAAAGAGCTAAAGATAGAGGTTTAATTACCTTTGACGTGCCTTTTCGAGAGTACAATTACTCGGAGTTCATCAATAAAAGCAGTGAAAATTGAGAATTTTAGTGTGAAAACAATATATATTGAAGTTTTTTCGTTTTTTATGTTCTAGAATAAAAAATACCTGTAATTCATTTTTAAATAAAACAAGCTTCTAAGTTGAGAGGTATCATTCTAAATTTTAAAAATATATATTTTTAGTTCTCAGAATTTTAACATTGGGAGATTTGAAAATTGAGTGATTTGAAATCAAGAAAATATGAGTCAACAACCTGTGGGAAATGAAATGAAAGAATCTGACACCTCTTGCAAATCAGGTTCTCCTGTTGTAATAGTAGGCGGAGGAATTTCAGGTGTCTCATGTCTTCAACAATTGGCTCTTAGTTGTCCAGATGAGGAGGTAGTTGTTATTTCAGCATCTCAATTAGTAACAGTTAGTACTAATGTTCAAGTATTAACAAAAACGTTGACCCAGTTTGATGTTGAAGAGCGTAAGATGGAGTGGCTGTCAACAGTTCATCCAAGAGTCAAGGTAACACCTATATTATATAAAGTTAAGATCATGTTGTCTAAATGATTGTTTCCAATCTACTGTTTGGAAGAGGGATTGGATTGATAATTTTTGGGAATCTGTAATGATGAAGTAACATTGTGGCAATATAAAAGCTGAGAATATTGATTACTCACTTTTTGTTCTTCAATTAAAGGTCATGCATGCAAGAGTGACATCTTTTGATCCCAAATCATCGCAAGTCTTTTTATCATCTGGTGCTGCATTATCATATTCAAGACTTTGCATATGCTCTGGTGCCCATCCTAAAGGCTTGCCTGGGATTTATGGTGCTGCCACCAATCCTAATGTAGTTGGGGTGCGAGATGCAGCCACTGCTAATGATCTCCGAAGACGTGTTGCGAAAGCTAGATGTGTTTTGATTGCTGGAAATGGAGGCATTGCAAGCGAAGTAGCATATGGACTTCATGGTGTGCAGGTTATCTGGGCAGTACGTGACAAATATATCAATGCAGCCTTTGTCGATCCAGGAGCAGCTACGTATTTGGAAGGGAATCTTAAAAAAATACGGGAGAGCAAAGGTATCAATAACTTCTAATTTACTTGCAACTATAATTACTCTTTATCTTTGTGGCACTTTTCAGTTGCTATGCTTATCCATCTTTTAATTGATGAAATTTGCTTGGAAGTGTATATAACTATATATTATGTGGTGTATATCATGATTTCAAATATCCTCCATGGGCCTATATTGAAGACTTTTTAAATTCCACAGCAAAAATGAGCTGAATAGTGCTAGGGTTTAAATGGATGCTGTTGTAAAATTTGTCATAATTTCAAGAAATTAGTCTATGTAGAAATGAAAATTGTTTTTATGCTTTGGTGTGTTTCAAAGAAAATTTTTTATTTTGACTGCAGATGTTTTCTGGGTTTCTAATGGGCTATTTCAGTCATTCCTCTCTATGTCCATGTTGGGCATGACTCCCTCAGGGGTGGAGGAGATGCAAAAAATTGGACATATATTGACTCTTTTTAATCATCCTAATTGTGACCTTCAATATGCAGCTGTCAAATTCTAGCCCTCATGAGGGTAGGACATATCATTTGCATGCATGTTTTTCTTAAAGTGGTTATATTAATTGGAATTGTTGGTTCAGTAGGTATTGTTTATGAATTTTGACTGAACATGATATAGATGGGGAACACAGACAATTTTCTCAGGCAAGGGGAGTCATGGCTTTATAATGTTTTGAAACTGCTACTCAATGTAAATGTTTTTAAAATTTTAATAGATGTTTATTTTGATAGTGTGCTTTCTTCTTGATTTCTTTTAATTTCTCTTCTACTTGCAGATGTGCCTGAAGAAAATACTGAAATAAAAGAAGAATCTGAGGATGCTAAAGATCAAGGCAATTGGAAAATAAAACGATTTAACATTACCAAAGAAAATACAATGAGTGAAGGTGATGTTTTAGGTAGCGCTGTAGGACCTGAATGGCAGACTCACTTTCCTTTGCATGGTTCTGCTCATGAAAGTTCTATTAGAATTGAGTATGGATGTGAGATATCCCGCATTCTAACACCAGAAGAGGCATCCAATGAAAATCTTACTATGATCGATCTATTTGAATCCACTAAACAGGATACCTCAGGCGATAATGCTACAGGTGAAGAGGACAGGAATAAGACCAGTTGCAGTGATCAAAAAGAAGAAACCAAGTGGGCGGTGTATGTACTTTTAACAAATGGAAAATGTATTGGTTGTGATTTAGTTGTAGCTGCTACAGGTGTTGTGCCCAACTCTTCTCCATTCATGAATGTGCTCGATGGCCCCAAAGTTTGTCCAGATGATGGAAATGGCCTGATGGTTGATTTGCGTATGCGTACTACTACTGATGGAGTATTTGCCGCTGGAGATGTTTGCACGGCAGCCTGGGCAAATAAATCAAAGCACTGGATTCAGATGAGGCTTTGGACACAAGCCAGAGTGATGGGCCTTCATGCTGGGAGATGCATCGCAGCATCTTTGTGCAGGGAAAAACTGGCCAAAGAGAAAGCCAACCTTGCAGCTTCAAAAGAGGAAAAAGTTGGCGCAACAATTTCAGTTATGGAGACAGAAACAGATAATGCATCACTTGCAGATGGAGATAAGGTTGTCACTAAAAGTGGTGCAAATAATCTTTCAATACCAGTAATTAATGTACATTGGAAAGAAGATGATTATGGTGTCACAGTGGAAGATGATGAAAGCATGTACGATTTCTGCTTCGAGCTTTTCTCTCATGTTACTAAGTTCTTTGGGCGTCGCACCATCTTGTTGGGTCTCTTTAATGGACAAGGACTTGGAAATGAGTATGAGGCTTTAATAAGAGTTGGTGAAGGAGAGTATATAAAGGCAATTCTGGGAAGGGATGGCCGTTTAGCAGGAGCTGTTCTGATTGGAGAAACTGATCTGGAAGAAACTTTTGAGAACCTTATATTAAGTGGAAATGATGTGAGTTCTTTTGGTGAAAATTTACTTCATCCTGGAGTTGATATTGAAGATTACTTTGACTGAGATTCTTATTTTTCTTTGGGCAGTAATGAATGTCTAAAGAGGTCAATATAATATTTTAACAAGGTCCTCAAAAGCTTTGAAAAATAGCATTATTTTTCTGGACTTCATTGCAAGTGTTTTTATTATTTCAGTTTTATAAGGCTAATCATTCAGTGATAAGCATCTATTGTGAAAAATGTACCCCTTAACATCAATAATAAAGGGAACAATTTGATTAAAATTTGTAACCTGATCAAAGTTGCCCAGGAAATTTTATTTGGTTAAATTGTATAAAATTTTTTAACTTTTTGTAAAAAATGTTATAATTAACTGAAGTGCTTATTAAAATGATATTACTTTAGAAAATATATATTTCATTTATTTCTACATTGTGTTATAGGTCGACTAGACTCAAAAGAACCTGCGCTGTAGCTTACCCCTCCAGTTGGCGCAGGCCCGCTTTCTTCCCCTTTCCACACTACAGCGGCAACTTCAGTCAGTTTCAGAGCACACATTTGAATGTTTCGATCTCCCTGGTATCTTGCTCTTTGAAGTTTTTGTTGATTGTTGATAGTATTTGTTATTGTTATTCGGCATTTTGTTGTTTCTTTATATGTTATTTTTGTGGTTACTGTTGTTTTTGAATGATTGGCATCTTCATCAAGAAGTATGCCTGTGTCCAGGAAACCATTGAGAGGATAAGCATGGGAGATTGTGTACAAAGTGGCTACTTCCTTACGGGAAAACAAATATATCGGTCTCAAATACAACTATTGGAGAGTACAAGTGCAGCTACTGGATTCTCCAGTTCCACAGTGAAAAGAATAATGAGAGAAGGGGAGAAGGCGAGTGCGTGCAAGGAACTTTTTTCATACCCGTAGGTAAGAAGACTCCACACAAGAAAAAAATAGAAGTTGACGATTTTACAAATGCTGCCATCCAAAGAAAAGCCCATGAGTTTTATGCTGTAAGGAAAACAACCCCTTCCCTCAAGAAATTGGTTTTAGCCCTGAAAGAAGATGGTGTTATAGACTGCAAGAGAGAATTTCTTCATGGAATTCTGAGAGATCTGGGCTTTAGGTGGAGGAAATGCCAATCAAAAAGAAAAATTTTGATGGAAAGGTCCGAAATAGCTGCCTGGAGGGCTAATTATTTGAAAACAATGAAAAAATTCAGTAAGGACCACAGAAATATTGTATATATAGATGAAACATACATTAATGCTAACCATGGAGTTAGCACTTGTTAGCAAAGTGAAGAAGAAGCAGGTGCACTGCAAGAAATTGGAAAGGGCAATCGCCTAATTATTGTGCATTGAGGAGGAGATTTGGGATTTGTACCTAATGCCCTCCTCATTTTTAAGGCGCACCAGAAAAGTGGAGATTACCACGACAAAATGAATTACGATAATTTCTCCAAATAGTTACGTGAGAATCTAATTCCTAATTTGCCACCAAGGAGCATCGTGGTTATGGACAATGCTTCATATCATTGTGTTCAAAGGAATAAAAAACCCAACTCTTCCAGCTTAAAGAGAGAAATGACTCAGTGGTTAATGGAGAATGAAGCTAAATTTTCTCCAGAAATGACAAAGGCACAATTGCTTCAATTGATAAAGCAATACCCAATAGAAAAAATATGTAATGGACGATATTATTACAGAACTCGTCCGTGAACTTCTTCGGCTCCCACCTTACCATCCTGAACTGAACCCAATTGAAAATGGTCTGGGGTGACATTAAAGGAAGAGTGGCAGAGAAATTAACTAATTCGTTAGAGGAAACGAAAGGGGAGGTAATTAATGAATTTGAACAATATAGCGCAGAAAGTGGAAAAAATGTTGTGACCATGTGCAGAAAGTTGAGCAGGAGCTTAGAGACAGAGAACTAGTGATGGACATAGAAATAGACAAAATTATTATAAATGTTGGTGGAAGTTCGGAATCCAGTGATGAATTGAATTCTTCTGATGAAGACAGTGATTAAGTGCATGTAATCACTCTTTAGAATAATTGTAATTTAATTTGAGAATAAATATTGTCTTGCAATGTTGTTTGTTGTTTTTACTTAAAACTACTTTTTATAGAAATGATTTTTTGCATTGTTGGTAAACGATATAGAAGCCTAAATTTACTTGTGAATTTTCCTCACTTGTTTTCATTTGGTCCATTCAGCTGAGGCTTCTTTTTATTCCCATATAAAAGAGATTCAGTCCCTTTAACTGAGCCACCTTATAATCTTCAAAAAGTACAGATTCTGAAAGGTTCTAAAAATGAGAACTTTCATGCACAGTACAATGTAACCTCTCGCTCATGGCAAATATTTTTCACCATTTTCACTCATCATGGCTCCTGTGCCTATGCTTTACGCCAGGGTTTCTTTCGTTGATTTGTTTGACCGCTTCTTTTCAATAGCTAGAATGGCACGTGTTTTCAGCATTTTAGAATTCGCAGTTTATTGGTTTTTCTTTTTGGATTCAGAGGAAATCTGGGACGCAGCGTCAAAACGTGTTTTGGAAAGTCTTTTTCATTTTATATACATTTCTCCTGGTAATGGTGAATGAATTTTCTTAATTGTGGCATTAATTTTATTACTAATGTAATTTTAAAATACTTAACCAATATTTCATGGATTATCTGCGTACATTTGCAAAAGTCTACTCGTCTGCATATTTATTATAATAAATGATTTGATACTTGTTACAGCCTATCAGTCAGCAATCAAAAATACTTTATAAACACAACAGATAAATAATTTATTAGAAATCATGAAATATTAAACAAAATTCATTGATTATCCCACGTGAGAATTTCGTCAGCTAGGCGTAAGCATCTGTACAGTGTGAAGCTGAAAGAGGGGGGTTACCCAGTGAGCTCCTGCCACCCTCCTTTGCTCCGCCCACTTTTGCTAGATGGGTTTTTTGGTCGGACCTATAGTATGGAGGCAGTACTTCAAATTTCAAGTATTACTTCTCAAGTACATAAAATGATGTAAACTGCTCGCAAGCACCATAATGCTCTTTAGCTGTCTTATGTGCACTTCTACGATGCTAAAAATCATCTTTCCAAGTACCATTAATTTTTTCACCTTGTTGATTTGATGCCTTCCACATCAGACACACAGTAGGGAGGAGGAAAACCCAGTGCCAGCATTAGCCTACTCTTATGAAGAGCACCAAGGGGACCAACTGCTTAACATCCCTTCTGAAGGGTGGAATGTTAATTTGTTTTTTCTTCTCATGTTTCTAGTTCATACAAGGTGCAGGATGACCTCAGAAAAAAATCTTACTTTTGCAGGATTTGTGCCTACTGTCGCATAGAGCAGTAGATCAAAACTCAAATCACTACATCCCTGACATCAAAGTACTCAAGAAATTTTCTCAAAGATTCTTTGCACCTGAAAATTCATACCAAAAGACCTGACATGTTTGTGGATGGCATTCTCATCCTGCACAACAATGCAAGGCCATACAAGGAAGGTGCTCTAGCTGATCTTGTGGGAAGATGTGGGTGGGTGGTGCTTCTCCACCCCCCAACAGTCCTGACATGAGTCCGCCAGACTGATTTTTCAAAATTGGAGGCCATCCATTTAGTACATATGCAAAAAATTAGCCATTTTTAACCCTCCTCCCCTCATTACAAGGTATATTTTTTTCTACTCTCCTTCCCCATGTATACCTACTTTAGTGCTAAGTACCTCTTTTCTCTCTCCCAACTGCACAAGCTCGTCACAAAAAATAATTTTTTGTAATTCAGATATGAAAACTTTATTTATAATTTTACAATTATTATTTCTATAATATTCAAGTTCGCAGAACTTTGTATTTATAAGTTTTTTATTTATGCTACAGAATGTTTTATGAAGTTTAATATTAGAGAACAGAATTTGATGTGTCAGTTTCAAACACTTAAGCTGCCCATTCACTTGGTGAGCCCAACACCAGACCCAACCGTGAGCCGAATATCCGACTGGCTCGTCTATCCATTCACTTGGCAAGCCGGTCCAGGGACCCGACCAGCTCATCTACACTTCACTAGCCAGTCAGTGTTCAGACAAGAAGTTGTTTTTACAATCATGGCTCTATCTTTAAAGAAAAAGTCCAAGTTGCTATTTCTGTCGGTATAATGTTGAGTTTAGAGGAAGAAAAGAAAAAAAGCAGATATAGATGAAAGATTGTTTGAGAAAACGAACAATTTTCTTATAGGAATTTATTATGTGAGCTGAAAGTTAATGAACATGTGGATTATAAAAATTATTTATGAATGGATCACGCTGCCTTTTTGGAATTGCTAACACCAAATATTGTAAAGCAAGAAACTCGATTAAGGGAATCTTTTAGTACAGAAGAATATTTAATTGCTACATTATGGTTTTTTAGTGACAGGAACAAGCTATGAGGACATGAAATTTAGCTGTGCCATTTCTCCTCAATTACTTAAATAATTCCAGAAACTTGGGCAATGTTCCATGCTTTGCAGGAAGGCCTACAATTAAGTATTAATTCTCTAAAAAACACTGGCTTGTTGCTAATTGATTTGGAAAAAGCTTTAGACAGTCTGGCATTTTGGTTCTCCATACAAAATGATTGTTGCTCTTCCCAAAATACATACACCAATTACAGACTTATAAGTACTATTTTGCATAAATAACATAATTGAGATAAATGATTGTCAACTCTGTTTTGATTGATTATCTTATGTTCTTGTTAAATACTTTGTTGCAGTAGAGATGCTCGACTATTCCACACAAACGAGAAGAAGATTAATACAGATGACTTTAATATACTTCACTGTGATTCAATCAGACTCGTTACTTTTAATGGTCTAAATTACTTTTTTCTGTGTTTAGGAGTAATTGGTTGAGCTACCCGAACAAATCAATTTTGAATAATAGAGTAAATTATATTACTGTTCTAATATAATTAACTACGTTGAGTCGGAGTAGTAGTGTGACATTATGTGCGATTAAGCTTCTGGTTAGCTGTCACATATGACTTCTGCTTTAGTGATCAGCATTTGCAAGTTTCATTTTCCAGCAACCTGCGGACCTCCTGAAAGACCATTGGTCCGTGGAACACACTTTAAGAACCACTGACATAGACCCACAGCACCACAAATTATGCTTTTGTAAAACAACTAGTATAAGGGCAAAATTGTTTTATCATTAAAACCTCATCTACACCCATGTCTGCACTATCAGTTGTCATTATGGTTGACACCGCAGGTCGAACTGCATCTTCTTCCATTAAGAACATTAGGAGGACATAGTACCAGCAGCACTTCCCGTTTTTTGAGACCCCATTATTTTTCTGTATTGACGGCGGAAAGAAGCTCTTAAAGAACTAATTTTTTTAATGACACACTGTTTGTCCTCTTGGCGAAATATTTTTTTGCTTTTTAAAACCAAAGCTTTATAAGCAGCATTAAAAAAAATGTTTGTTGGAGTAATCCTTACTTTTTATATCCCACAAACATGGCTATTCTTTATATAACATATTGAACTTTTCCCAAAACTATTTTCTTCAAAAGTCATCGTTAAAAGTCAGTCATGGAAAGAAGGCATGGTGAGCCAGTCAGGACGTGCACACACACTTGTAAACCAGCACCAACTGGTTGGGGTTCAGCGTGAGGTTCATGTGCCAGCATGGCAAGCCCCTAACCTGAACCCCTGACCATAACACGAGCCTACCCATTCATTTACGAACCAGTTGGTGCCAACCAAGATCACGAGCTGGTCGGCCGACCAGTCCATAAGTGAATGGGGGGCTTACAGACTAAAAACTTAACAATCTATCTCTATATCTCTCTTGTTTTATTTTACCTGCATACGTACTACTGGTCTTACACTCCCTCCATATGCAAACTTCAGACCTCCTTCCCCCTCTTTGCATGCATACTAAATGGATGGCCCCTTGAAGGGACCACTGCATGGAAAATGTTTCGAGAGCATCAAGGTGACCCCATAAGTGATGCGAGCTATCTGACTAATTAACATTAAAGGTCTGCTGTCAGGCGCACAAGACACCCAAGCATTGGGAGTTGGTCATTAGGCAGGATGGTGATTTCATTGGAGGGCTGTAAAGCTATTTTGTTAATTATATTATTGTTTTTGAAATAAGAGCACAATATGCATCACTTTTTAAATGACACTTGCAATTAAACAAGTTTCATAAAGTTAGACAATGCTTATTTTTGTTAAAAGTAGCTCGAGTATAAAAAGAGAATTTTAACTGTCTGTAATACTTTTAGTAATTATTGATTTCTTGAATTTAAAAATACAGTACAAACTATTAAATCCATTCTAAAAAATTGGTCCTAAAAAGTAGCATTTAAAAAATGTATAATTATACTTATTGTAGTTTCTAATGAATGAAATTAAATTAGTGAATATAGTTTAAACAGGGCAGAGAAGACAATTAACCTTTTCAAGGAGGTTGGTGAATATATAGACTTTAAGTTCAATTATATAGATAAAAAGTGAAATTTTTAATGAACAAGAAGCAGGGACAAATCTACCAGTGCAAAGAGGTATGTTAGGTGGTGAGCTTTAGTGGGCTCACAAATTGTTAATTTTTTTAAATTTGCAAGCCCATTGTTAAAATTGTCGTTTATTTGGCATTCTTTACCAGCAAACTGGTAATAGCGGAACGCCTTACAGGCATCGGTTTATCCGCATGTTCGTTCTCGGCTTCTACCTAACGAATTTTTATGAAATTTGATATTATGGACTGACAGTCAAAGACAATAAGAAAATCACAAAAACAAATCACGTTAGCCAACCAGAGGTACCACTTTACTGGTGACAAAAATGAACTTTCCGTTATATCTTGTAAATTTTTGTTCAAATTAAAAGTTTTAAATAAACTTGTAGAACTAGTAACGTCGAGTATTTCATTTCCTCTACTATTTTAATTTGACCAAAAACTTACGAGATATAATAATTAATTATTTGTCACCAGTAAAGTGGTTGGCTTACATGATTTATTTTTGTGATTTTCTTATTTTCTTTGACTCAGTCCTTAATATAAAATTTCATAAAAATCCGTTTGGTAGAAGCCGAGAATGAACAGATGGACAAACTGACGCTAAGAGGCGCTTATGCTGAAAGCAAAATGTGCCTAAAAAAGGGGAGATTGAAATAAATGCGAGCCCATTGTTAAAATATTCATAGCTCACCACTGCATATGTCCACACCCAGGCCCTGAGCCTAAAGGGGCCCAGCCCAATGGATCTATATTATGGGTGCTAATATGCAGTTATTATGAGAAAAAGTAGTCTTACTTCTTATTAAAAGTGTAATATCTTACATTAAATTACTTAGCACTGCTAACTAAATACTCCAAAATTGTCACAAAGAAAATAGACTAGTGTAAGCCTAAAATTTTCCCTTAGCTCTGTGCCCTTGATCTCAACTCACTTATCATGCTTCATTTAGTTCTCCCACGGTCTCTACAGTACAAATAGACCAGTGGTGCATTACCAAATTAGCAACAATAAAAATCTCTAAGGGTGCTGCCACAAGCGATTTTTTTCCATCCAAATTCCAACGGGAAAAAAACTCATTCGGGGGCTCTGCACTTTAAGTTAGCACCACTCTCAGTAGAAAGATGTAACATGCATGGAACATGGAAAAAATTGCTTTATATGTTATATGCAAGATTAAAATTGGATGATCATGGGGGTTCATTGTTGTTTTAGTCTTCAAGCAGTGAACAAACAGAATTTCTTTATTTAAGAATCTTGATTTTCTCACTCATAATACAAACACACACAACCCTTTAATTAATTTTCTGGCATTTGGGTATCTACGTTTTAGCTTAGGACTCCTTTCGATCAATCGTATGCAGTTGTTGGCGAAACACTGCCTTGTATTCTTGTTCTTTGGTGAAATAAGTTTTACAGAATGATTTTTATTTGAAAGTTTTCTTACCAATAGATCAGTTTTGCGAATTTACTTTTGAGTTAGAGCGCCCACAAACATTTATCACAGACAGACAGACATCACCGCGAAACTAGTCAGAATGTGTTCAGGGAACCTTAAAACATGTATTACCATTGAAATCTCAAGTTCGATTTTTTTCATGGAAACAATACTTTCTCGTACGTATATGGAGAAAGTAAAAAAACATGAATATCTTCAAAAATGAAGATAAGGTCATGCAACAATGCTTTTACATTAAAATAATACCTTAACTAATCAGAAGTACTTGTTTCCTTTGTCATCTAAAATTCACCTGGTTATCTTGTGTTGGCGACAATATGTTTTTATGAAAAAGTTAACTATTATCAATAAATTTGCTTCTACTAAAGCTCAAAAAGTAAAGTTTAAAAAATGTCATCTATTAGGCGTTTTCCACAGCAAGCAGAGTGGTGAAGCTTGAGTTACTGAGCAGTGTGTGTGCGAGGAGGGGCTTCTAAGTAGGTTGCGACCAGGCCCTCAGAAACATAGTTATGCCTCTGACAGGAAGACTACATAAGTAGCACTTTCAGCCTGTTGAGCCTCTAAAGACTTATGTAATATCCATGTATTTATAATGGTATATCCTTAATCAAATGAAAAATGGCCAAATCTTCATTTCAGCATAATATTACAGCAATTAAAGTTCAACAGATACCATCACAGGCAGGCTTGTTATTATATACATATATTTTATGCAAATCAATTCATAACCTTTTATTGTTATATGAAGTAAACTTAACTCAGATGGTTGTATACATTAGTAAAACAAAAAGTTTAAAATAAGTTATCCAACTGAAAAAATATATCTATACAATGAAAAAATCCTCAAAATTAAACAATTTTGCATAAATTTAAAAAAATGTATATACAAATAACATGATGTGCTTGAAAAGCAAGCATAATTCATATATTAATAAACTGAAAGCAAAAGAGTAGTAAAATCTATAGTGTGGTACAAAAATAGAATTCCTCAATTGCAATGCACCATCATTAAATACATTACACGAGTTTCCACAAAGGATAATGGAACTCTATGTTAACCCAACTGCCTCTCATTTGATGAAATGTGGTCTCAGATCTGCTTTTTTCCTCCAAATGCTTTAAGTGTCACTATATCAGTATCCTTTGTTAGCAGAAAAACTGGGGGAAATCCCCCTAGTAAATTTTTCCCTAATGTCTTGAATTGCCCTGTTTAGAAGTTTTTACCTTAAAAAAAGTTATTTTTGGGCAGTATGGCATCATAGCCTCCTGAGAAAGTTATGTCTCAGACACAGAGGGAGTCAATGCATTTTTTAGCCAGTGGTTCTGAAAGTGATACTTATAGCATTGACAGCAATCACAAAGAAATTGTGGTAATGTAACAGAAAGTGGTGATATAATTTATTCACAAAAAATATGAGGTTACTTTTCATTTACCAAAGTGTTTCGAGGAATATCATACCAAAACAACATTTTAGAAATTACCAGTAGGTAAATAGTCCCTCCAACAAAATTGGAATTTTCAAAGTTAAATATACCATAGTTACGCATTTTTAGCAATTTAAAATGAAATTGAGTTTGTACATCCAATTTGATCATTTAAAACAGAATTCTGGAGTAGGACATGGGCATTTAAATTCAAAGCAATTGGGTTAAGCTTCGCTTAAAAAAATAATTGGTAACTAAAGAGAATTTTGGCAATTAGTTCATCTGGCTTTAATTTTTGGACCATTCATTAGGTTTAAGGACTACGCAGAAGGTAGTTAATCACAGCAGCTTCGTTAAGATCAAATGCCTGCTGGCAAGATAAGCAATGCATTGGAGTATTGGCACTTTAAATGCACTACATCCAACTAGATTAAAAGAAAGATTGAATTTCAAAAGAAAATCGCAGAAATAAATTTTCCTCATTCTGGAAAATAAAATCTCACTTTTTTTGAACCACTGTTTTCAACTTTAGGAGATCTAAGACTGGACTTAACAGGAGTGGCATAAGGATCATGTACTATGTGTAACACTTCACTACTATCCTCATCATCAGACTCGGTTTCTTCAATGTTCAAGAAAGAACTATCTTGACATTCTAAAGAATTCAAAACTTCTGCCTTCATTTTGAGCATTGCAGCTTCAAAACCTTCAACTGATGTTACCGGATTATTAGTAAATCTTTTTCCTCCTGGTCTAACTCTTGAAAAGATGGCAAGCAAGTCTTCTGTAGCTTCTTCGATTTGGTAGAGTGCACTGTGCACTTCATCAATCACTTCGTTGAATTCTTCTGAAGAGCTATTTGCTTTCTGTGAAGAATTTGAATCTGATAATTCAGAACCTCTTCCTATGGCCATTCTGTCAGCCATTCTTTTGTTTAAAGAGGAGCTGCTGCAATTACTATTTACAGTTCCAGCATCAGAATCGTTACTATCCTCCTGTAAAAATGAGGATGACAACTGTGATATGCTGTCATTCAGCATCTTCGTGATTGATGCTGTTTCCACTGTTATGCTAGTTTTGCACGATGAAAAAGTCACTTTTTCTGGAGTCTTATCTTCACAGGATGCGGCATTATAATCTTGAGAATCCTCCGTCTTCCAAGAATCGTCTGAATCAAGAAAATCCTTAAGGCTGTCACCCTTTTAAAAATACAAAAAGAAAAAGTATTATTTATCACAAGAAGTAAAATTTGCACTTGAACATGATAAGCTTTATATCCTAACCTGAAAAAATAAATTACATATTAATTTCAATGTAACAATGACTCAGCTTTAAAAAAATCGGAAAACAAAAAAATTTCTCAACTAAAAATGAATAATTTGAAAATAACAGCAGATTCTATATATGTACAGGCATGCCTCTCTTAGCGCATGAGGCGTTATCAGAATTTGCGCTAGAAGAACAGTTGATTTTTACTCTTCAGAAATTTTACTATTTAAAGTCAAGAAAATGAAGTACCGTATTTACTCGTGTAATACCTGCACTTTTTTCCCCACAAGTTCCCATCAAAAAAGGGGGTGCGGACATTACACGATATTTGCCCCTTCATCTTTTGAGGGCAGGCTACCCGCGAAATGCCTACTAACACTGTGTGCCTGTCGTGAACGGAGTAATAATAATAATAATTTATTTAATACATACAGGTTAACCCCAATTACATGTATTTTAATAGAATTATTAATAACTCTAACATATACAATCACAAACATCCATGACCAAGGCGGGATTCGAACCCGCGACCCTGGCATTGGGAGCCAGACGCGCTAGCCATCCCTCTACCAGGGCCGTTTTCTTCGGTAGGCGCAATATACCGAGCATTTTATTTCCTGGATTTATAACCAAGGTATTTATTTTTAATGCGTAGAATAATATAATAAGCACGATATTTATCGGGTATTTTTTAAAATTCCTTGCCAGATGTCAGTTGTAAAACTAAATCACGTAAATTTCTATGTAAATAGAAGAGTACCATTCATTCTCATATATTTTTCATTAAAAACAAACAAATTCTGTTAGACTGCCTTTTAATTCGTGACATGCTCAAATCACATTTTACCCTAAGTGAATTTTTTGGATTCCTTTTACATTACGCAATCCTAAAATAATATATGTACATACTTTTATTACTCTGTATAAAAGCAAAGAACACAATCTTGCGATGGAAATGTGCCACCAAATAGCTGTCGGAATTGTTCGTTTGTGCTTTCTGAAAGCTGTAAGTGATACATTTTATCCACAGAAATGTGAGTTTTATGTAACCGGTCGCAGTGCGTCTAGTGACCAGTTTATTTTTGGTATTGTGTGGATCTCTGAGGGATTTGACCCGGGGATTTATTTTGAGCATGAACCGTTTACGTTTATTTATGTAAAATTTGCTCTTTTTCTAGGTGAATAATGCCTGAGTTAGCGTAATCTTGCAAAATTAGCGAAAATTACTGATTTTAAATGAAATAACTTGAGAATGTGCAGCAGCTCAAAATTTAAAACTTCTGTGAGATCAAGAAGCTAGACTCCAAAATAGGTTTCTGAGTTGTCTCCGTGTAATATAATGGAAATGGATGTGAATTTTTCATGTTTACGTACATTAAAAAAGTATTAAAAATCATTTTCTGAAGTCATTTCTTAAATATTAGCTCGTTGCCATAATTATATCATCAAATTCAGCTTCAGATAGATTATTCAAATGATATTACTGTAAAATATCATAATTTTGGAAGTGCAGACATGACACGAATTACAGTTTTTTTCCAGATTACCTCTAAAAACGGGGGTGCGAGTATTAAACGAGTTAATACGGTATATGACTTATTTTTAAATAATTATTTATTATGAACTTATTGGTGTACAACAGCTTCAAAAAACTAATTCTTTATGAAGGAAAAATCACAATTTTCTAATAACATTTGCGATGAAAAATCATAATATAAAATAAATGAGGTATACAAAATATCTTAAGTATTTCTGGTAAAAC
The DNA here is from genome assembly GCA_028673005.1 of Tanypteryx hageni. Lineage (NCBI taxonomy): Eukaryota > Metazoa > Arthropoda > Insecta > Odonata > Petaluridae > Tanypteryx > Tanypteryx hageni. Next base: position 64,100,867 of record CM054116.1, read on the forward strand.
ATCGATATAATTTATTACCTTGACATGTTCCTAAAATTCTTCATAATTACGAAGATCTTTGATGACGATTGGCCAGCGCAAAAGTAAAAAAAGCACTAAAAGCAAAAATGGAATATTACGATTCAGTGGTGCTGCCGCAGCTTCAGACACGCAACTTGAGCTCAAGTTTAAGTTGTCGTGAACCTAATCTAACCCAATCTTAAGAAAAAACCCATCCAAAGCGAACCCAACCCTGCACATCTCAGCAGTAATGTTAAGAACTTTAAAACTTCCGATGTTAGCGTCACTGCAAAAGACTGTGGAATTGTGGCAAATCAATATAAAAAACAATAAAAGTGAACGAGTGAAACAGAAATCAAGTTAATAAACGTATAAATAATAGCAACTTGCCTTTAATTAGAGTGGAATGACTATCTCTGAACAGAGAGTTATGTACAAATGAAGGTGAGAAAAATGCTGGGACCATAATAAAGGACCGTAGCATTTAGGAGCATTATTTTAAAAAATTTCAAAAATTAAAATTTTAGTCCCGAGATGCCAGCCGCGCTATATCGAAAAATGTGCTAAAATAAAATGCGCTAAACGAGGCATACCTGTATATGCCAAATTTTACATTGAATGTATGACTGAGTAGAAAAGTAAGACTTTTGAAAAAATAAAAAAATCAAGTACATTAGATCCTTAATGCAGTACTTACATTCCTGGAAATTGGTGTGCCAATCAATTTACTGTATCATGTGATTTATCGATATTATATAACATAGCCAAACCTTCATAATTGAAATAAATGAATTTTGCAGAAAACTTTTACTTTCCATATCAGTATACAGTCGGACCTCGACTTATGAACATTCAAGTTACGAACAATTCATACTTACGAACATTCCACGTACTAAGGAATTTTGATTCCCTATTCAGTTAATGAACACAACTCTCGCAGATACAAACATCTGGACCACCATAGGAGCTCTTTGTTCTTTTTATCTTCAAGTGGACACAAGCAACCCCATATATGAGAATTCTTATCTCAGCTCTGCCTCTTGATTCTGTCACTCATTACATAAGCATAAACAGATCCTTTTAATTAAGTATCTGACTGTTGGGGATCTGTGTTTAAGCTTAGGACTTTTTTTGGTTGATCTTAGACAGTCGTTTGCGAAATAGTTACTTGTAAGGCAGCAGACAGTAGTGAGTTCTTGTTCTTTAGTGAAACAATTTTTACAGTTAAATCTGACTGTACCATATAACGAAGGATATTATCACATACCCAGTCAAGTAACTACGAAAAGGGACTAGAAAACCTTTCAACATCAGTAAGTACACTTTCCAGGATTTCGAATAATCACAATCCCATGCTAAGAACATTTCCTCAACAACACAAGAAAACCATGAAGCTCTATTATTTATCAAAACACATTGTTGGACATTTTTGACATTTTTTTAATTACAAAAAAATCACTTAAATATCTTTTAAAAATTAAGATAAGACCACATAATAATGCTTCTACATTTTAATAATACCTTAAATAACCTAAACTCTATTTGTAATGTTTTCCTTTATCATCTGAAATTCGCTCCATTATAATCAATAGAGCTTCAAGGGTTCTTGTGTTGGTGATGGTATGTTTTAATGTAAAAGTTAACTATTATTGATAGACTTAAGCCTTTTAAAATTACAAAAATTAAAGTTTAAAAAAATGTCATTTATTAAGCCTGTTTTCCACTGCAAAAGGAGTTCTGCAGCTAGTTTTACTGAGCGGCGTGTATGCATGGAGGCCTTCTTATTAGGTCATCCTACGACCGTTACATACATAGTTAACGCTCCTGCTTATGCCTCTTGAGTCTCCCTGGGCATTTGAATCTGTACTGGTGTGTGGTGACATTATATATTCTTTTCTATTTTATAATACCATTAAAAATATGGAAAGCAAGCATAAAAGTAGTGATACTGATGATGCTTCATCTATGAGTAGTAAAAAACGTCGAGTGCTATTGATGGAAACTAAAATGGACATAATAAAGCGATCAGAAAGAGGTGAGTCATTTGCTTCCATTGGACGTATTTATGATGTCAATCGTTCGAAATTGGAACCATTTTAAAAGACAAACAAAAAATTGTTGATTACATTCGCAATGCGCAATGTGATTGTCAATAAAAACTGAAGTGCCATCGTTGAAGAAATGGAATGGTGTTTAATGATTTTGATTCAGAATCAAAATAGAAAAAACCAACGATTGAGTACTGACTTGATTCAAGATAAGGTTAGAAGCCTTTTCCAGGATATTAAATCGCCTATGGGGGAAATGACGAGTGATCCTGCTGAATTTATGGCCAGTGCTGGATGGTCTGCAAAATTCAAGCGTAGGATAAATATGAAAAACCTTTCATCATCTGGTGAATCTGCAAGTGCCGATCATGAGGCAGCAAAAAATTTCCTGAAGCATATAGAATAATTATTAAAGATGGGGGTTACTGTTCTCGAAAGGTTTTCAATGTTGACGAGACAGGTCTTTTCTGGAAAAAGATGCCTTCAAGGACCTTCATTGCAACTGAAGAAAGTTCCCGGATTCAAAATTTCTAAAGTTCATCTAACCCTCCTTCTGGGTGGAAATGCCGCAGGAGATTTTAAATTGAAGTCACTTCTTGTTTATCACTCTGAAAATCTGAGGGCTTTCAAGGGCATAGTCAAGGCAACATTTCCCGTGATTTGGACTTTGAATAAGAAAGCATGGGTAACATCCTTGCTATTTCAGCAGTGGTTTCTTGATCACTTTGTTTCAGCTGTCAAAAATTATTGTAGGGAGAGTAATTTGGCCTTTAAAATTTTATTGGTCATCCTGTAACATTAGCTAACTTGGACTCAAACGTCCAAGTAGTCTTCTTGCCTCCCAACACCACTTCCTTACTGCAACCAATGGACCAGACAGTAATCGCGACCTTCAAAAGGTTTTACTTACGTCGAACTATCGCTCAAGCTATTGCAGCTACCGATGCAGAAGATTCTTTAACCCTGAAAGACTTTTGAAAAGGGTACAGCATCCTTGATGCAGTTAAAAACATTGATCATTGTTGGAAGAAAATCAAACAAATGATGATGAATTGCTGTTGGAGCAAGCTGTGCCCACAGTTTGTTTATGATTCACTGGATTCTGAACAAATCAAAGAGCAAATCACCCATGAAGTTGTAGAAATGGGAAAAAGTATAAATTTATAAATGGAAGCCTTAGATGTGGATGAGTTAGTGGACTCTCATTCGATTAAACTTACAAATGATGAGCTGATAGTAATGCAGAAGGAAGTCAAAGAACAGGAAGATGACAGCAATGATGACAACACTCCTTGTCCTCCTACAAAAGTTTTGTCAGTAAAAGTCCACAGCGATTCATTAAAGAAAATCAATGAGGCTTTGAAGGTATTAAAAGATAATGACCCAAATGCAGAAAGAAGTTCTACAGTTTATAAAGGTGTTCACAGAGAGCTATCCAGCTATAAACTCCTTTAGGAAGAGAAGAAAAGAATGTCTTCAATTCAACTTTCGTTGAACAGATTCTTCAAAAAAGTAGATAACAGCACATCTTCTCCAGCATCAACTTCTCAGGCATCAGAAAAATATCCTGCATACTCACTTACAAATAGCCCTGCTGAACCAAATAATTCCTCCCCTAATTCTTCAGAATAATAATCATGGATCCCTCCAGTCAATAGATTTCTTGGAAACCACAATGTTCTCTACACGACTAACTTTGTACAAGGAAATTAAAGTTTTTATTGAAAATAAATTAATTTATCCTAACTGTTCACTTTTTATTCCCTTTATAAGAAAAAAACTGATATTTTCTAAATGTTCAGGAACGGATTAATGAATTTAATATTGTTTCTTATAGAAAAAGTCAATTTAACTTACGAACATTCAGCTTACGAACGCATTTCCAGGTATGCATTAAGTTCGTAGAGGTTCGCCTGTATACTACAATAGGGGTGCTCAAGACATTGATCGCGATCAACCAATCGATTGGTAACTTGTTTTAGCTAGATCTCTGAACCATTTGCTCTAGGATACGGCTGCGATTACCTATATGCTGTCGATCACAATAAAAGTATATTTCAGATAAATTATTTCTGTATAAGGAGCAGGACTGGTCCAGACAACAAATCACAGAAGCACTGTGCAGGCAGGCTCAGGATAAAGGGAAGGCCCTGCTTCTACAACAACATATATTTTTAATCAATCTCTGGGGTTTAGGAGCTGAGATTGCTGGTTTTATAATGATCCTCAAATTTGTTGACAAGATCTTGTCCCTTTCTGGTTCCTCGGCCAGTAATATAATTTTTCCTATGCATAAAGCCAAAGTGACAAACAAAGAGTATTCTCTTCTTCTGACTGCTATGTAATTAATTTAATTGAATTATTTAAATTATACATAAGATCAACATTATGAACAAATAAAATGAAAGCTTTGTATTTTCTGCAGTTTTAATATTTAAATATGATCTGGGTTTCGATGTGATACGTCATCTTCAGGAAAAGAAATGAAGTTACAGAGACAATGTATGTAGTCTATGAGGGGGCGTAGAGGAGGAAAAAAGAGAAGGGAGGGAGAAAGTATGGAAAGAGGTTAAGAATGAAGTGGGGAGAAGGGGCTATGGAAGTGTTGTGTGCCTAGCAAAGGCTGGATGCACTAGAACAATTGAAGATCATACTGTATGCTTTCCAGTAAGACTGCCCTATCCTAAATGATCATGTTTTGCCCACTCATTCCTCATTGCTTGTCATGCCCCACCTTTCTGTCTATGAACCTTCACTGGCATCTCCCATCAACACCCTCCACCTAACCTATCCCTTTCCCTTCTGACGGCTACTGGTACTTTGAAGCCCCTTCTTCCCACTTCACTCTTAACCTCTTTCCAACTTTCTCCCTCTCCCTTTTCTTTTTCCCTCCTCTATGTCCCCTCATAGACTACATATATTGTCTCTGTAATGTCATTTCTTTGCCTGAAGATGACTTATTATGTCAAAACCAAGATCGTATTGAAATATTAAAGCTGTGGAAAACATAGTTTTCATTTTATTTGTTCATCAGGGAACTGTTCCACAAGATTATGCCCACCACTGAGAATTTTATTAAAGTCAACATTCTTTTAAATAACAAGAAGGAAAAGTATACTCAATAAATGGAATACACAAGAGACTTCAAAGGTATTCTTTATGGGAGATTCATAAAAAACAATATTGAAAGATTCAGCAGTTCTTGAATGTTTACCTATGAAATTATATAGTCTCGCTGACTTTTTTATGGTAAATGTTGCCATCTATTCGAATAAATTTTTTAATCTATACCTCAAAGATCATATAAGAGCTTGGGAGAGAAAAATATGGTTTTTTAAATTGTTGTTTGCTGATAGAATCATCATATCAACCAATGTAAACAAAATATTCGATGTTTTGCTTGGGATTTTCTTGGATTTTTATCACCAAAACTAAGTAATTTGGTGGTCTCACAGACTTTTTTGTGCTAAATGTTGTCCTTTATCCAAATAAATTTTTTAATTGATACCTTACAGATCACATAAGAGCTAGGTAGAGAAAAATATTATATTTAATATTTGCTTGATGGATGCCATTTAACAAGATTCAAGTACAGTAGTCCCTCTCCAACTGTGGTTTCCAGTATCCACGGTTTTCTGGCTCATGCCTAAATGTATGCAAAACCGTTCCAAATTCTTCGGTCTGATTGTCTACATAAGTGCAGTGTGAATTTCGATAACACAGTCTAATAGAAAACGGGATAAATATAATGTATTCCAGAAGTCCCCAACCCACGGGCAAAATGCAGCCCCCGAGAACACTATGTGACCCGCGAGCTATGATGAAAAGGTGATCGGTAAAATTTTATATAGACAATTTCATATTTTTCCATTGTAATTAATCGTCTCAAAACCTTTCCAGTGGAGCTTTAACACTAGTAATTTATTTAGACTTGATTTTTGCTAATATGAGTCCACAGAATCCCTTGATAACTTTCAATGTAAACACTCATCCGGTTCGCCGAAGCTCTCGTGACTTCCAATGCGGCCCTCCGAAGCATTCACATCTATGAATGTGGCCCACCAGGCAAAAAGGTTGGGCTCCACTGCTCTATACAATCAGAAAAGTGTTGCTAACATTTTATAGTATAAATTATTTTTTAAGTGTTGGACCTCTTTTATGTTAATCCTATTGTTTCGATGAAACTGAACACTCACAAAAAAGGAGAAAATCCACAGGACTTTTAATTTACGTTTTCTCAAAAGTGGCCTAGTCATAACTACCCACAGTTCTCCACATGGCAGTCAACATGTCTAAGCATGTTTTGTATGTATTATAAGTCTTAAGGTATGTTTCTCAAGGATCACTCCCCCTAACCCTCTAATTTTCAATAATCCTTGGCCCTCTCCGACCATGGTCAAGCCAGGGACATATCCACCACGATTGGAGAGGGACTACTGTATAAGTTTATTTAAGTGCTTATATAAAGTGGAAGTTCCAATTAACAGATGCAATTCAAAATCATAATTCTGTGATAAATTTTAATAAGGATAACTAATACTTAATTAAAATCCACCCAGCAATTTTGGAGATCATACATGTGGACGGACGGAGATGTGCCTATAAGATGTTCTGCTGCTATTGCATGGATGGTAAAGAATGCCTAAAAATTATTTATACATAAGTATAAATAAATCTTTGATAATTGATGGATCACATTAAGAAAAGGGGTAAAAAGGTAACATTTAAGTTTCTAAAGTTATACTGTAAATTAATTCTTACAAGTAATAATTCAATATTGTTGTATGTAGATGTAAATATTAATATTAATTAATGTTTGATTGTATTTACCTCTTCATATTCTCTAAGACTACTGAGAAAACAGATGAAATGTTGACAGTCCCAATAGGTCACCATCTTTTTCCTCATATTGCAAACCTTCACCTTGGGTTCAAGGAGACCATCAGTTCCCAAAACCTGAACCTGGTGAAATTCCTGAAATTTAAAAAGGAAAATACAAAATAAAAGGTAATGCCATTACTAAATGTTATTGTAGTGTGAAACTCGATTAAAAATTTCAAATGCAACCTCAAAAAGTTAGTAAGTAATAAGGTTCAAGTACAATTGATTAAGTTGTTTTGCTCTTTTACAAATGGTGTATTTATAATTCTGATGTAATATTTTGTATCAAAATTTTAATCATTTTGGGAGCATGCTTGGGATTGCTTCACAGTAAGTGAAGAAATAATGAAAGAGAGAATTCATCATATCTAAAAATAACATTAACGAAACGAGTCAATGTTTTTGTTTAAATAATCAGCTGTGACAACAAATTCCCCAAATCCTTTTCCTGCAAGGGTTTTCAGATTATCTGTCTATCAATCTTTCTTCTTCTCCATGAAAGCTCTCCTATCTGGAGGACAGATTGCATCCAAGACTTAATTACTGAATACTTTCACTTGTTCCATATTTTGCATAGATATTTTGCCAGCCTGCTCCATGTGTAGTATAGGTGAAAGTATTGTTTTCGTGAAAAGAAAATTGATTTCGAGATTTCAATCAATGTTTTGAGGTCCCCTGAACATGTTTTGACTATTTTCTTGATGTATGTGTGTGATATGAACTTTGTATGCACTCTAGCTCAAAAACTATTATTCAGATCATCGCAAAATCTTATATTTGATATTTTTATTGAAGGGACAAGAGCTGATTAGTTTTTGGTTAAAATCAGTCAACCGGAAGTAGGTGTTTACTCTTCTCACTTATCCGTTTCTATCAAATATTTGCTTCAATACTTGATCAATGTAAAGTTATTAGAATAAAAATTGTAGAAAATTTAATTTTCAAAACTTTTGTTTGAAACATTTCCCCATATAATGCATTGTTTAAGACAGAAGTTCTCAACAAAAAATTCATCACCACAACCCGTTGCCAAGGTTCAAACTCTGGTCTGGTGCATGGAAAATCAGTACTCTAACCTATATATATGTAAATATAGAGGGTGATTCATGACTTTATGTCAATACTGCTGTAGCTTATTCCCGCGGCCATTCCCAGTCAGCAATGTCATATGAACATGGGTCTGATTCTCAACGGTTACAGAGATATGGGTATTTGAAATACAGTTTAGGTGTACATGCATCAGTTCCCTGATCGATGGATTGGCCATTGAGGTCTGCAGAGTTGGCCACCAAGGTCACCAGACCTAAGCCTGCTAGGTTTCCATGTGTGGGGTCACATGAAAGCCATGGTTTATGAATGCAAAGCGGCAATAGAGATGAACTATTTTCTGAAATTTTAGGTGCTGCAAGATGCATAATGATCCTGAGGTTGTTGGTAGTCAGGGCCAGCAGACCGGGGTAGCAAAACAGGCAACTGCCTAGGGTGCCAGAGATTGAGGGGCACCATGAAGAGCCAATGTTTTGATTTCACGGCACTGTATGTGTGTGTCTGTATTCTTTTTTACTTTCTCCATATACGTAGTATAAGGGAAAGTATTGTATTCATGAAAAAAATTGACTTCGAGATTTCAATGGAAATAGACGTTTTGAGGTCCCATGAACATGTTTTGACCATTTTCTCGATGATGTCTGTGTGTGTGCATGTGATGGTTTTTTGTGGGTGCTCTAACTCAAAAACTATTAATCAGGTCAACGCAAAATTTTATATTTAACATTTTTATAAAAGTCACAAGAACTGATTAGTTTTTGGTAAAAATCGGTCAACCAAAAGTGGGTGTTTACTCTTGTCACTTATCCGTTATTATGAAATATTTGCTTTAATATTTGATAAATGTAAAAATGTATTGGAATAAAAGTTGTAGGAAATGTAATTTTCTACAACCTTTGCTTGAAACATTTTTCCATATAATGCATTGTTTAAGAGATACCTTATATTTTTAGCTGCCACCACCATGCCACCTACCGACGACTATTGTTAACAATTGATGCTTAGTTACGTCTTAGTAACGATTCTTTTTCTTTTCTTAATTATTGGAGCTTTGTGGCTATATCCAATATCAGAAGGCTATGGTTTGAGTTTATTTCTGTTCTTTTGTCAAGTCAAAATTTTCTCGGTTTCTTAAAATATTTATTATTATGTAACCTATTTGGAATTTTTAGAAATATTACAGATATGGAGAAAGTCATGTGGTGGCCACATCAGATTTTTTAAGTAATATATATGTATCTTTCATCATATGTAATTCTTGAAGATGTTGACGTACCAACTAACTTATGAGCCTAAAGTTATGATTTGCTAAAAATATTCTTCTCAATGGCCATTTAAACCACTATTACTTACCATGAAGTTTTTTAATGTGGAAAAACATTGTTTTTAATAAGTATGAAAAAATTATTTAATAATAAAAAAACAATCGTTTATTAATATTTTATTTAAGTAATATCAGTGCTTATAGATGTCATTGTGTAATTACTATTAAAAATAATTTTTATCTATTAGATTTTTAGTATCATTTAGATTGGAGTAGGGTGCCAAAAAAAAGTTTGCCTAGGGTGCCAAACTGTCTTGTGCCAGCCCTGTTGGTATAGGTCGACCGGACTCAAAAGACCCTTCTAGCAAAAGTGGGCGGAGCAAAGGAGGATGCCGGGAGCTCACTCGGTACCCCCACTCTTTTGGCTTCGGATAACTTCACACCTTACGGATGCTCACGCCTGACGAAATTCTCACGCGGGATAATCGATGAATTTTCTGTTTAATATTTCATGATTTCTGATAAATTATTTATCTGTTGTGTTTATAAAGTATTTTTGATTGCTGAATGATGGACTGTAACAAGTATCAAATCATTTATTATAATAAATATGCATATTTTAATTTCTTAAGTTCAAGCAGACGAGTATAATTTTGCGAATGTACGCAAATATTATTCCATGAAATATCGGTTAAGTATTTTTTAATTACATTAGTAATAAAATTAATGCCACAATTAATAAAGAATTCATTCACCATTACCAGGAGAAATATGTATAAAATGAAAAAGACTTTCCGAAACACGTTCCGACGCTGCGTCCCAGATGTCCTCTGAACCCACAAAGAAAAACCAATAAACTGCGAATTCTAAAAGGCTGAAAAACGTGCCATTCTAGCAATTGAAAAGGAGGAGCCATAAACAAATAAATGAAAGAAATCCTGGCGAAAAAGCGTAGGCACATGAGCCATGATGAGTTAAAATAGTGAAAAATATTTGCCATTAGCGAGAGGTTACATTGTGCTGTGCGTGAATGTTCTCATATTTAGAACCTTTCAGAATCGGTACTTTTTTTAAGATTATAAGGTGGCTCAGTTGAAGGGACTGAATCTCTTTTATATGAGAATAAAAGGAAGCCTCAGCTGAAGGGATCAAATGAAAATACGTGAGGAAAATTCACAAGTAAATTCATGGAACTAGAGACTCCAGTAGCCGTACTTGTGCTCTCCACTACGTTGTATTTGAGACCGATATATTTGTTTTCCCGTAAAAAAGTAGCCACTTTGTACACAATCTCCCGTGCTTTTCCTATCAATGGTCTCCCGGAAACGGGCGTAATTCTTAATGAAGATGCCATTTCATTCAAAAACAACAATAACCACAAAAATAACAAATAAAGAAAAACTAAAGAAACAACGAAATGCCGAATAACAATAGCAACAATAAAAATAACAAATACTATCAACAATCAACAAAAACTTCAAAGAGGAAGATACCGGGGAGATCGAAACGTTCAAATATGCGTGCTGAAACTGACTGAAGCTGCCGCTGTAGTGTGGAAAGGGGAAAAAAGAGGGGCTGCGCCAATTGGAGGGGTAAGCTACGGCGCAGGTTCTTTTGAGTCCGGTCGACCTATAGTGTTACACATTCAGTAGTCAAATGAGTCAGGATGTGCAGCCAAGCTGAAGGCAACCATTTTGAACATCTTTACTAGTAGTATAGAATCTCGGTTTTGTATCTCCCTCTGCATCTCCATTTTATATGGAAGTTATGTTTACGAGAAGCAATGTAGCATAATTTTCATTCTCATTATAAAATTAATTAGAATCTTATTCATAATAAAACAAAAATCGTAATTTTCCACAATTTTTTTTCCCTCTCACCACCGGTTTCACCATGATACGGCATCATCTGGTATCACAGTGAAACCAGTCGTGAGAGAAAAAAAATAGTGTGGAAAAGTATGATTTTTATTTTATTATGAATATTATTAATGACTTCCACGAAGTCATGCCTGATAAGGTTATTTATATTAATTAGAATCATTGTACAAACATGGTACTTGAACCAAACAATGCCTTAAAGATTTAAAATTCATTTACTTAGTGCCGATTTGGAAATACGTGTCAAATTGGATCATATACTAATTTTAGGCATGAAGATTTCACGTTTTTTGGGTTAAAAATCATTTGCCATCAAGGAAAATTGCGTTGTTGTATCTTGGACAAATTTTGGACATTGCTTAGAGATACTCCACCTCCTATTGCTGTCAGTCTCCCTACTGTCCAATTTTTGAACAACACACATGCAATAATAAATACAAGAATTTAATTTAAATAAAAAATAATATTTCCCTTCCATATGGATGGACTTTTGCATTAGTTTATTATAAATTGAATTTTAAAATGTAAGAACTTGTTCCAATAAACAATTTAATTCAATTCAAATCATCTTGAATTTCAAATACCCATAGTTCCACAACTGTTGAGAATCAGACCCATGTTTATACAGCATTTCTGACTGGGAATGGCCTCAGGAATAAGCTACTGAAGTATTGACATAAAGTCATGAATCAACCTGTATATGGGTAGAGAGGGAGTTATGATGGAATGCTTATTTAAAAGGAAGAGAATGTCTTCCTACTTGAAGAGAACAAAATATTTCGGCTTTATCTTCAGTGGTGCACTTACACTTGGAGGTATGCATCTAATGCTGAATAAGTGTAGTCGTAACTTTTCCTGTTTTTTATCACCACAGCAAATTGTTTGTTATGATTCAAACAATAATATCTAGATAAACCTTTCTTATTATGAAACTTTGGTTTTTTGTATATGTAAAACAAAGCTCTCAAATAAATCAATTTCAAATGTTACTCACATAATCAATTTCATGAGTTTTGGAGAGGGAATTAGCTTCTTTCACCATGATTTGCATTTCATGGAGACCAACTTCGTTATCCTCTTTGAGTGTACTATGGTTTATATCTCCATCTGGAGTTACTGTACTGTTCAATATATCCTCCAAGTCCTGGAATAAAAAGTTGAAAAAGCGTTTATAAAAGATCAAGTGTTCTTACACAGAAATAAAAATTCAATAATAAATAAAATCTATCTTTAAATAAAGCATCTACACACACACACACACACACATGCACACACACACACATATATATATTATATATATATATATATAATTTGCCAAAGGCAAAAGATTTCAGTATGATGTCCCGGCACATGGTGGTAAGGGCATAAAGGAGGGGAGTGAGTTGTGTGGAAGAGGGGAGTGAGATGCGCGAGACAGGTCACTACCCATATAATACTTCTACAGCATACTACACTGTAGTTCCGGCGCACTTTGATAGGGGCAGTCCCTCTTGATCTTTAAACTTCTTTTAATAGAAGGATCAGCATTCTGCTGTCAGCAAAATTTCTGGCAGCTTGCATTATATCATTTAACTTTTTGAGGTTGAAGTTCGGCTTTTCTATTTCTAACTCCTAATCAACCTTATCTTTGCTGGTGTTTGAATTTATTAACTCCACCAGATCTTCATCTGTCAGTTCTTCCTCATGTGACTCGAGAAGTTCCTCAACTTCTGCCACATTGAGGTCCTCAAATCCCTCACCTGCCACACGATGAGACAGCTCCACTATCTTATGCATCTCCGCGGCAATTGTGGGGAATCCTGCGTCTCCATTCACTGCTGCCTTCCAAAGCTTTCTCCAACAAGCATTTATGGTGTCCTGCTTGATTTCATCTATGGACTCCTTTACGTTCACTATACACTCAGCTATAGTGTAACATTTCCAACAATCAGTTACTGTTAGAGATGAATCACGGTCCATTGCCTCACAGATTCCTGCAAAAGTTCTATGAATGTAATAGCTTTTGAAGCATTTAATAATTCCCTGATCTAATGGCTGCACAAGAGATGTGGTATTTGGCGGTAAGAACGCCACTTCAATGTAAGGATATGCCCTATGGAGCTTTTCACTTGGATGACCTGGCGCATTGTCTATAATTAGAAGCACTTTGAATTCCAGTTTTTTTCTTGAAAGGTATTTTCTACATAAGGAGCAAAACAAGTAGCCAGTCCATGAACACTGTTCCGGTAACCCATGCCTTACGATTTGACTTCCAGAAGACTAATAACTGCTCCTTATTCTTACCTTTAAGTGCACGTGGATTCTCTACTCTAGAGAGAAGCATTGGCTTCACCATACAGTCTCCTGATGCACTGGCGCATAGGAGAAGTGTCTTTCAATGCCTTGAAACCTGAAGCAGTCCTCTACTCCTTGGAGATGAAGGTTCTAGATGGCATCCTCTTTCAGAACAGGCCCGTCTTGTCCGCATTAAAGACCTGTTCTGGACAATAACCTTTCTTCTCTATCAGCTTCGTCAGCTCACCCACGTAATTTGTTGCGGCCAATGCTGTCTCCCCGACAATCTTCACATTATGCAGACTGTATCTCTTTTTGAAGATGTGGAACCACCCCTTGCTTGCTTGAAAACTTGTAGAAGGTTGAGAAGTGCTGCCTAATGTCTCAGACAGGTGGTTGTAAATTTGCATCATTTTCTGCTGAATCATATTGCTACTCAAAGGAACTTTTTTTTGTGTTTGATCCTCAATCCACAGAGAGAGGGCTTTCTCTGCCTTTTCAATGTTTGTATCACGGGATGTGTACGTAACTTTTGAGTTCAAAGGTGCATTAGCCGCAACACTCACCCTAATTGTGCATTCACTTTCTCTTATTGTTCTCACGGTTGATTCATTCATGTCAAAATATCTACCGACAGATGCTGCACTTTCCCCCTCTTCCTAGGCGATTTAGGATTTCCACTTACGCGTACGAAAATTTGGCAATGTTGAGAAAACTACGAGTGTAGTGTGAAAAGAGTGTAACACTGGTGGCCCAACTTCAGGTGTGGGTCATCCATGGATAATCGAAACCGGGGATAACAAGGGACTACTGTATACTGATAATGAATACATGCATTCAAAGTATACAACAAATGCGTTCAGTGAGAAATTAGGTCATAAAATCTTTTTTCTGTTTTGACAGTCTTAGATTTGGGGTTGTCTTGAATTCGGGTATAAAGAGTATTAAATAAACCTCCTGAGAAGTAAATTTTTGTTTTTAGCCTTATATGATAAACTATATATTTGCAGCAATGATAAATAGATTAGTGCTCATTTCTTAAAGTAAATACTTGCCTGAAAGTAATTAGACTTGTAAGGCAAAAGGCTAACAGAAAAGTTATCCATTTCAGATATTCTCCTCTGCCTTCCCCTTTCTAGCTCTGCTTCAAGAATATCCTTCTGATGCTCCAGTTCCTTCTTTGCCTTTTCTACATTTTCTAATAATTCCTTCTGTTGTATCTGAAGTCATCGAATAAAAGTCAGCAATTAATTTTCAATGCATGTTAATTTCAGCTATGATGAGTTTTTGAAAACATATTGAGAAAAGCAAGCAGAACTGCCAAGGATATTGGCAATGGTTATAACTGCTGATGAAAGAGAAAAGATTTCAAAGCTTTGTAACAGAACTGAACAATGCTCAAACCACTCTTGTATTTCAAAGGGCTTGTAAGTTGTTTGATGGCAAAATATGCTGAATCTATTATTCTTGGAAAATCATACAATTTCACAAAATTAACTTTCCCATTTTTTCCTCCAAAAATTGTCCATCAGTGGCTTGTAATATATGCAAGTAAATATGACATGAAATATAAATAAATACAAGAAATATAAAGATAAAAGAAGAAAAAAGAATGAACTTACAAGTGATTGTCCAAGATTATTGATTTGGGTTTCAAATGTTTCACGTTGTTGACTTAACTTTCTTTCAGCTTCTTCATTAGCTTTTTGTAATTCTTTCAAAGCATTTTGCTTTGCTTCTTCTAACTCTTGACGCAATCTAGAAAAAAAACAAGGTACATTAAATTCCTTAAAGAGGAGTGTAACATATATGACTGACTAAATACAGAGCATAATAATATCAACAAACCTGGTATTTGCCTTTATTGATATTAGCAAAGGAAAACAAAAGTTTTATTGAATTAAATGTTTTGCTAGAAAAACTTCATCTAGAACTAGAAAAGTGAATAACAAGTATTTGGACTGCTTAAAATTATGGAGCTAAAAGGTATATCACTCATTATAAAATTCAGATACTTAAATGTATATAAATAACTGCATCAAAATGGTCTTTTGACTAACAATGTTTTTACTCACTTAGCTTCTTGAACTTGCTTCAGTTCTTGCCTAGCAAATTCAAAGTCTAACCCAGCCAGTTTTTTGTATTTTGAACCAGAAATTTTGGGTTGGTCAGAAGGATTATTGACAAAGAAGAAATGGTTCCCTCCAATGACAAGTCGATCACCATGTTTCAAAGGATGATAACCATCTCTGACAATCGAATATCCATTGACAAAAGTATCACTGGCAGTAGAAGATCCTGTATGCAGAATAAGCTTCCCTTTATCATTCTCAATCGTGCTGTGGGAAGATTAAAAAATATTAAGCATTAAATATTAGTCTAGCACAGTGGTTCTCAACCTTTTTTGCTCAATTCCCCCCTTTCACCATAGTTCAGACTATCATTCCCCCTTCCCAAGATAGTCAAACTCAAAAGATGCATTTCAAATAATATGCATATAATATTGAAAATATTTTATTTTGTCTGTATTAGTACATATACATTTATTTTGATATTTTTACGGTAGAGTATTACAAATTTAATAGCAGTAGAAATGTTGATAGATTTTAAAATTTGAATAAATTTAGGGTTTTTATATTCAGAACTAATTATTTTACAGACTAAAGTTACTGAAGCATACTTCAATAAACAAAAAGTTCAATAAAATTCCAGAGAAATACAATTTATTTTATTCGATGAAGATTACAATCAATGAG
Organism: Tanypteryx hageni; assembly: GCA_028673005.1. Taxonomy (NCBI): domain Eukaryota; kingdom Metazoa; phylum Arthropoda; class Insecta; order Odonata; family Petaluridae; genus Tanypteryx; species Tanypteryx hageni. Next base: position 64,117,017 of record CM054116.1, read on the forward strand.
AAACCTGTGATTGTTTTTCCTTTGCCAGTTCTTGGATACGCGGAGGAGTGCTTGAAAGGGCACAGCGCAGGTCATCTTCAGCCTCCAATCTACTTTGTTGCTTCATTTTTATTTGCAACAGAGTTGAAAAGCCTGACTCACAGAGATATGTCGACACAAATGGAAGTAATGTATGAATAGCTCTTTCTGCCACTTTTGGGTAGGAATCGCACATCAAGGGCCAAAATTCTGTGATTGACTTCTCATCAAAATTATTTTTTGCTCCCGAATTGCTCGACTCTAGCAATATCAAAAGACATACCTTACATCAGTGTTTCTCAACCTGGGGTTGGCACTTTATTTCTCGGGGGTCCGCAAGTTGAGTAGGACATGTTTATTTTTATCTATAACTTGTTTGATCCTGCACACAGCTGTGATTAATATTTCAACATGAAAAAATGAGACAACAAATGTATGCAATTTTCATGGGGAGAGGGTCTGCAGAAATTGTGAAACATCGTAGGGGGTCTGCAGCTCTATAGAGGTTGAGAAACACTACCTCACATGACTTAAGTTTCCAAATTAAATTCTGCTAGGCAATATTACAACTAAATCATATCTAGAAATTGATGGAATGAAATGATCATAAGATTCTATGCAGATAGGCATAAGCTGTAAAGTTGAGAATAACTTTGAAACTAGATCTTATGATCATTTCATTCAATCAATTTCAACAACAATCATTAAAAGCTAAAATTATTGTACTCCATTTAAATTTAATTTGCAATAGGGGCTCTGCCTCTGGCACCTACAGTACCCACCACATTCCTTGCTCAGTGAGGTGAATTCACCCACTGCACGGGCTAACCCCCAGCATATATTTGAGGTAGAAAATTATATTGTCGCATTTTGGGGCTTCCTCTTAGTAGAGGAACATTTCATATCACATACTTTTCTCTGCCAATTAAGAAAAGCTTCCTAAACAATGGGTCTCAACCTCCTGGGGAATTTGCAAAGTTACAATATTTTAAACGTTTTAGGTTTTTAAAGTGTGCTGGATTATTTTATTAAATCACTTAATCCACAGATAAAATAAATGCTTGTAATATATTGAAGTTAATGATACATTTTATACTTATTAAAGGGTCACGATAAGGACACCTGTCATAAGAGGGGGTGCACAGACATGTAAAATGTGGGAACTGCTGTCCTAAACCACATCATAGAGGGTGAATTTTTCAACAGATGAATGAGGAAAGAAGACATTCGGCATGCATGGACAGCAAGTTTGGTGTTCCTGAAGGAGAAGTGGCTTCCATATTTTAAAGGCCATGCTAATTAGTCCATATATAAATTCTTCTGTATAATGATCTAAATTGCGGTACATGTTCCTGTTAAAATACACTATCATAGCATAAAATAGGTGAAATATGTTTATTGAAGAACATATCTTAATTCCAGCATATATATGTATTTGTAAATCTGCGCTACTCACTCCGGAGTCTCGGGTCCTTCCTGCTTTGATCATCACTTGCTTGCTCCCTCTTACTTCTGCTAGTAATTCAGTATAGCTCACTCTATTACCCTTGCCTTTACTGACTTTTACAGATGACTGCTTTCTTTATTCTCATAAAATTTCTGAAAGACAGTATTTTCTATGTTTCCTTTCCATTTGAATTTTTATTCCTTATTTAGATCGGCAACTTCACAGCTCTTCATGAAGCAGAACATAGCCATTGAATGTGTCGTGTGCAATCCTCACCTTCACTTTCCCTCCCCTCCAGCATCTCCCTTTGTAACAGGTTGCGCACGCAATCCCTAACCCTCCATCCTCTCAGCTTATTCACTGCACTGCCATCTTCCCCTCTAGCCACAAAGTAACAGGTCAAAGCTTGAGGGAGGGGAAAAACTTTTTTAGTAGATAGAGAGATAAAATGTAACTATTCACCAATGGTTGACTGCCACAAGTGGACCATCTAACAGAATATCTGCCATCTCAGTGTTAACGGATGCCTCTGTACAATTAGGTAAGCGCCCTATTCGTACACATCCAGGTGGTAGTAGGTACAATAACGTTCCACTCAATCCAGGGTCTGCAGAAAGATTAATAAGGCAAGCAGTTTTTTGGGTTGAATTAGTAGGGCTTTCTCTTGATACATTTCCATCTCCATCACTAAGGCACACAGCCAAGCCACGGCGACGTAGAAAAGCTATCTCAGCATTCTTACATTTCTCGGCTTCAGCAATACGCTCAGCCCATGTTCTGCAAGAAAACCATAAAAACACTGCTAAATTGAACATAATCATTGTTTATTGTTAATGATCGTATGTATATACATATAAGACATCCCAGAATTTAAGAACTCCCTTCCCATCTAATAGGGATTCCTCTTTAAAGAAAAACAAGAGAGAAAAGATGCACACATTATGTGTGCATACATGCAAGGCAGAAGTGTTCTTTACGATTTATGCAATCATGCCAAATAAGATAAATATTAATGACTTAGTATAATTGGGAATAATTTTGAAACGAGAAAAAAGTCTGCTATGACCGGGAATCGAACCCAGGTCTTCCACTTGCAGGGCAGATATTCTACCATTGAACTACCGTAGCAGATCATTTTTCTCGTTCCTGAACGCGGATGTTTTCTTGGTTGGGATGGAACTAGCCAAGCTAGTATCAAACTGCCCCAACAGATGTCCTCGAAGAGATACACCGAAGAAAACTCCTCCCTCTCAAATGGTGAGATTTCCAAGTAAGAAATTGGTGGAATAAAGTGATCCGAAGATCCTATGCAGACAGGCATAAGCTGTAAAGTTGGGAATAATTTTGATAATAATAATTTTACATCCGCGTTCAGGAACGAGAAAAATGATCTGCTACGGTAGTTCAATGGTAGAATATCCGCCCGGCAAGTGGAAGACCTGGGTTCGATAGTCATAGCAGACTTTTTTCTCGTTTCAAAATTATTCCCAACTTTACAGCTTATGCCTGTCTGCATAGGATCTTCGGATCACATTATTCCACCAATTTCGACTTAGTATAATGTCTAAGAACTGAAAAATGGTATGCAAGTAGTGATGTCAAGGAAATATCAAATTTTTGTTTCACCGACTAATTTCCTAACCAGTTGCAATTAATAAAACAATTGAAAATTACTTAAAACATACCTCACTCCAATAGTAGTAATATAATCTTTATGTTCACATTCATTCCTTCGTCGTAAATTACCCATTTCTATTCACTTACAAACATTGTGTATATGTAAAGAAAATAAACGTATTTACATTAATTTCTTTGTATAGATAATCCATTTCCCTTTATTTTCCAAATGTTGCATGTGCACAAAAGAAAATTAAACTAATTAAGCATTTACAGCAGATATTTTTTACTTCAGTTATCATGAAGATAGTTTTCGTTGACAATTAAAAAACACGGGAAAATTTTTCTAAGTCTAAAGTGAATTACGATTTTCTCGTTTGATTTTCTTGAAATCAGCTCTTACTTCAATAAAAATGTACTGAACAAAACATATGCTATTTCACTAGTTCCACAAAGTCATTTACAGACTTTTTTGTTATAAGTGATATTGTGCAAGATATAAAGAAAAGTTCATTTTTTGTCACCAGTAAAGTGGCACTCCCGATTGGGCCACATAAACCATTTATACCATTTTCTTAGTTTTGTTGCCCCCATATTATAAATACCAAATTTAATCAAGTAGTTTCTGAATAGACACATACGGACTGATGCACACAGCCCCCATATAATAAATACCAAATTTCATCAAGTAGTTTCTGAATAGACACATGCGGACTGATGGACACAGCCTGGCCATAAGGTGTTCATTTTTCACTTATTGTAAAGAACGCCTAAAAAGGTCTGAAAAACCAAGTAGTGACACTTTTTCTTGGGCTAATGAAATAATTTCCACATGTAAATAGCACATTTCTTTTGATTTTTTCCAATGTCATACATTTGCTTTGATATCACCAGATTTTCATGCTGCTGCACAGCTGCTTATTTATCTTATCCTAACACTAGCAAATATACCCGGCGTAGCTCGGGTTTTTAAATCAATACAAAATAATTTGAAAAAGATATGAGAATAAATTAAGTATTTAAACCAAGCTAATTTTAAAATAAAACTTATTTGTTCTGCCGTAACTTTGCAGAATTGCATAATTAAAATGAAAGAAAGTAAAAAACTGTAAAAAATCCCACTATAAAGTGGGATTTTTTAGTTTTTTCTTACTTTCTTTCAAGTTAATTTTTACTTTCTCCATATGTAGTATAGGGGAAAGAATCGTTTTCATGAAAAAAATCAATTTCGAGATTTCAATGGAAATACACGTTTTGAGGTCCCCTGAACACATTTAGACCATTTTCTCAATGATGTCTGTGTGTGTGTGTGAGATTTTTTGTGGGTGCTCTAACTACTAACTACTACTACTACTAACTACTAACTCTAACTATTAATCATGTCAACACGAAATTTTATATTTAACATTTCTATAAAAGTCACAAGAACTGATTAGTTTTTGGTAAAAATCGGTCAACCGGAAGTGGGTGTTTACTCTTGTCACGTATCCGTAATTTTGAGATATTTGCTTTAATATTTGATAAATGTAAAAATGTATCGGAATAAAGGTTGTAGGAAAGTTAATTTTCTACAATCTTTGTTTGAAACTTTTGTCCATATAATGCATTGTTTAAGAGATATCTTATATTTTTAGCTGCTATTATACTATTGTTATCAATTGACGCTTGGTTACATCTTAGTAACGCTCCTTTTTCTTTTCTTAATTGTTGAAGCTTTGTTAGGATGGTGAGATGTAATAATTCTATCATAAAATTCTTCAGATCTCAACAAGATCTAGCAAATTCTGTACATTGTAACAAAGTTACAGCAGCGGAATTGACTAATGTTGCCTATGGTCTTTCTTATAGAAATTTATATTGTAGCTCTAAACTTGCAACTGTTACATTTCCTGATTCAAAAATTGCTGCAGATATGCTTCTTGGCAGAACTGAAGAATCAAGTCTTGTGTGTTCCATTCTGGCTCCTCTTTCCATCGAACCATTGGTAAAAAAATTACAGGATGATAATTTCTTCTAATCCATTGCAATAGATGCCTCAAATCAGGGCAATATTAAAATGTTTCTGTTAGTAATTAAATATTACACTCTGACAGAAGGATTAAAACAGTTTTTACTACATTATTATGAAGATCCAAAAGAAAGATCAACATATTTTTACCAATATTAAAAATAAGCTTCAGGAAAACAAATTAAAACTCGAATATTATACTCTGACAGAAGGATTAAAACAGTTTTTACTACATTATTATGAAGATCCAAAAGAAAGATCGACATATTTTTACCAATATTAAAAATAAGCTTCAGGAAAACAAATTGAAACTCGAGTATCTTATTTGGCCGATAACGCAAATGTCAACTTTGGAAAGTTTAATTCGGTCTTCACACGTCTAAGAAATGAAAATCAGAATATATTAGAAGCAAGATGTTCGGCCCATATTGTTCACAATTGTGCGAAATATGCGATCAGGAAATTGGATTTTGATACAGAGGAATGAGTCACAAAAATTTACAAGTATTTTGGTAGCCATTCAAAAAGGATGAAAGAACTGAAAGAAATATTTGAATTTGTTGACATTGAATATTTAAGGATGCTACGCCATGTAGCAACACAATGGCTCACTCAAATGTTTTCTGGCAGTAAGGAGCTACTTTGTGTCGGCAGGTGAAGAATGCCCCTTTCAAATTTCCAAATATTTCCCTAGTGAAAAAGATGGTTCACATTTAAATGTTGAATTTGTGTCACATACGGAGTTGTATTTATTTTTTACAATAACGTTCTTAAATTATTTCATGAAATCATCCTCAAACTAGAAAAGTCCAGGTTTTTGACCACTGAAGTGTATGGTGCCGTAAAACTTTGCTCCTTATGAGGTTACTTTGCCCCAAAATAAAAAAATGTTACAAGGGCATCTAGTGAGCACTGTAGTGAACATTAGGCATATTTTCCATCATGAAATCATTGGTGGCACTGCCAACCTTACAGGAGTGAGTTGTTGGACCAGTCAGCCATGTCATTCCATGTGACTGTAAATGTTAAGTGAATACACAATTCTGTTGGATTTATAGCCTGCAAAAAGTTCTCAGAATCTGCTATCACACATAAGACTTAAGAGGTGAAGAGTAATTTCTTACATAAAATTCAATGCTGATCACGAAACTGTTAATGGTTTTCATGTACTTCTATTTTTTTACTGTAGTTATGATCGATTTTATTTTGGAGGTTATGTTTTCAGGAACTCTGGGGCTACTTTGCACAACAAATTTTATCAGATACGAATGATGAGGAGGCTGTAGATGATAATATAATTATTCAAAGTTCATCTGATGATGAAGACTGGGATTTTTACAGACAGAGGTGTGTTCGTGAATTAGAGGATGTAGATGAATCTGTCAATAATCCAGAACAAAGTTTGAAACCCATAAATCGACAAGTTGGGGCATTTGTTGTTTTTATGTATGAAGACAAACTATATCCAGTAGTCATTGAGAGCTTCACTGAGGAGGGAGCATCAATTAGTGCAATGACCAAGTCTATGAAAGCTTGGAAGTGGTCACTGAACAAAGACGAACTGTTTTATGAATGGAAAGACATTGGGAGCATAAGTCCTCAAAGATTAAACAAACAAGGATATTTCAATGTCCCTGAGCTACAGTTTATTGGATGATTACAAAGAGTCCGATTACCTATATGACAAATGTTATGAACCAATTATGCTGTATTTTTATTCTATTTTCTAAATACAGAAATATTTCTTTATTTTTTGGGCCCCAAAATTGAAAATTTTCAGTCAGCACTTCATATTCTTATGATCATAATAGAGAAAATGTGATGGTTCTACTTTACTTTACCATGTCTATCTAGTAATATAGCATTGGTTTTCAATCTGGAGCAAAGTTGCCTGCCCGTATGGGCTACTTTGCTTCGCAGTTTTGTGGGTTTTTCGACTATTGCAGCCAATCTGATGTGAAAAAAACAACAAAACAAATTAAGTTCTCCATCTGTGAGGGTTTTTTATCATGTTGTGACCATGTTTTTCGAAAATGTCTACTAAGAGGAAAGCAAGTGATACAGGAAGCAGAAGCAAAAAGAAGACGTTGACTTTAAGTGAGAAAAGAGCTGCTAAATAAACTTGCTAGTGGCCAGAGTGTGGCATAGTGAGCAGACAATACGGGATAAATGAGTCAACTGAGCACAAAAGTTACTGGGGTTCATTTTGTAGTGCACACCAATTTTAATGCATGCATTTTTTTTGCCTTTTACGCGATTCAATAAATATTTTTTCGGCATATTCTTTGTTAATCATGGTTTATGCAAAATTATCTCGGCAAACTTATTGTATGGCTACGGCAGATTTAAGTGCCACATTATATTGGTTTGAAACCACTTTTAGCATACCATTTCATTATTTATTGTTGTAAAAATAATGGAGAGCCATGAACCTAACCCCCATTTTCTCATAAGACCTTTCCTTCCATTTTCGCGGATTCCAAATTTGCTGTGTTTTAGGAATGTAACCCCCACGAATTTGGGAGTTTTACTGTATAAGTGTGAACATTTCTACAAAAACTTAGCTTCATATTTCACTGATTACGTTACTAAACACTTGACTGAAAATAAGTCAAATTTGCAACTTTTCACTCTGCTGCCAACTTTAGAGATTAGTAAGTCTTAGAAAAAGTCTGAATTCTTCACTATTCATTGTGTATTATACATTACATAGAGACTTACTGTGTAAACATAGAGACCTGTACTATTTTATTCTTGTAAACTGTGAACATTTAAAAAACTTAATTTTTTTGAGAAGCAATAAAAAAATGCCCATTTCATGGGTATATATCAGAAAAAATAAAAGCCTTGACCCAATTATGAGGCTGTATTTCAAAACAGGAGCCTACATACTTATAGTGTATGAAATGTGGTTTCCCTATCTTACTTAGTTAATACTTCAGTTATGAGACCTTGAAAATGCTCGAAAAATTTGCAGCTGGAAAATTATGACATGCACACCTTCATTCTGGATACCATTTCTCAGAACTGTTTAGAATTAGGTCACTAATACTTGACAGGCTTTCATGTCATGAATATAGCTATATTTCTGCCAAATATGATTAAAATCTGAGATGGTCATCTGTGAGGCATTCGTTCATTTGATATGGAATGACCCATATGATAAGCGGGGACTTATCACATTAGTTAATATAAAGGCATATAGAATTTTATTTACATGCCTTGAGCTAAATCCTTCCACTATCACATACAGCAGTTATCAATACAGGGCAATAAAAATTAACAATGAAATGATTGAAGAATGAACTTGGTGTAAAAAGCCTGCAATTAACAGTAAAGTATTAAAAAATAGTTCATAATAAATGGATTTCATAAGTAAACATACTTTTCTGCTTTTTTCAGCTGTTCTTCACTTAGCTTCAGCCTTTGTTTTAAATCTTCAATTTCCATTTCTTTAGCCTGGACATCCTTTGATGACATATCTGTATTGCTGGCTGGTTTCTGAGCATTTTCTAATGATGCTGTTTCAAATGGGATAATTCGACGAGGAGCAATCCTTCTTTGCCCTTCATAGTCCAGGCGTATGGCTCTAAGACGCTCAATCTCAGCTTTCAACTCCCTGAAATCAAGTGAAAAATTTGACGACCTTAAAATATATTGAGTGATTGAAGTTCATGGCAAAAATCAATTGAAACTCAAAATTAGTAAAAAAATCATTTAGCTCCAGATCAACCATTGGTATATAAAATATTGCATCTATTTAATAGATGTTCTTAATTTGATGATCCTGAAATATGAAGGAAATCCATATAACATGCATTATATCTCATTATGCAATTCTATAATTCCTTTCAATTCACAACAAAATTTATTCCGACTGTTGACTGGAAAAGGTTAAGTGAATTGTGAACACTGAAACAGCTGGTTTGAGGATCAGCAAATTTCATCAACTTTTATGACATTCATCGAGAATTCAAGGTTCTAATATTATGCTCAATGTTTAGGTCAATTTTAATTTTTGGAGGTTTTAGCTGCTAAGGTGGATTTATATATTCCAAGATATAAGGTAGTTCTATCTACTTGCCAAATTAACCAATGATTGAGACCATAAATACATTTAGTGGTATTCAGGCATTATTGCTGCTCAACTTTTTGTCACTGCATAGTTTTCATTAATCTCTTATTGTAAAAAGAACCTTTAAGATAAGGCAAGACTACACAAATTCAGTCAAATCATTTTCAATTAGAAAAACTCATACATATCATGACTTATATAAATCGCAAACAAAGGTCACAAGATGTTTTAAAAAATACTACTACTACTACATATGATACATACAGACATCTTATTATATAATAAGCTATGTTTGTCCCTCACGCTCGACTGTAGCGCTGCTCTTAAAAAGGCTTTATAAAAGAGTGGGAGAAGAGAACCATTTACAGCTGACCGTAATACTATTTTAACAAAACTTTCCGAGTAGGTAGAAAATAGAAATTTGGTAGGAATGTTTGATTCTTATAATAAGTCATTTACAAAAAAAAATCCTCAAAAACGACCTGGGCTCGACTCCAGTAGATAATTTCTATTTCATATAAGATAACACGTAAAAATCGATTTTTGGACTTACAGGCTTTTACTCTTTAGCAAATTAACATTAGAAATACTTGACCTACGATCTTCCGACCTTGACCGTTTTATAGAAAAATAAATAACGTTTCTTATTCTTACTGAGTAGGAAGAATATTTTTCCAGAGAAGGAGACGGGGAATGGGAGGGAGACAGAGGAGGGAGAGGGTGAGATAGAGATAGATAATGGTCTTTATTAGGGCAAGGTTGAGATAAGGAAGTCTATTTTTCCACAGGAGAGAGGAGAATGGGCAGTAGGAGGATGGGAGAGAAAGAGAGAAAAGGAGGAGAATGGGAAGGACCTTAAAATTAATACTTAATCCATGCATACCCATCATATTTGACAGGCAATTATGCTAGGCATATATATAGTAGAATTCTTAAAAAAACGAAATAGGGATTATACAAATTTTGATATTTTAATTTGTTTGGCAGTTAAAAATTCTTCAAGTTTAAACAAATAGACAACTGTTTAGACATTACGGGATGAGCTATGGAGCTGAAATTTTCAAGTTATGTACAAAGTAGTGAACTAGCACAAAAAACATTTCAATTTTACTATACATGATTTTCGGCGGCCGTTAAAAATTATTTAAATTTAAACTATTAGAAAATATTATTTGACTTCTAGAAGTGCTACAACTTTAAAATTTGGCTAAATTGTGTAGCATTAGTACCCCATAATGGAGAAAGTGTAAAAATTTTAAAATTGCAACATTTGGGGATTTTTTAAAACTATTATTTTTACATGTGGGGAAAACGAAAATCGCTGCGGAGTTGAAATCTTTAGAATTAAAAGAATATTTGTAATGATGAAATGTCTGTCTGAAAAATGGATGTTTTTTCAAGGTGAGATAAAATGCTTGCAGTATGCAAGCACCAACTACTAGTATGTTATATCCTCCTCTGTAAGAGTCGTCGATATATAATGATATAAGGATACTAATGTTTAGGCACTTCCAGATGAGCTGGAGATTCGAAATTTTTTTCTTAGGTAGGATTTTGTGCAAAACCGACTAGAAAAAACGAAAATCTTGAAAATGTGCAACAATGCGACCGCTAAAAATTCGCAATTGTTTAAACAAATTTTCAAGGTTTATGTATTTCCGAGTGTTCTATGGAGCTAAATTTTTTTTTGTAGATTGGATTTGTAAAAAAAAACGAAATAGGGAATATAGAAATTCTGATATTTTAATTTGTTTGGCAGTTAAAAATTCTTAAAGTTTAAACAAATAGATAACAGTTTTGGTATTACGGGATGAGCTAGGAAGCTGAAATTTTCAAATTATTTACAGATTAGTGAATTTGCACAAATAAACGTTTCAATTTCACCATATATGAATTGCGGCGCCCGTTAAAAATTATTTAAATTTAAACAATTAGAAAAATATTATTTAACTTATAGAAGTGCTTCAACTTTAAAATTTGGCTAAAATGTGTAGCATTAGTATCTTATAATGTACGCTGCAGAGGTGAAATCTTTAGAATCAAAAGAATATTTGTAATGATGAAAGGTCTGTCTGAAAAATGAATGAATGAAAATGAATTTTTTCAAGGTGATATGAAATGCTTGCAGTATGCAAGCACCAACTACTAGTATGTTATATCCTCCTCCTCCTCCTCTGTAAGGAACGTCTATATATATATATATATATATATATATATATATATATATATATATATATATATATATATATATATATATATATATATATCATATATATATATATATATATCATCATTAAAAAATGATGAATTCAGGAGAAAGGATGTAAATTGATAAGGATAACTGTCTAGAACCAGTGTTAAATTTTAAACATTTAACATGCTTCTAAATCACCACTGAAGGATCAGCATTCAGATGTTTATATTTTAATCTAATATTAAAATATAAATCAGGATCACATACTGCAGAAAGAGAGATCAACTGGGTAACAATGAGAAATATTTTTATTATAGTGGTGCAAAAAGCGATAAAAAGACAATTTTTCTCAAATTTCAGAGTGAAAAGAAAAGCAATGAGCTGAAGTTCTTCTGTGTTGATAAATTGTGTAAATCCCCTAATTTGAGCATATTTTTGTCATCTTTCTTTGAGTCTAAATACCTTATTAGCCGATCATTATTTCCTTCATTTACACGAACACGATTCACAATAGTTCCAGCTTGTGTAGCATAACGCAAAGTAGATAAGGTCTCTTCAATATGGATACTGGCTGGACTCACAGTAGCCAACATCGCAGTTCTCGAGTTTCCTCCAAGACTTTCCTGTTTAAATAAAATTATAGCTTCATAAGTATCAATCTTATAATTTAAAGAGAATTAATGCCCTTAATAAGAAATGAGCCATTGCTTTATTAGATCAGATTTTTATAAGAACAATTGTTAGACAATAAGACCTCTCAATGCCATACGAATTTGTTGTAAGGTCTGTATGTTAATTAAATATAGCTTTTTAAAAGCTGCTTATTTTCCATAAGGAAATTTTGGTTGTGTAGCTATATTCTCATTCAATTATCATTAAATAATGCCATTCACATATCAGTTGATTTGATCAGGCAGAAGAGAAAGAAATCCTACAAAAAGGAACTCAAAATAAAGCTAGATAGCTGAGGTTCCCTCCAAAGGACCAAAAGTCATATTTATTTTAATCAAACAAATAAAAAAAGAACAAGAAAGTCCCAGATTGAAAATCTGGCACAACATGAGTTTGATGTACATAACAGCTTATTTAAAACAGCAAACAAACTCCTCCAGTTTCTTTTAACTACAAATAAATATGCTTAATAAATTACTACAGATTCAAGAGACTGAATGCAACATTTGTTTGAATCGTGTTATGGTCATAAGCAAACGGCCAAAGATTACATTTGACTTGTGATCTCAAATGGCATTTGTACAAATTCAGTAGTAATATCAAATTTTATCCTATGAATCACTTGAGGAGAGAAAAATAATGCTTTCCACTTTCAAACCAAAACCTTAACAACCAATAAAATTAACATAGATATCAGTAAACTATTTTTTCTTTTCAATTATATAACAAAACGCCTTTGTAAACATCAAGTCAAAGAAAATTCAGGTGAATCCGCATAGTAACCTTTCAGGAATTTTTTATTGTTTCATAATAAATTCCGAATGGATAATCTGCGCACCATAGGCCATAGTACGATCATTCCTTTGTCATGAAATTTATCTCGATCACGTAGCCGAGTGACTTCGAAATCAAATCTAAAGATGCGATCTATTTCGGAACAATAGCGGCCTCTTCATTCCGTCGACGTAACGGGCATTTATTTCCGCGCCTCGATGTGGCATATGATATCCTGCTCATAAACGACAAAGCCTCGAAATATCTCTTCATGAAACACCCGCCAAAGAACATTTTTCCTGTTTCCCCCAAAATTTCTATGTATTCATGATGCTTCTGGGCGCGTGAGAGATTCCGCCGACACCGATCTTGCGCAGAAATGCCGGGTATCGAGAAACGCTACGGATTACAAAAGTGTTAAGTCTCTCAAACAACTAACAAAGTTCACTTCAAATCTTCGTTTAAACAAAAAGATACCACGATAAAAGATTTCAAAATTTAAGGCATAAGCCACGAAAAGATAAATGCTTAGGTCAGGAGGAGAGAGTAATTATTTTCCCACAAACCACCAGCATTAAGCAGAAAATGTTTATAAAATTTCACAATTCGGACATTAAACTTAGCGCTAATTAGTCTTTCATTCGAGGCAGGCGCTTCTGAGACTCGAAAAACATATTAAGAATCCTAAACATCAACCTGTTGTTTTCTTCCACCGTATCTATTGAAATGGCGTTGCAAAATTCCATGCCGTACTTCAATAATTTCTGCTGTTTTTTTTTCTTCAAAATTAGAGGAATAAGGCCAAAGTGGCCTTCATGAGTCGTTCAAGGAGCTTCAAAGGTACATCAACACGTGAATTACGTAAAACTTTTTTTCGCATAGCCAAGGTACTGAAAACGACTGACAAGACCGATCTCTTTCGGCGACGCAGGTAGGGCGAGATAGCAGCTCCGGCTTTCTTCTCACTTTTCAGCTAATGACTCTTCTACACTTGGAGTACAGCCAAAAGCAGACGAGGAAAAAAGGCGACAGCCATCGAGAACTATGATAAAAACAAGACAAGCACTTTTAACGCCCGTGTACTTCCTGATGAAAAAGGTATCCGTCATAACACATCAACAGAATTACGCCTTTGCTTTCCGAGAGGAGATTTTTGGTGTCATGTTCCTGTATCGCGTGGTTAATCGCCACACCAAAAAGTAATTTTATCCTTTTGAAATGTGACCTATTTAACGGCACCTAAACAGGATGCTCGATCAAATGTGATGAATTAAAATTACTAACTAGTAACTACTTTTTATCATTCCGACGGGTGCATAAATGATTTCTAGTTGCAGATAACGACGAAGTCCCTGAACCGCCTTTAACTGGAATGACGCTCGGTACACATCGCATAAAGAAATATGGCGAATAAAAGGCGCAAAAACGCACCAGTCGAGTTTTTCCGAACAACTGCGTTCAATAAATAAAAATTCTGCAGTAACTTTCGACAAATTTAGAGCTTAGAGCTGTACTGACGACAATGTTCTCTTATTTATCGCTAAACCCATCGACGCGCTTAACCGTGCCCGCGACGGCTCCAGTAAATGTGTCCAGCCTGTAACTAACTGTCTGCTAGACGGGTTTGTAAAGATGTCTGTTATTATCGATAGAACGGGGTTTTTAGTCAATGGCTCCTGCAATAATAAATGGGTTAAGAATTACAAATCTAAACGTTGCCAATGCCATGGTACTTCATTCAAGGCTTCGTTGAGTGATTGCCAGTCTTGCAAGAATGGCGATTTTAGAGCAAATGCTGAGTAAGTAGTCGAACATCAAAATATCCACGAGTAAAAATTAAAACGCAACATCGGATTTGCAACCTCTTTTGGAAAAACTGCATACATTCCTGGTTCAACTGCAGTTTAATCTTGATCAAGTTATATAAACATAATTTTCAGCCATAACAGTCTCAAATTTTTAAATATTCTCATTAGGTATCTATATTTTGAGCGAAATATAGCTACGGCGCAGAATAAGGCCGAAGATTTTGAAATTATAATATTTCGATATCTCAGGTTTATTGGGGCTTATCTTGTCAGATAAGAGTTAACGAATTAGTTCCTATTTGTAGATATCTTGTTGTCATATTAAACTAAAACCAAATTAAAATTGAAATATCACTAAGAAAAACAATTTCACAAACGAATAAAAAATTCACTTTGAAGATATATCTCTCATTTACATTTAAAGTGCATGCCGAGTTTTACACTTCACAATATATTTTGTAATTGCATCTGAACATTAAATATCAAGTTAAAAGCAATTAAAAAGTTTGCTGAGTGTTTCAATAATCATGAAAAATAATTAATAAATTTATTTAAAAATATTTAAATCCTATACAGATTGAACAAGATGATCCAAACAGAACTTATAATGCCTACTTTCCATTTAATAATTTATTTAATACTTATATTGGCTTTGATAGCTTTAAAATCAACGCAGATATGTAGCTCTTTGTGTTCCCAAATTTCATAATTAAGCGTTATAAAATACTGTAAATACATCCGAACGGAATATTAAATCGATCACGCGTATTTGTGCGGCAAAAATAACGCGTGTACTTATTAGAATTGACCGAATCTTAGTCCAACAACAGTTATTGCTATGGCAACACTCGCGTAATGAATGATAAAAACTGCAAAATCGCCAGTATTTACGCGAAATTCTAAGAAATACAATCGATAAGCAAAACTCTACGATACGAATTAGAATCTTCATTCCTTTCCTCAGAGAATAGTACAAAACTTGCTCCGATATTACGATTCTAAGATATTTTAAGGTGCAAGAGAAAATTACCCTGCACGATGGATTTCAGATTTCTCATGTAAATCAAATGGGAAGGATAGTTCCTGGAATCGAACCCGGGACTTCAATCTTCGCAAAAAAAAACTATCCTCGGGAGCTCGGCCCATGTAGCAAGAGATTTCCACCAAGTTTCATGAAAATCGATCTATTGGTTCAAAAGCTAATAGGGGAGATGGACAGACAGACAGACAACGACAAAACTATAAGCCTATTTCCATTCTGGAAAATAGGCTAAAAATCTCATTTATTAAGTTTAAAACCATTGTGAGCAACAGAGCATATTTTTAGATGAAAACAGATATAACGAACGGCAGAGCTGCATCTGGAAGATTCGGAGCATACTGTGAAGTTTACCAGAACAGCAGCGCGAGGTGAGATCGAGAGGCCGTCTCAAACGGCACTTTTTAAGTATGTACTTATCTGTCTGAGCTGGCATTTCGTCTCAGACGGTAGATTTCTACACCGCGGTTATGTCTTACACTTTGATCAATCGCATCATGGCTTTTCCATTTCTATTTATTCTTTTGAAATTTCTAAATCAAGCATCGTAGAAAATACCCAAGGAATTAAAAATTAGAAAATATGCTGAGGATCACTTAAAAGCACGATATTGCACCAAATTGGCTCGGCAGATTTTTCTGGCGGAAGATGCAGTGTTGGGAGAATGGTTTGTGCCCTACTCCTCATAAGGCAGAGTTATACTTGTGGTGCAATTGTCAAATAGACGATACTACGGAAGGAGCCCATCTCTGCGATCCCATTGCGGAGGAGTCGGCGCGGTAAGTAGGAGGAAGATCGTCGACCCCATATCTTCCGCCTGCAACGGATCGGCGACTGATATCGATGTGGCAAATATGGTGAGTGGGTTCGTCGTACACCTCGCGAGCCAAACGCGACTTATTTGGACGTATTGCCACTGCGCTCGATTAGATAGTTTTAACTCACAGAAAATGCGGTTAAATTGACTCTATACGTCTGCTTTTACATCTCTATTATCAAAGTATAAAACGAATGCCCAAAAACTTCAAGCTTGTCACGAGGAGAAACGTAATATATATTCTGTCACTTGAGCAGGAGCAGGGCATCTGACTTCAAGAAGAGATAAGAATACGCGCAGCAAATAAAAACCGCACAAAAAATTAATGAAACGTTGTACTTGTTTCTGCCGAAAAATTGTTGCACTACCAGTTTCATTATTATCATCATTGGTAAAAAGTTTCAAGTTTGGCGTGCTTCCTTTTATTACAAAACCTGTTCATCCCCATTATGGCGTAAAAAAATAGAGCGTCGATCTCCTCAAAGAACTATAATCTGAGTAAATGACACGCATGGAGTTACAAAGGAGCTGTTCGTACCTTAGCATGATTATTTTTATCTAATAAATTAGACGCCTAAATAAATGAAAATTTTAGCATTTTCGTTTAAAATATCAACAATTAAATTTTCCACCGATGGAGCCACCTTGAAGACCTTTCATAAAAAAGCATGGCAGCTTATTTAATATTTCATGATGTATCAAATGGACATCTCAGAAAATTCACAGGTATTTAAGTTCACCAAATTTCGCAAATACTCTTATAAAGAGCCTTTGGCATATCATAATTCTATTGAGGATATTTAATTTAACTCGAGATAAAGTTTTAATTAATTAATCGCTGAAAGTAATTAGTTTCTATTTGTCAATTTGAACGATCGAGCCAAATAGGTCACGGGTAATGTTTGAACAGCGGCTGATGTGGAACTAAATGTAGGTGGCTAACATTTGTAATAAAATCTACAAACGTTAAAAATGCGATCGCGCAGTCTCGAAAATAAAATAAATCCGAAGATCTGGGTTGGATTTACCAAGTTTAAGTCGGGTTTTTCTGTGAAAACACTTTTCTTCTACGCACTCAGTATTTAAACTGAAAAGTTTAATTTTTCTCGAAAAACTCTAATCCACCAGCGGATCTTTGCAGAAACGCTTCAATTTTAGTGGATAGACTAAACCAGTGGTGTGCAAATTATGCGCCGCACCTAATTTTGGACGGCGAAACGTTTTCGAGAGTCATGACAGGTTTTTTTTCTGTTTATATAATTTTTATTTTAAAAATAAATTATGATAAATAATTCGTATATTTTACATCCATGTATAATTGAATACAGCCAACCAGTTCTGCTTCTTACTTAATAGGCGAAAACATTTCAATAATGATTATGAAAAACTAGGACAATTTATTCCAACGATACACATCCAGGAAACCGTAAATATATGCACCTGATCATATGCTAGGAACATAGAAGATCGATAAAAACAACACGCGAGTGTATCCTAACTTTTCCAATTTTTGCTTTCATATCAACCCCTCTGTAGCGAGTGAGAAGAAAGATAAATATAATCTCCGACATCCTCTGCCACAGCCTAGCACATGATGTTCTACGCCACTTGGAAATTAACTCTTTCAGTCAGTGGTTTCCAAACTGTGGGGCGCGACACCCAGGGGGGAGGAGGGTGAGCAAAATATTACACGTATATTTGCCGTCCGTTAAGCCATCCTCAATGTAAGACCTATAAATATGCAGCCGTCAAATCCTAGCCCTCAATTGGCTTGGACGTATCGTTTGCCTCCTTATTTTTCTAAGGTTGTATTAATTGCAATTGCTGGTCCAGTAGGTATTGTATATGAATGTTGACTGAACATGATGGGGGTGCAAAGCCAGTTTTCTGAGGTGAGGGGGTCGCGGCCGCTGCTTTCATTCATGGATTTTACTAGGGGAATGTTTTTTACTTTCTCCATACGTAGCATAAAGTATTGTTTTCATGAAAAAATCGACTTCGAGATTTCAATGGAAATACACGTTTTGAAGTCCCCTAAACACGTTTTGCCCATTTTCTTGATGATGTCTGTGTGTGTGCATGTGACGGCTTTTTTGTGGGTGCTCTAACTCAAAAACTCTTAATCAGGTCAATGAGAAATTTTATATTTAACATTTTTATAAAAGTAACCGAATAGTTTTTGGTAAAAATCGGTCAACCGAAAGTGGGTGTTTACTCTTGTCACTTATCCGTTATTTTGAAATATTTGCTTTAATATTTGATATATGTAAAAATGTATTAGAATAAAAGTTGTAGGAAATTTAATTTTCTACAAGCTTTGTTTGAAACATTTTTCCATATAATGCATTGTTTAAGAGATATCTTATATTTTTATCTGCCACCACCGTCTCCTGCCGACGAATTTTGTTAACAATTGACGCTTAGTTACGTCTTAGTAACGCTCCATTTTCTTTTCTTAACTGATGGAGCTTTGTGGCTATATCCAATATCAGAAGGCTATGGTTTGAACTTATCTATGTTCTTTGTAAAGTCTAAATTTCCTCGCAGTTTCTTAAAATATTTATTATTATGTAACCTATTTGGTATTTTTAGAAATATTACAGATATAGAGAAAGTCATGTGGTGGCCACATCAGATTTTTATATATTATAGATTGAATAAAAGCACAAAGGTGATCCCACGTATCAAATCACTAAAAGAAGTAAACTACATGGAATTTCAACACCGATGCTCAGAATAACTTTCCGTAGGCTTGGTCAAATGAATCAATTCTCTCGGACTATTTTCCAAAGGAACGCTTTATTTTTAGTTTCCAATGTCGAACTCTCTACATACCGGTTAAATTCTTTCGTGTCGATCACCTATTGCCTCAGGATAAAAACTGTTTTCTCTCAGAAATTTAACGAAAAACATTAAATATACACACACGCATACCAAACTCATCCATATAGCACCTTCATCGTTTTCCCGAAGACTTAAGGCTTTACTTCTTGAAATATTGAGCATTGTTTTCCTATCCAAACCGCAGTGCAAATGTTGCGGCATTGAGAAAAAGCTACTGTATTCAATGCAAAAAAATCAATGATATTGAAATATAGTAGAGCTCCGATTGTACGGACTAAATGAGGCCAAGGCCGGCCAGGATAGTAAAAAATCAGGACAATTGGACTATATATATATATATATATATATATATATATATATATATATATATATATATATATATATACACACACACACACACATACACACACAGTAAGGGAGTCATATATGCATTTTGGGCATTTATTAAAAATACATATTATATGCATTAATCAACAAAAATGTACAACGTTCATTCAATAATCAACTAAAATATGTACAGGGTGGCCCATAAGTCCCAATCGGTTATAATGAAGCGAAAACACATAACGAATAAAAGTAAAATTTTAAGAATAGGTTAAGAAATATTTATTTAGATCGTTATACTTATAATAATAAAAAACATACTTATTTTTAAAATTTTCTCCAAGTTTTTTATTAGCGTTGGTTCATTACAACCGACTGGGACTAATGGACCACCCTGTACATATGAATGTACATAAAATGTAATGCGTAAAAATATGAAATGAAACCTGAATGACAGATAGCTGCTTTACCGAAGACTTAGGTTATTTTTGCTGCTAAATCACACAATCTTTTCAAACAAAGCAGTTGAACAGGCACACAATCAGCTGCCATGTAAAAGTACTCTCTATAAAAAAGTTTTTAACTGTTCAATAATGCGCGATGAAAAAACTTGAAAATATTTAGTGGAATCTGCCGAGCGCCTTTCTTTGCACAACATTGTTCTGAGTTGCGACGGTTAAACGAAACTAAATTTTGCGTTAGCAAAAAATAGTCCTGCTTAAGCGTGCATCTCATGCGCATAATCAGACTTTAAGACGTCAAATCATTCGACAAGTAGTCCCAACGAGGCAGTGCAGTTGCGTTAAGTACCATTCACGAGATGAACTTATAAAAATAATTTTATACAACACAGAACTTAACTAAATAAATGTCGTCGCTTAAATGCAACATAAAACCAAAACTTTAAACAAGCTCTAGCTTTATAATTAAAACTTAGAAGACCTACAATAAAAAAACGCCCAAATATTTTTTTCACTTTCTATGATAATCGGTCAATCGCCTTACTAAACCAGAACTGAAATAAACGGCCACAAACAAGTTATATATTTTAAAAATAATCAAAACATAAGAGAAAATTCAAAACGATGTCATCGAAACGAGAATTGTTACTCGCTGGTAATTAGCTAATCGAATTCCTTATCCAACGTAACATAATTAGGAGTATGTATTGCTGTTGACTTGGTAACATTTACTCCTTTCGAGAAAGGAAACTTTGGATAAGCTGTTTCTCGAACTAAAATTTAAGCAATCGGCACAAAAAAAGCTTTTGTTTAAAAATAAACATGTACCAGAGAAATACTTTCGGGGTGACGCACCCGCCAGACTAACTTGAGTATACGTGATAATGCACTAAACACGCAGCTTCGCGACAAGTCGGGCGTAAAATATGCGCCTCTCCAACGACGAAGACAACGTTCTGCTTCTGATTCCAGCATGTTATTCTTAATTTCGCGCAAAACTCTGCAAGAACATCTTAAACAAACACTTATTTCGACATACGATAGCTTGTTTTCGATGAAAAAATAAGTGCTTCTTCGCAACGTAATGAATGCGGGTCATGAGCTTCTCGTGCGCGCCAAAAGTGGGCCACGTGTCACATCTCATTGACACGCTTATGCGAGGGAGGTTCTAAATTTAACATCCTTCCGATTGCAACAGGTAAACAATTATTAGTCAAAACATCGAAATAGATAGTCGATCCAAAAAAAATGCAAGATATCCTTTCGAGGAATAATTACTTATGGTTTGTACAGCCTAAGTGAAAAAAAAAAGATTCGGATTTTCCTCATCTTATCCCTAAGCGCTCCACTTCGCGGTCAGTACTGCGAGACCACAAAGCATCCCTTCCGCGTTTCTCAAACACAAAAAATAATATCAAAGCATCGGATACCCGTGGGAAACTATTGCGAGAGAGTAGAAAGTAGATCGCCGCAAGGCGAGCAAGCGACTCATTCTCCCGCTATACCGTCGATCATATTCGGGGAGACCAGGCATTTTCGAAGTTGGACTTGACCGCCACGAAACTAAAACGCCTCCTTCCATTCGCAAAGACAAGCACGTCCAATTAAAATATAATTTCACCGAGGGGCTTAAAGGCTAGAAGAGGAGGGAATGCGTGACAGGTTAGCGAATGGAGAATGGGAGGGAGGAGGGGAAGAGTGAAAGACCGGCGCGATGAAGCGGGTGGTAGGGATAGGGCTTGCGGGGAGGAGAGGGGTGAAGGGGGTCAGCCGCTACGGATGGCGGGAAGAGGAGAGGCAACGGAGGGGAAGTAGCGGTGGGACGCGACAGAGGGTCCCCCCCTAGCATAGCAAGCCACTCCTCCGCACAGAAAAAGGCGTGGAGTCGGAGAGCAGGCCGAAAGTATACACACAGCAAGAAACGCTCGCGGCGCGAACACGAGGCCAAACAACCATTTGCGAGATATCGAGACGAGTTAAGCAGCAGGAGAGAAATAAGTCTTGCGACTCACTTTTCTCGAGTCGCCAAAGTGATCGCGGGAAAAACAGAACCTTTTGCCACGTTATCCATCAATAGGAAGATCGTTCAGCGAAAGAACCGCCTTCGAATACGATTCCCCGCACGCTAGAACACCGTTACGGGTGATTTGGGTACGGAGACGTTGGCTGAAGAGGCGATCAAGTCCGTCGTGACAGCGGCAGGGGTCATCAAGAAATCTAACGTGTCGGGGAGGAGGCGTGGGGTTCGCATAGCCAGGGGAAAGGGGCGTTCCGGAGTTAAGAGAAAAAGGCGAAAGGTATGTCTAGGGTCGACGCCTAGTTATCGGCACTACCCTTGCGAAGAGATCATAACCAAAAGATCGGAGAGGGCAATCGAACCAGAGCAGCCGCCTTAGCAGAAAAGAACTCTTTTATTACAATGGATCTCATGTACCTTCCGGACGCCTTCACGTTCCACGTGATACGCTCGCCTCCGATTTACAACGCTCGCGGCTACGATTACCTGGACGCGATGCTGGAAGAGGAGGAGGAAGCGCGGAGGAGGAAGATGCGGAAAGCCAAAGAGAAGAACGGAAAACCGACCCAGTGCGCGGGCGCTGGTAAGTTCGAAGCATACGCACAACCCTTTTCCCCTCCCCGTCGCTCCTTACGAGGTCCCGCGTGGAACCGTGCCGCCATAACAGAAGAAGACGGGTGCACGGAGCCGTTGGGAAGCCCTGTCTAACACCTTTCCTCCCGACTTAACAACTTCCGGCTAATCTAGCCCTAAGGCGATTTTACTACGAAGGCATCGGGTAGAGTTATTACGAGGCAACGAGGAAAAGAAGCGTACGCGTGGGGATGTCTGTTTACCTTTCGTCTGATCTGTAAATACTTGCTTATCAAATTAAATCCAGCATGGCATCTTCGCCCTAAATAGCCTTTAGAATAGGCGCCTATAATTTTTACTTCATACAATATTCTGTAAAACATCCATACTCGTCAGGTGTTTTTTCAGTCGAATGTTTTTATCGATGAGAAAACCCCTTATTTTTCAATAAATCAATGTATCTACATTTTAACTAGATAATGGAACATATACTTAACCATGAGCGATGTTTCAAAGTTGGCTTTATCCAAAACAAAATTGGATTACTCCAAATGTCGGTTGGGTTAATTTAATAAACAATATCCAAAACAAACGGATTTCATCCAGTCTAGTTGTTGACTTGTCCTTTTTTTACAAACCAGTCATTATAATATTACATGGACGGGGAATCTTTCCTTGATGACGGGACGCATTGGTCTTTGCCAATGCTTCGGCGGACCGGATTAGAGATAAAATCGGAAGTCAACTATAGATTCCGTGATACCATACACATGAAAATCAATAATTATTATTAATGCTGTTTTTGGGGATCAAGTTTCAATATTATATGTTTTATAAATATAATTTGAATTAAAAATATGAATTTTTTGTTTGTATATTTTACGGGTCTCTAGTTCATCATAGCTTCGAGGTCGTATTAAACGCTCTCGGGGGCCGCATGTGGCCCGCGGGCCTAAGGTTCCCCACCCATGCAATATTACGTTCTTAATAACCATTCGCGTTTATTATTATATCTAATGATTTGCAACTTCTGTTCCTGCCGTTCTTCGGGTATGTTTACTTTATTAAGCGTCCGTATCGTGCTCGATCGGATTCGACCCAAAAGCCCGCCAACATTTAATCTAGGATGAAAACTCATTCTTTACAAAGCTTAGATTATAAAATTTTAACACCATGAGATTATGGATTATCAAATTTTACTAAACCTTATTTAAATTTAAACCCGATACTTTGGAAAAATCAAATGTCCTCGGTTGCACACTGTTGATATGACTCATTGGAATGCTAAAAACGAGAGACTGCATACAAATCTACATGAAAAATGAACTGAAAATATCGGGTTCTAAAAATAGCACACCCGGATACGGTGCATTGAAAAAATTCAATGAAACCGGTCTTTTAGCGCGACCTCAGAGTAGCGGTGAGAGTAGAAATGCGTGTGGAAAGTGTAAGGTGGGCACACAAGACGATCTCACAAGGAGAAAGAGGCGGACTGATATTACGGGGCAGAGCAGTACCGAGTTCAACACTCGGAAAGCGAGGCGGAACACGTATCTAGTTTTGCAGGTCCAGTTCACCTGGCACGAGAGAGAAAATGTCGCGGTGTTGGATTGCTCTTCGGGGTATTTCAAGCGAGGAATGAGATCGCGGAAGGGCGATGACCCGTCGGATGTCAAGGGATGCATTTCGCTTTCCGAGGGGACGATCGTCGAGTGAGCCTCGCGAGGGTCACTCATCTATCACGGGCCCTCCTCGAATAGCCCCGCACATCTTGAAACGTTAAGACTAAGGGAAAACTCGAAAATAACCAAGTAATGGGGGGGGGCGCTTTTTTTTAGAAATTAATGGAAGTAGAATGCCCGATTATGTGGGAAGATAAAGCGCTACTTGTATCCTTTCTTATCGCACCAATACATCAACTCTTTAGCTTTTAGTCCTTGGAAGAAGCATTGTCTTCTGATATCGCTCACGAATCGCGCATGCGCAGGAACGCATTCAAAGCGAGTTGATATAAATCGAGAACACAAACTGGTTTACTATTCAAATTTGAAACCAAACGAAGCAGTTACTTTTTTCTGCTTACACGATTTTCATCCACGTTCATGGTTAAAAATGTCTAAAAATAACATGACAACGAATATCATTCCTAAAGATATTGTAAACTGCTAATGATGGATCATCGACGCTATTATAATTATCGTAAATTTGACATTCATTGGTCTGAAATTTCAGTAGTCAAATTGATGGAAATGCTTACTCTATTCTATTTTAAATGCTTATTTTGAAAAACTTCCTTAAAGAATGTAAAAAAGTTTTATTCTCGTATTTATTTAATACTTACAATCACTATTTCATTTTAAGAAACGCGATGATTCAGAAATTGTACGTCGTAATCAATGTGAAAATGAACAACATCCTTCGAAATAACGCGTTTCCACAGAGCAGGTTTTCCTAAGTCTTTTTAACAGGATTCTCCCGAGGCGCTTGAACAACTTCCGGGCAAGCGTTCAATGACTGCGTTAATTAACATTTACGTGGAAAAGATAGATATGGGGATGCACGCCTTTGAGTCGCGACCTATTCCAATTGGTTATCACTTTGCGTTCGATGCAGTTTTTCAACTGCGACGAAAGCGAAACAACACATTTTTTTTAACAACGCAAGTCCGATTTCCGCCCGAGGAGAAACGAGAGAACAGAAACCGCGCACTCGCGCGTATGAAAACGCGAACGTATACGCATTTAGGACTGATTGCGAATCGTCTTCCTTCCCCCCTCCCCTTTGATACCGTAGTACATCGCACAGCAACTGAAAGACGGAATAAATGGACACGCAACGCCAAATTCGTTAACGCGTAGCACCAATGACGCGCTAGACTCTGGAGTGATATTCATTCATAGTCGGAGAACGTAACGGGGAGTCGATCAAGACATGCGCAGTACGCCTGGCGCTCTCGAGAAGATGGTCACGTACCGGGGGGGAGGCGAATCGATTGATCGAGAAAGCGAGAGGCGACAGTGAAAGGAGAAAAAGTGAAATTATGGAGGTCGTGGCCGAGGCCCTAACATATGAGTATCATTTAGCCTCATTTCTAACAAACTCATGGAAATCGTGAGGTCTAATGCTCGCGAGAAAACGTGGGTGTGTAAACAGAGTGCAGAACTTGGTATATTAAAGTGTTTTAGTGCGCGCAGGTATGGAATCCCTTACATTTTTTCTGCCACGGATGGTAAACAAGAGTTATCGCGTAAACACCGTTAGATTGAGACCTATTATTAAGAAGCGCAACATCCCATTAAATAATGCGTTCTCTCGCGCCACAATTAATTCATAAAATTAAATGACTCCTGCGTTGTTAAGTCGTGCTTTCCTTTAAACCGACCTTCAGAGTCAAGAATGTAAACGAAGCTTTTATAAGATTCATACGAACGCGCTATGTACGTGTGTTGCGATATGGAGATTTCCGTTTCGTTGCAGATGGAAAATGTTCAAATATCACCATACTACTATATTTTACAGCGAGTTCAATAGTGAGGTAGGGATATCAACTAAAAATTAACTATACCGGAATCAAATCTGTAATTGCATTATTGAAATATTCGACACATGCTAACACTTGGTAACATCAGGTGCGACACGCGAATCTGTATTTGGAAATAACAAAAACAACTCGAAGAACAGAATTTCGAAACGATGACGGTTTCACGACGAAAGAGAAATGTAGAATACAGGCCACTTTCTCTTTTCTCTTTGAGTAAATAAAAACAATTATGTAAACGGAATTTCGTGCCCCCGTCTAAGAATCGGAATGAAGTTTATCATTTTCATATTTTAAAAAAAGCTTTAAAGACGCAAATTCAAAAACTTTAATGCATGCGTTGGGTGCGAAATGACGAAGAGGGCGAAGGGGTCATAGGAGCTTTGAGGCGTAGAAAGTGGCGACTGACCGTTCCAGGTCAGCATCGTGGGCACCGCCTACAGCTGCCCACTCGTACATTAAAACTAACTGACGCTTCTTTTGTGCGTTGAAAGGGATTTAACGCATGATTAGATGGCATATCGATTAAAGTAGGTGACTCGTATTTGATAATAAATCCTTAACGCCATCAAGGCTAAGGTAACCTCAATGGAGCAATAAGAGGTCAAAACTATCGAGCCAAAGGTCACTTTCATTCGGAGCAAAACGAACGGTGCGAGAATTTTAAGTCGAGGATTGATCGTCATCATCACGTGGAGAGATGGTCCGATTTAAAAGAGGACAGAAAGATCGAAAGTACGTTTTTGGAAAGCAGTTTTCTTTTCCCGTCAAAACAGTTTTACATCGGTCGATAAAACTCATCACTCTCGCTGAAAATATTAAAGAGAATGGACTCCGGGGCTACAAACAATCCTGTATACACAAGAGCACCATTTTTTTATCAGGGCGTGAAAAGCAATAATTGAAATCGATATAGCTGATATTATTTTTGGTGGGCTAAAAGTGTATCGATGCAGCACAGACATCTTAACCCATTTTCCAGACAATCATCCATTACTCTTCTGAATCTCGGTCACCTCCGTCGGAATAGATGTTCGCCCGTTTTTCAGTGGGCTCTAGTTACACTTCCCCAATTGGCCAGCTGTTCTACATTGATTCTTACCATTAAGGACTCTTCAAACTCGCAGGCATTTTAAGGATATTTGTCTATTTCTCTGAGCTCTGTCGAAAATTTAATTCAGTACTGCAGGACACCAGTTTTCTTATCTTATTCAATCCAAAAAAGATTAATTGGTGATGAGAAATCCTTTGAGGAATTAGATTTCCATCTTAGGAAATAGGATAGATATATGGCTTATAAACAAAAAACACCAACTGAAAATTAAATACCTAGATCTCAATCACTCGTTTGTGTATTGAATCCGGCTGAATTGAAACAGAAAGATAAATATCGGTCGACTTTTACGTATAAAAACCGATCAGCACGTAGATTAGTTTATCACTCGAGTGATAATTTTAATGCGTTTGGGCTCTTGAAAACGTTTATGAAAAGTCGACCAAATTTGATGACTACCACGTTGTTTACGACAATAACAAAACGATAATGTTGGAATTTTCGCTCAGACAGGTCCTTACAAATATCTTTATAGGAGGATCATACGAAAATTACACAAGATAAGATAAAGACGAAGAATTTAGTGCAGACAATCACGTCCGCAAGGTATTGACGACAACAAACAACTTGAATAGGGAAAGAGAAATAGCTCATCCAGCATTCAATATCTTTGTTAATTCCAAGGGCAAAACTCTGTGAGATAAGCTTCGAGGGCATCTCTCATTCGTCCCAACTTCTTTACCGAAAGATGTCGCAACTTTATATATAAAACACCGCGAATGTCCTAAAACGATAGGAGAGAAATTAACCAAAAATACAGAACAGAGCTCAACACTTGGAGGATTTATTCCGTATTTTGCACTAAACAGTATTAAAGTCTGAATATTGACAAAACATTTTTGCATAAACGCTAAAGGAAAATATCAATGTGAAAGTATACCATTATGACGCGTTGTCTTGTTAGGAATTCAATGCAATAAAAATTTCCAAAAGATAGCATCCAGCACTTTATAAATGCTCGGTGTAACCTGTAAGGAATAAACAAATAATCTTTCTTCAATTAAATAAATATTCCGAATATGGGATATATTGATTACGTGAAGTATCACTTTCAAAATCTTTTAAAAGAGATATCATGTAGTATATTAAATTTAATACGCACCCTTAAATTGTTTAATTTCCATTATCAGGAAAAAGTTATGTCTACAGAAATGATCAATTGGAAGCCAAGCATTTTAATGCTATTGATTAGGGTCAAAATGATTAATATAAATTTCCGGAAAATACTAAAGCAATGAAAAATAAACAATTTTTAATCAGAGAATTATAAATCGGAGCTAAACAAAGTAGTGAATAATTTGGTATACGCAGTGATTCCAATGGATTATAGGAATGAAAGTTCATCCGACAGAATATGGTCCCTGTTCAGATAGTTAAGCAAGAATGACAATCTCCATCGGCAGGAAGAGTTCGTTTAAAAATTAACTAGTCGCTACACAGCCCTGGCAAATGCGGACGTGGTCAATCAGTTGAATCTACAGTACTTGATTATAGTCGCGGCAAAACGAAGATTGCGCGCGAGCAATGAAAATGACTATAAAACATCTCCATAGAGCACATTTAATACCAAAGTTCTCGCTTGGATGATATAAATAGAAAACATTTATACTTCGAAGCAAGGTCATAACAACAGATGCGTGCTTATATAACGCACGAAGGAACTTGAAGCATTTACTCAAACTTGTTCAATGAAGCGGAGGCTGCTTTACGTATTTATGCTATTTATAAGATTTCTGGTGTCACATGTCAAAGTATTTTAGATTAATCTCGGTAAGCGTACTTATATATAAGCCCCGTTTTGTAACGTTAGCGCACAATATTTACGCTCGGCAAGCTTAAAACTCGTTGGCTATTTTTAGCCTTGTCGTGCTAATCACAATGAAATATGTTTCAAGCAGATTAATCCATTACTACGATCACACCATATGTCCTTAACATCTTAGCGCCTGATTGTCTACGCTTTCCAAATATAAATAAGAAAGCGTGAAAGCCACAGTATTGGCTTTGTCCTATCGACCCAACGTAATTTAGGTAATACAAAAAAATACCTCCAAAGCTAGAGAAAAGTAAATTCGAATTGAGCCATTAAACCTCTTTAAGCCGTTAGGAACCCGGTGTTTACTATCGATTAAAGAGAATTCATTATCACAAAATGTCAAAAGATAAAATATCTTCGAGTTATCGAAGGTGTCTTGTTTATGATTCTTATATCTTGATGCTTAAATATTGTGGCAATGTTTTGTTTTTCAGTTATTCAAGATCTTTCCATTAATATCGAGAGAAATAACATGAATAGCAAATAAATCCTACATAAGTGATAAATACATTATTCAAACGTGAAATTATTTCCTACGTTTAAGTCGTAGTAATGACTAATTTGCACATATATGTATGTGATCCGATGCTGTCATCGATGAATTTAGTAAACCAGAAACAAGTTGAGCCTCACTTATAATTTCAACCTAGTATTCATTACATGATCTAATATTATGAAATATCCTATAATTTTTTACATTTAAATTATAATTGATTTTTAAAATGAAATGCTTAAAACTACAATATTTCCTTTCTTTACGGCTTGGTTATAAATTTAGAATCAAATAATAAAGTCAGCTTACTTTGCGAATAATACTTATTAATTACTCCGATTCTTTGATAAATACGAAAACATTTTAGTTGACGCGTCAATGGTGGGCGCGATCAATAGTGCCAAGACAAGAAACCACAACACCACGTAATAACGCGGTTTTAGCATCAAGGTCGCCTTGTAACTATGAGAATGTTCGTCTGGCCTTTCACTGCCTGTCTCGTCACAAACGGTGTTCTTTTTTGTTTTCATATGACCAGTTTTATTTTGCTCGCACAAGGCTGACATAAACCTACGCCATTAAAAGCAATATACTCCGTCTACGTAGTTAATGGCTAGAAGACTCTTGAAAGTCATTGTACACAATTTGCATTAAGGATAAAGAGGAAGTAATAATGGCATAATCAACAACTGCCAACCGAGCGGATATCGTTTCCTGCTCACTTCTACCTAAGAAATTTTCCCTTCTCTCATCCTCTTAAGAATATGCAAATAGCCCCTCTTACGAATATGCAAATAACCAATTGAACTAAGGATGAACACGCATCAGAAGAATGATAACGATGTATCAATAAACAAAAGGCATAGACATCATACTGTCATTCATTTTTATCGACATTTTAATAAAACGCCCACAGTTTTTCAGTTTCCGTCGAATTCTCATACCATTCCTAAAAAATTTTCTTTCGCCATAATCATCCATGCCATTGTCGTCTCTTCCATTAAACCAGAATCTCTTTTCCCATTTGCTTCTCACCCAACGATGAAGCTACAGTTTTTGGCGCCCGGTACAAAATGCTTCAGCGGCGCCTGTACTATATCTATAATTTATATAAGTTGGAATTCAAGGCGTTACCCAACTTCCCATCCCTTTCTTCTTAATCTCCAACTTTCCTTTTACCCCATTTCAGTCTACTTTTTATCGAGTAGATTAGAATCGTCAACTCTTAAATTAATTTCAGTGCACTGTAATCTGCTTTCTTCTTCATTCGACCTTCTTCTCCATTCCATCCAAATCTCGCATCTCAAGATTTATAATCGTGAAGTATTAAAAAGCAAAGGAAAGATACACATTCCGAGCAAAAAAGTAAACACACCAAATTTACCAATGAAGTTTGTAGCATATGAATAAAAAATTCATCGTAATTTAATTTCGTATGTTCCCTAAACTTGTATTTATGCTGCCTCTCCCGAAGGATGAGTTAGGACCACGCTGACATTTTTCTGCATGTGCAATACGAAAGAAGGCAAAAAAATGAGCATTTCGAAATTATTCAGAATTATTATCTTAAAACGTGACACGAAACGCATGACCTATAATTTGACGAAGGAGACTTTTTATTTTTACTTATTTTATCCGAAATGTGACGCACAAAAAATTACGTGCCAGCGTCGGAAATGCCTCGGTATCAACTTCCCGTCAACTTCCTTCCGGAGCGGTTAAGGATAGTGAAATTTACCGCCTTAATCTGCGCAGGTTATTCGAAACCCATATTTAGAAATATAATTCCCACGCTGAATAATCCTCAAGACGGAAGACACAAAATTACGATTACGTGTTGCTCTCAACGCACCTTCATTTTAATAGCCAATAAATTTATAAACATATGTTTTCTTTATATGCACAGGACCGAAGGAGAACCATTTGCCTGAACAGGGAAAATCGTCCTCAAAGGATTCCTGTCCCATGTGCAAGGAGAAACGAAGAAGGACCCTCGCATCGTACATCAGGAGCAAGTCTCGCCAAGACAATACGGGCAACAGCGTAATCGAAGAGGAGGAAGAAACGGTGCAAGAGGAGGAAGAAACGGTGCAAGAGGAGAAACAAGGAGACAAATGAAGAGTGTACAATGGTGTACAATGTTATATTTATAATAGACTGCTAAAAGCAGCGCTTAATTAATATATTTGCAGAGAAATTAATCGAGCGGCAAAAAAATACTAGCAAGTGCCTTCATTAGAGAAAAAGGTTATTGAAAGAGTTGCACTTATAAAGACTGATTTAATTTTATTTATAATCTATTCGAGGGAAATGTCTGTTTTATGGAGTTAGCTTTAAATTTATAGTCTTTGTGAATTAATTAAAAGTTATTGTCGCTGAAGAATAATTGCATCTTTGAATAGTGCTTTGTTGTATAAATTTCACATTCTAATGCAAGCTGATGTTTCTGTGCTTATGCAACAGCTCTGAAATCATGTATTGGTGAAATATGGAGTTGATTATATGGCGATTAAAAAAATTGGTGAATCTTTTGAATACCCTTCTGCGACGAAAAAATCATTTCAGAGAAAGGGCGCATGCGCGCTCCGCACGGTGCCGCTTCCTGGATACTTTTCCCGGGACGATACCGCACGCACTCTTTCAGAATATCACGAAGTCGTGTGCAATAGCAAGTGCGCGCTATATAAGTCTACCGAAGCAACCCATTGTTAGGAACAACATTTTTCCGCAGAAGGCGAGAGATCACGAGGAAAATGCGGAAAACGTCCAGCGACCAGGAGACTTCGGGAGCGAAAGGCAACAAAGCAAAAGGTAAAAACACTGAGACGAACTTTTACTATTAGCAACTCGGGCAAAATTAATGTAAATTTCACGCCAATATTTTTTTATAGCGTATAGTTTTTACAAAAGCGTTAATTAGAAGCACTTGGCGTTTAATATTTATAGTTGTATTTTGCATCATTTAAGAACAATTAAGTAATTCTACTTATCTTATCAAATAATTTTTACAGCCATTATCTTTTCAATTTTTTTCTTCGATCTTATCAAAATAAGTTTTCCTCCAAAGGATAATTACAGATTCGTTTTGAACACGGTAACTCCGCGTATTTTTCGGGTTAATCTTCCGTCGTCAAGGGAAATCGCATTGTTGCTAATTTCAGCATACAGTGCACCACTTAAAAGGTTCCCCTCCTCCCCACCCCCCCCCCCACCCTACTAGATTCGTACGGTTTAGGAGTTTGTTTTAAATTCTCAATTTTTCACCTTAGTCTCCTTTCTCTCTTAAGTCACCCTACCGTAAAATTTTAGAAATATTACTACTGTTTAATTGAATCGACGTTATAGTTGATATGAAGAAATTATTAAAGAGAGCATTGCGCTAAGAAGTTGATCGTTAAAATTTCGACTTAAGAGCGGAGAGATGCTGTGATAACCGTTGTGATTAAAAGACAAGAATGAAAAGTATACTCCATAAATGGATTACATAGAGATATCAAAGGTGTTTTTATGGGAAATGCGTATAGAGATGTGTATCGAAAGATTCGGTGGTTCTTGAATGTTTATCTTCGAAACTAAGTCGTAATTACGTGGTCTCGCGGAGTTTTTTGTGGTCAATTTTATCCTCTGTCCAAATGTCTTAATCTATACCTCAGGCCATATAATAGCATCGTAGAGAAATATGTTTTTTTTTTAGGCGTTCTTTACAAAAAGTTAAGTATGCTTAGGTCGTGTCCGTCCGTCAGTCCGCATGTTTCATCTGCGAAACTACTGGTTCATGAAATTTGGTATTTAGGACATGAGGGCTAAGAAATTAAGAAAATGATATAAATGTTTCACATAGCCTAATCAGGGGTGTCATTTTCCTGGCGACAAAAAATTTCTTTATCTCTCGTAAAATATTACTTATAACAAAATAGTCTTCTAGCAAAATTGTAGAAGTAGTGAAATAACATGTTTTGTTCAGTACATTTTTATCGAAGGATTAGCCTATTTCAAGACAATCAAACGATAAAGTCGGAATTCACTTTGAACTTGGAAAAATTTTCTCGCGTTTTTAATTGGTGTTAACGAAAGCAATATTCGTAGCAACTAAAGTAAACGATATCTGGTGTAAATAACTAATTAATTTAATTTTCTTTCGTGCGCACGCAACATTTGGTAAATGAAGGGAAATGGATTATCTACGACGATGAAATGAACGTAAATACATTTATTTTCTTTACGTAGTATACACAGCGTCTGTAAGTGAAAAGGGTAATTTACGACAAACGAAAGAACGTGAACAAAGATTAAATTAATACTATTCGAGTGAGGTATGTTTTACATAATTGTCGATAGTTTTATTAAGTACGACCGATTAGGAAATAAATCTGTGAATCAAAAATACGATATTTCCTTGACATCTACTGGCATACCATTTTTCAGTTCTTAGACATTATACTAAGCCATTAATATTTTCTGCCATGATTCCATAAATCGTAAATACGCCTCTGGATCGCATGTATGCACGCATGATGTTAGCATTAGGAATGGGCGCGACTCCAAACACCGGAGTCGTTTCGCATGCGAAGAGTCGATTCCGCGTGACGTCATCGTCAACTTCGCGCGAAGCCAGCGCGTTCTACGAATAGCATATGTATTTACATCTTGATTTTACGTTTATTAAGAATTACATCGAGATTTAATTATTTAATTAATATAACACAAACACCTAAACTGGCTTACAAAAATACACCTTACAATAGAATATATTTTTAAATTCAGTATTGTCATCAAAATAAAGTTAAGTACGGTTTTTTCCTAATAAAATGAAGAGTTATACTTTCATGAAGAGGCGAAGAATCATTTAGGTCCTCCCAATCCAGAGGATCGTCGGGAGGTGCCAATTTTTAAAATGCAAGCAGAAAATAATAGAAATATGGTAACCTTTTAGACATCTACAATGGTACCATGTAACCCGTCTTATGTTTTAATTTCACTCAAAGAAGACAAATATTTTTTTTCGGTATATTAATAAAAATTATACGACCCTGTCTAATTGCAAAAAGTTCTAACAATCACAATCTCTCTTAAAAAGTTGTTCTCGTCCTTTGAGGTGGATTTGGAGAATCTTGATTAAGAGAGACTATTGGGTAATTCCACTATAGACAGGTAAGGTCATTTGATTGTACTGACAAGGAGATGCTACGACCTTCGGGTCACGGATTTTGATGAAACGCGACCAGGTGATTCTACATAAAAAATAAGGAGACCCGCGTCTCGGGGTTTTTGTGAATGGGCCCTCGGGTTCAAGAAATCAGCATCGAAAATATGCAAAAACATCGTATGCAACTTAACAGGCTTCATTGTCGTATCGTTGATAAGAAAGAGAATGGCTGAGCAGATATCGTGCATAGCTCATACGGCGTAGGTTTGGCTTCGATTCGAAATGTTTTTTTTTTAATTATCCAAGCGTTACTTACATACCCAGTCCTCGATTTACGTGATAGATGCGTTCTCGAATACCATAGTTTATATCGAAATCGCGTAAATCGAACCCTATTTTTCCATACAAAATACCATGCACAAAATCGCGTTAACAGGAACCCCGCTCGTGTAAATCGATTAATGTTCTCTATTTTGTCGATCGTGTATAGGCGAATCCATTTAAACGAGTTCACGCATAACGAGGGCATACTGTATTTATATTTCGGAAACGGTACGTCAAAGAAAAGAACTTTATGAACCAAAATAACGCGTCTTGATAAGAACTATCCCGAAAAATTATTTTCAGCTTAGTTAGGTGCATAGCGCCGAAGTCCCTTGAGGGCGGAGTTGGAGCGCGTAGGGGCAGCGTACCTACTTATTGCATAAAGTCAACACAGCTATATAAGTCACAATTTCGTTTTGTAAATAATTACTCATTAATTCATCATGCACACTTGTTAATATAAACACTTCAACATTCACTAGAGCACTTGAGATATATTAATGCATTGCTAGAATAATTCAACAAAAATCTACTGTTCCCGTACTCGTTAAAAACTAACACATGTAGTACCTCAAAACCCTTGGCATGTTGAATGAAGTTATATTTGCTGTAATTTCTTAATAGGCGAGCATATTTACTGTATTTTTAGGGCTATAAGACGCACTTTTTTCCAGAAAAATAACTCCCGAAATCAGCCTGCATTTTATAGACTGAGGGTAAGATTATTACTGTATTCAGTATTGACATTCAGGAACCCACTGATCTTCAAAATGGAATAATAAGCAGTCATTCGTGGAAAAATCATTAAAACATACATTGATAATGATTAATAGTGAAAAATTGTTAATATATATCCAGTACCGGATTTACACATAGGCAACTGCCTAGGGCGCCAAATTGTGAAATGCACCAAATTATGAACTGCATCAAATTATGAAATGCATCTAATCATAAAAGGCGCAAAATATGCTATACAAATTTCGAAGCAATTATTTATATTTTATTTTCATGAATTGTTTATCTAAACAATATATTTAACTGCTATCATGCCGTAATATATTCTTTAAATGTTGCCAAATATGGACTTAATCAAGGCTAAATATGGTGCATGACATGGCCCTTCCTAAATGCTTTGGTAAACCAAAATACTTTTTCCCTGAAAAGTTTTTTAAAAATTGGAGTGCATCTTAAAACCCAAAAATATGGTAATCCAAAGCGTTTAAACTTTTCATTTTGTTCAAACAATATCATCTTTAACAAATAAATGATAAATATTGTGATTTAGTCGCTCAAATGTTATATAAATCAGAGGTTTTTAACTTTTTATCTGCAGACCAAATGTAGGCAATCGATGTTATTGATTAAAAACAAAGTAAAATAAACTGATGTGGGCAACACATGACTTTCTCCATATTTATATGGCAAACTACATGTTAGTTCTGGGATCGTTGTCAATATTTACTTCCGGTTAACAATTAAGAAAAGAAAAAGGAGCATTACTATGACGTAACTAAGCATCAATTGTTAACAATAGTCTTCGGTAGGTGGCGTGGTGATGGCAGCTAAACATATAAGATATCTCTTAAACAATGCGTTATATGGAAAAATGTATCAAACAAAGGTTGTAGAAAATGAAATTTTTCTACAACTTTTATTCCAATACATTTTTACATTTATCAAATATTAAAGCAAATATTTCAAAATAACGGATAAGTGACAAGAGTAAGCACCCACTTCCGGTCGACCGATCATACCAAAAACTAATCAGATCTTCTAACTTATATAAAAATAATAAATATAAAATTTTGCGTAGACCTGATTAATAGTTGAGTTAGAGCGCCCACAAAAATCTATCACATACAGACCGACAGAGAGACAGACACACAGAAATCATTGCGAAACTAGTCAGAACATGTTCAGGGAACCTTAAAACATTTATTACCGTTGAAATCTCGAGTTTGATTTTTTTCATGAAAACAATACTTTCTCATATTACGTATATGGAGAAAGTAAAAAGTAGAAATGACAGTTATGATGATAGAATTTATCCATATTATGAGTTATTAGCTAATGCAATACATGATCTATATTACATTTAACATAAAGATACTGCATTTCCTGAAGCTGTAAAATAGTCAACTATATGGCATTTCATCAGAAAACTGGCCAATCTTAGAGGTAAATTGCTGACTGCCTATACTAAGATGATTTTATTAACCTTTAAACGTCGAATGTGCCCATATGGGCACAAAATGCAATAGCTCATGGACATATATTTTTCATAGTATTTTTTCAACATGTTTCTTTCCCCTACAAAACAGAAGTATGCAATTCT
This sequence comes from Tanypteryx hageni, assembly GCA_028673005.1. Taxonomy (NCBI): domain Eukaryota; kingdom Metazoa; phylum Arthropoda; class Insecta; order Odonata; family Petaluridae; genus Tanypteryx; species Tanypteryx hageni. The sequence goes on from CM054116.1 coordinate 64,154,471, forward strand.
TCATTGTTTTTACAATACAAGTATTTTTATTTGAACATTTTAGTACCAATAATTCATGATATACATCATTTTTGCATAAAATGAACAAAAATTCTCCTAAATAAATCCGGCGTTTAAAAGTTAAAATAAATAACCAGAGAATTGCTGTTGAAATCAGCTATTTTATATCCAAAATGTTTATCTGGTCTACTAAAAATGTCAACTGCAGAAGTTACAAAAATAATTTACAGCATTCAAGACAAGATGAGATTAATAAATTGTTTCATAACAAACTATGTGCTTATGAAATTTTAAGCATGTTATCTTCACGATTCTGATTAAACCTAACCCAAACATTTCTCTAGAATAGCCACACCTATTTAATAGAATTTGCTATGTATTCATTGCATCTTATCACCGAAATGTTTGAACATGTTTACAGAATTACGACATAGGAATAAAATTAGCAACTACTACTTCAGTAATGATAGCATTATACTTTTTTTTTAATTATTATGCTGGAAACATTGTTTTTCAACCATTTCACAAAACGAAACAGTTTCAACCGAGAGCTATCGAGCTTGTCTTATGGTTGAAAAAATTCTAGAACAAGCAATTTATAAAGAGTACTTGCCTCAGGTACCTCCAATTCACAACAAGGTCAAAAAACCGTATGTGCATTTCAGCTACAAAGCAGCCATCTTCAGTGGCAATTCACCGAAAATAGATTCTAAAAGAACCAACTTTTAGAATCTATTTTTGGTGAATTACCACGGAAGACGGCTGCTTTATAGCCAAAATGCGCACATTGTTTTTTAACCTTGCTGTGGCTATTGGAGTCACCTGAGTCAAGTACATTTTGCGAATTGCTTGTTCTTGAATGAAAGAGTTTATTGATAAAATCTGAAAAAAACACTAAAAAGTTAAAGCAGACAAGCTAATTACTTGCCAAGGCTGAAAATATTACTTTAGCATACCCATAAGTAAAAGTTTTGCTTGCATACAGTTAATTTTCCAAAATAAATGTAACCTTGTCATTTTGATGTTTTCAAAGAAATTTGGGTACAGGTATGACATAAAGTAATTTATGACAACTTTTTTTCAGAGAAAAATAGCAGCAGAAAAAAGGGTCAGCCATGCCCAAGGTGCAAAAGCCAAGGATGTGACTGCAAATGTGGAGATGACTGCAAATGCAAACATGTTGTCCTAGTTCAACCGCGACTTTTCTCCTACTATACAGATGTTATGCACTGATGCAATGCTGTATGCATTATGACCATCTGGTTAAGTCATCTGCTCCTGACTGATTACTTTCTGGAACTTCATAAAAATGGTTAAAAAAATCTTTTGAAGGATGGCATCAAATCAAAATTGTCATTTATATTGTGTAATATCTTAAGAAAATAAATACCTTCAAATATTGATTATAAAAAATCTTTTAAATTATTCATTGAAAATATAAATAACTGGCTAGTGATCAATATAATTCACTTCAAGAACAGGGGTTAGGATACATGCCAAAAGTGTCAGGTGAAGAGGTTATATGGCAAGATATCTCAGAGAAAATTACAAAAAATATGATGTGCCCAGCATATGACTTTCTCCATACAGAGTAATGAATATGATTGCTCACAACATCATTGTCCTCGAGAATAACTATCAGCAATTACACTTGTGAATAATTTTTAAACACTTTGAATAATTTTCAGTCAAAAATACAGTAAAACCCCAATTTAGTAAACCCCCATTTAGTAAAAAAACCTGCATTTAGTGAATATATTTTTTGGTTCCAGCCAAGGTCCTATATAAATAACATATTATATCCCTCCATTTAGTGAAACCTGATTTAGTGAAAAAGCCCAATTTAGTGAAACAAAATCTGGGCTCCACTAAAATTAACACCTCTATTTAAGGTGAAATTGGGGGGGAAAACACCAATACGATAAAATCGCCGGTCACTGTCATTAATACAACCCAGCGACAGTAGCAAACAATGTCGAATAACGGAATTGCTAATAATAATGACTTAATGGTCCCCAGCACGTGATTAGCATTTCAATGATAGAGATAGCAGATATTGCCGCAGCAATGTTGTTTCATTAACTACAATAAAATTATATTTTTCCTATACAACATTTGTAACCTTTGTTACAAAGTAATATAAAGTTAAAAATCGTATCGCAAATGGGGTATTTTGCTGCAAACATAATAAAAAGAGACTAGTAATAATTAACTGTGTGTTCACAGGCACACAAAAATCTAGGAAGTTCATAAAAAATGTCCGTGAATGTCATGGCGTCCATTTCTCAATCTGTGATTGGTCGAGAGAGGCATCCTTGGAAATTCCATCAATGTAAAATCAAATTAAAATGTCAGCTGAATGTGATAGTCAATAAAACATTTATGAAAACTCAACATTGACAGTTAATATTGAGCTTTCATTAATTATTTAATATTGTCTCTCTGAGGCTGTTATATTTTATTATAAGAAACAATATTCCTAACTCATCTTTATTTCATTTTGAAGATGTTAATTTTGCGAGAATGATCCCAATGATACCTCGTTATCAAACTGCAAAAAGCAATAAAACAAATGGAAATCAGCTGTGAAGCAAAGCATACATTACTGACAGAGGAACATTTTCCATTTTTAGTTAAAGATGGATACCGTATCTGCCCGAATATAAGACGATGTTTTTTGTCAAAATCTATCATGAAAAAACCATCCCTCGGCTTAAATGCGAGTTCGAGGAAAAATTTGGGGTTAGGGTTGTCTCGTAGTCACTCATAGATGGCAGCACATCTCTCATTGCCGTCGCGTTCAAATGATAGTACTATATTTTTCGTAAGGTAAATATTTGAACTACGATGAATATTAATGAATAAATATTAAAGCTAGAATATTGAATTTAGCAGTACCCGTTTTTTGTTGCCGTTGTTACCTGTTCTTTCGTTTCTATATGTTATTGGATGTTTTCTTTCGTTACTCAGGGCTATGCATGTGGCAAATAGATTGCACTTGCCGCCTATGATTTAGCATACATCAAATAAATAATCAAAATAGGTATCTCTTAAACAATATTTTATGAAAAAATGTTTCAAACAAAATTTGTAGAAAATTACATTGTATACAACTTTAATAATATATAAATTAAGTTTTAAAGGAGATATTTTTAAAATGGAAAAATGATGAGTAAACCTCCACTTTCGGTTAACCAGTTTCAGCCAAAACCTTTTCAGACCTTTAATTACTAATAAAAATCTTGAATATAAAGTTTTGTGCTGATCTGATTATAATAGTGTTTGAGTTAGAGTGCACAAAAAATTCCTGTCACGTACACACAGTCATCATTGAGAAAATAGTGAAAATATACTCAGGGAACATAAAAAACATGTATTTCCATTAAAATATCAAATTCGCTATTTTTCATGAAATCAATACATTCTCCTATACTGTGTATGAAGAAAGTAAAAATGTGTTTTTAAGAGAAATTTACTTTTATTTTAATTGTATTCCATATTATAATTATATCATATTATATTATATGAAACTTTAACTTGATAGCAGAAACTTTCAATGATAAAAAAGCAATACATTTAAGTTCATTCAGCTAAGAAACAAATAGAACTTTAAATAGTTCAAGTGAAAAAATATAAGTAAAACATTAAACCTTAAATTGGTTAATAAATAAAAGTTTTAGATGTGAATGATAATTATTAAAACATTTAAAGATTTAATATTATTGATAGAAGTGTAACTTAAAATCCAAACATTTCATACTTAGCTAGAAAGCTATTTAATTCTGGCAATGACTAATTGCAGTATAAAAAACTGTTAATTAAATAATTACAATAAAATTGTTTTTAATCTCAAGTATAAAGATAAGACCTACCCTTAAGAGCCAAGTGAGAACAGAATCACGGTATGGGATGAATGACTTCTTTTTTCCACTACTATTACAATTTCCTTCTGCTAAAGCAGCAATCACTTTGCCAAGGGTAAGTAGAGAACGGTTTATGCTAACACCTTCCTATTGATAAATCAAATTTGCACATTAATAATTTATGTAGGATGAAGTTTTGGATGCAGTTTCCTTAAAATCACCACCAACACAAATTTAAATTGGAGGTGTTTAAATAGGTTACTAAAGTAACCACAATACATAAACAGATATTTAAAAAATATAAACAATTTACCTATGTATATCTGACAATATTTGAAATTAAAACTATAGAAAAACAATGAAATTTAAATATTTGAAAACATTCTAATTTAAATGTCATTAAGAGAAATATAAAAAATTTATTTAATAAAAACTCACTCTTAATCTATCACCACTAGCCATAGTCTGAGACAGCCTCTCACTTCCAGCAAGATCAACAAGATGAATTTTGCTGCGGCGGCCAACATTTTGTTTTTCAACATTTTCTCCCTAAGGTGAAAGGATCATTACATTTATTGAAAACAATTTAATATTCTAGAAAAAATAAGTCTAGACACAAGTTGAATTTCAAAGAGCATAAAATAATTGAAAGACCATATCTTTCTGTTATATCTTGTAATGTTTTTAAGGAAATATCCTAGCTGTAGTATAACTTAATTTTACAAATTAACTTGAAGCATCTGACAATTTGAAATAATAAACAACTCATTCCATAACATACATGGTAATGACTACATTTTTATTATGATTATAACCAAGGAAAAAACCCAAAGAAAAATACAAGCCAATGTAAAGGAAAGCTTTAAATAACATTTAAGGCAGACAATTACCCACTCAAAAACTAGATATGATAATCTCAGAGTATTCTTATGCTGGTAAGATAACAATTTGCAAGATAAGACACAAATACATCTTCTAAGATATATTTAAAAGAAGACACAACGCATCAGGGATACATACAGGGTGCACTGTATTTCATAACCTTGCATTTTATTTGTTAATTTTAAAGGAGATAAAAGTGACTTTGTACTTACCTCAGTTTGTGTAAGAAGGACACTGAAAATACTGTGAGAACGAGAACTTTTTTCGTTCATTTCTGTTGCAGCAGTAGCTCTACGACTATTACCAACCAAAATCCATTCCTGCATATCAAAAAAATTAGAAAAAGTGAAACCAGTATTAATATATATTTAATAATCCAGCATAAAAAAGGAAAAACTTGAATTTCTACCTAGTTTTCTAAGTACATCAACCAGGGCCGGATTAAGGCTTTGGGGGCCCGGGGCACTTAAGTAACTTAGGTAACTATTTACGTTGCTGTGCATATTGTTTGAGTTTGTTAGAACAATAATAAAGCAATAAATGATATACATTCTTTCATCGATTTCAAAGCTTAATAATGCAGGTCGCGTTGGCTATGCCTGGAAAGAGTATGAAAAACTCATAAAATTTTGAAAAAGAATGCATATTTCTGAGAATTTCGACCGTGAATAAAATAGTTTACAGTTTTGTCCGTTGAATAAAGCAAAAACGAAGCAAATCGGTACATATGTATAATTTAGATGAATGAAGGAAGAAAATCTTGCACATTGACAAATCGAAAATTACGTGTAAACTTCTGGGAAAATATATTCGCCTCCTGGAGTCGAACCCAGGACTTTTTCTAGAATGTTTGATTTTTATAGGCACCACCTCAGGGAGGTTTAACAGTTTTGAAATTTTCAGCTCTTAATTTCATCGTGAAATATATATATATATATATATATATATATATATATATATATATATATATATATATATATATATATATATATATATATATATGGATGTCAACAAGGTGTTGGGATGAGGAAACCCAGTGAGCACTCACCAATCAGACGACTTCAGGTTGGCGAGGCTCCGGGGATGTCGAAGCGACACACGTAAAATAACACAAAAACACAGAAACATCACAAACGTAAAGCTTTCGGAATATTGACGATATTTTTCTTCTCTGGACACATGGACCCGACTCGCTACAATCCTTTTTACAACGCCTCTCATCCCACCCCACGCTTTCCTTCACCCACCACTCCTCTGCCTCCAACATCACCTTCCTGGATGTCGATCTCTCCATCCGGGAAAACAAAATCCACACCAGCGTGCACCTCAAGCCTTCCAACCGCCTTCAATATCTCCAGTTCAACAGCTGCCATCCCCTCCACACCAAAACCTCTATTCCCTACGCCCTAGCCCGACGAGGGCGGAGAATTTGCTCGGACAGAGATTCCCTGTCCGAGTACTGCTCCACCCTCGAACATGCCTTCTTACAGCGCGGATACCCGCCGGATCTGATCCGAGACCAAATCCGGCGGGCAGTCGCACCCGCCACCCCTAACTCCCACCTCAATACCCACACCACCACCGATTCCACCCTCCAACTCACCCTAACCACCCTGTATTTCCCCGGCATCCACGACATTCTGAAAAACATCCTGAAAGCCGCCCACCTTATCCTCTCATCCTCCCCTCACCAGATCCCATTTCCCAGACCACCGATGCTCTCCTTCCGCCATCCCCCTAATCTGGCAAATATTCTATGGAAGAAAGAACCCCCAGCATCCACGCCTTTACACCCTGCCGGATCTTACCCCTGCGGTAGACCCCGATGTCTAACATGCCCAATAAACCCCCCCTGCAACTCCTTCTCCAGTCCCACAACTAACATCACCTACCCCATAACTTCCACCACCAACTGTACCACCCGCAATATCATTTACCTCCTGAGATGCACCCAATGTCCCGCCTTTTATGTTGGCCTCACCAGCAATCCCCTCAACATCCGCATGAATGGCCACCGCAACAGCGTCATTCTCAAACGACCGCTGCCGGTGGCCGTTCATGCGAACAAACATAATTTAAAGTTCAACAACTGCTTCACAGTGAGAGTCATTCGCGCTCTCCCCGACAATGCTTCGGCTCCCCAACTCTGTCAGTGGGAGCTTTCACATATCCATCTCCTAAACTCCTTCACTCCCCCAGGCCTCAACCTTCGATAGCTTTTCACACCCTTTCTGTCTTCTTCCAACACCCTACCCATCCCCAACCCCCTCCGTTTCCTCCAATCCTCGACCTTTCCGTACTACCCTTCCACCCCCATGCCTCCACCCAGTGTCACCGCCATCAGTTCTCTCTCTGTAGCTGAAGAAGGAGTAGTTCCGAAAGCTTTACGTTTGTGATGTTTCTGTGTTTTTGTGTTATTTTACGTGTGTCGCTTCGACATCCCCGGAGCCTCGCCAACCTGAAGTCGTCTGATTGGTGAGTGCTCACTGGGTTTCCTCATCCCAACACCTTGTTGACATCCATATATTCATTTTACCTTTCCTTTTCCGTAAGTTGTTATATATATATATATATATATATATATATATATATATATATATATATATATGGATGTCAACAAGGTGTTAGGATGAGGAAACCCAGTGAACACTTACCAATCAGACGACTTCAGGTTGGCGAGGCCCCGGGGATGTCGAAGCGACACACGTAAAAGAACACTAAAACACAGAAACATCACATCTCTCTCTGTAGCTGATGAAGGAGTAGTTCCGAAAGCTTCTACGTTTGTGATGTTTCTGTGTTTTAGTGTTCTTTTACGTGTGTCGCTTCGACATCCCTGGGGCCTCGCCAACCTGAAGTCGTCTGATTGGTAAGTGTTCACTGGGTTTCCTCATCCCAACACCTTGTTGACATCCATATATCTATTTTACCTTTCCTTTTCCGTAAGCTGTTATATATATATATATATATATATATATATATATATATATATATATATATATATATATATATATATATATATATAAAGATACGGTTTACACCTATATATGATTTATTTAAACACATGTAATTTTATCCATGGGGACCAGGGGGGGTCCCATGGAAATGGCGGCCCGGGGCACGTGCCTCCTGTGCCCTCACCTTAATCCGGCTATGACATCAACACTATTCTAACTTCACTTTTGTTCTTGCTAATATTCCATACATAATTCACACAATATTTTATTTATTCATTTAAGGGTTGTATCTTAAAAATAATTACCCTGGATTTTAAGAATACCAAACAATATTTTGACTGTTGTGATACAAATAATTGACTTTTCTTTAAATTGTATTTTAGTGAACCTAATCATTGATGCTCTGTAATTTGTTTTGTAATTTACTTGGGCAATTTTTACTCATTAAGTATTCCCTCTCCCCCATAATCTGAGGAGAAAACAGATGACAACATAAAAAGTAATTTTTAAAAAGATCTTTTACTTGGAAAATACCTATACATATATGCATTTTCCATATAATGCAATGCACTGTCCATAACGTTGTTAAATCAGCAGCAATGGGTCTTCCCTTGACGATGAAAGCTTTTCACATAAAAAATCAAAAATTTTTGTGTTCAAATGATCAAATAGATTCATCTTTGAAATTCAATGGTAGGAAAATGAATCTTTCTTTTATTAGATGTTCTTCATTACAATTATTTTTAAGTAATTTTAAAATGCAAAATATCTTTCGTTAACAGTGCCATTTTCAGCCTCCAGGTATATCTGTGCATAATCTTTTGTGTATCGGCAGAGCAATGTTCTCTAATCTTTGTATAGATAAACATCATTTTGTTGGCTGCATGTAATTGTGGTTTTGGCTCAAGAGAGATATATCCCCTCACTGGTATACCTCTCTGCCACTAAAGGTGTCACATTCACTATTATATATTGTACTTATAAATTTTCCAGTATAGTGCTTTTCATTTGAGTTGGCGAGTAGGATATCGGCCATACTTGGGACCGCTCATATGTCTCCGCTGCTAAGAGGTAGGGTAGTGCCTCCTAGCAGAAAGCTCATGCTAGACATTGCCAACTCTACACTGGAACACATATAATGTTTGGCAGGCATTTAAAGGGAATTCACAAATGTGGCAACACAGCACACTCAGACACAATGTTACCACTAGGTAGACTCGATGGAGAATGCTTTCGAATGCCTAGGTTCCCCCTCCTTCTTTCCCCTCACTCGCCATCTCATCTGAAAAGCACTATAGTTCATCTCAGCCCTTGCAGAAGAGTGACAAACAAATCTTGGAAGAGAGTGACTCAGCTGTGAGGGAGCCTCCAAAGAAAATCCTTATCATGGATTCTGTCGTTAATGTAACAAATCGTAGCACAGGAAAGAAGTCAAGGAAATGGTATGAGCACTACATCGCTTTCGTATTTTATCTTACTAATGATCAAATGTTGAGCTCTGAACTAGAAGCAACATGTTCAGACAAACCAAAAAGAATAGCAAACCAAAATGAAATTGTACTTCTAGAGCAGCGGCTCTCAACCGGTGTGTCATGAGCAGCCGGGAGGTGCGTCACCAAAAATCTTTTAATAACAACCTGTAGAAAATGAAGTAAACTTTGTTAAGCAGTTTTTTATCTTTCTCTTGGATCATTTTTAACAACAATAAAAACAATGCTTAGGCTTAAATTATTATATTATTCATTAATATGCACTACTCTTTTTTTAGACTGGGGAATTGTAGTATGTAGCGCACGTGAATATCAACTGTATTGTATGTCGTAATGGAATAAAGGTTGAGAATCGCTGTTTTAGAGGATGTGTCAACTCATCTTGAAACAGAAAAACTCCTTCACATCTGCGATGATGGTCAATAGTTGGCATATGGACCTGCTGAGAGCATCATAACGCATTTCTGACATCTTGTGTAAGGAAAAGAGACCATTCACAGGAGAAAATGTCATCAAATAGTGTCTCATCATTACAGCTGAGGAGCTTCTTTGTGAAAAGGCCATCAACAGAGTCAAGGAGCTTGTCCAACGACATAAAGCTACAGCTAGCTTCAGACATCAATCTTGACCTGTTTGTTTGGCTTACAGATGGACAAATCCTCCTTTTCATCCTATACAAATGCTACATCCTCTTTCTCAATTTTTGCTCATTCCCATTCTCATTTCCTTCCTCCCTCTAATTACTTAATAGATTCAGTAAATAAGTTATACCCATGTATAAAAAATTCATGCATTTATTATGAGGCCTAGAATAGAATTCAACAATAGGAACAACAGTGGCCCAATATAAATAAAATGCGTGAAAACGTGAAAAAATTGTATTAAAATGTATTATTAAAAATTTTAATTCTTCTCTTCGCATAACTAAGTTAAATACCTTGAAATATCCTTGAAATATTTTAAAATGTAAACGAAAAAGGTCTGAATGACAAGGAATAGCTTTTTGCATGATTCATATATGCAATGCGAATTTATAACTCCGGTTAATTATAAGATGCACTGCAAAAAAACTATGAAAATAACTATAAAAATAGTGAATTACCAGAAATATCAATGTGAAATTATAACTGATAACTGAAATTAATGAATAACCGATTTTAATTATAAAAAATTCGGGTGCCTACTCTCTCGTACTAAAGCATTCAAAGCACACTTTCCTTACGCATATAGTATTAGGACGACAATACAATCTTACAATCTCGAGGTTTAACAATGACATGGTCAACAAGACAACATATCTTTATAAAGCTTAAAATTTTCCAATAAATGTGATTTAACATATAACTTGAGCAATTTCGAACCAAAGGCAAAAGTCAACGATAAAAATAAGAATATATTTATTTTTATTTAAAATGGCCCCGTCTAAAGATCGTAGGTCAATTACTTCTTATTTAATTTTGCAAAAGAAAAAAGCCTGCAAGTGAAAAAAGGTATTTTTAAGCGTTCTCTTATGGGGATTTCTATAGAGCGTTCCGGCGGACCAACAGATGGACAGACAGAATAAGGATATTATGTATATAATTCTTTACATATACCTGATGCAATGTTCCTGAAGAAAAAGAAGAATAACGTTTACATATGTTTATTTAATATTAGAGATATGTGAACTGTTCAAAAATTTGAACTGAGTCGAGTTTTATTTAAAAAAATAAAAAAATTTCAAACTATCAAAAAAATGTGGTATTTAAAAAAAATTATGCCTCTATGATCATTAAAAAATTATTTCACAAGATTTATTAAGTTGCAACTATTGATGTTGCGTTCGAATTTAATCCTTTAACATTGGTGTAAAATCTTTTTCTATCAAGGAGCCAGAGAATTAATTTTTACAAGCCTGAGATCGGCTTCATTGATTATACCAATTCTGCTGGGCTTACTAGAGAAAATTAAAATATGCACATTACGAAAAGCAAATTATGAGTTTTTATTAAGAATAAATGTAAGTGGACATAAAAACTGCAACCCTAACAACAAAATCGTTTTAAATCAATCTCTCTTTACAAATTTCTCATTATTTGAATACATAAATTACAGCTGCCGACCGTAAAAAATGTTAAGCAGTTCGCATGCAGCCCACAAGTTGCTTTAGATGGAAACATTTGTTTTGTAAACATAACTTTCCTGAAAGTTTAGTTTATTTATTCATTTCCTAGTGCCATTACCATTTGACATTAAGACTACGGGTATCAAATTATGACTATTGATATCTGTTTCAATATTTAATCCTTTACCACAAAATAGAAAACTTTTAAGCAATCATCAGTTCTATCAGACAAAAGTTTGAGGAAAAAAATCGAACTTTCAAAAAATTTGTTTAGTATTTTTTTTAAAGCAATGCTAACATGACAGAAAACTTGTGTCTTATGATTTACCTGCTATCGAAGTCGCTATCGATATTTTACACTCGTCCGCAGATGCTATAGATGTATAAATTTGTTTATAGACATATTAGTATTGAAACTTTAGTTTGTTTACCCATTGGCTTTATGCTCACTCATTAATTGTGGCATTATCTGAAAATTGTCCAATGAGTAGTTTGATGCCTTAATCATTTAGTATTAATATTTTATCATCATAAATACCCCATAAAATGTCTGAAAGTTCAAACGCACCTAATGAAGTGAGTGAAAAAAGTTCTCTGATACGGAAATATTTCACAAAAATGTTATTTAACAATGAAGCAGAGTGTGATAGATTTTTTTAAATTTGATGCATCTGGCTTAATTTTTCAATTCTAGGTCTTGTATTCTTTGTTATGAATCAATAAAAATTAAGAATAATTAATATTGAGCTAAAAAAGGCATTTCAGGCACTTTTATTCTACCTAACAAAATCATTAAATATATCTTTGAACATAAGACTCAAACTTGACTCAAAACTAAAATTTTTCAATAATGTTCAGCTCAAACTTGAGTTGAAAATTTGGTGTTCGCACATCCCTAATTAATATGTCATAAAAGTGCCCAGTTTTTATGTTATTGTGTTTATTTCTTAAGTGATTAGTCATTACTAAAAAGCTAGTTTATTATTTGTTTGCTCAACATTTTCATTTAAAAGTACCTATATATAGAAATAATACAGCAAGTCTTACGAGAAATCGAGCAATCTCTTGATGTAATTTAGCATAACGTACATTTAGTGAATACCACAAATTAGCGTAAGAAAAGCACTCCCCCCGAGATTTGTTAAATAGGGGTTTTACTGTATTTTGATACTACCAGGGTTTCCTCTCCACATAAGTGCACGCTCAACAAAAGGGCAGACAAAGAAACATTACAAGATTTACTAAGGGCCCAAAAATCCAAGATTTTAAGAGACCAGATATTGGGTAATGGCATTTGTTTTACTTTTTTAAGAAATACATTACTACATTACTATAATCAAATAACTCTGAACTATCTGAAAAAATACCTGAACCTCAAAATAAATTTAAGTGTAAGTAATGGATGCTGACAATTTCAAACCGAGGAGCACCTAAAACAAGCCTATTAATCAAAATCTTGGAGGAATACTTTCTCTATATATGTACTTCAAATATGATATACCGTATCTGCATGAATACAAGCCGATGTTTTTCGTCAAAATCCCTCATGAAAAAATCACCCCTCGGCTTAAATGCGAGTCCGAGAAAAAATTTGGGGTTAGGGTTAAGTCTTGTAGTCACCCATAGATGGCAACACGTCTCTCATTGCCGTCGTGTTCAAATGATAGTACTATATTTTTCGTAAAGTAAATATTTGACCTATGATGAATATTAATGAATAAATAATAAAGCTAGAATATTGAATTTAACAGTAATAGTGTTTCATTACCATCGTTACCTGTTCTTTCATTTCTAAATACTATTGGATATTTTCTTTTGATTCTCAGGGCTACGCATATGTATCATTAAGAATAGTTAGCAATTTGTATTATTTTTCATTAGTCATTAAAAGAAGTTCCTATTAGTTTTAATTGGCTATTGTAGTTATTGCTATAGCCATTGTCATGTTTGTATGCATGTTAAAACAGCATTCATGGACTCTATTAAAATTGCATATATTGACTACACAGATGATTACACAAAGTGCGATGATGGCTTTTGATGCTCACCTGTTTAAATTTCGGTAAAACTTTACATGAACATGTATAATTATAGAAACGCAATTTCTTAAGGCAATGTAAATGCTAATTTCAATGGAAATAGACTTGGATTAAAAATTATCTTAGCGAGGTCGTTATTGCTTTATTTGAATGAAGATGAATGAAATTATCATCACTGAATGTGGAACATTATTCAACAGTGCGAAATTATTAATTGGAGTAATATTTCAAAATGTCAACAACTTAACCATTTCCCACTCTTTTCTTCGATCTCGAAACATGTATTCTAGGCTGTGCACGCAAGCGCAGCACACTTCAGCATAAAATCTACGAAATTTACTTTTTTGTCAAAAAATGATGGAAATTGTTGAGGGGACAGCTTCTATTCGGGGAGATACAGTAGTCAAGACTACTCTAAACAACATAAACAGCACAAGATTTCTAATGTGTATTGTTTTCAAGATGGACCATTAATGGAAATGTTGTAGCCTTAGCTGTATATTCTCACATATAAGCTGCCACTGCCTCCTTGTTTTTAGGGCTGAAAATAGTAGAAAAAGTTCCTGGATATAAGCTGCACCTAAAAAATCATGATGTGTAAAACATCCTGACTTACTAATATGCACCATTTACTCTACACAAATACCAATAAATGTTATTATTTATAATAACAAAGTATTTTGGTGAATTATTTCTAACTGATGAGCAATATATTCATTTTATGGATATAAAGGACAATGTTGCCAAAAATCTTGGAATGTGCAACTTTTTACCCAAACATGCTGCACATGGAAAGCAACAAAAAATTACAACTACCTACTTCCAAACAAAAAAGAACACTACTGAAATGTTTCTCATGATAGAATTATCAGAATATGCGACTAAACTGTGATGATGCCTTAATATCCGTCAGACTATGGCATTTTCCTTGCATGCCCCTAGCACTACCATTGGGATTGCTGGCAAAAACTGACATCTGTAACTCCACCATCAACATTAATAATATTTCTTTCCCATTTTTATTTGTTTAGGTGATTATGTAATGTTTTTTGTCACATACTGCACATTGAATCACCCAACCATTTCACAAAGTCCTAGTGAATTTTAACAATTATCTCACATTTTTGGATGTTCCCATTATGTTTCCTTGCATATAAGTCGTATCCTTGATCTAGAGATGAAAATTTTGGAAAAAGGGCAGCTTATATGTAAATACGGTACATCACTTTGTTAAATGTCCCTTGTTAAATAACATTATGGAATAGCAAAAAATGCTTGGAAAAGTAACTTAACATAATAATCTAGAAAATGTATTATTAAAACATAACAGGGTATTATTGTGAAAATATTAAATGACGAACAATAACTTACATCTAAAATTCTCTAAGAGGGACTCTAATTGACTCTTTAAAAATTCTGTTAATTTTTTAAAGCCACAAGTCTTGATTCAAACAATGGCTTCCTCAGTTGTAAATTACCATGGGTATAATTATATTCAATGGTTTTAAATTCTTGAAAATGGACTGAGATCTTACCTGGAAATCTTTATAAGACACTACTCCATATGTGGATAAGCCCACAACATGAGGACCAAAGACTGGATGCTCACGAACACGCAGAGGAACTCTTCTACCTCTAGCGCCATCTGAATCACCCAACAAGTCGTGGATTTTTTCATTGTATATTTCAAAGTAACTTATCTCCACAGTTATTTGGGAAATTGATGAAGTCCCCAACGTAGGTAGGTGAGGAAAAGCTGAAGATTCAAGCTGGGCAATTCTCTCAAATATTTGGTGGCAAAACCGAGGAATAATGCCAGCTTCTGATGCAGGTTGTTCAACAATCTGATCCATTCCAGATCCCATCATACTACGAAAATTTAATTTGAAAAAAAAGAATAGTAAAAATTTTCTTAGATTTAGGAAATTAATACAATATTATCAAATTATAATCATATGAATAGAAATACAATACTTTTAGTATAAATATAAGAAAATATCCACGTTCTGAAACATGAGAATAAGTCTACAAGGATAGTTCAAAGGTAGAATATCTGCCTGGTTAATGAAAGACTTGGGTTAAATTCCCGGTCATAGCAGAATTTTTCTCATGATTTCAAATTTCTCCCATAAAATAATTTCAACTGCAAGATCATTTAATTAATAACTTTTAGGATGGTAAATACAGTGACCCTCGTCAAAGAATTATTACACTCATCTTATGACTAAGATCAAACTGATAAAACAGAATTCTCCAAAATCCATAAAACTGTATTTTTCTGCATAAAAGATGCACCAGGGTATAAGACGCACCCCGGTTTTTAGAAGATTTTTAGGAAAAAGTATTTTGGTTCACCAAGGCATTTAGGAAGGGCCACATCGTGTATCATTTCCAGCCGTGATTAAGTCTGTACCTGGCAACATTTAAAGAAAATATTATGGCGTGATAACAGTTAAATATAATATTTTAGATAAACTTAATTCGTAAAATAAATAGGATAATCTAAAACATACGTAATTACTTTGAGACTTGTATATCTAAATATGCCCTGCATGAACACATATAGACAAGGATTTTGTTCGATAAAACAAACAAACTTCTTCTGTTCTACTATCTATCACTTCCTCCTCTAGTTGTGGCCATTTAAAGCCAACCTTACAAAGAGTATGTTTCTCTTATCTTGTCAGCTTCAGTTTTTCCACGGTTTCTCCATTCACTGTTCATTTTTTTCTGTGATATGCTACTGCTCAGTTTCCATGCATTTTTGCATATTGAATCACCTGAAGCTTATAGGGAATAGTGTAGGCATGAAATGAAATGGATATTTGATGGCTTTCGCCCTTGTAGTTCACTAATTGAGACATTCACAGTTTTCAGTACCTTTTGACGTCCTGATAGATAGATAGCATGAGACTCCGGACCAGCATATCTTTTCAATCTTGTAGCAATTGCAATCTGAATACACGTAACGCTATTTATCCTAGGTATATACAAAAAATTTATCACATCTACCACAATTATAACGTTCGGTGGCATTAATTGTGCTAAAACATATGACTAATGCCACAAATGCACCAGAATTGTAATTACTGCAAACAGACATTTATTAAAGCGCAATAATGAAAATGTGTCATTGGAATTCATGTTGCATAAGGTATATTAACAAATTTTTCATTATTGATTATTAATAATGTATATTTTAATGTTTTTGCAATGAATGACTGCCAATTATTCCATTTTGGGGATAAGTGTGATCATTAATGACAGTATTAAGAACAGTAATAATCTTACCTTAGTTGTAAAAAATGCAAGCTGATTTTATAGGTCATTTTTCTGGAAAAAAGGTGTGTCTTATACGCAGAAAAATATGGCAGTTGTGAAAACCAAATCCACATTTCGGCAACAAGGCAGCCATTACCGATAGTAGATCAGTGAATTTCCACTGCCTTGTAACAAAAATGCACATATCATATCCATTTTAAGGCTTTTGGAGAATTTTGATTTATCAGCGACTCTCTTATTTGGAATTTTTGATGGAAAATTAACAGTTTTGGCTTTAAACTCAATGTATGACTTTTTTTACTCCCGTAATAAAAGTACTTTTTTACAAATGAATTTCTTAAAATTTTATGTGCAATGTTTTATGAACCTTAGCTTAAATTATTCAGAAAATAATTTTAAATAAGACCTAAAACTATACTGCCCAAAAATTAACAAGACAACAGTTCATCTAAAAATACCACTTAGGCTATAAAGGCTAGTATTGCTTTTTCTATGGCAAAACAAAAAATATTTTACACCAAGAATTAAAATTAAATAAGAGAAAAATCAACAACATAACTTAGTTTGGATGAATATCCCTTAAAACTATACCATGAATAGAGGAGAAGGATGTAACATAGGCATTAATAAATCAACATTGCTCACAACATACAAATCGTTATGAAGAAACAATAATTCACCTTTTAGTTATTTATTTCCTTAATACGTCGATGTTGTGGCCACCTAACCATTTTAATACACAATATAATAAATTACATGTACATAAATGAAAACTATTTCAAGGTATACATAAATAAGAATAAAATTAAGAAAAGTACAGCACAAATAAATATGAAAGTAAAATGCACCCCTTTTTGAACTTCGCGAATAATTGGTTCCGGAAAACAGAAGCGAAATGCAAATTCGTGAAGTGCAAATCTTATCTTCCCATAAGATGTCATGTTATTACGAGAGAGTGGTTCCCAGCCAGCCTAAAAAATTCACTTTTTTATCATAAATAAAGCAGTTTAACAGAAAATAAAAGAAAATGTAACCAAAAATGAAAAACCTAGCATTATAAAGTAAAAAAAATACTTTTAATTACCTTCAAAACGCGTAATGAAAACCCAGCATAACAAAACAATTACACTTCTTTCCGCACTTGTAGTTTACCTCCACAAAATTTCGCAAGTGATTTTGGATCCTTTGTTTGTTCAAGAAATGGGTTAATTTAAAATGAACTACTGAAATGGAATGTTGAGTACATCATGCACGAATGTTTTCTTGGATTCTGCAACAAACATTTCCAAGCCACAAAAAAACACTAGCACTTAAAAGTGGTTCCATTTCTTTTACTAATTGTTAGAAATGCATAACAGACAATCAAAACCTAGCGTAATAAAGTTTATAACATTTCTTTTAGTAATCACGTTCAAAATACGCAGCAGAAAATCCTACGTTACAAGATGATAGCAATTCTTAGATTTACATTAAAAATTCGTAATAAACAAGGAAAACCTAACAAAACAAGTTCCTTAAATTACATTCAAAATACAAAGATAATAGCATTAAATCATTAAATATTTTGGTCAAAAACCAGCAACCTCATACGCGAAGAACGAATATTTTCAATGTCATACTCATAAAAGTTGTGAAAAACTAAATGCGCAGGACACTTTTCCATTAGCCAGTAATTTATAATTTGGCCACTAGATACCAGCAACTTCGACTGTTATCGAAAATACAACCATTGGCAGTGAGTTTTAAACTGAGCTACAAAAGAAATAAGTCAATGGTTATCACGTATGTTTACTTTGGCATCGTGAACGCATGATGCAAAATGCAAGTAATATGCACGAAACACAAGTAATGGTCATAAAAAATTTTGTCCAAATTCGCAAACCACAAGCATGTGAAGTTCAAAAAGGTGGTGTAATATCAAATCACCATAAAGGAAAGACTGTCCAGTCTGCTGATGGTTATAGTGACTGTGCTGGTACATATTTAAATGAAGGAGAGAAGGGCAAAATACAGAGGAAAATTTACTTTTTCATGAGGACCTAATGCTAGCTAAGTACATATTTAGTGCAATATTTCTTAAACTGGTTAACATCACTGAAAGAGTAAAAGTGAAAGGGGATTGAGTTCCAAAGATTGCAGGTGGTAACGGTGAAGGATTTATTACAGAAACTGCTATGATGAACGGGAATAAGTAGTTTGGATGAGCCCCGGGTGTTCAAGGAGTGCCCAGAATTAAGGGATTTGAAGTTGTTGGTTAGGTATTTAGGCAAGAAAGAAGTGAGGATACTTCTTAGCAGCGTTAGGATATGCATTTTTCTACGTTCTTCCAAGAACAGCCAGCCCAATTCTTTGAATGAGTTTGTTATATGGCAACTTTTGCTCATATTATAAATGTATCTAACACATGAGTTATGGGTCTCCTGGAGCTTTTGGGACAAGTCTTGTTTTAGATCTAGAAAAACGGAATCACAATAATCAAAATGAGGAATTACAAGAGAATTTATAAATAGAATTTTTAGTTTTACTGGAAGTATGTTTTTAAGTAGCCTAAGTGAATAAAATGAAAAGTAGATTTTTTGGCAAATTTTGTTTACATGATTAGACCAGCAGAGTGTATCATTCATAATAACACCAAGGTTTTTTACTGACTTGGAAAACAATACAGGAGCGGAGTTAATTAAGATTGGGTCTATATTTGACTTTTGTAATTTGCAGAGTAATTTAGGGTAGCAGAATATTATCGATTGAGATTTTAAGGGGTTTAACATCAAGCCATTACAAGCACTCCAGGTCATGAGCGATTTTATATCAATATTCATGCAATCAATTCTGTTATTGATTTGAGATATTTGAGTTCCTATGTATATTTGCAGATCGTCAGCAAAAAGGTGGTACTGTCAGTGATGAATTGAGTTAGAAATATCGTTTATATATAAGGCAAAGAATAAGGGTCCTAATGTAGATACTTGGGGACAACCTGGGGAGACTTTTCCACGATGAATTTTTATCAGAGATTGATACCATTTGGTAACGATTTTGAAAATAAGATTTTATCCATCTCAAAGAGCTAAGAGAGAAGTTCATTTTAGCAAGTTTGGCAAGTAATATTCCGCTGTCAATCAAGTCAAACTATTTAGAGAAATCCAACAGTGTGAGAATTGTAGCTTTTTTATTATCGAAATTCGCCCAAATATCATCTGTGACTTTGATCAATGCAGTAGCAGTGCTGTGGCCAGTACGAAATCCAGATTGGTAGGGGCTAAGGAGCTCACATTCATTTAGATATTGATGTATTTGTTTATGTGCTAGATTTTCAAAAACTTTAGATAGCGTTGGCAGGATGCTTATAGGGCGAAAGTCCTGTGGAGTTGTTGGATTAGCCTTTTTAGGGATAGGTCGCAGTAAAGCACGTTTCCAGGCATTGGGAAAGTAACAACTAGAGAAGGAGCAATTAATTATGTGTAACGGTTAATGTCAAGATATGTAGCATCGATCCAGTAATAAGATCATAGCCTTTTGTTTTCAAATTAAGTTTAGAAATTATTTTATTTACATTGGTGACTGAGACAGAAGAAAAACTGAAGGTCTGTGAATAGTTTCTAATTGAGGAAAAAATGTCCGAGATAGTTGAATTTCTTTGATTTACTGAAAATATATTAGGTGGTGATGAGAAGGCATCATTTAATGCATCAAGAGAGACAGAGGGTAGCTCAGAGTCACTTTTCTTATTACCAATTCCGAATAGTTTCAGTTTTCTCCATAGTGATGTATTGTCGGACTGAGGAGAAATTATTGAGTACGAGAATTTGATTTTGGCATTTCTAAAAGCCTGCTTTGCTGGGTTCCTCAGTTTTCTATACTCTTTGAATTTGAGCATAGAATTAGTTCATTTGAATTTACGAAAAGCAGAATCACGATTTGACATTAATCTTTTTATATCATCTGTAATTCAAGGAGAATTTTTTCTAATAATATGAATTGTTTTTGTGAAGCATGGCGATCAAATAGATCGAGGAGAAAAGCATTTAAATTATTTACCTTACCATGATCAGAATTAAAAAAGGTTGGATAATAAAAAAGTCAGTAAGGTAATAAAAAACTGTTCCTGAAATCTGCTCACCTGTAGCTCTTTCCTGATCCTGTCTGTCCATATGCAAAAAGGCAGGCATTGTATCCTTCAAAAGCTTTGTCTAGAAGAGGATGTACAAGTCTGGAGTACACTTCTTCTTGAGAGGAATTTTTCATTACTTCATTTGAACCAGCTGACCAGAAGCAGTGGTCATATGAAAACACATGAGTCACACCTGACTCAGCACACGAGTTAACACTAACTTCATTATCTTTCATTGATACTACTATCTTCACCGAGGAATCAGAAGCTTCCCTAAGAAGTAAAATTATTGTCCAGTCAAGACATTGTCAAACTTTAAAAAAATTGATTTAATTTTATTAATATTTTTTTAAGTTCAGCAACCTAAGTTTATGACAAAACTCACTCAAACAATTTAAATTTAAAATATTTATCAGTTACCTGATGAAAGGCTTAGTTTTCACTGTTATTAATAGCATTATCGCCTTCAAATTTGAGTAATAACCTTCTTAATGAAGTAAAAGTTCGGTAACCACTTACATAAACTTAACAACTTTGTGTAAAGAATTTTAATTTTTCATAAAAAGCATTGCTGAAAAAGTAAAATATACCCAATAACCTTTTAGATATGAATGTTAATTCTATAAGTCCAAACAATGAGTGAGATGTCATTCTGTATTGCCAAAGAACTGCACAAGTGGCCGAGATCTAATGAATTTCAGTGACAGTTAATATTTTACCACTTTCAATCATTAACAGCTATAGGATGAAAATCTTAAAACTTTTTGAAACCTAAAGTAACACTTTTTACACAAAATACCTTAAGGTAGAAATTTCAAACACCAATACAAAAGAGAACTGTAAAGGTTTACAGCAAGAATATGCCTCCTCTACATGTATGGAAGCTACTTTTCAATTTCCACCTTTGTGAAAAAGGACATAACTTAGTCAACAAATGAGATGAATGCATCTTGTAAGATATCTCATGATATATAAAATTTATTTAATAATATATGTGTAGACAATGACAGTTTTATATGCAGCACATTTGTACTCTGCTGTTTCATCAGTGGAATGTGCCTATATCACCAAGTTTCAAGAAAGACCCTATTTTAACCATGTCATGACAACAGGTTGCAGCCTGATACAGGACTGGAAAAATCTTATCTAAATTTAGGTGTCACTTCCAAAATCCACAGGCCAGAGAAGATTTCAATGTGATATGATTTAGAATCAAGGTAATTTAAAACAGTTTACATTAAATACACACCATACATATGAAGTCAAAAATTAGCTAATTAGTAACTCTACTGAATAGCTATAATATAATAGAAAATAAAGTTTTCACAAGTAGCATAGATACAGGTGCAGTTTTGGGGGTTCACACTGCGCCCTCAGAAATCATCATTCTGATTTTACCTACTTTAAAATTTAAAAATATTATTGAACTACATCTACAGTTTACCCTGCAAGCCACCACAAGGGTGTGTGGCAGGGGGTGCATTAACACCAAGGGGAAAACTAATTTCTATAGCATTTAGAATCAACACCCACTTTATGTTGCAAATTTTTATAAGGTCGTATATACTCAGTCAGTGACAAGTCATGATTGTTCTAGATCCTAAACATGTCAATGACCTCAACTTGGAAATTTAAATCTTCTAACTAGGATAGTTTAGAGGAAATGCGACTTTAAATATGATACTGCAAAAGCATGAATTAGCACTGCATTAATTGTAGTTATAAGAGCAGACAGGGCACCATCTAAAGGATGACTCGAGTAGTTAAACCTCTAAGTTAGGCAATATGATTAAGAAAGAGAGCAATTTTTATCTTACAAGGAGAGGACACGGTAGTGGGATCACGGATTTATATGAAACTTGGTAGGTGTATAGCTCTGGATTCCAGGATAATTGCAAACCCTCCTTTTGGGTTTATACGGCTGATAGTTTTTCTGAAAATTGCTATTAAATATGGCAATTCCTCATCAACTGGAATAAATTACTTAATGCATGCCTAATTGATAAAGTATTAGTTTGCAGAGAGCCTTTAGTGAGTGCATCCAAACATGAGGGTGCGAGTTCAATTCCCTCGTTGGCAGCTTTTTTTCTTTCATTCCTACTCCTTTTACAAATCCTGTTTTAGTGCTTTTCGTCATTGCTGAAAAGCACTATTATCATCATGATGTCCTTCTGTACACATATATCAGGGAAAAATTGGCTGAACCGATTTCAACCAAATTTGGTACCACAACCTAACAAAAGAAAAAAAAATATGAACGTGGCAACCCAGTTAAATTTTAATGTGAAATACAGCAAGTAGGGATGTACATGGGTTCCCCATGTTACAGAAGTGCTTTTTGTTAAATTCACCATAGTATAATCGTATACTAATATACAGTGGAAACTGCTTAACACGAAATGTGGGGGACCATCGCAAACATTTTGTCTTAACCGAATTTCGTGCTAAACGAATTTCATGATAACCTTTTTTGAGACTGATTTGAGATATTGATATAAGCTCGTAAATAAATCTTGACATAACAAATATGCGGATGGAAACAGCACAATAATTAGTTATAATAATGAAAACCTTATAATTTATTCATTACATATATACATAAAAAATTTTTTATTTCAATAATTTCATAAAAACAATGTACAAATATTAAGTATCAAGTCGCTAAAGTAGTTCAATTGTCTACTTCTTAACAAAAAATTCCGTAATTTTTTTCTGCCTAGCATTCATAATGATCTTTTTTTTACGCACTTTACTAGCCATTTTTATGTGGGTCTTTTATTTGTTATAAAAATATAAAATCACAACTGAAAACGATTCCGAAAAAGAAAGAACTTCGCTCACAGATTCGTTTCACATTCGCTAACCGTTCCACACGGAAATTCAGAATCAACTGATTGTGAGTAGAACTGTTCTGCATAGGGATCTAGAGACTAGAGCAAGGGAGGAGTTGAGCATATTGAAAGACGGGGAAAGGGAAGGTACAGTACAGATAACAATCTGCACCTCCAAATCCTTCCTTTCATTCGAAGATGATAGTTCCCAGAATTTAGTTTATTGCTGCCAAGGAAATCTCGGTAGCAACCCTCTCAACGGAGGCGCGCGAGTTTCTCTGAGGTCTACTAATGACCATGCCTATTGAAAGAGAGGGGGAAGGAGGAGGTACAGCTGTGGTTGTGAGACTGTTCATACTTCTATGTTAAGAAACGAGTGGGTCGTTTCGTGTTATCCCAAGAATTTGACGGGATTTATTTTCAGGAGACCGAAAAAATTTTTCGTGTTAACCGAAATTTCTTGTTAACCATTTCCCGTAAAACGAAGTAATATACGTTGAAATGTATAGGCACCGGTAGGGACCGAGCCTGCATTTCGTGTTAACCGATATTTCTCGTTATCCGTTTTCGTGTTAAGTGGTTTCCACTGTATTCACTTTGAAATCAAAAAATTATTTTTCCTTATATTGTGGTAACCCTGTTTTTTAGATCAGCTTCAAACATGTTCATTTCATTTTGCCATTCTATAATCTCCCTACAAACGAAATTTCTTTGAAATCCATTCAGCAAATACCCTCGAAATTAATAGTTACAGACAAATTCTAACTTTGATATTGTGGTAGCCCTGTTTTGTATGAAAAAGGATTTGTAAAAGGAGGAATGAAAAAAAAAGCTGCCCACAAAGGAACTCATGCCCTCACATTTAGACGCACTCACTATATGCTCTCCACCAACAATTACCTGCATTAAGTAATTTATTCCAGTTGACGAGAAATTGCATTACTTAATCATGATTTTCGGAAAAACTATCAGCCGTATATGCCAAAAAGGGGAGTTTGCAGTAATCCTGGAATCCAGAGCTATACACCTACCAAGTTTCATATAAATCCGTGATCCCACTACCGTGTTCTTTCCTTGTTAAATTTCACAGTGAACAAAATCTACGAGTTCTGATTTATATTCACAACTCAGGAAAAATTCCCTAAATTGTGCATATACATGTGTATATATACACACATATACTGTCATGCACAGTTTTCCATTAAACTTACCGAGAATTCATAGGTCTTACACGAACACCAACTGTCAAGTTACTCGTTTCACCTTCACTAGATGTTTCTCCAGCATGACATATCCAATCAGGGCAATCAACTGGGGTCAACCCATCTTCTGACTTCCGAGGAGTCTCAAGATGAACTACACCAAAGCATTCAGGAGTTGCAGATAGTCTAGCAGTATCATCATCTTTCTGGTTCTTTTCATATACACTGTCTGAAAAATATTTCTGAGAAATCCCTTTTTTAACAGGAGTAACATTTTGACTTGCATAGCTATTTGTTTGTATCCGTATAAAATGAGATTCAACATTCTGACAAGACTTTGCATTGGGCGTTCCATTGTCACCTAACTTTGTGGTGCTTGATGATCTCCCAGTAAAGGTCAGCTTCCTGCTTCTGCAAAAGTTAAAAGTAAGCATGAGCAAAAAATATGAAAAATAATTATTTATCTACCTGAAGTAATGTCAGAAATACAGATGAATCTTTTGGTCTTAAACTATCAACTACAAATCAAATATCATGAATCTCAAAGATGGAATTAAAAGGTTAACCAATAAACAGAAAATTACAGAATAATAGCTGCACAAATGACATTCATCAATGATTATTTTTCTTTAGTTGTGAGATCATCAGTAATTCTACTAACTCCTTTAACAAATGGAATTCATCCCTTCCACTAATCGTTTCTTTCTTATGATTCCTTTAAGTCACCATTTCTTCAGAAATTGTTTAATAATGCTTATTCTTCATGGAATATTACTTTACTTTTACCCTTTGATACTTCACCCATCTATTGCAAAATGATTAATCCACTTCCAAATCTTCAAATCTAAAAGGCTAATTTACTTCGCAACTTTTCGGCGCAAAGAGCAGCAAGTTATTTTATGAAACAGCAAGTGAGCACCACTGTAATTTTGTAAAAATTAGGAATTGTTATCATTTAATAAAACTGACTTCAAAGTTATTGCTAATGTTTTAATGCATTTTGAAGGTAAAAAATTAAAAAATTAAATTCCTGAAGCTCAAGAGCATGATTTTTAATATCTTAATAGACCACTACCACTACCAGATGGGGAATCTCTGCTCTAGAATCTTGTTTTAATTTAATTAGCAGTACAGAAGAGCACTGAGAACAATACTGTCAATCCCAAAAATACCAATTATCAAAATATGATGATACAATTACTTGATTGTCTTCATGAGAAAAGGTATTAATGTATACATATCATCCACAAACTTTACCAATAAAAAAATATTTTAACCATTAACCCAATCATTGGTTCAAATAATCACTCATACTATTTGTAGTGCTGATGTATTTATCAAAAAACAATGGAACGTAGGTAATGATGAATACTAGGGAAGGGACGGTTCCACTTTTTCCCGGTTCCGGTTATATTAATCTGATCCCGGTACTCGGTTTCGGTTGTTAGGTTAAAAGTGCTATTTGATATACCACGGGAAATTCTAGCTTCTAGCATATTTGTCATTTGTATTGTCAATTCTGAAGTCGTTCCAAATGTCCAACAAAGATTTATTGTTAGGGTTCACAATAAATCGGTTAAATTTAAAAATTATCCATGGGGTATCTATTCAAAATTACTACACAACAAAATAAAACTAATTCCTGTTAATAAGTTATAGTAACACTTCAAACTGATGGATTTGACTCAAAATATTGCTTGAATTTTTACATTGTAAAATCATGCTGCCGCGAACCAAATATAGAATACCGGAAGTTCGAAACCCATCATTCATTTTTTTGATAAATATTTTTGCAGAACCATCGTTCGTTGAACTGATTCATCATCTTGATTTTTGTATGTGCAACAAATCTCTTTTCGCTCATGAAATAAAGAAAATTTAGACTTGCTCATTCGGTTTGAAACTGGTAACACATCCAGCATAAAAATTTATGGTACTTTGTTATTAATGATGCTCCACTTCCGCAGTGCTCTTCTCGGGGCGAGATATGGAGCTACAGGGCGCTGAAAGTGGGGAGATTAGGAATTACATGGAGGTAACATTAATGTTTTGGCAGCAGAAATCATGTTGTTGTTTTATTTAGATTAATGCTTCCCTACCCAAGGGGGGAACATTGTGAAGGTAAGGAGGAACCAAAACATTTCCACCAACCTACCCAACCCAGTGGGGATGCATAAAATGTTCCTTCATGTTCAAATTTCCCTTCCCTGGCCCATCCGAGTTCCAATGGAGTACTGCTCCACATAATTCCTTATCTCGCCACCTTCAGCACCCTGTAGTTCCATATCTTCTCCCAGAGGGCACTGCGGAGGTGGAGCACCATTAATACCAAAGTACCAAATTTATTTTACGTCGTAGTTAATGAAACAACTTCCATCGTTGATATATGTATTGAAAATCGAATGCTGTCACGGGAAAAAAATTGGCGGAGTGAGGAGTTCACTTTTCGGTTAGCGTCTGCTTCTGAGACACAATCATTTTTAGGCATTCTTAACAATAAATAAAAAAGAATGCCTTATGTTCAGGTCATGTCCATCCTCTGTCCGCATGTTTCATCTCAGAAACTACTGGGCAGATGTTGATGAAATTTGGTATTTAGGACATAGGGTCAAAAAACTAAGAAAATGATATAAATAGTTTACGTGACCTAATCGGGAGTGCCACTTTACAGGTGACAAAAATTATCTTTCTTTATATCTCATACAATATATCTTATAACAAAAAAGTCTTTAAAGAACTTCATAGAACTAATCAAATAGCATATGTTTTGTTCAGGACATTTTTAATGAAAGAGTAGCAGATTTCAAGAAAATCTTTTTAATTGTTGTTAACGAAAACAATCTTCGTGACAACTGACGTAAAAATATCTGCTGTAAATACCTAATTAATTTAATTATCTTTAATGTGCATGCAACATTAGGAAAATGGATAATCTATGACGAAGAAATTAATGCAAATACGTCTATTTTTTACTTTTAGACAGCATTTGCAAGTGAAAAGAAATGGGTAATTTACGACAAAGGAATGAACGTGAACATAAAGATTACATTACTGCTATTCCAGTGAGGTAAGTTTAAAATAATTGTCGATTGTTTTATTAATTACAACTGATTAGGAAATTAATTGGTCAATCAAAAATTTGGCATTTTCTTGGCATCACTACTGGAATTTCAGTTTGTAGACATTATACTGAGCCATTAATATTTATCTTTTGTGACATGTTTGTATATATCGTAAAGAACGCCTCTGCCTCGCGCGTATACATGCATGATGTGTGCATCTTTCCACGCTTTTTATTTAAATAAGGACTAGAACCAGATTATAAACAGTTGGTTCCGGTTATTTCGGTTCTTGAGAGAACCGAAGAACCGTTCATTCCATCCCTAAAGAATGCTAAAATGAAACATTTTTCAAGATCTTTATGCATGAAGACCAATTTTAAATATTTAATTGATTAATTGAGATTAATGATTACAATTAGTTAGGGACATTATGCCATGGTTTATCTTTAAGAAAAGCTAAACCTCCACAAAAATACAAAATCGTTATCCCATAAAACATTAAAAACCAATCTTTTTTGGCCATCCATGTCAAAGTTCGACATAATAGCTCTAGCAGAGCCATGGCTAACTTCCAATTTCAGTGACTGTGAAATATCTTTTTCCCACACTCATTAAATTTTCAGGTGAGATCGTAACTCTAATGGCAGTTGGGTGCTTCTTGAGATTAATTCGGCCTTTTCTGCAAAACGTTGCTTGGATTTGGAAACCAAGTATGAAATTGTTTGGTGTGAACTATCCTTTGGTCCTTCAAAACGATATGCCAGGAATAAACTTTTCGTTGGATGCTTTTATCGCCCCCCATCTAGTGATCCTTTAGTGCTTGAAAACTGTTTATTATCTATTTTAAATGTTTTACCACTTGGTCATGTTGTACTCTTAGATGATTTCAACCTGTCAATTCTCTGGAGAACTCCGAAGTGTGGTGTTACTAAAAATGTGAATGACAATTTTTTTATGGATAGCTTCATATCTGTTTCAGTTAAATTTGCACTCAACACGAAATTTGGCAATGCTGGACTATATAGTTTCCTTTGTTCCTGCGTCTTCCAATGCATTTACTCCTGGCCGGAATATTTTTGACAGTGACTATGAATCGCTTGATGCAGTTCTTAGAATTCCAGGTAGTAAGAAGACCCACGGCCATCCCTCTCCCCCTTCTAGGCCCCTTCCTGCCCGGCCTCAAGTCTGATGGGATGAGATCAACCACTCGATTGACCTTATTTCTTGGTGAATTTTAAACTCTCTTTCTCCAGATGAGGCAGTCAGTCTATTCTATGATATTATAGAAGGTGTTTTGAAAGACTTGGTTTCTTTAGTAACTCGAATAAGTTCCCTCCTTTTTTTAAATTCGATACCATTCACACTCTTAATAATAAAAACCATGTGTGGTATCTATAGAAATCTTTCCCTAGCAAAGCAAGCCATAAATCTTTTTCTGACTTACGTCAATTTTCCAAATCTCTAATTCATCATGACTATGTTGAGTTTACTAATAATATTATTGATTCTATGTCATCAAACCCAAAAATTTTTTGGCATTTTGTAAATGGTCGCCATAATCATTCTCGAATTTCAGATGAAATTTATTATGGCAACAAGACAGCTGTTGGCCCTTACAAGTCAGCTCTTTTTAACGAATTTTTCTCAAATTGTTTTGCTCCCCCTACCAACTCCACTCTCCCTCTTAATCATGACTTTTCTTTGTCACTGGTATGTAATCTTTCACTTTCTCACCTTAATACAACCCCAAAAGAAGTTTTCGAGTTTATCTGCAAAATTTCTCCCTATCGAACTCCAGGCTCTGGTGGTATCAGCCCTATGTTGCTTTGTAATTGTGCTTCCTCCTTATCCATTCCACTTTCTATTATCTTTAACCGTTGCTTTTCCCTTGGCACATTTCCTTCACAATGGAAATCTGCCAATTTATAAGTCTGGTTCCAAACAAGATGTTTCTAATTATCACCCTATTTCTTTACTCCCAATTTTGTCCTCTATTTGTGAAATAATTATTCTAAATCGTTTATACTATTTTACATCACCATATATTTCTGCAAATCAGCATGGTTTTCTTCCTGGCCGATCCTGCTTGACCAACTTAGCAGTATTTCAAAATGATGCTATCAAAGCCATTGCAGACAAATCTCAAACAGACACGTTTTACCTAAACTTCTCAAATAAATCATAGTCTCCTAATTCACAAGCTCAACACTGATTTAATATTCATGGGAATTTTCTGAATCTCTTACGCAGTTTTTTGGAAAATCGAACACAGAGGGTTGTAATATCTGACATTTCATCAGACTGGTCTCCTATTACCTCTCGTGTCCCACAGGGCAGTGTCCTTGGGCCCTATCTATTTAACCTATACGTTGATGACCTGGCTTCCTGCCTCAATTCTGCTGATGTTGGGTCACTTCTGTATGCAGACGACTACAAAATATTTAAGCAGGCTGACTCAGTAGCCGGTTGTGTATCTTTCCAACAATCCATTGATCTAGTATCAAAGGAAGCTAAAATTAAACTTAATGAAATGTAACATCATGTCTATTACGCTTTGTAGAAGACAGGTATGTTTTAACTATCCCATTAATTTTGAGTTGCTGACAAGAGTCCTACAACAGAAAGATCTTGGTGTTACTACCGATTATAAACTAAATTTTTCAGACCATATAATGAGAGTTAAAAATAAATGTCTCTTATAGGCATTCTGTATTGGTTTATGGATATCAGCCCTTTAGCACCCAGAATGTATTTTTCCTCAATTGTCCTACCTGTTATTACATATTGCTCCCCAATTTGGTCTATGTCTGCTCCTTCTAATCTTTCGTCCCTTGACTGTTTTAAATTCTTTTCTTAAAATTGTGAAATATCGTGTGACTTCTTTTCATAATGCCTCAAAAACTACTATTTTATTTGCACTCAGCTTGGACAATCTTTCCACTATTCGACATAAAAATGATATTATCTTTATTTATAATATTTTAAATTCTATTATAGATTGTCCTGACTTAATATCATGTATCAATTTTTGAGTTCCCTCGAGAAATACTTTTTCTTCTTCCTTGCTTCATTTATCTACTCCCAGGATTTCTCTCTGCAAACACACACTTTTCTTTTGTATTCCGTCTCTCTTAAATTCGCTACCCTTAATTATTGATCCATTTTTCTTACAGTCAAAAACTTTCACAAAGCAGGCAGTCACACATTTCTCCTAATTAAACAATGTTTTATTCCTTTCCCTCTTGAATCATGTAGTTTATTTATTTCCATTTAATATTTTATATGTTCTGACTTGATTGTAATCTGCATTTCCTATTTTATTTTATTAATTATTTATATTGTTAATATTTCACTGTAAAATGGCAGTTTTGCTGTATGTGAAACTTGGAATAAATAAACTAGAAAAACGCAATAATATTTGTATCAACTGGAATCAAAACTTTAATAGTCATCTCCAAGTAAAAAATTAAATAATTTTTAATTAAAACTAGTTTCATCCCATGAAAAATTGTTTTTTTTATCATTATTAATGTTTCTGCAAAATCTATGCTTAAGTAAAAAAAGTTAATACAACATTTCTGCTATTTCCAACCATTAAGGAACTATGGATGATTGTAGGTGCACGCAGGAGAAAATTTAATCAGAAGAATTTATTGGTACGTTTCAGGATACAACTTATGTTAACTGTTCAAAATGTCCACCATGGTTTTTAATGCAGTCTTGCTCATTCCAAACTAGAGTTTATTGCCCGTTGGATCATTTCAGGGTGGTCTCGTATTTATGCAGCGGCATCCATAATACGACGCAATAGTTTCTCTCTCATCTGTACTTTGGTCTTGTAGACCATCTCTTTCATAAGTCCCCACAAAAAGAAATCAAGCGGGGTTAGGTCCAGAGATCTCGGTGGCCAAGGTATTGGACCACCACGACCAACACACTGATTCCCATAATGCTGATTCAAGCAACCCGTAACTTGACGACCAAAATGTGGAGGTGCCCCATCCTGTTGAAAGAACATCCTATCCCTTGTCTCCCGAGGCACATCCTCCATTAAAAGTGGCAATTCCTTCATCAAGAAGTTTAGGTAATTAGCAGCATTTAAATGTTGCTCCAAAATAAATGGTCCAATCAACAAATCTCCAATCAGAGCACACCAAACATTAACTGAGATTCGATATTGGAAGTTGCTTTCAACGGTGTTGTGAGGATTACCCATGGACCACAAGTGGGAATTTCGTGTATTGTTAATTCCATCCCGATTAAATCCTGAAGTATGGCAGACTGGTCATGAAACACCCTGTATAGTAATTGTTTGGGACATATGGCTTAGTATTATTTGTGACATCAGGTTGTATGATTGGATGGATTTTAATCAAAATTCTTATAGCCAAAGTACCCTTAATTGTTGCACAATATTGTTCATCTCTTCAGTATGTCTATCATGAATGATATTATCCACAAATATGAGATATCATTCGAACTAGTTTAACCGCCTAGGCTGTAGTAAGATTTTGAGTGGATCGCAGCAGAGACATGATGCCATATGGCTTAGGTAAGGTAGCTTAGTGTACATTGTAATGCCATTAGACACCATAAAGTGATTTTTTGAGATATATGATTCATGTAGTATTATTTGTTACATCAGGCTCTACAATTGGATTGATTTTAATCAAATTCCTTAGAGCCATTTTTGAGTAAATCAAATTTTTCTAAAAATCGCCAAGAATAAACTGTCCTTTATTTTAGTGCAATACACTTTTATCAAAACAGGGTCTGCATAAGATGATATATTGCATAAATACGAGATATCATTCAATTTTATGTATGTATTTGGGCCCTAGAACCGCGAACAGAAAAACGGCATGGCGAAAACCACTTTTATAGATTCAGGGACACCTAAAACATGTATTTCCGTCCAAGTCTCAGTCGAAATTTTTCAATTATTTGCGACACACAATACTTTCTCAAAATACTACGTATATGAGAAAGTAAAAGAGGGTAGAGGAAAAAAGAAATAGAGAGGATGAAGATGAACAAGACCATGAAATATTCAAGTTAGACACATAAGTTTCAGACTCTAAGCTTAATCTTGATTTGGACTATAGAAAATATATGATCAAGAAACTAATAACTTTTTAATAATTTTTTACAAAATTTACTTGAGTGAAAGATTACTGGGAACGTTTTTAAAATTGGTATTTATTTTCTTTTAGTGTATCAAAAACTATCAAGGCGAAAGTGAATATCTTACCAACAGTATGTATTTATAATAATATCAGCAACACTTATTGCAATTATATTAGTAAGTTTGTATTATTTTAATTACTAAAAATCACTTGTATCATCAATATTTTGTATTTTTTTAGAAATAAAATATTGCAACACCTAAATTTCCTGTGCCATTTTACATTCAAACAGTTGAAATATATAACGCAAAAGTTACTGTTAGGCTTTTAATGACATTAATAGTTGAAAATTAAATACATGAGAATATTCTCGAGAATTTTTCATCTCTAGAAATTCATCATCTAAAGATCTAATACTCACTTGGGGGTTCCTCCCCGTGTTGAAATCGGGCTTGCTCTGGGTGTGTTAGAAGAAGTAAGGCCCGGAATAGAACGGGACCGAGACAAAGTTGTCTGCTTTGGCACTGAACGAGGGCCATTAGCTGGTTTCAATGGATGAGGAATAGCAAACTTTTCTTGAGAGTTATCAGTTTCAAATCCGTTGAAAGGTTTTGATGGCATTTTAACTGAAAATAAATCAAACTTCTATCAAGATATCTTCGCATAAGTACCTTAATCTAAATTAAATAAATTATTTACGCATAGTATAGGTAATAGTTTTATTTATTATTTATCGAAGGAACTTGGTATAGTCAAAATTCTGCTGCATTTAAAGATTTACAAATACAGAAATTCAAAAACGAAACAGCAAATATTATTAAGTAACAACAAATTTGATCATATAATCCAAACAAAGATGTTAAAATCTAGAAAAACATTGCAAAATATTGATTTCATTCATTTCTCCGCCGTTCCAGACAATATTATAATTAACAAATTGGAAATTTATAAATAAATAACTGTAAACATTTTATTATAATTGTAATGTAAATTAACATCCGCATCAACTCATTTCAAAAATGAACACAATGTTGACATATTTTAACGGTCCATATAGGTCCAGAAAGTAAAATTTATGTATTATTATTAGTTGTTTCTTACCGCCTTCTGATGAAAAATATTTTTAAATTGTCCGATCATCCAATGATAAAATTGAAAACATACATATTATACATCAAATTAGTAATTATACAATCCTCGTGTATACTCAAATCTCAAATACCGCACGAAACAGTATTTAACATCTGACAGTTAAAAATTGTCATCGCCCATTGGCTAAAATTTCAGTAAACTCTCATTGGACTTACGTCCTGATTCTAATGTTCTACAAATCTCGATAAATTTTCATCGACTGATTTTGGTAGTTCTAAATATAAAAATATAATATAATGTAGTTCACCCAATGAATGAATATTAATCTTGGAATACTTAAAGCAGATTAAAAATTCATTAGTTTTAGTATATTCTAGCTAGCGAATCTAGCCACGTTAGGCTTCTTCGCTTGTCTGATTTGTTTTGTCACACTGTGAGTTATAATTGAACATCGTTTGTTGCTCACTTGATCACGTTGAAGTTAGCCGAGAGAAAATTCAGGATAACGTACACATGATTAGGAGTCAGACATGGCTGAGTCAGGGACTATACCAATACAAACTATTATCAAGAGAGTTTTTATAGGTGTTATAGTGATTATAATTTTTTTGGATCTTCCATTATTATGTGAATCTCACGGACACCATCATGATGAACCACCCTCGTTCAAATATTCTAGGGAAGCTAACGTCAAGTACCATGAAGATAGCCCCCAAGGTAAACAAGCTGACGGTCACATACATTCTAGAGAGCATGCTTATATGAAAGCTGAAAGTAAAAAAGTTACCGCGAAGATTCGTGACACTCCCACCCTGTGGATGGAAGCAATCGGATCAACTTTACTAATTAGCGCAGCCCCAATACTACTACTTTTCCTTGTTCCTTTGGATAACACTAAGGAACGGGAGCCATTGCTCAAGATACTGTTGAGCTTTGCTTCAGGAGGTCTTTTAGGAGATGCGTTTCTACATCTCATACCGCATGCTTTAGCACCCCATTCTCACGTAATAAACGAAGAAACAGGTCATCATATTGAAGCACACAATCATGCACACTCACATCATGGACATTCGCACCATGATCATGGTGATGCTAGGGAGGAAGTGCATGACATGAGTGTTGGACTTTGGGTTTTGTCCGGCATAGTTACTTTTTTAGTTGTTGAAAAATTTGTGAGACTTCTCAAAGGTGGCCATGGACATTCTCATGCCCCAGTTGAAGAAAAAGTCAAAGATAAAGAATCGAAAGATGGTGAAATAGAATCTGAAAAAGATCCTGAAGACAAGGAGGAGAAGAAAGAGGATAACGATGAAAACTCTCATGATTCATCAGATGAAGATCAGCAAGAAAAAAAAAGTGAGGCAGTATTATCTAAAACTGAATCGGATCAGGATGGTAAGATTAAACTACTATTGAAATTTATTATTTTATATATGATTAAATTAGCTTTTAATTTCATGGAAGTATTTACCCTCAAATGTTAGTATAAATGTTGAAGAAATTGCGAACCTTCATTAAAATTTATCCAAATAATTGTTTCTTAATTGAAAAGATGTCTTAATCTTATTTTAACGTGACTAAGAAGTATAATTAATAAAGACATTTATTTTATTATAAATGGAATATCACAAACTGTCAAATTGCTTAGATAGCTCTGTATTGATATTCTTTTAATAGTTCATGGAACCTATCCCTCACCCAACCTCACTGGAACAGTAATTTCATTAATAATAATAAGATTAGCATTCATTCTTCCTTTATAGCCATAAAATTGCTTTAAATATCTATTTAAATTTATACACAGAGTTTCGTGTTTTACGAAAAGTGTTGAAATGATGTTTTAAGGAAGCTTACAAAGATTGTTTTAATTAACAAATTTAATATAAATTTATGTAAGGTTTCATTTTGATAATAGGTGGTTGATACATTTTTACAGATGGGGAAATAAAGGTTGCTGGATATCTAAATCTTGCAGCTGATTTTACTCATAACTTTACTGATGGTCTAGCAATTGGAGCTTCATATTTGGCTGGCACAAATATTGGACTAGTAACAACAGTTACCATCTTGCTCCATGAAGTCCCTCATGAAATTGGAGATTTTGCTATTTTGATACAGTCTGGTTGCAGTAAGAAGCGGGTTAGCTACAAATTACTAAAACATTTTTAGCTTTGAAGCTATCTTTTTTTATAATGTAGAGACTAGAATCAACAATTGAAAATCTATCAGTGATGCTTTCTGATACTTGACAGTTGCCTAAAAATAAAATTTCATTGCAGGCAATCACTCTTCAGCTCAGTACAGCAGTTGGGGCATTAACTGGGACTGTAATATCACTCTTGGCTGAAGGAATAGGTAAAGTGTATAAATATTTATTTTAAGTGAGGTGTTAGAAAATGTTGACAATTGTGTTGTAGAGGCATAATCAACCAGCCAGTAATAATAGCAATCCATAAAAATGTTTCTTTGTGCACATTCTATTGCAAGAATAATAAAACCTCGTTCAAAATTTCAGCCCTTGAACCAAAAAATATTTTTGCTCATATATGACAAATCTTATATGCAGTGGAATTTCCATAACTTGAACATCTGTAACTCAAATTTTCCATAACCCGAAGTGAATTAATTTTACCAGGCAAAATCCCCTTGAGAAAAATGTATTTCCTTAAGTCGAATTTTCTACAGCTCGAATATTTTTTGTTTCCCTTGAGGTTTGACTTATGGAAGTTCCACTGTATATTCATTCTTATTACACAAATTTCTATGTAAATATTCTAAATGTGAGTAGGTTCAAGTTTAATATGCTCAAAAGGTAGGAATTCAGTCAAAAAAATGTTTAGCTTGTTACTAATGAGTTCACAGTGAAATACCTATTTTCACTTTCTGTACTTGTAAGGCCGAATTGGAATTCACTGCCTTTTTTCATCTGTGAACTTAGATATATTTTGCAGTTACATTGTAAATATTAACTTTAACCAAAATCAACAGTTACTTCAAATTTTGCGATTGACATAAAAATGTTTGAATTTAATTTTCATTGTACATTTTAATTTTTCATACCATAATCCTTCATTTCTTTCAAATTTAAATGAAAAATATTACTGCAGTGACATGATTAAAATAAAAATTGCCATTAACAGCTATATATTTTACATTTTTCCAGGCGATGCAGCTACTTCCTGGATCCTTCCCTTCACTGCTGGTGGATTCATCTACATTGCTACAGTTTCTGTGATCCCAGATATTCTGGCTGACACAAAATTTTGGCAATCAGTAAAAGAGATTTTTGCTTTGTTAATTGGTGTGTGGATGATGGTTCTTGTTGCTTACTTTGAGTGAACCATGTGAAGGGAATATAAAGTGATGAACTGTTTTCTCAAGAAGTAACTTATTCATAATTGATAGCTCTGTTGTGTTCAAGTCACATTTGTCTACAGGAACCACTCGCCAAGAAATGCATTTTTGTCTCATAGATCAGTCAAGGAATATATGGGAAAAGTTTCCTAATATCCATTCCAAAATTACTTAATTTTTTACAACTAAAATTAGTTTAATTTTTTTAAACATTTTTCAAGAGTGATTCTTGATGTCATACAATTGTATTACTTTGTAATCTGTCGTTTTTGGTTATAAATTATGTGGCCTTTTTGCATATACTTCTATGAAGAGATTCAAAATGCCACAGTTGTTAAGAAACTCCATGTTCTTTATAAAATCGCAG
The DNA here is from genome assembly GCA_028673005.1 of Tanypteryx hageni. Lineage (NCBI taxonomy): Eukaryota > Metazoa > Arthropoda > Insecta > Odonata > Petaluridae > Tanypteryx > Tanypteryx hageni. The sequence goes on from CM054116.1 coordinate 64,192,233, forward strand.
TGATTTGTGTATTTACATCACAGCTTCGCTAATGTGTTTAGAGGTAAATATAAATTTTACAAATATAGTCAACAATTTATATACTCTATAAAATAAAAATATTTTGTGTTTATAATGCAATACCTCATTATATAAAACACCCATACTAGCAATATTTATTATGTACTTGTGGATTATCAAAGATTGAAAATTCTAACCCAGCAATGAGAGACGTGCCATTAACCCTGCACAGGTTGCACAGTGTCAGATGGACGAGTGAAGCCATGGCGTCTCTCAGACACCACATGCCCTGTGCAAGGTTAAGTGAAGATGGATTGAGATTAGGCATATGATGAATGAGCTTTTTTAGGTCATGCTACTAGATATGTATGATGGAGCTATTGATAGAATGTTATCAAGTTATTATTTTCCCCAAGTCAAAAAAGACATCCAATCTCTTTACCATTTTTAGTGCCAACGTCATTTGGATGATAAAAAACAAGGCATAGGCTCCTATAGGATAAAGATATTTTTAAAATATTTATAGTAATCAATCGGCTACATCATTCATTCAATAATATTCAACAGAAAAAGAACTTTGAGATTATAAAATAAACTCATACCATGACAAATTAATCACTCGCTCAGGTTTAGGGGAATTTACTTTAACCTTAAGACCGTTAACTCACTTGGAAAATCATTCCTTTGCATGAATTGAGTTTAGGAGAGTTTTAATCCTGAACGAGAACTTCAGCTCAATGAGGTGAATAACAATCCAAGGGTTCAGTATTAATGAACCACCAAACTGAGGATTGTATCTTTGTTACCAAAATACATATCTAGAATTGTAATTCACTCAACTGAGTTACAGTGGCAGATTTAAAATCCCCTAATCCAGTTAACTGTGGTTGTTAATCGCTCAAGTGAGTGTATCAGTCCTTGCCTTGAAGTACAAAACCTGCATGTGTAACATGGTATTTGTATGCTGTACGGAGTGTACTTCATGTAACATGATTGTTCTTGTATATTAAATTAACAAGATAGTTCAACATGCAATATGAAAATTTTCTTTGATGACAATTTAAATATGCCACCTCAAAAATGAAATTTTTGCTTCATTAGTCCGAAATTGTATTTCATTTACTGTCACGCCTCGACTTACGTAAACGACCTTATGTCGAATTTTCCATAAGCCACAACCAAAAAAATTCAAAATGCGAAAGTACGTCTGTATTACGTTACGCTCGGAACGTAAAGTACGTACCGTATATCCTCGAGTATTTTACGACCCCGCATAATTTGCGACCCCTTATTTTTACCTCAAAATCTTATTTTCATTGTGTCATGTAATGTGCGCGTTGGAATTTTTGAGTTCTGGTAGCGCGACCTTCAGTTCCCCTAAAATATAGTGCGTTTTCTTTAGTTCGTTTCCATACGATTTCTAACTTCATGAAAGTAAAGAGAAAGTATTCAAATGTATACCTGTACTTATAATTGAAAAAATACCTTTTAATTGCCTGTATTTACGTATTAATGAAGAGAAAATGAGTGAAATGCCTACCTACTAGCGCATCTTTAACTGTCGTACAATCGTAACAAAATAATGTTGCCATAGTTCTTCCACGGAAATGCTGCCTTCAGTGAGCTGAAATAACACTAGGATTAATGTAATTGGCATTTGTTGTTCAATATCGGATAGACTCTGGGTCTGCACTTCCGCAACCTTACCGCTACCACTGTTCAGCGCGCAATCTAACGTCCACCCGTACCCAACTCGTCCCGCAGGCTACTAACCCGCACGCGCACAGGTCTACTTGTCCGACCTGACCCATATTTTTTGTCTGGTCCTCGAAACACAAATCCGTACCAAGAAATCGTGAAAAAATAAAAATATTATTTCTGAGTCAGTCATTTATTTTGTATAAATTCAAATGAAATGCATTTGTACATAAATATTCATTTTTAAGATCGAAAAAATGTAATTCAAGTATCTGCGATTTTTTTTACAAATTAATTTAATTGAAAAAAGGAAACATCATTTAATAGTACCCCGAGATTTAAAATGACTAGATGTTCCGCCAATGAAAAACACCTCTCTGAGTGGAGATTGCAAAAATATGATTCGCTAATATACTTAAATTTGGAAAACAATTCTTTTGCTTATCCCACCATTTCATCAAATCAAAATTAATAGTAATATCGTCAGATAGTTTTAAGTCAATATATGCAGTCAATTTGTCTGGAGAAATATCAGTTTTTAACATTTTCAAACTCTTTAGAAGTGGGTGAAGAAAAACAGAAATTTTATGAATGTGCTGAATTTACACATTTTCCTGCACAATTGATTTTATTAAAAATTTTCAAAGCAGCTGTAATATCTGCTCCACGGTCACTGACAAAAGTAAAATTCTTCAAGTAGTTATAGACACCATATTGTTTTAAAATTAGCAACAATTCATTCTTTATATACTCCCCAGTTTTCTTTTTGTCAGGATCAAGATGTTTAGTGCACAGAACACGATTGCATAACATGGCATTCTTTACGTAGTGTAGCGTAAATTACTGACATTTTAGTAATAGTAGTAGTCCACAAGTCCAACGTGATCTCACCCCCTATTGTACCTATGTAGGATTTTATTTCTCGACTTAGCTCTTCTCGAGCTTTCTGAGCCACCGAATTTATATTTATCGAAATTCTTGTTGGATGCGGTAGCGCATCTTCTAGGTCAAAATAACATTTTTGATTTGCACTTTTTTTCATTATTATTTCTAATAAATTTTTAAACCCATCTCCTGACACTAACTCAAAAGGTCTCAAGTCTCTAACTACAAGTTCAACACAGCCATCTAAAACTTTTTTTTTCTTATCAGCTGATAATTTTGGTAAATCACATTTTTTCGGCACAAGAAAATTTGTAAATTTCGGCATGCTTTCTTTGTTATTTTCACACTTGTGTTGCAATAAACTTGATGTTCCCAACTTCCTATTATCATAATGGTAAACATTTTTACAGCTACTGCAAGTGATTGTCTTCAAAATCAGTTCGCCCTTTTCATCTAAAATTTCACAGAAAGTTTTCCAAATTTTTGATTTGGTATTTTCTTTTCTTCTTAGAGTGTGCATCTAACCTAAAAAGCTTCCTTCTTATCTGATCAGTATTCACTGTTCAAATCTGAAGGGCAGATAAAAGTAATATTTCGATTAAAATTAAGATTTATAATTGAAAGATGCATTAACTTATAACTTATTTACATATCATTCAATCAGCTGGTATTGGTTCCTTTTAAGGATGTGGTAGATTGATATTCTGTCACAAAAGCCGAGATCACATATAACTTCACCAATGTAATTTTATAAAATAACTGTCATTCCTTTCTCTCACAAACCAAATATAAAATAATACAACTAACATGGGATTAATTGATGAAAAAATACTATATATTTGAACGTTAAATAACATATAAAGAATGCTGATAGGCACTCTTATATGTAACCATGTCTCTTCAAAAGCGAATTCACAAAGATAGATGTTACTTGCACGAATGGCCAAACCAACTGCTTAAAAGGGATAGTTCTCGCACAAACCAATCCATCATAATTACATTGTACTATATAATTCCCCTCTTGGCTCTTTCTCACCCCCATCCCCTCATTCTCTTCTGCTAAATGTAATGGATAATCATTTGTCAATTGCAACTTTGTATCTCTTTATATAATTAAAGGAATCGTTCTTTCGTCAGATACTTTTCTTGACACATGATACACAAAGACTGCGATCTGCCGACCTGCATAAATTGCAAATTTGTATCTCCCTATATATCGCTACTTCTGACCGTGAGGGTGGGCTTCACTAGCAGTAAAAGGCATGTGAAAAGTTCCTGTGCATACATTGGCGAGACAAATTGAATTGGAATTAAAACTAGTTTTCGTGCCCGCACCAGTGCCTTTTGTGTCCGAACCCAACCCATACCCTCATGGAAGCACTATATACCCGACCCAACCCGCAAATTTCGCTGCAGGTACCCACGGGTTGGGCCAGGTAAACCGCGGGTATGCAGTCCTCTAGTCTGCACTTCAGCCAATCTTACTGCTACCACTGTTCAGCACACTATCTAACATCCGCCATTCCAACTACTTCTACCTATCGTGAATATTGCCGCCGTTTACTGCTTGTGAGGCTGGAAATTTTTGCAGTTACTATTTTCCGAGTGAGGGATAGCACAGGGTCTAAGTAATTTCCTTAATTTCTATGATTAGAATGATTTTTTCCCAATGACTAATTTATTGTATTGTACTGAACTGTGTGGGTAGTTAGGCAAATTCCGACTTACGTAAAACTCGGGTTACGTAAAGGTTTGCGGAACGGAACCCTTATGTAGATTGGGGAGTGGCTGTATTTAATAATTTCTTAACCTCATCCAAACAAGAACTGGCTTCCATAAGAACCTCTTTGTCACCCAACCTTTTTGCAATTTTCCATCCATCCTGACATTGCTTTTGAGCCTCTTCAAGTAAACCTTTTTTTGCGTACACCACACCTAAATTCACCCGTAAAGATGCCACAAGTTCCTCATCACCTATACTCTTCCTAACTTCATCAGATTCTTTTCTATCCCTTCTCATCTTTATTCCCCTTTCTCCTAACTCAATAGCCTTATCCAGATGCTGTACTGCAGCTTCTTGATCTCCTCTGAGAGAACACACGCTACCCAAATCATTTAGCAACAAAGCTGTGCGAAATTCTTCATCGGGTCCTCTATGCCCAAGATTAATTCCATGTTCCAAATGCTTTGCTGCACTTTCCAAATAACTTTGGGTTTCTGCAAGGCGATCCTGTGACAGTAAAAATCGAGCATAGGCTTCTTCTGTTAGAGCCAATAGGAGTACCTGGAATTTTTAATAATGTAAAATTATGGGATGATTGTTTCATTACAAGTTAAGCGATTCAATAAAGTTATCTCTACCATAAATAATTTGAAGAATTTGTTTGTTTGTACATTTATAACGTAACAATTACAGAACATAGAAGCAAGAAGAAGCAATTTTAACCGCAATAAAAAGCTAAGCAAAATGTGAGGGTTTTAAAAGCGATTTGAACTACATTTTTCATTTTTTAAATGTTTTTCTCTTTTAACTTTTCCCATTTAGATAACATGGGAATGATTGTATTTTTGGAATAAAATCTACTTGACAATCATTATAAACAATACCTAATATTAACTAAAAATAATATATACCTAATATAAAGTAGGGTAGAAAGAAACACTAAGGTTACTCAAAGAAGGGCAATCACCAAAAAAACTATAAATCTGGCTAATTTCAAAATGTAAGTGGAAGACAGTTTTTATGTGAAATTTTAAGTGCTTTCGTTCTCTAAAAACTTTTTATGTATTCTGCATATTCTCTATACTTAGCAGACAGGGAAATATGTTTTTCATTAAGATTGAAAATGATTAAAGTGAAAGATATCTCCGAAGGTAAAATAAGAAAACTACTATAACAATTCTTTAGTTTAGACCAACATTTATAAGCGTTAACTCTTCCTCCCTTGAACATTTGCTTTCCTTTCAACTGAACATTTGTATGCATCAATTAAGCCAATTATACTTATTAAATTATAATAACACTTTCGTAAACCCACAAGACACATGAAATCAAAGAACTTACTGTATCTTCGTCATCAGCAGCTTCTCCACCTGGTTTAACCTTCTTTTGTAGGCCATCTAAACAAAATCGGAATCCTTCTTCGGCTTTCTGGGGATTACCACCTTTGTCTTTTCCACTTTCAGAATGCATTTGAGCTAACTTCAAACTTGCGTGTATTAATCTATTATCATCAGGCTTGGCTCCGCTTGTCATGAGTCTCTGCATTACACTGACAAATAATTTTTCCGCTTTTGCTAAATCTCCTTTTTCCAAAGACAAATTAGCTAGTAGATCATAAACATATGTAATTCCATCTTGATTCTGCATCTGTTGAGCAATCTTCAATGCTAGATGCAACATTTGCTCGGCTTTGTTCAGTTCCCCTTTCTAATGAAAAATATTTTTATATGGTTAAGGTAATTTTAATAGTTGTCGCTGACATGAGAACAAATATAAATATTTCTCATGAAATGCGCTTTCAATAATAAGTGTAACTTCTATTTTTATCATTAAGTATATCAGCGTCAACAAAGTATACTAGCATTTTACAATTCCTTTTGCATCTTGCAAACAGGTGTACCTAATCAGTTACGCACGAGTTAACGCACAAATAAAAGATAAAAGCCTCACCTGAATAAGAAGTATAGATCGTTTAATAGTTACTATTAGTTCATCCTCTTTTTCAGTTTCATCTTTTTCGAGACCAAGGAAACCAAGAACTCCAGCCAAAACCAATCCTGGAAATTTTGGCATATGAGGAAACCTGAATACATTTAGGTATTGCATCATTCTACCACCGACTGAATTAGAAAAGTTTTTATTTTTTCCATTAAACCTAGCCACGAATTCGTAACATGGTTGATTAATTCTGTGTATATGTATTTCCGACCAACGTTGGCCATGACACCCATGATTTAGCAGACGCCTAAACACGAATCTAACGGACGCGGCCATTAATACGCTCGACCTGACACCTAGCGAATATAGGATAAACTATCAATAAAGTAATTGACTGGTATAATTCGCATATTAAAAAAATCTTGTGTGTGCCCCACGTCTATCTCCATACCTGTATTATTTCTAAAAATTCCAAATAGGTTACACAATAAAAAATATTTTAAAAAACTGCGAGAAAATTTTAGACTTTACAAAGAACAGAAATAAACTCAAACCATAGCCTTCTGATATTGGATATAGCCAGGAAGTACCAACAATTAAGAAAATAAAAAGGAGCGTTACTAATTGTAAGACGTAACCAAAGACTAGTACCCTACAACTTTTATACCAATACATTTTTACTTTTATCAAATATTAAAGCAAATATTTCAAAATAATGGATAAGTGACAAGAGTAAACACCCACTTCTGGTTGACCGACTTTTACCAAAAACTAATCAGTTCTTCTGACTTTTATAAAAATGTTAAATATAAAATTTCGCGTTGACCTGATTAATAGTTTTTGAGTTAGAGCACCCACAATAAAGCTGTCACATACACACACAGACATCATCGAGAAAATGGTCAAAACGTGTTCAGGGGACCTCAAAACGTGTATTTCCGTTGAAATCTCGAAGTCGATTTTTTCATGAATACAATACTTTCCCTTATACTACGTATATGGAGAAAGAAAAAATTCCTATCCCACGTATCCGTACTTTTTAGCGTTGTAGAACGACCTATGCGACGGAAATACAACCTTCAGTGATTTTATGGATAAAACGTTCTCCTTTGGCATATAATTAATTCATTAAGTACATTCATATAATTCATATTCAACAATAATACGAAACCTATATAGTTATATCGGCATAACGTTATATTATACTAGCTGTGTCATTCTATATGGAAATTATCCAAGAATTATTGTGCACGAGCAGAAACTCGCAATATATTAGTAATCATATTCTTACATTTTCTACAGCAATACTTATTTGACATTACTTGGTTGTGTCATTATTGCATGTTTTTGTAATTCTACCGCAACTGAATTCATCTACTCATGCATTACCGCTCATTAATGCTGCTTAATTATTTTTACTACCTATATATTTGTCTTTCTTAAAGTTTTTCTATTTTCTGGAGTTTCTAAATTTTCACGTAATTGTTTGTTTAATTTCTTACTTCTCTGATGATACATGCAATAACTTTCTAAACTTTGTCCTCTTTATTTGGCCGATTCATTTTCTTGCTTGTCTTTCACCTGTCAGTATTACGATCGGTAAATGCACTTCCAATGGGAATTCGAAAATCATTATTTATTGTACGTAGTTTTTTTAATGCTTCGTACACAAATGAAAAAGTGAACTTATCGATACAAATTAAAAATTTTAATTCGTCCTTGGTGGGATAAATTTAATGGTGAGAACCACTCGCGTGTTGGAGAAAACTCAATAAAAAATGTGGAAATATCAGCTAAGCGTATTGATGGATGACATTAAAATCACTGCGATAGACAGATAGTGATTTTAAATCACAGAAAATCGTAAAAGAAGAGGAATATGTCTGCGCCAGAAAGGCAACAATTAGAACAACGTAATGCAGCAGCATGCAGAGAACGATACTAATACCAATCAATCAGAAAATACCGCGGTTGCCGAACAACTAGAAGAACGGAAATAAACTGTTTCGTCAAGAATACGTGGAAAGACCTAATGAGAGCGTTAGAACAAGAATCTATTTTTACCTCTGCTGCATCCTAGGTTACATTATCTTACAACTCTAAATATCAACACCGCATCTTTTGCGGTACCTGTTAAATGACAATTACCAACAATCTGCAGGGTATATAATAAGTTGCTGATAACCGTTATAAATCTCAAGAAATAATTTAAATTTGAATATTTTGAATTAAAAATTAAGCGTGCTCGACTAAGGAAGACAAAAAAAGTTGAGTTGTGAAATATTTACACTTCAAAGAAATTGATTTTACTTTCGATGTTCACAGAACTGGCTCTTCAACTAATTATAATAACTTGTAATGATAGTTTAAGGATATCAACTCGAACAAAAATATACGCAGAGAAAGTGGATAAGACGAAACATTTGTTAGCACGAAATTTATGTTAGAAATTGACAACACGAAAATATCGCTAAGCACGGAGATTATTTTCGGTTCGTCCATCGTAATTCAACTAAAACTCTCCCAGTTAACGTTCAAAATAACACCTTCGAGTGGTTAATCATCTAAATTTATCCTATATGGACCTGGAAATCGATTGCACAAAAAGCAATTGAAAGTGTTTTTCGTCAGGTGAGATTTGCGCTTCCACAAAATGTATCTAAAATTTCTGTTGAAGAAAAAGAAACTGAGGTGACATTGATAATGCCCGAGGATCGATCTGCTAAATGCGATCGTACGTCCTCCCTTTCAATCTGTCTTCGAATATCATTGTAACTCATTTCAGCGCAATCGACAATTATATTTCTTCGACATCAATTTCAATAGAGCGTGCCATTTCAGATTATGTAAGACCAGATTCGTTAGTGCAGTGTCCCCCAAAGCAGTGCCCGCGGGCGTCATGGCTCCGAACGTGATTTATTCAGGTGCTCGCACGCATTTTCACAGATCATTAAAAATAATTATTACACCAAAAAATGCTTTCACTGCCGATTCAACTCGAAACAGCAGTACTTCGAAAATTTTATATATAATATAATTTATATGTAATTATAATTATAATTTGAACTGCATCCGTCAATTAGAACTTTCACTTTACATAAACACCATCAAGCAAAAATAAATACCATTTTTTCTCTCCCTAGTTCTTATATAATTTGTAAGGTATCGATTAAAAAATGTATTCTAATAGAGATCAACATTTAGTACAAAAATCTGAGAGACTATATAATTATGACTTATAGTTGCGGAGATAAAAATTCAAGAATTTCTTTCGATGCCGTTTTATACGATTTCCCTTTCAAATCTATGCATTCCATTTATAGAGTATACTTTTCCTTCTTGTTTACTTTCGACCACACTAGAAATGTAAATAAATCTTAAATTAATAAATAATGCAATTTATAGCATGCATTCTCTTTTCCACATTTTAAATATGAAAATTTTATGACCAAAAGTTTTAACACAGAATTCGGATCGAACGAGATGTTTTTACCTGACTCGAACATTTCGTGTTAGCTGGTTTCCGCCGTGTCTAAGTACATGGGAAAAGTTAAGTTCAAGTAGCAAAATTCGCGTTTTCAAACACATTAACACTCTCTCCCTTGCGTCGTACCTTTAACGCAGGTTGTGACATTTCTTTTTGATGAAACGCTCTCTTCTTCAGGAAAATGATCCCGAGGTAATTCGAATCGAGATAAATCTCATGATTTTAATTTTCATTCCGAATACCTCTACCTTTTCATGTTAGTATTTTACTACCAAATGCATGTCCTTCTCCTAATTACTTATTATTGTTTTGTCTCATGCAAATCTGATTTGACAAAGCTGCCTCCTACTTTTCCCCCCGTATCTAACATCTTCCCATGCCATTTATACCATTTCTTTAGAATAAACATTATGGAGAGAGTAGGCAATCCTGTCACTCCTTGTCCTAGAGTTGCCCCCTCTCCCTCGGTTACCCTTATCTGTGCGGCCGATCCATGTATCGATTTTCGATTAAGCACCTATCTCTCAAGTGCACTTCTAATTTCTTCAACGTGTCCATTATAGTTGGGAGCACGAACGAAGGCGGGTGAGTCATGATTACTGCGCAGAGAGAGAGAGAGAGAGAATACACGTTACATTGCTGCCAAACCGCCAGCCTGCATAAGCTTTCGCTCGGAAAACAACGCATGGCGCACGAAGTCCTATGCCACAGGCGCTCGCCGTTCGCTCTTGAGAGCTGGCAGCATTGTAACCAGCTGTACGTGTTGAATCGTCTGCATGCTCCGTCTCGTTCTTTAAGTATGTACTGATACACTTTATGTACGATTTTTCTTGCTTGTTTGTGCAAAACCTTGCGTTTACTTCGTTCGCCCTCCGTTTTAGAACACCACAAGACGGTACTATTTAAATCTCAATCGTAAAACACGCAAACAAACACGAAAATCACGCCGCAAATGTACGAACCGCACACCAAGAGCCGCTGTAACCAGCTGTAACTAACTGACGCTGATTGGTCAAGTGAAGGAGCGAAGGAAAACATTCTTGGCCTTCTGCGCATTCAGTTACTACCGGCCTTCGTTCGTGCTTCCTACTATAGCCATTGCCAATAACTCGATTAATCTTTAAACGGGCAAGCGGGGTCATATTTGACCCCACTGAGTTGTTTTGCTTATAATTGTGAAAAGTTTTACTTTATGCAACTTCTCGATTTTTGTATGTGTTTATTTACTGCTAAGTTCCTTCTATGTGAATGAAAATTATTATAATTTGTTTCATATAACAAGATAAATAATAAATGTAGGATTGGGGTCATTATTGACCCCACTACTAACTAACTATATGTAATGAGTATAAGAATTTTAAATAGCTACAGTATACATGTATAATTGTGTAGATTATATATATATTATTGTAAGTGTAAAAAATGTTACATAAAAATTGTAATTGTATTTTGTAGTTATTTTCATACCATTATATTCAAATTTGCCTCATTGTAAGGAAATAAATGAATTATCAAAATCAACAATAATAAAATAAAATCTTTAAATTTTTATGAAACAGTAATATTTTGTAACCATTTCATTATTAATAAATTTAAAAAAATAATCCATACTCCTTTAGTTAAGTTGCTAACTATTTAAATATATGGAGCCAAATCTGACCCCGCTTGCCCGGTTACGGTACAAATTAAGCTTGCCGGTTAAAGGACTTTTAAAAATCGAACATGCATACAAATACATTCTGGCTGTATTCAGGATTTCTTTCTGCTCAAGTTCTAATCGTCAATATGCCGTCTCTAGTGCCTCGTCCTTTCCGAAACTCGAATTTATCTTTACCAATAGAATCATTCGCTTTAACTTCCATCCTTCGATTCAAAATCATAATAAATTTAGATGTATTTGGAATAAAAGTGACTGTTTCACAGGATTGACATTCAGTTGCTTTATAACTTTTCTCCAAAGGAATCAAATTGACACAGCGAATTCTTTTTGACAATCGCCATCTTCATTAATTTCCAATAATAACAAGTAGTTCTGGAAAGAACTAATCCGCCTACTTTCCTTTCAATACAATTTTAATATATAAATACCACCTTTAAATTAACAAATTTTCGTGTTATTAGTAGAAAACAAAAAGAAACAAACCAATTCAAGATCAACAAAACCGAAAAACAAAAACTCCTCTCCAAAGATGTCTTAAGAATTACTCAAGAAGAAACGTCGTTTAATAAAATAACGACCTACGAACAGGTACGTTAATGAAACTGATGGAAAAACAAAAGAAAACAAACCAATTTAATACCAAAAACAAAATTCTCTCACCAAAGATGCAATAAGAATCACACAAGAAGCGCCGTTTTGTTTACAGAGTCAGTATGGTTACTGACAGCAATACATATGTAATATTCATATTTTTCACCGCGATTCCGATAGGTATGAATCGACCTAAGGGTCGATTGTTATCTTGATAGATATGAATCGAAACACGGCTGGAATGTGCACTCTGCTATACTCCAGCAGAGTTCGGCAATAATATATAATACTTGAATGATTACTGCGTTTCTTCGCTCCGCTTTCAACTCTACTTAAATGACTGTCGTTCGCCTGCTTTTGTTGTTAATTCTTTATCAAACTTTATCTTCTAAAACAGGGGTCTCAAACTCACGTCGGTGCGCAGGTCGCATGAACGCCCTCTACCGAACCCGCGGGCCGCATTAAGGCACCGTACCAAGTCCGCGGACCGCATACTTTCCCAGTCCTCAGTCCGTTTCATATTCTTTGGAAACCACATGAAAGAAACCTCCCAAACCCCATGATGCGGCCTTAAACTCATTCGTTCCAAAAATGGTAATAGATTCGGCGTCAAGGGTTAGGTTCATCGGAGATGCAAGAAACACGCTTGCAGCGGGAAAAACAGAATTGCAGAATTTTTATAAATCGTAATGAGAAATAAACTACGTATATTTTTTAAATGCTGATTTGACATACTTCTTAAATTTCTTACATTTACGTGAAATATTTCGTAAGAAATAGACGAGCTTTGGCCGTTTACAATTAGTGTATACTAGCTTACTTCGCGGGCCGCAGAAATATATCACGGGGGACGCGAGTTCGAGACCCGTTACAAAACTATATTGTCTCTCTCTGGCTCTAAATTCTCCCTCTATACATTATTCCACCATCTACACTTAGAAAATATCCTTCTCCTTTATGCAGAGCTAAGCATAAGCCTAAAATATTTATATACCATCTTCATTTGTAACGTTATATTTTCTAATTTACCTTTCTTAACTGTCGCCCTTACATTCCAGTTTCCTATTCTAATCTAAGAATTTTTCTTCGTTTTCTTATAACAAGCTGTGTAAGAATTTCCTGGAATGATGGGCGAGATGGCCTTACTTCCATCACATTGACGTACGAATGCTTCTAGCTGTAAAAAATAATTGCACATTAAAATGAACTAATTCTCGATCACTGTTTTAAATAAATGAAATTTAATCATAGAACGAAAATTTAATCCTAGTTAAAGAAAAAAAATTTGGTTCATGGTGGGAAGGGTCGGGGTTGATCTCCGAAAATCCCCCGTAGTTACGCCATTGAATAGATACGTACAAATCATTTCTTTAGTGTGTAAGAAATACATTTGAAATTTTAATGTGTTCATTTTCATTCTATTTGGGGTCACCGATTTCTTTCTATATGAGAGTGATCAAGAAAGGTTTTTAAAACAAGATCTTTGATTAAATTTTGTATAAATTTCATCAATGAAAATTTCACATTGTTTTGAACGAGAAAATAAGAGCATCGGGTTACATTTTACCAACATATAGCTTTTATTAAAATAGCGTTTATAATATAGATTTTGTTGACACAATCAATTTTTCATGGGAATTTCGATAAATATTTTTAACAAATAACTTTATAGCCATAATTCATGTTTTATGACAAAATATTTATCCCTCTTTGTATAAATGTATTATTTTTTTATAGTTGATTGCCATTAATTATCCATGAAACATACTTCTAAACATTACGAAATCGCAAACGAATTAAGTGCAGAGCGTAACTTCTCACTTAGTATCACTGCATATCTGTCATTCACGAATCAGATAAAAACCAACCATTTTAAGCATCGTACGATTTATCATTCGGATTTTTTTAGAACTGCAACTTTCTAGGAGTTCTTTGACAGTGACAAGGAAGACAGAATGGGTATTATCGCGGCCGGTGCTTTACCGTACGACAGTGATCAATCCAAAACCAACCCAACTCTCACCTTTCTCATGATGGGGTTGGGTTGGGGTAGAGCACTGTCTTACGTTAGAGCACAAGCTGATATAACACCGAAAGAATGTTTACCTGTTAGCGCGTCTCGATTTTCTCTGGGTGAGAGGTGTTGAAATATGCTGAGAAAAGTAGCGCCACTGGGTTAAGCGTTAAATATACTAAAATACATCACTTCAGTTCATCAAACCCTTTTCTGAAACAACCAGCCCCATATATTGGGTCACTGCACCATCAAGCTCTTCCAGAAGTAATGCTTTGGGTCAAAAACGAGTCTCGGGATCTTGGCTGAAATCATTCAGACAGAAACGCCACTTGGGGCTGTAGTCTTGCGTATGAGGTGACCATCGTCAAATGGAGTAGGTAAAGACGCCGTTAGCACGACCACACTCAGATCCTTCAAGTACGTTCCCGCAGCAAGACCAATGGCGACGACCGGGATGACCAGTATGCCCGTGACCGCAACCTTTGTATCCGCCTATGGAAGGAACAAAAAATCGCCAGAATAGGCATAGGCGTGATTAATTAACACAGATTAATTTACACGCCATGATTTGGGAAAAAAGTAATGGGCGGATTTACAGGAGGGCGTTCAGGGCAGGCATCCGGAGCCCCTACGTTATATCGGGCCCCAAATATGACGTGAAATTGTTTTTGGAAATTGTATCAAAAACATATGCTGACCAGGTCTAACTCTCATATAGACCAACCTATCCTGGAAATTTGGCTTCTCCAGGTTGCAGGATTCTAAATATAATATATTGTTTATACAGACAGACAAACCGAATACATACAACGATTTTTTGTAGAAAAGGCGCAAAAAATTAGGAATTTCCCATAGAAACACATGACAAAATGTGAGATGCATTAGCCAGTGCCAATTATTGGATTATAATTCTTTTGGAGAGAAACGACGCGTATTGACTGTAACTCCTAGTAACTAAATCTTTATCGCTAGAAAATAATGGGCCCAGAATATTATTGCCGCCCAGGACCCCGCATTTTTAAAATACGCCATAAAAATATCCCAAAGAAAAGGCTTGAAGGAATGAAAATGTATTAAAACTGAAAAAACTCATGTCGAAACATATCCTCAATTAACCCGTTTGAAAAATCATTTTTTAAAAGTATTTACTCCGTTCATCTTATTTGGTCTCTTTGATGCTACAAACCTATATAGCGTTCATGAATGTATGAGTTAGCCACTTTTTAAACTTACAGAGGGTTTACTTACATGAGTGTATTTGTGAAATTTCAACCTGTTCACGCTTATGTGATTCTCTCGTTTAAATGTCTGGAAACCTTTTACAATGAAAGAAACGTATTCGCCAGAGCAATAATGCATTGAAAATATTTATGACAGTAGATTATTTTATTTTAACGATGAAATGATTCTATACAGTCATACTAATTGCCATTTATTACCCTCGTCTACTATTCGTTTGTTTCTCACTTTATTCGTATTGAAAACGGCTGTAGTTTCTGAATGCTATCAGCACGAGTGATATTTCTCCACATTGCATGGAGTGATTTTAACAACTGATAGTGCAATTTTTCTGGCCACAATTATGCTAATTTGTTCGATATTGTAGAATTCAGTGGTTGCGCGGCGCAAATTGGGGCACCGCAACTGTTGTTAAGGGTGCTGTGAAAAAAATAGTTTTGTAAATAAATCAACCATTTGGATGTTTGCAGGTAACTAGGGCATTACTTTTAATCTCTAATAAATTGATTATGGCGCAACACCAACAAATGGATGTCCAAATGTTGTAATATTCGTCTGTGAAAATATAAAAACATTGCGTGAAGACTTAGGCATCGCGAAATTCTGTTTATCTTTGAAAGGATGCCGCGCCTACAAAAGGGTTGGGAGCCACTATTGTAGACCGCTGTTGCCATTACATACATTTTTATTTTTTTATTTCTCTAAGACGAAAATTCGACAACGGGTTAAACAGGCTTTCGATACCCATCGGTCATGTTCACGCCGGTTAAGTGGGATTATACAAATTTAAAGGTTACGAAAAAATATGGATGCGACAAAATTAATTTGACAAATAAAAATCCTAACGCCAATCCTGGGGTGGATCAGCCGACTATTTAAACGGGATATGTTGTCGATTACCTGGCATCTTTCCGCCACACGCGCATGTTGCTTCCTTGTTTCCGTGGCTGGAACAGAAGGTGCAGCAATGGAAAATTCCTGTGTGAGCTCGTATAGTCCGAGCATGAACCGTGAAGGGACTGCCCTGAAAGTACATTTACACACACACACACATAAGATAATCAGAAAAAAGTTAACGAAGATTTTACAATTACTAATGCGGTAGAATGTTGACAATCCGCGCATCAATACTTATTAAAAGTGTTTTATTGCGTAGAAATTACAGGTCGAATGTGAGGGGAACCACAGTAAAAACAAATCCTAAAAGAAAAGAGCGCAAACGTCGTTTAGCTCAGAAACAGGCCCGGAGGGTTAAATGAGAGTGAGTTACGAACGAATTGGTGTTGAACGAGCGCCACCTGAGGAAAACGTTTCCAACTGGTCAGGAAAAGCTATGTCGAGATGGTTTTCACACGTGGAATGAATGAGAAATGCAAGGTTCGCCGGTTTTCGAGAGATTTATAATAAACAGCGGAGAAAATATAACTCGGCGAAAAGCTTAAGTGAACGAGGTGCTGCGTGACAAATGAGCTTCGCACGAGCAGTTGTGAATGAAATTACACATTGTTGGGTCGGGAGTAAGAGAATTTCGTAACTGAGACGTCACTGAATTGCAAAAGGGGAATCCTTATTTTATTTGTAATATGAAAATGTGTATTTTGTTTAGAAATTAATGTATGCAAAGCGTGGAGAATTTTCCAAAGTGAAAAAAGAGGAGGTAGAATGACTTAAGTTGGCCGCTAAGAGTATAACACTAAATATGTAGAAAACAGTTTCTAAAAATCATCACAAAAAATTTTGGAAAATATTTCCAATCAAAAAAGATAAATGGTTACTTAGGAACAGGCAGAAAGATAAATAATGTCACATTTTACGCGAATTTTATTAATCTGACGTGCATAAAAAGAAAAAATCGGTGTAACTACACCAAGAAGAAAATCCTTATGAACAAAAAATGGGAAACGTCGTTTTAATCCCACGATAAAGACTTCTGTCCATTCAATATCACATTCTGTCATTTAAAACGCACGTCGCTATATTCATAAATGAAAACTAGTTGAGTAAACACTGTTGGACCTTATTAAATGGCGCCTAAAATTTATATTCATTAGAAAGGACTCCCAAAATAGTTAACGAAATAATAACGTATTTTATATAAAGAAGTAACCTCTGAAATTAATGCTAGAATATAAATTCAAGATTTATAAATTATTTTATACAACGTCTGACAAATTCCACCATATTTAAAATTTAACTACTCGAGTATGGTTTTGACTCGTAGGTTCATTATTTGGTTATCAAAACCATAGCCGGGAAGCTATATTTTTATATAGAGGAATTTATGCTAAGGTGTGCAATTTTTTTATTGAGCCTTAAAGAATTTTTGATTTATTCACTTGATTGGATTCAGTTTTTGCTTTTAAATGTAACGATTCAACTATTTCGCTATTGTAAGGACCGAAATCGTGTACTCATCTATTTCATCAAAGGGTACATAGAAAAAGGTAATAACAGAGCCCTATGCTTAAAACTAATGATAAACGGAGAAACCTCCTAAGAACCAGTTATTAAATATCTCCATTTGTAAAAGGATACCTATCTTGAGGTTTTTTTTCAATATATTCCAGCAAAAGTGAAAATTTTGCATTTTGAAACGGACTAAAACGAAAATATATAAAATAATGAAATAGCGATTCGTTTACCTGAATGGACTTTCCTTGAACAGTGACACTTAAAGAGAGCGCCCCCGCTGCGTCAGGAATGAATGCTAGAATATAACTGCCGTCTTTTTGGTCAGATACATGCACTGGTAACTGCCTGCAAACATAGACGAAATACATAACGATTTAATAATATTGTGGACACATGAATAGTCTTTACAGTCTCCCTACAATTTTTACACATTTGTTCGTTATATATTTATTTATGAATTCTAAAGACAATTTAACTACTTACACCTAGAACATTATTTTAGATAATCAGTGAAATTGATAAATGTTACATAAAGTAAAAATATATAACATATCTAGTAATGATAGTAAAGTAGGTATTTTCAGTTGAAGTGATAATGCGTGGTATGGTTATTTTTTATTTTAAGTTTCCATTAATTAAGGCGATTTAAAATGTGGATGCGTTCAAATGGACTGCTTGATAACAAATTAGCCAAGTTTAAAGTTATTTACAATCCGTTTGACATCGATCGCTTTTGCTTATCTTCAACGTCTTTTCTGCTGACGCAAATTCGTAGTTAGTTTAAAACAGGTTTTATTAAAGACCAGGGTAAAAACTCGAACCTGTGAGATGCATCTCGATAGCGCAATTCCGCGGCAACCTGCTCTCCTCCGTGTCCTATTGGTTGGTCCTCACTGTCTCTGGTCACGACGATCACCTCGGTCTTGCGGTGCTGACGACAATTCGCCAGGCCTATAAATCAATTACAGACAAATAAATTAATCTCATTAGCTTGTTAATTTTTCTTACCAAATTTAGGAGAGGTGTTGCGGATTTCAGCTCAATCGTTAAAATCCGTTCAGCAATTATTAATTGAAATATGATCAAGATGATTTTACGGCAAGCTTAATCGTAGAAAAATTCACGCACGGATACAAAATATATACAATTGGGGTACGGAAAGCGGGGCCTTGCCCCAGGCCTCGCGTCGGTTGCCTAAAAAAAATGACGTTAATTTTTTTCATTCACAAATTATCCAGCAAGGGGCATTCAAATTCAAACCAAGAATCCTTGAACATAAAAATCACAAACTTGAAGGAAAAGCGGGACTTACATACCAAACGCTTTCGCTTCATTCCAAATTTCCCACAACCTGTATTCTAAGGACCCTCGCGGCATTGCCTTATGAAAAAATAGTGTACTGCAGCGCAGTCCAAATGTGAGGATACAAGACCAAACAACGTGCTCGGTTTTATGGTTATAGACTAGATCCAGAAGAGGTTTTCCATACAGGTTTGTTGGTGAATTTCTCTCATTGAACATGAAATACATTCTGTTATCCATTCGAAAATAATAATATTTTTCTTAGTAAAACAACCTTCATAAGCTTAACGTTTTCGTTCAATCCTTCATTATCGCGGGGCCTCGAAAAATGGTTTTGCCCCTTTCCTTGCTAACAGTCGCCTATGAAAAGGTGTAAACAATCAAACAACAATAGTCTCACGTAAAAAAGTCAGTTGCGATATTATTATTATTGGAAGTGCTGCAGTAGACATGAGACTGAGGATAATTCAAATCTGTGTAAACTAGGGCCCTGCGAAGCTTCGAGATTGGATTCGAATTCGAATCGGATTTAAAGATTCGATTCGATATCGCAAAAAACGATTCGTAAATTTAAATCGGCATACATTATATCGACCAATGAAAGTTTGATATGTTCTTATTAAATTATTGGTCTAATTTTAACCCTCATAGTGTAATACTCTAAATATAAGGTACTGGTGGGGGGAATTTTGTCATTCGGATCATCCCCCCTCCCCCAAGGTACAAACAAACAGAGCGGTCGAAATATGGACCAGCGTCCATTTAGGCCTTTTTTTTTAATGTGCGGTGTATTTGTAGTGGTTCTTGAATCATCTTTTTTAATACAGCGTACAAATTCCTTGATTGCATGCAAAAGAATTAGATTGCAATATGTCTTGCTATTATTGAATGCAGTGCGAAACGGAATTGTGCCCAAGTCCTTCCCGCACCTCTGACTAATAAACAGAAAGAAACCCTAGAAGCATCTCTCCCAATTCTCAAGGCAACAGAGGAGGCAACATCCATATTTAGTTCCGAAAAGTCTGTTACCATTAGTCTCATTATTCCCTGCATTTCGGTTTTAAGAGATGAATTAACAGCAACATCAGTGCCTCGTGTAAAATTGTTCCGTATTGAACTCATTAAGTATTTGAATAACAGATTTGACATTTCCAAAGACATTTCTTGATCCAAGATTTAAACTCGCCTTATTCACGGAAAACCAAGCATATTAAGCATTTTTTTGGTCAGAATTCACTTCAGATTTAGGAGAAAAATTCTGGCAAGAAGGAAAATACGAAGGGCTAATTATAATAGATAAAGGCTCGAATACTGGATGCATAAATAACAGAGCAGAAAAGGGCAACCATTTGGATACTTTATTTTTAAAAATTAATGACGCATAAAGAAGCGTCGTCGAAAATGGACGAAATGTCCACACTTCAGGAGGAAATACACCAATACCCAAAGCAGTCTGTGATGGACCGCGATAGTGACCCATTATTATACTTGAAAGAAAACAGTAGATTCTATCAATTTTTTGCAAAAGTTGCGAGGGATTTGTTGACAAATCAGGCTACAAACATTTCATCAGAACGGGTAAATTCGGTGGGTGACTGTTTTGGTGTTTTTTTACTTTCTCCATATACGTAGTATAGGGGAAAGTATTGTATTCATGAAAAAAATCGACTTCGAGATTTCAACGGAAAAACACGTTTTGAGGTCCCCTGAACAGATTTTGACCATTTTTTCGATGATGTCTGTGTGTGTTTGTGATAGCTTTTTGTGGGTGCTCTAACTCAAACACTATTAATCAGATCAACGAGAAATTTTGCATTTAACATTGTTATAAAAGTCAGAAGAACTGATTATTTTTTGGTAAAAATTGGTCAACCGGAAGTGGGTGTTTACTTTTGTCACATCCATTATTTTGAAATATTTGCTTTAATATTTGATAAATGTACTGGAATAAAAGTCATAGGAAATTTAATTTTCTACAACCTTTGTTTGAAACATTTCCCTATATAATGCATCTTATATTTTTAGCTACCACTACCACGCGACCTACCGACGACTATTTTTAACAATTGACGCTTAGTTACGTCCTAGTTACGCTACTTTTTCTATTCTTAATTGTTGGAGCTTTGTGGCTATATCCAACATCAGAAGGCTATGGTTTGAGTTTATTTCTGTTCTTTGTAAGGTCTAAAATTGTCTCGCAGTTTCTTAAAATATTTCTTATTATGTAACCTATTTGGAATTTTTAGAAATATTACAGATATGGAGAAAGTCACGTGGTGGCCACATCAGATTTTTAAGATTCTTGTCACAAAACAGAAAAAAAAACAATAACTTGATAGCTAACTAAAGAGTGATTAGAAATAAAATACTTGAGCCCAGAGAGACAAATATAAAAAACTGCCAAGACGAAAATTACACCTCAAAAGCAAGTCCGTTGAAAACAAAAACTTCGCAGCTGATATTAAAATTGAATAATTAGAGATATTTCTATTTTTTCTAATTTGAAAGCTATAAAATATCCATGATGTTTCATCGAAGGTACTAATTAAAGAAATGAAACGATTAGAGAAGCGTACAGACTTCGTGGAGAATTTTCTGAAAGACGTTTCATAAAATCAACCGCACAAACAGTCGCAAATAACTTTCAAGAGACATTACGTATTGCCAAATGTTCTTCCTCATGCGACCTTTAATGGTGGAAAATGTCATCTGCGTGGTGAATATCGACAAATTCTACGGTCCGCTACCGTTAGTGAGTTTTGCCACATTGACAGTGCGATTTGTATGTCCGCATATGCGCCATCTGGCCGAGAGGATGATAAGGCACGGAATGACGACGTTCACCACCTGAAATCTACATCCGAGATCACTCCACTCCCACGTTTGCTAGGATCAAAGGTTAGAAGAGATAAATCAGGCACGCTTTGCAAAGAGGTTTTATGGTGCGTGTTCCGAGGAGATTTCAACTTCATCGCGTCTCGGTATAGAGGGAGCCGCCAGGGAAAACAAACAGCCTGGAGTTTTATTGCGCAGGATGAATGCGCTCTGTCCCGGGGCTCCCGATCTGTTCATGCTCTGTGAGATAATTCGAAGTTAAAATTCGCGTATGACGACATTTTTTTCTTCGCCAATGTTTACTTTAAATCGTTTGGAATTTTAAAAAAGATACCATTAACCCTGGGACATAATTGGACGGATCTGATGAACTGGAAAAAAGTTGGTGGGATATAATTTGCACAAACTTTCTCATATCCGCACGCTTCTATTGCAAACTATAATGTCACTGATTATATTAATACGTATTTGCGCGCGGAAAATATTTGTTCGCAGTTTGGCTCTTAGCAACAATGTTAGCGCTGCTGTAATGAAGCAAGCTTGGCGGTAGCCGAACGTATACGTCGTAATGCCACTCGATGATATACATATATTAATTTTTTGAGACCTATATCTCAAATAGTATTGATTATGATACTAAGCTCTATAATTGAATGAATTTCAATCAAAATCCATATGGCTATTTTTGAGTAAATCAACATTTCGTGAAAATCGGCTACAGACTAAAATACCCTTAATGTTTTGCGCAATATGCTTCAATGCAAAGAGGCAACTATTCCGGTCGATACCTTGTATAAATACGAGATGTTATCAGATTCTGTTAAACCGCTTAGCCCCTAGAGCCGCGCGTAGACGACAGATTACAGAAGGAATCGCAAGGACCACATTTTCGGGGCACCTAAAAACGTGCATATTCATCTAACTCTCAAAGTAGAATTTTTCACGACACTTTCTTTACGCACTTCGTAACTGAGAAAGTAAAAAAAAATTCCGCTGATACCGCAGCACCATAACTCACAGCGTCTCACCGGCCGGAAACTAGAAAAAAAACGCGAAGTTAGCGCCTTACGGACAACGAATCTAAAAGATAAAGGACCAAAAAAGAGATCTATTCCTGTTCCTCCCCGGACCGAAAAAGGTGTTCCCCTTTGGTGAAATGGTTTTCGCCCGCTCGCTGTTCTGGCGCTTCTTAAAGATAAATAAAATGTAAAATTGACATTGGCCTTTTTCCCACGCGTGGGCGGTTGGCTTGTTGTGTGAGCCTGGGTTGTATTTTTAGGGAAGGGTGCGTCACTCTTATGAGAAGTTCGAGAAAAAAAATTTCGTCTTTAATGCGACGCGGTTCGTGCGCCTATCAATGGTATATTTTTCGGAGTGGCAAGCAGCATCTTTCTCGTTTCGAAAAGACGCATCTTCTCAGCGTTAAAGAAAAGACTCCTCGACGACAGATTGTGCAGCGTTATGTCTCTCTCTCTGCGCTGGCGCAATTTGCCTTCGTTTGGGATCATTGAGGAGTACGGAGCCTTGTTAACGGAAATCAGAACTCGTTGAGCCTGACGGAAGGGCGATAATGAGCGCCTGGGGAAGAGAAGCGTAATAAAAACGAGAGCGACTGCGTGGGTGCTTGGATAACCACTTCAAACGCCAGAAAGACAGACTCCAATTCTCTCTCTCTCTCCTCCCATTTGGCTTTGAGTTACCATAAGAACTTTAATGGACGCGCGTTTAAGGTTTCTCCAAATAAACTTTCGACTTCAACAAGGGCCTTTCAAGTTTTTTCTTCGCGATTTAAAACAGAGCCGCGTCCAGATCCTTTGCATTTGCGTGGTTGAGAGAGGCGTTACGAAATACTTGACGCGAAAGAAAATTGAAAATTTGCAAGCTGCGGTCGCCACTTCGCATTCTGATTTGCCTAGTTCGCGACGATTGTTAACTTTAATCCCGGTTCGGTCGCAATGTCCGAGCTTATGATTACTGCGATCGCTGTCTAATGTCGTCGATTGTTGCGAAATGACTCCCTGGAAATTTTCGCTTTCTTGCGACGGAATTGCTTTTACTAGTGGCCACTAAATGGAAACGATGAAGCTCATAAACGTGATTTATAAAGAAGAGTAGACCATTTACTCTTCCTTATGGGAAGTTTGCCAAAGCGAAAGCATATGGGAGACTACGGTTGAAAAAAGTGGGCCAAACACTTTTGGTTTCCGTTCCTCTCGACAACGAACAGAATCCAGATCTGCGTCGTTATGGCCACCTCAATCACGGTTAGCTCGTTGGAAGATGTGAGGCTAAACAATAACTACGCAATACCGGCTTGGGTGGAATACAGTGCATTAATCGATAAATTTTTAATGTACTTTCAAGCGTTCAAGCGACGGAGATTAAATTTGATGTTCTCTTCGGTATTAAGTAGTTTTATTTTTTTAAATATCATTTCTGATTATCCTCGGTCAACCTTTTACAAAGCACGAAAATGTAAAAAACATAAGATAATCACTCCATTCCCTTCACAGAAATTTACTCAGTAATAGAGAAAACTATTCTTATTCGTTCTTGAAAACAATGTCAAATTAATAGAGTACTGTTTTCATTTTTTTCATTACGACAAATATAATTTCAACGGAAAAAGACCCTACGACGGCATATCATATTAGTCCAATTGTTATTTACTAAATTCGCGCGTTGATCGGCAGAAAAAAAACGAATATTTCAAGACAAAATATTCAACCGCCAACCCACGCAACGAGCGATGGATTTGTTCGCTCCTTTGAATAGGCGCGTGAAATAATAACCTGCTGCGAAAAGCATTCATAATACGTTAATTTGAAATCAAGACTGCCTCTCTTAACGAATCGGGGTTTCCAAAAAAAAGAATATTTTTTGACGCCCTCCCGATCACCTCCAGCTATTTTTAATGCGTGGAAAATATAAAGTTCTCCCTCATCGAAGTAGGAAGTAACGCGTGTTTTCGTTAGGGAACCATAACCCGGGAAACTCAAAACACAAATATCCCGTGGGCGGCCCGAGGAGGGGCTCCGGGATCCATTTGAGTATAGAGCTGCTACTGCTGCTTCTGAGGGTTATACCTATTTCTGGAAGGCTGTTGATAAACTCTTTCACGGATGTTCTCCGACGTGGGAGACTGGCTTGACTCTCTCCCTTCGCTCCGATTTCTCACCCTTCCCCTCCCATTCTTCCCCTCCCATTCTCCCTCCCATTCTCCCCTCCCATTCTCCTCTCCCATCTCTCCCCTCCCATTCTCCCCTCCCATTCTCCCCCTCCCATCTCTCCCCTCCCATTCTCCCCTCCCATTCTCCCCTCCCATTCTTCCACTCCCTTCTCTCCCCAGAGGTGAGCGGATTAAAATCCTTCTATATGGCACGTGGAAAGCGGGAGGATTATGTACATGTAACGGAGGCGCATTCGATGACAGGGGTGAACCTTGTGACAAATACGTCAGAGAGCGGTTCGCTAGATGCTGACGGATCGAAATGGCTCCGAAAATACGGATTCTCGTTTAATTCGCCCAACTAGTTAGCGGAATTGCAAGGGTGTCGCAAATCCTCGGCTTTTCTTCCTTGATGTTTAATGTGCGCAGCACGTAAATGGAATGTTCCAACTCCCATAAGCTCTTTCTTTACGGGTTAGAGGTGGTGAAAAGCGACAAATTTGCCAGCGATTTACGTTAAAAATCAAAAGATTTTTACAAGCTTCTGTGCGGTGCCAATGAATTTAAGGCAGACATCGCAAAAAGGAAAAAGTGTTTCTGAAATTTTCAATTTTTTCCCCTTCGCCTAGACTGTAAATACCAATCGTTTTGGCCCGAGTTATTCAAGTGTCCTGATTCACAATCAAGTTCAATCATAAAGACAAATTTTTAATAACCAATAAGATCCCGGTGAACGTAATATAGCTGATGGTCTCTGAGAACCTGTTTTATAATGAGGTTTGTAACCTAATAGCATAAGTTTATTTAAATTAAAAAAGTCAAAGGTGTCAACATTTTTGATAATTGTTGTAACATCATTTTCTATAATAAATTCTCTGTTAAATGACGAGGTGATTCCTGTAGCCATTAAACGATTGTGTAAACCAGGTAAGTACTTCGCCTACAAATTAATAATTGGATGATTCTAATGGAGAGAAATGCGTGTATGTTATCTGAACGGTTTCACGTTTATTTCAAACAATTTTCTATTTTATCTATATCTATTATTCGAAAATATTTAAACCTATAACATTTAATCAAAACATACAAGGAGAATTTATGAATAGTTTTATCTAGTCGTAAGCATTTTTAGCACTTTCGCAATTGAAGCCGATTAACATAAACTGGTCTCAATATATTAATAGAATACACTTCGTAACAGGGAGAAAAAAAATCGAATTTGGTCAAACGCAATATCATCGCAGAGGATTCTATTCAACGGGAAGTTGAGCTAAAAAACCATGCCTACGATGAGTCATGTGCTTCCGTTTCGGATACAGTTTTAGAAGTGGCCTTTCGACACAAGGAGATGACTGAAATATGTCACGCCACAGCTTTTGAGAGGGTGGAAAGGGTGCCAAATAAAAAATAACATTTTCACAGCAACTGGAATCACAAACACCTCGACTTAGCTGACTCATTACTCGAGCATTTGCGGATAAATTATTGCGCCTGAGACCAAGGGGCCAGTGAAAGGCCTTCCTCTGATACGCTCTCCACGCGTGTAAAGGCGTTGCTATACTTTCAGCGGAAAGTTCTCCAACAAACGTGATACGCGAAGGAGATTTGACAGATGTCGGCGTCCCAGTTCTTACATGGAGCATGGAAATAAAGTCAATCAAAATAATCCCGAGCATATCAAAACATTTAAGTGAAGTGTTTATCTAGATTAAACTCATCGGAAAGTAGAATCAATGCAGTTAATGTAAGGAATTTAAATTTGGAAATTTTTAAATCACTTGTCTAGACGCAAGTCATATTCATCCCTCAAGCCAAATCGAAAGGAACAACATAAACACAGGCTTTCCTCGGGACTCCATAATGTAGTTAATTAGGATTGTAGGGTTCATCTAAGCTATAATGTATTCAAATAGCACGATTCTTAGTTCTTTTAAACTCCTCTAAAATATTTATGGCCGAAATATATCAGTTTATCGCCCATAAATGAACCATTTTAGTCTATAAGAACAACAGATATCGAAATTTTCATCCGTTGGAAGGCTGAAAGGGTAGTAATAGCAGGTTAATAAAACGGTCGCAGTTACTTATCAATCAAATTAATCGACTTCTAAGCAAATTTGCGGAAACATATATGTTATGATTATTTCACAGTTATAAATGAATTCAGTAAAATTGGCGGAACTTGAGTTAATAAACCGAAATGAAATTTAAAACCAAAAGAAAATCCTCGGACCTTCAGCAAAGATGCGGCATCTGGCGGGGCACACGGTTTGTGCCGTGACCACCCCGTACATCTCGTGGCCGTTGATGGACCCAGCGCGCTCTGCCGGTAGGAACTGGAGGGACACCGCCGACGTTTGCTCTCCCGGCGACGCCGGGAACGGCGACCTGGACGTTCCCCTTCCGCCCCCGCTTCCGGCCGCCTCCGCGGATGCGCGGCACCACTCGAGGCGCCTTATGAGGGGACCCGCGAGGCCAAGAAGTTCGGCGTCGGTCGCCTCGGTCAGCAGTTCGTCTGCAAACCGCACGGCGACGGACACGCTTTCGGCGCGTCTCTCTAGCCCCATTCTTCGTGACCGCAGAGCTTCTAATTTGGAATCCCTCGCCCTCCTCGCCTCGGCGTGCAGAACCCTCCGGTGCTCCTCCAAGGAGCGAATCCAAGAGTCCACGAAGCAGTCAACTTCTTCTTCGACCTGGGCAGTTCTCATCTGTTTTTTTAATGAATCAGAATCGTGCCTTAAAACTCTTCGCGAGCATATTACCTCCTCAATATCTTTTTGATAAATTAAAATTACACTCCATTGTTTCCAACCTCAGTGCAATAATTTAGGTAAATGAACAGTGACGCTATCGAGGATAGAAGGGAGGACTCTTCTTGACCTTTTTGCACCTAGGGACTTCCAAGATTTTCACGTATTGCCCATGGATCCTTAGCCCATTTATATATTTTCAAAATGCCCCAGTAAAAATGAGAGAGAATGAGAGAGGGGGGAGAATGGAAAATGTTTTATTTTAATTCAATGCTTTTCCATGCATACCCGCCATTTTTGACGGGCAATTACACGAGTATTATTTAATTTTTCCGTGGACCCTCCTCGGACCTCCTGGACCTACCTTCGGTTAAGAACCCCTGCTCTATCCTAAGAAATCTGATAGACTTTTTTGCATGAAATAAAATTTACTTAAATTTATAAAATCAATGAAAAGTCTAATTTATGTATTTTGCAATAACTATTTTTATGTTGATAAATTTTTACGATAATTTTAATTTATATGACTAGTTAGTCTCTCCCAGAACAACATTCCCGAGTTAGTCCATGAATCTGAGTTAAATTCCATGCACTACATCTATGAAATCTTTTATGCAAAATCACGGAATTCAAGATCGGAGTAATGCAGCGGTTCCCAAACTGCGGGTCGCGGTCTAAATGGGTGTCGCGAAAGATTTTCAGAGGGATCGCGATGACGGAACTGTGTATGTGTAAAAGTTTCCATATTTTTTTTTTCGTTAGTTTTAGTATCATCATTTTATTTCATCATTAATATTGATAAGCATGCCGATTTTCTCGAAATATTCCCAACAAAATTTATATTTATTGGTTGATGGATTGGATTAAGGGGGTAGCGACAAGATCGGATGCCGTAAGAAGGGGTTGCAGATTCATAAAGTTTGGAAACCGCTGGAGTAATGGATAGCATATTAACTGCAGTATAGTAACTACACCTTCTCAGTAAACGAAAAATCTTCTAAACTACTTTCAAATGCACTTTTTAAATTATAATTTAAAGCGCTACATGAAGTAAACATTTTTGGAAAAAGTTTGATAGAGCTACTACACCAGTATTTATTTATCATTTCCATCGGAAAAAACATTTAATGAAGGAAATGTATTTCTGTAGCTGAAGGCGATTACGAAACTTGAACAGACCTGCACTCTTTGTTCTATATGGCGCAGTCCATGCACAGAGGCGCAGGCGTTCTCGGCGTACGGTCGAGCCTTCTCGAGCGCCGTCCGTACCGCGGGTGCCGCCCAGTTGCGCGCCGCGTGAGCCACAGGCTCGCACCGATGGTTGCCCGAAGAGGTGGCGCAAGGGCACGCCCTGCAAGCCAGTCTCCCGCATGGGCCGCAATAGAGCCTCTGGGCGTTGCTCGGGTGATGGGGACACATGGTAACCCTCGAAACGCGGTTTGTTACGGTGTGGTCCAAGGAGAGGAGTACGAGCGAGTGAGTGGAGGTGCTACGCTGTCTTCGGTGAGTTTCAGCGCAAAGGGCGCAAAGGACGAGGACGCACTCTGTACACCTGCTGGTGGCCTGCACGAAGAAAATCAAGATTACGCCATCGCAAATAGGGACGACATACTCCATACAACGGCCTGAATTGGCGAAATCTTGAAAGGTTTATGTTCAAATCATCTCTTATTTTGCTACATGACTTAAAATCATAAACACTGATTGAACAAATTTTATTCTCGAGTTTTCAATCAGGTTCTTCACTTTTTCCAATTTCTTTTTTTTTCATATTCTCCGCACAGAACATGTAGTTGTTGAGAAATCGTTAACTAAACTCTCAAATCCCGCATTACATCCGATTATCAAGAGGAGGGCAGAATGATGCTATCTAACGGGTTCCCAAGTTTATTGCGACGATTATGCTTCACCATAGGACTTCGAAAATTAAATCTCAGTTTTTTAATCAAAAGCTATTACTACTGACGCATTTGGTACCTATGTTAAATCAACGATAACGCCGTCGGTTATACCTCGGATGTACCGCGGGTCTTCCCTTCGCCACGTTTCTTGGTAAGAAAGTCCGGTCGTAAAAACGATCGTGCCTTCGGTCATTTCGCGGTTGTCTTATAATGCGGGTAGCAGCTTCTCCCCCGAAACCCGCGTTATAATGTTGAATATATGTATGTATATATGTATATATATATATATATATCTGTAGCTGATGAAGGAATAACTCCGAAAGTTTCTACGTTTGTGATGTTTCTGTGTTTTAGTGTTCTTTTATGTGTGTCGCTTCGACATCCTCGGGGCCTCGCCAACCTGAAGTCGTCCGATTGGTGAGTGTTCACTGGGTTTCCTCATCCCAACACCTTGTTGTTCCCTTCTACAATACTACTCTGTCCTCGAGGACGCGCTCCTCAAAAGTGGCTACCCTCCAGTCTTGGTCCGCGAACAGATCCATAGGGCGATGACGCCTACCCACCATGGATCCCTTCCACACACACCTACTACCCCTGTATCAACCCCTCCACTCACTCTCACTACACTTTTCCTTCCTGGTATCCACGAAGCCCTCAAAACAATCCTCCATGCTGCCCACCCAATTCTTACCTCTTCCTCCCACCAGTCCCTCTTTACCAACCTTTTTGCCAATCCCCCGCTTCTCTCCTTCCGCCGGCCCCCCAATTTGGGAAATATCTTGTGGATGAAGGAACTTCCCACTTCTACCACGCCTCTTGCAATAGGGTCTCACCCCTGCGGCAAACCTTGCTGCCTCACTTGCCCTATCCACCTATCCTCATCTTCTTTCTCGAGTCCCTCCACCAATATCACCTACCCCATCACCTCTAGAAGCAACTACACCACCCGAAACGTCATTTACCTCCTTACCTGCACTCTTTGTCCCGCGTTTTATGTAGGCCTCACCAGCAATCCATTAAATATCCGCATGAACGGTCACCGGAATAGCGTCTCTCTCAGACGCCCTCTCCCAGTTGCATTACACGCCAATGCCCACAATGTCCCCTTCAATAGTTGCTACATTGTAAGGGTTATTCGCGCCTTACCCAATGACACTCCTGCCCCCCTTCTCCGACACTGGGAACTTGCACACATACATCTTCTTGACTCTTTCTCTCCGCCTGGTCTCAGCCTCCGCTAACCCTATTAGCCCCCTTACAATGTCTCCTTGTTACTTTGTAACTATTCGCACTCTACCTCATCACACTCCCTCCTTATTGGCTATCCACCCTTCCTACTCCCCGCCTCCTCCGATCATCAACCTCCCCACATCACCCTGTCATTCCCCGCTCAGTGTGTCACTCTCATTTACTCTACTGCTGAAGAAGGGCATAGGCCCGATAAGCTTGCGTGTTTTTTGTTTTGTGTTCGTGTGTTCAACGTGTCTCTTCGACGCCCCCAGCAGCCTGCCAACTTGGTCTCCGACTTGGTAAGTGTCCGCTGGGCTTCCTTCAACACCTTGTTGCCACCCTCATCACTACCTTTTCATTTCCTTAAGTCTATATATATATATATATATATATATATATATATATATATGTGTGTGTGTGTGTGTGTGTGTTTCATTTGAATATTTTAATCTGTTCAGATGGTAGTATTCGAAAAATTTTACTATCGAAAAGTAGTGAAAGATTAAAGCATAACTGCGTAAAAAATTCAATTATATACATCCAAAATTAATTTACAACAAGACATTATTTGGTAAGGACACTATGTTTTTCTTTTCCTCGAGTCGTGCATTAAACAAATAATTCATCCTCGATGGTAACTCACAAATCATTTACTCTAAAACAAATTCTTAGCTGAATGGGCTACTGGATTAATCAATCGTATTTTAAGGCTAACGTAGTTGCACAGACCAACCATTGAACTCATTCCATAAGGTGAGTATCCAAAATTTATTTTAATATTCATACAATCATTCACTGGTTTCCGGGAACTCATGTGTAAACGCAAATATCACAATCTTCGATAAAAAATGAATGATACGTTTCAATTTACTCACTCGTTTGCGGAAGACGAATTTTTTAGAGACAACGTGTCATAGTAATAAGATATATTCAGCAAAACAATTTCACTTGAAAGACAGTTGTGAAAATGAACGGATAAAGTTAAATATGAGGAAGAATTAAGATGAGGAGATACCATTACTGATAAGAATGGAGACGAGGAACTGGATCGGACGTTTCCCGAGTAGAGATTTCATGATTAAATAAGTGATTGAAGGAAAACATGTGGGCATAGAGGAAGGTTTCATCTGACAGACAGCTTGAAGAGGAAAGAGAATGACTGAGAAATGAAGAAGGTTGCGGAGGACTGGAGGATGCGCAGAACCCAGTAAAAACTGTAGCCACGGACCTGTCTACGGAAAGTCTACAAATGAACAAGATTTAAATAAGTTTCAGTCGAACCTCGATAGCTCAAACCTTAAACGAAGAGAGACTTATCGGAACTTCGAGTTATAGAATTTCGTTTTAAGTTAGAACAGCGCTTCGACTCGTCAAAAATTCGAGGTCTAGATTTCGAGTTATCGAGATTCGACATATATTTGTTTGATAAATTAAAAGGCAAACAATGTAAGTAAGCATTATTTGGATGGAGTGTCAGTTAAAAAATAAATTTTCCTTCACACTTGCGCAGGCCTGCCAACTTCTGGCCTTTATCTTCTACTTTATGCTTACGTCCGTTGAACACAGGTCACATTTAGGACGAGGGGCGGGGGGTGCCTTCCGGTTGAGGGCAGCGAGGTACATCCGATGCTGCAGTACTACGTGAAGAGGAAGGGTGGAAACGGCGGCAGACACGGCCGAAGAAGCCACCGATGGCGTGCAGGAGCCGCGGCGCACACCCGGAGGGGTGGAAACTTCCGTCTCAGTGCCGCAGGTTGGACACCTCAGCAGCAGGATGACTCCTTCGTTCGCTGCAGTGGAAACGATACTACTCCTTTTTCTCCATGAGAACGCGGAGAACGGAGATGGCCCTACGCTCCTGAAGGAACCCTGTTTCCTCTGGAGTGGAGGAGAAGGCGGAGGTGTTGATGACTTCACCAGGGTAAGGCTCCTGTGCAGATTCCTCGGAGAGTTGTCTTCTGCAGAAAGAGTGTTTCATTGGGGAAATGGTATAAGAATTTAGGAATGAAGGATGCGTTTTCTCATATTTTACTTTGGCTTCCGTTTCAGTAACAACGGAAACATTTATTTTTGTCGAGATTATAAATTCAACTCTTTTTGATAACAAGAGCTTTATGGTAGTGCTTTCAAAATATGAAATATTTTCTGTGGTAAGCAGTGCTGTAGTCGCAAAAAAAGCAGAGGGTATACCGTATACGGGAATAATACCTTGAAGCAGGGTCTTACCCAGTTCTTTTTAAAAAGCAGAGGGAATACCCTATTCATTTGAAAAAAGCAGAGGGTATACGGCGTATACCACCGTATACCCTCCACTACAGCCCTGGTGGTAAGGAGTTGGAGTTATTTTTAAATTATGATAGACAATTCAAGCTAAGGAATTAAGAAAAATATGGCATTATCATAAAATGTACAAAGTCAATAGTTTACATTAATATCTAAAAGACTAAGTAGTTTTCACAACTTTTCATTCAAATAACATTGCGGAACCCAACTCGTGACGGGATTCAAATCTTATATCGTGGTCCTCTAGTCAAATGGTTCAGTGTTTCTCAAACTGTGCAAAATTATTTTGTATGCAATATAAACTTTTCGCAATAATAACATTTTATAAGGGAATTTTTGGAAAAACGATGTGATAAAAATTATTAATGGTTACATAAACTGAAGAAAGTTTCTGATTTTTACTGTTTTAAATTCAAAGGGGGCCGCATGATATTCAAAGGGGTCGCGACAATTGAAAGTTGGAGAACCACTGAAATAGACGACCAAAAATGCACCTGAGTGAGATTTTCGAGCCTAATCATAAACGTAAAAGAAAAATATTTCACTGCCTCGTGCAAATTGAAGCAACATTTACGATCAGTCTAAAGAACAACATTAATCATTATTTAGCAAAATAATTTCAATACTGCTATGATCGCATGTTATGCTATCAAACTTATACCATATATAAGTGATATAATTTAACGTTGAAAATGAAAGTATATAACAGGGGTCGGCAACCTATGGCACGCGTGCCAAATGGTGGCACGCGAGAGAGATTTTACACGCCACGATATTTCAAAGAAAAATTGCAAACATGTATTTTTAAAAGAATTTTACTTTTATATTAAATGTATTTCGTACTGTAGTGATGAAGCGTTATATTCAGGATGCCTTATATACTCGTAATAAGTTTTCGTAAGCGTTCATCATAGTCATTCTGCCTTTCGGTAGATTTTTGGCTCACCCAATCCACTTTACGGAC
The DNA here is from genome assembly GCA_028673005.1 of Tanypteryx hageni. Lineage (NCBI taxonomy): Eukaryota > Metazoa > Arthropoda > Insecta > Odonata > Petaluridae > Tanypteryx > Tanypteryx hageni. The sequence goes on from CM054116.1 coordinate 64,226,317, forward strand.
AAAATAAATTTAATAGTGGCACCCGCGGAAGGTCACAGATCATAGTTGTTGATAAAGAGTGCCACCCAACAGAAAAACGTTGCCGACCCCTGGTATAGAAGGTGCACAAATTATACGCGGCCGTAATCGTCGCGTCTCTTATTTAAAGGCAAAAAATAGGTGGAATATAAAAGATTTTTCCCTCCATATTTACCATTGGTTTTGTTGGCTCCATTCAATAAAAACATCATACAATCGACTCTAACGAACATTATCAGTAAGAGAAGAAAGAACAACACTTAACTATTTCATATTTTTTAGCCGAGTAGGACCTTGGAAATTTCAAACGGCCACAAACGAATAAATAAATATTATATAACGGCTCTTTTGAGACCCCCTGTACATACGACCATAAAAAATAATTACTTGGACATAAACGTTTTTCAGCCAGAGAGAGTTCCTCATGACTTTCTTAGTCCTCTCATACTAATCGAGAATTTTTTCATTTACAGTCATCTAAAATTTTACTTTAAAAATTCTAATGCCTTGATTTAAAATTATTCTTCGCAGCGTTTAGATTGGGAATGATTGCTATGAGGTGCACTGTCGGCAACTACTCCGATAAATCTACAGACCTTCGACAACTTCCGAAAAACTTCCTGCTTTATAAGGTAATCACTGGGGTGGCACAATCTTTATCAAGTCGTTTCCTAATTTTTATCGAAAAAATGAGAATTTGGTCTATTGATCGCATTTAAAACCTGAACAAAATTTTTACTCACTCGTTTTATGGCTGCCACCAGCGACGTCTGATCCAGCGGTGGGATTTTCTTCTGCGGCAACGGTTGCTGCCCCCGATTTGGATTCAGCCCTTCTCCTGCTTCGTGGACTCCACGCTCCTTTGAAAGAAGCCCACGACCTTAACGATGGGGCTCTGGAGGGCGCCGGAGGAGCCACCGGAACCGAGTCTGATCTCATGGATTCGGAGGTCGTAATTCTGCTTTTGCTTCGCATCGGCGGCGTTTCATCCATTTCGACGGAAACGGCTAAATTAAAAAAAAATTAATGTAGTCTTTGCATGGAAAATGTTTTAAAGAAATACGAGGTCATTTTCTTTGCAATAAACTTTAAATTCGTCAGCATTCTTGTGCCTTAAATGATTATGTCAATCCACTGATATGCAATATTTTTTCTTAAATTCTCGTTTTTTCTCCAAGATGAGATAATGGCGAGTAATTTAAATTTTTATAAGATAAAAAGAATCAAAGTTATATAGTTTTATAACTACAGTTAAAATGTTAAATGGATAATATACTATTCATTTTTTCTCCTCGTGATGCAGGAAACGTAAATAATTTTCCAGGACAAAGTAAAAAAAGAACGCCATCACCCAGAAGAAGTAAATGATTATAATTTCATAAAAGAATAAATTAACTTTGCCAGTATTAACGCTTGAAATTTCATTAAAATCTTCTCGAGTAAAATGATTTCTCACAAACTCCTCTCAATTAAAGCCCCTACGGGAAACTCTTTTCTAACCTTCCGTTGCCAAATCCGCGGAATTCCCATTGCACTGTATCCTGTTCCCTAGGGCTTCTTCCTCTTCCGCTCCCTCTTCCCCTATGTCCTCCATCTCCAACTCTTCCACCCCCTCCTCATCCTCGCAGGGAACCGCAGACAGCTGCGGCAAGAGGAGTCGCCGTAGGCAGGGGGAGCAAAAGGAGTGGAGGCAAGCGAGGACGCGTGGCTCGTCATAAATTCGGCGGCAGAGGGGACATACGTTCCACGCCACACCACCTGAAAAGAGGCGGCGAGGAATGAAGGGCTCGGTTTACTCGTAGATGGACTGCAACCATGTCGAGGAAAGAATTCCACAGATTATCTCAACAAAATACATAAAGAGATTCAAAATTCAGGCCACGGCGAAATTTTTTTTGCAATGCGAGTAAAGAAGTTATGCTTTCGCTGGCGTTAAAACCACTTGAAGATTTTCTCAGATAATTATCATCGTATGATCAAGGATTGTGCGCGCTTCTTAATTATTTTACGAATTGTATTACTTCTCCAGTGAATAAAGAGTTGAATGTAGAATCACAAAAGTTAAAAACAGAAAATACTATTCAACAAAATAGGATCGATGTCAAAAAACGTTAATTCCGCAAATATTTCAAAGCTATTCTCTAAAGAAACGCTTATGGCTAGCATCAAGTATACAAAATAGAGAACTCACACGGACATAAAACTGTTGAGCAGTTTCATCTGTCTTTTAACAGTTTAGTAACAATTATTAGGGGCGAATTAGTAGCAAATTACCGCTGACGATGGATGTTGAAATTTGCTTGCGGTGAAACGAGTTTGTTCATTTATTAATCAGCATTTATTTTGCAAATCTAGCCTTTCATATCAGAATGCGCAAGAGTAAAAATTTTTGCCAAATGCCCCCTTTACCTCTTGCGTTTAAGATGTCGCAACACTGCCCGTGATCCGTACTTTGTGAGCTGCAGCAGAATCCGGCGTCGTCCTCCTTGGAGCCGCTGCCCCCGCTGTCGCCGCCCTCGCCCACTTCCTCCTTCTTCGAGCCCACCCCAGAATCCCCGCTCCTACTCTCGTCCTTGGGGGCAAAAACGTTTGAAACGAAATACGATTAATCAACAGCGCATAAATTGTGCACAATGTAAAAATGAGCAATCTAGCGAAGGAAAGAAAACGTAATAAAGGAATCAGAGGGTGCTATTATAAGCTGATCCGCATAGAATGAATGAAAATCCTCAGGTGAATGACAATCTGCGCACATATGTATAATATAAATCACTCTCGTGAAGTATGGAATCATTACACAGATTCGAAATTAAATTTTATAAATTTGGAGATTATCGTCTCCTGCTGATTTCTTTGGATGTTTATTTGATTTTGTAAATTTCCATTTGATAATTTTCGCTGGGTGTTTTTGTATGAAGTTTTAAACTACTTAATATAATAAAGATACCTTTTAAGAGGAAAGATTTTGTAACTCAAAACAACAAAAATTGTTTCTTTACATTAAATTTAATTTTAAAATAAGAATCTATATTATGAAATACATGAAATCTGGCAGGGTTTGAGTTGGGAATGAAACCAAACAGAAAGTTCTCAATCGCGGATCGTGCAATTGTAAGGGTCGGCCAAAATAAGCGGCGATTGAAATAAGTTATCTCAACGACTCAATGTTGGCATTTTTCTTAGATGGGGCGATATACTTTCAATTTGCATGGGACGTCCACATTCCTAGAGCAGGTACTGTTCTTAAATATTTAAATTCAAGTAGCATACGCATAGAGAAAAGTGACAAAATTAAACTGTATTTTATATTATTTAGGTGTGCTAACTCAAATGATTTAAAATACGATATAAAATCATTTCATTCACAATTTTTCATTTATGGGTCTATAAAAGGATTTTTGGCCTTTATCATTGTCTGCAAATTCCAAATCGTAAAAAGATAGTCTGATGATTCAATTTTATCATACAATAATATGTCTTCATGCTTGGCAGTTTTATCTTGGTTACTTTATTGCCGTTTTGTTACAAAATTCTGGTCTACGGACAAAATCTGTAATTGTGGAACAATTTCATGAGGAAACTCACTTTAGAGTAGTTTTGAAAAGAGAAGAATATTAAAGGTAAATTTTAATACCTCCTCCATGCAGTCAACACCATTCTCACACTCGTTACTTCCGTCAGTCCCATTTGCTTCTCCATTTTTCAGTTCTAGACCCATCTCTGGAGTTTTTCTAAAAATGGAAAAAAGACAGAATGATCCGCCAAAAATACCATTATTTTCATATAAATTTTAGGGTATTTTCGTGATAAAAAAGATCAAAATTTCTGCTCAAAAAGATCAAGAAGTCAACTCACACGTTAACTATTATGCAATATTTTATTTTAATACTTAATGATAAATTAAGGAATTTATCTACTAGCCCTCAGATGACCGTCATTTTGTTGAAGAAAAATGTTATATATATAATTGAGTTTTTTAAATATTAGACCCGGATTATTCGATTTTGTCAGAAAAATCTCTAATTATGGTTATAGCACGATATAATAGGACATTATAAGAAAAATATTTATTGCAGGTGAAATTTATCTATGAAATTTTTATTCAAATCAATGTGATCACATTTGTTTATACCCACGATGTTAAACTAATTTTCATACATTTTACGTAAAGTATGCTTTATGTTAAATAAATAGCAAAAATAGTAAAAATATTGAGAAGTAAGGGAGATATAAATTGAAGTTAACAGACGAGGCTGATACTTCGTGGAACTTCATAACACAACCAGTTTAGGTGAATAACCACCATCATCAGGCCGTGTTTCGCATTTATTTGTGGAAATTGGCAAAAGTTTTTTATTAAAAATACTCCCATATCGTTAATTTTCTTTGAGATATAAATCATTATACGACAGTTGCAAAGTATGCTAATCATGTTGAGAATTTTTAACTAATACTCAACAAAGGTGGTGTAGCACTAAGATGATTAATTGCTAAAATTAAGCGGCAGATGATAATAATAAGTATCCTCGAATTTTTTTAAACAATCTTATGTTAGTATTGCTTCTTCCGCATTCGCACTTTTATCGCCTCCTTTTCTGCTGATATTCTCATTTGTACGGTCATACAAAAAATGCACCATTATATTTAAGTTCTCATAAAAGGGGCTGAAAAACATAGATAATTAGCGTCGCTTCTACTTGACCACATCATGGAAAAGCATCGGATTCGGTGAAATTTTGTTTTTCTTGCAGACATACCTTTTGTTTTCTGCGACGTTTTGATTAAAAAAATATATTGGAGTAGCACGAAAAATATTCATTCGCGAAAATCTCTCTGGGAATCGAATAAGTGTATTTATCACTAAAATGTCACTGAGGACTGAAGGCTAAATAGGCAAACCCCATAACTCGCGGGCTCTCCCGTCGTATAGGTTTCACAACACAATTTTTGGGAATTTTTTTCCCGCAATATTGTCATTAAAGTATGCGCGAGGCTCTGATTAAACAATTTCTTTCCTTATGCCGGAAGGAGGTCAGATCATGTTTCCGTCACGTTTAACAGGGGGCGTGTTCATAGTATGCGTAGAAAATTGCATCTTTTAAACTAGATTAGGTTTTGGGGTGAATAAAATGATTGCAATCAGCGGCTGATAACAAGAAAGAGTGATTATAATAATCGAAATCTACCGTACTGAGAAATCCATCAGACTAACTTCATATGCGATGGCCCTAAAAAAATCGACGAAACAATTCCAATGGAAGATTTATCATACGGTAAGGAATATTCTTTTGATATATCTTTCTGATTAACTTTGTTTTTGTGGAAGTAAAATAATCTTATAAAACGAAAAGTGGAAGTGGAAGCTCCAATCCCAAAACATTTTTTTAAGGCTAAAACTTGGAAGCTCAAGGTTCATAGCAAAAAGTTTCAATAAAATTAACCGTTCTTACTTAAATCGCGACTCCGCGAGGCTGATCATGAATAAGTCTTTGAAAAAACGTCATGCTTCTCATCCACCGATAAATTTCATCGTGCTGATCACTCAACACGTTATTTTGGAAACGATGAGTTTCCCCACGAGATCGGAATTTCCCTAAGAGGCTTCCGGAAGACCCGTTTCCGTTGAAATTTGTTCTTTTTACTACTGTTTGTTTGGGCATAGAGACTAATAAATGTCAGCTCTGGACTAATGAGGACAATTTATTATTGAGAATGAATGATAGAGGTGATTTATCGTTGCCAGATGACTACTAATTCCTAAAAAGGACACGAGCCACAAACATTTTGAGTTTCCTTCTCAAATTCCCTAATTGACTTGAATCAACACAAATCTATCATTAGTGCGTGTGTGAGAGAGAGAGAGAGAGGGGTAAGATGTACCAACGTGAAGCATTCGATCATTTTTCTCTAAATAACATCTATTAACTTGAAAATACAAGCAGGACATTGACTCTATTCTGACATGAATGTATGTGAAATTGTCTCTCACTTAAGGGCATTATGACAAAAATATATCGAAAATATTTACTCTTTCTATAGCTTCTTTTTCACGGCAAGAAATATTTTTTTACCGGAAGAAATTTTTTCCCCAAAGATGACAGGGGGGTAACAAATCCTTTCAAGCGGATTGCAGGGTTTTTAAAACAGCTGCCACTCGGTGCTGGAATATGTGAGCCATTATTTTTTTAGCTAAGAAAAAATAATCGCGGTCAATTTTCTAAAAAGGTTGTAATAGTAAAATATTGATAATTTCCAGCGTGTGAACTAGCATAATACAGCCTATTTATTTTTTTAAAAATAAGGAAACATGTTAATGTTTGTAAAAAAAATTATACGCACATATAAATTATTTCTATCACGGTTTTCAAACTTTCTGAAGTCAGGTAACACTTATGATTTAATAACTTTTCCTGGAACCCTAGGATTCCGCGGAGTACTGTTAAAAAAAACTCCTGATCCAGATATGCGTTAAAAAATTTTAATTGGTAAAAGGAAAGTAATAAATCTGGTCAAGAGATTAAAAAATCCCAGAAAAGTTACCTAAATCATTTAAAATTATATTCACTTTTATTTAATAAAAGCGCTCAATAACCAGATAGTAAATTTAGTGGGGGCAAACTGGGAAAAAGCAGCTTAAAAATCTGTCCCCACCTTAGGTCAACAGAGCGTCTTTTAGCATCGGACGGCGGAAAGTTCCTTCTGGAAGGGATCTCCTCCTGCTGGCGTCTTCGAATGGACACGCTACCAAATATGTACGGCTCCTGTTGGGCTGTCGTCGCAGTATCCATTATCCCATTACTAGCACTCGGAAAAAGGAGAAACAAGTCCTTCCGCACTCGACCACTAGCGAACCTGGGTCCTGATAGGAACAGTTGACCGAACAGCGAGTCACGTGGTGCTCCCTAAAAGAATCGAAGCTCTTTAAGGGCTAACACCTAATGGTGAACGGCACACTGCTACCCTTTCTAACACGCAGTCCATTTTGTAGTTTCCTTCAAATTCATCAAAGGGCTTATTGATTAAAATTCAGTCACTTTTATATTCATCACACATACGAAGAATGTTCAGGTTATAACCAGAATTGATGGTGAATTTCCACTGAAATCAATTTTTTCTAGTTTTTTTCACAATAGGAAGCACTTCAAATTTAACTCACTCGATTTCTAATTATTGGTCAGTTTGACGAACTTTTTTCGAAACAAGATAACCACAAAAATGATAATAACAGACGATTAGGTATTTTTTCCGAAGATGAAACAATTTCTCGCTCTTTTATTTTTCCATCCACACTTAAAGCGAAAGAACGTAGTTATGTTGCGAGAAAGAAAGTCCAAGGAGAAAATAAAACTTCCACATGCAACGAGAACTAAGCGTACTTTAAAGCAGATACACAAGCACTTCTTTTTTTAAATCCATTTTAACGATACTTTTTTATATTTTGAAAGCGTTAATCCAGCGTCAAGACTCCATCGCGTCGACGAGAATCTCGTACTCGGCGTCAATGCCTTAAAAGCTGCATCTCCGACGCTTTTCGTGCGTCGCGCGAGTCCCCGTCATAGCCGCGCCGCGGTAATCTTCCTCTCTCTCCCGACAGGCGAACCCTTTACGGGGCGGCCGCAATCTTGCGCTCCCGACGTAGGGATCCTCCGCTTCCGCAGCCGAAACATGCGGTAGGCGGCGCGGGGCGGTAAAGTCGGCGCTCTGAGGGAGGGGACCGTGCTGCTGCTGTCGCGTTTCCCAAGGAGCCGGCGTCCGTCGCGCGACACATTTCCTCCACGGCCACATCACTGGACGTCTCGGGGAGGCACGGAAAGAGGAGGGGGGGGAGAGATGAGGAGAGGGCTGCGCGGAAAAGGAGTGGAATAAATCCCACCGCGCACTCCGACGATTCTGGGGGCCGCAGGATTCTCCCTATTCCATTCCCTGTTATTTTTTCCGACGTGGAGGAGGGGGAAGGGAGGGAGGGAAAGGATGGAGCGCCATCGGAAGAGAGGAGGGCGAAGGGGAAGGGAGAAGAAGCCGTTTCGGAAGTTATAGGGTCGCGAATGCGGCCACAGGGGACGGCTCTCCCACGCGACCGAGTCCCAATCGTCCCTACTATTTTTTCCCGTCTGTTCCTCTTTTGAAAATGTTTGGATCGGTCTTCTGTATTCGCTTGGCCGCAAGAGGAGAATTTTGGCGATATTTTTGCAGGTGAGGTGAGTGTCGGCTCGGATTTTTTTTTTGATCGGCCGAAAAGAATATTATTACGAAAAATTCCTTTAAAAAACGAGACCAAAAATTATTCGAAGCGTACAAATTTGAATTCCCAGCTTAAAAAAAGAAAACGCGAAATTAGAGCATGTAACGCAACTATTCAAAAGGATAACTAAAACTGTTTCCAAATTTTCTATGTGCGGCCAAGAGTAGACGTCATATGCTAATGTAATAATAATTGCTTCATTTGAACATACAATAGGAGTCAAAATACTGAATTGTTTCATATTTCCTAGAATATAATAGAATGCGTTGCACCCGGTCAAATGTTGTACTATCTCTGAGTATTATAAATGTTCGAATTAGATTAATGCGATAGTGTTTAATGAATGGATTTCTCTTGTTCGTCCGAGAGGGAAGTGAATGAATTCCATAGACAATAAGTTATTATTTTCTTGGTATGGTTTCATTTAATTTGAGATTACTCGAAACGATAATAATAAGTTTACTATGCAGACAAAATATTTTTCAAAATTATCTTGGCCACTATTAATACATTTAGGAGAATTATTTCAGTAGTAGATAGATAGGGTAACATAAAAGAAAAACGATTTGCTCTTCAAATGAGAAACGAAATTTGTCGCTTTTTCGTAATTTTGCGAGAAATTACAGTTCTACGCCATGTAAATTATTTTGTATTATGACAGTTTGGACATAGGCATGTAAAACGTTATTTTCCAAGCTATAAATTAATCGGATAGAAAAATAACATTTATAACGTCATTTTCAAGTTATAAATTAATTGTATAGAAAAATAACATCTGTTTTGTCCTAAATGCGCAAAATTCTACCATACCGAAACAAATCAAGGGTTTGATATGAATTCAATTTTGGTGAAAATCTCGATTATTGGCACAAATAGGACCGACAGAATAATATACCAAATGAGACAACGTACTAAGTGGAAATTTCAATACCGGAAAAACCGGTTTACCGGTAAATGGCGCAAAAATCCTTTACTAAATTTACCGGTAATTCGGTACTTTCTATCGGTAATTCGGTAAAAGAAGAACGTATTTAATGTATGTTTTAATAACTTTACCTGTTGATTATCCCTGTACAAAATACTTTTAATTAGATTTAAACATCTAAATAATAATTTATTATGTTCAATAAAGAGATAGAATAGACATTAAAATTGATTAGGCACACTTTAACATACTTACGTAAAATATTTAAAAATCATTACACGTCATACTTTTATTAATATGAACAAAAAATTATATACACACCTTATTTATTTAGAAATATTTTATTTTTATCCTGCTGTATTTTAACAGATAGTAATTAAATAGCAGAATAAAAATAATATTCCCCTTTTTGAACAAACCTCGTAGCACATTGGTTCACGCGCGCTACAGTACCTTTATGATCCCACGAAATCGAATGATGAAGATTACGGAATTTTTAATAAAACCAGAAAATCCACAATAACGAAGATAATCGTGGAGTTAGTTGAATGCGTTTCTAATAAAAAGTAAACAGATAATACAATTAAGTCAATTGAAGTCATTAATGCCGATTCCGAGAATGTTACAACTTCAGTTCCTTCGACATCGGCTGCGTTGTCGATGAAGGAAAAACTTCAATTGGCGATAAAGAAAAAACTGATGTAGCCTATGAAGATCTAACTCAAAAACAAAAAAAAACACGAAAGACAACACATGTCGTGAGAAAGGAAATGACGTATTTTCAAAAAGAAAATATTTTTAAATGGCTTTCGACCAACGAGTGTCGAATCAGAAATAGCGGTTTCTACGGCAGGGTTAATATGCACAAAAATCAGGTCGCAGTTAGGAGACCAAAGTCTTGGTAAATTATGTTAAATTATGTTTTCTGCGAGCCTATTTTAACAACCAAAGAGACAACAAATAAAAAAGAATCAGCGGCAATAAGTTTTGTTTTAAAATAAAATTTTAGTTTATTTCATGTTTATAATCAAAGGTTTATTTACGATTTTTGTTTAAAGTTTATGTTGTGTTTTTCTTAAAGTACTTATCTTTAGAGTTTATAATCGAAGGTTTATTTACGATTATTGCTTAAAGTTTATGTTGTATTTTCCCCCAAGTACTTTAGTCTTCAGAGTTTTTTTCATGTTTATTTAATCAAAGATTTATTTACGATTTTTGTTTAAAGTTTATATTGTTTTCCTTCAAGTAGGTACTTATCTTCAGAGTTTATTTTTTGTTTATTTAATCAAAGGTTTATTTACGATTTGGTTTAGTTTTTGTTGTTTTTTCCTTAAAGTACTTATCTTGAAATAAATTTTTTATTTATTTATATTTATCGTTTTATTTTAAAATTTATAATTTTTTGAAAATGTCGAAAGTTACCGATAAATTACCGGTAAACCGGTATTTATGAAAACATTTACCGAATAACCGGTAATTGAAAGAGACGGCAAATTTGCAATCCCTAGTACTAAGGGGCCGAGACGTCAAGGGCCCCAATAAATGCGTCCATGGGTGTATTTCTGTTTAATGTCGTTCATGTATACATAAAGAAGCCTGTTTTGTAATTTACACATCCTAAAACTAAATTTTCTCGAGGAAAAGGGCATTACATTTTTACTTTCACTGAATTGAAATTACTATGCCAGAATCGTGCTAAGGCGGCATCTTAAATTTAGTCTAAATTGCAAATACAGTAAAGCAGTGTTTCACAGACGAGGTGCCGTGGCACGTTGCGGTGACGCAGCTAATTGCAATGTGTGTCGGAGAAAAACTACGCCAAATAAATTGCTCAACAATTTTGAAATATTGATAGGTCATTAAGGCAATAATATTTTCCCTGATAAGACGATGATGATGCAATACTAACTAATGAATGCGTCCAAACGCATGTTTAAATAAATAACCTTGCTTCAAGGTAGGGGTGCAGCGAAATCTTGGTCATATTTGAAAAGATGCCACGCTTGCAAAACTTCTGGGAATTGTAGTAAGGCCTCAACAATCGCGAATGTCAAATCCCCGAAATATTAAATCTCCACTGCTTGCACATTGACCCCAACGACCTACTCATGGCGCAATGACTTAAATCCGCATAAAGTCAAGTTTATATGCCGCAAATATCAAATCGGTGTTCATAGATATCTCCCGCGTATTATCTAAACCTCAAATTTTGAGGGTTTACTGTACTTCTTCCGCCGTCAACGCGCATAATATTTCATTTTTTGCGCTTTTTTTAAATCTTTTATGTATTCGGTTTGTCTGTCTGTCCGTCTGTTCGAGGAATAGTTCTGGAATGCTGCAATTTGGAGAAGCCAAATTTCCAGGATAAATTGGTCTACATGAGGGTTATATGTGGTATAAATTTCTTGGATTTAGGATAAGATGCTGGAGAGTAATACGCTTCGCTGTCACATTAAGTTGATTTTGATTTTAAAAATAATCAATTTGATCAGACACATTTATTTGACAAAAGATGTAAACTTGTTTCTTCGTAAATAGAACAAAAGATTCTATTTATTATTAATCTGTATTAGGATTAAGGATAAGTATAATTTAATTTTGATTTAATTTATTTTTTTAATTTTCCACGTGATGTGACAAATAAAAATAACCGACCTTGCTAAGTTCTTTTAAACTTCTTTCTTCGTAAATATATATATATATATATATATATATATATATATATATATATATATATATATATATATATAAGTTTTTACCCACACACACACCTCAGAAGTTATATTTTAATCACACTACAAAGTCCCGTTGATGTTCAACGGGTAATTTCGCTCGTAAAGACATAAATCAACATAAATGTAAACAAACAAAATGACGTAATATCGTCAAGGGGCTATATTTCAATCTTATACTGTTTAAAATGTTTTTCGCTTGGCTTAAAGAAATTAATTTAATTAACTTTTTAAACGATGCTACAATAACGAATAAAATGATTCTTTAACTCAAAGGGGAAAGGTTCACTTATTCTTCAAAAATGTTCGAAATCAATGTAAACAAACAAAATGACGTAATATCAAGGGAGTCGCGAGTATACACCCAATATTACCACTCGCTCAAATGAGGTGGTCATGGTAACTGAATATTCTCATTGCTTAAAAGTAGCGTTTTTTCGTATTAAAAACGGATTTTCCGAGAAATTTGGAACGTATCTGAATTTTCACGGCAACCAACATTAACTTCTTTCTTTTTCCAACACAACCGTTTAGGTCCCAACTTCGTATCTTGATTCTAACTAATTTTAAAATGCGATTTTATGATGCCCGAAACGGATTCCAATGCTTTTCTTACGGAGTGCAGGGGTGTCGGAAAACCTCCCTTAAAAAAGAAAGTATTTAACGTTTCCGGTAGTACAGTTAAAGAACAGGAGATTTCTGCATCTTTATAAATTCCAAATAGGTTATAATCAACCTACCAAAAATTTCGCCTACGACTACGATAATATAACACAGGTAGGGATGCACACGGGTTTTCTGTGGTACAGACGTGCTTTTTGTGAATTTCGCCGTAGTATGATCGTATACTAATGCATTTGCTTTGAAATCAGAAAAAAAATTCCTTATATTGTGGTAGCCCTGCTTTTTAGATCCGTTCTAAACATTTTCATTTCGTTTTTCAATTCCATACTCGCCCTACAAACGAAATTTCTTTGAAACCAGCCATTACTTTCGAAGTTTGTAGTTACAGAAAAATTCTAAGCTTGATATTGTGGTAGCCCTGTATAGTCGACACGGTTGAAATATGGTTTTTGTTATTTATTTATGTGAAGATTATATTACCATATTTGGTTAAAATCCATGCGGTCAGTTCTCTAGAAATACACGTAAAAAATTATTATTTTACTTTTTAGCCCTACTCGTTAGCTCCGATTTATGCATCTTGATTTTATTGTGGTATGTTGTACAAATCTAATATACAAAATTTTATTGAAATCCGTTGAGCCAATTCCTTTCAAATCCTTAATTAATGAAAGGGTTTAATCTGTAATTGTGGCACCACTGTTTAGCTGATCCGGTCCAAATATGCTATTATGGTTTAGTATATATGTGTACATTACATATATTAAATTTCGTTAAAATTGATTCGGTCAATTCAACACAAGTACGTCTAAAAATAAATCTTTTTATTACTTTTATTTTGGCAGCCCTGATTTCCATATCTACACTAAACATATTGATTTTGTTTTTCTATGTACCACACCTCCTTCTTACAGAATTTCGTTGAAATCGGTTCAACCAATTCCTTCCAAATTTACAATTACCGAAAAGTTCAACTTGGAAATTGTGGCACCCCTGCTGAATCGATTCGGTCGAAATGTCATTTTGGTTATATTTTTATGTGAAGATTCTACGTACTAAATTTGGTTGAAATCGGTTAAGCCAATTCTTACCTGATATATGCGTACGGACGGACGGACATCACGAAGATAATAGTGCTTTTCAGCTTGACGAAAAGCACTAATAAGATATTATTAAGCCATCGATCTCAACCAAAGGTATAATCTTATGATGATGTCATAACCTTAAAACAAGAAAAAAGTTCCTCGTAATTTGCTCTGCAATTCTTCTCTCGCCTGTTATGAGACAATGTTGGCAATTTATCGATGTCATATTTCAAATCCAATCGTTCCAACACTAAATAAGTGTCATAATAATGCCAGAATTTCCACGTTATTCATCGACATTTGCCTCTATCTTCCTCACACACGCTACCGGCTGCCGCCCAACTCGCCTCTACCCCTTGGCGATCCTGATCAGACGCAAAAACGATTTTTTAAACGAACTACCTTCGCCATTTCACCGAGTTTTTAAAAATTGGAATACTTCCTCCACCCTCTTAACCACCGTTCGACTTTTTCCATACCGTTCCATCTGTCCCTCCCCATCTCTCCCGCCGCCACCGGGGATGGTTTCAAAGGATCAGTGGACGCAATTGACCCTTGCAACGGAGACTCCGTCGCCCTTTTCTCCTCCGGCTATTTCTTTCCGCCCGGCAGACGGCGCTGATGAGGAGAACAGAGGGGAAGCCCCTTAGAAGAACACCCGCTGCCACACCGGATAGAGCCTACCTCCGGCGCCGACGCCCCCTCCCCCTTCCCGCCGCTTACCGCGACAGATTCCGCACCGCGTTCATCGTGAAGAGAGAGAGGCAAATAAGTATATTTATTCAGATAAAGGCTTCTCCCAGTATCCATTTCGTAAATGGTATCCAGCCTACCCACCTATATTTTGCTCACCGAGGCATGAATTTCGGAAAGCTATTTCCAGGGGCATGTTAACGCCAGGGCACTTAGGGAACGTGCCCTGGGCCCCGCGCTCTAGAGAAGAGATTCTGCAGATAGAAAATTACAATAATAGATTTTGTGTTATTAAATAGTCGATTCTAAATCATATTATTGATAAAATTCTAAAGTGCTGTTTTTACACTTTACACCGATTTTAATCCTTTAAAGTTTCAAAACTATTTTTTATGTATAACGAACAATATTATTGCCTTTTTACTTTCCCCATATACGAAGCATAGACAAAGTATTGTTTTCATTAAAAAAATCGAATTCGAGATTTCAACGGAAATACATGTTTTAAGGTCCCCTGAACACGTTTTGTCTATTTTCTCGATGATATCTGTCTGTCTGTATGTGATAGATTTTTGTGGGCGCTCTAACTAAAAAACTATTAATCAGGTCAACGAAAAATTTTATATTTAACATTTTTATATAAGTTAGAAGATCTGATTAGTTTTTGGTAAAAATAGGTCTACCGGAAGTGGGTGTTTACTCTTGTCACTTATCCGTTATTTTAAAATATTTGCTTTAATATTTGATAAATGTAAAAATGTACTGGAATAAAAGTTGTAGAAAATGTAATTTTCTACAATATTTGTTTGATACATTTTTCCATATAATGCATTGTTTAAGAGATATCTTATATTTTTAGCTGCCACCACCACGCCACCTACCGAAGACTATTGTTAACAATTGACGCTTAGTTACGTCTTAGTAACGCTCCTTTTTCTTTTCTTAATTGTCAACCGGAAGTAAATATTGACAACGATCCCAGAGCTAACAACATGTAATTTGCCATATAAATATGGAGAAAGTCATGTGTTGCCCACATCCGTTTATTTATCACTCGTGTGTGTTTTTTCTATTGAATGACAAAATAAAAAATTACAAAGTTTAATTTATATGGTTAAGACTGGTATAATAAAATACATATTTTTATTTACATAAAGCGATTTTTCCGTATATGTATCTAATTAAAGGTTTTTGTGATATTATTTTGCATTTGTAAGTTATTTAGTTGAATTTTTTGTGTATTTGTATTTGATTCGAGTGATTTTGGACTTTTGGTTATGTATTTGGAAAAAGTTTCAAACTGTTGAAATCAATCTTATATATTTAAATCAGTATCAGAACCAATCTCATTAAGTTTAGTTATCAAGGTCCAGTTTAATTCATATGGCCAAGACTGGTGTAATAAAATACCTTTTGTATTTACATACAGCGATTTTCCGTATTTGTATATGATTAAAAGTTTGTGATATTATTTATCATCAACGCTCAGCATTGTTAGAGGAAAAACTCAGTGATTTGGCTGTGCTCAGCATCGAGTGTGGCATAACAAGGAGATTCGATTTTGAAGACATTGTAACAGACTTTTCTAGAGAAAGGTCTCGAATGGAATTCTTCCAAGCTTAAGTTAGCATAATTAATGCTGCATAATTACGTGCTTTTCATTTATATGATGGCAAGATCATCTGCCTTCTTTGTTTTGTTAATATATTTATTAAATATTAAAAGGTTGATTCTATTTAGTTACAATTTTCAGGGCATTATTATCCTTAAACGGGGCATTGGAAAATTATAAAATTAATATTTATAATAAATTGCAATGCCAATATATTATAATTCAATTGTTTGATACAATATCCTTGCATTTCTTCCTAATATCAACATAGTGTTATGGTTGATTGGTTTCAATAGATCGGAACCAATGGGTTGGGGGCCCCGCAACTCATCTGGTCCCCTGGCCCCGTGGTAGCTTAACACGCCCCTGACTATTTATACTGTATGTATCGTTCGATTGGGCTATTGCATCTGAACGTTTTAAGAGTTTAAAATCATTAAAATAAAAGGCGCACTATACATTGCACAAACTTTCTCATATAAGTACATATAAAGTACATACATACGTTTGGTTGACTGTGTACGTTTATAAAAAAAAACGTTTACAAATCAAAGTTAACCGTAGTTTAGCGTATATTTGAATACCACTGGACGATATGTAGTAATTTTTTGGGACATATGGCTTAGTATTATTTTTAACATCAGGCTGTACGATTAGATGGATTTTAATCAAAATCCTAATAGCCATTTTTTAATAAAACGAATTTTGTTTCTAAATATCCTAGAATAAAGTATCCTTAATTGTTGCACTCTTCAGAGTATCTATAATGAATGATATTATCCACAAATATGATATATCATTCGATTTAGTTTAACCGTCTAGGCTGTAGTAAGATTTTGAATGGATCGCGGCGAAGGTGTGATATAGGGCTTAGGTAAGGTAGCTTATCGTACATTGTAATGTCACTGGACGCCATATACTGACTTTTTTTAGACATATGGCTTACGTAGTATTATTTGTGACACCAGGCTCTACAATTGCATTCATTTTAATCAAATTCCTTAGAGCCATTTATGAGTAAATCAATTTTTTCTAAAAATCGCCAAGAATAAACTATCCTTTATTTTTGTGCAATATCATTTTTATCAAAAAAGGGCCTGCAAAAGATGACAAATGCGAGATATCATTCGATTTTACGTACGCTTTTGGGTCCTAGAACCGCGAACAGACCGACAGACAGACTAACAGACAGACGGCATGGCGATAACCACTTTTATGGACTCGGGGACACCTAAAACGTGTATTTCCATCAAAATCTCGAAGTCGAATTTTTTCACGATTACAATACTTTCTCTATATACTACGTACGAGTATATGAGAAAGTAAAAAAGAACGCCTTATGGCCGTCTCCGTCCGTCCATCCGCATGTCTCATCTTCGGTAGGTGGCGTGGTGGTGGCAGCTATAAATATAAGGTATCTCTTAAACAATGCATTATATGGAAAAATGTTTCAAACAAAGATTGTAGAAAATTAAATTTTCTGCACCCTTTATTCCAGTACATTTTTACATTTTTTACTCATGTCACTTATCCGTTATTTTGAAATATTTGCTTTAATATTTGATAATTGTAAAAATGTATCAGAATAAAAGTTGTAGAAAATTTAATTTTCTACAATCTTTGTTTGAAACATTTTTCCATATATTGCATTGTTTAAGAGATATCTTATTTTTTAGCTGCCACCTTCACGTCACCTACCGACAACTATTGTTAACAATTGACGCTTAGTTACGTCTTAGTAACGCTCCTTTTTCTTTTCTTAATTGTTGGAGCTTTGTGGCTATATCCAATATCAGAAGGCTATGGTTTGAGTTTATTTCTGTTCTTTGTAAGGTCTAAAATGTTCTCGCAGTTTCTTAAAATGTTTATTATTATTTAACTTATTTGGAATTTTTAGAAATATTACAGATATGGAGAAAGTCATGTGGTGGCCACATCAGATTCTTGGCAAATGCGCTCAAGAAACACAATAATACCACGTGACAATAAAAAGAAATGTCTCGGAGAAAGGAGTGAGACACGGGGCCGAAAGGCAAACGGAATGGAGCGGCACCGCTGAATAAGCGTCGGATTACGATCGGGCCTCCGATTAGTCACCCTATCAAGTGGAAAACACTAGCTCGAAGATAACTGAATATTTTAATTGTTTAATTATGAGTCTAGAGCGACGTTCATCCCGTCCCATAAACATCACGTCATTCCGCAAAGGGTGGAAGAAATGCACAAGGAATCCAATGTCTTCAATATTTACGGTCTAATACCTCAAGACCTCTAATCGCCATGACGTAATATTACGTCACGGTCCCTCAACAGGAATGAAAAGACTAATAGTGTCCTCGGTTTAACGTCCCCTCGATTAACGTTGATTCGCGTTAACGTCGTCCATAAATTACTACCCATATTCCAATTAACGTCATCGATGATTCGAATTAACATCATTCTGACTCGGTGCTGAAATAACGTACGAGAAATGTATGGCGTAGACCAGTGGTACCCAACCTACGGCCCGCGAAGCTATGATGAAAAAGCAATCCGAAAAATTTAACACACAAATTCGTACATTTTTACGAACATTTTTAAGATAAAATTTTTAATATTTTAATGTTTACCATATAAACGTTATTTAAAGGTGATTTCACTTACATGACACCTCAGGATATATAGGTAACTTCCAATTTAAACTCTGATCCGGGCCGCCGAAGAATTTACAACTTTCAACGGAGCCCGCCGAATGATTCGCAATCTCTGATGCGGCCCGACATGCAAAAAGGTTGGGCACCACTGGCGTAGACGGCCCTCTCGCGTATCTGTTGCGCTGCGCTTCTCCAATTGCGTCGGATCGCCTTATTTGAATGGGAAAAGGGTTTTGGATTTGACGTACTTGTATCAAATTTCCATTATTTGCTTGGTGATATTTTGTAGCAACGGGTCCCAATAGTCCTCTTAATCCCCTTTAATAGAAACGTTACACGCTTCTTGAGTTGTGCAGAAAGAAAAATCTGCTGAGTGCCCTATTTATAAACTTGAAATTATTTTGTACTATTGAGATAATTTGTGTTTAACTATCAACATCTCTATTTTCATGGCAGAATAAACGATGTTCATCGAGGACAAACTGTAATGCGCAATTGAAGGCTGCATTTACATTTTACGATATTCCTAATGATTTTTAGCAGTACATTTCATGCGACTTCCCCATATGCGTAATTCTAAACTGCGTGGAGTTACTCTCAGATTATAAAAATGAAAGAGAGAAGAATGTTCTCCTAACACTATACGAGAAAGTAGTGGGCTACAAAACACTCCATCGAATGGTTTTCCAATATTAATTTTTACTTTTGTTAATTAGCCTTATATTACTCTTATTTCACATCTGGATCGTGTGGTTTTATTCGTTTGACGTTTAATGCGTTAAAGGCAAGCAATTAAATGCAAACGAACGAGAATACTTCCTCCCTTTATTATAAGAAGCCTTAGGCACGTTTGATAATTGCATGCGCTGCTTAAGTTATTATTTACTTACTTTTTTCGCTCGCCCGAGAATTATGAATTTATCGTTGCTTCAATTACTGAACTCAATATGTAATAAAAACCTTGTATTAAAATTGCGCTAGCATATTTTGAGTTTATTACTAGCCAGGAACAGACAATATACAGTCTCATCCTGGTTGTTTATATAATAATACTGAGCATTATTCACTGATGGTGGCGTTCGTTATATTTTACTTTATTCGAAAGTAGTATAAGAGAAAGTATTGTTTAGTGAAATAATTGAATTCGAGATTTCAACGAAAATAAACCTTTTGGGGTCCCTTTAGTACGCTTTCAATATTTTATTTACGATGATTGCGTGATAGGAATTTTGTGCGCGGTGTTACTCAAACACTAAAAAGCTATTCAATACAAAACTTGATATTTAAGGTTTTTATTAGTAATTCAAAGTCTGAAAAGGTTTTGGCTGAACTTGGTCCACCGAAAATGGTGGTTTACACTTGTAATAGTTCCGTTTTTTTCTAAGCATCTCCTTTAGAACTTAATTTATGTAAATATTTGTTATTATTAAAATTGCATAGAATATAATTTTCTAAAAATTTTGTTTGACAGATTTTTTCATTAAACGGATTTTAAAGAGATATTTTGATTATTTCTTAGAATTAGTTAAGTACGTAACAAAAGTGATACCTCTGCTTCTGTTGTTATGATAAAATTTTCTAATTGTTGATAGCGATGCCTACGCTGCCAAGGATAATTTTAATTTAGGTCAAAATCATCCCAATGCCATCTAGCGACGTATTTTGTAAGCGATTTTTTAAAAAATAGTACACCCATTCCTTGGTTTACGAACATTATTTTTATGAATTTTCGATTTAATGTCATTGAATGTTTGGTACTCGAATTTTTATTATGCGATTTTTTTGCTTTTACGAATTTTGTGCCAAGTCACCAAGTCGCAAGTTAGGCAGCTAATGCGTGGGTACGAATAACTTCCACGGCGTCACGCTGCGGTCATCTGCCAATTAGAACTGCGGATTGGGAGAAAAGTCGTGAATTTGGCCAATTTCAAAATGGCGATAATAAATTATTCAATTGGGTAACTTGTTATTTTTGGATTGCTCAAAATCTTCTCCGCGCAACTTGCGAAATTTAATTATGACATTTCAAACTCCATTTTATATAAAAAATGTAACAAAAACAGTATTAACAAGATAGTCCAAACGGATCTTATGATGTCTACTTTCCATCTAATCATTTATTTAATACTTATATTGGCTTTAATAGCTTCAAAATCATCGCGGATGTGTTTCTCTTTGTGTTCCCATATTTCATAATTTAGCGTTATAATATATTACAAATACATTCGAACGGAATATTAAATTGATTACGCGTGGTAAAAATAACACGTGTACCTATTAGACTATACCGAATCCGAGCCCAAGAATAGTTGTTGATATGGCAACACTCTCGTAATGAATGATAAAAATTGCAATAACGCCAGTATTTACGCGAAATTATAAGAAATAAGATCGATAGGCAAGTAAAATTCTACGATAAAAATTAAAACCTACATTGCTTTCCTTAGAGAAAAGTACAAATCCCGCTCCGATATTACAATTCTAAGATATTTTAATGAGCAAGAGAAATTATCCTCCACGATGGATTTCCGATTTCCCATATAAATCAAATGGGAAGGATAGTACCTGAAATCGAACCCGGGACTTCAATCTTCGCAACAACAACTCTCCTCGGGAGCTCGGCCCAAGTAGCAAGAGATTTCCACCAAGTGCATGGAAATCGGTATATTGGTTCTAAAGTTAATAGGGAAGGACGGACAGACAGACAGACAACGACAACACTATAAGCCTATTTCCATTCTAGAAAGTAGGCTAAAAATTAGAATTTAGAACCGTTTTGAAATGTTCTCAAAATCGTAAATGTCATGCTTCAGTAAGTTAAATGATTATGTGATAAAAATTACCAGAAGAATAAGCAGCAAGAATCATATACCACCTCGAAATATTTTGAAACGAACATCAGCTTATAATTTTCAAGCTAATACTAATTTTAGATTTGATGCGTCGCTACACAATAAGAACTTTTAGCTTAAGAGTAATGGAAATGGTGTCCTCGTTTTAAGAATTTTCATTTTAGCATCTCGTTCGTAAACCTAGGAATGGGGTACTAACTGCGATCCGAGCGTCGTCAACGGTAATTTTAACCGCGCATCGATATTGTGTTACCCATAGCAACAGACAACAATCTTGTTTAGTTACTGTTCTTCAATGTGAAAAGTGATTCAAAGTATTTTCACTGTGGAAATTATTCCAAATGTTTAAAAATTATTCAAGATTGTAATTACCGATAATTATTGTTGAGGACGCTTAGCAACTTCTTATTACTATTGCAATTATATATATTCATCATCATCATAGGTAGTCTGTCCGTAGACAGGTCCGTGATTATTCTTGGTTAAACCTGGTTCTCCATATACTCCTATTTTCCGCTGTCCTCTTTATATCTTGATAACTCTCTTTCCCTTTCAAATCGTCTATCAGCTGAAACCTTTTCCTACCTCTTTCCCTTTTCCCATCTAGTTTTCCTTCTAACACGTCTTTAATCATACTCTCTCTCCTCAGGTAATGTCCAACCCAGTTAGCCTTCCTCTTTCTGATAGTCTGTATAATCATTCGCTTCTCTCCTATTCTTCGTAGCACTTCATCGTTTTTCATCCTATCTGTCCATTTTATCTTCAGCATTCTCCTCCAAATCCACATTTCAAAGCTTTCCATGTATTTGATGTCATTTTTCCTTAGCGTCCATGTTTCTGCCCCATACAATCCTATACTCCATACGTAGCATTTTATCAACTTCTTGCGGATATCTTCCCTTATATTCCCTCTAAGTAGTTGTTTCTTTCTCCTGAAAGCCGCTTTTGCTTTTCCTATTCTAGTTTTGATCTCATCCGTACATTTTGCCTCTCGTGTTATGATACTTCCAAGGTATTTATATTCTGAAACTTGTTCTAAAGGCTAAAGGCCTCCATTCGAGGCCACCACTACACCACCAGTGCCAATTATATTATTATATATATTATACGAGTATTATATATATTACATATTATCCTGTAAGGAAAAAGCCATGTGCTGCACACAAGATATTTCTCTATTGTAGCTAACATTTTAATACCGTTGCTGGTATGCTTGGGCAGTGTATGTTTGGGAAATGATAGCGCAGCAACGTTATCTCGCGTACTAATATTTGCTTTTAAGGTCAGATCCATGCGTTGTATATTCCTTAAGTAGAAAGGTTAAGCGCAAGACAGCAGCATATTAAACCAATGTAACGTTTTAATTGAAACGTTTATTGTTTACGTGGCTCATTGTAAAAAATGATCGAATGGCTGGTTTAGTTTGATTTATTAAAAAAAACTCGATTGGAGGGAAGTCTTGAAGATGACCTAAGGTGGATGCATAACATTGAAATCAACAAAAAAGGCGTGGAAGAATTTTTACTAGTTACAGTCAATCGAAGAATATGAATTCCGTACGAATTTGGAAAAATATTTTATGATACTTAAAGAGTTGCTAACTCTTGCTTCCCAATTGGACAGTTTGATTTACTTCCACATCTCGTGGCCATAAATTATCAGAAAAAATGTATCTATATTATAAAAAGTTGCAAATAATTATAATTCAAGGATAAATTTAAACTGTTACAGTTAATCTCCACATCCGTGCCTGCCCAATAAACAAAAGCTATCCTTTTCCTATTCACAATAATGCCAAACGGAGTCCCTTAATTAGGATATGATACTAATTAAATTATCAGCATCACGTAAACATGTGAAATACACAAATCCAACTAATTGTAAGAGTTTAGCCAAGTACAATTTTTGAAAAACCTACACGAAATTCCACCGACCATTCTAACGTACAATATATACATATAGAACAGGGGTGGTCAAACTTACCCTCAGGACCGCATAAGATAATATACAGAACTTCGTGAGCCGCATGGCGCAGTCTGTACTCATACATTTACGAACAGTAAAACATGACCTGTATCCAAAGCAATTCAGATATAATGCATGTCCCTTAGGCATTCCAAATACTTCTCAAGTCACACTACGTAATTGTGTTCTGCAGTGAAAAACGGTGACAGGTGCAGAATAAGATGAAATATTCTTGAAATACATACAATGAATATGGAGATTGTTGTTGGATCATGCATAACATAAGAAAGAAGGAAATGATATAAAATTACACATACGATATAAAACAATACATAATAAAATAAAGTAATACGAAATAGTATAAAACAATACAAAATGATATAAATCAGTATAAAATAGTATAAAACAATACAAAATGATATAAATCAGTATAAAATAGTATGAAACAATACAGAATGATATAAAACAATGAGAATTAGTATAAGGGTGTGAGGGAGGGAGGATAGAAGGGAGGGAGGATGGGAGGGAGGGAGGATGGGAGGGAGGGAGGATGGGAGGGAGGGACGATGGGAAGGAGAGAGGATAGGAGGGAGGATCGGAGGATGGAAGGGAAGGAGGATGGGAGGGAGGATGAGAGGGAGGAGGATGGAAAAGAAGAAGAGAGAAAAGGAGGAAGAATGGGAAGTCCCTTAAATTTAATACTTAATCCACGCATACCTGTCATATTTGACGGGCAATTACCCTAGTAAATAATAATTATGTAATATTATAAATAAATAATATAAATAAATAAACAGTTTTCATATTTTCATTACAAAAATGATTTTTTGCCACGAACTTGTGCAGTTGGAGTTGGGGAGTCTTAAGCACTAACGTACGCACGGGGGAGGGGGATAGAAAAAAGTACACCATGCAACAAGGGGGGAGGGGAGGTCGAAAATGGGTGATTTTTTGCGTACGTACTAAATGGACAGCCCCTTATCGGCTGATTTTGACGATAGTACCTATGAAGTCCTCATAACTCATTACGAAGGTAGAGAGATATCACAAACACTTTGTAAGAAAAACTTGAATTAAAACGTCTAAGAAAAGCATATGACGGGAGAATAAATGACCAATGGTTTGGTAAGGGGTTTTTTTCATGGTGAACATTGTTGGAAGACTTGGCATTTTGCTCCGAAAGCCTCTGTGGAAGCCCTACTCGTGCACCAGGTGATACCGCAGTCGGTTTGAGTCCTATGACGCAAGCAAATTTACTGCCCACGATCCCAAGTATTTTTTTATTTCCATAGCTTTTCAGTTTTTGGGTAAATATATCTGATTTTATGTAGGCGATTTAGTCATGAGAGGCGACGAAAGATTAAAGTCGAAAAATCTTATCAAAAAATACAAGCGTATTTTGAGCCAAATAATGAAGTGGCGACAGAAAACTCAATTATAACACGTAGTTACATAAATAATTCTTTCAGTTTGCACTCCATTTTCTGCCAACAGCCGATGAAGGAAAATGAAAAGCTACATATTAAGACACGTTATTTTTAGGGCTGTGCAGTCATGAATTCATCAATAAAATAAGCAATAGAAAACCTGTTGCTTACGGTTATCTACTTCATAATTACAAGCAAAGAATGAAAACTAACAACTGAATATAAAAAATCACAATGATACTTAGGATTCCTCAAATTTCACAAAGCATGCAAATCGATATATATTTCTATGCTTTTGACCTACAATTCTATTACATCCCTGGAGACAAATTTCATTCTTTTTTAAGCCGATATCATCCTTGGAAGAAATGATCACATTACATCCTAGTAACTTAGTTGCTGATTATCTATTCAAATGAATCAGACTAAACCTAAAGTTTATTTCCCTGGTCTATAAAGCCTTAGTAGAGGGGTGGTTAGTATGTCAGGCTCCCATTGCTAGGTTTGAGAGTTCGAATCCTGCCTAGTGGATGGTTATGTGTTCGTCTTTGATAGCGTTATTAAACCCCTTGTAAAAGACCGTTGACAGCTGTTCACGAGTTACTTAAAATATATGAAAGATATTAGAATTCTGTTCTTTCTATTTGATTTCATAGTAGCCTTCAGGGAATAGTTTATCTTATAAAGCCGCTCATACTGTTTTTCTTTAAAAATCTAAGAGACTGGGATTTGAAAATTAAACGTCCATTTCAATACTATCTCGTAACATTTAGCATTATGTTTTATCCAGGAAACTTTCAAAACTAAATTAACATATGTATGGAATATAAAATCCTGTATTATTTATAGAGCTGCTTTTCCTGCGACATTCATAATTTGGTAAGAACAAAATATTGGCATACTTTAATTAGTCCTTTCTATAGTTTTTTAACCTCAAATTTGAACCAACCACAAAGTTTATTGAAAAAGCATTGAATATTGATGAAAATGTATCATAACTGAAAAATTATTTAATTACCTGTTTGTAAAAATAATTTCTTCCCCTACAAGTATAGTTTAAATTACTTGAGGAATTTCGATATTTCATAATATTTCTTAATTTTATTCATGTAAGCATATACGTACATGCGGGTAAGCATTGAAGCTCCAATTCATAGTTTCTTTCCATTTCGTAATTTTCCCGAAAATTGATACTTTCCTTGTTATTATTAATTAATATTCAATCAAAATAAAAATAATTCCTCACAAAAAAAAATTAGTTTCAATCTCCACTGTAGGATAAATACAGACATTTTGAAACGCTATAATGAACGATTTATTTGAAATAAAACTTACGTAGCTGTATTTTTTGTTAATTCAAGATTTATTTTTTGCTGTGAAAAGAATGCGATTCAACTAAGAAATATTCATACGTTAAGCCCCGTCTGCATGATAAAAGTGAGCATGGAAAAAGCAGTTGATTGCAAGGCTGCTTCGGCTCATTTATCGTGGTTTAACTCGTGCGATGAGTTGACAAAGTTTCGCGTGATAATAGAAAATTCTAAAATATGAGCAGTAAGTAAATAAGCGAAATGAAATTAATTGAAATTAAACATTTCACCCAACTATTCCATCTTCTGACTTTAACTGAACGCATTTTCTTAAAATGAATGTTATTCAACTTCATAAGTTCTATTCTTTTTTGCTAATATTTTAAATGAAAGACGGGGAGGACAAAATTGGGTGGACATTTTTCTCTTCCAAATATGAGAATAGTGGGCTAAGTACGAAAAATGGTGAATGGCAAACAAGAAGAAAACGAGAATTTTATTACTTCAGAAGGTAATAAGCAACATTTATTTTTCATTAGATGCCGCACGAGTTCGTCGCGTCAAAGTAAATACGGGAAACTATGCCGAGAAAAATCTTTCATTTCCTCAAAAGTCAGAAAGAAGTCAATCAGCAAAAGGGAAAATAACGCGACTGAATGTTGTATTTAAAGTTTCACGCATCAACTGAGGTTTTTCGAAGCCATTAATTTTTTAAGTAAATTAATACAAATTCAGGAAAACATCCATGCTTATCTTAAGATATTCATCAATATTTCAGTGCTTGACTAAACACGAGTCTATAAAAATCAGTCGATTTAAAACACTAAACTGATACTTTTGCATGGTTTTTAATCCGTCCCAGAAAATTGTATTTTAGCGGTTTTTAGGCGAGTTTCGCTTCCAGCATGAGGGACTATTAGCTTCGGTCTGTCCGTCCGTCCGCATGTTCGTTCTCGACTTCTACCGAACCGATTTTTATGAAATATGATATTAAGGACTTACAGTCGAAGGCAATTAGAAAATCATATAAATGAATCACGTAAGCCAATCAGGAGTACCACTTTACTGGTGACAAAAATGAACTTTCCGTCATATCTCGTAAAGTATTGGTCCTATCAAAATATTTTTTAATAAGTTTTTAGGACTAGTAACGTAGAGAAATTCTTTGCCTAACACATTTTTATCGTAGGAGTAGTCGTTATCAAGAAAATCGAACAAGTCGTAATTCGCTTTGAAAAATTCATGCATAGCTACCTAATTGTTGTCAACGTAAATAATCTTATTGGTTACGGAAGTAAATAAGATCAGCTATAATTACAAAATACATTTAATTCCTTACGCGTGCATGACCGATTTTGTAAGCGGAAGGGAATGGATTATCTAAGTCAAAGAAAAGAACGTAAACGTAAATATTACAACTACTGAACTCAAGTGAGGTATGTTTTAAACAATTTTCAATTGTCTGGTTGATTAAAACTGATAACTCGGCAAATAAAAAGTTAATATTTTCCTGGCATAATTTCTGATACATCGTTTTGCAGTATTTAGTCATTAAAATTACGTAATATGTTTATTACTGCAGTGGGGGAAGAGATATTTAGTAGGCAGATATAATCAGGTTCTAATGTTTTTTTCTGTTTTACGGTGTGCGTTCGTCCAAATTATATCGTTTAGTTTCAAATACTTCATCGCATTAAACGCACCTATTTTCTTAGTTAGTTTAAAAAAATCGCATAAGTAATCAGTTTGTCTGTTTGCCTGTGTGGGAAATATCTCTGGAATCCTAGAACCTGGAGAATCAAAATTTTCAGGTTAGCATATATAAGAAGTAGACATGGTAAAAACTTTATGCATCTAGGATGATCTGATTGAGAGTAAACGAAAAAAATCCCCTCATGTAATTTGCTCTGCAATTCTTCCCTCACTTGTAGTATAATGGTTAAAAATTGCAAAACGGTATATGATATATGATTCCAAGGAAACATTAATTTTTTCCTTATAGCAGACGATCCACATTACTGCCTAAGACGGTTTCCTCGGCCGTAATTTTCCATTCACAGTGGAAATTGTTTTCGAAGCCTGTCCGCAGACAGCGCGAAGAGAGGCAGGTGCGCCCTTCAGAGGGAGTCCATTAATCGGATATGAGGCCGTGGACATGTCACTCGCGGGGCGGGGGTGAGAAGGGAGGGAGGGAGATTGTGTCGAAGCGAGGAGGAAGAGGAGGAGTAGGGAGAGGAGAGCTGGAGGGGGCAGTTGGAGAAGAGAAAGGGGAGGAGGGACAAAGAGAATCCCAGCGGGAGTGAGGGAAATCTTGTAAGTCCTCCTGGATTAGGGTCAAATGTAGTTTCGACACACAAACCTGGGCCTGAAGAGGGGAAAAGGGGCAGATACGCCAATAGCGCGGCCCGCAATTGTCGCTTTGCCTTTGGACCGCGCGCCCTCTCCCCTATCTGCCCACGGTGGCAAAGAATACCTTCTTCAGCTAAAACTCGGTTACGAAACAGCCAGGATAAAAGGTGGTACCGGGGTTTTCCGCAGACTATCAGTCTGTTATTAGTACATTTACATTTGCCGATTTGGTATTTTCCTATTGTATTCCTAACGCTTACACTTACATACCTTGACGAGCAGGTTACAAAAGCTCATGCGAGATTCCCTGGCCTAATTTTTCAAGTACACACAGTTACAAATAGTTACGCACGTGATGTTAAAGTCTCATTTTCTCAATTTTCTTAACATTTCAGATCAACTTCTTTTAGCATATTATTAATTTCCTCCGGCTACACAAACTACGAGTGGTTTATTAACGAAACCAGACTTAAAGGAAGAGGCAAACTTATGAAATAAGTCCGTTACATCAGGTTTTATTAAATTTTCTGTGAAAATTACTTGATAGATTCGAAGCTGCGGTTGTTCACATTTACTTCATGATATTTCCGCACAAGAAAAATAAACGCCAGACGAAGACGCAAGAAATTCACTCCTTTTGATAGAAAACAAGAAGTCCAAACCAGGGCTAATACAGGCTGGTTTTCAAAAGTGGACGTCACGAATTGATTACTTATATTGACAGGAAATGTTTCAGTATGTGTTAGTCATTCCAAGGAATTCTCATGCCATAATTACCATTTGTAATTCATAACTTACCAATGATAGAGAAAAATTGGAAATCAAATTAATAGGGACATCATCAGGTTTAAAATACTAAAAGCAATGTCAAAATCTCTTTCTGAGATATTTTGCATGCATTTTTTAAAATAAACTAATTTAATAAATGTTACTGTCTATACCCTAATATGTATGTCTGGATCAACTGTCCATTGCTGAAGGGTAGTTGAGTGGAAAAGAAAATAACTCATTTGTTCACTTGTCTATGCTCAAGCCAAGTTTGGTAATAATCGTCTCTATGGCAGCAATCGAATAAAATGTGATTTAAAACGCAAAACCGCTGTTTCAGTAGAAATTCAAGAAAATATGATCAATTATCAAAATTCTGCGATGAGAATTAGAATTTACATTCTTTTCCCCTTAGAACAGTCAAAACCTCGCTCCGATATAACAATTTTAATTGTTAAAAAAAACATCTCTGCACGATGGATTTGAGATTTCCTATGTAAAACAAATAGTAAAAACTTTCCTGGAATCAAACCCGGGACTTCAATCTTCGCCAAATAAAATATAGCCCGGAGGTGGGCTCTGGCAGCATGAGCCTCATGAAAATCGGTCCATTGGTGCAAAAGTTGTTAGTAAGGGACATACGCACATACATACATACACACAGCGTGCGCGCACACACACACACACGCACAGGCAGGACCATTTCATAAGGCTGTTTCCTTTAGAAACCAGCCTAAAAATGAAACAACTTTTTTCTAGCCCAAGCTTTGATTTTGGTATTTCTACAGTTAAGTATCATGTGACGCGGTAGTTTCTGAAAACCGCGCTATATGAAGCGAATAACGTACGTGAAAATAGGGTCATGTTCTCAGACCTAAGCAAGATATAAACTCATTACGTGTGCTACATAATATAAAAATGCATTTGATCATTAAACACAACGATTGTTTCCCATACTTTGAGACACTTGTGACACATCTTGAAGATGGCTGTAAACATTTAAACCACTGGACAAAGGTTGGATGTTGTGGTTCATTTGTAGATATCATTGAGGGGCGCTAAATAAAAATGTCACAAAATATTTTGATTTTTCCCGGGCTCGGCCGAATTACATGAAATTAGGCCGTGTTGCGAGAAAGTATTCAAGTAAAATTCGCGATTTAGCAAAATCGCGCCGTAAGAATGCGCGTTAAGTGATAGTTTATTGCACTAACTCTCGAACCTAAATCGTCGAAATCCATTTCAGCTCCAACGGGGAGCAAGAGAGCCATATAAAGCACGCACGAGAGAGAAAATTTTGAGACTGGAGCCCATCCTCGAGAAAATAACCTACCACAAAGAGTCTGACGCGAAAGAAAAGGTTAAGAAAAGGGAGGCGCGTATTTAAGGACCCCCGAAGTGACTCGTGTCACATTTCCGGTGGAATGAAAGGCACCGCACGGCCTCATAAACAGGCCATGTGGGCTCCCCATGCGCATCTTGAGACGTGAGGAGAGATGGACTTAAAATGATGCGGTAACTGGTGGGAGTGAAATGAGGGAGAGCGACGGAGAGGGAAAGGACAGAAGAGAATGTGAAGATGTCTGCGGAAGAGGGGAAAACGTGACGGGACCTAAGATGGAAATTCCTGCTGTTTATTTCCCGACGCGTTCGACGCCCGATATTTCGATGGAGTATTTGCCCACCAAAAGTGGAAAATTAACGATTGAGTGTATAGAGACCAGACACGTACTGTCGCTTAACGAGAGGATTAAGATAAAACGAGTGCTAAGCTAAGCGAATTCTGCTTTTGGGTGGCGTGCAATTTAAATTTGACGGGAATTATTTTTTTTAGAATAGTTATAACGAGTTGCATGGGTCTCAAAAAGAATTTGATGGAGATTCTCGAGTGTGGTTGCGACGAGATGTCGTTAAGCGAAGTAAACCTGTTTGGCCGTACTGATTAATGAAGCCTCGTTTTAATATATAATGGGTTACGTAATGTTTTGTCTTGGGTGGTGTAAATGAAGCCGAACCTCGATAACTCTAGCGTCTATAACTCTAATTAACTTTACCTAAACGAAGAAGATAGGTACCATATTACCTTACGAATTCATAGGCGTTAAAATGAAGTATTATCATCAAAAGGATCGATAAATCAAAATTTTCCATCTTCGCATGAGTTGCAAGTAATTTGGATTATGTTGTATTAGGATCGAGAGACTTTAAACTGCGCAATCGACTTTTTATACCTCTATTTCATTGGTAAGACGCAGCTAAAAAAGTACATATAACAAAAAATTGCCTTAGATATCCTTTTGATGAGCACACTCATAAGAACGGAGATTCATTACCCACAAGTTTTAAATTTCTCAACATGGTTTTTATGGAAAATTAATAAAACTAACCTAGGATCGTATTGAGACCATTTTCTTTAATGAAAAAATAACCAGGAGAGGAATGCATTAATCTCATATGACTTTAAGTATGGCCACAGATGGTTAGGTTTAATTATTTTAAATTCATATAAATTCGACAGCGTTTCGATTTTTCGTACGTTGCATGCATAATCGGAGTATGGAATAATAAAGTTTTTTTATGAAAATGTTACTTTATACACAAAAAATAAAAAAGAAATATATGAATAAATAAATATATACCGGGGATAATACACACAAACACACCCGGTTTAGGGAAAACTAATTCTCTCTAGGGACAGAAGTATTATGCGTGTTTGCGGAAAGTGACTCCGCGAAAGTGACTCGCGCTTACACACACACACAGAAAATCAGACACTACACCAGTTCTTACTATTATCCTAAACGCACATTTGGATACTCACGATGTCATCCTCAGTATGAGAAATTAGGGAATTATTATTTATTTATTGGTGTATAAGGTAATACATTTTCATATAACTTCACACCAAAGGCAGCTCGCATACTTATTTTTACATTAAGCTTTTTTGTGTTTTAAAAATATAATTTTCCTTAATTACGTATCGTGCAAAATGCGAACTATATCACAAAAATCACCCTAACTTGAGCTTATTTGAATAATGATAGTTTTCGCAAGCACGAAGGACGGCAATGAAATCGAAATCTTAAAATGTTATCCTTCACGCCCTTCCTTTGCAAAGGAGGAGACGACCGGACGGAACCCTACGTTCTGCCAGACGCTGCCAAAGAATGAGTGATGTCTTCCTCTCGACAGGAAGGGAGGGAGGCCTACCCAAAGGACTACTCAGAGTGGTCCGACGTAGAAAACGGTAAATAGGAAGTTGGGGGCACGTGTGCCTTAAGTTTTCGATCGGAATATGAGTGAGGGGAGAAAAATGTTTTTTTTAGCCTGAAGATGAACGGTAGCGACCGATTAAATAAATGGAATACGACGTCGTTGAAAACTAAACGGAGATAATGCCACTACAGATAATTTTTGCACAGATAAAGCACACTTGGAAATGTATTTAAGTGATATGGCATTGCGAAACTTTAAAGAGTGCATACTGAGATTGATAGGGTCAACGGCGCTTATTGATAGATGAATAACATCCGTACGAATTCAATGTAAATTCAAGGCCAGCTTTCTCTGGCTTCTGTATGTCATGCTCTTTGACATAAGAAAATGTTTCAACCCTTCGATATAAACTAATCGTGCAGGTAAAAGAAAGCAGAACTGCCTAAAATGATAGACTTAACCCTTTCACAGGAAACGATGATCAAATTTGATTAACTCGATGAAATTTTATTTTGAGTCGTGCGATAATTATAAAATATTTTAATTCGCTATGAAAATATTGGATAAATGGCCATACTCTTAAAAAAAGCTTTTAAATGTTTTTGAAGAGTGTATAGCCCGCGTTCCATATTTTCATCTTACATAAAACGTCAGGGAGAAAATTTTTGATCGAGTAGTTGTCAGAATTGCACATAAACTGTCTCTGTTTATTTCAATTTAGCCTTAGATGATCATATTCTATAGTTCAAAATTCAGTGCAGATAATTAACCTTTATACACCTGCTCGGCCGTAGATACAACATTTGCAAAACTGCACTCTCCGTGTTGACAAACGGAACAGCTAGTACCGGAGCAGCTCGAAGAATGATAAAATTGGATGAATAAATTTCTGACAGTCCTTTTGTTTTCAAACAAAAAAGTTCAGTACAATATATATGATAGTATATCTTAAAAATGAGAATTTTACAGAAGCAGTAGGTAGTCGACACATGTTTAACAACTTAAGCGATATTCCAAATATATATACCACTTTCAGGCAGAGTCAAAGAAAATGTAGTCATTCATATGATTACGCGTAATACAGTATTTTTCGAAACTTTTGAATAAATAATCAATTAAGAATTGCTCTTTTATCTTGGTGAGTAATTTTTACCACAAATTAGAGGAATTTCTTCCGTATATAAATACATTTTTCTATCAGAGTACATGACGCCATTATGACCCGATGAATCGATAATCATCCGCTAAGAGTTAAAGAAAGATCTCCGAAAATCCTTTACTTACGATGCACTTCCTGTGTTCTTTAAACGGCCATTCTGATTTTTCTTAGGATAATCCGGGATTATCTTTTTCGCAATATATGTCATATTAGCTGCACAAATTATTAAATATAAAAAGATTGAAATAAATTTTGTGATTATATTGTTAGTTCACCATCATTTAATTAACATAAATATGTCAACCTTCATTTAACAGCATTGAGACTGTTAATCTCAAGAATAAATGTGGAATAAGTATAGGAAATATTGCACAGGAAGTCTTCAGAGAATTAATTTCGTATAAAACTATTTTATTAATTTATGTTAAACTAGGAGAAGGATGTTAAGTAAACTATGTGTTTTAAATTACCTAGCTACTTTTTAATTAAAACGATTCATAGAGAAAAGATTCAACTAATTAATTGTCCGTTTTAAATATTGTATTTTTAGGTCATATGATATATCACCTCACTATAAACAACGCTTGTCTCCATATTGAAATTGCAATAGCATGATGAAATAATAACGATGAAATGTATTGAGATTTTTATGAATTGAAGTTCCGCTTGCGCAGTTAGTCTATCACGCCTTTACGCAGACATTTAATGAACTACTGAAGACGTGACTGTCGTAGTCCGCTACGTATAATTTGAAAAGATAAGGAGAACATATAAGTACAATTAAGAGAATTTTCAGTTATACTTGAATTAAATACACTTCAATGACATCACCAATTAGCATCCCAACCATATGGAATTTCTACAGCTAGTTGCTTTTCAGTAATCCTTCGCAACCCGCCAGATATTTTTCAGAATCGTAATGCCTTGTATTGGCAGCTTAAATTTTAAAATAATGTTACGACAAAGGCATATGTTTCTCTTCGGTACACTTTTGCGTAGTGGAGTTTCTTCATTACAAAACAATGTAATCAGAAGACACTTTTGCGATTCGAAGGGATACGAACCTCCGAAACCGGAGAATCCCTTTTCAAGGACGTTAAGGATTTTAAAAGGTGACATAAAATCGTTGAAGGATAGAATAATACCAGTTTCTGCTGAAAATATTGATGATGTTTTGATGAAAGACGTGATACCGGAGCATTGTGATGTTGTCATAATCGGTGGAGGAGTTATTGGGTCATCCATCGCATATTGGCTAAAGCAAAGAGGACTGAGAGGGCTCAATATTGTTGTGGTTGAAAAAGAACCCACGGTAATTGTAGACATAAATACCTCGTGTGCATAATTTCCTTAATTCATGAATTCAAGCCCTCCTGTGGTTTTGCTGTAACCACTCGTTTTATTTAAATAATAACGTATTTGTTAAGTGTGTAGTTTTACCTCAGAATATGAGATTAATACTTAAGTCTCACATACGATGTATTTTATTATTGTTCTAGGAAATACCTTTGATATTACTTAATACTTACATTATAAATTAATATCTATATTTAAAATATTTCTTGATTATGCCTTGCATTTAAAATATTTTTATGATAGAGAATTTTCCCTTTTATAAATGACATAATTCTATTCAATTAATTGAGTAATTTATTACAATTATTTATTAATGAAAAATTTATCGTTCCGAACAAGAACTTTTAAAAAGTTTGAAGTTTATAATGTCTGCTGTAACTT
This sequence comes from Tanypteryx hageni, assembly GCA_028673005.1. NCBI lineage: Eukaryota > Metazoa > Arthropoda > Insecta > Odonata > Petaluridae > Tanypteryx > Tanypteryx hageni. The sequence goes on from CM054116.1 coordinate 64,261,664, forward strand.
ATAATTACTGCATTAAAACGTGCTGGTATTTCAGTATGCTAGGTCATCCACAGTACTGTCAGTTGGTGGCTTGAGGCAACAGTTTTCCCTGCCAGAAAATATTCAAATGTCATTGTTTGGAGCTGAATTCTTCCGTAACATAAACAAACATTTGGGTATATATGATAAAGAGACAAAGAAAAGTTATGAAAATATTGATGTTCAGTTCACTCCATATGGTTATCTATTCCTGGCATCTGAAAAGGGTGTGGAACAACTCTTAGAGAATTCAAAACTTCAGGCGTAAGTCACTGGTGTTCATGAAAATACTTAGTTGATAGTGTTTCCTTTATTAGAAAAAGATTATAGCTATTTTTTATTTGACCACTAATGCAATAAACAGAGAGCTTGGAGCAAAAAATGAACTACTTACAAGTACGAAACTCAAGGAAAAGTTTCCTTGGTTGAATGTTGAAGGTATTGAAATGGGCTGCCATGGCTTAGAAGGTGAAGGCTGGTAAGTTTTATATTTTAATATTTTTGTATATTATTGTTCCAAAAAATAACTAAACCTTCCAATAACCAATTAATTACTTCAATATTAATTTTGATCAGTGCTTTTTTCGAACAAAAAAGTCACCAGAACGAGAAATAGCTGAGTGGGAAAAAATAGGAACTATATGTAATTTGTCAATGGAGGAATACGTTTAATTGTACAATATGAGTAAAACATTATTGCATTGTAAATAACTTTGTTTGATTTTTTTAAGTAATAAAAATTAGTATTTTTTGCAATAAATGTTCTGGAATGGCATCCTGGCAAAAAAACATTGATTTCAGAATTAATAATTGATCTGCAAAATTTTTAGAACGTAACTTTTATGCTTTTCTGGCATCTGCATCATGCTTACTAAAAATTTCTTCTTTTATCATGGACTTTTGGTTGTTAATTTACATAGGTTTGACCCATGGACTCTATTGCAAGCTTTTAAAAGGAAAGCTTACAATCTTGGTGTACACTATGTACATGCTGAAGCAGTGGGATTTCAGTTTAAGGAATTTCCTGAGGTACTAGCTGAAGGTATTGACCCAGGCTCGTATGAAGCTTTGGATAAACTTCTGGTATGTCAATAATTTCTAATAGATTTGAGATTATCAATCCTTTTGATGCATTGATCGACTAAAATTGATTTAACCTTCATTATCCTTAAGTGCAAAATTTACTTTAGTTCACTGCAATTAATATCTTTACCCTCTACTGGATGGATAATATAATAATAATATTATGCATAACATGCCAATTCTTGCTTTTGGAATGCGTTTATGCTATAACCAGTTATTTTTGTAGTGGTATATTGTATTTAAGAAGACTTTTACATGTTTCAACTTGAAAAAAATAAATTTATGCAACTGAAAACTACTTTTTAAAACTTTAATACCAGATATGGTTACTTTTTATTCATTTCTAGTAGAAAAAGCTCAAGTTATTAGAAATTATGAATTTATTTTTTTCATGTATATTTCACTTTATTGGGAATCAAAAAAAAACATGTAGCACTAATGAAAAATGAGCTGCTAGTTCTACATCTACATCTACATCTACAAGTTACCCTGCAATTCACCAAGTTGGTGGGTGGCAGGGGGTGCAATGCACCAATCCTACCTAAAGATTGTCTAACGCAATTCGAAATTTCCTATTGTGATCTCTTATTGTCCTCGGAAAGAACGAGCCTAGATAACGTTCCGTCCTACAATCGATCTCACGTATTTTATCGTCTCGATCATTTCTACCTATATACGTCGGTGCCACAATTATTCCCACTACCTCCTCTTTTAGACATTCTGACCTATATTTCTCTAGAAGTTTCAACCTTGAGTGCAATCTACGCTCCTCCAGTGATACCCAGTTCAAATCGCTCAATAAAGAGGTGACGCTTTCCTTATGTCCGTACTTTTGTTTTACAAATCTGGCTGCTCTGCGCTGTACTCTTTCTAGTTGAATTATGTGTCCCTTCTCGTACGGATCCCATATGCTCGCTGCGTATTCCACTTGTGGTCTTACCAGTGATAAGTAGCATGTTTCGCGTACTTTCTCTGTAGTGTTCCGTACTATTCTACCTATGAATGCCAGTTTCTTGTTGGCCGCGCCTATAACTCGACGAATGTGCATGTCCCACGAAAGATCTCGACAAATGGTTACTCCTAAATATTTTACATACTCAGCTTGTCGAATACTCATTTAGTTCTAAATTAGCTTTTACTGTAACTAACTAAATAAACACTATTGTAATGCATTGATTGTATTATAAGAATCATGTGTTATTGTGATATTTTTTATTACTAACAAGAATTTTAAGGAGCATTTTCTATTGTGAATTATATATCCTTAGAACGAATATATTACTACTATTTAAATTTGCATTAATTTTATAATTATCATTTCTTGTTGTAATGTTTTCATTTTAGATCAAAACTGATAAAGGAGAAATACGTACCATTAAATTTGCCCTTGCTGTGATTGCTGCTGGACCCCAGTCTGGAGAAGTGGCTAGAATGGCACGAATTGGTGTTGGGAAAGGACTTTTAAGTATCCCATTACCTGTTGAGCCAAGGTACTATTCCTCCTAAATCCATAGAAATTATGTGCTTTTTAATATGCATATATTATTTGAGAATAATCAGAAAAGTTCATATTAATTGAAATTTTAAGAGTATGACATATTTTTTATAATGTTAGTTTTAACTCAGGTGTGATAACGCTGTATTTTGTGATGAATTTTGTCCGTAATTTCTCAAAGCTAAATAAATATTCACAAATGTGGTTGAAGCACAAAGTGCTAGAAAATGGCAGAAATAACCCAATAACTTCCAAAAATTAACCCACTACCGTGTTGCACAAAGGAAATCACATGAAATTTCACCATGAAACTTCTCTACTGCTGCTAAAAGATCAGTTTAATACGAGTCTTAAAACTATACTGGAACTCTTGAAATTTAGACAAATAGAAAGCAGTGTAAAATATTTAATTCATAGTGAAATAGGTTTATGGTCACTGCCAAAAGTCATTTTACAGATTTAATCAGCATTTTAAAATATAACAAGAAACCACATTTATTTCATTAATATTTTTAATTTATTTGTTCCAGAAAGCGCTTTGTCTATTGTTTTCACTGCCCAGATGGACCTGGTCTCAACACACCACTTACAATAGATCCCTCTGGAACATACTTCAGGTGACTATATATTATTTATACAATTTTTAGCTGTATAATTTATTAAATCAATCGCATGAATTTTTTTGTTATTAATGCTTGAGGTTTTAAGATACATTGTCTAACTTGAGCTCTCACAGCTAAGAAAATATTAGAATAAGGTACCTATCTATCAAAAAGGACCCCACTCAATCAATGAAGTGCCATTAAATGATATCTTTATCAGGTTAAATTAGTAACTTTTCTAATGAGTAATGCACACTCCTCTCTGAGTGTAACTCCAACAATTTATTTTAAAATTTTGTTAATTAGTCCAGATCCAGGACTCTTCTCAGTTGGTTTCAAACCCATACATTCACTTAGGACATTCTTTTAATTTATTAATCATCTTGATCCGGGCTTTTAGTAATGGCTTTTATCATATTATAGGAGGGAAGGTCTACTTGGAAATTACATTGGTGGAAAGTCACCCAATGAGGATCAGGAGCCTTCAGTAGATGAAGGCCTTGACGATGTTGATCATTCCTTCTTTGATTCTGATGTGTGGCCCATTCTTGCTAAAAGAGTCCCTGCTTTCGAAAAACTCAAGGTAAGCCTTTCACCTAGCTCATTGCCCTGCAACTGGTGTGCTGCAACGAAGTTCTTGGTGTGCTGTGGAATATTTGGAGTTATAGAGAAGGGAAGAATATCACTTTTTTATTTCCAAGCTATGGCCGCAGAAAGAATTTTTTAATGAAATTAATACTTGATTGTCGAATTCGTTATAGTTTGTTACTTGAAATGCAAAAGATTTACTTCTTAGATGGAATATCAGTAATTTTGATTGAGTTGCAGGTATACCATTGGTAGACTTTAGTGTGAGAAGAAATATATTGTCACATATTGTATAAACTGTTGCAATCTTTCTCAATATTCCTAACTGATGAAAATCTTTTCTTATATATCATATAAATAAGAAACACAAGCACTCAGTTCAACTGAGTAATAAATAGTGATATTGAAACAGTCAAAGTTTCTAGAATTTTCTCCTATAGTTTACAAAAATTACAGAGAGTTTTTATGCAAGCTTAACTTTACACTGTGGGCAGTTACGAAGCAATCATCCCAATCAAGTAAAACAACAGTTTAGTTTCATCATGTAAATTGCATTTCAATTATTTTCTCATTAGTTAATATTCTCATCCAAGATGAAAAATTAAAAATATAAACAAGAGAGGAAAGATGCACACATCATGTGTGCATACATGCGAGGCAGAGGCGTTCTTTATGATTTATATAATCATGCCAAAAAAGATAAATATTAATAACTTAGTATAATGTCTAAGAACTGAAGTACCAGTGGTGATGCTAAGGAAATATCGAATTTTTTATTCAAGGACTAATTTCCTAATCAGTTTTAATTAATAAAACACTCAACAGTTACTTAAAACATACCTCACTTGAATAGTAGTATTATAATCTTTATGTTCACGTTCATTTCTTCGTCATAAATTACTCATTTCTTTTCACTTACAAACTTTGTATATATGTAAAGAAAATAGACGTATTTACGTTTATTTCTTTGTCGTAGATAATCCATTTCCCTTCATTTACTAAATTTTGCATGCACACGAAAGAAAATTAAATTAATTAGTTATTTCTGGCAGATATTGTTTACTTCATTCGCCACGAAGACTGTTTTCTTTGACAACAAAAATATGGGAAAATTTTTTCTAAGTCCAAAGTGAATTATGACTTTCTTGTTTGATTTTCTTGAAATCAGTTACTCTTTCTATAAAAATCCACTGAACAAAACATATGCTATTTGACTAGTTCTACAAAGTCAAAGACTTTTTTGTTATGTGATATTGTATGAGATATAAAGAAAAGTTCATTTTTTGTCACCAGTAAAGTGGCACTACTGATTAGGCTATGTAAACAATTTATATCATTTTCGTAGTTTCTTTGCTGATATGTCCTATATGTCTTTCTATAAAAATCCACTGAACAAAACATATGCTATTTGACTAGTTCTACAAAGTCAAAGACTTTTTTGTTATGTGATATTGTATGAGATATAAAGAAAAGTTCATTTTTTGTCACCAGTAAAGTGGCACTACTGATTAGGCTATGTAAACAATTTATATCATTTTCGTAGTTTCTTTGCTGATATGTCCTAAATACCAAATTTCATCAACATCCGCTCAGTAGTTTCTGAGATGAAACATGTGGACAGACAGACGGATGGACATGACCTGACCATAAGGGGTTCTTTTTTTACGTATTGTAAAGAACACCTAAAAATCAAAATTTCTATCTTCAGCAAAGGAATATTTTGAAAATAGGTGAGAGCTCCTGTGGTTCACTTCAATGATTCATCCAGTGTCAACCTTCGAGAATGACCCATCTACGTGTATGGTGTGAAAAAATAATAACTTATGTTGATTTATATACATGTGTTTAAAGTGCTTAGTGATAACATTTAAAAAATTTTATACTGGTTTTGCTGTTAAGGGTTAAGTGAGACGGACAAATGTTTTGTCGGAGAAAGCACATCCACGACTAAATCTGCACATCAGAGTACTGAAAGAGATGGACAAGTAAAAAGGCAAAGACATTGATTAGGCAATATAAAAAAGAATACTTGGCCCATGGATTTTTGTGGTTTGGAGAGGCATCATCACCAAAACTTGAGTGACTCATTTGTAGAGTAAAACTATCAAACAAAGCAAATTAAAGCATCACCTTTCTACTAAACACCCTGATTAACTCGGTAAGAATATTGATTATTTCAAATGGTTACAGGAGCAGAACTTTAAGCAAAGCACCTTAATGAACATGTGTAAAAGTTTCAGACAGCTACAATGTTGCTTAGTTAATTGCAAAGTGAAAAAAATGCACTACATGGGAAACACTTATTTTACCAGCATGCTATGATAGGAATTGAGGCAGTAAAGGAAGGAATCATAATACTTCTTTCAGGCGAAACCATCAGGAGACTCATTCGTGACGTTGGGTGAAATAGAAGCAACTTTGGGAGATGATCTAGGAAATTATCCTCCCAATTCAATGAGTCAACAAATCTAGAGAATTGTGTGCAATTCATCACCTTTGCATGCTTTTTTGGTGAGGGTTGTATTAAAGATCATTATCTCAACGTGCAATGGACAATGAAATATTTCACATTAAAGTTGAATATCTAAAAAGCAAAGGGATTCAATGGAAAAATTGCAGTAGTGTTTGCACAGATGGAGCAGCTGTGATGATAGAAAAAGTCAAAGGGTTCATGTCGAATGTAAGAAATTAAAATTCAAGCTTTCAAATCATACATTGTTTCCTTAATTAGGAAGATCTCATGGCAAACAGCCTACCAGGTGAATTAAAGTCAGTTTTGGCTGTAGCTGTGAAAATATTCAACTTTGTTAAGTCAAGACCTCTTAATTCTCGCCTTTTTAGAGTAGTTATGAGGATATAGAGACAATTCTAACTCTTCACAATGAGACTTGCTGGCTTTCGCAAGGAAAGGTCTTGTCAAGAGTTTTAAAGTTGAGAGAGCAGGTACAGTCATTTCTTGTATTACAGAATGAATCAAAATATGTAAGGATGTTACAAGATAAATCCTGGGTTGAAAAAATTGCATACATGCCTGATGTCTTTGAGCATCTTAATGAATTAAATATACAAATACAAGAATGTGTTGAAAGCATGCTTATATGTATGGACAAGGTAAATGGGTTCAAATCAATACTTCAACTTTGGAAAAAAGAAATTAAATGTGGACCAACGTAGATGTTGAAAGGCGTCAACAGAATACATCTGAAAAGAAGTTGCTGACAGTGATTGTTAAACATTTGGAAGTTCTTAATGATAACTTTAAACACAACTTCAACTTAACTAGCATAGAGCACTGGTTTCATCTGCAGAAACATCAATGAAGGAGTTTTCTCCAAAGATACAAGAGGAATTTAGAGAACTCAGGAGCAACACACTCTCAAACTGAAGTTCAATAAGAAGCTCTGGACGAATTTTGGCTGCATGTGAAGAATGAAATTACAACCATTGTTGATCATACTATTTATGTGCTGTTGCCATTTGCATTGACATATATATGTGAATTGAGTTTTTCAACACTGACTCTTATTCAGTGCTCGACTTGACCTGGAAAGCCATTCCACTTGATACAAAATGAAGCCCATAGCATTCCCGTTGTTAAAAAATGAGATAAGAATGTTCTGGTTACTAGTGTTCCCTTTGTTAGAAATTTCTAATTTGAACACTGCTTTTATTAGGAAGAATAATGAGGTCATATCTAAAGCACCTGGATCAGGAACTTTCAGTAGCTCTTTCCTGCATAGAGCCAAACTTATTCAGTTCTTCAAGACAAGTATCTCACTAATATTAAATTATCATTTGATGTTTGAACTATGTGATATTCTTAAAAAATTAAAATAAATTGTCTTTGTATTATTTCACAAACCTACAAATTTAATTGATTTCAAGTGAATTATTTCAGCCATACTTTATTCCATCTCTTTAGAAAAAGGTGATTATTTTCTCTTATTGTTGTAGACTAGTAGTGATAAAAATGTCTTAGACAATGTGGTCATGAAATGTAGTTTGGTGTGCTGCAATGACTGAATAAACCTGAAAGTCTGCCGTGAGATAAAAAAGGTTGCAGAGCAATGACCTAGCTGATTACCCAGAATTGAAATCGGTGCTCGAAATGTAAAATACTATGAAATGGAATACTTGTTCAGGTAGTGGAACCAAAGGTAGTGGAACCGAAGGAAGCGGAACCGAAGGCAGTGGACATGACATTCACATATCGAAATAAAATCATAATAGAGGATGTGTGTGTGCTCTGCTCAGACAGTTTCCAGTGGATGTTTAAAGATGGAGATATTCTGCAATCATTGCACTGGTGCTGTTAGTAATGAATAATATATAGTTCATTTATAATTTAGCTAACTTTCTGGAATGGTATTACTGTCTGATGAGACAGAACAATATTACCGACGCATTTGTAAACCGGAATGACTTCCAGTGTGTTCCGGGTTATTCCAAGGACTGGTTGAAATCAAAAGTTATGTGAATGTCCTAAATATATCTTGTTATAAAATATTTTTCATTTCTGCTGAAATATTTGTATTAATGTAATTTTTCTAGAATTAAAATGGTGCGGTGAAGATACTGATGCATTTTCATGTTCAATTTATTGCATTAATCAGGTTCAATTGTACTATTAATTGACTCATAACATTAAAGCAAAATTTGAATAGATTTTCGATTTTACATATATCTAAAATTCAGCTGGGATCTAATATTTAAATATTACATTATTAAAAAGACAAGAACCTTATTTATCAAAATATAAGATGAGGTATTTTTCATATTTTTGCACCTGAAAAATAAAGGGTCATCTTATATTCGCATGGTCAAAGAGATCAACAGTTTGCAGTCAATGATTTTAAATAGTATGGATGGATCAGAAGATGACATTCTATGGAACCAGAGTGATGAAGGTGATGATAGTGATGAGGAAAGTTAGGACTAACCTGACTGGATGTGGGATGGATTTTTTGGGATAACACTTTTTGTATCATGTTTATCCTTATAGTGTGTGTTATATGATGTAGCTTAAATAATATATCTTGAAAATTGTTCTTCTGTATGTAATTAAGAATTCTGCGAATGGGTCATTGTCTTATATTCAGGTCACTACTTTTTTCCTTCTATGACTACCAATTTTTGGGGGATTGTCCTATAATCAGATGCAGTACATTATATTTCAGGAAATCTACATATGGGTAAAATTGTTTTAATTAGGATTAAAGTAAGACTTTGCTGACTATATTTTATATACCTTTCTCAGACATGAACATTAGGAGATAAATAAAAATATGATAAAATGGTTTAACGTAGGAAATTTTGTTCACCTTAACAACAGATTGATAAAATCAGTCGCACGGTTTCCTTTCCTTGTGGCAGGATGATTGATACTTATGGAAGTTTAGGAACAGCTACCCACAGTGGAATCGCAGCTGTTATTCCTGTAGGTCATCCTGGCATGAATGTGTTAATTGACCCCAGGCTCTTGTACAGAAAAATCTTAAATAAGATTTTTATCAATACATATATAACTAGATCTGCAAAACCATATTTGCCTGCCAATAAGATATCTATAGGTAAAAAAAAACTAGAAAACTACCAATGCATATCAGAGTTACACAGAGACCATCTTCCTTTCCGGATGGTGGCCATTTTGTAACAAGCATATTGTTAGTTTTGTGAGAAATTCTGGAGCCTATCTTTGGAGTTGTTGTCATTCTAGAGAGTTTCTGCTTATCTAGCATATCAAATTATTTCTATATTCTCATTACAAAATCCAGCCGAATCATTAGTGCTGAGAAAGTGATTTTGCATTGGAAAATTAAGCAACTCTTGTTAGACAACCAGTTTTAAAATGAACTTTAAAACATTGAGTAGTTAAGGTCTACAAAACAGGTATTTTTTAATTAAAATTTGTGCATAATATTGGCTGGAATATACAGTAAATTTTTTAACATTACAAGGTAGTTGATAATTAAGATAATTCAAATAACCATAAAATTACTCGTAGTAAAAAGTCATTTAAGAATTTTTATTTCTTTTAATCAACAATTTAGGTTAAAAGTGGCTGGGCTGGATATTACGATCACAATTATTTTGATGAAAATGGAATTATTGGACCACATCCATACTACCATAATCTATACTTAGCATGTGGATTTAGTGGCCATGGTAAATATTTCCCAAGCTGTGAAAATTGTCTTCCTTCCATTATTTTTAACACATTATATATAATTAAGTGTAGTTTTATTGCCTTTAATCTTGCAATGCTACAAAAAAGCACGATTTATTAATTACACAAAATATTGCTTAACAGGACTTCAGCAGGCTCCAGCTGTTGGTCGTGCTGTCATGGAAATGATTTTGGATGGAGGATTTGTGTCAATCGATTTATCTCGTATGTCCTTTGATAGGATTATAACAAGAGAACCACTTTTAGAACATAATATTGTATAGTGATCATAAAATGAACTTTCCTAAATTTGACAAATGTGAAATCATTGCATACAAAAGAAACTAAATGCTTGAGAAATATAATGTTAGTACATTATGTTAAAAATATTTGTATAGATAATTTGTAGAATTTTTATAATGGCATTAACCATAAAGATAGAACTTTTATCCTCTGCTGAAAAAATTGCTTCCAAAGAAATATTTTCTTGGGATAGTATATATTGAGCACTCATTGTCCAACTGATGACATTTTTAAAATTTTTGTATAATTTTTTGTATATTTATATTTTATAATATTGTACAAATAATTATTCGGTTGTGTTACTTGAAATTAAATTTCAACAGCAAAATTTTTATATCAGTAGCAGAAATCATGCTGTATATGTACATAATAAAAACATTTTATAAAATATTTGTCTGATTTCAACAGTAGTAGTAGTAGTTTTATTCACCATTTAATGCAAAAATGTTATGAAGTATAAAAGCACTAATAATAAAAATATGCAAAAGTAATAAATACTGGAGTAAAAAAATAATTTCTTTACTCCTAATGCAGGAATTCAATACTACTAGGAGAGCAATAGTTACACTTCAGAAGAGGAAAGTTATTACTTAAATATTTTAATATTGGCAAGTAAAATTAGGAAAAATAGCAATTTTCAAATCCAGTGATTCATTCCAAGTAACTCATGATGTACATATTTTGATCCTATATACCTATATTTTACAATTAAAACATTAGTAATAATAAGGAACCGCCATTTAATAGTTTCTGCAAGAGAAAATTTAACAAATGTCATTGTTAAATATTATTACAATAAAATGTGCTACCACAACACAAAATCGCTCCAATAGAAAAATTCAGACACCTTTAAATTGATGACTTGTCTGTTGTACAAACATCTGAAAAGTGAATTATAAAAAATATATTGAAATATTTTGAGCATCTCTGGCCAGTTCTAATGTAAATAAAATTTTAATGACCATGAGTGATAATGAAAGTGAAGTTGCTCTCATTATTGAAGGCTAGAAATATCTGTAGTCTAGGAATGAAAGTATTTTAGGCTAACTGGGATAGATTTATATACTATTAAAGTAAACTTTATTTTCCTCACACAGATATTTCATAGCAGAGTTAATATTATGATCACAAAAATTTTGAAAATGCAAATTAAAAATACCATACAATAATTCCAAAGTTAAATGGAGAAAAGAAATGTTTCTGTCATTGCATTTAGAACAATCTTTCAAGATTTTTTTGGGTCATTACTTGTGGTTACGTAAGTATGTATTGATAAAATTTCAGCATTCATTTACATTCAACCCTTTGAGTCTAATCACAGGAATGACTTCAAACAAGAAATTTTATTTTTCCTATCTTTAAAGTACTCAAGCTGGATTTTATGAAAAATTTGGAAGTTATTCAGGCTGATGCAACCAAAAGTGTGGTGAATCTTCTCATCATCACCCAATATTCCCAACCTTCTTCTTAGCCAAATACTTTGTTCTTACTTTTCACCAGAATTGCAGCTATTTGTTCAACAGACACAACTGTCTTGCCTTCCTACCCATATATCTTATCTCTAAATAATATTTGCTATTCCCTAGCTTCCCCATCCATATAGTTGGTCACATGTTTATATGTGCTCAAGACTCAGCTTTCAAATTTCCTGGTTATGAGATCATAAATATCCCTAAAATATTTTAATTAAAGGGAAAATTATAAAGTTTACAATTTATTTCAATGCCATTTTTTGGACTTAATGATAAACTATCACAAAATACTTATCTTCCATCACCACCCAAACAGTAATATATATCCATTATTTTACCAATCATTTTTACTTATTTCTCCAAAAAATTAAAATTAAATTTTGAAGCAATAAGAATACTAAAGACCTATTTTAAACCATGAAATGGTAGCCAAAAATATTTTATATAAAGTAACCTTAATGACAAATCATACCATTCATTTCTACTAAAGCTAAAACTTCATTACCCAAAGCCATTTTAAAACTCAGCCTGACCTCAGAAGGTTTCACAGAACATAACATTTTCATACAGCACATTACTTAAAAATCTATTAAGATAGTTGTCTAAGAAAAATAAGATGTTAAAGACAATGGCCACAAAAATAATTGAGATGAACAACTACTTACTACAACTTATTTCTATTTAAATAAATTATAGCAGCTTTATTTTTCATTATATTCACTACATAAAAATCTCTTAAATTCAGTTTTATAAATAAAATCTCAGTAGGGAATTCATAAGGTGTATTTCATCAGGAAATAGTGAAACAAGCATTGAAACCAATTTTAACAGTTAAAATTTAATAAAAACTTTTAGTATGACTCATTTTCTCATTGCCAAATATTGGCACATTACAGAGAAAACTGCACAAATACACATAATCTGACATACAGACATAAATTACTCTTTTACAGATACTCCAGAAATTTTGAAAATACAAAATGGTAGAGAAAGTTGTAAACTTAACGATATTATATTCAATGTTCACTTGAAAAATGGGTCACCCTCACCTCAAAATTCTTGTTGATCACTTGCACCTGATAAATACACTACTTGATATGAAGCAACAAATCAATGATGATGAAACAATCTACTTGAATTGTTGAGGTGGAGGACCAAAGATACTTCCACTCTGCTTGCTAGCAGTCCTTGATGGAGCAAATCCAAGCATTTTTTGTATATTCTGCAAAAAAAACAATAGGTTATACCTCTAAAAGTTCACGTTTTCATACAGTGAAAAATTAAAATTTTGATACATCTATACATTTATTACTCTCCCTAAAAAACTTTGGTACTTTGGTATTAACGGGACTCCACCTTTGCAGCACCTCTAGGGGCAAGATATGGAATTATACAAGGCACTGAAAGTGGCGAGATTTGGAATTACATGGAGCAGTACTGCATTGGAACTCGGCTGAGCCAGGGAAGGGAAATTTTACTCTGCCCCACCATGTTGGGTAAGTTGGTGGAAGTGTTTTTGGTTCTTCCTCACGTTCACTATATTCCCTCCTCAGGTTGAGAAGCGTTCATCTTAATAAATGCAAGTCGGCAATAAAGCTTGCGTTGTGTGTGTACAACTGGTATATATTAAGATGAATGCTTCCCAACCCGAGGGGGGAACACAGTGAACGTGAGGAGGAACCAAAAATCACTTCCACTAACTTACCCAACCCGGTAGGACTGAGTAAAATTTTTCATGTTCAAATTTACCTTCCCTGGCCCAACCGAGTTCCAATGCAGCACTGCTCCACATAATTCCAAATCTCGCCACTTTCAGCGCCTTGTAGTTCCATATCTTGACCCTGGAGGGACGCTATGGATGTGGAGTCCCGTTAATACCAAAACTTTTAATAATATACATTAGCAATAAACGTATTTATAATCGAGAATTACTAACATATTCCATTTTTATGGCTCTAATTAGAATGTCAAATACTGTTACCAAAGTAACCAATGTGTCAAATCCCAAAATCTAAGTTCATAAATTGTTGTGCTAATCAATTCAAAAGTAATTCCACAAATAGTCAATTAGAATAAAAACTATTTACAGCAAAATAAAACAAAAATTATCAACTTACTTGTCGAATTGACATTGTACACAAAATGTATAAGAAGATGAATGAACATTCGGAGTAGTCATCACCATGCAAATTACGGTGAGAAAGACCTTGTATCCAGGAAATGGGTATAAAAGGCAGTCGAGCTACAACACGACCATCAAAGCTGTAAAAGGATGAAACACAAAATTAATATAACAGATGACATTACCTTTTCATTTAAAGCTGTTACATTCTTCTCCAAAAAAATACTTAAATCTTATTTGATAATTGATCACTAATTTTTAATTAATTACTCTGTCCAAAAAAGGTTGTCTGATAATTTAAGGAATGATTCGAGTGGTTTGTGAAGGGAAAAGTTCTTTCTCAGAATCGAATTTCGATGAATCACCAATGGAGATGGATGCTCTGTAGTTGAAATGCAGACCTGGTTTTATAACCTTGTTATGGCTTCTGAAGATACCCAAGTATCAAAATTTTCAATTTTTTATACTTGAGTGCTTATTCTGGAAAAAGGGAAAAAGTGTGGCACAGCCTCCCTAGAGGGCCATCTTCTACTAAAGCCCACTTACTTCTAGATATAATTAATCGATTCTGTGATGTTTTCATGATAACAAAACGTTACTTGTGGTATCCAGTCTTCCCATCTCCAAGTCTCTAGACTTGAGTAGGACTTGGAGAATGGTTGTTCAATGCAAGAAATTCTATAACTAGTACAACTAGCCAGGAACCCGTTTACAACAGTCAAATAACCATGAGGCTTTTGCCAATACATTGCTTCATTATGTGATTTGCAGACTGAGCAAGTAAAAAAAATCATGATACTACTTACATGCTATTGAACATGCTAAGAAGTGCCGTGAAGGCAAATCCAATTGCAAACATTGATTTCATTTTGACCAAAGAAAGATCCCGGTTATTATTCTTCAAACGTTCTTCTTCCCTCTCAATTTTTTTCTTCTGTTGTTTATCAAGGGAATCGCCATGGGCTTCTTTTCTTTTCTCCACTAGGCACAAAAGAAAGTTACCTTGTGTTAGCAGCTGGTGCAAGTGATTCAATACTAAAAACGTCAAGTTGCCAAGGCAACATCACTTTCTTAAGCGAGAAGATCAAACGTACGAACTGGAAGTACTCCAAGAATATTCCAACAAAAGTCAGCTACTTTAAAAGTTACGAAATAGGCAAATATACGCCAAATTACATTGATAAGTACACATTACTGGCCACGTCGGCGTTGATAATGAATAGGCACTTACGTCTTTTACTTTGTCTTTCCACTTCAGCCTTTAATTTCTGATATTTTTCTGTTCTATATACCATAAGCCAAGTTAATCCTGCAAGGAAAAAAGGGTCACAACCAAAATTATGTAGCACCATCAGCGATAGCCGTTCAAGCAAAATGCATGATAGGCGACTAACTCGGCTTCATAATGAAGAATTACCTTCTCCGAGAAGAGCTGTACATATCGATATAAAAACTATCAACAACGTGTCGGCCCACATTTTTTCGAACTATACAACTCGATATAAAAATAGATACATCAGATCAAGAGAAGCGTATTCAGTGATGCGCTTTCTTTCATGTAGATGTTCAATCTAAAGATGAATTTTCTACCCTAAAATTGAGCTAAGTTATTCGTTTTCTTAGTTCGCCAAATAATGTAGTGGCCGTAGTGGCGTTTCAAAAACGCATAAGAGTTTACTACTATCAGATGGCATAACAATCGAGCAATTTTTGTTTTAATGTTATCAGGATTATATTTTTAAAAAAGAAAATTTAGATCTTATACCGAATAAATAAACATACTGTTACAACATAACATACTTCATTGAGAATAACTAACTACTTAATACATAAAACTATTTTCTCGTAAAATTTTAATATCCAACTATCGGAAACGCCATTCTTTTTCTGTAGCCCTCTCATACAATAACATTAAAGCTGCAATAAATACCTACCTACTGAGGAGAGATATAACCATGAAGTGCTAATTTACAGGATAATGACAAATGAAATGACACAATTATCATTCAACTTAATTAATCGATCCGTCCCATCGCATTGCTTAAGAATATGTCATTTTAAGTTAATATTTCTTGTACAATTAGGTGATCTTTGGTGGTGGCCAGTTTCTTGGCTTCAAATGTAGTTCGATTTAAAAATGATGACAAATTCATTTTCAATTGTCCTGCCAAAAAAGTTGAATAGTTTTTAAAGTTCAACTAAAGTCATTTTGGTAGGTGACGAGTCAAGTATTTCATTAAATAAGGGTGCTATCCTGTTTCCGACCCGCAAATACGATCGGTGAGATCTGGAACGTAGCGCCGTGAGTGACGATAGATAAAACTACGTGAACTTTCTCCTTCGGACAAAAATCTCCGCTGGCCCGCTGGTAGGGAGGGGGTGACATTCATCGCATTCATCTATAGCTGGGGCGACCATCACGAATTCAATTCCAACTAACCCAATAATCATTTGATTGATAGAAAACAAATAACAACATATCAAATAAACAAGTTATTCAACAAACCACCGTTTGAAAGAAAAGTATTTCTTTCAATGCTTTGGAGGAGAAAACTTAGCGATATCTTTTAAGATAGATGGCTTCAAAAGGATCGCTATCGTTGATTTTGTTTCACCACAGGGATGCTGACAAATGCGAATCGAACATATCACGGTTTGTTCCGTTCAAACATCTGAGTTATTTCTGTAGTATTCCATGGATTTGAAGAAAGAAAACGAAACTTTCTCGACATTCAATTCCCGCACTAACTCTTTGAAATTCATCGTGCTAAGTGTTTCCATAACAAACTCCACGTAGTTCTATTTCTCGTCACTTAAGGCGTCACCTTGTTCCAGATCTCGCCGCTCGGAATATGCGGGTCGATAACAGGAGAGCACCGAAGTAAATTCTTAATTTTATTGAGAGAATAAAATTTAATAATTAATTGGTAATTATATTGAACATGGCGGTTCTCCGAATGCCTGAAAACGGCTTTTACTTTACACTCGCATGATATTCAAGCAGCTATAACACTTAAAAATCTGTGACACTAATTATTTACCTATCCGCTCTCCTATTAGATGAAAAGTCATAAATTGAAAAACGCACTAATTCGAAGGTAAATTATAATCACTTCAAATCCTTCCAGTAAACATTGTTGGTCAAATGAATGCCACACGGAAAAAAATAAAATTACCATTTTTTTCGAGCCCAAATCAAATGGCAGTTTTTTTAATTATCACCATCCGCGAAAACAGGAATGCTGACTGCATTAATTAGAAATGTCAATATACAACTGTTTTGCTCAAAGCTGGATTGCCAACTTTGCAATGTCTAAATATTTATATAATTTTAACGAATTTTCTTTAATAAACGATAAGTAAATCCCTGAGCATTTTAAATATGTAAATTAAATTAGTATGAAAACTGCGTTTTAAATGATAACGACAGAAAATGAGAATATCAAAATACCTTATGGAGGTGCGTATGTGTGCTACGTAGCAGTTTTAAGGCAATATATCGAATAAGGAATTAAAATATTCGTAAAACAGTACAACATGTACTGAAGAAATCAGTACGGATGTTCTCTTTAAAAAAGTTGTCAAACAAAGTAGAGCGCTCTGTAGTCGAGAGAAAAAATTTCGTGGTATAGTGTTAAAGCTCTTGATTTACAGTGTTGCCATCTGTAGTAGATAGTAGGAAACTAGTGTCACGAGAGATACCGTGATCATCTGAGGATAAACTAAAGGTTAACAAACCATTGCGTTCTTAATTGGTGAAGTGATTTAAGGGAAATATTTCTGCCAGTTTTTTTAGACGACGATTTTGTCGTCTTCCTGCCGACAGTTGCATTAAGGAGAATCATAACATACTTCGAGTGCCATCTTGTCATTTAACTTATACTCGGATATCAAAAATACATTAGGAGAAATTGGAATGTTTTGCATCAGTAAATTGGCATAATATGTTACTAAGCTTCAAGAACAAGCATTGACAATTCGTATTAAATGGAAATGGTATTTCATCAGAGACGTTTTGGTGAATAGCTGGGGAATTTAGTAGTCTGTTTTTCTGATTGAACTTTCTCTGGTGAGAACGTAAATAACGAAGGTTTGTGGATTTCATTTATCTTTTGCCTGCATCATATTTTATTCTTTTATGTGCAAGCATTTCGAGAAGTGCTTAGCCAATGAATTTAAAGTATACGTTGGTATATTTTAGCAGTAGAGTTATAAGGAGACTTCAGCAATACATTATAAACATTGACTGTTGTTTGTGTGCCTTGCATAACAAGTTTTCTGTCATAAACATGTTTTCAGTTGCTGATCTCAACTTGTCTTTCATAGTCCTTAAGATTTTCTTAATTGTGATTCACTGCAGCAATATTAAACATCATTACTATTTCCGATTACGAAATAACAGTAATATATTTATGCAACGTTGGTAATAATTTTAAAGTTTTATATTTTAAATCTCGCTATAGTGAGTGAAAACGCATGATTTCATTTGTTTCTATTTTTGCATATACTATTGTCACAAAATTTTCCAATGAATACTTTGTTATTACAGATTGACTCAGTGTGGGGGTGGGCCCCTCCTCCTTCACCCACACCTCCTCCCTCTAACCCTAACCCATCACCACCACCTCCGGCTCCTCCTATTCCCTCTCCGCCGTCTTCTCTACCCTCACCACCTCCACCTCCTCCTTCTCCACTCACCGGCCCAGCCTCGGGTGTCTTCAATTCCGTGGCGGTGGGCACCCCCCTCCGTCTTAGAATCTCCCCTCCACTTCCCGGTCACCATCAACCTCCTTGTCCTCGGCACCAGCCGTCCTGCAGAGTTGGACAACCACAGCAGCCACCCCTGCGTCTGGGGAGGCTTTTAAGAGGGCAGCCTTCACCGGCAGCCTCGGGTGCAGGCTGTGGTCGGGGTATCACTGCACCCATAAGGATGGGGGAAATGGTGCTGGGTGAACAGCCCCTTTCACCTGCCCGCCTTGCCCATACATCAGAAAAACACCCAAGAGGCACACTGACCGAACTCAATGTGCTTAGAAGGCACAGGGAATTGTGCGATGTGGTGCTAAACGTTGGAAATAGAAAGATCTTTGCGCACAGGTTTGACAATCATCTTTTATTTTGATATTGCAAGCAAGGCCTTGGTGTGAGATGCCTCAAGAGGCACTTTTCTAGTGATGGAATTATATCATTATTGCCACCAGTCTAAACTTACATCTCAGAGGTGTCCAATGTGTGACAAGCATGTAAATTGCATCAAGGCATCTTTTGTGATGCAAATAAATTTTTTATGTATTTGTATTTATATTCCATCATAATAATTTTCAAAAATTTTACTTATTCGAGTTACCCAAGAAGTTTTCACCTTCTGTAAATCCGTGTTAACATGTTTTTGAATAATAATACAATACTTATTGTCATTAGTTAAGGCATATTTTGGGAGAAGGGCTAACTATATAGGTCGACCGGACTCAAAAGAACCTGCGCCGTAGCTTGCCCCTCTTTCTTCCCCTTTCCACACTACAGCGGCAGCTTCAGTCAGTTTCAGCGCGCATATTTGAACGTTTAGATCTCCCCGGTATCTTTCTCTTTGAAGTTTTTGTTGATTGTCGATAGTATTTGTTATTTTTATTG
Organism: Tanypteryx hageni; assembly: GCA_028673005.1. Lineage (NCBI taxonomy): Eukaryota > Metazoa > Arthropoda > Insecta > Odonata > Petaluridae > Tanypteryx > Tanypteryx hageni. Next base: position 64,281,144 of record CM054116.1, read on the forward strand.
TTGCTATTGTTATTCAGCATTTCGTTGTTTCTTTAGTTTTTCTTTATTTGTTATTTTTGTGGTTATTGTTGTTTTTGAATGAAATGGCATCTTCATTATGAAGTACGCCCGTTTCCGGGAGACCATTGATAGGACAAGCACGGGAGATTGTGTACAAAGTGGCCACTTTCTTACAGGAAAGGAAATATATCGGTCTCAAATACAACATAGTGGAGAGCACAAGTACGGCTACTGGAGTCTCTAGTTCCATAAATTTACTTGTGAATTTTCCTCACGTATTTGCATTTGGTCCCTTCAGCCGAGGCTTCCTTATATTCTCATATAAAAGAGATTCAGTCCCTTCAACTGAGCCACTTTATAATCTTAAAAAAGTACCAATTCTGAAAGGTTCTAAATATGAGAACATTCACGCACAGCACAATGTAACCTCTCGCTAATGGCAAATATTTTTCACTATTTTAACTCATCATGGCTCCTGTGCCTACGCTTTACGCCAGGATTTCTTTCGTTTATTTGTTTATGGCCCCTCCTTTTCAATAGCTAGAATGGCACGTGTTTCAGCCTTTTAGAATTCGCAGTTTATTGGTTTTTCTTTTTGGGTTCAGAGGACATCTGGGACGCAGCGTCGGAACGTGTTTTGGAAAGTCTTTTTCATTTTATACATATTTCTCCTGGTAATGATGAATGGATTCTTTATTAATTGTGGCATTAATTTTATTACTAATGTAATTAAAAATACTTAACCGATATTTCATGGGATAATATCTGCGTACATTCGCAAAATTATACTCGTCTGCTTGGACTTAAGAAATTAAAATATGCATATTTATTATAATAAATGATTTGATACTTGTTACAGTCCATCATTCAGCAATCAAAAATACTTTATAAACACAACAGATAAATAATTTATCAGAAATCATGAAATATTAAACAGAAAATGCCTCGATTATCCCGCGTGAGAATTTCGTCAGGCGTGAGCATCCATAAGGTGTGAAGTTATCCGAAGCCGAAAGAGTGGGGGTACCGAGTGAGCTCCCGGCATCCTCCTTTGCTCCGCCCACTTTTGCTAGAAGGGTCTTTTGAGTCCGGTCGACCTATAGTAATGAATTTTTATGATAATTATTATAATGTTTTGTGCTTTCTATTTTTTGCTGCACTTGGGACCTTAAATTGGCCTAATTTTGTTTTTTTAACTTATCAGGCACATTTATATACTGCGCCCCTGATTACTTATTTAATTTAAACTAAGAGATATTTGTTGATATGACTTTTTAACGGGTTTAACTTTATAACTTATGTGATATTTACCATTTTTTTTGCTATGAGAGTTGGGCAAACAAATTTAAATGTTATGAATTTTAGCATAACCTTTTGCCAAACAGTATTGATCTTTAAACACTTTGTGGTACATATGATTTGCCACAGGTGACACTGTGATATTATATGTTCTTGTATATACTGACAAGGAGAGGACACAGTAGTGGGATCACAGATTTTTATGAAACTTGGTAGGTGTATAGCTCTGGATTCCAGAATTACTGCAAACCCCTCTTTTGGGCATATATGGCCAATAGTTTTTCCGAAAATCATGATTAAATATAGCAATTTCACATCAACTGGTATAAATTTCTTAATGCACGCATAATTGATCAAGTAATTGTTAGTGGTATGCATATAGTGGGTGTGCCCGAAACATGAGGACACGAGTTCGATTCCCTCTTGGGTAGCTTTTTTTCCATTCCTCCCCCTTTTACAAATCCTTTTTTGTATTTTAGATTAAAGTTTAACTGGGCAGTCACATTCATATTTTTTTCTCTGTTAGGTGGTGGTCCAGATTTTTTTCTCAAGTCATTCAACGGAAATGGAAATAAATAAAAACTCCTGAACCATAAAATAATTCAAGTGAGCAATCACATGTCAATAAGAGAAAAAAATTAAATTTATACTTACAAGTTTGCAGGACAATGGCCTACAGGGACCAATATAGATATAGGATGTAGCGTATGCCGAGATCAATGAAGAGTATGCGATTTAATAATTTAAACTTTGTTGAAACAATCTTGCGTTGAATGACTTGAGAAAAAAATCTGGACCACCACCTAACAACAAAGAAAAAAATATGAATGTGACTACCCAGTTAAACTTTAATGCGAAATACGAAAAAGGATTTGTAAAAGGAGGAATGAAAGAAAAAAAGCTATCCTAGAGGGAATCGAACTTGCGCCCTCATGTTTCAAACGCACCCACTATATGCTCACCACCAACAATTACTTGATCAATTATGCGTGCATTAAGAAATTTATACCAGTTGATGTGAAATTGCTATATTTAATCATGATTTTCGGAAAAACTATTGGCCATATATGCCCAAAAGAGGGGTTTGCAGTAATTCTGGAATCCAGAGCTATACACCTACCAAGTTTCATAAAAATCTGTGATCCCACTACTGTGTCCTCTCCTTGTGAGTCTCTCCAAACATCATCAGTGCTTCCTAGGCAATGGTAGGATGTCTTTACTTTTAACTACTTTGCAAACAGGTAACCTAGGATTAAAAAAAAGTTAATGACTCGTTGTCAAAACGTTTGTCTCATGTTGTTGAAACATTTATGACTCAGCTGTGCCCAACTCAATTTTCTATACAACAGCTGTTGAATTAAGGTTCTTCTTTGACCTACTGATGTGGGATGATGGAAGCACAGTATTTTCCATTTTTGTGTAGGAAGTCAAAATGCTAGGAAGGGGAGTTAAGGTCCCTATGGCATATACAAGGGATCTTGGTTGTCTGTTAGTTTTGGTCTCTATTATATGATGGAAAAATATCTTTCAGTAAAAAGTATTACACAAAATTTATCATTGCTTCTCCTTTAAAATGATCTTTTTTTAATATCTTCTTATTGATTTTTTGGAACATGATTACTTAATGAATATATTTTAATTCCGTCAGAATGTGACACTGAAAATAATGAATTTGTCCCCATCTTATAGAAAACACAATAGCAAAAATACCTTATATCCTATTTGTTTTAAAGTTTCCTAAGTTTATAATAAGAGGTTATTTTAACGATTTATAAAATTCTATAGATTTTTTATTGATTTTACAGAGGAGATTTACATGTTAATTCCTAAAGGAAGAAAATTTCTCCTTTTTCTTAATTTTCTGCTTCTGCATGCTATGCATTCTATTTGCATTAAAGTGTTCTTATTTCTTTATACCTACTCAAGGTAGTGACATTATCTAGAATTGTGAATTGTGCCTTTCTGCCATCAAACTCACAAATGAAATCTTTAATGAGATTTACATAGAAATATTTAAGCAGCAAACTTGTCTGATTCGTGGCTTCATTGTAGTAAATGTGATAATTTACTACTGTCTTATTTATTAGATCAAAAGTCAGCCAGTTTTGCAGTGAGATTCACACAGTAGTAACTTCATAGCTGATCGTTTTTCTAGTCCCCTCTGAATATATTTTATATTACTGCGATGTCAGAACAACACACTTATGCCTTTGAATCATCTTTATGTCCCTTTTGTGTCCTGAAGGTGAAAAGAAAATAGTCCTTTTGTCATTCCAGACTGTGTTTACAAGTCAACAATGTCTTCGGTTATTTTTTTCCAAACTTTTGTGATCCCTATCAATTCTTTAGGTTAGTCTGTATGTTGAGTGTTTGCCATTTCTATGGCTCTCAGAACCTTTTTTAGATAGTTTAGATAAAATTTTGTGATGCAAAATATGTCACAAATGATGGTGCAGCCTGACCCAAAGAGAGGTTCTGCAAGCACCATAGCAAGATTTCCACTCAAATTATTATTTTTAATACTATCTTAAGTATCACTACTGTATCAATAGAGGATATATCGCTTCAGACATAACCCTTATGGAGAGGCAGCAATATATCAAACATATTATAACCTTCCAGTTTACTCGGAGATGCTATTTTTAAACAATAAGGACAAAGTTTAATAATGTGCAAAATTATACCAACTGCAGATAAACGCGTCTATCTATGTAAAGAAAGCTTCCGTGCATAAGTGGCAATCAATACAAGGATTGACTATAAAATACCCTGCCTTTACAGCTGATGGTAAAAGAGGACGGTAACCTTAAACTTGTATATCAGCCTTCTTTCCAAAATTCTTTAAATTGGGAATTTAAAGGTTAAAGTCTAGTAAAATTACTCATGCAAATTGAAAACATGTAATGCAGAGGAATGAAAAATCAAGGAATGTGATGTAATTGTTGAATTGCTTTACTAAAGTGAATTAGTCAGTGGTTCTTTTTAATTCTAAAACAAAATAATGATGCTGAGGTGCAGAAATAAGAAAATGCTACAATGTTAAAATCTTTTACTAAATCTTATGTAATTTATACATTTTGTATGGCTTCTGTACTTTTGGTTGTGTAAAGCCTGGATAGTATCAATTATGCAGAATAATGTTGTTTCTTGCTTATTGATTGTTTAATTGATTTACATTTGTGGTTGCTAGGAGATGCTTAGCCATTATCCTGACCATAATACTGTTTACTTGTCATGCTTCTCATTGTCATTTGATTATCTTTCAATATTGTTTTAGCCATCTAAATGAAAACAACTGAAATGTTTCCAACTCTTGAAGATAACACTTGATGTATCCTTTATCTAAGAAATAAGATTTTTTTATTTCTATAATGCAATATATAAATTACTTTGAAGGATATTATATTTAATCTTGTTTGTGTTTGGTATTTTTTCAGAGTAATTCTCTCAGCATGCAGCCCATACTTTCGAGCAATGTTCACAGGAGAGTTGGCAGAATCCCGCCAAACAGAAGTCACAATAAGAGATATAGACGAGGCAGCTATGGAACTCCTTATAGATTTTTGCTACACATCCCATGTTGTTGTTGAGGAAAGTAATGTACAGACACTTCTTCCTGCTGGTAAGAAAAATATTCAAGGAAATTGTTTATTATTGTGAATAGCGATGGATATTTTGTTTAAATTACATTGGTGAGAGAAGATATCTTAATATTTATCTTAACACAACAAACTAGCAAGAGAGTGCAATAGCTCAAGAGTGTGTGTCATTGGGTATAATGGTGCTATTTTTTTGATTCATTAGGCCTTTTATGAAAATCATGCATATTTATGATACCCTATTGACTTTTGCAATGTTGCTTGTACATTTCTTTAATATTCTTACACCCAAGGCCAAAATATCTCACCTCTGTTGTATAAGTAGAGTTGTGTGATAAGCAAGTATCATTATTAATTCGATGAATGGATTCATCAAGCTTGAAATGATTAAATTTGAATAAAAAAATAATTGAATTTGATTAAAAAATAATTGAATTTGAATAAAACCCTTCTAGAGATCTGAGGGATTGCAAATTTTCAATAATGGTTGATATTAATATACCATATTGATGCATAGAATTTTATCAAAATAGGAGTGTTTCTCTTTTTGTATTCTCCTTGTAAGTAATAAAAATATCACACCACTTATCTAGAGTTGAATGAATGATCTATCAGAGTGAGAATAAAGTAGAAAATCCTCAGATAAAAAATTTCCTCTCTTTGTCTTTAAACTCTGTGTAATATTCTCTCCACAGCATGTCTTCTTCAGCTAGCAGAGATTCAAGACATATGCTGTGAATTTCTAAAGCGCCAATTAGATCCATCGAATTGTTTAGGTATCCGAGCATTTGCGGACACGCATTCTTGTCGTGAATTACTAAGAATAGCTGATAAATTTACTCAGCACAATTTCCAAGAGGTAAGTTATAATAAATGTAGTATTTACTGTGTTCATATCGATATATATTCCTGATAAGCAATTACTTGTATGTTTAGCGTTAATTTAGTTCGTTAAATTAAGCTATTTACATAAAAATATGATTACTCAGGGTTTAAGACTTCAAGAATTTTCTATTTCAAGAAGTAAACTACCTACAGGGTGATATTTTTATTCAAGAGCCATGAAAAATAACTGCAACTCAAGATATAAATCAGATAGAAACTTGAAAATTTTTGTGATTAAAGTGTGATGATTCTAAAAAATGTTTATTTAAAAAAACCAAGAATAAAATCCTGAATGTGACCACCACCTTGCTGGATTCATAAACATGTTCTCCGCAACATGTTTTCTGACACACTGCAGCATTTCTTGAAAGATACTCTCAATGACATCCCTGATCCTTGCCATTAGTTCATCAAGGATATGGGAATATGCTGTTTACTGTTTTATGTATCACCAAAAGAAATAATCAGGATGTCAGACTGGGGATCAAGGTGGCTATAATGGCTTGGAAACAATATGGTCCCAAAGAGTAGGAAGAGCTTGTTCATGCTGTCATGTGTTGTGTGTATGTCGTGGCTCCATCTTGTTGAAACCAACCTCAGCGAATTTCATCTTCTCTTAGGTATTACTATTATTTATTTTCATGATAACATTGTAGCAATTCCATTTAACGATGTTATATTTAAAGGGAGGGGGGGAAGGAAGAGGTGTATATGAGAGGGGGAGGAAGATGGGTGATGGGAGGTATGGAGGAAGGGAGGAGAAGGAGAAAAGAGAAGATAGAGAGGGTAGGGGAAGAGGAGAATGTGGCAAATCTCCATACTCTTGAACTAAAGACAAGAATCAATGAAGTCATTGAGAACAAATACCAAGTACAGTCTGTGTTAGAAAACAGGCTGTGGAGGGCACATTTATGCATCCAGAAGGATGACAGTCACATTCAGCATTTTTTATAATTATTAGGCGCATTTCGCTTTCAGCATAAGCACCTATTAGCGTCTGTTTGTCCGTCCGTCCGCATGTTTGTTCTCAGCTTCTACCAAACGGATATTTATGAAATTTGTTATTAAGGGCTTAGAATTAAAGAAAATAATAAAGTCACAAAAATAAATCATGTAAGCTAATCAGGAGTACCACTTAACTGGTGACAAAAAATAAACTTTCCATTATATCTCATAAATGTTTGGTCAAATTAAAATAGTTTTCAAATAATCTTGTAGAACTAGTAACATAGAGTATTTCTTTTCCTATACATTTTTATCATAGGAGTAGTCGTTATCAAGAAAATTGAACAAGAAAGTAGTAATTCGCTTTGAACTTAAAAAAATTCATGCATAGCTACCTAATTGTTGTCAGCGTAAATAATCTTATTGGTTACTGAAGTGAATAAGATCTGCTATAATTACAAAATACATTTAATTCCTTATGCGTGTGTGGCAGATTTTGTAAGTGGAAGGAAATGGATTCTTTACAGTGAAGAAAAGAACATAAACGTAAATATTACAACTACTGAACTCAAGTTGGGTATGTTTTAAGTAATTTTCAAATCTTCAGTTGATTAAAACTGATTACAAAATAAATCACTAAATATATATTGAAATTTCCCTGGAATCATTTCTGATATATCATTTTGCAGTATTTAGTCATTAAAATTACGTATTATGTTTATTGATACACCAACTAACGGGGGAGAAGAGATTATTAATAGACAAAGATACAGTCGGGTCGTGGTGTTTTGCTGTTTTATGGTGTGTGTTCGGTCAAATTATATCGTATAGTTTCAAATACTCCATCGCACAAAATGCATCTATTTGTGGTACACTGTACACTTTTCTAACTTGCTTAAAATAAACGTTTGTATCAGAAAATTTTAAAATTTGTTTTATATCTTAGATTATAACTATTTTAAAGGTTCTTAAATAAAAAAATTGCCCTGTATTTAAACTAGTACTGTAAAACGTTGCTAGTCTGGATTAATTGTGGGGAGAGGAGGTCTGGATTAGCCTTAAGTAAAATAATATTTTCACCAACCTGAACTCATAATTATTTTTATTGACTTCACCCCTGAAAAATAATTGTGAATCTATAAACTAGATAAATATTTTTCTGGAAAAAAGCTTATTTTTCGCCTAAAAAAATATACCTGTTGTATGATGAAATGTTTTCAATATTTACTTGAGGAGTTTAAATGTATAGCTGCACAGAGTCTGTCACTGAGGGATTAATTGCACACCAGTGTACCACAAAAATAATAAGTTCCTAAATTATTGGCAAAGAACGGCTTGTATAAAGTCAAATTAATAAATGGCTTAAAATCTAAAATTTAGTTATTTATGAAATAAATGACACCACTGATCATTACAAATTAATAATACTGGAGAAGCATCTTAAAAGTGATAGGAAAGAATAAGAGTTAAAAACCAACCATATCTGGCCACAGGATGGCACTGAGTACAGCTAGTTAGAGATACCTTTTCCCCTGCACACCAGTCAGTAAACCCAAAACATGATGTCCAACCTAGGAGGAAGGTGTCTAAGGGCTAGCCATTACCATCTCAGTGACCTCATAACAGCAAAATTTCTATCACCATTGATATTTCTCTGCCTTACATCAAGCAATATCATGTATAATAATTTTAGAAATTCCATTCTCTATATTAATGCTTACATAAATTTTATTTCTCTTTTAGGTTATGGAAAGTGAAGAATTTTTATTGCTTCCAGTTGTTCAACTTGTTGATATTATCTCTAGTGATGAGTTGAATGTTCGCTCTGAAGAACAAGTCTTTAGTGCTGTCATGGCATGGGTGAAGTACAATGTCTCAGAACGCAGGCAACACTTGGCTCAGGTAATTTAAAAATAACAACATGTTTGTTGCTTTAATGGAATTCTCACTCATACTGCAGCAATTAAAATGATCATATGATTGAATACCTGTAATTTTTTGTTATTTTTAGGTTTTACAGCATGTGAGGCTTCCTTTACTGTCACCCAAGTTTTTGGTGGGCACAGTAGGATCAGATCTCCTAGTACGAAGTGACGAAGCCTGTCGTGATTTGGTGGATGAAGCAAAAAACTACCTCCTCCTGCCCCAGGAAAGGCCTCTCATGCAAGGTCCACGGACACGACCTCGCAAGCCAACAAGACGAGGGGAGGTTCTTTTTGCAGGTGAGTTTGAAATTGCTAAGGAATATCATGGCAGTATCTTATAATTAGAATAATTTTTTTTACAAAAATCACTTGGGTTATCACAACGTGCAGTGCTTTCTTTAAAGACTATGGGCAAAGGTATTACCGTATCTGCCTGAATATAAGCTGACCCCGGATTTAAGCTGACTCCCCAAAAATTTCCACCATTTTTCGACAAAAAAGTAAATTTCATAGATTTTATGCTGAAGTGTGCCAGGCATGCATGCACAACCGAGAATACATTATTCAAGATCGAAGAAAAGAGTGAGAAATGGTTTAGTTGTTGACATTTTGAAATATTACTCCAATTAATAATTTTACATTGTTGAATAATGTTCCACGTTCAGTGACGATAATTTCATTCATCTTCATGTTCACAAAAGGTCAAATAAATCAGTAGTGACCTCGCCAAGTTAATTTTTGATCCAAGTCTATTTCCAACAAAATTATCATTTACATTGCCTTAAGGTAATGCATTTTTATAATTATACATGTGCATGTAAAGTTTTACCAAAATTCAAACAGTTGAGCATCAAAAGCCGTCATCGCACTTGGTGTAATTGTCTGTGTAGTCAATGTATGGAATTTTAATAGATTCCATGAATGAGGTTTTAACATGCATACAAACATTACAATTGCTATAGCAATAACTACAATAGCCAAGTAAAACTAATAGGAACTTCTTTTAATGACTAATGAAAACTAATACAAATTGCTAATTATTCTTAATGATAATATGCATAGCCCTGAGAAACGAAAGAACGGGTAACAAAACACAGTTACTGCTAAATTCAATATTCTAGCTTTATTATTTATTCATTAATATTCATTGTACGTCAGATATTTACTTTACGAAAAATATAGTACTCTCATTTGAATGCGACGGCAATGAGAGACATGCTTACCATCTATGGGTGACTACGAGACAACCCTAACCCAAAATTGTTTCTTGGACTCGCATTTAAGCAGAGGGGTGATTTTTTCATGATAGATTTTGACAAAAAACGTTGGCTTATATTTGGGTAGATACGGTAGTTTTTATAATGTTTAATAGGGGTTGGTATTCAGACAGGTCTGGTATGATAGGTTAAAGCAGATTCTCCACATTTTCTTTCCTCTCCAACCTTCATTTCTTGTGATTACTCTTCATTTATGTTTTTTATGTTATCTAATAGCTGAATCGTTTCCTTTTCACTTCCTATTTTGTCTTAAGATTTTCCAACAGTCACATCTTTAAACATTCAGTCACTTCTCAAGAAATGACCAGTCAAATTTTTTATCAATTTTACATACTGCATAGTTAAGTGATTGTTGTATTTCGTTTGTATTTTGGGATGGGGCAGTTTTCTGTCACCAGTTTGCTACCATGGGACAGTTGTAGACATTAATTTATTTTAGAAAGCTTAACTTCTGTATTGCTATTAATTGCAGTCGGTGGATGGTGTAGTGGTGATGCTATTGCATCTGTAGAGCGGTTTGATCCTCAAACAGCAGACTGGAAAATGGTTGCCCCAATGAGTAAACGACGCTGCGGAGTTGGCGTGGCTGTCCTTAACGACCTGCTGTATGCAGTAGGAGGCCATGATGGGCAATCTTATCTGAACAGCATAGAGAGGTACTTTATGGCTAGTGTTAAAAATATGTTTAGTCTCCTGTACCAATCCCGACTTAAAAACATTTCATAATAACATAAAATAAGTCCTAAATGTTATTACCAATCATGCAAAGAAAATAATTGATGCACATTATGCAAGGTGCTATCAGAAAGTTTATGGACTGCCCTTGGCATGGCAACACTGATGTTACTATAGAGTTCAGCCTCTAGGTCAAGAGTTCCCAACCTTTTTCATGTGGTAAGCACTAAGTTGTATTCTGGTATATCAAGTGAGCACCAAGCTATATCCTTGAATATTAAGCGAGCACCGCTGTACTTTTGCAAAAAAATGATCATTAATACTACAATCAAACCAATGTCGTTGTTATTAGTAATGTTCTTATATATGTTTAGAAAGAAAGAAACTGATCATATTAAATTAATGGTGTTAGGAAACAAGAGCATCATAGAAGTGCACAGCCAGGCTGCCAAAGAGCACAATGATGCTCGCAAGCACCAGGTTGGGAACCCCTGCACTAGGTGATGATAGTGTATATTGTGCTGAGCCACAAACCAGGTCATCCTAGGCGTTCTTTACCAGAGAAGCGGTAATAGCAGAACACCTTATGGGCACGTCTGGTCCGTCTGTCCATCCATCGTAACTTTCATCTCCTAAACCACTGGGCGTATTTTAATTTAATTAGGCATGAGTGATCTTTATTAAAATTTATTGCCCAATTGTGATTTTCAACAGAATCCGTCAATTAGAACTTCCACTTTACATAATTACTTTAATAAACTTATACTCTTATCTCGTTAAATGGCATCCGTCAAACAACAATGAAATATCAAACTTTTATCTCCCTAGCTCTTATTTGATCTCTAAGGTACAGATTTAAAAAAATTATTCTGATAGAGAACAACATTTACTACAAGACCACATAATTACAAGTTATGATTTCGGAGATAAAAATTCGAGAAAATCCTAAGCAAAACATCGCATATTTTGTTTACATCGATCTCTAAGGTAGTTTTCTTGACAAACAACAATTAAAGTCCATGTTTTTCTTTCCCACACCCTTATTTTATCTGTGAGGTATAGTTTAAAAAATTTATTCGGATAGAGGACAACATTTACTATATAAGATGGCCCAGAGACAACATAATTAAGACTTATAGTTTTGGAGATAAAAATTTGAGAAAATCCTGAGCAAAACATCGCATAATTTGTTTACATCGATCGTGAAGACGGTTCTCTCAGCAAACAGCAATTAAAAATCCATATATTTCTCTCCCATTCTCTTATATTATCTGTGAGATATAAATTTAAAAATTTATTTGTATAGAGAACAACATTTACTACAAGATAGTCCCCGAGACTATAGTTTCGGTGATAAAAATTCGAAAATCGTCCAATCTTTCGATACCATTCCATGTGTTTCCCATTAAGAACGCCTTTGAAATCTCTGTGTATTCCATTTATGGAGTATACTTTTCTATCTTGTTTCTTTATTACTTGCCCTAGATTCCTGATGGAGATATGAAATTAAAAGTATTCTTTACATGAAAACATATCTATAATTTTTATACAGCTGATATTGTCAATGGTTTAAGGGGCTCTGTATTCTGGTTGTTAAATCAAAGGTGCAAGTTGACTTTCGAATAATAAATCCAGAAACATGACCCTTCACATAACAAAACAGCAAATGGCATATCGTACCTTCACTGTCATCCTATTTTTGTACCCACAGTGCATCACTGTCTTGTACATTCTTTAGGCCAATGTTGGCTATAATGATGCTGCAGATGCATAAGACGCATGAGATATCTCAAAGAACTATGCTAAAAAGTTCTTTGCTGAACTCTTTTCCTGTCCCTTCTTTCCCTTATCTTACTCAATGCATATCGTTGGTAGCTCACAATAACTTCATAATTCTTTCCGTTCAAATCTTCGCAGTCGACTCCCAGTCACTGTTGAGACAGGTTTTGCCCCTGAAGATGCCCACCTTGTGGGCGAAATGCATTGGGTGTTGTAATCCCCTCTAATTGTGTGGCTAAAGGAGTACTTTACATCTAATTATTCAATACAAATAAAACACCTCTTCCTTTGCCACATAATTGTGAGAGTGTACTCTCCAAGAAAAAGATTTTACAAAGAATTACACAGAAGAAATTGGCTGTTTTCCTTCTATCCTTACATTCCCATCTAGCATTTAGGTCCTTATCTAGTCTGCTTACTCTCCAAACCTCTTCTTTTCACTACAAATCCAAACTGAGTGACAGTCAATAACCAAGAATCTCTTTCCAAAAAATGGGTTCCCCTGGACTAGGAAGTTGGCAAAAGTATGAGAGAAGATATATTTTCTGTCTAGATGCCATCTAAGAACTATGATCTAAATTGTAAAAGAAAAAATCAGCAGATAATGGAGAGAAAAAATATAAACAAATGAGATGCCTGCAACACAACAGTGGTATCAACCAGTCGTCTAAGGCATAATTCATCACGGTGGCATTAGTTGCTCATTAAAGGTTAATATGTTGCTAAAGGATAGAAGATTGTGTTTCGCAATGGTACAGCTAAAAACAGAGCAATTTTCACTTTACCATACTATGAAACAAAGAGCTGCTGAAGCAGAAAGTAAATGGCAATTTTTTTATTAAATTTAGACAGACAGATGGAAAAACGGAGAAAATGTGCACAATGAGACAGAATACTGGATTGATTGGCAAAAAATGAAGTCTGTAGTTGCTGTTGTTATGCAGAAGTTATCACATCTGACAGACAGACAAACTGAATGCATAAGTGGATTTTTAAAAAAGCAGCAAAAAATGGGATTTCTGTCTGGATATCCAACCAGCAAAGATAATTGGTGAATTTCTATGGAATTAGTTGTTTGATTTCAACCAACCTTTCACTGTTTATTCAGGGTGACTTGCATTGTGTTCTAGGGGGTTCGTTAATTCCAACCACCCCAATAAAATAAATAAAATGCAGGAATAAGTGTAGCATATTTTTTATTTGCACTTTTAAAATACTTCAAATAAAGATGTGAAGGTGGAACTTGAATAAAATTAATATAAAAACATTTTTAAATAAGCTTTTATTATTAAAACGTACTATAAAGACAAAAATAGATGATTTTTAAATTTCAAAAATTTAAACTTTAATTTAACTAATGAAAGTTGCATGGTTAATGTACTAGAATTTTTGGGGTCTGCTGTAGGGCTGCAATTTGATATATTCACCATATTGCCCTTGACCCCTCCCTTGGATCCTTCCTTGGTTGGGTGGATGAAAATCCAAGTATAATTTTTATATTTCTATATTTTGTTTAACAGTTTAATGCTTAGGTAATGAATTTCATTGCAGGTATGATCCTCAAACAAACCAATGGTCATGTGATGTGGCACCCACTACATCGTGTCGTACTAGTGTGGGTGTTGCTGTGCTTGATGGCTTTTTGTATGCTGTTGGAGGGCAAGATGGTGTGCAGTGCCTTAACCATGTTGAAAGGTATGTGAGAGAATGATTTCAATATATGCTATCTATAAGCTGAGGATTAACTTTTTGGAATTGCCTAATATTCACAGTGAAAGGAGAAAAAACTCTAGTTTCCTTCTACAGTAATTATTTTGGAAGGATGAGGTTTTTCCTCTTCTTATCATGAAGATTTCAGTTGGTATTTTTAATCAAGAATACATTTCCAAAATGAGACTTTAAAAAATATAACTTGGAAGCTATTGCAAACATCTTATTAAAAAGATGACTTCATAATCACCTATTTTGATTCTTTTCAGAGTTCTATGATATGTTTTTTGTTTGTTATTTGAACTTGATATCAACTAAGCAACTTTTCAGTTTTTTTTAGTATCAAACACTATAAAACCCTTATTCTCTTGGTCACTTCATCAATAATGCTCAATATCTCAGCTATTTCTTCAGCCAGGACAACCAAATTTTGTATAGGCTCCTCATTTTTCCTCGAGATTGTCATAGGCAAAAGATATCCCCAAAAAAGACCCGAAGTCAACTCCAGTAGATAATTTCTATTTTCTATAGGATTACACGTAAAAATCAATTTAGCGATGTGCGAGCTTTCATTATTTTGCTCATAAAAATTAGAAAAATTGACCCTCAATCTTGACACTGTTTTAAAGGAAAATAAACAAAGATTCTTAGTCTTATCGCTGATTGTCTCCATCAGTCCGCAAATACTCAAATTGAACGTTTAAATGACATTTTGACAAAATTTAGCGATTTCATGACAACCATGCCATTGTCGAAATTGAGACCCCAGTATTGTTTCAGTACTAGATTTTAGGTTAAATAATATATTCCTTCCCATTATATTGACTGACTTTCATACTAGAAATATATAATAGTTGAGTGTTTACTTAAAACTGCATTTTTAATTCTTAATCCTTCATCTTTGCAAACAAATTCATTAAATATAGGTTTACTTGGAGTGACTTTTGTTTAGTATTTTACTTAAATTGTTACTATTTAACAATCTTTTATTTCCCAAGTTTTTAACTTCTCTTATATTTATGAATTAGTTGGCATATATTAAAGTTTTAGCAAATATTAATCATTATTGTCCATGCATCACCATATGGAGTCAGCCAGCAATGTCCTTCAGTTCTATGATAAATATTGTTTTTATGGGGTTTATGCTTGTTGCAGTATTTTTGTTTGATTCAATTTGCACTTATAAAGTTACATGTTTACATGCTTTCATATATAAAAAGAAATAATTTAAATGTCCAAATTTATATCCAGCCATGAGTGGCATTTTTGGGTTTTAAATTCCCTATGGTAGAGATTAATGTAAAACTATGCTTCTTATATTTGCTCTAGTGGTCAAGTACTTAGGATGTTAAATTCCAACTTCATAGGTTCAAGGTTCTTTTCTCAATTGTGGTTTTCTACAAAAATTGCCTTGGCTTCATACTTGTAGTAGGCAGAGGTAGGTCATACAGCAAAAATAAATGATATTGACTGGGTCTATGACAAGAGAGTTGTAGGTGTGATAGAAAAATTTTAATAGCAACATTGTTCTCATTTGAAAAGCACAGGGAAACACTGCATATCTAATGCATGATTAGACAATGGATTCTCTGAGAGTAAAAAGTCACAGAGACAAAATAGTCCCTCAAAGGATCTTCTGGCAAGATCTACCATGGAGGAAACATTTGTCAAAGGTAATTTAGATAGGAACATAAAATGTTAAAACTATGAAGAGGACAGGATAGCTGGAAAACCTTATAGAGGAAATAAGACATAATTAATGTCATAGGCTTGATAAATTGTAAGTAAATATAATTAGGTAAAAGAAACCAAGGTAGAGGATTGCTGGTAGATTCCAATATAAATAACAATATTGTCACCATTCACATATGCTTTAATAACCTTTTTATATTTGGAAAAACTCATGAGATAGATAGCGATGTAAATTAGATTGCATATTTATGGAGCATAGATTTAGAAAGAAAATCAAGGAAAGGAAAAAGAAATGATGACCTAAGTAGGCTGAGGTCCATACTGAGTTTGAGTAGAATTTCAAGATGTTGGAAACATCAAAATTTTTTGTGATTGAATGCGATTAAATTAAAAAGCATTAAAGAAACTAGGAATAACAAGATAGGTAAACGAGATAGGAAAATCAGAAAAAACATGGCTAAAAGAAGAAATAGTGAATAAAATGAATGAAAGGAAATGGAAAAATGTGAAATACAGCTGATAGAGAAACTAAGTAGATATGGCGTGATGCATTCTAAGACAGAAAAATTATAAGGTAAGAAGCCATATTGCATTTTTAGAAAAGGAATGACATACTCAAAAATTATAAGTTTCTGAACTAAAGGATTTAGTTCAGTTAATATGGTTAATTACAAGATTCATTAACAAGATTTACTATAGGAGCAATGGCAGATACAAGGGGGGGGGGTAATGAGGTAATTACTCCCCTAAAGGAGATGATCATTCTTTATTAAAATATTATCTCAATTCATGTTTTTATATTATTGACATTCTGTAAATATTTTTCAAATATCTGATCAACGTATACTAGGTATATACTGTGTATTTATTATGATGAGACATTAGTATCTTACATAAAAAGATTGCTGTATGTTTTGTTGATTGGTAGGAGGCCTTCTTAGAGTGAACTAGATAAAACTAATGGTGATATCAATGGATATCACTATGGACTTTAAAGATGAAAGACTAGAGCAAGATGATATGAGCAGAGTAAGTATAGAAAGACAAGAGTTATTGCTTGTCACTGCTACTATTTATGGAGAAATACTGGTGCAAGAAGCATTGAGAAACACAATATCTGAAGATTGAAGGGTATGTTATCAGGTCAGTTAAATATGTGAATGACCAAAGAACTTGGGTGGGGTTTTGGTGATGGAGTGGCTAGAGTGTTCGCCTTCCATGCAGCTGTCTCAGGTTCAAATCCAGAGGATGTCAGATTTTTCAACCGTACTCCACATGTGTAGTTTGAGGAGAATGCACCTTTTTGTGCCTGGGACCTTAAGATACCTTAATCCACCACTGGATAGCGGAGACAAAATATGGAATGGAAATAGATATGGAAAAATCTAAAATTATGCTAAAATAGACAAATAATCCTGGCAAAAAAGAAAAAGGAATTCCAAAAAAAGTTCAACAGATTGGTCATAGCAGATAGAAAGTATGGAAAAGGAATAAATATAGAAAAATTCTAAAGTTATTAGAATACTGGCGGAAGAAGAGGATTGGAATATAAGGATTCATGTAAAGCCACTAGACCAGATTAAGTAGTATAAATAACTAGAAATTTTTGTAGCAAGAGATGTAAGATGCAGTAGTAGAGCTAAGGAAGAAGTTGGAATATCGTCTCGTATGGAATGGCTGAATGGATGCTTAGGAAATGATTTATTGCACTAGGAAGCAGGCATAGATTTAGGGGGTGCAAGGCTGCTAGGCAATAGTGGTTTGCGAGGCCCTTAGGTGACAGAGGTTTGTGAGGCCCCTTGGAGAAGTAGTTTTCGAGGCTCCTAGGTGATAGTGATTTGTGAAGTCCAGGACCCAAGATTTCTGGAAATACATGGTTAAATTTTGAGGGGGATAAGAGGCTATAAATTTCTTAATTATTTAAATACATACATACTTACAATATAATGGGCGAAATCAAGGTCGATCGCAGCTTCTGATGGAACCGTGGCAACTAATTAACTGATTATGTTTCAAAGGGAAAATTGACTCACTAGGATTACTGGGTAAATGAATTAGCCTCATCTCACAGAGCAACTGACTGCTGAAGTAGAAGTTGATGATGCACTAATGTCAAAGTCATCACACCTTCCCAGATCATTAAATGATTATGTTGTTGATGATTTTTATAACTATATGTGTCTTATTTTAAAAACTCAGTTTATTGTATAATCCTCTAAATGACAGTGTAGTTGACAGTAAAGTGGCCTTCTATATATCTGGCATCTTCCAAATATTTTAGCCCTGGCATCCAAAAGTTCCCCTTAATATTAGTAAATTAAAAATTCAAATCCAATAATATGTTGCATTATCATAAGACTAACTGCAATATTAATTTTTCATTTTCTAAATACTCGGTTTAACCAGGTATGATCCAAAAGAAAATAAGTGGACTAAAGTTGCTCCAATGACAACAAGGCGCCTTGGGGTAGCAGTTGCTGTTTTAGGAGGGTTCCTTTATGCCATTGGAGGCTCTGATGGGCAATGTCCATTGAATACAGGTATTATTTCTGAACATATGTTAACTTTGTATTATAAGTGCATGTGTTGTTATAATGGTAATGTGGGCTTTGGCAAATAGTAAATGTTGCTTAACTCTTCCATGTAGCAAATCCTTTAAAACAGCAGCCTTCAACGTGAGCATTTAAAAAATTATCTCATTTCTCTTAATCCATGTCTGCAGAATGTGCTATGTATGTGCCACTTATTTCCAAGATGGCTTAGAGAGGTTGTATTTGACAGGAAGTGGGAGCTTGTGATGAGAACACCCCGAAAGAATTATATCATGGTAGACTGAGGCAGGAATGCCCATGGTCAAAGTTTTAGGAAAGGGGAGACCTCAGACAAACAGTAAATAGATGCTTATCTAGCTCTCTGACCCTCAGAGAAGTAATAAACATAACCCCAAGAGGGAGCTCCAATCCTGTAATGCTCTCCTTTTATTTTCTTCTTCCGTTTGGGTATACGTTTTGTGAGCCATATTATTCAGTCATCCAACTAGAGTGATAATAGGTTAAGGCGAGTGAAATTTTTGTAATAATAATATTTTCCATACTATTTTTTCAACATGTTTCTTTTCTCTAAAGACAGAAGCATGCAATTATTCATTATTTTTTCCATAAAATGTCCTTTATTTTAACATTTTATTGCCAATAGTTCAAAAAATACATTATCAATCCAAAAACGAACAAAAAGTACTCCAAAATAAATCTGTCGTTTAAAGGTTTATATAATCTATATCCGAAGTAATTCAGTTATAATACATTTACCTTAGACACCTTGAATGCGTTTGATGTCACACTATGACATAGTGTTCTATAGTGAGAAACGTTGACACGCCTCTTAGTGTCAATTTAAAAGAGCCTCATGCTGAGGTTTGGTCACCCGTGTTCTATATTATATCACTGCTTAGTATTTTCAGACATTGAATTAATGTTTCTCGTATAAAAAATTTTTATTTTAGAGACTCAGAATTGCCTAAATGTCTTTAAAAGATAAAGTCTATTGTATATGTTGTCTGATTTATGGCATAAATCCTGCAAGTGCAGTTTTTCTTTGTTGTTTATTGATTATATGAATGTAATTTCCGTGGATTTCTTGGTTTTTTCAGTTGAAAGATATGACCCTCGCCAAAATAAATGGATCGCAGTTTCACCAATGTCAACTAGACGTAAGCACTTAGGCTGTGCTGTGTTCAATAATGTTATCTATGCAGTTGGGGGCAGGGATGATTGCATGGAGCTTTCATCTGCTGAGAGATATTCACCTCATTCTAATTCATGGAGTCCCATTGTAGCCATGACTTCTCGTCGTAGTGGGGTAGGAAGCAATATTTTACCCTATTAAATTTCGTTTATTATTATTATTTTATTATTGTTAATAACAAAGTAAAAATTTGTGTAATTTCATTTTTTTTCATATGAAATAATCACGATAATGATGAAAAGTTATTTTGTACCACTGTTTCATGAAAGTAATAATGCATGTAATATTTCAATTTAAACCTAAACCAAAAATTTTGTGATTCTTGTTGTTCTACTGAATATGAATTTATACTCTTGACCATTTTCATTAAGTAATGCTGCTAAATAATTTATTTTTTCTCTTTATGGAGTCAAATAATATATCTATCATTTAAGAAATGTCTTGGTCTTTGATTGTTTAGTTCAGTTGTCCTTTGTTGTTATTATATATAATCATATTTCAAAGTTTAGCTTTATTCAGTTGATTCAGTATCTCTTTTTTAGTGCTTTTCGTCAATGCTGAAAAGCACTATTATCTTTGTGATGTCCGTCTGTCCGTACACATATATCAGGGAAGAATTGGCTTAACCGATTTCAACCAAATTTGGTGCATAGAATTTTCACATAAATACATGCCCAAAATGACAAATTTCGACCAAATCAACTGAGCAGGGGTGCCATAATTGCAAAATAAACTTTTCGGTAATTATAAATTTGAAAGGAATTGACTGAACCGATTTCAATGAAATTTTGTATAAAGGAGGTGTGCAACATAAAAAAACAAAATCAAGATGTTTAGCTTAGATATCTAAACCAGGGCTGCCACAATACAAGTAATAAAAAAATTCTTTTTTACCAGTATTTGTGTTGAATTGTCCACATCAATTTTAACCAAATTTAATATTTATAATGTACACATACATGCAAAATCATATTAGCATATTTAGACCGAATCAGCTAAACAGGGGTGCCACAATTACAAATTAAAATCTTTCAGTGATTAAGGATTTGAAAGGAATTGGTTTAATGGATTTTTAAAAAAATTTGTATATTAGATTTGTACAACATACCTCAATAAAATCAAGATGTATAAATCAGAGATAATGAGCAGGGCTACCACAGTAAAAAGTAAAATAATAATTCTTTTACGCATATTTCTAGAGAACCGACTACATGGGTTTTAGCCAAATATGGTATATATAATCTTCATATAAATAAATAACCAAAACAGCATATTTCAACCATGTCGACTAGACAGGGCTACCACAATATCAAGATTAGAATTTTTCTGTAGCTACAAACTTCGAAGGTATTGGCTGAACCGATTTCAAAGAAATTTCGTTTGTAGGATGAGTAAAGAATGGCAAAACGAAATGAACATGTTTAGAACAGATCTAAAACTGCACTATGAGGAAAAAATAATTTTCTGATTTCAAAGCAAATGCATTATTATACGATTATATTACGGTGAATTTCACGAAAAGCACTTCTGTACCATGGGTAACCCGTGTGCATCCCCATTTTTTTGCCTTAATGTCATCCTGTCACAGTTTTATTTTCTGGATCCACTTCTTTCAGCCATTAAAATTTTATATTTTCTAGAGATGTTCTTCTTCTAAAAACATTTTGAAAATGTTTTGAACCAAAAATGTTTTCAAGATTACCTTTTTATTAATTGTTACATTGATGAAGCAAAACAACTTAGTATCTGAAATGTATGCAATAAAGCAGAGGTTTTCAGGCTTTTTGAAGTTGGGAAAAATAAATAAATAAAATAAAATAAAATGTTTAGTAAAGGATCCACTTTAATAACTCTCACAGAACAGACGACCGGTTTCGACTAACACTTAGTCATCATCAGGTCAAGAATAAGGACACTACAACATATATATATATATGGGCGAAGGTCGGGGAGGGAGGGGGGGTGTGGAGAAAACAGGAGAGGGGAAGGAAGGGGGGCTCTTAAATGGTACATTTTAGGGTGTGGGCGGAGGGGAAAGGTGATGGTTGGGGTAATTGTTTAGCAAGGGCAAGACCGAGGGAAGGAGCGGGGAATGGGTTAGGAAGAGATGTTCATTAATGAGTCGTTGGCGTGGGTCTTCACATGGTGGAGAATTTCTAATTGTTCGAGAAGGTTGAGTCTCCAGCTTTTGTTTTCGAGATGCAATATGGTTGGACAAAAAATTGGCAGAATGTTTGTGATCAATGAGGCGTTTTGCAAAATGGGATTTTTGGGAGTTGGAAGTAAAGCAATGTAAGTGTTCTTTGCAACGGGTCTTAAAATTCCTTCCCGTTTGTCCAATGTAAAATTTGTCGCAATCATTGCAACTCAATTTGTAAATGCCGCTTTTATTAAGATTTTCAATCTTATCTTTTCCATTGGAAAGAAAATGGCCTAAACTGGAGGTTCCATAGAAAGCAGGTCTTGATAAGTTTTTAGGGAGAAGATTCGCGATTTTGAGGAAAAGAGGACCTGTATAAAGAAGGCAAAACCAGCGAGGTTTGGTTTTGGACTCCGGGGAAGGGCAGAAGATTTTATTGAGGGCCAATTTCTTTTGTTTACGGAAAAGGATAGTGTCTATTAAGGAAGGGGAATAGCTGTTAGCAAGCACAAGTGGTAAGTTCTTTTTGGAAGGAGTAAGGAGAAAGAGGGATGTGCCTGAGGCGGTGTATCATCAAGTGGAAAGCTGCATGTTTTTGGGAAGTGTGGTGACTGGAGGAAACATGCAGTGTGTGGTTGGTGTATGTAGGTTTGCGGAAGATGGAAAATTCTAGGTTAAGGTTAAGGTGTCAAATGGTAAGGTCTAGGAAGTTCAGAGATTGGTTTTCTTCCATTTCAAAGGTAAAGGTGATTGAGGGGTGAAGGTTGTTCAGGTAGGAGGCAAAATTACACAATTGTCTATTAGTACCATTCCAAATGCAAAGAATATTGTCTACATAGCGACACCAAAACAATATTTTATTGGTGAAAGGTTTAGCGGAATTAAACAGTTTCTTCTCTAAAGCGTCCATAAAAATATTGGCGAGGAGAGGTGACAGTGGAGAGCCCATTTCCAATCCTTCGGATTGTTCGTAAAACACATTTTGAAACCGAAAATAATTTTGGGAAAGGCATTCTCTTAACAAAGTACAAAGTTTGTGGGGGTATCTGACGATGAAAGAATGTCTTCGGCAAGACGTAGGGCTTCGGACGGGGGTATACTAGTAAACAATTTCTTCACATCGAAGGACA
Source organism: Tanypteryx hageni (assembly GCA_028673005.1). NCBI lineage: Eukaryota > Metazoa > Arthropoda > Insecta > Odonata > Petaluridae > Tanypteryx > Tanypteryx hageni. The sequence goes on from CM054116.1 coordinate 64,303,944, forward strand.
CAAGTTTTTGAATTGGTGGTTAAAACAAGGAGTTTCAGTTTATTAGTAAGGTCAATGGAATTTTTCACACTGTATCTCGGGAGGAAGCGTGTGAACTTTCTAAACCAATTGTTCACTTGAAAGGCAAGGTATGAAAGATGACATTTCAGTATCATTTCATTATTTTGATGTTTTTAAGTATCATTAGTCATGCATTCCTTTGAAAAGTTATCTAGATTTATTTCCACATTTAAATTGTACTGTATTATGGCTATATGCTTAAATGTTCATTTAAAATTATCTAAGATTTCAGAATTACCTTTATTTATCTATAAATTAAAAACATCTTTTCCCATATGTGTTTGTGTCATCTCAGTACATTCAGGGATTACTTAATTTAGAGGTCTTAATAGTACAGTAGGCATTGAAATTTTCATCAATTTGATTCAGCACCATAGCAAAGCACTCAAGCTTAATTTTAGGTGATGTCATAATGAATCGATGTATATTTGATGTCGAAACATTTATTCATTGTTTGCTATTACTGCTTGGTTACATGTTTATCTGAAAGAGGGGAAAATGTACAATTTCATTGTTATTTTTGTATTATTCAGGTTGGTCTAGCGGTCGTAAATGGACAGCTCTATGCAGTCGGAGGTTTTGATGGCACTGCATATTTGAAAACTATTGAAGTTTATGATCCAGATCAAAACCAGTGGCGTCTTTGTGGGGCCATGAATTATCGCCGATTGGGTGGGGGTGTTGGTGTGATGAGGGCTCCTCAGACTGAGAATTACTTCTGGTAGCTGGATTAGTTAGATCTATAACAACTTACCTCCCTTATTTTTTCTTCAACGTTCCTTTTCCTCCTGTTAAACCAAAAAAATGTCCAGTGAACCTTGCTTTTCAAGCTATTATATATCTTCTTGATTCCTGTAAAAAATTTAATTGAACCAAGTGGTCTAATTATTCATTCTTGATACATTCCAACTTGCATTGTCCCTGGTGTTACAAATTATTAAGGGATTAATTTTTTCTATTGCAGGTCTTACAGCTCTTACTGATGTGAGTTGTCTCTGAGTTCATTTTTTGAATGCTGGAGACTTCATTTCATTATTTGATTTAGTTCCTTTTTTTACTATTTTTGTTGATTTTATTTATCCCTTGCTTTTCTGCTTGTAAATGCTTTGTTTTGTTTCATTTAATGAAAATATTTGGCTGTACAAAAATATAAATACCTTGATGTCCTCCATGATATTATTATTGAAATTATTTTTGAATAGTGTTTTATAATCTGTCAATGATAAGTTATAAATCATGAGTTATATTTTCATAAAAGGCATCTCAGTTCCTGACACTGATCATTCTTTTTTTTGCTTGCCACTAAATTGTTTGTATTTTGCAGTCTTACCTGAATGTATTTTACCAACTTTTCCTTCACTTCCTTTTCTCATTTGAGTATGCATGGTGTATTTTTCCACCTTTGGTTTTGTTTCCCATGGTGAGGAACTGTAAATATAATTTGTTGTTGAGCAAATGAAGATGAGAAACCTCAAATGAAAACCTTATTCTACTGAAGAACTTGGACTTTGGAAGGAAACTTTGTGAATTTTGTGAACTTTATTTATCATTTATGAAGTGCTAGACTTTTGATTGAATACAAAATCCACAAAATTGTGGCGTTATAACATACTGATCAGAAACGTAATTAAGCCCCTCTGACGTGATTTCATGTCGTGTAAATAGCTTGGTGTGTTTTGAGTGAATGGTGAAAACAAACTTAAATGATCTCCAGCTTTTGCAACTTAGATTCACTTATAGAAAATATCTTAAGCGTGGAAAAACATTTTTGTAGTGTAGAAGGCTAATTTACAGTTTTAGTATGGTGTTAACATATACTGAATATTTTAAATAACCTGAGTTGCATTGTGGGAGAATTTTCATTACCCTTGGGACCAAGTTTTACATTCCTTCCCCCAAGTGGCTATGTAAATGATATCTCCCATATTCTGTTTCTAGATGTTCATATAATTTTCATGTTTTTGTTTTGCCATGCTACTGTCTCATATTCGTGCTCATTTGTGGTCCTTTTTTATCACAAGTAATGGTGGAAGGACTGTATAGAATAGTTTTCATTCATGGCTTTTGTTGGAAATTTGACCATGGAAAAATTGAAAAAGTGAACTTCAGTATGAATACTCATAAGGTTTTGTAGCCTTGTGATGTTAACTGTTTATGATGTTACATTTCCAAGTATACCAACAAATCAAATATGCTGCTTTTGTTCAAATATAATTTTCCTGTTATGAAAGTGATGGCCTCTTATATTGTTAGAAGTTTATGCTGTGAAACCCACGAGAAAGCAAGAATTTTATGGTGTTCAGCTATATAAATTGTTAAATTTGTGAAGATAGAAAACCCATTTCATTACCATCTGGGTTGATTGTAAGTACATTGGTTGAGACCTCAAAGGTCAACCACAAGTGTGCTTTATATAATTTCAACAGCACTGTAATATTTAAAAGTATATTTGGCTATATTAAAAGTTTTGGACTTGTTAAATAGGCATCAAATTGATATACAGCTATAAGCAATAAAGGAGCATATTGTTGATAAATGGTAATTTATGTATTCATAATTATTCAGGTTTTAAAACTTGAAATTTTGGTTTTTCACCCACATGCAGGTTCCTGTAAATGTTCTGACTCTTCTCATTCAGAATGCAGCATATACATTAAAATTGTAGTATCCAATCGAACATCACTACAAATGTAATGGTAAAATAGATTTTTGTGATATAATTGCTCTTCTGAAGTTAATTTGAATCCTATTTTATAGGTAATGTTTCCATTATGGGATTTTTATAAAAATAAGTATAGAAGTTGCTTTTGGTGTGAAGTTCAACAAAAAAGTAACTCCTTATACACCAAACAATTTTGTGGTGTATAAGATATTACTTTTTCATTACATTCATTCTTTATGGTACAATTTGACCAGAAAATAAGGGGCAACTCTGTGTAGTGCAAATGGCAACCTTAAATTAGGTGCAATTGCAAGTTTATGGATAATTCACCACATTAAAAAATACCTTCGAAGTTAAATTTTTGAAATTTATTTCTTTTATAATATCATTGAAGTGCAAGCATACATATGACTTTTCATAGTCCAGAGATTTCCAATTATGGACACTCGAGATTCCATTCAGTGCATCTTACTTCAATTTTTTTAAAACGTGAAATGTCCATATCTGTGGCAGCAGGACATGTCATTAGCAATTATTTTTTTAAATCTGAGCGATATTTTTGCGAAGATAGATGAAATATGCTTTGTTTTTGGCAAGTGTTATGCATGTTACACATTCACAAGATTAGCTCGTTGAAATTTTCACGAGTCATTTGAAATGTCATGTGCAGTTAGCTCAGTGATATGTGTAGCCCCATGCGGCCCTTTAACTCAAAAGTTAGGTGACCCATGGCAAGCATGATAGCTAAACTTCCACCCTCTGATCTGTTGGGGAATTATTAGTCTACCATTTAATGAAATCCATATGTACATTATTTCATAGATGATAGGTAAACTATAACCATGATCATTTAAATCGACTACGATGAATTACATAGTTTATAATATATTCTATATGAGATGGCATGTGAATAGGGTTGCCAACTTTTGAAATTGATTGGGAAGGACAACTTTTTTCAACAAAACTGTTTGCAATGCTATTTATGTCAGAATATTTACAATCGCATCTGATTTTCTCCTCCCACATGATATTTTTTGATGGTACAGTAAAATCACTGTAGGTTTTAGCACTTAATTTAAATGTGCAATCCAAAGAGTTATACAAATGGTGATGTTTAATCGAATGATAAACATGTATGAATTCAGCAAATTATACTAACTTTTTCTCCTTGAGTCTTTTTAACAATAAATGTGTCCATCAGCTTAGTTGAAATTGCTACTTGCATTCTTTGTTTGTGAAATTCACAGTTAATATGCTTTTTAACTGCTCCAATTCCAAGTTATGCAATATAAAATATAATATTGCACAAAGGATATCTTGCTTCAATTGGATTTCCTTCTGCTGACTAAATCCAGTCAAATTGCTTTTCCCAAAATTTATTAATACTATGTTTCTTTGGTTTAGGTGAAGTTGTAGAACTCATATTGAGAAGGGTTAAATTCCCTATAAGTGGAAAATTTTTCAGACAAGTAAATTCGCTTCAATTTTGGGTCATTCCATGGCAAATAGATTGCTCAAAAAAGCCAAATTGATTCGTGGGTTGTCTGACGGCAACAAGCACATGTAAAGGGAGGTTTAGGTGCTCAGTTTTTTATGTACAAGCCTGGGCTGCAGTTGAAACTGTGATTTAGAAATAAGTTTTCGTTTTCTAGTTCACACTCATCTTTAACTGTGCAGTCCAGCCTTCTACAGTAAAAACAGCGTGTAAATCCTCCTTAAGACTTTTTCGTAAAAAGCTCATTTTAAACAAATTTTGATTTAATTGATAGTAGCTCAATAACTTTGGCCAAAACTAACAAAAGTAGAATACTCCTTTAGCCAAGGTTCTACCCCTGACGATGCCCACCTTGTGGGCGAAATGCATTGGGTTTGCAGCCCTCTAGTTGTTTTGGCTAAAGGAGTATTCTACTTTTGTAAATTTTGATTTGATGAATGAAACAATCTTGCGCAATGTTATTTTGTGGTCACTATTAATTTGTTTTGATTTGCAATGGTCTATAGCAGTGCTTGTTTTCTAATTTATGACTGTTAAATATCAAATGTATAGCAAAGCAAGGGAACTATTCAAGAAAAAGGCAAGAAAGATAGGACGTAAAGGAATCATGAACAAAAGTGGTAAAATAGTCTCGGAGCCAGACAATGTAAAGAATGTCTGAATAGAATACATTGAGGTGCTGTATGACAAAGAAGGAAAGCCAAGAAATATTGAATTAAATGAAAAAGAGGATGTGGAAAAAGATCAGCTAGGACCAAGTATTCTCGAGTCTGAAGTTAAAAAAGCAATTGATGACATGAAAAGAAGGATGCTGTTGGGAGTGATGATATACCAGTGGACGTTCTTAAGGTTTTGGGGTCGAAAGCAGTTAAGCAACTCACAAAATTTTTTAACCAAGTATATGATACTGGCATACGGCCTGAAGATTTTTTAGATGTTGTGATGGTACCACTGGAGAAAAAGAACAATGCAAAATGTTGTAAAGATTACAGAACTATTAGTTTAATTTCTCATACAGCTAAAGTTCTAACCAGAATAATAACCAAAAGAATTGAAGGTAAAATAGAAAAGGAGCTGCAAGATAATCAGTTTGGTTTCAGAAGAGGAACTAGAGATGCTATAGGATGTATGAGGATGATGATAGAAAGAGCGCTAGAAGTCAATAAAGGTATGTATTTTTGTTTTGTAGATTGGGAGAAAGCTTTTGACCGAGTGAAATGGGATACAATGCTGGGTATTTTAAACAAAATATGAATAGATTGGAAAGATAAAAGACTGCTTAAAAACCTTTACTTTGATCAAAAGATTAGAGTCAGGGTTGAAGGAGAAGAAACAGAAAGTACTTCAATAGGGAGGGGAGTGAGGCAAGGTTGTCCTATTTCACCAGCGATATTTAATATTTATGCAGAAACAATAACAGAAGAAGCGTTGATGGAAGAGAAAGGATTTAAGATAGGAGGTGAAAGTATTACCACCATTAAATACGCAGATGATCAGGGCTTAATAGCAGAAGGCGAGAAAGAGCTTCAGAGGATGACAGACAGACTAGTGGAGGTTGGCCAACAATATGGAATGAAGATCAATGCAGAAAAAACGAAAGTCATGGTGGTTTCAAAGGAACATAAAGAATTAAATATAATGGTAAATGGCCAAAAATTGGAACAAGTAAGTAGTTTCAAATATCTCGGCAGAATTTTAGCGCAGGATGGAAGTAGTACACAGGACATCAGAAGTAGGATTGCAATGGCAAAAGCAGCATTTAACGAGAAGAAGGAGCTTCTCACAAGCAAGAAAATAAATTTAGAAACAAGGAAGAAATTAGCAAAATGCTACATATGGAGCATAGCTCTTTATGGTGCAGAGACGTGGACGGAGGAGGAAAAATATTTAGAAAGTTTTGAGATGTGGGTATGGAGGAAAATGATGAAAGTGAAATGGACAGAGAGGAAGAGAAATGAAGAAGTATTAGAAATGGTGGGAGATGAAAGGATGCTAATAAAAACAATCAGGAAAAGAAAAGCAAATTGAATAGAGCACATATTGTGAAGACAGTGTTTACAAAGGACGATCTTAGAAGGAAGAAGAGGAAGAGGGAGAAAAAGAATAGGAATATTAGAGAATATAAAGCAGGGATATAATACTTACAGAGGCATAAAAGAGGCTTCTAGGGAGAGAGAAATGGAGGCAGCGATTCAGTTAAAACCTGTCTTCGGACAGAAGCATGATGATGAATGAATGAAATATCAAATGGATTACATAATAAATTAGTTGAAAATAAGGCCAAACTGTGTCCTTCCCAACATCAGGGAAGGATGCAGGACAAATCATTTGAAAGGACTGTCCTTCCCAGAGGAGGGTTCATGACCAGCTGATTCCCTCTTGTCTATGCACAATGGATATCTATGAGGTAGTGCAATAAAGAGTTGGTCCATTGCACGATGTGCTAACTTTTGCTTATAAAACAGTCAAAAGTGAACGGTAGCTAAATAAGGAAAATGGAACTAATGCAACCACTTCACCCAACCTGGAGGAGAAAAATGGAACGAATCCAACCCCCAACCACAACCCGGGGGAGGAAAATGGAATGAACCCAAACTGGGGGAGAAAAATCGAATGAACCCAACCCGGAGGAGAAAAATGGAATGAACCTAACCCCCAACCCTGGAGAGGAAATAGAACGAATCCACCCACTTAACCCAACCCGAGGAAGGAAATATTAATCAAATTTATCACAATTCCGGTTTGATTCAATGGTTTTACTGTTAATTAAAATTTGTACGATCTTTTCTTCATCTCCAAACATCCGCATAAATTCTTCAAGAGTCGGAATCATTTTTAAGGATTGATAAGAGGTCATAGGGGGATAGGGGTAGTCGTTGGTTGATAGTATGACATGGTTCCGCATGTGGCCGTTGCAATTTTCGATGCCACAGTCGGGGAATATATTGCTCTTTAGCCAAAGATTCCTTCTTGCTATGAAATAATGGAAAATTGTATTATTCAGATTGTTATTTACATGCTAATAGCATCGATTAATTTGCAAAGAACTTCAATTTCGTGATATATCATATTAATTAGAAAAGAAATAATGTTCATGTACACGGAAGATAAGTAAGCTAAATGTATTAAATAGGTATTGTACCAGTGGCGTAAATATGGGTACACGATCGCGTAAGGGCCCAAGACCAAGGGGACCCTCACCCTTGCATCCATTGTTTATAATAATTTATAAATTTAATTATTAATTATAAATATAAATACTTTGTTTATCAAAATTCTATATTTATGTTATTTCTATTAATATCCATTACACTCAGAACACACTAACAATTATTCAATTATTAAGTGGGGCCCTGAGAGATTTTTTGCTAGGGGCCCAAATGCTATAGTTACGCCACTGTATTGTACTATATATTTTTACAGGATAAGACAATGAAATACAGAACAATTCTTAATAAACGGATGTCTGGCAACCTAAGCTACCTATTTTTACTTTCTCCATAACGTAGTATAGGAGAAATTATGTTTTTCATGAAAAAATCGAATTCGAGATTTTAACAGCAATACACGTTTTGAGGTCCCCTGAACACGTTTTGACCATTTTCTCGATGATGTATGTGATAGATTTTTTGTGGGTGCTCTAACTCAAAAACTATTAATCGGGTCAACGCGAAATTTTATAATTAACATTTTTATGAAAGACAAAAGAACGGATTAGTTTTTGGTAAAAATCGGTCAACCGTAAGTGGGTGTTTACTCTTGTCACATCCATTATTTTGAAATATTTGCTTTAATATTTGATAAATATAAAAATGAATCGGAATAAAAGTTGTAGGAAATTTAATTTTCTACAACCTTTGTTTGAAACATTTTCCCATATAATGCATTGTTTAAGAGATATCTTATATTTTTAGCTGCCACCACCACGCCATCTACCGACGACTATTGTTAACAATTGACGTTTAGTTACGTCTTACTTAGTAACGCTTCTATTGCTTTTTTTAATTGTTGGAGCTTTGTGGCTATATCCAATATCAGAAGGCTATGATTTGAATTTATTTCTGTTCTTTGTAAAGTTAAAAATGTTCTTGCAGTTTTCTTAAAATATTTATTATGTAACTTATTTGGAATTTTTACAAATATTACAGATATGGAGAAAGTCACGTGGTGGCCACATCAGAATTTTAAAGATACACGTCATTTTATCTTTCATCTATTTACAGCTCCCTCCACGGTACCACGGTACTACTCATGCGCTCATAGATGTTTGTTTTCTTCGATAAATCTGACTTCCGGTTAAGTTGTCCGTGTATATAGTCAGCTGTTTCTGTAGTGTGATCAAGTCCGAAATGGTTAGTGATATCAGGGTTATTGGCCTTTTACAATCATATTGCATACATATATGGACTCTTCAATGTCTATTTGTTCATACTTTCAATGTTAATGTGGTAATAGTGAAGTGGATTCATGTATACGCTGTTTTATTCAGTCTTTCGCAGAGAAAATAGGCGCCATGATGCAAAGGCCAGGGCAAGATGCTGTCCCTAAAGACGACGTGCCTTGGTGGATGAAATACGCAGGGAGGGGACTTGGGACTGTTGGAGGAATAAGTATAGAAAACAACATATTTTGTAATGTTTAGTGTTATGCCTAGGCAATTTGTTTAATTTTTCTATATTACTTCTAACAATCAAATTACCACGTATCATTTTTCCTAGTTGCCATTGCTTTGGGATTTTGGAACTGTTTCGGTATCATTCTTGCTGATGTGGCTTGTCTTCTTAGTGGGATTTGGCAAATGTAAGTTTAACATTTAAAAAATAACTAATTTGTATGTCATGTTGTTCGGTCATTCGTGAGAATGAAAAGCTTCCGTCAATCTTTCAGGATTGCTGGATTTCTAGTCGTAGTGGTTGAAGCACCATGCTGTTGCATGTTTATTGACTTTGTCCAGAATATAAGCGATTGGGTTGATAGAAAACCTTATTTTTATCGAGGAGGTTTCTATGTGGGGTATGTAATCTTATCCTTTGAAGTGTATTTACTTTGGATTTAATGCCATAACTAAATATGCACGATGGTTATTTTATTTCAGCATCGCACTACCAGCTATTTTCTTGTGTGCTAACTTGAGAAGTATATTTGGAAGTGGACTTATATTCACAACTGGTGTAATATATGGATTGATGTCACTTGGCAAAAAGTAAGACAAAATATGTTTTTGATACTATAAAAACGTACAGTCCTGAAGCATTTAAATATTATTATAGAAAGTAATATATGCATGCGTAATTGCGTCGTTATATTTCATACGCGAAATTGAAATAAAAAATTTATTTTAAATGTCGTACACTTTCTCAAAGGTGACTAAATAATTCTAAAATGAAAATTGCGTATTACCGGTTTTCACCTTGTATTTGTGATGCTAAAACTTTTTTTTACCTCTATCTAACAAACATTTCCCAAATTTTAGCTGATGAAACTTGCCATTGCTTTATTATCTGCTATTTATAACTATATCCATTAAAACTGAATTTACTTCTTCATAAATATGTTAATAATGAAGTTTTTAATTGCTTTAGTATTATACATGATTGCTAAAGTATTTTCGTGGGCATGTTTTTAGGAACCTAATGTTTTGCAAACAAAGCTTCATAGTATATTTTATGGATTAACTTGCCTACAAAAACTGCTGAATATGGTTACATTTGTTGTAAGATATGTTGCTGTGCTCACTATTGTTGACTACAGCATACACACAGTCCATTAAATTCATTGTTTATATGGATTGTGCATAAAGATTATTTAAAAATTATATTACATACATACAGTTTTGACTATCCATGATTGAAAAATTGTATCTGGTATGCTCAACTGTAATATCTAGTATTGATTACCCAGTTCTGTGAAGCTCGGTGTTTGGCTAATTTTACTAATATTTAAATGCATGTTATTAAAGGAGCTATGTACTAACTAATCTTTACCAGAAGGAGAGACAAGGAGGATTTTTAGAATCTTTTCAAGTTTCTTATGTATTCAGTTTGTCTCTCTGGTCTTCTGTTTGGGCAATATCTCATGAATCCTGCAACTTAGAGAAATCAAATTTTCAGGATAAGGTGGTCTACATGATAAAAATTTGGTTGATCTAGGATCAGCTGCTGAGGATGCTTCAAATTTGGAAAATTCAAAAATTTGAAATAATATTGTAGCCAAACTCCTGAAGCTAAAGAAGTAAAGTTTTCACATATGGGAAGGTCAAGTGAGGGTCTACATTTCAACTGTGCAGGTTGTCCCCTCCCCAAAGGGTTAGGAAAACCAGAACCTTGAAAATTTTTAAGAATATCTGCTTCTACCTCTTACTGTATGAAGGGTATCTTACTTGTTTGAAGTATAGGTTGCTTATTTTTAAACTTGAAGTGTACATTATGTCTCTAAGGGATGACTCCCCCTAAAACCTCATTTTCACATAAGCTCCAGCCCTCGCCAACCATGGGTTGTCAGGAATGTAACCCCTGCAATTGTCAAGTGACTATTGTATACATTTTTCTTTTAGTTAATTTGGTTTGGACATAAAGTGAATGTTTATTCTAAGGCAGTTTCAAGATAAGTACTCTATTTAATGTAAATAATGATTTTTTTAAATTGTCTTTCTTTGTAATTCCCTCATTTTGATGTGCCTACTATGTCAATCTTCTGCAGAACAGGTAATAGATGTGTTAAAAATATTACAATTACATAGAAGTGTATAAAATAAATAGTTCTGACTTTTTGTGCATATCCTTTGCTAGAAGAGTTTTATATTATCGAGTCATTGATGATGAATATAAATCAGGCCTTTTTTCTTTGTGAATAATAGTCTTATTTATTTTGCAGGTCTAACTCGAATTAACTGTATGAGAAAAATGTCTTAATGTATACTTTTATTTACTAAAATATCGTGTAAAGATAATTATCATTCATATTTCATGCATATACTTTATATGAATGATTTTATTATAGACAATGTGTGTTTTCTGCATAGCACAGATAAACATTATTTCAGTGGTTCTCAACTGGGGTGACATCACACCCCAGGGTGACGTGAGAGTTATTGAGGAGTGATATGAAAATTTGATAAATTCACAGGGTGTCATTCTGGCTTATGAAAATAAATAAAATAATCAGAGTACAGGCCCCTGCTTCTTTAAATACGTACAATTTATCTCTATGTGACTGGGAAAGCCCAATTTATCTTTAAATGCTAGCCAAAGGAGATGCAACTGTAAAGGGTGACACACACAAGAAAAGGCTGAGAACCACTGTATTATTTAGTAATCGTATTGTAGCATATTATGGTGATCATGGTTTTATGTCATGTGCTTGTTGTAGTTTTATCATGACTATAGGGTTTAAGTTGTTTAATTTAATTAATTTTTATTTTTATAACCTCATTTGAGTGTGGTTGATATATCTGAGAACATGCCAACTATTTCCTGTATTAATGAATTTAACATCCTTTCTTACGGCAAAAATTGATTCAGTGTACGAACATTCAGGTAATGAACACATTTCAAGGTATGCATTGTGTTTGGGGTCCACCTAGATATAATTGTCATACAAGTCTCATTTCATGAACTGATTCACTCATTCTAAGCTTAACCAAGGCCTGTTCTGGATGTTTTCTGCTTTAACTTCTTTTCTTGAGATTTTTCTGTTTGTGACAAACTCAATTCTTTTGGTTAAAGTTGTGATTTTAAATAAGATTAGGTAAGGCAATGAAAAATAAAATTTGAAACTTCAATGCAAAGATTGTAATGTGGTTTGTCAGTCAGACAGGCAGAAATTTTAAAATTAGAATTAATAAACAGTGCTTCATGACAAATAAAACCATTTCTCATTTTCCCAAACATTTATTAAGCTATTATCATAATAGTGATTTCACCCATACCATCCTCCATCTTGAAAGTATGGGATCCAGGCTGGATTCATTGGAACAGTTTGAACTATTGCAATGCATGGTTTCCCCTAATTGTCAAACAATTAATGAAGTCCTATTCTCTTCTCACTCCCCCTACTGGATATCCCACAGTTATACACTCTGCCAGGGAGTAAACTACTTTGTAACCGTATTACTTAAGTATTAATTTTCTTTCCCTCTTCTCTCCTTTTCACCCCCCCCTTTTTACCACTAATACCATCTGTTATATGTACAGCCAATAACATTATCTTCCTCCCCTCCATTTTTCTCCTACTGTTTTAAATATATATACCCTGTTAAAGTTTGTATTTTCACCTGATGATGTTGCTCTGCAACGAAGCCATGATCGTGTGAAATCTATGTGGAAATTACAAAGTTTATTTTTCATTATCATGAAGAAGTTCCACAGAGTTACGCCGGAAACTATCACAACATTAGATAATATTCCTTTCTGTAAGCACATTTCTTTATACAGTGTGTCCTCGATTAATGTCATTAATTTGTTCCTGAAAATCACGATGTAGAACAAAACAATGTTAAATGAATAAATAAAAGAACTTAAGCCATAACACACAAGGGTTAATAAATGAGCCCAATGCATTTCACAGTTTCAACACATTCAATGCATTTCAACAATTGACCTCTGGTCACTGTCGTGTCAGGTTGCCCCTGAAGATGCCCACATAGTGGGTGAAATGCATTGGGCTCATTCATTAACCCTTGTTTTTTGGCTTAAGGAGTTCTTTTATTTATTAATTACAAGCCAAAGTGTTGAGCTATTTATGTTCAATGTTAAATGAGTCAGTATTTCCCATAAGAACCCATGTTATACAGTATAATGTTCCAAAACCTCTTGAAACACAAAATGACGTTATATACTGTATTTGATGCAGCTATATGGTGTCACGTATGATATGAATGGTATCAGAACATAAATATATCAATATAACTATACTAACAAAAATTGCATAAAGTAAACAACCAGATTTTAAGTCGCCTAAAATTGGAAAAGGCTACATTTCACAACAGTACCTCTAGTTACAAGAAAAACTATGTATGTACTACCAATCTGGTAAAATGTAGTCATACCAACGGTAGAGAATAATGAGTTTTTAGTAGAAAGTTTGTAGAGAGCCACAAACACTTCGGTGAACTCATGAGTTGACATTGCTAGAAAAGAAATGCAACAAACAAATTATTTCTTGTAGCAGTTACTGTACAATTTATGAGAATCTACTGTAGTAGAGACAAATAAAACATTTATTTCATTGTATTTATTGAATTGTGAGTTTCATTAGGCCCAAAGAAGGATAACCACTCCATCAAGCCACAGCTGATACAAACAAAAATATAATCGAGGGACTTTAAACTCAAGTTATTCCAATAGTCCAAATAATTTCAAGTTTATAAATAGGGCACTCGGAAGTTTTCCTTTCTGCACAGTTTATAAAGCTTGTAAGGTTTCTATTAAAGGGACTAAGAGGATTTTAATGACTGCTGAGGAATTTCAAGAAGGAGGCCACTATCACTTCTCTTTGGACCCATTGATAAAAAATATCACTATGCAAATTTAATAAATATATGTTAATCCAAAACACTTTTCCTGCACAAATAAGGCATTCTGCAATGACTGGAGTAGTGCAGCACAACGAATATGTGTGAGAGTCATCTACACAGTATTTTTTTATGCGTCATTTCAACACCAAGTCAGGATGATGTTAACTCAAATCATCGGCAATGTTAATTGGAATATGGGTAGTAATTTTATTACAACCTTAATGGGAATCAACGTTGATCAAAGTGTTGTTAAACTGAGGACACACTGTACTAAAATCTAAAGATCTTTGTTGGTGATGTTTTTTTTACTTTGAGACCATTATTTTTTTGCATTTTTCAGAACACATTAGCTGTAGACATCAAATGAAGATTTCTCCACTTAGTGAATATCTTGCAGTTTTATTTCATAACAGAGTTCGGAGATTAAAATGTTTGTGCCGCAAAATTGTGTTTGATTTGAAAGAATGAGAAATTGTAATGGATTCATAATCACATATTCTTCTTCCCCATTGTAGCGATGATTTTGGAGAAATCAGTGTGAAGATGGTCCATTAAATGTTCTTATATTATCCCTGTGCATTCCATCATGGGTATCAATCTCTTTCATTGCACTATAAGTTCACTTTACATAAACCCTCCCTCTTGAATAAGGGGCACGCGACAAGATATGGCTAGTGCTGCCACTGGGACTGCCATGTCTCCAACTAGCCAGATGCCACCAGCTGGAGCTCCAGCATATCAGCAGGGTGGGGTAGGAATGGGTGGTGTCGGGGACATGCAACATTCGACTCTGATGGAAGATCCTGATGTGTGGAGACCAACATAAGGAGGTCATATTCTTGCAGCATTCATAGCTATCTTAAAATGATTCCTTCATCATTCTTTCACATTGATGTGCTATTCTTGAACCTATGGAATATATTGCATATTTGTTAAGCAATGCTAGTTTTTCTGTTATTTATCTCTTGTTTGCTTCAGTGGACATTTTGTTAGGGATGATGCATTCTTAGTTTTTTTAGCATTTGCAAGTTCTCTTTTTGCATCTTGATTTTTTGTTGTGAGAGTACTGCACATAAATAGGTGTATATAAAACTATTATAGCTCTTAAATATTTATAGCCATCTGTAACAGAAGGCTGTGTTTTTTAGCTGATTACTTATCATCAGGATGGTATGCTTCAAATTAAATATGGAAACGGTAGGGAAGGCAGCAGGATAATCAAAAAACATTCTCAAGAAATATTTTTTGATAAGGTTTTAAGAAAATATACAGGTAACACTGGTTAATTTGCATTTTTATAAATATCCCATTATTCTTAGCCGTTTATTTGGTACAATATTCAGCCCAAAAACCTTCAGACAAAAATATACTGTCAGAAGAACATAAAAGAAGTTAGTTGGTTGCAGACAGCTTCAACTTGCTGATTTATAAAAAACCTCTGGCAGTATATTTCAGTATCTCATGCCACATCACTTTCTAAATGCTCTTCTTTTTCATGCATGGATAATCCTAAAAGCTGAAATGTATTTTAGGGAATACTGAGACATGCGAACTTGCTAACAATGAATTGAGTGATATTACTCTCATTGGTGGCAGATGCTTTTATGTTATTATCTTCATTAATTCTTTTAATTTGTTCATGAATCAAATTTGCTTTCTGAAACAATGTTGATCACTACTTTGCACACACAATTGGTTTTTAGCTTTCGAATATCTAAAGATGATCTTAATTTGACTATGTTTACAGTATAAACTTGCGCAAAACTAGCATCATCTTTTTGGATTAATTTATGCAGCAAGAAACTATTTTGAATGATTAATAAATCCTGTTAGCCAAGGTTGATTTCTAATGTGTGCTTAAGATTGCACCAGGGAAACATTCATGATTATTTTTGTTGATTGCAAGCCAAGAAAATTAAAGTAACTTCCTGGAAAGATAGTTAATTTTATCATCTTGATATTAGAGTTTATGTTTAAGACTGTCCTTCCAGTTTCCCAAAATAGACTAGCATTTTACTAAATTGATTTTTTTGTATTTGGGAGAGAGATTGTGTATTTTTGCATGTTTGCATGTGATAATTAGTATGGAATGACTGTTATGTTAATTTTATTGTATTTGGCATTTTTTGCATTAATGTTTAATTTCCATTTGTATTTATATTCAATTGATTTGTGATGTCCGTCTGTCCATCCGTACGCATATATCAGGGAAGAATTGGCTGAACCGATTTCAACCAAATTTGGTACATGGAATATTTACATAAAATAATGATCAAAACGGCATATTTGGACCGGGTTGACACAGCAGGGGTGCCACAATTGCAAAATTAAACTTTTTGGCAATAATAAATTTGGACGGAATTGGCTGAACCGATTTCAACGAAATTTAGTATGAAGAAGGTGTGCAACATTAAAAAACAAAGTCAATATTTTAAATGTAGCTATAGAAAGCAGGGCTGCCACAATGCAAGTAATAAAATTTTTTTACAAGTATTTGTGTTGAACTGTTCACATCAATGTTAACCAAATTTAAAGTTAATAATTTACACATGTACAAATCCATAATAGCATATTTGGACCGGATCAACCAAATGGGTGCCATACTTACAAATTAAATTCTTTCAGTAATTACGGATTTGGAAGGAATTGCCTGAATGGATTTAAAATAAATTCTTTATATAAGATTTGTACAACATAACATAATGAAATCAAGATGTTTAATGCAGAGATAAATAGCAGGGCTACAACAATAAAAAGTAAAATTATATTTTACCTGTATTTATAGAGAACTGGCAGCATGAATTTTAATCCAATATAATAAACAATCTTCATATAAATAAATAACCAAAACAGCATATTTCAACCGAGGCAACTAAACAGGGCTACCATAATATCAAGGTTAGAATTTTTCTGTAACTAGGAGTTTGGAAGTTTTTAGCTGCACTGATTTCAAAAAGAATTTTCGCTTGTAGGGCGAGTATAGAATGGCAAAATGAAATGAACATGTTTCCAGCATATCTATAATGCAGGGCTACCACCATATAAGGAAAAATAATTTTCTGATTTCAAAGCCAATACATTAATATATGATTACTCGATGGCAAATTTGACGAAAAGCACTTATGTACCACGGGACACCCGTGCACATCCCTACTTGTTTATGGTTTGGTGATATGCATCAGAATTTTGATTTATAATATGTGCTATAGATTGTTAGCATCATGTGTTATTGCTTTAAATTGTTAGCAGTAATAGTATGTATTTTGTTTTATTGCTAGTTGCAGATATCATTAGAATACACTAGGTATGTCTAGAATACTTGGTATTTTAATGAGGCTGATATAAATTTTCATATTTTAAGTTACTGCTTATTTTTTACAGAATAATATATTAGTTTTCTCATTTATCCTGTAAGAGAAATTTACAGAGAAAAGTTTTGCTTTTAATGTGAAATTCCCTTTAATTCATTTCAATCTTTTGTCTACTATTCATTTGTTAATAATTCTAATTTATATACTTTTCTTAACTCTCTAGGAAGTTCATTGAGTTAAAGGAATGCAATGGTATTGCAGTTATTCGATTTTTTTGTACCCTTAAATTTTTTTTACCAAAATTAACTTTTAAAATATACTCTTATTTAATCAAGCTTCAGTTGTAGCTCAGTAAGTGTTTATCATGAATCAGTGAAGCTATTTTATGTGAAAATTGTCCTCTATTAATACAGATCATTTTGATGTGTATGTATTACATATTTAAGTCTAAAATGAATTTTCCAAAGAAAAATGCCAATTCGGATAGAGCGTGTTTAACAGGGCGCATTATCATCTGATTTTTAATGATTCCACAATAAATAGTAATATTTGTTAAAGCCAATTTCAGGCAAATCAATAGTACTGTGGTGACCATTATTACATCGGAATATGAAAACTAAGCAGATCTTTCATTCAGAATCTTTGTTATCTTTAGGGCGGACGCAATTGAGATGAGGAACAATGCATCCATGCAGCTCGGGCAGGATGGATCTGTACCTTCTACATCACAGGAAAACTACCCCACACCAACATCCCAATCAGGGATGAAATCAACTTTGGTTGATAATGCCCAGCCAATTGGAATAAGCCCTGTCCCTAGTTATCCTTATGACTCTGGAGTTTGAGAGATTGACACTCACTGTTGTGTCTCTGAACTTCTTGTGCACCCAAACAACTACGGTATCTACTTCCTTGTATGATAGACCCATGCTGTGTGAGAACACTGATGATCATAATTTCCATTCACCTTAAGTGCAGTATTCTTCTGAGTCTTTTGAGTTCATGGACCTTTACCCTTATTTACGTCTAGCTGTATAAGTTAGCTTGCATTGCCGTAATTGTATTTGATGTTTCTGCAGCTAAATTTCAATGTTATTTTGATTTAAAATTGGAGTCACTGAAATTTTATCATTTAAGCAGTTCCACGTGGTACATTTGTTGTTGATATTCTGTTGTTGTTAATTGCTGAGGTAGTTTGCATTGGGTGGTTGAAGTTTATTTCAAATGTTAGAAGTATTCGGTCAGGCCAATTATTTTTTGGATCGTATGTGTTATATAAATTGGACATAAACTGAGTGTGTGAGTGCTCTATATATGTATATATATATTGAATGTGTATAATCAGACAGTGAATTCATGAAGCTCAGGTGCCAATTAAAAATGTGAGTTTGGCACATTTCCAGTATTTCTGGCAGAATAGCCAATGAGAGTGAACAGTTGTTTTATCATGTTAAAGGATGTACCAACTCTTCAATATAATGGCAACAGAAAAGCTTAATTTGGAGAGCTCTCATGAAATGTAAAATTGTACTAGTCCCATGACTGTCCTTGATCTTTCATCAAAATTAGTAGGCACCTGCATCATTTTAGGTTGTTGATTATATTGATCTCAGCAAAAACTGGAAAGCCATTACCTCCGGCAACAGTCTTTGTTCCAACCATAAATTGGAATTGATTGACTGTTTCAATTTGTGGGTTATCTTCCATTTTTTATCGCTCACCTCAGCTGGAATTATTTTTACAGATGTTTTCTGATTTTTCATGCTATCCTTTTTACAAATTCAATGTTTTTTTGGAGTAATTCAAAATAGCTTGTATATAACATTCCCTTATTTTTCCAAACTATGCTCATCATTCCCAAGTATGGATTTTAAAATGAAGTATGAAGTGTTTTAATTCATTTTAAACTTTGTGTGTGATATAGTTTTGTAAGTGATTGTTTGATAAGTAATTTCTTGCTCCTCTGTCTCCTATTGGAAATGCATTTAATTTAACCAGTTAAGTTATGGTATTCTATAAATTTGATTTATGAACTTAAGAAAGTGCGAGAATGAACATCAAGTAAACATCAAGGTAAAGTCTTAAAACTTTTATTTCTGGTTATTTTAACATTTTTCAATGAGCATTATAGCCAATTTTGCTTATCAGTGTGGCGTTTCATCACATTTTATGGGCCAATTAACTTGTAGAAGAAAGATTTCTTGTGCAACTTTTGTCAGGTATATCACAATGCAGGGCCAAATAATATCCTGCATTTTCTGTGTTCAAATAACTTTGTACTTGTAGTAAGAATCTATCATTCTTCCTCCTTCATAGTGGAACTTTGTGGTGTTTAAACGTTGTTTTCAAACCTATCCAACAATTTAGAGCAAGAGGAATGTACTTGTATGCAGAGTTAAACATGTATCATAAGCAAAGTGGCTGTCTAAATTCTCTGTACTTCAGTAAAGTGCTATTCTATCCTATAATGTAGTTAACAAGGCTCATTTTAGGAGCCTGCTTGATGTTTATTGTATTCTGTTGATGTGCCTAATTTTTGTTATTAAACATTAAGTAAAACCTCCCTATTTATCATCCCAACTAAGAAAGAATAAAAGCCAAATGTGAATGTTGCTAGCAACTATAATTTATTTTGTTTTCTGGTGTTGTATTTAAGGCATGCTGGGGTGCATTATGTGATATTAAGAATGCAGTTTGTTAGGCTAATTGTGAAGTTATTCACAATTTGGTTGAGAATGGTTGTAATTGCTGGTGATCATGTAAATATTTTAATGTGGACTGAGAAATTGTTCAACTTGTGTATGAGAGTATAAGTAAAATATTTAAAGCTAACTTGAAAAAGGCTCTTATTTTTGCCGTTTCAGTATTTTTTAAGAGCAATTAATAAGTGTCTCAAACTATCATAATTATCAATGAAATAATTATTTCTTTGTCTCTGGCTTGTGCTTCTTCATTGTCAACCAGTTTCATTTTGCAGCTCCTTGAAGTGAACTATCTTAAAAAATTGAGGATAGAAAAATTTGTTTTTCCTGATAATCATGCTAATTTTGAACATTTTGCCCCATGAGACTACTAGAACATATTCAGTCTTTCAAAAAGGAGCAAATGTTCTTTATCAGGCTTGTAATATTATATTTATATTAAACTGAATATGAATTGTTTCTGATTATATTTACTATTGTTATAACTGTGAGCATGTATTTATAATACACATATCATACCAAAAGGTTATTTCCAAATATAAATGTTAGTGATCATATGGTTTGACTATTAATAGCTATAACTTGTATGTTTAGTTGATTCATTATTAAAAGTTTAACACAATATACACAATGACTTAAAAGTGCTATCTTCATATTGTGAATATAATGGTAATACACTTGACAGTATAGATTTTAAAATGTAATAATTTAAACTTTCTAATGTTTTTGTTTGAGCTAAAATGGTAGTATTGCTAGTAAAGGCAATGTCCATATAACATACAGGTTACATTCTTGAAAATGCATTTGTTAAGCAGACAGTGATAAACCATATAAATACAAGTTATAAATGGATGTTTTATGGTAAAAGCCCATGAATATTTTCATCCAAAAATTAGCTGTAATATTGTACCACTGCATTTATAAAGGAACAAACATTAAATTTAAGAATTAAAATAAAGCTTAGAAACAACATATATATGAATGAATACACATTTGAAAAATAATAGGTGAGAAGAAAATTTATTGGAAGGGGGGCTGTTTCAGGATTAGCCTTCGGAGTTGATTTTGGTTGTGATTTGGAAGTTGTTGGAGGAGTTTCCATTTTTGGATATTCTATCACCCATTGAAAATTTCACTAATTGTTTAAAATATGAAAGCATGAGCAAAATATAACGAGTTAAGATGACTGACCATACATTACACAGTAACACCTTGTGTGGGGTGACGTATGACAATATAGAGTACAATGTATATATCAGTAGATAGTGTGTATGTACTTACGGATGTACAGTATTGTTATAAAACGTACATACAAGCTGATGCACATTATGCAGATGCTGCTTGTTTAGCCATAAATACATTTGATGAGTTTCCATTCCCAGTAGCATTTTATAATGGTTTTATTGGAATCTAAGATTTGCAAATTGCTACTGAAGTTGTCTTTGACAGTTTCATATGTATGACTGTAAGATAATAGTTATATGATTAGCTTGATAGAAGTCTTCAACAATTGTTTTTAACTCAATTTTGCTGTTGAATGTTCCTCCATATTTCCATATCTTTATCATGTAATTTAAGTCACTGAGGAATACATTTATCTATTTTGCCCCTTAATTACCATTACAATTTGTGATTTTTAGTCCTTTTGTTGTATTCATGCTGTATAACAGCGGTTCTTAAAATTGTGGCCCTGGGGCTCACTATAAAGAAATTTGCATAGAAGAGGTCCTCAGATTACTATAGTTTAAGTAACTACTGTATAATGCTGTTGCTGCTCCTCTGATTCCGGAGCATATATCTTGTTTGGAACACCCATTTCCGCTCATGTATATTATAAAAATGACCGAAATCATTCCAGATATTAGTCTACGCATAAGGAACTTTTGAATTTTAATGTTTATCGAAGATTATATATTCTACTTGGGCTATTTTTCCTTGTAATTGAAAAATTGGGTATTTTCAAAATCTGTTGCCTTATGACAAGGACCATGTTCCTATAGTAAATGTGCTCCTACCTCCTGGACGCTCTTTGGAGGTGCAACAAATTTTTTATTAAGTTGTTTATCTGGTTTTTTAAGTTTGAAACGTATACATTAGAAAATGTCGAAGTTGAAATATAACAACAGCAGAAAAACCGATCGAATGAGCTTTACATTGAATTGTCACAAATTAAAGACAAAAATGAACTAGCAATCCAGATTTCGAATCGATTACAAACAGCAGTTAACTTATACTCTCGGAATGGTACTGCTCAAGGATGCTAAAATGTAAAGAAAAAATATTGCTGTCACGCAATGTATTAAAGTCAAATATTAGGTGCGTGCGCCTAAAAAACAAAAGATCCGGCACAATTCGTCTCGAAACTTATTCGGGTCACTGGAACAAATCTCGAACAATGACGACGATAGGCTACATTAGATAAATGGAATATCTGAAGTGCGCTTTAAATCAGCAGATAACAAACTGCATCTCCGACCTTATTAAGGCAGCCGACCTCATCGCGTTTTTTTCCATCCGCCAACCAGTTGACTTGATGTTAATTTCAAAATATTATTAATATCTCTTTTATTTGCGAAAAATTGTTTTATTTTAATATCTATGCATAGAAATTGAAACAAAAACAAACCAGCGCTGCGCCGCTGCCGCTAGTTTGTGAGCCTGAACCCCTGAACTAAAGTTTTAATAGTTCCAACGGCACTTACTAGATGTCTTAACCATCTGCGTCGACTTGAATCGACTGAAGAGGGCGGGAGCAGACGGAAAGAAGTGGAGGGGAATATCAACCACGACGAGAAAACACATCAAATCTTCTGTTCGTCCGGGAAGGAGCGCGCGGTTTTCAATGACTCCAGAATTTACATATTTCATCGAATACAACCAAACGTGGCGCTTGTGATGGTGTCTTTCAGCTGCAACTTTTATCGGACCCAGTAAAATAGGAAGTGAAATATAAATATTTGAACTGTCTTTTATTAAGGGTGGCGCCAAAAGCTTTCAATCGTACAATTGGTTGCATTTTTACCTTAGAGAGAATAAGAGTGAGTGGGTAAATGATAGCAATTTTGAGTGGACAGTGAATACTTTTAACCGATTGTTTCTGAAGTTATGGAACACTCGACTCTGAGCAGAGAAGATTTCTACAGGAGTCGTGCCCCGAAAGCGTTTTTCCTACCATTCATTAATGGTACATGGCAGCCAATGTATCCACCAAAATATTTAGAAAACGGGGACGTGCACTATGACGAAGGACAACATCTTGCCACCGGCTATGAGCAGTTCGTAGCTGACGTTTGGGTGGGTGTGGTTCTAACTCTAATGGTTCTAAGTTGCCTCTGCTGTATGTGTTCCTGCCTTCTTTATCAGCGATTCCAGGAGTGGAAAAGGAAAGGTGAGGAATTCATGATTTTTGGGAAGCCCAACTTCTGTAGCGTTTTTATTGGAAATACATAAACTTGAATTCGTTTGAGGTCGTGACATTTTATGTTTCCTGGGATATGAACAAAATATTTTTCTGATGATTCTACCTCTTTAAACCTCAACAATGCTTCATTTATAAACCCGTCATATTCAGATATGACTGTATACTGTTTTCCTTTGGTAATTTTAAAAATATTTATTATATAATATACTAATTATATTTAGTGCTGTATTTTGATAGCTTGTATTGTGGTCTTCTCGCTCTATATTGACATTGAGTTTTAACATAATTTTACTGTCATTATAAACAAGAAATGTTAACTTTTTAATGTCTGAATTCGCTCTCTCGGGCAGACCCTTCAATTTAGATAATACCGAAGTTTGCTATTCTGGGATACATTATATCTGTACTATAAAATCTACTGAAGATATCGGCCTCTTAAAAGTACATGATTCCGTTTAATGATTCTAATAATACTCAAACCTCTCACTTTTAGTCAGGTTCTGTATATTAATTAAACAGCTTCAACTATTATTTCATTGCATTAACGTTCGCCGTAACTATGAATATAAGCCGTATTACAACTGAAAACAAAAGACTAATGTCGTATTAAAAAAATTATTTTTCTTCAGCGATTATGTCGGGGGACAATAATTTATTTAGCCATTTTATTGCATTCTATAGTTTTTATTATTATTTGCCCAGCGAATACGCCACTTTCTTCAGATTTTGCAGCGTTCGAGTGTGTTAATGCGGGTGTTTAACTTTATTGCATTTTATCTTAATAATTAAATAATCACTTGAAAATTTTCACATCAGAAGGAATAGAATCTCTGGCGCGACAACTTAATTTAAATAAAATTTTCAACCTACTTTATACATCATCATCATAGGTAGTCTGTCCGTAGACAGGTCCGTGATTATTCATGGTTAAACCTGGTTGTCCTTATACTCCTATTTTCCGCAGTCCTATTCATATCTTGATAATTCAATTTCCCTTTCAAATCGTCTATCAGCTGAAACCTTTTCCTACCTCTTTCCCTTTTTCCATCTAGTTTTCCTTCTATCACGTCTTTAAATAATACTCTCTCTTCTCAGGTAATGACCAACCCAGTTTGCCTTCCTCTTTATAATAATCTGTATAATCATTTGCTTCTCTCCTACTCTTCGTAGCACTTCATCGTTTTTCATCCTATCTGTCCATTTTATCTTCAGCATTCTCCTCCAAGTCCACATTTCAAAGCTTTCCAAGTATTTGATGTCATTTTTCCTTAGCGTCCATGTTTCTGCACCGTACAAAGCTATACTCCATACATAACATTTTATGAACTTTATACATATATTATTGAAAAAGAAACTCATTAGATTGGACGAGAAATGTTCAAGTTACCATTTTCTGCAGCAGCTACCTCTTTCGCTTTGGTTTTCATTTGACCTTCCTTCGATTTCATAGATCAGAAGCAAGATTTGGTACCAAGGTAGACCGGCAGACAAGAAGACTCTCTACATAAGTAGAGCTTTAAGCTGCTAAGGCACCTTTCGAAAATCTTGGAAATTCCTAGAATATCTGGAGAAATATCCAAATTCGATTAATTGCAACGAGAAATATTTTCTGTCTTTTATCAATCCTGTTTAAACAAAATGGAAAAATACGGTTAAATGGATCCGCACCTTTTAAACAACAATCGATCACATTTAGCATGTATTTACCTTATTAGCAGTTATTTCAAGAGAATAGATAAAATAAGATTTATGACCTTTCCTTAGCTGAGTTTCGATGTTATTGTGACCCGGGACAAATATGTTATGTGTACATTCTTTTTCTCGCAATCTCTTGCAGCATTCCTTGTAGTAACTAGTTTTTATTGATGATTGGTACCAGATCATTTAATCGCGCACTATATTGCCTAAAACAATCGTAATTAATTTTGTTTAACAAGATGCAAATGTATTATGACTTAGTAAAAGGCAAAGTCAATTTTATATTATAAAAACTCGATGTTTAACAAATCCTTTGTTTTAGTCTTCTATCGTTGTTTTTGCGAATACTTCTGAATGAATTTATGGGTAATCTTCTGGGTCCATTTGTCAATTTTCAATTCAAAATCACTTTATTATCTTGATTGCGGTTGCGGAATTTAAACACCAAATCGCTCGAGTTGCTTAGTGGGTAAACTTGACTGATGTCTACTAAGGTTAACTGGAAAGTGTGCGTCATAAGTGATACATGCATTTGGAAGCAGATGGCCGCTACCCGTCAAATGAACATGTTGATATAGTATACTGCTATCTTTGAGACTACTCGTTTTCTTAGCTTCCGTATTATTAAACGCATTTCCATTTGTGTTCTGGTGATGATAGCTGACAGAAATCGCAATCCAATAGCTAAGGTTGTAGTTGCGATCGCATCAAACAGACGTGCGTAACTGCCAACGTAAACCGTATTCAATCGTTTAAGTTTCTCGGCAAACTCGCTTAGCAAAATATAAGCCGATTTAATGAGCCTTCCATGATATTATTTTGGAGAATAAATGCGTTTATCTTTGAAAATAATTTACAAGACATACTTTTCATGTCAGCGTCCATTTTCTTTGTGAAATTTACAGACTATCCTCCGACGCGAGTAGAAACGTAAATAAGTAAAATGTGGATCATGTTTCCAGATGTGTTTATATTTTTTATCTTGGGTCCCATACCTACCGTTAGTACCAAATATCCTTGAAATTGGCCTCAGCAGCGGGGTCATGACAACAGCGTCACCTCTTGCTGGCCTTAGGTCATTATTCCTCTGCCATGTTAATCTGGTCATCTTCGCATCAGTTCCATCACCACGTTAAACTTCTGCAACGGATTTTACTTCAAGAAAGTCAGGCGTTGGAATTTTTTTTAATGCTTACCACTGATGATTGTAAACCGATCGAATTTTAGCTTCCGAATTCGATTACCGCCATTTCTTCCGTTTTTTTTAAGAAGTCGTTTCGCAAAATCCTCTCCGAAGGCTCAGTATTTCGCTAATGAAAAAAGTAAAAGGAAAGTGAAATTGATTTGAGCTTCATAATTAAAAAGAACATCGGTATAACAGAAAAGACAACAGTACACTTTTTCTGAAGCCTATTCGATTACTAAAAAAATGAAATATTATATAATCTCATAGTAATGTAAACATATATTATTATGTTAAATTCATGTATGTATTCATATTTGCGTATCTTCTCCATATTGGGACGTTATTACAAGCATTGGAGGCGATTAGTACGTCAAAAGTACGAATACCTCATTTCACGGGAGAAAGTTTGTGAGCAGCGATTTTAGACATTGACGCGCACGCCAAAGTTTATTTCAAAACATCCTATAATAACTATTAGGAACTTCGGAATTTTTGTAGGCAGTGTGGGATGTTATTCCGTCGATTCGGTCATGAATTAGCACAATTTGAATGAAAATTGTGCCTTCTTGCTTCTCTCGAACTTATGAGTTCATCAGGTATTTCTGTTTTCTATCAAAATAGTTTTGTTGACCATGTTTATCTCTTATCGATAATATATTTTTAAAATTTCAGGCACTAATTTTTGATAATGTTTATCCAACAAACTGGGTTAATTTATAGTTCCTCGCTATTTTTTGCTTTCCAAAAACACTGGCGTTATGAAATGGTGCCTTTACACGCTCTCTCTATTATTTTTATACCTTGTTTGTCACGACACTCGGGTTGACGATCAGTTAGTTGATATGATTCTTTCCTACACCAAATACTACAATACGGATGAACGCATCCAATGAGATAGTTTGGGACACAATACTTATTTCTCTCGAACTATTTGAAATGTTTTTGTAAATCATTTTGGAATTGATTATTTAAACGACAATAAATTCATTATGAAGCTTAAGTCTTCCGCCATTTTTACTTATTATTTCAATTTAAATTCGCTAAAATGGAGAGGAATCGTATGGATGCTGCTGGGAGAAAAGCGTCGAGTTGATCAGAGCGGTGGCATTGAATCTAAATGAATGAGGAGCTAGAAAGAAGGCCGTAGAGGGGCTGATTGGGTAGCCTTAACCCCTATCGCGCTCCTGAACCCCATGCGCCTCTCGCAATTCCGCACAGCTTTGACCGTTTCTGCTTGTGTGAACATTGGAGCGAATGTCGTCTCATTTGGAAATTCTGATGCGGTCCACAGGTTCAAGAACACTAAATGGCCGTGTGGATATTGTTCGCGAAAACATTCACTCTTAATTCATGCAGTAGAAATTGAGACCTTTTATATTGGTAGTTGAGCTTAAAGGAATTTACCGAGCTTTTAGGATAACGAATATATTAGGGCAGTAAAGATTAGAATCTGTTCTAGCTGCTATATCATCTCGTACATAAATACAGAATAATTAATTTTTTTGGGGCATTAAAATAAAAACATTGGAGCTTCATTTGCTGGCGCAATATGAAGACGTGTTTTATTTAGTAATTGTAAACTTAAAATCCTTCATAAATTTAGTAATATGAATTATAAAGTAATTTGTTCAATAATTTAAAACATTTTCACTTTTTATCCATAACCATTTGCTCAAAATCTTAATTTGAAAATTACTTACATCGATAATTCCGATTTGTTTCTAGAAGATCAACTTATTTTACATGCAAAACATGACTGTATACGCACAATAGCCGTAACTACGGATTGACCGGTCTTTGGCCATTTTTACCGCAGCTTGAATATGAGTGAATTGGGGAATAAGATTTTCTGCTCCATATATTTTATACTGAGCATTTAGCTGAACCCCTTTTCTGTCCATCTTCAGCTGGATTGTTTCTGACAAAATTAGAGAATTGTATTTGTGCCACAACGAGCTCATTTGAACAAAAATCTCGCGGAGGATAAACTCGCGACATTTCGCCCCTTACGAAGGAATTACTGTGTTCGA
The DNA here is from genome assembly GCA_028673005.1 of Tanypteryx hageni. NCBI lineage: Eukaryota > Metazoa > Arthropoda > Insecta > Odonata > Petaluridae > Tanypteryx > Tanypteryx hageni. Next base: position 64,332,023 of record CM054116.1, read on the forward strand.
GAACTGAAGATCCATTTTTCTTTTAATGAATCCGGCGGAGGTCGAATTTTTCAACCTGAGATTGTCACGTCCCCTACTTGTGCGCTTTGAGGAGACCGCGCAAGTCGGAAGGGATGTTAAGCAGCTGGATCCCTTGGTGCTCTTCGTAAAGAGTAGGCTAATGCCGGTACCGGGTTTCCCTCCTCCATTGCGAGTGTGTCTGGTGTGTAAGGAGTTATGGCTCTAATAATCCAAGATGTTGATTAGCCAAAAATACGCACAAAAAACATTTTCTTTTATTGTTAACTACGTACCTATGCTATAATCGTAATGATTTTTCCCAATGCGTCCATAATCCGTACCAAAAAGTTTTTTATTCAAATATATTTGCAAGTTTTGATGTTTCATAATTTTACGCTTCGTTCTTAGTAATATGAGTAGTATGAGTGCAAATTTGAAACCTCAAGAGTGAAGTTGCGGATTTACTCTTCGCAAGCGGCAGTGGAATACCGGACATCCCCCTAACCTCAGCTTGGAGGGGGAGGGAGGGTGGCGACGATAGTCAAGAGGCAAAACGTTTCTGGTTCGCCACTTGTCAGAAGATATCCAATTGCTTCTTTAGCGCTAATTATAAACAAGACCTGGGCAAATAAATTTCTACCATCACCCAAATAATCTGCTCATGGGTTAAGAAAATTCCTAGCCGTAATGTCCACATTAATCATCATATTTACATGCTTTAATTCTTATATGGAGTGCTAATTGTTAAGACTTTCGAGTTGATTTTAAACGGCTCAGATCATGATTCATCCTATGTCAAGCATTAGCTAAACTCTCCTCGTGCATGTAGGTATTTTGTTTATGCAAGTGTAGAATATTCATTTGAGAGCCAGACAATTGAAAACGTTAGTATAGATAAAATCATTCAAATGCCTGAGTTAGCGATAAATTCAGGAATTCTTGCATATAGAAGAACGTGTCGTTCAATAAATAAGCCTTCCTACCGATTCTCATAACAGAAGCAGATTTTTAACTTAGCTCCTTTATTTTAAACGAGTGCCTACTCAAACGAAATCGAAACAGTTCATAATGTATTAACTCGTTTCACCCGCGAATTAATTACCATTGCGTTTTTACAGTAACGGAATGTCTCTATAAGCATCCTATAAATTATTCTGATGGTAATACGGAAAAATGGAAAATAAATAGAGGTCGTGACTTCGATTGCATTCCAGTAATTTTGCGAAAGCGACGGGTGATTAATGATATTTTTCAATCTTTTCAGTCTTCATCTTTGCCACCTTTGAAACACTGCCCCTCCCTCCCCTGGGTCGTGATGTAATGCGTGATTCTGGGTTATAAATGTGATAAAATTAAGCTGGAAAAAGAAAATAATTTCCCGTTTCCGTAAAGATAGCCTTGAAATGATTTCCGCGAGCCGTTCTCTTTTTTCTCGGAGGCGAAGACGATTCACCATTTGACAGGTTTTGTGCATTATTCCTTCCTTTTGTGCACCTCCGTCTTTTGCATTATACCATTTATCCTCGAATCCATTTCTTAAACAAGGTGTAACCGATATATAAATATGAAATTCGTGGGATTCTCTATTCTTTGTCCTTCGATTTTCTTTTTGAAACAAAACATTATGGATGGTCGCGATTATTAATAAGTAAGGTCTCGAATATAGCGTTTTTATTGTTTTTATTCTGAAATTCAAATATAAAGATTTTCCCTTATACTCGACGCTATAGTTCTCTAAAAATGTTTAATATAAAAATGTTCGAAATGATATATGTGAAGAGCCTCGTCCAAACGCTTTGCCAGTACACCCATCCTTAGAATTGCACGGTTTTGCTTTATACATTTTCGGTTTAGCACGGTTTTGAAGCCGTCTTCGAACATTAGAAATCAAAAATATTTTGTTCGTTTCAAGAGATTGAGAAAGGACATTGGAAGAAATTCTGTATTTAAGGTAATTAAATTGTCGCATGTGCTCCTATGGGAAAAATTATTCCATTTTGCGCGGTTTCGTTTTACACGGTCTTTTCCAGAAACGCATGTACCCTGAAAAGCGACGGATAGGTTTATACGAATGCATCACGAAATTATTAGCTAAGCATATAAATTCACTTTTTTAAAGAATATTTAATATCATCGGAAAATTTTCAGATGATATTCTACATGTTTATAAATATTCTTCTCGATGCATCAGTTCAGAGTTGAATATATTATCCTTTTCACAAGGGGGATGGGTTTAGCACAAAAACGGACAATAGAATAGTTGAGGGTTGCCGGTTTGAGTCATGCCTTCATTCTAGAGTTGCGCAACGGTGCTTGTATTTAACGGAAATATCGAAGAACTTCGCGCTCGCGAGTTCAGCGTCTTGGATGGCAACCCGTATTTTCTTGAATTGAAATGTCACGTCGATTTCCCTCGTAATTATGAAGCCATTATTCCACGAGCTCGGCTCACGCTTCTTTTTGCTCGCTCTCCTTTCATGAAGATTATCGACTCCTACATTTTTTAAACCAACGACAGGTTATTTCCTTTAGTCGCAGAGAACTTAGTATTGTATCTGTTTAAAAAAACATTGCATCTGTGTCAAGTACGTTGGGATACATTTCCTTATTAGGACGAAAATTCAGTCTCTTATGTTAATCGTGGGCTAAAAATCCCTTGTGGCATGATTTTCACCAATCGAAATTTTACGAAGCCCAAAACGTGACTGTAGTATCCTATCTTATTATTTTCATTCAAACAAAAAATTAAAGAGAACAAAAGAAACGAATTGTAAATCTGGTAGCATGTTTTCACCATACAATTGCGTCATAGATTTATGGTCATATTTGGAATAATGTATATTCATAATTGGACATATATAAGCATATTATAAAAATCCTCTAATAATAATAATAATAATAATAAAACAGTATATTTTTAAACGATTGATATTCCAACTTTCACGAAGACACGATTCCGTTAACTTATTACGAGAAGACGAAGAAATTTCACGTATATTCTTATTCCAATTACCGCATGACGTGTTTATGACATTTTTTCAGAGAAAATCTTTATCACACAAAAGTTGGAATAAATATGTTGATTCCAACCAATGTTATTACGTTCAGAAACCTTTGTTGATATCAATGCCTACTTTCCTTCATTCTTCTTCGCTGCTTATAAGTGAATACTAAACACAGTTTGGGCAGAAATGTTACAAATATGTAGACCTGGATGCATCCCCTACAAAGGCCATACGTAACTGACACTGCAGAAGATGTTGTCATTTCAACCTTGAAACAATTAGGTTAGTCCGATATTTTATGCTATGTTTTTTTACTTATCGCTTTGAGAAGTGTTTCCCCAACTTTCTCGGTTCGCACTCTTATCTGGGTTAAGTAGAAAATGAAAGTTTCCCGAATAAAGAGCGTTATCTATCACATGGCTTATGGGCTTCCCAAAGATTAAAGACATCCGATATATGTTCAATGTTATTTAAATTACACAATTATAAATCGCTAATAATCGAGAGTGATAAGGATATATGCATGTAAATCGGAAAGTAAGGTAAATAAAGATGATTTAAAATGTATTCCATGTTAAAGTGTCTTTTAGGAAGTTGCTGTATTTTATTTCTATAGAATTCTTACTACGTCAGATAAGTTTCAGAAAACATTTATTGTTGTAAGTTTCTGTAATTCGTGATGCAAGCAAATTTAATCAAACGATGATACGAGGACGCGTTAAGCTGACAGTGCTACTGCAAGGCTATAGGTCCTTTCGAATGACATCTTCATTATATGAGAGGGAACGAAAAAAGCAGATGTCTTTGTTTACAAGATTCTACCAGCTGTTAGTAAATTATGCATCAAAATAATGGTTCGCACGTCAACGAAGTTTGTGGATAAATATCGAGAGCTTACATAATAGTAACAAAAAGGTGATTGATGGATCTCGTTTCTTATATCATTTTTACACCTATTTCTATTTTTAAGTAAAGTACTGTCGTGAACACGGTTTGCTTTTCGTGAAACTATCATTCATGAACTAAAAAGGAATTTAATTTCCGAAATAAACATTGTTTTCACATTAGACTTATTATATCCAAATCAATAACATACTTTGCGATTGCTACCTTAGTAAGAGTGACCGGACCGGATTCTTCGATTTTGCGCCGCTTTTAATGCGATAGTTACCCTAACAGCAAGGGAGACATTCATAATAAATATCTCTCACGAAAATAGACATGGATCTCGGGAGATAAAATGTAAATGTAACTGATTTCCTTATTTGGAATAATTTTAGAAAATGAGAGTTAGTCGAATTATCCTGAGAGGACATGAGTAACAAATGATAAAAATTAAATATAACAAAGCTGCTTTGCACTATGCCGTATTTACGTTTTTTTTTAGAAAAATCTTTAGTAAATTGGTCAAAATTACGACCAGTATAGTACTACTTATCTGCAAGAAATGCATTATTTCATTCGGTTTCATTTTTTTAACCATTTAAAGTCTTTTCGCTGTTTCATCACCCAAGAAAGTTATATTAACTTTTTCTGTCTTATCGTGCTAGGAAGTTAATATACAATCAACAGTTATTCTTCAGTTAGGGATGGAAATAAGGGTAGGGGAGGAGGGAAATATATTATACCCTCAGTTCCCGGAGTTGAATTAAATGTTTACAGATATGAACATGTACCTCTTTAGACTCGAACGCATAGTTATGAAACCCCAACGAAGGGTACCTCTAGATCTGAAAACCTATTTCTATAGCTCCTCATTATCCAGAGACGTGACAAATTGGAGCGAAGGAATCATCTTAGAACTTTTAAGTTCCATCCGATATTTTTCATTGATCAAAATAAATTCCTTCTTTTAAATCTGTGACTTAATAAAGGTTTTGATTCAAGAAAGCGTGTGTCAATGTAATCAGCTACCTCAAATTGATTAATGCCAGGAAAAACCGCGTTTTTCCTTTAGGTTCATTAAAATAATGGCTAACAAGTGTTCGCTCATTAAGTATGGATTTACGTGCCGATGACATTTAAAACGAACCTTGTCATTTTGTTAAAAACTGTAAATGTTAAATTTGTGTCTCGTTTCTCGATTTTCAAGATCTAGTTTTAACCTCAGCTGCAAGGAAACGAATAGGTCGAAGAGAGTCTGAGGTCGAATTTTCGGCATTTTGAAAAAAAATATATATAACAATTTGTGAACTACTGCGGAAAATGTGTTTCTCCTATGAAAATTTTGGAGGTATCATACGTGATTTTGGATGCCTCTTTGATTTCATATAAGAAGCGGATTAGTGAAAGTCGCGGATTTCATCGCTATTTAAACCTTCGAGAAAGTTGCTCCATATTTTACACATCTCTTATATCTTTAAAAAGTTTCAATGTTGGAGGTCGTAATGGCTGAAAAAGACTATTGCGCAATAACGAAATTCTTATTACGAAAGGAACCATCGTTAAATGACACAGTAACTTCCGGCGACACAAATGAATCGGGATGTAATATTTCTGCACAGCATCATAAGATAAAATCGTGTTTTCTCTACCAATGCATAATCATCAAAAAACTGTATTTCAAATAGAAACGCTGGTTTTAATCGTGCCTTTTTGTTAATGAGGATTTCTTCTGTTTTCCTATTATTTTAATGATAAATTTAAGGAAATATACTATATATAGCGAATTAGCTTCGCCAATACGATATTAAAGCCATCGATAAAATCATTATCATAAAATAAGATTTTACTCCTGCGGATTAGTTTACCCAATTTCTCATTAGAAACCCTGGGCACCATTTCAATATTTTCATACTAGAAAGAGTTGTTTTTCCATGTGATGTTGCAAAAGGAAGGGCAGCCGGGTATTTTCATCCCCGCTTCGAAAGACCCGTAAAGAACTTTCGTGTTTGTATAATAGGCTGTAAATCAAGCATTTATATAAGTTGCTTGAGTTGATAGATCGCAACGGAAGGACTATGAACATATGAACATGTACATATATACTTTATGTGCACATCGGCATAAGAATTTTTATCTTCAAACCGAGGAAGCTTCCCATAAAAAATATTGAAAAATTTTTCTCATCATCATTATGAAATAAAAGTTATTTAAGAAAGGTCGTTTGATCTTGGAGAATATTTTGCGGTTTTTAAAAATTATTTAAATTATTTTAAAATGTCAATTGGAAACTTTATTTCAGAAAGCTGGTATGCAATTTTACCTTAATATAATTACTTTTAAGTCAACATTTAAGGAACGATCATATCCAGAAAAAGTTGTTGAATCAATATTCAAACAACCACGAACATATTTCATTTTGGCGCCATAATTTCAAATTGTATACACTAGTTATGTTGCACTGAATGTGGTATACGCATAAGTGAATAATTTATCGAGAAGTTCTAAATAGTATCAACCAACAAATACCTTCAACAATCTAGGTAGTGATGTCAGGAATCGCTCTCAGTGCGTTTTAAGCTAAAACTCTTTGCGAACTAACTTTAATCACAGAAATGATCTCTTGCATCAAGGTACAAGTTTAAAAATCCATTGAGTCTCTTCATTCATTGGTCTAGTACCATAAATCATGCAGTTGATTTACTCCATTCCGCTTTGTCTCGTAATGCAGAAAGAAATGAAGGTACGTGGCCAAAGCGAAATTCAGACTGGCAGACACACTTGCGCTGCAGACCCTTTTCAAGTTATTTCTTTGTCTAGCTGACGTCAGGATGCCAAGAGAAGAGCAGACGGGCGGACCAAGCCCTTGAGTTTTTGTGATGTCATGACCAAAGTTTAGGAATGAAATGTTTATTAAATGCGTGTTGAGTCCATGAGAAAAGTGACTCGTCATATCTTTACGAGTAGAAATAATAAATTCATTACGTTATTGATAGTTATATGAATAAATATATTACAAAATAATGGCCTTTTGGATAAAAATGATCTTTGGAACTATTGTCGAATTTAGTGAGTCGGTTAATTTTGTTACACTTCCGCCTCGGGGCATTTTAATTAACGTGTTTACTACTGCGAGGATCGCCGGTTTTGATGCCGCATCTTCAAGAAAACATTTAAATAAGTACTTGTGCTTTTAGCGTTTTTACACTATTTTAAACATATTCCACACACCATTTTGGGCGTAACCATTGGTTCAACTAAGTAATTTTTTTTTGGCATTTCAGCCTTGGTATGAATCCTATGACGCAGGAAACACTACGACAAAAACGCGCAACCACCATCCCGCAGTAAATGGAAGGATAGCAGATTAATTTTTGCACAGAGTTTTTCATCATTTGGATAACATTTTTTGGTTAAATTATGGAGTAACGTACACTTTGAAATTCCTGATATTGTTTTTTGTTTTTGTGTAACGCGTTGAGAAGTATTTTCCTAAAACTGTTGAAAATGAGTTGCTTGTGCATTAGATTCCATCGCGTGATTTCATCTTGGTTTCGGCGAGGACCCACTGAAAATCAACCGAGACTTCGGTATCCATCAAAATAATTTAAAAATGCTTCGCTACAGTAGCTCAAACTTCTGCGATCCGTTTTTCCGGATCGGACGAGTGATTGGGCGTGGTCTAACTTTTAGGAGTAGTTAAATTATTTTAAACTTACCAGAATTTAAATTTAAAAGATGCCAAAACAAATAAAATTTGTTTATGAATCATAGGTACCGTTTTATAGTCTCATTCCAAAGTGAACAAATGATAAAATCTGTAGGAAATTTATATAGAATCATAGTCCCTAAATGCCGGTATTCTTTGGAAAAATGCTACCATTGTTGATGTTATTTTGGAATTGATTTCCTGATTAACAAATGAGCTATTTACTTAAACATATATAATTTCATTCAAATCTGTTGAAAAAATTGAGCTGCCTTCCGTTCTGCTTAATTTCACAAAAATTAAGAAGCTGCATTGCTTGGTGACGGTTCCTATGTCTGAGACAGCAATTTAGAGTAATGATGACAATAATTAAGAGTCAAGGACTTTGAGAACAGGTCCTCATGAAGGTCGTGACTAATCGAGACAGATATGGTCCATTTGACATTCGAAGTTATTGTGGAATTCACTTATAATATACACACCATATAGTGAACTATTCACATTATCTCTTGAAAGTAAGGGAAAATGCGCGAATATTGAGAATATCTTTAGTTACGAAGCTGCTAACTCATTTTAAGTATACCTTTCCGTAATAAGAGACCATATGGATTCCTATCCAGAATTTCAAAGAAGTTATAATTGATATCTTATGAAACGTGTCTTGCATGCGTACGTAGTTATGTTTAGCCTAACAAAAATACATTTCACATATATTGTTCAAAAAATAATAGTTTACAATGCTGACAATAATTTATAAAAATATAATTTTTTGTATATCACTACGTTGGTCATTCTGACGGTGGCGCAAGCAACACAACCTAGAAATAAATAGTTAACGGAGACTTGTTTTCGCCGAGGACTTAAGTTTTTATTCTTGAATCTTTTACGAAGAAGCTCAGACTAGATCGTCCGTAAAAACATACAGTGCTTTCGCCGTTTAGGCTTTACCCCAAGATTTAATGCAACAGTTTTTCTGAATTTATCTCGTCGGTTTAGTCGCGCATATAAGGTATATTCAAAATGTTGCCTATTATTCATCATTTTACGTTTGTCTAAACAATTTCCCTTGCTTATTAGCCCAGTGTATTTGAGGTATCACCATATAGGTGTTCTTTATTCTATTTCAAGAAATAAAAATTTATTATTTTTATATCATTTGTCGCTTCGTTTTTTTTAATAAAATAGAAAATTGATACGGGAACGGGCGCCTGGAGATAACGATCCAATCAAGCAATTTTTTCGAATCACTATTTTACTAACACTTCCATAAAAATCCTACAACTCGATTTCAGACTAATGAATGCAACAATGATTAGGAAAAAATATTTTATCTATCATCGAGGAGATGAAAGTCCATACTATAATTACATGGTCGTAGATTTCAAATTTATTTTCAGCGTTCAATATCGGACATTTTTGATTAATTCAGGCTGTTAGATTATTATGGAATTGCGATCCAACTTCGTTAAAACTTTAAACGAATGGTCTCTTCGTCGCTCGTATCGAGAAATAATAAAAGCCAATGCGGTGGCCTGTTTGGGCTCTCAAAGTCGTAGTTTTTTTTTAAGGAAGTGTTCTGCCACGCAAGAGATCGGGAACCGCCATTTAGCGTTAGGAAAAGACCAATTACAGAGTTTCTCCTCCATTTGAGAGATTATGCTAACTGCATCAATTTAACTTCGTGAACTACCTGTTACCAGCGAGCGACAGTTTAAGGAAATTAATTAACCCCATTACCGCTGCAGTGCCTATCGGGTTCATTGAAGAGTCAGGAATTCTCTCTACTCGGACATTTTACACCCGTTACTTGTGCTTGTATGCATTTATACTATGTACGAATACTTCTGTATGAATAAATATATGTGATAGGCATCAATTATGAAATTTTACAAGCACTAGGCCACGGCTCGGCGATACTACTTTCGAATTCTGATTAAAAGTCAACCTAAAGAAGAGCGGCAGTGAAAATAGTATTTATTTTATAATTTCGTTTAGTTAAAAAAGCGCTCTAATGAATAAACGTGTACTTTCGGGCAGTAAGTCGCGAGGGAATGCAAGTGCTTTACCTTATAGAAAGAATTGGTTTATCGAGCCACACTTAAGCGCTTAAAGAGGCACGGGTTGCAGTCTACTGCGATAAGCTCTTTGATACAATTTTTTAGTGAAATAGGAAAACAAAATCTTAAACCTATACAGTGGCGAACTGAGTGGGGAGTGTTTATGGAATTAGACCCCTTCACGTGCGCCACTTGTGTTATACATCTACTAAGATTACAGAGGCGAAACTAATTATGGGTATTTTTAGGATTTAGATTGCTTAGCTGGAAATTATACGTAGAATTGTATTTTTTATAATGGATTCGAATTAAAATTTCGTCATTTTAGTAAGAGAAACCAAGTAAATACATAATGGTCGAAGTGAAGAAGTAGCAAAAGTCTAACGTAAAGTACAGTTGGTGTATAAATGAAAAATATTCATTTCATGAAACACGATAGATATATTATTTTCACTCTAGTTAACTAATTTTCTCTATTCATTGAAAAATAAATATTTATGTAATTACTATTATGAAATCTTATATTTATTATACATCAAAGCATTTCATTTGTGTGAAGCGGGCTAAGATATTCGAGAAAAACGGGGAAGCTATCCGCTGTGAACCAGTGATTACCCTTCGACGAATCAGGTTGGTTCTTCTTCAATTGCTAATAAGCTCATCCAGCTGAGAGCGGACAAATCCATCGGCGGTCGTGTGACTGTTAAAGTTTAATAGTATTAGCGGAGTCATTCTAGGACATTAAAAGTTGAGGTCTTCGACCAATGTTAAGGGAAGGCGATCATCGAGGACACTCGACTCGCAGAATTGAAAATTAACCTTTAGCTAACAAGTGCGCGAAAAGCTGTTAAGGAGTTACTGTGGAAAAAGTTGTCAATTTTTTCCCCGTCACGTTTCGTTTGGCTAAGAATGAATGTAATTTTGCGGCTGAAATTGCTCCCTAAATGAGCACGCCAAGGGTCTAAAAAATGTTATAACTGCTTGGATTTTTCCCTCCGCTACTCGATCCGGAATTCCTAGAGATTTCACGAGATATTTTCCTCAGAAATGTATTCGTTTCGGATGCGAACTACAAATTACGCAATCGGGATTGCAAAATTTCAGTGGACCCGAGGTCGTAATAGGATGACCATTTGTTGAAATATCGTTGAGTTCATAATATACGAAAGAAGAGAGAATCCGCGAGGTTTCCAATTCGTATTTACCTATTTTTCATTTTTATTTTCCGTCAGAACTCAAATACACGAAATTATTCTTCGTTGAATTTGCGCGAAAATTGGCGGCGAAATTTTTGTACGGATGCTTACAAGCGCCACAAAAACTGATGAAATTTTCTCAACTCCTTATTTTTTCCGAATGCTGTGATATGCCGTCATAGATAGTCGTTAAAGGTACGTGTGATGCTTGCTGAAAGGGATAGAAGCACACGAGAAAGTTGGAGAGCTTTCGTAAGCGGAATTACGAAACCAAGCAAGTTGATCATTTCCAACGTAAATACATAAATATAAATGAAAAAGAGAAATGGTACGACCGCAGAAATATTTTTAAACACAACAAAATCGATTAGCTATCATTTCAAGATTAAAAAATCTCTTCCATATATTTTACCGATTCAAATTCTACATTTCAAACTTAAAATTACTATCGCCTAAAACTATAGCATTATGCGAACAGATAACCTAATTCATTTAAAATGGAACCAAGTTTTACAATTACAGGTAGGCATTGATAATTGGGAGAGGCAAGTATCGTTGCCAGTGATTTTAAGATGAAAGGTAAATTTTCGCGGGTCTTGCTTTATTATCTATATAAATGAGGATATAGCATCGCAGAAAGTTATTAGTGATATACCACTCCTTAAATTTTAACTTCAAAGCATGCCGAAATTAAAATCAAGAAGCAATTTTCGTTATTTTATTATTATTGGCCTAAAGCCTTTTATGTGCGCAATGTTATTTACGACCTTCTATTTTTACACATTTCGCCACACCAAAACCTTTAGGGTAAAATTACGGTCTCAAGACGTTCTGCGTTGACGTATATGATGAAATAGATAGAAAAAATTCTTGAATAGAAAAGATACACAGCAAATTAATTTGTCAAGGAGAAATAAGTATGAATTGCGATAAGCTCACCTGCTTGAAATAATGAAATGAAGAGATGTCCATTTTATCTTAATTAAGATACATACATAGGTGCGTTTTTTTTAAATTGTACCAGAAAGAGGTTTTTTTTAAATAGCGAATAAGGCTACATTTAAATTTATAGTTAACTTATTTGTCTTTACTCGGCATTAATAAACTAATTACTGAAAATTATGACACCAGAGCCACTCATTTCAACATTTATAATATACCAAATCTAAAGCCGCAGTTGAGGTAAGACGAAAAGCGCTCTCCCAAGACGCGTGCGACGCAAAGTCGAAGCAAAGTTATAATCCGAATTACACAGCAAGTTTTTCATTTTCACTTAAAAATGTGTGATATTCATATTGACCATAAGATGTTTTTGAATTACATTTACACGGATTCGACGCTTGAGTAACTTTCTCACTAATTTAAAAACATAAAAAAATTAAATTTTATTGCAAATGATTTGATCGGCTAGAGACCCCCTGCAAGGGGGCCGGTCCTTGAGCTCGATTGCGGCTCGAACCCACGTGTTCCGCGGTCCTAATCCGAGTTAACTACGGTTGTGAGGTCTGTACAGCTGTTAGTTTCGGATATGGTCCCAGCTAATTAACATGAGTCGTTTTAATAGTCGTTAATTGCGAATGTCCTTCGGGCTTCATTTTCGGTCACCGAAGAATTCATGTCCGAATAATTTTAAGGCTCTTGCATATTTAAGAAGCGCTGAATTACTGGTCACTTCTTCGTTTTGAAGTTAGATTCTAATGTAACTCAGTCGACTTTAATATTTATTAATATTAATTTTATATTGCGCTGATTATTTTTTTTACTGTGGAGTTTTTCAAGCGTCTTAATACCTGTTGAGTACACTCGTCGTAACCTTTTTACTGTATCTTTATTCTAAGCTAATACGTTTTATCCACATATTCGTAGTACAGTAAAACCTCGATTCTACGGACCCCGATCTTACGGACTTCCGCTGAAATGGTTTTTGTCCGGTCGATCTTCTCTACGGGGAAATTATCATTCGACTTGGCTATTTTCTGTGCTTTTGATATCGTTTTAATGGATAATCTTTTCTAAGATTCTTAAATAAAATTTTAACTTGGTACACAACATTAATTGGTAAGGGAATGGTAACGAAAATGAATTATCGACCTCGCCTTAGAGTTGGGAGACAATTGATGATCATGTTGACGCTACAGAATCAACAATCGTAGGGGACTGCTTTTTAGCGTCTGGTTTACACGACCGTTTTATCCCTAAATTGATTATCTCGATCATCGAATTTAATCTTTTTCTGTTTGAAATGTTACTTTTTTGAAAAATCAATCGAAATGCCTTGCTACAATGCATGAATAGATATATATTTGCGTGCTTGAAAGAAAGAGTGTATATATATATATATATATATATATATATATGTATATATATACATACACATATATATATACACGCATACTGAAAGCGCTTCAGAAAATCACCAACGCGATCTCCAGGGCAACAGCACTTCAGTCACGTGGAAATATGTATATGTATTAAATAATAAACTCCATCAGTAATAGCAGTATATTTATAATTTTCCGTGAAATTAAGGCAACTATCCGTAACTTAAAAATTCTCTGGCAATCGGCTCGTGTCCAAGTTTTCGTATTTCACGTTTCGTGACTCAGATCGCACTGCATGAGCAATAAGAATAATCATCATTAAGACAATATCCCACGTATTAAAAATTATGGAAAAATTAAGATATTTTCTGTTAAGATTATGCTATCACCCATGCCTTTAGCACATATTTGGATAAAAACAATCGCGAAATAGGTATGACGCCATTATATTTAACAATTGAAAAGAGTTCAAATTTCTAGAAAAACTACAGAACACAATATTAAAATATGCACTTTTCATGTTTTACCGTCACTGCTATCAGGGTCGCTTCTCCTATTCTGCTCCCTTATAGCCCTGGAGAAAAACAAACCTATTCGCTCCTTCCTACAGTCGATAACTCAAATTTAATTGTCATGTTTGTGCTTTCAGTAGTACGTGAGAATTGCAATTATCTATGCTACCCTCAATCACAGTCTGTGATGCAATTAGTGTTTTGGATCGAGTCAAATCTTACATATTATCGGAATATGCAAGACATTGAAAATTAGAGTTAGATACTTATGGAAATAAACTTGATGTTAATTCAATTAAAGAAAAATGAAAACATATATTTCCGTAACTCGAAGTTTCTATAACTCTAATAATTGTTGCTTTCCTTTGAGATTCGAGTTATGGAAGTTCCACTGTATATGTACAAATATTTAAAAATATACGATATTTCCATAACTTGAACTTTCTATTACTCGAATAATTATTACTTTTCCTTGAAATTCGAGTTTGGAAGTTCAACTGTAATTCGTTACGAGACCATTAATTTCCATTAAAAGCATTAAATCACTGCAATCGTAACGTATGATATCAGATCCCTTTTAAAGCATACTCAAAAATGGCTTAATAGATTTTGTTTAAATTGCTCTAGTTGTGGAGATTAATCTCATAAACAATAATATATAAGCCATGTTTTTCAAAAAGATAAATATACCTTCCAGAAACATTGAGAGTAAAAGCCAATGTGATATAGATATCGCCAAGCTCTCCCAACTCTTGAAGTAGCTACGAGTCAAACTACGAGAAAATATTTTCCGCCCGTAATTATGTAATAATTGAAGCAGTGGCATTATCGCATGGACTAGAAGCGAACATGCTTTAAATTTTTCCCCAATATATGCATCGTATTTTTAGCTTCATAAGTTTTTATTTTATTTTAGAAGGAAGTACGATTATTATCAAATTATATTCCTTTCGATTTCTTTAAATGCATGATGCATATATCTGTCCAACCATTCCTTGAAATTGATAGTGGATGAAAGTTCTCCCTCTCTGTCCAAACTCAATCATTGGTAGAGCGAGGAGAGAGTGAAAAGAGAGGTACTCATTCTTCGCGCAGATTATTTTTCAGAAAAATCCTTGGCTTCAATCTTAAGCAGTGATTTTTTCAATGAGACTTCGTTCCACTTTTACTTTTTCTACGGTTTTATGGAGTACGGAACAGAATGTGAGATATGAGAATTCGGAAATATATAGAGGTAATCACATGGTCATACTTGCGACCAAGGTTCCGGACCATGCGAAGTTGTATCTATAACCTTCTCGTTGTTATACATATGATCGGCAATGGGTGTGTGCTGCAGGAAGAAAACGCGTTATCCATAGGAGAAGCCTTCGGTTGACCTCATTATTTCCTCCTTTCATAGCTTGGTCAGAAAAAACTTTTTTTAAATAACACTGGAATTTATTTAGGAAAATTATTGATTAATAATATGTTAGCCGCATGGATACTAGCTCATAGGTCAGTATGATTCTTTGTAGCAGGATTGCAAATTTTCTTATTATCAAGCAATAACTCCTTTTATGATGAATCAAGTTAGTTAACCTGATTTCGGCGACGTCAACTCCAATCTTGCACTTAATAATTACATTAACACCATAAAACGCTGCCATTAGAAACGGGATGGGGTGTAATTTCATCGCATCTGTTTTTCAATAATCACTTCCGTATCGATGCGTATAAACGCATTTCCTGAATTCGTATAGTGCATTTATCGATAACTTCTCATATAGCAGATATGAAGATTTATTTTTACTGCAGACGATATCCGAAGTTCGAATATTTCATATGATTTTTTACGCTTTCATTTACTCCTATTTTAAAGCTATTGGTTCTCATTTTCCTTCGTCTGAAATGAGATGAAACTAAAGCTGCAATGTGCTTCATTATTATTTATAATTATATTACAAAATCGATTTATTTTAAAGTCCCGAAGAAATTATTTTTTAATATTAATGCTGTATGCTTCAAATTGCTTCAAAGCCTTGGAACCGTATCCAGCTCACGCGGAGATTTCATGCAGTCCGCCCTTGACAAATTCCGTAAGCCATACTCATTAGCAACTAAGCTTGAGTTACTATGCTTTTAAAACTATGAATCGATTCTTAAAATGTTTGGAATGGCGATTGACGCGTGACCAAAATGTCGATCGAATCGAAGAAATAAGTGCATTTATATAATAATAATTTATATAATAAAGCAGAAAATGATGTAACCGCTCGTTTGCAATTGCTTACAGCGAAGTACATCCATTTTGATGTCCATTTAACCAGAAACCGACAAATGCCGGTTGACAGGTCACCATGGCATGTAGAAAGCCAACTATTTCTCCTATTTTATCCGAACTCGTCTTATTTACATTTTGGGCCCAACTGCGAATCTCTCGCATCGTAATATAAATACCGAATATGTGTATAACGTTTTTTGTTTTGTTTTTTTGCGTCTTAAGTTTAGAGAGCGGTTCGCAGATTCAATACAAATTTTTCGAGACCTACTTTAAAAGCATTCCGCCCGACAGAAGTTTTCTGGGAAATTATTACTCAAATGCCTTCCGGCGAAGAAAAATTCCTCTCGTGTTACGTTAAGATTCGGTATCAGTTTCTATCTCCATGAGAGAGAGAGAGAGAGAGAGAGAGAGAGATACACATTTGCGTTCTATCGCCGAGAGGACTCATGTCTGTCATCGCCGTGCTCGGCCTCGATTCGTATTACCCCACCTATATGGGATAGTGATTCATCTGCGGCAAAGTCACGGACACACTCCGTCTGTTTAACTGTATTGGGTCATGCTATTCCGTTGCGTCTGCTACCTAATTGATGAAGTCTAGTTTAATTGCACGTCTACAAAGTGTTTAGGAGGAATTTCAGCCTAAGAACTTATATCATGTTTAATGTTAAATACAAAACATGCGTCAACACTTGTATTTGATCGAGAATTTTAGATTTGGACGTTAACGTACACAATTAATATTAATATTTTTGAAAGACTTCTAATTTTTTAATGGGACCTGGGTCAACTCTTGAGTCTAACAGCGCCTCGGGGCAAAGACAATCTCACGCAATTCTCAATTTAACGCCTATGGAACGGAGATATAGTTTTCAAGGCATAACTTCATTTGGCCGCGACAACATACAGCGCCTTCAAAAGAGATAAATAAGCGACTCCCTGGCATGGTGTGCATTCGAGGAATTCTTCTTTTAAACCAAAATTCTTACCTGATAAGTAACAAAGGTATGCTTCTTGTCGCTGACTTAGAATGGTCTCGGTAGAACGGGTAAAAAATTTCGCCCTTATTTCCTAGGCGGTAGAATGACATGGCGCCAGCTACCTCTATTATTAAAAATCGCTTTCCTCTAGAACAGGGTTCTCAAACATGAAATGATAAGCAGCCCACCATACATATTGAAATTACCTGCGGTCCGCGATCTATTTCAAAATTATCTATTGCAATGTGAGACGCGTGATATAAAACAAGGGTCATCAAACTTGACTAAAAGTGGGTCGCAGATCAGAACAAACATAACTGAAATGGCTGATCTGGAGTTTTGAAATTTTCAGCAAATTTTCCCAATTTTTTCGAAACAATATCGTAGCGTGTCATACACCTACATTAAAAAAAGCATATTTCATCCACGTGTCCTAACAATATTGTTTGTATTTTAATAATAATAGTTCCTCATAACACTCCTTGTACAGACACGAATATGCATGTTTTAAATGAATTGATGTGGTCAGAGCCGGCCAAGTGGGGGGTGCAGCGGATGCAAGACATCCGGGACCCCGATTTTAGGGGCCCCCAAATGTTGAGTATAAATAATATATTTACATCTTTAAACAAATTTTTGCTTTTTTATTAAATTAACTATCATTATAGTTACTTTATAATTATGAGTACGTTCTCTCTAAGCTGTAACATTGATGTGTACAAAATGGCAGGATATTTTTTGACATAGGGGCCCCCAAAAACTTGCTTGCATCCGGGCCCCCGAAAGTACTTGGCCGGCCCTGGATGTGGTCCGTGGGTCTTTTATCGCCCCCTCTAGAAATTCCGTTACGTGAGAGGGTTGAGGCCGCTTCTCGGCGGCGCTCGTATGACTGTCTCCTTTAGTGGAACATTCTGTCGCAGTGCTTCTCAAATTAATTTTGTTTCGTTGTTTATTTGCGTCTCCAGAAATGAATTATCGAGCTCGCCTTATGGCTGCAATCCAATTGAAACTCAAGATACCTTCATTAGCCCCAGAACGGGGAAACAAGATGAACATTTCGTCAGCCGTCCACGTTCCGTCGATTCTAAAACTATGCGCGTCGTGTTTTTTTAAATTTTATTTATTAAAGCGTATGGGGAAATCCTTATAAATGGGTGTCCATAAAAAAATCGGGTTTTGAGGGAGAGGTGAGAGGT
The DNA here is from genome assembly GCA_028673005.1 of Tanypteryx hageni. NCBI lineage: Eukaryota > Metazoa > Arthropoda > Insecta > Odonata > Petaluridae > Tanypteryx > Tanypteryx hageni. The sequence continues at coordinate 64,350,144 of CM054116.1, forward strand.
ATGTTGAAAGTTTTGCTAATGGCGAGTCGCACACTGAGTGAGACTTGATTGCAGCCGAAATTGGAACTTGGTTTTTCCCAATCGTTATGCGGCTATCTGAGCTATCTTCATTAACAGTCGGCGAATTGCTTAATATACATCGAACCAAATTTCGATGCTTCTCCTCGGTTCAACGTTTTCTCTTCCCATTAGTACAGAAAAGAAAATAAAAAGTTAAAAAAAATCGGAAAGAATTGAAGTAAAGTATTATTACAAATGATTTAAATTATCGGTTGTTTATTTTATATTACTACCAATATAGAAATAGATTTTACATTGAATTATTTAAGGAAACATTAATTGCACCTAGCCTAAAAGTGAGATAACAAACACATTCTTATCAAAGTACTTCTTTCGGATATATCGCATAAGATCAAGCTACAGTCGTGATCCATTTAATTGAATTGGTCGAACGACACATTAGTGTAAACTGGAAATTTAGTTGCAACGCATCTTCCTGAGTCTAAGGATCCGATGATCAAAGGATGTACAACCTCAACTCAGTGATTCATGTTTACTCCATTCTAGTTAATAGGTTCCTCATGACGCTACTGTCGTTTTTCAAAGAATTTGCACCAATTATTGAAATTAAGGTATTATTTAAAAAAAAATTGAAATTCTCATTTTTCTAAATAATTTATTGCCAAGGACTTTGGACTGAGTCATTATCAATGAAAACGATCGATAAGAATCATAATAAACATTTAAAATTTGAATATTACCGTTGAAAAATGTTAGGAGCGTATTTAATAAATTAAGCTTAAACCGCAACTTTAATGTACTTAGTAACTAAAAATGCCTGTTCAGTAAAAGCTTCATACAATTTCCCCCTAAATCTTTACAGGACTTTTTGAGATAAGAAAATCTACCACCATAAATCTTTTTTAAACGAATGGATAAGCAAAATTATTGGAAAATTCATGTCTTGGTTTTTTATTCAGTAAACTCGCCAAATAAATTCTAATTTCATTCACTCTTAATATTCTGACATTCATTATGAGAAAATTATTTTAGATCACGAATTTTCTGATTGATTCAATGTAAATCAATTGACTTTGTTCTATATTAATAACTTGATTTTTTTATTCAGAGAAACTAAAGAATATTTTCAAATGACAAAACAGAAAAGCAAGCGTTAAAATTACCTGGTTTCATCTTAAGATGAAATCTTCCCGGTTCGTTATTTTTTGCTAAAGTAGAATTTTTAACATTTTTATTTTTGTTTTTTATGCCTCAAACCGTGAATTGTATTTTGCAAACTTTTTTCTCGTCATTTCAGCGGTGCAATTAATTACAATTCCGTCTTTACTTAGGAATAAGTATATAAATTCCTCACGATGTTAAACGGCAGGTTAATTGAATCGTTATTTGTCACGGAAGGGGACGATAATATTCGTGTGCCAAATGTCACATCGGATGAAATCTGCAATCCCATCCAGCTCCATTAAAAGCCGTTGGCCTTACTACATACCTAGAATGGAAATAATTTTTTAACCTTGTGAGCAGCTAATATCCTCTTCTCGGAAAATGATAGAAAATAATTCTATAGGTTTTATAAGCTCCCTCTCTTTCTTCCATCGAAACTCAAACATCCGCTCTGATTTCAGCGCTGAAATTTTCACCCTTCGACCTTGGCGGTACGCCCACGTGATGGCGGAACTTTCAAAGCTTTCTCGTTTATGACGTAACGCTTCTATCTCTTTCTTTCTTTGAATGGCACCCAAATAAAAATTTCTAATTTTTGTGCTCTAGAAGCAAAAAGTTATCAAAATGTCTGAGAAGCTATTTTTAGCATCACGAACATAAGTAATTTGTGTTTACAAACTTCAAGTTTTGCTTCGTAGTAAAAATGGCGTAAATTCCAGGTTATGATATTTTGCTCTCTCTCAACTTCTTTCTGGAAGAAATTAATGGGCAAACATATGAACCGCGACTTAAAATGAATCGTCTCTACGTCTAATACATTTCTATTTTATAATTTAAATTATTTACTTTTATATATTTGTGTGAAATTCTCTTTCTCCTATGGATCACTGTCGGCAATTCTAAGAACGCGTTCTGTATGGATTGCTTAAAAGCACTAGAAAAAAATATTGCTTTTGACTATTGTTCAATTTAACCTATCAGGAATATTCCCTATAGCTAGATGAAGCTAAATTCTATTACATTTAATATTGAAATACTAAAATGTAGTATTTTGGAAAATGAAAACAAAATTAATAGTATAAAACCGTAATTTTTCAAATGATTTTTCATTTATCTCAACGGAAAGATTGGTAAATACATTATTTTTGTTTGCTTTTCTAACGAGAAATATTCGATTTTTAATATAATTATATTCAGTTGTATGTAAAATAATAAAATATAAAGATGTATTATCGTGATCTCCCACAAAAATCAGTTTTTTCTTCTACTGAACTAAAACTAGAAAGTTTTTCCTTGAATAAAAAAGAGGAACAAACAAGACTATGCACAATGTGTTGTCGAGGAAGATTTCTTAAGAAGGTATGTTATGCCGTTGAAAAAATAGTTAGTTAAATAATTGAACCTATAACTCATAGTTCCCCTATTTAACAGCAGCTCTTAACCTGAAGGTGATTTTAACGTCTCGAGGCCGAAGAAAAATTAAGGACCTTGGTAAACATAGAATGTTAAGGTTAACGTTTTTCAAAAACGAATTATAAGATAACCTTGATTTTCTGAGTTTTCTACCTTGCAATAAATATGGAACAGATCTAAGTCAAGTGATTTCTTGTGTCATATCTTAACGGCTGACCATTTATCACTAATAGTATCATTACCGACATTTAAATAAGACATTTTTTGCTCTCATCATACGTATTTCAAGATTTTCGGCAAACTATTCAAATATTATCGTAAAATAACTTGTGCTTCTCGGTATCTTTTGTCTCAGATTGTAATAATTTTTAATGGACAATAGAAAGTAATTGCTGCATAATTTCTTACATGAGGTGTATAACTAAAGAGTGGCGCATTTTATTATTCTAATATATCAATATTTTATTCTAATTACGTTTTAAAATAATCGATTTTCAACCCGTGCTTTTATATTTGGCAAAAAAACTTTTAAAGGACGTCCTATTGAATACAAAACTATTCATCACAACTTTTTTCTCGACGATTCAGAAAAATCTTAATATTTGGTAGGTAATACTTTTTAAAATTATTGCTAAATAGTTCAGATTAGTTGATACATTTTTTTATTGTTGCAGTCTTTGGCGGACCTCCTGGTGCAACGGATAACCATTCAATTGAACGAGAGTCGACAGTTGGTACAGACGTGGAATCACTTCCCAGTTACACAATTGTCTCCGGTCTGCCAAGCTATGAGGAAGCTCTGGAGCAGCTAAAACAGATCCGTGACCTCCGCAGCGGTAGTTTCACTAAGACGGCGGAGGCCCAAGAGAGCGCTCCACCAATAATACCATCACCCGAGGAGAATCTGCAGCTCCCTCCTTTATTTTCTCCTCTGAATGTGGAGTTGCTTCAACCTGTAAAGTCTTAGGCGATTACATTCATAGTGAACTTAAAATAATAGAGGAGTGTCGGTGACGCAACTATTGATGAAGATTACATTTTTAGTATATGGTTTAGAGACAAGAATTTTTACAATAACGCGGGATATATATTTAATGGTTCATTTTTAGAAATTTGTTTTTATCCACCGGAATTGCCACCTTATTCCAGATGTTACGTCATTAGACGAGAAAATTTCAAATACGCCAGCGTAGTAAAAGAAATCTGAAACTAAAGTGGCCTTACCAAGTACTCCATTATTTAAAGGAGAGCGAGGTAAACACTCGGTATACGAAGCTTTGATTATAGATTTTTGACGTTTTATTGTTGTACTTTTGCTAGTAAATGTGCATTAAATGTGAATGAAACCTCTTAATGTGCCAGTGAAAAAGAAGAATTCCAAGAAATGTGTATGGTGAATAATGAGAATTGTGTGAATGTTCTGTATTGGGTCAAGGTTTACACGCGGCTGAAACTCGGCGGCCACTAGCGTAAGACGGTGAACTTGACTCAAATTATATCGAGTGAAAGTATTCGAAGCTGAATTGTGAAGGATATTTACCAAATACGAAGAGCTATATTTTTATGTATATTTGTACCGCATGACGTCGCAATGTAAACTTATTTTGCAAAATAATACACCAATATATTTTTTCATAACCTTATTATTTAATTTACCCAAAGCAGTCTAAATGATCATGCTTTCTATTTCCATTTTTGGTGGAAAGGTTTTATTTTTTATTTATGCCAGTTGATAATAATTCGAAGTTGTAACTAGGCAGAAATGAAATTACATCGTTTGAAATTGCGCAACCTGACCGTCTCTTTTCATTGTTTTTGTGGATCGCTAGCAGCTATTATATTTCCTGTTGATATGACGAATAAATTCGCGCATGATACCATTGACGGTTCCATTGTTTACCAATAAAGAATTGTAAAACCTCCTTTATCATCTGCTAACTCGTGTTGAGTGTTGTATCTGGAATACATGTTTTAAACATTTGTGGGAGTTAACTGTCATTTCACACGGACTATCTCGTTTGACTTGCCTATTGTTCCAGATTCGTATAGAGGGGCATTCATCTCTAAAGGTATTTTATTTGCATAAATCGTATAATCCTTACAGTGATTAGTGTTTTGTTATTGAACGTCGTAAAGATCTGTTACCTTTGAATGATGACCTTTGATAAACATTCTTGTCATTGAGAAATCTAGATGTATGTGAATTGATGCTATGTACCGTGTAGGTGTGCCATGGTTGTATTATCCTTCTAAGGCCTAACTTTCTGTGATGATGTCCTTTTACGAAGTGATATTTTTCATTCACAGTTTTTACTTAATTGTAAGTATATGTCTTAGCGAACCGAATGACCCTACGCACTATGACCGGTTAAATATCGTACTACTACAGAGTGAATAACATTATTTAGTTTCTACTTCACAAATCCCCAAAGTGCGCGGAATTTGATTTTTGAATGAAGGGCATTATCAAGGTCCTCTTAATAGTAGGTATCTTTGTGTGATTCCATGCGAAATGTAATGACAACAGGCGAAAAAGTGAAATAGCCGTTTTCAAAATGCGGCTTTATGGATGACAGTCATGGGAACTCTTTGATTACCCTTGTGTTAAGTTGTTTCTTTTTAAATGTGTTAAGAAAATAAAAGTGATGCTACGCAGGTGCGAACATTGTTTGAAAAACTTCAAAAATGAATCGAATGACCTAAAATACCTATTCCTTATATTATCTCATTAATTATTATTTTCAGTTATATATATTTCAGCATTTTTCGCCAATTAAAGTTATTTTGGGATTTAATTTTCAGCAGTGTATAAACCCTTATTTTTTGGAGAATGAATCTATCCTTATACCAGTAGAATTAATTGTATAATAAGAAATACCAGTAGTCACAGCAAAAATCTAATGTGTGTGCATACTTTGGCTGTGCAAAGAAACTTGTCCAATGGACACTAAAGATGCTTAGGCATCATATCTGCAAAATTCAAGTCTATATTAGATTGTTAGGATTAACTTTTCAATATCAAATGTTTTACTGTCATAAATTGAATGCATATGATACGAATTTGTGTTCAATAACTTTTTAATTATAGCTTTGTGGGCTGGGTAAAACGCTGTTGAGGCTCGCATGTACCCTGCAGGCCATAGGTTGCTCACCACTGATTTAGAGGTGCAGTTTTTTTGTGCAGTGTGTTAATAAAAAAGGCATGTATATGTATAGGTTGCAGGTGTAAACCATGGGCAGCAGTCAGCTTTACAGTCTTGCCTGGGGAGAGTTTGGGACATCTCTGGTATCTGCAGTTCAGCTGCTTCGTTGCCATGGGGATCTTGTCGATGTGACTCTGGCTGCAGGTGGGAGGAGTTTTCCTGCCCACAAGATTGTTTTGTCTGCAGCTAGCCCCTATCTCCTTGATCTTCTGAAAGTAAGGGACAAACTGATAATTAATTTTTAAGATTAGTAGAAGATATAATAATCAATGAGAGTGATTGATGTCATTTCTCTGTAAAGTTTGTAGAAGAAATCTCTTCAGTAACAATATTTCATGCCGAGAATAGCTTTGACTTTTATCTTTTGTAGAGCACTCCTTGCAAGCACCCAATTGTCATGCTTGCTGGAGTAGCAGCCCATGATTTGGAAGCACTTCTGGAGTTTGTTTATAGGGGTGAGGTATCCGTTGACCCTAACCAGCTTCCTTCTCTTCTCCAAGCAGCCCATTGTCTTAATATACAAGGCCTTGCTCCTGCTGCTGTCAGTTCTGAAGTAAGAATCTTATTTTTTAGATGATAAAATTATTTGTTTCCAGGGTATTGGTAAAAACTCAAAGGAATTATAACAAGTATTTTTAATTGTTCCTTTTTCCAGCTTTATATTGTAAATAATCTTTCTTTTTCATTCTAATTATTTGTAGAAGCTGGATGAATTGGGAATGGGTTCATCCGTTCACCAGAATCTTACAAGAGATGTAATAAATTCTTTTCTTCCTGTCAGGAGAAGAAAACGCAATAGACACAAAGGTAAGTGGAATTTCATACTGTCTTGTATTACACTGAGAAGACAATTCAGATGTTCTTATTTTGCCATCATTAAAAAATTCCCAAGTGCAAGTTATACATCTCCAAAATAAAAAACTATCTCTCTTGTTGAAATGAGTGTGTATTTTTCAGGGATGTCTAGTAATCGAGGGGGCCGTGGAGGAGGAAGTGGTCAGGGTGGGGGTAAGTGGCCGAGGGATATGAACCACCAAGATGGTGGAGGTGATGATGGTATGGCTGGAGAGGGAGGATCTGATGGTGGTGGAGCAGGGACTAGTGATGACCATGACGAAGTGAAAAATGTGGAAGGCCAGCGCCCAGGTGCAGATGGCGAGTCTTCTTCTGCTCAGAATGGGGATGATCCCTGTGAGTGTCTGCAAGCATGTTTTTTAGCAAATGATGAATAAATATAATTTTTACTTTATTTTACAGCAATAAAAAGTTATTATATATGTATTTATAATTGACATGTTGATCGTTATGGTTAGTGTTCAGCACTGGATTCATTTTTTTATTCATCAAATGTTAATAAACTGATTAAAGTGATATAGCAGCATCAGCATGTGATGCTATAATAATGTTAAAAGCTAAAATTTTAAAAGTAATATAATGATTGTGGTTGTATATACATTATAATGAAAGTCAATTTTTCATATGCTTATTAAAATATAATATAAGTCTAGCCAGTGTCGTTTTACTGCATAGGCCTGTGAGGCCATGGCCTAGGGCCCGCTTCGACAAGGGGGTCCGGCGGCAGCGAAAATTAAAATTAGTTTAAGAGCTTAATTTCGAAACGCATAAAAAATAACTTTAAAAAAATATATATTCTATTATATAAAGTTTTCCATACATTAAGATAATATTCAATTGTTGTCCTGGCCTCCTGCAATGCCGCGACTCAACAATGAGTGC